>BSBN01000273.1:2525000-12525000 GCA_027924645.1 Cunninghamia lanceolata | reverse complement strand
GAAATGTGAAAATTAAATCAACCTATGCTAAAGTGAACCTAAATGCTAGGTTTGAGGAAATTGAGCTACAAGATAATATGGAAAATATTTACTCTCATGTTGCTTCTATAGGAAGAAGGTCAGCTAGGATTGCTAAAGCTACTTTGCAAAAGACTATAAACAACACTAAAAATAAAAAGAAGGGGCAGATATCTATTGAGGAGATTGCCTCAGACACTATCTCTGATGACATTCCTTTGATGGCTAATGACCAAGGGGAGGAGTTATATTTAGATCTTATTGAGGAGATTCAGGTTGAGATGGGCATTGTAGAAGAGGAGAAGGATAATAATGATGAGAAGCTACAACAAGAAGAGGAGGAGTTGAAGGAGGATGGTAACTTGACATTTCAATTTAATCAAGGGGATATAGGGGGTAACTCCTATGGTGAAAATGACTATGAAGATGTAGGGAATGATATTGGTACCTTTGAAAATGAGTTAAACAAGAGTGAGATGAATGTAAAAGATGACAAAGATAATCAGCTTAATGATCTAGCTAAAAGGTTGGAAGAGATGGAAAAGTCTTTCATAGGAGAATGGATTGCACCACATGTCAGGACAACTAGATCAATATGTTTGATATGATGCAGATGTACCAATAAAGAATGGTTAAATTAGAATAGGGTCTTAAGGAACTGGCTCAGTTCTCCAATGACATTATGAGGAAAATAGTCTCTAATGTGAAAGACATTCAAGGCTCAACTAGACAAATGTAATAGGACAAGGTGAAAGATGCTAGTAAAAGACAAAAGATAGAGCAACAAATGGGAACCTCTTCTTGGGAGAAGATGATGGACCAGATGCATAAGGATTGCGATAATACTACTATCTAATTTGGTTGTCTATGTTTTAGCTTTTGTCTTTTGTTTTGTCCTATTGACTACAATTTTTTTGCTATTTCTTTACTGGTTCCTTGGCTAGATTAGGGTTATTATCAGGGTTTTCTAGTGGTGCTATGCTTTACTTGATGGAATGCTTTTTCTTTTGTGTCTTACTTGTCTCCCTGGCCTAATTAGGTTTATTATCAGGGTTATGGCTGTAATGTTTAACTTGTTGGACTTCTAAAATTCTTTTGTATGGGACTGGGACCCTTTTCCTAGCTAAACTTAATAAAAAACAACAAAGATTATACTAAAATATCTTAGAACCATACATGCCAAAATTGGCCTATTTGATGATGCATGTCTTTGATTCTTCACCAGAAATCTATAGGAAGTTCATAACATAGTCTCCATCCCATTTTATAAAATATAAATCTAAGTTAATGAATAATTTCAAATCAATATTTTTTGTCTATTTTATTCAAGTAACATATTAAATATCTTCATTCTAAATTTTAATTACTTGTGGCAAGGAGTAGATAATTTAGCACAAAATGGGGTAAGCAACTATGTTCCTAATGTAGAAAAATGTTTAAACAAGGAGAAAACATATGCAAACTTATCCCAATTTATTGACTCATTATATTCCCCCAACTTATGTAATTGCATGTCCTCACACAATCAATTCAAAAGAACATATTGTAAGGTGAACTGGCACATTGATTGATCACTTTGTCTGGATCCCTATTTCCTTAGTTGATATCCTTTGTAGTGTGGTCACAATTTCTTTACACCAAGAATATTTCAATTTTCCAGTTAGTTTTTCATGTTCCCTGATGGAATTATACAAACACTTTGCTCCATGTTGTTATTTTTCCTCTATTACTTGAGCCACTTGATTTTTAAGTGCCCTTGATGGCTTGAAATTGAGGCAGATTATCAAATAGATTTAATATTAATGAAATAAAATTTAGTTCAATCCTTGTGTCAAATTGGGGCATAAACTTATGAAAGGCATAGTGGTTATTTTCCCAAGGGTTGTAGGTAGTGAGGTGAGTATTATCAATGCAAATATTCTAGAAAGGAAAAATTAAAGGGAAATGTTGTATTATAATTGCTAGTTATATGAAATGATTTCCATAAATAAAATAATAAATGTTATAGGAACATAAAATAATTGCAAATACAAAAAATATTTATAAAATGATAAAATTAAAACAACAAAAAATGTTATGATAATAAAGTAATTGCAATCTACATGTTTAATTATCACTCGAATGTAAATAATTAAAAATATAAATTAAATATAAATCAAATCAAACCACAAAAAAATAATTATAGAAATAGACAACCATCAACATGCACAATCCTATGAGTGGGCTTTGCTTCATGATCCTGCATTGAAGATGGTCTTTTAACTTAACTATGATACTTATTTCAGAACTATAATATTTGCTTCATGTAGAGGAGAAAAATAATAATACAATATTTTACTCATTTTGTACATCCCCTTTCACACCATTTCTTGAGGCATTATGTAAGAAATGAGCATATAACAATATACTAACTTTAAATGGTGTGATAAGTTTTCATGGTGTTTCCTAAGCTCAAACCCTAGAATGTCTCTACAAAATCATATTACAATCAAGAAAATCATGGGTTTGTTAAGCCACAAACTTAACAAAAAGACAATTTATGAATAATAATCTCTAGACATTCCTTGAAAATAGTTGTCTCCCATGAAAATAGTTGTATCTTCCATGATATCTGATTTGATTGCTATTGAACCAATGGTAGATTATCAACATGAGTAATAGCTACGTGAATATAAAATTTTTCCTTTTTTTTTGTACACCCTTGTTTGCAACTTCCTTTCTTGGCATTAATGTTGCTATAGAATCTATTATTAGCAATAGCTATAGCTACAAGATAGTAATAGTTATTAGTAAATACAATCAAATAATTATTTTCCTCTTATTTTACCTCAAAGCTAAATTAAATATCTCTTATTTCTATTTAATCATATGCAACAAAAATTATAAGGTCATGATATGATATAAAAATGGAGTACAAAGGTGGTCTTTATGGTATAGGAAATGGTCATAATATGAAATAAATGGGACATAGGTGAACCTCATCAGCTATCATTTCCTCTTTTTATTTGTGATTTGTGGTATGTACTTCTTGTAACTACTCCTATAGTTGTTGCATTTCACTTTCTAATTGAGTCATTTTATTTCACAATGCACAAAGTTCCTTTTCTATTTTTGAAATTTCATTAGCCTCTAAATTGTGGCCATGTTGTTTTGACGACTTAAACGCTTTAGGAAGCTTGATCATTGTGCTACATCTAATAGGATCTATAAATTCTTCTTCTATTGTAGCTATAGGAGTGTTACCTCTTTGTCCTATTGATGCTGGGGTATGCGTAGGATCTATAAATTCTAGTTCTAATGTAGCCATATGAGTTTTACTTTCTCTTTCAATAGAAATAGGGGTTTCACCTTCTTTACATATAAATACAAGAGTTTTGACTTCTCTATCTACAAAGATAGGGGTTTCAATTTATTCTTCAATACTTTTGGAACTTCACATTGTGCTTGGCTGGCCTGTTGTAGATTCTTACTCTTCCTCCTTCAATTTTTTTGTCACTACATCCAATGTTGTTAGTTCTTTGAATTTTCCAACATTATGGCCAATGCTTTAATGTTTGAACTTATATCTTCTTGCTCTTATGTTGTTGCAAAGATACTAGCAACAATAACCAAAATTTGTAGCCTAGTGGAAAGTGGAGGTGAGTCATTGTCCTTCAGTTGCAATCTCAATTTTATCTTTCCTCTTTTGTTGGTGGAGGGACCAATCAAGGTACTAGTGATAGGGACTTTGATTACTATCGTCTCTACTTCGGGGACTTTGGGTATAGGAACTTCATCTTCATGAGCTTCTGCTTCAAGAGTCAAATCATCTAGACTTTCAACATTAAAAGCTTCACTTTTTGTAGCTAAACTATCAATCATTTCTACTTGATCCCCTATACTTTCAATGAATGTTAACCAGTCCCTTGGAGGTGTAACCTATTTAAACCTTCTAAGACTAGCAATTTAATAATCCCATGATGAGAAAGTGATTTTGTTTAACCTATTTATACCTTCATACACATTTGACATAGGGAATGAAATAGAAAATAGGGAAAATTAATAGATTGTTGATCTTGCAAATGGAATAACAACCTACAATGGTGTGCAAAAATATATGCATACCTACACTCACAAGAAATATATTGGATGGTTACTTTTGTAACTACATCCCAAGGATTTGGAAAAGATGTTCTAATTACGCCTTGCCCTGGTATTACTTTCACTTGTTCCCCTAATTGCAAGAACCATTTTCTTAGGTTTTTTATGTAGACAACTAAAAATGACTAACGCATTATCGTCTCACGATTCACATCATTCCCTCATTAATTCTTCTATTCAACATTAATTAAATAATTACTAATTGTTTAATTAAGTCTAACATTTTATCCAATTTTATTCTTCTATTCCAACATTAATTAAATAATTTTTAATTATTTAATTAAATCATCCATTTCAACCCCCAATTCCTTATTAATTAAATAATTCTATTATTTAATTAATTCATCAATTATTCCTCTTATCCACAATAAATAAATAATTTTTAATTATTTAATGCTAATATTTCCTCTACAATTAAATAAATTAAAATAATTTATTTAGTTGACTTTTCTATTTTTCTCTTTCACAAATAACTAAAATCAAATCTTTTATTTATTTGTTTTCTCCTATCATGCACATGAATTAAATAAATTTATTTATTTATTTCTAATAAAATCTTCTTATCTTCTAATTATATCTCTTCCCATAAATCACTCATGCACATGAATTAAATAATTTATTATTTAATTCTTTTTCTTTCTACCCATTTGCATGTATAAAAGAAATAACAATTTGAGTTAACTTATTCTCCAAATCTTTGTTTTTATCAATCAATTCATTAAATAGAAAAAGAAAATCTATTTATGAAAATCAAATCAACTTTATTATCCATGTAATCAATTAACTCATAAAACAAGCTTTTTTACATGGACACATGTCACATGCACATTCTTCATGTCCTCTCAATTTATCTCATCTATCAATTCATTCAATTATTCTCCACTGTTGATCAGTATCTTGTGAAAGCTATAAATACGTCCATCTACCAAGTCACAAACCCTCCACAATCATTGAACTTTGAGCATTCATACCCACTATAATTGAGCACTCATTATTCACTCTTTTTGCAATTAAGGTTATGCAAAGTAATAGAGCAATCCACACATTACACCAAAGAATACAAATCACTTGTGGTAATCTTTATTGTTTTCATTGATTTATTGTTGCTATCTTGTGATAATTCTTTGAAGGTGATGTAGATTTAGAATAAGGGTCTTTTATGCTTATTGTTTACATTCAAATTTTCCTCATACATATTTTGGCATGCCCAATAGGACCCACATCCTTGATACTAACAATTTTCTTGAGAATTTTAGGTTTTTGAGATTACAGGTACAAAATCATGTTATTGATGAATAGAATGGTGAGCTATTGATCAATAAAACAATGCTACTGATCGACATAATGGTGCTATTGATTTTACCTTTGGCACTTATGACTCAACTTTATGCACTTTTGATTTGGGTTTCTGAGCTTTTGACCTACGTTTTTGTTTTATTTGCAGGCTGGGATATTCTGTTTGCAAGTTGATTTATTTGCAAGCATTATTGATTGGTTCTTGTTTGCAAGCTGATTTACTTGAAAGCATTCCTCACTATTTTCTAACCCATACATAATTTCTTGACCTAATTTAATCATCGATTTTGTTAGGTTTTTATTTCTTGTTTGCAGATCTGACATATTGGTGCATTTGTTTAATGACCCAGTGCATCTGACAAACAACTTGGTGCATCTAATAAATAGTAATTTGCTTCTAATCAACATAATTATGCATCTAACTGGTATAATTTCACATCTGATTTGTAGTATTAAGCATTTGATTTCTTTTACATCACATCTGATTAATACTATTGTGCTTCTGATAATAGTTATTGCACATCTGATAAATTTTATTGCGCTTTTGATCTATTTTGTTGTGCTTCTGATAATTGTTATTACACTTTTGATCCTACTTCTAAGCTTCTGATTTTGCATATAACAATTGGTTTTCAGAGGCTAACTTGATTTGTGCATCTTGTCCTATCACTGATCAAATAACAAAAATAAACTACTAATACTATCTGGTACAGGACGTTGGTCAAAGACTTGTTTTTATCACTAGTATAGTTGTACATTTCAATTTCTTAATGGAATGAATCTTCTATGTTGTTCTTGTTAAAATAGTTAGTGCGTATGCTCTCTCCTCACACTGTAAGGTGATTTTAGAGATCAAAAGCACTTTCTAGTTTATTTTAGTTGTTTTATTTACTTTTAATTTGAGGGATCAGATCTTGTGTATGCTCTTCTCTCATGTCGAAAGGTGATCTTGAGAATCCAAAGCACTTGGAATCCTCTCTAGGAGGATTGTTAGGGGATTTCATGACTCCTAAGGATGACCTCAACCACATATTATGGTGGATTATATTTAAGGGGGGAGAGAAAAAGCTATACCTCAAGGAGTGAGCCATTGTCATGCTTTGAGAAGCCCCAAGATCCTCAGTCAACCAAGACTTTTGTAGTGAAGAGAGAAGGAGAGACCCTCCTAATCTCACCCTTTAAAGATGGGCCCTTTATTCACAGACTTGTGCCTCAATGTTCCTAGTGTATCTAGAGGACTCCCCAGAAGCTTTGTTTATCCTAATTTAAGACCTTTCAACCATCATATCTTATGGTGCATCACTGTAGTAGGAGGAGAAGTGATCACATGCACCTCCATTGTTTGAGATAGAGTTTACTTTGGGAAAGACTTTTGTCTCCAAGGTAAGAGGAGTAAGGTGGTCCATGACCTTATATTCCCTAGCTATCCATAACATGGTAGATGGTATGAAGGGAATAAATGTCATCATTATCTAATTAGTGGGGATGAATGTTAGCCTCGTGAGTCCATAAGATTTGATAAAACTTGCTTGAATAATTTTAGGGATTGTAAAGTGTGTTTGTCGTGTCTTTCATGTGATATACCCATAAAAGCCATTTGTTATCCATGGGGTTAACAAACTTTCACACCTTTATACATTAAGATTCAATAGCCATTGTGTCTTTTGTTTGTATCTCTTGCCAAAATAAATCATCCAAACCACATAAACCACAAAATTTTACTTTTGACCTATATAAATCTGCTTTTGACCTTAGTATTGTGCATATGATCCACACCTGTGTGCTTCTAATCAACAACTTTTCACATCTAATCCATACCTGAGCACTTTTAATTAGCAGTATTATGCCTCTGATCCATAATTGTGCTCTTCTGATCAATAGTATTGCACCTCTGAGTTATCCAATTCTCTCTCAGATAAAGGTGTAAGATTTTACCAAACAATTTTCCTCTTTTGATCCTCAGTATTATGCTTTTGATCCATATCCCTATGCTTTTGACTAGAAGAACTATTCTTTTTATAGATCATTTTGTGCTTCTGATAGTAAGTTTTGTACTTTTGATAGACAAACTTGCGCTATTGATATACAATATTACGCTTTTGATTTATTGGCTTGCCTAGTAAACTGACATAGTGGCATTTCTAAATTATCCCATTGCACTTCTAAGCTATCCCTACACACTTCTGATAGATGGTATTGCACTTTTGATTTATCTTGTTTCACTTCTGAGTTATCCTTCTTGTACATCTGAGTTATCCTTCTGTGTATTTGATCAGTAGTCTAATGCTTTTGAGTAAACCCTAAGTTTCTAGTTATTCCACATTCTAATTTTTAGATCTTTCCACCTAGATAGACTTCATTATAGACCTAAAAACTTCCCAACACAATCATTAGCATCCCATCATTCATCCATTTGTCAAGTTTTTCATCGCATCCTTTGTATTTTAGAGATTTTATCCTTGTTGATACTTTAGGTAACCATTGGACATCATCATCATCCTTAATCAGTAATATCCTTTCATCACCCAGCTATCCCAACTGGATTTGTTAGGGTCTAAATCTAGATCTTATCCTCTAGCTTGTTACTTGCCTGATAAATTACCTCTCTCAAGTAGGAAACCAAGTTAGTCCCTATCATTAGTGGATTGGCTAGCTTAGATGATTTGGATACTCTTGATTTAGTGAAATTCACTCCTTATCCTATATTTCTTGGACTCATTAGTCTAGTTCTAGAGAGATAATCCTGATCCTATCCTATCAAAGATCTAGATTTACCTCAATCCATTTTTGGTTATCAACACTATCCTTCAAAATCAACTATCAACATCCTCATATCCAATCACTCTTAGAGTCTCATTACTTTCCCAAACAAACTCCAAACTCATCAATCATCCACCCTTGTCATCCAAAGGTCTTAAATTAATTTTATGCTAGTCACTAGATCTCAATAAAAGAAACTCATGGAGACCAATCAAATTGACCCAAAGACATCCATAGATGCTAGTCACTTTACGATGGGTATGCCTCCTGACATCTATATCCCAAGTAGATACATTATAGGTCAATTATCTTCTATAGACATGGCTCAACTCTCACAAGAGACTACCCTCAAGGAATTTCAAGATCTCGATACCCTACAAGATTTAGACCGTCTTCTAGCATCTGATCCTAATAAAATTTTCCTTTTTCTTGCTCAAAAGGGTGCTAAATTGCCAAGTGATTTTGACACTTCTACCATCAAAGAACAAGGCTCTATTACTCTTTCTATTTCTATCATGGGAGGATCAAATCCTATTCCCACTTCTACCATACCTAATCCATCATCAAACACCCCTATCACAAGTGTCCCTTCATCCCATAACACTCATTCACTACCATTTACTAATCAATATGTCAACTTTTTTTGTCAACCTCCCATCACATCTAGTCATATTTACACAAATATTCCATCCTCTATTCCTCAAAAGATTTCATCTATGTCCTCCATTGCTCAACCTAACATACCTATCAATTCTTACATACCTCAAGTATCCAATCTATTCTCATATCTTTCATCATAACCTCAACCATATAACCCCTTCTCATATCAATACTATCTATCTTAAACATCCAATCCTTTTCTATCTTAATCTAATCCACCCCAAACATCATAACCCCCATCATCTAACTATCAAGGTGTTGCCACTCATCAAAACACCACACCAAATTTGGAACAAAAACTCCTAAACATGCAAAAGAAAATCACAGACCTTACCCTAGGACACCTAAAGAAAAAATAATCATTGGAAAACATATGTCCTTATCCTTTCGACATGTCTATTCCTATGATCCCTTTTCCCCACAATTTAAAGATGCCCAAATTTGACAAATATAAGGGAAAAGGAGATCCAAAAGAACACATTAGAGAATTCTTTATTGCTTGTCTTGAGGTAGTTGACAATGACACATACCTTATGTGCATCTTTCCTTGAAGTCTAGGAGGACATGCTATTGAATGTTCTCTCATCTACCCCAAGGATTAAGTCTTTCAATGAATTGTCCAAAAAGTTCTTAGCTCATTTTTCATACAACACATAACATGAGATCTCCATGATCGACTTATATAATAAAAAACAATTCAAAATGGAGAAATGTTCATTGACTTCCTATAATGTTGGAGGAATATGGCAAGAACATTTCCATGGCCTATCCCTGAGAAACAATTGGTCCACATATTTGTGTAAATTTAAACCAAGAGATAGGTTTTCACTTACAAGTCCAATGTGCCAATTCATTTGATGCAATAATAGACAAGGGAATAACTATTGAAAAATCTCTTATTGCTAAGGACTTAGTCAAAATCTTCAAAGACAACAAAAACAATGCTACCTAATCTAATGAAAAATCTCACTTTTGGGCTAAAAAAAAATATTGTTAATGATGGCATGGTAAATGCAAAAAACATTCAAAGTGTAGAAACACTAGTCAATATACAAGCCATCAAGAATATTGTTACTACTCCTAAAGATCAACCTAGACAAGACACCTAAATGAAAATTCACTCCACTAGGAGAACCCATTGAATCAATATTATGAAAATTGGTCCAAACGAGTCTCATTACATTGCCTGAAGTGAGACAGTATGAAGAACCCCAATTTAAATCCTCATGGTACAAAGACAACGAATATTGTGTATACCATAGGGTCAAAGGCCACAAAACAACCGAATGTATGAAACTAAAGAATCTCATTGATAGAGGTGAAATAATTGTTGACGATAACCCTAACAATTCCTCTAATAATGATCTTGATATATACAAGGATCCATTACCTCACCATGGTAAAGGAAATGCCCCTAATAAGGGAACACCAATAAAAATGCCAATCATGCATTCACCTCCTATGATTCCATTGTGGGTCATATAGAGGAAAGTCATACCCATATCTCTACTATATCCATCAAAGGAAAAGCCCCTAATTATGCAGTTACCACCCATCATGGCCATATCACCCTTCCAGGGGCCTCACCTATCACTCAACCATCATTTGAGTATAATATATTTGATCATCTAAGTAAGACCCCTGCTCATATTTCCATTCTATATCTTCTCTGAGCATCTCCTACGCACAAAGAAATCCTTGAAAAATCCCTTTAGGAGTCTTTTGTCCCTAATAACATTAATTTTCATCAACTTCAAGCCATGATAAGGCACATTGCATCACCCCATCAGTTGGTCTTTACTAAAAAGGACCTCCCATCCAACAATCCATATTGTAATGACACTCTTCACCTATAAGTCTGTAACTGTCAATGCAAAGTAAAATAAGTCCTCATAGATGGCGGTGCTAGCCTCAATAATTATTTCTTAAATTGATAAAACAATTGGGATACTCTGAGGATGTTATTGATTCATAGAAAATAATAACTATTAAATCTTATGATGATGTCGAGCATGAGATAGAAGGTTGTGTCTATCTAGCCATCAAAATGGCGATGGTGCATGCTTATTGGAAATCATAATTTTATGATTTCCAACACTTTTTATGACCATCAAAAAGTGTTGGAAATCATAAAATTATGATTTCCAATAGGCATGCACCATGGCCATTTTGATGGCTAGACGATAGAAGGTGTTATCCACTTACCCATTTAAGTTGGTCTAACAATAATAGATACTCATTGTCAAGTTTTAGACCTTGATCTTTCGTATAACATTATCCTAGACCACCCATAGATACATACCATGCAGGCCATACTCTCTACATACCATCAATGTCTCAAATTCCCACATAATGGAATTGAAATAACCATCTTGGGAGATCCCAGACCTTTTGAGTTTTGTAGAGTCATGCAAGGAAGATATTGCAATTCAAACTAGATTCCTGATAATGATGCAGTTCAACCATCTTCCTCATATATAGATTCATCTACCGTAAAAATCTACATCTAATGCACCCATCTTGGAGATCAAGGTCCAATTTAAAGACAAAGGATTTGGTGAATATGAATTGCAAAAATCTTGTTATATAGGTAATCTTCCATATCACCAAAATCCTATGGATAACCTCATCTAAAAAATCAATTCCTAAAGTTGTTATACATAAAAAACCTACAACATTTGCACGTTGGGGGTTTTGGACAAAGCATCAATTAAAGATGTCTCCTCTTGGTTATACAAGGAAGAAAAAGACCCAACAACACTACCAGTAGATAAGTACACCACATGTTTTCATATTGTAAAGAACATAGGCTATAAAGGTAAAGTTGGTCTAGGACTTCATGAGCAAGGAACATTAGAGCCCATCATTATGACCAAGAGGTACAATTGACAAGGGTTAGGGTACAGAAAGGAGGAACCAGTGTCTTCAAACCTTGAGTATATCCTTGATGAAGTAGCGAAATCTTTTCCCACAGTAGAGAGTAATAATGAGGATACCATAAGCTATCCTAAGATTCATCCATTTCCATGATATCCTCTGCCTCCTTCACATCCACCTCAAATACCAAAGACCTTCCACTCATTTACCCTAACCTCATAGATTGGGACCAACAAGATACTCTAGTTCTTGATCTATTTCAAAACGATAAGGCTATCACATAATTCATGGGACTTTAGATCGTATTCCACTAGGAGACCACAAAGCTGGTTTTATGATGGACCTAAATACCACAACATACTTTGGCGAGACTATCAAATCCTCTAGTCAAAAAAGTGAACAAAATAAATAAATGAGAAGACCCCCTAATGAAAACCATGATGTGGTACTATCAGATTCAAAAATAGTAAAAATAAAGGACGTATTCGAAGGTGAAAACCTCTCCGAAGTGCCCGAGGATGAAAGATTTGACCTTCCTACAAATTCAAAATATCAAGAGAGATCTCCACTTTTGGTGGAGGAATCACAGGAAAAGAATTTGGGTTCAACATAGAATCCTAAACTCACATATTTAGCAGCATCACTCTCAGAATAGGAGAAAAAGGACTTCATAGCCTTCTTTTTGAAAAGGACTATAATCTTTGCTTGATCTTACATAGACATGCCTAGACTTTATTGTTTACTGGTAGTACATCATTTAGCAGTTTTCCCTTATGCTAAACCAGTCAAGCAGAAACTCAGAAAAATGCATCCACAAATAGCACTATTGGTAAAAGAAGAGCTCCAAAAATTGTTAGATGTGAAATTAATTAATCCAATTGACTATCTAGAATGGATTTCTAATCTTACGTGTGTATCAAAACTTATTGGGGCATTCACATAGGTACAGATTTTAGAGATTTGAACAAGGCATGTCCCAAAGATGATTTCCCATTGCTAAATATCTATATCATCATAGACTTAATAATAGACATGATATGCTTTCCTTAATGGATGGTTTCTTAGGCTACAATCAAATTCTCATTTCCCTAGAAGATCAATACAAATAGCTTTTACATGTCCTTGGGGTACATATTGTTGGCAAGTGATTCCTTTTAGCCTAAAAAATATCAAAACTACATATCAGAGAGCTATGACAGTGATATTTCATGATCTATTTCACAACATTATGGAGGACTATGTCGATGACCTATTAGGGAAATATAGCACTAGAGAAGGTCATTTGTAAGTACAAGATCAAATTTTTGATAGGATAAACCCAAAGAAGTGTGTATTTGGAGTTCCTTCAGGAAAACTGTTGGGATACATAGTTTATCAAAGGGGAATCGAAGTTGATCCAACCAAAGTAAAATCCATAGTTCAAATGCTGCCACTGGCTAATCTAAAATAGTTAAGAATCCTTCAAGGAAAACTCTAGTCAATCAGGTGTTTCATTGCTCAACTTGTAGATAAATGTCAACCTTTCTTACATTTGCTGCAAAATGATGTTTCATTCAAATGAGATAATAAATGTCAATAAGATTTTAATCACTTGAAAGAGTATCTTGCTACACCTCCATTATTGATGCCTCTAGTTTCAAGAAAACCTTTGCTATTATATATCTTTGCTACTTCAGCTACACTAGGAGCTCTACTTACACAATATAATGAGCCAAGGAAAGAAAGAGCAATTTACTACATCAGTCACACATTGGTAGGCTATAAGATTAACTATACCCAATGGAATGACCATGTCTAACTATTGTGTTTGCCTATCAAAAGCTACAACATTACATGCTTAATCAACAAATTGAGCTTATTTCAAAAGTTGACCCATTGAAATAACTACTATCTAAGGCCACTCTCACAAGATGGTTGACAAAGTGGGTTATGATCCTCAGTGCATTTGACATTGAATATGGTGATTAAAAAAGACATAAAAGTACAAGTAATAGCTGATCAACTAGTAGAAGCACCTGTTACATATACTCATCCTATGATTTTAGAATTCACAATTGAAGAGGTATTCATTGTCAATGATAGGCTAAAAACCTGTGTAGATTTTTAATATTTTAAGTCCCTTTATGCCTAATTTTACCTATTTAAATTGCACCTTAATTCCCTACTTTTGTCATTATTAGCTTATATCAAACAAAATTATTTAGAATGTTTTAGAAGAATAAAATGTGCTTTAGATACTGATTTTTAGAAATATTAATCTATTTGGTTGAAAATAGTTGAAATAAAATTCCTTGTAGCTGGAGGCATGTGGAAAGCTATACTATGTGGATTGTTGAAGGCCTTTATATAAAGTTATCTTTTTGTTATTTTCTGTTGTAACAAGAAAAATAGTTGGTTATCTATTTTGAATTTGTGGTGTGATACTATGGCCATAGGCCAGGTTTGGATTGTCTTAGTTATATTTTGGTTGTAAAGGCCAAAGGCCAAAATAAAATTTTGTATCTTTATATGGTTAAGTACCTATAAGCTACAAAACATATATATCATAACATAGGTGAAGTGGTAGATCCAATGTATTATTAGATTATAAGAAATATAATTGCTCTGATCTAAGGAAGCTTTTCTATGAGTTAGCTTATCACTAGACCAACCAAGAGGAGGGCCCACTCTTTGGGATGCTCGTTGATCTCTATTTGCTTTTATAATTGTTTATATTGTATATGTGGTTTGTTGTAATTCATTTCTTTTGATATGATATAGTTAATTGTTCTGAAATTATCATAAATGCATGAATTGTGAGTGTGAATTATGGAATGAGAAAAGAATCAATTTATGAGGTGTGATTTATATTTTAAGACAATTGTCGTTTAAATAAACATTGAAAGTACATTTTTCATTATATGTTCGAATGTGTTTAGATTGAATTAGTTACAAGCTTATTTTTTGTTCATGTAGCAGAGTTCTTGTAGCTAAATATCTTTTGTTCTTGTAGCAGAACATCTATGTTCTTGTAGTAGATTGTGATGTTTCTATAACAAATTTTAGGCAAAGCCTTACATATGACCTTAGTTGTTGTAGCTTATTTGTTAGGATTAATTGCATTCCATTTCACTCACCTTATTACCTACCACCCTTGAGCATATAGCTATTACATCTTTCACAAGTTTACATCCCAGATTGACATAGGGTTAAATTGAATTGCAAACCTAAGTACCAGCTACCATTTAAACATAAGACTGAAATTATTATCTTTAGTTTTGTCCCAACAATAAGCATAGATACTATATGGAAATTGTATTTTGATGGTTCTTACATACAACATGGTTCAGGAGATGGAGTCCTTTTTGTCACTCCACAAGGAGATTGCACCCAAAGTCATATCGGCTAGCTTTTCCTTGCACCAGCAACATTGATGAATACAAAGCTCTCATTACAGGACTCCACATGGCTATACAATGGAACATTAAGGAACTATAGGTCTATGGTGATTCCCAATTGGTCATTAGACAAGAGATGAATATCAAACAAAGGATGGTAAATTTCTCCCATACAAAAGAATGGTTGACAATTTCAAACAATATTTCTCCCAGATATCTTTTGAGCAAATTCCTAGGTTGAATACTAAAGATGCTGATATAATGGTGACAATTGGATCTCTACTTGATATGCCTAGCAACACTCAACGTTGTGAGTTCTTGGTTGAACACTTATTGATCCCCACTTTTGATGTTCTACAATCTAAGTTTACATGTGAACTTGTTGGTCCCAATTATTCATAGTATCAAGATATATACGATTACCTTCATGATAATACCCTTACACCCAACCTAACTAGCACTTAAAAGAAAACTTTTATCTGTCATTCTTCCCATTTTACCATTTGATGAGTGCCAAGTAACACCCATGAAATACATCTTTTTACCTCTCTTTTTCTCCCTTTTTATTCCATTGTCCTGATGATTGCACCAAAATAAGCTAACATGATTGTTCTAATGATGATTAATAAGAGATGAATTACTTAAGATCATGATTTCTAATTGAAGGACTAATGTGCATTGAATTGATGGAAAAATGTAGAAATCTTCTCTTTTTGAATCAACAGGTGTAGGTGTTCGGGTCAACAATTTTGTGCATCTCCAGAGGTAGTCCTAATGATATTCGGAGTCAACATCAGCTTGCCACAAATGGTCTCCAATGCTTGCAATTTTGGTTAAAAAGGTTTTTGGGATAAGAAGGTGAAGCATCTCCAGATTTGGGTTGAAGTCTTGAGCATCTCCAGAGCTGAACATGAAGGTCACAAACATATCTTCGGAGCTACAGATAGAAACATACATCTCCGGTGCCTTTTCAAAATAGTGTAGATTTCCAGCATAGCTATCGATCAGACACTCCCAGTGGTGATCGGGATGCTCCTGATGTTACTCAAATCATCACCTGAGTAATTAAGGGCAGTCTATAGTTAACCATTGGACGTTTTTATCTCTTTTTGGTTTTTGCATGAGTTACTGATAAACTAATTCAATACCTATATTTCAGGGCCTCGCTGCCCAATTGTATTTCAAACTAAGACTCAGATTCAATGTGGACTTCTATTCCACTCAATCTATTTTTATTGCATGGATATTTATTCTATAGTTAGACTGTTAGTAGAATAAAGAGATTGATGTTATCTCTTAGATGAACTAGTAGAATAGGGGGAGTGATCTCTCATCACAGATTTAGATATAAACTTATAGAAGTAGCAGCAAAAGGTACAGTGATTATTTTTCTGATTTCTGTAATCTCATTTTGATATCAATATTTTTTTGAATACAAAGTTGATGAAATTGGACTGAATTGAGTCCTGATCTTAGTCTCTTGTGTTGATTCTTTACTTTAGTCTTCAGCCCTAAGGGTGTGGAGCAAGGACCCACTCTCACCACCAAGGCAGAAGGCTAGTACTGTTATTTGTTATTTCAGATTTGCTTCAGAAGGTACTTACTATTTTCATAGATAGATGCATGTTTCAGTTTATAGATTTTCTTTAAGTAATTTACGGTTCAATTCTATTTTCAATATTTTTGAAATTCATTTTATAGCAGATAGATCAGTATTCTTTAAATTAGTAAAAGTCATTGGAGTTAGTTAGATAAAACTGGCAACTATAGGATTCCTAATATCAGATAGCCAAGGACACAGTCCTAGATTTAAAATCTAAAATATGATTAAATGATGAGGTACAACGACCCTTGTCATTTTTGGTGTCATTGTTGGGGATGTACTGTGTTAATTAGGAAAACTTAGCTAAACAGTTTTAGGATAGATATGTATGGTTAGAGATAGAGATTCAAAAGGAAGATACATAAAACAAACACCCCATTAACAAACTATAGGGGAAAGTAGTGGGGTGGCACAAGATCTTGTTGAAGAGAGACATCTAGAACCTGTCTTGGAAGCTACATCTGAAATTAATAATTCTTTCAATCCTCTAAATCTTCCACTTGCTGATTATATCCAAGAATTACAACAAAAATTTCAGGCAGATCCTTTGATAGAACCTAATTTCCTAGAACCTCGGGGAGAAGAACCAATACTAAACATGGAGCATAATCATGATAATCATGAAGATGAGGAAAATTAGGCTCCAAGAACCTTCTCATATCCCATTGTTCTGGCTTCTGGAGATAATGCCCCTATGAAAAATATCTCACCTGCACACTTGCTAAATTTTAGGGGTCTTTCTTCTGAGGATCCAGATGAATTTTTGTTTGAATTCAAAGTGGTATGCCAAACTTATGATTATGGATCAGATAATCAAAAACTCAAACTGTTTCCCTAACTCTAAAGGATTTTGCAATGAGATGGTTTATGGGCCTGCCCCAAAATTCCATCCATTCTTGGGATCAGATGGAGAAATAATTTTTGGGAAAATACTAGGACTATTGTAGAGTCAGTGATAAGAATGAGGAGTTATTCAAAATTAAACAGAGAGAGGAAGAGACCTTAGAGGATTATGTGGATAGGTTCAACTTTACTTTGAGAAGATATGGCAATCCTGTAAATCATTCTTTGGCCAGAACCCTATTTGTAAAAGGATTAGAGAAAGAATCAAAAGAGACACTGGATCTGATGGAAAAAAGGAATATCAATAAAATGGATATGCCTACTATAGAAGAACTCTATAGGAACTATTCCAAAACCCAATATGGAGTGAGAACGCCTAAATCTTTCAAAGGGAAGAATGAAATAGGATAGTTAATGGAAGAGATTGCAAATCTAAAAATAGATATTCTGGTCTAGCTAAATACCACATTGGATGGGATTCAGGCAAAAACTAGAACAACTAATCAAGGTAGAACTACTGAACCACTCTCCATCTATTGCCATAGGTGTAGAAACAAGCATTTATTGAGAGAATGCCCTTTAGACAAGTCAGAGATCTGTCAAATCTATGACAAGAAACATCCTACCAGTTAATGTAGTCAACTTCCAGTCCTAAAAAGGATGAGTAAGAAGAATGCCATCATAGAAGAAGAGTTGAATTATGTAGGACAAAAACAAGTTGGGAATTTTCCTTATAATCAGTATCCAAGCCAACCTTTTTACAGGGGTCCTTCTAATTGGGGAAATAATCAATGGAATCCAACTTGGCATGGGCCTCAAAATAATCCTCCTTGGGGATAGCAGGATTGGCCAAATCAACAATGGCAAAACCAACATTGGCAAAATCAGTCCTAGGGAAATCAACAGTGGCCACCATAGTTTGGATCACAAAACATGCAACCTCAATGGGGTCCTCAACAGGGATATAATCAACAATACTAGGGACAACCTAGACATTTCCAACCTCAACAACAAGCATTACTAACTGGACCCCCCAACACACAAGGTCAGTCACAAAATGAACCAGTTAGCCAACCACCCTTACCAGCTCAACCTATACCAAATCCATGAAATAAACAGGGAGCAACTATTTACATGACATAAAAAGAAAACATGGCTGGTATTAACGCTATATATCCCAATAATCTCTAGCTATGTTCTGGGAAAGCATTCCCAAGACCATCTCCTCCAACTATAGTTGAAGTAACCAATGATGTGGAACCTGAAAATTCATCCACTCAAATTCTAGAGGAGATTACTATTGAAATAGTGCAAAAAGAATCATCCTTGGGTAACTCTAGAGTTCCTCCTAAAAGGCTGACTCTGGAGAACATTCTTGGAAGTATTTCTAGTAAGAGCTCCGGAGATGGAAAAACTAGCACCATACCCAGAACGACTCAAACAACATGTTCCCTAGAAAATGATCTTACAAAAACAAGTCCAATCTACCCTGGAATCAGAACTGTTAAAAGAAATTAGACAACTGAACATTGAAATTCCACTCCTCCAAGCAATCAGAGATGTGCCAAAACTGAATCAATTCATCAAACAATATTGTGTCAAAACATAGGGTAGGAAGAAAAACTTTCCTTCTACAATCCAAGTGGAAGGGAAAGTAATAGATCTATTGATGGGAGAAATGCTCCTTCCAAAATATGGAGACCCTGGAAATCCTATTGTAGACACCCTAAAATGACCAAGTCATCACATCACTTGCATTTCATCTAATTTGTCTAATCGCCTACATTACAACGTTAATTAAATAATCTAATTATTTAATTAATTTCACCAAATTCTTCTAAATCACATACTTTCGACATTAATTAAATAAATTCTTTTTATTTAATTAATTAAATCAAATTCCTCTATTATTCTTCTACAATTAAATAATTTTAATTATTTAATTAGATAATTATCTTCTTTCCAAAAATCAAATCCACATTAATTAAATAAATCCCATTATTTAATCAATTCATCATAAATTCCCTCTTATCCAAACAATTAAATAATTTCTAATTATTTAATTAAATCAAATTCATTCTTCCAAATTTAAATAAATCAAATCAAATTTATTTAAATTCTCTCATTCTCCAAAAATAAGATAAATCAAATATTTTATTTATTCTTCCAAATCATGCACAACAATTAAATAAATCTATTTATTTAATTTGCTTTCTTATCTACAAATATCTTTCAAATCTTCTAAAAATAAGTCTTCTTCTCCATGCACACACAATTAAATAATTTATTATTTAATTTCTCTCAAATCATGCAAGAGCAAATCTTAAGTTGAGTTATCTATTCACTCAACCTTGTTTTATCAATTTCTCTTAAATTAGAAAAAAGCTTTCTAATTTATGAAAAATATGTCTTATCTTTAGAAAAGAAAGTGTTTAACTCAAATAAAACAGCTTTTGTGTGACACTTGTCTTCTTCTTATTCGTTGCACGTTCCTCAACTATTCTCCGTTGATTCTTCTGAATTATTTGGACCGTTGATCAATTTCTGTTTGAAACCTATATAAACCCCCCTCATCTCCTTCACAATCCCTCTTCGATCACTTATTCTCAGGTATCCTTTAACAACGCTTTGAGCATACATCGCATCGATTGAGCAACTTCACGATCTTTTGACATTGATCTTTGAGCACACTACTTGCTTGTTGCAACCATGGTTTTGCAATACTATTGAGCAATCTACATTCATCCAAAGGGAACAATACAAATCTCGGTAAAAGCTTTCATGTTTCATTGATTTATTAGTAATGGCTTTTATTTAGATTGGTTCTCTTTATGTTATTGGTTTTTGATTTGTTTAAGTTTGTCATAGTCAATTTTCCTCATACACATTCTAGCATGCTCGGTGGGACCCATTGGTCCTGATCTAATATAAAATTTGTGGAATTTTTAGTTTGATTTCATAGGTTTTTAACACTTTTTTTTGGAGAGATCCAAAAAAGAATTTTTAAAAGAAGCTTGTTGGGCAAAAACGGACATCATGGTTGCGTTCGGAAGGGTCGAGAGGTGAAGAAAAATATAAAATTTGACCTATTTCAGTGCAGGTAAAAGCAAGGTAAAAAAATTTTGCCCCAGGCATGCGGCCCGAGGTGTACTGTGTAGGTATAGTAAACAAAATTTATTTTATTTTATTTTTAATCTTTTTGTTTTCAAAAAAAAAAAAACCAAAAAAAAAAAAAATCAAAATCAAAAAATAAAAACACAAAAAGCAAAAAGCAAAGAAAAAAGAAGAGAGAACAAGGAATCCGTGCATGTTGTACTTGTGTGCAGGGTTGTACATCTGCTGCAGCAGGTACGTACTTTAAAACTTAAAGTTTCTTTTAAATTGTTTCTCTATTTTTAAAAAAGATTCTTTTTAAAAAGAAAAAGTTTTTTTTTGAGAATATGTTATTTGTGTTTTTAATATATGTTTTAAGAATGGGGTAACATTATTTTATTTTAAAATAAAATATTCCTTCAGCCTAGCAGCAGGTCACATCAGTGACCAAGAGCCAGACACAGAGGGCTAGGACAAACCCCTCTTCATTGAGATTTTTAAACTAATAGGCGATTTTCAAACCTCATTATCTTGGTCATACAGACACGTATTTCAATGCTTTTTTTTTTTGAAATAGGCTAGAATTTCATGATCTACATCGTGGTGAAATTAGTTTTTTCTCAAAATTCTCTATTTTTTTCAAAAATTAATTTTCTCACTGCTGTCTTTGTCTCGTCACAGTTTTTAGACCTTCCAAGCTGCATAACTTTCACAAACGGACTCAGATTCAGGTGATATTTTTTTTGAAAGTTGATATTTTTCTATCCTCTACACAGTGGTAATATCATTTCAAGGATTTTTTAAGATTATTTTTTAAGACCACTCATTGGCCTATTCTCAATATATGACTTCAAACACTTGCTAACTTTTGAGTTTGTGTGGAACTAATCAAATTTTTGCAGTGTCTTATCTCTCAAACAAAGAAAATTGGTTTCTCTAATATGTGCATGTAGGTCAAACTTTGAAGAAATTGACAAATCTATCGCATTAAGTCTTAGAAACATATTGCCTTCGTAAGGGACAATTGACCAAATCACTTTTGGCAACCTAAGTCTTAGGAATATATTGCTTTTCTTAAGGGACAATGGACATGTATGTGAAAACACCTCAATTCTCTAAGGGACAATGGACATGTATGTGAAAACACCTCAATTCTCTAAGGGACAATGGACATGAATGCCAAACACTTCAATTTCATAAGGGACAACTGACAACTACAAACGTGTGTGTGCCTAATTTAGTTGCACCTTATTTTTTCTTATAACAGGACAATTGAACCTTTGTTTGATGTGCTTGCTCTTACATTTCAGTATTTCCTTTAGAAGGGCCTGCTTTTGGATTACATTTCATCCAAAAGGGATGACCCTAAGCGGAGTTTTCCTTTGAACCGCTATATAAGAGGGATAAGGCAAAAGCCAAGTCCTAATCGGCATCAACCTTACCTTGTGGTGCCAAACTGAAAAGAGGTGTACTAGCTCTTTGTGGAAATAATTTTCACATTGAGTGAAGTGTTTGATACTCTTAGTAGGATTGGTTAAAGCTTTTAGTAGCTTGTCACATTGCTCGTAAGGTGTTGGTCCCTCAAAGTTACTAAGTGCCATTCTAGATAGAGACTACCCAATCTACCTCCGAACATTGCGGTAATCATCAGTGTAAGGGGAATTGATTGAAGGCCTTAAGATACCCACCATTGGCTCCCTTGAGAAGAGATAGTATTCCCTTGGCCATAAAGCTCTTGTGACCTACTTGAGCTTTCCAAGGGGAGGGTGAGATGTCCCTACCTATCGTCTCTCGCAAAGATACAAAATATCTGACACCTTTATGGAATGATATTTTTATTGACGGAGTATTAAGCTGTGAGCTGATCTATTGCAATGAAACCTTGTCTCTAGGGATAAAAAGTGCTTGTTATTGATTACAATTGTCTTATACCTGTGGAAACATTGGGCTTTTTTCTTAAGCCTCGAACATACACTATCTGTTGTGTCAGTCCTTTTTTGACCACTTGTTTGCTATGTTTTCTCTTGCCAAAGATAAAACCAATCTGAACCATAACCAAATCTATCAAAATTGTCTTTAAAAACATCAGACACTACTTTAGTGCCTCTAGTATTACAGCAGCTCGCCCTTGGTGGTACAGTAGCTCACTTTTGGTCACATTAGCTCTTCGTTGGTATAGCAGTAACTCGCCTCTGGTAGCTCAATCCATCACCTTTGGTATTACAGTAGCACACTTTTAGTTGCACAGTCTTGCACATCTGGTCAAACAATATAGTGCCTTTGGTCCAGTCACTTGTGCATCAGAGTTTGTCTTTCTCAAAACACAAGCAGAATCCCAGCATTACCTTTTGTCCTAGTGTATTCCATGGTAACCACTAGGCTCCAGCAAACTATGAAGTCTAAGCAAGTTGTCCCTAGGAAGTGCAAATCACCTCTTCGCACACTGCAATTAGGTCGTCTCAACATTACTCCCAAGGTTCCTCCTAGAACACCCATGGAAAGATCTACCAATTCTCCCAACGTGTCGCATCGTGACCACCCTAGCACTCCTCATGAGGGTAGGGTCCCATTGGTAAGTACACCTCACTATACCACTAGCTTGCCTTTGAATTTTGTGCCACAAGGATATACTATTGATCAAGTCACTCCTCAAGAAGGTAGGGTCCCTTTGGTAAGTACACCTCACTATACCACTAGCATGCCTCCGGATTTTGTCCCCCAAGGTTATACTGCAGATCTAGCCCCACCTCAAGAAGAGTGACATTTTGAAATGGGTCAATCCTCTCAAGAAGATGGGCAAGATCTTGATGAATTCATACAAGCTCCTAGAGCTGTAGCCACCTTTGACAAAATCCTTACCGAGAACCAAGATCATTTCTTTCACTTGCTTGTAGAGCAAGGAGCCAAGTTACCTCAAGATTTTGATTTATCCACTCTCAAGGAGACAAACAACACCCTAGACAACATACAAGTGGTGCAAACCATGTCAACAGTGACCACGCCTTTACTCGAACAAGGCTCACAAGGGAAAACAATGGTACAATATAAGAATCCCCTTTATCAAAACCCAATAGGAAAGAGGGCCATTTCACTGCTTCTGACTCCTATGGAGATCTACAACAATCAACAAGAAACTCTCCAACATCAAGCGGAGCTAGCTAAGTAAGCCACCTTAGCTCGATCAAATATACAACAAACTCCTAAAGTGCCCACACCAATCGCAAGTGGAATTTTGGTTACTCCTTCACGAATAGGTTTCCCACCAAATTACAATCTGGGGAACAACTATGTAGCCATGCAACAAGGGTCTCAACAAATACCACCTCCTATATCATCAAACCTTCATGTCTCTCAACCAATTAGAGTCATGCAATCCCCCCCACAAAATTCTTCTGCGCTCATCCCTAATCAACCATCGCAAATCACATCTACCTATGTCCCTCCTCCACTACGTTCATCATCACTAAATTTCTTTCACACATTGCCTAGCCACCCTCAACTTCCCCAACATTAAGTTTCCCAAAGCTATGTGCCGCCATCGCAACCAGATCCAACGCACTTTAGCTTTCCCCCGCCCAATTCTTTTCTTCAACCATCACAAAGCCAACATTCTTACCTAGCACCACCCCCACCTCCTCCTCATCAAAGCATCCAATGCCAACCCAATCTAAACCCAACGTACAATGCATACAACCCCAACCAATCATACAACCCTTATAACACCAATGCTCATGGCTTACACTACAATCTTGGATATGGGCAACAACAGCCAATTCTCAGACAACAGGAGATGTTTCCAACCCCTCCCACAGTGATGGAGCTAAAAATTGCGGAAGTTCAACAACAGCTATCTGATCTTACGTTTGGCCACACCAAGAAGACCTTCTCATTAGAGGAAGTGTGTCCTTATCCTTTTGATCGGTCATTACCTATGATCCCTTTTCCTCAAAATTTCACTATTCCTAAATTTGATAAATACAAAGGAAAAGGTGACCCAAAAGACCATCTCAGGGAATTCTATCTTGCTTGCTTCAAGGTTTCACATAATGACACATATCTTATGCATCTCTTTCCTTGCAGTCTGGGAGGTCAAGATATAGAATGGTTCTCACACTTACCTACGGGTATTAAGTCTTTTAACGAGCTAGCGAAGAAATTTGCCACCCATTTTTCCTACAACACAGAGCATGAGATTTCCATGACTGATCTATGCAACAATAAACAGAAAAATAGTGAAACTTTTATTTCTTTCCTTTAATGATGGAGACAAATGGCTAGCAAATTCCCTTTCAAGATTCCTGAGAAACAGCTTGTTAGCATATTTGTACAGAACCTCAACCAAGAGTTAGGTTTTCATTTGCAAATCCTTAGTGCTACAACCTTCGATGAAATCACATACAAGGGAATCAACATCGAAAAGGCCCTCATTGCTAAGCGTGTGGTCAAAATCTTCAAGGAAATGAAAGACAATACTCCTAATCAACAATCGAGCGATAAACCCAAATATTGGAACAAAAAAAAAACATGGTCAATGATGGTGTGGTTGATACTAAACATGTCCAAACGCTGCAAACGCCGCTGCAGCTTTCCAAACCAAGTCAAGCTCCACCTCAACAACTACAACAACAAAGGCAACCTTATCAAAACCAACAACAATGACAACAAGAGCGGCCTCCACAAGATTACCCTCCGCGGCGTCAATTCACTCCCTTGGGAGAGCCCATGGAGATAGTCTTACAAAAGATCTTACAGAAAGGACTTATCACCCTACCTGATGTTCCCCCGTATGGTGAGCCTATTTACAAAATTGCGCGGTATAGAGAAAATGAATACTATGAATTCCATAGGAGCAAAGGGCATAGAACCACATCGTGCATGAAACTCAAGCACCTAATCCAAAATCTCATCGAAGGCAATCAAATATCTCTACAAGAAGATCCACCAGCTCAACACACGAACAAGGATCTCGATATGTACAAGGAACCATTCCCTCATCATGGTCCACCTCCTCCTTAGGATAGAGGTAAAGGTATCAATCATGCTTCCACTTCCTTTGATTCCATTGTAGGACATTTTGAAGAGAGTCAAGTGTCTACCCTCACAATCAAAGGCAAATCTATGGATTGCACTGTTACAACTTGTCATGGTCGCATCACCATTCGGGGTCCTACACCCAGTCTTCCAGCTCAATCTGATTATAATCTTGTCGAATATCTAGGGAAAATGCCAACACAGATCTCTATATTGGACCTTCTACGGTCATCACCTGCACATAGAGTAGTGCTAGAAAAAGCCCTCCAATAGTCTTCAGTGCCTAACAACATAGCGATCATGGATTTCCAAGCTATAGTAGGTAACATTGCTTCACCCTATAATGTGGTCTTCTCTGAGAAAGATCTCCCATTCCATGATCCTTGTCACAATGATGCCCTTCATATTGAAGTTCTCATCCATAAGTGCAAAATCAAACGTATACTCATAGATGGTGGTGCTGGTCTCAACATCTGTTCTTTAAAGTTACTAAAGCAATTGGGATACTCTGAGGATCATGTCAACAATGATCAAAGTATTACAATCAAGGGATATGATGATCCTGAACGTTGTTCAGAAGGTATTATCCACTTGCCTATACAACTGGGTCCTGTCATGCTTGAAACCAAGTGTCAAGTCCTTGATATTGAGCTACCTTACAACATTATCCTAGGCCGCCCATGGATCCATGCAATGAAAGTTGTTCCCTCCACGTACCTTCAGTCTCTAAAATTCCCATACAATGGTACATAGATCACTATCCCAGGAGACCCCAATCCTTTTGAGTTCTACCGTGTCTTGCAAGGCAGTTATAAGAATTGCAACCAAGTGCCTAAAAATGAAAAAGCCCTTGAATCCCCACTATATGTTGATCCTGAAACTCTGACACAAGCCTCTACAAGTGAACCTAATCCTCTTCCTAAAATCAAAGCTCACATCCGTGATATAGGCTTTGGAACTTATGATATCTCAAAATCTTGTTGTGTAGGGCGGATGCCTTTATCCCCTAAATCTTATGGCAAACCGCCCATTGCCAAAGTAACAAATAAAGCAGCTATTCCTCCCCCAACATTTCTAACCCAATTCCAACAGGGATGATTATTGGAGGAGGAAACTATTGAGGACATTTCTTCTTGGCTCTATAAAGAGAGAGAACCAGTCATAATACCAGTCAAGCAATATGGTAATGGCTTAAGGATAGTCAAACACATGGGCTATAAAGGCAAAGGTGGCCTTGGGAAATAGAATCAAGGCACTATGGAACCCATCATTGTGATGAAGAAATTAGACAAGAAGGGGTTAGGATTTGGTAAGAAGGTACCACGCGCCTTGGACATCAAGTATATCCTCGATGAGGTAGCCGAAACTTTTCTCACCGATTCGACGTCTGCAGAGGATATCTTCGATGACTCTTCCCTCCATATGACCAACCTATTTGCAAAATCCTCCATTTTATGCTATCCTCCATATCCTTAACCTCCACCACAAGCACCAAGAATCTAACACTTGTCTACCCTGAACTTATCGATTGGGACCAACAAGGGGCCCCCGTTATAGATGTATTTTAGATTGATGAAGCTCTGGCTGAGTTCATGGGACTTTGGGAAGGTATCCCACTAGACGATCATAAAGCAGGTTTTGTAATGGAACTAGAGCCAACTGCTTATTTTGGTGAGAATGCCAAATCCTCCAATCGCAAAAGTAAAAATAAAGAAAGATCTCTAGGTGAAAACCACACTGTGGCACCTCCTGATCACAAAATAGTAAAAACAAAGGACGTATCCAAAGGTGAAAACCCAACTGTGGCACCTAAGGATGGAGGATTTGACCTTCCCCTACCATCTAAGTATCAAGAGAAGTCAGCTCTCCTAGTGGAAGATTCTACAGAGATAAACCTTGGCATAGAGCAAAATCCAAAGACCACATTCCTAGCAGCATCATTATTAGAAATAGAGCATAGGAATCTTAACACATTTTTCTTACAGAGAACCATCAACTTTGCGTGGACCTATGCTGATATGCCAGGGTTAGACCCTAAGCTAGTTGTTCACTATCTCACTGTTGATCCAAGAGTTAAACCAGTCAAGCAAAAGTTGAGGAAGATGCACCCACAGATAGCTCTCTTAGTAAAAGTGGAAATACAGAAGTTGTTAGATGCAAAGTTCATACGACCTATTGATTATTCAGATTGGGTATCAAACATTGTACCTATGTCATGAAATGCTTTCTCTCATGGATGGATTCTCTGGCTACAATTAGATAAGGATAGTAGAAGAAGATCAACATAAAACAACTTTTACTTGTCCTTGGGGTAACTATTGTTGGTGTGTCATGCCGTTTGGTCTAAAGAATGCAGGGGAAACTTATCAGAGAGCAATGACAGTGATATTCCACGACCTCTTTCATCATATCATGGAGGACTATGTTGATGACATACTAGCTAAATCTTCTAGGGCAGATCATATACAAGTTCTAGGACAGATCTTTGACAGGCTCGAGAAATACCAACTACGCCTCAATCCAAAGAAATGTGTTTTTGGTGTAACATCAGGGAAGTTGTTGGGATACATTGTATCTCATAGAGGCATCGAAGTTGATCCTGCAAAAGTAAAAGCTATAGTGGAAATGCCTCCACCGAAGAACCTCAAAGCATTAAGGAACCTTCAGAGAAGGTTGTAGTCCATCAGGCATTTCATCTCACAGCTAGCAGATAAATGTCAACCATTTCAACACTTACTTCAAAAGGATGTCTCATTTCGATGGGACGATAAGTGTCAAGCAACATTTGATCAGCTTAAAGAGTATCTAGCTACACCTCATGTATTGATACCACCAATTGCGGATAAACCTTTGATATTATACATCTCAACTACAACTTCGGTCCTAGGGGCCTTGCTAGCACAACATGATGAAACAGGAAAAGAGCATGCAATCTATTATATTAGTAGAACCTTGGTGGGATATGAACTCAATTATTCACCAATGGAAAGGGCTTGTTTAGTAGTTGTGTTCGCTTGCCAAAAGCTGCGGCATTACATGTTGAACCAACACACAAATCTTATAGCCAAAATTGATCCCTTGAAGTATCTACTAGCAAAAGCAGCTCTTACAGATAGACTAGCTAAATGGGTCATGATCCTTAGTGAGTTTGATATTAAGTATGTGGATCGCAAAGCAATCAAAGGACAAGCTCTAGCAGATCAACTAGCAAAAGCACCCATGACCGATACACACCCTATGGTAGCAGACTTTTCAAACGAGAATCTATTCACTCTTTCTAACTCAATAATGTGGAAGTTGTACTTTGATGGTTCCTACACACAGCATGGATCAGGGGCTGGCATCTTATTTATCACACCTCAAAATGACTATATTCCAAAGTCATATCGGCTTGCATTTCCTTGCACCAACAACATTACTAAGTATGAAGCACTCCTTATAGGTCTCAATATAGCAGTTCAATGGGACATCACAGAATTACAAGTATATGGAGACTCACAACTAGTCATTCGATAAGTCACAGATGAGTATCAAACAAAAGATGAAAAGTTGGTCCCCTACAAGCAACTAGTGGATGCCTACAAACCACACTTTTCTAGCATCACATTTGAGCAAATTTCAAGAGAGCATAACAAAGCTACAGATTCTATGGCTTTTGTAGGATCACTGATTGACATGCCTACTAATACACAGAAATACGAATTCTTGATCAAGCAATTGTTGATACTAGCCGTTGATGTTCCCGTTACTGAAATCATCTGTGAACTTGTTAGTCCCAATTACCCATGGTATGAAGATATCTATGAATACCTTAAACACAATACCTTTCCCTCTGACCTATCATCCACCCAACGTAAAACCTTTATCCTTCGATCCTCCTGTTACACCATTCTGGGTGATACACTATATCGCCAGAGTCTCGATGGTATCCTCTTACGATGTCTTAACACGGAAGAAACTGAAGCTACCTTATGAGACATACACGAAGGTGTCCATGGCGCACATTCTATCGATCCTAATCTCGCTAAGAAGATACTCAGAATAGGTTATTACTGGCCTACAATAGAGCAAGATGCTAAACAGTTTGCTAAGAAGTGTCTACAATGCCAGCAGCATGGAGATTTGATTCACGCACCAGGTCATGAATTGCAACCTGTGACAACTCCTTGGCCTTTCTCTCAATGGGGTCTCGACCTCGTAGGACAAATCCACCCATCCTCCTCCAATGGCCATAAGTTCATCATTACTGCCACCGAGTACTTCACGAAGTGGGTTGAAGCCATTCCCATGACCTATATCACTGGTAAGCAAATAGCCAAGTTTATCCTTAACTACCTCATATGCCGGTATGGTATCCCCCAAGCCATTGTCACTGATAATGGGAGACCATTCAAGAATCAAGATGTCTGTGCCTTATGCACACAATACAATAACCAACATTGCTTTTCAACTCCCTATTATCTATAGAGTAACGGCCAAGCTGAGGCTTCTAATAAAACTATTCTCAAGATCCTCAAGAAAATAGTCAATGAAGCTGGTTGTGATTGGCACTTGCAACTCAATCCCGCCCTATGGGCCTACCGCACTAGTATTAGAACACCAACTGGTGCCACACCATATGCCTTGGTTTATGGCTCTGAAGCCATCCTACCTATAGAGGTTGAGATCCCATTCCTTAGAGTATCCACACAGGACTTGATCGACAAAGAAGAGTATCGCACTACCAGATTAGCTAAGCTTGAACTCCTAGATGAGAGGCACCGTGCCACGCTGAATCATCTCCATGTCTATCAAAACCACCTTTGGTATAATTACAACAAAAAGATCAAAGAAAGATAGTTTCAAGTTGGTGATCTTGTACTTAAAGAGAATCAAAGAAATCAAGCAGATTGAGAAAAGAAGGGCAAGTTTGAGACTAATTGGTTAGGTCCCTTTATTGTCATAGCAACATATGGATTAGGATCTTATACTTTAGCTACACCTGAAGGCATTACTTTGGATGAGCCACTTAATAGTGTTCATCTTAAGAAGTTCTATGCCTGATCCTTAGAGTATTCCCTAAAAAAAAAAAAAAGTTCCAAAAAAATCCAAATCCGTCCTCTGGTGAAAACTTGGTAAACAGGCACCTTGGATAAGTACCATAGTGAAAACCTGGCAAATAGGCGCTATGTGTAGAGTCAGCACCCATCCTCTATCGAGTCTTGTCCTTTTCTCGTTGTCACAATGCACTTCATCCATCCATCCATCCATAATAAAGCCATTGACCTTGTTTGCATTTTCCATCTCCCTATCTAGTATAGCTTGGAAATTTGTCAATGTCCATCATCGTCACCCCACGTCTTGATCTGTGTCTACAGTTAACACTGTCTTGTCCTAGGTCAAAGCTTTTTGTGTCTTCCTCGGTAGTCACCCATGTAATTCCTCTACCGGAATGGGGGCAACTCTTTCCTTAACTTAGGTCTAGGATTGGATCCTTGTTTGTGGTTCACAGCACGCTCTTCAATCTTTTTCTCCTTTCCATAGATAACACTCTTTAACGAACACATCGCTCCTACGATAAGGCTGTTATCTTCCCAACACTTTTCCTACATCATCACAACCACCAGAACTACACATTATCTCTTCTCAATCTTAAGGTACCTTGATCCCATGGATATGGGTATGTAGGCAGTCTGGAATACGAAGGAAGTATCCAGTACTTAGGTACATAAGATCCCCCCTTTCACCTTGACCCATCTCATCACTCTATCCAGAACTACATAGTTATCATTTTTCATCTTTCCTCATAATGTGCCTTGATCCCGTGGATACAGGGTATGTAGGCAGTCTGGAATACAATTGATGTATCTAGTACTCAGGCACACACGATCCATCATTCTCCACCCACCCCAATCCATTAGTGTTGTCATCCTTCTAGTCTTCCATTTGTCAAAATCCATTCGCCTTGATTTGACTAACTCACCAGCAAGCTAGTGCATCCTTTCAAAGAAAAAGTCCTTAACAAACTTGAAGCAAAGCGGCTTCCTTCCAGAGTCATCTACTGTCCTGCATACCGATTGCCAACATCAGCTAAGTCCCGCTTAACCAAAGCCCTAGATCAACAAGCTTGTCTTCTACAAAGTGTTCCATTGTCGAGACCAACACACGCGTCTCTTGCGACATGCAGCATTTCTGGCAGCAAGATATTGTCTTTTTAGGTAGATAGCACCCTTTAACGGACACAGAGTTCCTACGATAAGGCTGTTATCTTTCCTATCCAATCTATTCTGAGCAACCTCTTTGGCAAGAGAATATGTTGGCTGTATGTTTACTTTGTAAGTCAGTCAATTTACTTTATGGTTTATCTTTTTGTTCTTTATCCATTACCTATTCAAGGCTACCTTGGTTTATCTATAATCTTGGTATGTTGCGATGCAGTACGGATTTGGGGGCATAGTCATTTCTTTTTGTGTGCCGTGTTTGAGGAATGATCTTTAGCATCTTTCTTAGCATTCTATTTATCTTTTGTGTGTTTACGACCTAGCATCTTACATATTAATACTCTTCTTGCATTCACATGTATTGAAGTTTATTTTATGTTCAAGACTATGGCTCATTCACATGTACCAACAAGGTCACATTATGTCTAAGGGATCTAAGTTCAAACCGCTTGCTTGCAGAGTCAACGTCCATGCACTCGGATATCATGGCACCTTGGTCTTTTATACCTTGGTGGTGAACTATCCATGTGCTATATCAAAAATAAGGATTGCTCTTTATATACAATTGTGAAACCAATGCAACAAGCTCATCCATTTACACCATCCATTTACCCATGGCCTTATATAGTTTTCCAGCAATGATAGATCAACAATCTTTCTCTCATGTTCTATTCTATCTCCAATTTCTTCTACCTAACCTCATCTATCTCCAACACAATCTTCTAGTCGAGCGTCAACCTAGTCCTTCTGCCGCTTCCCTGTTTTTCCTCTCGAGGGGGCATACGCTGGGGTAACTACCTACACTGGGGCATCAAAAATTGTATCACACCTTCAACAATTGATTTCTTTGATGCAACGTTATAAACTGCATCACATCAAAGAGGGGTAAAATGTAGACACCCTAAAATGACCAAGTCATCACATCACTTGCATTTCATCTAATCTATCTAATCGCCTGCATTACAACGTTAATTAAATAATCTAATTATTTAATTAATTTCACCAAATTCTTCTAAATCACATACTTTCAACATTAGTTAAATAAATTCTCTTTATTTAATTAATTAAATCAAATTTCTCTATTATTCTTCCACAATTAAATAATTTTAATTATTTAATTAGATAATTATCTTCTTTCCAAAAATTAAATCCACATTAATTAAATAAATCCCATTATTTAATTAATTCATCACAAATTCCCTCTTATCCAAACAATTAAATAATTCCTAATTATTTAATTAAATCAAATTCATTCTTCCAAATTTAAATAAATCAAATCAAATTTATTTAAATTCTCTCATTCTCCAAAAATAAGATAAATCAAATATTTTATTTATTCTTCCAAATCATGCACAACAATTAAATAAATCTATTTATTTAATTTGCTTTCTTATCTACAAATATCTTTCAAATCTTCTAAAAATAAGTCTTCTTCTCCATGCACACACAATTAAATAATTTATTATTTAATTTCTCTCAAATCATGCAAGAGAAAATCTTAAGTTGAGTTATCTATTCACTCAACCTTGTTTTATCAATTTCTCTTAAATTAGAAAAAAACTTTCTAATTTATGAAAAGCATGTCTTATCTTTAGAAAAGAAAGTGTTTAACTCAAATAAAACAGCTTTTGTGTGACACTTGTCTTCTTCTTATTCGTTGCACGTTCCTCAACTGTTCTCCTCTGTTGATTCTTCTGAATTATCTGGACTGTTGATCGATCTCTATTTGAAACCTATATAAACCCCCCTCATCTCCTTCACAATCCGTCTTCGATCACTTATTCTCAGGCATCCTTTAACAGTGCTTTGAGCATACATCGCATCAATTGAGCAACTTCATGATCTTTTGACATTGATCTTTGAGAACACTACTTGCTTGTTGCAACCATGGTTTTGCAATACTATTGAGCAATCTACATTCATCCAAAGGGAACAATACAAATCTCAGTAAAAGCTTTCATGTTGCATTGATTTATTAGTAATGACTTTTATTTAGATCGGTTCTCTTTATGTTATTGGTTTTTGATTTGTTTAAGTTTATCATAGTTAATTTTCCTCATACACACCTGTCATAACTATTTACATCTCAGGGGTAGAAATTTCAAATGTTTTGGTTGATTTAGGAGCAGCAATAAATGTGATGACAGTTCATACAATAGACAAATTAGCCCTCACAGGTATCCAATCCACATCTACAATCCTTCAACTTGCTGACCAGTCAGTAGCTATTCTGAAAGAGGTAATTACTGATGTCAAAGTTGTGGTAGAATCATGGGAATTCCTAGTAGACTTCCTGATATTAGAACCCATAAACTATCGAAATGCTTATCCACTGATATTAGGAAGACCATGGCTAGCTATAGCAGAAGCATCTATTGATTGTCAAACTAGGATATGGTCATTTCTAATGGGATAGATTTGAAGAAAATATCTTTGTATCCTCCAGCTAAACCATCAATACATTATATAGGAAGAGTATGGGTGGATGAGCCATATAACATGGAAAATAGTGCCTCAGTAGCTATGGTCACCATCAAAGAACATTTGGGTGAATTGGAAGAAGAAATCTACTATGATACAATAAAAGACATTACCCACATTCTAATTGATGAGGATGTAATAGAGCTTGCCCAAGATTCTAGCAGAGAACTTTTACAAATATCATTCCTTGTGGAGAGACCTTTTACAATGATTTAGCCACATTCCACATGTTGCTTCCACATTCTCGTCCCCTCAATACCATGACTCTAGTCTATGGATTGACTACGTCCATTGATCAAATCACAAAACATGTCATGATTTTACCAGGGAAAACACTTAATATCAACACCCAGTTAGCAGCAAATCAGGAAGAAAAACTTATCCAACTCCTGATTTCCCATTTAGTAGCTTTTGCTTGGGAATACCAAGATATGAAGGGCATCCCTCCTGAGATCTGTACCCATCATATATACATTGATGATATCAAACATGTTAGACAACCCCAGAGAAGATTGAATCTTGCTTTAAAAGACATTGTTAAGACTGAAATAGAAAAATTGCTGCAAGCAGGGTTTATATATCCAATCTTAGATAGTCAATGGGTCTCACCCTAGTCATAGTGCCTAAAAGAATTGGAAATGGAGGGTGTGTATTGACTATAGGGAGCTAAACAAAGCTACAAAAAAGGACTACTTTCCCTTACCATTCATTGACCAAGTGTTGGACAACCTTGCTAGGAGAAAGTATTTTTCTTTCCTAGATGGGTTCAGTGGGTATAACCAAATCCAAGTAGCACCTAAAGATTAGGACAAAACCACTTTCACCTATTCTTGGGGAACTTTTGCCTACAAGGTTCTTCCATTTGGACTATGTAATGTCCTAGCTACATTTCAGAGGCTTGTTTTAGCCATTTTTGCTGAATTAGCAAATGAGTGCATGGAGGTCTATATGGATGACTTTACTATGTATGGGGATAACTTTGAGGAAGCTCTCATAAATCTAGAGAAAGTACTGAAATGCTATGAGAAGAATTAGTTGTCCCTAAGTCATGAAAAGTGCTTCATGATGGTGGAAGAAGGAATTGTTTTAGGACATCACGTTTCAGCAAATGGGATCAAAATGGACCAAAACAAAATAGAAGTAATCAAACAATTACCTTCACCCAAAAATCAGACAAATGTTAGAAGTTTTATGGGTCATGTAGGCTACTACAGGAGATTCATAGAAAATTTCAACAGAATAACTGCCCCCCTATTTACCCTGCTTAACAAAGACATAATTTTTATGGATAGCAGACTGTCAATCAACATTTGAAGCCCTAAAGGAGAAGCTTACTATCACATCTATTTTGAGAGGACCTAATTGGAATTTACCATTCCATATACAAATTGATGCTTCAAATGAGTCCATTGGGGCAGTCTTAGGACAGAAGGAAGAAGGAGAAAGTATGCATGCCATCTATTACATCAGCAAAAACCTTACCTCTGCAGAAAGGAATCACACCACAATTGAAAAACAATTCTTGGCAGTCATTTATGCTATAAACAAATTCATGCATTATATCACTAGATATAAAATATTTGTTCATACTGATCATGCAGCCATCAAATACCTAAAGAATAAGCCAGTAGTGGGTGCAAGGATCATTCAGTAGTTATTGCTATTGCAGGAATTTGACATCACCATAGTTGATAATCTAGGGAAGTTTAATTTGGTTGCTACCTTTTTGTCAAGATTGCATACAGAAGGAGAAAACCAGCCAGTGGAGGACAGGTTTCCAGATGAACATCTTTTTGCTATCTCCTCTATTGCACCTTAGTTTGCTGACATAGCTAATCTCTTAGCTACAGGCTTGTATCCATCCCATTTTACCTGAAAATAGAAGAAACACTTAGTTAAGGAAAGCTTATCTTACAAATGGTTAAATGGTTGGCTATTTAAATGTGGTCTTGATTTCATTTTACACAAGTGTTTAAAAGCTAATGAAATTTTTGATGTGTTGAGAGCATTTCATGATGAACCATCTGGTGGGCATTATTCTCCCCATAGAACTATCCACAAGATCCTGGGAGCTGGTTGCTATTGGCCCTCGATTCATAAGGATACCAAGAAGTATGTGCAACAGTGTGATCAGTGCCAAAGGATGGGACAACTAGCCTTCACCCAAGAGATGTTACTACATCCTCAAGTAATGATGGAGCCATTTGAATAGTGGGGTCTAGACTTTGTGGGACCAATTTTTCCACCTTCATCAGGCAAAGAGTATATTCTGGTGTGCATAGACTATGTGACTAAATGGGCTGAGGTTCAAGATTTGCAATTTGCAAGAGAAGAGAAAGTGGCTGATTTCCTTTATAATAAGATTTTCTTGAGGTTTGGACACCCAAGATCCATAGTTTCAAACAGAGGACCTCAGTTTACTTCATAGGTAATTAGAGCATTCACAGATCTATATCAAGTCAAGCACAAGAAATCTTCACCTTACCATCCTCAAGCCAATGGGCAGGTAGAGGTGACTAATAGGGAACTTGAGAACATTCTGACAAGGACAGTGGCAATGAATAGAAAGGATTGGGCTAACAGATTACCTGAAGTAGTTTCAGCTTACAATACCACTTGGAAGTCCACAACAAAATTCTCACCTTATGAATTAGTTTATGGAAAAAAAGCGTATTCTGTCTGTAGAATTTGAATTCCAGACACTTAAAACTGCATTAGATATTGGTCTACTATTGTCCATAGCCCAATAAAATAGAATTCTTCAGCTCAATGAGTTAGATGAAATCTGGACAGAAGCCATTCAGCAAACAGAACTGGTCCAATATCAAAGAAAGCAATGGCATGACCAACACATCAAGAGGACATTTCAACAAGGTGATTGGGTTCTTCTTTGTGATTCTAAATTCAAGGAGTTCAAAGGGAAGTTACAAACTCATTGGATGGGCCCTTATTAGATAAAGGAAGTTTTTGAGAATGGAACAATGCTGTTGGAACCTATTGATGGAAGCCTATTGATGGAAGCACAGACACATTTTTAGTGAATGGTCACCAAATTAGACTCTATAAATGGCCATCCACTAAGGAAGAGTTCATCAAAGATTTATGTTTGGTGACAAGGGGTACATCCTCTGTCACAATTTTGGACTGAAAAAAAAAGAGAAGGTTGAAAACCATCAAATGGCGTCCTTAAAAAAAATAGAGAGAGAGAAAGATAGAAAACTAGTAAATGGTTGTCTTCTCGACCAAGGGAATTGAAAACTAGCAAATGGTGGTTCCCTTCTTCATGCTAGATAAGAATAATCAAGCTACGAAGGTGATCAGGTGCCTGGAGTTACTCAAACACACCTCTGACGCTTGCAAATAAGGGGCACCTCTGGCACTCGCAAATAAGGGGCACGTCCGGTGCTCGCAAACTAGGAGCACCTCTGGCACTCACCAATAAACTTCTTTTCATGAATATAATAAATTGGGAGGGGACCCACTTCTCCAGGTAATAAAGTAGAGATGTCATTTGATGAGGTCATCATGACTCATCCTCTACTTTATGACAGAAACAAAGATGAAGTCAACACACATCATGGGAGAAATCATTACTCTCGTTTGCACAGATACTTACAAAAAACTGCACTAATGTTACCTGGATACATGGATTCTCAAACCACTCTACAGGAATGATTGCAGGTTGTGTGACAATAAAGATGATGACATCATTTCAAGCCACGACGAAGTTGCTTAGGTGCCATGACGCATCAAGTCTCATCAACACCACAACATTTCAGCTAAGTACATCAGTTCCTCATCATTACAATTGGTTCAGGTAATTCTCTCTTAATTAAACATTAATTAGAAACTATCTTGTCATTTCTATTTTTGGGTACTCTCATTATGACACGTCCTCCTGCCATTATTTTCCTTCCCAAATTCATGCATGCCGCCATCTTTGCTGAACTGTCACCATTCCTATAGAGTGTCCCATCACTCTGCTTCAATTATGACTGCATAAGACACACTAACCAAATTTAAGTTCTTTTCCATAGTCCAATCCCTTTAACAAATTAACATAATAATCCTCATTCAAACTGCAAAATACCCTGAAGAACAGAGTCAACTGATACAGTACTCTGGAGCCTTCGGAGTTAAAAGGGAAAGAACAAATTACACAGGAAAGTGAGGGATTTAGCACCAAAGGGTAAAAAGGGACTTAGAAATGGGGCTTAAGAAGAAATCAGAGCCAGAAAGTGTTACAGGTATTTTGCAAGATGATGATGTAGCAGACATTCTAAGGAATGCAGGATGGTTGGAGTTTTTGGAAAAGTTTGAAGGGTTTCAAGAGGATATTGTTGATGACTTCTTAAGAAACCTGAGGGACAATCAAATAGTTGTAAGGGGAGTTCAGGTCAATCTCTCTGTAACCACCATCGACCATATTTCTGGATTGCCTAAACAAGGTGAGAGGTTCTACCATTTAAAAACTTTATATGCTGATTTGATTAGAAATTTCTCTATGGAAGGTGAACCTGCAATACAGTTGCATACAAGTAAGAATGAGGTTAAAGGAATTCTTAGGTCCTCACTTCTAAACCCTTGGCGATCTATAGCTATATGGTTGATGAAGTATTTCACATGTGATGGTCAATTTTCCTTAGTTCTAGGACCAATAATGAAAATGTTGATTTTTCTAAGGCATGTGAATGCACACCCTAAATTTAGCATAAATATTCCCAACTTTCTGTACTCTGCCATTAGAGCAACTGCAAAAAGTAGTATCAACAAAACAATGGTCCTATGAAACACCATGGCCTCATTTTTTTGATAGTCAAACATCACTTTTTGTCTCAACCTAATGGAGAAGAATTATGGCAGACATTTCTAGATAACAAACCCTAGGATAGAGAACCAGAGAGGGCTCAAGAAGTGGGTGAGGGTTCCTCTACCTAGCAAGAATAGGAGGCAGAGCCTTCAACTTCCTCTACAACTATTGAAAAAGGTAAGAAGTCCTCTCTAGAGGCAACTTCATCTGCTACCCCTGTTTCTGACAAGAAAAGAAAAGGAAAAGAAATTAGAGAACCTGTTACTGAGCATACACCAAATATGACTCGCTCAGCAAGGAGAAAGATGACTTTAGTTGAGGAGTCTTTTCCACAGGAAAGCCAGGGTTAGAAAACAAAGGGAATTTAAAAAAAATTGACTCTGACATACATTATTGGGCTGAAGAGCCATCCCATGACTCAGATGACATTCCTCTAGTAAGAAAGAAGAAGCAGAGAGAGGTTTCTCTTGAGCCATCTATTCATCTAAGTCCAACTTCATAGCACTCTCCTACTCTGGACACAAAACAAAAAGAAACTTATACTATTTCCTCCGATTCTGAGGATGAAACACCTACTCTGGAGGCACTTGCTTCACCTATGCTATGGAGAAGCAAGAGAAAAAGGTAGATCTCTCAAACTGAAAAAGATACTGCTCCCCTAGCTAAAGTCCTTTTGGGTTTCAGAACTTCTGAGGAAAAAGTTGGGCCTTCATCAGTGCCAGTAGAGAAGACCCAAGAAGAAATTTAGGATAGGGAAGCTACAGGGGAAGTTAAAGTAGAGCAAATAGATGTAGCTGGTAGTGAAGAGCCAATGGTTGTCAGAGCCCCTGATGTACAACAAACAGAAGAAGAAACAAGGGAATATTCTCACCCCTCTGACCAAGAAGATACTAAAATTTCAAAAGAACAACAGATGTTAGAGGAGATTAATAATCTGAAAAGATTATTATGGGGGAAGAACCTGATTATCACTAACCTCAAGAAGGTCAGGATGGAGATAGAGGAGGAGCAAAAATAGGTAATTGAGAAACTGCAAACAGAGCTCCAAAGTAAACAACAAATAATTTAGGAGAAGGAGGCAAAATTAAAAGCCCAGAAGATTGAAATAGCTAAGATCCTTAAGGAAAAGGAGGCAGAGGCAGTACAGAACATTTCTGATCTTACCAAGGCTAGAGACAATGGTCTCATAATAATTGCAGCATTAATTGAAAAAGTACAGAGCTAAGATAAACAATTGACTTGGACCAACAATAAAATAGATGATCAGGAGGAATATATTCATGAGTTATCTGGCCCAAGGGAAACCAGTGAACATGAGGTACAAACAGATCCATATGTGGGTCCAATCCCCATTGATATTCCTAAGGCCATGTTCCACTACGAAAAGAGATGTAGAGAATATGAGGCTTCTAAGCCTATGCTACAATTACAAAGGGCAGTTACTACCATGACAAAGAGAGTAGAAACCCTGGAGGAAAAAGTCATTTAGATGGCCTCCATTTCTTCTGAGATTCTATCTTGCAGGCCTCCAAGTGCCAGTTATGCTATGTTCTTATAGGAATGAGTCCTATAGTGGAAGTTATAATTAGTCCTGTCTGATCTAACTGAGAACACAGAGACAATAGAAGGGTTCATGGAAGCATATACAAGGAGTTTTGATGAAGACAATTTTTTTTTGTGTGAATTATATTTGCATGGTTTCTGTGTTGATGATATGACCTTCATTCTTAATTATTTTGTAGGGGAATGCCAGCTCAAAGCATTCATGTCACTGATGAGGAATGATTAGATTTGGAATGAGAGAATGGAGGTTCATCTCAAGAAGGATACAAAAACAAATCTTTTCATTAGAAAGGAGTGTCCAAACCCTTATGCTTTTGAGGTCCAATTCAGAGCATATGCCTATCACCCTGAAAGTCAAACCAAAATTTTTCCATTGTATCTAAAAAATCTGCAAGAATGTTCCATTGATTTTGGTCTTTTTATGAACAGTTCAGCTAATCCAGTGCTTATAGTAGCAAAGAAAAGGTGGAACATTCTAACTTCATAGAAGAAAATGAGAGAAGTGGTGACCCCTGCGAACTTAAGATTATTTATGAGGAAGGCAAGATTGATATCCAAAATGATGGATAAACACAAACATGAGTGGATAGGTGGCCATTTTAGACCCCCTCTCATCATTGAGCCACTACCTGTCTAGGTTGAGTAGATGGAAGATGATAAGTTGTAGGAGTGGTTGAAGTAGGTTGATCAGTACAGGGGAAATGGTAATACCAACCGCACCACTTGGACTACCTATGCATAAGACTATAGCTTGACTGACAAGATACTCCACCAGAATAAATCCAAATTGTGAGAAATAGGAGGACCTACTAATCCTTAAGTACAGGGGGAAATGATGAGTGCCAGGTAGCACCCATGAAATACATCTTTTTACCTCTCTTTTTCTCCCATTTTTATTCTATTGCCCTGATGACTGCACCAAAATAGGCTAACAGGATTGTTCTAATGATGATTAATAAGAGATGAATTACTTAAGATCATGATTTCTGATTGAAGGACTAATGTGCATTGAATTGATGGAAATATGCAGAAATCTTCTCTTTTTGAATCAACAGGTGCAGGTGTTTGGGTCGACAATTTTGTGCATCTCCGGAGGTAGTCCTAATGATCTTTGGAGTTGACATCAGCCTGCCACGAATGGTCTCCAATGCTTGCAATTTTAGTTGGAAAGGTTTTTGGGATAAGAAGGTGAAGCATCTCCGGAGTTGGGTTGAAGTCTTGAGCATCTCTAGAGCTGAATGTGAAGGTCACAAACATATCTCCGGAGCTACAGATAGAAACATACATCTTTGGCGCCTTTTTAGAATAGTGTAGATTTCTAGTACAGTTGTCGATCAGACACTGCCAGTGGCGATCGGGATGCTCCTGATGTTACTCAAATCATCACTTGAGTAATTAAGGGCAGTCTATAGTTAACTGCTGGAAGTTTTTATCTCTTTTTGGTTTTTGCATGAGTTACTGATAAACTAATTCAATACTTATATTTCAGGGCCTCACTGCCTAATTGTATTTCAAACTAAGACATAGATTAAGTGTGGACTTCTATTCCACTCAATCTATTTTTATTGCATGGATATTTATTAGTTAGACTGTTAGTAGAATAAAGAGATTGATGTTATCTCTTAGATGACCTAGTAGAATAGGGGGAGTCATCTCTCATCACAGATTTAGATATAAACTTACAGAAGTAGCAGTAAAAGGGATAGCGATTATTTTTCTAATTTCTGTAATCTCATTTTGATATCAATATTTTTTCGAATACAAAGTTGATGAAATTAGACTGAATTGATTCGTGATCTTAGTCTCTTGTGCTAATTCTTTACTTTGGTCTTTAGCCCTAAGGGTGTGGAGCAAGGGCCCACTCTCACCACCAAGGTAGAAGGCTAGTACTGTTATTTGTTATTTTAGATTTTCTTCAGAAGATACTTACTATTTTCATAGATAGATGCATGTTTTAGTTTATAGATTTGCTTTAAGTAATTTACTATTCAATTCTGTTTTCAATATTTTTGGAATTCATTTTATAGCAGATAGATCAGTATTCTTTACATCAGTAAAAGTCATTGGAGTTAGATAAAACTAGCAACTATAGGATTCCTAATTGTAGATAGCCAAGGACACAGCCATGGATTTGACATCTAAAATATGATTAAATGATGAGGTACAACGACCCTTGTCACCATTCTTGATGATACCTTATATCAAAGGAGTCTAGACTGTATCCTTCTTAGATGTCTTAATTCAGAAGAGGCTAACACTTCTTTATATGAGGTTCACGAAGGTGTCTGTGGGACACATTCCACCAGCCCAACACTTGCCAAAACATTGCTACATACATGGTACTACTGGCCAACTATGGAACAATATGCACAACAATTTGTCAAGAAATATCTTCAATTTCAACAGCACAGAGATTTGATTCATGTGCTAATACAAGTACTGCAACCTATCACTACTCCTTGTCCATTCTCAGTGGGGGCTTGACCTCGTAGGAAAAATCCATCCATCCTCATAAAATGGCCATAAGTTAATTATCACTTCCATTGAGTATTTCATGAAGTGGGTAGAAGCCATCCCAATGACTTACATTACCGATAAACATATTGTTAAGTTCATCGTACATTATATTATTTACCGGTATGGTATTCCTCTTGCTATTGTCACTGATAATGGTAACCATTCAAAAACCAAGAAGTGCATGCCCTATGCACTTAATTCCATAGCCAACACCATTTTTCTACTCCCTATTATCTGTAAAGTAATAACTAAGCCGAGGCTTCCAACAAGACTATATTAAAAATCCTCAAGAAAATAATAATGAAGCTAGTTGTGATTGGAACCTACAACTCAATCCTGCCTTATAGACCTACTGTACAAGTATCAATACATGTACTAGTGCTACTCCATATTCATTAGTATATGGCAGTGAAACTATTTTTTCTATAGAGGTCGAGCTTCCTTCTCTCAGGGTCTCTTTGCAACATCTTATTGATGGAGTAGAATAGCAAGTTTCTAGATCAAATGAGCTAGAGTTACTTGACAAGATGTGTCTCACTACACTAAATTATCTATAGGTTTACCAAAACCACCTCCACCATAGTTATAACAAGAAGATCAAGGCTCAAAAATTTAAGATTGGTGATCTAGTCCTAAAAGAGAATCAGAAGAATCAAGACAAGAAAGGAAACTTTGAGTCTAATCGATTAGGGCCTTTTTGTGGTTACAACGTGTTATGGATCAAAAGCATATCAAATTGCTACACCTGAAGGAGCACCACTAGATGAACCCATCAACAATGTTCATCTTAAGAAGTTCTATGCCTGATCCTTAGAGTATCCTAACTGGAAAAATACAAAAAATACAAAAAAATCAAAAAATTAAAAAATTAAAAAAAATCATGAAAATACAAAAAAAATAAAAAATCAGAAAAATACCAAAAAATCAAAAAATCAAAAAATTAGAAAAATATAGAAACTAATCCGTCTAATGGTGAAAACCTAGAAAATAGGCACCTTGGGCAAGTACCATAGTGAAAACCTATTTTAGGTGCTATGTGTAGATGCTAGCATCCACCATCTATTAGGTTCTTATCCATATTGCCTACTTCACTTCATAATAAAACATGTGCCTGACTGGGGGCATCTTTCCTTAACCTAGTTCATAGGATTGGATCCTTGTCATGAGAGAAATTACCATTTTCCACTTCTATAATAAACTTTCCCACCTACCATAAATCATAATAAAACACAAACATTCACTCTTCCATCTACCACAATCCATCCTATTCATCTATCACCTTGACTTGACTAACTCAAGTAGAAAACAAACTACACATATTTTAAAAGCATCATGTACTTATCAAATCAAAAGCAAAAGACTACTCTTGAAGCAATGAATTTTCCTATATACCTATTTGTGTATTCAACTAATCCTTTATCCTAATCCAAAGCCTTTAATGGATGTATCCTTCCTACAATAAGGCCTTATCCAATATGAGAACCCTCTTTTGGTAAGAGATATGATGACTATGTATTTTTGTCAGTTGGTCAATTTCTTTTGATTTATCTTTTGTCTCTTTCTAATGCTTATTCAAGTCCACCTTGATCTTTCTATATCTTGGCATGTTATGAGAAGTATGGGCTAGGGCGGCCATTTCTTTTGTATGCCATGTTTGTGGGATGTTCTTGTTATCCTACCAAGGATAATATTTATCTTGTATGTGTTGGAATAGATTCTTCATAAATAATATCCTTTGCATCTAAGGTCATTCAAATGCCTTTTGTGCATGGGGACCATCATGCGCTAAAACTATCTTCCATTCACATATCCAACAAGGTTCTATTATGTCTGGTATGAATAAGGACATACCTTTTGTTTGCAGAGTCAACGTCCATGCAAAGGATACAACGTCACCCTAGTTCCTCATACCTTGGTGCATAATATCCATTTTCTAAATCAAATAAGGATTTCTCTTTACATTTTTCAAGCATAACCTAAAGAAAAATCACCCCATCCATCTCCCCATCCTAATAAAAATCTATATCTTTCACAGTTTGATCAACTACTATAAATTCTTCTACATCCTACATCACTTCTTCTATCCTACTATCATTTTGACCATACATCATGATCATATCATATAAATCATATAACATATTGTCTCATCCATATATTCCCTACAAAATAAACATCATCAAGCATCATATATCATCATCAAACATCATATAACATCATCAGGCATCATAAGTACATCATATACCTATCCATAGCATCAATCTATCCATTAAATCATGAAATATCATCACATCATGCATACATCATATAAATCCATAATCATAATAAATGTCATCCATATTATCATCCTCACATAAAACACATATAAGCATCATATACACATAGTCATCACATATACACCATCAAAACCATGTCACATCTCATATATACATAAAAAATAATCATGTCATGTACATGTCTATACAATGGGCTACATGAGCCATAAATATACAAATATATACAAAATCTCAAAAGCATCATCATGTCATATGTACAACATGTCATATACATCATGGTCATAAATAAATATAGATATCTACATCATATACAATATATACACATCATGTGTAGCTTCCCTCTAAGGGCTCTACCCTTGAAGCTGATGGTTGTGGTCCTATAGGTGGGGGTTGTCCCCCTGATGCTCGTATCGGTGGTGGTGGTGGCCCAATTATAGACGCCCTGATCTCCTGGAGGAGGAGGCCCCTGACAGACTCCACTAAGCAAAACTAGGATATCACTGATCTGTTGGTACCACACTTTGATATAATCCCCTATAATAGTCAACCTCTCTGGTAATCCATACCACATTTCACTGTACTTTGGCTAGCTCTGAAACTAATGCCATCGTTGGTTGGTCCACACCTATGATAGAACTAGCCGAGTCTCTCTCTTGTTGATATATCTACATCTAAGTCTCAACCCTTAGTCTCAAGGCCACAACTACATCCCTCTCATCCATAACCCAAGTCATCTCACCATCCACAAGTGCATGTGACTATGCTTATCCTTTTCCTTATGCCTGTAAGACCTCGTGGACCTCATCCTTCTTTTGTTCGAGCCTCACAGCAACAAACTCCACCTACTGTCGCTATTAAATCTCAGTGTCCATCTCAGAGGTAGTTTGTTATAGCAACCCCTACAATCTCTCCACCTCCAACTATAATGCATCCCACTCTGATAAGGCCTTGGAGAGCCTCATACACATATTCTCCTCCTCCTCATCATCTTGCATCCCCATCTCTGGCATCTCCATCTCCTCATCATGCCTCACCTCCTCCTCCCTCGGCTCCTCCATCAGAGCATCCTCTATAGCCACCTGTAGTGCATTTGCCTCTCCCACTACTACCTCAACAACCACCACCTCCTATGTCCTTTGCCTTTGTCTCAAAGCCCATCCTAGCTATACAACTAAACCCCTAGCTCCTATCTCTCCTCTCGACCTCTGCCACCCTGCTACCTCCCTTGGCACTATCAACTACACTAGTCTATGTGCTAGCCACCATGTGTCATACTTTGGGGTCATCCTTGGATCCACTCCTCCTTCAACTAGATCCCATTGTACAGGTGCAGAGACTCAAAATCTACCAAAGTTGTATCAAAAACAATCTCAGGGCCCCAATTAGCCACCTCCCATTATCTTTGTACATAGAAAGCCTCCTACACTGACACTGGCTGAGGCAATCCAAACTAATGCAACACTCTATGTGGCATGTATCACTTAATAATATACGTTGTCCTACCTCTAAGATATCTCGCCTGTTGATAATAAGTAAGATGTTCTGTATTATCAATCCATATCTCACAATCTCTCCAAGGCCTCCATATGATAGTATCCATCTCATCCACAATGTGCCTCCTATATGTCAGCTCACCCATTCACCACTTATAACTGCACCCTCATATAATTACACAAATGGTAGTCTCGATCCCCTCCTCCAAACAGATATAGGTCATGTCATAGATATATGCTCCCAGGCCCAGACATGTAGCAATGTAACTCCTACATCTATATAAAACTTGGTGCATGTCATGATATAGTTGACCTTGTTGGAATACTCTAGACCACTAAGAGGGGGGTGAATCAGTGGTGCAATAAAACTAGGCCACTCAATAATCAAAATCAATTAAATCAAACATTTAAAGAATAATAAGACCATACAAAATGCACCATAACACAAGTATGTACGTGGAAAACCCTAGATGGGAAAAACTATAGGAGAAATGCTACTTGGATCCACTATCCAAATCCAGCCTCACAAAATATCTGAACACTTATACAATGCAGGCCTCACTGGCACATAAAATCTCACTGATTACAATTCAAGGCACCAACCCCTTGCAAGTTTAGGAGCACCAACTCCAATGCAAAAAGACTGAAAATATAGAGTACTACTCTATTTACATTTACATCATAGGTTGCAGATGGATTTTGTAACTCTCTCACTCAATCACCTCTATGTGAAGATATTCAAAAACCCCTTCAACTCTCTTCATAGATTCATCAACAGCCCCATATAGAAAAATGGTACATGATTACACTATCATCCCAACACCAGATACAACCTCTACAAACTTAGTTACGTACAAAACACTCTACTTTCTTTACTCTGCTTGCATACAAAACAAGACTCCCCTTTTCTTCACTCACTTATACAAATAATATTTCTTCAAAATTCCATTAACAATTGCACAAAAAAGAATGAACATTGTTTTCATAGGCATCAAAACACATATATGACTTCAACAACAAATATGCACTCACTCATTGCTCTAATGAGTTAATCCACTTCATTCTAAATGCAATACATCAATCATTCCCTCTTCTTTTTCAATCTAATTTCATGAATGATTCTGTAAAAAATTTATCAACAACTTTGCACACAAAAAATATCCTGCATTTATCATCACATCTGACTCCTCAAAACCATAGGACACATAACTGCAATTGGTTTGAAAATTCCAAACATTCACTACCACCAACAGTTATAAAAACTAACCAAAACTATTACAAACAGAAAATACAGGTATGTGCTCATCAAATGTCATACGTGAAGTATAGCTGATAGAGGTTTGAATAGTCACCGTTGATATCACCCTTCATGCCATTGAAAGAGTTAATAAACACCATTGATTCTTATCTTCGTGTCGTCAACACAATGTATCAATAGGAGAATCCATTCACCGCTAGGCTAAGGGGCTGGTCACCACTAGGATGAGGGGCTGGTGACTGGATGTGTATAGAACCTTAACATTGTCACTTAAGTGATAGAGACTGGTGATTATAACTCACATTCAAAAAAGAAAATAAAGTGAACCCGTCACAAAGAAGTACTTTTATTATAAGTCCTTAGGGTTTTAGGACATTAAAAATTAGGTCTTCAACAACAAACCCTAATATGCCATAAAAGATCCCTGTCTTCTACAACCAAACTCTGCAGAGTCATAATGTTGATATGATAAAGAAATTCCTTTAATCTTGAAAAAAAGAAGAAGAAACTTCTTGATTTAGGTCCTTAGAGTTTAGGACTGCAAATTTTGACAAAACCTATTAAGGATCATGGATTGAAAAGACGATCCTTTGCTTTTGTAGAGAACCCTTAGATTTACTCTCTCCACCATGATTTTAATAACATTAGAGACCTTGTGAATGAGATGTCAACCAATACAACCATTGCACTTACCATTGCAACAAATGCACTTTGCAATCTCCCCCTATTTGACATTGTCATTTTAGGCAATTGATCATTGGACACTGATTATCATGTCATGTTGTACTTGACTGCCCTATCATCCTAGATCAATCATGCACTGAACATATACTTCTCTGTGACACATAATTCAATACTAAAACATATCACATATCATCCATACAACCAATCATACTATAACTGATGATACCACTTAGACTAATGTAGAAACATTTACAACTATGATATTGATGCAAATAACAAACACTGTAACATCACATCCTATAGCATTGTCACTTCTACTGTCACTTCTCCAAACATTCACAATGCATTCCATCGAAGATCCCATTGAGCAAACAGTGCTACACTGAGAAAACACAAACTCTACTAGATCACTGTTACAAACAAATATCACTATCATAGCATGCAATTGTACAACTCCTTTGACATCAACTTACCATTTAGTAGGCCCTTTGACATCAATGACAAAACCAATGCCAACAAACTCGCCCTTTGTCATTGATGGCAACACACACACAAACATAAACCTTGAACATTCACTCTTATTTTATCTCTTCCCTTTGACATCAATGGAAAAGGGGTGTGATGATATCTATTTGTTGTTTACATGAGATAATCCTCTGTTAGATGATACTCCCCCTGTCTGTAGAACTCCCCCTATCTATAGAACCCCCCCCTTCTCTAATATGCCTCTTTCACTATGGTTGGGTGCTCACTATCAATGCCTTTGTGAGTGAGACTAATACATGCACTATTTTGAAGACTATGTGCAAATGGTTTCATTGTGAAAGCTTTCATATGTCATATGCTAAGTTTTGAAAAGTTATTCACCCATCATCTACAACTTTTACCTTCACTGTACCTGCAATCTTTGCATTCTTATCTTCCCTTTGGAAAAAGATTCCTCAAAAATACAGTATGTGGTGTCAAAAACATAGTTAATAGTGTCAAAATATAATATACGTTACTATTCTTCAACCTGGGACAGTCTTTATGACTATTTTTACCCTTCTTATCTGCCTTTGATTGTTCCTTGGCAACAGTTCTTCACTATCTCTATCATCTATATGAAGATCTCTCTGTCCATGATTGTCCTTACAGATTTTCTCTTAGGTTTACTATCCTCACACATGATTGTGACAACTTTCTTAATTGTGTCTTCATCTCTTGAATGTGCAATGCATTTGATAGGTTTCAAAACCTTTATCAAACTTAGACAAAACTTCTCAACCTCTATATGCTTTCTCGTTGTTTAGTTTTTTCTTTGTCAATTTTAATGACAAGTCTTGTAGATTTTCCTCTTGATTCTACTAAGAACATCTAGTGAGCGTTATAAACCTTTGATTTATTTTTAAACCTCCTTACTATCTACCAAAATCACTGACTTGTGTTTGTGAGCACTGCCTTCAGTTGAGCTCTTTGTCAAGTCTTGAGATGTATATGTAGGTATAGACCTTGAAGAAAGGACACTAGTAACTCACATATTTCTTTATTCTTCTAGGTTGGTGAGAAAGGTATTTAAAAGCTAAAACATGAACTCATAAGTTGTAACTTGCCATTTAAATGAAGCTCTTCACACCTTTCATTACCCCAAGATATGCCTTCACTGTAAAACCTGAGTATTATACTTTAGAGACATGTTCATGTCTATCCCTTGGCATACTTCATCATACACTATTCCATAATCCTACACTATCATACTTTGCATGCATCATCATTGTCAACTGTGCACTGTGCTCTCTTGGATTGTAATCTCTGCCCATTCTACACCATGGACTATCACTCTTCCTTGTTAATGCTTTGTCCACTATACAGTATTAGGATATCTCACTTTTATGACAATGATCCATAGTCTTTATACATGAGGTCATTTTCTTTTTGTCTTGAATCAATGGTAATGATTTATTGAGATTTGCAACCTTCATAAACCTCTCATTCAAAGTTGTTGACCATAGTGTAGACAACTTTTGACAAAGGCTAATGTTTTAACACTGTCACTCATCTCTAACATACCCCTATCAATTCTTCACTTGAATGTAACTAATAATGATTCTATGTTTTGACAAAATAGGGTTTTTATATCAAAGTCTTAACTCAAGATTGTGCAAGATCATTCCCATTACCTAGTAAACTCTACTCACCATTTTTATTACCTTTTATGAAAGTGCAGGTTCAACAAGGGTATATTCATTGTATCTTTCATTCCATACCCTTGACTACCTTACATACTCCTTTGTAACATGTGCATGCTTCTTTTCTTTCACTATCTTTTGTGTGTAGACCTTGATCACTGTATTTTTTTGATGTGTCTCTGCCTTCACCTACATGGATTTGTATTTGTAATACTTCAAAGAACTTTATGGCTTGAAGATATCCTCAAACTTCACAACTTTTTCTTTAATAGTTTTGCATTTCCCTGTCAGTATCTTGGCATTGTATTCACTGATCTTTTCTTGATCTATATTATATTTGGTAAAGCCTATAAATGTTCAAATAAATTCTCCATTGTTGGACAGAGCCTTGAGACCCCTATCTTGAACAATGAGCTTTTAAAATGTGGATCAATTAACTTCTTCCTTGTATTCAATCTTCTTGAAAACTTTATGATAATCATCTACTAGCTTTCCCACTCCTGCTAACATAACCTCTTTGTCTTCTCCATGGAGCTAAATGATAAAGCAATGATCAGCTCCCCCTTAACTCATGCTACTTCTTATGCATTTAGTGATGCCTCTTATGTAGTATGCAAAAGCTTAGGTTCTTTCTTATCTTGCTCTTGTTTTCTTCTCCAAACTTTCATAGGTTCTTTCTTTTGCTTGGTCAAAGTGTCTGCCTTTTTGTTATGTCTAGATGGTTCCATTAAACTACTTCTACAATACTTTGCTCTATGCCCAAAGTTATTGCATTTATAGCATATGACCTTGTAACCAACCAGAGGAACAAAACAATTATAATTTCTTGAAAATCCAAAACCATCATTTCTTACTTGTGTACTACAATCTCTTGCAATGTGACCAAGATGGTTGCATTTATAACATATGATATTACATCTTATATTTGAAAACTCATAAGAACTCTTATTCCAATCAACTTTTCTTTCATGCACCCAATAGTCTATTGCTCTATGACCAAATTCATGACAAGAATAGAAATAACCATGAAAAGAATCTTCAAACGTGGTCATTTGATGTTGTCCTGGATGCAAAAATATTCTAAATTTGTTCTTGTTAGCTTGTGGAGTACTTTCCTTTTGTGGGACTTGACCTTCCTTCTTCTTGTTTCTTTCACTTTTGATAAGGGCTTCATTTGACTTCTTTTGCATCTTATTAGAATCCTCTTTATAACCAAGTCCTATCTTATTGAAAGGTGATCTCTGCTCATTTAATATCTCATCTAAACATTCAGTGCTCTTTTCAAATTGAAGGTTCTTGTGCAACTTGGAGGATGTATTTTCTAGTTCCTTTCTCAAGGAAACTATCTCTAACTCATACCTTTCACGATCTACCTCTTTTGCCTTTAATTGATTTATTACTTCTCCTATTTTATTAACTTCAACTTATAATTTTAAATCCATGTCCAGTTTTTCTACTTCTTCAAGATCTAAAAGTGTTTGACTTGGATTGCTTTTCTTCTTGAAATTGCATATTTAGTCTTGAGTTTTCCTTTTTAAGTTTTTCAACTACATTGTAAGCATAATAGAGTTCTTCTTCAAGATCTACTTCTTCATCATCGTCTAGATCAGTTTTGACCTCTTCTTCTTCATATGAATGTCTCCTTTCTTTGTCATTTTTCTCAACCACAAGGTTGTCCTCTCTTTTTGATACACCACTTCTTATGTTAATTGACATGTGTGTTTCATGCCCCAACTCATCATTTGATTTGATTGGTGCTTGTTGAACAACATTTCACTCAACACTTCTTCTTCCCTTATTTCCTTTCCTTTTTGCCATAGTATTCCACTACCAAGATCAACCCAAGTTTATTAAACTTCTGCAAGAAACCTATAGCTCTGATACCAAATGTTGGAATACTCTAGACCACTGAGAGGGGGGGTGAATCAATGGTACAATAAAACTAGGTCACTCAATAATCAAAAGCAATTAACTCAAACATTCCAAGGCACTTAAAGAACAATAAGACCATACAAAATGCACCATAACACAAGTATGTACGTGGAAAACCCTAGATGGGAAAAACCATGGGAGAAATGCTGCTTGGATCCACTGTCCAAATCTAGCCTCACAAAATATCTAATTACTTATACAATGTAGGCCTCATTGGCACATAAAATCTCACTGATTACAATTTAGGACACCAACCCTAGGAGCACCAAATCCAATGGAAATAGACTAAAAATATAGAGTACTACTTTGTTTACATTAACATCATAGGTCATAGATGGATTCTGTAACTCTCTCACTCAATCACCTCTATGTGAAGATATTCAAAAACCCCTTCAACTCTCTTCATAGATTCATCAACAACCCCATACAGAAAATGGTACAAGATTACAATATCATCCGAACACCAGATACAACTTCTACAAACTCAGTTACATACACAACACTCTACTTTCTTTACTCTATTTGCATACAAAACAAGACTCCCCTTTTCTTCACTCACTTATACAAATAGTATTTCTTCAAAACTCCATTAACAACCGCATAAAAAAGAATGAACATTGTTTTCATAGGCATCAAAACACATATATGACTTCAATAACAAATATGCACTCAGTCATTGCTCTTTTGAGTTAATCCACTTCATTCTGAAAATACACAAGGTCCCCATGCATACACTACACCCTCGCTCATCATCCTCTCTAGCACTCAGCCCTAGCCAACACAAAATCTCCTTGACCTACGATCTGGCATCAACATCACCCTGATCAGTCTAGGTAAGAACAATTTCAACCTATCAAACCTTGCTTGCATCTGTCGTGGTCCAATCTCCCCATCCTCGATCCTAGGTCCTAGGTCATCAGTAATATAGCCAATACACTCTCCCCAGTGTCAGTGTCATATATAACTTGTTCTTTTTGTATCAGGATGTAGAGTATCCTCCACATATCCTCAAGTGTGATGGTGATATCCCTAGTAGGAAACAAGAATGAACTATTCTCATTGTACCACCATGCAACCAATGTTGTCATCATAGCCTAGTGTGCTCTTATCTAGGGCATATGAGAAATGTGCCATAGTCCCATCGCACAAAGAAATGTCTACTCATCCTTTGTAAAAATTTCTAAGAGATTCATCAATGCAAGACCAACACTCCTGTGACATCAATGGCTGAAGAAGCTCCTGCATCCATCACAAATCGATAGTCAGCCACTTTGCAAAAAACCTTCAAAACCTAATTACCTCATTAGCACCACTTTGTCTATCTCTAAGACCTCTTTTACATTAGTGCCTAACTGTAAATCACCTGCGCCATTCTGATAATCAAAAGCACCACTTTGTTAATTAGATGCAATCACTTTTATTCAAATGCACTATTCTATCTTTCACTTATACATAACAAACATCATTTGTGCAGTTCTTCTTAAGCCATCAAAAGCACATTTCTTCCTGTCACTTACAACCTAGTTTTTCAAAAGTGTCATTGCACTCATCATTTGCGCGATTGTGTGTCAAAAGTGCCAAACTATCCCTCATTTGTGCTAAAACCCTAAAGATGCACTTCTGATTGCACACATTTCTAGGCCTAATAAATGCACTTGTAGAGCTATTAGTAAAATTTTCATACCACTATCAATTCTTTGAAACAATGCCATAAAATGCATTGTCTTAAAGAGGTGCAAAATGTAGACACCTAAAAATGACTAACGCATTATTGTCTCGCCATTCACATCATTCCCTCATTAATTCTTCTATTCAACATTAATTAAATAATTCCTAATTGTTTAATTAAGTCTAACATTTTATCCAATTTTATTCTTCTATTCCAACATTAATTAAATAAGTTTCAATTATTTAATTAAATCATCCATTTCAACCCCCAATTCCTCATTAATTAAATAATTCTATTATTTAATTAATTAATCAATTATTCCTCTTATCGACAATAATTAAATAATTGTTAATTATTTAATTAGCTAATATCTCCTCACAATTAAATAAATTAAAATAATTTGTTTAGTTGAATTTTCTATTTTCTTCTTTCACAAATAAATAAAATCAAATCTTTTATTTATTTGCTTTCTCCTATCATGCACATGAATTAAATAAATTTATTTATTTAATTCTAATAAATCTTCCTTTATTCTAATCATATCTCTTCTTCCCATAAATCACTCATGCACTTGAATTAAATAATGTATTATTTAATTCTTTTTCTTTCTATCTATTTACATGTAAAAAAATATCAATTTGAGTTAACTTATTCTCCAAATCTTTATTTTTATCAATCAATTCATTAAATAGAAAAAAAACAATTCTATTTATGAAAATCACATCAACTTTATTATCCATGCAATTAGTTACCTCATAAAACAATCTTTTTTACATGGACACATGTCACATGCACATTCTTCATGTCCTCTCAATTTATCTCATCAGTCGATTCATTCAACTATTCTCCACCGTTGATTAGTATCTTGTGAAAGCTATAAATACGTCCATCTCCCAAGTCACAAACCCTCCATGATCTTTGAGCTTTGAGCATTCATACCCACTATCATTGAGCACTTATCATTCATGCTTTTTGCAATTAAGGTTATGTAAAGTAATAGAGCAGTCCACATATTACACTAAAGAATACAAATCACTTGTGGTAATCTTTGTTGTTTTGCATTGATTTATTGTTGCTATCTTGTGATAATTCTTTGAAGGTGATGTAGAGTTGGAATAAGAGTCTTTTATGCTTATTGTTTACATTCCAATTTTCCTCATACACAATTTGAAATAAAAAAAACTAGTTGGATGTTGTTGGAAATAATATTTCCCCTATTGCTGGTAATCTAGTTTCAAAAATGTTAGGGTAAAATAGGATCAACAATGAATATGCAATGATAAACAATCAAATACCCATAACTCAATAGAATAATGAAACTAAGAAGATTAAATGAAATGAAGCAATGAATGGAACAATGCAAACCTTCCTTGAATTGAGACTTCTATTGTTGCCTATCAAGATCGTCCTTGTTTGTATGAAGTAGGCCCTCAGAGAGTGCACTCTTTTGCTGTGTTTAAGGATGCCAATAGTGAATGGCTGTGATAATGAATATGCCAAGAAGATGAGCTTCGAAGCAACAATGGTGATCTCAAGCAAATAGTATTGGGGTGCCAAAGGCGCGCTGGTGAATTTCTGTAGAGTAACAATACAAATAGCCTGGATGAATAGAATGGAAGAATGAGGTTTCATTTATAGACTTGGGAGGATGAAGATCAATGGTTGAGAAGAAGTATGATGATCAATGGCTAAGAATGGTTGAGGAATGTGCAATGAGTAGAAAGAGGACAAGTGTCCCACTTCTATCATGTAACAGGGTAGTTAACAAAATTGATTGAAGAGTTAATAGAATGGATTGAGGAATTGACTGAATTGATTGATCAGTTACCAATTTTAATTGATGAGTTAACTAATTTTGATTAGAGAAGAAATAGGACATGTGGGTGAGGGAATATTAGGTAATTAAATATTTGAAATATTTAATTACATGTGCAACATGGTGAGGTGGAAAGATGAGGTGGATTTATAAAATTAGGACTTAGGATAGAGGGATTTATGATTAATTAAATAATGTAGGATTATTTAATTATGTGAGAAATTAGAAGAATTTAGGGAATTTAATTAAATAAATTGATTTTATTTAATTATGGGATAATGAACTAATCAAATAAACTTAGAATATTTATTTAATTGACATAAGAAAATAAGAATTATGATAAATATTAAAATATTTACTTAATTCAACATGAGCTAATTTTAAGTGTATACATTTTGCCCCTCTTTGAAGAAATGTGTTTTATCACGTTGTTTCAAAGAATAAGAATTTTTTTGAAAATGATACATGCCCCAGTTTGCCCCTGGTACAAGTTTGATGACAGGGTGCCCCCTCAGGAGATGGGACAGGAAGAAGGTAGAAGGCGTGAGATAGACAATCTCATGAAGAAGAAAGCTAGGTTTGAAGAAAACAAGACATGTTTCAGGGAAATGGGAAGAAACTGGAAGAAAAATGAGTGTGGGAAGTAGTCACAGTCACTACCTAGCCAAATTTAGGGTTTGTAAGCTATATATAGGAGCTGGGTCCACAAGATAAGTCATTTGTACACTTGCTTGATCTGAATTCTTCTAAGAGAGCTTAGAGCAAATTTGGAGTAGCATGGTAGCTAGAGAGGCGGATATTCCACGCGAGGAACACTGATTCGAGTGAGTCTGTCGATTTGGCCGGCTAGTAGAGGTAGGACCCCCGGTATGTATCTCGAAAAAATTTCTCTAGGGTCGAGTTAGGGTGTCATAAATGCTAGTAGAAGATTAGGGAAAATAGATGCGCTAAAATCCAAAACGGCGCATCTGTTGCGTGAAACGGCGCATTTGTCGTTTGGCGGTGCATGCATGCAATTGGGCAGCACATATGTGAAAACGGTGCATATGTAGAGAAATTCGGCGCATGCGTACTATTGTAGTGCATACATGCAATGTTACGGTGTATATACTGAAGCGGCGCATACGTAGAATAAAACAGTGCATACATGTGTTTCTGCGGCGCATATACCAGAAGTGGCACATATGTCAAGAAATGACGCATTCATCGCGAAGCAGCGCACTTACCACCTGTTGTGGTGCATATGTAATAGATAGCCAAAAGACTTAGCAAATTGACCCAATTGGTGCCTTGTTTGTCATGACAATCGATAAGCTATCTCCGAGATTGCAGGAATCTAGTCAAGAGATGTAGTGTGTTGTTTTGATCAGTTTGAAACGCTAAGTTAATTGACATGTTTCCTTAGATATGTTGAGTATGGAACTTGCAGATTTGGATTGACACCTTGCTTTGTGTGCTTGCAAGAGGATTTACGTGATACACTTCAGTCTAGGGAGTAGTTCCCTATGCCTATGCTGCAGAGATACATGCTGACGGAGATAGACAGAGAGGCACTCGGCGCTATGGGACTCGACTATGTATGTTTCATGCCCGAGGTTTAGGCGAACCGCGGATTGCTAACTGCTGCAATGGAGAGGTTCCACAATGAGGATGGGACCTTCCACCTCCCTACTAGCGAGATGACTATCACATTGGAGGATGTTTACAAGATTCTACATTTGCCGATTCAGGGTGACTTGGTGGAGTATGATCCACAGAGAGGTGCAGGACTCACCGAGTGCAGGCGAGTATTTGATGACCCGAGGTTGGTAGGACAGGTCATCCCGTGGCATGATATTTATGATTGTTACAACGACTTCCCTAGGATTGTGGCAGGATTGATCGGAGGCGTTGTGTGCCCCGACAGGAGATCGCATGGATTCCCCATTGGATGGGGTAGGATCATGGAGAGGATGGTGACAAAGGGCACCTGATATGTGTGGGGTGTCTATGTATTGGCCCACCTATATCATGACATGCACCAGGTAGTATACCACCGGAGCACGACCCTTTCGGCTGGTGTGTCACTATTACAATTTTGGCTATGGGAGCACATAGCAATCACGAGACTGATTTGTGTGCTTGCTAGATAGAGAGGGGAGCCATACAGCTATGGCTACACAGGGGTGATTTCCCAACATAGGCTGGGGAAGCTGGAGTACTGGAGGCATGCCTTGGATGGGGTAGATGTGGTCGTCTGGTGACCATATCTAGACTGCAAGCTGTGGGACGATGAGGCAGATAAGTTACCTTACTACTTTCAGGCGAGATGGCTGATAGGACAGACCCGCCACATACTAGAGAGGCAGATTGTCAGTAGAGTACTGAGACAATTTGGTAGGAGGCAGGGCATGCCACAGGGGTAGGCCTATTTGGCACAGACACATGCGGAGAGGGTCAGATGGGAGCCGATGGCATCCTGTGAGGAGGCCCTAGCAGAGTTTCAGCAGACACTGTATGTTGCCTGGGATATGAGGACGGAGATAGTAGATGCAGGGATGACATAGGATTACGAGGACTGGATGACTGCATGCTCCTTTCTGAGATATTCAGGGCCTAGGATGTTGGTGCCTTGCATAGATGACACAGACTCAGATGACGAGGGCCAGGTGGGCCGGAGGAGGAGGGGGAGGAGAGGAGCACAAGGGGGTCGAGGGGGTGGCCGTGATGGAGGAGATGACGGAGACAATGGAGATGATAGAGGTTGAGCTAGACAGAGGAGGAGAGTGGAGCAGGTAGTGCCATCACAGGTTGCACAGCAGGTGTAGATGCCGCCACCCTAGTAGGGACCCCAGCCAGAGGAACAAAGACAGGTAGAGGCAGCTTAGGATCTAGCACAGTCAGACATGTAGGAGAGGGCGATAGCCACCCTAAGGGGAGAGATTAGATAGCTGAGGGCACAGCTCAGGAGAGCTGATGGTCGGTGAGAGACAGACACAGAGGTGATTGTGGGACTGGCTAGAGAGAGATATGGCAGATGCATCAATACGAGTCATCCGTGTAGAGCGAGATACCGCATTGGTAGCCCTGGGGATAGATGTAGCAACTAGTTTCTTGGTTGGGCAGGTGCAGTAGGCACATACACAGTTAGGCCAGTCATAGACATAGCTATCACAGTTGTAGGCTGAGCTTGCTAGAGCAGGCTCAGGTTTAGTACTATCGAGGTTTATACCATGGTGCCGTGCCGGCGAACCAGAGGCCCTCTAGCTACAGGAGTCAGTCTGTGGCCTCCCAGAGAGTAGGTCCATCGAGGTCAGGGGCTTCTGTGATGGGCCTGTAGCAGTCAGAGGTTGGCAGAGGGGGAGACATTGTTGGCAGTGGTGGTCCACAGTAGCAGAGGTAGATTTGTACCACACTTGTATGTTTGAGACATGTATCATCATCCATTAGGATGTATTTTTGTATATGACCTTGATTCAGAAACAGACACTATGATATTGTACATTTGGACACATTTTATGATATGTATATGACGATGTAGCTATGTGACTTACTCTATATGTTATGAGTTTATGATTCTTTTCGATTATACGATGTGATGCATATGCAGACTTAAATATTTTATCTGATGCTATATGAGATGTTATCTAGATGTAACTTTTTAATATGATGCTATGTGATGTCTACGTGATCTAATGTATTTTGAAATGATTTAGCTGATGTGTGTGTAATGTATGTGAATGCAAAATGATATTTATATGACTATGCAATTATATGTGATGCTCGTATCTATGTTTTTTATTTTTGACACTATTTGATGATGGGATATGGATGACCTAATGCACTGTATTATGTATGCAACCGGTTTACTCATGTCAATGAATATCTCATATGATATGATATACAACTATATGCTCTATTTTTGTAATGTCCAAATGTACTCTATCGACACAGAAATGACAGGATGATAGATAGAAGATTGATTGACAGAAGAATGACTCGAAAGAAAGATTCACAAGCTTCACTTTGTATTGTTACTTTGCCTTGTTTGGATCTTTTATTGCATAGGATATGGATGCATGGATGTGTAAATGGTGTATAATGGAGGGATTTGATGGATTCTTTGACATCTTGATGGTACAAGTATTTTGGAGTGCTTTATTTCATCATTGGGTGATTTTTTTATTTTTTTGGTATTTTTGAAATGTTCTAAGTTAACACAAGCATCTAGGTATAATTGATCCGAGATGACCTGAGCATTGCTTACATGGATTTTGATTTAGCAAGTTAATACAAGCATCTAGTCAAAATTGAATCTAGATGACCTGAGTATTTCTTGCGTATCACCAAACAAGGATTGCCCCTGTTCATGTTAGACCTTTGGTGTCCTCGATGATCTTTTGCCGACCATGTCCTTAGACAAGGCTTCACATTACTAAAGATTAATCCACAAACAGCAAACAATGAAAAGAAATCATGCCCCCATCATAGTATCTCTAGCTTTTGGCATCCTTGAGTAGCATAGAAAGGAATGATAGCAGAAATCAAGACTCAGTAATTTTTAATCTAACCAACACAAATCATTCTTGCATTTAGGTGTGTTTGTTTCTTGCCATAATTTGAGTAAAATGATTTAGAAGACCTTAGGTGTTGCTCTATTTTTGCCTTGGATAGGTTAAGTGCTTTGTGTCAAAATTTTTTCTTTGAAGAGCGGTTCCCCTTGCGCTTGCTTGCTTGGTGAGAAGGTTTCACAATCCTTATTGGGGAGACGGACCCTAAGGGACTGACCTAGTGCCTCAGGGGCGCTTTGCTAAATGGCCTTGCCTACATGATGACGCAGAGGCAACATAGTTCGGGGTAAACCCTAATGGACCATGGATGGACTAGAAGAAATACGACAAGAAAGATGACAAGAAACGGGACGGATGGGACCGTGAAAGCCTCGGGGGCACACAGGAATATGGCCTTGCCTACGTGACGACGCAGAGGCAATGTAGTTCATGGATTTGGACTGTGGAAAAATGACAAGAGACACTATGCTAGGCTTACACGATGGATATGGTATGGGACAAAACCTTGGTTGACAAGGTTAACAAAGAGATAGAGTGCCAAGCCATGATAGGTAACTGTCAGGAGTTTATTATGGGACAGATATGGGTCGAATGGGACACAAGGAAGAATGGGATGTTAGGTGATTGGTTTCCCAAAGATGTATAAGGTAGTTTATCACAAGTAACGCCTGTTTACCAGGTTTTCACCACTTGCTTTTATTTGCACGAAAGCTAGAAAGTATACATGATGCCTGTTTGCCAGGTTTTCATCATGATACCTATCCAAGGCGCCTGATTGCCAGGTTTTCACCAAAGGACAATTTTTTTGTACTTTTCTAATTTTTTGATTCTTTTTGTATTTTTTCTGATGTTTTTTGATTTTTTTTGTATTTTATGCCCCCCTTACATTTGGGGTTCTCCTAGGTATAGAACCGGCGAAGATGCATGCTATTGATCGGGTCATCGAACAGCTCACCCTCTGACATTGCCAACTAATATGCCCCCGATCTGTATGCTACTACAATTACATAAGGCCCAAGCCAGTTGGGTTCAAACTTGCCTTTCTTTTCTCTGTCTTGTTGGTTCCAAGGATTCTCCTTAAGAACGAGATCACCAACCTTAAAGATTCTTGGGCGAACCTTGTGGTTATAGCTTCTTGACATCATCTGTTGATATGCCTTGAGATGATCAAAGGCTTTCTGTCGCCTCTCTTCCAGCAACTCTAGTTCTTGTAACCTGGAGACTCTATATTCTTCATCTGATATGAGACCTTTTAGCGACACTCTGAGAGATGGTAATTCAACCTCAATGGGGAGGATAGCTTCTGATCCATAGACAAGGGCATAGGGTGTAGCACATGTGGGAGTGCGTATACTGGTTTTGTAGGCCCACAGAGCGGGATTGAGTTGGATATGCCAATCATGGCTAGCATCGTTGACTGTCTTCTTGAGGAGTTTCAAGATGGTCTTGTTGGATGCTTCCGCTTGGCCGTTACCTTGGGGGTAGTATGGAGTTGAGAAATGATGTTGGATCTTGAATCGTTCACAGAGTTTTTGGACATCCTGGTTTTTGAATGGTCTTCCGTTATCCATGATAATGGATGAAGGAATTCTGTATCTGCAGATGAGGTAATTCAATATGAATGAGGAGATTTGCTTACCTGTGATAGTGGTGAGGGGAACGGCTTCAATCCACTTTGTGAAATACTCAGTGGCAGTTATGATGAATTTGTGGCCGTTGGATGAGGGTGGATGGATCTTTCCCACAAGGTCAAGTCCCCATTGGCAAAAGGGCCAAGGTGTCGTTAAAGGTTTCAACTCTTGAGTTGGTGCATGTATCAGGTTCCCATGTATTTGACATTGCTTGCACTTCTTGACAAACTGATATGAATCCATTTCCATGTTCGGCAAGTAATAACCCAAACGCATGAGTTTCTTGGCTAAGGAAGGACCACTAGAATGTGTTCTGCAGATCCCTTTGTGTATGTCTTGCAAGGCGGTTATGGATTCTTCTCATTCTAAACAACAAAGTAGAGTATCATCGAGACCATGTCGGTACAGGGTATCGGCAATGATGGTATAGCGAGAGGTTTGGCATATAAAAGTTCATCTTTGGTTAGAAGATAGGTCTGGTGGGAGGATGTTGTCCTTGAGGTAAGTGTAAATCTTACCTTACCAAGGTGAATCAGATCCAACTAGAAGGCAGATGGAATGGGTCTCAAGAAGATCATAAGCTGGTTGTCAGATAGTTTCCACTAAGAACTCGTACCGTGACACATTCTCAGGTATTTCCAGGAGAGAGGCAATGGTGGCCATGGCATCTGCTACTTTGTTCTCGATCCTAGGTATCTGTTCAAAAGAGATGATTACAAAGTTTTCTTTGAAGTCGTCGGCCATCTGCTTGTATGGGACAAGCTTTTCATCCTTGGTTTGATAATCATCATTGACTTGATTGATTATAAGTTGAGAATCACCGTAGACATGTAGCTCTTGGATTTTCCACTTAGTTGCCATCTTGAGACCAATTACTAAGGCTTCATATTCTGCTACGTAATTGGTGCATGGGAATAACAAACGGTAGGACTTTGGAATTGTGTCGCCATGAGGAGTCACAAACAAGATTCTTGCCCCTGCTCCATGATTTGTGTAGGACCCATCTAGAGTTTCCAGGAATGTGTTTGGATGTTGAATAGGGATTCATCCAGAAACTCAGATTGCATCGGTGTGGTGTCCTATAATGGTGCATCTGCTAGTTGATCAGCAATGATCTGTCCTTTGATAGCTTTTCTGTCTACATACTCAATGTCGTATTCTCTCAAGAGCATTACCCATTTAGCTAGATGACCTGTGAGAGCTGCTTTGCTTAGTAGGTACTTCAATGGGTCTATTTTTGCAATAAGTTTAACTAGATGTGCAAGCATATAATGTCAGAGTTTTTGTGAAGCAAAAACTACTACAAGACATGATCTTTCTATTTGTGAGTATTGCAATTCATAGCCAACTAATGTTTGGCTAATGTAGTAGACGGCTCTTTCTTTATTCTCATAATCTTGTTGTGCTAGAAGGGCCCCAAGAGCTGTAGGTGTAGCAGATATGTAGAGTATCAGTGGTTTCCCTTGAATAGGAGGCATGAGAATGGGTGGATTCATAAGATATTCTTTCAACTTGTTGAATGCCTCTTCACACCTTTCATCCCATTTGAATTTAATGTTCTTGTGCAGGAGATGACTAAATGGTTGGTACTTGTCAGCTAGCTAGTATATGAATCTGTGGATTGCTTGTAGCTTTCCCTGTAGTGATCATAACTGAGTAAGTGCCTTGGGTGGTGGCATGTCCATAATAACCTTGACTTTCGCGGGGTCCACCTCTATTCCATTTACCGACACGATAAAGCCTAGTAGCTTGCCTGAAGTGACTCCGAACACACATTTCTTTGGGTTCAGCTTGACGTGGAATTGGTCTAATCTCTAAAAGACTCTTTCTAATATATCCAAGTGTGATTCCGTTGTGAGCGACTTTGTTAGGATATCATCGACATAATCCTCCATTGTTACATGCATCATATTATGGAATATAGTTGTCATAGCACATTGATATGTGGCTCCTGCATTTTTTAGCCCAAATGGCATGACATTCCAGCAGAAAGTACCCCATGGACAAGTAAAAGCTATCTTGTGTTGTTCTTCTGGTGCTATCCTGATCTGATTATAACCTGAGAATCCATCCATGAGAGACAACATGGTATGCCCTGCAGTTAAGTCAACTATGATATCTATATTTGGCAACGGAAAATCATCCTTTTGGCAAGCTTTGTTTAGATCCCTAAAATCGTTGCATAGTTTGACTCAGCCATCAAGTTTGGACACTGGTACAATGTTGGATATCCACTCTGGGTAGTCTATAGCTCTGATGAACCCTACATCTAGTAACTTCTTGAGTTCTTCTTTGACCAATAGTGCTATGTGTGGATGCATCTTTCTTAGTTTCTGCTTCACTGGTTTTACTCCTGGATCTAAAGGAAGATGATGTAGAATCAAGTTTGGGTCTAGACCTGGCATGTCTGCACATGACCAAGTGAAGCTATCCCTCTTTTTCTCTAAGAATGGTACAAACCTGGTCTTTTCCGGTGGAGTAAGGGATTTAGCAAAGTGAATAATCTTAGGCTATTCCTCTGTACCAATATTAACAGGTTCTGTCGGTTCCACAACAATTTGGGACTTCTCTTGGTGCATGTCTGTGGGGAGAGTGTCAAGCCTTCCATCGTTGGGTGCCACAGTTGGGTTTTCACCTACGGATGTGTCCTTTCTTTTTATTGTTTTGAGATCTGACACTGCCGCAAAACAGTTTTCACCGTCAGATCCATTTTTTATCTTGATATTTTTGTGACTGGAAGGCTTGGCACCCTCTCTGAAGTAAGCCATGGTATTAAGTTTGATATTGAAAGCTGCTTTATGATCTCCTTTGGGTAGGTAGTCCCTAAGTTCCATATAGTCAATGTAAGCATCATCATTTTGGAACATATCAAGTTGGGGAGTTCCTCGCAGATCCTAGTCAATAAGCTCCGGATGCATGAGGGGAAGGGAGTCAGAGGATGGACCTGATTCGTTGATAGTTTGAATGGATATACTAGGGGTATAGGTAGGGGGAGTGTTTAGGATGGTACTTTCCTCCAAGTTGTTTATTGCAATAGAACCCAAACCTTCCTCAAAAGTTGTATTCTCAGAGATAGGCAAATCAGACTCTATTGGTCAATACAGTAGTGTTTGTCCCTCACGGTAAGGGCTAAAGATTTGGATGGTATCGACCTCTTTGTCATCATAGGAATGCTCTATTAGCTCGTCCCATTCATATTCATTAGAGTCTGTGTCACTGTTCTCTTGAAGTGTGTGGATCGTTTCTATAAGACAAGCATTTTCTTGAGTTTTGCCCTTGCCTTTGTATCCTAGACCATTTGTATTTCTAGCCAATGAGGATGAAGAAGGTTGAATAGGTTCTATGATTCCTTCTTTTCTAAGGCCGATGGGGCCTTGTCCTTCGTAGCCCATTCTATGTAGGATAGTTTCACCTCGCCCATAGAGTTATGTTGGGAGCCTAGGCAGTTCTTCTGATGTGCTCTCTTCTTCTGTATAAAGCCACTGTAGGAGATCTCTTTCTTCTGTTTCATCATATAAGGTCCCCCATTTTACAAAGGGAGTTGCAGGAGCTATAGGAGGAGCAGATAGCTTTGGAAAATGTTTGGGTTGGCCAAAAGATCAAGGAGACAAAGGCATCTTGGCTAGATTGAGGCTGTGCTCTATGGAGTATTCTCCCACTCCGCTTTCTTTTATCATGATTTTCTGCTCTTTGGGCCTTGATGAGGAGGCTTTGGCGGTATGATCATGCTGTGGGATGGGGGATATAGACGCAATGTTGTTTGGTATGATGTAATTGGGTTTGGTAAGGAAGGAGTTGCAATGCTAAAAGGGGTCAGGATCGCCTTGGATGGTGACCTGCTTGCCATTGTGCGAGAATTATATGCATTGGTGATAGGTCAAGGGTACTGCTTTCATGGCATGAATCCATGGTCTCCCTAGGAGAATATTATAAGTGAGCTCCCTATCAAGGACTTGGCACACAACATCTCTTATTACTGGTCCCACTTGTATGGGTAGGACTACTATTCCCTTTGTAATTTGCTCTTCTTCATCATATGCTTTGATAATAATCTTCTTCCTTGGATCAACTGCGTGTTCGGAGAACCCCAATACAAGGACTAGCTTTAATGTGCAAATATTTAAACCGGCCCCCCCATCAATGAGAACCCTCTTGATGCAGTGCTTGTGGATGAAGGCGACAATATGTAGAGGGGTGTTATGGGGTTGAGATACGGAGAGGTCATTTTGCTTGGTAAATGATATGGAACTTGAGGAGGTCAGATTACCTACCATGGCCTGAAACTTCTCTTGGGCCAAGCTAGTGGGGACAGTGGTTTCCACTAAGGCTTTTTCGAGGATCTCTTTATGGGAAGGAGATAGACGCAATAACTCCAAGATAGAAATGTGGGCCAGAGTTTTCTGTAATTGGTCTATGACATTATATTGGCAGTAATTGGATTGAGAAGGTGACGACCTTGGAGGGGCAGTATTGAGCGTGACTTTACCACTACGGGTAATGATACTACAACTAGTTCTGTTAGGTCCTGATTGTCGGTTGGGTGTGATGACATTGATTTGCGGGATATGCTCAGAAATGCAATTTATGGTATAGTTAAATGGCACACTTGCATAGTTGGCATTACTATTCCCACTATTTTGATTTGGCTTGTTGTGATTGTTGTTGTTGTTGTCGTTATGGTGATTGCCATTGTTGTTATTGCCGTTATGGTGATTTCCGTTGTTGTTATTATTGTTGTACAGCCTGTTGTGATTTAGAAGTGGATCCTTGTAGGCCACATGTGTCTCATTGGAGGTATGCTGTTGGGTTCCTCCTTGACTTTGATCAAGCACATCTTGGATAAAATTTTTGAGACGGATACAATTGTTGGTTGTATGCCCCCTTCCTCTATGATATTCATAATAATTTGTATCCTTCCAATAGGGAGGTTTGATTATAGGCTCATAATCACTTGTTGGCAGTAGAGAAATTTCATTGTTAGCCAACAACTTCCTTAATGCGGATTCTTGAGACTCACCCAGCGGTGTGAACTTTCGCCTTGGATTTGAACTAAACCATGGTCTTGGTTCCTGCGAGAATGGTTTGTTGGGTGCAACATTGTTTGCTTCACTTTTGAGAGTGAATATGGGTTGTTGCTTTGGAGCTGGCACCTTGGCATCCACTACCCCATCGTTGACAACATTCTTATTCTTGGTCCAAAACTTTTATTTGTCCGTCGTGTAGTTGGAGGTAAGTGTGTCCTTGTATAACTTGATTGCTCCCTTTGAGATCATAGCTTTTTCGATGAACAATCCCATTTCAATGACTTTTGAGAATGATGTAGGGCATTGTATTTGTATTTGATACCTAAGATCGGTATTAAGGTTATGGACAAACATCTCCAATAGCTGCTTCTCAAGTATATCATAAGAACACTTACTTGCTAGTTGTCTCCATCGTTGTAGGAAGGTGGTGAATGACTCACCACTCTTTTGTTTGGTGTTGCATAGATCTAGCATAGATATTTCATGTTCGATATTGTAAGAGAAGTGCGTGATAAATTTGTTGACTAGTTCATCAAAAGTTTTGATGCCCAGTGGAAGCTGTGAGAACCACTCCATAGCTTGGCTGCCTAGAGACCTAGGGAATAATCTCATTAAGTATGTCTCATTGTGAGCTACTTCCAAACATGCTGCGTTGAATTCCCGTATATGGTCTCTAGGGTCCCATCTCCCTTTGTACTTCTCAAACTTAGGAACTTCGAATCGATAGGGGAATGGTGTCATGATCAAACTTTTGTCAAAGGGGTACGGTGCAATATCTTCCAAGGAGTAATTTTTGGCATTTGTACCCATCTTGAGATCCGATATTTGTTGTGTTAGGCTCTCAAGTTGTTTCCACATTTCTTCCATAGGAGCATTTTGGTCCATGGTTGACTTTCCTCTATCATTTGTGTTTGGGTCTATGGTATTCTTTTCCTTTTCATGATCATTTTCCATGGTTTCCATGATTGAGCTTATATCAAAATCTGCAGGGAGTTTAATTCCAAGACTAGCAAGATGATAGAAATACTTATGACGGTCTTCATGGAGCACCTTTTCTATTAGGCATTGGAATTTCTGATTTTGGATGCTTCCTTGATAATCCTCGTAAGAGATTTCTTCATCACTATCATGAGGTGTGATGATGTGGTTGGATGAGCCAGCCATTTCAAGTTGCTTTTTGTATTGAGATCTAGTAAGGACCATGCAAGGTGACGCAGGATGAAGTGGACTGGGACTAGAAATTTTGGCAAGGTGCCGATGGAGACTGCTCTGGATAGGATACCTAGGAGAAGACTTGGAAAAAGGACTTTCTTTCTCAATGATTTCAAATAAGACGGCTGATACAAGATGGTAGACACTAGTAAGGGTACTCAATACCAATCTTACTATGTAGGGACTAGTCATGTAACAAACCACTAGCAAAGTTCTATGACCTACTAGGTTTACTTGAATTTACAATGATACGAAGAAGGGATCTACGCTGATCTGATATGGAATATTCTGACTTTGGGACTAGAAAGACCTGATAGAAGGTGGATGGGACAATTGACGAAAGAGAGACCTTTTGGATGAAATGGATGAAAACTGACTGCAAGGTAGAACTTGATCTTTGATCTTGGAGCTAAGCTGAAATGGTTACTAAAAACTGGTAAAATTTTTCCCTAAAAAATTGTGCAATTGCTCACTGTTGTGTATGCTCTGAAACAAATGCGCAGTAAGTCAGAATATATGTGCCAGACTGGTGAAATATGTATGTGCAACAACAAAAAACAAAAGCACAGGAAGTCTAAACAAATGCGTCGCAAGTCGGCACAGATGCACAGGAACAGAGGACAGATGCGCCGCTTTGGCTTTCTTTAGTGTTTTTGTAATTTTTGGAATTTTTTCAATGATTTTGGTACTTTGGTTGCACAGAAAGGTCTTCTTGCTATGATTTTCTAAATTAATGGCAAGAAAACATAGTAAACACAAAGAATTTTTGATGATTTTCTAACTTTTTAGTGATTTTTCTGATTCTTTTCTAGACTAAAAGGAACAAAAGCAAGTACAAAATTCCTAGGCTAGAAATGGATTATAAGGGTTTTGGGCCACTAGAACAAGATGTGTTTAATGCGGGCAACCGTTCAAGTGGTTACACATGCGGCAGAAGTACTCTCCATTATGGAGTCTCCCAGCCTCAAAGGGTTGCACCTTAGAGGGTTTTGGGGGAGGTTGGCCGTCGGTGTAACATAGCAGCACTTGTTGCAGGAGGTTTTCACCTCAAGCACTTTTATTTTAAGTGGATTGGTAGGGCTTGGCGTCTAGCCTGTTTCCACTTAGGGTCATTCCCACTTGGACAAGCATGCATCCAAGGGCAGGCCCCTCTTAAAGGTTAAACAGATGGAATAACAAGTCTGGCGTTTTGGTCACCTAGTAAAGGGGAGAGCATAGGCCTGTTGTTATTTGATAACGCACGGAAGACACTGATTAATCCAACCTAGTTAAAAGTAGAAAAACTAAATGGGCTAATCTACTTGGGCAAGCACAGAACTTTGAAGTGATTTAGCAAGATATCAATGGTTCAGTTTTTAACCCAGAAAGTAATGGTGAGTTTGGTTTTAATCCCCATAGCACGAATAGTTAACTTTGAAATGTTGGTCAATCGAGATAGCAGTGGTTTAGTTTTAACCCCAAATATCAATGATGAATTCAGTTTTATACCACGATAGCATGAGTTGTTAACTTTAAAATGTTGGTCAATCGAGATAGCAGTGGTTCAGTTTTAACCCCAAATATCAGTGATGAATTCAGTTTTATACTAGATAGCAATAACTTTGAAAAGATAGTAATGTTTACAATGCGAGATAGCAATGATCCAGTTAATTCTTTCCTAATTAAGAACTACGTGGAAGTTTGCATGAGTATCTGGTTTACTATCCCTTTAGAAAGTGAAGTGTGAGCTATCAGTAATGCAATGATATGAAACTAAACCCAAACCTATCCTGCAAAACAGCTCCAGAGAATACCTGTAAAGATGTCAGCATTAGCAAATCCTCTTAGAAAAACTCTAAAATCATTGCCTACCACAAAAGCGCCACTTCAGTGACTAAATGCATAGAAATAGTCAACAGAAGCGCAGTAAAAACAAATGTGCCGTAACAGTAATTAAATGCGCAGTAATAAAGAATAGATGCACAGGAATAGGGTTTAAAAGCACTGTAAGAAAGAACATATGCGCAGAAATAACATATGCACAGCATAAATGGGTATATGCACCGAAATAGTGTTTAAAAGAGCCATAAGATTATAATTGCCGAAACAGAGGATAGAAGCATCGTGGAATTGTTCAAATGTGCCAGATTAGCCTGTGCGATGCCTGTACAGAACTTGTCTTCAAAAAAGCTCAGATTTTGATGAGATAAAGGGGCAAGGCCGCACGGTGGGTGCCAAAAATGTTAGGGTAAAATAGGATTAACAATGAATATGTAATGATAAACAATCAAATACCCATAACTCAATAGAATAATGAAACTAAGAAGATTAAATGAAATGAAGCAATGAATGAAACAATGCAAACCTTCCTTGAATCGAGACTTCTATTGTTGCCTATCAAGATCGTCCTTGTTTGTATGAAGTAGACCCTCAGAGAGTGCACTCTTTTGCTATGTTTAAGGATGTCGATAGTGAATTGCTGTGATAATGAATATGCCAAGAAGATGAGCTTCGAAGCAACAATGGTGATCTCAAGCAAATAGTATTGGGGTGCCAAAGGCGCGCTAGTGAATTTCTGTAGAGTAACAATACGAATAGCCTGGATGAATAGAATGGAAGAATGAGGTTTCATTTATAGACTTGGGAGGATGAAGATCAATGGTTGAGAAAAAGTATGATGATCAATGGCTGAGAATGGTTGAGGAATGTGCAATGAGTAGAAAGAGGACAAGTGTCCCACTTCTATCATGTAACAGGGTAGTTAACAAAATTGATTGAAGAGTTAATAGAATGGATTGAGGAATTGACTGAATTGATTGATCAGTTAACAATTTTGATTGATGAGTTAACTAATTTTGATTAGAGAAGAAATAGGACATGTGGGTGAGGGAATATTAGGTAATTAAATATTTGAAATATTTAATTACATGTGCAACATGGTGAGGTGGAAAGATGAGGTGGATTGGTGAGGTGGATTTATAAAATTAGGACTTAGGATAGAGGGATTTATGATTAATTAAATAATGTAGGATTATTTAATTATGTGAGAAATTAGAAGAATTTAGGGAATTTAATTAAATAAATTGATTTTATTTAATTATGGGATAATGAACCAATCCAATAAACTTAGAATATTTATTTAATTGACATAAGAAAATAAGAATTAAGATAAATATTAAAATATTTACTTAATTCGACATGAGCTAATTTTAGGTGTATACATTTTGCCCCTCTTTGAAGCAATGTGTTTTATCACGTTGTTTCAAAGAATAAGAATTTTTCTTACAATAATTCATGCCCCAATTTGCCCCTAGTACAAGTTTGACGACAAGATGCCCCCTCAGGAGATGGGATAGGAAGAAGGCAGAAGGCATGAGATGGACAATCTCATGAAGAAGAAGGCTAGGTTTGAAGAAAACAAGACGTGTTTCAGGGAAACGGGAAGAAACTGGAAGAAAAACGAGTGTGGGAAGTAGTCACAGTCACTACCTAGCCAAATTTAGGGTGTGCAAGCTATATATAGGAGCTGGGTCCACAAGATAAGTCATTTGTACACTTGCTTGATCTGAATTCTTCTGAGAGAGCTTAGAGCAAATTTGGAGCAGCATGGTAGCTAGAGAGGCGGATATTCCATGCGAGGAACATCGATTCGAGTGAGTTTGTCGATTCAGCCGACCAGCAGAGGTAGGACCCCCGATATGTATCTCGAAAAAATTTCCCTAGGGTTGAGTTAGGGTGTCATAAATGCTAGTAGAAGATTAGGGAAAACAGATGCGCTGAAATCCAGAACGGCAAATCTGTTGTGCGAAACAACGCATTTGTCATTTGGTGGTGCATGCATGCAATTGGGTGGCGCATATGTGAAAATGGCGCATATGTAGAAAAAATTGGTGCATGCATACTATTGCAATGCATACATGCAATGTTACGGCGCATATACCGGAGCAGCGCATATGTAGAATAAAACGGCACATACATGTGTTTCTGCAGCGCATATACCAGAAGTGGCGCATATGTCAAGAAATGGCGCATTCATCACGAAGTGGCGCACTTACCACCTATTGTGGAGCATATGTAATAGATAGCCAAAAGACTTAGCAAATTGACCCGATTGGTGCCCTATTTGTCACAACAATCGATAAGCTATCTCCAAGATTGCAGGAATCTAGTCAAGAGATGTGTGCTATTTTGATCAGTTTGAAATGCTAAGTTAATTGACATGTTTCCTTAGATATGTTGAGTATGGAACTTGCAGATTTGGATTAACACCTTGCTTTGCGTGCTTGTAGGAGGATTTACGTGATACACTTCAGTCTAGGGAGCAGTTCCCTATGCCTATGCTGCAGAGATACATGCTGGCGGAGATAGAAAGAGAGGCGCTTAATGCTATGGTACTCGACTATGTATGTTTCATGCCCGAGGTTCAGGTGAACCACGGATTGCTAACTGTTGCAGTGGAGAGGTTCCACAGTGAGGATGGGACCCTCCACCTCCCTACTGGCGAGATGACTATCACATTGGAGGATGTTTACAGGATTCTACATTTGCCGATTCAGGGTGACTTGGTGGAGTATGATCCACAGAGAGGCGCAAGACTCGCCGAGTGTAGGCGAGTATTTGATGACTCGGGGTTGGTAGGACAGGTCATCCCGTGGCAAGATATTTATGATTGTTATGACTACTTCCCTGGGATTGTGGCAGGATTGATCAGAAGCGTTGTGTGCCTCGACAGGAGATCGCATTGATTCCCCATTGGATGGGGTAGGATCATGGAGAGGATGGTGATAGAGGGCACCCGATATGTGTGGGGTGTCTGTGTATTGGCCCACCTATATCACGACATGCACCAGGTAGTATACCACCAGAGCACGAGCCTTTCAGCTGGTGTGTCACTGTTATAGTTTTGGCTATGGGAGCACATAGCGATCACAAGACTGATTTGTGTGTTTGCTAGAGAGAGGGGAGCCATACAGCTATGGCTACGTAGGGGTGATTTCCCAACATAGGCTGGGGAAGCTAGAGTACTAGAGATATACCTAGGATGGGGTAGATGTGGTCATTTGGCAACCATATCTAGACTGCGAGCCGTGGGACGATGAGGCAGATGAGTTACCTTACTGCTTTCAGGTGAGATGGCTGATAGGACGGACCTGCCACATACTAGAGAGGCAGATTGTCGGTAGAGTACTGAGACAGTTTGGCAGGAGGCAAGGCATGCCATAGGGGTAGGCTTATTTTGCATAGACACATGCAGAGAGGGTCAGATGGGGGCCGATGGCATCCTATGAGGAGGCCCTAGCAGAGTTTCGGCAGACATCATATGTCGCCTGGGATATGAGGACAGAGATAGCAGATGCAGGGATGACACAGGATTACAAGGACTGGATGACTGCACACCCCTTTCTGAGATATTTAGGGCCTGGGATGTTGGTGCCTCGCATAGATGAGGTAGACTCAGATGATGAGGGCCAAGTGGGCCGGAGGAGGACGAGGGGGAGGAGAGGAGGACGAGGGGATCGAGGGGGTGGCTGATATGGAGGAGATGACGGAGACAATGGAGACGACGGAGGTCGAGCTAGACAGAGGAGGAGAGTGGAGCAGGCAGTGCCATCACAAGTTGCACATCAGGTGCAGATGCCGCCACCCCAGCAGGGACCCGAGCCAGAGGAGCAAAGATAGGCAGAGGCAGCTTAGGATCTAGCACAGTCAGACATGTAGGAGAGGGTGATAGCCACCTTGAAGGGAGAGATTAGACATCTTAGGGCATATCTCAGGAGAGCCGACGGTCGGTGAGAGACAGACGAAGAGGTGATTGCGGGACTGGCCAGAGAGAGATATGGTAGATGCATGGATACGAGTCATCTATGTAGAGTGGGATACCACATTGGCAGCCCTGTGGACAGACGCAATGACCAGTTTCTTGGTTGGGCAGGTGCAGCAGGCATAGGCACAATTAGGCCAGTCACAGACATAGCTATCACAGGTGCAGGCTGAGCTTGCTAGAGTGCAGGCTCAGGTTCAGTACTATCGAGGTTTATACCATGGTGCTGTTCCGGCGAGCCAGAGGGCCTCTAGCTATAGGAGTCAGTCTATGGCCTCCCAGAGAGCAGGTCCATTGAGGTCAAGGGCTTCTGTGATGGGCCCGCAACAGTCAGAGGTTGGCAGAGGGGGAGACACTGTTGGCAGTGGTGTCCACAGCAGCAGGGGTAAATCTGTACCACACTTGTATGTTTGAGACATGTATCATCATCCATTGGGATGTATATTTGTATATGACCTTGATCCAGAGACAGACACTATGATATTGTTCATTTGGACTCATTTTATGATATGTATATGACAATGCAACTATGTGACTTACTCTATATGTTATGAGTTTATGATTCTTTTCGATTATACGATGTGATGCATATGCAGACTTAAATATTTTATCTGATGCTATATGAGATGTTATTTGGATGTAACTTTTTGATATGATGCTATGTGATGTTTACGTGATCTAATGCATGTTGAAATGATTTAGCTGATGTGTGTGTAATGTATGTGAATGCAAAATGATATCTATATGACTATGCAATTGTATGTGATGCTCGTATCTATGTTTTTTATTTTTGACACTATTTGATGATGGGATATGGATGACCTAATGCACTATATTATGTATGCAACCGATTTACTCATGTCAATGACTATCTCATATGATATGATATGCAACTATATGCTCTATTTTTGTGATGTCCAAATGTACTCTATCGACACAGAAATGACAGGATGATAGATAGAAGATTGATTGATAGAAGAATGACTCAAAAGAAAGATTCACAAGATTCACTTTGTATTGTTACTTTGCCTTGTTTGGATCTTTTATTACATAGGATATGGATGCATGGATGTGTAAATGGATGTATAATGGAGGGATTTGATGGATGCTTTGACATCTTGATGGTACAAGTATTTTGGAGTGCTTTATTTCATCATTGGGTGATTTTTTTATTTTTTTGGTATTTTTGAAATGTTCTAAGTTAACACAAGCATCTAGGTATAATTGAACCGAGATGACCTGAGCATTGCTTACATGGATTTTGATTTAGCAAGTTAATACAAGCATCTAGTCAAAATTGAATCTAGATGACCTGAGTATTTCTTGCGTATCACCAAACAAGGATTGCCCCTGTTCATGTTAGACCTTTGGTGTCCTCGATGATCTTTTGCCGACCATGTCCTTAGACAAGGCTTCACATTACTTAAGAGTAATCCACAAATAGCAAACAAAGAAAAGAAATCATGCCCCCATCATAGCATCTCTAGCTTTTGGCATCCTTGAGTAGCATAGAAAGGAATGATAGTAGAAATCAAGACTCAGTAATTTTTAATCTAACCAACACAAATCATTCTTGCATTTAGGTGTGTTTGTTTCTTGCTATAATTTGAGTAAAATGATTTAGAAGACCTCAGGTGTTGCTCTATTTTTGCCCTGGATAGGTTAAGTGCTTTGTGTCAAAATTTTTGCTTTGAAGAGCGGTTCTGCTTGCGCTTGCTTGCTTGGTGAGAAGGTTTCACAATCCTTATTGGAGAGACAGACCCTAAGTGACTGACCTAGTGCCTCAGGGGCACTTTGCTAAATGGCCTTGCCTACGTGATGACGCAGAGGCAACATAGTTTGGGGTAAACCCTAATGGACCATGGATGGACTAGAAGAAAGACGACAAGAAACCAGACGGATGGGACCGTGAGAGCCTCGGGGGCGCATAGGAATATGGCCTTGCCTACGTGACGATGTAGATGCAACGTAGTTCATGGATTTGGACCGTGGAAAATTGATGAGAGACACTAAGCTAGGCATACACAATGGATACCGTATGGGACAAAACCTTGGTTGACAAGGTTAACAAAGAGATAGAGTGCCAAGCCATGATAGGTAATTGTCAGGAGTTTATTATGGGATAGATATGGGTCGAATGGGACACAAGGAAGAATGGGATGTTAGGTGATTGGTTTCCCAAAGATGGATAAGGCAATTTATCACAAGTAACGCTTGTTTACTAGGTTTTCACCACTTGCTTTTATTTGCACGAAAGCTAGAAAGTATCCATGACACCTGTTTGCCAGGTTTTCATCATGATACCTATCCAAGGCGCCTGATTGCCAAGTTTTCACCAAAGGATGATTTTTCTGTACTTTTCTGATTTTTTGATTTTTTTTGTATTTTATGCCCCCCTTACATTTGGGGTTCTCCTAGGTATAGAACCGACGAAGATGCATGCTATTGATCGGGTCATCGAACAGCTCACCCTCTGACGTTGCCAACTGATATGCCCCTGATCCGTTTGTTGCTACAATTACATAAGGCCCAAGTAAGTTGGGTTCAAACTTGCCTTTCTTTTCTCTGTCTTGTTGGTTGCGAGGATTATCCTTAAGGACAAGATCACCAACCTTAAAGATTCTTGGACAGACCTTGTGGTTATAGCTTCTTGACATCATCTGTTGATATGCCTTGAGATGATCAAAGGCTTTCTATTGCCTCTCTTCCAGCAACTCTAGTTCTTGTAACCTGGAGACTTTGTATTCTTCATCTGATATGAGACCTTTTAGCGACACCCTGAGAGATGGTAATTCAACCTCAATGGGGAGGATAGCTTCTAAGCCATAGACAAGGGTGTAGGGTGTAGCACCTATGGGAGTGCGCATACTGGTTCTGTAGGCCCATAGAGCGGGATTGAGTTGAATATGCCAATCATAGCCAGCATCGTTGACTATCTTCTTGAGGAGTTTCAAGATGGTCTTTTTGGATGCTTCCGCTTGGCCGTTACCTTGGGGGTAGTATGGAGTGGAGAAATGATGTTGGATCTTGAATCGTTCATAGAGTTCTTGGACATCCTAGTTTTTGAATGGTCTTCTATTATCCATGATAATGGATGAAGGAATTTCATATCTGCAGATGAGGTAATTCAAGATGAATGAGGAGATTTGCTTACCTGTGACGATGGTGAGGGGAACGACTTCAATCCACTTTGTGAAATACTCAGTGGAAGTTATGATGAATTTTTGGCCGTTGGGTGAGGGTGGATGGATCTTTCCCACAAGGTCAAGTCCCCATTGGCAAAAGGGCCAATGTGTCATTAAAGGTCTCAACTCTTGAGCTGGTTCATGTATCAGGTTCCCATGTATTTGACATTTCTTGCACTTCTTGACAAACTGATATGAATCCATTTCCATGTTCGGCCAGTAATAACCCAAACGCATGAGTTTCTTAGCTAAGGAAGGACTGCTAGAATGTGTTCCGCAGATCCCTTCATGTACATCTTGCAAGGCGGTTATGGATTCTTCTTGTTCTAAACAACAGAGTAGAGTACCATCGAGACCATGTCGGTATAGGGTATCGGCAATGATTGTATAGCGAGAGGTTTGGCGTATAAAAGTTTGTCATTGGTTAGAAGATAGGTCTGGTGGGAGGATGTTGTCCTTGAGGTAAATGTAAATCTTACCGTACCAAGGTGAATCAGATCCAACTAGAAGGCAGATGGAATGGGTCTCAAGAAGATCATAAGCTGGTTGTTGGATAGTTTCCCCTAAGAACTCGTACCGTGACTCATTCTCAGGTATTTCCAGGAGAGAGGCAATGGTGGCCATGGCATCTGCTGCTTTGTTCTCGATCCTAGGTATCTGTTCGAAAGAAATGATTACAAAGTGTTCTTTGAAGTCGTCGGCCATCTGCTTGTATGGGACAAGCTTTTCATCCTTGGTTTGATAATCATCGTTGACTTGATTGATTATAAGTTGAGAATCACCGTAGACATGTAGCTCTTGGATTTTCCACTCAGTTGCCATCTTGAGACCAATTACTAAGGCTTCATGTTCTGCTATGTTATTGGTGCATGGGAATAACAAACGGTAGGACTTTGGAATTGTGTCGCCATGAGGAGTCATAAACAAGATTCCTGCCCCCGCTCCATGAGTTGTGTAGGACCCATCGAAGTAGAGTTTCTAGGAATGTGTTGATATGTTGAATAGGGATTCATCTGAAAACTCAAATTGCATTGGTGTGGTGTCCTGTAATGGTGCATCTGCTAGTTGATCAGCAATGATCTATCCTTTGATAGCTTTTCTGTCTACATAATGTTGTATTCGCTCAAGAGCATTACCCATTTAGCTAGACGACCTGTGAGAGCTGCTTTGCTTAGTAGGTACTTCAATGGGTCTATTTTTACAATGAGTTTAATTGGATGTGCAAGCATATAATGTCAGAGTTTTTGTGAAGCAAAAACTACTACAAGACATGATCTTTCTATCTATGAGTATTGCAATTCATAGCCCACTAATGTTCGACTGATGTAGTAGATGACTCTTGCTTTATTCTCATAATCTTGTTGTGCTAGAAGGGCCCCAAGAGCTGTAGGTGTAGCAGATATGTAGAGTATCAGTGGTTTCCCTTGAATAGGAGGCATGAGAATGGGTGGATTCATAAGATATTCTTTCAACTTGTTGAATGCCTCTTCACACCTTTCATCCCATCTGAATGGAATGTTCTTGTGCAGGAGATGACTAAATGGTTGGCACTTGTCTACTAGCTGGGATATGAATCTGTGGATTACTTGTAGCTTGCCCTGTAGTGATCTTAACTGAGTAAGAGTCTTGGGTGGTGGCATGTCCATAATAGCCTTGACTTTGGCAGAGTCCACCTCTATTTCGTTTGCCGACACGATGAAGCCTAGCAACTTGCCTGAAGTGACTCTGAACACACATTTCTTTGTGTTCAGCTTGACGTGGAATTGGTCTAATCTCTGAAAGACTCTTTCTAATATATCCAAGTGTGATTCCCTTGTGAGCGACTTTGCTAGGATATCATCAACATAATCCTCCATTGTTACATGCATCATATCATGGAATATAGTCGTCATAGCACGTTGATATGTGGCTCCTATGTTTTTTAGCCAAAATGGCATGACATTCTAGCAGAAAGTACCCCATGGACAAGTAAAAGCTCTCTTGTGTTGGTGTTCTGGTGCTATCCTGATCTGATTATAACCCGAGAATCCATCCATGAGAGACAACATGGTATGCCTTGCAGTTAAGTCGACTATGATATCTATATTTGGCAAAGGAAAATCATCCTTTCGGTAAGCTTTGTTTAGATCCCTAAAATCATTGCATAGTCTGACTCGGCCATCAGATTTGGAAACTGGTACAATGTTAGATATCCACTCCGGGTAGTCTATAGCTCTGATGAACCCTACATCCGATAACTTCTTGAGTTCTTCTTTGACCAATAGTGCTATGTGTGGATGCATCTTTCTTAGTTTCTGCTTCACTGGTTTTACTCCTGGATCTAAAGGAAGATTATGTAGAATCAAGTTTGGGTCTAGACCTGGCATGTCTGCATATGACCAAGTGAAGCTACCCCTCTTTTTCTTGAAGAATGGTACAAACCTAGTCTTTTTCGGTGGAGTAAGGGATTTAGCAAAGTGAATGATCTTAGGTTTTTTCCTCTGTACCAATATTAACAGGTTTTGTCAGTTCCACAAAAATTTGGGACTTCTCCTGGTGCATGTCTGTGGGGAGAGTGTCAAGCCTTCCATCGTCAAGTGCCACAGTTGGGTTTTCACCTTCGGATGCATCCCTTCTTTTTACTATTTTGAGATCTGACACTGCCGCAAAATGGTTTTCACCATCAGATCCAGTTTTTATCTTGATATTTTTGCGATTGGAAGGCTTGGCACCCTCTCCAAAGTAAGCCACAGTATTAAGTTTGATATCGAAACCCGCTTTGTGATCTCCTTTGGGTAGGTGGTCCCTAAGTTCCATATAGTCAATGTAAGCATCATCGTTTTGGAACATATCTAGTTGGGGAGTTCTTCGCAGATCCCAGTCAATAAGCTCCAGATGCACGAGGGGAAGGGAGTCAGAGGATGGACCTGATTCATTGATAGTTTGGATGGATATGCTAGGGGTATAGGTAGGGGGAGTGTTTGGGATGGTACTTTCCTCCAAGTTGTTTATTGCAATGGAACCCAAACCTTCCTCTAAAGTTGTATTCTCAGAGATAGGCAAATCAGACTCTATTGGTCAATACAGTAGTGTTTGACCCTCACGGTAAGGGCTAAAGATTTGGATGGTATCGACCTCTTTATCGTCATAGGAATGCTCCGTTAGCTCGTCCCATTCATATTCATTGGAGTCTGTGTCACTATTCTCTTGAAGTGTGTGGATCGTTTCTATAAGACAAGCATTTTCTTTAGTTTTGCCTTTGCCTTTGTATCCTAGACCATTTGTATTTCTAGCCAATGAGGATGAAGAAGGTTGAATAGGTTCTATGATTCCTTCTTTTCTGAGGCTGATGGGGCCTTGTCCTTCGTAGCCCATTCTGTGTAGGATAGTTTCACCTCACCCATAGAGTTCTGTTGGGAGCCTAGGTGGTTCTTCTGATGTGCTCTCTTCTTCTGTATAAAGCCACTATAGGAGATCTCTTTCTTATGTTTCATCAGATAAGGTCCCCCATTTTACAAAGGGAATTGTGGGAGCTATAGGAGGAGAAGATGGTTTTGGAAAATGTTTGGGTTGGCCAAAAGATCAAGGAGACAAAGGCATCTTGGCTAGATTGAGGCTGTGCTCTATAGAGTATTCTCCCACTTCGCTTTCTTTTATCATGATTTTCTGCTCTTTGGGCCTTGATGAAGAGGCTTCAGTGGTATGATCATGCTGTGGGATGGGCGATATAGATGCTCTGTTGTTTGCTATGATGTAATCAAGTTTGGCAAGGAAGGAGTTGCAATGCTGAAAGGGGTCAGGGTCACCTTGGATGGTGACCTGCTTGCAGTTGTGCGGGAATTTTATGCATTGGTGACAGGTCGAGGGTACTACTTTCATGGGGTGAATCCATGGACTCCCTAGGAGAATATTATAAGTGATCTCCCTATCAAGGACTTGGCACACAACATCTTTTATTACTGGTCCCACTTGTATGGGTAGGACTACTGTTCCCTTTCTAGTTCGCTCTTCTTCATCATATGCTTTGATAGTAATCTTCTTCCTTGGATCAACTCCCTGTTCGGAGAACCCCAATGCAAGGACTAGCTTTAATGTGCAAATATTTAAACTGCCCCCCCCATCAATGAGAACCCTCTTGATGCGGTGCTTGTGGATGAAGGCAACAATATGTAGAGGGGTGTTATGGGGTTGAGATACGGAGAGGTCATCTTGCTCGGTAAATGATATGGAACTTGAGGAGGTCAGATTACCTACCATGGCCTAAAACTTCTCTTGGGCCAAGTTAGTGGGGATAGTGGTTTCCACTAAGGCTTTTTGAAGGATCTCTTTATGGGAAGGAGATAGACACAATAACTCCAAGATAGAAACGTGGGCCAGAGTTTTCTGTAATTGGTCTACATTATACTGGTGGTAGTTGGATTGAGAAGGTGACGACCTTGGAGGGGCAGTATTGAGTGTGACTTTACCACTATGGGTAATGATACTACAACCAGTTCTGTTAGGTCCTGATTGTTGGTTGGGTGTGATGACATTGATTTGTGGGATATGCTCAGAAATGCAATTTATGGTATAGTCAAATGGCACACTTGCATAGTTAGCATTACTATTCCCACTATTTTGATTTGGCCTATTGCGATTGTTGTTGTTGTTGTTGTCGTTATGGTGATTGCTGTTGTTGTTATTGCTATTATGGTGATTTCTGTTGTTGTACGACTTGTGATTTAGAAGTGGATCCCTGTAGGCCACATGTGTCACATTGGAGGTATGATGTTGGGTTCCTCCTTGACTTTGATCAAGCACATCTTGGATAACATTTTTGAGACAGATACAATTGTTGGTTGTATGCCCCCTTCCTCTATGATATTCACAATAATCCGTATCCTTCCAATGGGGAGGTTTGACTATAGGCTCATAATCACTTGTTGGCAGTAGAGAAATTTCATTGTTAGCCAACAACTTCCTTAATGCGGATTCTTGAGACTCATCTAGTGGTGTGAACTTTCCCCTTGGATTTGAACTAAACCATGGTCTTGGTTCCCACGAGAATGGTTTGTTGGGTGCAACATTGTTTGCTTTGCTTTTGAGAGTGAATATGGGTTGTTGCTTTGGAGCTGCCACCTTGGCATCCACTACCCCATCGTTGACAACATTCTTATTCTTGGTCCAAAACTTTGATTTGTCCATCATGTAGTTGGAGGTAGGTGTGTCCTTGTATAACTTGATTGCCCCCTTGGCGATCATAGCTTTTTGATGAACAATCCCATTTCAATGACTTTTGAGAATGATGTAGGGCGTTGTATTTGTATTTGATAGCTAAGATTAGTATTGAGGTTATGGACAAACATCTCCAATAGCTCCTTCTTAGGTATATCGTAAGAACACTTACTTGCTAGTTGTCTCCATCGTTGTAGGAAGGTGGCGAATGACTCACCACTCTTTTGTTTGGTGTTGCATAGATCTAGCATAGATATTTCATGTTTGATATTGTAAGAGAAGTGCGTGATAAATTTGTTGACTAGTTCATCAAAATTTCTGATGCCCGGTGGAAGCCATGAGAACCACTCCATAGCTTGGTTGCCTAGAGACCTAGGGAATAATCTCATTAAGTATGTCTCATTGTGAGCTACCTCCAAACATGTTGCGTTGTATTCCTATATATAGTCTCTATGGTCCCCTTTCCCTTTGTACTTCTCAAACTTAGGAATTTTGAATCGATAGGGGAATGGTTTCATGATCAAACTTTTGTCAAAGGGGTATGGTGCAATATCTTCCAAGGAGTAATTTTTGGCATTTGTACCTGTCTTGAGATCTGATATTTGTTGTGTTAGGCTCTCAAGTTGTTTCCGCATTTCTTCCATAGGAGCATTTTGGTCCATGGTTCGCTTTCCTCTATCATTTGCGTTTGGGTCTATGGTATTCTTTTCCTTTTCGTGATCATTTTCCATGGTTTCCATGATTGAGCTTATATCAAAATCCACGGGGAGTTTAATTCCAAGACTAGCAAGATGATAGAAATACTTATGAGGGTCTTCATGGAGCACCTTCTCTATTAGGCATTGGAATTTCTGATTTTGGATGCTTCCTTGATAATCCTCGTAAGAGGTTTCTTTGTCACTATCATGAGGTGTGACGATGTGGTTGGATGAGCCGGCCATTTCAAGTTGCTTCTTGTACTGAGATCTAGTAAGGACCATGCAAGGTTACGTGGGATGAAGTGGACTGGGACTAGAAATTTTGGCAAGGTGCCGATGGAGACTGCTGTGGATAGGATACCTAGGATAAGACTTGGAAAAAGGACTTTCTTGCTTAATGATTTCAAATAAGACGGCTGATACAAGATGGTAGCCACTAGTAAGGGTTCTCAATACCAGTCTTACTGTGTAGGGACTAGTTGTGTAACAATCCACTAGCAAAGTTCTGTGACCTACTAGGTTTACTTGAATTTACAATGATACGAAGAAGGGATCTACGCTGATCTGATATGGGATATTCTGACTTTGGGACTAGAAAGACCTGATAGAAGGTGGATGGGACAATTGACAAAAGAGAGACCTTTTGGATGAAATAGATGAAAACTGACTGCAAGGTAGAACTTGATCTCTGATCTTGGAGCTAAGCTAAAATAGGTACTTAGAACCGGTAAAATTTTTCCCTCAAAAATTGTGCAAGTGCTCACTGTTGTGTATGCGCTGAAACAGATGCGTAGTAGAAATTAACAAATGTGCAGTAAGTTAGAATATATGCACCAGACTGGTGAAATATGTATGCACAGCAACATAAAATAAAAGTGTAGGAAGTCTAAACAAATGTGCCGCAAGTCGGCATAGATGCGCAAGAACAGAGGACAGATGCGCCGCTCTGGCTTTCTTCAGTGTTTTTGTAATTTTTGGAAATTTTTTGATGTTATTGGTACTTTGGTTGCACAAAAAGGTCTTCTTGATATGATTTTCTAAATTAATGGCAAGAAAACACAGTAAACACAAAGAATTTTTGATGATTTTCTTACTTTTTTAGTGATTTTTCTGACTCTTTTCTGGACTAAAAGGAACAAAAGCAAGTACAAAAATCCTAGGCTAGAAATGGATTATAAGGGATTTGGGCCACTAGAACAAGATGTGTTTAATGCGGGCAACCGTTCAAGTGGTTACACATGTGGCGGCACTACTCTCCGTTATGGAGTGTCCTAGCCTCAAAGGGTTGCGCCTTAGAGGGTTTTTGGGGAGGTTAGCCATTGGTGTAACATAGCAGCACTTCTTCCAGGAGGTTTTCACCTCAAGCACTTTTATTTTAAGTGGATTGGTAGGGCTTGGCGTCTAGCCTGTTTCCACTCAGGGTCGTTCCCACTTGGACAAGCCTGCATCCAAGGGCAGGTCCCTCTTAAAGGTTAAACAGATGGAATAACAAGTCTAGCATTTTGGTCACCCAATAAAGGGGAGAGCATAGGCCTGTTGTTATTCGATAATGCACGAAAGACACTGATTAATCCAACCTAGTTAAAATTAGAAAAACTAAATGGGCTAATCTACTTGGGCAGGCACAGAACTTTGAAGTGATTTAGCAAGTTATCAATGGTTCAGTTTTTAACCCAGAAAGCAATGGTGAGTTCAGTTTTAATCCCTGTAGCATGAATAGTTAACTTTGAAATGTTGGTCAATTGAGATAGCAGTGGTTCAGTTTTAACCCCAAATATCAGTGATGAATTCAGTTTTATACCATGATAGCACGAGTTGTTAACTTTCAAATGTTGGTCAATCGAGATAGCAATGGTTCAGTTTTAACCCCAAATATCAGTGATGAATTCAGTTTTATACCAGATAGCAATAACTTTGAAAAGATAGTAATGTTTGCAATGCGAGATAGCAATGATCCAGTTACTTCTTTCCTAATTAAGAACTACGTGGAAGTTTGCATGAGTATCTGTTTTACTATCCCTTTAGAAAGTGAAGTGTGAGCTATCAGAAATGCAACTATATGAAACTAAACCTAAACCTATCCTGCAAAACAACTCCAGAGAATACCTGCAAAGATGTCAGCGTTAGCAAATCCTCTTAGAAAAACCCTAAAATCATTTCCTACCACAGAAGCGCCACTTCAGTGACTAACTGCGTAGAAATAGTCAACAGAAGCGTAGTAAAAACAAATGCGTCGTAATAGTAATTAAATGCACAGTAATAAATAATAGATGCACAGGAATAACGTAGGTGCAGGAACAAGGTTTAAAAGTGCTGTAAGAAAGAACATATACACAGCAGAAATGGGCATATGCACCGGAATAGTGTTTAAAAGCGTCACAAGATTATAAGCGTCAGAATAGAGGACATAAGCAATGTGGAATCATTCAAATGCACCGGATTAGCCTGTGTGATGCCTGTACAGAACCTGTCTTCAAAAAAGCTCATATTTTGATGAGATTTTAGGTGTATACAGTTACAAATGGAACACTAATTAGAAAGGTAATCTCCCTCAAGGTTATGTTATCCTTAGCATAGTTGAGTGTGAACTCTAGGATAATCTAATAATCATATCTAGAGAGATGGTCAAAAAAATTGTCCAACCAAAATTTTTGAAAATGTCATAAGTAGGTCGATTAGCTTTCAATTTAGTAGTGTCTATAGGTTCTTAGTGGGTATGAGTGCTTGCCATGGTAGTAGCAAAACGTTAATAAAAATCTAAGAGTGGGGGTTCTTATAGCCGATAAAACCTATTGAACAAGGGTGATGGGAGAATGACTCTAAAAGACAATACTCTTGTAGCTAAATTGAAAAGTACAAAAATGACAGAAATGATAGATTAATGAGATGTGACTTGGCATATAACACATTATTTACTATTGTGGATTGATAGCTGCTAAAGAGTAGACACGTGTGAATTATAAAAAAATCTAGGCACGCCATAACTTCAAAGATTAATTTCATGAAATGAGAGAAAATAAGTTTTTAAAGATGTGTTTAAATAATGACTTGTGACACCTCTGACACCCCCCAAAACTTGAGGTATGAAATAATCCTTGGTTTAGGAAGTCATAATTTCCACATAGTAATAAAATTTAAAATGAAAGAGTATTTAGTAATTAAAGGAAATAAAATAAATAAAAAATTTACTGATAGTAGTACCATCAATCTATAATGGCATACAAAAAGGTCTTGTTCCATATAAATCAAGGTAGCATGTAAAGATCTTATTGTATTGTAATCCAATCCATTACAAAGGTTATATCACATGTAAATCAAACGAACCAACATGTACCTAGTGTAGGCCAAGTAAACATGAAATAGTGACAAGAGGTGCAATAGGAACTTGTTGTTGGAAATGTAGAAGTGGTATGAAGATCTTTAGTAAATAACTTAGTGATCATTTGATATTCTCATACTAGGACATAATGAGTTGTAGTATTTCACAACAAGGAAGCACTCAAATGTCTAGATGCACCTATAACAATCAAAAGAGAAGAAAATGAAAAGCTATATTTATTGCATTTTTAAAAATATATATTTTTAATATTTTTCTTTTTTAAATCATGACGAGATTTTTGGAAAACCGTTTTTCAATATTCTACCACTTAGGGGCACTGTAAAAATAGTTTTGACCTATAAAGATTTATTTCAATTATAATTCGCCAAAAACTAGTTTTCAAATTGTAACTGTCTAACAATGCCTGAAGGATTTCATTGTTAGAATTTATATTTATTATTTATTTAATTTTTTATATTTGTAGAAATACTAGAGAATGAGATAAACTTTAGTGGAGGGTAAATGGACATCTTCAAACATATGGAGTTCCTCCTACAATTCTAAAATAAATCTTTCTTTTGAAGTAGTTTCTTATATAGCTTCAACCGATGTCCATTAAAAAGCACAACCATTTGATCTAAATCCATAATGTGTAATTTGACTACACCATTATCATAGATGATCTTGATCTCATATGAACTTAACCATCATTTATGAAAGTTGCCCTTGAAGTCCTAGAATCTAGTATCATACAATAGTGCCCAATCTCTTGATTGAAATTATAGCTTATTAATGAAATGATCATGCCATAGGGAACATTGTCATTGAACTACTTTTGTGTGAAATAAAGATTGTTGACATATTTAATCTTGAGAATGAAGTTGTTCAATCCTTGCCTTTTGGGCATTAATAAGATTCATGCCCAATTCCAAAGCAGTACATAAAGTTTTAATTTCAAATTATATAGGTAACACTCCCCTCTTACCATAGACAAGTTCATAAGGTGTAAGAGTAGTGGTGGTCTTCCATGTTGTTTGGTAAGCCCATGCTTCTTTGGGAAGATGAGTGGTCCAATCTTGTTAATGAAGAGTGCTAGTCTTTGTAAGGATATTCTCAAGCTCCCCATTTGTTTCTTCAACTTGACCATTAGCTTGTGGATTGTATGGTGATGACTTGTTATGTCAAATATCATATTCATGTACTAAGGCAATGATAAAATTAAAAGTGAATTGTGGCCCCTAATTTGTTACAATCTCTTTGGATACACCAAACTATGTGAAGATTTCTATGTACAATATTCACCTACTTTTTTATCACAAGCTTCAATGCCACAACCTTAACCCATTTGGTCGCATAATCCATATAGACCAAAATGTACTTTTTATTCTTTGATGGAGGATTGATAGGTCCTAAAAAATCTAGTCCCCACTTTTTAAAATGTTTGATTGATGGTTGTGGTTAAAGTGGCATCTCATCAAAATGTGTGGGTTAGCCCATGCATTGACATTTATCATAGTGTTGAACAAACTTCTTGCAATCTCTATGAAGAATAAGCTAGTTATACCCTACAATTGTGGTGCATTGTGAAGAAATATATCCTCCACGTGAATCCATGTGACATGCTTGGAGTATGTCCAAGACATCATCCTTAGACACACAATTATGCATGACATTATCAATGCTTTTATGAAAGAGAAATCTACTAATCCATGAGCACTGACCACTGAGTCCTACAAGTTTCCTATGATCTCAAGGAGAGAAATGTGGGGTAAACTTGCATGTAACCAAGTAATTAGAAATATCTGTAAACCAAGGAATTTTAGTAGAGATAGAAATATTAAGTGTTCATCTAGAAAAGTATCATCAATTGGAACAAGTTCATTAGTATTTGTTAATCTAGACATAAAATCTACAACATTCTCACAACCAAGTTTATCAAGTATGGTGATGTCAAATCATTACAATAACAACCTCCACTTAATAAATCTACCATTTGTAACATTATATCTAGTTATATAATAACACAATTTATTCATAGCATATATGATAGCTAGGAATTATTTTTCTATGACTGTATAATTCAGTTTTTTACTAGTAAATTTTTTTCTTAAATAATAAATAGCATAGAAAATCATACCTTCTTTTTGTCCTAGTATAGCCCCCATGGATGTATTTGAGGCATCCATATGAACGTGAAAAGGTAACTTCAAATTTGGACCTCATAATATTGGTGTAGTTATGATTTTTTCCTTGATTACATCAAAGAAACATTAACACTCATTAGTCCAACAAAACTCAGCGTCTTTACTTAGCAAAACAAAAAGTGGTAAAGTAATTTTACTAAAATTTTGAATAAATCCTCAACAATATCCTACATGTCCTAAAACTATGGCCATCTTTTTTAACATTATAGAATAGAAAATCCTTAATAATTTGTGCTTTCTTGGGATCTACCTCAATACCTTTGGAGGAGATGTAATAACCTAATACTATATCTTCAGTCATTAAAATATGGCACTTTTCATGACTAAGAGAAAGATTGGTATCTTCACATCATTGAACGAATTTTTCTAGATTATCCTTTACTTCCTCATAAGTATTACCATAAACTATGAAATAATCCATATAAACCTCTACAAAATTATAAATCAAGTCAGAAAATACTTAGGATAGCTCTTTGAAAGCTTGTAGGGGTAATGCATAATTCAAAAGGAAGAACATTGTAAGCAAATGTTCCCCAAGAACTTGTGAAAGTTATTTTGTCTTGGTCTTAAAGTGTGATGCTAATTGGATTATATCTACCGAATCCATTGAAAAAGGAAAATAACATTTTACCTACAAGAGTCAAGAAGTTGATCAATAGAAGGCAATGGAAAATGATCTTTTCTACCTACTTTATTAAGACCTCTATAGTCTACACAAATATGTTATTTACCTCTTTTTGTGGTACAATCACCAATCAGGAAGACCATTGGCTATCTGAAATGGGATAAATGAAAAACACATCAAGTAGTTCTTGCAATTTATTCTTAACAATTTCTCTTAGAATGGGGTTCAACCTACTTTGTGGTTGTCTCATTGGATGACTCCCCTCTTCCATATAGATGTGATGAGTGCAAGTTTTAGGATGTATGTCACACATGTCTTGATATTACCATGAAAAAGAAACTTTATGTGTTCATAACATGGATAACAAATATTCTATTTGTGTGGGACTAAGATATGGATTTACATTTAATATTTTTCCTAGTAAGATTTGAACTGCCTAATATTTGGATAGTGTGGTTAATTCTATGGATGATATTTTTGATGAAGGTGGCATAGATGGAGCAAACATTGTTGTTGCTATAAATGATTCACTAGACAAAAATGGATTAAATTGATGGAAAGTTATAAAATTTTGTAAATATCTCAAGTCACCAAATAAAGGAAAATTCCCAAATGGGTGGTTATCATCTACATGAATGGAAAAATAATCTCTCTTAAGAATCATTAAATGAATATATATATAGTGGATAAAATTATAGATTGTAGTGTCTTCGGATAGTTCTTGTAATAGAAGGCTTTAATAAATAATAGATAACCACTCCTCTATATCACTATTCACCCATAATGGATCTTCCATTTCTAGTAAAAGTTGAGTTGGCAAATATAACATTAGTTTTTTCTTCACCATTGGAAATAACCATGTTTCCTATATGATAGTTAATAAAATCATCTATAGTGGCTATCCAAGGTTGTCCCAAGATCAAGGGGTGCCCCCAACTTTACTTTGGTCTATGAGACCATAAAATCAGTAGGGTATTATTAGAATCAATAGAAATAGTGACATATTCAATAATACCTTCATGTTTAACTAAGGAAATGTAAGTACTTTGATGAGGTCGTAGTAGTGTTCATTAATTCATCATCATTTAATTATCAATCTGGAGGTGTCTGGAGCGATCTACAATAAGACTCTTAGTGTGGGGGATTTTGGAGTGAATTTGAATTGGTGGTTGGTGGACAAAGTCTAGTTTACTTATCTTGTGGAAAGAAACACACATGCAAGGAATGGAAACTATCTATTTGCTTGAAAGGAAAAACACATACTTGGAAAGAAACTATTCTAATTGCTTTAGAAATCAACACACTTGCATGAAAGGGAACTAATCTAATTGCTGAAGAAATAAACACACTTTACTTGAAGGGAAACTAATTAAATTGCCAAAAGTATACTATCTTAAATGCTAAAACAAAACTTCAAGGTAATTGAATCCATTGTCAAATCACAATGAAGACACTCTAAATATATCAGTGTTGTTGAAATCACAATCCTATTTTTGGTATTTTTAGAATTTATAAAACAAATCTGCAGGTGACAACTAGCTAAAGAGTTATATAGAAAAGAGAGGACGCATCACAAGATTAACATACATAGATAATTTCACTAAATAGAAAGATAAAATAGAATTGCATAAAATACCGAGTGATCTCCTCCAGTTTGGGGAAGTAGGGCCTACTTTCCTAGCTAGAGATGATCCTCTGAGCTTGAACAAACTTTCAGAAGAATTCCCCCTTCATTTGCATTAAATCAAAATCCAGAAATGGACATGGATACAAAACTGGAAAAACAAGGAGTTTTCTTCTAATTGGAAATATAAACGGATTACAACTTGCTATCAAAATCTAGAACTAACCTAAAGAGATGACTTGCTCCTATTTATACAGTTGAGCTTTATTAAAAGGAGATAACTAACAATGATCCTAACTACAACGAATTGGAATTGAAGCCAGTTACTTATTTATTACATTAATGATTCCACTGTAGGTTATTGAAGATCAGAAATTTGTATTGACTTGGCTGTTGGCAAACTTGAGTGATTTCTTGGAATGGCATGGCGCTTGGTGACAACGACTTCAGTTGGAATTGACGCCAATTAATAGCTATTTTGATTAGCCACTAAAATGGAGTGACATGGATATTTACATCATAACAGCTGCCTTAATTAAGGTGTGGGTCATGTTTGTGTTACTAGACCTTTTAGGTAGCCCTAGGATCAACCGATAATAGTCATTGACTTGAGGGGAGGATGGCTCTATTAGAGGGTAACAGAATTTGGAGCCGTCTGGAGTTCAGGCTCTTCACAGGAAAAGGGGCTCCGGAGGGATCCAGAGACCATTGGAAGTCTTACCACCATAATCCTCATGCAAACACAAACTACTTATACCACAATTCATGAGATATGCACTTTAAAAATGTAATTCAAGTATTTAAGTTAAGAGATTACATCAAAACGAAATGAATACTAAACATGTGCATAATCCATCCAAGAGACAAATATAATTATAATAATATATATGTATATGCCATAATGTTTTATAAAAGTCTTTTGAAGTAAGAAATATAAAGAAATAAACGAGTCATGGTTTTGACTCATCATTCTCCCCCCAATTGAAACTATGCCATGTCCTCATGGCTGCGTTGCACCATCCACTTCATCAAGTATATTCTTTCCTTCAATGATAGTACTGCAATTGTAGTCCTCATCTTCATACTGAAATAGTTTTCTACCCTTTGGTTGGAATCCATCATTGTCTTGTAACCTACTGAACCATTTGCTGAATTTTCCTTCTCTCATTGGGTTTCCTGGAGGGTGACTGAGGGGAGGAGTTGGCATCAAAATCAATGGTGGCCTGAACCTCATTCCAATCTAGTTTTGTTGCCTCTACTGAATCAGGGGTATCATTTTTCTTACTTTGTTAGTCATCCACCCGATGTTTGCAGGGGACACAGGTTCCCCTCTCTTGAAAATATTAGGCAAGTCCTCAAATCTGAATATGCAGCTTGAGACTGTTGCATTTGGAAGATAATCTGCAATTGCAAAGAAATCAACAATACAAGAATTTAAATTTCTCACATATTGATCTGTGATGCCATGTCTGTAAGCATTTGCTTTGAAGGTGTTGGGGAACCATGTAGTCTTAGGGCATTCATGTCTCATTAATAACCCTATGGATCTTGCTACAATATTATATTCTTCCATCCTTTCCTCCCATAGCCTATTATTTCTAAGAAGAGACAGATAACTCCAGATCTGGAGTTCTCCTACATATAAATTAAGCATTGAAGTATTGACATGTCCCATAATGTGGCCATGTTGGAAGAACTCACACAAGAGATTTTGTTGGTCCTTTGGATTTTGCAAATAACACTCAACAAAAATCTCTATCATTATCAAAGTCAAATGGAAGATTGCAACTAATCCTGAGTAATTTCCATCTCAAAAATTGTTCTCGGAGGAATAGAGCATACACACCTGATGGCAGGCACTGAGCTAATAGGGTCTCCCCTATTTCACAAGCTAAAGCCAAGTTCTTCTCCACCACCACCTTCTCTTCTCTAATGGTCTCTAGATCTTTTCGAAGCTTTATGATCTCACCTCTGAGCTATTTTTTATCCAGTGTTAGTTGTGAATTTTGTGCATAGACATTCAGTGATGCCAATGTAGGAGTCTGTTGAGTAGCCTTTTGCCAAAGCTGCATGATATGAGTGTCTTTTTGGGCCATCATGACCTTGTGATTATCTACTTCCTTCTTAAAAATAGAAATTCCTTTTTCTTTTTCTTCTCTCTATTGTAGCCTTTTCCTTCTATTGCTCAAGTTCTTCCTCCTTGGCTTTTAATTGTTGAGCCATGGCACCTAATTGTGCCTTACATTGCCTTAACTCAAACTCAACTTTTGATAAATCTAGTGCATGCCAAGTTGCTTGGGCTATTGTATCCTTAGAGCTCTCCATGAGGGGCTCTTTCCCTTTCCTGTGGCTCCGGAGGGATTCGGAGACCACTGGAAGTCTTACCACCATAATCCTCATGCAAACACAAACCACTTATACCACAATTCATGAGATATGCACTTTGAAAATGTAATTCAAGTATTTAAGTTAAGAGATTGCATCAAAAGGAAATTAATACTAAACATGTGCATAATCCATCCAAGAGACAAATATAATTATAATAATATATATGTATATGCCATAATGTTTTATAAAAATCTTTTGAAATAGAAAATATAAAGAAATAAATGAGTCATGGATTTGACTCATCATTCTCCCCCCAACTAAAACTATGCCATGTCTTCATGGCTGCCTTGCACTATCTACTTCATCAAGTATATTCTTTCCTTCAATGATAGTACTACAATTGTAGTCCTCATCTTCATACTGAAATAGTTTTCTACCCTTTGGTTGGAATCCATCATTCTTCTATAACTTGCTGAACCATTTGCTAAATTTTTCTTCTCTCATTAGGTTTCCTAGAGGGTGACTGAGGAAGGGAGTTGGCATCAAAATCAATGGTGGCCTGAACCTCATTCCAATCTAGTTTTGTTGCCTCTGCTGAATCAGGGGTATCATTTTTTTACTTTGTCAGTCATCCACCTGATGTTTGTAGGGGACACAGGTTCCCTTCTCTTGAAAATATTAGGCAAGTCCTCAAATCTGAATATGCAGCTTGAGACTGTTGCATTTGGAAGATAATCTGCAATTGCAAGGAAATCAACAATACATGAATTTAAATTTCTCACATATTGATCTGTGATGCCCTGCCTGTAAGCATTTGCTTTGAAGGTGTTGGAGAACCATGTAGTCTTAGGGCACTCATATCTCATTAATAACCCTATGGATCCTACTACATTATTATATTCTTCCATCCTTTCCTCCCATAGCCTGTTATTTCTAAGAAGAGACAGATAACTCTGGATCTGGAGTTCTCCTACATATAAATTAAGCATTGAAGTATTGACATGTCCCATAATGTGGCCATGTTGGAAGAACTCACACAAGAGATTTTGTTGGTCCTTTGGATTTTGCAAATAACACTCAACAAAAATCTCTATCATTATCAAAGTCAAATGGAAGATTGCAACTAATCCTGAGTAATTTCTATCTCAAAAATTATTCTCGGAGGAATAGAGCATACACACCTGATGGTGGGCATTGAGCTAATAGGGTCTCCCCTATTTCACAAGATAAAGACAAGTTCTTCTCCACCACCACCTTCTCTTCTCTAATGGTCCCCAGATCTTTTCGAAGCTTTATAATCTCACCTCTGAGATGTCTGTTATCCAGTGTTAGTTGTAAATTTTGTGCACAAACATTCAGTGATGCCAGTGCAAGGGTCTGCTAAGTAGCCTTTTACTGAAGCTGCATGATTTGAGTGTCTTTTTGGGCCATCATGACCTTACGATTATCTACTTCCTTCTTAAAAATAGAAATTTCTTTTTCTTTTTCTTCTCTCTCTATTGCAGCCTTTGCCTTTTGCTGCTCAAGTTCTTCCTCCTTGACTTTTAATTGTTGAGCCATGGCATCTAATTGTGCCTTACATTGCCTCAACTCAAACTTGACTTTTGATAAATCCAGGGCATGCTAAGTTGCTTGGGATTTTGTATCCTTAGAGCTCTCCATGAGGGGCTCTTTTCCTTTCCTGTCGCTACGTTGCAAGACATCCTCTTCTGTTTCTTTAGGGGTATCCTCTTCACCAACTTCTTTAGAAGTTTCACCATCGCCAGTCTCTTCAGTCCCCATGTCTTCAGGAGTTTCTTCTCTTTGTTGTGTTGCAGGGGTGAATATTCACCTAAGATGGTGGTATGGCCTTGCTCTGTTTCTCCTCTATCCTTCACATATGAAGAAATAACTAACAAACGGGGTGGCATTTCCTGGCAGGAGTGGAACCTACTGCTTCATCTACTCGACTGGGTTGTTCCATCCCCTCCAGAGTTCTCTGAATTGAACATCAGGGGATTTGGAAGATACTACAATAAGATCTCCTGAAACAGAGACAACAGAAGTGTGGTGTTTCATCCTCTTCCTTCTAGGTTGCAAGGCAAGAAAGTCCTCCCATTTCTATTGGCCATATTCCTGCTACAGGAAGTGATGCTTCATGATCAAATGTATTAAGTCAGGGTGGCTAATCTACCCTTCTTTGCTCTTCCTTTTTATCATCATGTTAACTAAGTTTTTATGCAAGAAAGCGGGCAAATTTATCAAATGTCTGGGGTCATTGGCCCCATGTCTCAGGTGAGTAATTAATCTCATTCCTAGCCCTCAAACCATGCCATACCAACCATCACATGTAAATAATTTCATGATCCACATGACAACAGTCTTCCATGGGTCCAGAAGATTGGTCCTCTCAATTCCTTTTGTTGCTCCCTTACTCACAACATATTGAGGGAAGGGCTCCGAAGCAACATGAAAATTTTGAACTAGCTCCTCATATGATGGTTTACTTGAAAATAAATCAACACCTACTGCAAGTATGGGCTAGAAAGTTGACTAATTATAGTACGGTTTATTTGTATTCTTATCCCTTTAACTATGGTGAAAGTCCTATGGAAGTTTGTGACAAACTCGTCGACCAATTCTGCTTTATACCCCTCAAACTTCTACAGGAACTCTAACCATCCAACCTACTGGAAAATTTACATACTGGCGTCATCAAAAGTGACATTCTTTGGCTCAACTTTCCTTTTGCTACCCATCTTCTCAGCTGATTTTGTATGAATTTGCAGAGAAATGTCATAATGGAACTCTATTTTTTTCTCTTTTGCTCTCTAGTTTTTCAAAACATGAAATAATGTGAATTTTTAGTTGTCGATGGCAAGTTTAAGTGAGGAAATAATCACATGCAAGATGGACAAGTTGGCAGTTACCCTGCCTGTATTTCAACATTCATGGGCACATACTTTGGAGGTTCAAACCAAAGTAGTAGTGTGCGAAGTGGAAATTCATAGCCGCCGTCTTAATTGTTTTCCATGCGCATCCGAAGAAGACGCCAGCAACCATAGCTCTCATATCTTTTCAAATATATTTCCCTTTTATGATCATAATTATTGGTCATCATTATTTCCCAAGCGAGTACTTATTTATTTTTATGACATTAATTGACAATGCGGTTATCATTAGGATCAAGTACTTACATCTTATTGCAAGGTATGCAAGATATGTGGATGATCCTGCTGCTGCCACCTGTCTAACTACCATCATTCATGCAACTGCGTTAGCACATGTGAAAAATAAGGACTACATGTGGGTCATTTGGGGAAACATGTGGCATATATACATATATTAAAATAATTATACAAGTTTCAAGGTAGGAATATACCTTTGTATAGTACGCATCCCTAAGATGGGTTCACCTTAAATTTTACCGAATCACTTTTTCGTGATGCAACATCACCTAGTGCCCAATGATACTTTGGAAAGAAAGCATCCGTCAATATTGGTCTGGAGCCATCTGTATTCATATAGAGCTATCAGTAGCTATCTGGAGCTCTTCAAAAATTTCAACACAAAGACCTGTAGAACTACAAAAAGGAATTTTATTGAAGGAAATGGGGAATTCAAAGGAAAGACCACCATTGATGGTTTTCAATCTTCCCTCTAGACAAAGCTGCCATTTCTGGCTTTCAACTTTGCCTAATTTGTTTTTATGTTTTCAAATAGAAAAGGCTACCATTTCTAGTTTTCAACCTTTACTGCTTTATTTATTCCAGAGTCATCATTTAGAACATGAGTCCCATGGAAGAGATATCCTCCAAGGTGAAATGCTCCATCTGAGACTTAATTTCTACAGAGAACTCCTCTTTGGAAGCTGGTTTGTGATACAGATTCAATCTATGTCCAATTACTAGAAGAACTCTATGATCTCCATCAATGAGAACTAGCTGAACAACCCCATTGCTGAAGGTTTCTTTAATTTCATAGGGCCCCAACCATTTGGTGTGTAGTTTCCCTTTTAGATCTTGATACTTGGAATCATACAGCAGGGCCCAATCTCCTTGTTTGAACTACTTATTGATAATGTGCTTATCGTGCCATTCTTTTCTCTGTTGTTGAATTAACTCTGCATGCTGCAATGCTTCTATCCGCATCTCTTCCAATCTGTTTAGTTGCATCATCCTATGTTGTTGTGCTTTAGTTAAGTCAACACCAATTTCAAGTATTGTTCCCAATGTTTCTACCTCATATTCTATGGGCAACACTGGGTGTTTCCCATAGACTAATTCATATGGTGTGAAATTACTGGTGGTCCTCCATGTGGTGTTGTACGGCCAAACAACTTCTGTCATTCTTTCAACCCAATCTATTCTTTTACTTGAAATGGTTTTTGTGAAGATTTTCTCCAGTTCTCTATTTGTTACTTCTACTTGACCATTTCTCTAAGGATGATATGGAGATGACTTCCTGTGACAGATTTTATATCTTTCTAGGAATGCTTTGATCATAGTAGACATGAACTGTGGTCCTTGATTAGAAACAAGGACTCTAGGTGCTCCAACCCTTTACAAAATGTGCTTATATAGAATTTAATCTGCAACCTTGTCCTCCTTTGATGTTGGTAGTGCTTTTGCTTCAACTAATTTAGTGGCATAGTCGGTGCAGACCAGAATGTAGTGATTTCCTCTAGAAGGTGGATCTATCAGCCCCATAAAATCTATTCCCCATTTTTCAAATGGTTCAAGAACCACTTGAGGATGGAGTGGCATCTCTGTAGTAGGAGTTGGATGTCCCATTCACTGGCATTGGTGATAGTGCTTGAAATAATGTTGGATATCCTTGGTCATTGTTGGCCAAAAATACCCTACTCCTAGAATTTTATGTCTCGTTTGGAGGGATGAAAAATGTCCAGTAGAAGGTTCATCATGACGTGCTTGGATTATGTCATAAACTTTAATTTCCTGTACACACCTTCGCAATACATTGTCGGGACAATTCTTAAACAAGATACCATTTACCCATTTGTATTTGGAGCTATCTCAAACAAGTCACCTTATTTATTTTTGATTTAAATGCGGTGGGCATCGTCCTAAAACTAAATATTAGCTAAATCTACAAACCATGGTGATTGTATGGAAATGGCAAAGAGATGTTCATCTAGAAATGTGTCGTCCACTGGTTCGTTACTTCCCTGCATAGTCAATTTGGATAAGAAACCAACGACAACATTATCTTTTCCAGGTTGATCAACAATGGTTATTTCAAATTCTTACAACAATAACAACCACCTAATAATTCTACCACCTACCACAACTTTATTCATCAGATACCTAATGGCTGCATGATCAGTATGTATAAAAACTTTGTAGCCTGTGATGTAGTGGAGGAACTTATTTATTGCATAAACTACTACTAAGAATTCCTTTTCTATAGTGGTATAGTTTTTCTCTACAGGGTTTAAGTTTTTTCTAACATAATAAATTGCATTAAATCAAAGTCTAGAAATGGATATGGATACAGAACTAGAAAAACAAGGAGTTTTCCTCTAACTGGAAATATAAATGGATTACAACTTGCTATCTAAATATGGAAATAACCTAAAGAGATGACTTGCTCATATTTATACAATTGAGCTTTATTAAAAGGAGATAACTAATAGTGATCCTAACTACAGCGAACTGGAATTGAAGTCAGTTGCTTATTTATTACATTGATGATTCCACTACGGGTTATTGAAGATCAAAGATTTGTATCGACTTGGTTGTTGGAGAACTTGAGTGATTTCTTGGAATGGTGTGGTGCTTGGTGGTAGTGACTTCAATTGGAACTGACGCTAATAAATAACTATTTTGGTTAGTCACTAAAATGGAGTGACATGGAAATTTAGATCATAATAGCTGCCTTAATTGAGCCATGGGTCATGTTTGTGTTGCTGGACCTTTTGGGTAGCCCTAGGATCAGCCAGTAATAGCCATTGACTCAAGGGGAGGATGACTCTATTGGAGGGTAAGGGCATCTGGAGCCATTTGGAGTTCAAGCTCTTCACAGGAGAAGGGGCTTTGGAGGGATCCAGAGACCATTGGAAGTCTTACCACTGTAATCCTTATACAAACACAAACCACTTATACCACAATTCATGAGATATGCACTTTGAAAATGTAATTCAAGTAAATAAGTTAAGAGATTGCATCAAAAGGAAATGAATACTAAACATGTGTATAATCCATCCAAGAGACAAATATAATTATAATAATATATATGTATATGCCATAATGTTTTATAAAAGTCTTTTGAAATAGGAAATATAAAGAAATAAATGAGTCATGGATTTAACTCATCATACTTAAAATGCACAAGCTAACATGACAATCTAAGGATGATTTGGAGATCTAGGTCATGATCCTCAAAGGCATGGATTATATCCTCTCAGTAATATTCAAGATTGATGACATTACCCCTCAAACTATTTATCCCCTTGTCCATCTTATTCAACCCCCAGATTGAGTTCTAAGTCGTTGCACACACCAAAAACCCTTTTGTAGATCATCAATTGGAGGGTCATTGAGATATCCTTAAGTTGTAGGGTCACCCAAGTGACCTACCCTGACAAAGGGGGCAACCCTATTCCCAAAAGGGGTGACCCTATCATCTTTTGGCATCTGTGATTTATTTCAGTTTTAGTCAATTTACTTCTATTTTTTCTCATGATTGAGAGTCTTCTCTAGTCCTAACTAAATCTATACTCCCTTTGGTTAATTCTCCTCTCCTCTTAACTCAAAATCAACTTCCGATCAATCTTTTGTTATCTTTCCATCAATCGTTTGTGATCTACCAATCAATCCCTTTGTTAACTTCCAATCATTTTTTGCCTTTGGTGTTGATTTTGTTGGTGCTCAAAGTTGAGGCTCCTCAAGTCCCTAAAACCAAGCAATTCTTGAGTGTTAGGGGTATCAAACTCAAGATAAAGACTTCAACTCATGTTTAGGATGAGGAAACTAAAGACAAAATTGATAATGTGGGTGAAACCTTCTTCTTCTTTTGGCTTTGCTAAACCAAGTGGGTATTCCCTAGGGTGTACACTTATGAAATAGACAACAACATGAAACTATACCTTGACACAAACCATACCCAATGCACAAGGTATTCCAATTATCTATCACTAAGTGCCTATATGTTGATTTGGGGAATTCAAGGGCATTACGCCTTCATATAGAAGATACACAGCCATGTAGAGAGTCCAAATGATGCTTTGATATCCCCTAATGTAGAAGCATACATCTAGACATGGATGTGGGTATTACTAGTATAAGTTTATATTTAAAAAATATATCTAAAGTACACTGAGAGATATCTTCTCGAGGCACCTATTCCACCTATGTGAGGTAAATTGATTTAATAATTTTAAACATCATACAAGAGTCTCCCTAAAATTCTAACTTAACTACTACACATTGCAATTAGATGTTTCCATTTAAAAAAGATGTGTGTCCTTTGATATGCCATTCATATAACGTTTATTTCTTTGATGTTAGTGGATATGTCATTCGTGTCCATTTGCCTTCCTATCCATCCGTACATATATTTTTAAATTATAGAATCTTATTTGCTATTTTCAATTTTGTTTACACGAAAATTATGGAATCTTTCAGCTCTTGTTCTCTATCTGTGCTGTGAATACAGAAATGCCTCTCAGTGTAACAAACAACACAAAAGAATGAAAGATTAAGATTTTGTTATATTTTGAGTCTATTGGGAGAAAAGAGGTTGAATAGAATGCAAATCGGTGCCTTTGTCTAGTGAGGGTAGTAGAGTCTAGATCTTCAATCAAAGGGGACACCAATGTAACTAGACTATGATATAATAACCAAGATACCAACAAAGACCATAACTAAATGTTCAATACATAAGTTAGGCTCTCACATACAACAAGCAAATAGGAGAAATTGCAGAGCATTAACTCAAGCATTCTTTAATAATCCATAAACAACCCATAGGCTTCCTATATTGTCATGAAAAGATACCTCACAAAAGCATTGTAAGGAATTTTACAATATACAATAATCAACTAATCAAGAAAAATGCTCAAATTAGAAAATGTTAAGTTATTAAAATATCAAAAGTTTATAGAATGCCCATGGAAACAATTGAAAAGATGCTAAATCTACACTTTAAATTTTTTCTTTTAATGTTACAATGCCCTCATAACCCTTGAGAGAAACCCCAAAAGAAATTACAATGAAAATGTTCTTTACATAGCCATTAAAAGAAACCCTAGATATTCAAGCTTGTCTTCTTCTATTTCTGCTATGTAACCAAAATTCCATCCTTTCAAAATGAATTAAAAATGCATTATATACCACATTAAATCCATTGAGAAACTTTGGAGGGAGTTATTTGACATCTAAAAATGAAAATGGGTGACCATTCCTACCTACATCATAACCACATGGGTTGTACCAAAAAACTATACATATTTGGAGTGGTTGCCCATGCTTTGGTACAAAGATCTCATCATTTAAGGGTCCATAGGAGTCTTGAGGTATATGGAGTCCACCTACCATGTTATTAGGTTTCAAAAAGATCATTAATGGAGGTCTTGAGAGTTGTTGGAGTGTCCCATTACATATTTGAAAATTTGTAAAAAATGGGTTTTTTTTGCGTTATCAGGGTTCTAGAGGAACCTGGAACCTACGACCTGAGGGATAGGGAAATTCTTGGAACTAGAGACATCCCTATGTCAATGAAAATTTAAAAATTCCCAAAATGTAAAAATACACTTGGGGTTTAGGAATTTTAGAGGAAATGAGGAAAGGAGAACATGGGGATAAGAGGAAATAAATTTGGGGGAATGAGGATTTTTAAGGAACCAGGGACCTTGGAACATGGATGAAATACACTAGGCGAATGGGGATCCTAGATGAATTATGGACCTCAAAACATGAGGAAATGGTTCCAGTGTCTACGAAAAACTTGAAAATTTGAAATTGGCCAAAACACCCAAATGAAAGCCCCATTTAATTCAAAGTGATTCTTATAGACACAATCTTCATCATGATCCCAAAAATTTAAACCTAAGTCTTCAAATTACTCCATGGGGTTTTGTGGGTTTTGGAGGAACTTAGAACTAGGAATCAATACACTAGGGGTGGGAAACTCATGGAACTTGGAACATCCCTATGTCCATGAAAAAATAAAAATCTACAAAAATTCTAGAAAAATACAAGGAATGTGTCAAGCTTAGAAATTTTAGTATTTTTAGCAATAACAACACATGGCCAAGGTATGGGGAAGGTGAAGGACCATTTCAAAACAAAATTTTGACCAATGTAAACCCATTGAAGATTTCTCAAATTGGCTATCAGTAATGGGTCAAAAACTTCCATGACAATAATGAGGCACAAAACTTAGGATTTTTTACAAATCTTTGGCATGTGCCAATATATTCTTTCATATAAATACCTCCCTCCATTTAATTTTAGAGGAGGTTATGTAGAATTGTAACTTGGCTTAGGAACTAAGGGCTCTTGTTCTCTATAATCACCCTTAGGAAATTTTCCATTTCTACTATTGTGATTTTCCCCCAACATATCATGCTTCCATAGGACTACATATGCCTCTTTTATTTTATTTCAAAGCTTGTCAAATCTTACTTAAAACTCCAAAATTACCTTAGGATCCTAGTTCTTTGCTTGTTATCAAATGAAGATTCCAAATTATATAGAGGAAGAGACCAAAAACGTTAGATCACCAAAAACACAAGCTAACACTGGTGTCATTGATTATTCATAGGTTATTTAAAGTTTCTTGTAGATTTAGTAATTACAAAATTCTCTTACTAAGGAAGCAAATTCATTCTTGGCTAGTTTAGGAATCTCCCGTTTTACTAGATTTAGATCTTCATTTAGAATTTTCTACTTTTCATTAGATTCAAATCTTATATTAATACATTGCATCTTCATTAGATTAGATGATCCCAAAAAATGAAACCAAAAACATATAAAATTGCATTAGTAAGAAATGCCATATAGATTTTCATTCATTTAAAAACTTCATTTCAAGTAAGTAGTAATTACATAATCTTCAAATCTTAGGAAAATACAAAAAGAGTAGATTAGCTTGATTATTACATTCATTTAGATTTATGTGCATTTAGAGATTTCATATAACTTGGAAAACAAAATATACAAAGATAAATTCCTCGATCTCATTATGAGGCATTCAACTATTCAACACTCAAACAACTTGCAAACATAAAAAACACAAACATAGTCATATGTCTTCCTTAGCATTTGCACTCAATGTGCCATAGAGTGAGAAAATATTTGATCAAAACAATCCTCTACAAGATTAGGGAGAACCTACCCATTCAAGAGCCTCCCATTGAACAAGTTGGCCAAGAACAAATTAAAATCTTGAGGATAATTGGAGAACCCTTTGACCATGACTACACTGGTTGGTATAAGAGCATGGTTTTGGATCCTATGAAGGCCAAGGGTTTCTACTTGGAAACACATTCATTAAACTTGAGGTAGTCTATAAGAAGTTTTAAACAAGACATTGACTATGAGTTAGTTTGTAGAAGTGATTGTGGATAAACAACCAACCTTGAGGTAGTTTTCATCAAAACCAAGGATAAGTTGCCTCTGATGAAAGTAGATTGTCATTGATGTCAAAAAGGTGTTGGTATGTCATCAGGATCAGTGGATGTTCAAAGTCTTCATCATGGGATTGCTCATGGTTTCATGATCACAGTTCAGGAGTTGTTTACTTCATGATGCTCATGGTCTCATTTTAGGATGCTTGATGGAGTTCATATCTTGTTTATGTTTCTTGGTTCATTTTTGTAGATCTTATGTAGTGGTGTTTGAAGAAATGATGATGCAGGAATAATCCAATGCATATGTCTTGTTATGCAAGGTTGATTAACAAAGTGTGTTTCATGTAGCCATATTGTTCACAGGTTGTCCACCAAAGTAGAGAGCAGAAACCATATTTGAAGACTTGTTTGTGTTGATGGTTGAACATATTGATGAGTTGTTGATGATAGACATAGGTTGATATCTTACAAATGCATAGAAGGTAGCATTTATGATTGACATATTTTTAGGGCTTGTTTGTTCATTCATGTCATTATGGTGTTATGGTGTTCTTCATGTGGGTGTTGGCATTGGTATGGATGTTCTTGATGTTCATGCTCATAATGTATACACTACATTTATTTCATTGATTACTCCCAGTTGTACTATCTCAATTGGTATGATGAGTCCTTACTTGGCACAAGATTGGTTGGTGTCACATTTGACATAGTCACAATTGTTTATACATAGTTGCTTGCTCAGTCACAATTTATATGTTCAGTGGTATATGTCTGTGACATCTTGAATTTAGTGATGTCACCTTCATATTGTTACCCTCAGTTCAGTGAATTCACTTGGTTTAGTTGATTGTTGATTGTTGGCATATAGCATATGATATCATGTTTCTTTCCCGTGATAAATTCTTCTATTAGTTTGACACATGGTTTTTTGTATAGTTTGGCTTATGACAAGGCTTGAGTTTTTGGTCACATTGATATAAGGTTGATATGAGCCTTGTTTCCATTTGCATTAAATTCAAACATTGATATTCTCACATGGACTTCAAGGTAATAAAGGCATCGAATATAATACATATTCGAAGAGAATCTCAAAAAGTATTAAAATTATTCATTTAAAAGGTCTCAAATTTCCTCATTTTATGGAGCTCAATTTAAATGGAGAGCTCGATGCATAGGGGAGCATGGTTTATAAAATCATTTGAAGATCTTTAAATGGAGAGTTTGATTTTCATCAAATATATTTCTCATTTGATCAATTTTCTTTTATATTTAATGAGCAGCTAAAAAGCCAAAAGAAAGGCTATATTAAATATGCTTTGGGTAGCACAATTTTTTTAAAAAGGCATTGAATATGCCTTAAGGTGGAGCCCGATCATTAAGCCATTTATGGCTTTATTTTATTTTAGAAACTTATTTGTCTTTATCCTATTTTGGTGGCTCTCTTAATATCATTTTTTTTATGACATAAAAAATGTGAAGTTATATGCTATTTTTAAGGAGAGCTTTTAGGATGTACAAAGGCAATTTTTGTGAGTTTTTTAAGGCATATTCTATGTAGATTATTTCTATTTTTTAAAGAGCTTTTCTCAAAGGGCAGATTTTATTATGACAATGGATTTGGATGAGAAATCTTGGAAGATTTTTTTTGAAGTGAAATTGATTTATGCAGAGGTGATCAAATTGAAGAATTGAACAGAGGAATATGAAAAGTTTTTTTGGCAGATGGATGGATTTGTTTTTTTAAAGAGATTTTATTTTTTTACAAGGGCATAAGATGAAAAACATTAGAGAGGAGATTATCAATGAATTTTTGAAAATGAAGATGTCAATGAATTTTTGGTGGAAGAACAAAGATTTTTTATTGAGGGGATAGAACGATTTTATTTCATTGAAGATTTTATTGAGTTATTTCTTTCAAGGAGATTTTTTTGATGTTAAATTATTTTTGGAGAAGTCATTTTGTCTTTTTGCAAATTGGAGTTTACAGAGGATTTTGTAAAGAAAGAAAAATATGAAGGGTCATTTGAGAACAAAGATTTTCAAATTGAAAGAGAAGATGAATGCAGAGAGGAAAATGAAAATACTCAAGAAGATGAATATGCAGAGGAGATGAATTCTAAGATATTTTTGTTTATAATTTTATTGCAGGTGCTCTGTGAAAGAGTGGGATTATAGGAATATGAAAATACATACAATCTTTATATAATGGTTTTCGTAGATGTATTGAAGATGGATTTTTTGAGTGTGTGTGTGTGTGGATCAAAGGGCAATGATGAAGAAAATGTGTTGAAATATGCAGAGATGAGAAAATGTAAAAGAAATGCAGGAAATACAATGGTGCAAATCAGATTGAATGGCAATCATATCTTGCACATTAAGCTTGATGATTTGATAATGGTGATTGTACATTGTGTCAGTGAGACATCAATTTACCAGTGAGGTATATTATATCTAGTGAGGCATGTTGGTCAGTGAGACTTTGTATGATTGTTCATTATTAAGCCAATGAGGCAATTTCAAAGTGGTTTTTATTCCCCTTGAGGGTTTTCCACTCATCATATCTTGTGTTATATTTCTTATGTGTCTTCATAATTTGTGTTTAATGTCCCGATTCATGCCTTCAATATTATAATTATACATCTGTGTATTAATAAATAACTTTGTCTTTCTCTCTCTTTATCCTATAAGTCAAAATGATTAAAAATTGTAATATTTATACAACATTGATTCACCCCCCCTCTCAGTGTTGTCCTAGACTCCAACAAGTGGTATAAGATCCAAGTTCCTTTTAAAAGCTTAATCAACTTGGGTAAGTCCTATGTGTGGAGTACCATGGGTAAATGCAAAAGAAATAAGAGCAAGAAAAGTGTCAAGTCTTCTACTGGTCAAAAGTCTCCATCTTTATCAAATTTAGATTTTGATAGAAATGTCTCTCAAGTTGAGTCGAGTATTGTATTAGAAGAAAAGATTTCATAAGCTTCTTTCTTTGATGGTTCAGATTTTTTAGTTTGGTGTATGAGAATGCAAGTCTATTTATCCTCTTTAGGATATGGTGTATGGATGTCTATTGAGAATGGATATTCTTCTAATTCTACAAGTAATAAAGAGGATTATTATTGTAATTATACAGCAAAGAAAGATATTACGTCTGATTTATCTAATGATGTTTATTGTAAAGTTGTGCAATGTGAAACAGCTCAGGATATGTGGAAGAAATTGATAAGAATCTATCAAGATGATGGTGAAGAAGAGGACAATTTGGTGTCTAAAGAAAGTGATCATGAAAGAAGACAATCACATGAAGAAGTTGAGACCCAATCAGATTCAAAAGAAGATTATCATCAGGAGTATGATGAACAAGAATATGAAATTGACATAGAAGGAGATCTCATATGTGCTCTGAGTGAACTCAAGAGATATAAAAAGGAGAACCATAAATTAGAATTATAGCTGCAACAATAAAAAGACTTAAAAGACAAAGTGCTTTCAGACCTTGAAGATGCTAGAATTGTGATTATAGATTTGAGAAATCAAATAAGTGAATCAGATAAATTAATCATCAATTTGAAGACAGAGGTTGAGGAAGTTAAGAGGATAGCTAATGCATTAAAATCTGAATTGGAAGGTAAATCAGTTGAATATCAAAAACTTGAAGGATAAATAGTTTCTTTAAGAAAAGATCCCGAGGATGTTAAAAAGTAATTAGAAAAGAATCTGAAATTTGAAGAGAGCACAAGCAAGTTACATGAGATGTTGGGTAAAAAAAATAGCATGGGGATACTTCTGGACTTGGTTATGAAAAAGGAGAGTCTTCTAAAGCTAGAGAGACTCCTAGAAGTAAAATTGATCTTCATCGTGCTGCTCCTGAAAAAAATGAACAATCAAAGGAGTAGAACTGCTTTTAGATAAGCATACATGTACACGTATAATTATTCATTTAATGGTTACTGTTATACTTGTAATCATTTTGGGCATAAAGTAGTTTATTGTAGAAGGAGGGTAAGTGCAAGAAGATGGGGGGCCAAAAAGTGGCCAAAAAAATTTCAAAAAAATTTAAGTCATAACGCGAGCGCATTATAACCTGCTATAAATAAAAAAAAACGTCATTTCATTTCATTTCTTTCTTATTTTCTCCTCTGCCTGTGGCTTCAAAACCCTCAAAAACACGCTGCTCGCGTTCTACAAAATGCCAATCAACACAAAAAGCTTGTCAATTCATCGCCAAAATGCCGCCGCGACGTCGAGCATGCCAAAGGGGTGAGTTATCTTTGTTTTTTTGTTTGAATTTCTTCCTAAATAGGTAGGTTTTTGTTGATTTTTGATGTATATTTCGTTAATTGTAGGAAATGTTAATGCACCTCCTCCTCGTCCTCCTCAAAATCCACAAAATCCTGAGGAGGAAATACCTGCAGAACAACAACCTCCTCCATTCATTCCTCGACATGCCCCTGGAACACAAGATAATATAATGGGAGAAATTGAAAACAACAAAAAACAAATTGAAGATATAATTGCAAGGTTGAAAGATCCTTCCACTTCAACCTTGCATAGGTCCACGCTTGCCCAATCTCTTGAGTCTATGTTATCAAATGTAAATTCAATTAGCAAGCAAATAACTAGTTGGACCGATAAAAAGAGAGAGTTTAGAGATTACTATGCAGATAAATTGTCATACCAAGATGTCAAAAAATTACAAATTACAAAATTAGACTTGTGTTCAATTTTCACAAACCCACAAACAAATCAACCTCCACCCCTTACATGCAAGAGGTTCCCTATCCATTGGTGCAACAACCAAGTGATAAGGGACAATTTCGGGCAGAGGTGGTGGATGGTTTTTGACCATCCTCCATGCAATAATAATGAGGTCCCGCAATACTTTTTGAGGAAACTCTACTGCGAGTTTGTCCTCAATAAAGTGCCAAACTATTTTGATATGCGGGACTTCCAGGGTAGAGGTGGGGGCTCAGCACAGGGTAGACCAGGGGCACGTCTTGACCCATAGCGGGTAGTGAGATGAGTAATCGGCAGACCAGCCCACGAGCATGTTTCTATCCCTTCCATTGTGAAGGAGAGTGTTGAGGTCGATTCACTGAGGTCAATTAGTGCCTTGACCCAGAGCATCATAGAGCATGTCGATCCTGCAACACAGAGTGGGTTAGGAGATAGTGCGAGGAGTAGGGTCCCACCACATACTTGCCAGGCTTACGGGTCAGCCTATGGTTATGACCCCATGGACAGTCAGGACGCAGGTGCACAGGCTACATCTGCAGCTGAGCAGATGGTGATGACAGATACCCTCCTGAGTGAGACTTTCGGCCTTGATACTCAGGTAAATATTAGCAAGTTTATTGAATTTAATTTATTAAATTTCATTTTTGAAATACAAGATTAACTAATTTAAATTGATGATTTTAATAAAATTTCAGGGTCATAGCGTCGATGCAGTTTTCAGTGGTTCTCCACCTACATTTTTCACTAGATCATCTACTGTTGAGGTATGTAACTAGTAAACAATTATAAATATTACATGTGAATAGCATCATTATATGAATGGTATTCTAATTTCTGATTTTGGATGTTGAATAGGTTAACACTGTAGATTTCATGGCAACACCTGCTAGCGGTGGTGGACTTCAAAGCTTTACGAAGGTAATAAAATAAATAGTTTAATGAATGAATTGTACTTACTAAATTTTTGTATGTGATTTGTGTGTTTTATTGTGTGTACTTCCATGTTTAGATGAACGTGTGTGTATGTTAGGAGCCATGATTTGCATCACTATTATAGTTTTCGTAATTGAATAATGTTGTTTTATTTCCAGATGATGCAGGCTGCGAATACACCTCCCCATGTTCATAGGGCAATGGAGCAAGGTGTGGCCTCTGTGATTCATAACTCTATGGCATTGACAGGGGTATAAGGCAGATTAGTAAATTTCAATTTACATTCATTGTTATAGTTGTCTATTTTTGAAAAATCAAAGATTATTGATTTGAAGTTTAATTTCTATCTGGATGGTTTCTATAGGACATGACATCACTAGGGCCTATTCCTGCTACTGAGGCAAGCGAGGAGACAGATTATATGTTAGCGGTAAGTGATTATTTTGTTAAATGTTTCATTTTTTTATAACATGTAATTTCTATATATTAATGTCTATACTTTTTTTTGTAATAGGTAAAGGTGCAGGAAGAACTAAATAGGAGGAGTAGCCCTCGGATTCGTAGTAGACCACCCACATGCATGTCTCCATCCCCTAGAAGATCAAAGGCTGCTCGTGATTTATTCTCTTCACCAGCCAGAGGGGAATGACTTTTTATTGTGTTCCTCTATTGTATGCCTATATGGCATTTGTGGACATATATTTTGTATTGTACATAGTTGACATTGTATGCCTATATGGCATTCTTGTAAGCCTATATGGCTATTTTGTATATATGTTATACTTATATCGACAGATATTGATGTATGCCTATATGGATATTTGGTTAATACAAATCTTTTTTATTGATGGCGTCCATACTTGCATTATAAATCCACTTTTGAATGGATATTTGTAGATGGCTACTTCAAATATTTAAAGTCCGATTGTATTACATAGGATGTTTGTATTTTCTTTGATAGGCTTGATAGGCCATGGATTACATGATGGTGTTTGATGGAAAAGTATGGTACTAGAAGACTCTAGTTCATTATTAATAGGCTTGTGATTGATAATATCTTTGCATGATTGCACTTGATCTTGGATCATGGGCATGTTGTTAGGATTTTGATTGCATTGTGATGTTTGATGGATAGGCATGGTGTAAGATACCCAACTAGTTCTACAAAAAATTTTCCTTACTTAAACAATTTTACTTGCTATCAATTCATCAACTACTTCAACAACACAAAGATATACATCAAAGATAACTATTTGAATGAATCAACCTTAGAGTTGGGTACTTGTCTAGTTATTTGACTCAATCAACTTGCAATGTCTTATTACATGGATAATGCTTTCAATAGCATGAAGTTACAACTTATTCAATGGAGATACAAAAGAAAGGCCTTGAAGCCTTGATGTTTACAATGGCGTCTACACTTGATCAACTCAATCAAACTCAATGATGTCAACTGAATGTCAACACCTCACAATATCACAAGGGAGCATCACCTTGCTTGTTGCATGGATGAACATCATAGTTGCAAATGGAAAGAGCGCCTTACTTAGATTTGATTTCTGGATGCCAGAATTGGATGCCAGATTTGAAATTATTTCCACGCCAAAGTGTATGGACTTCTCCAAAGAGGGCGCCAAAATGGATTGTCCTTCATATTAAGGGTGCCCAAAAGAGAAGTTTGGATACCTATAAGTGCCTAACTCCATGATGTTCCGCCTTTTAATCTACTTTGAATAATAAGAGAGATGTGATGTTGTTATCTTCATGTAAGAGTAGATGATGATGGACATGAAGTAGAGATCTCTCTAGGACTGGATGAAGCCTTGCTTGATGATAAGATGAAGATGAAGTGATCCTTCATGATGACCCTTGGAGTGACCCTCTTGGAGTTGTGGACTTTGAAACTTTGAAGATTGAGAGATCTTGAAACTCGGATGGATGAATGTCTATCATTGATGAAGTACACTTGCAAGATATTCCTCGGAGAACTTGAATGGATAGATGCCTTGAAATTTCAACATGACTTTAGTGATGAAGAGTATTGACATGTTGGACTTGATGTGACCTTGCTGAAGGCGCATTTTCTTTCTTAGCATGATCATCCCAAACCAAGGCGCCAACTTGGAAAACCTTGTGAAGGCGCCACTATCTGGAATTTCTTCCAAGGTGTTAAAACTTGACATCTTTTCTTCTCTAGGTACTATCTCCTTCAAGGCGCTCCTTAAAATCATTGGAAGTGCTTAGGACTTACCTTAGTCCAAAGCGCCACAATCCATTCCTTAAAGCACAAAGAATTCTCAAAGGCGCCCCTATTTACCTCTAAGCACTCAAATATCATTTAGATTCAAGGCGCACATTTAGCTCCAAAGCGCAAATTTCCATCATCAACCCATCAAGGTGCATCATCTTCCCTTTGTATCCCCTTCAAGGTGCAGACATTCACTTCTTCACACTTAAACTCACTCTTTGGCACCAGAATAGGTGTATAACTTCAAATAAGGCGCTAATCTTAGGTTTCTAAGTACTTAGTTTGATCTTAAGGCTATCCTTCCTCTAAGCACTCTCTTCAACTCCCTCACTGAAGGCCCTCTGTAAGTTTGGGTGCATTTCATCCCCAGGCGCTTTAACATCATCCAAGGCGCAAATTCACTCTCCAAGACAAGGTGCAAAAAACCCTATCCTAAGGTGCTCAAATCTTGCTTCTAGACCTAGGCGCACAAACATGAGATTGTGAGTTCAATCATCATTCTTGGTTAAGGCACACAAACTCTCATTCAAGGCGCATATCTTTCTCCAACAAGGTGCATATATTCCTCCAACAAGGTGCATATTCAATTCTAGGGCGCTCTATCTTGGATTAAATCAGGGTATCTCCTCAACAAGGCGCTCCAAACCATACCAAGGCGCTAAAACACTAAATGCAAGTTCTTCAAGTGCTTATCCAACTTGATTCCTCTAACACAGGGCGCTCAATCTACTTTCTCAAACTTTCAACTCAAATCCTCACCTTATATTCTCCAAGGCAAAAAGGTGCAATTTGATTGAGGGCGCTAAAACTCTTAGGCGCACTTATCTCCCTGAACTTACCTCTCTTCTTCCCTAGGCACCAGAAACACCTCTTTATCTCAACTAGGCACTTATCTTCTCTAGGCGCACATGGTCTTCAAGGTGCATTTCATTCATCAAGGCACCTATCTCTAACAATCTCAACACTCAAAGGGACTCAAAACTCATATGGACACGATCACTTCCCTAAAGGTGGAAAATTGGTGTAGATACATTCCATTTATTAAGGATCATTCTGGTGCCCAAATCTTGTCAAAGCAAAGGATCAATAGGTTCTCTCTAAGGCGCACTCCAGGGTTTGATCTTGCAAGACTTCTCACGTCAAAATTTTGACCAAGACACTCAAGGCGCTAGTCTTTATCATCTAACCCTACAGTGCACTTACTCATTATGATATACTCCTCAACTTTGTATTCAACCTTGCCCAAGGTGCATATTCACTATAAGGCATTCTCACTTTGTCAAGGCTCAGAGGGCTTCAACTTGCTAAAGGGTAGAGGTCTAGGTGCATATCTGACTTGAAACTCAAGGTGATCCAACCCTCTTGCTCTGGAATTCCTTCTAGGCACTAAGTGACTTCTCCAATTCCTTGAAAACATTTGAAGTGTTTTACCTTCTCAATGTGCTCCTTCGAACTTGACTCCAAGGTGTTATAATCTCAAAGGTGCTGACATCATCTCAACCAAAGGCGCTTAATGATTCATCCCATATCTAGGTGCTAAAACACTTAATCAACCAAGTCATTCAAGGCGCCATTCAGTAAACTCATCTTCCATGATATTCCTATCAAGGCGCATATCACTTCTCTCATGGGCTTTAGGCGCTCAGTTGAGTGCTTCAATACTACTTAGGTGCCAAATTCATTTTAATGCACCAAACACAAAGAGCTTTCAAACACTGGGCGCTCACAAAGAGTCTTCCAACCTTGGGCGCTAAATTAGGTCTTTGCAACTATCCAAGGCGCATATCTTGGTTTGAACAACTTATGGTGCCAAGACAACTTCTCATTAGGGTGCTCAAAACACTTGTGTTTACATTTGAAGTGCTTTACCTTCTTAAGGTGCTCCAGACTAACCTGACTCCAAGGCGCTCCATCATCATCCTTAAGGCGCTAAAAACATCATCTCCACTCTAGGCAAAAACATCATCCAACTCCTTAAGGCACTTCACTGTCAAAGTCTGAAGGCGCTCTACCTAGACCTTTCCCCTAGGCACCAGAACTCCTAAGCACTCACCAGATAACTCTCTTCTTCAAGGCACAAATCTTCCTATACTATGATTGCCTCTAAAACGCCGATTAACGTGATGTGAGGGTGCAAAGGCTACTCCAATCCTCAGTGAGCGCCTAGTTTAAACAAGGAGAAATAAAGCATTCAAAACTATCCAAACGATCATCCCCTTCCTAATGTCTTCACTGCTCCGAAAAACCTTGGCCAAAATGACACATAACAACTCCTGTGCAAAGCACCTGAGCAAGAAAAGAGGGGGTCCCCAATCTGATGGGGTGATGTGTGATTTGGTCACAATAGTTACCCTTTAGAGGTTTTAGCAGGAAGACCAAGGAGACTTTCACTTGGATATGGGCGTGAGTTATTTATGGACCTAGAGAAGATTCTTATTGGTTCTAGAGGGTTCATTCGAGGGGTGTCTCTAAACATGTTTTTTCTCAGGCACTAAACTGGAGTTGTCTAGATGCACAAGTGCACCTCCCTCAATGAAGTTCCTTTTGTTAACTTAGTTCATCCTAGTGACTAAAGGGGTTGTTATATTCTTTAGGCACAATCTTTCATAGACTAAAACATTCACTCCATGTTAAGGCGCTCAAAGGAGGCTCTGGAGATGGAAAATGGCGCCTTAACTCACTTATGTAAATTTTGGACTTTTAGGCAATTGCAAGATGTCTTGGAGGGCTCAATTCTTCAAGGCGCCCATTTTGTTCACCACTTGTAGCATCACTTGTTCAAGGCACATGTGTGATTTGGTCAAAAACAGGTGCCTAGAGTGAATAGGCTTTCATCCTGACTTAATACACTGCCTAGAGTGGATATTAGCGCCTTCGTATGGTTTGGAGTGCCTTTAGCTGTGCCTTGAGGAGATTTTCTTACATCTTAAAGGAGGTTCTGACACCTTGCCCCCTTTGGTATCTAGCGCCCTAGTGGTTTTAACCTAACACCTTTGGAGTCCAAAATGTGCCTTTGAAAGTTGAAGTGAACCTTGATAATTGGAGTCTTCATAATGAGCGCCTAGGTCTTGTTGAGTAGAATACCCCACAATGTGCACCTAGGTCTTTAAGAAGAGTAATGATACTTGAGATAGAGCACCTTGAGGAGGTAGTTGAGCGCCCTGGATTGAATAATTGGAGTTCAAGGAAGGTTTGAGCACCCAAGGCATATGGCTAGAGAAGTTGTAGAAAAGACCACTTTTGACGCCTTAAAAGTTTGAATGCTTGGGGAGTTTTTGCAAAGATCTAGTTTGAGCGCCCTTATGCCCTAGGATCATCTAGTTTGTGCGTCTTGTAATGAGGAGTTCATGTAAGTTTGGAATGAGCGCCTTGAATAAGTGTAAACTAGCCTAGAGAAGGGTATGTGCGCCTTGAGCGCCTTGAGCATTCTAGAGATAACTGTGCGCCTAGAACAATATGAGCACTAATGATGATGATTAATGCCCTGATGAGACTATGAGCGCCTTGTTCAGGAGATACCTTGTTTGATCATAAAATGTGCCTTGAGTCTTGAAGGTTTTGAGCGCCTAGGTGATTTGGATGTTGGGATGTTGGTATGCGCCCAAGATTGAGGTAAGTGAGTGCTTGTAATGGAGGAGAGCAATGAGATGGAATGTCTTGTAGAGATTGGCACCCAGAGACCCATTTTTACGCCTTTGATGATGACCATTTTTGCATAAGAGTTTAGCGCCTTAGAGTTGTAAACTTTCTCTTTGGGTGCCCCTGAGTGAATGTTGGCACCTTGGACAACTAAATACGCCTTTGATGGAGTGGAGCCCAGAAGGGGAGTAGGAGGAAACCCAATCTTCAAGATTCATCAAGCTTCAAAGTTTAGGTCAGAGGTTATCCACTTTATCCAAGGTAGGTGTTATCATCTACACTCTGAGAAGGTAATGTCAAAGGCCATCATGAAGGATCACTTCATCAACTTCAAGTCCTTCAAGTTTAAGTCCTTTCACCTAGCAAGTCCAAGAGAGATTTCTACTCCGATTCATGATGTAAGCTTATATCATCCTTATCTACTCTGCGAGAAGAAGAAACATTACAAAGTCAATCAAATGAGTTACAAGTGCCATACATCCAATTGCAAGGAGTGAACCACCTTAAGGAAAAATAGTTCTCTTGAAGTTACTTGAAATGTCAAAAGGTTTAGCACCTCAAAGTAAGGTCAAAGGTGAGGTTAGAGGTGAAATGCGCCTTTGGACCATTCTGGCGCCTTGGATGAAGAACCTATATCTTGAGCCCAAGAGGTAAAATTTGTGCCTTAGTGGATTTGGAGAGTTACAGAGATTAGAGAAAAGTGCCTTGAAGACAGAGTTGTTCAAGGCGCATGTGTGATTTGGTCAAAAACAGGCTCCTAGAGTGAATAGGCTTTCATCCTGACTTAATACACTGCCTCCTTCTGACAATTTTTGGGGCAGCAGAAAACCTTTCACCACGGGCAAATGCCTCAGAACTATAAAAAATTGAGAGAGGTTATTGTAGAGGCACTCTACGTGATCCCGTTGTCTCAGACAGAATGTTTCTAAGTGACACAGTTTTTGAGTAACATCTCGTTAAAGATTGCTACCTTTTTGCACTTTGGACTCTTCAGGGATATCGTCGGTACAATGTAGCTCCGACTGTTTCGACATGTTTGGGTGAAAAATAGGACCATGCCTAGTGTAAATGTACCCATTCGGACGCATTGGAACAGTTAGTTTGGTCGCATCAAGAGCATGACGAAAGTTAGACCCCTTTGCAACTTTACACTGCCTCCTTCTGACGATTTTTGGGGCAGCAGAAAACCTTTCACCACGGGCAAATGTCTCAGAGCTATAAAAAATTGAGAGAGGTTATTGTAGAGGCACTCTACGTGATCTCGTTGCCTTAGACGGAATGTTTCTAAGTGACACGGTTTTCGAGTAACATCTCATCAAAGATTGCTGCCTTTTTGCACTTTGGACTCTTCAGGGATATCGTCAGTACAATGTAGCTCCGACTGTTTTGACATGTTTGGGTGAGAAATAGGACCATGCCTAGCATAAATGTACCCATTCGGATGCGTTGGAACAGTTACTTTGGTCGCATTAGGAGCAGGATGAAAGTTACACCCCTTTGCAACTTTACACTGCCTCCTTCTGACGATTTTTGGGGCAGCAGAAAACCTTTCACCACGGGCAAATGCCTTAGAGCTATAAAAAACTGAGAGAGGTTATTGTAGAGGCACTCTATGTGATCGCATTGCCTTAGATAGAATGTTTCTAAGTGACATGGTTTTCAAGTAACATCTCGTCAAAGATTGTTGTCTTTTTGCACTTTGGACTCTTTAGGGATATCGTCGGTACAATGTAGCTCCGACTGTTTCAACATGTTTGGGTGAAAAATAGGACCATGCCTAGTGTAAATGTACCCATTCAGACACGTTGGAATAGTCAGTTTGGTCACATCAGGAGCAGGACGAAAGTTACACCCCTTTGCAACTTTACACTGCTTCCTTCTGACGATTTTTGGGGCAGCAGAAAACCTTTCACCACGGGCAAATGCCTCAGAGCTATAAAAAACTGAGAGAGGTTATTGTAGAGGCACTCTACGTGATCACGTTGCCTTAGACGGAATGTTTCTAAGTGACACGATTTTCAAGTAACATCTCGTCAAAGATTGCATTCTTTTTGCACTTTGGACTCTTCAGGGATATCGTCGGTACAATGTAGCTCCGACTGTTTCGACATGTTTGGGTGAAAAATAGGACCATGCCTAGCATAAATGTACCCATTCAGATGCATTGGAATAGTCAGTTTGGTCGCATCAGGAGTAGGACAAAAGTTACACCCCTTTGCAACTTTACATTGCCTCCTTCTGACGATTTTTGGGGCAGCAGAAAACCTTTCACCACGGGTAAATGCCTCAGAGCTATAAAAAACTGAGAGAGGTTATTGTAGAGGCACTCTACATGATAGCGTTGCCTTAGATGGAATGTTTCTAAGTGACACAATTTTTGAGTAACATCTCGTCAAAGATTGCTGCCTTTTTGCACTTTGGACTCTTCAGGGATATCGTCGATACAATGTAGCTCTGACTGTTTCGACATGTTTGGGTGAAAAATAGGACCATGCCTAGCATAAATGTACCCATTCAGACGCGTTGGAATAGTCCATTTGGTCTCATTAGGAGTAGGACAAAAGTTACACCCCTTTGCAACTTTACACTACCTCCTTCTGACGATTTTTGGGGCAGCAGAAAACCTTTCACCACGGGTAAATGCCTCAGAGCTATAAAAAACCGAGAGAGGTTATTGTAGAGGCACTCTACATGATAGCGTTGCCTTAGATGGAATGTTTCTAAGTGACATGGTTTTCAAGTAACATCTCGTCAAAGATTGCAGCCTTTTTGCACTTTGGACTCTTCAGGGATATCGTTGGTACAATGTAGCTCAGACTGTTTCGACATGTTTGGGTGAAAAATAGGACCATGCCTAGCGTAAATGTACCCATCCGGATGTGTTGGAACAGTCAGTTTGGTCACATCACGAGCAGGACACCAAAAATGCAAAAGTTGCTTTGTGCAACTTGACAACATTGACACTTTTTTGCAACATGACTCAAAGACTCAAACTGACCCCAAATGACTCAAAGTGACTTAAAATCACCTTGATTTGGTGCCCAATGTACATTATAGAGGTCGAGGCACTCCTTATCATTCAAACATCTTAGATGAGCGCATAGGAAAGAAAAAGCTCTAAGTTTCATCATCATGAGCGCCTAATATCAAGAGACTTTAATGCATTGATTTGGCGCCCTATATGTGAAGGAAGATCTAAAGGCATGAAAGTGGATGTCATATTGCAAGAGTTTGGATCATCAAAATTGAAAGAAATAAGTCTATTAAGCTTGGGTGCCCTTTGTCTTCTTTTCATTCATTATGAGCGCCTTGGGAGAATGGTATATAGGTCATCATCATGATTGGGCGCCCTGGATCCAAAGTGTTGGAGAGATCATCAAATGGTGTCTAGTAGGGTGAGTTATGAGTTTGGTCGCATCAGGAGCAGGACACCAAAAATGCATAACATGATGATGTAAAAATGTGTACATATGTGTAAAAATGCAGGAGGAAATAAAAAAAGACAAACCTTACAAATTAATGTGCATACTTACAACTCAATGTAACATAACTTTACAAAATCAATGTGAATACTTACAAATTAATCCAATGAACCATCCGGATCTGCTCTACTCTTTATTGTGTCAAGTATTACTTCATGGTCAGACTCACGCACCTTCCACAATATTTTGTTCAAAGGTCTACCCCGATACTTTATCAAATGAACATTGGATGCCACGACAAGGTTCGAGTAATGAAGAATCTTCCGATGCATGTCAAAGTCCTGAAATAGCCAAATATTAACACTCTTATGTGGGTACCTTCTAAGCCATGTTCCAATAATAACCACTGATCCTGTAGGGTATTTGATGTTTTCTCCATCTGTAACAGGGGCCTCCAATTTCTTTTTGGCCTCAACACAACGACATAAGTAATAATCTGTTCCCTCTTCATTATCTTCATCTGCAATAACTGCATATACGTGCCCTACATTGATATGTGTAGCAAATTAGATGAAATTAGTCAACATTACAAAAACACTACAAAGTAAGATGACATTACCTAGTTGAACTAGATGAAATTAGATGCATATACATGCCCTATATTACCTGGTTGAACTAAATCTGATATGTGGTCAAAGTCAACTGACGATTCCATCTGTGTTAGTTCCAGTGCCGTCGGGGGTCGATACGTGTCAAGTGGGCTAAGATAACTTAACTACCATTCGTCAACCCACTCCTTTGACTCGCACTCATCCCAGACTTGAATTGTACAGGAAGAACAAAAGCATGACATCTTTCATGTATGGATACTCCATGAACCTGCAATTAAGCTTCTGAAAGAGTGCATCTCATTTGATCCTGTCAGTGTACAACAATCCTCATATGGTGCAATGTTAGTATCATCTATCAACCAAAAAAATCTACGAACTAAAGACTTACCTTCATTACCTGGACCCATGGAAGCATTACACCACTCGATAATCAATTTTGCATCTGTCAACTTTGCATTGTCTTTATACTTTAACTCTTCTTGTGCTATGGCTCTTTTGATACATGCTCCTGCACCATCATGCTCCCCCTTTCCATGCCCGGCCTCACAAAAGTTCCACATATGTTGAATACCTATAAAATTATGCCTCCTACTCAGCCAATAGAAATTTCGTGAGTTGTTGAATTGTGATGCACAATTATCCGACCATATGATATGCTGACTGAACGATATGCCCCTTCTAGCCAAATCATTGTAGAACACCTGAAAGCAACCTTGCACGAACTCCGTAGAATGCGTGCGATCATCACTAATATAGAAATTATACTCCCTTATGATCTTTCTGTCATCCTCTGTACTATCATTCGCATGAATGAATGCGATGTGCACAAATATAGAAACCTGTGTGGAGTTGTAATATTGTGATTGCACCTCACGCTGTGGCTGTAGACTGTAGTTCTCTACAAAGTCGACGACTGAAACAATGCTACCAACCGGAAATGTGTCCTTGCATAACTTGAATTGCAAGTCCAACCATTGAGCTCTATGGGCATGTCTTGCATACTCATACACTATGCTGTCACGAAATATAGGCATAAACTGATACACTGGAATCTTTTCAATAACTAATTCACACCTCTTTGCTTCTTTACCATCTTTTGTATTGTATGCCACTGTTTTATACTTGCCAAACTCTACTAGTTCATTTCCAACTGCATGTGTTATTTCCATATGTTCACATATTGGCAAATGTTGCAAGCCACCGCAACGATGACATGTGCCATCCAAGCATAATTTCTTGTAGAATATTTGACCTTCCTCTCTTTCACATAAAATTCTTGATATGAAGTCTCTTGAAGATGTTGGTGGGGCACATATGGCACAACCTTGCAAATCATTGTTAGTATGCATATCTAAACATATAGACCTATAAGCATCAAAATGGTTAGAAAATTCAATATGTAATCTACAACAACAAGTAGTGCATGTGTGATTTATCTTAACATAGAAAGGTTTTAGCATTTCAAAATATCTTTGACAAATTTTAATTTGAGGATACTTCTCTAGAAATTTACCATAAAACTGTGTTTGAGTCTCATCCAAAAAATGCTTTGGATGTGGCTCGCGGTTCTGACTACCAATTCTCCTTCTTACCACATCCCTTTGATTCGGAGATACCCTTGTGTACTTCTTCCAAAAGTCTTCAATTAGTGATCTCAATGCTTCAACAATTGGTTTATCTTTTCGTGGTAGTCTCCCCGAGAACGCCCATAATTCATTGGCATTAGTGTCCTCAATTCTTTGGCATCTTCTAATGGCTCTTGATAAAGTTTTCCTATTAATTCTCAATTTTTGACTTGTCTTTCTAATGAGATGAGCTTTCCTCGTTTGACTACTTACTATAGTCGATGTAATCACACGTCGTGTTGCATTACTATCTTTTGTGCATGAGGTGTTACCCACACTCTCATACGCACTCATTAGATTCTTGACAATAGATTTTTCACTTGAAGCCTCTGATGTTCTCAACCCAAGAATCTCCATGATAGACCTATACTTTATACTTCACATCATTTCAATGAATAGTTGACATCTTGCAGTCTCATTTAACTTTTCAAAGAACAATCTCCAAATCTTATTAGCATATCTTCTACAAGTGCATTTTGGAATCTTACCTTCCATTGGCTGCAAAATATTCTCATCAATATCAATCAAATACTTTGGCTTTCTATGCAAAATTCTAGGTGGCGTCAAGTTAGGTAAATTCATCTCAACATTAGGAATTTCATCAATATTTAAATGAGATGGGTTAGATGGCATACCTTCGATCAAAGATGGAATAGATGACATACCTGGAGGTTGAGGTGGGAACGATGGTGTACCTCCTTCATCACATGTGAGTGATGATGTACTCTCAACTTGAGATGTGGTAGATGGTGTCCCTACATGTTGACTTGCGGTAAAGGATGTGTCTCCAACTATGGTATTCAAATCTCTCGTACCACAAAGTTTTTGCATTCGTTCTCTTTGTGCCGCCAATACCATATCTCTTTGTGATGGTTGTGGTTCCTCTTCAATTGGTATGTCTTCATTTATCGTGTCCAATTTCCTCTTCTCACGAAGTTCCCTCATAGCCATTGCTTTCTTTGCATTCTTAGCTTCTATCTCTTCCTGTGTTGGTTTAATTCTTGATCGTTTCCTCGGCATGATGGAGAATTTGTCTGTAGCATGATAAAGAGACCAATATTAGTTCCTAAGAAATGAATACATGATAATAGTGGGATTGTATTTTTTTATGTTGTAAGGATTTATTCTTGTATAGTTTGACATCATGGTATGAACTAAGGTTTGTTTATTACACATAATTATTAAAGAGCCCAAGTGTAGAAAATATACATGGCATCATGTGAGATTGTAGGTTGCTTTCTTGATTGGGAATGTGTCTATTTTAAACATGTATGATAAAGCATGATAAAGTAATTCAATCCGAAATAAGGAAAATGTAAAGAACATGCATGTAAAGACTTGACATACCTAAAAAATGAAGATTTGAATGGAGAGAGTACCCAATTATGTAGTGTTTTTATCTTCTTGCATCAAACTCCTCAACAATTTGAGTTTTTCACCACTTGCTTCCTTTTCAATGTTAAATTCTTAAAATTGAATCACAATTAACATTGCAATACTACAAAAATTGAAACTTGAATAGATATATATCAAACTTGGTTTGAAAACTATGTTATTTCCTCCTTCTCAAGTTGGCAAAGCAGAAAGGTGGTGGAAAGATCATGCAAAGGTGGTACAATGTGTCAAATGTGCATGTGAACTTCCCAATAGCATGAAAGCACTTCTTTTTTATCAGAGCACGTGCAGAATCAGTAAGAAAATAGAGCATGTGGGCCTGGATCACGGGGGTAACCACTTTTTTACCGTTTCAGTAGAAATATAAAATGCGAGTGCGTTATAACACGCTCGCGTTTTGTCATGCTATAGATCCCTAATCCCTAAACCCTCAACTCTGATCCCTTGACCCTCAACCCTCAATGTCAAATCCTAATCCCTCAACCCTCAACCCTATCCCTAAACCCTCAACCCTCAACGTCAAATCCTAATCCCTCAACCCTAATCCGTCAACCCTCCAACCCTATCCCTAATCCTTACAACCCTCAACCCTAATCCCTCAACCCTTAACTCTGATCCATCAACCCTCAACACTATACCTTAAACCCTAATCCCTTCAACCTCAACCCTATCCCTAAACCCTTGACCCTCGAACCTCAGCCCTTGACGTCAAACCCTAATCCCTCAACCCTTAACTCTGATCCCTCATCTCTCAACCCTAACCCTCAACCCTCAACCCTCAACATCAAACCCTAATCCCTCAACCCTCAACCCTAATCTGTCATCCATCATCCCTCAACTCTAATCCCTCATTCCTAAACCCTAAACACTATCCCTATTCCTAGACCCTCAACAGGCTCGATACTATACCTTGAACCCTAATCCCTCTACCATTGACACTCTTATTTAACTCTAATCCCTTGACCATTAACCCTATCCCTCAACCTCAACCCTCAACCCTCAACCCTCAACTCTCAACATAAAACCCTAATTCATCAACCCTAAACCCTAATCCCTCAAACCTAAACCCTATCCCTAAACCATCAACCCTCAACACTATAACTTAAACCCTAATCCCTCAACCCTCAACCCTAAACCTTATCCCTAAACCCTAATCCCTCAACCCTCAACCCTAATCCCTCATCCCTCAACTCTAATCCCTCATCCCTAAACCCTAAATGCTATCCCTATTCCTAAACCCTCAACAGACTCGATACTATACCTTAAACTCTAATCCCTTATCCCTAAACCCTCCAACCCTATCCCTAATCCTTATACCCTCCACACTCTACTTTAACCCTAATTCCTCGACCCTCAACCCTATCCCTAAACCCTTGACCCTCGAACCTCAACCCTCAACCCTCAACATCAAACCCTAATCCCTCAACCCTTAACTCTGATCCCTCGACCTTCAACCCTGATCCTAAACCCTAAACCCTTAACGCCAAATTCTAATCCCTCAACCCTTCACTCTAATCCCTCAACCCTAAACCCTATCCCTAAACCCTCAACACTATACCTTAAACCCTAATCCCTCAACCCTAGCCCTAAACCTTGTCCCTAAACCCTAATCCCTCAACCCTCAACCCTAATCTGTCATCCGTCATCCCTCAACTCTAATCCCTCATTCCTAAACCCTAAACGCTATCCCTATTCCTAGACCCTCAACAGGCTTGATACTATACCTTAAACCCTAATCCCTCTACCATCGACACTCTTATTTAACCCTAATCCCTTGACCATTAACCCTATCCCTCAACCTCAACCCTCAACCCTCAACCCTCAACTCTCAACATTAAACCCTAATTCATCAACCCTAAACCCTAATCCCTCAAACCTAAACCCTATCCCTAAACCATCAACCCTCAATACTATACCTTAAACCCTAATCCCTCAACCCTCAACCCTAAACCTTATCCCTAAACCCTAATCCCTCAACCCTCAACCCTAATCCCTCATCCCTCAACTCTAATCCCTCATCCCTAAACCCTAAATGCTATCCCTATTCCTAAACCCTCAACAGACTCGATACTATACCTTAAACTCTAATCCCTTATCCCTAAACCCTCCAACCCTATCCCTAATCCTTACACCCTCCACACTCTACTTTAACCCTAATCCCTTCAACCTCAACCCTATCCCTAAACCCTTGACCCTCGAACCTCAACCCTCAACCCTCGACATCAAACCCTACTCCCTCAACCCTTAACTCTGATCCCTCATCTCTCAACCCTAAACCCTCAACCCTCAACATCAAATCCTAATCCCTCAACCCTAAACCCTATCCCTAAACCCTCAACACTATACCTTAAACCCTAATCCCTTAGCCCTCAACCCTAAACCTTATCCCTAAACCCTAATCCCTCAACCCTCAACCCTAATCTGTCATCCCTCAACTCTAATCCTTCATCCCTAAACCCTAAATGCTATCCCTATTCCTACACCCTCAGCAGAATCGATACTATACCTTAAACCCTAATCCCTTATCCCTAAACCCTCCAACCCTATCCCTAATCCTTATACCCTCCACACTCTACTTTAACCCTAATTCCTCAACCCTCAACCCTATCCCTAAACCCTTGACCCTCGAACCTCAACCCTCAACCCTCAACGTCAAACCCTAATCCCTCAACCCTTAACTCTGATCCCTCGACCCTCAACACTATACCTTAAACCCTAATCCATATCCCTCAACCCTTAACCCTTAAAACTTAAACCCTATCCCTACACCCTCAACACTTGACACTATATCTTAAGCCTTAAACCCTCATCCCTAAAGCCTCAACCCTCAATCCTTAAACCTTCAACCCTAAACCCTATCCCTAATCCCTCTACCCTCGACACTCTAACCCTAACCTCGACATTAAATGCTAATCCATCAACCCTAAACCCTAATCGTAAACCCTCAACCCTCAACCCTCAACACTATACCTTAAACCCTAATCCCTCAACCCTCAACCCTAAACCTTATCCCTAAACCCTAATCCCTCAACCCTCAACCCTAATCCATCATCCCTCAACTATAATCCCTCATCCCTATTCCCTAAATGCTATCCCTATTCCTAAACTCTCAACATACTCGATACTATACCTTAAACCCTAATCCCTTATCCCTAAACCCTCCAACCCTATCCCTAATCCTTACACCCTCCACACTCTACTTTAACCCTAATCCCTTGACCCTAAACCCTATCTGTAAACCCTTGACCCTTGAACCTCAACCCTCAACCCTTAATGTCAAACCCTAATCCCTCAACCCTTAACTTTGATCCCTTGACCCTCAACCGTAATCTGTCATCCCTCATCCCTAAACCTTAAACGCTATCCCTATTCCTAGACCCTCAACGGGCTCGATACTATACCTTAAACGCTAATCCCTTATCCGTAAACCCTCCAACTCTATCCCTTATGCCTTAACCCTCATGATTAATAGCCTTGAACGTAAAAAAATTTGAGTGGGACATAATGCAAGCGCGTTATAACGCGCTCGCGTTATGTCAAACATGACAAAAGACAGACTTGCGGGAAAGAAAAATGCAAGGCAAAACATAACGCGAGTGCGTTATTTCTTTCTTTGGGAATCCCAAGCCTTGGGCTTGGGATTTGCTTTGGATTTCCAACCCAAAGGCTTGGAGTGCCTTATGAACAGTCACAGATGTGTTTTTCTATATTCTTCAAAATTTCACATAATTTCGTTCGTGCTAACCCTCAGATTTGCACGTGTTTCAAGGTTGAACAAATCAAACACATGGGTAATGTTAGGCTTTCTCTTAGCTATTTGACGATGTGATTTTTTTCACATTTTAACAATGTTAAGCCTTTCATCTTTAATTTCTTTTGTTTATGTGTCTGTTTTTAGGCAAAAACCACTGTTTGGTCTTTTTTTCATTGTAAAATAACTATTCATTCAAATTTCAAAAAAATTACATATTTAGAAACTAGACTCCATTCTACAAATATTAAAAAAAAAAATGATTTTCAATTAGTTTTCAAAATTTATAGGGGTAGCACGGCCAAAATTCTATTTTTTAGGATGTGTCCACTTTAAAAATTAGTAAAAAATCAAATATTCATCAAAAAATTATCAGAAAAATCGGGCAAAAACTACATGCTATTAGCTAATTTCTCACTGAAGTGATTTTAAAAATACCAAAAAAAAGTTGACCTTTTGAGGGAGCCACAAAACATGCTATGTTATGCTTTTTTGACAGAAACAACACCAATTTTTGTGGCTCCCTCTTTTGAACCCCTTAATCTATGCCATTTTCAAAACAAAATAGTAGTTTAGAAAGTAGACTCGAAGCACTACGAACATTGTTTTGGTTACATCTCCAAATTTTGAGTGTAACTATGCTCAATTTCTCATCCAAGGCCAGTATTTCCTGATTTCAGAAAAAAAGTGGCCACTTAAGACCCCTTTTTGGCCCCCCATCTTCTTGCACTTACCCAGGAATACTAATGTTGTATGTTTCAAGTGTAATTATCTTGGTCACAAGGCATATAGTTGCAGAGTGTATGAAACAATGGCATCAGATTGGAAAAAGAAAAAGGTTGAAAAGGTTTGGATAAAGAAACATGAATAGAAGAAAGAGCTTGTAAGTATTTGGAAGTAGAAAGAAAGTCAAGAAAAGTCAGATTCTAAGCTTGTGCATCTTGCACAAGTCACTTCATCAGTTGCATAAAAGATAGCATAATGTGAGGGGGAGTCGTTCATGTTTTATGAGTTATCCCCGAGAAGTTTAAGGAGGAGATGGTGATTTTTTTTTGTTTATCATGCTATTGGATTCTTGTCTGATAGTGTTCATAATGGAGTTGATAACTATGTTTCTCTTCAGTCTATGTTAGTGATGCAGGTGATCAATGGTTCATGTTGCATACAAGATGTTGATAAGATGATTTAGGGATTCAATGCACAGAGAGTTTGATGATGTTGAGTGACTTGGTTTATAAATGATCTTTTTATATCATGTTCATATCTTGTTGGTACTTACAAAGGTTGAGTTATCATGATGTTGCAGTTCAAAGTGATCTTGATATTGAGAAGTATTGGTTGTCATGGCAAAGAGCTTAAGATGTTTCCAATAAGCTCTTATCAGATATTAGCATGTGTTGGCTAAGGTGGACGAAAATAGAAGAAGTCATTTCATAGTACTTGATGGTGAAGATTGTGCATATTTGATGGGCTGATCTGATATCAATTCTTGTTTATTGTAGTATGTTTCAGATATGGTTTTGTATATATCAGATTTGATATTGTGTTGCAAAAAGGTATCATGTGCAGGCACAGGAGGATAGTCTTCATATTCATTCCTTACAAGATTATCTTCATTTTTTATAATGTCAAGATGTGTGTGCAAAAGTAAATTGGTTGCAGGTTGATTGTCTATCTTGGAAGTCTTGGCAAGATCATCTCTAGAGTGGTCATCATGAGTTGTGTATATTATGATGAATTATCTTCATCATTAGAATGTTGCTTGTTGAACCTGCATTGTTGTGCATCATGGGTGTTGATGTGTAATGCCCCTCGCATTTTGGCTTGTGATAGTTGTTAGTTTCATATTTCTCTCTACCAGTTCTGAGACAGTTGCTAGTCTTTCATTGCATTTATACAGTTCTAAGACATTTGGATTAGTAGGTTATGGTTTATGTTTACTTTGATCTTGATGGACTATGTTCGACTAATATAGTTAGACATGTGTTATGAGTTTATGATGACATTATTATTACTTCAGTTATGATGTGTTGGACATGATTAGCAATGAGTTTATATTTGCATGTTTTATTAGATCCATTGATATTTGTTTTCAAATACAGTGGTTATATCTTGTTTAAGAGTAGGGACGGTGTAGTACTACTCACTTTGAGCACCCTTCTATGCCGTGATTCTCTGACTCTCTATGTGTAGACATATATATTTTTTATCATATACAACCAATTGTTCAGATGCAGGTTGCAGGTACCAAGCCTCGACTCCACCTGATATAGCAAGTTTGAGCGGGCTCTTGCACTAATGGGTATTAGTGATGGGAGATAACACGAGGTCTATTCCACTAGGTCGGTCCTTATTCTCTGTTGTGGTCATGTGTTGTGATGTGATGCTTGGTCCTCGCCTCATGTTGTTGGTCATCATGTGTTGTGGGCATTGTGAGTTTTGTTAAGTTATGTTTATGTGTTGTCTTGGCAATATCTCTATATGTGAAATTACTAGTGTTTTGAGTAGTTATATAATTTGGAATATTGTTTATGCAAAATCTATTACTGACTAAATTAATTAATTCCTTTCATGAGTTATATAGCGTCATAAGTTTTGATATGGTTAATTATTAGGTTGTCATTTAAAAGAATAATTTTTGGTAAAGTGAATTAATGCCATGAGTTGTCAATTTTGAAATTGTTAGATTTAGAGAATCTCTTTTTATAGCAAGATCTTGAATTCTCGGAGGAGTGGGATGCTGGGTAACGAATGCATGTCTGCATTAATTTATGAGCTGAACCATTTTTATATTGTGGGATTTTGTTCTAGAGAGGGGGTTGGAAGGTGAATTCAGAAATTGGGGGAAAAACAAAGCATTGGTTGCAGGAATACAGAAGAAATTGGAGGCTTTAGATCAAAATTTTGTTTTAGGTATGTTCTACATAATTCTTGTTTGAGTTTTATTGTGCTTGGATAAATTAATGCTTCTCCCTTGTGCTTTTGAATCAACTAGTCTAAGGTTTTGTTTTGGATTGCCTGTTGCTTTCTCCCATCTTGATTTCTGTAGCTGATTGTCCTTGGAAATTTCTTAAATCAAAATTGTGGCATTCTTGGATCCTTGTGTCAATTCAAACCTCATTCAGTTGTGTCGTGTTGTCATCTTTCACTCTGTAAAATTTTAATCTCTGGTTGCTCTTATGTTGATTTCCCATCTTGGCGTTTGTACATTCGTTGCTAAGACTTCTCTTGAGGGATTTTGCCAACAGTCATCGGGCTTTGTCTGTGTCCTCCATTTTTGCATTCATGTCTACAAGAGTTATTCCAACCACTCTTTTGACTAAAATTTTCCTTCATTATGCTGTTCCAAGCACTTATTTTGTTGAGTCAAGAAGAGTTCTGTCCTTGCAACTGTTAGTCATTTTTTTTCTTGAAAATATTTTAGCTATTTAACAAAATCCAATTTTCGTTCATTTCTTGCAAACCAAAGAGTGATAAGAGACCTTATCTCTTTGAGCATTTTGTAAAATGACTCACGTACCTATCTATGATTCCACATTCTGAATATATGTCCTTTCTGCCATTAAAATATGGTGTATTCAAGAAAGAACCTTCTGCTATATATGAGCTTTACATTTATCTTTATCCATGTGGCTTTTACTGCCATTTAGTGGCATTATGCTCAGCAATAACCCTATCGAATTTCCTTGCAGACAACCAAATCTACCTTATTCTCTTAGCCATAGAAAACATATATGGAGTAAACATTGTTGAATCTTCTTCTTGGCCCAAGCCATTAAATTTCTAATTGAATAGAATTGAATGTGAGTTGTTTATAGTAGTTAATTTCTTTTATTTCAAGTTTCTATTTGTATTCGGGAATGGCTGCCTGCGTTTTAGTAATGAGCATGGATTTCTGACAGTTTCCTTACAAATTATGCGGATGCTATATAACTTATTTCATGCTTATTTGTCAGAAAGACTAGTGAGATATGTTTTATGATGGGTTGATTAGCGAAAGGTTTTCATTTAATTGAAGTCATTTTTAATAGATCAATGTAGTTCGTAATGTGGGGAAGGGGAATTGCATGTGTAAAGTGTTCTTTTAGGAATTGTTGCTACAAGAGGTTAGATGGGTTGCAATTTTATTGAGGTCACTGTTATGTAGTTGTTGTAGTCGAGAAGGTTTAGGGTGGAGTCGACTGGCATAATAATTTTAGTAGGTCACTGTGGCTATCTAAAGGAATCATGATAGAAAGTCGATGGGGAGTTTTATTCGAATGGGAACAAAAGTAATACATTTTTCTTTCTCGTAGATGTGTCTATTAGAAATTTTATGTGGTTGCTGATTGATGGGATCCTCGCTCGTAGGAAGATATTTATGTTTTGGTTGGAATATTGGAAGTGGTCGTATGTTAGGAAATTGTGTAGGTTTTAGTAGTTGTTGGAAATTGTTTAGTGTTAGCTAGTGACTTTATAAATACTTATAGAGTTTATTTGTATATAGTGGTAGTTGTTTAGAAATCAGGCAGCGATGGGAAAATTCACATAATTGTTTTGGTGCTTGATTTAGAATTATGTTGTGTAGATGTTAGTGGATAATAGATGCTTGCAAAGAATTTATGTATAGTTGTTGATATTATAAATGTTAAGGGGTAAATGATAAGTTAGGAATCCATGCTTATAGAAAACTATTAAGGTTTATAATGTTTGTTTTGAAATTTTAATATGATAGATAACAAAATTTTGCTTATGGGAAAGGAATTAAATTTGTATGTGTAGATGTTTTTTAAGGAATTCGTAGTTGGTAAGATGATTATGCTCATAGGTAACAAATTATATTATTAGTTGTTTTCTTCAATAAAATTGTAGGTAGTAAACATGTTGATGGGAAGTTAGGTGTATTTATTTATAGTTGCCATTGGAAATTATAGTTGGTTAAAATTAATGTAGGTTTGTGCTCTTGGTAAACATATGATTATATTTATAGCTTGTTTTTAATGGTAGTTAATAAATTTTAGATAGGAACTTATGCTTGGAGTTGTATGGAATTGTTGTTTTTGTAAGCTTAAATTTATTCGAAGGAAGCTATAATCGCTTTCGTATTTCCATGTTTTAAGTTATGAATTATCAAATCTCATTGCTCAATTTTCTTCTTGGTCATATCTTATGCTTGTATTGGAGAATTATGCTTACCTTGGGGTGGAGTTTTTGTCTATGTTTTGGTTAACTATGAAGTGTGAATCTTGAGGGATGTCATGTGTACATGGTGTCAAAATGCGGAAGCATTGTCCCTGTTAGATAATGGTTACTTTTTCATTGGTTTTGTACCTAACTCCAGAGGTGTGATGTCTTGGTCCTTGTTCCGGATAGTGGCATGTCAATGAAATGGGATAATTGGATTTTTGTAAATGGGGAAAAGGTCTCATGGTTATAGTACTCGATATCTATTTTGTATCATGATGGGATGTGATGTCTTAAAATTCCTCGCTCATGCATGTCATTTGTTTCAGATGTTGGATAAGGAAAGCTAGTGTAGGATGGAGAGTGGCTTCCATGGTGGGGCCGGTGCCCGAAGTGGCTGCCAGGATAACCCCATGGAAGTAGTAATCAAGTGAACTTAAAATATACCTAGGTGGGTTGGGTAGTCTTTCACATAACAAGATAAGCATGTTGCCTCACCCATGCCTTGAGTGCTCTCGAAGGCCAAGGATGGGATGAGAAGGCCTGGTCGGCAAGGTTGATCTCCTTGTCCACATGAAAGGATGTGTCGGCTCCGCATGTGTCACCCTATGGGGCTAGTGCCAAAGGGTCGCTAGGATAACCATAGATGGGGGCCAGCTTCTAGTGAGAGATAGCCTGTATAACCCATGATTAGGACCATGTGATGACACTCTCCTCGCTGCAGTTTAGCTACTTCCCTCCTGTGTTTTCATTGTTACCTCTAGAGTGATGTTCTGTCTTGTGCAATTTTTGTTGACATGGTTGGTTGTGTCAAGTCAGTTGTCATTCTATTATTTTGGATGTTGTTACTTTGGCTTAGTAGAATCCTCATTGTTATCTGCTAGCTCGGAGGGGTGGACCTCAGGGTTCCACATGGTTGAGTGGCAAAGCTATCCATTGTTCTTCTTGGAGATTCAATTCGAGTCCTATGTAGAGGTGTTCCAGTTCCATATTGCTTCCCACCTTCAGTGATGTTGTATACTTTCATATGTATTCTTTTGTAATCTGACACGATCGGTCTTGTAATCTTGTATTGTAACTTTGTAAATTAACTATTTTGCAAATGTAAGAGTTGTCCTTTCATTAACAACAGTATAATGTATATCACTTGTGTGGTTTAAAATTTATATTCACTAATGCAGTTATGTTTCCCTAGAGGTGTTAGAAGTGCACTTTTCTTTACGTTGTGTATTGTGATATCTTTGGTTACTAATAATGCAATTTCTTGCTTTCAATTTTTATTTTTTTTTGTAATTTTGCACTTTTTGTCTAGCACTCTAGGGTTGCATGACGGGGCATCACATGATGTGATTATGATATCTTTGCATGGAGTTCAAGTTCATATGAGTCATTTCAAAGGAGTTAGTTTGAGATCTTGGAGATTTGTCATTTGGGTCAAAAAGTGTTGATGATTGTGGAAGAATTGTTTGTCATGAGAAGTTTGTTTTGCTAACACAAGTGATGTCATCAGGAGTTTTTATTTGATAGTAGAGGTATCTTAGATTTCATCTTGTCAAAAGAATTAATTAGAGGATCTCAATGGTGTCAGTTTTCATCTTCATATTTATATTTGTATTGTGACATGAAATGGTATTGTGCTGAGAGTTTGATACAGTTTATGGGTAGTTTATAACAATGGTTTGATGCTTTGGTTGGTGTTCCTCACATGATGTTGCTTTCAGGTCCTATGCTTCATGGTGTCTTATTGCTCACAAGTTGAAAAGTTGTGCAATATACAGATATACAGGACAGAACTTTCAAGACAAGTTTTAGAACAACAAATTGCAAAAGTGATCAGTGCCTTCAATTTTTCAGAGACTAGTGGTATCAATGATTTGGGTAAGTGATATCTCAATTCTTGGTTGGTATTAAATATAGCAAGGTTAGTGATAGTGTTTGTGATCCAAGAAATAAGTAAGAATTTGGTTGATATCAGTATAATTTGCTAGTCTCTTGCTAATGTTATTTATGAGTTATTTTTCTCAGGAGGAGACAATAGCCTTTGTCATTAGATGTCAAAAAGGGGGAGAAAGAAAAAAAGTATCAAGTAGTTTTTCCATCAATGAAAAAGGAGGAGATTGATGAAAGTAGATTGTCATTGATGTCCAAAAGGTGTTGGTATGTCATCACGATCAGTGGATGTTCAAAGTCTTCATCATGGGATTGCTCATGGTTTCATGATCATAGTTCAGGAGTTGTTTACTTCATGATGCTCATGGTCTCATTTCAGGATGCTTGATGGAGTTCATATCTTGTTTATGTTTCTTGGCTCATTCTTGTTTGTGTTGGTTCATTTTTGTAGATCTTATGTAGTGGTGTTTGAAGAAATGATGATGCAGGAATAATCCAATGCATATGTCTTGTTATGCAAGGTTGATTAACATAGTGTGTTTCATGTAGCAATATTGTTCACATGTTGTCCACCAAAGCAAAGAGCAGAAAACAAATTTGAAAACTTGTTTTTGTTGATGGTTGAACATATTGATGAGTTGTTGATGACAGACACAGGTTGATGTCTTGCAGATGCATAGAAGGTATCATTTATGATTGACATATTTGTAGGGCTTGTTTGTTCATTCATGTCATTATGGTGTTATGGTGTTGGCATTGGTATAGATGTTCTTGATGTTCATGCTCATAATGTATACACTACATTGATTTCATTGATTACTCTCAGTTGTACTATCTCAGTTGGTATGATGACTTACTTGGCACAAGGTTGGTTGGTATCACATTTGACATAGTCACATAATTGCTTGCTTAGTGTTTTTACTTGCTCTTCATAGTTTATATGTTTAGTGGTATATGTCTATGACATCATGAGTTCAATGATTTCACCTTCATATTGTTACCCTGTTGGTAAATAGATTTGTCACCATGGAATAACCTTTAAAAATGACCCGTTGCCCTTAGAGCAGTGACTAAATTGTCCCAATAGTTGGAGAGATTGCGATAGAGAAATGATCTTCCTTTGTGTTTGAGAGGGGTATCTCCCTCGTATGATGGGGGTATTTATGGTTTTTGTGTACTTTTATCCTGAAAGTACAAAAAGGAAGAAAAACAAAATAACAGGAGAATTGGGCATGTAGAAACCCTCGTAGTAGACATACGAAAACCAACAGGAGTTTCACAATCTTATTGAAAAGTATGAGGGGGTTTCACCACAAAGCTAGAAACCACTTTCCTAAACTCCATGATGAATTTCATGACATATGTGCAACAATGATGAAGAAAGATGGCAAATCTCAACATACGAAGAGATAATTTATCTTGACATTTTCAAATCAGGATGCTAAGACATGATTGTACTTCATCACCCCAATTGCATGCTTCAATGAATAACTTTGATTTACACAAATACATAGAAAGATCACCAATTTGACATACGAGAAACTAGTAATCATAACTTAGAAATACATCAAGAACATACGAACTGAAATGCATTCTTCATTATCTTTTTGAAATTATACAATTCCAAAAGTAAACTATACAATGTGTAAATCCAAAAAATGTTCCAAGAAGTTTCTTCATAGGTTTCCCCTGCAAAAGTTCTCTCTCCAAGAGTCCCCCTTTACATTTGAAATAGCCTCATATTTATAGGCTTCTCCCTAGTAACTACCCATAACTACTTCCTAACCACTTCATAACTACCTCATAACTACCTTTTTGAAATATAATAATATAATAAACCTTATTTTTGGTTATATTTTACATCACTTTCCCAAAAATAAGGTTCATTTTTTAACTATCAGTTACAATGAGTGACATAAGTCACTTTTACAAAAAGGTAGATAAAACTTGCAAGTTTTGAGTTGTCAATTTCGCTAAGTCCTTTCCATCTCCATCTGCTCAATTTTAACAATCAAACATCTCTGGATGTCGACAACTCCTTTATATACCTGAATCTAAGACTCTTGTGTCCGTGCATTCAAAATATGGATTGTGAAAATTTCATGTCTTTCATCAACCTTCTCATCATGATAGTTGTAAATTGAATCATGCTTCATCATTACCATTCACTACTCATCTCAACCTCTCATCAATTATGTAGAAAAGGATGGTTGAAGGAGACAATGCATGTTCTACAATTGGTCTTGAAAGGAAAAGATCTCTAGGCCAACATCGTAAAGGGTCAACCTCAGCACCATTAACAATACACAACCTTCTGACTTCACCTCCACTTGTTGTAACATGTTCCCTGTCTTTCAATATTTTCTTCTAGCCTATGATCAACTCCAATATAGATCGATAATTTCAAACAAGAATAGTTGTAATAGTGCATCTATTAATTACAAAAAGTTTAGCTATGGTTCCAAAAGTTTCCTCTTTCCTCTAGAACTCCTTATCAATTTTAACAAATTTCGCCACTAATGCTCAAGGTAATGCTTGTAACCATTCTTCTCTGCTAAGGCCTAGATGCATGGCACTCATTACATGGCCAAATAGGTTATCATTGCAATATATGGATTGCATCGATGACCTTTCTAAGGCCATATCAAAGGTATGAAACCTCTGGGTGAACTAGCTCTAAATCACGAGTGGAACAAAATGTAGAACTATCTAGAAGTTTATTGAATATTCTAAATGTCAAGCATATCTTTGCATCAACAAGCTCACATGGTGTTGGTCCAGTCAAAACCAATCTTATTGCAAATACTCTAAATATTTCATTTAGACCTTCTGCAGGATTGAGTGTAACATCATCAGTGTTGATTATTACCTTCTTGGCACACCGGCCTAGTTTACTATAATTCTCCTCCGCAAGAGATATCCTCTCTATTATTGATGCCTTGTAATTTCCTTGCTATATTATTTTTTTAAAAAACTAACGGGTGAAGCATGAGTGCTTACTTAAGTAAATCAATGGATGATGTGGAATCTATTTGAACTTGAGATTGCTTCATTAGTGTCTCACATGCAACTGCCAGAGAAAATGAAAAGTTTGGAAGGAGCCAAAGTAAATTGTCACTGACATATTGATCAACAAACAAATCCAACCAGTAAATGTGTTAGAGAACAACACAGAAATTATGAATAGCACAACACAGTACATTGAAATTCTAGCCACCAATTCTTTAGGTGCTCTTTATCAACTATTTGAAATTTGTGATCAACTTTATAATCCACTTAGAAACATCTTCACTTCAGCCGATAATAAACTCTAAACAATGATAACAACCTCAATAGCAATTAACACCAAATAGATTGCTCAACTGGAGTGCTTTAGGATCTTGACGGCCTGATGGGTGATCGACTCCGGTACCGTTCATTCACAGGACTTGCCTCCCTGCCATAATCAGCACTACCCCTTTTTAGGTGCCTAGCATAAATTGGACTTGGAGCCCTCGTATTGCATCCTCAGAATCACACTCATCATCCATGTATATAAATGCATATCCTTGCATGTTGAACTAAATGGTGTCAGGTATGGATAAGGTGAGAGTGGGGTCATTGATCGGATTGAATTAGTGCCTTCGCCAGTTATGCTCCATTCTAATTGTAGTGATGTGTCATGGGATTTATCTCTTGGCATGCTTCAAACTGGAGACTTAACATGGCATGACAACGATGAAAAGAAATGGTGAAATGCAAGATGTCATTTATGTATCAGCTTCATTGAATATTTCTAGAAGCTGATCCTTTGGCGGTTAAAGATCCATGGCATGATTGATGAAAGGATATGCATAGGCAGGGGCCCAAGAAGAGCGTGTATGGAGCTCTTCAATATTCCTTATAGCCTTGGGAAATGAAGCAGAAAGGTTTCCCATTTATTCATAGGCCGCGAGGATGCTAGTAAGGGCCGTGAGACTAGTTTACATCTACCAATTGTATTGGTTTAAAATGTTTTAGAACCTTTCCAACCGATCCCATTTATGCATACTTTGCAAGTATTACAGTCGATAAGATCACATTTCTTTGAAGTATGTTGATAAACAACTCACAATTCTAGTCTATGTTCATACATTTTGCATCCATGTCTTCAAGAGCATTTTGGACTGTAATATCTGACGATGAATGAAGAACAATTGTTTTTTTTCTTTGTAACTGCATCTTGGGTGGTTATGGAAACCACTTTCTCTTAAATTTCGGGCAGCAATTTTTTTAGTAGAGTTTTTAAATGCTTTCACAACCTTACAAGAATGCCGATGAAGATAAAATTGAAACCAAAATTTCCCCTTTTTTTAAACCTTAAAAACACTTTCGAAACTACATGAAAATGCCAACAAATAAAACTTCAAAACCTTCTCTTTCGGCGTTTTATTGCTTTTTTTTTTTTTGATAAGTCCATTATGAGCAAATCCGGCAAAAAATTTAAATCAAGGAGGGATTTCTTTATTGGTAGTTATAATAACTACTTTCCCATTGTCTTTATTGGCATCTTAAAACAAATCCTTACATCCGATGGAGAGAGATATGGCCTTCTTAAATCTTTGTCATCGTTTATTCACAACGGACAAATAACTTACTGCCTTTGTCAGGATTACATTTTGAAGGTCATTTTGAAATCTTTCATTTGGAGGTAGTTATAATAACCACTTAATTATTGGCCCTTTGAAGATACTTCTCAACTAACAACTTATGACTTATGCTTTTGGTTAGCGAAAAGTGAAAGTGCACGCGAACTTAGCTGAACTCGAAAGTTAACGCAAAACTTAGTGAAAAGAAAATGTTGACACGAGGTTTGTAAAAAGCAAAAGTTGACGCAAACTTTGTGAAAAATAAAAATTTACATGAACTTTGCGAAAAATAGAAGTCGGTGCAAACTTAGCAAAAAATGAAAGTTGGTGCAAAAATAATATTACTAAGCCGATGCAACATAAATTTTGACTTGGGATAATATTTGAATGAACAAGACAAAATATAACGTCTTGATAACAAGTTACTGACATGATTGACATGCACGACATTGAAAAATTGTAATTGAAAAGATGACTTGGTATAGGGATTTTGATGCATGATCAGATTTGGTCTTTTGGACACAAGAAGTTTAAATTTTGAACTACAGAAACAGGGTCAACAGCTGGCTCTAACTGGGGACAAGGACCTTGCAGACGTAGGATGAACCTAGAAGCTTTGGTAATGAATAGTGCCTTATCCATTGGGCAGGTAGAGTTAGGAGATAATATGATGTCCAAGGGGAAACAAGGGGACAAAAACACACAGAGACAAGGAAAACAACAAAAGCTAACAAAAACCGAAACAAGACAGACACAACCAAAACACCTAGTTAACCTATGTACACGGTCAGTGACTCCTACCTCAAACTGCTTCTAGATGATCAAATGAAGCCATTAACAGGTTGAGAAAATTAGACACCTGTATGAAAAAGAGAGGTGCACGGATGAGGTGCCTGTGAACTCAGTAACCATCTCAAAATGAGGAGAACAATAAAATGCATGGAATATGTGGGCTCCTTGAATAATACACCAAATAACCATTTCTCATCACAAGTATAGGAAGCCTCTGGATTTTCATTTACACTTCTCTGTTCTTCATGCACTAAACTGAGTATACTGATATTCTCTATCTGAATATATCTTAAATTATATGGATCAAAAGAAATCAAGTCGTGAATTGGACATCCCTTGTACAAATTATGAGGTGAGGAGACCCTTTCAAGTGTAAATGATGAATTTAATTTTTGAATATCAACTCCTACTTGCATATGACTATTTCTCATTATAAAGTCCCTCTCTTCCTTTGCAGCAAGAAACTCAAGCAATGTCCTATCAAAAGATGACGAAAAGAGCGAAGAAGACGACCAATTTGTATCTTGTGACTGACCCATAGAAGTGATTTTATCTACACCATAGTCACCTGATCTAGCTTGTAGATCTCCCTTATGAGTAACATCCTCTTTTATTATGGAATCATCTCTTGTAAAAGAAAATTGCTCCTCTTTTATCACAACTAACCCAGAATGCCCATTATCCAAAGATGGTACATGAGGAAGAAGAAGTAATGGATCTGCATTATACATTTTATCATCCTCTTCTACAATTGATGAGGAATAAATAATATTTTCATCCCTTAGATGTAGTAAAGGAGAACAAGTCAGAACATGTAGTTCCTCATCAATACTTTGCATATTTGCAATCTTGTGCATGCTCTCAAAAACATTTTTCACACTAACTTCTTCAGCGCTCTCATCAGCATCCAAAGGACAAAGGTATTGAGAATAGGATATACTAGAACCATTCAAACAAGGAGATTTAGGTACAAACTTGTTTCTAACCTCTCTTTGCACAGATTCATACCCAGTATCCTCATGATCTTGTTGCACATTTGGAGTGGGAGTACTCAATGTTTCATCTTGAGTAGTACCTTCAGTTTCAATAATTGAGTATTCTTCTTCAAGAGATCATAAAGGAGAAAGGACGACATCTTCTTCATGAAGAGAATCATCAACAGTAGTGTTGAGATGCCAATCTTGAATGGAAACCTCATAAGAGAGTTCTTGAAATATTCTTTCATCATCACTTTCCTCTTGCTCAGGTTGCATACAGGTCAGGAAAATATTTTGTGACTCATCTTCATGTTCTTTCACACTTTGGCTCAAAATTTCTTCTTCACACCCTAGAATAGCCACCATGTGATGGAAATCTCTCTTGGAGGTTGTAGTTGTGGAACCAGAGCAAGTTGTCACAAGAGGAGTGACATTCTTTGAAGAAACTGAGAACATGTCATTATCTAGACAGATTTCTTCTTCATCATTGCTTTCTTCCATACAATCTTGTTTTTCTGTCTCCATCACTGCTTCTTTTTGGTCTTCTTTAAGTAAACATGCATGTTTTGATGAGTCTCTTTCAAACACTTTCTTCAATATAGGTTCATTTGTAGGAAAAATATTTGCCTCTTTATTGCTGACCTCATCATGCAAATGATATATCTCAGCATAATTTCTTTTATCTTCTGGTGCATGAATCTCCTCCAATAGGGAATTACAATCATGAGCAAGAAAATGAGTCTCCTTCCCATCTTTTTGTTCAATCTTCTGCAATGTTTGAAACAAGGAAGGATGAACCTGGTTAGATGCAAATTGCATGCCACCATAGAAACTCTTTAGGAACTCCACTTGCTTGGGTTCATCAAGAACTTGATTTTGTTGAGAAGTAGAAAAAGAAGAATCTTCATCATCACTGTCACTGTCTGATTCAGGAAGTTGCAAGTTATGCATCTGGGTTCTTCAATACCAAACCATTTTTCAAGATTCTTCTTTCAGATAGAGTCACCAATTTATTTTCTAGGGAAGATAACTCTAGATTTTTCTTTTAGGAACGAAAGGCACCAACGCTTCAGCTCGTTATCCCTAGTAGAGTCACCAAAAATCTATTGGTAAATAGATTTGTCACCACGGAATAACCTTTAAAAATGACTCGTTGCGCTTAGAGCAGTGACTAAATTGTCCCAACAGTTGGAGAGATCACGACAAAGCAATGATCTTCCTCTGCATTTGAGAGGGGAAGCTCCCTCGTATGATGGGGGTATTTGTGGTTTTTGTGTACTTTTATCCTGAAAGTACAAAAAGGAAGAAAAGCAAAATAACAGGAGAATTGGGCATGTAGAAACCCTCATAGTAGACATACGAAAACCAATAGGAGTTTCACAATTTTATTGAAAAGTACGAGGGGGTTTCACCACAAAGCTAGAAACCACTTTCCTAAACTCCATGATGAATTTCATGACATATGTGCAACAATGATGAAGAAAGATGGCAAATCTCAACACACGAAGAGATAATTTATCTTGACATTTTCAAATCAGGATACCGAGACATGATTGTGCTTCATCACCCCAATTGTATGCTTCAATGGATAACTTTGATTTACACAAATACATAGAAAGATCACCAATTTGGCATACGAGAAACTAGTAATCATAACTCAGAAATACATCAAGAACATATGAACTGAAATACATTCTTCATTATCTTTTCGAAATTATACAATTCCAAAAGTAAACTATACAATGTGTAAATCCAAAAAATGTTCCAAGAAGTTTCTTCATAGGTTCCCCCTGCAAAAGTTCTCTCTCTAAAAGTCCCCCTTTACATTTGAAATAGCCTCATAGTTATAGGCTTCTCCCTAGTAACTACCCATAACTACTTCCTAACCACTTCATAACTACCTCATAACTACCTTTTTGAAATATAATAATATAATAAACCTTATTTTTGGTTTTATTTTACATCGCTTTCCTGAAAATAAGGTTCATTTTTTAACTATCAGTTACAATGAGTGACATAAATCACTTTTACAAAAAGGTAGATAAAACTTGCAAGTTTTGAGTTGTTAATTATGCTAAGTCCTTTCCATCTCCATCTGCTCAATTTTAACAATCAAACATCTCCAGATGTCAACAACTCCTTTAGATACCTGAATCTAAGACTCTTGTGTCTGTGCATTCAAAATATGGATTGTGAAAATTGCATGTCTTTCATCGACCTCCTCATCATGATAGTTGTAAATTGAATCATGCTCCATCATTACCATTCACTACTCATCTCAACCTCTCATCAATTATGTAGAAAAGGTTGGTTAAAGGAGACAATGCATGTTCTACAATTGGTCTTGAAAGGAAAAGATCTCTGGGCCAACATCATAAAGGGTCAACCTCAGCACCATTGACAATACACAACCTTTCGACTTCACCTCCACTTGTTGTAACATGTTCCCTGTCTTTCAATATTTTCTTCTAGCCTATGATCAACTCCAATATAGATCAATAATTTCAAACAAGAATAGTTGTAATAGTGCATCTGTTAATTACAAAAAGTTTAGCTATGGTTCCAAAAGTTTCCTCTTTCCTCTAGAACTCCTTATCAATTTTAACAAATTTCACCACTAATGCTCAAGGTAATGCTTGTAACCATTCTTCTCTGCTAAGGCCTAGATGCATGACACTCATTACATGGCCAAACAGGGTATCATTGCAATATATGGCTTGCATCGATGACCTTTCTAAGGCCATATCGAAGGTATGAAACATCTGGGTGAACTAGCTCCAATCATGAGTGGAACAAAATGTAGAACTATCTAGAAGTTTATTTAATATTCTAAATGTCAAGCATATCTTTGCATCAACAAGCTCACATGGTGTTGGTCCAGTAAAAACTAATCTTATTGCAAATACCCTAAATATTTCATTTAGACCTTCTGCAGGATTGAGTGTAACATCATCAATGTTGATTATTGCCTTCTTAGCACACTAGCCTAGTTTACTATAATTCTCCTCCATTAGTGATGCCTTGTAATTTCCTTGCTATATTATTTTTTTTTAAAACTAACGGGTGAAGCATGAGTGCTTACTTAAGTAAATCAATGGATGGTATGGAATCTGTTTGAACTTGAGATTGCTTCATTGGTGTCTCACATGCAACTGTAGGAGAAAATGAAAAGTTTGGAAGGAGCCAAAGTAAATTGTCATTGACATATTGATCAGCAAACAAATCCAACCAGTAAATGTGTTAGAGAACATAGAAATTATGAATAGCACAACACATTACATTGAAATTCCAACCACCAATTCTTTAGGTGCTCTTTATCAACTGTTTGAAATTTGTGATCAACTTTATAATCCACTTAGAAACATCTTGACTTTAGCCGATAATAAGCTCCAAACAATGACAACAACCTCAATAGTCATTAACACCAAATAGATTGCTCAACTAGAGTGCTTTAGGATCTTGACAGCCTGACGAGTGATTGACTCCGGTACCGTTCATTCACGGGACTTGCCTCCCTGCCATAATTAGCACTGCCGCTTTCTGGGCACCTGGCATAAATTGGACTTGGAGCCCTCATATTGCATCCTTAGCATCACACTCATCATCCATGCATATAAATGCATATCCTTGCATGTTAAACTAAATGGTGTCAGGTATGGATAAGGTGAGAGTGGGGTCATCGATCAAATCAGATTAGTGCCTTCGCCAGTTATGCTCCATTCTTATTGTAGTGATGTGTCATGGGATTTATCTCTTGGCATGCTTCAAACTAGCGACTTAACATGGCATGACAGCGATGAAAAGAAATGGTGAAATGTAGGATGTCATTTATGTATCAGCTTCGTTGAACATTTCTAGAAGCTGATCCTCTAGTAGTTAAAGATCCATGGTATGATTGATGAAAGGATATGCACAGGCAAGGGCCCAAGAAGAGCATGTATGGAGCTCTTCAAAATTCCTTGTAGCCTTGGGAAATGAAGTAGAAAGGTTTCCCATTTGTTCATAGGCCACGAGGATGCTAGTAAGGGATGTGAGACTAGTTTACATCTACCAACTGTATTGGTTTAAAATGTTTTAGAACCTTTCCAACCGATCCCATTTATGCATACTCTGCAAGTATTACAGTTGATAAGATCACATTTCTTTGAAGTATGTTGATAAACAACTCACAATTCTAGTCTATGTTCATGCATTTTGCATCCATGTCTTCAAGAGCATTTTGGACTGTAATATCTGACGATGAATGAAGAACAGTTTTTTTTTTCTTTGTAACTACATCTTGGGTGGTTATGGAAACCACTTTCTCTTAAATTTTAGGCAGCAATTTCTTTTATCAGATTTTTTAAATGCTTTCACAACCTTACAAGAATGCCGATGAAGATAAAATTGAAACCAAAATTTCCCCCTTTTTTTTACCTTGGTTGTTTAAAAACACTTTCGAAACTACATGAAAATGCCAACAAATAAAACTTCAAAACCTTCTCTTTCAGTGTTTTATTGCATTTTTTTTTTGATAAGTCCATTATGAGCAAATCTAACAAAAATTTGAAATCAAGGAGGGATTTCTTTATTGGTAGTTATAATAACTACTTTCCCATTGTCTTTATCGACATCTTAAAACAAATCCTTACATCCGATGGAGAGAGATATGGCCTTCTTAAATCTTTGTCATCGTTTATTCACAACGGACAAATAACTTACTACCTTTGTCGAGATTACATTTTGAAGGTCATTTTGAAATCTTTCTTCTGGAGGTAGTTATAATAACCACTTAATTATTGGCCCTTTGAAGATACTTCTCAACTAACAACTTATGACTTATGGTTTTGGTTAGCGAAAAGTAAAAGTGCACGCGAACTTAGCTGAACTTGAAAGTTAACGCAAAACTTAGCGGAAAGAAAAAGTTGACGCAGACTTTACGAAAAATAAAAATTGACGTGAACTTTGCGGAAAATAGAAGTCGGTGCAATCTTAGCGAAAAATGAAAGTTGGCGCAAAAATAATATTACTAAGCCGATGCAACATAAATTTTGACTTGGGATAATATTTGAATGAACAAGACAAAATATAATGTCTTGATAACAAGTTACCAACATGATTGACATGCACGACATCGATAAATTGTAACCGAAAAGATGACTTGTTATAGGGATTTTGATGCATGATCAGATTTGGTCTTTTGGACATAAGAAGTTTAAATTTTGAACTGCAGAAACAGGGTCAACATACCCTCAGTTCAGTGAATTCACTTGGTTCAGTTGATTGTTGATTGTTGGCATATGGCATATGATATCATGTTTCTTTCCTGTGATAAATTCTTGTATCAACTTGACACATGGATTTTTGTACAGTTTGGCTTGTGACAAGGCTTGAGTTTTTGGTCACATTGATATAAGGTTGATATGAGCCTTGTTTCCATTTGCATTAAATTCAAACATTGATATTCTCACATGGACTTCGAGGTAATAAAGGCATCGAATATAATACATATTCGAAAAGAAGCTCAAAAAGTATTGAAAATTATTCATTTAAAAGGTCTCAAATTTCCTCATTTTATGGAGCTCGATTTAAATGGAGAGCTCGATGCATAGGGGACCATGGTTCATAAAATCATTTGAAGATCTTTAAATGGAGAGTTTGATTTTCATTGAATATCTTTCTCATTTGATCAGTTTTCTTTTATATTTAATGAGCAGCCAAAAAGCCAAAAGAAAGGCTATATTAAATATGCTTTGGAGAGCACAATTTTTTTAAAAAAGGAATTGAATATGCCTTAAGGTGGAGCCCGATCATTAAGCCATTTATGGCTTTATTTTATTTTAGAAACTTATTTGTCTTTATCCTATTTTGGTGGCTCTCTTAATATCATTTTTTTTATGACATAAAAAATGTGAAGTTATATGCTATTTTTAAGGAGAGCTTTTAAGATGTACAAAGGCAATTTTTGTGTTTTTTAAGGCATATTCTATGTAGATTATTTCTATTTTTTAAAGAGCTTTTCTCAAAGGGAAGATTTTATTATGACAATGGATTTGGATGAGAAAGCTTGGAAGATTTTTTTTTAAGTGAAATTGATTTATGCAGAGATGATCAAATTGAAGAATTGAACAGAGGAATATGAAAAGTTTTTTTTGCAGGTGGATGGATTTGTTTTTTTAAAGAGATTTTATTTTTTTACAAGGGCATAAGATGAAAAACATCAGAGAGGAGATTATCAATGAATTTTTCAAAATGAAGATGTGAATGAATTTTTGGTGGAAGAATAAAGATTTTTTATTGCAGGGATAGAATGATTTTATTCCATTGAAGATTTTATTGAGGAGTTATTTCTTTTAAGGAGATTTTTTTTGATGTTAAATTATTTTTGGAGAAGTCATTTTGTCTTTTTGCAGATTGGAGTTTGCAGAGGATTTTGTAAAGAAAGAAAAATATGAAGGGTTATTTGAGAACAAATATTTTCAGATTGAAAGAGAAGATGAATGCAGAGAGGAAAATGAAAAGACTTAAGAAGATGAATATGTAGAGGAGAGGAATTCTAAGAGATTTTTGTTTATAATTTTATTACAGGTGCTCTATGAAAGAATGGGATTACAAGAATATGAAAATACATACAATCTTTATATAATGGTTTTTGTATATGCATTGAAGATAGAGTTTTTGAGTGTGTGTGTGTGGATCAAAGGGCAATGATGAAGAAAATGTGTTGAAATATGCAGAGATGAGAAAATGTAAAAGAAATGCAGGAAATTCAATGGTACAAATCAGATTGAATGGAAATCATATCTTGCACATTAAACTTGATGATTTGATAGTGGTGATTGTACATTGTGTCAGTGAGACATCAATTTACCAGTGAGGTATATTATAGCTAGTGAGGCATGTTGGTCAGTGAGACCTATTCACTAGTTAGTGAGACTTTGTATGATTGTTCATTATTAAGCCATTGAGGCAATTTCAGAGTGGTTTTTATTCCCCTTGAGGGTTTTCCACTCATCATATCTTGTGTTATATTTCTTGTGTCTTCATGATTTGTGTTTAATGTCTTGATTCATGCCTTCAATATTATAATTGTACATCTATGTGTTAATAAATAAATTTATCTTTCTCTCTCTTTATCATGTAAGTCAAAAGGATTAAAAATTGTAAAATTTATACAACATTGATTCACCCCCCTCTCAATGTTGTCCTGGACTCCAACAGCCTCTACAAAGAGGTCAACATGTTGTTAATGTTGCTATAAATATGGAAGAAATGTTTGAGATGATGGGAGTAATGAATATATAGTTGGATGCTATAGAAGAAGATTATAATATAGGTCATAACCCTAGAAATGATGAAAGTGGCCGTGAGGAAATTAAAAGAAGAGAAAATGTACTAGATGCTAGACAAGATATAAAAGTTCAAGAAGGACAAATAGTTCACATAAAAATGTTGAAAGTTATCTCCAAATATAATAAGAGACCACGGATTAGATTGAAGAATCAATTCATAACTATTGATTGAGTTAAAAATATTAAAACTATTACAAAACTTGAGACAAAAGGAGAAGACTATGAAAGAATACATTAACTAATTTTATAAGATGATTGCTAGAACTAGATATAGTGAAGAAAATAAGGGAAAAGTTGCAAGGGACATTAATGGATTGAGAGGGGCCATCTAGTAATAGCTAAGCATGTTAAAGCTATAGATAGTAGAAGAAGCATACCAATTTTCTTTGAAGGTAGAAGAAAAGCTAAAAATATATTTGAAATTAGGAAAAACCATAAAAAAGGAAGAGGAGGAAGATTCATAAGAGGAAGATATCAGTGTCGTGATAGAAGACATGGATATATAAAAGATGATAAAGTAATAGGTAATAGGAAGTAGCCGTACATGTTGTAATAATAGATAAGGTATTAATTAACACTACAATGAGAATGCATCTATTAGTTCATATAATTGCAATGATAGAATTGATGGTTATCAAAGAGGTAGAGGGAGATATGGTAGAGGTAAAAAAATATCTTTTAGAGGAACATGTTTTATATTGGAGAAAAAACTCATAGAGCATTTGAATGTTCCCAAAGTCTAGGAAGTACCAATAGAAGAACCACATATGCTAATGAAGAGTCAAATGGATCACAAATTTTGATATCTATAAACTAGAGAGAGGTGAGTCATTGATTATGAAGAGAGTCTTGCTAAAACCAAAAGGTGTGGAGGAAGAATAAATAGTGTAGAGAAAGAATTTTTTTAGGATAATATGTAAAATTAATGGCAAGTGTTGCAAGGTTAGTACAAATAATCTATTATTAAATGAAATAGTTAACAAGTTGAAATTAAAGAGGTTAGAACATCCTAGTCCTTATATAATCTCATGGTTGAAAGAACATAAAGTATTAGTAAGTGAACAATGTTTGTTAAAATTTAAGATAGGGTCATATCATGATGAAGTTTTGTGTGATATTATGCCAATGGATGTATGTCATGTATTATTGTGTAGACCATGGAAATATGATAGAAATGTTGTGCATGATGGAAGAAAAAATATTTACACTATTATAAAGAATGGTAGAAAATATACTTTAGTGCTATTAAAGGAGAAATAAAAGCAATTTTGTAGTAGTTTTGAAATCTATTTGGTGGATGGGAGGAAGTTCTTAGATGGTGTGGTACATGAGAATATGTGTTTTGAATTGATCCCCAAAATTTGTGGCATCACAAGTGGAGGAGAAGCACCACAACCACAAATTTTAGAGTTGTTGACAGAATATGGGGACATCATATAAAACAATATGCTAGATGGATTACCCTCTCTAAGTAGAATCAATCATTGAATGGACCTAGTTCCAAGAACAATTTTGTTGAATAAGGCATCCGCATAGAATGACACTAGAAAAAAATGAAGAACTAAGCTGGCAAGTGCAAGAATTACTAAAGAAGGGTTTGATTAGGGAAATTTTAAGTCCATGTGTGGTAGCTATGGTAATAGCACCAAATAAAGGAGGTGAGTGGAGAATGTGTTCAAACTCTAAATTGATCAATAAGATCATAATTAAGTATAGGTTACCATTGCCAATGATGGATGACATATGGGTTGTTTGAGTGGTGTGAAGTAATTCACTAAGATTGATTTGGAGAGTAGTTGTCACTAGATCAAAATTAGAGAAGGAGATGAATGGGAGACTACATTTAAGAAAAAGGAACAACTATATGAGTGGTTGGTTATTCCCTTTTGGTTAACTAATTCATCAAGCACATTTATGAGTTTGATGAATGAAGTATTGTAGTAATATTTTAGTAAGTTTGTGATTATTTACTTGGATGATATTTTAATTTTTAGAAAATTTGATGAATACTTAGAGCATATCATATTAGTGTTGTAGAGGCTAAGAGAAATGTAACATAGAAAATTGTGTACCCTCACACTTTCATGTTGTATTTTGATGTTTGTTGGGATCACTTGAGCCTAGCCTTGGCCTATTTTCCCTCACCAAGGTTTTCCAAGATTCTACGTAATAGTCTAATTCCTGCTAATGCCTTGATAACATGTTCCAAATTTTATAAGATTTCTTCTAGACGCCTACGCAACACATAGAAAACTATGTGACATGCTAGTATCCTAGAAATTTTTGAAAATTAAATATTTAGTTTCTCACTCAGTTGCCTCCTACCACCAGCTGTAATGCCCATCTTCCAAGAAAATTCTTTCCACATCAAAATCCAACCCTTCATCTTCCCCCTTGACCTCTTGTTAAAGTAATTTTGAAATCTAACCCTCACTCTAGATACTCCATTTTTAGTAATCTAGAAACTCTCCCTTAGATAGACTATAATATCTCTTTCTTAACTTTTATTAGAAACACACATCCACAACTACATCATTGTTGAATCTCTTGTGAGGATTCATGTTTTTATATTTCAATTGTTCATCCTTTGAAGAATTACTCATCACAATTCTAGATGTATTTAGAATTAAGAGCACACACTATTTATCAATCAATCAATTTGGCTATCATTGAGGTGGAAATACCTAAATGGGGTTTGACTAAGGAAAACTCCTATACAACCCAACCCTTCTCCTTTATCTATTTACTTGTAGGTTTCATCAAGAGCTCCAACAATCTAAGGAATAAACAAAGAGACTGGCACAAAGATCAAGGAAAAAAATATATATTGTACTTGTGTTGTATAGACTACAGTGTGGCACACAATGTCTGTGTCATGTGTTGTCATCTAGGATAGTGGGCTTCATCCTCTGGTGCCAGGTTCCTCATTAGCTTATCTTTCTATTTCTACCTTCCATTTTGTGAAATATTATGTCAAATTCTATATTTTCTCATTTTATTTAGTCTAATTACTTGTTTTCCATTTCAATTGCAACAAAGGGATATAGCTCAGACATTCTTGCCCTTTCAGATTGGATAGTGGCAAGATATAGTCTTCATTGTCTAGTATCATAATGTTCAATAGAGAATTGTTCTAATTATGAGTAGATTAGTTAGAAGCAATTTTTCTATTTAACATTTTGGTGAACTTGACGTGTTTCTTTTAGCAAATTCTATAAATTTCTTATCATTTTTAGTTTGTAAAATAAGTGTTCGAATATGTCAAACCTCTTTCTCCAAACCTTTAGTGATTATGATGAATCTGTAGACACCTAGAAATGACCATTGTGTTATTCATCTTGCATACACCAAATTCTTCCAAATCACTTGCATCTAATGGTAATTAAATAATTTGATTATTTATTTAATTTCATCAATTTCTTCTAATTCCCCTAACTCCAATGTTAATTGAATAACTTCTATTTATTTAATTAATTTCATTAGATTCCACTTTATTCTTCCAAATTAAATAATTTTAATTATTTAATTAAATCATTTCCCTTTCAAATTCTTCAAATCCACATTAATTAAATAAAATTAATTATTTAATTAATTCATCATTCAAATTCCTCTGATCCACAATTAAATAATTTTTAATTATTTAATTAGCTAAATATTCTTCTAAATTTAAATAAATTACTCAAAGTTATTTAAGTTGACTTTATCTCCTAAAAATAAATAAAATTAATATTTTATTTATATTCCTCTATCATGCAAAATAAATTAAATGAATTTATTTGTTTAATTTATTTTTATCCTTATATCTTATCCTTTCTTCCATCATTCAACATAAATTAAATAAATTTATTTATTTAATTTCTTTTATATTTCAAATCTTCTTAAACTAATCTTTTCTTCTATGTGCACAATCAGTCTTATTCTTAGCATGTCAAAAGGCAAAATCAAAAGTTGAGTTAATTGGCTTTTTAATCTTATTTTTATCAATCATCTCATAAAATAGAAAAAAACATTCTATTTTTATGAAAAGCATCTTATTTGTATCCAAGCAAGAAGTTAACTCAATAAAACACCTTTTTGCATGGACACTTGTCATGTGCATGTTCCTTCATGTCCTCTCAATTCATCTCAACCATCCATATCATTGAATTATCTCCATCATTGATTGATCTTCCCTGAAACCTTTAAATATGTCCATTCATCTCTTCATAAATCCTCTTCGATCATTAAGCTTTGGGCATTCATACAATACTTTGAGCATACCTATGCATCATTGAGCACACTTATTGAATCTTTGAGCACATCACCTATGTCCACTTGCTGCAACCATAATTATGCAATTGAGACAGCAATCCACAAAAAACCAAGGAATTCATACAATCTAGGTGACTTTGTTCTTTGTTTCATTTGCATTGAATTTAGGTTTGTTTAGATCAATTTCTTGAAGGTTGTAGGTTTGATTTTTTGCTATTCATGCTTGATCTATTAAACTCAATTTTACCCTCACACATTTTGGCACACTTGGTGGGACCCACTCCTGATTTAACATTGCTTTTTTTAAGAACAAAATGATTTTTCTAGGCACAGGTATGGAATCATGCATTCGCAACACAGAAACTCACCTTTGGTAGGAAAAATTTGCCTCTGGTTGATAGAAATGTGCTTCTGTTTTATAGAAGCTCACCTTTTGGCCATAGTTGTATGCCTTTACAGCAAAGAAACATGCCTCTGTGCAGTAACAACTCACCTTGGTCATTTATAGCTTGCCTTTGGTTTTTAGGGTTTTTTGATTTATCTTGATTATTGATAGTGATCTCTGACATCTTTTAATCTTATTCTGTATGTTGCAAGTTGTTTTATTTGCTAACACTGACATATCATACCCTCAAGCTAATTTATTTGTGGGTACCATCTTGCTTTTTTACTAATCAATCATTTAACTCAATTTACTGCCTGATCTTGGTGCAGAATTATAGGTCCATATCATCATCCAACCCCCTGGCCCATCAAGAATCCATTTATCAATCACTCAATTGCATGTTTGAATTGATTTTATTGTTTTTTGTAGGACTATCATAAAAACACGCCTTTGAACAAAAAAATCTTGCCTTTACACAACTGTGACACACCTTTTCACTACAAAAGCTTGCCTTTGCATAGAAGAAACACGCCTTTGCACAATAGTAACTCACCTTTGGTTTGTAAAAGCTCGCCTTTGCACTTTGTTTCTACACCTTTGGTCTAATAATTTGGTTTCCCTAATCATTAAATTTTTTGGAGCTAATATTAGCTCATGCAGCCTCTTATCATCTATCATGTAGTCAAGAAGTAAAATTCTAACTTATTTGGTGTAGGATGCTTGTCAAAGGACCTACTTTTTACACTAAGTCTTAGAAACACTTCAATTTTATAAGGGAATTAACAATTGTGTACTTTGTCTTGAATTCCTTAGTATGTATGCTCTTTCCTTGCACTACAAAGTGATCGTAGAAATCAGAAATACTTAGGTTATTCACTTGCTTTATTTCCTTTATTCCTAGGGACTCGAGAGTCTTATGTATGCTCTTCTCTTGCATCAAAAGGTGATCTTGAGAATCAAAAGTACTCGATAACCTTTCTAGGGGGTCTGCTAGAGGATTTCATCACCTCTAGGGATGACCTCAACCACATGTTCTGATGTGGTATATAAGCATTGTGAGAATTGAAAGACTCCTTCAAAGGAAAGACCCTCTCAACTCCAAGAAAAAAATCTTCGAGATACTTGGTCCACCAAGACTCGTATGGTTGAGTGTTAGTTGATTGGGACACCCCCATTCATATATTTGTATCCCCTTGTACCTTGCATATATTGGGAACTCCCTAGACACCTTGTGATCCTTGCTAAGATCTTTGGCCATCATATCTCTGGTGCATTGTTTCTAGCAGTGGGGGAGAAGTGTTCATGCTTGTACCTTCATTCATTAGAGATGTAATATGCTTTTGGATAGACTTAAGTGTCTCCAAGAGTGAGGGGTGTAAGGTGGTCCATGATCTTACATTCCCTATCTATCCTAGTGATGATAAGATGGTATTAAAGGGGTGGAAATCACCATTATCTAATAGTGGGGGTTAAAGCCGCACCTAAGTGAATCTGTGAGATGTGATACACCTACTTGAATAATTCTAGGTTGTTGTACAAGTGTTTGATGTGTATTTCCTATGATCTACCAAGTATTCACCATTTTTTATCCATGGAGGTTAATAACCTCATGCACCCAACTCCTTGAGTCAGTCCACAACCACTTTGTCTACTGTGTTTTCTCTTGCCAAAGCAAAAATTCCAAAATCTTATCTTGAAAAAATACACTATTCCAAAAACGTGCCTTTGAAACACAAAAATACACCTTTGCACTATCTTGATATGCCTTTGGTTGATAGTTATATTCCTTTGGCTTACAGAAACACACCTTTGGAAGAGAGTTATACACCTTTGACGCACAAAAACCCGCCTCTAGCTCAGTTATGTTTCATAGTCTAACAAAAATTTCACCTCTAAGTTATCCTGATATGCCTTTGAACAATAGAAAAATGCCTTTGAATTATCTTGTTGTACCTCTATTCCATATAAACGTACCTTTGAGCTATTGTGACCCGCTTGTGAGTGACAGAAACCCACCTTTGGCGTACAGTCCTGCGACTTTGGTCTTTGCCTATCAACAATCATTCTTTGAACCCAAATTTAAAAATTATCCACTTTTAGGCAAATTTACCAATAGGTCCACTATTCTATAGTCCATCCAAACCCATTCTATCCACCATAAAACCATTCCCATCAATTTTCATAGCAAAAACTTGGATTTTTAGAGCTATTATCCTCTTGAGACTACAAACATCATCATCATCACCAAACAAGCCCAGATTTTATCTAGCTTTTTAGATTCAATTTGGCTTCTATCCTAGTATCTAGATCACATCTCCTACTTTATCTTTGATTTAAGAAAGCTTGCCTCTCTTAGATCCTTGAAGGTAAACTAGTATCTATTAGTGGTTTTCATTAGCTTAGAAGATAACCTTTTCTAAGTTGGTCAAACTCACTAATCCTATCTATCTTTCTTGAGGTCATTAGTCTACCTCTTTGAAGATCATCAAACATCCCAACAACAATTGATCTAGGTTTTACTTGTCTTGCAACAAGCAAGCAATCCAAAACATCATCTTAGTAGTCTCAACTTAATCACAAAAGTCCAAAATTAGTCCATCCATATCTTTGTTATAGAAATTCAGATGAATGTGACAAGAAATCAACATAGATTAGTCATGGAGGCTAGTCAAAACAATCCCCAAAACAACCCCCAATAAAATCCTCAAAACATTCCTCATGGTAATACCCAAAACAACCCTCAAGATGATAACACTACATGGATAGATTCTACACAATTTACCATAGGGTTGAATCCTCATGACTTTCTACCAAAAGGGTATACCATAGGTCAATCATCATCTCAGCAACCTAGACTCCCTGAACAAATCCAATCATCTCAAGAAGTGTCTCCAGGCATTGATGAAAACTTGAAAGACCCCAAAATCTTAGATGTTATAGATAAACTCTTGGCTTCCAATCCAAATCATTTCTTTCATCTACTTGCTAAGAAAGGAGCCAAGTTACCTCAAGACTTTGACACATCTACTCTCAAGGAGCAAGATCCCATAAATGAGGCCATCACCACCATGGGTAGACCACAAATCACCCCTATCCAAACTATGTCTACCATATCATCACTCATCCCTAATTCACCCTCACATGAGGTGTATTTCAATCCATTCACCTACAAATACATCAATCCACTTTATCAAGCCCCCACAGGAGAGACTTCACTCGAACCCCTTATTGTCCCCATGGAGATTTACCAAATATAACAAGAAAATCTCACAAAACAAGCAAATCAAGCCAACCCTTTCTTCACCACGTCTACACTTGCACCCCCTCAAAATCCTCCACAAATATCACAAGTCCAAACCCCATCCCTAATATTGTTAGTGCCACTCCTCCACAAGGGGCATGAGTTCAAACCTCCATATAACATGTTGCTTATGCCACTCCACCACAGATGTCACAAGTACCAACTTACATAACAAGTCTTGCTTATGTCACTCCTCCACAAGTGTCACAAGTCCAAGCACCCATTCCTCAAAACTCCTATATCATTCCACCTCAACATTCCCAAAATCAAAAATCCTATATCTTCCACCTCAACAATACCAAAATCAACATTCTTACACTAACCCCCCTCAACACTCCCAAAGTCAACACTCCTACATAACTCCTCCACAAAATCCACCAAACCAGCATTTCTACATGAATCCTCCCCACAATAATCCTCAACATTCTTATGATCCCTACAACACCCAATCATATACATCCAACACCAATCTCTCCTATGGGGCACAACAACCGCCACCTATTCAACAAAATACTAGTCCACAAACACCCACATCAGATCTTGAGCTCAAGTTTTCAAATCTACAAAAACAAATATCTAATCTCTCACTTGGCACAAAAAGAAAACTTTCTCCTTGGAGGAGGTTTGTCCCTATCCTTTTGATAGATCATTACCTATGATCCCTTTTGCCCCCAACTTTGATATGCCTAAATTAGACAAATATAAGGGAAAAGGTGATCCAAAATAGAATCTTAGAGAGTTCCTCATTGCTTTCTTAGAGGTTTCTCATAACAACACTTATCTTATGTACCTATTCCCTCGAAGTCTTGGATGGAAAGCCATATAATGGTTTTCTCATCTACCCACAGGTATCAAAACATTTAACAAATTGGCTAAAACATTTGCAACCCACTTTTCCTACAATATTGAACATGAGATTTCCATGACAAACTTGTTCAACAATAAATAATGTAATGGGGAAACTTTCATCTCCTTCCTACATAGATGGAGAAGTATGGCAAGTAAATTCCCTTGGCCTATCCCTGTAAGCACAAAAATCATGCACATCCTCCATGAGGACCCCTATGACAATTTTAATCCTTTTCACGTACATGTAAGCATGAAATAATATCCTCTAAGCAGTAAACCTCTTGATGACATGTCTTCTTTCTTGTCTTGTGTTGTTTCCTCTTTGTCATTTTCTTCCTCTCCCTGTCTTCGACACTTTTCAACACTTTTGCGACACTTGTTGATTTACATTTTATGAGCTTTTGACCTTACTCCTAAGCCTTGTAAGCATCTTGTATGTGAGTTTTCACCTTTCCCCTTTGTTTTTCATCCTCTGCACCCCCTAGAATACTTCTAGAGGTCCCCCTATCCATCTCCCACTTTTAGTTTTCAATTCTGCTCAACCAATCCAAATCTCCCCTTATTATTTCTAGATCTCCCCTGAGAGATCCTACAGGTGCAAGTGGAGATTTGGATTCTTGCACATGACTAACCTATTTCTAGAGGCAGAACACCTCCTTTTCCTCTCTTCTATCATTTCCCACCATGCAGTTCTTTAGAAAACCTTGTCTTGCCTGGATCTCCCCTAGGTGACCCTACTGATGAAAGGGGCGACCCTCTCGCATTTCTAGCCATGAAAAAACTTGACTTTCTCACTCAAATTAACTCTGTTTTCACCTATTTTTCTTCCAGTTCGCATGATTTTTTATGCCTAATATGGATTTGACTATTTCATGCACCCACACATGCATAATTAACTCCATTTTATCTAAAATTAACAACTCAATCAATCTCATGCATCCTCTCAACTCCAATTCTTCTTCAGTGATAAGCTATTATTGATTTATCACTCCATAGTTAGTTGAGTTCACTGGGTAATCAACCTTGTTAACTCCCCAATCAATCCTTGTTAACTCATAAATCAAATGAGTTAACTTCTCAACCAATCCCATTCCTCAAACCTATAAATACCCCCCTCCCTCAAGCACAAAGGGAGGCAAATTCATTGTGCACACAACTCTTGCTAGTTTTTGCTCTTCAAATTAGCATTCTAATGCTCTCATAAGACAAAGGTGCCTTTTTCTTTATTCATTTTTCAACCAAGCATCATTACGCTACTTCATTCAATACCATTGTGCTCAACCAAAGCTCTCATTAGGCTCTTTCAAGCTTCAACAAGCTTATTTTTGCTTCTTTGTGTCATTTTGTCATCAAGAGGTCTTCCCGCTACTTCAAAAGGACTTGAGGTTGCCAACATCAAGGATTTTTGAGGGTAGTGGAGTCACACAAATCTTCATTCTTTCAGGTTCCTTTATTGCTTTATTCAATTCATAGTAATTAGAAAACCAAAAATTACTCTTGGGAATAGTAAATTTTTTCTTTTTCCTTGATAGATTAGATCTTGCATGTTAGAGTAATTATTTTCATATTGCTAGATCTCGATTATTTGAAGAATAAATTTCCCTTTTTAGATTAGATTACTTCAAAACAATTGAAAACACAAAAAACATAGATTAAACTTGCATTAGGAAAAGTCATATTAAAGCTTGCATTCATATTTCCCTTTCATAGATTAAAGAGCACTTTTATTTTTAAAATACTAAAAAAGCACAAAAACATGTTTGCATATCATTTATCTTTGCATGCATATAGGAGCCTTAGAAAAGATAGACAAACTTGTAAACCCTCGATACCATCACGAGGTAAACCATGATAAATGATTCAATCAAATCCTTGATCACATTACAAGGTAAAAACAAGTAAAAGCATAAGAAAAACCCTAGGTTAACTAAACCCTAGGTCAAAACCCTAAGTCTAGTTAATGTTGGTCATCACACATTTACCTCTATCTTGGCTCACAAATGTGCCTGGGAGTGAGAGGAGAGTGGGTGATGTCTATCCTCAACGAGATTGAGGAAATCAATCAATGACAACAACAAGAGACATTTACTTTACCACAACAAGACCCATTTGTCCTCTTATTGATAGAAGAACACAGACAACGCCAAATACAACAAGAACTCATTCAATGCATTGAAAGACAAGAGGACATAAACGAGAGTAACCGCTTACCCATACAAAGGTGGAATAGAAGAAACCCTAATAAGAGAAGAGAAACTAGTGAATCTTTGGGTCATAGGGTTATCTCAACAACAACTACCATCGAATGAAAAAATTAACTTAGCACACAATGACAAAGGCCAGAGAACTTGTCGAACCCTCTCCACAAAATCAAGCTCTCCAATGAGCTAGACCCCCATCGTGTCTCACCTCCTCTCGATTGGCTACTTCCATGGGAGCGAGAGTGATGTGGTGGATCACCCCATGGAAAGGAGGGAAGGGTCTGTGTGCGTGCTGAAATCTGACCCAATAGCCCTAGGCAACCGGAGTCATGATTTTGAGCATACATATTTTGGTGAACCCAACGTGAAGTACATAATCTTTAGGTTTTGTAGTTTTCATTCCCATTATATTGGATCTCAAGACATTCAAAACATCAAAACATTTTTTACTTTACTCTACATAGCCGCTTCAGCTTCTATAGCCTTCACCATCATCCATTCCATTTGTTCTGTGGTGTCTATGGTGCCCCTGAACATGACGAAACCTAATTTAAACCAAGGGAATATTCCATCAAGAGAACCAGAAACTCCTTTTAGTAGGTATGTGACATTACATTCTGATGCACCAATCACCAATTGTTATGACTACAAAGATTCTGATTATGAACAAGATCAAAGAGAATCTAGGCATTCTCTATCTTTCAACAACCCAACTTGGGAAAACAATCTGGCCATACCAAATGCGCCACATAAAGCTAGAAGGATAAGGCCAGAAATACATCGACCTGAACAACCTTCCACAAGCACATCAAGTACTCATCTTGATGAGGAAGTCAAATGATTAGAAAAACATTTACAAGAAGCCAAAGACACTTAAGAGGTATTGAGGATTGCCTTGCAAGAAGAGCAAAGAGAAAATTCTAACAAGAAGAAGCATATCACCATGAAAGTACTTGAAGAGAAAATCCTAGAAATGAAGAAACACCTAGAGCTGCTAATCTTGCAAACTTAATCACAACTCTAGTGCAAAAGATTAGAATATTGGAAGCAGAGCAAGTTGCTCCTCAAAGAAGGAAAAAATCTCATTAACAGGACTAGGGGCATCTCAAAATCCCCCCTACCTCAACTACTATTCATGAAATGCCAGTAACGATACATGTCTAAATGGGAATCCTCCTGTTCAAAACAACCAAACAAATCCAACAATGGGTTATCAAAACCCACCTACAGGGTTATTACTATCAACCCCACAATCTCAAAGTTCCTTTTCTCGGGACATATCTTGAGTATTTGGAAGAACCTCTGGATCAAAACATAAGAAGCGTGTAGCTACCTCAGCCATTATGAGATCTCTCGAAGTTCAAAGGACAAGGAGATCCAAACTCCCACATTAAAGCCTACACCATGGCAATAAGAGAACTCCTCCCTTGGATTGGGGTTTTAGCAAAAATCTTTCCAAAAACTCTCGAAGGCATAGCTCTATATTGGTATTATCGCTTACCAGAAGCTTCAATTCACTCATTCAAATAACTAATCAGAGAGTTTGTCATGGCATTTGACATGAAAAAACTCATTAAAATAGGGATCAGAGAATTCCTCATAATGAAACAAGAGCCAAATGAATCTGTAGCCCACTTTGTCACTCGATGGAGGCAAGTCCTTTACTCTTCAACTACTACTCTGAACATGGATCATCGAGAACTATGTGACCTCCTCTTACATGCCCTTAACAAGGACATGAGAGAAGACGTTCAAAAATTGCCATACAAATCCTATGAAGAAGCATTGGAAAGTACTTTGAGGATTGACCAAGCCACCATCGATAGTGGTCGAAAAACTTAGGATACCCAAGGGTACAGAAAAGACCACATCCAATGTGCCTCAAGAGAAAGATGTTAATATCATAAAAAGAAATCCTAGCAATGACAAATGGTTAAAAAAAGGAAATCAAGGATCAAACTAGCCCTCATATGACCCCAATGCTTATTGTTGGTTCCATGGAACGAAAGGTCATGAAACAAAGACTTGTTATGGATACAATAAAGCTATCTCCAAAATTACTCCAGATCAACAAAAAAACTTCCTCAAACTCCTCCAATCCCAAAGAAAGGAGAAGGAACCTCACATTGAGAAAGGGAAGGCCAATCAAAACAATTCTAATCACATAGAACTAAACCAAGAAGCGTTTGTGATCCATGAGGAAGAACAAACAAATCAAATTGAAAATGTCTTCTCGGAAGTGATAAATTTGTTGAGGGCCTGTCCCTCACATTGCAAGACATTCCTAGAAGTATTGGAAGTAGTATGCTTGACATAGGAGGAGTCACCTCCTCTCACATTCAATGTTTCCAAGCTACCCCAAAAGGAAGGAAGTAAGAAAAAGGATTCACCTCTATACATACAAATTCAAGTTGAAGAGGTCACTATAAAAAGAGTAGTGGTGGATGAAGGATCAATAGTCAATCTTTTGCCAATGTCATTCCTACAAAGAATGGGATATAGAAAAATAGGAATCAAGAAACAAAAAACCACATTAAGGATGTACGATAGTCATGACATCCAAACAATTGGAAAAATCAACCTACCACTCAATCTGATCTGTAAAACCATCTTTGCAAATTTCTATGTTATCAACAAAGAAACCAATTATAATATAATCCTTGGAAGACCTTGGATTCATGCCATGAAGGCCATCACCTCCACTTTATTCCAAGAAATCCATTTCCATCATTTGGGAAAGGTCGCCATCGTCAAAGCAAACCCTGATCCTTTCAGTATCTACAGAAAGGAACAGGAAGAAAAAAACAAAAAGTTAAAGATGTAAGAGAAATAGAAAGAGGAAGCTCAAGATGTCCAAACAAATACAAGAACTCACAACATATCCTATCAAAGAATGGATGATCTTAGGGAATTCCCCTTTGATCCACATACCACCAAGTCCCATGCACCATTCGGCTTAGCAGTCATTCTGTGTGTCAACGAATGGGATATTAAAAACCTCCTGATTGGAACAATCAAAATCATCGAAGAAGGAGAAGAAAAAGAGGAAAAAAAAACTTCCACTTATGAGTTTGGTGGAACATCTCAATCACAAAATCATCAAAATTTATGGACCCTACATTTCGACGGAGCTAATTGCAAAACTGGAGAGGGATGAGGATAATCTTGACATCTCCTGAAGGGAAAGTCCTCCCTTTTGCCTACAGATTAGACTTCTTTTGCACAAACAACATCGCTGAGTATGAAGCCCTATCCCTAGGAATCATGCTAGCCATGAGAATGGGGATCAAGATCTCTACCTTTAGGGATTCTCAATTAATAATCAACCAAGTTGTAGAGAATTACGAGATAAAATCAGAATGATTACGACCTTATAAAGAAACCATCAGAAAGTTGGTTCAATTCTTTGACTTCTTCTCCATAAAAGCCATACCTAGAGAAGAAAATCAAGTGGCAAACTCCATGGCCACGTCATCCACATTATTTTCACCACATGCTCAATTACAAAATTTAGAATACATTGTTTCAATACGAGAAGAGCCATTGTTGCAAAGCGAAGAATTGCCAAATATGTTGAATTATGCCATGGGTCAAGAAGAGAGACCAACCCAAGACATGCTGAGAACAATGAGGCCATCCTTGAGTATCTACATGTTTATGATAGACTTCCAAGAGTACACCACAAAAAAGGATACATGCTCCTTCCTCATCCAGAGGACTATCTTGGGAACGAGAAAGAAATCCTCTAGATTGAAGCAAACTCAGATCTACCACCTGCCCCTCAAAAGTTTGAGTAAGGACACCTGTCCCTAATTGGGGATACAATCGACATCAATGTTGGAACACCCGAAAAACCTAGGATGTTAAAACTAGGAGGAGAACTAAATGATGAAGAACTGGAGGAGTACACAGAATTCCTCATTGAATATTCTAACATATTCACATGGGCATATTCAGACATGTTAGGATTAGATCCAAGAGTTGTGGTGCACAATTTAGTGACAAAGCCAGATGCAAAACCCATGAAACAAAAACCAAGGCCCATAAAGCCACAAGTGGCTAAAATGGTGAAGGAGGGATTAAAAAAATTATTAAATGCTGGCTTCATCAAACTGGTAGACTATTCAAGTTGGGTGTCAAACATTGTCCCAGTTCTGAAGAAAAAAGGAAAATTTTGGATATGCCTTGATTTTAGAGACATCAATCAAGCTTGCCCAAAGGACAATTTCCCTTTGCCATACATTGATCAAATTGTAGATTCAATGACAAGATATGAGGTCCTTTCTCTCATGGATGGATTTTTAGGATATACCTAGATCAAGATTGTAGAAGTTGACCAAAACAAAACAACATTCATTACCCCTTAGGGAAATTTTTGTTACATAGTCATGCCATTCAGGTTGAAGAATGCAAGAGCAACCTACCAAAGAGCAATGACACACATCTTCCATGATTATATACACAAGATAGTTGAGACTTACGTTGATGATCTCTTGGTTAAGTCAGAACAAAGGTCAAGACATGTGGAAGACCTTTGTAAAATCTTCAATAGACTTCGAGAGTATAAAGTAAGGTTGAATCCTAAAAAGTGTGTTTTTAGAGTCACAATGAGAAAATTGTTGGGATTCATTGTCTCACAAAGAGGCACAAATGTTGACCTAGCTAAGGTCAAAGTAGTCTTAAATGCAACCCCACCAATGAGTGAGAAAATAGTAAGAGCCTTTTTAGCACAATTAGGCGTGATCAGACGATTCATACCAGACATGACTTTCAAAATTCATCTAATCAATCAGTTATTGAAAAAATAAGTTGGCATTACTTGGATGATAGACTGTCAAATCACATTTGAGAAGGTGAAGAAATTCTTGCTAACTCTGCCCACACTGATGCCACCAAAACATGACAAGCCCTTCATCTTATACATTAGAATAACCAATATCTCTATAGCATGTATGCTATCTCAAGAAGTCGATGAAGGTTGGAGAGAAAGAGCCATATATTTCATAAGTTGAACCTTGTTAGAATATAAGAAGAACTATGCCCAAGCTAAAAGAGAATGTCTAGACATAGTCTTTGTGACCCGAAGGCTACGAAATTATATACTGACTCAAGAAACTAAGGTTATGATACAATCTGAACAATTGAGAACTTTCTTAAATCAGCCCATGCTCTCGAGAAGAGTTGGCCAATTCATAAATTTGTTGAGTAAGTTTGAACTAACTTATGTCAATCAAAAAGTAGTCAAAGGATAGATAGTAGTAGATTGGTTAGCAGATAATCTGGTTCCCCAAGAGGAAACCATGAATGAATATTTCCTTGATGAAGAGATTTGTGTGGTTGATCTCGAGAAGTATGCAACCTCGTATTGGTACAGAGATATTGTGAACTATCTCGCAAACAAGACTTACCTAGAAAACATGACCCCTTTGGGAAAAAGATGGTTACGTGTCCTCGATGCAAGATATGTTTTAGTAGATGATGTGCTCTATCAAAGGGCCCTAGACAAAATGTTTCTTTGATGAGTTGACAAGGAAGAAGCACAAAAAATCTTAGAGGAGTGTCATAGCAGAATCTATGGACACTTTGGTGGATACACCACAACAAGGAAAATAGATAGAATGGGATACTTATGGCCATGTTTATAAGGGGATGCAATTAAGTTCATAAAGAGGTGTCTAAAATGTTAGGCTTACACTCATGTTCACCACACATCGACAAGAGACTTACAACTGATTGTTACCCCTTGGCCCTTTTCCACCTAGGGGTTAGATCTGGTGGGGAAGATATCTCCCCCATCGATGGATGGATATTTGTTCATCATTACCGTGACATAATATTTCACAAAATAGGTGGAGGCCATGCCTCTCACTATAGTTTTAAGGACCATAATTGCTAAATTCATATTGAATCAAATCATTTGCTAGTTCGGGATCCCCTAAGTGATAGTAATAGATAATGCTTCATCGTTCAAAAATCTGCAAGTAAGAGAATTATGTGAGAGATTTCACATCAATCACAACTCTCCCTCAGTCTACTTGTTGGAACTAGACAACTGAGAGGGAGGGGTGAATCAGTTGTCCCAAAAAACTTTTCTTGCCTTTAACCTTCTTTGTTATCTTACTATTAGATTAGTGATGTAAACATTAAAGCATTAATCAACAGTATAAGAGAAGAAACATAATCAACACATTTGACACCAAGATTTTGATGTGGAAACCCGATTAAGGGAAAAACCACGGTGGGGGTTAACCCAAAAAAATGCATACCCTATTAAAAGTACTTAATAAAATAGAAGGCACATGCCTTTGGGTGCATTGTCCAGAGCTCACTGCTTAAAAGAGAGGCTCACTACCTACAAAATTTGATTAGAAAGAATTAACTAAGAAATAGCATCTACTTCATGCCTAATTTAGTTTCAATAAATTCTCAAGAAATTTTGCTCTACCCCAAATTCTTCTTCACACTATTTACTGCTCTCACTCCTTTTCTTCTCTGCTCTACTCCTGATCCTTTCTACAGATTGAACTATTTTGCACAAGGATATACTTCATCAACCTTGGAATGATCAACAAGGTTGGCTAAAATTGACGTGGATCATCACACTATCGGCCAAACACAACTGAGACTTGAATATTCTTCTACAACCACTCTATGCCTCATAAAAATGTTTTTAAGGCATCCGCCACAAGATAGGAACATCCGGTCGGCTAAGACTAGGAAGAACATCAACCTTAAGAAGGAATCTTCAATCAACAAGCTCAAACCTCAATGCGGACCTCTAACATAGTAGCCACACAATCCAAAGACCTCGACAAGCACATTGAATTCACCAATAACATCCATTCTAAACCAAATGATCAGAAGCAAATGAATCTTCTTCTAGAACCTCAAGAACACTCTCTGCCATGACTATCAAACTAGAAGAATAGCTTGTGGACCTCCAAACCACGAACCACTGGTGTTGATGATACACATTGACTTCCCAAACCTGCCTTCAGATCCACAAATAACAATTTTATATTACCAGATCAATCCAGACTTCTTTCCTATCACTCTGTCTTTCCTGAGTATTGCAGGAACCGGTTCTACTCAGATGGCCATAACTCCTTCAAATCTTTATGCGAACTTCTCAAATCTTAACTAGAGCAATCTCTGACAATCCTCTGCACAACCACATGATCCACATGTATTGATTATCATTAATTTTCTCAATATCCTCAATAGTCTGGTCTTCTATGTAGACAACAAAATAGGATACAATTGACACCAATGGCAACAAGGATATGTTGACATCAATGACAACCCACTTAGGCACATATTTGCAACAATCTCCCCCTTTGTCATTGATGGCAACATATGATGTGAAAAACTAAATCTAACCATCAAGACAAGAACTTCTCTCCCTTTCTTTTCTTACTTTTGCAACTACTTTCTTTACTGCTCCCCCTTACATCAACAACTAGTTTTTTTCACATGACTTCTCTCCCCCTTTGACATCAATGGCAAAGGGCACATATTTGCTATCTTTTCTCCCTTTTTGCTTCAGACTAATCCCAAACTTTGCATAATGACTACTCCCCCTTTGAGTAGTACCTTCTTAACATCAATCCGGATCACAAGATATGAATGTGAATTCCACCGGACCGATGCACCTTAGTGCATCTTAGTTCTGCTTAGGAGGGGTAATAACCCCTAACTTCTCTCTAAGATACTCAAAAGTATCCTTGGGAAGAGGATTACTGAAGATGTATGCAAGCTATTCTTTGGATGGCACAAAATCCAACTTGACTTCATTCTTATTTATTTTCTCTCTTAAGAAATGAAACTTGATAGATATATGCTTTCTCTTTGAATGCAATACCGTATTCTTTGAGATGCTTATTGCACTAGAATTATCATAGAAAATTGTGACTAGTTCCTCAAACACAATTCTGATGTCCTTTAGTATTTGCTTCATCCACAAAACCTGAGTGCAATTATTTGTTGTTGCTATGTACTCTGCTTCTGCAGTAGACAAAGATATTGCCTCTTTCTTTTTTCTTATCCAAGAGACCAATCTTCTCCCCAAGAAGAATGCACCACCACTAGTACTTTTTCTATCATCCACATCTCCTACCCAATCAACATCTGTATATGCATGAAGAGTGAAGTTATTGTCCTTTAGATACCATAGTCCATAATCAATTGTCCCCTTGAGATATCTAAAAATTCTTTTGACTGCCATAACATGGGATTCTTTTGGATTAGCTTGAAATCTGGAATAAGTCCAACTGCATTCATGATGTCAAGTCTAGTCTAGGTTAAATAAAGCAATCCTCCAATCATTGATCTATATCTTTTCTGATTTGCCTTGGGAGAGTCATCATCTTTGCTTAGCTTGCATTTGGTTACCATAGGTGTACCTACTGGCTTTGAGTCTTCCATTCCAAATTTCTTTAGCAATTCTTTTACATACTTGGACTGAGATATGAAGATACCTTTATCTGATTGAACAATTTGCAGACCTAGGAAGAAATTCATCTCACCAAACATTGACATCTCAAACTCACTTTTCATCTAATCAGCAAATGCTTTACACATGCATTCATTTCCACCAAAAATGATATCATCAACAAAAACTTCAACAATCAGAATGTCCTCATGATCAATTTTGAAGTAGAGATTACTGTCAACAGTACCTTTGCTAAATAGCAAATGCTTATCCAATTTGGCATACTAGGATCTTGGAGCTTGTTTGAGTCCATACAAGGATTTTCTCAATCTACAAACCTTATCTCCTTGATTAGACAATTGAAATCCTTCTGGTTGCTCAATGTAGACTTCTTCCTCCAAGTCTCCATTTAGAAATGTTGATTTTACATCCATTTGATATACTTTAAAATCTTTGAAAGTAGCAAATGCAAGAAATAATCTAATTACCTCTATCCTTGCCACCGGAGTAAAAGTTTCTTCAAAATCAATTCCTTCTACTTGAGAGTATCCTTTACATACCAACCTTGCCTTGTTCCTTACCACTTCACCATCTTCATTCAGTTTATTCTGGAAGACCCATTTGGTTCCAATCACATTTTTGTCCTTAGGTCTAGGAACTAGATCCCATGTGTGATTCTTTTCAATTTGCATCAATTCCTCTTCCATTGCTTTAACCCAATATTCATCATTGCAAGCTTCACTTACTGATTTAGGTTTAATCCTTGAAATCAAACAAATCTCTTCTTGATCCTCAGATATTTTTCTCCTAGTTCGAACACCTTTACTCTTATCTCCTATGATCTGATCTTTAGGATGATTTAATCTTACATTCCTGGGAGTTTTAGAGATTGTTAGAGCTTCTGTTTCTTGAACTTGTTCCTCATCATTTGTGTTGACCTCTGGAGTCACCGGTTCAAACTGAATCTGGGTCTAAACTTGAACTTGCCTTTCTTGATTTTGACTTCCATATTGATCATCTAAATCATATTTAGAGTACCTGGAGTGTCCTTCCTTGCTTTCATCAACTTTAACATTCGCACTTTCAATAATCTTCCTCAATCTTTTATTGAAGCACCGGTAGGTCTTACTTTGAGTTGAGTATCCCAAAAATATTCCTTCATCACTTCTTGCCTCAAACTTACCTAAGTCCTCATCTCTTTTGATATAACATTTACTACCAAAGACTCTAAAGTATCTCACAGTAGGAGGATGACCAAACCAAAGCTCATAAGGAGTCTTACCAGAATTTCCTTTGATCTGCACCTGATTAAGAGTGTAGACAACAGTACTCACAGCTTCTCTCCAATAAACTTGAGGAACATTTGTTTCCATCATCATGGTTCTGGAAGCTTCTTGAATGGTCCGGTTCTTTCTTTCCATAACTCTATTTTGCTGAGGAGTCCTAGGAGCAGATAGCTATCTTTTTATTCCATGCTTTTCATAGAAAGCATCAAACTCACTGGAGGTAAATTCTCCACCTCTGTTAGATCTCAGATGCTTTAGTTTTCCACCAATCTCATTTTCAACCATTATCTTGAACACCTTAAACTTGTCAAGGGATTCTAATTTTTCTCTCAAAAAAGTTACCCACATCATCCAGGAGTAATCATCAATTAGCGGCATGAAATATCTATCTCCTTGCACACTTCTAATTCTAGCAGGACCACAGAGATTAGTATGTACTAGTTCCAATCTCTCACTTGAACCTTGATCCTTATTCTTGAATGAAATTTTGTTCTGTTTGCCCAATTGACACTCTCTACATATGTTATTAGGTTTCACAAGTCTTGGAAGATCTCTTACAACTCGAGTGGAACTTATTTTGACAATGTTGTCAAAATTCACATGACACATCCTCCTATGCCATAGCCAACTTTGATCTGTCTGAGTAATCAAACAACTTTTTCCAGAACTACTTAAGTGAAAGATGTTACCTCTGGTTTAAGTACCGGATGCAATTTCAATTCCGGAGCTTTCCAAGATTTTGTATTTTCCATCCTTGAACTGAAGATCATAACCTTTGTCAACCAACTGTCCAACACTGAGAAGATTATGTTTCAGTCCTTCCACATACAGAACATCATTGGTGTTGTTCTTTCCATCAAAAGAGATGGATCCTCTACCACAGATTCTACCAGTTGAGTTGTCTCCAGATTTTACAAGTCCTCCTTCATAGTTTTCAAAGTTCACAAACTTACTCTTGTCACTAGTCATGTGATGAGAACATCCACTATTAATTACCCATTCATCCCTTTCAATAACCTGAGCAACCAAGGCACTTTCCACATTTACATAGCTAGTAGATTCAGTAGACACCAGATCTTCTTCTTTGATAGCAATAAACACCCAATCATTTTTAGAGAAGCCCCCATGATCAGATTCATCATCTATTACTCCTCCATTTTCTTGAACATAGTAACATTTCTTCTAACCTTTATACCTATTAAGGTTAGGTTTTGAAAACCTTTCCGGACATCTTGAGGCAAAATGACCAATCTTGTCACAAGCAAAGCATTTGAGTGGTAATTTTCCTTCATACTTACCGGATCCTCTGGGCATTCTTCTGGCAATAAGAGCTTCAAGATCTGTTGTTTCTATTTCAACGTCTTCAAGATCCTTTCTTGTCTTTACAAATTTGTTTGATCTTGCAGAATAGCTTTCACCCAGATCATATCTTTGTTTTCCATACACGCTGGCTTTGAATGCAAATTCAGACTTGGGAAGAGAATCACCCAACTCACTTAATTCGAAATCTTAAATTTTGCCAACCAGATGATCTCTTGTAACCTCTGAGACTGTCATGATTTCTTCTATAGCTACAATCTTATGTTTGTATGAATTTGGTAAAGATCAGAGTACTTTTGATACAATTTCTAATTCTTCCAAAGTACCACCAACACACCTAATGCCACACACAAGTTCATTTATCTTTTACATATAGATTGTGATGTTTTCCTCTTTGCTCATCCTCATAGTTTCAAGTTATCCTCTCAGACTTTACATCTTTGCACATTTGACATATTTGTCACCTTCATATAGATACTCCAATTTTTTCCAGATTTGGTAAGCAGTTTTTAGACCAAAGACATTTGTCATTTCTAAATCAGTCAGGGCACTCAACAATACTTCTTTAGCTCAAAGATTATTTTCAGCATCTTTGACTTGATCAGGAGTTAAGGACCTTTCTCCAGAGGTTTATACTCAACACTAGTTATTGCCCAATAGGCATCACCCATGCATTGCAAATGGCAATCCATGCAATCTTTCCAAACATAATAATTTGTTCCATCAAATCTTGGACTATCCTTCTTGTAGGTCGACATCCTGGATCTCCTCAAGCAGTTAAGCTTTTATGCAAGGATCTGGCTCTGATACCAATTGTTGGAACTAGATAACTGAGAGGGGGGGTGAATCAGTTGTCCCAAAAAAACTTTTCTTGCCTTTAACCTTCTTTGTTATCTTACTATCAGATTAGTGATGTAAACATTAAAGCATTAATCAACACATTTGACACCAAGATTTTGACATGGAAACCTGGTTAAGGGAAAAACCACGATGGGGGTTAACCCACAAAAATGCATACCCTATTAAAAGTACTTAATAAAATAGAAGGCACATGCCTTCAAGTGCACTGCCTAGAGCTCACTGCCTATAGAATTTGATTAGAAAGAATTAACTGAGAAATAACATCTACTTCATGCCTAATTTGGTTTCAATGAATGCTCAAGAAATTTTGCTCTGCCCTAAATTCTTCTTCAGACTATTCACTACTCTCACTCCTTTTCTTCTCTACTCTACTCCTGATCCTTTCTACAGATTGAACTATTTTGCACAAGGATAATTTCAATACCTCTTCAACAAGTATTTATATACTTCATCAACCTTGGAATGATCAACAAGGTCGGCTAAACTTGACACGGATCATCACACTATCAGCCAAACATAACTAAGACTTGAATCTGCTTCTACAACCACTCTATGCCTCATAAAAATGTTTTTAAGGCATCCACCACAAGCTAGGAACATCCGGTCCGCCAAGACTAGGAAGAACATCAACCTCAAGAAGGAATCTTCAATCAACAAGCTCAAACCTCAATGCGGACCTCTAACATAGTAGCCACATGATCCAGAGACCTCCACAAGAACATTGAATTCACCAATAACATCCATTCTAAACCAAATGATCAGAAGCAATTGAATCTTCCTCTAGAACCTCAAGAACACTCTCTGCCATGACTGTCAAACTAGAAGAATAGCTTGCAGACCTCCAAACCATGAACCACAGATGTTGATGATACACCTTGACTTCCCAAACCTACCTTCAGATCCGCAGATCACAATTTTATATTACCAGATCAATTCAGACCTCTTTCCTGTCACTTTGTCTTTCCTTAGTATTGTAGGAACCGGTTCTACTCAGATGGCCATAACTCCTTCAAATATTTATGTGGACTTCTCAAATCTTAACTGGAGCAATCTCTGACAATCCTATACATAGCCACATGTTCCGCATGTATTGATTATCATTAATTTTCTCAATATCCTCAACAGTCCAGTCTTCTATGCAGACAACAAAATAGGATACAGTTGACACCAATGGCAACAAGGATATGTTGACATCAATGAAAACCCACTTAAGCACATATTTGCAACACTATTATCCTCAAGGAAATGAACAAGTAGAAGCCACAAATAAAACTTTGAAGTCAATACTAGTCAAAATCATAAAGGACTCTAAAAGGGATTGGCACTTACAGTTGTATCCAGACCTATGGGCTTACAGAACAAGCATTAGGACTCCAATTGGAACCAACCCTTATACCCTCACTTTCATATCAGAGGTGGTATTACCATTGGAAGTAGAGTTGCCTAGCTTGTGAGTGTCGTTACAAGGATTATTGGACAATAAAGAATATAGAGTAGTAAGATTGGCTGAATTAAAAATGATGGATGAAACATGCTTGAGAGCTATTCAAAGACATGATTCTTATCTAGCAAGAATGAAAAATCAATATAACAAAAGGGTTGTCCCAAGACCCTTTCAAGTGGGAGATCTAGTGCTCAAGATAGACAACTTGATCGATAAAAGAGCTGGAGAAGGACAAAAATTCAGACCCAATTAGATAGGTCCTTACATGGTCAAAGAAGATGTTGGAAATGGTGCCTATCTCTTGTGCACATTAGAGGGAGAAGAATTTGGCAAAACAGTCAATACCTTTCACCACAAGAAATATTGTCTAAAAACAAAAAAATCATAAAACATAAAAATACAAAAAAAAAATCAAAATGTCAAAAATAATTTGTTTCTTGCATTTCTGTATCATTTTGTTCATCATGCTTTACAGTTAGTGACTTGCTCTTGTACTATTTTCTTTTCAATAAGGAGTCTAATGTTGCCTAGATATACGTCATCCTTTCAGGACCTAGAGATTCCCCATTTTCACAAATCACCATTATCCCCTTTTCATCCCCAGTGATTCTAATCAAAATCTAGCTCTTAGCTTTACACTGATCCCAGTCTTAATGAGTCAAGATGTTAGGTCTAAACAAAGTCAATATTCAAACCTACAGTGTTCAAAGGAAGCTTGCAAGTAGACCTTCCCAATTCTTCACTAGTATTAGAGAAGTCCAACCAGACTACAAAACTTCAAGTGGCACTCAACCCCTTATCTTTTCTGGCCAAAACTGTCAGGAAGATCAAAACTCTAAAGGAAGCAATCTAAGGTCCGAGTGAATAAAAATATGAGTGATCAAAATAAGAGTGTTAAAAAGTGAGAATTGAGAGATCAAAATATTGCATTTCAAAGTTCCAAAAGCATTCATTTCTTTAAAAGTCAAAATCCAAAAAAATGAGAAAAATCAAGTGAGGCATTCTAGAAAATATAGAAAAAAGTAAAAAAAAGAGAGAGAGAGAGATACAAAAAATAAGAGTGAAAGAGAGAAGATTGCTGAATGTCCATACTCTTGGGTGGAGATCAGTCTAAGCTCGAAGCCTCAAGAGTGATATTCTAACAGAGGAAGAAAGGTACAAAGCACACACATGCACTAGCTAAGTAAAACAAAGAGTCTAGTAGTCTCTAGGATCATCTTCTACCTAGGGACCCTTGTTCTTTCCTATTTATCCTTTACCATGGGTCTACCTTGCTTTCCATCTATGATCTAAGTCTAGTGAACACCAACAAAATTTGCTACTTGTCTAAGTTGAAAGCTTGTCAATTTGTCTTATCTAGATAAGGATCAGTGTTTAGCCTTTAGCAAAGCCAAAAAAAAAATGCTCCATCTTCATTCTCGCTCCCCACTTGAGTTTTAAAAATTCTATCTCACAACCTTGCATAGGTCTCTTGTATCAAGGTAGCTCGCAATCCCCTGAATTGAAAATCGTATTTAAGAGCAATCACATTGTTTACTCCACATTGCATTCATGCTAAAATTAGAAAAAGAGTCTCAAAGCAATAAAGTCAAATGTCATATCTCATGACATTCAATAGAAGTAAATGTTTCATTTCAGCATTTCTTGTGTTCCTGTATTATCATATCGTAAAGTACATCTCATATGTATGCCATAAAAAATTACAAAAACATGTCATCGTTATCATACTTGCATCGTCAAAAGAGTTGAAAGGGTAAAAAACACAATCAAAAAGTTCTCAAACTTCCAAACATGCATAGTAGATGAGTACAAATCCAATAGGCGAAAACCATAAAAGGATAAACTTTCCTAGATACATCCAAAGTTGACATATACAAGGGTATCAAAGAGCTAGGACAAAATGCTCTCAAAAGAAGTAGAGGCTCCCCATGCAAGGGGACATGATTTCAAGAAAGGAAGTCAAGGCTGGTTCCCTCCAACGAAACCCTCAGGACTTCGGCTCCTCTTTCTACGAATACCACTCATCACTCCATGAGACCTATAGGAGCGAGGCGCTCTACTATGAGCATGTGACTATGAAGGCCCTACCATACTACATCTCATCATCCAAAACTAAGACGAGCCATCTCTTAGAGCACTCGATTCTCACCCTTAAGGGTGTGAATTTGGGCCTTCAAGTCTGCATTCTCTTGACATCCATGGTAGACAAGAGTGAAAATGTTTGTGTGTCACCTAGCAGTAGGGAGCACACTAGGGTCATCTAAAAGACAGTCTTGAGTCATCCTAGTGAAGGGAGAAGCCAAGCCAACATTAATCTCGCAAACAAAATCCCTCCACTCTTTGACATTACCTAAAAAAGTGAATTGAAAGAGAAAGACAAGTCAGTTCCCCAATGAAAAGAGAAAGGACAAAAGTACAAAAAATAAACAAATGAAACTCACGTGGATCACTTGGCTTCTAATTAGGGTCAAGTTATTGCATCACCTCATCTGAATGAGGAGGTTGAGGAACAATAGGACCCTCAGGGATATCAGGAGCATCATCTGCATCATCGGTAGCATCAAGACCCTCATCTTGTGCATCCTCAAGAAATCTCTCATCTAACAAATCATCATCATCTAGAATATAGTCCTCGTCAGTGGACTTTGAATCCACAACAACAATGAGTGATCGGGAAGGAGTTCCTCTCCCTCCCCTCTGTCCTCCTCTCGAAACTCTAATAATGAAGACTCTAGGAGTCAAAGGAGTCCAAACAACTAACCTCTGTCCAATCTCACCCATCTCTTGAATAGTCTTGTAGCAAGTGGACACTAGCGGCAAGTTCTCAGGGAAGTCCTCGCCAAATTGCTGTGAAAATTGATCAACATGATGGGCCTCAACTAGACCATTACGATTTGAAATCTTGGATACTCTAGGACAGTACTCTCTAACCTCAACATCATGAGCCCAGGATCCCTCCATGTCATGATAAGGATCAAAGACCATGTCCTCATCTATAAGAGTAGCGACAGTGGGTAAAGAAGCACCAAGGTGACCTACATGCATCCACCTAGCTACTCTCGACAAATGTTTATTTGGAATCAGAATGAGCTTCTGATAGGGCCTAATGTGCTCAAATATCCATGTCATGATCAAAGAAGAGTGGCTAAAAGCTAGAGCCCCTCGCCGTGAAATACGATAGAAGTCCCTGTAAACCATGGCCAAGATATCTAGTCCCCAAGCATATATCGTGCCCTCCTCAATATCACGAATGATGGGTGCCCAACACCATCTCAAACGAGCCGAGGCCTTCACTAGTACAAAAAGAGCAATATATAACTAAAAAAACTACTAAAAATTGTTTATAAATGACCAAACATGGTCACGTGACCATTAGTAGTTTATTGCTAGTCATTTATAATGTGACCAAATTGATGACTAAACCATTTTTAGTCATTTATTGGTTGTTTTAATTGATCAATTTGGTAGTATATTTAGTTGTTGATTTAGTCATTGATTGTTGTAATCTAGTCACTTATTTAGTCAGTTTTTATTCACTGATATATTTAGCTGTTAATTTAGTCATTAATTGTTGTTAACTGGTTACTTATTTAGTCATATTTAGTCACTAATTTCTGTCCATTGGTAGTGTATTTAGTCATTGATTTTAATCATCATTTTGATCAAGTTGGTAGTATATTTAATCATTTTTATTCACTGATTTAACACTAGTCATATATTTAGTCATATTTATTCATTATTCATTGATTTCTGTCAATTAGTAGTATATTTAGTCAATTTCATTATTAATTGACGTTAATTAATAGTATATTTAGTTATTTTAATTGACTGATGTTTCAGGATTTAAACATAAAACACAGAAATACACATCAATCATCAATTACACACAATATAAAGACAACCATTGAGAAGGCAAAATTGTTGAACTTTATTAAAAGAAAGGTGTTCTTACAACTTGCACAAGTCTAAAATATCTATATTGCTTGAAAATTGCTTAGAAATAGAGTATTACAATGTTTATTTTTAGTCACGAGACTAAAAATATGAGTTACAATGCATAGAAATGACAAGAAAGAAACTTCTCTAAGTTTACAATGCTTTGCCAAAAAGTGAATTGTTAGTAACTGATTCTCAACCAGCCTAACTGCTGCCACAGGTCATCTAATCTACCCCATTAGTCTAGCACTTGTCCTATAACTCTTCTGAGGTACCATAGAATTGTGTGTATCTCCTGAAGTTCAATGAATAGACACAATCCATTAATTAAGATGATCATAAGCATATACATGATTGTAAATGATTGAATAGCTTGTAAAACATTCTCTTTAGAAACTAACCTTATCAGGGTCACATATAGTACAAGGATGATATACATTGAATGACAAAGTTATGTATCTCCTTGGATAACCAAACAGGTTCAAATACTTGATGTTGATCTACCATTGGTTCTATTCTTCCATACAAGGGGAGCAATCAAGGTCCAAACTACATTTTGAAACACATATCAGCAAGGCAAAAGATCATGTGATTGATAGTTAGACTTGGTAGTTGTTGAATATGAGGTGGATAAATCATAATAGAATGAAATAAATATTTAAGTTTTCTTTGAACAACATCCTTAATCATGTTAGGATCTGGTAAGTATTCAAGTTGCATGTGTGCTAAAGAAACTAGTCTCCAGCTCCATCTGTAAAATAGTAAAAAAATTCTTGAAAATGAATAAAATTTATCCCCCCAGCCCCATAATAAATGAGGATTGAAAAAAACCTTACCATATAGCCCTACATCAAGCCACTCATTCACAATCTTCACCCAAGTACTAGCCCATCCAACATCAATGCTCCACTTGAAAGCAAATAGTTGAAAATTATAGACTATAAAAAACTATTGACTATCTTTTTGATGTTTATAATCATATTGACCTAAAATTGACAACGAAAATTAAATATCATGATCATATTGTCATTCAAATGAAAACATTTTCAATGACTTGAATACATGAGCATCTAGGTGGTGTGTAGACACTTCTATATTGTTTGGTGTAAGTTCCAACCAATGAATAGCATAGCAAAGTACATGGCTCCCATTGAGAAAACAAAATGGAAAAATCCATAGCCATACAGAATGTCATCATTTGATTCAACTTCATCTTTTTGTAACTGTAGATTATGCATAGTTTTATTATGAATAGATATGGCATTTTTTTTATTTTCCTAAATACCTAATGTTTCCTATTGATATTGAAAAGATAAAGATGCATAAATTAGTAGATTTAGTCCCATGAATTTAAGCAAATATGAGAGAGCTTACTTGAAATGATTTTGAGTCAATGCCAGTAGAAAAGGTTGCCATTATTATAGCCAAGACAACAATTATAAAACTTTGTAAATGATTGCAACAAAAATTCAAGTTTCTAAACAAACCAAGTTTTACCATGGACACGTCAACCATTCAGACTAGAATTTGAAAGTAAATAAGTTATCTGTCAGGTTAAAAATGCAAAAAACATATACCAATATGTTAGAGCACATGTTGACCTAAGTTGCATAAGCTCTACCAATTATTACCTAAATGTTAGAACCAAAAAATAATATCGGTTTAATAATATAGTAACTGTCTTATTTTGATAATAATATAAGAAAGAGATACAGTAGTCATATAAAAATATATGATTTTCACTATATGCTAAAATCCTCAGTGCTATTTGTATCAAAATAGAAGGTATAGCTATAGCTAGTTTCTTGTTACTGATGCTTCGTCTTGCATAAAGAGCAACACACTATAGTTGAAAAAAATAGAAAATGATTCATTAGATCTCCTCTAGAATTTGAAGATAAGGACCAATCAATATAGAAATTGATTTTAGAAGTGGCTCTGAAGGCACAAAAAATAAAAAAGCAATTTACCATGCATTTTAATAAAACATAAGATACTCCATGGTCAAACAGTCAATAGAAATTTTACTGCTACACCGTATCATATAAAATGGGTGAAATACACTAGTAGACATGCAAGCAAAAAGCATTTGTTGTCATTAAATAAGTGTAATTCTAGAACCACATTTTCCTCCTATGAAAGCATTTCTTAAACAGGAACGGAGGATAAGTAGGAATTTGTTTGAAAGGGAAACAACTTAAAAATAGACAATTGTCATAAACAATGAAGTAATTGATTGAAGTCATTAATGTTTAGAAAATTGGATGAAGCTTAAATGATACATAAGAGAGGCACATATAAAAATAATTGCATGGGCGGTAGGACAAAAACACAACCTTCAAGAAAGATAACATTAACTAAATATAACTTTCCTTATAATTAATTTAATCATAATATGTATAGATTAGAGGAAAAAGATCTAAGCTACAAACTATATTGCTGAAGCAAAGTGCATATTCTAAAAATATACTGGAGATAAAATTATAAGGAACTAAAATAGAGAATCAGCTTCCATACTAGCTGACACCTTTATGGAAGGAAAGAAGCAGATTAAATAGTTTCAAATCAACTCTGATGCCTTCAAAGAATGCAGGGACAGTTACTTCAAAAGAAACTATTACCATTCTTGCAATTTAAACTGAGATGAAATGTCTTTGAGGACGGAATAGAATACAAACTATAAACAGAGATCCAACTCCTCTATAGCATGTTTAATACACAGTTTTGAAAATAAAAAGGGATTCTATCTTAGAAGAAGTAAAGTATAGTTTTGGGATGTTACCACTACACTACACCATGTCTTCTTGGCTCTTGCAGTGATGCGGGAGGCTCTACTGTGATACCACACTAGCTCTAGGGACCTCTTGTGGTGATGCGGCGAGAGGTCCAATTGAAAGAGGCACTGCACATTCTGTTTAACACACACAACTCCCTTGAAGATTACTCTATATATCTTTAATTATTGTAGATCTGCATTCTCAAGAATGCTCTTTCATCAAGGGAAAATGTCTTCTCTTCCATCGCTCATAGGCGATTTGCATTTGTAACACACACAATTCTTCATAATAAGCTTATTTACATGCATGTCAAGTGTGGAAGTTTGGTGAAAATGGGAGCTTGGAATAGGGTATGGACATCATATGAAGAACTCTAAGACATCTTTCCCATGTCCCTGTAGAGCCAGAGTAAACTGTGTGTGGGATGGCAGGCTCTTCCCGTAGCCCTGTGAAGGAACCTAAGACCCAGTGCGGTAGAGTAGGTGACTTCCCCACTTTCCCACAAGGATAAAAATATTTTTATACAAGAGAGTGGTGGTGCCAAATAAAATAAAATGAAAGATAAAATATAGTGCCGTAAAATAAAATATGCAATGGGGAAGGAATTTTATAAAGTATGGCAAGTATTTTTTGGGAAAAGTTTTATTACTAGCACTTGCACCCATAGGAGGTTCAAGGGATATGCTGATAGGAAATTTAAATATATTTTTTAGTCAATATTTAAATATATTTTTAAAGTTAGTTTATAAATATTAAGAATAATTAATGTTTTAATATTACATAATTAATTATATAGCAATTAATCAATACATACTTTGATTACAAATTTGTATTTTGTTAAGTAATGGCATCTATTTATTCAACCCTCCCAAGACTTGTGTGTCAAGTAAGGTGATCCATTTTCCCACATCCTTAGATAGTCCCAAAATATTTTCACAAGGCAATTCCATTGTAGAGGCAATTCATCCATGTTAACATGTGCTTAAATTTACTGAAGATCTAATTTATAGAGTTGCAAAGTTCCAGTCACTGTAAATAAGTGGGCTTGAACAACAACTATGGTCTTATGTTATGGAGATGGCAAATAAAGAAGTCCAAATGTACCATTTCATTTTACTTCCCATTGAGTACAATTTGGATAGCTTAAGGGTCTAACATCTAATTTAAATATAAAGTGGCTTAGAATCATATGTAGGTATGCCTAATAATAAGCATAGGTTTAAGAGATGTAAATTAAAATGTTTATGATTTCAATTAGATTGAACTACAATGGACAGTTTGACCATCTAACATTCTCCTGCCCAATTATATAACAATGCCGACAATAGTGACCATGTTTGGATTCTCTATATGTTGAATGAAAGACATGTATTAACTTAAACACTAAAATTCATCCCAAAACTTTATTCAGAACACGGGCCTATTTTACCAATCTCCTCAAAAGCATATTATTCTCATCATTCCCATAATATTTTTGGCATCCCAGCTATTGTCCTCCCCTTGAATATGACCAGAGAGTAAGAGTATTCTGCTCCTTGCCCTAAAATCTAGTTTCTAAAAGTAATTTATGGTCTCTTCTAGCAGCCAAATACTTAAAATAAGGCTTGGCATGTTTTTCTTATTGATTGAAACCATATATAAGTTTTACAACTCTTTGGCTCCAAGGCCACCCCCTGAACATTTGTTTGATGAAAATCTATGAGTTGTACAGATGGAGTAAGCTTCTTCTTCCATTTAGGCTTTAGCATATTAGCTAACCCACAAACCTAAAAGGAAAGATCATCCCTCCCTCTAAAAACACCCCAACTACCACAATGCTCTCCAACTCTAAACAAATGTTGAACTAAGATCCCCTAATTCCCCACTCAAACTCTTAAAATATGGACTATTAACAATTGCATGCTACTTGTTTAAATTACAATGTTAATTGAATATTTTTCCCTTTTTCAAGTAGTAGTCGGATATTATTAGTTTCACATATAAATGGAAGAGAGAAGTGGAATGATATCAGTTTAACTCCTTTAAATATCGTGTGAAATGAAATTTGAATGTTGTGGTTTGGCTACCCCCTCGCATAGCCACAGGCAACCTTCATTTTTTGGCATTAGCAATTTGGGTAGCCTGTATTTTTTATCCTTTACCATTTGGCTAGGTCTTTCTGCCATAGTTTAGAGAACCCTATATTGTTGTGGTTTGACAATATTCACAATAGTGGAGAACTAAATAGTCTTTCCAGCCTGTTGCACATAAAATCCTATATTGTAGCACTTTAACCATACATGGACAATAATTATAGAAATAGAGCCCAGATGCAACCCCTAGGTAAATTTGGTAGTTATTATTGTTGTTGTGCCTTAAAATAGAGGGCGGTGTTAGTGCTATACAAATTTCACTAAGGTGGTTTGTACCTAATTTCTCTCATAAGTGGCTACATGAATTTATCTTTGACCATATTTGAGATAATGAACATGAACACAAAAGAAATCCACATCTGATTGGGATTTGGGCAACTTAGTAAGTTAGTATTGTTCCTCTTTGGACACAAAGCTAATTTGATACCATATAAATCATTGATTAATACTAATTAGATGATCCCAAGTATATATAATGGGAATGGAATTGATTGTTTTTTTAACTATGGCTCTCCCCTACTCAACTATATTTTAAGTTTGAACAACAAATAATTCCTTACAAAGAACCCCAAAAGGATTACTTTAACTTACATACCTATTTAGAGAAAGTAAGTCAGCATGTTTGGAAAAGAGATTCCATCAGTTGATTTGGGAATTTATTATGGCCAGCTACTCTTGATCCTATTCATGCAATACCTTCTTTACACCTTCATACCAATTACCTAAATTAAGATAGAAGATTATTAAGGACCATATAATAATAAAAAAAATCAACAATAGATTTTCAATATGATAAGCATACCTATCGTTAAAATATGTATAGTTGGTCTGACTGAATGAGGGCTCATGATGATTGTGTTGAAGACTTTGGAAATTGGCATTACTCTATTGGGGGGATGTTACAATTGAAGGTGATTGTGGTTGAAGTTTTAAACTTATGGTTTGCTTCTTTCTATGTTTATAGGAATGGAACAATGACATCTGCTTTCATGTCTTAACTTCAAATTTGACTGAACAAAATTTTTGATAAACTCATGAACATTTGTCTGGTTATGGTCTATGTATTTCAATTTGAAAAAAAACATCAACACAAAGGGAAATAAATCTATATTCAAATAATTTTTTCACAATGTATAGACATGTATTGAGCCATTATAGCCCCCCCCAAAAAAAGTATTGAGCCACCGTGGTTCATTTCCTCTTTGGGGGACTAGGGTCATCTTATATAGTACTTTTCCATCTAGTGAGAATCAATTTCCTTTCTCTGAGAACTGTTGTTCCACCAAATTCAAAATTTGACTTTCAACTGACTTTTCTTTCTATGTAATGGGTCAATCAAACTACAAAAATGTATAGATATATGGGGTAAATAAAATGGATTGAACACAATTTTCCAGATATATGTTTAAAAAATAGAGGGCTCTACCTACTTATTCACTTTGTATGCCTTCGATAGTCGATAGACCACAAATTTCTACTTTACATTAATTTATTAAACTTTTCTTGTCAGTTTACTAATAAATAGAATTTCAAGATGCAAAGCAGATGAAATAGAAGCAGGGGAAAAGATATCATATCACATATACTTAAATTTTGTTTCGCTAGACTCTGTAAGACCTCCACATTGTCTTTTGTCACATTTAGTAAACTCTAATAGAATTTTTACAAGGAAACAAGGGACATGTACCAAAGACACTACATGTAACCTAGTAGAAACACATAATGTTTATAAATATTAAATACAAAAATTGAAATATTAAATACAAAAATTATCTGCAAGACAAAAGCTTTAAATGAATTTTTAGCTTGACATGGTTGCTTGATCTCCACATAGGCACCTAAAAACTGCCTTTGCTTGATTGAGTTAAGAAACTTTGACTTGACCTTTCAATTTTCTTTGGAAACTATTAAAAGACTCCTATATGCTTGCCAACTACCCTCCAAGTCACCCAAACTAACCCCTATATCTTCTCAACTACTTATTATAACCTCCATCACTCCAAAACTACCAAAATCCCTTTACAATGTTCATAAGATATGTGTTAAAGCTTTGAAATGGTTAACAATCTCTTGGAGGCATAGGAGAGCTTCAAGGGCTTTTAGTTGCTAGCTCCCAATGCACTGTGATACCATCCCTAATGCCATGGATTGTCCACTTAATAAGTCGACTGTGCATTCTTTTCTCTCCAAAATGTTTATTGTTGTCAAAACCTAAAAAGGTTTAGTCATTCTCATTAAATTCTAGACCATTTCCTAAGACTGTCACTTCTTGTAGTTTGTCACTTCCTATAGCTTGTCCCTTAATGTAGTTTGTGTGTATGACTACCACTTGAAATATAAAACATGACAATACTTTTTACCAAAGTGACAATACTCTTGCAACCAATACAATATTATTTCATGTGAATGGATATGATGTTCAATGTGTCTTCATGAATTCAAACATAGTTTTACTAAGACGGGTTTTAATCCTCATTTCATAGTAGACAACCCATTATAGTTTTGACTATCCTGCTCATCTATCTCTAATCTCTAAGGCTTACATGACTATCATGTCACAGACTATTACCATGTGAAAATGACTATCCATTTGAACTTTTTGTGCACTTCCTCTATGAGCTTACCTATCCTCATGCTTTTACCACAATCATAGTAGTCCTTCAAGTAATTGCATCACTATCTTCTACCATATCCTTTTTTATTTTCTCCTTCATTTGACAATGACTATGTTTATAAATGATTGTCCTAAGAGCAATGAATATGACTATCATGATGTATCATCTATGGCTAAGGACTATCCACCTATCTACTACCCTCATGATCATGCATAGGCTTTTATGGACTGTCATACTTGATGGCATCAACACCTTTTCATGGTTATTGCACAGTTTGTTATCTTCATTGACTTTGTATAGTTTCCTTTGGAATGAGCATGATATTCTCAATTATTATTGTCTTCTATTGATGGTCACAATGATCACTACCTTTGAAAATTTGCATAGGATACAAGATCATTGTCTCATCATTATTTACTTAGAGAACACGTGGACAATCAACTCCTCTCTTTATCTCATCTATCATCACCAAAGTCGTGAGAAATATGACTGTCATATGTCCCCTTTTAATAACTTTTCAAACCCATATTACTATAATTCACATTCTCCTTGATAAGATAGTCCATACTTAAGATACTGCCTTCTGAGTCATTCTTCTTTGTACGACTTTTCCCTATCACTTTATACTTATCTAAGGAATTATTTAGATAAAATGCTAATTGGAAAGACCTGTGAAGCTTTATCAAGGATTATTTAGTGATGTTTGACTATCAAAACTATATATTTGCATAGAGCTATCCATTCATAGTGATTGTGTTTATAAATGATTGTCCTCAGAGCAATGAATATGACTGTCATGATGTAACATTTATGGCTAAGGACTGTCCACCTATCTACTGCCCTCATGATCATACATAGGCTTTTAAGGACTGTCATACTTGATGGCATCAACACCTTTTCATGGTTATTGTACAGTTTGTTATCTTAATTGACTTTGTATATTTTCCTTTGGCATGAGCATGATATTCTCAACTATTATTGTCTTCTATTGATGGTCACAATGATCACTACCTTTGAAAATTTGCATAGGATACAAGATCATTGTCTCATCATTATTTACTTGGAGAACACATGGACAGTCAACTCCTTTCTTTATCTCATCTATCATCACCAAAGTCATGAGAAATATGACTATCATATGTTCCCTTTTAATAACTTTTCAAATCCATATTACTATCATTCACATTGTCATTGATAAGACAATCCATACTTAAGTTACTGCCTTTTAAGTCATTCTTCTTTGTATGACTTTTCCCTATCACTTTATACTTATCTAAGGAGTTATTTAGATAAAATACTAATTGGAAAGACCTGTGAAGATTTATCAATGATTCTTTAACGATGTTTGACTATCAAAACTATATATTTGCATAGAGTTATCCATTCATAGTGACTGTGTTTATAAATGACTGTCCTCATAGAAATGAATATGACTGTCATGATGTATCATCCATGGCTAAGGATTGTCCATCTATCTACTACCCTCATGATCATGCATAGGATTTTATGGACTGTCATACTTGATGGCATCAACACCTTTTCATGGTTATTGCATAGTTTGTTATCTTCATTGACTTTCTATATTTTCCTTTGGTATGGTGATGATATTCTCAACTATTACTATCTTCTATTGATGGTCACAATGATCACTACCTTTAAAAATTTGCGTAGGATACAAGATCACTGTCTCATCATTATTTACTTAGAGAACACATGGACATTCAACTCCTCTCTTTATCTCATCTATCATCACCAAATTGGTGAGAAATATTACTGTCATGTGTCCCCTTTTAATAACTTTTCAAATCCATATTACTTTCATTCACATTGTCCTTGATAAGGCAGTCCATACTTAAGTTACTACCTTTTGAGTCATTCTTCTTTGTATGACTTTTCCCTATCACTTTATACTTATCTAAGGAATTATTTAGATAAGATGATAATTGGAAAGACCTATGAATCTTTATCAAGGATTCTTTAATGATGTTTGACTATCAAAACTATATATTTGCATAGAGCTATCCATTCATAGTGATTGTGTTTATAAATGATTGTCCTCAAAGCAATGAATATGACTGTCATGATGTATCATCTATGGCTAAGAACTGTCCACCTATGTACTGCCCTCATGATCATGTTGGAAAGAGACACTACTAGGCATGATAGGTGTTGTCATTGATGGCAACTAAGATCATCCCAATCATCTGCATAACACAATTTGTTCACATCAGAAGTTAGAATCAGAATTTTTCTAAGTCTGGGTAGTCAGGAACAGAGTAGGTGACAGGGTCCAGTATCTTGATCCAGATCTATCTGGTGCAAAGGCATGGTTTGCTATGGATCTGAGGTAGTTGTAAGCATTGTCAAGACACTCTAAATCTAGAATTTTGTCCTCCAAAGATAAAGGACTCAAAAGATATTAGCTTCTGAGTATCAAGTTTCGATTTGACAGAACAAACAGAAGAAGAACAGGTTGATCTTGTGAATGATGTATAGAAGTTGTTTATTGGGAAATTGGTGATGCTAAGTAATGATAGCTGACATGATTGATGATTTACAAGTGCAAGTTTTGATCTGCATCTCGTATTATGTATGGATCTAGCCAACAGAGCAGAGTACTCTACAAAGTTCTAAATGTTCTTGAAGCTGACTGGTAAAATGATTGTAGATCATGTTGCGGATATATATATCCAATGGAATTGGATGATTTTGGTATCTGTGTGTATTACAACTATGGAGTAATTATGAAAAGAAGCAGAGATCAAAATTCAGATGCTAGCAGAGCAGTAAGAAGAGGAGAGTAAGGATGAAGTGTATCAAGTTAGTTTTCTATACTTAACTAGAACTGAACTCCAGCATTGATATATGCCAAATATTAGTTCAAATTTATTGTAACTCTTCTTTCTTATAGGTAGTGAGCCTTCTTTTGAGAAGTGAGCTCTGGGAAGTAAGCCCGAATGCATATGCATTCCCCATTGTAATACTTTTGACAGAGTATAATTTTTGTGGGTTAACCCCCACCATGGTTTTTCCCTTAACCAGGTTTCCACGTTAAAATTTTTGGTGTCAAGTGTATTATTTATGTTTTTGCTCATGTGTTATTGATTAATGTTGAAATGTTCACATCATTGATTTGATTATAAGTTGTAAAGGAAGATTAAGAGAAAGAAATTGTTAGATTGTGTGACAACTAATTCACCCCCCTCTCAGTTGTCCGAACTTAATTCAATAATTGGTATCAGATCCAAGTTTCTTAAAAGAAGCTTAACAGCTTAAGGAAAGATCTTGGAAGGAGTTTTCAATGGGTTCACTCAAAGATCAACTTTAGTTGGCTCTAAAAGATCTTGATCAGTCCAAAGTAGAAATATCTAATCTAAAAGGTGAAATCAAGGATGCTGATGATACTATTGAAATGTTAAAAGATAAATTAAAGAAGTCTATGGGAAGGAATAAGGAGCTACTTTTGCAGTTATCTAGTTTAACTAAAGAAAATGGCATGAATGAAGCCTTGGAAGAAAGACAAAGGAGTGTGAGAAGTTGTCAAAAGAAGTTGTTGTTCTAAAAGTTGAGATGGAATTTGGGGCAATGAGGTTTACTAAAGAAGATTTGAATCAAACTCTAAAAGAAAGAACTGGTGAATGCTACAGATTGGACAGTATAGCTAGTCATCTAAAGTTTGATCTACAAGAAAGAAAAGACAATGAAAGAGATCTTGAAAGACAAATTGTCATTCTCAGACATGATCTAGAAGTTGCAAATGAATACAAGGAGAAGTTCAAGATAAGTTCAGCTAAACTTGAAGTAATACTTGAGGGTCAGAAAAAGGCTAATGACAAGCATGGTCTTGGATAAGAGAAAGATGAAAGGTCCAGATCTGGACAAAGAAACTTTCAACCAAGGAATGGGAGAAACAAACCTAGAAGACCTCCAGTAAGATAGCCTAATGCTCAAAGGTATCCATCTTTCAATGGAAATTGTTTCAAGTGCAATAAATTTGGTCATAAAGCCACTCAATGCAGAAGTAGAGTAAATCAAAATAATCCATCCTTCTCCAGACAATGCTTCAATTGTAAGAGGTTTGGTCATAAATCTAATGAATGCAAAAGTATGATAATGAATAACTCATCAAATAGAGGAAATAGGAATTCCTTCAATGGCAAATGCTTTGCATGCAATAGATTTGGACATATGACTAATCAGTGTAGATCAAGAGGAAATCAATCAAATGGGAAAAGAAATGTTATGTGCTTCCATTGTAACTGATCCAATTATTTTGCAAGATTCTGCAGAATTAGGACTAATGAAAGAAGAGGTCTGGTAAACAGAAAACTGGATGAGTAGAGACAAGACAAAGGCAAAATAAAAATTGAAGAGAATGAGATCCAGAATGAAACAAGTGAGACATGGGTCAAGAAAGTAATTGTGAACCATAGTGATGGGTCCACACTAGAATTTGGTGCAGATAATTCCTTAGGGAATTAACTTAGGAGCTCTAGCTCAAGGGGAGCTGTAATAAAAATCAAAATCCCCCAGCCAGTAAGTGCTTGAATCTAGCACAGTGAGAAAAGAGATCTTGGATTGTTTTAGATCATATGGAAGGACTTCCTGAAGAAAATAGATGGATATAGCAAATTGCAAAATAATTCATGAGAAACTATTCAACAAATAGGGTAACCGGATGTACTAGGATAGAGCATTTATTACAAAGACAAATTAAGCGCTGCGGAACATAAAAGGGTCATTCATTCCCTAGACATATCACTTTGCATCAGAAGAAAGCAAGAAGTGAAGGAGTGAATGAGCTCTAAGCTGAGAATTCTCAAGAATTGAAGCGCGAAGAGGATCCTCAAGCAAAACCCTAACCTGTGGAACAAGGTATTTCTATTTTTTGCAAAACCTCTTGAATTCTCAATCTCTGCAAATGGCTACACCTTTAGTTTTTGATGTCATTGAAAGGCCCCATCCTAAATTTAAGAAGCATCCTTACAAATTTGTTGAAGTCAAACCACTAGGTGCTTTTTTGGGTGTTCCATATGGGGTTTTACATGTTGAAGATATTAGGGCATACATCCACTATAACATGGATGAATTTGGAAACCTGAAACTCTTGGATTTGCTCACAACTACTTAACTGATGATAGCCATAAATTGAAACTAGAATACAAAGCCCTAGAAAGCAAACACTTTCTGCAAGTCATTAGGTTTCTGATATTTGATGAAAATGAATGGGTTTGATATGTCTTGAGCTGAATACATAATGAGTTCATGTGGCTATTAAAACCATTTAAGATTACAAAGGATGTTATCAAGGCTGTAACTGGATTAAATTCCTCTAGCAGATTACCCATGCTAAAAGTCATGAAAAACTAGATAGTGACTGAGGCTACCAGTGCCAAGTCTAACAAAAGGGCAATGACCATCAATGATATTATAGAACCTAATGTTAAATTTGCCTCCATGGTGATTAGGTACAAGATTTACCATTCCAGCAGGGAAAATTCTGTCTCTGGAACTGCAATATATGCATCCTAGCAAATAGCAAAGGAGAATGATTATGATGTTTGCAAACTACTACAGAATCAGTTGATTGAGAATCTGAGAAAAATAAAGGAAGATAGGAAAAATACCTTCAAATATGGTTCCTTGATTATATGTTTGTTCTTCTATTTTATGAATGAAGTACCTGGAATTCAAGGTGTGCATTGGAAAATGGACAAGCTAGTAGCATGGCAAATAAGAGATCACCTTCTCAGTCTTGGTGACTCCCAAGCCCAAAAGACTGCCATTTGGGGTTACTTCAAAAACTTCCAAAGTTTAATGCAAGCAAGAGAGAGAATCCCTAAAACAATTGTGGAGAAGTATGAAAATGACATATGTTTCATGGTTGACATAGATCAGTGCTTGATGGAAGCTATAGAACCAAGGATAGTTTGGATAATGCCTATGGGTTATGAGGTGGATGAAAGAGTCTTGGATATGTATGCTCAGCATCTTCTGAGCACACCTAAAGATACCTCTGTGGAAAGGTTTGGAACTTACAAGGAACTGAGTCTAAAATTTCATGTGGAACTTAGACAGCCGGAGACCAAGAGGAAAGTGTAGAGGCAAGTTGAAAAGTATGCTAAGAGCATTGGCCTAACCAAGGAAGCATTGAAGCAGAACAGAGAAAGAATTGAGAAGGTTGAAAAAGAAAAATAGGACAAGAACAAGAAGATGATCCAGTGGAACCATCCTTCACTTCAAGGACTACTAGAAGATTTATTGTTGCTTCTATTCCTCCTAAAATTGCAAAACCAGAAGTCAGACCATTCGGTGAAGCAAGTAAGAGAAAGAAAACAAAAGCCATAAGAATGAGTGTGGGCACAAAGATGATGAGGAGACAGAGATAGATGAAGAAGTCAAATAAATAAAATCCAAGAAAGCTAGAACTTTGAAGACTTCTGAAGACCAGCCTTCTGGAAGCATTAAGACCGGTAAAAAGCAAGTAACTGGTAAGGTCGCTATGACTATTGATAAAATTATAAAAACAATCACTGTTCATAGAAACTTAAAGCCTATCAGAGTTTACTATGATAAATTTGATCAAGCAAATAAGAAAATTTTGGAAGATGCCATTATCATATATTTGAACAAATTCAATTGAGCCCTATTGGAAATTTTACAAGAACTTCCTAAAGGTTTAAGGAAAGTACTGGAAATGAGGAAAGAAACAGCCAAGCTAAAGATCTAGAACTCAGAGAGTATTTCCTTTCTACTTTGTGTCCTGTAATGACTAGAAGAGAAGCAGATAAAATCCTCAGAGAAGTTAAAGAAAAATTCAGAAGCAAGGTTCGCATGAACAAGCTAATGCTTGGTAAAATTGAAGAAGTTGCAAAAGAAATAGAAGAAATTTTGAGAAAGGCCCTAGACAAGGATAAATATTATATTATTTTAGAGAAACAAGTTCAAGAAGACAATTCTCTAGTTCCGGAACTGGAAGCTCTAGAAGAAGAAATTAACAAGGGAATTGATGACCAATGTGTTAATTTCCTCTAGAGTTAATCTATGAAGAGCTAATGTTGGATTTAATTCATCAAATCGAATGTTGGAGAAGTTTAGGAAAAGAACATCATTAAGCAGCAATCTGATTTTGGTGAAGCCTCTGTTCTGGAAGAGGAACAAGTCAATCAAGAGGACATAGAAATGACAGACAAAATAATTGATGCAGAAGAAACTCTTCCACTTGATCTTTCCAGAAAAGTAGAGGATATTGCTGCTATACAAACCCCTCTAGATTAGGTAGTGAGTGGTGAAGATAGAGAAAAGATTTCACTTGCAAGTGATACAAGAAATGATAAAGCAGAGGAAGAGAAGGAAGAAAACCAAGAAGACAAAGCAAAAGAAGATGGTGCAAATGTTGAAGCACCTAAAACAAATGTAAAAAATTTGATGAACAAATGGATGATTCAGAAAATGTTGCAAGAGACACTATAGATGCAGTAAAAAGTCTTCTTGAAAAAGAAATGATTGAGCTTGATGAGCCTGAACTACTCTAAGGTCTAGCCATTCCAGATGCTCTCTCTCCAATTCAATTGATGAAAATTACATCATTCACCCAAGTAAAGTCTAGAGAAAAGATGTTAAAGTTCCACATGGAGGACAATGAGATACTGGGGCTTGCAAGCGGGATTTTGGAGAAGTTAATGCCTTCCTACCAGAAGAGTCCATCTGATTCCCCCTCCGGACATTTGAAAAATCTTGTAAGTTCTGTAAATACTCATTTTGAATCCTTTGAAAAATCTATAGAGCCAAAGGTCTAGAAAGAGTTTCTGGATAAGAAATTTAATGAAGTACATAATCTAATAGGAAATGATAGGATGATACTTGGGATTAGCATAAGGAGTATTCAAAATGCTTTAAATGATGGAAGAGATATGTACAAATTCTGTCTATCATGGCCCAAAATTAGTGAGGATATTGAGAAGAAGATAAAGGAGCAAGAACAAAAATTGTCAAATCTTTCTCAAATTTTTGATCCTCTAACAGTTTTTCCTATAAGTCAAGAATGTCAAGTAATTAGCTGACAGATGAGATAAAGAGGCTTGGTAAAGAAAAAAGTAACATTATGAAGAGAATGTGTGAGCTCCGGGAATTGATTGCCCCCAAGTTAGAAACCATGTTTAATGCCTTATCAGAAGCTCAGACTGCACTTCAGACAAGTAATCCTTCGGATCTGACAAAGGAAGAAGCATATGCATTTTTGCTGAGTGGACACATCTCAATTTTGGATGGAATAAAGGGAATTTGGGCCTCTGAACTTGTGTGATTGAAAAATAGTTTTGCAAATATTCTCAAGTTCATGTGAATAGAACTTAACGATTAGTTGTACATATGCGGTCCTATATACAAATTTTTGGAGAATTTTGGCTTGTGGACCCCACCCTTTGCCATTGATGTCAAAGGGGGAGTGAAGATCAGTGAAAAATGAGGAATCTAGCTAAGGGGGAGCACTGGAAAGCAGTGTGAAAAATAGTATGAAGGACAAGCAAAGGGGGAACTACTTTTGACACTTAGTCATTTTTCACTAAGTGTTGCCATCAATGCCAGAGGGGGAGATTGTTGGCAAGAGACACTGCTAGGCATGATAGGTGTTTTCATTGATGGCAACTAAGATCATCCCAATCATCTACATAACACAATTTGTTCACACCAGAAGTTAGAATCAGAATTTGTCTAAGTTCCAGCAACCAGGAACAGAGCAGGTGAAAGGGTCTGGTATCCTGGTCTGGATCTATCCAGTGGAAAGGCATGGTTTGATGTGGATCTGAGGTAGTTATAAGCATTGTCAAGACACTCTAAATCCAAAATATTGTCCTATGGAGATAAAGTACTCAAAAGATATTAGCTTCTGAGTATCAGGTTTCAGTTTGACAGAACAAACAGAAGAAGAACAGGCTGACCTTGTGAATGATCTTAATTCTAGATGTATAGAAGTTGTTTATTGGGCAATTGGTGATGATAAGTTATGATAGCCGACATGATTGATGATTTACAAGTGCATGTTTTGATCTACATCTCGTATTATGTATGGATCTAATCAATAGAGCAGAGTACTCTACAAAGTTCTAAATGTTCTTGAAGCTGACTGGTAAAATGATTGTAGATCATGTTGGGGATATATATATCTGATGGAATTGGATGATTTTCATGTGTGTGTGTATTGCGACTATGGAGTAATTGTAAAAAGAAGCAAAGATCAAAATTTAGATCCTAGCAGAGCAATAAGAAGAGGAGAGTAAGGATGAAGTGTATCAAGTTAATTTTCTATGCTTAACTAGAACTGAAATCGAACATTGATAGATGCCAAATATCAATTCAAATTTATTGTAACTCTTCTTTCTTATAGGCAGTGAGCCTTCTTTTGAGCAGTGAGCTCTGGGCAGTAAGCCCGAATGCATGTGTACTCCCCATTGTAATACTTTTAACAGAGTATAATCTTTGTGGGTTAACCCCCACTGTGGTTTTTTCCCTTAACTGGGTTTCCACGTCAAAAATCTTGGTGTCAAGTGTATTATTTATGTTTCTGCTCATGTGTTATTGATTAATGCTAAAATGTTTACATCATTGATTTGATTATAAGTTGTAAAGGAAGATTAAGAGAAAGAAATTGTTAGATTGTGTGACAACTAATTTACCCCCCCCTCAGTTATCCAGACCTAATTCAACAGATCGTGCATAGGCTTTTATGGACTACCATACTTGATGGCATCAACACCTTTTCATGGTTATTGCACAGTTTGTTTTTTATTACATCAGGCGGCAAAAACAAGGGGCCGAACCCTTAACAGAGATTACAAAAGAAAAAGTACAGGCTCAGGAAATAAAAAGAGCCTGGAACCAAAACCCAGGAAACACCAACTTACAAACGGTAGATAGAAGCAATAGCAAAAAACCAGCAAACAAATAGCAGAAGGCACACTAGGACATAGAGTCCTCCCAGTCTTTAGCAAGAACTTCAAAAACTTTGTCTAGCTCCTAAGTTCTGTCATTGTCGGCTCCCTGGGAGAAAAGTTGAATATCCTATAAAAGGGTTAAGCTGATCATGGAAGACCTGCACAACATGCAAGTAATTAACTTATAAAGAGTAGATATCTTGAGTTGCAGAGCCACCATCTTGTCCTTTAACTGAGTCACTTCAGCAAAAAGAGAGTTACTGTCCTTGCCCTCATTCACATTGCCATCCTCAGCAGTAGCCCTGACATCATCATCTTGAATCTCTTCAGGGACAGACTGACTATTCGCTTCCACCTCTTCAATACCAACAGAATTTTGCTCATTCATGTTCCCCTCTCCTTCGCCAGTATCATACTGGGCTTCCACAAGGCTTTGATGGTCAAACTCATCTTTATCACTACCAGTACCAATCACATTCTCGGGGCTGTCCCTGTAATCATTCTGCAGAGAGTCATGGCCATCAAACTGCTCCCCAGAAACAGGATCCTCCATGCAAATTTCCTTCAAATCATCACTATCGGCCTCCTCACCATGAGAAGAAGCCTCAGAGTTACTTTTTGAGTAGTCTATAAGTTTAACCTTGGGGGCTGGCTTCCCAACAATTTTGGTAGAGCGTCTGACACCAGGGGATATGCTTTTCCCTTTTCCCTTTCTTACCTTTTTAACAGGATTCTCAACAGACATGTTTTTACCTTTAGGGGTCTCATGACAATCTTTGAGGGATCCAAGAATAGCTGCTTCATCAGCCAGCTCAGAGAGGTGATGAAGCCGCTTCCTAGACTTAACAGAGTCCTTCATCTTAGGGGTAGAGGTAGACCTAGGAGTGGGGGTATTACTTTCCACAGAGGCTAAAGTCGGGCCATTATGACTATTTTTCACAGGAGTGTGAAGGGAATCACATTTGATAGGAGTCGACGGAGTATTGGGGGAGGGTTCCACAACTGGGTGATGGAGAGTGGTAGGGGGCATCAGGGCCAAGTAAAACTGGTAAAGTCTATGTATGAGGCCTTGGTGTAGGGGCACAGGCTTCTCCAACGGCCTAGAGGTTAAATTCTTATGAACCATTTTAACCGAGTGTTCTAAAGAAGAAAGCAGGTAGTAAGGGAAACAAATAGCCAAGTTTCTACGAAAATGATTGAGTAGGGGAAGATGGTAGTAATAGAACCTGGCATAATGACCTTCCAAGGTGAAGTACTTCATGATTAAAAAGCACATGTCCACCCATGGCTGAGGAAGCTTCGCCCTTTCGAACCCTCCCTGGTAGGGTACTAGCTCTTCGCCATCACCCAAGAAAAGCTTTTGGTTTTGTGCGTTAGAAACCCTCATTTTTCTCGGCAACTTAATGCCTTTAAGGGATAAGCCCGTCGCCTCAACTATACTTTTCTCTGAGATCTCAAAGCTGACACTGCCAATGGTGACCCATCTATCAACCCATGAAGAAGCACATTGGATGGATAACGACTCATCATGCCCATTAAGGCATTCTAGGAATAGAATTATGCCCCCCTCCTTGCAATAATGCCAGACAATGACATTTTCTTTGAATTCATTGCAGGTGTTTGGTTCAGTGCCAATTCTTTCACCACCCATAATGATAGCCCATGCTGTAATACCCAGTAGGAGAAGACAAATAAATTACAGAATACCCTTCAGAGGAATCCACCAAGCGGTATTCATGTGAACAAAAACCAGCCGACGCCAGTCATGATACTTTAAGTTCCAAAACGCAACCCAAATAATGAGTATTAAGTTCGCATGAAGGGAGTACAGACACCGCTGCCAATTCGCACGGGGATCGTGCATAAGCCTAGGCAGGGTGGAAAAACACGCCACCTCATCACTCAAAACTTGAGTAGACATCATGTAATAATAGAATTCTTCTCCTTATGAATAAGCATTCCAATGTGACCAGGAATGCTGCTAATTTGGCGCCAAACCCACCAGATTTGAAATTCCTAACCAAAGTTGGCAAGACCATCAGCAACCGAGTTGCGTTCCCTATAAGTATGGGAGAAAGAGACATTCAGGATGCCATGGAGAATGGTTTGGATATCAGATATAATGTCACTTAGCTTCCACCCACAAGTAGAGAGACTGGTAACTACATCCAGAATAATTTTAGAATCACCTTGTATGTGGAGATGGCTAATCCCCAAAGAGATCACCACTTTGAGACCCCAGAGGAGGGCCATTGCCTCAAAAATGTTGTTAGAATGCTTTCCAAGTCTTCCGGCATAAGCCGCAACAAGATCACCATGTTCATCCCTTATTATACCTCCTCCCCTGGCGCATCCATCAGCTTTAGCAGCACCATCAAAATTAAGTTTCAATCACCCCGGCTCAGGCAGGGCCCAAATAGTATTAAGTCTTTTCTGAAGTTTCGTATCATCAAAAGCTGGGATTTGGTTCAACAAACCCCAGTTAGAAGCAACCCAAGATTCCTATTTGGTCAAAGGTTGATCTGCAAGTTTAATGTTAGCATTAGAAACATTTTCAACAATAGCCTTAAATAAAGAGATCCAAACCTGCATCAGAGACCTATGAGTGTCCCGAAAAATCCTATTGTTTCTTTCTTTCCACAAGGCCCACCCAAGTGAAGGAAGGGTCTGCTTCCACAATTCCTGCAACTGAGGGTGTTTAAGGGGAAATTCCAACTGGTGATACAATCATGAATCTCTCTGTTAAAAACCCATTATATACCAAATTTTTCTAGAATTTTGCTCCAAACTTCAAGGGCATAATCACAATGGATGAGGAGATGTGCCACAGTTTCTTCTTGATTGCAGCAAAGAACACATCTGTTGACAAGCTGCAACCCTCTACGTTGGAGGTTATCCTGAGTCAAAATTTTATTATGGGTGGCAGTCCACCAAAAGAAGTTAATTTTAGGAAGACTTTTACAATTCCAGACTTTCTCCCAAATCTCATCTTTGTTGACATCCTCCACCACCAGAAGGTAAACAGATTTTACCGAGAACCTCCCTTTTTTGTCAGCATACCATAGGAGTTCATCCTTCTGAGGGAATAAAGGAAGTCTGATATCCATCAGTAATTGTTGAACCATATTCAGTTTTTGATGAAACTCAGGGTTATTCATGGTGCATTGTAACAGATTCTTCCACCTTTTAAGCCCATGGTCTTGGGTAAAGTAATTATTAACTTTAGAGCCAAAAAATTGCTTGGCCAAGGCAACAATATCTTTATTATCAATTTGGGCTGAAAGAGCCTGATTAGTTAACCAGGGGTCTTCCCAGAAGTTGATAAGAGAACTGTCCCCTAATTTCCATCTCATTCCTTTTCTAATGATTCTCTTAGTTTTAAGCATTTTATGCCAAATGGCAGAACTTGGTGGAATACCTTCTTGTAGAAGTACCGAGTAGATATCAAAATCTTTGAGATATTTAGCCTTCATTATATCTCCCCAATCTTTATTTTTGTTGATGAAGTTCCACATTACCTTGGACAACAGAGCTTTATTCATGCTTTGGACAGTCCTAATGTTAAGACCCCCATGAGATTTAGGACAGCAGACCTGCTCCCACTTGACCAAAGAAATCCTTTTCTTTTCCTCCATTCCAGTCCATAAAAAAGTCCTTTGTATCTGTTCCAGTTTTTCAGCTAGGTATCTAGGCATCATAAAAAGAGATAGGAAGTACGTGGGAATGCCTTGAAGGGAAGCTCATAAAAGTTGAAGTTTCCCAGCATTGCTGAGAAGTTTGCCTTTCCAGCCCATGAGCTTTCTCTGAGTTCTTTCAATAATGTTGTGCCAAAAGACAAGAGTGACATCTTTAACAGTGAGGGGTAGGCCCAAATAAATGGAAGGGAGATTAGCAGCAGCACAACCAAGAATCTTAACAATTTTTCTTTGAAGATCATCAGGAGTATTGAAGAAAAAAACATTGCTCTTCTAAAAATTTATATGTTGTCCAGAAGCCTTAGCATACTCATTCAGTAACCTTTTCCAAGCAGAAGCCTCCACCATGGAAGAAATGCCAAATAGAATAGTATCATCCACAAATTGTTGGATCGTCAAAGGTGTAAGGGAGGTGGTAGGTTTAATCCCAGTGATAACTTTAGAAGAGACTTTGTTTAAAAATGATCTACCCAGCGCCTCAGCAATCATAATAAAAAGGTAGGGAGAGAGAGGGTCTCCCTGTCGAATCCCCCTAGAAGGGGAGAAAAACCCTCTTGGGATACCATTCACAAGAACTGAATATTTTGCAGTAGTAACAACTTCCTTGACAAGAATGAGGAGTTTATCATTAAAACCAAATTTGTAAAGAATTTTGAACAGAAACTGCCAAGAAACCCGGTCGTAAGCTTTAGAGATGTCGAGTTTGAGAGCCATGCTAGGTATCTGACTTTTTTCCATGGAATGAATAGTCTCATGAGTAGCAAGAACAACATCCAAAATCTGCCTGCCTGGGACAAAACCTTTTTGCGTGGGAGAAATGATCTTATCCAGATAAGGTTGCAATCTGAAAACCAACAACTTAGTGCATATTTTATAAAAGGTGTTACAGAGGCTTATAGGCCAGAAATCCTTGAACATATCAGGGTTGGGTTTTTTAGGAATCAAAGCAATATAGGTGTTATTAAATTGTCTAAGGAGCTTACCAGTCCTGAAAAAGTCTTTAACAGCAGCAGTGACATCAAACCCAATGATTTCCCAGAATTCTTGAAAAAACACCAAAGGAAATCCATTGGGACCAGGAGCTTTAGAAGGGCCCATAGAAAAGACAACAACCCTAACTTCTTCCTCAGTAATAGTTTTCAAAATGTCAGCATTATCTTCCATAGTCAAAACAGAAGGTATCTCTTCTAACAACTGAGAAATAGACAGCGAATTGTTAGCAATTGGCCCAGACTCTGACAACAGGTTGTGAAAGAACCTAATAGCATTATCTCCAATCTCCTCATCTTCAGTAATAAGACTACCATCTTCCAATTTAATAGAATATATAGTGTTGGATTTTCTATGTTTAAGGGCAGATTTATGAAATAAGGTCATGTTCCGATCCCCTTCTTTGAGCCATTGGATGCGGAACTTTTGTTTCCAAAAAATTTCTTCCTTGTACATGATATCCTTCCAATCCTTAATGAGGTTGTCTTTGGAAGTAGCCAAAGACTCAGACCTATCCCCCTGGGCAATCCTAAGTTGTATGTCCTCAAGATTATCAAAGATGAACTTCTTCTTAGAAAAAATATTACCAAAGCTGTACTTGTTCTAGCCATAAACCTGATGTATGATGTGGAGGAGTTTCTTGTGAAGGCGAAACATAGGAGTACCTACCACCTTGATTTGCCACAAGCCAGATAGGAGATTTCTGAAGTTAGGGTGCTTGATCCACATTGCTTCAAATCTAAAAGGAAAAGGTCCTTTTCTTCTATCATCAGCCCACTCCAAAATAATGGGGTTATGATCTAAAACTGTTCTGGGGAGCGCTCTAAGAGAGAGAGTGAAGTTGAGGGGCCAATTATTAGAGGTTAAAACCCTGTCCAATTTGACTTGAATTAGATGTTCCCCATTCCTTCTATTGGTCCATGTGAATTGCTGATTAGTCAAATCAATGTCCACAAGTCCACAGGTGTTGATGAAGTCTGCCAAATCCATCATACTGTCTGAGTAATCCACAATACCTCCAGATTTCTCAGAAGGGTATAAAGGGGTATTAAAATCCCCAGCCAACATCCAGTGTGAGGCTATATGTGAAACAAGTTTCTCGGAAAGATCCTCCTAGAGGTTCTTCCTCAAAACACGGGTATTAGGGGCATACACATTGATGAGGCACCAATTGAAAGAAGGCAAAGAGAAATCAATAGCTAAACAATTCTTATTAAGGTGAACAAGCAAACCTTTAATCTTTGAAGCATTCCACATAGTGACAATGCCACCAGAGGCTCCAATCGCTGGGCTTACGAAGTAGGAAGCATTGGGCCAGATATTGTTAGCAACAGTCTTGAAATTATCCTCTGTCATTTTGACTTCTTAGATAAGCAAAATGTCTACTTTGTAATCCAAAATACAATTTCTAACCTTGAACTGTTTTGAGGGGTTATTGAGTCCCCTCATATTCCAAGAGAAAATCTTCATTTAAAAATCTTCCTGGAGTGAGTTTCCAGAGTTTTCTGCCATCCATTGGCAATCTACCGCACTACCTCTCTTTGTCTGGTGTCCCTTAGGGAGGGCTTGCCCTTTGCTGGATCTATACCAACATCAGTTGTCTTTTTAGGTTTCCTACCTCTTTTCTTCTGAGATGTCCATTCCTCCTGGTCACTTAATGAAGCACTCGTGCTTGCTCCGGGTGAACTCACTATGGATAAAGCTTTTTGCCCAGGGGATGAAATCCCTTTTAAAGAATTCTAGCCCAGCTTAACAAGGGAAAGATGATCCAGGCTCTGAGAAGGGGGGGGCATATTTTTATTGACAGAAAATTTCCTATCAATCAGAGGAGGGGCTTCCTGAGCAGCTACAGAGTCCTTTTGGATCTGAAATACATTATCCACTTCTTGCGTCAAGGGGATCTTGTCCTTCACCAGACTAACCTCCTTTTGTATCAATTCCTCTTCCAACTTAGCAGCTGAAATATCTGGGTGTTGGGTCTCTTTTACCATTTCCAAAATCTCTCCTTCTAATAAAGGGGCTATCTCAGAATCCACTGTCCTAAAGGTGGGTGTGGGTTTTGGCATCCCAACTTGAGGAACAAAATCCTTATCCACCACTATCTCATTATCTGTAGGCTTGATTGAGCATTCCTCTGTCAACTTGTTTTTACCTTTATCCCTAACTTCCTCAGCTCTCTTGAACTTACAATGGGAAATAAGGTGCCCCTTCCTCTTGCAGAATTGACAGAAAAGAGTAGAGTTCTCATAAGAAATGGGTTGGGTCCATATTTCAAACTTGGATGTAATCTCAATGGAGGAGGGTAGAGTTTTATTAATTTCCACATTCACACAGAATCTCACGTAAACAAAATGAGACTTGGTACTGGTAGGATTGTCTAAGGTGACAAAATGCCCAAAGGAATTATCGATAGATTTGAAAATAGACTCGTCCCAAAACTCAAGGGGGAAACCAGGTAATCTTACCCAAACAGGGGTGCAGTGGTTGAGATCTGCAACTAGGTCCAAGCCAGGTTTCCAGCAGCAAACAGAGAGAGAATGAGAACCGTATAGCCAAGGCCCTCTAGATAGAACGGACAACATGTCCTCCTTGCTCGTGAATCTAAACAAGAACATCCCGCGCGCCATTGCCATTGCCGAAACGCTGCCTTTAAGATGCCATCGAGTGGAAATCCATTTTTGCACCATGTCAATGCTCGGGCGAAGGGAAAAAAACTTACCCACTAGGGTAAGATCCATTGAGGAGACAATCCTGTCCATGAGATTATCAGGGATGACCAGGGATGAACCCTCCGTTGATTCTTTAAGCTGACAGTCTGCTGTCTGTGCGTTGGTGGAATGAGAAGCAACATTGCCCATTAGGGCATTTTTCCAGTTGGGCTATTGAACAACACCCTATATGGGTAGGGGTTCTAAGGTACTGCCATCGGTAGCACCCTCCATGCTCAAATAGTACAAAACACCCAGCACAAAGAAAAATGAGAAACCCTAAACCCTAGCAGACCCGCACCTTTAATTTGCACAGTTTGTTATCTTCATTGACTTTGTATATTTTCCTTTGGCATGAGCATGATATTCTCAACTATTATTGTCTTTTGTTGATGGTCACAATGATCACTACCTTTGAAAATTTGCATAGGATACAAGATCACTGTCTCATGTGCGGGACACTGTCACTGTCACTGTCACACTGTGGCACCTCCCGATCACAAAATACTAAAAACAAAGGACGTATCCAAAGGTGAAAACCCAACTATGGCACCTGAGGATGGAGGATTTCACCTTCCCCTACCATCTAAGTATCAAGAGAAGTCATCTCTCCTAGTGGAAGATTCTATAGAGATAAGCCTTGGCACAAAGAAAAATCCAAAGACCACATTCCTAGAAGCATCATTATCAAAAACAGAGCACAGGAATCTTAAAAAATTATTCTTACAGAGAACCATCAACTTTGCATGGACCTATGCTGATATGCTAGGGTTAGACCCTAAGCTAGTAGTTCAGTATCTCACAGTTGATCCAAAAGCCAAACTAGTCAAGCAAAAGCTAAGGAAATGCACCCACAGATAGCTCTCTTGGTAAAAGTGGAAATACAGAAGCTGTTAGATGCAAAGTTCATACAACCTATTGACTATTCAGACTGGGTATCAAACATTGTACCTATTTCTAAACCCAATGGGTGCATCTGCATGTGCAATGATTTTAGAGATCTTAATAAAGCATGTCCCAAAGATGACTTTCCATTACCAAACATTGATATTATAGTAGACTTGACAATAGGTCACGAAATGCTCTCTCTCATGGATGGATTCTCCAGCTACAATCAGATAAGGATAGCAGAAGAAGATCAACATAAAACAACTTTTACTTGTCCGTGGGGTAATTATTGTTGGTGTGTCATGTCGTTTGGTCTAAAGAATGCAGGAGCAACCTATCAGAGAGCAATGATAATGATATTCCACAATCTCTTTCATCATATCATGGAGGACTATGTGGATGACATACTAGCTAAATCTTCTAGGGCAGATCACATACAAGTTCTAGGACAGATCTTTGACAGGCTCAAAAAATACCAAGTGCATCTCAATCCAAAGAAATGTGTCTTTGGGTAACATCAGGGAAGCTATTGGGATACATTGTATGTCATAGAGGTATCGAAGTAGACCTCACAAAAGTCAAGGGTATCGTGGAGATGCCTCCACCAAAGAACCTCAAAGCATTAAGGAGCCTTCAAGGAAGGTTGCAATCCATTAGGCATTTCATCTCACAGCTAGCAAATAAATGTCAACCATTTCAACACTTACTCCGAAAGGATGTCTCATTCCAATGGGATGATAAGTGTCAAGTAGCATTTGATCAGCTCAAAGAGTATCTAGCTACACCTCCTGTATTGGTTCCACCAGTTGTTGATAAACCTTTGATATTATACATCTCAACTACAACTTTGGCCCTAGGGGCCCTTCTAGCACAAAATGATGAAGCAGGAAAAGAGCATGCAATCTACTATATCAGTTGAACCTTGGTGGGATATGAACTAAATTATTCACCTATGGAAAGAGCTTGTTTAGCAGTAGTGTTTGCTTCCCAAAAGTTGTGGCACTACATGCTAAACCAACACACTAATCTTATAGCCAAAATTGATCCCTTGAAGTATCTACTAGCAAAAGCAGCTCTTACAGGCAGACTAGCTAAATGGGTCATGATCCTTAGTGAGTTTGACATTGAGTATATGGATCGTAAAGTAATCAAAGGACAAGCCCTAGCAGATCAACTAGCAGAAGCACCCGTGATAGATACACACCCTATGGTAGCAGACTTTCTAGACGAGAATCTCTTCACTCTTTCCAACTCAATAATGTGGAAGTTATACTTTGATGGTTCCTACACATAGCATGGATCAGGGGCTGGCATCTTATTCATCACACCTCAAAATGACTAGATTACAAAGTCATATCAGCTTGCATTCCCTTGCACCAACAACATTGCTTAGTATGAAGCACTCCTCATAGTTCTCAATATAGAAGTTCAATGGGACATCACAGAATTACAAGTATATGGAGATTCATAGCTAGTCATTTGCCAAGTCACAGATGAGTACCAAACAAAAGATGAAAAGTTGGTCCCCTACAAGCAACTAGTGGATGCCTACAAACCACACTTTTCTTCCATCACATTTGAGCAAATTCAAAGAGAGCATAACAAAGCTGCAAATTCTATGGCTTCTATAGGCTCACTTATCGACATGCCTACTAATACATAGAAATGCAAATTCTTGATCGAGTAATTGTTGATACCAGCCGTCGATGTCCCAGTTACTGAAATCATCTGCAAACTTGTTGGTCCCAATTCCCCATGATACGAAGATATCTATGAATACCTTAAACACAATGCCTTTCCCTCTGACCTATCATCCACCCAACGTAAAACCTTTATCCGTTGATCCTCTCGTTACATCATTCTAGGTGATACACTATATTGCTGGAGTCTCGATGGTATCCTCTTGCGATGTCTTAACACGAAAGAAGCCGAAGCTACCTTAAGAAACATACATGAAGGTGTCTGTGGTGCACATTCTACCAATCCTAATATCGCTAAGAAGATAGTCAGAATAGGTTATTACTAGCCTACAATAGAGCATGATACTTTATAGTTTGCTAAGAAGTGTCTACAATACTAGCAACATGGAGATTTGATTCACGCACCCGCTCATGAATTACCTTGTGACTACTCCATGGCCTTTTTCTCAATGGAGTCTTGACCTCATAGGACAAATCCACCCATCCTCATCTAATGGCTATAAGTTTATCATTACTGCCACTAAGTATTTTACGAAGTGGGTTGAAGCCATTCCCATGGCCTATATCACCGATAAGCAAATAGCCAAGTTTATCCTTAACTACCTTATATGTCGGTATGGTATTCCCCAAGCCATTGTCACTGATAATGGGAGACCATTCAAGAATCAAGATGTCCATGCCTTGTGCACACAATACAATATCCAACATCGCTTTTCAACTCCCTACTATCCGCAGAGTAACGGCCAAGCGGAGGCTTCCAATAAGACCATTCTTAAGATCCTCAAGAAAACAGTCAATGAAGCTGGTCGTGATTGGCACTTGCAACTCAACCCCGCCCTATGGGCCTACTGCACTAGTATCAGAACACCAACTGGTGCCACACCATATGCCTTGGTCTATGGCTCTAAATCCATCCTACCCATAGAGATCGAGATCCCATCCCTCAGAGTATCCATGCAAGACCTGATCGGTGGAGAGGAGTATCGCACTTCGAGATTAGCTGAGCTAGAACTACTAGATGAGAGACGCCTTTCCATGCTTAATCATCTCCATGTCTATCAATACAACAAAAAGATCAAAGCAAGATGGTTTTAAGTTGGTGATCTTGTACTCAAAGAGAATAAGAGAAATCAAGCAGATCGAGAAAAGAAGGGCAAGTTTGAGCCTAACTAGTTAGGTCCCTTTATTGTGATAGCAGCATATGGATTAGGAGCTTATACTTTAGCTACACTTGATGGCATTCCTCTGGATGAGCCACTTAACAGTGTTCATCTTAAGAAGTTCTATGCCTGATCCTCAGATTATTCCAAAAAAAACAAAAAACCAAAAAAGCACAAAAACCAAAAAAATTTGTCCTATTGTGAAAACCTGGTAAACAGGCACCTTGGATAAGTACCATAGTGAAAAACTGGCAAACATGTTCTATGTAGAGTCAACATCCATCATCTATCAAGTCCTATTTATTCCATGTCCATTTCCCACCAAGTTTCATCCATCCATCCATCCATAATAAAACCATTGACCTTGTTTGCATTTCCATCTCCCTATCTAGTATAGCTTGGAAATTTGTCAATGTCCACCATCGTCATCCCATGTCTTGATCTGTGTTAACAGTTAGCACTATCTTGTCCTAGGTCAAACTTTCTATGTCTTCTTCGTCGGTCATCCATGCAAATTCCTCTACCGGAATGGGGGCAACTCTTTCCTTAACCTAGGTCTAGGAATGGATCCTTGTTCGTGGTTCACAATCACTTCAATCTTTCTCCTTTCTGCAGATAATACCCTTTAACGGACACATCGCTCCTACGATAAGGCTGTTATCTTCCCAACACTTTTCCTACATCATCACAACCAACCGGAACTACATATTATCATCTTCTCAATCTTAAAGTACCTTGATCCCATGGATATGGGTATGTAGGCAGTCTGGAATACAAAAGAAGTATCCAGTACTTAAGTACATAAGATCTCCCCCTTTCACCTTGACCCATCTCATCACTCTATCCAGAACTACATATTATCATTTTCCATCTTCCATCATAATGTGCCTTGATCCCATGGATACAGGGTATGTAGGCAGTCTAGAATATGAAGGATTTATCCAGTACTCAAGCACATACGATTCATCATTCTCCACACATTTCAATGCATCAAGCATTGTCACCTTTCCAATCTTCCATTTATCAAAATCCATTTTCCATGACTTGACTAACTCAAGCAGCAAACTAGCGCATCCTTTCAAAGTAATAGTTCATAGAAAACCTGATGCAAAGCAGCTTTCTTCCAGAGTCATCTACTGTCCTAACTATTCTAATTGCCAACATCAGCTAAACCCAGCTTAACCAAAGCACCAGATCAACAAGCTTGTCTTCTGTAGAATGTTCCATTGTTGAGACCAACACACGCATCTGCTACGACATGTGGCATCTCTCGTAGCAAGACATTGTCTTTTTAGGTTGATAGCCCCCTTTAACGGACACACCGCTCCTACGATAAGGCTATTATCTTTCCTATCCAATCTATCCTGAGCAACCTCTTTGGCAAGAGAATATGTTGGCTGTATGTTTACTTTGTAAGTCAATCAATTTGCTTTTTGGTTTATCTTTTGTTCCTTTTATCCATTACCCATTCAAGGCTACCTTGATTTATCTATAATCTTGGTATGTTGCGATGCAGTATGGATTGGGGGCATAGTCATTGCTTTTGTGTGCCGTGTTTGAGGAATGATCTTTAGCATCTTTCTTAGCATCATATTTATCTTGTGTGTGTTATGACCTAGCATCTTACATATTAATATTCTTCTTGCATTTACATGTATTGAAGTTTATTTTATGTTCAAGACTATGGCTCATTCACATGTACCAACAAGCTCATATTATGACTACGGGATCTAAGTTCAAACCGCTTGCTTGCAGAGTCAACGTCCACACACTCAGATATCACTACACCTTGGTCTTTTATACCTTGGTGGTGAACTATCCACGTGCTATATCAAAAATAAGGATTGCTCTTTATATACAATTGTGAAACCAATGCAATAAGCTCATCATTCACCCATTCACACAACCCTTATATCGTTTTCATTGCAATGATCGATCAATAGTCTCTATCTTCTATCTCCTCTTTTCTTCTCTTTGGTGCATATTTGCAAAACCCACATGTTAGATATCACTAGTCATAGCATCTATATCATCATACATCTATAAGCATCATGACATCTAGAAGCATCACATAAGCAATATATGTCATCACATAAATCCATAATCATACATACATATCATCACATCCATGACATCAAGAAGTGTATATATACCAGCATGAACATCAATGAGTAGAATAGATCATCATACATCTCATGTGAAGGTCATCATAATACAAAATGTATGTGTCTACATCAATAGTCCATATAGACATCAATATAGTACATCAAGGCTATCAAGAGCCCGCAATATATACATCAGGATGCACGCAGGCATCAGTCCAAAATGATACAAAAATGGTACAATATACACATGTACATGCTCTAGTGGATAGAGCTACCCTCCTGCTGTGGCCCCTGTTCTCCACCTGTGCTCAGTGCAGGTCCCCCTGCTAGTCCTCCTCCCCCTGGTGGCACCCCTGGTCCTCTAACTGAGGACAGTGACTACCCTGTCCTACAGGACCTGGATGCTCCAGACCTGCACCTGTCTCTGTAACCGGGTGCCTGCTGAGCTGTTGGAACTGCACCCACGTAGAGCCCCTTGTATTACTCCGCCTCTCTCCTGGCTGACACTAGCTCTCCCTGCACACGGACAAGCTCACTATACAGTGTCCTCTGGTCTACACCCAGTGCACGGCGTACCTCATCTCTTTACCGTCTCACCCTTTGTAGTGTGGCCTCTGCTATCAGCTGTAGTTAGAACTCTACATCCCTCTCTCGAGTCACCTGGGCTAACTACCCATCATCTACTACTAGTGTGGGTGCGGCCTGCGCCTATACCTAGATCTGTGCCTGTGCTTGTGCCTATATGAGGGCTACCTATGCTGTTGTGGCTATCTGCGTCTGCACCTATGCTAGTGCCTCAGCCTGTCTCACCTCTACCCTAGACGCATCCCTGTCTCTCCTCAGTCTCACCATCCAAAGCTCTAATCGAGTCCTTCAGGCTATCTCCTCCTATAAGAGCCGCTCGACCCACTGTAAATTAGTCTTTACGACTGGATCCCCCTCCTCAGCCATCTCCACATCTACCTGCTGGCCTCTAGCCTCCCCAACGGCCTATTGTCTCACCTCTCTACCCTATTGCCTCACCTTGGCCTCTACACCTAGGACTAGTACCTCCCCCACTGCCCCTGCCACACCTGGTGTAGTCAACCACACTGGCCTATGTGTCTGCCAGTACCTCTCATAGTCTGGCAGTGTCCCTAGATCTACCAATCTTGTATCCCAATCCCATCTCACGGGGACAAGTCCCCATACCTCTGCCAAAGCTGTAGCTACTAGAATCTCTGCATCCCAGTCCCCAACCTCTCGTCATGTCCTGGCATGCGTCACCTCTCCAACTGGTAGCCCCTGTGGTAGTCCAAACTGTCTAAGTACCTGCTTTGGTAGGTATCTCTCAATAGTGTCTATCCATCTCCCAAAGACGTGGCGAGCCTAGTGGTAGTACATAAGCTGATCATGCTCATCCTCCCACTCCTCGCAAAGTAACCATGGCCTCCAAACAAATAGGGCCATCTTGTCGATCTGTCGCCTCCAGTGGCTAATAGATCCCAACCTCCTGTGTGTGACCACTCCCTCATACAGGAATGCGTACAGCTCTCCCCTCTCCCACCGGCGCTGTGTCATGGGTCTGATCATAGGGATATGCTCCCACGCCCACACCTATAGCAAAGTCACCCCTGCTGAGAGACTGTGGCCCCTCCTATAAACACAATCATGCATATCGTGATACAACTGCCCAAGCACGCAAGGCCCCCATGCGTACTGTGTCCCATGTGTAAACATCCCCAATAGCACTGTGCCCCATCCCACTGATAATCCTCTCGATCACCTGTCTAGGCACATGAAGCCACCAATCAATGATGATACTATCCATCTGATCCTATCACAGAGTCGCGAGACATCTACCCACCAAATCTCCCCGTCATCTATCCTCAGGTCGTCTGTGCAAAAGACCTCTACCAAGCCTGCCTCACCCCACGCTGGGTCAAAGTCCACTCTCTCTCCATCAATCTGAATCCTCAGGATGCGATACACATCCTCTAGCGTCACTGTCACCTCCCCTGTCAGAAAGTGAAACAAGCCTGTCTCATTGCAAAATCTCTTTACAACTGCTATCACTAGGGTCAGATTTGCCCTAATATGTGTCAAGTGTGCCATGTGCCACAATCCCGCGTGCTCTAGGAACACGTCCTCCTCCCATGTCAGCTGTACCACCTCGTGTGCTATGGGATGGTGCCGCTCTCTCGACATCAACGGAGGCATAATCCTCTACATTCACAGCAAACCACTTGTCAGTCAGTTTAACCATTTCTTCATAGTCCTACCGACATCTATCCTATGCCACAAGCCCTAGGACCAACTCTCCCCTTTGCTAAGCTAGGGTAGTCAACCCTTTGGTCAACCCTAACTATTAAATTTTCCTACCTCACCAAAAGCGCCTTATTTTATACAAGTGTGCTGCCCTGTATTACCTAACACGCCATACTGCTTATGCAGATGCACTACTTTATCTTCCCCACAAGTGACTTGTTTTAGAAGAGCACTTCACCATGCCTCCAACCGCGCCACACTGTGCTACCAGACGCGACTCAATTTTCTCCCTCCCAAACCAACTGCGCCTTGCTACCTAGCCAACCACGCTACACTGCTCTACCAAGAGCGCTACAGTTTCCTACCAATCACGTTGTGGCATGGCACCCAAAAGCCAATAGCGCTGCACTTACCTACCAAACACGCCGCGGCACACCAAAAGCACCTAACCCAACTACCAATAGCGCCATTCTAGCCTAAAGTGCTTTTGGCTGACCTAAAAAACCTACCTAGTTCTAGCCCTAAACCGCCCTAAAACATCAAAATAAAATGAGGTTTTCAGACACTTACCGCTGTTGGAGCTCCTGCTGGCCTCCCGTATGTCCGCACTAGCTCCGCCTGATGCCTATGCGCTGGAATCGGCATCTCTCCTCTGCTGTCAGCTCCTTCCACTCAACTCTCTCACCCTAAGTTTGGAGGCTCTACTCTCTAAATTTAGAAGCTCTTAGGGTGCAAATGAGGATTGTGGTCCCCTTAGGATCTATTTATAGTGTCTCTCCCGCACTTTTCTTTCTTCCCACCTCACTTTGCTTTTTCTACTACCTTGTCTATCGTGCAATATTCTATGGTCGTGCATCAACCCAGTTCTCCTGTCGCTTCCCTGTCTTCCGGCTTGAGGGGGCATACGCTGGGGCAACTACCTACACTGGGGCATCAAAAATTGTACCATGTCTTCAACAATCATTTTCTTTGGTGCAACGCTGTCAAGCATTGCATCAAAGAGGGGCAAAATGTAGACACCCTAAAATGACCCTTAGGACCTATTTATAGTGTCTCTCCTGCACTTTTCTTTCTTCCCACCTCACTTTGCTTTTTCTACTACCTCGTCTATCGCGCAATATTCTACGGTTGTGCATCAACCCAGTTCTCATGTCGCTTCCCTGTCTTCCCGCTTGAGGGGGCATACGCTGGGGCAACTACCTACACTGGGGCATCAAAAATTGTACCATGTCTTCAACAATCATTTTCTTTGGTGCAACGCTGTAAACTGCATTGCATCAAAGAGGGGCAAAATGTAGACACCCTAAAATGACCATGTCATCGCAGCACTTGCATTTCATCATTTCTTCCTAATCACTTGCATTTCAACATTAATTGAATAATCTAATTATTTAATTAATTTCATTAAATTCTTCCAAACCTTTTAAAAATCAACATTAATTAAATAAATTATGTTTATTTAATTAATTTCATTAAATTCCTCTATTATTCTTCCACAATTAAAAAATTTCAATTATTTAATTAAATCATTATCCTTTTTCAAAATTCAAATCCACATTAATTAAATAAATCCAATTATTTAATTAATTCATCACAAATTTTCTCTTATCTACAATTAAATAATCCACATTGTTTAATTAAATCACTTGTTCTTCTAAATTTAAATACATCATGCAAATTTATTTAAATTATCTCAATCCTCTAAAAATAAATAAAATCAAATATTTTATTTATAATGCTCTATTCCTCTATCATGCACGATTAATTAAATAAATTTATTTATTTAATTTTAGTTATCTTCTAATTCCTCTTAAGAGTATCTTGTTAACTCGTGCACAATCAGTCTTATTTTTAGAACTCTAAAAAAGGCAAAATTACAAGTTGAGTTATCTATTCAATCAATCTTGTTTTCATCATATTTTACTAAAAATATCCTTATGGATTGACACATGTTGTGTGCACATTCATCATGGTTATTTGATTTATCTCCTCCGTTGATTCTTCTGAATTATCTGGACTGTTGATCGATCTTCCTTGAAACCTATGTAAACCCCCCCATCTCCTTCACAAATCCTCTTCGATCACTTATTCTCAGGCATCCTTTAACAACGCTTTGAGCATACATCGCATCGATTGAGCAACTTCACAATCTCTTAACATTGATCTTTGAGCACTTTACTTGCTTGTTGCAACCATGGTTTCCAGCACTATTGAGCAATCCACATTCATCCAAAGGGAATAATACAAATCTCAGAAAAGCTTTTATATTTCATTGATTTATTAGTAATGGCTTTTCTTTAGATTCGTTCTCTTTATGTTATTGGTTTTTGATTTTGTTAGTTTATCATAGTCAATTTTCTTCATACATAAGATTGATCTTTTTGTTGCTTTTAGCTCTTTGTGGGAAGATGACAGAAGTAATCAGCTGAAAGGAACAAGTGTTAAATTTATTAATGCCCTTTTGGAGAGTGAGAACCAGCTGATTCTTGGATGTTCAGAGTTGTTTCTAGCTTGTTATCAAGCTGATTTATGTTCTTCCTCAGAGGAGCATTACAGATTTTGGTTCCCAACAATAGTTTTATGTTGGATGATTCCTAATTTTTTTATCTTTGGGTTTATTGATGTTTGGGATTCAAAAATTTGTGTGATCAAAAGAATGTTTCAGAAGTGTAAATAGAATACTAGCTGTGCAGTTCACACATATATCAGAGTAGCGCAGCAGAAGTGGTGTGGATCATTCTTCAGATTGATTTGGGATCTAAGTATATTATTAATGATCATATAGGTAGCTCTGTTGGATAGCATGTATTGCTTGAGGACAAGCAATTTTGAGCGGGGAGGACTATAATGTCCCTATTTTGGCACATAGAATTTTGTGTGCATTATGCTTGTTCCTAGTCTCTCAGAGGCTATCTGGCATGTTTGGGAAGGACTCCAATGTTCTTGCAGTGGTCAAGGTTCGGTATGTAGAAGAGTTATTTGGGTTTCTCTTTTATAAATGGATTAAATTTCTATGGCAATGAGCTTAGTCAATGTACAAGTTCACAGTGATGTTTTCTGATGTTTGATCGAGTTCCCGGTTTGCTCTCCATGATTCTTGGAGAAGCCATCTATTTTGGGAAAGTCACTCGGAAGGTGTCATTCATCTTCCCAAACATCATGGATTATGTTGGTATGCTTAATTTTGTAGTTTGATGATATTTGGGATTTTCTGTAAAATCAGTCGATTTAATGAGCTAAACAATTAATTATTGCACTTAAGTTAAAAAGGTTGGGAAATATTCATTTAACACTTAAGTGTTATAGCTCGTTGGAAAGGGGACGAAAAGCTTTAAATCATGGATGCATCATTTTGGGACCTTGTGAATCAAATATTTCCTTTATTTTGATAAAATGGGTCTTTGGAGCTAAAAGGAGCTTTTAATTAAAAAGGTGACTTTAAGTTGTGCACACATAATGAGTTATTTATATATTTTTTGAGGAGAAATATGAAGGGATAAAGGAAAAAATATTTTATTTCCCTCAAAGTTATAAAAGGAAGTGTTGGGCTCAGTTTTTGAACATGCTTGGATTTTGTAATGAAATGTTGTTGGGATTGAACCAGAGAGTTCTTCCATGTTCATAGCATTGCAAAATTAAAAAAAAATGGGGTAGCATCTTATAGTGGTATCAGAGCTGGTGATCTTACCAGCTTGTTTGGGTTGTACTCTCTCTTTGCAGATTTTCAGTTGTGGGACAAAATTTTCAGCCTTGCATGTGGGTGAACAACACTTGCATGTGAATTTAGATTTGGACAGTTGAAAGATTTTGAGCAGTGTTGAGAGATCATGGAATCTCTTATGTAGAAAAGAAGTGAGACAGATGTCCTGGATGAATTAGAAAGAGTTGTTCAAGTGAAGTTGGATCGAAGGAAGTATCATCATGAAGCCACTAAGAGTATTGATGAGTACGAAGGACTATCAGATGATTGTAAGAAACAACTCCCTTGGGATACCTTCTTGAAAATCATCAAAGAGGGGAATCCTAGCAAAGAGAGTTTAATAGAATACATTCAGAAGATAAGGAAGGAAGAGGAGATGAAGACAATGTCTTTATGCAAGCCCGAATTACCTTTTCTTTTGGCTAGGACCAAGATCCATTCAAGTTATCACTTTTCAGCCCACCGAACAAGAAGCCTCCTATTTCAAGGAAAAAAGAGGACAGCAAGAATGAACTTAGTAGAAGAAATCTTTGCTTCCTATGCAAAGACTCTTGGGAGCCCAATCACCAATACAAAAATAAAGATAATGAACTAGCAACCTTTCCCACATGTTCTTTCCTTCCAATTGTTGAGGAATCCAACAAAGGAGGATATGAAGACCTATTAGCTGTCAGACATGAGTTTGAGTCTTTGTATGTTGAAGAGAAGGTCACTAATCAAGAGGCATGCATTGAGGAGCTTACTGATTTGGGGAAGGCTACAACAAAATTTGGTGAATCTAAGCCTTGCTTTGATGAAGATTATGAGCCAAATGTATGGGACTTAGCAAGTCCTTCATTTGATGAAGATCCTAAAGATGCCACTACATTTGAGAATGAGTTGAAGATGATCGATAGATTGCTTGCCGGTGACTTTGCAAGTGAGCCTGAGAGCATTGAAGCAAACTATCTTGTTGAGGACATGGGAAACAACGAAATCACAAAAGATGAAAGGTTTGATGCTACTAAAAATTTTAGAGTAGCACTTAATGAAGAGCATTTCAACCATTCTAGTGATCAAAGTCTTGATTATGAGTGGGATATTTCCATGTAAAGAGAAGAGCAGTTAGACTCTTCAATGATCCTTGACTAAGAATGTACTGATGAAGACTTTAAATCAGCCATTGGTGATGATTCAATGTTTGATTATGAGACTACCATTTCATTTGATCTAAGTGATGAAGAAGAAGATTCAACTCCCATGCAATTTGAAGAACCTAGTGTCCTTACAGAAGAGTCAATTGATGAGCATGTTGATGGAAATTTTGTTGGAAGATTTGGATCAGCTTCTATTGTTGATCCAACATTTGAATTTTAGAATTAGTTGTTGGTCACTGAAGATAATATTGTTCAATCTTTAACACACTTTGATCACATACATAAGTTTGTTGAAGATCACATTTGGAGGGCACAAGTTGAAAGAAGACAAATGGGCATGGAAAGATGATCTTCACTTGAAAATTGGTGTGTAGTCAGAGAGGCACTAGAAACACTGAAATTAGATTATTTGAACCTTCTATCTGATAGAGATCATGTCCTTGAGTTTGCTGATCAAATATGTAAATCATTAAAGGGAAGAGATGCTGAAATTAATAAGCTTACATTTAAGCTTAAAACAACTATGGATTCCTTATAGAGTACCCAAATGGCTCTCTTAGAAGATGAAAATCATCTTGTTGATGTACATCAATTCAAGGAGCAAGTAGGAGTTGCTAGACCAAATGAAAGAAAGATGGAAATTGAAGAGCTTGGTTTTCTCCAAGGAGATTTTGACTTAGGACAACCTCCTAAGTATGCAGATACAGAGTTGGAGTCAATTGATGAATTGTTTGAAGATGAAGGTGAAGATAACTTCCAATCATTTGGTAATATTTGTTTTATGATGGAAGTTAAGTTAACTCATGATTATCTTCTTTTCATGTTGAATGATGAAGACCAATTTGATGTAAGTAACATGGAGGAGGATAGTAACATGATATGGGATCCTGGTGCAAAGCATTCATGGAATGTTACTGGGCACAAAAAATTCTTCAACTGGAAGTTTTCATCAGTTGTTGAAGATGGGCATAAGGTTCAGGTATGTAGTGGATTAGGTTCAATGATGGCTTAGTTTCACAATGGAGTTTATTTGCAGGGTTCCACGGAGGATAGTGGTGTTGGTAAGATTGTTTTATGGATGATTTTGGAGTCAAATTTATGTCATGAAGCTATTGTCCTTATTCATATCAGCCATCATAAGTTGTCAATTGCATACATTTTTATGGATTGGAGAGAAATTTTGGTCATGAATTTGATATATTCTAATTGTAGATGGCCTAGATTTCTTGTTGTTCTTAAAAGATTTCAGTTTTGTTGTTGCTATCCCATTTTTAGATCCCTAAAATCTAATTTTCATGATATTATTTCAGACTTATGCAGCCATGAGATTGATCTTTTTGTTGCTTTTAGCTCTTTGTGGGAAGATGACATAAGTAATCATCTGAAAGGAACAAGTGTTACATTTATTAATGCTCTTTTGGAGAGTGAGAACCAGCTGATTCCTGGCTGTTCAGAGTTGTGTCTAGCTTGTGATCAAGCTGATTTATGTTCTTCATTGGAATAGCATTATAGATTTTGGTTCCCAATAGTAGTTTCATGTTGGATGATTGCTAGTTTTTTTTATCTTTGGGTTTATTGATGTTTGGGATTCAAAAAGTTGTGTGATCAAAAGAATGTTTTAGAAGTGTAAATAGAATACTAGCTGTGTAGTTCATAGATATATCAGAGTAGCGCAACAGAAGTGGTGTGGAGCATTCTTCAAATTAATTTGGGATCCAAGTATATTATTGATGATCATATATGTATCTCTGTTGGATAACATGTATTGTTTGAGGACAAGCAATCTTGAGCGGGGAGGACTATAATGTCCCTATTTTGGTGCATAGAATTTTGTGCACATTATGCTTGTTCCTAGTTTCTCAGAGACTATCTGACATGTTTGGGAAGGACTCCAATTTTCTTGGAGTGGTCATGGTTTGGTATGTAGAATAGTTATTTGGGTTTCTCTTTTGTAAATGGATTAAATGTCTATGGCAATGAGCTTAGTGGATGTTCAGGTTCACAGTGATGCTTTCTAATGTTTGATTGAGTTCCCGGTTTGCTCTCCATGATTCTTGGAGAAGCCATGTATTTTTGGAAAGTCACCTGGAAGGCATCATTCATCTTCCCAAACATCATGGAGTATGTTGGTATGCTTAATTTTGTAGTTTGATGATATTTGGGATTTTCTATAAAATCAGTTGATTTAATGAGCTAAACAATTAATTATTGCACTTAAGTTAAAAATGTTGGGAAATATTCATTTAACACTTAAGTATTATAGCTCGTTAGAAAGGGGATGAAAATATTTAAATCATGGATGCATCATTTTGGGACCTTGTGAATCAAATATTTCCTTTATTTTGATAAAAGGGGTCTTTGAAGCTAAAAGGAGCTTTTAATTAAAAAGGTGACTTTAAGTTGTACACACATAATGAGTTATTTTTATATTTTTTGAGGAGAAATATGAAGGGATAAAGGAAATAATGTTTTATTTCCCTCAAAAAGTTATAAAAGGAAGTGTCGGGCTCATTTTTTGAACATGCTTGGATTTTGTAATGAAATGTTGTTGGGATTGAACCAAAGAGTTCTTCCATATTCTCTTGAGGACGAAAAACCCTCTTGTAGAATGCTCTTGAGGACGAAAACCCTCTTGAGGTTTGGTGTGATTTCATACAGGAATCACCATTGTACTGAAGGTGGATTGGGAGCAAGCTCATATAGAGTTTGCCATGGAGCTAAACAAAGATTGATAGTTTTGTTGTGTTGTTGCATTGTAATCCGTTTTTGAATAGTGAGAATGCAATTTTGATATGATAGAGTATGTTCTGGATTTATATTTTATATTACTAAGAGTGAGTTCTGTGTTAGCTGTACCATGGTGTTGTACTAGTTGGAATGGTATGATTGATGTTAGTATTTATGGTGGTAGTAAATGAAGCTTAAACCTATTGCAATGTCTTTATATGCCATGGACGCCCATTTTAAGCTTATATTAAAGTAGTTATAAGGTATGTTGAAGTCATTATGAGAAAGTCTGTACATGTATAGCTGTCCCAGTTGAAAAGAGTCGATGCTTATTATTAATTCATGATAAAGAGTTTACATTATTATGTGTTTACTGTCTTTTTGGGGGGTCTAGGCGATAATCATGGGCATATTATACAGTGGTTTTTAGTTGTGTTTTGCATCATCTGTGTGAAATCAGCTTCTTCGTGTTGTACGACCCTGTAATGGGTCTGCATTTGTGATCAATCAGAAATCAATCTGGTTTGATATTGTGGATTACAGATTTCTGAGTGATGTGGCAATAATATCAAATGTGTTTGGCTGAGATGCTTCATGTATTGAGATATGATGAATTTTCTGTGACAAGAGCATCTATACATGTATCATTTGGTTTGATTTTCTATTTCATTTCAGAGTGGGCAGTGATCAATTTCAGCAGTGTCTTCATACACTTTCAGTGACATCTTGCATGGTATAGACTCTTCTTTCAAGCATCTCCAAGAATAACATCTTTAAGTCTATTCATGTATTAATGAATATCACTGTATTTGATTTTCATTGTAAATTTCTATGCAAGTCACATTAAGGACCCCTGGATGGTTTACCACCAGTGAGGATAAATGAACTCTTCTTTATTGTTCCCATCCACTGCATAAGTGGAGTATTCCCACTGAAAAAGTGGATGATTTGGAATCTTTTTGTCTTGCTCTTTACCCACTGAAAGTGGTGAATTCCCACATGTTGTGGATACCCACCGCAGTGGATGAATTGTAATTCCTTGTTGCATAATTGCTCATTGTAATCCAACAACTATATGCTCTCACCTTGCTCATCCCAGGATTTGGGTGATCAGAAAGTGTGAGGTATTTAGTTGATTTTATGAAATTTATGCTAACACTATTCATAGCATTGCAAAATTGAAAAAAATTGGGGTAGCATCTTATAGTGGTATCAGAGCTAGTGATACTGACATCTTGTTTGGGTTGCACTCTCTCTTTGCAAATTTTTAGTTGTGGGACAAAATTTTCAGCCTTGCATGTGGGTGAACAACACTTGCATGTGAATTCAGATTTGGACAGTTGAAAGATTTTGAGAAGTGTTGAGAGATCATGGCATCTATTATGTGGAAAAGAAGTGAGATAGATGTCCTAGATGAATTAGAAAGAGTTGTTCAAGTGAAGTTGGATCAAAGGAAGTATCATCATGAGGCCACTAAGATTATTGATGAGTACGAAGGACTATCAGATGATTGTAAGCAGTAACTCCCTTGGGATGCTTTCTTGAAAATCATCAAAGAGGGGAATCCTAGCAAAGAGGGTTTAATAGAATACATTCAAAAGATAAGGAAGGAAGAGGAGATGAAGACAATGTCTTTATGCAATCTTGAATTACCTTTCCCTTTGGCTAGGACCAAGATCCATTATAAGTCATCACTTTCTAGCCCACCGAACAAGAAGCCTCCTATTTCAAGGAAAAAAGAGGACAACAAGAATGAACTCAGGAGAAGAAAGCTTTGCTTCCTATGCAAAGACTCTTGGGAGCCCAAACACCAATGCAAAAAAAAAGATGATGAACTAGCAACTTTTCCCACATGTTCTTTCCTTCCAATTGTTGAGGAATCCAACAAAGAAGGAGATGAAGATCTGTTATATGTAAGACATGAGTTTGAGTCTTTGTATGATGAAGAGAAGATCACTAATCAAGAGGCATGCATTGAGGAGCTTGCTGATTTGGGGAGGGCTACAACAAAATTTGGTGAAGCTAAGCCTTGCTTTGACGAAGATTATGAGGCAAAGGTATGGGACTTAGCAAGTCCTTCATTTGATGAAGATCCTGAAGATGCCACTACATTTGAGAATGAGTTGAAGATGATCAATAGATTGCTTGCCGGTGACTTTGCAAGTGAGCCTAAGAGCATTGAAGCAAAGTATCCTATTGAGGACATGAGAAACAATGAAATAACAAAAGATGAAAGGTTTGATGCTATTGAAAATTTCAGAGCAACACTTAATGAAGAGAATTTCCACCATTCTAGTGATGGAAGTCTTGATTATGAGTGGGATATTTCCATGCAAAGAGAAGAGCAGTTAGACTCTTCAATGATCCTTGATGAAGAATGTACTGATGAAGACTTTAAATCAGCCATTGATGATGATTCAATGTTTGATTATGAGACTACCATTTCATTTGATCTAAGTGATGAAGAAGAAGATTCAACTCCCATGCAATTTGAAGAACCTAGTGTCCTTACAAAAGAGTCAGTTGATGAGCATGTTGGTGGAAAGTTTGTTGGAAGATTTGGATCAGCTTCTATTGTTGATCAAACATTTGAATTTCAGAATTAGTTGTTGGTCACTGAAGATAAGATTGTCTAATCTTTATCACACTTTGATCACATACATAAGTTTATTGAAGATCACATTTGGAGGGCACAATTTGAAAGAAGACAAATGGGCATGGAAAGAGGATCTTCACTTAAAAACTAGTGTGTAGTCAGAGAGGCACTAGAAACACTGAAATCAGATTCCTGGCTGTTCAGAGTTGTGTCTAGCTTGTGATCAAGCTGATTTATGTTCTTCATTGGAATAGCATTATAGATTTTGGTTCCCAATAGTAGTTTCATGTTGGATGATTGCTAGTTTTTTTTATCTTTGGGTTTATTGATGTTTGGGATTCAAAAAGTTGTGTGATCAAAAGAATGTTTTAGAAGTGTAAATAGAATACTAGCTGTGTAGTTCATAGATATATCAGAGTAGCGCAACAGAAGTGGTGTGGAGCATTCTTCAAATTAATTTGGGATCCAAGTATATTATTGATGATCATATATGTATCTCTGTTGGATAACATGTATTGTTTGAGGACAAGCAATCTTGAGCGGGGAGGACTATAATGTCCCTATTTTGGTGCATAGAATTTTGTGCACATTATGCTTGTTCCTAGTTTCTCAGAGACTATCTGACATGTTTGGGAAGGACTCCAATTTTCTTGGAGTGGTCATGGTTTGGTATGTAGAATAGTTATTTGGGTTTCTCTTTTGTAAATGGATTAAATGTCTATGGCAATGAGCTTAGTGGATGTTCAGGTTCACAGTGATGCTTTCTAATGTTTGATTGAGTTCCCGGTTTGCTCTCCATGATTCTTGGAGAAGCCATGTATTTTTGGAAAGTCACCTGGAAGGCATCATTCATCTTCCCAAACATCATGGAGTATGTTGGTATGCTTAATTTTGTAGTTTGATGATATTTGGGATTTTCTATAAAATCAGTTGATTTAATGAGCTAAACAATTAATTATTGCACTTAAGTTAAAAATGTTGGGAAATATTCATTTAACACTTAAGTATTATAGCTCGTTAGAAAGGGGATGAAAATATTTAAATCATGGATGCATCATTTTGGGACCTTGTGAATCAAATATTTCCTTTATTTTGATAAAAGGGGTCTTTGAAGCTAAAAGGAGCTTTTAATTAAAAAGGTGACTTTAAGTTGTACACACATAATGAGTTATTTTTATATTTTTTGAGGAGAAATATGAAGGGATAAAGGAAATAATGTTTTATTTCCCTCAAAAAGTTATAAAAGGAAGTGTCGGGCTCATTTTTTGAACATGCTTGGATTTTGTAATGAAATGTTGTTGGGATTGAACCAAAGAGTTCTTCCATATTCTCTTGAGGACGAAAAACCCTCTTGTAGAATGCTCTTGAGGACGAAAACCCTCTTGAGGTTTGGTGTGATTTCATACAGGAATCACCATTGTACTGAAGGTGGATTGGGAGCAAGCTCATATAGAGTTTGCCATGGAGCTAAACAAAGATTGATAGTTTTGTTGTGTTGTTGCATTGTAATCCGTTTTTGAATAGTGAGAATGCAATTTTGATATGATAGAGTATGTTCTGGATTTATATTTTATATTACTAAGAGTGAGTTCTGTGTTAGCTGTACCATGGTGTTGTACTAGTTGGAATGGTATGATTGATGTTAGTATTTATGGTGGTAGTAAATGAAGCTTAAACCTATTGCAATGTCTTTATATGCCATGGACGCCCATTTTAAGCTTATATTAAAGTAGTTATAAGGTATGTTGAAGTCATTATGAGAAAGTCTGTACATGTATAGCTGTCCCAGTTGAAAAGAGTCGATGCTTATTATTAATTCATGATAAAGAGTTTACATTATTATGTGTTTACTGTCTTTTTGGGGGGTCTAGGCGATAATCATGGGCATATTATACAGTGGTTTTTAGTTGTGTTTTGCATCATCTGTGTGAAATCAGCTTCTTCGTGTTGTACGACCCTGTAATGGGTCTGCATTTGTGATCAATCAGAAATCAATCTGGTTTGATATTGTGGATTACAGATTTCTGAGTGATGTGGCAATAATATCAAATGTGTTTGGCTGAGATGCTTCATGTATTGAGATATGATGAATTTTCTGTGACAAGAGCATCTATACATGTATCATTTGGTTTGATTTTCTATTTCATTTCAGAGTGGGCAGTGATCAATTTCAGCAGTGTCTTCATACACTTTCAGTGACATCTTGCATGGTATAGACTCTTCTTTCAAGCATCTCCAAGAATAACATCTTTAAGTCTATTCATGTATTAATGAATATCACTGTATTTGATTTTCATTGTAAATTTCTATGCAAGTCACATTAAGGACCCCTGGATGGTTTACCACCAGTGAGGATAAATGAACTCTTCTTTATTGTTCCCATCCACTGCATAAGTGGAGTATTCCCACTGAAAAAGTGGATGATTTGGAATCTTTTTGTCTTGCTCTTTACCCACTGAAAGTGGTGAATTCCCACATGTTGTGGATACCCACCGCAGTGGATGAATTGTAATTCCTTGTTGCATAATTGCTCATTGTAATCCAACAACTATATGCTCTCACCTTGCTCATCCCAGGATTTGGGTGATCAGAAAGTGTGAGGTATTTAGTTGATTTTATGAAATTTATGCTAACACTATTCATAGCATTGCAAAATTGAAAAAAATTGGGGTAGCATCTTATAGTGGTATCAGAGCTAGTGATACTGACATCTTGTTTGGGTTGCACTCTCTCTTTGCAAATTTTTAGTTGTGGGACAAAATTTTCAGCCTTGCATGTGGGTGAACAACACTTGCATGTGAATTCAGATTTGGACAGTTGAAAGATTTTGAGAAGTGTTGAGAGATCATGGCATCTATTATGTGGAAAAGAAGTGAGATAGATGTCCTAGATGAATTAGAAAGAGTTGTTCAAGTGAAGTTGGATCAAAGGAAGTATCATCATGAGGCCACTAAGATTATTGATGAGTACGAAGGACTATCAGATGATTGTAAGCAGTAACTCCCTTGGGATGCTTTCTTGAAAATCATCAAAGAGGGGAATCCTAGCAAAGAGGGTTTAATAGAATACATTCAAAAGATAAGGAAGGAAGAGGAGATGAAGACAATGTCTTTATGCAATCTTGAATTACCTTTCCCTTTGGCTAGGACCAAGATCCATTATAAGTCATCACTTTCTAGCCCACCGAACAAGAAGCCTCCTATTTCAAGGAAAAAAGAGGACAACAAGAATGAACTCAGGAGAAGAAAGCTTTGCTTCCTATGCAAAGACTCTTGGGAGCCCAAACACCAATGCAAAAAAAAAGATGATGAACTAGCAACTTTTCCCACATGTTCTTTCCTTCCAATTGTTGAGGAATCCAACAAAGAAGGAGATGAAGATCTGTTATATGTAAGACATGAGTTTGAGTCTTTGTATGATGAAGAGAAGATCACTAATCAAGAGGCATGCATTGAGGAGCTTGCTGATTTGGGGAGGGCTACAACAAAATTTGGTGAAGCTAAGCCTTGCTTTGACGAAGATTATGAGGCAAAGGTATGGGACTTAGCAAGTCCTTCATTTGATGAAGATCCTGAAGATGCCACTACATTTGAGAATGAGTTGAAGATGATCAATAGATTGCTTGCCGGTGACTTTGCAAGTGAGCCTAAGAGCATTGAAGCAAAGTATCCTATTGAGGACATGAGAAACAATGAAATAACAAAAGATGAAAGGTTTGATGCTATTGAAAATTTCAGAGCAACACTTAATGAAGAGAATTTCCACCATTCTAGTGATGGAAGTCTTGATTATGAGTGGGATATTTCCATGCAAAGAGAAGAGCAGTTAGACTCTTCAATGATCCTTGATGAAGAATGTACTGATGAAGACTTTAAATCAGCCATTGATGATGATTCAATGTTTGATTATGAGACTACCATTTCATTTGATCTAAGTGATGAAGAAGAAGATTCAACTCCCATGCAATTTGAAGAACCTAGTGTCCTTACAAAAGAGTCAGTTGATGAGCATGTTGGTGGAAAGTTTGTTGGAAGATTTGGATCAGCTTCTATTGTTGATCAAACATTTGAATTTCAGAATTAGTTGTTGGTCACTGAAGATAAGATTGTCTAATCTTTATCACACTTTGATCACATACATAAGTTTATTGAAGATCACATTTGGAGGGCACAATTTGAAAGAAGACAAATGGGCATGGAAAGAGGATCTTCACTTAAAAACTAGTGTGTAGTCAGAGAGGCACTAGAAACACTGAAATCAGATTATTTGAACCTTCTTTCTAATAGAGATTATGTCCTTGAGTTTTTCTAATCGAATATGTAAAGCATTGAAGGGAAGAGATGCTAAAGTTAATAAGTTTAAAACAACTATGATTTCCTTATAGAGTACCCAAATGGCTCTCTTAGAAGATGAAAATCATCTTGTAGATGTACATCAATTCAAGGAGCAAGTAGGAGTTCCTAGATCAAATGAAAGCAAGTTGGAAACTTAAGACCTTGGTTTGCTCCAAGGAGATTTTGACTTAGGACAGCCTCCTAAGTATGCAGATATAGAGTTGGAGTCAATTGATGAATTGTTTGAACATGGAGGTGAAGACAACTTCCAATCATTTGGTAATATTTGTTTTATGATGGAAGTTAGGTTAACTCATGATTATCTTCTTTTCATGTTGAATTATGAAGACCAATTTGATGTAAGTAACATGGAGGAGGATAGTAATAGGATATGGGATCCTAGTGCAAAGCATTCATGGAATGTTATTCTGCACAAACATTTCTTCAACTAGAAGTTTTCATCAGTTGTTGAAGATGGGAATGAGGTTTAGGTATGCAGTGGATTAGGTTCAATGATGGCTTACTTTCACAGTGGAGTTTATTTGCAGGGTTCCATGGAGGATAGTGGTGTTGGTAAGATTGTTTTATAGATGATTTTGGAGTCAAATTTATGTCATGAAGCTGCTGTCCTTATTCATATCATCCATCATAAGTTGTCAATTGCATACATTTTTATGGATTGGAGAGAAATTTTAGTCATGAATTTGACATATTCTTATTGTATAAGGCCTAAATTTCTTATTGTTCTCAAAAGATTTCAATTTTGTTGTTTCTATCCCATTTTTAGATCCCTGAAATATAAATTTTGTGATATTATTTCAGACTTATGCAGCCATGAGATTGATCTTTTTGTTGCTTTTAGTTCTTTGTGGGAAGATGACAGAAGTAATTAGTTGAAAGGAATAATTGTTATAGTTATTAATGCTCTTTTGGAGAGTGAGAACCAGCTGATTCTTGGTTGTTTAGAGTTGTTTCTAGCTTGTGATCAAGCTGATTTATGTTCTTCCTTGGAGGAGCATTACAGATTTTGTTTCCCAATAGAAGTTTCATGTTGGATGATTGCTAATTTTTTTATCTTTTGGTTTATTGATGTTTGGGATTCAAAACGTTGTGTGATCAAAAGAATGTTTCAGAAGTGTAAACAGAATACTAGCTCTGCAGTTCACACATATATTAGAGTAGCGCAGCAGAAGTGGTGTGGAGCATTCTTCAGATTGATTTGGGATCCAGGTATATTATTGATGATCATACATGTAGCTCTGTTGGATAGCATGTATTGCTTGAGGACAAGCAATCTTGAGCGGGGAGGACTGTAGTGTCCCTATTTCGGCGCATAGAATTTTGTGTGCATTATGCTAGTTCGTAGTCTCTCAAAGGCTATCCGACATGTTTGGGAAGGACTCCAATGTTCTTGCAGTGGTCATGGTTTGTTATGTAGAAGAGTTATTTGGGTTTCTCTTTTATAAATGGATTAAATTTCTATGGCAATGAGATCAGTGGATGTTTAGGTTCACAGTGATGTTTTTTGATGTTTGATCGAGTTCTCGGTTTGCTCTCCATGATTCTTGGAGAAGCCATCTATTTTGGGAAAGTCACCCGGAAGGCATCATTCATCTTCCCAAACATCATGGATTATGTTGGTATGCTTAATTTTGTAGTTTGATGATATTTGGGATTTTCTGTAAAATCAATTGATTTAATGAGCTAAACAATTAATTATTGCACTTAAGTTAAAAAGGTTGGGAAATATTCATTTAACACTTAAGTGTTGTAGCTCATTGGAAAGGGGATGAAAAGATTTAAATCATGGATGCATCATTTTGGGACCTTGTGAATCAAATATTTCCTTTATTTTGTTAAAATGGGTCTTTGGAGCTAAAATGAGCTTTTAATTAAAAAGGTGACTTTAAGTTGTGCACACATAATGAGTTATTTATATATTTTTTGAGGAGAAATATGAAGGGATAAAGGAAATAATATTTTATTTCCCTCAAAAAGTTATAAAAGGAAGTGTTGGGCTCAGTTTTTGAACATGCTTGGATTTTGTAATGAAATGTTGTTGGGATTGAACCAGAGAGTTCTTCCATATTCTCTTGAGGATGAAAACCCTCTTGTAGAATGCTCTTGAGGACGAAAACCCTCCTGAGGTTTGGTGTGATTTCATACAGGAATCACCATTGTGTTGAAGGTGGATCAGGAGCAGGCTCATATAGAGTTTGCCATGGAGCTTAACAGAGATTGATAGTTTTGTTGTGTTTCTGCATTGTAATCCATTTTTGAATAGTGAAAATGCAGTTTTGATATGATAAAGTATGTTTTGGATTTATATTTTATATTTCTAAGTGTGAGTTCTGTGTTCATCGTACCATGGTGCCGTACCAGCTGGAATGGTATGATTGATGTTAGTATTTATGGTGGTAGTAAATGAAGCTTAAACCTATTGCAATGTCTTTATATGCCATGGATGCCCATTTTAAGCTTATATTGCAATAGTTATAAGGTATGTTGAAGTCATTATGAGCAAGTCCATATATGTACGACTGTCCCAGCTGAAAAGAGTCGATGCATATTATTAATTCATGACAAAGCTTTTACATTATTATGTGTTTGTTGTCTTTTTTCAGGATCTAGGCATTCATCATGGGCATATTATAAAGTGGTTTTTAGTTTTGTTTTGCATCAGCTATGTAAAGTCAGTTTCTTTGTGTCGTATGACCCTATAATGGGTTTGTGATCAATCAGAAATCAGTCTGGTTTGATATTGTGGATTGCAGATTTCTGAGTGATGTGGCAATAATATCAGATGTGTTTTGCTGAGATACTTCATGTATTGAGATATGATGAATTTCCTGTGACAAGAGCATCCATACATGTATCATTTGGTCTGATTTTTTGTTTCATTTCAAGTGGGCAGTGATCAATTTCAGCAATGAATTCATACACTTTCAGTGACATCTTGCATGGTATAGACTCTTCTTTCAAGCATCTCCAAGAATAACATCTTTAAGTCTATTCATGTATTAATGAATATCATTTTATTTGGTTTTCATTGTAAATTTCTATGCAAGTCACATTAAGGACCCCTGGATGGTTTACCACCAGTGAGGATAAATGAACTCTTCTTTATTGTTCCCACCCACTGCATAAGTGGAGTATTCCCACTGAACAAGTGGATGATTTGTAATCTTTTCTTCTTGCTCTTTACCCACTAAAAGTGGTAAATTACCACATCTTGTGGATGCCCGCCGCAGCGGATGAATTGTGATTCCTTGTTGCATAATTGCTCATTGTAAGCCAATTATTGTATGCTCTCACCTTGCCCATCCCAAGATCTAGGTGATTAGAAAGTGTGAGGCATTTAGTTGGTTTTATGCAATTTATGCTAACACTGTTCATAGCATTGCAAAATTGAAAAAAAATAGGGTAGCATCTTATAACTTTATACTTATCTAAGGAATTATTTAGATAAGATGCTAATTGGAAAGACCTGTGAAGCTTTATCAAGGATTCTTTAATGATGTTTGACTATCAAAACTATATATTTGCATAAAGTTATCCATTCATAATGACTATGTTTATAAATGATTGTCCTCAGAGTAATGGATATGACTATCATGATGTATCATCTATGGCTAAGGACGGTCCACCTATCTACTGGCCTCATGATCGTGCATAGGCTTTTATGGATTGTCATACTATATGGCATCAACACCTTTTCATGGTTATTGCACAGTTTGTTATCTTCATTGACTTTGTATATTTTCCTTTGGCATGAGCATGATATTCTCAACTATTATTGTCTTTTGTTGATGCTCACAATGATCACTACCTTTAAAAATTTGCATAGGATACAAGATCATTGTCTCATCATTATTTACTTAGAGAACACATGGACAGTCAACTCCTCTCTTTATCTCATCTATCATCACCAAATTCATGAGAAATATGACTATCATATGTCCCCTTTTAATAACTTTTCAAATCCATATTACTATCATTCACATTGTCATTGATAAGATAGTCCATACTTAAGTTACTACCTTTTAAGTCATTCTTCTTTGTATGACTTTTCCCTATCGCTTTATACTTATCTAAGGAATTATTTAGATAAAATGCTAATTGGAAAGACCTGTGAAGATTTATCAAGGATTCTTTAATGATGTTTGACTATCAAAACTATATATTTGCATAGAGTTATCCATTCATAGTGGTGATTACCACTACAAGGATCACTTAACTAAGTGATAGGTGGATAGTTTGATGCTTGGTAATCTTGTCCATGTATAGAATTTTTAGATTTGATGAGCTGGTCAACCAAGTAGAACTTAGAAAAAAAATACTTTTATACAAAATGAAGCATGCCAAACAACATTTCCAAATCTATTCTCTATTATATAAATGATGGAATTGGAGAAAACCTCAAAATTTAAAATTACCAATAGGCAACCTATCAATAAAACAAAACCTATTATAACTTCCTAAATTTATGCCTTTCAAGAAAAATTAGGAAATCTGTCCATTTTGACAGATTTATTTGGAGCTCTCTATAAACCTTTTCTTAGCAAGAGCGTATAATAGAAGCCTATGAAATCTTTTGTTTAGCATAAGAAGTTACTAGGTTTTTGTGTAAATCTCCAGAAAGCTATGTTTAGCCAAGTATAAACAATAGACCAGGAAGAAGCCCTAACAATAGTGGCTAGTGATAGTAATACTCAAGGTCAAAATTTCACTCACTTCATATAAAGCACACAAAATTTCTTTAATATTAAATAAAATATGCTTACCAGGCTGCTCAGGTTGCACTTCTTCAATGAAAACAATTGTCTGAAGAATATAAGTGTAAATTTTAAGCACATTTTGACAGGAGCTTATCTGATCCTATAGAGATGGATCCTCCACACAAAACAGATCCTTATCAACCAGGTCAAATGCCACCCCTAGAAAATGCAGAGCGCACTATATAAACCAAAACTGAACTAAAAACCACTATACAGTGGATAATAAACTAAATATGATTACATGGTGGAATCAAAATAGCATTAAATAATGGTAGTTTATTTATCACCATTATATGTTTTCAAAGATCATCCAACAAATTGATTTTACAAATTAAAAATGCTGGAAAGAAGTAGGATTTGAATGCTTATTAAACAACCCTCATTTGTCAAGAGAAGAAGACAAATTTGGTTTTGGAAAACTTACAAGAGCTTGATAGGGGAAGGGTAGCAGAAGTTGGGCAGCTAATTCGATGGTTGCATGGCATGTTACTTCACCTTGAAAAAATTATTGCATGTTACTAACTTATACACCCAAGGTAATAGTTTAAACCACCAGATTATGGAACTATACAACACCAATTATCAACCATTTTACCTCTGCTCATTTTCAAAAAAATGGGCGTTGTCATTCTTGTTGCAAACCACCAGATTGTTGAACTATAAAACACCAATTATCAACCATTTTACTGATGAAATGCACCAAACAAATGAGAGGGGGGTGAATCAGTTGTCACAAAACTTAAACACTTCTTCACTTATGTACATTAATCACTTGTCCACAATTATTATGATATAACAATGAATGCATGAAATCAGAAACTTAAACACAGATGCAACATTATACACAAGAGACACTAGATTTTTACATGGAAAACCCCAAGCTAGGGAAAAACCACAGAGAGGATTAGCTCTCAAAATATATTGCACTTTGAAAACTGATGTTCAGGCTTGGTCACTCCATGGGCCCAGAACATACTGGCTCATTGCCATTAAGTACAACTAGGTCTAGTAGGCTCATTGCCTCAACCCTAAACCTAGAAAGATTATAATAAGGGTTGTTAAACCCTGAGGGATGTTAAACCCTACTGGCGGTTCACTGCCATGATCAACATCTTCTTCATGTCTGAGAATAATACATTGAAGTACAATCGGTCCTCTACTCTGCTCTTCATTTCCACTTCGTTCCTTATCTTACCATCTTCACACAAGGACATCTTTTTCATGACTCAACTACAAGTATTTATACACTTCATCAACCTTAGAATGATCATCAAGGTTGGCATTACAATCATCAACCTTTGGAACAATCTCCAAGGTCGGCATTATAAACATTCAATAAATAGGTCCTAACCTATTACAACATTATGCAAAAGCAATGAAGTAAATATGCATGCGGATCACACCACGCCTTAACTGGGACTCAAACACGATCTTCCGTTCTACAACAAGCTTCCACAATCTTCAAGGAATCTCTAAAATCACTAAAATTAACCAAGCCAGCTAAGACTGGTTACACACTTCATTATCTGGGAACAATCTTCAAAGATGATCTCAATTCCTTAATGTGGACAAATGTCAAGATAGGAACATGATTAGGAGACATCCACAAGCATGTTATAATCATTAGGAGCAACTGCATGAACCTTAACCACTTTATCCATAGGAATCTTCTCACTAGAACACATGAACTTCACTGTCTTCAACTGACATAAAAGAAAGATAGCTTGCAGAACACCAAAGCACAAACTATTGCAATTGTTGGCACTTATCATCATCCCAGACTTCCCTCTAGAACCATAGGGCAAAATACTTTATTGTGGAGGAATGCGGAGCCAAATACTTTCTACCTATCACCAGACAATAATAAGAGAAAGTAGGTTTTACTCTGGTGAATGCCACTCTCTCAATTCTTCATACCGAAGACTCAAACTTAAGATTTAGCATCTTTAGACATCCCTTTAAATAACTTCCAATCCACAGACAAAGAGCTTTGAACAATAGGAAATGCGGAGTAATCTACCAGACTGTTCTTCAGCATACAACTCACTATCTATACTGCACTTCACTGTAATTCACTTGTTTCTTCTAGAGAGGCCAATTTTCTCAATATCCTCAACATACAAAGCTTCTAAATAAATAATAGAATAGAAAATAGTTGACACCAATGACAACAAAGATATGTTGACATCAATGACAACACCGATTAGGCACATACTTGCAACAATCTCCCCCTTTGTCATTGATGGCAACATATGATGTGAAAAATTGTAACATCCATCAAGACAGGATTCTCCCCCTATCTCTTTACACATTTGCACTCTTTCTTTTTGATTCTCCCCTATCTCTTTGCATTCTTTCCTTCTAATTTTTTCACATGACTTCTCTCCCCCTTTGACATCAATGGAAAAGGGCACATACTTGCAATCTGTTGCTTCTGAACCAAATTTTTGAATTCTTTCCAATTGACTATTCCCCCTTACTTGATGCTTTCTCTGACTGCAACTTTGGTCTTTCTCATGAACTTATTTCCTTCTTCAGTTATTTAGATCTTGCTACTATTGCACTATTTTCTCTGTAAGTAACACTGCAACACTTATTGCTCTTTATTAGAAACTCATATTGGCATTATCTATCTACTTCCCTTGGGAGATAACCTCACAATCCTCTTGTCTTCAGCAACCATCTTTGATTTCTTCTTATACCACTACACCTTTTCCTTTTTATTGATCTGAATACTTCCTCTTAGTGGTACACATTAGACTGTATTTAGTTCACATTAAGACCTTCATGTCCATATCTTGTCTTTTCAGAGTCTTAGACTTGATGACATCCAACTATGATATTCCATCTTTTATCAATTTTTATGACAACTTATGAGAACAATGCATTTCCATGGATCAACACCTGTCTGTAGCTTTCCTCCTACAACCTTCTCTGAATATCAATTACAACTATCAACTCCCTACTAGTAGCTAAAATAATGTCTTCTTTACCTTGCCAAAATTCATGAACTATCAGCCTATCTCTCAAGTGCACATGTGACCAATTCATCTGTCACATCATAACTCCCAATGTAGACCACATGAGACTCTAGAATCCATATCCAACATACCTCCAGAACCGCAAAACAAAATATGCAATAGTGGAGAAATGTGGACCCTTGTACTCTGGTGTTGCACACTGAACTGCATATAATGATTTTCAACTGTAGAGGCATACTAACCTAATCTCTGTCACTTACTTTGCATACTACTCATACTTAGTCCTTTTAGGCTTCTGAACTAGAATCCTTTCAAGCAATTTTCCATATTATATATTTGTGCCGAATCTTAGTATTGACTATCTAGCTAGAGAATTTATAATTTTCAATACGGCTCCCCCTAGGTCATAGTCCACAATTTACTTCCTGGAGGAAGCATTTGTTCTAGAGTCTAGTGCAGGCTCATCTCTTGTTTCATTTACTCCCTTCTTGACCCAAACCTTGTTCATCTCTCTTTCCATTGGTCTCCCCAATTCTGATTGATTATCCTTCTTCATGTTCATACATTTGCAAAATTTTGTAGAATGTCCAGGCTTGTTGCAATTGAAGCACATAGTAATTTTCTGACCATTATTTCTTCCATTCATCCTTGACATGCATAGGTTGGCCTTATACCCAAAATTATTGCATGTATAATAGTAGCCACTGAAAGACTCAATTGTCTTATTTATGCCATAGCTTTTTTCCACTTGACTTCTACACTCATTAGCCCTATGTCCCATTTTATGGCATGCATAGCACCTAATGGAATTCTGACTTACTTCACTTCTGCATTCAACAACTTTATGACCAACTTTATTGCATGTGAGACACTGACTAGAGAATGATGGAACATTTTGACTCATCCTGATTCTACACCAAGTAGCCTTGTGACCAAACTTGTTGTATGAATTACAATAACCTTTGAAGTATGAATATCTTTGAGCATTTGGTTTCCTGACTGATAGTCTTCTAGGTCTATTTCTCTGATCCTGAATATGTTTGCTTTTGTCCTTTTTTTAGCATTCTCTTCTTGACCTGCTCTGGAACCTTTATCTTTTTCAAGTCTCATGCTCTCTTTGTCATCAATATTTTTCTAACTTGCCATTAGTCTATCATATCTAGCAGCATTCACACTGAATTGATCTTGTTGAGCAATTGCATGTTTTAAATCAGTTTTCAGATTCACAACTTCCTGTTCAAGCTTCATGAAGTCTTTAGTTTTATCTTTTAGACACTCCTCAATTCTTGTTTTTTCTTCATTGTCCTCTTTTAGTTTTTGCTAAAGCTACCTGATTTGCTTTCTCAACTCTTTGATGTAATCATTTGCTTCTATTATACTTTCCTTTAAATCCACATTTTCTTCTTCTAATTTCTCAAGATTTTCAAGTGTAGTTTTGGAATTATTACTGTCAATACTGGAAATAAAGCATAGATTCATTTGATTCACAACAGCTTAGTGACCTTCCACATCACACTTTGTTTTGTCTTTATTTTGCAGATCCTCATTAATTGAGTACTTTTGAATGTTCTCATTAACTTTGACATTTGTACTTTCAACAATCCTTCCCAAACTTTTGTTGTAATAGAGGTAAGCTTTGGTCCAAGATGAATATCCAAGAAAAATGACTTCCTCATACTTAGTATTGTCCCTTTCCATTTTAATGATGCATTTGCTTCCAAAGATTTTGAAATATTTCACAGTAGGTATTGATCCATACCACAACTCAAAGGGAATCTTTACTTTGGCTTTTACCTAAACTCTGTTTAATGTATAGACAGTGGTTTAAATTGCCTTCTTTCAAAATGTATCTGGCAGATTTGCTTCTTCCATCATTAATTTTGTTGTTTCCTGAATGGTTCTACTTGCTTCTTCCATTGTCTTATTTTTGGCAGAGAGTTGTTTTTCTATCCCATAGCTTTCACTAAACATATTGAAATCGTCAGAGGTGAGCTCTTCTTCTTTGCCAATTCTCAGACTTTTGATTTTCATGCTTATCTCATTTTCAACCATTTCTTTAAAGACTTTGAGTACATCTAGAATCTCTGATTTATCCTTAAAAAAACTGACCCAAGTCATTCTAGAAAAATCATCAATAAAATCCATAAGTACCTGTCATCATGGAGGCTTGGTATTCTTGTAGGACCACAAAAGCTTGTATGAATCAATTCCAATCGTCTATTGGAAGATCTTTCTTTATCTTGCAATATTTTTCTTGACAGTCTTTGACATTTCGTGCAAGTGATGTTGTTCAAGTAATCAATTTATGGTAGGTCCTTCACTATTTGAACTAAGCTTGTTTTTATTAGATCATCAAGATTTGTATGACAAAGTCTTCTATGCTAGACCCAGCTTTCATTGGTTTGAGATGTGAACCCAAGAAAGTCACTTTTTCTGAGATGATAGAGATTCTCTTCTATTCTTTTTCCAATTGCTATTGTAGCTCCAGGATTTTCTTTAATTTTAAGGGAATCATTCTCAAACACAAACTTAAAACCCTTTTTGCATAATTGTCCAATGCTTAAGAGGTTTTGTTTCAAATTTTTTACATAAAGAACATCTTCAGAAATTTGTCTGTTGCCAAAATTGATTGATCCTATTCCACAAATTTCAGTAGTGCAGTCATCTCCAAACATAACTAGCCCTTCATCACATCTTTCCAGACTTACAAACTTACTCTTGTCACTAGTCATGTGGTTTGAGAAGCTACTATCAATAACCCAACAATTTTCACTTTGAAACATGGCTTCATCACTAGTGCATACTTCAAAACATCTTTGATGATTGACATTCTTTTCTCCATGAATTGCTTCCTTGGACAATCTTTTATTGATAGTTGTTGATGTGCATTCGGGTGCAATGGTGAGTACTTGTTTTCCTTTTGACTCCATTTAGGATCTCCTTTGAGTGGTTAGACTCTTCCCAAAGGAACTTGGCTCTGACACTAATTGTTGAAATGCGCTAGACAACTGAGGGGGGGTTGAATCAATTGTCACAAAACTTAAACACTTCTTCACTTACATATTAATCACTTGTCCATAATTATTACGATATAACTATGTTGCCTCTCCAATTGGCAATCCCTGTGGCAGTCTAAACTCTCTGAGTACCCGCTCTGGTAGGTATCTCTCAATGGTGTCGGTCCACCTCCTGAATAGGTATTGAGCCTGGTGGCAGTACATTAGCTGCTAATGCTCATCCTCCCACTCCTCGCATAGTAACCATGGCCTCTAAACAAATACATCCATCTCATCGATCTGTCGCCTCTAATGGCTAACAGATCCAACCCACCTGTGTGTAATCACTCCCTCATATAGAAATGCATAAGGCTCCCCCCTCTCTTGACAGTGCTGTGTAATGGGTCTAACCACAGGGATGTGCTCCCATGCCCACACCTGTAGAAGAGTCACCCCTGCTGAGAGACTCTGGCCTCTTCTGTAGACGCAGTCGTGCATGTCTTGATATAACTGCCCTGGCACACACGGGCCCCATGCATACTAAATGCCATTTGTAAACATCCCAGATAGTACAGTGCCCCATCCTATAGATAGTCCTCTAGATCACCTGTCTGGGCACAGGAAGCCGCCAATCAATGAAGATACAATCCATCTGATCCTGTCGCAGAGTCTCGACACGTCTACCCACAGAATCTCACCATCATCTATCCTTAGGTCATCTGTGCAGAATACCTCTACCAGGCCCGCCTTGCCTCGTGCTGGGTCAAAATCAACCCACTCCCCATCAATCTAAATCCTGAGGATGTGATACACATCCTCCAACATCACTATAGCCTCCCCTATCAGAAAGTGAAATGATCATGTCTCACTATGGAATCTCTCTACCACCGCTGTCACTAGGGCAAGATTTGCCCTAATGTGTGTAAGGTACACCATGTGCCATAGTCCCATGTACTCTAGGAACACGTTCTCCTCCCATGTCAGTTGTACCACCTCCTGTGCTATAGGGTGGTGTCGCTCTCTCGACATCAGCGGCGGCATCATCCTCTACATCCACAAATCTACTTGTCAGACCTTTTAACCATTTCTCCAAAGTCCTACCAACATCTACCCTATGATGTAAACCCTTTGATCAATTTTGTACTCCTCTAACCTAAGTGGTCAACTCCATGGTCAACCCTAACTACTTCACTCTGCTAACCTATCCAAAAGTGTCTTATTTTTTACAAGCGTACTGCACTATATTACCAGACACGCCTTATAGTTTATGTAAAAGCGCTTCACTGTCCTCTACCAAAGGCAACTTGTTTTCAACAAGTGCGCTGCCCTATGCCTCCAACCGTGCCTCACTGCGCTCCCAAAGGCAACCCGATTTTCTTTCTCCCCTACCAACTGCGCCTAACTACCTAGCCAACAGTGCTCTACTGCTCTGCTAAGTGCACTGCGGGACCCTACCAACCGCGCTATGGTGCAACAACTAAAAACCCAAAAGCACTAAGTTATTGCCAAATGCATTGTACTATGCTACCAACATGCTTCAACACACCAAAAGCACCTAAACTGACTACCAGATGTGCCATTCTACCCTGCAATGCTTTTGGCCGACCTAAAAACCTAACTAGACCTAACCCTAAAACTACCCTAAAATGTCAATTACAAGGGGGTTTTTAGACACTTACCGCTGTCAGAGCTCCCGCTGGTCTCCCATACGTCCGCACCAGCTCCGCCTGATGCCTGTGCGCTGGAATCAGCATCTCTCCTTGCTGCAAGCTACTTCTCCACACAACTCTCACACACTAGCTAGGAGGCTCTACACTCTTAATTTAGCAACTCTTAGTGTGCAAATGAAGACAGTGGTCCCCATGGGACCTATTTATAGCATCCCTCCCTCTTTTTTTTCTTCCCCCCTCGTTCTTTTCTGCTACCTTGTCGCGCAATCGTCTAGTCGGGCGTCAACCCAGTTCTCCTATCACTTCCATGTCTTCCCGCTCGAGGGGGCATACGCTGGGGCAACTACCTATGCTAGGGCATCAAAAATTGTATCATATCTTCAACAATCATTTTCTTTAACGCAACACTATAAACTGCATTGCATCAAAGAGGACCAAAATGTAGACACCCTAAAATGACCATGTTGTCGTACCACTTGTATTTCATCAAATCTGTCTAATCACCTGCATTTCAAACATTAATTAAATAATCTAATTATTTAATTAATTTCACCAAAATCATCAAATTCTTCTAAATCTCCTAAATTCAACGTTAATAAATAAATCCTCTTTATTTAATTAATTTCATTAAATTCCTCTATATTCTTCCAAAATTAAATAATTTTATTATTTAATTAAATCATTGTCATCTTCCAAATTTCAAGTCCACATTAATTAAATAAATACAATTATTTAATTAATTCATCACAAATCCTCTCTTATCTATAATTAAATAATTTACATTATTTAATTAAAATCACTTGTTCTTCTAAATTTAAATAAATCATGCAAATTTATTTAAATCTTCATATCTTATCTGTTCCTCTAGCATGCACAATAAATTAAATAAATTTATTTATTTAATTTCAGTTATCTTCCAATTCCTCTTAAAATATCTTGTTAACTCATGTGCACAATCAATCTTATTAAATTCTAAAAAAGGCAAAAATTATAAGTTGAGTTATCTATTCAATCAATCTTATTTTCATCATATTTTACTAAAAATATCCTTATGGATTGACACATGTTGTGTGCACATTCATCATGGTTATTTGTTTTATCTCCTCCGTTGATTCTTTTGAATTATTTGGACCATTGATTAATCTCTATTGAAACCTATATAAATCCCCTTCATCTCCTTCACAAATCCTCTTCGATCACTTATTCTCAGGCATCCTTTACAGCGCTTTGAGCATACATCGCATCAATTGAGCAACTTTACAATCTTTTGACATTGATCTTTGAGCACTTTGAGCACTTTACTTGCTTGTTGCAAATATGGTTTTGCAGCATTATTGAGCAATCCACATCCAACAAAGGGAACAACACAAATCTAGGTAAAAGCTTTCTCATTTCATTGGATTTATTGATAATGGTTCTGGCATGCCCAGTGGGACCCACTAATCCCTCTTTTTCTTTGAGAAATTATTTTTTTAAAGTACAGTACGGAATAGCGCAAAAGACACAGTAGTGCGCTTTTGGCAACACAATATAATGCCCCTAGGCGATACTGTAGCGCCTTTGGTAGCACAGTAGCGTGCTATTGGTAACACAGTTTAGCGCTATTGGTAGCGCAGTAAGGCACTTTTGGCATATTAGGGTTTTTCTAGATCTTGCTTTGTCATTTGCAGGATTTTAACTCTCATAACTGTCATTGATTTGATTGACAAGCTGATTTATTTGTCATTCAATTTTCTTTTATACATCCTAAGCTGAAGTATTTAGGAGTATCTGCCATTTTTGAGTTAACCTATCTATTGGTGGCATTTTTTGAATTGTTATTGATCCCAAATTATAGATCTATCAACTATTACATCCCAGATCTACGAAGCAAACATGAAATTATCTTTTGACCTAACTTTTTTGATAAAATACAACTTTTTTTAGATTTGTGACAGTAAAGTGCTTTTGGTAGCACAGGATGGTGCTTCCGACAGCATAGTACGTCACTTCTAGATCTACAACAATGCTTCTGGTCACATAGTGCATTGCCTCTGGTCTGGAGAAACATGCTTTCGGTAACACAGTTCATCGCGCTTGGTATCTCAGTAGGTTGCTTTCGGTAAGACAATAATGCGCTCTTGGTCAAATTAATTTATTTTTGCTAACTTGTGAGTTTTTGTGGAACTAATTGACCTATTGTAGCTTCTTATCACTCACACAGAGCAAATAGTTTTTTCTAACATGTTCATGCAGGACGAGCATTGAAGAAATCTCACTCTATTACATTAAGTCTTAGAAACATATTACTTTCTTAAGGGACAATTGAACAAATCACTTTGGCAATTTAAGTCTTAGGAACATATTGCTTTCTCAAGGGACAATGGACATGTATGTGAAAACACCTCAATTTTCTAAGGGACAATAGACATGAATGCCAAACACTTCAATTTCATAAGGGACAATTGACAACTACAAACGTGTGTGTGCCTAATTTAGTTGCACCTTATTTTTCTTATAACGGGATAATTGAACCATTGTTTGACGTGCTTGCTCTTACATTTCAGTTATTCCTTTAGAAGGGCCTACTTTTGGATTGCATTTCATCCAAAAGGGAAGACCCTAAGCGGAGTTTTCCTTTGAACCACTATATAAGAGGGATAAGGCAAAAGCTAAGTCCTAACCGACGTCAACCTTACCTTGTGGTACCAAACTGAAAAGAGGTGTACTAGCTCTTTGTGGAAATAATTTTCACATCAAGCGAAGTGTTTGATACTCTTAGTAGGATTGGTTAAAGCTTTTAGTAGCTTGTTGTATTGCTCATAAGGCGTTGGTCCTTCAAAGTTACTAAGAACCATTCTAGATACTAACTACCTGATCTACCTCTGAATGTTGTAGTAATCATCAGTGCAAGGGGAATCTATTTAAGCCCTCAAAATACTCACCATTGGCTCCCTTAAGAGGAGATAGTATTACCTCAGCCATAAAGCTCTTGTGACCTACTTGAGCTTTCCAAAGGGAGGGTGAGATATCCCTACCTATCGTCTCTCGCAAAGATACAAAATATCTGACACCTTTATGGAATGACATTTTGATTGACAGAGTATTAAGTTGTGAGGTGATCTACTATAATGAAACCTTGTCTCTAGGGATAAAAAGTGCTTGATATTGATTGCAATTATCTTATACCTATGGAAACATTGGGCTTTTTTGTGATCCTCGAACATACACTATTTGTTGTGTCAGTCCTTTTTTGCAACCTTGTTTGATGTGTTTTCTCTTGCCAAAGCAAATCCAATCAGAACCAAAACCAAATCTATCAAAATTTGCCTTATAAAACATCAGACACTACTTCAGTGCCTCCGGTATAACAATAGCTCACCTTTGGTATTACAGTAGCCTGCCTTTGGTATAACAGTACCTCACCTCTGGCAAACCTACTTTAGCGCCCTTGGTATAGCAGTACCTCACCTTTGGTATAGCAGTACCTCACCTTCGGTAGCTTAGTCCATCGCCTTTGGTATTACAGTAGCTCACTTTTGGTGGCACAATCATGTGCCTTTGGTCAAATAGTACAGTGTCTTTTATCCAGTAAACTATGCATCAAAATTTATCTTTTCCAAAACACAAGCAGAATCCCAGCATATTGTCCAAGTGTATTCCATGGTAACCACTAGACTCCAGCAAACTATGAAGTCCAAGCAAGTTGTCCCTAGGAAGTGCAAATCACCTACTCACACACCACAATTAGGCCGATCCAACGTTACTCCCAAAGTTACTCCTAAGACACCCGTGGAAAGATCGACCAACTCTCTGAACATGCCTTAGCTTGACCAATCAAACAATCCTCAAGAAGGTAGGGCCCCTTTGGTAAGTACACCTCACTATACCATCGGCATACCTCAGGATTTTGTGCCACAAGGTTATACTATTGATCAAGTCCCATCTCAAGAAGTTAGGGTCCCTTTGGTAAGTATACCTCACTATACCACCGGCATGCCTCAGGATTTTGTACCACAAGGTTATACCGTAGATCAATCCCCATCTCAAGAAGAGCGACACTTTGAAATAGGTCAATACTCTTAAGAAGATGGGCAAGATCTTGATGAATTCATACAAGATCCTAGAGTCATGGCCGGCTTTGAAAAAATCCTTAGTGAGAACCAAGATCATTTCTTTCACTTGCTTGCAGAGCAAGGAGCCAAATTACCTCAATATTTTGATTTATCCAATCTCAAGGACACAAACAAGACCCAAAATGCCATACATGCAGTCCAAACCATGTCAACAATGACCACGCCTTTACACGAACAAAACTCACAAGGGATAACGATTGCACAATATGAGAATCCCCTTTATCAAAACCCAATAGGAAAAAGGGCCATATCACTGCTTTTGACTCCTATGGAAATCTACAAACACCAATAGGAGACTCTTCAATGACAAGTGGAATTAACTAAGCAAGCCACCATAGCTCGATTACAAACTCCTAAAATGTCCACACCAGTCGTAAGTGGAAACTTGGCTACCCCATCATGAGAAGGTTTCCTACCAAATTACAATCTAGGGAACAACTACGTAGCCATACAACAAGGGTCTCAACAAACACCACCCCCAACATCATCAAAGCTTCGTATCCCTCACACAACCAGGGTCATGCAACCCCAACCACAACATTCTTCTACGCTCATCCTCAATCAACCTCAACAATCACAAAACACATCTACCTATGTCCCCCCCACCGCTACGATCATCAACGCTAAACTTTTTCAACACCTTGCCTATCCACCCTCAACATTCCCAAAACCAGACTTCCCAAAGCCATGTTCCGCAACCTCAAACTAATCCAATGAACTTTAGCTTTCCACCACCAAACTCTTTTCTTCAACCATCACAAAGCCTACATTCTTACCTAGCACCACCCCCACCTCCTCCAAATCAAAGTATCCAATTCCAACCCAACCTAAACCCAACATACAACACATATGACCCCAACCAATCATACGACCCTTATAGCACTCATGCCCATGGCTTACATTACAATCTTCTCTATGGGCAACAACAACCACTTCTAGGACAACAGAAGATGTTTCCAACCCCTCCCACAACAATGGAGCTAAAAATCATGGAAGTTCAACAACAACTATCTGATCTTACATTTGGCCACACCAAGAAGACCTTCTCTTTAGAAGAAATGTGTCCTTATCCTTTTGATCGATCATTACCCATGATCCCTTTCCCTCAAAATTTTACTATTCCCAAATTTGATAAATACAAAGGAAAAGGGGACCCGAAAGACCATCTTAGGGAATTCTATCTTGCTTGCTTCGAGGTCTCACATAACGACACTTATCGTATGCGTCTCTTTCCTCGCAGTCTTGGAGGTCAAGCTATCGAATGGTTCTCCCACTTACCCATGGGTATTCAATCTTTTAACGAACTAGCAGAGAAATTTGCCACCCATTTCTCCTACAATGCAGAGCATGAGATCTCCATGACTGATCTATGCAACAACAAACAAAAAAATGGAGAAACTTTCATTTCTTTCCTTCAATGATGGAGACAAATGGCTAGCAAATTCCCATTCAAGATACCCGAAAAACACCTTGTTAGCATATTTGTGCAGAACCTCAACCAAGAGTTAGGTTTTCATTTGCAAATTCTTAGTGCTACAACCTTTGATGAAATCACATACAAAGGAATCAACATTGAAAAGGCCCTCATTGCTAAGGGTGTGGTCAAAATCTTCAAAGAAACTAAAGACAATGCTCCTCAACAACAAACAAACAATAAACCAAAGTTTTGGAACAAAAATAAAAACGTGGTCAATGATGGAGTGGTCGACTCTAAACATGTCCAAACATTGCAAACACCGCTGCAGCTTTCCAAACTGAGTCAAAATCCACCTCAACATCAACAACAACAATGACAACCTTATCAAAACCAATAGCAACGACAACAAGAGTGGCCTCAACAAGCTTACCCTCTACGGCATCAATTCACTCCTTTGGGAGAACCCATAGAGTCTGTCCTACAAAAGCTTGTACACAAAGGGCTCATCACCTTACTCGATGCTCCCCCATATGGTGAACCGGTTTACAAAACTACATGGTACAAAGAAAATGAATACTATGAATTCCACAGGAGCAAAGGGCATAGAATTGCATCATGCATGAAGCTAAAACACCTAATCCAAAATCTCATCGAAGGCAACCAAATTTCTTTTGAAGATGAACCACCGGCTCAACACATGAATAAAGACCTCAACATGTACAAGGAACCATTCCCTCACCATGGTCCTCCTCCTCTGCAGGATAAAGGTAAAGGTGTCAATCATGCTTCCACTTCCTTTGACTCCATTGTGGGTCATTTTGAAGAGAGTCTGTGTCTACCCTCACAATCAAAGGCAAATCTACAGATTGCATTGTTACAACTCGTCATGGGCGTGTCACCATTCGTGGTCCTACACCCAGTCTCCCAACCCAATCCAATTATAATCTTGTCAAACATTTAGGGAAAATGCCATCACAGATCTCTATCTTGGACCTTTTACGGTCATCACCTGCACATAAAGTGGTGCTAGAAAAATCCCTCCATTAGTCTTTGGTTCCTAACAACATAACGGTCGTGGATTTCTGAGCTATAGTAGGTAACATTGCTTCGCCCTACAATGTGGTCTTCTCTGAAAAAGACCTCCCATCCCATGATCTGTGTCACAATGATGCCCTTCATATTGAGATTCTCATCCATAAGCGCAAAATCAAAAGCATACTCATAGATGGTGGTGTTGGTCTCAACATCTGTTCTTTAAAGTCACTTAAGCAATTGGGATACTCTGAGGATCATGTCAACATTGATCAAAGTATTACAATCAAGGGATATGATGACATTAAACACTACTCAGAAGGTGTTATCCACTTGCCTGTACAACTGGGCCCTATCATGCTTGAAACCAGGTACCAAGTCCTTGACATTGAGCTGCCTTACAACATTATCCTAGACCACCCATGGATCCATGCAATGAAATCTGTCCCCTCAACGTACCATTAGTCTCTCAAGTTCCCATTCAATGGTACAGAGATAACTATCCCAGGCGACCCTAATCCTTTGAATTCTGTCATGTCTTGCAAGGAAATTATAAGAATTGCAACCAAGTGCCTCAAAATGACAAATCCATTACATCCCCACAATATGTCGATCCTAAAAATCTAACACAAGCCTCTGCAAGTGAACCTAATCCTCTTCCTAAAATCAAAGCTCACATCTGTGATATAGGCTTTGGAACATATGATATCTCAAAATCTTGTTGTGTAGGGCAGATGCCTTTATCCCCTAAATCTTACGGCCAACCGCCCATTGCCAAAGCAACTAAAAAAGTAGCTATTCCTCCCCCAGCATCTTTAACCCAATTCCAATAGGGAAAATTATTGGAAGAGGAAACTATTGAGGACATTTCTTCTTGGCTCTATAAGGAGAAAGAACCAGTCATAATACCAGTCAAGCAATATGGCAATGACTTAAGGATAGTCAAAAACATGGGCTATAAAGGCAAAGGTGGCCTTGGGAAATAGAATCAAGGAACAATGGAGCCCATTAGTGTGACAAAGAAACTAGACAAGAAGGGGTTAGGATTTGGAAGAAAGGTACCACACACCTTGGACATCGAGGGTATCCTCGACAAAGTGGCTGAAATTTCTCTCGTAGATTCAACGTCTAATGAGGATACCATCGATGACTCTTCCCTCCATATGATTGACCTATTTATAGAATCCTCTATATTTATGCTATCATCTGTATCCCTAACATCCACCACAAACATCCAAAAAGTAACACTTGTCTATCCTAAACTTATCGATTGGAACCAACAAGGGTCCCCAATTATAGATGTATTTCAGAATGACGAAGCTATAGCTGAGTTCAAGGGACTTTGAGAAGGTATCCCTCTTGGAGATCATAAAGCAGGTTTTGTAATGGAACTAGAGCCAATAGCTTATTTTGGTGAGAATGCCAAATCCTCCAGTCGCAAAAGTAAAAATAAAGAAGGATCTCTAGGTGAAAACCACAATGTGGCACCTCCTAATCATAAAATAGTAAAAACAAAGGACGTATCCAAAGGTGAAAACCCAACTGTGGCACTTGAGCATGGAGGATTTGACCTTCTCCTACCATCTAAGTATCAAGAGAAGGAAGCTCTCCTAGTGGAAGATTCTACAAAGATAAACCTGGCACAGAGCAAAATCCAAAGACCACATTCTTGGCAACATCATTATCAGAAACAGAGCATAGGAATCTTAACAAATTCTTCTTACAGAGAACCATCAACTTTGCATGGACCTATGCTGATATGCCAGGGTTAGACCCTATGCTAGTTCACTATCTCACAGTAGATCTAACAGTTAAACCAGTCAAGCAAAAGTTGAGGAAGATGCACCCACAGATAGCTCTCTTAGTAAAAGTGGAAATACAGAAGTTGTTAGATGCAAATTTCATCTGACCTATTGACTATTCAGATTGGGTCTCAAACATTGTACCTGTGTCTAAACCCAATGGGCACATCCACATGTGTAATGATTTTAGAGATCTTAACAAAGCATGTCCCAAGGATGAATTTCCACTACCGAACATTGACCTCATAGTAGACTTGACAGCAGGTCATGAAATGATTTCTCTCATGGATGGATTCTCAGGCTACAATCAGATAAGGATAGTAGAAGAAAATCAACATAAAATAACTTTTACTTGTCCTTGGGGTAACTATTGTTGGTGTGTCATGTTGTTTGGTCTAAAGAATGTAAGGGTAACTTATCAAAGAGCAATGATAGTGATATTCTATGATCTCTTTCATCATATCATGGAGGACTATGTGGATGACATACTAGCTAAATCTTCTAGGGTAGATCACATACAAGTTCTAGGAAAGATCTTTGACAGGCTTGAGAAATACCAAGTGCATCTCAATCTAAAGAAGTGTGTCTTTGGTGTAACATCAGGGAAGCTGCTGGGATACATTGTATCTCATAGAGGCATTGAAGTAGACCTTGCAAAAGTCAAGGCTATAGTGGAGATGCCTCCACCAAAGAACCTCAAAGCATTAAGGAGCCTTTAGGGAAGGTTGCAGTCCATTAGGCATTTCATCTCACAACTAGCAGATAAATGTCAACCATTTCAACACTTGCTCTGAAAGGATGTCTCATTTCGATGGGACAATAAGTGTCAAGCAACATTTGATTAGCTCAAAGAGTATATAGCTACACCTCCTGTATTGGTTCTACCAGTTGCCGATAAACCTTTTATATTATACATCTCCACTACAACTTCAGCCCTAGGGGCCTTGCTAGCACAACATGATGAGTTAGGGAAAGAGCATGCAATCTATTATATCAGTTGAATCTTGGTGGGATATGAACTCAATTATTCACCGATGGAAAGAGCTTGTTTAGTAGTAGTGTTCGCTTCCCAAAAGTTGCAGCATTACATGTTAAATCAACACACAAATCTTATAGAAAAAATTGATCTATTGAAGTATCTACTAGCAAAAGCAACTCTTACAGGAAGACTAGCTAAATGGGTCATGATCCTTAGTGAGTTTGACATTGAGTATATGGATCGTAAACCCATCAAGGGACAAGCCCTAGCAGATCAACTAGTAGAAGCACCAATGACAGATACACACCCCATGGTAGTAGACTTTCCGGACAAGAATCTCTTCACTCTTTCAACTTAATAATGTGGAAGTTGTACTTTGATGGTTCCTACACACAGCAGGGATCAAGGGTTGGCATCTTATTCATCACACCTTCAAATGACTATATTCCAAAGTCATATCGGCTTGCATTCCCTTGCACCAATAACATTGCCGAGTATGAAGCACTCCTCATAGGTCTCAATACAAAAGCTCAATGGGATATCACAGAATTATAGGTATATGGAGACTCACAACTAGTCATTTGCCAAGTCACAGATGAGTACCAAACAAAAGATGAAAAGTTGGTCCCCTACAAGCAACTAGTGGATGCCTACAAACCACACTTTTCTAGCATCACATTTGAGAAAATTCCATGAGAGCATAACAAGGCTGCAAATTCTATGGCTTCTGTAGGGTCACTTATAGACATGCCTACTAATACACAGAATTGTGAATTCTTGATCGAGTAGTTGTTGATACCAGCCGTCGATGTTCTAGTTATTGAAATCATCTGCGAACTTGTTGATCCCAATTCCCCATAGTACGAAAATATCTATGAGTACCTTAAAAACAATACCTTTCCCTCTAAACTATCATCAACCCAACGCAAAACCTTTATTCGTCGATCCTCCCGTTACACCATTCTGGGTGATACACTATATCACCGTAGTCTTGATGGTATCCTCTTATGATGTCTTAACACAGAAGAAGCTGAAGCTACCTTATGAGACATACACGAAGGTGTCTGTGGCGCATATTCTACTAGTCCTAATATCGCTAAGAAGATACTCAGAATAGGTTATTACTGGCCTACAATAGAGCATGATACTTTATAGTTTGCTAAGAAGTGTCTACAATGCGAGCAGCATGGAGATTTGATTCACGCACCATCTCATGAATTACAACCTGTGACAACTCCACGGCCTTTTTCTCAATGGGGTCTCGACCTTGTAGGGAAAATCCACCCATCCTCATCCAATGGCCATAAGTTCATCATTACCGCCATTGAGTATTTCATGAAGTGGGTTGAAGCCATTCCCATGACCTATATCACCGGTAAGCAAATAGCCAAGTTTATCCTAAATTACCTTATTTGCCGGTATGGTATCCCCCAAGCCATTGTCACTGATAATGAGAGACCATTCAAGAACCAAGATGTCTATGCCTTGTGCACACAATACAATATCCAACATCACTTTTCAACTCCCTACTATCCGCAGAGTAACAGCCAAGCTGAGGTTTCCAATAAAACCATTCTCAAGATCCTTAAGAAAATGGTTAATGAAGCTTGTCGTGATTGGCACTTGCAACTCAATCCCACCCTATGGGCCTACCACACTAGTATCAGAACACCAACTGGTGCCACACCATATGCCTTGGTCTATGGCTCTGAAGCCATCCTACCTATAGAGGTTGAGATCCCATCCCTTAGAGTATCCATGTAGAACCTGATCAGCGGAGAAGAATATTGCACTTCCAGATTAGCAGAGCTAGAACTACTGGATGAAAGGTGCCTTGCCGCGCTTAATCATCTCCATGTCTACCAAAACTACCTCTGGCATAATTACAACAAAAAGATCAAAGAAAGACAATTTCAATTTGGTGATCTTGTACTCAAAGAGAATCAGAGAAATCAAGCAGACTGAGAAAAGAAGGGCAAGTTTGAGACTAACTGGTTAGGTCCCTTTATTGTCACAGCAACATATGGATTAGGAGCTTATACTTTAGCTACACCTGATGACATTCCTCTAGATGAGCCACTTAATGGTGTTCATCTCAAGAAGTTCTATGTCCGATCCTTAGAGTATACAAAAAAAATCCACCCTATGGTGAAAACCTGGCAAACAGGCGCCTTGGATAAGTACCATAGTGAAAACCTAGCAAACAGGCACTATGTGTAGAGTCAGCATCCATCATCTATCAAGTCTTTTTCATTCCATGTCCATCTCACAACAAGCTTCATCCATCCACCCCTAATAAGACCATTGACCTTGTTTGCATTTCCATCTCCCTATATAGTATAGCTTGGAAATTTGTCAATGTCCATCATCATCATCCCACGTCTTGATCTGTGTCAACAGTTAGCACTGTCTTGTCCTAGGTCAAGCTTTCTGTGTCTTCTTCGTCAGTCACCTACACAATTTCCTCTGTTGGAATAGGGGTAACTCTATCCTGAACCTAGGTCTAGGAATGGATCCTTGTTCGTGGTTCGCAAACACTTCAATCTTTTCTCCTTTCCGCAAATAACACCCTTTAACAGACACATCGTTCCTACGATAAGGCTGTTATCTTCTCAATGTGTCTCCTACATCATCACATCAACCAGAACTACATATTATCTCATTTCAATCTTAAGGTACCTTGATCCCATGGATATGGGTATGTAGGCAGTCTGGAATACAAAGGAAGTTTCCAGTACTCAGGTACATAAGATCTCCTCCTTTCAACTTGACCCATTCATCACTCTATCAAGAACTACATATTATCATCTTTCATCTTTCCTCATAATGTGCCTTGATCCTGTGGATACAAGGTATGTAGGCAGTATGGAATACAAAGGATGTATCTAGTACTCAGGCACATACGATTCATCATTCTCCACCCGTTTCAGCCCATTAGCATGTCATCTTTCTAGTCTTCCAATCAAAATCCATTCACCTCAACTTGACTAACTCAAGCAACAAAACAACAAACTAGCGCATCCTTTCAAAGCAAAAGTCCTTAGCAAACCTGAAGCAAAGAAGCTTACTTCCAGCATCATCTACTGTCTTGCATATTCTGATTGCCAACATCAGCTAAGTCCAACTTTAACCAAAGCACCAGATCAACAAGCTTGTCTTCTACAGCATGTTCCATTGTCGAGACCAACACACGCGTCTCATATGACATGTAGCAATTCCTACAGCAAGACATTGTCTTTTTAGGTAGATAGCCCCCTTTAATGGACACACCGCTCCTATGATAAGGCTATTATCTTGCCTATCCAATCTATCCTAAGCAACCTCTTTGGCAAGAGAATATGTTGGTTGTATGTTTACTTTGTAAGTCAGTCAATTTGCTTTATGGTTTATCTTTTGCTCCTTTATCCATTACCTATTCAAAGCTACCCTGATTTATCTATAATCTTGGTATGTTACGATGCAGTACAGATTGGGGGCATAGTCATTACTTTTGTGTGCCATGTTTGAGGAATGATCTTTAGTATCTTTCTTAACGTCATATTTATCTTGTGTGTGTTACTACCTACAATCTTACATATTAATATTACTTCTTGCATTTACATGTATTCAAATTTATTTTATGTTCAAGACTATGGCTCATTTACATGTACCAACAAGGTTATATTATGTCTAAGGGATCTAAGTTCAAACCGCTTGCTTATAGAGTCAACGTCCATGCACTCGGATCTTATAGCACCTTGGTCTTTTTATACCTTGGTGGAGAACTATCCACGTGCTATATCAAAAATAAGGATTACTCTTTATATACAAATGTGAAACCAATGCAACAAGCTCATCATTTTCCCATCCATTTACCCAAGGCCTTATATCATTTTCAAAGCAATGATCGATCAACAGTCTCTCTCTTCCATCTCCACTTTTCTTCTCTCTGTGCATATCTGCAAAACCCACATGTTAGATATCGCAAGTCATAGCATCTATGTCATCATGCATCTATAAGCATTAGGTCATCATATGTCATACATCTATAAGCAATATACATCATCACATAAATCCATAATCATGCATACATATCATCACATCCATGTCATCAATAGAAGTACATACACAAAAGCATGAACATTAGTGAGCGTATTCTGTCATCATATATATCATGTGAAGGTCATCAAAATATACACTATATGTGTCTACATCAATAGTCCATCGGTATACATCAAGGCTATTAAGAACCCCCAAACTATACATCAAGATGCACGTAGGCATCAGTCAAAATATACAAGTGTCCATAATGATACAAAAAGTGATACAAAAATGGTACAATGTACAAATATGCATGCTCTAGTGGATTGAGCTGCCCTCCTGCTGTGGCCCCTGTCCCCCACCTATGCTCGGTGCAGGTCTCCCTGATGGTCCTCCTCCCCCTACTAGTCCTCCTCCCCCAGGTGGCACGAAGGGTCTTCTAATTGAGGGCAATGACTACCCTATCCTGTGAGACTCGGATGCTCTGAACCTGCTCCTCTCTCTGTAACTCGGTGCCTGCTGAGCTGCTAGCACCGCACCAATGTAGAGACCCCTGTAGTACTTAGCCTCTCTGCCTGCCGACACTAGCTCTCCCTGCACCCAGACGAGCTCACTGTATAGTGTCCTATGATCAGCACCCAATGCACGGTGTGCCTCATCTCTCTCCTGCCTCACTCTCTGTAGTGTGGCCTCTATTGTCAATCGCAGCTATACCTTTGTGTCCCTCTCCCTAGTCACCTGGGCTAGCTTCTGATCATGCCCTAGCAGTGCGGGTGCAGCCTCTGCCTATACCTGTGCCTGTGACTGTGCCTGTACTAGGGCTGCCTATGTTGCTGCTGCTATCTATGTTTACACCTGTGCTAGGGCCTCAGCATGTCTCACCTTTGCCCATGTTGCATCCCTATCTCTCCTCAACCTCACCATCTGGTGCTCTAATCATGTCCTTCAGGCTGTCTCCTCCTGTAGTAGCCACTCGGCCCACTGTAAGTCAGTCTTTATGACTGGATCCTCTACCTCAACCATCTCTGCATCTACTTGCTGGCCTCCAACCTCTCCACCCACCTTTTGTTAGGCCTCTCTGGCCTGTCGCCTCATCCTAGCCTCCACACCTAGGACTAGTACCTCCCCCACTGCTCCTGCCACACTTGGTGTAGTCAGCCTCACTGGCCTGTGTGTCTGCCAGTACCTGTCATACTTTAGCAGTGTCCCTAGATTTGCCAATCCTGAATCCCAATCCCATCTCACTGGGACAAGTCCCCGCAACTCTGTCAAAACTGTAGCCATTGGAATCTCTGCATCCCAGTCCCTAACCTCCCGTTGTGTCCTAGCATGTGTCGCCTCTCCAACTGGAAATCCCTGTGGCAATCCAAACTATCTGAGTACCCGCTTCAGCAGGTATCTCTGAATGGTGTCGATCTACCTCCCGAATAAGTATTAAACCTGGCGGTAGTACATCAACTACTCATGCTCATCCTCCCACTCCTCCTATAGTAACCATGACCTCCAAACAAATACATCCATCTCATCGATCTGTTGCCTCCAGTGGCTAACAAATCCAAGCTACCTGTGTGTAATCAATCCCTCATATAGAAACACATAAGGCTCCCTCCTCTCCCAATGATGCTGTGTAATGGGTCTGATCACTGGGATGTACTCCCACGCCCACACCTGTAGAAGAGTCACCCCTGCTGAGAGACTCCACCTCTCCTGTAGACGCAGTTGTGCATGTCTCGATATAGCTACCCTAGCACACATGGGCCCCATGCATACTGAATGCCATGTGTAAACATCCCAGATAGTACAGTGCCCCATCCTATAGATAGTCCTTTGGATTGCCTGTCTAGGCACAGGAAGCCGCCAATCAATGAAGATACAATCCATCTGATCCTGTCGCAGAGTCTCGGCACATCTGCCCATCGAATCTTACCGTCATCTATGTAGAATACCTCTACCAGGCCCACCTTGCCTCATGCTGGGTTGAAATCAACTCGCTCCCCATCAATCTGAATCCTGAGTATGCGATACACATCCTCCAGCGTCACTATAGCCTCCCCTGTCGAAAAGTGAAACGAGCATGTCTCACAATGGAATCTCTCCACCACCACTGTCACTAGGGTGAGATTTGCCCTAATGTGTGTAAGGTACACCATGTGCCATAGTCCCATGTACTCTAGGAACGCGTCATCCTCCCATGTTAGCTGTACCACCTCCTGTGCTATAGGGTGGTGTTGCTCTCTCGACATCAGTGGCAGCATCATCCTCTGCATCCACAATCCACTTGTTAGACCTTTTAACCATTTCTCCAAAGTCCTACCGACATCTACCCTATGACACAAACCCTTTGACCAATTCTGCACTCCTCTAACCTAAGTGGTCAACTCCACAATCAACCCTAACTACTTCACTTTGCTAACCTATCCAAAAATGCCTTATTTTTTACAAGCGTGCTACACTATTTTACCAGACGTACCTTACAGTTTATGCAAAAGTGCTTCACTATCCTCTGCCAAAGGTGACTTGTTTTCAACAAGTGCACTGCCCTGTGCCTCCAACCGCGCCTCACTGCGCTGCCAAAGGCAACCCAATTTTCTTTCTCCCCTACCAACTGCACCTAACTACCTAGCCAACAGTGCTCTACTGCTCTGCCAAGTGCACTACAGGACCCTACCAACCGCGCTATGGTGTGACAGCTAAAAATCCAAAAGCATTGAGTTATTGCCAAACGTGATGTACTGCACTACCAACTGCGCTTCAGCATGCCAAAAGTGCCTAAACTGACTACCAGATGCACCATTCTACCCTGCAGCGGTTTTGGCCGACATAAAAACTTACCTAGACCTAACCCTAAAACTACCCTAAAACATCAATTACAAGGGGGTTTTCAGACACTTACTGTTGTCAGAGCTCTCGTTGGTCTCCCGTACGTCCGCACAAGCTCCACCCGATGCCTGTGTGCTGGAATCGACATCTCTCCTTGCTGCAAGCTGCTTCTCCATACAACTCTCACACACTAGCTAGGGGGCTCTACACTCTTAATTTAACAACTCGTAGTGTTCAAATGAAGAATGTGGTTCCCATGGGACCTATTTATAGCATCCCTCCCTCTTTTTTTTCTTCCCTCCCCATTCTTTTCTACTACCTTGTTGCGCAATTATCTAGTCGAGTGTCAACCCAGTTCTTCTGTCGCTTCCCTGTCTTCTCGCTCCAGGGGGCATATGTTGGGGCAACTACCTACGCTAGGGTATCAAAAATTGTATCATATCTTCAACAAGCATTTTCTTTGATGCAACGCTGTAAACTACATTGCATCAAAGAGGGCCAAAATGTAGACACCCTAAAATGACCATGTTGTCATACCACTTGCATTTCATCAAATCTGTCTAATCACCTACATTTCAAACATTAATTAAATAATCTAATTATTTAGTTAATTTCACCAAAATCATCAAATTCTTCTAAATCTCCCAAATTCAACATTAATTAAATAAATCCTCTTTATTTAATTAATTTCATTAAATTCCTCTATATTCTTCCAAAATTAAATATTTTTATTATTTAATTAAATCATTGTCATCTTCTAAATTTCAAGTCCACATTAATTAAATAAATCTAATTATTTAATTAATTCATCACAAATCCTCTCTTATCTACAATTAAATAATTTACATTATTTAATTAAAATCACTTGTTCTTCTAAATTTAAATAAATCATGCAAATTTATTTAAATCTTCATATCTTATCTGTTCCTCTATCATGCACAATCAATTAAATAAATTATTTATTTAATTTCAGTTATCTTCAAGTTCCTCTTAAAATATCTTGTTAACTCATGTGCACAATCAGTCTTATTTTTAGAATTCTAAAAAAGACAAAAATTATAAGTTGAGTTATCTATTCAATCAATTTTGTTTTCATCACATTTTACTAAAAATATCCTTATGGATTGACACATGTTGTGTGCACATTTATCGTGGTTATTTGTTTTATCTCATCCTTTGATTCTTTTGAATTATCTGGACCGTTGATCAATCTCTGTTGAAACTATATAAACCCCCCTCATCTCCTTCATAAATCCTCTTCGATCACTTATTCTCAGGCATCCTTTACAACGCTTTGAGCATACATCGCATCGATTGAGCAACTTTACGATCTTTTGACATTGATCTTTGAGCACTTTGAGCACTTTACTTGCTTGTTGCAAACATGGTTTCACATCATTATTGAGCAATCCACATCCAACAAAGGGAACAACACAAATCTGGGTAAAAGCTTTCTTATTTCATTAGATTTATTGATAATGGCTTTTATTTAGATTAGTTCTCTTTATGTTATGGGTTTTTGATTTGTTTTGATTTTATCATTTATTATAATCGATTTTCCTCATACACATTCTAGCACACAAAAGCAATGACTATGCCCCCAATCTGTACTGCATCGTAACATACGAAGATTATAGATAAATCAGGGTAGCTTTGAATAGGTAATGGACAAAGGAGCAAAAGATAAACCATAAAGCAAATTGAATAGATAGTTTTTGAGTACTCAGGTACATAAGATCTCCTCCTTTCACCTTGACCCATTCATCACTCTACCCAGAACTACATATTATCATTTTTCATCTTTCATCGTAATGTGCCTTGATCCCGTGGATACAGGGTATGTAGACAATCTGAAATACGAAGAATGTATCCAGTACTCAGGCACATACAATCCATCATTCTTCACCTATTTCAACCCATTAACATGTCACCTTTCTAGTCTTCCATTTATCAAAACCCATTCACCTCGACTTGACTAACTCAAGCAGCAAAACAACAAGCATACACATCCTTTCAAAGCAAAAGTCCTTAACAAACCTGAAACAAAGAAGCTTACTTCCAAAGTCATCTACTGTCCTGCATACCGATTTCCCACATCAGCTAAATCTAGCTTAACCAAAGCACTAGATCAACAGGCTTGTCTTCTATAGAGTGTTCCATTGTCAAGACCAACATACGTGTCTCATACAACATGTAGCATTTCTTGCAGCATGCCATTGTCTTTTTAGGTAGATAGCACCGTTTAACAGACACATAGCTCCTACGATAAGGCTTTGATCTTTCCTATCCAATCTATCCTTAGCAACCTCTTTATGTTTACTTTGTAAGTTAGTCAATTTCCTTTATGGTTTATCTTTTTCTCCTTTATCCATTACCTATTCAAGGCTACCTTGATTTATCTATAATCTTGGTATGTTACGATGCAGTACGGATTGGGGGCATAGGCATTGCTTTTGTGTGCCATGTTGAGGAATGATCTTTAGCATCTTTTTTGGCAGCATATTTATCTTGTGTGTGTTATGACCTAGCATCTTACATGTTAATATTCTTCTTGCATTTACATGTATTGAAGTTTATTTTATGTTCAAGACTTTGGCTCATTCACATGTACAACAAGGTTATATTATGTCTAAGGGATCTAAGTTCAAACCGCTTGCTTGTAGAGTCAACGTCCACGCACTTGGATATCATAGTACCTTGGTCTTTTATACCTTGGTAGCAAACTATCCACATGCTATATCAAAAATAAGGATTGCTCTTTATAAACAATTGTGAAAACCAATGCAACAAGCTCATTCATTTACCCATCCATTTATCCATGGCCTTATATAGTTTCAACAGAGATTGATCAACGGTCCAGATAATTCAAAAGAATCAACGGAGGAGATAAAACAAATAACCATGATGAATGTGCACACAACATGTGTCAAACCATAAGGATATTTTTAGTAAAATATGATGAAAACAAGATTGATTGAATAGATAACTCAACTTATAATTTTTGCCTTTTTTAGAATTCTAAAAATAAGACTGATTGTGCACATGAGTTAACAAGATATTTTAAGAGGAATTGGAAGATAACTAAAATTAAATAAATAAATTTATTTAATTGATTGTGCATGATAGAGGAATAGATAAGATATGAAGATTTAAATAAATTTGCATGATTTATTTAAATTTAGAAGAACAAGTGATTTTAATTAAATAATGTAAATTATTTAATTGTAGATAAGAGAGGATTTGTGATGAATTAATTAAATAATTGGATTTATTTAATTAATGTGGACTTGAAATTTGGAAGATGACAATGATTTAATTAAATAATAAAAATTATTTAATTTTGGAAGAATATAGAAGAATTTAATGAAATTAATTAAATAAAGAGGATTTATTTAATTAATGTTGAATTTAGGAGATTTAGAAGAATTTGATGATTTTGGTGAAATTAATTAAACAATTAGATTATTTAATTAATGTTTGAAATGCAGGTGATTAGACAAATTTGATGAAATGCAAGTGGTACGACAACATGGTCATTTTAGGGTGTCTACAATAACAATGAATGCATGAAATCATAAACTTAAACATAGATGCAACATTATACACAAGAGACACCAAATTTTTACATGGAAAACCCCAAGGTGGGGAAAAACCATGGAGAGGATTAGCTCTCAAAATATATTGCAATATTTAAAAAATGATGTTCAGGCTTGGTCACTCCTGGGCCCATAACATACTGACTCACTGCCATTAAGTACAGCTAGGCTTAGCAGGCTCACGGCCTCAACCCTAAACCTAGAAAGATTACAATAAGGGCTGTTAAACCCTACTGGCAGCTCACTACCATGATCAACATCTTCTTCATGTCTGAGAATAATACATTGAAGTACAATCTGTCCTCTGCTCTTCCTTTCCACTTATTTCCTTATCTTCCCATCTTGGCACAAGGACATCTTTTTCATGACTCAACTACAAGTATTTATACACTTCTTCAACCTTGGAATGATCATCAAGGTCTGCATTACAATCATCAACCATTGGAACAATCTCCAAGGTCAGCATTACAAACATTCACAAAATAGGTCTTCACCTATTACAGCATTATGCAAAATAAATGAAGTAAAGATGCATGCAAATCACACCATGCCTTAACTGGGATTCAAACACAATCTTCCATGCCACAACAAGCTTCCAAAATCTTTAAGGAATCTCTGTAATCACTGAAATTAACCAAGTTGGCTAAGACTGGTTACACACTTCATTATCTGGGAACAATCTTCAAACACTATCTCTATTCCTTAACGCGAACCAATGTCAAGATAGGAACATGATTTGGAGATATCCACAAGCACGTTATAATCATTAGGAGAAACCACACAAACCTTAACCACTTTATCCATAGGAATCTTCTCACTGGAACACATGAACTTCACTGTCTTCAACTGACATAAAAGAAAGATAGCTTGCGAACCACCAAAACATGAACCAGTGCAATTGTTGGCCCTTATCATCATCCCAAACTTCCCTCTAGAATTGTAGAGCAAAATACTTTATTGCGGAGGAATGTGGAGCCAAATACTTTCTCCCTATCACTAGACAATAATCAGAGAAAGCAGGTTTTACTATGGTGAATGCCACTCTCTCAATTCTTCATACTTAGGATTTAGCATATTCAGACATCCCTTTAAAAAACTTCCAATCCACAGACAAAGATCTTCAAATAGGAAATGCAGAGTAATCTACTAGACTGTTCTTTAGCATACAACTCAATGTCTATACTGCACTTCACTGTAGCTTACTTGTTTCTTCCGGAGAGGCCAATTTTCTCAATATCCTCAACATACAAAGCTTCTAAACAAATAATAGAATAGAACATAGTTGATACCAATGACAACAAAGATATGTTGACATCAATGACAACACCGATTAGGTACATTCTTGCAACATTTACCTCTACTCATTTTCACCAAAATGGGTGTTGCAGAAACTTGAAATTTTTCAAAAATTATTGGATACAGTGAAAAAGTATAGGAATCCAACCCTTGATGAGCTTGTCTATTTTTGAAGGCCACAGCGCGTCCAATTCAACAATGTCTTGAGCATAGAGGTGGTCTTCTTTGCCCGACACATCTTCCAAGTCTTTGAGAGTATCAGAAATTACAAAGTGAGGAGCCATGACTCTTCTCTATCAATTGTTGATGAGTTTAGGATGATAGGGTTTCTTTTGTTTGAATTATTTTTCATCGAAAAAATTTCCCTCTCCGCAGACTTCAAAATATTTCCCACTCCCGCCAATGAAATATTTTTTTTAATTACCTACTTTAATATCATATTGTCTAATTTTTTTGTGACTAATTAATTAGTTGTTTTTTACCCGACGATCAAATTAGTCACTTATGATGATCAAATTAGTCATTTATAGTTGTCTTACAAAAAATGAATATAATTTACTCATTTTTAGTTGTTGTGAATAAAAGTTTTAGTCACATAGTCATTTATTTACCAAAATTCTACTAGTGCTTGTCTCCTGACAACCTCGATGCAATCAAACCGATCAAGAATCTCCTCAGAAGTGGGATACAAAATTGAGGTACATAAGTGAGCTGGACTCCTGTCTAATCCATGGGGTGACTAACCCCCATGAACTTTGCCCAGGATGCCTTGTCCTTGAAGGACTTGCTAGCTGGAAGGACTAGAGGATGTCCTCTCATGGGAACTCCAAGTATACGATACACATCATACAAAGTAATGGTCCACTCTCCAGAGATCTATGGGAACCAGAATGTGTTTCTATCTGCATCCTAGTAAGTCAGATTATCACAGCATATATGGGACACAGGGTGAATTAGGCACGTGACAAACTCTAGCTAAACCTACACTCCTCAAAATAACACGGTCCTTACTACTCAATGCAGCAAACATCCCTGAGAGCCATCCCTACTCTCAGTGGGCATTCCATCAGATATGCATGTCCTACAAAATTAGAAAAGAACTTTAGATTAGATCTCGTAAACTCTTAGAAATCCCTAAAAATCATAAAATTGTAGAAAACCTTACACAAAAAAAAAGCATATAACCCCTCAAAATTGCAATAAATAGGAAAATATAGTAGTCAAAATAAGTTAGATCAAAGTGAAACAAGTGTTAGACAACATGAAATTTTAGTCAAAGTCAACCCAACAAGGTTGCCCTCAGGCGACCCAGGTTTTCTGTAGGATTTCCCCCGGGTGACCTGCCTGAAAAAAGGGGCAACCCTAGAGGGAGATCCATCAATCAAAAATTGCTCTAAAAACTTCATTCTTTGGCTAATTTCAGAAAATGAAAAACCTATCCTACTCTAAACAATGAAACAAAGACAATGCAACAAGAAAAATTGACAAAAACAGACAATTTCAAGAGATTTTTCACAAAATTCAAACTAGGGTTTAAAGAAGGGTTTTTCACTATTTGCATACCCAATTCTCCACAGCTGAAGAAGAGGCAACCATCTTTGTGATCTCCTCAATGATAACTTTCCAATGACTGCTCACATGATCGATTTCATTGTCATTTCGCTTTAATCTCACAATTTGACTTGCTTTGTTTGCCCTTAGCTTAGTTTCATTTGTGCATTTTAGATTAGTTCTTTGCTTTTATGTATCTCTTTCATGTGTTGTTTTATGTGCATTCATTCCTACAGGTCTCACCGACAAAGGCAAACTAGTCAAACTTGAACGATCCATGGTAAGTTCATCATTTCAGTTTTCATTATTCATTTTGGTACATTTAAACACCTAACTAATACTAGTTATTGTAGGTACAATTGCACGAAAATTGACCAACAGGTTAGGCCTAGTTCGGGAAAGGTACCTACATTTCATGTAGACTACCATCCCCGAGGGGGCAAATATGTAAGCACAAAAATCATGCACATCCTCCATGAGGACCCCTATGATAATTTTAATCCTTGTCACATACATGTAAGCGTGAAATAATGTCCTCTAAGCAGCAAACCTCTTGATGATGTGTCTTCTTTCTTGTCTTGTGTTGTTTCCTCTTTGTCATTTTCTCCCTCTCCCCATTTTTGACACTTTTGCGACACTTGTTGATTTGCATTTTTTGAGCTTTCAACCTTACTCCTAACCCTTGTAAGTGTATTGTAGGTGAGTTTTCACCTTTCCCTTTTATTTTTCATCCTCTCCATCCCCTAGAAGCCTTCTAGAGGTCCCCCCTATCCATCTCCCACTTTTAGTTTTTAGTTCCGCTCAACCAATCCAAATCTCCCCTATTATTTCTAGATCTCTCCTAGGAGATCCTATAGGTGCAAGTGGAGATTTGGATTCTTGCACATGACTAACCTATTTCTGGAGGTAGAACACCTTCTTTTCCTCTCTTCTATCATTTCCCACCATGTAGTTCTTCAGAAAACCCTGTCTTACCTAGATCTCCCCTAGGCGACCCTACTAATGAAAAGGGCGACCCTGTCACATTTCCAACCATGGAAAAACTTGAGTTTCTCTCTCAAATGAGCTCCATTTTCACCCGTTTTTCTTCCAGTTTGCATAAATTTTGATGCCTAATATGGAGTTGACAATTTCATGCACCCACACATGCATAATTAACTCCATTTGATTTAAAATTAACAACTCAATCAATCTCATGCATCCTCTCAACTCCAATTCCTCTTCAGTGATAAGCTATTATTGATTTATCACTCCATAGTTAGCTAAGTTCACTAGGTAATCAACCTTGTTAACTCCCCAATCAATCCTTGTTAACTCATCAATCAAATGAGTTAACTTATCAATCAATCCCATTCCTCAAACCTATAAATACCCCCTCCCTCAAGCACAAAGGGAGGCAAATTCATTGTGCACATAGCTCTTGCCAGTTTTTTCTCTCCAAATTAGCATTCTAATGCTCTCATAGGATGAAGGTGCCTTTTATATTTATTCATTGTTCAACCAAGCATTGTTACGCTACTTCATTCAATGCCATTTTTCTCAACCAAAGCTCTCATTGAGCTCTTTCAAGCTTCAACAAGCTTCTTTTTGCTTCTTTGTGTCATTTTGTCATCAAGAGGTCTTCTTACTACTTCAAAAGGACTTGAGGTTGCCAACATCAAGGATTTCTGAGGGTAGTGGAGTCACACAAATCTTCATTCTTTCAAGTTCCTTTATTGCTTTATTCAATTTATAGTAATTAGGAAACCAAAAATTTCTCTTGGGAATAGTAAATCTTTGTTTTTTCCTTGATAGATTAGATCTTGCATGTTAGAATAATTGTTTTCATACTCCTATATCTAGATTATTTGAAGAAGCAATTTCCCTTTTTAGATTAGATTACTTCAAAACAATCGAAAACCCAAAAAACATAGATTAAACTTGCATTAGGAAAAGTCATATTAGCTTGCATTCATATTTCCCTTTCATAGATTAGAAAGCCCTTTTATTTTAAAAATACTAAAAAAGCACAAAAACACTTTTGCATATCATTCAGCTTTGCATGCATGTAGAAGCCCTAGAAAAGATAGACAAACTTGCAAACCCTCAATACCATTATGAGATAAACCACAATAAATGATTCAATCAAATCCTTGATCACATCACAAGGTAAAAACAAGTCAAAGCATAAGCAAAACCCTAGCTCAAAACCCTAAGTCTAGTTAAGGTTGCTCATCACACATTTACCTATATCTTGGCTCACAAATGTGCCTGGGAGTGAGAGGAGAGTGGGTGATGTTTATCCTCAATGAGATCAAGGAAATCAATCCACGACAATAGCAGGATACATTTACTTTACCACAACAAGACCCATTTATCCTCTTATTGATAGAAGAACAAAGACAACTCCAAATACAATGAGAACTCATTCAATGCATTGAAAGATAAGAGAACATAAGCAAGAGTAACCACTTACCCACACAAAGGTGGAATAGTAGAAACCCCAATAGGAGAAGAGAAACTAGTGACCCTTTGGGTCATAGGGTTATCTCAACAACAACTACCATTGAACAAAAAATTCAACTTAGCACACAACAACAAAGGCCAGAAAACTTGCCAACCCCTCTCCACGAAATCCAGCTTTCCAATGACCCAGACCCCCACCGTGTCTTGTGTCCTCTCAACTGGCTACTTCCACGAGAGTGAGAGTGACATGACGGATCGCCCCGTGGCAAGGAGGGAAGCGTTCGTGTGCATGCCAAAATATGACCTAACAATGACAACCCCAGGCAACCAAAGTCATGATTTAAGCGTACAATCCTAGAAAAGCAACTTGTTAGCATTTTTCATTCAAAATCTCAATCTTGAAATTTGATTTCACTTACAAATCCAATGTGCTACCTCATTTGATGAAATAATTTCCAAAGGAACCAATATTGAAAAAGCCCTCATAGGAAAAGGGTTAGTCAAAATCTTCAAAGAGACTAAAGATAACCCCCAATACTCTAATGACAAACCTTGATTTTGGTCCAAAAACAAGAATGTTGTTTGTGATGGTGTTGTGGACACTAAACATGTTCAAGCTCTCCAAACACTAGTCAATCTCTACTAAAAAACTACCCCATCTACTCCTTGGGAGCAACAAAACAAGACTATCCCCCTAGACATAGGTTCACTCCTCTGGGAGAACCTATTGAATCTGTCCTTAAGATACTTGTACAAAGTGGACTTATCACATCACTTGAAGCTTGTCAATATGATGAACCAACTTTCAAACTCACTTGGTACAAAGATATCGAGTATTGTGAGTACCATAGAGTGAAAGGACACAAAACTCATAGACAGAGGTGAAGCCACTGTTGACGATCCTCCAACCCATACCACAAACAAAGACCTAGACATGTACAAGGATCCATTCCATCTGCATGGTAAAGGTAATAACCCTAATAAAGGTAAAAATGTTAACAAATCTTCCTCTTCTTATGATTCCATTGTGGGTTGTTTTGAATAAATTCGAGTGTCCACCCTTACCAACAAGGGAAAAAACCCTGATTATGTTGTCACAACTTGCAATGGTCATGTTACCCTTCATGGACCAACACAAGATACCCCCATCAATTCATAATATAATATCGTAGAACATCTAGGGAAGACTCCCACACAAATCTCCATTTTAGACCTCCTAAAGTCATCACCTGGCCACAAGGAAGTGCTTGAAAAAGCTCTAAAAGAGTCATCAGTTCCCAACAACATAATTGTCATGGATTTTCAAGCCATGATAGGTCACATTGCCTCACCTTACCATGTGGTCTTTTCTGATAAGGACCTCCCATCTCATGATCCTTTCCATAATGATGCACTCCACATCGAAGTTTTCATCCATCAACATAAAATGAAACGTATACTTATAGATGGTGGTGCTAGTCTGAACATTTGTTTACTCAAATTGCTAAAACAACTAGAGTACTTTGAGGTAGCATTAATCCTAAATAGTCTATCACTATCAAAGCTTATGATGATGCTGAGCACTAGTCAGAAGGTGTGATCCATTTGCCTATTCAAGTAGGCCCTGTCATATTAGAAACAAGATGCCAAGTATTGGACCTTGATCTTCCATATAATATCATGCTAGGTTGCTCATGGATTCATACCATGCAATTCATACTCTCTACTTACCATCGATGTCTCAAATTGCCATTCAATGGTACTAAAATCACAATCTCTGGAGACCCTAATCCGTTTGATTTTTTCCATGCCATACAAGGGCGTTACCAAAATAGGAACCAAATTTCAAATAATATTGAAGCCCCACTATCTCCATTATACATTGACCCAGATACTTTACAAAAAGCCTCTGCTGATAAACCCATTCCTGAGATCAAGATTCAATACAGAGACATAGGATTTGGCAAATATGACATTTCAAAATCTTGTTATGCGGGGAGGATGCCTCTTTCACCATATTCATATGGAAAACCACCCATAGAAAAGACCACTAAAAAGGAAAAGATACCAATTTCCCTAACAACACTCATGGGGGCTTGCTAGAAGAAGAATCTATTGAAGATATCTCCTCATGGATATTCCAAGAAAAGGATCTAGTCACATTACCTGTCACACAATATGGTACAGGCCTCTGAATTATCAAAAACATGAGATATAAAGGCAAAGGTGGTCTTGGAAAACATGGTCAAGGAAATCTCAAGCCTATCATTATGAGTAAGCAAACAAAACGCAGGGATTCAGATATGGTAAGGAGGTACCACGTTCCTCAAACGTTGAGTTTATTCTCAACGAGGTAGCGAAATCTTTTCCCATAGTTTCGATCTCTGAAGAGGATACTATTGATGACTCTTATCTACACCTCATAGATCTATTCCAAGAAACCTTAATATTCATGATATCATCCATCTCACTCACATCCAACACGAATACCCAGAAACTACTGTGTATAGGAAAAATCGATAGGTTGAATGATAAGTTCACAAAGTAATGATAATAACAACTCAATTACCCATAACAAAAAAAGATTTATCTAAGAAATAACCAAATTAATGAATAAATCAAATTACAAACAAAGAAGCTATCACCTAGATTGTTTGGATCTTTTGGTTGAATGTGGATTGCTTCATAAATTGTGAAACCATGTTTGCAACAAGCAAATGTAGACTGTGTTTGTGCTCAAAAGGTAGAAGTGTGCTCAATGATGCAATGAATGCTCAATGCGCTGTAAAGGATGCTTGAGAATAAATGATCAAAGAGGATTTGTTATGGAGATGAGGGGATTTATATAGGTTTCAATGAAGATCGATCAACGGTCCAGATAATTCAATAGAATCAACGGATGAGATAAATCTAGAATTCATGATGAATGTGCACATGACATGTGTCACACAAAAAGTTATTTTTGTTTGAGTTAACTGTTTGATTTGATGAAGATAGGATTTAATTTCATAAATTAGAATGCTTTTTTTTAATTTAAGAGTTGTTGATAAAAACAAGATTGATTAATGTCAATTAACTCAACTTATAATTTGCTTTTTGCATGATTTGAGTAAATTAAATAATAAATTATTTAATTTTGTGTGCATGATGAACAAGATTTATTTTTAGAGGAATTTGAAGATAAAAAGTAAATTAAATAAATAAATTTATTTAATTGTTTGTGCAAGATAGAAGAATAAATAAAATATTTGATTATATTTTATTTTTAGAGATTGAGATAATTTAAATAAATTTGCATGATTTATTTTAAATTTGGAAGAATAATTTAATTTAATTAAATAACAAAAATTATTTAATTGTAGATAAGAGGATTTGGATGATAAATTAATTTATTCAATTGATGTGGATTTGAATTTTGGAAGAAGATAAGATTTAATTAAATAATTAAAATTATTTAATTTTGGAAGAATAAAGTCGACTTTGATTTAAATTAATTAAATAAATATAATTTATTCAATTAATGTTGAATTTTGGAGTTTTGGAAGAATTTGATGAAATTAATTAAATAATTAGATTATTTAATTAATGTTTAAATGCAGGTGTTTAGATAGATTTGATGAAATGCAAGTGATGCGATGACATGGTCATTTTTAGGTGTCTACATTTTGTCCCTCTTTGATGCAATGCAGTTTATAGCGTTGTTTCAAAGAAAATGATTGTTGAAGACATGATACAATTTTGATGCCCATGCCCAGTGTAGCTAGCTGTCCTTGTGTAGCTAGCGTAGGATGCCCCCTTGAGAGGAAAGACAAGGAAGCGACATAAGAACTGGGTTGACGCTCGACTAGAAGACTATGTTGGAGATAGGTGGTGTTAGGTAGACATGAGGAAAAATAGGATAGGGGTGGGAAGAAAAAGGGTTGGGACACTATAAATGGGTCCCAAGGGGTCAACACACCTCATTTGCACACTTAGATTTGTCAAAAAGTTAGAGCTAGTAGCCTCCTTGCTTAGTTTGAGAGAGTTGAGTTGAGAGAGTGCATAGCTTGCAGAGATGTTGATTCCTACGCATAAGCATCAAGCGGAGTAGGTACGGACCTATAGGAGACTAGCAGGAGCACTAGCTGTAGTAAGTGTTTGATAACCTGCTTGTGTTAAGTGTTTAGGTCATTTCTAGGATTTGTTCTAGGTTTTGTGTTATGTCAGCCAAAAGTGTTACGTAATGTCAGTGCACCTTTAGTGGTCAGGCAAAGTGCTTTTGGCACGCTAAAGCGCAGTTGGTAGGGTAGTGTAGCATGTTTGGCCAAAGCTTGGCACATTTAGTTTTTAGGGTTCACGCCGCAACATAGTTGGTAGATCGCCGTAGCACTTTTGGAAGGATAGTTAGGTGCTTTTGATTGTTAGATTGTAAAAATGGCAGCTCACTTGCAACACAGTAATGCACAGTTGGTATATTAGTGAAGCACACATGTGTAAATCAAGTTGCCTTTGGTTGTGATAGTAAAGCGCATGTGGCAAAGTAGCATGGTGCATAGGGTAGAATAGTGACACACATTTGGCAAAATCAAGGCGCTTTTGGTTGTGTAGATAGTTTGACCTAGGTGGATATGAACCTGTGTCTATAGGATTGACCTATTTAGGTTAGAGATGTGTAGGGTTGACCTAGGGTTTGTGTCACAGTGTTGTGCTTGTAGATGTCCTTAGTGACATCAATAAACTTAGAAGATTTTCAAAATGTCTGACAAGTGGGTTTTGTTGATGTAGAGAGTCCTTCCTCCTCTGATGTCGAGGGAGTGACACCATGTCATTGCAGATGAGGTGGTACAGATAAGTTGGGAGGAGGATGTGTTCTTGGAGTATATGGGACTATGGCATGTGGCACATTTGATGCACATTAGGGCAAATTTGACACTGTTGACAGCTTTTGTTGAGAGATATCACAACAAGACCTATTCTTTCCACTTTCTGACAGGGGAGGCTACTGTGACACTTGAGCATGTGTATTACATCTCAAGATCCTGATTGATTGGGAGAGAGTGGACTACAACCTAGATTGAGGCGAGGCTAGCATGATAGAGGTATTTTGCATTGACGACCTCTGAATAGAGGATCATGAGATCTGTTGGGCCGATGTTCCAAGACTGTGTGACAGGATCAGATGGATTGTGGCTACTTTGGTTGGTGGCTTCCTCTGCCCAAATAGGCAATCTTGAGGGTTATCTGTTAGATGGGGGATTGTACTTTCAATGATGTTTACGCATGGCATTCGTTGTGCATGGGGTCCGTGTGTTTTGGGTCAGCTATACCAAGACTTACATGATTGTGTATACCAGAGAGGACAGAGCTTATCAACTAGTGTGACATTACTACAAGTATGGGCTTGGGAGCACATCCTAGTTATCAGACTGATGACTCAGCATCGTTGCGAGAGGGGGGAGACGTATACATTTCTATATGAGGGTGTGATCACACATAGGTGCCTTGGTTCTATGAGCTTTTGGAGGCGGCAGATTGACAAGATGGATATCTTCATTTGGAGACCATGGCTACTATGTGAGGCATGGGATGATGAGCATGAGAAACAAATGTATTATAGATAGGCTCGATATATGTTTGGTAGATGCACAGATATGATTGAGAGGTACCTACTGGAGAGGGAATTGAGATAGTTTGGGTGTCCACAAGAGTTGCCCATTGGAGAGGCAACACATGCACGGACGCGGCAGGAGGTTGGGGATTGGGATGCTGAGATTCCAGTGGCCACAGTGTTGGGAGAGTTGTGGGGACTTGCCCCAGTTAGGTGGGATTGAGATTTAGGATTGGTTGATCCAGGGACATTTCCAGCTTATGACACATACTGGTAGACACACAGGCCAGTGAGACTGACCACACTAGGGGTGGCAGGAGCAGTACAAGAGGTGCTGGTGCTTGGTGGAGAGGTGAGGGTCAGGAGGGAGGCTAGAGAGCAGGATAGACAGCAGACTGGTGGTGAGGATAGTGGCCAGCAAGTTGACATATAGATGGCGGATGCGGATGATCTAGTTGCAGAGACTGACCTGCAACAGACACAGTGGCTTCTACAGGAGGAGACCATGCAATGAGGGCGGAGGTTAGAGAGGTCGAGGCCCAGGTCCAAGTACCTGCACATGAAATAGCAGTGGCATAGACAATATTAGCAGTGGCACAGGCCGTGCTAGTGCCAGCAACAAATGATAGGCAGATTGCCTAGTTGACATTAGAGAGGGACACAATAGTACAACTGCATTTGATAATAGAGGCCACCTTATAGAGGGTTAGGTGAGAGAGAGATGAGGTACATCATGCATTGGGTACTAATCAGAGGACATTGTATAGCGAGCTCATCTGCATGCAGGGAGAGCTGGTTTCAGCAGGCAGAGAGATTGAGTATTACATGGGTCTCTACATTGGTGCGGTGCTAGAAGATTAGCAGGCGCCTAGCTACTAAGAGTGGAGTAGGTTAGGGGCATCCGTGTCACACAGGATGGGGCAGTCAGTGTCATCAGTTAGAGGACCATTTGTGCCTCTAGAGGGAGGAGGACTAGCAGGGGGACCTTCGCCAAGTACAGGGGGAGGATAGGGATCACGACAAGAGGCGGCTCTACCCACTAGCTACCACTAGAGCATGTATTTCTGTATATGTTGTATCAGTTTTGTAGCATGATAGACATTGTATATTTTGATTGATGCATGCATGCATCTGATGTATATTTTGCAGGCTCTTGATAGCCATGATGTACTTATGGATGTATATTTGGATTTATACATATGGATTGTTGATGTAGACATGGACCTTTGTATTTTGATGACTTCACATGATGATATACAATGACATATTATGCTCACTTTTGTTCATGCTTTTTGTTTATGCATTTCTTTATGACATGGATGTGATGACATGTATGTATGATTATGGATTTATGTGATGATGCATATGCTTATATGATGCTCATAGATGTATGACCTATGATGACATGATGATGATATAGATATGATGATATAGATGTTATGACATGCGATATCTAACATGTAGATTTTGTAGATATGCATCAGATGGTGATGGAGATAGAAGAAAGTGGAGATAGAAGATACATGAGAGAAAGACTATTGATCGATCTTTGCTTGAAACTATATAATGACATGGATAAATGGATGGTTAAATGGATGAGCTTGTTGCAACAGTTTCACAAATGTTTATAAAGAGCAATCCTTATTTTTGATATAGCACATGAATAGTTTGCCACCAAGGTATAAATTACCAAGGTGTTGTGATATCTGAGTGCGTGGACATTGACTCTGTAAGCAAGCGGTTTGAACTTAGATCCCTTAGACATCATATAACCTTGTTTGATATGTGAATAAGCCATAGTCTTAAAATAAACTTCAATACATAAATGCAAGAAGAATATTATTATGTAAGATGCTAGGTCATAACACACACAAGATAAATATGCTGCTAAGAAAGATGCTAATAGATCATTCCTCAAACATGGCACACAAAATCAATGACTATGCCCCCAATCCGTACTGCATCGCAACATACCAAGATATAGATAAATCAAGGTAGTTTTGAATTGGTAATGGAAAAGGAACAAAAGACTAAACAAAAAAGTAAATTGACTGACTTTACAAAGTAAACATACAACCAACATATTGTCTTGTCAAAAAGGTTGCTCAAGATAGATTGGATTGGTTGGGTAGATAACAGCCTTATTGTAGGAACGATGTGTCGATTAAAGGGTGTTATCTATTGAAAGGATAATGTCTAGTTTTAGGAAATGGAACATGTCGCATAAGACGTCTAGTCTGGTTTCGATCATGGAACATCCTGTATAAGACAAGTTTATTGATTGGTTGCTTGTTTGAGATTGATTTAGCTGATGTTGGCAATTGACATGTAGGACAACATATGACCCTACAAGTAGGTTTCTTTGCTTCAGATTTGTTTAAGGACTTTTTCTTTGAAAGGATGCATTTGTTTGTTGTTTTACTGCTTGAGATAGTCAAGTCGAGGTGAACAGATTGTGATAAATGGAAGCCTAGAAAGATGATATGTCAATGGATTGAAATGGGTGAAGAATGATGAATTGTATGTGCCTGAGTACTGGATACTTCCTTCGTATTCTAGACTGCCTACATACCCTGTATCCACGGGATCAAGGCACATTACGAGGAAAGATGAAAAATGATAATATGCAGTTTTGGGTAGAGTGTTGAGTGGGTCAAGGTGTTTAAGATGGGGTTGGTGAAATGATAAGATCTTATGTACCTGAGTACTAGAAACTTCCTTTGTAATATAGACTGCCTACATACCCATATCCATGGGATCAAGGTACCTTAAGATGGAGATGAGATGATATGTAGTTCTGGTTGGTTTGATGATGTAGAAAAAGTGTTGTCATTGTGGGGAACGATATATCCCTAGATTAACACAAGGATGAAGGTGTCTGGTTTTAGAAAGGAAACACCTCGTATAAGATACTTGGTCTAGTTTCAAGCGTGTGACAATCTGTATAAGACAATTGATATGGTTGATTGGTTTGGTTTGATGTGTTTGTGTTTTCGTTTGTGTTGGAAGGTTTGAAGTGTTTGAAGTGTTTGAGCTGGTTGATGAACTGCAAACAAGGATCCATTCCTAGACCTAGGTTAAGGAAAGAGTTGCCCCCATTTTGGTAGAGGTGTTAGTTATGGACGATTGCCAAATTTCCAAGCTATTCTAGATAGGGAGATGGAAATGTAAACAAGGTCAATGGTTTTATTATGGATGGATGGATGAAGTTTTATTATGAAAATGGAATGAACAAGACTCAATAGATGATGGGTGCCAACTCTATACATAGCACCTGTTTGCCAGGATTTCACTATGGTACTTATCCAAGGTGCCTGTTTACTAGGTTTTTACCATAGGACAATTTTTTTTTTTTTGATACTCTGAGGATCAGGCATAGAACTTCTTGAGATGAACACTGTTGAGTGGCTCATGTAGAGGAATGCCTTCAGGTGTTACTAAAGTATAATCCCTGATCCATAGGCTCAAACCTACCCTTCTTTTCTCGATCTACTTGACTTCTATAAGTTTCTTTTAAGACAAGATCACCAACTTGAAATCATCTTTCTTTGATCTTTTTGTTATAGTTACGCCAGAGGCATTATTGATAGACATGGAGATGATTAAGCGCAGCAAGGTGTCTCTCATCTAGTAGTTCTATCTCAGCTAATCTGGAAGTGCGATACTCCTCTCCATCAATCAGGTTCTGCATGGATACTCTCAGGGATGGGATTTCAACCTCTATAGGTAGAGTGGCTTCAGAGCCATAGACTAAGGCATAGGGTTTTGCACCAGTTGGTGTTTTGATACTAGTGTGATAGGCCCATAGGGTGGGATTGAGTTGCAGGTGCCAATCACAACTAGCTTCATTGACCATTTTCTTGAGGATTTTGAGAATGGTTTTGTTGGAAGCCTCGACTTGGCCATTACTTTATGGATAGCAGGGAGTGGAAAAGTGATGTTGGATATTGTATTGTGTGCATAAGGCACAGACATCTTGATTCTTGAATGATCTCCCATTATCAGTGACAATGGCTTGGGGGATACCATACCGACAAATGAGGTAGTTAAGGATAAACTTAGCTATTTGCTTACCGGTGATATAGGTCATGGGAATGGCTTCAACCCACTTCATGGATTTGTGGCCATTGGATGAGGATGGGTGGATTTGTCCTACAAGGTTGAGACCCCATTGAGAAAAAGGCTATGGAGTAGTCACAGGTTGTAGTTCATGAGCTGGCACGTGAATCAAATCTCCATGCTGCTGGCATTGTAGACATTTCTTAGCAAACTGTAAAGCATCTTGTTCTATTGTAGGCCAGTAATAACCTATTTTGAGTATCTTCTTAGCGAGATTAGGACTAGTAGAATGTGCACCATAGACACCTTCGTGTATCTCTCATAATGTAGCATCGACTTCTTCTACGTTAAGACATCGTAAGAGGATACCATCAAGACTCCAGCGATAAAGTGTATCACCCAGAATAGTGTAACGTGAGGATCGACGGATAAAGGTTTTGCGTTGGGTGGCATATAGCTCAAAGGGAAAGGTATCATGTTTAATGTATTCATAGATATCTTCATACCATGGGGAATTGGGACCAACAAGTTCACATATGATTTCAGTAGTTGGATAATCTACGGCTGGTATCAACAATTGCTCAATCAAGAATTCACATTTTTGTGTGTTTGTAGGCATGTCTATAAGTGATCCTATAGAAGCCATATAATATATAGCTTTGTTATGTTCTCTAGGAATTTGCTCAAATGTGATGCTAGAAAAGTGTGGTTTGTAGGCATCCACTAATTGCTTGTAAGAGACCAACTTTTCATTTTTTGTTTGATACTCATCAGTGACTTGTCGAATGACTTGCTATGAGTCTCCATATACCTATAGTTCTTTGATGTCCCATTGGACTATTGTATTGATACCTATGAGGAGTGCTTCATACTCGGCTATGTTGTTAGTGCAAGGAAATGCAAGCTGATATGAGTTTGGGATATAGTCATTTTGTGGTGTGATAAAAAGGATGCAAGCCCCTAATCCATGATGTGTGTAGGAACCATCAAAATATAATTTCCACATTTTTAAGGTAGAAAGAGTGAAGAGATTTTCATCTGGAAAGTCAGATACCATAGGATGTACATTTGTCATGGGTGCTTCTGCTAGTTGATCTGCTAGGGCTTATCCCTTGATTGCTTTACGATCCACATACTCAATGTCAAACTCACTAAGGATCATGACCCATTTAGCTAGTCTACTTGTGAGAGCTACTTTTACTAGTAGATACTTTAATGGATCAATTTTGGCTATAAGATTTGTGTGTTGGTTTAGCATGTAATGCCACAACTTTTGGGAAGCGAACACTAATGCTAAACAAGCTCTTTCCATAGGTGAATAATTGAGTTCATAACCCACCAAGGTTTGACTAATATAATAGATTGCATGCTCTTTTCCCAATTCATCATGTTGTGCTAGGAGAGCCCCTAGGGCTACAGTTGTAGTTGAGATGTACAAGATCAAAGGCCTATCAGCAACTAGTGGTACCAAGACAGGAGGTGTAGCTAGATATTCTTTGAGATGATCAAATTCTTCTTGACACTTATCATCCCATCAAAATGAGATATCCTTTCAGAGCAAGTGTCGAAATGGTTGACATTTATCCGCTAGCTGTGAGATAAACCACCTAATGGATTGTAACCTTCCTTGAAAGCTCCTTAATGCTTTCAGATTCTTTGGTGGAGGCATTTCTACTATAGCCTTGACTTTTGTTGGATCTACTTCAATACCTCTCCAAGATACAATATATCCCAATAGTTTTCATGATGTTACCTTGAAGACACATTTCTTTGGATTGAGTCTTACTTGATATTTTTTGAGTCTATCAAAGATTTGTCCTAGAACCTGTATGTGATCTGCCCTAGAAGACTTTGCTAGTATATCAACATAGTCCTCCATGATGTGATGAAAGAGATCATGGAATATCACTATCATTACTCTTTGATAGGTTTCCCCTGCATTTTTAAGACCAAATGGAAAGACGCACCAACAATAGGTACCCCACAGACAAGTGAAAGTAGTTTTATGTTGACCTTCTTCCGCTATCATTATCTGATTGTAGCCAAAAAACCCATCCATTAGAGAAATCATTTCATGACCAGCAGTCAAGTCTACTATGAGATCAATGTTTGGCAGTGGGAAGTCATCTTTGGGACATGTTTTGTTGAGATCTCTGAAGTCGGAACACATGCAGATGCCCCCATTGGGTTTAGCCATAGGTACAATGTTTGAGACCCATTCTAGATAATCAATAGGCTTGATAAACTTTGCATCTAACAATTTCTATATTTCCACTTTCACCAAGAGAGAAATCTGTGGATGCATCTTTCTTAGCTTTTGTTTGACTGGTTTAGCTTTTAGATCAACCGTGAGATAGTGAACTACTAGTGAAGGGTCTAGCCCTGGCATATCAACATAGGTCCACGCAAAGTTGATGGTTCTTTGTAAGAAGAAGTTGGCAAGTTTCTTGTGCTCAATTACCCATAACATCAAAATATCTATCTAAGCAATAACCAAATCATGAATAAATCAAATTACAAACAAATAAGCTATCACCTAGATTGTTTCGATCTCTTGGAATTTACTCAAATGTGATGCTAGAAAAGTATGGTCTTTGGATTTTGCTCTATGCCAAGATTTATCTCTATAGAATCTTCCACTAGGAGAGTTGATTTCTCTTGATACTTAGATGGTAGGGGAAGGTCAAATCCTCCATCTTGAGGTGCCAAAGTTGGGTTTTCACCTTTGGATACATCCTTTGTTTTTACTATTTTGTGATTGGGAGGTGCCACAGTGTGGTTTTCACCTAGAGATCTTTCTTTATTTTTACTTTTACGACTGGAGGATTTGGCATTCTCACCAAAATAAGTAGTTTGCTCTAGTTCCATTACAAAACCAACTTTATGATCACCAAGAGGGATACCATCCTGGAGTCCCATGAACTCTACAATAGCTTTGTCATTCTAAAATACATCTAGAATGGGGGCCCCTTGTTGGTCCCAATCGATAAGTTCAGGGTAGACAAGTGTTACAATCTGGGTGTTGGTGGTGGATGTTAAGGATATGGATGATAGCATAAAAATGTAGGATTCAGTGAATAGATCAGTCATATGGAGGTAAGATTCATCGATGATATCCTCTTTAGACATCGAATCTGCGAGAGAAGTTTGTGCTACCTTGTCGAGAATACCCTCGATGTCTAAGGCGTGTGGTACCTTCCTACCAAATCCTAACCCCTTCTTGTCTAGTTTCTTCTTCACAATAATGGGTTCCATTTCACCTTGATTATTTTTCCCAAGGCCACCTTTGCCTTTGTAGCCCATGTTCTTCACAATTCTTTGGCCATTGCCATATTGCTTGACTGGCATTGTGACTGGTTCTTTTTCCTTGTAGAGCCAAAAAGAGATGTCTTCAATAGTTTCCTCTACCAATAATTTCCCTCTTAGAATTGGGTTAGAGATGCTGGGGGAGGAATAGCTACTTTTTTAGTTTCTTTAGCTATGGGTGGTTGGCCGTAGGATTTAGGGGATAAGGGCATCCACCCTACACAACAAGATTTTGAGATATCATATTCTCCACAGCCTATATCACGGATGTGAGCTTTGATTTCAGGAATATGATGAGGATTAGGTTCAGTTGCAGAGGCTTTTTTTAGATTTTTAGGGTTGACATACAATGGGGATTCATAAGCTTTGTCATTGCTTGGCACTTGGTTGCTATTCTTATAACTGCCTTACAAGACATGACATAATTCAAAGGGATTAGGATCTCCAGGGATAGTTTTCTCCGTACCATTAAATGGGAATCTGAGAGACTGATGGTACATTGAGGGAACAACTTTCATGGCATGGATCCATGGGCATCCTAGGATAATGTTGTAAGGTAGCTCAATGATGAGGACTTGACACCTAGTTTCAAGCATGACAGGGCCTACTTGTATAGGTAAGTGGATAACACCTTTTAAATGGCACTTAGCATCATCATACCCCTTGATTATAATACTTTGATCAATGTTGACATGATCCTCAGAGTATACCAACTATTTAAGTACCTTGAGAGAACATGTATTGAGACCAGCACCACCATCTATAAGTATGCGTTTGATCTTTCGTTTATGGATGAAAACTTCAATGTGAAGGGCATCATTATGACATGGATTGTGGGATGGGAGGTCCTTTTCAGTAAAGACCACATTGTAAGGTGAGGCAATGTTACCTATTATAGCTTGGAAATCTGTGACCACTATGTTGTTAGGAACCGAAGACTCTTGTAAGGCTTTATCAAGCACAACTTTATGTGCGGGTGATGACCATAGAAGGTCCAAGATAGAGATCTATGCAGGGGTTTTCCCTAGATGTTTGACAAGATTGTAATCAGATTAGGTTGGGAGACTTGGTGTAGGACCACATAGGGTGACATGACCACAATGAGTTGTAACTGCACAATTTGCAGATTTGCCTTTGATAGTGAGGGTAGACACCAGACTCTCTTCAAAATGACCCGCAATAGAGTCATAGGAAGTTGAAGATTTGTTAACACCTTTACCTTTATCCAGATTTTGACCTTGACCATGGTTAGGGAATGGCTCCTTGTACATGTTGAGGTCTCTATTGGTGTTTTGAGTTGGTGGTTCATCATCAAAAGTGATTTGTTTTCTGTCGATAGGGTTATGGATCACGTGCTTGAGTTTCATGCATGATATGGTTCTATGTCCTTTGGTCCTATGGTACTCACAATATTTGTTGTCTTTGTACTGTGTAGTTTTATAAACAGGTTCACCATATGGGGGAGCATCTGGTAAGGTGACGAGTCCATTGTGTGTAAGTTTATGTAGAACAGACTCTATGGGCTCTCCCAAGGGAGTGAATTGACATTGCAGAGGGTAGTCTTGTTGAGGTCACTCTTGTTATCGTTGTTGGTTTTGGTTTGATTGTTTTTGTTGTTGTTGGTTTTGTTGAGGTGGACGTTGACTTGGTTTTGACAAAAGATGAAGGGGTGTTTGTAGTGTTTGGACATGTTTGGAATCTACCATACCATCATTGACCACATTTTTATTCTTGTTCCAAAACTTGGGCTTATTGTTTGTTTGTTGTTGGGGAGCATTGTCTTTGTTGTCTTTGAAGATTTTAACCATGCCTTTAGCGATGAGGGCATTTTCAATGTTGATGCCTTTATAGGTAATCTTGTCAAAGGTTTTAGCACTAAGGATTTGCAAATGGAAACCCAATTCTTGGTTTAGGTTCTGTACAAATATGCTAACAAGCTGATTTTCAAGTATCTTGAATGGGAATTTGCTAGCCATTTGTCTCCATCTTTGAAGGAATGAGATGAGAGTTTCCCCATTTTTCTATTTGTTTTTACATAAATCAATCAAGGAGACTTCATGTTCTGTGTTGTAAGAGAAATGGGTGGCAAATTTCTCCGCAAGCTCATTAAAAAATTTGATACCCGTGGGTAGGTGCGAGAACCATTCTATAGCTTGACCTCCAAGATTGCGAGGAAAGAGGCACATAAGATATGTGTCATTATGTGAGACCTCAAAGCAAGCGAGATAGAATTCTCTAAGATGGTCTTTTGGGTCTCCTTTTCCTTTGTATTTATCAAATTTGGGAATAGTGAAGTTGTGAGGAAAAGGGATCATGGGTAATGACCGATCAAATGGATAAGGATAAACTTCTTCCAAAGAGAAGGTCTTCTTGGTGTGGCCAAATGTTAGATCAGCTAGTTGTTGTTGCACCTTAGAAAGTTTTAGTTCCATAGTTGTGGGAGTGGTTGGAAACATCTCCTGTTGTCCTAGAGGTGGTTGTTGTTGCCCATATGGAAGATTGTAGTGGAATCCATGGTCATTGGTGTTATAAGCGTCATATGATTGGTTGGGGTCATATGTGTTGTATGTTGGGTTTAGATTGGGTTGGATTTGGGTGTTTTGATTTTTAGGAGGTGGGGGTGGTGCTAGGTAAGAATGTAGGCTTTGTGATGGTTGTAGATAAGAGTTCTGTCGTTGGTATTGTGGAGGTGCTGTGAAGACATAATTTGGTGCAGGGAAGCTAAAGTTTGTTGGGTTTGGTTGTGGTGGTGGAACATAGCTATGTGAAGTTTGGTTTTGGGAATGTTGAGGGTTGAAATAGGTGTTGGTTAGGTTAAGCATGGATGATCATGGTGGAGGAGGGACATAGGTAGATGGGCTTTGTGATGGTTGAGGTTAATTGAGATATGTGTTGAAAAAGGTTAGTGTAGATGATCGTTGTGGTGGAGGGACATAGGTAAGTTTGAGGGTGGAAGAATGTTTTGGTGGAGGGACATAGGTTGTGTTGATGTTTTGTGAATGGTGTGGTTGCATGACATTGCTTGGTTTAATGATACGGAGATTGGATGATGTTGGGGGTGGTTTTGGTTGCGACCCTTGTTGCATGGCTACATAGGTGTTTCCCAGATTGTAATTTGGTGGGAAACCTTCTTGAGATGGGGTATCTAATGTTGCATTTATGTTGGATGTAGACATTTGAGAGATGATAGGAGGTTGTTGTGTGTTTGATTGAACTAGAACGACTTGTTTGGCTAGTTCTGCTTGATGTTGGAGAGTCTCTTGTTGGTGTTTGTAGATCTCCATAGGAGTCATAAGTGGTGATATGGGTCTCTCTGCTATTGGATTTTGATAAAAAGGATTCTCATATTGAGTGGCAAAAGGCGTAGGCATTCTCCCTTGTGAGTTTTGTTTGGGTATAGGAGTGGTCATAGTTGACATGGTTTGGATAGCAGTTATAGCATTATGGGTTTTGTTTTGCTCTTTAAGATTGGATAGATCAAAATCTTGAGGTAATTTGGCTCCTTGTTCTGCTAGTAAGTGAAAGAAGTGATCTTGGTTCTCACTAAGGATTTTGTCAAAGGCGGCTATGGCTCTAGGATCTTTCATAATTTCATCAAGGTCTTGTCTATCTTCTTGAGAGGATTGACCTTCTTCAAAGTGTCACTCTTCTTGAGATGGGACTTGAACCATGGTATAACTAGGTGTAACAAAATCATGAGGCATGCCAGTGGTGAATTAAGTTACATCTACCAAAGGGACATTACGTTCTTGAGGATTGGTTGGTTGGTCAGTTGTGGCCTGTTTTGAGAGTTGGTTGGTCTTTCTATTGGTGTCTTTGGAGTACCCTTTGGAGTCATGTTGGATCGGCTTGGTTGAGGTGTATGAGGAGGTGATTTGCGCTTCTTTTGGGGCAACTTGCTTGGCCTTCATAGTTTGCTGGAGTCTAGTGGTTACCATGGGATACACTAGGATAATTTGCTTGAGATGTTGCTAGGATTTTTGCTGAGGTAGTTTTGATGAACAATTTTCTAGACCAAAGGCACTGGACTATTTTACCAAAAGTGTAGGACTGTGTTACCAAAGGTGAGCTACTGTGCTACCAAAGGAGCTGCACTATTCTACCAGAGGTGCTGAACTATTATGTCAAAGGCAAGCTACTATGTTACCAAAGGTGAGCTACTTTTATACCAAAGGCGAGCTACTTTTATACCAAAAGTGTTGAATGGGTGTCAGTGATGTTTATAAGGAAAATTTTGATAAATTTGGATTTGATTTTGATTGGATTTGCTTTGGCAAGAGAAAACACATCAAATAATGTACCAAAAGAGGACTGACACAACAAATAGTGTATGTTCAAGGCTCATGAAAAAGCCCAATGTTTCCATGGGTATAAGACAATTACAAACAAATCAAGCACTTTTTATCCCTAGAGACAAGGTTTCATTGCAGTAGATTAGCTCACAACTTAATTCTCCGTCAACCAAATATCATTCCATATAGATGTCGTACATTTGTATCTTTGCAAGAGACAATAGGTAGGGGTATCTCACCCTCCCCTTAGAAAGCTCAAGTAGGTCACAAGAGTTTTATGGCCAAGGGAATACTATCTCTTCTCAAGGGAGGCAATGGTGAGTACCTTGGGGGCTTGTACCGATTCCCCTTGCATTAATGATTACCACAATGTTCGGAGGTGAAATGGGTAGTCACTATCTAGATTGGTTCTTAGTTGCTTTGAGGGACCAATGCCTTATGAGCAATGTGACAAGCTACTAAAAGCTTTTGCTAATCCTACTAAGAGTATCAAACACTTCGCACAATGTGAAATCACTTTCACAAAGAGCTAGTACACCTCTTTTCGATTTGGCACCACAAGGTAAGGTTGACGTTGGTTAGGACTTGGCTTTCGCCTTATCCCTCTTATATAGCAGTTCAAAGGAAAACTCCGCTTAGGGTCATACCTTTTGGATGAAGCACAATCCAAAAGTAGGCCTTTCTAAAGGAATAACTGAAAAGTAAGTTCAAGCACGTCAAACAAAGGTTTAATTGTCCCATTATAAGAAAAATAAGGTGCAACTAGATTAGGCACACACACAATTGTAGTTGTCAATTGTCCCTTATGAAATTGAAGTGTTTGGCATTCATGTCCATTGTACCTTAGAAAATTGAAGTGTTTTTGCATTCATGTCCATTGTCCCTTAAGAAAGCAATATGTTTCTAAGACTTAGTGTGATAGATTGAGTTTCTTCAACGCTTATCCTGCAAGAACATATTAGAGAAACCCATTTGCTCTATTTGAGTGATAAGAAGCTACAAAAATATGATTAGTTCCACAAAAACTCAATAGTTAGCAAAAAACAACTTAATTGACCAAAAGTGCTTTACTGTACTACCAAAGGTGACTTACTGTATTGCTGAAAGCATTGAACTGTGTTACCGAAGGCAAGTTACTGCAGAACCAAAAGAAAAGCACTGTGCTACTGGAGGCATGGTACTGTGCTGCCAAAAGTGAGTTACTGTACTACCAAAAGCACTTTACTGCCCCAGATCTAAAAAAAGTCATATTTTGTCAGAAAAGCTATATCAAAAGATATCTTCATGGTTGATAGATGATCTGGGATGTTAATAGATGATAAGATCTAAAACTTGGAATCAAGAATAACTCAAAAGATGCTGAGAAAAGAGAGGTTAACTCAAAAAATGATAATATTCCTAAATACATCATCGTAGGTAGTATAAATGATAATTGAAAGACAAATAAATCAGCTTGTCAGTCAATGAATGATAAGTATGAGGAGTTAGAAACCCTACAAATCAGAAAACAAAGTCAGAAACCCTAATAGACGAGAAGCACTTTACTATTATGCAAAGTGTGTTGCACTGTGTTACCAAAAGTGCGATATTGTGCTACCAGAGGCACTACAGTATTGCTTGAAGGTGTTGTACTATTATACCAGGGGCACTGCATTGTACTGCCAAAGGTGCTTTCCTGTGTTGATGTGCATTATTCCATACTGTACTTCAAAAAAATCAATTTCTTAAAGAAAAAGAGTGATTAGTGGGTCCCACCGGGCGTGCCAGAATGTGTATAGGAAAAATTGAGAGGTTGAATGATAAGATCACAAAGTAATGATAATAACAACTCAATTACCCATAACATCAAAAGATCTATCTAAGCAATAACCAAATCAATGAATAAATCAAATTACAAACAAATAAGCTATCACCTAGATTGTTTGGGTCTTTTGGTCGAATGTGGATTACTTCATAAATTGTGAAACCATGTTTGCAATAAGCGGATGTAGATTGTGTTTGTGATCAAAAGGTAGAAGTGTGCTCAACGATGCGATGAATGCTCAATGCACTATAAAGGATGCCTGAGAATAAATGATCGAAGAGGATTTGTTACGGAGATGAGGGGGTTTATATAGGTTTCAATGAAGATCGATCAATGGTCTAGATAATTCAATAGAATCAACGAATGAGATAAATCTAGAATTCATGATGAATGTGCACACGACATGTGTCACACAAAAAAGTTATTTTTGTTTGAGTTAACTGCTTGATTTGATGAAGATAGGATTTGATTTCATAAATTATAATATTTTTTTCTAATTTAAGAGTTGTTGATAAAAACAAGATTGATTAATGTTAATTAACTCAACTTGTAATTTGCTTTTTGTGTGATTTGAGTAAATTAAATAATAAATTATTTAATTTTGTGTGCATGATGAACAAGATTTATTTTTAGTGGAATTTGAAGATAAAAAGAAAATTAAATAAATAAATTTATTTAATTGTTTGTACAAGATAGAAGAATAAATAAAATATTTGATTATATTTTATTTTTAGAGATTGAGATAATTTAAATAAATTTGCATAATTTATTTTAAATTTGGAATAATAATTAATTTAATTAAATAACTAAAATTATTTAATTTTAGATAAGAGGATTTGGATGATAAATTAATTAAATAATTTATTTATTCAATTGATGTGGATTTGAATTTTGGAAGAAGATAAGATTTAATTAAATATTTAAAATTATTTAATTTTGGAAGAATAAAGTTGACTTTGATTTAAATTAATTAAATAATATAATTTATTCAATTAATGTTGAATTTTGGAGTTTTGGAAGAATTTGATGAAATTAATTAAATAATTAGATTATTTAATTAATGTTTAAATGCAGGTGTTTTGACAGATTTGATGAAATGCAAGTGATGCGATGACATGGTCATTTTTAGGTGTCTACACCTACAACTCATTTACCCTGAACTCGTTGATTGGGACCAACAAGAGGCCCCTGTTCTCAACATCTTTCACAATGATGAGGCCATAGCAGAATTCATGGGACTCTGGGATGGTATACCACTTGGAGATCATAAAGATAGGTTTGTCATGGATTTAGATCAAGCGGCATACTTTGGTGAGAATACCAAATCCTCCAGTTGCAGAAGTGACAAAATAAATAGATCCCTAGGTGAAAACCATAATGTGGCACATCCTGATAATAAAAAAGTAAAAACAAAGGATGTATCCAACAGTGAAAACCTCTTTGAGGCATCTGAGGATGGAGGATTTGACCTTCCCTTACCTACAAAGTATCAAGAAAAATCCACTCTCTTGGTAGAAGACTCACAAGAGATGAATCTAGGGATAGTTCAGAATCCTAAAATCACATTCCTAGTAGCTTCACTATCAAAACAAGAAGGGAAGGACTTCGCAAAATTCTTCTTGCAAAGGACAATCAATTTCACTTGGTCATATGCTAACATGCCTAGATTGGACCCTTCACTAGTAGTTCATCATCTAGCATTATCTCCAAATGCCAAGCCCGTTAGACAAAAGCTTCACAAGTTGCATCCACAAATAGCACTATTGGTAAAAGCAGAGCTTGCAAAATTGCTAGATGCAAAATTCATATGACCTATTGATTATACAGAGTGGGTCTCCAACCTTGTACCTGTTGCCAAACCAAATGGGAGCATTTGCATTTGCATAGACTTCAAAGATCTCAATAAAGCATGTCCAAAGGATGACTTTCCACTACTAAACATTGATATCATTGTGGATTTGACAGCAGCTCATGAAATGCTTTCCCTAATGGATGGTTTCTTTAGATACAATTAGAGAACTGATAGCACCAAAAGACCAACACAAAATAGCTTTTATATGTCTTTAGGGTACCTACTATTGGAAATTAATGCCTTTTGGTCTAAAGAATGCAGGGGCTACCTATCAACGAGAAATGACAATGATATTTCATGACCTTTTTCAGACTATTATGGAAGACTATGTTCGATGATATATTGGGAAAATATAAGACTAGGGTAGATCATCTATAGGTTCTAGGACATATATTTGATAGAATAAAGAAATATCAAGTGAGGCTTAATCCTAAGAAATGTGTCTTTGGTGTCACTTCAGGGAAATTGTTGGGGTATAGTGCATCTCGAAGAGTAATTGAAGTGGATCCCGCTAAGGTCAAAGCTATACTTAAAATGTCACCACCCAAGAATCTAAAAGAACTAAGGAGCCTTCAAGGGAGATTACAATCCATTAGATGGTTTATTTCACAGCTAGAAGATAAATGACAACCATTTCTACACTTGCTCTGCAAGGATGTCTCATTCCAATGGGATAGTAAGTGTCAACAGGCATTTGATCAACTTCAAGAATATCTAGCTACACCTCCAGTTTTGGTACCACTAGTTTTGGATAGACTGTTACTTTTGTATATCTCTATTTCATCCACAACATTAGGTGCTCTCCTAGCACAACATGATGAGTCAGGAAAAGAACAAGCAGTCTACATATTAGTCATACCTTGGTTGGCTATGATCTTAATTATACTTCCATGGAGTGAGAATGTCTAGCAGTAGTGTTTGCTTCCCAAAATTTGTGACATTACATGTTAAACCAACACACCAAGCTCATTTCTAAGATTGATCCACTAAAATATCTTTTATCCAAGGCAGCTCTCATAGGTAGACTAGCTAAATGGGTCATGATTCTAAGCGAGTTTGACATAGAGTATGCTCTCTGACTTTCCAGATGAAGGGATTTTCAATCTTTCTACCTCAGTCAAATGGAAACTATACTTTGATGGTTCCTACACACAAAATGGTTCAAGAATAGGAATCCTCTTCGTTACACCACAGAATGATTATATTCCAAAATCATATCGGCTCGCATTCCCTAGCACCAACAATATTGGTGAGTATGAAGCACTACTTACAAGTTTCTATATAGTAGTCCAATAGAATATCAAACAACTCCAAGTCTATGTGGATTCTCAACTAGTCATTAGACAAGTTACAGATGAGTATCAAACAAAAGATGACAAGTTGATACCCTACAAACAATTGATTGATAGCTACAAGCAACATAATTCTAGCATCTCTTTTGAACAAATCCCCAAGGTACATAATAAAGCTGCAGATGCTATGGCTACTATTGGATCCCTTATGGATATGCCTACAAACACTCAGCATTGTGAATTCTTGATCAAGTAGTTGTTGATACTGGCCATTGATGTTCCACAAACAGAAATTATTCATGAACTTGTTGGTCTCAATTCCCCTTGGTACTAGGATATCTATGATTATCTCCATGACAACACCCTCCCATCCAACCTTACATCTACCCAATGCAAAACCTTCATCCATTGAGCCTCCCGCTTTACTATCCTTGGTGACACCCTATACCGCAAGAGTCTCAATAGTATCCTCCTTAGATGTCTTAACTTAGAAGAAGCTAACATTGCCTTAAGAGATGTACATGAAGGTGTCTGTGAATCACATTCCACTAGTCCTACTCTAGCTAAGAAGTTGCTCCGTATAGGTTATTATTGGCGCACAATAGAACAAGATGCATTCCAATTTGCCAAGAAGTGTCTTTAATGCCAGCAGCATGGAGATTTTTTACATGCACCAGCACATGAGCTACAACCTGTTATGACTCTATGGCCTTTTTCCCAGTGGGGACTCAACCTCATGGGTAAAATCCATCCATCCTCTTCCAATGGACATAAGTTTAATTATTACCGCCACTGAGTATTTTACAAAGTGGGTAGAAGCTATTCCATGACCTATATCACTAGAAAATAAATAGCCAAGTTTATCCTAAACTATCTTATTTGTCGATATGGTATTCCCCAAGCTATAGTAACTGATTATGGTAGACCATTCAAGAACCAAGATGTCTATGCCTTGTACACACAGTACTATATTTAGCATTTCTTTTCCACTCCATACTATCCCCAGAGTAACGGCCAAGCTGAGGCTTCAAACAAAACCATATTGAAAATCCTAAAGAAAATGGTCAATGAAGTTGGTCATGATTAGCATTTGCAACTCAACCTCGCCTTACGAGCCTATTGCACTAGTATCAAAACACCAATTGGTGCCACCCATATGGCTTAGTCTATGGCATTGAAGCCATTTTACCCATTGAGGTCGAGATCCCATCTCTCAGAGTATCTATGTAGCATCTTATAGATGGAGAGGAGTACAAAATTTCTAGATTGACTGAGCTAGAGTTATTGGATGAGAGGTGTCTCACAACACTTAATCATCTTCATGTCTATCAAAACCACCTCCATTGTAACTATAATAACAAGATCAAGGAAAGATAGTTTCAAATAGGTGATCTTGTCCTTAAAGAAAATCAACAAAACCAACAAGATAGAGACAAGAAGGGCAAGTTTGAGCCTAATTGGTTGGGTCCTTTTGTTGTCACAATAGTCTATGGATCAGGTGCTTATACTTTGTCAACATCTGAAGGCATTCCCTTAGATGAACCCATAAACAATGTTCATCTCAAGAAGTTCTATGCTTGATACTCAGAGTATCCTTATAAAAATCCAAAAAAATCCAAAAAAAAAAAAATTAAAATCCAAAAAAATTAAAAAAATAAAAAAATCCAAAAAAAAATCTGTCCTCTGGTGAAAACCTAGTAAACAGGTACCTTGGATAAGCACCATAGTGAAAACCTAGCAAACAGGTATGTGTAGAGTCAACATCCACCATCTCTTAAGTCATACATCCATCTCATTCCATATCAATTCATAATAAAAACCCTCATCCATCCATATTGACTTTAGCATTTCCACTTTCCCATCTATCATGGCTTAGAAATTGTCAGTGTCAATTCATCCTTTAGCATCATCCATAGTCAGTTCATCCATAGTTAGTTCATCCATTAGCATCATCCATAGTCAGTTCATCCATCATTTTCCATAATAAAACCTTTACTTGAATGGGGGCACTTTTTCCTTAACCTAGGTCTAGGAATGGATCCTTGTTCGAGGTATGACCACATCATAAATCACTATCCTATATCATCAACATCAACAAGAACTACATATCATCATCACCCTCATCTTAAGGTGCCTTGATCCCTTAGATATACGGTATGTAGGTAGTCTAGAATATGATGTATTCAATAACCAGGCACATAAGATGCACCCATCGTCCATCTCAATCCATAATCATTTTCCACCTCTCACTTGATCCATCTATCACTATCCATCCTATTCATCCTTCACTCTTGAACCATCCCACATCATCACCAACCAAAACTACATATTATCATAATCATCATCATTGTAATGTGCCTTGATCCCATGGATACAGGGTATGTAGGTAGTCTAGAATACGAAGGAAGTATCCTTTACTTAGGCACATATGATACACATAATCTCCATCTCAATCCATCAACACTTCCATCTCTCTCTTCTTTAATCCATTACAATCTGTCTCATCCACCCCGACTTGACTAACGTAAGATGAAAATGAACTATGCATCCTCTAAAAGCTCAAGTACTTATCAAACCAATAGGCAAAAAACTACTCCTAAAGCAATACGCTTGCCTGCATACCACTTGCCACATCTACTACATCCATCTTATCCAAACAACAAAAGCCTTTAATAGATATATCATTCCTACAATAAGGCCCAATCTACCTTGAGAAACATATTTGGAAAGATAATATGTTAGTTGTGCTTTTGTTTTATCAGTCAGTCAATTTCTTTTTGGTTTATCTTTTGTTCCTTTCTAAATACCTATTCAAGACTACCTTGATTTTTTCTATATCTTGGTATGTTACAATGCAGTATGGATTGGGGCATAGTCATTGCTTCCATATGTTGTGTTTGTGGGATGATCTTATTCTCCTACTATAGATAATATTTATCTTATTTTTGTTGGAATTAGCACATATCAATATATTTTGCATCTAAGGTTCTGTAAAAGCCTTATGTGTATTAAGATCATTCTACACTAAGACTATTTTCTATTCACATTATCCAACAAGGTTCTATTATGTCTAGTAGATGTAAGTTCAAACCATTTGTTTGCAGAGTCAATGTCCTCGCATTGGATACACCAACACCTTGGTCTTATATACCTTGGTGCATAATATCCATATGCTATATCAAAAATAAGGATTGCTCTTTATATATTTTAAGCATAAATGTTGCAACTACCTATCCATCCACTCATTTATCTATCCTAATAAAATTATAGCTTTCATACAAGATCGATCAATTTTCATTCTTCTCTCTAATCTACAAATCATTTCTTCTATCCATACTAACATCATCAGTTGTCTTCTACATGCCTACAAAACCATACATGTTAGGCATCATGATCATAAACATCATAGTATATCATCACATAAATCTATGATCCTAATACCAAATCATCTCATCCATACATCTATAAACATATACATATCATCATGACATATCCATAGAATATAAAACATCACATGAATCCATGATTATAATATATGTCATCACATCCATAACATCATCATAACATGTCATCAAATATAAGTGTCTAAACATCCATAGCATATAGAAATACATCATCATCATAAGCATATACATGTCCATAACATCATCATGAATCATAGAACATTGCAAGTATATCATATATATCTCATCAAGGTCATAAAAAATTGTGTCTCATATATACATCAAAAATGAATGATATAGTATAAAAAGGCTATCGTGAGCCATCAAAATATACATCAAAGCCCGCAGGCATCATAGTCCCAATAAATACATCACTGATACAAAAATGGTACAACATATATATACAACATACTCTATCCCTGACTATGCATAGATCTCCCTGTAGGATGATGTCCCTGCAATTCACCTATGCCAGGTGGAGGTCCCTCTGATAATCACCTCCTAGGAGGACCCATAACAGATGATCTCGATTAGCACGAGGTTGAGGCTCTTGATCTACTCCTCTCTCAAAAACTTGGTTGTCACTACTCAGCCGACACAACCCCATAGTATAATCCTCAGTAGTACTCTACCTCTCTACCTGCTGCCACCAACTCACCGTAGAGGCGAGTCAACTCTATGACTAGTGTCATAGTCATCTAATCTATACCAAGTGTAGCTCTGGTTGTATCTCTCTCTCTATAGTCACCCTCTGTAGGGAGGCCTCTGCACTCTACCTACCTAGCACGATAGCATCCCTCTCTATAGTAATTTTGGCCACTGTGCCATCATCCACTACCTATATTGGCACCTATGCCCAAGCTTGTGCCTTCTACACCTCTACCCTAGTTGTGTCTCTCTCTTGGCACACTCTGAGATATCTCAACTCAATGCATGAGTGGCATGTGGTCTCCTCCTGTAAGAGCCTCTTCAAGTGCTCTACCTCTGTCTCTACCTATGGGGCAACCTATTGCGATGCCCCCATGTCTTGCATGTCCATGTTGGGCTGATCTTGCGTGCCTTGTCCTCCTCCACCCTGGGCCTACACCTATACATGTGCCTACACATGTATGTGTGCCTGAAGCTATCTCTACCACCCTACATAGTGAGATCTCACCTCCTTTCCTCTGTTGGCCACCTCTCCCACTGCTTTTGAAACCCCAGGTACTATAAATCATACTAGCCTATGTTGTAGCCAATACGCATCATACTCTAGTGTCATCCTAGGGTCTACCTCTCCCAAAATCCATTGCCATGCCAGTGGGGCAAGACCTCAGAGCTCGACAAGAGCTATAGCTGCAACAATCTCTGGACCCCAATCTAGAATCTCCCATCGAGTCCTAGCATATATGGTATCTCCCACAAGCTCGAGCTGGGGCAACTTAAACTATTGTAGTACCCACTCTGGAAGGTACCTCTCTAGAGTGTATATGCTCCTGCCAAATAAATATCTAGCTTGTCAGCATTACACAAGCTTCACTACATCGTTAACCCATGACTCACAATCATGCCATGGCCTCTACACAAAGGTGTCCAACTTGTCAATCAACCTCCTCGAGTAAGCCAAGGCACCTAGTCTCCTATGTGTCAGTGCTCCATCGTACAAATGCACAAAAGGCTCTCCATGCTCTCACTAGTGAGGTGAGATAGGCCTCATAATAGGAATATGCTCCCATACCCAAATGTGAAGCAAAGTGACTCTGGTAGACAAGCCGGCACCATATCTATATGTGCAATTGTGCAATTCGTGATATAACTGTCCTAAAACACATGGCCCCATGCACATCTGATCCCATAAGTAAACATAACCTCAAGGACGAAACCCCATCCAACTGTGAGTCCACAAGAGTGTTTGTCAGGAACTAGGAATCCAACAATTAGTGAAATAATAATCGACTATATCTTATCATAGATCCTATGCACCCATCCCCATCAGATCTCATTCTCCTCCACACCTAGGTCAAGAGTCATAAAAACCTCCTTGAGTGCTAGCTCACCCCAATTTGTATCATAATCAACTCGTACACCATGAATAGGGATCCGTAGAATGTGCCACACATCCTCTAGTGTAATAGTCACCTCTCCAGTTAGAAAAAGGAACAAGCTATGCTCGTTGTTTCATTGCTCTACTAGTGTAGTCATCAAGGATAGATGGGCTCGAACTAGTGACATATGCACTACATGCCACAATCCCATAACCTCTAGGAAGATCTCCTCATCCCACTCCAGGTTGGCCACCATGGCCAAGTCAATAGGATGATGCTCCCTAGATATCAAAGGTGGTAAAATGACCTGTAGTCAAATCAAGTCAAATTTGTTATCCTTCGCAAAAATCTAGTCAAAACAACTTGCAAAATCTAGTACGCCCTTGTCAAACCAATTCAAACAAGTCAAAAGTAGGTCAAACACTGTCAAAAGGCTAAGTCAACCCTAGTCAACATGGTCAAATAGGTCAAAAGTCCCATTTGTGCCAAAGGTGCTTCATTTTGCCAAAGGCGCTTCACTACACACCAAGGCGCATACCTATGCACCATAGGTACATTTTTACCATGCCAAAGGCACATTTTTATCCACCATAGGTGCATACCTGCATGCCAAAGGTAGGTTGTTGTCCACCATACGCACATCAATGACCCCAAAACCCTAACCTAGATGGCTAAAGACACATCAACTCCGCCAAAGGTGCAATTGCACATGCCAAAAGCACTTCATTTTTTCAAAAGCGCATGGTTGCAAACCAAACGTACATTTTTAAGACTTGACCTGCCTTTGGCAAATTTGTTTTTCTACCTCATTAATGACCCTATTAAATGCACTTAAGACAAGTTTTAGACTACATACCATTGTTGGTGCTCCTGTTGGTTGACTATAGGTTCTAACATGCTCGCCTTGGTGCTCATGGAGTGGAATGGGTGTCATCTATGTTGTTGAAACTCCTCTAAGGATCTGAGCTCTCAACTATCACAAGAAGACAAAAGGCTCTAAAAATTCTAAGCTCTGAGTGTACAAATGATTTGAAAGTGACCCCTCGGGCCCCATTTATAGAGTCCCAACCCTATTTCTTCCCTTCCATTATCTAGTTTTTTCTTCATGTCAGCTTATTTCTCCATCGTGTCAGCCTTCAAAATTCAAACTGACCATTCTTAGCCTATTTCTATCACGTTGAGATCCCTTTCTTCTAGTCACGAGTCAACCCTATCCTTCTATTGCTTCCCTGTCTCTCCTCTTGAGGGGGCATTCTATGCTAGTTACACTAGGGCATAGTTGTAAAATCATATCTTCATAACTATTTTCTTTGAAACAATGCCATAAAATGGATTGTCTCAAAGAGGGGTAAATTGTAGACACCTAAAAATGACCATTGCATTATTCGTCTTGCATACACCAAATTCTTCCAAATCACTTGCATCTAATGTTAATTAAATAATTTGATTATTTAATTAATTTCATCAATTTCTTCTAATTCCCTTAATTCCAATGTTAATTGAATAAATTCTATTTATTTAATTAATTTCATTAAATTCCACTTTATTCTTCCAAATTAAATAAATTTAATTATTTAATTAAATCATTTCCCTTTAAAATTCTTCAAATCCACATTAATTAAATAAAATTAATTATTTAATTAATTCATCATTCAAATTCCTCTTATCCACAATTAAATAATTTTTAATTATTTAATTAGCTAAATATTCTTCTAAATTTAAATAAATTACTCAAATTTATTTAAGTTGACTTTATCTTCTAAAAATAAATAAAATTAATATTTTATTTATATTCCTCTATCATGCAAAATAAATTAAATGAATTTATTTGTTTAATTTATTTTTATCCTCATATCTTATCCTTTCTTCCATCATGCAAGATAAATTAAATAAATTTATTTATTTAATTTGTTTTATCTTTCACATCTTAAAATAATCTTTTCTTCTATGTGCACATTCAGTCTTATTTTTAGCATGTCAAAAAGAAAATCAAAAGTTGAGTTAATTGGCTTTTTAATCTTATTTTTATTAATCAACTCATAAAATAGAAAAAAAAAACATTCTATTTTTATGAAAAGCATCTTATTTTTATCCAAGCAAGCAGTTAACTCAATAAAGAACCTTTTTGCATGGATATTTGTCGTGTGCACATTCCTTCATGTCCTCTCAATTCATCTCAACTATCCATATCATTGAATTATCTCCACTGTTGATTAATCTTCCCTGAAACCTATAAATATGTCCATTCATCTCTTCACAAATCCTCTTCAATCATTAAGCTTTGGGCATTCATGCAACACTTTGAGCATACCTACGCATCATTGAGCACCCTTATCAAACCTTTGAGCACATCACCTATGTTTGCTTGTTGCAACCATGGTTATGCAATTGAGAGAGCAATCCACAAAAAACCAAGGAATTCATACAATCTAGGTGATTTCATTCTTTATTTCATTTGCATTGAATTTAGGTTATTGTTTAGATCAATTTATTAAAGGTTGTAGGTTTGAGTTTTTGTTATTCATGCTTGATCTATCAAACTTGATTTTACCCTCACACAGAATCATTTAATAGTGACAATTTTGACATTCTAGATGAATCCGTTGATGAATTCATCTCAGTCAATTCTTCCTCTCAAGCTCCCCAAACATCTTTCTTTAAAAAGTTGATAAACATGATTTAAATTTTTGGTTCCCAACAAGAACCTGTGAAACCACAAATTGTGTTTCATCTCCATTTCAAAACACAACAACCATTAAATCATTAATTATTGTTCAAGGTGCACAAATCCCACCTCAACCTCTGAATTACTTCACCAATATTACAAAATCAATTACTTCAAATGTGTTGCATCCACCTCATTATCATACGATCACTCACACATATAACACTAGACTCAATAAGAAAAATAAACATACTTCATCTATTCCTACTTTCCTTCTAGTTTCTGCACGTCTTCTTCCGTCAACTCCTCATATTTCTCAGAACACTGGAAGGGAATATGATCTAGTAGAGTAGCTTCATGCTACTCCCACCAAGATCTCTCTAGGAATTAGCTTAAACTTTAGTTTCATACCATGGGATGCTCCAAGAAGCTTTATAGGAGGTTGTGGTCCCACCTTCTACCAGGCTGAATGATGTAGCAGCCTGGTTGGATTGTATGCATATGACTACTTTAGATATTACTTTTCAACAACATGAATTACCTTCCATAGTGGTTCAACAATAAAATGATCCTCTTTTAATCATTATCATCATTAGTAATTGAGGAGTAAAACATACCCTTATCAATAAGGGATTAGGTCTCAACATTTGTGGGGTAGACCTATTACACAAACTTGATATTGATAGGTCTTATATTTTACCTGATAATCTCTTCATCCGTGGCTTTGAAAATGTCGGAAGACAAACTTTGGGCATGATCATGTTACCAATTGCATTGGGCCTTATCATTTTTGCTACCATAGTACATGTCATGCCCGATGCTCTTTCTGAAAGTCTTCTTCTTGGTAGACCATGTATTCTCGCTATGGGCATGGTTCCATCTACCCTTCATGGTTTGATAAAATTTGTTCACAACAACAAAGTATATATAGTTAAGGCTAATTCGAATCTAGAGTATTGTCAACATGTGGATTCTGGGCATCAACCTACTATCTCAAAAACACTTCAGAACTTAATTCCATCTTATAAAAAAGTTGATTCACTATCCCTCACTATAGATAACAGTGTTGGTAAGGAGAGTGAATCGTCTCCAAATGCATATCTGGGTGATGATTGGGGTTTGTTTGATTTTATGCCCTACTTTGTTAGAGAGTATAAATTCTTGCAATCTAAACCTGATATTCCAAAAGTGGCCTCCACTTCATCTTAGAAACTAATCCCTTCTAATAAACCCAAGCCTTCTATTTCCACTTCTTCTACCTCAATAGATTCTTGTGACTATATAGATAAAATTTACTATGCTACTAATGATGATTTGCCACCTTTCACAAAAATAGAATCATATTATGGTTGTGGCTTTCATATTCTATCTAAAATTGGGTATAGAGGTAATGTATGTGGCCACAAATAATAGGGTATCAAAGTCCCTTTGGAAGATAATCTACACAATCACTCCAAAGGTCTAGGATACCATCCTTCTCAGCCCTCTATAACCTCTCTTTGCCCCTCTCTAAATGTTATTATGATAACTACATCTTCAACTTCTACTTCACTTTCTTTAGTTTATCCTGAGATGATTGACATGAGTTATAGTTCTAGCACACTTTCTCTTAACTCTTTCTCAATGGATGAGGCCTTAGCTGAATTTCTAGATGTTTATGACCATATGCCTAAATTTCATTATGATCAAGGTTTCTCTTATTGTTTAAATTCTTAGGCCTACTTTGGTGAAACCTCTAGATTATTGGATGACATCTCAACATCTCATGATACACCTCAGGAATCATCTCATCTACCTAATGTTCTAGATTGCAACACTCTCCTAGTTGGAGATATTGTCGATGTCTCAATTGATCAGGTTAACTTAGAAAGAGTCATTCAAATAGGAAAGCATTTAGATCCTGAAGAACAACAAGATCATTCTTCTCTCTTGTGAGAATTTCTTGAAATTTTTGTTTGGTCATATGCGGACATGCCTGGTATTGATCCACAAATAGTGATGCACAATATCATGTTATATCCTGATGCCCAACTAGTGAAATAAAAGATTAGAAAGATGAATCCCAAGGTTACATTAATGGTCAAAGCTAAGATAGACAAGTTATTACAAACTGGGTTTATCCGCCCAATCGACTATTCACCTTAGATGTCAAATATTGTTGTTACTAAACCCAAAAACTGTATTTGAATATGCATTGACTTTAGTGATCTCAACAAGGCATCCTTAAAAGATGATTTTCCTCTTCCAAACATTGATATGATAGTCAATTCTATTGCTGGCCATGGCTTACTCTCTTTTATGGATGGTTTCTCTGGTTACAATCAAATCTTCATAAACCCCCAAGATCAATACAAAAATTCTTTCACAGCACCTTGGGGTAATTTCTATTGGGTGGTCATGCCTTTTGGTTTAAAGAATGCTGGTGCAACTTACCAACAGGCCATGACCCTCATCTTCCATGAGTTTATTCACAACATATTGGAGGACTATGTCAATGACATTTTGGCCAAATCAATTTTGTGCCAAGATCACATTAAAATCCTTTGATATATTTTCAAATGTATTCATCTCTACAACATGCACTTAAATCCCCACAAATGTGTCTTCAACATCAATAGTGGAAAATTTTTGTGGTTTTTTGTCTCACATCGTGGTATTGAGGTCGATACGAACAAGATTGATGCTATTGTGAATATGGAACCTCCAAGAAATATTTTTCATCTTTGTAGCTTACAAGGAAAGCTTTAGGCTATTCGCTGGTTCATTTCGCAACTAGCAAATCAAATTCTCCCTTTCACTCATCTTCTTAAAAAGAATGTTCACTTTGATTGGAACAAGGATTGTCAAAAATATTTTGAGGGCCTTAAAGGATATTTAGCTAATTCTCCTATCTTAACACCAATTGTTTTTGGACAGCCTTTTATCTTCTATACTTCTCATGCTCTAGCTGCTTTGTTGGGTCAACATGATAATGAAGGAAAGAAATACATTATATACTATATCATCTAAGCTTTGCTGGATTATGAGATTTGATACTCTACAATAGAGAAGTAATGTATTTCTCTCATATTTGTGATGCACAAGTTGAGATACTGTCTTCTGCACACTGAAACATGTTTCATCATCAAATTTGATCCTTTAAGGCATTTGTTCTCAAAAACTAATCTCTCAGGATGTCTAGATAAATGGGTTATGTTGTTGACAGAATTTGACCTTAAGTTTGTCTCCCAAAAGGCAATAAAAGGTCAAGTGTTAGCTGACCACTTAGATAATGCTTCTTCTCCTTTCACTATCCTGCATCAAGAATCTTTCCTTGATGATAACATCCTTTCTTTAGATGTCGATAAACTTGGGACTTATTCTTCTTCAGATCTAGGTGTCGAACTAATTTTGGTACTGGCGTCATACTAGTACCTCCTTCTTGCAAGCCAATTCCCCTTTCATTCCATCTAAATTTTATTTGTACAAAGAACAACATTGAGTATGAAGCCCTTATTGTTGGCTTGTGTGTCATGTTGTCACTTAATATCCATGTTCTTCACATATTTGATGATTCACAGTTGATCATAAAGCAAGTTACTAGATCTTATCAAGCGAAGCATGATAAGTTATATTAGTATTGTGACTTAGCTTTAACATTGCTAAATTGATTCACCTCTTTCACTATTGATACAATCCCAAGAAAAGACAATCAACATGCTGATGCAATAGTGAGCGTTGCCTCCCTTGTAACCCTTGAAGATTCTCCTATTGATTATCAATTCACCATTCACACTCTTTCTTCACCAACTATAACTAACAATTTTTTAGAAGCTTCCTCCTATTACAACATAGATTTAGAAGAATGGTACTGCCATATATTCAATTATTTGTGTGATAGTACCTTTCTGAATGCTTCATCCAAAAAATATTGATCTCATATTTGTAAGCTTGCCATGAGATATATCATTCTTTCTAATTTTCTCTACCATTGAGGTTACAACAGACTCCTTCTCTGTTGTTTAAATAAAGCAGAGATTCACATGGCCCTCGAAGAGGCCCATTCAGGCACCTATGAGGGGCATTTTGGTGGAAGATCTTTAGTTCAAAAGCTACTTCACATGGGTTACTATTGGAAAAGCCTAGAACAAGATTCCTATACTTTTGTTAAAAAAGTGCCCTCAATGCCAACAACATAACAATTTGATCTGAGCTCCTTCCCAAGAACTTTATGCCCAGGTATTCCTTGGCCATTTTTTGTGTGGGGTTTAGATCTTATTGGAAAAAATTCTCCTCCTTATTCTCAAGGTCATACTTTTTATCATTATAACTATAAATTACTTTACAAAATAGGTCAAAGTTGTTGCACTTCGATCCATGATGGTTGAAGTAATGTGTCACTTCCTTCTTGATATAATAATTTTCAATTCAACCTCCCTTCCACTTTGGTTTTTGATAATGGTTCCTCATTTAAGAACAAAGAAGTGAAGAGGTTGTTAGAGAAATTTTACATTCAACATTGTTTCTCTACGCCATATTATCAACAATCAAATGTCCAAGTAGAAGCTTCTAATAAGACTATTGAACAAATTCTCTCAAAAAATACCAACAAACATGGTAATGATTGACATACCTCTCCTATGCATTATGGCCTATTAGATGAGTATTCATATGGCTGTGGGTACTACCTCATACAATCTTGTGTATGGTGCAAATGCCATCATGCCTTTGGAGTTGGAAATTCCTTCACTACAGATTTCCCTCAATGGCCTCATCGATGATAACACTTATAGCAAACAGAGATTTCAACAACTTGAGATGCTCGATGAACAATACACCATGCTCTCAAACATCTCCAAGTCTACCAAAAGAATCTCACATGAAACTACAATGAGCATGTCATACACTGCTCATTTGCAGTGGGAGACTTGGTCTTTTATGAAAACTAGCATAACGTCAACACTCCTCTAGGTGTAGAAGGAAAATTTAGTCCGAACTAGTTAGGACCCTACATTATCACTGAAGTATATGGATCAGGTGCATATAGACTCTCTACAATGGACCATAAACCTCTTAAAGAACCTATTATGGTTATGTACTTACGTAGATTCTATACTTATCTTGCTTTTGTTAAACTGCACTAGACAATTGAGAGGGGGGGTGAATCAGTTGTCCTAAAAATTTTAACCAAATATGAACATCAACTTATCAATTACATATATTTAGAAATAACCATGAAAGCATGAAATGAGAAATTCAACACAATAACATAATCACCATAGAAGACACTAAATTTTTACGTGGAAAACCCTAAAAGGGAAAAACCACAGTGGGTGTTAGCCCACATAAATATATATGTTATATCAATATTGGAAAATGGAGGCTCACTGCCTATAGGGCTCACTGCCCAAATTGCTCACTGCAAAGAATGACTCACTGCATATGGGTGGCTCACTACCAAAGGAAGGCTCACTGCCAAAAGGGTGAATTGATTTAGCAGCATCTACTCCATGCTAGGGTTCAGTTCCATTGAAGCACAATATTATTTCTCTGCTCTGCTCTTTCACACCTCACACTTATCTTTTCATTTTTGCACACACACATTTTTTCACAACTTCATTACATACTTTTATACAATTCATCAAATTTGGAATGTGCATCAAGGTTGGCATTACATTTATCAATCATTAGATCAATCTCCAAGGTCGACATTACAATCATACATAAAATAGGTCTGGACCTAATAAAAATTAAGCTAAGGAAAAGATGTAAAGATGTATGCGGATCACACCACACCTTAGCTAGGACTCAAACACAATCCTCCATGCCACAACACTTTTCTACAATCTTCGATGCATCTCCACAAATAATAAATTCAACCAGGTCGGCTAAGACTGATGATAGAACTAGGTCTGTAAGAACATTCTTCATTCACGATCTAATTTTCTCTTTGCAAACCAATACAAAAGTAGGAACATGATCAGGAGACATCCACAAGCGCATTGTAATCACCAAGAACACTAGCACAATCTCTAATCACTCTGTCAATAAGATTCTTCAAACCGAAGCATAAGAACAACACTGTTAGCCACTGTCATGAGTAAAAGATAGCTTGCGGACCACCAAATCATGAACTGTTGCATTTGAAGGCACTTAACATCATCACAGACTTAATTCGAGAACCGTAGACCAAAATACTTCAATGCGGAGGAATGCGGAGCAAAACACTTTCTCCCTGTCACCACCAAACATATAGAAAAAATAGTTTTCACACTGGTGAACACAACTTATTCTAATCTTCATTCTAGAGGCTCAACCCTGGAATATAACATCTTCAGACAGGCTTCTAAATAACTTGCAATCTGCATGCAAAGATATTTATTCTACAGGAAATGCAAAGCATTCTTCTGGACTATTCTTCTACATGTAATGCACTATTTCTACTGCAATTCATTGTTTTTACTAGATGAGCTAATTTTCTCAATATCCTCCACATCTACAGCAAGTAACAAAATGAGGGCACAGTTGACACCAATGACAACACTGATTAGGCACATACTTGCAACAATCCCCCCCTTTGTCATTGATGGCAACATATGATGTGAAAAAATGAAAAGACCATCAAGACAAGATTCTCCCCCTTTCTCTTTACACATCTACATTCTTTCTCCCCCTAAGTTTTTCGCATGATTTTCTCCCCCTTTGAAATCAATGGAAAAGGGCACATACTTGCATGTTGTTGCTCTGATCCATTTACTTTATCAGAAACCTCTAGCTACTCCCTTTTAGAGGTAGCCTTCAGAACATCAATCCAGATCAAAGAATGACACTTTGAGCTCCACTGGATTGATGCATTCCTATGCATCTTAGTTCAGGACAAGAGGGGTAAGACCCCTAACTTTTCTCTGAGATACTCAAAGGTATCTTTAGGCAGAGGCTTAGTGAAGATGTCCGCAATCTGATCCTTTGTGGACACATATTCCAATTTTACTTCATTCTCTGTCACCTTCTCTCTCAAAAAGTGATACCTTATTGATATGTGCTTTGTTCTTGAATGCATCACTGGATTCTTTGAAATGTTTATGGCACTTGTATTGTCACAAAAGATTGCAATTGGATCTTCATACACAACTCTTATGTCCTTCAAAGTCTGCTTCATCCATAACACTTGAGTGCAACATACTCTATTGCTGCAATATATTCTTCTCTTGCAGTTGACAAAGATATTGAATCTTGTTTCTTGCTCAGCCATGAGACCAATCTATTACCCAAGAAGAAGGCCCCTCCATTTGTACTCTTCATGTCATCAACATCTCCGGCCCAATCAGCATCTGTATAGGCACTAAGAGTGAAATCATTGTCCTTTGGATACCATATACCATGATTCAGAGTACCTTTTAAATATCTCAGTATTCTCTTAACTGCCATCACATGTGATTCTCTTTCTCATCTTGAAACCTTGCAACAAGACAAACTACATGCATACTATCAAGTCTAGTTTGAGTTAGATAAAGCAATCCTCCAATCATGGATCTATATTTTTTCTGATTAGCCTTAGGTGATTCATCAGTTTTGCTCAACTTGTAGCTAGTCACCATGGGAGTACATACCAGTTTAGAGTCTTCCATCCCAAACTTCTTCAACAACTCCTTCAAATACTTAGACTGAGATATGAAGATTCCTTTATCTGATTGATTTATTTGCAGACCTAGAAATAAATTCATCTCACCAAACATGGACATCTCAAACTCTTTTTGCATTTCACCAGCAAATTTCATACACATACTTTCATTGCCTCCAAAGATTATATCATCAACAAAGACTTCAACAATCAAAATTTGATCACCATTAATTTTGAAATAAACATTATTGTCAGCAATACCTTTATTGAACCCTAACTGCAATAAGTACTTATCTAACCTTGCATACCAGACTCTAGGAGCTTTCTTGAGTCCATATAAAGCTTTCTTCAATCTACACACAAAATCACTTTGGTCTGATAACCTAAATCCTTCCGGTTGCTCAATGTAAACTTCCTCTTCCAACTCACCATTCAGAAATGTAGACTTCACATCCATCTGATACACTTTGAAATCTTTGTGGGCTGCAAATGCTAGAAATATTTTGATTGCCTCAATCTGAGGTACAGGAGAAAAAGTTTATTCAAAAACTATTCCTTTAATTTGAGAGTATCCTTTGCATACAAGCCTTGCCTTATTCCTTACAACTTCTCCATTCTCATTCAACTTATTCCTGAAAACCCATTTGGTTCCAATAACATTTTTGTCAGTAGGTCTAGGAACTAATTCCCAAGTATCATTCTTTTCTATTTGCATCAGCTCTTCCTCCATGGCTTTTACCCAACTTTCATCATTGCATGCTTCATTCACAGTCTTTGTTTCAACCTTTGAAAGAAAATAGTAATTGAGTTGTTCCTCTGCAGCTCTTCTCCTTGTCAGGACACCTCTATTTTTGTCACCTATAATCTGATCTTTAGAATGATTGACCCTTACATACCTGGGAGTCTTGACAACATTTTTTAGAGCTTCTTCCTCATCTTAATTGTCTTCTTGCTCATCTTTTTCTTCATTCATTATAGTCACAGGTTCATCTAGTTCATAGTAATTCAAGTCTAATATCTTTTCCTTGCCTTCATCTACCTTCACATTTGCACTCTCAACAATCTTTTTTAGCCTTTTTTTTAGCACTGGTAGGCCTTACTCTTGGTAGAGTATCCAAGGAAGATTCCTTCATCACACCTTGTATCAAACTTTCCTAGATCTTCATCTCTCCTAATATAGCATTTGCTTCCAAAGATTTTGAAATATTTTACTGTTGGAATTCTTCCATACCACAATTCATAAGGAGTTTGAGTACCGTTACCTTTCACTTGAACTCTGTTTTGGATGTAAACATCAGTATGAATAACCTCTTTCCAAAAGACTTCTGGCAGCTCTAGTTCCTTCATCATTGTCCTAGTAGCCTCTTGAACTATCCTATTTTTCCTTTCCACAATTCCATTTTTCTAAGGAGTCTTAGGTGCAGACAATTGTCTTTTATCCCATGCTCTTCACAGAAAATATTGAATTCATTTGGTGTTAATTCACCTCCTCTATCAGACCTCAAGCATTTGATTTTCAATTCTATTTCATTCTCAACCATTTCCTTGAAAGATTTGAACTTCTCCAAGGCTTCTGATTTATCTATTAGAAAAGTAACCCAAGTCATTCTAGAATAATCATCAATAAGCAACATGAAGTACCTGTCACCTTGTAGACTTCTCACCCTTGTAGGCCCATGGAGATTTGTATGCACTAGATCCAACAAACTGGCAAAGAATTGCTCTTTGTTATTGAAACTTGTTCTTATTTGCTTCCCTAACTGACATTCCTTGTAGATTATATTGGATGGTTTCACAAGTTTTGGTAAATATCTCACAATCTGACATGAACTTATCTTTACCAAATTATCAAAGTTTATATGACACATCCTTCTATACCATAACCAACTTTCATCTGCCTGAGCCAATAAACAATAATCATTAGTTCCTCTTAATTGATAGATGTTACATTTTGTCTTCTTAATGGTAGTAATCTTAGTTCCAGAGCTTTCCATGATCTTGCACCCATTATTATTGAATCTTAGATCATATCCTTTGTCACACATCTGACCAGCACTCAAAAGATTATGCTTCAAACCCTTCACATATAGGACATTGTCAGTATTATGCTTTCCATAAAATGAAATAGATCATTTTCCACATATCTTACCAATTGCATTATCTCCAAACCTAACTAGTCCTCCATCATACTTTTCCAAACTTACAAACTTACTTTTGTCACTGGTCATGTGATGTGAGCATCCACTATCAATAATCTATTCATCCTTATCCTTCTCAACCTGAATAGCCAAAGCACTTTCTTCCACTGGTTTTTCTTCCTTCACACAACTAGTGGAATTAGTACACATAGGATCTTCTTTAATAGCAATAAATAGTCATTCATTTGCAGTAATACTAGCATCATCAGATTCATCATCAGTCACTCCTTCATCATCAATATCTCTAACATAGTAACATTTCTTTGGAACTCTAGGCCTGCTCTCATATTTTTTCTTATTTCTTTCAATTCTTCCAGGACATCTAGAAGCATAATGTCCTACTTTGCCACAAGAGAAACACTTGAAAGGTAATTTACCTTTGAACTTACCAAAACCTCTTTACAACTTGTCAACAAAGTTAGCTTCAATTTCATCAAAGTCATCATCCACTTTATATTTCTCAATTCTGGAAATTTTTCTGAAGTACTGGCTTTAAAAGTTGATTCAACTTTTGGTATGGCACCACCAAATTCTCTTATCTCAAAGGTTGTAAGATTTCCAAGTAACTGATCTCTGTCAATAGTTTTCATAGTCATAAATTCTTCAATAGCAGTTACCTTGTGACTATAGGACTTTGGTAGTGATCTAAGAATTTTCATCACAATTTCCTTATCACTGAGAGTTCCTCCCATACCTTTTATTCTAGTGACAAGTTCATCAACTCTTTGCATAAAGGCTATTATGTTTTCATATTCATTCATCTTCAAACCCTCATATTTCACTTTCAGGCTATGTAGCTTAGCTTCTCTTATAGAATCATCTCCTTCATATAGATTTTTCAGCTTCTCCCATACCTCATTTGTAGATTCAAGGTCCACAACTTTTGTCAACACTGAGTCACTTAAGGAACTTAACAAAACATCCTTTGCTTTGACATCCAACTCATATTCTTTGATATCATCCTCAATTGCCAAGCCACCTTCAGGCATGACAAATTGTGACTGTGTAGCTAGCCATACTTTATAATCAAGACAGAGGAGATGGATTTTTATTCATACCTTCCAAAGAGCATAATTTGTCCCATCAAAATGTGAAGCTTCCTTCTTATAAGATATCCTAGAGCTTCCTCAAGTTGTTAGGATTTCTTCTGAGGAACTTGGCTCTAATACCAATTGTTGAACTACACCAGACAACTATGAGGGGGGGTGAATTAGTTGTCATAAAACTTTTAACCAATTATGAACATCAACTTATCAATTACTTATATTCAGAAATAACCATGAAAGCATGAAATGAGAAGTTCAACACAATAACATAATGATGCAGGAGCATCCCTGATTTAAGAGCAATCTTACATCAACCAAAAACATTTGCATTTCAGTTTGTTTGCATTTTAGTTCTTTCATTTTTTTCTAGTTTAGTTTAGGTAGTTCAGTCAGAAGCAATTTTCATCTTGTGGTCTAGTATTGGCATTTCACATCTTGCAGATCTAGACTTAGCACCTACATTCATTCATCTACATCATATCAAGAATTCAGAGCATTTGGATCAATTATCAGAAAGATATATCTATCAGAAGATCAACTATTTTCTCAGAGCAGAGCATACTGACAGTCTCAGATAATCAACTAAAGGAGAAGGCTTGCAGATCATTCCTTGACTTGTAGATCTCAATGACACATCATTCAATGATCCTTGGTTCGTGGCTAACCTTTCCCTAGGGTCCACACATTGTTCCATTCATTTGAGGAAATGTTCTATGCATTTAGGTCCAACCTATCTGTGAACACATTATAGTTCTTCATTGGAGTTTGTGACCTTCCTTAGCTGACGTGGAGGAATCTTTTGGTCCAGAAATGATATATATTGATGTAATAGATCCGTAGGAAAGTAGTTCATAACATAGTGATAGTTGATAGTTTAGATTTTGTGCGAAGGAGCTTCAAAGCTTTATCTTGTGCATGTATGTAATTAGGCATGTGAGCCTTAATTGTAAGCCCACATGTTGCCAGCTAGAATGTATTTGAATTTTATGATATATTGAATGACTGAATCTGCATTTGCTTCATTTCTTTGAATTGTTTCCATTGTTTTACTCTTGTTGCAAAGTCTGGATAGTTCATTCTGTGAACCCTCCTACCGTGACTGCACCAATTGGTATCAGAGTGAAGTTTAAATCTTTGGAAACAAATTGAGTGAATTGAGCGAAGTTGGTGAGGGAATTCTATAAGATCTTGTTGTAAGCGGATCACCAATCTGAGGCAGGTTACTTGTGTGCAACTGATCACTAATTGAGAGGCAGTTGTCACTTGTATCCCGATCGATGAATTTGAGGTAGTTTGCACTTGATCCTAGGAATATGCCACCATGAAGAGTTCCTCTCATTGGTACAATGGCTAATAGAATGGATGAGATGATGGAATTGATGAGAACAATGTGAATTCATTTAGATGTTGTCAAGGAAGATAGGCGAAGAGGATTGACACCGAGACCTAATGTTGAAAGTGATGATGAAGAAGAATTTCAATCTGCTGAACAAACTGGTGAAACCCTAGAAGATCATGAAGGAGAAGAATTAGATCAAGTAAAGATGTTGTGAGCTATTTCAAAGATTGGAAAGAGACCTAGAGTTGATGTGCCAAACTACACTGGTAATTTGAACCCTGAAGAATTGATTGATTGGATAAATGGGATGGAAGAATACTTTGAATATGAGGAAATTGAAGATCTGGAGAAGGTGAAATTTGCAAAGGAAAACTTGAAAGGACATGCTACTATATGGTGGAAAGAAGTTCAGTTGGAAAGAAATAGAAGGGGGAAATAAATGATTACAAAATAGGATAGGATGGTGACAAAGTTGAAGAATCAATTTATACCTGCTGACTATGAGTTGGAACTATTGAAAAGATTGCAAAACCTAAGACAAAAGGAGAAATATGTGAAGGAATATATTGAAGAATTTCATAAGATGATCATAAGGATAGGACAAAGTGAAGAAAGCAAGGAAAAAGTGGCTAGATACATCAATGGACTGAGATTGAACATTCGAGAGGAGCTAAGCCTGGTAAGGATGACATCTTTGGAGGAAGCATATCAGTTCGCCCTGAAGGTTGAAGAGAAGCTGAATAAGAGACATGATCAGAGATAGAGAGCCAGAGGAGGTAAATTTTAAAGAGGTAGAACTTATTCTCGAGGAGACAGATGATATCTGGAGTAGAACAAGTTTGACAGCCCATTTAAGAAGGATGACAGAGATAACAATACTTACCAGAGAGATGACAAAAAAATTTACCAGAGAGGAAACCCTAGTGCATACCAGAATGAAGGATACAAAAGAGAAGGAAGAGAATTGGATAAGAGAACATTTAGAGGTACTTGTTTCAAGTGTGGAGATGAAGGGCATAGAACATTTGAGTGTAATTAGGGTAGCACAAGTAAGAGGACAGAGAACAGTGGAAGAGGAGCCTATGTGGAAGAACCTGTTGAATCACCCAGTTCAGTTGGCAAACCTAAGAAAGGAGAATCATTGGTAATGAGGAGAGCACTATTTCAAGTAGAGACAGATGAGGAACCACCACAGAGGAAGAGTCTCTTCAGAACTAGATGCAAATTAGGAGGTAAGTGTTGTAAAGTTGTAATTAATAGTGGTAGTTCAGATAACCTAGTTTCGGAGGAGAAGGTGACTAAGATGAAGTTGGAAAGATTGAAACACCCTAAGCCCTATCAGATAGCATGGATTCAGGATGATCATAAGGTACTGGTGAGTGAGCAATGTTTGGTGAAATTGCATATTAGATCATATCATGATGGAGTCTTGTGTGATATTATGCCTATGGATGTTTGTCATATCTTGTTGGGAAGACCTTGGCAGTATGATAGAAAAGATATACATGATGGGAGAAAGAATACATACACTATAATAGCAAATGGAATGAGAATTACTTTAATTCCTTTGGAGGATGATCCTAAGAGTGAAGTGTGTGGGAATGCTAGAATCTGTTTGGTAGATGGAAGGAAATTTCTGGATGGTTTGAGACATGAGAATATGTGTTATGCCTTGATTCCTAAGAAACCTAAAGCATTGAAGAAGGAGACTGAAGAATCACAACTGGAGGAGATAAGAGAATTGTTGACAGAGTATGAAGACATCATATCAGATAATGTACCTGAAGGATTTCCACCTATAAGGAGTATCAGTCATCACATGGATCTTATATAGGGAACAAGTTTGCCTAACAAAGCAGTACATAGAATGACACCTTCAGAGAATGAATAATTGAATAGATAGATACAAGAGTTGTTGAGGAAGGGTTTGATCAGAGAAAGTTTGAGTCCTTGTGTAGTACCTACAGTGTTAGCACCGAAGAAAGATGGAGAATGGAGAATGTGTACTAACTCTAGAGCAATAAACAAGATCATAGTTATGTATAGATTCCCTTTACCTAGGATAGATGATATCATGGATTGTTTGAGTGGAGCAAGATATTTCACAAAAATAGACTTGAAGAGTGGAGACCATCAGATCAGAATCAGAGAAGGTGATGAATGGAAGACTACTTTTAAGACAAATGAAGGATTGTATGAGTGGTTAGTGATGCCTTTTGGATTGACAAATGCACCGAGTACTTTCATGAGGTTGATGAATGAAGTTCTAAAGAAATTCTTGGGTAAGTTCGTTATTGTATACTTGGATGATATTCTGATTTTTAGTAAAACAAAAGAAGAACATTTGTGGCATATTAGACAAGTTTTGCAGAGACTAAGAGAAGATAAATTATTGATAAACATCAAGAAGTGTAGTTTAATGAAAGAAGAATTGGTCTATTTGGGGTTTGTGATTTTTGTGGAAGGATTGAAGATGGACCCTGAGAAAGTGAAAGCAATTGTTGAATGGCCTACACTAGAGAGCATTGGAGAGGTTAGATCCTTTCATGGATTGGCTAGTTGCTACTAGAAATTCATCAGAAATTTTAGTTTATTTTGTAACCCTATGACAGAGACAGTGAGAGGTGACAAAAATGATTTTAAGTGGACATCAAGAGCAGACAAAAGTTTTGAGTTGTTGAAGTAGAAAGTGACAAAGAAACCTATTTTGGCATTACTGGATTTCAATAAGGTATTTCAAGTTGATTGTGATGCAAGTGGAAATGCAATAGGAGCAGTGTTAAGTCAAGAAGGTAGACCTGTAGTATATTTCAATGAGAAGTTGAATGATGCAAGGAAGATGTATTTAGTTTATGATTAGGAGTTCTATGCCAAAATTCAAGCCTTGAAGAAGTGGAGACATTACTTGTTGCCTAAGGAGTTTGTGTTGTAAACAGATCATCAAGCTTTACAATATTTGAACAGTCAAGGTAAGTTGAATCAAAGACATATGAGATGGGTAGAGTTCATGCAGAGTTATACTTTTGTGTTGAAGCATAGGAGTGGAAAATCAAACAAAGTTGCTAACGCATTAAGTAGAAGAAGAAACTTGTTGACAGAGATGAGAGTTGAAGTGTTGGGTTTTGATGAATTGAAGAACATGTATGAGTGAGACACTGATTTTGCAGAACCTTGGAGAGCATGTAAGGAACCTATTGTGATAGATAGGAGTAAGTGGTTGGACTATTTCATTCAAGAAGATATGTTGTTCAAAGTAAGTTAGTTCTGCATACCTAGAAATTCAATGAGAGATAATTTGATCAAGGAGAAGCATAGTGGTGGATTGGGAGGACACTTTGGCATTGATAAAATAGTGACTTTGGTGAGTGAAAATTACTTTTGGCCTTAGATACATAAGTATGTTTAGAGATTTGTGTAGAGTTGTAGAGTTTGTCAGGTTGCAAAAGGGAGTAGTCAGAACACTGGATTGTATAAACCTTTGATAGTACCAGAGAGACCTTGGGAAGACATAATCATGGATTTTGTAATGGGATTGCCTAAGACATAGAGAGGACATGATTCAATCTTTGTAGTGGTTGACATATTTTCAAATATGGCTCATTTCATACCTTATAAGAAGACAGCGGATGTAGTGCATGTAGTTGACCTAGTTTTTAAGGAGATTGTGAGATTACATGGATTACCTAAGAGTATAGTTTCAGACAGAGATACAAAGTTTGTTGGATACTTTTGGAAGACACTTTGGAAGAAGACGAAGACAAATTTGAAGTTCAGTTCAACTTTTCATTCACAGATAGATGGACAGACAGAGGTAGTGAATAGGAGTTTGGGAAACTTGTTGAGATGTTTGGTTGGAGAGAAAATCAGAAGTTGGGATTTGATTCTTTCACAAGTAGAGTTTGCATACAATAATTCAGTAAACAGGAGTACCGGAAGAACACCTTTTGAGATTGTTACTGAAGTAAATCCTAAAGGAGTTATATAACTGAGGAACATAGGTATGGAAGAAAAGAGAAGTGCAGAAGAAGAATAATTTGTAGATCATATGAAGACAGTGCATAATCAGGTAAAGAAGCATTTGGAGAGTATGAACAGTAAGTATAAGAAAAAGGTAGATGAGAAGAGAAGGCATAAGGAATTTGAAGTGGGAGATGAAGTAATGGTGTACTTGAGAAAAGAAAGATTTCTAGCTCGGACTTATAATAAGTTGAAGATGAAGAAGTTTGGACCTTGTAGGACACTTAGGAAATTTGATTCAGGAAATGCATATGAAGTGGAGCTACCAGAGACATTGGGTATGTCACCTATTTTCAACATTGTAGATTTATATCAGTATCATGAACCAGAGTTCAGTGACAACATGGAAGAAGACTTGAAGAAGAAGTTACCACAACAAGCACCAGAATAGATTGAAGACATTTTGGATAGCAGAGTTGGATGTAGCACTAGAGGAAGACAATACAAAGAATATCTTTGTGAAGTGGAAAGACAGACCAAAAGAAGATTCATCTTAGATTTCTCAGGCTGAGGTGGAATGTCTTGGTTCTCCCTTAGCCCTAGAAAAGTGAGGGACTCACTTTTCCAATAACCCCAGATGTCTGATGCAAGAGCATCCCTGGTTCAAGAGCAATCTTGCATCAACCAAAAATATTTGCATTTCAGTTCTTTCATTTTTTTCCAATTCAGTTTAGGTAGTTCATTCAAAAGTAGTTTTTAGCTTGTGGTCCGGCATTGGTATTTCACATCTTGTGGATCTGGACTTAGCACCTACATTCATTCATCTACATCATATCAAGAATTTAGAACATTTGGATCAATTATCAGAAAGATGTCACTATCAGAAGATTAACTATTTTCTCAGAGCAGAGCATCATGACAGTCTCATATAATCAGCTAAAGGAGATGTCTTGTGGATCATTCCTTAACTTGTGGATCTTAATGACACATCATTCAATGATCCTTGGTTCATGGACAACCTTTCCCTAGGGTCCGTACATTGTTCCATTCATTTGAGGAAGTGTTCTATGCATTTAGGTCTGAACTATCTTGAACACATTATAGCTCTTCATTGGAGTTTGTGACATTCCTTAGTCGACGCAGAGGAATCTATTGGTCCAAAAATGATATATATTGATGTAATAGATCCCTAGGAAAGTAGTTCATAACATAGTGATAGTTGATAGTTTATATTTTGTGCAAAGGAGCTTCAAAGCTTTATCTTGCGCATGTATGTAATCAGGCCTATGAGCCTTAATTGTAAGCCTGCATGTTGCCAGCCAGAATGTATTTGAATTCTATGATATATTGAATGATTAAATCTGCATTTGCTTCATTTCTTTGAATTATTTCCATTGTGTTTACTCTTACTGCACGGTTTGGATAGTTCATTCTATGAACCCTCCTATCGTGACTGCACCACATAATCAACATAGTAGACACCAAAATTTTATGTGGAAAACCCTAAAAGGGAAAAACCACTGTGGGTGTTAGCCCACAGAAATATATATGTTATATCAATACTAGGAAACAGAGGCTCATTGCCTACAGGGCTCACTACCCAAATTGCTCACTGCCAAAGGGAGGCTCACTGCCAAAAGGGTGAACTGATTCAGGAACATCTACTCCATGCCAGGGTTCAGTTCCATTTAAGCACACTATTATTTCTCTGCTCTGCTCTTTCACACCTTCACACTTATCTTTTCATTTTTACACACACACACTTTTTTGCAACTTCATTACATACTTTATACAATTCATCAACCTTGGAATGTGCATCAAGGTTGGCATTACATTTATCAATCATTGGATCAATCTCCAAGGTCAGCATTACAATCATTCATAAAATAGGATTGGACCTAATACAAATTAAGTTAAGGAAAAGATGTAAAGTTGTATGCGAATCACGCCATGCCTTAGCTGGGACTCAAACACAATCCTGCATGCTACAACATATTTCTACAATCTTCGATGCATCTTCACAAATAATGAATTCAAATAGGTTAGCTAAGATTGACGATAGCACTAGGTCTGCAAGAACATTCTTCATTCATGATCTAATTTTCTCTTTGCGGACCAATCCAAAATTAGGAACATGATTAGGAGACATCCACAAGCACATTGTAATCACCAGGAACACCTACATAATCTCTAATCACTCTATTAATAAGATTCTTCAAACCAGAGCACAAGAACAACATTGTTAGCCACTGTCATGAGTAAAAGATAGCTTGCGGACCACCAAATCATGAACCATTGCATTTGAAGGAACTTAACATCATCACAGACTTAATTCTAGAACCGCAGACCAAAATACTTCAATGCGGAGGAACGCAGAGCAAAATACTTTCTCCCTGTCACCATCAAACATACAGAAAAAGTAGTTTTCACACTGATGAACACAACTCATTCTAATCTTCATTCCAGAGGCTCAACCTTGGAATATAACATCTTTAGACAGGCTTCTAAATAAATTCCAATCTACAGGTAAAGATATTTATTCTATAGGAAATGTGGATCATTCTTCTGGACTATTCTTCTACATGTAATGCACTGTTTCTACTGAAATTCACTGTTTTTACCGGATGAGCTATTTTTCTCAATATCCTCAACATCTATAAGAAAGTAACAAAATGAGGACACAGTTGACACCAATGACAACACATATATGTTGACATCAATGACAACACTGATTAGGCACATACTTGCAACAGCTTTAATATCATGTCTTTGCTTTCAATTTAATCATATTCCTTTCTATGTGGTATGTAATGCTCTTTTAAAGCACATTGAATTGGATAGTTTAGTATTTAATACTTTTATCTTATTTGTTTACACTTTGTTGCTTCATTCTTGACACGAATCTAGTTGTCTTGAATTGTCAAGTAGTTTTCCTTATTAATGAAAATTACTTTCCTTTTCTTACCATGTTTTTCTAGTTAATTGTAGATGTAATTAATTGTTCTCTCTCCATTGTTTAATTAAATATTGTATAGAGTTTAATTGAATACTCTTATAGAATTTCAATTACAATCTCTAATGTCATTAGTGATATCCAGAAAAATTATTTTACCATGTTTAATTAGAACATTGTCGTATTTGATTAAACAATATTATTACATTCTTTAGTTGGATCACAATGGTATTTAATTAAACATGTTCATATATCAATAAATCATTGTTGCATTTAACTAAACAATTTAAGCAAGTTGTTTAGTTAGATCACAATTTGTATTTCAGTAAACATTTCTATCTTATCATCACATGTATTAATTAGATCATTGTTTTATTTATTAAACAATCTTATTAGGTTGTTTACTTAAAACACAATCATATTTAATTAAACACATGTATGTAAAATCACATTATTTAATTAGATATTTATAGCATTTAATTAAATCATCCATAACACTAGCACAATTATATCGATAACACTAGCATAATGATATCGATCAAAATTATAAAAATCTCATATATACATCAAAGTCTTGATATATGATATACAAAATCACCACTAGGATGTGGTGTATCAAAAAGGTACAAATACAAAATCTCAATCACACCCTGGGGCCATGACTACTAGATCCCTCTAACCCTAGTGGTGGCTAGATAACTGATGGCTCTCGATGTGAGGCTGCAAACCATGAGTGATTCCTAAACCCACTCTATGTTTGTAGGCCCTTGACAGTGCTTCTAAGTCACCTCCAATTAGAGATCTACCTCATGTTGTTGTAGCTGGGCGACCTTAGCTCATAGCCTATCCATCTCTATTATCAGTGCCTACACTCAAGAGTGATCAATAGAAGGTGTTGGCATTAGCTGGGATCCCCTCAAGTCTATTGCAGTGATATCTATCTACCCTTATAGAGCATCATGTACTTTCTTGGCCACATATGCTCTTGTTGTGGCCTAGTCTCTCTCAGTTGTGACCTGCCCTAGCTACACTAGACCAACTCGACATGTCACTCACATATGGAAGTAGTCATGACACTGAGGTTAGGCCCTAGGCCTCTCTTTTGTAGTGCCACTATCCTCCTCCCTACGTCTGTGCTTCCCTACTACTATTGGTGTTGAATCCTCCTCTGACGACTCCTCATCACTTGAAGCTACCTCTTATAGACCCTAATCAACCCATGATCTCAGGTCTCTTAGTGGGTGGTTTGCTGGGTAAATGGGATCCAACTGAGATGTAATCCACCATGCTATGTATGTTGGGGTCACCACCACATCATCAGTTGTAGATATAGGTATTGGATCTTGAACCTCGTCATCAGAGTCACTCAAGGTGACATTTATTATGATTGGTCATGGCACATCACCGAGCCTTATTGTGCTAAGGTGTGAGCATATGTAGGTGGGCACACCTCTAGGTACCCCTACACCTACCCAAACTACCTTGTCACTCGATCATAGTAGAAAGGCACTATAATGTGATCAAGGCAACCGATAGAGTAGATCCCTCTACATCTATGCTAGCTATTATTATTGCCCCATCAAAAACCTCATATCTCTCTAAGGCCTCCAGATCACATCTGCACTTTGTAATCTATCAAAAGTCTACCACTAGTGTAACTATTGCAAGTATGGGTCTAACCGGTGTTGTCATTGATGTCAACATACCCATGTTGCATTAATGAGAAGAATTGGATGAGCTGTGTGTTGAGGATATTGAGAAAATTAGTCTCAATCAAGAATAGTGAAGAATAGTGATGACAATAAGGTAAAAGTCCAAGATAGGTTAAGGATCAGAGGATGTGATTTAAAGGGTTTGTAGATATAAGTCTTGAGATGCTCCAGTCAAGTTTTTAGAGGTCTGCATGAAGATCTGAAGAAGTTATGGTCGCTCAAGTAGAACTAGTTTTGGCAGGTGTTCAGAGGTGACAGAGTGTCACAGATAGGTCTGGTGAGATCCAGAAATTCATTATCCTGTTCTGTAGATTTGAGGGAGTGTTGAGGACATCCCTATGAAGTATCAAATAGATTGGTTCATGGTTTGAAGGTCTGGAGGAGCCTATTCCTTTGTGACAGTGATGACAGACTATGTTCTTGAAGCTCCGAATGAAGGAGAGAAGAATTCCAGTAGGATGATGAAGTGTGGATGTTCTTGGTGGTTTAGGGAAGGTTATGATGATCGTTGGATCATGTCCAATTCATGTTGGTGGTCTGCATTGAAGTTAGAGTTTGTATTTGAAGAATAACCATCGGATATTGGTGTTCTTCTTGAGACTGGCCGACCGGATGTATTACACATCTTGCGGATGTTCTTGTAGATGTTTGCTAACTTAGATGATTGTTCCTAAGTCGATGCCTTGTATAAATAAGGGATTGTGAAGTCATTTTGAAGTGTGTCTTGTGGAGATGAGAGAGTGGTAGTGAAGAAGAAAGTGAAAGGTAGAGTAGAAGTATTGAGCTTAATGGAACTGATTCAAGCATGGTGAAGATGTTATTCTCCAGTTCATGTATGTGATACTTAGTTCTTTGTAGACAGTGTGTCTCTTGTAGGCAGTGAGCCCTAATTGGCATGTGCCATTTTGTTCTTTCTATTCTTCTAACAGAGAATACATTCTTGGGTTAATCACCTCGTGGTTTTTCCCTTAACCAAGTTTTCTATGTCAAAATCTTGGTGTCTCATGTGTTGATGAGTTTTTGCTTTTGATTTGAATGCATTATGTTTCATGTTTAATATACTGCTAATCACTAAGAGGATTTAAGTGTGTAATTTAGAGAAAGTTTTGCACAACTAATTCATCCCCCCTCTCAGTTGTGTGCCCTAAGTCTAACAATTGGTATCAGAGCTAAGTTCCTCTAAAAGGAGCTTAACCGCTTGAGGAGATCCAGGGTGTCGTCATACAAGAAGGATAGTCCAAAGTTTGATGGAACCAACTTTACTCTTTGGAAAGGTCGCATGAAATGTCACTTGCAGTGTATGGGAATGGCATACTGGTCCATGGTTACAAAAGCATATGTACCTCCATAGGGTGGTCCGACAACCCTAAATGAAATCACACATGCTGAAAATAATCTACAGACCAAAGAGGCTCTTCTAAGTGCATTATCTGACTTGGAGCTCTCAAATGTTATTGACCTACCAACTGCCTTTGAGATTTGGAATAAACTAAAACTTTTGCATGAAGGAGATCAGTATGTTAAATGTGCAAGGTTACAGAGTCTAAAAAGGAAATTTGAAAAATTGAAGATGAGAGATGATGAAAATATTACCACTTTTATGCCAAGAGTGAATGAGTTGGTTTGTGGAATTACAAATGCTGGTGGAGTCTTGGATGAAAATGAGATTGTTGGTAAAATTCTCAGATCCCTTCCTGCCTCTTACAAAATCAAGGTTGCTGCCATTGATGAATTCAGAGCCCATACAACTATCACAAGAGACCAATTGGCTGGCAAACTGGCTGCTTTTGAAATGACCAAGTTTGGAGATGAACCCCCCAAGACTGAATTTGCATTCAAAGCCAGTGCCTCTGTGAAAGGTAAACAAAGATTTGATTTGGGAGAGAACTCATTAAGGAAACTGTCATGGTATGAAAAGGCAAGAAAAGACCTAGAAGAAGAAGAAGTAGAAACTGCTCAACTTGAAGCCCTCATTGCAAAGAGGCTGCCAAGAGGATCTGGTAAGTATGAAGGAAAATTGCCTTTTAAGTGTTTTAACTGCAATAAGATTGGTCATTTTGCCTCAAGATGTCTGAAAAGATTTTCAAAGCCAAATCTTAACAGATCAAGGTTCCAAAAGAATTGTTACTATGTTCATGAAGAAGATGATAATGAAGGAGTAACAGATGATGAATCAGAGATAGGAAACAAATCCGGAAGTGAATGGGTGTTTATTGCCATCAAGGAAGAAGAACCAATATCCTCTGTATCTATCAATCATAAAGTTGTAGAAAAAGCTCTGGCTGCCCAAGTTGAAGAAAAGGATGATTGGGCCATTGACAGTGGTTGCTCTCACCACATGACAGGTGACAAAAATAAGTTCATAGATTTGGAAAGGTATGAAGGAGGAGTGGTGAAGTTTGGTGATAATTCTTCTGGTAGAATCAGAGGAAGAGGAACTATTTCTTTTGATGGAAGAAACAAAACTGGTAATGTATTGTATGTTGAAGGTTTGAAGCACAATCTTCTCAATGTTGGACAGTTGGTGGACAAAGGCTATGATCTCTAATTCAAGGATGGAAAATCCAAAATCTTTGAAAGTTCTAGAACAAAGATTCCATCCGGTGCTCAAACTAAAGGTAATATCTTCCACTTGGTTGGTACTAGTAAAAGCTGCTTATTTGTTCAAGTTGATTAGAGTTGGTTATGGCATAGAAGGATGTGTCATGTGAATTTTGATAATATCATCAAGATAAGCAATACTTAGGTTGTAAGAGATCTTCCAAAATTGGTGAAACCTACTAACAGCTTGTGCAAGGAATGTCAGTTGGGTAAGCTAAGCAGAGTCACATTCAAAAGCAAGGAACTATCTTCTACCAGATTATTGGACTTAGTTCACACTGATCTTTGTGGTCTGGAAAGAACCAGGAGTATTCAAGGTGATAGATACTTCATGCTGTTAATAGATGACTATTCCTGGATGATGTGGGTAACTTTTCTGAAAGAGAAATCAGAAGCTTTTGAGAAATTCAAAATATTCAAGGCTATGGTAGAGAATGAAACCAAATTGAAGTTGAAATGTCTGAGGTCTGATAGAGGTGGAGAATTCACATCCGGTGAGTTCATAGAGTTCTGTGAGAAACATGGAATAAAGAGATAGTTGTCTACTCCTAGGATTCCACAGCAGAATGGAGTAGTGGAGAGAAACAATTAGACCATCCAGGAAGCATCTAGGACCATGATGATGGAAACAAATGTTCCTCAGATCTATTAGAGAGAAGCTGTCAGCACTGCAGTCTATACTCTTAATCAAGTTCAAATCAGAAGCAATACCGGTAAGACCCCTTATGAGCTTTGGTTTGGCATTACTCCTACTGTAAGATATTTCAGAGTCTTTGGTAGCAAGTGTTACATCAAAAGAGATGAAGACTTAGGTAAGTTTGATGCTAGAAGTGATGAAGGAATATTCTTGGGTTACTCTACTCAAAGCAAAGCATACAGGTGTTATAACAAGAGACTAAGAAATATGATAGAAAGTAAAAATGTGAAGGTTGATGAGGGAATAGAGAAACCCTCAAGGTTTTATGAATATGATGAAGATGATTAGAATGGTGTTCTGGTTCAAGGAGTTCAATCCTCTTCTGAAAGTCAGATTCAGACTGATCTAGTAAATTAGGAAGAAGAGATAGGTCTGAATGAGCTTGATCAAGAAGCAGAAGTGCAAGAAACTCCCAAAGTTCCAAGATATGTAAGACTGAACCACTCTGAAGATTAGATCATAGGTGACAAAAGCAAAGGTGTGCAAACTAGATGGAAAATTGCTCAAAATTCAAATGAATATTGTATGATTTCAAAGATTGAACCTAAGACAATAAATGAAGCCTACAATGATGAAAAGTGGACCAAAGCAATGAAGGAAGAGTTGATGCAAATTGAGAAAAATCACACTTGGGATCTTGTTCCCAAACCTAGAAACAAGAATGTGATTGGAACCAAATGGGTCTTCCGGAACAAACTAAATGAAGTTGGTGAAGTAATCAGAAATAAAGCCAGATTGGTCTGCACTCAAGTTTTGTGGATGAAGCAGATGCTAAGAGATATTAAGTAGAATATAAGGAGCCTATCACAATTTTCTGTGATAATTCAAGTGCAATAAATATTTCTAAGAATCCAGTGTTGCATTCTAAGACTAAGCATATATCTATCAAGTTTCACTTTCTAAGAGAGCAAGTGAAAAAGGATGAAGTCAGATTGGAGTATGTGCCCTCCAAGGATCAGATTGCAGATATCTTTACTAAACCTCTTCCCAAGGACTCTTTTGAGTATCTCAGGGAGAAGCTGCTACTCAGGGGGAGCAGCAGGTATGATTCTGAAGTATTGGAGTTGCAAGTATGAGCCCTTTGCCATTGATGTCAAAGGGGGAGAAAAGACCTATGAAAAACAAGTGGTTGATGATCAAACGGGGAGCAGTAAAGGAAGAGAAGACATGTGAAAAGTTGTTGTTGATAGGGGGAGCTGTGACAGTAAGGAGAAGTTCTTGTCTTGATGGTTTTTCACATCATATGTTGCCATCAATGACAAAGGAGGAGATTGTTGCAAGTATGGGTCTAGCCGGTGTTGTCATTGATGTCAACATATGATGTGAAAAACCATCAAGACAAGAACTACTCCTTACTGTCACAGCTCCCCCTATCAACAACTTTTCACATGTCTTCTTTTCATGTTTAATATACTACTAATCACTAAGAGGATTTAAGTGTGTAATTTGAAGAAAGTTTTGCACAACTGATTCACCCCCCCTCTCAGTTGTGTGCCCTAAGTCTAACAGTAAAAAATCTCCAAACTACCATGGCCTCCTCAAGGCATAGGTGTGTGCTCACGGTGCTGACCAGATGACAACTATCAATACCCCTGCAAGCCGCATGCATGTAATATGCTTGAAATCCTACACTTGAAGGAGCATGCAAGTCATCAAGCTTTGTGTCTCATAATGCACATAGCACCCTAGATCATGATACAAGTGGGTGAGCATGCTCCGTCCCCACACAAAAACCATCCTATGCTCCTCCATCGTCTCGATAGTGTGGATGAGACCACCATGAAGGTAATTGCCTTACCCATCCTGTGTAATGTACAAGGTGACAGTAGAGATCATAATGTGATGGATGAGTGGTGTGATCACCATACCTTGATCCAACTAGCTAATGTGGATGTGCCCTAAGTCATCCATCGATACAGTCCAACCTAGGTAGTAAGCTTGTCCCTCCTGGACATACAATGCTAACCTATGCTCAATGATAGTGTGACCTTGCACTGGTAACTGAAGGATTTTTTGATGGGTGTTTTTACACACAACAACGTAGATGAAGTAGTAAGTATCTCACTCCTCTTGAAAGGAATCTAATCCCAATGTAGACACCCAAAATTGACTCATTATCATTAGCATTCAAACATTGCATTATCCATCATCTGCATTTGTCTAACACATCTATATTCTTCTATTAATTAAATAAATTTATATTTATTTAATTAATTCATTAGCTATTTCTTTTATTTCCTCTAAGCTATAATTAAACAATCTTTAATTATTTAATTATCTTCATTCTTCTATTTTTAATTAAATAAATTTTATTTATTTAATTAAAAATTCCTTTCATAAACCCACTTTCCAATTAATTAAATAACTTTTTATTTATTTAATTAATTTCTCTTATCATTTATCTCATGAGCTGACATGTGTGCCTCTTTCATTTAAAAAAAAGATAAGTGGTACTACATCCTTTATTTAATATCCTTCACATGTAGTACTTTTTATGTACACGGTCACACATAAGCCTTATTTTATCTCCACATGTCATCTTCACATTCACCTATGTCTATCATTTAATCTTAGCCATTCACATAGCCACCGAATCTCCACTGTTGATTGATTTTGGTTGAGTTCTATATAAACATCCTCTCATTCCATACTACATCGATCTAGCATTCATATAGCATCTACATTATCATCCTGATCATATTGAGCACTTTAGCATCCATCTAGCATATTAGCTTCATCATCCATCCATCGTGGCAACTTTTATCTTTATAATTGTTTATTGTTGAAGAAGCAATCCACATCATAAACAAGGAATCATACAATCTAGGTGATATTGTTCTTGAATTGCATGCTTTTGATTTCATTTGGATTAGATTCTTTGATGATGGTAGGGTTAGGTTTTCATGGCTATGCTTGATCTTATTAACCTGATTTTTTACCTATCACATTTTGGCACGCCCTATGGGACTCACATCCTTGATTAACTTTGTTATTTGAAGTTGTTTTTGTGAAGATTAGATTTTCTGAGTGCTTATGGCAAGTTCCAGTCACTTTTGAGTGAAAATCAATCGTTGTCTGAATATACGCATCACTTCTGAGCTGAAACCTGTCACTTTTAGCATTCCTGGATGGCTTATGAGCAAACAGTAGTCGCTTACTGCTTGTTTCACATCGCTTATAAGATAACAGTGGTCACTTATGACTTTATTTGAATCACTTTTAACCTATCAGTGATCACCTTTAGCTATCTGAATCGCTTATTGTGAAACTAGGATTTTTGTTACATTCTTTTTTTTACAGATCTGAGTCGCTTATGACTTGTAACCAGTCGCCTCTAGCTTTTTCGCATCACTTATGAGATTTATCATTCCGCATCTAGCATTATTGGCATCGCCTTTGATCTGTAACATTTCACCTATGGTAGAATACAGTTCTCTTCTGATCAATAGTTGATCACCTTTGGTAAACTATGTTGTTTTCAGTCCTTATCATTTGCAGTTTAGTTTTCTTGGCTACTAATTGGGTATTTGTGCAGTATCTTATTGATTGTCCAAGAAAAGGAGGTTATCAAACTACTAACATATCTGTTGCAGCTTTGATCGGTCCAAGACTTGTGGTTTTTCACTAAATTAGGAACATTTGGGCTCGGTGTTTAAAAAGAATCATTGCTTGCTCCGTGCTTGATTTATGTTTTTTGATTGTTTGCATGTGCTTGATTGTAACCCAAATTTAATAACAAAAGTATCCTCTCCCCTTGCCTATCAAATGGATCTTGGGTGTATGAGAACTTGTTATTATCTTTAGAGGGCCTACCTTCCTAGTGTGAGAAGGGATACGACCCAAGCGGTAACGGGCTAAAGCCAAGTCCTTCTAAATTGCTATATAAGAAAAGTGTTTGTGTCAAAAGCCACAAACAATGGGTGTTGTTGTGTTATACCGACAGCCAACCTCCCCCAAAACCCTCCAAGGCGTAACCCTTGAAGGCTGGGAGACTCCATAATGGAGAGTAGCGCTGCCGCACGTATAGCCACCTGAATAGATGCCCTTATTAGCAACTTTGTGTAGTAGCAAAAAACCTTCTATTTGTTGACACAAAAGGTGGGACCTTTGAAGCCACCCTGATTCACATGGTTCTTAGAAGAGATAGTAGGGACAATCCTAAGGTTTGGTGGGGGGACAAGCCTTGGGAAACCTAGATCTTGGTATGCGTGAGAAGTGTGTGTTGTGGAGAGGAGCCGGTGCTACCAAGATCCTGAAGCTATCTACTTTGAATACGCACGGCCAGGGGACTCAACAAATATAGTCCTTTCCTAGCCTAGGTTGCACAAGTTTGTGATTGTTGTGAGTGTGAGTGACTGCAATTACTATTTTCTTGTCAAAAAACAAAAATTAGACATATTTCCTGACAAACATAGTCACTATTGAGCTTAAACTACCTGCGTACAGACAACTGGATCACCTTTAAACAATAGTCAATCATTTTTTGCCTAAACTAGATCACCTTTAAACAATAGTCAGTCACCTTTTGTCTAAACTGGATCACTTTTAAACAACAGTCAGCTACCTTTGGTCTAAACTGTGTCACCTTTGATCAACAGTAAATCGCTTCTGATTCAATACTGGTCGCCTGTGGAAAATTGGCTCACCTTTGGTTAACACTATAGCCTATTATCCAAACCAAAACCAGATCATATTTAAGCTATTACCAGTCACTTTTGGCCTTTTCTGAGTTGCATATGAGCTATTAAATGTTGCCTGTGGTCAAATACCAGTAACTCTTAGTGACTCAGCTGAATCAGCTACAATTCCAACTTGCTTAGCCTCATCATTAGCTTTCAGACCTGTCTCTGATCATTAGTAAATACTTGGACTTTGTCTCCTACTTTAAGTTTACCAACCAATTAAACTTTGTGAGATTTTCATCTTTTTGAGATCCCAAACCAGCAAACCAAACATCAAATCAATTAACCTGATCAATCAACAAACATCGTCTCTTGGCTTTAGCTTTAGCAACATCAGCAAAATAGCAACCTTAGCAAACAACTTTTCCCTTGAGTGTGTGAGCTATTCTTTAGGGAAGTCCAACCATCAAAGAAACCAAGCAAACCAACAACAAAGCAAATAGCCAACCAACAATAAAGAAAACAACAAACCAACAACCAACAACCAGCAACCAAACAATCAACAAACCATCACCTTTTTGGGTCTCAAAACCTTGACAAGCTAAAGTTCAGTTTTCAACATCATTCATCATGCCTCAAACTAGGAGTCAATATAGAGCTGAAATGGAAGTCGAATTGCGAGCTGAAATGGAAGCCAAATTGCAAGCTAAGATGGAAGCTAAGATGCAACAATCTAGATCAACACCTCTTAGAGATGCAATTCAATTTACGACTGGTATGCCTCCTCATATGTTTATGCCCCATGGGTACACCATTGGAGAGTCATCTTCACAACAAGTGCAACCTAAAACATTTTTGGAGACTTATGAGGAACAATCCCAAGAAGACTTATCAGAATTTTGAGATACACATATATGGGATTAATTTGAGAGACTTGTTTTATCCGATCCTAATCACTACTTCTTGCAACTTGCCCACATGGGAGCTAAATTACTAAGAGATTTTGACATATCCTTTATTAGAGAGCACGATCCAAACACTCCCGCTATTGTTGCAAAGGGACCATCCACTATAGTCACACTATCCCATACCGTATTACAAACTCCATCTTCCAACACATCTCTTGCATTGCCTATTGTTACTTCATTTGATCCACCACGCTTAGAATACAATCTAGAACCTTTGATAACTCCAACCAATGTACTCCCTTTCATTTCACAAAATATGAACATTCCACCTTTCCATGTTCCCCAACATACTCCTTCTTCCACCATGACCATTTCCATGCCTCAAATAACACAAGCTGTCCATGTGGCCCAAGTGCAAACTCCCCAAACATCACAAGCTATCCCCATACCCCATAGTCCACAAGCTTCCCAAACTATCCAAACAACACCAATGGTCCAAGCTTCACAACCATCGCACTCTACTACATCACATGTGGACACCACATCTCAGATTCCTACCACTGCTAATATGATCTCCACTATCTCCACTAATCCGTCCAATACATCATACAATCCCAATGTTAGTCTTATTGACATGAGTGACCCGCCTATTGTTTCTCAAGCCAATCCTAGCACTATGGTCACTTATGTTGAGCAACTTACATCCATTCCATCATCTTCTTACAATCCTTCACAAACCATCAATCCATCTTATGCTACCCAAGGTTTGCCTATTGTCACCCAACACATGACATATACCAATCCTCATGTTGTCCAAAATATAAACCCAAGTATCCATCGTTCTTCCACATCTACCAATGCTTCCATCACTTACCATGTCACAAATCCAACTCTAAATTCACAACCATTAACTAATGCCAATCAATCTTCCACTTCTCATGTGATGCAAAATCTTGGTGCTAATTCGTCACAATATACCCAACCACCGCTTGTGTCTCAAGGACGGCAATCTTCAACCACATATGTGTCACATACCAATCCTTTGACATACATTGTGAGTACGCAACCTCAAAAAATGGTCATGGCTTCATATATCCCACAACAACAACCTCAGTATACATCATACCATGTTTCACCCCCTTGCAACAACAACAATTATCTCCAGCAGATGTTCAACAAATGATTAACCAAGCGGTAGGACAAAGCAAGAGTACATTTTCCATAGAAAACATATGTGCTTATCCGTTTGACAAGTCACTTCATATGACACCTTTTCCGCCACACTTTGAAATTCCACAATTTGACAAGTACAAAGGAAAAGGAAATCTGGAAGACCATCTTAGAGCATTCTTTGTGGCATGTCTCGATGTTGCTCATGACGATGCATATCTTTTGAGACTATTTCCTTGAAGCTTAGCAGGACAAGCTCTTGAATGGTTCTCTCATTTACCTCCGGGAATTAAGTCTTTTGCAGAATTAGCAAATAAGTTTTGATCACACTTTGCTTTTAACATTGAACATTAGGTAAACATGAATGACCTTGTCAACAATAAACAACGCAATGGTGAAGCCTTCTCTTCATTTACTCAACGATGGCATAATATGGCTAGCAAACTATCATGGGACATACCTGAGAAGCAATATCTCAATATCTTTGTTCAAAATATTCATCCCGAGCTGTCATTCCAACTACAGTTACAAAGTGCTAGCACCTTTGATGAACTTGTTTCCAAAGGAACCATCATTGAATGAGATTTAATTGCTAAAGGCACTATCAAGATTTTTCGCGATAACAAAGACTATCCTCAAAACTCCAATGATAAGTCTCACTTTTGGAACAAAAACAAGAATGTTGTCAACGATGGTGTTGTGGATGCAAAGAACATACAAACTATGAAAGCTCCCATTAATATTCAAGCTGCTTTACAACAACACAACCTTTTCAATGAACTAGACAATGACAAACTTCAAATCCTTACCGACAATTTACACCATTAGCGGAACCTATGGAAGTTGTCTTTTGCAAACTTCTCCAAGTGGGCAATATTATGTTACTAGATGCACCACCCAACGGTGAACCACTCTTCAAAGCTCCTTGGTATAAAGAAAATGAGTATTGTGATTACCATAGAGTTAAAGGACATAAAACAAATGGTTGTATGCGCTTAAAGCATGTTATCCAAGATTGCCTCGATCAAGATTTAATCAAAATCACACCTTCAACAACTCAACCTACATAGCAACCGACATCAAACTATGATCTAGATGCTTTCAAGAATCCATTTCCATCTCATGACAAATCAAGTAACCCTCATGCTAGGAATGCCATTCAGTACAAGTATGAATCATCCACTATTGGCTGCATTAACCATGCTCACATTTCTACCATTACTATCCAAGGCAAAGCACCTGACTACGATGTAACCACTCGAAGAGGTCGCGTTACCATTCAAGGAACACCTGTCCATCCTCCTTGACCATTCTCTAACTATAATATCCTTGATCACCTTGGTAAAACACCTATGCATATTTCCATTTTAGAGTTGCTTCGTATATCCCCTACTCACAAAGCTATCCTTGACAAAGCCTTACAAGAATCTTTGATGCCTAACGATATTGATATCACACAATTTCAATCTATGGTTGCTAGCATTATAGCCCCTTATCATTTAACCTTTTCTGACAAAGATCTTTAGCCCTCCATTCACCCTTCACACAACGAAGCCCTTCACATTGAAGTGTTTGTCAAACAACGCCATATCAAACAAATTTTGGTGGATGGTGGAGCTGGTCTTAATATATGTTCCCTAAAATTAATAAAACAATTGGGATATTCTAAGAAAGATGTTGACACCTCCAAGGTCATTACTATTAGAGCATATGATGATGCCGAGAGAGATACTGAAGGGATTATCTACTTGCCTATCCAAGTGGGGCCAATCACTAATGAAACCTGCTGTCAAGTTCTTGATATTGAGCTTCCTTATAATATTATCCTTGGTCATCCAGGGATACATACCCTCAAGGTAGTTCCTTCTACATACCATCAATGTCTTAAATTTCCACATAACGGTGTTGAGATTACTATCCATGCTGATCCCAATCCATTTGAATTTTGTCTTACCTTTCAAGCTAAATACCAGAGTCCAAACTGCATTCCTATCAACACCGAGGCTTATCCATCTTCATCATATATAGATCCATCTGACCCACTCAAGCCATCATCTAGCAAAGCCACCTCCAATCTCTGTATCAAGTACACCAAACATGGTCCTGGTGAATACACATTACAAGAATCTTGTTGTGTTGGCACCCTTCCCTTGTCTCCCAAATCTCATGGTAAACCCTCTACATCCAAGCCACCTTCATCCCTAGCTGTCATCAAAGCCCCATCCATAGTATTCATTAAAGGTAGATTCTTGGATGATGAAGACATTGATGATATCGAGTCTTTGATATTCTTTGATGAAAATGACCAAGTACAACTTGAAGTGGAGAGATATAACAATGGGTTATGCATCATAAAGAACATGGGCTACAAAGGAGATGGTGGATTGGGATCATAGGAACAAGGACCTCTTGAACCCATTGTTGTGTCTAAGAAGTTTAATAAGCAAGGCCTTGGCTATCAGCCGAAGGTACCATGTTCCAAAGACATTAAGTGTATTTTTGATATGGATGTTGGACCCTCCTTGGCAGGAGAGACTTCTAGTTTGGATACTATCAATGACTCCTCCCTTCATATTATTGACCTTTTTGAAGAAAAATCCATCTTCATGATTTCCACAACCTCCTCTAGCCATAACCATTCCTCCGTTACCCTTTCACTCATATATCCTGACCTAGTCAATTGGGACCAACAGGGGGCATAATTAATATACCTCTTAATAACTATGCCCCCAATTAATCTACCCCCTCGAGAGGGCCCCCCCTCTATAGTTATCTACTGACTAGAATTCTTTCATAACTATGCCCCCAACTATCGAGTGATATTAGATACATTTGAGAATGATGAAGCTATTGCAGAATTCATGGGCTTATGACAAGGCATTCCATTGGGTGATCACAAAGCAGGTTTCATGATGGATCTACCTAAACTATCATATTTTGACAGAAGTATCAAATCCTTCAGTCACAAAAGTGAAATAAACAAAATCAAACAAAATAGGTCACTAGGTGAAAACTGAAAGGTGCCTATTGACCGTGAAAAAGTAAAAATAAAGGATGTATCCGAAGGTGAAAACCTCTCTGAGGCACCTGAGGATGGGGGATTTGATCTTCCTGTTGCCATTGACTATCATGAGAAATCAACAGTGCTAGTTGAACAATCACAAGATATGAACTTGGGTACAGAGTAGAATCCAAAGATCACTTTTTTGGTAGCATCACTATCAGAGAAAGAAAGAAGAGACTTTTTTTTTATAAAAAGAGCTATAAATTTTGCATGGACTTATGCTAACATGTTAGGTCTAGATCCATCACTTGTGGTACATCACCTAGCAGTATCTCCTAATGCAAAACCTATTAAACAAAAATTGTGCAAAATGCATCCGCAAGCAGCTTTATTGGTCAAGGTAGAGATTCAGAAGTTGTTAGAAGCAAAGTTCATAAAGCCTATTGATTATCCAGAATGGGTTTCAAACTTGGTACCTGTAGCAAAACCTGATGGACGAGTTCGTTGTTGTACAGACTTTAGAGATCTTAATAAAGCATGTCCTAAGGATGATTTTCCATTACTAAGCATAGACAACATTGTAGATCTCACAGCTGGACATGAAATGCTATCTTTGATGGATGGATTTTTAGGATATAACCAAATCAGAATAGCAGAGGAAGATCAAGATAAAACACCATTCATTTGTCCATGGGGCACATACTGCTAGGTGGTAATGCCTTTTGGTCTCAAGAATGCTGGAGCTACTTATCAATGAGCCATGACAGTTATTTTTCATGACCTTTTTCACACTATCATGGAAGACTATGTTGATGATATCCTAGGAAAATCTAAGACAAGAGAAGGACATCTACAGGTATTAGCACAAATCTTTGATCAATTAGAGAAGTATCAAGTCAGACTAAACCCAAAGAAATGTGTATTTGGCATAACATCTAGAAAACTGTTGGGATACATTGTGTCTTGATGAGGGATTGAAGTGGACCCAGCTAAAGTAAAAGCTATCATGGAAATGTCTTTGCTAGCAAATCTCAAGCAGCTCCGCAGTCTACAAGGAAGATTACAATCCATCTGCAGATTTATATCACAACTAGAGGAAAAATGTCATCCTTTCCAACGTCTTCTTCATAAGGGTGAACCTTTTAAGTGGAATGAAAAATGTCAACATGCATTTGACAAAATAAAGGAATATCTGGCAACACCTCCTATGTTAGTACCTCTTGTGCTTGATTGCCCATTATTGCTCTCCATATCATGAACAACAACAACATTGGGTGCCCTTCTAGCTCAACATGATGATTTAGGAAAAGAACAAGCCATCTACTACATCAGTAGAACTCTTGTGGGATATGAACTTAATTATTCATCTATGGAAAAAGCATGTTTAGCATTAGTGTTTGCTTCCCAAAAGTTGCGACACTATATGTTGAACCAAATGACAAAACTCATATCTAATGTGGATCCACTCAAATATCTTCTTGCTAAAGCAATCCTCACGGGAAGATTAGCAAAATGGGTTATGATCTTAAGCGAATTTGACATACAATATGTGGATCAAAAAGCCATAAAAGGACAAGTCATCGATGATCAATTAGCTGCAGCACCCATCACAGATATTCATCCAATATATCTAGAATTCCCTAATGAAGGGTTGTTCAATTTAACTTCCCCAGCATGGTGACAGCTATATTTTGATAGATCTTACACACAACATGGATCAGGAGCAGGGATATTGTTTGTTACCCCTCAAGGACATTGTATACCCAAATCATACAGAGTTGCATTTCCTTGTACCAATAACATAGCAGAGTATGAAGCTTTAATCATAGGATTACGCATGGTAGTACAATGGGCTATCAAATAGTTACAAGTCTTAGGCGATTCTCAACTGGTTATCAAACAAGTCTTAGATGAATATCAAACAAAAGATGAGAAGCTTCTTCCATACAAGGTAATGGTTGATGATTTTAAAAAGTACTTTGACAATATCACCTTTGAACAAATCCCAAGGCTACAGAATAGAGCAGTAGATGCCATGGCTATGATTGGGTCTCTTCTACACATGCCATCTAATGCACATAAATGTGAGTTTTTGGTTGAACAGCTTCTGATTCCAGCATTTGAAGTACCACAGTCTGAGCTTATATGTGAAATTGTTGGTCCCAATTCATCATGGTACGAGGACTTATATGAGTATCTCCACAATCAAACCTTTCCATTTCAACTATCTAACACCCAATGCAAAACCTTTATCCATCGAGCCTCTCATTACACTATCTTGGGAGACACCCTTTATCACCAGAGTCTTGATGGTATCCTTCTTAGATGTCTTGATTCTGAGGAAGCAAAAGTGGCCTTACGTGATGTACATGAAGGTGTCTGCAGCTCGCATTCCACTGGCCCTGGCCTTGTTAAGAAAATTCTACGAGTAGGATACTATTGGCCAACCATGGAAAAAGATGCATAACAATTAACAAAGAGATGTCTACAATGTCAGAAATATGGAGATTTAATACATGCACCAGCACATAAGCTTCAGCCTATCATTACTCCATGGCCTTTTTTGCAGTGGGGACTTGATCTCATAGGTAAAATCCATCCTACTTCATCAAATGGTCATAAGTTCATTATCACCGCCACTGAATATTTCACAAAGTGGGTGGAAGCCATACCAATGACTTATATCACCGGCAAGCAAATATCCAAGTTTATCCTACACTATATCATTTGCCGCTATGGAGTTCCTCAAGCTATTGTCACTAATAATGGTCGTCCCTTCAAGAACCAAGAGGTTAGAGAGATTTGCAGCAAGTTCCATATCCAACATCGATTATCTACCCCTTACTATCCTCAGAGCAATGGCCAAGCTAAGGCTTCTAACAAAACAATCATGAAGATTCTCAAAAAGATAGTCAATGAAGCTAGTCGTGATTGACATTTACAACTCCATCCTACATTATGGGCATATAGAACAAGTATCAGAACTCCTACTGGAGCTACACCTTATGCTCTTGTGTACGACACTGAAGCTCTTTTACCTATTGAGGTTAGGATCACCTCACTACGAGTATCTCTATAGCATACCATCTTAGAGGAAGAATATCAAGTATCCAGACTCCATGATCTTGACCTACTAGATGAATGACGTCTTACAACACTCAACCATCTCCAAGTCTATCAAAATCATCTATGCCGCAGCTACAACAAAAAAATTAGAGAATGCAGATTTCAAGTTGGAGATCTTGTCCTTAAGGAAAATCAAAGGAATCAGCAACATTGTGAGAAATAGGGCAAGTTTGAACCAAATTAGCTTTGTCCTTTTATCATCATAGTAGTTTATGGATCAAGTGCATATACTCTCTCAACACCTGAACACGTTCCATTGGATGAACTAGTCAACATCATCCATCTCAAGAAGTTTTATCCATGAATCTCAGCTATCCTAAAATAAATTAAAAATTAAAAATTAAAAAAAAAATCCATCCAATAGTGAAAACCACTTTGTGGTGCTTTGGATAACAAAAAAAAAATAGTATAAGATAAATAATCTGTCCTTTGGTGAAAACCTGGTAAACAGGCACCTTGGATAAGTACCATAGTGAAAACCTGGCAAACAGGCACTATGTGTAGTGACCAGCCTCCATTATCTACTTAGTTTGTTTGATCACCACTCTTCCTAGCATACTTCGCCATCTTATCCTACATAATCCATATCATAATCCACATTTCATCGCAATAAATAGCTTTTTCATCTTCGCCTCTGTCAATGCTAGCTATTATACTTGAGACATTGTTGTAATAACTATATATTTTTGGCACCTTAGCATCTTGTCTGCACATGCTCTCCATTATCGCTTCTCCATAATAAACCTCATCCCGCATTGGGGGCACTTGTTGAGCCTTATTTGGAAGTAGATACCGCCATCTCTAGCAAATAACACACCAAACACCTTATCTCACAACACAACAAACTTTCAACTTCAACCATAGCATTCATCTAACTTCAAACATGGCAAAAATTTGCAACCAGGATTCATATCTTTGCAATCATTTCAAGCTCAACCAACATTCCAAAAACATCAAAAAACATCGCCAACGAAACATCCAAGCAATAAGTTGATTCTTTCAACATCACTCACTAGCGTAATAAGCAAGAACTACATCTTAGTTCTATCGTTAAAGCCTTGATCCCGTGGATATAGGGTATGTAGGCAATTTGAGATATGAAGGAAGCACTCTGATTCAGGCACAGAAGATAGCCTCTCTTTTCATCATCCATCTTCCATCTTTCTTCTAATCATCCTCTAATCTTTCATCTCACATTCTTCTATTTTTCATCATACACATCATCAATAAAACCCAGAACTACATATTCATCATGTCTCATCTTCATCATAAATGTGCTTTGATCCCGTCGACACAGGGTATGTAGGTAGTCTTGAATACGAAGGAAGTTTCAAGTACTCAAGCACAAATGTTCCACCCCATCTTCTTCATCTTCTCTCATCTTCCATCTTCTTCTCTTTGATTAGCTCAAGCAGGAAGCAGACTATGTGTATATTGCAAGCTCAAGCACTTTAACCAATCAAGAATAAGACAGAAGTTATTTGTCCTCATGCCTTAAGCCAACATTTTCTGTAGCATTTTATCAACATCTTTAGCCTTCAACAGGATGCGGCTTTCCTCTTAATAAGGCCCCAGCTTAAATCCATCTCAAAGCACCTAAATTTGGCAAGAGAACGTGATGACAGTATCTTTTTATTTTATCTTTTGATTTATCTTTTGTCCCTTTTCTATGCCTAATCAAGACTACCTTGATCTATCTATATCTTGGTATGTTACGATGAAGTAAGGAATGGGGCATGGTCTTATTTATTTTGTATGCCATGTTTGTGGGATGATCTTATTCTCTTCCTATGCATATTGGTATCTTGTACATGTTGGGATTAGCATCTTACATATCAATATCTCTAGCATCTGAGAAGCTAAACAGTCTCTTATGCACTTGAGACTATTCTATGTCAAGACTAGCTGCGTACATATAACCAACAAGGTGTCACTATGCATAGTGGAGATAAGCTCAAACCATTGCCTGTAGCATCAAAGTCCATCTCGAAACACTAGCTACTATTCATATCTTGTGTATGTTGTCTCAACATCTTGACCTCATGCATTCAAACAAGATTGTAGCATGCTAATTTTGCATTGGATATCTTAACACCTTGGTCTTCTATACCCTGGTGCATAACATCCACATGCTATATCAAACATAAGGATTGCATTTCTTTTCATTTTGAGAAATTACTTTTACAGCTGCCCATCGTACCATCTATTCATCCCCTTATTTGTCTATATAGTCCTCAACCAAGATCAATCATTTCTATTGTCCTTCTTCCACATCTCTTATCCTACAAAACAAGTGTGTTAGGCATATAGAGGTCCATCACATATCATATTATTACCATTTATCTATACATATGAGTACATATCATATCATTACCATTTACATATTTGCATTATCATACATTTCCATTCATATCATTTGCATAAACTTCCATACATAATCCATGAAAACTACAAATACAACATGCATAACCATCATAATACCAAAAGTGCATCCATTACAACATCATGTAGATAAGCAATATGCCATCATATATATATACATGTGTCAATATACAAAAGTCTACATATACAAGCTAAGCCATAAAGAATGTATGTACAATCGGCTCTAGGCTTCATCATGATACAACATAATATAGATACCAAGGTAGCCCTAGTGACTACTAGCAGCTCCCTCACCCTGACTGCCACCACTTGGTCCTGTACCTATCCCCCTATCTCTCTATGGCCCCATCACTGATGCTACAAATCAAGATCCACCTGTCCTCCGCGAACCTGAAGCTCCTGATCTGCTCTTGAAGATAGGGTGCCTCTACTCTACTAGCACAGCCCCATAGTATAAGCCTCTATAATACTCCACCTCACCTTGTACTCTCTATAGCTCTGCCTGTACCTATGTCAACTGTGTGGCCAAATACATCATAGCCGCATCTGTACCCAATACAGCCACTGCTCTATCCCGCTCGCTAGTCATCCCCTGTAGCTGCTACAGTCGTATCCCTCTCTATCCGTAGACCATCTCTCTCTGCCCTCATCACCTGCATCTGCTGTATGGCAGTATCTCACTCTAATCTCATCATCTGCTCACTCTGCCTAGTTGCATCTCTCTCTCCTGTCACTCTAGCAAGTGCACCATCATCCTGCCCATCCCCAGCCTGCACTCTAACCTGTAACTAAGCTTGGTATGTCTAAGCCTGAGCCCTAGCATGCCATTAGCCAATCACCGCCTAGTGTCTATCCAACTCCACTCTCCTCAATCTCATCTAAACCCACTGTCTCCATCTCCTCTCCTCTCTACTCCTCCTCCGCAGCTGTTGAATTCCAACATTGTCACATCTTAATATCTATCCTTGAGGCTATGCAAGTATCTGAGGCTGCCCCTACACCTGTCCCTGTATCTGTATCCCTGGCACTGCCAGTACAACATCCTGCGCTAGTGGAGCCCGTCGTCGCCTCCTCCTGACTGGTCTCTCCATCCCTATCTCTCCTATCTCTCCAACCTGCGTTAGCTATGTTGGTCTCGCTGTCACCCAGTATGCATCATAATCTGGTAGCATGCCTGGATCTATAAGACCCTGTCCCCACTTCCATACAACTGGCTCTAGCCCCTCTCTCTCCGCAAAAACTATGTCAACCACTACCTCTGGCCACCTCCTATTGAGTCCTCCCAAAAAATGGCATCACCAACTGGTACTGCCTGTGGTAACCTGAACTATCTCAAAACCCTCTCGGGCAAATAGCGCTCTATAATGTGTATCCCGCATCCAAAAATATATCTTGCCTATCTAACATAGACAAGCTCAGTATCCTCCTCATCCCATCTCTCACATCCCAGCCATGGCCTCCATATAAATCTATCTACCTCATTCAACATCCTCCGCCAGTGCACTATCCCTCTGCGCTATCGGTACGTCAAAGCTCCTCTATAAGTCCTAGCATAAGGCTCTCCTACTGCTCTCACCACCCATCCCTCTGGTCTCATCACTAGAATATGCTCATGCGCCCACACATGCAAAACTGTAACTCTTGCAGACATACTAGCCCCGAACATATATGCACAATCATGTAGGAAATGATAGAGTTGTCCAAGCACACACTCAGCCCATGCATATCTCATCCCATAAGAGAACATCCCCTCCATCACTGTCCCCCATCCTATTGGAAACCCTCTCACTTGTCTGTCTCCCACTAGCCATCTGATAATAGCTACTACCACTCGCTGCAGTCTATCACATAACTCCTCCATCCTCGCCATGGGAATCTCTGAGCCCTCTGCTCCAATGTCTGGTGTCCCGAACACTCTCCTAAATGCAGCTGGACCCATATTAGGATCATAATCTACTCGGTCCCCATTAATAGGAATACACAGAATCCGAAACACATCCTCTAGTGTGATCATAGCCTCTCCTATCGGCAACAAGAAAGAACTATGCTCACTCATCCATCACTCCACCATCATCGTCATCAATCCTCGATATCACTGCACTGGCTCCAATCTAGACACATGCTCTAATTCAAGTATCTCTAACACTAGCCACTCCTCTGCATCCAACAATCTCACCAACCACAAATCCCTAGGATGTGGCTCTCGTGATAACAAAGGCAGTAGTATATCCTGCATCATTTCACTCATCATGTCAATCCATTGTGCTACATACAACTGCTATAAAACTAGACCATTTACTACTATACCACCTTCTATCTACTGTAAGCAACTCATTTTTCCATATACGCTTATCTACTGATCGCATGCAACCTATTTTTCTACATGCGCCTATTTCTTGTCCATATGCGACCTACTTTCCCTATGCGACTACTTATTGACCAAGTGCGATCTATATTTCTATATGCATATACCTTTTGCCTATAAGCAATCTCTATCCTATAAGCGAGCATCTTTTCTTTACAAGCGAGCTACACCTATATATGTGCCTACTTTTAGCCCATAAGCGACTTGCTTTTATCTATATGCGCATTTTACCTATATTTGTCTAGCCGACTGGAAGTGACTTGTCATCCCATACACGACCAAGCTGTGCCTATAAGTGACCTCAACTACCTTAAGCGACTTGTTTTTCTTCCTAAGTGACCTGAACTGCCTATCCTAAAACCTAGTCGCTTATGGTGACATGTGTGCATTTATGACACTTCTAGCCTATTAAAATCATGCTTTTAGCACAAGTTTTGATACATACTGGTACACCTGCTCCCTCTAGTCGTCCATGTGTCCTCACTCACTCAGCACGATGATCTCTGCTTGGAATCACCATCCTGATAGCTCTCCAACTCTCGTCGCACACCAACTCTAAGGAGCTCTAGATCTCTATAAGCAAATGAACACAACTGAGCACAAATGAGCCTATTTGCCCTTGAAGAACCCGCTTATAGCCCCTATCCAAACCCTAATTCTTCTATGCCAAAGCCTCTTTTCTTCTGCATCATCCCCTTTTCTCCCACCCAACCCCTTTTTTCTTCATGTCAACCTCATTTTCTAGCTTTTCCTTCTATCGCGAGCCAACCCAGCCCTTCCTAGTTAGCCTGTCTTACCTCTCGAGGGGGCATAACCTTGTTTATCAAATGAATATCATATCTTCTTTGACACAATGCTCTAATGAACATTGTATCAAAGAGGGGCAAAATGTAGACACCCAAAATTGACTCATTATCGTTAGCATTCAAACATTGCATTATCCATCATCTGCATTTGTCTAACACACTTGAGCAATATCCCTAACACATCTATTTTCTTCTATTAATTAAATAAATTTATATTTATTTGATTAATTCATTAGCTATTTCTTCTATTTCCTCTAAGCTATAATTAAACAATCTTTAATTATTTAATTATCTTCATTCTTCTATTTTTAATTAAATAAATTTTATTTATTTAATTAAAAATTCCTTCCACTTTCCAATTAATTAAATAATTATTTATTTATTTAATTAATTTCTCTTATCATTTATCTCATGAGCCGACATGTGTGCCTCTTTCATTTAGAAAAAGATAAGTGGTACTACATCCTTTATTTAATATCTTTCACATGTAGTACTTTTTATGTACATGGTCACACATAAGCCTTATTTTATCTCCACATGTCATCTTCACATTCACCTATGTCTATCATTTAATCTTAGCCATTCACATAGCCACCGAATCTCCACCGTTGATTGATTTTGGTTGAGTTCTATATAAACATCCTCTCATTCCATACTACATCGATTTAGCATTCATATAGCATCTGCATTATCATCTTGAGCATATTGAACACTTTAGCATCCATCTAGCATATTAGCTTCATCATCCATCCACCATGGCAACTTTTATCTTCATAATTGTTCATTGTTGAAGAAGCAATCCACATCATAAATAAGGAATCATACAATCTAGGTGATATTGTTCTTGAATTGCATGCTTTTGATTTCATTTGGATTAGATTCTTTGATGATGGCAGGGTTAGGTTTTCATGGCTATGCTTGATCTTATTAACCTGATTTTTTACCTATCACACCCAAAAAAATCTAGAAAAAGACTTCCCCAAGGTTTATACTATCAGGTCTTGACTTGCAAGATAACTGAGTTGGATATGTTTTTCTATTCCAATCAAGGGGACTTACATGAAAAGTGAATTTACTTAGGATTTTAGGAATACTAATAGTTGCTAGTCTACAGAAACTCCAAGCAGATCAGACTTTAAGGTCTGAAAACTCCACCTGCTATTACCAATGGTGTGATACTTTAACCTAATCTACTAACCTCTTCAAAGAAATTTCAAAATATAAGGGATAGGAAAAGGAAATCAGACCCTAAGAACAAATCATAGTGGATGGAATTACTTCAGGTAGACAAATCCCTAAAATTGATTTCTACTTAACCAGGTTTCCCAAATGTTGCAGAAACAGTGCAATCTTTAGAGGTAATAAAGATTTTTAAATCACATAAATTCATTAAACACCCAATCACTAGCACAACTTAACATGATTATACAACTAAACTTAGCTTACTAAAATGGGTTCAGGCCAACCATGCAAAGTAACTTACAATCAATAAGGTACGAATGGTATGAACTAGAGAATTCAACAAATATCTAAAGAATGCATTCAAACTGTAATTGAACTTTATCTAAATTAGGTAGGAAATGAACCATGAACTAAAACCCATTATCACAATAACACAATATATGACAACACCTATAAATATGCTTTGTATTAAATCAAAATTTTGGCAGAGTCTCAACAATTCATTGTTCCAACCTTACAAAATGTAGAAAATGACTACCTTTATATAGGAGAGGCCAACCCACTTTATTTACAATGGAGGGTGAGGATTAATCCAATACCAAAGGTCTAGATTCATTTAACATTAAATTTGAGGAGCAAGTAGTTACAAACTTTGATTTAATTTTTTCCTTTAGGAAAAAGATGAAAATACAACTTTTGAGCATAAGAGAATAGGACAAAATAATAACTTTTTGATAAGACTAATGAGAAAAATCAATTCTACAATGAGTTGAAAAGTCAAAAAAGAGAATATGGCACATTTTTATGGAGGCATGCCAGCTGGATATGGCATTTGATTATAGGACAACTGACAGTGCACAATACTGGCCTTCAAGATGCAATGGCATCATCTTCAATAGTCACCTTATTATTTTCTTCCTCCCTCTTCCTATATGCCATCAAGGCTTCAAGTGTTAGATTGATCTCCTTTAGAGGGGGTTCTTCACAAAACTGACCCAAAATTTGAGAGTATCCACTGCCTTGGATAGGTTATGATAAATCACAAACTTTGTTCGAGCACTCTTCTTGAATTCCTTGATCTACAACTTTAAAATGTTGGCCTTGTTCATGTCTAATACACTGAAAGAGAAAAATTCATCGGTTGGATTACCCTGCAGTAATTGACTCAATAAACTTTTACACTCTTGTACATCTATAGTTATTGTATCATCTAGATATAACCCTATTAGTGCATGGATAAGATCAATGAAGCCATATATTGCATCCAGAAGCTGGACCTTCGTTGTTGCTCCCTTAATTTTTCCCTTATCAAAAATTTCCCTTCGTAATTTTAGCATTTCCAACTAGTGAAATGGTATACTCATTTCTCCTTTGCCAAAATGTTCTCTTTAATGAGAACTTTATAGGATAGCTTGCACATCATCTAAACTTAGGGATGGATATGAGAATAATAATCATCGTATTCCTCACTATCTTCAATAATTTCATCCCATTCCTCCTTCAAAGCACATAAATCCTTGTACATTTCACTGAGTTCATCAATGGCTTAGTAGCCCTTAGTGTAGATCTACATTAAGCACTCCTTGGTTACCGAGGCAATTTTCCTCATCTTGTCAAAATTTTCTAATTCCTCCTTTGAAAGAATGGATGGAGCAATCATAGTACCATTGTCACTATGCATAGGATTTACCAGATATTTAATATAGGCATGCAACTCCTCATTTTGCTACTTCAACTACTTTTTCACGAACTCATCCTTATCCATCATGTGGATAATGGTAGAAATGGAGTCCTTGAACTCCTCAATTTCTTATAGCCTAGAGTTAGGACTAGCATTTAATGTGGAAATGTACAATCTCCTGGGCTGACCTCTTCTTTATTAACTTGGACTGGAGGGACTACAACTTTTGTAACCCTGGATCTAGAGGCATATTTATATATCCTTGAGTGGAATTTTCCTTGCTTCTTCTTCTTGGGCTTTTCGAGCCACACAAGGAAGCTGTCTAGATCCAAATCAACAACTTCAACCTAAGGTTGTTTACCTTGTAATCTCTATTACAACAAGTCAGGAGCTGTCAAAGAATCAGTAGGGGGCTCCAATTGTCCTCCCTCTTTATTTAAAGAATCTTCCCCTCCTGTAGCCAAGTTCTTCATCGAATCATCTCCCCTAGATGAGTCTATAATATCCTATTGAGACTGCCCAACTTGTTGCAACTGATCACCTGCATCCTACTCAGCCTTATCAAATGTACTTTGTTGTTATGGATGGTCCTTGGAGGATTGTCCTCAAGATCCACTACCGCTACAGTGCTCATATCTATTAGTGGATTGTTAGGGGCATCTTGATTGCACACTTCCTCACTAACGATATTCATTTCAGTGTAGATCTTCTCAATTCCTTCCAACAAGGGGACCTTTGGCAAAGAGGTCTCAAGATTTTTTTCATCAGTTTGGAATGATCGGGAAAAGTTGTTATTTATTGCAAAGAATGAGTTAACTACATTGCCTCGGGCAGTTGCACTTTGGAAAGGTTTGCAAATGCTAAAAACCCCAAGGAAGGTGGAATAGATGGGTGAGAAGGGATGGATGAATTGATGATGGGAGTGGATAGGTTAAGTTGTGGCAAGGAAAAAGATAGAGGTGATAAGATAGAGGAAATAAGTGGTAGAGAGGAGAATGATAAGGATGTAAGCAATGGGATGGAAGACATAGGAAGTTAGGTGAAAAGGGGAACTTGAGGAAATGAAGAAGTGAGAATATCAATGGAAGAGAGTGGTGTATAAGATGACAGAGAGATAGAAGAGGTGGTGGCAAAAGATAGAGCAATGGAGGATGATGATGTGGGAGGAGAGGGTACAGAGGTAGAAAGTGAGGTGGAAACAACTGTACTAGTGATTAAACCTAACATGGCGAGAGATGTAGAGGCAGCAGGGACAATGGGTACATTAGGGGCAGTTGGAGGAGAAGAAGTAGGAGAGGCTTGTACATCTAGAGTAGCAGAAGCAGTGACAGATGGAAGTGGAGCAGAGGTATCAGTTGTTGTATATGGAGGAGCTTGTGAAACTTGGGGGGCTTGAACCTTTTTGATGACTAAGGTCCTTTAGGCTTAGACCCCTCAACTTCTCTAGTCTGGCCTAGATTCCTTTTTGATATCCTAGTTCTTATCGGGGAGATAATCCTTCTCATGGCCTTCCTCCTGGGCTCTTTTATTGCTTTACCCTTTCCTTTCTTATCATCCAGGGGCACCTCATCTTGAGTGTCTTCACTGTCTAACTTCTCTCCTTGTATCCCCTACTCTAGACCTACCACTTCTATGGGCTCATCCTCCTCATTATCATTGTCCCTTTCTTCTTGAAGGTCTGTATATGTTAAGGGCACATCAACAACAATAAGTTTTGCAACTTGTACATCTACCTAGGCTCTACTATATCTTACATGATTCCTCATAATTTCCTCAAGGGAATAGTCCTCAGCCTCAACCTAGTTTGGAGGGGAAATTGGATGGCCAAATAACCTTCTCCATTTAGCCTCCTACACCTATACCCCATCATCAACAACTTGGTCAGGCACTAGGGTTATATGAAATTTCTTGATGAAGTCAAGATAATCTAGAGCATTTTTTCTTTTTGACTTCATGCTCATCAACACAGTTCACCTAAAAGTCCTCTAACTCCTCAACATGGAGGAGTTTCCTACTAACATGTTGCTCAAGGGTGCCAAAAGGATCAAAATAGGACCAATCCTTATATAAAATCAAGTACAATTGTTGTAGCTCTACATCCAGTGACTCCGAAGCATTAGTAGTGATGTAAGTAAACAATCCTCTTCCTAAGACAATTGGGAACTTGATAACAACTTTATGCGAGTGTTTTAGCAAATGATGGTAGGTACATAGTTGCCTCGTCAATTCAAGTAGGAATACCTTATCTATGGGATACTTTGGTTGCATGTATGGTGCTCCTTTGAATCCCTACACTTTGAGATAGGTAAACTTTAGGAATTGGATAAACCAATACCCATAATTCTGCATGACATTGGCAACCTCAAGTGACATCCTTCTGGACAAATCTTCTTGTAACATCCCTATGATGTACATAGTGAAAGCATCATTCACCCTCTTGTAGTGAACTAGTGAATTAACATGCTATAACTGAGGATAGCAGTCATAAGCTTTGAATTCCCCATCAGCATTGCCAACTGTTCCCAATCTAGTTAACCCAGGATAAACAAAGTTCCTGGCCAACATGTATATGATATAAGAAGACAACTGGAAAACTTGAGTCGCATTCAGGGCCAAGAAACTTCCATGGATATTGTCACCGGTTATCCATGCCCAGTATATCTTGTTATCTCCTTTCAATACCTCCTCAATGTACCCAAATATCCAGGGTTCAAATGTTGATGCAGTTGGTAGACCCATGATTCTACTAAGAAGCATAATTATGTCCCCTACTTCATGTTTGAAATCACTTCTATATAGTACCCAAGGCACTTTAGACATAACAATCCTCTAACCTTCATCCAGGTGTCATTGATCACCTTCCTATACTTCTCTGGATTCTGATTATACAGGTGTTGGTTTGCCTCTTTGGTTATCATAGTCATGGTAGGGAAGATGGGAATATCAAAATCCTCTAACATAGCTTCGATAGTGAGGTTGGAAATCACTCTTCCATCTTGAGTTACTATGGTCTTGGTAGGTGGGTTATATCTCTCTACAAGCCATAATGAGCTCTGAGCACTGAATTGTAGTGGGAAGACATGTTCCTTGGGCAATTCCATTTTGTCCTATTCTACGAGCCCATTTGGTAGGGTTAGCACCAAATAGCCTCATCATGAAGTCATGTAAATCCACATGACCGATATCAGTGTCAACTATGTTGTTTCAATTGGAGGTGATCTTGGACACTAGAGGGACTCCCTTGAACTCATACTTCATGCTAATAGCCCAAGAAGACATTTACCCTACATCACCTTAATGAATATCTCTTCCTTAACAATTTTCAACATGTTCAATTTACCAAATAGGTTAGGAATTACTTACAATCAGTTAAACAAAACATTAGCATGAATTCCTAACAACTAGTTTCATTCAAGACACCAAATTTCAACCAATCTAACAAAAAGCAGGTATTTCTACCCTCACAGGATATGAGTGTTACACATAGTCAAGTTCATACTTCACATTGATTTAGGGGATGAAATCCTTTAATTCATGGAATCATGCAGAGTCATTTGTCTTGAGTGGGCAAATGGGTCTACATAGGATAAATGGACCATCTTTGATGAAAAGCAGGTATGAGAACCTTGACTAGATATGTAGATATTTGAGCCTTCATTAGAAATGTCAAAATTTTGGCCCTCATCAAACATGTAGGTAACATGATAAATCCTGTATCAGGTGAAATCACCGTAACATGGTCTTATTCTCAAAGCGGGGAAAACTCGCAACACAGGATAAGTAGGTAAAAGTCCCCTTAGTAGGAAAAAAGTTGTTGAGTGGATAAAATTCACATCCCACAAGAATGACATGTTTCGAGTTTTACTATTTTGTGGGCCCAAACAATTTCATAGGATATGCGAGGAAAAGACCTTCAAGTGGATAAAATCCACTGTTGTATGAAATTCCTACAAAGGTCAATGGATTCATTGTTTAAAGAACTTAGCGGGTCTGGGCATCCTCACTAGATAGGGGGTCTGCAAGCCCTTAGTGGATAAAATCCACTGAGGCCCAAAATCACTACAAAGTGTGGATCTTCTAACCTAGGCTATGTTCGATATAAAATTTCTAATAGAGGTCCCTTTATGGGTCAATTTAGCCCTAAGGAATAGCATCCCTTATCTCAGGGTTTCCCCACAATCAAATTTTTGAAATCTACACAAGGCAACTTTTAAATCTCCAACAATGTCCTAGGTTTTAACGTAATAAAGAAATTTGAAGACAACTTCTAAAACCTAATCACCTAGTGTATTTTGCGCAAGAATAATTCCACATATGCAAATCAAAATGATAAAAGGTAAACCCTCTAGAATATTGAATAGTAAACATGCTAGGGTTTTATATGAATACTTACCATTTTGCAGATTTCATCTACCAATCCACGTTTTGTTTCTCTCTCATCTAAGTATGATGCAAAGTATAAATAGGACTCCAAATGCAAAAAGTTGAGGAAACTCAAACAATAGCCAACCTAGTTTCTCGGAAGATGAAAATAATAACTTCTAGGGGTGACACAAAGAAACCACAATTCACAGTGAGGAGATGTTGAAGATCAAAGAAAACTACTTGAATGTTGATGAAATCACCTGGGAGCTCAGGAAAATTAGAAGATATGAAAGTTGGTAATGAAAAAGGGTCAAATTTGGGCTTAAATACTACAAAAACATTCACCATAAATGTTGTGTACCCTTGACAAGGTGTTCAACACTCACCGACACCCAAAGCAAGTCTTTTGACTTGCACTGAATAAGTGGGGAGAAGTCTCCCAAGTGGATAATATCCAGTATCATTCAAAAACTTGCAATATCTGGTGTCCACTAGAAGTTCCGCTTTTAGACTAAATTTGAGATATGCACTTATGCAATACTTGCGAGGGACACAATATATATCCTAAGACACTAGATTCTTGCACAATGTCTAGTGAATGATAAAACACCCGCTTTTTGGGAAATCCTTCTAACACTTATCATTCCTATGGGATGCAGAAAAAAAATATGGTGTCTAGATATTATCTAGATGATAAGGAATCCCTCACAATATCCATTGGAGGCATAAACTAGCACAAGAGACAAAAACATAGACTCTCCTCAAAACAACATATGCAAACAAAACCCAACACTTCATAAGATCATGCACAAAGGTGAGAACCAAGACCCTAGAGGATGAGAACACCCAAAATAACTCCTTTTGAAGAAAACTCCTCCAAGGTGCAAATCCCTCAGTCTCCTTGAAAACAAAGGGAAAAAAAGTCAAGACCTAAGCCAAAGGACAAAACAAAAAAGGGGGGTCCAAATTTTAGACAAAATGGGGCATGTGTGCAGGGCACAACAAGATCCAGTACACATCCTCCATAGTCATTGTCATCTCTCTCATTGACATGTGAAAGATAGATTTGTCAGTGTCCCATCGCTCCATGAGTGCCATTAGCATGCTATCATGGAACCTCATCGCTAGAATAGTATAGACCCGCTAGAGCCTAACATCACAAAGGATACCAACCTCTAAGGCTATCAGCATGCTTGCACGGTTATGGAACAATGTGTACATGTGCCTGCCAGCATTCTCTCACAAAGTTGGCGGATTTTGTAATCCCATCAAAAATATCATCAATAATGCATCATCAAAAATCAAAGCTAGAATTCAAAAATTCCAAAATTTTACTAACTTTTAAGAACTCTAGCGCTTGGACGCCAGTGTCTTTTTCAGACCCCAGTGCCCATTTGGATGTTGGTGCATCCTAAAGACCCTAGCATATCCTATAGATACTAGCACACCAAAATGATGTTAGCACCTTGGTGAGTCCTTTGGCATGCAAAATGAGGCATTTAATAAGTACATAATGAATTTTTGACTCACCTCACAAAGCGTCACACCCTGCTTCACACGCTCCCTGAGTGCATCCACCGTGGGTGCTCAGTAAGATCATCAACATGACATGTTTTCTCTCCAAGGTGCTCAAAATCCTCCAAATTTACCAAATTTAAATTTACAAATGAATAGTAAAAATAAAAATTCTTCTTACTATTTATAGTAAATTTTCAAAATTTCACCATTTTTTTGAGGCACTCTTTGCAAAAAATTTCATAACTTGGGCCTACAAACTCTAATTTTCATGCCATTCATTATGTTGGAATCCTGGTTCCACCCCCCAATTTATCATATGTCTTTTTCTCTGGTGGTATTTTACAAAATGACCCTACCGAAGGCACTTTCACCATTTTTTAGAAAATTGAAGCAATAGATTTCTACCATGTTTCTACATTCAAATTAGCAAGAAAAAATAAGGGGGAACATATCTACCCTCATTTTTCTCTCTAGTTCATTTATCTCATCTCATTCCCCTTATATTTTTTTTGAATAACACACCTTTTCACCCTGCAAGATGATTTTACTTTCTAACAATTGGTTTTGCAGGATGCCCTAACACTATGGTGTTGTAGGTTCCTAAGTTGGGGGCTCCATTCTCTCACTTGGTGACACTCTACATCCTCTATAGTATTCTTTTGGGTATCCTTTTCACTCTTATTTACTTTTAGTACTATAGTGTAGCAAATTGCATCTGCTTACAATTTCACACTAGGTTTGGCACCTGTTTTAGCTTGTATGTTCATCTCTACTCACAATATGCATATTCCACTACTTTTCTAAGAAACAGGGCTAATTCCTTTGACATATGGCACTTCAAGAATCCAAATCACCAAGACACTAGCGCCTAGTGCTACGGTATTGCTAGTTTGGCACTGAAAGATATCATTTGAATGTCAACCTTTTGACTTAAGTGATGCACCTTGTCGACCTGAACTCAATTGGGACCTTGAAAAGTAATTAGGATTCATATATAAACAAATCTCTCTCCCTCATTTACACACATGATGATTCTCTCTAACAAACTCTCTTCTTTCTCTCTCTACAAGCTCTCTATTTGTGAAGATTATTGCTATATGTACTAACCCTTGTAGGTCTATGAGGAAGCTTCTTCATTCTCCTTTGACTCCTTGTGGATGATCCATATTGCAACATCAAATCCATTAGGGTTCCATGCTCATGGTAACTCTATTTCATTATATTTTATTATTAAAGTCTTTATTATATGTTTTGCCTCTACTCATCACGTACATGCACTCTCTATCATCACATATCATTGTTGTTGTAGAGGTGGAAACACCAACATGGGTTCGACTGAGACAAGCCCCTATACAACACAACCATTTTCCCTCTTTTTATGTGTGTAGATCCAAATCAAAAGTTTCAGGCACTGAGGGGTGATAGGAAGATAGTAACATTAGATATTGTCTCACACAAGCTTTGTTAGCACAAAAACCCTATGACTTGGGTGCCCAATGCCCAAGTCCAAGCATATTTGCTCATGTTTCTACATATAGGCTCCATTTTCCCTACTCATTCTTGATTTGCTCTTGTTTTTTACATATTGATCTTGTATTTCTTGTAGGCTCATCTAGAAACTAGCACCTAGCTCTAGTGTCCTCGACATTTCACTCCAATGTTTTGCACCAGGTTCCTCTCTTTGTTATCTACCCAGATCTACTCTTTGTTTATTACATTTATTCTGTAACATATGTATGTTGTTAGTTTAGTCAAATTTATCACTTGTAACCCTAGATATTGCCATTCTCAAATCAATCTCCACTATTACAATAAAGAAATATAGCATGGACAACTTGGCTCTCCCTTGAGGACTATAGACAAGTGTACAAGGCTTTGTCGGCTTGTGTTCTAATGTTTGATAGGAAAGATTGATCTAGTTAGTTCATGATTGGTTAAATCTCTTTTCCCATCTTACATTTTGGTAAACCTAATGCATCTTACATTTGTACAACCTTCTTTGTTGTGTTTGATTGGTTGAAAAGCTGATTAGATACTCATATTATAGATATTACTTTATCTTGTGTGTTATTTTATCATATGTGTCAAACAAAAACCAAAAAAATCACAACCTAAATAAAACCTTTCCTTCTTCTAACATACTAAATCACAATATCTAAAATTGGAAGCCATAACTCCCCCTCAACTCACTCAGTAGTCATCAAGGCAAGAAAAATAAATTCAACTCTAGATTTCAGGAAACAGAGAGCTTTGAAGGTGAGATAGATCTGTTGTAAGAGGTTTTGGGAAAATAAGTAGACAAAGATAAGGGTTTGCAAGTAGAGGGAGATAAATCACCATAGAGTTGTACTCTATTTGAAGGCATGGGGGTTAAAAAGAAATTAGAGCTAGAGGCAGCAAAGAGACTACTACAATATCAAGCATCTACTGACATACTAAGGGCTACATGATTGCTTGAATTCTTGGAGAAAATTGAGGGTTACCAAGAAGAAATTGTGGAAGAATTCCTCTTCAACCTGTAGAACAACCAAACACAAGTATGAGGGGTCACCATTCCTATCTCTGCCACCATCATCAACAGGATCTATAGACTCTTAGAAGAGGGTGAGAGGTTCTATCACCTGAAAATTCTGTATAATGATTTAATCAAAGCTTTCTCCATAGATAATGACCCTAAAATACAAACACACACGAACAAGGGAGAAGTGAATGGAATTGTTAGAACCACACTTCCTTAGCCATGGCAGTCCTTAGCCATGTGGCTAATGAAGGATTTCACCTGTGATGGCAAGTTCTCACTAGTATTAGGACCCATTATGAAAATGTTAATCTTTCTAAGGCATGGTCACACACACCCTGAATATAGGATCAATTTTCCCAACTTCCTATTTTTTGCAATCACATCATTAGAAAAAAAAATACCAGCAGGGAAAGGGTCTACTTAAACACCATGGCCTCATATACCTTATCAAGTCAAGCATCGTTTTATCTCCAAGAGGGGAGGGAAGGCCCTATGGCAAGTATTTCTGGATAATACTCATAGGCCCAAGAAAAAAGGGGAAGAAAACAATAGTAGAATCACCATCCTGTTGCAAATATGTGCCTAATCGGTGTTGTCATTGATGTCAACATATTCTTGTTGCCATTTGTGTCAACTATATCCTATTTTATTGTCTACTTAGAAGACTAGAATGTTGAGGATATTGAGAAAATTAATGAAGATCAATGGATGCGGACCATATGGCAGTTTAGAGGGTTGCTTGAAGTAGCTCCAGTTGAGATTTGAGAGGTCTGCATGAATATTTGAAGAAGCTATAGCCATCTGAGTAGAACCAGGTTTTGCTATGATCAAAAGAGACAGAGTGATAGTAAATTGGTCTGGATTGCTCCGCATTGAAATATTATGATCTGCAGATCTAGAGGCATCATTGGGAAGTCAGTGTGTATCATCAACTCCAGTGGTTCGTGGTTTAGAGGTCTGCAAGCAATCTTTCTAGTGTGACAGTCATGGTAGACAATGTTCTTAAGGTTCCGGATGGAGATGCAAGTGATTCTGATGATTTGGAGGAGTACGGATGTTCTTGTTGAATTCAATGTGCTTGTGAAGATCTCTAGATCATGTGACTGAGGCGTTGAAGGTCTGCATTGAAGTTTAAGCTCATTGTTGAAGGTTTCTTCCTTGATGTTTCTATTCTTCCCAGTCTTGGCCAACTGGATGATTCAAGTGTGTTGTGGATAATCTAAGAGAAATTTTATGAAGCATGGCATGTTGATTAAAGAAGAATTGAGTCCCAATTATGTTTGGCTGACAACATAGTGATTCACATTAAGTCAGATGTTTACTGACCTTGATGTGTATTCCAAGGTTGATGAAGCATATAAAGGCACATAGTTGAATTGTGGAAAATCATCCGTGTGTGAAAATGATCAAATCCTAAGGAAGGTTCAGAAGTAGAGTAGAGAAGAGTAAGAGCAAAAGAACAAGGGCAGTAAAGGATGAAGAGATAATAAAGAAGCGTTTAGGGGCAAAGCAGAAGTTTAGCAAGCTTTCAATGGAACTGAATCAGGCATGAAGAAGATGCTATTCATCAGTTCATTATTTCTATATTAAACATAAATTCCTATAGGTAGTGAGCCTCTCTAAGCAGTGAGCTCTAGGTAGTGAGCCCTAAGGCAAGTGCCTTTTCATTTCATTTACATACTTTTAACAGGGTACAAATCTTGTGGGTTAACCCCCACCATGGTTTTTTCTTAACCAGGTTTCCACATAAAAATCCTAGTGTTATGTGTGTTCAATTTGTTTATGCTCATGTATTTTTTATTCATGCTTTAATGTTTACATCATTAATCTAAATGCAAGTTGATAAAGAAGGTTGAAAGAAGAAAAGATTAAATTCTAAGACAATTGATTCACCCACCCCTCTCAGTTGTCCGGACTAATTCCAACACATCCTCCACTCCGGAGATGGAGGAGGAAAGGCTAGCTACATCCATTTCTTCCCCATCTATTGAGAAGAAGAAAAAGGGAAAAGGAATTTTGGGCCCGAATCATCTGCTACACCAAGGAATGAAGAAGCCATACCTGAGGAAGAGTCCCACAAAACACCCCATAAAGCAAAATAGAAATTGACTTTGGCTAAGGAGTCCACCCTGACACATAAAAGAGAGGTTTTGTAAGTTCTCCTTGGGTTTCAAAAAGGGTAAGTGAAGAAGAAAAAGTAGAGGAGTCTACAGATTCTCCCAAACTCAAAAAACATAAAAAGAAGAATGAGGACCTAACTAATACAAACACTCCTCCTATTTTGAGAAGGAGTAAAAGAGGCAGAGTAGCTGAGGAGAGCACTCCAGACATCCCTGTTCCCCAAACTACTAAGGCACCTAAGGTTACATCCAGTGAACCTCATACAATTTATTCAAATTTAGAAGAAACGACACCAGCACCAGAGACATAGGCAAATCCAATGCTCCAAAGAAGCCAACAGAAAATATATTAAACTCAGATGGAGAAAGACACTGTACTCCTTGTTGAGGTATTTGTTGGCTTCAAAACTTCAATGACACCTCCTAAGGATTAGGTTGGGCCATCACATGCCCAAGAGTCTACTAAAGACATAGAAATAGAAGAAAAGAGGGAATCCACACAAATGGAAAGAGTAGAGGGAGAAGAAGAGCAAGGTGGTTTTGAAAAATAGGGGATATTGGAGTGTAGGAGATATACATGATAAAGAGGGGTTGGAGATAGGGAACTTCTCCCATCCTTCTAATCATGAGGATATTGAGATATCAAAAGAGCAATAGCTAATGGAGGAAATTGATAATTTGAAAAGAATGTTATGGGGCAAACAACTGATTATCACTAACCTTAAAAAGGTCATGTAGGAAAAGGAATCAACTAAGGACCAAGAAATCAATGACCTAAAGGAACAAATGGAGAAGAAAGAAAAGGTCATTGAGGAAAAAGATGTTGAGATTAAGAATCTAAGGATACATAGATAACACAAAGAGATATTCACATCTCTAATGTTGTCAAAGCCAGGGATAACAACATCACCTTAATCTCAACCCTAATTGAGAAACTACACAATCAAGCCTAGGAGTTGACAAAGGCCAACAAAAAACTTAATGATCAGATAGAATTGATTAAATAATTGGATGTCTCAGTACCTACAAGTGATCAAGGCACACAAAATGACGTCTCTTTGAGGACATTCCAGTTGGATGTCCCTAGGGCATTGTTAAATTGGGAAAGGTGTCGAGAATTGTCAGGTACAAATGTCATGATGCAGTTACAAAGGTAAGTCACTATGATGAATGACAAAGTGAAGACCCTAGAAGAAAAAGTAATGACAATATCTAGTCTTTCATCAAAAATACTCTCATGTAGGCAACCCAATGGTAATTATGCGCTATTTTTACAAGAATGGGTCCTTCAGAGGAAGCTCTCATTGGTTTTATCTGACCTCATTGAAACCATAAAAGAAGGGAACAATTTCCTTAAAGTGTATATGTAGAGTAGTAATGAAGAAAAGATCTTCCTCTGTGAATTATTTTTGCATAATTTATTTGTTGAAGACCACACATTCTTTATCAATATTTTTGTAGGGGAATGCCACTTTAGGGCATTCATGTCATTAATGAAAAACCACCAAATATGACATGAGAAAAAGGAAACATATATAGATAAAGTGGCATGAATAGGCCTACTCCTATGAAGGGACTACCCAAACTGAAAGGCTTTTGAAATTCATTTTAGATTATCCATCTATTCCCCTAGAGCCAAAATTTTGCCCCTATACCAATAACACCTAGAAGAATGTGTTATAGAATATGGCATATTCATGCACACCTCAGCTGACCAAATTATGGCAATTTGCAAAAAAGGTGGAATAACTTAACCCAAGATCAAAAAATGAGGGACATGATATCCCCAGCTAACCTTAAATGGTTCATGAGGAAGGCAAGAACTATAGTCAAAATGATAGATAAGTACAAGCAAGAATAGATAGGAGGACAGTTTATACTACCCTTAATCATTGAACCCCTACCCATGTGGGATGAACAACTAGAGGATAAAAGGTTTCAAGAATGGCTAAAGTAGATTTTGACCAATTCAGGGGGAATGCTAATACTAAGACAAAAACTTGGACAACCTATGAACATGAATATAACATCTCAGATAGGTTGTAAAAGCTCAAAAAATCTAGGTTGTGAGCAGTGCAAGAAGACCTGTAAATCCTCTAGCTCGGGGGAGATGATGAGTGGTAGGTAGCACTCATCCAAACACACCTTTTTGTTCCCTTTTTCCCATTTTCATGCATCACCTGTTATGTTGATTGCACTATGAAGCTGTGAAATCTTTTTTAAATATGTTAATAAAAGATGAAATGTTGAAGTTATTGTTGTGATAAGAAGACTCATTGTTTGGATTTAAATTGACACAATTATATAGAAATGTATCCTTTTTATCATAGGTATCTATCTATCAGGTGAAGAAGGTTTTTTTGAAACTCCAGAGATGTTCCTATCTCCAGAGTTGAGTAGAAGATACACTATACAAAACTTCAAAATTTTCTAGGATGGTTGGAGGATCTCCAGAGCTAGAGTGGTAGGACATGAAGGGTTGCTGATCACAAAGACCTTTGGAGTTGTGTCCTAATGACCCATATGGTGATCTTTAGAGTTGTTGGTAACTGTACAAAGTCTCTAAAGTTACTCAAAATCTCTAGAGCTATTTCACTGCCAGAATCTCTGGTGCTGTTGTAAAGCTACAGAGTTCTACACATCAAGGATAGGGTTTTTGAGGAGATAACTGTAATGGTTTGGAGGGGACAAAGTACAACTTCCGTTTGATTTTGCATGAGATAGGGACTTCTGGTAGTTTTCTATTTTAAAGTTAATTCCCTTTTTATCAGGGCCTCCACTACCTATTTTATTAAAAGTCAAACTCTATATTTAAGGACACCTCTAGTGTCACTTAAGTCTCTTTAAGTTCTGCATGGTTATACTTTTATAAATGTAGTTGCATGTTTAGTTTTAAAATAAAAGATCTTTTTTATCTCAAGATGAATTGAGAGTAAAGATGGTAAACTCCAGAGATATGATATCAACAACAAACTGATATATATTGAAGGGGACAACATAATAGGATATAGTTTTTAGTTGGTTTTTACATAGTTTAGATATTTGCAGAAACAAATACTTTTTGAATATACTTTATTTTAAAATATTGGATTAAGGAAGGCAATTCTTTTATCTTTTTATGTTTTGAAATCTTTGTTTAGCCTTCAGTCTAAAGGTGTGGAGCAAGGGCCCACTCCCATTGAAAGAAGCAAGGCTAGAATTATTTATTGCTTTCTTATGTATTGATTCCTTAATTTATTTTTTCCTGCTTTCATAGAATAAATCATATTCTTTTCAATTTAGTTTTTTTTCAAATGATTGTTTCAGCTTTTGTAATTAGATAGATCATTTCAAGAAATTTACTATTTCAATTCTTATATTATATTTCCTTCACAATAGATTATTAGAAGTATGAATTTGAATCAATAGGAAAGTTTCATTTCAGTAGTAGTTAAGGACTGCTAATTGCTAGTTCCTATTGTAGATTTCCATGGACACAACCTTGGATTTGACAAATAAATATGATTAAATGCCAAGGTACAATGCCCCTTGTCAATGTCTGTCATCGTCCCTATTGTTGGGGCATCGTAGTGGCACCACCACTCGACTCCCCACACTTGAATCAACATTGTACTCCTTTAGCAGTGCACAATGGTTGTAGGTTGTGAGGTCAGACCCTAGATCTCTCCTTGTCAATAGCTACACCCTCCACTCCCTGTCATCGTCTCCCCCTTGACATTACCATTGGCACTGGTGGATCCTCGACATCATCATCATCACCTCTAGTATGATCTCTGCCATTGTCTTACTCCCACTCCACTAACTCATCTCCTCGCTCGGCCCAGGATCTAGGATTGTCAGTGGGATGATCTACAGGAAAGACTAGAGTAGTACATGTTATCTCCCACCAAGTTGTGTATGTTGGGCTAACACCTACATCATCAGCCTCAAAGTTGAGATCATCATCCTCGGTAACATCATCTCTGATCACTCAACACCACATCAGTGATGGTAAGTCATGCTTGATCACAAGGTCATGCCCCACAATGTGAAGACCAAACATAGGATGACCAAGTGACATGAACTCCCTACAATCGACCAAACTACATCATCACTCTATTATAATAGAATGCAACTATGATGTGATCTCTATGACCAGCTAAAAACCCATCTCTCTACATCCTCACTAGCTATCGAGTCTATCCCATCCATGGCCTACATAACTTGTATGGTACCCACAAGATGACCTCTAGCTGCAACCTATCAAATACTACTCTCCAATATAACAAATCACCCCATCTCCATGGTCTCCTCAGCTTGTAGGCATGTGCTCATGGACATGTCTTGATAGGCTCTATTAGATATCCACTGGTCACATGTACATGATGTGCTTGAATGCCTACACTTGTAGGAGTGTGCATATCATTAAGTTGTGTGCCTCATACTGCACATAGCAATCCAAATCATAATAGAAGTGAGATAACATACTCTATCCCCAGGAGTATACCATCCTCTACTCCTCCATCACTATAATCATATGGAAAAGGCCCCCATGAAGGTGTCTCTCTCATCTGTTGTAACAACTAGTGAATGGTAGCTATCATTATGTGACAAATGATCAATGTAACAATTGTACCTTTTTCTAGCCATCTAATATCAATGTGTCCTGGATTACTTGATGACATGGTGCAACCAAGATAGTACATTTGGTTCTCCTGGGTGTAATCCTCAGACCACTGCTCAATGACTCTAGTTGTCTCACCTTGCATGGGTAATCATAGTATTTGGTACACATCCTCTAATGTAATTGTCATCTCCCATATCAAAAGATGATAGGTAGAAGTACCTGAATTCCACTGCTCCATAACTGCCATCAAAATCATACAATGATATGTCATCATGCGCATCATATACACCCACGACAATCCAACATATCCTAGATGCCCCATCTCTATGTCACTAAGTGTGCCTGAATGGCTATGTAGTAATTTGTCTAAGTGGTTATTGGCTTGCTCTCGTATCCTTGGGGGTACCGAAAGCATGATAAACAAAGTATACATCAACATTAAATCCAAAAATCTTCAAAATCAATCAAACAAATCAGAAGAAGACTTAATCCTGGACTAGGGGACCCTGAAAGGACAGGGGCACTCAAGAAGGACTTGGGCACTTAGAAAGGTTGGTGGCACCCCAACAGGACAATGGTACCCTAGGGTGACAACAAAAATGGCCCCTGGGCCTATTCTAGCTTGAAAAATGACCAAAATACATTAAAATAATAATAGCATAAGTCAAAAATACAAGTTGGATAGAAGCCTACCTCATGCTCGTCTAGCCCCTAAGCTACTTAGCTTTGTAGTGCATCTAGCCTCAGTGGTCGATATGGCATTTGGATTAGCATGATCACTCTATTTCTTTCTCAAACTTCTCCAAAATTGAATATGACACACAAATAGTAAAAAGTGAGAACTTTATTTACTAATAGTAAAAAGATAAGAACTCTTGATTATTATCTAGGGTCAAAGACCACACCTCATCGACATATCTTAATCTAAACATCAATAACTTAGGCTAGAGAATTTGGATTTGAGTGTCATTTGTTGCATTGAAATCCTATTTTTTCCATCTCTACAATCATATGTTTTGAGTCTCAGTGTTATTCAGTAAAATGACCCTACCAAAGCATATTCATCACCTTTAGTTCTCTAGAAAGTTGAAGTGGAAAGATTGCCGCTCTATTTCTACATCCTAAAGAAGCAAGCAGAAATAGGGGGCATATATCTACCTACAAATTTCACTTTGATCATGTCTCATCACCTTTCCCCTTTAGATTTTTGGACTAACACATACATTTCTTGGTTGCAAGATGATTTTATCTTGCTAACAATGCTTGTTGCAGGATCTAATTTCTTGACTCTGTGATTTGCAGGATCACAGACTGGGGGCTTCAACCTTTTTTCTCGGTGATGATCTACATCCTTTTTGGTATCCTTTTTTACAATATTTTACTTTCCTATCCTTTATCTTGCATATGCACATAGTGACATATGACTGCTAAATTGGGGGCTAAATGTTATGTCGTAAATTATGCTCTTTGATTGTGTAAGCATAATTTCACTATGTCTAGCACCTCCCTTTAGTGATCCCAAACCTAGTTCATTTTTAGGTCTACCCTAAAGTCTTGCTTGGGCCTCGATTCTATGAAATGTCATGATTTTGGTTTAAGGTTGGTCGTAACCTAAAAACTAATTTGAAATTTGGAGTAAGCACCACAATAAATATGGGCTTCTAACTTAATTTGCCCAAAGGGACTATGGTACCTAGTGCCTTGGTCCCTTGCATGTTTTTAGGGAGTAAAATTAAGTCTACAAGTCAGCTTTTATGATGGTCAGGCTGGCCCTAAACTCAAATTTGATTTTTGGCACATGTTGTCGGCTCTTTAATTCAAATTACTCATTTCTTAATCGTTGTATAAAAACAAGTAACCTCTTCATTTGAAACTAGATGTGATCTTGATATGAGATTGAAGAATATTATGCTCTCTATGCTATTGAATTATTGCAGGTTTCTATTTGATCAAGTGAAGTTCAAATTTGCTCTTGGAAAGATTTGTATAAATGCTAGGAAGTGAGATCTTGAGTCTATCTAATTTGTTCCTAGGTTGAAGCACTTTGCATGATTGGGAGAAGGGTTGGAACCACCAACTTGAGATTGGCTTGAGACCCTCCTGGGGTATGGTTGCATTGCCTTCTTATTCAACAAGCCTTTGGTGAATCTTCATCCATGAGGTGAAGTTGTATGCTTCCTTGAGTGAAGTATATTTTGTATCATTCCATCCTATTTGCTTGAGTCATTTAGGATTAGGGTTTGATATATTTGATTAGATATTGCATGTTACTGCTCACACTTAGGGTTTTTAAGTACACACAACATCTTATTCTAATCTTGTCTATCTATTAGGGAGGAATACTGAACAAGGGCTTGACTAAAGAAAGATCCTATATAGCCACAACCATTTTTCCTTCTTTCATGTGTACAGGTTGAAGTAATAGGTTTTAGAAGACAAGGTCTGGGAAGAAGGAAGGTTTTGTAGGTACAAGCTGGGCGAATCTCTAAGTTCCTACAAAACCCTAATTTGGGTCTAGGGCACCCAATGCCCTGGTACCTCTGGCATTTTAGCCCCAAGTTCCTGCTCTGCTCTATCTCTTCATATCTGCTATCCTTTCAAATTTTCTATTTCTATTTCTGAGTCATCTGTAGGTCAATCTTGCTCATTTAGGGGTTGATATTTTACCCTAGTTTGCTTGGTTGAATTTGGTTGACTTCTCCTCTATACAACAAAGAGGAAAAATGCATGTATCTTGGCTCTCCCTCAAGGGTAGAAGCCAAGCTCAGTTTGTGTCTTAATGTCAATGGAATAGGGTTTGACCTAGTTTAACCTTTTAGGCTAGATCTCTCTTTTTCCATCAAACATAATTTACCAAGTCACTACTATTGCAAATGAGGATAAAGAAAAAACATCTTATCAAGTTGGTCCAACCACTTTCTTCAAATCTGATTTCCTTGTAGATGAGAAAATAGTAAATTCTAATAGTCCTTAGCAACACACTAATGGGCTAACATCATGCTTTGAAAATAACTATTCTATCACAAATGATATATGTAAAATCATGAACTATAAAGGAAAAGGATTGGGCCTTCATGAGCAAGGAATCCTAGATCCCACCTCAATCTACATTGGTCATGATTAAGGCATCATATATCAATTATCTAACCAATCTAATGGTGTTAGTGATACTTTAATGGTCACCAAGGAAAATGTATCCAATGAACACATCAATATAGGGACCATTCATAGCCCCTACAACAAGCCTTCTACCAAAAATCATTCCACCTCCACTATCCATACCATCAACTTTATCATCCACATATCGAACCCATTGATTGGGACCAACAAAATTGTAAAGTCTACAAATCAAAAGATCCAAATCAAACATCAATGGTGGATGAATCCAAAGATCAAAAAGAAACATAAAAGTAATATGGGTTCCAAATAAAATTGGAAAAATTGAATCAAGTGAAGCTAAATATCCAAATCAAGCAATCACTCAAAATGTGGAGCCACATCAAAAGACACACTTTGCATATAATAGGTATCTATTGCCTTTAATCTTATCATTGCTTGCAACACATAAGGTGTATAAGAATGTTGCATATAATAGGTGTCCACTGTCTTCAAGCTTATCATCACTCCAAACACATAAGGTGTATATGAATGTTTCATATAATAGGTGTCCACTACCTTCTAGATTGTATAAGAATGTTGGTCCTAATCACCGTCCTAATCCAAAATCCAAACTCCATAATCCACAATTCCAAGTATGGTGAGTCAAGATCTCTCCAACCAAATCTAAATCATTGGCATGCCCACATTTGCCATGTGGTCATGATGTAAAAACCACATGTCATGTCCACATTTGTCATGTGGTCATGACACGAAACACCAAAAAAATTTCCCAGTCGACTCTAAAATCCCCTCGCGCGTAACATGCGTGCTCGATGACATGCACTTAACGTGGTTGTATTCACAACACACGTTAAGCATGTTTCCCAATGCAAGGAATTCAAAAAAGTATGGGATGATGCAAAACTCCTTTTGTACTCCCTAGATGATGATAGCATCTAAGGGGGTTGTGTGTCATAAGAAGCGTCACTAAGAGGGGTGGTTTCCATCCCGAAACCAACCCTAGGGTTTCCTTTGTGAAGGTGATATAGTTTTGACCTAAGTTGAAACCTAACCCTAGATATAACTATCAGCTAAAATAATATTAAAATACTGAAACTATGATAAAGCTAGATAAGCCTTAATAAACATTTAAAACTAAACAGGATGAATAACAAGATTACTAGGCTTCAATTAGAAATTTTAACCATATAACTAATCAGGAAGTAAGATACAAAATATATTAATTTTATAATATTACTTCTAACTCTAAAAATTTTAACAGCATAATTTTACTAAGGGATAAATTTTCCGAAAATTTTGGTAGCATAACGCCACTGTAACAACTATGCAAGGAGAGGAGATTAAAAAAAGCTAATTTCACTATAGAACCATTCCAAAATTTAAAACAAAATTAAATAAATTAACATAACTCCATGGTTTCAACATTTAAACTAAAACCATTAAATCATTCACTTTAACTATTGAGTTTGAATGATTAAATAAGATGAATTAAATTAAACTCCCATCTAAAGTTTCCAAGCAAAATAATCTTATCCACTCACTACGTGGGATTGATGTAATAAACAAGGTTTAAAGATTTAAGCAAGGCTTAAGGGTTCAAACATCTCCCTAATTCCTAGGGCAACACAAAGCCCTAGAATTAAAGTTATAAAAGCAAATAAAATTCTTATTTTCTCACACAAAACTAACTTTTATTTTCTATTGGCTTTCAGGTTCAAGTTGCAAGGATGCGAAAATCCCTTCCCAAATCCCTTCCCCAAGTGGGAAGGCATTTTCCCCAAGAAAGTCTTTTTTTTATAAACAAATGTTTTTTGGTTTAGAGTTTCTCCATACTTTCTAATATTTCCTTTGCTATAGGTTTAGATATTTTCTAATTTTTCAATCTTGTTTGCACATGTCTCTAAAACTCTCATATTTTCTATATTTTATATATTATGGATTTAAAATGAAAAAAAACAAGGTTTACTACAAGTTCTCTAAAAATTTCATTTCTTTAAAAAACAAAGTATTTGTTTTGCTTTTCAAGAAAAAGAGTTCTCTGTTTGTTTTCTTCTCTTTTTTTAAAATACAAAGAGGATGTTTTTATGAATATAATAAACATATATATTAAAATCTATGTATATAAATTATATACATACTTATATATTTTTGAAAGAAGTGTTGTGCAAACAATGTATATATATATTTAACTGTATATATATATTTAACTGTATAGTGAAATCCATAGAGGGCCAGACAAAATCTATGAAGGAACTATGTAAACAAAGACAAAGACTATAATTTTAGCCGAGCCTGCCAGCCTGGTGTGGCTAGTGGCAGGGGTGCCCGCTCCACAGAGCCCGCAAGCTCTGTGGAGACGGGTGTTGAAATACATAGGACAACTGAGAGGGGGGTGAATCAGTTGTCACCAAATCTTAACTTCTTATAAACATCAATACATCAATCAATGAATCACTATAATTATGATTTAACCATGAAGCATGAAATCTGAAACTTAAGCACAAACACATATTCAACACACGAGACACCAGATTTTTTACGTGGAAAACCCTATAAGGGAAAAACCACGGTGAGTGTTAGCTCACAAAATAAATATGTTATAGCAATACTAAAAATCAGAGGCTCACTGCCTTAGGGATCACTACCCAAAATGCTCACCATAAAAGTTAGGGCTCACTGCCAAGATCAGCTCACTGCCAAAGGTTTGTGAACTAATTTGATAGCATCTACTCCATGCCTAAGTTCAGTTCCATTGAAGTGCAATACATTTCCTCTGGTTTACTCTACCTTTTACTTTGTACTTATCTTCACATTTTTTGCAAGGACATCTTTTTCACAACTTCATTACATGTTTTTATGTAATTCATCAACCTTGGAATGTACATCAAGGTTGGCACTACATTCATCAACCATTGGAGCAATCTCCAAGGTTGGCATTACAAACATACATAGAAATAGGTTTGGACCTAAACAAAATTACCTAAGGAAAAAATGTATGTGGAGCACATTATTCCTTAGCTGAGACTCAAGTGCAGTCTTCCATGCCACAACACACTTTCACAATCTTCAATGCATCTCTGCAAGTAGTGAAAACAACCAAGTCGTCCAAGACTTGGAGTTAACACTAAGTCTTTTAGGAACAGTCTTCATCCACAATCCAAATTACTCTTCATGGACCAATCAAAAGGTAGGAACACAATCAGGAGACATTCACAAGAACATTATAATCACCAAGAACAAACGCACAACCTCTAACCACTCTGTCAAGAAGATTCTTCAAACTAGAGCACATAAACAACACTGTCAGCTACTGTCATTAAGAAAAGATCGCATGAGGACCACCAAATCACAAACCATTTGAGTTGAAATAACATAACATCATCCCAAACGTAACTCTAGAACCATAGACCAAAATACTTCAATGTGGAGGAATGTGGAGCAAAATACTTTCTCCCTATCACCACTGAATACATAGAAAAATAGTTTTTACTCTAGTGAACATAACTTACTCAAATCTTCATACTGGAGGCTCAAACTTGGAAGATAGCATATTTAGACATGCCTCTAAATGAATTCCAATTCACAGACAAGGATATTCATTCTACAAGAAATGCGGAGCAAACTACTGGACTATTCATCATTAAACCAAGATACTCTGTAACACATTTCCACTAGGAGAGCAAATTTTCTCAAAAGCACTTGGAAACTTAATATCAAAAACATATTATCTTGATCTTTAAGACTTATGCAAAGCAATATTCATCATAATCAAGTAAAAAATAAGAGCATAGTTGACACCAATGACAACATAGATATGTAGACATCAATGACAACACCAGTTAGGCACATACTTGCAACAATCTCCCCCTTTGTCATTAATGGCAACATATGATGTGAAAAACTGTAAAGACAATCAAGACAAGATTCTGTATTGATTACCTTCTCCCCCTTTCTCTTTATATATCTACACTCTTTCTCCCGCTAAATTTTTCACATGATTTCTCTCCCCCTTCGACATCAATGGCAAAGGGCACATACTTGCACTCTAGTGCTCTGATCAAACTAAAATTGCTCTTTCATCAACACTATAACACTTGTCAAGAACACATATCAGTAACATCTAGCTACTCCTCCTAAGAGGTAGCCTTTAAAACATCAGTCCAAATCAAAGAATGAGGCTTTGGATACCACTAGACTAATGTATTCCTATGCATCTTAGTTCAAAGTAGGAGGGGTAATAACCCATAACTTTTCTCTGAGATACTCAAAAGTACCCTTAGACAGAGGCTTGGTAAAAGTATCTGCAATCTAATCCTTTGTAGACACATATTCCATCTTTACTTCATCCTCTGCCACCTTTTCTCTCAGAAAATGATACCTTAAAAATATATGCTTTGTTCTTGAGTGCATCACTAGATTTTTTGAAATGTTTATAACACTTGTATTGTCACAAAATATTGCAATTGGATCTTCATACACAACTCTTATGTCCTTCAATGTCTGCTTCATCCATAACACTTGAGTGCAACATGCTGCTATAATATACTCTACTTCTACAGTAGACAAAGAGATTGAATCTTGCTTCTTGTTCAACCATGAAACCAATCTATTACCCAAGAAGAAAGCACCACCACTTGTACTTTTCTATCATCAAAATCTCCAGCCCAATCTACATCTGTATAAGCATTGAGAGTGAAATCATTATCCTTTGGATACCGTAAGACATGATCTAATGTGCCTTTTAAATACCTCAAGATTCTTTTAACTACCATTACATGTGACTCTCTAGGATCTTCTTGAAATCTTGCCACAAGACAAACTGCATGCATAATATTAGGTCTGGATTGTGTTAGATAAAGTAATCCTCCAATCATGGATCTATACCTTTTTTGATCAGTCTTAGGTGATTCATTAGTTTTTCTTAACTTGAAACTAGTCACCATGGGAGTACATACTAGTTTAGAGTCCTCCATCCCAAATTTCTTCAACAACTCTTTCACATACTTAGACTGAGAAATGAAGATTCCTTTATCTGATTGAGTAATTTGCATACCCAGAAAGAAATGCATTTCACCAAACATAGACATCTCAAATTCATCTTACATTTCCCTACAAATTTCATACACATACCTTCATTGCCTCTAAAGATAATGTCATCAACAAAGACTACAACAATCAAGATTTGATTATCACTGGTTTTGAAATAGAGATTACTGTCTGCAGTGCCTTTACTGAACCCTAATTGCAACAAATACTTGTCTAACCTTGCATACTAGGCTCTAGGGGCTTGCTTCAGTCCATACAAGGCCTTCTTCAATCTACACACCATGTCATCTTGGTTTTATAACTTAAATCCTTCTAGCTGTTCAATGTAGACCTCTTCTTCCAACTCACCATTCAAGAATGCAGACTTAACATCCATCTGATACACTTTGAAATCTTTGAATGTTGCAAATGCAAAAAACATTCTGATTGCTTCAATTCTTACCACAGGAGCATAGGTCTCCTCAAAATCTATCCCTTCAATATGAGAGTATCCTTTGCATACCAACCTTGTTTTGTTTCTAACTACTCTATTCTCATTCAACTTGTTCCTAAAAACCCATTTAGTTCCAATCACATTCTTATTAGTAGGTCTAGGAACCAATTCCCAAGTTTGATTCTTCACTATCTGCATTAGCTCTTCTTCTATAGCCTTCACCCAATTTTCATCATTGCAAGCTTCACTTACAATTTTAGGTTCAATATTTGAAAGTAAATAGTAGTTCACCTGTTCTTCTGCAGCCCTTTTCCTTGTCAATACTCTGCTTTTATCACCAATTATTTGATCTTTAGCATGATTGATTCTTACATACCTAGGAGTCTTAACTACACTTTCTTGAGCCTTTTCTTCTTCATCTTGATTGTTCTCTTATTCAACTTTCCTTCCATTTGTTGTGGTAATAGGTTCATTTGATTCATAGCCATTCAGATTTGATATTCTTTCCTTGTCTTCATCCACCTTTACATTAGCACTCTCAACAATCTTTTCCAGTCTTTTTTTGTAGCACTGGTAGGCCTTAATCTTGGTAGAGTAACCAAGAAAGATTCCTTCATCACTCCTAGCATCAAACTTGCCTAGTTCTTCTTCTCTTCTGATATAACATTTTCTTCCAAAAACTTTGAAATATTTCACTGTAGAAACTCTTCCATACCACAATTCATAAGGAGTTTTAGTACTATTACCTTTAACTTGAACTCTATTTTGGATGTACACAACAATATGTATAGCTTTTCTCCAATACACTTCTGGTAGGTTAGCTTCCTTCATCATAGTCTTGGTAGCTTCTTGAACTGTCCTATTTTTCCTTTCAACAACTCCATTTTGTTGAGTAGTCCTTGGTGCAGACAATTGTCTTTTTATCCCTTGTTATTCATGGAAAATATTTAATTCATTTGATATGAACTCACCTCCTCTATCAGACCTTAAGCACTTGATTCTCAGGTATATCTCATTCTCAACCATTGCCTTAAAGAATTTGAAGTTTTCTAGGGCTTTTGATTTATCTTCTAGAAAAGTGACCCAAGTCATTCTAGAATAATCATCAATAAGCAACATAAAGTACATGTTTCCTTGTAGACTTCTTATCCTTATAGGACCACACAAATCTGTGTGCACTAGATCCAATAATCTGGCAAAAAAATGTTCTTTACTTTTGAAACTCATTCTTGTTTGTTTTCCCAACTGACATTCCTTGCAAATAGTATTAGTAGGCTTTACAAGCTTAAGCAAATCTCTCATAGCCTGTATTGAACTTATCTTCACCAAGACACATCCTTCTATGCTACAACCAATTCTCATATGTCTGAGTCAACAAACAATAATCATTAGCTCCTCTTAATTGATAAATATTACCTCTGGTCTTCTTTCCAGTTGCAATCATTGTTTCAGAGATTTCCATGATCTTGCATCCATTATCCTTAAACCTCGGATCATAACCTTTGTCACACATCTAACCAACACTCAAAAGATTATGCTTTAAACCCTTCCATATAGGACATTATTTGTATTGTGCTTTCCATCAAAATAAATAGATCCTTTTCCACAAATCTTACCAGCTACATTATCTCCAAACCTAACGGTCATCCATCATACTTTTCTAGACTTAAAAACTTACTTTTATCACCAGTCATGTGATGTGAGCATCCACCATCAATAATCCATTCATCCTTATCTTTCTCTAGCTGAAAAGACAAAGCACTTTCTTCCACTAGTTTTTCTTCCTTCACACAACTAGCAGGAGTAGTAGATACAAGTTCTTACTTAATAGCAATAAACAAGCATTCATTTGCACTAGTACTAGCATCATCAAACTCATCATCTATTACACCATCATCATCAAGATCTCTAGAAATATAACATTTCTTTACAACCCTAGTTTTACTTTCAAATTTATTTCTACCTCTTTCAATTCTCTCCAGACACCTAGAAGTATAGTGACCGATCTTACCATATGAAAAGAATTTGAATTGTAATTTGCCTTTGTACTTACCGGTACCTCTTTATATTTTATCCGCAAAGTTGGCTTCAAACTCCTCAAGGTCATCATCAGGTTCCATGGTATACTTCTCATCTCTTGAAGTCTCCTCTAAAGTACTAGCTTTGAAAGCAATCTTTGTTTTAGGTAGGGCATCACCAAACTCTCTCATCTCAAAGGCTATAAGTTTTCCAAGCAACTAATCTTTTGAAACATCTTTTACAGTCATGATTTCTTCAATTACAGATACTTTGTGACTGTAGGATTTAGGCAATGACCTAAGTATCTTCAACACAACCTCTTTATCATCAACAGTTCCTCCAAGACCTTTGATTCAATTGACAATTTCATCAACTTTTTGTAAATAGGTGTAGACACCCTAAAATGACCGTGTCGTCAAATCACTTGCATTTCGTCATTTCTTCCTAATCACCTGCATTTCACACATTAGTTAAATAATCTAATTATTTAATTAATTTCATCAAATTCTTCTAAATCTCCTAAATTCAACATTAATTAAATAAATTCCCTTTATTTGAATAATTAAATCAAATTCCTCTATATTCTTCCACAATTAAATAATTTTAATTATTTAATTAGATCATTATCTTCTTTTCAAATTTCACATCCACATTAATTAAATAAACCTAATTATTTAATTAATTCAACAAATTCCCTCTTATCTAAAATTAAATAATTCTTAAATTATTTAATTAAATCAAAAATCTGTTCTTCCAAAATCATGCACAACAATTAAATAAATTTATTTATTTAATTAGCTTTTAAAATCTTCTAAATTAAATAATTCCAATTATTTAATTATTTCTTCCAAAATATCTTCTCTAAATTTAAATAAATCAATTATTTATTTAAATTGCTTTTTCTTCTAATTTGAGTTATCTCTAATATAACTCAAGCTTTCTTGCTCATCAATTAAATATTTCTATATTTAATAAAGCAAAATATCTTCTTTTCTCATACAAATCCCTTCTTGTTTTAAATAACTTAACTGATTGCTTTTTTCTTTTAATTGATTTATCTCTTCAGTTAACTCATTCTTCTATTCTTGATAATTCCTCTCATGCAAAAGCAAGCAAGACACATGTCTTCTTCTCATTCGTTGCACATTCCTCAACTTATCTCCTCCGTTGATTCTTCTGAATTATCTGGACCGTTGATTGATCTTCCTTGAAACCTGTATAAACCCCCCTCATCTCCTTCATTAGCTCTCTCTTCGATCGTATTCTCAGGCATACTTAACAGCGCTTTGAGCATACAAAACGCGTCGATTGAGCACTATCACGATCTTTTGACATTGATCTCTTGAGCACACTACTTGCTTGTTGCAGCTATGGCTTTGCAACTTCATTGAGCAATCCACATTCAATCCAAAGGAAACAATACAGATTTCGGTAAAGTCTTTATTTCATTGATTATTTGTCATGGCTTTTATTTAAATTCGTTTTCTTTATGTTATTGGGTTCTTTGATTTTATTTAGTTTAGATTTAATCATTTTTTTCTCATACACATTCTGGCACGCCCGGTGGGACCCACTAATCCCTTTATTTCTTTGAGAAATTATTTTTTTTAAGTCACAGTACGGCACAGCGCAAACGACACCTCACAGCGCTCTTGGCAGGATCTTTGAGTGCTTCTGGAGGCACAGTCAGGTGCTCTTGGAGGCACTACGGTGCCTTCGGCAGTGCAGCACAGTGCTTTTGGCCTGACAGAACGGCGCTTTCGACAGTATTATACAGCGCTTTTGGCTAAATTAGGTTTTTTACTTTGTTCAGTGTCTTGCAAGATTTTCACGCTATCTATCTTATCAATTTGTCTGACAAGCTGTTGTATTTGTCAGACAAACCTATTTTTTTGGACATCCTAAGCGGATTTATTTAGGAGTACCTTCGTTTGTTGTGTTAATCTTTGGTGTTGTTACAGCTTCTGAGTTTCCCAGATTGCAGAACACAGATCTCTCAACTACCATTTTCTCAAAGCAGTTAATCAATCATGGAATTTTTCTTTAGATCTGATTATTTTGGAAAAGTTCCCCTTTTTATGATCTGAGACAGCGCGGCGCTTTTGGCTATATATTATCATGCGTTTGGTAACACAGCTCCATGCTTCCGGTTATTTGTCGGCGCGCCTGATAATATTCTACATCGCTTCTGGTCTGCATCACAACGCCCTAGAAAACACAGTGCAGCGCTTCTAGTTATTTTGCTGCGCTTTTGGTAATATTCTGCATCGCTTCGGGTCTCTATTACAGTGCTTTTGAAAAATAGTAAGTTGCTTCTGGTAATATTGTGTAGCGCTTTTGGTCAAAGTTGATTTTTGGCTAACTTGTGAATTTTTGGTGGAACTAACTCACTTGTTGCAGCTTCTTATTACTCACACAGAGCCAATAGGTGTTTTCTTAACATGTTCATGTAGGACGAGCATTGAAGACCATTTTGATTTATCTCACTAGGTCTTAGAAACACATTGCATGCTTAAAAGGATAATTGAACAAATCTTTTCTTACAATCTAAGTCTTAGGAACATACTGCTTTTCTTAAGGGACAATGGACATGTATGAACAAACACCTCAATTTTTTAAAGGACAATGGACATGAATGCCAAACACTTCATTTCATAAGTGACAATTTACAACTACAATCGTGTGTGTGCCTAGCTTAGTTGCACCTTATTTTTCTTATAACGGGACAATTGAACCTTTGTTTGCCGTGCTTGCTCTTACTTTTTTTGTACTTCCCTTAGAAGGGCCTGCTTTTGGATTGCGCTTCATCCAAAAGGGACGACCCTAAGCGGAGTTTTCCTTTGAACCGCTATATAAGAGGGATAAGGCGAAAGCCAAGTCATAACCGATGTCAGCCTTACCTTGTGGTGCCAAACTGAAAAGAGGTGTACTAGCTCTTTGTGGAAATGATTTTCACATTGAGCGAAGTGTTTGAAACTCTTAGTAGGATTGGTTAAAGCTTTTAGTAGCTTGTCACATTGCTCATAAGGCGTTGGTCCCTCAAAGTCACTAAGAACTATTTTAGATAGAGACTACCTGACCTACCTCTGAACATTGCGGTAATCATCAGTGCAAGGGAAATCAATTTAAACCCTTAAGATACTCACCATTGGCTCCCTTGAGAAGAGATAGTATTCCCTTGGACATAAAGCTCTTGTGACCTACTTGAGCTTTCCAAGGGGAGGGTGAGATATCCCTACCTATCGTCTCTCGCAAAGATACTAAATATCCGACACCTTTATGGAATGATATTTTTATCGACAGAGTATTAAGCTGTGAGCTGATCTACTGCAATGAAACCTTGTCTCTAGGGATAAAAAGTGCTTGTTATTGATTGCAATTGTCTTAGACCTGTGGAAACATTGGGCTTGTTTGGAGCCTTAAACATACACTATCTGTTGTGTCAGTCCTTGTGCCTTTTTTGACCACTTGTTTGCTGTGTTTTCTCTTGCCAAACCAATCCAATCAGAAACAGAAAAATTTTACCTTTGAAAAACATCAGACACTACTTCAGCACCCTTGGTATTACAGCATCTCGCCTTTGGTAGTACAGTAGATCGCCTTTGGTCAGCAGTAACCTGCCTCTGGCAAAACTCTACTTCAGCGCCCTTGGTATAACAGTAGCTCGCTTTTGGTCACTGTAGCTCGCCTTTGGCATAGCAGTAACTCACTATTGGTAGCTCAGTCCGTCGCCTCTAGCCCACAGTAGCACGCTTTTGGTAGCACAGTCCTGCGCCTCTGGTCAAGCAGTATAGCGCTTTTGGTCCAGTACTTTGTGCATCAGAAGTTTGTCCATTTCTTAAAGCATCTCACAGAAGCCCAGCATTACATTCAGTCCTAGTATCCCATGGTAACCACTAGGCTACAGCAAACTATGAAACCCAAGCAAGTTGTCCCTAAAAAGTGCAAGTCGCCTCCTCGTACACCACAATCAGGTCGTCTCAACATTACTCCCAAGGTGACTCCTAGTACACCCGTGGCAAAGCCAAACAACTCTCCGAACATGCCGCACATAGATGAACCAAGCAATCCTCATGAGGATAGAACCCCTTTGATAAATGCGCCTCAGTATACCACAGGCTTGCCTCCGGATTTTGTCCCACAAGGTTATATCGTAGATCAAACCCCATCTCAAGAAGAGCGACAGTTTGAAATAGGTCAATCCTCTCAAGAAGATGGGCAAGATCTTGATGAATTCATGCAAGATCCTAGAGCTATAGCTGCCTTTGATAAAATCCTTAGTGAGAACCAGGATCATTTCTTTCGCTTGCTTGCAAAGCAAGGCGCCAAGTTACCTCAAGATTTTGATGTGTCCACTCTCAAGGAGAGCAACAACACCCAAGAAGCCATACAAGTAGTGCAAACCATGTCCATGGTAACTACGCCCTTACCTACTCAAGGTTCGCAGTATAGGAATCCCCTTTTTCAAAACCCAACAGGGGAGAGGCCCATATCACCGCTTTTGACTCCTATGGAGATCTATCAAAACCAACAAGAAACTCTCCAACGTCAAGCAGAGTTAGCTAAGCAAGCCACCTTAGCTCGATCGAATGTGCAACCTCCTCCTAAAGTGTCCACCCCAATCGCAAGTGGAATCTTGGTTACCCCATCACGCATAGGTTTCCCACCCAATTACAATCCGGGGAACACTTATGTAGCCATGCAACAAGGGTCTCAACAAATGCCACCTCCTATATCATCACACCTGCATGTCTCTCAACCAATTAGAGTCACGCAGCCCCAACCACAACATTCTTCTACTCTCATCCTCAAGCAGCCCCAACCACAACATTCTTCTACTCTCATCCTCAATCAACCCCAACCATCACAAATCACTTCTACCTATGTTCCTCCTCCACAACGTTCATCCTCGCTCAACTTCTTTCATACATTGCCTAGCCACTCTCAACATTCCCAACATCAGGTTTCCCAAAGCTATGTGCCACCATCACAACCTAATCAAACACACTTTAGCTTTCCTCCCCCCAATACTTTTTTTCAACCATCGCAAAGCCAACATTCTTACCTAGCGCCACCTCCACCTTTGCCTAATCAAGGCCTCCAATTCCAACCCAATCTGAACCAATCGTACAACCCATATGATCCCAATCAATCTTACGACCCTTATAATACTAGTGCGCATGGCTTACACTATAATCTTCCATACGGGCAACACCAACTGCTTTTTGGACAACAGGAGATGTTACCAACCCCTCCCACGACTATGGAGCTAAAGATTGTAGAAGTTCAACAGCAACTCTCTGATCTTACATTTGGCCACACCAAAAAGACCTTCTCTTTGGAGGAAGTGTGTCCTTATCCTTTTGATCGGTCGTTACCAATGATCCCTTTTCCTCAAAATTTCACTATTCCCAAGTTCGATAAGTACAAAGGAAAAGGTGACCCAAAAGACCATCTTAGGGAATTCTATCTCGCTTGCTTCGAGGTCTCTCATAACGACACATATCTTATGCGTCTTTTTCCTCGCAGTCTTGGAGGTCAAGCAATAGAATGGTTCTCACACTTACCTACGGGTATCAAGTCTTTCAATGAGCTAGCAGAGAAGTTTGCCACCCATTTTTCTTACAACGCAGAGCATGAGATTTCCATGACGGACCTATGCAACAATAAACAGAAAAATGGTGAAACTTTCATTTCTTTCCTTCAACAATGGAGACAAATGGCTAGTAAATTCCCTTTCAAGATTCTGGAGAAACAACTTGTTAGCATATTTGTGCAGAACCTCAACCAAGAGTTAGGTTTCCATTTGCAAATTCTTAGTGCTACAACCTTCGATGAAATCACATACAAGGGTATCAACATTGAGAAGGCCCTCATTGCTAAGGGTGTGGTCAAAATCTTTAAGGAGACGAAAGATAGTACTTCTCATCAACAATCAAACGATAAACCCAAATATTGGAACAAGAACAAAAACATGGTCAATGATGGGGTGGTCGATACTAAGCATGTCCAAACGTTGCAAACACCGCTGCAGCTCTCCAAACCAAGTCAAGCTCCACCTCAACAACAGCAGCAACAAAGGCAGCCTTATCCCAACCAACAGCAATGACAACAAGAGCGGCCCCAACAAGATTACCCTCCGCAACGTCAATTCACTCCCTTGGGAGTGCTCATCAAATCGGTCTTACAGCAAGCTTTGCAGAAAGGGCTCATCACCTTACCTGATGCTCCCCCATATGGAGAACCTGTCTACAAAACTGCACGTTACAAAGACAATGAGTATTGTGAGTTCCATAGGAGCAAAGGGCATAGAACTGCGTCTTGCATGAAGCTTAAGCACCTCATCCAAAACCTCATCGACGGTAATCAAATCACTTTTGAGGATGAATCACCAGCGCAACACATGAACAAGGATCTCGATATGTACAAGGAACCATTCCCTCATCACGGTCCACCTCCTCCTCAAGATAGAGGTAAAGGTATCAATCATGCTTCCATGTCTTTTGATTCCATTGTAGGTCATTTTGAAGAGAGTCGAGTGTCTACCCTCACCATCAAAGGCAAATCTACGGATTGTGCTGTTACTACTCGTCGAGGTCATGTCACCATCCGTGCACCTACACCTAGGTTTCCGGTTCAGTCTAATTATAATCTTGTCGAACATCTAGGGAGAACACCAGCACAGATCTCTATTTTGGACCTTCTACGGTCATCACCTACACATAGAGTGGTGCTAGAAAAAGCCCTCCAAGAGTCTTCCGTTCCTAACAACATAGCAGTCGCAGATTTCCAAGCTATAGTGGGTAATATTGCTTCGCCTTACAACGTGGTCTTCTCTGAGAAAGACCTCCCCTCCCATGATCCTTGTCACAACGATGCCCTTCATATTGAAGTTCTCATCCATAAGCGCAAAATCAAACGCATACTCATAGATGGTGGTGCTGGTCTCAACATCTGTTCTTTAAAGTTACTAAAGCAATTGGGATACTCTGAGGATCACGTCAACACTGATCATAGTATTACAATCAAGGGGTATGATGATGCAGAACGCCATTCAGAAGGTGTTATTCACTTGCCTATACAACTGGGCCCAGTCATGCTTGAAACTAGGTGCCAAGTTCTTGATATTGAGCTGCCTTACAACATTATCCTAGGCCGCCCATGGATCCATGCAATGAAAGCTGTTCCCTCCACGTACCATCAGTCCCTCAAGTTCCCATACAATGGTACAGAGATCACCATCCCAGGAGACCCTAATCCTTTTGAATTTTGCCATGTCTTGCAAGGAAGCTATAAGAATTGCAACCAAGTGCCTAAAAATGACAAAGCCCTTGAATCCCCTCTCTACGTTGACCCTGAAACTCTCATGCAAGCCTCTACAAGTGAACCTACACCCCTCCCCAAAATCACAGCTCGCGTTCGAGATATAGGCTTTGGCACTTATGATATCTCAGAATCTTGTTGTGTAGGGCGGATGCCTTTATCTCCAAAATCTTATGGCAAACCACCCATTGCCAAAGTAACCAAAAAAGCAGCTATTCCTCCCCCAACATTCCTAACCCAATTCCAACATGGATGGTTATTGGAAGAGGAAACTATTTAGGACATCTCTTCTTGGCTCTACAAGGAGAAAGAACCAGTCACGATACCAGTCAAGCAATATGGAAATGGCTTAAGGATAGTGAAAAACATGGGCTATAAAGGCAAAGGTGGCCTTGGGAAACAGAATCAAGGCACTATGGAGCCCATTGTGGTAACAAAGAAGCTAGACAAGAAAGGATTAGGATTTGGTAAGAAGGTACCACGCGCCTTGGACATCGAGTATATCCTCGACGAGGTAGCTGACACTTTTCCCGCCGATACGACGTCTATAGAGGATATCATCGATGACTCTTCCCTCCACATGACCAATCTATTCGCAAAATCCTCCATTTTTACACTATCCTCCGTATCCTTAACTTCCACCACCAGCACCCAGAATGTCACGCTTGTCTACCCTGAACTTATCGATTGGGACCAACAGGGGGCCCCCATTATAGATGTATTTCAGAATGACGAAGCTCTAGCTGAGTTCATGGGACTTTGGGAAGGTATCCCTCTTGGCGATCACAAAGCAAGTTTTGTAATGGAACTAGAGCCCATGGCTTATTTTGGTGAGAATGCCAAATCCTCTAGTCGCAAAAGTGCAAATAAAGAAAGATCTCTAGGTGAAAACCACACTGTGGCACCTCCTGATCCCAAAATAGTAAAAATAAAGGACGTACCCAAGGGTGAAAACCCAACTATGGCACCTGAGGATGGAGGATTTGACTTTCCCTTACCATCTAAGTATCAAGAGAAATCAGCTCTCTTAGTGGAAGATTCTACAGAAATAAATCTTGGCACAGAACAAAATCCAAAGACAACATTCCTAGCAGCATCCTTATCTGACACAAAGCACAGAAATCTTAACAGCTTCTTCTTGCAACGAACCATCAACTTTGCATGGACCTATGTAGATATGCCAGGGCTAGATCCTAAGCTGGTAGTTCATTATCTCACAGTTGATCCCAAAGTGAAACCAATCAAGCAGAAGTTGAGAAAGATGCACCCACAGATAGCTCTCTTAGTGAAGGTGGAAATACAAAAGTTGTTAGATGCAAAGTTCATACGACCCATTGACTATTCAGATTGGGTCTCAAACATTGTACCTGTGTCTAAACCTAATGGGCGCATCTACATGTGTAATGATTTCAGAGATCTCAATAAGGCATGTCCTAAAGATGACTTTCCACTACCAAACATTGACATTATAGTGGACTTGACAGCAGGTCACAAGATGCTTTCTCTCATGGATGGATTCTCGGGTTATAATCAGATAAGGATAGCTGAAGAAGACCAACATAAGACAACCTTTACTTGTCCTTGGGGCAATTATTGTTGGTGTGTCATGCCGTTTGGTCTGAAGAATGCAGGAGCAACCTATCAGAGAGCAATGACAGTGATCTTCCACGATCTGTTTCATCACATCATGGAAGACTATGTTGATGATATATTGGCTAAATCTTCTAGAGTGGATCACATACAGGTCTTAGGACAGATCTTCGACAGGCTTGAAAAATACCAAGTAAGACTCAATCCAAAGAAGTGTGTATTCGGCGTAACATCAGGGAAGCTATTGGGATACATTGTATCTCGTAGAGGCATCGAAGTAGATCCAGCGAAAGTAAAGGCTATAGTGGAGATGTCTCCACCAAAGAACCTAAAAGCATTAAGGAGCCTCCAAGGAAGGTTGCAGTCCATCAGGCGTTTCATCTCATAGCTAGCAGATAAATGTCAACCCTTTCAACACTTGCTCCGAAAGGATGTTTCATTTCGATGGGACAATAAGTGTCAAGCAGCATTTGATCAACTTAAAGAGTATCTAGCTACACCTCTTGTATTGGTTCCACCAGTTGCGGACAAACCTTTGATCTTATACATCTCCACTACAAATTCAGCCCTAGGGGCCCTGCTAGCACAAAATGATGACACAGGAAAGGAGCATGCAATTTATTACATTAGTAGAACCTTGGTGGGATACGAGCTCAATTATTCACCAATGGAAAGGGCTTGTTTAGCAGTAGTGTTCGCCTCCCAAAAGTTGCGACATTACATGCTAAACCAACACACAAATCTGATAGCCAAGATTGATCCCTTGAAGTATCTACTAGCAAAAGCAGCTCTCACAGGCAGACTAGCTAAATGGGTTATGATCCTTAGTGAGTTCGATATTGAGTACATGGATCGTAAGGCAATTAAAGGACAAGCCCTCGTGGATCAACTAGCAGATGCACCTATGAAAGATACACATCCTATGGTAGCAGACTTTCCTGATGAGAATCTCTTCACTCTTGCTACCTCCATAATGTGGAAGTTGTACTTTGATGGTTCTTACACACAGCATGGATCAGGAGCTGGCATCTTATTTGTTACACCGCAAAATGACTATATTCCTAAGTCATATCGGCTTGCATTCCCTTGCACCAACAATATAGCCGAATATGAAGCACTCCTTATAGGTCTCAATACATCAGTTCAATGGGATATCACAGAATTACAAGTATATGGAGACTCACAGCTAGTCATTCGCCAAGTCACAGATGAATACCAAACAAAGGATGAAAAGTTGGTCCCCTACAAACAACTAGTGGATGCCTACAAACCACACTTTTCTAGCATCACATTTGAGCAAATTCCAAGAGAGCATAACAAAGCTACAGATTCTATGGCTTTTGTAGGGTCACTGATTGACATGCCTGCTAATACACAGAAGTGTGAATTCTTGATCGAGCAATTGTTGATACCAGCCGTCGACGTTCTAGTTACTGAAATCATCTGTGAACTTGTTGGTCCCAATTCCCCATGGTATGAAGATATCTATGAATACCTCAAGAACAATACCTTTCCCCTGACCTCTCCTCCACCCAACGCAAAACCTTTATCCGTCGATCCTCTCGTTATACCATTCTGGGTGATACACTATATCGCCGGACTCTCGATGGTATCCTCTTACGATGTCTTAACGTGGAAGAAGTCGAAGCTACCTTACGAGACATACACGAAGGTGTCTGTGGCGCACATTCTACTGGTCCTAATCTTGCTAAGAAGATACTTAGAATAGGTTATTACTGGCCTACAATAGAGCAAGATGCTGCGCAGTTTGCTAAGAAGTGTCTACAATGTCAGCAGCATGGCGATCTGATTCATGCACCAGCTCATGAGTTACAACGTGTGACAACTCCATGGCCTTTTTCTCAATGGGGTCTCGACCTCATAGGACAAATCCACCCTTCCTCCTCCAATGGCCACAAGTTTATCATTACCGCCACTGAATATTTCACGAAGTGGGTGGAAGCCATTCCTATGACCTATATCACCGGTAAGCAAATAGCTAAGTTTATTCTAAACTACCTCATATGCCGGTATGGTATTCCACAAGCCATTGTCACTGATAATGGGAGACCATTCAAGAACTAAGATGTTTGTGCCTTATGCATACAATACAATATCCAACATCGCTTTTCAACTCCCTACTATCCGCAGAGTAACGGCCAAGCTGAGGCTTCCAATAAAACCATTCTCAAAATCCTCAAGAAAACAGTCAATGAAGCTCGTCGTGATTGGCACTTGCAACTCAATCCCGCCCTATGGGCCTACCGCACTAGTATCAGAACACCAACTGGAGCCACACCATATGCCTTGGTCTTTGGCTCTGAAGCCATCCTACCTATAGAGATCGAGATCCCATCCCTCAGAGTATCCATGCAGGACCTGATCGGCAGAGATGAGTATCGCACTTCCAGATTAGCTGAGCTTGAACTACTAGATGAGAGGTGCCTTGCCGCACTTAATCATCTCCATGTCTATCAAAACCACCTCTGGCGTAATTACAACAAAAAGATCAAAGAAAGATAGTTTCAAGTTGGTGATCTTGTACTTAAGGAAAATTAGAGAAATCAAGTAGATCGAGAGAAGAAGGGTAAGTTTGAGCCTAACTGGTTAGGTCCCTTCATTGTCACAGCAGCGTATGGATCAGGAGCTTATACTTTAGCTACACCTGACGGCATTCCTCTAGATGAGCCACTTAACAGTGTCCATCTCAAGAAGTTCTATGCCTGATCCTCAGAGTATTCTAAAAAAAAAAAATCCATCCTCTAGTGAAAACCTGGCAAACAGGCGCCTTGGATAGGTACCATAGTGAAAACCTGGCAAACAGGCGCTATGCGTAGAGTCAGCATCCATCGTCTATCGAGTCCTGTCCACTCCTTGTCCAGTTCGCAACGCGCCTCATCCATCCACCCATAATAAAACCATTGACTTTGTTTGCATTTCCATCTCCCTATCTAGTATAGCTTGGAAATTTGTCAATGTCCCTCGTTGTCTTCCTATGTCTTGATCTGTGTCTACAGTTAGCACTGTCTTGTCCTAGGTCATGTCTTTCTGTGTCTTCTTCGGCAGTCACCCCTACAGTTTCCTCTACCAGAATGGGGGCAACTCTTTCCTTAGCTTTGGTCTAGGATTGGTTCCTTGTTCGTGGTTCGCAGCGCATACTTCAATCTTGTCTCATTTCCACAGGTAACACCCTTTAACAGACACAGAGTTCCTACGATAAGGCTGTCATCTTCTCAACGCTTTTCCCCCTGCATCACATCTACCAGAACTACATACTATCATCTTCTGTCTTAAAGTACCTTGATCCCATGGATATGGGTATGTAGGCAGTCTGGAATACGAAGGACGTTTCCAGTACTCAGGTACAAAAGATCCCCTCTTCTCTGCCCTTTTTTTCACATCATCCCATCTACTAGAACTACATATTATCTCTTCTCAATCTTAAGGTACCTTGATCCCATGGATATGGGTATGTAGGCAGTCTGGAATACGTACGACGTTTCCAGTACTCAAGTAAATAAGATCTCCCCCTTCCACCTTGACCCATCTCATCACTCTATCCAGAACTACATATTTATCATGTTCCTCTTCCATCATAAGTGTGCCTTGATCCCGTGGATATAGAGTATGTAGGCAGTCTGGAATACGAAGGATGTATCCAGTACTCAGGCACACACGATCCATCATTCTCCACCCATCCCAATCCATTAGCATTCCATCCTTCTAGTCTTCCGTTGTCAAAATCCATTCGCCTCGACTTGACTAACTCAAGCAGCAAGCTAGCACATCCTTTCAAAGAAAAAGTCCTTAACAAACTTGAAGCAAAGAGGCCTACTGCCAGAGTCATCTACCGTCCTGCATACCGATTGCCAACATCAGCTAAGTACCGCTTAACCAAGCCCTAGATCCACAAGCTTGTCTTCTACGAAGTGTTCCATTGTCGAGACCAACACACGCGTCTCCTACGACATGTGGCATTTCCCGCAGCAAGACATTGTCTTTTTAGGTAGATAGCACCCTTTAACGGACACAGAGTTCCTACGATAAGGCTATTATCTTTCCTATCCAATCTATCCTGAGAAAACCTCTTTGGCAAGAGAATATGTTGGCTGTATGTTTTCTTTGTAAGTCCGTCAATTTTGTGTTATGGTTTATCTTTTGTCCTTTATCCAATACCTATTCAAGACTACCTTGATTTATCTATAATCTTGGTATGTTGCGACGCAGTACGGATTGGGGGCATAGTCATTGCTCTCTGTGTGCCGTGTTTGAGGAATGATCTTTAGTATCTTTCTTGGCATTCTATTTATCTTGTGTGTGTTATGACCTAGCATCTTACATATTAATAATTCTTCTTGCATTTGCATGTATGGAAGTTTATTTTATGTTCAAGACTATGGCTTATTCACATGTTCCAACAAGGTTATATTATGTCTAAAGGATCTAAGTTCAAACCATTTGTTTGCAGAGTCAATGTCCACGCACTCGGATATTACTGCACCTTGGTCTTTTATACCTTGGTGGCGAACTATCCACATGCTATATCAAAATAAGGATTGCTCTTTATATACAAATACGAAGCCATTGCAACAAGCTCACCTTTCATCCATTTCCACAAACCCTTATATCACTTTCATTGCAGTAATCGATCAACAGTCTCTGTCTCCATCTCCTCCTGTTCTTCTCTCTGGTGCATATCTGCAAAACCCACATGTCAGATATCACTAGTCATCACATCTATATCATCATATATCTCTATCATCATACATCTATAAGCATCATATAAGCCACATATGTCATCACATGAATCCATAATCATACATACATATCATCACATCCATGACATCAAGGAATGCATACACAAAGGCATGACCAACAGTGAGCCGAATCGATCATCATATATATCATGTAATGGCCATCATAATACAGAGTGTTTGTGTCTACATCAATAATACAAAATGTGTATAAATCTAAATATACATCAATATAATACATCAAGGCTATCAAGAGCCCACAAAATATAAATCAGAATGCACGCAGGCATCTGTCCCAAATGATACAATATGATACAATACAAATAAAGGTGCCCTAGTGGGTAGAGCTACCCTCCTGCTGTTGCCCTTGGCCTCCCCCTGTGCTCGGTGGAGGTCCCCCTGATGGTCCTCCTCCTCCCCTTGGCGGTAAGAGTGGTCCTCTAACTGAAGACACTGACTGCCCTATCCTCCGAGATCCAGATGCCCCAGATCTGCTCCTATCTCTGTAACTCGGTGCCTGCTGAGCTGCTGGCACCGCTCCCACGTACAAGCCCCTGTAGTACTCTGCCTCCCTGCCGGCGGATACTAGCTCGCCCTGCACTCGGACGAGCTCGCTATATAAGGTCCTCTGGTCTGCACCCAGTGCGCGGCGTGCCTCCTATCTCTCCCGCCTCACTCTAAATAGTGTGGCCTCTGCTGTCAACTGCAGCTGCACCTCTGCATCTCTCTCTCTCCTAGCTTGTGCTAGCTCATCTGCGTCTACTGCTAGTGCGGCTGGCAGCTGCACCTGTACCTGTGCCTGTGCCTGTATCTGGGCCTGCAGCTGTCTGTATGCCTGCACCTATGCCTGTAGCTGCGCCTGTACCTGTGCCAGGGCTGTCTGTGCTGCTGAGGCTGCCTGTGTCTGTGCCTGGGCTGTGGCCTCTGCCTGCCTCGCATTTGCCTGCGCTGCATTCCTGTCTCTCCTAAGTCGTGCCATCCGGAGCTCTAAGCGAGTCCTCCGGGCTATCTCCTCCTATAGCAGTCACTCTACTCTCTGTAAGTTAGTCTCTACGACCGGGCCCACTACCTCTGCCATCTCCACATCGGCCTGCTGGCCACTACCCTCTCCACCTACCTGCTGGCCCGCTACCTGGCTGCCCTGGCCTACTGCCTCATCCTCGCCTCCCCTCCAAGGACCAATACCTCTCCCACTGCCCCTGCTACACCTGGTGTAGTCAGTCTCATCGGCCTGTGTGTCTGCCAGTACTGGTCGTACTCTGGCAGCGTCCTTGGGTCTACTAGCCCAGAGTCCCAATCCCATCTCACGGGGATAAGTCCCTGTACCTCTGTCAATGCTATCGCCACTGGGATCTCGGCATCCCAGTCTCCAACCTCCCTCCGTGTCCTGGCATGAGTGGCCTCCCCCACGGGTAGTCCCTGTGGCAATCCAAACTACCTGCGAACTCGCTCTGGAAGGTATCTCTCTATCATATCTGTCCATCTACCGAACAGATAACAAGCCTGTCTACAGTACATGAGCTGCTCATGCTCGTCTGCCCACTCCTCACATAGTAACTAGGGCCTCCATATAAATAGGTCCATCTCGTCTATCTGCTGCCTCCAGTAGCTAACAGACCCCATCCTCCGATGTGTCATCACCCTGTCATATAAAAATGCATATGGCTCACCTCTGTCTTGGTGGCGCTGTGCCATGGGTCGGATAACGGGAATGTGCTCCCACGCCCATACCTGTAGTAGAGTCACCCCTGCTGAGAGGCTCCTGCCTCTCCTGTAAACACAATGGTGCATATCATGATATAGCTGTCCTAACACGCAGGGTCCCCACGCATATTGTCTGCCATGGGTGAACATCCCTGATAGCACTGTACCCTAGCCAACTGATAATCCTCTAGATCTCCTGTCCGGGCACAGGAAGCCGCCAATCAATGATGCAACGATCCATCTGATCCTATCACAGAGTCTCAGGATGTCTGCCCATCGGATCTCCCCGTCCTTTATCCACAGGTCATCTGTGCAGAAGACCTCCTCCAAGCCTGCCTCACCCCGTGCTGGGTCAAAGTCCACGATCTCTCCATCTATCCGGATCCTCAGGATGTGGTATACATCCTCCAGTGTCACTGTAGCCTCCCCCGTCAGAAAGTGGAATGATGAGGTCTCGCTGTGATACCTCTCCACGACTGCTGTCACTAGGGCGAGATTCGCCCTAATGTGTGTCAAGTGGGCCACATGCCATAGTCTCGCATGCTCCAGGAATGCGTCCTCCTCCCATGTCAGCTGAACAACCTCGTGCACGATGGCTTGGTGTCGCTCCCGCGACATAAGCGGTGGCAGTATCCTCTGCATCCATACGCAACACGCTTGTCAATTTCTTTCCTTAATCCCTCAAATCCTACCTATCCATAGGCTATGCTATGCAACCCCCAACCATCCCTTTTCCCTCTTGTCAGCTAGGCTCGGTGTCCCTCTCCTAAGTCCCCCCATTCTATTGCACCCTAACTTTTTATTCTATCTAGCCAAAAGCGCTTTGATTTATACAAAAGCGTTGTCCCTCTCTACCAACAGCGCCATACTGTTTATCCAGACGCGCTGTAGTTTTTAAACCACATGCGCCTTGTTTTTTCAGAAGCGCCACTCTGTCCTACCAACCGCGCCACTCTGTCCTACCAGACGCGACGTGCTTTTCCCACCTACCCACCACTTGCGCTAACTTGCTTTGCCAAGTGCGCTGCACTACCTAACCACATGCGCTGCGGGATTTGCCTAATGCGCTGCGGCATGCATCCCTTAGCCAAAAGTGACGCAATTTTTCCATTAGTGCTGCAGGCGACTACCAGCCGCGCTACAGCGCGCCAAAAGTGCTACAACCCTACACCATACGCGCTGCAGCTTCCTAAAGCGCCTTTGGCTAACTTGGCTAACCCTACCTAAACCTAGCCCTAAACGACCCTAAACGACAAATGCAAAGGGGGTTTTCGATCACTTACCACTGCCGGAGCTCCTGCTGGCCGCCGGTAGGTCCGCACCAGCTCCGCCCGATGATTGTGCACTGGAATTGGCATCTCTCCTCGCTAGCTGCTCCACTCTCTCCAACTAGGTTTGAATTCTCTCCTCTCTAAATTTAGAATCTCCAAGGGTGTAAATGAGGATTGTGGTCCCCATGGGCCCTATTTATAGTGTTCCCCCCCCTTAGTTTTTCTTTCCCACCCCTTCTTCTGCTTTTTCTTCTTCTTGGTCGCGTCCTCTTCTGGTCAAGCGTCAACCCCTTTCCTCTATCACTTCCCTGTCTTCCCGCTCGAGGGGGCATATGCTGGGGCAACTACCTACACTGGGGCATCAAAAAAAATTGTATTACATCTTCAACAATCATTTTCTTTGACGCAACACTACACGCTGCATTGCATCAAAGAGGGGCAAAATGTAGACACCCTAAAATGACTGTGTCGTCAAATCACTTGCATTTCGTCATTTCTTCCTAATCACCTGCATTTCACACATTAGTTAAATAATCTAATTATTTAATTAATTTCATCAAATTCTTCTAAATCTCCTAAATTCAACATTAATTAAATAAATTCCCTTTATTTAATTAATTAAATCAAATTCCTCTATATTCTTCCACAATTAAATAATTTTAATTATTTAACTAGATCATTATCTTCTTTCCAAATTTCACATCCATATTAATTAAATAAACCTAATTATTTAATTAATTCAACAAATTCCCTCTTATCTAAAATTAAATAATTCTTAAATTATTTAATTAAATCAAAAATCTATTCTTCCAAAATCATACACAACAATTAAATAAATTTATTTATTTAATTAGCTTTTAAAATCTTCTAAATTAAATAATTTCAATTATTTAATTATTTCTTCCAAAATATCTTCTCTAAATTTAAATAAATCAATTATTTATTTAAATTGCTTTTTCTTCTAATTTGAGTTATCTCTAATATAACTCAAGCTTTCTTGCTCATCAATTAAATATTTCTATATTTAATAAAGCAAAATATTTTTTTTTCTCATGCAAATCCCTTCTTCTTGTTTTAAATCACTTAACTGATTGCTTTTTTCTTTTAATTGATTTATCTCTTCAGTTAACTCATTCTTCTATTCTTGATAATTCCTCTCATGCAAAAGCAAGCAAGACACATGTCTTCTTCTCATTCGTTGCACATTCCTCAACTTATCTCCTCCGTTGATTCTTCTGAATTATCTGGACCGTTGATTGATCTTCCTTGAAACCTATATAAACCCCCCTCATCTCCTTCATTAGCTCTCTCTTCGATCGTATTCTCAGGCATACTTAACAGCGCTTTGAGCATACAAAACGTGTTGATTGAGCACTATCACGATCTTTTGACATTGATCTCTTGAGCACACTACTTGCTTGTTGCAGCTATGTCTTTGCAACTTCATTGAGCAATCCACATTCAATCCAAAGGAAACAATACAGATTTTGGTAAAAGTCTTTATTTCATTGATTATTTGTCATGGCTTTTATTTAAATTCGTTTTCTTTATGTTATTGGGTTCTTTGATTTTATTTAGTTTAGATTTAATCAATTTTTCCTCATACACAATAGGCTGTTATGTTCTCATCTTCACTCATTTTTAGACTTTAATACTTAGCTTTTAGGTTCTGTAATTTGGCACCTTTTACAAAATCATCTCCTTCATATAAATTCTTCAACTTTTCCTAGATTTCATGAGTTATTTCCAGATCCATGACTTTTATTAACTCAGAGTTGGACAAGGCACTTAACAGAGCATCTCTAGCTTTTCCATTTAACTCATATTGTTTGATTTTATCATCACTTGATGGACCATTCAAAGGAATAGTATATTTTGATTATGTTGTCTTCCAAACATTATAACCAAGAAAAATGAGATGGCTTTTGATTCGTACCTGTAGACACCTAAAAATGTCTTCTACCATCAAACTGACTCCTGAAAACCCTAAACACACTAATTTCCCTTCTAACCAATTAATTAAATTTTTATTTAATTAATTACCCATTTCATTTTCCAAATTCACACCATTCTATCCCCAAAATTGAATTAATTTCATTAATTCAATAGTCCAAACCTTAGCCAATTAATTTAATAAATATGCAATATTTATTAAATCAATTTCCCCTTTTTCACTAAATCCAATTAATTAGTTAACAGAGGGACTTCTTCATGCATCAAACCTCTGCCAAAATCTCTCCACAATGGTGCAGGAGCACCCGCACATGATCAGGATATAGGTCCGCATGATGACATACATGATCAGGATATAGGATAATTATCAGCATGATGACAGGATAGTCTATTTTTAGTATGTTTGACTTTATCATGTAATAAGGTCCATTGGACCGATGCTATGTATTAGATCAACATAGGAGTATGTGTAGGCAGTTAGAGATCGAGATAAGGTTATCTGAGCTGTCCTCTCTCCCAGCCGCTTGGAAGCTCCCAGCCGCTGGGAAGTGAAGTTGGTAGTACTCGAAGGATTTGTTATATATACCTTCGATCTGTTAGGGTTTAGATATATTGATAGTTCATCTTGATGTTGTTAGATGTATTGGGTTGAGCTGAGATTCAGGAGAGCAGTTCAGACATTGTGAAGCTGTATTCAGAACATTTGAATTTCAACTGAATAAGATCTCATCTTTTGCATTATCTGGTTGTATCAGTTGTATCTGTTTTGATTTCATTTCCGTTTTGCAAGTTAATGGGTACTTTCAACCCTTCCACCGGTTGATCCTGCAAATCGGTGGAATGGTCCTGTATCATAGCTTAGGTTGCATTTGTGTTTTCTGTTTATGCCTTGCATTGTTCATGAGATCAGTTAGGAGCATGCTGTGAAACAGCCTAGCATCCTCATGTGCTAGGTATAGAAAGATAAACTGTTAGATTTTGGTTTGAAGGTGATCCGGCCCGGTCGTCACATTGTCTTTGTGAAATTATGCGGTTCTAAGTGTTTACATGCAGTGGAAGGATACACAGGAGTCTGCATGTGCGTTTCCAGCCAGAGCTAGCCGCATCGTCATCTGCGAATACATCGCCATTAGGATCGGGTCGTGAAACTGTTGAAGTGTGCATGTTGCAAGTGCATCATGATGGTTTGAGTTGGATATATACTCAGTGTATATATCGCAGTCAGGATCATCTCTCGGGGAAGCTCATCATCCGCGTATCGCTAGCTGATGCGGGTGGGAAAGTTCAGTTTTTGTCTAAGTATTGAAGAGTTCATCAGGAGGATGTGTGACGTCATCGTCATCAGGATATGACGTCATCGTCATCAGGATATTGAAATATCCCTCTATGCGAGTTTATCCTGTTGTCGCTAAGTGGTTAAGTATCGGCGTAGGCAGGAAGTTGTATTAGCATCATCAGGAGGTTTCGAAAGAACCGGATGAACAATATCATGATGCTGTTGCTTGTATCGTCGGGCAGTGGAGCGTCGAAGGCAAGGTGTTGAAGGTGAATGTCATCAGGATATTTGAAGCAACCGGATATTTGGATATCCTGCTGACGAAGGTGATATTGAATATCATGATGATGCCGCTTGTGTTTGGCGCCCGGTGAACAGTGCAACCGGAGGATGTTTGCGCCCGTTGAATGTCATGATGATGATGATAGGCGACAGGCGGAGGAGGTGAACAGTAGTCGGCAGGAGGATAGTTGCGATCATCTGAAATATGATGATGCTGTTGGTGTTTTTAGGAAACATGATGATGATGCTGAACCGATAAGGATTTTTATCATGTTGTTTGTATATTTGGCTACTCCTTCCTGTCAGTAAGCCTCCGTTGCATTTCACTCTGCATCATAGTGGTATCAGAGCAAAGGTTAGGATCTTTAGGAAAAGATAGGCAGGATGTCAGACGAAGAAGGAACATCTGAGGTTCCAGCAAGGATGACCAACGCTGAGTTGGCAGTTCTGGTGAAGAAACAGATTGCAGAAAGCAAGGCCGTGAAGGCTCAGAATCAGGAGTTGAAAGATGAGTTAGCAAAGTTGAGGAGCAGAGTAGGTTCTGGTAGAGAAGATGATAGGGAAGAAGAAGAGATCCCTAATTGGAGCGAGGAGGTCGTTCCTGCAGACCAGAGGCCACTGCTGAACGCCCTCAAGGCCATGGAGAGGAGAACCATGGATGTGAAGCTGGATTTGCTAGTGTTTACAGGTAAGATGGACCCTGATTCAGTGATGGAATGGATAGATTGTTTGAACAATTTCTTTGTAACAGAGGAGATACCAGAACAACAGAGAGTGAAGATAGCACAGTCAAAGATGAAAGAAGCTGCCTTGACATGGTGGAATTTTGTTCAGGATGATAGAGTACAGGAGGGAAAACGTAGAGTTGCCACATGGAAGAAGATGATGGAATTGGTAAAGGAAGCTTATATTCCATTGGATTACAGTATCCAGTTACACAAGAGGAAGCAAAACCTGAAGCAGAAGGAGCTAGATGTCAGCTCATATACAGAAGAGTTCATGAAACTCTGTATGAAGACAAAGGTGAAAGAAAGTGAAGAAGAGAAGGTAGCCAGATACCTTAATGGATTGAGGTTTAATATTCAGGAAGATCTGAGTCTGCATAATCTAGATACAGTGCAGAAAAGTTTTCAGTTGGCATTGAAAGTGGAAGAAAAGTTGAAGAGAAAACAAGAGCAAAACAATAGAGGAAGAGGAAGACAACAAAGAGGTGGAAGAGGTCCTTTCAGAGGCAGAGGACATGGACAGGGATATCAAGGAGAATCCAGTCAGGATAATAGTAAGGGCAACAATAGTCAGAATCAGAGAGAGAATTACAGTCAGCAAGGAAATTTCAGAGGTAGAAGACCTTACAGAGGAAGATCCCAGGGCAGAGGATCCATCAGATGCTACAACTGTAACAAAGAAGGCCATATAGCCAGCAGATGTCCAGACAAGGCCACAAGCTCAGCAGGAGAAAGGAGGACAAATCTGGTTAAAGAACCTGATAATCAAAGCAGGACAAGCTCTAATGAATTTCAGAGTGTGAATGGTCCTGAGAATTATGGATATCCAGAAAGTGGAGAGTCCCTGATGATGAGAAGAACAGTAACTACCATGAAGGTACCTGACAAAGAAGCCCCTCAAAGGAAGTCCCTTTTCAGAACCATTTGCAAAGCAGGAGGTAAGGCATGTAAGGTTTTGATTGATTCTGGTTCTACTGAGAACTTTGTGTCTGAAGAAATGGTGGTAAAGCTGAAGCTTAGGAGATTGCCTCACCCATCTCCCTATAAAGTCTCATGGCTTACTCAAGGTCAGCAGACAACTGTAGAAGAGCAGGCTTGGGTAGAATTCCAGATTGGTGGATATAAGGATAAGTTGTTGTTTGATATCACCAAGATGGATGCTTGCAACCTTTTGTTTGGTAGACCATGGCAGTATGATCTGAAGGCACAGCATGATGGTGTTAAAAACACCTATAAAATCACTAAAGATGGTATAGATGTAACGTTATTCCCATTGAAGGAGAAAGAGGAGAAGTCTAAAGGAAAAGAGGTGAAGGTCATGCTAATGGAAGGCAAACAGTTCATGAAAGAAGTAGCAGCAGAAGGTGCAGTTGCATATGCCCTGATCCCCTGTATGAGTGTGAGTAAGAAACAACAGCAAGAAGTCAAGAAGGAGAGAAAGCCAAGGTTGATAGACCCAGCTGTCCAAGAGTTATTGGATAAGTACAAAGGTGTCATCTCAGAGGGAATGCCAAAATCCCTACCACCTGTCAGAGATATCAGTCATTGCATAGACTTGATTCCAGGGTCTACACTTCCAAATAAAGCAGCTTATAAGCTTACCCCAGAACAGAATGCAGAAGTAGCCAGACAGATTGAAGAATTGATGAATTCAGGTCTGATTGGGAAGAGTTTGAGTCCATGTGCAGTACCAGCTGTACTAGCACCAAAGAAGGAAGGCACTTGGAGGCTTTGCACCGATTCCAGAGCCATCAACAAGATCACAATCAGGTATAGGTTTCCAATCCCCAGAATTGAGGATTTACTTGATTGTTTGGGAAGTGCTAAGTACTTTACCAAAATAGATTTGAAGAGCGGATACCATCAGATCAGGATTAGACCAGGTGATGAGTGGAAGACAGCATTCAAAACAAATGAAGGGTTATATGAATGGAAGGTTATGCCTTTTGGTTTGTCTAATGCCCCTAGTACTTTCATGAGGCTGATGAATGAGGTTCTGAAGGAATTCATTGGTAAATTTGTCATAGTCTATTTAGATGACATTCTGATTTTCAGTAACACCAAAGAAGAACATCTCAGGCATATAGATCTGGTTCTCAAGAGGTTACATGAAGAGAAGCTGATGATAAACTTGGACAAGTGTCTGTTCATGAAACAGGAGATCACCTATTTAGGTTTTGTCATTTCACAAGGAAAGCTGCAGATGGATAAGGAGAAGGTGAGTGCCATATTGAATTGGCCAACTCCACAGACTGTAAATGATGTCAGAAGTTTCCATGGGTTAGCAACCTTCTACAGAAAGTTTATAAGAGGATTCAGTCATATTTGTGCACCCATGTTGGATACCATCAAAGGAGGACAGAAGTGCAGGTTTGTTTGGACTCAAGGAGCAGATGATTCCTTTGAGGCATTGAAGAGGAAGGTGGCACAGCAGCTAGTCCTTGCACTTCCAGATTTTAACAAGATCTTTCAGGTAGAGTGTGATGCCAGTCACATGGCCATTGGAGCAGTACTCAGTCAAGAGGGTAGACCAATTGCATTTTTCAATGAAAAGCTCAATGATGCTAAGAAAAGGTATTCATCATATGATCTGGAAATGTATGCTTTAGTTCAGTCCCTAAAGAAATGGAGGCATTACCTGATGCCAAAGGAGTTCATAGTATTCACAGACAACTAGGCTTTGAGTTTCATCAACAGTCAGGAAAAGCTGAACCACAGACATATGAAGTGGGTAGAAACCCTACAGGCTTTCACTTTTACCTTGAAGCATAAGAAAGGGGTTAAGAACAAAGTTGCAGATGCTTTGAGCAGGCAAGTTCTCACAGTAAATCAGATTCAGTTAGAGAGTGTTGGTATTGATTCACTCAAGACCATGTATGAGTCTGATGCTGATTTTGGAGAAATATATCAGGTCTGTACTTCTTTTGGGGAGAAATACCATGCTGAGTTCTCTGAATTTCTAATCCAAGATGGATTGTTGTTCAAGGGTGGTCAGTTGTGTATCCCAAGGTGTTCTATGAGATTAAATATAATCAAGGAGAAACATTGTGGAGCCATGGCAGGTCATTTTGGTCTAGATAAGACTCTTGATCTGGTCAAGAGGCATTATTTCTGGCCTAAGTTGCAAACAGATGTCAGAAAATTTGTAGAAACCTGTGTAATATGTCAGAAGGCTAAAGGCAGGTCAACTAATGCAGGGTTATATCAGCCCTTACCCATTCCTTCCAGACCATGGGAAAGCATCAGTATGGATTTTGTTTTGGGTTTACCAAGGACTAGGAGAGGATATGACAGTGTTTTTGTTGTAGTGGATAGATTCAGTAAAATGGCACATTTCTTGCCATGCAAAACCACTGCTGATGCCTCATACATTGCAGATTTATTCTTCAGGGAGATTGTCAGAATTCATGGGTTGCCTTTGAGCATAGTTTCAGACAGGGATGTGAAGTTTGTGGGTCACTTCTGGAGAACCCTTTGGAGGAAACTGGGAACCAATTTGTCTTTTTCCTCTGCATATCATCCTCAAACGGATGGTCAGACTGAAGTAGTGAACCGTTCCTTGGGGAATCTACTTAGATGCTTGACAAAACAGCATGGAGAGAAGTGGGACAATATTCTGTCTCAAGCTGAGTTTTCATACAATGATACTGTCAACAGGAGCACAGGAAAATCGCCTTTTCAGGTAGTGTATGGAATTCATCCCAGAGGAATTTTGGAGTTGCGAGATCTACCTACAGCAGATCCTGTTAGTGCAGAAGGAGAAGCTTTTGTTGAAGCCATTAAAGAAGTTCATGATCAGGTCAAGACCCAACTCCAGCAAACTACCTTGAAATATAAGGAATATGCTGATAAGAAGAAGAAGGATGTTCAATTTGATGTTGGAGATTTGGTTTGGGTTCACTTGAAGAAAGACAGGCTTCCTAAGGGAAAGTATACTAAGCTCATGCAAAAGAAAGTTGGACCATGTCAGATTTTGCAAAAGCATGGACAGAATGCTTATGAAATCCAACTCCCACCTGATCTTGGTTTATCTCCTATCTTCAATGTATGTGATTTAACTCCATACAAGGCTAATCCAGATGCAGATCAGGATATCCTACAGGATACAGTTGCTGAAGACATTCCTCCACATGATCCCCCACAATTACAGCAAGTTTTGGATACCAGAGTGGTCAAACAGACCAGGAACAAAAAGTACTTGGAGTACCTCGTCTCTTGGAAGGGACAACCGAACTCTGAAGCAGTATGGATGACTGCAGAACAGATACAAAAACATGGTGCCGACCTTGATACTCTCATCTCAAGTGAACTTGAGATTTCTTCTTTTGGGGAGTATGGTGCAGGAGCACCCGCACATGATCAGGATATAGGTCCGCATGATGACATACATGATCAGGATATAGGATAATTATCAGCATGATGACAGGATAGTCTATTTTTAGTATGTTTGACTTTATCATGTAATAAGGTCCATTGGACCGATGCTATGTATTAGATCAGCATAGGAGTATGTGTAGGCAGTTAGAGATCGAGATAAGGTTATCTGAGCTGTCCTCTCTCCCAGCCGCTGGGAAGTGAAGTTGGTAGTACTCGAAGGATTTGTTATATATACCTTCGATCTGTTAGGGTTTAGATATATTGATAGTTCATCTTGATGTTGTTAGATGTATTGGGTTGAGCTGAGATTCAGGAGAGCAGTTCAGACATTGTGAAGCTGTATTCAGAACATTTGAATTTCAACTGAATAAGATCTCGTCTTTTGCATTATCTGGCTGTATCAGTTGTATCTGTTTTGATTTCATTTCCGTTTTGCAAGTTAATGGGTACTTTCAACCCTTCCACCGGTTGATCCTGCAAATCGGTGGAATGGTCCTGTATCATAGCTTAGGTTGCATTTGTGTTTTCTGTTTATGCATTGCATTGTTCATGAGATCAGTTAGGAGCATGCTGTGAAACAGCCTAGCATCCTCATGTGCTAGGTATAGAAAGATAAACTGTTAGATTTTGGTTTGAAGGTGATCCGGCCCGGTCGTCACATTGTCTTTGTGAAATTATGCGGTTCTGAGTGTTTACATGCAGTGGAAGGATACACAGGAGTCTGCATGTGCGTTTCCAGCCGGAGCTAGCCGCATCGTCATCTGCGAATACATCGCCATTAGGATCGGGTCGTGAAACTGTTGAAGTGTGCATGTTGCAAGTGCATCATGATGGTTTGAGTTGGATATATACTCAGTGTATATATCGCAGTCAGGATCATCTCTCAGGGAAGCTCATCATCCGCGTATCGCTAGCTGATGCAGGTGGGAAAGTTTAGTTTTTGTCTAAGTATTGAAGAGTTCATCAGGAGGATGTGTGACGTCATCGTCATCAGGATATGACGTCATCGTCATCAGGATATTGAAATATCCCTCTATGCGAGTTTATCCTGTTGTCGCTAAGTGGTTAAGTATCGGCGTAGGCAGGAAGTTGTATTAGCATCATCAGGAGGTTTCGAAAGAACCGGATGAACAATATCATGATGCTGTTGCTTGTATCGTCAGGCAATGGAGCGTCGAAGGCAAGGTGTTGAAGGTGAACGTCATCAGGATATTTGAAGCAACCGGATATTTGGATATCCTGCTGACGAAGGTGATATTGAATATCATGATGATGCCGCTTGTGTTTGGCGCCCGGTGAACAGTGCAACCGGAGGATGTTTGCGCCCGTTGAATGTCATGATGATGATGATAGGCGACAGGCGGAGGAGGTGAACAGTAGTCGGCAGGAGGATAGTTGCGATCATCTGAAATATGATGATGCTGTTGGTGTTTTTAGGAAACATGATGATGATGCTGAACCGATAAGGATTTTTATCATGCTGTTTGTATATTTGGCTACTCCTTCCTGTCAGTAAGCCTCCGTTGCGTTTCACTCTGCATCACACAATCTCCTCATCATACCATCATAATGCCAAAATCATGCCTCATTCCTATCTCCATCTCCATCTAATCCCTTAATCTATCAATCCCCATCTCATCTACATTGTGTTGCAAGAATTGACCAATCCACATTAGTCATTCTAGTCATGGGTAAAATCTGAGGAGCTCGTGGGTGCAACTCCTTCCCTCTTAGATTTGTGAGTCATTATGGAGGTATAATCATGTGTTTTTGCATTTGATTCATATTTAAATCTTCATTTTGTCCTCATAGATCACATTGCAACCACAAATCTAGGTCCTACCTAAGCTCAATTTGTTGAATATCAAAATCATCCATATCAAAATCAAACATCAACAAAATCCCTTCAAAACAAAACATTATCCATCACCTATCTCTTTGGTCCAAAATTTGTGCCAAAAAAAAAAAATCAACATTGCCCATCCGTATCACCCTTAGGTTAAAACCTTTAGAAAGACATATCGATCATCCACCAAATCCTCTCCTCTACACCATCTCACTACCACATCCATCTTTGGGTCCAACACAATCAATCAGATTCTCTAAGGTCTCCTTCCCCATCTCACTCTACGTCTAGGAATCAACCCCATACACGTGCATGCCCACCATGAGAGCATAACACAAAAAGATTCAAGAAATGGCAAAATCTTGGCAATATGGTGGCATAGGAATGCCTAACACCAATAGCAGCAACATACCCATCTATCAAACACACAACCCACCTACATACTCTTACCTCCCCCCATATGGTCCCAATGAAAATCCCTTCAGTTACTTACGACAAACACAACCATCACCACCCCCACCACCACCAACACAAAACGTCCCCATCATTTCCCAAGATGATCTAGATGTCATGAGCTTTACACAAGATGCTGATAACATGGACCTACTTGATAAAATCCTAAGGTCGGACCCAAGTAGATATCTTGATCATCTTCTCAAAATTGGTGCTCAACTCCCCCCATCACGACATCATCACAACCATCCACCTCTACACTCGTCCCTACCCCATCAAATACCGAAGCATCTACATCACATACCCAACCCACCATCTCTCAAACGTCAACACCTACTGTATCTACCACATCCACAAGCTCAACCGCTACCACATCTACAATTCCCACATGCACCGCCATCCCTACCATCTCCCAACCCATCATCACTTCTACTACCACAACTACCATAAACCCTTTCACTTCACAAATCACCATGCGCATACAAGGCAACATCACACAAGCAAGTACCTCCACGAGTGTGCCCCCACCCAACTCTCAAACCATTGCATACCTATGACAATTATTCTCACAAACACCTCGTAACACATCTAACCAATCCAATGTCCACATACCCAACGTCAATCCATCTAATGTCAACTACCCACATAATCCCATAAATCAACATAATCCCAATCCCTAAATACCACCACGTCTTCCAATAACTCTACGCGCGTCAACAACATCAAGCACCAATCAACCAAAACACCAACACGCAATACCAACACATCAATCAAACAAATCCCCAATATCAAATCCCACACCATCTCCAACATCTCACCAACCAACAGATGTACATACAACAACCACAACAACCACAGGATCTCACAACCGTCCTAGAAGGCTTAATCCAAAAGGTAGATGACCTACAAACTAGAGGCAAGAGAAAGTACTATTCCTTTGAGGACATTTTCCCCTACCCATTCGATCACACATTGTATATGCCCCCTTTCCCCAAGAACTTTGAGACACCTAAATTTGACAAATACAAGGGAAAGGGAGACCCTAGGGACCACCTTAGGGAGTTCTACAACGCTTGCTTAGAAGTCTCTAATAACGACACCTATCTAATGAGACTGTTCCCAAGAAGCCTCAGCGGTCAAGCCGCTGAATGGTTCACACATCTTCCCCCAGGCATTAGGACTTTCCCTGAGCTTACAGAGAAATTTGTAAACCACTTCTCCTACAATTTTGAGCATGAAATGTCTATGACAGACCTTTGCAACACCAAACAAAAGAATGGAGAAGCCTTCTCTTCCTTCTTGCAAAGATGGATAGGCTTAGCAAGCAAACTCCCATGGCCCATTCCTAAAAAACAACTCATCACCATGTTCGTAGCCAACCTCAATCAGGAATTAGGGTTTCATCTACAAATACTTTGTACATCTATCTTTGAAGAGGTCATCGACAAAGGCACCACCATCGAATGAGCCCTCATTGCCAAGGGCTCTATCAAACTATACGACCACAAATCCAACAACAACAACAACTACTACAAATCCAATAACAACACCCCCAATACACACAACAACGCCAACATGCAATCAACAACAAATCACGTTATTGGGGGAAGAACAAGAATAATCTAAATGATGGCATCACAGATGTGAAAGCTGTCCAACATATACAAAACCAAACACCTACGCATACATATGCAACAAATGTAAATAACCAGAGGGGCCCAACTAAACCACGTAGACAATTCACACCCTTAGGGGAACCCATCGAAGACATCCTTGATTGATGTCTCAAGCAAAATTTGATCATGCTCCCACCCATTAGACCCCATCAAGAGAATGAACTAAAAGCCACGTGGTACAATGAGAACAACTACTGTGAATACCACCGCGTTGCGGGTCATAAAACAGCTGACTGCATGCAACTAAAACATTACATCCAAGACCTTATCGAACAAAATCTAGTTAGTCTCGATCACAGCGCCCAACCATCACCAAATGCCAACCTAGGAGCTTACAAGGATCCCCTACCTAATCATAACAAAGCCTCCTTGTCCAACCAAGCATACAATGTCACCCCACCACCCGCGTCTTACGACTCTATCGTAGGATGTATAGAAGCATCATCCCATCATGTCAACATAGTCACCATTCGGGCACAAGCACCCAATTGCACTGTTACAACTCACCGTGGCCGTGTATCCATCAGCACAGCCCCTCCCACTAAACAAATGCCTGTATCCACATCAGATCCCCTACCTCCTCGTCCAACCACATGTCCATCACCTACTCACCAGTATAACCTCCTAGAACACCTAGGAAAGACACCCACACAAATCTCCATCCTCGAGCTGCTCCACACATCTCCCCTTCATAAGGACGTCCTCGATAAAGCACCCCTGCAAACACAAGTCCCTGCCAACTTGAATGTAACTCAATTCCAAGACATGGTAGGACACATCGCTGCACCCCACCATCTCACCTTCTCAGAAAAGAACCTACCCACCTCCAACTCAACCTCGCCCTATGGGCCTACCGCACAAGCATCCACACTCCTACAGGAGCCACTCCATTCTCGGTAGTATTTAGATCTGAAGCCATTTTACCTATCGAGGTTGAGCTCCCATCTCTCTAAGTGTCCTTGCAAAACATTATCTCTGATGAGGACTACCGCGTCGCAAGGTTGCATCAACTGGAACTACTGGATGAGAAACACCTGAATGCATTGAATCACCTACAGGCATATCAAAACTACCTCAGAAGAAGCTACAACAAAAGGATCAGAAACTAAAAATTTGAGGTAGGTGACCTTGTCCTAATGAAAAATCAAAAGAACCTGCAAGAGCATCCGAAGCAAGGAAAGTTTGAACCGAATTGGCTAGGACCTTATGTCGTCACGACTAATTATGGGTCAGGAGCATATCATCTTGCAACACCTGAGGGGCAACCTCTAGATGAGCCGATGAACATCCTGCATCTCAAGAAATTCTATGCATAACCCATCTGGTACCCCAAGTCAAAAAATTAAAAAAATCAAAAAATCAAAAACACTAAAAAATTAGAAAATCAAGAAAAATTAGAGTGCAATAAAAACTTCCACTGGTGAAAATCATTTCGATGACGCCTTGGATAAGTACCATGGTGAAAACTTGTTTCAAGCGCTATGTGTAATGGCCGGTTCTACCATCTAATAAGTCCTCTTTCCGTCACATCACTCCATATATCATGCATCCCATGGCTTGGAATTCTGAAACATCAAGTCCTATCACCCAACCCATCCTATCCCATCCCAAGGTGACCCATGGAACGATGATCTTTGTAAGCTCCCTTTGTACATACAAAATCAAAAAATCCAAAAACATCGCAAAATCATAAAATACAAAAACAATAGAAAATACAAAAAATCCAAAAAACAACACATCTCATCGCAATCATCAAACACACATCAATCTTCATCACATCAAACCCATCCCAAACCATTCCCACATCATCAAGTCTTGCCAGAACTACATATTTATTTCGCTCGCATCTCCCGTGGACACAGGGTATGTAGGTAGTCTGGAATACGAAGGATGTTTCCAGTACTCAGGTACATAAGATGCACCCATCCAACCCGTTTGGATGCTCCCCATTCACTAAGCTTTCTAGATCTCATAAATGATACACACGCTACGTATACACTCCAAACAGGTCCCCCAACGTAAAAATCATCAATCAACATATCAACCATAATCCTACACATGGCCAGACTGTTCTTTTGCCCATCTTCCAAAAATTCTCCAATCAACACCAATGGATCTACGTCCTAGGATATATCTTTCCTACAATGGACAAAAATCTATCATGCTATCATCATGTCTCTTGGCAAGAGCACACAACGGTTATTTGTATCTTTTCGTTGGTCTTTTTGATTATTGATTTTTATCTTTTTGTCTTGCTCTAAGTCATCTCCAAAGCTACCTTGATCCCATTATATCATGGTAAGTAGCGAATAGCACTTGAAGTAGACATACTCATTGTTTCTGCATGATGTGCTTGTGGGTTGGTTTCATTACTCTAAGAATAGTATTCATATCTTAAAGTCCAGGTCGGTTGTAGCATGATGTGTCCTATTTGCATATACAGGCATCATAACCTTATATGCATTATTCACACTTATCACTATGAGTCCCCTTCCTAGGCTAGGCAAGATTATACTACCTTGGGCATGCATGAAATCAACCTATTGTTTGTGGGTCTAGTCCATGCAATCGTAGGGTATACATCATCACCTAGGTCATTTCATACCTTTGTGAATTGTATCCTACATTGCTACATTAAACTAAGAAATGCTCTCAATTCATCTTTTGCAACTACTGTTACTAGCTCAAAATCATCATCCTAATCACTCAGTCAACTATCCCATCTCAGTCTAGATTTGATAATCACTTTCCCCCACCCCCCCAATCTAATTCCCTCACTAACCCCATTCCCCCACCATATCTCCACTTAACACATCTTGAACCAAACCAAATCCCCCCTCAATGACGTGGTGTCTTATGACCTAACAATCCTCTCATCTCCCCACCACCATCCTCTAGATGCTCTCACCCCTATCCTCTCCCCACCTAATCCCCCCTCCCACAGCCTTACCACTCAGGGTCAAAACAAAGAATATCATGTGTATCAGGACCTGATCATCCCACCTATCACCTAGCATGCATCCCGTGTATCGCATCACTACATATCATAATCAGTGCATCTCATTTAGATTCAGTATACATCCCTTTGCACATCAATTAGGTTCATCCATTTTACTTGCATATCACTTAGATTCATTTTAATCTTAATCCATTTTACTTGAATATCACTTAGATTCATTTAATCTTAATCCATTTTACTTGCATATCACTTAGATTCATTTTAATTTTAATCCATTTAAGTTGCATATCAATTAGATTCATTTACTCCATTTTACTTGCATATCACTTAGATTCATTTTAATTTTAATCCATTTAAGTTGCATATCAATTAGATTCATTTAATCCATTTTACTTGCATATCACTTAGATTCATTTTAATCTTAATCCATTTTAATTGCATATCACTTAGATTCACTTTAATTGTAATCCATTTCAGTTGCATATCAATTAGATTCATTTAGACCATTTTAATTGCATGTCATTTAGATTCATTTTAATCCATTTAAAATTGCATATCATTTTTAAAAGTTCCACATCATTTAGGTTCATTTTAATCCATTTAAAATACATGTCATTTAGGTTCATTCTAAATCATTTAAGTTAAATTGCATATCATTTCACTAAGGTTCACCATTAACAACTGATAGTTTGCATAAATAATTAGGTTCATTCTAGAATCATTTAGTTGCACATTATACATCACATTTCATATTATCTCATAAACCACTTAGTCACATTACATCATCATATAAATGCATTTAATAAACATCTAGCTGCATATACATATTCTCATACATAAACATACATTTTCATCCTAAATGCATCCATAAAATCAAAAACATTATCACATAAGCATAACACATCCATAGCATATAAATCCATAAAGAAATACTGCATCCATCACATAAGGCATCATCATAATAGGGCATCATAACTATAAGCATCATAAAACATCAAAATGCATCACATCATATAAAATCCCCGCAAAAAATGTACATCGCTCATATCTGTATACAAAAAATAAAGTGTCCTGATACAAAATGCCTCGAAGGGCTATCATGATATGGCTATCACATAGAGGATCCCCTCTCTGATGGAGTGGGAGACTTTGACCCTAGTCGAGCCTGTGATCCTGTTGGCGGCTGCAGCTGTGGCTGTGCCTACACCTGAGGAACCTGCTGGGGCACGTATGAGGGAGGAGGCATCGTCTACTGAACTGACTAAATAGATCTCGATCTATGTGATCTCGGTGCCCCTGATTTGCTGACCTGGCTATAGCTCGGGGCACGCTGCGCTGCTGGCATGGCTGCATAGTACAGGCCCCGATAGTACTCCACCCGTGCTCTGGCCTTTGTCAAATCCCCCTGTACCTGCATCAGCTGCCCTTGTGCCTAACTCAACTATGCCTGCAGCTGATAGGTCTGTGTCTACGCCTGAGACAACTGAGACTACATCCCTGTCAAAACTAGGGCAAGTCCACCACCTAAAGCCTGTAGACTATCTAATGCAATCTCTACTTGCTGTGCCCTACCAAGTGCTGTATCCCGCTCTTCAGTCAACACCTCTACCTCACCCTGAGCCTGGGTGAGCTATGCCTGTAATGCCGCCACCTGTTCATCTACCCCATCTAATAAGGCCAGTGCCCCCCGCAACTGCACCAACTCTACATCCTGGCCCTCTAGTGCCTCCTGTAGGCTTGCCACATGTGCTCTCAGGGTCTCCATCTCCTCCTCCTCATCTTGTCACCTCTTACGAGGTGTAAGTCTCTCACCCTTAGCCTCTCCAACTATCCCTGAGGGACCTGCTTGCTGCCCTGTTGCCTGCTGCCCTCGCCCAACCGCCTGCTACTGTGCTACCTATGGTGGGGTAGATCACCCCTATCTACCCTCGGTTGTCCCCCACACCGCTGAGGTCCTCTAGGTTGTTGCCCTAACCCAACCTGCACCTGCTCAATAGGAACCTATTACACAGGTACCTACTGCCCCACCTGCCCCTGTCTTACTGCCACTGCCACCAGCACATCTATCGACTGGCCATCCCTGCCACCCAACCTCTCATCTCCATCATCTCCAATCTCCATAAGGATATCCTCAATAATCTCCTCTCCCTCCCCCAAATGGTCATCCCCATCAGAGTTATCTCCATCATCACCTGAATCATCCCCCCTGAACCTCTCGCCTCCTCCGCTGGATTTGTCAACCGAGTAGGCTAATACATATGCCACCATATATTATATGCGGCCGTAGTCCCTGCATCTCTCACGGTGCTCCTCTAATCCCACCGCATTGGCCGTAGAGCTGTAAAATCAGCTAAGGCAACCTGTGGCTATATGGTTGCAGGCTAATAGGCCACATCTCGAGTTGTCCGCATGAATATCGCCATCTACTGCGGAGTGTCCTATACCAAACCAAATTGTTGCATGACCCGCGAGGGTAGATACATATCTATGGTATGGCCTCCTTGCCCCATAAGGTACCGCTGCTGAAACACAAAAGGGAGATGAATGTCATCATCTGGCCATGACTCTACACTGATATATGGTCGCTAGGTCACACTAATCACATCATCTAGCATCCTCCTCCAATGCCACACCTGCCCAGTATACGTGTACTCAGCATCCCGATATAACAACACAAAAGCATCAAATGGCCACTGATAATACCCACATGTCAGTCTGGTAACTGGGATGTGCTCCCAAATCCATACGTGAAGTAGAGTCACTCCAGCTGACAACGCTCTATCATGTAGGTAGGTGACTGTGTGCATCTCATGGTATAACTACCCCAGCATCGTTGGTCCCCAGGCATAGGCAGTCTCATGACTCACCATCCCCTCTATCATCCCGCCCCAGCCAATGGGAAAACCCCTGCCTTGCCTGTCAAGCATCACAACCCCTCCAATCAAAGCACATAGGAATAAAGCAAAGGGATCTGCACCTATAGCCAGTGTCCCCTCATAGTCCATCTCTCTCTTGTCCACAGAGAGAACCAGGCAGTCTACTCCAAACACTCTGACCAGGGCACTCCGCCCCATCCTCGTGTCATATCAAACCTGCCGACCTCGAATAGGTAGGTTAAGGATGTGATAGACATCCTCAAATGTAATAGTCAGCTCACCAGTCGGCAACAAAAAATTGCAGGTCTCAGAGTGATACCACTCCACTACTGCTATCATCAGAGCTCTATGAGCTCACAGAACTGGCATCAAGGACACCATCAGAAGCCCCAATCTTGCCAACCGCGCCCGCATCGCATCATCAAAACCATCAAATAGTGCCATCATAGATGGAACTCATCGCTCACTTGACTGCAATATAAATTGCTCTGTATCCTGCATACACAACATTATGGTTAGATGTCAACCTATCTATTTCTACACCAACCTTTTTCTTCCAAGTGTCTAACAAGCCAGCATCAGGTGGCATGAAAATAGACAACTCCTTGTGCCATTTTTAAAATGGTGCTAAAATTTCCTCTAAATGGCGCTAATATAGAAAATAGTGCCACTGCGCATAACTCTTTGCGCTAATCCAAAAAATAGCGCTACTATGCGCTATCCATCGCGCCATTTCTCCAAATGGTATCACTATTCATTTTGGCGTTAATCCACCCAATGGCACCGATTTCCCCAATTGCTCTAATACACATGATAGCGCTAAAATGCACCATAGCACTCCTTCCCATGATGGCGCTATTCCAGAGAATAGTGCCACTTTAACCCCAATTTGGCATTAAAATGCCAGAATCCTATTCTTCCATGTATGGCACTAATCTGGATGATAGCGCTTAAACACCTACCTAATGGCGACAAACTACCCTAACCCTACCCGGGCGGATAGCGCCAATCCAGATGATGGCGCTAATCCGCCTTGCTGTTGGCGCTACGCGCTCCAACCCCAAATCCCAAACCCTAAAAAATGCATGTAAAACGAGAAAATTACAAAGACAGGGTTAGGCCCTACTGGGGGTCTAGTGCCTGGTGCCTGGCCAAACTCTCAGAACTGCTCAGAGATGTGTCAAAGTCACAGGAACTGGGGGTTGCGGTCAGCCATCTCTCCTTTGTCCTTTCTTCTCCAAAGTCAAAAATGTGCAAATGTGGCACTCTAAGGGCCCACTTTGCCTAATATAGTGGGGCATGTCATACCTCCACCCCCTCCTTTTCCCTCTAGGGTGTAGATCTTAGCCTTTTTTCTCCATTTTTTTATGTCATCATCTTTTCCCATCACCTATCAACCTTTCACTCCCGTCGCATCCTTTTTGAGAACTCACCCGAAAAAAATTTATTTTCCCGCCGACCTCTCGAGGGGGCATCCCTTATCCATCTTATTCCTTCTCAGCAACTGGGGCATATTTTTCTTCGACCTGACACCACTTCCCTCCTAGATCCAGACGCCACGTCAAAGAGGGGCAAATGTAGACACCTAAAAATGTCTTCTACCATCAAACTGACTCCCGACAACCCTAAACACACCAATTTCCTTTCTAACCAATTAATTAAATTTTTATTTAATTAATTACCCCTTTCATTTTCCAAATTCACACCATTCTATCCCCAAAATTGAATTAATTTCATTAATTCAATAGTCCAAACCTTAGCCAATTAATTTAATAAATATGCAATATTTATTAAATCAATTTCCCCTTTTTCACTAAATCTAATTAATTAGTTAAAACCATGTTAACTAATTAATTCAGCCTATAATTAACCTATCCCTACCCTAGACAATTAAATAGCTATTATTTAAATTGCCTACCCTAGCCTACCTCATCATAGCCCTAGGATTAATTAAATAAAACCTCTATTTAATTAATCCTAACCCCTTCATTTGGGTGGTCAAACCTTGTTTAACACCCTTCCCCACATCCTCCAAATAAAAAATTGAATTAAATCCACATAAGTCAATTTTTTATTTAAAAACATCCCACATCACATTTATTTCTCCTTACAACCCCATACTCATTTATTTCCTCTCTTCCCCAAATGAATTTTTAATTCATTTACATTCCCCCATATGAATCTTTAATTCCAAAATAATCTTTCACCCCCATGCTCATTAAATAACCCCTTTTTCCAAAATGAATAAAAGAATCACTTTTATTCCTAGTCCTCCATTCATTCAAGATTGAATCTAGGCCCTCCACAACACTTTTATCCTCTACCATTGATCTTCCAAATCAATCTCCACCCTTGGATCAAAATCCCTTCCAAAAATCTATAAATAGAACCTCTCCCAAGCCATTTTCATCATCCAAATTTATGCAAAGTTACCATGTCAAAATCACTCTTGAGATAGAATAGTGAGTTGTAAACTAGAGTAGCATTTCACATTTCAATTCATTGTCTAGGGATTATCTTTGTCTAGGAGCTTGTTTTGGGTGCAAAGACTCATTCCTCCCTTGATGGGATTGGGTTTTCTTTTATTCATTTTGGGAAAAAGGGGTGATAAATGAGGTATGGGTGTGAAAGAATGGGAAATGAATTAAAAATTCATTTGGGGATAAGAGGTAATGAATGAAGATGGGTGAGGTAAGGGGTTTGTAAGAGAAGTAAATGTGATGTGTGATTTGTTTTAATTTTTTATTTGGAGGATGTGGGGAAGGGTGTTAAACTAGATTTGACCACCCAAATGAGAGGTTAGGATTAATTAAACAGAGGTTTTGTTTAATTGATCCTAGGGCTAAGATAAGGTAGGCTAGCATAGGTTAGGGCAAGTCAATTAGTAGGCTAGATTAATTAGATAAGCATGATTTATCTAATTAATGAGGATTAGGGAAAAGGAGAATTGAACTAAATAAATATTGGAAATATTTATTTGATTAATGAGGGATAGTGTTGTAATGTCTAGTGATAAATTAAGTGAGTTAATTGATCACAAGGGATAGACAGATGGTTAGGGATAACTTAATTAAATAAAGTAAATTTATTTAATTAATAGGAGGGATAAATTGGTTTGCAGAGCAAGTCAATTTTAGGTGTCTACATTTGCCCCTCTTTGAGATGGTGTTGCGGCTAAGTAACATCATTTCAAAGAAGTTAAAACATAGAGTTTGATTGGATAGAAAAAAAGATTTTAGCTTAGAAGAATATGGTAAGGTTTTGGGGATATTTGGTAAGGATGATGCCCCCTCAAGAGGATATGTGGGTTGCAAGAACACGGTTGTGCTCTTGAAATGAATGGAAGAGATTGGTTGAAGTGATTGGAGGATAAGTGGTGAGATGAAAGGATGATGATGGTGGGAGATTGATTGGTGGGAGATTGATTGGTGGGTGATCATTGTGTTGAAAATGATTTAGAGCAATCCTAGGTTTGATATAGCAAAGTGGATATTTTCACCAAGGTATAGAAGACCAGGGTGATGATGTTTATCCAACATTTGCATGGACTAGACACGCAAACAAAGGGATGATCCCATGCATACCCAAGGTAGTACAACCTTGTCTTGACGAGGGAAGGGGACTCATAGCATAAGTCCTTAGTACACAAAAGGTATAATGAACCTTAGATGCATAAGGGGATCAATTATGCTAGAACCGACCCTATGATCAACAAGATATGAATACTAGCTTGGAGTAATGAAAAGAACCCACAAGCACAGCATATAAAAGCAAGACTATGCCCCATTTTAGATGTTTTTGCCACATACCATGATATAGTGAGATCAAGGTAGCTTTAACGTGATCTTCGAATAGAATAAAAAGATAAAAATAAAAAATTAAAAGACCAACGAACTAAACAAGTAGCCATTGTATCTATTGCCAAGATGGATGATGATTGGATAGATTCTGCCTATCGTAGGAACGATATATCCTAAGGCAGGAATCGATTGATGATTGGATTATGTCTAGTTGATGATGTAAGATTAGCTCAAGATATGATGGTGACAAGTTGTGGTTGATGATGATTTGATATTTGATGATTTTGATTAAGGAACAATTCTTCGATGGGTGATGCGATGCTTGGATCTAGTGTAAGCTCAGTGAGTTGGATGGGTGCATCTTATGTACCTGAGTACTGGAAACTTCCTTCGTTTTCCGGACTGCCTACATACCCTGTATCCACGGGATCAAGGCATATTAAGATGCAGGTGGTGATGATATGTAGTTCTGATTTGTGATGATGATGTGGGATGGTTTAGGATAGATGTGATGATGTTTGATGATGATGTGTTGGATGATTTGGGTGATTTTGAGGATGTTGGAAGATGATGAGATGTTGATGGAGGAATGTTGATTTTGTGATGGATATTTTTTTGGGATTTTTTTATTTTTTTGGATTTTTGTGATTTTGGAAAGGGAATGATTTATTATGATGGTTGCATTGGATTTCATTTGGATAGCCTTTGTGCTAAATACCAATGACAAGGGAACACCAAGTCTAGAGGTGAAGGTGATAAGATTGGATAGGGGGATTGGTGACGAAAGGATAATGGATAGGAGATTTGTGGTAGATACATTGGAAGATAGAGATAGGGATGCAAGATACATGGATGAGAGATGGGGATAAGGATTTACTCCAAAGGCTAGGTTGCAAGGAATCATATGCCCCAATGCTTAAAGAATTTTTGCATGACGAGTTAATGTTTGAATGGATGGACTTTGTAGTAGATGGATGGAGGATATACTTGAATAGGGAGTATGCCGAAAGGTGTCCAAAGCATTTTTTTTAATATTTTGTCCCTTATCTTTATCAAGATCTAAGGTGGGAGATGGTAAAAGCAAGATATAATGGATAGGATGGATGGAAAATGATAGGGTAGATAGGGGATGGTGGATAGGAATGTGATAGGATAAGGATAAGATAATGGATAAGATGTGCAAAGGATATTATGGATGTGGATGAAGGATATGGTTTTGCTCCCAAGTGTAGGGATACAAGATGGATGGAGAAGGGATTACGCATGACGCTCACAAGGGGTTTTCATCATGGTACTTTCCCAAGGCGCCACAAGGAGTGGTTTTCACCATTGGACGGATTTTTCTCTTTACTATTTTCTTGAATTTTTGATTTTTTGCTTTTTGCTTTTTTGGAAGGAATGGGGACTCTAGCGTCTGTTTCCATAGCATGGAGAAGGTGGTCCCATGTTGGATAGAATTATGGATTATGATTTCATGGATTGTTGGAAGATAGGAGAAGATGGAATGGATGATGGATAATGGATTATGATGTGGATTATGCAAAAGCATGGACCATAGGAATGTGATGGGGAAGATATGTAGGATAGTGAATGAAAGATGGAGAGATGGGGGTATGTGGGAATGTTAAGTGGTGGAGGGGAACCAAGACCAACAGTCACACACACCGTGATGTATTTGGAAGCTTGTACTTTGGATGTGGAGTTGGGAGTAATGGGGATCGGGATAGGAGATTTTTGGATGGTCGATTTGGGGTTTTAAGTACCCAAATGGACTTAGGAATTATGGGAATTTTAGATGGGGATCAGGATGTTTGGGATTTTGGGGTGGATTGGGAGGTAGATGCCTCATTTGTTTTGATTGATCTTTTCTTAGGGACCCACACCATTTTTGCTTTTGCTTTTTCTTGTGATGGTGTGGGCTTTGATAGCCTTTGGGATTTTTGATTTTGCTTGGAAGGGATAACATCTTTAGACTTTTGTGCTTTATGAGTTGAGGCATTCAAATTATTACTTTTGAATCCCATGGATTTGGGGGAAGCTTCATATTTGAAAGATGTGTGCTTTTGTTGGTCTTGATTGGGAATTTTAGGGGATTTATGGGTGGAGGGGTAAAAGGTGGATTTATGGATAAATGGATGAGGAGATTTGAGGATGGGGATATTAGGAGTTGGTAGGATAGGAGGTAAAGTGGATTTAATAGGAATATTTGGAGTTGGAAGTAGTGGAGGTAATTTTGATGGAGGAAGATGGATGGTCACATGCTTTTGCAAATGATAGGATGATGGAGGAGGGATGGCGACATATGTTTTGGGAGTGCAATGAGATGCACCATGTTTGGGAAATGCTGAATGAATTTTGGAGGATGTGTGGGTGGTATCAACATGTTTATTTTGTTTGTCTTGGGATGTATAGCCGAGGCCATACAAGGATGGATAGAATGTGGTGTGGATGGGCTCCAAGATTCCTTGCTCATGAAGGCCTAAGCATTTTCCTTGATAGTTCATGTGTTGGAGCATGCGACATGCAATGGGATGTTTGGTGCTTTGGAAACAAGACGTGAGTCCATTATTTGTTAGAGAAGGATAGAAGGTGGATGGAAGTTGTTCACCTCCTACAAGGGAGGCACCACAGTTGAAAGTGCTTTGTCCAAGTGAATAGGAGGATGGATTTGGGATGGGATTGGTAGATGGAGGTGAAGGATTCATGGAGGATGGTAAAGGGGTGGTAGAAGATGGTGTAGGATCAATAAGTTGACCAATAGATGGGAGGGGATCGGGGATGGAATTAGATGGGATGGTTAGATCTTGATTAGGAGAAGGGGTTGATGTTTCAACATGCTTTGGATTTGATTCTTAACATAGCTCATGTGCTTGGATAGAAGTGGGAGTGAGTTGGATGTATGTGATGGGTGCTTGGATGGATGTGATAGGTACTTGGATGGATGCGATAGGTGCTTGACTTATGGGTTCTTGAACATGGCTACATGATGGTTCTTGATTTATGATAGGGGATTGTTCAAGAGGTTTGGTGGGTATTGGATTGCATGAGGGTGTTTGATTCCTTGCTAATAGCCAATGGATGGCATCCTTCATGAGTGTATGGGTTGAAGAACAATATAATCGATGAATAATGATGGTGGATGATGTGGGATTAGGATTGGGATTGGATAGGTAGGTGATGGGATTAGGTAGTGATGGTTCATGGATGGGTTCAAGGATAGGTGTTGGACTAGATGGTGGTGTTGGAGGGGTGGGGGATTCCTTTTCTTTTCTTGGTGGTGTTCTTTAGAGGAAATCCCTCAAGGATTCGTTCGATGTTGTGGTGTTAGGATTTGGAAGATTTGATGGTAGATTAGATGGTGGATGTGTGATAGGGGTTGGTGGATTGGGAGATAATAAGGTGATGGATTAAGGTTGATAATGTTGGAGGGATATTGTGATAGGGGGGTTGGGATTGATGGATTGTAAGGTAGGTAGGGTGATGGATTAAGGTTGATAGAATGGGGTTTAGAGGATGGGGGATTTGTATGGGGAAATGGTTGTGGATATAAGGTTTGGATTTCAGAGATAAGGTGTGCTAGATTGGTGTTCCCTTGATCAAAGTTAGCATGACAAAGGTTGTGGGATTGATAAGGTGGAGGCATGGATTGATTGGATAAGTATGATGGCATGGATGTGTAAGGGGATGAAGATTGATATGAGGGTAAAGGTTGATATGACGAAGGTTGATATGATGGAAGTTGGTATGAGGTTGAAGGTGTGGATATGTAGGATGTTGAAGGTTGATATGAAGGTTGAAAGAATGAAGATTGATATGATGTGGATGGGGATGATGTGTAGGATGTTTGATGATATGATGAAGGTTGGGTAGGGGCTTGGGATTCTCTAATGATGAGGTGTGCTAAGGGCATATTTTTAATGTCATTTTTGCATTTTTCCTTAGCATTAGGATCCATGTTTTCATAGAATTTTTTAAGTCTTTGTAAATGTTGCATTGCTTCATAAGGATCCATTTTGTTGGAGATGGTATGAGATAAAATGGAGGATAATGGATGATTGTGATGTTTGGGGATCAAATTTCAAGACCTTAGGATGATTTGATTTGATTTGATTTGATTTGATGAATGGTTCTCTATGCTTAAGATAGACTAATGATCTTAAGCAAGAGGGTTGATTGGGTTGATTTGATTAGGTGATCAATTAAGGTCTTGATTTTTGATTGGGTTGATTTGGTTTTGGAGTTTGATAATGATGTTGGGGGATTTTGTTAATGATCTGGATAATTGTGGTTGGGCTTTTGGATGAGGGGATTGATGGAGGATGAAGGAGACTAGGTCCTTAACCAAGGTTTAATTTGCAAAAGATGATCTTTGATTAAGGATTAGGAATTGGAATGTTTGATTAGAGTTGACAATGGATGAGGGATGATTGATGTTGGATTTGATTTTGGTTTTGGATTGATGTTATGATTTTGACTTGGGCTTGATTTTGGGATCAGGATTTGGATAATGTTGATCAAATGGATGGAAGAATGGGATTAAGATGATGATAATGAATTGGATTAAGGATTATGAAGATGATTATGACTAGGGATGAAGTGGATTACGATGAATTTTATCAAGCTCAAATAAAGGGATTGGACAAGCTCAATTGATGGGATTTGATAAATGGGGGGATGGTTTAGCGGTGTTGGGAGGAAAACCCAGCTCGATGTTAGGGGGGTGAGGAATTTTTTTGAAAATGGGCTTATAAAATTGATGTTTTTGATGGAAAAATTTGATATTTGGACATGGATGAAGAAGGTGCTAAAATAGATGGAAAATGGTGCTGAAATAGAGAGGAATGGCATTAAAGGATGCAAATGGTTGGATTGATGGATGAATTTGATTTTTCTTGGCAAGTAAACAATCACGCAAGAAAACACAATGGCCAAAGGTTTGATTTATGAAAAATGTGATAATCAAGCATGTACAACCTTAGGGATTTGGGCCACTAAAATAAAGGTTCGTAGTGAGTGCTTTCGTTCAGGTGGTTATACATACGACAGCGCTACTCTCCGTTATGGAGTCTCCCAGCCTTCAAGGGTTATGCCTTGGAGGGTTTTAGGGGAGGTTGGATGTTGGTATAACACAACAACACCTGTTGCTTGTGACTTTCATCACAAACACATTAATTTATATAGCGGCCTAAAAGAGCTTGGCTTTAGCTTGTTGCCGCTTGGGTCATTCCCACCTTTTGAAGCGTGGTGGCAGGCCCTCTAAGGATTTAACAAAATAAATACAACCACAAAAATACTTTTGATCCCCAAGTTCATAAAAAGATGCGAGGGGAGAGCATACGTATATTTTGTGCTTGCATCACACTAAACATGGTTCATCTTAGTTTTTTGGATTATGTTGGGGGTGATTTATGCAAGTGTTATTAGAAGCTTTTGATTCCCAAGGTCACCAAATGGTACAAGGGAAGAGCATACACCTCTCAAACTACAAGCAAAATCATGAAAACACTTGACACCAATTTGATTGGTTTTCTTGATTATATGAGTGAAGAATGCAGATTGTTGTTCTTTTTAATCCAATGATTTCATTGATGCAATTTGTGGTTCTTTTTAAAGCCCAAAATTGAAATGTTTAGAGTTGTTTTTTGCAAGCAATGATTAATTTTAGTTGCACCAAAATCAAATATTTTCTACACTAAGGCACACAAGGATTCTTTTTAGGTGCACCAAATGAAATGTTCGATTGTTATTTGTTTGTCAAGCAAGATTGATTTTATGCACCAAATTCAAGTGTTTTCTAAGCTAAGAAAATAAAGGTTCTTTTTAGTGCACCAAAGAAGATGTGTCTAATCTACTAAATCCCTGCAAAAGATGTTAGTAGTTTCGAGATGATGGTCTTGGATGACCTGCAAAAAAGAGACCCAACCCTGCACAGATCCCTAAGCTAGTCTTAGAAAATAGCGCTAATACAAAGGAAAGATAGCACTAATACAGAAAATAGCGCTAATTAAGAAAATAACGCTAATACAAAAAATAGCGCTAATACAGAAAATAGCACTAATATAGAAAATAGCACTAATACAGAAAATAGCGCTAATATAGACAATAGCACCAATACAGATGCAATATATCGCTAATCTATAAAATAGCGCCAATATAGAGGCATGATAGCGCTAAACTGTGTTTTTGCCTTAGTTTACAGTCTACAATGAGAAAGATGGCGCTGAACTGGGTGATGATAGTGCCAATACGGCACAGAGTTGGTCAATGGATGATTTTAGGAAAATTTTGCCATAGTTTCTCCTTGTTTTTGCGTAAAAACCTGTAAAACCCGAGAGATAAAATGCTTGAAAAGCCAGAAAACAAGAAAAAGAGTGTTAGATTTGAGTTGAAAATGAGGGGATTGCCATGCTACAAATAGCGCTAAAACAGATAGAGAATAGCGCCAAAACGTAAGTAAAATGGTGCCACTGCGTAGAGAGATGGTGCCAATCTGTAAAAAAACACGTCTTTCACAAAAAAACTCACAAGATAGTTAGATTGGGACCCTGTGGGTCCCACCAGGTGTGCCAATGTGATCTATGAGGACAAAATGAAGATTTAAATATGAAGCAAATGCAAAAACACACGATTATACCTCCATAATGACTCACAAATCCAAGAGGGAAGGAGTTGCACCCACGAGCTCCTCAGATTTTACCCATGACTAGAATGACTAATGTGGATTGCTCAATTCTTGCAACAGAATATAGATGAGATGGGGATTGATAGATTAAGGGATTAGATGGAGATGGAGATAGGAATGAAGCATGATTTTGGCATTATGATGGTATGATGAGGAGATTGTGGAGAGATTTTGGCAAAGGTTTGATGCATGAAGAAGTCCCCTCCCAATGGCTTAGAGAGGCATCTTATTTATAGAGTTTTGGAAATGAGGATGGAGGGTGAGGATCAAAAGATGAGATCAAGGGCTAGGAATAAAAGTAAATCTTTTATTCATTTTGGGAAAAAGGGGTGATAAAAGGTATGGGTGTGAAAGAATGGGAAATGAATTAAAAATTCATTTGGGGAGTGGGAAATGAATTAAGAATTCATTTGGGGATAAGAGGTAATGAATGAGGATGGGTGAGGTAAGGGGTTTGTAAGAGAAGTAAATGTGATGTGTGATTTGTTTTAATTTTTTATTTGGAGGATGTGGGGAAAGGTGTTAAACTAGGTTTGACCACCCAAATGAGAGGTTAGGAGTAATTAAATAGAGGTTTTGTTTAATTGATCCTAGGGCTAGGATGAGGTAGGCTAGGGTAGGTTAGGGTAGGTCAATTAGTAGGCTAGATTAATTAGATAAGCATGATTTATCTAATTAATGAGGATTAGGGAAAAGGAGAATTGAACTAAATAAATATTGGGAATATTTATTTGATTAATGAGGGATAGTGTTGTAAGGTCTAGTGATAGAAAAAGTGAGTTAATTGATCACAAGGGATAGATAGATGATTAGGGATAACTTAATTAAATAAAGTGAATTTATTTAATTAATAGGAGGGATAAATTGGTTTGCAGAGCAAGTCAATTTTAGGTGTCTACAGTACCTTCCAAAGATCATAATCTATTCCATCAAACTATGAATCTTCCTTCTTGTGCGACATCTTAGATCTTCCAAAAGTTGTTAGACTTTCTTCCAAGGAACCTTTCTCTGATACCAATTGTTAAAATACATAGGACACTTGAGGGGGGGTGAATCATTTGTCACCAAAACTTAACTTCTTATAAACATCAATACATTAATCAATTAATCACTGTAATTGTGATTTAACCATGAAAGCATGAAATATGAAACTTAAGCACAAACACATATTCAACACATGAGACACTAGATTTTTTACGTGGAAAACCCTTTAAGGGAAAACCACGATGAGTGTTAGCTCACAAAATAAATATGTTATAGCAATACCAAAAATCAGATGCTCATTGCCCAAAATACTCACTGCAAAAGTTAGGGCTCACTAACAAGATCAGCTCACTGCCAAGGGGTGGCTCACTATCAAAGGTTTGTGAACTGATTTGATAGAATCTACTTCATGCCTGAGTTTAATTCCATTGAAGTGCAATACATTTCCTTTTCTCTTCTCTACCTTTTACTTCGCACTTATCTTCACAATTTTTGCGAGGACGTCTTTTCACAACTTCATTACATGTTTTTATACAATTCATCAACCTTGGAATGTACATCAAGGTTGACATTACATTCATCAACCATTGGAGCAATCTCCAAGGTCGGCATTACAAACATACATAGAAATAGGTCTAGACCTAAACAAAATTAGCTAAGGAAAAGATGTATGTAGAACACGTTATGCCTTAGTTGGGACTCAAGTACAGTCTTCCACACCACAACACACATTCTTCAATGCATCTCCACAAGTAGTGAAAACAACCAGGTCGACCAAGACTTGGAGTTAACACTAAGTCATTTAGGAATAGTCTTCATCCACCATCCAAATTACTCTTCACAGACCAATCAGAAGGTAGGTACATAATCAGGAGACATCCACAAGAACATTGTAATCACCAAGGACAACTGCACAACCTCTAACCACTCTGTCAAGAAGATTCTTCAAACTAGAGCACATAAACAACACTGTTAGCTACTGTCATAAAGAAAAAATCACTTGCAGACCACCAAATCATGAACCATTTGAGTTGAAGGCACATAACATCATCCCAGACTTAACTCTAGAATCGCAGACCAAAATACTTCAATGCGGAGGAATACAAAGAAAAATACTTTCTCCCTATCACCACTGAATACACAGAAAAAGAAGTTTTTACTCTGGTGAACATAACTTACTCAAATATTCATACCGGAGACTCAAACATGAAACATAGCATATTTAAACATGCCTCTAAATGACTTCCAATCCGCAGACAAGGAAATTCATTCTACAAGAAATGCGGAGCAAACTACTGGACTATTCATCATCAAACCAAGATACTCTGTAACACGTTTGTTTCCACTAGGAGGGAAAATTTTCTCAAAAGCACTTGGAAAATCAATATCAAAAACATATTCTCTTGATCTTTAGAACTTATGCAAAGCAATATTCATCACAAGCAAATAACAAAATAAGAGCACAATTGACACCAATGACAACACAGATATGTTGACATCAATGACAACACCAGTTAGGCACATACTTGCAACAACAGGGTCCCCAACCCTGGCCCTGTTGCCTGCCTCAAAGGCGCAAGGATGGGGGGCAGACAAGGTTTGGCCCTGCCACCTTTCCCCAACCTACGATACACTCTTTTTTTCTAAGTTAAAACTTTGCAAATAAAAGACAACTAACCTAATATTTTTACAAGCATGTGATTCATTTATAGTTTTGATCTCTTTTCATAACATTTAAACATGCACTTTTAATATCTGAACTTTCATTATATATATATGTTGAAACTTATCACTGTACTTTTGAAACAGTGAACTAAAAGTTAAAAAAAAAAATAGTAAGCCCCAAATGTATATATAGATAGATTTATATACCTAAAAAATATTTGGGAGCTTAAAAGGTTTCTTCCTTTCTATAAAGGAAAATTAAAGTTTTAAATTTCTTTTTGAACCTAACAATATAGATCATTTTTATTTTGCAAAAGACTTAAGTCCATTTATTTTCTTCAACAATAATATTATAAGCATTCTATTTCTTTCCTTCCAAGTAACTTATGCATATGTAATAATGAAATTTTGGGAGAGTGAGAGATTTTATAACACATAAATTTCTATTTTTCCATATGAACAATATAGTAGAACTTCAACCATCAATATATTGAAATGAACAAATACTTTTACATAGGGATCAAATACACAAAATGATCTCAAAGAGAGATTCACTCTCTTGAGTACACAAAAATTTTACAAGGCACAAAAAGGGCCAAGGCATTTACATTGCCACCATTTTACAACTCAAAACTTACCCACACTTTTCTCTTCATGTGACTCCCAAACTCAAGTACTCCTCCAAGGGCTAAAAACCTACCAAACACAAGAAGGTTCCAAATGCAAAGGGATTGCTCACCTCCCATCCTAGGCTTGCTAGCAAGCCACCCCCGAGCTAGGAGGCCCACTAGGCTACCAACGTTCCACGCAAGCAATATAAGCAAAGAACTCATCACAAACACACCAACACCCACCCAAGGGATACACACACAACCATTTTGTTGCCAAAATGGTGAAGGGGAAGATTGAGCTACTCTTCAACATAGAGTTACCAAAACCAAGCGAACACATGGTACATTCTTACCAAAACCAAACAATCACATGGCATATTCTTACACAACTTCATATCACAAAACCAACAACTCCAAGTACTCAAAAACCTTCCAAAAACTTCCACAACTCTTTCCAAAAACTCCCACAACTCCTTACAAGGCGAACACATGTAGCCATAACCATATTAGGCCAAAACCTTTCCAAAATCATAAGAAATAATATCATAATGGAGGTGCTTCAAATCTCAAACCCCAAACATGACATACCTCTCCCAATAGAGTTGTTGTCTACAACCCATTTCCCAACAAGAAACAACATGAAATACACTCACAAAACACATAACAACAACTATATGCAACAACACAAAGAAAGATAATGAAAGCATGAACTAATAAGCTAATAGGCTTGAGAGCCTACCTCTCAAGCTTTCCAAGGTTAGAAGGGTTGAAGAAGAGCTCCACAATAGCCTCTATCTCCAAGATTCTACTCTTTTTTCCCAAGTCCAAATCCCAAAGAAAACTCTCCCAACAAGAAAAGAAATGAGGAAGCAAAAATAAAGAACCCTTCTCCCTTCAACAAGAGGGAGTTAAATAGGCTTTCTCCACAATCCTTAATAAATGAGAAGGTGACATTTGTCACCTTCTCCTTCATCCACACAACCCTCTCACAACCCCACAAGAATGAGGAGGTGACACTTGTCACCTTCTCATTTAACTATGCTACACACTCTCCCACAAATCCTCTCACACATGTGTGAGAGCATTGGGAGAGGGGATCACACATGCGAGACCCCACTTGTGATCTCACACATGTGTGAGAGCATAGGGAAGAGGTCTCACACATTTGAGGGCTTTGGAAGCTTCCAAAGCACTCAATGACAAGGGTAACCTTACCCTAGGTGAGTGGGGTTTGTTAAGGTGGGATGGTGACTTGTCACCCACCTTTCACATCTCCCAAACTCGTCACTTTACTCTAGGGGTAAGTTAAGGTGACCTTACAAGGGTTACATCAAGTGTTAACATGCTAGAAATAGCCCTAGACCCTAGGGGTATGACCTAGGGTCACTAATTAACCATAATTAACACAAGGGGGCTCATAGATCCACTTTAAAAAGGTCCATAAACATTTAGAACGAAATTTGTGCAAACCAAAACAATACATCATTACAAACCTTAAAGGAGATCAAACAATAAAGTGAAATCTTACAAAAATTTCATCAATTTAATCATACAATTAAAATCAAACAACACCATAGTCCGGAGTGACTTGGTTAAGCATCACTAGTTTTAAACATGGGTAGAGTCGTGGACTTCTGATTTACATTGGCAATGGAATTCGTCTACACACTACAACACACATTACTATCCAAATGTAGTATATATATCCAAATAGCCAAAGCAACATGAAATAAGAAAGTACACACATCATACACTTGTAAATATCACATGATAACAGTCCCTTGATTCTCAATCAATCATATTTTCAATCACACAATCAGGATCATAAATCACCTAGTATTTCATCAATTCAATCATCTAAATAAACCATTTCAAATGCACCAATTATAATAACACATTCAACATCATGGAATTCATAATATAATCAAGCATGTAAGATATAGCATCATCCTACAATAACTCATCTATCTAATCAAGTACAAGGAAAAACTATCAAATGTCCAAATAGAAGGGATCAATAGTCCTCAAAATGATCACATGTCAAATATAATTTGAACAACAAATCTCATAAACAAAACAAGAAGTACAACATAAGTTAGCCTCACACTACAACACCAAAGGATCTAGTTCAAGCACAAATAGGTGGTATTCTAATCAATCACAACTAGGGTGAGTATCACCTATGCACCCACAAATTAACACAACCATCTTATACAAAAGATCCATAACAACACTATACTACCTCAAGGATAGAGTCACAACTCCATAATCAAACCCTTAGCTTGGGTGAAGCAAAACAACATGGTCAAATAGTGTAACTAATCTAGTCGCACAAGGGTGGGCCTCACATCATCCTCCCCTAGAGCTAAACTTCCTCCTAGAAGTTAACACGAAGGTAAGGGAGAGAAACACACCAAAAAGCCATTCCAACACGGCAGTGAACTAAAAGAAAATATTTTTAAAAACAAAGGTAGGAAAACAATTAGGAACTTAGTAAGTAATCACATAGCAATAATCTAGATGATTCCCTCCTCCTACTAGGAGTCAAGTATCTAAAAGAAACACATACTCCAAAAACTTTACGTGCATTAAAAGACACAAGGGAATTAGGTGTCCTAAGATAGACCACCACGTAATTCAAGGTCATGAAAGATGGGGTCACACCAAGAAGTTTAGCACCATGAGAGGCCTTCGTAAAACACTAACTATCTGAAACAGATTACTAAACTCTATTGGTCGTCAAAAACTTAAACAAATATAAGAGAACCAAAAGGAAGTTTGGGCATACAACTAGCCACAACTACCATACCGATCAAAGTCCCAACAAGAATCTCACTCAACTTACCACTGATGCTAATATACAACACTTAAGACTTCAAGCAGGCCGCATGAGACTCACAAGTCTCGACTACCTCTTCTATCAATAGGTCCTCACTAGACGACCAAGATCAAACATGCAAAAAAGGTAGGAACTAAACATGCCATGTGTCCCTAGCGTCAAGGAATGAGAAACTAAACACCAATGCTACTACAAACTCACGGTTCAACTACTAATCGATAGGTCAAACACAAAGCCTTTTTAAAATAAAGGAACCAATATCACGAGGATAGAGGGTTTACACAACAACAGGAGGATCTCAAGGTTCCCCAACTTGATTACTCCTTCAGACCTATCTAGCATTCATATTTTTTTCTTAAAGATTCTACCTCCCAAGAAGGGAAAGCACCAAAGTACTACTCAACATGACTCAAGGTCAATCAAGGAATCATGATCCATCACTATCGATCCACACATCAAACCTCAACCTTATGATAATAACCCAAGACTGACTATTCCCATTTTCCTCTCACCAAATACCCCTTATGGGTAGAGTAGGTTACATAAGTCACAACACTAAACATGTACCAATAGTACCAACATTAAGAAAATCCTGAAAATAAAAAGCTTGCATAAGGTAAGCTCTTTAAATCAAATTTAATGAATAAAATTTAAAAGAATTAAAATTTAGAAGGTAAATTTCAAAAGATATATCAAATTCAAAAAGTTAAGTCAAGTTCAAAAGTGGCACCAAATTCAACATTCAAAATTTAAATCAAAATATGATTAAACAAGTCCTTGAGGTAAGAGGACTATAAGAAAATAAGTCAGCTAAGTAGCCCAAGTGAAGAAACTCAATACCACTGGTTTTGAAAACAATAAAATTTCATCATTAAATAGATAATTATCTTCCACAATTTAACCAAAATTGCACATTACAACATCATATGTATATAACATAGTTACAAAGGAGAGGAGAGGGATAGTGGTCACACTCACAACTAAGGTCATGAAACACCCCAACAACATGTACACCCACATCTTCTAGGCAACCTAGGGCATTCTTGGAAAATATTTCCAAAAGTCAAGTATCCTACTAGCCACCTTTGAAGTGGGGCTTTATGTACTCCCTAGAAGGAACACATACCAACTCCTCATGGATATTACCAAAGCCAATTGAAAAACACTTACTTCCATAGATTTATAATCACACCAGGTAATTCATAAATACAACAATAATCCTACTCAAGGTACCAAGATACTAGAGTGGGGGCTAAGCCAAACCAACCCTAGTCGTGACTAACATCACATCAACCATCCTAGTACAAGGCTCAGTGCAATAAGGTTGGAGAACCCCCAACCAAGGCGTTCACAAACTAAACTCAAGTTCAAAGCCAATGCCTTAATAATGCCTAAAAATGACCCAATGGAAACATCTATGTTGATCACATGTGTCGTTCACATCACTTAACCACTAACAACTAAAAGGTATCACAACCAACTTACTATTACTTTCCAAAATGAACTCAACTTCCTACCACACCCTTATAATCCCATTAAATGCTTCCAAGATAATCAAACAAGTGACTAATCACATTCATTACCCTATAGAAAGGTGGGTGAATCCTCAATCCATTTAACATCTTGAAGTATTACATTCTAGAAAAATAATATCCTTCTATACCTTAGGGTCATCTTCGTGCGATCGGGAAATCAGTTGCCCAAGGGACTCACCTCAAGATTTCCCAAAAAAAACCAACTTAATGTTTCAAGAAAGAAGAGTTGACACTGCAACTATTTTGTCGCATCATCTATTTAATCACATTAAGCATATCATGCGTTCTCCCATACTAAAAGACAAGAATGCACTACTAGAGAGGGTTTTCACAATAACCCAAGAGGACAAACATAACTCAATCTTAACTTTTTGTACCACAACCCATCACAAGGCTTCACTAGAGCCTTCTATGCACAAAGACATACGTTACTCCCAAGGGGGACTCGTCACCCTATCAAGACATAAAGGTAAGCAACTCCAACAAAACAAGTTGGCAAGGAAAGCATCAAGTTGCACTTAGGTTATTATTTAATAAGAAAATAGGGAATCACATCCGCAACTAGAACTTACTCTACAACTATCGTAAGATGGTTCGACATCATACACTCACACCACCTTTATACCACCAACCAAAAAGATACCATACTAAAAGTGAACATATCACATTATGAATTAATGATAAGGTAGTGCATAACCTTATTACAGACTAAACACCAACAAGCTATAAGGATATTAACTCGATGTGGCACCACAAGTGTCACAAGATTCACAATTTTGAAGTGGCCCTCAAAGCCACTATTATCCTTTCATTTAACCCAAAAAGCATACCTAAGAAGATAGCCATAAAAGGCCTTACATGCCAAACTCCTTTAACGTCCACTACCCATCCTCAAGATGAGGGTACCAAGCGACTCTTACAAGAGAGTATACCATTTTATCCACTTTTCACTCTTTAGGTGACAACTACCCATCAGGGTCACTTAATCCTATATCTAAGGTGAAGGACAACTATAGATCTACAACATCTTTGCATCCCAACGAGGGATCTTCTAAACAAGACATGACTTTCTCCATGATATAAGGGTTAGCTAAAAGACACAAGGTGGAGAATAAATGAAATAGGGTACATGAGTCTTTTTCCAAGATTAGCATACCACTTTAATACATTTCTCTCCCCCTAAGTGGTAGGATAAACACAACTCAACATTCTCAGAAAAGGGGCAAGTCTCAAATGACTCAATGGCACTCACAACTTGCAAGGTGCCAGTCAACATTCACTAGGACAAACCTACAAGGTAGCCATAAGGGGAAAACTTTATCATAATAACACCTTTCCAAGGGTGCAACCTTCAACAGGTTGACATGATCCCTAAAGAAGGATCAAATAGCACCATCAACTAGGACAAGGAGCAAGGGCATACTAGAATGAAACACCTAACAATACTCAAACAATTAACCTCCTTCAAGGATACTATTATCAAGAAGCTGACTAACTGTAATGAAACAACTTGCACAATATCTGAATATAATAGTAAATATACTGCAAACACTTAATAATATGCCACTTTGAGGGGGCAACATCTAAAACCACTTCGAGGGGGATACCTCCAATAGTCTTCAATGAGAACACAATACTGAATATGATGAAATAAGACTCACTACCTCCTATATATACCTATTTATGCCTAGGATATCACCTAGGCCGACTTAGATGGGCCTATATAAGCCTTAGGCCAACCTAAACAACTAAATAACAATAAACTAATGATAATATGATTTAATTAAGAGTTAAGATAGCCACAAGCTGACTATTCATAACCCTATACACACTATAGGATTAAGGGCGTAGCATGTCCCCCCTCTTCAAAGAAGCATTGTCCTCAATGCTGACCAAATGTGGATGTTTTTGCATGAATTCCTCATTCTCCCATGTAGCTTCCTCAACTGGAGAGTTCTTCCATTTAATTAGATATTCTATGATTTCCCTTGTCCTCAGCTTCTTGGTGCGTGTTTGAATAATTCTCTCAGGATCCACAACTATTCTTCCCTCCTCATCAAGCTTAGGTAACTTAGTCTGTGCTACCACTTTATTCCCAATAACCTTCTTCAAGCAGGAAACATGAAAAACTGGATGAATTTTTGTTGATATGGGAAGCTCCAATTTATATGCTACATTGCCAATCTTCTGCAACACCTTATAAGGACCATAGTACTTGGGTGCCAGCTTGTTAGCTTTATGTTGTTGTTTTAGAGACATTTGCTTGTATGGTTGTAGTCGCACAAAGACCCAATCTCCCACTTCAAAAGTTCTTTCACTACGGTGTTGATCAGCTTGTTGCTTCATTCTGTTTTGTACCATTGCCAAGTTCTCTCGAAGACTAGCCAATACCTCTTGCTGATGATGGATGTGTTCTTCAACTGTGTGAACCTTTGGTTGTGCCCGCAATGAAGAGATGATTGATGGTGGGTGGTAACCATATAGTGCTAAAAATGGAGGCATCTTGGAAGAAGGATGGAAAGAAGTGTTGTACCACCATTCTGCTAGTGGTATCCATTATACCCATCTCTCTTATTTATCTAAAGCAAAACAACGGAGATAGCCTTCCAAGCATTTGTTGACCACTTCTGTCTGTCCATCTGACTGGGGGTGATATGATGAACTACGAGCAAACTGAGTGCCCAAGCATGAAAACAAGTCAGTCCAAAAATTACTTGTAAATATAGGGTCACGATCACTGACTATAACTTTCGGAGTCCCATGCAATTTCTGAATAGTATTCATAAAAGCTATTGCTACAGTGCTTGTTGCCAATGGTTGTGCCAAAGCACAAAAGTGACCATATTTGATGAGACGATCCACAACAACCATGATGACATTTTTTCCTTCTGATCTAGGCAAACCTATGATGAAATCCATAGATACCTCCTCCCACCTTTGACTTGGGATACATAAGGGTTGTAGAAGACCCAGAGTCTTAACTGTCTCCCCTTTATATTGTTGACATACCATGCATTCAGCTACAAATTTTTGAACATCCCCTTTCATCCCTTCCCAAAAGAAATCGTGTTTGATTCTATGATAAGTTTTAAGGAATCCTGAGTGCCCACCTATTGGAGAAGCATGTAGTTCTTCTAACACCTTAAGCTTAAGAGTTGAATTCTTGCAAAGGTATAACCTCTCCTTGTACCATAAAATATTTCCTTTCCATGAAAATTTGTCAGACACACTTGATTCTTGTTGGAGTTTCTCAATGAGCCTTAGAGTATCTATGCCCTTCTCCCACTCTTCTCTTGCCTCATTTACCCAGTCTGCTTGTAACATGGAAATGGCAAATGAAAATGACTCTATGGGTTCATCACGCCTTGATAGAGCATCAACCACAACATTCTCCTTGCCTTTCTTATATATGATCTCAAAGTCATATCCCAACATCTTTGTGACCCATTTTTGTTGTTCTTCAGATGATAACCTCTATTCCAAGAAATATTTGAGACTATCATGATCTGTCTTGACCTTAAAATGTCATCCCATTAGATAAGGTCTCCATTGTTTGACTGCATGCAAGATAGCCAGCATTTCCTTCTCATAAACTGGCTTCAACAAATTCTTACCTTTGAGTTGGCGACTTTCAAATGCTATGGGTTTTCCTTCTTGCATAAGTACTGCTCCTATTCCATGTCCTGAAGCATCACATTCAACAACAAATGTTTTATAAAAATCTGGGGTAGCTAGGACTGGAGTTGTGCACATGGCTTCCTTTAGTTTCTCAAATGCCCTTGTTGACACTTCATTCCATTGGAAAGCATCCTTCTTTAACAAGGATGTGAGAGGAGATGCTATGCTACCATAATTCTTTACAAATCGGCGATAATACCCTATAAGCCCTAAAAAACCTTATAAGTTCTTAAGGGTCTTAGGAATTTTCCACTCTACAATTGCTTGGATCTTATGAGGGTCCACCTTGACTCCCTCATGTGACACAATGTGACCAAGGTACTCCACTTTTTTGACACCAAAGATACACTTGGATGGTTTAGCATACAACTGATTCTGCTTCAAAATGTCCAACACTTGATTTACATGTTGCAAGTGTTCCTCCCATGTTTTACTATATATTAAGATGTCATCAAAAAATACCAAAACAAATTTCCTCAAAAATGGCTTGAAGATAGAGTTCATCAAACTTTGAAATGTCGACGGTGCATTAGTGAGACCAAAAGGCATTACCAAAAATTCATAGTGGCCCTCATGGGTTCTAAAAGTTGTCTTATGTACATCCTCATCTCTAATTCTAATTTGATGATAACCAGAATGGAGATCAAGTTTTGTAAAATAAATAGCACCATTAAGCTCATCTAACAAAGCATCAATTACTGGAATAGGAAACTTATCTTTTATGGTGAACTTGTTAAGCTCCCTGTAATCTGGACACATCCTCCAAGTTTCATCCTTCTTACGCACCATTACCATAGGAGATGAGTAAGCACTTTGACTATGTCTGATAATGCCTACTTCTAACATCTCTTGAACTATCTTCTCAATCTCACTTTTTTGAGCATATGGATATCTGTAGGGCCTGATGTTGGGTGGTTGGCTCCCTGGTACTAGTTGAATGGCATGATCCTGATCTCTCCTAGGAGGCAATCCTTTTGGCATCTCCCCAAAAACTATAGAGTGCTTATCTATAATTGCTTGTAGATCCAACGGTGTAGAAGCCTTTGAGTGATATGCTTCTAATGAAAATAATTGGGCTACCATCCCATCTACCCCCTTCTTCAACATCTTTTGCATTTGGTAAGAACTTACTATCTGTGGTGACTTTGCATGCATCCCTCGTAATTCTATTGTTCTTCCCTTTGATTGAAAGCGCATGAATAGTTCTTGGAAGTTTAATTCAATTGTTCCCAAAGTGGTAAGCCACTGTACTCCCAAAACAATATCTACTGCACCCATTGAGATAGCATACATTAGACAATTAAGATGATAATCTCCCATGGATAATTTAATGCTATGGCATTTTCCTGAACAACTAACAGTATTGCCATCTGCAATCAAGACTTGAAATTTTGGAGCTGGATATATAAAACAATTTAGACGAGTGGCCAACTTTTTGTTGATGAAGTTATGAGTGCTACCTGAGTCTATCAACACTGTTACTTTTTCTTTCTTTAAGAAACCCACTACCTTGAGAGTTTGTGGGGTACTAAAACCTGAAAGTGCATGGCAAGAAATGATTGGTTGAGTATCTCTTGACTCCTCCTCTATCTCATTGTCACTCTCTACTATTGGTACCTCTTTTTCTTCCTCACTTGGCCCTTCAATATAGAACAATTTCTTTTCAATGCATTTGTGTCCTCTACTATATTTGCTATCACAATTAAAACATAATCCTTTTGCTCTCTTCTCTTCAATTTGTTGTGGTGTTAGCCTAGTAGGTTGTGGAAGTGACTGTGTAGGAGTGCTTTTATCTCTTATGTTTATAAAACCTTGCCTTTTATTAACCATACATTTTTCCTCTACTTGCCTTGCCATAATCATTGCATCTAAGATGGAGTTTGGACGGAACATGCGTACCTCATATTTAATGTGATCCTTTAAGCCACCAATGAATAGCTCCAACAAATTTTTTGTAGACACATTTTCTACTCTTAAAGACAAAGTATGAAATTGATGAATGTAATCCTTGACCATACCTATTTGCCTTAATTTGGTAATTTGGATGAAGTAGCTATCCATAAGATTTTCACCATAATGAGTAATGAGTTCTTCTTGGAAAAACGACCAAGTGACAATGCATCCTTTTGCTTTCTTTTCTTCACATAGCCAACGGTACCAAATGAATTGATCAGGTTCCAAGTATAAGGAAGCCATGGCCACCTTTTGTTGACATGGAACATGGTGGATATTAAAGAATTGCTCCATTTGATAGAGCCAATTGGTAGGATCTTGACCATCAAACTTTCGCATATCCAACTTTGGTGTGAAATTCCTTGCCATAAAATGAGTGGTGTGATGATCCATCTTGAGATTTGATTCAAACCCCAAAACACCCTTCCCTTTTGTAGAATCCTCTTCCTCCACATCGTGGTGTTGTGACGGCTTATGTTTGGAAAATATCTCCAGAATTTTCTCAATATCACATGACTTCACCATCCCTTTCATTTGTTCACCCATAATGGACAAGATTTCACCTTTCATCTTGTTATTTTCTTTATGAATAAGTTCAAGTATATTTTCATATTCTTTTTAATCAACATCCTCATTTTCCACCTCCTCCTTGCCTGGAGTTTTTCCCGGTGTGGTAACATTCTTTTTGCCCCTTGTTGAAGGACCCATCATGATTGGAAAAAATAATTTTGTAATAAATCACACAAAACAAATCAAATCAATCTGAAATTTTTACTGTAACTTACCAGGGCCAAGATCTCACTTCCCTGAAAAAATTGTGAAGAAATTCAAAATTGTGCAGCCTGGAGAGAGAAATTGGTGGAAATCCTAATTTATAAATAACTCCCTTTATTATGCTCCAATTGTTCTCAAGTTTGGACTGTAGTAGCTTCACTATTATATTGAAAAACCCACAAAAAATCTTCCAGAGATTCGACAAAATAAGAGAGATATATGCTTCTCAAAAAATAAGGGCAGAAACCCTAATTCTACTATAAATCGCTTAATTTTTCTTCAAATGCTCTAAATTCTGGACTGTATTAGCTTCAATGTGTTCTTCAAAAACCCTTTTAAAATAAAAAAAAATTTGCCAAAATTTGAAAGTTATGCGCTTTCCAAAATGACCTCCAAATCAGAAAAAAAAATCACCTAGTTTTTGTCTTCACGGTGCCAAGATCATGCTCTGATACCACTTGTAATGAAACAACTTGCACAATATCTGAATATAATAGTAAATATACTGCAAACACTTGATAATAATATGCCACTTTGAGGGGGCAACCTCCAAAACCACTTCGAGGGGGATACCTCCAATAGTCTTCAATGAGAACACAATACTGAATATGATGAAATAAGACTCACTACCTCCTATATATACCTATTTATGCCTAGAATATCACCTAGGCCGACTTAGATGGGCCTATATAAGCCTTAGGCCGACCTAAACAACTAAATAACAATAAACTAATGATAATATGACTTAATTAAGAGTTAAGATAGCCACAAGCTGACTATTCATAACCCTATACACACTATAGGATTAAGGGCATAGCACTAACTCTCAAATCTAGGACTTGTGTGTCCTTCAATTACCCTATTCACAAAGAATACACTCCCTAAGTACATACAACACCAAGTCGTACATGGGAGTTAGCGGAAGCAAATTCAAGGGAAACAAGTCATTCCCACGCAAGGTGTCATACGAACATGTTATGCAAGCTAGAGTTAGACACGCAAAACAAGTATGCATGACCAACAATTGGGCCAACACAAACAAATGTACACACCCAAAGATCCCAATGTTTGAAACATGGGCTCTAATACCAAATGTCATGCCCACATTTTTCATGTGGTCATGACGTAAAAACCACATGTCATGTCCACATTTGTCATGTGGTCATGACATGAAACACCAAAAAATTTCCCACTCGACTTTAAAACCCCCTCACACGCAACATGCACTCTTTGTGACACATGCACGTAACGTGGTTGTATTCACAACACACATCAAGCACGTCACCCAATAAAGTCAAATAGGTATGGGATGATATGAACCTCCTTTTGCACTCCCTGCGATGATTATAGTATCTAAGGGGGTTGTGTGTCGCAAGAAGCGTTGCTAGAGGTGTGGTTTCTTTCCCGAAACCAACCCTAGGGTTTCCTATGTGAAGGTGATACGGTTTTGACCTAATTCAAAACCTAACCCTAGATATAACTATCAGCTAATATTAAAATACTGAAACTATGATAAATCTAGATAAGCCTTATAAACATTTAAATCTAGACATGATGAATAACAAGATTCTAGGCTTCAATTAGAACATTTAACCATATAACTAATTGGGAAGTAAGATACAAAATATATTAATTAAATAATACTACTTTGAACTCCAAAAGATTTAACAGCATAATTCTACTAAGGGATAAATTTTTCTAAAATTCTGGTAGCATAACGCCACTATAACAACTATGCGAGGAGAGGAGATTAAAAAAGCTAATTTCACTATAGAACCATTCCAAAATTTAAAACAAAATTAAATAAATTAACATAGCTCCATGGTTTCAACATTTAAACTAAAGCCATTAAATCATTCACTTTAACTATTGAGTTTGAATGAATGAAATAAGATGAATTAAATAAAACTCCCATCTAAAGTTTCCAAGAAAAATAATCCTATCCACTCACAAAGTGGGATTGATGTAATAAACAAGGTTTAAAGATTTAAACAAGGTTTAAGGGTTCAAACATCTCCCTAATCCCTAGGGCAACACAAATCCCTAGAATTAAAGTTATAAAAGCAACTAAAATTCTTATTTGCTGACACAAAACTAACTTTTCTTTGTTATTGGCTTTCAGGTTCAAGTTGCAAGGATGGGAAAATCCCTTCCCCAAGTGGGAAGGCGTTTTCCCAAGAAAGTCTTTTTTTTTATAAACAAATGTTTTGCTGGTTTAGAGTTTCTCCATACTTTCTAATATTTCCTTTGCTATAGTTTTAGATATTTTCTAATTTTTCAATCTTGCTTGCACATGTCTCTAAAACTCTTATATTTTCTATATTATGGGTTTAAAAAGAAAAAAAAAGTTTACTACAAGTTCTCTAAAAAATTCATTTCTTTAAAAAACAAAGTATTTGTTTTGCTTTCCAAGAAACAGAGCTCTCTGTTCCTATTCTTCTCTTTTTTTTTTATACAGAGAGGATGTTTTATGGATATAAAATATATATATTAAAATCTATGTATATAAATTATATACATACTTATATATTTTTGAAAGAAGTGTTGTGCAAACAATATATATATTATATAATTATTTAACTCTATAGTGAAAGCCATAGAGGGCCGGACAAAATCTATGAAGGAATTGTGTAAACAAAGATAGAGACTATAATTTTAGCCGAGCCTGCCTCAAAGGCGCAGGGATGGGGGGTGGACAAGGCTTAGCCCTGCCGCCCTTCCCCAACCTGCGATACACTCTTCTTTTCTAAGTTAAAAACTTTGCAAATAAAAGACAACAAACCTAATATTTTTACAAGCACACGATTCATTTATATTTTTTATCTCTTTTCATAACATTTAAACATGCACTTTTAATATATGAACTTTCATTATATATATATTGAAACTTATCACTGTATTTTTTTTAACAGTGAACTAAAAGTTTCTTTTAAAAAAAAATAGTAGGCCCTAATTTTATATATATATAGATTTATATACCTAAAAAATATTTAGGAGCTTAAAAGATTTCTTCCTTTCTATAAAGGAAAATTAAAGTTTTAAATTTCTTTTTGAACCTAACAATATTGATCATTTTTATTTTGCAAAAGACTTAAGTCCATTTATTTTCTTCAACAATAATATTATAAGCATTCTATTTCTTTCCTTCCAAGTAACTTATGCATATGTAATAGTGAAATTTTGGGAGAGTGAGAGAGAGATTTTATAACAAATAAATTTCTAAGTGGACCATTCATTAAAATGAGAGATGGGTTCATGTGAACCACTACTCATGAAATATGGGTCATGTGTTTGACTCAAAAACTACACAGTTAAACCCTGAAATAAAATATCATAATTTGACATGCTGTGAAAAATACCTCCTACTTATCAACTGATGAGCTAAAGGGGTTCTATAATGAATGGTTCATAAGGCACAACACTTGTTGAAGGTTTTGCAAATGGGGTAGCAAGCTAAGTGGGCTTGATCTTGGGGGAAACTCCATGGTTAAGTGCGCTTGAGTCGGAGTAGTACTGAGATGGGTAACCTTCCGAGAACTCCTGATGCTTCACCCCTGTGTGCATCACCTAGATGCAATGAGTGCTAAGTGGACCATTCATTAACATGAGAGATGGGTTCATGTGAACCACTACTCATGAAATATGGGTCATGTGTTTGACTCAAAAACTACGCAGTTAAACCCTGAAATAAAATACCATAATTTGACATGCTGCAAAAAATACCTCCTACTTATCAACTGATTAGCTAAAGGGGCTCTATAATGAATGGTTCATAAGGCACAACACTTGCTGAAGGTTTTGCAAATGGGGTAGAAATCTAAGTGGGCTTGATCTTGGGGGAAACTCCATGGTTAAGCATGCTTGAGTCAGAGTAGTACTGGGATGGGTGACCTCCCAAGAAGTCCCGATGCTTCATACCTATGTGCATCACCTAGATGCAATGAGTGCTAAGTGGACCATTCATTAACATGAGAGATGGGTTCATGTGAACCACTACTCATGAAATATAGGTCATGTGTTTGACTCAAAAACTACGCAGTTAAACCCTGAAATAAAATATCATAATTTGACATGCTACGAAAAATACCTCCTACTTATCAACTGATGAGCTAAAGGGGCTCTATAATGAATGGTTCATAAGGCACAACACTTGCTGAAGGTTTTGCAAATGGGGTAGCAAGCTAAATGGCCTTGATCTTGGGGGAAACTCCATGGTTAAGCGCGCTTGAGTTAGAGTAGTACTGGGATGGGTAACCTTTCGGGAAGTCCCGATGCTTCACCCCTGTGTGCATCACCTAGATGCAATGAGTGCTAAGTGGACCATTCATTAACATGAGAGATGGGTTCAAGTGAACCACTACTCATGAAAAATGGGTCATGTGTTTGACTCAAAAAATACACAGGTAAACCTTGAAATAAAATATCATAATTTGACATGCTGCGAAAAATACCTCCTACTTATCAACTGATGAGCTAAAAGGGCTCTATAATAAATGGTTCATAAGGCACAACACTTGCTGAAGGTTTTACAAATGGGGTAGCAAGCTCAGTGGGCTTGATCTTGGGGGAAACTCTATCGTTATGCGCGCTTGAGTCAAAGTAGTACTGGGATGGGTGACCTCCTGGGAAGTTCCGATGCTTCACCCTTGTGTGCATCATCTAGATGCAATGAGTGCTAAGTGGACCATTCATTAACATGAGAGATGGGTTCATGTGAACCACTACTCATGAAATATGGGTCATATGTTTGACTCAAAAACTACATAGTTAAACCCTGAAATAAAATATCATAATTTGACATGCTACGAAAAATACCTCCTACTTAACAACAGATGAGCTAAAGGGGCTCTATAATGAATGGTTCATAAGGCACAACACTTGTTGAAGGTTTTGCAAATGGGGTAGCAAGCTAAGTGGGCTTGATCTTGGGGTAAACTCCATAGTTAAGCGCGCTTGAGTCAGAGTAGTATTGGGATGGGTGACCTCCTAGGAAGTCTTGATGCTTCACCCATGTGTGCATCACCTAGATGCAATGAGTGCTAAGTGGATCATTCATTAACATGAGAGATGGGTTCATGTGAACCACTACTCATAAAATATGGGTCATGTGTTTGACTCAAAAACTACGCAGTTAAACCCTGAAATAAAATATCATAATTTGACATGCTACGAAAAATACATCCTACTTATCAACTGATGAGCTAAAGGGGCTCTATAATGAATGGTTCATAAGGCACAACACTTGCTGAAGGTTTTGCAAAAGGGTTAGCAAGCTAAATGGGCTTGATCTTGGGGGAAACTCCATGGTTAAGCACGCTTGAGTCGGAGTAGTACTGGGATGGGTGACCTCCCGGGAAGTCCCGATGCTTCACCCCTATGTGCATCACCTAGATGCAATGAGTGTTAAGTGGACCATTCATTAACATGAGAGATGGGTTCATGTGAACCACTACTCATGAAATATGGGTCATGTGTTTGACTCAAAAACTACACAGTTAAACCCTGAAATAAAATATCATAATTTGACATGCTGTGAAAAATACCTCCTACTTATCAACTGATGAGCTAAAAGGGGCTCTATAATGAATGGTTCATGAGGCACAACACTTGCTGAAGGTTTTGCAAATGGGGTAGAAAGCTAAGTGGGCTTGATCTTGGGGGAAACTCCATGGTTAAGTGTGCTTGAGTCGGAGTAGTACTGGGATGAGTGACCTTTCAGGAAGTCCCGATGCTTCACCCCTGTGTGCATCACCTAGATGCAATGAGTGCTAAGTGGACCATTCATTAACCTGAGAGATGGGTTCATGTGAACCACTACTCATGAAATATGGGTCATGTGTTTGACTCAAAAACTACGCAGTTAAACCCTGAAATAAAATATCATAATTTGACATGCTGCAAAAAATACCTCCTACTTATCAACTGATGAGCTAAAGGGGCTCTATAATGAATGGTTCATAAGGCACAACACTTGCTGAAGGTTTTGCAAATAGGGTAGCAAGCTAAGTGGGCTTGATCTTGGGGGAAACTCTATGGTTAAGCCCACTTGAGTCGGATTAGTACTAGGATGGGTGACCTCCCAGGAAGTCCCGATGCTTCACCCCTGTGTTCATCACCTAGACACAATGAGTTCTAAGTGGACCATTCATTAACATGAGAGATGGGTTCATGTGAACCACTACTCATGAAATATGGGTCATGTGTTTGACTCAAAAACTACGCAGTTAAACCCTGAAATAAAATATCGTAATTTGACATGCTGCAAAAAATACCTCCTACTTATCAACTGATGAGCTAAAGGGGCTCTATAATGAATGGTTCATAAGGCACAACACTTGTTGAAGGTTTTGCAAATGGGGTAGCAAGCTAAGTGGGCTTGATCTTGGGGGAAACTCCATTGTTAAGCATGCTTGAGTCGGAGTAGTATTGGGATGGGTGATCTCCCAGGAAGTCCCGATGCTTCACCCTTGTGTGCATCACCTAGATGCAATGAGTGCTAAGTGGACCATTCATTAACATGAGAGATGGATTCATGTGAACCACTACTCATGCAATATGGGTCATGTGTTTGACTCAAAAACTACGTAGTTAAACCCTGAAATAAAATATCATAATTTGACATGCTGCGAAAAATACCTCCTACTTATCAACTGATGAGCTAAATGAGTGCTAAGTGGACCATTCATTAACATGAGAGATGGATTCATGTGAACCACTACTCATGAAATATGATTCATGTGTTTGACTCAAAAACTACGCAGTTAAACCCTGAAATAAAATATCATAATTTGACATGCTGCGAAAAATACCTCCTACTTATCAACTGATGAGCTAAAGGGGCTCTATAATGAATGGTTCATAAGGCACAACACTTGCTAAAGGTTTTACAAATGGGGTAGCAAGATAAGTGGGCTTGATCTTGGGGGAAACTCCATGGTTAAGCACGCTTGAGTCGGAGTAGTACTGGGATGGGTGATCTCCCGGGAAGTTGCGATGCTTCACCCCTGTGTGCATCACCTAGATGCAATGAGTGCTAAGTGGATCATTCATTAACATGAGAGATGGGTTCATGTGAACCACTACTCATGAAATATGGGTCATGTGTTTGACTCAAAAATTACGCAGTTAAACCCTGAAATAAAATATCATAATTTGACATGCTGTGAAAAATACCTCCTACTTATCAACTGATGAGCTCAAGGTCCTCTGTAATTAATGATTCATAAGGCACAACACTTGCTGAAGGTTTTGCAAATGGGGTAGCAAGCTAAGTGGGCTTGATCTTGGGGGAAACTCCATGGTTAAGCGTGCTTGAGCCAGAGTAGTACTGGGATGGGTGACCTTCTGGGAAGTCCCGATGCTTCACCCCTATGTGCATCACCTAGATGCAATGAGTGCTAAGTGGACCATTCATTAACATGAGAGATGGGTTCATGTGAACCACTACTCATGAAATATGGGTCATGTGTTTGACTCAAAAACTACGCAGTTAAACCCTGAAATAAAATATCATAATTTGACATGCTTCGAAAAATACCTCCTACTTATCAACTGGTGAGCTAAAGGGGCTCTATAATGAATGGTTCATAAGGCGCAACACTTGCTGAAGGTTTTGCAAATGGGGTAGCAAGCTAAGTGGGCTTGATCTTGGGGGAAACTCTATGGTTAAGTGCGCTTGAGTCAGAGTAGTACTGGGATGGGTGACCTCCCAGGAAGTCCTGATGCTTCACCCATGTATGCATCACCTAGATGCAATGAGTGCTAGGTGGACCATTCATTAACATGAGAGATGGGTTCATGTGAACCACTACTCATGAAATATGGGTCATGTGTTTGACTCAAAAACTACGCAGTTAAACCCTGAAATAAAATATCATAATTTGACATGCTGCAAAAAATACCTCCTACTTATCAACTGATGAGCTAAAGGGGCTCTATAATGAATGGTTCATAAGGCACAACACTTGCTGAAGGTTTTGCAAATGGGGTAGCAAGATAAGTGCGCTTGATCTTGGGGGAAACTCCATGGTTAAGCACGCTTGAGTCAGAGTAGTACTAGGATGGGTGACCTCCCGGGAAGTCCCGATGCTTCACCCCTGTGTGCATCACCTAGATGCAATGAGTGTTAAGTGGACCATTCATTAACATGAGAGATGGGTCCATGTGAACCACTACTCATGAAATATGGGTCATGTGTTTGACTCAAAAACTACGCAGTTAAACCCTGAAATAAAATATCATAATTTGACATGCTGCGAAAAATACCTCCTACTTATCAGCTGATGAGCTAAAGGGGCTCTATAATGAATGGTTCATAAGGCACAACACTTGCTGAAGGTTTTACAAATGGGGTAGCAAGCTAAGTGGGCTTGATCTTTAGGGAAACTCCATGTTTAAGCGCACTTAAGTTAGAGTAGTACTGGGATGGGTGACCTCCCGGGAAGTCCTGATGCTTCACCCCTGTGTGCATCACCTAGATGCAATGAGTGCTAAGTGGACCATTCATTAATATGAGAGAAGGGTTCATGTGAACCACTACTCATGAAATATGGGTCATGTGTTTGAATCAAAAACTATGTAGTTAAACCCTGAAATAAAATATCATAGTTTGACATGTTGCGAAAAATACCTCCTACTTATCAACAGATGAGCTAAAGGGGCTCTATAATGAATGGTTCATAAGGCACAACACTTGCTGAAGGTTTTACAAATGGGGTAGCAAGCTAAATGGGCTTGATCTTGGGGGAAACTCCATGGTTAAGTACGCTTGAGTCGTAGTACTGGGATGGGTGACCTTCCGAAAAGTCTCGATGCTTCACCCCTGTGTGCATCACCTAGATGCAATGAGTGCTAAGTGGACCATTCATTAACATGAGAGATGGGTTTATGTGAACCACTACTCATGAAACATGGGTCATGTGTTTGACTCAAAAACTACGCAGTTAAACCTTGAAATAAAATATCATAATTTGACATGCTGCGAAAAATACCTCCTACTTATCAACATAAATTTCTATTTTTCCATATGAACAATATAGTAGAACTTCATCCATCAATATATTGAAATGAACAAATACCTTTACATAGGGATCAAATACACAAAATGATCTCAAAGAGATATTTACTCTCTTGAGTACACAAAACTTTTACAAGATACAAAAGGGCCAAGGCATTTACATTGCCACTATTGTACAACACAAAACTTACCCACACTTTTCTCTTCATGTGACTCCCAAACTCAAGTACTCCTCCAAGGGCTGAAAACCTACCAAACAAAAGAAGGTTCCAAATGCCAAGGGATTGCTCACCTCCCATCATAGGCTTTCTAGCAAGCCACCCCGAGCTAGGAGGCCCACTAGGCTACCAAGGTTTCACACAAGCACAATAAGAAAATCACTCATCACAAACACACCAACACCCACCCAAGGGATACACACACACAACCATTTTGTTGCCAAAATGGTGAAGGGGGAGATTGAGCTACTCTCCAACATAGAGTTACCAAAACCAAGCCAACATATGGCACATTCTTACCAAAACCAAACCATCACATGGCATATTCTTACCAAAATCAAGTCATCACATGGCATATTCTTACACAACTTCATATTACAAAACCAACAATTCCAAGTACTCAAAAACCTTCCAAAAACTTCCACAACTCTTTCCAAAAACTCCCACAACTCCTTCCAAGGCCAACACATGTAGCCATAACCATATTAGGCCAAAGCCTTTCCAAAATCATAAGAATGGAGGTGCTTCAAATCTCAAACCCCAAACATGACTTACCTCTACCAAGAGAGTGATGTCTACAACCCATTTCCCAACAAGAAACAACATGAAATACACTCACAAAACACATAACAACAACTATATGCAACAACATAATGAAAGCTAATGAAAGCATGAACTAATAAGCCAATAGGCTTGAGAGCCTACCTCTCAATCGTTTCCAAGGTTAGAAGGGTTGAAGAAGAGAGAACAATTGCAAGCACTGGAATCCATTTGTCAAGAAGTTGGGATGCAAGTAAACACCAGCAAAACCAAAGTGATGATATTCTCACTGAGAAGAAAAAAGAGGCAAGTTAGCTTCCTTTTTGAAGGCAACCCGTTGGAAGTGGTAGATGAGTACAAGTACCTCGGGATACATTTTCAAAAAAAACTTAGCTGGGAAACTTGCAGAGCAAAAAGAATTCAAGGGGGATGGAAGGCACTTTACTCCCTTCAGAATACATGTAGGAATATAGAATTGTGGGATTGGAAAACCAAGAGAACACTTTTTGGTTTGCTTGTTATCCTAGTGATTCTATATGGCTGTGAAATTTGGGGCAGCGGTATGTCTAAGAAGAAATGGAGACATGTTGAGAGAATCCAGAAGCACATCATCATAAGTAGTCTCAAAATCAAGAATTCGGTTCCGTATGAGATCCTATTGGCAGAATCCGGTATGTACCCTTTGGAGGCATCGACGATGGTTCGGCTAGTAAGTTATATAAGTAAAACTTAAAATGTGGAAAACCACCGTTGGCCTTGGCTAATTATGGAGGAAGAGCTGAATAGGAGAAAGAATACGTGGATGAAACAGAATGATAAGTGGTTAAAGAAGTGGGATATTACTATGCAGGAATGCCCACATGTTAAAGAGGAAATAAAAAAGTATGTCTGAGAAAAAATTAGAAACATCATGTGGTCTAATCAAGTGGGTTGAAAAAAAGCCTATTACATCAAAGAGTTCAACCCATTGTGGGACCATGAAGAAAAAGCGTACATAGGAGCGGATATCAAGTGGAAAGCAAAAATGTTGATTGCACAATTAAGGACTAGTTCGCACCATCTTAGGTGTGAAATGGGCAGGTGGGTGATTCCCAAGGAGGAGTGGGAATAGAGATTATGCCTTTTTTGCAACAAAGATGTGGTTGAGACGGAATGGCATTTTATCATGGAATGTTCAACATATGAGGACATTTGGGACAGCTACGAAGAGACCTTGAAAGGCAACAACTTAAGCAATCTGTTTGAAAAGGATAGGCTTGGTAGAACCGCTAACTTTTTGATCAAAATCCACGGCAGAAGATTCGAGCTTGAGAAAGAGTTGCAAAGTGTTTAACGACCTCTTTTTCGGGTTGGGGTTGTGTGTGGGTCTGGGTCCCATAGGCTGCTTTGGCCTCGTGGACATTATTAAAATCTTTCATTCATTCAATCCCAAAGAAAACTCTCCCAACAAGAAAAGAAATGAGAATTAAAAAATAAAGAACCCTTCTCCCTTCAACAAGAGGGAGTTAAATAGGCTTTCCCCACAAGCCTTGATGAATGAGAAGGTGACACTTGTCACCTTATCCTTCATCCACATAACCCTCTTACAACTGCACAAGAATGAGGAGGTGACACTTGTCACCTTCTCCTTCATCCACACAACCCTCTCACAACCCCACAAGAATGAGGAGGTGACACTTGTCACCTTCCCATTCAACTATGCTACACACTCTCCCACAAATGCTCTCACACATGTGTGATAGCATTGGGAGAGGGGATCACACATGTGAGACCCCACTTGTGCTCTCACACATGTGTGAGAGTATAGGGAAGAGGTCTCACACACGTGAGGGCTTTGGAAGCTTCCAAATCACTCAATGACAAGGATAACCTTACCCTAAGTGAGTGGGGCTAGTTAAGGTGAGATGGTGACTTGCCACCCACCTTTCACATCTCCCAAACTCGTCACTTTACTCTAGAGGTAAGTTAAGGTGACCTTACAAGGGTTACATCAAGAGTTAACATGCTAAAAATGGCCCTAGACCCTAGGGGTATGACCTAGGGTCATTAATTAACCATAATTAACACAAGGGGGCTCATAAATCCACTTTAAAAAGGCCCATAAACATTTAGCACGAAATTTGTGTAAACCAAAACAACACATCATTACAAACCTTCAAGGAGATCAAACAATAAAGCGAAATATTACAAAAATTTCATCAATTTAATCATGCAATTAAAATCAAACAACACCATAGTCCCTAGGAGGGACTTGGTTGAGAATCACTGGTTTTAAACATGGGCAGAGTCATGGACCTCTGATTTCCATAGGAAATGGAATTAGTTTGCACACTACAACACACATTAGTACCCACATGTAGTATATATATCCAGATAGCCAAAGAAACAAGAAATAGGAAAGTACACACATCATACACTAGTAAATATCACATGATAACATTCCCTTGATTGTTAATCAATCGTATTTCCAATCACACAATAAGGATCATAAATCACCTAGTATTTCTTCGATTCAATCATCTAACTAAACCATTTCAAATGCACCAATTATAATAACACACTCAACATCATGGAATTCATAATATAATTAAGCATGTAAGATATAGAATTATCCTACAATAACTCATCTATCTAATCAAGCACAAGGTAAAATTGTCAAATGTCCAAATAGAAGGGATCAATAGTCATCAAAATGACCACATGTCAAATATAATTCAAACAACAAGTCTCATAAACAAAACAAGAAGTGCAACATAAGTTAGCCTCACACTACAACACCAAAGGATCCAATTCAAGAACAAACAGGTGATATTCTAATCAATCCTACCTAGGTTGTGTATTGCCTATGCACCCACAAATTAACACAACCACCTTATACAAAAGATCCACAACAACACTACACTACCTCAAGGATAGGGTCACAACTCCATAATCGAACCCTTAGCTTAGGTGAAGCAAAAAAATATGGTCAAATAGTGCAACTAATCTAGTTGCAGAAGGGTGGGCATCACAATCACCAACATATCCACCTAAATCCTACAAACCTCAATCACCTAATTCCACATCCAACATCCCCCATCCATTTATCTAAAATCATGCCTCAAATCCAAAAACCCCAAGGCCCAAATCCACTGTATTATGGCAAAAACTCTTTACATAAGGGCTATGATGGTACCCTATCAATATGTAAATATTTGGATAAAGACAACTCCATTATCATTGAGGATCACAACATCAATGGATTGTACATAAGAACTATGATCCTGACAAAGCAGTTACTCCAAGTAGGTCACTATTATCATGTTATGACAAGAGCATCTACATCGACTATATTAGGCAAACATGGATATGTGAAGACTCCATGAATATCAAGCTATCAATGTCATCCAATCATTGTAGCATAATACACAAAAAAAATAAAAATCAACAAATTAAAAGAGAAGAGAAAAAATGAAACCACTCTCATGGTCTTCCTTGGGGAGGTACCATGATGAAAACCCATTTGTGGGCATCATGTGTACAAATTAGTTGTCGATGTGAACCTTGTACTTGGGAACAACATCTTCCATAAAATCATCCCCATCAGATTCCATCATACCTATCCATCCTCCCTTCCTACATTTGATCTTGATAAGGATAGGGGCATAATTTTAAAACATGCTTTAGACATCTCTTGATGTATCCAAGTTTTTGAAACACATCCTACCATTTATCATCACAAACTTCATAATGTAATGTAATGATTGGAATATCTAGAGTGTGGCATGTTATTCCTATGAGATGTAGTTCTTAGAGATCACATCTTGAACCCCTCTATCCATCAATCTTGAAACCCCCATACATCCGACCCCCTATTGACAATCCATAAACCCTTCCATCCAATCTTCCTTTCATCCTTATCCTTTTGACTTGGTTTTTCCTTGTCATTGGTACCAAATAATAGGATACCCAAATACAATCCACTACAATAATCCCAAACAATCCCAAAGTATTCCAATCTAGCACAAGCAATCCCTAATCCATGCAAATCTTGTCAAGCCATCTAAGTAACTTATCCAAACACATCCATATATTTTGTTTCTAGCCTTTCTGTAAACCTTGACCTTGTATAATCCTCGCATTATTTTTAATATATATAATTTTCACATCAACAATACTATCATCATCATCAACAACAACATCATCATCCAGATATATTATTCTCAATCTTGATGTTGTTTTCAAGATATATCATTCTCACATCAACAACATAATCATACTCATCATCAATCAATCTCAGTTTTCATCTTGATGGGGGAAAAGCTCTTATTTTTCTTTGTGATCATTTGCGCATGCTTGATTGCTTTCTTGTGTGTATTATCATTTTTATCTTTCATTTGTATCAGTCCTTGTAGCATACCTACCACAATGACATCATGGCATTCTATATAATGGTGTCATATGGAATATGGTTGCATACAACATTTTCTTCAGATTCAATCCTTTCTACACATGACACATCATCACCCTTGTCTTTATACCTTGGTGCATAACATCTAGTGCTAATCAAACTCCATGGTTTCTCATCCAATGTATTATGACCTATTATCCAATAAACTCTCTCTCTCTCTCTCTCCACCCTTCCCTCTACTAATCAATTTGTCTGCTAAATAATTTCTATCTCCTATCCTCAATCTATTCTATCCAATCTTCTATCTAATCATCTCTCATATTTTCTAGCCCCTCTTTTCATACATTTCAAGAGCACACCCATGCTCTTCCAACCTACCTATCCTCTCGAGGGAGAATCCCTTATTCATTTACTAAATCTACTTTTCTTCAACCAATTAAGGTATCTTGCCACTAGTCCCATCTCTCTAAAAACCTCTATAGTTTATCTTTCTTTGGAGTATTGTTATTTCTCTTAGTTGCGACACCATCTCAAAGAGGAAAAAAATATGGACAACTAAATCTAACCATGTCTTTCATCTAGCTTGTTGGGACTGAAATTTGGCTCCAATTTTTTATGCTCCCATCATAAAAAGTTTGATTCCTGCACCAGTAAAAGACCAAGATAAAGTGCTACAGAACATCATTCCAAGACTAAAAAGCCCTAATTCAATGGACATAATGGTGGAGATAACACATGGGGTATCAAGTTAATTGTTACCATTGAAAGAGGACAAAAATAACCTATCGGTGGGATCATTTGTTATCGGCGAAGATAATTTAGTTCACACCGACGTTACACCTCTCACCGATGGAGCTCTGAGAGATATGCAAAAAGGAAATCAGTGTCGGGGTGAAATTGACAATCGGCGAGAAAATTTTAAGAATCACTGATGTGTGAATTCACACCAATGACTTTTCATCGGAAGGAGAGTTACCAAGTCATACCGATCGGTATGACTAAGGGTCATTGGGTGGTTCTTTGAAGATTACCCCGACGGTTTATATCATACCGATGAGGCATGTTGGCAAAAGTCTCACCGAACATCCTATAGGGACAAAGAAAGCCATCGGCAAGAAGTGAACCATCGGAATGAAAATAAATAAGTCCCCGATAATCCAATGTCTTGGCGAAGACAACGAAAAGTGCTTTCGGTATGAGTCATACCGATATATACACCGATCGGCATGACTAATAATTATTGGATGGTCTTTCAAAAGTTACCCCGATGGTATATATCATGCCGATGAAGTATTTTGACAAGAGTCTCACCAAAACATCTTACGAAGACAAAGGAAACAATATCCATCGGCGTAACTTAGCATATCGGGATGAAGCAATTATGTCTTGCCGACTCACAAGTCACGGCGATCAAAGGGTGTCAGTGACACTTTGATAAACACTCTCTGATAAAGAATGTAAAATAGCCATCGAGGAGAGAATTGTGATCGGTTATCCTTTAAGGATTACCCCGATGGCATAGGTCACCCCGATGACCATTGTGTTATACATATTGATGACATCGATAATCCTCTGTCGGATAGACAAACACCCGGTCACTCCGATGAAAAGCATAAAGAGAAGTGCCCATCAGGGAGATAAATATTGTCGGGTGACTTGAAAAAGGTTACCCCGATGGAATATTTCTCTCTGATGAAAGATAGAAGGTCATCGGGGAGATAAATAGGATCGGGTGACTTGAAAAAGGTTACCCCGATGGTATATCTCACTCCGATAGACATGAGGATTACACACATTGATAACAAGTCTCACAAAATAACTATATCAGTGAAACGCTAAGAAAGTCCTTCCAATAAAAGATATAAAGTGGCCATCAGGAAGATGATAAGGATCGGATAAACATAGACATGCTATCCCGATGGCATTGATCACCCCGATAACACTTATTGTCACGCACGTCGGTAAGATTCTCACCGATAGTCATATCGGTGACACTCAATAGATCGGGAAAGACTGATTTTCTCACAGCGATGTAAAGTGTCTTGCCGATGCAAAATACAAGAACCCTAAAAAACAACATTTAAATTTGAATGATTAATATACTCTTCTAACATTTGAAAAATGGGTTTTATGCAGGATATTCATAGCAGGGATCAAACCATAAAACGCTTGCGAATGGAGTTTGAGCAAATAACAAATCATTGATAAAGGGAGAAATTACTTGAATAAATACATTTGTTCAAATAAATCTGTTTGGATTGTTTGATCATACATTAATTTGTGTTTTATCTGGTTTTTGTAGGATAATAAAGGAATCCTTGAATGAGATTAAGCAGAATTGCAGTTGAAGATCTTTGTTTGATTCTGAGATGGTTATCCATCTGATGATTAAGACAACTGTTAATCTTTCTAAATTTGTTTGTTTAAACAAATATTATTGTCCGGTTATCAACCATCACAACTGTTGTAACTGGTCTGAAGCTTGTTGCATTTCTTTAAATAGAGATCCCAGGACCCAGAATAAGGGGTTAGAATTAGGTTAGAAATGGATATTTTTACAAAAAGACAATTGAAACATTTTAGGATTAGATTAGGTTAGATTTGATTCAATCTTATGCAAATTTGATCCTTCTATGCAATTTCAATCTGAGAAAGGCTATGGTGCATGATACATTCTGAGGCAGCAGTTGAGGATTCAAATTCAAAATACATTGTGACGGTATCATCTGTTTGTTGTTTTTAATTCAATCAATTTAATTATCTCCATGTCATTCATTTTCTGATTATTCAATTTGAATGTGTTAAGGATATGTTCAAATTGTCTGGTTACATTTGCTAATTCAGTATATTTGATTTGATTGGTTTCTCAAGTAGAATTAAATCCTTTCTCATCAATTATAGTAATCTTAAAATGTTGAATGAGAACGATTAATTGATTAGGGTTATTAATTTGTCTCCAGAGTGGATCTAATTTATTATTTTGCAAAGTTAAATTGGTTCTTTCCGGAAAGATTAAAATCCTTTTAATATTTTGCATTTAATACAATTATGTCCTTTGGATTATTAAGAATGAACTAATAATTTCTTCCTTGCACGTTTGTACAAGTTGCAAACAGTTATATGTGCCAATCAGATCGACTTATTACCTGATACAATTTATTTGTTTTTGACATCCTGACTCCGTTGCCCAAATAGACAAAGCACCAATCCAAATATTGATTCATTTTATATTTAAAATCTTTACTTTGTTTTATTGTTATAGTTTAGATTCATTTCATGTTATTTGTTATTTATTTCTGTTAGAATTTAGATTAAATCATTTTCTTTCTTTAGAATTAGTTTACAATATCTTATCTGATTTACAAGTATGCCATTGTAATTGGATAAACTAGCAACAAACCAACATAGATTTAATCATACAACCTGCTTTGATAATCAAAGGTTTACCCGCCTAGGTTGTGGTAGGACCTAAAGCACAGGGAGAAGTTGATCGTTAAGGTCAAACTCCAGTCATTGGCTCAAAAACGTTGTAGATTTGACCATAGGGCTTGGCATCCCCTTAGAATCCACAACCTGCATTTTTGGGAACCAACAAAATGGCAACTCTACTGGGGAATCAATCCTGAATTCTTTTCAAAGATCATATTAGAGTCAGAAAATTAAAAGGCATAACTCTGCTGGTGGAAGGAAAAACCCAGAAAATTGATTAGTCCTCTAAATAGAGGTGGTGACTCTACACAAAATTCAAATACAGATTGGTAAACTCTGCTAGCAAGAACCCAGAAAGATGAAATTTTCCTCTTCTCACAAGAGGTGGTGACTCTGAAAATAAAATTGATGAAATATGAAAAAATATAACATACCCCCTTTAGATGCATTCTTTGAAATAAGGAGACATGAAGGAGAATCTAGATATAAGTTGTTCATCAGGTTTGGGGATATCTATGAATAGATACCTTTTCATCTCAAACCTAGTGTATCCTTATTTATTAAAATGTTCATGCTTGCTTATGTGCCTATGTCAACTAATTGGCCTGAATCATTAAAGCCAGTTAATCTAGACCAATTGTTTCAATTGATTGATATCATAGAAGACAAAAAATTTGAGGATATTATCAATATTGAATCCAACAATACTAGATATGAAGAAACTGATATAGCAATGCAGCCAGATATGGATGGACTAGATACCTACGAAGATCATGAATATAACCAGTATATGGGGAATTATCTATACCAAATCCCATGTCAAAACTTGCAAAGCAATGTTAGTCCTCGGGTCAATCAAAGTCTACAAGAAGAAATAAGATGGCAACAACTACTTTTCCAATAGAGGGTGATAGATCTTGAAGTGTACAAACCAATTGATTTTAGAAACGTTCAAGGTTACCAAAATCGTCCTCCCCCTTTAAATGTTGCAAATCATTTGCCAAAATTTAATGGATGTAAATGGGAATTAGCAGATATGCACATACAACAATTCATCTATATAGTGGTGAATTGGCAAATCAGTGGAGAAGACGTTATCATGAAGCTATTTGTGAAAACATTAGAAAATGCTGCCAAAGATTGGTTTTACAACCTTCCTATGCTTTGCATAACTTCATGGAATGAACTTGCAAATAAATTCATGTGCCAGTTTAAAAAGAAAGATGATGAGTGTTTTCAAAATGAAGGTCAAGGTAAATTTGGGGAATCTGGAATTCTCAAAAGAACATTGGAATCTAGATTTTCTTTGTTCAAGAGAACATTGGATATCTATATGCAAATCCCTGTTAATGTTAGGCCTAATAAATCCATCTGCATTGAAGCATTCATGAAATTATATATATCTCATTCAGACAAATGGCCTGAGTCACGAAAACCAATTACTTTTGACCAAGTGTATGAAATGATTTGTTTCATAGAGAAAATCAGGCATGAGCATACTGGCAATGATAAATCTACCAACATAGATAATATGGACAAATATGAAGAGACTGATCAAACAATACAACCAGTAGATAAGACATATGATTTTGCATGAGACTTAGAGCCCCAGCATATTTCAGAAAATGAGAGTAGTCCTCAAAATATGGATGTTCCTTTTATCCCATCCCACCCACCGCAATATATGAACCAACAGTGTTGGGGGGAAGAGGAGCATTGTTTTCAAAAAGGAAGACAAACTTTTGATAAAGAGGGAATACCAGAACATGAACTCCAAGTGTTTCCAAACCCATGCTATCCCGAGGGTGAAGTCTTTCCAGAAAACCAGGGTGAATATTTTCAAAATCTTGATCAAGAGGATGTGCACATGGCAGAAAATAATCTTCAGTCCTATTCAAAATCATTGTATGATGATATAGCACAAGAAGATGAAGAGGATGAAAGGCATTCAGACAGTCAGGGAGGTGGATATTCTGATGAAGAATCTATAAATGATCATGTTGATGAAGTATGTACATCGAATGTTGAGCATTATAGTAGTAATGAAAAGAATAATGAAAATTTCAGTGAGAGGTTTGATGAAGAAACATGCTCACTTGACAGTGAGCATATTTCAGAATTGCTCACTAGAGAATATCAAAGATATGTACATAAAGATGATACCCAAATACTATGTCCAACATACATATGCTTTGACAGTGAGGATACTTTGCATGATAGTAGACCATATGATTGGTGTGGAAATATAGTATCAGGGTCACATTCAGATGAGATAGAAACAATTGATGATTATGAGTTTCATAGCAATGATTATCCAGAGATAAGTTCTATCAAACCTTGTAATAATGAAGTCTGGGTATCACAGTTGTATGAGGAAAAAACATATAGTGCTGAAGATAGTGGTGACGACTTTGAATCTGATATAATACCATTAGGTGATGCTAACATTGAAAAAAGTGAATATCAAATACAATCTGATTTTGCCTATTTTTCAGTTCATATAGAAAATTATCATTTGAGGGATGATAGTGAATATTGTTACTTAAAATATCATGATAAAAATGGGTTTGACCTATCATTTGGGAGTTCTCAGATTGCGTATGATTTTTAAATGCGTAATGGTGAAGAATATACCAGCATCACTAATCAATTAAATATGGATATGACCAATCATGCAAACTTAAATGATATGTTCAAATTGGTATCATTATAGCATGATCAGAACAAGGTTTTTGATGGGGAAAGACATGGATTTTATTTTCTGATATGGTCTTCTGACCATATCAGTTTTGGGGGTAAAAGTCGACTCTATTGCCCAATGGAGAAGGCACTGGTCTACTCCTCCAGAAATCTAAAATCTTGCTATGCCCGCAGGGGGCATACATCCCCAGAAAGAGCCACTATTGGGACTAAAATTTGGCTCCAATTTTTTATGCTCCCATCATAAAAAGTTTGATTCCTGCACCAGTAAAAGACCAAGATAAAGTGCTATAGAACATCATTCCAAGACTAAAAAGCCCTAATTAAATGGACATAATGGTGGAGATAACACATGGGGTATCAAGTTAATTGTTACCATTGAAAGAGGACAAAAATAACCTATCGGTGGGATCATTTGTTATCGGCGAAGATAATTTAGTTCACACCGACGTTACACCTCTCACCGATGGAGCTCTGAGAGATATGCAAAAAGGAAATTAGTGTCAGGGTGAAATTGACAATTGGCAAGAAAATTTTAAGAATCTCCAATGTGTGAATTCACACCAATGACTTTTCATCGAAAGGAGAGTTACCAAGTCATACCGATCGGTATGACTAAGGGTCATCAGGTGGTGCTTTGAAGATTACCCCAATGGTTTATATCATACCGATGAGGCATGTCAGCAAAAGTCTCACCAAACATCCTATAGGGACAAAGATAGCCATCGGCAAGAAGTGAACCATCAGAATGAAAAATAAATAAGCCCCCGATAATCCAATGGCTTGGCGAAGACAACGAAAAGTGCTTTCGGTATGAGTCATACCGATATATACACCGATCAGCATGACTAATAATTATCAGATGGTCTTTTAAAAGTTACCCCGACGGTATATATCATGCCGATGAAGTATTTCGGCAAGAGTCTCACCAAAACATCTTACAAAGACAAAGGAAACAATATCCATCGGCGTAACTTAGCATATCGGGATGAAGCAATTATGTCTTGCTGACTCACAAGTCACGGCGATTAAAGGGTGTCGGTAACACTTTGATAAACTCTCTCTGATAAAGAATGTAAAATAGCCATCGGGGAGAGAATTCTGATCGGGTTATCCTTTAAGGATTACCCCGATGGCATAGGTCACCCCGATGACCATTGTGTTATACATATCGATGACATCGATAATCCTCTGTCAGATAGACAAACACCCGGTCACTCCGATGAAAAGCATAAAGAGAAGTGCCCATCAGGGAGATAAATATTATCAGGTGACTTGAAAAAGGTTACCCCGATGGAATATTTCTCTCCAATGAAAGATAGAAGGTCATCGGGGAGATAAATAGGATCGGGTGACTTGAAAAAGGTTACCCCGATGGTATATCTCACTCTGATAGACATGAGGATTACACACATTGATAACAAGTCTCACAAAATAACTATATCGGTGAAACGCTAAGAAAGTCCTTTTGATAAAAGATATAAAGTGGCCATCGGGAAGACGATAAGGATCGGATAAACATAGACATGCTATCTTGATGGCATTGATCACCCCGATAACACTTATTGTCACGCACGTCGGTAAGATTCTCACCGATAGTCATATCGGTGACACTTAATAGATCGGGAAAGACTGATTTTCTCACAGCGATGTAAAGTGTCTTGCCGATGCAAAATACAGGAACCCTAAAAAACAACATTTAAATTTGAATGATTAATATACTCTTCTAACATTTGAAAAATGGGTTTTATGCAGGATATTCATAGCGGGGATCAAACCATAAAACGCTTGCGAATGGAGTTTGAGCAAATAACAAATCATTGATAAAGGGAGAAATTACTTGAATAAATACATTTGTTCAAATAAATCTGTTTGGATTGTTTGATCATACATTAATTTGTGTTTTATCTGGTTTTTGTAGGATAATAAAGGAATCCTTGAAGGAGATTAAGCAGAATTGCAGTTGAAGATCTTTGTTTGATTCTGAGATGGTTATCCATCTAATGATTAAGACAACTGTTAATTTTTTTGAATTTGTTTGTTTAAACAAATATTGTTGTCCGGTTATCAACCGTCACAACTGTTGTAACTGGTCTGAAGCTTGTTGCATTTCTTTAAATAGAGATCCCAAGACCTGGAATAAGGGGTTAGAATTAGGTTAGAAATGGATATTTTTACAAAAAGACAATTGAAACATTTTAGGATTAGATTAGGTTAGATTTGATTCAATCTTATGCAAATTTGATCCTTCTATGCAATTTCATTCTGAGAAAGGCTATGGTGCATGATACATTCTGAGGCAGCAGTTGAGGATTCAAATTCAAAATACATTGTGACAGTATCATCTGTTTGTTGTTTTTAATTCAATCAATTTAATTATCTCCATGTCATTCATTTTCTGATTATTCAATTTGAATGTGTTAAGGATATGTTCAAATTGTCTGGTTACATTTGCTAATTCAGTATATTTGATTTGATTGGTTTCTCAAGTAGAATTAAATCCTTTCTCATCAATTATAGTAATCTTAAAATGTTGAATGAGAACGATTAATTGATTAGGGTTATTAATTTGTCTCCAGAGTGGATCTAATTTATTATTTTGCAAAGTTAAATTGGTTCTTTCCGGAAAGATTAAAATCCTTTTAATATTTTGTATTTAATACAATTATGTCCTTTGGATTATTAAGAATGAACTAATAATTTCTTCCTTGCACATTTGTACAAGTTGCAAACAGTTATATGTGCCAATCAGATCGCCTTATTACCTGATACAATTTATTTGTTTTTGACATCCTGACTCCGTTGCCCAAATAGACAAAGCACCAGTCCAACTATTGATTCATTTTATATTTAAAATCTTTACTCTATTTTATTGTTATAGTTTAGATTCATTTCATGTTATTTGTTATTTATTTCTGTTAGAATTTAGATTAAATCATTTTCTTTCTTTAGAATTAGTTTACAATATCTTATCTGATTTACAAGTATGCCATTGTAATTGGATAAACTAGCAGCAAACCAACATAGATTGAATCATACAACCTGCTTTGATAATCAAAGGTTTACCCGCCTAGGTTGTAGCAGGACCTAAAGCGTAGGGAGAAGTTGATCGTTAAGGTCAAACTCCAGTCATTGGCTCAAAAATGTTGTAGATTTGACCATAGGGCTTGGCATCCCCTTAGAATCCACAACCTGCATTTTTGGGAACCAACATAGCTTATTCTAACATTAATTTAATAAATTACTTATTTAATTAACCCATCTGATCATCTTCCCAATGTTAATTAAATTTATTTTATTATTTATTTATTTAATTAATCATTCCAACAATTCCTCTAATGTTCCATCATTCATTCAATTAAATCATTAATTAATATGTTTATTCCTCCAAAAATAAAATAAATAGCCAACATTTATTTAATTCACCTATTTTTCCCCTCATCATTAGCTAACTAAGCTAATCATGTTTATTTGACTAATCAATCACATGTAGAAGGCTCCATAAACCCACATCATCAATCCTAACCCAAATCAACTTTCAATCTTAGCCATTCATTTAACATTTTAATCTCCACCCTCTATTTCACATATGTGATTCTCACACATGTCTGAGATCAATCACACATTCCTAGATTTCTAACACGTCTGAGGAGTCCTACTTGTCATAATTACTCTTCCCTATGAAGTCTTACTTGTCATAATCATAAATCCCCATAATCTTTCTCACATATGTGTGAAAGTCTCACACATGTGTGAGAGCTTACACAAAGTCCCAAAATGTACCTTTTAGTCCTCACCCTCTATCTTTTCCTAGAAAATCCCATCTATTCGTATCCTCTCAATCCATGCCTCATCATGTGCATCAACCACACAATGCCACTTAGAGTCCTCTCATTCACCCTCTCCTCTCAAATTTTCTCATCCATTAATCATTCACATCAATCTCAACCCTTGATCTTCAATTCCCCAATCCTATAAATCAACCCTCTTCCATACCATTTCCAAGTTATTTTGGAGAGAAAAAGCATGTTGCAAGAATCTCAAGCAACCAACATCCATCAACACAAATCCATTGAAGCACATATACATATCAAATGGAAGGTATAATGCTCTTTTAAGTTTCACATTATTTAGTTATTTTCCATTTCACACTCTAATCATAGGTAGAAGGTTAGCTATTAGTTTGCATTAACATTATTAGTTAGATTTTCCCTTCTTCATATTCTATACTTCTCTATTTCATAACTAAAATTTACACCATTTTCTATCTTTGTTACCTTCATATCTCCTACCTATGTTACTGATGTATGTGTTATCACTTAGCTTCACTCCTAAATCAATTATACCTTGTCTTCTACTCATTTTCCCTTGAATTTTGTTCAACTAGAATTCTATACACTTATTTATCTTATTACCAAACTTCTACTAAAATCTATTTGCCTTGTTTTCTATAACTAATATATTATTTTTATGTGTAATCTTACTACATTTAGTTCTCCTTGTATTTGCCTCTACATACTCTTCATGTACATCCTTCTTCAATCATAAATCTCAACTTGAAATTATCTTTTGACATTTCGAATTAAAATATAATACTTATTAGGGGTCCACACTTTTATAAATGGGTCTAAATAACATTTATAAGACTATAAATATAAGGTGTAGATTCTATAATATAAATATGGGTAAAGCATATTACAAAAATATTTAATTAATTAAGTAATATACAAAAGAATTATATTTATATTAACCTATTCATTAACTAGATAATAATGTTTTATGAAAAGGCTTGATAAAACTCTTAAATGGGTGTGATTGACCTTTTCACCCTATATTTTAGGGAATGCCTACTATGGGATAATGTGTGGAGAGAATTGAATATGATGAATATTTTGATTTCACCATGATTAAATGAGAGAGATTTAATGTGAGAACATTATTGGGAAGAAGAAAAAGGAAGAGATTGTGGAAACCCTAGATTATTGTAAGTTTTCTTAGTATAAAAATTGCAAATAAATTATTTATTTATGGGACCGACCCTTAATGAGGTGCACCCATATGAGGACAAATTCATCCCACTTTAAGGAGTTTTATGACGAGGTGCATATTAATAGAGAGTTTCCTACCTTTGCCAAGTAGTTCATCCATTCAAGAAGTCACCTTATTTTGTGAAGGTGTAAAAGAAGTTTGTGGAATGTGGAGAAGAGTGTGGAGTGAAAAAGACATTTCATATATACACCAGCAAATTTGTGTGTGGAAGAATATAATAGAAGATCATTCTAAAGAAGATTTTTGAAGGAAATTTATCAAGAAGACAAAGACTTTGTTGTGTAAGAGGTTGGTGCCTCTCAATCGAAGAGATTGGTGTCTCTTGCTAAGTTGGTGTTTAGTAGTGGGGATTGGTGTCTCCAGTGGGTTGGTGCCTACAAAACTATTGTAAGAACATTTTATTTTTCATGACTGGATTTGGATGGTAGATCCAAGTAGTCCCTTTCTTATGGTTTTCTCCCAAAAGGGTTTCCATGTAAAACTTGTGTTCTTCTTGTTTTCTTAATTGTTAATGTTGTGCAATTGATTTTATTGTGATTGTTAATATGAAAAAGTAAAGGATAGACTTATATTGATTCAACCCCCCCCCTCAATATAAGTGTGTGCTCATCAATTGGTATCAGAGCAGGTTCCTTCAAAGCATAGTTTAATTGCTAGAAGGAAGATCTCAAGAGCACACATGGCCTACCAAGAAGGATTCTCCTCTAATAGGGCTCTATTGTTCGATGGAGCCAACTATGCTTTTTGGAGTATAAGAATGTGCACTTACTTAATGGCTCTTGACTTTGATATTTGGCAATTAGTAGTAAGTGGTTATAAAGCTCCTACATCTCCACCAACGGATAAGGATGGAAAGAAGGCTAGCAAGAATAATGTGAAATCCATGAATACAATCTTGTGTGGTTTATCGGAATATGAGTTTGTTAAAGTGATGCATTGCGATTCAACAAAGGAGATCTAGGATAAAATTAAGAATATTTATGAAGGGGATGACAAAGTTAAGAAGGCCAAGATTTCAAATTGACTTCTATGGGTTTGAAGCTCTACCTTCTTAAATTTGTCATCCCCTTCATAAATATTCTTAAGTTTATTCCAGATCTCCTTTGTTGAATCACAATGCATCACTTTAACAAACTCTGATTCTGATAAACCACACAAGATTGCATCCATGGCTTTCATATTGTTCTCGCTAGCCTTCTTTCCATCCTTATCTATTGGTGGAGATGCAGAAGCTTTATAACCACTTACTACCAATTGCCAAATATCGAATCCAAGAGCCATTAAGTAAGTGTGCATTCTTATGCTCCAAAAAGCATAGTTGGTTCCATCAAACAATGGATCCCTGTTGGAGGAGAAACCTTCTTGGCAGGCCATGTGTGCTCTTGAGATCTTCCTTATAGCGGTTAAACTAAACTTTGAAGGAACCTTCTCTTATACCAATTGATGAGCACACACTTATACTGAGAGGGGGGTGAATCAATATAAGACTATCCTTTACTTAATCAAATTAACAATCACAATAAAATCAATTGCACAACATTAACAATAAAGAACACAATATTTACGTAGAAACCCTTTTGGGAGAAAACCACAGATAAGGGACTACTTGGATCTACCATCCAAATCCAGTCATGAAAAATAAAATGTTCTTACAATAGTTTTGTAGACATCAACCCACTGGAGACACCAATCCCCACTACTAAGCACTAACTTAGCAAGAGACACCAATCTCTTCAATTGAGAGGCACCAAACTCTTACACATCAAAGTCTTTGCCTTCTTGATAATTTTCCTTCAAAAATATGCTTTAAAATGATCTATTATATTCTTCCACACATAAATCTACTGGTGTATATATGATATATTGTTTTCACTCCACACACTCTTCTCAACATTCCACAAACTTATTTTATACCTTCACCAAATAACGTGACTTCTTAATGGATGCATTACTTGGCAAAGGGAGGCAACTCTTTATTAATATGCACCTCTTCATAACACTCCTTAAATGGGACAAATTTGTCCTCATATGGGTGCGCCTCATTAAGGGGTCGACCCCATAAATAAATGATTTATTTGCAATTTTTAAGTCACAAAGTGGGGCATCAAACATGAGGGATCAGCCCTCATAAAATAGAATAAATAAATTGATTTTATACACATTTCAAACATGAACATGGGGTGGTGACTTCATAGAGGGGCTGCACACAAAATAATTAAATACAACTTGAATTTACCACAACAATGTCACCAAGATGGGGTGATGTCACCAACATGGGCGCCATAAATTGGGTGCCAAACTCCATCAAATTTTGACAATTTGACATCTCCTTCTTCAATGATCTCGCTTGCCCTTCGATATCCTTTGACATCAATGACAATTAATCCAACAGTGTAATTGTATAATTTAATTTCTTTTATTGTATATTTACTTTTTGTACAATCTAAATCTTATATAAATTTATTATCACACCTAAAACTATTGGTTTCCTTAACATAGTACCAGAGTTTGCATAGGTTTCATATTTATATGGATTGGGATTAATTTTGGAGGAGATAAAGTATATACTAGATGTAGTTTAGAAAACATTCATCAAAATATATGAGAAAAAACTATAGAATCTCATATTATTAATTTGAATAATTGTTAGGATAATCAGCCACTCTCCTATTTCGATCACCTTTATTAGTAACTATGATAGAGGACAATCATGAAATGGTGAATGAAAGGAGACAAGTTGAACAGAGAATTACTCATTTTAAGATATGTATGCCAACTTCCGTGTATTCATTTATTCACATAGTAAATAATCTGGATAGTACATAGAATTGATTTGATGCCATTATTGCCAACAAATTCAAAGAGTAAAGGTCCATTTATAAGAGAAAGCGTCCAAAGTCAAATTATTTGTTGTGGAGGTATCTAAATTCCAAAGTATTGTGCCAAAAGTCAAAAATTTTAAATGCTTGTCAAAGATGCGGTTTCATGGAATACTCTATTGTCGGCTATGGATTAGACGTGCCATACACGAAAAGTTAATTTTCTGGTTTGAAAATCAATGGGCTAACTAGCCAAATGGATCGACACTAATAATTATAAGTAGTAGCAGTCAAGCTGGAAATACATTTGGGAGTAAAGTTTGACATAACAAAAGCAATGATATATTTCATTTGGATGAAGGTAATATCCTTGCTGAAGATCATTTTGGAAGGCATGTTCAGAGTGAAAGGGAATGGCGAGTAGAGTTCATGCGCTGCAACTGCTACTGCCAGTTTGGATTAGTGTTAATAATTGCAGACACAGTTTTGGGGGTTTTGTGTTGACAAACTTCATTTTGTTTGTTCCCACAGGGTTTTGTATTGATGGGCATGCCCATAAGAATGCAAATAAAGTTGATTTTCTTAAAAATATAGAATGGGTAGTAATTTTGAAGAATATTTATGTCGATAGAAATTTAATAACTACCTATTCAGAGGTGTGAAGAAAGAACTACCTATGCAATCGCTTCATAAATTTCAGCATTACATAGATCATTGTATTTAAGAGCATATACAAGTAAGTTGGCACTCTCAACTAGTAATCCTATTCTTGTATTTAGTTTCAAAATGTCACTTGACCTAATTTAAAGCGTAGAGAAAGGATACAAAATAAGATTTAATGAGAAATGTAAAGGGGAAAAATTATCAACAAAATTGCATCACAAAATACTGAATTTTTTCTCATTTTTTAACTGTCCTCCAAATACAAAGAATATTTAGATTTTAAATACAATCAGCACTCCTCCCTATTCTGGACTATTTTCACTCCACCAACAAAGCCTAATAAATGCTTCCACAAAAGACAAATCAATGAAACACCCTAGAGTAACTAAAAAAGGTAATTTAGAAAAAAACTGCTACTTTTAGTAATTTTGCATTTAAGCACAAATCGACCTAAAAATTATCTCATAACCCCTACACAACTAAATGAGTCTTGAAAGTGACTTGCAACCCAAGATCACACTCAAAAACTAAATTATTAAGTTTGGAAATTTATTTTAAAAATATTAAATTGCAATTTTTAAACCTTATATGGTCAAATTTGGCTCAGAATAATGTCAAAATAGGCCATAACTAGTTAGGGTAGGTTATGGGAATGTGGAGCTCTCTAAGATCTTGAATTTGAAAGAAAATGAGCTCAAACAACTTCCTAGATTAAAGTTATGGTATCTGCAAGTTTTCACTCTTGTGTCATTCTCTAGTTGAAAAAGCTTAGCTCATGCTAGTTGTTCTAATTAAGCTCCTACCATTTGTTTCTATCAAGTTTCTTCATTTCTCATTCTAAGATTCAAGTGTTATCCTCTTGTTGTAATCCTTCTCATTGTACCAAATACCTATTGTAGCTACCCTATCTCATGTTTACTATCTTCTTGTTTATAATTTGTGCTACTTCTCTCTCTTGTTTATCGATACCTACTACTCCTAATCCACTTCTTCATTACCTTTCCCATTGATTACATATTAATTAAAAACATTAAATATTAGAGCTTGAGATCAAAATTTTGTTGCTACCTCATAAACATTGTCATTTATTTTCTTCAAGATTTTCCACAGACCAAATCTTCTTATACTTTAGCTTGTTGTACATCCCTTGAGGAAATCTCTCACATCTCAAATATACTATCACCAAATCTCCCTCTACAAACACCTCTTACCTTCTTATTTTTGTAGTTATCACCTTATACTTCTCATTGTTGTCCTATGGTTTCCTCCTCACTTCATCCTACAACTATTGTATGTGCTTTGCAAATTCATTTGCATAATCACTAACCTATTCTACAATTGGCAACTATATCGAGTCTAAAACCCCCTTAGGATTTCTACCATAAACAATTTGGAATGGTGATCTTTCTATGGACCTATTTGTGAAACTATTATAGGAAAACTTAGCTTGTGGTAAAGTCAAGTCCCATTGCTTGGAACTATCTCTAATAATGCATCTCAATAGGTTTCCCAAACACCTATTTACTACCTCAGTTTGCCCATCTATTTGAGGGTGGCATGCACTACTAACTTGTAATGTAGTTCAGAACTTCTTTCATAGAGTCCTCCAAAAATGACTTAATTTTACTTCTATCTAAAGTGATGCAGTAATGGTAGGAGGGTCCAAGTAAGGATTTTCCAACTACGTATCCCATAACAAAGATTCAACCACAAATCTCTATAACACAATAATTTATAGGAAAACATCACATATCATTGAATTGACAACTTGTATGATTATCACTAAATTACAACCACAATTTTCTGCAACGAGCCCTCTTACATGCCAGGCCATAGCCATTTGTTTACATAAGATTACTAAGATTACAAATATGCTACTAACTATGGAACACCACTTCCATACTTGTTAGAACCGACTACATAATGATTTCTAGCCTAAAATTGCCACATGGGTTGCAACATGACCTAACATAAGTACTCTAATCTGCACTTCAAAGAAACATTCCTACATTCCACATTGGATACCTTCAAATTATATCCCACATACTACCACACTTAGATCTCACTCCCTCACTATTAAACTTACCTTCCATGCTTCTACTCCATCTTAGTCTTCTTCACATCCTTTATACCAATTCAAAACCTCTTTTTTATATCATCCTCAAGCTCCTCACATGATCTATGTCAGCCCCAAGTTGGTGCAAAGCCTAAAGCCACATGAAATATGTCACCGACAAGATATAACAAACCTACAAATTACAATGGCCCAATAATGGAGACTCTCCATGCAACACACCATCAACCTTCACAATGGCTACTAACATCTCATAAATCTTCTTCTTTGGTACAAACCCAAAATAAACTTTTTGTAAAACAAGAACAATTCCAACAAAATACAATTAACCCACAATCACTCTGTGAACCAAATTATCAACCTCCACTCATCCAATCAACCTCAAACTTTAACTAGAGATAAATAAACCACATACATAACTACTACCACAACCACAAAAGATAATTTATTAATGTGGTGAAATGCACTAACTTTTACCATCACATATTGCTAACCACAAACTTTACACACTCACAAACTACTTAAATTAGACCACAAATCCTATTTCCTTAGACATGATACCACATTTTAGGATGCCTGAGGAAGCACCTACATGAGACTCCCAAGGAAAATAAAAACATAATTCCCTCATTTTCTAGGGTAGTCTACCACCCAATTTTGTTGCTTCTTCAATCCACTCTTTCCATCTTCTTAGCTATGCCTCAAGTGACCCACCCTGAGTACTACTTTCTCCCACATTATTTGTCACTTTGTTCCACCAATCATCCTCCATGCTATTTGTCCTTGGCTGGTATTAAGTCACAACCCACTTGCCCTTGTCAACAAATAGTCCCTCATATATGTCAACCTCTTTCCTAACTATCACATACTCTTTTGTTATGCTTTCCTTTGTTGTATTTTCCTCATCATCCTCTTGTTCATCTATCCTATCCTTTGGATGTTCCCCCTTTGCAAATCCTCATTCTCATAGCCTTTCCTATGTGCTACTTCTTTTGTATTTGTGGTGTTTCCACTCGTTCCAACAATCTTGCATATCTTTAGAATCAACACATATTGTTCCTCCCTAATGTGCACACCAATGCTATTGAAAAACTATCCTTCACTTACATTCAATGAAATAAACTTATGCTTTTACCTGTCCATCTAGATCATGTACATGTTAGCTCTCCCATCATACACTACCTCCTTATCAAATTTCCATGGTCTTCCTAATAAAAGATGGCACACATCCATTAGCGCAAGGTCACTCAACACCTCATCACTATATGCCCCTATGTTGAACCTCACCCAACACTTTTTCTCCCCCAAAATCTAGTCTTCCTACTACAACTAGCCTATCTGGTATGTGCATGAATGTTTCATCCTTTTTAGCCCCAACTTGTTGATCGTTTCCATAGACACCAAGTTATTTGTGCTGCTATTGTCCACCACCACCACCACCACCTCACAACATCTTCCACCTACCTTACTATAACATTAGAAAATGTCCCCTTGGGGGCTTTTCCCTCTTTAGGTTTAGCTCACAAGTCTTTAGTGTGCATTTAGGACATCTTGCATCATAATTTGACATCCTGATGGAATGAACCCTAGGTATCATGACAAATGGGGCCTAGGGGGACCCCTTGAACTTAACCCTACCCAAAATAGGGGGGAGGACTTGGGCGCCTGCGCCCTAGTCTTGCCCTATTTTGGGTTAGGCCCAAATTTCTAGTGTCAGTTTATGACCGCTATTTGGTCCCTAGGCTGACACGGTAAGTTTGTGTTTAGTGGAAAATTGGATTTGTTGATGTTTTAGTGTTTTGATGTTTGAATCCGCCTTTCCACTTTACATTCAAGGATCTAGGGTCGAGTGGCAATTCACTATCATACCCTAGATCGCTGTGAGATGTAGGGAAGCTTGGATTGGGGAATTTAATCATCAATTTCTCTTCTCTTATGCTCAATTGACCATTAAAACCCTAATTATGCAAATAAGGCAATAAATTGATGAATAACAGAAAAAGCTCTTGCAGACGGAAGTAAAATAGCAAATCATAGAGTACCTATTTTTGGGGTTCTTAGGCGGAACAGTCGAGGACACTGGTGTGGGCGCCCAAGTCCAAGGTACTAGTTTCTTTGCGAGATTCTGACCTCCTTCTGACACTGATCAACACTGTAACTCTTGTTTCTAAAAATTTAGTTGTGGAGGACACTAGAGCGAGCGCCCAAGTCTTGGAAATGCTCCAGTGTCCTGCTTCTCTTTGGATCTAGAATCATTGACGTCTGCTAACCCTTCCTGTAACTTCACTTTTCCCAAATGCGACACCTGTAACCTGCAATCACAAGACTTTGGGAGGGGGTTGTGGTGTTTAGAGGCTTGCCTCAGTCAAGCCCTGGAGGACACTTAAGTCTCTGAACACTGTTGTTAGATAGAGAGTGCGTGCCCTTGTGAGGCAGAGGCAAAAACTAAAGGAAATGATGATGAAAACACAATATGATGTCACCTTGTAGTGAAGCTCTCATGGGAGGAAGATGCTCTTCATTCCATGAGGAAATTGATGCTCAAATCTGCAAATACCAACACACAAACAACACAAGTTTGCTCTTGCATATTCTCATTGGAACTTGGGATCTTAGCCATATTCTCATTAGAACTTAGGAGCTCATGCTTCCCTCAGCAACTATTGGAGCTTTCATTTTGCAAAGAAAAGGAAGACCAATGTTGTTGTTTTCAATCTTGAGTTATTTTGGGGAGAAAAGGAATTTCATATAATATATTTTCTATTTTATGCTGAGATCTTAGTTGCCTTGTTGTATTAGAAATTGAGGTGTGGAAATTCTGGAAAATGTAATGCTTTAGTGTATTGGAACAATGTGATTATTTATATGCTTTAATGTATTAGAAAAATGTGATTATTACAACTAGCTATCAACTTCTATGTGTATTGGTGATTCAAGGCTTTCATTGTGTTACAAGAGCAGATTTGTGTTGTCTATGTGTTTGTGTTTGCAGATTTGAGCATCCATTTCCTCATGGAATGAAGAGCTTCTTCCTCTCATGAGATCTCACTACAAGGTGACATTTATTGTGTTTGTGATCATTTATTCATTTGGATTTTGCCTCTACCTCACAAGGGCACGCACTCTCTATCTGACAAATGTGTTTGGAAGACTTAAGTGTCCTTCCGAGGCTTGACTGAGGCAAGCTCCTAAACACCACAACCCCCTCCCAAAGTTTTCATGATTGCAGGTTACAGGAGGGCATATAGGAATGTCAAAATTACAGATCAGAGAAGAAAAGCGCACGCTAGACTAGGGCACCCGCTCATTAGTTGTCAAAGTTCCATGACGGGAAAATATCTGAAATAGCAAAAACAAATTATAGACTTAGTTTCCAGATCCTGACAAAAAGTAGGGCCTTGGACTTGGGCGCCCGCTCTTTTGTCCTTGAATTTTCTGCCTCGGAACCCCGAAAATAGGTGCACAGTTATTTGTTATTTTACATCTTTCTGCAGAAGCATTTTTCGTTATTCATCTGTTTATTGTCGTTTTCACATAATTAGGGTTTTGATGGATAATTGAGCATAAGAGAAGGAAAATTGATGATGAAATACCCTAATCCAAGTTTCCCTACATTTGTAAGTGACCAAGGATCTGATAGTGCTTTGCCACTCGATCCGAAGGTCCTTGAATGTAATTGGTGAAAGGAGGATTCAAACCAAAACTAAACAATCCAAATTTTAACCATTACACTTACATCTAGTCATGAACCAACTCTTTCTTTGTGTTGGTTCATTTCTCTTGTCGTACCTCAAAGCTCTCCATGAAACCAATGAATCCCCACACTCAGTATCCCTCTCTAAAGTGGGTGACCTCTCATCACCAAATACATCTCTTGCACTATCATTTCCCTCTTTCCTCGACATTTGAATTCCCTGTGTGCTTCTTTGCCACACCTAAAATAGGTTCCCCTAAAGGATTTCTATATTTTCCTCTCATATCCTCCTCTACCTTGTTGAGTATACCCTCCATGCTCCCCTCAATCTATTGGAATTAGTCTAGACAACTGAGAGGGGGGGTGAATCAGTTATCCCACAAATTTAATCTTTTCTTCTTTTCACTTTCTTTATCAACTTACAATCAGATTAATGATGTAAACATTAAAGCATGATTCAATACATATGAGCAAAAACAAATTGAACACACATAACACCAAGATTTTTACATGGAAACCCGGTTAAGGGAAAACCACGGTGGGGGTTAACCCACAAGATTTGTACCCTGTTAAAAGTACTTGAAAGAAATAAAAAGGCACTTGCCTTAGGGCTCACTACCCAGAGCTCACTGCTCAGAGAGGCTCACTGCCTACAGGAGGCTCATTGCTTATGGAATTTATGTTTAATACAGAAATAATGAACTAATAAATAGCATCTTTTTCATGCCTGGTTCAGTCCCATTGAAAGATTACTAAACTTCTGCTCTACCCCAAATGTTCCTTTATTATCTCTTCATCCTTTACTACCCTTGATCTTTTGCTCCTCCTTTTCTCTGCTCTACTTCCAAACCTTTCTTAGGATTTGAACATTTTCGCACAAGGATACTTTTTTGCAACTCATTTACATGCCTTTATATCCTTCATCAACCTTGGAATAAACATCAATGTCGGTATTGTGAATCACTATGCTGTCAGCCAAACATAACTGGAACTCAAATCTCCCTTGATCAACATGCCACACTTCATAGAATTGCTCGTAGATCATCCGCAACATGCTTGAATCACCCGGTCAGCCAAGACTGGGAAGAACAACAACATAAAGGAAGAAATCTTCAATGACGAGCTCAATCTTCAATGCGGACCTCCAACACAGTAGTCACATGATTCAGAGACCTTCACAAGCACATTGAATTCAACAAGAACATCCGTACTCCTCCAAATCACTAGAATCACTTGCATCTTCATCTATAACCTCAAGAACATTATCTTCCATGACTGTCACACTAGAAAGATTGCTTGCAGACCTCCAAACCACGAACCACTAAAGTTGATGATACACATTGACTTCTTAATGATGCCTCTAGATCCACAGATCATCATTTTACATATCCAGAACAATCCGGACCTCTTCCCTATCACTCTGTCTCTTTTGAACACTGTGAAACCAAGTTCTACTCATATGGCCATAGCTTCTTCAAATCTTCATGCAAACCCTTTAAATCTTAACTGGAGCTTCTTCAGACAATCCTCTACTCAGCCATATGGTCCGCATACTTTGATCCACATTAATTTTTTCAATATCCTCAACATTCTAGTCTTCTAAACAGGCAACAAAATAGGATACAGTTGATACCAATGGCAACAAGAATATGTTGACATCAATGACAACATCGATTAGGCACATATTTGCAACACAATCTTCTCTACAGTGAGTATATTCTACTACTTTATCTCTATGGTAGATTTCATCATCCTCTCTAGCCTTGATGTAGTTGCTATAGTCATCTTCCCTATTACTGTGATAACTCTTATCATTAGGTTTGGCCTTCTCTTTCACTACAGTGCTAGTTACCTCTCCCTTGACCTCTTGGGGTTGCTCCCTTGTCACTGAATCTCATCTTGTTGTTCCAATCCTTTTCTTCTCTTCCTCTCTAGTGGTCCTACTTTTCCTCCTTTTGTAGGTTCAGTTTCTTCTCTGTGGTGAGTGCAAACTAGTAGGCCTCCTCAATTATATGGATATTCTCCATATCCAACTCCCCTTGGATGGATTCCCTCAATTCATTGATGTATTTGGCCACTTTCTCAACCTCCTCCTCATGATGTGCTAACTTAATTATCAGCCTATAGTAGTTTTTGATGTACTCCTTCATAGTCATATCTCCTTATCACAAATTGTGCAACTCCTTCAACAACTCCAACTGGTAATTTTCTCTAAGAATGAACTTGGATTTTAGCTTTTCCACCATCCAATCCCACTTTGCAATGCAAGGCTTCCCTTTTCTATTATACTTTATCTGGACTTCCTTCCACCATACTGTCACATAACCTTTTAGCCTATTCTTGGTAAATTTCACCTTGTTTGGGTCCACAATGTCCACATACTCAAAATGCTCTTCTAGATCACTGATCTAATCAATCAACACCTCAAGATCCAAGTTACAAAAATAGTTTGGGATATCCACATTAGTCATCTTACCAATGTTAGTTATGGCCTTTATCATCCTTTCCTCCTTGTCCTCTTTGCATCCACTTGATTCAAGAAGATCCACTTCTTGATCTTCATCACTTTCCTCAACCCTAGGGTTAGGGATCCTTTGGTAGTTGTACTCCAACATATCCATCCAGTTTTATATGTCCTTTAACATCTCATACATCTCCTCCATTCTACCTACAACATTGATCATACATTTCCTTCTCTTTGGTGACATCTTTAAGTCAATGATCTATCCACAATTAACCCCTTGTAAACTACCTCACAATCATTGCTTTATCTACAAACCCTCTGGACTACCACAAATCTATTAGGAAAAGTGTCTCAACCTTGCAACTATGAAAGGTTACTATTCTTCCTAGTTTTGGTCTTTTCAAATACCCTTTATCTTGAAGAATGGTTTAGAACTTTCAGAGCTTCCAAAAGGGGTAAAAATGGACGGACTTATTTTTTTTAGTAACTCTACATTTGAGCCCAGATGGACCCAAAATTTTCCCAAATGTGTGGAACTGCTAAGTAAATATCTCGGGTGAGTTTTGACTCAAGATCATACTTGGATTGCGAGATATTAAAGTTTCCATTTTTTGAAACTACCGGAAAAAGTTTCAAACTTAGTTTTGAGGCACTTAGAGGTCCCTAAATATCTTGAAAGTTGTCATAACTAGTGAAGTGGGTTATATCTTGATAGATCTCTTCATGATCTTTCCGACGCATTAAATGGTTTGTCAATCGGACACCTAGATCAAAAGTTATGACCTTTGGAATTTGTACCTCTTTTTTTGGGAAATGTGAAAACATGTTGGACACTTAAAAGAGCTATAAAGGGGAGAGTTACATGTGTTGGTGTGTTATTTAACACATCACAAGGCATCTTTGATTGGAGATAATTTGGGCACTAGTTTTGGGTGGTTTCTTGGCTCATGGTTTTGTAATTACCGTTGATGGTTTACTATATTATATCTCATATATATCAGGAGCTTGAGATGGAGGTTTTGTGTAAGAGTCTTATATATGTTGAGTTACCTCTTGGATCTTTGGTTGGTTATACTCCTGTGAAATCTTGCTTTGTAAGTATATTGTAATCTTCTTGATTCCTGAATAATATATTGGGTAGCTTTGGAGTGTGGGGTTTTTTACCTGAAAGGGTTTTCCCAACATATATCTTGTGTTATGAGTTTTGTATTTGCATTCAGATGTTATTACCTTTTTGTTAATGTGCATCCTAATTTGTAACTATAAAAGTTAAAATTTGGCATAAATCTTTCCTTAGTAGATTAGTGTAGGAAGCATTTTTGCATACCGTCCTTCCTTTTAGTTGGTACCAGAGCCTGATCACCTTTAGTTCTAATTGTTGGGTAGAGGGTTTTTTGAGTTGAACTTTATTTGAGTGGGAGCTTGTGCAAAAGGATTTTGAAATCTTTGTTGAAGGAAAGAGATGGCGAGCGCATCTCATAGATTTGATATAGAGAAGTTCAATGGAGGAAACTTTGAGTTGTGGAAACCCAAGATGGAGGACTTATTGGTGGATAGAGATCTATGGCTCACAATATCTGGAACCATCCCATCAGGCATGAAACAAGAAGATTAAGATCTAATGGATCAGAAGGCGAAGAGTCTGATAAGACTTTGTTTGGCTGATTCAGTGCTCTTAAATATCCATGAAGAGAAGACTAGAAAAGACCTTTGGAAGAAGCTTGGAGATGTTTATCAGGCTAAATCCTTGGTGAACAAGTTATTCCTTTGAAAGAAATTGTATTCTCTGAAGATAGAAGATGGAGGATATGTCATTGATCACCTAAAAACATTCAATATGCTTGTTGCTCAGTTGACCTCTGTTGGTGTGAAGATGGAGGAGGAGTATCGATGTATGACATTACTGTGTTCCTTACCAGATTCATGGGATCACCTTGTTATGGCTATTGGGAGTACCACTACTACCTTCAAGATGGATGAAGTGGTTTCTTCATTGTTGTCTAAAGAGATGCAGAGAAAGTCTTCTAAATTAGCTAAGGAGGCTCTTACAGTTCATGGGAGATCTAAAGAGAAGGGAAAGAAAAAAGATAATAAGAAGGAAGAAAAAGGAAGATCCAAATCTCATGGGAGATCTAAGTCTCTCGGAAAGTCTAAGGCTCTGTGTTAGAATTGCGACAAACCTGGTCACTTCCACAAAGAGTGCAAGGAGGAGAAAAAGAAAAAGAAGAACTATGACTCGGATTCTGACAAGTCCTCTTAGGATGAAGGAGAAGTGTTTCTCACTGACTTGGCAACCCATTCATCTAAGGATGTGCGGCTTATTGACTCTGGTGCATCTTTTCACATGACCTCGTATCGGGGCTGGTTTTCAAAGTATGAAGAATATGATGGTGGAAAGGTTTACTTGGGTGATGACTCTCACCTGAAGATTGTTGTCCATGGAAGAGCCTTGATTTGATTCCCTGATGGATGAGTGAAGCGGATCAATGGTGTTCTATATATCCCTAGTTTGGCACGAAACCTTTTTTCTGTAAGTAAGTTGAATGATGTGGGTGTGCAGGTTGTTTTCTCGAATGGAGGATGCAAGATGACTAGAGGATCTATGGTGTTGGCTAAGGATGTTTGAATTGGCACTCTGTTTCATCTTGATGCATGCATGGTTTAGTGTAATAGTGCCTCTATTTTGAAGAAGAGATATTCAGAGTCTTCATCCCCACCATTGGAACTAGCAGTGAAGAGGACTATTGCATCTACTTCTGATGGTCATGCTTTCTAGGTACCCAAGGGTGCTCATTCTATGGAGATGAAACTTCCAACTGAGAAGACAATGTTATGGCACCAAAGGCTTGATCACATTGGTGAAAAGGGTTTGAGGACCCTGAAAAATAAAAACCTTGTTGAGGGTATGAATGATTGTAATCTTGAGTTTGATTTTTGCGAACATTGCATCTATGGAAACAAGACCGTGTTCAATTTTATTCTAGTTCTCACAAATCTTTTGAAGTGTTGGACTTAATTCATTCTGATGTGTTTGGTCCTATTAATGTTCCTTCAATTTCAAAATCTGTTTACTTTGTTTCATTCATTGATGACTACGGTAAAAGGACATGGGTGTATTTCCTTAGAAATAAATATGAAGTCTTTAATAGATTCGAAGAGTTCAAACTTCTTGTAGAGAATCAGAAGGATAGAAATATTAAGTGTTTGAGGACTGACAATGGTGGTGAGTTTTATTCAATACATTTCAACAAGTTATGTAAAGAACATGGGATTGAAAGGCACAAGACAACTCCGTATACCCCTCGGGAAAATGGAGTTGTAGAGAGCATGAACAAAACGTTGATGGAGAGGGCTAGGATTATGCTAAGTGGAGCTAGCCTTGAACAAAATTTTTGGACTAAAGCTATTGCTACTACTTGCTACCTAGTTAATAGGCCTCCTACATCAATGCCCATTGATAAGACACTTATGGAGGTGTGGTCTCATAAAAATCTTTTATTGAGACACATTTGAGTATTTGGTTGTGAGGAATATGCACATGTGCCTAAGGAGAAGAGGTCTAAGTTAAAGAACAAGGTTGTGAAGTGTATCTTCATCGATTATGGCATCAATGTGAAAGGGTACAAGATTTAGGATCTAGTGGCTGAGAGAGTTTTGTATAGAAGAAGTGTGATCTTCACAGAGCTCAATCCTTCTTCGGTTGTCTTGCAACTATCGAAAGAAGAGAAGAAAGAGGATGTGGTTCATCTTCCTTCCACCCCTAAGAAAGTTGAACCAAAAACATCTGTTGGACCTGATAATGAGGAGAGCTCTAGTATCTCTAAAAGTTCAGAAGAAGATGAAGAACCTCAACCTAAATCTTTGAGGAGGTCCATGTGGATAAGGTGGCAACTTGAAAGGTTTGGTTATTCATTGCATGATTCCAGTTGTATTTTTACTTTGATTTCTAACACTGATGAGCCTAGGACTATAAGGGAGGCTATGGGTATGAGTGATGCTGATTCTTGGAAAGAGGTGATGGAAGAAGCTTCTAGATGGCTTCCATGAAGAAAAATAATACTTGGGATTTGGTGCCCTTACCTGATGGACGTAAACCTGTTGGATGCAAATGGGTGTTCAAGAAGAAGTTTGGTTTAGATGGCAGTGTTGAGAAATTTAAGGCAAGGTTGGTCATGAAGGGTTATTCCCAAGTTGAGGGAATAGATTATGGTGAGATTTTCTCTCCCTTTGCAAAGCTAACATCTATTAGATTCTTGCTATCACATGCTACAACATATGATTTAGAAGTTGAATAAATGGATGTGAAGACAACTTTCCTTCATGGTGACTTGGAGGAAGAAATCTATATGTCACAACTAGAGCACTATGTGGTAAAAGGTAAAGAAAATTTGGTTTGCAAGTAGAAAAATTCTTTGTATGATTTGAAGCAATCTCTTAGGATGTGGTACCACAAATTTGATGCCTTTGTGTTGAGTTTGGGATTCCTGAGATCAAAATCAATCATTGTGTTTACTTTAAAATGGATAATGATCGCATTCTCATTATTGCAATATATATTGATGATATGTTGTTCATTGGGAATGGTAAAAGTTTGATTTCTAATTTGAAGTCTCAATTGTCAACATAGTTTGAGATGAAAGATCTATGGGTATACAGGTACATTCTTGGAATGGAAATTAGAAGAGATAGAGATAACGGAAAACTTTGGTTAGGCCAGAGTAAGTATGTGAATACTGTGTTGGAGAGATTCAACATGGCAGCTTGTAGACTGTTGACAGTTTCTGTTATAATGGGGACAAAGTTATCTATTGTAGATTGTTTGAAGTCTCCTTTAGAGATGGAGGATATGAGCAGAGTTCCTTATGCTAGTGTAGTTGGAAGCTTGATGTATGCTATGGTCTGTACAAGACCAGACATTTCCTAAGCAGTGGGAGTCCTTAGTCAGTTTATGGCTAATCTTGGATGGGTACATTGGGATGCAGTGAAGAGAGTGTTCAGATATGTGCAGGGTACTTCTAAGTATTCCTTATGTTATCATGGTTATCCTATAGGACCTCAACATTCACTTTGTATTCAAGGATTTTTGGATTCAGATTGGGCAGGTGACATTGACAACAGGAGATCTACCAGTGCTTATGTGTTCACTATGTTTGGTGGTGCTATTAGTTGGATGAGTTAGCAGCAACATGTGGTTGCTTTGTCCACTACTGAAGCTAAGTACATGGTAGAAACTCATGTTTGTAAAGAAGTCATTTTACTTAAGAGATTGTGTTCTAATGTTGGGTTTGATGTAGGGAAGATTACAATTTGTTGTGACAGTCAAAGTGCCATATGTTTGGCGAAGAATCCTACTTTCCACGCGAGGACTAAGTGATGAGTGCTAGGTAGAACCCATGTTAATACACCTTTTTACCTCTCTTTTTCATCCTTCTTATTCGATTGTCCTGATAATTGCACCAAAGTAGACTGATAAGATTTGTTCTAATTATATTAATGAGAGATGAATTACCAAAAGTCATGATTTTTGATTGAAGGACTAATGTGCATTAAATTAATGGAAATATGCATAAATTCTCTCTTTTTGAATCTACAGGTGCAGGTGTTCGGGCAAAGGCAATTTTGAGCATCTCCGAAGGTGGTCCTAATAATCTTCAGGCTGACATAAGGATACCACACCAGTCTCCAATGTTTTCAAATATGATTGGAGAGATTTTGAAATAAGAGGACCAAAGGTGAATCATCTTTGGAGCTGGATAGAAGTCATAGGCATATCTCCAAAGCTACAGAAAGAAGTACACGCCTTCAGAGCCTCCTTAACACAATGCAAATTTCTAGCATTGTTGCTAGTCAACACTTCCAGTGATAATTGGGGTGCTCCAGGGATTACTCAATCAACACTTGAGTAATCGAATGAAGACTCTAGTTAACTGCTAGAAGTTTTATTTCTCTTTTTGATTTTACATGAGTTCTCGACAAACTAATTAAGCACCTATATTTCAGGGCCTCGTTGCCCAGTTGTTATTTGAAACTAAGACTCAGATTTAGTGAGACTGCTATTCCACTAAAATCTATTTTAATTGCATGATTTTACTTTGTAGTTAAACATTTGGTAGAATAAGAGATTGACGCTATCTCATAGATAGATTGATAGTTAGGGTAAGTGATATCTCATCACTAGATTAGATATAAATATATAAAGTAGCAGCAGAAGGAAGGTAGCGAGGGTAATCGTAATCTCATTTTTGTCATAAACATTTTTTTGAATACAAAAGGATATTGATGGGATTAGACTGAAGAAGAATTGTGCTATTATATTCTTGTACTGATTCATTGCCTTAGTCTTCAGTCCTGAGGGTGAGGAGCAAGGGCCCACTCCCGCCATCAAGGCAAAAGGCTAGTATTTGTTTATTTGTCATTTTGTTTCAGAATTTGTTTAGAAAGATAGTTACTATTTTCTCATAGATAAATGTATGCTTCAGTTGTACATATTAGTATAGATCAACATTAGAAATTTACTATTTAAGCTTTGTTTCCAACATTCTTAGAATTTACTTCCATAGAAGATAAATTAGTGGCATTCATTTATTTAATACGTAGAGATCATTAGAGTTAGTTAAATAGACTGGCAACTATGGTATTCCTAATTGCAGATAGCCAAGGACACAGCCCTGGATTTGACACATGAAAACATGATTAAATGTCAAGGACCAACGACCCTTGTCATTTTTTGGCATCGTTGTTGGGGGCTTATGTGTTAATTAGGGAAACTTAGTTAAACAGTTTTAGGATAAATTGAATTTGTATGGTTAGAGCTAGGGATTCAAAAGGAAGATATATAAAACAGACACCCCAACAATAAACTATAGGAGAAAGCGGTGGGGTGGCACAAGATCTTGTTGAAGAGAGACACCTATAACCTACCTTGGAAGCTGCACCTCAACTCAATAATCGCTTAAATCCTCCAAGTCCTCCACTCGCTGAATATATCCAAGAATAGCAACAGCAATTCCAGGTAGATCCTTTGATAGAAACTAATTCCTCAGAACCCCATACTAAATCTCAAAGAGAAGAATTAGTATCAGACATGGATGAAAATCATGATGAGGAGGATAACCAGGCTCCAAGAACCTTCTCATATCCCATTGTTCTGGTTGCTAGAGATAATGCCCCTATAAAAAATATTTCACCTACACACTTGCCAAATTTTAGGGGTCTTACTTCTGATGATCCAGATCAGTTTTTGTTTGAATTCAAAGTGGTATGCTAGACTTATGATTATGGATTAGATAATCAAAAACTCAAACTGTTTCCCTCAACTCTGAAAGATTCTGCAATGAGATGGTTCATGGGTTTGTCCCAAAATTCCATCCATTCTTGGGAACAAATGGAGACATATTTTTTTGGAAAATACTAGGACTACTATAGAGTCAATGATAAAAATGAGGAATTATTCAAAATTAAGCAGAGAGAGGATGAGACCTTAGAGGACTATGTGGATAGATTCAACTTTGCTTTGAGAAGATATGGTAATCTGGTGGCTCACTCTTTGGCCAGAACCCTATTTCTAAAAGGACTAGATAGAGAATCAAAACAGGCCTTCTGCAAGATCAAGTCGTCACAGACAACTTAAGGAATGCAGGGTGGTTAGGATTTTTGGAGAAATTTGAAGGCTTTCAGGAAGACATTGTGGATGATTTCCTGCGCAACCTGAAAAATAATCAAACAATTGTGAGAGAGGTTCATGTCAATGTCTCTTCTACCATTATCAGTCATATCTCAGGGCTACTAGAATAAGGTGAGAGGTTTTACCATTTAAAAACCCTATATGCTGATTTGATTAAAAATTTCTCTGAAGAAAGTGAACCTGAAATACAATTTCATTTAAGAAAAAATGAAGTTAAAGGAATTGTTAGGTCTTCACTTCCACAACCATGGAAATCTGTAGCTATGTGGTTAATGAAATATTTTACATGTGATGGACAATTCTCTATAGTTTTAGGACCAATAATGAAAATGTAAATTTTTCTTAGGCATGGAAATGCTCATCCAGAATTTAGCATAAATATCCCAAACATTTTTGTATTCTGCCATTAAAGCCTCTGTAGACAAGTATCAACAGGGGAAAGGTCCTATGAAAAACCATGACCTCATTTTCTTGATTGTAAAGCATCACTTTTTTCCCAAGTTGATGGGGAAGATTTATGGTAGACATTTTTAGAAACTAAACCACAGGACAGAACACCAGAGAGGGTACAGTAAATGGATGAGACTTCCTCTACTCAGCAGGAAGAGGAAGCAATGTCTTCCACTTCCTCTCCAGCTACTGAAAAAGATAAAAGTCAGAAACCAACAATGGAGGAAACTTCAACTGCTGCCCCTATTACTGGCAAAAAGAGGAAAGGGAAGGAAGTTTTGGATGAAGCCTCAGTTGCCTTAGAACAGCTAAAAGAACCTATTATAGAACAAACCCCCTATATGACTCGCTCAACAAAATGAAAGATGACCTTGGCCAAGGAGTCTATTCCAACCAAACAAACAGGGGAAGCAGTTGTTATAGAGGAGGAAATTATGTAGACCTCTACCCAGACTCCTAACCTCAAGAAGAAAAAGAAAAAGACAAGGAAGGGTCAGAAAACAAAAAGGACTTCAAAGAAAACTAAATCCAACATACAATACTAGGCTAAGGAAGAATCTCATGATTTAGATGAAATTCCTCTGGTTAGGAAGAAGAAACAAAGAGAAGTGACTAAGGAAGCTTCCCCAGAACCATCTGTTCATCCAAGTTCTCATATTTCAACTCCACAACATTCCCCTACTCCAGAGATAGAACAGAGAGAAACTTTCACCAAACTTTGAGGGTAATGCACCTGCTATAGAGGCACCTACTCCACCTGTGCTACAGAGGAGCTAGAGAAAAAGGTAGCTTACTCAAGCTGAAAAGACATTGCTCTCTTGGCTGAGGTTCTCTTGGGTTTCAAGACTTCAGTGGATGAGGTTGGACCTTCATCAGCCCCAATAATTACAGAAGGAAGTCAAGAGGAAGTTCAGAAAGAGGAGATTGCAGGGGAGGTTGAAAAAGGGCAAGTGATGCAATTGACAATGAAGAGCAGAGAGCTGTGGAAAACCCTGAAGTGGAACAAACAGATGAAGAAACAGGGACATATTCTCACCCCTTTGATCAAGAGGATATAGAAATTTCAAGGGAACAACTGCTACTTGACGAAATAGACAATCTGAAGAGATTGTTGTGGGGGGAAAACTTAATCATTACTGACCTCAAGAAGGTCATGAAGGAAAAAGAAATGGAACAAAAATAGATAATTGAAGGATTGCAAGCAGAACCCCAAGACAAATAGAAGATAATTCAAGAGAAAGAGGTAGAAATTAGAGACAAAGAAACAGAGACAACCCAAAGTATAAGGTAAAAAGAAGAGGTAGCACAAAACATTTCTAATCTTATGAAGGCTTGAGACAATAGTCTCACAATAATTGTAGCACTTGTTGAAAAAGTACAAAGTCAAGCCAAATAGTTAACATGGGCCAATAATAGGATAGATGATCAAGAAGAATACATTCATGAGTTGACTGACCCAATGGCAACCATGGAATAGGGGATTCAAACAGACCCATACTTAGGACCAATTCCAATAGATATCCCTAAGGCCCTATTTCATTGGGAAAGAAGATGTCGGGAATATGAAGCTTCTAAACCAATGCTACAATTACAAAGGTCAGTGACTGTCATGTCACAAAGAGTACAAACTTTGGAGGAAAAGGTCCTTCAGGTAGCTCCCATTTCATCTCAGATCCTATCTTGCAGACCCCCCAGTGGAAGTTATGCTCTATTTTTACAAGAAAGGATCCTATAGAGAAAAATATCTCTAATTTTGTCTGATTTAACTAAGGACATAGAGACTGAGACATGCTCCATGGAGGCATACGTGAAAAGTCCTGATGAGGATAAGGATTTTCTATGTGAACTATATTTGCATGGTTTTTGCATCAATGATCACACCTTCCTTATCAACTATTTTGTAGGGGAATGCCAACTCAGGGCATTCATGTCACTAATGAGAAATCATCAGATTTGGAATGAAAGGATGGAGGCTTACATAAAGAAGGATGCATAAACTAGTCTTTTCATCAGAAGGGAATGTCCAAATCCCAAGGCTTTTGAAATTCATTTTAGGGTAAACATTTATTCCCCATAAGGTAGGACCAAGATTTTTCCTTTATATCAAAAAAATTTGTAGGAATGTTCTATTGATTTTGGTCTCCTCATAAACAGTTTGTCTAATCAAATGCTTCCAGTGGAAAAAAGAAGGTGGAAGACTTTAACTACAGTCAGAAAATGAGGGAAGTAGTGTCCCCTGCCAATCTAAGGTTGTTTATGAGAAAGGATAGAATAGTGTCCAAATTAATGGATAAATATAAACTAGAGTGGATAGGTGGTTGTTTCAGATCTCCTCTCATTATGGAACCACTACCTATCTGAGTTGAACAAATGGAAGATACCAGATTTCAAGAATGAATGAAGCAGGTTGATCAGTTCAGAGGGAATGGTAATACAGACCACACCACTTGGCCCACTTATGTAGATGACTTCAATTTGATTGATAGAATATTCCACCTAAATAAGTCCAGATTATGAAAAGTAGGACCTGCTAACCTTTAAGTTTAGGGGCGATGATGAGTGCTAGGTAGCACCCATGTTAACACACCTTTTTACCTCTCTTTTTCATCCTTCTTATTCCATTGTCCTGATAATTGCACCAAAGTAGACTGATAAGATTTGTTCTAAATATATTAATGAGAGATGAATTACCAAAAGTCATGATTTTTGATTGAAGGACTAGCATTAAATTAATGGAAATATGCATAAATTCTCTCTTTTTAAATCTACAGGTACATGTGTTCGGGCAAAGGCAATTTTGAGCATCTCCGGAGGTGGTCCTGATAATCTCTGGAGCTGACATAAGGATACCACACCAGTCTCCAATGTTTTCCAATATGATCGGAGAGATTTTGAGATAAGAGGACCAAAGGTGAATCATCTATGGAGCTAGACAGAAGTCATATGCATATCTCTGGAACTGCAGAAAGAAGTACACACCTTCGAAGCCTCCTTAACACAATGCAAATTTCCAGCGCCGCTGCCAGTCAACACTTCCAGTGATAATTGGGATGCTCCAGGGATTACTCGATCAACACCTGAGTAATTGAATGAAGACTCTAGTTAATTGCTAGAAGTTTTATTTCTCTTTTTGATTTTGCATGAGTTCTCAACAAACTGATTGAGCACCTATATTTTAGGGCCTCATTGCCCAGTTGTTATTTGAAACTAAGACTTAGATTTAGTGAGATTGTTGTTCCACTAAAATCTATTTTAATTGCATGATTTTACTCTATAGTTAAACAGTTGGTAGAATAAGAGATTGATACTATCTCATAGATAGACTGATAGTTAGGGTAAGTGATATCTCATCACTAGATTAGATATAAATATATAAAGTAGCAGCAGAAGGAAGATAGTGAAGGGTAATTGTAATCTCATTTTTGTCATAAACATTTTTCTGAATACAAAAGGATACTAATGGGATTAGACTGAAGAAGAATTGTGCTATTATATTCTTGTGTTGATTCATTGCCTTAGTCTTCAGTCCTAAGGGTAAGGAGCAAGGGCCCACTCCCGCCATCAAGGAAGAAGGCTAGTATTTCTTTGTTTGTCATTCTGTTTCAGATTCTATTTAGAAAGATAGTTATTGTTTTCTCATAGATAAATGTATGCTTCAGTTGTATGGATTAGTATAGGTCAACATTAGCAATTTACTATTTAAGCTTTGTTTCCAACATTCTTAGAATTTACTTCCATAGCAGATAAATTAGTGGCATTCATTTCTTTAATAAGTAGAGATCATTAGAGTTAGTTAAATAGACTGGCAACTATGGTATTCCTAATTGCAGATAGCCAAGGACACGGCCTTGGATTTGACACATGAAAACATGATTAAATGTCAAGGACCATCGACCCTTGTCACTAAGCATATTGATGTCTAGTACCACTTTGTTTGTGACATGGTAGAGTATGGGAAGGTAAACATGGAGAAAGTTGACACTGATGAATGTTGCAGATTCCTTGACAAAACCTGTGAGCACAAAGAAGTTAGATGGTGTTTGGAGTCTATGGGCCTCTCAGCCCCTAACAATTAAATCATGGTGTTGATACTCCATTTGCTCTTGCAAGGTGTTGGACAAGTGGGGGAATGTTAGGAAAAGTGTTTCAACCTTACAACTACAAAAGGTTACTATTCTTCCTAGTTTTGGTCTTTTCGAATACCCTTTATCTTGAAGAATGGTTTAGAACTTTCAAAGTTTCCAAAAGGGGTAAAAATGGCTAGACTTACTATTTTTAGTAACTCTACATTTGAGCTTAGATGGACCCAAAATTTTTCCAAAAGGTGCGGAACTGCTAAGTAAACATCTCGGGTGAGTTTCGACTCAAGATCATACATGGATTGCGAGATATTAAAGTTTCTATTTTTTGAAATTGTTGAAAAAGTTTTGAACTCAGTTTTGAGGTACTTAGAGGTCCCTAAACATCTAAAAAGTTTTCTTAATTGGTTAAGCCGGTTATATCTTGATAGATCTCTTCACGAGCTTTCTGACACATTAAACGGTTTGTCAATCAGACACCCAAATCAAAAGTTATGACCTTCAGAAGTTAGACCTCATGTTTTTGGGAAATGTGAAAAGGTGTTGGACACTTAAAAGAGATGTAAAGGGGAGATTTACACATGGTGTGTGATTTGACACATCACAAGGTATAGTTGATTGGAGATAATTTGGGTGCCACTTTTGGGTGGTTTCTTGGCTCATGGTTTTATAATTACCATTGGCAGTTTACTGTATTGTATCTCCTATATGTCAAGAGCCTGAGATGGAGGTTGTGTGTAAGAGTCTTATAGATGCTGAGTTACCTCTTGGATCTCTGGTTGGCTATACTCCTGTGAAATCTTTCTCTGCAAGTATATTGTAATCTTCTTGATTCTTGAATAATATATTGAGTGGCTTTGGAGTGTGGGGATTTTTACCTGAAAGGGTTTTCCCCACAAATATCCTTTGTTTTGAGTTTTGTATTTACATTTGGATGTTGTTATTACCTTTATGTTAATGTGCATCTTAATCTATAACTATAAAAGTTAAAATTTGGCATAAATATTTCCTTAGTAGATCAATGTAGGAAGTGTTTCCGCATACCATGCTTCCTTTCAAAATCTAAACTTTATTTAATTCCTACTAAGTACATCTTACACCTTCCTTTACCTATCACCACAATTTCTATCACCATCACATCCTATGTTTTATCAAACTCACATGCTCAAAATGTGACTAGTTGTGTTCACATCCTCACCAAAAATACTCCCTTGATCTAACCTCACTTTGATACCAAATGATGCAATCATAGTAGGAGGGTCCAAGTAAGGGCTATCCAACCATGTAGCCCACAATAAAGATTCAACCACAAATCACCACAACACACAAGAATTTACAAGAAAAAATTACATATCATTGAATCGATAGCTTGCACAAGTATCACTAAAGTACAACCATGGTTTTCGACAATGGGCCCTCTTACATGCTAGTGCATAACTATTTTTTACATAAGAATATCAAGTTTACACAGGTGTTACTAACTATGGAAAACCACTTCCATACTTGTTACAAGTGACCACATAATGATTTCTAGTCTAAAATTGCCATATGGGTTGTAATATGACCTAACAAAAGTACTCTAATGGACACACTTCAAAGAAACATTTCTACATACCGCATTGGATACCTTTAGAATATATCCCACATTATATTACTATTACTATGTACTTAGATCTCACTCCCTCACTAGTAAACTTACCTTCTATGCTTCTACTCCATTATGGTTTTCCTTACTTTCTTTCTACTAATTCAAAACCTCTTATTTATATCATCCTCAAGCTCCTCACATGATCTATGTTGGTCACAAGTTGATGCAAATCCTGAATCCATGTGAAATGTGTCATTGACAAGATATAACAAACTTACAAATTACAATGGTCCAATGGTAGAGACTTTCCATGTGGCACACCACAAACCTTCACAATGGCTACTAATCATCTCACAAATCTTCTTCTTTGGCACAAACCCAAAATAAACCTGTTACAAAACAGGAATAATTCCAACAACACACAATCAACCCATAGTCATTCTGCAAACCAAATTATCGACCTCCACTTACCAATCAACCTCAAACTTTAACTAAAGATAAACAAACCACATACAAAACTACTACCACAATTGTAGAAGCTAATTATCAATGCGATGAAATGCACTAATTTTTACCATCATAGACTACCAACCACAAACTTTACATGTTCACAAACTACTTAAATTAGACCAAAAGTCCCATTTCCTTGACATGATACCACATTTCAGGATGCTTAGGGATGCACCTACATCATGAAGTAATGGTCTTTGGAACACTATGCAATCTAACAACTTCTTTAAAAAATAGATCTGCTACTCTAGTGGCATCATTATTTTTTGCATGCAATAAAATGAACCATCTTATAAAATCTATCTATAACAACAAAAATTGAATCATTTCCTCTCTATGTTTATGGAAACCCCAATACAAAGTCCATGCTCAAATCTACCCATGGTTTGTTTGGCACTAGTAATAGCATGTATAGTTTTGTGTTTTGTGCATGACCTTCAACTACTTGACATAGCCTACATCTTGATACATACCAAGCCACATTTATCTTCATCTTTGGCCAAAAATACTTCTCCACCAAATCTATTATCTTATTTATACCAAAGTGTCCACCTAAATCACCACTATGAAGTTGTTTCACAATATTATCTCTCATAGACCCTACTCGAATAAGAGTTATTTTCCAATAAAGAGATAATCATCTTGCATAAAATAATCATCATGCATAAAATAATCATCATGAGTGATACCAATCTCACCTACTAAAGGATTCCTACCTTGTTCATCAACCTTTGTGAAATCTATATTAGAATCATATAAGTCCTTGACACTCTCAAACCCAATTACTTTATTAGCCATGGTAGTCAGTAATGCCACATGCCTCCTCAAAGCATTAACAACTTAATTCAATTTTCCTAACATATGAGATTCAAAACAAAAGTATATCCTTGCAAGAAAGAAAGCCACTTTGCAAGTCTACTACTTAACTTCTTTTGAATATTCACATACCTTAAGGTCTCATGATATGTAAATAAGATAAACTCCTCAAGCACCAAGTAATGCCTCCAATGTCTTAGTACTTATACAAAGGCATAAAATTCAACATCATAAGTAAAATACTTTTTTCTTACCTCATTAAATTTCTCACTATAAAATGCTAATGGACTTCCTTCTTGGCTCAATACCACTCTAACTCCCACATGTAAGGCATCACAATCCACTTCAAATGCAATTTTTCTTTATTCCTAGAATGTAGAAAACCACAATAGGTTGATTTCTATAAAATAAGTAAGAATGATTATTTATTAACCTTAATATTCAAATATACGGTAAAGGGAATAAGGTTTTGAAAAGCTAAATAATAAATATTTATTTATCAAATCAAGATTATTTCTTAAGTAAATGAAATGCACAGCGAAATATAATCTAAATTATAATGTAATAAATAAACGATATTAATTCTTATTTTAAGATATAAACCAATAAATAACAACAATTTTTATAAAGATGAACTATGCAAAAAACATTAATTCAATCCCAAAAATAATTTATATAATTGAGAAGGTAAATAAATATCTTTTAAATCCTAGAAGTTCTCCCAAATGCCACTCCATAGAATGGATTATAGATTCAACCCCCTTTTAGCAAGTGAGCACTTCTAGGAGGAATCCAATTCTTGTTCAGAACCCACAAGTTCTTATGCAGAACTCACCATGCTTTGCGACACACCACCCCTATCTAGGACAATCTTGTGTGTACGTTGTACCCCGAGTTGGACACACATGTGTGCCCCTTCTCCAATGCTACCTACATATCAAATCTATAATCCTTCTCCTTCATGATTCCTGCACTTTGTTTTATTCTTTTTCTTCCTCCTTTCTCCACCTTCTTCTTCCTTTGAGTGATGCTTCATGCCTAATCCAAGTCTCACGCAAATGCCTTATATAACCTTTTAAGGGGTGGTTTCTAAACATCACACCCTTTCACAAAGGTTGTCATTAATAATGGTTTGATAAACATAATAACTCCTCCCTTTTAAAGGGGTTTTCATAATTATTCTTTATTTATCTCCATTTTAACCAAAAGGATTATAATATCCTTTATTTTCCATCTCCCTTTTAATTATAAAGGGTAAATAAACTTTATCTTCTTATAATTTTAGAGAGTTATTCATAAATAGATTTATTTTTCCATTTTGGGTAAAAAGTCACATAACATCAAACATCTTGATAAAATCTATTAATGCTAAGATACGTGCTTATGTCACCTTCTTCTTTAGTAATTGATTTTTTTGTTGTTTCCCTTGTCCACACAAATTCTTTCCCCCTTGTGCAATCCATTATTGGCATAACAATACTACCAAAATTCTTAATGAGTTTTCTATAAAATGTTGCTAATCCATGGAAACTTCTCACATTTGATATGTTCCTTTGGGTAGGCCACTCAACAATTGATTTTACCTTTTCTTCATCCATTCTTACTCCATCCTCTAAAATGACAAATCCCAAGAATACCAAAATCTTCTACATAAACCTACATTTCTTTTAATTTGCATAGATCCTTTCCTTCTTTAATAGTTCTAATACCATTAAAAAATGCATTAAGTGCTCATCTTTACTCTTACTAAACATCAAATATCATCAAAATAGAACACCATAAAATACCAATATAATCCCACAACACGCTATTCATCATCCTCATAAATGTGCTAGGTACATTGGACAGTTTGAATGGCATCACCAATGACTCATTTAAGCCATCTCTAGTCTTAAAAGTTGTTTTCCATTCATCACCTTCTTGAATCTGAATTCGATAGTAGCCACTATGTAGATGATTCCTAGTGAAATATTTTGCCCCTAAAAGCACATCCATCATGTCATCAAGGTGGGGTATAGTAAATCTATATTTGAAGGTGATTTTGTTTATTTCCCTATTATCCACACGAATCCTTCATCCTCCATCCTTCTTTGGAGTTATTAATGTACGAGTTGCACAAGGACTAATACTCTCCCTTATTACACCTTTCCTCACCAACTTAGTTACTTCCCTATTCAATTCTATGTGTTCTATAAGGCTCATCTTGTAAGTCACTTGATTATATGGGGTTGATCCTAGAATCAAATCAATGTGATGTTGAATGTCTATCTTTGGTGGTAAACCATTTAGTAGTTCATCAGGTATAACATCAACATATTCTTCCAATAATTTTGTTGTTTCTACTGGTATTGACACAAATTTTTTATATTCTTTCTTTACCATTAAGGCATAACAAAGCCTCGTCATCAAATTACCCCTTATAAGGGTAAAAAGGATAAGAATAGTGCTATAGATACAACTAAACAAATTTGTTTATCTGTAAAGAAGAATGAGATAGATAAAGGCACTCCCAAGGGTTTGAAGAGAACAATTCGTATATGATCAGTCACTACTAATTTTGACATTAGTTTTGACATTGTCCATCATTCCCCTAAAGAAGACCTTTCTAAAGTTTATGCTAGAACTAATGAAGGGGAGAGGAGGTCAAAAATATTGGCTAAGATTTCAAATGTTTCTATCTTTGGGAAGTGTTTAGATGGTAAGGATGTGAAGCAGAAGGAGGATGTTACAATGCAAGAGATCCCCTCTGACTTTGTCCCCTCATATAATTCTTGGAGTATTTTGGAGTAAACATTTGACGATGAAGATAAATTGGAAACACCCCCTGAAGATGATTCTGAGGACTTTGTTTCTCCTTTTCCCATTAATTTTGTTGAGGAAGTTTAGGAGGATCAAGAGGATGAAGAAGAGGAAAAGAAGAAGAGTGAGGAGATTGGTGCCCAATAAGATGTTGTGATGGATGATACTTATAGGGTTACTACTAATGATAATTTGGTTATTTTCTCTTTGATAAATTGGATGGTCTCCTTGTAAGAGCTGATAGATGAGATATGATACCATGTAAGAGTCGATAATAGACTCAAGCACTCGCATGATCACCTGCAATCAATTCAATCTTCCACAATAAGAGAGAAAAGTAATAACAATGCTATTACCAAAAATAATGATGCATAACATTTACAAGATGCAAAGCTTGACTACAATTGAATTAATCCATTACATTATTTCAAATATACAATGAGAGAACTCCCTTATATAGGCAAGGTGAGAGGTGAGGCATAAGAATGACATAGTGGAAAAACTAACTAGATGACACAAATAATAAATGCACCTAGACACCACTAGTTAATAAATGCATCTAAGACAAACTTGTAAGATGAAAAATGTCTTAATGATATCACATGAAACAACTAGTGCAAAAATATTAAATGCACATAGTTGTACATTATTAAATGCTCCAAAAGACAACTAAATAAACTTAAGAAGACTAGTGTGAAGAGGACCTAGAAATGACTAGCTGAGTAATATCTCTTGTTACACTAACACTCCCCCTTAAGTGAAACTTACGGAGAAGCAAACTAGACATGAATGAATGAATTAGTCCTAGCTACTAGGCCATGTTAGGTACTCATGAACAAAAAATCTCAAGTGGAGAAAAGGAGAAAACCTCATGGAAGAAAAATCCTCTCCAAAAGTGAGAATGTATAAACAAACATGTACAAGTGATGGAAGGAGGATTCAAAACCCCCTAGGACAACATCAATCATGAATATACAATCAATTATCTCCTCAAGGGAGAGAATAATGAGACAAGATGTCCTCCCCATAATGAAGTAGCTCCTGTGCCAATGGTGAATGCTTGAAGAAGAAGACCAAAAAGGATCCAAAACTGCCAAACAACATTTCTCCCCTTGCAAAGAAACCAATCCACTGGTGGATGTAAAAGAAACTCCATCTCTAAAACAAGAGATGAGGAAGGAAGTCTCATGAAGTATGATGTCTTTGAAATATGATCATGTGTCTCCATGTTGATGTTGAAAGATGCCACAACCAAATTAGGAGTCCCAGGCCTAACTAATGAAGGTGATAATCCAGAACCAAGTGGAAACTGAAAATCATCAAGCTCTACAAAAAAATATGAGGTGACAATAATTGTGCTATGACTTTCATCAAAGAGGAAAGAGAACCCCTCAAATGTGTTAGAATTTGAAAAGATGATTAACCAAGAAAACTAGTGCCAATGAATAGATATTAAACTATGAATGAAAATGATATGAAATAAAAATAGCAACATAGAGTTAGTCCCCATGAGAGTAATGCAAATGTTTCAGAAGCAAAATAGAATTAAGAGGATGCAAAAGCAAAAGATGCATAATACCCAACACTAGCTAGGAGGTGAGAATATATAGAATATGAGAGAGGGGAGAGGTGGCATATATGACCAATGGGAAGAGTCCACCACAATAGCCTAAAATAGGCAAGTGCAACTCCCATGGAAGATGCCGACACCTTGCAGTCACTCACATGAATACTCATTTAATTAACCCTGAGCAAGCTTAATAACATGTGTAGGAAAAACCTAGGAATATAGGAAAATAAATAACCCAACTAGGAAAATAAAACCTACACTAACACCCCCCTTAAGCACAACTTAGGTGGGTGAAAAGATGGGTCCTAACAAATGAAGTTTGATGAGGTACCCATGCACATAAAATCCCCCCCAAAGAGAGAAGCCACCTAGAAAAGAGAGAAAAATCCCCCCACAAATAGAGAGAGAAGACCCCCCAGAGTAGAGAGAGTTAGGACTCCGAGTGAGAGGGCTAAGAAGCCCCCAGAAGATGAAACCTCCCACACCCCTAACAAAGCTCATAGATGAAGATACTTTCTTTCTGTGAAGGGTTTGGTGAAGATACCAGCAACGTACTTAGAAGTTGGACACTATCGAAGGTTGATGGCATGGCCATGAATGAGCTCTCAGATGTAGTACATGTGGACTTCAATGTGTTTGGTTTGTTGATGATGGACTGGATTCTATGAGATCTGACTAACACTCTGGTTGTCGCAAAATATGACTGATGGTCATCTAATCTAGATCCCAAACTCAGTGAGAAGATTTTGAAGCTAGATGGCCTGAGTGGAGGCATTCATAGCCCTTGATACTTGGCCTCAGTAGAAGATAGAGAAATAGTAGACTACTTCTTGTTCAACCAACAAATAGGACCTAAACCAAGTGAAAAAATGTAACCTAAAGTAAACTTGTGATCTTGAGAACCGCCTGCCCAATCTAAATGTGTAGCCCACCAAGTCAAGATCAATGCCCGTTGCATAGTGAATCTTGAAACTATGAGTACCTAGAATGTAGTGAAGTAACTGCTTGGCTACTTTCCAATGCAGCTCATGGGGCTCCTGCATGAATCAACAAACCATGCCTACAACATATGAAATTTTAGGCCTCATATGAGTCAGATAAATGAGACTCCCAACAAGCTATCGGTACAAAGTGCCATCAAAAAATGGTGAAGAACACTGAGCCTGAAGTTTGACTCTAGAAAGAAAGGGAGTTGGAGTAGGCTTATAGTCAGCCATATGAAACTATGAGAGCACATCTAGAGCATACTTGGACTGTGTGGTGGTGATCCTAAAAGTAGACTGGTAGATCTCAATCCCGAGAAAGTAACGCAACAAGCCCAAGTCAATCATCAAAAACCTATCATGAAGGGTAGTTTTGACTACTCCAATGGCTGATGAAGAACTCCCTATGATCAACAAGTCATCAACATACATAACAAGAAATAGGATTGAATCATCCTACTAAAAAATGTAGACATTGGGATCAGAATGGCATCGAGTGAACCCAAATGTCAGATTGAAGGAGTCCATCTTGGCATACCAGGCCCGATGAGCTTGTTTAAGGCAATAGAGAGACTTTCAAAGGTGACAGACAAGTGAAGAATCCTAAATGAAATCTTATGGCTGCTCCATGTAGATCTCCTCTTGAAGGTCACCATGAAGAAAAACACTCTTCACATCCATATGGTGTACTTCCCAATGATTGGTTGCAACAATGGCAATAACAAGTCAGATGGAGTTCATTTTGGCAACTGGTACAAAAGTCTCAGAGTAGTCAATCCCACGAACCTAGGAGAATCCTTTGCTGACCAAGCAAGCCTTATGCTTATCAACCAACCCATCTGCTACAATTTTTTTCTGATAGATCTACTTACATCGAACAAGTTTTCTTCCCTTAAGAAGAGGGACAAGATCCCAAGTGTGGTTCCTCATCAAGGAACTATACTCCTTCTGCATAGCTGTATCCCATTCATGAATACCAAAAGCCTCTCGAAAGGACTTTGGATCAAAGGTAGTATCAATTAAGACATGTAGAGCATCCTGGAATTGTGAACAAGTCTTCATGGTGTCTGATGGATTCCCAACCCAATCGCTTGTAGACTGCAAGGTTTGTCTAGCCCAAAGTGGACCAGAAGTCAGAGAATCTGGAGGAGAATCATCACCCTCTGAATGATGACTAGGAGAGGAAGGAGATGAATCCTCTGAATCACTCTCAATATCAGAAGTGGAGGTAGAAGACTCCTCATCATCAAGAATCTTCTCAAGTGAATCTGACTCATTAGAAGATCTGTCATGTAGCCCAAGTGACTCTAATGTAAAAGTAGAAGGAGGTGGAGAAGTGATAGGAATTGAGATTGAAGAGCCCTCCTCAAACTGAACACTCATCTCAATGAAAAAATCATGTGTAGTAGGGTGGAACAAATGATAACCCTTCACACCATCAGGATAGCCTACAAATATGCAAGGTTTGCTATGTGGATCCAAGGCCTAACATTTCTCTGCAGGAATGTGGGCCCATGCAAGAGAACCAAAAACTTGAAAGTGCTTAGTTGATGATTTCTAATTGCTCCAAGCTTCAAAAGGAGTGACTCCCTTCAATGCTTGGTGAGGAACATAGTTCTGGATATAACAAGCACAGTTAATGGCCTCTACCCAATACTGTGGTGCAAGAGATCTGAAGTGAATCATGTAGTTTGCCATTTCCTTCAAGGACCTATTCTTCCATTCTGTAACACCATTTTGTTGGGGAGTGTATGGACCAGAATGCTGCAAATCAATCCCCTCTAAAGTAAAAAACCTCTCAAAATGATGGTTGACATATTCACCACCATTGTCAGCATGCAAAACTTTGATGGCTTTCCCAGATTGCTTCTCTACAAAAGTTTTGAAGTCCTGAAAATGATCAAATACCTTAGACTTTTGTTTGAGAAATTACACCCAAGTATATTGAGAAAAGTCATCAATGAAAGTTAGAACAAATCTAGCCTTTCTAAAGGATGGATGAGGAAATGGACCAGACAAATCACTGCGAACTAACTCCAATACCTATGAAGCTCTCCATGCCTTACCTAATGCAGGGGCATCCATTGTGCCATTTTTGTTGTCATTTGGTAAAAGTTTGATTTTGGTTTGTTTTGTGTCAATAAGGTCATTTTGGACCATTTTGGACCATTTGGAGTCATGTGGGGTCATTTTTGATGTTTAGGTGGAAAATTATAAAAAGTTGTAAAATGTTGTCAATGTTGTAAAACAAAAGTGCTTGCAACTTTGCAAATTTGGTTGGAAGGAGTTAGAATTTGGTTTTGGAAGTTATGACTGGTTATAATTAAATGAAAAATATATTCTCACATGCCAAAAAAGGGTTAGAGAAGAGATTGAATGTAAAGATGAACATTTTGGAAGCATTTTATTATGTTTTTCATGGTGTAACAATTTAAAAACCTACATGTATGGCCCTGTACAGATGAGCACGACCATGCACCTTGTTGGAAAAGTTGGAGAATGGTTTTATCTTTCTAATGATTTTGGTTTGACTGATTTTCATTGTGTTTTGTCAAATTTATGATAAAATAGTGATTGCCATGTACAAATTTTCACTGTTTCCTGCCCAAAAAACCTCTTTTATATGGATTGTATGACCTAATACGGTTCAGGGAAGGCACGAGGATGATGAAGCTATGAAATACAAAAATTTTGGTTTTTTTTTGGCATCATTTCATTGAGTTTTGCATAAGTTATTGCATTTTTGGTGATGATAGCCCTGTACCCTAACTAGGGTTTCCAGCAACACTAGAAAATTCATTATCTCCCATTTGGTATGGTGAAAAATCCTATTTTTTATGAGAACCTTTTTTTATACCTTCTAATGTTTTCCAAGTTTTGAGGCTGATATCTTTTGGCCATAGGGAGTTATGGATGACTGTCATGTTGAAAACCCTGTCAAAAGGGAACAAAAACATGTTTGTTTGAGGATTTGATATAATCAATGTATTGTTTGATCATTGAAGGTTGGGAATCAATAAAAGGAGTTGTAACAGGCCTGATCAAACCAATTTCTCATGCATTATGTTGTTTATTGATTTTGAACCCATTAGGTTGTTGTGATAGGATGCCAAAGTTGAACTAAGGCTGCACTAGACTTTGTTTGTGATGAAGCATTGTATCAAAGGTGTCAAGTTGATCTAAGTTAAGCTCTTTCTCTGCATCATTTTTGGTATCGGAGCCCAAATATTTTGGCAAGGAAATTTTTTGAAGTTTGTATATTGGATTTGATAGGTTGAAGCGAAGAACCTGGATGCCAAAAGACTAGGTAGTGAGAAAAAGGAAAGAAGACCTAGGTGAGGTATCACGAAGACAAGAAGATGCAGTAGCAGGATAAGAAAGAAAGCCTCAAAAAGAAGGACAAGATGAAAGAAAATAGGATGAGCCAAGTTACAAAGTTTGATAGAAGAATGGAAGAGTTTAAAAAACATATTAATCTTGTATTACAATACTGTCTTGAGGAAGCATATCAAGAAAATGTTTGGCATTAGCCAATGAGAAAGAAGGTGAAGTGGCCCATAAAGATGATTATTTAGAAAAGAAGGCAAAGGATGACTGCTTTGAAAATTGCAGATGAACTAAAGTTTCATGAAGCCTTGGAGAATGCTACAGAAGAAGGAAATGAAGCATACAAAAAGGAGGAGTTTGCAAGCAATGAAGTTAGGGAAGAAATAAAATCCATGCAGTAGGCCATTGAATAGGTAAATGGAAGTACAAATCTTGGTTTTGATCAATATGATAAAAAGAATGTAGATATATATGTTGATAGGGAGAAGAGAAAAGAGTGGTTGGTCAAGAACATGAAAGAGGTAGAGGAAAATGGTGTTGCATGGCATAATGATGAGGAAACACTTCAAGAGAGGATAAGATATGTAGAAAAGGTAAAGAACAATGACCAAGAGATCATGATTGAACTATCCAAGGATGCAAAGGTGATATTGCAGCATGATAGTCCAAGACAACAAACTGAAAATTATGAAGAAGAGCCCAAGAAGGTTGAAAGATGTCTAAGAGAACCTTGGACAAACCTTGAGGAGAACACAAGAAAGATTAAAGGTGTAGACCAAGGAGAAAATGAAGAGGAATAAGAAATGGATAGTGACAATGAGGTGTATGACAGAGCAATAGAATCTTGGAATCTTCAAGCAAAGAAGCTGATAAGCAAGAGAAGATGCAAGAAGAAAGAGAGGAAGAAAAGAGTGCACACCAAGAAATAGGAAGAAGCTCAATCCAAGCATGGTGAATATCGAGAGGAGGTTAGAGGATATCTACAACTACAACATAATTGGAGGAAGTGAAAAAAGTAGCTGATCATTATTTGAGATGGAACTCAAATTTCTTTCCCTAGGGAGTATGATGCAGGGGCATCCATTTTGCCATTTTTGTTGTCATTTGGTAAAAGTTTGGTTTTGGGTTGTTTTGTGTCAGTAAGGTCATTTTTGACCATTTGGAGTCATGTGGGGTCATTTTTGATGTTTAGGTGGAAAATTATAAAAAGTTGTAAAATGTTGTCAATGTTATAAAACAAAAGTGCTTGTAACTTTGCAAATTTGGTTGGAGGGAGTTAGAAGTTGGTTTTGGAAGTTATGAATGGTTATAATTAAATGAAAAATATATTCTTACACGCCAAAAAAGGTTAGAGAACATATTGAATGAAAAGATGAACATTTTGAAAGCATAATCTTGTGTTTTTCATGGTGTAACAGTCTAAAAACCTACGTGTATGGCCTTATACAGATGAGTACATCCTTGAACTTGGTCGGAAAAATTGGAGAATGGTTTTATCTTTCTAATGATTTTGGTTTGACTGATTTCCATTGTGTTTTGTGAAAGTTGTGATAAAAATAGTGATTGCCATGTATAGATTTTCATTGTTTCCTGCCTAAAAAACCTCTTTTGTATGGATTGTACAACCTGATACGGTCAAGGGAAGGCATGGGGATGATGAATCTATGAAATACAAAACTTTTTGTTTTTTTTTGGAGTCATTTAATTGGGTTTTTCATAAGTTATTTCATTTTTTGTGATGACAACCCTGTGCCCTAACTAGGGTTTCCAACAACACTAGAAAATTCATATCTCCCATTTGGTACAATGAAAAATCCTAATTTTTTATGAGAACCTCTATTTTTATACCTTCTAATGTTTTCCAAGTTTTGAGGCTGATATATTTTGGCCATAGGGAGTTATGGATGACTATCATGTTGAAAATCTTGTCAAAAGGGAACAAAAACATGTTTGTTTGAGGGTTTGATATAATCAATGTATTGTTTGATCATGGAAGGTTGGGAATCAATAAAAGGAGTTGTAAGAGGCTTGATCAAACCAATTTCTCATGCATTATGCTATTTGTTTATGTTGAACCCATTAGGTTGTTGTGACAGGATGCCAAAGTTGAACTAAGGCTGCACTAGACTTTGTTTGTGATGAAGCATTATATCAAAGATGTCAAGTTGATCTAAGTTGAGTATTTCTCTGCATCATTACCTTTGTCAATTTTTTCCTTAAGATGCTTACCAAGAATACAACCTTTGTAAACACCACTTGAAAATTGAACTGAAGGCAACCCTGTGATCATGCTCTGCTAGTTGAGTTGCTACAAGTAGTGGAAGTTAAGATGGCCAAACCGCTCATGCCATAATTTACTCACATCATCTAAATGAGAGAAAAATAGATGGAGGATTAGGAACAAAGTGAGAAAAAAATATAGTCATGACTGATAATCTTCTTTCCCAACTGAACCTATAGAACCACTGTGCAACTCATGAATCTCCACTGAATCGAGAGTAAACTCAACCCACTTGCCTGAACCTATGTGAGTGATTTGATATACTGACAGGAGATTAGTTGATAATGAGGGCACACAAAGAACATCATGGAATGTGCCATACCCCACATCAACAAACCCTCTCCCACACACTTCAACAAGAGTGTAACCACCTTTCAAAATAGAAGGCACAGCTCCAAAGATGAAAGTTCTTCCTTAGATGAAGCCATGTGGTGCGAAGCCGCCGAATCAAGAACCCAGGTGGATTGTTGTGAAGCAACTAGTACAAGGGCTTTACCTTTCCCTTTTCCTATGTTGTTATCCTTTGCCTTGTTAGACCCCTCATTAGAACTTTGTTTAATAGATTCAAGAACATTGATATTATTCTTCTCAAGAATGTGTGTCAAGTGATCAATTTGTTTCTTCAAACATCTATGTTCATCATGACTGGGTCTTTTACAATAGGCACATTTGACCTTCTCTTTCTTGGGCTTGTCGCCATTAGAAGATTGGGTCTCATTAGCTACTTTTGGGGTAGCTTGTTTCTGATCCTTCTTCTCCTTGCTATTATTTTGTTTATTATCCTTATTATTACTACTTTGTCCTTTATATTCTTTTGTGCCTTAGTTTGCAACTAGGGCATCTGACTTCGAGGATTTTAGAGTGCCCATCAGGATTAGCTTATCTTTCTCCTTTACGAGAGAGATAGCAAAATCAACCAAAGATGGCATGGTGAATTGAGTACCAAGTGCACCCTTAGTAGCTGTTGTCACATAGAATTGCACCCTGCTTGGAGAGAGACCAAGCATTTTAATGACACAATGGGAATGATCTCAAAGTGTGGGACCTTACGAACTGAGATCAGACCTCTAGAGAAGGCTGGTTCCTCATTCTAAGCCTAATGATTAGAGAAATGGATCTAAACCTAGTGCTAATGCTTGCAGGGGAAAAGGGTTAGAAGGAAACTAAAATGAAAGGGTGATACACTAGATTTAGTGAGTGATAGTGATTCTGGAAGAGAGACACAACAATGATCTCAATCATGAAGGGAGTTCACACAGACTTATAGGGCTGATTGAGGCTTTGATATGAAGATATAACTTATAGAGGAGCCACTTTACTCATAGAATAGATTATAACTTCAAGTAAAACACAGAAATGAGGACATAAGAGAGGCAAGAAATCATGCATATATTGATCATGAAGGTCAGAAACTCTTACAATACAAAATAAGCAGTAGCAGGAAAAGACACAGTATAGCTAATCACATTCATTGGTAGATAAACAAGAAGACAACAGAGGCCAGATTCAGGCACAGTGAATCAGATTCCCTTACCCTGTAATTACACTAAGAGGTCTGACTACAAGAAATTTGGCAGCATAACAACCCAAAATTTACCATCCTCCAAATAATGAGGTTACAATGCATTATATAGGTCAAGCTCTTGTGCAGGGGATGCTGAGGTTGCTCCACAGGATCTGAGGTCATCAATACAGGAACAGGGGCGCAGAGATAGGGGCATGGTGAAAGGACATGAACCATGTCGCTGGCAGATCTGCAACCTAAGAAATGGTTACCCACATGCAAAGGAGGACAAAATATGAAGTGAGGAGCACAAAAGCCATTGCAGACCATGAGGATATCTACCAACGAGCCAAAGGAACCCATGTGCATTGAATAATTTGACCATCCACCATGAATGCACCCGCAAAGCTCACCAACCAGAGTTACTGTGAAAATATCAGCCTCTGCACATGCCGAATAGGTCACTGAGACATCCTATAAGTTGAGCATGCATATACAGATCATATCTTGAAAGTGAGGATAATCCCCTCAAGAGCCCACCAGATGAAAGAGGAGGCAAAAATAAGCACTTTTGCCTTTTGGAGCACGTAGAAATTCCTCAGGATGCGGAAGATATTCATAGTCAAAGTTGCGGTCAACTGCATCTTGCACTTGTATATTGCTTTGCATATGCAATTTGATTTGATCATGCATATGCAATTGTTTATGCACTTTACACTACTAGGTTCACTTTATGCGTTTATGCAATTTTCTTTCCTTTCACTTTTTGCATATTCAATTTTTGTATATGCGATTGTATGTGCTTTTGTATATGCAAATGTATATACAATACAATTGCCAACATACAAAAGTGGGCCTTAACTTTGTATCACCTTTTGCATCAGACCAAAATGTCCCTAACATGTGTCATCATTTAATTTGATCTCCATCTGTGGCTCCATTGCTGCAGAATAAACCACTGAGTTACTGGGACCCACCGCTGCACAATTTCTGCTCTTTATTTTTGCATATATCAGGCTATCGGGGAGACTATGAGTTGAGTCTCTGATATGCAAAGTCTCGCCAAAACCCCTTGCATCCTTCTCTTGAATTGGCCTTCGAATATGTGATACAATCGCATGTGCATACAAAAGTGGATCTCAACATTTTATGAAGCAAATTGGAACTGGGTTCAGGTCCGGGACTACATCTACCTCCTTTCTATATCACTTTGTATCTAATCATGTATATGCAATATACAACTACAAAACCCATCTTGAAGTCTGCCAGAATTAATTCTCCAGTCGCGTCTAGATTGTATCTTCACCTTTTTGCATATTGCACATACATGCAATCATACATACAAAAGATGTTTGACTTTTCTACCTTTCGGCATGTACAAATGTACTTTGTACCTTTTGATTCTACATCGACATGTGTGACTGCATCATCAATTTTGTATATCTCATTGTATCTGGCTTTGTATATGCCTTTGTATATCACACATGCAATATACAAACAAAACTGCAGATATATATGCCTTTGTATCTAAAACCAACTGTATTTTTCCCTCAAGTGTGCCCTTGTACATTCACTTTTGTATCCTGCCTTGTATATTGCATATACATCAAACTGTCATTGAGACCTAAGACTTGTCATACCGATAGGCCAAAGTCTCGCCAATGACCCTTTGTATATTCTTTTGTATATCGCATTGCATCTGACCTTGCATCTGCATCGGCCTATCGGCGGGACCACAACCAAGTCCTGCTGCTACACAAAAGTGTCACCGATATGTCTTTGTATTCTCCCTTTGTATATGCACTTGCATCTGAAATTGTATATGCGATACAACAGATATACATACAAAGATTCATAAAAAAAGATTAAGTATGAAACTAAGAAATCCCTGCGATGGAAGACACTTGAAGGTTAAGGATTTCTGGGTTTTTCTGGGTTTTTTGCAAGGATACTCCAAGAAAGATTTTGGGATTTTTTGCAAGGCATAGAATGGGGAAAATGCAAGATTTAAGCCTTTTCCTCCTTCTATTCAGGCTTTCTCTGATCAGATTTCTTTGATAGAAGGAGGGAAACAAGAATATTTTGGGGCCAGGCAAAATATGACAACATTTTTGGCAACCTCTCAGGGATGTTTTCCTACTAAACAAATTGATCAGTGGCCTTAAGAATCCATTGGTCAAAGAGTCAAGAAAGAGGGGCATGAAAAAGATCAACACAACTGAAACCCACCTCCAAAACACAAAAAGGGGAAAGGGCCTGCATTCTCCTAATGACAATGCGGCATGTGCAGAAGCACTTAGGAAAAGGGAAACCTAAAGCAGAAATGAAACCTACTCTAATCCTAAACTAACCAGTCAGAGGTGACCTTAAACAAAGCCATTAACTAGTTCTTGAAAGTAACTGCCCTTCCTTAATAATTTACAATGTTTCTCATGCATGTGGGTAGCTAAAAAGAGGTAAGGGAGGGATGGGCATATAACAAATTGACAAAACACCTCCCCCAAAAAGGGGATTCATAAAATCCCACCCATTTTGAAGCTTAACTTCATGCTTAGAGGTAAGCATGACAAGTGGTGACTCCTCTTAATGTGTCTCCAGTTGGGCTAGATGCCTGATTAGGCATCCCCTTGAAGTAACATGCAAATCATCACTGTTGCATGTATATCTGTGCTCTGATCCTGTAACCTTTTGTTGTTGATCTAAATATTCTAGTTCTTGGATCTCAAATGGAGGAATTACTGCCTCCTTCATCTACTCAAACTGCTCATGGTTTACCACATCTAGAGGCATTGGTTTACTATCTAGGGTTGAGCAGAAAAAATCAAGCTCATCCCAAAATTGAGCCTCCTCCAAGTCCTCTGTACTTTTTAGTACATGACTATTCATACACTCTTTCTTATGGGTTGGAATTTCACTATCAGGCCAGACCTCAACTTGCAATAATTTGTCATTATTTTCATTGTTCTCTTGTTGCTGTATATTCACAACCAACTGCTCGTCCTCCTCATCTTCATCATAACCAGGTAGCTCATGAAGAAAAGAAACCTCATCTACTCCCCAATTCAGAAACACATACTCGACCTGCATCTGTCTTTGTTCCACCATAGCCTATTGGCTACATCCAATTTGTTGTTTCAGGGCCACTGATGGATTGCATGAATGATGCTGCTCATTACCCTGGGCTAAGTTGCTCTGAAATGGAATGAGCCTTCTTGGTGTTTTTGTAGTAGCGAAACTCAAGAGGTTCAAGGGCCTAGCACAGTTCGGATGACTTTGTCTTTGATCGTTCCTTTGATGAGGCTGGCAGCTGAACGGATAGGGTTGATTAGGAACTTGGTATGGCACATTAGGTGTAGAAATTGGTGCCATAATTGGTTGCATGACTGGGGCTTCTAGAAATAATGGCATTGGAGGCATGGGAGCAATCTTTCCAGCCAAAATCAGATAATTTTCTACCCTAATGGCTACCTCATAGGCATCAAGTAACACATCTCCTCCTAGAGATTGGATCATGATAGCGATATCACTTCTCAGGGATCTCAAATAATATAGGAAGGAAGCATTAGGGGAAGGTCTTACCAATGGTGGGATTCTGTACCAAGTCTTTTGAAATATGAAATTAAAATCCACCATAAATTCATAGGAAGCCCTTTCAATGGTGGCCAACTATTCTATCAAGGACAAATGGTCATTCTTCTCTTCAAAACGCTAACAGAGCCTTGTTCCTAAATAATCCCATTCCCATATTGATCCTACAGGTAACCACCTATACCATTGTAGTGTCTTTCCTTTCAAAGAAGCAACAAGGAGCCTCACAATGACATTTTCCTGAGTAACGTTGTGAACGGAGCATACGCTGGCAATGTCTTGGATGTGCTCATCAAGTGTAGTGGCACTTTCACCAGTAAAAAAGGGAATAGCCTTTAGAGCTGGGATAGGGATGTCATTATATTGTGCAAAGTCAAGAGGGATTTCACCATTAAAGGCCACAAATGGTTTATTTCTTAGCTGGGCCATGACAGTGATGTGAATAATATGTTGGATATATGGAAGCCTATTCTTGATGGAGAGAAAAAATCATGACTTTCATAACCGCTTGACATACTAAAGCATTAAAAAATAGGGATGTATCAAACATTCCTTGAAAACAAGGGTAACAGGTCTGCCTTGGAGAGAAACTAGATACATACCAGAGAGGGAGTCGCTAGGTGATTGAGGTACTTCCAAAAGCTGAGTAGACTAGGAAGACCACCAAAATCCTGATCTTTGATGCGATTTTAGGTGCTTGGGCTACTTCCACTAGCATGTTTGTTCAGTAGGGTCGCCATGGTGTTGAAGAGATTGCCCTAAATGGAAAGATACACTAAAGAGCACACCAGAACTCTTCAATGGATGATAAGGATCATCAAGTTGGTCCCACCGGGCATGCTAGAAATTGTTGTCACATAGAATTGCACCCTAGTTGGAGAGAGTCCAAGCATTCTAATGACACAATGGGAATAATATCAAAGTGTGGCACCTTACGAACTGAGATTAGACCTCCAGAGAACGCTGGTTCCTCTTTCTAAGCCTAATGCTTAGAGAAATAGATCTAAACCTAGTACTAATGCTTGCAGGGGAAAAGGGTTAGAAGGAAACTAAAATGAAAGGGTGATACACTAGATTTAGTGAGTGATAGTGATTATGGAAGAGAGACACAACAATGATCTCAATCATGAAGGGAGTTCACACAGACTTATAGGGCTGATTGAGGCTTCAATATGAAGATCTAACCTATAGAGGAGCCGCTTTACTCACAGAATAGATTATAACTTCAAGTAAAACACAGAAATGAGGACATAAGAGAGGCAAGAAATCATGCATATATTGATCATGAAGGTCAGAAACCATTACAATACAAAATAACTAGTAGCAGGAAAAGACACAGTATAGCTAATCACATTCATTAGTGGATAAACAAGAAGACAATAGAGGCCAGATTCATGCACAGTGAATCACATTCCCTTACCCTGTAATTACACTAAGAGGTCTAACTATAAGAAATTTGGCAGCATAACAACCCAAAATTTACCATCCTCTGAATAATGAGGTTACAATGCATTATATAGGTCAAGCTCTTATGCAGGGGCCGCTGAGGTTACTCCACAGGATCCGAGGTCATCAATGTAGGAATAGGGGCACAGAGACATGGGCATGGTGAAAGGACGTGAACCATGTCGCTGGAAGATCTGCAACCTGAGAAATGGTTGCCCACATGCAAAGGAGGACAAAACATGAAGTGAGGATCACAAAAGTCATTGCAGGCCATGAGGATATCTACCAGCGAGCCAGAGGAACCCATGTGCATTGAATAATTTGACCATCCACCATGAATGCACCCGCAAAGCTCACCAACCAGAGTTACTGTGAAAATATTAGCCTCTGTACAAGCCAAATCAGTCGCTGAGACGTCCTATCAGTCGGGCATGCATATACAGATCATATCTTGAAATTAAGGATAATCCCCTCAAAAGCCCGCCAGATGAAAGAGGAGGCAAAAATAAGCACTTTTGCCTTTTGGAGCATGCAGAAATTCCTCAGGATGTGGAAGATATTCATGGTCAAAGTTGCGGTCAACTGCATCTTGCACTTGTATATTGCTTTACATATGCATTGCATCTAATCATGCATATGCAATTGTTTATGCACTTTACACTACTAGGTTCACTTTATGCATTTATGCAATTTTCTTTCCTTTTTCTTTTTGCATATTCAATTTTTGTATATGCTATTATATGTGCCTTTGTATATGCTTTTGTATATGTAAATGTATATACAATACAATTGCCAACATACAAAAGTGGGCCTTAACTTTGTATCACCTTTTGCATTAGACCAGAATGTCCTTGACACGTGTCATCATTTCATTTGATCTCCATCTGTGGCTCCATCACTGCAAAATAGACCGCTGAGTTATTGGGACCCACTGCTGCACAATTTTTGCTCTTTATTTTTGCATATATCAAGCTATCGGGGAGACTATGAGTTGAGTCTCCGATATGCAAAGTCTCTCCAAAAAACCCTTGCATCCTCCTTTTGAATCAGCCTTTAAATACACGATACAATCACATGTGCATACAAAAGCAGATCTCGACATTTTATGAAGCAAATTAGAACTGGGTTCGGGTCCGGGACTGCATCTACCTCCTTTGTATATCACTTTGTATATGATCATGTATATGCAATATACAACTGCGAACCCCATCTTGAAGTCTGCCAGAATTAATTCTCCAGTCACGTTTGGATTGTATCTTCGCCTTTTTTTCATATTGCACATACATGCAATCATACATACAAAAGATGTTTGACTTTCTACCTTTTAGCATGTACAAATGCACTTTGTACTTTTTGATTCTGCATCGGCATGCGTGATTGCATCATCAATTTTGTACATCTCATTGTATCTAGCTTTGTATATGCCTTTGTATATCATACACATGCAATATACAAACAAAACTACATACATATGCCTTTGCATCTAAAACCAACTGTATTTTTCCCTTAGGTTAGCCCTTGTACATTCATTTTTGTATCTCACCTTGTATATGACATATACATCAGATTATCAGGGAGACCTAAGACTTGTCATACCGATAGGCCAAAGTCTCACCGATGACCCTTTGTATATTCTTTGGTATATCGCCTTGCATCTGACCTTGCATCTACATCGGCCTATCGGCGGGACCACAACCAAGTCCTACCGATACACAAAAGTGTCACCGATATGTCTTTGTATCCTCCCTTTGTATCTGCCTTTGTATATGCACTTGCATCTGAAATTGTGTATGTGATACAACATATATACATACAATGATACATACAAAGATGCATACAAAAAGACTAAGTATGAAACTGAGAAAACCCTGCAATGGAAGACACTTGAAGCTTAAGGATTTCTGGGTTTTTCTGAGTTTTCTGCAAGGATACTCCAAGCAAGATTTTTGGATTTTTTGCAAGGCATGGCATGGGGAAATGCAGGTTTTAAGCCTTTTCCTCCTTCTATTCAGGCTTTCTCTGATCGGATTTCTTTGATAGAAGGAGAGAAACAAGAATATTTTGGGGCCAGACAAAATATGACAACAATAGCATAGAAGGTAGAAACAAATATAGAATATTCTAAACTTAGCTTAGAGAGAATACTAAGAATCAATTATTCTTCTTTTCAATTCCACACTATTTTAACTGCAGCCTTAGTGATTTCAATTTTGTGAAAAAAACCTGAATTATGTTGAAGTTGCCTAGAATTAAACTAATTAGTTCATTTTCCAACATATGAACCCTCATTGAATCTTGTGTGCCAAATAGTGTTTCTAGCTTTGTCTAGATTTCATTTGGTGAATTCAAAGATTCAATGTGAAAGAACAAATCAAGAGAAACATACAAACACAATATTCCATAGGCATCATCACATCTATTAAACCACTTAGGCTTATCTTCATCTTTAGCAAGTTTAGTTTCTAGTCCCATTGTTAGCCTATTAAACCTAGCTTTCCTTAAATAGATTTTCATGCATGATTTACACTCATAGTAGTTGTAAGGAGTTAATATGGGTACTTTTGTTTGATCCATGATGAAGAAATGTAGAAATGAAGTGATGAAAAGAATAGAACACACATAGGACAACCCCTCTTTTCACTCAATCAAAGAACCCCCAAGAAAATATATCTAACACTTTATAATTTAGTGCATTTACTATTGCCACTAGCAAGAATTAATTAGTGGTCTTAATCTCAATGCTTACAAAATCCTCAACAATAGGTGTATGTTGAAAGTACAATAGTGGAATGAAACAAAGTGAAACTAACAACACCACTGCAATCTACTAAAAAAATCATCCACTTTCAAAAAATAAAGTACCTCAATCCAAGGTCGTATGTGTAAGTTGAGTCTCTGAAGTTCAAAAATGGGAATTGTACAACGTCACCTATGAGAATCTGTAATTTTTGGAAACTCCAGACACAAAAACCAAAAAATGTTTGCATCACTGCAAAGCTTGAGAAATTCTACCTCAAATCAAAACAATTGCTCCAAAAAAGGATCTTGGACAACTGAGATAGAGGCCTACAAAGCTTGATTGCCAAAATCAATATGCCAATGGAGAGAGGGTGTGCAAAAAATTTATGATTAATTTTGTGCATGATCTATTTTCTACATGAAAAAAATAATAGATATCGAGATAGTTTTTCGATGCAGTGAACAAAACCTAGAAATATTTTTTTCTTTTTGACATGCCTAAGATGTGGATCTAATGCAAAGAACGTCTCAACCAACAAAAAATGACATGTAGTATGTCAAATTTTATCTGTGAGGCCTCTTCGATGCAATGGCAAGGTCCTTTTGGACTGAAAATGCTCTGAAAAGAAGCTATCTTCCATATTTGAGCTTAAAACCAATGTTCCACAACTTTGTCAAATGATCTCCAAATCAGATGAAACGAAAGCCAATCTTGACTTTCTCGAGCTCATGGACACATTGGAACAACCAGAAATACTTCCAATATAACCAAAATGATACAATCACCTAGATCTCACAAAACACATATGCAAAACCCTAGATCTTAAAATATTTATGTCAAACTTTTCTAATTCTCTAGGTCGTCTGAAGATGCAAGAGAAGAGCATATTGGGTTTTCAGGAAACTTGCAAGTAAAGCTTATTATCCTCCCCCCTGAATCTCTCAAAAGGGAAACTAAAATCTATTCTGCACTAGAATAGCTCTGATATTGTGTTAGAATATGAAAAAATGATTAACCCATAAAACTAGTGCAAATGAATATATATTAAACTATGAATGCAAATAGTACAAAATCAAAATAGCAACATAGAGTTAGTCTTCACGAGAGTAATTCAAATGATCCAAAAGCAAAATAGCATTAAGAGGATGCAAAAATAAAAGATGCATAATATAATGTACCCAAGACTAGCTAGGAGGTGAGTATATATAGAATATGAGAGAGGGGAGAGGTGGAAAATATGACCAATGGGAAGAGTCCACCACAATAGCCTAACATAGGAAAGTGCAACTCCCATGGAAGATGCGAACACCTTGCACCAACTCACACTAATACTCACTTAATTAACCTTGAATAAGCTTAACAACATGTGTAGAAAAAACCTAGGAATATAGGAAAATAAATAACCCAACTAGGAAAATAAAAACCTACAGTAACAAAATGTGTCCTCTAAATAAAAAATGTGAGACTTCACAAACACGAATGGTATGTCTGCAAGATAAGAGTTTCAATGAGGTGGATCTGGAAAACAATAAACATCCTACTACAAGGAATCATTGGATGCTTGCAAAGAAGCATCATTAGACTCAAATATAGCAATAGGTGTTGGTAATGTGTCTGTGCATGCTAGATTAGAAGAATTTGGCAAACTGATTCCACTGGCAATACACAACTGTCTCAATTGATGAAGCTCAATTTGCAATCTTAAATCATCGATTTGCAATCTCAATTCATCATCAGTATGTCTTTTCCCCCACAATAATCACATTTTAATTTCCACAAACTAGGAGACATGATTACACTAGAAAACTAGGATCATGACACTTTATACTTAGTGCAATTACAATTTCCACAAGCCAAAATAGAAAAGTGGTCTTTTGATCTTAGTGCATGCAAATGCCAAAATTAGGCTATAACTAAAAGTACAATTCCTAAGTAAAATTGGATCAAACAAATTATAGATCTGAGAAGTACTCAAAACATTATGCAATTTCAAAAAAAAATCACCAAAAAATGTTAACAGATAGTGATGAAAATTTCACCAGACAATAATGAAAATTTCATTAGACAACGATGAAAATTTGTAATTTATGGAAAAACCAGACACCAAAACCAAAATCTAATTGCACCACTATGAATCCTGTGAAATTCTAGCCTAAAACAAAAAAAAATATCAAAAAAAGAAGCAAATATGAGCAAGTTATAGGCCTGCAAAGATTGACTACCAAAATCAATATGCCAATGGAGAGGGGGTCTGCTAATTTTTTTGATTAATTTTATGTAAGATCTGTTTGTTGCATGCAAACAATAAAAGATACCCAGAAAGTTTTTTGATGTGACAAAAAAAACCCAGAAAGAGTTTTTGATCCAATGTGGAAAATCTGTGGATCTAATGAAAAAAACACCTCCAACAATAAAAATAGCATGTAGAAGTTGAATCAGCCACCTAGGTCAAGCAAAGGCATGCTGTTGTTTTATAGGAAAGGGGGAAGATGGGGTTTTAGTTTCAAGGGTAAATCCTCTTTTCACTACAAAAATTCAAGGACATATCAACTGAGTTGAATCTCTACTAAGCGAGAGCATTCACCTAACAGGTTGGGCTATCACTTGGAGTGATACAGAAATTTAGATGTTATCAATCAATATCTCAATTTAATGCTCAAATACTCTTAAAACCCTAAGTATGCAAAACAATAAGCAAATTGATGAATTATGACAAATCCTTGCAGACTAAGATGAAGGATAGAGATTAATAACTAACCATTTTTTGAAGTTTGGAATGCGGAATAGTTGAGGACACCTCCACTAGTGCCCTAGTCCAAGGTACTATTTTCTTTGCGAAATCTTGATCTTCTCCCAACACTGATATTCACTGTACTTTATGTTTCTTCTCCGGAAGATGCAGAGGACACCTCCACTAGCACCCTAGTCCAAGGCCAGATGTTTTTCAAGATGTCGGAAGCTCTTCAGATGCTAATTATTACTGTCTAGATTGTTTTTGTGTTTATAAATCTGGAGGACACTGCCACTAGCACCCGTGTCCAAGCAGTCCTTTTCTTCAGGCATTCAGAATCTACACATTGTCTTACTGTTCCCTATAACTCCACTCCGTAAAGATGCGAATCCTGTAATTTGCAATCACAAGGAGAGTGGTTGGGGGTTGTGGTGTTTAGAGGCTTGCCTCAATCAAGCCCCGGAGAGACATTCAAGTCTTCTGAACATCGTTGTTAGATAAAGAGTGCATATCCCTGTGGGATAGAGGCAAAATCCAAATGATAGATGATTCAAACACAAATAGATATCACCTTAGAAGTGTAGATCTCACATAAATGAAGTCTCTTCAATCACATAAGAAGATGAAGCTAAATCTGCAATCACAAACACAATAACAATGCTCTGCTCTACAACAATGAATATCATGGATGCTCTCAAATCATAAGTTAGCCAAAAGTTCATAATCATCTTCTAGTTTACAAATGAAAGCCTAAACATGCTTATATATGCAACTACAAACATTCTCGCTAAGAATTTTATAACTCAAACTTGAGATGTTGGTATAGGACCTAAGTAACAGTCATAAAACTGACATTTAAATTTAGGGTTGAACCAAAATAGGGTAGGACTAGGGTGCTAGCGCCCAAGTCCACCCTCCCAATTTTGGTCAGGATCTATTTAAATAACATCCCCTAGGTCCTATTTTCCATAAGACTTTAGGGCTTTCTCATCAGGATTCATAGTTCACACACAAGATGCTCTAAATGCATTCTAATGACTTGGGAGCTAAACCTTAAGAGGGAAAAGCCCCCAAGGGGACATTTTCTGACATAACATCTACAACCTGCAAGATTGCACCAAAAAATATTTCTTGGTAAAAGGTCTCATAAAGAGGGAAGGAGGTCATAGATGTAAAGCTCTGATACCATGTAAGAGCTGATATATGAGCTCTAATACCATATAAGAGTCGATAATGGACTCAAGCACTCCCAGGATCACGTGAAATCAATTTAATCTTCAACAACAAGAGAGAAAAGCAATAACAATGCTATATTGCCAAGAATATTGATGCATAACATTTACAAGATGCAAAGCTTGACTATAATTGAATTACTGCATTACATTGCTTGAAATGTACAATGAGAGATCTCCCTTATATAGGCAAGGTGATAGGTGAGGCACAAAGTAGACATAGTGGAAAAACTAAGTAGATGACACAAATAATAAATGCACCTAAACACCACTAATTAATAAATGCATGTAAGACAAACTTGTAAGATGACAAGTGTCTTAATGCTATCACATGAGACAACTAGTGCAAAAATATTAAATGCACATAGTTGTACATTATTAAATGCTCCAAAAGACAACTAAGTAAATTTAAGAAGATTGGTGTGAAGAGGACCTAGAAATGACTAGCTAGGTAATATCTCCTTTTACACTAACACTCCTTGACAGAATGGACATAATTGAGAAAACCACTATTCATCCCCATATTTATGATCAGTGCAATGTTAAATGGGAGATCATGAATGAAAATTTGAAAATTTTTAATAATAGGTTGGTCAAGATTGAAGATGATATGAATTCCTTGGTTGATTTAATGATGACACATGATGAGGAAGGAAGTTTCAAAAATTGTGATTCTTCAGGCTAACTTGAAGAAGCGTAATCAACTTCAAGAGGAAGATCTTCAATCCAAGAAAATTATGAAGCCAATATTACAGAAGGATTTAGGTACAAAATAATGGGAGGAGAAACTAAAGATTATGTGAAGGGACTGGGATACCTTGGTTACTAAATATAGGGAGTGACTTTTTTGTTGTTCTATGTTGTGTAGTTGTTGTTCTTGGTGTTGTCTTTTTATTGTTTTCTAGTTGTTTCTTTCTAGTTTTTGTTGTACTACTTGGTTTGGAGGTTTTACTAGCCAGTTCTCTTTGTTAGTGGTCTCCTAATGTTTTTCTTCTTTCTATTTTATATGATCCTGAACTCTTATATGTAAGGGCCTAGGACCCCTTTCCTAGATTATCTAATAAAAAACAAAGCATCATCATCTTCATCTCCTTAATAAATTCTTTTGTGGACAACATGCTCTCCATCATGGATTGCTTTTATGTCATATTACCATAGCCTCCTTAGCAACCATGGCATGCATCCATTAGGATGGCATCACACTAAATTTCATCTCTATAAGTCATTCCTATTGTAAAATTGATTAAACACCTCTTATAAAAAATAAACTCATTCCCTTCATTAAACCAAGAAACATGGTAAGGATAAGGATGATTTTCAAATTGCATGCCTAGTTTTTGTACCATTTCATTAAAAACCATATTTTCACAACTTCCACCATCAACAATAAGATTACATACCTTTCCTCCTAAAGTGCATTTGGTTTGGAAAATATTTTTATGTAGCAATGAGTTATCATCATAAGGCTCTTTCTTTGGATCAATTATTTTCCTTCTCATCACAAGAATCTCACCTACATTTTCCACAACTTTTGCATCATGTTCTTCTACCTCAACCTCAACAAAATTTACTCTTGGAACATCTTCTTGCCTTATTTATTGTGCGTGATAGTGCAGACACTCAAATGTTTTATGCCCTTCTTCATCATACCTATAGGAAACAAAAGGTTCATGTTGGACATTCCATCCTCTATCACCACCATAGCCCCTACCTTTGTAAAATTCTCTTTGTGGATTTTGAAACCATTGTCTAGGATTTTCCTCTTTCTCCACCTCACAAAATGATTCCCCTCTTGTGGGATTAAACCCACCTTGTCCCCTAGAAGGAAATGATAACCCTCTCTTCATCCCAAATGATCTTTGAAAACTAAGTCTATTTTGTATCTCTTCTACATTCTAAGCTTGATAGGCATCTTTCATACTATGAATCCTATGCATGGTTAACTCATCTTGGATAAAAAATTTAAACCATTTAAACACCTTGCAACCATTTATTCATCTATTTTATCATGCTCTACTTGAATGGATAGCTTGTAAAATTCATCTATGTAGTCCTATACATTGAGCTCCTTTTTCCTTAGATTTTGAAATATTTTGTGAAGAGAATGTACATAATCCACAAGGATAAATTTTCCCCTTAGCTTCTTCTTTTTTTACTCCATATCTTGATCTTTTCCTTACCATTATTTTGTCTTTCTTTTTGCAAGTGGTCCCACCATATCATTGCATGACCCTTCAAGTTAATGCATGTAAATTTTATTTTCTTTTCCTTTGTCATAGTTTTCCATTAAAAAACTTTTGCATGTTATTTAACCAATTTATCAACTCCTCTAGTTTTAGACTACCCCCATAATTTGAAACACCAACCTTTATTCCATAGTTCCTTCCTTATAATGTAGTGATCATCCTCTCTTTGATTCATTGTGGTTCAACTTTCTCTTCCTCATCTTTTTGAATAGATGATAAAACATCTTCTCCCAACTCTCTTTCTTTATCTATGCCATCTGCACCTCTTCACATCTATGTCTACCCCATAATAATTCTAGTAATCTCTTCCACTTGCCTTTGTATCTATTGCATATTCCTATTCATCTGTACATAGCCTCCACATCCTCTCGTCATCTTGTTTAAACCTAGAATTTATACCTAGAGATGAACCTAATCTAATACTAGATGATGTAACCCAAAGTGTGGAGAAAGAACACAAAACAAGATTTAATTATAAATGCAAAAAAAAAATCATCAACAAGATTGCACCACAAAATACCTAATTCCTTCTCATTTCTCTACTACCCCCCAAATGCAAAGAATATCTAGTTTTTAAATAAAATTACCAGTCCTCCATATTTTAAAATTTTCTTACTCCACTAAAGCTTAATAAATTCTCCCGCCAAAGACAAATCAATTAAACACTTAGAGTAATTGAAAAAGCTAGTTTAGAAAAAAAAATATTATTTTTAATAATCTTGCATTTAAGCATGGATGGACCTAAAAAGTATCCCATGATCCTGAAATAACTAAATGAGTCTTTAGAGTGGATTTCAACCAAAGATCATACTCAAACACTAAATTATTAAGTCTAGAAAATTCTTTAAAATATATATATATATATATATATATATATATATATATATATATATATATATATATATATATATATATATATATATATATATATATATATATATATATATATATATTAAATTATAATTTTTGGGCCTTAGATGGTCAAATGTGGCCCTAAAAAATGTTGGAATAGGTTGTAATTTGCTAGGGTTGGTTATGGTGATGTTGATATCTCCAAGATATTTAATCTAAAAAATGGGCTCAAATGGCTTCTCAGATCAAAATTTATGGTCTCTACAAGTTTTAGCTCCTACATCATGTAGGCAAAGTGGTTCAACAATCTTGATCAATAATGGATTGAATTTTATAGTAAGATGGACATAATATAAAATTAGATGGATACATATTATTAATGTTAGAGAAGAATTATATTGAATATTATAAATATAGCAAACTTGGGGAGTGAATTTAAAATGGCATTCATTAAAATGGCTCAAATTTTTAAACATGTAAGGTGCAAATTCATTCTAGAGAGCTTGGAGTGCATGTTCACCTCATAAAATATGTTTTCCTTTGGTTTCTTTAGACCTAATTTTAGGTTTATGTTGTTTTCTCATAAATTAAATGCTTTGCACACTTGTACTAGCTCTTGCGGGTAAGCTAAATTCCACATAGAGAGGATAAAGTTGAGTTGAGTTATTGAAGCTTAGAATTTAAGAGTATGAACATGACTTTTGGGACAGTTTTTATCATTAAATTTTTATCAAACAAATTCAAACATAATAAATTGTATAATAATGTATTTTTAATGATATATTAATATAAGCATTATGGTTGTTGACCTAAATAAATATATGCATTGTATTTTTGGGTTTATGTTTTAGTGAATAGGACCATTCTCATGAGTGGGATGGTTATGTGATTAACTTTCAAAATATTAAGCATCATTCATCTGATTCATTTTGATGATTTCATACCTCTCTTTAAGGGCAATAATCAAGAGTTTTTGGTGTTCTTATATGTGGAGTTGTATTAACGAAGTATTTATTTAATAGGATTAGCTTATTTAACATCTATAATGGTAAAATTTGTATTCCCATGCCATTTCCATTTAGTTTGTATCTAACATATGGCTAAGGTATTAAAAATTAAGAGATGTTTTGTGGAAAAAAACTGATGCCGAGACATCTTGTCCTATAATTTTGGTTTTCTTCTTTTTGTTGTTTTGTTCTTTTCATTAGCTTTTGTAGGTGGCTCTTTTCCTTCTGACGTTATCTTGTAACTCCTATTCTATGTAAAGATAAATTCAATAAGGAGTTCCTGTCACCATGTGATTCATGGATCTATTGCTTGTTGTGGGAATCATGTTGTGTTTTGAAGCTCCTGTCGCCCGAGCGACAAAAACAAAAGAGAAAGTTTATAAGAGTTTATTCTGTCACCAACAGTTTCTTGGCAGTTAAGAATTTGAAAGGTTGCAGGGACTAAACGAATGCAAAACAAATAGTAACCCTTGAAGATCATGATTCTGCGAATCAATTCAGAAGGAAGTTGAAAGGTCTACCAGAGGTTGAAGACAGTTGGAAAGAAAACACAGAGTCTAGGAAGAGAAGAAACAGTTACAAGAAGAAGGAAATGAATAGTCTCTGGCAGATGGTTGGGGGAAAAGCGAAAAGAAACCCCTTGCTGTGGAAGAATCGAGAGGAGGAATCCATGAGACATCTATGCGAACAACAAGCATCGATGTGGCAGAAGGGGAATGGGAATCGATAGCCAGTTGAATAAAAGGAGAGGTTGAATGTGTTGTAGAGGGACAAAAGGACGGGAGTGTAGGAATAGTTAAGAAGTTTTGATATTACTACACATTTAGAGGCCGATTGAGAGGTTATGCAATGTCATGTTTTGGAATAATATAGAACTAAGAGGAGTCTGTCATATAACATTGTCTTTGTGTTGCATATATCCATTCTTTTTGTCATTTTATATTTGACTGTTTAAGGCTATGCAAAAGATCTCTTAACCTCTTGTCATTTTTGTATTTGGATATTGTGAAGGAAATACTTTGAATTCTTGTCATTATTTCTGCATATCTCTTTATTTGAGTTTTCTATAAGAGGGATTTGAACTATGACTAGCAAGGCCTCCATCAGATTGGTATTAGATCCAAGTTGAGATTGGGCATTGGTAAGTCATCAATATGCCTCCAAGAAGAATGGGTAGAGGAGGAGGTTGAGGCAGGGGCTGAAGAGACCATGGTGACCCTGAGTTGTTGCAGAATTTGGTTGCAAGGATGGAAGATCTTGAGAGGGCACAAAGGAGAGGAAACCCCGATGTTGTGGACATGAGTGATGAGGAAGAAGAACAATAGAGAGAAGAGAATGAGGAAGGACAAGTAGATCAAGAAGAAGAATTTGGTGAATGACTGTTGAAGTTAATCACAAGTTTGGGTTCAAAACCCAAGATAGAGGTGCCAACTTATGCCAGAAGCCTCAATGGTGAAGACTTAATAGACTGGATCAATGACTTAGATAAGAATTTTGAATATGAGGGCGTAGCAGAGGAGAAAAGAGTAAAGTTTACCTATACCAGATTGAAGGGACATGCTGCCATGTGGTAGGATTTTGTCCAAATGGAGAGGAGAAATAAGGAAAAGATCAACTCTTGGGATCGAATGGTGGCCAAGTTGAAGGCCAAATTTCTTCCCAGTGATTATCAATAAAATCTCTTTAAGAGATTACAGAATTTGAAGCAGAAAGATATGTCTGTGAAAGACTATACGAAGGAATTCTACAAGTTAGTAATCCAGTTTGGGCACGTTGAAGAAGATGTGGAGAAGATAGCCTGATATGTGAATGGTCTCAAGTATAGTTTATAAGATGAAATGAGTCTCTTGTCCCCGAGAGCCTAGAAGAGGCTTACCAAATTGCCTTAAAGGTAGAGGAGAAGCTACAAAGGAAGCAAAGTCAACAAGAAAAGAAGAGAGGAAGAGGTTTTAGAGGAAGGGGACAATAAACAAGTAGAGGACAACAGCATCATCAAGGTGAAGATGTTGGAAGTTCCAGTGGGACAACCAATAATGATAGAGGTGGTTATCAAAATAGAGGAGGAAGGTCTTATGGAAGAGGTGGTTCACAAGGTAGAGGAAGAGGATTTGTCAGAAAATGTTTCAAGTGCAATCAATATGGGCACAAGAGTTGGGAATGCTCTAAATCATCACAAGGAGGACATTCAAAATTTTTGAGAGAAGCAATCGAGTTGTTCATGCTAATCAAGAAAGCATGGGATCTCCAGTACATCACAAGGATGAAGTAGAATCAGGTGAGTCATTAATGCTTAAGAGGGTGTTGTTGAAGCCAAAAAAGGAAAGTCAAGAGCCAATTCAAATGAGAGCATTGTTCAAAACCAAGTGTAAGTCACAAGGTAAATGTTGTAAGCTCATTATAGATAGTGGTAGCATTGATAATATTGTTGCAACTAAGATGGTAGAAAAGTTGAATCTTAACAGGATTAAACACCCTAATCCATATAAAGTGACTTGGTTACAAAAAGGCCACCAAATATTGGTTAGTGAGCAGGCCTATGTTGATTTTCATATTGGCAGTTATAAGGATTGTGTTTTGTGTGATATAATTCCCATGGATGTGTGCCATGTTTTACTTGGAAGACTGTGGCAATTTGATAGGAAATTGGTACATGATGGAAAGGAGAATACTTATAAAATTGAGAAGGATGGAGAGAAGCATACCTTGCTGCCCATAAAGGAGAAAGAAGAGGACAACAACAGTAGCAATAGTAAGGTAATGATGGTAAGTGGTAAAGAGTTTTTGAATGTTTTGAAGAATGAAGAAATTGGTTATGCTTTGGTTCCTAAACCTAGATGTGTAATGACTTCTATGAAATTGGATGATTTGCCTATTGAAATACAAGACATGTTGAATGAGAATATGGACATTGTTGCAACTGATTTGGCTAATGAATTACCTCATATTAGAAGCATTAGCCATCATATGGATTTAATTCTAGGTGCTAGCCTTCCAAATAAGGTTGCATATAAGTTAACACCTATGGAAAATGAGAAGATAATAAAGCAAGTGGACGACTTTTTGAAGAAGGGTTTGATAAGGGAAAGTCTAAGCCCTTGTGCTGTTCCTGCAATATTAGTTCCAAAGAAAGGAGGGGAATGGCACATGTGTATTGATTCAAGGGAAATAAATAAAATCACAATAAGATATAGGTTCCCCATACCTAGAATTGAAGATTTAATGGATTGTTTGAGTGGTTCTATGTATTTTTCTAAGATAGATTTGAAAAGTGGTTATCACCAAATAAGAATTAGACCATGGGATGAATGGAAAACAACCTTTTAAGACTAGTGATGGGTTGTATGAGTGGCTGGTTATGCCTTTTGGATTGTCTAATGCTCCTAGTACTTGTATGTGGTTAATGAATGAGGTTTTGAAACCATTTATTGGTAAATTTGTGGTTGTATATTTGGATGACATTTTGGTGTTTAGCAAGTCCAAAGAGGAGCATATAGAACATTTGAGGCAGGTTATGAGGAGGTTACATGAAGAAAAGTTGCAGATCAATTTGCAGAAGTGTGTGTTTATGCAGACCGAGCTAGTTTACTCGGGCTTTGTGGTATCAAAAGAAGGGCTAAAGATGGATAAGGAGAAGGTTCAAGCCATAATTGATTGGGTATCACCAAGAAGTGTCATGGAGGTAAGGAGTTTTCATGGTCTTTCTAGTTTTTATAGAAAGTTTATAAGAAATTTCAGTCATGTAGTAGCACCTATCTTGGAGACTATTAAGGGGAATAAAAGACCATTTGTTTGGAGTAAAGAGGCTGAAGAAAATTTTAGATTTCTCAAGAATAAGGTGAGTGAACAACCCATACTTGCTTTTCCTGATTTTGATAAATTGTTTCAAGTAGAGTGTGATGCTAGTGGGTTAGCTATTGGCGTAGTCCTAAGTCGAGAGGGAAAACCAGTTGCATATTTTAGTGAGAAACTAAATGAGGAAAAAGGAAAGTATTCTTCTTATGATTTGGAGTTTTATGCTTTGGTTCAGTCCCTCAAAAAATGGAAACATTATCTTTTGCTGAAAGAGTTCATTGTGTATACAGATAACCATGCTTTGCAGTTTATTAATAGCCAACACAAATTGAATCAAAGGCACGCTAAATGGGTTGAGTATATTCAAAGTTATAACTTTTTTAACTTTATTTTGAAGCATAAAAGTGGTCAAATGAATAGAGTTGTTGATGCCTTAAGTAGGAAGAATTTATTGCTGAGTGAAATACAAACTAACAGTGTGGGGTTTGAAAGTTTGAAAGAGTTGTATGCAGATTTTGGAGAAGCATTTATAGCTTGCAATGATCCTATTTGCTGGAATAGAGAGCCATGGACTGATTACATGATTCAAGAAGGTTTTTTGTTTAAGGAAAATAAGTTGTGTATTCCAAGAGGCTCCATGAGAGATAATTTGTTGAAGGAAAAACATAGTGGTAGTCTTGCTGGTCACTTTGGACAATATAAGACTTTTCTACAACTGAGCACTCATTATTATTGGCCAAAGATGAAGGCAGATGTGAAAAGATATGTGGATAGGTGCATAATTTGTCAACATGCTAAGGGAAGAAGTCAAAATGTTGGGCTTTTTCAGCCATTACCAGTTCCAACTAGGCCTTGGGATTCGGTAAGTATGGATTTTGTTTTGGGCTTTCCTCGTACACAAAGGGGTAATGATTCAATCTTTGTTGTGGTAGATAGATTTTTGAAAATGACACATTTTATACCATGTAAGAAGACTAGTGATGCCACTAACTTGTCAATTTGTTCTTTAAAGAAGTTGTAAGGCTGCATGGTATTCCAAGAAGCATAATTTCTGACAGGGATACTAAGTTTATGGATCATTTTTTGAGGACTCTATGGAGGAAATTGGGCACAAATCTAAATTTTAGTTATACTTATCATCCACAAATGGATGGCCAGACCAAGGTTGATAATAGAAGCCTTGGTAATTTGTTAAGGTGTCTTGTTGGTAGTTCACCTGGAAGTTGGGATCTCATGTTAGCACAAGATGAATTTGCATATAATGATTCCCCAAATAAAAGCATAGGTTTTAGTCCTTTCTATGTGATGTATGATATGCACCCAAGAGGTGTATTTGAACTTCGTAATCTTGCTGGAATGGAGAAGAGGAGTGCAGATGTGGAAGAATTTTCTTGAGTCATTCATGACATTCAAGAGAAGGTGAAGCATAACATTGAGGACAACAATCTGCAGTACAAAAGACATGCTGATCAAAAGAAAAGAGAGTTGCAGTTTTAGGTTGGAGATCTTGTATTGGCACATCTTCATAAGGAGAGATTTCCTACAGGAACATACAATAAACTTCAGAGGTAGAGGGAACTTTGGTGCAAGAGGACAGTCCCATAAATAGCAAGGAGAATCAAGTGGCAGCAATAAAGAGAATCAAGAACCAAGAAGTGAGTCAAGTGAGAGAGGCAGCTTTAGAGGAAGAAGATCAAATAGTAGAGGAAGATTTGGTGGCCAAGGTAGAGGATCAAACACTTTCTCAGGAAAATGTTACAACTGTCATCAATTTGGACATCCTGCATTCAAATGCCTAGGGAAGCAAGCATCAAGTTCTCAAGGAGGTGAACGAAGAACCCAAATAGTGCATGAAGAAGATAGTGGAAGTGTTAATTCACCACTTCAACCTGCTGCTCCTAAAAGAGGTGACACATCAATGTTAAGGAGGACACTCCTAAGGTGCCAGCAACCAAGGGGCCTTCACAAAGGAAGTCATTGTTCAGGACAACTTGCAAATCACATGGCAAGGTATGCAAGGTAGTTGTTGATTCAGGATCCATTGATAATCTAGTCTCCTTGGAAATGGTAGAAAAGCTGCATTTGAAGAAGATTCATCATCCCATACCCTACAAGGTGTCATGGTTGAATAAGGGGTAGCAAGTCTTAGTGAATGAACAAGCATGGGTGGAGTTCAACATTGGTGGTTACAAGGATAAGATCCTTTGTGACATCATCCCTATGGATGTTTGTCACCTATTGCTAGGAAGACCTTGGCAACATGACAGAAAGAGCAAGCATGATGGTTAGAAGAATATTTATGTGATAGAAAAAGATGGAGTTTCATTCTCATTAACACCCCTTCCTGAAGAATAATCTGATAAGCAAATTGGGTCTAGCATTATGGTGGTAGGAGAGGAGTTTTTACAAACAATGAAAAAGGAAGGACAAGGATTTGCAGTAATGATTAGACCTAAGACTAAGTCTGATGCAGCAGCAAATAAGGTAGAAGAGATACCTAGTGAAGTTCAGTCTCTATTGGACAAGTATAAGGATATAGTGGTAGATAAGATGCCAAGTTCATTGCCTCCCATGAGAGACATCAGCCATCACATAGACCTGATACCTGGTGCCAGTCTACCTAACAAGGCTGCATACAAGCTGACCCCACAATAAAATGAAGAGATCAAAGCACAAGTCCAAGAATTGTTAGACAAAGGACTCATCAGAGAGAGCTTAAGTCCATGTGTTGTTCCTACTATCTTAGCACCCAAGAAAGGTAGAGAGTGGAGGATGTGTACTTACTCAAGGGCCATAAACAAGATCACCATCAGATACAGGTTCCCAATCCCAAGAATGGAGGACCTAATGGATTGCTTAGGAGGTGCATGCTACTTCTCAAAGATTGATCTCAAGAGTGGATATCACCAAATCAGGATAAAGGAAGGAGATGAATGGAAGACTGCCTTCAAAACCAATGAGGGACTCTATGAATGGATGGTAATGCCTTTTGGACTCTCAAATGCTCCTAGTACATTCATGAGGTTAATGAATGAGGTCCTGAAACCTTTTATTGGGAAGTTTGTAGTTGTCTATCTAGATGATATTCTTGTGTTCAGAAAAACAAAAGAGGAGCACTTGCAACACCTTGACATGGTTTTATAAAGGTTGAATGAGGAGAAGTTGATGATAAACCTCAAGAAGTGTGAGTTTTGGAAAGAAGAGCTAGTCTACCTGGGTTTTGTCATCTCTAAAGGCACGTTGAAGATGGATGCTTCCAAAGTTGAAGCTATTCTTAGCTGGCCAACTCCAAAATTAGTAGGAGAGGTAAGAAGTTTTCATGGTTTGGCTACATTTTATAGGAAGTTTATCAAAAATTTCAGTCATAGTTGTTGTCTTATTCCTAACACCATTAAGGGAGATAAGAAAAGAATGTTTCAATGGATTGAAGAGGCAGCAAAAAGTTTTGAATACCTAAAGAAGAGAGTAGCACAATAGCCCATACTTGCTTTGCCTGACTTTGACAAAGTCTTTATAGTGGAATGTGATGCCAGTGGAGCAGCCACAGGTGTAGTCCTAAGCCAAGAAGGCAGGCTAGTAGCTTTCTTTAGTGAAAAGCTCAATGAGGCCAAGAGGAGGTACTCTTCATATGATTTGGAGCTTTATGCATTAGTGTAGTCCCTAAGAAAATGGAGACATTACCCCTTACCCAAAGAATTTGTAGTCTACATAGACAATCATGCATTGAAATACTTGAACAACCAAGACAAGTTGAGTCATAGGCACATCAAGTGGGTGGAGTATTTACAGAGTCACACCTTCACAATCAAGCATAAGAAGGGCCAAGCAAACAAGGTAGATGATGCACTGAGTAGAAGATCAGTTCTAGTGCATGAAATACAACTTCAAAGTGTTGGTTTGGAAGCACTAAAGGAAATGTATGCTGTTGATCCAGATTTCAAAAATGCCTACTCCATTTGCCATAAATTCCAAGGTACTTTACATGAAGAATTCTCTAATTTTTTGCTGCAAGAAGGATTGTTATTCAAGGGAGCTCAGTTATGCATCCCTAGATTCTCTATGAGGACAAATCTCATAAGGGAGAAGCACTGTGGAAGACTTGGAGGACACTTTGGCATAGACAAAACACTTGATCTGGTAAGAAGGTTTTACTTTTGGCCTAAGATGCATACTGATATCAGAAAATTTGTTGAGTCTTGTGGAATTTGCCAGAGAGCCAAGGGCCCTAATTCTAATGTAGGCTTATATCAGCCTCTTCCAATTCCTAGCAGACCTTGGGAGCATCTTAGCATGGATTTTGTGTTAGGCCTACCCAAAACTCAGAGGGGAGTTGATAGTGTTTTTGTAGTTGTGGACAGATTTAGAAAGATGGCACACTTTATTCCTTGCAAGTGCACAAGTGATGCATCTAACATTGCAAGTCTATTCTTGAAAAAGATAGTCAGAATACATGGACTACCCCTCTCCATTGTTTCAGACAGAGATTCAAAGTTTATAGGCCACTTCTGGAGGACATTATGGAGAAAACATGGAACCAACTTGACTTTCAGCTCCACCTATCACCCACAAACAGATGGGTAGACTGAAGTAGTGAATAGATCATTGGGGAATCTACTTCGATGTCTTACAAAAGAACATGGACATCACTGGGATCTTGTCATCCCACAGGCAGAGTATGCTTACAATGACTCCATTAATAGGAGCATAGGTAAGAGCCCTTTTGAGGTAGTGTATGGATTGAACCCAAGAGGTATCTTTGAGTTAAGAGATTTGAGAGGAGTAGAGAAGAGAAGTGTTGAAGGAGAGGAGTTTTCTATGTCCATGAAAGACATCCATGATCAAGTTAGAGAGAAACACAAGAAGAGTGTTGCAACTTATAAGAAACGTGCAGATTTGAAGAGGAGGAATGTTCAGTTCAAAGTTGGAGGTCTAGTACTTGCACATCTTAGAAAAGAGAGGTTACCTAAGGGAAAACACACTAAGTTACTGATGAAGAAGATTGGGCCATGCAAGGTGGTCCACAAGTTTGGTGAAAATGCATATGAGATAGAACTCCCTCCTAGAGTCGCTATCTCACCAATCTTTAATATTGCTGACTTATATCTTTTCAAGGAGTCTTTGGATGCAGGTACAGGTGTTCATGAAGGTGATGATGTTGATTGGATCAAGGATCTTCCTCCTTCTGTACCAGTCAAGCTTGAAGCCATTCTAGACACCAAAGAGGTCAAGAGAACAAGACACAAAGTTTACAATGAATACCTTGTGAAGTGGCAGGGTCTCCCTCATGAGAATGCTACTTGGATGACATCTGAAGACATTGAAAAACATGGTACTACAGTAACTGATCTGATTCCAGGAGGTACTTGAAATCCATTCTCCTTGGGTGTATGGTGCAGGGAACCTAGGTGGTTTCCAAGTTTTTTTTTTTTGAATTTTTGTGTGTTTGGTCTCATTAATAAGAGACTAAGGGGTTTTGGATTTTTAAATAATGTAAAAAATCCCACTAGGGGCATGACCATGTAGTGGAGATCTTAATAAAGACATTTTTATAGTAGAATCTTAAGTTTACCTAAAAGGAGGACAGTCTAATTGTAGACAGTGAGCTTTTTTCTGGAGAATAGTTAGATTTTCTACCTTTATGAAGGCTTTTCCCACGACAAGAGTGGGGGTAATGGTGGAGTCTCATTTGTAAACATGCTTTATATATCTCTTAGAGGTTGAGCAAATTTGGTTGCTAAAGTTTTGAAGAGAAATAACATTGATATTTAACAATTTTCCTGCATTTTTTCAACATATTCACTGTTCCAACGCCTGGTACAGGACCGTACGGTACTGTCATGGTGGAAAATATTTGAAATTGTTTGATGCATGTTGTTAAATTTCATTTGAGTCATTTTGGAAGGAATATCATTGATCTCAAAGCATTATAGAGACAATTTTCTGAAATCTGCTGTCATACCCTAGTTTTAAGGGTTTTTGGGAAAATGATGTGTTTTCACTCCATTCCTCTTGTGTCATAGGCATAAAATAAGTGGAATGGGCTTAGGTAGGTTAGATTTACTTGTTTATTGGATTACAGGAGTAGGGGATTGCAGAAGGCCAGTGTTTGAATCCATAAATGCCTAATATTTCCATGTATTGGGCAAAGAAGGCTAGGTAGCAGAGGTGGGTATTGGTTTGGTAAGAAAACCATGTACACAAATGTTAAAACCTGCAAAATTAGTCCATTGTTTATTTTTGGAATCTTATAAAAGTGGGTTTTCAGTCTTGGTTGAAGGATTCATCATACTTCCTTTGCAAAATAGGGCTAATTGCCCTCTAGAGTAGCAGGGATAGTAATTTGTTTTAGCATATGTTCCAAAAAAACATCCATTGCATGTCAGATATGTTATGTAATCCATTAATGGGTATCTATAAAGCTAATGTGTTCATGGGTTTGTTATGTTTTCTGCAAGTTATCTCTCAAAAACCTCATTGACAGGGCTACAAGGAGTTAAGGCAAATAATGAACGGTAGGAAAAGTGAGTTGCCTAGTCTCTTGTTGAATCTCATAAGAGTCTATTGGTCATATTAAAATAGTCTGAGGTGTAGTGCAGGTCAGTCAATTAGTTAGCCCATCTGTCATTGGTTTATGCAGATTTCACCTCTTGATACCATATTCATTGAAGGAGAAAAATTGTCATGTTGGGATAGTCAATTAGGGATCTTGAGAACTCTTTTTGTCTACCTTTGAGAGGTGTGATTAGTCATTTATAAGGGGGTCCCAATTGCCTTGAAAGGTCTAGAAAGTCAACCATGCATTCAAAACCATATTGGTTACCCTTTACAAGCCTTGGAACCGGAATGAGAGTAAGGAGACAGTCCATACTATGCAGCCTCAGCCAAGACAACAATCAATGATTAGTTTCATGTTCCCTTGCTCTGCATCATCACATTAGCCTCAAAATGACACAAATCTTGAAACCACATGAAATGTGTAATTGAATAAAAATAACAAACTTACAAATTCCAATGGTCAAACAATTAAGATTCTCCATGTGGTACACCACATACCTTCACAAGGGTTATTACTTAATTATCAAATATTCACTTTTGACACAAACTCAAAATAAACCTTCCACAAATAGAAATAGTTCTAATTGAATACACTGTCAACCCATAGACACTTCACAAACCAATTTACCAACCTCTACTTATCCAATCAACCTTAAACTTCAATAGAAGATAAATAAACCATAAATAGAACCACAATCAAAATTGTAAAAGCTAATCCCCCAATGCGGTGAAATGCACTCACTTTCTTTACCATAGACTATTAACCACAAACTTGTAGACACATAAACTACTAGAATAAACCACAAATTTCACTTTCTTAGACATGATACCACATGTCCTCAATGCTCAGGGATGCACCTACATCATGCATTTATCAAGTTATCATACCATCAATACAATTTATGATTTAATCATGTTTACACTAATGGTAATACATTTTTCATGTGAATAAAAGATTACCTTATACCTTAATCTCAATTATTATTATAGACCTACAAACTATCATAGTCATACTACAATTTAAGTTAAAATAGCCTTCATAAGGTAATGATTGCGGTCAATATATAAAAATTACTAATCAATAAATAAATTTGCATTCTATGATATTTGCCACAAAAGGTTGTTATAGTTGACTATATCAAAGAATTATAGGGAAATAAATCCCTTCATTTACAATAGTATATCCCTTTTTGGAATCTTTAGAACCTAATACACATGCTAGTTTTTAGATACACATACATTAAGAAGAGAAAAAAATGCCATGATCCATTAAAAACTTTAGTGTATTGGCCAAACCCACCATGTTTCTTATTAGCTAGGACAATTATTTTTGCAATGTTAGCATAACTTTCATCTGATCCCATGTTGGTATTCATGGCAGACCTAATTTGAAACTTAATCATTTAATAGAGTAACACCATTTGTTATGAACTTGTTAAATACAACTTATTACTTGAAACATAATAGGAAAAGAAGTCATTAGAAGTTCCATCAATAATATGCACCATTCCAATACCAAGAATCTACAACCATGTCCTTTTGATCTCACTAACTACCTCCAAGACAAATAGGAAACTACTCAAGAGAGGAAGGTTTAGCAAAACCCAATCACTTGCCTACAAACTCGATCAAACATGCATATAGAGAAAAAAAAGTCCTAAGGCTAGACCTATTCATCAAGGTGCCTTAAAGAAGCCTTATTTTCATATCCCAGAGGGAATCAAAGGCTTCATAGTTAAATGATCACCCCTAACCAAGTGAATTAAATTATAAACAAGTAGTTATCAATTTTAACAAAATTACTAGAATATCATAGAACTATCATAACTTCCTCATTTCTCCACAAAATTTAAAACTTTAAAACACTTTTAAAATCTAAAAGAAGGATAATGAAACATAGAATGATTTAGATAGATTATAAATTGTGTAAGAGAATTTTTCATATCATCCTAAACAACCAAGGTAATAATTGTAATTGCAAATAGAGAATTACCTTTCAAAAGTTACCTATTATCTAGTAAGGGTACCTTTGGGTTACTAAAGTCTACACCATATTAAATATATTTTACCTTCAACAAGATTTTTATCTCAAATACAAATATCACAAAATTCTTGCATTCCTTATAAGAAAACTTCACTAATCATAGTCTATACATATCATAGTTCATGCCTAGTAGTAATATGTTGTATCATAACCAAAGGGCCAAGGGTTTATTTATCAGTCAATCGTTTACATAGGAAATTCATAATTAGGTCCTACTTCATGCTAGTACCATTATCTTTCAAAAGTAAGATCAACAAACTGAATTCATGAATATCAATCATATTTTAACTCATTAATTTGACACCATTCAATAAAAGATTTCAATATATCAACATTAGATCCACAAATTATACCTTTGCATATCATATCATATATTATATTGTAGTATTTACATACTACAATACAATGTATTGTATGCTACGAATTTATGCAATGAAGTTATATAGTATCTATTTCCTAAAAATGCCTTTAACACAAGTATATCATATAGGTATCTCATCTTATCCCAAGACAACAATTTTCACATAATTATTTTAATAATAGTAGAATAAATATGATATTTTTTCATACAATTAACATTATACTATTCCAACCTAGATTCTCCATTTAAGTTTCTAAGGAGTCATTCATCCCCCAATAATGTGCAAAAAATAGTGGTATCATGCTCATCATTATAGCTCGAGAGTATGTTCATCATGTCCATAGTTATATTCCTAATATAAGCACCCTGCTTAATAATTTTTTAATATTTCATATCGTTTACAAATATTCTGCTCATACGAGCATCAACATGAGACCAATACAAGATCTTGTGAGCACTTTGTAGGGACTAATAAAATCTCTTTACGAGCAAACACACTAGAAATCACCTATGGAATACCAAGAGTCACTACTTAGAAATCCACTTTTTTTAGAAACCACATCCACATTAGAAACCAACTATGGAAGACCAAGAGTCACAACTTAGAATTCCACTTTATATGTCTCTATGGGGATTTGAACTTAGGTCTCCAGAATGAGAACCCAACATTTTAACCAATTAATCTCAACCCCTTGGACTAGTTAATAATCTAACCGTGATTTTACCATTTAAAATGGATTTTCATACCAAAAGTGTAGTGAAATGTTACTCTCCACTAGAATACTCTACACTCAATTAATGGATAATAATGTGTCACACCCCTTTTAGGGTATTATTAAAGTAAATTTATAGAAACTAATGATTAGAAAAAAATTAACATAAAAGTTCTTGCTTAAGAATAAGTATAGTCATTACCCTCAAGTAATAATATTAACTTTCAATAATACATTTTAACTATGATTCCCTTAAAAGAATGACAAAGGTGTGAACTAGGCATGTAAAACTATTTGAAAAAATGCATCAAGTATGCAAAGCACAAAGCATGTAGCATGGTGTTTCTATCCCTCCTTAATTTACATGAAAAAAACCTATTAAGATCTCCTATTAATTTTAATAATGCATAGAATCAAATTATAACCAACCCTCAAGCAGCCACAAAGGTGATTTAACAACCATATACTCATAGTGACAAAGATAATCCCGTTCAAAAAATAGAGTAGAGAAATTTAAGATATAAATTTACTAGAATAACTTGAAAATAAGTGTTTACCCATAATACTTCTAGAATCTTGTGGGTTTTTCGTTCCTAGATTCTTGTAGCAACAAAATAAAAAAACCCATTACCACGGCATAGTCTTAATGCTTGTATTGAAAGGAGTGGAACCTAGGAGGGTTCTTCCATGGTATTATCATTAGATACCACCCTCTTCTCAAAAAAAATATACTCCTAAAATGTAAGATATAAACTTACTAGAATAACTCAAATATAAGTGTTTACCCTTAAGACTTATAAAATCTTGTGGATTTTTCCTTCCTAGATTCTTGTAGCAACAAAATACAAAAATCCATTACCAAGGCATTGTTTTAATGTCTACATTGCAAGGAGTGGAACCTAGGAGGGTTCTTCCATGGTATTATCATTAGAGACCACCCTCTTCTAAAAAAAATCCACACTCTTGAAATGTGAGATATAAACTTACTAGAATAACTTGAAAATAAGTGTTTACCCTTAAGATTTATATAATCTTATGGGTTTTTCCTTCCTAGATTCTCATAGCAACAAAATACAAAAATCCATTACCAAGACATATTCTTAATGCCTATATTACAAGAAGTGGAACCTAGGAGGGTTCTTCCATGGTATTATCATCAGAGACCACCCTCTTCTCAAAAAAATCTACACTCTTGAAATAGGCCTTTCCTACACCCTATATCTAAGGTCACCATTTTTTATGCAAACCACAACAAAATAACATGAAAATCTACAAAGAATAACTAACTTTGATATTTGCTAGGATATTTAACCCCAAAAATGTAATATTAACAAAAAGACTACATCGATGTCTTGAGGCTTAGCTTGAATATTTCAAGCCTACTAAATTTTGGAAATCATTGTGTTTTAACTGAATAAAATGACATTCGAATATTTACCATCTATAGGTACCATAACTAACATGCTTTAATGCTAGGTTGTTTCTAGACTCAACCTTTAGTTTCTAAGTGTTATTTTTGAGTTGATTTCCTATTTAAATTTATTAGTGAACTTAGTCTTAGATTATGATATTATATTAGTAAAGGTTATATTACTTAGATAAATAAAATCTTATGAACTTGTACCTTAATAGAAAAAGGTGGCTAAATCATTTCAAGTGGAGGAATGGAAGGATTATTCCAACCCACTCATGTGTACCCCTAGTTGACTCAAACATGCTAATGATAAAAGTACTCATATAGCCCATAAGTGAGTTAGTAGTATTGATGTATGATATTAATATAAATTATAACATGGTCATTAACATTGTAATTTATCTAAACATTTGGGATCATTTAGTGATGAAGATTATTTGAATTTAATGTCCATAGATTAATGCCACTAGGAGGGGTCATGACAAATCCATCAACCTTGGGACATAGACTTGGGCATGGTACTACACATATTTTTGTCTAGCATTATTAGGCCATAATAATGCAAGGAGCAATCCATATGGTTCCTAGGAGCTATTTTGTTATTGTTTCAATATTATTTCTTTGATGATGGGTTAGAATCCCAATCAGACATAAATTCATTTTCATGGTTGAATATAGGAAGAAGTAAACAAAAATCTATTCTTAAAATGCCTTATTTTGTATAACTATGTAACCTTACATTACATTCATAAGTACAAGTATTCTATGTTACTACAAATCAAGGGATGCCATGGAACTAGTGTATGATGCTATAATAAAAAAATACATGTGATTTTGTTCCTCCACTTTTCAACTCCAATGGTGAAATGGACAAATATAAGGCAAGGTTAGTTGTTAAAGGCTTTACTTAGTAACATGGTGTCAATTACAATGAAACCTTTTGCCTAGTTGCAACAATGAGCACCATTAGGATGCTTCTTTCTCTTGCAACTCAAAATTCTTGGGAATATACCAGATGGATGTCAAAACACATTTCTCAATGGTGATATTTAAGAGGATATTTATACGTCTCAACCAAAAGGTTTTAAACAATTGAATAAACAAAACTATGTATGTAAACTTAGAAAATATTTGTGTGGTCATTAAAAATCTCCTAGAGCTTGATATGCAAAGATTAATAACTTCTTTTAATCTCTTGGATTCTTTATTTTCTAATCTAATTTAATGATCTCCTTATTAAAATTGAAGATAGTCAAATCATTATAATTGTGGTGTATGTGGATGGCATGCTCATTATGAGTAGTCTTAATTCTTCAATCCACAAGTATAAAAGTTAAATAAATCAAACCTTTGAAATGTTTGATTGGGTCTTCCTCATCATTTCTTAGGAATGGACGCATTCAAAGATCATTATTATATTATGGTATCTCAAACGAGGTACACACAATATTTGCTTAAAAAATTCAATATGATTATTTATAAACCTATTGCTACTCCTATTGAAATAGGTATTAAACTTGACCCCAAATACCTATGTGAAAAGACCTTGATCTCACTTTATATAGATAATTACTAGGAACTTTGATTTACCTGACTATATCTAGTCCTAATATTACCTATGCGGGAAGTATTGCATCTAGAGTCATGCAAGATCTATATGTGGATCACTATAAAATGCTAAAAGGATATTAAAGTATATTGATGGTATACTTAATTACGGTCTTTATTATTCCTATACCAAAATGCAAATTTATATGGTTATTGTGATGTTGACTATGTTGGTGATTTGGTTGATAGGAAGTCTACTTCAGGATGTCTTATAATATCATATAAGTGCTATCACATGGCATAGTAAAAAGTAACCTACTATGGCTCCATCTATAAGGGCTAAATATATAGAAGTGCAACAGAAGTAGCGAAGGAATCAATGTGGCTAAGGAGATTGCTAGATGAGATTCATATGACTACCAATGAGAGTACCACCTTATTGTGTGATAACTGAAGTTGTATTGATCTTGCCAATAATCATGTCCAAAATCAAAGAACAAAGATCAGTGAAGTCCGTGTGCACTTCAGTTGAGAAAATTTATCAATGGTGAAATTACTCTCTAGTTTTATCAAACTAATGATTAGAGGATGGTTATATTATATGTTATGGCTATAGAGACCTAGGATTAAATCTAAGTAGGCACTAATGGTCATGAAGAACTAGGCTCGAATCCTAGTAGCTACATTACAAAACCTATATGTAGTAGAAAATTCTCTAAATTCATAACAATGTTAGGCCTTAAGGAGTTATCATTAAGGGAGAGTGTGCATGACAATGACATGTCATAGTATTTAACTAATGTATTATATGTAAGACCTACAGGAGTTATGTAAACCCTTCCTTTGCATGTCTTATTCCAATTCTAAAGCATTGTATTACATGTGAGACCTAACTTGACACTTGTAAGACCTATGGACATTAGTAAGACTTAAGAGCATTGTATTATCTATAAGACCTATGGGAATTATGTAAAGGAACTTGGGGGAGGATAATTTTGTAACATCCCTTACTTTAGTCCCTTTGTGATTCTATGATGTTCCATTTTGAGGAAAATTAGATGTGAACTATTGTTTCTATTTCTAGTGTAAATTATCGATTTAAAGAATTTGTGTATAATGTGTGATTAGATTGCTATTGGTTGATTAACATGGTTAACTAATTATATGAAGATTATATTATTATGATCATTATTGTTTTATAACAATGATACTAAGGTTTTGTGGTGAGATTATTGTGTGTCAAGGTACTGAGGAAGGCAAACTAGGTCGTGGAACTAAAGAATATTTATGTTGGCAAGAGACACTACTAGGCATGTCAGGTGTTGTCATTCAAGGCAACTGAATCTATCTTATACATCCGCATTGTATCATTTGATCATACCGGAAGTTAGATTGTAGATTTGTCTAAGTCTGAATAGACATGAACAGAGCATATGAAAGGGTTCAACATTTTGGTCTGCATTTCTCCACGGGTAATTATATTGTGTTGCGGATTTGAGAGAATGTTAAGGGATGTCAGGGCTACCCAAATCCAAAGATTTAGCCTTCGGTGATGAAGGGATTGAAAGCTACAAGCATCTGAGTATCAAGTTTTGGTTAGACAGTTCAGTTCAGTGAAGAACAGGTCAACTTGGTGTTTGATCCTTGTGCGGATTAAGAGAAGTGGTTGGTTGAGAAATTTATGAGATCCAGTCGTATTGGTGGACATGTGTGGTGACTTGAATACATAGGTTTTGGTTTTGGTTTTGTTTTGGATTCAGCCGACAGAACAATGATCTTGAAAAAGTTTCTAAGTTTTCTTGAGGCCGATTGCAGTTGATGTAATTTCATGTTGCAGATATATATGATCGATGAGTGCAAGCATTTTGAGGTATGAATGTGTGAATATGAGGTGAGAGGTGCGAAGTGTGGCAGTATCAAGCGCGAAGCAAGAGATCTAAGCCTCGGATCATGGCAGAACAATGAAACAAAGTAGTGAGAGATGAAGTGTGTGAAGTTGGTATATTGAGCCTAACCAGAATTGTAATCTTGCATTGTTAGATGCTAATTTTTAGTTCAAGTATTTCAGCAAACTACTTGTAATTGATCTTGTAGGCAGTGAGCTCTGGGCAGTGTGCCTGAAGGCATGTGCCTTCCCATTTTGTAATACTTTTAACAGAGCATAAAATCTTGTGGGTTAACCCCCACCGTGGTTTTTCCCTTAATCAGGTTTCCACGTAAAAATCCTAGTGTTCATGTGTGATGATCTTGTTGTTGTTGTTTTTAAGTTCATGCTTCTTTCTTTTGAATGTATGTGGTAAATTAATAAAGGAACATAATAATAAGTTTTGTAAAACATTGATTCACCCCCCTCTCAGTGTTCCTTAATTTCAACAATTGGTATCATAGCAAGGTTCCTTGGAAGAAGTTTAACAGCTTGAGGAAGATCTGGGAAGGAGTTTCAATGGATTCATTTAGGTATTCTGATGGTATCAATGAACAGCTTCAAGTAGCCTTAGAAGATCTTGATCAGTCCAGAGCAGAAGTCAAAGAACTGCACAAGAACCTTAAAGATGCTGAGAATTTCATTAAGACTTTAAAAGGGCAACTGAGCAAATCTAATGAAAAGAGGAAGGAGTTGTTGGAAACAAGGTAGATAACTGAGAGCGAGGGTGAATAAGTTATCTCAAAATTTCTTTAACTTTCTTTTCTTTTGTTAACTTAAAAATCAGTGTAGCATCAAATTATATAAGCATATGTGATCATAAGAACAAAAATAAAATCAACACACATAACACAAGGATTTTTACGTGGAAAACCCTGTTAAGGGAAAAACCACAGGGTGACTAACCCAAGATTGTATTCTCTGTTAAAAGAATAAAGGAGTACAAAATGGCACTTGCCAATTAGGGCTCACTGCCCAAGCACACTACTCACAAGAGGCACACTGCCTACAAGAGACACACTGTCTATAGAACTTGCAGAAGGTAATCAGGTGTTTGAACTGATGAGAGGCATCTACAAATGCTAGAGTTCAATTTCGACTAGGCACAATACATTGATTTGATGCACTTCATTCTTCTTCTGTTTTAGTGTTGTTGCTTTGTCACATATCGGACTTGAATTGATGCTTCCACACTTATCCTACTTTTCTTCACACTTTATTTCATCTTCCTTCACACCACACACACTTACATACTAGAATCCCTCTGGTATATATATCCACATAAAGAATTTCTATCAACTTCCTAGTCGACATCAAGAACACTGCAAGTAATTACTCTGTCTGCTAAATCCAAGCTTGATTTGTGATGCGTATCAAAAACATAGATAGAGAAGTCATTAATCATGTCGGCCAACAATGTATGATCCCCAAAATAGCTTGATCAACACCTTTTACTCATCCGAATGAGGTCTGATGCTCTGCCGATCAGTTCTTCATCTATCTGCTCTACTTGAATGCGACCCAATGCTCAGATGCTCATATCTTTTCCATGCTTTACTACCAAAGGCTAAATCTCTGGAATATAGTAGTCATGATACCCTTCTTGAATTTACCAAGTCCACAACTTACTGAGTTACACCATTTGAGAGATCCGAACCTGATTGTCGAACCTTGTTGCATACTCTGTTCTTGTTCATCGGACCAAAACAATCTTCAATCTGACTTTTGATATAGGCATACTATGTACTGCGGATGTGTGGGATAGACTTTGTTGCCATCAATGACAACACTCATGAAGCCACACAGTGTCTCTTGCCAACAATCTCCCCCTTTGGCATTGATGGCAACACTTAGTGAAAAATGGCTAAGTGTCGCAATAACTCCCCCTTGGCTGATGCTCTATCTTTTGTACTGTTGTACTGGAACTCCTCTTTAGGTGGATTCCACATTTTTCACTTCTCTTCACTCCCCCCTTGACATCAATGGCAAAGGGTGGGATCCGCATACTAAAATTTGCAAAAAATATTCTATACATGGCCGCATAAGTATATATGAATCATATGTTATACTTACATATACTTAAGTATATCCACAAAGGTGGCCTTCAACTGTACAAATTCTGTGGCCCAGCTCTGCTTCATCCTATCCAGAATGTAGATGTGACCACTCAACAAAAATGTATATGCTTCTGCCCTTTTTCAATCTACCGAATCACTGGTCTGGGCTGTGGTCTGGGCATCTGTCAAGGCCTCATGCATTGCCTCTAACTTAGGGATAATTATCCCTCTGAGTTCACTCATCCTATTTATTATATCCTTCTTTTCTTTGTTCAGCTTCTTTATTTTATTTATGATGACAATGGCCTGGCATTCTTGATTCAATAAGGATGTAGTGAGGGGATCAAAATTCTGAGATAAACTTGACAGTTTACCTTCTTGTTCTTTCACCTTCTTTTCAATATCCTCTGTCACTTTGGGCCAAGATAGGAAAAATTTGTACAAGTCCCCACCATCTTTAAGAGCATTTTCAAGGCTCTTTATTCCAATGTCTAAGGTCCTCCTGTCATTAGTAATCAATCCTTACACCTCAGAGAATCTCTTTCCCAAAAACTCCTTCCAGACCTTTGCTTCTACCAATTTCTCTAAAGATTCAAAATGAGTGCCAACAAAATTGACCAAAGATTTTAAGTTACCGGATGGAGAGGCTGAAGGATCCTTTTGAAATGATGGCACGATCTTCTCCAGCATTCTGGATGCAATCTCTAACATCTCACAGTCTTCCATGTGAGATTTCAGAAGTTTTTCTTTTGCTTTGGCTTGAGCAAAACATGCTATTTTTATTGTCTGGACCAAAGAGAGAATCAAAATTTAGAGGTCCTTGAAATAGCTTAGGTTCATCTATTTCCATCATTTCTTTGTTCAAGAAATTCTTCACTGCCTCTGCAATGTCTCTTGCCAGAGATTGAGTCTTCTTTTCCTTTTGGATCTCAAAACTATCATCATAGGTTTTCTTTGCTTGTTCTTCTTCTTTTCCCTTGACCTCCTCTTCTTGACTCACTTTCTCCTCTTTTCTTCCTTCTCCTTCAGCTCCTGAGTCCAGAATGTCTGCAGTGGGATCCGGAGGAGAGATGTTACCTGTGTTTACTGCTCCATGAACTTCCTCTTCCGGAATAGAGGAATCCAAGTCCTTAGACTTCTCTTCATCTATCTCTTTGGATCCTTCTACATTTTTTATAGAAGATTCTTCATTGGTTACATTTAATCCATCAACATCCATGGTAGAAGGTTCTTCATCTATTTCCTCTACAATAGGAAGATTGAATCTTTTGAAGGCATTCCAGAGGATGTCTTTTGTATCTTTTGCTACTTGGTCAGTTTCTCCAACCATAAGTTTATTCATTCTTGCTTTACTTTGGAATTCATCCTTACAATCCTTAAAGATCATGTCCATTTGCTTTGGAGTAATAGAAGGATAGAGCTGAATTGCAATATGTTCTCAGATCTCTAAGTCTTTTGCCTTTGCATTCTCCTTTCTTAGTTCAAGTACCTTCTCTAGACTTTTGGTAATTAATGATATAATTTCAATGAATGCTTTATTGTAAATATTCAGGTACCTGACAGTAGCTTCTTCTAAAATCCTCTTGTCTGAGTCACTATATTCATCATAGAACTCTGTTACTAGCTGCAGGTTCCCATCCACAGTGACTGCCTTGATGATGTCATCAGTGGAAAGAGTAGGCTTTTCAACAAATTCTTCTACCTTTTCTTCCTTATTTTTACTCGCAGAGTATTCTCTGAATGTTTTCTTCTTCTTCATTTTCTTGATTTCCTCATCAGATTCTGTTTCTTCATTATCTTTGAGGCTTGAGTATGACCTTGTGGCTTTGGTTTTTGTCCTCTTTTCTCCTTTTCTGGATGTCTTGACTTCCGGTTTGGTGGCCCTTGATCTTTTAGGAGTGGCAGGTGTAGAGCTCTTGGAGGATCTAGTTCGGGAGGAGGCTTGTACCGGAACACTTTCTTCCTTTGCTTCTTGTTTCTCTTTCTCAGCCTTCTCCGTTTTCTCTCTGTTTGCATCTACTGCTTCTTTTGATATGTCAAATCTTTTGGCAATTTCCTCAACGTCCCTTCTAACTTTCCTCTTTATCTCTAATTGTCTTAGCTCAACATGTATTTTTACACTTAGTTCTTGAAAGGTTCCAAACCTTTCTACCTTAGGGTCCTTGGGCTGGCTCATCGACCTCATATCCCACTGGCATTATCCACATTGTTCTGGGCTCAACTACCTCCATTAGGCATTGGTCAGTGTCAACCATGAAGCACATTATATCCTTGTATTTTTCAACTATGGATTGAGGTATTCTTTCTCTGGCTTGCATCATGCTTTGGAATTTCTTAAAATAACCCCATAGAGCTGTGTTTTGAGCTTTAGCATCTCCAAGTCCATACATATAGTCTCTAATCTGGATTGCAACTAGTTTATCATTTTGCCATACCCAACCACTTGATCTGGGTAGCTCATTTATGTAATAGAAGAATAAACACAGTATTAAGCAACCATACTTTGTTGGCAAGAGACACATTGGAGCTTCATGATTGTTGTCATTGATGGCAACAAAGTTCATCCCACACATCTGCAGGACATAGTGTGCCTATACCGGAAGTCAGATTGAAGAGTGTTGTGCTCTGGTAAGCAAGAACAGAGTGTTGTGGCAAGGTCCGACAGCCAGGTCTGGATCTCTAAGAGGAAGTATCTTTGGAAAGTGTGGACTTGGGGAAGTCAAGAGGAATACCTTGACTGGTAGATTCTAGGATTTGAGCCTTTGGTAATGAAAGAGTGAAGAGATACAAGTATTCAAGTATTAGTGTCCTATTTGGCAGAGCAGACAAAGGAAGAACTAACCGGCAGAGCATCAGACACTATTCTGGATGAGATGTTGATGGTGATCAAGATTATTAAAGTATCATTCAAGATTGGCTGACTTGTTAGATGACTTCTATAAGTATCTCTTTGATCCGCATCACTTGGTAAGCAAGGATTCAGCTGACAGACTAAAGTCTGGGAAATACTGACTATTCCGGATGCTGACTAGAAAGAGGATGAAATCCTTTGTGTGGATATATATATACCAAATGGATTTTGATGAGAGTTGTTGTTGTTGTTGTTGTGTGTGCGAAGAAAAGCAGCAGAGCAAAAGGAAAGCAATAAGGAAGGTCCGGTATGTGAAAGGACAACATAAAAGAAGAGAAAGGATGAAGTGCAGTAGATCAGTATACTGAGCCTAACCGGAACTGAACTCCAACACGTGTGGATGCTTCTCATCAGTTTAAGGATCTTGTTATTCTTCTTACAACTTGTAGATAGTGAGTCTCTTGTAGGCAGTGAGCCTCTTGTGAGCAGTGTCCTCGGGCAGTGAGCCCTAATTGGCAAGTGCCATTTTGTAATTCTATTCTTCTAACAGAGAATACAATCTTGGGTTAATCACCCCATGGTTTTCTCCCTTAACAGGGTTTCCACGTCAAAAATATTGTGTCATGTGTATTTCCATTTCATGGTTATGCTTGCTTATTTGAATTAATGTTGCATCAATTATTAAGAAATTTCAAAAAGTAGAAATAATTAAGATAACTAATTCACCCCCTTCTCAGTTATCAACAATTGGTATCAGAGCCAAGTTCTTCCAAACAGAGCCTAACAGCTTGAGGAAGATCTGGGAATTAAAATGGATGTGTATGGTATGAGGGAGCAACTTCAGTCTGCCCTAGATGATCTTGAGCAATCTAATTCTAAAGTCAATGAACTAAAGGAAAGACTCAAACAGGCTGATGATTTCATAAATGAACTAAAAGGGAAACTAAGTCTCTCTATGAAAAAGAGAAAGGATCTACTTCAACAATTGGCAAGTCAAAATGAAGCAAATGATACAAAAGAAGATTTGAAGGAGAAAACCAAGTTATGTGAAAAGTTATCAAAAGAGATCATTATGACAAGACATGAAATGGAATCAAGAGTTATGAAATTTACTCAAGAAACTGAAGAGAAAAGAAAAACTGAAGATGATCTAAGACAATCTCTCAAGGAGAAATCAGAAGACTGCCATAAGATGGATAGAATAATTAGACATCTTGAATCTGATCTTGAAGATGCTAAAGAAAATGAAGAAAAACTTGAGGATCAAATTATCTCTCTTAAAAGGGATCTTCAAACAACAAATGAATATAAAGAGAAATTCAAGATAAGTTCTACTCAACTTGAAGTTCTTCTTGAAAGAAAAAAGAGGGTAGATGACAAGTGTGGTTTGGGATATGAGAAAGGTGAAAGCTCCAGATCTGGTCAGAAGAAGTTTGGATTAGAAAATTCAAGGAATAGGCCTAGAAGACCTCCGGTAAGGCAACCTAATGCTCAAAGATATCCATCCTTCAATGGATACTGCCACAACTACAATAACTTTGGTCACAAATCTAATCAGTGCAGAAGCAAAATGAATCAGACTAACACATCCTTCTCCGGACAGTGTTTTAACTGCAAAAGGTATGGTCACAAATCTCATGAATGCAAAAATATGCAAATGAACAATTCATTCAATGGTAGATGCTTTGCATGCAATAGAATGGGTCATATGGCTAATCAATGTAGATCAAGAGGACATCAATCAAATATGCAAAGAAATGTTGTTTGCCACAATTGCAATAGATCCGGTCATATTGCCAAATTCTGTAGAAGCAAGAATCAGGACAAAAGAGGTCTGGTACATCATAATCAGAATCAAGACAAGGGAAAAGGAAAAGTGAATGCGGATGAAGTCAAAAGTGAGATGAACAAGATTAGGGTGAAGAAAAGTACAGAAAATGTAGGGTATGGATCCACACCAGAATCTGGTGCTAATATTCCTTCCAGAAATTAAAAGGTGAGCTCTGGCTCAGGGGGAGACACAAAGAAAAATATTTTCCCCCAGCCAGTTAATTGGTGCCGGAACTGGCACAAGGAGAGTTGCGGATTAAAGGGTTCACAAAGGGACATCCAAATAAGGTTTGGTTAAGAGATGAAAGATCCGCAATAAGTTTTGAACAGGTTGAAGACTAATCCGGTTCATCAGTCATCCGGTGAGTAGTAGGTTTTTCATAGTTAAATCTGACATGATTCAAATTATGGAGTCTTGATCTGCGGATAGATCAAATGATTAAGAAGATAGATTATCACTATTCTCCAAGAATAACTCTAAGTGTATCTCAGTGATCTGAAAAAGATCTGTCTCAGAACAAGATGAACAAGGCAACTAGAATGACTTAGGTTGCACATTTATTGTAGTATGAAATTAGGGCTTTCCCAGAAATAAAAGAGTTCATTCGTACGTCATTTGCACTCAAGAAGAAAAGAAAAGGAGCTCTGCAACAAATTGTCTCAAATTCTCAAAGGTTAATCATTGAAGTCGATTCTTCCAGTAAATTAATCTGGCTCATTCAGCGAACCCTAGAAGTGTAAAAGGTATTTCTGTTGCTGAATATCTCTTTGTAAATCTTTTGAAAATGGCTACTCTGAATGTGGTGAAGATTTCTAATAGGCCACGCCCTAAATTTAAGAAGCACCCACACAAATCTCTGGAAGTGGATCCCTCAGGCACTTTTTCCAGCATTCCACATGGTATTTTGCATGTAGAAGATGTTAGGGTTTACATTCATGCAAACATTAAAGATTTTGGGGAATCCAAGCTGGCAGACATCTATCACAATCATTTAATAGATGATACTTTTGAACTCAAACCACAATACCAGGCCATTCGGGATAAACATTTTGGTCAGTGCATTCATTTCCCTTGTTTTGAGGAGGATGAATGGGTCCGGTATGTGTTAAGCAGAGTACATGATAACTTCTTATGGTTGAATAGACCATTTAAAATCACTAAGGATGCAATTAGGGTAGTAACTGGCTTGTACTCATCTGGAGGGATACCAGTTCGCAAATCTGTCAAAAACCAAACTGTGAGTGAAGCTATCGAATCAAAATTTGATAAGAGAGCAATGACCATAGAAGATATCTCTGATTTGGATATCAAGTTTGCATCTATGATAATTGGTTACAAGATATATCACTCCAACAGGGAGAATTCAGTACCAGAAACTACTGTGTATACTGCTTATGAGATGTTGAGAAAGAATGCAGATTATGACCTCTGTGAACTCCTTCTGAGCCAACTGATGGAAAACTTACAGAAGATTAAGAAGGAAAAGAAGAACTATTTTAAGAATGGTGGACTAATATTGTGTTTATTTTTCTACTTTATGAATGAGCTACCCAGATCCAATGGTTGGGTATGGCAAAATGACAGACCTGTTGCCATTCAAATCAGAGACTACCTACATGGGCTTGGGAATGCTAAGGCAAGAAATATAGCTCTGTGGGGTTACTTCAAGAACTTTCAAAGTATGATGCAAGCAAGGGAGAGAATTCCAAAATCTCTAGTTGAAAAGTATAAGGATACAGTTTGGTTTATGGTAGAAACTGATCAGTGCCTAATGGAGGTTGTGGAACCAAGGATAGTCTATATCATGCCCATGGGGTATGAAGTAGATGAGAAAATTGTTGAGCTACATGTTCAACACATGCTTAGTCAACCCAAAGATCCTAAGGCAGAAAGGTTTGGAACCTTTGAAGAATTAAGTATAAAAATCCATGTTGAGCTCAGACAACCGAAGATGAAGAGATAAGTGAGAAAAGAGGTAGAAGAATTTGCCAAGAGGCATGGAATCTCAAAAGAGGTACTTGATGCACATAGAGAAAAGATGGAAAGGACAGAGAACAAGAAGGAAGAAGCAGAAAAGGAAAGTAATCCGGTAGAAGCCCCCTCTCGGACCAGATCCTCTAAGAGGTCTGCACCTACAACTGCTAAGACCTCAAAGGCATCAAAACCGGAAGCAAAATCATCCGGTAAAGTAGAGAAAAGCACTAAGAAAAAGGCCACAAGGTCTTATATCAGTCAGAAGGATGAAGAAGAGATAGAATCAGATGAGGAGGTAAGGAAAATGAGCAAAAAGAAGAAAGTATCTGGTGAAGCCTCTACCGGTGAAGACAAGGAAGAGATGGCGGAAGAGTTTGTTGAAAGGCCCACTCTGTCCTTAGACGATGTAGTTAAGGCAGTTACTATGGATGGGAACCTGCAACCAATAACAGAATTCTATGATGCATACAATGATGCAGATAAAAAGATCTTGGAGGAAGCCACAGTTAAGTACTTGAACATATACAATAAGGCTTTTATTGAAATTATATCTCTCATTCCCAAAATCCTAGAGTAGGAATTAGAGATAAGGAAAAATAATGCTAGGGCAAAGGATCTTGAGATCTGAGAACAGATAGTCATTCAACTCTTTCCTTCAATCACTCAGAAGCTAATGAATATAATCTTCAAAGATTACAAGGATGAGTTCCGGAGAAAAGCTAGAATGAATCAACTTATGCTTGGTGAAACTGACAAAATAGGAAAAGAAACAGAAGAGATTCTCCGAAATGCTTACAAAAGATTCAACATTCCCATTGTCGAGGACCTTGGTGATGATCCCTCAGCTACAGATGAATCTACTGAGACAGTGGCAGAAGAGGTAAAGGAGACAGGTGAAGAAAAAGGTAAGGACTTAGATTCCTCTGCTCTAGAAGAGGAATTTCAAGGACAAGTAAATCCAGACTCTCCAGTAGTCTCCAGATCTAAAGGAGAAGAAAGTATAAAAGAAAAATCCAGTCAAGAAGAACAAGGAAAGGGAAGAGAAGAAGAATCAAAGATAGAAAAAGCTATAGATGACAGTGGTAAGGCTGCAGAAGGAGAGAAAATTCTGTCTCTGGCAAGAGACACAGCAGAAGCAGTCAAGGATTTCTTGACCAAAGAGATGATGGAATTTGATGAACCAGAGTTGCTTCAAGGTCCATTTAATTTTGATTCCCTCTCTCCAGTGCAAACCATGAAGATAGCATCCTTCACTCAAGCAAAGGCAAAAGAAAAAATGCTAAAGTCTCACATGGAAGATTGTGAACTCATAGAAACTACATCTGGTGTATTGGAGAAGATCATGCCATCTTTTCAGAAAGATCCCTCAGCCTCTTCATCTGCTAATCTCAAATCTCTAGTAAATAGTGTTAGTACACATTTTGAATCTCTAGAGAAATCAGCTAAGGAGAAGGTCCGAAAATAATTTTTGAATAAGAGATTATCAGAGTTACAAGACTTAATAACAAATGATTGGAGAGTTATGGATATTGGAATAAAGAGCTTGGAAAATGCTCTTAAAGATGGCGGAGATATCTACAAATTTTGTTTATCCTGGCCTAAAGTAACCAAGGATATTGAGAAGAAAGTGAAAGAGCAAGAGGATAAACTGACAAGTTTATCTCAAAGTTTTGATCCTCTCTCCACTCCTATAGTAAATCAAGAATGTTAGACTATTGCAGTCATAGCTGAAATAAAGAAGCTTGAGAAGGAGAAGAAAAATAGAACAATCAGGTTAAGTGAACTCAGAGGAATCATTATCCCTAAGTTAGAGGCCACACATGAGGCTCTAACTGATGCTCAGAGCACAGCCTGGATCAGTGATCCGACAGATCTCAAGAGGGTAGAAGCTTTTGCATTCCTGTTGAGTGGTCACATCTCAATTTTGGATAGGATGAAGTAGAGTTGGGTGATAGAAGCTGTACATTTGAAAAGAACTTTTGCAGACATACTACAGTATATGTAAGTATAACCTGTTTATATACTTATGCGGCTAAGTATAGTTGAATTTTTGGAATTTCAGTGTGCGGACCCTACCCTTTGCCATTGATGTCAAAGGGGCAGTGAGGAATAGTGAAAAATGTGGAATCCAACTAAGGGGGAGCTCCAGAAAAATGTACATTAGAAGAAAGCATCAACCAAGGGGGAGTATAGTATAACACTTAGTCATTTTTCACTAAGTGTTGCCATCAATGCCAAAGGGGGACATTGTTGGCAAGAGACACATTGGAGCTTCATGATGGTTGTCATTGATGGCAACAAAGTTCATCCCACACATTCACATGACATAGTGTGCCTATACCGGAAGTCAGATTGAATAGTGTTGTGGTCCGGTAAGCAAGAACAGAGTGTTGTGGCAATGTCCGACAGACAGGTCCAGATCTCTAAGAGGAAGTATCTTTGGAAAGTGCGAACATGGGGAAGTCAAGAGGAATACCTTGACTGGTAGATTCCAGGATTTGAGCCTCCGGTGATGAAAGAGTGAAGAGATACAAGCATTCAAGTATTGGTGTCCTATTTGGTAGAGCAGACGGAGGAAGAACTGACCGACAGAGCATTAGACACTATTCTGGATGAGATGTTGATGGTGATCAATATTATTAAAGTATCATTCAAGATTGGCTGACTTGTTAGATGACTTCTATAAGTATCTCTTTGATCTGCATCACTTGGTAAGCAAGGATTCAGCCGACAAACTAAAGTCTGGGAAATACTGACTATTCTGGATGCTGACTAGAAAGAGGATGAAATCCTTTGTGCAGATATATATATATACCAAATGGATTTCGATGAGAGTTGTTGTTGTTGTTGTGTGTGCAAAGAAAAGCAGTAGAGCAGAAGGAAAGTAGTAGGGAAGGTCCGGTATGTGAAAGGACAGCAGCATAAAAGAAGAGAAAGGATGAAGTGCAGTAGATCAGTATACTGAGCCTAACCGAAACTGAACTCCAGCACGTGTGGATGCTTCTCATCAGTTCAAGGATCCTGTTATTCTTCTTACAACTTGTAGACAGTGAGTCTCTTGTAGGCAGTGAGCCTCTTGTGAGCAGTGTACTCGGGCTGTGAGCCCTAATTGGCAAGTGCTATTTTATAATTCTATTCTTCTAATAGAGAATACAATCTTGGGTTAATCACCCCATGGTTTTCTCCCTTAACAGGGTTTCCACATCAAAAATATTGTGTCATGTGTATTTCCATTTTATGGTTATGTTTTCTTATTTGAATTAATATTGCATTAATTATTAAGAAAGTTTAGAATGCAGAAATAATTAAGATAATTGATTCACCCCCCCTCTCAGTTATCAACAATTGGTATCAGAGCCAAGTTCTTCCAAACAGAGCCTAACAGCTTGAGGAAGATCTAGGAATTAAAATGGATGTGTATGGTATGAGGGAGCAACTTTAGTCTGCCCTAGATGATCTTGAGCAATCTAATTCTAAAGTCAATGAACTAAAGGAAAGACTCAAATAGGCTGATGATTTCATAAATGAAATAAAAGGGAAACTAAGTCTCTCTATGAAAAAGAGAAAGGATCTACTTCAACAATTGGCAAGTCAAAGTGAAGCAAATGATACAAAAGAAGATCTGAAGTAGAAAACCAAGTTATGTGAAAAGTTATCAAAAGAGATCATTATGACAAGACATGAAATGGAATCGGGAGTTATGAAATTTACTCAAGAAATTGAAGAGAAAAGAAAAAACTAAAGATGATCTAAGACAATCTCTCAAGGAGAAATCAAAAGACTGCCACAAGATGGATAGAATAATCAAACATCTTGAATCTGATCTTGAAAATGCTAAAGAAAATGAAAAAAAACTTGAGGATCAAATTATCTCTCTTAAAAGGGATCTTCAAACAGCAAATGAATATAAAGAGAAATTCAAGATAAGTTCTACTCAACTTGAAGTTCTTCTTGAAAGCCAAAAGAGGGTAGATGACAAGTGTGGTTTAGGATATAAGAAAGGTGAAAGCTCTGGATCTGGTCAGAAGAAGTTTGGATTAGAAAATTCAAGGAATAGGCCTAGAAGACCTCCGATAAGGCAACCTAATGCTCAAAGATATCCATCCTTCAATGGATACTGCTACAACTGTAATAACTTTGGTCACAGAGCTAATCAGTGCAGAAGGAGAATGAATCAGACTAACACATCCTTCTCCGGACAGTGTTTTAACTACAAAAGGTATGGTCACAAATCTCATGAATACAGAAATATGCAAATGAACAATTCATTCAATGGTAGATGCTTTGCATGCAATAGAATGGGTCATATGGCTAATCAATGTAGATCAAGAGGGCATCAATCAAATATGTAAAGAAATGTTGTTTGCCACAATTGCAATAGATCCGGTCATATTGCCAAATTCTGTAGAAGCAAGAATCAGGACAAAAGAGGTTCGGTACATCATAATTAGAATCAAGACAAGGGAAAAGGAAAAGTGAATGCGGATGAAGTCAAAAGTGAGAAGAACAAGATTTGGGTGAAGAAAAGTATATAAAATGTAGGGGATGGATCCGCACCAGAATCTGGTGCTGATATTCCTTCCAGAAATTAAAAGGTGAGCTCTGGCTTAGGGGGAGACAAAGAAAAACATTTTCCCCCAGCCAGTTAATTAGTGCCGGAACTGGCACAAGGAGAGTTGCGGATTAAAGGGTTCACAAAGGGACATCCAAATAAGGTTTGGTTAAGAGATGAAAGATCCACAATAAGTTTTGAACAGGTTGAAGACTAATCCAGTTCATCAGTCATCCGGTGAGTAGTAGGTTTTTCACATTAAACCCGACATGATTCAAATTATGGAGTCTTGATCTGCGGATAGATCAAATGATTAAGAAGATAGATTATCACTATTCTCCAAGAATAACTCTAAGTGTATCTCAGTGATCCAGAAAAGATCTGTCTCAGAACAAGATGAACAAGGCAACTGGAATGACTTAGGTTGCACATTTATTGCAGTATGAAATTAGGGCTTTCCCAAAAATAAAAGAGTTCATTCATACATCATTTGCACATTTGCACTCAAGAAGAAAAGAAAAGGAGCTCTGCAACAAATTGTCTCAAATTCTCAAAGATTAATCATTGAAGTCGATTCTTCCAGTAAATTAATCCGGCTCATTCAGCGAACCCTAGAAGTGTAAAAGGTATTTTACGTTGCTAAATATCTCTTTGTAAATCTTTTGAAAATGGCTACTCTGAATGTGGTGAAGATTTCTGATAGGCCACGCCCTAAATTTAAGAAGCACCCATACAAATATCTAGAAGTGGATCCCTCAGGCACTTTTTCCAGCATTCTGCATGGTATTTTGCATGTAGAAGATGTTAGGGTTTACATTCATTTAAACATTGAAGATTTTGGGGAATCCAAGCTAGCAGACATCTATCACAATCATTTAATAGATGATACTTTTGAACTCAAACCACAGTACCAGGCCATCCAGGATAAACATTTTGGTCAGTGCATTCATTTCCCCTATTTTGAGGAGGATGAATGGGTCCGCTATGTGTTGAGCAGAGTACATGATAACTTCTTATGGTTGAATAGACCATTTAAAATCACTAAGGATGCAATTAGGGTAATAACAGGCTTGCACTCATCCGGAGGGATACCAGTTCTCAAATCTGTCAAAAACCAAACTGTGTGTGAAGCTAGCGGATCAAATTTTGATAAGAGAGCAATGACCATAGAAGATATCTCTGATCCGGATATCAAGTTTGCATCTATGATAATTGGTTACAAGATATATCACTCCAACAGAGAGAATTCAGTACCCAGAACTGCCGTGTATACTACTTATGAGATGTTGAGAAAGAATGTAGATTATGACCTCTGTGAACTCCTTCTGAGCCAACTGATGGAAAACTTATAGAAGATTAAGAAGGAAAAGAAGAACTATTTTAAGTATGGTGGACTAATATTGTGTTTGTTTTTCTACTTTATGAATGAGCTGCCCAGATCCAATGGTTGGGTATGGCAAAATGATAGACCTGTTCCCATTCAAATCAGAGACTACCTGCATGGGCTTGGGAATGCTAAGGCAAGAAATATAGCTCTGTGGGGTTACTTCAAGAACTTTTAGAGTATGATTCAAGCAAGGGAGAGAATTCCAAAATCTCTAGTTGAAAAGTATAAGGATACAGTTTGGTTTATGGTAGAAACTGATCAGTGCCTAATGGAGGCTGTGGAACCAAGGATAGTCTGGATCATGCCCATGGGGTATGAAGTAGATGAGAAAATTGTTGAGCTACATGTTCAACACATGCTTAGTCAACCCAAAGATCCTAAGGCAGAAAGGTTTGGAACCTTTGAAGAATTAAGTATAAAAATCCATGTTGAGCTCAGACAACCGAAGATGAAGAGATAAGTGAGAAAAGAGGTAGAAGAATTTGCCAAGAGGCATGGAATCTCAAAAGAGGCACTTGATGCACATAGAGAAAAGATGGAAAGGGCAGAGAAAGAGAAGGAAGAAGCAGAAAAGGAAAGTGATCCGGTAGAAGCCCCCTCTCGGACCAGATCCTCTAAGAGGTCTGCACCTACAACTGCTAAGACCTCAAAGGCATCAAAACCGAAAGCAAAATCATCTAGTAAAGTAGAGAAAAGGACCAAGACAAAGGCCACAAGGTCTTATATCAATCAGAAGGATGAAGAAGAGACAGAATCAAATGAGGAGGTAAGGAAAATGAGGAAAAAGAAGAAAGTATCTGGTGAACCCTCTATAGGTGAAGACAAGGAAGAGATGGCAGAAGAGTTTGTTGAAAGGCCCACTCTGTCCTTAGACGATGTAGTTAAGGCAGTTACTATGGATGGGAACCTGTAACCAATAACAAAATTCTATGATGCATACAATGATGCAGATAAAAAGATCTTGGAGGAAGCCACAATTAAGTACTTGAACATATACAATAAGGCTTTTATTGAAATTATATCTCTCATTCGCAAAAGCCTAGAGAAGGAATTAGAGATAAGGAAAAATAATGCTAGGGCAAAGGATCTTGAGATCTGAGAACAGATAGCCATTCAGCTCTTTCCTTCAATCACTCAGAAGCAAATGAATATGATCTTCAAAGATTACAAGGATGAGTTTCGGAGCAAAGCCAGAATGAATCAACTTATGCTTGGCGAAACTGACAAAATAGGAAAAGAAATAGAAGAGATTCTCTGAAATGCTTACAAAAGATTCAACATTCCCATTGTCGAGGACCTAGGTGATGATCCCTCAGCTACAGATGAATCTACTGAGATAGTGGCAGAAGAGGTAAAGGAGACAGGTGAAGAAAAAGGTAAGGACTTAGATTCCTCTGCTCCGGAAGAGGAAGTTCAAGGACAAGTAAATCCAGACTCTCTAGTAGTCTCTGGATCTAAAGGAGAAGAAAGTATAAAAGAAAAATCCAGTCAAGAAGAACAAGGAAAGGGAAGAGAAGAAGAATCAAAGATAGAAAAAGCTACAAATGACAGTGGTAAGGCTGCAGAAGGAGAGAAAATTCTTTCTCCAGCAAGAGACACAGCAGAAGCAGTCAAGGATTTCTTGACCAAAGAGATGATGGAATTTGATGAACCAGAGTTGCTTCAAGGTCCATTTAATTTTGATTCCCTCTCTCCAGTGCAAACCATGAAGCTAGCATCCTTCACTCAAGCAAAGGCAAAAGAAAAAATGCTGAAGTCTCACATGGAAGATTGTGAACTCATAGAAACTGCATCTGGTGTATTGGAGAAGATCATGCCATCTTTTTAGAAAGATCCCTTAGCCTCTTCATCTGCTAATCTCAAATCTCTAGTAAATAGTGTTAATACACATTTTGAATCTCTTGAGAAATCAGCTGAGGAGAAGGTCCGGAAATAATTTTTGAATAAGAGATTCTCGGAGTTACAAGGCTTAATAACAAATGATAGGAGAGTTATGGATATTGGAATAAAGAGCTTGGAAAATGCTCTTAAAGATGGCAGAGATATCTACAAATTTTGTTTATCTTGGCCTAAAGTAACCATGGATATTGAGAAGAAAGTAAAAGAGCAAGAGGATAAACTGATAAGTTTATCTCAAAGTTTTGATCCTCTCTCCACTCCTATAGTAAATCAAGAATGTCAGACTATTGCAGTCATAGCTAAAATAAAGAAGCTTGAGAAGGAGAAGAAAAATAGAACAAGCAAGTTAAGTGAACTCAGAGGAATCATTATCACTAAGTTAGAGGCCACGCATGAGGCTCTAACTGATGCTCAGAGCACAGCCCGGACCAGTGATCCGACAGATTTCAAGAGGGCAGAAGCTTTTGCATTCCTATTGAGTGGTCACATCTCAATTTTGGATAGGATGAAGCAGAGTTGGGTGACAGAAGTTGTACATTTGAAAACAACTTTTGTAGACATACTACAGTATATGTAAGTATAACCTGTTTATATACTTATGCAGCTAAGTATAGTTGAATTTTTGGAATTTTGGTGTGTGGACCCTACCCTTTGCCATTGATGTCAAAGGGGGAGTGAGGAACAATGAAAAATGTGGAATCCAGCTAAGCGGGAGCTCCAGAAAAATGTACATTAGAAGAAAGCATCAACCAAGGGGGAGTATAGTATAACACTTAGTCATTTTTCACTAAGTGTTGCCATCAATGCCAAAGGGGGAGATTGTTGGCAAGAGACACATTGGAGCTTCATGATTGTTGTCATTGATGGCAACAAAGTTCATCCCACACATTCAAAGGACATAGTGTGCCTATACCGGAAGTCAGATTGAAGAGTGTTGTGGTCCGGTAAGCAAGAATAGTGTGTTGTGGCAAGGTCCGACAGACAGGTACGGATCTCTAAGAGGAAGTATCTTTGGAAAGTGCAGACTTGGGGAAGTCAAGAGGAATGCCTTGACTGGTAGATTCCAGGATTTGAGCCTTCGATGATGAAGGAGTGAAGAGATACAAGCATTCAAGTATTGGTATCCTATTTGGCAGAGCAGACAAAGGAAGAACTAACCGACAGAGCATCAGACACTATTCCGGATGAGATGTTGATGGTGATCAATATTATTAAAGTATCATTCAAGATTGGCTGACTTGTTAGATGACTTCTATAAGTATCTCTTTGATCCGCATCACTTGGTAAGCAAGGATTCAGCTAACAGACTAATGTCTGGGAAATATTGACTATTTCGGATGCCGACTAGAAAGAGGATGAAATCCTTTGTGCGGAGATATATATACCAAATGGATTTCGATGAGAGTTGTTGTTGTTGTTGTTGTGTGTGTGAAGAAAAGCAGTAGAGCAGAAGGAAAGCAGTAAGGAAGGTCCAGTATGTGAAAGGACAGCAGCATAAAAGAAGAGAAAGGATGAAGTGCAGTAGATCAGTATACTGAGCCTAACCGGAACTAAACTCCAGCACGTGTGGATGCTTCTCATTAGTTCAAGGATCCTGTTATTCTTCTTACAACTTGTAGATAGTGAGTCTCTTGTAGGCAGTGAACCTCTTGTGAGCAGTGTGCTCGGGCAGTGAGCCCTAATTGGCAAGTGCCATTTTGTAATTCTATTCTTCTAACAGAGAATACAATCTTGGGTTAATTAGCCCATGGTTTTCTCCCTTAACAGGGTTTCCACATCAAAAATATTGTGTCATGTGTATTTCCATTTCATGGTTATGTTTGCTTATTTGAATTAATGCTGCATTAATTATTAAGAAAGTTTAGAAAGCAGAAATAATTAAGATAACTGATTCACCCCCCCTCTCAGTTATCAACATACTTAAAGGAGTTCTTCTTATCCTTCTTGATCTTCTACAGGTTTTCTAATAGTTGATTTAAGAGAAAATCACATAGGTCATAATCTGCATTCTCCCTCAACATCTGATATGCAATATATATTGCAGTCCTAGACATAGAATTCTCCCTACTAGAATGATAGATCTTATACCCAATTATCATTGAGGAAAATTTTACATCTGGATCTATGATGTCATCTATGGTCATTGCTCTCTTGTCAAACTTAGATCCAGTGGCTTTAGTTACTGTCTGGTTTTTGACCGATTTGAGTGTAGGTAACCCACCGGATGAGTGCAATCCAGTTACTACCCTGATGGCATCTTTTGTTATCTTGAAGGGCCTCATTAACCACATGAAATTATCATGCATCCTGCTTAGGACATACCAAACCCAATCATCTTCTGCAAAACAGGGAAAGTGTATGCAATGTCTGAAATGTTTATCCCGGAGAGCCTTGTATTGAGGTTTGAGTTCAAAACTATCATCTATTAGTTGTTTGTGATAGATGTCCATCAATTTAGAGTCTCCAAATTCCTCAATACTGGCATGAATATAGACCCTAACATCTTCTACATGCAATACCCCATGTAGAATGCTAGAAAATGTGCCTAAAGGATCAACTTCTAGAGATTTATAGGGATGTTTCTTGAATTTAGGGTGTGGCCTATCAGTAATCTTAACAACCATTTGAGTAGCCATCTTGCAAAAGATTTGGAGAGAGATTTTTAGAATAGAGGTACCTTTTTATGCTTTAGGGTTTGAAATAGGAGCTGGAACAAATTGCTAGTTGAGTTCAATTTTTCAGTTTGATCTTTGAGTGAGTTGTAGAAACTTTGATGCAAAGCTCTTCTTTTCTTCTTCTTGAATGCAAATGTGCAAATAATGAGTGAATGGACCCTTTTAACTTTGCACAAACCCTAATTTCCTTTTGCAATAAATGCACAACATAAGTTATCCGGTTGCCCTATTTTGAGAGATCTTCCTGAATCATTGCACTGAACTTAGAATCATTGTCAGTGAGGATTGACAATCTATCTTCTTTTCTTCGGTCATGCCATGGGTCCACAGATCAAAGTAACTCAAATTTGAATCATATCGGATCTATCTGCAAAAAACCCTACTTTACCAGATGGCTATCAAACCAGATCAACTTGAGTAGTTAAACTCTTGAAAAACTCCATGCGGATCTTTCATATTTTTACTAAGGGTTATACAGATATTTTTCTAAGAACCCTTTAATCCATAGCATTCCATGTGCCAAATTTAGGCACTAATTGACTGGCTGGGCGAATTTATTTTTCTTTGTGACTCCCCTTGAGCTAGAGCTCATCTGTTTAGTTTTCAGAAGGAATATCAGCACCGGATTCTGGTGCGGATCCATCTTCAATATTTTTTGTACTCTTCTTCACCCAAATCTTGCTCATCTCCTTTTGAACTTCATCCACATTTACTTTACCTTTGCCTTTATCTTGTTTTTGATTATGTTGCACCGGACCCTTTTTATCCTGGTTTTTACTTCTATAGAATTTGGCAGTATGACCAAATCTATTGCATTTGTAGCAGACAACATTTCTTTACATATTTGATTGATATCCTCTTGATCTGCATTGATTAGCCATATGTCCCATTCTATTGCATGAAAAGCATCTACCATTGAATGAATTATTTATTTGCATATTTCTGCATTCATGAGATTTGTAACCATACCTTTTGTAGTTGAAACATTGTCTGGAGAAGGATTGATTAGTCTGATTCATTCTTATTCTGCACTTAGTTACTTTATGACTAAAATTGTTGCAATTGAAGCAATATCCATTGAAGGATGAATATCTTTGAGCATTTGGTTGCCTTACTGGAGGTCTTCTAGGCCTATTTCTTTGGTTTCCTGATCCAAAGTTCTTCTGACCAGATCCAGAGCTTTCACCTTTCTCATATCCCAAGCCACACTTATCATCTACACTCTTTTGGCTCTCAAGAAGAACGTCAAGTTGGGCTGAGCTTATCTTGAATTTCTCTTTGTATTCATTTTCTATTTGAAGACTTTGTTTAAGAGTCTCTATCTGATTCTCAAGTTGTTCTTCATTATCTCTAGCTTCTTCAAGATCAGATTCAAGATGCCTAATTATTCTGTCCATTTTGTGGCAATCCTCTATCTTCTCCTTGAGGGATTGTTTTAGATTATCTTCACTTTTCCTTTTTCTTCAATTTCTTGGGTGAATCTCATAACCCCTGATTCCATTTCATGCCTTACCATAATGATCTCTTTTGATAGCTTCTCACATAGCTTATTTTTCTCATTTAGATCTTCATTAGTATCGTTGTCTTCACTCTAATTGGATAATTTTTGAAGTGGTTCCTTTCTCTTTTTCACAGACATACTAAGTTTTTCTTTTAGCTCATTTATGAAATCATCAGCTTCTTTGAGTCGTTCTCTCAAATTATTGACTTCAAAATATGATTGTTCAAGATCATCTAGGGTAGACTGAAGTTGTTCCTTCATATCATATATATCCATTGAGATTCCCAGATCTTCCTCAAGCTGTTAGGCTTTGTTTAGAGGAACTTAACTCTGATACCAATTGTTGGAAACAAGGCAGATAACTGAGAGGGGGGGTGAATCAGTTATCTCAAAATTTCTTTAACTTTCTTTTCTTTTGTTAACTTAAAAATCAGTGCAACATCAAATTATATAAGCATATGTGATCATAAGAACAAAAATAAAATCAACACACATAACACAAGGATTTTTACATGGAAAACCCTGTTAAGGGAAAAACCACGGGGTGACTAACCCAAGATTGTATTCTCTGTTAAAAGAATAAAGGAGTACAAAATGGCACTTGCCAATTAGGGCTCACTGCCTAAGCACACTACTCACAAGAGGCACACTACCTACAAAAGACTCACTGTCTACAGAACTTACATAAGGTAATCAGGTGTTTGAACTGATGAGAGGCATCTACAAATGCTAGAGTTCAGTTCTGGTTAGGCATAATACATTGATCTGATGCACTTCATTCTTCCTCTTTTTTAGTGTTGTTGCTTTGTCACATACCGGACTTGAATTGATGCTTCCACACTTATCCTTCTTTTCTTTGCACTTTATTTCATCTTCCTTCACACCACACACACTTACATACTGGAATCCCTCTGATATATATATCCGCATAAAGAATTTCTAACAACTTGCTAGTTGGCATCAAGAACACTGCAAGTAATTACTCTGTTGGCTAAATCCAAGCTTGATTTGTGATGCGTATCAAAAACATAGATAGCGAAGTCATTAATCATGTCGGCCAACAATGTATGATCCCCAAAATAGCTTGATCAACACCTTTTACTCATCCAGATGAGGTCTGATGCTCTGTCGGTCAATTCTTCCTCTGTCTACTCTACTTGACTGCAACTTGATGCTCAGATGCTTGTATCTTTTCCATGCTTTACTACCGGAGGCTAAATCTCTGGAATATAGTAGTCATGATACCCTTCTTGACTTTCCCAAGTCTGCAACTTACTGAGTTACACCATCTGAGAGATCTAGACCTGATTGTCAGACCTTGTTGCATACTCTGTTCTTGTTCATCAGACCAAAACAATCTTTAATCTGACTTCTGATATAGGCATACTATGTACTGCGGATGTGTGGGATAGACTTTGTTGCCATCAATGACAACACTCATGAAGCCACATAGTGTCTCTTGCCAATAGGAGCTACTTCAGCAATTAGCAAATCAGAAGGAAGACAATGGAATGGATGAGGATCTGAAGGAGAAGACAAAGGAATGTGAGAAGCTGGCAAAACAAGTTGTTGTCCTAAAACATGAGATGGAATCTGAGGTGACGAGGCTAACCAAGGAAATCAAGGAAAGGAAGAAGACTAAGGAAAACCTGAATCAGTCTCTGAAAGAAAGAACAGAAGAGTACTACAAATTAGATAGAATAATTGGCCATCTAGAGTCTGATCTACAATAAACTAGGTATAATGAGGAACAACTTGAAAGGCAAATTGTCATTCTCAAACATGACCTAGAAGCTGCAAATGAATACAAAGAAAAGTTCAAGATAAGCTCAGCTAAACTTGAAGTGTTTCTTGATAGTTAGAAGAAGGTTGATGATAAGAATGGTCTAGGATATGAGATAGGTGAAATCTCTAGATCCAGTCAAAGAAATCCTAAAGCAAGAAATCAAAGAAGGAATCCTAGAAGGCCTCCGATAAGACAACGTAATGCTCAAAGGTATCCATCTTTCAATGGTAATTATTTCAAATGCAATGAGTATGGTCATAGAGCTAATCAATGTAGAATTAAAATGAATCAAAATGCATTATCTTTCTCCAGTCAATGCTTTAATTGTAAAAAGATAGGTCATAAGGTTGAAGATTACAGAAGTGGATCAAGGAATCCTCCTAAGAACAAACAAGTTTTCAATGGAAGATGTTTTACTTGCAACAAGTTTGGGCATATTGCAATGCAATGCATATCTAAACTTGCTCCAACATGTAATTGTCAGAGGAATAAGATTGTGTGTTTCAACTGCAACAAATCCAGACATATTGCTAAATTTTGCAGAAGCAAAAAGGAGAACTCACAGGTAGGTAAAGGGAGAACAGAGTAGAAGATGGACAAAGGAAAGGGAAAAGTAGATGTGAATGAGATCCAAAATGAATGAACAAAACATGGGTGAAGAAAAGTGTAATGAATGATGGTGATGGGTTCGCACCAGAATCTGGTGCTGATAATTCCTCTCGGAATTGAAATAGGAGCTCTGGCTCAGGGGGAGCTGCATTGAAAATATAATTCCCCCTGCCAGTAAGTGGGTGCCTGAATCTGGCATGATGAATGAAGATAAATAAGTCTATTTTAGATCTGTTGAAGCAAATTCTAGAAGAAAAGAAGCTAATGCTATTGATTGCAGAGTAATTGAAGATTGACTGTATTCAGAAACAGTGTAACCAGATGAATTAGGGCAAACCATTTATTACAATGGTGAATTAGGTTTTGTAGAGCATAAAAGGTCATCCACTCAACATTTGAATCACTTTGTATTCAAAGAGAACAAGGAGAAGACCACCTAAGCTGAGTTTTCAAAGATTTGGAGTGCGAAAAGTGAATTCGACAGCTAACCCTAATCCCATGGAGAAAAAGGTATTTTTCTGTGAAGCTTTGAACTTGTGATCTTTTTGAAATGGCTACTCCATTGGCTGTTGACATCACCGAAAGGCCCCAACCTAAATTCAAAAGGCATCCACACAAATCTGTAGAGGTCAATCCGTTAGGTGCCCTTTCTAATGTTCTGCATGGAGTGTTGCACGTAGAAGATATTAGGGCTTACATTCATGCTAGCATAGATGAGTTTGGGGATTTGAAGTTATTGGATTTGTTTAAGAACCACCTAAGGGGTGAGATTTATGGTCTTAAACCTGAGTATAAGGCGCTGCAAGACAAACATTTCATTCAGGGTATTGGGTTCCCGACCTTCGATGCGAATGAGTGGGTCTGGTATGTACTGAGTCGAATGTATGTGGTTGATGAAACCCTTTAAGATCACTAAGGATGCCATCAAGGTCGTAACAGGATTGAACTCATCTGGTGGACTGTCAATGTTAAAGTTAGTGAAGAATCAGACTATAACTTATGCTACAGGCTCAAAGTTTGATAAGAGGGCAATGACAATAAATGATATAACTAATCTGGATGTCAAATTTGCATCTATGGTGATTGGGTATAAGATATACCACTCCAGCAGGGAAACTCAGTATCTGGTACAACCATTTATGTTGCTTATCAGATGTTAAAAGAAAATGCTAACTATGATTTGTGTGAGCTACTGCAAAACCAGCTAATGGAGAATCTAAACAAGATCAAGAAGGATAAGAAGAATACATTCAAGTATGGTACGTTGGTCTTGTGCCTGTTCTTTTATTTCATGAATGAGTTGCCTAGGATGAAAAGCCTGCATTGGACCAGTGATAAGCCTGTTGCCATACAAATAAGAGAGCACTTGCACAATATTGGTGACTCCAATGCCCAAAGGACTGCTCTTTAGGGATATTTCAAGAATTTCTAGAATATGATGCAATCAAGGGAAAGAATCCCTAAGTCTATGGTGGAAAAGTACAAGGATACAATTTGTTTCATGGTGGAAATAGATCAATGCTTGATGGAAGCAGTTGAACCAAGGACTGTATGGATCATGCCCATGGGGTATGAAGTTGATGAACAAATACTGGAAATGTATTCTCAACACATTCTGAGCAAACCAAAAGATACCTTAGTTGAGAGATTCAGTACATATGGTGAGCTTAGTTTGAAACTGCATGTTGAGCTCCGGAAACCTAAAATTAAGAGAAAGGTCTAAAGGCAAGTTGAAATGTACGTAGAAAGTATTAGAATAACCAAAGAAGTTGTGAGAGAAAATAGGAAGAGGACCGAGCAAGTTGAAGAAGAAAAGCCAGACAATGAACAACCTTGTGCTCCAAAAGCCTCCCCTAGCCAACAAAGAAGAACAAGAAGCTCTGTTGCTACCTCTGGTCACTCAAAGTCTGCTAGTATAGAGAAACTGGAAGATAAACCATCCGGTAAAGAAGGAAAGAGAAAGAAGACAAAAGCCTCTAGAATCGAATGAAGAAGTGAAAGAAATAAAGTCAAAAAGGGCAGAAGCATCAAGGGTTGCCAAAGACAAGCCCTCCAGAAGTGTAAAGGTGAGCAAAAGACAAAAGACTGAGACTCATGATGAAAAATCCACCTTGTCAGTTGAAGATATTGTGAATGCAGTAACTGTTCATGGGAATTTGAAGCCCATAACAAAATATTATGACAACTTTGATAACGCCAACAAGAGAATTTTGGAGGATGCTACTGTTAAGTACTTGAATACATTCAACATAACACTTGTGGAAATTTTGTCAGAAATCCCTAAGAGTCTAAGTGATATTTTGGAGATGAGAAAAGAAGCTGCTAAAGCCAAGGATTTAGAGCTAAGAGAACATGTGTTGTCCAGTCTATGTCTGGTAATCTCTAGGAAGGAAGCAAACAAAATTTTCAAAGAAGTTAAAGATGAATTCAGAAGCAAAATTAGGATGAATAAGCTAATGCTTGGAGACATTGATGAAGTGGTCAAAGAAACAAAACAAATTCTGAAGAAAGCCCTAGACAAGAATAAGTTTTATGTGGTCACTGAAGAACATGTTGATGCTGATGATACATCCTTTCCGAATGATGAAGAGTTGAAGAAAAATGAACAACAAGATGAGGTAGATGATTTCTCTGTTCCGGAAGAAGAAATATTAAATAAATGAGATGAAGAGATGGTGAAGGAAGATAATGTTGATGGTGCAGAGGATACTCAAATTCCTCCGAACCAATCTGGTGAAGAAAATGCAGAGATGAATACGGAAATAAATGCCCCTACTGAAGGTGATTTTGAGAAGAATAAAGAGCAGAATGCAAAGAAAGCAGAAGCAAAGAAAAAGAATGAAAATGATACGTAAGACAATGTAGTTGACTCTGGAAAGGCAGAAGATGCAGGCCCTAAAGAGCATAAAACATAAACATCATATTGGGCAAGAGACACTACAGAAGCAGTGAAATAAATTTTGGAGAAAGATAAACAAGTTGTAGAAGATCCGGATATAATACAAGGTCCAATCAATTTTGATACTCTATCACAGGTACAGAAGATGAAGTTGGCCTCTTTTGCACAAGCTAAGGCTAGAGAGGAAATCTTGAAGTTTCATATAGAAGATAGTGAGTTGCTTGGTCTTGCATCTGACATTTTGGAGAAAATCATGCCTACATTTTAGAAGGATTCAGCAGCATCCCCCTCTGGTCAGTTGAAGAGTTTGATAAACTCTGTAAGTACTCACTTTGAGTCCTTTGAAAAATCAGCAGAAGTCAAAGTTTGGAATGAATTTAATGATAAAAGATTTAGTGAACTAAAAAGAATAATTGACAATGATAGAATTATGTTGGATACTGGTGTAAAGAGTATTCAAAATTCCCTCACTGAAGGAGGAGATGTGTACAAATTTTGTTTATCTTGGCCAAAAGTTGTAGAGGATATTGAGAAGAAAATAAAGGAGTCTGAGCAAAAATTATCAAATGTATCTCAATTCTTTAATCCTTTGACAATATCTGTGGCGAATCAAGAATGTCAAGTAATTAGCTTGATTGATGAAATAAAGAAATTGGTGAAAGAAAATGAAAACATTGTGGCAAGGATGTGTGAACTCCAGGGACTAATTTTTCCTAAGTTAGAAACAATGTTCGATGCATTGACAGAAACTCAAGTTGCTACTCTGACAAGTGATCCCACTGATCTACAGAAGGCAAAGTCACAAGCATTTTTATTCAGTGGTCATATTTTAGTTTTGGACAGCATGAAGAAAAGTTGGGACAGTGAATTGGCACTGTTGGAAAACATTTTTGGTGATGTGTTTGAGTTCATGTAGATAAGATATAAGGATTGTTTGTATAAATGCGCCCATGAACATAGAGTTTTTGCGTGAATTTTGGTATGCAGGTCTCAGCCTTTGCCATTGATGTCAAAGGGGGAGTGGAAAGTAGTGAAAAATGAGGAATTCATCTAAGGGGGAGCAATGGAAATCACAAGTGTACATAGTAAGGGGGAGTTGTTCTAACACTTAGTCATTTTTCACTAAGTGTTGCCATCAATGCTAAAGGGGGAGATTGTTGGCAAGAGACACTGCTAGGCATGTTAGGTGTTGTCATTGATGGCAACTAAATCTATCTTATACATCCACATTGTATCATTTGATCATACCAAAAGTCAGATTGCATATTTGTCTAAGTCCGGATAGACATGAATAGAGCCTATGACAGGGTTCAATATTTTGGTCCACATTTCGCCACAGGTAATTATATTGTGTTGTGGATCTGAGGGAATGTTAAGGGATGTCAGGGGTACCCAAATCCAAAATTTTAGTCTCCGGTGATGAAGGGATTGAAAGTTACAAACATTTGAGTATCGGGTTTTGGTTAGACAGTTCAATCCGGTGAAGAACAAGCCAACCTGGTGTTTGATCCTTGTGTAGATTAAGAGAAGTGGTTGGTTGAGCAATTTATGAGATCCAGTGGTATTGGCTAACATGTGTGGTGACTTGAATACATAGGTTTTGGTCTGCATTGATGTTTGTGCATGGATTCAGCTGACAAAACAGTGATCTTAAAAAAGTTTCTAAGTTTTCTTGAGGCTGACTGCAGTTGATGTAATTTCATGTTGTGGATATATATGATCGATGGGTGAGAGCATTTTGAGGTATGGATGTGTGAATATGAGGTGAGAGGTGCGAAGTGTGGTAGTATCAAGTGTGAAGCAAGAGATTTGAGCCTCGGATCATGGCAGAACAATGAAATAGGGCAGTGAGAGATGAAGTGTGTGAAGTCAGTAAATTGAGCCTAACTGGAACTGTAATCTTGCATTGTTAGATGTTAATTTTCAGTTCAAGTATTTCAGCGAACTACTTGTAATTGATCTTATAGGCAGTGAACCTCCTTTGAGTAGTGAGCTCTGGGCAGTGTGCCCGAAGGCATGTGCCTTCCCATTTTGTAATACTTTTAACAGAGTATAAAATCTTGTGGGTTAACCCCCACCGTGGTTTTTCCCTTAACTGTGTTTCCACGTAAAAATCCTGGTGTTCATGTGTGATGATCTTGTTCCTGTTATTCTTAAGTTCATGGTTCTTTCTTTTGAATGTATGTGGTAAATTAATAAAGGAACATAATAATAAGTTTTGCAGAACACTGATTCACCCCCCTCTCAGTGTTCCTTAATTTCAACAATTTAAAATAATTAACTAATTGAAAACAGTAATTATAGTGTTTAATTATTTATTTTATGTTTGAAAATTTATTTAATTAATAATAATAAATAATCATGCATCCTCTAAAATTAAAAGGTACCAAAATATAGTGGAAAGCATTAAAACTCTAGATGACAGAATTTTAGTTTCATAGAATGAGTTACAACAGGAAGTAGTACATTAGTACAAGGAACTATTAAATAACAAGCAACTTGATGTTCACAAGGCTTATGAGCTATTGAATAATATTCCCCAAGTTGTTACAAATTCATATAATTAGATGCTACTTGCACCATTTACGCAAGAAGAGATAAGATATGTGGTTTTCTCTATGCCACCTAATAAAGCCCCTCAACTAGATGGATTCATAGCTTTATTCTTTCATAAAGGATGGGATTTCTTGGGTAAAGACATTTGGCATGTTGTGGAAGAAGCAAGAAGGAACAAGAAAGTTTTGAAAGAGATGAACACTACCTTACTAGCCCATATTCCCAAAAAATTTAATCCCTCAACGTTTGCAGACTTTCAACTGATATCACTATGTAATACCATATACAAACTCATAACAAAATCCATTACCTTTAAGGTTGAATACTATCATGCCAAATATAATCTCAGAAGAGCAAGGAGGGTTTGTGCCCAGGAAGGAAACTTCAGAAGGGTCCCTTTACACACATGAAGTCCTACATTCAATTCATAAGCACAAGATTAAAGATCAATGATGATTAAGTTAGATATGCTAAAAGCCTATGATAGAGTGAGTTGGAGCTTTCTTTTTTTGGTGTTGAATAAATTTAGTTTTTCTAATCATTGGTGCAAATGGATACATGCATGCATTACATGCTCCAGTTTTTCTATTATCCTCAATGGAAGAACTTTTGGCTTTTTCAAATCCACTCAAGTTACTAGGAAAGGGGACCCTATTTCCCCCATCCTTTTCATCATCATGGAAGAGGCTTTGAGTCGAGGTATACAGGTTGCTAATAATCAAAATAGATGGACATGTATAAAAACTTTGCATTTTGCCCCTCCAATGACTCATTCACTTTTTGTAGATGATACTCTCTTGTTTGGATAGGCTACCATAAGAGAAGTTAAGAATATTAATAAGGTCTTGAGTGTATACTATGAAGCATCAGAATAGAAAATAAACCCTCAAAAATCTAATTTTTTTTTTCATACAGTTATCCCTACTCAGAAAAAATATGTTAGCTTATGGGTTACAAAATGGGGGAGCTTCCTTCTCAACATTTAGGGATTCCTATGTTTATTGGAGCAAATAAAAATGTCATTTGGCTTAAAATTTTGGAATCCATAAAAAATAAAATAGGCTCTTGGAAGAGCAAATGGTTAACCTTCTTAGGTAAGCTTGTCATGATCAAAGCAATTGTATCTGCTATCCCGATCTATATGATGTCTATGCTTAATATGCCTAAAGGTATTATTGATTAAATCCAAAGATTGCTATGGAAATGGAATTTAGATAGAACAAAGAAGAAGGCAATAGCTCTTGTGTCTTGGGATAAAATATGTTCTTCCAAGAGAGAAGGGGGAGTAGGCATTTTGAATTTAGAGGCTCAAAATTTAGCCCTAGGGGCGAAATTAGCATGACAAATGTATACAAAACCTGAAATGAAATGGTGTAAACTCATCCAAGCAAAGTATTTAAATTCTACAAATCCAAAGAGTATTTTCACCACCCCAGATCCTCCCTTTGGATCTCGGATGTGGAATTTTATAATTAAATGTAGAGAATTTATACTTCCTCACCTTTCCTAGTTAGTACATAATGGAGAGAGAGCCCTATTTTGGGAGGATTCATAGAATGGGTATACTAGAATAAATTCTTGTGAAGGTTTGCAGGATGCTAAGTAGGTTCTAACTCAACTATGGGGCTCAAAAGTGAAAGATTATTTTCAACTTCAATCAGGGATTACACAAAGTAAAGTGAAATGGAAAGAATTTTCTGAGGTTAGGATCCCTCAAGAGAAAAAACAACTTCTCAAGGATTTATTAAGAGTAAAGTCTTCTTTGCCTCACAACCAGATCAACTCATTTGGTGTCCTTCCAAAACTGGATCTTATACAGTGAAGTAGGGATACACATCTCTTATGACAAACAACTTAGGGGCTTAGCAATGGCCAATGAAATTGTGTTGGGGCAAAAATTGCTTCCTAAAAGCAGAGGAATTTTCTTGGTTGGCAATAAAAAATAAGATCCTAACAAGTGACTGGTTGGTCAAAATAGGTATTTTTGAACCATTTAATTGTGACTTATGTGGAAAGGAGCAAGAGAGTACTACACATTTGCTTCTAATGTGCCCATTTTCCTATAGATGTTGGTTTTGGTTATTGAATAAGATTAACTAGAATATCCCTTTGCCTAAATCTTTATTAACTCTCTTTCAAAGTTGGCCTAATCTTTATAAGGATACTATGTTTTCCTCTTTTTGGGAAATTACACCATCTATACTAAGGAATATCTGGCTGGAGTGTAATTGAATAATTTTTAGGAAAGAACAATTGAAGATAGAGGATCTACTATATAGGGTTGAAAATTCAAAATAGTAATGGTTCAAATACTTAGAAGAAATAATTCAAACTTTACATCTTGGGATGGTTTTCTTATTAAGAATTAGCAAAAGATCAAACCTTTACCTTTAGGCTCAGACACCCAGAAACAAGTTGTTGATCACAAACAAATTCGTTGGAAAACCCCATTAATTGACTGGGCAAAACTCAATTTTGATGGAGCATCTAAAGGGAATCCAGGACTATCAGGTATAGGATGTGTAATCAAAGATCATACAGGTAAACTTATTTATGCTAAGGCTTCTAAAATAGTAGATGGAATGAATAATGAAGCAGGAGCTCAAGCTATGCTAATGGGGATAAAGATGGAAAAACATATATTGGTATTAAGAAAATTGTTCTAGAAGGGAACTCTTCAATTATTATCAACGCTTTCAGATGTAAAAATAGTTGTAACTAGAGAATTGAGAACATTCTAAAGGAATCATGGGAAATCATTGAGGAGTTCAAAGATTATTGTTATCAACACACTTTCAAGGAAGGGAATGAAGTTGCAAACCTTCTGGCAAATCTTTCTTGTCAAGTGACTCATCAAACTTTTGAAATTGATCATCATACTTTGTCCCATCATCAATTGATCCTAGAGCTGTCGAGGAAAGATATTTCATGACATAATTTCTCTCTATGAAGAAAAATTATTGTATTTAACTAACATGTTTGTTTTTCTTTTTGACAGGTCCCTCATTTGCATGCAAAAGTTGTAAGACATAATTTCTTGCCTCTAACATGTGTGAGTTTAATGTGAGCTAAGAATAACAACTGATTAGCTCTTTCCACCAACATGTGCGAGTTAAAGAGGAAGGACAATTCACATTATGTGTCTCAAGATATAATCTCAGGGAATGATTACAATATGTGCAAGGTAGAATGAAGGATTAATGTCATTCATGTGGAGCACTTATAAACTAACTTTTTCTAGAGTTTTCTCCTCACTTCTGTAGAGTGTAATTTTCACAAAGATTACAGGGAATAGTAGCTATAGAAAATTCATGTAATAAGAGGATCTTCTTTGCGGTACAAAAATGGGAAATGCCCATTCATGGTGCAGTCGACTCCAACTTCTTGACTAGGGCATTCAAAATACCAGAAGATGCAGTCGAAGAAGCTATAATGGAGATATGCGGTAAAGAATTTCTTCAAGAATATCGTTTCATCTACTCTTCTTAGTTGGTTTCACACTTCTTACCAAAATTTATGGACTTAATTCAACATGCCAACTTTGTGAGAGTTCTGGCTAAAAAATTGTTCATGAGTACTTGTTTTCGAAGGAGAAATTCCACGAATCCCTAGCTAACTACGACTTACAAACTGGTGATGCTCCTATAGGGGGTCTTTTCACACTAGTGGAGATTTAGAGGAATCAAATGGTAAATTGCATTTATAATGCAATGTTTCATGGTTTGTAAAACAATTGTACTGTTTCACTGGAGAGATCACTCCGCTCCCGTAACAAACAAATTGGAGTGGAAAAAAGTGAAAAAATTGAAGATAAATTTCATGGGTAGACCTATCTGCTACACTATCAACTTTTGGTTCCAGTTACAGGTGATGAAGGCGCCAACGAAGATCAACAAGGTTTCCTCGTAACAAACCTTAATGAAGAAAACCCAATGGCATAATAGATAAATCTTTGAATCTATGTTTTGGTGTTTATCCTAGTTTTTTGGTTTCTGGTTGATATGGCATCTACTGATAATCTATAGTCTGTTGTTAGATTCTCACATACTCTATGGGAGTATTTCTTGCATACATATGTTATATGTCAGACTATAGTTTGCAGATATGTTGGATGCTTTCGTAGATCCCCCTGTTTTGGCTTATGTGAGGGGGTTTTTGTTCTAAACTGTTGCTATGACCCCTGTGGGGATTTTTGTAATACTTTTTTAATTAATATAATATTATGGTGTTATACACCTTTACCAATAAAAAAATAATAATAAATAATCATGGTGATGAATTATTTATTTATTGCATATATTTTATTTTAATTAATTATGTAGTTAGATAATTATAATTTCTAATATCATTTAAAAATAGAATTAAAGTGATTTAGCATTCAATTATTTTAATTATTATAATTAAAATGGTATTGAATGTGCAAGTCCTTATTTAGAATTAGAAATAAATAATTATGTTTTATTTCAATTTGAAAAAAAAAAGATTAAAAGATTTATTATTTTACTTTGCAAATAGAAAACTGATATTTAATTCTCTAATATTTTAATATTAAGAATGTGCACAATGGAAAAGATTAATTAATGGTGATTTTTATTTTTAATTGGAATAAACTATTATTTATTCTTATTTTAGAGAATGCATGAGTTAGGGTTGAGAGAAGAAAATAGAAAAAGGAAAGCTATTATTATGAGTGTGCTTTTATCCATTCATTATTCATTTTAATTGTTAACTTAATTATTGCAATTAAGAAGAAAGAAAAGTATGTAATGACCCAATCAAATATTTTTGTAAATACTATCAAATATAAAGTATACATAGAAAATATAACATGAGATTCATTGAAATAACCTCAATGCAATTTGCATGTTAAAGATTATAACATAAAATGTTGGTTTTTACTATAAACTATATCATAGAAGCACTCAATGTTTGCATACATAAAAAAAAAAACATCACCAAAACATTGGAGCTAATTTATATTGATAGAATGTATAGAAAAACATTGCCATAAACTAAAAAATAGTAAAATATAATGATATTCAGATTTGTAAATAAAACTTTGTATGCTAGAGCTCTTTTCACAAATCTTACAAACAAAGTATTGAAAACTATGTTTGAAGTGCAGATTACAACCTTATATGAGATTCCCCTCAAGAAACCAAAGGGGTTTCATCCTCAAATTGATAAATGAACACAAGTGCTCAAAAAATTTTGGTAGAGTTTTGGTATGCTAAATGAAGAAATTGCCTACATTTTATAGATGTTGAAGGCCCAACTGGGGCACCCAAATTCCAATGCCCCTCTAGCTTAAAATAGATGGTAACTCTTCCATAAAATCTTGTCATAGAATATACTAAAAATAGTGGGAGTTACATGAGGCCCATGAAGAAGAAAATTATTTTAGGTACCCCAACTTAGTGAGGTCCTAACTCATATCCCAATGGGTGAAAATCAAATTTCTTTGGTGTGCTAGAAAGATATCTAGAAGACCTATGCTTAAAAATAAAAATACAAGATTTTTTAATACATTGGGCCTTATAAACACTTTGAAGATCTTTGAAAAATATGATTTTCAAAAATGTAAAAAAATACTAAAGAATGCCAAAATTAAATATTAAATTAAAATTATTTCCCTATCACTTTCCCTAAGCCCTCAAGAAATATAGAATGGGATTTTGGGTCCCTAAATTAAATTAATATAAAGGAGACGTTGCAAGTCCACTCTTCCCAAAATTGTTTTCCCTCAAGCAATGTAAATTTGGATGCTCCAAGATCTTTGGTCCCTCTCATGTAGCATCTTTTGCAGGTAGATTCTTCTAGTGAACTAGATGCTTTGTAATACTTCTACTTCTTAATTTCTTCACCCTAGTATCAATAACAACATCAAGTATCAAAATAAGCTTCCCCTCATCATCCAAGGGTGATAAATCCAATGAAGTTGTGACATATTGTCCAACTTCCCTTTTGAGGCAAGACACATGGAAAACATTATAGATCTACTATTCTCTGGAAACTCCAACTCATAATAAACTTTACCGATTTTTCTCATGATCTTGTATGGTCCATAGAAGTGAGGTTTGAGATTTTTAGTCCCACTTCTTTTGATGGAGGATTGCTTGTATGGCTATAATCTTAGAAAATCCATGTCCCCAACCTTAAGTGATCTCTCTATGTGGTTCTAATCTACATAGAACTTCTATTGACTCTAGTCTTGTTGGATGTGATCTTTGAGTGATCTCAATATTCTTGGCTATGCTTAACCAATTCACTAAATCAACAAAGGTTAATGCATCATAACCATATAATGCCATAAATGGAAGCATACCAATGGACATGTGGTAGGAAGTATTATAGAAGTATTCTTCCAAGTGCAACCACTTAACCTAAGTTGATTGTTGATCTAAAACATAATTCCTTAAGTACCTCTCAGGCCACTTATTCAATGTTTATATTTTTCCATATATGTGTAGATGATATCTTGTATTAGGAGTGAGTTTTGTACCTACCAAGTAGAACCAAGGAATCTCCTATCTCTATTACTAACAATATTCTTAAGCAATTGATATAGCCTAAACACTTATTTAAAAAATAAATCTACCATTTGAGGAGCTTTGAATTATGAAGAAATGGTAAAGAAATATGCATACTTGGTTAGCATATCCATAACAACATAAATGCAATCTTTATCATGTACCTTAGGGAGGCCAGATATGAAATCGATGGATATACTCTCCCATATTTTATTTGGAATGGGTAGTGGTTGTAGCAAACCTACTAGGAAGGCATGTTTTGTTTTGTTCTATTGATAGATTATGCATTCTCTTATGTGTTTGAGGACATACTCCTGATGACCCGTCCATGAGAATCCTTCTCTAATATTCCTTAGGTGTTCTGCTAACTGCTATGAACAACTCTCAAGATTTTCTCCTTCATTTTAGATTCAAGAACTAAGAAGATTCTAGTCTTATAGAGAATGCTACTATTAATCTACCATCTTTCACTTTCCCATCAAGGAGGTTAATAGAAATGATGTTCTTAACATGTTCTACCATAATAGAGACCTTCCAATCAGTCAAAATAATAGAAAGAGAATATAGAATACACATTCTAGAAAGAGCATCAACAATTATATATTTTTTTCTTTCATACACTCTACGTCAAATTAATAAGCTTGGAGCTTGCTTACCCACTTCTATTGTTTTTCATTCAAGTATTGTTGCCCAAGGAAAACTTTCAAATCGTATCTCCTCAATCTCTTCGAGAATGCTCTCATCCACTCGCCTCTAAGTCCAGAGCACATTCATGAGCCCAAACCGAGAGAGTTGGTTAGAGTTGACCCTGATTTGACTTAGGGTTTATGACCTAAGGTTTAACTTGCTTTTCTTTGGTTGACTAGTTTTGACTAGTGTTGACCTTGTGATGAAATCAAGGGTTTATCTAAGTTTTCATCTTGGTTTGACTTTGGTTGACCTCGTGATAAAATCAAGGGTTTGCAATCTTGGTGTGATGCTTGTGTTTTTGTTTTTGAATGTATACAACCTATATGTACGCAAGACAATAATTTTTGTGCTTTTTGTGGATTTTGATGAAAGGAAAGTTCTTTTTTAATCTAGAATTTGAAATATGTACATGCAATCTAAAATGGGTTTACCTAATGCAATCTGATCTATGTTTTATTTTTGGTCTTTCTTGATATTTTGGATCTAATTACTCTAAAAAATAAAATTGCTTTAAAATAAACTAAACTAATGATGCAAAGTACTTGAAGTAAACTAATCCAACAAAAGAATTCTATCTATCCTATCAAAAAAATTGCAACATCCAATTACTATTCCCAAGAACAATTTTAAGATTAGCTAATTACTATCACAATGAAAAAAAACACTAAAAAACATGGAATATGAGATGCGTGAGCCTCCACTACCTTCAGGAATCCTTGTGTCGGCAACATCCTCGTCCTCTTGCAGCAGCGGGGATCTCCTCTTGGCAATAACAGGGAAGGGATGCAAAGAGCATTAGAAAGATTGAAACATGAGCTCAATGTGAGCTAATGACCACTATGGCTTGCAAATGGGAAGTGTATCAACGTAATAAGAAGTTTTTAGCAAAGCTTAAATGAAACAACAATGAAATAAAAGGCTCATAAGTCATGTATGAGCATATGGATGCTATGTGGAGAGCAAAAACCTTCAAAGACTCGATGCACACATGAAATTGCCTCCCTTTGTCCTTGAGGGAGGGGGGTAATTATAGGTGTGAAAGAGGTCATGAAAGGTGGGAGAGATTGGAGAGTTAACTCCATTGATTGGAGAGTTAACTAGGCTAATTAGGGAGTGAACAAGCCAATATAGCTTATCACTAAAGAAAAAATGGAGTCAACATGAGTGCATGAGTTGACAAGTAGAGATAAAAAGGAGCTAATTATGCATGATTGAAGGCTTGGAATAGTTAACTCTATGTTTAGGCCAAAAACTCATGCAAACATGAAGAAAAACAGGTCAAAATGGAGCTTTTTCGCATCCAAAACTTGAGTTTTCCTACAGCTGGGAACGTGGTGCAGGAGCACCAAGGCCAATCTGGGCAATAGGATTCAAGTTAGTCCTTTGGGTTTTGAATATTGACTTTGATGTAATAAGGCTATAATAGGCCATCCATAATGTCTTTCAGTCACTTAGGGGTCATCGGTTTCAATAATGCAAATGTTGCAAAATGTGACAATGTTGTCAATGTAAAATGCAAAGAAAAGTGCCAATTAGGGAGTTGAAAGGTCATCTTGTAAAAGGGAAGTTCAAAAATCAGTTATTTTTAGTTGGGAAGGTGTAATAGGCCTTTAAAAGCATGTATTCATGTTTTGAATGGTGGTTGAAGGCATTTGGGTGAGAAATTGCAATAAAGGAACCTTGCTTTTCAAAATTTCCACGGTTTTTCTCTGTTTCCAGGCCCTGTACAGATCTGTACGGCCACTTTGTGCATAGAAATCAAGTTTTCTTGCTAGATATCTAAATCTTCTTTCCAATGCATCTAGTTTGAGCGAAATCCATTGAATATAGAGCATTTTAGAAGCCTTTTATTGAAACCGGTCTGAATTCTTTGCATTGAGGGTTTGATAGACTAAAAATGAGAAATTAAGCCATTCCACCAATGAATCCTGTAAATACTTGGTGGAATGGCATCAGTAGGCTTAGGACATTGTGAAATGTGGGTTTGGAGAGCAGGGGAGGTTGTTTTTGATTTTTGAGAAGTGAAACCCTAGGTGATTTTCCATTGTTTTGGGGCCAAAATTGGTGGTTAAGAGTTAAGAATGAGTACAAAATATTGGAGCAGCGAGTTTTGATGATTTATTAATCATGGGCAGACCTATTTGAGCATGTTTGATGCCTTGATGAGGTGTAAGGTGTAAGGAGATTGGGAAGGTGGATTTTCAATAAGCCTTGTTTTGACAAGCCTACAATGGCTTAAATGAGGGTTTGGTGACTTAAAGGGTCTGTGTGAGTTCTAGGGGCTGGAAGTTGTTGATTTCCCCTATTTTAGACTTGTGGAGAACATTCCAATAGGTTTTGGGAGTTGGCATAGTATTTGGAAGGGTGTTGCCTTGGAAAAGTGGGCTAATTAGGCCTATGTGGTCAGCGAGATAGGCTAGGCGGGACCTGATGTTGTAAAGAACCCCATAGTGAGTTTGGGATATGTTTTAGTACTCCATAAAGGGTACTCAAAAGTGTTAGGGTTATTAAGTTTTGGTGCAGAGGTTGTGAGGAAAAGAGTGACAGACCTAATTGAAGGGTTACTAGCACTAGGTAACCAAATATAGGAAATGGTTGAGAAATGGATGGGTAGTCTAAGGCGAGTGTTTGTTTTGTTTGAGATTGGGTCCCCAAGGAGTAATAAGGTCCTAGATACCCTTGGTTAAGTTGGGAGAGTGGAAACTCTTGTTGGTGCCTTGTGGAGGAACTTGGAGGATTGGTTGTATGATCCCATTGTTGTGAGGATTTTGGATTTCAAAGTCTAATTGTGCCCCTGCTTTGCATCAAGTGGTATCAGAGCCTAGGGATTAGATCCCTTGAGGGAGGCTGGTTGAAGGTTGCATAGAAGAAGGTTGGAAGTTGTAAAGTCAAGATGCCTCCGAAGAATAGTGGCACCACTAGAGAGTTGCAGGAGTTAAAAGAAAGACATGCTAAGCTTTTGGAGTCTCATAATGTTGTGTTGGCAAGGCTTGCTGCCCTGAAGTCAAATCAGAGAAGAGGTGCAGCAGTGGGTGATGTGAGTGAAACTGATGAAGATGAGGGGGAAGAGTTTCAAGAGGATGAGGAAGAGCAATTGGAACTTGAGGAGTAGAGGTAAACGAGGCTTCTAAAGGCAGTCAAGGATGATAAACATAAGGTAAAAGTTGATTTGCCCACATATGGAGAGAATTTGAATGATGAGGAGCTTCTAGATTGGGTTGCAGCTATGGATAATCACTTTGAGTGTGAAGATGTACCTGATGAGCATAAGGTAAAGATAGCAAAGACAAAACTCAAGGGACATGCATTATTATGGTGGGACTATGAACAAGCTAAGAGGAGAAAGAAGGGTAAAACAAAGATAGTTTCTTGGGACAGAATGGTTGCAAAACTCAAAGGTAAGTTTCTTCCTAAGGATTTTGAAGTTCAATTGTATAAGAAAATCTGAGATCTGAAACAAAAAGAATTAGATGTTAAAACTTATACTGATGAATTTTATAAGTTGAGCATAAGATCAGGTAGATAGGAGGATGAAGTTGAGAAGGTTGCTAGGTATCTATGTGGCCTTAGATTTAACATTCAAGATGAATTGGTTGTGGCAAATCCACGGATAGTGGAAGAATGTTTTTAGTTAGCCATTAGAGTGGAAGAAAAGTTAAAAAGAAGACAAGATAAGTCCATTAGAGGCAGAGGCAACAATCAAAGAGGCAGAGGATCCTTTCCTACATCAAAATAGTCCTACGAAGAACCAGAAGGTGCAAGCTAAGGTAAGGAGCAAAATACTGATTCTAGAGGTGATTTTAGAGGCACAAGAGGCAGATTTGGTCGAGGAGGAAGTTCAAATATATTTGCAGGAAGGTGTTACAATTGTAATGAGTTTGGGCATCCAGCCTATAAGTGTCCTGAGAAGCAGGGATCCACATCAAGTGTTGGTGAAAGAAGAGGTGACAAGAGGGTGCAATTGGTGCAAGAGGAAGATGGAGAGAGTGTTCATTCTTCATCACTACCTGCTCCTCCGGAAGTTGGTGATGCACTCATGGTTAGAAGGACTCTACTCAAGGCCTCCAAGGAGAAGGAACCATTGCAAAGAAGAGCACTATTCAGAACCACATGTAAATGCAAAGGTAAGGTGTGTAAGGTAGTCATAGACTCAAGCAACACTGAAAATATGGTGTCTAGTGAAATGATAGATAAGCTGCAATTGCAAAAGTTTCCTCATGAAAATCCATATAAGATATCATGGTTGAATGATAACCAATCCGTCTTGGTTAGTGAACAATCTTTGATTGAATTCAATATTGGTGGTTATAGAGACAAGGTTGTTTGTGATGTTGTGCCAATGGATTGATGTCATGTTTTGCTTGGGAGACCATGGTAGTATGACAAGCATGCCATATACGATTGTAGAAGCAATAGCTATCAGATTGAGCATAATGGGAGTACTTTCACATTAACCCCATTGCAAGAGGATGTGAAGGATCAGTCCAAGACAACAAAGGTGATCATAATGAGAAAGGAGTTTGTGAAAGTGGAGAGTGAAAAGGAGTAGAAGGCTGCAGTCACCCCATGAGGTGAAGATGTCAAAACAAAGAGTTTGAAGAGTGTCTCAGCATTGGAGAAGAACAAGGAGGTGATGATGGTAAAGGCAGGCCAAGAGAAGGCTAAGGATGGAATGGTTGGGAAGACTCCAAATGGATTGGAGAAGTATGATAATATTGTAGTTGGAACCATACTTTGTCCTCTAATGCAAAGAAAGGTAGGAAAGCAGTCACATTTTGCCATGACAGAGGTCTGTAGATCTGATTTCAGAGGGGTACTATGAGCCAAGAACCTGAAAGAGCAGATGAAGGTACAGAGTGAAGAGGAAAGGTGTGTTTGGCAAACCCAAAGGGGTAAATTGAAGCATCAAATAAAGGCAAGAAGGAAGGTAACTCTTGGGATAGGAGTAATATGTTTGTTTGCAGGTATGAAGGCATGTTCTACATCAGTTTGTGCCAAGGGAAAGATGAAGGAACAGTTAGAAGGACAATTTGCAAAAATAGAGCAAGATATGGTGGAACCAAGTTCAAAGATACAAGGAACAATGCAAGGTTGCAGTACTTGATCCAGTGGAGAGGATTTCAAGACCAAAGATCATGTGGAGGTCAAGCAAAAGATAGGAAGTATGGTCCTCATGGGACATGAGTCTTCTTTTAGGCCGGTTGTATGGTGTAGGAGCACCAAGGCCAATCTGGGCAATAGGAGTCAAGTTGGTCCTTTGGGTTTTGAATATTGACTTTGATATAATAAGGCCATAATAGGCCATCCTTAATGTCTTTGAGTCACTTAGGGGTCATTGGTTTCAATAATGCAAATGTTGCAAAATGTGACAATGTTGTTAATGTAAAATGCAAAAAAAAGTGCCAATTAGGGAGTTGAAAGGTCATCTTGTAAAAGGAAAGTTCAAAAATCAGTTATTTTCAATTGGGAAGGTGTAATAGGCCTTTAAAAGCATGTATTCATGTTTGGAATGGTGGTTGAAGGCATTTGGGTGAGAAATTGCAATAAAGGAACCTTGTTTCTCATATTTTCCATGGTTTTTCTTTGTTTCCAGGCTCTGTACAGATTTGTACGACCACTTTGTGCATGGAAATCAAGTTTTCTTGCTAGATATGTGAATCTTCTTTCCAATGCATCTAGTTTGAGCGAAATCCATTGAATATAGAGCATTTTAGAAGCTTTTTACTGAAACTGGTTTGAATTCTTTGCATTGAGGGTTTGATAGACTAAAAATGAGAAATTAAGCCATTCCACCAATGAATCCTGTAAATACTGGTGGAATGGCATCAATAGGCTTAGGACATTGTGAAATGTGGGTTTGGAGAGCAGGGGAGGCAGTTTGTGATTTTTGAGAAGTGAAACCCTAGGTGGTTTTCCATTGTTTTGGGGCCAAAATTGGTGGTTAAGAGTTAAGAATGAGTACAAAATCTTGGGGCAGTGAGTTTTGATGATTTATTAAGCATGGGCAGACCTATTTGAACATGTTTGATGCCTTGATGAGGTGTAAGGAGATTGGTAAGGTGGATTTTCAATAAGCCCTGTTTTGACAAGCCTACAATGGCTTAAATGAGGGTTTGGTGACTTGAAGGGTCTGTGTGAGTTCCAGAGGCTAGAAGTTGTTGATTTGCCCTATTTTAGACCTATGAAGAACATTCCAATAGGTTTTGGGAGTTGGCATAGTGTTTGGAAGGGTGTTGCCTTGGAAAAGTGGGCTAATTAGGCCTATTTGGTCAACGAGATAGGCTAGGTTGGACCTGATGTTGTAAAGGACCCCATAGTGAGTTTGGGATATGTTTTAGTACTCCATAAAGGGTACTCAAAAGTGTCAGGGTTATTGAGTTTTGGTGCAGAGGTTGTAAGGAAAAGAGTGACAGACCTAATTGAAAGGCTACTAGCATTGGGTACACAAATATAGGAAATGGTTGAGAAATGGATGGGCAATCTGAAGTGAATGTTTGTTTTGTTTGAGATTGGGTCCCTAAGGAGTAATAAGGTCCTAGATACCCTTGGTTAAGTTGGGAGAGTGGAAAATCTTGTTGGTGCCTTGTGGAGGAGTTGTTACTGAAAGAAGCCTTTTGAACTTGGAGGATTGGTTGTATGAGCCCATTGTTGTGAGGATTTTGGATTTGGAAGTCTAATTGTGCCCCTGCTTTGCATCAGAACAACAACAGGGTGACCCATGGGTTGCCCCTTTTTCCAGTCCAAATCGCCCGAGGGCGACCCATGGGCGACCCACAGAGGGGAGGTCTTGGGTTGGAATGTAGGGCCGGAGATGGTTAGTTAGGTGAAGAGGAGATGAATTGCCTCCAAAAACTGGTCAAAAACCAAATTTCCACTTGCAAAAGTCAAATCTCCTGTGTGAGATCCTGAAATAATAGGGGGAGATTTGTCCTAATTGATCAAAACTAAAAACTGAAAGTTGGAGATGGCTTGGGAGGTCCTCTAGAGGGCTCCTAGGGGTGGGGTTGGATGAAAAACACTAGAGAAAAGTCAAATCACAACAAATGGACAAATAAAAGGCATAGGGACGAAGTCACAAGCATAGAAAATGAGAATTGCAAAAATGTTGAAAGTAGGGAAAAGATTAGTACAACAAAGGGGAAATAAAGAGAGGAGTGAAAAGCCATATGTTACCAAGAGAATCGTTGCTAAGAGGGGATTATTTCATGCTTAAATGTACGTGACAAGGATTATGAGCCATCATGGGGTCCTCGTGGATGTTGTGTGTGTTTTTAGTGCTTACAGGGGCTACCAACTTCTCCATTCTGGTTTTGTAGAACATTATGATTTTGATTCATTATGTGGAGAAGAACAACCATCATGTCAAGCATGGTATCAAATTTTCTCTCTGTTATGGTATTTGGACTCTCTGGGTTAGTTGCCCCCTTCTCTTTCTCTGCCATTTTCTCATAAATACCTTTTGTATCCACTACGAGAAACTGACGAGCAACCAAAACCTCAGAAAAGGTCTCTTTAACCGGATTACTAGGAAATTGATATTGCTTTTTTTGTTCCCTTGCATAGTATCTTCTCTCTATGTCCCGTTTGTGTATAGGCAAGAAGCTGCATGATAGGATTAGAAATCACAGGCTGGCAAGATTACCAACTCTGATACCACACTGTAATAACCACCCTAGTTTTTTTAAAATTTCCAACTAATATAAAGATGCAACCATGCAAAATCCTCAACACTTTCTGATCACCTAGATCCCGATGTGGGCAAGGTGAGAGCATACGGTGCGTTGGATCTACACAAACTATCCAGTACAACAACTAGAGATGTATGCAATTAACATTCACTGCGACACACTATGCAGCCATGCCGTCCACAATTTGCACTTATTCAACAGAGTTGTCGATGCAACACAACTAATCACACTAGGCGACAGAGTTAGCCACAACTACACTTATTCAGTGGAGTATGATATGCAAACAGAATGAGCACATGAGCTGGCAGAGCCGACCTTATCAACGCTTGTTCAACAGATAGGTGCAATGCAAGCCACTGGTAGAATGACTAAAGCTTGATCAAACCAAAATGGTTGATTACATGCAAGCTTGTTCGATGACAAATAGGCTTAATGAAATGCAACATTAACTGGTGGTATACCATCCAGTTTTACAACCATGGAATGCATTATATGAGACCACTGGTGGTACTACCATCCAAGGGTTTACAAACAAGGAAGTATTGCAACTTATAAAATGAAATTACAATGATTAGAGAGCTGCAATATGTATGATATATTCTGATTTCAAATGAAATATATAGCTACAACATACATCATGAAGGAATAACATTGTAATATCATGTGAAATCATGAAGCAATCGTACCTAAGTGAAGTACAATTGTAGAAGATGAAGATAGAAGCCACAATCACATTGTGGAAGCACTAATATCACTAAATATGTAGGTTTGATATAGTTTTGTAGCGTTGCTAAAACCACAAATCAACATATAACTTCACCCCAAACTCTTCAAAACAATCAATGTTCATCATCAAACCCAAGGTAAAGTCTATTCAAGGCTAAGGAGCCTCAACCACAACAAAACAAGCCTAAAAATAACTCTTAATATGCCAAATGTCACTGCAAACACTCAGGAACATATTTGAAATGATTTATACCAGGAAAATTGTTTGAAAGTAAATAACAAACCCTAACCAACAAATCGAAACCACCTCCAAACTGATTTGTTCAATCTTATAATAACACAAGATGGTTCTCCAGCTCAATGCACCACCATACAAGTCTCTAAACTCTAGAAATAAGGGGCGTTTCATACCCCAACTTCACACGCACCTCCTTATGAGGTACGACTTGTACTTGCAGCAATACGACCAACAAACAATAGCCCCAAACTCCTACAAATAGCAATAATCTTCTTCAATCTTGAACGGCTATGTCTGAGATAAAGCATTCAACATGTTAGAGTGGAAAAATGTACTAAAAACTTCAATCGCACATGCCAAAGGAATAATAGACTTGCTAAAATGGTATGGCCAAGCAATGATAATAACAACCTTAACACTAAATCACACCAAAATCAGTCTTATAACACCAAAATAAGCTCCAACAAAACATAACATCAAACCCCAATAAGAAACTTCTCAAAACACATCCAAATCCTCCATTGTAGCGCAAGTGTGATTCCTGGATGAAACCACCACAACCAGCTAGGGGCTTTTCATCCTCAAGATAATGGGAGAAGAACACAAGTTCTGTCAAATGCAAAAGCAAAATCAAATTCATCAGTAACCTTAACAATGAGTACCAATCCTCCTTTTATAACTTTTTCTAGAGCAGATAAAATATTACTTGCCACAGTATGACCATCAAACAATAGTCCCAAACTCCTACAAACAACAATAATCTTCTTCAATCTTGAGTGGCTAGGTCTGAGATAAAGCATTCAACATGTTAGAGTGGAGAAATGTACTCAAAACTTCCACCACACATGCCAAAGGAATAGCAGACTTGCTAAAATGGTACAACCCAACAATGATAATCACAACCTTCACACTAAATCACACCAAAATTAGTCTTATAACACCAAAATAAGCTCCAACAAAACATAACATCAAACCCTAATAGGAAACTTATCAAAACACATTGAAATCCTCTATTACAGTGCAAGTGTGATTCCTGGATGAAACCACCACAACCAGCTAGGTGGGTTTCCGTTCTTGAAACTAGTATTTTTGAGAGGGTTTTCATCCTCAAGAAAATGGGAGAACACTAGTTCTCTCAAATGCAGAAGCATAATCAAATTCATCAGTAACCTCAACAATTAGCACCAATTCTCCTTTTATAACTTTTTTTGGAGCAAATAAAGTATTACTTTTTCCCTTTTTGCTCCAAAAGCTACTTTTTGAAATTAAATAATAAACTTATTTTGAAAATAATAATTCTTTTTCATGATCAAAGTCCCCCATGTGCCTAATGCCCTTGTTTACACAACTTAAAATCCTTTTCAATGCATAGTTACACAAATAGTTGCCTTTTTGAATAAAAAGCTTTTTAGACAACTTTACTAATAACCATTTAATTATCCACCCAAGTTGTGGAAAGCACCTAAATAAACCAAATATGAAATTCTAATCATACCATAATGCTCCCGAGGGTTAAGGATGATGACCCAAACCAACTTGGCGTAAATCTAAAAATAGGTTGCTTCTCCAAGAAGTGTGGAGTGCTCCTAGAAGGGCGTAACGCATTATACAAAAATATGACATTCATCAATATCTCCTAAACTCACTGCCACTATAAAAAATCCAAACTAACTAATCATGCATTCTCCAAGAAGTGTGGAGTGATCTCAGAGAGATAGAATCACACTCGAAAAGTGTCATTGGGCTCATGATGGCTTCTTGAACTCAATGCCATGAATAAAACTATTGCTAGAACAATCCTATGCTCTCTAGGAAAGTTGGAGTTCTCCCTTACATCACTAATTGTCCACAAATAGGTTATGTGCAAAATGAGGACATTACAGTCCTCCCTCCCCAAAATTGCTTGTCCCCAAGCAATTGCAAGTCAGAATGAACCACAATTTGCCCACTCATCCACAATGCACACTCTCCCCTCAAGTTACCAACACATGTTATCCTCCTGTCAACTAATGTCGTTAGCCAACACTTGGAATGTTTCAGGACATTCCATTGAAATATCCATGCCCAAGTTGGATGCTGAAATATTACTTTCCCACAACTGAATCCTTTCTCCAACATCCACTCAAGGTTTAGGAACCCCAAAATGTTTCAACATGTGGTTTCCCAAGGATAGTAGGAACAGATCATAACCCGATTTTATCAAAATTCGAACTCTTGAAGTAGGAAAAATACAAAAATGAAATCTCCTTGCATGAACATAAATGGTGAGCATTGAAATGCTTAAGATCACCTTGGAAGAGGTTGGAAAAACTCCTAAACAATTTTCAACCATCTGAAGATTCCTCCATTCCTTGACTAAAATTGTTTGCCAACCTTCTTGAATGTGTGTAAACATAAATATGAGGTGGCTGATTTGCATCAAAATAGCAGAGTCAAAACTGAAATTTTGAACTATAATCTGCTATGGGACATCCATCTCGTCACCATAACCCTCCAACATACTGTGTTGGTGGCCTCTTGCATGAATATAGAATAATGAAGCAACTCCACCATGCTTATGTTGTGCAACTCTGTTATTCATGTAGGCTTCATCTGAAGACCTTTTAGTGATGCTAACGACATCTTTTCCAAAAAGAATGTCTCTCACACAACCAATCCAAGTGCTATCAACAAATGGAACCTCCAAGGCACTAGGATTTTTGAACCACCATATAACATTGCATCCTTCTTGAACTCATCTCCCTGCTTCCAATGGAAATTTGAAACAACTTTAACTTCTTGCAACTTAGCCATGAAAACATCAATAACAACCATGAGTCTAGGAACAATTGATGCCTCCATATTCCATTCAAAAAATGGATTATCATATGTCAAATCAGCACCCATTTCATAGAGTGGATTATCAAATAACTAAAAATCATGTTTAGACCCTCGACTTACCCAATCTTCATGCGAAACAAGTTTTGAACTTGTATTTTTTGCTGTTGTTCTGAAATTTCCAGCAAGCTCAAAGTCTCTTCTTGGAAGTTTCTCAAGCAATATATTGTTGAAATCTTCACTTTGCTCATTTGGTATGGCTTGCACATCTATAAGATACTCTTTTTTCCCTTCAAAAGTGAACATAGGCATGGCTGGACATTGAGATGTCCACTTAGTTTGTCTATTGTGAATTATTCTTTCCATCCTTTTTGCAGTGGGAACACAAGATGCACCATTTCTCAATCCTCTCAAAACCATCGTTTTAGCATCAGCTTGGAACATGAGCTCCATGGTTTGTAAGTTCAATGAGATCTCCCCAAGGAATGAAGCCACTAAATCCCAAGAACAACATCAATATCTCCAATACTTACTACATAAAAATCATCTTTCACCTCATAATTTCCCAATTGGAGACTCATGTTTGAAATCCTTCTTATGCATCGAAGAGTAAACCCATCTGCAACCATAACATTGAATCCCTCGAACTTCTCTATCTCAAGGCCTCTCTGAGCAACAACACTTTCATCAATGAAGTTGTGTGTAGCACATGTATCAATTAAGGCAGTGACTTGTCCACAAAACACACCACGGACCCTAAATAGATCATTTTTGGGATGACATGATAATTGGGCAAAAATGCCATCACTATCCTTCTTTTTAGACTCTTCTAGAGCTTTTTCTTCCTCACTCTCTTCTGAATCAACTTGTTCTAATTTTTCTGATTCTGAATCATCAATTGAATACACCTCTAAATGATGAACTTGTCCCTTCACAAAGCACTTGTGGCTTGGGGCCCATGGGTCCTTGCATGTAAAGCACAATTTTTTTCTCCTTAGCTCATTTTAGAGGTCATCATTCATCTTTGAAGGAAGGCTCTTGGGTTGATTTCTGGTAATTTCTTCTTGTCCTTGTGAGAAAACGTATTGGTCTGAAATTTACATCTTGGGGCTAAAAACTCCATGTTTCTCACCCTCTTAATGACATCTTTCAAAGTAGGAGGATCAAGAGCCTTAATCCATCCTCTAAGAGGCTCAGATAATCCTTCAACAATTAAAAACAAAAGCCTCCTCTTTGAGATATTTGGAACCATCACTGAAAGTCTTTGAAAATCAGCAATGTAGGCATCCATTGTTCCATTTTTTTCAACTGTCAACTCCTTAAAGTGTTGCTCCGAGTCCCTGTTGCCAAATCTTTTGATGAGACTATTTGCAAACTCATCATAAGTGGTGATAAGATTGTGGCATTGGGTCACCAACCCGTGGTACCACCATTCATGCACTACTCCATCCAAGTGCAGAGTGGCAAACTTGATTGCCTCATCTTCAGGCATTGGTCTCAATGACAAAAAGTTGTCCAACTTTGGACCCATGCATGAGTGGTGCTCTTTTTACTTCCATCAAAGTGAGAAAGTGTTACCTTTCCCAAAGCTTGTTTGAATAGTTTGCCCTCTATTTTCATATCTTCCACCACCTCCTCTTCTTTTGATTCATAAATTGGTCAAGTGTCAAGATGTTGTGAACCTCATCAAGAAGAGTCAAATACTCTACATAACTGGACATAACTTCATTAGCCAAAGGAACTTGTTCTACTTAGGTTGAGCCTCCTCTCTACGAGTGAAGGTGGGTTGGAGAAGTCTAGCAACAGACCCAACACAAGTTCTAGCTGAATGACCATTGTTGTCTTGATGATTATGCTCCTAGAGCTACCAGCTTCTCCATTCTGATTTTGTGGAACATTATGATTTTGATTCATTTTGTGGAAAAGTTTAACCATCATGTCAAGCATGATATCAAATTTTCTCTCTGTTCTGATATTTGGACTCTCTGGGTTAGCTACCCCCTTCTCTTTCTCTGCCATTTTCTCATAAATACCTTCTGTATCCACTGCTTGAAACTGATGAGCAACCAAAACCTCAAAAAAGGTCTCTTCAATCAGATTACTAGGAAACTGATATTGCTTTTTTTGTTCCCTTGTGTAGTACCTTCTCCCTATCACTTTTGTGCATATGCAATACGCTGTATGATAGGATTAGAAATTGCAGGTTGGCAAGTTCACCAGCTCTGATACCATTGTAATAACCACCCTAATTTTTTTTTTAAATTTCCAACTGATATGAAGATGCAACCATGCAAAATCTTCAACACTTTCTGATCACCCAGATCCCGATGTGGGCAAGGTGAGCATACAGTGCGTTGGATCTACACAAACTATCCAATACAGCTAGAGATGTATGCAATTAAAGTTCATTGTGACACACTATGTGATCACACCATCCACAATCTGCATTTATTCAACAAAGTGGTCGATGCAACACAAATGATCACACTAGGTGATAGAGCTGGCCACAACTGCACTTATTTAGTGGAGTGTGATATGCAAACAAAATTAGCACACGAGGTGGCAGAGCTGAACTTATCAACGCTTGTTCAACGGATAGATGAAATGTAATCCAATGGTAGAATGACTAAAGCTTGATCAAACCAAAATGGTTGATTACATGCAAGCTTGTTCGATGCCAAACAGGCTTAATAAAATGCAGCAGTAGCTGGCGGTATACCATCCAGTTTTACAATCATGAAATGCATTATATGAGACCACTGGTGGTACTACCATCCAAGGGTTTACAAACAAGAAAGCATTGCATCTTATAAAATGAAATTACAATGATTAGAGCGCTGCAATATGTATGATATATTCTGATTTCAAATGAAATATATTGCTTTAACATACATCATGAAGGGATAACACTGTAATATCATGTGAAATCATGAAGCAATCATACCTAAGTGAAGTACAACTATAGAAGATGAAGATAGAAGCCACAATCACATTGTAGAAGCACTAATGTCGCTGATATCAATATGTAAGTTCACCCCAAACTCTTCAAAACAATCAAAGTTCATCATCAAACCTAAGGGAAAGTTTATTCAAGGCTAAGGCAATTCAGCTACAACAAAAAAGCCTAAAAACAACTCTTACTATGCCAAATGTCCCTGCAAACACTCGGGAATAGATTTGAATTGATTTGTAGCAGGAAAAATAGTCTAAAAGTAAACAACAAACCCTAACCAGCAAATCCAAAACACCTCCAAACTGATTTGTTCAATCTTCTAACTTCACAAGATGGTTCTCCAACTCAAGGCGCCACCATACAAGTCTCTAAACTCCATAAATAAGGGGTGTTTCATACCCCAACTTTACACACCTCTCCTTAAGAGGTACGGCTTGTACTTGCAACAATACAACCAACAAACACCAGTCCCTTACTCCTACAAACAACAATAATCTTCTTCAATCTTGAGTGACTAGGTCTGAGATAAAGCATTCAACATGTTAGAGTGGACAAATGTACTAAAAACTTCAGTTGTGCATGCCAAAGGAATAGCGGACTTGCTAAAATGGTACGACCCAACAATGATAATCATAGCCTTCACACTAAATCACACCAAATCAGTCTTCTAAAACCAAAATAAGCTCCAACAAAACATGACATCAAACCCCAATAGAAAACTTTTCAAAACACATTGAAATCCTCCATTGCAGTGCAAGTGTGATTACTGGATGAAACCACCACAACCAACTAGAGGGGTTTTCGTCTTTGAAACCAGTGTTTTCGAGAGGGTTTCCGTCCTCAAGAAAATGGGAGAAGAACACTAGTTCTCTCAAATGCATAAGCAAAATCAAATTCATCAGTAACCTCAACAATGAGCACCAATCCTCTTTTTATAACTTTTTTTTGGAGCAAATAAAATATTACTTTTTCCTTTTTTTCTCCGAAAACTCCTTTTTAAAAATAAATAATAAACTTATTTTCAAAATAATAATTATTTTTCATGAGCAAATCCCCCATGTGCCTAATGCCCTTGTTTGCACAACTTAAAATCCTTTCCAATGAATAGTTACACATAGTTGCCTTTTTCAATAAAGGTTTTTTAGACAACTTTAGTAATAACCATTTAATTATTTAATTATCCACCCAAGTTGCGGAAAGCATCTAAATAAACCAAATATGAAATTCTAATCATACCATAATGCTCTCGAGGGTTAAGGATGATGACCCGAACCAACTTGGCGTCAATCTAAAAATAGTCTACTTCTCCAAGAAGTGTGGAGAGCTCCCAGAAAGGTGGAATTGCATTTTGAAAGAAACACGGGATTCATCAAGATCTCCTAAACTCACTGCCACTATCAAAAATCCAAACTGACTAATCATGCATTCTCCAAGAAGTGTGGAGTGCTCTCAGAGATATAATCACACTCAAAAAGTGTGATTGGGCTCATGATGGCTTCATGAACTCACTGCCATGAATAAAACCACTGCTAGAACAATCTTGTGCTCTCCAAGAAAGTTGGAGTTCTCCCTTACATCACCAATTAGCCTACGAGAAAACTCAGAAATAAACTAATTGTCCACAAACAAGTTATGTGCAAAATGGGGACATTATTTGTCCTCACCAACCCATTTGTTGATGGCAAAAAGTTAATTCTTAAGATCCTTTATTTTAAGAGATGTTCTTACAATTTGATAGAAAATGATAGTTTTTTATTATTTTTTAATTTTTAATTTTATTGTTTTTTATGGAGATCCACAAGATCGTTTTTGCTACCCGATACGAAAGCATGAGCCAAGGACTGAAGGGTATCCATTTCGCCAAATTCGCCTGGGGCACGATCCCAGCCTCATCCCTTATGGTGTCGAGGGCCTTGCACTCAACATCCTTAGTGGGTTCATTCAAAACCTTTCAACTTCACCAATAAACCAAGGACCCTTCAACAAATGACAGATCTTAGCGATAGTATTTTGTGAGCCTATCTACTATAATTTTTTCCTATTAATTTCTATGACTCAATATAGGTTCTCAATACCGACCATTTAAATAGCAACTTGAAAAAAATTCTAATCTTATGAAATATTTTGAAAAACCTCTTTAATTTAACCCAAAAAAAAATCAATTTTAATCCTAGAATAAACTAACCAAAAAATAAATAAATTTTCCCTCAAACCCTTTGAAAAGAAATTTGAAAAACTCTTTCAAATCTTTTTTAAATACAAATTGTATTTGATATGAACAAAAATTAAAAAAACCCAAAAGTCTGTGCAAGAAATGGACTTGGGTTTTTGCCACTGAAAATGACCGGACACGGCAAAAACTGTCTAGCCCTTCTACGACTAATATTTTGTCCTTAACCCGTGACTACAAGAAAATACTCATGTCGTAGTTTCCAAATTTTGGGCAGAAAGAAGCGAATTTTTAACTATGAAAACAAGCAACCTGCAATTTTAGACTTTTTGTGCCCTAAAAAGGCACTCTACAACTCCTGCCATTGCATGGAATCTAAAGAATATGATTGAAAAAGGCTCCTGCGAGTGGAAAAAACCCGTGCAACCTTAATTTGTTGCGCGACTGGAAAAATCATACCCTAATGCCGCAACTGTGAGTTTTGTTTCTCACCTGCGATGCGACCTTCCATGACACTCAACCTTTCTCCCACCGCGTTCTGGTTTCATGAAGGTACGACAGGGATTGGCGCCCACAATTTAGCAACTAATTTTTGCCCGCAATTTTCTTTCCACTTGCTTCTCTTCCTGTTTTCTTAAACGAACCATGCTGGCCTTTATACCACTATTGGTACAAACAAAAGAATGAGACAAGAGAAGAGGCTTGATCATCTTAGGAGAAGATGGCAGTCCTATATTATTGAGGAATGTTTATTAATAAACACCAGATACAAAAGCCATCAAGATGGCAGTTACAAATGAGCACAAACAAAGAGACAAGTGCAATCAGTTACACTATTATTGTAATTATATTAATATCTAATAAGCAAAAGGCATAGGGAAAAACTGTTGTGGGACCCATCTCCTCAAATGGAGAAAAGAAGACATGAAACATCCATCTCTGTCAAAAAGAACTAAGATCATCAATCAATTATTTCTATTGCTAGAAAAGGAACTACCAGTTTCATTCCCTTTTATGTGACCAAATGCAGAAAATATTGCATAGAAACTAATAATTGTTATTGTCAGCAAACATGAAAAATGTTGAGACTGTTATTTCAACTAATACCATTCTCCATTCATTTTCCACATTAGGAATCATATGGTCTTCTAGGATATTACCATCTATTTATATTTTTAATTTTATAATGATCAATACATTGCTAATTTTGCAGCATTTAGAGTCTACACTCTTATCTTCAATCCCATTTAGACTGGAGATGATAACATATGACAGCTTTTCTTCACATAAAGTTACACTGAAAAAATTAAATCAGGATTTCCAAATAAGGCATTGTGAGAACAGGTAACAATTACAAGACATCAAACTCAAACTACGATCATTTCTCATACAAGCAAGCACATTTATAATTAGTGTTGTAAAACATTCTGGTTGAACAAAATACAGTTCCTGGAACTGAAAGCTTAATTAGTTAAATTTGAAGCAATTAAAGAATTGTCCACTCACTTTCAGACACCCCCAACTTTTTATTTTGTCCTGTGGAAGTTGGTTTTTGTGACTTCTTCCCAAACAGTGAATTCTTCCCCTCAATTAAACGAGAAAAGAAATTATGGTGATTATCATCCTTGTCTATTTGTACCTTCTGCTCCTGAAAATTTCTTCGGAACATATGCTTCTCAAAGTTGGGGAGATGAACATTATGAATACCAAATTTTTTAAGACGCCCCTTCGGAATTTCCGCAACCAAAGCTTCAACATTTGTAGATTCACATACCTCATTGAAGATATCTTCATGAGGATGAACTACAATTGCTTCCATTGTTTCATATACCTGCATCAATTTGAATGTTTACAAACCTTAACAACTTACAAATAAAACAGTAAACTACAATCCTAATGCAGTGCTACTAAAGATTTAAGTTGCAATCTACCTCACAAAGATGCTCAAGAGTGTCTATATCCATGCCTCTACAACATGTAGATATGACATACTCTTTGCACTCCTTAAACCATTTTGACACATTATCTTTCTTAGCAGCAGGTGCAGCTTCTGCAATTGAAAAGCCAGAACTCAACTGTAGACAAACAATCACAGCAAGTTAACCAGTGTCTGTAAAAACATGATTTATGAATCCAATTGACTTATATGGAATTTATATGTAAATTAGCCAAAAACATTCAGTTCTGCAGCTACTGAACTTCTGAAAGGACTGGATGAAAGCAATGATAATGGTTAATGTGAAGTCACTTAATGTTTTATGTAGACTTTAGACTAGACTATACAAATGAAAACTGTAATTTAAAAAAAATGGCATCTCTCATTTTGCATTGGTCAAATAAACAGCCTTTTGGTGGCAAATTGAAAGGACAAATCCACACCATACAAGCAGAAAACTTTTGTCTGCAGATATTTCAACGTCATTTCCTAGATAGGTTTTCTATCATTTCTAATATTTGATAACAAAGGTGGTCAGAAAAAATAAAATCTGTACAATACGCACAACAGAAGCATAAAGGTGAACAGCTTTAAAAGGAAAGCAGAAAATGAGCTGCAAAATCAAAAACAAAAAGAACATTTCTAAAGTTGGAACCTAAACAAGCCATGCAATTGAACCCAGAATATTATGCAATATGCTACACTGCAAACAACTTCTCTCAAATCCAAAAAGAACATTCTTGTGGTCTAGGAAATAACATATTTTAAATGTTTGCGCAAAGCTATATTTCCACAAGGATTTTCTATTTTAAGACTAGGCTAACTATTTTGAGAATAAACTCACATGCAATATAGTGCCCCACCTGTTCAACACCCTGGTTCTAACTCATTAAGAGCCTCAATAGACAGTGTTTTATTATGTTGAAGTTTTATCTCAGTAAAACTATGAACTGTTAGTATAATTAGATCCTATGATACTGTGAGATGTGTGAGTTTGCTAAGCTTGGATGGGCATGTACCCAATAAATAATTGTGAATTATGATAACCCTGTTGTTGATATCTTAGAGGATATCATATCAACGCTGATGGTATCTTTTATTATTGGTATTAATTCTAGGTTGGTATTTTAATTAATACCAACCACATGGTGTCATGATCCCACTCGGTTTAATGTGCAGAACACGGGGAATTTGATGGTACTAAGCAGAGTAGAAGGGGGATGCCTGGTTCCATAACTGGGGGTAACAGATTTGACCTGGCAGAGGTGGCATGTCATGTCCCCTCCCCTTATGGGCCGACTCCATAAGCACCAACTCGTTTACAAGGAAACAATATTTCTATCATTGATAATCAGAAATCAATTACAAGTTTAATGAAGAAAGTTCAAAGGGTGTTTTCTTCTTTACCCAGAGGACTATCACTAGACTAGAGAGCAAGAATACATATAATATCTCCGACATGAAATAACATACAGCCACAACGAAGGCCACTAGAAATAATAAGTTCAAACCAAATCTTGTATCTTTCTGGCTCGAAAATGGATTGCTTGAAATGAAATCTGATTTACGAAAATGGTAATGGGAACAAAAGGACAGCATAACCCATACAATCGCTGTTAAACATTCATCTGACGTGAGAGCTACCAGCAGGTCATACTTAATATTAAAGTATAAACAAATATTAAGGAAATCCACATAAGAATCGTTTAGAATATTATTAAAGAAAGTGGCGCTTATCTCATTGCTTGAAATATTATTAAGAAAGGTAGCGCATGGGAAAACATGAGGAGGCAGCACTTAAGTTTGAAGAGGGTGTCATGAGCCGCCAATGTCAAACAGACAAAGCCGATTAAGTAAAGACAAATTAAATTAAAGATTTAATTTATCAAAGATAGCACCCCCTCTCAAGTGACCGTCCATATGAAGAGACACAACTCCTTAATGAGAAGACATAAAAGAAGGATCGGGTCAAGAAGATAAGGGGAAGCAATGCAATTAAAATCATTCATATAGCCGATCATTCCAGCAGTGATAAGGGGAACGAAATAAGATATTAGAAGAGACAATTACAGCAGATCGTGAAGTATCTCAGATGTCTGTCATCCAAATAAAGGTTCTGCAGTATATCTATTGCATTATATCTTCATAATCATGATCATTATATACATAGATGTATACATATTGTTCATGCATAATAAAGAGTGCTTAAGTATATATTTATATGATAGATATCATATATACGTATTGGTCTGAAACCCATCTTGTAGAAGGGCCTGAGATGTAAGCAAAAGGGGTTTAATAGGGCTAAGTAAGTAAGCCGTCCTAGAGTTGACCATAATGGCTCCTAGGACTAGAGGGCACTTACATAGAAGAGCCAAGGAACCCACTTACGATCTCCGCCCAATTCCACAAGATGGCACTTGTCTTTAGAAAGATGAGAAATCGATGGGAAAGTAGTTACAAGCCGCTAAGCAAACAAGAGGGCTCTCGCAGACATCCACTCTTGAGCTTAGTGTAGAAATGGCTTCATGCAGACCCTCATGTCTCTCTTCCAAATCCCAAACATGCTTATATAGCATTAGCGGTAATATGAGAATACAATGAAGTCTGGACTAACCATAATGATTGAATGTATATATGCATAAATCTATATATGTTGCTTATGTTTTGATTGCAGTATTCAAATCTAGAATCACATTATTTAAAGAGATATTTGCAGTAGTAAGATGTAACCCTAACCCTAATTTGTTGCGTTGTAAATCTAAGGTAAATTAGGAAGAGGGCATTACAAATGGTATCAGAGCATCCTTCCTGCCATCCTATGAATGATAGTTGATGCAATGTATATTCAAGTGTATACTTCGTGACTTATATGTATTCAAGTGTATACTTCATGACTTACATGTATTCAAGTGTATACTTCGTGACTTACGTGTATACAAGTATATACTTCGTGACTTATGTGTATTCAGGTGTATACTTCATGACTTAAGTATATTCATGTGTATGCTTTGTGACTTACATGTATTCATGTGCATACTTCGTGTATTACATGTATTATGTGTATGCTTTGTATCTTTCATGTATTTATGCGTATACTTCATGTATTACATGTATTATGTGTATGCTTTGTATCTTACGTGTATTTATGTGTATACTTTGTGTATTACGTGTATGCTTCATGCTCCGTATATTACGTGTATTTATGTGTATACTTTGTGTCTTACATATACTTCATGTATCACGTGTATTTATGTGTACGCTTCATGCTTCACATGTACTTATGTGTATACTTCGTATATTACGTATATTTATGTATTTGCTTCACACTTCGTGACTTACGTGTATTTATGTGTATGCTTCATACTTCACATGCATTTGTGTATACTTCATATATTACGTGTATCTATGTATATGCTTTATGCTTTGTGTCTTACACTTCGTGTATCGTGTGTACCCATGTGTATGCTTCATGTATTACGTATATCCATGTGTTTGCTTCATGTTTGATGTTTCTTCAACAAGTTTACTCCATGTGTGTTTAAGATTACGTTATGCTTAAAATTATGAAAATACCAAATCTATCAAAGCTTTATTTGTCAAACACTTCTTGGGTTAAGAAGCACTAACAAATTAACTTATGTAATAATGAAGAGTTGTAACTAGTAAAGTGAAAAAGTGTGACTCCCTCAAAATTGAGATATAAAAAGGAGAGAACAGTTCATTTGAGAAAGATATCCAAAACATCATTGAAGAATTCAATTGAGAATAGAACCCTAAGAGATTTTATGAAGTAAATTAATTTAGGTTCTCAAGATTAATGACGATGCGAGAAAGGATGAAACCCCAAATACGAAAAGTGTGACCCTTCAAATGTAGGACTTCCTTAACAATAAAATATAAAAGGGGAATCATTTCCTGGTGAAGAAACCATCAATAGGAAATAAATCTAACAATCAACTCAAAAGTAAAGTATTATTCTCAAAAAAGACAGCCAAGAAGAGTAGTGACTCCTTCAAGAAATAGATATAAAGGATAAATCAATTCATGGACATAGCAATTGTCACTCATCTATTCATCAAGAAATCAAGCAATCAAAAATATCAAAAGTTTCCCAAGGAAGGAACAATCAATCATAACCACTCAACATAGTTGCATCTAACGATATAATTTGACTTCAGATTCTCAATGGAAAATCTAGTTGTCACGGAAACTTAGGCATAACTAAGGATACAAAGATGGATTAAGATTATCTTTCAAACTTCGAGATTTAGGTACACTATGGTATCATCTTGACCTAGGATTGTCAATCTCTTAAAAGCCAAAACAATAATTTTGAGAGAATGTAATGAAGACAACTCAATCCTTTAGGAACCTACAAATTTGGAGAAATGTTGGAAATTTATCAAATATGTTCATCAAGCTTCATGGAAGAGGAACATCATTGAAAATAAATTGTTCTATTCCTTTGGAACAAGAGCCAATGTAAAAACAAGTGATCTATCCCACATTCATTGAAACAATGGCAATACAATCCAATCCATACCACATATGATCTACCTTGTAACCTATAAAATTGATTCAGTGAACTTTGTCTAGGTACCAAATTCATTTCTATATGTAATATCTAGAGTGATGGGCCCATAACCCACAAATCCCAGGATCATTCTCACCTATCAACCTTGGGATAAATTGATATTGTTTAAATAAATCGGGTACTTTCCCAAGATTTGAAAATAAAATTAGTTCCAAACATGGAGATATGTCAAAGAAGAATGATAACTTCCAGTTGAATTAGAAGATGGAATAAGAATTTGATATTAGGGTAAACCTATAAATTTAAGTCCTATTGCTTGCCAAGAATGCTAAACTATTGTACATCTTTCATTTTATTGACTTAATCAATCCCATAAATTTGTACTTAAATATTAATTACCTATGGGTTTGTCAAATGTTGACTAGGTTGAGTAATACAAAACCCTATCAGCTCCTCATTAGAAACAGACTTACCAAAAACCTTGTTTAGATGTTTACACAAAATGAAACAAACTTACCGAAACCCTTGTTTGAATGTTTACACAAAATGAAACATACTTTATCTAAGGGCAGTTGTCATTTAAACATCTAAGGTCCTTTACACGAAAGCAAAAGTGATTTTACGCAAAGGAGTGGGATCTTGATATTCACAACACTCCCACTATCCATCATAATTTTAGACTTCATCAAGGGGTAACGAAGAGTTTGTATCATTGCCTAGGATCCTTGGGGTGAGGAAATGAGAGAAAACTTGTCTTAAGTAACAAGTCTTGCAAATTTCCAACTCTTGTTTTTGTTGTTGAGAGTTATTGGGAAATAGTAAGAAAACTATTGGACAATAAATTGTCCTCATACGTTAGAGGATGGTATTAACCTTACCGGTAATCAAGTTGAGGCAAGTATACTAGCAACTACTCCTCAAAGACATCACCGAAGTGTAGAGTCAGATATAATCAAGATAATTGCCAACTGGGAAGGAACCGAAATCTTCGATCATCCTAATTTGAAATTGCTTGAGGACAAGCAATCTCGGGAAGGTTGGACTGTCATGTCCCCTCCCCTTATGGGCCGACTCCATAAGCACCAAATCGTTTACAAGGAAACAATATTTCTATCATTGCTAATTAGAAATCAATTACAAGTTTAATGAAGAAAGTTCAAAGGGTGTTTTCTTCTTTACCCAGTGGACTAGACTAGAGAGCAAGAATACATATAATATCTCCGACATGAAATAACATACAACCATAACGAAGGCCACTGGAAATAATAAGTTCAAACCAAATCTTGTATCTTTCTGGCTCGAAAATGGATTGTTTGAAATGAAATCTGATTTACGAAAATGGTAATGGGAACAAAAGGACAACATAACACATACAATCGTTGTTAAACATTCATCTGACGTGAGATACCAGTAGGTCATACTTAATATTAAAGTATAAACAAATATTAAGGAAATCCACATAAGAATTGTTTAGAATATTATTAAGGAAAGTGGCGCTTATCTAATTGTTTGAAATATTATTGAGAAAGGTAGCGTGTGGGAAAACATGAGGAGGTAGCGCTTAAGTTTGAAGAGGGTGTCATGAGCCGCCGATGTCAAATAGACAAAGCCGATTAAGTAAAGACATTAAATTAAAGATTAATTTATCAAAGATAGCGCCCCTTCTCAAGTGACCGTCCATATGAAGAGACACAACTCCTTAATGAGAAGACATAAAAGAAGGATTGGGTCAAGGAGATAAGGGGAAGCAATGCAATTAAAATCCTTCACATAGCCAATCAATTCAGTAGTGATAAGGGGAACGAAGTAAGATATTAGAAGAGACAATTACAGCAGATCGCTAAGTATCTCAGATTTCTATCATCCAAATAAAGGTTCTGCAGTATATCTATTGCATTATATCTTCGTAATCATGATCATTATATACATAGATGTATACATATTGTTCATGCATAATAAAGAGTGCTTAAGTATATATTTATATGATAGATATCATATATACGTATTGGTCTGAAACCCATCTTGTAGGGAAGGGCCTGAGATGTAAGCAAAAGGGGTTTAATAGGGCTAAGTAAGTAAGCTGTCCTAGAGTTGACCATAATGGCTCCTAGGACCAGAGGGCACTTACATAGAAGAGCCAAGGAACCCACTTACGATCTCCGTTCAATTCCGCAAGATGGCACTTGTCTTTAGAAAGATGAGACATCGGTGGGAAAGTAGTTACAAGCCGCTAAGCAAACAAGAGGGCTCTTGCAGACATCCATTCTTGAGCTTAGTGTAGAAATGGCTTCAAGCAGATCCTCATGTCTCTCTTCCAAATCCCAAACATGCTTATATAGCATTAGCGGTAATATGAGAATACAATGAAGTTTGGACTTGTTGATGTTTGTTTTTAGACAAGTCAACAATAGAGTAAAACACTAGAGTATCCCACTCTCTCTTGAATAAAGCTCTTCAAAGCCTGAACAATGTGATCCAGTGAAGTAACTCCAAGGTTCCTTTTTATGATCCATGATGAGTTAACTCAGTGATTACATGTGATCTTGCTGATAATCACAAAGGGACTTACATTAGACTTCTTCATACTTCCTTAGTTTATTCCTCCTTCAGTGTGGATGATGTATCAATAATAAAGAAAAAACAAAAAGATAAGGGTTCAGAAACTAATCTAAGGTCAATGAGGCAATGATGATGTGTGAATAGACAAACTCCTAAATTAACCTAACTCCACTTCGCCAAGGATGCCTACAACTACATGAAGTTTGGCAATCTCCTAAGGTAAACGAATGGTTTTCAAATCATGAAGGCTTATACAAGCACCCATTGAATGGCGCAGCTCGAACAAGCATCCACAATCGAACTTAAGCAAATGAGGCTCAGACTAGCTTTACACAACATTTCACCGGCAATGAATGTTAAAAGCATGAGCTAGGAGTTGATCAAATATTCAATACATACATACATTACATCAAAGAGCTCTAATCTATTTCTAATCTAATTTGAAACATCCCTCCACTTCATTAAGATACAGGAAATCATGTTACTCCACAAGACAACACTTAACACCAAATAAATTCCAATGTCTTTGCACTAATCTTGAGAAATATTTGCAACAATCTCCAAGTTCTCTCAGAGAATTTCGAGAGTCTCTTCTATTATACTCTACTCCTACTAACTGAACTACTACCTTTACAAATGAGGCAACAAGGCCTTTATATAGAGTCCAAAATACAATGAATGGCTAGGATCATTTCATGTAGCCAAAGGCTTAGATCATGCCACCTCACAGGTAGTTACAACAACTTGCTATTTTTAGTACAAAAGAGAGGCAATGAAGGCATGTTTTCCAATGTGATAAAGATAAGATGGAATCTTTTAGAGCATCTTCCACATAGGCGTCCCTTTGGCTTGTTCTTTATTAAATGATACATTGAATGCAGTTGAAATAATGTGGCTGATCATGATTGGATGATGATAGGTACATGCCACGTAGATGCCAGCTTAGCATATTCCCAAATTGTATCATCTTTGTATGATGTCTTCAATATGATTGCTCTTGATGATGAACACTTGAGACGTATCTTATTGATCTTGCCTTGTTCATGTTTTGTAGACTAGATGTGTATGATGCTTGTAGCTCATTTGTTTAACACTGTGATGTTCCTTCTTACAGGTAGGTTGATGTTGATCTTCTTTGATGCATCTTCATGAAGAGTAGATGATGATGCTGTTTCTTTCTCAACTTGTAGATGATGATGCTTCATTCATGAATCGGAGTAGGAGATCTCTCTTGGACTTGAAGGTTGAACAGAACTTGACTTGAAGCTTGGATGGATGAATGTCTTCAAACATGATGCCATTGATGAAGTATACTTGAACTTGATGTGATCCAACATGATGTCAGTGATGAAGAGTGTCAACATGTTAGACTTGAGATGTATCTTGTTGTGACCTCTTGGAGCAGCTACCTCTTGATGTGGTGTCTCTCTGGCAGTGATTACTTCCCATCCTAACTCTCTGACATGAATGAATGTGAAAGGCTCCTTTAGAACAGCTACATGATGACTCTTCCTTGAAGGTGACTCCAATCTTCTTGCTTGAAAGTGACTCCTTGAACAACTCCTTAGCTTGGTTGATGTTCCTATAAGACAAGAGAAAACAATATTAATCACTTTGTAACACAAAAATCACTTTAAACATGCAATAATCCCACTTCAAACTTAGGCGCATATACAGGTGGAAAGAAGAACAAAAGGCGCCTTACACAAGTTAGTCCCACATTCATGACTTTAAATGATTTCAAACAATTGTAATGGCTTAAAATGATTTCTCTCTTCAAGGTGCCTACTTCAAAAGGTCAATTGATGTGATTCATCCCAGGGCGCCAATTTAGTTGGTATGAAGGTGCAAGGGCGCCTTAGCTCATAAGGCTTTATACTTAGCATTTTTCATGCTTTAAACAGTCGTGAATGTTTTAGGAGGAGTTCCCTCATCTAGGCGCCCTCTCTAAGATGTCTATCATGTAGCTTTTCCAAGGCGCTCATAGAGGTATGGAGAGGAGTAAAAGGCCGCCTAGAATACTTCATACTTGTTGCTTGGTATTTTGGATGATTTTAACTCATGTAGGAACCTCCTCATTAAAGCGCCTAGTCTTAAACTTCTCAACACCTCATTTTCAACCCTTATGTCTCTCAAGCGCTATATTGGTTTAAACACATGCAAAAAGGCGACTAACTCTTTCTTGGCAAATTTTAACATTTTGATAATTCTAACTCAGTGAATGGGTGTTTAGAGCACTTCCTACCTCAGGATGCAATCATATTACCTATTCTTCATGTGCTTTTTGCAAGGCACTCACTGGGTGTCGAGGAATCATGTCTCCCAAGCCATAGGGACTAGAACTAGTTGTATAAATGTGGAGTAGCGCCTAAGACATTTAGCTAATTTCCTGGTCTTCAAAACACCTTTGATCCTTTATTCGATCCCCCAAAAAGGTACCTTCATCACCTACACACTCAATTTCAAGGCCTTTACTCTCAGGCACCAATCCAAGGTGGTAGAGACTAGCAAATGCGCCTAAACTTAGTGAATACAATCTCTTAAAGGCGCATCTTGATGATAATCCAGGTATATTATAGTGCCTAGCATCAATTTGACTTAAGTCATGATATTTCAATAAGTTCTAGCAATGGGAGAGGCCTTTAAAATGTTATAGTCATCAAGGAGTCTAGCCAAAGATGTTTTAAGTAAATTCTTCCTAGGCGCCAATGTAGGGTGATATAAACTATGAAATGCACCTAGAAGATGTGGAGCTTGGATTAGTATTTTATCATTTCAAACATCCTCAATTTGGTGATTTTTGACCCTCTACTTGCCTAGGCACCAACAATGATGATAGGGGTATAGATGGGCACCTTAATCTTCCCTTTTCATGCTTTGAATCACTTTATGTCTTTCTACCTTAGGCGCTCAAGATCATAATTTCTAACTTCTAAAGCGCCCTAACTCTTCTTTGTTGAATTTTAGTCATTTAAAAACTTCTTAACACTAGGCGCTAATATGGATGTCCTATATGAAGGTGCCAAAAGGAGGTAATTCAAGCAAAGATTGGCGCCTAAGGTCTTTTGACTTAAGTCCTCATTCCTCTAGGCGCCATTTGATGATCATTTGACATGCAAAGGACCTTTCAACCTTGTTTCATACCTTCTCCAAGTTGGGCGCCAGAATGAAGTGATTTGGAGCATGAAAGGCGCCTAAACTCCTAATGTTCTTTCCTTGTTAAATTTTCATTTCTTGAGGCCTTTTAGCAACTTTTCAATCAAGGCGCCCAATTTAAGGCTGGTTGGAAATGTATTATCTCCTAGGCGCACATATGAATCTCAATCTTAGGCGCAAAAATGATGTTTGCAGAGGTGAGAAAATGCGCCCAACTTCCTGGAGTAAATTCGCGCCTAGAAGTGGAAGTCTTAGAGCGTAAGGTATATTGAAAAATATATCTCTCAACTTATACTTTATATATTTTTCAATATACCTTTCAAGATGTTTGAGATAGGTCTCGAATCCACCGGATTTAACATGTAGATTATAGAATTTGGAGGATCCACCAAATTTCAAACTTAGTCAATTTTTCAGTGTTTCAGGATTTCAGGCTACCAGACTTAATCATTTACAGGATCTCAAACATACATCAGGGATTTCATACTCTTTCTTCCTAAGGCGCAACTTGGAGTTAGTTTAAACCTCTCTTTCATGCTAAGGCGCCAAAATGAGGTAGTCTTATGCATGAAGGGCGCCTAGACTTGAATTTGCTCATTATTGACATCTTTAAGGCTCTTCAACACTTGATTATACCCCTGTGAGACCACCTCATCCTTAGGTGCTATCTATCATTGATTTAAACTTCATCCCACATCAAGGCGCCCGAAAATGGTGGATACACATGCAGAATGCGCCTAGACTTGAGGGATGAATTGGCGCCTAACTTGAATATCTTTCCCTTTTTTAATTTTCAATGCTTATGGCTTTTAAACAATCCATTTCAAAGAGGGCGCCATCCTTTGTTTGCTCCTATGTTTGTTTCATGTCAAGGCGCAATTTTGAGGTTGGCTGGAATGATGGGAGGCGCCTTGAGTTGTAGGAGCCATTTGGAGTCACTGCAAGTGGAGAAATGCGCCTAGAAATGGAAGTCCCTTAGGTAAAGGTATATTAAAAAATATATTTAAGTATTCTTATACTTTAAATATTTTTCAATATACCTTTCAGGATGTTTGAGATAGGTCTCAGATCCACCGGATTTAACATGCAGATTCTAGATTTTTGAGGATCCACCAGATTTCAGACTTAGCCAATTTTCAGGATCTTCAGGATCAGGATACCAGACTTAAGTCATTTTCAGGATCTCAAACATCAGGATCAGGTCATCAAGAGACTACATGACTCAAACACCACTGACTTCATCATGAAATAGCTCTAAGACATCATCAAAACTTCATGCAAAGCATCAAAACTCAAAAAAAAGGGGGGTCCCCATTTGCAATAGGGCGATGTGTGATTAGGTCACAACAAGACTAACCATAATGATTGAATGTATATATGCATAAATCTGTATATGTTGCTTATGTTTTGATTGCAGTATTCAAATCCAGAATCGCATTATTTAAAGAGATTTACATTAGTTAGATGTAACCCTAACCCTAATTTGTTGCGATGTAAATCTAAGGTAAATTAGGAAGGGGACATTACATGGCATTCGGAAATCAGAGGAAATATCTAGATTAGCAACCAAACCAGAGTGGCAGAGTGGATAACAAATAATAAAAAAACATCAGCCTTAGGAGAATGAACCTGATTGGCAATCTTATGATTTGATTTTAATATCTTAAGATTTCAGATTTTAAAATCTGGCATTGAGAAAAGTGAGCCACATTGTAAAGATGTGAAAGACTGGAAATTGTTGGAATCATAGTTGGAAAACTCGGACTCGGCAAAAACTCAGTAGACCAAAAATTTGTGACTTGGCAAAAAAATCGGCAACTTAAAATTTAAAAAATAACTTAAATTTCTTTAAAAACACAACTTTTTACAAAATTCAATGACAAAATGTATCCAATGAGTCCATAAATGAGTACAAAAAGTGTTTTCCCTTAGATTTGATCTATGTTCCATGGAGTTTCTTGACAGGGAGATGGGGGAGCAGGTTTCAGGATGAGGGGACCAAGGGCCTAAGTTTGGGGACGACAAGAGGACAATGGTGGGTGGGGGTTTGGGAGTGGAGCCCTCAGTGGGGTCGAGTGGTAGTGCCCCTCGTAGGGGTCTAGGGGCAGTGCCCCCGGTGGGGTTGAGGGGCAACCCAAATTTAAGGTCTTCGATACCACACAAACCTTCATGGTGCACGTCATTTTCACAATTTTATCACTATGTTTTCTGCAATACCAAGTCCTTACTTTTCCTATCCTAATACTCACTCTTGCAGCCTTTAGCCTTTCTCATTTTTTCACTTTTGTGACTGCTTAGGGTGTGGGTTAGGCCCATGACCATTAGGGTCAGGGTTACTAGCATGAAGATCCAAAAAAAATTTAATTTAAAAAAAAAAAAAAAAACTTTTTGCCTCAATTGCTATGTTTGGCCCCTGTGGGGTTGAGGGGCGACCCAAATTTAAGGTCTTCAATACCACACAAACCTTCATGGTGCACGTCATTTTCACAATTTTATCACTATGTTTTCTGCAATACCAAGTCCTTACTTTTCCTATCCTAATACTCACTCTTGCAGCCTTTAGCCTTTCTCATTTTTTCACTTTTGTGACTGCTTAGGGTGTGGGTTAGGCCCATGACCATTAGGGTCAGGGTTACTAGCACGAAGATCCAAAAAAAATTTAATTTAAAAAAAAAAAAGAAAAACTTTTTGCCTCAATTGCTATGTTTGGCAAACTGCTGAGTTACTTGCCAGAGCAAAAATTTGGCGAGTACTTACCGAGTTTGCCAACTATGGTTGGAATAATCAGCAAAAGAAAGAAAGCATTTGATGTGAAATGGGACTCTAGTTCTAATAAGATGGAGCTACAATCAAAGGAATGAATGAAGGTACACAAACCTTGAGGCATTTATGATGATTGTTGGACCATGATCTCGCCTAGAAACTAGGAGATTGTTGGAAAGGTGGGAGTAGTAGGGACCTGGCAAAAACAATTAATGAGGAAGAAATCAGGATTTGTGAAGTTTCCAAGAAGCATAAGGAAATGAGGAAATCAGAGAATGGAAACCGGGAGAAGGAATGTCAGAGTTACTAAGCAAACAAAGGAACCATGCCACGTTAAATCAGAAAATTTAATTTAGAAGAAAAGGAAGGAAAGAGCCATCCCAAAATTTAGTGTCAATCAGATTCCTGAGAAAGGAAGTTGGGATTCATGGAAAATCCAATTTCCTGAGAAGAAGGTAGATCAGAAGCATGAAAAGCAGGGAGGAAGGAAGAGAATTGAGGATTTGGTCTTAGAGCGCAGAAGAAGTGTCTGGTTGGGGGAAGGATTGTATGAATATTGTATGGGTCACTCTCTTGTGCAAAATGCCTATCCTGTCTACCCCTCATTGAAATCCATCTTATGTTGCCTATTGTGAGAATGTGGACTCTTGTTTGTGACTGAAATTGTTGTGGGGATAATCTCAATGATTCTTACATCTGGGATTGATTCATGAAGCATGTTTTCATCCAGGGATCTAGAAGTTATTAGGTTATCATCAACTTACTGGTTTTGAGATCTCTTCTTTGAAAAGTATTTTGCTTTAAACCTGTAAAATTGTTTCATTATTGCAAAGTGATTTTCATTTCTATGGACTTCACTCTCAGAGGTTGTCTGCTTTGGAAGCCTCTATGCCATTTGCCCTCATGGGTACCCTTTTGTAACCTTGATCGAACAACTTTGTGAATAAGCATCCCTGTGATTATGTTTGAAAAAGATGAGCTTGAATGGTTGCTGAGATTCTGTCAATCATTGCTCTTTTGAACTGAGTATAGGCTTGTTTGCTCTTTCCTTCTTGCTAAACTAACACTTGATGTGAATGTGTAATACCCCCAATGGGATCTGCCCTAAATTTTAGAAATTAAATTTCTGAGTTCTGTCCTAAATTTCTGAGTTCTGTCCTAAATTTCTGCACTTTAGAATTCTGCTCAAAACCCTAAAATTCTGATTTTATTTTCTGATTATAAACATGTGATCACAGCGAACAAATACATATCCAAACATAGCAAATAATGATGACAAATGATGCTATACAATGACATTCATATCGACCATGAATTACACCATGAAATACACAAATTATACCCATCAAATGTCATACAACAAGTCTGGTTTTCTGAGTAGAAGTCTGCTGCTATAAATCAGAATATAGAGTCTGAATATTACATCCAAACATGGGCTCAAACATGACAAAACATGCCCGGAATGCTGCTGTCCCAATCAGACCTAATACATAGGTTTGTACATACCAAGAGATGGTGAGATGATGCTCCAAAAACCCTCCAACATGATGGCACTTGGGCTGCTGATAGGGTTAGGGTTTAGAAACCCTCAACAATGGTGAAATCACCTCCAAAGGCCAAGTCGCCCTCCTCTACGTCTTCAAACTAGGGCGAGCCCTAATGCAATGAGCATACAAAAATGTCACAATAATGATCCTCCAAATGTGGCGCTCAAGTCTATGGTAAAGCCCTAGTGCTACATGAACATAAAATGCCACAAGAAAACCTCCTCCAATGCTGATCCAAAAATCTGAATATGCAATCAAGCTCTTCTCCTCCAAAAGTCGCCAATGAAGCACAATTATGTCTCCATGATGAAACCTCCAAAAGGATGAGCTAGGGTTCCATCCAACTCACCACATTCCTAAGGGTTTTTGTCCTTGGAATGAAGGCTAGCAATATTGCAGCCAAATGAGATAAAACTCAAGAGAAAATGATATGTGAATGATGATGCAAATGCCTCAAACTACCATGTATTTATACACATTACTTCTCTCCTCAAGGCCGACCTCCTCTTGGTATTTCTTATTTTATTTTACCTATTTTTCCCTCTCATAGGGCCGACCTAATGCTAGGCGTCTGAAACATCATAAAGATATTTTATTTTATCTTCTTATCTCCTTCTTGGCCAACCAAAGCAAGGTAGTTTATTTTTCTTATTTATTTTGTCCACTCTCCAAGTAGGGCGAACCAATTAGGTATCTCAAACATCATGAATTTGACCTCAAATCAAGTCGTCCTCCTTCGAGGAAATCATAATAAAATATTCTTATTTTTTCCAAAGGCATTTTTCCATATTTTCTTCTCTTTTCATTCTTCTCCTTGGTCGCTCACCATTAGGGCAAATTATTTAAATTACATTGACTTCTCCAAAAGACTCACAAAAATATGCCAAGTCATCTCCCACAATCATTTTGCCCTACAAAATTGTCTAGGTGTGAAATCTCACCAATTAGGTCATTCCTTGAGCCCTCCAGCTTAACCTACGGAAATAGGATAGGCTAGCCAACTCCACAAGGTGAACTCCGAAAATGGGGACATTACAGAATGATATGATCCTAATATTCTATATTCCTAATCATAATAAGGACAAGCACTTGTAGCATGCTTAACCTTAATAGTTTCATTTATTAGTCTTAGTTATTCATTAAGTTGACTTAGCTAGGATGAAGGGGTGTGTCACTACATAGTTATGTGTTGTATCCATCCGAAAATATTTCATGTCATTCATCTTTTCAAACTAATGTCCTTGTCGTCGCCTTGATTTATGATTTATCTATCCTAGCATATTGTCAAATTTGCTAAACCTGCAGATTCAAAATATGGAGAACGCCTAGAGACAGAGAAATGCATCTAAAAACCCAAAAACGCACCTAACATCACAAAGGTGCGTCCATTTAAGATCAGGCGCGCCATCATGAAACAAAGTGCATCCAAACTGAGAAAAATGCGCTTGGCCAAATAGAAGCACACTAATGAAGGAGGCAATGCACCTGTATGGTGAAGACGCGCTCAAAGTCATAGAGGCATGCCTAAGGAAATAAGAACTCGCCTATTGAATTTAAGGCATGGAGAAGAGTAGATGCACGCCTATGGAAGGACAAGCACGCCTAACACCAACTAAATCACGTCTATCTGCATAGCGGCGCGTCAACTAAAGGAAAAATACGCTTGGAGTGTCGAAGACGCGTCCTGGTCTCAGGAGGCATGCTCAAGTTAGTGAAGGTGCATCTGTTTTAAAAGTAGAAGCGCTTTTGGTCAAGGAGACGTGTCCAAGGAGTAGAGAGCGTGCTTGACTGTGGGAGAAAGTGCTTTCAAATGAAGACTAGAGGCGTGTTCAAGATATAAATGGCGCTTCAAATATATGAAGGCACATCTATCAGGCATCAAGAGTAGAAGACAGGGAGCATTCGATGAGGAGAAGACGCGTCCTAAAACAAAGGGAGGCGCGCTTTTGTGTCAGAAGGTGTGTTTTAGTGAGTAGAGGAGTGCCTAATTTAACAAAAGCACGCTCATAATCACAAAGGCGCGTTCAAGCCAAACGAAGTGCTCTAAAAAAGCAAAGTTATGCCTATTTTTAAACTCTAGTTTGATCTTCTAAAAATAGAAAAGAAGCTGACTTCTCCAGTTCAAGGGAGTCACACACACTCCTTCATGCATTGGTTTTGCCTTTTAGAAGGCTATAAATATCATTTAACTTGACTTCTAAATTTATAAAATCAACCATCTTCCAAATATTAAAAAAAAGCAGATCTAATTTGAGAAGGCAGCACACCTTTTTAAGGGAGATTTTCTTCTTCATAAATACAGAAATTTTGCTTCTCACAGCAGAAACCAAGACAAAAAACAATAAGTTTTTGTGATTTATCAGCAGATAAAGGGCAGAAAATCAATTTCTACTACAGCAACAACAGCATACTAGGAGCAGAGATTTAATTTTCCAGCAGATAGAAGATTGAAGGAATAAGATTCAGAGAAGAAATTCTTTGATTTATTGCAGGTACAGCGACCTCCAAGGGCAGAAAATTCATATTTTCCATCAAATTGAAGGCCTAGATCAGCAGTAGAAGGAAGAATTGCTCAGAAATTCCATTTTTCAAAGAAAAAGGTGTGTTTTTTAGCAGGAAATTCAGAACAACAGCTACAAATTCTTCCAAAATCCTAATTTTGAAAATGCAATATTCGGCGATTCACGAATTTCTCAAGGTCAGAGAGACGGACTTATGTCAGGTTGCCCCTGAGGCATTTGATTTAGAGAGTATGATAAAGGGTGGAACTGGAAGTAGCACGGCCAAAAAATTACTTCATTCCGGGCTTATCCAAGCCGGCTCGTTTTCCATCTTAGTTCAAAGCCTTGAGTTCGTACTTGCTTGTATCAAGCATTACAATCCTAAGACGAGGGAAATTAGAGCGGTTGATGGACGTGTCTTATGTAGCCTCAAGTCCGATGATATAGAAATTAATCTTCTCCATTCCGCCTTTTGAGGACTCCCTCGAGGTCGACCTTGAAGAATGTGAAAAAGTGTGGGATGATCACCTAGAGAAATGTCAAAAACAAATGGCGAAGAAATGGTTGAAAGAGAAGAGAGCTATGCTGCCAAAGAATGTTGGTCGTGGAGAGTTTAAGGACGAATTTGCCATCATGATCACATTGCTCAACCGTATCACCGGACAGGCAAAGGCGAGAGGCTTCAAACCATGGATGTTCTACCTCGTCAACAATATCAATAATGGCAGCGAACATTATGATTGGGCAGCTCTAATCAATGACAATCTCCACAAGAAGATAATCGAGTTTCCCCGAACTTGGGATTTCAGAATGACCTCATTCCTAACTTATATGATGGCTCATCACAACAAGTTCAAGGGATTGAACTTTGTTGGTTCTCTTCAGCACACCAGGATATATAGACATTTTCCTCTGTTGGAGTACTCTGAGTCACAAAGGCACTTCAGGAGGGTCAACTATGCATTCCTTATGCATTCAGTGCGTGACTTAGATAATCAGATGCATGTGCGAATTTTAGAGGGAGCTAGGGCAGTAATAGCGGATTGGGCTGATTGGTTTATCTAGTTTCCCACCTTTTCATATATTAGGGTGTATGGCTTCGCCTCATACCCCTATATTCTTCCTAAGTATCCTTCAAATGAGGTGGTCTTCGTGGAGTATCTGCGGCAGAGTTCATAAGTGCATACATTGTTGCGTAGCCGACACAAGCATGGAGTTGAATGTCCAATCCAACCAGGCATCTATAAGTGCAAGTCTGCCGCTGATGCTAAGTCAATTGGATAAGAAATGTCAAGATTCAATTTCAAAACCTTCAAGTAAAAACGCACTTACAATCCAAAGGATTTCATGAGATCGAGGGTTGGTGGCAAGTTTGCACATGTACCCAAAATGGAAGACTATTGGGCGAATTGTGAGGATGAGTTCGAAATGCGCCAGAGAAATCATAGTCAGTTCACAGTGAGCCAAATTGCAGATTTCCTTGCAGAGGATGTGAAAGGCCTATCAGATGATGACGGAGATATTTTATCCCCTAAGTTTGTAAGGGAGAACATTGAGCAACAACCGCTGCCACAGGTAGATTGGTCGGTGAAGGAAGGAGTTTCAATTGAGGAAAGAACAAGTGAGGTTATAAGGCATAGTACTTTTTTCTTGAATTCAAAGAGAACCAAAAGAGTAAAAGTACATAAGGAGAAGAAACCTATTACAAAGCCGCCATCACGAACGTTGCTACCTTCGCCATCTTGATTGGTAACAAGATTGAGGTCAAAATTGGTTGTCGGGGAAGATAATGAGGATAGTATTCCTAATCAAGGGCCCTTAAGGATAATTCAGAGGTCTAGGACAGGCATTTCCTCACCAATCCAACATGAGCAGCCCACGACAATTGATATATCATCAATGGAGCCTTCACAAAAAATCACTTCCTCAGCTCCAAGGGAATCAGAGCCCGAGTCTCTTGTGCTAAATGTTTCTACGCCATTTGACTCATCAAGAGTTGAGGAGACCAAGTTAGAGACGGAAATAGAAGCAAAAGAAGAGCCTCCCACTTGGTTGCATAAGGTAATAGGAGAGTTAAGGAAGAAGCCTTCTTACCAATTGGATTTTGGTGCATTCGACAGTGTTTTCAAGGAAATTATGGCCAAAAAGCCCAAGAAACAAATGAGGATAATGAAGACTCTTGAAGGAGACATGATCCTTGAGACCGCCATTCCTCCTCAAGACAAGACCATGCTTTATATAGAGCTAGATGATTTTCAGATTATCAAGGTTAATTTGGGTCAAAGCACTAGACATGCTGATGTGAATATGTTGGAGATTGCAACAGAAAATCTCAAGGAACGAATGATCAAGGATGGTGAAGACAAGGCAGTCCTCAAGGCCAAAGTAAAGCAGCTAATATTTCTCACCTACTCCATTCTTCTGCACAACCAACATTATTTCTACTTCAAGTCCTTAAGTCACCAGATGACCAAAAACAACTAAATCAGCTAGTTGTTTGGTAAGCATATGAGAGATTGGCTTGAGAATTTTGTTGGTAAGGTACAAACTTGCAAAGTTTTTTCGGTTAGTGGCAGACTCTAGGAAAGTCATCTAGGGTACTGATAGTATGGTGGAATGCATGACGAAGATGTTGCTGACATATGAGAAGATTGCCGAAAACTTGAAGGTGATAAATGTGCAAGCATTGACCAAAGGATAAAGGGACAAAATTTTCACATGGCAGGAACAATACTCTTTCATGATGAGAATTTTTGATGAAGCAACATCGATTCATTGAGTGGAAGAAGAGGTTACTTGGAATTAACAGGTTTGTTGTTGATTTCGTCCAACAAATTCCTTGCAGATATTTTCATGAAGATGGCCTTGTATGCGATTTGGATGAGGTTCAAGGTGAGTTCCAATAGTTGGTCAGAGAGAGATTTTGCAACAATCCTCAAATCAACAAAATGTACCTCTTGGCGGAAATCACAGTAAAATTCAACAAGGCAGAAAAAGAGTCTAAAGAAATCAGCAAGATAGTTGAAGAAGGAGAAATTGTACTTCAGTAACAAACCATTTACTTAGACTCAGTGATTGATCCAGGAGAGGCGACGATAGCAGAATTTCAGCGAAGTTTGGATTCTCAGACAGCCAAATTTCAGTGAGCTCCAAAGCGCTAGTTTTAGCAGATGTTTCCAAGGATGACCATGCTTGATATAGAGCCGGATGATTTTCAGATTGTCAAGGCTAATTTGGGTCAAAGCACTAGACATGCTAATGTGAATATGTTGGAGGTTGCAACATAAAATCTCAAGGAACGAGTGATCAAGGACGGTGAAGACAAGGCAGTCCTCAAGGCCGAAGTAAAGCAGCTAAGGCAATATATTTCTCACCTACTTCATTCTTATGCACAACCAACATTATTTCTACCTCAAGTCCTTAAGTCACTAGATGACCAGAAACAACTAAAACAGCTAGTTGTTTATGGTAAGCATATGAGAGATTGGCTTGAGGATTTTGTTGGTAAAGGTACAAACTTACTTGCAAAGTTTTTTCAGTTAGTGGCAGACTCTAAGAAAGTCATCTAGGGTATTGATAGTATGGTGGAATGCATGACGAAGATGTTGCCGATATATGAGAAGATTGTCGAAAACTTGAAGGCAATAAATGTGCAAGCATCGACCAAAGGACAAAGGGACAAAATTTTCACATGGAGGGAACAATACTCTTTCATGATGAGAATTTCTGGTGAAGCAACATCGGTTTTCATTGAGTGGAAGAAGAGGTTACTTGGAATTGACAAGTTTGTTGCTGATTTCGTCCAACAAATTCCTTGCAGATATTTTCATGAAGATGGCCTTGTATGCGATTTGGATGAGGTTCAAGGTGAGTTCCAGTAGTTGGCCAGATAGATTTTGCAACGATCCTCAAATCGACAAAATGTACCTCTTGGCGGAAATCACAATAAAATTCGACAAGGCAAAAAAAGAGTAAAGAAATCAACAAGCTAGTTGAAGAAGGAGAAATTGTACTTCAGTAGTAAACCATTTACTCAAACTCGGTGATTGTTACAAACTTCCAAGAGAGGCGAAGATAGCATAATTTCAGCGAAGTTTGGATTCCCAGACTTAGCCAAATTTTAGTGAGCTCCAGAGGGTTATTTTTAGTAGGAGATGTTTCCAAGGATCTATTTTGAGAACTGATGTTAACTCAATAGATTAATTAATTTTTGGATCCTTTTTATCATGCAAATTTTGGAACTATTTTTCTAATAAAATGCAACTATCAATTTAGCTGATTTTTGCATGGACTAGTTTCCCTTTTAGTATTTGTTTTCTTTTTCAAATAAAACTTGCATGCATGCAAATCCAGTTCTAGGGTGAAAAGTATTAGTTAAACTCTTCTTTCCTTTTCATGCATTTCTTTGTTTAGGGTATAAATAAGTGCCTTCTATGCACTTCTTTTTCTAATGGTGAAAGAAAAGTTTTTGATTAATATGGTCAAACAGATTTTGAAGGGGACCCCAAAACCCTTTACAGAAGGAAGCAAACAAAAACTGTAAGCCAACCAACAGCCAACTGAAAGCTACTAGAACAACATAAGCATAGAAAACATAGCAAAAAAGAGAACAGACCAAGCTAAACTAATTCATTGTCATGTCCTCAAATTTTGCAAGTAACTTAATGGGTTCTAATTGTAAACTAATTTTATAAAGTATTTTAATTACTTGTAAAATTAATATTTTATTAAGTTACTTGAGCGATTAAAAAAACACTTTATAAATTAAAGTGTTATTGTACACACATTTAAAAAGGGTCATGTAAAAGCATTTAAAACTGTAAAGTGTGACTGTGTACATAGAAACTTTCATTTAATAAAATTAGGCTAGTCCTAATTGATGAAAGTTTAAAAGGAGAGGTTAGAGTCATTGTTGAGCATGCTTGTGTTGCTGTTTATGTCTTTTGTCAAGTTTTTCAGTTGATGTCAAGGAGATGTTCCCTTGCATTCGCTGTACCAAGGAGATGACCCCTTAGTAGTTCTGGTTCGGTGATGTTCTCGTACCAGTTGTAGAGGTGAAATCACTTCAGGTTTCACAGTTGTGCTTCAAGTGTTCTTGGATTTTGGTATTTTTATTGGTGTAATCGATATTTGGTCGGTGACCATTGTCGATTGGGAATAAAGTCCTTTTGTAATCAGACTTTGGAATAAGTGTTTATGCAAATCAGTGAATTGTTGGCCAAAGTTGAATACCTTTGTGATTATAATTATCTATCTGAATATTTTATATGCAGATTTCTGGATATTGTTCATGCATGGTTTTACTTGCAAATTTATTGATTTGTAAAATATAAATTTGCAAGTCTCATCAATATAAATATATTTCTGTTTAGTTGCTAGCTATTGTATCCTTACAGGGAACCAATTCTAACAGCGTGGGTCCCCCATCACGATAAGGAAGGATTTTATGAAGTTTATTATATATTGAGTATTTTACATCAAGGATCGTGGGTATCCTTCTCAAGGAAATCGCAGCTTCAGATATTGTTTATGTATATTTGATGTTGAGCCGAAAGATTAAGGATTTGTGATTTTGGATTGAGTGGAATGTGGGTCCCGAACTCCACTAAAGGTGGGCATTTCATATCAATTTGAGAAGTATTTGAGTTTATTTTAAATTTGAGTATTGATCGAAGATTGGAGGAATTCAAGCATTGGACGGTATCGCCAGAAGTTCATAGAGATATCTATTTTTGAAGTCGAGCCCATCCTCCTAATTCACAAGTCTGAGTAAAGTTTGATATGGCTTGGAGATCTACCATCACAGATCGCAATCATTAGGATTCGTGAGTTAAAGGAAATAAGACACCATCGAATTAGAGATCATCGTGGGTCGTTGAAGATACAGTGACTCTGACATATATATGTGCTGGTTGTAACTTTCATTGTGAGACTTGAAGACGTTATATGCAGTCAGATCTGAGTCATCTGCACAAGGTATCACAGATAGCGTGGAGTGCATCATTGAAAGATCTCATCATAGATATATCGTGGCCCTCACGGGGAGTCAATGAACCACATCACCTTGAATATTAGCGGCTCATTGAAGGATCGTGATTCATAGTTGTATAGTTGTACACCTTTAGTGGCGCCTAATATAAGAGTCATCAATGTTTATGGAAGTCCTCCGATTGACTTAGGAAGGCAGTGAACATATTGTGCGGGAGCAAAGATAGTGAATAATCATCATTGCGCATTATATTTGCTAGTCGTGTGTGATCATCTAAAGGGGAGCGTGATTTGTAGAGTTCATAAAATCACAGATCGCAATCATTAGGATTCGTGAGTTGAAGGAAATAAGACACCATCGAATCAGAGATCATCGTGGGTCGTTGAAGATACAGTGACTGACATATATATGTGCTGGTTGTAACTTTCATTGTGAGACTTGAAGACGTTATATGCAGTCAGATCTGAGTCATCTGCACAAGGTATCACAAATAGCGTGGAGCGCATCATTGAAAGATCTCATCATAGATATATCGTGGCCCTCACGGGGAGTCAATGAACCACATCACCTTGAATATTAGCGGCTCATTGAAGGATCGTGATTCATAGTTGTATAGTTGTACACCTTTAGTGGCGCCTAATACAAGAGTCATCAATGTTTATGGAAGTCCTCCGATTGACTTAGGAAGGCAGTGAACATATTGTACGGGAGCAAAGATAGTGAATAATCATCATTGCGCATTATATTTGCTAGTCGTGTGTGATCATCTGAAGGGGAGCGTGATTTGCAGAGTTCATAAAAACAAGGAAATCATTGGGGAAATCGTGGTTTGTATCTACAGCGAACTGGTATATCAGTGTTTGTAGCCAACCTTGGTTCTGCACCCATACATCATTGTCAAAGGCAGTGAACACAACTCAATCATCCGTGAAGTCTACTACATTCACAACATTGTATTTTGGTGTGTAAGAATTCTCTCGGCGATATTGGTAATCATAGAACTAAATTTGATATTGTAAGTGCAACTTAATTTGATCTGTCACAGTGAAGTCTGATTCCAACTTTCAGATATTGATTTGTGTGTAAAAGCTGCCAATCTCATTCAAATCTTTAATTTGAATCATCTATTATATTGAGTCGATTGTTTGTTAAATTGCCCTTGTTGCACATTAGTTTGGTATCATTTGTAATCAGATTATTCAGTGCACATCAGAATTCGAAAACAATCAGAGTTTTACCAGATATCCAATTAGGGATATTACATTCATCTTCTTCAGGGTCTCTGCTGCCTCTATTTCTTTTTCATAAAAAGTCTCATGCATCATGGCAAAGTCGATCAGTTCCTTCTTTTCAGCTTCAAATTGTTTCTTCTTACTCCCCCTTGTGCGGGTAGAGGCTCCACCCGAGTCCTCTGTAGCCACTTGTTTACCAGTACCTTTAGCAACCTCTTCTTTGTCCTAAACTCCCAAGTCTTTGACATTGAAGATATCCTCAGCTCTAAAATCTTTAAATTGCTCTTTCTTCAATTCTTTCAACTTATCGGTCAACATCTTCATCCCATTGAGACTATTTTGAATAGTAAGTTTATTGATGTGCATTATCTTCTCAAGATTGCTATTCACCTCCATGAGTTTCTCCTCCAAATACTGAACTCTGGTATTAAACTCTTCCCTCATCCTGCCCAATTCCCGATCAATGTCCTCCATTTTTGGAATTACTTCCCAGTTTTTGAAGATCAGAGTATCCTGTTCAATGGTGATGTTATTACCTCTCCCCAAGCTTTCCTGCATCAACTATAATTTTATATTGATCCTATTAATCTCGAGGAAAAACCATTTTGTCATCTTGTGCTGAGAATTAACAGTGTTCTTTACCAAATCAAACACTTCCTCAATCTGGTCTCTGTTCTTGGCCTGGGCAAGCATATTATCAAAATCAGGAGGAAGGTTGCTCGAAGGATCATGGATCTCAGGAAAATTCAGGCCAACTCTAGGTTCAGGGATTTGCATAGTTTTACCCTGGGTTTCCAACCTGCTTTCAACACCCTTGTCACTCGGCTTTTCCCTTTTCCCTTGTTTCGAGTTGGTCCCCTGCTTCTGGGAGATGTTAGCATTGCCAGGAGCCGCCCACTCTTCAACACTATATTTCTCCAAAAATTTCTTACCCTTCTTCGTTGGAGTGGGGATTTTCCTTCTCGCTGGCATAGCCCTCTTGCCAGTAACCTCTTTAATAGAGGTATCAGAGTCATCTCCAATGTTGGACATGTCAGACCAAGATATGTTAACTTCCTGTTTCTAAGTTCTCCTCCTCTTCTTGGTAGACTCCGCTTCACTATCATCCTTTTCTTCTTCCATTCTCCACTCTTCATCATCCGTGTGGGATTCATCCTCACTCGACTCCACACACCCGTTCTTTTTACCACTATGTTTTTCCTTAGGCCCTTTTTTGGAGTGTTAATTTTCATATGTTCCATGATCAGCAGAATGAGACTTTCATGCAAAATAGGCAGCTTAGGGTTTTTGCTATTTTCTTTAATGTCATACTCCAGAGAGGAAAGCAAGTAGAAGGGGATAGAAACAAACATACCATGACGGAAATGGTTGAGCAGATTGAAATGGTAGCTGTAAACAGCAATGTACCTCTCGTCCAACGTAATATATCTCATGATCACTTCAGCCACCTTGGCCGATATGGGTTTGATTGAGAGGTGGTTATACCCTCCCGACTGCATCTTAACCAATTTATCCTTTTCACTGCCTTTAAATAAGTTGTTAAGGGCTTCTTCGCTATACTTCCACTCTCGGAAGAACTTCTTCCCTCTGGTCGAAAGCCCAAAAACCTTTTTCCTGTAGCTTTTCACAAACAACGTTGTAGCATTAGGGTCAGCTCCATGTAATTTCTCCATATAGGGAGTTAACCCCTCTTCCTCCAATATTTTCCAAACCTTCTGTTTCTGGCAGGTCCCCTCACAAGACAACGGTTCAACTCTGTTCCCATAATCCGTGTGAAAAGTTTCTTATGTTAATCTTTTGCAATTCAATTGTCTTATGAGTTATTCCATTGTTTGTTCCTAAGATTAGATATTCTTGCGAAATCTTAAGAGACTTTGTGTTATTGAGGTTATGCGAAGGATAGTCTTGATTTAAGTGCTATTGTTCATGTTTAGTTCTTTTTATCGAGTCCTTTGTTCATCTATATCTTTTGATCTCTGAATTTAGTCAAGAGATATAGACGTGGTTATAGAGTAGTTTAACTTTTGCAATAGTTAGTGTTCACATAAAAAACTCTTTCCTATTGCAAAAGTGTTGAAATTGCCTTGTGCTCGTAGCTGAGAAAACAAAAAGTTAGGTCTTTAGTTTGTTTTCCTTTTAAAATCTGTAAGAGGGAGCTTCCCCTCCTAATTCGAAGAACAATATTACTGTACACGTTGTTCTGTTTTGTGTCGCATTGAAAGATGTGAATTAAAAGCTAACATTATGCATATAAATAAAGAAGAGAGAAACTCTCCCAAACCATCATAACTTCTAATATTGAATTCATATATTATTTTCTGATTGTTGGAGGTCACCCCTCAAAGTGGTTTGGTATTTTACTGATTTTTGTATTTATTTCCAAAAAATATCATAACAAATGGTATCAAAGCTACGACTTGCACCAAGATTTTTGTTTCTGCCATAGCTTTCAAACCATTGTGAATTTGGACCCGATTTTTTTTGGATTTTGAGGTATACAATAAATAAAGTTTTAGGTAAAAGGAAATAGATTTTTTTAGACTTTTTTCGCAAGTTATTTTAATTTTTTTTTCCATTAATTGGCTTATAGGCCATAAATTTTGGAATTTTTAAATATTTTTACATTTTGGGAAAGCCTATGAAAAAATTAGGTTGGGTCAATTCTTTGGAATTTATTATTAGAGATAAAATACATTTTGTAATTTAGTGGTCAAAGTTAGGTCAAAATATTTAATTATTCTATTCTACAAACCACAATTTTGAGAATTTTTTAAATTTTTTAATAGTTTTGGAAAGATATTGAAAAAATTAGGTAGGGTTACTTCTTTATAAATTTTAATTAGAAAAAAGAAAAAATCCATAATTTAGTGGTTAAAGTTTGGTCCAAAGACAAGCAACAAACTCAATCATAACCCATTTTCTAAAATTTTACAGTCACCAGATGCACTAGATAATAGATATTAGATATTATCCTCCCTTAATTAAAAAAAAAGACCTAAAGTTTAAAATACATACACATTAGAAGTCATGTCATCTTTAGGATTCAAAGACTTTTCTACAAAAATTGAATCCAATGACCTTTATTCTCCACCACCTAAAATTGAGGGAAAAATTCCTTCGGGAGGTGAAATAGTGGTACATTTTATTAAGGATAATTTGTTTGACTCATTTGCATCAGCTTTTAAGAAAAATTTAATAGGTTTAAACAAGAGCTATTATATGAATTGAAGCCCCAACAAAACTACCTGGGTGGGTACAACCCTAATAGACAAAATCAAGGAATAAAACAACATTTTCAAGGTCCAAATTTGAACCTACCCAAAATAGATATCCCTCAGTTTGTTGGTATTGATGTAACTTCATGGATAAGTTTCATAGAATAATACTTTAAACTTCATAAAATACCAGACAATGCAATGGTTGATGTAGTGTAATATGCTAGCCCCAAAAAATTTCAATTTTATACAATCTATCACAGCAGAGTTAGCACAACAATGCAACCAAATAGAACCTCCACGCTTCTGATCACCAAGTTCCCAGGATGGGCGAGGTGAAAGCATACAATGCTTTGGCTTACAAATCAAAGCTTTGCAAATAAACTAAGAACAATCTTCTGCTTCCAGCGGGCATCCACTTATGCAGTGGGAATACTCCACTTATTCAATGGGTGAATAAAGAAAAATACATTATGTTCATCCACTTATTCAGTGGGGATACTCCACTTATTCAGTGGGTGATAAAGAAAGATTAAATGTCTATTCCTCCACGCTGGCGATAAACTATCCAGGGTTACAATGTGTTTGCAACAAGTAAAGATTACAATGCTTTAAATCAAATGCCAACTAAATAACCACCTTGGACTTGCACAATTTGTCCCAGATTGCAACCCGTTAGATGTCTAGAAGTTGTATGGAATTATGAAAGAAATAAGCATATGATCAACTACCACTATGGATATACCCTGTAACACATGCATCAATGAAAATAAATACCAAATAATAATCATGTCCAGTTGATAATATGCAAAGGAGGCATTGCTAATGAAAAGTATCTCAGAAATCTGAAAGGTACCCCTGTTGTACGGTTACCCCAGCAATGAAAGGAACAAGATCATACAGTTTAAAGACTTAATCTCCATCATTTATCTGCCCACCCTCAAACTCCCTCAGACTATATCAAAAGAAACTGCTGCAATCAATTTTCAGGTCATTTTTTCACTGTAATCAGTCAAGTCTGAAACTGTACGACACCCCTGGTATGCATGGCAGCCCATAGCAAGGCAGATACAACACCACAAACTCATTAAAAGTGGCGCTTCAAATGTATGAACAACCCTTCTAAGATCATTTCAAACAGATATGTAAAGTTAATTCTACTCAGGCCGAGCATTAAATCAAACCATAAAGGAATCGCCTTGTAAAACGGCTCCCAAAGAGTACGGCTCAGCATGTAGATGGACAGCCATCAAAACCCAGAGACATTCAAAGATTTGCACACCAGAATCTGTTCAATCAAACAATAAATTTCAGACAAACTTATCAAGAACAAAATCCTCCATGATGGTACATCGCACTAGGAGGATGTACAACAACATGTACGGCCATTCAAACTGCTCCAAATCTTCAAACAAAGCTTGGTACTATCTGCTCAGACATAATCAATCATGATGAGATCAGCAATAATCCTCTTCCCATTTCACATCAAGAAATACTAATCCCATATCTTTTCCAAATACCCTCCTGATATGTACAGCTAGTGAGGGTACGGACATCCAAGGAAATATATAATTTTCAATAAACTTCAATCCCAATTCTCAACAGTATTTAAACAAGTACAATCCAAAGATATTATTCAAATCACAAAAGATTCATCATCAAATCAAGATAACAAAAACTCCATGATAGCACAATGGCAAACCCTGTATGAGCTTGCTCCAAACTCCGCCTTCAGCACAATGGTGATTCCTATATGAAATCACAATCTACATGAGGGTTTTCGTCCTCAAGAGAACTCTACAAGACGGTTTTCATCCTCAAGAGAATATGGAAGAACTCACAAGTTCAATCCATCTGCAACAATATCAAATCCAATAACCCCTCCAAATGAGCTCTCATTCTCTTTATCATAGTTGAAAAACTCGGACTCGGCAAAAACTCGGCAGACCCAAAATTTTTAAAAACTCGGGACTCGCCAAAAACTCGGGGAAAAACTCGGCAAACATAATTTATGTAAAAATATTCTTAAAAAACACACATTTCTGAAATTGTAGAATGCATTGCTGATTTCCTTCATATATAAATCAAAATTAAGAGTTTAATACATATCATAGACAAAAAAAGAGTTCAACCTTCGAATACATATGAAATACCAGTTTGATAATACATATCATAGACCAAAAAAAGAGTTCCATCATCACTAGAAAATCCAAATCATAAATTTCTTCTACGACTAAAGCTCAAAAGAGTTTTGTTTCTCTGTGTGGGTGGTGCGGAAGTGGCTGGTATAGGCAAGGTATGCTCAACAGGATCCTCATCTATAGGATCAAACGGTACATGTGAGGAACCCGCCCCTGATGGCACATCAATATCATCTGACTCTGTCTCTGAATCCTCATATGCTGCGACATTTGCTTGCCATTCCGCTGTATCCCTCTCCATAGCAGCTATATCATCATCATCAAGTGATGGATCAACATCAACATCCTCGGCAATCCAATCTGAATATGGATCAATGTCGTCAAGGTCCAATGCCTGATATGATTCTTGGCCTTCTACCTTCTTCTCATGCAACCGAAGGTTGTACCGCACATAGACAAGGTCATTCAAGCGCTTTTGAGTCAACCTGTTGCGCTTCTTTGTGTGAATGGCCTCAAAAACACTCCAGTTGCGCTCACAACCAGATGCACTACAAGGCTGGGATAAAATCCGGATGGCTATCTTTTGAAGATTAGGCGTTGAGGAACCATAATCATCCCACCATAAATCTGCAAGGATAACATTTATAACTTTGTGAGGATTTTAGTAAACTTAAAAATTAAAATAGATAGTAAATGAAAAATAAACATATGTATTTTACCTGGTTGCAAAGTGGATCTCCTACGAATGGCATCTCTTGAAGAAAAAAACAGCCCATCCGCATTCTTATAGGCCTATAACTCATCGAGTATGATGTCTCGAAGGTTATCATCAAAGACCAACCTCTCCAAGCATGTGTTCAGGCCAAGCTTAACCTCTGCATCTGCTTTGAATGAAGAGGAGAAGAAAAATGCGGGGTTCAAATAGTAACCAGCAGCATGAATATGTTGGTGGAGTTGTCGATTCCACCTCCGATCAATAATGCGCCATATGGGTTCATATTTTGTTTTATTCGACCCATACAAATGCTGAATGGCCTCTTTGGCCTTATCCATGGCCTCATATAGATACCCCATGGGCTTTTGATCCCCATCCACCAATCGTAGAACTCTAACCAATGGTTCTGACACCTAAATCAATAGTGGATGAAAATAAAATTAGAAAATTATAGTAATTGAAATTCAACAAATATAAATATAAGTTTTTTACAAAATCAGCAAATTTTAACATTAGCAAATAAAAATTAGTGTTTAAAAACTTACCTTGATGATCTCCTCCAAGGATTTTTCCATGACAGCATCATAAACTGCTTTCACGACCCTCTCTGCTTCTGGCTTCCTATGATAAGGACTCTCCAACCACCTTTCAGCCACAAACATGCGCCTAAGGTGGGGCAATAATGATGCTATACTCTGCAAGGTAAGGAAATTAGTGGCAAAGCGTGTGACTCCTGATCGTGTGAGCTCCTTGCCACCAGTGTACTCTCTCATAAGATTTAGCACCCATGTGTGGTTGTAGATGTATTTTGTGATATTTCTTGCCTCTTCAACCACATTCTTCACCCAGCTTATTTTTCCAATGTTCTCAAGAAGAAGGTCAATACAATGGGCAGCACAAGGGCTCCATAAAATGGTCGGATGCCTTGCCTCTAGAAGTCTACCGGCTGCCACATATGCAGCTGCATTGTCAGTCACTATTTGGACGACATTTTCCACTCCCACCTCCATCACTACCTCATCCAACATGTTGCACAAGGTTTCTGCATTTTTTATTTGATTGGAGGCATCAACTGATTTTAAAAAGACTAGCTGCCCCGCTGAAGCCACTAAAAAATTGATGAGAGTTCTGTTCCTGGCATCTGTCCATCCATCAGATAAAATAGTGCAACCTTTTCTTTCCCAAACTTTCCTCTGATCTTGTACTAGTAGATGTGTGTGTTCCACCTCCTCCTGCAACAATGGGCCACTCAACTCATGACGACTTGGGTCCTTGAACCCCTTACCTGCCACAGTCAATGCAGTGACCAAGTGCTCCCAATAAGGACTCGAAGCGACATTGAAGGGAATATTGTTGTAGTACCAAAATCGTGCACATGCCAACTTCGCCTCACGATGCACCTCTCTATTCCATGTATTTGCAAGACCATCTAATGAAGGTTGCGAACCAGGAGTGTTCCGAGGAACAAAAAAGCTATCAAGCCCTTTGCCTGATCGTCGTATCCGTGGCCCAATGGAAGGTGTAGAAGAGGCCTCTCCACTTACACCTCTATAATCTGACCCTGTAGAACTCAAATCTCGGTTTGGGGCTGCCATTGCCTCTGCTGCTCTCTTTTTAGCTGCTTTCTTTCGTTCATAATCCATAAGGAGGGCGTGCGCCTCCCTCTGAGCCTCCACAGGAACTTTGTCACGTATCTCAACATCATTGCAAGGGACTTGTGCAAGGTGGTATTTAAGTCGATTAACGCCTCCGGACATATGTTTATTGCAATGGTTACAAATCACATCTCCTCGCTTTGGACCTGGTGTCCCATGTTTCCAGCAAGGGTCTTTAGGTTTGCCACCGGTTCTTCTACCTCCAGTTCCACTTGCAGAAGCCATAAGTTATAACCTGTTACCTATCAAAAAAAGAGACAACAAATTAAAAATTTAAATTTGACAATGACAATAACACAGTTGCTATATTTTGACTCTTTTGCTATAAAAATTAAACGAGATTCGAAATTATAAAAAGACTATATCATATGAAATGAGAGATTTTGGACTATATTATAATTTATTTATAAGATATGTGTTTTAACTTTTATTTATAAAATTTTGACAGTAATTTCCTATTTATCATTAAAAATTTAAATGACTAGTCACTGTATTATAAAAAATAAAAATTAAAAAATGACTGAGCATATGAAAAAAGAGTTTTTGGACGAATTGTTAAAATTTATATAGGATTATGATGGTTTTAATTTTCAATTTTTTTACTCAGTGACAGTGTGACTAATAAAAAAACTGAACTTTTAAAAAGACTATCATATGAAATTATGAATTATGAAAGGAGAGATTTTGGACAAACTGTCAAAATTTATATGGAGCCTGAATGGATTGTTAAAAATTAAAATTTATATAGGATTAGATTTAGGATGATTTTAAATTTCACTCGAAATTTTAAAAAGACTGTATCATATGAAAGGAGAGATTTTGGACGAACTGTCAAAATTTATGCTTCAAGTTTAAGTTTATAGTCAATGACTAATCACTAAAGACTAATAAAATTTGAAATTTAGGTAAAAATGTATCATATGAAAGGAGAGATTTTGGATGAACTGTCAAAATTTATATAACTGTGAAATCAATCCGTATAACTGTGCCTTGCATGGGAATATGTGGACATGAACAGTGAGATGTCTTGAATGAGAATCCCTTGTGGTTTGAGGAGCTTTTGATACATGGTGATCATCCACTGATTCTGAGAATAGTTCAAATGTTTGTTAGCAGTAAATGATATACAATTTCAGTGTATCACAACAGTATAGAAGATTTCAAACAATATCAATTATCATAGCTTTCCTTAGGAATTGATGATGATATGGGGCAGTTTATATTCTGTTGATATTGTCTGCTCTTTATGATTGATGTGGAGGTTGATTGTGGCAGATTAATTATGAGCATTCACATTGGTAAATGAAAGTATGCAGGGCTGCTGAACTATGTGTGATTTCTGACTTGTTCGGACTGATTCTACAATATTCATATGCAAAGACTTTCAGTTGGATTCTCTGGACTTGGTACCACTTGATCTTCTTCATGTGCTGGGAATAATGAAGTTAGTCACCATGCATTTATACTTGATATGTTTAAGTCCTCAGCTGATGCTATTGTTTTTCATTCATTTTATGTTGCAAATCCATTAAGTACCCCTGGATGGTTTACCGCCAGTGAAGAGAAATCAATCTTCTTTCCTTCTCTTAACCCACATAATAAGTGGAGTATTCCCACTGAATAAGTGGATGGCTCTGTAATCTTTTCATGTTTGTTTTTTAATACCCACTGGATAGTGGTGAATCCCCACGATAAGTGGATGCCCGCCGTAGTGGATGAATTGTAGTTTCTTGTTGCATAATTGTTTATTGCAAGCCAATCATTGTATGCTCTCACTTTGCCCATTCAGGGATCTAGGTGATCAGAAAGTGTGAGGCCTTTAGTTGTTTATGCATTTATGCTAACATTGTCATATCATTGTTGTAAACTTTAAAAAAAAAAATTGGGGTAGCATCTTATAGTGGTATCAGAGCTCTCAGTTATCCTGCCAGCCTGTTGAGTAACTGATCTTGTTGCAGTTTGTCTAAGTCAGATCAGATTTTCAGTTGGACAACATGGCTTTTGATAGTGAGCCATTAAAAACTTTATTTAAATCACTGGAGCAAAATCAATTTTCTATCGAAGAGGGATTTGAAAGATGGTGTAAAGAACAGGACATCATCTCTGATTTTCAAGAGAAGCTAAAAATTGTTGTTAGGAAGCTTGAACGTTCACCGCGGGATAAAAAAGTTCTTCTTAGTATCTTGGATGAAGCAGAAGATTGTTTGTGTAAGGTTGACCAATCACCTTCTCAGGCAGTGCGTAAAGCTTTGGCTCCTTTGGTATGCTCATTGGTCAAGCCAGAATTAATGAGACATCATGATGAAGAGATAAGGCTTGCAACTGTCACTTGCATTAGTGAAGTTGCAAGGTTTTCAGCTCCTATGGCACCCTATGATGATGATACTATGAAGGTCATTTTTCAGCTGATAGTGGAGAGTTTCCAAGGGTTGCATGATGTAAAAAACCCTACCTTTGATCAAAGGGTGAAAATTTTGGAGATTTTGGCGAAGGTTAAGTTATGTTATTTGTTGATTGATCTCAAGTGCAATGATTTGATCTTCCAGATGTTTGAATACTTCATTTTTGGAATCAGGAAATGTCATTTAGATAAGGTGAAAAACAGTATGCTCAGCATCATGTCCCTGATTTTAGATGAAGGTGATGAGGTTTCCCCTCAGCTGCAATCAGATTTGTTGATCATTTGGAGGAAAGAACATGTATCCTCTACAGCATATGATTTCACATCAAAACTAATGAAGCTGAAGATTGACAAGTTCAAGGATCAACTGACTGCAAAAGAGTTAATCTCTTTTGGTATACAAGTTCCTCATCTCTTCAAATGGATAGCATGTCATTATCCAATAAATCAGTTGTGTTGGATGATGAGATCAATGGACAAACAGAGCCCTTCAAAGTTATGACACCTAATGAGGGCATTGATGATATTTTCTCAAGTGGAATTAGTGCTGTCCTAATTCCAAATCAGAATGAATATATGGTAGATAATGAGGGAGAAAACAGTTGCTTGACTCAAGAACAATCTGATGAGTCTTCATGTGGCATAATGGATGTTCATAAAGCTGAAAGTCCTATGGCAAGTGTAGAGGAAGTGTGTTGGAGTTTTCTTGATGAAGTCAAATAAGACCAGAAAGCTAAAAGAATGGACTTTGCAAGTCCTAAATTTGATGAGGAGCTTAATGATTATGAGGATGCCAATTCCCTAGGAATAGAAATAAAAATGATTGATGGGATGTTAGAAGGAAGAATATCAAGTGAATCTAAGATTGTTGCAGTTGAGTGTCTTGAAGAACATGTTAATGATTTGGGTAGTAATGGTATGGATTCTTTGGGTGATCATATTGCTTCTTCACCTACACATGATGAAAAATCAGACTATGGCAGCCAAAGACAGTTGGAACAAAAGCCCTTACTTTGGGAAGTCTTGCAAGATCAAATGGTGGTGAAGGAAGATAGAATAATTCAAGCATTGTCAAGAATGGATAGCACTCACAAACACCTAGAAGACCTCATTTGGACAGCCCAAAAAGAGGAAAGACAAAAAGGAATGGGACATGGTATTTCTCATACACATTTGCATCCTTTCAAAGAGGCTTTGGAGTTGATTAAAGAAGACTATTTACAAATGGTTAGAGATAGAGACAAGGCTATCCAATTGGTGAAGGATCAAGATAGAGAGATTGCTGATCTTTGTCTACTTTTGAGTAGGCATAATCACTCCTTGCATAATTCTGAAAATCAGTCCTTTATAACAGCTGTCCCTAGGGTCCAAGATGACAAGTCAAATGGTGTAGGAGTTGAACAAGATGAGGAAAGGTTTGACGAGTCATACAATAAGGAATCTTGCAGCCTTGTGACATTTAGTAATGATGACTTCTTTGAGCCACTACCAACTTTAATCACTTGGGAGGAAGAGGAGACAAAGCAAGACTTGATGATGTTTGATGAATTCAATGAAAGCATTGAAGAGGATTCTAAAGTTCCGATTTGGGACAGCAACATTCTTCCTCATTCTTATGAAATTACTACTCTTACACATGGAGAAATGAAGGAAGAAGAGTTTACAAGTGTTGGCATTCAAGGTATGAGTGCTAGATATGAAAATTTCAAAGAAGATGCACTTGTGAAGAGTGAAGACATGGCAAAAGAGTTTGACAGATATTCTGATTTTTATGACAGTAGTCAGATTTCTTTACTCCATCATGAAAGAACACTCTTTTCACATGAGGATGATAATACCATGGAGTCTTCTATAGATGGCTCTCAAACTTTGGGTGTTACAAATGAAATTTGTGTGTTGAATTCAAGTCATAAGAATTCTGATTTTGGATATCAGACTTGGGAGGATGTGGAAAGGACACAAAGTTGGTGTGAAACATGGTCACAAAGGGCCAAGGAAGCTGAGCTTGTAGCTGCCCATGCAAGACAGCATCTTCAACAAGTTAGAAAACAAGTTCACTGCTCAGATCGAGCAAGACAACAAAGGGAGGCTTATCTGTAATGTCCCTTTTTTGGCACATAGGCTTTTGTGCGCATTTTGGCTTGTTCTTAGTCCCTTAATGGTTATCCAATATGTTTGGGAGAACTCCATTGTTCTTGGAGTGGCCACAGATCAATTTTGCAGAGCATTTGGTTATGGCTTTGAGCTCAAATGGTGCTTATGATCATTGTGATGCTTGCTGATGTTTGATCGGGCTCCCGGTTTGCTCTCCAAGATTCTTGGAGAAGCCGTCTATTTTTGGAAAGTCGCCCGGAAAGCATCATTCATCTTCCTGACCATCATGGAGTATGTTGGTATGCTTAATTTTACAGTTTGGTGGTGTTTGGGATTTTCCGCAAAATGGTGTTATTTAATGAGCTATTTTAATTATTATTTTCACTTAAGCTCCTAGGGGTGAAAATAATTAATAAAAATCTAAGTGTTATAGCTCATTGGAAAGAGAAAAAAAAGTTTTAAATCATGGATGCATCATTCTGGGGCCTTGCGAAGCAGATATTTCCTTTATTTTGATAAAGGGGTCTTTGGAGCTAAAAAGAGCTTTTAATTAAAAGTGGTGACTTTAAGTTGTGCACACAAGGAATTATTTTATATTGTTTGAGGAGAAATATGAAGGGATAAAGGAAATAATATTTTATTTCCCTCAAAAAGTTATAAAAAGAGGAGTTGGGCTCATTGTTTAGGCATGCTTGGATTTGTATTGTTACTCTGCTGGATTGAACCTGCGTATTCTTCCATATTCTCTTGAGGACGAAAACCCTCTTGTGGAATGCTCTTGAGGACGAAAACCCTCGAGGTTGGGTGTGGTTTCACTACAGGAATCACCATTGTGCTGAAGAAGAGATTTGAGCAAACTTATCCAGAGTTTGCCAGTGAGCTTTCATGGAGCTGAATATGTTTGAAGTTGCTAAGAGTTTTTGGATTAGAGTTCATTAAATATCATGGCAATCAGATGAGAATGAAGTTAGAAGCAGATTTTTTATGCCTTGTATAGTTTTAATGTCATATTGCTGGTCCGTACCATTATATTGCCGTACAGGCAGAAAAAGAGTTTTGCAAAAATAAAATTATTGAGAAGTTCTTTGTGTCTAAATCTTTTTGCACTATTAATATATTCCTTAGGCGACCCCAATCTGATCATAGTGAGTGGTTGGGAAGCTTTGTTTATTTTTTTATGAGCAGTCGTACTTCTGCTGGCCGTACGGCCTGGGAAATGCATAGTTTGTGAAGTGTTTTCGTTAACTGATCTTTAGTGCATGGGAAACATTGGATTTGTCTTGTATTAGCATAGTTTTTAGAGTGGGAAACAATATTGTTAAGTGTGGGCAGTTTCTTGGGAGTTTTCAGCAGTCCGTACTATGCTGGGAAGGTGCCGTACTAGTCTGGAAGAAGTCATTTTATAGTCTATCACTCTGTTTGTGGTGTTCAGTACATATAATTGATAGATCATTTAGGGACCACTTGTTTTGTCAAACATTGGGTTTAATCTTGTAATATTATACTTCCCTGGATGCCAATGGTCTGTGTAGAGAGCAGTTGATGTATCATTTCAGGTTGCAGCAGTGACGGACAGCAAATAAATACTACATTGTCATTTAGCTATTCAAGAAATCTGCAGGGTATGGTCATGCTATCTTCACAAGATTCTTAATAAGTCCAAACAAGACTTGATTTACATTGTATTTGATATCATTGTAATCTTTCTTGTGAATCACATTAAGGCCCCTGAATGGTTTACCGCCAGTGTGGAGGAAAGAACAATTAAACATATTGTAACCCCTGGATGGTTTTACCGCCAGTGTGGATAAATGAACTTTTCTTTATTGTTTCTACCCACTGCATAAGTGGAGTATTCCCACTGAATAAGTGGATGGCATTGTAATTTTCCTTTCTTGCTCTCATACCCACTAAAAGTGGTGAATCCCCACAACCTGTGGATGCCTACATATGCAGATAATGTTTACTTGTTTGCACAATGTTTTAATTTGTAATCTAAAGCACATTATGCTCTCACCTTGCCCGAATTGGGATCTTGGTGATCAGAAGTGCGGAGGACTTTAGTTGTGCTAACACTGTTTATCATTGTTCTATATTTTGGAAAAAATTTTGGGGTTGTATATTACAGTGGTATCAGAGCTGGTATGTTCTTGCCAGCCTGTTGGGGAGCTAATTTGTTGCAAATCTTTCAGTTGAGCAAGTCAGTTTTCAGCTTTGCTTGTAAGTGATCAGCACTTGCATGTGTGTCAGAGTTGGGCAGTTGAAAGATTTTGAGCAGTGTTGAGAGATCATGGCATCTCTTATGCGGAAAAAAAGTGAGACAAATGTTATGGATGAATTAGAAAGAGTTGTTCAAGAGAAATTGGATCGAAGAAAGTACCATCATGAGGCCACTAAGATTATTGATGAGTACAAAGGTCTATCAGATAAATGTAAGCAGCAACTCCCTTGGGATGCTTTCTTGAAAATCATCAAAGAGGGGAATCCTGACAAAGAGGGCTTAGTAGAACACATTCAGAAGATAAGGAAGGAAGAGGAGATGAAGAAAAAGTCTCTATGCAAGCCTGAGTTAACTACTCCAATGGCAAGGATCAAGAACTTTTCTAAGTCATCACTTTCCAGCTCACCAAACAAGAAACCTCTCATTTCAAGCAAGAGAGAGGTCAGCAAGAATGAACTCAGGAGAAGAAGTCTATGTTTCCTTTGCAAAAATCCTTGGGATCCTAATCATCATTGCAAGATCAAAGAAGTTGAACCAATAACTTTCATCACATGTCCATTCTTTCAGGATGATGTGGAAACATATAAAAAAGAAGATGAAGTCCTGATATCTGAAATACATAAGATTGAGCCTCTGTATGATAAAGACAAAGTCACAAATCATGAGACATGCATAGAGGAGTTTGCTGATTTGGAGAAGTCTACAGCAGAAATTAGTGAAGTTGAGCTTTCCTTTGACAAAGAGCCAGAGGTGTTGGACTTTGCAAGTCCTTCATTTGATGAAGATGTTGAAGATGCCACTACATTTGAGGAGATGAAGATGATCGATAGATTGCTTGCCGGTGACTTTGCAAGTGAGCCTGAGAGGATTAAAGCAATGTGTCTCGTTGAGCACATGGGAGACAATGAAATCACAAAAGATAAAAAGTTTGATGCTGCTGCAAATTTCAGAACAGCACCTAATGAAGAGCATTTCCACCATTCTAGTGATGGAAGTCTCGATTATGAGTGGGATTGTTCCATGCAAAGAGAAGACCAATTAGACTCTTCAAAGATCCTTGACAAAGAATGTGTTGATGAAGACTTTAAATCGGCCATTGGTGATGATTCAATATTTGATTATAAGACGACCATATCATTTGATCTAAGTGATGAAGAAGATTCAATTTCCATGCAAATTGAAGAGCCAAGTGTCCTTTCTGAAGGGACAGTTGAAGAGTATGTTGATAGGAAGTTTGTTGAAAAATTTGGATCAGCCTCAAGGGTTGGCTCAACATTGAATTTATGTGATGCTACTTCTTGTAGTCAAAGTAGCTATGAAGAGGATAACTTTAAAGTAGCTGATTTCAAGGATCATGCTTCTAAGGATATGACAGAAAATTTATTGTGTGCAGCTGAGTGGGATTTTAAAAATCAATTGTTAGTCACCGAAGATAAGGTTGTGCAAGTTCTAACACATTTGGATAGCTCACATAAGTTTGTTGAAGAGCACATTTGGAGAGCTCAAGTTGAGAGGAGACAAATGGGCATAGAAAAAAGATCTTCACTTGAAGATTGGTGTGTAGTCAGGAAGGCATTGGAAACTTTGAAATCAGATTATTTGAACTTGCTTATTGATAGGGAACATGCTCTTGAGATTGCTGGCCGAATTTTTGATGCATTGAAGGAAAGAGATGCTGAAATTGATAAGCTTATATTTAAGCTTAAAACAACTATGGATTCTTTAGAGAGTACCCAAATGGCTCTCTTAGAAGTTGAAAGTCAATTTGTAGATGTACAGCAATTCAAGGAACAAGTTGGAGCTGCTAGAGCAGATGAAGGCAAGATGATAATTGAAGAGCTTGATTTGCTCCGAGGAAGTTTTGACTTAGGACAGTCTCCTAAGTATGCAGATACAGAGTTGGAGCAAATTGAAGAATTGTGTGAACAAAAAGGTGAAAACAACTTCCAATCATTTGATGATTCTTTTTCTATGACGGAAGTTGAGTTTACACATGATAATCCACTCCTCATGTTGAATGATGAAGAACAATTGGATGTAAATAATATGGAGGAGGATAGTAACAGGATATGGGATCCTGGTGCAAAGCATTCATGGAATATTACTGTGCACAAAAACTTCTTCAACTGGAAGTTTTCATCAGTTGTTGAAGATGGGCATAAGTTTCAGGTATGCAAGGGATTAGGTTCTACGATGGCTCACTTTCATAAGGGAGTTTATTTGCAAGATAGTGGTGTTGGTAAGATTGTTTTATGGATGAATTTGGAGTCAAATTTATGTCATGAAGCTGCTGTCCTTCATCTGATCAGCCATAAAAATTGTTCATTTGCATACATAATGATTGATTGGAGAGAAATTTTGGTCATAACTTTGACTTATTCTGATTGTAGATGGCCTAAATTTCTTATTGTTCTCAAAATATTTCAATTTTGTTGTTGCTATCTCATTTTGAGATTACTGAAATTTGATTTTCATGAGATTATTTCAGACTTGTGCAACCATGAGATTGATCTTTTTGTTGATTTTAGCCTTTTATGGGAAGATGACAAAAGTTTTCAGCTGAAAGGAACAAGTGTTACAGTTACTAATGCTCTTTTGGAGAGTGAGAATCAGCTGATTCATGGTTGTTCAAAGTTGTTTTCAGCTTGTGATCAAGCTGAATTATGTTCTTCCTTGGAGGAGCATCACAGATTTTGGTTCCCAACAGTAGTTTCATGTTGGACAATTGTATTGATGATTGCTAACTCTTTCATTTTTGGAGTTAATGACGTTTGGGATCCAAATAGTTATGTGATTGGAAGAATGTTTCAGAAGTGTAATCAGAATACCAGCTGTGCAGTTCACAGATATATCAGAGTAGAGCAACAAAAGTGGTGTGAGGCATTCTTCAGATTGATTTGGGATCCAGGTATATTATGGATGATCATGCAAGTATCTATGTTGGATAGCATGTATTGCTTGAGGACAAGCAATCTTGAGCAGCGAGGACTGTAATGTCCCTTTTTTGGCACATAGGCTTTTGTGCGCATTTTGTCTTGTTCTTAGTCCCTTAATGGTTATCCGATATGTTTGGGAGAACTCCATTGTTCTTGGAGTGGCCACAGATCAATTTTGCAGAGCATTTGGTTATGGCTTTGAGCTCAAATGGTGCTTATGATCATTGTGATGCTTTCTGATGTTTGATCGGGCTCCCGGTTTGCTCTCCAAGATTCTTGGAGAAGCCGTCTATTTTTGGAAAGTCGCCCGGAAAGCATCATTCATCTTCCTGACCATCATGGAGTATGTTGGTATGCTTAATTTTACAGTTTGGTGGTGTTTGGGATTTTCCGCAAAATGGTGTTATTTAATGAGCTATTTTAATTATTATTTTCACTTAAGCTCCTAGGGGTGAAAATAATTAATAAAAATCTAAGTGTTATAGCTCATTGGAAAGAGAAAAAAAAGTTTTAAATCATGGATGCATCATTCTGGGGCCTTGCGAAACAGATATTTCCTTTATTTTGATAAAGGGGTCTTTGGAGCTAAAAAGAGCTTTTAATTAAAAGTGGTGACTTTAAGTTGTGCACACAAGGAATTATTTTATATTGTTTGAGGAGAAATATGAAGGGATAAAGGAAATAATATTTTATTTCCCTCAAAAAGTTATAAAAAGAGGAGTTGGGCTCATTGTTTAGGCATGCTTGGATTTGTATTGTTACTCTGCTGGATTGAACTTGCGTATTCTTCCATATTCTCTTGAGGACGAAAACCCTCTTGTGGAATGCTCTTGAGGACGAAAACCCTCGAGGTTGGGTGTGGTTTCACTACAGGAATCACCATTGTGCTGAAGAAGAGATTTGAGCAAACTTATCCAAAGTTTGCCAGTGAGCTTTCATGGAGCTGAATATGTTTGAAGTTGCTAAGAGTTTTTGGATTAGAGTTCATTAAATATCATGGCAATCAGATGAGAATGAAGTTAGAAGCAGATTTTTTATGCCTTGTATAGTTTTAATGTCATATTGCTGGTCCGTACCATTATATTGCCGTACAGGCAGAAAAAGAGTTTTGCAAAAATAAAATTATTGAGAAGTTCTTTGTGTCTAAATCTTTTTGCACTATTAATATATTCCTTAGGCGACCCCAATCTGATCATAGTGAGTGGTTGGGAAGCTTTGTTTATTTTTTTATGAGCAGCCATACTTCTGCTGGCCGTACGGCCTGGGAAATGCATAGTTTGTGAAGTGTTTTCGTTAACTGATCTTTAGTGCATGGGAAACATTGGATTTGTCTTGTATTAGCATAGTTTTTAGAGTGGGAAACAATATTGTTAAGTGTGGGCAGTTTCTTGGGAGTTTTCAGCAGTCCGTACTATGCTGGGAAGGTGCCGTACTAGTCTGGAAGAAGTCATTTTATAGTCTATCACTCTGTTTGTGGTGTTCAGTACATATAATTGATAGATCATTTAGGGACCACTTGTTTTGTCAAACATTGGGTTTAATCTTGTAATATTATACTTCCCTGGATGCCAATGGTCTGTGTAGAGAGCAGTTGATGTATCATTTCAGGTTGCAGCAGTGACGGACAACAAATAAATACTACATTGTCATTCAGCTATTCAAGAAATCTGCAGGGTATGGTCATGCTATCTTCACAAGATTCTTAATAAGTCCAAACAAGACTTGATTTACATTGTATTTGATATCATTGTAATCTTTCTTGTGAATCACATTAAGGCCCCTGAATGGTTTACCGCCAGTGTGGAGGAAAGAACAATTAAACATATTGTAACCCCTGGATGGTTTTACCGCCAGTGTGGATAAATGAACTTTTCTTTATTGTTTCTACCCACTGCATAAGTGGAGTATTCCCACTGAATAAGTGGATGGCATTGTAATTTTCCTTTCTTGCTCTCATACCCACTAAAAGTGGTGAATCCCCACAACCTGTGGATGCCTACATATGCAGATAATGTTTACTTGTTTGCACAATGTTTTAATTTGTAATCTAAAGCACATTATGCTCTCACCTTGCCCGAATTGGGATCTTGGTGATCAGAAGTGCGGAGGACTTTAGTTGTGCTAACACTGTTTATCATTGTTCTATATTTTGGAAAAAATTTTGGGGTTGTATATTACATTATCTTAGATCTTTTTTTTTCAAGAATGATGCTGAATATGTCATGAACAAGCCTCTTATGACAGCCAAACCCAATGAACAAATGAATTTATATGAATCAGAAAATTCATGTTGTTCACATGTTGGTAGTAATGAAATTGATGATACATATCTTTTGGATGGTTTAGTGAAGACCTCAAGCATGATGGAGCAATGGATAGATGAGAATAATTCAGAATTTTCAGCTGATGTTGTTCAATTGCTTGATAGTGTTGATGACACCCTTAGTGGATCAGCCACTCAAGAGTTGTCTTTGATGGGTGTTGAAGGCATCCATAACTCATATTTGGCTGTCACCAATTGATTATGATATGGCAGCCATTTATTTGTTGATTGGTGACTTCATCTTCATTGATTCGTCATGGGTTAGTAGTTGTCCTCCTTGGAATTCCATTGCACTTTCTGATTTTTCATGGTCTACATCAGCTATTCAGCTGCTTAGGAGTGTGTGGAGGCATGCTTATTTGATGGACATTGAGTATTTGATGGATTTCTTTAGTATGCATGGGTATGTTGACACCTATGATTTCATTCTTGTTGTTGGCCTTAGTTACAACAGCAGCATTTGGTGGCCTAATAAGTTGATCTATTTGTACATGGAAGTTGATTTTTGCATCTTTTTGATGGTCTACTCATACAGATGGATGCTATGTGACAACTGGGTCATGATGGATATCTATTTCTACTCCTATAGCCAGATGGACAGGTTGGTTTGGGATCCAGGTATTGTCAGGATGATGCATTGGTACTCAATGATCACGATGAGTTGCTTCAAGTATTATAGTTATGGCATATATGTACTTCAGAGTGGAGCAGCGGATTGTGATCTAATTGCTTGAGGACAAGCAATTTCAAGAAGGGGGGACTATAATGTTCCCATTTTCAATCTAGTCATCCTGAAGCCACTTATCCTCATTCCAAATCTTTGGAGTAGATATTTAATTATCAATTTTGGTGATGGAAGAAAAATTGATAATTAATCAGGTTATTTATATTTTTTGGTGCACTTAAGTTATAATGTTATATTTTATAAAGTGACTTAAGTGTGGGATGAGGACATATTTATATTTTTCTCCTAGACTTATTATTAAAGTGAGCACCACTTTGGAATACGAGAACTTTATAAGTTGAGGAGAAAAAAAATTATATTTTCAAGAAAGTGGAGTTTGTAATTCCCAAATGCCTTTATATGCTGATGGAGAGCTCATTTGGAGGGGATGCTAGGAATTGATATTGATACTCTGTTGGATTGAACCTGTGTGTTATTCCATTTTTATTTACCTTCTTGTGGACGAAAACCCACTTGAGGAAGCTCAGTTTTGGTGGTGGAACATCCACCCTAGCTGGGAAGTATGGTGGCTTCATTTAGGAGTCACACTGAGATTTAATGTTGGAGATTTTGGGAATGTTGATGGTATTTTGTTTGTTATCTGTTTGGAATGTTGAGTAAAAAAAAGCTTTGAAAGAATGAATGATACCTTTAATTTGTTTTGAAATACTCTGCTGTTCCGTACTGTGCAGGATCGTACCATTAAGGGTACGAATTGACTGTGGAATAATCTTGCTCCGTTGGAATTTGTTTATATTGAAAAATTATTGTGCATATTGGCGCTTCATGGCTGATGTATCTTTCTTGAGTTTTAAAGTAGACATATGGTTAATATAAGGAAGTTCGTACCTTCATATCCGTACCAGTCATGTATGGGGTCGATTGAGATTTAAAATTTGCTGATGACTCTTTTGATATCTATGATGAATGTAAAATAATTGTTATGTCTGCGCGCTGCTTGTAAGCCTACTTGTTGGTATTTAAGGGGCAGATTTCATATTTCTGGGCATCCTTTCTATGTGAAGGCGCCGTACCATCAAGAATTGGGAGTCGATCAGCCATTTGAAATGCTTGATACTAGTCTGAGTTTTGAAATTGGTTTGGTATAGTTTGTTCATGAATGGTGTCTATATTCCAATTGAATCCAGTGGTTTCCTTTGCTGAGTTCAGGGTTGTATCAATTGAACAATGTATAATCAGCCATAGCAGGAAAGAATGTCTATATTTGTGATGTGTGTGGAGTTTCTGAGTTTGTTGAGTAGTGAAGGTGCTGCCGTTCCTATAGAAGTGATCTTATAGCATCAAGGGTCGATTTTCTGATTATGAACTTGCGTTTGATTGATTGGTGCAGATATTGAATGGTATTCATCTAAATTGAGTGGCATTGATACTCGATCACTTCCTCTGAAAATTTTGGGCAGTGTTTAGTAGTCTTTGATGAGTCATTGTTGCTATAGTGAAATCAATCCATATAACTGTGCCTTGCATGGGAATATGTGGGCATGAACAGTGAGATGTCTTGAATGAGAATCCCTTGTGGTTTGAGGAGCTTTTGATACATGGTGATCATCCACTGATTCTGAGAATAGTTCAAATGTTTGTTAGCAGTAAATGATATACAATTTTAGTGTATCACAGCAGTATAGAAGATTTCAAACAATATCAATTATCATAGCTTTCCTTAGAAATTGATGATGATATGGGGCAGTTTATATTCTGTTGATATTGTCTGCTCTTTATGATTGATGTGGAGGTTGATTGTGGCAGATTAATTATGAGCATTCACATTGGTAAATGAAAGTATGCAGGCCTGTTGAACTATGTGTGATTTCTGACTTGTTCGGACTGATTCTACAATATTCATATGCAAAGATTTCCAGTTGGATTCTCTGGACTTGGTACCACTTGATCTTCTTCATGTGCTGGGAATAATGAAGTTAGTCACCATGCATTTATACTTGATATGTTTAAGTCCTCAGCTGACGCTATTGTTTTCATTCATTTTATGTTGCAAACCCATTAAGTACCCCTGGATGGTTTACCGCCAGTGAGGAGAAATCAATCTTTCTTTCCTTCTCTTTACCCACATAATAAGTGGAGTATTCCCACTGAATAAGTGGATGGCTCTATAATTTTTTCATGTTTGTTTTTTCATACCCACTGGATAGTGGTGAATCCCCACGATAAGTGGATGCCTGCCGCAGCGGATGAATTGTAGTTTCTTTTTGCATAATTGTTTATTGCAAGCCAATCACTGTATGCTCTCACCTTGCCCATTCAGGGATCTAGGTGATCAGAAAGTGTGAGGCCTTTAGTTGTTTATGCATTTATGCTAACACTGTCATATCATTGTTGTAAACTTTTAAAAAAAAAATTGGGGTAACATCTTACAAACAATGGCTTTCGGGTGACTTTCCAAAAATAGATGGCTCCTCCAAGAATCTTGGAGAGCAATCTGGGAGCCCAATCAAACTTCTGAAACCATCACTGTAACCTTGGACATCCACTGAACTCAATGCCATAGAAAATCAGTCCATTTCCAGAAGGAAACCCATTTTAATAATTAATATTACACTAAATTTCTATAATTAAAGATAACCATAGACAACCTTAGTGAAATATTAATTAATTATCTGAATAATGGTCCCAAGCCATATAAAGCAATTGAAATGCACTGATTAAACAACTTCGACCATCCCTTAGTGAAATCGAAGACTTGAGACAACTGTTTTGCAGACTGAACTACGACCACTCCAAGAACATTGGAGTTCTCCCAAACATGTCAGATAGCCTCCGGGAGACTAGGAACAAGCATAATGCGCACAACAATCTATGCGTCAAAAAAGGGACATTACATGTAGTCTTCCTACATTTGGAATCAAAACCTTATCAATGGTACCAATGGAGGATGAGTGACAAGAAAAGGCAAATGCTTAGTTGAAAAGAGTTTAGTAATGACTTAGCAACCCTCTATGAGCAACCATGGAATGGAAAGCTATGTTACCCAAGTAAAAATTTAAAACAATTAAGGTTTGTAGCCAAATATAATGTTGAGCATATGAGATTGGCAATTCAAGCTCACGAGGTGACACCTTATCAGAGGCTACAAATCTACATCAACGGACTTAATGACCAAATTAAGCATTATGTTCGTTTGTGGGAACCTTGCATAGTTAGGAAAGCTATGGAACAAGCATTGCATATTGAGAAACACAACTCCACCACTAGAAGTTCCACACAAGGTTAAACCATAGGATTGAAAGACAAAATTGTGACTAATCCTATTGATAGAAATGAGGACAACTTCTTTAACCTAAGAAAATATAGTAAGCACTCTCCTCAACAAGAGGAAAATAAAAGAGAAAATGATCTATGCTGGAATCATGATAGCAAATGGTTTAGGTGTCATAAGTGTGCTAACAGTGATAAAATACTAATGGTTATTAAGAATGAGGTTGAAGTAGCGGGTGTCACGTCTCAAATTTTGATACCATCTGGGTTTACATTAAATGGAAATATTTCATGAATAATTAGAAGCAGATAGATGAATAATTGGTTATGAATATTTTAATATGAAAAGATGTAATGAAATAAATGTAATATTCATAGTAGTAATGCTTCGGCTATGCTTCGGTTATTTGGATTACAAATCTATTAACAAGAAATTGGAGTTTACTCTGAATTGCAGGGTGTCGAAGACAAGAGGTGGGTGACGTAAAGAAGATTAGCATCCTGGCAGGGTTAAGATGGAGGGATAACTCTCACACACTTCACGTAGTGTCATGTAGCTTCATATGTTGCATAATGAATGATTTAATAGTTTAATTCAAATTGCATTTTTATTTTATTATCGCATAGTTAGTTAATGGTAATTTAATTAGTTTATTTATTTAAATATCTTGAGTGTTTTAAAATAGAAGAGTTAATTGAGTAATTTAAATTGTTTAAGTAATAGTTTTATAGATATATAATGTTAAATATGTAAATTATTTGTAATAATATTTTTAGAACAAGTTTTATAGTAATTTAAAAATCAGTTTTAGAAAACAAAACTTATTTGAGGAAAAAGAAAAGTTCTGGAAAATGAAACATTGGGGAAGAGATAACAATACAAGAAGTTTCAAATTCTTTTCTTTAGCACCAAAAACTTCTATTTAACCTCTCTCATTCTCGAAAAGGGGGAATCATCATTTCTTCTATATTGCATTCAAATCAAATTGAGGAAAAGCATTCTGGGCATATAGAGGAAAATAAATCAGATCAAGGAAGCTCTGTAGGAATCCGGCACTCAATAGCATTAAGGAACGAATTTTCCAGGTTCTTATTAATTCTTATTTTCATTTGTGGTTATTATGTGTTGAATCTTTTCTTATTTCTGTCTGAATTGTTATTAATTATTAGATCACTGGTTGTAGAATTGAAAAATAAATGTTCTGTTTCTATATATATATATATGAAGAAAAACCTCATTATAGATTGTAATGATTCAAACAATTTCTGAGTTGAATCGATTTCTATTTTCTTAGATCGATTGCATTTTGATCAAAATGATCCAACTGTATAAATCTGCCTACATTTTGATTCAATTTTATTGATTGAAACATAATATATGATAACGAATTTATATGGGAGGAAACTATCATGTCTGATAACGTTTTGATAGAAATATAGCATATACTGAAAACGTTTTTCTTATCATTTTTTATTTTAGCATAGCTGATTATGTTATATCTGTATTTAATATTGAAAGGAAACATAGTTTCCAATGGCCATAGGCCGATAGCAATTGGGATAAGGGAAACGGCTTCCCCAAACGGAGCCGTAGTCCCTATGGGACTGCGACCCCATTTGGGACTGTCGCCCCTTTTTATCTGAGTTTATTCCTTTTCATATGTGGTAATCGTTCCTCAAACGATCATGAGATTCTTGAATACTTTTAATAATTTGCATAACACTGTTCTTACTGTCTTGCTGCATCCAACGATTACAATCCATTATATATATATATATATAATCAAATGAATAACATTCTCTATTCACTATGATGTATTGACCGTATTCAATTTTTATCCTTGTCAAGATTCTTACCCTATTTTCAAAAGATTATTGTATTTATTTTGGAATCTTAGCAATCGGGTGATTAGGTTTTGGATTGTGAATACGATAGTGAATTCTTGAGTAGGAACATTGACTGTATTTTCTGCCCTATTTAAGCTTCATGTCTTTTCCATTTCTGAGAATGGTCTACCGTTACCCCTTTCTTAGTTTGCATCGTATCTTACTGATTGAATCAAAACTTGAAATACTTGTATGGTTACTTTACCTTTATACTGAAGAATACTTAAAATTGAAATACTAGATGAGTTAGTAGTAGTACCATGGTCATCAGAAACTTTACCCATGAACTATGACTGAGATTATGGGAAATTCAAAAATCTAACTCTGATAAAATACTTAAGTGTCGTCTCTGCCCTCAATATGGGATGAACTATGATTGAGAATGGATATCCTTCCTCAGATTAGTAATGTTCTAAATCTTGAAAAAGTCGTGTTGGAATCACTGAACTTTCTTCAATTAGAATGATTGAGAATTGAGACTATAATTGTAACATTCTGACCTAGATTCTGGATTGATACAAATGACTTAAAACTTCAATGTTTTTTTGAGTTTAATTGTATGAGTTTTTATATTCAAATATGTGTGTGTGTGTGTGTGTGTGTGTGTGTGTAATATCTGAAAAAGAAGTCATTGTTCTGCATAAAAAGAAATTATTCTTCTTTCATACTTTTGCACTAATGAGAAAGATTTGTAAGAAACTGTAGAATCATTGAGTTCTTATTAATTGTTATTTTTACATTTCAATTACTATTAGTAAAACTCAATTCTTAAAAAGATATGCATTATGTTTTCTTCATTAGAGAAAAATAGCAAATCTTTAGAAATCATTTTTGTTTATATATTGTGATCATAAAAAAACCAAACATGTGAAAAATTGCATTGTTTGTATCATGGTAAAGTACGAACTTTTGGGACAGGATGCCGAATGTGGGTCTACAGAGACGATAGTTTTACTTTTTCTAAAACTATCATTTTATTTAATTGCTTGGCCAAGCAACTGTACCATTGAAATAGATGGATTTATTTTTAAAAGCCTAGAACTTTGTAGTCTCTGCCACATCCTGTTGCAAGAGTTTATGTCATTCTAGTATTAGGATACATACAGGCAACAACCATGCATCGAGAGTTTCCCTCCTGCTTACACCATTCTAGTTGCTAGGCTCCTTATGCAGGGTCGGTGCTTTCTTCGAGTTATGAAGAAACCCGGGGAAGTTCAGTACTTCATGGTTGGGTGGAAAAAGCACCTCAACCACTCTCTTGGTCTTGGTTTGCAGATGGTTGAAGGATCGAGGCAACCGGGTTATTATTGATATGATATTTGTTTATATATATTCTTTGTATGGCTTCATTGCCAAGTATTGAAATATGTATCATGACTCGTGGATATCTTGATGATAATCTTTCCTTGTGTAACATTGAAACAGATGTATTGAAACACCAAGTGGGTGTATGTAAACTGTTCAGGTATATGGATCATTATTTTTATTCATGAATTCTTGTCATTATATGATTTATGGATATTTGGAAACCATTATTGGTTGATTATCTTACTTATGGAATATGCTTTTCTTGTCGAGTACTATTTTTAGATGGTAAATTTCCTCACCTTACAGCGGGAGAAGTAGTTACAAAGGAACCAAATGTATTACTTGAGCATGAGAATTCCAAGGAAGTAGAATGCACTACTATCTCCTTACATGCATTCAGGGGCACAAGTGCACCACAAAAGCTCAAAGTAATTGGTTATATCGAAAAGCAAAAGGTGAGTGTTGGTTGATACAGGTAGTACACATATCTTTATTGATAGAAGATTAGCTAATGACTTTAATTTTTTTATCTATCCAATCTCTAATTTCTAGGCCATGATAGATGATAGGAAACAACTCTATTGTGGTGGTAAATGCCATCCTATAAAACTCTCAATGGAAAATTATCAACTGTAATCATAAATGTTTGCTATCCCAATTGGGGGAGTAGATGTAGTTTTGGGTGTACAATGGCCTAAACAATTAGGAAGTGTCTTTCAATTTTCAGGACTTATACATGGCTTTTAGTACACATGGGCAAAAGTATAGACTTATAAGGATACAATCACTATCAAGTGAAATTATTAGCTCCAATAGGATGGAGAAATTACTTAAGAAAGGATCTTATAGCATGTTAGCGTTTTATTTGGCACCTTTTAGGGAGAATGTAAAACGGACAGATGTGCGGTAATCGCTCTTTGAATTAGAAGGGGAAGCTCCCTGTAAAATAAAACTAATCTAAAACTATACAGAATTTACAATGTTTTCAGAGGTATTTTCACACTTATACTGAATGAAACAAAAATTTGCAATATCTTTGGGTTTGCAACGTGCGAAAGGCAGAGACGCACTTTCAATAATGAGGCAAGGGTTTTGTGCTTTTTTTACTGGAACAAAAACCTACTGCTAGACACTTGCACTATTTAGCTAAATTCAGAGGCTGAACAAGGCAAGTACACAGAGATTGGATTGGTTAACACATAATCACGAATGTTATGATTAAATCACATAACGTGGTACAAATACATGACTTATGTCTTCAATTTCACTGTGACACAAAGTTCATAGATTCGTTGAAGTGACTTATCTCTTGACATAGACAACAACACATTGCAATAACACCCATTAGCAAAAACAGGCATAATAAATGTTCTTGAACGAAACACAAAATCACAATTTGAACACTAGGTGACTAACAACTCCAACATAATAAAGGTAGGAGAACTGCCATTTTCATTGATGTTCATTCATGATACAATTGATTTCACTCTTAACTCTAATATTGAATACCGAATAATGAATTGCTAAAAAGCTAACTCTTAATGAATCCTTAATCCTTATGCAAAAGCGCTTATTTATACAATTACAAAGCAAATGCATGAAAATAAATAACTGAACTCTAACCCTACCATTTGCATGACATGCAAACTTATTACAAGTTATTTTCTCCACTGAAACTGAAACTTAAAACCATGCAACTGTAGCCCAACTGATGTGCAAACATGCAACCTCCAGTTAAATTGAAGATCAATTTGTTGCAAACTGTAACTTCATGCTCACATTCTTTTGCATGATGATCAAACAAAAAGCCAACTCCAAGTTAATGCTAAAAATAGCAAGCTATAAATAGCTTCCGATAAAAATAGCAAGTCTTTGCATATGCTCTTCTCTTTGAAAATGGTCATCTACTAAAATAGCAAATCTATTTTTAGTATGGGCTAAAAATAGTCCTTCAGCTCTAGATGACTCCGATAATTGTGAGAAAACCATTTGAAAACCTTGAAAATCTATTCATTCATCTCTCCTTTGTATTGGCATGTTAAGATCCACAAAGGCCTGCTTTTCTCTTTGTACAAGCACGTGAGACTTCAATCAGGTGCGCTTTTCCTTGACCAAGCGTGCCTTCACACCATCAAGCGTGCTTTTCCTTGACCAAGTGCGCCTTGTCCTCTTTAGGCGTGTTTTTACTCAATCAGGTGCACCTTGTCCTCTTTAGGCACACTTTTACTTGACGCCTCACTCGCTTCACTTTTTCCTGGCAAATTTATCTCCTTCCTCGAGGCGCATCTAGATGCTTTTAGGGGTGCTTTTGTTCATGAATTGCTTCAAATCTTTCTAAGGCACTTTCCTTCAAACTTTCCACCTCTTTGTTCATGTGTGAATCCTTCTAGAGGCACGCTTTTACATGCTCGAGCACACTTTCCTTCTGTTAGGCGCGCTCTTTCCAACTCAGGCACGCCTTGTCTTCATCTAGCGCACTTTTCTCTTTCCAAGCGTGCCTTGTCTTCATCTGGTGCGCTTTTCTCTTTCTAGGTGCGCTTTCTTCTTCCTAGGCATGCTTTTCTCTTTCCAGGCATGCTTTCTTCTTCCCAGGTGTGCTTTTGATGACTTAGGCATGCTTTTGGTCAAATTCCTCTCTAGGCATTCTTATTTGCAAGTAGGCGGACTTTTCCTTTCTTAGGCGCGCCTTGTCCTCTCCAAGTGCGCTTTTGCTCTCTCAAGTGCACCTTGTCCTCTCCAGGCATGCTTTGTCTCCTCTAGGCACGCCTTATACACCCTGGACACATTTTTCATTCAAGCGCTCTTTTTCTTTCCTAGGCGCACCTTATACTTAAAAAGCGTGCCTCTGCAAATTTGGATGCACATCTTACTAGATCAAGGGAATACTTTAAGAAAAGCATGCATTCGCTCTTAAACACGCACCTCTTCCATTTTTGACGCGCCTTTGCTATTTAGAGCGTGCTTTGCAAATCTCAGATGCGTCTAAATGCTCTTGAGTGTGCCTTTTGTTAGATGGATGAGTTTTTTATATGCTGGGCGCGCCTTACTCCTCCAAAACGTGCCTCTAATAAATTTGACGCAACATTTCTATTACAAGTGCGCCTACTTCAATCTGGGCGCCGCCCTCTACCACTTGACGCGCTTTTTTCCACTTTATGAATCTAATTTGCTTGGACGCACTTTCCTCATGTAGGACGCGTTTTTCTAAGTGAGGCACGCCTTTTTAAAGATGGATGCGCTTTTGAATGTCCAAGCGCGCAAACTCTCCTTTGAGTGCGCTTTCTTCCTTTGAGGTGTATTTTCGCCTTAAGACTTCATCTTTTCAAAACTCAGTTACGCTTTGAATGGCTTGAGCATTTTCACACCTGCAGAATTAGTGAAAACAATGAAGAACTTAGTGCTTCAAGAGATAAACATCACTCGATTTAGACAAATACGCCATCATACAAAAATACTTGTATAGGTACAACAATTGGCTCTGTCTAGGGACCATGGCGTATACTTGCGGCATAGGACCTACAATCTCTGGTTTTACGAGTAGACCAGTGTCTTATTAGTTGGGCAACAAAGTTAGGATATTTCTTAAAACACCTAAACATTCCTAAATCACCTAAAAACATGACATTACATCATAGAAAAGGGAAAAACAATCAGACATAACAAAGACATCACAAATTGGGAAACATGATACAAACAATATGAAAAACATAAACACTCTTTACGAGCGGGAACAAAGAACTACCAAATGGGTTACACGAAACCATTTACAGGCTAGGAAAAATAACAACGGCTCCTATTGAGCTAGGAACCTTGTCTTGCCACCACGTAACCTTTCAATCTCTGCAACACCTTCTTAAAGAGCCATGGTTCGGGTGGATAAACACAATCATGCAATGAGAAATTCAGGACGAACTGATTGATATGCATTGGTTCAAGTTGATCGTCTTCTTCCATAATGAGCAATCTCTGCAACAAGTGAAGGTACAAAGCCTCCTGAAGATATTGAGCAAGGTCCTGTGGCCACAGTACATCTATAGGAATAGTGACCTCATATCGGACTAGATTTTCCTTCCTCTGGAAAAGGCTGAAGTTGTTCAAAGAGAATTTCCATCACCGGTTCTTGATTTTCCGGATCTACAACTGTCAATAGTTGTGTGCTTCATGATTGGGATACCTCTTCATTGTCCTCTTTAATTATGTCTTCGTCCATCCAATCCTCATGTTTTTTTATTAATGCTTCAAAATAGGTTTTCTGTTTTCTTTTGGATGAACTCTTATTTTTCGTGTTTTATGATTTTCTTTCTTTTTAATAGAAGTTGTTTATAGACACCCCTTGCTGGCAGTATCATAGACAAGTTTTACTTTGCATTCCTATTGATCAAATGTGTTTATTCATAGACATTAGTATTTCCTTCTGGATGATGGCATAAATATGCACAAATAGAAAATTTATTGAGAAGGAATAGGGCAATTGCATTACCAAAAATCAGGTTTCAACAGTTGAGTTGGCACCCTTTTCTAAAAGCTGCTCTCCTAAGGAAGTAGTTGAAATGAAATGAAATTGTATTAACATACGAAAATTATCAAAGTATATTGGTTATAACAGAAAAGTAACAGGGTAGAAAGAGACCCAGGTTTTGGAAAGCAACTTAAAACTATGAAACTAAAACATTATGCATGTAAATACAAAAACATGGCCAGAGGGAGTAAACTCAAAGCATGTTGTCTGAATATGAGTACAAATAGACGTGAGAGGAAGACCCCTTGATGAAATACAAAGATAATCAAGACCTATACCAGGTTTGGAGGCCAAGACTGGAAACCAACAATGGCACACATCCAGAAAACCAGAAATAATAGAATATTTCTTCTCTAGATACTTTGAGAATAGGCATTGATGGACTTGACATGCTTATGAACAAGGAAGCCTAAACAAATAAAGGGACACATAGGTATAGCCAGCCTCTGCCCAAGCCTTGAGGGTGCTGATTTTATTTCAAATCAGATTATTTATCTGGTTAAAAGCCCATCAGCAGCACCTAGATGAGAAGAATAAATACTTTGGAGAGTTAAGGGTTTCCACAAGGAACAACAGTTCTATGTTGTTTTCTTGGTCATTTTACATATATAGGTATTACTAGCTTGGCACTATGTACGAGAACTAGTATATGATATAATCCATGTACAAGGGGCTTACTGTAAACCATGATTTGGTTGAGAGTGTACTTGTTCTAATAGAAATTTCTTTGGCTGTTTTGTTTTAGTATAAATAGAAGAATGGACCAAAAGAATGAGTTAATTAGAAGAAGAAACAATGAGGTTTGTAATCGCATAACTTCATATTTCATTAATACTTGTACAGCCAACTTGTTTTGTTATCTAATTGTCGACTAAAGGTAGTTTATTAGAAAGTTATAAACAGTTACCCAATGGTCATTGTCTAACCAACAACTGTTGGCCCTTTAAATATAATTTCTGCAGTCAGGGGAGGGTGCTTATTTTTTATGTACAGTCCTCTCTGAACTGCATTCTCTGTAATTGAACATTACCTTCAATAAAGCATGAATTGCGATATTCTCATATGCATCAATTCTGGTATAAACTGTTCCTTTTATTTGTATAATGTTGAAATGGTAATGTAGCATTCAAGTAGTTTACAAGGTTCACACAGAAAAACATAAACATTGGAACAAATGAATAAAATGAAAGGATTTGCCAATACTTACAGCAACAATAAACAGTTGCTCAAACAAATCAGAAGGTGCAATGTCCTCTAAATAGCTTATGGTGTTTTCGCTGCAATATGAAGTCCAATTCAAAAGCATTCACTAAATATGTGTCCAAGTAAAGTCAATCAAAGCCATAGATATCACCAGAATCAGTTACCCAGCCAAATCTTCATCAAATAGTGGTGTCTGTTTAGCAGCAGGAATTGGTTTTGCAGATTCCCATAGCTCACGCCATAAATTGCCTTGCACAACAGAAACATTTATATATCAGCTCATCTATGAGAAAGAACATAAAACAACATTACTACTACTTTTCTGTCACAATGGTTACCAAGTTAGAAAAGTTCATATGTTTTAAAAAAGCAAAGGTTCATTAAATTTCAGGATTTCAAAAATGTTCAGAAGATTCAAAACTATTAGAGATATTTAATACTTAATACTTTCTTTTGTAATAAAGTCGTTTTAACGACTTAAAATAGGTTAGTCTTAGATTAGACTTTATGCTTTAATTAGTTTTCGCTATTTTTAGCTTAGCTGATATTTTTAGCTTAGTCCCTATTTTTAGCTTAGCTGCTATTTTTAGCTTAGTCGCTATTTTTGGCCTAGTCTATTTTTAATTCATTGAAACCTATATAAGAAAGTGTTTGCTTCTTATTTCATTATCGAATATCTTGGTGATCATTATGTGTTTGATTTCTATTATATGGTATCAAAGCAGGTCACATGTTTTAATTTTGCTAGGGTTTGGAAAAAAAAATCAGGGTTTCCAAACAGCTAGGGCAGAATTTGTATTCTGTTTGTGGAGAGAGTTTGCAGGTATTTTGAAAATTTCTAGGTTTGTTGTTTGGGTTTGTTTATTTTCCGGAAATGGAATTTCCATTGGATAAATATTCCGGTTTCAACTTTCACACCTGGAAAGTTAAAATCCAGATGCAAAGAGCAAAAGCTATTAATGCTAAATTTTCTTTAAAGCTTCAGCTTTTCAAGTTCAAGTTGACTGAAAGAGTCACTATGTCAAGCCACGTAAACAATCTAAGATCTCTTCTTCAACAACTAGCAGAAGTTAGTGCCACAGTGGATGATGAGGATGCTAAAGCCATTTTATTGAACAGTTTGCCTTCAAAATTCAGTAATGTCATCTTTACACTTAGTCAACTTTCTACTAAAACTCTAGAAGACACGATTTCAACTCTCATAACTGAAGAAAAGAGGACCATTGCAGGAAATGCAGAGGATGAACCTCAACCTGAGGTAGCATTATATGCAAATCGTAGAAGATTTGATAAGGACAAAAAGAGGACAGAATGCTATTATTGCAAGAAAATGGGTCACACAACTTGGAACTGTAGAAATCGAGCAACTGATGTTTTGAAAGGAAAGATTAGAGAGACTAATGTAGCCATTGTTGAAGATCCTCTGGATGCTAACAATGGTGGAGAATGTGGAGAAGTTGTTTTTTATGCATTCTAAAGAAGCTCAGTTCTTTGAAGACATGAAGGAATCTAGTGTAGTTGAAGCTCAATATTGATAGTTGCCAAATTAGCTTGGCAGTTTGTGGATCTGGGGAGTCATACCCTTATGAGGGTCATGAGACAACATGATGGAGCTCTGTGAGTGTAGCGCAACAAGGATTGTTGTCCAATGGTTCGAGGGATTCGTAATTCAGGAGTTTGGGGAGGTGGTAATCTGGGAACTCGAGAATTCAGCTCGGGAGCTCTGCCTTTACGAGGTTACGAGGCAACTTGATGGAGGTCTACCTGGTTGAAGAACTGTTTTCAGAGAAAAGCTTTTGAAGAATTTGTGACTCTGAATTTTTTTTAGTTTTCTTATGTTAGTTTGTTTTGTTTTAATGCAATAAGTCTTAAGAGGGGGTATTACAGATATTTAATACTTACTTTTGTAATAAAGTCATTTTAACAACTTAAAATAGGTTAGTCTTAGATTAGACTTTATGCTTTAATTAGTTTTCGCTATTTTTAGCTTAGTTGCTATTTCTAGCTTAGCTGTTATTTTTAGCTTAGTCACTATTTTTGGCTTAGTCTATTTTTAGTTCGTTGAAACATATATAAGAAAGTGTTTGCTTCTTATTTCATTATCGAATATCTTGGTGATCATTATGTGTTTAATTTCTATTATAAAAACCATAAAACATAAATTTAGGCATATAACAGCTAAAGAATGTGAAAAGACATGACAGGGCAGACGACATCATTCAAGAAAGTCTAACAATTGAAACCGACAAATCTTTCACAGTTCTCTACAATTGCTTCAGGTTTTTGAAAGACCATGATATTTGTTGTATTACTACAGTTTTTTGAATAAGAGTAGTCATAAGGATTGAGTATCCGATTGAATATAGTAGGTTATGCATGTGTTTAACAATTTATAATACTTTTAATATTTAACTAATGTTTAAAATTTTGTAAAAAGCTAAAAGAATGTAAAAAGAGAGGTCCAGTTTGTAATGCCCCCAATTGGCGTTTAGCCAAGTTTGTGACCAATAGCCTATTTCCTGAGTTTCCGTAGGCTTTCTGGCATGGTTAGGGAACTCCATAATTCTTGGAGAGCACAAGTTCAATTATTTGTGATGTTTTGCTATGGCATTGAGCTCAGTTGGTGTTCAAGATTATAGTGATGCTTTCAAAAGCATTTTCGACCTTTCAGTTTGCTCTCCAAACTTCTTGGAGAAGTCGTCTATTTATAGTAGGTCACCCAGTTGGCGTCATTCTTCATCCCAAACTTTAGGATTGTGTTGGTATGGTTTATTTTGCAATTTGCTTCAGTTTGAGATTTTCCGTAAGTTGGGTGGTTAATTGAGCTTTTTAATTATTAATTTCACTTAAGTCTCCTAAGGTTGGAAATATTTAAAGGTGAGTTAAGTGTTATAGCTCATTGGAAAGGTAAAGTGTTTTATTATTTGATTAGGCACATAAAAGTGAGCGCCTAGACATGGAAAAAAGGAATTATTGAAGTTAAAGGAAAAAGTTAATTATTTTCAAAAAAGAATTATATTCCCATGTAACCTAAAAGTGCCTATATAAGGGGATTGAAAGCTCATTGTTGAGGTTATGCTGTTGATTTGAGATTGTTATGCTGCCAGATTGAACCTGAGAGTTCTCCATTCCTTCTTAAGGACGAAAACCCTCTGGAGAAGAACAATTTCAGTGGTGAAAGATCCACCCTAGCTCGTAGTGGTGATTTCACTCAGAGATCACATTGGTGCCGTAATGGATTCTGATGTCTTCTAAATTTTATTGTTGGATTGAGCATATTATTTTGTGAGTGATTTTTATAATGGAGCTACTAATCATTTTGGAGTTTTAATGCTTCCTTTCTAGTTGGTCGTACAACTTGCGGGCAGTCATACCAACTATGGGAGTGATGATGATTTTGAAGGTTTTCTTGGTTGCTTATTTCCTTATGCTGATCGCTTGATTTTAGATAAACATTCCAGGAGTTTTGTGGTAGTTTAAAGTTGAAACTATGTAAGGGACCTTATTATATATGACTGAAACTTTTCTAACAATTTTAGATAAGATTTCTTGCACCAATCAATTCAAATCAACAATACACATCACAACATATGATAGCCATCGACTCCTTATATTCTTATCAATTAAAAATGGAATTGCATCACAAAAGCACACTACTGTTACAAAATTACAGTCACTGTATCAGTCAAATCAGAATTAAATTGATCATGGAAATTGCACTCCAATGCCCTTCAAGCTCTTGAATATCAAAGTACAATCAATAACTAATGTCCAAAGACATCATGGATCACAGTTGCAGCCTCATATGAACTCAAACAATAAACTGATTACAAATAGTTGACTGCTGTTATAACTGATATGCTGATTGCAAATGCCCAGAAATGTATTAGAGAACAAATCTTTGACAAAATCTCCTCTTGTAGCCAAGCGATGGACTCCTAGATGCAATAACTTATCTCTATGATACTCCAATGATCTTCATACATCAAGTTCTTCACTCCGAACATGCATATGAACCCTTGGCTTAGCTTCTACAATGACCAAGGGTTAGATTAATATCAAATTCACTCCAAATACTCCTTAGTAACCCAAACATCAATAGTTGTGAATTGAGGTTGAAAGCTTTTATTTATCTTCTCCTTGGCTGGACGTCCCATTCCTTGAGCAATTTGATCATATTTTGAAATCCACCAATAGAATTGCTTTCAAACAAACTATTTTAAATGCATGACTATGTCAAAACAAGCATTTAAAAATAATCTATATCATTTTAAATGCAATACATATTGTATTTTATTCCTCCATGCAAATCAATCCACATGATCTTCTAGGCGACTGCTCCCTTAGGCATTGGCATTTGATATCTCCTTAGACGGCTGGAACAATCATTTAAAATCCTTGCTTTATTATTTAAAAACATCTCCATATGAATCGATCCTTCTTGCATAGGCGGCGGCTGCTTGCATACATTCATTTAATATCTTCATTTTGCATTAAATATCCTTCATAGGCTTGGGCGATCCTCAACAATAGTGGCGTTAGCATTTAAAACCTTTCAAACAATATCTAATACCTCTTGCTTAGGCACTAGCATTGGAATTCTACACAAATGATTTTAAAGGATTTTGCCTTGGGCGAATACATCCTTATGACCGTTGGCACTTGGAGCAATGCATATGGGCGTCGATCCTCAAGGGTAGCCGTTGGAGCATTTTGAATACCTTTTCTTTAGCTTGGACCTAACCTTTCTCATAGGTGAATGCAACTCCTTCAACATTGGCTTTATTTGATAACATCATTGCAACTTTTAAAATAGATCCCACTTAGAGCAACTCTTTAATCTATACAAAAGCTCCATAAAAATAGATTAGAGAAAATGTAATTAAAGATTTCATTTTCCCTTTTATTCCATCTAACAAATCAAACCAAATAACTGAAAATACAATTTCAATATTGCATTTTCCAAATAATATACTAGTTGAGCCAACTTTCCGGTTCTCCATGTATAAACATATACCAACTTTCCGGTTCTCCATGTATAGAAACAAGCTCAAACTAGAAAATGCATCTTAGCTCAAAATGGGGACATTACAAGTCCTCCCTCCCCAAGATTGCTTGTCCCAAGCAATCGGAAGTGACAAATGAACATCAATGAATACCAAGATCCCAAACCCATATAACCTGTCCATACAAACTCACACATACCATTTCAAAGATGTTGATGGAGATCTTGGGACCGCTTCCACTATCGCACAATGATGCAATCATATCCATATCAATGTAGGTATCAATCATGAAGATGTGAGTGCCAAAAACAATTGTATCCATCCTTCTTGTTTCGCTGTCATAAATCATAACAGTGGTATGCAATCTGAAAATATCATCCAAAATGATATAAAATGTGCCATCCCAAATATATGAATCTTCACTAGACCAAATCTCATACTCCCATATGAAACTCTCATCAATATGAAATTGTGTCAAATGAATGATTTTACCTAGCTCATCAAAAGGAACCAATGAACTTTGCAAATCTGAATCACATCCATCTTCATTGTCACACACCTATATGTCATCCATAGTTGTCTCATGATAATCAAGCAAAGTTGATTGTCTCATTCTTTTTATCATTTCAAGATGTTGTTTTGCTTGACTAGCAACAAGCTTAGCTTTCCTTGCTCTCTCTAGCCACATATCACACATTTCTTGTGTCTTTTTCACATCTTCATAGGTCTGATATACAAAATCAGATTGTATAATGCCCTATTTTTCAACAAAATTACCAAATCCAACACTCCAATCTTGTATGCCATCATTAGTAGACCATGAATAACTATCCTCCAAAGGTGTTAGCATGTCAAATTCATAAGAATGCAAATCCATATGATTGATGTCCTCAAACAAATCAGATATGAGGTCATGCCAATCTATATCAAAAATCAAATGCCGGTTCCATACAATTCTCTTTGCATGCATCATATATGTCTTCATGAAACAAATCATGCCCTATAGCAATCATGGATTTGGCTATCATTTGATGAGGTAAAGTGTACTCTAGGGCTCTCATAACAATTTGTTTCCCATCATATAGGAAACTCAACTCCATAGCTTGTAAGTCTTGAGTGATCCTTTGTAGTGAGTGTAACCATTGCATACCAAGTACAATCTCATTGTTCTTCAAATCAAGATCATAGAAATCATCACAAAGAGTATACTCACCAAATATAACACTAAGCTTGCTCACCTTCTTCTTACAAGGAATAGTGAGTCCTCCCGCTATAGACACATCAAAACCTTCAAAGACATCACAAAACAATCCTCTTTTGTTGACCAAACCCTCATCAATGAAGTTATGTGAAGCTCCACTATCAAGAAGTGCCAATACTTTGCAACCAAATAAAGTACCTTCAAAGATAAATGGGTTGTACCTTGAAGCTCCTGAAAGATATGCAATCCTAGAACTTTTGTTATCATCATTTGTAAGTTCTAATGTTGGTTGTCCATCATCAACATCATCCTCATCAAGTACCTCTATGTAGTGTACCTTGCCTTTGCCAAGGCACCTATGACCAATCTCCCAAGGTTGCTTGCAATCAAAGCATAGCTTCTTCCTTCTCAACTCATCTCTTTCTTCATAACTCATCTTGGATGTAGTACCTTTGTCATTTCTTTTGGGAGTGGGCTGCTCTTGGGATTGTTGACTTGCAACTTCATCTTTGAAGCTCTTCTTTTAAGGTGTGTATGTAGGAATGATGTCCAAATCAAGTGCAAAATCAATAGCCTCATCAAGTGTGCTTGGCCTATGAACCTTGACCAATCCTTTGATCCTATCATTCAACCCTTCAACAAACAACATTGTGATCCTCCTATCGGACATGTCAGGTACCATGACTACAATCTTTTGAAATTCATTCACATAGGCATCCACTCTTCCACTTTGCTTCAGCTGTGCAAGCTCACAGTAGTAGACCTCCACATCTTTTCTATCAAACTTGTTAATGAGTTTTTGAACAAACTCATCATATGAAGTAATCCTGTTGTGACGCTGAGACACAAGACCATAATGCCACCATTCATAAGCCAAACCCTCCAAATGCATAGTAGCAAAGTGTATAGCCTTTTCTTCACTCATGGGCTTTAGTGTGAGAAAAGTATCCAATTTGTTTACCCATGCTCTAGCACTCATTTTTCCGCTGCCATCAAAACTAGGGAGAGGAATCTTTTCCATTGCATCCTTGTACTCTCTTGGTTGTGTTGGTCTTGCCCTTCTTTGCCTCTGTCCTCTTGGCTTATGCTGCTTATGGTTTATAAAATTGTTGAGGCTCACTCTATCACGCACACGATCAGGAAGTGCATCATATTCATCAATCCAAGCTGTCCAATCATCACCTACTTCCTCTTCATATTCCAACTCTTCTTCAATCACCTCTTCTTCTTTAGGAAGAAAGGTAGGCTGCATAGGTCTCTCCACTGTTGGTGCACGTGTTCTCCTTGTTCTTTGTGATCCTGCAATTCTTCCTTCATCATCCTGATTAGCCCTGTTGTTATTCCTCTTACCTGTCAAAATATGGCATAGCCTATCAATGCTTCTTTGAATGTGTACATTTGTTTCATGTGTTTGTTGTATGGTTGCATTTGTTGGTTGCTGACCATCTGCCATTCTCCTTTGATTATCAATTATCTCTCTAAGAACTGGATCCATATCATCCTGTGGATTAGGTCTCCTTCTATCACCCATTGCTTCAGCTCTTCTTCTATAATGATGTGGTAATGGATCAATGTAACTCATCACCCATAGGCTGGCAGGAATATGGCTCTAATACCACTATAAGAGACATTACATATGACTGAAACTTTTCTAACAATTTTAGATAAGATTTCTTGCACCAATCAATTCAAATCAACAATACACATCACAACATATGATAGCCATCGACTCCTTATATTCTTATCAATTAAAAATGGAATTGCATCACAAAAACACACTGCTGTTACAAAATTACAGTAACTGTATCAGTCAAATCAGAATTAAATTGATCATGGAAATTGCACTCCAATGCCCTTCAAACTCTTGAATATCAAAGTACAATCAAGAACTAATGTCCAAAGACATCATGGATCACAGTTGCAGCCTCATATGAACTCAAACAATAAACTGATTACAAATAGTTGACTGCTGTTATAACCGATATGCCAATTGCAAATGCCCAGAAATGTATTAGAGACCAAATCTTTGACAAAATCTCCTCTTGTATCCAAGCGATGGACTCCTAGATGCAATATCTTATCTCTATGATACTCCAATGATCTTCATACATCAAGTTCTTCACTCCCAACGTGCATATGAACCCTTGGCTTAGCTTCTACAATGACCAAGGGTTAGATTAATATCAAATTCACTCCAAATACTCCTTAGTAACCCCAACATCAATAGTTGTGAATTGAGGGTGAAAGCTTCTATTTATCTTCTCCTTGGCTGGACGTCCCATTCCTTGAGCAATTTGATCATATTTTGAAATCCACCAATAGAATTGCTTTTAAACAAGCTATTTTAAATGCATGACTATGTCAAAACAAGCATTTAAAAACAATCTATATCATTTTAAATGCAATACATATTGTATTTTATTCCTCCATGCAAATCGATCCACATGATCTTCTAGGTGATTGCTCCCTTAGGCGTGGCATTTGATATCTCCTTAGACGGCTGGAACAATCATTTAAAATCCTTGCTTTATTATTTAAAAATATCTCCCATATGAATCGATCCTTCTTGCATAGGCGGCGGCTGCTTGCATACATTCATTTAATATCTTCATTTTGCATTAAATATCCTTCATAGGCTTGGGCGATCCTCAACAATAGTGGTGTTAGCATTTAAAACCTTTCAAACAATATCTAATACCTCTTGCTTAGGCGCTAGCATTGGAATTCTACACAAATGATTTTAAAGGATTTTGTCTTGGGCGAATACTTCCTTATGACCGTTGGCACTTGGAGCAATGCTTATGGGCGTCGATCCTCAAGGGTAGCCGTTGGAGCATTTTGAATACCTTTTCTTTAGCTTGGACCTAACCTTTCTCATAGGCGAATGCAACTCCTTCAACATTGGCTTTATTTGATAACATCATTGCAACTTTTAAAATAGATCCCACTTGGAGCAACTCTTTATTCTATACAAAAGCTCCATAAAAATAGATTAGAGAAAATGTTATTAAAGATTTCATTTTCCCTTTTATTCCATCTAACAAATCAAACCAAATAACTGAAAAATACAATTTCAATATTGCATTTGCCAAATAATATACTAGTTGAGCCAACTTTCCAGTTCTCCATGTATAAACATATACCAACTTTCCAGTTCTCCATGTATAGAAACAAGCTCAAACTAGAAAATGTATCTTAGCTCAAAATGGGGACATTACAAACTAGCATGCCGTATAGTTCAGGGCCGTACCTTTCTGCAGGTGGTCGTACTTGCTCCTTGCTGGGTGTGAAGGGTTAGAGGATGAGTCGTTGCTGTTTGGGGACTCAAAAACCATGCAAATAATGTTGGGATTTATCCACCAAGTTGGTTGGTCGATCCATTATAGGGTTGATTTCTATTGTTAGATTCACTTGATTGGGCCGTCCCATTGCAAATACATGTTGTTCTGCATAATCCAAAGTTCTGATCAGACCTGCAGTTTGTAACAACAGTGTCATACAGAGGTATAGATGAAGTATTGGGTGTTTGACAATGGTTTGAACTTTGAGGTATTGCTAGATAGCATTCAGTTTCCTAAGCATCCATTGAAGGGGTTAACATTCATTTTGTTGTACGATATCACTTGTTCTAACATTCCTTTGATTGCAACAGTGGGCAGTTTGAATAATTTGGATTAGTATTTATATTGCTGATTACAGTCCTTGAGATAAACATTTAATTTCTATTCTAAGTGATTGTATTCGCTGGATGGTATTACCGCCAGTGGGAACTAATTGATTCATGTTTAAGCTACTTACCCCACTAAACAAGTGGTTTATGAAAGGGCTTCCCACTGAATAAGTGGATGTGCCTATGTTATTCTCCTTTGTTTACCCACTGAATAAGTGGTGAATTCCCACTGAATAAGTGGATGCCCGCTGGATAAGTGGATGTTATATTTTGTTGCAATAGTTTGTCTGTGTAGTTCCGAAAACACCATATGCTCTCACCTTGCACACTGGGAACTGAGTGATCAAAAAGTGTTGAGGACATTGTTAATTATTTATTGCAACTTCTTTCAAAAAAATTAGTGGTGGCTTATTACACAATTGGAACCACTACCACAAGGTTGCTGCAAGATTAACTTCGATACAGCTTCACGGGGCAAACTGAAATATCCCTAACCAGAATATTTTGACTTTGCTGATTTTTTTGTGTATTTCAACAATTGTTTGACTATTTGCCCTGGACTGTTTGCATAAAAAATTGCATAGAACAGACTAATACAAATCGCAAGAAGTCTTCACAAATGATATATGAACTGCTGTTTAACACTGGTGACAAACAATGCGATACTCCAACTATTTTCCTTATGTATTTGGCATATATTTGCAAACAATTGAACTGAAGACTGATTTGTATTTACTTTTCACTGCATTCTTCTAATAGAATAGAGCACTCAATTGAAACTATACTAATCTCATTGCTGGACTGAAACAGAATGATATTTAGCAATCAAAATCAGTACTCCATACAAAACATAGCACAAGGATTGATAAAACCCTAACCTTAGACTGAAACAGCTGCAATATTTTCATTGAAAACTCATAGGGAACTATGTATCAGATTGGTAACTCTGTGTGTACATCAGAAATAATCCTTACAAACTGTATAAGGCTGTGTCTTCTCTGAAAGAGGGCAGATATGGTTGCAGCAATTCTGAAATTTTATTATATTTCTATTGCAACATTTGAATAAATAAATTCCGAATATCTCTATCAAACAATTAATATTAATAAATCAGCTCCAGTTGGCAGACCCCACCATGCACTAAGATTTTGATATTCAAAGATTCCAAGGACTCCTCACAATATATCAAAATATGCATCAAATGAACTTACAAATTCCAATATGCAGCGCCTGGGATGTCTCCTTTGCTGTTGTGGATAGGGATGGGTCCCACCTTCCACTAACCAAATTGGTTCAAAATTAAAAGTGTAAACAACAGTCTCCCTTTATTTATATGGCAGCCATCTCCTTAGGAATTAACCATAATATGAAGCCCAAACAAAATCTGTACGGCACTTATAACTTCCTCCAGCTGCCACAATTCACAAGGGTCCTCCCTCAAGATTTGTACACACTGATTTAGGGAGTCAAAGATGCTGCGATTTCCTTGTCGCATGTAAACGCCTCCTTGTAACATGAAAATTCTTATCACAAAATATGGGTCAAAGTATCCCATAAAAAGTGACAGCTAACCATATAGAACCCCAAAAGGTGGGTGGCCAGCATAGATATGTAAATTCCAATTAAAATAACTATACTTTGCAGCAACCTCCAATGTAGACGTCCTCCTTCAGCTATAGCCAACCCTTCTCCAAACCAACAAATACTCTATAGAAACTGTGGCGGCCAGCATAAGATGAATATCAAATCTTACCAAAATCACAATATGATTTGTATAGCAAACTTTATTTATAACCTTCAAATTTGAACTCAAACAAATTGAGATCTTCAATCAAAGGAATAAAATAATATCTATTAAGCACAAATTTGACCTCTATATGAAGCCAACAATGAGAACCAAAAGGTTTTCGTCTTCCGATTCCTGGATAAACCAAGGGGGTTTTCATCCTCAGGTTAAAAGTTGAACAATATGCTCAAGCTCTACAAATTGGGTTTTCAAAAATTGATAACGAATAGAATGTTTCCCCTTTTCCCAAAAATTCATTTTTATCAATTTCCATCCAACCCTAAAATATTCACATTTTCTCTCCAAACTTAATTAATTACCTTTTTAAATAATTAAATATAAGTTGTCTTTTAATTTTCCACTTTTCAACAACTTAAATATTTAACCATTTAATAATTTACTTATTTTCCACACAACCACAAAAGTTACGAAAAATATTAAAAAGCCCAACTATGAATTCTGACCACACCACCAATATCTTAAGTGCATAGAATATCAATCTATATGAAGGTTGGCGCTCTCCCCAGATGACGAACTTCTCCAAGAAGTGTGGAGTACTCCCAGAATGTCGGATCCATACACGGAAAGTACCATTGTACTCATCTTGGCTCTAGGAACTCTCTACCATTGTCAGAATAGCTTTCCGATAGAGTTGGCACTCTCCAAGAAAGTTGGAGTTTCCAAAAATGTTGGAATGGATCGAAAAAGGGACATTACAAGTCCTCCCTTCCCAAAATTGCTTGTCCTCAAGCAATGCCGATTCATCTCAACGATTCCAACCGGTTGATACATGCTGCAAACATCAGAGTTCCAAACATATGTCATCAACCTTCCAACTCCTTCCAACTGAACACATCTGCAAATACCAAGATCCCAAATCAATCTCAAGAACTCTTCACCATGCTTTCATTGCACCACTTTGATACAACAAGTTGTTATTCTTCTATTCATCATGACAAAGAATCTTCTCCAATATGATTTATCAATTTCACATTGATTCAACTCATTACAAGTGCCAATGTTAAGAGACAAAATTAAATCAACGTCAATATAAAATGAGAAAATTGTTGTTGTCCTAATTAGCAAACCACAACTCCTGAATAGAGGATAGCCCTTTGTTTTTCAAAACAGATGTCTCAAAGAGAAACTTGGGTCGCATATTCTTATGTGAAGACAACTTTGAACGAAATGACAAAAAGCTTGCCTTAATCTTTTGCTAGCATCAATACTTCCATACCTTAAGCTATAATGAAGATGATCAAACTGCTCACCATTAGTTGCTATTCCAAAAACTTCAGCAAGCTAAAAAACCACAGTCAATATTTGGTATAGCATCTATCTCATGTCTTGTAAATTTCACCTGGATCCCATATCCTGTTATTGTCACAAGTTGTGTTACTAGAATCAGGAAATGTCTCAACATTCATCACAAAAAGTAGATTATCAAAAGATAACTCTGCATCCATTTCAAAAAGTGGGTTATCAACAAATTGGGAGTTATTTCCATTATCTTGTTCAAACCAATCTTCCTACTGACCCAACTCTGTCTATGCAACTTCCGGTTTCTCTGGAAAATGCTCTAAAACAAAATCAAGCTTACCAATTACCTACTTAATTTCCTTAGCCCTTGCTTCATTTTGTTGCTCTCTGAAGTGTTCTATAATATCAAGATGATCTTCTATCTCTAGAAGTGCCATCTGTGTACTTTCTAATGAGTTCATCAACCTTTACCCTCATTTCCTTAGATGCAGTTAAAGCCTCATTTGCAATTTTGATGGACACATCTCTATCTTTTATCGTATGCAGATATGTTGATTTCATTGTTTCCATTGTACTCTTGACTATTTGTAAATCTACAATAGTGATAGTTTTCTCAAGTTGTTCTCTCTTCACATTTTGCATTAATTCTTCAAGAAACTTTTTCATGTCATCCAACCTTGTTAGGACTTGCACTTCATTCTCATCTGTCACCAATAATTGTTTCTTCCAATCTTATGAAATCTAGAGTCATGCAATGATAATGAACTATTTTTAGAATCAATGCACAAATCAACATTCTCTTCTAAAACATACCTTCCATAGAGACATTCTGAAAGACTTCTTCTGAGTGTTCTTTTCCAATTTCAAGTTCTTTAGCAGCTTCAAAAATTCCTAATGTTTGACCTCCCTCCTTCATGCTCTATTGTCAATTAAGGCCTCAATTCTTCATACTGTTTAACAACTTTAGGAGCTAGAGCATGTGCAACTGGAGAAAATTTCTGTTCATCCCTTCTCATATAAGCCAATAAACCTGATAAGAGTGGCTGGGAGATATCATCACTCATTCAGAATCAAAGTCATAATTGTCTGCATTGCTGTTATAACATTTTCTGCATAATATTTTCTGACAGTAGCAAAGAAATAGTGAAACATTTTGATAATTAGATCATCACATTCAAGGTCAAGCATCACCACACAAGATCTAACCTTTGCAACAGTTTCTAAAATGGTTACCCTCTTAGCAAAAGAAGAACTCCTGATACCATCCAGACCTTGAAAACTTTCCACAATCAACTGAAATATCTCCTTCATGATACTGTTGTTATAAGGAACTTTTGGAGTTGTTATTCTTGTAATTTCATTAATGCAAGAGGTAATTGTAAGTCTCACATCACTATCTTGGTGTCTCATAAGCTCAAGCTTAACCAAATAAGTCACTGATGGAGTCACATGTTGCATCATCATAGAATCTAACTGATCTAACATAAATAAACAACTCCTCACTTCTTCCAAAATGCAAAGTAGATCATCCTTTGACTGAGACGGGTGTACAAGTTTCTTTCTTGCATTGTAAAGACTCTTTACCAAATCTAATGCCATGATTCACAAAAAGGAAGAATCAAAACACTAATATTCTCCTGAAAGTTAAATCACGATTGAGACTCAAAACATGCTACTGTTGAACTATAATGGACCACTAAACATTGATATACAACTGCAACTTCTAAAATATATTCTTGTGTGGAAGCACAAAACATAGTTTCCCCTATATGAGGAAGAAGAGAGACAGTGCCAAAGAGGATTGAATCAAACAGTAAATTAAATAACTGATTTCATGTAGAGACAGAACAAGGTATATATGATTCACTCTATGTTAGGCAAGAATGAGCTGGAGCAGAAAGTTGGGAAGAAGAAAAGGAAAGCAATAGAATCTGATTTTCTGCAAAAGGTGGCGGTTTTAATCCCAGATGATGCTTTGACTGCCTCGGTGTTAACTTGTGTATAGATGATTGAAGCAATTCTGTCAAGAGCTGAGGCACTAGGGAATATAAAAGGCAAGAAGGTAAGAGATGAAGAAGAAGAGATGGAGTTACTAGATCAGTGCAGGATGGTGCCAAAATCCTTTCAATAGAGCTTTGAAGCATTTCATAGCCATTATACAATAATAATAAAATATATCTGTGGTTTACAGATTGTCAATTTGGGTGAGAATCTCATGTTAAACCCAGGACCAATGCTGGTCTTGAAGCACACCTTACTCTCCAAACTAATGCAAAAGTTAAAAATCAAAGTAGGAGCACAGGTTTCCCGAGGAAGAATCTGCAACTTGCAATACAAGTTGAAGAAATTTGGAATCTCTCAAAGATTTATGCAGGTTCAATTCTCATGAGAAAAGACTTAGAGGAGATGTATACTTTTGCAGAGGACTTGGACCTGATCGTGGTTGTTTTTTAAGTTAAATGTCCAGGGGATGTGAAGAGCAAGATTGTTGAGAGTGAAATCTAAAGTAGGGAAAGGAGTTGGGGGAGGTGGGAGGAGAGATGGAAAGGAGTGCATGAGAGAGAGGTGTTGGGAAAATGAGTCATACCTAAACCATAATAAGGAGCCTACTAAAAAGCCTCAATCATGAAGAGCACCATTAGCTCAATGGTAGAGCACCCTAGCATGCATATGCGAGGTATTAGATTTGTTTCCTAGCCAATCCACAGAAAATAGCATGGGAAGGTATGCTAATTTAGAGCAAGGAAGCCCTAGGAGAGAGTATGCTAAACCGATCCATTTGGAGAAGACATTGTTGAAAGGAGAAAAGAAGAATCTATCAAACCCTGGGAAAAGAATCTATTAAAGTTAATGAAAGGCCAACTATAACATGTTTTGAAGATTTGTGAAAGATGAAGCAAAATTACAATTTGTTGTAAGGAGGGCTAACTTAAGGGTGAGCATATAAGCTGACTATTGTAGAAAATAGCAAAAGCAAGTAGAAAAGAAGTCACTGTAGGAAGTTGTTTGAATTAGGTGAGCCATTCACCTTGCAAATCCTAAGGCTTGCAAATTTTATTTAATTATTTAGACAATAAATTATGTCTAGTCTCCAAACATCATGGAATGGGTTAAGATGGATGCCCATGTGAGGGAGGGGGCTTTATTTATTCTCCGGGATATTTTGATTGTGTAAGAAGACATTAAATATGGAGGTTACATGGAAATGGTCAAAATTGGGAGTTGTCAAAAGATCTTCCATATTTGGTGCTATGACAAGGCAAACAATGCCCTCATGGAGCGCTTAGGTTTGGGGTCTTGGTCAATTTGACTGTTATGACAAAATCTAACATCTATGATGCATAAGAAGTACATAAGGTGTGTACGAGCTTGTTAGCGTTTTATTTCACACCTTTCAGTGCAAACGTAAAATGGATAGATGTGTGGTAAGACCGCTCTTTGAACTAGAAGGGGAAGCTCCCTGTGAAGTAAAACTAATCTAAAACTCCACAGAATGTATAGTGTTTTCAAGGGTTTTTCATGAAATTTGCAAAAAAAAAAAATTGCTTTACAACGTGCAAAAGGCAGAGATGTACTTTCAACAATGAAGCAAAGACTTTGTACTTTTTTTTACTAGAATCAGAACCTAGACTTCATGCTTGCACTATTCAGCTAAATTCACGAGCTGAGCAGGGCAAGTCCACACGGATTGGATTGGACAGATTGAACAAACATATAATCACAAATGTTTTGATTAAATCGCATATACTTCATTTGCAACACAAAGTTCGCAAATTTACTGAATAGACTTAACCTTTAGCACTGAAAATGACATGATTTAATAAACATTCATTAGCAAAAACAGGCATAATAAATGTTATTAGACAATAAGGACACAATCACATTGAATGCCAAACAGCTAGCAACTTCAGCATAATGAAGGCATGAGAATTGCCATTTTATTGATGTTCATTCATATTAAACAATAAGGACACAATCACATTGAACGCCAAACAACTAGCAACTTCAGCATAATGAAGGCATGAGAATTGTCATTTTATTGATGTTCATTCATACAACACTGATTTCTCCAACTCTGTTACTGACTACTAAAAAATCTACTTGCTAAAAAAGCTAACTCTCTATAAAGCTCTAAAAAAATTAACTAATAAATGAATCCCTAATCTATGTGCAAAAGCACTTATTTATACTATTACAAAGTAAATGCATGAGAATAATTAACTGAACTCTAACCTAGTTGACTACTATTTGCGTGACATGCAAACTTATTACAAACTATCTCCTCCACTGAAACTGAAACTGAATCCATGCAACTACAGCTCAACTGATGATTTAAAACATACAACCTCCATTTAAACTGAAGATTGAACTAGTTGCGAACTTGACTTCATTCTCACATATGACGCATGGCGATCCAACCAAAAGCCAACTCCAAGTTAAAGCTAAAAATAGAAACTGCTAAAAATAGCACAAGCTATAAATAGCTTCGGCTAAAAATATCAAGTCTCTAAATATGCTCCTCTTTGAAAATGGTGACCTGCTAAAAATAGCAAACCCATTTTTAGTATGGGCTAAAAATAGTCCTTTGGATAGGCGGCTCTAGATGACTTTGATGATTGTGAGAAAACCCTCTAAAAAACCTTGAAAATCTATTCATTCATCTCTCCTTTGTATTGGCACGTTTAGATCCATGAAGACACGCTTTACCTTGACCAAGCGCGCCTTCATACCATAAGGCATGCATTTCCTTTCTCATGCATGCCTTGTCCTCTCCATGCGCGCTCTCTTAGGTGCGCCTTGTCCTCTCTAGGCGCGCTTTTCCTTGACCAGGAGTGCCTTCTCCTCTCCAAGCACGCTTTTTCTCTCTCAGGCACGCCTTGTCTCTCTCTCAGGCACGCCTTGTCCTCTCCACGGGTGCTTTTCCTTGAGTAGACACGCCTTGTCCTCTCCAGGCACGCTTTTCCTTTCTCAAGCACGCCTTGTCCTCCATAGGCGCACTTTTGGTTAAGGTGCTCCTTAATAGTTTGGCACGTGCTTTTTCTATTTCTAAGCGTGAGGAGAAACAAGGAGACATGCTTTTGGCCGGATAAGGATGCTTTTTCTTCAAATCCTTTCACTCATCTTTTAGCAAAATACGTTTTGGAATTTGTGATCATCTTTTTCTAGCAAAGCGTAGGCGCACGTTTTGGGATGAAGGCACGCTTTTTGTCTGTGGGACGCGCTTTTGTTTCCTTAGACGTGTTTGTTCACTCCAAGGCACACTTTTGCTCCATGGACACACCTCTGCCACTCCTGGCGCACCTAAACCACTCCTGGCACACTTTTGACTTGACAGGCGTACTTTTCCCTCATGAAGTGCGCCTTAACTTCTCTTGAAGCACTTTTCCTTCACCAAGCACATTTCAAGACTCAGTTACACTTTGAATGGCTTGAACATTTTTCCACACCTGCAAAATTAGGGAAAACAACAAAGGACTTGGTGTTGCAAGGGACAAACAAACATGACTCAATTTAGACAAATACACCAACATTACAAAAATTTTCGGTTTGGGTGCAACAATTGGCTCTGTCTAGGGACCACAACATATACCTGTGGCGTAGGAGAACTTCAGAATCTCTGGATTTGCAAGCAAATAGTGCCTTATTAGTTGGGCAATGGAGTCAAAATATGCCTAAATCACCTAGAACATGACATTACATCACAAAAAAGGGAAAAACAATACAACATAACAAAGACATTGTTGGGACCTGAAAAAACTACTTCCCAAAATGTATTATTTTGCCCCAAAATCCATCTGAATCCCACTTTGTGCCTTTGTTGAAAAGCCCATCATTGATACCCGATCAGAGATATTTCCCATGGGTCTCTTTAAATAGCTCTCTATGTGTTTGCCTTTTGAAATACAAGGAAAAAGCACAAAAATTGACTAATTATCAAAAACTCTAAGTGTTTCCTTGTATTTTTGCCTTTGTCGAAGGTCGGAGTTTCGGGCTCCCTCCTTCCGTTGTGCTTTCCCTTTTGGCTCCAAAATCCTCCAAGGCTAAAATTTGCCTAAGTGTTAAGTTCTTGAAAATTATTCTTTGTCGGAGGTCGGAGTTTGAGCCTTTGGCCTTCGGTCTTCTTCAAGGCAGGTGTCATGGAGAGGGCTCGAGTGCCGAAGTCCAACGGGGTCTACTTGTGTCAAATTCTTCTAAGTGTGAAGTGGGCGGGGGATGGCGGGGGTTGGTTCTTCTTCCTCCCTTCAGGGAAGATAGAAGGTGGAAGGCCCGATAGCTGACCCCCAACAGGTGTTACTTTAAGTGTGCGGAGGGCAATCGGCAAGGGTTCTCCTTTTCGCCTTCCTTTTGGAGGATGGAAGGCAAAAGCCCCAACGCCCAAGGTCTGATGATCTCCTTTTCTTTGTTGTGCAAAGGGTGGATGGCGGGGCTCCTCTCTTTCCTCTTACAGATGGCAAAAGCGTAAGGTGGAAGGCCCAAGGGTCGACCCCCAACAGGTGTTAGTTCTTTTATTGTGTGGAGGGCGGTCGGCGGGGGTTCTCCTTTCCGCCTTCCTTTTGGAGGATGAAGGGCGGAAACCCCTGCGCTCGAGGTCTGGTGATCTTTTTTTGTTGTGCAAAGGATGGTCGACGGGGCTTCCCATTTCTCTCTTCCAGAAGGCGTAAGGCAAAGTGGTGCCTAGGGGCCGACCCCTGGCGTTTTCAGTATTCCTCTAAGTTGGTGGGGTTTTTCTTTCTTTCCTTCCTTCTTTTGTAAGTATTTTGGGGTCGGGGCATTTCGTTCTTCTTTTTTCGAGTGTACACGGTGAAGGGCGAAGCCCTGACTTCCGAAGTCTAATTTGTGGATTTTACCAAGGAGAAGAAAGAAAAGAAAAAGGCAATTGTTTTGTCAATAAGAAGTCTGGGTCGCGAACCGAAAAGTTCGCCGGCAAGGAAATTTGCCGATAAAGGCAAATTGAATGAGGATAAAATGAAGAAGAAAAGAGTGGCTAAGGCATGGTTTCCGAAAAGAAAAATTCGCCAATAAAGCAAAAAAGCAAGCAAGAAGACAAGTCGGCTGAGAAAGTAGTTCATGAATGGAGATTTTTGCTTACAAAGGAAAGTAAAGGAAAGATAAATGGTTCGCGGTTTCTCAGAATTGCTGATAAGGCGATTTGTCGATAGAGGATCCCAAAGCAGTAAAAGAGGCGAGTTCGCAGTGGAAGGATTTTGCCGATAAGGCAAGTAGAGCCAAGGGTGAATAAACAAAGAGAAAAAGGGGATTTCCTCCATGGTTCGTAAAAGTGAAATTTTGCCAACAAAGGGAAATATGAAGGGCGCTAGTGCAGAAATAGAACACGCTTCCACAGGCCGCCATAAATGCAGAATTGATGAGGACTTACAGGTTGGTGGCAGAGTTAGGTGGAATTAATTGTTGGAGTAATGGCAATTGGTGGGGTAGTTGGTTCCCGCCCAGAATGTAGAAGAGAAAATATTGATATATACATCATTTAGAAATGTTTTACGGGTTGGTCGCTGAACCAATTGTCTGGTCTGGAAGTGCCTAAGGGAGATTTTAGGGCATCAAGCAAAGGAAAACGTCTGGGCAGTGAATGGAGGAATGTGTCTAATACAGCGTAGGAAGAACTGCAACGCGCATTTTCATGCAGTGAGATGTCTCCACGGCTATTTGTAATGATTCAGGAGAATGCATTGTCGTAGCTTTGTGTTTTGCCTTCACCACATTTGCTGGTGCGATTATAATGGGACTTGATAATGTGTGACAGCATTTAAATCAATACAAGCTTTGTGTTGGGTCATTTCTCAACTGCAAGTGGGTTATTGTAGTTTGGCTTTGGATAAATAAGTATGTCTAATGCATGAAGTGCAATCTGAGAAATGTATGTGAATAAGTTTTAGTTTTTTGTTGATGCTATTTTAGTTCATTCCTTCCTCTTTATTGCTTATGACTCAGTTGCCCAATGGAGTAGGCACCGATCCATATTGGGGATGGATCAATCATCTTTTCAATCAAATCCTCATCATGTTAGATGTAGGAGTAGGAGTAGGTTTAGTTTAGATTTCTCATATTGTGCACAATTCAATGTAATAACTAGGGATAAATCTAAAATGATGCAAAACTGCTTTAATAGTTGGTGAATCATGTACATGTATGCCTACACTATGTATTTTGTGTATATGAAGTCAAATGGAATCATCTTAAGGAATGTGAAGTAATTATATTTGGGTGAAAACGCATATTGCAGTAATCAGCTTAATACAGAGGCCTGTGCAGCTAGTTTGTCTTGACCTAGTGATAGCTTTAGGGGGTCAAGTGTACATTGGGTATGGTTGTGTTTGTCTATTTTGTTCTATTTCATGCCTCTAGGACTATCCGTCCTAGGTCTAGCTGAGCCTGAAGTGCAGAGGAGTATACCCACTCTTGTTACTTCGCCAAGATCGCCCTTGACTTGTTCACAAACCTCTTTCAATCACCTTGATAACACCCCTGGCCTTGGTGATTGTGAAATGTTTTAGGGTTTCGGGTTACAACTATTTTGGGGCCCAACAGATTGGCGCCATTGCCGGGGATTGAACATCTTGGTTCAAATCTTGAAAGACCTATGCAACACAATCACAAAAGAAGTTTGCAGCCATTGCCGATTGCAGTTTGTTGTGTGTTGAAGTTGGCAGCCCATCAATTTATGCCAACAGATTGGCGTCATTGCCAGGGATCAAACATCTTGGTTCAGATCTTGAAAAACCTTTGCAACATAGTCACTGAAACCCTAGGACTGGATTCTGATTTTTATATCTACACTTCAATTTTCTTCTCAAACCCTAGATCTGATTCCTCTTTTTCTGATTTAAACAATGATGGACATCGAACACATATGCATACAAGTTGCTCAAAATACATAGCAATAATGAATCCTTATGATGATGACTTCAATCATGAACTCATTCAACAATATATGACATCAAAACACAACATATAGAAGAAACAAATATGATTTTCTGAGTTAATATTCTACTGCTACAAAATGGTAATGGAATGGAATGAAGTTACATCAATTCCCTGGCCCTAGCATAGCCAAAATTACATCCACAATGAGCTGCTACAAAAATCAGATATATTGCATACCAATTGGTGACGAGATCTCCTTCCAAGGTGAGCGTACCTCCTCAAATTCAGATCTGCATATATAACTGGATGTCTTCCTTGTAGTCTATATGCTGATCGGTGATGACAAACACCTATAATCTGTTCGCCTCTTCCAACTTGATGATTATGCCGATCGGCCTTCCCTCTTGATGGTAGGATGCAATACAGTGATCAAATATAAGCTCATGCATGGGCGAATGCCTCCATGGACCAGCGCACCTTAGTGGAGGATATGATGCAAAGTTAATGATTGCTCTAGGGTTTATATCAGATCTGCAAGTATGAAGAGCCACACACAATGGCAAATTTCCACTCCACAAATCGGCGCTCCACAATGATGCTCAATTTTGATATCCAATATGCATGAAGACTCCTTCAATCGGCGCTCCAAGCTGATCTACAAGTCTGAAATGAAATAACAGCTGAAACTGATTTGAAAGACTGATTTTATCTTCTAATTGATGGCACTCTAGCAAGCAAATGAAGCTCCTCAAGGTATGACGCCAAAATGCAAATGTCTTCAACCTAGATCTTCAAACAAATGTCTTCAACAAAATCTGATACGAAAGATGTATCTTGAATGCTCATGAAACCTCCAACAACTCTCCAATGAACTGCAATTAGACTTCTGTCATGAAGCCTCCTCGAGATGAGCTAAGTTTTCGTCCAACTCACCTAGTATTCGCAAGGGTTTTCATCCTTGGAATGGTGCAACAAAGTTGCAGATCCACAGAGGGATAAATCAGAAAGTAAACTAGAATCATAATGTTCAAAATGATCCACGACACCTCCTTAAATACTTGAGATCCTCTTTTTCCCAATGCTGGCCAACTTAGCAAGAAGACACTAATATTTTATTCATTTTTTCCATCTTGGCCGACCTTATAAGATATTGGTGCTCAAATTTAAATTTGAATTTCTTTATTCAAGAGGTCGGCCTCTCTTAGACTTGGCGCTCACTGTATTTCCAATTTTTAGGCCGACCTAGAAAGTGTTTCCACTTGGGCCGACTTACCCTTGATCAGCTTGGGCCAACTTAACAAAGTCTTCGCGCCACAAACAAATTTGATTTATTTTCTCGACAAGATGGGCCGACTAGCATTATTTTATTATTCTTTTCTCAAGGCCAACTAACATTCTGGGCCGACATGATCTTTTCAAATTAAAGATTTGAAAACATTTTTATCTTTATTTCAAAACCTTATTTCTCCTCCAAATGAGATGTTTTCCTATTAGAGCAATTTATTGTTATGCAAGAGATATACCACCATGATGAGAAAAATATGAAAATTCATTTTCCATGATCAATTCTTCTACCAAAAATCCCAAGATGTCCAAATTAGTCCATCGGCTCTGCGAAAGTGACCACTCCGAAAATGGGGACATTACAATCCTCCCTTCCTGAGATTGCTTGTCCTCAAGCAATGGCAAACCTACATCTTACAACATACCGCCAAATGACAAGTATCTCCATCCAATCAAATGTCATGTGTTCACACAAAACCTCAACCTATGGCTGCAACTCCCAAGAAGGATATGAAGAATGCTCTGCGAAGTGAGCTCCAGCGGCGAAAACCATACATACTCGAACTCAACTCGACCCCATCCTCCAAAGAATGCAATGCTAAAAACCACAAGCACCAAAATCTCCAAGTCTCCAGAAGCTCCATCCTCAACGAGTGCTAAGTCCAACAAAGACCAAACACCATGCCAAATCCAAGCCCTGAAGAAAATCATGCCTGTCAACAAGCGATGAAGAATGTGAACTCTGAAACACAACCACATGTCTCCAAGCTTTCGCTGCTCTACTCTGTCAAAATCAACACCAACTCTCTGTGAGTTGTGAAGCAACTCATCAAGATCCCAATGAAGTGATGCACCAAGCATGCCACCACCTAGATCCCAAATCACCATGTCATCACCTACGGCAAACATGGAGAGATGAAAGCAACTTAGAGTGTTAGCAACACCAAACAACTCTTCAATTCCTGTAGATTGCCCCTATATGTGAAGAGTACCCAACATAGGTGTAAGAGAATGTATGACAACTCCTCCTAAGTTGCTGGTATAGAACAGAACAGCAACCTCATGACTGAAAATCAGACCTATGTGGATGCAAATAACATTGCCAAGGCCATAGGATGATAGAGTATCAACCCTATGCCATTCTCCAATGATGATAAGAAGATGCAACTCTCCTTCAAACTCACGATCAACCGCTGTCCTCCAATAGTTATGCAAGAAATCCATGTTCCATGAAATACAACAACCAACTCTTATCCAAGTATGAAGTAGTACTCCATACGCTAGGGGTAGAACATCAATGCCATCATGCTCACTGCCAAACCCTACATCACAGTTCAGCTGCAACACAAACATTAGTGACTCAAATTTAATTGCCATCGCAATGCTTCCATACCTAATGTCATAGTTTTGCTGCAATTCCATTCTCCCAAGTGCATGTCGGCAAAAGGCAAGTGTCACCATTAAAAATCTCTGAAGTAGGGCAGCTGGAAACTCTATCAAGGGTTTATCAACATGATGAGACTCATCGCAAACAAACTCTCCAAGTGCTCCATGAATGATCAAAAACCAAACCAAATCTGCATCACCCATATTTCTATCCACATGTGTAGTCATAACACTAGTGGCAGAAAACATCCTTCCAAGAGTTATCAACACAGAAGAACTCCGAAATTTTCTTAGAATCTCCCTCCAATCCACTTGTAGGGATTCAAATGAACTCATGAGATGATTGCAAAAAGAGATAGCACTATCATTACTCCATGGTATGCTTCTTCCATCATCGCCAGTCACCAATAACACACAAAGATGATTCTTTGCATAGATACTTATCCCAAAAGAAATTCCACCATGTTGATGCTGCGCTACTCTAATCTTCATGTGGACTACATCCAGAATGTAATTGATGATGCTTGAAGGTTCAATTCCCATGGTCTCCACCTCATCAAACACCAAACCACAATAGTACACCTCTCCTTGTGGTAATCCCACAAAGACAAACATCAATCCGTGATGATCCAATCCAATCAGGTTCACTGCAGGTAACAAACCATCAACCAATTCAACATGTTCCATCTCATAGTTACACACCACATCTAGATCCCGCATCTCAAGAGATGCTCCACTGTCCAACTCAAAGAGTGGATTATCAAAAGTTGTTTCAGGATCCATCTCAAACAATGGGTTATCAACAAACTGAATACTGTCATTATCCTCATGCTTGATCCAATCTTCCTGCTAATCTAAACTTCCACATTCGGATTTCCTGGAGATATGAACTAGATCGAATTCTTCTTCAATGCTGTCAAGCTCTTCAATTACCTGTTTAATTTCCTCAACCATTTCCTCTCTTTCTTTCTCCCTGGATTGTTTGAATGCATAAAGTTGTCTTTCTGCTTCTTAAGAGCCATCTACGTGTTCTCCAAGGTCTCCTTAGTATGCTTAAGCTCCAAGGTGAGCTTATTAACTCCAGCCTCTTTTTCTTTCAAAGCATTAGCATACATTCTTGCAATCTTGAAAATGTGATCCCTATCTGAAAGTAATTGCAAGAAATTTGATTTCATTGGTACCACGGCTTCTTTGATTACTTGTAAATCTATAAGAGAAAATTCACTATCCAGGCCCTTCTTTCTTCTCTCAATCTGAACCTTCCAGTAGAGATCTTCAATGATCTTGTGAGTGTCATCATAGTGTACTAAGGCTGCAACAATCATGTCCTCTGTAACTTTCAGCTCATCCTTCAAACTACCAGTCTCTAGATCATCATCTAGAAATGCATTTTCTGATTGGTCCACAAAAACATGCTCCTCCCAATCAGCTTCCTCCATGGCCTCTTCTTCATGATACTGATGTGTAAAGACTAGACCATCATACTCCATCAAAGGGTCACCACCAAAGTAGTGGTTAGAATCTTCTACAACATGACCTTCTACAATGGCTGATCCAGAAAGAGTATGCACCACTGTATCCTCCTTAATTACCAAATGATCCTCCATGTCTTGCAATGTCCAAGCAATCATATCCAATTCACTTTGTTCACCATATACTGAATTTTCTGAATTGTTCACATAGGTATGAGCAACATCCCACTCAAGGACACCCAAGCCCCAATTCAATTCCTTGCAAAAATGATGTAAAGATGATGAAACAATGCTAGGCTCAACCAACACATCACAAGAACTCAAATCTTCATGTAGCTGATCTAATTTGGCTGGTTTGCCAAACTCCAATGCGGTATCTTCTTCAATCTTCAGGTGCTCTTCATTTGTAACTTCAATAGATGATTCTTCTTCAATCTTGTAGTCATCTTGAAATGTCTTGTGCTCTTCAATGTACTCTGCACTTGTAGCCTTGATAGATAAATCTTCCTCAATCTTGTCCTTATAGGGCTGAAGTGATCTTGAGCCTATATCTTCTTTAGGGCTGCATGTTGACTGATTTTTGTCCTCCTTATGCAAGTTACAATCAAGCGATTCTTCTTCAACCACATTTTCCTCCTTATCCAAGAAAGGTTTCAGCTTCTTCTGACACCGAACAATCACCCCTTTTGCTAAGTTCCTTTTGACAGGGTCGCCATTCTTCCTGTTAGCCAGAAGAAAAGATAGAAATGATTGTGGCACAACAACACTCTCATCAATAGTCAAACCCATGACGGTGTATATGGATGCAACAACATCATCAGCATGTTCCTTTCTGACCACGGCAAAGAAATGGAGAAACATTGTGTTGATTAACTCAATCAATCCCAAATCCAACATGATAGTATGCAATCTGACATTTCCAAAAGTTTCAAGTATAATAACCCTTCTAAAGAAGTGAGAACATGTGATATAATCAAAATCCTGGAAACTATCCACCATCAATTGAATTACCTCTTTCAATGTGTTATCATCCTAAGGAGTTTTAGGTGCTGAAATTCTCATGATTTCGCTCAAACATAAAGTAACAAGAAGTCTTATTTCCTTATCATTGTGTCTTAACAACCTTTGCTCAACCAAGGAATATTTTATAGGGATCAAGGCTGCTTGCAATACCTGAGAGGGTGACTGATCCATCATGTGTACACATTCCTCTACATCCTCCAAAGTGCTGAGAAGTGCATCTTTTGACTGGAATAGATTTTCAAGTCTTCTACCGACTTTATGAAGCTCCTTTCTCACAACTTCTTTACTGAAGAATGCCATAATTCATACCCAAATAGATACGCAACCCAGCTGATTGTAATGTTCCATTTTTGGCGCATTGATTATTGTGAGCATTTTGGCTTGTTCTTAGTCTCTTAGTGGCTATCAAGCTTTGTTGGGAGGACTCCAAAGTTCTTCGAGTGGTCTTGTTTCAGTTTGCAAAACAATTATTTGGGTTTCCCTTGTGTTAATGGATTATTTTTCTTGGCTTTGAGTTCAGTGGATGTACAAGTTCACGGTGATGCTCTCTGATGTTTGATCGGGTTCCCGGTTTGCTCTCCAAGATTCTTGGAGAAGCCATCTATTTTTGGAAAGTCCCCCAAAAGGCATCATTCATCTTCCCAAACATCATGGAGTATGTTGGTATGCTTAATTTTGCAATTTGGTGATATTTGGGATTTTCCGTAAAATCAGTTGATTTAATGAGCTAAACAATTAATTATTGCACTTTAGTTAAAAAAGTTGGGAAATGTTCATTTAACACTTAAGTGTTATAGCTCGTTGGAAAGAGGATGAAAAGCTTTAAATCATGGATGCATCATTTTGAGGCCTTGCGAATCAAATATTTCCTTTATTTGATAAAAGGGGTCTTTGGAGCTAAAAGGAGCTTTTAATTAAAAAGGTGACTTTAAGTTGTGCACACATAATGAGTTATTTTTATATTTTTTGAGAAGAAATATGAAGGGATAAAGGAAATAATATTTTCTTTCCCTCAAGAAAGTTATAAAAGGAGGTGTTGGGCTCATTGTTTGATCATGCTTGGTTTTGTATTGTTACTCTGCTGGATTGAACCTGTGTGTTCTTCCATATTCTCTTGAGGACGAAAACCCTCTTGAGGTTGGGTGTGGTTTCACTACACGAATCACCATTGTGCTGGAGACAAAGATTGGAGCAAGCTCATACAGAGTTTGCCAGGGAGCTTTCATGGAGTTGATTAGAGTTGAGAGTTTTGATAAGTTTTTGAGAGGAGAATCATTGTTTATCTTTTGTAATAGGTTGTAGATGATTTTGTTAGTATTTTGGAATATGTTTCTTGAGTTTATATGCTCTCATCTGCTGGTCCGTACCCTCTAACGGCCGTACTTGCAGATTTGAATAAGTTTGAAAATAAAAATAATGAAGCAATGTTTTGATCTGAACCTTTTTGCATTGTATTTGTACTGCCTAGGCGTCACCATGCATGGTATTTTTATGGGTATAAATGCAAAGTCTGACTTTTAGTGAGTTGCCGTACCTTTTCTGGACCGTACGGCACTTGGGAAGTTAATTCTTATTTGTGTTTGCATTATCTATTCTCAGTGGGCATAACATGAGTTGCAATGTCATTCATATGGTGGTCCATTTCATATAGTATTGCTGGTTTTCTGAGTGGGACAGACATGTTTAGATTGTGGCAGTCCGTACCAGCAATCTAGTGTCGTAGCAGTATGAGTTTGAGTCTTCTAAACTGTTTGTTGATCCTTATTAGTGTCTATTCAGTGGTCTTCAAAGTTATTCTATGCCAAGTATCTCAGATATTGATGGAAAGACAAATGGTTTATGATATATTTTGTGAGATTTCTTTCTACAAGCCACCGTACTATGAAGGGGCAGTCTGATATAACAATTTCTGATGAACAACAGAGTCTTGATTTGAATATCATCCTTGGATTGGGTGATCAGCATAACTCTCTTTGTGGTTGTAGGGTTCATGTGTGAGCATAATCATTGGAAAAATGATATCAGACTTAAATAGTCATCTTGATTATCATATACAGTTTATGACATTGTAAACTTTCCTTATTTGTATCACACCTAATGACCCCTAGATGGTATTACCGCCAGTGAGGAGAAATGAATCTTTCTTTGTTTCCTACCCACTGAATAAGTGGAGAATACCCACTGGACAAGTGGATGGATTTGTAATTCTTTCATTGCTCTTCTACCCACTGAAAAGTGGTGAATTCCCACAATAAGTGGATGTCCGCCGCAGCGGATGAATTGTAGTTCCTTGATTGCATAGTTATTCATTTGTAAGCCAATCACTATATTCTCTCACCTTGCCCATCCTGGGATTTGGGTGATCAAAAAGTGTGAGGCATTTAGTTGGTTTATGCAATTGATGCTAACACTGCTATATCATTGTATAAACTTAAAAAAAAAAATTGGGGGTTGTATGTTACAGTGGTATTAGAGTTGATATGTTCTTGCCAGCCTATTGGGGAGCTAATTTGTTGCAGATCTTTCAGTTGAGCAAGTCAGTTTTCAGTTTTGCTTGTGAGTGATCAGCACTTGCATGTGTGTTCGGTGTATGATAGTTGGAGGATTTTGTTCGATGATTATTAGATTATGGCATCTCTTAAGAGGAGAAGTGAGACAGATGTTCTATTTGATTCTCTTAGACAAAGTCAGGATGAATTAGAAAGAGCAGTTCAAGAGAAGTTGAATCGAAGAAAGTATCATCAAGAGGCCATAAAAATTATTGAAGAATATCAAGGTCTATTTGACTTTAAGCATCAAATCCCTTGGGATGCTTTCTTGGAAATCATCAAAGAGGGGAATCCTAGCAAAGAGGGTTTAATAGAATACATTCAGAAGATAAGGAAGGAAGAGGAGATGAAGACAATGTCTTTATGCAAGCCCGAATTACCTTTTCCTTTGGCAAGGACCAAAATCCATTCTAAGTCATCACTTTCCAGCCCACCGAACAAGAAGCCTCCTATTTCGAGGAAGAAAGAGTTCAACAAGAATGAACTTAGAAGAAGAAATCTTTGTTTCCTATGCAAAGATTCGTGGGAGCCTAACCATCATTGCAAGAACAAAGAAGTTGAACCAGTATCCTTCACCACTTACTCTTTCTTTCAAGATGATGTGGAAACCAAAAAAAGAGAAGATGAAGTCTTGATATCAGAAATACATAAGACTGAGCTTCTATTTGATGAAGAGGACACAAATCAAGAGGCATACATAGAGGAACTTGCTGATTTGGAAAAGTCTACAGAAGAACTTAATGAAGCTGAGTTTTGTTTTGATGAAGTTAATGTGCTTGGAGTGTTGGACTTTGCAAGTCCTTCATTTGATGAAGACCTTGAAGATGCCACTACTTTTGATGAGATGAAGATGATCGATAGATGGCTAGAAGGTGACTTTGCAAGTGAGCTTGAGAACATTGAAGCAAGGTATCTTGTCGAAGACATGGGAAACAGTCAAATCACAATAGATGAAGTTAATGCTGCTGAAACTCTCAGGACAGCCCCTAACGAGGAGTATCTTCACCATGCTTGTGAAGGTAATTCAGATTATGAGTGGGAAATTCCCATGCAAAGTGAAGAACTGATTGATTCCTCAAAGATCCAGGATGAAGAGTATGATGCTGAAGACTTTAAATCAGCAATTTGTAATGAATTTGATACTGCCATAATATTTGATCTTAGCGACGAAGAAGAAGATTATTTTCCCTTGCAAATTGAAAAACCAAGTGTCCTTTTAGAAGAGATAGTTGATGAACATGTTGATGTGAAGTTTGTTGGAAAATTTGGATCAGCCTCCATTGTTGATGCAACATTTGATCAGTTGTTGGTCACTAAAGATAAGGTTGTTCAATCCTTAACACATTTGGATTGCATACATTAGTTTGTTGAAGATCACATTTGGAGGGCACAAGTTGAAAGGAGACAAATGGACATGGAAAGAGGATCTTCACTTGAAGATTGGTGTGTTGTCAGAAAGGCTTTAGAAATGGTGAAATCAGATTAATTGAACTCTCTTTCTGATAGAGATCATGTTCTTAAGTTTGCTAGTTGGATCTATGATGCTTTGAAGGAAAGAGAGGTTGAAGTTGATAAGCTTACAACTAAGCTTCAATCAACTATAAATTCTTTAGAGAGTACCCAAATGGCTCTCTTAAAAGTTGAAAATCAGCTTGTTGATGTACACCAATTCAAGGAGCAAGTTGGAGCTGCTAGAGTAGATAAAGGCAAGTTGATAATTGAAGAGCTTGAATTGCTCTAAGGAAGTTTTGACTTAGGACATCCTCCTAAGTATGCAGATACAGAGTTGGAGCAAATTGATGAATTGTGTGAACAAAAAGGTGAAAACAACTTCCAATCATTTGATGATTCTTTTTCTATGACAGAAGTTGAGTTAACACATGATAATCCACTCCTCATGTTGAATGATGGGGACCAATTGGATGTAAGTAACATGGAGGAGGATAGTAAAAGGATATGGGATCCTGGTGCAAAGCATTCATGGAATGTTACTGTGCACAAAAACTTCAACTGGAAGTTTTCATCAATTGTTGAAGATGGGCATAAGGTTTAGGTATGCAATGGATTAGGTTCAATGATGACTTACTTTCATAATGGAGTTTATTTGCAGGGTTCTATGGAGGATAGTGGTGTTGGTAAGATTGTTTTATGGGTGAATTTGGAGTCAAATTTATGCCATGAAGCTGTTGTCCTTCATCCAATCAGCCATCATAAATGTTCATTTACATACATAATGATTGATTGGAGAGAATTTTGGTCATAACTTTGACATATTCTGATTGTAGATGGCCTAAATTTCTTATTGTTCTCAAAAGATTTCAGTTTTGTTGTTGCTATCCCATTTTTAGATCACTAAAATCTGATTTTCATAACATTATTTCAGACTTATACAACCATGAGATTGATCTTTTTGTTTCTTTTAGCTCTTTGTAGGAAGATGAAAAAAGTAATCAGCTGAAAGAAACAAGTGTTACAGTTGTTAATGCTCTTTTGGAGAGTGAGAGTCAGCTGATTCATGGTTGTTCAGAGTTGTTTTCAGCTTGTGATCAAGCTAATTTATGTTCTTCCTCGAAGGAGCATTATAGATTTTGGTTCCCAGCAGTAGTTTCATGTTGGATGATTGCTCAATTTTTTATCTTTGGGTTTATTGATGTTTGGGATCCAAATAGTTGTGTGACTGGAAGAATGTTTCAGAGGATTATACAGAGTGTCAGTTGTGCAGTTCACAATTATATCAGAGTGGCGCAACAGAAGCGATGTGAAGCATTCTTGAGATTGATTTGGGATACAGGTATATTAATGATAATCATGCAGGTATCTTGGTTGGATAGCATGAATTGCTTCAGGACAAGCAATCTTGAGTGGGGAGGACTATAATGTTCCATTTTTGGCGCATTGATTATTGTGAGCATTTTGGCTTGTTCTTAGTCTCTTAGTGGCTATCCGACTTTGTTGGGAGGACTCCAAAGTTCTTGGAGTGGTCTTGATTCAGTCTACAAAACGGTTATTTGGGTTTCCCTTGTGTTAATGGATTATTTTTCTTGGCTTTGAGCTCAATGGATGTACAGGTTCACGGTGATGCTCTGATGTTTGATCGGGTTCCCGGTTTGCTCTCCAAGATTCTTGGAGAAGCCGTCTATTTTTGGAAAGTCCCCCAAAAGGCATCATTCATCTTCCCAAACATCATGGAGTATGTTTGTATGCTTAATTTTGCAGTTTGGTGATATTTGGGATTTTCCGTAAAATCAGTTGATTTAATGAGCTAAACAATTAATTATTGCGCTTTAAGTTAAAAAGGTTGGGAAATGTTTATTTAACACTTAAGTGTTATAGATCTTGAGGAATGCTCTTGAGGACGAAAACCCTCTTGAGGTTGGGTGTGGTTTCACTACAGGGATCACCATTGTGCTGGAGACAGAGATTGGAGCAAGCTCATACAGAGTTTGCCAGGGAGCTTTCATGGAGTTGATTAGAGTTGAGAGTTTTGATAAGTTTTTGAGAGGAGAATCATTGTTTATCTTTTGTAATAGATTGTAGATGATTTTGTTAGTATTTTGGAATATGTTTGTTGAGTTTATATGCTCTCATCTGCTGGTCCGTACCCTCTAATAGTCGTACTTGCAGATTTGAAGAAGTTTGAAAATAAAAATAATGAGGCAATGTTTTGATCTGAACCTTTTTGCATTGTATTTATACTGCCTAGGCGTCACCATGCATGGTATTTTTATGGGTATAAATGCAAAGTCTGATTTTTAGTGAGCTGCCGTACCTTTTCTGGACCGTACGGCACTTGGGAAGTTAATTCTTATTTGTGTTTGCATTATCTATTCTCAGTGGGCATAACATGAGTTGCAATGCCATTCATATGGTGGTCCATTTCATATAGTATTGCTGGTTTTCTGAGTGGGGCAGACATTTTTAGATTGTGGCAGTCCGTACCAGCAATCTAGTGCCGTACCAGTCTGAGTTTGAGTCTTTTAAACTATTTGTTGATCCTTATTAGTGTTTGTTCAGTGGTCTTCAAAGTTATTCTATGCCAAGTATCTCAGATATTGATGGAAAGACAAATGGTTTATGATATATTTTGTGAGATATCTTTCTACAAGCCACCGTACTATGAAGGGGCAGTCTGATATAACAATTTCTGATGAACAACAGAGTCTTGATTTGAATATCATCCTTGGATTGGGTGATCTGCATAACTCTCTTTGTAGTTGTAGGGTTCATGTGTGAGCATAATCATTCGAAAAATGATATCAGACTTAAATAGTCATCTTGATTATCATATACAGTTGATGACATTGTAAACTTTCCTTATTTGTATCACACTTAATGGCCCTTGGATCGTATTACCGCTAGTGAGGAGAAATGAATCTTTCTTTGTTTCCTACCCACTGGACAAGTGGAGAATACCCACTGGACAAGTGGATGGCTTTGTAATTCTTTCATTGCTCTTCTACCCACTGAAAAGTGGTGAATCACCACAATAAGTGGATGCCCGCCGCAACGGATGAATTATAGTTCCTTGATTGCATAGTTATTCATTTGTAAGCCAATCACTGTATGCTCTCACCTTGCCCATCCTGGGATCTGGGTGATCAGAAAGTGTGAGGCATTTAGTTGGTTTATGCAATTGATGCTAACACTGCTATATCATTGTATATTTTGAAAAAAATTGGGGGTTGTATGTTACACTGATGTATAACCCACTACTGAAACTGATTTACCAATTAACCAATAGGCGGACAAGAACCAAGCACAAACCCAATAGGTTGGCAAGATCTAATGCTCTAACCAATGAGCTCTAACCCAAACAAGCTGGCAAGATCCAAGCTCTAATACCACTATAGTGTCCCGGTCTAGGTTTTCACACAAATTTCTGAATTTGCAATTTTCAAACATGAATCCCTAGGACTGAATTCTGATTTTTATATCTACACTTCAATTTTCTTCTCAAACCCTAGATCTGATTCCTCTTTTTCTGATTTAAACAATGATGGACATCGAACACATATGCATACAAGTTGCTCAAACTACATAGCAATAATGAATCCTTATGATGATGACTTCAATCATGAACTCATTCAACAATATATGACATCAAAACACAACATATAGAAGAAACAAATATGATTTTCTGAGTCAACAGTCTGCTGCTACAAAATGGTGATGGAATGGAATGAAGTTACATCAATTCCCTGGCCCTAGCATAGCCAAAATTACATCCACAATGAGCTGCTACAAAAATCAGATATATTGCATACCAATTGGTGATGAGATCCCCTTCCAAGGTAAGCGTACCTCCTCAAATTCAGATCTGCATGTATGTCTGGATGTCTTCCTTGTAGTCTATATGTTGATCGGTGATGATAAACTCCTATAATCTGTTCACCTCTTCCAACTTGATGATTATGCTGATCTGCCTTCCCTCTTGATGGTAGGATACAATACAATGATCAAATATAAGCTCATGCATGGGTGAATGCCTCCATGGACCAGCGCACCTTAGTGCAGGATATGATGCATAGTTGATGACTGCTGTAGGGTTCATATCAGATCTGCAAGTATGAAGAGCCACACACAATGGCGAATTTCCACTCCACAAATTGGTGCTCCACAATGGTGCTCAATTTTGATATCCAATATGCATGAAGACTCCTTCAATCGGCACTCCAAGCTGATCTACAAGTCTGAAATGAAATAACAGCTGAAACTAATTTGAAAGAGTGATTTTATCCTTTTATTGATGTCACTTCAGCAAGCAAATGAAGCTCCTCAAGGTATGACGCCAAAATGCAAATGTCTTCAACAAAATCTGATGCAAAAGATGTATCTTGAATGCTCATGAAACCTCCAACAACTCTCCAATGAACTGCAATTAGACTTCCGTCATGAAGCCTCCTCAAGATGAGCTAGGTTTTTGTCCAACTCACCTAGTATTTGCAAGGGTTTTCGTCCTTGGAATGGTGCAACAAAGTTGCAGATCCACAGAGGGATAAATCAGAAAGTAAACTAGAATCATAATGTTCAAAATGATTCATGACACCTCCTTAAATACTTGAGATCCTCTTTTTCCCAATGCTGGCTGACTTAGCAAGAAGACACTAATATTTTATTGATTTTTTCCATCTTGGCCAACCTTATAAGATATTGGCGCTCAAATTTAAATTTGAATTTCTTTATTCAAGAGGCCGACCTCTCTTAGACTTGCTGCTCACTGTATTTTCAATTTTTAGGCCGACCTAGAAGTGTTTCCACTTGGGCCGACTTACCCTTGATCAGCTTGGGCCAACTTAACAAAGTCTTGCACCACAAACAAATTTGATTTATTTTCTCCACAAGATGGGCCGACTAGCATTATTTTATTACTTTTCTCAAGGCCGACTAACATTCTAGGCCGACATGATCTTTTCAAATTAGAGATTTGAAAACATTTTTATCTTTATTTCAAAACCTTATTTCTCCTTCAAATGAGACGTTTTCCTATGAGAGCAATTTATTGTTATGCAAGAGATATACCACCATGATGAGAAAAATATGAAAATTCATTTTCCATGATCAATTCTTCTACCAAAAATCCTGAGATGTCAAAATTAGTCCATCGGCTCTGTGAAAGTGACCACTCCAAAAATGGGGACATTACATGAAGGTAAGTCCAACTACAAAAGAAAATTCACCATATCTTCTACTAAAGACTTGCTCTCTTGGTGATGCAGAAAACTATCAAGATCAGGTAGAGAATCTTCAATATGGTCTCCCGATTTGACGAGTGCCTCCAAGGTTGAATCATCTTCAATAAATTTCAACCGAGATTCTTCATCATGAGGGTTTTATGCTTGTGGAAACTTCTGATTTTGAAGCTAAAGATTGAGGGAGAAACATATATTTGTCATCTACTTGATTGCATCTGACCCAGGTTCTTCAAACCACCCTTCAAATGAAGAGAACAACAAATGGAATTCACCATTGCTCTCCATAGTATATCTGATTTCTTCTCACAATTCTGGCACTCAAAAGTTTGTCACCTTTTTCTCCTCAGAGAAAGTATGCAATATTTGTATTTCATGAGGTTCCTCTTTCATTAGCAGTCCTTCTTCAGCCTTGAAGATCTTACACAAAGTAGGCAAGATTTCTACTTTGGATGAATATTTGTGTTCCATTGATAGGTCCCAGCTATGCAAACACATGAGGTCACTTGAAACATGATTATGAAAATCATTTCTTCTTATAGATTTACACTTGGTAAATCCCATCACGGAGCCGCCATCGGATTCGTCTAAAAGACCTTTAGGATCATTCGAAAATCCTTGATTTTCATTTGAAGCCATGAAATCTAGCATGAATCTGCACATTTCAGGACTATTTCCTCCGTTGTGTTTATTCATTGCATGAAATAAGCAATATGTGTGTTGGTTCCCAAAATTACTACAACCCAAAACCCTAAAGCATTACTCAATCACCCAGACTAGGGGTGTCATCAAAGTGATTGGTAAGGGGTTTATCAACAGGTTTAGGGTGATTTTTGGCCAACTTAAAGGAGTGGGTAAACTCCTCTACACTTCAAGCTCAACTGGTCTTAGGAGGGTAATACTGAGGTATCCCTAAATTAGGGTTTAAAAACTACACACTTTTTATCTTCCAATTTGCAACTTTGCAACAATACCGAGATAATTGTTTTAATCCTAAAAACTATCACTGAATTAAAACAAACTTGTTGCATATTTGAACCTCATTCTAAGCTGATGGAAACATTCTTGCATGACTGCAAGTTGCAGATATGCACAAGTGATTTGTTTAAGATGGTTTGAAAATAGTTCACTGTTTATATTCCCTGGTTATAATGCAAATCACACAAGACATACAGATCTGATTACTTCTACCTCACACTAGGTTGATTTGTTTGATTTATAAAATGTTTTGGTGATCAAAGCACCATTCAGACCAATGCCTTCAATGGGTTACAGAGTCTACAAATTAAAAGGGCGAACAACAATGAAATGATAGTTAATTGCCTAACTGGAACGTCCAGATGCATGAAACTTGAAAATAGAACCAGTCATGCTTATTGATCCCTTCTCACACAACATTCATTCATATGCAATCTTAAAATGACTATTACAACATGAAATATATTATGGACCTGTCAAATCCTTTGAATGATGATTACAATCACACCACAAATCGTGGCAAGAGGAATCCTGTAACAAATTGCAAATTCCTTAAATGAACGTCTGCAACAATTGAGACAAATCATTCTACTCACAAATTTTGCATTGATTCATCCATATGATTTCCAAAAAGTTGCCCCTGAAGATCTAAAACTTTCACAATGATAGAAACCCTAGTCGCACTGCACTAGTTGTCTGAAAAATGCCAAAATGATCTTCAATTTATAGCCTTGCAACTTGGATTTAATGGAAAAATGGGAGGGAAAACCCCAACAACTCCAGCAACTACATTAAAAACATCAATTTCAACCATAGTTGCAAGACTCGCCAAAAACTCAGTGAGTCTTGAAAAACTCCCGAGTTTTTTTTTATGGCAGGTTTTTCTAGTATTCACTCGCCAGGGAAACTTGTCGAGTTTCTAGCGAGTACTCGTGAGTTTTTGGCGAGTACTTGCCAGAAACTCGGTGAGTTTGGGCATTTCAATCTTCTAAAAAATCACGTAGACGCTTGGTCGGTATATTTCAGAATATATTTAAGTATAAGTTTGTATATCTTTAAATATTTTGAAATATACTGTCAGGATGTTTGAGATAGGTTCCGGATCCATGGGATTTAACATGCAGATTCTAGATTTTGGAGGATCCATCAGATTTCAGACTTAACCAATTTTTCAAGGTTTCAGGGTTTCAGACTTAGAATTAGCCATCAGGATTCCGCATGAGGATGCGATTTTGTACTCTATTTGCATTCAAATCAATCAAATTTAATAGAAAACACTTTTGTACTCATTTATGGACTCGTTGGATACATCTTGTCATTGAATTTTGCAAAAAAAAAGCGTTTTAATGAAATTTAAGCAATTTTTTAAGTTGAGTTTTTGCCGAGTCGTATTTTTTGGGCTTGGCGAGTTTTTCAATTTGGCGAGTTTTTCAACTATGATTTCAACTATCCATTTCACATTAATGGTGAACGAGAGAGTAGTTGGCGGGTTTTCGCATGATTCTGGGCGTTTCTAGGCCTCTGGCGGGTGGCGGGTGGCGGGACTACGAGAGAACTTGGTGCCGATAGGACCCGAAATCTTGCTGGAAACAAAAGTGACCAAGGTCCCAAATGAAAAATCGATCTGAAACTGCACAAAATACTTAGCTATTTTATGAGAATTATTTGAAAATTCGACTTTTTTCACCTTCAAATTTGACTTGAAAATTTAGGGGGTCCAAAAGGATTTTGGACTTAGAAGACCTTCTCTATTGGCAGGGATCAGGAGTTCGGGGGGACGAGGAACTTTTGGATCACGAGGAACTTTGGAATCAGATCCAAAAGTTCATAAGGGACCCAAAATCCCGAAGGGAAAAGGAGGGGTCGGGGTGGGAAAAGTTTCGGCCCAGAACTTCGAAAGGAGAAATAGAGCAGGGAGTGGGGAAGTGGAGGGAAATTAAACCTTGGGAAAAGTTCCCAGGTGTTGGCGGGACCCAAAATCCTGCAGGAAACAAAGGGCCCGAAAAAGAAAGAAGTTCAGGATAGTATATACATAAAATATAAAATATAAGTGGTAGTATTTTAATTTCTTATACTTCATTTATATTTTATGTAAATACTGTCAGGATGTTTGAGAGTGGTCTCGGATCCATAGGAGGTAAAATGCAGAATCTAGAATTTGGAGGATCAATTAGATTTCAAGCTTAGCCAAATTTCCAGGGTTTCAAGGTTTCAAACTTAGCCAAAATCAGGGGTTCAACAACATCCATCAAGATAAAGGCAGAGGGACCCCTTAGGAAAATTTTGACAAGATGGTGTGAATATGAGGCTTGGAAAATCTAGGTGCCAACAATGTGTATGTCGTAGAAGATGATTCTACCACTTGCCTTGTCGGTGAAACAGGCTGATCGTTGACATAGTTGATAAAAGCATTTTGTCCACTTGGAGGAGATGGAACTTGTCGTAGAGGTGAGATGTTCAAGGGAACCAACGGTTTGATTAAGTCTCTCTTTCTTTCCTGAAGTGATCATATTATCTTCCAATTCAATAGCAGACTCCTGAGCTTCCTGCAATTCCGTAGAATTTCTTTGCTTGAGAAAAAAAGAAATTTTGGAAGATTGTGCATTTATAGGATTTCTGAAAGATTCAGGGTGTCTACAACTTTGTGTAATAACCCACCCCTAATTTTTTTCAAAATCTTCAATGCTATCACAAACACCATTAGAATTGAAATGCATCAATGAATTCCTTCACACCTCCTAATCACAAAGTTCCCAAATGGGCGAGGTGAGAGCATACAAGTGCTTCAAACTAAGCAATTATAATGCAATGCAAACTAAATACAACACCGCTTATTCAGTGGGCATCCATTTGTGTAGTGAGCATCCACTTATGCAGTGAGTATTATCCACTTATTTAGTGGGTAAACTGATAGTAAACATAGGCACATTCACTTATTTAGTGGGAAGCCCTTACAAATAAGACCACTTATTCGGTGGGATAAGAAATAACAGAAAGAACAGCAACCTCACTATTGGTTAAACTGTAATGTCCCCTTTTTTCGAGTGATCACCCATTGGAGTCGGCTAGCCTATTTTATTCCCGTGGGCTAGGTCGAAGAAGCAAGGGAATATTATGATTAGTTAAATAATATATTTAACTAATTTTTTTAGGCTAAATGATGATGGAAAATGACTCGATATTTTTGTGAGCCATGTGGAAAAATAAATTAAATTAAATAAAATTTCCGAGGAGGTGGAAGACCTAGGAAGAGGTTTAAAAAATAATAAGAGGTGCCACAAGGGTTTGCCTATTTGGAGAAAAAATAAATAAAATAAAATAATTTATTTTTGGGCACCCAAGCATGAGGTCGGCCTAGTTTGGGTCGGCCCATTTTTGAGGTTGACGTTGGCTATAAAAGAAGGCACTTTTGGAATCATTTCATCATCCATTCACTATCATTTCTCTTCATTGAGATTTTCTCATTTGGCTGCAACATTTGTTGGGCTTTATTCCAAGGACGAAAACCCTTGTGAATATCGGTGAGTTGGACGAAAATCTAGCTCATCTTGTGGTGGACTCATCACGGAGTTCAATTTGTACTTCATTGGAGACTTGGAGCTTGATTGCATATTCAGATTTTTAGATCAGAATTGGAGCAGCACCTTTGGTGGTATTTTGTGTTGTCATTGCATTAGGGTTTTGCCCTAATTTGGGAGCGCCACCTTTGGAGGAGTGCGATTTTGGCTTGTGTGAGGCGATTTCGTCATTTGGAGGGTTTTGGAACCCTAACCCTAGCAGCCGCCATCATCCTTGTAAGCGCCGCCATTTTGGAGGGTTTGTTGTCCATCATTCTTCATCATTTGGTATGTACAAGTCTATGTTTTATGTCCGATTTGGACAGCAGTGTTCTGGCCCATGTTTGATCATGTTTGAGCCCATGATTTGATATAATTTCCAGTCATCATGTTATGATTTGTAGCAGCAGATTTATATTCATAAAATCAGACTTTTATGTTGCATTTAGATGGCTATATCTTGTGTATTTCATGGTGGAATTCATGTTTGATGTGATCATCATTGAGAAGCGTTATTTGGCATGTTTATTTGGCATCATTGGCATTTGTATGTGTTATGGAGTAAAATGTGTATGCTAGCATTTTACACCTAGTTTAGCACCTAGTTGGACCTAATTTGTTGCCTTTGTTAATCAGGACCTATTTTAACACCTTTTTGAGCATAAAATGATAAAATCTCGATCCCGATAAATAAACCTGACAGAATCAACTTAGGACTGGACTAAGCCCACTATATTTGGCACTCCCCAAAGTTTGTGGGCTAAAGGCCTAGGGCGCCCAAGCGCCCTAGTCCCAGTAGGGATCTTTAGCCCCTCTTTTGTAGTGTCGGCTTGGGAGACTTCCTTAGTATGTATTTGTTGGCCTAATTGTGTTTTATTTGTCGTAAGTGAGCGGGAATGCATATTTAAAGGATTGTTGTAGTTCATGAATAATGTCAAGTTTGATCTCATATGGTGTGCTATACTAAAGTGTTTTACATGCTTGGAAGTGTTATCTACTTGTTGATGCTATTGAAGTTTGTTTGCAGGTCTTGAAGGAAGTTTCAAGCCTTCTTCATCACTCTCCTTTGTTGGTGTGAGATCTTGAGTCATCTTCATCAACTAGGGTTATACCTCTTGTGGTAATCATCATCATTATCATTCATATTTCTATCATATTATTACAGATCTGGCCTTTGCCCTCCTAGGGCACGCACTCTTGGATCTAATCATCGTTGTAGTGGAGGTGGAAACACCAACATAGGGTTTGATTGAGGCAAGCACTTATACACAGCACAACCTTTTCCTCTTTCCTTGTGTGCAGGTCAGAGAAACAAGTTTCTGGAGCTGATTTTCGAGTAGGCAGAACAGATAAGAACAAGTCTGGTGATATCTGAGATTTTGCAAAACCCTAAAAAAGGCCTAGGGTGCCTAAGCGCCCTAGTCCTTAGCATTTCTACTTCAAGATCCAGGTTCTGAATCATTCTCTGATCTCTGCTATGCTTTTGGTTTTCCGAGATTTGTTTCCGTCTGTTAGTTATAAGTTGATCATTGTCTTCTAGGGTTTGACCATTCGTCCTAGCTTGCTTGCTTGACCTTGGTAGAACTTTGTTGATCCACCTATATACAACAAAAGGGCAGAACACCTGTAGTTTGACTCTCCTTCTTGGGTAGAAGCCAAGCTCAGTTTGTGTCCTAATGTTTGTAGAAGAGGGTTTGACCTAGTTTAACTCTTTAGGCTAGATCACTCTTTTCCACCAAACATTTTGGTGAACCCGTCATTTCTTGCACTTTTGCATCCTTCTTCTTTCAGATCTGAGTTGTTTATCACTCTAGATCTGATTGGGATTGGTTTCATTAATCTTTTTGCATACATACTATTGGTGTCTGCATCATCAGTCGGGTTCTAGGTTATTGGCTTGCAGGCACCTTCCCAGGATTTCATGAAGTTTCTAAGTCTTGGACCCTATCAGTGTTTTGTAGCATCATCAAGATATTTTGAAAGTAGGGGTCATCATCATCATCATCATCATCATCATGTTCCCAGACATCCCCCTGATGTTTCTTGCATGGGTCGTTTATCGTCATGTCCAGATATCCTGTGGGGGTCATCATGCATTTGCCAACCCGATCTTCTGCCCGCGGGGTGATATTTTAACATCGGGTGATCTTAGTCAAGATCATCCTGATGTTGGCGCTATGAAATTTCTAAGTATGACCCACTTAACATCAGGGTCATCATATTTGAATATCGGGTGATCTTTGTTAAGATCACCCTAACAAAGATCACCCTGATGTTATTTTGTCACCTTATGTTTGTTCAACATCAGGATGCTGCTAAGGTCATGTTTCTGCAGGGGTGATATCCGCTCGACCTTTGCCTTCATCTTTTTCTCTGCAGGATGATATTTTCAATATCGGGTGACATTCCAATATCGGGGCATCTTCTGAATATCACCCTTGTTCTAAATGTGACGATGACGTCATCAGGATGTTCAATTATCAGGGTGATATCCTTCAGGTGATATGCTGCTGACGTCACCCAGATTCGACGGGGTCATACTACAAGTTTTCAATCTGACCCGACATTGTAATGTGATGATGTCATCAGGACATTTGCGGATATGACGATGATGTCATCCGGATATGTGGAGATGCGCGGTATGCGGATATGATGGTGACGTCATCAGGATATATCAGGATGATATTTTGTGTGAAGGCAGGGTTGGTCATCAGGAGGATATCCGATGATCAGGACATTTGCAGATAATATGATGATGCTGATGTCAGGGAGATATCCGCCTATCGGCTTCATGCATTGTCCAGTGGGGGGTGATCTTTCCAAATATCAGTCATATTCAAACATCACCCCAATGTTTCATTAGAGCTACAATGCACCCTGATATTTGTGGGGGGGGTGATATTTCTAAATATCGGGTGATCTTACAAATATCACCCCGGCGCCAATATGATGGTGACGTCATCTGGATATGAGGAGGTGCGCGATGGGCAGATATGCTGATGACGTCAGCAGGACATGACGATGATGTCATCAGGATGTTCAATTATCAGGGTGATATCTTTTATCAGGTGGTGCGAATTATCCGGATGAGCTCGGCAGGATGTTTGCTGACGTCAGTAGGATATGACGGTGACGTCATCAGGATTTTCATCGGCCAGACATTTGGTATCAGCAAGGCAGGAGGATCTTTCTCCGACGCATCAGGTTGTGCCGATGAAGGCGAGGTTGGTCATCAGGATGTTATTTTTTACATATGGTGATGAGGTCCGGATGTGCTTTCCCGTAGGGTGATATTTTCTGTGGGGTGATATTTCATATCAGGGTGATATGAATTATCGTGAGGTTATCATGCAGTATGATGCTGATGTCAAGGTGATATTCTTTACATATGGTGCTGAGGCCTGCTGACGTCAGGGTGATATTTCGAGCAACAGGATATCATGCTTGAGGATGATGATGATGAAGTCTAGGCTGGTGCCGTCGGGAGCAAAATCACCGACACCATATATGTGGACGGCCTAGTATATAAAGTGTTAAGGAGGTTGCCGCGGGGTGCATGTGGGATAATTGGTTCCTGCATATTTTCAAATTTCGAGGTGATATTTCTTGGCGGGAAAGGTCGCGATGCACTGTCTACTGCATTTCCCGAGGCTGCAGGTTTGATGCGCCACTAATGGCGGTTGTTGCAGGGTATGGGCGATGGCGTGAATGGTCAAACCGCCAAATTGAAGATGTGGATTCCCAGGCAGCGCACAGCTTGAGGCCACTTCCTGTCTCCTCCTCCCCCTGCTGCATTGAATGTTGAGCGCCATTTTCTCAAGGTGCGTGGTATCTGGCGGATATTTTAATGCGCCATTGTACTGAATGATGGGTACACCTTCCTGCTATATAATGCAGACTGTGTTATTCATTCAGGGGTTGGTTGTTGAAAACTGGACATATCTGGCTCTGTAATAAGATACAACTGGTTCTGGTTGCTCTGTGCAGGTGACCTTGTGAGTTTATGTATCTCTTGTTGTATGTCTCATGCATGAATCTACTGATTTCATGATTGATTTTATATGAGTAATGCTCTATTTGCATGTGTTTTGTTAATTTTGTCTCCAGAATTGCATGTATCCCTTCTTCTGAATCTAGATATCTAAGGGGTGTCTGGTATTCTAGAATATAGAATTCCTGTATTGAATGCTTGATCTTTCAACTTCTGCTCAAGGGGTAGATTAAAGTGTTTTCAGATTAAGTGTTGGGACGAATATACTGCAATAGGGATGCCATAAGTAAAGATAACTTAACACTCTGTACTGGGAGGTATCTGTAAGGCAGATACTACAACACCCCCTTCAAAATCCAGTTTTAGTGTGTTCATGCTAATCATTCACAGGTGTATGTCCACTGACTCCGAGCCCTAGATAGGCACCAATCTAGCTCTGTGTTGAGGTTACATACCAGGTCCTAGTTTTGCATCCAAACACATAAATCAAACTCATACTTCCAAATCAAACCATTAGGACCTTAGAAGTAGTTTAGGACCAAATCCTCTGTCTACAACTGAACATAAGCCCAAAGCTAGCCCCTTTGCACTTATCCCACAGTTTTGGTCTTCATATAGGAGGATTTATCTGCTTTGTGTCAACATCCCAGTCAGTTCATAGTCATATTTCATGGATGTTGAATAGGGAATACCCCCCTAGGTTTTGCAGAGCCTGAAGAAGAAGAGGAGATAAAAAAAGAGTCTATCTCCTACACTGTTGGCCCCTGGCCCAGAGATCCTGTTGATCACTGATGGCTACTTTGTAGGGAAATCTGGGAATGAGCATCCAGTCAGGGAAAAAACCAACACATACATAGTAAAATTTTGCATAGTTTCAAAATTAGGGTTTGTGAAAGCCTTGCATTGTTAGAAAATCTAGCTAGTTTTGAACCTAGGGTTTATAGATTTGAGCGTTGTTTCAGATCTTGTTGCATAGAAATATTGTTTGCATTTGTTGTACCTTATCATTCTTGCTCTTCAAAACATTCTTGCATTTGAAATTTGAAAAAGAAATACTTCATTCTAGAATTTGAAAAAAGCATAGTTGTCACTTTGTTTGCATCTCATAAGCATAGATCATCATAGCATAAGTTATTTTTCTAATTTTTTTGCATCAGATCTGATTAGTATTTTGGCATTTAGTCATTTCATAAGTGTTACATTGTGCATTTGAATCTTGTTCATTGCTAGAAATTGTCAAAAGAGTGCATTTTTTTTAAAACCTAGTTAATGTTGCAATCTAGGGTTTATGATTGATAGTTTAATTTCAGATTTTGTTGTTGTTATTTGCATTCCAAATCTGATTTTGCACTGTTCTACAACATCACAATTGTCATCTTGCATTAGAAATTGAAGATAGGAACAATTTGGAGTTGTTGCATTTTGGAAAAAGCATTGAAATTTGAGTTTGATTTAAGCATTAGTATGGTTGATATTTAAGTGGATTTGAGTAGAATTGAATTCGATCAAGGGTATACTATTACTTCTCTTAAACAAAAACTCAAATTTTTCTTTTGCTTCATCATTCATTTCTTCTATTGATGCATCTTGTGTGTTACTAAAGCTTATAGACGCTTTATGGGCTTTGTGACCCAGTGCCCTGATTCTAACGTTCTTGTGCGAAGAAGTTGGTGAATTATGGGTTCTAATGCTTTGCATAACGATGATACCAATACATCAGAACCCCAAAATCCCACTCTTATCACACAAGAAGGTCCATCACTTCATCCTGACATTCCTACGTTTCAACTTCCTGAAGCATCAAACTTCCATGAATCCATCAACATTGATGACCTTGTGGCTCATGTTCCTAAAGCTCAAATTCAAAAATTAGACACAGAATTGGCTAATTTCCAGCAACTTGTAAGCTCGAAACACATAGCTGAGGAGGTCGTCCCTGTTGTTGAGAGTCTACGAATTCTTTTGCTTGAAGGTCAAGAAGGCTTGGAAGTCTTGTGTGACCTTGTGCATATAGTGCATAACAACATTCTATCTACATCTAGTTGTGCTGAAATCATCACCAATGCCACTTCTTCTAATCAAATAGGGACTCAAGTGTCGGCAGCCATACCTACACTCCCTATTCCTACTTATACTTCTACTATTCTCACCACTACTACACAGTCGAGTAATAATGCTACCACATGTGTTGGGTTATCCACTGGGAATCCTGTTCGCCATTATAGTACCATTCCATATAGTTACACACCTAATATTACTCCACCTACATCTAAACCTCCTATCACATTCCAAAAGGCTACTCATACACCATCACCTAGTCCTTCCAATTCATTCCAATCTCTACCTGATTCAGCTTCCAATCCTGTCATAAACCAATTGTTGAAAAATATGACCATCCAACAACATTGGCTAGCATGAGTAATAGTCCACCTAAGCCTAGTATGACAACACATTATATCTGTAGCCCTTTGTCCTATTCCATTCTAAGAACTCCAATGCCCGAGAAGTTTGAGACCCCTCGCTTTGAGAAATATAATGGGAAGGGAGACCCTAACAACCATGTGGCAACCTTTACCGTTGTGTAGTGATTTCTTCTTCGAGGATGCGATTTTGGCAAAGCTCTTTCCTAGGTCACTCAAAGACACAACCTTGGATCGGTTTTGCTCGCTACCTCCTAATTCTATAACTTCATTTTCACAATTAGTCAACAAGTTCCTTGAGCATTTTCAAGCGAACATTGGACCTCAAGTCTCTTTGACGAACTTGGTTCATTGCAAACAAGGAACGAAAGAGAAAATAACAAATTTTATGGGCTGTTATCAAGCCCTCTTCTCACAAATCCAATATTCTATTTTGGATGCTGATGTGCAAAGAATCTTTATAGATTACAACCTCACACCTGTGATCAGATATTGTTGATGCGATATGACTCATTCACTCATCTTTGCTCGGCTCTTCGTGATTATCAACTTTCGGTTAGTCAGTATGAGCATAATCCCTCATCGGCTCCAATTGGTCAATCCAAAGGCTCTCACAATCATTCTTTCAAAAGACAAAACAAAAACTTCATCAAGATAAATGAAATTTCAGAGAATAACATAAGAAAACATGTGGTGGCAGCATCATCCCCAGCTCCCACCCCTTACAAGTTGAAACCAAAAACAAGAAACTTCACACTGTTATCAGAATCTCTCTATGCTATCATGACACAACTTTTGCAAAGTAATCTCATCAAGCTTCCACCCATTAGACCTCTCGATCCAAGCAAGATGCAATCATCTTCCTTTGATTCAAAGTCCTTTTGTCAATTTCACCGCTTCGTTGGCCATGACACTAAAAGATGTATGCGCCTTAAACATGAAGTTCAAGACCTCATCGACTCCAATGTCATCCAAGTTGCTGGTGTGAATGACAAAAGGAATAAATCGGTGGCAGCTCCTAATGAAAATCTTCAAATATATACTGATCCTTTACCTCATCATGAGTCTAATGTTATTGATATTTGCGTGGTGGATGCTCGCCCTCATAAAGAGTAAGTGGAATCGGAACCTGCTATATCTTTTACTCCGCATAATGCTACTATCGAAGCTCCTGATGGACCTCTTTACATTACTATTTGAATCAATGATAAACCTATTCGAGGTGTTATGATAGATCCTATATGCATGGTGAATGTAGTAACTAAAGAGTTTCTCTACATGCATGGTTTACATCGAGATATCTATGACGTATTAGAGATGGCTATTAAAGCACATGATGGGTCTATCCTTCCAACTCTTGGTGCTTTAACTCTTGAAGTTAAGGTTGGGCCAAGAGCTTTGGATGTTCATTTTGTCATCATTCTTACATCGGACTTATTTCATGTGAAGTTGGGCAACCCATGGCTCCTCTCCATGAAGGTGGTCCTCTCTATGGTTCACAAGTGCCTAAAGTTTCCATTTGAGGGACGTGTCCATGTTGTACATCACAATCAGTATGGGCCCATGGCTCGCAATGGACATTTTTCACTTGACTGCTTCTGGCCACAATCAATTGGAGTCGCTCGAGCTAAAGAGGATTTATTCTTCTTATCATATCAAAAGTTCAAAGCAAAGAAAATAGCAAGGTTATCGCTTAGTAATATTCCTACTTGTGATGTTCCCGAACCTCCTCTATCTTCTGAGGCTACGACAGTAGTTCCTCCTATCCCACAGGTGGTGAATGAAGTTAAGCCCGAATCGAAGGTTCTTCCCCGTCCCTGAGCGTCTGGTAGATATGCCAAGGTTCCCCCTACGCCATCCCTTCAAGGACAACGAGGCAACCTTCATGCACAAAACAGACCTCCCCGCAATCGCAATGTTACTTTTGTACCACCTGCCTCTGCAGAGAGTAGTGGAAATCAATCGGTTTCGCATGTTTTATTTCCTGAGGTTTCTCAACCGCTTGAGGATGCTCATGTACTTCCACTTGTTTCACAAGTTGAGAAGGAAGAGCAGCCCGCATTGAGGAACCCTTCCCCCGTAATCTCCCAGCCTTCGGTGGTTCCTCATGTTTCTTCTAATGTTCTTGAAGCAAAGGAAGAAAAGGAACCCACATTGGAAGATACTATAGTTCCCCTCACGAACATCACAAATAAAACTAAGCGAAATAAGATTGCAAGAGAAAGAAAGAAGCGTTGTCGTGATATGGCTCGCCTTGTCGTAGGAGAGGAGAATCTCCCTCATCGCAAGTGTTTGTCACCGACGGATGCAAAAGAGATATCTAATGATGCTTTGTCTCCTTTAGAGAAGGAGGATGTTTTACCAACTGTGACAGAACCTATTGTGCAATATTCCGACAGTGAATCCAAAGATAATACAGGTATGGCTCTTGTTCCTTATACCTCGCGTGCTATAGTTCCTCTTGCATCTTGTCCACCTTTCCAAACAAATGATGAGCAAGATTGGGATGAGGATGATTTGCTTTAGGTTGACTTGCAAGTGAGGTCCCTTATTTTTATTATGTTATGAGTGCATGTGATTGTTTTCCCCGTGATATGTTGCTTGATATTTTATTTATGTTGTTATTGTTGTTGTTGTTAAGCTCTCTTTGGATGACCCTTGACACCCTTATAGGTGCAAGGATACAAGGGGACCAAAATCCATTGTGACATTCTCTCTATTTGTATCATCATTCTTCGATATGTTGTAATTTTTATTGGTGTTGTGTCCTTTGGAGACAATGCAAGGCGTAGGATGTTTCGACATTCTCCCTTGTTGACCCAAGGAATGTTTATTTTGACTTCATGTGATACTTCTTCATTTGTCTCCGTAGTTCTACTAGCTGGCGAATGATGACAGTTCCGAATATACATATATAGTCTTGAGAATTCTCCTATTATACAACCATTCATATACTAACATCAGTTAAGTATATCCCTTTGTGTTATTACTTAGTATAACTTATTGCTTCTTTTATGTTTGATTTATGTGGCACCTTGTTGCTATGCTCGGCATCATACCATGACTACACATGCCATTGTGTATCATGCATGAAGCATCGCCTCGGTTTGCCTTTTCGTGGGGACAACCCCTTTGTGCGATGTAGTATTTGGGAACACGTACCCTATGGGCATGTGCTTCCAGAAAGCTCTCATGCTTGTCTTGTGGTTTGTTCTACCTTAAAGCAATTGCTCCATGATAGGAGTTAGCAATCACTTTAAGGTGGGGGCATACATCGTGCTATGCTTTCTTTTTGGTTACATGCTTGTTGGCGTGGAACTCACCTAGTGATTCGGCAGTCCTCACTAGCCTGTGATGTTTCATTTTGGGTCCATGAGCCACCTAGTGCAATATAGTTGGCTAGCATGTGTGCTTCATGTGACTTGTCATGGTCACCTAGTAATTCGGCGGTCCTTACTAGTGTGTGATCCACGAAGGCACTTCTCTTCACATGACCCCTAGCGACAGAGCAAGCTAGCGCCAAAGTCGTGTGTTTGTTCTTGTGTTTGTTTATTTTATGTATCATGTTTGAACTTGTGTCTTATGTGCCTTCATCATGTTTTCCATGTGTTTTCTATGTATTCTCTGTGTTTTATGTGTATGCTTTGCATCTTATATGTATGCTTCGTGTCAAGCATGTATGCATTGTGTCAAGCATGTATGCATTGTGTATAGCGTGTATTACCTTTGTGTATCGCGTGTCTTCCGTGTGTGTTCTTATGTATGCTTTTAGTACTCCATGTATGTGTGAGTTATGTTGCAATGTCTTGTGTGCTTGAAATCTCTTTTCTTATGTGTTTGCAACCTTAGGATCCTAAGCTTGGGGGCTACTTGTAGTCCACAACTTGGTGGAATTCTTTGGTCTTCTATGTTTGTGTGTTTGATCCATCCTTTAGTATGAGTTTGAACGTAAGTTCGTACCCACACTAAAGTGGGGGCTAAATGTTATGGAGTAAAATGTGTATGCTAGCATTTTACACCTAGTTTAGCACCTGGTTGGACCTAATTTGTTGCCTTTGTTAATCAGGACCTATTTTAACACCTTTTTGAGCATAAAATGATAAAATCTCGATCCCGATAAATAAACCCGATAGAATCAACTTAGGACTGGACTAAGCCCATTATATTTGGCACTCCCCAGAGTTTGTGGGCTAAAGGCCCAGGGCGCCCAAGCGCCCTTGTCCCAGTAGGGATCTTTAGCCCCTCTTTTGTAGTGTCGTCTTAGGACACTTAGTTTGTATTTGTCAGACTAATTGTGTTTTATTTGTCGTAAGTGAGCAGGAATGCATATTTAAAGGACTATTGTAGTTCATGAATAATGTCAAGTTTGATCTCATATGGTGTGCTATGCTAAAGTGTTTTACATTCTTGGAAGTGTTATCTACTTGTGGATGCTATTGAAGTTTGTTTGCAGGTCTTGAAGGGAGTTTCAAGCCTTCTTCATCACTCTCCTTTGTTGGTGTGAGATCTTGAGTCATCTTCATCAACTAGGGTTATACCTCTTGTGGTAATCATCATCATTATCATTCATATTTATATCATATTATTACAAATCTGCCCTCTACCCTCCTAGGGCACGCACTCTTGGATCTAATCATCGTTGTAGTGGAGGTGGAAACACCAACACAGGGTTTGACTGAGGCAAGCCCTTATAAACAACACAACTTTTTCCTCTTTCCTTGTGTGCAGGTCGAAGAAACAGGTTTCTGGAGTTGATTTTCAGGAAGAAGGTAGACCAAACAGGGACAGGTCTAGTGACATCCGAGATTCTGCAAAACCCTAAAAAAGGCCTAGGGCGCCCAAGCGCCCTGGTCCTTGGCATTTTTGCTCCAAGATCCAGGTTATGAATCATTCTCTAATCTCTACTGTGCTTTTGGTTTTTCGAGATCTGTTTCCGTTTGTTAGTTATAAGTTGATCTTTGTCTTCTAGGGTTTGACCATTTGTCCTAGCTTGCTTGCTTGACCTTGGTTGACCTCGGTTGATCCACCTATTTACAACAAAAGGGTAGAATCCCTGTAGTTTGGCTCTCCTTCTTGGGTAGAAGCCAAGCTCGGTTTGTGTCCTAATGTTTGTAGAAGAGGGTTTGACCTAATTTAACTCTTTAGGCTAGATCATTCTTTTCCACCAAACAGTATGTTCGCTGCTATATTTGTTTGTAAATCAGAAATACAAATCAGAATTCAAAAATTTGTTTCCAATTTTTTCCTTGCCTAATTTAATCCAAATTTTTCCGTTGCCGAACTCCAACTCCAACTCGAACCTCGTGACTTAGTAACAGTGTTGTATTGTGAAAAATTTTAGTGAATCCAAATCTTCCCAAGCTTCTAGTAGGATATTGTTTATTTTCCAATTAGTAGATTTACAGTTTTTGAGGCAGACAATGATCACTGCTAAATCAACTTCAATAATGACCAAATCAATATTGTAGGATTTTACCAATTGAAGCACAAGGATGAGTGATGAGGCCTCAACTTCATTGTTTGTCCTTAGTTGGATGTCATGTCCCTATAATGATTTATAATTGAATCGTTTATTTAAATAATAAGTTAGCCTTATATAAACTAAATATATAATATATTTATTTAAAATATATTATTAATATGTATCATTTAATAAATAATATTATTAATTTAATATAATATAAATATTATAAAATATATGAAATATATATATTTAATTAACTAGATATATTATAAATATAAATATTTTTAATATAATATTTATGTGAATAATTAATAAGATTTATTATTATATATAAAAATAAATATTACGAAGAGTCTTACCCATTAAAGCTATTACCCATTAAAGTTAGAAAGTAAAGTAATTTAGAAAGTAAAGTAATTTGGGATAAGGCAAAGTAATACGGTTAAACAAAAGGTCAAATTCAAAATAAAATCATATAAAGATAAAAGTCTAGTAAGACAAAAACATTATCCCACCATATTATATGCTTGTGAATAAAATAAGATAAAAGAGCTCCCATACTTAATAACAAATGTATTTATTTAAATTTTATACCATATATATTATATAAATAATGTACTTTAAAAAGATTAAGGGGAGGCCGAAGGAGGATATTTGTAAGTGCAGCAATTAAGTTGGTTGATACCAGCGATCACATAAATAAATAATATATTATAAATATATCTAATAATATAAATACAAATATTATTATTATTATCTTATATTGTAATATAAATATAAATAATACAATATAAACCATATATCATTTATTATGATATAAATGATATAAAATAAATAATATATCATTTATTATAATGATATATAAATATAAATAATATAAATAAACATCTTTTAACCGATACTCTTATGATAAGGGAGTTACGTATGGTTAGAACTAGTTTTACCACAAAAGGGAATTAATATAAAGTAATAATAATTATAAGAGGGTCAGTATGTCTTTTACCACCAAGCATAATAAGAGATGTGCCTCTTCGAACATATGCCTTGAAAGGGAAATAAATAAAGGTTGTGAGATAGAAGGAAAACATCATCGGAAGAAAATATAAAAAGAATATCAGATAAATACATATATATAGATCTGCATTATATATATATATATATATATATATTTCCAAGTCATAAGTAGGAAAGATATATTATAAAATATATAAACGGCAACAACAAAACAATAAAAATTATATTACAGTAGCATACGTAGAATTCCAGGTAAAGCTACAGCAGGAAGTAAGGATTTATATTTAATTTGTTCAATCTATAATTGGTAAAAATAAATGGTAAGATTATTATATATAAAAGAATAAATATATATATATATATGTATGCGATCCCTATATCAAAATAGAACTATACTATGTGAACAAATAGTTGATTAAAAGTACATTCTTAAATAAAGAAACACGATTGAGACATATATGAACATATATATACATTATGAAACTTGAGGAGAAAAACATAACCATCCCATCACTTCCATCCATCTCTTATAACTATAGGAGAGAAGGTCTTGTCAGGGAAAGGCAAGGTAATTCCATCACAATGCATTAGAGAGAGTTTAACACGCCCTAGACAAGAATACTAGGGAAGGCAGAGTAATTCCATTCATAATGCATTGGAGAGGGTTCAACGCGCCCTAGCCAAATAATTCCCCATCCATAGTTAAGGAATAGAAGGGAGATGATATGGGAAGATGAACTTAGATTATTACTTCTATGTTTCTCTATTACTTCATCCTTTAAGGAATGGTAGGTGTTGTGAGGGAGAGGCGGAGTAATCCCATCCGTATTAAAGCCCGTAGGCTAGGACATAGTTCCCGTAGGCTGGGTCAAGAGATGGTTTCAGTGCGCCCTACACATGTAAAGCCTAATTCCATAAGGAAAAGTAATAAGGAATATGAATGACTAGATTATGGAATGGTTATCAATATCAAGTAACAATTAGGAAATAAATAATCCTTTAACAAGGAATGATGTGAATACATTATCATTGATCTTATCATTAAAATTTATTGTTCTCTAACATTACTAATGTCTCCTTGAGAATCACTTTGAATGTAGATTCAGGTTTAAGTGTTTCCACTAGAAAGGGGACATTACATTGGAGTTTTTTGGAGGTGGCTATAACCATGACACCAATGGAGTCCCTAATAACACATCCTTCTTCGAAAGGTCCTAGATTGCCACAAGAAGCACTATCGAAATTCAACTTGAAGACTCTCTCTGGCAGGGGATCCATCTTCCCTAATCCCTTTTAGGAGGGCAGTTCAAACCGCTTACCCCATGAACAAGGTCTTTTTTACTTAAAAGTTAATAAGATGTATATAATTTGACATTTTATATAATTTTCAAAGTTATTTAGTAATATTTCTTATTTTTATTGATAGGCAAACTTGTTTCAGATTTTCTCCTCATAGAACACAAACCTTGTGACTTTGCTTTCAACTGTTGGTGTTCAAACTTGGCACTTTAAGATTAAAAAGTAAAATTTACAAAGGAAATAATCTGGCATTGAAATTAGTGGAACTTGCTGTACAGAGATAAACTGCAGCACATTGTACCCACAATAACTTCCAACTATGAAGAGTAACTGCACCACATTGTACACTTCTTTTTAGTAGAATAATGCACTTAAGAAAATTGGTGTTCCATTGAGACTCTAAACATTTCTAACCAAAATTAAGCAATCTAGCGAATCAAGTTTTGATTTGAGGTGCTAAACATTTCTAATTAGAATTGTGCACACTAGTAGATTGACGATTGACTTAAGGCACAAAACATTTCTAGATAATAATGAAGCATGAATTCTATTATTGGTTCGTATAGGATTTATAGCTTAGAGATATATTGCAAAGTCAAAATAAGGACTTTTGTGAAAAGTACGTATAGTGTACTACCTTCAGCTTGCATCCTTGTACTAAGATGGCCACGTCTACTAGACCCTTTATCATTATCATTGGCCTCATCAGAGAGATTACATGTTTCTTCTTTCCAATCCGGTGGGGAATACCATCTAACAAAATCCTCTAAAATGCAACCAGGATTGGCAGCCTGAAAACAATGAAACCAGAATCCAGACATAAATTTGAATTTTCATCAAGATGAACAGTGTCCATCTCAGCATCAATAAATGAGAAAATACTCGGTAAGGAGAAAGGTAGTCAATTCATCAGACTTTTTTGTTTATATACCTTAAATGCCTGCATATCAGAAAAGAGTTGAGAACATCCAGCGCCAACACTAGAGCAACAAGATTCCTTATTAGATGCTAACTTCCAGAAACAATTAGCAATGTTAACTATATTGACAAAAATGATGTGCAGGATTCTACTATATAGTATATTATGAACCATTAGAGATATTCAAAAGACAAAACACAAGCAGAAGGAGCCCACTATGGCATTCAATTACATTCAAGGGCTGCCCACTGGGTTTGAGCCTGGGAATCCTCACAGTAAGCACCCCAAGTTAGCATTTAGCCTAGACCCAATGGATAACATGTGTGCGTTTTTACTGAAAATAAATATATTAGATAAATTATTTGTGACAAACCAGCAAGGACAGCCAGTGACTTTCACATAGAAAGGAATGTTATATCCAATAAATCAACCTTCCAGTTCGAAGTATAAGCTCCTCTGTTTCTCTGATCAAAGCTTCAGTTAATATGGGACCCTCCTGTAACAGATCACATGAAACAAACAGAATTTGAATCAATAAAAGGTATGCATGGAAGAAACTTGTGTATAGCGATACATTTCTCAAACATAACAAGGAACAGAACTAATGTTTAAGCCCAGCACTGAACCTGAGTTACAGGGGAAAACACAGGTTCACTAGTTTCTAACATGACCAATTTTTCTGCTGAATGAAGAACTCCAAGTCTAGGAACAAGGTTCCCTGACTTAGTTTTTGCGTATAAAGCAGGAGCAATTGTGTTCAATTTTTGTTCCCATGCTTCTTGAACAGGGCAAGTCGCTAGCTCTTCATTTTTATAGTCATCTTGCACATTTCGTGAGTCTACCAATTTCAGAGCAGCAATGCGCCGCTTCTTTCTAGAAATACAGCAGTTTATAACTTGTAGTTGTTGATGTAGAAGACAATATCGTAAGTCTGGATTATCATTTACAGGCAACAATGGTATTGGTTGTCCTTCCTCCCAAAGCTTCCTTAGCTACACAACCAAAGAAATAAAATCAAACTCTTCAATTGGAAAGCACTGTGACATGTGATGTTGCATTTCAAGATTTGCCTATATTTTTTGTATGTGTCTTCTACTGCAAAAGCTGAAACCCAAAAGCAAACCCTGTAAATATGAACACACTTATAAGATCATTCTACAAATGAAGTCAAAGGAAAGTTGCATGTATAGAGGAACAACGAATGAACTTAGATGCTTTCATTCACCATATTACTGAGGAATGAACTTACATGTTACCTTAGTAACTATTTTTCGGCAATAACTATATTAGGTTGTTGAACAGCTTCTTCATCTATAATTATTGGATTTGGTGAATGATGAATAGCAGCAACTATATTAAGTTGGTGAACAGTTTCTTTATCTATAATCATTGGATTTGGTGATTGATATTATACAAAACCAAATACAATAATTATAGATGAAGAAACTGTTCAACATAACATAGTTACTGCTGACAACATACAAAGAGATGGATATACAAGCTAACATTGCACCACTATAGAAGACATATATACATTATTGTTATTTAATAATAAAGACAAGACAGCTAACAAAATGGTCTCAATATTGAAAAAATCAAATTGTATTAGCATATGCACATTCGTGAGGAGAAAGTAATGCAAAATATCATAGATACTTGTATTAGACAACTTCCCCCTAGAATGACAAATTCTAGAATGATTAATTTTTTTTAAATAGTTATAAATGTTTTCCCGGTCATGAATGACACCTTCCAAAAGAAAGGTTGTGATTTTCTCACCTAGTAAACAGCTCTGATAATGTGTCCTGTTAAACTATTCCCCAAGTTCCAGTAAATATGCTTCAAGTCTGAAATCCAAGCATCCATGAGAAGGAAAGATGAAAGAATCTAATGATGTAACAAACAAGGACCATCACTTCTTGGACATATGGGAAGTTCATGAAGTGATCTTGAATGTAAATCTCGAAAAAGGATAAATGTGGTAAAACGAATAACATTATGTCTTTATACAACAAAGCCTACCCTAAAACTGATAAATTTTTCACTTTCCAAAACTCTCTGACCCCGCATGCCACAATAAAGAAAATTGTGCCAATTATTTTGTTATCATAAGAGTGGTGTGTCAGCATTTTAATCTACACCTTTCAGTGCAACAAAAAATGGAATAGATGTGTAGTAGAACTGCTCTTCAAATTAAAAGGGGAAGCTCCCTGTAAAATAAAAACTAACCTACTAAGAACAATATGTACTTGCAATTTACAATATTTACAATGTTTTTCTAAGGATTTCACGTTCAAGCTGAATAAAGTTTAAATGTGTATCTTTTTTGGTTTAACTAGGGTAAAAGTTTGAGACATTCTTTCAACACAAAGCAAAAGATTTTATGCTTTTTGAATGAAAATAAATCCTAAAACTAGATGCTTGCACCATTCAGTTAAAAACAGAGACTAAACAATGCAAGTATACATAGATTGGTTAGGTTCAAGCACATACACACAATGTTATAAGTTAAAACACAATAGTTGCATTCAAAGCTACAACTATTGACTTAACACCTAATGCAATACAAATCTTTCTGTAATTGTTAAGTTTTAACTAATAAAGCACAATAACACATCAATAGTAAATTAGAAGCGAAATAGGCATCCTAAATACTCTTGAATAAACACTAAATTTTGGAATAACAATCATGAATATTTGGTGAAGAGCAAACTTCAGCAATATGCAAGCATGAGAATTACCATTAGGAATTAAGTGCAAAATAGCACTTATTTACAAAGTTGTATGGACACAGATACAATTACGACTACAGATACGATATCCAATATGGATACAACTATTTTTCAAGACTCCATAATATGGATACAACTATATATATATATATATAATTAAAAAATTATATTATTAAATAATCCATTATATTAAATATATTTTATTATTTTATAACTAAATATTATAATTTTATTAATAATAATTATTAAACCTATTAAATTTGAATACTAATCAAATACTAAATACATATAAAATTACTTTCAATAATAAATGATATTAAATTCGATAAATTACAAACTAATTAAATATAATTAATATTAATAAAATAATAAATTACATATTAATAAAATTATAAACTACATATTAATAATGTTATAAATATTAATAAACTTAAAGCTAATATTAATAAAGATAAAATTAAACCAAACTTTTCGCTTGCTTACAACTCAAGGCCTCAAATAAAATTCAGTACAAGGATCCCAACATAGCTCACGTCTTGTGTGAGCATGTGTATTCTTTGGAACAAAACTTGGATCCTGTTAGTGAAGAAGGTGTAATGCAATTCAAGACTAGATTAATGTTTGTCATCAAGCAAAACTCAATACAAATAGGGCAATACGGACGTGGCAATATAGATGTGAAAGAGAGATGTGGCAATACACATGAGAAAGAGAGATGCGGCAAGACATTTCGATTTTTATAGACAAGGCAATACAGACCACGACATGCAACTTAACTCTGCACGAGACTATATTTATGTAAAATATTAAAGTTTATGTTGACATTTTACGGTTTTTTTTTTTTTAAATCAAACTTGGATACGACACAGTCAACTAGGTTACTTAATCTAGATGTATCTAGCATCGCTCCAAGTTTGATCACATTTTGGGTATGGGTAGGCATGGTACCTGTTGATGTTTGTTTTTAGACAAGTCAACAATAGAGTAAAACACTAGAGTATTCCACTCTCTCTTGAATAAAGCTCTTCAAAGGCTGAACTATGTGATCCAGTGAAGTAACTCCAAGGTTCCTTTTCCTATGACTTATGGTGGGTTAACTCAGTGGTTACATGTGATCTTGCTGATAATCACAAAGTGACTTACGCAGACTCTTCATACACTTAGCTTATTTCTCCTTCAGTGTGGATGATGTATATACAAGGTCTTAATGATAAAGAAATGAAAAAGGTAAGGTTTAGGAATCTAATCTAAGGTCAATGAAGCAATGATGATGTAAGAATAGACAAACCCCTAAGTAAACCTAACTTCACTTTGCTAAGGATGCCTACAACTACATGAAGTTCGTGCAATCTCCTAAGGTTACGCGAATGGTTTTCAAATCGTGAAAGCTTATACAAGCACCCATCGGACGGTGCAACTTAAACAAGCATCCACAATCGAACTTAATCAAATGAGGCTCAGACTAACTTTACACAACACTTCATTGGTGATGAATGTCAAAAGCATGAGCTAGGAGTTGATCAAATATTCAATTACAACATACATTACATCAAAGAGCTCTAATCTATTTCTAATCTACTTTGAAACATCTCTCCACTCAATTCAAAGTACAAGAAACCATGTAACTCCACAAGATAACACTTAAACACCAAGCGAACTCCAATGTCCTTTGCATTAATCTTAAGAAATATTTACAACTTCAAGCCCTCTCAGAGAATTTCGAGAGTCTCTCCTATTCTACTCCTACAAAACTAATTTCTAGTCTACTATCTCTTACAAATGAGGCAACAAGGCCTTTATATAGTAGTCTAGGATTACAATGAATGGCTTAGATCAATTTGATAGCCAAGGGCTCAAATCATGCCACCTCATAGGTAGTTACAACAACTTTCTATTTTTAGTACAAAAGAGAGAGGCAATGAAGGCACGTTTCCCAATGTGATAAGGATAAGATGAAATCATTTAAAACATCCTCCACATAGGTGTCTCTTTGGCTTCTTTTATTAAATGATACATTAAATGTAGTTGAAATGATGTGGCGACTTGTGACTGGATGATAATGTGTACTTGCCACCTAGGTGCCAACTCAGCATGTCTTGTGGATTTCAACTGTTAATTCAATATGCTTTGTGGATAGGCACTTGAGATGTATTTTATTGATCTTGCCTTGTTCATCTTCTTGTAGACTGGATGAATACATGTTGCTTCACTTGCATGACTTCGTGATGTTTCTTCTTCCTGCAGGATACATGATGATCTTCTCTGGATGCATCTTCTTGAAGGGTAATGTATATGATGATGTTTCTTGATTCATGATACTATGAAGAGTTCCAACAAATTGATGAAGAAGCTAGTGTACTTGCCATGTATCCTTGAACTTGATGTAGATGATGAAACGCCTTACAGCAGCCACATGATGTTTTCTTGAAGGTTGAAAGAACTTGAAGTAGAGTGTGGATGAAATGCTCCAACTTGATGATAACACCTTCCTTATGATGGAGTAGCTGACTTCCCAAAGAGACTTGAAGGCACCAGAGGTATTTGAAACTTTATAGATGCCTTTGGATGCTTGATGAAGATGATGGGTGTTGGCATGATGTCTTCTCCAACCTAATAGCTTGCTGACTCCTTTGATGATCATTCTGCCCATCCTACAAGACATAAACAAGAATAAATAACTTTGAAAATAAATCATTTCAGTCTCCTATAAGATGGAATCTCACAAGAAGATCATAATTTTACCATCACAATTCACTAGCTTCTTGCAAATACTTATTCAAACTTGCATAATTTATTCTTAAAACAATCAAGTCTGCTAAAAAATGAAAGAAAATCAGACATTTACTTACAAATCGGACTTAAAAATGAATTGTTTTTGAAAAAAATACAAGGGCGCAGTGGTTAGGTATGGCAGTTTCTCCTCCCTTAGGCGCATTAGATGAGGTGTTTGAAAACTTCTTTAAGGCTTTGGCGCATGGGATAAGGAATTCGAGATCTTCCTTGAGGTTGGCGCATTGGATCAAGAGTGCGAAGTCTTCCTTTAGAGTTGGCGCATTGGATCAAAGGCGCGAAGTCATCATCTTTTTAGAGTGGGCGCACGGGATCAAGAGTGCGAAGTCATCATCTTTGAGGTTTGGTGCATTGGATCAAAGGCACGAAGTCATCATCTTTTAGAATTGGCGCATGGGATCAAGAGTGCGAAGTCATCATCTTTGAGGTTTGGCGCACGGGATCAAGAGTGTGAGATCATCATCTTTTGTTGGCTATTTTTCAGGGTCTCTAAGGGTAAAGGTATATTGAAAAATATATTTATATATTTTTCAATATACCTTTCAGGATGTTTGAGATAGGTCTCGAATCCACCGGATTTAACATGCAGATTATAGAATTTGGAGGATCCACCAGATTTCAAACTTAGTCAATTTTTCAGGATTTCAGGATTTCAGGCTACCAGACTTAGTCATTTCAAGATCTCAAACATACATCAGGGTTGATCTCAATGTTCATGAATTGGATGGAATTTGATCAAGACTCTTCATTACTGCAAGTTCATGTTCCAGATGAGACCTTCAGTTATAAAGACCTTCTAGGAGAGAGACTTCTTGTCTGATTGGCAGAGGAAACAGACCTAAGGCATCATCCAGAACTAAATGCAAAGCATCAGAGCTCAAAAAAAAGAAGGTCCCCATTTGCAATGGGGCGATGTGTGATTTGGTCACAACAATACCCAAGCCATATCCAAGTCGTACTGTACCGGGTAGGTCAATACATGTACCGAGGAAAGGGGGGGCATACTCAGTAGTCCTACTTATTTATACTGTTTACAAAGCATTGCATGAAAATAAATGAAGAAAATTAACTACTACTTCTATCTTGAATAGCTTGATTGCATGAATGTAAGCTTTATTACAAATTAATCCTATCCACTAATTCTAATTCTACGACATGTGACTATCACTTCAACTAACAATTAAAATTGTTACAATTTATCCTTTAGAAATCACATCTATTGCATGGCAATGTAATGACCAATCCAAAAAAAATCCCAAAACCCACAAATATTTCTAACTTCTAGTGAGCAAGCATTCCGTCAAACACTTTGCTTCTTAGTAGTTTTGATGTAATGAGTTTATCATGCATATAGAAATATATTCCAACCAGATTCGCACAATATTGTCAAATGGAAATGAATATACATTTTGTCAAACATATTTATAATGTGATGCCCTGAAAAAAAAATTTTGAAACCAAACAACAACACTGATGTTAAGTGTAGCAATGATCTTCCACACTCTTCTGATCACCCAAATCCCGGTGTGGGCAAGGTGAGAGCATACAAGTGCTTCCGAGTTAGCATTCAAATTCAAGCCAACAATAAAAACAACTTCCACTTATTTAGTGGTCATCCGCTAATACAGCAAGCATCCACTTATTCAGTGAGAATACTCCACTTATTCAATGGGTGGGTTGAACAAAGAAAGATAAACAGTATACTTTCTCCACACTGGCAGTAAACCATCCAAGGGTTACAAAATGAATGCATGCAATGAAGGTCCCTTACTACCATCCGAAGTTACATACAAGTTTAACAATGCATTACAAATAGCTAAATACAAGTAATTTTTGCATCAGGCTAGAACTAAATATTCTGATATAAAAACTCAGACTGCTGCTACAGAAAATTCAGTTCATTAAATCTCAGAGTATCATGCTGGAAATATGCTTTCATTGGCCAATATCTGATGCACACTGAATATACCTTTGAAAGGATGATTGCAAGTCTAGTAACACACTACTCTGCTGATATCTCTGCTAAAATCAGACTGAAACCACCTCTGAAAACATTCAGAAAACCCCACTGATGTCTGAACCGTGAATACAAGTGCAGTCTAGTGACAAAGTCTGAAAACCTCTTCACTCTGCCCCACACACACTATAACTGATTGCAACATTAACTCGGAAAATTTCTGATATAGCATCAGAAATAATCACAGCAGAAAATACCCTCTTAAAACATACAAACTCCCTTTCACATACATGACTTGGTAAACCAAAGCTCTCAAAGACTACTGCTTCAAACAAGGAAGATTTGGTGGTCTCCACTCCTCCACATAGGACAAGAAATAAGCTCTCCATTTCATTTACAAACCCTCACATACCAAACGAAAATGGTACGGCACCATGGAAAGTGGAAAGGGATTAAAAAACAACTCCAAAAAAGTTTAAACTACAACTTCAGATTTGAGTGGCCCCACCACATCTCAAATAAGACACAAAACAACAAGAAGCAATTCCCTCATTAAAAACCCACGCATTCCTCCCTTCAAACATATTAATAGTTTTTCATTGACAAGGGAGGGATGGTCCCACCGATTTGAGTGGAATGAAACCAAAAAACACAAATAAAAATCTCACAACCCTTCACCATAAAAAGATTTGATGACATCTCCAAGTCTTCATAAAGGACAAACAAGGGCTGCGATTTCTCTTAATTTTCCTTACACACATTCTTCGAACTTTCCCTACAGTTTAATGATGAGCATTAATGAAATATTTTCTTCGGTTTCTTCTTTGTCTTTGACGCCTCCTACAAGGAACATCTAATACAAAAAGATATCAGCCTTAGATTAATTTCAACGCTAGCATAGGGTAAGAAATAGTTTGGCCCCTATTCAAAGTTCCTCAATCCTGCATCAAATTAAAATATCAACCCAGATAATTCTTATAAACATACTCAAATCTGACTTCAATGGAAATAATTTAAAACTACAACCAATAATCAAACACTACAAACCAAAATGGCACATGCATTCAGCACAAGTGTGTATAAAATCACTATTATCAGCTAGGGAGGATCTTTCACCACCGAAACTGATCTTCTCCAAGAGAGTTTTCGTCCTCAAGAAGGAAAGGAAGAACACGCACGTTCAATCTAGCAGCATAACCATAAGAAATCAACAACATAACCCTCCAAATGAGCTCTCATCCCCTTTTTATAACCTTTTGAGAGGAATAAAATATTATTTTATTTTTACCTCTTCATATTTCTCCTCTCAAATAGACCTTTCTTGAAATAATATTAATATGTCATGTGTAAGGCCCCTTTTTAAGTGTCTATCTTTTAAAACACTTAATTACCTTTCCAATGAGCTATAACACTTAGTTACTTTCTAATTATTTCCACCCTTTGGAAACTTAAGTGAAAATAATAATTAAATAGCTCATTAATCCACCCAACTTTATGGAAAATCCCAAAACTTAAGCGAACGGCAAATTAAATCATACCAACCTGCTCTAGGAAGTTTGGGATGAAAAACGATGTCATCCGGGTGACCTACTATAAATAGACGACTCCTCCAAGAATCTTGGAGACCTATCCAAGAAGCCGAACAAACTTCCGAAAGTTGCATAGTCATCCTGTTACAACACTGAGCTCAAAACCAAAGCAAAACATCACAAATAACTGAACCTTTGCTCTCCAAGAAATAAGGAGCTCCCTAACCATGCCAGATAGCCTACGAAAACTCAGGAAATAGGCTATTGGTCACAAACTTGGCTAAACGCCAATTGGGGATATTACAATATCTCATGCATAAGGAAATGAAATACCAAGACAATTTTGACCTCAACAAGTAGCTCCCAACAATATATTAATGTTATTCTTGCACCAACAAGTTTGTTGTTACAAGTAACAGAAATAAGGCAACTTGAAATACATAGCTCTAAAGTAAATTTGCACCAAGAAGTTGCTGCCATAAGTTCCAGACTGTTGTAGCATATCCATGGTGTTGCCTGTAGCTATGTGTACTCAAACAACTACTTGTTAGCACCTCCAAACTATATGAAACTACTCCCAACAGCAATGTCTTAATGCAATGACTTCATCTCTATACCCAACATGAAGCGCTAGGCTCCTATAGGGCCACGTCCCTCCTTGGAAGCCCTCTACAGTTGCGCGTTGTTGGTCACAAACTTGGCTAAATGCCAATTGGGGATATTACAATATCTCATGCATAAGGAAATGAAATACCAAGACAATTTTGACCTCAATAAGCAGCTCCCAGCAATATATTAATGTTATTCTTTCACCAACCAGTTTGTTGTTACAAGTAGTAGAAATAATGTAGCTTGAAATACATAGCTCTAAAGTAAATTTGCACCAAGAAGTTGCTGCCATAAGTTCCAGACTGTTGTAGCATATCCATGGTGTTGCCTGTAGCTGTGTGTACTCAAAAAACTACTTCTTAGCACCTCCAAACTGTATGAAACTGCTCCCACCAGCAATGTCTTAATGCAATGACTTCATCTCTATACCCAACATAAAGCGCTAGATTCCTATAGGGCCACGTCCCTCCTTGGAAGCCCTCTACAGCTGCGCCCAACCTGTTTACTCCAGCAATCCAGCAAATCAACCACAAACTGCCCCCTAAACCTCCACGTGAGTCTTCATCCAATCAGCTTCTCAACATACATCAACAAAGACTCAAAAAAGCAAGCAATTTCCCCTCAAGTCAAAACGTGATTTCTATGTGAGGTGCGATTTGCTTCAGCACTACAATCACTCTCAAATTTATCATTTCATTTATGGCGCCATCTTCCAAGCAACAAAATTCAATAAACTTAATCACACTTACCAAAGTCTTCTTTCAATCCTCTCAAACAAATATAATATTGGCACAATCTTCATTATATTTATTTTTATCTGTGACAAAAATTGTACCCTCAAATCTTCTAACCGGCAAACATTCAGCACACAAGCAATCTCTGTATGAAATTGCTCCAAATCTTCAATATTCAACACAAGCGTGAAATCTGTAAGATTCCACCAATATTAACTAGGGAGGATCTTTCACCACCAAAGCTAATCTTCTTCAAGAGGGTTTTCGTCCTCAAGAAGGCTAAGATGAACAGAGTTCAATCCCACAAAATCACAAGCGTTTCATAAGAGGAAAAATAATAATAATCTACCTATCACAAATGAGCCCTTCAACCTCCTTTAATAACTTTTCCGAAGAACTTACAACTTTATTTTTAAATTCACTTTAATAAAATATCCCCTTTTTTCTCTAAAAGACCCTTTTAAAGAAATAGTAATAATATTTCATGTGCAAAGTCCCTTTTTTAAGCGTCCATGATTTAAAACTTTTCATTACCTTTCTAACAAGTTATTACACTAAGTTGCTTTTGAATTATTTCATAAAATTACGCAACCTTAGTGAAATAATTAAATAAATGTTCATTAATTCACCTGCGCTGTGGAAACCACTGAAACAATATCGGAATCAAAAACTGACTATACTGAAATGATATTGATGATGAAGAATGATAATCGGAGCCAATCGGGTGACTTACTAGACACTCTCTCCAAGAAGTTTGGAGAACACACCGAAAACTGGAAATCACTTCTAAAAGTGATATAAGGGTCCTCGAGACCAACCGAGCTCACAGCAAAAAACAAACGCCACTGTAGAACACAACCTACATGCTCCAAGAACCTTGGAGTTCCCCTCTACATATACTGAACAACCTCGGTCAAAACTAGGAACTAGACAAAAGCTCGCAAACTAGTATTACCAAAAAATGGGGACATTACAATCCTCTCTCCCCAGAATTGCTTGCCCTCAAGCAATTGCCAGCTCAACCAACAATTCTTCTCTGAATAAACAATGTGGCTCCAGGATCCCAAATCAATCTAGGAGGTTTGTAAGATTTGCTACTCGAAGCACTATGCTGCAACATACCTGTAATTAACACTTCCTTATATCTTTTGGCCATAAATGTAGCCATACTCTGCATGAAAATAGCAAACTCACCATCACATAATTTTGCCTCACCAAGTTTCCGCTGCACCACTCTGATATAATCTAGGAATTCTGTTAAAAAATTCACTGTTTCCAAACGAAGAGTCTCTGAATGACAGTTGAAAACAAACCATAGCCTGCTATTCTGAATAAACTCCAAAGATATTCTATTATAATTTTCAATCCAACCCTTTGCAACATACCCTTCATTAATAAATCTGAAGGGTTCTCCTTCCAAAAAAGGCTCTAGAACATGGGTGCAAGCTGGAAGCAATTTATGACAGTCAAAACTGACCTGATTATTCCTCAAAAACAAGATTGTGTTGGCTGGAATATCCATTTGCTTTGGCTGGAATATCCATTTATCAACATTTCCCAATAGTCCTGTACCTTCAAAATGACCCATCTTGTTGCTGTTCAAGTCTGAAAATAATAAATAATGATCTGATTTCATCAAAATCAGCAACCTGAAAGTGGAACAGCAGCTGCAAATTTGAAATCTCCCTGTATGATCATGAATGGTGAACATTGCATTGCTCAAAATCAACTTGGAAGAGGCTGGAGAAAACTCCCAAACAACTTCCAACTGATAGTTCCTCCACTCCTTGATTGAAATTCCTTGCCAGACTTTATAAATGTGAACCATCATTAATGTGTAGCGGCTGATCTGCAACCAAATAGCAAAGTCAAGACTGAAAATCCGAACTATTTCATGCCATGGAACATTTCTCTGGTCACCATAGCCTTCCAACATACTCTGTAGGTGACCTCTATCATGAATTCATAGTGAAGAAATAACTCCACCAAGCTTGTGTTGTGCAACTCTACTATTCATGTGTGCCTCGTCAGAAGATCTTCTAATGCTTCCAAAAGCATCTTTTCCAAAATGACTTCCTCTCATGCAATGAATCCAAGTGCAATGATCCTTCAAGGCACTAGGAATTTTTAAATTGTCACAAGTCAAATCAGCATCCAATCCAAGAGGTGGATTTTCCAATAAGAAGAAATCATGTTTAGGCCCTTGTCTTACCAAATCCTTATGCAACACAAGATCTGCATTTGCTTTTTCTGCTTTTGTTTTGAGAAATCCAGCAAGTTCAAAATCACCTTGTTTCAACTCATTCCAAGTTGAAACTTCATCTTCTACCTCATGTCTGAACTCCACATCAAGAGCAAATATCTTAATGTTGTCTTCACTTGTGTCACCAGAATTAGGAAGTGCTTTAGTATCCAACTCAGAGTGGATTATCAAAAGATGACTTTGCATCCATCTCAAAAAGAGGATTATCAGCAAACTGAAAATTACCTCTACATTCTTGCTCAAAACCATCTAGGTGATCCAAATCTGCACATGCAACATCTAAATTCTTTGGGAAGACCTCTAAATCAAATTCCTCTTGGAGTGAGTCAAACTCAACAATTACTTGTTTGATTTCTTTAGCTCTTTCTTCATTCTCTTGCTTCCTAAATTTCTCTGCAACATCAAGCTGATTTTTAGCTTCTAGTAAAGTCCCTTGGACATTTTCTAAAGAAAGCTTCGTTTATTTAAGCTCAAAGGTAAGCTCATCAACCTTGTTCTCCTCTTGGTATGCAACCAAAGTCTCTTCTACAAACTTAATGGCATGATCCCTGTCAGTAAGCAAATATAAGTAATATGACTTCATTATTTCTAAAGCGCCTTTGATTGTTTGCAGATTTGATGAAGTAACTCCAATCTGAATGCCCTTTTGTCTTTCTTCAACTTGAGTCTTCCACAAGAGATCTTCAATTATATTGTGTGTGCTATCAAATCTTGATAAAGCTTTCACAATCTTCTCTTCTGAAACCAATAATTGATTCTTCAAAAGTTGAAGTCCTTTAAGTCCTTGTTCAAAATCAGCACCAAACAACCTTATTTCTGATTTGTTTTCAGAAGCATGATTTTCAAAATCAGCTTCTTCTATAACTTTCCCCTTGCATATTTTCTGAATTGAAGTTAGGACAGCTCTTTGCTCAAGCAAAGAATCTTCATTAACATACTCAACATTGGATTTTGTTACCAATAAACCTGGATCCCATGGCCTTATGAATTGATGGCTTTGATCTGGAAAAGTAGGCTCATTGTGTTCTCCACGATTGGATGATTTCTTCAACAAATCCCTTTCAGATTGGTCCGAATCAAAACTAAGATCAGCTCTTTCAAACTAAACTTGAAATTCAATTCCTCTATCTAGAACACTCCTCTCAATGGATTCCTTTCGGAAGTCAATCTAATACACGTCTTGCATGGGTGTTTCCCACTTAACCTCTGAATTATCATCATTAAAATGATGTATGTGCTCATTACTACTTGCTGATTTAAAAGCATCATTATCCTCAAATTCAGCATGCTCCATGTAATGAAATAACTTGCACAATAGAAGATGATATGAAATATGTTGCAAATACTTGATAATAACTAAGAATAACAGGCCACTTTGAGGGGGCAAACCTCCAAATATCTTCAATGAGAACACACTTCACAATATGATGATGAAATAAGACTCACATCCTCCTATATATACCTAATTATGCTTAGGCCGAATAGACACACCCCTATATAAGCCCTAGGCCGACCTAACTAACTAAATAATAATATAATAATGATAACATGACTTAATTAGGAGTTAAGATAGCCACAAGCTGACTATTCATAACCCGATGTACACCAATATTAAGGGTGTAGCATGCCCTCCCTCTTCAAAGAAGCATTGTCCTCAATGCTAATCAAGTGTGGATTCTTCTAAATGAACTCATCCTCCCATGTGAAATCTTCAACTGGTAGATTCTTCCACTGGATGAGATACTCAGTGAGAGTTCGAGTACTTATTCTTTGTGCGTGTTTGATGAATGCACTCTGGTTCCAATATAATGCTTCCTTCTTCATCGAGCTCCGGTAACACTGTTTTGGATGGACTTTTGAGTCTACTAGCATTCTCCAAGATAGAGATATGGTAGAAAGGTTGTATGATTTTTTATTTAGGTAATCTCAATTTGAAGTCTATGTTGTCAGTCCTTTTTGAACCTTTATGAGGCCCGTACAAATCAGGTTCCCTCTTGTGATCCGAAACTATAACTACTTTCCTAAAAGGTGAAGTAGGAATCTTTGGTTGTTACACTTCCATTGACATTAATTGAGCCACACTTTTATCCACATCTTTTTTTAGTAACATTTGGTGTGCACTTACTAATTGTGGACTCTTTGCACGTAAACCCCTTAGCTCATATTTTTTATCCCCGGAGTAGAAGCATATGAATAGTTCCTGGAAATTCATCTCAATTGTGCCCAAGGTAGTAAGCCATTGAACTCCCAAAACAATGTCCGCTCCAGCCATGGGTATAGCAAACATAGGGCTATCTATCATGTAGTGTAAGATACCCAACTAGTTCTACGAAAAAATTTTCTTACTTAAAACAATTTTACTTGCTATCAATTCATCAACTACTTCAACAACACAAAGATATACATCAAAGATAACTACTTGAATGAATCAACCTTAGAGTTGGGTACTTGTCTAGTTACTTGATTCAATCAACTTGCAATGTCTTATTACATGGATAATGCTTTCAATAGCATGAAGTTACAACCTCTTCAATGGAAATACAAAAGAAAGGCCTTGAAGCCTTGATGTTTACAATGGCGTCTACACTTGATCAACTCAATCAAACTCAATGATGTCAACTGAATGTCAACACCTCACAATATCACAAGGGAGCATCACCTTGCTTGTTGAGGGAGCATCACCCCAACACTTGAAACTCGCAGACCTCAAGATCACAAGCTAAATAGCTTTGTAGAGAGAATTCTGTCAAAATGAATAGATACCAAATGAATGAGAGAGCTCCTCCTTTTATAGGCCTTCCAAAGGCAATGAAGGCACGTTTTTCAATGCGCAAAGAGGAACCAAGGCACGTTTCCCAAGGAGCATATCCAAGGGAATATTCCATCTGATGACTCATTCTGAGTTGGCAAACTCATCCAGAGACCTTGACACGGATCCCGAAGACATTCTATCGACCAATGAGAGCTCAGGTAGTTACAACTACCTTATCTTCTGACTAGGTGCCATAATTTCAAGGTCCTCAATGCTAGGCGCCAACTGAAGAGGGTAGAAACCACGATAGGCGCCTTCCAAAGTTAGGCGCTTCCTTGAGATGGCAAAGACTCAGAAAGTGCACCTCATCAATGATACCTGTCTTTTGGCACATAACCACTCACTCAACACTGGTGCCAACTAGAATGCTCTTCCTGTGATGTTTACTTGCAGGTGAATGAAGAATTTAGGTGGGGCGCATATCCAAGGTGGTACAAGAGGCAAAGTGCACCTTAGGCAATTTGATATTCTTCCTTGTCATTTGATCTACTTTAGATAAGTGAACCCTTAGACAACATTCTATCTCCTAATCAAGATGAATAATTAGTTGGATCTTCAACATCCAAGTCTAGCTTTAGGCGCTCATTATAGAATGCTACAACTTGATACTAGCGCCTAAAAGGGAATAGGCCTTCTGCACTATTCAATTCACTCAGAAGACTTCATTCTGGATACTTATCAACTTTCCATCCTGAAGCGCCAATCCATAGCCATAGGAACTTATTCTAGCGCCTTAGGCGCTCATTCTGGTTTGCACAAGGAGGAATTTGTGGCTAGGTCATTCTCCACACATTTTGAATTTAGAAAATCAAATCAAGTGGTTGGAGGCCATTTCACATGTTAGGCGCAAATCTTGATATTAGCGCATGCTAAGGTTCTTTCAAACTCCTAACATCATTTAGTGAAACAAAATAGGTATCCTGGAGTCCAAGCATCAACTGGAGGCAAGAGAGAGAAAGATTTGCGCCTAACTTGCTTAGGCGCCCCTAGGAAGTGATGGAGATCCAGAAGTGCGCCCCCATATTTTCCATTCATGGATGATTATTTCAATTGATAGAAGGTTATTTCAATAAACTAGAATCCTTTTAATGATCACTTTAACCTTCCAAAACATCTCCTTGCCAAGGCGCTATCTCAAAGTTATAGAAGAAAGTCCTAGTGCCTAGGCGCATATTCTAGGTTGTAGGATTAAACAGTGGCGCTTTGATTCCTAGGCGCCTATTTGGAGTTTATATAACCACTCTTGCATCTTGAATCCTCTTTGAGACATCTTGATGATTTACACACTTTAGACAACTTCATTTTGAAGATCAATCAGTATCCCTTAGCAAGGCGCCATGGATGACATGATTGATGTACTTAAAGCGCCTTCCTCTAGTTGAACCTTTTTGAAGCCTTACAACTTACTTAGATGCCTATACATGTTCTCTGGAGGATTCATTATACCTCTATTATCTTCATCAATCAAACTCTCCTTCAAAATGCATTTAGGCGCCATTTGGATGTTGTTCTGGCAAGTTTGAGTGGAGAAGTGCGCCTAGAGTTTACTTGGTCAAGTTCTCTAAAGATCTGCAATGTATGAGTCCCTTTTGATGATCAAAACATTCTTTTCTTCCCAGGCGCCCTGGTGGATATGATAGAAGTGTTCTATAGCTTGATGATGCTAGGTTAGGCACTCTTTTGTGAATTTTGATATAGGATTTGCGCCTAGACTCCAAGAGTCAATTTCCTGCTTTTCTTGTCTTCCAGACTTAGCCAAATTTTGGGTTTCTGACTTGTTCTTGCAAAAACAATAAAGTTAAGTTAGTCAAAAACCAGTTCATTCCCTCGTTATTTAGAATTAGCCTCCGAGAATGAGGAATAGGCTAATTCATTCTTCATTTGATGATCAGGCCAGAAACGGGGACATGACATGTAGTCTCCTATGGTGAGTTTAATACTATGGCATTTCCCTGAACAATTGACTGTACCACCATCTGCAATCATAACCTGGAATTCGGGGTAGGGTAGACAAAACAATTTAACTTTGCTACTAGTTGCTTGTTGATGAAATTATATGTACTCCCTGAGTCATTCAATACTGTCACTATTTGTTGTTTAAGGAAACCCCTTACCTTGAGTGTTTGTGAGTTATTAATACCTAATAGTGCATGACAAGAGATAGTTGGTTGGACATCTTCAGAGTCCTCTACCACCACCACTGGATCTTCTTCATCCTTATCTTCATCATAGGTAGCCTCAATGTAGAACAACTTCTTCTCATCACATTTATGTCTTTTATGATATTTTCCATCACAGTTGAAACATAACCCTTTGGCCTTTTTCTCTTCCAATTGTTGAGGTGTCAACCTAATAGGATGAGTAAATGATGATGCAAGAGCCTTGTCAACTTTGTTACTAGATAATTCTTCCCTTCTATTAGCCAAAAAAATTTCCTCTACTTGTCTCGCCATAATCATTGCTTCAAAGATAGAATTTGGACAGAACATGCGTACCTCATGTTCAATGTGATCCTTGAGACCACCCAAGAATAAATCATTCAAGTTCTCCTCTGTAATTGTATCCACTCTTGAGGATAGATTTTGGAATTGCTGAATATAATCCTTAACTGGTCCTGATTGTTGAAGTTTAGCAAGCTGGCTGAAGAAGTTGTCTGTCAAACTATTGCTATATTGTGCTTGGAGTTCCTCTGTAAAAATTGACCATGAGATGGTGAGACCCTTTTTCCTTTGATGAGTACAAAGCCAACGATACCAAATGAATTGATCTGATTCTAGATATAGGGAAGCCATCGTGACCTTTTGTCCATTTGGGATTTGATGTACTTCAAAAAAATTCTCCATTTGGTTTATCCATGTTAGAGGATCCTTGCCATCGAACTTGCACATATCCACCTTTGGAAACAAGGTCCTAGATCCCATAGGAGTATTAAAATTTGTGTCAGTATTAGCCGACTTGGAGATTTCACCTTGGTTGCTTGAGAACTCCTTTCTTGGTTCATTCATATAGGCGCTTAACATGCTTCGTATATCCAATATATCTCCTCTTAGGTCACACATATCCATCTTCATTGAGGAAATGTCTTCCTTGACCTTACTGACTTCCCTATTAGGATTAATATCCTCTATTGTTACCCCATCCTTATCAGGAGTCTTCTTCAGTGTGACAACATTCTTTTTGCCCCTTGTTGCAGGCCCCATCATGATCGAAACCAATAATTTTGAAATAAATCACAGAAATGAAACCTAAATTCTCTGAAAGTTTTACTGTAACTTACTAGGGCCAAAATACCTCTCACCCAGAAAAATCTCCAAGAAATAAGTAGATTTGCAGCCTTGAGAGTGAATTTTGTGGAAACCCTAATTTTGCAATAACTCGCTTATTTCTGCTCCAATTTCTCCAAATTTTGGACTGTAGGCTCCTCTAGTATGTCTTCAAAAACCCAATAAAAATCAAGCTCCAATTCCGCAAGATGTGATAGATATGTAGATCCCAAATAAATTGTGTAGAAACCTTAATTCTTCAATAATTCGCTCAATTCTGCTCCAATTCCTCCGAAATCTGGATTGTAGCTTCTTTAATATGGTCTTCAAAAACCCTTTAAAAATCAAAAAAAAAATCGCTAAAATCTGAAAGATATGCTCTTCCCAAAATCGCCTCCAATATTGAGAAAAAACCTTGCCTCTACAGTGCCAAGATCATGCTCTGATACCACTTGTAATGAAATAAATTGCACAATAGAAGGTGATATGAAATATGCTGCAAATACTTGATAATAACTAAGAATAACAGGCCACTTCGAGGGGGCAAACCTCCAAATATCTCCAATAAGTACACACTTCACAATATGATGATGAAATAAGGCTCACATCCTCCTATACATACCTAATTATGCTTAGGCCAAATAGACACACCCCTATATAAGCCCTAGGCTGACCTAACTAACTAAATAATAATATAATAATGATAACATGACTTAATTAGGAGTTAAGATAGCCACAAGCCGACTATTCATAACCCGATGTACACCAATATTAAGGGCGTAGCACTCCAATTCTAAAAACTTTGGTGAGGTATTCAAACAACCTTCTGTCTTCAGAATATTCTCCTTGATATTGGAGAAGTTCATGTCTTCATCTTTATGTGTCTTATCAACAGTTGCTGATTTAGCAAACTCCAAATTAGCATACACATCATTTGTAGCTGCATGTACTTCTTTGAAGTCATTTTGGTACTCTGTCATACATGTCTCATGAAGTAAATCATTTTCTTCTTCGTAGGACAGCTCTTCAACTATTCTAACAACTTCAAAAAATTTCCCATCTTCCTGTCTACATGTAGATACATCATGTAATCCTCCTCCCTCTATCCTGTCAACTGATAAGTATGGCTTTAATTTCTACTCACATTGTTTGAAAACACTCTTGGTTAATTCATATGCAGCTGAAGAAGTAACATGTTCTTGCCTCCAAACAGCCAATAACATAGATAAGATTGGTTGGGTGATAGCATCACTTTCATTAATAATCAAAGACATAATGGATCGAATAGAAGATATAACATTTTTCATATGATTCTCACTAACAACAGCCAAGAATTGATGGAACATATCAAAAATAAGATCTTCACAATGTAAATTAATCAAAAGAACACATGATCTAACTTTTTCCATAATTTCTAAAATCTTAACCCTCTTTTCAAAAGAAGGGCTTCTGATACCTTCCAAGCTATGAAAACTTTCAACGATCAGCTGAAGTATCTTCCTCATAATTTCATCATCATATGGAGCTTTAGGAGTTGTTATTCTTGTGATTTTACTAATGCAAGTGACAACTGCAAGTCCCACATCATTGTCTAGGTGTATCAACAACTTTGGCTTAATCAAAGAATACACTGATGGAGTCATAGCTAGTTGCATTATATGAGAAGGTGACTGATCAACCATGTATAAACAATTCTCTACTTCCTCCAAAGTGTTGAGAAGGACTTCCTTTGACTAAGATGGGTGTTCAAGTTTCTTACCTGCATTGTAAAGCTTTCCACACAAATTTTCTTCCTTTCTTTGCAAATTCTGATTCTATGGCCTTCCACCTCTACGGAGCCCGTTCCTTACCCTAAAGTCCATGAATTAAGCAAATGACATTTCAACATGAAACTCGGCTCCCAATGCTCGGTATTCTTTGAGAACTTCTCAAAAAACTTCTTCACTGAGTGGCTCCATGATTTACAACCACAATCAAATTTTCAACTCCAGAGTTACTGAACACTAATAAACAACTGATGAAACTTGATCATGCAACTAAAGAAACTACAGCAAATGTTAGAACTCCAACAAGCTGGCAGGAAAACCTGCTCTGATACCACTATAATGACCAACCCCTAAAAAAATTCCCAAAACCCACAAATATTTCTGACTTCTAGTGAGCAGGCATTTTGTCGAACACTTTGCTTCTTGGTAGTTTTGATGTAATGAGTTTATCATGCATATAGAAATATATTCCAACCAAATTTGCACAATATTGTCAAAGGGAAATGAATATAGACATTTTGTCAAACATATGTCATGCATAAGGAAATGAAATACCAAGACAATTCTGACCTCAATAAGCAGCTCTCAGCAATATATTAATGTTTTTCTTTCACTAACAAGTTTATTGTTACAAGCATAGTTGAAAAACTCGGACTCGGCAGACCCAAAATTTTTAAAAACTCGGGACTCGCCAAAAACTCGGGGAAAAACTCGGCAATAACTCGACAAATTTATCGAACATTTAAATATGCATAATTTTTTAACAATATTCTTAAAAAACACACATTTCTGAAATTGTAGAATGCATTGCTGATTTCCTTCATATATAAATCAAAATTAAGAGTTTAATACATATCATAGACAAAAAAAAGAGTTCAACCTTCGAATACATATGAAATTCCAGTTTGATGATACATATCATAGACCAAAAAAAGAGTTCCATTATCACTAGAAAATATAAATCATAAATTTCTTCTACGACTAAAGCTCAAAAGAGTTTTGTTTCTCTTTGTGGGTGGTGTGGAAGTGGCTCAGCCTAGTATAGCTGGGATATCCTCAACAGGATCCTCATCAATAGGAACAAGCGATACATGTAAGGAACCCACCCCTGATGGCACATCAATATCATCATCTGACTCTGTCTCTGAATCCTCATATGCCGCGACATTCGCTTGCCATTCAGCTGTATCCCTCTCCATAGTAGCTATATCATCATCATCACATGATGGATCAACATGAACATCCTTAGCAATCCAATCTGAATATGGATCAATGTCGTCAAGGTCCAATGCCTGATATGATTCCTAGCCTTCTACCTTCTTCTCATGTAACCGAAGGTTGGACCGCACATAGACAAAGTCATTCAAGCGCTTTTGAGTCAACCTGTTGCGCTTCTTTGTGTGAATGGCCTCAAAAACACTCCAGTTGTGCTCACAACCAGATGCACTACAAGGCTGGGATAAAATCCGGATGGCTATCTTTTGAAGATTAGGCGTTGAGGAACCATAATCATCCCACCATAAATCTGCAAGGATAGCATTTATAACTTTGTAAGAATTTTAGACTTTAGTAAACTTAAATATTAAAATAAATAGTAAATGAAAAATAAACATATGTTTTTTACCTGTTGCAGAGTGGATCTCCTACAAATGGCATCTCTTGAAGAAAAAAAGGCCCATCTGCATTCTTATAGGCCTGTAACTCATCGAGTATGATGTCTCGAAGGTTATCATCAAAAACCAACCTCTCCAAGCATGTGTTTAGGCCAAGCTTAACCTCTGCATCTGCTTTGAATGAAGAGGAGAAGAAAAACGCGGGGTTCAAATAGTAACTAGCAGCATGAATATGTTGGAGTTGTCAATTCCAGCTCCGATCAATAATGCGCCATATGGGTTCATATTTTGTTTTATTCGACCCATACAAATGTTGAATGGCCTCTTTGGGCTTATCCATGGCCTCATATAGATACCCCATGGGCTTTTGATCCCCATCCACCAATCGTAGAACCCTAACCAACGGTTCTAACACCTAAATCAATAGTTGATGAAAATAAAATTAGAGAATTATAGTAATTGAAATTCAACAAATATAAATATAATTTTTTTTACAAAATCAGCAAATTTTAACATTAAGAAATAAAAAAATAAATAAAAATTAGTGTTTGAAAACTTACCTTGATGATCTCCTCCATGACTTTTTCCATGTCACCATCATAAACTGCCTTCACGACCCTCTCTGCTTCCGGATTCCTATGATAAGGACTCTCCAACCACCTTTCGCACACAAACATGCGCCTAAGGTGGGGCAATAATGCTGCTATACTCTGCAAGGTAAGGAAATTAGTGGCAAAGCGTGTGACTCCTGATCGTGTGAGCTCCTTGCCACCAGTGTACTCTCTCATAAGATTTAGGACCCATGTGTGGTTGTAAATGTATTTTGTGATATTTCTTGCCTCTTCAACCACATTCTTCACCCAGCTTATTTTTCCAATGTCCTCAAGAAGAAGGTCAATACAGTGGGCAGCACAAGGGCTCCATAAAATGGTTGTATGCCTCGCCTCTAGAAGTCTACCGGCTGCCACATATGCAGCTGCATTGTCAGTCACTATTTGGACGACATGTTCCACTCCCACCTCCATCACCACCTCATCCAACATGTTGCACAAGGTTTCTGCATTTTTTATTTGATTGGAGGCATCAACTGAATTTAAAAAGACTAGCTGCCCCGCTGAAGCCACTAAAAAATTAATGAGAGTCCTCTTCCTGGCATCTGTCCATCCATCAGATAAAATAGTGCAGCCTTTTCTTTCCCAAACTTTCCTTTGATCATGTACTAGTAGATGTGTGTGTTCGACCTCCTCCTACAACAATGGGCCACTCAACTCATGACGACTTGGGGCCTTGAACCCCTTACCTGCCATAGTCAATGCAGTGACCAAGTGCTCCCAATAAGGACTCGAAGTGACATTGAAGGGAATATTGTTGTAGTACCAAAATCGTGCACATGCCAACTTCGCCTCACGATGCACCTCTCTATTCCATGTATTTGCAAGACCATCCAATGAAGGTTGCGCACCAGGAGTGTTCCGAGGAACAAAAAAGCTATCAAGCCCTTTGCCTGATCGTCATATCCGTGGCCCAATGGAAGGCGTAGAAGAGGCCTCTACAATTACACCTCTATAATCTGACCCTGTAGAACTCAAATCTCGGTTTGGGGCTGCCATTGCCTCTGCTGCTCTCTTTTTAGCTTCTTTCTTTCGTTCATAATCCATAAGGAGGACGTGTGCCCCCCTCTGAACCTCCACAGGAGCTTTGTCACATATCTCAACATCATTGCAAGGGACCTGTGTAAGGTGGTATTTAAGTCGATTAACGCCTCCGGACATATGTTTAGTGCAATGGTTACAAATGACATTTCCTCGCTTTGGACATGGTGTCCCATGTTTCCAACAAGGGTCCTTAGGTTTGCCACCGGTTCTTCTACCTCCAGTTCCACTTGCAAAAGCCATAAGTTATAACCTGTTACCTATCAAAACAAAGAGAACAAAAAAAGTTCAATTAAAAATTTAAATTTGACAATAACACAGTGGATTGTTGTATAACTGTATTTTGACATTTTGCTATAAAAAACAATTGAAATTATAAAAAGACTGTATCATATGAAAGGAGAGATTTTGGGCTGTATTATTTAAAAAATGTGTATTATTTATAAAATTTTGACAGTAATTTCCTATGCATTATTAAATGACTGGTCACTGTATTATAAAAAAATCAAAATTTTAAAATGACTGTATCACATGAAAGAAGAGTTTTTGGACGAATTGTCAAAATTTATATAGGGTTATGATGATTTTTATTTTTTATTTTTGACAATTCGTTCAAAAACTCTCCTTTCATATGATACAGTAATAAAAAAATTGAAATTTTAAAAAGACTGTATCATATGAAAGGAGAGATTTTGGACGAACTGTTAAATTTTTTATGATCGATTATAAATTTATAAATTTTAAAAAGACTGTATCATATGAAAGGAGAGATGTTGGACAAACTGTCAAAATTTGGATATGATACAATCTTTTTAAAATTTATAAATTTATAATCGATCATTAAAAATTTAACAGTTCGTCCAAAATCTCTCCTTTCATATAATACAGTCTTTTTAAAATTTCAATTTTTTAACAGTTCGTCCAAAATCTTACCTTTGACCTCTCACAATCACACGATTTCGCCTCTGAATCGCTCTGCCAGGAGGGAGAAAGGGTTTCGCCAAGTTAACAAAATGAATGACTTTACACTTTAGGTTTTCCATTTTTGTCTTTTAAGTTTTTAACTTTTAACATTTTTTAATGTGCCGAGTTTTTTCAGGTTTTACTCGCGATTCAGGGCAATTTTTCGCTGCATAACTCGCCGCGAGTTTTTCAAAAACTCGAGCCGAGTTATTCAAAGAAAAACTCGCCGGCGGTTTTGCCTCGCGATTACTCGCGCGTCCGGCGAGTTTTTCGCGATTTTTTCATCTATGGTTACAAGTAGTAGAATAATGCAGCTGGAAATACATAGCTCTAAAGTAAATTTGCACCAAGAAGCTGCTACCATAAGTTCCAAATTGTTGTAGCATATCCATGGTGTTGCCTGTAGCTGTGTGTACTCAGAAAACTACTTGATACCACCTCCAAATTGTATGAAACTGCTCCCAACAGCAATGTCTTAATGCAGTGACTTCATCTCTATACCCAGCATAAAGCGCTAGGCTCCTATAGGGCCACATCCCTCCTTGGAAGCCCTCTACAATTGCACCCAACCTGTTTACTCCAACAATCCAACAAATCAACCACAAACTGCCCCCCAAACCTCCACGTGAGTCTTCATCCAATCAGCTTCTCAACATACATCAACAAAGACTCTCAAAAAAACAAGAAATTTCCCCTTAAGTCAAAACGTGACTTCTATGTGAGGTGCGATTTGTTTTAGCACTACAATCACTCTCAAATTTATCATTTCATTTATGGCACCTTCTTCCAAGCAACAAAATTCAATAAACTTAATCACACTTACCAAAATCTTCTTTCAACCTCTCAAACAAATATAATATTGGCACAATCTTCATTATATTTGTTTTCATCTATGACAAAAATTGTACCCTCAAATCTTCTAACCGCCAAACATTCAGCACACAAGCAATCTCTATATGAAATTGCTCCAAATCTTCAATATTCAACACAAGCTTGAAATTTGTGTGATTCCACCAGTATTAACTAGGGAGGATCTTTCACCACTGAAGCTAATCTTCTTCAAGAGGGTTTTCGTCCTCAAGAAGACTGAGATGAACATTGTTCAATCTCATAGAACCACAATGTCATGTCCCCATTTCCGGAGTGATCACCTATGGAGGAGATGGTTAGCCTATTCACCATTCTCGTAGGCTAACTCTAGTGATAAGCGGATGATTTGTGGTTGAGGTAGAACATTGGAGGCTTGGAAACTAGAAAGTTGGCTCAACACTCCATTTATTTGTATTTTTGGCTAGCACTATTATATAATATTTTTATAAAAGCCAAAAATAATAATATTTTAGTGAAGGCAAAAATCAAGGGCTTGGAGACTTGAAAGTGAGAAAATAAATAAGAAGGCAACTTTTGTTTATATTTTATTTATTTATTTTTCCCAAGGAAAAACGATGCCAAGAAGAAAAAGTAAAAAAAATAATAATAATAAAATTATTTCATTGCAAAAAATCGGCGCTCAAGGGAGAAGGTAAAAAAATAATTAAAAAAAATATTATTTTCCCAAGGAAAATCGGCGCCTAGGAGGAAAAAGAAAAAATAATAAAATATTATTAATTTATTGTTTTATATTGGCGTCCAAGGTGAAAGCATTTAAAAATATATTATTGGACTTGAAAATTGCTTATATTTTGTCCTATTGGGTCGTCCTTGAAGAGAAAGTATAAAAAGAGGTCTTTGGCATCAATTTTGACATCTTTGACATATGGTAAACTTTGCTTATTGAGTTTTGATCTTGGCTGAGAGTGATTTTCAGTTGATTCAAGGTGGTGTTCCCTTGATTTATTGTGGTTTGGAGATGATCACATTCCATGAGAAGTGAATTCATATAAAGTGTCATTGGGCTTAATTGGTGACTTTTGATGGTGTTTTTGCTTCATTCAAGCTAGGGTTTGACAGGGATCTTTGTTTTCAGCTAGCAATGGAGTTTGATATTTTGATGTGGCTTTGATTTTGATACACTTTCATGAATAAGTTGATTGGAGAGGGTCTTCACTTGGATCGCTTGACAAAAGGAGGTGTTTTTGTTGATTTCTATCATTCTTGCATGGTCTGATTTTTGTAACAGCAATCTGCAACTTGATATCAGTTTCAAATCTGAGGAGTATTTGGCATTTACAACAGGGTTTCAACATCAACGTTGCTTCATAACCCAAATCGCTACCCATAGGTGCTTGGCCTCTTGAGTTCGGAGTGTGTTCTTGGCATTTTCCTTGGCATTTGACATCAAGGTTTTATGACAGCAGCAGATACAGGTTTTATACAGTCGTATCAGACCTCCATTTGGCTGCTACAGTTGCTTTTCAGTCATACCTAGTTGGGTACTTCATCAATACTTCATAGAGCTTCGTCTTTCATTCATACGGCTAGGGTTTGGTCTTATGTTTTGGCATTTTGGGATGTATTTGAAGGTCTGAAATTCAAATCAGACTTGACTGATTGTAATCTCCAGCCCTCATTATTTGTAATCAGCTTTCAAATCAATAAAGAAGATAAGCTATCAATGCCGGGTATGTTCATCTATGTTTATGAGAGTTGTTTGATTGCCTAATATCACTATTTCAGGTTCATTTCTTGTTATTTGGATGTGTGCTTGCAACCTTTCAATCTTTATGATATTGCAAACCCATTGTTGAAAACCAATGTTAAAAAACCTAAGTACTTTGCAAGCAAAACAAATCAGAAATTTTCAGACCAGCAAAGGAGAAAATTTCAGTTAGATAAGACAGGGTTCTTACACACAAGGGTTTCATAAGAGGAAAAATAATAATAATCTGTCTATCACAAATGAGCCCTTCAACCTCCTTTTATAATTTTCCCGAAAAACTTTCCAGCAACTTTATTTTTAAATTCACTTTAATAAAATAACCTCTTTTTGCTCCAAAAGCCTTTTTTAAAGAAATAATAATAATATTTGATGCGCAAGCTCCCTTTTTTAAGCTTCCATGATTTAAAACTTTTGATTACCTTTCTAACGAGCTATTACACTAAGTTGTTTTTGAATTATTTCATAAAATTAAGCAACCTTAGTGAATTAATTAAATAAATATTCATTAATTCATCTGAGTTTCGGAAACCATAGTTTGCAAACTCTCTGAGTCGCCGAGTACTCTCGAGATTTTTTGCTCCGCGAGTACTCACAAGGTTTACTCTCCGAGTTTTTTTTTGAGTATTTGGAAAAACTCGCAGAGACTCACCAAAAACTTGGCGAGTTTTTCCAAATACTTGACTTGTTGCATCAGCAATACATCAAAATCGTGGAAAAAAACACTCCAAAACTCTATTTTTTTGGCGTTATAAGCATTGGTTTTTGTATTTTTAAAAAATTATGAAAATGGTGTGCGCCATGAAGGTCTGTGTGGTTTTGAAGGTCTTCATTTGGGCACTGCCCCTCCACCCCACTGGGGGCGTTGCCCCCAAACTCCCAACCAAACTCATTTGGCACATTTTATAGTTGTATTTTGCATAAAATTTATGTTTTTTTCAAAAAATTATTTTTTTCAAAAAATTATTTTTTTAAAAAAATTTAAGTGTTCTTTAAGTTGCCGAGTTTTGCCGAGTACTCTCCGAGTTGGAAATTTTTGGCTTGCCGAGTACTCTCCGAGTCTGAGTTTGCAAACTATGGCGGAAACCACTGAAACAGTATCGGAATCAAAAACTGACTATACTGGAATGATATTGATGATGAAGAATAATAATCAGAGCCAACCAAGTGACTTACTATAAAGACACTCTCTCCAAGAAGTTTGGAGAACACAACGAAAACCGGAAATCACTTCTGAAAGTGTCATAAGGGTCCTCAAGACCAACTGAGCTCGCTGCCAAAAACAAATACCACTGCAAAACACAACCTGTATGCTCCAAGAACCTTGGAGTTCCCCTCTACATATACTGAACAGCCTCGGTCAAAACTGGGAACTGGACAAAAGCTCGCAAACTAGTATTACCAAAAAATGGGGGCATTACAAGCAAGAGATATAAAAAATAAATGATCTAAAAATAGCTGACTCCTCAGAAAGCTCCTTGCGCTAAAAATAGAGACCGCTAAAAATAGTTCCAGCTATAAATAGAAAATAACTTAAAAGTGCACCTAATTTATTGTTTGAAACCCCTTCAATCATGGGCAGAAGTCTGACATAGTAATTCCACTTTAAAAGAACACTCAAACATTACTTTAGTGGCAATCTGTCCCATGGTGTTAATTACTAATATTTCTACCATTTTTCTGAGTTTTGGGCACTAGTTTTTATTTTATGCCCTATGCATTTTCTGCCCTATGAATTAGTTTTCTGCCCTACACTTTTTGTTTTCTGCTGTGCACAAAATTGTTTTCTGTTGCATGTGACCAAAAACCAGTCAATAAATTTCATCGAAAAATCTGAATTCTCTTTTGTATGGCAAGCGATTCTTGAACTTTGAAACCTATGATCCGCTATCCAAGGATGTATCAAAATATTGTACAAAAAAAAGATTAACAAAAACAACAAAGACCAAGGTAAATATGACTATTTGAATGAATGGAGAAACAAAGTTTTCACATTGAAACTTGACACGGTATGAAAGTTTTGAGAAAATTTTGTATTGGGTACATGTAGGCATGAATTACGGTGCAAATGTGGCAGACTTCCTAATTTGGGATATGCAAAAATATAGAGAAAAAAATAGCTAGATAATCTATATAATGCATCAAGATAAAATTTCAATCGAACATATAGATTGAATTCTAGAACATATTAAAAAATGAGAAATGAACATTTGAATATTATTAACCTAAAATGGCCAAAAATATATCTAGCAAAACAAAAATTATTTCCAATCTTCCTGGGTCAGCCCCTAGGAGTTTCTAACTGTTTCCATTTACATGATTCATAGATAACAATATAAACAATATTTAAGTTTTATTTCAGTTGTTTTATTTTCCTTTTTTTTTTTTTTTTTTTTTTATAGGTAGCAGAGCAAGGTGGAAATTTAGTTTATGGCACAAGGCAAACTTAATTGCTTCACCTTGAAGTTTTCTAACCTTTAGTTTGTTTCGATGAACTTTGACAAACCTGGTAACATAGGCTTTATGTTCTCTACTTTGTAATTCTTTTTCATCTAATTCTGGCTTAGCGTTTTTTTCTACCTATCACAAGCTCATTCCAACATACAAGGCAATGAGTTGGATAATGTCCATCAAGAGGGTTTGGGCTTGTCTTCAAATTTTGGCACTTTGCTTTGAGGTATGGCTAAAACTTCAGCTAAAGCTTGAGTAATATGAGTAGGTTTTGCTCCTTTAACATAAATGACCACCTTCTCCAACTACTCTAGATTATTTTGGAAGAATTCTAGTTCCGAAATCTGCACTTTTGTCTTGGTCATGTATTCCAAAATATTAAAATTACGATTGCCCTTAGAGGTTGCATGAGTTGTCTTAGGCATTTGGGAGGTAGATAGTCTTGCATTTATCTTCTCCTTTCCTTTAGCTTGTTCTAGTCTTTCCTTCTTGAGCCTTTCTTTTGCCATTTTTTGATTTTGAGCACGAGTAAAAATTGCTAACAATTGACTCTAGGTATCAATCTGTCCTTCTTCAAGAGTAGGCTCATTCTAGATGAAATGTAATGTCCCTTTTTGGTTTATTCTTGATTTCTTTGCCTGCAACAAGACTAGTTACTCAAATTGAACGTTAGAGACATTAAAGATTACTAAATCATGATAATATTCAAAACAATTCATCATATCACAATTAGTATTCAAATCAATATATTCAACAATGTAGATTAATACATCATAGCATAAACAATATTCAGTTCAATACATTGTAACATGATCCTTCAAGCTAATCACATAGTGAATTCTTTAGGAGCTCCTAGAATTAGCAATATTGAAAGGGGTCAGTCCACCTAACAATATTGCCGAGAGCATGTAAGGGGTCAGTCCACCTAACAGCTCCTAGTCCACCTTGGAAGCTGGTCGTCCTCCTTGATCAAGCCCCACTAGTATGAAAGGGGTTAGTCCACCTAACAACTTTGGTCGGCCCAAGAGCATGATATTGTTGAGAGCATGAAAGGGGTCAATCCACCTAACAGCTCCTAATGCATCTCTTGGCCTAACTTGATAAGAGCATGAGAAGGGTCTGTCCAACGCTCATCTCTCGTGAACTTGGAAGGGCCATCCTTCCTACTTGCAAGGTATCTTTCTAAATTCAACTGATTGCTTTGGGATTGGTTAGATGATTTACTATTAATAACTCTTGATCGATTGACAAGTTCAGTCCAATTAACTGCAATATATACTTTGTTGTTATATTTATTATACTCCTGTTGTCATCAACTATTGCATATATAGATCACTGTAGATATATTCCTTGCAGATTTATCTCTGCCTGTAATGTCCCCATTTTTGGAATGGTCACCGTTAGAGAAGAATTGGAATAACCAGACTGCTCCAAGATTTTTCGAGGACATCTTGGGTAATAGAGATGACTTGTTATATTTTTATGATGTCTTTGATGCACTTGCCTTGGATAAGATGATTTGGAGCGAGCTATCTGAGAGAGTCACCATCATGTCGGGAGATCACATTGTATTATGTGGATGCCATGTTGACATAAGGAGATGCTCTCATTCATGCCAAGAGAAATCTTTGGGGGCCTTGCTTATGCCTTCACTCATGATTACATTGTACACATCATCACGGAGGTCATTATTGTTATTACCTTGGTGCTCAATAAAACATAATATCCCTATGCTAGCACTTGAAGGAGGAAACAAAATAATAAACAAATCTTTAATTTGGCTTATTACTGGCGCTCATGATGTTGGAGGATGGTCGGCCCTCTTGGAGGGAAATTCACATTCAAAAATATATATATCCTATCTAGGTCAGCCCTAGGGAGTTGGGCGCCTAGGACTGTATGTGGTCGGCCTCTTTGGGAGGAAAATTTAATAAAAATGATGGAAAAGTACCTAGGTCGGCCAGCATGTATTGAGGGTGAATTTCATGTATAAATAGAAGATGTTTTGGTGGCATTTCATCATCATTCAATCATTCATTCAATCAGCTTTTTGGAGTTTATCTCTTAGCAAGATCTTGGGACGAAAACCTCAAGCATATTAGAGGAGTTGGATGAAAACCTAGCTCTTCTTGGGAGGATTCCGTGAAGGGAATTCACTTGCACTTCATTGTTTTGGAGCAGAATTGCAGATCAGATTTGAAGATCATTTTGGAGGACTCTACTATCATTATTTTGCATTATTTTTGGTATGTACAACCTTAGGGTTTAGGGCAGATTTGAGCTGGGCTATTTGTCTTGTTGCCCATGCTTTTTGGATGTAATTGAAGACTTGTTCAGTTCTGATTTTTATAGCAGAAGACTTCTGAATTATATTTCAATCATTTATGATTGCCATTTGAAGCGATTTAATTGCATATTGTGTGGTGGAATTCAAATATAATATTGGAAATGTTGTTGGCAATGATATTATGGTGATTTGTTATATTTTATGGAAATTATATGCAATTGTTTAAGTCTGGATTTGGGAGCAAAAGTTAGGGTTAGAGCAGAAAAACTAGGGCAGAAGTTAGGGTTAGAGCAGAAAATTAGGGCAGAATTCAGATAATTCATTTGATAGCCTGTGAATTCGAAATTGTCCATAATATCCCTATTTGGGATATTACACTGCCAAAGATATATTTCTTTCTGATCAATTTATGCCTTCAAATGTCTTTGGGTTATTGATTTAAATTCTTCTTAGTGAGAAGTCACACCTTTTTACACACAACCAATGCCTTTTTACAACCACCACTGCCCTTTGGTTAACATTAATGTTTCTTTTTTTTTGGTCTTCTAGTGCCTTTTGTCTCCTAGTGTTGGCCTTTGTCTTATTATGGCCAGCGATGGGTTTTAATCTCTATCTTAAATAAAATCTGACTCTTTTGTCGGGGGCATGACAGTCCGCCCTTCCCAAAATTGCTTGTCCTCGAGCAATTTCAAACTAGGACGCTTCTAATTAGGACCCCAAATCAACCGCTTGGAAGAATTGTTGTTAGTATACTTGCCTTGATCCAACCACCCACATAGTCCTTTAATATCATATGGTTGATAACATCCTCTAAAGTATGAAGACAATTTATTGTCCAATATTCTTTTGGTTCATGTACTTGTATTTCCCAATATCTCTCAACAACCAAACCAAGAGTTGGTAACTGGTAAGGTCCATAACTTAAGACAAGTTTTCTCTCATCCTCAAAAGACATCTTGATCTTTGATCCCGAGATGAGGTATATTCAATGTTTGTATAGAATGCGCTTATCCACCACCTTGTACTTGTCCATGTCTAAATTCTCTCTCCATCCTTTTTGATGATACAACCCTAGGAGACCCATCGGATAGACCTTGTAGTACCACTTCTTTCCCATCGTGTTGGAAACATAGTTCCATCTTTTGGAAATCTTGATAGTATCTACCCAATGAGTGTAACCATTGAATGCCCAATACCACATCTGAATTGCCTATGTTGACCGCATAGAAATCTTCACATATTTGATGTCTACCCAAGGTAAATGCTTAGTTGCAGAATTCTTTGTGTGCAAGGGGTAGTGAATCCATCCGCCATGACTACCTTGAACCCTTCAAAGTCTTCAACTTTTAATTTCATCCTTATTACTAGTCCCTCATCAATAAAGTTATGTGTAGCACCACTATTGACTTATACGGTTACCTTTTGACCTTGTAACACACTACGAATCCTAAATGGGTAGTATTTGGGTGCCTTTGAAAGTGTGGCCAATGTACCACTTGCAAACTCTTCATCTTGTTTCCATTTCTTCCTTTCAGGTTCTAATTCTTCTTTCTCCCATTCCTCATCTGTCATGGTTTTTAGGTTGTGTACTCATCCTCTTTTTGCGCATCGGTGACCCGGCTCCCATTTTTCTTTACATCTGAAACACATTCCCTTTCTTATAAGTTCAATCCTGGTTCCTTCCGTTATGTTGGATTTAGGAGACCATGCCTTAGGGGAAATGGTTCCTCATGTTGCTCAATTGGTGCATTCTCGGATTATGTCTTGCTCCTAATTGTTGAAACTTCTAACCTCAATGCCTTTTTTATTGCATCTTGGAGAGATGGTGGATCAAGAGTGCCTACCAAGCCACGGAGTGACTTCGTCAATCCTTCGATAAATATGTAAGTGAGCCTTCCCTCATCAATGCCTGGCACCATGACTAAAATTCTTTGGAACTCGGCCACATAATCTTCGACTGATCCCCTTTGTTTTAATTGCGTTAATTCTTTGAAATGTCTTTGGGGATGTTTTTTATCAAATTGATTTATGAGTCTTTGTGTAAATTCGTCATATGTTAAACATTTTGGTGTCCCTGTGTGACAATCCCATGATGCCACCATTTGTGTGCATTCCCTTCTAAGTGTAGAATGGCAAATTTAAGAGCATCCTCCTCGATCATGGGGCTAAGAGAAAAGTATGTGTCGAGCTTCTGGATCCATGCTCATGCCGTGACTTTTCCCAAGCCATCAAAAATTGGAAGGTTCATTACAGTTACTTTTTTTTGTAAGTCTTTGTTAGGTTGTTTTTTTTTTCTTTTCTCGATGTATTTCTTGCTCTTACATCACAATATTCTCTAAATGGAATATTTTTTCTAAGTTCAAGATCAATTTTGGAATAGGCTTCTACCAATTCCTCAATGTCATTTGTTGCTATGGGTTCTTCTTGTTCTCTTGCCTACTCCTCACTAGGCAAGAATGTAGGTCGTGTTGCTCTAGGTGTTGATCCTAAAGGAGTTCTATCATTTTCAGAATGATTGGAATTAACATCTCTCCCATTGATTTGGGTAGGTTTATTGATTGTATTATTTATGTTTTGAAGTGTTTGGAGAAGCAATTGCGAAATCTTCCCTTGTTGCTCCATAAAAGCCCTCAATTCATTTCCTAGGTTAACCTCATGATCACCCATTTTACTACTATTACTTTGGCTGCTACTTGCTTCTAGTTTTCATCTTTCCATATTTAAGGCCCGTTGAGCTCTTTGGCTTACTTGCATACACTATCTTTGATCCGCAGTCTGGTAAGATCAAAGCTCAAATACCACTTGTAATGTCCCTTTTTGGATTATTCCTGATTTCTATGCCTACAACAAGACTAGTTACTCAAATTGAACATTAGAGACATTAAAGATTACTAAATCATGATAATATTCAATACAATTCATCATATCACAATTAGTAATCAAATCAATATATTCAACAATGTAGATTAATACATCATAGCATAAACAATATTCAATTCAATACATCGTAACATAATCCTTCAAGCTAATCACATAGTGAATTCTTTAGGAACTCTTGCAAGTAGCAATATTGAAAGGGGTCTGTAACAAACTACCCCAAAAAAATTTTGAAAAAAACTTAAACAGTGATGACACAATGTTAGCACAATATTGCATGAACTAGATCACCTCCACACTTTTGATCACCAAGTTCCCAAATCGGGCGAGGTGAGAGCATAATGTGTTTTGGCTTACAAAGATAATGAATTGTGCAACAAAGTAAGTACGTTCATCTGTTAATGAGCAGGCATCTGCTTTTCAGCAGGCATCCACTTGTGCAGTGGGGATTCACCACTTGTGCAGTGTGTAGAACAAATAAGAAAGATAAGATTCCCAATTAATCCATACTGACAGTAAACCATCCAGGGGTTATTATGTGTTGAACAACAATAAAAGAATGAATTACAAATGAGTACCAAGCTGCATACAACTCAGATTAGATTCATGAGATCATTATATCAGCATGATATGAGTTTTTTGCATCCAATAGAAACCCTGCACAAGAATGATTGTTATTCAGCACCAAATCACAAAACCCAGCTGATATCATGAAAGGATTCCATACTGATCAGAACTGTATCAGATTCAACTTCATTCCCTAGTGTACGTAGGCCCTGGATATGAACACCAACATATGAATGCATAAAATATATCAGAATTCAGTCCTTAATCTGCCATTGAATTGTAAATACCTCCCACACATCACACTTGAAGAAAGACTTGGTCAAAACAAGGGAGCGATCTGCTCCAGAAAAACCCACGTCATTCATGTCAGGTCCATATGGCCTGATGAGGAAAAATCACTTCAAACATAATAAATACTGCCCAGAAATCCCTGAAATCTGATTGGAGGTGAGACGCCATTACAAGACAAAGATTTCCCTTGCATTCAATGCCATAAACAAGCAGAAATGGGACCACAGCCATATTCAACCATCATGAGGGGTACGGCTGGTTGTACAGCTCAGCCAAGCACAGCCAAAAATCCACACCAAAATACTACCACAATTCACTCACAAACACCATTAAAAAACACACCAAACCATAATATGAGAAATCCAAAATCGAAACTTCATATAATATATTGAATCCGTGTTCAGCACTATGCAACTTCAGGGTGAAGTCACCATTTTCCAGCTAGGAAGGATATTGCACCATCGAAACTGGACATCTTCATGAGGGTTTTCGTCCTCAAGAAGGTAGATGAACTTTCTGGCTCAAAACCACCAGCATATCTGTATAAAATCCAAAGCATAAACCTTCAAAATGAGCTCACACTTCACTTTTATAGGCACTTGGGAGTTACACAAGTAATTAATTCTTTCTTGGAAAATAATATTTTTTTCTCCAAGTTAGAATAAGTCCCCTTTTCCAAGAGATGTTGCTCACTTTAATGTGCCTAGGCAAATAATAATATATTTTCCCATTCTGAAAAGCTAAACACTTAAGTCACTTTTTAATATTTCCAACCTTAGAGAATTAAGTGCAAAAGATAATAAAATAGCTTGTTTAATTATCACCTTTGCGGAAATCTCCAATCTTCATCAAATTGATAATTAAACCAAACCAAAATGTTACAAATGTCTTGGAATGGGAAATGAAACCAACTGGATGACTTTCTATAAATAGCCAGCTCCTCCAAGAATCTTGGAGAACTATCCAGGAACCCGAACAACAATTTGAAAGCGGCAAGGTCATCCTAGCACAACACAGAGCTCAAATCCAACATCAGAATACACAAACAACTGAACCAGAAGTCCATCATAAAGAGGAACCCCTAACCATACCTCATAGCCTATCGAGATTCGAAAATAGGCTATTGGGCCCACCAATGACTAGGCTTGGAAAGGGGACATTACAGGGTCAGTCCACCTAACAATATTGCTGGCCAATCCACCTAACAGCTCCTAGTCCACCTTGGAGGCTGGTTGTCCTCCTTGATCAAGCCCCACAAGTATGGAAGAGGTCAGTCTACCGCTCATCTCTCGTTAACTTGGAAGGGCCATCCTTCCTACTTGCAAGGTATCTTTCTAAATTCAAACTAATTGTTTTGGGATTTTTTAGATGGTTTACTATTAATACCTCTTGATGGATTGACAAGTTCAGTCCAATTAACTACAATATATACTTTGTTGTTATATATATTATACTCCTGTTGTCGTCAACTATTTCACATATATATATATCACTGCTGATATATTCCTTGCAGATTTATCTCTACCAAAAATATATTTCTTTCTGATCACTTTATGCCTTCAAATGTCTTTGGACTCTTGATTTATATCCTTCTTAGTGAGAAGTCACACCTTTTTACACACAACCAATGCCTTTTTACAACCACCACTGCCCTTTGGTTAACATTAGTTAATGTTTCTTTTGTTTTGGTCTTCTAGTGCCTTTTGTCTCCTAGTGTTGGCCTTTGTCTTATTATGGCCAACGGTGGGTTTTAATCTCTATCTTAAATAAAATCTAACTCTTTTATCGGGGGCATGACATGAAACTTATGGTAGAGTCACCATCAAGTTCAATTTCATTGTTAAGGTTCCCCGACAAACCTTGATTATTCACCTCAGACGATGCCATTAGCTGCATCATCCTTTGTGTTTTTGGACATTCAAAATTGCTTAGAGGTGGTGCTTCTAAGGCAAGCCTTTCTAGAGTAGCAGGTATAGCTTTGGCCTGTAGGTTCCACTTGATGGTCCAAAATTTTTGCAAAACCTTGGTAAGTCTGAGAGTTTTGTGGAAATTAATGCTTCATGTTAGTCACATCATTCACCACATTTTGTAATAAAGGATCAATGGAATTTTGGAATATAGGGTGAATAGCATCCTTTTTAATTTCTCCAAAGGTAATCATGTCATCTTTAAGCTTGACAACTTGAGTTTGAGCTTCTTCTAGTTCATCCACCTCGCCTGATTTTAGAAAGAAGGCTATCCTTGAAGGTAAGGCATTGATAAAACAGTTTAGGAGGGTATGTGATGAAGGCCTTAATCTTATCTTAATTTTCCCCACGAGGCAGTTGAAACGAGCAATGAATTCATGCATTGGCTCGTTGAATTCTTTCTTTGAATTGGATAATTGTGCAAATAGCATGTGACCATCTTCAACTAGTTTGAATCAAATCAAAAACTTTCGCTCATATCATCCCAACTAGTAATGCAACCTACTAGAAGATGATGAAACCATTTAGTTGCTCCTCCAATTAAAGTTTTGACGAAAAGGCGTACAACTACATCTTCATAAGTGACCCCTTGGATACTACATGCTAGGGGGGATGCTGAAATATTTCATATGGATGTTGAGTACCATCACCATGGAATTTGGGAAAGCCTTTTTTGGATCCATGTGGAAATCCATGTTGTGCACGGAAAGCTAGAGGTCCAATGTTCTTTCCCCATGGTAAAGGGTGAGCTAGAGCTTCATTTGCATTGTTATCGTTGCATTTTTCATAGTTGAGGGGTTTTTTGTCCAATGAAAAAGTTACTTAAACAAGTTCGGGTATGGATGCAAGAGATCCTTTGCTTGATGATGCTTGTTGAAAATATAGGAAGGCAAGTTGGACAGGATCTGCTTTCCTTCTTCCCCTTGTGTATACTTTTAGAGTCAAAATTGATCAATTCCATGCTGGAGGAGATAAGACGGGTCTTCCTATTGCAAGGTCATCTTTTGTTCTTCTCCGTCTTAGATGGTAGCAACAAATCTCCAATGTGCGGGACTCCTCTTTTGATCAAATGCAAAATGCCTTAAGCTGTCCAAAATATCTTCTTGATCTTCTTCAATCCAATTTAAATTAGGCTACAAAACTAGAGCTTGAAGGGTTTTGACAGTTATGAATGTGAGATTTAAAAACTTCAACAACACATGTCCCATGGTGGGTGCCAAAAACTGTTGGTGTTTTAATTTGTCACTTTTGTGACAACACAAAACAGAACAATTGATGAGGAAATCCTCTCTTCAAATTCATAGGAGAAGCTCCTTGATTTAATCTACTCTAAAATCTAAAACAAAAGCAAGCCAACTAATATGAACATTGTATAATCTATTCTTTAGGCCATAGTCTGAGTACTCTCTGAGTCGCCGAGTACTCGCGAGATTTTTTGCTTGGTGACTACTCACAAGGTTTACTCTCCAAGTTTTTGGCGAGTACTTGCTGAGACTCACCAAAAACTCGACAAGTTTTTTCAAATGCTTGACTTGTTGCGTCAGCAATACATCAAAATCACGGAAAAAAAACTCCAAAACTCTATTTTTTTGGTGTTATAAGCATTGTTTTTTGCCTTTTCAAAAAATTATGAAAATGGTGTGCGCCATGAAGGTCTGTGTGGTTTTGAAGGTCTTCATTTGGGCACTGCCCCTCGACCCCACTGGGGGCGTTGCCCCCAAACTCCCAACCAAACTCATTTGGTACCATTTCTAATTGTATTTTGCATAGAATTTATGTTTTTTTCAAAAATTTAAATTTAAAAAAAAAAAATTAAGTGTTTTTTAAGTTGCCAAGTTTTGCCGAGTATTCTCCAAGTCGGAAATTTTTGGCTTGCCGAGTACTCTCCGAGTCTGAGTTTTCGAACTATGCTTTAGGCTTTTGCATAAGGATAAAATAAATAAACAAAATTGACCTATTTGTTTTTTATCTCAAAGGCTAGAACACGAAACTTTGAAGAATTCCTATTCTCACCAATGAATTTTCTCAATTTATGACAGCAAAAACATAAACAAAAATACTATCCAAAGATTAAAAAAGAGATCTTTGGAGGTGTATCAACGATTAATTTGATCTTGAAGAAAACATAATACATGGAAATAGCAATGCCTAGAAGAAGAATGGATGAAAATAATTAATTATCACAAAACATTCAAGCTGCTTCATGGATTCATACACCAATGTCACACAAAGTTAACATAGATCTTCTTATTCATTAGATTCTTCCTTGAATGATTACAACATTTAGGATTGGACTTGAACAGAAATCTTGACAACATAAGCAAGCTTCAACTTCGCATTCTTTACAGAAAGGCACTTAAAAATTTAACTGGCCTCGAACTTGAATGATTATTCCTACAACATAAGTCTAGCATCAACTCTCATTACATTGTATGTGTGAATGACACATATTTATAAACTTCCCACTGTAGCTTCTTAAAACTTCAAAAATAAAATAAAATAGCTTGCTTTGAAAATAATATAGAATATTACTTTCTTTCCATTTCTACTTCTCATCTTGAGCGTCCATTTGAATCAAGGGCTCTAATCTTCTGATTTTGCCTTTAATTTACTTTAACTGGTCCTCATCTTGGTCTCGGCATCACTTTGAATGAAGGGCTCAGATTCACCGCTTTTTCTCCTTTATTTCACTTTATTTTCCTTCCAATCTTCACTTAAGTGCATATACTAACTTGGGTGCCACTTTTCCTTTGTCTCTATCTTCCTTTTGGCAAAAAAAACATGCTATTTTGGTGCCCAGAAGAACTTAAGTGCCCAATTCTTTTATTGTTTTTTATGATTCTCATCAAGGATTTGTTCATGTGGACGCCAATTTTGAGTTACTTTGATTTTGGCACTCATCAGGTATTTTCCCTAATGGGCACCAAATTGAGGATTTGGACCACTTAACACCAAACTGGTGCTCATTGGGGAAAAATGGACACCAAATTGAGAATTCCATGGCTCAAATACCAAAAACAAAAGTTAGCACTCATCAAAGAACTCCAAAATTAGGAAACTGATGACCTAGACACCAAAACTAAAGACTTTAAAATGTGATGCTAAAAATGAATAAGGCATGAGCACTTGGAGTGCTTTTTATGAGTTTTTAAAAGATTTTGCGGAAACTCTTAATCTTTCATTAAATTTGCTCCATTTTTCCGTTCTCAAACATTGCACCATAAAACCTTTGACTTCAACCAGTTTTCCATCATTTTACTGCCTCCTGAAACCATTTTCGCCTAATGAAGCTTCAATCTATATTGTTTTAAAAGATTTTTGCAAAAACTCTTAATCTTTAATTAAATTTGCTCCATTTTTCCATTCTCAAACGTTGCATCGTAAAACCTTTGACTTCAACAAGTTTTCCATCATTTTGCTGCCTCCTAAAACCATTTTCGCCTAATGAAGCTTCAATCTATATTGTTGACCTTTTGCCATTGCCATCTATTACTTTTTGCCAAAAAAAGCAAAAAACAACTTTCTAAAAATAGAAATTTGTTATTTTCATTCTTATCTCCTCAATCCGAGATAGTGAAAAAACAAAAAGCAAAAAGCATTTTTTTCTAAAAATAGAAAGTTTGATCTCTAGACTTCACTGAAACCGCTTGTCTTGAATATTGGACCCTCCGAAGTGACCATTTAATGCTTGAAAGACAATCCTCGTATATGATTTTGTCTCAATGTGCCAGAGAAGATTTGTCTTAGCCTCAATCGTTCCTATCTATGCCTAGTATCTGCCATCATAGTCTTTCTTTGAACTTCACCCTTTCTTTCTTCTAATGGTGTTGGGGTCTACTTCAAGATTCATAGCTTGATAATCTTCATGATGAGCAACCTGTATACATTGTTAGGAGGCCAAGATAGACCAATACCTAAGAATTTAACCACTTTGACAAGAAAGATAACATAGTTGACATTGATGTGACAAGAATGACCTAACATTTGGCTACAAATATGATTAAACACAATTTTTTAGGGGCAGCGAATTTGGGTACCAACAACTTGAAAACCTACAACAGTTTTCTGAATTTGCAGAAACAGGGCAACTCTTGCATCAGCACCTTCCTAGCACCCTATTGTCACTTTCTGAAGGTTTGTCCTCCTTTTATTATGGGGCATTTTGAAATGTCCCCTTTTTTCGAGTGATCACCCATTGAAGTAGGCTAGCCTATTTTATTCCCGTGGGCTAGGTTGAAGGAGCAAGGGAATATTCTGGGTAGCCAAATGATGTATTTGACTAATTTTGCCGGGAAATTCGATGATGAGAAATGACTTTCCATATTTTTGTGATGCCATGGGAAAAAAGAAATAAATAAAATAAAATTGTTTTCAAGGTTGGCGACCTAGGAGAGGTCCTAAAAACGAATTATTAAGCCCTAGAAGGTGGTCGCCTGTAATGTCTCCTTCCTAAGCAGCACAGCTCATGAGGTTAGTCTACTACTCGGGTTCCCGTAGGCTAACAAGGGGTGGTTAGGGGGCCCACAGTGATTTGGTTCTTCAAGGCTCAATCAACTTTTCCAGAGGGATGACTTGGACTTCTTTTGGTGGGATGTCACTTCTGGCACTTTCTGGAGTGATTTTGGGCCATTTGGCCAAACTTTCTATTTTTAGCAAGGGGTCACGGGTCTCAGTGCGAGTCGGTGTAACGGTCTTGGACTTCATTCCTTTTCGATTGGGCAACTTGGCGGTGCTACGAAACTCATCTTCAGAGACCGTTTGATTTAATATTAATTAATTGATATATCTAAGTTAAATTAAATATTTAACTTAGTGTATCTTTTATTAAAGTGACTTTATTAAAGCTTGGGACCTAAAGTATATTATTATTAATAAAGTCTTGCCTTATTTGAGGTGGGTGGCCATATCATAAAGGAGAAAATAATACTAAAATGTGACTCCCCAAAAGTGGGGTTGGAAGTAAGGGAGAGATAAAAGAAAAAGTGAAGTTCATTTGGCATCCTTACCATTGCATATTTTCTTGAAATGAGTTTGCATTTTGGTTGTGCCAAGGGTTTGAACCAACAACTGGTGGAGACGAAATCCTTCACTATGTTGAGCACCTGCGGGGTTGGAAGACATCTCTAGGGTGTTTGTGGTGATCTTATTTCAGAGGTCACACTTGAGCTACAATTTCCAGTTTGAGTGCTTGTCGCGAAAGGACTCTCATTGATAAATCTTGAGTTTATAGACATGATAATTATGGGAGAGTATCTGTGAATGTATTGCAGGATTTAGTCTTGATTTTGGAGGACATTTATTGTGGTTTCAGCTCCCTACACAAGCCGTACCTTCCTAGGGCAGGCCATACCCCAGTTTGGGTCTTTTGAGTTCGTTTGAGATGATAAAACATGCTTACTTTGGGCGCACAGGTTGAATATCCATTTGTAGAAGTCTAAGAGGAGTTCGCTGAATTTGGAGGGTTTATTCATGATGGTTTTGCTGCTGATGTTCATTGTTACTTCCTCCAGTGCAGGTCATACTGTAATGTCCCCTTTCCAAACCTAGTCAGAATGGGACCATTAGCCTATCTCATGATCCCGATGGGCTAGGGAATGGTTTGGGATCATTTTTGGTTTAATTATCAAATTGGAGTTATAAGGTTTGTTTAATTTGATAATTAAACTAAGTTTTATTATTATTGGTGCACTAAAGTCTAAGGCGGATTATTTTAAAGTAAGTGACTTAATGTTATGACTTGATGAGGAAAAAGGGAAATGTTATGATTTCCTAGTCACTTAAGTGTGCACCTAACTTGATATTAGAAATTATTTCTAAGGGAAATGCAAAAAAGCTCTAATTTCAAGAAAGATTGGTTTTGTAACTCCCAGGTGCTTATAAAAAGAAGATATGAGCTCATTTGGAGGCATGCTTGGAATTTGATAATGTTATGCTGCTGGGCTGAAACCAGAGATCAATTGTGCCTTCTTGTGGACGGAAACCCACTCGAGGATGATCAGTTTCGGTGGTGAGAAATCCACCCTAGCTGGTATGAGATGATTTCCACTCAGGGAATCACAGGGAACTAAATGGATTTTGAAGTTTGTGAGTTTTTTTTAAATTTGTGATCAGTTTAGAATGATGAATAAGATATTCTTATAAACTTTTGGTGTGATTTGAAGTGTGTGGTGAAATTCTGGAAATTTTCTGTATTGGCCGTACCATTCGTGGCCGTACATATGCTGGGGTCAAAATTCATAAACAATATAGATGATATATTGGATGGTTTCCTTCTTTGCATTTTGATTTACTATTCATATTACCTTCATTGCAAGTGGTTTGAGTGAATTTGGTATGGTATTATGAGTTTTTGAAGCATCCGTACTATGCACTGGGCCGTACCATGCTGATTGCATCGATGCACATAAAAATTCCAAGGTGATGCATTTGGATCTTCTATTGTTTGCTTAGTTTTTGTTTGGCCTAGACGCCCATTGTGGAAGTGATTTGAGGTTCTTTGCTACTGTATTAACATTGCTAGGAGCATCCGTACCTGTACCAGGCCGTACGGCCCTGTCTAAGGAAATTAATTGCTGTTGATCAGATATCAGTTTTTTCAGTTTGCTAAGTGCTCAGGAATGTTAGTTTGGACTGTTATATCAGTCTAGTGGCAGTTGATTGCTGATCAGATGTGTGTGTGGATTATGAGTTTTTTTATGTTCCTTCATGGCTGCCGTACTGTATAATCAGCCAACAAGTTGCAAGTGACAGGGATCAGTCAGGAAAATCAGAGTTGTGTCTTCTTGATCAGCCATTTTGAATGTTAAATGTCAATCAAATCAGCAGGGTATGATTCTATATCATTGGTGCTCAAGAGTAGCTTATCAAGTCTACAATTTCTAACATTGAATATGTTTATTTGATAATCATTAAAATGTTCATTGTAATGCAATTTCACACTAAGGCCCCTGGATGGTTTACCGCCAGTGTGGAGGGAAAGAATATTACAAAAAAAACATTGTAACCCTTGGATGGTTCTACCGCCAGTGAGGATAATGAACTCTCTTTTCTTTTCATTTCTACCCACTGGACAAGTGGCGAACTCCCACTGAATAAGTGGATGGCTTTGTATTCTTTAATGCTTATTTCATACCCACTGATAAAGTGGTGAATTCCCACGATATGTGGATGCCCGCCGCAGCGGAAGAAGTGTATTTCTTTCTTGCATAGTTATTACTGTAAGCCAAAATCACTGTATGCTCTCACCTTGCCCATCCTGGGATCTTGGTGATCAAAAAGTGTGAGGCCTCGAGTTGGTTTGCTTTGATGCTAACATTGATATCCTTGTATGCAAATTTTAAAAAAAATTGGGCCTGAATATTACACATACAACCTTGCTAGCTGGGCGTGAGGTTCTTAGAGCAGTTTTCATTGTTTGTGGGGGCAGTTTGAGGGCCTTTTGAGGCGTTTGAGCCTTCCTTGTTTCTGCATATCACTTGGGAGAAGAGTGACTATTGTTTCCTATACCTTTGAAGGTGTTTTGTAATTTCAGACTAATGTAATCATAGTTCCGAGACTCGGACTCGGCTCGGACTCGGCAAAGTGAAAAGCCCAAGACATTTAGAGATTTTTAAGGATTTAAAACTTGTTTCATGCACCCTTTATAAAATAAACCTTAAAGACACAATAACATCATCAAATAGAAGCTAATTTGATCACATACACAAGTATACATCGATCAGATAAGTATAAACGCAAATTGTAGCTGAGCTGTTGAAGGAAATAGCACACTTAGATATATATAAATATAGTCAAATGTATACAAAACTCATGGAATATGAAATCCATGACATCAAATGTTCCAAACAAATATGAAATATCAAAACGATAACTAGAAGTCTATGGCTCAGAGGAGCCTGCATCCTTCGCCTTCCTACAAAGGCGTAAATGGTAGGTCTTCAATGATGCCAAAATTGACGAGTCAACAAAAACTCGACAAAAACTCGGCAAATCAATAGGATCTATCTCATCCAAGTCAATAGGATCTAGTGATTTGTCCTCTACTCTTTTTGTGCGAAACTGAAACCCTGAATTTGACTAAGTCTGAAACCCTGAATTTGAATAAGACTGAAACCCTGAAACCCTAAAAAATTGGTTAAGTCTAAAATCTGATGGATCCTCCAAAATCTAGAATTTACATGTTAAATCCCATGGATGCAGAACCTATCTCAAACATCCTGACAGTATATTTCAAAATATTTAAAGTATAAGTTTACAAACTTATACTTAAATGTATTTTGAAATATACTATCACCGTGGTCCTGATTTTTTCACTTTTTTCTTGCCAAGTTTCACTGACGAGACTCGCAAGTTTCAGGCGAGTCAGGCGATTTTCCAAAACCCGGTGAGTTCTAGCGAGTTTTCGGCCGAGTCCGGGTCCAAGTCCCCAAGACTCGTCTGGGCTCACTCGGCTCGCGACTCGCCGAGTCCAAGCGAGTCCTAGCGAGTCTCGGAACTATGGCTGTAATACATCAAAAGCAGACTTAAGAATTTAGACCAGCTAATGGGTATGTTGCCATCCTAATGTATTTGCTTATATTCTACATGGGTATTGTTTATTAATGAACCATAATGCATTGCCATCTATTATAAGCAACTGGGTATTGTTATTTTGTGATTTTATTTGAGTTACACATGCATGCAGGTTCTATGTTATATGCAAAAAACACCAAAATGCACCAGGTTCAACTAAACCACAGGAAACCATAAGGGGGTGGATTATTACATTGCCCAAGTTGGGAAAAAATAATAAAATAAATAAAATAAAAATATTTTCCCACTATTGGCGCCTAGAGGGAGGTTGGCCCTATGGGAGAAAAGAATAAAATAAAATAAAGGAATTTGCCAAGAGGAGGTCGACCTTGAGGAGTTTATTTTGGAGGGCTATGAATAACGAGTGTTTTGGAGTCATTTCACCATCTATCATTTATCATTTTCTCATTGAGTTTATCTCATTTGGCTGCAACATTTGTTGAGCACAAATCCAAGGACAAAAACCCTTGTGATTCTTGGTGAGTTGGACTAAACCCTAGCTCATCATTGTGGTGGGCTCATTACAGAGTTCAATTTGCACTTCATTGGAGACCTTTGGAGGATTGGAGCGTGATTGCATATTCAGATTTGCAGATCAGATTTGGAGCAGCACTTCTTGGTGGAATTTTGTGTTCATTTGGCACTAGGGTTTTGCCCTAGACTTGAGCGCCACACTTGGAGGTGGGCGAATTTTGCTTGGAGGAGGTATTTTCATCTATTGAGGGTTTCCAAACCCTAGACCTAGCAGCAGCTGCCATTTCCTTGCAAGCGCCACCATTTGAGGGTTTGATTCAGCATCATTCATCATCATTTGGTATGTACAGACCTAGGGCTTAGGGTAGACTTGGACAGCAACAGTTTGGGCCATGTTTGTCATGTTTGAGCCCTTGTTTTGGATGTAATTTTTCTTAGAGATATTTAATACTTACTTTTGTAATAAATTCGTTTTAACGACTTAAAATAGGTTAGTCTTAGATTAGACTTTATGCTTTAATTAGTTTTTGCTATTTTTAGCTTAGTCGCTATTTTTAGCTTAGCCTATTTTTAGTTCGTTGTAATCTATATAAGAAAGTGTTTGCTTCTTATTTTATTATTGAATATCATGGTAATCATTTTGTGTTTGATTTCTGTTATATGGTATCAGAGTAGGTCACATGTTTTAATTTTGCTAGGGTCCGAAAAGATGTTTTAATTCTGCTAGGGTTTGAAAAAAAATCAGGGTTTCCAAACAGCTAGGGCAGAATTTGTATTTTGTTTGTGAGTTGTTCACAAGCTAAGGCTTTGGGAATACAGTTCAGAGAAGATGTTCTTTGAAGCTTGAGCTTTGGTGAAGTACTTACTGTTATAAGTGGTTGTAGCTACAGCCATGGTTGTTGCGGCTTCTTTTGTGCTTAATATTAGTCCTCACCCAATGGTGGGTTGTATTCTGGAAATTATTACCATAGAGAATCTTATTATGGTTATAGAGGACCAAGAAAGTTTGCCCTTGGAGGGTTTGGAGGAAAAAGATGAGAGACTTGTGCAACATCAGTCTGTAGAGTATCTTACATTTGAGGAACTTAGTATTGAGAAAATCAAGTTTAAAACTTTTGATTTGGGTAGGCCACCAGATTGTGAGGAGAGCCTGGAAAGATAACTATGCAAAGGTGGAGAAGTTGCTTTTTATGCATTCTAAAGAAGCCTGGTTCTTTGAAGACAGGAAGGAATCCATTGTAGTTGAAGCTCAGTATTGATAGTTGCCCAGTTATCTTGGGAGTCTGTGGATCTAGGGAGTCATACCCTTACGAGGGTCATGAGACAACATGATGGAGCTCTGTGAGTGTAGCTCAGTGTGGATTGTTGTCCAATGGTTCGGGGGATTCGCGATTCAAGAGTTCGAGGAGGTGGTAATCCGAGAACGCGAGAATTCATCTCGAGAGCTATGCCTTTACAAGGGTTATGAGGCAGCTTGATGGAGATCTACCTGGTTGAAGAACTGTTTTCAGAGAAAAGCTTCTGAAGAATTTATGATTCTGAGTGTTTTTAGTTTGCTTATGTTAGTTTGTTTTGTTTTAGTAAAGTAAGTCTTAAGAGGGCGTATTAGAGATATTTAATACTTACTTTTGTAATAAAGTCATTTTAACGACTTAAAATAGGTTAGTCTTCGATTAGACTTTATGCTTTAATTAGTTTTTGCTATTTTTAGCTTAGTCGCTATTTTTAGCTTAGTCGCTATTTTTAGCTTAGTCTATTTTTAGTTCGTTGTAACCTATATAAGAAAGCGTTTGCTTCTTATTTTATTATTGAATACCCTGGTAATCATTCTATGTTTGATTTCTGTTATAATTTTCAGACTTCATATTCTGATTTATAGCAGCAGACTTCTATTCTAAAAATCAGACTTGTTGTGTGACATTTGATGAGTATATCGTGTATCTCATGGTGTAATTCATGTTTGATGTAATCTTCAATTGGTAGCATCATTTGGCATGTTTATTTGCCATATTTGGGCACTTGTATGTTCACTATGATAATTTGTTTGAAATCAGAAAAGAACATCAGAATTCAGAAAATTAGGGTTTTGAGCAGAAAACAAAAATCAGAAAATTAGGGCAGAATTCAGAAATTTTAGGGCAGATCCCATTGGGGATATTACACATTTCAGCAGACTAAATGGCCTGTTTTCTGATTTTGCTTCCAGCATTGTGTGGTGCACGTTCAGATGTGAATGGTGCTCTTTTTGCTGATTAAGACTCATTGACAAACCTTCATAGTGGGGTGCATTATGAGTCCTGCTGCTACTTCTTTGTTTTGAAATCTTTTGATAGTCGTTGGCAACGATGCATGCCAAGGATCTAGAAGCCTTTTTCCAAAATCTCAAACATTGACAATTAAATACAGAAGTGGCTGCTGATACACTCAGGAGGTCATTTTAGCATTGTCACAACTGCTCAGCCCTGCCTTACATTAGCATACTTCAATGGTCTGAATGTCAACCACAGCTCACTAGACAAAAAATGGCTTTCCTTTGACCAGAAGGATGATTTCATATGAAAAAAATCGTATGGGTAAAAACAATACCTTATGTCTAATACAACTAAACTCTTAGAATAATGGGACATACCTTTATAGGTAACCAAAGCAAGTGCAGATCTCAAACATCCAATGAATTCATATTACTACATTTCTAAAAGTCAACAACAACCCTTTAACCTAAATTACTCGTTATATACCAAGTCAATATCTACAATAAATGTGTAAGAATTACATATACATATAAATAGGAATTAGAATATAGAAAGAACGGAAAAATGAATAGGGTAACAAATCATTTTGATATGGATCAAGGAGAACATTCAATATGACACACCCCATCAAGGTGATAGGTTAGTCTCCTAGTAGCGAGAATTGACAAAGATTAATTAGGTATATAACAGCCTCCATGGAATTTACGAAAAGTCCTTACTCCAGACAAGAAATGTTTTTAAAAAATAGTACAAAGTGGTAATTATACTAAATAAACAATATCAGACATTTAATCCTTGCTGCACAGTTCTAACGATAAACTGTATATTACTTACAGATTTTTTACTTTATTTGGCAACATCTTAATCGGTAATACTAGAGTTTTGGTCAGATATTTCTCACTGCTTATCTATTACTATTTTGGACATTCTTAAGGCATATTGATAACCATTTGGACATGTATGGATGCTAAATTTATTTTTCTCTCCCCTCTGCTGTGAATTAGATGCCTTTTGTTAAAGCTTTGAACATAGGGAACACTTCAGAAAGTATAATTTTCAATGAATACCATAACTAAGGTCATATTGTGATTATTTTTGTGTGGTGGATAAAATGTACAACATTCGTCAATGTGCATTCAAAAATCCAATATTCTAGCAATTGGAATTAAGTTTATGGCCATGAAGCATACATTTAACATGGATATTCAATTATAAAGATAAAATCCTATAAAGTATCAAATCACTGCCATACCAATTATTTTTTGAACTGACAAGTAACACACCTCACCAACTACTTCTAACCAAAAGAGTGCCATCTTTTGGACAGATTTGATGCCTGCTATGATTTCAGCAAGTTGAACAAGAAAGCTGCCAGGCGGAGCCCCATGGTTATCTGAAAGGAAGTGCGCCTTTGAAGACAGAAGAGAGGCATCATTACACTTTTTCTTTGAATATTGCCTATCTGCAAGTCTATCCCAGATGATTACAATCGGCAACAAAATTAAAATAATAACAAAAAATGTTGTGTTCTAGCCTTCTAGGGGATTAGACTTGGGATATTTTAAAGAAAGAACATCAACTAACTCAAAATTCTACCTGTCTCAAATAAAGACCAAAGCAAGGAATGATTTGCTCCATCTGCACCATGTTGTGACCTCAGCCTTTCATCCTTGTCTTGGAGGGATAGTATTTTGATAGAAGAAAAACTGGGCACAAAACCAGACCAGTCATTTCCTTGCAAGGAATCTTTATTTGATGCTGCTAAATCCTTCATTGATTTAAAGCTGCGTCCCATTCTGTAAAAAGCATAAAAAAATCACTCGTTACAAAGTTGGGTGCCTGTAGTAAAGGCAATTGAGTCTAAACGAAACTCAAATGACCAAAAAATGCAATAAACTAAGAGGCAACTAGTAACAAGAGAGATTAAAGCAAGTTAAACAGACAATAAGAAGTAAGCAGAATGAGTTTCTTTTTTCAAATAATTACTTACATTATTTTTTGACACTAATGCTAATTCTAAACTTAGAACTGCAGTCCAGGACGTCCAATAACAGAACATATTGAAATTTTCCACTGTTAATAGTTGACCAATGTGGTACTTTAAAAATTAAAAATTGCTTCAAATATTCTGTAATGCTGGAAATTTTGGTAGGGCATATTACACATTTTCTAGTAGACTCTATTTTGCACTTTGCCACTTCCAAGAAAGATTTTTGGGTTCTTGTTTTATCAGTTTGGCAATGAAACTCATCTTGAATCTTCTTTTGATACAGAATATCTTCCCTATCCAAGTACCCATGTTATAACCATTTAGTTTTTCTATTAAAGTGTACTCTGAACTGATGATATATTTGTTACGACATGGGTTTATGTCAAGAGTTCCAGAATTCCAAATTATTTCTAATATCTATTACTGACTTCAAAATATATTCATTATGTTATTTGGCAAGTGGAAAATCTGACATGGCCTGATATGGAGTTAGTATAATGAAAATACAGTTTAGGAGGTTAGCTAGGTGGTCCCTCAGGAATACCCTATGAAGATTAATGTGGATGATCTCCCTAAGGGTAATATATTGATCTCTAATTGGCTATTCTTTGAATGAGCACAATACAACAGAGGCTTCTTTTAAGAATATTTCTAGAGTATTACTAGCATTTTAATTTGTTCTTTTAGGACAACACAAAATGGAACAGCATGTAAGGTAGAACCTTTCTTCAAATTGGAAGGGGAAACTCCCTTCTAACAGAAAACTTAACTAAAACCCTAGAAAAGATAACTATGGATAAGATTTACAGCTTTTCCCAATGTGCACAAGATTTTCTCTTGGGTTTTGGCATGCAATGCAAACAAACTAAAATAACCCTATCTTTCTGCTCTGGGGTATGAGCATAAGACTGCAACAGTTCTTCCACACACAAACGAGAGAATTTTATCTTTTATGATCACTGCTAGCAACCTAACCTATGACAACACAATCACACAATTTCCTGGCTGAAGAACAGACACCAAAAAGTCTGTACACACGAGAAGTGAATTGGAGAAACAAGACAAGATTTTATAAACCCGATACCTGAGAATTGCATACAAAGCTACAAGTACTCAAATTAATAATGATCACAATACAAAGCTTACAATAATTACCAATTTATATTACTTTCACTTTGTCGCTCTGTAAACTTGATCCGGAGACAATAGAAACTCCTTTAACTTTGTCACCTCGCAAACTTGATCCGGAGGCGACAAAGACTATTTTCACTTTGCCACTTTATGAGACACACAAAGTTGATATTGAATAATGTGAAAAAGTGTGGGATAGTAGTGTGCTTGAATGTCAAAAACATATCGGCAAATGGTGGTTCGAAGAGAAGAAATTACGAGTGCACAAGATATTGAAGAGGGGTGAATTCAAGGACAATTTTTCTATCATGATAACCTTGCACAATCGGATTACAGGACAAGAGAAGGCAAGGACTTTCAAGTCTTTGATGTCCTACCTTATGAGCACCACATGCGAGGGAGATGTCTATTTTGATTGAGATATCTTGATTAGAGAGTACATACATAAGTAGTTATCACAATTTGAGCATACTTGTAGTATGACTTCTTATATAGTCTATGAGTTTAGTTGGACCTTATAAGACCACTCACATCTTCAAACACTTTCCACAGTTACAATGAGTCTTTGAAACACTACAGGAGACTGAATGATGCCTTCTTGATGCACTTAGTGAGAAATATGGATGAATTGATGCATGTATGCATTTCACAACATGCCAACACTGCAATTTTGGATTGGGCCAATTGGTATTATTCAATTTCCAACTTTCACCTACATCAAGGTATTCACCTTTTCTTCGCATCCATATATGTTGCCATGATATCCAAGTGATGAGGTCATCATCATGGAGTACTTGATTTCCCAATTCAACTAGGCATATACAAGTGTAAGACCACCATTGATTCCAAATATTTCAAACCTTTATATGAGAAACACACATATGATCCAAAGAGTTTCATGTTTAATCGATTGGGAGGTAAATACAGACATCTACCAAAAGTTGTAGAATAAAGGGTTAACTATGCAGATGAATTTTAAGTCAAAATAAGAGAGTATAGTCGAATGACTATTTATAAGATCCCTTGGCAAAACTGACCTTATTTTCTGAATTCTGATCTGATTTCTTGATTTGGTTTTTGTTTGATTTTGATTGGTTTTTTAGTGTTTTCAATGCATAAAAGTTTTTGCCATTATGTGATAACAATATAGAACCATTTTTGCATGAAAACCAAAATAAATAGATGACTGAAAATGAAATCAGACCACTGATATAGATAGGAACAACAATTAGATTGTTTCAAATTGAAGATTTGAAAGATGTTACATCACAACAACATACCCGGATGATCATAGGATGATATCATGCCAATCATCCACATATATGGGAGTTGATATACAAATGATAAGTTTGATTACAACTCAGATCTGGTAATGACTGTAGATGTTGTCTTCAATGGCCAAGAAACTCCCTCCAAAGTGAAGCGATGGCTCCCAATGATTGCCGCCAAGACTAGGATGATAGCCAATGACAATGAATGATGTGATTGTTGTTCTAAACCTGTCCCATCAATCTGAAACTGTCTGCAGATGTCTGATATGAACCCTCAGCTGACTGAAATACACATTTACATGCCACAAACTTCCTCCAAAAGGGCAGCGATCAAGCCTAGGATGGAGCAATGAAACCTTAGGTGGAAAATATGCCAATTGAACACGAAATTATGCCTCAAAACCCTCTGATCTGCAATCTGTTATGAACTTGCTCAGGTCTGAAACACAAATCTGCATACAAATGAATGATAACTATCACCAAAAAAGCCCTCCAAAACATGGCACTTCACCTCCAAACCCTAACAATGCGTATGATGATGAAAATATGTCAAGGAAACCTTCAGATCTGAATCAATTCGTCCTCAACCTGCAAAGGAAATTCCAAACCATAGTGCCATCATGAAGCCAGATCCATTTACCCTCAAACACCCTAGCTTCAATCCACAACAAAAACCTACATATAAGTCCAATGATGAACCCTGGATGGATCCACCTCACAAAGTGGAGTGGGTTTTCGTCCAAACCACCAAATTCTAAGGGTTTTCGTCCTTAAAAGTCTGCTGAAACAAAGTTACAGCTAATGAGAAATTCTCCAAGTATCAAATGACAAATATCCAATATGATGAAAATGCCTCCCAAACACCTTTTTTATGATCCTCAACTTAGGCACCCAAATGCAATATGATTTATTTTATTTTTCTTTATTTTTCCTCAAGTTGGGCGGCCCATTTGGAGAGATATAATAATAATATTTTATTATTTTCCCACTAGACTTGGGCGGTCACTTTTTGGGCAAATATAATTATTTTAATTAAAATATTATTTTTTAATTTTCATTTGCTTATTTCCATTTTTCTCCTTTTTTTCTTATTTTCCACTCTCCAAGTGGTTCACTCCTATCCTTGGCAAATTATTTTAATATTTTTGACTTCTCCAAAAATAACATAAAAATACTCTAAGTCATATTCCACTTCCGTTTTGCCAAGGAAAAATAATTATTTGCCAATTTTCCAAATATCTAGTCATTTTGCATCAATGGCTCAAAAAGGGGACATTACACTACTAGATAGTCTGTTTAACTATGGAGGGCATGCCCAAAGATCGTTCAGATTCTGAATCCGAAACAAGATAGTTTGTTTATGACAACCACTATAGATCAGCAGCCCCTACCTTCAATTAATTAGGCTAACAAGGAAAATACTTTGAATCAAGAAAGGGCTAAGATGATCTTAAGTCAAAGTAGATTTATCTTGCAAGCAAAAATTGCCAAGAAGCTTCAAGGGAAGCAAAGTATAAGAATCAGATTTCAGAGCTTCCTCAAGTAAATGCATCGTCTTCTTCCTCTTCTTCAAGAACAATAACAAGTATTATGATTGCAGAAGATAAAGGCAATGAAGAAGGAAAAATAAAGGATAAAGAAAAGGTGAAAAAAGATGTAGATGCAGCCCCCAATGTTGGAAGTTAATTTCCAAGAAGAGTGTTGGGATCTTTCTTGTTATTCAGCATAATCATGAACCACAGATTATGTCATTTACTCCTATGTTTCCATCTCCTACTTCTCCTTCTAGATCTGCTTCCTCATCACAAATTAGACCATGTTCACCTCACATACCTATGGATGTTGCCTTAACATTCATACAACAAGAATCTCCTATTCTGCCTCTCATTCCATCTCCACCCCATTCTCAAGTTCTACCATCTCCTCTTCATACTATCCCTTCTCTTAACTACCCCCCGTCATTGAAATCCCTTCTTCCATTAAAAATTCCACAAGAATGCAGGATAAAAGAAAAGAAGCACCAAAGTGGGTGAGATCCATGGTTAACAAAAAGAGGAAAAAATCTCACCTTATCAAATTAACTCTGCTACTCTTTCATCCATCATTTCATAATCAAAACCCAAAAATCCAAAGAGACAATCTAGGGTGAAGAGAACTACAAACAGTCATTTGGTTATGGAGACTACTATTCCTCCAAAGGAGGAAACTATGCAGGATGTTGAGCCAACAGGCTTTCAAATAGCAGAGACCAGTTTGGGGTCTGTACCCACCATAACGATGTTAATATGTTGGAGGTAGTCACTGAAAAACATCAAGGAAAGAGTCCTTAAAGATGGAGAAGATAATGCAGCCTTGAAGGCTGAAATCAAACATTTCCAAGGGTTCATTGCTTGTGACTTGCAGCCTATACCAAGCCCTACAGGATTTGTGCCTCAAATTCTACAATCTACTAATGAGCAGAGACGATTAGATCAGCTAGTTGCACATGGAAAAGGCATTGAGCAGTAGATTGTGAGATATATCGGCAGGGTACTAGGGTGTTGGGAAAGTTGTACGCTTCGATAGCCAAAGCAAAAGAGGTAAAATATGAAATTTCCGTGATGAGAAAAGGTATAGCTAGTAAGCTTCCAATTTATGAGCAATTTGTAGAAAAGCTTAGACCTATCAGCACCCTAGGATTGACAAAGTTAAAGATAAAACAATGTTCCACATAGATAGGGTAGTACAAATTTTGATGAAGATGCTTGATGAGATCATTTCTACTTTGTATGAATAGAAATTGAAGTTGGATGAAGTAGAAGAGTTGATTTCTTGTCTCGTGACTGCTGTTCATTGTAAATTTTATGATGTGAATGGTGTGTCAATTGATCTGGATGAAGTGCAGGGTGAGTTTTAGCGATTGGTAAAGGACAAATTTGGGAAAGCACAACATATAAGTAACATGTATGAGTTGGTCAAAATTGCTAGACATATTCAAAAAGGTGAGGAAAAGTTGGCAGAGTTAGAAGCATCAACCTCAGAGGCCGGATATGTACTACAAATGTAAAGTGTACAAATGGATTCAATGGTAGTACCAGAGGAATCCAGGGTTCTGAATTTCTTCAAAGTATTCCGGATCCTACTTCTACACCAAGACTGTTGTACCCATACGAAATTTTTCGTATATGTGCCCAAACACACCTCCCCAACACCATGTAGCCTTGTCATTACTGCGCTAACCCTGTAGGTACAAGACATATCAAAAGATGGCGACTCAAGGCTCAAATGGAGGGAGATTCTGGCCAACCAATCAGGCCTGGAGCAGTGAAAGAACATCAAAAAAGAGGAAGTCAAAGTGATGAATTGAAGGCCAAAACGACATAAAGGAACCAAGGGAAGCAATGCAAAGGCATTTTTGGGTGTTCTTGGCTAAAATGTGCTCCATCTTGGAGTATAATTCATGGAGGAGAGGCTTCAATGAGAGCTTTTGATCATATGAGCTTGGTTTCCAAACTTCAAGACATTCCGTCATCAGACAAAGAAGTTACGGCAAAAAGAAGATCTCGAGGCAGAGGCAAATGGCATTAATCCGAGCAATCTCCGTCAAAGAAGCTAAGGCAAAATTCAAAGCCTCACAAGGTCAAGAGTCATGATGAATAAGCGTGGAAGTGGCAAATCAATTACAAGGCTATCATAGCAACCTCAAGGAAAGGATCAAAGGTTTTTCAAAGGCCAAAGGACGAAGAATTGTTTAAGGCAAGTCACAATGCAAAAGGCGCTCATTTTGAGCAAAAGGCACGCCTTTCTTCATCCTCAAAAAGGCGCCCTTTTCAAGCATTTCCCATGCCTTTTGATCACCTTCAAAAAGGCACCCTTTCTAGCTAAATCCCACGCTTTTTTGACTCTCTCAAAAGGCGCCTATATTCCTCATTTTGCATGCCTTTTGGGTCCTCACAAAAGGCGCCTCTTTTGCCTTAGTCTCACGCCTATTTTGCCACTCCTAAAAGTCACCCATTTTGAAGGAAATCCACGCCAATTTGCCACTCTCAAAAGGCGCCTAGTTAGCCCAAAATGCACGCCATTTTCTCACCTCCAAAAAAGGCGCTTAAAAACTCCAAATTGCACACCATTTTGAGGCATCTCAAAAGGCGCCTAGAATCACAAAAACCCATGCCTTTTTGTCTAGAAGAAAGGCGCCTATTTTGCCCATTTCCCACGCCTATTTGACACATGAGAAAGGCGCCACTATTTGATCATTTGCACTCCTTTTTGAAAGCGCCAAAAGTTGCATGAGATGGGCGTTGAAGAGAGAGAATATTGGACGCCTAGGAGAGAGAAATATTGAAGCTATGAATACACCCCTCTTCTATTCTTATTCATTCATTGTGTTTGCATGATTGGAGAAGAAAAGCAAAGCAAAAAGAGAAAGTAAACCCTAGAAGGGTGGCGTCCACTATAAAGGAGATCTCTTGCATAGTTATTATCATTTTCCAAAGGCAAGAGAAGGGTTTAGAGGCTGCACTTCACACATGGCAGCCATTAATGGAAGATTGAAAGCTTGCAAAGGGTGAATTCAAAGGCTTTAAGGAGTGGATCTTCGCATACAGGGCAAAGTCTAGACATTGTTGCATCATTCTATACCTTCCTATCACACTCCAAGGCATATTTGTTCACACGAAGACCTTTTCTTTGCATTGGAGGCCATTGTTGAGGGTTTCAAGCTTTTTATTTGCAGGTTTAAAAGGCACTTTTTGGACCAGCCAAGTATCCAAGAGGCGATTCATGACTTCCAAGCACTTTTTCCTTCATCCTCCATCATTCTAAGGCCCACTTGTACACTCAGGAGGCAGCGCCCAAGTCCAGGAGGCCATTTTTGATGATTTTTCAAGGTTTTCCTTCGCTGGTTGTGACTGTTCATGGGCAAAATCACCACCTACAGCCAAAATAAAAGTGATTTTTGAGGCCTATATGTCCAAAATTTCTCATTTCTAGCGCATACCCACTTCGGCAAAACGCGTTTTCCATCACCTTCAGCTGTTTTGAGCTCAAATCCATTGAATCTTTGAGGTTGCCGCTACAAATTTTCATTTTCCAAGGGCAAAAAATTAATTTTTTCACAAAAAATTAAATTTTGGACAGCGAAAAGGAAACATGATTTTCTTGGGCAGTGAACACACAGAGGTCCAGATTGGCAATTTTCAAGGCAAAAAGACATCAGAATAAGACCCCTCCAAGTCATCATGCAATATTCATCAGTCACCATTGAGGCTAAATCCTTGCTCAAACATGAATATTCCAAGGTCAAGGAAACAGACTTGTGTCAAGTCTCACCTGAGGGTTTTGACTTGGAACCACTGATAAGCTCAGGCAATGCAGCAGCAAGAAATTTGAAGAGTTCAAGGCTCATTCAAGCCAAATCATTCCCTATAGCAGCTCAGTCTTGAATTTGTACTTTCATGCATCCAACACTATAATCCTGAATCAAGAGAAGTCAGATCAAAGGATGGAAGATTGATTGCCAGCCTGAAATCTAATGATATAGAGTTTGCCCTTGGCATCCCACTTTTCGAAGAATCACTTGTCCTTGATCTAGAAGAAAGTGACGGAGTGTGGACCTCAACTACTGATAAATGCCAAAAGATAGCCTGCAAATGGCTAAAGGAAAGAAGGAATACACTTCCAAGGAATGTGGGTCGAGGCCAGTTCAAGGATGAGTATGCAATCATGATCACAATGCTCAACCGGATTACAGGCCAAGCTGAGGGGAGAAGTTTCAGAACATGGATGTTCTATGTCATTAGCACGATAGCCAATGGAAGTGCAACCTATGAGTGGTCTACCCTCATAAGCGACTGCATCCATCGGCAAATCATAGAGTTAACTCGAACTCGTGAATTCAAGATGGTATCCTACTTGCTATTCATGGTGGCCAAACAGCATCACTTTGCCGGATTGAACTTCATAGGCTCTCTGCAAAATACCAGAATCACCAGGCTATATCCTCAGCTTGAAATTTCAGAGTGCCAGAAGCACTTCCGCCGAGTCAACGACGCATTTTTAATGTTCACTGTGCGTGACTTGGAGAACCAAATGCATGTCAGAGTATCAAAGGAGGCCAGAGCGGTGATCTCGGAATGGGCGGACTGGTATATTCAATTTCCTACCTTCTCCTACATTCAAGTGTACGAGTTCACATCATGTCCATATATGCTACCAAGGTACCCTTCTGACAAAGTGGTCTTCATGGAGTTCCTACGTCAGATTGAATAAGTGCATAGTTTCCTACGCAGCAGGCATAAGATGGTGGTAAACTTCCCTATTCAGCTAGGTGTCTTCAAATGTAAAAGTGTCTTCGATGCAAAAGTAATTGGAGAGGAAATGTCCAAATTCGGCCTAAAGACCTTCAAGGAGAAGCGCACTTATGATCCTAAGCGGGTGATGAAATCCAGACTCAGCGGCAAGTTTGCTCATGTGCCTACTATGGAATATTTTTGGGTCAACTGTGAAAATCAATATGAGGTTCGTCGAAAGAGTTTCAGCCGCTTCACTTTGGAGCAAATACCAGTTTTCCTTGATGAAAATGGCAAAGGCTTGCGCGAGAATGATTCAATTCTCTCCCCAAAATTCATCAAGGAGGGAATTGATTCACAACCATTGCCACAAATGGATTGGTCACTCCAAGAAATCACCTCTATTGCTGAAAGAACTAAAGGGGTAGTGAAACAAAGCTAGATGTTCATCAACAGTCAGAGGAATAAAAGGACAACTACACCTAAGGACAATACATCTACAGCAGAGCCGCCACCTTCACCCACTCACTTGACTCCACGCCTAAAATCCAAGGTAGTGAGTGGAAAGACCCAAGAAGCCAACATCGCCAAGGAAGAACCCTTGAGGGTGACCCAGAAGAAGGCTTAAGTCCCAGCACAGCAGCAACCAAAGGCAACCCCTTTGCCATCAGCTGAGCCTAGTTCACCGACAACTTCTATTTCAGCTTCTACTTCTACTTCATCTTCTTCTTCAGAAGAGGGGAATTTACCTGCACCACAAAGAATACCTAAACCTCACTTGTCTCCTATACCTATCGATTCTACACCACTTAACTCATCAGGAGTTAATGAGGCAGGAGAACCAGAGGTCGTGCAGGGAGTTGAGGTGGACACAGTAATGGAAGTGGATCTGGAGTTCGAGCCTAATATAGTGTTGGATTTTAATCCTGAGTTAGATACACATTTTACACCTCCTGAGGTTGAAGTCACGCCAAATCCGGAAGTTGAGAAGGAAAATCATCCAAAACCAAGGTTTCAGGCGTCTACTTCAAGTTGGCTTCATACAGCAATTAAGGAGAAAAAGAAATGGCCATCATACCAGCTGGATTTCAGTGCACTAACCAAAACTTTCAAAGAGCCCTCAATAAAGAAGCTCAAAAAGCAGTCAAGGATTTTGAAGTGTGATGAAGGTGAATTAATCCTAGAGACTACTATTCCTCCCCAGGACAAAGCAACTGAAGAAGTTGAGCCCGAAGATTATCACATTGTTAAGACTAGCTTTGGCCATAGCACACGACAGGCAGCAGTAAACATTTTGGAGGCTGCTACTGATACTATGAGGAATAGGGTATTGAAAGATGGAGAGGACAAGGTTGCCCTCAAATCAGAAAATAAGTAGCTACGTCAATATATTTCACAGCTCTTGCATTCACCTTCTCCGCCTTCACTCTTTTTGCCACAGGTGATGGAATCTACTGATGAGCAAAAGCAATTGAGTCAGCTGGTTGTATATGGCAAACATACTAAGGACTGGGTGGAGCATTTCATAGCGAAAAGTGTTAACTTTCTAGCAAAGTTGACGGCAGTGGTGTCAAATTCCAAGGATATTCTGCTGGGAATTCAAAATATGATAGAATGCATGACAGACATGGAGCCTGTTTATGATAGACTGATGGTTAGATTGCGACCACTTGGCATGAGGCCTATAACGGCGGAGCAACAAGCTACTGTTTTCTCATGGACCCATCAATACTCTTTCTTGGTTTACACCTCAAAGAATATAGCCATGGAGTTGGCTACGTGGAAAGAAAAGCTTCTGGGTATTGAAAAAAATGCCATTGATTTTGTCCAAAACATTCCTTGCAAGTATTTCAGCGATAAAGGCGTAAATTGCCTTGTTCATATTTTGCAGGAGTTTATTCAGCTAATCCGCGGAAAGTTTTGTGGTAATCCCCACGTAGACAAAATGTACCTCCTGGTTGAAATTGCATCAAAGTTTGCCAAGGTTGAAAAAGATTTTGAGGTTTTTGCGAAAATCACAAAGGATGCTGCCATTGACCTGCAGATGAGGGCATTTCACCTTGACTCCATGATTATGCCAGATGAGGCTAGGATTGATGAATTCGAGAGAAATCTCAATTCTCATACTTAGTCAATTTTTTTACTATCTGCAGGAGGGATTTATTTTTGGCAGGAGAGATTTCCAAAGCAGTTTCTATTTTGAGAACTAACTTTGCTATCTAGAGTTAAATTTATTTTTGGATTTTGCTTTTGGAAATCATGCAAATTTTCTGTGAGTTGGAACTCAATGTGTAATAACATGCAAGTTCAGTTAACTGAACTGCATGACAAGATTTTTTATTTTTAATTGCTAATAAGCTTGCATGCTTCCCATGCAGCATTAGATCTAGAGTGAAGAGTGTTAGTTAACTCTTCCTTTTATTTCCTTGCATCTTTTCTTTTTAGGTATAAATAAGTGTATTCTACACACTTAAACTCTCTAATGGTAAATGTTGAAACTAATTTTTGCTCGCATTTTATTGTTCAAGCAGTGTTATTTGTTCTTGTCTTTTGATTAATGAGAATATACATCATAGCTTCTGAGATCTATCTTGTTATCAAGGGTTGTGAAAATCATTCATGACTTTGTGCATAAACGGTTATTGTTAGATTATCATTGTTCTTTTGTGTTGAAAATCTCCAAGTTGTTCCTTCGATTTCTTTATGCTCTGGATTTACTTAAAGGAATCGGAAGTGTTTTTAGATAGAGTTAGTTATTTTCTTCTATAATGCTTTAGAAAATCTTATAGCCTTGCAGAAGAGCTTCATTGCCTTGTGCTCGTGCCCTGAGAAACCAAAAAGATAGGTTATTTTGTAAACGTCTTTTTAATTTCCTTGTTGAGGGAGCTTCCCCTCCTAATTTGAAGAACAGTCCTACTGTACATGCTGTCCGTTTTTCTTTCTTGCCGAAAGGTGCGAAATTAAATGCTAACAAAGACCATCGGCTGGGGTTGCCAAGTAGCTATTTTTTTGGCTGCCGCTGTTTTTGGCTGGATATGATTTTTGAAGTTTCTCCTATTCTTGGAGTCCTATTTTTAGATCTCTTATTTTAGGACGTGATATTTTGGATCACTATTTAGGAGATTTATTTCAGTCATATTTATCTTATCAGAAATTTATTTTTTGATTTTATATTGTATTTTATCCAACAAAATTGTATTTTGGGCTTTTTCATGTGCAAGCAAACCATTCTTAGCTTGGAAGTTATAGTTAGCTTCTTATTATTTTGCATGCAAAGTTTTGTAAGCCATTATAAATGTCATTTGCACTTAGTTTTCTAATTGTAATTTTATGCCTACTTGCTGCTGAGGCTGTTGTTCAAAGAGTTTTGATTTTCATGTCCAAGTGTCTTGTGAGTTAAGTACAATTTGGTGATTATTGCAAGCTTTGTATTGCAGTCTTTATTAAAAGAAGTTCTATATCTTTGTATGCAACTCCTCATATTTAATTCATAGTAATTCATGTATGTGTTTAATTCAATCCAATCACATATACTTGTAATTTTTAGTCTCTATGTATAGCTGAAATGTACAAGTGTTCATTAGTTGTTATAGGTCTTTGTGCATTAGATAGAAAATATAAAATCTCATCTAGTGCAAAAGTGTTGAATCACCTCGTGCCCTAACTGAAGAACAAAAAGTTAGGTATTTAGTTTAAATTTTAGTTTTGAAAAATATATCATCTCCTTCACTTTTTCAAAAGGGAGCTTCCCATCATAATTCGAACAAAGACATTGTAACGTCCCCAAATTATAATTTTTGTAATTTTCTAATTTTTTTGTGTTTTCTGAATGCTTACAAACTGAAATAATAAGGAATGTAAATAGCTACAGCAACTATAACAAATTGGAACCCCTTCTCATATCATAATATTCAGAATTGACAATTTCAGCATGTTGATAACCAATGAACAGCAAATTGAGATTACACTTTGAATGATAAGCAAACTATGCTGCACCAACAGCAAACTGATATCACAGCCTCCTTATTACATAAAGTAGCACAACTTACACAATCTGTGTAAGGTCCCTTACAAGATCTGCCCTAAATTCTGAGTTTTATTTTCTGATTTCTGCACTTTAGAATTCTGCTCCAAACCCTAGAATTCTGATTTATTTTTCTGATTGTAAACAAATATGGCCAACGAACACATATGCATCCAAAATGCTCAAATAATATGCCAATAATGAACCCTTATGATAATAATATCAATCATGAACTCATCCACACTATATGAACATCCGCAATGCAAACAAAATGGGAAACCAATCTGATTTCTGAATATATCAGACTGCTGCCACAAATCAGAATATCTGAATATGCATTTACATCAATTACATAGGCTCAAACATGCCCAAATATAGCCTAGAAATCTGCCCTTACAATTCAGACCTAATAATAGGTTTGTACATACCAAAATGATGTGGAATGAAAGCACAAAGAAAACCCTAGCTGGGCGAACTTCTTCAGCTAGGCGGCGCTCCCTTGGAAATGACCAAACACATGCAAAATGAGGACGGCTAGGGCTTGGACTGATCAGCAATGCTTCAAAGTGAAATTGCCCTCCTTGGCGCTCAATCTAGGGTGAAAACCCTAGCTCTATCAATGCACAAATCCCTCCAAATGATGGCGCTTCAAGTCAGATCTGAATATCTGATTTTTCCTTCACTTCTCCAAATTGTATTTGGCACAAATCTCACAATTTGGCCTTAGGGTTTCTGCAGAAACAAATATGACTTTGTCGCTCCTTCTTTCCTTGCAAATCTCCAATGACGCGCAAATATGAACTTCGTATGAGTCCACCTTCAAGATATGATTGGGTTTTCGTCCAATCCACCTATCTTCCTAAGGGTTTTCGTCCTTGGAAGATGCCGAACCAAAAGTTGCAGCCAAGAGATAAATATCCAAAGAAAAGGATATGAATAAATGATGATCAATTGAGCTCAAAACACCTTATATTTATACATGATTTTATATTTTCCTCAAGCTGGCCAACCACCTTGGATAGTCCCTTTTATTTTATTTTTATTTCTTTCTCCCTAGGCCAACCTCCTTTTGGGCGCCAAACATAAAGAAATGACCTTATTTTATTTTATATTATTTTTCCCAACTTGGGCGAACCTCCTTGGGAACCAATAAATGCATCCTTTGACCTCTCTTAGGTTGTCCACCATCAAAAGAAATTATTTTGCATTATTTTATATTTAGTATGGCATCACAAAAATACCCAAGCTCATTTCCCATCATCAATAAGCCCAGCAAAATTAGTAAAATACATGATTTAACTAATTAGAGTATTCCCTTGCTTCTTCAACCTAGCCCACGAGAATAAAATAGGCTAGCCGACTCTGGTGGGTGATCACTCGGAAAAAGGGGGCATTACAATCTGCAAATTATATAATACTGTGTTCCCAATAACATCATTTAAAACTTCATAATTCTGCACTTACAAATATAGAAATGACCCTGATTAATAGGATGCAGACCACCTAGAGTACGAATTGGCCCCCTTGTCAAGCTATACGCAGCTTAAGTCTCTTTCGCCAATCCAAGTTGTGCAAAAAGAGCAAGGTATAGGGTGCGGCTACTATCCAGCACCACTGTCACATGTGCGGCAGACCTGCAAATAACTCCTAAATGGTGCGGACTGCCTGTGAAAACCTGTGATATCTCAAACCCCCTTCACTATCCCAAGGATGAGCAATAGATATGTTGTTAGTCAAAGTATATGGTGTGGTCAATGCACAACAATCTTGGAGGTAACTTTTGGACAATGATGGCTTAAACAACTACTGCAATCATGTTGTACCTGTTGATGATTGTTTTAGACAAGTCAACAATAGAGTAAAACACTAGAGTATCCCACTCTCTCTTGAATAAAGCTCTTCAAAGGCTGAACTATGTGATCCAGTGAAGTAACTCCAAGGTTCCTTTTGTTTGATGCATGATGGGTTAACTCAATGATTACATGTGATCTTGCTGATAATCACAAAGGGACTTACGCAGACTCTTCTTCTTTCATTAGCTTTTTCCTCCTTTCAATGTGGATGAAGTATTCAGGATTTTAATAATAAAGAAAAGTAAAAGGTAAGGGTTCAGAAAGCTAATCTAAGGTCAATGAGGCAATGATGATGCTTGAATAGACAAACTCTTAAATTAACCTAACTCCACTTCGCCAAGGATGCCTACAACTACATGAAGTTGGTGCAATCTCCTAAGGTTACGCGAATGGTTTTCAAATCATGAAGACTTATATGAGCACCCATCGAATGACGCAGCTCAAACAAGCATCCACAATCGAACTTATACAAATAAGGCTCAGACTAGCTTTACACAACACTTCACCGGCGATGAGTGTTAAAAGCATGAGCTAAGAGTTGATCAAATATCCAATACATACATACATTACATCAAAGAACTTCTAATCTACTTTACTTCTAATTTGAAACACCTCTCCACTTCATCAAAGTACAAGAAACCATGTCATTTCACAAGACAACACTTAACACCAAATGAACTTCCAATGTTTTTGCATTATTCTTGGGAAATATTTACAACAATTTCAAGACCTCTCAAAGAATTTTGAGTCTCTCTTATTCTACTCCTACTTGCCTACTAACTACTCTCTCAACTACCTTTTTTACAAATGAGGCAACAAGGCCTTTATATAGTGCCCAGAATACATTGAATGGCTAAGATCAATTTGATAGCCAAGGGCTCAGATCATGCCACCTCAGAGGTAGTTACAACAACTTGCTATTTTTAGCACAAAAGAGAGAGGCAATGAAGGCACATTTTCCAATGTGATTAGGTAAGGCGAAAGCATTTAAAACATCCCCCACATAAAATCCCTTTGGCTTCTTTTATTAAATGATACATTTAATGCATTTAAAATGATGTGTACTCACCACATAGATGCCACTTCAGCATACTTTGAAAATTGTATCATCTTGTAGTGAGGTATTCGATGTGATTGCTTTAACTTGTATGTTTAGGAATACATCTTGTAGATCTTGCCTTGTTTTTTGAATTGTAAACTGGATGTATGATACTTGTTGCTTCACTTGATTAACTTCATGATTCTTTCTTCTTCCTGTAGGTAAGTTAATGATCTTCCTTGATGCTTCTTCATGTGGAGTAGATGATGATGATAATGATGTGGCTTTCTTCATGTAGGAATAGGAGACTCCCTTGGACTTGAAAATTGTAAAGGCTTGAAGCTTAGATGGATGAATGCCTTTGCTTGATGTAGAAGTTTGATGAAGTGATCTTGCACAATGATCTTCGAAGTGACCCTTCGGAATGTAAATAACAACACCTTCTTTGAATGTGGAGTAAATGACCTCTCAAGGATACTTGAAACTTGATGAATCTTTGAAACTTGATGAATCTTTGAAGATTGGGAAAACTTTACTTGAAATTTGGATGAGTGAATGCCTTGTCTTTGAACATGATGCCACTTGATGAAGAGTTCCAATAGATTGATGAAGAAACCAGCTGATACTTGAAGTGATGTAGATCTCTTGGAATGATGCTTCCTGGAAGATGATCTTGCACATGAGGTTTCCTTGAAGTAGAGTGGATGCCTTAGAAAGTCTTGATGAAGATGATGTCCTTTGGATGGATGTCTTCTAGATGATCATGATGCCAAAGAATTCCAACACAAGGATGATGAAAGGTTCCTTGAAACTGCTACATGATGCCTTGAAGCTATGACTAATGAAGATGCATCTTTGAACTTGATGTAGGTGATGAAATGCTCCAACCTGATGATAACACCTTAGCTCCTGCAACACAAAGAAAGAAATAATATCAATCCTTAATCTTACAAAATAATTATTATAAATCAATTTCTAACCTTTCGAACCTTAAGTGCATTAGATGCCAAATTAGTCAATTTCTAATTATCAATCATGGCAATTTCAATCTCTTCTATAACTAGCGCACTGGATTAAGGTATTGAGATCCCCTTCTTTTAGTCTTCCAAAACACTCAGCACTTTTGTCTTAGGCGCTTTGGATCAAGGAAGTGAGTTCTTCTTAAAAGCTTTCAAAATCAGATTTTAGTTACTCTAGGATATCCCGTTTGGACTGCCTCCTACAAGGCTGGCGCTTTGGATCAAAGTTGAGGATCCTCATGATGTTAGCGCAATGGATGAGATGTTAGAGATCTTCTTTGGGTCAGCACCTCAAAATGGCGCATTGGATCACAATTTTGAATCCTCTTCATAGGAGCGCATTGGATAGGTGTTTTAGTTTCCTCTAGGATCTTATGAAATTTGCACTTAACACTTAAAACCTGCCTCAAGCTCTTGGCGCATTGGATGAGGTATTCAAAATCTTCCTCACTAGATTAAGGATTTCGAAATCCTATTGATTTTCTTCACAAAACTTACATTTCGCCATCATCAAAAGGTGGCGCATTGGATCAAGGAGGTGAATTCTTCTTGATTTTCGCATTTAGATAAGGATTTCAAATCCTCTAAAAACTCTCATGAGGTTGGCGCGACGGTTGACACATTTGATTTCTTCTTGAATTTTGCCTTTTGATGGATCGGTTCATGCATTTGATTTCCTCTAAGAGGTGGCGCAATGGTTCAAGGATTTGATTTCCTCTTGAATGTCTTCTTGAATTTACCTTTACTTTCCCCTAGATGGCGCATTGGATCAAAGGTTCAAATTCCCCTTCATTTAGGCGCATTGGTTAAAGGGTAAGAGATCTTCCTCTACTAGGCGCTTTGGATGCCACTTTTGAAATCTTCTACAAGTTGGCACGGCGGTTAAGACATTTGAGATCTTCTTGTTTTGCGCACTAGTTAAGGGATTTGAAATCCTCTACCTTATCTCTCCACAAGGGCGCATTGGTTGGCACTTTCGAAATCCTCTAGAATTTTCGCTTTAGTTAAGGGATTGAAGATCTTCTAGAATTGGCGCATTGGTTCAAGGTTCGGAGATCCTCTAGAATTTAGTCTCGAAACTTATGATGTAGCACTTCTAGTCAAACTCCTTCTCTTGGACAGCGCATTGGATGACCCATTTGAAATCTTCTAGGAACTTAACACTTTTCAATGATAAACCCTTCCCCAATCATATTAGATCTTGATATTGAATCCTCTTAGAAAGGTGTGATTTCCTCTGAAATTTTCCTTTCAAAACTCAACTTTTACTCTCCTCTACAAGGTCGCATTGGTTGAGGAATTAAAAATCCTCTTGATTTTCGCATTAGATAAGGTTTTGAAATCCTCTGGAAACATCAAAAACTTACACCTTGACACTCAGAATTTTTTCTTTCTCCTTGGTGCGCCGGTTAAGGCCTTCAAGATCCTCTAAAATTTGGTGCAATAGATAGTACTTTCAAAATCATCTTCAAGTTGGCGGATTAGATGGGGAAGTCGAAATCATCATCTTTGCTACCCTTGGCGCATTGGATCAAGGGTTTGAAATCCTCTTCTATCCTCTATCCTTGGCGCATTAGATTGGGCGCAAGAGATCATCAACTTGATATCTTCTTAAAAACGGCATGATTTATCAAGATTTTGTGCCACCTTAATATGCCGTCGCACTGGATCAACTTTTTGAATCCTCTGGAGTAGTTGGTCATTTTCAGGGTCCTTGAGGTAAAGGTATATTGAAAAATATAAGTATAAGTTGAGAGATTGAATTTCTTATACTTTAAATATTTTTCAATATACCTTTCAGGATGTTTGAGATAGGTCTCGAATCCACCGGATTTAACATGCAAAATATAGAATTTGGAGGATTCACCAGATTTCAGACTTAGTCAATTTTTCAGGATTTCAGGCTACCAGACTTAGTCTTTTCAGGATCTCAAACATACATCAGGATGGGTCTCAAGATTCATCATTTGGATGGGATTTGATCAAGATTCTTCATTACCACAAGTTCATGTTCCCGATGAGACCTCCAGTTATAAAGCAAAAACCTCCTAGGAGAGACTTCTTGTTGGATTGGCAGAGGAAACGAACCTAAGGCATCGTCAGAACTTCATGCAAAGCATCGGAACTCAAAAAAAAGGAGGTCCCCATTTGCAATGGGGCAATGTGTGATTTGGTCACAACAGTACCCACACGAAAAATTTTCCACTAATTAGTATGTTCAGCTGGTCTTGATTGTTGAAAATCTCATACCACTACGTCTTCTGTAGTAATTGACTAACCTTGCAGCGCTAAGAATTAATATTTTGAAAATCCAAGGCAAGGATATGAAGAAAGGTGCACCAGTGATCAAAAGAGCGCGCTAAGAATCAATAAAGCGCTCCAAGAGCAGGTTTGGCATGCCTGGAACAGGTTAGGCGTGACTGGAGTAGGTTTGGCGCGCCTGGAGCAGGTTTGGCACGCCTGTAGCAGGTTTAGCACGCCTGGGGCAAGTGAAACATGCCTTGAACAAGTTAGGCGCACCTAGACGAGAATTGGTGTGCCTGATTGAGGTTAGGCGCGCCAAAGAGAGGTTTAGCACGCCTAGAATCAATAAGGCGTGCCTAGAAGCAGCAAAGTGCGCCAAAGCCCATGAAGGTGCGTCAGAAAACATAAAAGCGCACCTATCAAAGATCTAGCTCACCTATGCATGGCAAGCGCACTTAGAAGTCAAGTTCACTGAAGAGAATTGGAGCACGCCAAAAAGAATCTTAAAGCACGCCTGCCAACTCAAAACAACGTCTATGTCAAAAAAGAAGCGCCTGGAGCCAAGGAGGCATGCTTGGAGCCGAGGAGGCGCACCTAGAGCCAGGGAGCACGCCTTGGAGTCATAAAGTGCTCTAAAGCAACGTGGAAATGAGTTCAGAGACAATAAAGGGCACTCAAACCAGTGAAGGAGCGCCATGAGGAAGCCTGAAGCACTCAGAAGAAGATTGGCACACCTAGAAGCAATGAGATGCATCAGGAAGCATCAAGGAGCGCCTAGAAGTAGATAGGCGCACCCAGGAGTAGATAGGCGCGCCCAGAAGTAGTGAGGCGTGCCAGGGGTAAGATTGGCGCGCCTGGAGCCACAGAGGCGCGCTTGAAGCAAGTAAAGCGCGCCATGAGCGAGCAGGACGCGCCAAGATTTGAAAAGCGTGCCTAGAGTAAGAATGGTACATCTAAAGATTCAAATGAATATCTAAAGGTAATACACCAAGTAGAATGTGTCAAGATCTCGCATGCCTCGATTAAATGAAGAAGCTCCTGAACAAGTTTTAAATGCATCCAAAGTGATTAAAGTTTTTCAAAGGGCTTAGGCGCGTCCAAAAAGTGTGAGTGCGCCTTGCAAGTGCACCTAGTCCCAGATAAGCGCGTCCAAAATGAGAGCAGATGCACCTGCAATCAAGAGGAAAGAGCACTCCCTGAAGGTTACGTGCACCTGTTAAAGGGGAGAAGTGTGTGGTTTTGAAAAAGAGCACCTAGGAGCACGTTCACATAATGGAGATCACGCCAAGATTAAAAGGAGACACTTTCATTACTAATTTCATAACAAAAAATGGAACACTCTGTGTCTAGTAGGCTCGTTTGGAGGAATCATGCACTCCAAAAATAATCAAAAGTGCGTCCAAATGGAGTTTGACGCGTCCGAGTGAGGACGCACCTAAATTTAGGTGCATCCATGTTAAAACTAGCGCACCAACAGGGAGGCGCGTCCACCTTCAGGGAGGCGTGCTTTTCTCTTTTCAATCGTTAATTTTAGCCTCTTCTTAAAAATAGAAAAAGCAAAACATAACTTCAGTTTAAGAGGGCTGACCCTTTCATGCAATCTTATGCCTTTCAAAAGGCTATAATTAGGGTGCTTTTATCATGCAATTTTGGAGCTATTTGTAATAAACATGCAATAATCAATTAATTGATTTTTGCATGGCTTTAGGATTATTTTATTATTTGTTTTAGTTGCAAATAAGGCTTGCATTCATGCAAGTCCATTCCTAGAGTGAAGAGTATTAGTTAAATTCTTATTTCCCTTCTCATGCATTTGCTTTAAAGTAGTATAAATACGTGTTTTTGCACAAGCACAAGCATAGAGATTTTAGAATTCAAATTCATTGTTAGTTAGCTTTTTTCGAACCTTTTGAGGAGTTAGCATTTTTCAGTATTGACTATCAGAGTTGGAGAAATCAATTGTACTCATGAAAGAACATCAATGAAAATGGCAATTCTCATGCCTTCATTATGCTGGAGTTGCTAGTTACCTAGTGTTCAAATTGTGATTCTGTTGTTTATTTGATAACATCTATTATGCATGTTTTCACTGATAAATGATTATTGAAATGTGTCATCTGTGCCAAAGGTTAAGTCGATTCAAAGAATTTGTGAACTTTGTGTCATAGGTGAAATTGAAAGTATAAGTCGCAGCTTTGCATCGTCTTATAGTTGATCTAGTCAAGGCTTTCGTAATGTGGTCAATCAATCCAATTGTGTACTAACGTTGCTCAGCCTCTAAGTTTAGTTGAATAGCGCAAGAGTGTTGTCTAGTTTCTCATTTCAGTCAAAAAAGCACAAAAATTTTTGTTTCGCTATTGAATGTGCATCTCTTCCTTTCGCACATTGCATATCCAAAAGGTTGCAAATTTCCCTTTCATTCAGCATAAGTATGAAAAACCCCTAAAAACACTGTACATACTCTGTAGTTTTAAGTTTGTTTTATTTTACAGGGAGCTTCCTCTTCAAATTTGAAGAGCGGTTCTACCGCACATCTGTAGGTTTTACTTTCACGCTGAAAGGTGCAAAATAAAACACTAACAAATCAATATATAACAATCCAAAAACCCTCTACAGATGGGTGGCAGAGTATGGGACTGTTGTGATCCACTCTACTATAAATTTGCCACTCCCCAATGTTGTGTGATAAGGCTGTGATGTTGCCTTTAGTTGGTTCAGCTCAGCGATAGCGGCAAGATGTGTGAATAAACACTAAAATTCAGCCACCAAACCTATGGAACAACTCGGATAGTTTGCCTCCAAAATATTTAAATTATGCCAGCACATTGAATAGATGTGAAATCAGCAACAATGAATGTGAAATGATCTGAAAATGTGATGATGAATCCTCTTGACAGTATCCAAATAATTGCTTGCAAATCTAATCGTCAAAATTCTGAGATCTCGCCAGAAATAGCCCAATTTCAGCTCCAATGCAATCCCTATGTGAAGATTCCACCCTAGATAGAGATGAGGGTTTTCATCCCCAAATCTGGAAATGGAAATCCAAGAGAGTTTTTGTCCTCCAAGATTTCTGAAACAGCCAAGGATTTTTGTCCATGGATGTCAACTTGAACATGAAACTCCAAAATGAAGAATGCTAAATGAAATATTGATGATGAAATGAAGCCAAGCACCACCTTTTTATAACTTTCCAAATCGGGCCCTTGGATTTAAATTTCCCTCCAAAGTATTTAAAAATTCTTTATTTAATTAAGTGTTCAAAAATACTTTTTAAATTATTAAAATAATATTATTAGGTTGCCCCTTAAATATGAAATTACAAGCGCAATTTAAAGTAATATTACTAATTCTTTTAGTTCAAAAAGGGGACATGACAGATTTTACCTTACACATTAATCCATTTTGCGTTCCATTGAAAGGTTCTAATTAAAATGCTAACACCAGAGATGGCAGACTCGAGGAGTACTCACCGAGTCTAATGCCTGTCGAGTAAAGCCAGGGAAAACTCCACTCGAACTCGCTGAGTTTCTGGCCAGTACTCAATAGAAACTCGACGAGTCCGAGGCAAAAACTCACTTATGGTATGCTCATGGTTCTCTATTGCAAGAAGAATTAGATAAAGATATCGCATGTCAAGGCATAGTGGGATGCTTTCATGGTCCATGCATCCGAAGCAAATCGGCATCTGTAATGAAATAACATGCACAATGGAACAAGATGATATGATATATTCTGCAAATACTTGATAATAACTGAGAATAACAGGCCACTTCAAGGGGGGCAACCTCCAAATATCTCCAATGAGAGCACACTTCACAATATGATGATGAAATAAGACTCACATCCTCCTATATATACCTAATTATGCTTAGGCTGAATAGACACACCCCTATATAAGACCTAGTCCGACCTATCTAACTAAATAATAATATAATAATGATAACATGACTTAATTAGGAGTTAAGATAGCCACAAGCCGACTATTCATAACCCAATGTACACCAATATTAAGGGCGTAGCAGCATCCACTTCATCTATTACAAGTAGAGTGCCAGTGCCTACACCGACACGCACGCCACATAGCCTTTTTGTGCCCAGAAACACACCTGGAACACAACCATCATTGGAAGGTATAGGGTGGAACAAGAAGGTGCATCAACAAGCAGGTAAGGCATGTGCTGATTTTTGGTACTTCAACAACCTTCCTTTCAATGTGGCAAGTAATCCTTGTTGGAACTCCTATTTTTCAAGCCAAGTATTTGCAAAATCTTGCCAAGTTGCCCAAATAAACTAATCTTGCCAAATCCATCAAAGGTCCAACCCTATTCTTTTTGAAATGCAAAGAAGAAACCCAAAAAATCACTAAGTCCAAATATTCTAAGTGTTGTCCTTCTATTTTCTACCTTTGTCAAAGTTTCGGACTCCTATCTTCCATTGTGCCTTGTCTATCGGCTCCGAAGTCCAAGGCTCTAAATTCGTATAAGTGTTACGTCCTTCAAAAACGGCTAAGTGTATCTAGCGTTGAAGGTCAGGCTTGAGGCCTTCGTCTTCCGCGGAACATGCGTCAACAAGAAGGCCCAATCACGAAGCTCCACAACTTCGCATCAACGCAAAGCATAGTTGTTAGAGCCAAGTCATCTCTGCGCTATTGCGATAGGCCGCCATGTGTACAAGGTTAGCCGAAGGACTTTGAAGAGTGGTATTAGTGCATTCCACGTGGACGTAGAGTGCATGATCGCGGTGCCAGTTAAGTGGGACCCGATGAGGGGTGCGCTGATGCGAACTGTTGACATGTGTCCGAAGTCCGATAGAGCCAAAAACTTTCTAAGTGTTGCGGATTTTGGCAACCGGGGGGTTTGTCTTCTTTATTTCTTGTGGGCTCGGCGAAAGGCGGAAGGCCCGAGACCCGACCCCCGGCGATTTTCAAAAGCTTCTATGTATTTCAGCAGGTAGCAGTTTCCTTTCCTTCTTTCTTTTGGAAGGTGGAAGGAAGAAGGCCCGAGGCCCGACCCTCGACGACTTTTGTTCTTTTAAGTATTTCGGGTCGGGCGGTTCTTTTCTTCTCTTCCAAAGTGCACGGTGCAGGGTGAAGGCCCGACCTCCGAAGTCCGATTTGTCAGAGGTCAACTGACTGGCCTTCCATACTCCTCCCACCGCCTGGGAAGGCATCAATAACTTCCGAGAACACCATTAATGCAAAGTCGATGGTTGAAATCAATGTATTTATTGCAATTGGTGGAGTTGTTGAGGGTTTTTCGGCCCATTTCACTCTGAGGTCCACATTGAGAAGGCTATAAAGGCAAGGTCTAAACTCTTTTCAAGGGTTGGTCTTTTGGCATTTGATCAGGCAACAAATTGCAGAGCTCTCTAGGGTTTCAAAGAACAAAAAGTTCCAGTTCTCCAGCAGACAAGATACAAGTTATGAAAGGTTTCGTATTGATTTCAAGGATCAATGTATGAACTCATTTTTCTCATGTAATTTTTCAAGGGAATCCTAAGTTTCAGCTAGGGTTTCCTCTTGCCACACTTCATGGTATGACTCTAACCATTGATCAGATGAATATGACAGATTCTTAAAACATTACATGTTATGTGATGATCTCTTCTATGGTTGTAGATGAATGATTGTATTTTGACAAAGGATTACTAAGTATATTCTTCATTGATCGTTGTTTTTCTTGCATCTGGGTATTCAAAATGTGTGCGTTTCATTTCTGTGTTGTCTTTCCCTATGTTGAACTATGGACTCTGTAGCCCATCATAATAGGCACCGGCCTAAAATGTTTGATCACCCACACCTCTTTTAAAAAACTAAAACAAACTTATCAAGTGTGAAATGAAAAGTTAGTATTGCATGCGTTGTGGTTTTGTGTTGAAAATAGAAAATATTGTTAGTGAGTCTTCAAAGTACAATTCTAACAAGTCAAACACGCATACCCGCACCTTCCATTATTACAGGAAGTGTCTTCCATCACCTTAAACAGAGGTTTTAGTGCAGCAAGCTTGTCTTAATCTAGTGATTGTATTTAGGGATTAAAACAACGGTTGGGTATTGTTGCAATAGTATGACCTTGAGAATATCTTCCATTATTGTTAATCCTTGTTAAAGGATACCTCTAGGAACACCCTCCTTGGTTTAACTGAGCCAAAAGCGAAGGGGAGATTACCCATTCCCAACCATTGGCCCTTAATCATCATTATCCTATTAATGAACCTCTTCTCTATCTCCTTGATGACAACCCTGGCCTCGAAGATTGAAGAATGTTCTAGGGATTCGGATAAGTTATTTTGGGACCCAACAGATTCGCGTCGTTGCCGGGTAAGGTTTACTTTTGGTTGAGTTGTCGCAGTCTGTTAACATAGTGAAAAATCTAAGTAGTTCTTCGCAACAGGGAAGTGGCGACTCTATTAGTCAAACCCAGAAAATAAGTTTTCAGACAAGAAAGGAATTGAAATGGATCGTAGGAGAAGATCAGAAGATTTTTCAGCACAAGAAAGCTCTTCCGACCGCTCAAGAAGCCAACGGGATAGGGGGAGGATAAGATACCCCAATGTGGTGCTGACAAGAAACCCCAATGTGGTGCCTCCATTGAATACCCAAGACCAAGTAGGTACTTCTCTAGATGATGCATTTGATGACTGCAGAAGTCAGCATCAGTATACTTCTGACTCCTGAGGACTTTGTTGTTAATGTACTCAAGATGAATAGGAGAGTGAATAGAGATGAGTATGAGGTCCAAAGAAATCAGAATATTATTGGCAGGGGAAGAAGAGACATGTCTCATAATGTTGATGTAAGAACTTTTGGCATGCCTAATGAAAATCAAGAGGCTCGCCAGAATAATCAGCGTCATATTTCGCCCACAAGATCACTTAGAGATCAGCATGAGTCATGACAATATTCCTAGATCAACAGGAACAATCTGATGTTAAGGAAAGAGAAAGAACTCTCTATGAGGAATTAGACCTGCTTGATCATATCAAAAATAGACAAAGAGAGGTGCAGTACTTACTTGAACAACAGCAAGCTCAACTTGCCTAGCATGCCCAAGTAAATCAAAATGTATAGCAACAGGGCCACAATCAGCCACAGCAACAGAGACAATGACAACAGCATCAGCATCAACAAGTGGGACAGCAAGGCGTGAATCAAGCCCATTGTCAAAATGTTAATATTCAGCCCCTGCAGAATCAAGCTAATCAGCAGCATGGCAACGTTCAGAACATTAGGCCTCCACAGCGAAGACAAGCACGGAGATTTCCTCCTCCTAGACAACCTTTGGGTGTAGAAAGATACAAGCAATTGGATTTCTTCGGTATTCCTAATTTTCCCAACCCGATTTTGAATGAGATTAGGGGAAAGATTCCAAGGTAGGCCTCCACAGCGAAGACAAGCACGGAGATTTCCTCCTCCTAGACAACCTTTGGGTGTAGAAAGATACAAGCAGTTGGATTTCTTCAGTATTCCTGATTTTCCCAACCCGATTTTGAATGAGATTAGGGGAAAGATTCCAAGGTTTCAAGGTAACAATGCAGTCACTGGTGAGGAACACTTGAGACACTTCATCAACGTCACGAATGAGTATGAGATTGAAGACAAAGATGTGATGATGAAGCTATTTGTACACTCATTGGAGGAAAGTGCTAAAGAATGGTATAAGGCACTTCCTGATAATTGTATTGACTCATGGGAAGAATTAATGAGAGTGTTCAGACTGCAGTATGGAGATAGGATCGACCCCAAGTTTGCCATCCACGAGCTCACTACAATCAAGAAAGGAATCAATGAGACTGTTGCTGCCTTCAACAACAAATTTATCATGACGATGAAAAAGGTACCCACTAACCTTAGACCTAACGAATCAATGTGTTTAGTGTTGTATTGTGGTGCGTTCGATTCTAAAATTGGTTACTGCTTGAGAGATAAGAGTCCTCAAACAGTGAGGGAAGCCTATACTATAGCCATTAACATTGAAAGTAACATAAGAGCCTCTGGCAAACATGTTAAGAGGTATGATGTGAAGGTCTCTCAGCCAGATAGGGCAGCTTCAAGCAAACCCCTAACGACAAAAGACAAACTAGACAAACTTATGGGAGTCATGAAGGAAATATCCTATAAGATAACACGAAATGATAAAGGGTTGCCACCTCAAGGTGCTGCGACACATTTCAATGAAGGTCAGAGATTGCTTAACAGACCTTATAACACTGATTGGTCTAAGAGACCATAGCAGAATGATAGACAAGTTGTCCCCAGGCATGTAAGTTTCAAACAATCTGAAAGGGACACTCCTGATCCATTAAGAAAAGATCAAGCCAATTTTCAAGATGAGTCTCTATGGTGTTAGGCTTGCTTCCTTCCCCATGATCCAACAAATTGTGCGGTGGCTCATTCAATGAGCAGAGATGAAGAATTTCCAAATGAAGAAGGTGCAGCCGAGTACCATGAAGAGGATATAAATCAGTTTGACACAGAGGGATATGAACAGATGGGTCAGGATGCTGATTATGACAATTATGAAGAGGATGGTCATATTTTCCAATGTGATTATGATGAAGGTCTAAAGAAATATCAATTGTTAGCTCATGATTTCGGGCACTTGAGGGATCTTATGCAGAAGAAGTACAAGCAATCCCGACCTTCTGAGAAAGATTTGAAAGCATTGACTGATGCTGCCATTATGCAAGTTCAGGGGGGTTACCAACTAAGGAATAGGCAAGTGCCTATGCAGAATTCTCCTGTTGTAGAATCAAGACAACAAGGATCGAATGGGAATAAGGACAAACATAAGGGGAACTTAGAGTAGAAAAGTAGTGGCGCTCCCAAGAAGAATGTGCCAGAAAAGAAGAAAGTTTCAACGCAACCACCAGTAGCAAAGAAAAAATATGTGCAGAAGAATCCAGCACAAACCGTGCAGCCAGTTGTTGTAACCATTCTAGGAGTTCAAGCATGATCAACCTCAGGCAGAAAAAGGAACCAAAAAAGAAGGAGAAGACAAAGGAAAAAGGTAAGGATATTTCATCCAATCAAGTAATAATTACATTCCTTGCACAAATTATGTTACTGTCTCATGTGATGCTCCTTTGCCCAATTATAACCCTATTGACATGGCTCCAGTCTTTAGCCAGATCAGAATTTCAGTGCCTATAGGGGAACTCCTTAGAAGCCCTGAACATAGAGATAGGGCAACGTCATTTGTCACAGTTGTAGATGCACAAAAACACCTATTGTTGTTCCTAGTAGCGATGATGAGGAGAAAGGCCATGATGAAACCATAGAGGTATATCTAGGATTAACTATTGTTAACAGTAGGATGGGAGTAGACCCCTTTTACACAACCCTGATCATAAAGGGTTGGTTATTACACAATTGTATGATTGATTCTAGTGCTTCCAGCAATGTTATGCCCCAGGAGATCATGAATGAAATGGGACTAAAAGTGTCCAAGTCCTTTGGCAAATGCTTTGCCATTGATTCCAAGGAGGTTAATGTCATAGGTTTGGTTAGAGATGTTGAGGTCAAACATGTTGCTTACCCAAATAAATCCTTCCTGATGGATATAATTGTTGTAGATTGCCCTGCCAAGTGGGGTATGTTTTTGTCAAGAAAATGGGCAGCTTCTATGGGTGGAAGTATCCAAATGGATCTTTCATATGCCACCAATCCAGTCCAGGGTGTGGAAGTGAAGTTGTACAGGGAGAAAAAGGTGGAGGATGAGAACATTGAGGACAGGTATAAAGCACAGGAAGATCACGCCAATTTCTTTGACACTAATGTTGACCACTTCATGGGATATTGCAGCGATGATCCTAGCCTTGATGTTTTACTTTCCAAACCTGTTACTCCTACTTGTGGTACAGCTGATTTGTGGATAATGTACTTTGACGATGTATATTCAAGAGAAGGCTCGGGTGCTAGTATTATATTAATAGCGCCTAATGGTGAGCAGTTTGGCAAGTCTTTTAGACTTGATTTTCAGTGCACCAACAACGTAGCTGAGTATGAAGCGCTATTGTTGGGCCTGAATATTGCTAATAAACATGGAGTCAGCTGCCTGAAGGTATATGGCGACTTAGAATTGATTGTGCAGTAGATAAGAAACGCCTTTGCTGCCAAGGACAACAAGTTAAGGGCATACAAGAATGTCGTTTGGGCCACAATGGAGTTGTTTGATGCCATTGGCATTGAATGGATTGAAAGGAGTAAAAATAAGAACAATCCCTGATAACATATACAGTTGGCAGGTTTTCAATGACAACAATCAGATTTATAGTTTTTTGAATTGCGCGGATGAGTTTGACAGTCAATTGATTGATTGGCAACCAATGGTAGAAGTTGATGGCAAAGAAACTCTGTTCGGTAGTGAGGTTGTGCAGCTGGAAATAAATACAATTCCAAAGGGACTGGTAGCGTTGGAGAGAATGTCTGACAAAGCAGACCGCTAGAAAAGCAAGGGTAAACGAGTTGAAGAAAATGTTGAAGGTGTTAACCTTGGAACTGAGGAAGCACCTAAAATGGTTTACATAGGCAAGAAGTTGAAGCCTCGTGAGAAACAGATGTTGATTTCTCTATTAAGAAAATTTAGAAAGTATTTTGCAAGGTCTTATGATGAGCTCAAGGCCTATAGGGAGGATTTATTTCAGCATACTATTCCCCTCCAGCTTGATGCAAAACCATTCAGACAAAAGCAAAGGCCTATAAACCCTACCATAGCTCCCAAGATGCAGAAAGAATTGTTAAAGATGAAAGAGAGAGGTATTATAAAACCCATCAAACATTCTGAATGGGTATCCAACCTTGTCCCGGTAAGAAAGAAGAACGAGGGAATCAGGTTGTGTGTGGATTTCTGAAATTTGAATATCAAATCTCTTAAGGATAACTATCCACTCCCAAGCATGGACCATTTGCTGCAAAAAGTGATTGGATCAAAATTGATGTCCATGATGGATGGATTCTCCGAGTACAACCAAGTGATGGTTAAGGAGTTAGAGCAATACAAGACAGCATTCACGACTCCTTGGGGTACCTATGTCTACGTGAGGATGCCATTTGGTTTGAAGAATGTTGGGTCAACATTTCAATGGGCCATGGACGTGGCTTTTACCGGTCTTATTGACGAAATCATGGTGGTCTATCAAGATGACCTGACAACATTTTCAAAGGAAAGAGGTGAGCATTGCAAACACCTTGAGGTCATCTTCAAAAGATGTCTAGAGTACGGGATCTCACTTAATCCCAAGAAATGCATATTTGGCATTGAAGAGGGCAAGTTGCTCAGGCATATTGTGTCAAAGGATGGGGTAAGAATAGATCCAAAACGAGTCAAGGCTATTGACCTCATTCCTCAGCCCAAATCAATCAAAGGAATACAGTCTTTCTTCGGGCAGATCAACTTTGTAAGGCAGTTTGTTCCCAACTTTGCTCAGAAAACTAAGGCAATCTCCAAGATGCTCAAGAAAGGACAATCAATTGTATGGAGTGCAGAGCCATCTAAAGCATTCAAAGATATCAAAGAAGCCATCAAGGAGGCGCCGGTACTAATAAGTCCAAATTATTCCAATCCCCTTCAGTTGTTCTCCTTTGCTTCTTTCTATATTGTTGTTGTTGTCTTACTCCAAAAGAATGAAGATGGATATGAGCAGCATGTGTCTTTTTTCAGTAAATCATTGCAAGCAGCTGAGTTGACGTATTCCATAATGGAAAAGCATGCTTATGCATTAGTAAAGGTTGTGAAAAAATTTAGATCATACCTCACAGGTGCGAAGATCATAGCATATGTGCCACACACAACAGTAAAGGACATATTCATGCAGCAAGAAGCTTCAGGAAAAAGATGCAGGTGGATCAACAGGATCCAAGAATATGACATGGATATACAGGTCACAAAGTTGGTTAGAGGCCAAAGCTTAGCTAAGCTAATGGCCAATTCCAATCTTGAAGCAGCAGAGGTAAATGAAACGGATGTAGAAGATACTCCTCATTGCAGATTGATTGACAATGCATGGTATAAGGATGTCATATTCTATCTTGAAAATATAATTGTCCACCATATATGGATGAGAATCAGAAAAGGACTCTCAAGCTAAGATCTCAGAGGTATGTTGTAATAAACAACCCCAAAAAATTTTTCCAAAATATACAATGATATGTCAAGGTTAGCATCAAAGCATAAACCATTTAAAGGCCTCACACTTTCTGATCACCAAGATCCCAAGATGGGCAAGGTGAGAGCATACAGTGATTTTGGCTTATAGTAACAAGTATGCAAGAAAGAAATATACTTCTTCCGCTGCGGCGGGCATCCACATATCGTGGGGATTCACCACTTTATCAGTGGGTATGAAATAAGCATGAAAGATTACAAAGCCATCCACTTATTCAGTGGGAATTCGCCACTTGTCCAGTGGGTAGAAATGAAAAGAAAAGAGTTCTTTATCCTCACTGGCGGTTGAACCATCCAGGGGTTACAAAATGTTTGAATATGTTATTTCCTTCCACACTGGCGGTAAACCATCCAGGGGTACTTAATGAAATTTGCAAGGTAAAGAGATGATTACAATACTTAAGGAAGAGCAACACCAAAATCAGAATTATTAGCTAGAGTGTGATCAATTGCCAAGGATGAGATGTATCATGGAATCACCTGCAATAAACACAAACCAATCAATTCCTTGTTGATCCTGGTAACTCTGATATTATTGATCCTAAGACAGCTGATTGAAGATATATTCATAAAACTCTGCCTTAACCCATTGGTATGGATATCCCTGTCAAAGATCAATGACATCAAACACTATGAAGAACATTCCAACCTTATATCAGATATTGCTGCTCAAATACATATTATCCTTTTACCCCAAACTGCCTACCCAATATCAGATCAGATCAGACTTGCATGCCACAGAACCATATTCCTGTTGTACGGCATCATAGACTCAGCTATAGCATTAATGAAGAACAAATATAAGAATTTCCTTTGCAATCTTCCAGATATCTTCAAACACAATGCATTGCATTCTAATTGAATAATAAATAAGACCCAATGATAAGTAGATTGTACTGAAAATACACTTATGCTCATGCAGGTCTGTACAACCCAACTAGTACGGATTCCCTTATAACTTCCAATGACTGCCCAAAACTCATATAAAATCAACTATTTAGTGGCGCCCAAGGCCATTGAAACCATTACAAGCTATATCAAGACCAATAAATAAGAAAGGACTTCATAGAATCTAAATCGTACTCCATGAAAGGGTACGGCAGTATATGTACGAAATCCTTCCAAACTCAACAAGGACTGCTCAGAAATAAAGTAAATACATCTGCATATGGGCGTCTAAACTTGACAAGAGTTTATCAACAAAAGCTGCACCAAACAAAAGACTTAAGTGCATGATCATAGTCGGCCACCATGAAAGGACGGCACCATGTACGGTCAACTTGGGCACACAGCAAACACTATGAACAATTTATTATTTTCTCATACCAAAAATCATACAATCTCCATAACAAAACAATAACTAAAAAATTGCACAACAAAATCTTTCACATCTGATCAGCTCCATGAAAGTTCCCTGGCAAACTCTGTATGAGCTTGCACCAATGTCTGTCTCCAGCACAATGGTGACTTCTGTATGAAATCACACCCAACCTCGAGGGTTTTCATCCTCAAGAGCATTCCACAAGAGGGTTTTCGTCCTCAAGAGAATATGGAAGAACACGCAGGTTCAATCCAGCAGAGTAACAATACAAATCCAAGCATGTCTAAACAATGAGCCCAACTCCTCTTTTTATAACTTTTTGAGGGAAATAAAATATTATTTCCTTTATCCCTTCATATTTCTCCTCAAACAATATAAAATAATTCATTATGTGTGCACAACTTAAAGTCACTATTTTTAATTAAAAGCTCTTTTTAGCTTTAAAGACCCCTTTATCAAAATAAAGGAAATATCTGCTTCGCAAGGCCCCAAAATGATGCATCCATGATTTAAAACTTTTCTTCCTCTTTCCAACGAGCTATAACACTTAGATTTTTATTAATTATTTTCACCCCTAGGAGCTTAAGTGAAAATAATAATTAAATTAGCTCATTAAATAACACCATTTTGCGGAAAATCCCAAACACCCTCAAACTGCAAAATTAAGCATACCAACATACTCCATGATGGTTGGGAAGAAGAATGATGCCTTCCGGGCGACTTTCCAAAAATAGACGGCTTCTCCAAGAATCTTGGAGAGCAAACCGGGAACCGATCAAACATCAGAAAGCATCACAATGATCATAAGCACCATCTGAACTCAAAGCCATAACCAAAAGCTATGTAAAATTGATCTGTGGCCACTCCAAGAACATTGGAGTTCTCCCTAACATGTCGGATAACCACTAAGGGACTAAGAACAAGCCAAAATGCGCACAAAAGCCTATGCGCCAAAAAAGGGACATTACAGTCCTCCCTGCTCAATATTGCTTGTCCTCAAGCAATTCATGCTATCCAACCAAGATACCTGCCTGATTATAGATAATATACCTGGATCCCAAATCAATCTGAAGAATGCCCTACACCAATTCTGCTACTCTATTATGATATATCTGTGAATTGCACAGCTGGTATTCTGATTACACTTCTGAAACATTCTTGCAATCACATAACTATTTGGATCCCAAACATCACTAACTCCAAAATTGAAAGAGTTAGCAATCATCAATACAATCATGCAACACGAAACAACTACTGGAACCCAAAAACTATAGTGCTCTCCTGATGAAGAACACAAATCAGCTTGATAACAAGCTGGAAACAACTCATGACAGCCATGAATCAGCTGATTCTCACTCTCCAAAAGAGCATTAGTAACTGTAACACTTGTTCCTTTCAGCTGAAAACTTTTGTCATCTTCCCATAAAAGGCTAAACACAACAAAAAGATCAATCTCATGGCTACACAAGTCAGAAATAATCTCATGAAAATCAGATTTCAGTGATCTCAAAGTGAGATAGCAACAACAAAACTGAAATCTTTTGAGAACAATAAGAAATTTAGGCCATCTACAATTAAAATATGTCAAAGTTATGACCAAAATTTCTCTCCAATCAATCAATATGTATGCAATTGAACACCTATGATGGCTGATGGGAGTAAGGACAGCAACTTTATAACTGAAATTCAACTCCAAATTTATCCATAAAATAATCTTACCAACACCACTATCCTCCATGGAACCTTGCAAATAAACTACATTGCAAAAGTAAGCCATCATTGAATCTAATCCCTTGCATACCTGAACCTTATGCCCATCTTCAACCACTGCTGAAAACTTCCAGTTGAAGAAGTTTTTGTACAAATGAACATCACATGAGTGCACTTCACCCGGATCCCATATCCTGTTACTGTCCTCCTCCGTGCTACTCACATCAGAATGGTTCTCATCATTCAACATGAGGAGAAGATTATCATGAGTTAACTCAAATTCCATCATAAAAAGAGTATTATCAAATGATTGGAAATTGGTTTTACCTTCATGTTCAAACAATTCATCAATTGACTCCCACTCTGCATTTGCATACTTAGGAGGCTGTCCTAAGTCAAAATCTTCTTGGAGCAAACCAAGCTCTTCAGTCTCCATCGTGCTTTCATTGGCTCTAGCAACTCCTACTTGCTCCTTGAATTGGTGTACATCTACAAACTGACTTTCAACTTCTAAGAGAGCCATTTGGGTACTCTCTAAAGAATCCATAGTTGTTTTAAGCTTAAATATAAGCTTATCAATTTTAGCATCTCTTTCCTTCAATGCATCAAAAATTCGGTCAGCAAACTCAAGGACATGATCCCTATCAATAAGCAAGTTCAAAAAATCTGATTTCAAAGTTTCCAATGCCTTCCTGACTACACACCAATCTTCAAATGAAGATCTTTTTTCTATGCCTATTTGTCTCCTCTCAACTTGAGCTCTCCAAATGTGATCTTCAACAAACTTATGTGAGCTATCCAAATGTGTTAGAACTTGCACAACCTTATCTTCGGTGACTAACAATTGATTCTTAAAATCCAAATCAGCTACACACAATAAATTTTCTGTCATATCGTTAGAAGAATGATCCTTGAAATCAGCTGCTTTAGAGTTATCCTCTTCATAGCTACTTTGACTACAAGAAGTAGCATCACATAAATTCAATGTTGAGCCAACCTTTGAGGCTGATCCAAATCTTCCAACAAACTCTTCATCAACATGCTCATCAACTGACTCTTCTACAAGGATACTAAGTTCTTCAAATTGCATAGGAGTTGAATCTTCTTCTTCATCACCTAGATCAAATGAAATGGCAATCTCATAATCAAACATTGAATCATCACCAATGGCTAATTTAAAGTCTTCATCAACACATTCTTCGTCAAGGATCTTTGAAGAATCTAACTGCTCTTCTCTTTGCATGGAACAATCCCACACATAATCAAGACTTCCATCACTAGAGTGGTGGAAACACTCTTCATTAGGTGCTGTTCTGAAATTTGCAGCAACATCAAACTTTTTATCTTTTGTGATTTCATTGTCTCCCATGTCCTCAACGAGACACATTGCTTCAATCCTCTCAGGCTCACTTGCAAAGTCACTGGCAAGCAATCTATCGATCATCTTCATCTCCTCAAATGTAGTGGCATCTTCAGCATCTTCATCAAATGAAGGACTCGCTAAGTCCAACACATTTGGCTCCTCATCAAAGCAAGGCTCAGTTTCACTAAATTCTGTTGTAGACTTCTCCAATTCAGCAAACTCCTCTACGCATGTCTCATGTTTTGTGACTTTGTCTTCATTATACAGAGGCTTAGACTCATTTCTTTCAACAAACAAGTCTTCGTCTTCACCATTTTTAGATTGCACATCATTCACAAAGGAAGAACATGTGGTGAAGGTTGCTGATTCACCTTTTATTTTCTTGCATTGGTGGTTAGGCTCCCAAGCATCTTTGCATATGAAACAAAGACTTTTTCTCCTAAGCTCATTCTTGCTGACCTCTTTCTTCCTCGAAATAAGAGGCTTCTTATTTAGTGGGCTGGAAAATGATGACTTAGAAAAATTCTTAGTGCTTGCCTTTGAAGTAGTTAACTCAGGCTTGCATAAAGACATTGTCTTCATCTCCTCTTCCTTCCTTATCTTCTGGATGTATTCTATAAATCCTTTTTTGTCAGGATTACCTTCTTTGATGATTTCCAAGAAAGCATTCCAAGGGAGTTGCTGCTTATAGTCATCTGGTAGTTCTTCATACTCATCAATAATCTTAGTGGCCTCATGATGATACTTCCTTCGATCCAATTTCTCTTGAACAACTTTTTCTAATTCATCCAGAACCTCTGTCTCACTTCGTTTCTGCATAAGAGATGCCATGATCTCTCAACACCGCTCAAAATCTTTCAACTGCCCAACTCTAAACACACATGCAAGTGCTGATCACTCACAAGCAACACTGAAAACTGACTTGCTCAACTGAAAGATCTGCAACAAATTAGCTTCCCAACAGGCTGGCAAGAACATACCAGCTCTGATACCACTGTAATAAACAACCCCAAAAAATTTTTCCAAAATATACAATGATATGTCAAGGTTAGCATCAAAGCATAATCCATTTAAAGGCCTCACACTTTCTGATCACCAAGATCCCAGGATGGGCAAGGTGAGAGCATACAGTGATTTTGGCTTATAGTAACAAGTATGCAAGAAAGAAATATACTTCTTCCGCTGCGGCGGGCATCCACATATCGTGGGGATTCACCACTTTATCAGTGGGTATGAAATAAGCATGAAAGATTACAAAGCCATCCACTTATTCAGTGGGAATTCGCCACTTGTCCAGTGGGTAGAAATGAAAAGAAAAGAGTTCTTTATCCTCACTGGCGGTTGAACCATCCAGGGGTTACAAAATGTTTGAATATGTTATTTCCTTCCACACTGGCGGTAAACCATCCAGGGGTACTTAATGAAATTTGCAAGGTAAAGAGATGATTACAATACTTAAGGAAGAGCAACACCAAAATCAGAATTATTAGCTAGAGTGTGATCAATTGCCAAGGATGAGATGTATCATGGAATCACCTGCAATAAACACAAACCAATCAATTCCTTGTTGATCCTGGTAACTCTGATATTATTGATCCTAAGACAGCTGATTGAAGATATATTCATAAAACTCTGCCTTAACCCATTGGTATGGATATCCCTGTCAAAGATCAATGACATCAAACACTATGAAGAACATTCCAACCTTATATCAGATATTGCTGCTCAAATACATATTATCTTTTTACCCCAAACTGCCTACCCAATATCAAATCAGATCAGACTTGCATGCCACAGAACCATATTCCTGCTGTACGGCATCATAGACTCAGCTATAGCATTAATGAAGAACAAATATAAGAATTTCCTTTGCAATCTTCCATATATCTTCAAACACAATGCATTGCATTCTAATTGAATAATAAATAAGACCCAATGATAAGTAGATTGTAGTGAAAATACACTTATGCTCATTCAGGTCCGTACAACCCAACTAGTACGGATTCCCTTATAACTTCCAATGACTGCCCAAAACTCATATAAAATCAACTATTTAGTGGCGCCCAAGGCCATTGAAACCATTACAAGCTATATCAAGACCAATAAATAAGAAAGGACTTCATAGAATCTAAATCGTACTCCATGAAAGGGTACGGCAGTATATGTACGGAATCCTTCCAAACTCAACAAGGACTGCTCAGAAATAAAGTAAATACATCTGCATATGGGCGTCTAAACTTGACGAGTTTATCAACAAAAGCTGCACCAAACAAAAGACTTAAGTGCATGATCATAGTCGGCCACCATGAAAGGACGACACCATGTACGGTCAACTTGGGCACACAGCAAACACTATGAACAATTTATTATTTTCTCATACCAAAAATCATACAATCTCCATAACAAAACAATAACTAAAAAATTGCACAACAAAATCTTTCACATCTGATCAGCTCCATGAAAGTTCCCTGGCAAACTCTGTATGAGCTTGCACCAATGTCTGTCTCCAGCACAATGGTGACTTCTGTATGAAATCACACCCAACCTCGAGGGTTTTCATCCTCAAGAGCATTCCACAAGAGGGTTTTCGTCCTCAAGAGAATATGGAAGAACACGCAGGTTCAATCCAGCAGAGTAACAATACAAATCCAAGCATGTCTAAACAATGAGCCCAACTCCTCTTTTTATAACTTTTTGAGGGAAATAAAATATTATTTCCTTTATCCCTTCATATTTCTCCTCAAACAATATAAAATAATTCATTATGTGTGCACAACTTAAAGTCACATTTTTTAATTAAAAGCTCTTTTTAGCTTTAAAGACCCCTTTATCAAAATAAAGGAAATATCTGCTTCGCAAGGCCCCAAAATGATGCATCCATGACTTAAAACTTTTCTTCCTCTTTCCAACGAGCTATAACACTTAGATTTTTATTAATTATTTTCACCCCTAGGAGCTTAGGTGAAAATAATAATTAAATTAGCTCATTAAATAACACCATTTTGCGGAAAATCCCAAACACCCTCAAACTGCAAAATTAAGCATACCAACATACTCCATGATGGTTGGGAAGAAGAATGATGCCTTCCGGGCGACTTTCCAAAAATAGACGGCTTCTCCAAGAATCTTGGAGAGCAAACCGGAAACCCGATCAAACATCAGAAAGCATCACAATGATCATAAGCACCATCTGAGCTCAAAGCCATAACCAAAAGCTATGTAAAATTGATCTGTGGCCACTCCAAGAACATTGGAGTTCTCCCTAACATGTCGGATAACCACTAAGGGACTAAGAACAAGCCAAAATGCGCACAAAAGCCTATGCGCCAAAAAAGGGACATTACATATGTCCTGTTCCGCAATGAACTGATGTGGAGAAATCATGAAGGTGTATTGCTCAAGTGTTTGGATCAAGAGCAAGCTGAAGCGGTAATGAGTGAGTGCCACCACGGCATTTGTGGACACTTCAAGGCTAAGACCATCGCCCATAAGATCCTTCAAGCTGGGTATTGGTGGCCGACCTTGTTCAAGGATGTAGCCCAAGAAATAAGAAAATGTGACGCTTGCCAACAATTTTCTAGTAGAATGAAGTTTGTTGGAGCGCTACCCCTTTTACCCCTAGCAGTTGATGCGCCTTTTCAGCAGTGGGGCATTGATTTTATTGGGGAGATACAGAAGAAATCCAACAATGGATTTAAGTGGATCCTTGTGGCCACTGACTACTTCACCAAGTGGGTGGAAGTAATCCCCACTCGCAATGCAACTTCCAAAGTGGTTATTGATTTCATAGTCAGCCATATAATAACCAGGTTTGGAGTGCCAGCTAAGATTTTTGACAGACAATGCAATGTGTTTTAGGTCTCAAGAAATGATGGACATGTGTTCTAAGTTTAGCATAAGCCTTGTGCATTCATCCCCTTATCACCCCCAAAGTAATGGACAGGCTGAATCAAGTAATAAAAGCCTGATGAAGATCATAAAAAAAACATTGGATCAGAATAAGAAAAGGTGGGATGATAGCTTGAAGTATGCTCTATGGGCTGGCAGGATAACTTTCAAAAGATCCATAGGTAAAAGTCCTTTTGAACTAGTGTATGGAGCAAAGGTGAAGATGCCCATCAACATGGAACTGCCAGTCCATCAGTTGCTACAAGACATAGAAGGAGAGCAATATGATGCAATGTCCCAGAGGATCTTGCAACTAACTAAGTTGGAAGAACAAAGAAGAGTTGCACATGATAAAATGTTGAATCATAAGCAGAAAATAAAGCTTTTATTTGATAAGAGTATTGTGTCAAGAGATTTCTAGGTTGGTGACTTAGTACTTCTCTAGGATGCAAAAGCTGAAGATAAAGGGAAACATGGCAAATTTGATCCATTATGGCTTGGGCCTTATGAAGTTGCAGAGAAATTAGAGCTCAATGTCTACCATTTGATGACTATGGAAGGAGAACTCATGATGTTGCTCGTTCATTGTCAGCATTTAAAGCATTACTTTTCATAAGAAATGATTTCCTTCAAATTTTGAATGATGAAGTCAAGTTCCGTCTTTAGCATTTTTGAACCTCGAGTAGTTTTGACCACTATTGGTCTTGATGGTGTTTTATTTCGGTTCCTGTGTGTCATTTTTTGGTTTTTTTGGTCTGCTCGAAGATCTAGATTCTTGTTGTGCCACTGCTTGGCACACGTTCCCAACCAGAGCCACTATTGGAACTCCTATTTTTCAAGCCAAGTATTTGCAAAATCTTGCCAAGTTGTCCAAATAAACTAATCTTGCCAAATCCGTCAAAGGTCCAACCCTGTTCTTTTTGAAATGCAAGGAAGAAACCAAAAAAATGACCTAGTCCAAATATTCTAAGTGTTGTCCTTGTATTTTCTACGTTTGTCGAAGTTTCAGAGTTTCGGACACCTGTCTTCCGTCGTGCCTTGTCTATCAGCTCCGAAGTCCAAGGCTCTAAATTCGTCTAAGTGTTAAGTCCTTCAAAAATTCCTAAGTGTATCTGGCATCGAAGGTCGAGCTTGCGGCCTTTCATCTTCTACAGAGCATGCGTCAACAGGAAGGCCCGATCGTGAAGCTCCAACAACTTCGCATCAGCGCAGAGGATAGTTGTCTAAGCCAAATCAGCTCTGCGTTGTTGCAATAGGCTGCCACGTGTACAAGGTCAATCGAAGGACTTCAAAGAGTGGTATCAGTACGTTCCACGTGGATGTAGAGCACATGATCGCGGCGCTAGTTAAGTGGGACCCGATGAGGGGCGCATTGATCCGAACTGTTGACACATGTCTGAAGTCCAACGAAGCCAAAAAATTTCTGAGTGTTGCAGATTTCGGCAACCGGGGGGGTTGTCTTCTTTATTTCTTGTGGGAGGCAGAGGGCGGAAGGCTCGAGGCCCAACCCTCGGCGATTTTCAAAAGCTTCTATGTATTTTGGTAGGCGGCAATTTCCTTTCCTTCTTTCTTTTGGAAGGCGAAAGGAAGAAGGCTCGAGGCCCAACCCCCGGTGACTTTCGTTCTTTTCAGTATTTTGGGTTGGACGGTTCTTTTCTTCTCTTCCAAAGTGCACGGTGCAGGGTGGAGGCCCGACCTCCAAAGTCCGATTTGTCGGAGGTCAACTAACTGGCCTTCCATACTCCTCCCACTGCCTAGGAACGCGTCAACAACTTTTGGGAACGCCATTAATGCGAAGTGGGTGGTTGAAATCAATGTATTTATTGCAATTGGTGGGGTTGTTGAGGGTTTTCCTGCCCATTTCACTCTGAGGTCCACATTGTGAGTGCTATAAAGGCAAGGTCTAAACTCTTTTCAAGGGTTGGTCTTTTGGCATTTCTTCAGGCAACAAAGTGCAGAGCTCTCTATGGTTTCAAAGAACAAAAAGTTCCAGTTCTCCAGCAGACAAGATACAAGTTATGAAAGGTTCCGTATTGATTTCAAGGATCAGTGTATGAACTCCTTTTTCTCATGTAATTTTTCAAGGAAATCCTAAGTTTCAGCTAGGGTTTCCTCTTGCCACATTTCGTGGTATGACTGTAAGTCTGTAACCATTGATCAGATGAATATGACAGATTCTTAAAACATTACATGTTATGTGATGATCTCTTCTATGGTTGTAGATGAATGATTGTATTTTGACAAAGGATTACTAAGTATATTCTTCATTGATCGTTGTTTTTCTTGCATCTGGGTATTCAAAAAGTGTGCGTTTCATTTCTGTGTTGTCTTTCCCTATGTTGAACTATGGACTCTGTAGCCCATCATAATAGGCACCGGCCTAAAATGTTTGATCACCCACACCTCTTTTAAAAAACTAAAACAAACTTATCAAGTGTGAAATGAAAAGTTAGTATTGCATGCGTTGTGGTTTTAGTGCAGCAAGCTTGTCTTAATCTACTGATTGTATTTAGGGATTAAAACAATAGTCGGGTATTGTTGCAATAGTATGACCTGGAGAATATCTTCCATTATTGTTAATCCTTGTTAAAGGATACCTCTAGGAACACCTTCCTTGGTTTAGCTCAGCCAAAAGCGAAGGGGAGATTACCCATTCCCAACCATTAGCCCTTAATCATCCTTATCCTGTTGACGAACCTCTTTTCTATCTCCTTGATGACAACCCTAGCCTCAGAGATTGAAGAATGTTCTAGGGATTAGGATAAGCTATTTTGGGACCCAACAGTCCTTATTGGGAGAATTTGGTTACTGCATTGACAGTTGCAGGAAAAGGCTACAAGGCACCTTCTCATAAAGACTTAAGTGGGAGGTTAGTTAATTAATATTTATGTTAATTTAAGTTGAATTTTAGGCTAAATTTATGTTGATTAATTATAGTAATTTATGTTGAATATAGGCTTTTTTTGTGTTTAAAAATTAAAATTTTGGACTTTCACTTTGTACTTCTAGGTTGCTCATGAATGCAACCGAAGATGCAATGCTAGTAGTGGAAGAACAAAAGAAGCAATGGAAAAAATATGGCTGCACTATTCTTTTAGATGGGTCGACGGATGGGAAAAACTGCACCATTATCAATTTATTGGTAGCTTCAAATGGTGAGGTGATTTTTTTGAAATCGGTTGATGCCTCCAACAAAGTAAAAAATGTAGAAACATTGTCTGTAATGTTGGAGGAAGTTGTCATGGAGTTGGGCATAGAGAATGTGGTACAAATCATAACTAATAATGTAGTAGCATATGTGGCGGCTGGGAGATTGCTCCAAGGCGTGCATCCGACACTCTTTTGAACACCTTGCGCAACACATTGCCTTGACCTTCTTTTGGAGGACATAGGCAAACTTGATTGGGTGACACCGATTGTAGATGATGCAAGGAGCATAACAAAATTTGGTTACAATCACCCTTGGGATCTTAATTTGATGAGAGATGACACCCAAGGGAAAGAGTTGGTGTGATCGGGTGTCACGAGGTTTGCAACGATCTTCCTAACATTGCAAAACATTATTGGTTTGTTGACTTCTTTGAAACAAATGTTTGTGAGTCCATCATGGCTAGAGTCAACATATTCAAAGACACCTAAAGGAGAGAGGGTCGCAAGCATAGTCTTTGATAACCTCTTTGAACAGAGAGCTATAGAGATCGTGAAGGTAACCTCAAAACTTTGATTTTAAATTCAAATCGAATTTTTTTTTTTTAATTTAAGTCTTTCATTATAGATTTGTAACTTTAATCTTCTTGTATTTGTAAATTGTAGGTGTCAAAGCCTTTAGTTAGAGTTCTCCATTTGGTAGATGGGGATCAAAACCCAATGGGGTATAGGGCCAAAGAGGCCATTCGAAATTTTTACAAGGGGGACAGCCTCAAATTTGATCCCATTTGGGAGATCATTGATCGGGGGTGGAACAATCAACTCCACCAACCCATCCATGCAGCAGGGTACTTCATCAACCCCTGTTTTTTCTATTCAGATAGCTTCTCAGATCTTGATGGAGAGGTTATGGAGGGCCTCACGACATGCATTCAGATGATGACACCCCAAGTTGAGGTGAGAGACCTCATTATTCAAGAATTGCACAATTACAGGACTGCAAGGGGTAAGCTATTTTCTTTGAAGCTAGCTATCAGAGGAAGAACCACTCAAACACCAAGTAAAAAAATTTGGAGTCTTTATATCACATGCATCTTACAAGTTACAAATTTCAAATTTACAACTATTTGATAATTTGATAAAATATGGTTTGACTTTGCTTTCTAACTCTTCAATATTTTATTTTGTAGATTCTTAGTGGATAGATTGGGGTGCAAATACCCCAAATCTCCAAAGATTTGCCCTCCACATTTTGTGCCAACCTTGTAGTGCATCCAGTTGTGAGTGCAATTGGAGCTTGTTTGAGGCCATCCACACAAAGAAGAGGATCAAATTAACTCAAAAGCGCCTCAAAGACTTTGTCTTTGTACAATACAACCTTTGGCTTCACATAAGACAGGTAGAGGACAAATCAAAGGAGCTCATAGATTCGGATGAGATTGATCCTTATAGCGATTGGACAGGGCGGGTTGAGCAGCCTCCATTGTTTACTGAAGATGATATTCTTGATTTTGAGAGACAAGCATTGGAGGAGGTGGGTGCAACAAGAGATATAGGATTGGATGACATTGATGAGGCTGCGGAGGAGTCATTGTCAGTGCCACCTTCTATGCCACACGAGGAGCCGCAACAGTCTACCAAGGGTTTTCACTAGATTAGGGAAGAGGAAGATGTAAAATGTTGTATTTTCATTTCGTAACATGTAATTTATGAATTATGATGATGATTTTCAAAAGCAATCATCATAAATTCATAATAGTTGTCAGCTATCTATTGTATCAGCCATCAGGATTCTGCATGATGATGCAATTTTGTACTCAATTTGTATTCAAATTAATGAAATCTAATAGAAAACACTTTTGTACTCATTTATGGAATGGACTCATTGGATACATCTTGTCATTGAATTTTGCAAAAAAATGTGTTTCTACCAAAATTTAACTAATTTTTTAAGTTGTCGAGTTTTTGCCGAGTCTGAATCTACCAACTATGGCTAACACAACATAAAGGCCCCTGGACCCCATGAGAGGCACTACCCCTCGACCCCATTGGGGACTATCACCCTTAAACCACCATTTTGGTTTTAAAAAGCAAAAAATAAAATCTTTTTGGGCTGCATCAAATGGGAAAGCTACATTTTTTTCTTGAGTGTTTTCTGATTAAATTCAGAGGAGTTGAATTCCATTATACTTTGGGTTTGACAATTCAATCCTAACAATGAGTAATGCTACTATGATATAAACCGTTTTGATTTGTCTTTAACATTTATGATTTTACAGACATTGCATTATCAAGAGTGTTTCTCCAAGTTTCTGAGATAGGGTGATGCAAGTATGTGGGGACAAGGTTTCAAGGATGGCCAAATTTTTCAAAGTTTTGGGGCCAGCAAGGGTAAGGTGGGGGAGTGGCTATTAAAATAACTTAAACAAACTAAAAGTAGCTAAGAATTTAAAAATTAAATTCAATGTGTTGGATTTGCAATGGCAATCCTCTCTTTTAGGTTTTTAGGGATTTTTAGCATTTTTCTTAAAAAGTCACATTTGTTTTTATTTTTACACACCAAATGGAGCAAGAGGTCTAGTTCTAAAGAAGAGGGCGTCCTCTCCAACTCCCCAAGTCCCCATTGGTTGGGGAGATCATGTAGACAACAAGGACACACCCCCAGTGAACACTGAAATTTATCCAGTTTTGTACATTTTGTGAAAATTACAAATTATATTATATATATATATATAGAGAGAGAGAGAGAGGAGAAATTTGCATACCTTGCACTTTTCCCCTTCATTTTACACTATGGTGTACACATGTTTCTGTTCTAAAGTGGCCTCTAGGTCATAAAAGGCCTCGAGTAATGTGTCTAGGGTTGTGCATTTAAAGGCATCATCCTAGTTAGTTCCAATAATCACAAGATCAAATTAAATGTCAAGGGAACATCTAATAGGAATAGGACAACACATTCACATATTTATCACTAACACTTGCAGGTTTAGCTAATGGTTACTCTATCTACATCAGTGTCTAACAACTTTTGTTATTTCTTTGTTTCTATCAAAATTGAATCATTCTCAAGGTCTGGCTGCTAACAAGGAAGTTGATCACTCTTCCCCATTGTTATAGCAAGTCCCAATAGTGCTTCTTAGCACCAACCAAATTTTCCTTATGGAGATATACATCAGCAAACATATTCTATAGGTACCAAAGGTCAAATTCAATGGAGGACAAAATCGTGTGAAAGAACAAAATCATGCCATCTAGGACAAAATCCCATGCTATCACATCCCTCCATAAAACTTTGAGGGTGAACCAATTCAAATTTCATCATTTGGCTTCCAACGCATCCAATTTTAAGCAATTTTGAGCTACGATTAAAAATTTATGATCAAAATAGTGAACAACTCTCTATCCATTATCCAAATCAGGTGAGCTCTTATCCCTCTCAATTTCATTTCAGCATGTCTGATTTCTCTCAATTAATTTATCTTGGTTGATTTATCACTCAATAATTTATCTATGTTTTTACTAAACATAATTGATTTTATTCATTTCTTAGCCATAGATATATTTGTACTTGTAGGGTATGTTTTTATCCCTACATTTTGGTGAACCCAAACGATCTTACACCATCAATAGTCGCCCTAGGGTTTTGACCTCCTTTCTATTGTTGATTTCTAATCTACTTTTCTGATATTTAAATTTAGATTCAAGATTTGAGTGTGCTCTCATTGCTTATGCTCTCCTTTTGATTGTCTTTATTGGTTCACATTTTTGGGTTAAACCCACACTTTTGCACCTATCATTTTGGGGTTGATTCCATTTTTTTCCAATGTTTCTCCAAGCTTCTGGGATGGGGGTATTAAGGGACATGGAGATGGAGTTTCGAGGACAGCAAAAATTTTCCTAAATTTTGGGGATGGCAAAAATTTTCCTAAATTTTAGGGATGGTTATTTGTGTGTGTGTGTGTGCGCGCGTGCATTTGTCTAAAATAACCATAATTTACACAAAATTTACAAAATTAAATAATAAATACAGAATTGATAACAATGTCACTTGTCAAATCATAGATCCCAACTAGAGCCTTCCCTACATTATTTCATAAAAAGGACCATTCCAAAAAAGCAACAGTTTCAATAAATTTAATTCATTCAAAACCCTAATGAGATAATGAGCCATAAACTCATTCTGATCATCCCTTCTATCACATATTGTCACTGAAGTTTACATGACATAAAAATCGGCAAAGAGTTCATTCAATAAAATCTGTACAGATACATGTCTTTGCCAAAGTGAAGGTTCCATGATCTCATTTACATACTTAGGTGCTTTTGAGTTTTTTAAATTGCATTGGGGGACAAAATGGGTATTGGATTTCTATGAAGAGAAGGGCAATGGGTATTGGAATGTTGTCAAAAAAGAGGGATTTGTGGCCCATTTAGTTACACAACAGTTTTAAAGCTAGGATATTTCTAGTTTCTAGTGTTCTCATAATTTTATGGCCTTTTTTGATGTGTTAAATTTGACGCCCACGAAGGAGATTCAAACAACTCTGAGATGTCACATGGACATCAGGAATGGCAGGTCATCCCCCTAGGGTTCCCATAAATAGGGTGCATCCCCCAAAATCTGCAAAAGGGGATTGAGAGGTGACATTATGTCCCCAAAACCTTGTTAAAACCTTGGGGATGAGTCCCCCCAAAACACTCAACACTCATTTTTTCTAATTACATCTGATTTTCCTATTCTTTTTCAGACCTGATTTCCCCTTGTGCATTTATTTATCTTACCTAGGGTTTGTCCCTTTAGTGGTTTCATATTGTCAATCCCCCGTGTGTGTTTCATGTTGCTAGATCATAGTCATGGACACCTTATTTTTTAAACAAACTAACTTCTCACCATGATTCATGATGATAATAATTCTTTTATAGCATATGATAGTGATTTGGCTCTAAGCGCATCCCTCTACTATAATGATGTATGTAGGGATGATGATACTCCAAATAATGTTGCTGGATCTAATGATGATGATATCCCTTATGTGGCTCATGATAGTACTGCCTCTATATCCATTGATTCATGGCCCATTGATGACATGTTCAGTGAGGAACTTAGTGATACTTTCTTAAGAGATGAACATCCTTTATCCTCTCCCTCACATGATGTTGTTGATGGCCCCTTGTTCCATAATGATTTGATTCATGATACTTCTAATGCACATCCTTCTAGAGCACCAATGATAGAGGCATTTAATTGAAATGAAGATGCAATGTTATCTTTTTTTGCATATACAATGATGATGGTACATTAATGAATGCATTTGGAGATAAATTGATTGGTAGAGCAAGACAATGGTTTGATTCGTATCATGGTTACTATACATCATTACATACTTTATCACGTGCTTTCATAGATTATTTTACTCTTGGCCCAAGAGCATGCTGGTATAGTGATTCTAATCTTTCAACCTCTAGTGGTCATGCCTTAGGAGATCTTATGGACCTATCTATGTGTCATGTTACCCTCAAAGAGGCAAACAACACTCACCATATCTCCCAGTATTCAATAGTCCTGAGAAGATTTTAATTATTTTTGCATACTAACAGAAGAAAACCAAGCAGCGAACACAAAAATCAAACTCTTGCCTTCCTCCCTAGTTACATATGACTAATCAAACACACACCCCACTACATCATGATAGAATTATATATCATGGCCATATAAACAATGAAAAGTAAAGCATGCAGTGAGGATACTAAATGTAAAAAAGGAAATCTAGGAACAGTAATTATTAAAAAAAAAAGTGCTTGATACAGATAATAACCAAACCTATCTATTGTTTATACTTTCTAGTAAGGCATATGAAATCAATAACTCAAACAAATGGCTTTTGAAAGATGAGAGATGGAGCATACTGCATAAATGAAAATTTATTAAGTACCATTTGTAGTCATACATTATAGTAATCTATGAAATATATGTAAGATACAAGGAAAATCTTACTCGGTAGCTGAGGCCAATTGTCTCACAACTAATGTTGGAGGAATGGAAACCATAGCAAAGGCCTTAACATAAGCATCTTCTTCTGCAGGATCCTTTTGTGGGTTCTAGAAATTAACCAACAAAACTACATTCATAAGTTTACATGTTTATATACCTCAATAGCATGAATTGTTATGCCATTAATATGAAAATGATTCTTAAATTTCAAAAAGGATTAGTAGCCATGTAATAAAAGCGACATGCATGTTTAATACAATTGTGAAATAGAAACAATGTGTAGCAAAGAGAACATTGAGAATAAGACTGTGGATATTAAAACAGAATGATATATTACTGAATGAGATATTTACATGATAGAGCACAGCTCTATTTAAAGAGATTACAAGATGTTTCTATAAATGAATTACAGTTAATAAAGCAAAGTAAATAGAAACATTCTAAGCTATCTAAGCTAAAACAGAAATAGAAATAATCTAATAAGATGACCATTAATATTACAACTAATATTTTAATACCCTCCCTTAATGGTCATCGTACAAACAAAAATTAAGTCAACCCATAACCATATGGTGTGCCGGTCCTCAAAATGCATAAAATGCAGAGTCCTTCTCAGTATGCTCCACCACGTGAGCACTTTGCTGAGACTTTTCCTGGTTGGACCTCTCATCGACCAACCGCTTTCTGCAAAACTTCTTGATATGACCAATCTTCCCACAGTAATGGCAAGTAAATGACTTCTTGGAGGAGTCCTCCAAATCACCTCGTCCTTTCTGCTGAGTGGACTTGCCTTTGCCAACTTCCTTGGTAGTAAATGCTTGTTCAACACTAGGAGACTCACTGCTGCTCTATAACATCTACGTTTTAAAAACATAGTAAAACCGGAAATTTACCATAGAGTAATTCAATAAGGTAAAAATGAGAGAGAAAATTTTTCTTTTATTTAACATATAATCAAGTAACAACAAATTGCAAGATTTCTATCCTGAAATAAGCAACATAATATAATATACAAAGATGACATTTTGTCTTTACAATTACAAATATCTGCATTATATAATGTTTTACATAGTCTAAATAAACACAAGTCTCAAAGATATACTGCATCCAGAAATCTGACATCTTTATCACAAGCCTCGACATGTCTTCTGCTAGAGAGAGAGAGAGAGCATCTTCCCGGTGTTTTACCTCCATCCACAGACCGGCGGTCTCCCACACATCTTCCACATAGGAAGTGGCCCTACCCTTCACGAGGAATATAGACCAAAAGTGACCAGTGGTAATTTGCCTTCCGAGTACATAGTGTTGTATCCTACACAACTCTATCAACCATACAACCCTAGATACCCTCTAGCTAAGTATGATTTCCAATAGGTTGTGTAATCCAGATATAGTGAACCGACAATGCATGTAGAGACATATGCATTACTATGGCCATAGTTTCAATATAATTGACGTTTGCAATGAACGTTGTCGTAATGTTCACCCACCCCAACTCGACTTGGATACTATCATATTCCTACAGTTTGACTTGGTCGATTATGTATAACTATATAGTCTTGGCAACTTCAATATTTTAGTCTTCCCATCCTACACAAATTTACATTCACTATCTATATTCCATAGACCTTATCGGTTACCTTTCTTTACAAGGATTCTCATTGCATCATTACAATACTCGAGATCCAAGACTTATCAATTCATAAGAATTTTAAATCAATTTATAATGACTAAAATGGTTACCTTACCCAGGTTAAGCATCATAGTCTAGAAAATTATTTCCTTTCTTACAAGTAAGAATAAATAAACATAGTTAGAGTACTTGTCCCTTTAATTACAATCTATATAATGATCACAACGATTTAGTATAAATAAATACCTTATTTGGTCAAGTTAAGGTTTAACTAAAGAGTTTTATCTAACTCAAATCTAGTCTTTCTGACTTAGGTGGATTCACAAGACACTGTCATTGCTCCATAGACCTTATGGAATGACTATCTATTCTTGGGTATCTCTTTGCATCTTTGCAACATTTGAGATTCATCACTTATTGACAAGTAATAGCTAAGAGAAGTTGTGACTAAAAAGGTATAATAAACTTTATGTTTGACTAACCATTTAATGGTACCTCTTGCATGCTTGCAAAACCCGAGGCTTATGACTTATATCTCAAGTCAATTTGTAACCAAACAAATAGGTTTCTCTACCTAAGGTTAAATATTATCGACTAATAACAAATCTCTTTTCAATAAGATAAATGAAACATTTATTATTTAGGGTTCTCGACCCTTTAATGTCTACCCCCATAAAATAACTAAAACAGATTATAACCATAAAGGTGTCATCAAATAATCTTTAACCCTTCTAGGTTAAACTAGGGTTTTATTTTACCCTTGAATAATCCATTATATCAAAATAACCCTATCTCATAACTTCAAGACTAAGGTTTATAAATGACCTTTGGTTTAACTCAACCAAGGTTAAGAATACTTATGGTTTTGTAATAGATAATAACTCCTATACAAAAGGAATGTGAATACTTTCAACTTACCTTCACGTGATGTCATTAACCATCACTACTTATAAACTCATATATGATTCCATACAAGATCATTTCTAGTTTAGACCTAGTCAATTTCCCACATAAAGTTTACCACAATGTTATTCTCATCAAGCTTAATAGCATAGGCAGAAAAGATGGTACTATAGACCTTGTTTTCTTTATCCTAATATTCCCAATGATCTATCACTTGATTATATAAAAGGTGGCTTTCTAAGGCTTATTAAGAATCTAGGTTCTCTTGAGAAGAAAATCATTTTTGACATTTATAAACTTAAAAAGAAATGGTTTAAACTACCATTATCCTACCTCAAGGATTTAACCAACTTACTCAAACTAAGAGAAAACCTATCATAGTTTTCACTGCACTAATAACTTTGAAAGTTGCTGTATGATTAGCTTATAACCAAATATTCGACCTGCCACATGATTATCCTTACTCATTATATCGAATGGTCTTTCAATGTATTTGACAACTTTACAATGACCTTCTACAAGTATAAAGGAAAAATAATGATCAACGAATCATTTCAATGATTTTATATCAATCAGACTTCAAAATAATTATAAAAGTGTTCGACTCAGGCAATTTTAGCTTATACCAAGCGTCGACCAGCCAGCTATAATGATGCTATCGAAACTTCTAACGATTTTATACAGTTTGGAAAGAGTGCCAAAATCAAATCATTAAATCAGGTTCACTGGTTATGCATCGATTATCAATAGAATTGATTAAATGACAATCGATTTTCCCATTCTCATCATACAAAGGACGATAAGAGCAAATGATATTTTGGTATTATCATTACCCAAGGCATATGTGTTACCTGGTGGCGGCTCAAGTAAGTTAGAGTTTGCAGATACAAATATCCAGTCGGCACCTATATGAAGTCGCCTTCCCTAATTATCCTCTCCGTTCTGGCTCTTTTCCACTCTTTAATCACAGCGATCTTTCTTCTTTTCTCCCGCCAATTTCCTATCTCCCTGATTCTTAATGAGTCGTGCCATATAAAGACTTCTAATCGGCTCATAATGAGTCGTTTATCCTTATTCTCTACCACTCACTCAGTTGGAAAAGAAATAGGAGTCATTGCAGTCCACTACCCATTCGGTTTCAACCGAATCCATTTCATCAACAATGACTAACACATGTTTCAGGAAGGCACAAAATGTGGGGAAATCATCAAGTGGAATATTAATACCACATTCCCTCTTTGAAAGAGGTCGACACAAGCATTTAAGCCGTCGCTAATCATTAATGATCAGTTTAAGTGATCCAATCCATCACTTAAATTAATGAAGGCATTTCAATTTACATGCCCACGGCTGCTCACATGAATAAGCATTATTAACCATCATGAGGTATTATCCTCATTCGATGCATAAATATATATTTTTGTTTATATCAAATATGACTTACATAACATCGATCCTATTCGATAGTTATGATTTGATCAATAAGAATAATAGTAATAAAACAAAGGTTTACGGATAATGTGAATGGGTCAAGTTTACCTCCCCATCACAATGCTTCGTTAAAATCAAGTCGACTTGACGAGATCGTCATTTGACGTTAAACGTCGACAATAAAACACTAAGTGACTTAGTAATATTAACACAACCATTTTATGACAATGACGTCGTAACTTTTACGTTAAACGTAAATGGTCATAATTCTTACTCAGACGACGTCGTTTACCTTACAAATGACTATGTCGACACACGACTTAACTAGAATAGATTCGAAAGATATCGACTACCTGTCGATTGGGTTCAAAAGTAAACTGACAAGACAAGACTTACCTCTTACGACACTGGTTCACATTTTCGTTAAACACTCATACTCGTTTTTGGCAAATAATCACTCGTAACCCGAGGTCTATATCTCTCTCCTCGAAAGATTCTCTTTTCTTCGAGAGTCATTTGAAAATCTATAATCCTGTATCAAACTTGTAATCAACAAATTATGACCAGTGCATATTATTCAAATAATAAACCAAATCTCATAATGCAATATTAAATCAACAACAATAAAATATTCATGTCCATAATTCCATATATGACATTTGATATAATCTGTCTTTCCTCGACATTAATCTAAACATCATAATAGATTTACTTATGTCCAAGTAAAAGTAAAAAGTATAGCAAGACAAAAATTGGGGATGTAACATGCTCCCAAACTGCTTCCTCCACCTATCTTGTTGCAAAAGCTTGTTGCACAACTCATCAAACGTCAAGCTAACATTGGTGGATGTAATGTTAAGCGTTCGATAAAGTGCTTGTAGGAATGTGGCAAACTTTTCAAAGTGATCACTACCATATCCTCCTCATCCATCTTACGACCAATGGCCTCCAGTTGGTCGCGAATATCTTTGATTTTCGTCAAATGTGCTTGCAAAGATACTTGGTCATCCATCATAATAGAGAACAGCATATTCTTCAGGAGGAAAGCCCTTCCCTTGTCTGAGGTCTCATGAAGATCTTTCAGATGCTTCTAGATCTCCGCAGCAGACTTACCAAATGGTATTTCTGGTAACATATCATCGATGACAGATAATTTTAGAAGCAAACTGCCTCCCTATTACCTTCATCATACTTGTCCTGATCCTTCCCAACAGTAGCGGGACAAACGTCTATACCTAGAACAAGCTTATCCAAACACCGATACTCAAAGATGGTAAGCATCCTCTGCTTCCACGTGTTGTAATTCTTTCTATTGAACCTCTATGTATTTTCCAACATTGGACAAAGACGCCATCCCTCCCATTTTCCAAAGCACAAAAAATGAGGTAACTTCTGTGATCAGCTGGCACAAACCCATCAACTGGCACAAGTCACGATTTTTCAAAAACAGTCTAAAAAGAGGCTCAGTAAGATTTTTCAGAAAAACCTTCAAAAACTATGAAAAAGTAAGATTTTTTTAAGAAAAAATCCTCAAAAAAAACATCAGCAAAATTTTTATGGAAAAATTTTCAAAAACTCTTTTAGCAAATTTTTGTCAGAAAAAAAATTTCGAAGAACTCTTTGCAGAATTTTTATTTTTCCCCAAAAATTCTGTCAAAACTGGATCACAAACTTTTTTCAAGCTACCATGAAATCACAATTTTTATAAAATCGTCCAAATAGTTTCCTTCACAAAAACGCCTATCACAAAATCTTCAGAAACGGCAACCTCAAGCAGAATACAAGTGTCAGGCGCTAAAAAAAATCGTGAAGGAAATGCGACTTCATAGAGCTGGAACTGGCGATCACAAACGCCACAAAACCCGTCTCAATGAAGAGAAGCTGACACCCATCACAACACGCCTTCACAACAGCGACTTCTTCAGACTGTTACTCCAAAAAGCGATCACGGGGAAACAAACTGCCAAAAAACCCGTTAAAAGTAGCTACCAAAAAGTCAGCGACCATATATATAGCAAGGGGCAACTTCCAGAAAAATGCCCAATGAAGAGATCACGACATATACTTGAACCCATCAAAGTGTGCAGACAGGAACCAACGAAGGCTTAATTGAGACCAATGAAGTCCACCAGACAAAAACGGCGACCAAAGGTGTTACTAACAGCCGATGGTCATGAAACGGCGACCACGTTTGAAGAATCGTGCCCTCAAAAATGTAGATCGCGACTGCCAGATGATAGCGCCAAATCCAAAAATGTAGAATCACGACTGCCAGATGATTAGCAAAAAAAAAAAAGGGCGCAAAAATCTGCCACAAAAATGAAAGACTGTTAGACGTTGAGGAAAGAGCTCGGCGCCGCATGCACAACCCTCGAACCAGATGTAAAACGCATGACCTCAAAACACGATTTCAAAACACCTGAAAACAAAACACGGCCAGGAATACGTTAAGTGCCCCATCAAACCCCGCAACTAGAGAAAAAGGCGGCTGTTGAAGTCACGCCCAAAACAGAAGACTTCGACCCAAAAAAAAATCACATCCACAAAGAAATCGTGACTGTCAGAAATCCGCTTCCAAGAACATGCGAAGAAAAAACACGACCAAAGGTAGAAAGCCAAAAGCAAACCCTCAAAAATGTCTTCGATTTTTATCTAAAAAAAATCGGCTAAAAAACTTCCAGAATAATTTTTAATTTTCTGGGTACGAATTTTTATTACTAAAAATTCGTCAAAAAAGTTTGAGGCTGAGCTCTGATACCATGTAGATATTAAAACTGAATGATATATTACTGAATGAGATATTTACATGATAGAGCACAGCTCTATTTAAAGAGATTACAAGATGTTTCTATAAATGAATTACAGCTAATAAAGCAAAGTAAATAGAAACATTCTAAGCTATCTAATAAGCTAAAACAGAAATAGAAATAATCTAATAAGATGACCATTAATATTACAACTAATATTTTAATAAAGACTAGTGTAAACACATAATTGACCTCGTTTTAGATATTGCATGTGGATTAAGAGGTATATCATGCAACAGCGACAGAAATATGCTCATATAAGCTGTCAATGCTACTACTCTGTTGAAACATGAATAACAGCATTGATATATATAATCAATATCCATCCAATTAATATTTACAAAACACCTTCCTGTCACTCTTTAATTAAAGAAAAATTCTTCCAACAGAATTTCCATGAGTGGTTTAAACTTTAAAGCACTCAAATCTAAAATAATGAATGACAACCTTTAAAAAAGACATACTATAACACATCTGTAACTCTTGACTTGTCTCTTTAGTCAATGGACAGGTACACTTTTTGAAACTTTTTAATTTGAAAATAACTCTTAAAAACATACTAAATATATTTCACAGCAATCCATACATAAAGACATGGGTTTGGTCATTAAATCCAACTGCTCACAATTCTCGATTCTGAACAAGATGATGCATAAAAAATTTGTACATCATATAGGACTTGGGACTCTTTGATGTTATATAGAAAGGTACAAGTTGATTTTTTGTGTTATGCAATTTATATATAAGCTAAGCTACCCAATCAAAGTCGAGTATGTGGGTACAGTATGCCAATACATCCAAAAAAAATGGGGACTAGATACATTTTGGCTACGTCTGCACAAAAAACATATAAAAATCATAAATATATACTAAATTGCAGCATAAAAACAGTATTAAGTTTACAATATCACATATCATGCATATGCTAAACAAAAATACCACAAATATTACACATTTGAAACCATAATTACAATACTTGCCCAAACTCAGCAAGTCCCAAGGTGAACTAGTCGAAATGAGGCCCAGCGACGTGGGAATCGAGTACTCAGTAAGCCTAGCCACTCTCTGAGTCTATACCACATATCATGCATATGCTAAATAAAACTACCATAAATATTACACATTTGAAGTCATAGTTACCAAGGCTCGCCCAAACTCGACGAGTCCTGAGGTGGACTAGTTGAAATGAGGCCCAAAGACTCAAGAACTTGGTACCCAACAGATCTAGTCAAACTCATTGAGTCTACCAAATTTGGTGAGTGGCCAGACTCATTGAGTCTCATATACAAAACTTGGCCATAGTCCCAAGGTGAACTAGTCGAAATGAGGCCCAGCAACGTGGGAATCGAGTACTCAGTAAGCCTAGCCACTCTCTGAGTCTATACCACATATCATGCATATGCTAAATAAAACTACCATAAATATTACACATTTGAAGTCATAGTTACCAAGGCTCGCCCAAACTCGACGAGTCCTAAGGTGGACTAGTTGAAATGAGGCCCAAAGACTCAGGAACTTGGTACCCAACAGATCTAGTCAAACTCGTTGAGTCTACCAAATTTGGTGAGTGGCCAGACTCATTGAGTCTCATATACAAAACTTGGTCATGATAGTGACGTGGAAAATTAGAAAAAAAAAAGCAAAAAAAAAAAAAAGCTTAAACCTACATGTAAAATGATCTTTAACACTTTGAAATAATATTAATTTCATTTGCAAGCACAAGCAAGGATAAACAAAGAGAATTGAAGCTAAAAATACAATCCATTAAAACAAAAACCAGCAAACATAGTTAAAACCTAATTAGTGCTCTATGGCTTCGACGCTCGCATTTTTTGAAGAGTTTGGAGGACTCCTGGAGCTGGTTAAAAGCAATAAAATTGTGAAAAATGGCATGCATCTCGACCCCACTAGGGGCCACCAACCCCATACCCCTGCTCTAATTTTAAAAACCAAAAAAAAAAAAAAAAACTTTGGAGTCTTGGACCATGCCAAATGGAAAAAGCAACGTTTTTTGTCCTTTTGACTTTTTCGCAATTATATCCAAAGTAATTGAATTACATTTATACTTTTAGTTTGCCAAGTCAATTCCTATCCTATTGTAGCAACATGTTGGAAATTGTTGTCATTGATGTCAAAGGAAAGAATTGATGTTTAAGATTAGTTGTCATTGATGTCAAAGGCATGTTGGCATGGGTGAGATCTGTGTTAGAGAGAAAGCCTATGGTTAGTGATGATGAGATGTTTAACAAGACGACCAAGTATTATCTAAGGCAGAAATAAATAAAGACTATGGAAGACAATATGCCAGCCGACTATCCTCTACACAAAGCGCCAAAATAAAGTTTAAATTAAAGATTTAAACTATCATAAAAGTCTGGCCGACTTCCCTTAAGCGCCACCATTTGTAGCTTGCAAAAACAAGAATTCAAATTGACATTCATACATGGGCCGACCCTTGTTTTGGCACCCTTGGTTGAAGATTTGATAAATTAAAATATATTACATTGTCTAAGGTGGCCAACTCCCTCCATAAGGCAGCGCTTATATATATATATATATATAAGACAAAATCGTTTAAAAGATATAAAAAGAGGTGTGATTAAAGGAAAAGAGCGATCAGTTTATAAGAAAGGCAGCGAATATCATTTTAATTTAATCTAAAAGACTTTGTCTTGAGGAGGCCGACCTCCTTTCATATGGAGCGCAACATATATAATAAGACAAAATTGTCTTATTTAATATGATTATCCTTTGTGAAGTGGTGTGATCTTGAGAGTAAAGAACAACGATTAAAGGCAGCAATGATTAGTTAAAGGCAGCGATCAGCATTGTTAACAAAGAGTCATGTCTTTTTAAAAGGTTCTCTCTCTTCAAGGATACACATCTCTTCATAGAGATATGAGAATATAAAAGGAAATAAGATTTGTGATGGAGTGTGAAGAAATTCAAAGAATATAATATGATTTGAAAGCAGATATATAAGAAGAGAAAGGGAAAAATGAAGAGCAATTCAGATTCATATCAGCATATATGAAAAGAGTGTTAATGTTGTGAAGGGAAGAACATTTGATACATTATTAGAGAGCCGAAACTTGAAGGAAGACAGAGACATATTTGTGATCAGATTTTGAGGGAAGATATTGCCATATTTATTATCAGTCTTGTAAAGAAGATTGTGCGTGATTGTAATCAGATTTGTGAAGGAAGTTTATGGCTTGAGTTGTAATCAGATTTGTGAAGAAAGGATAGTACATAAGTTTGGATCAGATCTGTAAAGGAAAGACAAACATCATTCAAGATCAGAAGTTGTAATCAGATTTGTGAGGAAGGGAGAACGATATCATCCATTGAAGAATTCGTAGGTTGGTGCCCAAAGATTGGTGTCTCTTACTGAGTTGGTGCGAAGTTGTGAGGATTGGTGTCTCCAATGGGTTGGTGCCTACAGATTCTACAAGCGGGGATTGGTGTCTCCAGTGGGTTGGTGCTCACAAAAGAAGAATTGTAAGAGTAGGTTGGTGCCTACAGAAGAAGATCAATATATATAAGCAATATTTTGCAGTGGTTTTCTCCCGCAAGGGTTTCCACATAAATCGAGTGTTCTTCCTGTGTTCTTAATTGCTAGATCTTGCATGTGTGTTATTGATGTGATTGATTAAGTTTGAAAAGTAAAAGTTTGTGTTATACTAATTCACCCCCCCCCCCCTCTCATCACAACACTTATAGACTTGTCTTAATATACAAGCGCAAGACCCCACATAGAGCTAGTGATGCTAGGTCGAGTGATACAAGCTCCTCTCTACCATAGTTCATGACTCCATGTTGCGATTTTTTAGTTTGATGCCATGGATATCATAATCCATGAGTGTTGTACACCTAAAACACTTGAGAATATTTATATATTTAAAAATGTTGTTTCCTTCAACCCAAATCCGCTTTTATACTCATTTGATTGATGTATACTTGTTTATGTGATCAAAGTAGCTTCCAATTGATAAGCTTTTTATGTCTTTAAAATTGATTTATTGAAGAGTGCATAGTAAAATCTTTAAATCCTTAAAAAATATCTATATTTCAATTTGACAAGTCTGAGTGTCAAGTCTGAGTCTGAGTTTGAGTCAAAAATCAGCAAGCTGAATCCAAATCTTGTAACTATGTTTGAAATACAGTATACTATTTGATATCAATTTGTCAAACTCTAAGTTGTCGATCCTGGTACGAGGACGGGTACGGGTACGCGGATACGGCATTTTTTGCCAGGGTACGGTACAACAACATATATATATATATATATATATAAAATAATTTATGATATTATATATATAATTATAATATATTATAATTTATTATATATTATATAATATAATTATAATTCATAATTTTATTTATAAAATATAAAATATAATTTATAACATTATATAGATAATTATAATATATTATATTATTACATAATATATAATTATAATTAACAATTTTATATATATTAAATTATAAAAATACTAATATGTTATATAATTATAATTTATAATAAATTGAGTTAGGACACATAAACATCCAAGAAATTGACTTGGAGGAGCTCATTCAAAAAGGTAATCAAGTGGCAAAAAGATTGTTGGACAGTGGTCTTATAGAGGTGGCTTCTTTCCTAATTTTGGTGCAAAGTTAGGAGTTTGTCATGGCATGTGCAATCATTAATCTGGTGACAAGGGAGATTGGCTCATTGTGTCATGTCCCCTCCCCTATGGGCCGACACAATGAGCACCAACTTGTTTACAAGGAAACAATATTTCTATTACTGATAATTAGAAATCAATAACAGTTAAGCAGAAATATATTAAGAAGAATTACAATTAATTTACCAAGACAATGATCTTTTACCCAGGCAGCGATCAACATAAATATACAAGCAGTGATTAGTCTAATATTGTGAAGGCTGCGATTAATATATGAAGTATGGAAAAAGACAAAATAGACAAGAGACTTATGGCTGAGGCAGCGATTGATGTATTAAGTATTACGAGGAACGATTCATATAAAAGGAGAGCAGCGCTTAATTGTGGAGCTACGATTTGTAATAAAAATTAAGAGCAACGATTTATTAGGGATATGGTGCGATTTGCAGAAGAGACAAATATTCTTCAATAAGTGGTACGATCGTTCATGGAGAGTCATCTTGCTTTATGAGGTGTTGCCTCTCTTGGCAATAAGAGGTATCCATTTGTGTGATATATAAAAAGGAAGTGGTCGATCAATAAGGGGACAGGGAGAAATACAAGGAATTAAGAAATATATCTGCAGCATGTATATATAGATATATATCTGCAGTAATTTATTAATAGATATATATTACAACAGCAAGAAATAACTTATATGCTATACAGCAGTTCCCATAAAAGGCATTATAAAATAGTTTAGAATAGATATCTAAAATATAACAGCATAAGAGATGATACTGAACACTTTATTAATCAGATCAGAATCTAAGGTGTTAATATTCCAATCCACTGAGTTGTCAAAAAGGGAAGGAAGGAAATCTGCTTTAAAGGAGAACAACTTAGGGCACTCCGCTACAGTGGCAAGTAGGGAGAACAGCTAGACGGGCACCCTATTGCACTATGGAAGGGAGAGAACGGCTAAGGGCACCCTATTGCAATTTCCCTTTCAACTCCTACGTCAAGGGACAGTTGATGAAATTAGAGATTCACATACAAATCAAACTTGCTGCATAATGATGAATATATGATTCCCTTGCAATAATAATAGGTTTACTTCATGAACTGTGTTTGCAATATTACCTAACTGATTGCAGGCTTCCAGAACAGAATTAGTTTATCGTATTCCTAAGTAAAGAGATGTATCCCTAACTACCTTATATACTTGTTCCATTTGGTTTTGTGAATTTAGACATAATAGAGATTGATCCAGTAAGGGGACATCACATGAATATTATAATAGTGATTAGAATCCTATCTATAACATCATTGGATTATATGTCTATTTATCTGTTGATAACTAACATGTTTACAGGAACTAAATCAAGCTTATCTTGCTTCAAGCATTCAATCGGTAAGTTACAACCCTAACTATGTTAAATTTGTAATTCTAGGGCAAGATTCAGGGCAATCCCGAAATGGGGACATTACACATTGAATGAGTAGGTACCACGTAAACTTGATCCTAATTCCATCAAAAGTATTTTCAGTTTGCCCTTATATGAAGAAACTCAAGAGGTTGATTTACTTAAGTGTGAAGAGGAATGGAATAATAAAACTCTTGAATGCCAAAAACATGGGAACAAGCATTGGCTTAAAGAGAGCAAAAGGGAAGCCCCAAGGGTATTTAGAAGAAATGAATTCAAAGAGAAACTTGCTATGATGATCGCTCTTCTGAACCGAGTGATAAGACAAACTAGATGAGGTTAGACAGCAGGCTGCTTCTTTGGTATCTTCTCTTTCATGTACTTTTGCTGATGAGGATGGTATTCAGATCAATCAAGATAAGGTACAGGCTGAGTTTCAAAAATTCGTAAAGCATACCTTGGAGAGAGCCCAACAAGATGAAAATTTAGACAGATTATCCACCATTGTCTGAAACATTGAGGATGCTTAGGAGGTAACTGAGATTGATATACTAGTCATACAAAGCAGTTTTATGTTTGACTTGCAGATGATGCAAATGGAGTCCATGCCATGCCTTGATGGATCACAGATTCAGAGCTTCATTAAAATATTTCAGAGGACATGGGATTCAAAGGATGCTACACTGCTGCTATTGTGCCAGGAACGTACAGAGGTGCTTCAGGATAGCTATTTTTAGTCACTACTATTTTTAGCCAGATATGCTCTGTGGGATTTCTTCTATTTTTGGAGTGTTGTTTTGACAAGTTTCTAGATCATTTATTTGAGGATATGATATTTTTAGGTGATGTTCTAGAAGGTCTATTTTTTATTATAATTATCCTTTTCAGAAATCTATTTGAAAATTTCTTATTTTAGTTTGATGTATTTCAAGACATTTGTATTTTGTGCCTCCTTTGTGTGCGAACAAACTATTCATAGCATAGGAACTTCAGTTAGCTTTTTATTTATTTTTAACGTAAATTGTTCTAAAAACTTATAAATAAATGCCATTTGCATAAGATTTTCAATAGAATTTGGTATGCCTATTTGTTGGTTAAATTGTTGTTCAAAGTCTTTTGTGAAATCTTATGTATGTATCCTTAGGTAAATAGAATTGCTTTGTTGAATTTGCAGGCTTTTATTGCAGGTTTCCATAAAGTAGGTGATTATGGCTTCGTATGCAATTCCTTAATTCTTTTACTGAATTGTGCATCTTTTATTCAGATCAATTCAATACTTGTGTTAGACTCACACTTTTCAGTTTCTGTACTTAGCTGAAAAGTGTGAGAGTTTACTGTCATTTATGTTTTGTGTTAGGCAAAATCATAAAATCTCGTCTTGTCCAAAAATGTTGAATTATCTTGTGTCCTAGCCTGAGAACAAAAAGATAGGTTTGCTTTTAATTTGTAGCACCACACACTCAAAGAAATCGCCATTAGGTCTAGGTCTTATTTTTCAATTTTCTAATTAAGGAAATATATCATCTCCTTGACTCTTTGTGAAAGGGAGCTTCCCCTATGAATTCAAAGAAAGGTTTTACCTCACACGTTATTCCATTTTGTGTTGTACCACAAGGTACAAATTAAAACACTAACAAGGTTATTTGTTGGAACCAGTCTCATGTTGGCTCCATTTTCAGCTGTTTCCTATTGTGAAAATTCAATCCAAAAACTTGATAGATTTAGATACTTTCATCCATGATCGTAGTAGTCACCGACTTCCTCCTAAAGTTTTGCTCTTCTATAATGTCCCTTTTTTGTCCTCCTTAGCTGAGCCGACTTCACCTAAGCCAAGTTGAAGTTAAGTTGAGCCAATTTTTGAAAAGTACTTTATAAAGGGACTTTATAACAACTTGGAGAAAGGAAAGTCAGTTAAGTGTAGCAAAAGTGACTTGGAGAGGAAAATCAGTTAAGTGAAACTTGGAGAACGGAAAGTCACTTTATAAAAAGGAAAAATAAAATATAATAAAATGACAAATAAAATATTATTTTATTTGACAAGTGGGCCGACCCATTTGAAGGAGGAAAAGTGAATTAAAAATAATATTTTATTTGCACATGGTGGCGCACCTCTTGTGGACTTCAAAATTATATAAAATTTGGCAAAAGAGGTCGCTCCTCTTGAGGGCTTTAAAAAGAGGTGTTTGGAGGTTCATTGTAGCATATTGTATTTTGTCATTTGCATATTGGATATTTTTCTTTGAGCTGCAACACAAGTTCAGCCATTTCTGAGGACGAAAACCCTTGGAAATTAGTGGATTGGACGAAAACCCAATGCCACTTGAGAGGTGAATCCATCCAGGATTTGCAATAGAGCTTATTTGCAGGTCTTAGCATAGAATTGGAGATTCAAAGATATATTATTTTCTGTAGGTTTATATCAGCTAAGGTTTGAAGACCAAATTGATAAGATTTGTTCCAAATATCAATTTGGGATTGAGGCGATTTGAGGAGAAACAATGGCAGGCCATTTAGGGTTTGAATTTCAGTGATATCATTAGCAATTGTGAAGGAATCGACGCATCCAAGTGGGCAGATCTGATCTGGTATATTGCAGGCCGCTAGGGTTTTGTTTGACATTGACATCATTGGTATATGAGGAGGGTGAATTGCAGATCTGAGCGCATCAATTGGCAGATCGTGGGTTGTAAAGGAGGTTTTATCATCTAATTGCCATCTTTAATCGCCTAGGGTTAGGCGCTCAGCATTGGAGGTTTTAGCGCTTCATTCTTGGAGAGATCGTGGGCATTTCCTTCATCATTTTTGTATATCAGGTTTCAGTTTATGCAGCTGATGTTATATCAGACCTCTATTGTTCATTTTCAGTCATCCTTCATTGCAAATAAAAGCATATCTTTGTACATCTTGAGGAGGCACAATCACCGGGTATGTGGAGCATGTTTTGCTATTCAAATCTTTAATTTGAATAGGGTTGTAATCGCTGTCATAAGTTGTATCAGGCCTGTCACAATTTGTAATTAGACCTCTTGTGATGAAAATAAAGATATGATTGATGTGGTATTTTGATGTTTAATGAATGCAAAGTTGTATGTTATGTTTCTACTCTACTGTCATAAGCATTTTTCATAAAAACCATCACAAACACACATCAAACAAACAATCAAACACAGAAATCAGAACTCAGTCACTTCGCATGCCAAGTGTTTAACAAAATGTCAAACCATTGAAATCAGAAAATTCAGGGCAAATTTGGTTGGGGTTCTTACAGTGGTATCAAAGCAGTGTATCTTGCCAGCTTGGAAGGTAGAATTCAGTTTGGAAATGTAATGTTCCATTTTTGGCACATTGATTATTATGGGCATTTGTGCTTGTTCCTAGTCTTTTGGAGGCTATCCAACATGTTTGAGAAGAACTCCAATGTTATTGGAGTGGTCTTAGTTCAGTCTGCAGAACAGTTAATTGGGTTTTCCTTTTGTAAATGGATAATTTTGTCTTGGTTTTGAGCTCAGTTGATGTTCCGGGTAACATTGATGGTTTCTAAAGTTTGATCGGGCTTCTGGTTTGCTCTCCAATACCCCTGGAGGAGTTTTCTATTTTTGGAAAGTCACTCGGAAGGCATCGTTGCACATCCCAAACCTTATAGAGCATATTGGTTCAGTTTATTTTGCTTTCGGAGGTCGTTTGGGATTTTCCGCAAAATTTAATATTTAATGAGCTATTTTAATTATTATTTTCACTTAAGCTCCTAGGGGTGAAAATAATTAATAAAAATCTAAATGTTATAGCTCGTTGGAACAAGGAAGAAAAGTTTTAAATCATAGATGCATCATTTTGGGGCCTTGAGAAGCAAATATTTCCTTTATTTTGACAAGGTCTTTGGAGCTAAAAAGAGCTTTTAATTAAAAGTGGTGACTTTAAGTTGTGCACACATAATGAATTATTTTATATTGTTTGAGGAGAAATATGAAGGGATAAAGGAAATAATATTTTATTTCTCTCAAAAAGTTATAAAAAGAGGAGTTGGGCTCATTGTTGGGGGAGGCTGATGATTTGTATTGTTATGTTGCCGGAATGAACCTGCGAGTTCTTCCTATTCTCTTGAGGACGAAAACCCTCTTGTGGAATGCTCTTGAGGACGAAAACCCTCTTGAGGTTGAGTGTGGTTTCACTACAGGAATCACCATTGTGCTGAAGAAGAGATTGGAGCAAGCTCATACAGAGTTTGCCTTTGAGCTTTCCTGAAGCTGAATAGAGATTGATAGTTTGTGGTGTTTTTGCATTGTAATCTTTCTATATTGCTGGGATGCAGTTTTGATATGATAGTGATTGTTTTGGATTGAGGTTTTTATATTATCGTGAATGTTCTTAGTGGTCGAACCATTGCTGGGCCGTACATGGTGTATTTGGACGAATTGCATTTGAAATTTAATATCAGTCTTTTGTGCCAAAGTTGGTGTTGGGATGTCATTATTGTGCCTAGGCGTCACTCTTTAAGCAGTTTCAATAGTTATTTATCTTGTATTTTAAATGCAATGAGGATCCGTACCTTGGCTGGGCCGTACTGGCAGTCTGAGGATCTTTGAAAAATTAAATTCTTTAAGGCTATTATTACTACTGTATTGCTTGTGATTTGCTATTTAACATAGGCGATTACCATGGAATTGGTTTGTAATGAATTGATGAAGTTTTCAGTATGCTAGGAATGAATCCGTACCTTCTGAGCGTACAACCGGGAAGGGATTCAAGTCAATAATGGGCAGTAGTTTATATCAGTTGAACAATGTAATTCTGCTGTGCATGGTAGTCATTGTTTAGTGATTGGTTTGTACTGATTTGAAGGAGATACTTCTTCTGTGGTTAAAAGTGGGTTTAAGTCTGATCATGGCAGCCATACCTTTGGTAACAGTCTGATTTTCTGCAGCAATAAATGAACAGCAACAAATCTCAGTCATTTGGCATCTCATTTTAGAGACTTCTGTGCAGTGTATGATCTTCATTACTCAGGGGTAACTTATCAAGTTATAACTCAAGTATTATTTGCCATCTTTGTATTGCTACATTGAAATCTTTCATTTATGCAACAACATTAAAGACCCCTGGATGGTTTACCGCCAGTGTGGAGTAAATAAACATTGTTTATCTATCTTTACTCACCCACTGAATAAGTGGAGTATTCCCACTGAACAAGTGGATGGTTTTGTAATATTTCTTTCTTGTTCTTTACCCACTGAAAGTGGTGAATCCCCACAGTTTGTGGATGCCTGCATATGCAGATGAATGTCTACTTGTTTGCACAATGTTTTAATTGTAATCTAAAGCACATTATGCTCACCTTGCCCGATTTGGGATCTTGGTGATCAGAAGTGCAGAGGAATTTAATTGTGCTAACATTTGGTTATCATTGTTCAATTGTTTTGGAAAAAATTTTGAGGGTTGTACATTACAGTGGTATCAAAGCTGGTATGTTCTTGCCAGCCTGTTGGGAAGCTAATTTGTTACAGATCTTTCAGTTGAGCAAGTCGGTTTTCAGCGTTGCTTGTGAGTGATCAGCTCTTGCATGTGTGTTCAGAGTTGGGCAGTTGAAAGATTTTGAGCGGTGTTGGGAGATCATGGCATCTCTTATGCAAAAAAGAAGTGAGACAGAGGTTCTGGATGAATTAGAAAAAGTTGTTCAAGAGAAATTGGATCGAAGGAAGTATCATCATGAGGCCACTAAGATTATTGATGAGTATGAAGAACTACCAAATGACTATAAGCAGCAACTCCCTTGGAATGCTTTCTTGGAAATCATCAAAGAAGGTAATCCTGACAAAAAGAGATTTATAGAATACATCCAGAAGATAAGGAAGGAAGAGGAGATGAAGACAATGTCTTTATGCAAGCCTGAGTTAACTACTTCAAAGGCAAGCACCAAGAATTTTTCTAAGCCATCATTTTCCAGCCCACCGAATAAGAAGCCTCTTATTTCGAGGAAGAAAGAGGTCAGCAAGAATGAGCTCAGGAGAAGAAGTCTTTGTTTCATATGCAAAGATGCTTGGGAGCCTAACCACCAATGCAAGAAAATAAAAGATGAATCAGCAACCTTCACCACATGCTCTTCCTTTGTGAATGATGTGCAATCTAAAAATGGTGAAGATGAAGACTTGTTTGTTGAAAGAAATGAGTCTAAGCCTCTGTATGATGAAGACAAAGTCACAAAACATGAGACATGCATAGAGAAGTTTGCTGAATTGGAGAAGTCTACAACAGAATTTAATGAAACTGAGCCTTGTTTTGACGAGGAGCCAAAAGTGTTGGACTTAGCAAGTCCTTCATTTGATGAAGATGCTGAAGATGCCACTACATTTGAGGAGATGAAGATGATCGATAGATTGCTTGCTGGTGACTTTGCAAGTGAGCATGAGAGGATTGAAGCAATGTGTCTTGTTGAGGACATGGGAGACAATGAAATCACAAAAGATAAAAAGTTTGATGTTGCTGCAAATTTCAGAACAGCACCTAATGAAGAGCGTTTCCACCATTCTAGTGATGGAAGTCTTGATTATGTGTGGGATTGTTCCATGCAAAGAGAAGAGCAGTTAGATTCTTCAAAGATCCTTGATGAAGAATGTGTTGATGAAGACTTTAAATCAGCCATTGGTGATGATTCAATGTTTGATTATGAGACTGCCATTTCATTTGATCTAAGTGATGAAGAAGAAGATTCAACTCCTATGCAATTTGAAGAACTTAGTATCCTTGCAGAAGAGTTAGTTGATGAGCATGTTGATGAAGAGTTTGTTGGAAGATTTGGATCAGCCTCAAAGGTTGGCTCAACATTGAATTTATGTGATGCTACTTCTTTTAGTCAAAGTAGCTATGAAGAGGATAACTCTAAAGCAGTTGATTTCAAGGATCATTCTTCTAACGATATGACAGAAAATTTATTGTGTGCAGCTGATTTGGATTTTAAGAATCAATTGTTAGTCACCGAAGATAAGGTTGTGCAAGTTCTAACACATTTGGATAGCTCACATAAGTTTGTTGAAGATCACATTTGGAGAGCTCAAGTTGAGAGGAGACAAATGGGCATAGAAAAAAGATCTTCACTTGAAGATTGGTGTGTAGTCAGGAAGGCATTGGAAACTTTGAAATCAGATTATTTGAACTTGCTTATTGATAGGGATCATGTCCTTGAGTATGTTGACCGAATTTTTGATGCATTGAAGGAAAGAGATGCTAAAATTAATAAGCTTATATTTAAGCTTAAAACAACTATGGATTCTTTAGAGAGTACCCAAATGGCTCTCTTAGAAGTTGAAAGTCAGTTTGTAGATGTACACCAATTCAAGGAGCAAGTAGGAGTTGCTAGAGCCAATGAAAGCAAGATGGAGACTGAAGAGCTTGGTTTGCTCCAAGGAGATTTTGACTTAGGACAGCCTCCTAAGTATGCAAATGCAGAGTGGGAGTCAATTGATGAATTGCTTGAACATGAAGGTAAAACCAATTTCCAATCATTTGATAATACTCTTTTTATGATGGAAGTTGAGTTAACTCATGTTAATCTTCTCCTCATGTTGAATGATGAGAACCATTCTGATGTGAGTAGCACGGAGGAGGACAGTAACAGGATATGGGATCCGGGTGAAGTGCACTCATGTGATGTTCATTTGTACAAAAACTTCTTCAACTGGAAGTTTTCAGCAGTTGTTGAAGATGGGCATAAGGTTCAGGTATGCAAGGGATTAGATTCAATGATGGCTTACTTTTGCAATGTAGTTTATTTGCAAGGTTCCATGGAGGATAGTGGTGTTGGTAAGATTATTTTATGGATAAATTTGGAGTTGAATTTCAGTTATAAAGTTGCTGTCCTTACTCCCATTAGCCATCATAGGTGTTCAATTGCATACATATGGATTGATTGGAGAGAAATTTTGGTCATAACTTTGACATATTTTAATTGTAGATGGCCTAAATTTCTTATTGTTCTCAAAAGATTTCAGTTTTGTTGTTGCTATCTCACTTTGAGATCACTGAAATTTGATTTTCATGAGATTATTTCAGACTTGTGTAGCCATGAGATTGATCTTTTTGTTGTGTTTAGCCTTTTATGGGAAGATGACAAAAGTTTTCAGCTGAAAGGAACAAGCGTTACAGTTACTAATGCTCTTTTGGAGAGTGAGAATCAGCTGATTCATGGCTGTCATGAGTTGTTTCCAGCTTGTTATCAAGCTGATTTGTGTTCTTCATCGGGAGAGCACTACAGTTTTTGGGTTCCAGTAGTTGTTTCGTGTTGCATGATTGTATTGATGATTGCTAACTCTTTCAATTTTGGAGTTAGTGATGTTTGGGATCCAAATAGTTATGTGATTGGAAGAATGTTTCAGAAGTGTAATCAGAATACCAGCTGTGCAGTTCACAGATATATCAGAATAGAGCAGCAGAATTGGTGTAGGGCATTCTTCAGATTGATTTGGGATCCAGGTATATTATCTATAATCAGGCAGGTATCTTGGTTGGATAGCATGAATTGCTTGAGGACAAGCAATATTGAGCAGGGAGGACTGTAATGTTCCATTTTTGGCACATTGATTATTATGGGCATTTGTGCTTGTTCCTAGTCTTTTGGAGGCTATCCAACATGTTTGAGAAGAACTCCAATGTTATTGGAGTGGTCTTAGTTCAGTCTGCAGAACAGTTAATTGGGTTTTCCTTTTGTAAATGGATAATTTTGTCTTGGTTTTGAGCTCAGTTGATGTTCCGGGTAACATTGATGGTTTCTAAAGTTTGATCGGGCTTCTGGTTTGCTCTCCAAGATCCTTGGAGGAGTTTTCTATTTTTGGAAAGTCACTCGGAAGGCATCGTTGCACATCCCAAACCTTATAGAGCATATTGGTTCAGTTTATTTTGCTTTCGGAGGTCGTTTGGGATTTCCGCAAAATTTAATATTTAATGAGCTATTTTAATAATTATTTTCACTTAAGCTCCTAGGGGTGAAAATAATTAATAAAAATCTAAATGTTATAGCTCGTTGGAACAAGGAAGAAAAGTTTTAAATCATAGATGCATCATTTTGGGGCCTTGAGAAGCAAATATTTCCTTTATTTTGACAAGGAGGTCTTTGGAGCTAAAAAGAGCCTTTAATTAAAAGTGGTGACTTTAAGTTGTGCACACATAATGAATTATTTTATATTGTTTGAGGAGAAATATGAAGGGATAAAGGAAATAATATTTTATTTCTCTCAAAAAGTTATAAAAAGAGGAGTTGGGCTCATTGTTGGGGGAGGCTGATGATTTGTATTGTTATGTTGCCGGAATGAACCTGCAAGTTCTTCCTATTCTCTTGAGGACGAAAACCCTCTTGTGGAATGCTCTTGAGGACGAAAACCCTCTTGAGGTTGAGTGTGGTTTCACTACAGGAATCACCATTGTGCTGAAGAAGAGATTGGAGCAAGCTCATACAGAGTTTGCCTTTGAGCTTTCCTGAAGCTGAATAGAGATTGATAGTTTGTGGTGTTTTTGCATTGTAATCTTTCTATATTGCTGGGATGCAGTTTTGATATGATAGTGATTGTTTTGGATTGAGGTTTTTATATTATTGTGAATGTTCTTAGTGGTCGAACCATTGCTGGGCCGTACATGGTGTATTTGGACAAATTGCATTTGAAATTTAATATCAGTCTTTTGTGCCAAAGTTGGTGTTGGGATGTCATTATTGTGCCTAGGCATCACTCTTTAAGCAGTTTCAATAGTTATTTATCTTGTATTTTAAATGCAATGAGGATCCGTACCTTGGCTGGGCCGTACTGGCAGTCTGAGGATCTTTCAAAAATTAAATTCTTTAAGGCTGTTATTACTACTGTATTGCTTGTGATTTGCTATTTATACATAGGCGATTACCATGGAATTGGTTTGCAATGAATTGATGAAGTTTTCAGTATGCTGGGAATGAATCCGTACCTTCTGAGCGTACGACCGGGAAGGGATTCAAGTCAATAATGGGCAATAGTTTATATCAGTTGAACAATGTAATTCTGCTGTGCATGGTAGTCATTGTTTAGTGATTGGTTTGTACTGATTTGAAGGAGATACTTCTTCTGTGGTTAAAAATGGGTTTAAGTCTGATCATGGCAGCCATACCTTTGGTAACAGTCTGATTTTCTGCAGCAATAAATGAACAGCAACAAATCTCAGTCATTTGGCATCTCATTTTAGAGACTTCTGTGCAGTGTATGATCTTCATTACTCAGGGGTAACTTATCAAGTTATAACTCAAGTATTATTTGCCATCTTTATATTGCTACATTGAAATCTTTCATTTATGCAACAACATTAAAGACCCCTGGATGGTTTACCGCCAGTGTGGAGTAAATAAACATTGTTTATCTATCTTTACTCACCCACTGAATAAGTGGAGTATTCCCACTGAACAAGTGGATGGTTTTGTAATATTTCTTTCTTGTTCTTTACCCACTGAAAGTGGTGAATCCCCATAGTTTGTGGATGCCTGCATATGCAGATGAATGTCTACTTGTTTGCACAATGTTTTAATTGTAATCTAAAGCACATTATGCTCTCACCTTGCCCGATTTGGGATCTTGGTGATCAGAAGTGCGGAGGAATTTAATTGTGCTAACATTTGGTTATCATTGTTCAATTGTTTTGGAAAAAATTTTGAGGGTTGTACATTACAGGAAATCAGTTTGTTTCAGCCAAATACTAAGTGTCTTCAATGGATAGAAGTATGGATGATATTCTGTATACTTTTGCACGTGAACAAGAAGCCATTCAACTCTTTGAAGAATATCAAAGCATTCCTGATAGGGTTAAGCAACAGGTTTCTTTAAATTATTACTTGAGTTTAATTGTAACAATGAAACCTAGTAAAGTGATAAATAGCTCAATTTTTAGGTCTGCAACTTTCCCGCTCAAACAAGCTTTGAACCTGCCCTCGTCATGGTTGCCGTCAGCCCAGGGGGCTCCCTGTCCCCCGCTGGGCCCTCTGGTGGAATCTGTTGTTGGTACTGTCCCGGGCAGTACTACTGAGCGGGATTCCCCAGCCTCGGGGATGAACTCCCAAGCTTGGAAAAAGGCCCTTCTGGAAAAAGGCAAAGAAGAACATGTGGAGGAAGACCAGCCTGAACCTGTGCTGTCAAAGACAGAGAATGGTACTGACCTCCAAATACCGGATCACATGATGGAGAAAATCGTTTCTTCCATGGAACTCTCACTGGTGAGTAAATTCCAGGCCCTAAGACCTAACATAGACATGGTTAGGAGATAGATTGCATCAAGATGGAAGCTGAAAGGTAGTGTCTCCACCAGTGCTATGGCGGGGGGTCTCTTCCTCTTCAAATTTACTGCTAAAGAGGACCTATTGGCTATCTTAGCAGGTGGTCCCTGGCTTTATGGCAAACATAACCTATGCCTGCGACGATAGAAACCTAGATTTGACGCGGCTCTGGAGCTGAACAGGTCAACGCCAGTCTGAGTCAGACTCCCTGGCCTCCCACTAAAATACTGGGATGAGGAAATCATCGGGTGGATCGGAAATTCGTTTGGAAAGTTCATTGCATTGGATGGAACCACCAAGCACAAAACAAGGTTAGTATACGCTCATTTTTGTGTTAGTGTAGACATCAATAAAACCCTCCCTAACAGCATTAACATAAAATCAAAGTATGGAAGTTGGGAACAACCCTTAGCATATGAGAACGCTACCACGTTCTGCCAGAACTGCTCAAGGAAAGGCCATTTGATAAATGAGTGTAAATTCTAGAGGAACAGAAAACCTGAGGAAACAAGGGAAGAAGAGGCGAGTGTTGAGGAATACCCATTTAAGGAGGACTTACTCAGCATCATCAAGTCCCCGGAAAACCCTAAACAATAGGCTGGTACTCAGGAGAAAGGCTCTCCAGTTGTTGTTCAGCCGAGTTTAGACCACAGCCAAGCCGAGACTGTTGACTCAGAGGAGATAGAAGGAGAGATCAAAGGCCAGGAGAAAGAAAATGGCTATTCAGTTATGGATCAGCCGAGTTCAGACCATGGCCAAGCTGAGCTGTGGGCTCAGATGAGACGAAAGAAGGAGAAACCAGAGGCCAGACCCCCAAAGAGAAGGAAAAAACCATACCTCTTGAGAACTCTGGGGTCATACTGGCTAACTTGGAGCATTCTAAGGAGTCGAAGAACCCAACGAATTCAACTGCCTCACCCCCTGCCAGAGTGTTATCACCTGGCACTGGCCCCAGCTCCACATGGACCAACCAAGATGGTTGGGTGACCCCCAAAAAGAAGGGTAAAGGGAATCAGAAAAAGTCTGCGGATGTGGGTACAAATGGGAAGGCAGGCAAACCCTCTCAGAGAGAAACAAGAAATAGGGAGGCCAACAAGGAAATTGCTATAGGAAGACAAAGCACCCTGGAGGCTATCTCCAGGTGGAGTAAGAAATGAGAGTTCTCTCCTGGAATGTGAGGGGTCTTAATAGCCCCCAAACGCAGTTCATGGTGAAGAACTGCATATATGAAAACAAGGTTGACATAATCCTTCTCCAGGAAGTTAAGATGAATGAAGAAAACTTCAAAAATTTCGCCAATAAACTCTGGCCTATCACTGACTACCTGATCAGCCCCTCTACCGGGGCCTCGGGAGGCCTTGTCACTACGTGGAACAAGAACATTCTCAATGGCACCTACTGCTCTTATAACAAAAACAGCCTGGAAGTGAAGTTCACTGTCAATAAGGAATGGAAAATTATAAATATATATGCCCTTAATACCAGAAGTGCTAGAAAGGACCTCTGGGAAAACCTTGTCCCTAGAATCAATATGGAGAAAAGGACGAAATGGATGCCGGCAAGTGATTTCAATACCCCTTTATTCCCCTCTGAAAAGTCGGGGGGCATCACTGACTACTCTGATAGCATGGTTGATCTAGCTAACTTCCTTAATCAGACTGGGCTGATGGTGTAATGTCCCCAATTGGAACAACACTAATTTTACCTTAAAAAATTCAAATCCCACAAGTTTAGGGTTAGGGTTTCAAAATTATCATGATATAAATATCTATTAAAAATCTTTTAGGTTTTTAATTCATTCTTCCTGGGACAAAATGGTTTGATAGGGTGCCCAAGAAACCCTCTACCCTAGGCCCAAGAGCGGGTGCTTCACCCCTCTTGGCCCAATGTGGCCTCTTGCCATCCATATGGGGTGGGGTGCCTAGTGAGGCGTCCTATCACCGTTCCCCTTATCAGAACCATTATGCTTCTTCTTATGACTCAATTAATCACCATGATGGGAGGTTGGGGTGCAACTACAGCAGGGTGTCCCGGAAATCACTCCTTCTAAGCCCAAGAGCGGCCTCTTATGCCCCCTTGGCCCACATGTGGCAGGCATCAGCCATCCACCATGGGGTGGGGTACTTAGAAGATGATCCCAACGTCGTTTCCCCTCCTCGTAGGCCCTTAATTCCCTCATCATGACATTCATACAAAAACATGAAAGATCTTATATTATTTCACATTCACATTTAATGGTAAACAATAATTCATGTGTCAAATTCCTAAGATATATTCTTGTTAATGAAAACTCATCACTAATAATTATTGTTTGCTGAGTGTAATTAAGCTGATTTGATTGATGTAATAATAGAGCAATAGAATAATAGAAATATAGAATAATAGAAGAATAATCGAATGATAGAATAATAGAAGAAGAGAATGATCGAAAGATAGGATGATAGAGTTATAGAGTGATAGAAGAGTAGAATGAAAGAATGATATAATAGAATGATGGAATAATAGAATGATAGAATAGGATGACATAATGATAGAAGAATAGAATGAAGGACAAATAATAGAATGATAGATTGATATAATAGAATGACATAATGATAGAGGAATAGAACGAGGGACAAATAATAGATTAATAGATTGATATAATAGAATGATAGAATCATAACATTCACACAAATCTTCGTATTAACATATTAGTTCAACATATAAAACTACGAAGAGATCTTATATTAGTTTATATGCTCATGTGACGATAAAACAATAATGCATATACTAAATTACTAATATATATCCTTGCCTATGAAAACAATTATTAGTAAACTATATGTTAGACAATCATATTAAACTACATACTAAATTAATACTAATTTACTACCAAAGTTTCTGCTGATAACTGCAGACCAGAACTTTATCCCTGCTGTAGATTGGAATTCAGTCCTATATATATTCTTTTTATTCCACCTTTTCTCTAAATTTATATCATATATCCCTTACGAAGGGAGGCATGTATGCTACGGTGAATGGTTCTGTCTCTTCTTAAATGATATAACCCTTGGTTCATAACAGATCGCTGCCTCTCTCTCTCTCTCTCTCTCTCTCTCTCTCTCTCTCTCTCTCTCTCTATATATATATATATATATATTTTTATACTATTGATCGCTGCCTATTGTATAAAATATAATCGCTGATTAGTATTATAGGAAGTTCTGCCTTAAATAATTCTCATTAGTTTATTAAGGGATCGCAGCCTTGTAAATGGTTGCTGCATCTTTTAATAATGAATTACTGCCTTTTACCAAAACAATCGGTGCTCCTTTTAATTAAAGTCGTCACTCTCTTAGGAGGAGGTCGGCTATATTGAAAACAAGCTTAAATAAAAATTAAACTTCATTTTAATATGTTGCCCACTTTATATTAATCACACCTTTAGTATCTTTCAATAAGATTTTTGTCTTATATGAAACTTCTCTTATAATTCTAAATATATTTATTTTATATTAGTTTTATTATAATAATATTTAATTGTTAATATTTATTTATAATATAAATATTATTATATTATATTAAAATATTCATATAATAACATTATTTAATATTATTTATTAAATAATATATATATTAATAATATGTGTCTATACGTAATTATCATTTGAATTGATATTTTACGAAAGCAACTTCACCGTCTTACCATGACATTTAAATCTTTAATTTAAACAATGCCTTAACACCGGGACATCACAGTCTGCCCTGCCCAAGATTGCTTGTCCTCAAGCAATCAACTTCTAGAACCCTCAAGATGTTAAATATAGAAGTGATTACACCCATTTGTAGGTTACATGCATTACCATTTAATTACATCATAAAATTGAAGTAGACAACCAAGTAGCTCAAGAACGCAAGCAACCAGCTCAAGCAAGTAACTCAAATAGACAAGCAAGTAGCTCAAGCACGCAAGCAACCAGCTCAAGCAAGTACACAAGTAGCTCAAGCACATAGGCAACCAGCTCAAGCAAGTAGGCAAGTAGCTCAAATAGACAAGCAAATAACTCAAGCACGCAAGCAACCAGCTCAAGCAAGTAGGCAAGTAGCTCAAGCACGTAGGCAACCAACTCAAGCAAGTAGGCAAGTAGCTCAAGCACGTAGGCAACCAGCTCAACAAGTAGGCAAGTAGCTCAAGCACGTAGTCAACCAGCTCAAGCAAGTAGACAAGTAGCTCAAGCACGTAGGCAACCAGCTCAGCAAGTAGACAAGTAGCTCAAGCACGTAGGCAACCAGCTCAAGCAAGTAGACAAGTAGCTCAAGCACGTAGGCAACCAGCTCAAGCAAGTAACCGAGTAGCCTAAGCCATTGAAAAGACAAGATCTTTGACACTCTCATAGTTTTAAGCATAAAGTAATTATAAGAACACATCTGTTTGAAAATACATGAAGTAACACATCCATACATGTGATACATAAAGTATAAATAGAGTATATACAGCAAGCATGAAGCATACATGAGGTATACGTACGAATACATCAAGTCACAAAGCATACATGTAAGTCGTAAAGTATACACTTAAATACATAAGTCGCATGAATACACAGCTACAAGGTATACACCTGAATACATTTGAATACATATAAGTCATGGAGTATACACTTGAATACAAAGACAAAGTCATAGAGTATACAAATACAAAGTCGTAGAGTATACACTTGAATACATCTGATGAAGTATACACTTGAATACAAAGTCATAGAGTATACAAATACAAGGTCGTAGAGTATACACTCGAATACACCGTCATGAAGTATACACTTGAATACAAAGTCACATAGTATACAAATACAAAGTCATAGAGTATACAAATACAAGGTCATAGAGTATACACTCGAATACATCGTCATGATGTATACACTTGAAACAAAGTCACAGAGTATACACTCGAATACATCGTCATGAAGTATACACTTGAATACAAAGTCACAAAGTATACAAATACAAAGTCATAGAGTATACACTCGAATACATTGTCATGAAGTATACACTTGAATACAAATACAAGTCATAGAGTATACACTTGAATACAAATACAAATCGAATACACTCGAATACAATTACAAGTCATAGAGTATACACTCGAATACAATTACAAGTCATAGAGTACACACTCGAATACAAATACAAGCCATATACACTTGCATACAAATACAAGACGTAGAGTATACACTCGCATAAATACAAAGTCATAGAGTATACACTCAAATACAAGTCATAGAGTATTCACTCGCATACAAATACAAAGTCATATATACAAGTCATAGAGTATACACTTGAATACACATAAGTCACAAGGTATACACTTGAATACATTTCAATACACTTGAGTCCCAAGAAATGAATACACATATGTTGCATTAATACATGTAAGTATACCGTCGAACAATTGGAAAGAGGATTCGGTGCATCCCATACTACACTATGGAACCATCCACCATCCAAAGGTTACCGAGTATACACATGAGTATGAAGCATACACGCGAATACAAGTAAAACACAAAGTATTCACATGAACATATGTTACAAAGCATACACACGAGTCACAAAGTAAATCTTTGAATACACATAATACATAAAGTATACACAGGATGGCAGGAAAGATGCTCTAATACCACTTGTAATGTCCCCAATTGGAACAACACTAATTTTACCTTAAAAAATTCAAATCCCACAAGTTTAGGGTTAGGGTTTCGGAATTATCATGTTATAAATATATATTAAAAATCTTTTAGGTTTTTAATTCATTCTTCCTGGGACAAAATGGTTTGATAGGGTGCCCAAGAAACCCTCTACCCTAGGCCCAAGAGCGGGTGCTTCACCCCTCTTGGCCCAATGTGGCCTCTTGCCATCCATATGGGGTGGGGTGCCTAGTGAGGCGTCCTATCACCGTTCCCCTTATCAGAACCATTTTGCTTCTTCTTATGACTCAATTAATCACCATGATGGGAGGTTGGGGTGCAACTACAGCAGTGTCCCGGAAATCACTCCTTCTAAGCCCAAGAGCAGCCTCTTATGCCCCCTTGGCCCACATGTGGCAGGCATTAGCCATCCACCATGGGGTGGGGTACTTAGAAGATGATCCCAATGCCGTTTCCCCTCCTCGTAGGCCCTTAATTCCCTCATCATGACATTCATACAAAAACATGAAAGATCTTATATTATTTCACATTCACATTTAATGGTAAACAATAATTCATGTGTCAAATTCCTAAGATATATTCTTGTTAATGAAAACTCATCACTAATAATTATTGTTTGCTGAGTGTAATTAAGCTGATTTGATTGATGTAATAATAGAGAAATAGAATAATAGAAGAAGAGAATGATCGAAAAATAGGATGATAGAGTTATAGAGCAATAGAAGAGTAGAATGAAAGAATGATATAATAGAATGATGGAATAATAGAATGATAGAAGAATAGAATGAAGGACAAATAATAGAATGATAGATTGATGTAATAGAATGACATAATGATAGAGGAATAGAACGAGGGACAAATAATAGAATGATGGAATAATAGAATGATAGAATCATAACATTCACACAAATCTTCATATTAACATATTAGTTCAACATATAAAACTATGAAGAGATCTTATATTAGTTTATATGCTCATGTGATGATAAAACAATAATGCATATACTAAATTACTAATATATATCCTTGCCTATGAAAACAATTATTAGTAAACTATATGTTAGACGATCATATTAAACTACATACTAAATTAATACTAATTTACTACCAAGTTCCTGCTGATTGCTGCAGACTAGAACTTTATCCCTGCTGTAGATTGGAATTCAGTCCTATATATATTCTTTTTATTCCACCTTTTCTCTAAATTTATATCATATATCTTGTTGATGATTGTTTTTAGACAACACAACAATAGAGTAAAACACTAAGTATCCCACTCTCTCGAGTAAAGTCTCTCAAAGGCTAAGTTATGTGATCCAGTGAGACAACTTCAAGGTTCCTTATTCGTGATTGTATTGGATAGACTCAGTGAATACATGTGATCTTGCTGATAATCACAAAGGGACTTACGCAGATTTCTTCCTTCATTCAGCTTATTCCTCCTTTCAGTGTGGATGATGTATCAATAATAAAGAAAAGGCAAAAGATAAAGGTTCAGAGAAACTAATCTAAGGTCAATGAAGCAATGATGATGCATGAATAGACAAACTCCTTAATAAACCTAACTCCACTTCGCCAAGGGTGCCTACAACTACATAGAGTTGGTGCAATCTCCTAAGGATAGCGAAAGGTTTTCAAATCATGAAATCTTATACAAGCACCCATTAGACGGCGCAGCTCAAACAAGCATTCACAATCGAACTTAAGCAAATGATGAAGCTCAAACTAGCTTTACACAACACTTCACCAACGATGAATGTTAAAATCATGAGCTAAGAGTTGATCAAATATTCAATACAACATATATTACATCAATGAGTTCTAATCTACTTAGAAACATCTCTTCATTCAATCAAGATACAAGAAACCATGTCATTTCACAAAACAACACTTAACACCAAGCGAGCTCCAATGTCTTTGCATTACTCTTGAGAAATATTTACAACAACTTCAAGTACTCTTAGAGAATTTCGAGAGTCTCTTCTACTCCACTATACTCTACTGCCTAACTATATATTTACAAATGAGGCAACAAGGCCTTTATATAGAGGTCCAGAATTACAATGAATGGCTAAGATCAATTCAAGTAGCCAAGGGCCAGGATCATGCCATCTCAGCAGGTAGTTACAACAACTTGCTATTTTTAGTACATAAGAGAGGCAATGAAGGCACGCTTTCCAAGAAGATAAGGATGAAATGGAATCTTTTAGAGCATCTTCCACATGGACGTCCTCTTTGGCTTCTTGCTTGTTGTAGATGCATTGAATGCAGTTGAATGATGTGGCGAACTATGATTGGTGATGATGATGTGCATCTGCCACGTAGGTGCCACCTCAGCAACTCTTATGGATTCCAACAGTTAATTCAATTTGCTTTTGGGCATATTCCCAAATTGCATCATCTGTGTGATGTCTTCGAATGTGATCGTTCTGAACTTGTATGTTTGGGATGTACCTTTGTTGATTCTACCTTGTTCATCTTCTTGTAAACTGGATGTGTATGATATATGTTGCTTCATTTGACTAACTCTAGGATATTTCTTCTTCTTGCAGGGTATATGAATGATCTTCCTTGATAATACTTCTTGGAGAGTAGATATTGATGATAACACCTTCTTTACATGTGGAGTAGATGACTTCTCAAGGAGACTTGAATGTACCAGAGGAACTTGAAGCTTGACGGATGTCTTTGAAATGTTTGATGATGATGAAGTAGTACACTTGCCATGTTGACCCTGAAGTGATGATTGATGAAGAAGCTAATTGATACTTGAACCTTGAAGTGGTGTACTACCAAGTCGAACTTGAAATGATGATATCTCCTTTTGAAACAATGCTTGATGACTCCTCTTCTAGCCTTGAACTCTTCAACTCATAATACACCTACAACATGAACAAGAAATACATTAAGTCATTGATAAATTATAGCATATAAGAATCATTAAAACAAAATCAGAATTTGAAAGGCAATCTGCTGCAAAAGGAAGGATATTTGGGCGCTCACATGAAGAAATGTGTTAGCTGACCTCATTAAATAAATTAGCTCACTTATGTTCTAGGCACTATTTTGGTGAGTTCTATTCATGATATGCGCCCTGAATTTGCTGATTTGGATAATTTTCATCAAGAAATGGCGCCTTAAATGCTACATAATCTGGTCTTCTTGAGGCGCTGATTGAAGTGAACCTGTAAATGTGCCAAAAGTTACCCTTTGCTTGGCACCAAACTTGGAGATTTCTAACAAAATATGCGCCTAAAGTGAGTTCCCCTTAAAATCGCCAACATAAGAAGGTTTTATCATGAGGAGCGCCTATAGTGAGGGGGTTGTTTCTTCTTGAAGAGTGCTGATTCAGATTTGGACCAGAATGTGCACCTAACGCAGAAATCCTTCCTTCAACTTTGATTTTCATTATCTATAAGGTTGTGGAGGCTGCATATTGGCGCCTAAGTGGATGAGTGAGATCTTGATGCTTTTATGTACTTGGAGGTCTACTCATGGCGCCACATTTGAAAGATTTTGATGAAATCAGCGCCCTGCATATGATTGTAATCTAGGCGCTGAAATCAGTGACTTTTGACAACATATGCGCCTTGCTGGTAGCCTCCTTTCCTTCAGCTCCACTTCTCTCCAACTTGATGACGATTCAAGCAATTTTCCCTTCTTCAACATGTTAACTTTATCAATGTTGCATTCTAGTCGCTATCTAAAGATCAAAAGGCCAGGATTCCTCTTGAAGGCGCCAAAATTGGAAATTTTCCCCAGGGTTTGCGCCTTGAATGTGTTGGCTGTTCATTTCCTCTTTAGGCGCCATTTGAGGTGGAATAAAGGGAAAATTGCGCCTTAAACTCTTAGCATCATTCCTTAAGAACTTCAAATTCAAACTACTTCAATCACCTCCTCAATTTCATCTTATCATGATCTTGAAGGAATACCTTGTTTACACCCTCAAAGTTGAACATGATATGTTGCATCTAGGTGACACCTTCATCTTTCCCCTAACATTCTTGATGTTCAAATCACTTTGACATTCAATACATTGATTTCTACCAAAGCGCCCCCCATCCAAGTGACCTGGAAGCTATCTCCATTGTAGGCGCTCATGTTGGTGAAAACTAGTGAAATATGCGCCTAACATTGATGAATAGTTGTCTCCTTCCTTGAGCGCACTTTGAGGTTGAAACTATATGAAACTGGCGCCTAGAGTTGGATTGATCACTTCCTTGCTATTTTGTAATTCTAAATGATCAATTATGTCTTATAATGACTTTATACTTCAAGCACCCACTATCTAATATGGATTGATGCATCTTATCCAAGGCGCAAATTGAGGTTGTTCAAGCGGAAATGTGCGCCTTACACATATGAGTTCTATGATTGACATTTATGACTCCTATCACTAGGCACTTAACTTGGAGAAAACACTTTGCATTCTTAGGCGCCAAAAGTGGATTGAATAGACAGGAAAATGCGCCTTAAACAATTACTCTATCTTAGGCGCTTATTAATGAGTGAATAAGTAGAAACTAGCGCCTAGCCTTTGATGATATTCAAAAATTTTCCTAAGTTAAATTACCAAACCCAATTCTTCACAAGGCACAAATTTGAGGGTCAATAAGTGGCAAGGTGTGCCTCAACTTCCTCAAGCAATCCAACCTAACTCTAGGTGCACATCTAAAGTGATATCTCTTTGGGCACAATCTTCATTAATTTCAGACTTCTTCTTACATCAAGGCGCCAGAATGAGGTTGAAAAGAGGAAGAAATGCACCCTGACTCCCTTGGGGGTGCTTCTCCAAATTTACCAAGTTATGGCACCTTATTGTTGATCTTAGACACGAAATTGAGTTGCCAAATGTTATGTTTCTTCTATCAACCTAAGGCGCACTTTAAGGGTTGTCCAGTTGAGATCTAGCGCCTAAGGTTATTGGACCATTTCCTTGCAAAATTTCCTAAGTTGAACGTATTTCAAGGACCAAAGCACCCATTTCCAGCAGTATACCATTCAAACACTATTAACTTCATCATGAATTGTCCTAAAGACATCATCTGAGACTAAGGCAAAGCATAGGAGCTTCAAAAAAGGGGGGGGTCCCCATTTGCAATGGGGCGATGTGTGATTTGGTCACAACATATCCCTTACGAAGGAGGCATGTATGCTACGGTGAATGGTTGTGTCTCTTCTTAAATGATATAACCCTTGGTTCATAACAGATCGCTGCCTTAATCTCTCTCTATATATATATATATTTTTATACTATTGATCGCTGCCTATTGTATAAAATATAATCGCTGATTAGTATTATAGGAAGTTCTGCCTTAAATAATTCTCATTAGTTTATTAAGGGATCGCAGCCTTGTAAATGGTTGCTGCATCTTTTAATAATGAATTACTGCCTTTTACCAAAACAATCAGTGCTCCTTTTAATTAAAGTCGTCACTCTCTTAGGAGGAGGTTGGCTATATTGAAAACAAGTTTAAATAAAAATTAAACTTCATTTTAATATGTTGCCCACTTTGTATTAATCGCTGCCTATTGATCGCTGCCTATTGTATAAAATATAATCGCTGATTAGTATTATAGGAAGTTCTGCCTTAAATAATTCTCATTAGTTTATTAAGGGATCGCAGCCTTGTAAATGGTTGCTGCATCTTTTAATAATGAATTACTGCCTTTTACCAAAACAATCAGTGCTCCTTTTAATTAAAGTCGTCACTCTCTTAGGAGGAGGTCGGCTATATTGAAAACAAGTTTAAATAAAAATTAAACTTCATTTTAATATGTTGCCCACTTTGTATTAATCGCACCTTTAGTATCTTTCAATAAGACTTTTGTCTTGTATGAAACTTCTCTTATAATTCTAAATATATTTATTTTATATTAGTTTTATTATAATAATATTTAATTGTTAATATTTATATTAACATTTATTTATAATATAAATATTATTATATTATATTAAAATATTCATATAATAACATTATTTAATATTATTTATTAAATAATATATATATTAATAATATGTGTCTATACATAATTATCATTTGAATTGATATTTTACAAAAGCAACTTCACCGTCTTACCATGACGTTTAAATCTTTAATTTAAACAATGCCTTAACATCGGGACATCACAGATGGACATTGAGGTTAATAACCAGCTCTTCTCCTGGACTAATAGAAGAAGGGAAGATTAGCTGATTCAGGTAAAACTGGACAGATTCTTGGTCTCTCCCAATTGGGACATTGTTCAACACTCCACTCTGACAGCCCTTCCCCGCACTATTTCGGATCACAATGCTCTCCTCTACTCCTAGAGAGAAGGCATCTCGAAAGGCTCTTTCCTGTTCAGTTATGAAATCATGTGGGCCTCTCACCCTAACTTCAGAGATTGCATCAATGATTGGTGGAGCATCACGGTTCACGGATCTCCTATGTTCAGACTTACTCAAAAGCTCATCCATGTTAAGCAGAAAGTCAAAGGGTGGAATAGGTTCTATTTTGGCAATATCATGAACCGTAAGAATCAAATCTATGTCAGTCTCTCGGAAATCCAAGGAAACATGGCCAAGGGAGACAAAAATGAGACTAACCTCAATAAGGAAGAGGCTCTTCAGAAGAAGCTAAGAGAAATCATGAAAAAGGAAGAGATCTTCTGGAAACAAAAGTCTAGGGTGCAATGGCTGACCGAGGGCGATCGAAACACAGCGTTCTTTCATCAGTCTGCCATGAAACAGAGGAAAAGGAATAGAATTTCCAAGCTCCTTGATGAGAACAATAGGCAAGTCAACTCTAAGGCTGATTTGGGGATTCTGGCCTCCAACTACTTCAGGAACTTTTTAGCTGAACAAAGGAACACTATTGACCAGACTGTAGTGGAGGATCTGTTGGACTGCATCCCTTCCGTTCTCACTGCTGAAGACAATATTAGCATGTTGGCTGCCATTACTGAGGAAGAAGTCAAGGCTGTTGTGTTCTCTATGGGGGGCTTTCAAAGCCCCGGGCCTGGATGGGTTCCCCCCGGCCTTCTGGGATATCGTTGGCTTTGATGTCACTGTTGTTGTCAGGGACTTCTTCAGGACAGCCAAGATTCTCAAGCAAATCAATTCCACTTTCAGAGCCCTTATTCCTCAGAAGAACTCCCCTGAGAAAATGGTTGATTTCCGCCCTATCAACCTCTGCAACACCATCTACAAGATTTTCACAAAAGTGTTGGTCCTCAAACTCCAACCTTTGCTTGGTAGCCTTATCTCTGACTGTCAGAAAGGTTTTATTCCTGGCAGACAGATTGTTGACACGGCCATCTCTACGCACGAAATTATCCATTCGATGGACAGAAGTAACACCCCCAGCATGGCTCTCAAGCTAGACATTTCTAAGGCTTATGACAGAATTTCTTGGAACTTCCTCTTTCTAGTTCTCAGGAAATTCAGTTTCCAAGATAAAATGATAACCTTGATATAGGAATGTGTCACTACAGTTAAATATTCGGTTCTTGTCAATGGTTCTCCCCAAGGTTTCTTTAATGCAGGCAGAGGTATCAGACAGGTGGATCCCCTCTCGCCCTACTTGTTCATCATTATGGCGGAGGTCATGGGCAGGAACATTCTCTCCCGCTTGGATAGACAAGACTTGAAAGGGATCAAAGCTGCATCAACGTTGAGGCCCTCAACTGTCCAACAATTCGTTGATGACACTATGCTTTTTGGTGCAGCTTCAGTCATGGAAGCCAAAAGATGGAAAAATTTGTTGAACTCTTATGCTGATGCCTCTGAACAGTGTATAAATTATGAAAAGAGTAATGTGTTCTTCTTTAACGCTGATCTGGTTCTTCAAGAGAAGGTTAAGAAAATTCTAAACTGCAATCAGGCCAACCTCCCGGCGACCTACCTTGGTCTTCCCGTCACGGTTAAGGAAGTGACCCCCAATTTCTGGAACTCTGTCCTCAAGAGAATTCAAAGGAAGATGGAAGGTTGGAAAGGGAAACTCCTAAGCCAAGCTGGTAAACACCAACTTCTAAAGGCCTCTTTGCAAGGCATTCCCACCTATTACCTAACCCTTTTCAAAATGCCTAGGTACATAGCAGAGAAATTTGAAAAAATTCAGAGAACATTTTTATGGACTGGAGTTGAGGAGAAGAAGAGAATGTCTCTCATCAGATGGGAGAAAATTTGCCTTCCCAAACTCCAAGGGGGATTGAGGATAAGAAAGACTCAAGTGATGAATAAAGCCTTGCTGGCCAAGATTGGATGGAACTTCCTCAAGGAAGACAAGGACTGTGTTCAGATAATGAGAGCCAAGTACCTCCATAATGGGGAAAAGATTGAGTTAATTGAAAGGGACAGCCTTCCTAAAGGCTCTGTCATCTGGAACAAAATGATCAAATCTAGAAGAACGTTGTCCCAAGGCATCAAGTGGAAACTGGGAGAAGGTGACAAAATAAGGTTCTGGGAAGATAATTGGCTCCATGAGACTTCGCTATCCAACCAGGAAAACAGCAACATTAAAGACAGAGCGTTCACTTTTTTTGGGAAGTTTGTCAGTAACTACATCTTGGGGCAGAACCAGGGGCAGAGGAAATGGAAGAACATCATTGATTGCTGGGGAAGTAGCCAAATTGAGAAATAGGGATGTTTGTCCTTACAATTGGAATTGAGGAACCACATAATCCCTTTATTCCTACCTAGGGAGGATGAAATGCTATGGGCCCAGGACCAAAAGGGGGCCTTCTCGGTTAAATCGGCTTACAATATGCTAACTAACGAAGGTCAAGATAGCAGCTTGGGGAAGAAAGTCTGGAATAAAAACCTGAACCCTAAGATCAATTTTTTTTGGTGGGCAACCACTCACCACAAAATTCTCACCATGGATATTCTCAACAGGAGAGGATTTCAACTGGTCAACAGATGTGCTCTCTGTCAAAAAGAGGAAGAAACTATACAGCATATCCTCTTCCACTGTGACTTCACCAAGGAGGTCTGGGGAAGGACCTTGACTCTCATCAACATAGATTGGGTGCAAAATGAAAACCTAACGGAATTCATACACAACTGGAGCTCCCCCTTTTCTCACCCAACGATCAGAGAACTTTGGAGGCAAATCCCCCCCACTTGGGTTGGAGTATCTAGAAAGAAAGAAACAATAGAATTTTCAGGGAAACAGCGATGTCTGCCAAGGAAGTTTTCTTCTCCTTCTACAGAATGGTCTCGGAAAACACTTCCATTTGTACCCTGAAAGCCCACAAAGAACCCCCACTCAGCTGGAAATCCGAATTGCCAAGAACTGGGGTCTGACAGCTGACATAACCAACTTTGACAACTCTAAGCAGCTTGCCAGACAAAACACCATCTGGAGACCTCCCCCAAAGGACTAGGCCAAACTCAACTTCGACAGAGCTGAGAAAAAGACCACTGGAGTGGCTAGTGCGGGTGGTGTCATAAGAAGTGATCAAGGGAAGTTAATTGTTGCTTATGCTGGAGGCATTGGCACCCAGTCCAACAATATGGCGGAGGGGTTAGCTCTTTTATGGGGTCTGAAATTGGCTCTGTCACTGGGTTTGGATAAGTTACAGATTGAGGGAGATTCAAAAATAATAATTGATGCTACCTTAGGCAAAACTGACAGTGGATGGAAACTCAAAGATATCATTGAAGACATCAAGAGCTTACTGATTGGGTTCACACAGAAGGAGATAGGACATACCTACCGTGAAGGCAACAAAGTGGCCGATGGTATGGCCAACCTAGGTCAGTGCTTGAGTGACTGGAGATGTTGGAGACAATTTAAAAACCTCCCCAATCAAATTCAAAAACTCCTACGCACGGAGCAGGACTCTATACCTAAGTCTCCATGAATTTATATCTTTCTAAGTCTAATTCGCAGGCTAAGGATTGCCTTAGGTACTGTAGGAAAAATGATTATAATAATTATTATTATATGAGGAAAGATACTAAAAGATCTAGTGATGGTATGGAATACCGACAGATAAGCTTTGAGAAAAGTATTAAGTGCAAAAGCATGACGTGCCACAAAAGCAACATGATGACGGGGACAAACCAAGGGGTTAATCACATGGTTGATCACGTGCCTAGTGACTGGCTTAAATCTCCTAATCTCCGTAACATCCAACTCAGGGATGGTAATTATTTGATGGGCTGGCTTGCTAACTCGCATGAGGCAAAGTTATGGAATAATGTCTTATCGAATGGGAGAGGTGTCAAGTTCATCATGAATTTGTGTGCCTTGAGCTATCTGCAGGATCATATTAACAGCAAATTTATTTTTTCGCTGCAGAGTGCTCTCAAGTCGTCTGAAATTGATAAGGGTGGTGAAGAGAGCTGCTTGCAAAGAATCTCATTCCTGTCAAAAAATTACGCTAAGAGGGGTTTCTTTCTGCAAATGGGGGGGATAGGACCCGGACGGAACTTGAATCCTATGAGGAATTCAGAAACAATGAGACCCTTTAGCACATATGCCAGGAGGGCGGGGTGGCGTCGTTTTTGGAATGCCTTCAAGGGCATGATGAAAACTTATCCATTCAGTTTGCGCGATCATGGAATAACAAACATGTTCAAGTGGGAGGAGTTGGGTTTGAAGATACTGAAGAAGTTATTGGAATGGCTACTGAGATGACTACGGATGTTGTGAAACATAAAAAGACCAGCAAGGTCTCTGACCCGGAAGGTATGGCCATATTTCTGAAGAAAGATGAAGTTTTGCATAGTCTGCAAGGAGGGTTCGATAGGCAGCGGCTACCAAAACCCTGGGACGACGTGTGCTACATGATTATCAAATACTTCATGCTTGAAAGTAGGTTCCGCCGGTTCTTCCACTACCATTTTGCGTTACTGAATCACTTTAGGCGTAGCAAATACATCAACTTTCCTTTTTTCTTGCTTTCTTCTTTGGAAACTTCTGTTGAGAATGTCATAGAACAACACAAGAACGACCCTGAGAAGCCTTCCATACCGCTTCACCAAGGGTTAATTTATAGGCTTTACAAATTTCACCTTGCCATCTACCCACTGAAGAAGGTCCTTGCTACTCGGGTTGAAAGCCACGCTGCCTCACCTAAAACCAAACTAAAACCCACCCGGTAGCAATCACGTGATTATCACGGAAGAAACCCCTGAGCGCTATACCCATTCTCACAAAACTACCAAATCCTCTTCAGCCAAGAAGAAAACCCCTTTGCTAGCTTGCCCTGAGGAAGTCCCGAAGGCGGCCTGCCCTAAAACGAAAAGGAAGTTGACTGTTAGTGATGCGAAAGGTGATACTCCCCTCAAGAAGGGTAAGCTGGGCAAAGATGGGGGTAGCACCTCAGTGAATTATGAGGATAACCCTAGTGTGGAAATTCATAATCTGGAGGAAGGGGATGACAACTCTGTGGAAAGTGGGGATAGTAGCGATGTCAAAAGGGACGAGGAGTATGTGGCTCCTCAGAGCAAGGGGAGGGTCCAGACTGCCAGGAGATCGATTAGATTGGCTGCCAAGCCCACCCCGGTGCGCAAGAAGAAGGGTTACATTGTTGAGCCAGAAGAGGCTGAGAAGAACCTGGATGGAGAAACTAAGGCTATGTTGTAGGAGGACCCTGTGGTTCTTGAGACCGTGGATGAAGGACCCAGCAACTTCCTTGAATTTAATGTTGAGATTTCGAAGACGGACAGCTCGGAGAAAACCATACAGGAAACTGACAAAAACAAAAAGGGTAAAAAGACTATTAATGAAGGCAAAGAATCGAAGGACATCAACACCAGAATGACAGTGCTAGAGAAAAAGTTTACAACCCTGGCCAGGTTTACTGCGAAAGTCATGCACAGGTCTGCAACCACCTTGGTTGTGCTTCAGGATATTGAACTCACCAGGCATGGTCTGAAGGACAAAGAACTCAAGGAGTACGAGGACATGTACCAATTCCTCACTGAGGATTGGGAGCAGCTCTTCAACTAGTGACACGCACACGCACGCGCGCGCACACACACACACACCTACCTGTGTGTGTGTATATGTTATATTATATTATATAAGATAGATATAGATACACACACATATAATATATGTGTATATAGAGAGAGAGGGAGAGGGTGTGATTTGTTGTGATGATGCTATGCATTATGAAGTAGAGTGGCAAATGTGTTTGTTCTTCAATAATTTTGAACCAGATCCACACTATGAGTTCCTACACCAGTCAGCCAACTTAATGCAGATAATGTATCCTCCAAATTTGACCCAATCAAAGTGTGCGGTGATCTTCCTAGAGGATAAATCCATGGACATCAGCTTTCAATGGCAATTATTTCCTTGTGAATCTTGCAGAAATCCACTCAACAGCCATGACACCATGACTTATGATTTGTCTGACAAGTGCCTCTAAAAGTCTCTTCACAAATAATGTCATTGGCATAGATCTAAGAAGCTATGAGACAAACAGTTGTTTTACTAAAACTATCTCCTCTCTTTAAAGCATGGTTGTAAGAAACGTAAGAGCAATAGGCCATTTCATATTAGAATGACCTGAAACCTGTATGCAATGCAGACAGTCATTGAATATAGGGTGAAGACTGGTGTTTCTCATTGAAGCATTTGCGTGCAATGGAGCCTGCAATGGATGCATTGCTGGGCTGCTGTGTGTTGTTGCCCCCATTCTCCTTTCATCGCAATATAACGAAGTCCTGATATTATTATTATTCCTGATGTCTGTATATAATGGAAGAGGAAGCTTATCCTGGTCAAAAGTGACCCTGTCTGCACTCAGATGTTGCATAGTTGGGTTGCAAGTATTTGTAATGTGATGTATATAAAATATTCAATGCTATATTCTTACCCTGTTCCAAAGAAGTGGCAGTGCATGAGCCTTTCAAACTAACCCTTAACATCTCAATGGGGACTATACTCAACGGACAGGGCCTCCTTCCATGAAGCTCGGGGGAGAACCTCCCCGTAAAGCTGCTCAAAAAGCCAAAACTATTGCCCACCTTAGTGTGGGTATTCTGCTTCTCCTACAGACTGAACCTGAAGAACAACTGTGTGTCCATGCATAGCATAAACAAGCTTGGGAGGAATGCTATGGTTTCTAACTTGGACGAATCCATGCTCACTGCACACCTCTTTTACAGTATGTAAAGCTGATGCCACATCTCCCATGAATGGTGATAAAGGGTCATCACTATATATTATTTCAGATATTTCATTCTAGATGAATTACAAATTAAGCATTCCCGTTGTATAGAAGACACCCTTATCTCCCTTGTATTGGAGACACCCTTATCTCCCAATTGTGTAAGATACAATTTTGATTTCATTTATTAAATGTAATTTAAGAGTTATAACAAGCTTGGGAGGAATGCCACAGTTTATATTTTATAACTTGGAAGAATCCATGCTCACTGCACACCTCTTTCACTGTATGTAAAGCTGGTGGCACATCTCCCACGAATGGTGATAACGGGCCATTACTATATAGTATATACTAGTTCAGATATTTCATTCCTGATGGATTACATATTAAGCATTCCCATTGTATTAGAGACTCCCTTATATCCCACTTGTGTAAGGATACAATTTTGATTTCATTTACTAAATGTAATTTCTGAGTTTTGTGCGTTTGTGTGTGTGTGTGACTTGAACCTATGAAACACCCTTTCTTGTTTCTGGTAACGGCACTTTAAAGGGACTTCTACCTATCATACATTTCGTTTCTCATTTCTGATAACTACACCTTAAAGGGACTTTTACCTATCATACATTCACGTGGTCAGGCATGCCTTCTCAATGACTGGCTTAAGCTACTGTTTCAAATCTTACCCCTGGGCCTACAAGGACATTATCATCCTCGAAGAGGAATAAGGCTTCCCGTCTAAGATAAACCCCGTTAGTGTGATTTCCTTCAGCTCGGCGAGATGATATATTTTAGGAGTTAGAGATAGCAATGAGAATCTATTCATTTAAAGACAGGTGGTAAGTAGATGCGTCATAAATGGTACTTTTGACTGTGTTCCCCTGCTGTTTTACCAAACTGGAGATCATTCTGCGAAAAATGGACCCACATGTTTTGGCTGTTAGCCTTTAGTTCAGTGTCTTTTTCACTTGTGTTTTGATGGGCAGAACAGATTGAGTCAGAGACTTGTGCGCACTGTGCATGGCAAATTGGACGAATTCAATGGTTTAAAAGTTCTCTAAACACATTTACCAAAAGAAGGCTCCTTTGAATGCGCGTGAGTCGCTAATTTTTTACTTGTGTCAAATCAATTTGAAATGGAATTGCCCGTCGTATTTATGTGTTTAAATGGAAGGACTGGAAATTCCCGTGTGTGTTAAAGCTTTACCAGTTGAAATGCAAACATTTAAATCATAAGGTTTTGGGTTTTCCAGAAAAGCATAAATCAAAGCACACGAAATTTACCTCAACAAAGTGATTTTGCGAGTCCAGTGTTGCATTAGTGGCCGTGGTCCAGGGCATCTCTGTTTTCGTTTCATTTTCTGCATCTCGCACATCATATCAATCTTTCGCATTTCATAATTCACAATTCAGAATTCAGAATTCACAATGAATGAAAGAGAAGAATAGATACCTGTGTTCCGGCCAAGATCGGCGAGTACCCGTTCGGCCTTGGCGGCTGCAGAGTGGAGCGCTGTTCAAAGTACGCATCTCCTCTTGATTAGAAAATTAAAAGACATGACAGACATAAAGGAAGGATTTGGTGTTACCTGTTTTGGCTTTGGAAACTAGAGAAGAAGAAGAAGAAGAAGCCGACGACTCCATTCATTCCTGCTCTGCTACCTCTCTGTCGTTTTAGTCAAATCCCAAAATTTTGATGTGCAACACCTTTTCTCTATCCGTGGTTTTAGCCAATCCCAAAAGTCTCCTGTCTAGTCCCCACTTCTATTGTTTTCTAATAATTCTCCTTTTTTCAAGCTTTCTGAAGATCTTGTAAATCCTAAAATGAACACGCAAGGAGGGTTGTTCAAAGGTTTCGGGAGTGACGTAGGTGATAAACGAAGGTTGGTTTGTTCTTTTCACAGCAAACAAAGGTTATCCTTTATTACCTATCGTTTTTATTTGGAAAATTGGATTAAAAAATTTAAAGGGGAAGGGGTTCAGTTGGCCAAGTATGATGTTTGACTTAATTTTAATGGTTGAGACAACCAAACATTTAAGGAATCATCTCGAGTTTTTTTTAAAGAAGTAGGGATGCAAGTGAACGTCAATAAAACTAAAATTCATATTTTCTTATTGAAAATGAAGAAACATTTTGACTTTCAATTTGAAGGAGAGTCTTTTGAAGTGGTGTTGGAAGACAAGTATCTTGGCCTTGAATTTCACAACAAACTTAGCTAGGACATGTAGGATGAAAACAATACGAGGAAGTTGGGGAGCTCTCTGTACACTCCATAATAAATGCAAGAATGTGGTGTTATAGGATTGGAAGACCACCAAGGTCATATTTGAGCTACTTGTCACATTAGTGGTGTTGTATGGCTGCAAAATATGGGCTAGTGGAATCTTGAGTTTGAAATTGAGACAAATTGAAAGGATCTACAAATGTCTAACAACAAATAATTTCATAATTAAGACTTTAGTTCCTTGTGAAATTATCCTTCTAAAGATAGGTACTTTTTGTTAGAATTTTGTCATAAATAATAATTATTCCTAGAACCTAATGTCTATGAGCTAATCAAAGTAAATTACAAGTAAAGTACAAATATATATATAAGCCTCTTGGATCCATGAATCAAGGGAATGACATGTTCAACAGGTGTGAGTTTAACTCTCAATCACTCCAAATCAAGAGATGAGTTAACTCAATCTAATTAAGACAGAAGTGGCATTGACTAAAAAGAGGTGGCACCTAACTAACTTCAATCAAGGATTGATGAGGCAGTGGTGGCACTTGTATACCTCAACTCAAGGTGAACACATGTCATTATCAACTACCTAAGTGAGTGAAATTAAAATATTCTTAATATCCTAAGTAAACTTAATTAACTAAGTGCAATATTACACTTAGGATAAACACTATCCTAGGTGAAGTATAATATATATGCCAACACCCCCTTAACTAGTGTAACTTAGAAGGAAATACAATGGATCCCAACAACAAGACCATGTTAGGTATCCATGCATAATGATAGCCCACAAAAATGAGAAAACCCCCTAAAGAGAAAAAGAAGAAGTGAAAGCTAGGTAGCCCTTAGATGTGATGCCTCTTACACCAATGAAGAAAGAATGATATTGTAGGCTGATGAATATCTTGTAGTGTCTAGAATCAACCCAAGCATGACACATGTGAGTCAAACCTAGGACATATGTACTCCACCCTTGAAAAAGGTGTTGATCAAATAACTCCTGCTCTTTTGGGAAAAGTCAGCTAAGCAATGAAGAATTTGATTAATCACTCTCTTCATGTGGAAGAAGAATGTCGCAGATGGCAGTGAAATGATTATGTCAAGTGGAAGTCACATTGGTAGGTCTGCTCACTTCACTAGGGAGGAGCACCTAGTGGCGAACTATTGTGTTGATTTAACGAGGTGGGGTTTGATTTTGATGAGTGAATTATTGAAGTGGAATTATGGTGGTTATTCTTATGTAGTCAAGAGGGTCACTGACTCTAATCATATTTAGCTCATTTGCAGAAAAGAGATGAAAGATGTTTAGCATTCACTCCTCCATCTATATCAACTCTTCCAAAAGTGTGAGTTCCTTTGTACAAACTCTTAGATCACCTGCCTTCACTTGTTAGCATGTTGGATCTCTGCTTGCTCTCGACCTTGGTCTTCAATGGGTGTTTCTTGGATTGGCCAGTTCTCTCGATATCACTCAACACCACTCGAACCCAATCCTCCTTTATTCTAGGACACATTGAGCGTAATACACTGAGTGAAGAAAAAGGGAGATTAGAAGAAGTGTTTTGGTGCTTTGTTTGATCTTATCTCCACTTGTTTGTTTGATAATTGTACGGTTTGATTTATTGGATGTTTAACTTGTTAAGCTTGTTTTCCATTTGAATTGCTTAACTTTTGGTTAGGTGCCTTGTGACATTACTACGGGCTTCTATCTTTTTTATTTCTTTGTTTTTCGTGATTTTGATGATGATGCTTCTAAATGAGCTAAACTAGATGCCAAAGCAAATCTACTTTGTATTTTGTGTTTTTCTAGAAATCAAATGTTTTTTAATCAATCTACTTACTGAAAAGAAATCTTTCTTTATATGAATGTAACTAAATGGCTTTTCTTAAATGCAATGTAATTGAATGTTTTTATTTCTTTGGTTTTGGAATGTGGTGGTTTTAATGTTATTTGCCTCATGTTGGGATCGAGAGCTTTCTAAGAACATGAACTGAATTGAATCTAATTTAATCTACTCTAATCTAAAAGATAAACAAATTTTACTAATCTAAGAAAGAAGTAACAAGTTCTATTCAACCAAGGATGAATAATGGAGTGTTACTATCCTCAAGAAAATTTAGATTATTTAATTACTACTTAATCTAATCCCTTTTCAAAATAAATCTAATTTAAAACAAAAGAACTTGTGAAATGTAGAATCTTTGAAGAACCTTGTTTTTTCAACGTATCTCCTCAAGAGATCCAACCTTTGTAACAATAGGGTGCCCCTTCTTGATGGTAGTGGGGTACCTGGAAAACTAGATCTTAGGAAATTGGGAAATTACTTGGATGATTGAAAGAAGCTTTGGAGCTTCTAAGAAAAAACTAGATATAGGCACGAGAGTGTTGTGTAGAGCATGAGAATGTTGTGGGACTGCAATTGCAAGGATAACATAGTCTTCTAAAGGTGATTTGTATTCCTAATGATAAAGAGGGGAAGGAATGAGAGATTCTAGCAAGGATCTAGCTACAAATGCAAAAATGAACAACCTCCTCAAGTTCAATGACAAGGGAAGTATAAATAGGTGGGGAAGCTCAATCAAGGGGCTTAGGTGATTGGGAGATAAGTGGATAGATGATTTTGAATCAAGAGGAGAGGATAATTAGTCAAGGGAAGATGAGGTTTTTTCATGATTGGAGTCAATTCACAATCAGAAGCAAAAAAGGTGGCAAAATGGTCAAAACTAAAGAAATCATGTGTCCACCAAATATGATAAGGTCACCCCTTTTGAGGGTTTGGGTTGTCCCTTTTGCAAGGGATGGTCATTTGGGTGACCCTAAAGCTTAAACCAAGTCATCTAGGTGGCCGTAGGATCTCTCGAGTAACCCAACAATTATAGGTTTGCAAAAGGGTTTGAGGGGAGTGTGAAGACTCGAAAGCTAGGTCAAGGGTTGAACAAGGTGGATAGGAGAATAGTAAGGATAAAGGGACTACCATCAAGTTAGAAAAAGTTAAGAATAAATGTATTTTATGCCACATGGGTTGTGAGCTAGACCACTAGGTCATCATCGAACTACCATGTTGGCCCATGCAATTTTGGGCACTTACATATTTGCCCCCTCAAGTATGGTAGTCTACATAGAAGGTAGGTATTATTTCTAAAGATTGGTATTGTGGGACCCACACCTACTTGCACTTACCTTTGTCATTGTCCCACATTTGGATCTTTGGTGCATAGTTTGAGAGGTACTACCTTTGTTGTTTGTTATCATCACTTACATGTAACTTGTAAAATAAAGATTGATGACCAAATCAAGTGCATCTTTCTAAACGATTAGCTCAAAGTAAGTAGGAAACAAGGATAAGAGGACGTATTTTTGATGTAAGGTTGAACATTTTACCTATGTTACCTCACTCTACCTTGATGACCTATAAGGCAAATGAAAGAAAAAGTGATATGAAAGCAAATACCTACCGTACGAAAGTAAAAACAAAGAAAAATGGTCATTTTCACTTGCAACGGTAAAGAGAAAAGAAGAGAGAAAATAGGAAAAATAGGGGAAATGGTCAAATGATGACAATATCATGCAAATGAGCAACTGGTGGAGAGCTAGCGATGAGGAGATCGAAAATAGAAGCCCTAGAGGATCTCTGGGCCAGAGCCGACCTTGAGGTCTTTAAGAGACCTACTTCTTATTACTTCAGAAAAAATTCCCTTGCCCCCTTACATGGGAAGATTTTCATGCTCGTGTTCATATTTTTTTCTTTGGTTCCCTTCATATAGACCATAGTACTCAGATACCTTGATACTTATTTGACACTTATTTGCAATGACAACTAAGATTGGCGTTAGTCTATTTATAGCTTACAATTGACATCTTTTACATTGCTTCACTCTTGTGCACATGGATGGTTCTAGAATTTGTGTTTATTTATGATTATACATGTATGGTGCTATGGTCATATTCTTTTTTGCAATCTTTTGTTATATATGATATATATGCAATGTGTATGGATGAAATGCAATGTACTCATATACTATTTTTGTTATTTTTATGGATGTCATTCTACTATATCATGATTTATTACTTATTTGTGAATGATATACATGTGGTATTAACATCACAGTTACTCTTCATAGGGATTTTAACCTAGGGGATTGTAGGTTGACTAGCATAGGGTGACCCACTAAGATTTCGAGATAGGAATTGTTAAGGAATCAAGTGGGAACAAGGAAGTAATGGAACAGTTTAGATGAAGTTGTACAATAAGCTAAAGACTAGTCCTTGTCTAGACTAACTTCTTAAACTAGTTTTTGATATAGACAAACAACAAATTTAATTGGTACCTTCTAGACTTAGACCAAAAGATAGACAACAGGTCAAACTTGGGGTGAAGGAAAGATTCCTTAGCAAGGATGGACCTAAGAGGTGAGCTATGATAAGCCTCATAATTGTCTGGTTAATCCTTACTTCTCCTATTTCTAAGTACCTTTCTACAAACACTTTTATCTTATTATGGCCAAGACTTTATATCATATATGGATTAATCACTATACTAAATACATGATGTTTAAATGAATGTTATATAGTTAAAATGGTTATTTTCATATTTAATATGCTATGAATAAGTATGTTTGTAATGATATATATGGTTAGAGACTTTTATGGGACTAACCCTTCCTACAGCATCCAATATTACTAACCTGCAACCACACCACAAACATCCTGCAGCCAAAGCACAGAGTTTCCATAGTCACACCTATAGAAGTTCTTGCAGCAAAGCATGCAGTTATCGGCAGATGTCTTGTAGTGACTCATTTCCTCTATGAAGACCAAGATAAGATGCAGGGAACATCATGGCAAAATATTTACTCTTCAAGAGAAGACATGTTGAGGCTGAATAATAACTGCTTCCATGTTTTTGGGATGAGTTGGTTCAATTCTAAGTGTTTTAATCAGGATTCTCTTTCTAAGTTGATTAAAGCTTTTGTTTCTTAGTAGTATTGTAACTTTGTAGGAATAAAGAATCCTTCCCTTTGATGAAGGCGAGTGGATCAGTGGTTATTATTACTCATTTAATGTTTGAACTATAATGGGCGTATATATCTATTTTTACCTAGATATCTAGTATGCTGGATTTTAATATGTATGGTATCAAGTTCTGATTTCAGTTATTAGAAGAATATCATTTCAGTTGCCTATCATTTTGCTTTGCTCTATCTTAGATTAGAAGTGAATGTATTGATTTAATACTTAACCATTAAAAGGAAGGAAGTCAACCCAAGCAAGGTCCCACTTGCGGTTAGGCTACCACCTGTTAGTTTCACCCTTATGTAAGTAGATTTGAGATCTCAAACTTAGATTATGATTTGATTTCAATTATTAACTAGATTGTGATTTGGCTACAGTTATCATGCAATTGTATTTAAAACAATAATATAGTTTACTTTCTGAATTTGCAATTTCCTTTCAGCATTATTTTGATTCCAGCTTTGTTTTGATTTGTATTTGCTTAAGATATACACAACTGAGTACCCAACATTTCTTTAGTTGTACATATATACGAAAATCATTTCAAGAAAAGTGTCCTTGGGTTGATAATTAAATGTAGCATATCTTTGTTGTTGGTATGAGTTCCTGATTAAGAGCAGTAAGTGTTGAGTGTTGCTGACAGGGGGAGTAGTGCGGTGGTAGTAAGATCTGAGTTGAGCTTTGATAACTAAAGAAGGTCTGGAACCCTTTGCCATTGATGTCAAAGGGGGAGAGAAGTTCATGTGAAAAACTCAAAGAGAGAGATTTTGATTGATGTCAAAAGGAGGAGTAAGTTGCAGCCAGAGAAAGCATAAAGTAAGGGGGAGAAAAGAAGCAAAGCAAGTTTGTTTGTCTTGATGGTTTTTCACATCATGTGTTGCCATAAATGACAAAGGGGGAGATTGTTGCAAGTATGAGCAGTAAGTGGTGTCATTGATGTCAACACCTAAGGTTAGCATATAAGGAAGATATTGGATGAGTTTGAGCAAGTGTCTGAGAAGAACAGTGTAGTGCTTTGCTCCGCATATCTTGTAGATTGAATATCTTTGTTTGTGGTTTGAAAGTTATGTTAAGGGATGTCTGTAGTTGCTCTGTCTCAAGTTTGAGCCTCCGGTTGATGATTGAGTGAGTTCTGTTCACCAGAGTAAAACCTATTTTTCTAAGTATTCAATGGTGACAGGGAGAATGTATTATGCTCCGCATTTAAGATTTATAGTTTGTGGTTCTAAGATTAAGTTTGGGATGATGTTATGTGCCTTCAATTGAAGTGGTTCATGATTTGGTGCTCTGCAAGCAATATTTTCTTTATGATAGTGGTTGACAATAATGTTTAAGTAGTCCGGTTTGAAGAATCTTCTGGATAGAGTGATTGGAGGTTATGTGGAAGTCCTTGGTGATTACAACGTGCTTGTAGATGTCTCTAGATCGTGTTCCTATTTTTTATTGGTCCGTAAAGTGTAATTCAAATCGTGATTGAAGCATGTTCCTAAAGGTCTTAGTGTTAACACCAATTTTGGTCGACCTGGTTGTTTTCACTACTTGCAATTATGCTTTGAAGTTTGTGAAAGTGTGTTGTTGCGTGGAAGATTGCATTTGATTCCTTGCTAAGGCATGGTGTGGTCCACATTCATTCCTTTCCACCATGGGAATGTTTAGGTCCAGACCTAATTTTAATATTGGTTAAGTTTATTGTTTGTGCTGACCTTGAAGATTGTTTCCAAGATTGTAGATGTATAAATATGAGTTAGATGATCAGGAAATTGTGTGAAGTTGTTGAGATAGACGAAATGGTTGCATGAGAAGCATGAGAAGAATTATTTTTTGAAGGTGTGATCCAAATGGTATGATAGTGAGCAATAAAGAATATCTTTTTGATGCAGAGAGGTTGCGATAGATTCAGTTGAGTTTGTGGTGGATCCCTAGTTGCTGTGAGATTCGTTCTCATTGTAACTATCTTCTTGTACGTCTGGTAGTGAGCCCTTTTGGTAGTGAGCCCCTTCTTTTTGCAGTGAACATTTTGGGCAGTGAGCCTTGTTGTAAATTTTGATATATCATTTATATTGTTTGTTAATCCTCACTGTGGTTTTTCCCTCATTGGGTTTTCCACGTAAAAAATCTGGTGTCTCATGTGTCTCATGTGTGGATGTGTTTAAGTTTCTATTTTCATGCTTTCATGATTAAATCATAATAACAATGATTAAGTGGCTGATGTGTTGATGTTTGAAAGAAGTTGAGTTTTGGTTACAACTGATTCACCCCCCCTCTCAATTGTTTTGTGCATTTCAACAATCTTCACCTATTGAATTACTCGATGTAAGATGGGATCATTCGTCGGGTTACATACATGCCTTAGCTGCATTAAGTTTAGTGGGAAATGAAATTGCTCTTCATTTTTGGCGTCATTGCCAAGGATGGTGTCAAGCTTTTGAATTTCTAGGTTTTCATAAAATTTCCCTGTTTTCCTCGCATACACATTTCATTTTCAATATTTTGGAATAATGTACCCAATCAAATATAGAACCATCAACTAACATTATGCAGGAGAGCTATTAGTAGCTTGAGTACAATTGCATGCAGAGAAGAAGGGATTCCTTAGGAAGATTTCTTCTAGTAGATTGGAATCCAACTGAGATAACAAATATAGATATAGATGAGGAAGCTGAGATAACCACAACAACTGAATACAATATAGATTTAGAAGATATAGCATCTTCGTTCCAAGATGCAATGGTAGATGAAGAAGTGGAGAATCCAATAGAATCGATTACATTTGTCTTTCCTATTATTGATCAAGAACGAGCAGCTACAATGAAGAATATTCCTCCTTCAGCATTGCCAAATTTTCATGGTCTGATCATTGAAGATCCTGATACCTTCTTGTTTGAGTTCGATGTGCTCTGTTGTAGCTATGATTACACTTATGATGGTCACAAATTAAAACTCTTTCTAGTAACCCTCAAGGATGTTGCTTTACGATGGTTCATGGGATTGGGTAGTGATGTTGTTCCCGATTGGAGAACAATGAGGAAGAAGTTTCTTTAGAAGTACCAAGATTATTGCAGAGGCGACAACATGAGATGAGATGACATCTTTAGGATGTCACAAAAATAAGATGAGTCTCTTGAAGATAATGTGGAAAGATTTGTTCTTCCTTCAGAAATCAAGACAGCAGATACTTTCTCATGAATCCAAAAAACTGGTATTCTTGAGAGGGGTAAGTGAGAACTTCATGGATGCCCTGGACTTAATAGGAGGGGGAGATGTTTCTGAACTCTCTTTTGATGAAGTCTGCGAGGTTTGCAGAAATTACTCAAGGTCTACCGTGAAGAAAACATACGGCCTTAGGGCCCTATCTATCAACAAGATTGCTGCAGGAGTCTCTCGTGTAGAACTCAACAACTTGTTAATAGATATGAAACAAGATATCATGAGCCACCTAGCTACTCAGTTCGGTACTTTACATATAAAGAAGAAAAAATAAGAAGCAGATATAGCATTGGCATAATACTGCCCTCATTGCAGGAAGAGAAAAGTTAATTGTAAATGCAAGAAGTTGGCCAGCATTACTGAAGAAAAGAGGGAGAAGCGTAAAATCCCTAACTAGATCTACCCTAAAGTTCTGGTTTTTATTTTTGCTCAAACCCTAATTTCTGAATTCTGATTTTTATTTTTGATTTACAAAACAAATATAGCAACGAACATACAAGTGCCAATAATGTCAAATAATGCTCCTAAGTGATGATCACGTCAAACATGAATTCCACCATGAAATACACAAGATATAGCCATCCAAATGCAACACAAAAGTTTGATTTTCTGAGTATAAATATGTTGTTACAAATTAGAATATGATGACTGGAAATTACATCAAATAATGGGCTAAAACATAATCAAACATGGCCTAGAATGTTGTTGTCCAAATCAGATCTAAACCTTAGCTTTGTACATACCAAATGATGAAGAATGATGCACAACAAACCCTCCGAAATTGTGGCGCTTGCAAGGATGATGGCGGCTCCTAGGTTTACGGTTTGGAAACCCTCCAAATGATGAAATCGCCTCACACAAGCCAAATCTCCCTTCTCCAAAGGTGGCACTCCCACTTAGGGTGAAACCATAATGCAATGATAATACAAAATGCCACCAATGATGATGCTCCAATGTTGATTTGAAAATCTGAATATGCAATCAAGCTCCAAGTCTCCAATGAAGTACAAATTGAACTCCATTTTGAGTCCACCACAAGATGAGCTAGATTTTTGTCCAACTCACCGATATTCACAAGGGTTTTCATCGTTGGAATAAAACCCAACAAATGTTACAACCAAATGAGAAATCTCAATGAGAAATGATAATGAATGGATGATGAAATGACCTCAAAAAACCTTGTATTTATAGCCAATTTTCCTCTAATTCCAGCCCTACCTGACCTCATCTTGGCAATATATTTTATTTTATTTTGTTTTTCTTCTCCCAAATTGGTCAACCTCATGCTAGGCACCAAAAATAAATAATTATTCTTATTTTATTTTTATTATTTTCTCCAAGAGGAGCAAACCTCTTTTGACACTTGATATTACATTTTTAGGCCTCTCCTTAGGTCGTCCACCTCATAAACAATTTTATTCAATTTATTTATTTTTTCCACATGGCTCACAAAAATATAAGAAGTCATTTCACTTCTTCAATTTACCCAAATAAATTGATTAAATATAGTATTTAATCAATTGGGTCATTCCCTGGCCCTCCTAGCTTAGCCTACGAGAATAAGATAGGCTAACCGACTCCATTAGGTGATCACTCAGAAAAAGTGGACATTATAAGAAGTCAGACTTTCGAGCACTAGAAGATGATGAAGGTCAAGTATTCTACTTGGCCCAGTGCAAACCATGGCAACAGAGACAAGGTATGCCTCAAGATCCTTTGTCTTAGAATACATCATTTCCAAATTCTTCCTCAAATTTTTCTAATTGGTATAATGCACCATGGAACAACATGCAAACTCAACCTTGGCCGAGTATGTCACCACCTAGCTGGACTCCACAACAAGGGGCATGGCTGCAAATAGCCTTATAACCCTAAAAAACAAAACCAACAGTGACCTATATCACCAAACCCATGGTCACAATAATGGCAAGGAAACCAACAATAGAAAAATCCCAATGCAATTTACCTACAACCACTGTAGGTTATACCTCAACAACCAACATTAATGCCAAACACTGTTGCATCTACACCTACTCTGCCTAGAGAAACACAACTAACTACCTACTCAACTTGCACCTAACCCAAACAATAAGCCTATCCAACAGACTTATTCTAATGAACCTCTATAATATTCAACCTATTCGGTCGAAGTTAGCAATGTGCAGTTGCAGTCAAGAAGAATGGTATATGGGCCAACTTCATCACTCATCACAAAATTCCCAGAAGAAGGAAATGCTGGTAACACTGACATACATATCAATAACCAATATGACTACCCTGAGCAACTAGAACCATAGGCAAAGGTAGAAACTAACAAGCCCCCATTTCTTGAGAGATTAAACATCCATAAGCAAGAATCTGAACATGAGTTTGACTTTCTACACCAAATAAAGAATGTTTGTATTAAGATCCCCTTGTTCCAATATATTAAGAATGTGCCTATTTACAACAAAATAGTCAAAGAACTATACATGAAAAAGCTAGGTAGGAAACGCAGGGACCCCCAAACTGTCTAAGTAATTGGACAACTTGCTAACATTATGCTAGGTAATGCGGTGGTCCAAATACACAAAGCCTGGAATCCCTGTTGTAGATGTGCATATTAATGGTACCCTCATTAAGAATACCTTAATCAATCTAGGGGTAGCCATTAATGTGATGACCAAAGAAACAATGACTAATCTGCAACTGATGGATTTAATGCCAACACCTACCGTCCTGTAATTGGTAGATAGATCAATAGTCAAACCTAAAGGTGTAATAGAGGATATGATCATCACACTTGATTTCTGGGAGTACCCTACTAATTTTATGGTCTTGCAACCAAAGGATATGTTGGGTGGATACCCACTTATCCTAAGGCAGCCATGGTTAGCAATTGTTGATGCCTTTATTGGTTACAAGTCATGCAACATGATCATATCCAATGGTGATGTTACAAAAAACTTAGTCTTGTACCCTCTGGCACAACCTTCCTCTGATATGGACCAATCTATATGGCCAGACCCATAAGACAATGACTAATACTCCATTCAAATGCTTATGATGATAGAGAGAAGCATGTTTCTGGCCACTGAGGATGAGCACAATGTGATTACAAATATACTGCAAAGCAATTATGGAGTAGACCCATTTATGGATAAATGGTTGACTTGTGTGTCCTGCCCTTTATGGAATATCTTTCCAATAGAACACTTGTCTAAGTACAATTCCAATATCAACACATTTCATGACTTGTTACGCCATAACAATTACCTTACCATGTCTTGTTCCAACATATCCACCGTACAAGCTTTAACAAAATAGGTGGTAACTATCCTGGGTCGAATGTTGAATATCAATAACCAATTGACCTTGCAATAATAGAACGAATTGATTTTCATGTTGCAGAATCACAAAACCGCTTTTGCATGGGATTACAATGACATGAAAAGATTAGACTTGAACCTCTACACACATCATATTTATATCAAGGATGATTGTAAATCTATCAGACAGACCCAACGAAGGATGAACCCAGTAGTTCAAACCATTGTGAAGGAGGAACTCAAGAAATTATTGGATGTTGTCTTTATCTACCCCATATTAGATAGCCAATGGGTCTCTCCTTTGGTGATAGTGCCAAAGAAAGGTGGAAAGTGGTGTGTCTATATAGACTATAAAGAACTTAAATCTACAACATGCAAAGAGCATTTTTCCTTACCTTTTATTGATCAGGTTCTAGATTCCCTAGCAGGAAAGAAATATTTTGCCTTCTTGAACAGCTTCAGTGGATATAATTAGATAAGAATTGCACCCGATGATCAACTAGAATTTTTGTAAGTGGAGAACACCACTGACATACCCCCTACTCCTCCTCATTTTGAAGTTCATCCTTCTCTATCATGGGATATCATTAATACGCTTAAAAACATAAGAATAATAAAACTTAGGGCTAAATTAATGGACAAAGAGCTATACAATTACACCAAACTATTCATCAAGTTTGCAGATGTCTTCACCTATCAATTTTCAGATATGTCAAGGTTATACCTTGATATTATTGTTCACAACTTGGTCACTAAACTAGATGCTAAGCCACTTAAGTAGAAATTGAGACCTCAAACCCAAGGTAACTATGATGATAGAAGAATTAATGAGATCCTTAATGTGGGTTATATCAAACTAGGAGATTACTTAACGTGTAACAACCCACTTGTTGTACCCAAATTTAGCACTAGTTTTTTTGTTGTTTTTATTTTAACCAAAGTTATTAAGTGTTCAATCATCTATATAGTTAGGTACTTCTGTCCAAATGGGATAGGCATTTGTCTATACAAGACAAACATCTATCTATACGAGATAGGCATCTGTCCATATGGAATAGGTATTCCTCTATCCATTTAGGATAGGCATCTATCCATATAGGATAGGTACATGCTCTAGCCAGAGACTTAGACTCACCAGGATCAAATACATCCTGAGTCAGTCACTGAAGACTACACTCCCCTAATCAAAGTGCACCGAGATCACCATCATTCAAGAGTATATGTATATATATTATAAATTAATGGCTTGAGCCCCACATCAAAATTTGGCCTATAGCCTCAGGGAGTCAAGCAAATCCATTTGAAATTCTTCCAAGTATATATTGAATATGTTTTATCTCATATTTATCTTAGTGATTTCATCCTTGTATTCATTTGAGTGACTCTCTTAGGTAATTAAATGTTTAAGTTGATAAATCCATTACTTTGGATATTCCCTAACCCCCATACCTGAAAATATGCATACTGGGAATATCCTTTGTTCACCAGACTGCCTACATACCCACTTCCAAATGGGATCAAAAAGGTGTAATATATATGTAGTTCTAGTTTCTAATATATGTTTGATGTGAACTATTTAGTATGGGCACACAACCCTTTCTAGGGCCTCGTTTCCCCAAACAACTCCTCTTCGACTATTACCCACTAAGGGAAGCATTTGATTCAAAAGTATTTAGTCACCTTGACCAATACTTGTTTACTAATTGCTCTTGATGCCTATTCCTATTAGAATAAAACTTTCTTTGAATTCTATGAAAAATATTCTCTCCTCTTTGAAACTATAAGATGATAATTCTATTCCCTTAAAAACTATATGATGATATTTGTACTTTCTTATGAAACTATATGATGATGATTTCCCAGTATGGAACTATCATTAAGTTTGCTTTTTTATTTAATCGTTCATCATTTTTCAAAGGAAGATTACTTGTTCCTTGGATTTAAACAAACAAGGTGTCCCTTATTACTCCTTGATGATTTATAGGGACAATACCACCTACGTCATTGTTGTAGTTGTATTAGAAGTGTAATGGTTCAAGCATGATGGTATTACCTATAAACGTAAACTAAAGGCACTATTGATACCGAATGCAATAAGGTTTCATTTTTCATATCTTGTTTAATTTGTTTAAACTAAAATAGAAAATAAAAGAAAATTCTAGAATGTCTAACATCTATTGAATGATATTGCATTTCAAAAACTTAAAGCAAAACCATTAAGGCTATCATTAAGATTAATTGTATTAATTCATTGAATTTGAATTAAAATTTAACTAATTTATCAATTCTGATGCTACCAACTAAATTGATTGACAACTATTTGCATATCAATTAAGTTATATTATCTAATACTTCCTACTAACTAATTATGTTTAAAAAGAAACTAGATAATTGATAATGGCATTTTGAAAATAAAATTGCAAGTCATTCTAAACTAAATGTATTTCACAATAGAAATGACTATTTGACATAACTTTCAAAATTGTTATTGGAGCAATGCACAATCACACGTTCTACATAGTTTTCACTAGTGTCAAAATCCATATACCACAATAGTATCATATATAAACTCTAATTCATCATCATTAGATTCCAAGGTATTCATTTAGTAATTTAATATAACTAATGAAGTAATCATAAGATTCTTTAAAATTGTCATTGAAGTAATGCACAATCACATGTTCTACATAGTACTCACTAGTGTCAAAATCCAAAAATACCACAATAGTGTCATATATAAATTCTAATCCATCATCATTAGATTCCAAGTTTATTCATTTAGTAATTTAATATTAAAACTAATGAAGTAATCATAAGATTCACGACATGAGTCCCTTTTAATTTCCATCTAGACAATTCTTGATTATATAAAAATCTAATCCAAGGATTATTAAATTAAAACAAGATTGAATGATCTAATTTAATTATATAACCAAAGCATAATTTAGATTCCAAAGGTTCACTACTATAGATAATTCCCCACAAGTATATCTAATGGAAATTGATAATTAATAAATCAATTAATTACTATGAACTACTTGGATAATCAAATCATTTTCTAAATACTACTAGACCCATGAATTCAATACCCATTTTTCTTGGCTCAAGTACTCACTAATATATATAAATTTGTGGATTAATTTACCTAAGTAATTTGGGATAGTTACTAATTCATGTTCTTCTTTTACTGAAGTATATTGCTAGTGTTTCATTGCTTTGCTCTAATTTAATCTTATGTCCAAACACCATAAGAAGATTAATATCCTAGGTTGGTATAACCAATTAATTTAATTTAACAAGTTGGAGAACATAGATTCACTAAACTTACGACAAAGGGAACTAATGGTACAATTTATATAGAATGGTTCATGAGATTATATATTAGGATTAGTTTTTGTTTCATTAAGAAATATACTCATTAGTTTTTTATTATATGGTAAAATAGATTTTGAAGGGTGCCTGAAACCATTTATAACAAGCAATAGTCCATAAATAGAAAGCCAACCATAAGCTTACCAATAGCCAAAAAGCTAGATATAATTATAGAAAACAGTAGAAAAATAGAAAGCCACATAAACTACAACAACTTTAGTGTATCCGTTTCTTCCAACTCTTGTTCATAAAACTTTTTATGCAGTTTGGCAAAGTTAACTAGCTCCTTCTTTGAACTGCTTCTTTTTGTTGCCCCTGGTATGAGTCAACGGGCCCCCTTTATCCTCTTGTACCACTTGTTTAGCCTTTTCTTTGTTACCAACATTCTTATCGACCATAACAATTTCCTCCAACACCGGGATATCCTCAGCAGTAAGGTCCCTAACCTGGTCCTTTCTAAGTGCCTTAAGCTTGTCAGTGAGAAGCTTCATCCCCTTCTACTATTCTGAATAGTGAGCTTATTGATCTTCATGATCTTCTCCAGGTTTTCATTAACACCAATTAGTTTCTCCTCCAAGTACTCAATCCTCTTCCCATACTCCTCTTTCATCCTCACGAACTCACGTCCCATCTCCTCCATCCTTGGTGTTGGTTCCCAAATCTGCATGCATCAAATCCTAAAGACTTGCCACTTCTTATACTCAGATTCAATGAGAGACTCAACCAATAGAGTGGGAGATTATCTCCTATCTCCCCTGCACTTTAGGTTCTACCGCACCTAGGGGTATTCCCTTATTCACAATCAATAAATATAGCTTTTCAATACCAAGCGAAATGTTCTCATATATTTGCACCAAGATTTGTAAGATTAACCCTAGACTGACAACATTCTTAGATTATCTTCATTGTTCAGATCTGAGAACATGTAGCACCTAAACTAAAACAAAACACAAAAATAAAGTGATTCAAATGATTTGTCATTAAATTTTGTTATCTTCTGGACCTTTGGGCGAATAAACCCTAGACCAATGCTTTATTAGGGAAACATAGTCAAATGTTACCATGCAAATGTTTTCTATCTAACATCTAAAACTTCATATTCAGAGGGCTGGAATCATCATCACTGCCTTACAATAATAGCCCAAAAAAAAGTATCACCTGTGACTCTTCTTCAATGATCCTTTAATACAAAATACTTTCCCCTATATCTGATTTAAAGTAGTTTTAATCCATTCCTTGAACAGATGTAATGAATCAAATATACAACATAGCAAATGTATGCAGACAAGCTTAGAAACCCTTGGCAACTTTACTTGAAAGAAAAGCATTCATACTCAAGGAGACAGTCACGGATAATACACACAAAAGTGTTTTTCATATACTGTAATCTGAATAGAAAATATGCCATTTAGAAATTTATTCACTTACAAGAGCATTTTTCTTCTGAAATCCAAACTCCACAACCTTTTTTACAGTCAATCTATTCCCCAAATATGTGGATAACTTGCATCCAAAGCCCAAAAAATTCCCCTAGGATATCTCTCCCAGATACTCGATTATAATGCTACCAGCTCTATATATAGGAAAAACAGAACAATGTCGGATTATGAGAGTCAGTTACAAATTTTGATTATACATTTAATTCTCCCAACTCTAGGAATTTGCATCTTTGTTCTGATTGGATCATGCTGGTGATACGTTTTTCTCAATCAATTTGGTCCGTTGAGTTGAACTAAGATTAATACTGCTTTTCTAATTTGTTTTCCTCCTTGAAGATCATGAAATGTTGGTCATTTGATTGGTTCAATCTTGCCCTCGGGACTCTAGATTCAAGTTGTAAAACTCCCAACTTATAATTTTACTCTATTTTGAGACTTGGCTTATTGTATTCTAGCACATTTTGCACTATTTATTTGATTACATTGATTGGGCTCATTACCCATTATAGGGCATCGGACTTTAATATCCACTTTCAATATGGAGTTAAACTGACGGTCCAAAATAGTCCACCACATCATAAAATCAATACATATAAAGCTTCTTCATAGATTTGAGGGACACGTGTCACTCCTGTGCATTATCGCAGCTTCAAATGAGATGGTCCTTTACTCCTTTGCGCTTTTCAACATCATCATCACATATCATTCAATCTTTATGCAAAGTCATGTCTGAATTATATGTATCATTCCTTGTATCATTCCAACTCAAACTGATACTGTGTAGAGGCGTTTCTACAATTGTAAGGGCATTTTTATGGTTGCAGGAAACAACATTTAAAATGTTCCAAACACATAATAATAAGTCCTGGCATCATTTGGAAGGTGGAAAACATCATTTGCAACACATATACAGCCTCATAAATCTACCCCAAAGCCAAAAACCTGAAGACTTCTCTGTTCTGCAACATTTTTTTGCTCAAATCTACCCAATAAAACTCCAGAGACACCTTCGTGGAGATCATAACATACCAATCTGCATCATAGATCTAATTTCTAACAAAAATCTGCCCAAGAGAAGGCTTAGCACACAAGCGCAACCACTGTAGAGGAGGAATGAATAAGCTTGTGTGTTGCTGCGCTAAGCTTATAAAATGCATTTGTTTTAACCTTTCAAAACATAAACATTATAATATAATGTCTACTATATAATATTTATCATTTAAAATATTAGATGTCCCAAAATATTTTTAAAAAAATGCATTTTCAACTTTAGAGAAAATGGCAATTATTTAATTTCTCCTCCTGGGCAAACGACGCATCTTCACTACGGGCACACTGGATATCTGGAGGCTGTGAAAATTTGCGTAGGGCCATAATCAATTATTTAAATCATACCCATCTTCTCAAAATTCACATCGCTAGAAATTTTTTGGGACCTCCTTTGTAAACTGGTCTGCCGGACGTGTTCGCCGCAACCGAAACACATTAAAATAATGCATCATATGGACTGAATTTTTTATGAAAATGGAACTGGAGATATTTTAGACCAAAATAAGAAATGGGTCACCTTCAGAATTGTGAAATTTGCAACTTTCCGGAACACCAAATCTAGTCCAATCGCAGTCAGAAAGCATTAAATAGCCCATTAGAACTCATCCAAGAAGCACGAAATTGAACAGGCGCGCTACAATATGTACCAAAAACCTTTCTACCATACAGATTTGCAAGATGACCTCTTAGTTCCAAAATTTTAATCAGCGAAGATGGGCTCTAGGGTAGATTTAGTAGTATGTTGACCTAACCTCTATCGACACATTGAGAGGAAATAGGCACTTCAAATTTGCAAAATTTGAAGGTGCCATCACTTGGAATAGCATTCCAGTTCTAGAAAATATGTTTATCCTAATCCACAGTGGTTTCCCCTCCCCTATCCAAGTTGTCTTGCATAACCTTCAATTTGATATTGATACGACTGATCTCCACGAATAATCACTTAGTCATCTTATGTTGATTGTTGACCACTTCTTTAACCATGTCAAGGGCTTCCTCCAAGTTATCCCTATTCCCAGCCCTAGCCAACAATCCCTCAAAGTCATTCAGAAGATTCTGAGAGGGGTCAGGGATTTCTAAGAAAGGAATGCCAATGTTTGGCTCCTCAATAAGCAAGCCTTTACCACCTCTACCATGTCCAGTCATCACCGGATCCCTTTCACCCAAATCCATCTCCTGTTCCATGACCATATTAGAAGCTTCTCCCACAGGTTTCTTTTTCCCTTTCTTCACAGACATGGGGCTTTTCCCTTTGTCGGTAGGTTTCATTTTCCCCATTCTCTCCTTTTTGGCCTCTGTATCCGAATCCTCACCCGTTTGGGACCCCTCAGACCATGAGATTTAAACATCTCTCCTTTTCAGCCTCTTTCTTTTTTTACCAGACACCTCAGCACTACCCTCCAATTCATCTTCTTCCACCCACTCCTCATCCTCAAATAGGGTCTCCAAATCACTGGAGACCGAGAATACCTTCTTCTTCGCAGAGGATTTACCCATCAGCCTGCCCTTGGGAGTGTTATATTTCATATATTCCATAATGAGAAGGATTAAACCTTCATGGAGGATTGGGAGCTTAGGGTTTCTAGCATTCTCCTTAATAGAAAATTCCATAGAAGCTAGCATGTAGAACAGGAAAGAAACCAACATTTTATGGCAAAAATGATTAAGCATGTTAAAATGATAACCATAAACAACAATAAACCTACCATCAAGGGTTATATATCACATAATAACCTCTGCCACCTTGGCCCAAATAGGCTTGATAGACATCCGATTGTAGCCCCTCGATTGCAACTTCACCAACTTGCTCCGTTCATTGCCCTTGAAGAAGTGATTCAAGGCCTCCTCACTGGTCTTTTGCTCCATAAAAAACTTCTTCCCATTGACAGAAAGACCAGTAATCATGGCTATGAAGTCTTTGGTAATGGTAAGCTCCCACCCAAAAGCCACCACCTTATGGTTCTTCCAATTCTTGGCAAACATCAACGTAGTAGTGGGGTCGACACCATGTAGAATCTCCATATACAGAGTCAAGCCCCCCGCCTCCATAATCTTTCACACTTTACTATTATTGCGGACCCCCTCATAGGAAGAGGGTTCCACCCTATTTCTATCCCCGCCCATCTTAAGATTCAGATCACAGAGCCCCTAAGTAACAAACCAGAAACTAATGACATGAAAATGAAGCCTTTTTGGCTTGAAAGGGCCATTAACAATACCCACAATCCGTGTGTTCTAGGCCTTCATGATTATCCTAACATTCATACCATTAATTTCCATCATTAACACATTAGTATCCTTCGAACCTGGTTCCACGTAGGCACTCATGTTTAATCAAAGTTTGAACTACACTAAGAATCATGTCCACGACATCCCAATTGAGCATAGTTTGGCTAGTGACCTCAACGTTATCAAACACATCGGCCACTTTATTCCTTTCACGGAATATATGGGTTATAATAATCTCTTCAAAGGATCCCATAAGCTTGAGAGATTCATCTATGAAGGTAGCTATGGTTCAACTAGGACTTTGGAATTTCTTTAAACAATTAACAATGTTATTGGAGTCACCTTCAATCCAAACCTTCTTAAAGCGCCTTGAATGAGCTAATTTAATAGCAGGGTAGGCCACCACAAATTCAGCATAATGCTTCATCTGGGTACCCAGAGGGAGTGCCACAACTGACAAAAACCTACCAGAATCATCTCTCACCACTCCCCCCACTACCAACAACACTAGGATTCCCCTTAGCTGCCCCGTAAATATACTCATTAATTACACTATGTAAAGTACTTTAATTAAAGGTACAAAATTATCCTTGGGTGATTACTATCATGTTTGTTAAATCTCAACATTTTAATCCTAAAGTCACTAAACTCTATAAATTAAATCCTCATCAACAAATTAATCTAATATAAGGGTTTCTTAATAACTCTAAAATGTAGATAATGGATTCAACCTCACCATTCTATTTCCAAAGAAATATTCCTAATATAAGCAATATATTAACATTATGACATTGTGTCCTAATCATACACAATGGACATCAAATACAAGATAATATGATATGTATCAAGTTAATTCTAATTTAGTCTTTTAAAGAGATTAGGGTGACATATCCTATGCAAATCAGATTTCTCTTCTATCATTTTGATAAACAATAATATTTTGTTTACACAAATCTCTAACCTTATACAAGCAAGCAAGACAATTTGAACTATTTTAGAGTCATGCCACAATCTAAACTCTCTAACAATATCTATGAGTCTTTTTCATTGAATCTTGTATTATTTAATCTAAAGTATGCACAGTTCATCTTCAAAAGAATTTCAAAAGAACATTGTTTACAAAAGTTGTCAAGGTTCCCCGATAAGTTGAAATAGTTTGATATAATAAGTGAAATAGGCTATATAATAGAGATAAGTACCACTTATGTTATATTCATGAATTCCTTACATCCATTCGTTCAAAACTTGTACTAGGTAAAAGATTAATTTACAAAAGCTAAATTTATATTTATTTAAAATTCTCTAAAGAAGATCAAATAACTAATGTATGGGATGGTATACATGTACTCCTAGCGTCATGGAATAGATATACACCTTACACTATGGAATAGATATACACCTTACACTATCTTGAGTGACAGGTATATATTTTTAATCAACATTATGTTCTAAGTTATTGCTTGATCTTGTATTTCTTAAATTTGAGAATATTACATATTAACACAATAATTATTGTGAAACCTTTTGTCAAAAGTTCTTTCCATATAATCAACTTTCACTATAATCTATAAATAAAATGCAGATCCATTAATCACACATTTTATGGTATCTATTCCATCCATAAACATTCTACTTAAATACTTTGATGGTTGGTGGAATGATGCCCCTAATTTTTTTCTAAAATTCTACTAGTGTGCTTTAGTTTAGTATATGTTTTAATATCTATAGAAGGACCAAAGAACAAATCATATAGAATATTTTGTGACCATAGTTTAAATACAACATATATGTAGTAGTTCAATTGGGAAAAAATAATTTGGAAACCTCCTCTTTTGCATGCAAGTTTTATAAATACTAAACAACCCTCTCAATAAGACAAAAAGCTTCAGACCTAGAAACTTGTAGTTCTTATGAATGAGTGCATAGCTAAAATGGAGATTTATGTTATGGTAAAAAGAATCTATTAACTGCTGAGACAGAGAGAGCTCATGCGATTGAGAAGGTGACGATAATGTGTTCCAAATTGACTGCAATATAAAGGAGAAAAAAGAATGAAGAGAAGCGTAAGTAATGCAGCCGCACAGGATAAACCTGCTTAGAAATTTAGGGAAGACATCTTTTGGGTATTTCAGACTAGTCTTTTTTTGAAATATCTTTGGATATAACTTTGACAATTTCTACATGTTCTCGCAATGTTGTTCTCCATCACATTTAAGGTTAAATGTCATTACTTTTCAAATTGCATATATCATCCTTATTCATATGGTAGCAATAGTATGTTCATGGTTACAAGGATATAAATCAGATTTTCTTATTGTTATTTACATATCATTGTATGGTCATTTAAATTTTCGATCACTTAGAAGGTGTAAAGTGTCTCTTTATTTAAACCTGGAAACAACTATTTGAATGATAATTGAGTGAAACGTCACACTTCTACCAACCAGTGCATATTAAAAAATAACTTTGCATATCTTTGCAATGCGTCCTGAATTGTAAATGACCATGAATACTACTTAAGCTTCTCCTACTCCTGTCTATCATCAATGGTTTGAAAATGCTTCATGATGTGTTCTCAAGTAAAAAAAAATTAAAATGTATTGAAATGTTGTATAAGTCTCCTATTAATTTGTTGACAACTATGGGCAAAACTTGATTTATTTCTTCCTAAGTTTCAATCACATATGCTTTAAATATTTGTTACATATTTATATCATTTTCATATAATAAATATGTCTACATCATTTTCATATAAATTTATTATAACCAGTACACATGCAAGCCATCATTTATCTACCCTTATAAATGGTACAGAGCTCAAACTTTACTATGAACATGATTTTATAGAGAGATTCCCTTATTGCTTTCACAATCATAATGGGAAACTAAAAATGTAGTTTCATGAGTACATCCAAATACGATACACAATTTATAGCTATATAGGAGCACCCTCAAATTTCAACATTATACCAAAACCAAAGAGGAGTAGCTACAAATACAATATTCATTTGATGCAAGAGCATCCAGTGGTGTAAGGGCAATTTTGCATCACCCAAAAAAAGATGATGATTCAAAATTGTTGATGTTGCTTTCATTTCTTTTCAAAAAATTTATTTCTGGTTCCATAATCGCTTGAATAATAATGTAGAATTTTCAGTTTTCTAAATTGATATTTTTGAAAAGTTTGCATTTGGACATGTACGGAAGTGAAAATTTACAGGAAGCTTCGTAATTGAAAAATAAGAACTTTGGCGAAGGAATCAGGCAAAGATCATTTGTGGGTTGAAAGATATTAAAGTTTTCATTTCCCGAAAAACCCTTGAAAATTATTCAAAGTCAGGTTTGAGGCATTAAACGGCCCTGAAAATGAGCATAATTAGTAGAGTAGATTCTTAGCGCGTAGAGCACTCCACGAGCTTTCTAATGTTTCAGACGGTTCATCAATCGGACACCTGGATCAAATGTTACGACTCCCGGAAGTTGACCTATTTTTGGAGGGAGTTGCAAATTTCAAAATTTTGGTTGGAGGCCGCCAAAAAGGCTATATATGACCATTTTTGGGAACCCTTGGTAGTAGTAGAGATAAGGGGGAAAGTGTAGAGTCAAGAAAAGGTGGGAAAATAGAAACCCTAGTAGATTTGGGGCTACAGAAGGCTAAAGGTTCCAAAGTCTAGAGATAAGAAGTTGTATTGTGTTGCTAAATCAATAAAAGAACATCTCTATTTTCCTAATTGTATTTGAGCTTCTGCAATGTAATGCTTCAAAACAAAAGTATAACTCTGATTGTATTTGAGCTTCTGCAATGTAATGTGTTGTCTAAATCAATAAAAGAACATCTCTATTTTCTATGTGCAATTTTTGTTGTTGTGTGTTTTATGATTTACTCCCTTCATCAAGTGCTATCAGAGTAAGGGTTCCTGAGTGTGTAGACAGATCACCGACCGTCAGGTAGTTTGTACTAGGGCCTGAGGTTGTGGGTTTGTTGCAGAGATCAAAATGCCTCCACGAGGAAACCATGTTGGAAGAAATGCTTTGATAGAAGAGGGTCTTAGGGTCCTGTAAAGGCAAATCGATGCATTACAAGAGGAGCTGCAAAGAGGGTTTGAGTTGAGAACAAGAGAAGAAAGAGAGGATGAAGCTGAAGAAGAGCTATCCGAGGAAGAAAAGGAAGTTGTAGGAGATCCTATAGAAGTTAGGTTGTTGAGGGCCATTTTGAAGATCGAAAAGAGGCCCAAGATTGAAGTTTCTACTTATTCTGGAGATTTGGATCCAAAACAGCTTATTGATTGGATCAATGATATGGAGGAATATTTCGAGTATGAAGATGTGGAGGATCCAGATTAGGTCAAGATTGCAAAAACAAATTTGAAGGGCCACGATATTATTTGGTGGAAGGAGGTCCAGATAGAAAAGAATAGAAGAGGAAAAGGAAAGATTACCAAATGGGATCAGATGGTGGACAAACTAAAGAAGCAATTCGTTCCTATGGACTATGAGTTGGAGTTGTTGAAGAAGCTGCAAGGATTGAAGCAAGGTAACTTTCTGTCAAGGACTATACAGAAGAGTTTTATAAGGTTACTATTAGGACAGGCCATGCAGAGGTCAACAAGGAGAAGGTAGCCCATTACATTAATGGGTTAAGGCTAAGTATTCAAGAGGAGTTGAGCCTGGTTAGAATGACCACCATAAAAGATGCGTCCCAGTTTTCCCTAAAGGTGGAAGAGAAGCTGAATAAAAGATTTGAAAGAAACCAAAAGGGAAGAGGTCAAGGCAGAAGGACTGGTGGAAGATCCCATGGAGGCTGTAATGAAGATCAAATGAAAAGTGAAGAATCTGGCACCAATTGAAATCAGAGAGGAGATAATGCCTACTTCCCTCGTGACCAAAACAATGGTGAGCAAAGAGGAAGAGGAAGAGGAAGAGGCAGACCTGGAAGAGGAGGTTTCAGAGGAACCTGTTTCTAATGTGGAGAAGAAGAACATCGAGCATACAAGTGTCCTCAACATCAAGGAAGGAAAAACAAGAGAATTGAAGGTAATGCACGAGTTGCACATATAGATGAAGACGTGCAGTCTGAGCATTCTGAAGATGCTAAAAGGGGAGAAACCCTAGTTGTCAGAAGAATCTTGTTGAATGAGGAGAAAGAGCCAAATCAGAGGAAGAGTTTATACCGCACAAGGTGCAAATGTGAAGGTAAGTGTTGTGATATTTTTATTGATAGTGGAAGTACTGAAAATCTTGTTTCAGAGGAGATGGTTAACAAGTTGAAGTTGACAAGAAGGAGGCATCCACATCTATATCGGATTGCATGGTTGCAGAAGGACCATAGAGCTTTGGTCAATGAGAAGTGTTTAGTCAAGTTCGAGATTGGAGACTACCATAATGAGGTGTTGTGTGACATCATACCAATGGATGCATGTCATATGCTATTGGGAAGGCCGTGACAGTATGATAGGTGTGATGTCCATGATGGCCATGCAAACACCTATTCCTTAACAAAGGATGGAGTTCATCATAAGTTGAAAGCCTTGAAGGAGGTAGAAGAAAAGGTATGTAGTACTACTAGAATTTTCTTGGTAGATGGTAGGAAATTTTTGGAGGGTATGAGGCATGAGCGTCATTATTTTGCGTTGATTCCTAAGATCAGCTAGGAGAAATGTGAAGATGTACCAGCAAAAGTCTCAGATCTATTGGAAGAATTTCAAGACATTGTCTCTGATAATGTACCAAAAGGTTTACCACCGGTGAGGAAGATAAGTCACCAAATGGATTTGATACTAGGAGCTAATTTGTCAAATAAGGCAGCCCATAGAATGACTCCAACAGAGAATAAAGAGATGAACAGACAAGTTCATGAGTTTTTAAGGAAATGACTGATAAGGAGAGCCTAAGTCCATGTGCGGTACTTGCAGCACTAGAACCGAAGAAAGATGGAGAGTGGAGAATGTGTACAAATTCCCAAGTCGTCAACAAGATCACAATCAAGTACAAATTTTCATTGCCCAAAATGGATGACATAATGGATTGTTTGAGTGGAGCCAAGTACTTTACAAAGATTGATTTGAAGAGTGGGTATCACCAAATCCGAATAAGAGAAGGAGATGAATGGAAGACAACCTTCAAGACAAATGAAGGTTTGTATGAGTGGTTAGTCATACCATTTGGGCTAACCAATGCACTGAGCACATTCATGCGACTCATGAACGATGTATTAAAAGAGTTTTTAGAAAATATTGTTATTGTTTATTTAGATGACATTTTGATTTTTAGTAAGACTTGGGATGAGCATCTAATGCATATTAGAAGAGTTTTAGAGATGCTGAGGGAGGAGAAGTTGTTGATTAATTTGAAGAAATATAGTTTTGCAAAGGAGTTGGTATACCTGGGGTTTGTTGTCTCAAAGGAAGGTCTTAAGATGGACCCAAAAAAAGTAAGGGCTATCATCGAATGGCCCACACCAAGGAGTGCTATAGAGGTACAATCTTTTCATGGTTTGGCAAGTTTTTACAGAAAAATTATCAGGAATTTTAGTAGCATTTGTACACCCCTAATTGAGACAATGAGAGGGGATAGAAAAGAGTTTAAATGGACTATAGGAGCATCCAAAAGCTTTGATACATTGAAGCAGAAAGTCATAGAGCAACCTATTTTGGCACTTCCAGACTTCAATAAGGTATTTTAGGTAGATTGTGATGCTAGTGGCAGTGTTATAGGAGCTGTTTTGAGTCAAGAAGGTAAACCCATTACCTATTTTAATGAGAAGGTTAATGATGCCAAGAAAAAGTATTTTGTTTATGATCAGAAGTTTTATGCAATAGTTCAGGCTTTGAAGAAATGGAGACAATATTTGTTGCCAAAAGATTTTGTTTTATATACTGATCGTCAGGCTTTACAATATCTTAATAGTCAAGGGAAGTTGACCCAGAGGCACTTAAAATGGGTTGAGTTTTTGCAGAGTTATACTTTTGTTTTGAACAATAGGAGTGGAAAGTCCAACAAAGTTGCAGATGCCTTGAGCAGAAGGCAAAATTTGTTGATAGAAATGAAGATAGAGGTTGTTGGGTTCGATGAGCTCAAAAGTTTGTATCTTGAAGATCCAGATTTTGCAGAGGCTTGGAAAGCTTGTTTGGAACCTATTACTTTGGACATGACAAAATGGTTGGATTTCATAATCCAAGATGGCATGTTGTTTAGGGCAAGCCAGTTGTGCATTTCGAGGAGTTGCATGAGAGAGAACGTGATTAAGGAGAAACATAGTGGGGGATTAACTGGCCACTTTGATCAAGATAAGACCATTGCTATTGTTGGTGAGCATTATTATTGGCCATAATTAAACTAGGATGTGAGGAAATTTGTGCAGAGTTGCAGAGTGTGTCAGATGGCAAAATGAACAAGTCAAAATAGAGGGCTATATAAGCCATTACCTGTACCAGAAAAGCCATGGGCTGATATTAGTATGGATTTTGTTCTTGGTTTACCGAGGACACAAAGATGACATGATTCCATTTTTGTGGTGGTGGATAGATTCTCGAAGATGACACATTTTATTCCTTGTAAGAAAACCAATGATGTTGTTCATATTGTAGAGTTATTTTTCAGAGAGGTGGTAAGACTACACGGTCTACCTAAGATCATAGTTTCAGATCAAGATGCCAAGTTTGTTGGTTATTTCTAGAGGACATTGTGGAAGAAGTTGAAGACCAATTTGAAGTCTAGTTCTGCACACCATCCACAGACTAATGGACAGACAGAAGTGGTGAATAGGAGTTTGGGTAACCTGCTATGATGCTTAGTAGGAGATAAGCCCAAGGGATGGGATTTGATTTTACCACAGGCAGAATTTGCTTACAACAATTCTATCAATAGGAGTATAGGTAAATCACCATTCTAGATTGTTTATGGGAGTAGTCCAAGAAATGCTTCAGATTTAAAAAAGATGGACAAGGGAGAAAAGACAAGTGCCGAAGCTGAAGAATTTGCAGAACACCTAAAGAATTTGCATGAAGAGGGGAGAACAAGGCTAATAAGATGAATATTCAGTACAAGGCTAAGGTAGATCAAAGAGGAGATATGAGGAATTCTAGGTAGGAGATGAAGTCATGGTTCACTGAGAAAAGAAAGGTTTCCAATTAGAACATATAATAAGTTGAAAATGAAGAGATTTGGACCATGCAAGACCCTAAAGAAGCATGATTCAGGAAATGCATATGAGGTAGAGCTGCCGAGTGCTATCAACATTTCCCCTGTGTTCAACATTGCTGATTTAACAGAATATTATGAAGGTGGAACAAAGGATGGACCAACAGAAGAACAGTGGAGTATTCCAGCATGTACTTCAAAGGAGGAGATAGAAGAGATCTTAGATAGTCATGTGGGAAGAAGTACTCGAAATAGGCAATATGAAGAATATCTGGTGAAGTGGAAAGGAAGGCCTGTTAAAGATTCTTCCTGGTTGTCTAAGGCAAAGGTTGACCATTTGGGGTTTCCCTCAAACACCTGAGATGTGACAAGGTTACTTCTCAAATTGCCCTGGGTGTCTGATGTAGGAGCATCCAGTGGTGTAAGGGCAATCTTGCATCACCCCAAAAAAGATGATGATTCAAAATTGTTGATGTTGTTTTCATTTTTTTTCAAAATTTGTATTTCTAGTTCCATAATCGCTTGAATAATGATGTAGAACTTTCAGTTTTTTCAAATTGCTAAAAATAACAAACTGCTATTTTTGGAAAGTTTGCATTTGGACACGTATGGAAGCAAAAATTTACAGGAAGTTTCGTAATTGAAAAATAAGAACTTTGGCAAAGGAATCAAGCAAAGATCATTTGTGGGCTGAAAGATATTAAAGTTTCTATTTCCTGAAAAACCCCTAAAAATTATTCAAAGTCAGGTTTGAGGCACTAAACAGCCCCGAAAATGGGCAGAATCAGTAGAGCAGATTCTTAGCATGTAGAGCACTTCACAAGATTTCCAATGCTCAAATGGTTCGTCAATCAAACACCCAGATCAAAAGTTATGGCTCTCGAAAGTTGACCTATTTTTGGAGGGAGTTGCAAATTTCAAATTTTGGCTGGAGGCCGCCAAAAAGGGCTATATATGACCATTTTTGGGAACCCTTGGTAGTAGTTGAGATAAGGGGAAAGTGTAGAGTCAAGAAAATGTGGGAAAACAAAAACCCTAGTAGATTTGGGGCTACATAAGGCTAAAGGTTCTAGAGTTTGGAGATAGGAAGCTGTAATGTGTTGCAGCCTGTGGAGGATTCATCATCTAATTGTATTTGAGCTTCTGTAATGTAATGTGTTGTCCAAATTAATAAAAGAACATCTCTATTTTCTGTGTGCAATTTTTATTGTTGTGTTTTTTATGATTTACCCCCTCCATCATCATTATTGGAACCTAAATGATGTTGGAAAAGAAGTGGAAGAAGAATTATTTTCTTTTCTAAAAGATGTGTCCAATTTAGATAGAATTCTAATAATATTATATTCAATCACACCAATAGTCATAATATAAGAACCAAAACAAAATATTACCAAATGAAATTTATACAATAACATTAATAGGTTTAGGCAAGTTAAAAGTGCATACTAGATTCTCTAGCCTATCTCCTAGCTTCCTCCCCATTCTCCTTTATTTATAGCTCTTTTAAGGAGTTATCTCCACCATTTAAGTTTACTAACTGGTTGAAAATAAATAATTTAAAATAACTAAAAATGGTTTTCTCCACATTGATTCAAGATCACAATTCAATCAAGGAGGTTAACTTTTATTTAACTACTACAAAGAAGTAGTTATCTTTTTCATGCAACTCATTCTCATTAATTGGTATTGGTTGAGGATAATTGTATAAAAATACAAGAAATTGCTTTTCCCATGCAAACACCTTTATTAACTATAGCTAACATGTAAATTAAATAAAATAACTTTTGTCTATTGTTGTTTTTCCATGGAACTCCTAATCTTAACTAGAGAGCACATTTTAGTTAACTATCATGTAACTATTAAAACAAAAATAATTTTCACTTAACTATTCATCTAACTATTGTCTTAATTTATTTTATTTTATTATATTTTATACATTTTATTTTAATTTATTTTATATGAATAAAATTTATTTATTATTATTAATACCATTAGCTAATATTTAATTATTTGTTTATTTATTTTATTCCCATTATTGTCATTACCAATGTTTAATAATTAAATTAATCAAACAAATACTTTCCCTTAGTTAAGGGTCATGTATATCAAACATAGTTCTAGTCCTCAAAAAGAATGGAAATATATGGATATGTATTAATTTTATTGCTATCAACAAGGTGTGCCCCAAGGATGCTCCTCTACAGAATAAATTATTGATTCCACAACTAATTATGAGATGCTGTCACTCATTAATGACTTTTTTTACTATCATCAAATTCGTATTGAAGAATTTGATTAAAGTAAAATGACTTTACTACACCTTAAGAAACTTTGTGTTATGTGGTTATGCCTTTTGAATTAAAAACTATAGGTGCCACATGTACTTGAGAGCTATGACCCACATTTTTCATGACCTCATCATCACCACATTAAAATCTTATGTTGACAATTCACTAGAAAAATGCAAAGAGAGTAAATCACCCCAAGGACTTGCATGTTCTTTTTACTAGACTACATGAATATAAGGTTAGATTGAATCTAAAAAAGTGTGTTCAAAGTTACCGTTGGAAAGTTGGGTTTGATTGTCTCTTAAAGGGGGATAGATGTGGATCCTACCAAAGTTAGGAAAATCTTAGATGCTACACCCCTACCAAGAAGTCTATGGTTAGGGATTTGGGGGGCCAATTAGGGGCTATTCAATGTTTCATACTTGATCTTACATTTAAAATCCATTTGATCAATAACTTGTTGAAGAAAGAAACCCCAATAACATGGATGATAGATTTTCAAAACACTTTCAACCTAGTGAAAAGTTCCTTCTTACCCCTTCAACACTCATGCTACCAAAACAAGACCACCCCCTCCTCCTATATTTAAGGGTGATAGATGTTTCCTCACATTCATGTTGGCATAGGAAGATGACGATGGAAAAATGGTAATATATTTCATCAACTAGACTCTTCTTGACTATGAGAAGAACTATACATAGGAATAAAAGAAATGTTTGCCCATAATGTTTGTGACATGGCACTTATGATGCTATATGTTAAACCAAGAGATGCAACTGGAAATTAAGTTAGAACTATTACAAACATTCCTCATGCAACCCATGGTATCAAGAAAGGTCAAATGCTTCCTTACTTTACTAAATTTGAACTTACCTATGTAAATCAAAAGTCCATCAAGGGACAAGTGATTGATGATTGGTTGATAGATAATATAGTTCCTCAAAACTAGGTAATAAATGAAGATTTCCCTAATGAAAACATGTGTTATTGAGCTCAAATAGCATGCTTCTTCACCATGGTATGTGCACATTGTTAGATACTTGAACGATCACACCTACCTAAAAATTATACTCTTCTCGAGAAGAAATGAATGCACATCTTAACATCAAATTACATGATCCTTAACAAAATTTTGTACAATAAAAGCCTTTACAAGGTTCTCCTTGTTGGAGCAGCCAAGATCAACAAGCACAAATTGAATAATCTTCCACAAGTGAAAAATTGAGCACAATAACATATTTATTATATACAATAAGAGTGTGTAAAATACAATGAGAAGCCTTGCATAAATAGGCAAGGAGAAGGAGGTAGGAAGGTAGGACTAAACTACTGACCACCCCTACAAGCATGCAACACTTGTCTAACTCACATGACATGTGTGAGGGCAAGTGACAAGTCAAAAGGAAAGAAATGTCTCACATGTGTGAGTACACATGTCAAAATGAGGCAAACTCCTAAAAGACTAAGTAAACTTAAGCCTATGTGTGAATATCTCAAACCTTTAAAGAGGTGATATCTAAACTAGTTAGATAATGACACTATTTATACAAGACTATGGGATTGTAAGACTACAAATTGAGATGGAGAAGAGGTTTGAAGCGGGGACTTCAAACTACAAATGGTGACCTGCAATACAAATGATGGCGGCCTTGGTGCAAACTAACCCTTCAAATGACATTTTTTCGTGAAGTCAATTTTTTCAAAAAAATTTACCCCACTAAGCATCATCTCAAGGATAGTCATCGTGAAGTTTATATTTAAAAAAATAATTCATAGATTCAGAGTCCCACAAGTCATTGTCTTAAATAATTCTCCACCATTCAAAAACCCACAAATGCGAGAACTATGTGAACAATTTCATATCTACAATTTTGCCTTTATATATTATCATCAAGAAAATGGACAAGTAGCGGCCACCAATAAAATTAAAATTGATACTAGTTAATATCATCAAATAATCTAAGAGGAGTTGACACTTGCAACTATATCCCGTTCTTTGGGCATAAAGGACTAGCATGTAAACACCCATGGTAGCAACTCTCCACATGCTCACATTTAGGTCCAAAGAAATCTTACCATTAGGGGTTGAAATACATATCCTTTATGTTTCTCTACAAGGTCTTTTGGATCGTGAGGAATATTGAGAAACTAGACTTGTTGAACTTGATATGTTAGATGAAAAGTGGCATAAAGTAGTCAAAATTCAAAAAGCTATCCTTGCAAATGTATAAAGTTGACAATACAACATCTCCTCGACAACTAATAACTTGATTGAAAAGGGTCGATGAAGGCTAAAGATTTAGACCAAATTGGATAGGCCCACACCTATTCAAGGAGGACATCGGTAATGGTGCTTTTGTGTTGTGCACAATAGAGGGAAAGGAATTTGGTGAAACTATCAATTCACTCCAAAAAATAGTATGTATAAACTAAAAACAAAAATAATCACATGTACTACATTTTGTTAATCCCATCATGTTGTGCTCTATGATTTCTCTTTACTAATTTTTTTAGTTGGGATATAGGTTAATGGTACATTCATTGTTTACACTAGGTCATGAGATCTCCCAATCACATTGCACCATCTATCCCTTTACATTCCCAACTATCTAAATAATAACTTCTAAAAAATAAATTGATCCTTACTCTAATTATTAATATTACCTTGCCTCATTCTCATTGAGTAACTTAATCTATTGTATCATCTAGAAGCTAATAGGTGACTCTCCTTGTTTCTCCTTAGCAATTGGGAAGTCTTAAAAAGTGATAAGCACCCATTTAGTTGCATCTAGCCCCTTACTTGCCTTACCTAATCCTTGGTGATGAGAACTCACCTCTTCCTTCTAGTGTGGGGTTAGGTTAAAGGGATCCACTACTCCAAAATAAAATAAGAAAAAGAAAGAGAAAAGTTGCATAATATTTGTACTCTTGGATTTAAACTTTAATTCAAATTACAAGGGAAACATTCAAAGAAGAAAAATGAGTATTAAGCAAAAGAACACACAAGTACTAACTAGGTGAAACAATCAAGAGTCATATCCCCTTTTAAAAGACCTTCTATACTAAAGACTTAGTCTTTTACCCTAGGTTTACATGTTGGCTACCTCTAGTCAAGTCTAGAAGGTACCTAGAAAGCTAGTTACCTGATTTTTCCTAATGTTAGTCTAATAGCCAATTTGGATTTGGATTAACTTCTCACCATTATGAGATTATTTTATCTCATTCCTTCCACACTTCTCATCAACCCATGGTCCTCTAGATAAAATAAGTGAAGAGCAATCACATTATCATTGTAAGTTCATAAACATCATGATAAATAAATCGCTATAAAGTGTAAGTATTAATAGCATGCAATATATTTTCCACTTGTCATCCATACATCCATCCACATATACATACATATTAAAAACTAAAAAAATTACAAAAAATGTATACATACATATATAAATATGCATATATACATATATTATATGTGCGTGTAAATATTTATGTATGATTGCATACTATGAGCTAAATCTGAACTAGCCATGTACACAAAAGAAAAGATAGCATACATCAAGTCCAACAAAATGAAAGTATGATATTAAATAAGATGAATCTAAATATATAAAAATCATGAATATCAATATTTGAGTGCAAGGACTCCCCCCTTGGAGATAACAAAAATCAATGAATACAACATTGTTTCATGGTATACAAACCTCTCAAAAGCAAAAACTAGTCAAAATAGTCAAATCTATAAGCCCTAGTCAACTCTAAGGATCATGTGATCTCAAACCAAGAAAGGGTCCTCCCTCTTTGTTCATGGACTTCAAAATTAGTAGGTGTCTCAACTTGTGACTGGGAGTGTGCATAATGGCTAGTGCCAATACTAGATAACTCCCTCAAGACTCTAACCTCTCCTGCAAGCCTCTGATCCTCTTCATGAACAAGGCCAAAATCTCTTGACCAACATGGTAGATAGTGGCAATCCTATTTGTATGTCTATCTTATATCACATATATCCTTGAATCAACTAGAAGATCATCTCGTGCATGTCCATAATAGGGATGTTGATGTCTAGTGTTGCAACCTTTAATAAGTCCAGCCACTCATAAATTGTCCCTACATTACCAATGCATGAGAAAAGACAATGTTAGTACCACATCAAACCATAATCGATAAACAATGCTAAAGTATCACAAATAAGCTAAAATTAGATACTAAAATTTAGTGAAAGCAATAAACTAAAATCAAAGGTACTCTTGAGGGTCTTTAGCCTACCAAGTAGCATCCACTACTGCCATCCTCTCTATACTTCATTGTACTAATGGCTCATGTTGTAAAGGAGGGTCAAGCTATATAGGAGCCTCTTGATGAGGTGCCTCTCCCCTTGCTCTATGATTGTCTCTACCCTCAACTCTCTATACAATGCTACTTTAAGTCAAGTCCTTTATGAACAAGGTCATCTCAACATTCTTGTCCTCTTACTCATCACTAGACTCATATTCCTCATCCTCATTAGTATCATCTAAGTCCTCCCCTCCTGTAAACACCAACTGGTATGCTAGTCAAGGTAGTTTTCATCATGGTGATGGTGCCTGTGGGTCTCCCCTCAGAATCCTTCTACTAAGAACTCCTAGTGTGAGTGAGTGCCACTATGATACCTCATGTGAAATCATTGTATCCTCCCTCATAGTCTATAGACTTCCCTAGGGGAAAAGCTAATAGTAGGTTCTCTCTAAACTACTAAGTGATGTGAATAACAAGGTGGATCTCAATTGCTTTCTTCTTATCTATCTGGAGGACCTCATCCCTACAAAAAGCTCTGTCTCTAGTCCAAAATCCAAAAATCTCCTTACAGAGATTAGAAATCATGTCTACATCTATAAGGCTAGCTCTAGTCCATGTCTTGATCCCAAAATGACTTATGTTCACTCATCTAACTATTATGGAGGGTAGTATATCTGTAATAGGTAATCCATGTTAGAAGGGAATGATATTCTCAAGCATCCACCCCATGATCAATTATGGATAGCTAAAGCCAATGCCTTGCAATGAGTAATTTGATATAGCTAATGATACACTTGAACTAAAATGTCAACTCCCTAGCAAATATTTGTGACAAAACATCATTGAATCTCACACTTTAACAAATAAATATCTTGTGTGAACCTGGGTGGTGTCCAAAGGATATCTACAATAGGGTAGTTGGGAAATATTTACCTAGGAGTTTTCCTATTTCTAGAAAGTAAAATTGGACACACAACTGATTAAAACAACTAAATTTAAAGGAATGATTTAACTAATTATAACTAATTCCAAAGAGCTAACTACAATTAAACTATATAATAAATTCCTACACTTGAAATAAAAGCTACTTGAAAATAACCTATCTTAATAACTCAATGCTTATGTTGAAATGAAAACTACAACTATTAAAAGGAGAGATTGATGATTTGTTCTGGTGATTTTCTAGAAATTGAATAACAAACCAAAGCAACAAATAATCTCACTATTTTTTTATGATTTTATAGGATTTAATAGCAAATCAAAGTAAAGAATACATCCACACACAATGATTAACAATATGAAAGGACTTGTAGGTGAACAAGGTGTGAAGAACACACGAGGAACAATTCAACACATGCATGCAATAAAAAACAAAACACTTATCTAAAAAAAGATTTATTCTTCTACTCTAGTTGAGTGGCTAGCCCTTCCAAGGAGTGGAATGCTTTTCAAACACTCACATTCATAGCTTCAAAACTCAAATAAAATGTATGCAAAATTGTTTGTACTCATTGAGCTTAGAAAGATACATAAGATTTCTACTTCCAAATATGTACTAAAGAAATAGTAAAGTTTGTTTTGTGTAAAAGAGAAGTCAAAGAATTACTTAACATTAACCACTACTCTATGTCTACTCCTTTTATCTATCCTTATTTAATTCCTACCAAAAATCCTACAAAATATCATCATGTTGAAACATGCATGTATGTTGTGATAGTTCAACCAAAACTTTTAACTAAAACTAAATGAATGAGTTACTACTTAATTAATACAAGGAATTTTTGACATGAAAAGTGGAAGATAACTTCCACGATGACTACTTCTATAATTTTTCTCATTCCACGCTAGGATTTATTTTTGATAATTAATAAACTAAAGGATAGTTGGTTATTGCATTGAGTCATTGTTGCATTTGTGGAGAAGAATGGGCCGTGATCTTGGAGTTTTGTTGTAGAATTTACTCTCTCTAGAGTTGAAGGTTCTATAGTTTGCAACCCCACCTTCCCCAGAGCTCAACACTTTTAGATTTGGTAAGGTTGTCCCTAAGGTTAAGGAGCTCTAGAGATACTCAAGACACCAAAAAAATAGAAGGCCTCGGAGTTGAGAGGTTTCTTTTTCAAAATCCATCAAAATTTTCCCTATTTCAACAAAACATGATTTTTGTGCAACACTTTTTTGGTAATTTCAATTTCATTAAATAAAGAGCATAATACCACAATATGCATTTTATTCCTACTTCAAACAAGTAATAATCTCTAAACAAATATTAATTTCCACATGACATGGAATGGTTCACAAAGAAGAACGAGATTACTTTGTTGGGTATTACATGAGGTAGTGGTCAACCTCATCACTCCCCCAAACGTATAGTTTTGTAGGTCCTCCTATAGGTTTGGCATCTAGTGGATGGGAGGGGATTGATGCCTATCTTCTTTTTGTTGCATCATGTTCTTTCTTCTTATTATGTTCCTACACTTATTTCTCCAGTCATACTCCCTAAGGTATGTGTCTTTATTCTCTTTGTGATCAACCATAAAACCTAGGTTTCTATCTACCTCTTTTTCCCATTTTGTAAATTCCCAATCAAATTGGGCCACTATGACATTTATTAGCATTGGGGGAGCAAGAAGTAGAGGAGGCATGAATGTCGTTCCTATCCATGCATGTTTATATTTCTAAATCATCTCTACCACAACTTTATCTCTTCTTAATGACCACAAGAGATTGTTGGGGGAAATAATTTCTCTTTTCCAAAGGGGTATGGGAAAGGGATTGTATCTTTTCTCAAATGCTACAAATATTGGCCTAATTGTATTCTGAATGCCATGTTGTAGAGCTTCATAAGATATCTTAAGACTCTCAGTATATTTGTTCTTCATGTTTTCATATGAGACAATGTTCTTAAATGTCTTCTTAAAATACCAGGGTACAAGGTGCTAATAGTAATATTTTACTCTTTGTTGCTAGCAGATTTGATTTTGCAACATTGAAAGAAAAGACCTAATCTAAACCTCTCCTACAAAAATATTTATCACGAAATATAATGTATCTCCCAATAACAACTAGTGGGTGAACTCACATAGTAAATTTTCCTATGTTAGAGGGTTGATTTTATAAGCCATCAAGAATTCCTCATCATTTGGGTCATATAGTCTAAGATCATAGGAAATTATAAGAAACTTCCACCTCAGAAAAAGTTTCTTCCCTCAGGTTCATACTATACATTTTTGCTCAAGGTAAAGTTGCCTCTCTTATTTTATGAGCCTCCAATTCATACTTCTCTAGGTGCTCATTCTTTATCTGCAAAATTGCCAACTATTCTTTTATCCTAGAAATATCATGTCTGGCATGTCTCAAGAGGTGGAAACAAGCAATCTAGTTTTGTAGTACCTTTGGGATTTGAACAGTAAACCATCTCAAAAATATGGGTTCTATTTGCATTTTTTATCCTTCTTGGAGGTCCATTTTCTCATTCCTTCAATTCTTCCTCTAACTACACAATTTTGTTGGTGGCGATTGTCAACTCACTTTGAGTTTCTTGATTTTTTCAATAAAAATTGAGAGATCACTTGCAAAAAAATTTGTGAGTGCCTTTATATTTTCATCTCTAATGGAGATGGCCTCCTTAATATTTTTAATTTATAGAGATTCTTTCTCCATTTGAGTTGGCATATCAACTAATTTATTCAATTTCTCTTTTAAAGAAATAATAGTGGCATCCTTCTCAACTAATAAAAGTTTTAAATTCTCTATTTCTTGTTGTTTCTGAGAAATAGGGAGTTTAGCTTTAGATAGTTCCAATACCTATTATAGCTGCAAAGATTCAATTAGTGATTCCACTTCTTTCTCATGCTTAGGTGACAACGTGGGTGCTTCTCTTTTTCTAGACTCCTATACAAGGGAGAGTTTGATGATGAAATTACTTTCTCTTGCTTCTAAACTTGATTGGTGTATAGGTAACTTTTCTAGAGGTGTAGGTGATGGCTGGTGCGGAGGTGATCCCTCCAGAGGAAAAGGTCTTGGTTGTCATGGAGGTGATCCTGATAAAGGTAAGTTGTTTCCTCATGCTATAAAGATGAAATATATTGTCTTGGAGATTTCTAGAGATGGAATAGTTTCTATTTGAGTACCCTCTATAGGCACTGGAACCTCTTCTATTTGCATGCCAATTTTTGTAGGAGAACCCTTTAGAGGCATAGAAATATCCTCTACTTGCATGCCCTCTAGAGATGAAGTAATTTTATCATGCGGCCCTTCTAGGGGTGAAATAACATGTGCATGGTGGCTCTCTAAAGATGGAGTAGTCACAATGTGAGGCTCCTCTAGAGGTGGAGTAGCTATTAAATGTGGCTCCTTTGAAGGAGAAGTGGTTGTTGCATGTGGCTCCTCTGGGGGTGGAGTATCCATTGAATGTGGCTCCTCCAGAGGAGAAGTGACCTATAATAAAGGGCTCTTTGAAGGTGGAGTGGCTGCCAAGCATGGTTCCTCCAGAGGTGGCAAGGATCCTTCCCTTACTTCTTGAGTTACTTGTGGAGGTATACAATCCTCTAGAGGAATGGAAGTATCAAATATTACTAGTTGGGATAGATTCTAAATTGCTTTAGCAACTACCTTTTCTTTAGGAGAGGTGGCCTGTACATAGATAGAAACTAAGGAAATTTGAGCTTGGTAGTGCTTACTCCTCTTAGGTAAAGGAAGTCTCTGCAATCATTGTTTTCCCTTTTCTTCTTGGGTTGTTGCTTTGCCTCCTTTTATGAGTTTGAGGGAATAGTTTCTACCTACTCTTATGGAATTGGATAACTCTCGGACGTTTCTATAGGTTTCTCTCATATCCTCAGGGGGTGGTTGGGTGGTGCCATAAGGGTCTTCTCTTATAGCTACTAAAATATGTGGTTTTGGAGTTGGTTTCTTGACTGTAGTTGTTGATGTTGATTTCTCTACAACAGCACTAGGATTTGCTTCCTCTATAACACCACCTATAGTTTCTTACTCCATATTAGCACCTACAGTTTCTACTAGAGACCCTTCATATGCTTCTACCTTTTATATGATTTACCCAAAAACTTCAATAACATGCCCTTCCTAGTCTGATTCTTAAGAATCTAGTAATATAAAATCAAATTAATAAGGTCATGATGTTTTAGTGGTCTTATGCCCTTGTTATGCTTATCAACCATAATTTTGAGAGAGGAAAAGAGATAGGCAAGCAAGTTTATTTTCAACTCTAGCCTTTGAACACCATGACAAATATGGGTTAACATGCATAGGGATGGTCCAACCACCATTCCATACTGACCCTCACAAGTAAAGAATTTCATCACCCATACAACTACTGATTCCCATGGGTCTGGAAGAGTGTTCGTATTGATCCCCTTGTAATCTCCCCTCTTCTTCACTATCATTTGGGGCATAGATTCACTTTTTTGTTAGAGATTATTAATTAATTCACTATATGAACTAGTTTTATCTTTGAAGATGTCAATCCGTTCAGCAGGAATACTGGATAATGCAGAAACAATTTTGAAGCTTACCTTAATTTTCTTGCATCTAACCATGGAGTGATTATTTTTGAGGTTCTATACAATTTGTCTATAATTTTTGCATTGAACCCCTCAAATTTGTGTATAAATACCAACCACCCCACTACCTGGAAAATTCCTATGACTTCCTCATTCTCCAAAAGATTTTGGGATGAATCTGGTTTAGCATTTCTTTGCACCCCCATAGTTGCTCTTCTAATTTTTGAAGGTCTAGATGTAATGTTTGGATATAGGCTATAAATGACTGCTTTGGATACAATCTCTTAACACAAGTTTTCAGACAAAGTTTCAGATGCAAGGGAGTGGAGGTTGGTTAACAGTGGCATGCACAATGAGTATGAAATTCTAGAGTAGAGGAAGGAAGATGATGATGGTAAATGAAATGTCAATAAGAGTTTGATGTAGATCTTACACAAACAACAAATTTGAAAGTTACTTTATTCATTTGTAGTAAAAACATTGCAACAAAAGTAAATTGACATTCCGGTCTTACATTCATGCATACATGCCTTGGCCTAAGCCTTATAGTCAATCAAGTAGTGATCCAAATCAACATTTGAAAACCCAAAATAATCTCCCACTAAACCTGAAATCTGCAAAAGAAGTATTACAACAGAACAAAAACTCAATATGGAGAAGATTGTCCCCAAAAGCATAAAATTCCACTTTTAAATGTAAAAGAGGTGGTCACCACACTCATCACATGAAAGAGACATGTGTCATATAACAATTGGCTCTCTAAATCGTTCGTACAAGTGGTTAAAACTATTTTTGTCACTTTCTGGGCACTTTTAGGGGGTGCGACGAAAAAATGTGACCCATCATGAGATTGGGAGATTTCAGGGGTCAGCTGCATATGCGGGAAGAATTGGGTCATCATGATAGATGCACTTGATCGACAAAGTCTTGCTGAAGGAAAAAGTCCGTAGAAAATAAGTTGGAAAGAGAAGTGTGGAATCCCGAAGGAAAAAGTCCGTAGAAAATAAGTTGGAAAGAGCAGTGTGGAATCCCGAGGGGTATCGGGGTGTGCAAGGAAAGTGACGTCATCAAGACGTGCACTTGGTCGGGAACCATTTATGCGAGGGAATTTGGTCTCAAAGGATAATGTGAGGTTTTGAGTCCATCAAAACTAGCGGATAGATCAAAGGCAACAAGATATATCTGGTAGGGGCCAAGAGTCCTGCAATCTGGATGATAGTTCAAGTTCTACAAAATGTGTTAAACGGTGCAGGCGGGTTTTGGAGTTAGCACGAATACGAAGGTCATTAGGATATGTTCAATACGGAAAGAATTTTTTCAAGATGTTTTCCAGTTGTCTGTTTGTAACTTCTACCTAACCATTCACCTATGGGTGGTATGGAGAATATTTCTTATGACTCCCCTGGTAATGGTCGGTAAAAGTGAAGAGTACCTTTGACATGAATCAAGGTCCTTAGTCTATAACAATGGATCTAGGTGATCCAACCCTTAGGAATATCTTGTTATACAAAAAAATTGTGACTTGTTCTTGTCTTGCAACTTTTAGTGCTTGCACTTCTCCTATTTAGTGGCATAATTAATATATACTAAGATGGACTCCTTTCCTTGGGATAATGGATCAATATGTCCAACGAAATATAGCCCCCATTTCTCAGAGGGTTTGAGAAAAAACTAAGGATGGAGGGGCATTTCATTGGCTGATCTTAGCATACACATTCTCTAGCATTCATCATATTTCTTGACATATTTATCTTTATATTTAGAAGGCCAGTAATATCCAACATCAGGTTTCTTGTGTGGTATTCTCTTGGTTGAATAGTGTCTGCCTACTAGTCCATGATGGAAAGCTCTTAGAATATTATATACCTCATCCACTCAGACACACCTATGCAAGACAAGGTTAGGTCCACATTTTATATATATCTTTAATCCATTTAAAATTTATGCTATCTCTAATAAGTATTTTTCTTTACTTAATAGAAAAGTCAGGTGGAAACTCCTCTGTAGCCAGATAATTGGCTATGTTGGAAAACCATGGTGTGTGAACAAAAAATAACAAATAGTTGTTTATCTGGAAAATTGTTACATCCCCTTTTTGGATTCAATATTACTATTTACTTTTTCTTAACTAGTACAATTATGTGGATAAGTTTTAACATTATAGGAACTGATGATATGAATAGAAAAGGTTAATTTTATGAAATTATGGAATCTACTTGATTATGATCAAATTGATGCTATGAATTAAAATGATTTTTGATATGAAAATGAAATGATTTGATATAAATATGTTTTGATTAGAATATTGGTACTCTGACCACAAATTGTTTGTGAGATTGTCAAAGACAGGAATAGATGGAACATATTTGCCAGGAAGAAAAAAGAAGAGAAAGTATCTTTGAGAAAGAGAGAATAGACTCTGGAATAACCATGGGTGTTTGCTACTGAAAACGCATATCAGGTAGACAAACCTAGATGCTTTGAGTTCGGGCTAAGTCATTTTTAGACGAGAGTCGAGGTTTGCAAGAATAGGTCTTTCTCCTTTCATAAGTCGTCGTATTGAGTATGGGAAATCGACATCAGTGTCGTAATACTCTGAATCGTGTCGTCAAACATGAACGACTGATATATTGTTTATATGTTCATATGTATATACTTGTGGTCGAATTGTAAGTCTTATCTTGTTTTTGGTTCGACGCAAAAGTCAAAATTGTGTGTAAGTCGATCCCAAATCTTGTTTTGGCGTTTGCGCTTAATTTGTCGTTATCGTCGTAAAGCACTTCGAGCGTATGTCGTAAACGCCTCTTTGTGAAATTCGACGGATGTTGAATTGTTCTTTATTGGACTATTGTCGAATACTAAAGGGTTTAAATAATGTTTTAAAATCTAGAGACCATGGTGTGTAGTACCCTTAGTCATAAAGATATTGGATTATGTAAAATTTTGTTAGTTATAATTTAAGTGTTATTTTGAGATAATTCCTTTATTCTTGAGTGATGTCGGTAATCAGGTAGAAGCTCGAAGGGGGAACACATTTAAGTTCTTTCTACGATGTCTTTTATTTCGTATAGTCATTTTGCCTTCAAGCTGTAGACCTCTTGTTGATTGTCGATATAGCTTTTAATTCTAAACCTTTGCATTGATTTATACTCATACAAGATATGAGTAGTAAGACAGTGGTTAAAACTGCCAACCGCCACCTCGCCTACATGGAGCTCCATCTTGGAGAATGATCGCGATTTGTGTGGAGTGGCCAAACCAATTTCTAGTTGAGGTCGCATAAGGTGGGAAAACGTTTTGCATGCCGGATAAGATACCCTTATCGATATGCATGGTTGGGGAGTGGAGGAGACAGTTATTCCTTCGCAGTCACGGGGGAGATATAGAGTAGTTAGAGTCAGTTTGGTAGATAGAGAACAGGGAGGAGAAGCAAAACAAGTCTGAGCAAGGAGCTTCAAGGGGAATGACTGAGAGAATAGCAAGTGCCGAGGACCAGTTTGTAAGCGAACTCTAGAGACCATCTTCAGGTTCTCTTCCTCTCTTCGCTACGCAGTCTTAGTTTTCTATTGTGTTGTTATAAGTAATGTCTTTCTTGCATTTCGAAAGAACTTAGTTTGCTTAAAGGCGCAAGGTGTTAATTGTTGTCAACCGTAGCTGTGAGTTTTGAACATCTTCAAACGGTGCAATGAAACATCTTCTACACTACACTGCACCGCACCACAGTAGTGAATCTCATAGTTTATTGCTTTGCCATGCGAAGGTCAAGATTTTTGTGAAGTCGTTGATTCAACTTTAGGTGGTTTTTGTTTGGTGTAGAGTGCAATTCAGATTAAGTATTTGGTCGAAAGAAGCTCACAGTTAACACAGTTCACGGCGACAAACCCTTGTCGACGTAGAATGATTACTCTTGTGGATAGCCGTATACCATTGTTTGAATCTAACAAGCTTTAAAAGTCATCTAGTTTAGAGTAAAAGATTTGTTAGTAACAACCAATGACAGAAGAATATCTTTAATGAGAAGTACAAGCTGAAACTTGCAAGACTTCATAGTCCTCTTTTTCTGAGTTTAAATGGTCGGTCGACCATAGAGGAATTACAAACATTGTTGCAAAGAATATCAGTTTTAGTCCTTGTTGTCTTTATAGGCAACTCTTTGCTATTAAAGTAATCAACTGTTGTGTTTCCGAGAGATGGGATAGACTCACCTTTTTGGTCATTGCAGACATACAAGTTTATGTAATGAAGTTTTAGAACAATGTAATGAGTCTTTTGTCAAGTATTTAACCTAGACTTGAAAACAATCTTCTTGCTAGTAGAAACAACCAGATAGGGTTTATAAATTGCTTAGGTAGACAAAGATGAAGCTATGTCGAAGAATCGACAGTCGAAAAAGAATCCTTAGAATGTTTAATTTTAAACTTAGGGACTTCGAATATTTATGTTCTATAAATTGGTTTATAGTAATTTCCTTCCGAAAACAACAAAGTTGGGTTTAGTGTCCACTCACGAGTGGATAATTTAAACAATGGGCTAACTTAGAGATCGTTATAACAATGCGTAGCGTTATCCGAATAATCAATATACTAGGAAACTGTTCTTTTATCATGAAGACGGAGAGGTTTCCATGAGCTTGTAGAGAGAGAGTAAACCTCAATGCCATGCGTTAATGCATGATGAATTTCAAACACCTTGAGGTTATCGAGGTTGTTATATAGAACTTATAAATGGGTAACTGTAGGATTGCGATTAATTCGAGTCGAGTGGGGTGGGTGAACTTATTTCATGCGTTGATACAACGCTAATTATATTCAAATCCTTTGGCCAAGGTAATGCATGATCCTCAAGTGCATTGAATGTTCACTGTGACTGGATGGCATAGCTTGTGGAGTGGTCATGCTTGACTAGAGGGTATCTAGGGGATTGCATGATAACAAGTCACGTAGGTCACAACACCATAACTCAGATGGCAAACACCATTGGTTATCCTAAGTCTATCCTCTTGAGTAGAGTAGGGCCACTTCTGGTTAGGAAGGAGTGCGGGAGACCGACGGTCTGTGGATGGAGGTTAAGCTCCTTGAAGATACTTTCTCTTCTTTATTCTTGAGGATCGTCGAGACTTGAATTTGGATGGTCGACAATCGAGATGTAGTGACATTGGTAAGTTCCTATTTTGGAATTGTTCTAAGTAACTTTTGACAACATATTGTTTAATGTTGTAGATGATTGTATCCTTTTGTATGAGCTATAATTTCATGACTATTGTTAGTCGATGGATGAATTACTTGTTTATAGTAATTAGAAAACAAATTACTTTTCTGTTTTATTCTTTCAAAAAAAAAAATTATTACCTTTGGTTAAAACTTAGTTTTTAGGGAGAAATAAGAACTGGGTGTTACAAAAATCATCCTTGATTGGCTCTTTTTCATCACATGCAATGTGTATTTTGGATAAGAATTTACCAACAACATTACATTTCTCTGGTTTATCCACTATTGTCACATTAAACTCTTGCAATAGTAATAGGCATCGAATTATTCATCCACTTACCACATGCTTATTCATTAGGTATTTAATAGAAGAATGGTTGGTATATATAGTGACTTTATATTCTATGATGTAATGGTAGAACTTATTGATAACATGAACTATGCAAAGGAATTTCCTTTTTGTGGTGGTGTAATTTTGTTTGGCGGGGGTGAAGTGTTTATTGATGAAATAAATTGCATATTTTCCTCCATCTTCCTAGCCTAAAACCACCCCTATGGCATCATTTGAGGCATCATCATAAATGTAAAAGGACAAATTCTAGCTAGGGCATCGCAAAACTGGAGTAGAAGTTAGGTTTTCTTTAATCAATTTGAAAGACTTTTGGTATTCCTAAGTCCAAGCAAATTTTGTGTCCTTCCAAAGGAGGGATAACATTAGAGCTATTATTTTTCTAAATTTCTCTATGAATCTTTTGTAGTAATTGGCATGACTTGGGAAACTCCTAGCATTAATATAGGTTTTTGGAGGCTCTATTTGCTTGATGATTTCTATCTTTTTCAGGTCCACCTTGATGCCTTCAACAAAAATGTGATAGCCTAAGACAATTTCTTGATCAACCATTATGAGGCATTTCTCATGGCTTAGAGATAACTAAGGCTCCTCACATCACTTTACAACTTTATCTAAATTTAAAAGAGCCTCATACAAAGTGTTTCCATGGATAGTGAAATCATCCATGTAAACTTCCATGCAATCGCTCACTAATTCTAAAAAGATGGCGAGCATAACTTGCTAGAATGTAGTTAATGCATTATAGAGTCCAAAAGGAAGAATCTATAAGTGAAGGTCGGCCATGGGTAAGTAAACATAGTCTTGTCTTGATCCTTCAGAACTACCTGAAATTGGTTGTAACCATTGAATCCATCCAGGAAAGAGAAATAAGTTTCCCCAACTAGGTTGTTAAGAACTTGATCAATAAATGATAAGGGAAAACAATCCATATAATTTGCTTTGTTAAGTTTCCTATAATCCACTCATACCCACCATTTTCCACCCTTTTTCATAACAACAATTAGTGGTTACACCCATTTATTGTCTAAAACTGGGTAGATGAATCCTACCCTAATTTTTATATTTTAGTCTTGACTATCTCTATGAATGCAAGATTGAGTTGCATTATGGTTTCCTTACTAGCCTTACATCCTCTATATAGATATGATGGGTACAAATGTTCAGGTAGATCCCTTTCATATCTTTGTAATCCCAAGAAAAAGCTTTTGTATGGGAGATGAGGATGCCAAAAAGTTGAGTCTCTTTCTGATCACTTAACCAATTATTTATGTTCAAATTCTTTCTAAGAAAGATCATTATATTACTTTGATATTGGATGATTAGAGAAGATGGCTTTGGTTTTGGAAATAATGTGGTTGTAGCATGTGAAAGTAGTGATGTCCTTGAAGAAATTATTGCCTCTTGGAATCACATTTGATAAAGGACAGTGAAACACCTTAAGGAAGTCCCTTCAATCATCCTAGGCAAATGCAATGATACTTGTTTGTAGAAGATATTGTAAATCTGCATTCTCATCAAAATTTGTGTTATCTTCTAATTCTAGGTCATCATTTACACTTGAATCATCTTCTAATTCTTCTATAATTTTCTTTATGGTGACCATGGACAAAGAGGCTATGTTTTCTAGGTTGTTGATTTAGTCAAGTTCATCCACCCAAATATAGTTGCTAAAATTTTAAGATGGTTTAGTAGTGGGATATAAAGATAGTTGTTTACATTAACCCCATTTGAGATCATCATCCCCAAATCTACAATCAATGAAAGTAGAAATTGATTCTAATCATTGTCTATCTAGTATTAAAGGATATCTAGCCTTTGGAGGTCAATATTGGAGTTTTAGAAAATCCATAGGATACTCCCAAGATTTTACCATGATAGGAATGTTTTCCATGACACCTATTGGGATGGTGATCAACTAGGAAGCCATCTCCAAGATCGTACTTATTGGTTGCAATCTCATAGGGGAAAAAGTCCATAACTTCAACAATCATAACATTGATGGCTACTCGTAAGTCAACCAATGTGTTAGAGATTTCCACACCCCTATAGACATGGTAACTACAAGACTTCCCGGATCACCATATTTAGGTGGAAGAATCTTTCCTAAAATTAGCTCAACTAAAAGACCATCTACTTGAATAGTATTGGGTTTCTTCCTCTTCCTCCTAGGGATGTTCAACATTTTTAACTCTCAAATGGGATGCTTTATAATCTCTTAAATGGCTTGTAGCAAAGGGAATTCAATGTTCAACATTTTTAACTCTCAAATGAGGCTAGAGTTTGGCCAAAGTCATATGTTTTGTAGGAGACCTCGGAGCAGTTGTTTACAAACTTTTGGGAAATTGGGCATGCACCAAAATAATTTTAGATCATGACTCTGGAAGGGAATTATAGGCTACATTGTTCTTCATCCTAGATAAGGGTCCCAGAGTAGATTTGGGAGGGAGCTTTAAAAGGTCTCTATAAGGATGCTCTAGAGAGGTTCTGGGAGGTGCCTTTGAAGGACCTCTAGAAGGATTCTTTGGAGAGGATCTGGGAGGTGGCTTGGAGAAGCCTCTGGAGGAATTCTCTAGAGAAGATCTAGGAGATGACTTTGATAGGACACTAAAGGAATGCTCCGAAGGAGCTCTAGAAGATGATTTTGACAAGCCTTTAGAGGAGTTCTCTGAAGGAGCTTTAGGAGATGACTTTGGTAGGTCTCTAGAGGAGAACTCCAGAGGAGCTTTTGGAGATGACTAAAGTCTCATTTCAATAGGTTAGACATTGTATCTTCAAGGAATGTTGCTTCCTCATTGTCTGCAATATCCACAATTGTCAATTGGGAAAGTTTATGAAGTGTTATCCCTAATCACAATTGGATGCTTCCACAGTGTATGACACTAGTCCTATCCATATTTTCTTTCTCAATCGAATAAATAGGGGAACCCTACATATTATTTTTATGATTTGCTATAGGTTGGGTAGGAAAGTTAAGGTTGAGTGGCTACATCTATTTTGGGTTGAGTTGGCATGTTTTGAGGTGGGGATAGCAAAGTCTGCTACTAGTTTTACATGTGTTGATCCTTGGTAAAATTGGTTATATGGGGGGTTCCAGTGAGGTGTTACATTTGGCGGATACCATGGTTGTTGTGGTTCATTAGGCCATTGGAAACTAGACCAAGGTTGATTAGTGCATGTTATTGGGGTCCCCAAGAATAAGGTTCCCATTATTGTGGTGCTTGATGATTGGGCCATGGTGCAAACCAAGGGTTATTATTCTATTTTATAGGTGGGTTACAAGAGGGTTTCAATTTGAATTCTTATTGTATGGAAAATTTCTACCCTATCTTTGTCTCATGCAATTTAATTCTTCCTCAACCATAGGAATCTTTTTCTTAGAATTTTTAATTGCTTGTAGGAGGCTGCACTAGTATGTGGGATGGTTTTTGTCACAAACTTGGAAGACATCTATCTTATCTAAGGGGAATTCTCTCAAAATATGCTTATTCTTGCACCCAGGATAGTAAATAGAAAGAGTTTCTATATTTTTGTTTCCAAGGTGCATTCCATCTAGCATTGTATTTAGCTAGACTAGAATATCTATTTTCACGTTTGCAAGCTCTTTCACTAAATTTCCTATTTCATTATTACCCTTCTCCAAGTTGTACTTTTGAATTCTTGAGTAATTCCTACACAATTCAGAGATGTTTGAAAAACTTAACTTGGTGGTGTCCCCTTTTTCCATAAGTTCAAGGGCCCACCTTGGTTCTTCCAAACCTCTCAAGAATATTGTCGTAATAATTTCAAGACTACATCTTTACACCACCTTAGGACAAGGAGGAACCTTCTTAAATAGTCTTCCATACTATCATCCTATTTTTGTTTTAGGTAGAAAAGCTCCTCCTTTCTATCCATCACCCAACAATAGTCTTGGTATTTATCTAGAATATTTTTTCAATCTCATCCCATGAATTAATGGACCTACAAGTTATTCCCATGAACCAATGGATTGCAAAGTCTTTTAATGTATAAGGAAACAACTTAAGTTTTTGAAGTTTTATAGTCATAGGTTTGACAGAGGACCTAGAATTCAAGGAGAAATTGGTTAGGGTCCTTAGAGACCATGCCTAAAAAGTTAGGTAAGAGAGAAGGAGAGATGTTTTTATGGGAGTCTCTTCATCAATGTTTAATTTTATCAAATAGGTGAATATTCTCTCTACCCTTCTTTCCTTACGTCCATTATGGTTATCCATTATTTTCTCTACAATGTATTCCCTTAGTTGGTCAAATTCTAGGGCTTTTCTAGAAGTTTAAGGTTGGTCTTGAGCAAAGACCTCCTCATGGTCGCACTCATTAAGCAGTTTTGCATACTCTAACCATTTTGGACACCTCTACGGTCTTCTGCAGGCTCTAAGCCTCTTCCAACAGCCTTCACACCTGTTGCCCACTCCACCAGTATATGCGGACTCTACGTTACACCAAGTCTTTAGGCGGTAGCATTAATGGTTATGATATTTATGTTTTAGTTACTTGTTACTATTGCTTTATGCTCTTGTTTATTGTATGACTTTATACAACATTAAACATAGTGGTCGTGGTGTATACGGATTGTGACTTTTAAGTCACTAAATTTGTACCTACCAGCAGTTAGCCTCTATTGTAAAACATTGACTCATATTTGTAACCGTCATATGCAACTTGGTACTTTCAATTTGTGGCAAATTGTAACAGGGGGTTTAATTTTCTCTTCGACAAACTGTCTTAGAGCTATGTACTGTGACTTTTTCAAAGTCACAATATCTTGTGAACATATAAACCTGACATATAATGTTAGCTTTTAATTGCTAACATATAAAGTCGGTATATAAAGTTCGCATTTTAATCAATTGTCGAAGACGAGGGTGAGGCCCGAGTTGACAAGTGGTCAATTCCTCCTCGCATATCAAACCTTTGTAATCTTCATTTCACCCTGATTCCAACGAGTGGTTGCAAGGGCATATTCACCTCTCTGATAGGTTTCTTTTTTTCTTTTCAAGTGCAGTTAATTAAATTAGGCCATTTTTGTGGGAAATTCCCTATTTAATAAGTTTTGCTCGGTAGCTTGAAATTGAGCACTGTTTTTTGCAAAAGTGATTGGTTTTTCATTCTCTGTAATGTGCCATACCTGTTGGTATTTTTTTGAATCTTTATTTGTGTGATTTTATTATTATTTTGTGTGTTCTTTCAGATAGACAAAAGATGCAGAAGGGGTTTTATGTTTTCCTGCAGATGTAGTGCCAGAGCACACAATGTATTGCATATAATAGAAACCCAGAAAATATACAATGAATCTGAAGAAACTAAAGACAACCCAGCTAGTGAAATAGCCAGAAAACAATTACTATCACATACCCATATTAAAATATGCAACTTGGTACGGCCGTCGGAAATAGACCAGCAAGTGGGTATGGCTGGAAATACATCAAATCTCCATAGAATGTCACAAATAACTCATACAAAATATAAGAGCAACAACTGAGGCACTAATCACCTCCCAAAGAACACGAATGAGTAGTAGAAACAAAGAAGGAAGCTTCCCTACAATACCCAATAACACTCCAAAACTCCTTTTTATGCAATACGGCCAGGCTTGGAAAGTACAGCCAGCAATGGGAAAGGTACAGCAGCAAGGAACTACTTCAAACACTCTGATTTCTGCCTTCTATACCATCCATTATCAGCTTATAACAGCAACAGAAAAAGATCTTTCAATCAGCACAATAAACAACCTCAAATGTCTCCATTTCAGCACATATGTGAATGCCGAATACATCCACCGTCAATGGCACCATTGGGTGATCTTTCACACCTGTGGGATACTGTCACTAATGGAGGTTTCCGTCTCCAATAGCCTGATACAATTTCTCAAACTCCAGAAACCCTAGCAGAGCTCTCACAAGCAAATATCATAAACATAGCATAAAAACAAATGAGCTCCAAATGACCTTTTTATCTTCCTCCAAGATAAGCGTTGGGCAATTAGGAGGGAAAATAACAATTAATTTCACTTTATGTCTCCTAGGGATGGAGAATAGCAATTTACTTTCACTTTATGTCTCTATTTCATTAATTTCACTTTTTCCAGCAAAAATATAATAAAGTCCATATTAATATAAATTAATAAATCTTCGGACTTTAAAATAAGTATGAAGACGGTGTCAGAATTCACTGATCTTTAGCTCGCCGGAAAGATCTCGACAAAACGTATCGGATCTAACTCTGAAAATCCCGAACCGACATAGTACCCGAACTTACTAAAAATAGTAATAGCCAAGAGCCCACTGAACCAACCACGAGGATGCCAACTGGATCCACTAAATGCGAACCAAGACTCTGTCATTGCCAAGGACCTCCAGAGCCAAACTAACCACAGTTCCCTAACCAAACTGCTAGCCCACGGGAACTCCATGATGGACTAACCATGTGTCTAGAAGGGGACATTACATTCTCCACGCATTGATCAAATTTATTTTGTAAAATGCACTAATTTATAAAGTGCCAAAATCTGGGGGGGGTTCTCTTTCAACAGTTTCGAGGGGGCTTTTTTGCATTTGATCTTTTGCACATTATACCATGTCTACATGTTGCATAGTTAAGTGTACTTATTGTAGGAGCACTCAACATGGGGATGCACTCTGTCCTCATTTCTCTCACACTGCTTTTTCAATGTTCTGTAAGATTGCAAAATCACCATTTGATATTTCATTCAGGATGACTTTCAATGATTCCTTGCATCAGAACATCGTCATCATTGTTCCAAATCTACCACATTGGGATGCATATCTACCCAACATTTCATGGCTTTTTGTAGAGTCCCACATTGTTGATTTGGATAACACCATTGAGGGGACATTCATCTTCTTTTCGATGTTAGCTTTAGTGAAGTTTGTAAGGAAGTTAAAGTAGCGGAAACAAATTCCTACGCCAATCTTGAGGAGAAACATATGCAAAACTTTAAATCTGATCTAATAGTCACAGAAATTCCAGAAACACATTCAAATCATGAAATAAACAAAGAGACACAAAACACTAGATATATGTGGGGAAAACCCTTTCGAGTGAAAAACCCCACACTCCAAAAGTCTGCTCAATGTATTTCAAATCCAACAACAAAATTACATACACTTGCAGAGCAAGTTTATTACAGGAGTATCACCAGTAAACAATTCTGGAAGATTTCTGGCAGCATCCTAGTAGCATAACAGTACGTGCAAACTCACACTATGCAAACTACTCCTCAAGCCTCCAATTTATAAACTTCTAGCTATACAAGAAACCATTTGTGGTTTTACAAAACCATGTGCGAAGCTTCTCAGCCAAGATTCTAGTCTAAAAATAAGCTCTCACGTCCAAAATGAAATCCCCTATTTTTGACCCTTACAAATGTCATAGAATCTGTCATAATATGCCTAAAAATAGGCCTTCCATAATATACTACCAAGTGGGCATCGTTTGACACCTAATAAACCAATTTTCAAGGCACCGACAATGTTTAACAGCTATAGGAAAATATTAAATAAAAAATAACTATTCATGGGAAATATGCAAGGTTGAGACACCTCATTTCCCAACATTCTCCCACTTGTCGAATACTTTACAAGGGCCAAAGGAATAACATCATCATGGATCAACTGCTAGGGGCCAAGATGCCCATAGACTCGGAACACCACCTAAATTTTGCTGTGCTCACAGGCTTAGTTAATGCATCCGCAACATTCGCCACAGTCTCTACCTTTTCTAGCTTCACCTGCCATCTTCGACCATATCTCTCACGAAATGATACTGAACATCAATGTGTTTGGTCCTGGCATGAAAAGTCAGGTTCTTCGCAAGACAAATTGCACTTTGATTGTCACAATAAATTGTAACTGCACCCTGTTTCAATCCAATATCTGAACATAAACACTTTAGCCAAATGGCTTCTTTACAGGCATGAGTAGCTGCCATGTACTCTGCCTCAGTAGTGGACAAAGCGACCACAACCTGTCACTTGCTCATCCAACTGATTGCACCACCATTAAGAGTAAATACATATGCACTGGTGGACCTTCTGCTATCGACATCACCAGCCCAGTCTGAATCCACAAAACTGCGAATACTCAGGGAATGCTGATCTCCTATACCATGAAAACAAATAGAGTACTCTGTTGTATCCTGTAAATATCTGAAGACCCTCTTAACTGCATCCCAATGCACTCTTCCAGGATTAAACATATAACGAGAAAAAACTCCAACTGCTTAGGCAATGTCTGGTCTTGTACAGACCATAGCATACATTAAGCTTCCAACTACACTCTGGTAAGGCACTCTGCTCATGTCTTCCATCTCTAATGGGGATGTAGGACACTGTGAAATAGAGAGCTTCATTCCCAATGTAACAGGAACACAAAGTGGTTTACAATCCTGCATGTTAAACCTTTGCAAAACTGAACAAACAAACTTACTCTGGCCAAGCCATAGCTTTCTATTCTCACGATCTCTTCTAATCTCCATCCCAAGTATGTGTTTTGCTGCACCAAGATCTTTCATTTCAAATTTTGCTGAGAGATGAGATTTCAATTCTGCAATCAAACCTTTGCCTTTCCCAATAAACAACATGTCATCAACATATAAAGCAATTACCAGGAAATGATCACCATCAGATTTAAAATATACACAGTGATCAGATTTAGACCGCACAAATCCCAAACTCAACACATAAGTATCGAACTTCTGGTACCACATCCTAGGACTTTGTTTAAGGCCATACAAAGATTTCTTTAACTTACAAACCAACTTGCTTTTACCTTTCACCACGTAGTGCTCTGACTGTGTCATGTAAATTTCTTCCTCCAAATCACCATGAAGCAAAGCAATTTTCACATCCATTTGTTTGACCTCTAGGTCATAAGCTGCTGCAATAGATAATAAAAACTGAATCGATGTCATTTTAGCAACAGGAGAAAAGATCTCGCTGTAATCAATACCCTCAACCTAAGAGTATCCCTTCGCAACCAACCGTGCTTTATACTTTTCAACATTTCCATCTGAACCAATCTTTTTCTTAAAGACCAATTTACATCCAACAAGTTTACTTCCTTCAGGCAAAGGTACAAGGTCCTATGTATCATTTCTTTCAAGGGCTGTCATCTCTTCATCCATGGCAACTTTCAAGGACTCTGCATCATTCATACCCAAAGCCTCTTGCATAGATCTCGGTTCATCAATGTTAGTATTCAAAGAAAATATACACTTCCAATCATCAGGTGAATACCCATACCTTTCAGGTGGTTGCCTATGCCTTGTAGACCTTCGAACAAGCTGAGGTGGAGGTTCTTCCACTTCTTCCTCCTCTTCACCCTCTTCTGAAGATTCAGAGCTTGATGAGCTCTCCTCAACTTCTTGTCTATCTTGGGGCCTCGATTCAACTTCCTCGGGCATAGAAGGAAGTTGAATCACATTTTTTCTGTTTAATTTCTTTATGCTGTTCTGGCTGAAAAGTAACAGAGAAGATTTAGTCCCTCTAAAAATAACACTTTTGGAATAAATTACCTTATGTGCAACAGGGTCCCAAAGCTTGTATCCTTTCATACCATAGCTGTAGCCGATGAAGATACATTTGAGAACCTTAGAATCCAACTTTGTTCTCTTCTCCTTTGGCACATGTGCATATGCCTCACAACCAAAAACTCTCAGATGTCTAAGTGAAGGCTTTTTCCCCGACCACGCTTCCATACGCGTTTTATCAACAAGCGTTGATGTAGGAGATCTATTTATCAAATAACAAGGAGTGGTAACAACTTCAGCCCAAAACTTTTGTTCTAGACGAGCTCCACTCAACATGCTCTTAGCCTTCTCCATCAACATTCTGTTCATTCTTTCTGCAACTCCATTCTGCTGAGGAGAATACGGAGTTGTCTTTTGTCTTTTAATCCCACAATCTGTACAGAATCTGTCAAAATCTGCAGAACAATACTCACCGCCATTGTCAGTCCTCAAACATTTAATTTTATTTCCAATATGAGTTTCTACCATAGCCTTAAACTCTTTAAAACGACTGAAAACTTCAGATTTACTCTTTAAAAAATATACCTATGTTCTCCTACTGAAATTGTAATGCCCACTAAACTTGACAAGGAAAAAGAGTAAGACACAAACCCTAATAATTTTTTTTTTGTAATGAAATTGCTAATATTGGAGCTAAGAGTGAACTAAGAACCTCTCTCTAAAAGGGATTTAATAAATATGATCCCTAGAACTTCATAATTATATTTTTACATAGAGTAAATGGAAATTAGAATAAGTCAAGCGAGTAATCATTGAGGAACTCTAAAGGATCAATGAACAATAAACCATTTTAAATAAATGTAACACATCGTAAGTTAGTAAGAATACAAGTTAAATAAATTCTCTAAAGGATCAATGAACAATAAACCATATTAAATAAATGAACACACAGGTAAGTAAATAAGAGAGCAAGTTAAACAAATTCCTTTTTCTTAACAATGATCTATATTTAATAAAAGTAACACACTCGGTAAGTAAATAAGTAAACAAGTTAAATAAATTCCTTACCCATGTAATGCCCCACACAACCCACATTGAGAGAACAACATGAAACCTTAAAATATTTTTTCTTTATTTATTATATCTAAAAATATGTCTTTCTTGCAAGAAGGGATAGATTTCATAGCCGGGGAAAAACTAGTTTCTTAATTTATCCTAACAATAATTTCATAATCAATACAATGATTATGCATTGGTTTATTTTATTAATAAAGAAAGTATAAAAGCCTAACCTTTGACTAAATTTATTCTATTAAATCTAATAAAGAATGAATAAAACCTAACCTTGACTAATTCTTAAGAAGGAAGGAATTAACTTATTTAAGAATTTAATATCATTTTAACAAAGCCCAAAGGCAATGGCAATAACATAGGTAAAACTAATTATTTGTTTTACAAGGATTTAATTACAATTACAATTGAAAACTATTAGATTTCCTTTGAAGTAGAATAACATCAAATAACTAAACTTCCCCTAAAGAAAAATTGCATTTATGCGTTAAAAAAGAGAGTAAATGATGAACTTTAAGGAAAGAAATTTACCCGTTTAGATTATAAAGTCACGCACACAACAAATACACATTTAACTAGCAAGGACTAAAACAATAATAGGAAAGTTGTTGAAGATGTGTGGCAAACTTTTATTTATTTTTTTTAAAATTCTGCTGTAAAGTAATCAACGTATCTAAGGTAAAAAAAAAGTCACGGTTAAGGAAAATCCTATAGCTAAAAGGTAAATATGCCAATGCCAAACATAATATACCCAAAATACATTTATTTAAACAAATTAATAAATACCAATATACCAAAATACACCAAGAAAAAACAACGCCATTATTTTCATAAAATAAACCAATGTTAAACTAACATGAGAAAGGGAAGGGAGTTACAAATAGTATTAAGATTTAAATATTTTTTTTATCTTAAAAGAAAACTAATCGCTTAAACTGGGTGTGCCCTAAAGTTCCATTAGCGGTGGTGGAGGGGGATGTGGAACCCTAATTAGGGCACACTCCCTTAACCCCTAACATAATGTTTTTATTTTTTATTTTTGTTCTCATCCAAACATGATTTTCTATGGTGGCAGCCAAGAAATAGGCTTCTTGCAAAAGCAAAATCATGATTCAAGTCCATCTAAGTTGCAGGGAGAGGGATTTGTTGTGACAGTTTTAAGCTTGCTGCAACATTTTTTTTTCTTTTCTTTTGTATAACTTTTGCAGTGTCAGTTTTCTACACAAACAACAGCCAGTGAGGTGGAGAAGATTAACTCTGATCCAGGGTTCGGCCAAGGCAACAAATCATGGTTTCATTCCTCGTTTTTGGGTACAGATTATTTCTTTCCAAATGGTCGCATTTTACGTAGCCTTCATACAAATCCGCCCTAGTTGCTACATCATTTTTTTGGGTATTAAGTTTTTTTGTTTTCTTCTGTACATCTAATTTGTATGACTGGTTGCTGGTTAAGTAATAATAATATTGTTGTTTTGCTTGTGTCATTTCAGATAATATATGATTAAGGTCTTAGCATATATGCAATAGAATTTACAATATTTAGATCACTGTCAACATATTAAAATGCAAGGATATTCAATGAGTTTCTTTATGGCTAATGGCATGAGCTCAGGAATTTCATTAATACTTGGCGCTGTTACCTATGAACCGATCTCTGCAGCAAAAAGGTAAATGCTGACACCCTGGGATTCCAGTATTATAGTTAAGGACTTTCTACTTTGGTAAGGACTGGTAGGCATATAAACACAGAAAAGTAGAAAATATATGAAGGAATAATAAAACAGTATATAAATATATATACATTTGCCGAGCCCCCAAGGTACAACGAATGGCTGCAATACGCAAGCTCCTGTCAAATGCATTTGATTTGGGCCACGCCTTACAGAACAATTACTGGAGTTGCAAATGCCTTTAATTAGAAGCTAACTGTCTCAAGGCCTTAAGGCCCGTCTGCTATAGGGTTGCAAGGGATTTTTTTGGTAGAGAATCGTTCTCTTTTTTTAATCATTTTAAACAGGGATAATGTCCATAGAACCTGGAGCTACTTTACATTTTACTCCTCCTTGCTCCTGTTTAGCTTAATGTATTTATTAAGAGTCATTATTGGTAGATTTGCTCTAACACATTTTCCACTGCTTTCTTTTCTTTTGGTTGCAGAATGCCTACATGAAGAACTCTGTCCCTGGGGTGGAATGTTGTGAGGTTGAGGAATACAGCCACTCTTATTCCTCTCAAAAATCATTTGCGGCTACTAGAACTAATGTTAAACATAGCCAATAAGGCTTAGGTATACTTGTTCAAACAAGGAGACTATTAATCTCTATATATTTTTTAAAATACCAGGGAAAAGTTATGAGTAAACACTAGACCTATGTATTCTCATTCTGTAAGGGATCTAATCCCACTTACTAATGTATTGAAACACAGCAAGTCCCATTATATAAGTCAAGCATAGATTATAGTTCATTCTTCAAATTGGTGACAGAGCATTTCATGTAAGTCAAGCACAAATGCATACCTCAAGTAAATAATATTCTAGCTCTTTAAGATAATTTGTTTCTTACAACATCAATGATAGTTGCATAATCTCTGACAATTGTTTCCTTCAGACAGGTTTAATGGCTTACAGCTTAGTATGTATACAATAATAACACCATCTCAGGTTTGGAGCAGAGGACACAATAATAAATAATAACTGAGTGCCTAAATAATAAATAAGCTTTTAGATTTAGATAATTTAAATACAGAGGTCCATATAGAAATTTTAAGCCCTCTCTTTAACACATGAATATATACAATTGTTGGAATTTTGCTTTGTCTAATGTTTTGTCTAGCTTAATCCTACCTGATGACCCTATGTCACCTTCTAATTTTAACCAATAGATTTGTTTTTTTTTCTTCTACCACCTATAAGACCCTGCATCAAGAATAGAAAGAACATTGTACAGCCAGTGGGATACTCACCTCCCAGCCTAGGACAGGAACTGTCCAGCCCTGAGCTAGGGGAAAACACAAGGAGACCAGGAAGGATACAACACAACTTCAGTTGACACACATTCACACAACTGCACAACACAAACACACTGGTTCACACAGGTCACAACACCATATACTTTTCACCATACTTTTCACATTATATTTTTCAAAAGGAGTGCTCTCATCAAATTGGGAGGTCAAATTCTATTGGGAATTAAGGTGTCTCAACCTTGGTAATTCCTTGCATTATTTATGTTTGTATTTATTAATTCATTGCCTATGTTGTAAATTAATTGTAAATTCCATATTGTCATATTGTGGGATGTGGCACAGTGATGTGTCATCCTACATGGAAGATGGCAACTTGTAATTTTGTCCTCACATGAGGAGATAGGTGACCCACTTTGTGGTAGGAGCATTTTGCGATGTGTCGGCATCTTGGATGTTGTGTAAGGGAATATTGGCCAAAACGGTTAAGACGGATTCCTATGACAGAATCTATGACATGTAAGAGTCAGAAATAGAAGCTTGTAAGACAGGTGAAGACATGTGTCATGAAGCATCTTTGAAAAAGGCATATTTGGATGCCCCAAGGTGGACTATGACATGTTGTAAGAGAATATGTTATTTATGGCCTGTGTATGACAGATTCTCTTACAACTGTAAGTTGTAACTGCTATGATAGATTCTATGATGGTTGTAAGTGTCATAAGAGCATCTGTCATAACCCATTTTGGAAAAAGGTGACCTCTTTGGAATGGGAGCCGTGGACAAGTGTCAGGCACATTCTAGAATGTTGACCAAGTGTCCTTAGGCGTGGGTTTTGGGCCATGAGGCTAAGTTGGACGCCCATTCCAAGATAGGACCAATTTTGCCTTGTATATTCTATATAAACAGGTGCTTGGAGGAGGAGCTGTATTACAGGATCGACAGGTACTGTTATGCTGCTGGATTGACTCCAGATATGAGTGTCGAAGACCATTGAAGCTTGCATTGCAAGTGTAATGTAAATAACTTTCAGTTTTGATAATACATTGTGCAGGTTTTTGAGTGTAGGGTTTTTCACTCGCTAAGGGTTTTCCCCATGTTATATCTTTGTCTCTCTTCTTCTGTTTTCTTTCTAGTTCATGTGTATTGTTGCAATATCTCTGTTAGATGTTCTATGTTTCTATAGTTGTAAGGATTAATTTGAATTTGCATAGCCCTCTCCTCATTAGATTAGTGTAGGAAGCGATTTCCGCACACCTAGCTTCCTTTCAGTTGGTATCAGAGCCTGGCCAGTTTTTGTCTTAGCTGTTGGGTAGGGGTTTTTTGAGTTGATCTTAAGTTGAGTGGGAGTCTGTGCAGAGTATTCTGAATCTTGTTGTAGCAAAGAGATGGCGAGCACATCCGAAAGGATAGAAGTGGAGAAATTCAATGGCACTAATTTTGAGCTGTGGAAGCTCAAGATGGAAGACATTCTTGTTGATTGAGACCTGTGGGAAAGTGTTAATGGAACTAAACCAGCTGCAATGCAACAAGCTGATTGGGATCTCATGGATCAGAAGGCTAAGGGTCTCATAAGACTTAATCATGTTGATTTTGTCTTGTTAAATGTCCATGAGGAGAAAATTGCAAACTTGCTTTGGAAGAAGTTGGGAGATGTGTATCAAGCCAAATCCCCGGTTAACAAACTTTTTTTGAGAAAGAAGTTGTATTCCCTTCGAAAGGACGATGGAGGATCCATTGTTGAACATATGAATGCTTTTAACATGTTGGTTCTACAATTAAAATCTATTGGTGTGAAGATGGAGGAGGAGGATCAGTGTATGACCTTGCTTTGTTCTTTGCCGGACTTGTGGGATCACCTTGTCATGGCTATTGGAAGCACCACATCCACATTCAAAATGGATGAAGTGGTTTCTTTGCTGTTGTCTGAAGAGATGCGGAGAAAGTCTTCTGAGGTAGCCAAAGAGGCTCTTGTAGTTCGTGGAAGACCCAAGGAGAAAGGGAAAAAGAAGGACAAGAAAGATGAGAAGAGTAGATCTAAATCCCGTGGGAGATCCAAATCTCTTGGAAAGTCCAAGGCTATCTGTTGGAACTGTGGTAAATCTGGGCATTTTTGAAAGGAATGCAAAGAAGAAAAGAAAAAGAAGAAGAAGACCCCAGATTTAGATTCTGACAAGTCACAAGATGATGGTGATACTTTCATCACAGCCCTGGCAACCCATGCATCTAATGATGTGTGGCTGATTCACTCTGGTGCATCATTCCACATGACCTCGCATCGAGACTAGTTCACTAAGTATGAGGAGTTTGATGGTGGAAAGGTGTACTTGGGTGACGACTCTCATCTGAAGATTGTTGGTCGTGGAAGAGTCTCTATCCAATTCTCTGATGGATGAGTGAAGGGGATCTCTGGGGTTATGCATATCCCATGCTTAGCATGAAACCTGCTTTTTGTAAGTATGTTGAATGATGCAGGTGTGCAAGTTGTCTTTTCGAAAGAAGGATGCAAGATGACTAGAGGAGCTATGGTGCTTGCTAAGGGTACTAGGAGAGGTACTCTGTTTCAGCTGAAGGCATGCATTTCACAATACAATAATTCTTCTAATTCAAGGAAGAGGGCAATAGTCACTTCATCCCCACCATCTGAATGAGTAGTTAAGAAATCTGTTGTTTCTAGTTCTGATGTTTGTAATCATGCCTTGGAAGTTAGGCTTCCTGTTGAAAAGACAATGTTATGGCATAAGAGATTTGGCCACATAGGTGAGAAGGGTCTGCGTACCCTGAAAAATAAAAACCTCATTAAGGGGTTAGATGATTGTAATCTTGAGTTTGACTTTTGCAAACATTGCATATATGGCAAACAAAACTGTGTTCAGGTTTATTCAAGTTCTCATAAGTCTTCTGGTGTGTTGGACCTTGTTCATTCTGATGTATTTGGTCCTGTTAATGTTCCTTCATTATCAAAATTTGTATATTTTGTATCTTTCATAGATGACTATAGTAGAAGGACATGGATTTATTTTCTCAGAAGAAAATCTAAAGTCTATAGTAAGTTTAAGGAGTTTAAGGCCTTTGCTGAAAATTAGACTGGTAAAAAGATTAAGTGTTTGAGAACAGACAACGGTGGTGAGTTTTGTTCTACAAAATTTGATAAATATTACAAGGAACTTGGGATTGAAAGACATAAGACAACTCCATACACCCCACAACAAAATGGAGTTGCAGAAAGGATGAACAGGACACTGATGGAGAAGGCTAGGAGTATGCTTAGTGGAGCTGGCCTAGAACAAAAGTTTTGGGCTGAAGCTGTTGCCACTTCTTGCTATCTTGTAAATAGATCTCTTACATCAGCTCTTGTTGGAAAGACACCCATGGAGGTGTGGTTTGGTAGAAAGCCTTCAATAAGACATCTTTGTATTTTTAGTTGTGAGGCATATGCGCATGTGCCTAGGGAGAAGCGGTCAAAATTGGAGAACAAGGCTGTTAAGTGTATCTTCATTGGTTATGGTGTTGGTGTGAAAGGATACAAGCTTTGGGACCTTGTGGCTGAAAAAGTGTTGTATAGCAAAAGTGTCATCTTCAGAGAGCTTACACCTTTTTCCATTGTTTTACAGCCAACAGAAAAAGAAAATAAAGAGGATGTTGTTCAGTTTCTTGCTACCCCTGAGAAGACTGAACATAAAGACAATGTTGGCCCCGATGATGAGGAGAGCTCTTGTAACTTTGAAAGCTCAGATGAAGAAGCTGAACCTCAACCTTAGCTCTTGAGGAGGTCTACACAGATAAGAAAGCAACATGAAAGGTTTGGTTTTACATTGCTTGATTCTAGTTGTGCTTTTGCTTTGCTTACTAACAGTGATGAACCTAGAACTATACCAGAGGATATGGATATGAAAGATGCAAGTTCCTGGAAGGAGGCCATGGAGGATGAGATGGCTTCTTTGGAAAAGAATCAAACTTGGGACTTGGTGTCTTTGCCTCCTAGATGAAATCCTGTTGGATGCAAATGGGTGTTCAAGAAAAAATTTGGTGCAGATGGCAGTGTTGAGAAGTATAAGGCCAGATTGGTTGCGAAGGGGTATTCACAAGTGGAGGGTATAGATTATGGTGAGATCTTATCTCCCATTGCAAAGCGACATCCATTCGATTCTTGTTGTCTCTTGCACCAACTTATGACTTAGAGGTAGAACAGATGGATGTGAAGACAACTTTCCTTCATGGTGATTTGGAGGAAGAAATCTACATGTCACAGCCAGAGCATTACATAGTGAAAGGTAAAGAAAATTTGGTTTGCAAGCTTAAGAAGTCTTTGTATGGTTTGAAGTAGTCTCCTAGGAGATGGTACTTGAAGTTTGATGCCTTTGTGTTGTCAATTGGATTTGTGAGATCAAAATCGGATCACTGTGTGTACTATAAGTTTGATGGTGATTGTATTCTCATTGTTGCACTGTATGTTGATGATATGTTGCTCATTGGGAAGGGTAAGAATATGATTTCTAATTTTAAATCTCAGTTGTCAGCACAGTTTGAAATGAAAGATTTAGGGGCAGCCAGGTACATTCTAGGAATGGAAATCAGAAGAGACAGAACCAATAGAAAACTTTGGTTAAGCCACAGTAAGTATGTGAAGACCGTGTTGGACAGGTTCAGCATGGCAGTTTGTAGACCATTGTGTGTTCCCATTTCTTTGGGGACAAAGTTGTCTATTGAGGATTGTCCAAAATCTCCTAGTGAGGTGGAGGACATGAGCAAAGTACCTTATGCTAGTGCTGTTGGCAGTTTGATGTATGCTATGGTTTGCACAAGACCGGACATTGCCCAAGCAGTGGGAGTCCTTAGTCAATTTATGGCTAATCTTGGACAAGTTCATTGGGATGCAGTTAAGTGAGTGTTCAAATATTTGAGGGGTACTTCAGAGTATTCCATATGCTATCATGGTAATGCTATAGGACCTCCACATTCCGTTGATATTCATGGATTTGTGGATTCAGATTGGGCAAGTGACATTGACAGCAGGAGATCCACTAGTGCTTATGTGTTTACACTGTTTGGTGGTACTATTAATTGGATGAGTAAGCGACAACCTGTGGTTGCTTTTTCCATGATAGAAGTTGAGTATATGGAAGCAACTCATGCTTGTAAGGAAGCCATTTGGCTTAAGAGATTGTGTTCAAATATTGGTGTTGATGCAGGTCAGATCACGATCAGTTGTGACAGTTAGAGTGCAATTTGCCTTGCGAAGAATACAACTTTCCATGCCATAACAAAGCATATTGATGTTCAGTTTCACTTCGTGCAAGACATGGTAGAGGATGGGAAGGTAAATTTGGAGAAGGTAGATACTTTGAAAAATGTTGCAGATGCATTGACGAAGCCAGTGGGTACAGAGAAGTTCAGATGGTGTTCAGAGTCTATGGGCCTCTCGACCTATAGCAGTTTAATCCTGTTAGTCTATTAGCTCTTACAAGGTATTCGACAAGTGGGAGAATGTTGGGAATTAAGGTGTCTCAACCTTGGTAATTCCTTGCATTATTTATGTTTGTATTTATTAATTCATTGCCTATGTTGTAAATTCCATATTGTCATATTGTGGGATGTGGCATGGTGATGTGTCATCCTACATGGAAGATGACAACTTGTAATTTTGTCCTCACATGAGGAGATAGGCATCCCACTTTGTGGTGGGAACATTTTGCCATGTGTCAGCATCTTGAATGTTGTGTAAGGGAATATTGACCGAAACAGTTATGACGGATTCCTATGACAGAATCTATGACATGTAAGAGTCAGAAATAGGAGCTTGTAAGACAAGTGAAGACATGTGTCATGAAGCATCTTTGAAAAAGGCATATTTGGGTGCCCCAAGGTGGACTATGACATGTTGTAAGAGAATATGCTATTTATAGCCTGTGTATGACAGATTCTCTTACAGCTGTAAGTTGTAACCGCTATGACAGATTCTATGACGGTCGTAAGTCTCGTAAGAGCATCTGTCATAGCCCATTTTGGAAATAGGTGACCTCTTTGGGATGGGAGTGTGGACAAGTGTCAGGCACATTCTACAATGTTGACCAAGTATCCTTAGGCATGGGTTTTGGGCCATGAGGCCAAGTTGGATGCCCATTCCAAGATAGGACCAATTTTGCCTTGTATATTCTATATAAATAGGTGCTTGGAGGAGGAGATGTATTACAGGATTGACAGGTACTGTTATGCTACCGGATTGACTCCAGATACAAGTGTCTAAGACCATTGAAGCTTGCATTGCAAGTGTATTGTAAACAACTTTTAGTTTTGATAATACATTATGCAGGTTTCTGAGTGTGGGGTTTTTCACCCGATAAGGGTTTTCCCCACGTTATATCTTTGTCTCTCTTCTTCTGTCTTCTTTCTGGTTCATATGTATTGCTGCAATATCTCTATTAGATGTTCTATGTTGCTGTAGTTGTAAGGATTAATTTGAATTTGCATAGCCCTCTCCTCATTAGATTAGTGTAGGAAGCGATTTCCGCACACCTAGCTTCCTTTCAAATTCCAGGGTCACAATACATCATACAAATTAACTAATACAGCACAGCAACACCAAAAGTAAATAGTAACAAGGTAAGACCTTTTCACAACAGAAGACAGACCAAGTTATTTATCAATTCAAGGACAGCCCATAAGTGCATATTAGTGTCTACCTTTTATCCAACACTTGAAGAAGATAGTTCCAATTCCACTTATAACCTCTCTCCCTCCATTTTTTTTGTTTCTTTTCTTTGTATTTCTTCTTTTAAAAGAAAACACAATTCAGAAGATCAAATTATAGCAGCTCTAAAGGTGAAATCATAGTGAAAAAAGAACCCCAAAACCAGCTCTCCCTCCCCTTTTCTTTCCTTCCTTCCCACTTATTTACACCTGTCCCTAAAGACAACATGTGTCCCCATAAGTGGACAGCATGTATCCCTTCCATGGTCTTAATTTAATTAATTAAAATTGAATCCCGTCATAAATAAATATTCTCACAAAAAGGTGTTCAAACAGATTTTTTCTCTAATTTTTTTTAAAGGGGCCCACCTAGACCTAGGACAAGGCTTAATTTTTTTAACGAAAAAGGTATTTATTTTCAGTTATAAATATGATGGAAGACTTGTTTAATACCCCCACCTTCTACAAAATAGCTTCACAAAAATTTTACCACATACAAGCTTGACACATGACGACCCACATAAGCAATTACTTGGTTCACATCAATAGTATGTAATTTACCTTGTTCACATCAATAATATCACAATTACATACGTCACAATTACATACATCAATATCACTTATCACCAAAACACACTTTCACAAGACACACTTTCACCTAGACAAAGACACCACACATTCATGACCTTACAATGGACCTAAGCCTCTCCTAATACGCTAGGTCCGTTTACTAGGGAACCACAACAGGTCTCCAAGTGTTTTCCCCATTTCCACTGGCTCAACCTCCACACGTATTGTCACATTGTCAGTACGATAATGATAGCCAAAGAAAAGATACAATTAACCCTCACTACTTCATATGCATACATTTTAATCATTCTTGCAACATATATGAATCTTTCTTTCACTAGACCAATTTTAATCAATTCCAATGCACATGACAGGACATGCATATACACATCTAAAGGAGTTTAGATCATAATAGGATGAGACAACAATTTACATAATTTAATTTGCAAGCTATATATATCAAAGAGTCTCATCAACTATAGCAAGGTATAATAATTCACACAACGTAATCCAAGGAATCATGTATAGCTATATCTCAATAAGCAACATAATCCACTAAAACAAGGTTCATGATAGAATCTAAGAAGCATCACATAGAGTCAAATGAGGATATGTAAATGTAAAAGCATGTACCAACCATAGTCTAAGTCAAAATCATACATCTCAAACAAGTATATAGCCTTAACCGTAGTTAGATAATTGGGAGAACCAACATATAATGTCTCATCACTGGACTATAGTAGCAAAATGTAAGATCACTTCCTGTCATAATGGCAGGTACTGAGGAGGGGTCCTACATAAATTATCAATGAAAGTAACATAATAAACTAATTTACCAATAGAAGCAACGTCAATAGGACCAGATACATCCGAATGGATTAGATCCAAAATACATGAAGACTTATGAGAAGACGAGTAAAACTGAATGCGGTTCTGTTTGCCATAAATACAGTGTTCACAGAAATCAAACTCTAGATTGCAGTCATTCAAACCTTCAACAAGGTTCTTATTTTTCAGGGCTTTCAAACCCTTCTCTCCAATGTGGTCAAGTCTCTGGTGCCATAACATGGTCTTTTCTGTAGGCAACTTTGATTTGGTAGACAGAGCACCCTTGGGTACCCAGAAGCCACGACCATCCGCAGAAGAGGAGACCATATCTTTTTTCAGCGAAGTAGTTTCTAGCTTGATTTTATCAGAAATGCTATTGCACTCAATCATGCATGCATCAAACTGGTACAATGTATCCAATCTGCTTCCTCTTGCTATCACCATAGCACCTCTCACCATTTTTACACCTGCTTCAGAAAACTGTACATGCACACCTGCATCTATTAGCTTGCTAATAGATAATAAATTTCTTGCTAGTCCTGGGATATGCAAGACACCATCAAATCATCTAACTCTACCATCATAAAATTTTACATGAATACTACCACGACCAACAATGTCAAGGAAAGAATTATCACCCAAATACACTTTACCACCATCAACCATGCATTATCACGTGCACGAGTGGCCAAGGCTGCAATAAAAGCATCTCCATCTTCTTTCTTGGACTCAGAATCAGAATCTTGCTTCTTCTTCTTCTTTTTCTTCTCTTCTTTACATTCTTTTCAGAGGTGTCCGGATTTGCCACAGTTCCAGCATATTGCCTTGGACTTACCAAGAGATTTTGATCTCCCCTTATTCTTGGACTTAGAACAGCCACACTGCTTCTCATCTTTGCCTCGTTCTTTTTGTCTTCCTCGAACACTAAAAGCCTCTTTGGAATTCAGGGAGGCCTTCCTTCTCATCTCTTTGGAGAGTAGAGAACCAACAACATCCTCCATCTTCGGAGTGACTAAAGTGCTCCCAATGGCCATGACTAGGTTGTCCCATGAGTCTGGCAGTGAACACAGCAAAGTTTGGCACCTTTCTTCTTCATCCATTTTCACCCCAACTGAGGTCAACCAACTTCTTCCAAAGCTTCTTCGAAGTGGATTCTTCATGGACATTTATCAAAATCGAGTATGCAAGACACAATCTTATGAGACTTTAGCTTTTCTGTCCATTACATCATATTTTGTAGCCAAAGCTAGATCCGTAGGCCTCTAGACATTTTCATCCAACACATCGCATAGATCCTGATCAATTAACAGATCTTCCATCTTCGGCTTCCACATTTCAAAGTTTGTGCCAGAAAATTTTTCAACCTCCATTCTCCTAGATGTGCTCGCCATCTGAAAAAGCCTACAACAAGATCACAAAGTATCCTCTGCACAAGCTCCCACTCAAACCTTGATTAGCACAAAAAACCCAACAACCCACAACTGAAACCAAAGGTGATCAGGCTCCGATACCACTTGTAAGGAAGTTAAAGTAGCGGAAACAACTTCCTACGCCAATATTGAGGAGAAATATATGCATAACTTTAAATCTGATCTAACAGTCACAGAAATTCCAAAAACACATTCAAATCATGAAATAAACAAAGAGACACAAAACACCAGATATATGTGGGGAAAACCCTTTCGGGTGAAAAACCCTACACTCCAAAAGCCTGCTCAATGTATTCCAAATCCAACAACAAGATTACATACACTTGCAGAGCAAGTTTATTACAGGAGTATCACCAGTAAACAATTCTGGAAGATTTTTGGTAGCATTCCGGCAACATAACAGTACCTACAAACTCACACTATGCAAACTACTCCTCAAGCCTCCAATTTATAGACTTCTGGCTATATAAGAAACCATCTGTGGTTTCACAAAACCATGTGTGAAGCTTCTCAGCCAAGATTCTAGTCTAAAAATAAGCTCTCACGTCAAAAATGAAATCCCCTATTTTTGACCCTTACAGATGTCATAGAATCTGTCATAATATGCCTAAAAATAGGGCTTCTATAATATACTACCAAGTGGGCATCTTTTGACACCTAATAAACCAATTTTCAAGGCACCGACAATGTTTAACAGTTGTAGGAAAATATTAAATAAAAAATAACTATTCACGGGAAATATGCAAGGTTGAGACACCTCATTTCCCAACAAAGTTACATCACCATCATCTTCAGATATACTTGTTCATGCCTTGCTTATTTCAGCTTATATAGTGACTGATTCTGCAGATACTTATGAGTCTACATATCAGACTTCGTCATCATCTAGTTTGACACCTTTTGCAGAAGTATTAGATTCACATCGGTTTAGCTTTCACCATACATCTATGATCCCTGTTCCCAAATCTATGTCACACGACAACATTGGCTTGGAGGTCATTGAGCATTCTTCAAAGACATCGTGGCATCATCATTGTCTTTGGACAATGTGCAACATTCAGAGACATTCATCTTTCTTCCTATATGTTCCTATCCAAAATGGGAAGATCATATGCACACTTTTGTGGTTCTCTTTCTTCCTAAGGGGAGAAACATTGTTCAGTGATCATGGATCATCTTCAACATCTAGTCTCGAGCATCTACCAGCACTACAGGAGGTATTTTGAGAGGAGGCTGCATGGTTAGTCTTCTCATCTCAGTTTTGGGAGGATCCATCTCTTCTCATGGAGTTCATTGCTTCATATTTTTTGGGGGGTCACATGACCTTCTCTCTTTTCTCTCCTATGGGGGGAATATTTCTTGTAATTTTGTGTTAGAAGTAGTTCTTGGGGTGTAATGAGTCCTCCTTCTATCTTTCTTCTTCTTTCACTTGTATATTTATTTTTTTATCATTTCTCTTTTGGAGGAAAGCTTTTTCCCATAGGGTTTTCTTTTTTCTCCACTTTATGAGAAATTCATTTGTCCATGGGTACCTAACATGGCCTAGTAGCCAGGACCCATTTTTGTATTCTCTCTAAGTTGCACTTAAGGGGGGGTGTTAGTGTAAAAAGTGTCATTATCTAACTAGTTTAGATATCACCTCTTTGAAGGTTTGACCTATTCACACATAGGCTTAAGTTTACTTAGTCTTTTAGGAGTTTGTCTCCTTTTGACATGGTACTCACACATGTGAGACACCTATTTCATTTTGGCTTGCCACTTGCCCTCACACATGTCATGTGAATTAGACAAGTATTGCATGCTTGTAGGGGTAGTCAGTAGTTCATTCCTACCTTCCTACCTCCTTCTCCTTGCCTATTTATGCAAGGCTCATTGTACTTTTTTATCATCTCTTGAATATCAAATTTGGCTTTTTGTGCTCATGCTTTGTAGAAGTTTATATTGTTTTTTCTTTGTTGATCTTGGCTAATTCTAACAGGATTTGGATTTGTTAAAATCTAAACTATATCTTCTGAGTCCAAATATTTTTCTAGATAATTTAACACCATCTAGTAAATGGGTTATCGAACATTTTCCAAATGAGTTTTGCCCCTAAAGCAATGTTTTATTTTTCTATATTCCTTATTCAGATGTCTCCCTTTTCTTTTTCCTTGCAAGTCATTTTCCATCCAATAAAGGGAATGCATTTGTTTTCATTCAACCCTTCCCAAAGGAATTTCTTTATTATGCCTTCAAGCAAATTCTTATCTTTTTTGGTTATTTTGGTGCTAGATAGCTGATAAATAGGGATTGTTGATAGCACTACCTTTAAATCATTTGAATTTTTCCAAGGAGTGATAACCATTGGCCTTTCCATGAGGCCACTTTCATTCTACACTTGTTCATTGTCTCCTCCCAGAGATTAGTTCTTATTGCACCTTTGAACAATGGAATGCCAAGGTATTTTCTTGGTAGTTCGGCCCTATTAAAACTTAGCAGAGAAGTGATTTGCCTTTACAGTCCTCTTCTAGTGTTGAAGAAGAAAATATTAGACTTGTCTCTGTTAATTTCGTGGCCTGATGTTGCTACATACTTCTCATGTATATATTTATGTTTTTATGTCTCCTCCATACATGATTCTCCATACAAAATAATGTCATTTGCAAATTACTGGTGGGTTATTGATGAGAAATTATTTTCTACATGGACACTTGACCACATGCCTTGCCTTGAATATGAATTGATTCCCCTCCCAAGGGCTTCAACCATGATAACAAAAAGGAAGGGAGATAAAGGACCCCCTTGACGTAAGCCTCTTGTAGGCTCAAATAAACTATATAGACTATCGTTGACCAACACCGAGTATTATACAATTGAGATACAATTAATATCCAGCTCATCCATTCCTGATGGAAGCTAAATCTCTTAAGTATATTCATTAAGAATCTCCAATTAACTCTATCATAGGCTTTGTTGACATCTAATTTCAGTATCATGCTACTCAATTTTGAAGTGGTAATGGAAGGCAATGTTTCATGTTCTATTATTATACTGTCTAGTATATCTCTCCCCCGAGTGAAGCTTCTTTGCTCATCAGATATAGTACTGGGCAGAGTCAGTTTCAATCAATTGGAAATTGCCTTTAATATGACCTTATATATTGTGTTGCACAGTGAGATTGGTTGAAAGTCAGCAAAGGTGGATTGGTTTTCTTTCTTAGGAATCAAAGCAATGAAGGTTGTGTTGATATCCTTTGACATTTTCTTTGATTTTCTCAAGTCTTCAATCACCTCCCAAATCTCATCGCCTACTATTTCCAAAAATTCTTGGTAAAAGTAAGCGGGGAACTCATCCAAGCCTGGCGCCTTATCTAGATGCATCTAAGAAACTACGTCCTTTACCTCTTCCTTTGTGATTGGTGATAATAGCATACTATTATTAGCCTCCATAACAATATTTGGAATGAAATCAAAAACATATCTTGTTTGTGAAGGTTGGAAACATTGGGACATGCCAATAATCTTTGGAAGTAGTTCACTACTTTTTTTGTTTCCTCTTGCTCATGTATCATGGATCCATCTTTTTTTGGAGGGATGTTATTTGATTTTATGACCTTTTAATTCTTGTTGAGTTATGAAAGAATTTTGTATTCAGATCTTCTTCTTTTAGCCATGTTTCTGTTGCTAGTATTGGCCTAACTGGTGTTGTCGTTGATGTCAACATACTCCTGTTGCATTAATGTCAAGGATTGGATGAGTTGTGTGCTGAGGATATTGATAAAATTAGTCCTATCAGAAACAGAGAAGATCAGTGAAGATAGTCAAGCTCTATGAAGTAAAGATCCCAGCTAGATGAAGATCAAAGAATTCGCATCAAAGGGTTTGTAGATACGTGTCTAAAGGTGATCCAGTCAAGATTTGAAAGGTTCGCATGAAATTGCAAAGGAGTTATGGCCATAAGAGTAAAACCGGTTCTGGGAACTGTTCAGAGGTGACAAAGTGACTCAAATAGGTCCGGTGAGATCCAGAAATACAACATCATGTTCTACAGATCTGGTGGCATGTCTGGAAGGCTAATGTGAATTGACAGCTCAATTGATTCGTAATTTGGAGGTCCACAAGAAATCTTTCTAATATGATAGAGATGAGCAACTGTGTTCTTAAGGTTCTGAATGAAGATGTGAATGATTACAGTAAGCAGAAGTGATGCGGATGTTCTTGGTGATTCAAGCAAGCTTGTGGGGGTCTCTAGATTGTGTCCAGTTCGTGTTGGCGGTCCGCATTGAAGATAGAGCTTGTAATTGAAGATTTACCTTCTAATGATGGTGTTCTTCCTAATCTTGCCTGACCAGATGTCTTGCACATATTGCGGATGATCTTGAAGATGTTTTGCGAAGCCTGGCCTATTTCACAAAGAGGATTGAAGTCCCAGCTATGTGTGGCTGACAGTGTAGTAATGCGCATAAAGTTTTTGTAATAAGTCAAGTTGTATTTTTGTAATTGCTCTGTAATAAAATAAGTGTATGTTGTGCTGACCTTGATGATCATTCCAAAGTCGATGTCATGTATAAATAACAGTTGCGAAGCCATTCAAATGTGTCCTTGGTATGATGAGGTAGAAGTAGTGAAGAGCAAAAAGTAGAGCAGAGGTGTTGAGCTTAAATGGAACTGACTCAAGCATAGTGAAGATGCTAATCTCCAGTTCAAGTATGTAATATTTATTCTTCTATAGATAGTGTGTCTCCTGTAGGCAGTGGGCCTCTTGTGAGTAGTGTGCTCGAGCTGTAAGCCCTAATTGGCAAGTGCCATCTTATTCATCTTTATTATTCTAACAGAGAATACAATCTTGGGTTAATTACCCTGTGGTTTTTCCCTTAACCGGGTTTTCCACGTCAAAATCTTGGTGTTATATGTGTTGAATTTGTATCTGCTTTTGAATTATTGCATTATGCTTCCTTGATTAATCTTTGACATGCTGTTGAAATATAAGAAGGCTTAAAATAACAGAGATTTTGGTGACAACTGATTCACCCCCCCTCTCAGTTGTCTGTCCCAAATCCAACAGTTTGACCAAATTTTGATCTCCAAAATATCTCTTCCCTTTCTAGTAGCTCTTCATGATATTTCATAAGTTCTTTCTCCTTTTCATATTCTTCCATATGCATACCTTGGTTGATGACCTTTTGAGAGAGGGCCTCTAATTCTGTTTCCACAGTATTTTTTTCTCGAAAAATGTTTTTAAAGGAATGGATGTTCTATTATTTCAATATACTTTTGATAAAGATTGACTTTTTTGTTACAATAAACATTTTAGAACCTTTTTGTACTTGATCTTCCTTCCACCATGTTCTGATTAGTTCCTTCAAGGATTCACACCTAAGCCACATTTTTTCAAATTTGAAGGGGCAATCATTAGTTATGTTGAGGATGACTGGATAATGGTCCGATCGATATATTGGGAGGATTAGAGATTCTAGAAAATATTCGGTGTTGTAGCCAATTGGAAGATATGAGGAATCTGTCTAATCGTTCCACTATATTGGTGAATCCCTTTCTGCGATTGGTCCAAGTGAATTCACCATTTTTTAGGGGAATATCAATAAAACCATTTTTGTTAACAAACTTCTGAAAATATTTTTTACTCTAGTTTGTTTGTGTAAGGCCTCCCCATTTCTCAATGGAGGAAAGAATACTATTGAAATCACCTCCTAAAACTAAGATGTATAACTTAAAACTAGAAATGAAAACTTATGATTTCATTCCATACCTTAGCCTTGTCCTCTATTTTTACTGGGCCATAAATGTTTAGAAGTAGGAAGGATAGATTTGAGTTTATGCAGGTCACTCGAGAGGCCATCCAATTGTGATTCTCTTTCCAATTCTCCATTTTTATGCGTTGTGATCTCCATAGTATGTTGATTCCACCAAAGGAGTCATTTTCTTGGACAAAAATTTCGTCCCATCTAGAGCATTGATTGTGAAAAATGTGATTATCTTCCTTTGTAAATTTTGTTTCCTGAAACAAGATTATGTCCACTCCTAATGTTTGTAGATGGCACTTTATTAAGCACCTTTTGTTAGGGGCATTTAAGTCCCTAACATTCTAAGTGGTGATTTTTGTTGATCCGTAAGGGAAGGGTTGCCTCCCTTAGTAATCAACAAGAATTTGTTGATGAAGGTTTGTCCTCCAATAGAGGCATCTTCAACACATCTCTGCTTGTTTTTTCTTCCCCTCTTTTTGTTTACTTTCAGATTGGGCTTTAAAATTTTGGAGGCAGCTTGATCAATTGATTGGGCACCTAAAAACCATATGTCATCTTCCTCTATTGAATCTTCATTGTACCAATCTGAGTCCTCCAATGACCTTTCAAGTGATTTGGCCTTCGTTCAATGATGGATCTTGGAGGAAAGTCAAGTGGTATGGATTTCGCATCATGGGAGGGCATGTGTTCTTTTTCCTCCAGTCTGTTCTTATTTCTGAAGATATTGAATTGGTCTTTATCTCTTTCATTGCTTCCTTTGCTTCATTAGCATTTGGAGCCTTTGTGGTGTCTAGGTTTTTCAGTATCCACTCTCAAACCAAATGTGTTGGGAAAGTGGATGCACTGTTGGATCTAGGGCATACAACTGAGAGGGGGGGTGAATTAGTTGTATACAAACTTGCTTTCTATTTCAAACACTTGATTCATCTTGTTAGTTAACAGCATATCAATTAATCATACATGAAAGTAAAACGCACAAACACAAGAGCAGATAAACATCAACACAATGAACACCAAGATTTTGACGTGGAAAACCCGGTTAAGGGAAAAACCATGGGGTGATTAACCCAAGGATTATTCTCTATTAAAAGAATAAGAAAAAGAATGGCACTTGCCAATTAGGGCTCACTGCCCAAGCACACTGCTCACAAAGAGGCCCACTGCCTACAAGGAGACACACTGTCTACAAAGTGATAAGAATCACGGTTTTGAACTGGAGAATGACATCTTTACCATGTCTGAATTAGTTCCATTTAAGCCCAAAAACCTCTGCTCTGCCTTCCGCACTTCTCTTCGCTACACCACTCTTATCCACACAATCCACACTACAAAATGAACTCACAAACCTTTATTTATACAAGACATCGACTTAGGAACAATCATCTAAGTTGGCAATCAACCATAAGAATATCCGCAAGATGAATAACACATCCAGTCGGCCACCACAAGAACATTCGCAGGATGAACAACTCATCCGGTCGGCTAAACAGAGCAAGAACTTCATTCGGAAGATTATCTTCAATTCTGGGCTCTACCATCAATGCGGACCAACAACACAACCTAAACATGATCCACGGACATTTCCAAGCCTGCCTAAATGACCAGGTACATCCGCACTTCCTCTACTTACTGGAATCTCTTCTCTTCCTTATCCGGAACTTCAAGAACACAGTCTGTCGCCACTGTCACAATGCAAAAGGTACTTCCGGACCTCCAAATCATACACAACTTGAGATGACACATCACAAGGACATCCCAAACACTCCTTCCAATCTACAGATTAGGATTATACAATTCCGGACCTCACCGAACCTTTCTGTGATCCTCTATCACCTCTGAACACTTGCTGGAACCGGTTCCACACCGACAACCACAACTCCTTCAGATCTTCATGCGGACCTCTGAAATCTTAATTGAAGCATCTCAAGACTCATATATACAAACCCTTTAATCCGCATCCTCTGGTTCGCATCCTATATAATACATTTGCCTTCTTCTCATCACTGTTCTTCACTGTTCCTGACTGAGGCTAATTTCCTCAATATCCTCAGCACACTGCTCATCGAATCCCTCTTGTCAATGCAATATGAGTATGTTGACATCAATGACAACACTGGTTCACCTCATACTTGCAACAATCTCCCCCTTTGTCATTGATGGCAACATATGATGTGAAAAACCATCAAGACAAGAACTTCTCCTTTCTGTCAGAGCTCCCCCTATCAGCAACATGTCTTCTCCTCATTTACTGCTCCCCCTTTGATCATCAGCTACTTATTTTTCACATGTCTTCTCTCCCCCTTTGACATAAATGGCAAAGGGCTCATACTTGCAATTTTAACACATCAGAATCATACCAGCTACTCCCCCTTAGTAGCAGCTCCCCATAATCAATCCGGATCACAAGATATGACTGTGATATCCACCGGACTGATGCACATCAGTGCATCCTAGTTCATCATCGGAGGGGCCATGACCCCTAACTTCTCCCGGAGATATTCAAAAGAGTCCTTGGGAAGAGGTTTAGTAAAGATATCTGCAATCTGATCCTTGGAGGGAACATACTCCAACCTGACTTCTTCCTTGTTCACTTGTTCTCTCAAAAAGTGAAACTTGATAGATATGTGCTTAGTCTTAGAGTGCAATACCAGATTCTTGGAAATATTAATTGCACTTAAATTATCACAGAAAATTGTGATAGGCTCCTCATATTCAACTTTAATGTCTCTTAGCATTTGCTTCATCCATAAGATTTGAGTGCAACTACCTGCTGCTGCAATGTATTCTGCTTCAGTTGTAGATAGAGATATTGCATCTTGTTTCTTGCTTAGCCAAGAAACCAATCTCTTCCCCAAAAAGAATGCTCCACCACTGGTGCTCTTCCGGTCATCCACATCTCCTGCCCAATCTGCATCTGTGTAAGCATGAAGAGAGAAATCCGGATCTCTAGGGTACCATAGACCATACTCAGCTGTTCCTTTCAAGTATCTAAAAATTCTTTTGATTGCCATAACATGAGATTCTTTAGGATCAGCCTGAATCTTGCTACAAGACCAACAGCCTGCATTATATCTGGTCTGGTCTGAGTGAGATACAACAACCCATCAATCATTGATCTATACTTTGTCTGATATGCCTTTGGGGAGTCATCATCTTTGCTCAACTTACATCCGGTTGCCATGGGAGTGTTCATTGGCTTTGAATCTTCCATACCAAATTTCCTTAACAATTCTTTCACATATTTGGTCTGAGAAATGAAGATCCCTTTCTTTGTTTGAGTAATTTGCAAACCCAAGAAGAAATTCATTTCACCAAGCATAGACATTTCAAACTCACATTTCATCTGATTTGCAAAAGTTTTGCACATACTATCTCTTCCTCCAAAAATGATATCATCCACAAACACTTCAACAATCAAAATGTTTTCATGATCAATTTTGAAATATAAGTTACTGTCAGCAGTACCTTTGTTGAATCCAATCTGCACAAGATGCTTATCCAACCTTTCATACCATGCTCTTGGGGCTTGTTTTAATCCATACAATGCTTTCTTCAACTTGCAGACCATATCATCATTGCCAGACAATTGAAATCCATCCGGTTGTTCAATGTAAACTTCTTCTTCCAGATCACCATTTAGGAAGGCAGACTTGACATCCATCTGATATACCTTGAAGTCTTTAAAGGCAGCAAATGCAAGAAATAATCTGACTGCTTCAATTCTTGCCACCGGAGCAAAGGTCTCTTCAAAATCAATTCCTTCTATTTGAGAGTAGCCTTTGCAGACCAATCTAGCTTTGTTTCTGATTACTTCACCAGCTTCATTTAATTTGTTCCGGAAGACCCATTTGGTTCCAATCACATTCCTGTCTCTAGGTCTGGGAACAAGATCCCAAGTATGATTTTTCTCAATTTGCATTAATTCATCTTTCATTGCTTTGGTCCAGTTTTCATCATTGCAGGCTTCATTTACTGTTTTAGGTTCAATCTTTGAAATCAGACAACATTCATCCTGATTTTGAGCAACATTCCTTCTAGTTTGCACACCTTTGCTTCTGTCACCTATGATCTGATCTTCAGAGTGGTTCAGTGTTACATACCTTGGAATTTTGGGAGTATCCTGCACTGCTGCTTCTTGATCAGGCTCATTCAAACCTATCTCTACTTCCTGATTTACCGGATCAGGCTGACTCTGACTTACCAGAGAGGATTGAGTTCCTTGAACCTGAACACCGTCTTGGTCATCTTCATCAAACTCATAAAATCTTGAGGGCTTCTCAATTCCTTCATCAACTTTCACATTAGTGCTCTCTATCATCTTCCTCAGTCTCTTATTGTAACACCGGTATGCTTTGCTTTGAGTGGAGTAACCCAAGAAAATTCCTTCATCACTTCTAGCATCAAACTTTCCTAGATCTTCATCTCTTTTAATATAACACTTGCTACCAAATACTCTGAAATATTTCACAGTAGGAGTGATGCCAAACTGGAGTTCATAGGGGGTCTTACCGGTATTGTTTCTGATTTGAACTCGATTTAGAGTGTAGACTGCAGTGCTGATAGCTTCTTTCCAGAACATCTGAGGAACATTTGCTTCCAACATCATTGTCCTGGCAGCTTCCTGGATGGTCCGGTTCTTTCTTTCAACTACTCCATTCTGCTGTGGAGTCCTAGGAGCAGACAATTGTCTCCTTATACCCTGCTTCTCACAAAAGTCAATGAACTCACCAGATGTAAATTCACCACCTCTATCAGACCTTAGACACTTCAGTTTCAATTCGGTTTGATTCTCTACCATAGCTTTGAAGATTTTGAACTTCTCAAATGCTTCTGATTTTTCTTTTAGGAAGGTAACCCACATCATCCGGGAATGGTCATCAATTAACAACATGAAATATCTATCACCTTGCAGACTCTTGATTCTTGTTGGACCACAGAGATTAGTATGTACTAATTCCAACAATCCGGTAGAGGACTGATCTTTGCTATTGAAAGAGACTCTGCTCTGTTTACCTAGCTGACATTCTTTGCACAAACTATTTGTAGGTTTCATCAATTTTGGAAGATCTCTTACAGCCTGAGTATTGCTTATCTTGATGATGTTATCAAAATTTACATGACGCATTCTTCTATGCCATAACCAACTCTGATCAACTTGAACAAACAGACAACTTTTATTTGAACCAACCAGATGAAAGATATTACCTTTTGTCTGAGTACCAGATGCAATTTCAGTTCCGGAGCTTGTAAAGATTCTGCATTTTACATTCTTAAACCGGAGATCATAGCCTTTGTCTACTAACTGACCAACACTGAGAAGATTACACTTCAATCCTTCAACATATAGTACATTACCTGTTTTGCTCTTTCCATCAAAGGAAATAGTTCCCCTACCTCTGATTCTGCCAACAGAATTGTCACCAAACTTTACCATTCCTCCTTCATACCTTTCCAAATTCAAGAACTTATCCTTGTCACCAGTCATATGGTGAGAACATCCACTGTCAATAACCCAATCATCCTTTTCTTCCACTTGAGCAGCCAAAGCTTTTTCCACAACCTTGTGATTGACAGATTCAGAGAGTATTGAATCTTCTTCCTTGATGGCAATAAACACCCATTCATTTCCGGATTTGCTTCCTAGTTCTGATTCATCATCTGTTACTCCTTCATTGTCATCTTCTTCATGAACATAATAGCAGTTCTTTTGAAACCTTTGTCTGTTAGTATTAGACCTTGCAGATCTTTCTGGACATCTTGAAGCAAAATGACCAATCTTATTGCAGTTGAAGCACTTAAAGGGTAGTTTTCCTTCATACTTACCGGATCCTCTTGGTAGTCTTTTTGCAATGAGGGCTTCAAGTTGAGCTGTTTCTGCTTCTTCTTCTTCCATGTCTCTTCTTGCTTGATCATACCATGACATCTTCCTTGAAGAGTTTTCTCCCGGATCAAATCTATGTTTGCCTTTCACATAGGCACTGGCTTTGAAAGCAGATTCAGTCTTGGGAGGATCATCTCCAAACTCGGTCATTTCAAATGCAGCTAGCTTGCCAGCCAATTGTTCTCTTATGACAGTTGTGTGGGCTCTGAATTCATCAATTGCAACAACCTTGATTTTGTAGGCAGCAGGAAGGGATCTGAGGATTTTGCAAACAATCTCATTTTTATCCAGAGTTCCACCAGCATTTCTAATTCCACACACTAGTTCATTCACTCTTGGCATAAAAGTAGTGATGTTTTCATCATCTCTCATCTTCAATCTTTCAAATTTCCCTTTCAGACTTTGCAACCTTGCACTTTTGACAAACTCATCTCCTTCATATAGAAGTTCCAGTTTAGTTAGGATCTCATATGCAGTTGGTAGGTCAATAACATTTGAGAGATCTGAGTCATTCAATGCGCTTAGAAGAGCTTCCTTGGTCCGTAGATTGTTTTCAGCATCTGTGATTTCATTCAGAGTTGTCGGACCACCTTGTGGAGGTACATATGGTTTTGAAACCATGGCCAAGTATGCTTTTCCCATACATTCCAAGTGACATTTCATGCGACCCTTCCAGAGAGTGAAATTGGTTCCATCGAACTTCGGACTATCCTTTTTGTATGACGACATCCTGGATCTCCTCAAGCGGTTAAGCTCCTTTCAGAGGAACTTGGCTCTGATACCAATTGTTGGATCTAGGGCATACAACTGAGAGGGGGGGTGAATCAGTTGTATACAAACTTGCTTTCTATTTCAAACACTTGATTCGTCTTGTTAGTTAACAGCATATCAGTTAATCATCCATGAAAGTAAAATGCACAAACACAAGAGCAGATAAACATCAACACAATGAACACCAAGATTTTGACATGGAAAACCCGGTTAAGGGAAAAACCACGGGGTGATTAACCCAAGGATTATTCTCTGTTAAAAGAATAAGAAAAAGAATGGCACTTGCCAATTAGGGCTCACTGCCCGAGCACACTACTCACAAAGAGGCCCACTGCCTACAAGGAGACACACTGTCTACAAAGTGATAAGAATCATGGTCTTGAACTGGAGAATGACATCTTTACCATGTCTGGATCAGTTCCATTTAAGCCCAAAAACCTCTGCTCTGCCTTCCGCACTTCTCTTCGCTACACCACTCTTATCCACACAATCCACACTACAAAATGAACTCACAAACCTTTATTTATACAAGACATCGACTTAGGAACAATCATCTAAGTCGGCAATCAACCATAAGAATATCCGCAAGATGAATAACACATCCGGTCGGCCACCACAAGAACATTCGCAGGATGAACAACTCATCCGGTCGGCTAAACAGAGCAAGAACTTCATCCGGAAGATTATCTTCAATTCCGGGCTCTACCATCAATGCGGACCAACAACACAACCTAAACATGATCCACAGGCATTTCCAAGCCTGCCTAAATGACCAGGTACATCCGCACTTCCTCTACTTACTGGAATCTCTTCTCTTATCCGGAACTTCAAGAACACAGTCTGTCGCCACTGTCACAATGCAAAAGGTACTTCCGGATCTCCAAATCATACACAACTTGAGATGACACATCACAAGGACATCCCAAACACTCCTTCCAATCTATAGATTAGGATTATACAATTCTGGACCTCACCGGACCTTTCTGTGATCCTCTGTCACCTCTGAACACTTGCTGGAACCAGTTCCACACCGACAGCCACAACTCCTTTAGATCTTCATGCCGACCTCTGAAATCTTAACTGAAGCATCTCAAGACTCATATATACAAACCCTTTAATCCGTATCCTCCGGTTCACATCCTATATAATACATTTGCCTTCTTCTCATCACTGTTCTTCACTGTTCCTGACTGAGGCTAATTTCCTCAATATCCTCAGCACACTGCTCATCGAATCCCTCTTGTCAATGCAATATGAGTATGTTGACATCAATGACAACACTGGTTCACCTCATACTTGCAACATGCACATCTCCAAAGAGTGATTTCTCCCTTTGCACTTAATATAATAGAATTTCTTCTCTTCTATTTAAAGCTTTTGTGTCTAATCTCCAATGGCTGATGAAATTGTAATTTCCTTAAGAATTTCCCTAATTGTCACCACCTTAATTCTAGCATAAATATATGAGTTCTATTCCAAAATATCCTTGTCTAGGTGTACAACCATGCCAAGGGTGTTAGGATTAAGGTGCCATCAACCTTGTAAATCCTATGTAATTAATTACTCCTAATATTGTTTGTAAATCACCCATAAGGGATAAAAGGTTTCACTAGCAGCGGTCTTGTTTCAGCTACATGTTTATATTTGGTCGTCGATGCTAATTCATCAACGACGGGGGGTCACAGGGGGGTTTCCCCCCTAAGAGGGTCCGAGGGCCGCACGCCCTAGTGGGGGTTCAGGGGCAGTGCCCTCGAAACCACATTTTGTTTATATTTTATCATTCTAAATCTGGACTGTTCGTCATTAGGTCACATATCTGATGATTGATATTATGTTAGTTTTCTTGCCCTAGAAGGCAAACCCCTTTTATAAGGATATTTGTACTACATTTTTAGCACAGTTCAGAGTAACAGGGCACCGTTGGATTAAAGAATGGAGAAGGAGAGGAAGTGCATGTATTGTAATCTCATATTTGAAGATAATACAACTTGGAGCCTCTTTTTCTTGGTGGAGTTTTTTACCCGAAAGGGTTTTCTCCACCTTACATACTGTGTTATGTGTTTAGTTCTTAATGCATGTTATTTCTATGTAGTGGGTTTTATTTTTGTTGCAATATCCATTGATTCTACATTGTTTAAAGGACATAAATAACGTTTGAATCAGATTTCTATTGTGTGGTTTGCACCTTCATTTCTAACATTTGGTATTAGAGCCTGGCCAGTTTTGATTTTTGAGTGGTAGTGTGAAGGTTTTTTAGCTGCAGTGGGAGATTTGGTTGTTGTTTGTTTATAGATCTTGTGTAGATATCATGGCTTCATCCACTGTTGCTTCTACCTCTCAATTGGACATTGTAAAGTTCAAAGGCATGGGGTACGAATTGTGGAAGCTGAAAATGGAGGATTTGCTAGAAGAAGAAACCAGTGGTTGGTTGTTACGAAAGAGAAGAAATCCGATGATATTGCTCCTGATGAGTGGGAAAGACTGGATAAAAAGGCACAAGGTACAATCTGGCTGTGTCTTCCAAATTCTATTCTACTAAATGTTGCGAGTGAGAAGTCTGCACATAGCTTGTGGAAGCGTCTAGGTGAGATCTACCAAGCCAAGAGTATGGTAAATAAGCTTTATTTAAAGTGTAATTTATTTTCCATGAAAATGAAAAAGGGTGAATCAGTTATAGAGCATTTGAATTCATTTAATTTGTTATGGAGTCAACTAGCATCTGTAGATGTTGAGGTGAATGAGGAAGATAAATGTATATTGCTTCTCTTGTTCTTTTCCTAAGTCATGGGAGAATGTTATTTTGTCTATCACTGCTAACCTCATAGATCCGAAGTTGGATGCTCTTGTTTCAGTTCTATTGTCACATGAATTGAGGAAGAAAAGTCTGGATAGTTCAGGGGATGCTCTCAGTGTCAAGGGAAGGTCTATGGAAAGAGGACCAAAAAGAGATCAGAAGGGGTAAAGACAAGTCTAAGGGTCATTCTAAGACTTCTAGAAAGAAGAACAAAGTCAAGTGTTGGAACTGCGGAAAGAGAGGACATGTGAAAAAGGAATGTAGAAACCCGAAGAAACAATGGGATTCCACTACTGATAAGTCTTCAAATGTAGGTGATGAGGTTTAACTTTTTGCATGTAATGTTGTTTCTCATGATCATTGGTTGGTTGACTTAGGATGATCTACCACATGACCCTGCATAAAGAATGGTTTTCCACATATGAAGAGTATGATGGAGGAAATGTGTACCTCGGGGATAACTCTACATATCCTATTGTTGGACAAGGGAAGGTAATGTTGTGTTTCAATGATGGGAGAATTAAAACCCTCCTTGGTGTTTTGCATGTTCCTGGATTGGCTAGAAATTTAATTTTTGTTTCAAAGTTGAATGATTTGGGAATGCATGTGACATTTGATAAGCATGGTTGTAGATTGGTGAGAGGAAACTTGGTGGTAGCAAAAGGGAAAAGATTGGGAACTCTGTTTACGCTAGAAGCCACTACTATTGGGTCATCCCACAATAATGGGTTACACTTTTTGGCCAAACTTGACATTGAAATCAACATTTTGAACTAAATCTTCACTTTCTAACACCTATAGCCGCTAAACCGTTAGGAATTTGAAGATGATGCAAACTAGTGATTTGTGAGATTTTGTCTGTAGATTCTAAATATATATTTTTTAAAAAATTGGAGTTAAATCGTAAGTTTTTTTTGCGTCTTCTTTGATAACTAGTTTAATAGTAAAAAATATTTTTTTAAAGTGATGTGTATCCTGTCGCACATAACTTTTTTTTACAAAGGATAAAATTCTGATTCTTTTGAATTTAGATTGGTAACACCGATATCTAGAGGATGCATTTGGTTTCATAATGTTTTGTTGAATATTTTTTTAAATTAAGTTTTGAAGTCAAACTAGTTATAATTTAGACATAGGCGTATTCTATCCAACATAACTTTTTTTGTAGGTATCAGAATTCAAATTGTTTTTGTTGGAATAAGGACATCAATACGTAGAGGACATGTATTTTTTTGAATTTTTTTTCTCTACTTTCCTATTTGTTCATATGTGTGAAACAAAGACCTTGATGTTCATTGAAAACCCTACATTCACAAGAAATAAAAAATAAATATAATAATCAAATTAAATATATTTAAAATTATACTTTTTGGCAAGATTATAATAAGGACTACATAGTTACAAAACATAAATTTTAAATGAATTCATTTGATCCCCCAAAAGGTAAATCAAAAGTGGTTTTTTATCAGTATTTTGATAGGTGTAGAGGAGACTCCATTATAGGTATGGTTTAAAACTAGCGGGGTTCTATCCAAGGGGGTTTGATCAAACCCTCTTCAATTAAAATCCTTTACATGGAACCTTTCAAGGCTTAAATCATTATATTTTCTAAAAATATATGATTTCAGCAAAAAATAGGATGTCCCAGAAAGTGTAACCCATTATTGTGGAAGCACCATGTTTGTAATGCCTCTTATGCATTTGAGGCTAATACTAAAAAATACATGTATGTTGTGGCATCGTAGATTGGGCCACATAAGTTAGTCTAGTTTAAAGACTATCTTAAATAAAAAAAATAGACGGTTTATCCTATTCTGATGAGAGTTTCAAATTTTGTGAACATTGTGTGTTTGGAAAATAGAATAGATCTCCATTTCCTTCAAGCAGCAATAAATCTAATGATAAATTGGAACTTATTCATTCAGATGTTTTTGGTCCAGTGGATGTTGAATCAATTGGAAAATCTAGATATTTTGTTTCCTTCATTGATGATGTCTCAAGGTTTACCTGGATTTATTTTATGTGTCACAAATATGAAGTTTTCACTAAGTTTAAGGAATTTAAAGCCTTAGTTGAAAAGCAATCAGATTATAAGATAAAGGTTTTGAGATCTGACAATGGAGTGGAATATTGTTCTAAGGAATTTGATGAATTCTGTAAGCATGCAGGTATGGTTAGACAGAAGACAGCTCCATATACACCATAGTAGAATGGAATGGCAGAAAAGTTGAATCAAACAATAATGGAAAGAGCCAGAAGTATGTTGAGTGAATCACAGTTAAACAAATGCTTTTGAGTAGAAGTTGTGTGTACTGCGAACTACTTAGTTAACAAATCTCTGTGTAAGGCTCTTGTTTCAACTCCTTATGAAATGTGGACAGGTATGAAACCTTTGGTTTCACATTTAAGGGTATTTGGTTGTGAGGCTTATGTTCATGTGCCTAAAGAAAAATAAACTAAGTTGGATCCAAAAGCTAAAAAGTGTACTTTAATTGTATATGGTGATAATGTAAAATATTATAAGCTTTGGAATCTTTTAACCTGAAAGATTATCAATTGTAGAGATATTATTTTCAGGGAACTTAGTGTTATTTCAAAACATGAATAGCCAAAGGAAAAATAAGAAAAAGGTGAAGAGAGTGCACTTTGAACTAGAGCATGAAGATGCACCTCAAAAAGAACAAAATGTAGGGGGGTGAAGAAGCATAAGAAGACTCGAGTAAAAGTTTTGATGAGGGAGAATCTATTGTGACAGAAGAAGTTGGTACAAATGAGCATGTGCAAGAACCTAAAGAGTATATTACTCCACCTCTGAGAGGGTCCACAAGACAACGGAACCTAGTTGATAGGTATAGCCCACCAGATTTCTGTTGTGTATTTGCTTTATTAAGTACTGACAATGAGCCTATAACCTACAGGGAAGCTATTCATGCATATGACAATGAGTCTTGGCAGTTAGCCATGTAGGAGGAGATGATGGCTTTAGACTCTTGCAACACCTAGGATCTTATTCGTTTGCCCAAAGGAAGAAAGGCCATAGGTTGCAAGTGGATCTTCAAGAAGAAATTTGGAGCAAACAGTTCATTGGAGAAGTACAAGGCTAGACTGGTAGCCAAGGGCTACTCCCAGAGAGAGGGAGTTGATTTCAGTGAAATTTTCTCTCATGTTACTAAATTAACTTTTGTTAGATTTCTCTTATCCATTGTTGCAGCTCTTGATTGGGAAATAGAGCAAATGGATGTTAAGATTGCATTCTTGCATGGAGATCTTGAGGAAGAAATTTACATGCAACAACCTACAAGTTTTGAGGTAAAAGGGAAAGAACATTAGGTTTGCAGATTGAAGAGGTCTCTTTATGGTCTGAAACAATCCCCCAGAATGTGGTACCAAAAATTTGATTCATTTGTGTTGAAATTAGATTTTATTAGAAGCGGGGACGATCATTGTGTTTGCATTCATTGTATTGATGATTCTATTTTGATCATTGCATTGTATGTTGATGACATGTTATTTTTCAACAATACTAAGGGTATGATCAGTGAGTTGAAAGCCCAACTTTTAGGTGCATTCAAAATGAAGGATCTTGGAGAGCTGCTAGGTATATTTTGGGGATGAAAATCAAAAGGGATAGAGGTAACAGAAAAATTTGGTTATCTCAAAGTAAGTATGTGAACACCATTTTGCAGAGACGTAGTATGAAGGATTGTAACCTAGTTAGAGTTCCTTTGCCCATTGGTACTAAGATTTCATTAGATATATGTCCAAAGAATGGGGATGATTTAGAGGATATATCTAATGTGCCATATGCTAGTGTTGTAGGGAGTTTGATGTATGCAATGGTTTGCACTAGACCAGATATTGCCCAAGCAGTGGGAGTTTTGAGCAAATTTATGTCTAACCCTAGTAGACAGCATTGGAATTATGTGAAGAGGGTGTTTAGATATCTAGCAGGCACTCTTGATTACTATTTGGTTTATTTTGGTACTGACAGTGCTAACAAAACTTTGGACATATAGGATTTTGTTGATGCAGGTTGGGCAGGTGACTTGGATAGTCGAAGGTCCACTAGTGGCTATGTGTTTACTTTGTTTGGTGGAGCAGTGAGTTGGATGAGTAAAAGGCAGCCCACGGTTGCTTTGTCCACCACCGAAGTAGAGTATATGGTTGCTACCCATGTCTCTAAGGAGGCAGTTTGGTTGAGGAGATTGTGTACACGTATTGGTTTTGATTGCAGGATCATTCATATTGGTCGTGATAGCCAAAGCGTTATTTGTTTGGCTAAGAATCCTATGTATCATGCTCGAACTAAGCATGTTGATGTACAGTATCACTTTGTTCAAGAAATGATTGCAAATGGACAGATTGAGCTGAAGAAGGTAGACACTCAAGGGAATGTTGCAGATGCTTTGACCAAGCCTATGAGCACAAAGAAATTTGTTTAGTTCAGAGAGGCCATGGGCCTTGCTTCTAGTGCCTGATTATTTTATGGTTTTCCTATGGATATTTACAATGTATGATGTCAAGTGGGAGAATGTTAGGATTAAGGTGCCATCAACCTTGTAAATCCTATGTAATTATTTACTCTTAATATTGTTTGTAAATCACCCATAACGGATGAAAGGTTTCACAGTAGCGGTCTTGTTTCAGTTACATGTTTATATCCGGTCCTCAACGCTAATTTGTCCGTGATGGGGGGTCGCAGTGGGGGTTTGGGGGCAGCACCCCCAAAACCACATTTTTTTATATTTTATCATTATAAATTTGAACCATTTGTCATTAAGTCACAGATCTGATGGTTGATATTATGTTAGTTTTCTTGTCCTAGAAGGCAAACCCCTTTTATAAGGATATTTGTACTACATTTTTAGCATAGTTGAGAGTAACAGGGTGTCATTGGATTGAAGACTGGAGAAGGAGAGTAAGTGCATGTATTATAATCTCATATTTGAAGATAATACAACTTGGAGTCTCTTTTTCTTGGTGGATTTTTTACCCGAAAGGGTTTTCTCCATGTTACATTCTGTGTTATGTGTTCAGTTCTTAATGCATGTTATTTCTATGTAGTGGGTTTTATTTCTATTGCAATATCCATTGATTCTACATTGTTTAAAGGACATAAATAAGGTTTGTATTAGATTTATGTTGTGTGGTTTGCACCTTCATTTCTAACAAAGGGTTCTTTCAATTTTATTCAAGCACTCTTCTGACCAATATTTTGTTGAGAGATTGTATAATCTAATCCAACACAGGCCTTTGCAACGTGTGTAGTTATTAGGGTTGAAGTGTAGATCCCATTTCTATGTGTAAAGGGGTGAATCACCCATAAACCAAGATATTCTCAAGAGGACTTGATCTTTGTCATGTTTGTTAAGAAATATGGCAATGAAAACTCCTTTCAGAATGAATTTGATGACATGATTTATTTGCCAATTCTCCTTCACGCATATTGTGATATTGTTTCTTGATTGTTTTGGTCCAATAAATCTCCCAATGATAGTTGCTTCTAACAACATTTTGGTATCCACCTCTACCTCTATTGAGAGATCAACCTTGAGTGCTAGTGTCTTCTCCTTACTCTACTCTATGTGATTATTTTCTTTGTGTGAATTGTCTACTTTTGGTAGCGAAAGTTGGTTGCGATCTTTGAGTGCCATTTTTTATGGATCTTTACAATATTTGATTAAGCAGTTTATATATATATATAGTTTTGATATCTTTTTAAAGGGGTTCTCTTCCAAGAATCTTTGGCTCCCATTTTTATTTAAAGCTTTTTTAGCATACCTATAGGTCTAGCTTCAAGAAAGGAATGCACCAACATCTTTGATTCATCCATAGCTCTTACATGTTCTTTACTACAATCTACCAATCATCTAATAGCCTCTAGGATCTTTAAGTCAATTATAACTATCCACATTATTCAAATAACTTTCAAGATCCATTTAACAATATCTTTGTATATGCTTGTGACTTTTCTCTTTGGTCTTTTATATCTACATTCCACCAACAATGAAGAACCCTTGGTTGAGAGGAGAAAGGATACAACAACCATCATTTCTCACACTTCAAATTGACTTATCTCAGGTGTGGGAATCTTGGTTACTTTTTTTTCATTTATTTTAGATTATTTAATAGATTAGATTAGTTTTGAGTGTTAGTTTAGTCATTTCCTTGCTCCAAACTTCTAACATTATGTTGCAAATTTTGGATTTAGGATAGAATAGTTTTGTTTCTTAGAATATATTTAGATTCAAATTCATTTCTTGCAAATACAATGATATGACAACAGTATCAAGAATTCATATATCCATCAAAACATCAAAAAACAAACCATCTATCAACCATGAAGAAAACACCATCACACAACTAAAATTGATTTTACAAGAAGAAATTGCTTCACTTTTTTGAACATCTAAGACAAAACTAGTAAACATGCATATTCTTCTTTGATTTATTAAGTGCTATTTTGATTAAAAAGTAGTGGAATTAGTTGGGTTATTCATTTGTTGTTTTAATTCACCGGTTTTCCTTTCTATTTTCCATCTGATTACACTTAACTATAAAAGGAAAAAAATATTGTTATGTTAATTTTAGAATTGGTTTAGATTCATCTCTTTAGCATAAATAGATCTTTTTCATGCATGAAAACATAAAACATAAAAATAATATAAAATCTAAAAATCAAAAGATAAAAACATAGTGTATGCCCTTCATTCATTCAAGCTAAGATTAGCTCTAGACTTACTTTCAACTTTCAACTTGTGAATATTTGAATGTTAAAAATAAGTGACCACTCCATTGGTTATCCCAAGTATTCAGTCAAATACAAGCATTCAAACTACAAACATTTAAACATTACTTACTACTTTCCAAATCAAGCATCAACAAAACTTTTGAACAACCAAAAACTAAGGGAACACATTCTAAGGCACCAAAGGAGATTCTACTTGCATTATCCCACTCTTAATCACAATCTAGTATTTCATGCATGTGGCCAAGGGTGAGGGTAAATTGGGAAGAAGTCACTTTGAATGAGCTAGAAGAGTTGTTTCCAACTCCTATAGCCGCTAAGATTGTTGAACAAGAAGCATTGGAAAGAATTGAAGAATAAAACAATTACTTGCTTTCCTTTGAATTAGCCCACCTTGAAGCTATATTTGAAATAGAATCCTCTCATTTGAATAAATTCCTTGAAAACACCCGGCAATAACTCCACACTTTATGAACAAAAATTACTACTCACAACATCACTACCACAATCTAGATGAATAATGTTGCCACCTATCGAGAACTTGTTCCTCATGAACAATGATCCACCAGCTATCCAATCAAACATGAGCAATGCATGTGCATCCCATTTGTGATTTACACATAGTTGTGGTGAGTTACATTTGGAGTGTACAGGTTTGAAGGAGTTTCTTACTTTGTGTCGCATCATTCCTACTTTGGATCACTTTAGTATTCTCTTAGACCTACCTTAGGTGGATCAAGCTCAAGTGGTCCCTTCTACAATCCTCCAATGCCTCAAGTTTATTCATGGCAATGGGGTGATCATAATTCCATGTCATGAGTACCAACCTCTTTCTAAGTTGGGAAATTTTACGATTGATTACTTCATCTCTAAGCCCATGGGTCAACCCTATAAGCACCATGATACTCTACTTGACATACACAAGTGTTTTAAGGAACAACAAGCCCATATTCATGATAACAATACAAACCTTTCTATCAACCCTTCTAGGCCACTCATTTCCCTCTTGTGTAAATTTAATGGCCTATACATTGTCCTCCATACTCTTCCTTCAATTTCTAGTACCATTATCTATCCTCCTAGATCTAAACTAAAGCCTAAAGATAAACCACCTCCTCCTCAACCTGAAACTCCTATTCTTCCTCCTCTCTTTACCCTTCCACCCCTTCTACCTACCCAAAAAATTGCACCCCTTCTCAAACCTCCAACCCATCAACATCCTCCTCCTGAACCTAAAAAAAATACAGTTTGTGTCTAGACCCTCCTCAACCTGAAACTCCTATTCTTCCTCCTCCCTTTACCCTTCCACCCCTTCTACCTATCCCCAAAATTTCACCCCTTCTCAAACCTCCAACCCATCAACATCCTCCTAAACCTATAAAAAATATAGTTTGTGTCTAGACCCAAGCTTCTTTCTCTTCAATCTAAACTAAAACTCTTGATTCCTCCTAATTCCTTGGCCTTTGTCCCTACACCTCTTGATTCTCCCACCACTCCTCCTTTGCCTTTTTTTTTTTGTGGAGACTATCCCACCTTCTAAATATCCTCCCATTTATTCTCATGATGTTGATATTCGAGGATTCTTCCCCACTTGTTACTATTATGATTTCTAACTCATGTATTCTCTTATAACACACTTGGCCAAGTTCTCAACCAATGACTATGAGGACAATAATTGATGATGGTCACTACATTAATCACATTGGATGATTCTTTTTGGATCTCTTAAAAAAAATTTCTCTTTTAAGCACATTTTGTACCCTTTGTTTGTCATGATTAGTGAGTTTTATGTGTCATCCTTATAGGTGTATTTTAACACATGCTTAGGAGCAACCTATCTATGTTGTGGTATTTGTTGATTCCTCTATTTGTCCTTGACTTCTTCAATGTATCTCTTTCTACTTACTCTTATTCACCTACTAATTTTGGGGATGATGCAAAGCATTGATGTGTTAGTGCCCCCTTCATGTTGACCCACAAATTTTAGGTCTTCTTGTGTTCCCACTTCTATTTGTATGTTTCCTCTCATGTTTTATTCTCTCTATGTTGTTATCATTCCTTTTGTTTTCATCTTCTTGTATTTTCGGGATGATGCAATGTACTAAGGTCACCCTTACCTTTTTCATGTTGACTTAGCAATATCAAGACCTCCACTCTTTTTGTTGTAACTCACTTATAATTCTCATTTCCTCCTTTATGCATGTGATGTTATATGGAAATGGAGGATGATGATCACTCATGGTAGTCATAATAATATTACCATCTTACCATGGTTGATTCTAGATACATAGATCTTTGTACTCTCCTTATACATACTTATACTCAGTCTTTCCTATGCATCCTTCCTCTCTTATGTCACTCCATTCTTAATATTTTGTTATTTCTTCTCTTTCCTTGTACACTCTGTAACATCCTATCTACTTGCTTATCTGATACTCTTTCTTTCCCTTATTATCTAAGTTCTTCCTTTTATGAGATATTCACTAGTGTTTTTCCAATTTTCCTTAATGTCTGCCATTTTTAAATTTCTCTCAGGTCCTACACATTCTCATGTTTCCTTTTGTGTGTGATTATCTATTTTCTTTCTAGTATTTCACACATAACACTTTCATATGATTCATCCACTAGTACATGTTATTATCATTCCTACCTACTCATAACTACTTTCTTCATACATCTTACTTTTTCACATTGTTTGGATACATATGGTACTATAATTTAATCTCACCTTATTCCTTCCTCAGATGCATTGCTCTAATTTCATATTACAACTTACTCCTCCCACTCATACAATTCAACATCTTCTAGGTTCCTTCTACATGTCATGTTTCTTCCTATTCTTTATTCCTTTCTACTACTCAAGTTAATGTTCACTTTCCATGTTCTAAATAGTGATTCACATGTTCCTCCTATGTTATGGTATTTGATGTTCCTTTCACACATGTAACTATTATAGTTCCACTCTCTTACACCTCTACATGCTATGATTTCCCATTTTTTTATGGGTGTTATGACCCTACTCCTACCTTTTTCTAAAACATGTCATTTTTTCTCCTATCCTTTGCCTTCTCCATGGTGGAAACACTCTACTTCTATCACAAGGGCATCACCTTAGACTTTGCTTCCCTTTCTTATCTTATTCCATTATTTGTCTTTTCATATTTATTATTGTTTTACTTTACAAATTCTCTCCTTGTATCCTACATACTATCTCTTTCCCCATTCTAGGGGATAATATTTTTCCCCCTTACTAGGGGAAAATACTTCCTTTCTTGCTTCCCCTTCTTCTCTCTTCTCCACTTTTCCTTAACTAGTGGGTATACCTCCTACTATTTTATAATTTTGATCAGAGCGACCATGTTTCCAATTTATTTGGGCATAGCTTTGCCCTTTTATTTTGTGGTTCTATCATAGCCATTATCTAATTTATTTGGGCCTAGGATAGGCCCTTGTTGTTTGTGGTGGCTCTGTCACATCCATTACCTAGTTTATTTTGGGATTGGCATGTCACCCAAACCCCTACCTCCTCACCTTGTTTGTTTTGTTTTAGGTGGCTCCACAACCAAGTCCATATCAAGGTGGCTCCTCCATCACCATGATTCCTTTTTTTCTCTCATAACCTCATATTTCCACTCCTACTCTATCTGATCACGGATCCATGTGCTTCTCTTCCTTTTCAATATTATTTCAATAGATACATTTAGTAGATTAGAAGTGTATGATTTCCTTTCTACATTCTTCTTTTTGTTTCTTGTTATCATGTTTCCTCTTGATGAATAGTAACTAGTTTTATTCCACAAATACATTTCAGGTTCAGAGTTTATGCTAAAATGAAGAGAAGATAGAAAGTGTGAGATCTTTTATATCCTTTATATATTTCAATTATATTTATGTGATGTATTTACTTTAGTGTATTTCTTCACCTAATTCTACAAGATTGCTAAAGTTGGAACAAAATGTAAGGTCAAATATGCACACTATACAATTTTTATCCTATGCTTCTACACTCATTTCAGTGTCCACTCTCATAATCATATTGTAGGTCTCACTTAGCCTATTTCCTAGCCTAAACCTATCACTATGCAATACACATGTGATTAGACATGTATTTTTGTTCTTAGCCTACCCCATAAGTTTGGAGGCCTAGTGGTTGAAAGACACTTATGCCCTTGGATGCTAATGTCCAAACACCAAAGTCCCAAAACATTGTTGTGTGAGTTCAAATCAAATCTATAATCTCATAGTTTTTTTTAACCCTAACCCTAATGCTTTCTTTGTATGTTTTCTAATGGATACCTAGTCAAGAACTTCCTATAAACTCACTATCACTCTCATTTTAAAGGTTCCAAATTCTTGTTCTACACTCTTATTATACAAATTCTAAGTTCTTTATTCTCACTATTGATTATTCAATAAGTGTTCTTTAGAGTTCTCCCTTGGTCTCTTAGACACCCTCCATAACTAAAAAATTCCATTTATTAGTCCATTTTGCTAGTTTTGTGTCCTTCATCACTTTCCTCACTCCCATTGTCTATTTTTCATTATTCCCTTAGCTAGGTAATTCCTTCCCTTGATATCCCAAAACCCTAGCATCAAAAATCCCTCCTTCCATTCCTCCAAGTTGTAGATCCATACCTTAGCATCACCCTTTGCATATCAGGTGACTATTCCATCTCCCTATCTCTCCTCCATAACACTTGTACACACCACCATTGACTAGACATCCTCTATGGTTTTCCTCATTGTTGTATATCTTTTCACACACCACCATCACCACCACTTAGAGATTGCAATTCCTAATTTACTTGCTATACATAAAGGCTAAAATATGCCAAATAGGAGATTGACTAAGGTAGTCTCCCAATAGCACTAATCTCATTTTCTCCCCCATCAAATGTTATCCATAAATATCTCATTAGTAGAGATTAATGTTGGGATTTTGTACACATCACAAGGTTTGTAAAATTTAGGAAAGAAACTCTAGGAAGTTGTAGAGCCATCCAAGACAAAGACACTAATGTTTGGTAGGGTCACCAACATCTGAGGACCAAACATCAACACACAAAGACCAAACACCAACACTTAAGAGTTAGACACTAGCATCTATGATTTTCTAGAATTCATTGTGATAGTCCAAAGAGATTCAGAATCCTCTTTTCACCTATTTCCAATCACCTTCTGTTGGAATATGTTGTCATTCGTATCAAAGGATGTCAAAGCAAGATAAGTATAATTTGTTATACATCTCCGTTGAAGGAAGATAGTAATGGAAGACCGATTTAGAATATGTTTAAATTAAAGATTTAAACAAACTAAACAAAGTTGATTTTCCTATGAACCAACTTGAAGTTCTCATTAAGTGCCAAAAATCAGAAATTTAAATAAAGTATCAAATCTGGCCGACCCAAGTATTGGCGTCAAAAGATCATTGGAGGAAGAGTTTTAATTAGTATTTCAAGGTGGCCGACTCCCTTAAAGGTCGACCCACTTAACAAGGCCGACTCTCCTTGTATTGATAAGATCTTAAACTAGCACTAGGACCCATAGGTTCAATGGGCAGGCTGAAAATTTTCTAAAGAAATTTTAGAATTTGTTAGATATTTTTTGTTATCTATTAATTTATAAGTTATTTAATCCATTAATTATTTTATCAATTCTTATTGAAATTTCATCACATTAACTATTGTCTTTCTTTCACTTATATTAGTAAATACAAACATAGTTGGGTAAAATTATTATCATGTCAATTCCTTACCAGGTAAATATTTATATTTTTTTAAGTTATCATTACTTTACATTCACTCTAGATCACTTATCCCTATAGATCATTTAAAAATATAATTTTGAAAATTATAGTTCACCTTTTAAACAAATGCATATTTAATCATATAATTATTTTAAAATAATTATGTGAGGGTACAATAGATTTATGTTCTACCACTTATATCTAATATTATGCACGTAACTATATTTTTCTATTAAATACATACTAAGGTGGCTCATAATCATTTGTATTTGATATCTGAACTTTTATAATATCTATCACATGATAATTCTACTAATTTGTATAATCAATAATTTAATATACATTCTATTATTGATATATAATTAATTATATTATCTCATTAATATTTAAAATATCAAATTTATAAATAATATATATACAATGAATCAAAATTAAATAATCACATTACTATGGATATTATATCAATATTTGCATAGATTTAAAGAAAAAATATTATTTGTTCAACATTAAAATAAATATTATTTGTTTAATAACTAAATCCCTGTAGTATATTTTTAATAGATTTTGGTGTGTTTGTTTTATTCAAAATAATATTTCCCAAAAAATTTCTCATGTAAACCTAGTAAAAATTAAAATTTGTTCAACATGAAAAAAATACTTTGTTCTGTTTTAATATATTTGAATAATAATAAGAATTATACATTAATTATTACTATATATTACTTCTTAATACCATTCGTAATTTGCCTTTTAACTTTACTTGGAAACCTCATCTAAGACAAGGAAAACCAAATAAACAATGCCTCCAATGCCATCTTAACCCCCATAGATAATGTTAGAGAGCCTATTCTCTGATTGCCTATGAAGAACAAAAGATCAAAAAATACATTGCCTATGAAGGATCGGTTTTTAAAATTTTACTAATAAAATAAAATATAATAAAATTTAAACAGTCTATAAAATAACGTAATAAGCTTGTTACACGGTTAAAACCTGGAGGACACCAGTAATTAAAAAGAAACCCAAATAAATCAAAGATGATAATGCTCTTATTTTTAACTATACCCGCTACCTCACATGGTACCCAAATGTGCCGCTACAATTCATAGTTAAACAAAAGATTTCCTCCACGGCACTGGATCTATTCATTCATTGGCGATTCTTTAGTTTTATGTTCGCACTCCCCTTCAGATTGCAATTTGATATGCTCGCCTTTCAACGACTTTCCCTTTCCTTTTCCTTTGAAATCTAAAAAAGAAAAAAGAAAAACAGAGTATCCCGTGGGGGACATTTAAACCACATTCGACTTTTTCTGAGACGATTTTTCCAGAATCATTTCCGGCCATTTTAGACCACGACAGACGAACCAAACACAAACCTATTTACTTATTAGGAATTGACTGCAGATTTGATGGGAGTTACATAGTAGAAAAATAAAATAAAAAATTAATAATTTATCAATTGTCAAAGTGATAAAACTAAAGGTTTTTTATTTTTTATTTTTTATCATTTATAACATTTTGAAAAACAATCAATGAACAAGATTGATTTCATGGTAGTTCTTTTAATCTAGACCTTTCATCTATATAATTCATCATGTGCTGCTCACATAAAGAAGGCTTTCAGCCTAATAAAGAAGCACCTCCCTATACATGGAGTGCCATGTGCATATAAGACAAAAGAGTTAGTTAAAGAAGCACATTAAAAAAGTTGCGATCTACTTTATGATGCAATGCAATTTGTATTTTAAAGAAAAGGTAGCGATTATATTCAATGGAAAGGGTGCGATCTTGTTTGTGTTAAGTGCAGTGATTTTATAAAAAAGACAACAATTATTGTGATAAGTGTGGCGATTTATTCAGAGCAATAATCTTAGAGTAGCGACTTTATTTATGAAGGGCTACGATTTATGTTAAGAAGAGTTGTGATTAAATAAAGAGACACTCCCATTAACAATAGACATATCCATTCATAATTGTGATAAGTGTAGCGATTTATTAAGAGCAGTAATCTTAGAGCAGCGATTTTATTTATGAAGGGCTACGATTTATGTTAAGAAGAGTTGTGATTAAATAAAGAGACACTCCCATTAACAATAGACATACCCATTCAGAAGAGGATGCCTTGATTAAGAAGATATAAAAGGTGTAAGAAGGTATGATTTGAAGCAAGCAATTCAATGTTTTATTTCTGAGTTTGAGAGAAGAGGAGCAGAATATGAAGAGTAAATTTGATTTATTTTGAGAAGGAATTATGAGTGATTATTAGAGAAGATCAAAGAGAAAATATATACATGTTTATAATCAGCTTTGTGAGAAAGATTGGTGCATGATAGTGATCAAATTTGAGAAGGAAGAGAGTGATTGTATTTGGATCAAATTTGGGTGAAGGAGAGATTCATATCGGCCATTGAAGAATAGGTTGAAGCCTATCTTTGCTGAGTTTGTGCTCAGTGGTGGGGATTGGTATGTCCAATAGGTCGGTGCCTATAAGATTCTGTAAGTGGGGATTGGTGTCTCCTATGGGTTGGTGCTCACAAAAAAAGCATTGTAAGAGAAGTAGGTTGGTGCCTAGAAAAGAAGATCAATCAATATATATAAGCAATATTTTGCCATGGTTTTCTCTTACGAGGGTTTCCACGTAAAATCATGTGTTCTCTTTGTGTTCATAATTGTTAGATCTTACATGTGTGATTGATTGTGATTGGTTAAAGTTTGAAAGATAAAAGTTTTAATATATACTGATTCACCCCCCCACCCCCTCCTCCCTCTCAATATAATCGTGTGTTTATCACCTTAATCCTTCTATACCACCAACTGATGAATAAGGAATGTTTTTTGACCCTTCTTTGTCAATTCATAATTACATTCTCCATTATCAAATCTAGTGTTTGAATGTGTTTAACTTAGATCTTAAAATTACTAGTTTATTACTTTATTGAATGAAACTAGATTAGCTAAATGCTTTAAACAAATTGAAAGATACAATGTATTACACTTACTATAACAACTGGGGGGTAAACATATTTTTATCTTTCAATAATTTGTCTCCACTTGACTTTGTGTGTTCCATGAATAGGTGAGGATAGAGAGATTGAATCAAAACTATGATAACATGATAAAATGATTGTATAGAAAGTAATTATAAGGATGGTAAACCAAATAGAAAGCATGAGAATGATACACTTTAAAAAATATAGAGATGCATACTTGAGATACTTACATGTGCATGTGAGATGGAAGATTAAAGATGCCCCCTTTTTTGTGCCCCCCAATGTGAAAAAATATGAAAGCATGTGCCTTGGAGAAACAAACAACCTTGTCCCCCAAGTGACAAGATCAAATGAAAGTCTTAAAAATGATTATGGCATAAAAGTACATGTAACATTTAATAAGATATAGAAGAGATTGAGCAATGAAGGTACCACCATCAATGTGCTCAAAAGATGTATTAGTACAATCCATGACCCCAAAGGGGCTATCCATTAGAATTTCATGTCTTTCATTCCCTTTCTCTTGTTCATTATGTTGATGTTGTTTGATATCTACATGTATAACCTCAACATATGATGGGTCATGCTTGTCAAAGTCAATATATTAATGATTGCTAACATTAGAATAATTATAATTATTCAATTCCATATGGTTACTCTCAACTTGTATCATCCATTTGTCAATAAAATCTTGAATTTTATGTTTCAATGTAATGCATCTATCCATAGAATGTCAAAGTATGCAATAGTAAGCACAAAATATTTAGCCTTGTGTGGTGCAATTCTAGACATATCCATTGTCTTGACATGGAGCAAAATGATAATTTAATGTTCCAATATAACACGTAGATGCTTTTCCAAGTTAGTTAACTCTCTAAATAACATTGATTTGATTGTGTTTATGGTAATTCTGACTATGATTAATGTTAGATACATTTGCATTGCCCCCATCTTCTAAATGTGACATTGATGTTAACTCTTGCAGATGGGGAGAAGTGCTAGAAACATCATGATATACACATTCAGCTTGAAATGAAGCTAAGGTTTGGAAACACTTCCTACAATAATTTAAGAGAAAAGATGAACAAAAAATACAATTTAAAATAATTTGCAGGAAAGAAACAACACAATAAAATCATTCACCATAACACAACATGATGTATCTTCAAAAACTTCTTTAAAAAAAAAACTAGCCTCCAAACTCTGAACTAATAGAGTAATAAAAACAAATATTGGTTACAATCTAGGAAAGGAGCCTCAATGAAAAACAACACCAACACTCAGATCTGGAGTAATAGTAGCAACATAACAATACTTGTAAATACACTATGCAAACTTCATCCAAAGCACCTAATAAATAGAGAAACCAATACATGAAACCACCAAATGGGAATCACAAAATCATGAGCTAATACCACCCAAAAATGGCACTAAAATCCCAAGAAGAATCTTCATGCTAAAAATAACATATTCCTTATACTTGACTAAGAATTTCTCATAACATGTCATAGTGATCCTTCCAACTCAGGTGCTCCAATTTGTCTTATTCAAACCCTCTAAGGATGCTTTATGACGATCATAATGACATCATAGGTTGGTGAATGTTCTTGGTCAACATGTGTAGCTCCCTCTTATAGCTCTTTGATGCATCATAGATGATCTTACATTTCTAATGTGGAAGCCTAACTTATTGAGGGCATAACTTTTGATTCAGAAATCCAATTGAATCTATCTTTTTTAATTTGAGCAACTTGAAGAGCTTCCTGTCACCATAACTAGATTCAATTTGTTAAATCTCATTTTGATAATTTTTAGAGACAAAAATAACCTCTACAACCCATAAATTGCATTTTAGTGATCTCAACATTAAGATGGAAGATTGACACTTTTCAAATATCTTGCAAGAACAAAGGGAATATCAACATTGTCAACTATCTACTTGGGGCCAAGAGACCCATAGACATACAACACCCCCTAAATTTCATTGTGTTAATTGGCTTTGTCAAAGCATCCACAACATTCTCTAAAGTATCAATTTTCTCTGGAAATACATTCCCATCTTCTACCATCTCACAAACAAAATGATATTATACATCAATGTGCTTCGAACTTGTACATGAATGTTGAGTTTTTTGCTAATATGACTATTGCAATAAACTCTAACTACTCTAACACAACCCAATATTTGAAAACAATCATAGAAGCCAAATGGACTCCTTATAGGCATGAGTAGTTGTCATGTACTTTGACTTTGTTGTGGATAAGCAACCACAACTTGTTGCTTACTCATCTAACTCATTATGCCACTGAATAAGTTAAACATGTAGCCACTAGTAAACTGCAATGTCCCCATTTTCATAGAAGAAGACCTATGAGGCTATTTTTCACACTTCGGGAATTTTGTTGGGTAAATTGAGCTTAGGAAATGAATTGTCATATTTTTCTGGTAATTTTGATGTATTTTCTATTGACAAATAAAATTACCCTCTAGGAGAGTGAACCATCTAGGCATAATAAAGTGTGGGATCTTGGCAAATAAGGGATGACTTGATTTGTTTCTACATGTCAGCCTTGGAGAAGAAAAATTAATAAAAAATTAAATAAAAAGTATATTCTCCTTGTGGTCGCCCAAATTGTGGAAAAGGACGCTTAGGAGGAGGTCGGCCTAGAGAAGGCCTTTAAAAAGAAATAAAATATTTTATTTGGGTGCCTAGGAGAGGGTCAGCCCTCTTGAGAAGAAAAAATAAATAAAATAAAATTATTTATTTTACCAAGTTCGGCCTCATTAAGAGGAAAATAATAAATTATAAAGCTAAACCTGCCTTGGTCGGCCAGCATGGGAAAAAGAGGAAATTCAAGTATAAATATAAGGTCTTATGAGGCATTTGGACATCATTGAGTATTATATCAATTTACTTTCCTTTGTGGATCGACAACTTGGTTTGGATTGTTTTCCATGGACAAAAACCCTTGTGGAAATAAGGTGGATTAGATGAAAACCCAATCTTATCTTGGAGGTGGATTCATACAGAATTCATAGTTGCACTTCATTGTTGTTCGTTGGTGAAGAAGAACATATTGCTACATTAGATATTCAGATCAAACTTGAAGAAGGATTCATTTGGTGAGTTTGTGTTGACAATTGCCTAGGGATTCACCCTAGATTGGAGTGCCACTTGGAGAGAGGAGCAACTTACCTTGTGGAGGTCGATTTGGACAATTTGGGTAGATTTCACGTAGTTTGAATTGCATATTTGGAGCAATCCTATTTGTCCTTGTTGGAGTAGCACTTCATCATTATAGGCTTTCATGATTGCACATCAACATTGGGGCATATCTGATCGGCTTGTCTTAGAGTAGCATTTGGGCATTGGGAATTCATTGGCACGAGGGTTTTCAAACCCTAACATTGGCGCCTCAATATAGGAGGGTGATTTCATCATTGGAGGCTCTTTTTGTCATGTTTGGTTTGTAAACCCTAGGAGATTAGTTCTAATTTTTTACAACAGATTTTTGGGCATGTGCTGCCATGTTTTGGCTATTCAACTATAATGATGGGCGAAGCATTTGGCATGATTAATTGATGTATTTAACATTCATTATTGGTTGTTATAAGTATTTTATCAAGTCTGAAACTAAAATCATAAATTTAGAAACTAGGGTTTTGGATCAGATTTGGAAAATCAGGAAATTAGGGCAAAAATCAAAACCCTAAATTCAAAAAAAATAGTAAATATCCTATTCAGGATATTTCATAAACCTTTTGTTGTTGACATCTCTTGCCCAAACCAAATCCACATAAGCTTATATATCCACCAAGTATTGATCCTCTAAAACATCACCGTGATAACAAATGAAATACTTGAAAGTACCCTGCAAATACCTAAAGACCCTCTTCACTCCAACCTAATGTTCATGTCCGAGATAATTAGCCATGTAACAACTCAAGACTTCCACTACTTGGGTAATGTCTAGTCTAGTGCAAACCATATCATACATAAGACTCCCAACTACACTAGCCTAAGGCATTGAATTCATCTCCTACATCTCTACAGGTGTCATGGAACACTACTCAACTAAAAGCTTAGTTAGCATAGAAATAGGAATGATCATTGGTTTGTTGTTGGCCATACTAAAATAGTAAAAAACAAACTCAACATACTTCCTCTAACCAACCCAAAGTTTTTTGTTAGCCCCATCCCATCTAATTTCCATCCCAATGATATACTTAGTAGCCCTAAGCCCTTCATTTCAAGATGTAATGGAAGCTAAAATTTCAAGTCCCTAATCATTTCCTTATCATTACTAAATAACAACATATCATCAACATACAAGATGAGAATGAAAAATAATCACCATTCTATTTATAATAAACACAATGATCTGACTTAGAGTTGATAAACCACAACTCCAAAACATTGAATCAAACATTTTATACTACATTTTAGTAGATTGGTTTAAATCATAGAGGGATTTCTTCAACCGACAACCCAAGTTTTTTATTCTTCTCAATGTAGTGCTCTAGCTACGACATGTAGATCCCTTCCTCTACAATCCATCTACTCAACCTTAAGATAAAAATTAGCAATCAACTTGCAATAGGGGAGACAATCTCACTAAAATCTATTCCCTCAACCTAGAAATAACCTTTGGAAACCAACTACAATTTGTACTTCTCAAAGTTACCATCAAAGCCCAACTTCTTTTAAACATCCATATGCAGCCAATAAGTTTATGTCCTTCAAGAAACAAAAACAAGTCCCATGTATTAGTCTCAGTGCAACCATCTCCTCATCCATGGCTGATTTCAAAGACTCACAACCATCTATTTTCATTACCTCTTAACTATTCTAAGATCATCAATGTTAGTCAACAAAAAAAATATACATCTAAATTTAGGCGAGCTATACCTTCCTGGTTGCCACCTCTATTGAGTGGACTTCTTCAAAGGTTGAGTTGGAGGTTCTTCTTCTTCTAAGCTTTCTGAACTCTCAATATTGTCTTCCTCATCTACTCCAACTTGAACCTATAGTCTAGCATCTTGTGTAGACTTTAGGGTCTTTGGTTGCAGTTGCACAACTAACTTCTCATTCTCCTTTGGCTACTCAACTATAGTGGAAGGTTTGACCTCCTTAAAAATCATATTTCAATTATAGAGAATTTTTTCAACCACAAAGTCCCAAAGTTTGTACCATTTTACACTAACGCCATATCTAATGAAAACATATGCCTCACAACCAAATACATGAAGATGCTAAAGTGAATTTTTTGTATGTCCATACCTTAATGAGGGTTTCCTCCACAAACATTGATGTAAGAGACCTATTGATCAAATAACATGCAATAGCAACCACTTTCGAGCAAAATTTCTATTCCAATTGAGACCCACTTAGCATACCCCTAGCCCTCTCCATCAACATCCTATTCATGCATTCTACAACTCCATTATGCTAAGAGGTGTATATAGTTATATATGTCTTTCAACGTCATTGTCTTTATAGAACTATCTCTGCAAACACAACCCACTTATTCTCTTTTTTCATCCTGATGATGGATCACAGAGTGTGATCCGAAACGTCGATCCAAAAAAGCAATACACAGTTACTTCCAGAAGCACTTCATTCTTATACCATGGACTGTGATGTCTTTACAAAATCTTCACCACCACTGTTAGTCCTCAACCTTAATCTTTCTACTAGTTTGATTTTCCAAGAGAACTTGAAACTCTCTAAACTAACTAAAGAACTCAAATTTAATTCTAAAAAATATACCCATGTCCTAGAATAATCATCAACAAATGATACATAATACAAAGATTTTGACAAGAAATAAACATCTACAAAGCTAAATACATTAGAATGAATAAAATCCAACCACACAGAAGATTTATGAGAACTAGAGTAAAATTAAACATGATTTTGTTTTCCATAAATACAATGCTCACAAAAATCAAACTCAAAAGAAAAATCAACAAGTCTCTACACAAGATTTTTATTAAGGTCTATAGACCTTGTTGACTACTCTAGTTGGGCAACCAAGGCCACAGGGGGTCCAAAGGTGTCAAGATGGAGTAGAGTGTTGTAACAATTGCTCACAAATAGCTTTCAAATGTCCAAGCAACCTTCTAAGAAGCCCAATGCTTGTCTAACCTATTAAAAAAACTAAATTAGGGCTTGCAAGGAAAAGGGGTAAGAGGAGGCACGGGATTCAAAATAAGAGGGGTTAAAAAAATAAAATGAAAAGGATGGGTAGAGGAGCACCAGAGAAAGACACAACCAAGACATAGCCCTCCCTTCAAGACAACCAATCCTCATCCATGGATATACAAATGTTTGTGGTGAGGCTACCACAACTTGCATTATATCAAACCAAAGAGCACTCTCTAGGACAAGACATGAAAAAACAAAAGTCTAAAACAACATTCCATTGCAAGACCAAACACACAACATATAAAGACAACCAAAGATATTTGCAAAGAGAAGAAACCATGTACATATAGATTATCAAAAGGAAACAATCTCAATCATAAATCAAAAGAGGTTAATTCAAAGGACCAAAATGATTTGCATGCTAAACCTAAAATAAACATCTTGATTTTTAAGGTAACTTATCTCACACATCTCATAAAAAGGGAGGAAATTTTACATTAAATATTTAGAAGGGGAAGCCAAGACAAATGATAATTTCGAATAACATACACAACTCCAAAAGAGTTTTAATAAATTAGGAGATTTTATTAAAACCTTAATGTAATGAAAAAAATAGTATAGACCTTTCTCACCAATATGGCCCATGCGGGATCCAGGGGTTGATGGTAGGGTTTGGTTGTGAGGTGTGGACTCCCTCTCCATCAAACCATGGTCCAGCTCCTTCAACCCACTCACCAAACTTCTCAACATCAAACCAATATGGGTTAGCCTTATGAATCTCCTGCTCCAGTTTTGAGGAGATGCATGCTACAAGACCATTGACAATGCAATTGTCGCTTCCTGAATGTTGACTCCACTACCTCATTCATGGGACACTCTACATTTGCTCGTATTTTGGTGGACATTGATATCTCCAAATCCCTTCATGGAGATCTAGTTATGAAGGTGGAGGAAAGGTCTTGGATGCAACAACTAGATTATGAGGGCATCCCCTTCATATGTAGACAGTGTTTTGCTATTGGTCACCTTGCCTCCACTTGTCCCCTCTCTCGTCGCAAGGGAGCAACTACATGGTGGAAGAATGCTCTTGATGATCACTTGACTATCAACACGTCTGATTCTCCAATGGATGGAGCTACCTAGGATAAAGAGACTTCTTAGGATTTTGAGTCCTCCCCGCCTATTCCCACTATGACGCACAATCCCATGGGGATGCTAGTGGGTGAGGCTACGATGAGCCCCTCAACTCCTCACAAGCGCTCTTCTTCTGATCGGGCTCAAATGACCCCTTCATCGATTGTTGTCCCCCCATGTCATCCATGATGTGGAGATCCCAACTCCAATTCTATCTTTAGTTCTTCCAACTTCTGGATCGGGTTCATCCCCCTCTTTGCACAAACTGTCTATGGTTGAAGCGACAATTGAGGACTCCCTCCTTTCCCCTCATTCTAAGGATTTGGACTCAGAGTTTTCTTAGATGGTTGTTCAAAGAAGAAAGAAAGGACTCCCCCAAATCAGTCTCTATTTCACACCCTCAGGCCAAGGAAGTAAGATTTGCTAGATTGAGACCTAGAGTCATCTAGGTCTCGTTCTACTATGTTGTATCACAATAGGGCTGCCATCTTTGTGTTATTTGACTCATATCTCATGGTACTTGTTTCATCTGCTTTTTGGCTACTTTGTAAAAGGGTATGGGCCCTTTCAAAATCTCATTTTTATCATTATCAAAAACATTGTCTTCTCAACCAATAACTTGTTCTCTAAGATAAGAGCATATTTAGGTACCTAGAATGCACAACCATTAGGATTGGATATAACAAATCTCTTCATTGTAGGTTCCAATGACTGAGGTGTACACTTTGCATATCTCTTCATCGCATGTACTAAATAACCATGGCATTGTATGTAAGTGCATTCATCAAGCCGAAAGAGTACCAACTCAAAAACTCCTTCACAGGGACCGTGGCTCCTCAAACCATAGTACAACCTCCATTGCCAAAGACAACTTACAAACCTGCATCATTCATTTCACTAACATATAATAGGTTTGTTAGTGTTTTAATTTGCACCTTTCAGTGCAACACAAAACGAAACAGCATGTACAATAGAACTGTTCTTCGAATTAGGAGGGGAAGCTCCCTCAGACAAGAAATTTTAAAAGACAATACGAGTAATCTATCTTTTTTGTTTCTCAAAGGCACGAGCACAAGGCACATCAAGCTCCTCTGCAATCCTATGAGAAGTTTTCAAGTACCGCAAAAAGAATAACTTAATCTAAAACACACTTTTGCTCTCTTCAATTAAATCCAGAGATTGAAGAAGGCAAATGAACATAGGCGAGCTGATTTAAAAGGAAACACAAAAAACAAAGGAAGATAAAAGACAAATGATTATGCATAAAATCACAAACATTTGCTTTCAACCTCAACAATACAAAGCTTGCATAAAGTTAAAGCATACATCTATCCTCAAAGCAATAAACTACGCAACACACGTTTGAACAATAAAATGAGAGCAATAAAAGCTTCAACATTTACCATTAAGAAATTAAGTGTGTAGAATACACTTATTTATACCCTAAAACAAAAGGTGCATGAAAGAGAAAAGAATAGTTGAACTAATACTCTTCAACCTAACCCTAATGTTGCACGCAAGCATGTGAGCTTATTAGCATTTAAAAATATAAAATATGTCTCATACAATTCAGTTGACTGAACTTGCATGACTTCCAAAACAAATCTAAAAATAAATATATCTTTGAAAAGCAAAGTCAATTCTCAAAATAGAAACTACTTTGAAAATCCCTCCAACTGTTCAAAATGGATTTTCCTGCAAATACTGAAAAATGGCTAAGTCTGAGAATTGAGATTTTGCTCAAATTCATCAGCTTTAGCCTCCTCTGGAATAATGATAGAATCAAGGTGCACAATCTTCATCTGCAAGATGATGTTTGCCTCGTCCACTGTCTTTGCGAGATCCAAATACTCATTTGTCGTTGTCCCGCATTGTATGACAAAAAATCAGTCCTTTCTTTGCTCGTTGTTATGAAAATAAGACCTTTTCCGCTGCCAAACTCAGAAATTTTGGAAAAAAAAGTCAATATTTTGCCCTTGGGAAGCAAAATTTCTGAGTTTCTTCTTCAAAATTGCCTTTAGAAATGGATGCAATTGTCGATTTGAAGTGTTTTTAGGTGTTGGGAAAGCACAAAAACACTAAAAATGACACTTTTAGGTAAAAATATTGCCCTAAAAGGTGGCTGGAACTGCTAAAAAATGGAAGAAGAGTGACTAAAAAGGTCTGATTTTTGACCTTTTGAATGTTGCCCTTGCACTTTGTGATGAATCTCCTTCAAAATCCCTTGAAATTTAACCTTTTGATGCTAAAAAACAATGAAATTTGTCTTCTTTCAAGTTGGACCTGCACAAAAATGGAAGTTTTTCTCCAAAATAGCTTTAAAATCCACCTCTATATAGCTGGGAATTATCAAAAATACCTCCTTCTCTACTATAGCAATGCAAAACCAACTCCAATCTCCAAAAATATGAGCTTCTATGGCAATAATGCCTTCACAAATGGAGTCTTTCCCTTATAAGCTCTCAAATATGCTTTTTATTCTAAAAATAAGAGTGCTTTTATTTGCCCTAAGCATGTAAAAATCAATTGTGGATTTGAAGTGAAGTTTGATTCTAAATTTATAGCAAAAACTCATGCAAACTCCAAGTGTGGCGTCCCTTTGCAAAGTTGGTCAGCGAATTTAGATTTAATTTTTTGTTTGTTTTAAACAAAGTTTAATTTGACGCAAAAAGTGCGCTTTGTCTTGGGCGGACACGCTCACAATGAGACGCGCACACCTTTGGAGCAGTGCGCTCCTTGCATGGGTGTTTCTCATCCTTCTAAAAAGCTTTCATTGTTTCTTATGACTTCAGCATTTAATCCTTGGGACGTTCGATCCTCTTTAGCAACTTAGCGGAATGCTCACTTGGCGTGTGCTTACAAACTATCTTCCTTCCTTCGCCTTGAAACACTTCTCCTCGGTGACTTTCCCTCTTTTTGGCACGGGCGCATGAGTAGGAGCACTTGTCCTTCACTTGCAAAGACCTTATGTTTTGAAAAGTGATCATGAACTTTTATAAGGCTTTGGCAAAAGCGCACTTGGCATGGCACATGTCCTCCATTTGAAATGTGCTTTTCCTTAAACACTTTTCTCTTATTGGTGCGGGTGCATGAGTTGGAGCTGCACTTCCTCCGAATGCTTTGATACTTGTGAAAAAAAAAAGTTTAAATGCCCTTTTATAGATTTGGCGGAGGAGCACTTGAAATGGCGTGCTTCCTCCTCCAGAGGTGCGCTTTCTCCAATCTTTGGCGTGTTTCACTTATGCCTTCATGCGCTTTTTTCCCTTTTGAGTTTTGAAAACTTGTCTTGTTCCTTTGAAAACTCCACCTTTTCTCTTTATGCATTTGAGTTTTGAAATTTGGCGATCTTTACTCTAGGCACACCTAGGCTCAAGCGCGTGCGCCATGAGCCAAGTGTGCCAAAATGCCTTAGAATTTTTTTTGAAATTTAGTCACTAGTGAAATTTTCACTTTGAACTTTGACTTTCTTCGCTTTCTGTCTGTGCCTTTCGCTGAGCCTTTGCAATGCTTTGGTCTTCAACTTGACGATTTTGACCTTCGTCTTTCAACAACCTTCCATAGCCTTAGCCATTTTTGGCTTTTGAAACTTCAATTTGATCTTGCCTTCCTTCGACATACTTTGATATATCTTTAACCTGTGAGGTTAGAAGAAAACGACAAGGCAACACAATGCTTAAGACATGAGTTTGATATCACTTTGGGATGATTGTATACATAGACGAAATTTTTTTTTATGGATACAACAAGGTTCTATGCCAAACCAAGGTTGTGTAGAACTCCATTAATACCTTTGATCCTTCCATCAAAGAATCGGATCTTGACTCTCCCATAGCCAATAATATTGAGATAAGAGTTGTTGCTGATATATACCTTCCCATCATCAAAACTCTCACTAAAAACCACTCCTGATGGGGAGGCATGTGGAAAGATGCTCCAAATTCAACCATTCATGCATCCTCACGTGCATGCATAGCCAAGGCTACAACAAAAGCATCTCCTACATCCTCTTGAGAAGATTTATCAAAATTGTAATCAAATTCAATCTTTTTTTCCTCTTTGCAATCTCTTTTGAAGTGGCTATCTTGCCACAATTCCGACATGACGTAATGAATAAAACCATGTAAATACATGACCACTCAAGCTTCTTTGAAACAACCTAGCAAATAACCTGTCCTCATGAAAGTAGTTTGAGTGTGTAGCTTGGGAGGACCTTAGTTGAAGCAATAGATCGCCTCTACCATCATACTTGGTAAAACAAGGTGCCACAAATCCATTTGACAACAAATAAGTCAAAATGTCATATATCAAAGGATTATGTAATATCTCACTAGTGTAGTGCTTGTTTTTAGATCTTTGCTCAAAATCATCAATACAACTATCTAAATAGTCCACCATACTCTTAATAGGGCTCAAATAATGTGAAAGATCAATATGCCCAATATCTTGATGTATTGTATAGGTAAATCATAGGTACTAGTGAAAGAGGATGTAAGAGATAAATCACGAGATAGTTGCACATTATCCTCGCATGGGCCAAGTAAAAATTGCAAAAGATCTTCAAGTTGTTCTTTATGAATGTCTAGGTTGTGTTTGCTCAATCGATGTTTTTGATAAAGATAAGTCAACAAACAAAGGGTTGAACCCTTTACAAACAAGAGCCCCAAGGGCTCGGCAAAGCGGACCAACTTAGGCCACAACGAGAACAAAAACAGAACAGGAACAACACACAGACAGATGTCAAACAGCAGACACGAACTAGACAACCCCAGAACTTGAGGGAACAAATCTGACTCCCTTAACCCTAGGCCGTGAGGCAGCGACAAATTGGGGGAGTCCTTTCTTTTCACGATCGACCAAGAAGACTCTGGGTCTAGGTCCACCAAGAGAGGCGAGAGGAGCGGATCCTCAACAGCCACCACAAGGAAGGAATCACCACACACTGAGGGAGTCGGCAACGTAGAAGAAGAGTCAAGGGCAATCGAAAGTCCAACAGAGGCAATCATTGAGGGTCGGGCAGGCGCGACCTGAACATTGACAGCAGTTCAAGGCACCAAAGGTTTTGTTGAAGGGACAACCAATAGAGGATCTCGGGGAGACATGGTCTCTTGGGATGATTCAGCCAAGGAAGGATTGTCCTCCCTCGAGGAACCACCCGAAGAGGTAGTGCCCACAGTCAAATGATCAGAGAGAGCATTCTTCTACTAGGTAGCCGTGCCCTTGCGACGAGAGATAGGGCATCCAGAGGCAATATGACCAATGGAGAAACATCTCCTGCATCGAAAAGGAAGACCCTCATAATCCAGCAGCTGCGCCCATGGTCTGTCCTCCACCATCAAGTCCACATCTCCACGGAGTAGTTTGGAGATGTCCAAATCTACTAAAATACGAGCCATCGTAGTATGCCCAACTAAAATACGAGCCATCGTAGTATGCCCAAGATCTCAAGTCATAGAGTCCACCTTCAGAAAGCGTTCAATGGCGTTGCCAATGGCTTCATAACAGGAATCCTCCCAAAACTGGAGAGGGAGATTCAGAAGTCAGACCCAAATAGGTATGGTATTCAGTGGCTCCGTAAGAGGATTGAAGGAGCGAGCCCAAGGCTTGATGGACAACGAATGATCACCCTACATCCATCCCTTGTCCAACACTAGGTCTCGCTCCTCGGAGGAAGCAAAGGTTGCTATGAAGAACCCCCTAGCGCTGGGAAAGAGTTCAATCTGCCCAAGGACCAGAGGCTTCTAGGAGTTCAGAACCCAGCCATGGAGATCGGGGAGGGAGGGCCCCAAGCCACTGAACCTACAGACCACACCACGTTTCAAATAGAAGCCCTCATTTTCAGCAATCTCAAAACCACAGACCAAAACAGGGGAAGCATGGGCACAAGGCATAGGCCTAACCCTAGCCTATGAAGGGATTGATTGAGCACGAGTATTAGTAACAACATCAGAAAAGGTTTTCTAAGCACGAACATTAACAGCATCAGAAAAGGATTTTTGATGGCAGCCAAAAGTGGCCTTAACAGTGCCAGGGCCAGCAACAACCGAAGACACCAGCACTAGGTGGATGGATGCCTCGAGAAGTCGACACAGAAGACTTTAGCACATTGTTCACAAGTGCAAAGGGACCCAGAACCCCAACACCACCACCCCCGAAGGACTCCCATACAATAAGAGCGCAACGCCCTGCAACAACGTTAATACCGGAAGAGACTGCCCCAGGAAAGAAGACCTGCAGATCCGGAGGGAAAGAAGGCAGCGAACAGACCTCCAAACCCTGCTTGCTCGCATCTAAGTTTTCCTGCTCGACGCCATTCAAACTAGAAGTTCTCCCGCTCGATGCCATTCCAATTTTTTTTTCTCAATCGATGTTGTATAAGAGGGTGCTCCACAATTACTCAAAAGATATATCATATGAAAGCTTAAAAGGATCCAAAGAAGAATCCCCATGGTCATCAAAACAAGGTATATCATCATCATGCATAAAAATATCCATGGGATCCCCCAAGGAAAGGCCACTAGAATGTTAAGAATGATGAGAAACATGTGTTCTAGAGCCAAAAGTAATCTATAAAAGCATGTGACAAATCATGGAATGATGTATAATAAGCATGACAAAAATCAAACCATTGTTTTGCTCTATCAATCAATGTATCACTAAATGCATGCATCGAAGTATTATCGTGTATATGAGCATCATATGAAATGGAAAATGATCTAACATGTAACATTGCATCTTCATTTTTGCAAACATCATAGATTGAATCATCAACCTCATCATGAGAAGATAAAGAACTATCACTATGCTCCTCACTTGATATATCATTAATAGATCATAAGCCATAAGAAAGAGGACAAGCAACCTCATGTGAAGGTGAAACGTGTATCTACATCACCAGGATTCTCAAGGGAAGATGAAGAAAGAGAGGCATGGGTAGGAAACCCATTAAGTGAACAAGGTAAACTAGCATGAGCTGTATAAAATATATGCTCACCAAGTATATCATCATCACATGAAGAAATCTCCCTAGATGTATCACAAGAGGTTAGGGCTAACTATCAACATTTGTCTCATAAGGTGTATAATCACAATGAGTCATGGAGACAAAGGAGGTAAAATCCTCTAACATAGATGGGAAAGCATGCATAAGGACCATATAGGATGAAAGATTAGACAAGCAGTCAACAATCTTATACATGTGACATGTAGGATTGTATATAATAAAAGGATGCAATATCGTCAAGGACAAAAAGATAAAGAGACAATAAAAGCTTAGAAACAACTTCTAATCCACATGTTGATACCAAAATAAACAATAATAAAGATCCATTGTAAAAGACATATCAATGAAGCACGAGGGTGGATTCACACCATAATAAGCTATGAAATGTGATAAATATACGCAATCAAAGATGTAAAAAAAGGTCAAAACCTTAGGTTAAACCCTAAAGAGGTTTGAATATCAAATTTGCCAAGATATAAAGAAATACAACCAAAAAGAAAAAAAAAACTTTACTAAAATTAGGTTTAATAAAATAAACACTATACAATCTAATTAACCTAATTCAAAGTTGTAACAAATAATGTGGTAGAATTTAAAAACATAGAAATTAAGAGTGAAAGACTTAGTTGAATTGTATATTGTATTGATCATAACTTTTGAACCATAGCTCGGAATTGCTTATCTTAGATGTGTTGGAAACAAAACAACAAAATCTGAACTATGTTGTTCACAGAATTTGCAGAAGGTCAATTTTGTGCCCATAGATTTGGCCTTTAATATGTGGAAATGACCTTTGCCTGCAAATTTGACAACCTTGTTTGTAAACCTTTTATACTTGCACACAAAGACTTGCCTGATGTTTCTACATGCAATAGAAAGCTTGTGAATTGATAGACAACTTTGGGAGCTTGCTAAGCAAGGGTCTTCTCTTTATGACAAGCCCTTGGATTTGATTTAATGGTTTTGATCAAATTTGAAGACAAGAAGCAGCAATGCAAGTGATGATGATGCTTGGAGATTGAGACTTGTGACTTGGTGCAACAGAATGCAATGCAAAAGGATGATGGAGTGACAGTGCAATAGCTAGCGTTTTGCCATGTCTTGATGCGGCTAATGTGGCTCATGTGAAAAGTTCAATAATGGATGATGAATGATCCTTTGTGACAAATAGAATCATGGAGTTGTCCAAATAATGGATGGATATGATATGCTTGGTGGATAATGGATGATGCTTGATGGATGCAAATGACTTAGGATGACTCAAGGCCTTCTAAGACCCCTCCAAGAGCATAAATATGTGTGTGCATTAGTTACTTTTAGAAGAACTCTCTTAAGAATATAAACGTGTCCAAATTAGCTAATTCTAGAAGAACCCCCCTCAAGATCACAAACATGTGTCCAAACTGGTGTATAACAGGAGGGAAAAGTGTTATTGTAGTGACTTTTCACCTTTACAATACTAACACAAATCAGAGTCTTGGTTTGCATTATCTATGTTGTTTTGGACTAAAGATGAACCCTATCAATAACAAAAATAAAGTGAAGGTTGAATAGTTCAATCGTTGCATTTTTAAATATAAGATTTTATCAAAGAATTGCAATAAATGGCTTAGTGAAATTAAACAGGGTATTGAAGATGCAACAAACGGGTGCATTACATTCAGTGACATTTCTTGTGGAGTGTAGTGACCTCCAAGAAACAAGAATGGGATGCCTGCTGTAAATCATACAAAGTGACAAGAGTGTAAGTCTTTGATGACGACCAGAAAAACTGAAACTATAGTAATCTGAACAGTTTCATAACAGACTGAAATAGCAGCTCAGATTACAAGATTTCAGGTGCAGTTGCCGAAAATTCTCACACAAATCGACAAGAAACTTTCAGTACACTAAACTACACTCTCTAAGATTTTTTGTTGTTGGTCCATGGCTTAATTACTGTAAGAACTATTATGACAACAATAATCAAAAGAATTATAATGGCAATACACATCCACTTTCTTGAATTCCGCTGTAAACTCTTGGCCCTCTGAAGAGCTACAGTCCCTGATTGCACATGATCCACTGCATTTGAAACCTGAAGGAAAGCCAATTTGAATTGAAGTCTACATTAGCATATGCTAACATGATTATATCTCATTTAAAGACTCTTGAATAGATGAATGAAAACATCAATAACGTTTCACCTCAAAATATAAGAAGCGTAAACATTTTTAAATGCAGAGAACACAAATATCATATGAATGCAAACATCAACAATGCCGACTTGAAATGCAAAATGTCATAAAAATATTAAATTACATGAACATGGATATCTAAAAACTTCTATTCTTAAATGGGGCATAGATAGAGAAAACAGGAAGAAAACCACAACTAAATAAAGAAAGTTCAACTGAGAATGACCAAAGAACACTGCTTTTACCCTGCAAGATCTCATGATTTCTTGTAACTGAGATTCTTTGCTGTGTTACCAGTTTGCTGGGAAAACCCCCCGATCCAGGTCCAGTTCATTCCAGGTTCAGATTCAGGTTAGGTTCATTCTGGGTATGAGCAGAGCCTGTTCTAATTTCTTTTCACTTTTTTTTTTTAATTTTCTTAGTTTTTGGGTCTTCATAGGTTGACTGGTCAACCTGAATACCTAACCCTAAACACTAAATCGGACCTCAAAACAACTTAAAACATGTATAATATAAATATACATGTGGTTATCTGAACTTAATTCCTGTATAGTAAAAATTAACTGCCTTTTATAATCACTACTTTAGACACTATAAAGGAAAGCCGAAGACAAGAATATTTCAATCCAGAGAAAATATATGGAATTAGTTTCATCCCTATTTCCAAAGAGTCCATGTCTATTTGCATGGCAAACATGCAAAAAGTCTAATGCAAGTACACCAGGACCATGTCAAACTAACATGGAAGCGTAGGGCACAAAGATAAACTTTAAGGTACCAGTGTTGTCAGAGGATCCCTCTAGACTAGGGTTGTTTGTGGAAGTCAGATTCAGCCATTAAAAATTGTGCCTGCATAATATGTTTAATGAGAATGATCATGGCATTTTTTACAAAGACATAGTATACTTTCAAAAGAACATTCTTCATGTCTGGATTTAGTTGTAAATTGGGATAAATGGCTTGTAGAGACTATAATAACCGTCCATAGTTATCAATGAAAGTTAACTGTATCTAGATTGACTGCAACTTTGAAATAAAGCAATATAACCAGACACGTATCAGGGTTCAAGGTAGCATCAGTGGGAAATAAAATGAAAATATCCATGAGGCCCAGAAAACTTTTACACTACAAAATTGAATTGTATCTAAGAATCTCTGTATAGGATTCATTCGGCCCATAAGTTTGAATCACCAATTGCTGTATCCTTCTTTTGGGTTTTGGCCACTCCAAACTGGAAATTATAGTACCTCAGGAAGTAAGGAGTACTTCAGGAGGTTAGGAGAACCTCAGGGAAAAGAATAACAGATGAAAAGGACTGAAAATAGAAACATGCATTATCTGAAATATATGCTGTCTAACATCAAAAAGGAGATGGATTCTCAGTTAATAGAAGGTAACCAAATATCATAAAACACAACAAACAAACAAAAAAAGCAAGTAAATGATCCAATTTAAGACGCCTCCAGGTACATCGAAAGCAATTTGGGAAGATCCATCTGGATCAATCTTTCTTGTATCCTTATTTGTTGTTACCTTTTATACAAATACAAAAGATGCTCCTGCAGCAGTGCATGTTTGTTCCTATAGCTACTCTCGTAAGTCTCAGCTCAGTAAAAGAATATTTTGAGCTTAGGAAGTGACGAAACTTCTTAAGCAATCCTTGTTACACAAACTACTTACACTCCTCAGGATTGCACAGTTATTATTTATAAAATTAAATAACTAAAACAGGCTTTCATACTCCTCAGGTTTGTCCAGCAATCAATTATGAATGACAAAAACCAGATTTTTGTGTTCCTTTGGGTTGCATGACTACACACATTATGAATGACAACCTCTCATAGTACACCTAGTTGATTGTTTGAAATAAACAGTCATGTATAGTTTTGAAATAAAAGAGCAATCATCATGCAGTGGCCAAAAAACACCGTGAAAAGCTTTTAAAACTATTTGCCCTATCAATTTTGTAATCCATCTTATGCACTTGAGCTTCAATGATAACAACCATTCTCTTTATTCTCTCCTAATTGTGCATTATTCCATTTGTTTTGCACAAGTCATTAAGGTTCAGACCAGATCCTTACGCCAACATGGTATAGTTGCCAAGGATCTAATTCATCTAAACCTTGACTGTGCTTGGCTCCGCATACTGCTCATGACTGTGACCTCACAAAAGTATGCACACTTTAATGGTATGTTGGTTACAGTTCTGTAAGCACCCTCAGGTGGATCCTCCAGCGGCAACAGTAAATTTGCAACAAATCATGCTCTTGGTAAGCAAGAGAGTGGTTGGTCTCTTATGTGGTTGCAACAGATTCGTGCATGACTCCTTGGGCCTATCTTGGAAGTATTTTGGCATGTTAAGTTGCAAAATTTGGAAACTTATCATTGTTGGTCAAATTCAAACGTGATATTGGCACTCTATCAAGCAAAGTTTGGATATTTGCCACATCTTCACTTGCCATAGTATATAACTTATAAGGGAACCTGGGGCATACTCACCTTAGGACCCATGATGGCTGTGTCTCCTTTATATTCCGTAGTGTGTTCTAGGGAATACTCACCTTGGGACCCATGATGGAGCTCACTCAATCCTAGAGCAATCATCTTGTTCCCACACTTTTCCCACCTCCTTGCCCTTGATGCCTGATGCAAAAGCATCCCTGGGCAACCAAGTAATCTTGCACTTTGGGTACCACAAATAAATGAGTTAATCCATGCCTCTTTTCTCTGTCTTTCAATTTTCCACCCATTACACAATACTTGTGCAGGGGGCAAATATGCTAGGTTTGAAGGGCATCTAGAGTCTCCCAAGGACAGGTTCACACATTTTTGGAGCTGAATTTGTGTTTACACAGCTCTATTTCTGTATTTGGCTTTTGCAATCCTCACTTTGCACCCTGTGAATTCGTCACTCAACTTGCTCAAACGTGGTACATCAAGCTAGTCCTTCACTTACAAGGGAAAGCTCGCACCTTTTTTTGGAAGATTCACATGATTTGCAGCATCTACCTTCAGATCCATAGCTTGCTTTGTCAGCAGCCAATTGCATACAAACTTCACAAGAAATGTTAATATCATAGTTATCAGGCCCAGGTGATGGGAATAAGTACCGATGTGCCATTTTTTTAAAAATAGGAGACGTATACTTGGAGATGGCAAAAAATATATATTAATTTAAATTTAGACTCTTAGAGACAATTTATACAATGGCTATGCTACATTTTTTTTTAAAATGTAAATGTGGACATGGGGTCCACTCCCTTTTTATTAAACTTGATAATATGAACAAAACAGATTAACAGTTTGGCCAACTTGTGGCATACAGAAGACTATGGATGATATCTAACAGTTCCACCAAAAAAACATTTGTCATATAAAACTTAAGCCCTATATAGCTATGATCCATATAGCACCATGAATCTAACAGAAATGATTGCAGACTTATGCCTTGGTGTCGCCTTCCTGTGCATTGCTCGGACCAGCTCCAGTATCTTCCACTGTCACCATCAGCCCTGCTGTCCTTACCAGGTATTTGATGGCCCATCTAGCCCTTGCTGCTCAGTCACAATCCAGATGAGGAGGGGTTTTATAGGGACTTGAAGTCGATTCATATCCATCAGGACAAAACCAGCATTTCCTTCCTTCAAACCCTTCTGCGTCTGCTCCACAATGCCTACCAGATAAAAAAGCCTCGCTTTCAATTCATGGAAAGCATCCATATAAAATAAAGAGTGAAATTTGAAGCCAGCAATGGAGAGAGATATCATTAAGGAAATCCAGTAAATTGGAGACAAGCTTGGAAACCTTCAATGTGAGTGTTAGGCATGTTTCCAGCCTCTAACAATATCTTAGGATTGTCGCATTTGAGGTTAAGGCCCACCCACCTATCTCTTGAATTATCCACAATAAGAGCTGCTTGCAAATCTATGCCATAGTTTGCAGGAAAATCAGCGACACCATTGGCTTCTCAGTTCTCGATAATAGTGTCCAAAGGAATAATTGTCCAATGAGTCAATATCAGCCAAACTTCCCGATGAATATTGTTCAGTTGCGAACTATGAGATCCTTTGTTGTGAATGGCATAAAAGATTACCATAGAGTCCCCTTCTATCTACAGAGATTTGATTCCACATTGGGTGGCAATCTGAAGTCCTAATAACAAAGCATTTGCCTCTGCTTTGTGATTTGATCGATTGTTCAGTTTTTTTCACATCTCTGATTAATGTTCCATTGTGATTCCTAATGACACATCTTGCCCTTGAAGCTCTTGGATTCTTCCAAGAAGCACCATCATAATTTAATTTGAATGATCCTACAGGTGGGGCAATCCAACTGATATTCTTACTATCGAAGGACCTGGATTTAGCTCCCATTGACCCTTTAACTAGAATGACTATGCAACTTTGAAAAAGTGAAATTCTTAAAAATTATAAAAACAAATATTTTTAAGTAAAAAAAATACTAAATAGATGTCAATAGAAGCAAAGATTAATTATATTGATATTTGATAATAATCATCATTGCATAAACAATTAAAGTTTAAACATTGTTTCATTGTAAGTGTTAAAAAATACTAAATAGATGTCAATAGAAGCAAAGATTAATTATATTGATATTTGATAATAATCATCATTGCATAAACAATTAAAGTTTAAACACCGTTTCATTGTAAGTTAATAACACTTAAAAACTAATATAGTGTGAAGACTATTGGCTCTAAAGTACATACTCCATATTGAAATGTTGACAAATAAGCATACCAAAAAAAAGTCACAAATGTCATCACATCTTGTCCAATGGTATAGGCTCAACACTCACATTAGTTATGTCATCAATATCCAGATCTTGTAAAGATACTCTCCAAATACTCATCACTCTCAAGCTCTAGCTCCTCTGCAAGAAATCAAACTGGAGGTAAATCATTGTGGCCATTCACTTCAACCACCTCATCCTCAAGGGAGCAACTATTCCATCAGTTGGAATCTGGTCCAATTTTGTTGAAGGAACCTCCTTGTACCTTGGGTTTATATGAGAGAGAAGGCAAAGAGTGCTATGAATGTAAACCAAGTGAAAGTACTCTTGACTCAGCTAGTACTTGTTAAGTTGCTAGTACTCCCAAAGTCTCAACACTATGGGACCCTCTAGCACACTCAATTAGAAGCTTGAGCTCCATTATGCTATCATGTATGGGTTCTTGACACCAAATTCTTCCAAGTGAAAGTACTCTTGTCACGGCTAGTACCTGCTAAGTTTCTAGTACTCCCAAAGCCTCAACACTATGGGACCCTCTAGCACACTCTATTAGAAGTTTGAGCTCCATTATGCTATCGTGTATGGGCTCTTGACACTAAATTCTTCCAAATAGAAGATCAAATGGGGGATCAATTTAGAAGGGGGAGTTAAAAGGAGGATTTAAAGAGAGAATATCAAAGGTAGTCTCAACAAAGTCTGGAGGAGAAGTAGAGCAAGCCAATTGGTTAGGAAATCAAGAATATGGGATTTGTTTTCTTGTTTTCGGAGTTTCATGTTCAAGAAGGTTTGTGCAGGTCAATCGTCATGTAATTTCAGTGGCATTGGAGAAATGCAGTGTGGCCACTTCTGAGGTTGTATAATTCCATGTGTTTGCAAATTAAATGAATTTGTAGTGTGTTTGTTCGTTTAATTTGTGTGTCCTATTGACGAATACTCTGAATTGGTTGTGGTTGACAGTTGTTCATTCAACCATCAATCTGCACCATCATTTGGATATCAAAGCTAGGTTGAGCCCCAAATTGTTGAAGTTATAATGCAGCCTAGACCAGGGAGTCTAATGAAAGACAACCTAATCTAGCAGACCAAACTTGATTAACACATACATATGCAATATGGAAGCAAGAAAATTGAATTACAGTAAATTTATTAGTTCACTGTAGTTGAATACAACTTGCTTATAAATTACACAGTGCTTCAAGGACTCTGGAAACTTTTGTAACTTGTCTCGTCTCACACATAACCGAATTCATCAGCACAATCTTCTTTTTATAGAACAGACGTTTTATACTTTTCTCCTCTCTATTCTTTTATTCCCATACTATGTTCTCTCCTTTTCCCTTCGAACCTGTTCAGTTTTTTTCCCAAAACTAAAATCATAATCGTTTTTCCCCAATAACTGTAGTCGACCAAGAAAACCCCTTTTTATTAGATCCTAGCGCTAGCTAACAAAGAGACTACAATTTGTACAAATGACCAAGGAAAAAATAAGCATCATGTCATGCTGACGCAAGAATAACCAATGTAGAGCCTAGAAGACAGTAAACCTTCCCTTGCCAGATTTAGGTCAAATGCCACAAGTAAAAGGGAATGTGAAAGTTTGTGAAAAGCTTGATGTAGGCTGCCCATAAATCCTCTTGTTCAACAACCAGGTGGGGAAGGATGTCTACAACAAATCATAAGAAATAAATCATTGCACACCAACTATATTGCTAAGAGCAATGGTAGTCATATGGAATAACTGACCCAACACTGCCAAGGATAGAAGGCAAAAAGCCCCTTTTATTTAGAAAGTCAATAGCTAGCATTTTGTAAGAGATCACAGCATATCCATTTATTTTCGATTATATTGCATTAAGCAATGATAATCATGTTACCCAGTCAGACAACATTTTAACTTAACACTAATATCTATAATAGATCTTCATTTTTCATATTCCTCGTTGCAGCCTCGAGACACAAGAAGTCATCACCAGGGCATTACATTATATAACACACAGTCGTCTTGTAGCCCAATGCAGAGTTCCTATCGCATTTTCTAAAGCAGCCCATTTACACAAGAAGCAACTTGAAGATGGCCTATAGCACAACTACAGATGGTCTAAAATCTATTCGAACCATATATTCTTCCTGTAATAACCTTCTGAGAAAGCAAGTTGACAAGAAGCTTTCATGTAACAAACACACAAAACTAAAGAAAAACTAAAAAAAAAACCTACTGCATTTTTGGTGACACGAGATTGCTTGTAGACCTGGATGCTCCTACATCAAGTTGACTTAAGAGGAAGTAAGTAGAAATAGAATGAGTTCAATCTGCATTATAAAAAAGTGTGAGCAATGACTCATAGAGTGGGACAAGCTAAAGCTGGCTGGCCACCAACAATCATTGACCTTGTCAAGACAATGAGAACTATGCAAGCCAATTGAAGGATAGCACAATAAAGAGTTGCTATAGAAATGAATGAAAAGGAAGAAGCTCTTAAGGATTAGCTACAAGAATTAAGAAGAGCCTAGACAAGAAGAAAGGTTTGTCCATGCAATAACTGAGATTGGAGCTATGCCAAAGATTGACACTGACAACTTTTCAAAAGGTTTGAATCCTATATATCTGATATATTAAGCTACAAAACTAGAGAAGTACTTTGATTTTGTGCAAGCAGAGAATCCTATGAGAGAGAAGTTTGCACGCACTAAGTTGAATAGACAAGCTTCTATTCTGCAAAACAGCCCCTTATTCTCAAATTGGGGTTGCTATAAAGATGGTAGTTGTACTTGTCACTACTCCACCAAGAAAGAGCACAGGCTCAAATATAAGCTACATCCTGCTAAGGCCAACAATATAGCACTCTTAATACCATGCAAGGTATTCCACATTTAAAAATCTACCAAAGAAGCCATTCCTATTCCCCAAAATAAGTTTTTCAAACCTAGCTTTAAACCTCCACATACCCTGCTTCGCAAAAGATCTACTTCTCACTCTACACCTCCTCATGTAAAATGTTACACTTGTGGTGACCCTTATTATGCCACTAATTGCCCAAAACATTAGTGGGATCTTATACCACGAAAGCATTTTTTGAGAATCCGCAAGCACAAGCATAGTGAGATCTTATACCACTACAACAAGCTTTACAAAAACCTGACGATCAATATTTTTGAATTGATTGAATTGCTAGTTGTAAACTATGGCATGATCAAAGACAAATTAGAAGAGGAACTAACGCTAAAACAAAGAAAAGAGTCTTTTAATGAAGAAGATGAGGAAGATATAGTCAAAGCTACTCTCAAAGAAAAACTAAAAATGACTAAATCAAAGTTGACTATGGCTGAAAATAGAGACATATAGACAAGCCATGAGTAAAGAAGAAATGAGAGCAGCAGCAAGAGTTAGAAACTTTGAATAAACCAAAAGACAAAATCAAGTAGTTGTCAAAGCAATACAACAAGCATCGAAAAAACATAAAACCATATGTTCAGCATTAAGAATGTTAGAATATTATCATTGATGTCAAAGGACACGCCAATGTTATTTAAGGCAAATGTTGTTGATACCATGTTTGTACAACGATAAATGTTTAAATTAAAGATTTAAACATATTCCCCGAGGCGCCACAATCAGATTTATTGCTAAAAAGAAAAAGCGATTTATTGCTAAGTGTGGAGTTTCTTTTTGTAGATCAGATTTATTGCTAGAAAGAAAAAGTGATTTATTGCTAAGCGTGGAGTTTCTTTTTGTGGAGAAGATTTATTGCTAAAAAGAAAAAGCGATTCATTGCTAAGTGTGGAGTTTCTTTTTGTGGAGAAGATTTATTGCAAAAATAAAGCATAAAGATATCATCCAAAAAGAAAAAAGATAGCATGCAAAAAGAAAGCACGCAAAAAGATATCTTTAAAGCTTTATTTCTGTTTTTGAAAGCGCATTATTTTAGAAGCTTTATTTCTGTTTTTGAAAGTGCATTATTTTAGAAGCTTTATATCTGTTTTTAAAGCGCTAAAAAAGCGCCATGCTTTATGGCTTTTAAAGGTGCTACATATAAGTATGATTTATGTCATGAGTTCAAGATTAGAAAAAGACAGCTATTGATTGAAAAAGACAGCTATAGATTGGAAAAGACAGCGATCAAACAAAAAAACAGCAGCGACTTCATATTGGAAAGTTTTTCAAGATATTAAGCAGTGCAAAAAGAAAAAGCAATAAGTACAATTTGAATGTTATGATCTTTTTTTTTTTTGTGTAAGGAGAATGACCAAAAAATGAGTTAAGAAAAGAAGATTTGATTGCAGATTTATAAAAAGAAAAGTAGTAGACTGGTAAGAGTACTGAAGAGGAGATCTATGAGAATATTATGAGTTGAGTTAAAGAAAGTGCTTGCAATTTTGTATGCGACTGTTTTTCGTCTTTCATTGAAAAACTCACAAGATATTGTGCCTATTGTATCAAAGGTTGGTGCCTTGTATTGAGTTGGTGCTCAAGGAAGTTGGTGCTTCCAGTGAGTTGAAGCTCACTTTTGTATTCGAAGATTGGTGTTTTCTGTAGGTTGGTGCCTACTTATTAATAAAAGCAATTACTTTGCTGTGGTTTTTTCCCAAAAGGATTTTCTATGTAAAACTGGTGTTCATTTTGCTTATGGTTCATTTGCACTATCAAGTTTTGATAATTCAGTTTTTAAAACTTTAAATTTGTTCTTATATTGATTCACCCCCCCACCCCCTCTTAGTATAAGCGTGTGCTCTTCAATTGGTATCAGAGTCAAGTTCCTTTGAAGTTAAGCCTAACAAGCTAGAAGGTAGATCTTGAGAAGCACACATGGCTAGTCATGATGGATATGGTTTCTCCTCGACTAGGGCTCCTCTGTTTGATGGTAGTAATTATGCATTTTGGAGCATACAAATGGAAACATATTTGAGTGCTCTTGGTTTTGATATTTGGCAAGCTATTGTTGATGGTTATACAGCTCCTACAACTCCTCCAACTGATGCTGCTAGAAAGAAGCTTAGTGAATGTAATGCCAAGGCCAACAATGCTATTCTTTGTGGGTTGTTCGAATATGAGTTCGTGAAGGTGATGCACTGCAAATTTGCAAAAGAAATGTGGGATAAGCTGAAAAATATTTATGGAGATGTCAAAGTTAAGAAGGCAAAGCTTCAAACTCTCAGAGGAAAGTTTGAAGGCCTCAAAATGGAAGAAGAAGAAAATGTTGCTCAATACCTACTTCGTGTGGATGATACAGCCAATACCATTAGAGGTCTTGGTGAAGAGATCGAAGAATCCAAAGTTGTGCAAAAGTTCTTAAAGTCCCTCCCATTGCGATTTGATGCAAAGGTTTCTGCCATTGAAGAAATGAAAGATCTTGACAAGCTAACGAAAGATGAGTTGCATGGGATCCTAACTGCCTATGAGATGAGAACCGTTGATTAACCATCCAAAAAGAAGGCTGCCTTCAAAGTTTCAAAGAAAAGTAAAAATGAAAGAGCATGAACCAAGTGGCAATGATGATTCAGATGAAGAAGCTCTCTTCATATGAAGACTAAAGAAAGGATTGGGAAAATACGAAGGCAAGTTACCTTTCAAGTGCTTTAGTTGCAGAAAAGTACGACATTACTACAAGAAGGGTTATCAAGAGAATAAAAGAAATTTTCAAAAATCCAAAAAGAGTCTTTATTCCAAAGAATACATCAGCTCATCAGAAGTTAGTGATGAAGAGTCCTTTAGTGAAAAAGAAGAAATACTCTTTATGGCAAAAGAAAAAAAAAGTGATCAAAAGGAAGATTCAGAAAATAAGACTAATGAAGAATATGAAGGTGTAGATCTTGAAGAACTTTTCTTTGCCTATAATGAGATTGAAAAGCTTAAAAGAAAAAATTCAAAACTGAAAGTGCAGCTTCAAGAAGACAATGAATCAAAGGATAAAACTTCACAAGCTTTTGAGGAAGCTAAAAAGATAATTGTAGATTTGAAATTTCAGATTATAGAGGCCAAAAGAATTGAGGAAGAAGTGAGAAATCAGTTGAAGATGAAAGAAAAAAACTGTGAAAAACAAGAGTCTGAAATTGTTTTTCTAAGGAAGCAATTGGATAAAGCTATGGTTCAAGCAAATAGGGAATTGAAGAATGAAAAGAGTGCAGAAACTTTGAACAAGATCATCAATTCTCAAAAGTCTACATTTGATAAAAGTGGCCTTGGATATGAAGAAGGCCAAAGTTCCAAAGCAGCTAAAACTTTCAAAAAAACAAATGAAGAAAAAGAGAAAACTAAAAGCTATGCGTATAGTCTCAAAAGTGAAGGAAACAAGGTAAAGGAAAGTCAGAAGGCAAACTCACATTCTGAGATTAGAAATAATGTCTTCAGAAAACCTCTTCCATTCAGGCAAGCTCAAATAACCAGGTTTCATGCAATCATTTTGGTCATAAGGCTATGGATTGTAGGGTACATGCAAGAAATAATTTCAATCATAGAGGTAGGGATTATGGAGAATATCCTAGAAACAATTCTACATGGAACAAGAACAAGAATCAAGGTTTCATGAATAGGAATCTGAATTTTTTTTCCCCTTTAATGAATTTTAATGTCATATGCTACAAATGCAATAAGTTTGGTCATACTGCAAGGGTTTGTAGAAGTAATTTTGCAGAGTCTTCTAAACAAAATGAGAAGGAAGAGAAAAAGGCCAAGGAAAAGGAAGGAATTTAAAAGTTCAGAGAAAGAAGAAAGCAGAAGAAAAAGAAAACTCTATGATCGTTCAAACAGCCCTGCATGCACAAAATGAATGCAATCAATGGTACATTGATAGCGGCTGCTCAAGACATATGACGGGTGACAGAAGCAAATTTCTCACCTTGAAAAGAACGAATGGTGGAACAATAAGGTTTGGAGACAATACTTCAACTAAGATTTCAGGTAAAGGCACTCTTGTTCTAGATGATGGCAGAACAAAAATTGAAAATGTTTTATTTGTTGAAAGTTTGACACACAATCTTCTTAGTGTGAGCCAGATGTGTGACCAAGGACACACTCTTACTTTCAATTTTGAAGGATGTGAAATAAGTAAAGCAGGCAGATCCATTGCTGAAGCTAGTAGAGCAAGTAACAATCTCTACATTCTTAATAATATCAAAAGTGAGAAGTGTTGTATGACTCAAGAAGATGAAAGTCGGTTGTGGCATAAGAGATTGGGGCACCTAAGTTTTGACAACCTTGTTAAGATCAACTGCAAGGATGCAGTGAGAGATATGCCAAAGCTCTCAAAACCTTCAAACATAATCTGTAAGGAATGTCAATTGGGAAAACAAACTAGAGAAAGTTTTAAGTCCAAGGAGTATTCTACATCAAAGCCTCTAGAGCTGGTCCATACAAATTTATGCAGGCCAACCAAAACAAGGAGTTTGCAAGGTGAAAGATATTTCATGCTTTTAATAGATGATTTCTCTAGAATGACTTGGGTTGCTTTCCTGAAGGAAAAATCTGAAGCCCTTGACAAATTTAAGGCATTCAAAGCCTTAGTGGAGAATGAGACTGGACAGAAGATCAAATGTCTTCGATCAGATAGAGGAGGAGACTTCATTTCAAGTGAATTTGAAAATTTCTGCGAAAAGCATGGTAATAAAAGACAGTTTTCAGCTGCAAGAACACTACAACAAAATGGTGTAGTTGAAAGGCAAAATAGGACAATTCAGGGGATGGCTCAAAGCATGCTAAATGAGTCCAAGGCTCTTGATTCTTTCTAGAGAGAAGCAGTTCATACTGTTGTTTATATTCAGAACTGTGGCCTAATAAGAGTAAATGACAGCAAGACTCCATATGAATAATGGAAAGGTAGGCCAGCATCGGTGAAGTACTTTAAAGTGTTTGGTAGTCCATGCTATATTAGAAGAGATGAAGACAATATAGGAAAATTTTATCCAAGAGCAGATTAAGGAATTTTTCTTGGATACTCTTCAAAGAGTAAAGCCTACAGATTTTTAATCAAAGGTTGCACAAAGTTGTTGAAAGTGCAAACATAAAAGTTGATGAGGAAAGAAATCTTCCAGAAAAGATATATGAGGTTGATGATCAAAATGAGGAGTGTAATGACGACAAAGAAAACATAGAATAAAATGAAGTTGAAACAGTTGAATAGAAGACACCATCAAAAGTACCAACAAAAACAACATCTAAGTTTATACAAAGGAATCATCCAAAAGATTTGATAATACAAGATGGTAGGACAAGAACAACAAGAAGGATTGTAAATTATTCAGAAGATGAAGACATATCCTTGCTATCCGAAATTGAACCAAGAGTTTCAAAGAAGCGGCTAAAGATAAGCATTGGATAGAAGCCATGGAAGAGGAGCTTGATCAAATTGAGAAGAATGAAACTTGGGAACTTGTCCCAAGACCTGAGGACAAGACTGTCATCGGCACAAAATGGGTTTTCAGGAACAAGCTAAACGAAGATGGTCAAGTTGTAAGGAACAAGGCAAGACTTGTGTGCAAGGGATAAGCTCAAGTTGAAGGGATTGATTTTGAAAAAACTTTTACTCTAGTTGCTAGGATGGAAGCCATAAGAATGTTCTTAGCTCTTGCTAGTTTTAAAATTTTCAAAGTCTATCAAATGGACGTAAAATCAGCCTTTCTGAATGGAAACATGGAGGAAGAAGATTACATTGAACAACCTGATGGATTTATTATTTCAGAAAATCAGAACTATGTTTGCAAGCTAACGAAGGCACTTTATGGGCTGAAACAAGCCCCCAGGGCTTGGTATGAAAGATTAGACAAGTATCTACAGTAGCAAGGCTTGAAAAGAGGTATTGCTAACAGCAATCTTTATGTCAAAAATGAAGGTGATTACATGTTGATTATTTTTGTTTATGTTGATATCATTTTTGGAGGTAACAGTGAAAAGATGTGTCAAGAATTTGCCATTAACATGCAGAAGGAGTTCGAAATGTATATGCTTGGTGAGTTGTCTTTCTTTCTTGGTTTGCAAATTTTACAATCAGCTAGAGGCATATTCATTTCCCAAACCAAGTACATTAAGAAGATGTTGAAGAAATTCAGGATTGAGAACTGCAATCCTATGAGTACCCTCATAGTAACAGGACGCAAGTTGAGCAAAGATGATGAATCTCCTAAAGCTAATCAAACTTTGTATAGATCTATGATTGGAAGTTTATTGCATGTAACAGCTACACGACCTAATATTATGCAAGCGGTTGGGTATGTGGCTCGATTTCAGGCTGCACCAAAGGACACACATGTGAATGCAATCAAAAGGATATTTAAATATCTTAAGGGCACTATGGATTTTGGGTTGTGGTATCCAAAAGGTGACAATTTCACTCTCACAGCATATACAGATGCAGATTGGGCCGGCAGCATTGATGATAGAAAGAGCACGAGTGGAGATGCATTCTTTCTAGGAGATTATTTTGTTTCATGGTTGAGTAACAAACAAGCGTCTATTTCTTTGTCTACAGCCGAAGCAGAATACATTGCAGCAGTTTCTTGTTGCACACAAGTTTTATGGATGAAGTAGACTTTGATGGACATCAAAGTAGAATATGAGCATCCCATCTCCATTTTTTGTGACAATACGAGTGTGATTAACATTTCCAAGAATCCAGTCATGCACTCCAGGACAAAACACATTCCGATTAAGTATCATTTTTTGAGAGAGCAAGTTGCTGATCAACAGGTGAAGTTGGAGTATGTTTCTACCAAAGAACAGATTGCAGATATCTTCACCAAGCCACTTCCAAAGGAAACTTTTGAGTACCTACGAAAAAAGTTAAGAGTTATATCACTTTCCTCCAATTATTAAGAAGTCTAGTCTTAGAGGGAGTTGATTATTGTCATATCATACAGCTCTGTGAACAGTAGATTATTCCTTTGCCATTGATGTCAAGAGGGGGTGGGGGGGGGGAATTGGAGGTAGGGGGAGCAGTTTAGAAAGTTTGAAGTTGACATCAATGACAAAGGGGGAGATTGTTAGAATATTGTCATTGATGTCAAAGGACACGCCAATGTTATTTAAGGCAAATGTTGTTGATACCATGCTCATGCAACAATAAATGTTTAAAACTTTAAATTAAAGATTTAAACATATTCCCCAAGGCGCCACAATCAGATTTATTGCTAAGTGTGGAGTTTCTTTTTGTGGATCAGATTTATTGCTAAAAAGAAGAAGCAATTTAATAATTTATTGCTAAGTGTGGAGTTTCTTTTTGTAGATCAGATTTATTGCTAAAAAGAAAAAGCGATTTATTGCTTAGTGTGGAGTTTCTTTTGTGGAGAAGATTTATTGCTAAAAAGAAAAAGCGATTCATTGCTAAGTGTGGAGTTTCTTTTTGTGGAGAAGATTTATTGCAAAAAGAAAGTATAAAGATAGCATGCAAAAAGAAAAAAGATAGCATGCAAAAAGATATCTTTAAAGCTTTATTTCTGTTTTTGAAAGTGCATTATTTTAGAAGCTTTATCTGTTTTTAAAGCACTCTATCCTTGTTAAAAAGCACCATGCTTTATGGCTTTTAAAGGTGCTACATAAAATAAGACAAAGTCTTATTTAAGTATGATTTATGTCATCAGTTCAAGATTAGAAAAAGACAGCTATAGATTGGAAAAGACAGCGATCAAAGAAATAAACAGCAGCGACTTCATATTGGAAAGTTTTTCAAGATATTAAGCAGTGCGAAAAGAAAAAGCAATAAGTACAATTTGAATGTTATGATCTATTTTTTTGTGTGCAAGGTGAATGACCAAAAAATGAGTTTAGAAAGAAGATTTGATTGCAGATTTATAAAAAGAAAATTAGCAGACTGGTAAGAGTACTGAAGGGGAGATCTATGAGAATATTATGAGCTGGGTTAAAGAAAGTGCTTGCAGTTTTGTATTTGATTGTTTTTCATCTTTCATTGAAAAAGTCACAAGAAGATATTGTGCCTATTGTATCAAAGGTTGGTGCCTTGTATTGAGTTGGTGCTTCCAGTGAGTTGAAGCTCACTTTTGTATTCGAAGATTGGTGTTTTTTGTAGGTTGGTGCCTACTTATTAATAAAAGCAATTACTTTGCCGTGGTTTTTTCCCGAAAGGATTTTCCACGTAAAATTGGTGTTCATTTTGCTTATGGTTCATTTGCACTATCAAGTTTTGATTATTCGGTTTTTAAAAGTTTAAAATTGTTCTTATACTTATTCACCCCCCCCCCTTCTCAGTATAAGCATGTGCTCTTCAAAGATTATGGATATAAACATCCGAAATGGAGGAAATAGAAAATTCAACTCCTAGATAATGATGAACAAGACTTCTATGACATGACATCAAAAGAAGAAGAATTGCAGAAGGATGACAAAGATCAAGTAAGCATTTCGGATCTGCTTACGTCTAACATGGATTCAATCAGACAAGAAATAACTAATGTTAAAAGGTTAGCCCTAGACCACAAAAAAGGACCGAATGATTTAGCAAAAAGACTAGCCAACTTGAAAGAAGTCCTGTTAGAAGCAGACAAGCTAGGAACTTTTGTAAAGATTGTTTGTAGTGTCATATTTGTAAATAATGCCACGTACGTAAAAATTAGTTATGATTTTCTTAAATATAAGCTTAACAATTTTGATGATTTTGTTGATAGTGGTTTTCCAAGATCTTTCAACAAAACCCAAGCAATTCCCCCCTAAGTATTGGAAAGAAAATATGTCAAATATTTCAGGAAACTCAATATTAAAATCTTGCATAATAATAGAACAACATTCGTTCTAGACTCACTAGCTCCTCCTTATTTATAGATCCATAAGGGAAGATCAACGATATTTAGAAAAGATGCCAAATCAAGGGCAAAGGAAAGCCTTTATGTAAATGGCCAACAAATTACATGGAAAATTACTCGTTAGATAGTAATCGACATATAGGGAGCATACCTACCACACTTAAGCGGCTCACCTAATATTGAGTATCCTGAAAGATTTAGGATATTTTATTTCAAATACTCAGGGGAATTGCTTAGGTTTGTCGAAAGATCTGGGAAAAGCACTATCTACAAAATCATCTAAACTATAATGCTTATATTTAGGAAAATCATAACTAATTCTTATGTATGTGGCATTATTTACAAACATCACATTAGAAATGATCTCTACAAAAGTTTTTGGCTTGGCTACTTCTAACAAGATTTCTTCCAAGTTGGCTAGTCTTTTTGCTAAATCATTCGATCCTTTTTTGTGGTCTAGGGCTAACCTTGCATTAATTATTTCTTGTCTAATTGAATCCAACTTAGACACGAGGAGATCCAAAATGCTTACCTAATCTTTGTCTTTCTTCTGCAATTTTTCTTCTTTTGATGTTGTGTCAAAGAAGTATTGTCCATCATCATCTAGGAGTTGAAGCTTTTGTTTCCTCTATTTAGGATGTTCATATCCATAATTTGAAGGCTAAACATATGGCTTCATGTTTTCTTGATGCTTGTTGTACTGCTTCTTGATTTTGTCTTTACGTTTGTTCAAATTTTCTAACTTGTGCTGCTACTTGTTTGTTGCTACTCACATTTCTTCTTTTGTCATGGATTGTCTATATGTCTCTATTTTCAGCCATAGTCAACTTTGATCGAGTCATCTCTAATTTTCCTTTGAAAGTAGTTTTGATCATATCTTCCTCCTCATCTTCTTTATCTGAAGATTCTTTTCTTTGTTTTAGCATTCTTTCCCTTGCCAATTTGTCTCAGATCATGCCATAGTTTTCAACTGGCAATTCAACCAAACCATAATCTTGATTGTCAAGTTCTTGCAAAGCTTGTTGTAGTGGTATAACCCACCATGCTTGTGCTTGCAGATTCTCAAAAAATGTTTTAGTAGGAAGGATTCGTTCTTTCTTGGGCAATCAGTGATGTAATGAGGGCCAACACAATTGTAACATTTCACATGAGGTATAGAATGCAGAGTAGATCATTTGTGAAGCAGGGTATGTGAAGGTTTAAAGCCAAGTTTGGAAAACTTCTTTTTGGGAACAGGAATGGCTTTAAACCTTCTTTGGAAAATGTTTAAAGATGGAACACCTGGCATGGTACTAAGAGTGTTATACTATTTGGCCTTATCAAGATGTAGCTTATTTCTGAGCTTGCGCTCTTTCTTGGTGAAGCAGTGACAACTACCATCATTACAGCAACCCCAATTTGAAGACAGAGGGATTGTTTTGCAGAAACCTCTAAGATTACAAGAACTATTGTATTCATCCATATTACTTCTAATCAAACTAAGATAACATTGCTTCTTCAACTTATGATGGACAAATGCTTTTGGTTCTGACAAAGTATAATCTACGATTTCTTTGCCTTCAACCCATTCGCCTAATTTATAAGGTAAAGAGAACAAAAAATGCCTCTAGAGCCCTGGAAGGTGTCAATCCCCTAATCTATATGCATACTTTTCATATACAAAACAATATTCATTAAACTTGGCTAAATTGCAAAGCTTCATTGTACAAAGAATACTTCATGTTTCACAAGCCTTCTCTTTCTTGTTAGTGTAGAACTGAGTCAGCATATCCAGGTGCAGCTGATTCAAACCAAGTTCTGCAATATCTTCTCTGCTAAACTTATCTAGATCAATGTTGTTATCAGAATTTCTTGCTCCTCTTTTGGCTATACTTTCCCACCAGTCTCAGTTTTACTGAGAATAATATGACAGAATAATGTACAAATCTTTCTTCGGACCAGCCTGCATGTGTATATTCAAAAAACTTCAGACAGAAGCGGAGAAAAGTGCAGAAGTCTCACTTTTAGGCAAGGAAGCCACTTCAAGGGCAAAGTGTAAGTTGCAGAATTATCTGTCAAAGATTTGCAACATTCTGCCACTTTGTAGAAATTCCAAGTTCGTTTTGAAAAACTCTTAATCATGGATAAGAAAGTAACTGTAGCATGCTGTTCTTCTAGTATTCAAGGTTTGCATAATTAGAATATATAATATAACAATAAATTTAGTATATAAATATATTAGTAAAACAAAAAACACGTTTATATCGATTTATATAAATATAGATATAAAAATATAAATAAGAAACATAAAATTTATTATTATAAATATAGAAACATAAGATAATATATATATATTGAAGGAAAATACTGTTACAAAATTGCAGCCTTCATAGGTTACAATAGCCATCAGTGGCAAAATTGAAAATTTGTTGAACAAAGACTGCTACATATCCAGAGATTACCAGGATTCAAATACATATTCCAAAGATGGAAGAAAAGTATGTGTATACATATGAAAAGTAGCTCTTGGGAGAGGAAGGTGGGAGATGGGTGCATATTCTGAAGATGGAAGATACATATACTATTCTTTGTTGATATTCCTATACTCTCATTCCATCCATTCTAGCCTAGTAGCAAATTCAGTGGTTAGAGAGTAAGCTTTTGTTTTCAATACATTGGAGAAGTGCAGGGAGTTTTCAGAAGCTAGTGAATGGAGTGAAGACCATTGTTACACCTTCAGGAAATTAGAGGATGCTTTGAAAGAGCCATATCATTCTTCATCACTCTATCTTGTATTATTTTAAGAGCTCTTGGTGGATTTCGTCCTTTGGAGGAGGGAATAAAATGTCAAGAAGGTATGCTCAAATGGCCATACCTTGTTTGTCCTTCTTACCCCTTTGGTTTCCCCTGAATGTAGCTTGGATTGAGCCTGAAAACAAAAACAAAGACAAAAGAGTTTCAGTCTTTTAGATAGTTGTTGGATTGAGAAGAAATGGGATTTGATTGTTTTCCCCTTATTTCTCGTAGATGCTGATTGAATAGTGTTCATTCCCTGCAGGGGTTCTTGTAGAAAAATAGCAAGAGAGAAAGTCTGACCCAGACTAGAACTGTGCTTGAGAGCTCATCAATCAGGCTGAAACCAGGGGGTCCAAGGCTTCATGAAAGGCCTGCTTTATTTAGGAACCAAGCCCCACTCTGAAAGATTGCATCTTTTTCATCTTTAGAGGAGAAGACAGCCATCAAATAAAGTTTTAATGTGTATCAGAATATCAACCATGCAAGCTGATTTCCATGATCAGAGATCCATGCCTTTAATGTCTTCTTTTGAAAATGGTCATACAAATCTGCAAATGAGGGCTTTTTCCTTGAGGACCAACAATCAGTCCTCTATTTCTTCTAGAGGAAGTGAACTCTTGAATTGTGGTAGATCATTCTTCAGATAGCATCCATTTTCCTTTTGTGAAGAGAAGCTTGGCTAGGAAACTGCTTTTTGTCCATGGTGGCATAAAAGGTTTAGCATTTCGTCCCTGGTTTGGATGGGAATGTCATTGGAGATAGCTACTCAGTACGATGGGAAGGAAGCAAGGAGAAGGGGCCAATAAGTTGCAGGTCAATCCTGCATGTCAGAAAAGGGTAATACAGAGATGCTGAGTAGGGAGTTTGATTTGACACTGTTCATTCACATAGGAGTGTTTACAACCTGTAGCTTATGAATTCATGCTAACAAACAGTACCAGACAAAAAAAAAACATTCAGCCTATAAGACATTCATTTCCAAAGACTTTACATAGTACAATCATTCCAATGATTCTCCCCACTCTTCCATCACTATGTGCAGAGACTACATAGATAAATCATTAGACCAAATGATTTAGTCTCACAAACAAGCATAAATGTACATTTACATGACAATGTGACATGTCCAGAAAGCAGAGAATGAAAAGAAACATCAAACCTGAGTTTCAATGTTATCGAGCATATCTCCTTGTGACTCTACAAGCACAGCCATATCCAGGAAAATCTGGCAAATACAAGTAATTGAAATTAAGAGATTTATGTCAAGAAGTAATTACACAATTCAAACATGCATTATGGTATGGTAATCTACCAGGAATTTTACAGCAAACATGATCATCTTTCACCTCTTAATGAATAGAAACAATTGTCTCCTATAGTGTTGATAAAATATTAAAAATAAATGCATTACACAATGAACATTTCCTTCTATGAATTTTTATGTGCTGAATTTCAGAAAAATGTCCACTAAAATGCATCTTCTGATATTTAAAACCAAACAGTTGTCAATTCAGACACAACTGTCAAACCCAACCATACATAACCAAAATATGATAAATACACTACATAAGCCAACAATAAAAAAATTAACATAACCTAGTCGGCTACAAAAACATATATTTTATTATACACTGATAACAATACTTAACATGATGGACTGACTACATTATCCCTCCTTTTAAAAAAGTTCAAGAGTCCCCTCCCGCTCAACCCAAATACATAATAGTAAAATGATCACATGGAGAGATTAAGAGCACAACCCTGGGGAACTCCTGTAGAAATTTATAAGAAAAAATCTAGTCTCAGCTGAATTCATCTCATCCATCTTCAAGATTTGCCTCTATCTAAATCGATTTACCAAATTTTTGTTGCAAAGATTTGTCACACAAGACTTCTTCTAAATGAATTTCTTTGAAATTGGCTTGTCTTGGATGAATTTTAAGATAAATTTTCTCAACTGTTGCTACTGTATTTTCTTCTGCAAACCCTAACTGTAAAAAAGTATTCTTCCCAACAAAATTCATTTTTTAATTTTTTTCATAACCCACCTCTGCTCTGTATTCTGTAGCTTGTAAAAAATTGTTCCACTATCATTCATTATATGAACTGTTGCTTGCACAATCACCTTGCACTTAACTGCTATCAAAAAAATTCCTTCGATAATCTTTATTTCTACCTATAGACCTCTATCAAAATCACTTCAAAAACTTTGAATTTGATTTTTATTCCATTCAGGCAAGAGGGTCGAACAGTTTGAGAGCTGTCTGATGAGGCCCAAAAGTCTGTTGGACTTACTATGGCACTATAGCAAAGTTGTATGACTGAAAAATTCTGAAAGTTCAACAGATTGCAATTGGACACAGTATGTACACCTAAAGGGGTGTTGTAGAATGCCATAACTGTGTCTGTCTTCATGTGTGTCATCTATCTGTGTACATCTGTTGGCCTTGAAGCTAAACTCGTTGTCAGAAGCATAGATTCGATCATTTTGTCACCTAACAATTGAGTCTTGACTATAGACTTAGTCTTTAGGCTCTTTTTCTCCTCACTGTCTGTGGTTATGTGCATTTTAGCATGTTCCATGTCACACCCATTGTCAAGTACAGTAACATTTATAGCATGCCTGAGTTTTGGATATTAATTATCTACCTTCATAGGTACCATAGTTTGCAAGACTTGTCTGCCATTTGTTTTGTCAAACTACAGTCGGCTTGTAACTGTACTTGTCTGCTCATTAGAGTGACTTAGTTCTTTCTTCCATGAGTCTTTCCTTCTCCAGCTTGTGGGGCAATCTCCTATCAAAAGTATCCATCAGTTCCACTTTGGATATTGCACAATGCACTGACCTTGGGACTCTACTGAATCTGCCTACTGCCTTCATCGCTATTACCCTAATATCTATTGTTATTTCATTGATTTGGATAACTGCCATTAATCAATTATTATACTATGACTTTGGAGGCACAATAGATGGTGTTGATTACTTCTATTGAGCAAGGAATTTTTAGGAACTCTTGTTCTTCAGCTTGTACAAGTATCCCTGTTTGATTTCATCATGCAGACTGAGTTGTACCTAAAGGAAGATTTTGCACCTGAAAAGGAAGAATTGCTATGCATAACCTTGACTGGAGTTGAAGATGAGATTATGTTTCAGAGATTCGATCCAGAGTTATCGTGGGTTGCGGCCATACAAAAGCAATATGGATGTGAGGAGCCATAGGTGTAAGGGAGTTTTGCAAGAAAAGGAAGAGGAGGAGGGTCAATTGGAGGAGGTCAAGTTATGGTGTACAGAGATTTCCAAAACTTGGTCCAGGAGGACGAGACATGGCCTAGCCAAAAGCTAGAAGAGGCTAAGGAAGAGAAGCATATTTCTTTTGAGGTGACTATCTTCAGTGATGGGGCACACTAATGTTTGTTCATAGACAAAAAGGGTGGTTCTACCATCTAGCCTTATTCTGTGAGCATTATGCTCACAAACTCTTCCCTGGGGTATTTGATGCAAGAGCATCTCAAGGGTCCAACCATCCATCAACCAAAAATATTTTGGTTGCAATTTTAGATTTTTGTGGTCTAACTCTATGTTTCCAGGTGCAGGAGGCAATCTCTATGCTTCAAATATTCAAATTCAAATGGTTTCCCTCTCATTTGGATGTTCCCCTTTAGTGGGAATCTTTGGAAGACCCACTTGACACTTGTACACTTGTTCATGGCAACCCATGGAATTTGAAGAGTCACAATGTCTTATAAGAGCACTTGGGGTGGTGGGCCAGTTGCATGTTGCTTATTTAAATTGCATGTTTGACCTTCACTTGCATACCAATGACCTTGAATGGGGCGCCCATGTGTGGAGTTACTTTGGAAGGAGAATCTCGCATGCATGGTCTTCTTCATGATGACTAGGTGGAAGTTACACATAACTTCTTGACTTTGCATTAATCCTCAATGAATGGCGCCACATTTGGAGGGAGTTTCTTTGGAAGGAGTTACAAAGTTGACTTTTTCACTTCAAACCTTGACCCCCTTGGAAGAATGACATTTAGAGAAAGATGCATTTGGGAGTTACATTCTTGACTAGTTCACTAGAATCTTCTAACCAGGCCTTTGAAGAGTTTGTTAGCAGGTTAGGAGCTCAAAGGTGGAGTTTTGAATGTGTTGGTGGACGAAGAGTTGTTACAGGGGCGCCCACGTGTGGAGTTACTTTGGAAGGAGAATCTCACATGCATGGTCTTCTTCATGATGACTACATGGAAGTTACACATAACTTCTTAACTTTGCATTAATCCTCATTGAATGGCGCTACATTTGGAGGGAGTTTCTTTGGAAGGAGTTACAAAGTTGACTTTTTCACTTCAAACCTTGACCCCCTTGGAAGAATGACATTTACAGAAAGATGCATTTGAGAGTTACATTCTTGACTAGTTCACTAGAATCTTCTGACTAGGCCTTTGAAGAGTTTGTTAGCAGGTTAGGAGCTCAAAGGTGGAGTTTTCAATCTGTTGGTGGACGAAGAGTTGTTACAGGGTTGCAGATTGAAGACTAGAGTAGCTAGCTCATAATTGGATTCTAGTAGTTGCTTCAAATTTCAGTCTCGAATGTTTGTAGGGTCATTGTAGTTTGATTTGATCAGTTCTGTAAGGGGAAATGTTGTACAATTTCCCCCATGAAATCTGGATACAATCTTGTTATCTTAATGCAATGAAAACCAGCATTTCTTCATGTAAGGGGTTCACAATTTGTCTACAAATTAAAGCAACTTTGAGAACAATTGGTATCTGATTGGTTACTGTTTTAAATCAGTAAATTAGAGTCTTGGAGAGGTGGTTATGGTCTGCTACAAATCAGCAAACAATAATCTTAAAGGTCTCCTAAGATCTGAACAAAATTCTAGTTTGTGACAAGTTTGAAGAATTTTCTGTCTAGGTTTATGCCTGTTGGGTGCGTCTTCAAACTCAATTTTTCCTTGTGTATTAGGTACCCCATTGACCCCTTTAAGAGTGTGTTGTGAAGTCATGTTACAAGAGAAAGGTCGCAATTCAATTGACTCCCTACCCTTGGCGGCAACAGTCATCCCATGTTAGAACTTTGTCCTTTAGATGCCTATCCACTCTGATGCAATCATTGGTTCATGTATTTGGCATTAAGTCCAATCCACTCCGAGGGAATTATTAGAACTTTGTCCTACAGATGCCTATCCACTCTAATGGAATTGTTGGTTCAAGGTATTGTATTTGGCATTAAGTCCAATCAATCAACTATCAAGGTCAACAATTTTATCTAACCTGTCCAACTTGGACAATTGTTGGAGACTGGAGTATAGCACACCATGTTGACTCTATTGTCTTGATTTCTTCATCCAACTCTTACAAGGAAAAGTCTTGAGAGTGATCCAAGTTTTGATTTCTATGGCCACCAACCATATTAGTCACTCGGATTTGCCAAAGGGGTTATCGAGGAGTTATACCAAAATGATCAGCACAATTGTGAGATATGTGTGCAATGAGATGTTTGTTATCGAAGTTTCTTACTTTCGAACTATATAGGTGCTTAACACCTAAGAGTCAATTGTCACAATACTTAAGTTTTGAATGAAGTGATTCACTAACCCAAAGTCTCACTATACTAATCTACCTATCACTACCCTATTCTGCCCCTGGTCTACTTGGAATTATGCAGAGCTGCTTGGATATACCAATTGTTGATCAAATATGCCCAAATCTATTCACAACTAGGATTTATGTAATGAATTGCTAGGCTATGGTGTGCCTGGTTGTAACATCCCTCATTTCTGGTTTCTTTTTTAGTCTATCGTGTTTCAATTCTATGGTAAAATTGGATAAGCTCTATTGACTTATGTTGAGTGTTGATTTAATGCAGTGTGTACATAATGTGTGATTTCATTACCATAGTTAATTGTCTAAAGGTTATTATATGATTATATTATTTCCTAACAATGCTACTAAGGTATGTGTGGCAAGATTATGTTGTGAGACAGGTACAGGGGTCGGGGAAGACAAACTAGGTCCTAGTGTTGAAGTGTCCTGAAATGATCCAACGGTGTGGAAAATTAAATAATAAATTAAATTAAGATAAATAATTAATTTTAATTAATTTATTTGAGTGCATAGAAGTAATTCTATTTATTTATTTGATAATTAATTCTTAAGGTTAATTAGAAAATGAAATAAATAGATAAAACTAATTATTTGTTTGATGCTTATATTTTATTGTAAATTAATTATCTAGTTAGATAATTATAATTTCTATTATTTTTAGAAATAAAATTAATGCAATTTGTATTTCAATTATTAAATTATTATAATTGAAATAGATTTTTATAGTGTACCCCGGGGACGCATCCTCGGGGGTTTTCTGACGCTCCAAACATCTAGAACGTTCTGGCGACTCAGGGACGGGCATAGAACGCCCCCCCGACGTCCCGAAAATTAAAAGTTTTTAGGGGATGCCCCCTCCACCAGGGGAACGTCCCCTAGGAACATCCCACAATTTTGGGTCTGTTCGGCGCTCCCGGGACGCGTGGAAGACCTCAATTTTTTTAAAAACAAAAAAAATCAACCGTTAAAAGTTAAAGCATTGAAACCCTAAAACGCGTTGAAAAGCGTTGAATCGGTCTTCATTTCGCGAGGTCTTCATTTGGCGACGTCTTCATTTGGCGACGTCTTCATCAGGACGCGATTTCATTTCATCAGGACGCGATTTCATTTGATCAGGACGCGATTTCATTTGCGGCGAGGTCTTCATTCTCTGAGGACGTGATTTCATTTGCTTTCGTCTTGACCACGAATTCCCACACACGAATTCGCCATTCATTTTCTCAGGACCCGATTCACCAGAGAAATTAGTTTTATAAATTAAGAGGTATTTTACTATTTAGTTTTACGGTTTCTCAAAGTCTTGATTTTCATTTAGTATTTACTATATAATATTTATAAATTAAAATTATTATGATAATTTATTTAACATTATACTATACAATATATGCAGTAACTGATTATTTTTAAATTATATTTGTTCCTTTGAACTATTTTAATTGTTAAATAATAAATAATATAATGTATACTATATACTAATACTATGTTAATAACTTAATTCAGTTAATTGTTAAATAATATATTGGTAATTGTTAAATAAGTATACTGTATACTATATACTATACAGTCATAAATTATAAAACTGTTAGTATTAATATTAGTATTATAAAACTGTTAAAACTTAATATACTATACTATATTTACTATTAGTATTATCATTACGAACACTGTTAAATTAATGTCCATATACTATAATTGTTAAATAAATTATAATATACAGTATACTATATTAATATAAATTTATAATATACAGTAACAGCATAATGTACAGTAACTGGATAGTGGATACTAATTATCCAAATCACAAGTTCAAACTCAAAGGAACAAAATCAGCAAGATCAAACAGTAACTGGATAATGTACAATGTTTCCCAAAAACCAAAATAGAGAAGAAGCAGAAACATTAAGGCCTAAGGATCAGTGTTCATGCTTTGGAAAACTCAGATATATAGTTTTTAACAAGAAAGTCAAATGAACAGATATTCATATTTTATTATTTTTTATCAATATGTATGTATGTATTGGAGAGGAGATATCAGATATGTATGTCTTATTGAATAGATATGTATAACTAAACCTCTGTATGGCTGAATGTAGGTACTCCACAAAGTTCATATTGATATTTGTTCAGTGAGGAATCCGAATCATTAATCAAGATGGATCCTTTCAATGTGATTGCTGATTTAAATATGGGGAATGAAACAGAAATACCAATTGATGAGGATGAAGAATCGGTTAGCCTAACAGAGACCCCAAGCACGGGCAGTTCAAATGCAGCTGCAAGTGTATTACAATCTGATTGCTTCAGAGTTGTTGTCACCATATGCCAAAGGGCCTTTTAGCAAGAAAAATACCTTACAGCAGTTTGCAACAATACAGGACAGAAATAAAACACCTCATTCAGGGGGGAGTCAATTATGGAAATGCAACATTTGTCCAGAGGGTAAGTGGTATGGCAGCATAACGAGGACCAATGTACACTTTTTGCATATCCCTAATAAAGGAGTTGGAGGTTGTAAGGCTCTCAATCTTCAAATGAAGGCTGAAATGATCAAATTCTATTCAGGGGAAATCACTTCACCATCAGCTTCTACTACACAGTCACGAAGAGGTTCAAGTTTACCACCTTCATATCCTAGTCCGTCATTTGGGGTGAGTGCAGTGGAGTCAAGGGGGAAACGGAAAGCTACAGAATAATCCTCACCAAACCCAATCACAGATATGTTTAATGTGCAAGCAAGGGAGGCTGCAGATGAGGCCATTGCCAATTTCTACTTTGGCAACGGCATTCCTTTCCATGTTGCTCGATCTCCTTTGTACAGGGAAATGCTTGAGAAGGTAAGGCAAGCTGGTCCTGGTTATGTGGGTCCTAGTGAGACTAAATTGAGAACCACACTCTTGGAAAAAAGTTATTCCAAGGTTAACTTGTTGATGGAGGAGATGAAGGCCAAATGGGTGAGATATGGTTGTAGCATAATCATGGATGGGTGGACGGATATTAGACACCGTCCACTCATCAATGTTATAGTTTCATGCATTGATGGACCTTACTTCTTGCGAGCAATTGATTGCTTAGGAAAACGCAAAGATGCAGAGTTTCAGTTTCAGATCCTGAGAGATGCCATTGAGGTCGGTCCTCAAAATGCAGTACAAGTGATTACTGATGCAGCAAATGTTTGTAGGGCAGCAGGTATGTTGGTTCAATCTACATATAGGCACATCTATTGGACCCCTTGTTGTGTGCATGCTATGAACAATGCACTCAAAGACATTGGAAACATAGAGTGGGTGAAACAGGTAGTGGTAGATGCAAGGGAGGTGCAAATGTTTATTTGCAACCACCACATGTCATTGGCATTGTTTCGGACCTTTGCAAAGAAAGAATTCCTCAAACCAATTGAGACTCAATTTGCTTCCTATTTCATTCTACTAGAGAGGATGCTTGAGTTGCAAGAGCCATTGCAACTTATGGTTATGACACAAGATTGGAACAGGTGGATGGAGTCAAAGACTGAGCAGGGGAAGAGGGTGAAGGAAATCGTGGTTACTGATACTTTTTGGTCGAATGTGAGATACATCACATCTTTTGTACAACTTGTTTTCACTGTTATCAAATTTGGGGATTCTGATAGTCCTAGTCTTGGGGAGATGTATGAGTGCATTGATAGCATGCTTGGCCAAATGAAGGCTGCCATTTGTGAGAAAGACCCCACCCTAGAGTTGTACAATGAGCATATTCACCCCATCATCCAGAAAAGGTGGAGTAAGTTGAACACCCCTCTACACATGGTTGTGTATGCTTTGAATCCAAAGTGGTATGTGGAAAGAGTTGGTAGAATTATTCCTATTAATGATCACGAGGTGGAGAATGGCATCATGAAAACCTTCAAAAGAATGTATAGTCCTGAGGAAGCTTCATTGATCAGAGTTGAGTGGATTAAGTTTACAAAACGAGATGGCTACAAGAGTTCAGCAAGGATTGATAGGCTCACCCTAGCACAGGATAAGCCAGTTAGTTGGTGGACACTCTATGGACCTCCAGGACCATTGCGCACACTTGCCATTCGTCTTCTTTCACAGGTTTCTAGTTCCTCAGCTACTGAGAGGAACTGGTCCACATATAGCTTTATCCACTCTCTAAAGAGGAATAGACTTATCTCTGCGAGAACGGAAAAGCTTGTTGCAGTGCATAGTGCCTTGCGTCTAATTGGTCGCAAGGCACCTCAGTATAGGCAGAGCCTAGCACAGAGGTGGGATGTAGAGCCCGAGGACCCAGAACAACTTGATGATGACCACAGTGTACAGGTGGCATTAGAGGATGCACTTCCTTCTGACAGTTCCAGTGCTGAGGAGTTTCCTACATATGTTGCTGCTGATGATGATGATTCTGATTATTGAGTTTTCACTGTTCAATTATAGTCTATAGATATCGTTTTTAGCTGTCATTTTGATGCTTTTCACTTGTGTAATGAGATTATGAGACTCTAGTAGCTACTTTGTACTTTGAACTTTCAAAGTTCAAACTTCTTATAAGTTTTAAAGTTTATAACTTACTTGAATATTAGTATATTTCAATTTGAAGTTTGAAATGGATCACGATTTTCAGCTGAGTATGACTATGAATTTGATTGTTGAATGATCATTGATATAATATTTGTTCAATTGTTCAATGTTTAAAGTTTATTGTTAGTGTTTACTATAAGTTTAAGTTACCTCAACATGTATCTTCTTTTAGTTTTTAACTTTTTAACCTATATATATTTTTATTAAAATATATTATAATAGCCGTCCCCTCGCCGTCTTCAAAATTTTGAAAATTTTTTGCCGTCCCGGAAACCTGAGAAACACTGGATTTTTATGTGCAAGCTTTTATTTTAAAGGTTTAGAAAATAAATTATTTTATTTATTTTATTGTGAATTAGAAAATAGAATTTTCTAATATTAGTTTTAAGTGATTTCTTTTATTTGAATAGAATTGGGAAAGATAATAATTTAATATTATTCTTGATTGTGCATGAATATGAATAAAGATATATTAATATTATTTTTATTTTATTAAGAATAAAATATTATATTTTGCTTTTTAAGTTTTGGAAAGAAAAGGAAGAGTTAAAAAAAAAAGAATTCGTTTTATTTTCGTTCTTTTTGGTTATCAATTTTATTATGCAATTTAGAAGAATAGGAAAAACAAGTTATTGAAGCTTAAGGATTTGGAAGTGTTTTTGTGAGAAATTGAAGAATTGTTATTGTTTGTGGATTTTTTTGAATTCATCTCCATTGATTAAATTGCTATGAGGATTGAAGTAGGATTCTTATCATGGAAGGCTTTAATAAATATTTACTTTAATTAATCAATGAATTTAATTTCTTTGATGAACATGAATTTATTTGTTAATCATATTTTACTTTTAAAAACAATAGGAAAATCTGAATCAAAACAATTAAGTTTCCCATTGTTCGAATTGGAAAGAAACTAGTTGTTATAGGTTGAAAACTAAGGTTGCTTGGGGAAAAAACCTAGTGAAATTTTGGAGAATCATGTGATTTATGAAATTCAAAAAATAGATTTTGAATTGAATCTATATGTTAAAAGGATTCAAATTATGTTATTCATGATGTGTCTTTTGTTATTGAACTCTATTTCAAAATAGATTTTGAAAAAAAAATTATAACGGTAGTAGAACTGTCATGAGGAGAAAAATCAGTCTGTTACATCTTAAATAACTTTAGTTTTAGGAACTGAGTTTCTCTGAAAATTCTAGGGAAGGTGCGCAACTAAGTTTTTTAAATCCTGTAGAAAACTCAGCATTACCTAGCTTTCCAATTCTAAGATATGTATTAATTAGTGGTTGTCTATCTCTACTGCTATTTTTAGAATGATGTTTTACTTGTGATTATATCATCATTATATAAGTATGTTGAAGAAATTTATTATGGAAATATTTTCTGGGTTAAATCTTTGTATTATCTTTCCAACACATTTTTAAAATTAGAAAAAGGTTATTTTTTGAGAAAGTTATAACTTTTTTAGTGAAAACTATTTTTATGCAATTCAAATACAAATTTCTAGCATAAAAGTCATGTTTGATGTGTGTGATCTCCTAACATGGTTTGGTAAGTTTGTACTTCTTTATGAGTATGTTAAATCATAGTTCGAAGACTCGGACTTGGAGAGTACTCGGCAAGTCCAAAATTTCCGACTCCGAGAGTACTTGACAAAACTCGGCAGCTTAAAAAACAATTAAATTTTTGAAAAAAAACATAATTTTATACAAAATACAACTAGAAAATGTACCAAATGAGTTTGGTTGAGGGTGTGAGGGCAATGCCCCCCAATGGGGTCGTAGGGCAGCGCCCCTCATGGGGGTTTGGAGGCAACACCCCCAGTGAGTTGAGGGGCAGCACCCCTCACAGGGTCCTTCATGGCACACACCATTTTCATAATTTTTTATAAGGCAAAAAACAATGCTTATAAAGCCAAAAAAATGAGAGTTTCTGGAGTGTTTAACCCATGTTTTTTTGGCGATTTTGAAATGTTGGTGTGGCGAGTCAAGTTGTTGGACTCACCAAGCTTTTGGTGAGTCTCAACGGGTACTCTCCCGATGTTGAGACTCGCCAAAAACTCGACGAGATTTTCCAAAAACTCAACAAAAAGACTCGGAGAGTTAATCCTATGAGTACTTAGCGGCCAAAACAACTTGCGAGTCAGTGAGTTTGTGAACTACGTGTTAAATTATTATGTGGACAGTAGTTATGAAGGTGTGAGCATGAGTTGGAACTTATTCCCTATGGTACCCATACACCTAAGTATAGTGATCTTGTATTTGCGAGTCCTTTAGTGGACTTGTGTATGACATTTTTGGTGTCATGATTGGAATGTTTGACTTCCATTGTTATTTTATTTGTTTTCCCAACTTTGTTTGGGTGGAGATCATCTCGTTATTGAGATAGTGTTGTTATGTTATATAATACTTTCTTGACATCTGTTGTGTCATCCTGTTTATGGTCATGTAAATCCAACTTGGGTTGGTAATGTATTATCTCCTTGGGGAGATGTATCTATTTATTTGTGACATCCTTTGTGTCATGGTTGATTATAGTTATATGACATCCTTATGTCATGGTTTATTGTATTTATATGTGACATCCATTGTGTCATGATTAGACTCGTGAGAGTAGGGGAGGTGGTCATATGAGTATGGGAATTATCCCGGAGCTTCTCGACACCTGATTATCCTAAGGGCTAGGATGGTTGATATCTTGACTTCTGTTGGAGGTGACAAGATTAAAGGAGTAGGAGAGGTTGGATGTCCTAGTCATGGGTGGATACATCCTAGCATCATCTTCTCTACTTCGATCCCAACACATTGAGACATCATCCCCTTAAGAAAGTTGGCCGAGGAATCGAGCTTGCTCTTTCTCGCTATATACTTTAGTTTGTATACATTGCATTCTAAAAACCCCATATTTATCTTGTATATAATGTAAAAAGCTAAAGCTCGTTCCTGTAAGTTCTAGGGTTTATTTTAAGATTTTAGTTACAAGGGAGCTTCCCTTTCTAATTCAAAGAAAGGTTTTAACACAATGTTTTGTTTTGTGTTGTCCCAAAAAGACAAATTAAAATGCTAACAAATTCTTTCAAAGAAACATTGAGGTGCAAGAGAATCATGACATTAGAAAACATAGTGCAAACCATATAGTAATACAGTAATACCTGATGTAGGTCAAGGAGCTTCTTCTCTATGTCCCTTACTGCATCATGTCGCTCTTGAATCTCTGCTAAGGTGTCCATTATCTACATTGCAGCAGTAAACAAAGTTTCATTCACAAACCAGTACAAGGTTCTTTCAGGTTGATGTAAATACAATAAGTAATCAAAAACCAACCTGGCCTCGGCCTTGCTCTTGGATAGCTTTCTGGAAAATCTGCTCACTATCTCCTGTCTCTATCAAACGCTCAATTGTCTAGACAATAAATCACAGAAAACATGCATTATCAAGCCACATAAAATAGCTGCACAGTTATAAGATAAAAGACAATTTTAGTGAAACACTTCCATCATGAATTAACTCACATCTTCATCTGCCTTTGTTCCAGTCACTGCCATCAAGCATAAGAGGAAAATAGAAGAAAACTATGTCAATAAATACTGCAAAATGTCAAAGCACAGATTGAAAATTTGAAATCGATTCAAGAAATGGAATTCCCTAGTAAAAAAATTGTATCACTACTCTATAAGACATGAGCAACCTGATAAATACTTAAGAAAATTGACTTAAACCTGTAAAAACTCTTCGTTCAACTACTTCTCGATATTCATCCTGAATCATCTGCCTTAGAGTCTGAAAAAATATTTGAATTAGCAAATTTACCTATATAGACTCAAAAAGGATGTATAAAATGAAGACAAACAATTTATATTCAATCAACAAAGACATTTTATATCAATCATTTAGTTGCATACACACTAGAAAACTATGTTTTCATTTTTTATGCAGAGGCTCCGCCATAGTAAATTACACAAAAATGCTATACAGAAATCATGGTCTAAACTTCTTTGTTGCAAGAGATCTACTTTTTGCAGGAGACACCATGCTCATGCTGTATGTAAATGAGGATGAAAAAGAGCCAATTATTCAAATTAACGATATGCCTTATTGGCATCAAGTTCCTACAAAGTAGCAACGGCTGCCATGCTGTAGCACCATATGCACAAATTTAGAGAAATACAAAATCTTGCAACTTCAAAAGATTATTTTAATAGAATAATGTCAAAAAGAATAGGAAAAATGAAGAAAGGAAATGAAAAGGAAATTCACAATAGATTTACTCATAAATAATCTTATAGGAGAACTGAGAAAACATTCATTTCAAAGTATATTCGAGTCTTTATAGAAAAATCTACAACCATTCTAAAGTTACCTGAAAATCTGACATGCGATCCTTCAATTTCTTTTTCAAAGTGCTGCAATCCGATGAAAAAATAGATTAAAAAGATATCTGAAATTTTAAAAGCTAACATGGCGCAGTCACAAGTAGCCCACCAAGTCCCATATCTATGGTTTAAGGCTACATGATTTAACAGCTACCATACAAATTATTCTTAATTTATCATAGAGATAACTTCGACTAGATTTTCCATGCATAACAGACTTACGCAGTCATTGACATTCGAGACCGATCAACACTAGTGCCTTTCTCACATCCAGGCTTCTTTCGGTTGGCCACATTCTGTAAAGAAACGGTTAAAAACAAGAGTAGTGATTACTAACCATAATAAATTTGAAAACATACCAAGCTTACATGCATGTGAGCAAAAACCATACACAAGCTAAGAAAACTGAATAGATGTATTTTCTGTCTATTTCATTTGCACTATAGAAGCTGAACAAAATGGCACCTATCATATCATACATCTGCATCAAGAGATTCAATTTTGTGTTTGATATTCTGTGCAATTTTCCCCACTTCGTCCACATCTTTCTCCATACGCTGTTTAATGGCTGCAAAACCCAAACATCAAATTTCACATTCCAACTAGAATATGTGCTCAAAGTCAATATTTCTCTCTCTCGCAATGCATTAAAATTCCACATGACAATTATGATTATATGAACTATGATTCAACCTTTCATGGCAGATGCCTTTGTAACAGATTTTGACTCTTCATGTGCCTCCTGCAACATTTGGAAACATACCACTTGATTAAGAATAGATTATGTTACAGAAAGCAAGAACTCTTATTGCAATATAATTTCAACTAGAACAACAAACAAGGAATCAACACAAAGTATATAATCAGTTGATTGACTAATTTAAACAGGGTGTCCTAATAATTGATTCTCTGACACTGAGTAGATAGCAGACAGCTTCCATAGAACCAGATGAATCATCAAAGAAAGCCGCAAAAGGCATACGAGGAGAGCAAATTTTAGACAGCACATGCCAACTACATGATAATATCGTGAGTCTTCCACCATACAATGTGCTAGGATAATGAATTAACTCATTCACTTGTACATGCAGCTCTAGCAGGCACTTTCTCATCAGGTATAGCTGGCTTTGATTTTCTTCCTTAATTTTCAGCTCTAGTTTTCAAAGGCATTTTGTTGATAATTAACTAGAATTCACCTTACCCAGACTAAGCACATTGATAGACAATGCTACCTCCAAGATATTTTAGTCTCTGAAAAATATTCAGGTTGAATTCACAAATAGGGTGAAAGGCTACAAGTCTGATATACCATTGTTTAGATTGTGGAAACAACTAAGGATTTACAAATTCATGCTAACTTATTTTATAGAATTTTCCTTACCAAGATATGCTACATAATGATGCTCAGTTCATCCATTTTAATATACTCTGCTTCATTAATATCCTTATCTATTTGCAGGTATTTTGTTGATAATTAACTATAATTCACCTTACCCAGACTAATGCACATTGACATACAATGCTATCTCCAAGATATTTTAGTCTCTGAATATTATATTCAGGTTGATTTCCCAAATAGGGTGAAAGGCTACAAGTCTGATATACCATTGATTAGATTGTGGAAACCACTAAGGATTTACAAATCCATGCTAACTTATTTCAATATACAATTTTCATTACCAAGATATGCTGCATAATGATGCTCAGTTCATCCATTTTAATATACTCAACTTCATTAATATCCTTATCTATTTACACCAAAGACTTGAATAACATGAGACAGATTTGTAGTACCACATTCTCCTAAGAAGTATTATTTTTCCTTAGATAAATATATAACCATTATTTTCTTAGGAAGATAAAACCTGTACTTCCCCTTGAAGAGGAATCAAACACCAACACTGAAAAAAGGGCTAAAGGCTAAAAGGAAATGGATGCTTTGCCAAGTACCTCAGAAATGGAATAAAGGATGGAAATGCTAGCTGAGAAAGGCAAATTTCAAACACACAAGAAAAAAAGTTATGTGATCTGATCCATAACTCTAGCCTGAACATAAGTTCTCCACACCCCTAGGAAAATTAGTTCTGCACATAAGCAGAGGAGGGTTAGCTAAGTTACAAAAATATGATGGGTATGACCAAGTTGAACCTTTCATAAAGGATTTAGAAGCATGCCTGTCTAATCAACATGAACAAGTTGATTCATTGTGGTGTACATTTAAGAGTGCAATGGCTAGATGATCAGTCACCCATAACCCACAATTACCCACCTAGGAACAGGCCAAAGAGGCTATGACCATACCACTAATGATAAAGAGGAATTCCCGTATCAGCAGAGAAAATTCCCCAAATCCATATTCAGATTTGCCAACAAGCAGGGGAAGTAGGCATATGGACTCTTATGAGGGTTTGAAACCTAAGAGGAGCTCTGTCCACAAGGAGCAGAATTTCAGACTTTGGAAGGTCCTAAACCCTAGTCGCTGCCCTCATTCTTGCTTGCCAACATCACTTACAAGGGAGCGCCACCTTGTGGAAGGAAACCCTAGCTCATCTTGAAGGAATTGTGGGTTTGGGACAGCATCAAGTGCCAAATCTGATCACCCATCTAGGGTTTGGAGTTTAGACATCAATCTTCATTATTTTGGTATGTATAAGCAATTGTTTGTCAATGTAATGGACTGTTTTGGAACAGCAGAGATCTGAGTTGTGTTTAGGCATGTTTGGGCCTTGAAACTTGTTGTAATTTCATGTTTGAGAAGTCTGATTTGTAGCAGCAGAAATTCATATTCAGAAATCAGAACTTTATGTCATTTGGTTTGCATTGGAATTATCATATTATGTGGTGAAATACATGGTTGATGTTATCTTCATAAGCATACATGTTTGGCATGTTTATTTGAGCATTTGGTACCTATATATTCACTGTCCAAGATAACATATAATTCAGAAAAAGAGAATCAGAATTCAGACCTAGGGTTTGAGCAGAAAATCCAGAATTAAAAATCAGAAATTTAGGGCAAATCCGGTTAGGAATATTACATTAACTCAGCCTCCAATGAAATGATCTACCTAGCCTTCAAAACCGTGCTGAGAGAACATCAATTCAACCTTAAGCATTACTTGGCCTTGGAACTTGTAAAGGTGGACGAGAAGGCCCGTGCCAAGGGGAGGCACATTCAGGTTCAGCTCTCTACTAATTTTAATGAAATGATGTGGGAGCAAGTCAGGGTTCCACACCCGAAGAGTTTGTAATATTGAACAAATATGGGGGGGGGTATACCCACACAAAGACAACGACCCCAAGATACAAACAATGATGGACGATTGGTAGACTTGGGTAGCCAACAAGTTCAGGCTTGAGTGAACATAAACCCCAAGAATTGGGCCTGCATACAAAGGAAATGCAAATTAATGGATAGCGAACTTCATCCTTGCTCATACAAAGCTCCAAAAAGACAAGTCAAGTTGGAGTGTCTACATGAAGTTCTCTTATGTTGTATATGCGAGGTGTATTGTAGAATGTTTAAAGCAGATTCCAGTCACCTCATGCACAAAGGTTAATGTGGCAGAGCTCGACTTCAGAATAGTTAAGAGTTGGCTCAACTGATTGGGCAAAAGGGTGATTGATTTGGACACAGAGATAACTAAAGGGGACACAAAAATTGATTGCCCATGTCAGGTCTTAATCAATGGCATAGTACATGAGGTAACCTACAAGACAAGGCTAAAGTGAGTACCCCAGTCGTTGCGGCCTCAAATGCCAACTATGAATCAAAAGAGGAGAATCCTGCCAAAGCCCAAGCTGGTCAATGATGAAGAATGTGAAGTCCAGGAAGTGGAGGAAGAAGCTCGACAAAAGAAGGCTAAATAAGTAGCTAGAATCAAAAAGGGAAAGCACAAGGTTATCAAGGATTCAAAACAAGAATGAAGTCTAGAGGACCTACATAAGAATAGAAAGTGACAACTACGAAGGGATCAAGAACAAGCTAGAGAAGGACTTCAAGCTCAACAACCTGCTACTAAAGAAACAATTCCACAACTTGAAAACAACAATCCATAATCCACTACTAGAGAAAAGAGTGAAAGAAGAACAAAGGCTGAGCAAAGGAGACCATGCAGTGAAAACCAACACAAGGCATTCTAGGTTGAAGCACTAAAGCTATTCCCAATGCAGCAGCCTTTTAGAAAAGCTCCCATTAAGGAAAACACCATTCCTCAAATGGAAGAGTAGGAACAACTTGTCCCAAGTACTACTAGAGGTGGAGGACAACACAACCACATGGCTTAAAAAAAAAAGTGGTGATGAACCTCAAATGGAAGTTTAAGGATCGACCACAGGAATGGAACCACCAACCACCACGGGTACAAAGCAACCAACCATGATAGGGAAAAGAAGCTCTTGGCACTCCAAGGCCTAGTCAAAAAGATATGGACACGGAAATAGGGCAAGGGTCAAACACTCCAAGGCCCTCTAGAGTACCTAGAGATAATCATGAGTCATTACATTAGGAAAAGGGCAAAATCGTGGTACAAACAATAGCAACAACTAATCAGCAAGAGCCTGAACAAAACCTGCCAAGAGATGAAGAACCTAATAGGCAAATAAACTCTGGAATGTCAAATAGATGGCATGCCAAAGGGTAGTTTACAAGAAAAGCGAGTGGTTGAGGAAAATCAACAGGTTCCTCATCCTAGGCCAACTAACACCAATTTTGAGGACACATGCACGCACTTGCTAAGATAATGGAGATCCATTCCAAAGACCTTGCATTTGATCTACCATTGCACACATTAGACCAAGCAATCAAGGATACAATGGCATCCTGTCAACCAAATCTTCTTTTGGAGGCTCAAGCAGCAGTGGCATTGGTAGAAATGGCAATGGAAACAGCCAAGCAAATCTAGGAGAAAGCAAAGGAGTTGCTCCACCTCAACACCTAAATTGGGGAACTAACTTGCTGCTTGAATGTTGATGTGAGCAAGCAAAGTTTATTGCAAGAACTGTCACTACCAGGGTCCAATAGTTAGTGCATGAGACCAAAGTTATTACTGACTTAACTATTTAGTTAAGGCCAAAGCTCGGGAGTGACTTTGACCCAACTAGGGAGAAGCCAATTGAATTTATCCACTCTGTAGTGCAAAGTATGTTCAAGCAAAGAGAGGTCGGCCAACACCTAAAGAAATGGCAGCACTAGGGTTGAAAGAAGACCAAGATTAATGGGTTCAGATGGATGACCAATGGGAGGCTCAACTTCAAAAACTCCAACAAAATAAGACCACAACCAATACAGTATTCTTATCCTCAAAAGGACTCAAACAACAAGTGGTTGCATTGGTATGTTGTAAAAGATAAAACCATGTGAAAACAATTGCTTATAAGGAAAAAGAGGCAAAGACGCAACTTAGCAAACAGTCTGAGGTTGAAGAAGGATTATTTAGCACTCTCCGAGAAGAAGCTTCAAAATTGAAAGGTGACTTGGCCAAGGAGCTGGAGTATCTACAGGCCATTCATGACTGTTGTTTGAATCAGTTAAAGAAAGCACCAGAAGACATCACTGACAGGGAGAAGACCATCAAGAAAGCTGAAGCCAAGATAGTTGCACTCAAAACTACAAATGGCAGATGGAAAGAATTCTGAGCAAAATTAAGAATTCAAGCTCTGAAGGTGTTGGCCATAACCAATAATGTCCATCCTACCGTTGACAAAACTAACTTCCCTGAGGATAGACAAGCAAACTAGTATTAGGGGATATTGATGGGGGAAAAGTTTGTTACACAGATGAGCAAGCAGTCTAGTGAAGAAAGGGGCAAGAGAATGGTTGTGGACCAAGCATTATGTGCCCAATCGTCACCATCCATTCAAGAGACACTCTCCACCACATGTTCGAAAGGCAGAAACTATATAAAAGGGAGAAGAAGGGCATATAATTATGCCGAGAGGCATTCTACAGTCACAGCGGGGTGGAGATGAGAGCACTCATTTTCCGTGTAAATATATAGAAAATAAAAATAAAAACCATGAAGGATAGAAAGGTGGAGAAAATCAAAAAAATATGGAACCAAAAAAAGAAATTGGAAAAAATAAAAAATAAAAATAAAAGAAGAAATTGGAAAGGATTGAAAAAAAAGGTGGAGACTATCACAACAGGTATGGAAAACGCAAAAAGCAACTACATAACCTCTAGAAGATATTTCTCGGCATACTATAGATATATTTTTTTAAATATAAATATACTAGTAGATATACTAGAGATATGTAGAAAGAGTGGGATAGACATATAGAGATATATTGTAGAGAGAATTTAGCAGGGATAGAGCAGTATACTGTTGCACACTTTGAATAAAGTGTTGTAATGATGTGTGAATGTAGTTGTTTTGAACCTTTCTGGGTCGTGTAATGATAAACCTAAACAATTTTTAGGACTTCCATTGCCATGTAGGGTGTAATAAATCTTTAATCATATATAACTGTGTTAAATCTGTGTAAATGCATTTGATCTAGCAGGAGACCTGGAGAGTTGTGCTTCAAGTGAGCTCTCAGGCTCCTCCAAGGTCCAGGTAATAGGTTAGTGTGGTATCTCCCACCAGTTGGGTGATCGTCAATTTGCACAAGACTAGGGGAATTGCTGCACATGTGCCCACATCTACAAAAAGCCCAACTGGTTTAGAGGTTCCTACATGTCCATGCAGAAGTCAAAAAGTATCTATACGCTGTAACTTTTCGATGTTTTAGAGATTGTGCAATATTATACAAGGGAGTGCATGTCTTCAATGACTATGGTTTGAAAATCTACAACTATTAAGAGATTGACAAAGCACACCAAGCTTTAATGCACAAGGTGTTCACTGGGCAGACATCAACAATAGTTTTAGTAATGGCTGCCTGTGAGCACTTAAACCTGAATATCTAGTATGGATATAGATAATAATTTATTTAGCACAATTATGCCATTTAAATGTACGGAACTACCATTTCACTCTTTAGCACATGGCACATAGATGAAGACTTTGCACTTCAATTTCACGAAAAATGTGTACATGTTCCATCCATATTATTTCCAGTGAACCTTGGATGTTATTTTTAACTCGTTACTCATTGGCTGTGTGCAGTACTTGTTACGAGATGTGACATTGCAAATTTTCCTTGTTACGCCGAGAGGTGTTCTACACTCACAGCAAGGGCTAAAAGATTCAGATTCCCGTAAACAATTAAGATTCAGATTCCATGTAAACAAAATTCATAAAATGTGTAAATAAATAAATTCGTGGAAGCCAAATGGATAGAAAAATAGAAAAACTTGGGCAGTTATGGAGTGAAATCTTTATCATGTTAAACAAAAAATAAATAAATTCATGGAAGCCAAATGGATAGAAAAATAGAAAATCTTGGTCAATTATGGAGTGAAATCTTTATTACGTTTGAAGAATATGAAAAGTCTTGCAGCATAGTCTCTTTAAATTAACTCATGTGAGCATATCAAATATTTTAACTGCAAGTAATTTATAAATGCCAACAAATTGGAAGATATCTCTCGACGTACTGTAGATATATTTTTTTAAATATAAATATACTAGTTTAACTATTCAACATGCTTGTGCCATTGTACATTGTCAACATTGATTTTGTTTACATTGGGTTTCCATCATGAAAAAATCAAAGTTTATCTCAAAGTATATGAGTTATGGAACTGCTTTAAAAAGTTTCTGCACTAAAATATTTAAATAAGTTTCCATTTATAAACAAAAAAATTCACCCACAATTAGGGCATTCTTTAAGTTACATATTTTTTTCCCTGGACAGACCTTGTGACTAGGTTTACAAACCTGATCCCTCATGATTAGATTTTGGAAAAAACTGGGTTCCAAAATGGGATTTGCAATCTATACAGCTATATACAGATGTGATGAGTGCAAAAAACAGGTTTTAATATGAGCCCATTGCACAACATGCTATTGTAAAAGCTAGACAAGCTAGCATTAAACTCCTGGTCTTCTGATGGGTAAGAAACTCTACTACTGACCTACAGGTTCATTTTAAAATAATCTCTTTTGTCCAAGGGATTGAGATCAAGTGGTTAAAATATTGGGTTCTCATTGTGAAGACCCAAGTTCAAATCCCCAGAGTGACATCTAAGGTGGAATTCTAAGTGGTGACTCTTGGTCTTCCATTGTTTGGTTTTTAGAAGTAATTTCTAAGTTGTCGCTCTTAAGGGGCTACATATTGTATTGCTTGTAAAGAGCTAAATATTAGTATCAGAAGGCTCAGATGCCCATTTGAGCTACATTTGTAGACTATGAAAAAAAAAATTAAATAATCTCTTTTTCAGTTTGCTCTAGACTCTAGTTATGAATATTGCAACCTCCAACCATTGCCTCAAGCCATACTCCAGCATGTCCACTAGCTACCTTATCCAATACTGATTTCATAATGAACTCTTTAATGGCTTGCTCCAGCAGTGAGAACTGCATCTTCCAATGTTACTCCAGCATGTCCACTAGCTACCTTATCCAATACTGATTTCACAATGAACTCTTTAATGGCTTGCTCTCCAGCAGTGAGAACTGCAACTTCCAATGTGGGTGTAAAATATTTATTCTCCGAGAGAATTGAAAATCTTCACAAGCAATAACAAGAAATAAAAACATGTGTTGTAGATTAAACTAATCATTCTACAATTTATGAAGTAAATTGCTCAATGAACGGAAAATCACAGGACTCATTATGCAGGATTGACATAATACATTGCCCTGTAGAAGAAACAAAAATCGGGAAAAGAAATTAGCATAAGTTAAAACATGTACCTGAAGTTTTTGCAATTGTTTAGACAGTTTTTCCATTAACTTCTCAATATCTTTGACCTGAAGCAAGATTTAACACATAAAAATAAGCATAAAATTCACATGAAAACAGTTTGAAAAATTAATCTTGGTTAGAGAAAAATCACCCTCGCAAAATCATTTGAATTCTAAAGACAATTTGTAAGCAAAACTCCTACTACATTACAATAATTTTTAACTAACAAGACTTGATTAGGATTATTTAGTCAATGATAACGAAGCAAGCACTGCATTTTCATCACAGATATGTTGCTTATAAACAGGAAAAAAATATAATCAAACCTATACCTGTTTAAAGAATTCTGACATCCCCAGATCCGAAGTTGCAATGGAGGTCCCTGCTTCAAGATCTCTTTCATCTTTTGACGCCCCCATTCTAGGTAGCTCAAAAGAATCCTGAAAATGAACCAATAAGAAGTACAGTAAAGGTCACTGTATTAAAATTCTGAAAATGTTCTCTAAACAAGAAGAATGTCATTTTTCTTCTTTTAGGCATTTATACTGATTCCGCTTTTGATCTGATGAGACTCGGAGCTAAAATGCCATTCTAGTATTAGATTAGTGTTAAAAAACACTTTTATTATATTGATAATAATAATATTAAACGAAGTCAGGAAAGAGGACATGACATTTATTATTAGGTTTACAATTTTTTCGTTAAGTTTATTGTTTATTAAGCTTAATTTATTGATATATAATATATTTGTTAAATATATATTATTTATTTATATTAAATTATATTAATTATTATTAAATTTAATATTATTCATTGTTAATTTTATATATATAAATGTCGTATCCATACTAAGGGTCTTGAAAAATAGCCATATCCGTATCCATACCCATATCCGTGTCTATGCAACTTTGGAATTAAGGGATGACAATTGATTTTGCCCACCTTGTAAATTACACCACCATGGATAAGTAAGTGGCACTGTCCACCACTTATCATCTCTGAACCTGAATGAAAACACCAATTCAGCCTCGATCATTTTCCCTACATTCACAACCAATTGCACATGCATATATGGAGGCATATTTAGATTCAATGCATTGTCACCAAACAACTTCACCCACTTAAATGGACCATCTCTAATCAACTTAACCTGCTGACCTCGTCCTTGAAACCTATCCTTCCTCAAGTAAAGCCATCATCTCCAAATTGGTGTTCTTCCATTTGTTGCACATGTCGAGCCTTGTTCTTTGCTAGGGACTTCAAAAGCTTATCCTGCTTTCTTTGCTGAACGATTTTGATCCTACTATGACTTTGGCAATCTTGATTCTCCCTGAATTTGCATTCTCTCTTGTGGCTTCTTGTTGCACAAATACAACATCAGATGGTGTTTCTGGCAAATAACCAAAGCATGTCTCAAATGGAGACAAATTAGTGGGAATGTGTACAACCCTGTCATATGAGTATTGAATGTAAGCCAAAATTTCATCCAAAGTCTTCAGATTTTTCCAATTATACCCCCCAATAGCCACACCACTGTTTGGCCATCCTTTTGTAGTTAAAATCTGGTAAACAACCTTGAGTTGGTATCCATATTTCCCACAAAGTGCGTCAAAAAATGCTGAAGAGTCATGTATCCCTATCTGACATTATAGATTTTGGCAACCCAAAGTACAACCACACATAAGTGAAGAACTTCTGGGCAGCTTCTAGACCAGATAGTCACTACCTTGCCTTGTCTTAGCAAAATTACCTAAAGACTCCATGGACATGATTTTCCATGGCCAGTTAGGCACTGAAAGTGTTGAATAAAATCCCAATATCTATTACTAGCTTGCTAGTGTGACTTAATCTACATTCAAAAATAAAATCTTACTACATCCACTTCCATTTTTAACAATATACATATTATTGCAAGTTGCTAGCTATTTGCTCAACCCCAAAGTGATCAGCTTTTTAAAGATATGTCATTTCCTCATGAAACAAATTCAGTTATCTCCTTTTGGCACAAACAATCTCTGCAAGTTATTGAATAGCTCCTCCTTGAGGCAGTAATCAAATGCTCTCTCTGAATCATGATCTCTCAGATGATAAATTTGATTAAGTGCTTTCCCAAGCTGATATTGCTCTTTGTACACCTCATGGATGAATCATTCAGGTGGCATAATAATGCATATTGCTTTGGGAATAGGAGGTCTAGACAATATATATATATATATATATATATATATATATATATATATATATATATATATTATTGTTTTATTGGATGCCCCCTTCTCACAGTTGATCAACAAGTGGGATTACTGAATAAAACCATCCATTTGAAATAAAGGGACTGGTGCAACATCATGAATCTCTAAGTATCGCAATGGCTGATAATAGGTGTGAACTACATTTTTCTTCCTAATCAAGTAAGGCTTCCACTTGTTCATTACTTGTACTGATATATACAATTCCCTGTCATGTGTGAGATACTTTAAAACTGACTCAGAAAATAACTCAAAATCATAGCATACCAGTCTTCCTCCTGATAAAGAAATTGTTCCCATTACATAACCTAATGCAATATTCATCAAATGATTTTTTCTGTGCTTTAACCCAAGTAAATTCTGTACCTCCTACCGTACAAGTATGTAAAGGAGCTGCAGTTTTGGAAAAAGATACTATCAACTTGTGAAAAATAATAGACAGCATCTGCAACAATTCTCAATTTGGTCACATGGAAGGTTTTCCCTCATTCGTGTCTATCCCCAATTCTCCTCCAGCAAACATGTATTCTAGACATACTAAGGACTGCCTTGCAAGCTCACACTTCTTCAGATTGAACAGCAAGCCTACAAAATATGTTGCATGTATTCCTCCCAAGTCCTGCTGCAAACAAGGATATCATCCAAACTATAACAAAAGAATCAATTGATGATCAGAGCAGTGTTACAAGACTCAGACTTGCCTTGGACTCAGCAAGCTGCTTTTTGACCCAAACTCGGACTCGGTGCCCAAACTCGGCGCAGACTCAGCAAATTGAAAAACCCATGAAATACAGAGATTTTTAAGGATTTAAAACTTGTTTCATGCACCCTTTGATAAATAAACCTTATAGACACAATAAACTAATCAAATAGAAGCTACATCGATCACATGAGTATAAAAGCAGATTTTAAATGAACGAAACAACATTGTTAGATATACAAATATTGTCAAGTGTTTTAGGTGTACAAGAATCATGGATTATGATATATCCATGGCATCAAAACAAAAATCACAATATGGAATCGTGAACTATGGTAGAAAGGAGCTTGTATTGCTCGGCCCAACATTGCTGATTCTATGTGTTGTCATGAATTTGTATCTCAGACAAATCTGCACATGTTGCTACAACCATGGGAGTGTTACTTAGGATAGGGATTGACTTAACAAACGAGAAGTATAAATGTAACTCAATTAGTTGGGATTGAGATTTAATTGGAAAAAAATCAAAAGAATAAAAAAATGTTGCTTTTCCATCCAGCATGGCCCAAAATAATTTTGCTTTTTGCTTTTTAAAACTAGTGCGGGGGTTTGGGGGTAGCACCCCCAGCAGGGTTGAGGGGCAGTGCCCCTTGCAGGGGTCTGGGAGCAATGCCCCCAGCGGGGTTGAGAGGCAGTGCCCCTTGCGAGGGTCTAGGGGCAGTGCTCCCAGTGGGGTCTGGGGGTAGCACCTTTTAAAGCCTTTGAGACCATACAGACCTTCATGGTGCATGTCATTTTTCATAATTTTATTGCTTTTAAATAGCCTTCAAAAGTTCTCCAAACCCTTCAAAAAATGCTTGACTCACGCTTTTACGTGTAGGAGAGCATTTTAAGTGTTTTTATTTTGAGTCTTTTTGTTTTTTCTTTTATTTTTTCTTACTAACTTTTTTCTTGCCATGGCCAAGTCTAACCCTCGAGACTTGCTGGTTCAAGTGAGTCTGGCAAACTCGTCAAAGACCGAGTCTCGAGTCCCAGAGACTCGGTTTTTGCTCCTCGCCTCAGGACTCACCGAGTCTGGGCAAGTCCTGCAACTATGGATCAGAGCACATCATGTGTTCATTGTTCTAATGAAATTAATGGGTGCAATGCACAATCTAAATGGAAGTGCAAGCAAGCAATATAATCTATGCTTCATCTTGTATAGAGTCTTCCATAAATATCCTCTTCTTACTCGAACTTAATGATAACCCAATTTTAAATTCAGCTTCCTAAAGAATTTGGCATGCTGCCCTTAATCAAGCAAATCATCAATTAGAGATAAGAGGTATCAATTTTTTATGTTTATTTTGTTGAAAGCTTTATAATTAATGGACATCTTCCTTCATCCATCCTTCTTGGGAATCAAGACTATAAGCAACCTGCATAGTGATGAATTTGGCCTCGTCACAATGAGTATGATTGCCAAATCCTATGTCTTGAACATGAGCCTTTGGACTGACTTTGGAAACCAGATTCCTTTGAGAACTGAAATCAAAAAGAGCACTTAATAACTTCATGATCTGTATTGGATTTTTATGCAAAAAAAGCATCTTACATTCCTCAATTAGCATTGCTTCATCCTCTTTTGCTACTGCCATTTTGCATTGAGGCACTTGCTTCTCCTTCACACATACTACCATTTTACACTCTAGTTCTTGCCCTTGAATCTTGTTGGGGTTCAATCTTTTGATTTCTGTATAATCTGTCAAAACATTTGGGGATTTTTTCCCCCTTACCTTTTTTACCAGGTTTGTGTGAGCTATCGCTCCTGCTAACCTGCTTTCTCTTCCTCGTATCTTCTTCCTTATAGGAACTTTCTGTTTCAGTGTCTTGTTCCATGATCTCCCCTGAAGCAAAGAGGACCATTATCTCCTTAGTATTATTCTCTACAAGATCATTATCTTTGAGGGAACTTTCCTTTAAATCATCAAGGTCAGAAGTGATCACACTATCTGGAGGTTTGGGTGTCTGGTCTAGCCCTAATCTAATCTTTTAATTTGTCCAAGACAATTTCTTGGGCATTTTTCTTATAGAAAGCTGCATCCTTGATTTCATTATCCTTATTATTCTCCTTGACCATCACTTCAATTGAACCCTCATTGTTTGGTTTATTGACCAGGGTTTCATCATTCGCCATTTCAATGTCTCCATCACATTTTTTGAGGGCATTGAATGTATTCTTAATATTTACTTTCATTTTTTCCATATTATCTTTTAGGGCTTCAAAAGCCTCCTCAGATTTCTCCATAGGGTTTTCAGAACCATTCCCTTTGTTTATCTCTTCAAGAGTATTATTTGGTTTCCTCCTAAAATTATTTTTATTTAAAATCAGACAATCTCTTTTTTGGTACCCATCAGATTTGCAAAGGAAACAAGCATTTAGACCTCCCAACCCTTCCAGTTCACATTTAAATAGTTTATTGTCAATTTGTATTTCAATAGCTTCTGAGATTTGAACCCCAGTGTTTAAAGATAGCAGAACCCTCGCATCCATATGCGGAAGGGTAGACCTTGTTTCCTCTATTTTAAGTATATTTCCAATTGGTTTGAGCAACTGTGGCAAGAAAGCCCAAAACTGTGCCGGTACATTTTTGATAACCATCCATCTAGGGATGGAGTAAAACATAATTTCTTTTATGTGTGGTGTCGGGAGACCAAGAAAAGGATTTAAACATGGACAGTCCAATATTCCAATATTGTTACTCTAAAACCCTTTTTTGCATGTTATGATTCTTCAGAAAAATCACAAACAGCCCTTTATGAATCATATGACAAAAAGAAACATAAATTCCCAATTTCATACCCCAGACATTAAGCAGCCAATTGTCAAAAAATTTCATTGAGGGCAATTTATCAACATTCATACATGTAAAAAAAACAGCAATATTCCTTAATCTATTTTCTTCATTTCTAAGCACTTTTACCATTTCTTCATTTGGATTCACCCGTAGAACCCCAGGCAGAGGGACGTCCTTACCTTTTTCTTCTTCTCCTCCGACCTCCTCCTTTCTTCGCTTGGCGGCATCTCCATAGTTGGCTCCGACACTACCTTTAACCTCAAAGCCGGCCTCTTCCGACAGAGTTTTGACATCCTCCGCTTCAAGCACCTCTCTATAAGTTATTTTGTTATTATCCTCCTCTCGGCCTTCATTTTGTTCATCCATAAATTCTCAAGGCCAAGCAGTAAATGCATCGGCCCGAGCAGTGCCCAATTCCCAAGTGGTGTACTTTCAAATGTCCAGCCCAACTAACATACGACCACCAATTTCAAAAGGAAGGAAATCACTAAAAACGAAATTCAAAAAAACACGGACCATAACTTGATACAACAAAACATCACCAAAACAAACATAGGAGAATTTGCCCTCAATATCACCAAGAAGACGAAGAAGGCAATGAAAAGGACTCTAGCAGCTCGATCATGGAGGACGATCAATGGTCTCCCTCAAGCAACCCCAGAGCCTCCAAAAATAATGTATCGTAAGGATTGTATTTATGTTATAGTCAATAGAATAACCAAATACTCTCACTTCATTGACATTGATTCTACTTACAAGGCATAACAGTTAGCAGTTATTTTTATGGAAAACACTTACAAACTGCACGAGTTACCAAGAACCATTGTTAGTGATTATAATCCAAAGTATACTAGCAATTTCTAGAGGGAATTATTTCAGCTCACCAGTACCACCTTATCCTTCAGCAGCAGTTAACATCCTCAAACTGATGGTCAGACAAAGATTGTAAATAAGATTCTTGAGGATCATCTTTGTAACTATGTAACTGACCTGCAAAGTGTCTGGCTCAGATGGCTGATTCTAGCAGAAAATTGGTACTCTACAGTTATGACCTGCCTTCCTTGATTAATTGGGACCTACAAGAAACCAAGGTAACAGCCATTCAAGATTTCATCTTGGAGAGCCAACAGATTTTACAGGCTACCAAGAAAAATTTGCAAACAGCACATGATCAGATGAAGATTCAAGCAGATCAGCACTGTTCTGGGAGAGAATTCAAGGTGAGAGATCAAGTCTTACTGAAACTTCAACCATACAAGCAGACTTCTCTCAAGAAAAGAGCTTCTGAAAAATTATCACCCTAATAATATGGACCCTTCACAATTCTTTCGAAAGTCAGTCTGGTAGCCTACACACTCCGGTTACCTCCATCGGCCAAAATTCATAATACATTCCATGTCTCTCGGCTGAAGAAGGCGATTTACAGCAACTACAAGCTTCTCCAGACTTACGCCCATTGAATGATGAAGGCAAACTAATATTAATTCCTGACTGGATCCTTGTCACCCAAGTTAAGTGTCTGCGAAACAAAGTCGTAATTGAATACCTGATTCAATGGAAGATATGCCTGCTAAGGATGCCTCTCCTGATATCTTGATGCTGATGCACCCAACATTACAGTATATGATTGGGGACCAATCAAATTCAGAGGGGTGGACTTGTAATGAACCAACAGTCAGTCAAAGTCAGTCAACAGTAAATCAACTTCATTCCCCTAAAATTGAGGACAGATTGTACTGAATTAAAAGTTCAGTTAGGATCTGTGCAGATAATTAAATAAACAGATTGAATTCCGAAAATAAAGGTACAGTTACCACCAAGTTAGAAGTATAGTTAGGATTTGTTGCGCAGTGTTAACTAGATAGAATGAGGATGATTGATCAGTCAGTTATAGATTGAGGGTGATCGCTCAGTCAAGGAAGATTACTGTCAGCAGACTTCCACTCTATCCCTTACCCTTCCCCATCATAAGAAGCTATATAGTCATTTCTAGAGGGTCTTTTGGATGAAGAAGGTTTCCTCTGGAATTATAAGGGAGTGGTTGGTGGCTTCTCCACACAAGGGTGGTTCGCTTAAGAGTTTGGGTTGTTCTATCTATTTGCGATAGTTGAACCGACCTAGTTTATGTTGTTTTTTAGTTTTTACAAATATTCTCTTAAAGGAAAAAATATTTTGCAGAATTATAATCCAGATCTATATTTCAGTTCATATTTGTGTAATGGCTGTAGTTAACATTTTCAAGTTCAGGCTCACAACAAGTTTAGGATGACTTCTTGAATGCCTCTGTAGCTTCTGACTCTTTCAGGATGTTATTGTTTTTTTCTTCATGGGCGAGGGCCCCAATAAAACCCTCACTGTATTACTTAAAAAATTTTAAAAAACAATGAATCCCTTGTCCCATGTGAAAATAATGACTATTGAAATTCATAAACTCCCAAAAACTTTGATTGCTTACTAACTTTTAGCCTGATAAACTATCTCCAGTAGCATTTAAGAGAGCTAAACCTAAAAACACTTAGGAAGCCTCACACATAAGAGCCGCTAAATATCATGAGACCCTAAATCGCATCCCACCTAAGAAAATGTGGGGACAAGAGAATAATTGGAGAAAATTCCAAACGCTAAATACCTATAGTGACACTATCACATAACACGACTATGGCATCTATTTTTTCTAGGCCGTAAACAGTTGGTTTGCCATCAGTGTGACCATTTTAATGGTTTTAAAACACTCCTTTTTTTTTTTTAAAAAACTTAACTCTTTCTTTTCTTAGTGAATAAATCATTGATCGCATAAATAGTTAGCACTTCGTGAGCTATTAAATCTAAGCGTGTCCTTCAGCCAAATTCTCTGGTGAAGATCGACAGCCCAAAGGAGAATGGGTCAAGAGAGCTCCTACTACGCTCATACCATCCTCTCATCAAATGAGGCGGAGAATGTCTTTATAGCAGCACATCTTGTGCCTTGCAGATGCCGGTGTCAGGGCCGCCTCAACCAGTACCAGGGCTTCTACAGGTTTCTGTCTTAGAATGAATGAATAGAGAAGCTTGTTTTATATGAAGAGAGTATCAAGCATAAGGAGAACAGCATTACCAGTAGACCTTCCAAAATGCTCAGGCATGACTAGGTTGAGAAAATGCCTGATTTTTAATAGAGGCTGAAAGCATAATATCATGCTAGACCAGATCAAGGACGAGGAAGAAAGCTCAAAAAAGAGTAATTGACTCCAAGATCTAGACAGCTCTGATACCAATAATGAACTTTTAATCGAAAGGATTGAGTTATTTTCTATTAAAGATATTACAAGTATTTATAATATGTCAGTGAGATTAGGAATTTGTTGTAAGACTCCGAGCTATTAACCATGTGTTTAACAAAAATAACATATTCTAATTTTATTTTTTTTATAACAAAAACAATGACCCTCCGCCAGGTGCAGGGACTCTTGCATCTACTGTCGTTGCCCAATTTTTCCACTCGCAATCTATTAGATTTGCTGATCACATGCATTCAGTATGCCTAATTCAGTAGCTTTTGAGCTGTTAAAAATTGGCTTAGAATGCTTTGATTATGCCTAGACATTTTCCAATTTTGACAGTGATAATTTGGCCTTACAAGGTACATAAAAGCAGCTTTTTGGCTTTGTTTTAGTGTAACATGAAAAAATGTGCAGTGTGCAGTGTGCAGTGGCATAGGTCTGATCAAATAAAACACAAGTCGATCCTTTGCCAGCTGAATGGGTCTGGGTCTGGGTCTGGTTCTGCGTCTAGGAAGATAAACACAAGAATTCTCTTAATCTATTCTCTATTCCGTGATAAAAAGAATTGGCATAACATACAATTTTCCCAAATAATTTCACATTACCTTCAATAGATCGTTCATCTTGAACACAGGACCAAATGCTGGCGCAAATTACTCAAACAGATTGCAACGCGTAGCAGGAAGGAAATTGAGGGGAGCAATAAGAATAAGAATAGAGAATAAAAAAGAAGTAAATTTGGCAAAATCCAGCGTTTGCCAGTAACAATGATCTGGATTATGAAGCGGATTGAATAATTGATTGGCGTCCGCCATGCCAATAGGCCGTCTCAACATCTCGTCATATTCGTGCAGAATGGCCCACCTTAAACAACATCCATTTGTGTTTCCATCCCAATTCCCACGCTCAACATCTAACTTCTTGTAACATGCTCCACTTTTAAGCGTATCTACGCAACGGCTATAACATCCGATGTTTTAGCTGAGCATTACGAAGCTACGTAGTTGTAATGCTGAAATTTTAATGCCTTCACACTCCTCCCCTGCGTTTGGAATTTATTTTTGGGAATTTATTTTTTATTGGTTCCTGCTGGGAGGAGATATGTTAATGCATTCATTAGCTTTATTAGTTTGTCATAAATGAACCAGTGAGATCACAAAATTAAAATATGTTGACCACATTCTCTAAATAAATGAATCAATGAGATGACAAAATTAAAACATGTTGACTACATTCTTTAGGGGAGAGGGGTCAGTTGCCACCCATGCCCCAATTACCGCTATGTTTTTAATCACTTGACCCCCCAATTAAATTTTTAAAAAGAACTAATACATGTAAAATACCAACCTAATAAATTAACACAAATGCACCAATACATGTTCACAACATTTGTACATGTTCACAAATGCACCAATAAATGTTCACAATTCTAATAAATTAACCAATGAAATTAAGACAAGTGCACAAATGTGATGGCGAGCAGTTACTGGCACATCGTTGCGCATGTATGGGGCGACATGTTGAAATGACACTTTTTCGACCCATGTGCACATAATGTGTCCTACAGGGAAATGTATAAGTGCCCAGAAGCTAAAAGAATAACTTTAAGCTCTTTGGTCGCATACAGAGAAACCCTAAAAAAATAGTCGAAATCGGATATGTATAGCTATGAGCTTGACATGCGCGAAGTTAGGGTGGGCGGCTACTGGGCCCTCTCCCCTAATGTTTATTTTTTCTTAAATTTATTTTAAAAAATAAAAATCAATTTATTTGTCATTCTATTGGATAATATATAAACAATCTTATTGTTTGATGTACGCTGTTGTGTACATTTGCTAAACATTTTGAGTCCACTAAAAAAATGTCATGTCAATTCAAAGACATGGAGATTAGTAAAAAAATTGGCATTTGAGAACTTACTATTCATTGCACAAATTTCAAATCTAGCAAAATAAAAGAAATAAAATAATTATTGCAATTCATTGTACTAGAGATTTTTATTGTCTTATTAAATGTCTTTTTCCTATTTCCGTCCATGCTTGTAATGAATGCAAACATTATTTTATATGTTCATTTTTATGGAGGATTTTATATCATCCACAAGATCGTTTTGCTACCCGATGAACCTCTTCGGTTGAGAGCCAAGGACTGAAGGGTATCCATTCCACCAAATTCGCCTGGGGCACAATCCCAGCCTCATCTCTTATGGTTTCGAGGCCTTGCACTCAACAAGACTTGATCTATGGTGGGTTCATTCGGAACCATTCAACTTCATCAACAGGCCCAATAATCATCTGTTCATTTTGACTATTAACCATCATGCAAAATCTATGATAAGATTTGCCTCAATGATTGTGCCCGATTTTTTTATTTAAGGAAGAGTTGCATTATTGTAGACTTATTGCTCATAAAATTTTGAACGCATATCAGTCTCAATATGGGCCTATCCCAAACCAGAGAGACAAACCATAGCATTTGTATTACAAAATTTAGTTTATTTTTAAAAAAATCATCAAGTTGCCTTAACAGAAATATGCACAACCTACAAAAATTGAATGAAGCAAAGGATAGAGTTCCGAGTGTTTGATAGCTTCTATCACCTCGTGCCTTCATTAGGTAACCCATTGTTGTTGTTGTAATTTTTTATACATATTGTATTTGTAATTAATTATAGCTATTTTTTAAAAATCCAGTGGTAATGAAATCTCTATAATAGATGATAACTCTAAAATACCAAAACAATTGAGAGAGTGGTAAAAAAATAATTTCATATTTTAGATATCTAGTAATCTTAATGTAGATGGATTGGATAGCTTCAGTTCATATCCCATGGAATTATAAAGTAAAAACAATGACATATGTCTCAAGTTGTAATTAAGGAATGGCCTTGCACACTGTTGGAGATTTATTGATTTGCATAGTTATTATAGACATAATATTGAGACTTGGACTAGGCTTGGAATGGGTAGGCCTATTTTGGCCTCTGATTCAACCTCAACAAAAACATATCTCCTACAAAACTATAACTCAATTCCTCATAATCCTCTTCCTTCTCATTATCAACGTGATCATCACTATCATAAAATGCTTCCACTTCATCATATTCTTCAGTGGTGAAATCTAATAATGAGTGACAGGTAGCATTCATCAAAGCATATCCTTATGTTCCCCTTTTTCCATTCCCTGCACCATCTTATTTTCTAATTTGCACTATAAATACTATAAACCTTTGTTTAAATTATGTTAATTAAAGATGTAATATTGAAATTGTTGTGATTAAAAGGCTCATGTTTTGGTTTAAACTGACAAAGAACTATGCAGGAATATATCTTTTTATCACAAGAATCCATCCATCAGGAGAAGCAAGGTTTTTGAAGACTCTGGAGATGTTCCTAACATCTCCAGAGTTGTACAGAAGGTGCACTACATGAACTCCAATGTTTTGCAAAAGGATTGAAGGATCTCTAGAGCTGGATCAACAAGTCAACAAAGGTTACTGATCACATGACCTCCGGAGCTATGTACTACTGAGTTGTATAGATGTCTCTAAAGCACTCTCTACAGAGTTGTTTTATAGACTGCATAAAATCTTCGGAGTTTTGCATGTAAATGCCAAAGTTTTTGGAGAAGACTATTGCAGTAGCTCATGGGAGACAAAGGACACATGTTACATGATTTTTGCATGAATTAGGGACTTATGTTAGGATGTTGTTTTTAAAAGTTAATTCCTTTTTATCAGGGCCTTCATGGCCTAATTTATCTCAAGTCAAAACTCTTGATTTAAGGGACACCTTCAGTGTCACTTTAAATCTCTTTTAGTTATGCATGATTATCTTTTTAACATAGGCAGTTACATGTTTAGTCCTAAGAATAAAGATCTTTTGTATCTAAGGTAGAACTGGGAGTGAACTAATAAACTCCAAAGATATGTTGTCAACAAATACACCTGATATATATTGTATGGAGGCGATAAGAAAGATATCATAGTTTTTGTTTTTAGAAGCACAATATACTCTATTTTTACTTTGTTGAAGAATACTTTGTTTTTGAAGATCCTAGAATAAAGAAAGATAGTTTCCTATTTGTGTTTGAAGCTTTTCTTTAGTCTTCAATTCTGTGGTGTGGAGCAAGGGCCCACTCCCACCAAAGGAGAGAAAGCTAGTATTACTGTTTGGATTTATTGCTTTCTTAAATTACTGCAATTTCTTTAGTTTAGTTTTCTTGCTTTGATAGATACATATTCGATTATTGTTTATTCTTTTTTTTATGTCTTTTCCAATTTTCTAATCAGCTAGTTCATTTTAGCATTGTACTGTTCAAATTCCTAGATTAAGATTTATTTCATAGCAAATAGCTAAAGGCATGAATTTGATTGGATAAGTAGGTTTCATTTCAGTAGATAGTTCTAGGATTGTTGATTGCTAGTTTCTATTGCAGACTGCCATGGACACTACCCTGGATTTGACAAATAATTATGATTAAATGCAAGGTATAATGACCCTTGTCATTTTTGGTGCCATTTCCAAGGACCTTTGTGTTAATAACAACTCTAGTTAGCAATCCTAGTTAGGGTTAGAACAATTCTGCATGGTTAGACCAAGAGACCCAAGAGGTAGATATATCAAACAAACACCCCAACCACAACCTATAGGTGAAAGCAGTGGGGTAGACCACAATACTGTTGAAGAGGAAAATCATTTAACACCCACCTTGGAAGTAACACAACAACAAGATTTTCCCACGTCCCCTAAAAAAGCTACACTCTCAAAATACATTCAAGAATTGCAAGAGAGGCACAAAAAAATCCAAATTGATCTGCTACAAAGATCCACCTTCTAAGAGACTCAACCTAAATTTTGGGAAGAAGTAGTACCTCAAGGAAATCCATTGACCATGTGGGGCAACAATAAGTGGCCAAATCTTTTGCAAGAAAATGCAAGAACTTTCTCATACCCCATAGTCCTCAATGCAAAGGAGAATGCACCTATGAAAAACATCTCCCCCTCAAATCTTCCAACCTTCAGGGGAATTCCTTATGAGGATCCAGATCAGTTCCTCTTTGAGTTCAAGGTTTTATGTCAAACATATGATTATGGATCAGACAACCAAAAACTAAAACTCTTCCCATCTACACTCAAGGATTCTGCCATGACATGGTCCGTGGGCTTGTCCCCTGATTCTATACGCTCATGGGGACAAATGGAAATAGAGTTCCTAGACAAATATCAGGGCTACTACATGATCAGTGATAGGAAGGAGGAATTGTTTAGAACCAATCAGAAAGAAGAGGAGAGCTTAGAAGACTACTTGGATAGGTTCAATTTTACCCTTCAAAGGTATGGAAACCCTATAGCACATAATTTGGCGAAAACCTTATTCATAAGAGGGTTAGATAAGGATTCAAAACAAGCATTATATCTAATGGGGCAGGGGAATATAAACAAGTTGGATATGCCCTTAATTGAGGAAATTTGTAGAAACTATTCAAGAACACAAGACAGAGTAAGAGCACCAAGGTCTCTCAAGGGAAAGGATGATATAGGGAAATTGATGGAAGAATTTGCAAACCTGAAAATAGACATTCTAATTTAGTTGAATACCACTTTAGATGGGATCCAGGAAAAGAACAGAACCATTGAACCATTGTCCATCTACTGTCCTAGGTGCAGAAATAAGCATCTTTTGAGAGAATGTCCCTTGGATAAGTCTAAGATTTGCCTGATCTATGACAAGTATCATCCTACTAGCCACTGTGATTAACTCCCAGCTTTGAAGAAGCTGACTAAAAAGAATGTTCAAGTAGGAGAGGAGTTGAACTATGTAGGACAGAAACAAACTAGTAATTTTCCCTACAACCATTTTACAAATCAAGCTTCTTATAGAGGCCCTTCAAATTGGGGAGATAACTAATGCAATCCTTCATGGAATGGACCTCAAAATGCTCCTCAATGGGGACCACAAGACTAGCCAAACCAACAGTGGCAAAACTAGCAGTGGGCAAATCAACCATGGCCCAACCAACATTGACTACAACAATTTCCACCTCAATTTGGACCACAACATATGCATCCACAGTGGGGTTCTCAACATAACTATAACCAACAATTCCAAGGCCAACCAAAATTATTTCCAAACCAACAACAAGGGCTTCTAACTGGGCCAACAAACACACAAAATCAGCCTCAAAACAAATCAGATAGCCAGCCACCCCTACCAGTTCAACCTATAGCAAACCCATGTAATAAACAAGGAGTAGCTATAAATATGACTGAGCAAGAAAATATGGTTGGTATAAACGCTATTCATTTGAATAACCTCCAGCTACATTCTAGGAAAGCTTTCCCAAGACCATCTCCCTCTTTCATTATTGAAATCACAGATGAATTGGAACATGAAAATCCATCCAAACAACAATCCCAAGAGGAGGTTACAATTGAAAACATGCCCCAAGGATAGCCCTCAGACCACTCTGAAGTTCCTCCTAAAGGAACACCTTTGGAGATCACCTCTAGAGCTGCTTCAAAACTGCACTTCGGAGACTGAAAAACAAGCACCATACCCTGAATGACTCAGACATAATGCTTCCCAAAAACAAATTCCACACAAACAAGTTTAGCCTACAATTGAGTCTGAAATGCTTCAAGATATCAAAAACTGAACATTGATATTCCACTCCTTCAGGAAATTAGAGATGTTCCTGAACTAAACTAGTTTATCAAATAGAATTGTGTCAAAACCCAAGGTAGAAGGAAAAAACTGTCCAACCATTATTCAGGTAGAAGGGAAAGTAGTTGATCTATTGGTTAGAGAAATACTCCCTCCAAAGTATGGGGATCCTAGAAATCTTGTCATTACATTCCACATCTCAAGAGTAGAAATATCAAATGTTTTGGTTGACTTGGGAGCAACAATAAATGTTATGATAGTTCACACTTTGGATAAGTTGGCTCTCATAGGCATTCAGGCCACTTCCACAATTTTACAATTGTTTGATCAGTCAGTAGCAATCCCAAAGGGAGTCTTAACTAATGTCCCAATCATTATGGAATCATGGGAATTCCTAGTTGATTTTTTGATTTTAGAGTCAAGAAACCAAAGAAATGCTTACCCTCTGATTTTAGGTAGACCATGGCTAGCTACTACAACAGCATCCATTGACTGTAGAACTCGGGATATGGTCATGTCCAATGGAATAGACATGAAGAAAATCTCTTTGTGCCCTCAGCTAAGCCATCCATGCATTATTTAGGACAAGTCTGGGTAGATGAACCCAATAACATAGAAAATAGTGCTTCCTTGGCTATGGTTACCATCACTGAGGATTTATGAGATTTAGGGGTAGACATTGACTTTGACACCCCTAAGGACAAAACTAATATCATCATAGACAACATTGTGATGACCTTTACTGAGGATCCAACAAGAGAGTTCTTGGCGGCAGCACACTGTTCTTTGGCAAACATTATACCTTGTGGTGAAACTTTTTTATCAAGACATTACAACTTTCCACATGTTATTACCACACTACTGTCATCTCAACACAATGAAACATGAGCACAAAACTATCCAATCCATTGAGTAAGATACCAAGCAGGTCATGGTTTTACCAAGAAAATCATTAAACATTAACACCAAGTTGTCAAGAGAGCAAGACGCAGAATTGATTGATCTTCTAGTATCCCATACCATAGATTTTTCTTGGAAGTATGGAGATATGAGGGCCATTCATCCCAAAATATGCACCCATCATATATGTACAGAAGATGTCAAACCTATTAGATAGCATCAAAGGAGATTAAACCCAACATTAAAGGAAATAGTAAAAATAGAAATAGAAAAGTTGCTGCAAGTAGGTTTTATTTACCCTATTTCTGACAGTCAATGGGTATCTCCTCTGGTGATTGTGTCTAAAAAGAATGGGAAATGGAGATTGTGTGTGGACTATAAAGAGCTGAACATGACTACAAAGAAAGACTATTTCCCCTTGCCATTCTTTGACCAAGTCTTAGACAACCTAGCAAGGAAGAAATATTTATCATTCCTAGATGGGTTTAGTGGATATAATCATATCCAAGTAGCACCAGAGGACCAAGACAAGACCACTTTCACCTACTCATGGGGTACCTTTACATACAAAGTCCTCCCATTTGGTCTGTGTAATTCTCCAGCTACCTTTCAAAGGGTTGTTTTAGCCAATTTTTATGAACTAGCTAATGCGTGTATGGAGGTTTACTTGGATGACTTTACTGCTTATGGGAATACCTTTGAATAAGTCCTCAAAAATCTTGAGAAAGCATTCCAATGCTGTGAAAATAATTAATTATCTTTAAGCCATGAAAAGTGCTTCATGATGGTAGAACGAGGTATTGTCCTTGGGGATAATTTATCAACAAAAGGAATCAAGGTAGATACCAACAAGGTAGAAGTGATTACACAATTACTCGCTCCTATAAATCAGACTGATGTCATGAATTTCTTGGGACATGTCAGTTACTATAGGAGGTTCATTGAGAATTTTAGTAAAATTGTCACTCCTATGTTCTCCCTTTTGACAAAAGATACTTAGTTCCTTTGGACAGAAGAATGCCAAACTGTCTTTGAAACTATCAAGGAAAAACTGACTGACACCCTATTCTAAGAGCACTTAACTTGAATCTCCCTTTCCACATTCAAACAAATGTATCTGATGAGTCAATAGGGGCAGTCCTAGGACAAAAAGAAGAAGGAAAAGGAATGTATGCCATAGAATCTTACCCCCGTTGAAAAAATTATACCACCACAAAAAAGGAATTCCTAGCTGTGATATATGTTATTAAAAAAATTAGGCATTATATCATAGGATACAAAAATTTTGTACATATTGATCATGCAACAATCATGTACTTATTGAACAAACTAGTTGTCAGTGCAAGGAGTATTAGGTGGTTACTGTTATGGCAAGAGTTTGACATTACCATTGTTGACAATCTAGAGAAATTTAATTTGGTTGTTGACTTTTTATCTAGACTGCATAAAGGAAGAGCAAATGCACCCATGGAGGATGGTTTTCTAGATGATCATTTATTTGTTGTGTCATCAAGCCCCCTTTGGTTTGCTGATATAGCCAATCTCATTGCTACAGGCTTGTTCCACCCATAATTTATTTCAAAACAAAGGAAGAAGCTAGTGAAAGAAAGTTTATCTTATAAATGGTTAAACGGTCTATTGTTCAAATGTGGCCCTGACTTTATGTTACGTAGGTGCTTAAGAGCTTATGAAATTTTTGATGTGTTGAGAGAATGCCATGATGAACCAACAGGAGGACATTATTTTGCACAAAGGACCATCCATAAAGTTTTGGGGGCAGGGTACTACTGGCCATCTTTGCATAAGGATGTAAAAAGGTATGTAAGATAATGTGATCAATGTTAGAGATGGGACAACCCACATTCACAAATGAGATGGCATTGCACCCTAAGGTGGTTTTAGAGCCATTTAAATAGTGGGGTCTGGATTTTGTTGGACCCATTTCTTTAGCATTGTCAGGAAAGGAATACATCTTAGTATGCACTGACTATGTCACAAAATGGGCAAAAGTTCAAGCCTTGCATGTTGCTAGGGAAGACAGTTGTTGATTTCTTGTATAATAGGATCTTCTTGAGATTTGGAGCCCCAAGAACGATAATCTCAAACTGAGGACCCCAATTTACCTCTCAAGTGATCCAATCATTCATGAAGCTCTATTAGATCAAACACCAAAAATCATCACCTATCATCCTCAAGCTAATGGACAGGTGGAAGTCACAAACAGAGAATTAGAGAACATATTAACAAGAACAGTAGCAATGAACCAGAAAGATTGGGCAATTAGACTACATGAAGCAGTATGGGCTTACAATACAATATGGAAATCAACAACAAATTTTTCTCCTTATGAACTTGTCTATGGAAAGAAACCTATCCTGTCAATAGAGTTTGAACCCCAAACACTCAGAACATCACTTGATATTGGGTTATCATTGTCCATTACACAACAAGATCGGATCTTGCAACTTAATAAGTTGGATGAAATTAGGATGGAGGCCATACAACAAATAGAGATCATGCAACATTAGAGAAAATAGTGGCATGATCAGCATATCAAAAGGACATTTTAGCAAGGAGATTGGGTTCTCTTGTATGACTCCAAGTTCAAGGAATTCAAATGAAAACTACAAAATCATTAGATAGGGCCTTATGAGATTAAGGAAGTCTATGCCAATGAAACATTATAGTTGGCACCTATTGATGGAGGAGAAACTACATTTCTCGTGAATGGTCATAGGATTTGCCTCTATCAGCGACCATCCACTAAGGAAGAATTTGTCAAAGATCTATGTTATGTGGGAGAGGTCACACTCTCTTGCATGGTTGATGGATAAATAAATAAATTTTTAAAAAAGAAGGGTTGAAAACCAGTAATATGGCGGCCCTTCTCAAAAAACAAAAAAATAATAAAAAGAACTGAAAACCAATAAATGGAAATTCTTTTCTTCATGCAAGTATCAACAAGGAGCAACTTAGGAGCACCTTCGATCGTCCAATGAAGTAAACTCAAGACCTTCGGAGTGCATCTCTCAAAATCTTCTAAGGGAAGACACTTAGAAAAAGGTAATGATGTCATGATGTCCTTTTTGACTTATTGGCATCACCTTCAAAAAGTGAATAGGTCACAAGCATAAATGACATAAGTCATCGGTGACCCTTTTACGTAATTCAACCGATGTCATCTACTGACGATGGGAGTTGTCCTATCAACAAAAGTTTCAAATGCAGATTATATCACATCACATCTTGCAAACACCATGGAAACCAATGTTGAAGGTTACAAATAGAAGAGTGGTCATGTCACATCTTGTAGAAGTAGTGGCATGAAAATCTAGCATGATGCCTCATCATTGCAACTGTAATCTAGGTATTACACTTGATTAATTAATTAAAGCAAGTCTTTTTAGTTTTTATTCTGTGCAAATCCCATGGCCTCCCGTACATTACCATTACTCCCAAATAAATCTTGCCACATGCCACCCCAAGCTAACCACATGTCATTCCAACTTCATAGCTCTAGAGTGACATAACCCTCTGCCAAAAATACTAAGTGTTCAATTTCTAATTATGAAGCCATAATTTCCTCACAACCATCTCAGTAGTCTAAAAGGGCAAGTAAAGAAATCTCTCTGCCAATTACCATCAACGAAGTCATCAACGAATTCAAGCAAAATTCAAGCTCAAGGTCTCAGAAATCAAAGAGCTTCAGAGTTGAGATAGGTTCACTCTGAAAATCTTTAAAAGGGCAGGGTAGAGCTGAGGGTTTGGAAGCTAAAGGTGCAAACACAAAGCAAGTGGCAGTTCTACTTGGAAAAATGGGGGTTAAGAAGAAGTTAGAGCCAAAGATAGCAGAGAAATTGTTAGATGACCAAGAATCTGCAAATATACTAAGGAGTGCAGAATGGCTAGAGTTCATGGAGAAATTTGAAGGGTTCAAGGAAGATATAGTGGAGTAGTTACTCTCAAACCTGCAAGATGACAAGACAAAAGTGAAAGGAGTCACCATCCCTATCTTGACATCCATCATCAATAATCTCTTGGGCATCCCAGAAGAAGGTGAGAGGTTTTACCATCTCAAAACATTATATGTTGATTTAAGAAAAGCCTTCTTAGTAGATAATGAACTTGAAATACAAACACATGCCAATAAGGGGGAAGTAAAAGGGATTATCAGGACTATCTTGCCTCAACCCTGGCAGTCTTTGGCTACATGGTTGATGAAATACTTTACATGAGATGGCCAGTTTGCCCTTGTGTTAGGGCCAATTATGAAAATGCTTATTTTTCTAAGGCATGGCCATAATAACCCTGAATATAGGATAAATTTTCCCAATTCTTATTCTCTGTGATCACCTCACTAGATGAAAAGTATCAGCAGGGGAAGAGTCAACTCAAACACCATTTCATTTCCAAAAGAGGAGGGGAGGCTCAATGGCAGGCATTTTTAGATAATAGCCATAAGGTCAAGAAAAAGGGGAAGAATGCCATAGCAGAGTCACCATCCCCACTCAAGAAGAAGAGGAGGATAGGCCAGTTTCATCTACTTCCTCCCCAACTACAAGGAAAAAGAAAAAGGGTAAGGAAATTTTGGGAGGACAATCCTCTGCACCAAACAAGAAGTCAATATACCTGCTATGGAGTCCCCTCAAACATCCCATAAAACAAAAAGGAAATTGACACTAGTTGAGGCATCTATCCCAACATAGAAGAAGAAGAGTATCAAGAATCCTCCCCAAGTTTTAGAAGGGACAAGTGAAGAGAAAATAGCAAAGGAGACTGTAGAGACTCCAAAAGCCAAGAAACATGAGAAGAAAAAGAGAGAGGAGTTGACAAGTGCATACACTCCTCCAACACTGAGAAGAAGTAAAAGGGGAAGAGTAACAGAGGAAAGTTCTCTGAAGACCCATATTTCACCACTTCCGAAGCACCTGAGGTTACACCTATTGAACCTCAAACAATTCCTTCAAATTTAGAGGATGGTAAACAAGCACCGAAGACACAAGAACAACATGTGCTCTAGAGAAGCAAATGTAGAAGGCATAAAACTCAATTGGAGAAGGACACAGAGCTCTTTGCTGAGGTACATGCAGGCTTCCGGGCCTCAGTTACCCCTCCTAAGGATCAAGCTGGGCCATCACATGCCCAAGAAGAAAATGAGGACACCATTCAGATGGAAGCAACAAAGGGAGAAGAAGAACAAAAAGATGTAGGGGAGAGAGAGAGACATAAATAGAAGAGGGATTGGAGGCAAGAAGCTATTCTCATCCATCCAATCAGGAGGACAATGAAATCTCCAAGGAACAACAGTTGATGGAAGAAATTGAAAACTTAAAAAGAATGTTGTGGAGCAAACAACTGATCATCATAGACCTCAAAAAGGTCATGGAAAAAAAAGAGGCAATAAAGGATCAAGATATTAATGACCTAAAGAAAAATATAGAGGAAAAAGAAAAGGTCATTAAGAAGAAAGAAATAGAAATCATGGGAAAATATGACAAGATCAAAGAACAAAATGCAAAGATTGTGGTAAAAGATTTAGAAATGACACAGAAGAACATACAAGTCTCTGAGGCTACCAAATCTAGAGACAACTGTATTACTTTAATCACAACCTTGATTGAGAAATTGGACCATCAAAATTGGGAGTTGACAAAGGCTAATAACCGAATTGATGATCAGGAGGAGCTGATTAGAGAGCTGACTGTCCCAACACCAACAGTGGACCAAGGAACACAAACTGATGTCTTCCTCAGGACATTTCAATTGAATATCCCTAGGGCATTATTAAACTAGGAAAGGAGGTGTCAAGAACTAGCGGGTACAACTATCATGCTCCAACTACAAAGAATAGTTTTAGTATTGAATGGAAAAGTAAAAACCTTGGAGGAAAGAGTCATGATAGTAGCTAACCTTTCTTTAGAAATACTCTCATGTAGGCCACCCAATGGGAGTTACACAATGTTCCTAAAGGAAAGGTTTCTTCAAAGGAAACTCTCATTGATCATCTCTGATATTACCAAGTCCATAAAGGATGGACATGATTTAATCAGGGTGTATATACAAAGTAATGATGAGGATAAAAATTTCCTTTGTGAATTATTTTTACACAATTTATTCATTCAAGATCATACATTTTTTATTAATCTCTTTGTAGGAGAATGTCAATTAAGAGCATTCATGTCTTTAAGGAGAAACCATCAAATCTGGCAGGAGAGGATGGAAGCATATATAGTGAAAATGGTAGAAATTGGCTTATTCCTCAGAAGAGAATGCCCAAATCCATTGGCCTTTAAAATTCAGTTTAGGGTAGTTGTCTATTCTCCTTCTGCCAAGCTATTGCCCTTGTATAAATAGCATCTAGAAGAATGTGTCATAGAGTTTGGCCTATTTATGCACTCCTCAGCCAACCAAATTTTGCCAACTTGCAGACGAAGGTGGAATTCCTTGACTCAGGAGAAGAAAATGAGGGATCGGATATCCCCATCTAACTTCAAATGGTTTATAAGGAAGGCAAGGGCTGTGGCAAAAATGATAGACAAACACAAGCAGGAATGGATAGGGATGCGCTTCAGGCCACCCCTAATTATTAAGGCCCTACCCATGTTGGCTGAACAATTGGAGGACACAAGATTTCTAGCATGGTTGAAGCATATTGAAGAATTCAATGGGAATGTTGATACCACCAAGAAAAGTTGGACAACATATGAACACGAATATAACATTATAGAGATGTTGTATCAGCTAAACAAGTCCAAGCTTCAAGACAATGCAAGAGGACCTGTAAACCCTCAAGCTCGGGGGGAATGATGAGTGACAGGTAGAACTCATCAAAGCATGTCCTTATGTTCCCCTTTTTCCATTCCATGCACCATCTTATCTGTTGATTTACACTATAAAGACTGTAAAACTTTGTGTAAATTATGTTAATTCAAGATGTAATATTGAATTGTTGTTGTGATTAAAAGGCTCATGTTTTGGTTTAAACTAGCAAAGAACTATGTAGGAATATCTCTTTTTGATCATAGGAATCCATCCATCAGGAGAAGCAAGTTTTTTGAAGACTATGGAGATGTTCCTAACATCTCTGAAGTTGTACAGAAGGTGCATTACAGGAACTGCAATATTCTGCAAAAGGATTGAAGGATCTCTGAAGCTAGATCAACAAGTCAGCAAAGGTTGTTGATCACGTGACCTCTAGAGCTGTGTACTACTGAGCTGTATAGATGTCTATGGAGCACTCTCTACAAAGTTGTTTTATAGACTGCATAGAATCTCTAAAGTTGTTCCAAAGCTACGGAGTTCTGCATGTAAAGGCCAGAGTTTTTGGAGAAGACTATTGCAGTAGCTCATGGGAGACAAAGGACACATGTTACTTGATTTTTGCACGAATTAGGTATTTATGTTATGATGTTGTTTTTAGAAGTTAATTCCTTTTTATTAGGGTCTTCATGACCTGATTTATCTCACTTGAGTCAAAACTCTTGATTTAAGGGACACCTTCATGTCACTTTAAATCTCTTTTAGTTCTACATGATTATCTTTTTAACATAGGCAGTTGCATGTTTAGTCTTAAGAATAAAGATCTTTTGTATCTAAGATAAAACTGGGAGTGAACTAATAAACTCCTGAGATATGTTATCAGCAAATACACCTGATATATATTGTATGGAGGCAATAGGAAATATATCATGGTTTTTGTTTTTAGAAGCACAATATGCTCTATTTTTACTTTGTTGAAGAATACTCTGTTTTTGAAGATCCTGAAATAAAGAAAGACAATTTCCTATTTGTGTGTTCTGAAGCTTTTCTTTAGGATCAAGGGCCCACTCCCACCAAAGGAGAGAAGGTGATGCAGAGCAAGGACTAATTCAATGCAACAAGAGCAAGGACTGATTCAATGCAACAAGACTGTTCTCATGCACTACATATAATGACATGACTCAAACAATGCTTGCATACACTCTAGTTCACCCTAGACACCTAGTTTCAATGGCCCAAAAGGCATACAACAAGGAAATCATATGAAACAATGAAACTTGGATTTGTTTAGACATTCTACAATGTTTATGGGTGCCTCACAACTCAATCTCACTGCAGGCAAGTGGATTTATCCATCTATTTTATCAAACCCTAAGCAAACTAGGGTTATGCCCTATTTTAGCAGGGTATTGAGAGGAACAGTCCTCTATAACTTACTAGAATCAAAAGATATCAACTCCAAACCTTGAAAATCTTATAGCACACATCAAAATAGTACTTTCTTGAAGATTTTAGAATTTTACAATGGTTAAAACTCAAGAAATGAATTTTTTATTCATGACTGGAAACCTTAGGCTGAATCTTGCCTGTTTTCACAAAAAATGCTCTAAAATACACAAACCATAATGAAATCTCCTAAAACCAACTGCAAATGAAAGAGTAAAAGATTATCCATCTTCCCCAACTAGTTGCAGGTCCATATTGTACCGTATAGGGTCGTACACCTGGGGTTTTCAATTTGATTACACATAAAATACATAAAAATATGTCAAAATTGATGTATTACTTCTTCCAATTCTTCTCCAACCCTGTGGTCATGTTTACAAGGCATATTTATGCTATTCCAAGCATCTCCCAACTTCCAACCAACCCACAACTATATTTTTAACAAAGTTTTAAGAAGTTGTCATTACAACATTGACAACATTTGATCTACTTTTACAACTTATGCCTAGATTGCACCTAATGACCCAAAATGGTCCTAGATTGACTTTGAATGGTCTCAAATGACCTTATTTATAGAAATCAAGCCAAAACAAAACAAAAACCAAAGTTTCCCAACATGACCCAAGGTGCATTAGGGTGCCCCTACACCATACTCCCCAAAGGAGGAAAAAAGCTCAAGTTCCACTTGAATTAAGGGCGGCAACAGTGTATCCATGCTTGAGAATGTATTCTTCAGTCATCCATGTTGCATCTTCAATGGGAAGACCCCTCCATTTGACTAAGTATTGGATATAGGTCTTATTCCTTGTCTTTTTAAGTTCCTTGGTGTCTATAATGCACTCCAACTCCATAGGCCTGCTAGGTGGAAGGTCCTTGGCCCAATTAGCATCTGAGGGTGAAGATGAACCTATTCCATCACCTGCAACAACATCCCCTTTTAAAGCATGTAAATAAGAAACATTCAATATAGGAGATATGCCAACTCCTTGAGGTAGTTCAATCTCATATGCATTGTTACCAAAATTGTGCACAATCTTGCAAGGCCCAATTTTCTTCATTTGCAACTTGGAGTATTGACCCTTGGGGAACCTTTTCTTCTTGAGATGGGCCAAAACCAAATCCCCAACCTTGAAATCCACTTCTCTTCTTTTTACATCTACACTCTGCTTGTATTTGTCAACATTGTTTTGAAGTTGTTCCCTAACCTGTTGATGGATCTCCTGCATTGCAACAACAAATTGCTCCCCCTCAACACTTGGTCTATCCATATCACTAATATCCCTCAATTCAAATACCCCTCTAGGCTGCATACCATAGACAACTTGAAAATGACTCTTTCCAATGCTCTTGTTCATGGAATCATTGTAGGCAAACTCTGCTTGAGGCAAGACAAGATCCCACTGAGTAGAATGTTCTTTGGAGAGGTGTCTTAAGAGGTTTCCCAAGCTCCTATTAACAACTTCAGTTTGCCCATCAGTTTGTGGGTGATAGGCAGAACTAAAACTAAGATTAGTGCCTAGTTACTTCCACAAAGTCCTCCAAAAATGCCCAACAAACTTACTGTCTCTATCTGAAACAATATTGAGAGGCAAACCATGAATTCTTACCACTTCCTTGAAGAATAAACCTACAATGTATGATGCATCATTGGTGCTTTTGCAAGGGATGAAATGAGCCATTTTTTAGAACCTGTCAACCACAACATACACCGAATCAAAGCCCCTTTGTGTTCTAGGTAACCCCATGACAAAATCCATGCTAATAGACTCCCAAGGCCTATTTGGACTAGGAAGAGGCTTATACAACCCTGCATTAGTGCTACATCCCTTGGCCTTTTGACAAATAGTGCATTTTTCAACAATTTTCCTTACATCAGTTTGCATTTTAGGCCAAAAATAGTATCTTCTTAACTACTCGAAGGTCTTATCAAGACCAAAATGACCCACAAGACTACCACTATGCTTTTCCTTTATCAAATTATCTCTCATTGAGCATTTAGGCACACAAAGTTGTGCTCTTTTGAACAACAAATCATCTTGAATCAGAAAATCAAGCCATTTATCATCAGTGCTGCTACAAGGCTACTTACAACATGCATACATCTCTTTGAAATCAGCATCTTCAGCATACATACCTTTTAAGGATTCAACTTCCACACTTTGCAATTGAATTTATTGCACCATTAGAGCCCTCCTACTCAAAGCATCCGCTACTTTATTAGACTGCCCCTTCTTATGTTTAATAGTGAAAGTAAAACTTTGCAAATATTCCACCCATTTGACATGCCTATGACTGAGTTTCTCTTGATTATTCAAAAAGTGAAGAGCATGATTATCAGTATAGACTATGAACTCTTTAGTAAGGAGGTAATGTCTCCATTTTTTCAAAGATTGCACCATAGCATACATTCCTAGATCATAGGAGGAGTATTTCTTCTTGGCTTCATTCAACTTTTCACTAAAGAAAGTAATAGGTCTATTTTCTTGACTCGACACAACCCCTATACATAGCCACTAGCATCACATTCAATAATAAACTTAGGCAGAACCATGGAAACGTTATCAAAATTATCAAAATTAGGTAAAGCCAATATAGGCTGCACTGCCACCCTTTGTTTCAAATATTGAAAAATCTTTTTAGATTCACTAGACCAAATAAACTTCTTTCTCTTACCCCCCTTTATGGTATCAATGATTGGGGCACATATATGACTGAAACTTCTAATGAATTTCCTATAAAAGCTTGCCAAACCATGGAAACGTTTTACCTTAGCAACTGATTTGGGTGTAGGCCAACTTAGCATAGATTCAACCTTACTTGGATCCATCTTCAAGGTGCCCTTTGTAATCACAAAACCAAGATATACCAACTATGTCTTCATAAACTTACATTTCTTTAGATTAATCATTAGTTTCTCTTCATTCAATCTTCTCAAAACCAAATTCAAATGATGCAAATGTTTTTCCTTACTTGAATTGAAAACAAGAATATCATCAAGATAAACCACTACAAACTTACCAATAAAAGGCTTGAGGACTTCATTCATCAACCTCATGAAGGTACTGGGTGCATTGGAGAAACCAAAAGGCATCACAAGTGATTCATAAAGCCCTTCATTTGTCTTAAATGTTGTCTTCCATTCATCCCCTTGTCTGATCCTGATTTGGTGATACCCACTCTTGAGGTCTATTTTGGAAAAGTAGCATGCTTCTCCTAGGCAATCCATTAAATCTTCTATCCTTGGAATTGGGAATCTATATCTAATTGTGATTATATTGATGGCCCTAGAATCAGTACACATCCTCCATTCACCTCCCTTCTTAGGTGCTAGGATAGTTGGGACTGCACAAGGACTAAGGCTTTCTCTAATCAACACTTTGTCAAGAAACTCCTGCACTTGTTTTCTAATTTCTTCATTTTGTTGTGGTGTCATCTTATAGGTTGCTTTATTAGGCAAACTAGCCCCTAGTATGAAGTCAATGTGATGGCTAATATCCCTCATAGGAGGCAAGGTGTTTGGGATTTCATCTACCACTATATTAGCATACTTATTTAGTAAAATTTGGATCTATAAAGGTAACTCATCCAACTTAACTGTTGTCATAATAGTCCTAGGCTTGGCTATGATTGCAAAACCCATATGATCCTCTTCTATGGTCTTTAGGAACTCCTTCTCACCTACCAACATCACACTAGGTCCTACTTGTGGTTCTTCACTTTCATCTTTCAAGGGTGTAAGAGTGTAAGAGATCCCATCCTTTTCTATGATATAGGTGTTCTTCCTACCATCATGGAATGCTTTCCTATCATACTGCCAAGGCCTACCAAGTAGCATATGGAAAACATCCATAGGGATGATGTCACACAAGACCTTGTCCTTATATCCCCCAATATGGAATTCTACCCAACTTTTCTCATTCACCAACACTTGTTGCCCTTTGTTTAACCAAGAGACCTTGTATGGAGTGGCATGAGGCAATCTTTTCAACTTTAACTTCTCTACCATTTCAATAGAAACCAAATTGTCAGTACTACTAGAATCAATGACAACTTTACAACATTTACCTTGGCATTTGCCTGTAGTGCTAAAGAGTGACTTTCTTTGAGGTGGTTCCTTCTCCATGGGCACTTTGATCAGGGTTCTTCTCATTAGAAAAGACTCTCCAACTTCTAGGTCAACATTGTGTGATGGAGAATTGACACTTTTAGTATCTTCACCTTGTACAATTTGATTCCTCCTTTTATTTCTAACTGAAGTAATGGAATGTTCTTCGGGGCATTGCCATGCTTGTGTTAGTAATAATTTATGTTTGGGGTTTTGAGTGAGGCCTCTTGCCTAAAAATCCAAAAAGTTCTAATATTTTGGCCTCTGCAGTGCTAAAAATGCATCTCACTGTGTATGCTCAGGGTCAAAATATATAGTGGCGGGTCGAGAAATCTCCATCGGCCCCTGAAAATTGATCACATGCATAAGTAATGCTTATCGGGTCACAATTTCAGTATCCTTAAATGTTTCTGTGTGTGGCTAGAAGGGTCAAATTGTGCCACAGCCGCGGGACCGCCAAGTGTCGAGACCCAGTTTTGAATCTGTGCATTTGTTTTTGCTTCCCGCAGAGCGTGCCACGTGTCAGCAGCGGAAAGCAGCCCCTTAAAAGTTCCAACTAAGCACGGAAGGCGCCACGTGTCGGCTTCCGCCGAAGTTTCGATAAAGTTTCTTTTATGTTTTAGAAGCCAAAGTTTCATTAGAGTTTCCTTTAAGTTTCTGAAGAGCGCAGAGCTCGACAAGTGTCGGCCTCCGCTGATGTTTCTTTAAGTTTCTTTACAGGGGCAGATGGCGCTGTGTGTCCCTAGCAGTGGCTGCGGAGTGTGACAAGTGTTGGTCCCCGCGTTATGTTTCATATTTGTTTCGGTGCTAAGTGAAGATGCGGAGGTGGGTCCCAGTAAAGTAGCTCAGAGCCCTGCGGAAGGTGCCACGTGTCACTCTCCGTTGATGTTCCTAAAAAGTTTCTGAGTAGGGGCAGAGCGTGCCATGTGTCTTTTGTAGTTGCTATGGAAGCCGACAAGTGTCAGCCTCCGCGTTGTTTCTATTTGTTTCTTGGTTTGGCGAGGCTGGAGGTGGGACCCGGTTTGAGTATCAAGTGGAGCGCGGAAAGCGCCAAGTGTCTGCTTCCGTGTTAGTTTCTGAATTGCTTCCTAATGTTTCTTCAGTGTTGCGGAGCCTGACATGTGTTGGCCCCCGTGTGAGTTTCAGGAAGGGGTCTCTAATGTTTCTGGAGCGTTGCGGACGATGCCAAGTGTTGGCATCCGTGTGAGTCCCAATTGTGTCTCCATTGTTTCTCGAGAGGGGCACGGAAAGCGCCAAGTGTCGATTCCCGCGGAAGCTTCAACAAGTCCCTTCTATGTTCCTAAGGAGTGTCTTAAGTGTCGCGGGTGATGACAAATGTCACCATCCGTATAAGTTTCAAGGCGACCCCTTAAAGTTTCTTTGAGGTTTCAAACGGCCGCGGAACCTGCCAGGTGTCGATCTCCGCAAGAATCTCTAATGTTTCAGGGGTGCTGCGGCGGCCGCCACGTAGTGGCTCCCGCATAAGGTTCTGACAGAGGCTCTTGGCAGGAAAGTAAAGGAAAAGGAAGTGGAAAGGTCAGCGATAGAAACTGCAAGTGTCTACGTGGCACAATCTCATTGGCCAACGACTCTTCAACAGTTTTTGGGGCCGTTTGATCTCAGCGACTAGGTTTTTGATCGACAACCAGGTTTTAAAGTTGCAGCGAGGGTTTTTTCCTGAGACTCTGCAACCGTTTTTGGCGGGAGAAACTTCAGAGGCTTGCTACGGCTACGTTTCTAGAGGCTGTGAGTAGTTGAAACATTAATGGCGGGGTTGCAGAGGGTATGGGTCGAGTTGACAGGTTCAACCACCATTTTTATGAGGAATGTCCTTGAGCGGCGGCCCAGATCCCAATTTCTACCTACTCCTTCCTCTTTGTCCCTCTGCAACATTTATTGTTTGAGCGCCATTTTTTTTGATACTGTGTATCTGGCGGAATTTTTGGCCTCCCTTGTAATTAATTCTTTCAGTGCATAGTTTTGCTATAAAGAGCAGATGATGCTACTCATTAAAAGGTTATTGAAAACTAGACATTTTGGCTCTGTAATGAAATACATTTGGTTTTGGTTGCTCTGTGCAGAAGATCCTGTGAGTTTATGAGTCTCATGTTTTATGTATTGTGCATAGACTTACTGGTTTCATTGTTGTTTTAGATGAATAATGCTATACTGCATGTGTCTTGTTATCTGTCTCCTGTAATGAATATACTCTTCTTTTGAATCTAGACATCTAAGGGGTGTCTTGGGTTCTAGGATATAGATTTACTGTATTGAATGCTTGATCTCTCAACTTCTGCTCAAGGGGTAGATTAAAGTGTTTTTAGATTGAGTGTTGAGAAGAATATATTGCAGTAAGGATATCATAAGTAGAGATAACTTGATACTCTGTTCTGGGATGTATCTGTAAGGCAGATATCGCACAAATCCCCTTGAAATCTAGTTTTAATATGTTTATGCTGAACATTTACATGTGTATGTCTATGACTCCAAGCCCTAGATAGGCACCAATCTAGCTCTGTGTTGAGGTTATACACCAGGTCCAGCTCTGTATCCAAACACAAAATCAAAATCAAACTCAAAAATAACCATTAGGACAGTAGAATTAGTTTTAGGATCCCAAGTCCTCTGTCTACAACTGAAAATAGGCCCAAAGCTAGCCCCTTTGCTCTTATCTTGCAGTTTTGGTCTACTTACAGGAGGACTTATCTGCTTCATGTCAGCATCCCAGCCTTTGTATGCATATTCTCATGGATGTTGAGTAGGGAATACCCCCCTAGGTTTTGCAGAGCCTGAAGAAGAAGAGGAGATAAAAATAGAGTCTATCTCCTATACTGTTGGCCCCTGGCCCAAAGATCCTATTGATCATTGATGGCTACCTTGTAGGGAAATCTGGGAGTAAGCATCCAGTCTGGGAAAAAACCAACAGCTTGATGGCCTGCAAACTTATTACATTTACAACATTTTCCAGTGAATCCACTTGATCCTCCTCTACTCCCAAATCTGCCCCTAAAATGTGGTCTTCTTCCCCTAAAACCGCCCCTTGAATCAAAAGTTTGTTCTTGAGCATTACTTGTCTCTCCTTTAGACCTTTGGGACTATCCTCTACCAACAAAAGTCCCTCTTGCTCTAAAATTCTTTCCTCTGTCCCTGCTTTTCTTTTCTTGTCTCCTTCTTAACTTGTCTTCAGCCTTCATGGCTAGTTGGAAACATTCTTCCAATGTTCTGGGACTTGTAAGACTTAGTTCATCTTGTAGGCTATACTTGAGACCATTTATGTATCTTGCAATCTTATCTACATCATCCTCCATGTGGCCTGATCTAATACTCAGTTTGTAGAACTCCTCTGTGTATGTTTGCACATCCATATCTTTCTGTTTCGATTTTTGGAGTTTCCTATATAACTGAATGGCATAGTCACTAGGTAGGAATTTGCCTTTGAATTTGGCAACCATCCTATTCCAAGAGGTGATTTTGGATTTGCCCTTCTTCCTTCTCTCATCTTGCACATAGTCCCACCAGAGGGATGCATGACCCTTCAACTTTGTTCTTGCCAACTTCACTTGTTGGTTTTTAGGCACATCTTCAAATTCAAAATACTTGTCTAGTCTCCTATCCAATCGAGAAGTTCCTCACTATTTAGACTTCCTCTGTACACTGGTAGTTCCATCTTCACTTTGGAACCTTCCCCTTTGACTGCCTTTAGTAATCTTTCCATTCTCATCTCATCAACATCCCTCTCGCCCTGAGGTTCTTCTTGGTGTGAATTGGTTTCATCTATTCCTTCTTCTTCTTCTTCTTCTAGGTCACTCAAATTTCTTGTGACCACTCCTCTTCTTTGAGTAGTTTCAACTACTACAAGTCTAGCTTCAAAGATGGCCCTCATCTCCCTCATCTCTCTTTTAAAGTTCTCCTTTATCTCCCTCACCTCTCTAGCAACTAGATTTGCTCTTGGAGGCATCCTTACTTGTCTTCTATTCAACCTTTCCCTCTTATTTGGCTATGATACCAAAATGATGCAAAGCAAGGACTGATTCAGTGCAACAAGACTGTTCTCATGCACTACATACAATGATATGACTCAAACAATGCTTCCATACACTCTAGTTCACCCTAGACACCTAGTTTCAATGGCCCAAAAGGCATACAACAAGGAAATCATATGAAACAATGAAACTTGGATTTTTCAAGACCTTATACAATGTTTATGGGTGCATCACAACTCAATCTCACTGCAAGCAAGTGGATTTATACATTTGTTTTATCAAACCCTAAGCAAACTAGGGTTCTGCCCTATTTTAGCAGGGTATTGAGAGGAACAATCCTCTATAACTTACTAGAATCAAAATATATACTCTCCAAACCTTAGAAATCCTATAACACACATCAAAATAGTACTTTCTTGAAGATTTCAAAATTTTACAACAGTTAAAGCTCAAGAAATGAATTTTTTATTCATGATTGGAAACCTGGTTGAATCCTGCCTGTTTTCACAAAAAATGCTCTAAAATACACAAACCATAATGAAATCTCCTAAAACCAACTGCAAATGAAAGAGTAAAGGATTATCCATCTTCCCCAATTGGTTGTAGGTCCGTACTATACCGTACAGGGTTGTACACCTGGGGTTTTCAGTCTGATTACATAGAAAAATGCATAAAAATGTGTCAAAATTGATGTATTACTTCTTCCAATTCTTCTCCAACCCTTTGGTCATGTTTACAAGGCATATTTATGCTATTCCAAGAATCTCCCAAATTCCAACCAACCCTCAACTATTTTTTTAACAAAGTTTTAAAAAGTTGTCATTACAACATTGACAACATTTGAGCAACTTTGACAACTTATGCCTATATTGCACCTAATGACCCAAAATGGTCCTAGATTGACTTAGAATGGTCTCAAATGACCTTATTTGCAGGAATCAAGCCAAAACAAAACAAAAACCAAAGTTTCCCAACATGACCCAAGGTGCATCAGGGTGCCCCTACACCAGAAGGCTAGTATTACTGTTTGGATTTATTGCTTTCTTAAATTACTACAAGTTCTTTAGTTTAGTTTTCCTGCTTTGATAGATACATATCAGATTACTATTTATTCTATTTTTAATGTCTTTTCCAATTTTCTAATCAACTAGTTCATTTCAGCATTGTACTATTCAAATTCCTAGATTAAGATTTCTCTCATAGCAAACTAAAGGCATGAATTTGATTGGATAAGTAGGTTTCATTTCAATAGATAGTTCTAGGACTATTGATTGCTAGTTTCTATTGTAGACTGCCATGGACACTACCCTGGATTTGACAAAAAATTATGATTAAATGCAAGGTACAATGACCCTTGTCAAAATCCTCATCATCTTCATCTTCATAATCCTCTTCACTTAAATTTAATCTTTTTTAGTCATCGATCACAAGAAAAGTAATGTGGGTTCTAATGATTCCAAATTTCTTTTTTATTTTTTGAGTTATTGTTTTCAATGTCCCACTTTCTTCCAAGCGCTTAAGCCCTTCCACCAAGCTTTCCACATTCTTTATGTTCTTGGGTAACTCCTCAAAAGCCTCTTTCAGAGATTTCACCATGCCCAACACATCTTCTAATTCTAGTACCTCTACCTTTGGTATACTCATTCCTCACTGATTCTTTATATCCATAATTTTACACAGATTTTGCTTTCCTACATACCATCTATTACTTACCAGAAACACCCTTTTAGACCTTTTATATGTGGGGTTACGAGGTGAGATTTGTCGTTTATATATACACTGCCACAACAGGCTAAATTTGCAAGCGCCTAACAACCATTCTTCCTGAACCAACCAAAATATAAATTGGAATTTTCCAATAGCATTAAATCTTCTCTCTTCCTCTTGTAAAGCTCTTCATTGATCCATTTACCTTTGTTTCTGCAGGATTAGCATCATATGACATAGAGTTGTATCATGTTAGGTGCAATAGATCATATGGTTTAATTGACTTACCGACTGTATCTATCATTGTACCATGTATGATATCATGTCGAGTGTAGTTGATTGTGATTATCTAGGATCAATGTAAGTTGTATTTTTGTGAAACAAAAATCAAGAGGTAAGCACTATATGTCACAAAATATGATAACTTTAAGAAACTCCCCCTTAAAAATATATAAAATCCTGGCAAATCCTAGCCCGAGGCAATAATTTTTGTGGTGAATCTATGCTAAATTTGGGGAAAAAATAATTTTCATGACTTTTTTTGTCAAATTTGTTCACATTGTTGGTTTTTACTGACGAATTATAGATATATTTTAAAATAAAATAATTTTGTTGGCGAATTATAGATTTTTTAAAACAAATTGTTAGCGATTTATATATATATTAAAAAAATATGTTAGGTGGCAAATTATACATATATTCAAAATATAAAATTAATTAATTGGCGAATTTGCCCCCAATTTAAAAAAATAATAATATGGCTATTGAAAATATTATACGGTTAATGTGGCACCTATATATATTACCAAAAAAGGAAATGGTTACATGATATATAGTGCCAAAACACTACATGTGACTAGAGCCAAAAACAGTGAATTACAATTGAATACCAAACAAGTACAAAAACTAGTGAGCAAAGGATGATAAAGTTAGCCATTGGAGGACAAGCTACCTTCTCCACCAGATGGAGGTGGTTGCAGAGCTAGAACTGGAGGAAAGGGTGCCCATAGTGGATGATGGGGAGCCTGATCTAGTGCATGGTGGACAAGGAACCTTAGTGCATTAAATAACTCCGTCACTTTCATGACCAATGCAGATGATATCTAGAAGTGTTGAGAGTCGAGAGAGTTGTTGAGAGACATCACACACCCATTCTGTAGGCCTTTCTGGAAGGCTTGGAACACATAGGAGATAGTGGGGAAAGATCTGAGTTGCTCGTATGCGAAGAGTCCACCAATAGGAGCGTCGTTAGTCTTCATATCATAGTCTTGAAAGGCTTGTCACAACTTGTCTACATGGAGAAGGTACTCATGAATGTATCCAAAGTTGATCACCTCAAAGAAATTTGCATCCTGCACTAGGTCCATTGTGTTTAAGAGGAAAATGGATGCCACCTCAAAAAATAGGACTCACAAGAAGTCTCAGAGCAACACCCCTCCAACAATTGAGTGAATAACAAATTAAACTCTCAGATAGTTGAAGTCAAAGACATGTGCTAGCTTGGTGCCATCATAGGGACCAATCTTGGTTGGTACTCAGTTCTATGGCAGTAGGTATATGCATTTGTTCCTTATAACCTCTTTCATTTTTGTTAAATAGGTTGTCTGAGAGAAGAAGAAATTGTAGACACCAAAGGCTATAAGATGGCAAAAAATGAGGTGATGGGTGCAATAAATAGGTAATTTTCCAAATTGGCAGTTGCACTACCACTACCATGTGTTCAATCAAATTTCGAGCTGGCAAATCATGCAAACGAAGTATTTATTATTTTTACAAGCAAGGGACAGATATTAATAGCCACCAAATCCAGATCTTGATTTTGAAGAGATATTCAAGATGAGAGCATTTATGAAATTATTATGACAAAGCACATTAGAATATAAAGTGTTCAAGGAAGGGATATTTTACGGCTTTAGCAACAGTGCTTTTGAAAGATATTGGGAATATAATAGTAGAAGCCTCTAAAATTAGCCAATGGCCATGAAGTTGCATCATGCACGACATCATTCAATTTCCTTGACCATTGTACTAAAGTACAAAACTTGAATGTTTATTTATTATACTATTAATTATTTGAGTTGCACTTGTAATACTTTTACGTATTGTTGGCAAGTTGGCACTTGTCTCGGTCTTTCAAAAGAAAAACAACAAATCAGTATTACATTATTCAGCATCAAAAAGGAGAAAAGGGATGGCATTCATCACGAAATCTATACGTTGAAGGTAATTTACCTAGTAAAATTTATTTTTGTTATTAGAAATTTTGTATAAAAATTGAGTATGACTATGCAGGATGTTATTTTTTTCAACTTCTTAGAATGAAGAAATACATGTTGCAAGGTGTGTGCCCTTGGTTTCCTTGTGTTATGCAGCACGACGCTTGGGTTCGTGACAAGGCTTAATCGCCTCCCGTGGATTCATTAACTCTAGCGGTTGTATCGGGCATTAACATGTCAATCTTTTGGTGCAACGACAACTGTCTTTCCAACAATTGGTATCAGAGTCTGGGTCACGGGTTTGAACCCCTCGCTTGCGCTGGGGGGATTGTTGCAAGGTGTGCGCCCTTGGTCTCCTTGTGTTGTGCAGCGCAATGCTTGGGTTCGTGACAAGACTTAACCACCTCCCGTGGATTCATTAACTCTAGTGGTTGTATTAGTCATTAACAGGTTGATCCTTTGGTGTAACGACAACCGTCTTTCCAACAATACAAGCCTCTATCAACTTGAATATATTATGTCAAGAATTAATAGTTTTGAGTTTTTCAAATGACACATACTACTATGGATGGTGGGTCAAATTTCATAAAGATAATTCTATGTTTGAGAAACTTGAAATAGGAATCAATGCATGGAATTTCTACTGTAACGCTATTGATAGTGACATGTAGAAAATCAATTTAATTCTACTGTATTGGCCTCATTGTTACCTACACCTAGTGGTTTCTTGTACATATAATGCAAAGTTCAATGGAAACTCATTTGTTGACATTGTGGATGACCACATAGTTGAATTTGTCACCGACATATTGCCTATTAATAGGTTGTTTATGGAGTATAGTGAAATATTTGTTCAACATCATAGAATAGAGGAACCAAAAAGTTTTTGGAGGACAAAGTCATGAATAAAGACTTCTACAACTTCAAAAACAAAATTTTTGTATGTTTAAAACTTTGATATATATTATATGTTAATGTGACAATTGTTACAGTGAACACATCTGTTCTATGTATTTTAATCTCTCTCTCTCTCTCTCTCTCAATTTAGTATGTTTAAAATTTTGGTATTGGTTCTTGAATCTCAACCATTGATCTAACCCAATCTAATGGTTCCCAATTGATCCTAAAGGTTTAGAATTAGAAAGTTCTTTCATCTAATCATAATATGTTTAGAAAATTCTTCATCAAATCGCAATAGGTTTAGAAAGTTCTTTTAGTATTGGTTCTCGAATGTCAACCATTGATCTAACTCAATCTAACGACTCTCAGCTAATTTTGGAGGTTTTTGTTGCCAATACGTAGCTTTTGAGGTTCACCTTCTGGAATTCAACTATAGTCGCCCATCCCCGTTCATTGAACAATGAAAAAATTTAGAAGGTGAAAATAATAGTTAAATTATATTAAAGATAAACATTTAATAGGATTAGAGAGTAATTAATATTGAAAGTGAAGAGATCTAATTGAGTAGAGAGCCAAATTTAGTAAAAATGAAAACATAAACTAATAATACCATCCTTACAATTCTAATATTTTAAATAACAACTTATATTAAATAAATATTTAAATTAAAATAAATATAATATTTAAATTAGATAAATATTTTTTTTTTTGATTTGTAAATATAAAGTTTGTATTAATCTGAAGAGAGAAAGAACATGCAAGTGCCTATAAGCAGTTTACCTGCCACAGCCAGATGACAAAAAAAACTCCTAAACCCTTCCTTGAAACTATAGGGTTTACACTGCTTTACATAATTAGCCACTAGGCTTACTGGTCTGATATTGATGACAATGCTTTACAAAATTAGCCACTAGGCTTACTGGTCTGATATAATTGTATTATTGACAAACCTACTGGGTCAGAGCCCACCGGATTGAGGATTTATCTAACCAAGATATCAAAAAAAGCCAAGCTCAACAGCCATGGCATGAAGCCTGTCAACCCACACCTCTTCCCCGGAATCCACATTCTCTTGCAGCATATTCTGGAGGAAGCCAAAGACCTAGATGACACGATCCTGATGCTCGATCAACGCCAATCCTTTTAGGTCAAGGATGAAGGGCAGAACCTTCGTCACCTCCAGAGGGTCCTTGTGTGAGGCAATGTCTCTTGGGCGAGGAATACCCACCCCTGGAATGACCGCCTCCAAAATGGAATCGAGGCCCCGGAGGAATTCCAACTTAAACACTTTCACCATGACAGATTTTGTTGCCGCTGTAGACACCCCGGCATCTAGGATTGAGGCAAGGAAACGGGAGGAAATGTGGGAATCGACCCTGTAGAACTCATCTGCTACCAGAAAATCTGTCCCCAAGATTATCTTGACCACCGGGAGGAGAAGGCCCTCATGCCTTTGCAGGATGCGTTTTAACCTTAAGTCTGTAACCACTCCTTTGAAGGCCATCTGTCGAACTAAACTCTCTAGCTGGAGAGGTGTCGAAGCCCCCAGATTTATCAACCCATGCACTGAAATCTTCGCAATGAAGCCCGAGCCCTTCTCCATACTGACTGCTAGTGCCACCGTCAAGACCAACAGAGGATCGCTCGAAACTGAGAGAAAGGAATGAACTCCAAATATGTCTTTCTGTCTGCACCAAAGAGGGATCCCATTCATTTAACCAAAACCTGTAATTAATGCAAAGAAAGATTGGCCAGAGAGAAGCGTGCGACGGTTCAAGTCGAAGGCCCGCGAACTCAATGAGGGAGGAGATATATCTTCGATTCATAAAAGCCGCAATGAGTATTGATTGCAAAGAAGAGGCCATAATAACTTCGTATGGCATCGACCCATCCAAATTTTCTTGGATTGGGTGCCCACCCTACCACCCTATCATACTTCTTCAACTAGAGAGAAATTTGACTCTTATTCCATCTGCCCCCTGATTAGAAAGAAAGTCTGCTTCTAGATTGGCCTCTCTATAGATGTGGTTAACAGTAGTCAACTCACACCGATCCATCAAAGCCAAGGCTAATTCCAGTTTTGCGGCCAATTTCCAATTTAGAAGTTTCCTTGTGCGCAGCCCATTGATCACCAGAAGGGAATCTCCCTCGATGGCAACCTGACAGAGATTTAGCTCATGGCAGAGCTTTAAGCCTAAGATTAAGGCCTCCACCTCCGCTTCATTGTTGGTTCCATCTGCTAGTGGCTCTGCAAGACTACCAACTGTTTTCCCTTCCCAATTTCTAATGATGCAGCCAGCTCCTGATTTACCGGGATTCCCTCGTGATGCTCCGTCGAAGTTTAATTTGAACCACTCAGGGTCTGGGGGAGACCATTTGGCTAGTTTCCTTTTAAGCGTTGATTGTTGTCCTCCTTCCAAACTGAGGGGCGGCAATATAAGGCCCTGCCACCCTTGTCTGATCTTGGCATCCCAAACTGAAAAGCTCTTTTGTGTTACATTGCCCAGCATTGAGTTGAAAACCTCAACTATACTACTCTCGAGTTTATTTAGAAACGAAGGGAGAGGCATTTCTTTGTCCTGGAAGAATCTCCTGTTTCTCTCTTTCCAGAGCTCCCAAATCAGCAATGAAGGACTAATTTCCCACAGCTTGTGATACACCGATTTTTTGTATAAACTGGGCCAACTGGAAAGCCAGTCAGACAATCCCGCTGGCGTGGCCGATTTCCAGAAAAGTTTGTTCATTAGCCAATTCCAACATGTGCTCACGTAAGGGCAACTAAGGAAGAGATGATCTCCATCTTCTGAGTTTTCTTTACACAAACAACATCTTGATGGACCCTGAAATCCGAGTTTGGCTAACCTGTCTACTGTTAAGGCTCTACCTTGTGAGGCTATCCACAAGAGGACCCCTGCCTTTGGCAGGCAGTTGGGATTCCAACACAGCTCCCTTGGGATTGCAAAGGCTTCCTCTTGGCAGTCCGATAGTAAATTCTATCCTTCTTTAACACTGTAGACTCCATTTGGGGCACCTACCCATCTGAGGATGTCCGAACCCTGCCTGAAGCTGATCTGTCTGTTAGCCATAGTTTTATCAAATAATTCCACTTCTGCCTGACTTAGCCTGAGGTTATGTGGACTCTTCCATTTGGCTATCAGAAGGCCATTGTGAAAAGATGGAGTCAAAAAATCTCTTACCTTATCCCCCCATGTCTGGGTTGTTATAGTTTTGACGTTTGCCAGTCCTACCTCATTGGCCAGTTTAGGTAATCCTTGCCAAGAATCATCCCAGAAATTAGCAGAATCCCCACTCCTAATTTCCCAGGAAAGATGTTCTGAAATAAGATTTCTGCAGCTGCGGATAAAATTCCAAATTCTGGAACTTGAGGGAAGCTCCCTGGAAGTGAAAATGCTGTCTACCCCTTCATCCAAATATTTTGCTTGCACAATTTGAACCCACTTAAGATCTGGGTTAGAGAAAATTGTCCAAACTAATTTGGCTCTGAGGGCTTTGTTTTGGAGCAAAAGATTTTTGATACCCAATCCATTCATTCGTTTGGATTCACAAATTTGCTTCCACTTTACAAGAGGGTATTTGAATTGATTAGACGATCCTTGCCAAAAAAAGTTCTTCATCTTCTTATTCAATTCTTTACTAGATTTGCTTGACAAAGGGAGACATGACATTAGGTAGGTAGGCAGGGCGGAAATGACTGACTTGAGTTTCGTTAACCTACCTGCCCAAGACAACCAACTATTTTTCTAGGAGGCTGCCTTGTTGCTAACTTTCTCCAGTAAACTGTTCCAGACATTACCTGGGTGAAGACCCCTGTCCAACGGGATCCCCAAATAAGTGCAAGGAAGAGATCCTTTCATAAAACCAAGGATCCTCAAAATCTGAGCTTCCACTCTCGCTGGAGTGTTGAAGAAAAAAACTTCTGATTTTTCATGACTAACTTCTTGTCTAGAGGCAATAGTGTACTTTTGGAGGATTGTCTTAAAACTTCAAGCCTCCCTAATTTGGGCTTTCCCAAACAGCATGGTGTCATCAGCAAATTGCTGATGGGTAATATGTGGAGCGCCACTTGTGACTTGAACTCCCATGATCTCCCTGAGGTTCCAAGCTCTGGTAAGTGATTTGCCGAGTGCTTCAGCCATTAAAATGAAAAGAAAGGGGGAGAGTGGGTCTCCCTGTCTTAACCCACGAGAGACATTGAAGAAGCCCTCCAGAGTTCCATTCACGAGGACTGAGAATCTCAGACTTGCAACCCAGGAAAAAATCCTATCTAGCCAATTCTTAGTGAAGCCGAATCCTTCCAAAACTTTAAACAAAAAACGCCAATTGACCCGGTCATAAGCCTTTTTTATGTCAAGTTTTAATATCATTGCCTGCTTTCACATGGTTTGAATTGAGTGGATGGCCTCCTGAGCAATAATTACCCCATCCAAGATGGACCTACTTGAGACGAACCCCGTCTGCTCTTCTGAAATCAAATCTAGTAGAAGTGTTTTTAACCTGTTCGCCATTGTTTTAGCTAAAATCTTGTAGAAAGTGTTGCACAAAGAGATTGGCCTGAAGTCGTCTAGAGGTTTAGGCTTCTCTTTCTTTGGGATTAGAGCTAAAAAGGTATTATTAACTTCTTTTAGAAGTTGTCCAGAAGTCCTAGATTCCTCTAAGGCCTCCACAATGTCAATGCTGATTATGTCCCAGCATTTCTGGAAAAAGCTGGCTGGAAAACCATCGGGTCCAGGTGCTTTATTTGGATGGAGCTGAAAGAGCGCAAACTTCACTTCCTCCTCCAAAAATTTGCTATTTAGCATATCATTTTGTTCATCTGTTACCAGCTTAGGTATATATCCCACAAGCTCTTCTTGGGCTGTGAGCAGGGAACCTTCTGGCTCATGCAAGAGGTTCTAAAAATTCTGTTTACTTCCCTTCTTGCCTTTGTAGCATTATGAAAGTATTTTGTATTTCTATCCCTGGCAGATAACCAAACTTCTCAGGATTTTTGTCGCCAAAACACTTCTTCTTTGGTGAGGATGTCGTTCATTTTTTCCATCAACAATTTTTCTTGCAAGTAGCTGTGGTTATCCATTCCATCTCTAATAATCTTCTCCGAAAGGGCTTTTAATTCTGATTCATATTGCTTCTTCTCCTCAAAGATGTTTCTGAAGTTATTTTTATTCCATGATTTTAGATTTTGTTTAATAACCTTCAGCTTGACTACAATGCTAAACATTTTGGAACCTACTAGTTGTGTTTCATTCCACCATTGTTTGATTAGATCCAGAAAATCCTTGTGCTGAAACCACATATTTTCAAACTTAAAGGGACTCCTGACTGATCCCTTTTCTCCCAATACTTCCAAGCAAACGGGGTAGTGATCTGACCCTGGTAATGGAAGCAACTAACAGTCGAGATTAAAGGGAAAGCTGCTGAAGTTTCCTTTGAAGAGGAACCTATCCAATTTCTCAGCTATGTTGCAGAAGTCTAACCTTCTATTTGTCCAGGTGAACTGCCCACCTCCCATCTGAATGTCACAAAGCTCATTTCTATCCACAAAACTTTCGAAATCCAGTTGAGACTGAAGTTTCCTTCCTACTCCCCCTTTCTTATCACTTTCTTTCAAAATTGCATTGAAATCCCCGCCTAAAATGAAAAATTCGAACCCTGGGGATTTGCAGACTTTGTCCAATTCGTTCCAAACACTTCTTTTATGAATGTAGTTGTTAGGCCCATAAACATTTACCAGAAGAAAACTTAGATTGGAGGCAAGGCTCCTTACCTTGCAGGCTTGCCAACACTTGCTTGAAGCCACGACTTCAATCAAGACTGTTTGCAGCTTCCAAAGAGTGAGCAGTCCTCTTGAGGCTCCTTCCGCATTGACTCCACAAATCTTCCAATTCCTCAATTTCAGGCTAAGAGTTGCTCTTTCTTGTTCTCCTAACTTAGATTCTTGAATCAAACAAATGTCCGATTGCGCGAGTTCAGATGCTACCGCAACAGACATCTTTTGTTAGGGGCATTTAAGCCCCTAACATTCCAAGTTATGATTTTCATTGTTGTTCAGGAAGGGCATTCCCCTTCCCTACTTTCAATAGAGTTTGAATTTTCAATTGCCCTGAAGCCTCCCCATCCCACTTGAGTTTTTCCTTATTCGGGATCCTACCTTTTCCTTTGTGTTCTCCACAATCTGGCAATGTTTTGGTTGGTTCCTTGGATCTCAGCCCTAACTCCCCTTGTTTGTATGAGGTTGTTCAGGACTGGACTTGGGTCTTCCTTCTCAGCTAAGAAGCCTTCATTTCCCATTAGCTCGAAATCTTGTTCTGCAGACCAATCTTCACCTTCAAAATTGTTGATGTCGAGCTCCCTTTTTTGGCCGCATTAGCAATGTCCACCAATTCATTGCCCACATTTATGAGGGAATCAAGATCCTCCTTGCGCACTGTGTTACCAATCAACTCAATTGCCTGCGACAATTTTTGATCGATGGATCTGACGCTCTGAGCATCATCAAGTCTCTGGGCTGATTTGGATTCCTTTTGAAGCTCCACTTTAGAAGGGAGAGGAAGACCATCTTCGACATGATCTTCGTCCTCCATGGGTTGCTTATTAGATGCTTGCTCCAAGTTTTCCTTTGGAAAAGGGTCGCTTTTCCACCCTAGCACTTTGACCAAAGTATCTGTGGGGAGGGGGTTATGGATCACTTTCTGGGTCTAGACGCCTAATCCCGATGAAATCTTAATTTCACTCAGGATTCTATGATTTGGATTGCTCTCGATGCCTACCTGAACCACTGTGCCTGACCCTTCTGGGTTGCCCCTTTCCTCCGCGCACAAAAAGGATCCCATGCCGTTACCAATTTCTTCCAAAACCCTGGAGTCCCAATATTCAAGGGGGAAGTTAGGTAAAATATACCAATTGTGGATTTTTTCCAAACGGTGTGAAGTTGGATCGAACCCGACCTTCCATCGACTGATGTAAAAGCCGCAGCCGTCAAGAATCCAAATCCCTTCTTCAATTTGAGCCCTAATGGCTTCCGAGGGACAAATGACCACGAAATAATCATTTGTCAGCCTCTTGAATTCCAATTCCGTTCCCCATTTGTCGTACCACCATGTCTCCAGACTTTGCCAATTTAAATCTTTTCCATGCCATTTCATTATTAATCTAGTATTTTCCAATTTCAAAACAAGATCCTAAAGACGATCAGCATTGAGGGTAATTGAGATTTCCTCTTCTCTGACGTCTTCCCTCCTTCTGTGATATTGATTTCTGGGTTGCAAGTTAAGTCTCTGGAAATCCCTGCGCCGTCCACCGCCTTTAGGGTTTCTTCTTCCCCCGTATTGTTGATAGTTCTGCTGTCTTTGATTCCAGTGCCTTGGGCCGCGAAGATTTCTGTTTTGTTGCCACTCTCTTCTCAAGGGGAACCGATCATCATGCCATCTTTGCAAGTCTTCCTCTTGCTGTGGAAAATTTTGACCACCGCCGGTGAATCCACCATTCCTGTTAGCCGGTTCGAGCTCCCTTCGAGGGAAACGTCTCCCATCTCTTTGCTCCATGATGCTTCCTTTCATCCCTCTCTCTCGCCATTCTGGAATGGATCTCTCGGCAAATTGTCGCTCTGCAAATCGTCGCGCCATTTGAGCACCTATTACAACTTAAATTAGATAAATATTTAAATTAGATAAATATTTAAATTAATAATTCATATCAGATAAAATATTTATTTAATATATTTAAATAAGGTAAACACTTGTATTGTAAAATTTAAAGTGGCACTTATAATCACTAATAAGAGTGACATAAACTTAACAAATGTAGTATTTAAGAATTAAAAATGAATAAACATCTAGTGAATATAATTGAAAAGGGGGAATAAAATTTCTTTGAAATAAATTTAGGGTAAATAAATAAATAACACCTTATGGCTGATAAATGTATTAAAATAAATGCTTAGAAAGTTAAATGAATAAAACAACGATAGGTAGCTTGGATGTAGATGTCATAGATAATCATTAAAATCTCAAATGTCAACCATTGATCTAACTCAATCTAACGACTCCCAACTAATTTCAGAGATTTTTGTTTCCAATACGTAGCTTTCAAGGTTTTTCACCTTTCAAAATTCAACTATAGTCATCCATCCTCGTTCATCGAACAATGGAAAGATTGAGTTCGTAAGACCCATCAAATTATTTAAATTGTAATGTGTTATGAATATTCTTTTAATAATATTAATATGTAAAAGTAAAACTTACATAGATAATTATAAAAATCTCAAATGCCAATCGTTAATCTGACTCAATCTAATGTAGCTTTTCAGTTCGCCTTCCATAATTGAGCTACAACCATCCATCATTGTTCATCAAACAATGGAAAGTTTGAGTAGGACCCATTATATTAATATGTATAGGATTTATACAATGAAAATTGGAAAGTTCTTTTAATAATATTAATATGTATATAATTTAAGTTCTAGCTTCATTATATTAATATAGAAATTTTTATACATAAATTTTTAGACTTCGTAATATGGAAACATAATTTTTATTTCTATGCACATTTTGTTGTTCACCCATAGCTGCCACAACTTGGTATTTTGATAACCACCAGGCTAAAACTATGTGTTTTAAATTAATATTTTTCTCATTTTTTAGTGAATAAGCATTGCTTATGTCTCATCTTCAACCTATATTCATTACCTGGTCCATTAGTATTGAATGATGAATTTGTCTTATCTATATAGAATAATAAAATTTCTTAAACATAATTTTTTTTCAAGAAAAGGTGGAAAAACCACCTATAGATTATATTAATACCAAAAAAACAAAGGTATTGTAGTATGCATATAGCTTTAGGAAGATTATATTAATACCGAAAAAACCTTTACATTACAGTATGCATATAACTTTAGGCAGATTATATTAATACCAAAAAAACCTTTACATAACAATATGCATATAGCTTTAGGCTTTAGGTTTATGAGAAAAGACTTAGAAGTGATAGCAGTAAAAAAGCAATTCAAAATATTAACTAGATCAACATTTAATGAGAAAACAACTATGTACTCCCAACAGTGGCATAACTATCATCGTCCTCTTCCCTTGGTTGTGCAAAGGTAGAAGGCGTGCTTGGTACATATAATATAGATTGAGTAGCACTTAGAGAGGGGCGGGTTGACACATGTAGCAACATGCATCAAATAGACTTGAAAATGGCCAGAGCCTTACCAGTTGTAAAGCTACCCAACTCTGCACCATGGACTTTCTCCTCAAAGAGATGATGTTGGTCCTTCTACTAGAGAAAGTATGTATGATTTGAAGGATCAATATCCATATACTCTAGATGATTATGGTGATAGAATGATTACAACTAATAGGAGAAGCCATAGACATGAATCTAATATGCCAAGAGATATTATAAATCTAGGTGGGACAAATAGAAATACACTTTGTTAAACACATGTTGAAGACATGAATGTATTCACTCCTTTGCATGTGAGAACTTCAAGAGTAACCTCACACCCTAACTCTCCTACATCTGCACATAGAACATATATTGAGCAAGACACAACATTTCATGATGCTAACACAACTATACCACCTAAAAATGAGCTCAGGGAAAAAGAGATTGACCGAAGATTATACTTTCTTGACCAAATCATACAAATGTAGCTTGAACTTCAAGCCCAAATTTAAATTTGTAGCAAGCCTGACTTGCCCAAAATGCCCAACATCAAAATTATCCACCACATCATGATGTTCTAGATCAACTAGTGAGGAATCAACAACAAAATTAGTAGCAACATAACCAACCAGATATGAGATCCCATAACTGGAGACAGGATCAAGGGTTCCCACCACCAAGGCAGACCCTAGGAATGGAAAAACATAGATAGTTGAAATTTATGGCATTCCTAATTATCCAAATCATATACCAAATGAAATTAGAGGAAAGACACCTAAGTTCCAAGGAAACAATGTTGTCACCAATGAAGAACACCTAAGACGCTTCATTAATGTAACCGATGAGTATGAAATTGAATACGAGGATGTCATGATGAAGTTATTTGTTTAGTCTTTAGAGGAAAGTACGAAAGAATGGTACATAAGTCTTCTTGATAGCAACATAGATTTGTGGGATGAACTCATTAGAGTCTTTAGGTTATAGTATGGAGACAAGATTGATCCAAAGTTTGCAATCCATGAGTTGACAACCATCAAAAAGAGTGTGAATGAGACTATTTCTAAGTTTAATAGTAGATTTGAAGTTATTATGAGGAAAGTGCCTCCCAATTTGAGACCAAATGAATAAATGTGCCTGGTTCTCTATTGTGGAGCATTTGATGCTAAATTGGGATATTGCCTTCGTGATAAGAAACCCCAAATTCTAAGAGAAGCTTACATCATGGTAATTAATATAGAAAGCAACATGAAAGCATCTAGAAAGCATGTTAAAAAAGCTAATATAAAGATCTTAAAGCCAGATGCTAGTACTTCAAACAAACCCCTTACCACTGATGATAAAATTGATGTGGATTAGCTCGATGAGTATGAAGCTAATGAATTCTTTTAGTATGAACTACCAAACCATGATTTTAAAAATCTTAAGGAACCCATGCAACAAATAAATAAGAGATCAAAGACTTCAAATGAAGATATCAAATCCTTTATTGATGCAACTATCATGCAAATGCAAAATGAGTATCAACTTAGAGGTAGATAGGTGAATTCTATATAAGAAACAAGAACTACAGTTATACTAGAAGCATCGAACACACCTATAGATAAAGGAAAATAAAAAATGGGCATTGATACTAGGAGGGGAGACATTGTAGAAAAAAGTGAACAAGATTGTAGAAAGGATGACATAGAAGAAAAGATCATCTACCCCTGAGATCTCTATGCAAAATAAGTATGTTCCAAAGAACAAGACTATAGATGTGCAAGATGGCAACAAGCTAAATCAAGTAAAGAATAGTTCTCCAAAAAGGAAAAATGTAGCTAAGGTAAGTGTCCAAACATCAATGTTGAAAAGTGTGCCACTACAGATGGCTAGGTAATGTCTTTCATCCCTAATACTCATGCAACAATTGTGCCCTTATCTTCTCTCTTGCTTGAACATGTTCCCATTGACATGGTTCTCACTTTAATCCAAATGAAAGTCCTAGTACTAGTGAGGGAAATGCTTAGAATCCATGAACATAAGGAGAGGGATTTACATTATATCAATGCTCCAAACACATTGAAAAACCATACAAACCCTTAGGATCTTTTTGTAGATGACGCAGCTACTAATGTACCCAAGGAATGCCTAAAGTTTACCTTGGAACAGTATCTATAAGCAATCATACTATAGTTGATCCCTTTTACACCACCTTGCTAATAAAGGGATGACTGGTACATAATTGCATGTTGGATTCTAGAGCTTCAAGTAATGTGATGCCATTAGAAGTCATGAATTAGTTAGGCTTGACAGTCTCCAAATCTTATGGTAAAAGTTATGCAATGGATTCTAGGGAGGTTAATGTTTTTGGAGTTGTCAATGGAGTGGAAGTGTAGCTTGTTGCATACCCAGGTAAATGTTATATAATGGACATAATCATTATTGACTATCTAGCCAAGTGGGTATGCTATTGTCCAGAAAATCGACAACTTCAATAGGTGGTAGCATACAAATGGATTTATCTTATGCCACCATACCAGTCAATGGAAAAGAGGTTCAACTACATAGATAAAAGAAAATGTTACATATTGTAGAGGACCCAAAGAAAGAAAAAGATGGGATCCACTATGTTGAAAGTGATCTTGGAAATATAATTGGATACTTTTATGTTGATGTAAATACCCATGTTGATCCTGCCTCATGCCCAAAACATCTTTGCTCTACACATAATAATGTATGGAGAATGTATTTTGATGGTGCTTTCTCAAAAGAAGTAAATGGTGCAATTATGGTTTTGATTTCCCAAGATGGCACAAATTATAGGTTCACCTTCAAGCTGAACTTTGAATGTACCAACATTGTAATAGAATATGAAGCTCTATTGCTTGGTCTAAATGTTGCTTCTACGTATGGAGTTAATTGTTTAAGTGTATATGGTGATTTTGAGCTAGTAGTATCTCAGGTTAGAGGTGCATATGTAGCCAAAGAAAAAGGATTAAGAATATAAATGAATGTTGTATGGAATGCTATTGAAATGTTTAATGCATTCGATATCGAGTGGTTGGATAGAACTAAGAGTGTTACAATTGATGCCCTTATTGTCATGGATTCAAAGTTTGATGTTTCCTTAACCTCACCCTATTGCATGTACAATGTGGAGGTTCTCACTAGGCCAAGCATTCCTCATAATAGATATAACTAGCAATTCTTCAATGATGATAAGAAGATTTATGACTTCTTGAATAGCATAAGTGATTTTGAGAACTAGTTGATTGATTAGAAGCCAATCATTGGGGTAGAAGATGGAAAGGAGACCATTCCAAGAGGTCTTGTATCTCTTAAAAGAATGTTTGACAACAATGATTGCTACAAGACAAGGAGTATGCCAATCATTGAAGATCATGTAGAAGGAGTGAATTTAAGAACTAAATTAGCTCCAAAGATGGTTTACATTGGTAAGAAGTTGAAGCCAACAAAGAAACAAATGTTGATTACACTATTCAGAAAGTTCAAAAGGTATTTTGCATGGTCAAATGATGAGTTGAAAGCATATGGGGAAGATTTGTTCCAACACACAATCCCCTTGGAACCTGGCACAAAATCGTTTAGACAAACACAAAGATCTATTAATCCTACATTGGCCTCTCAAATGCAAAAAGAACTGATGAAGTTGAAAGAGAGTGATATTATCAAGGCAATAAGATATTTAGAATGGGTTTCCAATCTTGTCCTAGTGAGGGAAAAAATGGGGATATAAGACTTTACATAGATTTCAAAAATTTGAACATTAAGTCCCTCAAAGAAAACTACCCATTGCCTAGAATGGACCATTTGTTGCAGAAGGTGACAAGATCTGAATTGATGTTGATGATGGATGGATTTTTAGGGTATAATTAGGTCACAGTCAAAGAGTTTGAGCAGCATAAGACAACCTTCACAACCCCTTGGGGAATGTTTGTTTATGTGAGGATGCCTTTTGGGCTCAAGAATGCAGGAGCCACCTTTCAAAGGCTGATGGATGTTGCCTTTGCAAGATTGATAAATGAAATCATGGTTGTCTATCAAGACAATTTGACTGTCTATTCCAAGAATTGAGATGACCATTGCAAACACTTAGAATAAATATTTTAGTGGTGCTTAGAGTATGGGATTTCTTTGGATCCTAAAAATGTATCTTTGGTGTTGAAGAAGGTAAACACCTTGGGAATATACTGTCCAAGGAAGGTTTGAGATTGACCTTGAAAGAGTTAAAACAATAGATCTCATTCCTAAACCCAAAATAGTTAAAGCAAACCAATCTTTCTTCGGACAAATAAAATTTGTTAGGAGATTCATTCCTAACTTTGCTAAGAAAATAAAAGTTATGTCTAAAGTTCTCAAGAAAGGACAATGAACTAGTTGGGATAAAGAATTAACTAAGTCCTTCATGGATATCAAAGATACACTCAAGAAGGCACCAATATTGGCTAGTCTTGACTATTCTAAGCTTTTTCAATTGGTTTTTTTTGCTTCCTTCTACATCATTGCTGCTATGCTACTTCATAAGAATGTCGATGGATATGAGTAGCCTATTGCCTTTTTTAGCAAATCATTGAAAAATTCTGAGTTAAATTACTCCATCATGGAAAAGCATGTGTATGCTCTAATCAAGGTTGTCAAGAATTTTAGGCCTTATCTTGTGGGAGCTAAGATCATTTCTTATGTGCCTCATACTGTTGTTAGGGACATCTTTGCTCAACAAGAAGTTTCAGGAAAAAGGTTTAGATGGATTAATAAGATCCAAGAATATGACATGTAGGTTCATACTATAGAGTTGGTTAGAGGTCAAGGCCTTTCCAAACTAATGGCAAATGCAAACTTAGATGCAACAAAAGTACATTAGGTAACATCTAGTACTGCACTTCCCCTACCCTTTGAAAGATGATCCTTAGTATAACGATATAGTTTTCTATTTGGAGAACTGAGTTGTCCTCCAAGATTGGATGATCATCAAAGGAGAACCTTGAATTTGACAACCCAAAGATATGTGTTGTTGCAAGGTCAACTTATGTGGAGAAACCTTGATGGATTGCTTCATAAATGTTTAGATCATGAGCAGTCTATCAAAGTTATGAATGAATGTCATTAAGGACTTCTTATTTTTTGGCAGAGTTTACAACTTCTTCTTGCTTCAAGAATTCTTCATGTTCCTCATCTTTCAAGGACATCTTTTGAGGAGGTTTATTTGTACTTATCATTATCTATTTAAGAGAGGAGCTTTTTTTTGATAGGGTTTTATCTTTTTTTTGTTTGCAAGAGACTTTATTGTACATGGGTACCTCATCAAGCCATGTTGTCGAGACCTATTTTTTTAGTGTTTAGCTTTCTCCCTAAGTATTACTAAAGGAGAGATGTTAGTGTGAAAATTGGTTTTATCTAATTAGTTCATCTCCTAACTAGTTAGTCCTATTCACACTCGTCACTTTAGTTCACTTAGAGACTTTTATATTTTAGTCTCACCTCATGAGTCCACTACATGTGTCCTCACACTTGTCCCAAGTGTGCCCACATGTGTCACTACATTGGAGGGGTAGTTAGTATTTCAATCCTACCTTCCCTCCTCCTACTTTTTCTACATATACAAGGATCTTATTGTACTTTACAAGCTTCACTTTGTTGATTCACTTGTATGACAATTTTGGCATTCTTATTGTGTATTTTCATTTATGGAAGTGATTGATCTTGCAAGTTTGATTTGGCTACTCCAACAATTGGTAATATTGTTTCAATAAGTTTTTGTTCTTGTTTGAATAATATTGCAGCATTCTCTTAATCACATTTGCTTCTACATATCACTTGTTGACCATCAACTCCTCTTGTTCATTCTAATGTGCACACTAGGGTATTCTTCTCCATATACCAAGGATTAATGCTTATAGATTTACTTTATTATTGTGTTATTAGTTTTGTATGCACATAGGCTAAGTGCACACACTCTCCAATCTCCATTTTCTATTTGTCTACTCATGGAGGTTGAAAGTACAAACTAGGAACTTGACCATTCTTAGAAATCTCCCAAGCAGTCATTAACAATTTTCTTGTCCTAACTACAGGTTTTGTTAGAGTTATTTTCAATCACATGGAGGTTTTATTCTCTCTTCCTTTACTTGTTCCTTTTAATATTTCTCTTGGTTTGGTTAGTTTAGATTACTTTTTAGCATTTTTGTATATTCCAGTATTACCCATATTTGTTGTTGTTGTTGTTGTCTTTGTCCCTTGTTGTGCAAAAAAACCTGAATCTAAAAAATATTTGAGTTTTGTAACTTTCTGGGATGATAAAACAAGACAGAGACTACAACATGTATCTAGGATGAAAGTGCATTGTGTGAACATCCATGCAACATGATAACATCTGGGAGCATTTGGGATAGTGGACTATTAAGGTTAATTTCCAAGTACATCTTGAGTTCCTATTTCATGTTGTGAATTTGGTTTTTTTGGTTATGTTTACCAGATTCCAGTAAATTATATTTTTACAACCCAATTCACATTAATGTATATAGAAATTAACACAAAACTTAATTTCTTTCTTACATTTTGGTGAACCTGGCAATTTGAAACAAAACAATTTTCTTTCTCCTTCCATTTTCTTCAAAAATAAAACAAAATAAAAAATCTTTCCTAAAAAAAATTTAACAATGATGACCTTCAGCTGGATTGTCTACTCCTTTCTTAACTAGTTTTCTATATTCCATACTTTCTCATGAATTATTCTATTTCTCTCTCTTGGGAATATTTACATGCATACATCATGGATTATGCAATTCTTTCATTTCATTATTCCTAACCCTATGTCTCAAACAATATAACCTTCATCTATAATAGACACATATACATGTTTCATGCATGAGATCCTTGATTGTATCTCTGATCTTTCTACCTTCATAGATCTTATGCACGTCTTCACTTATAAATTAGAAGACTTCACTACATTTATCTCCATGACCTATCAAGATAGTACATTGTATGAGATAGATGTTGTTGATAGTCATTCTATTATATTTCATTCCACTTCTCATCCTATTGAGAATTATTCTTCCATTTCCATTACCTCTCCCATATTCCATGATGAGTGAATACCTTTTCCCACTTCTCTCCCTCCTTTGGCTACATGTTCCAACTCCATGGATTTCCCAAAGGATGCGAAGGTCTCTTTTTCTTCTTTCATTGCCTATGAGCATCATATTCTTATAGTTGGTGACACTTCTTCACCACATGGCTCTCAAACTTCTATTGATAATCTTTCTTTTAGTGCATTTGATGACTCATATTCAAGTGATGATGAGCCCTATGCTTCTATTGATCCTTTCTCTTAGAAAGATGGGTTATTTTCTTGTTCATCCCCTCCTCTTTCTTTTAAATATGAACTCCCTCTTGTAGACAATATTGAGCATGCTCGCATCATTCATCACTTCCTTAAAGTCACATTGGTCAAACTTCCTTCTTCAATAGATATTGATCATCCTTTTGATGCTTTTGTCTCCACCATTTCTTCTCCTACATTAGAACCATCTCTTCTAGTCCTCAGCCCTTACTATTATATTTCTCCACCTTCTTTGCCTATTACCACTTCTATATCATCTTCTTTTCTACAGGCATTTCCATCTATTTCTTGCGAGCTATCTCTTGTTGCTACTCCTCCATCTGCATGGCTATGCTCTCCTTTATCTTCTGAGACTTACATGTCCCTCTCCTATTGGTATGAGATCTCTTTATTTTGATAAGTATAATGGCCACGTTGACCTATTGAACCATGTAAAACACTTTTGTATCATACTCTTGACTCATAGTTGTCATGACTATGTCTTACATCTTACCTATTGGTTCCATACACTCATTTTCTAATGTTACTCACACCTTCATGTCTCACTTTCAATATAAAATGGAGCCTAAAGTCTCTCTTACACACTTGGCACAATGCAAACAAAGTGTTAATGAGAGTGTTCATAGCTTCATTTCATGTTTCTCTTCCTTTCTTGTTTGATGGGGTTGCAATCCCCTTGATGGCCTTCTTCTACCTCTTTTCCATGAGAACTCACTACCACATATCCAATAGGCTATGTTGTTTCAACAATTTTGTTCTCTTTCTGACTTAGTTCTCTATACTATTGAAGTTGCTCAAATTATTATAGATCATCCTCACCTTAAATATGATGAACCCTCTCCTACCCCTCCACCCATGGATCCCCTATGAGACTCTTCTCTGTTGGAACTAGACAACTGAGAGGGGAGGGGGGTGAATCAGGTGTCCCACAAAAACTTTTCTTGCCTTTAACCTTCTTTATTATCTTACTATCAGATGCAGAAACATAATCAACACATTTGACACCAAGGTTTTGACGTGGAAACTCGGTTAAAGGAAAAACCATGGTGGGGGTTAACCCACAAAAATGCATACCCTGTTAAAAGTACTTAATAAAATAGAAGGCACATGCCTTCAGGTGCACTGCCCAGAGCTCTCTGCACAAAAGAGAGGCTCACTGCCTACATAATTTATTTAGAAAGAATTAACTGAGAGATAGCATCTACTTCATGCCTGATTCAGTTTCAATGAATGCTCAAGAACTTTCGCTCTACCCCAAATTCTTATTCACACTCTATACTACTTTTGCTCCTTTTCTTCTCTGCTCTGATCCTGATCCTTTCTTCAGATTGAACTATTTTACACAAGGATGATTTCAATACCTCTTCAACAAGTATTTATATACTTCATCAACCTTGGAATGATCAAAAAGGTTGGCTAAACTTGACGTGGATCATCACACTATCAGCCAAACACAATTGAGACTTGAATCTACTTCTACAACCACTCCACGCCTCATAAAAATGTTTTTAAGGCATCTGCCACAGGCTAGGAACATCTAGTCGGCCAAGACTGGGAAGAACATCAACCTCAAAAAGAAATCTTCAATCAACAAGATCAAACCTCAATGCGGACCTCTAACATAGCAGCCACACGATCCAGAGACCTCCACAAGCACATTGAATTCACCAATAACATCCATTCTAAACCAAATGATCAGAAGTAATTGAATCTTCCCTCGAAACCTCAAGAACACTCTCTACCATGACTGTCAAACTAGAAGAATAGCTTGCGGACCTCCAAACCATGAACCATTGGTGTTGATGATACACATTGACTTCCCAAACCTGCCTTCAGATCCGCAGATCATAGTTTTATATTACCGGATCAATCCGGACCTCTTTCCTGTCACTCTATCTTTCCTGAGTATTGTAGGAACCGGTTCTACTTAGATGGCCATAACTCCTTCAAATCTTAATGCGAACTTCTCAAATCTTAACTGGAGCAATCTCTGACAATCCTCTACACAGCCACATGATCCGCATGCATTGATTATCATTAATTTTCTTAATATCCTCAACAGTCCGGTCTTCTATGCAGACAACAAAATAGGATATAGTTGACACCAATGGCAACAAGGATATGTTGACATCAATGACAACCCACTTAGGCACATATTTTCAACAATCTCCCCCTTTGTCATTGATGGCAACATATGATGTGAAAAATTGAATCTAACCATCAAGATAAGAACTTCTCCCTCTTTCTCTTCTTACTTCTGCGACTACTTTCTTTACTGCTCCCCCTCACATCAGCAACTAGTTTTTCACATGACTTTGCTCCCCCTTTGACATCAATGGCAAAGGGCACATATCTTGCTATATTTTCTCCCTTTTTGCTTCAGGTTGATCCCAAAATTTGCATATTGACTACTCTCCCTTTGAGTAGTACCTTCTTAACATCAATCCGGATCACAAGATATGAATGTGAATTCCACCGGATTGATGCACCTTAGTGCATCTTAGTTCTTCTCAGGAGGGGTAATAACCCCTAACTTCTCTCTGAGATACTCAAAAGTATCCTAGGGAAGAGGCTTAGTGAAGATGTCTGCAAGCTGGTCTTTGGAGGGCACAAACTCCAACTTGACTTCATTCTCATTTACTTTCTCTCTCAAGAAATGAAACTTGATAGATATATGCTTTGTCTATGAATGCAATACCAAATTCTTTGAGATGCTTATTGCACTAGAATTATCACAGAAAATTGTGACTAGCTCCTCAAACACAATTTTGACGTCCTTCAACATTTGCTTCATCCACAAAACCTGAGTGTAATTATTTGTTGTTGCTATGTACTCTACTTCTGCAATAGACAAAGATATTGCCTCTTACTTTTTTCTTATCCAAGAGACCAATCTTCTCCCCAAGAAGAATGCACCACCACTAGTACTTTTTCTATCATCCACATCTCCTGCCCAATCAGCATTTGTATATGCATGAAGAGTGAAGTTATTGTCCTTTGGATACCATAGTCCATAATCAACTATCCCCTTGAGATATCTAAAAATTCTTTTGACTGCCATAACATGGGATTCTTTTGGATCAGCTTGAAATCTGGCAACAAGTCCTGTTAGACTTAGGGCATACAACTGAGAGGGGGGGTGAATCAGTTGTACAAAACTTTCTCATTTACACACTTAAATCTTCTGAGTAATTAGTAGTATATTAAATATGAAATATAATGCATTCAAATCAAAAGCAGAAACTCATCAACACATAAGACACCAAGATTTTGACGTGGAAAACCCGGTTAAGGGAAAAACCATGGGGTGATTAACCCAAGAAAGTATTCTCTGTTAGAAGAATAGAAAGAACAAAAATGGCACACGCCAATTAGGGCTCATTGCCCGAGCACACTGCTCACAAGAGGCTTACTGCCTACAAGAGACACACTATCTACAAGGAAATAAGTATCACATACATGAACTGGAGAATAGCATCTTCACCATGCTTGAATTAGTTCCATTAAGTTCAAAACTCCTGCTCTGCCTTTCGCTCTGCTCTTCGCTACCACACTCTGATCACCACCAAGCACACTTTGAAATGACTTCACAATCCCTTATTTATACATGACATCGACTTAGGAACAATCATCTAAGTCGGCAAACACCTACAAGAACATTCGCAAGATGTGTAATACATCCGGTCGGCCGGTCTCAGGAAGAACACCAACATCCGGTGGTTATTCTTCAAATACGAACTTTAACTTCAATGCGGACCACCGACATGAACTGGAAACGATCCATAGATCACACAAGCTTTCCTAAATCACCAAGAACATCCGCACTTCATCTGCTTAATGGAATCCTTCTCTCCTTCATCCGGAACCTCAAGAACACAGTCTGTCATCACTGTCACAAAAGAATAGGTTCTTCCAAACCTTCAAACCATGAGCCAATCGACTTGACACTTCATAAGGACGTTCTCAACACTTCCTCAAATCTGCAAAATGGGATAGTGCATTTCCAGATCTCACCGGACCTATCTATGTCATTCTGTCACCTCTGAACACTTGTCAGAACCGGTTCTACTTGAGCGACCATAACTTCTTTCGATCTTCATGCGGACCTCTAAAAATTTTCTTGGAGCATCTCAAGACTTATATCTACAAACCCTTTAAACCGTATCCTCTAATCCTCAACCTATCTTGGACTTTTACCTTGTTGTCATCACTGTTCTTCACTATTCCTGATTGAGACTAATTTTATCAATATCCTTAGTACACAGCTCATCCAATCCTTCTCATTAATGCAACATGAGTATGTTGACATCAATGACAACACCGGATAGACCCATACTTGCAACAATCTCCCCCTTTGTCATTGATGGCAACATATGATGTGAAAAACCATCAAGACAAGAACTTCTCCTTACTGTCACAACTCCCCCTATCAACAACGACTATTCACATGTCTTCTCTTCCTTTACTGCTCCCCCTTTGATCATCAGCCACTTGTTTTTCACATGTCTTCTCTCCCCCTTTAACATCAATGGCAAAGGGCTCATACTTGCAACTCCAATACTTCAGAATCATACCTGCTGCTCCCCCTGAGTAGCAGCTCCCCATCATCAATCTAGATCACAAGATATGACTGTGATATCCACCAGACTGATGCACATTAGTGCATCCTAGTTCAACACCGGAGGGGCAATAACCCCTAACTTCTCCCTGAGATACTCAAAAGAGTCCTTGGGAAGAGGTTTAGTAAAGATATCTGCAATCTAATCCTTGGAGGGCACAAACTCCAGTCTGACTTCATCCTTGTTCACTTGCTCTCTCAGAAAGTGAAACTTGATAGATATATGCTTAGTCTTAGAATGCAACACCGGATTCTTAGAAATATTTATTGCACTTGAATTATCACAGAAGATTGTGATAGGCTCCTCATACTCTACTTTAATATCTCTTAGCATCTGCTTCATCCATAAAACTTGAGTGCAACTACCTGCTGTTGCTATGTATTCTGCTTCAGTTGTAGACATGGATAATGCCTCTTGTTTCTTGCTTAGCCAAGAAACCAATCTCTTTCCCAAAAAGAAAGCTCCACCACTGGTACTCTTCCGGTCATCCACATCTCCTGCCCAATCAGCATCTGCATATGCATGAAGAGAGAAATCATGATCTCTAGGATACCACAAACCATACTCAACCGTCCCTTTTAGATATCTAAAGATCCTCTTGATTGCCATGACATGGGATTCTCTAGGATCATCTTGGAATCTAGCAATAAGACCAACAGCTTGCATAATATCTAGTCTAGTTTGAGTGAGATACAACAATCCTCCAATCATTGATCTATACTTTGTCTGGTCTCCCCTAAGAGAGTCATCATCTTTTCTCAACTTACATCCGGTTGCCATGGGAGTATTCATTGGTTTTGAATCTTCCATCCCAAATTTCTTCAATAGTTCTTTCACATATTTGGTTTGAGAAATGAAGATTCCTTTCTTTGTTTGAGTAATTTGCAGACCCAAGAAGAAATTTATTTCACCAAGCATAGACATCTCAAACTCACTTTTCATTTGATTTGCAAAAGTTTTACACATACTATCTCTTCCTCCAAAGATGATATCATCAACAAATACTTCAACAATCAAGATGTTTTCATGATCAATTTTGAAATATAAGTTACTGTCAGCAGTACCTTTGTTGAAACCAATCTTCAAAAGATGCTTGTCCAATCTTTCATACCAGGCTCTTGGGGCTTGCTTTAATCCATATAGTGCCTTCTTCAACTTGTAGACCATATCACCATGATCAGACAACTGAAATCCATCCGGTTGCTCTATATACACTTCTTCTTCCAAGTCACCGTTTAGAAAGGCAGACTTGACATCCATCTGATATACCTTGAAATCCTTGAAGGCAGCAAAGGCAAGAAATAATCTTACTGCTTCAATTCTTGCCACCAGAGCAAAAGTTTCTTCAAAATCAATTCCTTCTATTTGAGAGTAGCCCTTGCAGACCAATCTAGCTTTATTTCTGATTACTTCACCAACTTCATTTAGTTTGTTCTGGAAGACCCATTTGGTTCCAATCACATTCTTGTTTCTAGGTCTGGGAACAAGATCCCAAGTGTGATTTTTCTCAATTTGCGTCAACTCTTCCTCCATTGCTTTGGTCCAGTTTTCATCATTGCAGGCTTCATTTATTGTCTTAGGTTCAATCTTTGAAATCAGACAATATTCATCTAAATTTTGAGCAATTTTCCTTCTAGTTTACACACCTTTGCTTTTGTCACCTATGATCTGATCTTCAGAGTGATTCAGTCTTACATACCTTGGTACTTTGGGAGTTTCTTGCACTTCTGCTTCTTGATCAGGCTCATTCAGACCTATCTCTTCTTCCTAATTTACCGGATCAGTTTGAATCTGACTTTCAGAAGAGGATTGAACTCCTTTAACCAGAACACCATTCTGATCATCTTCATCATATTCATAAAACCTTGAGGGGTTCTCTATTCCCTCATCAACCTTCACATTTGTACTTTCTATCATCTTTCTTAGTCTCTTGTTATAACACCGGTATGCTTTGCTTTGAGTAGAGTAACCAAAGAATATTCCTTCATCACTTCTAGCATCAAACTTGCCTAGATCTTCATCTCTTTTGATGTAATATTTGCTACCAAAGACTCTGAAATATCCAGTAGGAGTAATGCCAAACCAAAGTTCATAAGGGGTCTTACCGGTATTGCTTCTAATTTGAACTCGATTGAGAGTACAGACTGTAGTGCTGACAACTTCTCTCCAATAGATCTGAGGAACATTTGCTTCCATCATCATGGTCCTAGATGCTTCCTAGATGGTCCGGTTCTTTCTCTCCACTACATTCTGCTGTGGAGTCCTAGGAGCAGACAACTGTCTCTTGATTCCATGTTTCTTACAGAACTCTATGAACTCACCGGATGTGAATTCTCCACCTCTATCAGACCTCAGACATTTCAACTTTAATCCTATTTCATTCTCTACCATAGCCTTGAATATTTTGAATTTCTCAAGAGCTTCTGATTTCTCCTTTAGAAAGGTTACCCACATCATCCAGGAATAGTCATCAATTAGCAGCATGAAGTATCTATCACCTTGAATACTCTTGGTTCTTGCCGGACCACAAAGATCAGTGTGAACTAAGTCCAATAATCCGGTAGAAGATAGTTCCTTGATTTTGAATGAGACTCTGCTTACCTTACCCAACTGACATTCCTTACACGAGCTATTAGTAGGTTTCACCAATTTTGGAAGATCTCTTACAACCTGAGTATTGCTTATCTTGATGATATTATCAAAATTCACATGACACATCCTTCTATGCCATAACCAACTCTGATCAACTTGAACAAATAAATAGCTTTTACCAGTACCAACCAAGTGAAAGATATTACCTTTAGTTTGAGTACCGGATGCAATCTTTGTTCCGGAGCTTTCAAAGATCTTGCATTTTCCATTCTTGAACCGGAGATCATAACCTTTGTCCACCAACTGTCCAACACTGAGAAGATTGTGCTTCAAACCTTCAACATATAGAACATTACCAGTTTTGTTCCTTCCATCAAAAGAAGTAGTTCCTCTTCCTCTGATTCTACCAGCAGAATTGTCACCAAACTTTACCACTCCTTCATACCTTTCCAAATCTACAAACTTATTTTTGTCACCTGTCATATGGTGAGAGCATCCACTGTTAATGACCCAATCATCCTTCTCTTCAATTTGGGCAGCCAGAGCTCTTTCCATAGTCTTAAGATTGACAGATACAAAGGACATTGGATCTTCTTCCTTGATGGCAATGAACAGCCATTCATTTCTGGATTTGTTTCCTATCTCTGATTCATCATCTGCTACTCCTTCATTATCATCATCTTCATGTACATTGTAAAAGTTCTTTTGGAACCTTGGCTTGTTAGGATTTTGCCTTGAAAATCTTTCCAAACACCTTGAGGCAAAATGACCAATCTTATTGCAGTTAAAACACTTAAAAGGTAATTTTCCTTCATACTTACCGGATCCTCTTGGCAGCCTCTTTGCAATAAGGGCTTCAAGTTGAGCAGTTTCTACTTCTTCTTCTTCTAGATCTTTTCTTGCTTTTTCATACCATGACAATTTCCTTGAAGAATTCTCTCCCGGATCAAACCTTTGTTTACCTTTAACAAAGGCACTGGCTTTGAATGCAGATTCAGTCTTGGGGGGGTCATCTCCAAACTTTGTCATTTCAAATGCAGCCAATTTCCCAACCAATTGATCTCTTGTGACAGTTGTATGGGCTCTGAATTCTTCAATGGCAGCAACCTTGATTTTGTAAGAAGTAGGAAGGGATCTGAGAATTTTACCAACAATCTCATTTTCATCCAAGACTCCACTAGCATTTCTAATTCCACAAACCAACTCATTCACTCTTGGCATAAAAGTAGTAATATTTTCATCATCTCTCATCTTCAGTTTCTCAAATTTCCCTTTCAGACTTTGTAACCTTGCACATTTAACATACTGGTCTCCTTCATGCAAAAGTTCCAGTTTATTCCAAATCTCAAAGGCAGTTGGTAGGTCAATAACATTTGAGAGCTCTAAGTTAGATAATGTGCTTAGAAGAGCCTCTTTGGTCCACAGATTGTTTTTAGCATCTGTGATTTCATTTAGGGTTGTCGGACCACCCTGTGGAGGTACATACTGTTTTGTAACCATGGACCAGTACGCTATTCCCATACAATGCAAGCGACATTTCATGCGACCTTTCCAAAGAGCAAAGTTGGTTCCATCAAATTTCAGACTATCCTTCTTGTAAGACGACATCCTAGATCTCGTCAAGCAGTTAAGATCTTTTTAGAGGAACTTAGCTCTGATACCAATTGTTAGACTTAGGGCATACAACTGAGAGGGGGGGTGAATCAGTTGTACAAAACTTTCTCTCATTTACACACTTAAATCTTCTGAGTAATTAGTAGTATATTAAATATGAAACATAATGCATTCAAATCAAAAGCAGAAACTCATCAACACATAAGACACCAAGATTTTGACATGGAAAACCTGGTTAAGGGAAAAACCACGGGGTGATTAACCCAAGAAAGTATTCTCTGTTAGAAGAATAGAAAGAACAAAAATGGCACACGCCAATTAGGGCTCACTGCCCGAGCACACTACTCACAAGAGGCTCACTGCCCACAAGAGACACACTGTCTACAAGGAAATAAGTATCACATACATGAACTGGAGAATAGCATCTTCACCATGCTTGAATCAATTCCATTAAGCTCAAAACTCCTGCTCTGCCTTTCGCTCTGCTCTTCGCTACCACACTCTCATCACCACCAGGCACACTTTGAAATGACTTCACAATCCCTTATTTATACACGACATCGACTTAGGAACAATCATCTAAGTCGGCAAACACCTACAAGAACATCCGCAAGACGTGTACTACATCCGATCGGCCAGTCTCAGGAAGAACACCAACATCCGGTGGTTATTCTTCAAATACAAACTTTAACTTCAATGCGGACCACCAACATGAACTGGAAACGATCCATAGATCACCACAAGCTTTCCTGAATCACCAAGAACATCTGCACTTCATCTGCTTACTGGAATCCTTCTCTCCTTCATTCGAAACCTCAAGAACACAGTCTGTCATCACTGTCACAAAAGAATAGGTTCTTTTGGACCTTCAAACCACGAGCCAATCGACTTGACACTTCATAAGGACATTCTCAACACTTCCTCAAATCTGTAAAATGGGATAGTGCATTTCTGGATCTCACCGGACCTATCTGTGTCACTCTGTCACCTCTGAACACCTGCCAGAACCGGTTCTACTTGAGTGACCATAACTTCTTCTGATCTTCATGCAGACCTCTGAAAATTTTCTTGGAGCATCTCAAGACTTATATCTACAAACCCTTTAAACCGTCCTCTGATCCTCAACCTATCTTGGACTTTTACCTTGTTGTCATCACTGTTCTTCACTGTTGCCGATTAAGACTAATTTTCTCAATATCCTCAGTACACAGCTCATCCAATCCTTCTCATTAATGCAACATGAGTATGTTGACATCAATGACAACACCGGATAGACCCATACTTGCAACAAGTCCAACTACATTCATGATGTCAGGTCTGGTCTGGGTTAAATAAAGTAATCCTCCAATCATTGATCTATATCTTTTCTGATTTGCCTTGGGAGAGTCATCATCTTTTCTTAGCTTGCATCTGGTTACCATAGGTGTACCTACTGGATTTGAGTCTTCCATTCCAAATTTCTTTAGCAATTCTTTTACATACTTGGACTGAGATATGAAGATACCTTTATCTGATTGAACAATATGCTCTGGACCTAGGAAGAAATTCATCTCACCAAACATTGACATCTCAAACTCGCTTTTCATCTAATCAGCAAATGCTTTACACATGCATTTATTTCCACCAAAAATGATATCATCAACAAAAACTTCAACAATCAGAATGTCCTCATGATCAATTTTGAAGTAGAGATTACTGTCAGTAGTACCTTTGCTAAATCCTAGCTTAAGCAAATGCTTATCCAATCTGGCATACCAGGCTCTTGGAGCTTGTTTGAGTCCATACAAGGCTTTTCTCAATCTACAAACCTTATCTCCTTGATCAGACAACTGAAATCCTTTTGGTTTCTCAATGTAGACTTCTTCCTCCAAGTCACCATTCAAAAATGTTGATTTTACATCCATTTGATATACTTTAAAATCTTTGAAAGCAGCAAATGCAAGAAATAATCTAACTGCCTCTATCCTTGCCACCGGAGCAAAAGTTTCTTCAAAATTAATTCCTTCTACTTGAGAGTAGCCTTTACATACTAACCTTGCCTTATTCTTTACCACTTCGCCATCTTCATTCAGTTTATTCCGGAAGACCCATTTGGTTCCAATCACATTTTTGTCCTTAGGTCTAGGAACTAGATCCCATGTGTGATTCTTTTCAATTTGCATCAATTCCTCTTCCATTGCTTTGATCCAGTTTTCATCATTGCAAGCTTCACTTACTGATTTAGGTTCAATCCTTCAAATCAAACAAATCTCTTCTTGATCCTTAGACATTTTTCTCCTAGTTCGAACACCTTTACTCTTATCTCCTATGATCTGATCTTCAGGATGATTTAATCTTACATACCTGGGAGTTTTGGAGATTGTTTGAGCTTTTATTTCTTGAACTTGGTCCTCATCATCTGTGTTGACCTCTAGAGTCACCGGTTCAAACTAAATATGGGTCTGAACTTGAACTTGCCTTCCTTGATTTTGACTTTCATCTTGATCATCTAAATCATATTCGAAGTACCTGGAATGTCCTTCCTTGCTTTCATCAACTTTAACATTCGCACTTTCAACAATCTTCTTCAATCTTTTATTGAAGCACTGGTAGGCCTTACTTTGAGTTGAGTATCCCAAAAATATTCCTTCATCACTTCTTGCCTCAAACTTACCTAAGTCCTCATCTCTTTTGATATAACATTTACTACCAAAGACTCTGAAGTATCTCATAGTAGGAGGATGACCAAACCAAAGCTCATAAGGAGTCTTACCAGAATTCCCTTTGATCTGCACCTGGTTAAGAGTGTACACAATGGTACTCACATCTTCTCTCCAATAAACTTGAGGAATATTTGTTTCCATCATCATGGTTCTAGCAGCTTCTTGAATGGTCTGGTTCTTTCTTTCCACAACTCCATTTTGCTGAGGAGTCCTAGGAGTAGATAGCTATCTTTTTATTCCATGCTTTTCACAAAAAGCATCAAACTCACCGAAGGTAAATTCTCCACCTCTGTCAGATCTCAGACACTTTACTTTTCCACCAATCTCATTTTCAACCATCATCTTGAACACCTTAAACTTGTCAAGGGCATCTGATTTTTCTCTTAGAAAAGTTACCCACATCATCTGGGAGTAATCATCAATTAGCAACATGAAATATATGTCTCCTTGCACACTCCTAATTCTTGCAGGACCACAGAGATTAATATGTACCAGTTCCAATCTCTCACTTGAACCTTGTTCCTTACTCTTGAATGAAATTTTGTTCTGTTTACCCAATTGACACTCTCTACATATGTTATTAGGTTTCACAAGTCTTGGAAGATCTCTTACAGCTTGAGTGGAACTTATTTTGACAATGTTGTCAGAATTCACATGACACATCCTCCTATGCCATAGCCAACTTTGATATGTCTGAGAAATCAAACACATTTTTCCAGAACTACTTAAATGAAAGATGTTACCTCTGGTTTGAGTACTGGATGCAATTTCAGTTTCGGAGCTTTCCAAGATTCTGCATTTTCCATCCTTGAACCGAAGATCATAACCTTTGTCAACCAATTGTCCAACACTGAGAAGATTATGTTTCAGTCCTTCCACATACATAACATCATTGGTGTTGTTCTTTCCATCAAAAGAGATGGATCCTCTGCCATGGATTCTACTAGCTGAGTTGTCTCCAAATTTTACAAGTCCTCCTTCATAGTTTTCAAAGTTCACAAACTTACTCTTGTCACCAGTCATGTGATGAGAACATCCACTATCAATTACCCATTCATCCCTTTCAATAACCTGAGCAACCAAGGCACTTTCCACATTTACACAGCTAGCAGATTCAGTAGACACCGGATCTTCTTCTTTGATAGCAATAAACACTCAATCACTTTCAGAGGAGCCTCCATGATCAGATTCATCATTTGTTACCCCTTCTCCATTTTCTTGAACATAGTAACATTTCTTCTGACCTTTATACCTGTTAGGGTTAGCTTTTGAAAACCTTTCCAGACATCTTGAGGCAAAATGACCAATCTTGTTACAAGCAAAGCATTTGAGTGGTAATTTTCCTTCATACTTACCAGATCCTCTTAGCATTCTTTTGGCAATAAGAGCTTCAAGATCTGTTGTTTCTATTTCAAAATCTTCAAGATCCTTTCTTGTCTTTACAAATCTGTTTGATCTTGCAGAAGAGCTTTCACCCGAATCATATCTTTGTTTTCCATACACACTGGCTTTAAATTTAGATTCAAACTTGGGAAGAGAATCACCAAACTCACTTAATTTGAAAGATGAAATTTTACCAACCAGATGACCTCTTGTAACCTCTGAGATTGTCCTGATTTCTTCTATAGCTGCAACTTATGTTTGTATGAATATGGTAAAGATCTGAGTACTTTTGATACAATTTCTGATTCTTCCAAAATTCCACCAGCACACCTGATGCCACACACAAGTTCATTTATCTTTTGCATGTAGATTGTGATGTTTTCATCTTCGTTCATCCTCATATTTTCAAATTTTCCTCTCAGACTTTACAGCTTTACACATTTGACATATTTGTCACATTCATACAGATACTCCAATTTTTTCCAGATTTGATAAGTAGTTTTTAGACCAAAGACATTTGTCATTTCTGAATCAGTCAGGGCACTCAATAAGGCTTCTTTAGCTCGAAGATTATTTTCAGCATCTTTGACTTGATCATGAGTTGAAGGACCTTTCTTTGGAGGTTTATACTCAACACTGGTTATTGCCCAATAGGCATCGCCCATGCATTGCAAATGGCACTCCATGCGATCTTTCCAAATAGAATAATTTGTTCCATCAAATCTTGGACTATCCTTCTTGTAGGTCGACATCCTGGATCTCCTCAAGCGGTTAATATTTTATGCGAGGATCTGGCTCTTATACCAATTGTTGGAACTAGACAACTGAGAGGGGGGGTGAATCAGTTGTCCCACAAAAACTTTTCTTGCCTTTAACCTTCTTTATTATCTTACTATCAGATTAGTGATGTGAACATTAAAGTATTAATCAACAACATAAGAGCATAAACATAATCAACACATTTGACACCAAGATTTTGATGTGGAAACTCGGTTAAGGGAAAAACCACAGTGGGGGTTAACCCACAAAATGCGTACCCTATTAAAAGTACTTAATAAAATAGAAGGCACATGCCTTCGGGCGCACTGCCCAGAGCTCATTGCTCAAAAGAGAGGCTCACTGCGTACATAATTTATTTAGAAAGAATTAACTGAGAGATAGCATCTACTTCATGCCTAATTTAGTTTCAATGAATGCTCAAGAACTTTTGCTTTGCCCCAAATTCTTCTTCACACTCTATACTGCTCTCGCTCCTTTTCTTCTCTGCTCTGCTTCTGATCCTTTCTTCAAATTGAACTGTTTTGCACAAGGATGATTTCAATACCTCTTCAACAAGTATTTATATACTTCATCAACCTTGGAATGATCAACAAGGTCAGCTAAACTTGATGCGGATCATCACACTGTCGACCAAACACAACTGAGACTTGAATATGCTTCTACAACCACTCCATGCCTCATACAAATGTTTTTAAGGCATCTGCCACAGGCTAGGAACATTCAGTCTGCCAAGACTGGGAAGAACATCAACCTCAAGAAGAAATCTTAAATCAACAAGCTCAAACCTCAATGCGGACCTCTAACATAGTAGCCACACGATCCAGAGTCCTCCACAAGCACATTGAATTCACCAATAACATCCATTCTAAACCAAATGATCAAAAGCAATTGAATCTTCCTCTGAAACCTCAAGAACACTCTCTGCCATGATTGTCAAACTAGAAGAATAGCTTGCGAACCTCCAAACCATGAACCATTGGTGTTGATGATACACATTGACTTCCCAAACCTACCTTTAGATCCACATATCACAATTTTATATTACCGGATCAATCCAGACCTCTTTCCTGTCACTCTGTCTTTCTTGAGTATTGCAGGAACTAATTCTACTCAGATGGCCATAACTCCTTCAAATCTTTATGCGGACTTCTCAAATCTTAATTAGAGCAATCTCTGACAATCCTCTACATAGCCACATGATCTGCACGTATTGATTATCATTAATTTTCTCAATATCCTCAACAGTCTAGTCTTCTATGCAGACAACAAAATAGGATATAGTTGACACCAATGGCAACAAGGATATGTTGACATCAATGACAACCCACTTAGGCACATATTTGCAACATTCTCCACCCATCTAATCTTCTTCTTATCCATCCAAACCTGAACCTGGATCATATACTCCTCTTGTTGGCCTTCTTAAGTGTGTCTTACCCATTCTATTAGAATTCAATCTAATAACCCTTCCACTTATCCAATTCAAACATCCTCTTAAGAATGGTCCCTCATCCCTTCTTTCATGGGCATACAATAAGATGTTTGGCCACTCTACCAATCATTGTTGTGCTTTAAAGTCTAAAATTCAAGATCTTCTTAATGAGGGTGTTATCACTCTTTTGTATAATACTCCTATCTCATCTTCTCTAAATGACCTTACTCCATCAATACTTGAGACCAAGCCCACTACCACATGTGAGGCCTCTCCTATACCCTCTATAACCCCTATTTTTATCATAATTGATACACTTCTCCCTTCTTTTGATGAGAAGTTGTTTTAGTCCATTTTTGACATTCCTCCTATATCTTATATATTCACTCATGCTATATCTCTACCTCTAGAAAAATCTCTTCTTCATTCTCCTTGTGAGGTGGACTTGGTAGCATCATTAGATAACTTCACCTTTACCATTGATTGGTTCTATTCTCATTCAATTATGCTCATACCTATTATGTGGCACACATAGATTTATTCTTTGCTCATTGTCATTCCATGGCAACCCAATTCTTGAGTGCAACCATCTTCTTTTTTCTTGGATAACAACACGACCTTCTTCATCTTTGTCGTTCTCACCCATATTTTTGGGGGCATGAACAACTTGTTATGGGGGAAAACACTCTACACTTCTTCTATGAAATTATTTTAAGGGGGCATGCATCTACCATTCTCATATTTTGACATGCTTTCCTAGCATCTACAATTTGTGTTCCCAAGTACAAAGTACACTTAAACATGACCACCCTTATCAGGATCACCTAGCAATAGAGCATGCTAGTCCAAGTGATCCTACATTTTATGAAACATTTGAATCACCTAGCAACAGAGTATGCTAGTACAAGTGATTTGTCTTACCAATTGATTCTCATGATTCCTAATGATAGAAAAAACTAGTCCTTGAATCATGCATTCTCTTCTCATGACTCCTAGTGATACAAAAATCTAGAGCCTATAAGTATGAAAAAGATGCACAGACCTATATGATGGCTCGAGGATGAGCTATAGTTCTAATCATATACATGTAAGTGTGAATATACATACCTCTCAGCATAATTCATCTTGGTGATGTGTCTTGGTTCATTTTTTATTTTGTATGTGCTTTCTTAACCTCTAGACTAACCTTCTATGATCCTACACACATTCTAACTTGTCTTCTAACCAAAGTTTGACAAATCACTTATGTCACTTTCTATCCTTGATAACCACATCGATCCACTTCAAAAGAGGGTAATTCATGTTCCTTGAGGGTATTTGCATCATTTCATCCCTTTAGAATCATCTAATCAACTTCTCCATTCCATCATTGGCTACAATTTTCTTGTCGCTTTCTTCCTTTCTCGGTCATCTCCTATCGCTGTAGGATCTCCCTGGGTGACCCTATAGCTAAATTAGGATATCTAGGGGTGACTTTCCCTGGTGAAAGGGGCAATCCACCTTGCAGAGATCCTTTGGATAATTTTGGGATGCTAAAACCATTTTCACACTTCCTAGATCATTTTTCATCTTGGAAACCACCTGTACAAAACCTCCTTTGTGGGTCACCCACTATGACGTCAGGATCTCCCTGGGTGACCTATCCACTTAAGCATGATCTCTAGGGGTAACTTTCCCTATGAAAGGGGTGACCCACTTCTCGAAAGGGGGAACCATGTCATCTTTTAACATGCATGATTTCTTCCAATTCTAGCCCAAATTTGCTCCAAATTGAGCCTTGATTATGTGAGTCCTCTTCCATAATTGATTATCAACTCCTCCTAACTGACTAAAGACTCCCAATCACTCCATTCTAATTCCAAATCAATTCTACTCATCTCCTAATCAATCACGTACTAACTCCATTTCTTATTTTGTGATAGGATATCAAGGCAAGTTCACTCCCAATCAAACCCAGTTCTCTATCCAATCAATCCTATTAACTCTTCAATCAAATGAGTTAACTCTCTAATAACCTCCACCATTTCTGTGCTTCTCACACCTATAAATACCCCCTCCTCTATACATTTGGGGAGGCAAATTTAGTATTGTCGCTCTTGCTTTTTCTTGATTTACTTTTTGTCTCCATAACATTTTTATGCTCATGTAGGACCCCATTAGCCTTTTCATTTTTTTGCATTTAACTTCATAGATTCAAGCCATTGTGCTTCGTAGGCATTCTAATGCCCAATTCTTCCAAAGTTTCCATAGCTTCAATCCATAGTGCTTCGTAGGCATTCTAATGCCCATTTGTTTTCCAACCTTCCATACCTTCCATTTTATTCATTTTGCTCCTATCTTCACTTATGTCGCCAAGAGGAGGACCTCACTGCTATAGAGGAAGAGAGAGGGTTTCCAAAAGGACTTCTAAGGGCTCAAGCCAAGTGCTTCCACCTTCATCATACTAATTTTTTTTTCATGTTTTAAAATAGTAATTAACTCACATTTTGGCTATTGGAAAAGTAATCATTGCTTTGCTCTAAATCCTTGATAGGTTGTTTCTTTATTTTCATAGATTAGCATTGCTTTGATTCAATTAGATTACATTCATTTCAATTGTTTCAATTTCAATTTGTTAGATTAGATTCAATCGCTCCATGAAAACTACAAAAAATGTAGGACTGGATTGCATATTGGAAAACACATATAGTTGCATACATATTTCAATTCATAGATAATTAGGCTATAATTGAATTTGGAAAAAGGAACAAAAAATGTTTGCATACATTTAGATTGCATTTCATAAAAAAATTACAAAAAGATTAGGGAAACTTAGAGAACAAAACCCTCGATCACATCATAGGGTAAACACAAATCAATTCAAACAAATCAAACAAGGAGAAACCCTCAGTTCCATGATGAGGTAAACATCAATTAAACACATTCGAAACACAAACACTTCCCCGTATTGACAAGCATTCCGTGTGACTAGGCATTGGGGAGATTGGATATGATCCTTCCTCAATGAGATTCGGGAGAACTTTCCCCATCCAATTCAACAATAAAACATAGAACAATCAAGGGAAGAATAAGAACACCAACAACAAATTAGAGATCAACAACCCTTGATACAACAAATCTTGAGAGATGAAGAAAGTAGACAGGACGTCTCTAACTTATCAATAAACAAAACAACCTTCATGCTAGGATTAGTAGACTTAGGACTCGTGACCCTTCGAGTCATACGCTTATCACAACTACAACAACAATCGAACGTCTCCATGGAAACAACCATCAAAACATATACATAGCACGAAACCCATCCGCCATCTGCGATGTTCTTCTCCCTAAAGAAAAAGAGTAGAACAACCCCTTGGTTTCACCTTTGCTTGACTGAATCTTGCCACGTGAGTGGGAGAGACTAGGAGGCCACCTTTAGCAAGGAGGATGGTTCATGTGTTGCACTAGACTGTGACTCACCCGCAAAATCATCTAGGTCACATTCTAAATGATACAAAGCCTGATCATGTATTTCTTTTCTTAGTGATTGATTTTCTTTCTCTTCATGTACATCAGTTTATTCTCTCTCTAAAGCAATCATTCAAACCATTATATTATTCTCATCATACAAGAATTCCTCTATTTGTTGTTTCATTGTGTACATTGTTTCTTTTCCATACATGTTTGTGATTTTCTAACGCATTTGTTTTGTAGGTTTTGTGATTTTCTAACACTATTGTCTTGCAAGTTTATGTTATTATAACACTTTGTTTCATAGGTTTTATGTTTCCTAACATATTTGTGTTGCAAGTTTTGTTTGTTTAACATGTTTGTTTTGTAGATCTTAGCCTAGGGGCATGGATTCATCTGAAGAATGTTGTGTATCCTTTTATGACGTTACTTTTAGTTATTACCTTTCTCTACTTTAGCATAGCTATATTACTTAGTGACATTATATCACTAAAATGGGGGAAAATTTTCATGCCAAAAATTGCATACCCTATAATTTTGACACTACAAATTGTTCTTATTTTAGTGTCCATTCTCATAGCATGTTTTAGGGTTAGATTGGCCCTAGCCTTTTTGCTTCACCAAATTGCCAAATTTCTGTATCACATTCGGATTCTTCTCGCTAACCTCGAACCACTTGTCAAATTTTGAGTGTTCTCTATAGGACACTAGCATGACATGATGTGGATGTCTACACTATGCTCTAGTATCCAATAAATTTTTAAAATTTGAGTCATTGGTTTCCTACCCAGCTGCCTATTATTGCCTACTATAATTCTCATTTGTCCAAAAAATACCTTTTGCATCTGAATCTAACCCTTCAACTTCCAAGGAACCTTTAGGAAAACCAAAATTTTGAACTACTTCTCCAACACATGCAACTCTCTCTTGGCTACAATTTGTTGATGAAACCTCCATTGTTGAAGCTTGTTGAGGCTACATGTTGTCAGATTCTCATTGACAACTCAATGTGTTCACTCCTTTCTTCTTTATCATTTAATAATATTGTTTTAATAGGTTTTTATTCTTGTTTAAATTATATTGCAACATTCTCTTTATCACGTTTGCTTTTACATTTCTCTTGGCATATCTCTTGGTGATCATCACCTCCTCTTGTTTAATACAATATGCACACTAGGGTATTCTTCCTTGTAGATTAATGCTTATAGATTTACTTTATTATTGTGTTCTTAATTCTAGATGCACATAGGCTAAGCACACACACTCTCCAATTTCTATTTTCTATTTGACTACCCTTAGAGGTCAAAAGACCAAACTAGGGGCTTGACCATTCTTGGCAAGCTCCCAAGTAGTCACCAACAATTTTCTTGTTCTAGCTACAAGTTTTGCTAGAGTTCTTCTCAATCACAAGGAAGTTTAGTTCTCTCTCTTCCTTTCCTTGTTCATTTCAATATTCTCTTGATTTTGTTAGTTTAGATTACTTTTAAGCATTTATGTATATTTTGGTATTTCCCCTAACTATAGTTGTTGTCTTTGTCCCCTATTGTGTAGAAAAGCTTGAATCTAGAAAAATATTTGAGTTTTGCAACTTTCTAGGACAACGACACAAGACTGAGACTACAATGCGTATATGGGACCACAACACATCATGCAAATGTTCGTGTAATGTAATGGCATCCAAGATAGTGGACTTCTAAGGTTGATTATAGGTACGTCTTGAGTTCTTCTTTCATATTGTGAATTTGATTTTTTGGTTCTATTTACCAAATTCTAGTAAATTACATTTTTACAACCCAACTCACATTAATATAATATAGAATTTAACACAACACTTAATTTCTTTCTTACACTATGATATTGGCATCTAAAGTGGAAGCTCATCTTTCAAGAAGTTGTCATCTAAAAATGAGGTGTTAGCTATGTCATCCATGGTAATAGGTGGGTAAAAGTGGCACTGATCAATGGAACATCAACAATGGTATCAAACATTGTGTGAGATGGAGGTAAGACATTGTGAAGCAAGGGTGTGGGAGGAATAGGTGGTGAAGGATCATTGGAAGGAGTAGGATTTAGAGTGAGGGATTGAAAAGATAGGGTGTCGATGGGAGTCATGGCTTTGGATGGGGGTTGGGGAGGTGGGAGTAAAAGATCCTCATGGATGGATGAAGGGGATCATGGTATCCCATGTTCCATTGTGAATTATTGAGATCTTACCTTCACTAGTAACTTATGGCAGGAGTTGTTTAGGTTGCATGGAACTCAGCTAAAAAATGAGTTCAACATACTATCCTTAAATGGAAGGTCAAACATAGATTGTTAATAAATGCTTGGAAACTTACCTTCATTATTTTGTGTTTGAGCAATAAGAACAATGGGATAGTTGGTTGCCTCTAGAAAAATGATGGTACAATACATGTATCATAGTGTAGCCAAAATGACCCCATATGAAGCTTTATATGATCATCCTCCACCTTCTTTGGCTTCTTATGTTCTAGGAAATTCCATGGTACAATTTGTTGATAGTTCCTTATCCCACAAAACATAAGTTCTCAAAAACCTTAAGGAGAACTTACAACATGAACAAAACTATATGAAGCAACATGAGGATTAGTATAGATAGATTTTTGAAGTGGGTGATTATGTCTTTTTATATATGTAGCCCTAAAAATAGTACTCTTTACAAGACATAGTGGGTCATAAGTTGAGTCCCAATTTTTATGGCCCTTATCAAGTGAGCATACACATTAGGGAGGTGGCCTCACAACTAGCCCTTCCACCTATTGTGGAGATCCACCTAGTCTTCCATGTCTCTTGCCTCAAGAAAGTTATTAGTCAGTCTACAATGATGGAAACATCCCTTACAACATTGGATGAGGAGGGGTCACTCTTTTTAGAACGTACAACGATCTTAGATACCCAAAATAGGAAACTTTGCACTCACACCATCAAGGAGGTTTTAGTGCAATGGCAAGCCATGCAACCCAAAGATGCAATACGAGAGCCAACAACCATTTTATCATAGTTCCCACATCTCAAGCTTTGAGGATAAAACCTTTTGAAGGGGGACAATGTCAAGAATGTCATTTCTGATAAATGTATTATGTATTATCAAAATACAAGCTTGGTGTGTCTACTTTGTAAGTCACCCTGTTAGTTATTTAGAATAAATTATTTATCGCACATGTATGGGATAGTAGTAGTTATCTTTAGTTGTTAGTTATATCTAGTTTTATTTAGGAAAGAGAGAGGCATTATGAATATTGTAATTGGAGTTTATGCTCTATTGGAGGGATTGGCCCCTTAAAGTATTACTACAAACTTAATATATAAGCATTATCTTGCTCTCATGTGTTGTGTATGTTTGATGAAATGGGATACTCTCCTTTTCAAATCTGCAACATAAACCTACACAATAGCCTATGCAAGAAGGCTGCAAATAAAGTGAATAACAGAAAATAGAAGAGAAATCTGCAACATTGATTTTATTAAATCTGAAAATTCATTACATCCATCTGAAGCTTATGAGCTTTCTTGATTCATATATATAACATTTGCAACAAAATAATTTCACAGCATCCTGGACTCACTCTAGCAGCATCTGAGAATGCTAAATTTTCTTCTCCAAAAGCTCTCCCTCCACCAAATGAGCAAGCATCAATATATAGAAATTGTGTGAAAAGAAACCACTATTGGTTTCTCAAAACAACCTCCACTAAACCACCAAGAAAACCCGTCACTTTCAGTCTATTATTGCTCCCTCATTTTTTTTGAATTTTCTAAAATGATTTATGGGTTTTGTGCGCCTCCTTCCCAGCGTTCCAGAACATTTTGAATTTTTCTATTTTGATTAGAAATGAGAAATTTATGCCCATTTTACCGAGACTAGGTCTCATAATTACGACCCAGACATGCAACAACATGCAAAGCTTGTGGCCAACATGCAAATGCATGCAAAGAATGCAATTGAATATGCAATAACATGCATACCAAGTGGTCCCACGTAGAAATGGGATGCCCAAAAGGAAGATTCCACCATTTATGACTTTGAAACATTTATGAGAGCATAATTCCTCAAAAATTACATTTACCAATATGCCCCAGGAAAATACATTTGTTGCAAATTAAAATATTAATTTCTCAAAGCTCACAAACATTATTGAAAACATAAAACATAAATTAATTTTTTTTTTGGTGATGCAAGATTGCCCATACACTTTGGATGCTCTTGCATCAGACACCCAGGGTAGATTGAAATGTTTCATGAGTGAAACTCAAACATTTGTAAATCCTGTGCTTGTTCTGAATCCACTTCTCTCTCTTATCTGCCTAAATATGCTTCACTAGTTTTCTTTGGAGTTTAATGTCTCTTCCTTCTTTCATTTTTCCTCTCTTCCTTCCCCTTTCCACATAATCCAACTCCCACCAATATGCACTAGTAAACTGTGGAAAATCATAATCTTCAATGTCATCTTCTTCAATAAAATAATCAAATTTATACTTGGTCTCCTTCCTTGAAACTACTGCAACATTTTGTCCATCATATTCCTCCTTTGCAACATTGTATTCCTCTTTCGCTATGTCTCCTAAAAGACAAGGTTTAGCTGCAAACTCTTTCTCCTCTGCATTCACATCAATGTCAGTAAAATAACCAAGGGATTCAAATTTCCCATCCTGCAACAACAAGCTATTAGTTTTAAGATCTTCATCTTCCACAATCTCTTTATCAATTAAGAGATCATCAATCAACTCAACCTTCACCTACTCATCTTCTTCTTCACTTGCACCTTCATTTTCCAATGTATTTATTTCTGCAATATCCTTCTCTTTGTTGATCTTATTATCCCCAAATAAATCAGATTCAACAAAATTCTCACACAAATAATATTTTACCTCTTTTTCTCTTTCCACTGAGACTTCCATTCTATCCCTCTTGAATGTAATCAACACTGCTGCAACTTGCATTAGCAAATCAGAATCATCATCCTCACTCTCTTTCATTAACTCTTTAACTCCATAAGTCAAACAATTACCAGTGTTATTACATACCTTACCCATTTCCTCTTTGAGTGGCTTCAACTTATGTCGATCTCCATCCTTCATTAGTGAGTATGTGTTAATATACCCATCATGTGTGACCTTCCTGTCAAATTGCCATGGTCTTCCCAATAACATATGACAAACATCCATAGGCATAATATCACACAAAATCTCATCATAATAATTTCCTATATTAAATTTTACCAATCTTTGTTCGCTGACCAAAACCTTCTTGTCACCTTGTAGCTAGGCTATCTTATACGGGTGCAGGTGTTTTCTCCTCTCTAGCTGCAATTTACTCACCATCTCTTCAGAAACAAGATTGTCAGTACCACCACCATCAACAATCACATTACATGCTTTACCTTCACACTTACATCTTGTTCGGAACAATGTTCTCCTTTGATCTGGTTCTTTTCCTTCGTTCATCAAGGCTCTTCTTGTAACAAGTACTTCTCCTTCTTTGGCTTTGGTGGTGTTCACCTAGGGTTAGGGTTTTGACTTCCAATGTGCAGGTTCCTGTGTGTTTTCCTTCTGACCCTTAGTGCCTTGGTTTAAATTGTTCCCAGGCCCGCATGCACTGTTTAACTGTTTTTCTGTCGCATTTGAGAAAATTGTTAAATTTTGTGTATGCAAAGGTGAAATGTGTGTTGGCAAACTTGTGAAATCTCCCCTCGGTCCCTCGAAATTGATAAAAAATGGGTCAAATGCATTTCTGAATGCATATCAAGTCACTGTTTCCAGTTTCTAAATGTTTCTGGAAGTGGCTAGAAGGGTCTCATTGTGCCAGTGCCGCGTGATTCACCAAGTATTTTGCCCCAGTTCAAGTCCACGCCCTTTCTTATGCTTCCCACAGGGGGCGCCACGTGGCTGTTTCTAAGAGTTTCAAGAATGTTTCTTTGAGTTTCTTTGGTGGCCGCGGAACTTGACATGTGTCAATATCCGCTTGTGTTTCGAAGACCCTTTTAGTGTTTCCTTTGTGTTTCAAAAAATCCCCGCGAAGGTGAGCCCTAGTGAGTTTCAAGTGGCGCAGGTCTCAAGTGTTGCAAGTGCGCGGAAAGCACCACGTGTCAGCAGTGGATGCGGCCCCTTAAAAGTTCCAACTATGCGCAGAAGGCGCCACGTGTCGGCTTCCGCCGAAGTTTCGATAAAGTTTCTTTTATGTTTCAGAAGCCGAAGTTTCAACGAAGTTTCTGTTAAGTTTCAAGAAGTGCCGCGGAACCTGCCATGTGGAGGCACCTGAGGGACACAAGAAAGTAACTCAGAGCCCCATGGACCATGCCAAGTGTCGGGCTCCGCCCATGTTTCAAAAAGTTTCTGCTGAGTTTCTAAGTTGGGGCGGAAGGTGCCACGTGCCCCTGGTTGTGACTGCGGAAGCTGACATGTGTCGGCCTCCGCATTGTTTCTTTTTGTTTCTGAGCATGGCGAAGCCGGTGGTGGGTCCCAGTGAAGTGTCCCATGTGCTGCGGACAGCGCCAAGTGTCTGCTTCCACGTAAGTTTTTGAATTGCTTCCTAATGTTTCTTCAGTGTTGCGAAGCCTGACATGTGTTAGCCCCCGTGTGAGTTTCACAGTGTTTCAAAGGTTTCTCAGGAGTTACGCGGGAGGCGACATGTGTCGGCACCCGCATGAGCTTCCACCTGAGTTTCTTCGGAGGGTCTCTAATGTTTCATGAATGTGGCGGAGGGCACCAAGTGTCACAAGTGGGGCCACTTCAAACTTTTGACACAGTTTAGCAAAGTATCGCGGAAGGTGCCGCGTGGCTGTTTCCACCAAAGTTTTTGGAATGTCTCTTTTGTGTTTCAAGAGGGCGCGGAGCTCGCCATGTGTCAACCTTCGCCAAGCTTCCGTTGGAGTTTCTTAGGAGAGTCCCTAATGTTTCAGGGGCGCTGCGGCGGCCGCCACGTGGTGACTCCCGCGTGAGGTTCCCGACAGAAGGCTCTTGGCGGGGAAGGTAAGTGAAACGACCCAGCGTTAGAAACTTATAGTGCCTACGTGGCACGATCTAGTTGGTGGCGACTTTTTGACACTTTTGGGGCCGTTGATGACGGCGATGAGTTTTGAATCGACGGTCGTGTTTGGGAGGGAAAAACTTCAGAGGCTTGCTGTGGCTGCGTTTCCTGAGGCCGTGAGTGGTTGAAACATTAATGGCGATTGCACAGAGGTGTAGGTCGATGATGGACAAATCAACCACCGTTTTTATGATGCATGTCCCTGGGCAGCGGTGCGGATCCCGATTCTTACCTGCTCCTCATCCTTCTCTGGTTTCTCCATGATTTGTCCCCTGTGGCATTTGTGATTTTGAGCGCCATTTTTCTGATACTGTGTATCTAATAGGATTTTGATGTCCCTGGTAATTAATTTGTTGAGTACACAATTTTGCTTTAAAAAAGGCAGACTGTGTCACTGTATAGAGGTTGTTGAAAACTAGACATTTTGGCTCTTTAATGAAATACATCTGGTTTTGGTTGCTCTATGCAGTGGATTTTGTGAGTTTATGAGTCTCATGCCTTATGTTTTGTGCATAAATTCATTGGTTTCATGCTGATTTAGATGAGTAATGCTATATTGCATGTGTTTTGTTGTCTGTCTCCTGTATTGAATATGCTTTCCTTTTGAATCTGGATATCTAGGGGTGTCTTGGGTTCTAGGATATAGGTTTACTATATTGAATGCTCGATCTCTTAACTTCTGTTCAAGGGATAGATTAAACTGTTTTCAGGTTAAGTATTGAGGAAAGTATATTGCAGTAAGGATACCATAAGTAGAGATGTATAAACACTCTATTCTGGGATATATTTGTAAGGCAAATATGATGAAATCCCCTTGAATCCAGTCTTGTTATGTTTGTGCTGAACATTTGCATGTGTATGTCTTCTGACTCCAAGCCCTGGATAGGCACCAATCTAGCTCTGTGTTGAGGTTATACACCAGGTCTAGCTCTGCATCCAAACATAAAATCAAAATCAAACTCCAAAACAACCATTAGGACAGTAGAATTAGTTTTAGGACCCCAAGTCCTCTGTCTACAACTGAAAATAGGCCCAAAGCTAGCCCCTTTGCTCTTATCTTACAGTTTTGGTCTACTTACAGGAGGACTTATCTGCTTCATGTCAGCATCCCAGCCTTTGTATGCATATTCTCATGGATGTTGAGTAGGGAATACCCCCCTAGGTTTTGTAGAGCCTAAAGAAGAAGAGGAGATAAAAATAGAGTCTATCTCTTATACTGTTGGCCCCTGGCCCAGAGATCCTGATGATCATTGATGGCTACCTTGTAGGGAAGTCTAGGAATAAGCATCCAGTCTAGGAAAAAACCAACAGAAATTGGCGACTTTGCTAGGGATAAACTTTGAGAAAGAACCTTGATTTAAAATAAACAGTTCCTAGTAATAGGTGGCGACTCCGAACCAATCTCCCAACCGGTAAAGTAAAAATTTGTATGCAAGGGAGAAGATCCCAGCGTAATACTCTATTTGAAGAGTTACCCATAAAAATGATGTATAGAAAAAAGGGGATTGTTCGAGCCAGTCAAGATGGTTCTCCTAGCCCCGAGAAAAATGATTTTATTCAGGATAATCTAGGATCCTCAGAGAAAATAGTACCTTATTTTTCAAACACTGAGGCTGAAATCCAGAATGTGTATGAAAGACAGCAAGGTAATGGTTTGAGAATAAGGTCAGAGGTGTTTCAAGAACGTCCTTTTCATGATTCTCCTGACAGATTTGAAGAGGCTAAATCCCTAAGGGATGATGATAATGATGATCAGAATATGATAAAACCATCTTCTTCTATGCCTAGAGAGGAAGAACTGGCTGATGAAATTAAGAGCTTAAGGGCTGAGTTAGAATATCTGCAAGCAGTAAAAATCAGAGATGATATGAGACAGAAAGTGTAGGCTTTGAGAGTTGCTCAAAATGATTCAATTCCTACCCTCCAAAATGCAAATATGCAGAGAAATCAACAAAGAAATGAGGTACAGTATCATCAGAATAATGATCAAAGACAAAATGTAGACAATGCCAGAATACCATTAAATAATGTGAGACAGCATAATGCTGATAGAAATACAAATGCTAATCAGTTTGAGAGGCACCCGATGCAGTTGGATAGATTTAGGCAACTTGTTTTTGATGGCATTCCTAGTTATCCAAACCCTGTTGACAAACATGTGAGGCTGCAAGTGCCTAAATTTTTAGGAAACAATACTGTCTCAGGAGAGGATCATTTGAAAGCTTTCCAAAATGTCATGGATAACTTTGAGGTTGAGCATGAGGATATTTTCATGAAATCATTTATGCAATCCTTAATTGATGAAGCCAAGGAATGGTATAAAAGTCTACCTGACAGAAGCATTTCATCATGGGATGATTTCAAAAGGATGTTTAAGGAGCAATATGGTGACAAAACTGACCCTAGTTTTTTTGTAAATGAGTTCACTAGTATCACTAAAGGATCAAATGAACAGGTTGCTGATTTCAATGCTAGATTCATGAAGGTGTTGAACAAATTGCCACATCACATGAGACCAAATGAACCTATGTGCATAGTGTTGTACATAAATGCTTTCAATGCCAAGACAGCTTATGGATTAAGAGACAAGGGTCCTCACAGCCTCAGAGATGCCTTCAAAGTTGCAACAAATATTGAAAATAACAGAAAGGCATCTGGTAAAACAAATAGAAGGGATGATGTGAAAATTCTGCAGAATCCAAACAAACCTCAAAACACTCAAGGTAGTACATCTGCCCTTGAAGATAAAATAGATAAATTGGCAAATGTTGTTAAGGACCTAAGCTATAGACTGGCTAAAAGTGAAAAAGGGATAAGTCCTGATAGGCAAGCTTATCAAAGACAGGAAAAGAGACCATCATTGCATGATATGCTATATAATACCAATTGGCATAATGGTAGGCCTGTATTGCCACATAACAATACAAATCAAAGAGCTCAACATACCAAGGAAACTCCTGATCCTTTGAAGAAGGCTGTTAATATTGTTAATGATACTCCATGGTGTATAATATGTCAGATGCCTCATTCACAGTCACAATGTATGATTGCTCAGTCTCTATATAACAATGCCATGGCCTGTGATGAGTGTAATGAGCCTCATTGCATGGAAGATGATAATGTCAACATGTTGTCTACAAATAGAGAATACCCTTTTCATGATGCTGATGCAAATGCAAATGATGAAATTCAGGGCTGCCAGCAGTTCCATATGATGAAGATGATGAAGACAACTATGCCTATGCTTAGCATTCCCATCGTTTTCTGAATAACTTGAGGAGGCCTTCTGATGAACAAATTAGGGCCTTCACAGCTGCAACAGTTGCTCAAGTCAAAAGCAACTACAACCTAAGAGGTAAAGCTCAAGTAAGCAACCCACATCAGCTAGAAGGCATTTCTGCAAATCAGCCTGTACACAGTCATAAAGGAACTAAGACACAAAAGAAGCAATGGAACAATAATAGGCAAAATTTTAAGCAAAAAACAAGTTATGATCCCCAAGGACCAGAAAATAGAGTTCCCCAGGTTGAAGATCAAAATAAGAATTTTTAGAACAAGGATGACAGTCAGAGAGCCATGAAAACTAAAGTTGGATCATCTCAGGATAGAGGTAAGACTGTAGATCAGGCTACAACTGTTATTCAAAATTATGCTCCATTTGACATCACTCAGGTCTTGTCTCAAATAAAAGTCTCTGTTCCATTAATGGAGCTGATGAAAGTTGAAGAATTCATAAATAAGACTGTATCCTTGATTTCAGGAGTACCATGTCAAGCCAAGCAGAATATTGAGACTCAGGATAAGAAGCAAGCTATGTGTATTGAAGAGGATGAGATTCCTGAGGTATATCTAGGGATGACCATGACAAAATGCCCTTCACAAGTGGAGCCATTTTATGTATCCTTGGTTATAAATGGAAAAGTAATTAGAAATTGTATGCTTGACTCAGGAGCATCAACGAATATCATGCCTTTGGCCATTATGCAACAAGCAAGATTAAAAATAGATAAGGCATGTGGGAAATGCTATGCAATGGATGCTAGGGAGGTACCTGTCATTGGAATCATAAAGGATGTTGATTTTAGATTGGCAACATATCTAGACATGGTCTATAAAATGAACATAACAGTGGTTGATATCAAGCCACAGTATGGCATGTTACTGTCAAGAAGATGGGCAGCTCTGATTGGTGGAAGTATGCAATTGGACCTGTCCTATGCCACGATCCCAATGAATGGCAAAGATGTCAAGCTGATCAGAGAAGAAAGATCATTAGAGACAGTGGAGGATCAAGAATCAGAGGAGCATATATGTTTTGTGGACACTGACTGTGAAAATTTCAGAGTTGTCTTAGATGATAAGGAAGATAAAAGAGAAAAAATTTGCATTCAAGAGTTGGACCAGTAGGGTCTTTGGACCATGTATTTTGATGGAGCTTGTTCAAAAGAAGGCTCTGGTGCTGGAATTGTTTTTCTGTCTCCAACTAGTAAGCTTCTCCAATTCTCTTTCTTGTTGAAGTTTGCTTGTACAAATAATATTGCAGAGTATGAGGCTCTGTTATTAGGGTTAAATGTTGCTTTGAAGCATGGAATTAAGATGCTCAAAGTGTTTGGTGATTCAGAGCTTATTGTGTCCCAAATTAGAGATAAGTATGCATCAAAAAATAAAAGGTTGATACAATACAAGCATGCTGTTTGGGATACAATTGAATTGTTTGATGCTTTTTCAGTAAATTGGATAGAAAGATCAAAAAATGTCAGAGCAGATTTTCTAGCTAATGTAGCCATAAGGCCAGATGATATAACTTTGTCAGATGTTACAAATGTTGAAATCAAGCTTAGGCCTGCAGTGCCAGATAATGTATGCAGCTGGCAAGTGTTTGATGATGATAAGGATTTATTGAGATTTCTGCATTGTATTGATGAATATGAGAACCAAGAAATGGATTTTCAGAACTTTGTGGAAGTTGTAGATGGAAAAGAAACTCTTTTAGGGAAGGAACTAATTCAACTCAAGACAAACAAAATCCCTAGAGGGTTGGTAGCTTTAGAAAGAACTTTTGACAATAGGGACCAATTTGTTGCAAAAGCATCTCCAACAAACAAGAATGATCTGGAGGAGATAAATTTGGGAACATCTCATGCTCCCAAAAAGGTATACATTGGCAAACAGCTCAAACCACATATCAGAGGCATGCTAATTGCATTATTGAGAAAGTATAAACATGTTTTTGCTTGGTCATATGAGGACTTGAAAGCCTATAGAGAGGATTTATTTCAGCATGAAATCCCTTTGAAGCCTGAAGCTAAACCATTTAGACAAAAATAGAGGCCTATTAACCCAACTTTAGCTCCAAAAATGCAAGAAGAACTTATAAAACTTAGGGAGGCTGGAATAATCATGCCTATTAGGCATTCAACTTGGGTATCTAACCTTGTCCCAGTCAGAAAAAAGAATGGTGATATAAGGTTGTGTGTGGACTTTAGAAACCTAAATGTATCTTCTTTGAAGGATAACTATCCATTGACAAATATGGAGGCCATGTTGCAAAGAGTGACTGGTTGTGAACTTTTATCTATGATGGATGGTTTTTCAGGGTACAATCAAGTGAAAGTAAAAGAATCAGAACAATTTAAGACTGCTTTCACTACTCCATGGGGAACCTATGTATATATAAGGATGTCATTTGGACTAACAAATGCAGGTGCTACATTTCAAAGAGCAATGGATGTTGCTTTTGCAGGGCTAATTGACTCAATCTTGGCTATTTATCAAGATGACTTGACTGCCTTTTCAAAGAAAGAAGAACAACACTATGCATTTGGAACAGATTTTTATTAGAGCATTAGAATATGGTATCTCACTCAACCCAAAGAAATGTGCTTTTGGGGTTGTGGAAGGAAAATTGCTTGGACACATTGTTTCCAAGGATGGAGTTAGGATTGATCCTGAAAGGGTGGCTGCAATTGACAAAATTCAAACCCCTAAAACAATAAAAGGTGTGTAGTCCTTCTTTGGACAAATAAACTTTGTTAGGAGATTTGTTCCTAACTTTGCAGAGACCACAAAAGAAATTTCCAAGATGTTGAAGAAAGGTGCAACTGTTAATTGGGAGAATGAAGCAATTGAATCATTTCAAAACATCAAGGAAGCAATCAAGATGGCTCCTGTGCTGAAATCTCCTAATTTTTCTAAGCCATTTCAATTGTTTTCATTTGCTTCTTTCCATACTATTGCTGCATGTTTACTTCAGAAAAATGAGGATGGTTTTGAGCAGCCCATTGCTTTCTTCAGTAGGTCATTACAGGCTGCTGAATTAAAGTATGACATTATGGAGAAACAGGCATATGCACTGGTTAGAGCAATCAAGAGCTTCAGGCCTTATTTGGTAGGCTCACAAGTAATTGCATATGTACCTCATGCAGCGATAAAAGATATCTTCACTCAGCAAGAGGTAACTGGAAGGAGATGCAGATGGATAAATAAGTTGCAGGAGTTCAACATAGAGATACAAATCACAAAATTGGTAAGAGGACAAGGGTTAGCAAAGCTAATGACATAGTCAAATCTAGAGGCATGTCAAGTCAATGCAGTCCAGAATAAGAATGTCAATGTATCAAAATCTGAATGGTATAAGGACATCATATATTACTTGTAAAATCTGAATTGTCCTTCCCATTTCAGTGACAGTCAAAAAAGGACCTTAAAACTGAATGCAATCAGGTATGTTATTGTTCAAGGTGAGCTGTACTGGAAGAACCCTGATGGTGTGTTGCTGAGATGTGTAGATGAAGTTGAAGCTAACAATGTTTTGAATGACATGCATAAAGGATTATGTGGTGGACATTATACTGCCCAAACAACAGCTCATAAGATCCTTAGGGCAGGATATTGGTGGCCCACTGTCTTTTCAGATGCACAAAGGCTGGTAAGGAAATGTGACCCTTACCAAAGATTCTCAGGAAAGTTAAGGTATGAAAGAGCATTGCCCCTTAGAACTGTAACTGTGGATGCTCCATTTCAGCAATGGGGAATTGATTTTATAGGGGAAATTTCAGAGAAATCTAGTAGACATAGTTGGATTCTGGTTGCCACTGATTACTTCACTAAATGGATTGAGGCTATCCCTACTAAAAAGGCTACAAGTAAGGTGGTGATGGATTTTATCTTGGAGAATATTATTATCAGGTTTGGGGTACTAGTCACGTTAATCACAGATAATGCAATGTGCTTTAGATCAGGTGAATTTGTTGATTTTTGCAATAAATATGGAATTGACTTGTCTCACACATCACCATACCACCCACAAGGAAATGGTCAAGCAGAGTCAAGAAACAAAAGCCTAATGAAAATCATCAAGAGGATAATGGATAAAAATAAGAAATCCTGGGATTCAAAACTGAAGTTGGCATTATGGGCTGATAGGGTGACAGTGAAAAAAGCCACTGGAAGGTCACCTTTTGAACTAGTGTATGGTGCAGCAGCTAAGTTGCCTGTGAACAATTTCCTGCCAGTTTACAAGTTCATACAAGAGAATGATGGGGGGGTTAATGATTCAATGACTGAAAGGATCAATCAGTTAGTTGCACTAGATGAGATGAGAAGGGAAGCACAGAAGACAAACATCAAGAGACAACAAAAGGTGAAATATCTATTTCATAAGAGAGCTACAGAAAGAAAGTTTCAGAAAGATGATTTGGTCCTTGTATAGAATGCAAGAAACCAGGATAAGGGCAAGCATGGTAAATTTGAGCCCTTAAGGATGGGCCCATACCAGGTTTGCAATACTCATGGGGAGGATTCTTATATCCTCCAGGCCCTAGATGGTGAGATGCTGGAATTGCCTGTGCATGGTCAATTCCTCAAATTTTATTTTGCATAAGTGGTTTTCCTCTGTGCACATTTGTAAAAATATGCATATATTGTAAATATCTTGTACAGTTGGTGTTCTTTTGTGTTTTGTCTGGTCTGCTCGGAGGTCTGGTTCTCGTTGCAATCTTGCATCTGCACGTCCCCAATCAGAGCCACTGGTGGTGTTCACCTAGGGTTAGGGTTTTAACTTCCAATGTGCAGGTTCCTGTGTGTTTTCCTTTTGACCCTTAGTGCCTTGGTTTAAATTGTTCCCCAGCCCGCATGCACTGTTTAATTGTTTTTCCTGTCGCATTTGAGAAAATTGTTAAATTTTGTGTACGCAAAGGTGAAATGTGTGTTGGCAAACTTGTGAAATCTACCCTCGGTCCCTCGAAATTGATAAAAAATGGGTCAGATGCATTTCCGAATGCATATCGGGTCACTGTTTCTAGTTTCTAAATGTTTCTGGAAGTGGCTAGAAGGGTCTCATTGTGCCAGTGCCGCGTGATTCACCAAGTATTTTGCCCCAGTTCAAGTCCACGCCCTTTCTTATGCTTCCCGCGGGGGGCGCCACGTGGCTGTTTCTAAGAGTTTCAAGAATGTTTCTTTGAGTTTCTTTGGTGGCCGCGGAACTTGACATGTGTCAATATCCACTTGTGTTTCGAAGACCCTTTTAGTGTTTCCTTTGTGTTTCAAAAAATCCCCGCGAAGGTGAGCCCCAGTGAGTTTCAAGTGGCGCAGGTCTCAAGTGTTGCAAGTGCGCGGAAAGCACCACGTGTCAGCAGCGGATGCGGCCCCTTAAAAGTTCCAACTATGCACGAAAGGCGCCACGTGTCATCTTCCGCCGAAGTTTCGATAAAGTTTCTTTTATGTTTTAGAAGCCGAAGTTTCAACGAAGTTTCTGTTAAGTTTCAAGAAGTGCCGTGGAACCTGCCACGTGGAGGCACCTGAGGGACACAAGAAAGTAACTCAGAGCCCCGTGGACCATGCCAAGTGTCGGGCTCCGCCCATGTTTCAAAAAGTTTCTGCTGAGTTTCTAAGTTGGGGCGGAAGGTGCCACATGCCCCTGGTTGTGACTGCGGAAGCCGACATGTGTCGGCCTCCTCATTGTTTCTTTTTGTTTCTGAGTGTGGCGAAGCCGGTGGTGGGTCCCAGTGAAGTGTCTCATGTGCCGCGGATAGCGCCAAGTGTCTGCTTCCGCGTAAGTTTCTGAATTGCTTCCTAATGTTTCTTCAGTGTTGCGGAGCCTAACATGTGTCAGCCCCCGCGTGAGTTTCACAGTGTTTCAAAGGTTTCTCAGGAGTGGTGCGGGAGGCGACATGTGTCGGCACCCGCATGAGCTTCCCCCTGAGTTTCTTCGGAGGGTCTCTAATGTTTCATGAATGTGGCGGAGGGCACCAAGTGTCACAAGTGAGGCCACTTCAAACTTTTGACACAATTTAGCAAAGTATCGTAGAAGGTGCCGCGTGGCTGTTTCCACCAAAGTTTTTGGGATGTCTCTTTTGTGTTTCAAGAGGGCGCAGAGCTCGCCATGTGTCAACGTCCGCCAAGCTTCTGTTGGAGTTTCTTAGGAGAGTCCCTATTGTTTCAGGGGCGCTGCGGCGGCCGCCACGTGGTGACTCCCGTGTGAGGTTCCCGGCAGAAGGCTCTCGGTGGGGAAGGTAAGTGAAACGACCCAGCGTTAGAAACTTATAGTGCCTACGTGGCACGATCTGGTTGGTGGCGACTTTTTGACACTTTTGGGGCCGTTGATGACGGCGATGAGTTTTGAATCGACGGCCACGTTTTAAGCTTGCAGCGACAGGTTTTTTCTTTGTATCTGTGGCCGTGTTTGGGAGGGAAAAACTTCAGAGGCTTGTTGTGGCTGCGTTTCTTGAGGCCGTGAGTAGTTGAAACATTAATGGCGATTGCACAGAGGTGTGGGTCGATGATGGACAGATCAACCACCGTTTTTATGATGCATGTCCCTAGGCAGCGGTGCGGATCCTGATTCTTACTTGCTCCTCGTCCTTCTCTGGCTTCTCCATGATTTGTCCCCTGTGGCATTTGTGATTTTGAGCGCCATTTTTCTGATACTATGTATCTGGCAGGATTTTGATGTCCCTGGTAATTAATTTGCTGAGTACACAATTTTGCTTTAAAAAAGGCAGATTGTGTCATTGTATAGAGGTTGTTGAAAACTAGACATTTTGGCTCTGTAATGAAATACCTCTGGTTTTGGTTGCTCTGTGCAGTGGATTTTGTGAGTTTATGAGTCTCATGCCTTATGTTTTGTGCATAAATTCATTGGTTTCATGCTGATTTAGATGAGTAATGCTATATTGCATGTGTTTTGTTGTCTGTCTCCTGTATTGAATATGCTTTCCTTTTGAATCTGGATATCTAAGGGGTGTCTTGGGTTCTAGGATAGAGGTTTACTATATTGAATGCTTGATCTCTTAACTTTTGTTCAAGGGATAGATTAAACTTTTTTCAGGTTAAGTATTGAGGAAAGTATATTGCAGTAAGGATACCATAAGTAGAGATGTATAAACACTCTGTTCTGGGATATATTTGTAAGGCAAATATGATGAAATCCCCTTGAATCCAGTCTTGTTATGTTTGTGCTGAACATTTGCATGTGTATGTCTACTGACTCCAAGCCCTGGATAGGCACCAATCTAGCTCTGTGTTGAGGTTATACACCAGGTCCAGCTCTACATCCAAACATAAAATCAAAATCAAACTCCAAAACAACCATTAGGACAGTAGAATTAGTTTTAGGACCCCAAGTCCTCTATCTTCAACTGAAAATAGGCCCAAAGCTAGCCCCTTTGCTCTTATCTTGCAGTTTTGGTCTACTTACAGGAGGACTTATCTGCTTCATGTCAGCATCCCAGCCTTTGTATGCATATTCTCATGGATGTTGAGTAGGGAATACCCCCCTAGGTTTTGCAGAGCCTGAAGAAGAAGAGGAGATAAAAATAGAGTCTATCTCCTATACTGTTGGCCTCTGGCCCAGAGATCCTGTTGATCATTGATGGCTACCTTGTAGGGAAGTCTGGGAATAAGCATTCAGTCTGGGAAAAAACCAACAGGGTTCTTCAGAGTGTGATGACTCTATATCTTCCTCATTCACATTTGCTGCTCTAGCATGATGCTTAGGTCTCCTATTGTTCCTTTCTTGAATTTGAGGACATTCATATGCTCTATGCCCCTCTTCTCCACATCGATAATAGGTTCCCGGAAAGCCACCTCTTCCAGATCCTCTACCCGATCTTTCTCGACCTCTTGCATTTTGATCTCTCAGAGGGTAAAAAATTTTTGATTTTTGATTTTTGTTTTTGTTGCCCTAATTTTCAATTTTTTGATTTTTCTTATTATTGTCTTGTTCCCCATAAGGCCTTTCTCCAGTTCTTTCACCATGATCTCGTCCTCTCTGTTTTCTCTCAAACTTTTTATTCAATCTTTCTTCAACTTTCAATGAAAATTGGTAAGCATCCTCAATGGTGTTCATTCTCACCAATGCCAATTCATCTTGTATGCTTGGCCTTAACCCATTTAGGTAACAGGCTACTTTCTCCTTGTTTGCTTTAGAATGTCCTGTTATGATCAAGATCTTGTGGAATTCTTCCGTGTACTCTTTCATAGTTGTAGTTCCTTGTTTCAGACTTTTCATTTTCTTTAGTAGCTCCAACTCATAATCCACTAAAATAAACTATCTTTTCATTTTATCTACCATTCTATCCCATCTGGTAATTTTATCTTTTCCCCTTCTTCCTCTTTCTAGCTGAATTTCTCTCCACCAAATACTTGTATGTCCTTTTAACTTTGTCCTTGCAAATCTCACCATGTGAGGGTCTTCAATCTCTTCAAACTCGAAAAATTCTTCCATGTCATTAATCTAGTCTATCAATTCTTCTGGATTTAGGCTTCCATTGAAATTTGAAACCTCCACCTTTGGCTTCTTTCCAATCTGCAAAATGGCTTTCAGCAATCTACTTTCTCCAGGATCCATTTCTTCCTCTTCTTGTTCTTCAAATTCCTCTTCAATTTCTTCTTCACTAACATATTCTTCCCTGTGCAAATCTTTTCTATGCATATCTGCCCACAAAGCATCCAATTGTCTTTGGAGAGCTCTCATCTCCTCTCTAGGTGGATCTCTTCCTCCACCACCTCTACCTCTTCCTCTACCATGTTGGGCAAGTCTAGGAGGCATGTTGATCTTCACCCACAACTCACAGGTCCTGCTACAAGCTACCTCGCGTTCGGTGATATGCCTGCAGACCCAGGAACAACCTACACTGATACCACTGACGTAATAGACAAAAGCTCTCACCTCACAACATAACACCATATTACATCCACACATGGATTGAAAATATAAAACTCATAATATTTATCATTTTTCAATCAAAATCTAATTACAATAACAAAAGAAACCTTACATATGATACCACTGATGAAATGGGATACTCTCCCTTTCAAATCTGCAACATAAACCTACACAATAGCCTATGCAAGAAGGCTGTAAATAAAGTGAACAACATAAAATAGAAGAGAAATCTGCAACATTGATTTTATTAAATCTAAAAATTCATTGCATCCACCTGAAGCTTATGAGCTTTCTTGATTCATACATTTAACATTTGCAACAAAATAATTTCACAGCATCCTGGACTCACTTCGGCAACATCTGAGAATGCTAAATTTTCTTCTCCAAAAGCTCTCCCTCCACCAAATGAGTAAGCATCAATAAATAGAAATTGCGTGAAAAGAAACCACTATTGGTTTCTCAAAACAACCTCCACTAAACCACCAAGAAAACCCATCACTTTCATTCTATCATTGCTCCCTCATTTTTATGAATTTTCTAAAACAGTTTCTGGGTTTTGTGTGTCTCCTTCCTAGCTTTCCAGAACATTTTGAATTTTTCTATTTTGATCATAAATGAGAAAGTTATGTCTATTTTACCGAGACTGGGTCTCATAATTATGACCCAGACATGCAACAACATGCAAAGTTTGTGGCCAACATGCAAATGCATGCAAATAATGTAATTGAGCATGCAATAACATGCATACCAAGTGGTCCCACCTAGAAATGGGATGCCCAAATGGAAGATTCCACCATTTATGCCTTTGAAACATTTATGACAGCATAATTCCTCAAAAATTACATTTACCAATATGCCCCAGGAAAATATATTTGTTGCAAATTAAAATATTAATTTCTCAAAGCCCACAAATATTATTGAAAACATACAACATAAATTAAAATATTTTTTTTTGGTGATGCAAGATTGCCCATACACCTTGGATGCTCCTGCATCAATATTTATGTATTATCGTTATTTTCTTTGCACTTTCCTTGCAATAAGGAAGAGTAATTTGAGTAGTCCTCTACACCTAGACCTCCATCCAAGCCCACCTTGTAGCAATTAAAGACTTGGTAGCATATACCTAGTTGCTAGTGAGCATGGTGGATTACATTAAGATCTTCTAAATAACCCCTCTTTTCCCCTTGAGGTTCCACTACCCTTCTCGAGAGATTGACATAGATGGCACAAATAGGTGCACCTAATGTAGGGTACACATTGGCATGTGTCCTCCCTAGCTTCTTATCTTCCAAACCCAAGCCCCTATTCTCACAAGGTCTACCTTAACAAATGTTTTCAGCATGTTAGATAAATTTTCTAAATTCAAATACCATAAAACCCTCTCAACTATATCTTTTTGTTCCCACTTAAATTGGATATGGACCAAGAAAGTTTTCTCCTTTAATGGGTCCTTTATTTTTGCATAAACCCTTACTTCAATCCCCATTTCTTTCTACCCCATATTAATTTGTTTCATCTCTTTGATTTCCTTCTTTAGTCTCTTTTTTTATAGATGAGCTCCTAAAAAAATAACTCATACTCTTTATCCACATCAAATTAGTTTAAAATGTCCAATTTTTCCTTTGGGCACTCACTCTTCTACTGTGTCATTATTTTCCTTGGATGGCGATATTTCATTCTTTAATCTCTTGTCATAATGTATGAATTTGATCATCTTGTTATTTCTTTCATGACACTCTACCTTTACTTGTCACTTCACACATTCCTCTCCTTCTATGTTCTTGGGTTCTCATGATTTTTTTAAAGGTAATTCTTCTTTTCTCCTCCTTTTATCTTTTTCCTCATGGTTTTAATCTATTCTCACCTTGCCTTTTTAATTTTCCCTTGCCAATCATTTCCATCTATCGTAGGGGTTCTCAATTTATGTACTTTTCTATTTCTTTAAGCATTTTTGTTCTAGTCTAATCCCAATTCTTGTTCAACATTTATCTTTATGTTGCCTTACTTTGTCTTGATCATATCTAACTAATTTTTACCATTGTAGGCTACTTCCAAATTTTTATTTTGCATTTTTTTATATTTCTACATTGTATTATGTTTTATTCTATATCTTTATTGCCCTCTTTTTAGGGCTGCAATTGCTTTACATTACACCCTTCTAAAACTCTCAATATTCACATATATATGGTTTTTTTATGCATCCTTTGCTTGTTTATACCTATCTTTTTGAGAATTTTCTGTTAGTGCAAAAAGAGACTTTACCTAGTTAGTCATTCCTAGGTCCTCTTCACACTAGTTACTTTAGCTTACTTAGGTAGTAGTCATGTCATTTAATAATTTGTTTGCATTAGTTAGTTGAGTCTATATGCATTCAATAATGTATAACTATGTGCATTTAATAGTTTTGCACTAGTTATCTCATGTCATAGCATTAAGACACTTGTCATATTACAAGTTGTCTTATATGCATTTATTTATTAGTGGTGTCTAGGTGCATTAATTATTTGTGTCATCTAGTTAGTTGTTCCACTATGTTGGACTTGAGTCCTACCTCTCATCCTTGCCTATATAAGCAAGGCCTCTGATTGTATATTTCATAGTATATCAATCTATTATCAATGATCAATCATATATTCATGATCATATCATATTGTGTATTTGCATCATTTGATACAATATCATTATTCTCTCAATTTGATCTCTCTTGTGCTTTCATTGAAGCTCCTAGATCTTGGCTGGCTACCTTCATAGCCAACTCTTATATGGTATCAGAGCCATTAGGATTGCTTCTTGTTAGTCTTTATATTTATATTTAGACTACATACTTGTTTTCTTTATATTTTCACCTTAAAACAAATAGTTTCAAACTTTTTTGATAGATGAACTTTGACATGTTTTTCATGCATGTTCCAGCAATTAAACCAAAATGTTTAGGACACTTTTAGTAGCATGAGCACATACATGTCTACCCTACCATCTTGCATAGATAGACAACCATCCCAATCAAGTGGGAAATGCCACACTAGCCTATCATTTAGGTCTTAGAGGGGTTTAAGAGCTCAACCAAAGTGCAATAGTCCCCAAGGACTATTGTGAAAGTTTGTTTACAATCAAATTCTACATATTAGTTAGTACTACACAAGCTTGGCTATGTCAAAGGCGCTTATAAACATGAGATTGACTCTACTTAACATTTATCACTAGAGCATTTCTAACATTCAACATAACCAAAATAATAGAGATAAGATTGCATAGAACTCCATTTATCATTATCTTCTTTTTAACTATTACAATGCATGTGCATGAGTGCTCAAAGTTTACTATTTAATCTATCCAACTATCTATCTATTTTTTCTATATACTTTCTTCTTGCATTTCTCTATCTCTATATCACTCTATCTTCTTCTATTTCTCTTCTATTCATGTGGTCTATATTTCTCCTTGGATCAATGGTCATGATCTTTTCTTCAAATACTTGATTGGGGTTGTTCCTCATCTCCTTCTAACAGTTATTTGCTAAGTGGTCCTAGCTATAGCTCAACATTCTTTGAAGAGTTCTCTCTTTGATTAGGACTACACCTAGTCCTTCATGTAATTTGAGCATTCCCTTGAATCTTATTCACCATATGTACAATGTCTTTGACCTTCCCTTGAACAAGACCTCTTTTAGGGTAGGCTTTCTTATAATTTATGGTTTATGTTACCACCTTGAACCCACACCTATTGACCACTATTAACCCTAGCCAACATTTTGGAAAGTCAATAATCATTGTCATGAAGAAAGCATTAGGACAGATGCTTAGATTGACAAACCAAATGTTTTGGTATGATAGTATAGTCACTCAGCAATGCCAAAGCACTAATGACATGTTCAAGGTGTTGCAAGATTTTGCTCATGAAACATTGTCCAAGAGAGCCAATTTATCAAAATTCACTATGGGGAGCTTTTTGATGGTTATTAATAAATTAATAATTTTAACGTGCAAGCTATTTAGTAGCAAGTATTCAAAACACCTAGGTCCAACGTGGGTTCCATTATTGACGATAATTCTAGGACATGGTCAAGTACCATATTGTAGAGAACTCATCTCCTCAAGTCTTGAAAGGCAATTCAAGGTGGCCTAAGAAGAGGGCAATTCAAGGTGCATCGATGAACTTTGTTCCCCAATTACTAGTTTGGGAGTACCCTTCTACCAAACTTTTCCATGTCATCTTTGACATTCTACATGCTCACATGTACAATGACAATATTTATCTTATTAGTGATTATTTTTACCATGTGATCTCAATGTTCATTAAAGTCTCACATCTAGAGTTCCCATGTGAATAATGAAAGATATGTAAATTTTATAGCTTTGTGGATTTACCCTAAATTCACCTAAATCATAGTTAGAGGGGTGCCCTAGAGCCACCACTCCAGTTGTCTAGGTTTGTTATCCCTAGGATTGCTATTTTGAAAGTTAGTTAACAAATTTTTACTAGTATTCCATCTTTTCTCAACCAAAAAGGTTGGTACCCATCCTTCGTTGCCCTTGTATTTAAGAGGAAAACAAATTCATTTTTGGTGATCTTGGCCTAGTGTCAGCACTAATCAAAATGATTATCTAAGGTCAAATTTAGTACTGATACCCTAAAGGGAGGTGAGAAAGTTCTTCGCTTCTTACATTAATATCAAATTTGAGTATCACCACGAAGAGTATCCAAATGATGGTAAATTCAAACCTTTGTGCCTTATGCAATCAAGAGGTCATCCAAAGGCTATAGAGTGCAGGTTGATTTGTCTTGTACTAGATTTTATGACGCTAGCATCAACTTCTCGAAGTGCACCGAGGCAACCTTAAATTCAAGCTTTTGAGAAGGACCTTCTACGATTGATCAAACGAATCATTGCCAGCAAGAAATCAATAAGAACAAGAAAAAGGACTTGGTGAGATACTCAAATAGGCATCATTGATTATGAGGAAGACAAGGATGAAAGCCAGGAGCAAGGAGATGTAGAAGAAATATCCTTGGTTGAGTTCACTCACGAGTTGGAACAAGAAGTTGCCTCTTCCAAGTTTCCTGAAGTGACCCACTGATTATGTCTACAAATGTGATCTCAGGCATACCAATTGTGGTTGTTATACGTGATCCTAGTTCTTTTGTTGTTGCTACTCTAGTTTCTACTTCTACTCTGTTTATGTTACTGATTACTTTATTATTTTATTGCAAGTGCCCAATTAACTCCTGTTTCTATTGCAATTTCAACCTAGTGTCAAGTGTTGTATCACAAATACCAGTTAATCTAACTCCAGGTACTCCACCAAAGAGTTTCTCCAAGTCAAACTTAGCTAAAGTTCTAGTAGTATCCCAAGTGGTTCAGCTTCGGGAGTACAAAATCTATTAGTAGAAGTGATTACTCCGGGGTCTTTGTCTATGCATTAGATGACTTGCATGTAACAGGAGGCTAAAAATCCCAGAAAAATGAGCATGTTATCGGATGACCAGCGTGTCTAGATGAAATAGGATAAGGTGAAGATGTTATGATCAAATAGCGGTGGTAAGCTCGGAGTTATTTAGGGTCTCCAAGAAGAGGAAGGGTACTGAGAGCACTACTTTCATAATCGACACTCTTCGAGACATCGCATGCATAAGATTGATACCATGTTTCAGGAAAACAATTTGCTAACACAAGGGAACAATTGAAGTGCCTCGGAAAGTAGTTTTGTCAATAGAGAGCAGCCTTAGAGAGCTATTATTGATGGTGCACAATCTCAAAGGTCTATTGATATTGATCAGAGAAACATAGGGCTTCATCAAACAAAAGACTATGGAACTCCCAGAATTGAAGGGCAAACTGGATGGTATTTCTAGTATTTTGGAGTCCGACAGATTGCGACACCAGATGCTTTTACCAAAGCTCCAACTTGATTTTTGCAAGGTTGTGTTACATCAAAATTAGGGGAAGATCAAATCCTATCTGGAAACTTTGGTGAAGATGCAGGGATTAGTGGGTGAAACTAAGGGTAAAATGATGGATGCATTTGTAACTGTTGGATTTGTTCACCTCTTGGATATTCATGGAAATTTGATTACACCTGATTCCTTCAAAAAATACCTTAAATAGTTTTATGTCAACTTAATCATTCAGAAAGGAATTCAGTTAATCATGTATTTTACCATCAAGGTTGTACCCAGGTGGATTAACTCAAGTTGCTAATTGAATCCATAAGAGAGGCAAGTTGGCCTAATCACCAAAGATGTGAAGGAGTTAAAGACTCGGCTAGTAGGAGTCTATCATCAATTTAGATAGTGTACTTTGATTACAGGGCATGTAGGATCAAATTGTTAGCTAAGTCTGGGGAATTACGAATGGTGGTCTAAATATAATTTATTGTAATATTTTAAGTTGATATGGTTGGCTTGTAAATAACTACTCGATAATGCTTTAAATACTTCATATTCATACTTTATAAAGGTTTTGAGAATTTTTTAATAGAATAGTAATTTTTCTTTTTATAATTCTTCAGTCTGAGTATGTATGTGCAATGCTATCGTCTTGCTAAGATTTTTATGAACCCAAACTGCTGCAAACCACGGCATGTTAATCTAATAAACCTGATATTTCCTTATTTAAATTAAATAGAAAACTAGATTGTGATTTGTGCACATTCATGGTAATCCAGTTTTAGATCATCTTCCACCTATCACATTCTAAAGCTTGTATTGTTTACATGAGAGATTGTGCTACATTTCGTCGTCGTGCAGATAGTTCTGATTTGTAGAGGATTCAGAAATCCACGATAAGCATGCATAACCTTTCTTAATTCTTTTCGTCCTTACCCTTCTTGTTAGTTTGATTTTATTTTAAATTTGTGTTATAATAGATTAGATTTTCATCTTAAATTTATCTTAGATTAGATTTAAATTTTTTAATGCAAATGTTAAATCTTTATGTAGTTTAGTTTAGTGATCTACATTCTTTGAAACCAATGTAATTAGGAAGAAAAAAAAAAAAAAAAACTATCATTCTTTAAGAGATATCAGATTTCCACAGTCCATGATAATTGTAGTTAAATACTTTAGGAATTAACTGTGTGTAAGTTTATACCTCAATGTTTCGGATCAAACTCTATGATCCATCGTCAGGAGAAAGAGCAAGAGAAGAGAGAAAAATAGAAAGGTAGTTCATTGGTTCCCGTGCACCTCCATCCTATTTAGAGTCTCAGTCTGCATCCTATTTAGAGTCTCAGTCTGCAAATTACCTTTCTATTTTTCTCTCTTCTCTTGCTCTTTCTCCTGACGATGGATCATAGAGTTTGATCCGAAACGTTGAGGTATAAACTTATACACAGTTAATTCCTGAAGTATTTAACTACAACTACCATTCTTATCAGATCACATACGAACTGTTCATTCCTTATTTCAGCCCAATGTGCCAATATATCTTTGATAAGAGTAAATCTTATAAGAAATTTATAAATACCTCGTACAAACCACCCTTCCCTTCATTACCAACTTGGTCCCAAAAGTCCATTGATCTCTTCTATAAAACTTGACCAAGAGCTTTACTTCATCACTTCTATTGGAAAGGAACCCAATAATATTAGCTACTCTAAATACAACATATTTGCTTTAAAACTCTTTCTAAATCTACTTTACTATCTCCAACTTTTTCACTTTCTCAACGTTTTTGAGGCCATTATCCCCCTCTATGTCCTCATCCCATTCTTAAGAGCTAAGGTCTACAAGAGTTATACATCTTTTTAGAAGAAACTCTTGTATTTATATAAAGAATTATTTTTATTATACTTTAGAATTATTTTATTTTATTTACTATATACATACATGGACACATAAATTTTATTTTTTTAAAAATTGGTTTATTTTATCGACATTGTTTTTTTTTTTTTGAAAAGCTATTTTTTGATAATACACTTCTTACTTTTGTATGAAATTTTTAATTTTACTTTTGGAAAAGACAACATTTATTATTTTAATAATTCTTTGGTTTTGTTTACTTTGAAAAGTGTCCTAAATATTATATTCATAAATTATTTATTAATAGTTTCATATAAATATATATTTTAAAAATAAATGTCTGCTCTAATTTATCTATTTTCACCTTTTTTTTTCACAATCAAGATATCAAATCTTCTCCCACTGTTGCCACTGTAAGTTATGCCACTTAGACATAATGAGGAGGAACAAAATACCTCCTTAGCTACGTTGGAATTGCTTGATGAGTGGAAGATTTAAGTATTTTGATAAAAATTGTAAGATTAGATTTACTACAATAAAATATCTGAGTTCGATCTACGAAATTTTACTTATTTATATTTATCTCATGATTTTTTAATGACATTGTTCTCTCCAAGGTTATGGCCCAACTCTCTTTAGTGTGAAGAAATGATTTGTTCTTACCAAGAACATAGATCAATCATCACATACCCCGTATCGATGCATATGGTCACATATCATATAGCAATGTATATGTTCAGATACATGTCAAGATTCGACAAGATAACACTACATTTTTTATTGTTAGATATAGTATGAGGTCTCTAGTACATACTAGGTAGAGGCTATGTAGAGATTACCACACTTTAAGATCCCAGCACAAGAAGTAAGTTGCCCTTTGCGTTGCAGAGCTTAGTTTCAAAGAATTTTATTTTCATTGACTCAAATTTATCTCATTGTTTAGAATGACCTATTCCAGTCCCACTTACTAAGCTTGGTCATTCAGGGCATAAATATTACGTTAATTTGAAATGACCTTAGGTTTCTCAATGAATATAACGCAACAACATTTATCCCAAAAAATACATAAGCTCTGCCTAATCCAAAGGTCTTTGGGTTGTTTTTTTTAAGAACAACATTGATCTAAACATAATCACAACTAGTTAAGCACACAACCCAACGTGAAACCAGCACTAAGAACCCAGAAGACATGGTGTAATTTACTGAGGGAAAACCCGTTACGTTTCAGCTATTTTACATTAAATTTACTCAGTTGAGAAACGGAAATTTTAATGTTACCCAATAACACCCATCACATTTCAGCAATTCTACATCACACATTTAGCCGGTTGAGAAATATAAATTATATCTCAATCTAATGGATTGATCATTTGAACCTGAACGAATAACAACTAATCGCTGGTAGAAATTAACTTGCAGAACAAAACACACATGAAAGCATGATGATATATTCCAATTTTGTAGTTAACAGTGCCACTATCAACTCCTATCAAAGTTGTCTAATTTTGGAAACAATGGCAGGGGGTCATTTGTTATTTTTATTCTTTATTGAATGTATCAAATGCTAACATACCAACACGTGAAAAAAAATCCAAATTTTTTTTTGGAAGCACCAATTCTTAAATGGCCAATCAATTACAATCCTATAATTCTGTTTACTAACATCTTAAAGATAATCTTTCCAAACCACCCTTTGTCCAGCAGCAAGTACTATTTAAAAGAAGGAACTCTTCTGCTAGAGAAAATTTTATAGGACAGATCCTGAATCAATAAATTAAAATGGAAGGGGTCACAAAACAAAAGCTTTGTACCATCTTGTACACAAAAAATATATTGATTGATTTTATTTATTTAGGTCCACAAACTCCTTCGTCCAACAGTTGAAGCATGGGTCAGATCTAGAGTGCTCAAGTGGGAGTCGTGTGGATATTTTCTTCCTGTACTTTTCCTTTACCTCTAATCATTTCACTGAAGTTACCCCTCATGATCCGTCTGAATCTGTTATCTTCATGCTGAGACAGCTGTTGTCCTGTAGTATCAGAGACATCTCCTGTATCTTTCTTTCCTAAAAGACCACTATCTCCAAAAAGATTGGTCACAGAGGTCATGCTGAGATGGCTTCCCATGACCTTGGTAAGAGCTTCTAATGTACCCCCAGATCTCTCATTGATTATTAACTCTAGAGCTTCTTTATGAGCTGGATCAAGTGACTCTGTGTCCTTCAACAAGTTCTGGATTGCTGGCAAAAGCAACTCCCTGACGCTAGCAGGTGCAAGTTCTGTATCAAGGAAAAGATAGACCAGTATCAGATTTGTGTACTTTCTTAGCACAAAAATAGTGTTCAACACTTCACTGACTACATTTTCCATTGATTTTAATCTGCAATTGCACTACCAATAATGGTTAGATCACACTAACCATGGCATCTACAATCAAACCGAAGACTATAACATTGAATAATGGTTGGATCACACCAAGCATAGCATCTACAATCAAGTTAAAGCCTAGACAGCGAATCAATCATATCCATCATAAATAAATCATATGTAGATGGGTTCAAGATTTTTCAAGACAGGTAAGAATACCCCTACGGTAGAAAAGGAAAATAGTATGTTTGAGAAGGGTATTTTTAAAATGTTTGTGTTGAATCATTGATGAAAAATATTAACCAATATAGATATATATGATATATTTGGAGCATAAGCTCATAAAATACATACTGACAAACAGCTGGATCTAAAGCACAAGCTCATAAAATAGATAGACATACAGTATCTTACAAAATTTTATAACCTCATTCAGGCTGTTTAAAAACTTGACTGAATACACATCATACTTAAAATGTTTGTGTTGAATCATTGATGAAAAATATTAACCAATATAGATATGTATGATATATTTGGAGCACAAGCTCATAAAATACATACTGGCAAACAGCTGGATCTCAAGCACAAGCTCATAAAATAGATAGACATACGGTAGCTTACAAAATTTTATAACCTCATTCAGGCTGTTTAAAAACTTGACTGAATACACATCATATCTTTCAGCATTCCATAACACATCCAATGCAAAACATAAACTCAGATTGGACAAGATAAATTCAAGCACATAAATAGAAAAACATTCCTTTGACATCCCCTTCTTTCCAATGGTGATAACCTGAAGTGCAGGACTTGAAGGTTACTTACAAAATCGTACCATACTGAAAAAATTCAGACCTTGACAGATGAGAAAAATCTATAGAAGATTGAAGAAATCTGCAGAACAGCTGAAATTACATAATTCCGCACAAGATTCATACTCTTTCTTCTGTAATACTTTGGGTCTTGGACCTGTCAGATTAGTTGTAAATATTTTCCATTATTAATCAAGGTGGGAAAATTTACAGACCATAATATATCATTAATTTGTACAGGTCTTCAAGGAAAAATCATTTAAGTAAATTGAAATCAGGATTGACCCTAAAGAAACAACTGAATTCACCTATGTTCCATGGCATTTCCAAGAGGGATAGCAATCCAGGAGGCCATTTTTTGGGAAGGCAGTATATATATACACACACATACATACATACATATGTTTACACATACGTATATATATGTATATATAATACATACATACAATTGACATACACACACAGAGACATACAGACATACATACATGCATACACACACACGCGTGCACACACACACTGTAATGGTGAAAACTGCATACCCTGCAAGTTTCCCCTTCATTTTCGACCCATTTTGACAAGGTTGTTCCTAACGCAATGACTAAGGTGCAAAATGGTGTATTCTTGCATGGAAGTTGGCAAAGAACTCGATTCTAACCTTTCCATCTTCACACATCCCAAGGATCTGGATCTGATCTTCAATCTCAGCTCTCCATCACCCTGAGTCGATTCCATAGGCACGGAATTGAACCTAGTTCAGATGCGTGGGCACGGATTGAACCCCTGAACTTTTAAAAATTCAAATTTAAAATTGGGTCCATGTCCCCCATTTCCTACTGGAGGAATCATCTAGGACTTAGTGCTAAGAGCTCTGTTACACATTGCATCACCACAAAAGCATGGTCTCAACATTTGGATCAGCACTCCAGGGATATTTCATGAAGGCCTACTGTCTTTGATCATTGTTCCATAACGCTGACTCAGTAATTGGGATTTGACCAAAGGAGATCACTCCTAGCATAGCAAACTCCTAAACAATGTCTATCGACACCACCCCTTTCAAACATAGGTTGCAAAGATCCAGGCGAGCAAGATCCAAATATCAAAAACAGTGAGGTTCAAATCTGCAGATCATGTTTAGATCACCATGTAAGGTTCAGATCCACACTTGCAGAGATCCATTTTGCAGTCATGGAAAACCGGAGCAACAGACAATAAATTTATCAATCCTGAGGCATTTTTCTTATAGGTCCTAATTTTGTGGCATACCAGCAAATTAATTGACAACATCCAAAACAACAAGATCATCAAGCCTAGAGCTAAGTATCATTATTTTATTAATTTAAATTCCATGCATTTAATTCAGTAGAGTAATCAGTCCCAGCTATTTATCCTAGGTTAGATTTTTATTCATTAAGGTGTATTATTTTAGAGATGGAGATTACATGGAATAGATCTGACAAAAAACTTTGGTTAGGTTAGAGGAAGTATGTTGAGTCTATTTTGCAGTGTTCTAGTATGATCGATAGAAAACCAATGAGTGCTCCTATTTTTGTGAGAACAAAGCTTTCAGTTGAGTAGTGTCCTTCGACGTCTATATTGAGATGGAGGACATGAGTTCAATTCCTTATGCTACTGCAGTTGGGAGCCTTATGAATGCTATGATCTGCATCAAACCAGACATTGCCCAAGTAGTAGGAGGCTTGAGCTGTTTCATGGGTAATCCTAAATAAATTGGTGAGCCTGACATTCTTACAGCCCCTAGGATTTCGTCCTGAGGGTTTGTCCTTCTAAATTAGCGTTTCAGTTCTAACATTTTTGCTTGTATACCTTTCATTTCAGATGTGATAAGGCTTTGGACCCACCTTTATTTGACATGAGTTCAATTCCTTATGCTACTGCGGTTGGGGGCCTTATGAATGCTATGATCTGCATCAGACCAGACATTGCCCAAGTAGTAGGAGTCTTGATGATCCTAGATAAATTGGTGAACCCGACATTCTTACAGCCCCCAGGATTTCGTCCTTAGGGTTTGTCCTTCTAAATTAGCATTTCAGTTCTAATATTTTTGCTTGTATACCTTTCATTTCAGATGTGATAAGGGTTTGGACCCACCTTTATTTGTATTTCAGTGTTACTATCTTGATTAGGGTTTAGGATTTCCTGTATGATACCCCTTCGATCCCACCCTTGGCTTTAGAGTTTCATTGTCTATGGTTAGTTTCAGATCTGTGCCTTGCTGATTTTCTGACTATATAGCAGATCTGAACCTTCTCATGGATCCTTATATGCTTGTTCATGACAATCATTCTTCTTCCCTTAATGATGACACCACAAGCAACGGTTGCATTTCTATGTTGACTCCCTATGTGATGTCTTGCCTAGGGTTCCTTGTTAGGGTATGATATTTATGATGCATATGTGTTTTAAAACCCTAACTAGGATATGCTTTATGATGTTCATGCATGTATGTGCTTTGATGTGTCTTTCATTTACATGAATATGATGTGATCACTAGCTATGTATTTGCAATTCTATGCTTTATCATGATATGATATTACATGTTATTCTTCTTCGTATCACTGCATATGGCCGAGGGTGATGTCCAATTGTGCTTCATTGCTTCATTTTTTGCTTTATTTGTGGTGAACATTATGGTCACAATTCTGGTGAATATGCTTCAGCCATGGGATCAACGACAGGCATTGTTTGGGGTGTGTCATGCATCTCTCTTGTCTTTTCATAAAATTGAGCAGGCCCCACAACATCATTAGTATGGGCCACGGAGATCCTTTTATAGCACACTCCTTTGGCACTATTTGGTCAAATGACAATTAATGTTGGGTGAAGCTTTAGACTGTGTCAAAGTAAGATCTTCAAAATCCAAGGTGACATGTTAGCAAGAGTCTGCTCCTCTTCGTTTTGAAGGTGCAAGGCCCAGCATCTTTAGGGAGCCACCAAGCTATTGGGATAAGAGTGTATCTATGGCAAGCCTCCTTTGGAACTTCAGTTGCTCCCTATCCTGCATGAGACTACGAGTGACTTCAAGGCAAGCCTTCAAATTTGGCACTGAAGGCTGCTCCTGCAATGAAGTGTTTAGAGACTAGAGTCATGTACATTATAGTCATTTTTGTGATTTTGTTATTTAGCATGACATTCTAAACAATATTTCACTAGTCTAAATACATGTGCAATTTATGACAATGTTGCCAAAATCATAGACGGCAATTAAATTGCAAGTACCTGAACAGAGTAATGAACGAAAGACGGGAAAAGCACAGGAGGAAAAGCCTGATTGTTTTAAAGACATTTTTGAATTTTATAAAAAAGGGGGAAATCTTGGAATATTACCGAAGGGTTAATAATAAGCAAATTGCAACTAGTTAAGAAATTTGATAATGCTGATTTATGATGGGTGTATTTCCCCTAATTTATTGTCACCCTAAATTTTTAAGGGCAACAATAGAGATCCTTAGATATTTAAGTCAGCTAATTGAATATGCATCTTGAAAATAACAAACTTAGACATGACAAAAGACAGACAATAAGGACATATTAATGACTTTTACCTGTGGCATCCAAAGCACGAATTGCTTCGCAAAAGGCATTAACTCTCTCACGGCGCTGAACCAGATCAGATCCATGCACTGGAGCTGCTGTAAGCTGGAGTAACTTCTGAAGAAGATGTTGGAAAAGTTAAGACAAACTAAAAAATAGGTGTTTATAGTATAGCATAAAATGGATTAGTATACAAAAAAGAAGCTACAATAGTAACTTAAGTCACAATGAGTTTTATTTTCTTGTCTTAAACTAGAAACAGCACAATCTAGTCAGGATATAGTCCCGCAGTCTCTCTGTTGTGAGTGGCACAGCTACAGCTAGAGCACGAACAACAGCAACTGCAGCCTCGTGTGATCCATCTTCAAGAAAAGCATCCATCTGGACACGAATTTTGTCCACAATCTGACAAAAATATGTTTACATATTAGTCCATGCAAGTGGGAAGCAGAAATTCTAGAAAAACTAATTCTCAAAATTCTATCTCAACAATGCTGTAAAAGAAGAATTGTTTATTTATTAAGTCAGAGCAAATTTACCACTTCATTCTTGAAGTGTTGAGCAACAGTTCCAAATGCATCTATGCTAGAGTATTTGACAATAAGATTTGGATCAGAACCAAGTGTTACTAAAGCAGGTAAAATTTGTGTTGAAGCAACTTTCATGTCCACATGAGGCACCTGAAGCATACAGCAAGTAAAAGGAATTGAGGAATTGATGATTTAATGAGAAGCTGCAAAGAAAGACCCTAAGTGAAATACCATAAACACCATACATACAAGAACTTTCAAGAGATTAACAGCACTGATCTTGACATTTGCATTTGCGCTGACAACCATCTCCCAAAGTACACTGATAATAATTCTATGATGCTCTTCAAAGGTACTGCATCCAGAAACATCCAAGTTAAAAGACCATAATCCAGTCTAACCAACTCTGGAAGGTAGTTCTGCTGCTGAAGTTCTAACATCGAGTTTTAATGATTGTTCTGAATTTCCTTAGACAGGGATACAAAACAAATACCAAAGAAAGCGCACAGCGTCAATCAGCTCAGGACTAGTAGATGAGGTCCAAGCACCATGCTTAAGTGTGTTTCGTAGAATCAATGACCGTAAATAGTCAGCAAGCTGTGCTTCCCTACTAGAAACACCTAATACCCCTGTAAGCAGTAGTGGAAGTACACATATAACAGACAGTCGCTCTGCCACTGTTGTTTTTGGTTTCAGATCTGTTGTCAAGGTATTGGTTACATATTATCCAGACATTAAATATAGTTATTCAATAACACAATGTAAGTCAAAGTGCTTGCCTCTTATTCGAGATTCACAACTAGAAGGCACATGGAGAGTGCCAACATTGTCTCCAAGAGCAGTTAAAAACAATGGAAGCATAATATTGTTGACATAGTGCTCCCCAAAGAGCTCAGATAAAGCCAAAAGGAGCTGCATACAACATTAACAAAATTGAAGCCAAATATATTATAATTAATTGTAAAGAATCAGTATTGAAAAGAACATGATTACAGATGTTTAACAGAAAAAAAGAATATATTACTATCCACCAAAGACAAAATATGCTTCCCAAGACTGTTGGGATTATCACGAATATGAGAGACAATAATGTGCCTAGTACACTTATGACTAGAGTCTGTTAGTTTAATGTAAGGAATCAAATTATTGAAAAAACGTATTAAGCCACTGATGACACATGCAAAAAGGAATAAGGACTGTATCTATACTCATTGATGCAAAAGTACAGTTTATGGAATCGATGAGTTTTTCATACTTGTGATTGATCTGCACATCTCTGATCACGGTCTAGGAGTACACATAACTAAACAAAAACTCAATACATAAGCCAGATGCATGCTGCATGAAATGCAATGGAAGGCATGCTCCAAAACTACAAGCCAGAGACAGAGAAGCAAGGATGAAGCAATTCATTCTCGCCTTATCAATCACAAGTAAGTTTCTATTCCATAACCAAGAATATATCCTCTAAAGAGATGTTATTCAAATGCATCTTAGTACATATCCAATGCATGCACCCAGACTCACATTTGTCACCAAGCTTCAACAAGTAGATAATATTTAAAAACCTAATAATAAAGTACGTATGCATAAATGAAAATTGAAGCTTCTGCCATAACCTTTGCTATACGGGTTCGAAGACTGTCTTCTCTAGGAGGCAATAGAGATGCAAGTCCAACCAAAGCTGGCAAACAGTCCATATGTATCCAGTCAAAAGTAGGCCACATCTTTTTTTCCCTGAAATCCACTCAGTTTAAAAGTTTACAAGATTAGACCAAAAGGACCTCAATTGGGAAAGGGTCAAACAAACAAGCTAGGATTTATAAATAAACCTTCGACTGCAGGATCAATGAGGCACTCACATTCATCCCAGCAAAGAGAAAATCTATATCTGGGAACTACTCATTTATAAGAAGACTAAAATAATACCACATACCTTGCATACACTTCAAGCAAAGATTTAGACAAGAATGATACATCTGCTTCAGATGTCCTGGAAATGTCAAAAGGAAATGGGCACGTTTCAAATGCTTTACGATACACAACAGGAAGCAGCTCCATCAGCATGCGCAAAAGAACATCAACATTCCAACGTTCTCTTTCACCAAGTACTCTAAGGTGAGCTTCTGCAGAACCATCAACACCAGAAAGTGGTGGGCACCGCTGCAAATACCAAGAGATAAAGTGTCATAATGTATCTAGTTAATAACACATCCTAGATTACATACCAACCATACAGAAAAAAGGGATAGACAAAATGCAGTATAATCTATATAGAACAGAATACCTGGGCAGATGCTAAAAGGTGAGAGAGCAGGACACGAAGAACATTATCCAATTTATTTCCCCAACTAACCACAGCTGGTACAAGCTCTTTCAGTGTAGTCTCAACCACAGTACCTGACGGATCGCAGACGAGCTGAAACATCATCTCCTCAACCTACACAATAATTAGATATAAGAAACCTTTAAAAATAATAACAAACAACTGACACCACTCAAAAGAAACTGTTCTTTATTTCCCAAATGGTATCTCTCAGTCTGTTCTAGAGCTTACATTGCAGCCCATCTTCTCAAGTCAGTTTTCTGCTCCATGTATGCTCCTTAGCATTAATAGTGAGGCTGACCTTGAAATATTTGTCATTATTTGGAAAGAGCGGCAACAGCAGCGCCAAGTTATGAGCAGCCGCCTCCCGGACAACAGCAGCTGAATCCTCAAGCAATTGTTGTACAATAGACAGGATAAGCGACGTGCGAATCTCAGATCGAACAAACTGTGCAAGCTCTCCGCATGACTGAGCAACAAGCAATCTCCTCTCCTCATACTTGTGATTGATCTGCAGTTGGATCAGATTATTAGTAAAGGTAAGTAAGCAGCTAACTGTCATGTTCTTTGTTTTCATTTTCATGTGATCAAGGCATCCAGGTAGATTACCTGCTCCCAGCACTGAGGAAGTAACTCTGTTTCCGTTCGGATCTCCCCGACATTCTTTGACAGCACTACACATGCCTATGAAAGCACGTTTACCAGATTATCATCTGCTATTAACAATTAAGAGTAATGACCTGGTATACAAAGATTTCAAATCCTCACCTAAGCTGTAATTTTGACATAAGATATCAATACTCACATCCATTATAATTCTTCTTTGCTGCTCATCAGGTCGTTTTATTAAGTTGAAAAGTGTATGTGTCAAGGAATCGCGAGTACCACTGTCAGGATGGCGTTCAATTGCACACATTATTAAAGGGAGAAGTTCCTGCAGCCCAACAAATGAGAATACGACCAGCCATAAACAGGTTGATATGAAACAACCACACTTGTAATTCCTCGTGATAAATTATAGAAGAGCAATCTAAAACATACCTCCCTGTGATTTATTAAAACGTAAGGGACAATCTTAGGCAGAGCATCTGCAAGAACCTTAACTGTCTCTAAACTCTGTAAAGTAAGCAATTTACAAGGCATATGAACGAGAATCCCAGTAGATTTTAAAGCAAAAAATATAAGTTAATCAATGCTTTTCAAAATAGTTTCTATGTTGATGGATATCCTTACAATGTTTGTTGAAGGCATACTGTTCCAGTCCGTCTGAACAAATTTATCATTATTCTTAGAATTTGAATATTCATCTTCTGCAGCATTTTCATCTTGTTTTATGACATTAACACCATTTACAGTGACAATTGATGAATCTATTGCAGTGATCTGTGATCCCTCAAATTTATCAGCTTTTTTATTAGACGGGATTGCCTGCACTGAATCATCTGAACAAGCAGACACCTCTCTTGTAATGGGATTAACTGCTTTGTCTTCATGTATTTCCACCTCCAAATTCTCCACATTCTTATCCTCAGTCACCTGGTTAGCACATTCATTTTTCACAGATGGATTTTTCTCATTTAAATTTGCAGCTTCCAACTTCAGACTCTGAAGTTCAGTCTTACGGGCATCTAATTCATCTTCATACGGCATTGTCAAGGATTCACTCTTAGAGTTATCCCGTCCCAAAGAAGCTCTAGAACTCTCCAACTGCAGTTTAAGTGATGTGATTTCAGATCTGCAGGCATTGACTTCCTTTCGTGCAAGTTCCAACAAGTGCTTCAAATTTTGGATCTGTGGCATGTGATTGATTTTGTTACTACACAAAGAGATAAGTAGCTCAGGATGGAGGACAGGGAAAAAGAAGAAAATATTCAAAGCCACAGGGCTACCTGATTTTCTTTGTCTTTTATATCTTTTTGAGAAGATTCGAATGACCTTCCTAGAGCATTTATTTGGGCATCTGCCAGCTCCTTGCTTTTATGCAGAACCTCCTTCTCCTTTTGGTGTAAACTATTCTCTTCCACAAGAAAATCTCTTTCTTGTATAATAGCCATTCTCTCCTGCACCAATATCAAGATACTGAGTTCAGAAAATTTATAATTTTGAATTAATTACAAAATAAAATATCTGCAATATATAATTCCATTACAAACCTGTGTATTTACTATCAATAAGAATATGTTGATTCAAAACCCAAATAATTTTTTAGCTAACAATTAAGCTATGTATGCAATGGCATTAAATAACACTATCAAGGATCTACATTCCCTATTAGTCATGAATCACCAAGATCTTTCCATTGAAAGTGATTGCTTATTTATCATATGCAAGATTTAAGAAAATTACTTTGGTATTTTGCATTGTTCCCTAGGGACACATGTCCCCAGTCTAATCTTTTATAGTCACTGCTCTTAACTTTTAGATGCACATAGGATAGGAGCAAACACTATTTATTTTAAATTTCTTTATCATTCGATGTCCGTGGAGGTCAAAAGTGAAGGCAAGCTCCCAAACAGCCCCAACATTTTCTCTTGTTTCAGCTACAAGTATTTTGGGAGGCATTTAATCGCACGGAGGTTTGTCAGTTTCTTCCTTCCTCTTGTCATTTCAATATTTAATTTGATTTAGTTAGTTTAGTTCTATTTTATCATTTCTATGTACTCTAGTATCCCCTGGTTTGCTATTGTTGTTGTTGGTCTTCTATTGTGCAGGTGAGTTGGAAATCTGGCAAAAACTTTAAGTTTTGTAACTTCCCCGAACAATAACGCAATACTGGGACAATAGCACGGAAAAAGGACTACAGTGCATCGCATAGACATATGCGCACTGCACTAGCATCTGAGATAGTAAGCTTCATCTTTCAATGCCAGGTTCCTTCATTTTTTCTATTTACAATTCTGAATTTAGCTTGTCAATTTTGTATTTTAGTTTTCTATAAATTAGCATTTTCTATCCCAGCTCATATGTAATGTAACGTAAAACTTAGAGGTATCACTTTTTCTACATTACAATTTCAAACCACCAATAGCAAAGTTAGATACAGAAACTTTGGCACAAGACAACTCAATAGCATGGTGGCAATTGTATTGGCCTCTATCACCAATAAGCACACTAGCCATTTGCTTCTTATTACAAGTTTGTAGTTTCTTTGCTGCTAAGAGGAAGTGGTCTACATACAGCTTCATCTACTCTGTTAAGAGAAACAAGCATACCTCTAGGAGAGTAGAGATGGTTGTGGCTATATATAGTGCCTTGCGTCTCATGTACCGCAAGACGATCAATACAGAAAGTGTCCAGCAGCAAGGTGAGATGTAAACCCAGAGGAGCCAATGCAAACTGATGAGGATCATGTTGCACATACAGGATTGGTAGGTGTCCAATTGCAAAGCTAAATGAGTCTAGCAGTTCTAGCTATGAGTAAGCCACAACAATGAGCATCAGGCAATGAGTTTGATTACCCATTGGCATGTTGTACTTGTACTTTTGTATTGCAAACTTGGTGAAATTATGAAATTGAATATTATAATACTATGTTACTGGGTCACTCAAGAACCCCCCACCCCTCGTACCGGTATGGGTCCAGTCAAGGTACAGGTCCTAGGCCGGTTCTCCCCAAGGTTCGCCTGGGGAACCCGGGGTGCCCAAGTGGTACCCTGTTCGAACCTAGGGGGACCAGCAATGCTTGGGCCCATAAATAAATAAATAAAACACACTTTTCACATTTTTTTAAACAAAAAAAATCCTAAAAGCACTAATTCACCCTAAAGTGAGGGCATATCACTTGTTTCAACTCATTTCACAAACACAAAAGACCAAAACAACATTTTTTTCCTCCAAGTTGCCATTGTTGGGTTTTGAAGGTTGCGAGTTCTTCAATTGAGTGGAATTGGAGTACACACTCCTTCATCCACTCAGTTAAGCGCAATCGATTGGGTGCAAAAAAAATTGAGGATTTGGTCTTTGTGCACACCAACCTTCGTCCCCTGTCACATAAGATACTTGAATACAATGAAGAGTGACGATGAATTGGGATCAAACTCCTAAATGTGCCTACTTAGATGCTACAGTTGCATAGCTTGCCGAAATCTCTATAGATGAGCCAACTTCTACACGTGACGCAACTAGTGGGAGTGGCACTGTAGTTGATTGTGGTTCAAATGAAATTAAACCAAATGTTGACTTTGATCCTCTCGATGAAGAGCAATATGAAGATTATTGACTATTATTGTAATTTTCATTTTGTATTGACATTTGACAAATCACTGAATTATGAATTTGAGTATTTTCATTTTTGCAAATTATGAGGTATTTAAATATTTTGTTTATTGGCAATTATGAGTATCACTGTTTTTATATTTTATAATTTTAAATTTTTCAATACATATATATATGGCTGAACTTGTATTCGTACCCAAGGGAAAAAACCCGTTACCGATACCCATACCAGGACTAGCAACTTAGTTATAATATATATGTATTCAGAATTTTGAATCAATTGATTGTCAAAAATGTTTACAAAAATGATAAATTGCAATTTCTTTTGCTATTTATCTGTGTTACCAGGTTCTTGGTCCCAGGAGGCCGGTCCCATACCGCCCGGGAGCGGGTCCCGGAGCGGCGACGGGAGCACACAAGGTGCGCCCCGCCCACTCCCGGGGATGAAAATGAGTTTTAAAAAAAAAACAAAAACATAAAAACATGATTTTAAACTAATTTTTAATAGAAAAAAACACAAAACGAAACCCTAAAAATCTCCCGCAGGCGAAAATGAGTTTTTTTTAAATTTAAAAAAAAAACAAAAAAACATGATTTTAAACTAATTTTTAAGTGAAAAAAAAACACAAAACGAAACCCTAAAAAGCATGTTATAACAAAAACGCCCCCATTCCATACCTTATTTTGCAATAACTCCATTTGAGAAGAGTTTTTCATCTTTTCTTCATTTTTGCGTTGTGGAGGGCTGCGACTATTTTTTCGAAGGGAATCGATTGCAATGCACCAAGGAAGGATTGTAGCTTGCACAAAGGTCATCTACTGATCTAAGTGAAGTAATTTAACCTATTCTTTCTAGTTTTGTTTTTTGAATTTTTTAAAGTTTTTTATGGATTTTTTCAAGTTTTTTACAAAAAATTTCAACTTTTTTTTGAAAAAAAAACAAGTTTTAACATTTTTTTAAACCTATTTTAGTGTTTCTCTTGATTGTTTAGGTGTTTTATTAGTGTGTAGGGTTGCATTTTTTTAATTATATTTTAATTTAAAATTTGTAATTTCTTAAACAACAATCTATTTGAAATTGAAATGGCTACACCTACTAGTTCAAGTTCAGTGGGTCTTGAGAAGAATAAACAACTTAAATATGATCAAGGATCTCCTCTTTGGAGACATGTCAACATGATTGAACAACTAGCAGGAGGTGGGGCTTTTGTTTGGGTTTGTAATGAGTGCAAGGTCACATTTAAGAGCTCATATACTCGACTGAAAGCTCACTTTTTATGTGCCATAAGTGGAAAAGGAATTAAAATATGTGAAGGGCCAAACAAGAAGGGGTTGCCAAAAGCACAAATTATGGCATTCATTAAAGAACAAGAAGAAGATGATGAAAAGAGTACAAGAGCAAAATCAAGAGCTCATCCTTTAATAAAGAAAACAACAATCAATCCACCTACAAAAGCTCCTTTTTCCATGCCCCAACATCCTTTCTTGGAGACAACGTCTATCCAAGATGAAGATCCCTCTTCTTCTTCCTGCAAAAGAGGTCCATTGGCAAAGGCATTTCAAAATGAAACAAGAGATATTGCAGATGAAAAAATTGCACGTTGCATTTATGCCAATGGTCTTCCTTTCAACTTGGTGAGATCACCATATTGGCGGGAAATGGTGGTAGCAATTAGTAATGCACCTTCTCGTTTCACAGGTCCTGGTTATGAAAAAGTGCGAACCACCTTATTGGCAAAAGAAAAAAATTATGTAGAGAAATCACTAAAACCAGTTAAAGATTCATGGATTGAAATAGGAGTGTCCATTGTTTCTGATGGATGGAAAGATTGCAAAAACCGACCTTTAATAAATGTTATTATAGTGTCCCCCAAAGGGGCAATGTTTTTGAAGTTGGTTGATTGTGAGGGGCAAATCAAGGATGCACAATTCATTTCCAAAATCCTCATTGAGTCCATAGAGATGGTGGGTGTTGACAATGTTGTCCAAGTTATTACGGACAATGCAAAAAATTGTAGGGCAGCAGGTGCTTTGGTTGAGGAAAATACTCACATATTTTGGACACCATGTACCGTACACTCCATTAACTTGGTGATGCAAGTAATTGGCACTCAAATAGATTGGGTGCAAACTACATACAATGAGGGTGAGGAGATTCAAATGTTTGTGACAAACCATCATATGTCACAAGGCATCTTCAGGTCTTTCTCGCATTTGGAGTTGTTGAAGGTAAATTTAATTTATTTTAATTTTAATTTATGCCATATTTTTATTTACTTACATGATTTAGATTCTAAGATTACATTTTAATTTTTAATGTGTTATTAACTTGTTTTTTTACATAACATTAGGTTGCTGAGACCCGATTTGCATCACACACAATCGTTTTGAGATGACTTGTGAAGGTGAAAGAGGCATTAGGCTCCATGGTCACTAGCCACCAATGGAGTATATAGAAGACAACTAATTTAGAGAGGGCTCAAAAGGTGAAGTCATTGATCCTAGCTGATGAGTTATGGGAACATGTGCAATATGTTTTGAGTTTCACGGAGGCTATCATGAGTATGCTTAGGTTTGCTGATACAAATCAGCCATGTTTGAGGGAAATCTATGATGGCATTGACTCCATGATAGAAAAAATAAAGAGCATAATAACACAAAAGGACAATGACCCCAATGAAACATTTTTCCCAAGTGTCAAAAAAATCATTGATGACTGTTGGGACAAGATGAACACACCCTTGCACCTCCTTGCATATGCCTTGTCTCCCAAATATTATAGAACTGAGATACTTGCTTTGCCGGGGAGAACCTCACCATGTAGAGATAGAGAAGTTGCTAGTGGCTGCATGAAAGCATTTAGAAGAATCTACTCAGATCCAGAAATGGTGGATGGTGTTAGGAAAGAGTTTGGCAGGTTCATACAAGGACGAGAGCATAGTTTGTGTGCTCTTGGAGACATGTACAAGGAAGATGCTCATACATGGTGGTACCTCCATGGGCAAGATTATGTTTTGCTCTAGCCTCTTGCAATCAAAATTCTATCACAAGTAAGCATGTTTTATTATTTAACATTCTTAGTACTTACCATTTTTTGCATTTTAAAGTTGTATTGACTAGAGCTCTAATTTGAAATTTCAATAGGTCGCAAGTTCTTCGGCTGAACGGAATTGGAGTACATACTCCTTTATCCACTCAATGAAGCGTAATCGATTGGCTGCTAAAAAAGTAGAAGACTTGGTCTATGTCCACTCCAACTTGCGTCTTCTATCACATAAGCAAGTTGAGTACAAGGACGGGGCAGCGAAGAATTGGGATATAGCCCCTGAGTGTGCCAACTTGGATGCATCTATTGCAGAGCTTGCTACAATAAGTGTAGATGATGAGGAGAATTTTCTACATGATGTGCCTAGTGGGAGTGGCACTCCATATGTTTGTGTTTCAAATGATTTGGAACCAATCGATGATCATGACTTAGATCTAGATCCATTCGATGAAGATTGAAGAGCGAAAGATAGACTTTTGATTATAGACTTATAGTATTTTCAAATTTTGTAATACAATATTGAGTAATTGTAATGATTTTCATTGTTCAATGGTCATCTAAATTATCAATTGACAACTATATATTAATAGTATGATTATCTTTAGACTTCAGTTTTAAACTTCCAAAAGTTTATTTGTTATGATTATCACTATCATTGATATTGGAGCACACACTCTTTCAATTATATTAATATATGATAATAATTAAATATAATTGAATCATTGATATCATAGATAAAAAACTCGCCAATAAACTGCCTGACCTGCGATTACTCGCGCGCCAAATACTGGGGCGAGTTTTTCTCTGCAAAACTCAGCCCGAGTTTTTCAAAAAACTCGCGGCAAGGTTTTTAGCAAAAAATCGCCAGAAAACGCGTGTAATTCCTCCAAAAATCGACACATAAAAACATGTTTGCTTTTTAACACTTAAAACACATAAAACCGAAAACCCTAAAGCGTTATTTTTCATTTTATGAACTCACGAAACCCTCCCGGCGGCGCTAAAACTTCTGTTCTTCCCGGCGGCGCGATTCAATTCGAAATCTTCTCACTTAAGAGGCGAAATCGAAGGGCAGAGGTAAGATTTTGGATGAACTGTTAAAAAAATTTAAAAACGAAATTTTTAAAAAGATTGTATCATATGAAAGGAGAGATTTTGGACGAACTGTCCAGACTCCAAATTTTGGAGTGATTTTCGAGTTTCGACGAACTGTGACTGTAGTATGTGACATTTTAAAATTTTGGATCGATTATCATTGATAATTTGATTCATTATAAATTTTTAAATGACTGTAATATGTATCATATGATATTATGAAAGGAGAGATTTTGGACGAACTGTCAAAATTTATATAAATTTTGACAGTTCGTCCAAAATCTCTCCTTTCATATGATACATTTTTTTTTAAATTTCGAATTTTATTAGACTTTAGTCATTGACTATAAATTTTGATAGTTCATCCAAAATCTCTCCTTTCATATAATACAGTCTTTTTAAAATTTCGATTAAAATTTAAAATCATCATAATCCTATATAAATTTTAACAATTCGTGACTCGTCCAGGCTCCATATAAATTTTGACAGTTTGTCCAAAATCTCTCCTTTCATAATTCATAATTTCATATGCTACAGTCTTTTAAAATTTCGGTTTTTTTATTAGTCACTGAGTAAAAAAATCGAAAATTAAAACCATCATAATCCTATATAAATTTTAACAACTCGTCCAAAAACTCTTCTTTCATATGATACAGTGATTTTTTAATTTTTATTTTTTATAATACAGTGACCAGTCATTTAATAATAAATAGGAAATTATTGTCAAAATTTTATAAATAAAACACATCTTATAAATAAATTATAATACACTCCAAAATCTCTACTTTCATATGATAGTCTTTTTATAATTTCGAATCTCATTTATTTTTTATAGCAAAAATGTCAAAATACAGCAACTGTGTTATTGTCAAATTTAATTTTTTAATTTGTTGTCTCTTTTTTGATAGGTAACAGGTTATAACTTATGGCTTCTGCAAGTGGAACTGGAGGTAGAAGAACCGGTGGCAAACCTAAAGAACCTTGCTGGAAACATGGGACACCAGGTCCAAAGCGAGGAGATGTCATTTGTAACCATTGCACTAAACATATGACCGAAGGCGTTAATCAACTTAAATACCACCTTGCACAGGTCCCTTGCAATGATGTTGAGATATGTGACAAAGTTCCTGTGGAAGCTCAGAGGGAGGCGCACGTCCTCCTTATGGATTATGAACGAAAGAAAGAAGCTAAAAAGAGAGCAGCAGAGGCAATAGCAGCCCCAAACCGAGATTTGAGTTCTACAGGGTCAGATTATAGAGGTGTAAGTGTAGAGGCCTCTTCTACACCTTCCATTGGGCCATGGATACGACGATCTAGCAAAGGGCTTGATAGCTTTTTTGTTCCTCGGAACACTCCTGGTGCGCAACCTTCATTGGATGGTCTTGCAAATACATGGAATAGAGAGGTGCATCGTGAGGCGAAGTTGGCATGTGCACGATTTTGGTACTACAACAATATTCCCTTCAACGTCGCTTCGAGTCCTTATTGGGAGCACTTGGTCACTGCATTGACTGTGGCAGGTAAGGGGTTCAAGGCCCCAAGTCATCATGAGATGAGTGGCCCATTGTTGCAGGAGGAGGTTGAACACACACATCTACTAGTACAGGATCAGAGGAAAGTTTGGGAAAGAAAATGCTACACTATTTTATCTGATGGATGGACAGATGCCAGGAACAGGACTCTCATCAATTTTTTAGTGGCTTCAGCGGGGCAGCTAGTCTTTTTAAAATCAGTTGATGCCTCCAATCAAATAAAAAATGCAGAAACCTTGTGCAACATGTTGGATGAGGTAGTGATGGAGGTGGGAGTGGAAAATGTCGTCCAAATAGTGATTGACAATGCAGCTGCATATGTGGCAGCCGGTAGACTTCTAGAGGCGAGGCATCCAACCATTTTATGGAGCCCTTGTGCTACCCACTGTATTGACCTTCTTCTTGAGGACATTGGAAAAATAAGCTGGGTGAAAAATGTGGTTGAAGAGGCAAGAAATATCACAAAATACATCTACAACCACACATGGGTCCTAAATCTTATGAGAGAGTACACTGGTGGCAAGGAGCTCATACGATCAAGAGTCACACACTTTGCCACTAATTTCCTTACCTTGCAGAGTATTGCATCATTATTGCCCCACCTTAGGCACATGTTTGTGGCTGAAAGGTGGTTGAAGAGTCCTTATCATAGGAAGCCAGAAGCAGAGAGGGTCGTGAAAGCAGTTTATGATGCTGTCATAGAAAAATCCTTGGAGGAGATCATCAAGGTAAGTTTTCAAACACTAATTTTTATTTTTATTTTTATTTGCTAATGTTAAAATTTGCTGATTTTGTAAAAAACTTATATTTATATTTGTTGAATTTCAATTACTATAATTTTCTAATTTTATTTTCATCCACTATTGATTTAGGTGTCAGAACCGTTGGTTAGGGTTCTACGATTGGTGGATGGGGATCAAAAGCCCATGGGGTATCTATATGAGGCCATGGATAAGGCCAAAGAGGCCATTCAACATTTGTATGGGTCAAATAAAACAAAATATGAACCCATATGGCGCATTATTGATCGGAGGTGGAATCGACAACTCCACCAACATATTCATGCTGCTGGTTACTATTTGAACCCCGCATTTTTCTTCTCCTCTTCATTCAAAGCAGATGCAGAGGTTAAGCTTGGCCTGAACACATGCATGGAGAGGTTGGTCTTTGATGATAACCTTCGAGACATCATACTCGATGAGTTACAGGCCTATAAGAATGCGGATGGGCCTTTTTTTTCTTCAAGAGATGCCATTCGTAGGAGATCCACTCTACAACCAGGTAAAATACATATGTTTATTTTTCATTTACTATTTATTTTAATTTTTAAGTTTACTAAAATCCTTTCAAAGTTATAAATGTTATCCTTGCAGATTTATGGTGGGATGATTATGGTTCCTCAACGCCTAATCTTCAAAAGATAGCCATCCGGATTTTATCCGAGCCTTGTAGTGCATCTGGTTGTGAGTGCAACTGGAGTGTTTTTGAGGCCATTCACACAAAGAAGCGCAACAGGTTGACTCAAAAGCGCTTGAATAACCTTGTCTATGTGCGGTACAACCTTTGGTTGCATGAGAAGAAGGTAGAAGGCCAAGAATCATATCAAGCATTGGACCTTGACGACATTGATCCATATTCAGATTGGATTGCTGAGGATGTTGATGTTGATCCATCACTTGATGATGATGATATAGCTGCTATGGAGAGGGATACAGCGGAATGGCAAGCAAATGTCGCAGCATATGAGGATTCACTCAATTCAGAGACAAAGTCAGATGATATTGATGTGCCATCAAGGGCGGGTTCCTCACATGTACCGTTTGATCCTATAGATGAGGATCCTGTTGAGCATACCCTGGCTATACTAGCCACTTCCGCACCACCCACACAGAGAAACAAAACTCTTTTGAGCTTTAGTCGTAGAAGAAATTTATGATTTAGATTTTCTAGTGATGATGGAACTCTTTTTTTGGTCTATGATATGTATTATCAAACTGGAATTTCATATGTATTCGAAGGTTGAACTCTTTTTTTTGTCTATGATATGTATTAAACTCTTAATTTTGATTTATATATGAAGGAAATCAGCAATGCACTCTACAATTTCAGAAATGTGTGTTTTTTAAGAATATTTTTTAAAAAATTATGTTTGCCGAGTTATTGCCGAGTTTTTCCACGAGTTTTTGGCGAGTCTCGAGTTTTTAAAAATTTTGGGTCTGCTGAGTTTTTGCCGAGTCTGAGTTTTTCAACTATGATTGATATATCAAATGTATTATGTATGTTCAATTCTGTATATTTTTTAATTTTTTTGGTATATATATATATATATATATATATTACAGCCGTACCCAGCCGTACCCACAAGAAAAAAAATCGCCGTACCGGCATACCAGAAGCCCGCTCCCGAACCCGTTCTCGTACCAGAACCGGCAACTTAGCTATTTATTATAATTACCTTTTCAAATATTTTATATATTATATTATTTTAACCATTGGCCCTTGACCATTCCAAAATTTTGAGAAAACATTTGTCATCCCCGAAACTCATTTCCCTGTGCCAGAGACTGCATGGAACACTGGTATTTTGTTTCTAGTGTCACAAATCAAACACGTAGACAGACAAGCAAAACAATAAAAAACATCACTATGCATCAACAATTTTGTAAGATTAGATTGGTAGTATCGCTGCTTGACATATTTAATCCCATAATCTAATGCTCAATGGAATAGTTATAGATTCAACCCTGGAATATTTTTGAACTAGTTCATTTCTAAGTGTTTGGAACTGCAGGAAAGCATGCTTCTCTAGTTGTTTTACAATGTTTGACCACATTATTGATAAATGGCATTCATGTACCTGCTAGCATCCACTACAGCATTTTTGCCAGAATCAAATTTGGGGCTTCAGGTATTTTGATTCTAGTATGACAGATCAAACACTTAAAACAGACAAGCGAAACAATAACAAGTATCACTACACATCAGCAATTTTGTAATGTTAGATTGGTAATGTCACTGCTTGACATATTAAATCCAATAATCCAATGCTCAATGGAATAGGTATACATGCAACCTTGGAATATTTTCCACCCAATTTATTTATAATGTTAGGAACTGCATGAAATTATGCTTCTCTAGTCATTTTACAATGTTATCAATAAATGTTTGCACTCATGTACCGGTCAGCATCCACTAGAGCATTATCTGCTCAAGTCAAATTCAGTTGTTCTAAGGAGAAAGCTATTTCCACAGTCTGATATGTAGGGGGTTTCAAGTAACCTTTGTGGTTCTTGTGATATCTTTTATAGTTGGATTATGAAGAATCTTGAGTAAAAATGCAGATGAAAATTGTGGGATAAAACATTAGAAGAGAGGACCTATTTCTGAAGAATTTTCTTGACTTTCTGTGTGTACAGTTCTCTCCTGTAAACTTTCTCAATCAGAAAATCTCCTTTACATTTCAGATGCATAACATCCACAAATTTCATGGGAGGAAATCATTGAATTCATAGGCAAAATTTTCCAATTTCTTAATCAAAGTTGTGAATTCATCCCATTTGGTAATTGGGGATAATTTTCAATTTTTCTCATTGCCAAGGAATGGCCATAACTTCCAAACTATGTTAAAGCATGCCTGCCTAGTTTCAATCTTGCAAAGCAAATTTGTTGCTCTTCAATAAGGTGATACAAACTAAAACAAACCTTTAATTGGACAATCTAATTGTCAAGTTTCTAAGTGTCACCTTCACCCTCATATGGATGAATCTCTATCTTGGCCTCCACTCCAACCAGAGGTAGAGCTTTGGTGGTATGAGACTGCTCCTTCTCGGGTTCCTAACCCTTTCACTCTTTGTCCACTTCTTGTATCTCCATAGACACTCCTTGCTTTCCCATGAACACCTCCAAGATCTTCTCCACCCTTTCAAGCTTTCCCAAGAAAATTGATGTTGGCTACATCATCTTCCAACTTGCTAGATCTTTCTCACCATCAAGAGGCATTCCATCTTCTTCAAGAGCCATGATTTTGATTTGCTTATCCTCCTTGTGGATACGTCCAGCTGCAAATGAAACAAAACACCTTCTCCTCTAGCACTAGCTGATCTAGTGAGGGGCATAAAAGTACAAAATCATTTATACACACCACTAAAAACCACATCAAAAGGAACATTAAAACCATTCTCTGATACCAATCTGATCTGTAAGCAATGTGGATATTACACTACTTAATTCACTGATACAAATCATATCTATTTCAATCAAGATTTAACTAATTAAGTTGATAATTTCTATGCAGATTGCAGAAAAACTATCCCTATGAATTACTTCAGGTGTTAAGCGCAAACATACACTAAAAAAAATATATCGGTAAAATTGAGAGCAAGAACAAGCACAAAATGGAGCAAACACGGCTGACATGGAGAATCCCTATTTAATAGAAAAATTTAGAAGAGTGAGGTATCTCCTCCTTGTGCCACTATTTCCTTGCAAGATTACAAAGGTTTACTACCTTCCAGAGGCCTTATGGACATCTTACAGATACAAAAACATGCCCAAACACCTACACAGCAATTCCATTTGTCTCTATCCTTCCTAATTACACTTCAACATTTATAATACTTCTTGACTAATACAACTAAGTACAAGTACGCTGAAAGGAACCCCCTTACAATGCCCCACAAGAGGTAACATAGCTCATGAGTTACAAGAGATATTCCGAAGTAAGCTCAAATGTCCCAAAACACCATGAGATAGAATTCCAAATGCTCCAGCTTCTTCTTTGTCTTCAAGCCCTGGCTTCTTGTCTTACATGAGATAGAATTCCAAATGTTTCAGCTACAAATGAAACTGTCCTGCATACACAGGAATCATTGGTGAAGTTTTCGACCACAGCCAAAACTATATGACATTTTTGGCTAGGGTAAAAAACATCACTAATTCTTGTTTTTCGTTATGTTACCAGTCCCGGATCACCTTGGGGAACCTACAATACCTGTTGAGCTCTATGTAACTATGTTCTCAGTCTTGTCATTAAGAAATTTTCAAGAACTAGTGGTGATGTTAGTCAATTCTAATGACATATCTAATCCGTTTCAAATCACGAGACTGTTTGCCCTCTGGTGAGGACTTGATCATTGTTTGATTTGAGGGCACGATATTCATCAATAGAATGTCATGTGTTTGTGGTACGAACAGTACTTTTTGTTTCAGATAAAGAGGCTAGAGCCCTTAATGGATCCATTGGGTGAAGAATATCCTTTCTCTGATGATAAGTCGACAGCAAGAGAGAAACTGGCAAGTGCAGAGATGAAAAGTAACTCTCTCTGAAAATTTCAAACAAAATGACTTTGGCTTTGGTTGTGCCTTTTGTTGCTTAGTTTTCACCTTTATAGCAAGCTGGAAAGCAAGCTCAAAGGAAGTGGTGGTGCAGAGCTCTAAGTCCTATAAAATATGAGAAAACAAACCACAAACAAACTTGATGCAAAGGACCTCATCAATCTCCTGTACTTCCAACTTGATAGACAAGTGATTGAACTGCTCTATCTATTGTTGCACTGATCAGCCAAATGCCTGGTGAAGCTGAAACTATCATGACAATAGGTCTTCCTTGCACCTGCAGGAGTAAAATCACCCGTGTATAGTTGCTTTGAAATCCACCAATTTCAGGTTGCTATGTTGCCTCTAGAAGCTGGACATGAGACTGCCTCCAAGTGAGGGCTTGATCTTTCATTTGAACCTCCACCATCATAAACTATTGTGGCTCTATGAGTTGTGAGTGCATCTTGAAATATGTGTACAAACTGCAAATCCGAGCACCTACAATGTCCCCATCAATCGTGCCATCAAAATGGGAAACAGGTATCTTGATGTCTAACCTGAAAGCAGGTTGGGCAATTGGACTGGCTGAAGGAATGGAACAAGTGATTTGTTGTTGTCCCTTGAGTTGCTGAAACGCTTACATAAGTTGAAGTTGAAATGAATTTTGTTATTATTGGGTCATGTAGCTCACATAAGCAATTAGGCTAATCAGGGTTCTAGTTGGAACTTGGAGGACTAATTGAACTATATTTCAAGGAAATGATACAAAGTAAAATGCTGATACAAATGAAAAGTACCATAATTATTATCAAAAAACCATTAGCAGCAATAGAACAATAAGAATGAGAAACGATAGTCAATTTATAAATCAGATAATGAATTAGCAATTTGACAACAGATACTTGACATCAGGGATCTTGAAAACAAGAAGTCTTGGTGCCAAATACACATTAAAAATAATATGGGTTGAAGGTTCAAACTCATAAGCTGAATGAGAGAAGAGACAGCGCAAAAAAGACAAAAGTGTAGAAGGCACTTGTACATCAGGATCTAATCCCAACTGATATGACTATTTCTGCTTAGTGTGTTTTTGAGTCTTTATTTACATAAAAGAATCATGTATATATAGGCTAGGAAATTTACAATGATATTAAATGTTCCAACTGTCCCTCTACTTCTATTTTGTTGCTATCTACCATTTACACCAGTTCCAACCGTCCATCTACTTATAGTTTGTTGCTATCTACCACTTACACCAGTTCCAACTGTCCACCTACCTTTTGATTTCTAGCTATTATTTATAGCTTTTCCAGCTATCAACTATTTTATTTCTAGTTACCTTGGCAGTTGTTTCACTTCCTTTTACCTACATGAAATGTCCTCATCAAATTTAAGCGGTGCTAGTATGGTGCAAAAATAATAAATCTAGTGAATTCCATCATTCATTGTTCACATAAATCATTGGAATTGCCAAATCAACTATTTTATTTCTAGTTACCTTGGCAGTTGTTTCACTTCCTTTTACCTACATGAAATGTCCTCATCAAATTTAAGCAGTGCTAGTATGGCGCAAAAAGAATAAATCTAGTGAATTCCATCATTCATTGTCCACATAAATCATTGGAATTGCCAATAAGAAGTGAAAGAAGTGAAATTTATACCCTCAATCAACCATCTAAAGGATTTCGTACAAAGGACACCTCCATCAATATTGGCTTATCAGAAGCAAAAGATTAAAAGGAAATAAAAATGCAATCTAGAAGTGGCAGATCCCACACAACAAGATGTTGCTACCAAACGGCAAAGGAGGATAATATCTCCCACTAAGGCAATGCCTCTACCTACTGCTTAAATCAGTCCTTGATATTCCTGAAGTGAGGCAGCAACACTGCCAAAAAGCAAAGGTATGCCTTTCAGCCTTATGCAATATGGTATGTTCAAAGAAATAAAACCAAATCCACTTTGACAGATGATATTGAGGTTTAAGAACCATTACAAGATATGGAAGAAGGGGAGTTTGACAATGATGAAGGAGGAATAGAAGATCAATTTGAGGTTAGTTTAATTGAATTTAAACAACCACTGCTTGAAGAAGCAAGAATAAAGTCCAAAATTTAGGAAGGAATCACAGACCAACAAATTGATTTGGTTGAGCTGTAAAAAATTGTTGACTAAACTGTGAAGGTTCGGAATGCAAGACAAGAAGCATTGGAAAATCAATTGGCCGTAATAACACTCATAGTTGCTAAAGAAGAAAGGCACAACTGTAATTGCATCACCTGTGACAGAAGACAAAACCAGTAAAGAGATGCATCAAATTATTTACTCCTTGTTACAAGAAGCTAGTCAATATCATCATATGATGAGGTAATCAAGTTCACTTGTGTTGAGAAAAATAAAGCAAACAATAAGGCAATTACCATGAAAAGCAAGACTAACCTGGAATGGGAAAAGGTCACTGTCAAACAAAAATTAGCAGAATCAAATACTGCCAAGATAGAATATGAGAAAACAATTCCACGGCAGTAGGAGCTAACTCACAAAGCTCATGATCCTTATAATACTTATGCCAAGATAGAAGAAATGAACAGGGTAATTGTGAAAATAAACAACTCCTTCACGGTGTGAAATAAGGAAAATATGAGTTTGAGCATTAAGACTGAAATTTTGAAGAATCCACAACAAGAACAATTCATCTGTGAGGTACATTCTGTGGAAACAATTCAAATGCCACTCTTACACAGAGTCATTGAGAAGCTTGAGGCATTGTTGTCAAGATCTCAAGAATCTCAGCGTTCGCAAGTTCAACACTGTTTAGCAAAAGCGCAAGAAGAATATGCATATCCAGTGCATCCTATGAAGCCATCCAATGCAAAGCCTTAACAAGATCAATACAATGAGGCCTTGATTACAACTCGGGTGAACAATGTGGCAATGCATTGGCAAGGAGAGGTGGATCAAGTTCATACAGGACATTTTTAAGAACATACTGCTTCCCCAACCCAATGAGAATTGCAGAGACAGAAGTCTATCTAGAATTTTTAAGCGGGGAAAAATAGGTACCTATAAAGGAATTCTTATGGGGAATCCTGAAACTAAACAACTCCTTGGCAGCATGCGAGAAGGAAAATATGAGATTGCACATTGAGATAAAAAACTGAAGAATCCACCACAAGAACATTTAACTTTGAAGTATATTATTTGGAAATGATTCAAATGTTGACATGCGTGTAGACGCTAAGATAGTTGAAGCATTACTGTCACAATATGAAGGATCTCATGGCTTGAAAGGTCAGTGTGCATCAGAAAAATTGCAAGAACTGTGGATTCAGTGCATCCCGCAGAACCATCTAATGCAGAAACTCAGCAAGATCTGTACAATGTGACCTAAAATACAGCTCAGAGGATGGTTATAGTGATGCAAGGACAAGGACAAGCAGATCAAACTCATATCGGACAATCTGGAAAAGTCAGTACTTTTCTCACACAACAACAATCAGACAGATTCCTGTCTGCATTTTTTGGGGGGCAGGGATGGAGGGCGAATTATCTAGGTTGCTTAAAAGGTATCTAGGTAGATAAGTCATCACCAACCAGCATTTAAAATTGACAATAGTTTACCCCTTCTTTTCTTTTATAAACGGTAAATTACTTGAAAAGAATTTACTATTTAGTAGCCTGTCTATTCTAATATCCACTTCCAAGAAACTTCCTCATTGCCCATCTTATCTTATCAAGCACACATGGAAGAAACATATTGTCATAAAGTGCTAACCAAGGCCACATTACAGACATGTTCTCAACAACTAAAGATTCTCCTAACAATTATAGATTTTCTCCTACTCTTACGTCAATAGAAGTCATAATCAAATGAAGTCTTGAAAATAAAAATGAGCCCTCGGTCCCTAAATTACCTGATATGCAAAAAGAACGACCAAGAGGCTTGCAAGAGGTCAAACTGACACAAACGAAGGATATAATGTGTCAGAAGATAATTTATAATAAAAGAAATCATTCTGTCATTTTCAAACAGCTCTTCCTAAAAATTACATGAATCTTCACTAGAGTTAGAAGAGTGCCCTCAAGATATTTTGTGAGCTTAGAACGTAGTTCCTAGAGCTATAGCGGATGAAAAGTTAGATTGTTCGGTGGTCAGCAGTCTACCAGTGTACAGTAAAGTTTCTTCTAGGATTAGGTCAACCAGTTTCCCAGACTGTAATGTTCCCTTTTCCAGCCTAGTCAGTTGTGGGCCCGATAGCCTATTTTCCAGAATCCCGATAGGTTATGAGGTATGGTAAGGAGTTCCCCTTTATGAAGATCTCCTAGTTTAGTTGTTTTGTTGATCTTTGATGTCGGATTTGAGCTCAGTGATGTGTCAGGTTGACTATGCAACTTTCAGAAGTTTGTTCGGGTTCCTAGATAGCTCTCCAAGATTCTTGGAGGAATCGTCTATTTTTAGAAAGTCACCCAGAAGGCATCGTTATTCATCCCAAACCCTGTAGAGCATGTTGGTGCAATTATTTTGCATTTGGATGAAGTTTGCGATTTTCTGCAAAAAGCATATATTTTAATGAGCTAATAGTTAATTATTTGCACTTAGTCTTATAAGTTGGCAAATAATTATAAAGTACAAGGGTATGATAGCTCATTGGAAAGGGCAAAAGTTAATCTTTTATCTAGGCACATAAAAGTGTGAGCATAAGTGGTGAAATATTGGAGTTTGTGGGGAAAAGTGTATTTCTCTATTTTATAATTCATTTTTTTGTGCAAATCCCTAAAAGTGCCTATAAAAGGGAATTGAGAGCTCATTTGGAGGGTTATGCTTGTTGAGATATTGTTATGCTGCAAGAATGGACCTGTGGAATCTTCATCCTTCTTGAGAACGAAAACTCTCTTGAAGAAGTCTAGTTTCGGTGGTGAGATATCCACCCTAGCTTGAAAAGGCAGCTTCATTGACAGGAGTTGCATTGAGCAAAAAGAATTTTGATGTATTCTGAGTAGTTTTGGTTTGAAGTAGTTTTGAAAGTATTGTGTGAGTTTATAATGGCATTTTTGGAGTGACTTTGTAGTTTCCACTGAAGACCCTTATGTTTCCAGCTAAGCCGTACAAGATCAGCCATACAGTAGTTGAGGTTTTGATGTGCAATGTAATGTGAAGTGATTTGTATGCTGCTGTGAGTGATTGATCATCTTTGTGCAAGGGAAACGTCTTGTTCTGAGCAGTTTTTAGACTGTTTTCTGCTGACAGAGCCCTCCCAGACCTGTTGTACTACCTTGCAGGCCGTACCAGGCCCAGTACGGACATGAGGACTTTACATCCTATTTTCTGTAGCAGTGTATGTGGGTTGCAGTCCCAGTATGGCATCTTAGTCTGTGAAGATAGTGTAAGACTTAAGGAGGACAGTTAGAGGAAGTTCTGAGCATTTCAAGCATGCATATACCCCTATCAGGTCGGCCGTACAGCAACAGCTATGCTAATTTATGAACATAGTCAGTAAATCAGGGCATGGTATTATGAAAGGCAGTTTAATACATCTTTCCAGCTTATTTCATGCTTATATCTTCATCACTGAATTTTGGTTTGATAAACTAATCATCTGAGCGTTGTAACTTGATGAACCTTCATTGTAATACTCTTAACAGTTGCAAACATTGTAATGGCTTCCCACTGCATAAGTGGATGTGCCAATTAGATTAGTTTCTTTTGCTTGTATTGGCTTCCCACTGAATAAGTGGATATGCCTTTCTTTTCAGTACTTCAGAGCTCAGGTTCCCACTGAATAAGTGGATGTGCCTTTCTTTTCAGTACTTCAGAGCTCAAGTTCCCACTGAATAAGTGGATGCACCTAGATTTACTTTTCATGCATAGCTCAGGTTCATGTTGAATAAGTGGATGCACCTGGTTTGCTTAAGTGGATGCCCACTGAATAAGTGGAAGATTGTTACTTCAGTTTGATTTGGGGTTTGAATGCTAACTCTGAAGCACTAGTATGCTCTCACCGTGCCCACATCGAGATCTGGGTGATCAGTAAGGTGTGGAAGAAAATTGCTCTTAACATTCAGTGTTGTCATCTTGTGATTTTTCATAAAAAATATTACAATGGTATCAGAGCTGGTCTTCCTGCCAAACTGCTGGTCATCCTTCAGTTGAGCATTTAGAGTTGAGAATCAGTTTGTTTGCATGTGCCTTTGATGAATCCAGAAGAAGTTGATTTCATCACTTACAGAAGAAGAAGGTATCAGATTGATCCAGAGACTGAGGAAGAGAACATTATGGGTGACAAACCACCACAAGATCTCAGTACCAGGGACATCCTGAATGATCTTGCTAGAGGACAACAAGAGTTAGTGAAGAGTAATCAACAGATAACTAGACTGTTGGCATATTTGGTGAATCAAAGCATGGGTGGTGAGACTCCCCAGAATAGAGAAATTAATGCGAACAATGAAGATGCTAGCAACTCCAACAATGCAAACAATCAAGCCAACAACACTAGAACCACTCGGGCCTCTACAGCTAGAGGCCTATGATGCCTGTTTTCTTGGGGCAATAGCAGAACCAAGGTGGAGGACAGCAATTTGTAGCAGAGAGCTTTGCTGATTACCAGCAAGAATGGCTATCATTGAGTGAAGAATTTCAAAATGCTATGACACTTCATAACTTTTGCCAAATTAAGTACCGGAATAGGCCCAGGATCCAGAATCAAGACCTCCAGCGAAAGCTTGGAAAGGTGCCTCTACTATCTTTTGATGGATCATCAAAATGCACTGCTAGGGCTTGGGTTCAAAAGTTAGACAACTACTCGTGCTTGAACCCAATGTTGGAAGGTGATTCAATCAAGTTTGCTTCTGCACATCTTGAGGGTGATGCTCACGAATGGTGGACCCATGGCATGATCACTCAAGGTCATAGCCTCATCACATCATATGAAGACTTCACTCAAAGACTCATCGAACGCTTTGACAAGCATGATCCTGAGAGTCACTTCAGGGAGCTGGCCCGTGTTAGGCAAAAAGATATGGTGGATGCCTACATTGCAGATTTCCAAAGAATAGCTGTGATGGTGACTGATGTGTCCGAAGGGAGGCTTACTTACCTCTTTATTGAGGGGTTGATGGAACCGTTGAGAGGTTGGGTGAAGGCTTTGGAGCCACTATGATGCAGAGCGACACACAGCGAAAATATAATCACAATGTTACTTTCTACAATACCGGCAAGAGATCTCAAATGTCTCACCGAAACTCTTGCACTCTTTCCTTGTCGGCCTAACTTGCCTTGTCGGCCTCACTATCTACTGTCTCCCCGATGGTTTCCTTCACACCGATACCTTCCTATGCATCGGCCAGACATTATACCATCGGCCTCCTTTTCAAATGTTATTCCGAAGCTTCTCCTCCCACCGATATGCTTTCTATCGGCATCACCCTGCCTTCGCTGGGACTCCTGAAAACTTACCCGATGGGTTCCTCTCACACCAATGACTTGGCTTGTATATACATTTCTTTACCTGCTTCCCCGGTGGGTTTCAGTGTTCTTACCTACTATTGCCGGTCACTTCTTGTATGCGCAGAACAAATGTCTTTCCCACATACATTCTGTTCACCACTTCGACAGGTCATCGTTTGCATCATATGAAATGTATATTTTCATTGTATCTTCACAACATACAATAGTGATGTACAATTGCAGTATACACACAAACTGACACTCGCATACAATAGCGATATACTCACAAACTGACACTCGCATACAATAGCGATATACTCAAACTGTCTACGACATACGATGGACGTATACACAACAAATGTATCTTTTCAGACAATTTCGACAGACACAAGAATTGTCTGCCGATATACTTTGGCGATATACACAGGGAATGGATTTTCACATACGATTGCAGGATACACACGGAATGTACTCAAGTACATTAGCGATATACACAGGAATTGTATATTCAGCGAATGATCATGAACTTAACCCGAATGGACTCTTACACATGCATTTTATCACAGGATATACACAAGGTGATACTCAGATGTGACAGCGATATACACAGGGAATGTACCTTCATACATTTGCGATAAATACAAGAATTGGATATTTAACAGCAACACAAACTTGACCCAAACAGACTTTTATACATACCATTCTTCACCGCATATACACAGGGGGTAGCTCACATGCAAATGCGATATATTCATAGACTGCCCCCTCATACAATTGATGTATATACATCAAATGTACATTTGAACTTCCCGCCGGTAACTTCCATCCGTAATGGATTCCGTAATTTCTATTCTGCCATGCCCATCAAACAAAAAAAAGGAAAACCAACAGAATACTAATGTACACAATCCATTCCACTGATTTCACAGAAATCCACCAGTGGAATGGATTTAATCGTGCATCTCGACGGCAGGAAACTAAATTAAGTACGAAAACAATTCTATACAGATAATATACAGAACAATTCAATATACAAGGAATTTACACAAGATCCAGAATTTGTAACACACACTTGACAGAATTCCTATTTCTTCATTCCAACTTTTTCGAACACAGGCTAATTACAGAGATTTCTACAATTGATAATTCTGAAGGTGCAAGAACTCCATTCCTCGACCACCTTCCCTTTTTTTGTTAACGACTCCTCTCTCCTCTGTCCTCGAGATTTTGCCTAAAAAAAAGATTATAACAAAAAGCCCTAATTAATCACACGGCCCCTGTTTTGCATAAGACAGCAAAACATCAGATAATACGACACATTTGATTTAATCCTGCACATAACCCAACTGTCTGCTGTTATCCATGATGCTAAATACTGGCCTCGGGAAGAGAGATATTGAAACATGAAATGTCAACACAAAATGCTACATTTGACAATGACATACAAATGCTACATGGTAACATGAAATATCTAAAACAAAATTAAAGCCTTATTCTTCCCCCCCTTGTGCATATTTATCTTGTTGAAGGGGTGCTCCTGCACCATAAAGGATGTTTTCCATGTAGTTAGCATTGGAAATTCAGAGATAGTCTTGGGCATTCAGTGATTAAAATCCTTGGGAGAGATATCCTTGAACCTTCAAACCATGGAACTCAAATTTCAAGCTGATGGTAAGACTGTGGTTTTAAGGGGAATGACTAATGGAACATCTAGAACTCCTATTGCAAAAAGAATGGAAAGAGAACCTAGTGCTGATGTGCATGTCGGATTTGATGAACAGAGTAATGAATCCCACAATAGTTTGCTTGGGAAGCCTCCAAAAGATGAAGTGGAGCTTGCTGGAGTTTGCAAAACAGCAATGGGGAAGTCAAAATCAGAACTTGTTTTGCATTCAAAAGTGGTAAGTCAAGGGTATAATTTTGATTTTCATTCATTTGTCAATCCACTCTATGATGTAGGAGCTGATTTGATTCATCACAATCCTCTTTTCGAGTGGAATGTGGAGACAATGATTTATGAAAAACCTTTGAAACTTGATGATGATGTAGTAAAGATGCAAGAAGATAGAGTGGAAGTTGTTTCTGATTTTCAGGGACAGCAGGAGGATGTCTTGGAAAATGATGCACTTGTTCAAGTTGATAGCAAAAATCTTGATGCATCGGAGATTTCCTTTGATGATAGTATCCAAAGTAATGAGGAAAGTGAGCAGCACATGCTGGTTAGAGCTGCTCCATTGCTTCTTAATCAGCAGAGGAGTCACCAACAAAGTATGTTGGAAGGTTATGGAGATCAGAGAGATGTACCTTGGAGTGAAAGGGATCAAATTTTCAATTCTAACTTGGCTGTTTTGTTGCAGACCAGCCACTTCAAACCTGAGTTTGCATTAACTTATGAGGTGTGGCCAAGTGTTTCCAACTTGGGAAGAAGTTGTGTTGAATTGGAAGATATGAGGAAGTCATTTCCAGCCTTTCCCAGGGTGGAATTGAGCATTCTAATGCTCAATTTTCGAAAACAAACATGGATATTTGTCTTGTACAGCTGCAGTCCTCATTCTAGAGCCATGAATTTGATAAAATCAGATTATGAACTGCTGTTGGGACAGCCACATGTTAAACCATAGTTTGGGCTCCTATATCTTGGATGAATGATGAAGTGAGGTTTCAAATGTGGGAGAGTGATATCCCATCCTTCCTTGCATCAAGTGGAGTATGGAGATTTCAGTGGTATGCCTTGAAACATCACGAATGGTTATCTTCTACTTGGTTATCACATTAGGACAATCTTATGATGAGATGCACTTGGGGGTATTGGATGATTATGTTTGGTTATCCTGTCTTGCAATTGCTTGAGGACAAGCAATTCCAAGGAGGGGGGCTGTAATGTTCCCTTAATCAGCCTAGTCAGTTGTGGGCCCTGTTGTGACCAAATCACACATCGCCCCATTGCAAATGGGGACCCCCCCCCCCCCCCCTTTCTTTTGTTTTGAGCTCTAAAACTTCTGTTGAATTTTGAAGGATGTTGCATGGTTCTGTTTTGTGGTCTAGTTAGTAATGATGATGAAGTAAGGTTCCAAGCGAGTTGGCATTTCTCGATCCCAATCAATGATAGGTTTTGATGCCTTAGTAAGAAGGGATGCCTTAGAACATTTGAGATTTTATAAGGAAATTGGCTTGAAAAAAAAAAACCTAGGCGCTGATTTATGTCTAGAGCCCCTCAAAGAGCGCCTTAGGTGCAACTGATGTTTTGACCTCAATAGGCTTTGAAGATGAAAATTGACTAAGTGTTTTAGGCGCAGATTGTCATCTGTGAGACCTCAAAGGGGCGCCTAAGCCAAGAACAGGTGAAGTTAGTATTGGTGATGACAAGTCTTCTAAGGGTAATTGTAATTTAAGGTTCAAACTCAGTATACATTGCGCCTTAGGTAAAGTAAAGGTCTCTGAACACCATTGAGAAGATCTAGGCGCCCTTTAGTGTTCAAACAACCTTTAAGGTGCGCTTTGACAAGAGGAAAGTTGGAAAAGTTCATTGTCAAGAATTAGTCAAGGCGCACTATGTATTGGAGGTAATCAACTTTGGTGCCTAGAAAGTAATAGAGCTTGACAAAGTTTTATAAGAGTTTTGCAATGGCTTGGAGGGATGAGGGATTAAGTAGATATGTATGAAGCTTAGGCGCCTAAAGGCAAGAGTCTCTCCCAAGAGTTTGGATACAAGATGAAAACCTGAAACATCAAGGATTAGTCAAGGCGCATATTTGCATCCAAATGGTCACCTTTTGGCACCTAAAGAAGAATGATATTCAAGTCACTTACAATATTGAGCGCCTTGTGTAAAAATCTCCAAAATGGCTAAATTTTGTCAAATGAAGTGTAGGGGCACTTTCTTGTTACTGTGATTGTCTTGAGCGCCCAGAGAGTAGATGGTTGGAGAGATGAGATTTTTGGCGCCTAGGAGTGCATGGTGTTCAGAGTGAGTGTATGGTTGATTAAAAGGATTTTGGGCGCCTAACTCAAAAGGCCTTTAACACTGAATAAGCGCCTTGGTGGAACACAAGTTGAAGTCTCAAGTAAATCATTAGAGACATAGGTGCATTGTATGGTCAAAACCATCTTGTATGAGCGCCTAAGGGTAGTTATGTCAAAACAACACCATTTAAGCGCCTTGAGAAAGAGTGGTCAAAAGTTATTAAGATGGGCGCCTTGAATGTAATAAGCTTGAAATCATAAAATCTAATCCCTATGGGATAGGAAAATCTCCAAGAAGTCTAAGTGTAAGTTTGAAATTGCTAAAATGGCAAGTTTAGCACTAAAGAGCATCTAGGCGCATTTCAATCATTGAGAAGTCCATCATGGCCGCCTAGAGAGGGATGAGATAGATCTTGGAGATAGGCGCACTTTCATGTTGAGATGACTCTGTGCAAGCGCCTTTGAAAGAGAATGAGGTGATCATTATAGATGTTATAAGATTTGGGCGCCTATTTCAACCAGAATCATTTCAAATGAGCGCCCAATGTAGAAAAGACACTCATTTATGTCTAAGGCGCATTTTCTTGTTATGAGTATATTGGGCGCCTAAGGAGTTGATTCTTGAGGAAGTGTGTTTGAGCGCCCAATACCTAAGGGATTTTCATCAAGCTTTTGGAAGGAGTAGATATTTCCACTTTAAACCTCAACCAATGTTTAAACACATGACAAATGAAGCAAGAAGTCCTTCAAGACAAAGGCACATTTCCCTGTTCCTCTCACCCATTTTGGGCGCCTTTCATATAAAGACATGGAACATTGAGAGTTGGCATATAGATGGTGGAGGGGTCTCCTAGAAGCTTTGGAGAGTGATTGAGAAGGTTTGGAGCTTTAGGCGAATCTTATGCCTCTTCTTGTCAATTTTGGCGCCCTTGGAAGAAAATAATGAATTGATGTCGGTAAGTGAGCCTTATGAAGGATGAAAACATTCTAGCACTTTCAAACACTTTAGAGTCTTAGAAGACATCAATGCTAAGTAAAATGGCTAAGCGCCAGTTTATGATTGAACTACCTCAAAGGAGCGCTTAGGAGTTTGAAGGTATTGATTAGTGGCATTTCATACTTAGGCGCATTTTACTCGTTGGAGAGCCCATTTTTGGTGCCTTTTATGGAGTTACTTGTCAATTTTGGCGCCTAGGGTAAGTTTTAAATTTTGAAAATTTTACAAAAAACCTAAACTTGGCCGACCCTTAACTTTGGCCGACCTGCATTTAATGTAGGCAAATTCACTATATAAGGAGGGCGCCCTTCTTCATTTTGTCATAATTCACATTACAATCTCTTCAAGGAGCGATTTTTGGCAAGAGGAGCAGCAACTTTAAAGGCAGATCTGCACTTTTTGAAACTGATTTTTGTCATTTCATAACTGATTTTTCATCATTTTTACAGAAATCTGCACTTTTCTAGATCTGAAAATTGGTGTAAAGTATGTTTCAGCCACCTTTACTTTATAGAATTACCTTCTTATTTACTTGATTTTGCAGATTTTCATAGTTTTATCATCAAAAATCAGGCTTGTGAAGTTTTATTTCACCATTTCAAGAACCTTATAGAAATGTTGTTTTGTAGGTACATGGGTATGACGGCAAAGGAGCATCAAGTGATGATCAAGATGGATGCCAAGTCTACCATACCCAACTCCAAGCTCGAGACTCATTGGAAGAATGTCGAGGATACCAACATGGGATATGTCAACTTGGAGGAGATAAAGGATTTTTTGCTCGCCATCACGAGGAATGAAGACATCAAGGCCATTGCAAAGAGTGGAATTGTACAAGCAACATGCTTCCCACCTACCCTACCTAGCATAGAGTTAGTGTTAGAATGTATTCAACACTATAACAAAGAAAGAAGACAAGTTGTGGCTAAAGACGAGACTGTCCTAGCCTACTTGCAAAGAGAAGCCATTCAGGAGATCTTCAACATTCCAAACCGGAAGGCAGTGTTCATTTGTCCTATAACTGGCCAACGTACCTTTGAAGGCAATTCCAAGCACTACATGCAAGAAGTGAGGAAGAAGTGGATGATAGATTCATCAATCAAGATATACAACTCTGAAGATCCGAAGTTTCACAAGGCAGATTTCAAACAAGAGATAAGTTACTTCATCATGTTTTTGAATCGAGTAACAGGTAGGCCTCAATCATCGTTTTTTGAAGGATGAAAGTATACATACTTTGATCATATGTTTACAAAGAATAAGATTGTTGATTGGGGTGGGCTTATAAGCCATTGCCTTGATGAGCAGTTTGAAAATTTTGATGAGTCAAAGTCTTACTTCATGTCTTCCTATCTTGTTTACATATTGGCAAGAAATGTGGTATATAAAGGATTAATAGCTAAACGAGAAGTAGGAATAAAATCTGGGCAAATCCTATCACATCAATGCTATCCACAGCTCCATTTGAAGAATATCAACCATTATAAGAGGTTTAATGATGCCTTCGCCATGTACATAGTGAGAAAGTTGCGAGGAGAGTTGCATAGAAGGTTGACAGGTGCTGCTAGGAACTTCATTGAACAATATGGAAGATACTACATTCAATATGACAAGTTCACCTATATCAGAATACAAAGCTTTACTTCCTTTCCATATAGATTGCCGAGGTATCCTACCAATAGGACGGTGTTGCTGGAAGTTTCAAGACAGTTGTTGGAGTTCCATAAGATGCAAAGGACAAGAAAGAAGGCCGGGGTTCAGTTTCCTCTCAAGCTGGGGAGGTATTATTCATGTCCATCGCTTCAAGCAGATGAACATTCAGAGATTGAGCTTCAAGCATATCATTTACATCTTCATGATTCAAAGAGGGAGAACTTTGATCCACATGGAGCTATTAAGCAATCATATTCTTCCTACCAGCATGTTGAGCAGCTTGAAGATCATTGGGCGAATGCCATTGATGATGATGATATAAGGATGCAGAAATGTTCAAGGTTAAGATGGGATTTGGTGAGAGCTACAAAAGTACTGAGGATTCATGATCAGCTAGATGATGATAGAACTCTTTCAGGTGATGAATACAACAAGATTCGGAACCTGCCATATGACATTAATTGGACTGATAGAGAAAGAGTATATGATGAAGAATTGATAGAACCTATCATTGCTATCACTAAGGAACATACAAAAGAGCAAATACAAGCATTGATAGATGAAGGAAAGAAGCTCACTTACACCAAAATGGGAGAAGTTGAACAGCAAGAACAACATAGTGTACCTGGCAGGAGTTTGTGAAGTAAGGACAATGAAAGAGAATCAAGTCAAGCAAAGAAAAGAAAACAACTTGAATTTACACAAGGAGAATCAAGCAAGAAGAAGAAAAGGATAAGTATTGAAACTGCTTCATCTAGACAGTCAGGAGATACTCCAATGAATCAGGATATAGTTGTACATGTTGTTGAAGATGCAGTCTCGAATACTCCATTTGAAGAGGTGCCTTCAAGTCCACATGACACTAAAATCATTGATGAGGCTAACACTGAAGACAAAGATGAAGCTGAAGAAGAATCATTGCCTATGCAAGGGAAGCAAGTACAACAGTCAGGGGATCTTTCATCATTGCCAGAGTGGCTACAAGATAGAATTAAAGAAAGCTGTGAAGTGGAAAAATATCATCCTATTCCAGTTGAGGAGTTGCTTCTAGACATGTCTACTGAAAAACCAAAGAAGAAAGCAACTACTCTTTCAAAGATAACTAAAGATGAAGCTGGTGTAAGGAAAGTACATGTAGCTGTTTCAAGGCTTGAGAAGAATATAGAAGATATTACACCTGAAGATTATGACATCAATACAATTAACTTGGGTCCATTGACTGGAGCACAAGTAGAAGAAGAACTTCAGGATTCAATTGATAATGCTCGAGCTATCATAGGGCAGAAAACAAAAGGTAGGATTAAGGCTGAGCAAAGGTGCCAAACATTGGAACAATATATTCAACACTTAGTTCATCCTATCCATCAACAGGAGAGAGTTTCTACACCTCCGTCTCTTCTTCCTCCTAAAACAGTTGTACATCTTGAGGAGTTGAGGTCTTCATCTCATAGGTTGAAAGACTGGATGAAAAGGTCAAAGGAAGCAACATATAGACATCTGGAAGATATTATGCAAGTGTATGATATGATTGTTGATCTCAAGGAAAGAGTACTTGCATTGTTGACAGCTTGTGCTGAGTTTAAGGCTATCAAAGGACAGTATATGCCGCATTTGAAGAGCTTGATGGAGACTTCAGTTGATGAATTAATACATGTTGAAGTGATTGAAGAAGGTATAACATATGATTTCTCTTCTTGGTACTATTGCTTTCGTAATAAGGGACAGCTACTTGATAAGGTTGAAACAGATATGTCAAGAGTAAGGAGTGTGATTCAAAGAATCCAAGATGGAATTCATGCATTCTTGATGAAGATATGCAATCCCTCTGAAAAGATGACTATTGAAAGTATGAAAGAACAAGTTCAAGCATTCTACTTCCAAGAGGATGATGTTTCTGATGAGAAACTTGATAGTATATTTTCACTTGCTGTCCACCTTGGCGCCAACAAAGCGAGGATGACTGATTGGGAGAAGACACTTGGCCTTTACGCAGATGATGTACTCGAAGCTGAAGGAACCACTAGGAATACGCCAAGTGTACTTTTTGATGATATCAAGCAAATAGTGTCCAGATTCATTGAATTCTATAATACTAGTGATGGTTATTCACATGGAGATTCCTCATAGGCTATTGATTTGTCATCCTTATCTTCTTGGGAAACGTGCCTTTGTTCCCTCTTTCATATACTAAAAATAGGAGTTTGTTGTAACTACTTGTGAAGTGGCATGATCTAGTCCATTGGCTTTGCCAATCGATCTTGACCCTTCATATATTCTTGAGGTCTCTATAAGGGCTCCTTTTGCTCTCATTTGTAAGATTGAAGACTCTGAAAATTGTTGCAAGAGCTCTCTGAAATAATATAAGACTCATTGTTTGGTGATTCTATATATGTTTCTAAGTGTTGCATGGTTTATGATTTTTTCAAGCGAATGTTAAGTTAGATTAAGTTTTCTTTCAAGTGTTATGTTAGTTGGTGGAAGGTTTTATTATTGTTTGTGGTGAAATCTTTATGTTCACACCACTTGTAGTTTGTGGCTTGCAAATTGCAGTGTATGGTTAGTTTGAACGAAGTGAGCTTAACTTTGATCTTTATGTTTGTTGAATTCTCATGAGCATAAGTGATTTGAATATCTTGTATAACCTTAGAAGATAGCATCAACCTTGTGTAGTTGTTTAATCTGGCAAAGCAAGAGTTGGTTTGATTTCACCTAAGCAGTAATCATCTCTTACATTTAGGATTAGATTAGTTTCAATGAACCCTTTATCTTTTGTCTTTTCTTTTCATCTTGTTAGAATTTAGGATCAAGTACCTCATTGCTATATCATACGTCATAAATTGTAGTACTTAGATACTCTAAGTGTTTGCCTCTTTCATTGAAACAACGAGCCGTTTGAACAATTGCGTAAGTCCCTTTGTGTTTATCAGCAAAATCACACTAAGTCATTAAGCTATCCATCACAAATCATAAGAAAAGGAACCTTGGAGTCATCCCGTTTGATCACTTTGTTTAGCATTCGAGAGGCTTTGCTCAAGAGAGAGTTGGATACTCCGTGTTTTACTCTATTGTTGACTTGTCGAAAAACAATCATCAACAAGCCTGATAGCCTATTTTCCATAATCTCGATAGGCTATGAGGCATAAGGGGTTCCCCTTTATGAAGATCTCTTGGTTCAGTTGACTTTGTTGATCTTTGATGTCGGATTTGAGCTCAGTGATGTGTCAGAATGACTATGCAACTTTCAGAAGTTCATTCGGGTTCCTGGATATCTCTCCAAGATTCTTGGAGGAGCCGTTTATTTTTAGAAAGTCACCCAAAAGGCATCGTTATTCATCCCAAAGCATGTTGGTGCAGTTTATTTTGCATTTCGATGAAGTTTGGGATTTTCCGCAAAAAGCATATATTTTAATGAGCTAATAGTTAATTATTTGCACTTAGTCTTATAAGTTGGCAAATAATTATAAAGTACAAGGGTATGATAGCTCATTGGAAAGGGGAAAAGTTAATCTTTTATCCAGGCACATAAAAGTGTGAGCTTAAGTGGTGAAATATTGGAGTTTGTGGGGAAAAGTGTATTTCTCTATTTTATAATTCATTTTTTGTGCAAATCCCTAAAAGTGCCTATAAAACAGAGTTGAGAGCTCATTTGGAGGGTTACGCTTGTTGAGATATTGTTATGTTGCATAAATGGACTTGTGAGATCTTCATCCTTCTTGAGAACGAAAACTCTCTTGAAGAAGTCTACTTTCGATGGTGAGATATCCACCCTAGCTGGAAAAGGGAGCTTCATTGACAGGAGTTGCATTGAGCAAAATGGATTTTGATGTATTCTAAGTAGTTTTGGTTTGAAGTAGTTTTGAGAGTATTGTGTGAGTTTATAATGGCATTTTTGGAGTGACTTTGTAGTTTCCATTGAAGACCCTTATGTTTCCAGCCAGGCCGTACAAGATCACCCATACAGCATTTGAGGTTTTGATGTGCAATGTAATGTGAAGTGATTTGTATGCTGCTGTGAGTTATTGATCATCTTTGTGCAAGGGAAACGTCTTGTTCTGAGCAGTTTTTAGATTGTTTTCTGCTGACAGAGCCCTCCCAGACCTGTCGTACTACCTTGCAGGCCATACCAGGCCCAGTACGGACGTGAGGACTTTACATCCTATTTGCTGTAGCAGTGTATGTGGGTTGCAGTCCCAGCATGGCATCTTAGTCTGTGAAGATAGTGTTAGACTTAAGGAGGACAGTTAGAGGAAGTTCTGAGCATTTCAAGCATGCATATACCCCTATCAGGTCGGCCGTACAGCAACAGCTATGCTAATTTATGAACACAATCAGTAAATCAGGGCATGGTATTATGAAAGGCAGTTTAATACATCTTTCCAGCTTATTTCATGCTTATATCTTCATCACTGAATTTTGGTTTAATAAACTAATCATCTGAATGTTGTAACTTGGCTAACCTTCATTGTAATACTCTCACAGTTGCAAACATTGTAATGGCTTCCCACTGCATAAGTGGATGTACCAATTAGATTAGTTTCTTTTGCTTGTACTAGCTTCCCATTGAATAAGTGGATGCACCTGGATTTACTTTTCATGCATAGCTCAGGTTCCCGCTGACTAAGTGGATGCACCTGGTTTACTTTCTTTGTACTTTCCCACTGAATAAGTGGAAGATTGTTACTTCAGTTTGATTTGGGGTTTGAATGCTAACTGTAAAGCACTAGCATACTCTCACCTTGCCCACATCGGGATCTAGGTGATCAAAAAGGTGTGGAAGAACATTGCTCTTAACATTCAGTGTTGTCATCTTGTGATTTTTCAAAAAAAAATCAGGGGTAGAATATTACACAGACGTGAAGGAGCAAAGAAAGGGAAGCCTGTTATCAGCCAAGATGAGGTTGACAAGAGTTATAGTTAGATATCCCTACAAAGAGAACAGGGGAAAAGCAAGTTCATTGGAAAACAAGCTCAGAATATCGAAAGCTTATAGTACGAGAGGAGCTCAAACTAGTGGCAGATACAGTGAATTCCAGACGGCAGTGTAGCATCAAAGTTCTAGTTCCATTACTTAATGAGGAGCATAAATCGAAAAGAATCTTAGATCTCAAATATTCTCAAGGGACCCTAATGGAAGATCTTTGCCACTGTGCTCAAGGATCCACTGAGAACAACTTCCATTGATCTAGTCAAGGATCCTCTATATGGGCAACTTCCATTCATCAAAATCAAACAGGCTGTTACACAGAAGGCAGAAAGCTATGAAAGAATTTATCTTTTTACAAGAATAGTGTTGGATGCATTGGAGACAGCTATTAAGGAAATAAACACTGTCAAATCACCAGGGTTGGATGCTCTCCTAGAGGAATTCTACAAGAAAATATGAGATTAAATCCGATTGCAATATTATTTAAACATGTGCTTCAAAAATCTCAACAGTGAGAATAAGGTAGAATTGGTTAAGACAGGTAGGATGAAACTCATTCCCAAGTGTTCCAAAAGAGACAAGGTCATGGCTTTGAGGTCTGTTGCACTCCTTAATGTTTCCTAGAAAATCCTAGTTAAATCTGTTGTTAGGGGGGCTTAAACAACTCCTTTCAAAGGTACTCAAGAGTTGAGCTTTATAAAAAGGAATGCTCATTATTGACAGCCTTATTACAGCCTTGGAGAGCATTCTATGGGGAAGTAAAGGTAAAGCTGGCCCAAAAAGTTCTTTAAAAAGTATTCCTTGCCAATGCTTGCGATAGGATTGAGGAACTTCATCTTCCATATGTTGGCATGGCTTGGCTTGGCTTGTCTTTGATCCCTCTTTTAATAAGGTTGTGACAACTCTCTTCATGTGTACTTCTCAAAGAGTCCTGGCCAAAGGAATCCCATCTTACCAAATTCCTCAGCAATGATGCCCTATATGGACCCTACATTTAGGTAACTGCCACATGCACTGGGTTGTTAATTAGAGGTGGCTAAATTACAATGGCAAATTAATGGAATCTTCTTACCAAAAGGCTTTCAATTAGATAACATGCATTTGCAGAATGACTTAGCTTTGACTCTTGTGTTCTCTCGACTTTCTGCTAAGGGAGAATGTTCTGTTTGGACATATTTGTTGAAGTATATAGTTCAACAGTGACCTAGGGAAAAATGTAGGCCTTCTTTATTGGCCAATATGTACCACCTAATTGGATGAACATGAAATGGAAAATTATAAAGCCAATTGCACACATTAGAAGATTGCATAACTACCTTGGTATTGATATTTTTATTCTAGAATAATGGAGGTGGGTAATGAATGGCTTTGAAAAGAAGATCCAAGCATTGAACCATCATAAATTCCCAGTAGCTACAAAAACCATAATTCTAGAAAAAATCCTACCGTTGGGGCAGACATTTTACTCTACTTGTCTTTACCCATCTCAGGAAGACTTGAAAGATTGTTCCACAATCTTCTTTGAGAAACACGAGGGTTGAGTATCTTTCCTCTAATAGCTTAAGACATTAGCCCTCTCCTAAGTGATAAAGTAGGTCTAGGCATCAAAGAGATTAGAACCCAAGGCACAATTTTTGTAGGAAAGCAGGTGGGCAAGACAGTAGTTATGGAAACTCCATGGCTATCTCTGATCTGAAAACGAATAAACAGTTCAACACACTCAAGGAATCAGAGGCCCATTCAAACCATGAGATACTTTTGGAATTGAAAAGGCATTAAAACTCTCAGGGTCAGCATCCCTCAAGAGAATGTAGACTGTCAGCAAATGGTAACAGAGTCTCTTTGCTGGAATTAGAGGGGCCAGGAGATGCATCGGATTTACCTTGGCCAATTTGGAATTTTCGTTCCTTGCACTATCAACTTGGCTTTCTACCTGGCAAAGCTGTAAAAGATGGGCAAGGAAAGATTTTTTCTTCTTGGAGGAATTTTTGAATAAAAACTGACAACAAAAGACACAGAGAGAGAATTAAAAGGGCCTCATAGTTTAACGGGTGCAAAAAACCAATTTGATTTGAAACTTGTAAGCTGATTACTAAAAGATTAGTTTTTAAGTTTCAAATCCAAAGCTCAGGCCTTACCAGAGAGATTGGAAGCAAAGCATATGTAAGTCTTTCTCGAGTTAGGATACAAAGGACATGCAAGAAAAGGTGAGAAATAAATTACCTGCTTCACCATATTTGGACAAACCAAACTAAAGAAAGATATTGGAAGAGATATCAGACTATTTAGAAATCTAAGTATCATGACTGATGAAACTACCGAAATCACCACTCTTGATCACCTTCCATCTCCACACTCCCATTTCACAAATCAGATACAGACAGCAAAGAAAAACCTAAAGCAGATGAGATCACACATGAATGAAACAAGTTTGCCAGTTGAAAGGATATCCCAAATAGAGGCAATTTGAACAATGACAATGACAATTTAACCATTGACAGTCACTAAAAAAACATATAGACGTGGTAAAATAGAGATAAGGCTGTTTTTTAGGTAACAGCCAAACCAGACAACAATTTGTCATTTGGTACCCAACTGTTAGAAGCCCGCAAGATACTTCCTTTCCATTTATCTTAAATAATGTTCACATTTTGCACCTTTGTGTTTTGATCTTGGGACCAAACTTGAGAGTAATCCAAAATTCTTCCAATCAATCTACAACAGGAGTAAATTCAAGACATATACTGCTTGTATGTGTTTGCAAATGTAGAAGGAACGAATAGTTTGCAAAAGTGTGTGCCTGATGTGAGATGCCATAACACTTGTCATTCAACAATTGATATCTGACATGTTTTCAACTTCAAATACTCAGGACAACGATAAACTTAGATAAACTTAACAGAACGTTGACAAATCTCAATAAAATTGCAGAACTATGCAATCTGAGGAGTTGTGCAAGCCTGAAAGATAGATTGGAGGGCATAGAGACCATAAACAGATAAATTTGTGACTGATGAATTTAAGTTGTTATGAAAGCGCATGCTACAGGGAGGAAGCTACAGCTTAAAATATATAAGCTACAGGAAAAGGCAAGTGAGGCACAGAAGCAAGAAGCTAAATTTACTAGACAGCTAACTGAATATGAAACAAAAATAAGTGAATGGAAACAAAGGTCCTATATGTCAAAATGGAACCATAAATCTGAAAACTTTAAAGCAATGGAGAAGAAAATTGTTATCTGAGAATCAAATTACAAAGAATCACATGTAGTTGGGGCTATCGTGTGAACTTAGAAGAGCTTAAAAGAGGCTTTAGTGAGAACATAAATAGATGCAGAAAACCAAAGGAACATGTCCAGTAGTGACTGTCTCACCCTCTACTTCAGAGTGGGACATATAGGGTCTACATCTCATTTCCCCAAAAAAGCCTTCATCATCCTTTCAGCTCAAACCTGTAACTTCCCCTAAACTACATACCCAGACTTTGTTACCCACCAGTCACATACTGAATCTACTTCGACACCTAAACTCCACACCGATATCTCATTGGTTCCAGAAAGGACACAGACTAGTCTAGAGGGGTAAAGAGTTAATAATATTGAGTTGCCTAAAAGTCATGTTTAGAAATTAAATTATAAGGTTGAATAAAAGGAATAAATAAAATAATGTGTAAAAAACTGAGGCCTATCTGATTTTTTTATCCTGTGGCTACATACAACAAGTGCATTCATCCTGACTCTTTTTATATGCACTTTGTTGATTAGTATTGAACAGGTTCTCTCCATGATATGAAGGTCAATGTACATTGGATATAACCAAAACAAAAGCATTCATATTTCCTCTCTGTCTATACTTTTTGATTAGTATTCCATACTGTTATATAAGGAAAATTTCTCTATGCTGTATGTGAATCACTTCATACACTGAATAATCACAAAATAAATTATGTTGTCCCTTAACCATCTAAAAGGTTCTAGCACACACCTTTGCCAGGACGTCTTTGTAAAGAAAACTAGGTAGCTGATTCATACACTAAAGCAATTACCTCTGCTGCCTCTGCACTTGATGACAGATATTCAAGGTAATATCGGCGCAATGCATCTGGTACAGAACCTGCTCCACTGCCCCAGACATTAAGGTCCTGATCTGTTACCTAATCCATACATGAATAAAATCATATATCTGGATGATTCACAGTGTCTGAAAAAAAAGTTACCTTTGAAGAGTTCATCCATTAATATTTAAACCTAAAACAAAAATAAAGAGTAAAATTACAAAAACAGGAGAAGAAAGAACAAGCCTATGCAATACACAATATATTTTAAAGTTCCATAAATATTGAATATGATTTTCCAATTATGGCAGACATATAAAGCCCATGGTCTGGAATTGTATGGAGCACACAGAATAAGGTCTTACTAATTGTGTTCAGTACACTGACTACCACCAAAATATTACCAGAGTATCAGAACATAATCCAACTTATAGTAAGCTAGAGATCTTAAGAGAAAATCAACTGACAGTCAAAGAAAAACAAATATCCTAGCCATGGTTCAAAAATTCGGTCTAGGTAAAAACTTGGCAGGCCAAAATATTGACAAAAATTTAGGGCTCAGCAAAAACTCACCATTTTAAGAGAATACTTAAGTTTATAAAATAAACTTAAAACACATGCAAAATACTGAATGGAAAGAACTTAAAGGTAGTTTTTCAATTAGTTTTAGACCAAAAATTGAGTACAATGCACTTAATAGTGTCCTATATCAATATGATATGATGATTGGTCATCTATCACCATCATACAAAATTCCAAATACATAAAATATTTTACTAGTTTCTCCTCTGGCTAAAGCTCCTCAGTGGCAGCACCCCCATATTGAATCATAAAGACTCCTCCTTAGGAACAATATCTTTTTTTTGTTTTTTAGTAGTGGAGGTATCAACGGACCCTCGGCCTTGATCTAGAAGATAACTGAGCCTAATTACATTGGAACCATGAATCAGGGGCCTCAACCCCACAAGAGACAAGATCCAAACGTTTGAGCACAACAGACGATCCGGAGCACAAAGCCTGTGAACAGAACAGCCCAGCAAGATTTGAACCTAGATGGATGTTGAAACAACACCACACCTCAACCGTTGCACTATGCCCTTAATAGTCTCCTTAGGAACAATATCATCATCAAACATATCAGAATGATAATCCAATGAAGCCCCTCCTCATGCTTCCACTTCCACTACATCCCTCTCAAAATCAGAGACCTACTCAACAATAAATATGGGCTCCACATCCTCAACAATCCAATATGAATATGAATTGATGTTATCCCAGTCAATCTCATCATGAACCTCTTTCCCCTCCACTATTTTGACACAAAGATGAAGATTGTACTACACAAAAGCTGAGGTCATTGATATGTTTTTGGGTCAACCTACTGTGCTCATTCATGTGAATGGCATCAAACATGCTCCAATAGTGCTCACAGCCAGAAGCACAAGGCTGGCATAAAATGTGAATGTCAAGGCTTAGAAGATTTGGTGTTTTTGCACCTTAATCTTCTCACCACAAATCTGCATAGAGAACATTTATAACTTTGTAAGTAAACTAGAATTACACTTATTCGACAAGTCTACTACCTACAAGAGTACAATTTAACTTTTAAAGGACTTAGTTCTTTATTACCTAGCGACATGGTCATTTCCCTTTGAATATGTCGGCACCTACCCAAAATTTGCAAAAAACCCCAAGTATTTGTGCCTCATTGTTGTCTTGAAAATGTTTTACCCGTCACTGATAGTCGATCCAAGAGATCTTAAATGGGTTCCCCTTGGTCTATTTTTGTGATAAAATGGTGCTTTACCTTCCCCCATGCCTTTGCCATGTGTTAAAGTTGCCAAAAGGCCCAAAAAGTTCTAAGTCTAGGAGTTTCTAGATCATTGTCTAAGTGATTCTGTGTTTTGCAGGGTTCTAACCAGATATTGCATATTTCCTATCTTCCCACATCAAGTATCATGTTCCTATTCCGCCTGAAATCTCTGTGAACTTCGTTTCCCTTCATTCTTTCCATTATCATTCCATTTTCCACTTTTGTGGGATCTTGTCATGCTCTCGGACATCCATCCCATCCCGCATCTTGCATCCTTTCCCACACCAATGCTCCGCAAAGTTTCATTGTTTCCTTTGCACTTCCCTTCTGCAAAAAGTCAACCTCCTACCAGATCTCTTCCTCGTTCTGCCCGATCTGGTATCCACTTCCACTTCCACACAAATTCCCCACAAATCTCTAACATGCCTTCAACCTTCCATTTTGACCTTCACTTCCATTTGTGGAATCCCACCAAGGTTCCGGACCTCATGTCTTAAGTCTTGACATCCACTTCCGACATCCAATTCCTACATATGGTCCTGCAATGTTTTCCCGCTAAACTTCATATCCTCTTCCAAGTCGAATTCCCACAACTTCTTTTGGAGACTCCACCTACCTCAACCACTCCCCTTCATTTTTCATGACCACCCACCATTAACAACCTCTTTGGGGCGCGATAAGAAGGAAGATGAACCCCATACGCCTCCTACCAGCAATGAACCCCTCAATGATGAAATCTTTGTACAAAAGCATGGGGAAAAAATCTAAATGAGCACAATTTCAGGTGTGAGCCATGTGAAAGCAACATGAGTAGACATGGGCAACCATTTCGTGTGTAGACGACCAAGACCATTATTCTAAGGCTGCTTGATGATGTTGGATGACCAATATAATGCAGCTTCTCATTCATAACAAGCGATGGAAAAACGGTTGCAAAGCAAAGAACAAAGAACAAGTGTGAAGTATTAGCGTTTCCCTCGAGCGACGGATTCTAGGGTATTTATTGTAATTTCTTTTGTGCTTGCTCTTAAAGGATATGATTGAGCATTGTAATCTTCAAATAATGAATTAAATGTGCAGTTTCAGCATTTTATTGAGTGTCTCCGTGAACACTGTATGAGTTTTTGGTGATTTGGCAAATCCCCTTAACCACATTTGCTAGTTCGATTGTTAGTCTTGAATAGTTTGTCAACACAAAGGCTGTAAAAGTCCTTGTAAAGCTTTTGCAAGGAGTCCTATCACAATAACACATGAAATTTGTGGGTTTGTTTCTGGATTATTATGGCATGCTTAGTAATATGTTTCTGCAGCTTCATGTGTTTGTTTGTTGTTGTGCATATAGCCTAGCTTATGTGCAAAACTTTCAAGTATAGTCTTTGTTGATGTCTTGATTAAAGGTATCATAAGTTGGATTATACAAGTGCCCCCTTTGATTGATAACTTAGACTCTGCTGCCCTCATTGGATAAAGGCACCGTTCTGCTGTTTGTTCAACCTCCTCTTCCCTCCAACACACCAAAATATAACAAAATTAAAACCTTATCCTTATTCTATGTTGTAAGTTTTATCCACATCCATGTCTAGATGTATGCAGTTACACTAAAGCAACATTTTAGACTTCTCTGCATGGTTGTTAATCTACTTATTGAAGGTGTAATCCTTGTGTCTTTCAAACCAGCATACAAGTGCTTAGTGACAGTGAAATTGGAGTTTCTTGTGCATTGGGTATGGTTTGTTGAAAGGTCTAGTTTTATGTTGTTGTTCGTTTTATCCCCGTACACCTTAGGGAGTACCCCCTTGGTCTGGCAAAGCCAAAAGAAGGTGGTCTTATGCACCTTATCAATGTGGTCCATTGTTGCCTCATCCTGATAAAAAGTTGAGTCTCATTGTTTTGAGTTTGACACCCCTGACACTCAAGAACTGCCTTGCTTTAGGGATTTGAAGAACCTCAACTCTAGGAACCAGCAAAATGCATATAGGTGAAAAAAACAACCTCCCGTCCACACCCTTGTAAATCTGCAACTTGTCAAGAATTGTCTCTAAGGATTTTGTCAAGCATCATCCCCCTCTATACATGTGTTGAGGTTATTCACAACCTCCTCATCAGCTCTAAAGGAATTAGAGAAGAAAAAGTTGGAATTCAAGTAATAGGTGTTTCATTCATGTGTTGGTGCAAATGTTTGTTCCACCTCTAATCAAATATGTGTCAAATGGATTCATATTTGCTTGTGTTGGACCCATAGTAATTCGAGATGGCACCTTTGGCCTTGTCCATGGCATCATAAGACAAAACATTAGGCCTATATGCCCATCCACCCCACAAAAGTTTGTCATCTAAAATAAAAAGTATGGATAATTACAATTGATAAATATTTGAATGCCAGCAACAGATAAAAGATATAATAATTTCTCATATGTTATATAACCTTATAAAACAATGCAGTTGAATACTTTGAGTATGTAAGCTTTAAGTCTAGAGTTAACTTCAAGATTTTGTCTATGCTCTTGGCAAACACATCATCAATAACAGTTCAAGACCCTCTTCCCTTCAGCCTTCTTTGAATGTAGAGATTCGACCCACCTAGTGCTCACAAACTTTTGCTTAAGAAATACTTTGAACTGTAATAAAATTGGTGGCAAATCATGTGCCTCCAATCGTACAAGTCTCCTACCCTTGGTGTGCTCTCTTATCAAGATAAGCACCCAAGGGTGGTTGTAAATACATTTGGTAATGCTTCTCACCTCTTCAACTACAGTTTCCATCAATCCAAGTTTGCCTATATCCTCATTTAGAAATCAGCGCAATGGGCAACACAGGAGCTCCAAATATTGCTAGTGTGTCTCTCCTCAAGAAATCTCCCTATTGCTACATATGCTATTGCATTGTCGATTACAATTTGCACAACAATCTCCACTCCCACTTCTATGACAACCTCTTCCAACATTTTTCAAAAAGTCCTAGCATTTTCCACATTTGTAAGAGGTATCAATCGACTTCAACAACATCAACTATCTACCTAAAGCCACTAGGAAGTTGATCATCATGTGGTTCTTGTTATCTAACCACTAATCAAACAAAATATTGCAGCTCTTTTTGAAAAACAAATCTCTTTTTATCTTCCTATGATGTCTATATTTTCACAACTTCCTCAAACAAGGGCCAACCGAGATCATATAGACTAGGTTTCTTGAACCCTTTTCCTACAAAAGGCAATGTATTGACCAACAACTACTGATATGGGCTCCTTACAACATGGGATGGCATGTTGTTATAATACCCAAAATTTGCATATGCCATCCTCACCTCATGAGGCTTCTCCTACTTCCACGCAATACCTTCAAGTGAAGGTTGCATACCAAGAAAGCAAGGACAACCTTCTTCTTCCTTTAAGCAAGGACAACCTTCATCTCTCATATAATCTCATGTTCCACTGAACTACACAATTGCACATCTCAATCAGAGATTTGTGTAAGGTGATATACGAGACAATTGATATCTCCTCTCATCTTAAAGTGACAATAATTGCACACCACCGTTCCTGCCTCTAAATATAGTATGCCATGCCTCCAAGTGGGGTCCCTGACCTTGCCACCACTAAAGTTACCTACGGATGCCATCTTTATCTCCAAAGTTGGAAATCATAGTAAAAATAAAAATAAGCAAAGCTTCGACTTTAAAAATTGTAAACCCTAGCTTTAAAAGTAAAAAGAAAAGGGAAAATAAAGAAACAAAAATGAAAGATTAAAACCCTAGAAGTGCTAGAACACAACAAAAATGAAAAGAAAAACCAGCAAAAACCTAAACTAAAAATTCAAAGATCACTTGTAAGAAGTCCAAATCCACTAAAAAATCAATGAACAAAGTCAAGAGAACAAGAGAAAATGTTAAAATGGTGAGGAAAATGCCCTTTATAGTTGTTTTAAGCCATGGTTCTATGTAGAGGAAAAGTTGGCAAGTTCTGGGGCAAAATTCCTAAGAAAGCATGAGTTTAATGCAAGTACTCGTTGAAAACTCGGCAACAAGTTTTTGGCCGAATAATTAGCCACCTATGTTTGACCTATGAGTATTAGCGAGTCTACAACTTACTCAAAGGTCTTTTAAACTATGATCAAAGCAATAATCTAGACGTCCAGGTTCAGTTACCCATCAAAGCAATAATCTAGATGTCCAGGTTCAGTTACCCTTGAGAACTACAAGGAAAGTTATTGTTGCATTAATGCAGTAAAAATTGCAAGTTATGTGTGACCAAGGATTGGGCCCCTATTTATGTCCCATGGAAGGAGTTAGTAAACCCTTATTGCCTAATAAGAAAAAACTATCCAAGCAGTGGTGAAAAAAATTCATAAAGTCAAAATTTTTGTATATCTATTTTCACCTAAACATCTAAAAAGTAGGTTTTAAACCTCCTGGTTTGTATCTAGTCCCTATTCGAGCATGGTTTAATCTTTGTTTTGGAGTAACCATTATCATCTTTCAGAATACCAAATGTGAACAGCCATTATAAATCAAAACCAATTGGTAACAGTTGTTCATAATGGACTCTCCAAGTCGAAAACTAGAAATGGCTACTCTAGGTTGTTTCTGCTTGGTTGAAAACTGCCAATGACAACCCTACGAAATTTAAAATGAAAATCCCTTAGGCCAATATAACAAATACATCTTGGTGTTTTTGATAGATAATTGCATTGTCACAAAAGGTGTGAAAAAAGAGTTACATGAAGAGATCTCAACATAGATTTCTACAATTTTTTTTCATTTCATGGTCTCGCCAAATGCACAAGCATACCATTATTTCACATCAAGATTATTTAATGAACTTCACATCAAGATTATTTAATGAACCAAATTGAGATGAAGAAAATGATATTTCCATAGTCCATGAAAATGAAATCAAATACTTATGGTAAAACTATGTGAGTCTTTTCATCAACGTTTCCCAATGATGGATCATGAAGTGTGATCTGAAATGTTGATGAAAAAACTCTCACAATTTTACGAGAAGCATTTGATTTCAAAATTGAACACATATCAAGGTATAGTGGGCCCAAGAGTGCTTATGATGTGAACCGCATCAAGATCCATCAGTCCTTCATCACCGCATTCAATTTGGGAGATTCATCTTCGCATTAGTTGACTACAAGTTTCATTTGGCAGGGAGCTTTGCATCACCTTGTGGCCAACTGAGATCACTCTTAAAGCTAGTAGCTGATATATAAACATCTTTGAAGATCGATAGAAGTCAGCAAAGAAAGTAGAAGATAGCTTGGCATTGTATTGTATTGCAAATCTTTCGAATGTGTGATTTGTCCATTTCTAATCAAACTGCTAAAACCTAGCATGTTGGAAGCCCATTACGATGGATTGTAATATCGTTGTGACTATGAATGAATAAAGAACATATGATTATTCTGTTGTTTCAATGAGTTGTGTGTTTGTTCACTTGGCTGCATGGTTGGATAATCCTTTATTGGACATTCCAGCCATGACTACATCAAGTTTTTGGGCAGGTGACTCAAGAGCTGATTTGTCTTGTGAAAACTCGCAAGTCAAAGAGTTTTTAGGCAAATTTTTAATCTATGGTCAAGACCCTACACCTAAGCAATAATGTAAGAGATCTAAATCAATCACATCAAAAGCAGAACAAAGATGGGTTTTACGTGTTATAATGCAATGGCCATCAACATAGACAACAAGAATCGCAATCACTTTTGACATAGCAATTCATATTAAAAAGTCTTCATCTAAATCTAGAATCTAGAAGATGTTGACCAATTTTGATGTATTGGGCTTGCGGAGCCTACCTAAGCCCATACAAAGACTTAAGAAGGCGACAAATCAAATGTTCACTACCAAGTAAAATCCTTCTAGCTGCACCATGTAGACCTCCTTGTCCAAATCCTCATTCAAGAAGACACTCTTCGCATCCATCTGATACTCTTTCCATCCAAACTAGACTTCTATGAAGAGAAGCAACCGAAATGTGACAATCCTTTTTGTAGGAGCAAACATTTCCTTCTAGTTTATCCCCTCCTATTTCAAATAGTATTTCGCAACAAGACAGCCCTTGCACTTGTCTAAAGTACCATCAACTTTACATTTGATCTTATATATCAATTTGCATCCAATGGGTTCTTTTCCTAGAGGCAATTCAACCAACTCTTAGGTATAATGTTTCATCAATGAATAGTATTCAATGTGTATGGCAACCTCCAATTCAAGATTACCTTTCAATTCTCCATACTATTATGGTTTAGGCACCTTGAAAAGATCTAAAAAGAAAGCAAAATGAACATACTATTTAAAACAATATGTTTCCTTGTTCATTGAGGTCAAGTAGGAATGTCACCTTCCCACATATTCTTTTGAATATGTGACCCGAGATTCCTGTGGCAAAGCAACCACATCAAGAATTAAGGTCACCTTAGGTCTTCCTCTCTAATTTACTAGTGGCGCAAGAGAAATATCAACCAGAGGTTGACCACTACTAATTGTGAAGTACAAGAAGAACTATCACCTTCATCTCTTAAAGGAACCAAATTGATCACTAGACAACCCACTAGTTAGCATTACAATCAATGAAAAGTAATTTTCTTTTACATCAACATCAATCTATGACTTGGTTAGTGGAAATATCAATGAGTCTATAAGTCTTAAATTATATTCTATACCCAACAAAGAAATGTTTGAAGCTCTTAGAATATAGTTTACTCATTTTGCTATTAGGAACCAAAACATATGCAGTTGAACCAAGAACATTAAAAAAGTGTTTAAGTGTTACCTTTGGTTTGAGCCCAAACAAGGATTTTCAGGTGTGACATCCTGCAAGGCTTTGCACTAACTTCTGCTTAAGAGACATATTGTCATGTTCACAACTTCTCCCCAGTATCTATACAACACACCTTTACTGTGCATCATCCACCAGGCCATCTCCATGATAAAGTATTCTTCTTTCAACCACCCCATTTAGTTGAAGGGTGTATGGGGCTGTCAATTGTTGTTCAATGCCTTCTCATAGTAGTCCTAAAACTACTTTCAACTATACTTGCTCCCATTATAAGACCTCAAGTTATTGATCTACCTACATTTTTAATTTTTAACCAGTGCTTCGAACTTGACAAAGTCTCCAAAGCAATCAGATTTTTTCTTTAGATAGTATACCCATGTTTTGCTTGAAAAATCATCAACCAGCAAGTGAAAGTACCTTGCACCAACGATTGTTGATGATTTTTAGGATTGCTAACATAGATCTGCAGGAATGTGACCGTAAGCCCCCTTTTCATGACATGCCCCTTCAATAGGAAATGGCTTCCATTTCTATTTACCATCCAAACACTCCACATATATCCTACTTCTCCCAAATAGATGGCAATCCATGAACCATACCAACTCTACTCAGTTTGGCTAAACACTGAAGATTGAGTTGTCTATATCTCTCATGCCACAAAATGCTATAGTTGTCCTCCATAGCTAAGGAAAGCAAATTAATTGTGAGAAGATCAACTACTCTATACAAACAACCTTGCCCTATGTCTAGGGCATCTATTCTATCTTGCTTCACATCAATTACAATATATTTCGTTCTACATTCACAGCAATGTTAGGAATTTGTGTTAGTTGACTAATAGACAATAGGTTTTTGTTCATATTTGTAACAAACCTAACATTTCTAACTATAAATTTGATTGCATTATTGAGACCAATCCAAACATCCCCTATCCCTTCTACTACATGCAGTCTACCATCATCAAAAGAAATAGAATCTTTACAAATCAAATCAATAGTAAATCTGACACCAATCTCTACAATAGGTGAAATGTCAAGGTGCACCAAATTCAAGCAACCAACAATAGGTTGCATCACTATTATCTCGAGAAGATGCCATAAAAGCATCATAGTCTTCCTAGGTTAGATTCATGGTCTCTTATGGGATAGATATTATTGTCATTTCTAGCATTCTTTTTTGATATGCCCAAACTTATGACAATAATAACACTTCACTTTATGCTTGGATTGTGAATCAAAAGTCGAGGTTTTCTTCATTTTGCCCTTATAATGTGTAGCAAGTGGACTTTCAAATTGTCTAGAATTGAACCCAGACATTTGCATTTGTCTTTGTTCTTTTGCAACAAGTAATGACTAAAATTTCCAAAGGTGAGTCTAACTCTATACCAACAAATTCAAAGACTCCATAAAAGTTTCAAAAATCAGTGACAAGCTATTGATGATTATAGCAACCACATCGTCTTCATCTACTATTTATTGACAACAAAGAGTTGATCCTTTAGGTCTTTCATCCTATGTACATGTTCTAAGAGTGACCCACCCTCACCTAACTTCATGGAAAACAATAGATTTTTCAAATACAAGATTACCTTTTTCAAAAGTTTGATATTTGTTTTTCTAACCCTCTCAAAGATCACCAGTAATTTTAATAACAAGCCTTCTTTATGACGGTTATAAAAATCTAAAACATTTGAAGTCATTTTGGTTTTTGTTTTTTGGAATTATTCTATCACAATTCTTATACTCAAGAATGACAATTACTTTGTGACTCCACACATTCAAGTTCTGCTTGTCAATTTTTGGGCATTGGTAAAAACAAGGTTTTGTATATTGGCCATGACTATGCAACTTAGGGTTTACACTATATAGGAAATCTTCCAAACCAAAAAACTGCAGACTTACACATGATTTTCACAAAAATGAAAATAAAACAAAATTTCTATGTTCACAGAAAACAATTTCAAAGGGTTTCAAAAAAACTCAATACCTAGGCATGCACTTTATTAAAATAAATTTAAATAGTTTATATTAATGGTCATCTATTGTATCTTATTAGATTGTTTCTATTCTGCTATTATAGATTAGTTGTAATCTATTATAGAAACATCTATACATTGTATATTTAGAAAGATCTGATTGTACTCTATTTAAGAGCATTGCTCTTTTATAAATAATATATCATCCTGATTATTTTACATGGTATCAGAGCTCGAAATCGATTCTATGAATTTTTTCCCTATGCTCCTTGTATTCGGTACGACGTCGTACAAACGGTCGTACCTATTTGATCTCTATAAATTGCGTTTTACCTTCAACGTCTTCTAGCGTCTGTTTACTCTGAAGGTCGTGGTCTTTTTTCTCAGTCTAAAAATCGAGATTCTGTTTTTTTGAGCGCCCCTCTTCAGAGGTCACGTTTTCGGTTTATGATCGTTGTTTGTTGTAAATTTTCCTATGGTCGCGACTTTGGTTTCTCCTCAGTCGCACTTGTTTTCAGCCTCAAATATTTGCAGGGTATCGGCGGACTTTTGGGTCGTGATTTGAAGATTTTTTCAGCATCTGTAATCGCTATTTTTGTGCACGCGATTTCTATTCGTGGGTCTCGTGTTTTCGTGGCGGTTTTATTCCTCAAATTATTCGCGATTTTGGGGGTGTTCTCCTGGTCGTGTTCTTTTTAATCAACGGTTTTTTGATAAGGGTTTTGGCGATTTTTTATCTGCAAGATCGCATTCTTTTTCGCGGTTTGCAGTCTCTGTGGTCGTTGCCTTTGGTGGTCGCGTCTGTATCGCATTTTGTTGAGAGGGTTTCAAAATTTGTAGCGAGTTGCAGTCTGAAGGATTTTTTTGGCTGCCGTCACGATTTGTTGTATGGATCAGCGTGTTTGTCGCCATTTTGTTTTTTCCATCTGCGATCTTGATTCCTATCGGCATGTTTACCTTGGTCGTTGTTTATACTTGGCCGGTAGTCTTTATTAGGGATCGTTGTTATATTCGGTGGTTCTTTCATTTCTGAGCTCGCAACTTCCCTGTTAATGCTCGCGATTACCCTGTCTCTACCTGCAATTTGGAGAATCTCTATTGGCGTTTAAATCTGAAGTCACCGTCTATTTTGAAGGCTCCAAGCTCGCGTTTCTTGATCACATTTTGCAAAGACTTCCTGATCGCGATTTTTCTGTGGTCGAAGTTTTTTGGAGGTCGCACGACTCCTATCTGGATTTTGGCGATTGGTGTTTTTTTCATCCCTTCAATCCGCAGTTATATTCCTGTGGTCAGTTTTTGTGGGATTCTTTGTTTTGTTTGGTGGGTTCTGTTTGTTCGACGGAAATTTTTGTGGGTCCCTTTCGGTAGCTCCCAACACTAAGTGCTAAGCACTTAGTCCAGCAGTTCCCTTGGCAACGCTCCGTTTTTTGTCTCTAGCGACAAAGCGCTTCAAGCCTAAGTCTGTGGTCCCAGCCGACAGTCACCTACCAGCCTGTCAAGTGCTCAGTTTATTCTAGTTTCGGCCTTCAGTCACGTGAAGACCAAGGACCAGCGCTATGCATATCATTTGTTTTTGGCAGGTGGCCATTCTGATTTTTCATATTCCTCGGGATTTGTGCCTTAAAATCCGTGCTCGGGTTTCCTGTTTCGGGTTATGTGCCCTCAATCTACCTTTGTATTTATGGTCAAGCGACCTGCAGATCTTGTCACATTTAGGGGGCATCTTGGTTTAGTTGATAGATTGACCATTAAGGGAGGGTATTAAAATAAATTTAAATAGTTTATATTAATGGTCATCTATTGTATCATATTAGATTGTTTCTATTTTGCTATTATATATTAGTTGTAATCTATTATAGAAACATCTATACATTGTATATTTAGAAACATTTGATTGTACTCTATTTAAGAGTGTTGCTCTTCTATAAATAATATATCATCTTGATTGTTTTACACACTTATGAAAATCACCCCTTGATAGCAATCTCTTTTTCTTCAATCGACCTTTGACAACAAACAATCAGCCCTTAATGGTAGACTTTAACAACAAATTCTAATTGGCCTTCAACCAAGGAAAAGTGGCAAAACAATTTTGAGAAGCAAAGAAAAACTGAATAAAATGTACCAGATCACAATTCATTTGTACATTTACTACTCATTTGTATTTTAGCATATTGTAACTATTCATTTGTACCCAACCATTGTCCATTCAATAGTTGCTACTCATCTTTGCCTAATGTTCATCCGTACAGTTAGTGTTAATTTATACCTTCTAACGCTGATCATTTGTATTTTACAATTAATCCATACTGCAATTCGTCTCCTTGGGCAGCAGATTTGACAATATATTTCTTCTCTATTTGATAGTGATTTCCTCTTTGGATTGTGATTTGATGGTGATTGGACAAACCTCCTTTGTTAGCAATTCTCTTTTCTCCCTTCAATCTTCTTCTCGACTAGCATACCTTCTCATAGGGCTTCCTCACTTTGATACAAAATGTTGGAAGAATGAATTCACAAAGTTTGAGAGAATTGGATGGCACGTGCCTCAATGACTGTGGCTCGTATTGATTATCGAATGGGGATGTTACAAGGTTGTCGTAACTTAATTATATTATATCTATGTTACTGGTTCGGGTTCTAGTTCATCAGTATAGTAATTTTTTCCGAAGTTCATTAGTGCTAGGTTCAGCCATACCATATATGTATAAAATATTAAAAATATATATAAAAACCATAATTTGGAAAACGAAAAAGTAATCTCCTCAAGTAATCACCACTTTCTTCATTTGCCATGTGAGTTTTCAAATGTGCAACTTTATCTGAATAATGCAATCTGAGATGGAGAAGATGAAAGATGCAAAGTAACCAGATTCCTATTCGAAAAATGATCACTCTTATTTTCATTGTGATGATAGATTCTTTGTTTCCAATTTTAAAAGAGCTTGATTCTAATATGATCTCAATTGAGGTAGCTCCTCTAGCATCTCAAGGATCTTGGGATGCCCGCCATGAGTTTCAAACCTTGATGCCATTTTCCCATCGGCGTTGGATTTGTTCAAACCCTCTCAATCCTTGCAATGGAAGGACAGATTGTTCTAGAAACACAAAGATTGCCCAAGCATTTTGTCAAGACAAACACTAAAAGTTTTCACTGAGCAACAATCATCATAGGAATCAAAATTTTGAGCTTCCTCAATAGAATCATCTCATAATCTACGAGCAAAAATTTTTCCCTCAGCTTGGCAACCATCTTCCTCCAAACACATATCTTCTTCTCTTGTTGTTACATGTCCTTCTAGACATGGTCCCACCACAATATGCATGTGCCTTTAGCTTGGTGCATGCAAATCTCACTTGACGAGGATATTCTACAAACTCCTAAGCAAAGTACTTTTCCATCTCTACAATATAGTCAATCAAATCTTCTACACAAAGACTCCTCTAATAGCTAGAAATGTCCATGAGTGGCTTACCACCAATCTAACAAATGGCTCTCAATAGTCTTCCTTCTGTTGGATCTTTGCCAACCTCATCCATGCACACAACTTACACCTTGTCATCACTCGAGTCTTCATCCATACCTCTCAAACAAGTGTTCATCGCCTCTAACCTCTCTTGGAGGTCACCCGCTGCATTCTCCAAATCTACAACTCTAGGTGCTCAATTCCTTCCTCCTCTACCAACAACTCCTATGCTTGCCATTTCTTCCTCCTAAAACACTTTTTGCAACAAACACTCACCACACCTTCTACCCAACACCCCTACATTGGAAGGCATATGCACTGTCTTCTTCCCACGTTCACACTTCCTAGAAAACAAAAGTCTATCGGCTACATACCCTGAGCCAAAAACACTTAGGCTCTAATACCAAAATGATAGCAATGGAAATGAGAAATTCCAGATACAGAAGACCCTATCGCACAACACAAAGGCACAATGGCAACAAAACCACTTACACGTGACAGAACACAGAGTGATGGAAAAAACAATGATTTCATTAATATCCAATGGAGAGGTTACAAGATTGAATACGCATGGAGACTCTCAACCTCACCACTAAAAGGTCCCAACTATGTACACAAAACAACTCTTTATAATATTTACAAGAGGTTTCAGTAGCCAAAATCTGCCAGCTATCATTAATGCACATTGTGCCAACATTTAAATTTACCAACATGGCCACATCCATTAACGACAAAAAAGATTGTCACCAATCCAAGAAAATCTAACAATTAATCTTGATTGAACAATCCATTGCCATGCATTCTAACCATGCTGACATGTAGTGCAATCACCAACTGCCACCACATGAACATTAGTCCAACTACCCACTGTTGAAACTATGCAATCCAAGTCACACCTATTTTCCTAGCCGTTACGCATGCGTGTTGTGCGCCTCCGCGCAACCCACTATTTGTTGTGCATGCCCAAACTTGTGCACCAAAACTCCACGACTTGCAAGATTCTGCTTCTATGCCCATATGCCAAAATTTGTGGTGTGCACCAAAACTCCAAGACTTGTAGGATCCTACTTTTATGCCCAGATGCCCCTATAACATTTAAGCATGGATCTCCTCCATTTTGATTTTCCTATGATAACAAAATCCACTTCAATCCTAGAGGAAAGATGAATGAAACCATATCTCAATTCCTAGTAGGAAGCATCAAACATATGCATTATGGTGAGTTCTAAGAAGATTGAAATAAATAGGAACATTTGTGCAATCACAAGGAAAAGATGCCTCTACAGGCAACAATAGGGCTCATAATTTTGGTTACCTAAGAAACCCATAGATTTGTCAAACAAATTGTTGATTGAAAGAGATCCAAGGTCAATTTTCCCTTAATCACAAGATACACCATACCATTACGGATCTACAAGGATTCCAATTGTTGAGGTCGTCGATGGAAATGGAGGATGTACTACCAAAATCTTTGAGCAACAATACGGATCATGTACATTCTTCAAATTCTAATCACATAGTTTTGAAGAAGTTGCCTACTAGAAGGGGCAAGAGAGCAAGTGATGACAACAATGACCAAGGTCCAAACAGATGGACAAATGGACTCCACTTCTTAGTTCTCCAAGAGCCCCTCAAAAAATTAGACGGGAAGAGAAAGATAAAGAAGTTGTTTCTAAGGAGATCAACCCCATCCCATCCATGGAATGAGCATCTTTGCAAAGGAGGAAGAGGTGCCCTAAATTCACTCTAGACCTAACTAATCCAGTGCATATCAACCAGGAACCCTCAAAGGCATACACCAATAACAAAGATCAAATTTGATTCCCCCGTGGGTCAAATTGTAATCGATATTATTATTTCGAAGAGCAAGGTGAAATTAAACCTTGAGGAAGCACAAGTAGAAATTGAACTCCACCATCACACTTTCCCTCAAATTGATCAACATGATATAGACATAGGCAAGCAATTGAACTCAGCAATGCACATTTCCAAAGATTGCTCGAAGAAGTAGTTCGTCTCAAAGCCGAAAAGGGAGCTCTAGTTAAATACACAAGCTGAAAATGTGCATCTCGAGTAAGCATCTAAACACACATTATCGTTGAGATGCCTAAAGGATCTAAAGAGTAATGTGGTATCCTTACTCAAGTAAGTGAATGGACAGTGTGTGTGATTGTCTTCAAGGATATTTTCCTAATAGTTTCCAACATGCTCGAGAAATGCACTCATCAATGTGGGATGTAGTGCAATCCCTTGCAGGAAGGTACGAGGATAAAGGCATCTATGCATCAAGATTTTCTCACAACCTAGGGGTCATGGTGCCATATGCTAAATGCATTAAGAAAGATCATGGATTCTCAATCACATGAAAGGTTTACATCTCCTACTCTCAACTACATTATAGATAAATTGCAATAAGGTACGAGAACAAAGGCATCTATGCATGAAGATTTTCTCACAACCTAGGGGTCATGGTGCCATATGCAAAATGCATTAAGAAAGATCATGGATTCTCAATCACATGAAAGGTTTACATCTCCTACTCTCAACTACATTATAGATAAATTGTTTGTAAGGGAAATAAACAATCTCTCCTCCAACAAAACAATCTCTCCTCTAACTCTCATGTTACGAGTGTGAGTCAAAGACTTAAGAATGAAGAAGATTCAATTTGATTGACTCGTCATTCAACAAAATCTTCACTCCAAGGAATTCAAACCACTCGACTTGGCCACCATGAGAAAGGTCATCGACAAGCAGGGAGCCTTCATGTCGAAGCCGACACCATCAAGAAGGATTAAAGCTATCATAGAGCTTGATGAGAAGTGAGGTGCTAGCTTTGTGATGTTTTTGAATTGCAGGTGGATGGATCCCACCTCAAATGTTATAAATTTAAAAGAGGCTTAAGTTCACTTAACTCACTTAAGGGTTACTGGCTCTTATGTTTAAAAAGTGACTTAAGTTAGCTTAAGTCACTTTTAGGGTTGCTTTGTCAGTTATGAACTGCTTATAAAGGTAGTTACATACTAAGTCACAAGGTTCGAGTTCGTGTTCGTGTTCGGCAACTATAAAATTCGGATGAAGTTCAGCAAGGGGAAAAAAATTCGGCATTAAATTCGCCTATATAATTTTTATTTATTTTTTAATATAAGTAATATATACTCAAAATTATAAAAATACATATTATAAGTAATTACAAAAAAATTATAAGTAATTACAAAAAAATTATAAGTAATTACAAAATAGTTATAAGTTTATTAGTCTTAAAAAAAACCTAAAATTTAAAAAATAATAAATAAAAACAAAACAAAAAACCTAAAATTATGCTATTTATTAGTTTATTAGTCTTTATTACAAGTAAATAAAGTAAATAAAAACAAGTAAATAAATTATAAGTAAATAAAGTTTATTAGTCTTTATTACATGTAAATAAAAACAAAATAAAACCTAAAATTCGTGTTTTCCGCCGCCACTCAAATTCGCATCTCCTTCAACACTCACGACTCTTGTGCAATGTTGTTCAATCGCCGCCCAACCTCCAGTCGCGGCTCGCTTCTACAAGTAGTGTTCTCAAAGATGATAAACCCTGTCATTCGTCATCTGAAACAAGAGTACCAGGCTCCAGCCAGAAGACATGTCGTCGCTTAGAAAATCGCCGCTCAGAAGACACGCCGTCGCTCAGAAAATTGCGGGCACGGGAAGCATCAAGTTTCAACAGTCACGACTCAGAAACTTACAGAGCGTCGCGGGCAGAGGGAAACATGCTCGTCGGGGAGTTTTATATCCGGAAATTAACCCGTTGACAATCTTATATTTTATTTATAAAAAAAAACCCTTTATACAATGACGAATTTATAGCGAATTTCATGGGCTGTTCATAGGTTCGACGAATTTCGAACTCCAAACCAAAAATTCGCCGAACCTTGTGACATAGGTTACATATTAGTTATCCCATAGTTGAAAAACTCACCAAGCCCAAAAAACATGACTCAGCAAAAACTCGGCAACTTAAAAATTGCTTAAATTTCATTAAAAACGCATTTTTTTGCAAAATTCAATGATAAGATGCATCCAATGAGTCAATAAATGAGTACATAAAAGAAACAAGCTGAGTCTAGTTGTATTTGATTGATTTGAAAGCAAATTGGGTACAAAATGGCATCGTCATGTGTAATGCGCTGATACTGTAGTCTGAAACAAAATGAAAATAGCAAATTGTTTTTGTAAAACTGAAAATAAATACTACATTAATATATTTTACAAATTTACATCTTCCTCTTCCTCTACCTTTCTTGTGCGCAGCAAAACTCAGCGAGTTTTCCCCCCTTGACTTGGCAAGTAATTCCAGAGAGTTCTTGCAAGAAAACTCGCTAGGCAAAAAAACTTGCAAGTTTTAAAGAGTTTTTTAAAACTCGCCGAATACTCGGAGAGTTTTGCAACTATGAGTTATCCCTCATAGAATCTTTTTAAGTTATGATAGCAAAGTGGCTTGTCATTTGTAATCATCTATCGACTGCTAAGAATGAAGGCTAAGTCTCAAAAGCTTCTAATTTGTAAAAAGGTTTTGGGAAATAAATAAGAGAACCTTGAAGATTTTAAGGCCTTTAAGGATTTGTTTCTTTCACCTTGGTCTTGCAGATTCTCTATGTTATCTCTATTATGCCAAGTTGGCTATTTATTGGTTAGTATAAAGGTCGCGTTCATCCATGATTCTCTATGCTATCTTGGGTGAAATGTCATCGCATGCAAAGTCAACTAGTGTAAATATTTCTATTGCTTTGAAAGTATTGATTTCTTGTTGCATTAATTGTAACTGATTAATCATTAAAATGATCAAATCTTTTTTTGTGTAAATATGTATAAAATCTGTAAATGTCACCATCATACATTTCTCATAGGTTCTTAAAGGGCACTTCCCCAGCAAATAGAGGACGGACTTGGATCCTGCACATTGTCTCTAACCAATTTTGCCATGACAAATTTTAGAGGAAACAAAAGCTACCCTTCTTAAACAAGGAATAGTATCATGGTTAGAAAATAAAAACTAGAAACAGTTTATCAAAACATAACGAGTTAGAAATGACCTTAGTGATTACAAAATTAACCTGCAACCACTCTATAAATGTAAAACTATTGTTGGAAACTTGCATATGAATAATTATCAATGTGTATAGATGGCATCCAACATGCTCAATCTGAAATTACTTTAAGATTTCCAAATATACCTTGCTCTACTGAACTGATACAAGAAAGCAGCAGGACCTAATCACACTGGTAAAAATTATAAAGTGCATGTTATCAGCAACTAAAAGCACATAAAATACAATATCCAGAATCAATGGGTATGGAATCCCTTTTTTTAACCACCCTCTACATGTATATTGCAAATCACTGGATATGATCAGGGGTAGACTCTCTCCATTAAAAAAAGCAAATTACAATTCTCAATGGATTTCTCCAAGAATCTGAGTTCCTTATGTTCCTAGTACACTTGATCATTTTATCATTTATGCTAGTCATCTGATTAATGCATGGAGAGTTAGATTTTGCAGAAAAGACACTATTTGATTGATTAGGCTCCAATGACAACCACCAACCTACAATTTCAGCCAAAAAGTTGCAAATGCAATAACCAATCTTCACATCAGAAAGTTGCAAATGCAATAATCAAAACCAAGACACCCTTGACTAGATCCCTCAAATTTTCTGTTCTTTTTGTAAAGCAATTACCTCTTCATAGAAAGTCATCGTAGTAAGTTTGTAGCCTGCAGAGAGCAAGTATTCCTTGACAGCACAGTTTAGATCTCGTCTTTCATTGTCCTTAAGAGGACCCAAATTTGAGAAATTGTTCTTTCGTTCTAATTGCTGGCAGGATAAGTTTTCTGTTCTACGCAATCCATGGGATTCACCTGAAACTTTCAATATAAAACAACTGAAGAAAATTAGTATTCTTAACCTGCTTATAAGTGTAACTCAATGTCAAAGAACAAAATTTGGAAATGTATAGCCTTAAAAAGATGATGATTCTGCTCATCACAACTAATAGTTTATTGCATTTGCTTTGAAAAAAAAGCATGAAGGGAAAGAACAGTGTACCACAGGTATTGGACACCGCAAATAATAATACTTTAATTATTATTGAGTGAACAAGGCATTGCATGAGTAAAACCTTCCAATTTTACTAATCCCTTAGATATTGATATATAATTCTAGATTAATGTTTTTTGATAACTGCGGCCAAAATTTGCCAGAAAAAAATAATAAGTTAATTCAATTTTTTAATACATAACCATCTGTAAACCAGAGCCAGCAAGGAAAGAAAATGATATCTGGCAACTACTGTACAATTCCTGTACAATCACTACTTGAAACATCTAGGGAAAGCAGATTAAAAAATATACCTTGGAAAATGCAACTGTCTAAAATATTTCATGTCGAGGACCTAGACATCTAAAGAGAAAATATAAGCTATCCATTTGATAACATAAACTCAGCCAGCATCTGAGAGCACAGCCAATGGTAGTTTTTAGTATGCATCTTCCAGGTCTGCCGTTATGCCAGATTCATATACAAGATGCCTTATTCATCTGGGATTGGCACCAATGCTTTCATGTTGAATCCAATGTGGGGAAGAGGAAGTTTCAGAGAGCATTTCATTTGCACAGCTCCTTAGTGCTCATACCCATCTTAGCCCCTCTTATAACAGCCTGCCAGCTTTGAATTGAAATAGAGTGAAAGGGCAAGGCAGGTGACGCCATTTTCGCAAAATAAATTGACCTCAAATCAAGAATGTTCTTCTGACCAGTACTCAGCCATTGACCACCACTCAGACCTCCATCTAACTGCCATTCAACTTCTAAGAACACGCCAGGAGTTCTTATTACACATTTTCCAGGTCTGCCATTATGCTAGACTAAAACAAATTATACAAGCTGCCTTCTTCATCTGGGATTGGCACCAATGCTTTCCTGTTGAATCCCAGCTTTCTCCCTAGAAAGTAAAACACATTGTTGGGAAGAGAAACTTTCAGAAAGCCTTTCTTTTGTGCACTTCCATAGTGCTCATACCCATCTTAGCCCCTCCTAAAATAACCGGCCCAGCATTGAATTGAATAGAATAGGAGGGCAAGGCAGGTGATGCCATTTTGGCAAAGGAAATTGACCTCAAATCAAGAATGTTCTTCTCATGAGTACTCTATTGAGTTAATATTTAGTATATCTTAGATAATGGTCAATCTTGGTTGCTTAGTTGTAGATTGCTTTTGCTTTTCAATCTTCTGCTTTTTAGTTGTTAGATTTGATCGCTTCTGTTATGCTTTGTTAGCTCCAGCTTTCTGCTTTATGCAAGCTGTCCGTCTATTGTTAGTATTCACATTTTCTTTATAAGAGCATTCGCTCTTCTTTGTAATACATCTGAATATATTCAATAAACTCTCATATAGTTTCGTATCATGGTATCAAGAGCAAGTTTCGAACCTGGTTAATTATTTTTTCTTCTCTCGTCTTTATTCTAATTTACTGGCGAGTGGGTTTTGGCGCTAACGGCAATGTTTTGAGTTTTTGGCTCGTGCTTTCCTCTGGTTTTGAATCTGTTCTAATCGCGTTTTATGAAGCTCGTTTTTCTGTTCCCTGCAAATCACATCGTTTGCTGTGGGCGTCGGTTTGTCCTTCTGAGTCGTTTTTCTAAAACATGCCTTACTAGGTCGCAATTCCGGAATAAAGATTGTCGTGTCAGCCTTGGTTGAGGTCGAAAGGAGTTTTAAAATCTGATCGCGATTTGCATATTCCTTCCTGTGTTTTTGAAGGTGTTTTTCTTCTTCTATTAAATCCCTACTTGGCGTGCCATCTTCAGTGTCTCGGTAGTCACCTTGGATTATCGTCTGCGCTGCCCCAATTCGACCTCAGCCGTCTCTATTCTTCGTTAAATCCCTCTGTGGCGGCACCTTTCCTTTGGCATAAATCTTTCTTTGTGGATCGCGACCTGTCTTTGGTGACTCTTTTCTATTTTGCTGCATCCATCTTCAGATCCTCATCTTTATTCAAGATCACGATTCTTTTCTATCTGGGTAGCCGTTTTTGTTCCTGGACATTAAAGAATCTTCATGTTGGTCGCGGTCACACTTTGCTTTGTCAATGAGTAGTCTGTTGTGGGTCCCACGTTTTATGATCAGCAGCTTGAAGATTTGACAGTATCTTCCGATTCATGGAGGCTATTTAAAATATTTGATCGATATTTTTGTTGTTATTTGCAGTTTTCATCAGCAGTCTAAGTCTGCAGTACCAGCACATGGTCTGTAAAGCTTGTGTTTTTATCATCCGCTCACCTCGGGATTTGCGCTCAGCGGACATGTAGACTTCTTTTCTTTTCTGTCTCGAATTTCGTGTTCAGATGTTCTGAACCTGTGCTATCCGTACTCTCGAGATCTGAGTTTTGAAATCTGTGATTTGGATTTGTCTCAAGATCCGTACCTCGAAGTCCGTATTCAGGACTTTTGAGTCAGTATATTCCGTGTTTTCGGAATTCCCTATTTGCGTCGTTTATCTGCTTCTGTTTCTGTGCCCACTGCTTATAATTCGTTTTCATGTGTCTCGAAAAACGTGAAGCATGGCATCTTTGACCAACATTCTGTTGGAGAGCAGTCAGAGATTCAACGGCAAGAATTACAACACCTGGAAGCAGCGAATGATGACTATTTTCAAGTATCGGTGTCTGGACCAGATTATACTGGGCAAAACTACACGTCCTCAAGTGGCGGGTAAGGATCAGGATAGATTCGATGAGCAAAATCGTGAAGCGGTAATGCTTATCAAGCTGTCAATCACCGATGATCAACTGCTCAGGTTCCGTCTGGGAAAACAACAAAAGAAATTTGGGATTCACTAAAGGGCCTTCATGAAACCTCTGACAAAAGCCGAGCATTCTTTCTCAAGAACATGCTCTTCTTGATGATGTGGATGATAAGATGTCTCTGCAGGAGCATCTCACAAAAATCAAGGACATCCGTGATCAGTTGACAGCGATTGGTCGGAAGATGGAAGAAGAAGATATGGTAGTGATCACTCTGAAAAGTCTACCACCCTCTTATGAGCACTTTATCGAAACTCTTAACATTACTTCAACTAATGTTACTCTGAAGTTTTCAGATCTGTGCAACAAACTCTTGCAGTAGGATCGATGGAAACAGCAGTTCGACAGTGCTACTTCCTCCTCCTCAGAACAGGCATTCACTGCCAAGTCCTTTCAGCAGAATCAGGGCTCCAATCAGCCCTCTCAGCCATTCAGTTAGGGTCAGTCACAGTTCCCTTCCAAAAAGTACAACATCCAGTGCAATTACTGTCACAAGTTCGGCCATATGAAAAAGGATTGCCGGAAACGCTTGGTTGCTGAGCAGTCCAAGTCTGAAGCATCAACACTATCAGCACATGTCGCTGAGCATACTGAGCAGAAGGAGTCTGCTTTCTACACCTTCTAGGCCATCTCCTCTGCCTGCTTTTTCAGTTGCTCGTGGACCAGCCTATCTCTGTTTCGGTTGTCATCTTTAGGGGGGGCAACTCAGTTTTAGTTAGTGGATTGACCATTAAGGGGGGGTATTAAGTTAATATTTAGTATATCTTAGATAATGGTCAATCTTAGTTGCTTAGTTGTAGATTGCTTTTGCTTTTCAATCTTCTGCTTTTTAGTTGTTAGATTTGATCGCTTCTGTTATGCTTTGTTAGCTCCAGCTTTCTGCTTTATGCAAGCTGTCCGTCTATTGTTAGTATTCGCATTCTCTTTATAAGAGCATTCGCTCTTCTTTGTAATACATCTGAATATATTCAATAAACTCTCATATAGTTTCGTATCATACTCCCTTGTCCACAAGTTAGACCTTCATCTAACTGCCTATCAACCTCCATGAAATTAGTTTTCATCGCTTACCCTGTTCGCCTGTTTTCTGGATAATACAGGCCACAGAGACCCTTGAAATCCAAAATTCTTCACCATCTGGCATCACATGAAAGTTGTTAACACCACCAACCTTACTTCCATTTGTAGCATTTAGGTAAGGCAGTGGAAGGTTTAGGTTCCTCCTCCATCACTCCCAAGAAGCCATCATCAGTTTCCTTACCTGGAGCACCAAACCAGTTAAAGAGCTCCCTAGGCTTTGTTTTTGTTCTCCAACAAAGGCATCGCCGCTTCCAATTTTTCAGACAAATAACAATCCAAAGCATCTTCCACTAAACACAAAGAGCCCTTTCTTTTACTTCTGATTGGAAATAGAACGAACTCTCCGTCACATGCTTCCATCACCCTGACTTCAGATTTGAAGTTAAAGACACTCCTTATGTCCTTGACAGTTCGCTTGACTGCATTACCTACATTCAAAATTCCCTCCCTCAAAGCATCTTTGACGTAATTAATAACATAAGGAAACGACAGATCAAACATAAACAAAATTTGTGTTAATCAATTCCTTCCATCTATTGCCAGAAATTTTCCTTGTGTTGTTACTACCACCTTGCATCATTGCCAAGGGCTTCAGACCATATTCATCAATAACAGGCCATGATTAGAGCAATGGGCAAGATCTGTAATGATTTATCAATGTGCTTTAAGAACAATCTGGAGAATATAATCAATGCAGGGTCAATCGCATTTATTATGATCGTAAGTAAATCTTAGAGAGATTAAATGAGAGGGATGGATAAGGGATAGGAGTCTATGCCCTATCTAATGCTCTACTGGGAAATTTAGACAATCCAAAATATTTGCGTCAACACAGAAGATGATATCCCATATTGAATCTGCCCCAAGTTTGGCAATGTGATCCAACAGGTTGATTTACCTCTGAAACAATGTAAATGTAAAGGTAGAGCTTGTTATTTTAGGTCACAGCCAAGCCAAACACCATTTGTTGCATGAGACCCCCATTGTGGAAGCCTGCAAGAGCATTTCTTTGCATTGTCTTTATATATTGATCATCTTTTTTGACTCCTAGAACTCAACCACATGACATAGCTCGGGAGTAAAACTAACCTTACCAACCCACCTAAAATTTGACCACTAAAGCATATGAAATGCTTCTTCCAATAAACTTCTGAGCCTCCAATTTTGAAACCAGCTTGTCTTCATTGCCTGAATAATTATGAGACGGCTTGCTTCCACTTCCAGGATATTGAACTTCTTTTCAAAGGCCTGCTTCAAACCAATTAGAAGGGCTCAGAATCAGCCATATTATTAGTCGCTCTTGTGATATGTTTATAATAGGTCCCATAGAATCTCTGAAAATTACTTTTGCTCCAATAGTGAAAATTACTGAGTTATAAATCATGTTTTATAGAGTTCTATAATATCTTAGATTTGACTGTGTAAAAAATTAGTATAATCATGTGTTGATGTTGAAAATTGTGTGTTGTCCTCTCTATCTAGTATCAAGTTGGACCTTTGTTTGTTTATTTCATGTCTTATGCATGATGTTGTATAGTGCTAACTGAATGTCACTTAGGTTATCTCTTATTATGGATGTATTCGATGGGTAGTTGGAGTGTGCAGATCATAGCTGGGCCACAAACAGACAAGGGAAGAAAGGATGTGACTAACCACACTGATCCCATCTATCAGGGATAGATTGTGACTACACAACCTGTTCGTCCTGGTTTTGATTGAGCACCACCATGGCTTAACCAACTAATTGGTTAGATCCATACACCCTTTCTTATCTCCCCTTCACATGTGTTGTAAAATAGACTTTCCCTTTCACCTTGGTATGTTTTTTATTATGTTTTAATGTTATTTTGAATGTGTTGTGGATGTGGGGGGCCCACCAGCCCGTCCCCCACTTGTATGACCCAAAGGGATTCATTTTAGCCATTTTAAGTACCCCAAATTAGTCCTAGGTTTTTTTATTTCTTTCCGGTAAGAGTTTGTAACGAGACTTCAATTTTTGTAAGAAGTCAATGTGATAGGTAAGGAGGTGAGTCACTCCTCTTTTATGTCTTTGTTGAGTGGACTTCTCTTGGGAAGTGAGGATGCCATGTGTCCTCACCTCATTGGGTGAGGGAGGATGACATGCATCCCTTTATATATGTCTTTGGAAGGACTTGTTGAAAGGTTGCTTGGCTTCATTTTTTTGGAAAAACACTTTTTGGGAGAACTTGGGAGGAGCTTTGGGAGGGAAAAGGACTTGCCTTGATTTTGAAGAGGTAGGATCTATCCCTTTTGTGTTTTTCTTTGTATGTATTCACTTAAAATGAGTGTGTTTATATTAAAACCACATGTGCTTTTGTTTGTTAATGTTATGTATGGTATTACTGTTGTGATTCCCTTGTTTGCATGTGCATTATTTTTTCGCTTAAAAAGTGTGTCTGATCACTCATATTTAGCTACTCCCACTTCGGAGAGAGCATCAATACATGTGAGGGAGACGGAGATAGGGGCCAAGGATGCAGGATTCGGATGGGACTCGTTTGGAACAAGCAATGTAGCCATCCCATTCCTATTTAGCAGGTAAACAGAATTTTAGGATGGTGCTTGTTTGGAGAAAGCAATGTTGCCATCTCACTATCATTAGAGGGATCCGTTTTTTGGTTGTTGTGTTTCATATGAGATTTGCATTTGATGACGGAGATGGGATTATGTGATGTTGCTTGATCTTTTGCACTAGATGAGCCTCCACCTTCCCATTTTTCCAATTGCATGATTTTGTCTTACCTTGCACATGTTTCTTTCCCCATGGCTCAGAGGTTGACAAGGGTCGTTTATCGACTCAATGATGCCTATGGTAGGGTGGTGATCTTCTTGTATATCGTTCATCACTTGAATTTTCAAATTGAAGCTTGGCGCATGGTTTTACCCCTTCAAGCTCAATGTTTCATTGGTGTGAGAGGATCAAGATTGTAATGCCCCTCCTGCTATGCCTTATTATTTAGGGCAAATCTAACTAATTATGTAACACACTCATAATTATGACAATAATTAATTATTTGGTTATAGGTAATAATTAACTATTTTAACTATTAAGTAGTTAAATTGATTAGATATGAAAACTAATTTAGTATATTTAAATTTAGTAAACTTATTTATATATGATTAGATCAATTAAATCAATTTTTATTTTTTAGCTTCCTATTTGTAGGTCTTACATACATTTATTTTTGTCTCTTTGTTTACTTATTGCTCGTGGTATATATATAATCGGTCTTACTTTCTTTTTTGCTTCTCTTCTTGTTTACTTTGTGCTCTTGTTTCTTTATTTTACTTATTTGTTTCCTATTATTTAGCCTTTTGTCTTTACATATTTCATTGTTTCTCTCCTTGTTTGCTTTTTGTTCTTGGTTTCTTACTTTTATATATATATATATATATATATATATATATATATATATATATATATATATATAGGTTGGTTAGTTTATTTTATTTTCATTGACCACCCCATGTCTTCTATGTTTCCGTTAGGTTGAGGTGTGGGCATGTGCTTAGGCTTTGATGAATTAATTTATTAGTGGGAGTTTTTCCTTTTTCTTTTTTCTTTCTTGGGCCCTTGGCCCTCGTGCCACCTCCTTCACCCCCACCTTTCTATTTAACCTGCCAGATCTGCAGTTTATCCTTTCTACTTCTCCTCTCTTGCTTTCTATTCTCCTGATGATGGATCATGGAGTGTGATCCGAAACGTTGAGAGAAAAAACAACACACAGTTTAATCCTGAAGCACTCATTACAAACTTATTTGATTTTGACAGATTATATTCCGATTTCGTTTTAACTAATTAAGTGCATTAAGCACACATGGGCACGTGGTGTAATAGTATGTATATTGGTTTGTTGGCAATAGGTAACAAATCCGAGTCCTATAGTGGCCTTGTGTTGGTTGAGTTGCTTCTTAGTGGATAATGTCATTCAGTACAAAGATGAGGCCCCTTGTTTGTAGCCTCACCGACTAGGGCAGATTAATCCCCAAATTTACATATTAAAAGAATTTGGTGCATTAATCAATTGACTAGATTAATTAATTGGTTTGATAAATTTATTTTAATATTTATCGTAGAATAAAAACTCACAAGAAACTCGGCTGACTCAATTAACCAAACTACTCCCGAGTCACTCACACAAATTATTCGGGCAATTTTTTGTTTAAAAACACAAGTTTTTGCAAAATACTCACCGAGTACTCACGAGTCCAACCTAAAAACTCACCAACCGGTGCAAAACATCAATCCACGGTGATAAGGGCAAAAAATTAATTCATTTTTCACACTTTCACTCTTCTAGCTCTCACTCCTTGACGCATTGACAACATTACTTGCTCGAGGGATTTGAATGGAATTTTTAGTGATTTTGAGCTGACTGGACAAGTTTTTTGGCAGCATTTGAATGGTATGTCCCTGCTTTTTCTTTTTTTTCAAAGTTTTGTTTTGTCTATCTCTCACACTAGGGTTTTATTATTCAGTTTTTTTGGTTGTTGTTTAGCTAGCTGCTAGGGTTTGCATTTGATTATCTTTAATTCTTTTTGTAAAATATTAATACATATTTCTAATTTTTGATCACATGACAATATGATGTGTATTGAATTTCTTTTTTGATCTATAAATGAATAAAAGCTTACTTATCAGTTCTCAAAAATCAGTTTTATGCATGTCTTTTTAAGATTATTCTGTAAATATATCTTTTTTTTTAATGTTAGGAAATTCTGCTGAGTTTTGGCAAATTTTAGCCAAGTCGCCAAGTTCAAGTCAAATTTGGGTCCATCGAGTTTTGTCAAATCACGAGTTTCTAATCTATGATATTAACTGATTTATTTAATAAACTGAATTCAATAGGGGTTGAATTATTAATTAGAATTTGTTATTTGGTCACTGTTCATATAGGGACATTTAGAATTTAGCATTTAAAGGGAAAAGGCATGTATTAGTGAGCTACCAATGGTCAAATGAGGACATTTAGTATTTAGCATTAAAAGGAATGGGCATGTTTTACTGAGCAGTCAATGGTCAATGGGGATATTTAGTGTGTACCATTTAAAAGGAATGTGTATGTATTAATAAGCATGGGAAGGGGCTATTCAAAACAATAAGGAAATCAATAAGACATTTGAATAAAGGGTGATTTCAATGGCATTTAGTGTCAACATTGAAAAAGGGGTTATGATTTAATTCCACCAAATGGACTAAAAAATAAAATATGAATATAAAGAAAAGCAAGTCAAGCTCTTTAGAAGATAAAATTTCTGTAGAAACCCCTTTGTGGAGGGGCGTTGGCAGGGAGATTTTGTAGGTTTTCTTGAGAGCAATGAAGATTTTCATAGGAGTGCTGATTCATTCCATTATTCTTTGAGAATTAAGTGATTGAGATAAGTGGATTCGTATTTTCTTATCATTGATTTTGAATAATGAAATTTTGAATGCAGTGCTTAATCAAGGTTTATGTAATAACCACACCCAATTTTTTGATTTTTTTGCCAATAAGACATGCAAATGCAATGTCCGAACACGTTTTAATCACCAAGATCCTAGTGTGGGCAAGGTGAGAGCATACAATGCTTTGGATCACACCACTAACTATGATGTATGCAATTACAGAATGAAGGTGGCAAGGCCGACTAAAGCACGCAGGCGGCAGAACCAACCCAAATCTAACACCTCTTTGGCGGATGTGCTAAATGCAATAACTAAAATTAAAGTACGCAAATGGTAGAGTTGACCCAAATCTACACTTCTTCAGTGGACAAGCATGCATAGATGCAAAGCCACTGGCAGAATGTCTAAGCTTGATCAAACCAAAATAGTCAATAACAAGCAAGCTCGTTCAATAACAAAGCGGGCTAAATGATATGCTATACCAACTAGCAGTAAACCATCGAGTTTTAAAATATGAAATGCATCCGGTGGTACTACCATCCAAGGTTACAAATAAGCATGTAATGCATTGCAATATTTCAAAAGCAAAGTTAATTGCTGCAACATATGTATATATTAATTCTGATCAAACTGATACACTGCTGCAACAACAGTATTAATCCATCAAATCATAAATAAACATGCTTATAGGGATAAGTAAACAAGGCCACTAAAGAATGATCACTGAAAGCTCATATGGAAGGCAAAGCAAGATTTTAATCACACTTTACTGCTGATACATTGGAAAAATCAGAACTGAACTATCAATCTAGAATAACCCAGCTGAGCCCCAAAAGCAAATCCCACACATACAGAGTGTTGTTCACTATTATCAAACTGAACATAAAACAAAAATAACCCTATTCAACTTCCAAATACCATAAAATGGACTATTAAAGTCCCTTGAAACTGCTACAGGCTCCCACTGATGTGTACGGCCTGCATAGGCACTTCGTACAATTCCAAAAAGATTAATAAAAATCATAAACAAGCACCAAAATTTGAGTTGCCTTATTTGAGGAGGTGTGAGGGCCACCACAAACTCCACAAAAGACAAAAAGAAGAGCCGCGACCCCACATAAACTTTCCCACACTTCACAAGGACCAAACAATAAGGAATAATTTTCTTAATATCCTTTGTACAGCACCTTGAGAGGTAATGCCTCAAGGCTGTGGCTAACAAAAACTAAGGCTTTTAGCCTTCATAAATTGAAATTGCATCTCCCAAAAGTAAATGCAATCCCTCAAAACAAGAAATTGCTAACTCATATAAGTACAGCCAGCCTCCACAGAGAGTTTCAAATTTGTATGGCTAGAACAAAAGTCGGTCTTGCAATATTCTTCAACTCAACGTCCAGTCTTGAATGGTACGACTTGGTACCTCTAATTTGTATGGCCTCTTTGCCAGCGTACACAACAACCAAAATATTTTAACCTCAGCCAAAATAAAACTTAGATTCCACAACATCAAAACACATCAAAAACATTCATTTTCAACCAAACTTGTAAAATCTTCACTTACAGCACAAATTGGAAAAACTTCAACTTTATAGCACAAAGGTGATTTCAGGGTGAAATCACACTATCCAGCTAAAAGGGTTTTCAGCCCCGAAACTTGTATTCCAAGAGGGTTTTTCATCCTTAAGAAATATGAGAAGAACTCAAGTTCTCACTCAGAACAAATAGCAAATGCAAAATAACAATCTCTAACCTATTCTCTGTGCTCAACTCCCCCTTATAAAGACACTTTTAGGGCAGCTCTTAAGGAGAATTAAATATTAATTTCCTTACTCCTCCATATTCTCCTCAAAATAATAAATAAAACATTTTATTGTGCAAAAGTTCACCTTTTTGCCCCTTGTGCCTAGCGCCACTTAAACTGCACAACTTAAAGTACCATTTTTTTAAATAATTAATTAAGCTATCAAATAGAAATATAAAATAAAGTTACTTTTTGACAACTTCAAATAATTATTTAACTTACAGTATGTACTACAGTATATAACTTCATAACTTACGGTAAGGTCTGCAATACATAACTTCGCAACTTACGATATGGTCTATAGTACATAGCTTCACAACCAACGATTTGCAGTAAATAACTTCGTAACCAACAATTTGCAATATATAACTTCACAACCAACAATTTGCAGTACATAACTTCGCAACCAACGGTCTGCAGTATATAACTTCGCAACCAATAGTTTGTAGTATACAACTTCACAACTTATGGTTTGCAGTATATAACTTCGTCCATAGAAAGTTGGCGCTCTCCAAGGATGATAGAATTCTCCAAGAGTCTTGGAGCTTTCCAAGATTGTTGGAATGGTTCCAAAAGGGGACATTACAATTTACTTTAAAATTAGTGAGAAATAAAATAGAATAACATAGGAGGTTTATGTCAACAACTAGAGTTGGTTTTACATTCTATATAGTCTTTAGAATTATGGACATCGATTTGATGAAAATGAAAAAGGGAATCTGCAACAATTTTGAAACTAGTAGGCAATCCTCTTTATCAATCACTCACCATCGTAGCTCTCTGAAATATTGGCAATTTCTAAATCATTTTTTTTATCAATGAAGCAAACCCTATCATTTTTAGTGTGACAGAAAACAATAAGAGTGAAATCAATTTTGTGTATGTTGTACAAAAAATGACAAATAAACAATATGAGGCGTTCCCCTATCAAACCCTTTTGGAAGTCCCGAACTTCCCCAAAGCACCTTGAACTACTTTTTGGTGTGTTAGCGTTGTTGTGACCTAATCACACATCGCCCCATTGCAAATGGGGACCCACCTTTTTTGCAATTTTGAGCTTGTAGGATCCTTTGGAAATGTTGCCAAACCTAGTCTCTTCCATGAACTAAAGAATGAGCCTCTCTAGAGCGACGTGAGACAAGTCAAGTGAGTTAATTTCCTTGCAAGTGAGAAATTAGGAAGGTCATCCGTCAAACAAGGTGCAATTGAGAATATTTAAGCATGTCCTTGAGATACTGAAATTGACTAAGTCTGAGGTCCTGAAGTCTGATATCCTGAAATCCTAAAAACTAAGTCTGAAATCTGGTGGATCCTCAAAAATCTAGAATCTGCATGTTAAATCTCATGGATCCGAGACCTATCTCAAACATCCTGAAAGTATATTTCAAAATATTTAAAGTATAGGAAATTCAATATCTAAACATATACTTGAATATATTTTGAAATATACTTGATTTCGAGCACTAAAAAATGGCTAAGTATGGAAAATTTCCTCTCCAAGGGCGGAATCTGCCCAACTTGAAGAAAATTTCCTCTGCACTAGTGGAATGCGCTCCCCTCTAAGAAATTCCTCTGCACTAGTCAAATGCGCTCCTCTTGTAGGAAAATTTCCTTAGCACCTGGCATGTGCGCCCTAAGTGAAAATTTCTTCATCACTTGCAAAATGCGCCCCTTTTAAGGAAAATTTCTTCACTTCATGGCATATTCGCCCTCTTTCAAGAAACTTTCTCCACCCTCCATCAGGGGCGCTCCTTCCAGCAGTTTCCTTACCTACTCACAGAGACATTCTTCAACACCTATGAAACGCGTCGTGAGAATTTCTCCAACTCCTATTTTATGCGCTCCAACATGAGAATTCTTTCAAACATCTAAGTGCGCTCAACTTTGGCAAATTTATTCTTGTCTTGTCCTATGCGCCCTTCAAGAAATTTCTCCAACACCTTGCAAAAGCGCTCCTAAAAGGAAAATTCCTCCAACACCTTGCAAAGGCGCCCTCAAGAGGAAATTTCTTCACCCCCCATCAATTGCGCCCAACTTGGAGAAAATTTCTCCATCATCATGCATATGCACCCTCCATTGAGAAATTTCTCTTACACCTTCTCAAAGTGCTCCACCCTCAAGAAAGATTTCTTTAACATATGCCAAGTGTGCTCACCATGAAGGAATTTCTTCAACATGTCTCATGTGCGCCCTCATTGAGGCAATTTCTTCAATATTAGTCAAATATGCCCAAACCAAGGCAAGTGGCTAGGTCAGCCGGAAGGGGGCAAAGGAAAGTTTTAAAACATGAGAACAAAACATTCTTCATTGCATAAAACAAGTAAGATCTGATCTAGGACCTTCACAAGGTATCTAAAAAAGAGGCATATTAGGAATTTGTAATACAATGTTGTTGATGATCAAATGCCTTTGCATTGATAGATGTTTCTCTTGTGTAGGTAATGGAAGGAAAATGGCGAGAACTTGCCTTTGAAGGTTCAAAGCATGGAAGAGCGTTGCTTGAGGAAGAAGGAGACATGTTCCAGACAGTCAAGATCCAATGCCAGAAGTCATACATCAAGGTCATCGCCTGAAAGGGGAAGGACCAGTTTCACATTTAAGTTCCAGAATCCTTTACTTCAATCCTAATGTCTACTCCAATAATTCGCACCCAAGGTCTACTTCCTGCATAATCCAGAGCTAGAATCCTGCATGAGAACAAGCACAAGAGCGTCATGAGATGAGAAAATGAGCATGTACATCAAAAGTCATGAATTACATGAAGACAACATCAAGAAATTCTCAAAATTCCCAAGTTTTCAAGTTCGAAAGATGCCAAGTTCCAAAGGTGAAAATCCTAGTTCAAACTCTATTCCACAAAAGATGACATAATTTGGGAAATATTCCGAGCAATATGAACGCAAAGAAGATCAAACCGGTTGGCTCAATGCTGAGGTGGCGTATATACATCACTAGTCCAATTATACTCTGCCACATCTTCCGTCCAAGTTCAATACATGTACATCAAGAAAAGGCCAAGGAAGGCACTCATGTGGAAGATGCTCCAAAGACTCCATTTCAAGTTTACCACATCGAAAAACGTGCCTTCATTGCCTCTTTTTGGGTGGTTATGCATTGTTGTCTTCATCTGGGCCGTTGATTTGCAAATCAATCTTGGTCGTTCATGTAATTTCAGAGACTATATAAGGCCCATTTCTCTCATTTGTAAAGGTTAAGACTTTTTAAGAGTAGAGGTAGAATAGGAGTAGAGTAGAGGAGACTTTTGAAGTCATTGAAGAGACATATGAAATTGTTGTAATCAAACACTTCAAGATTAATACAAGCTCATTGTTGGAAGTTTCATGGTGATCTTGTGGTTTTGGAATGTTAACATGGTTTCTAATTTCTTGGATGTGATTGAGAAATGTTTCCAAGTAGCTTAAATAATAGATTAGAAGTTCATTGATGTAATGAGTATATGCAAAGATATTTGATGAATTCCTCTTGGTTCATACTTTTTGTGGATTGTCGAAAGCAATTCACTTTGCAAAGTTAGCCTGAACCTCCATTTGCTTTAGTTTGATTGTGAATACTTGTTCAAGTTGCGCCAGCTGTGGGTGTTTGGATGTTTGTTTGCAATATGAAAATCATTGGGTTACCTTAGAAGATTGCACCTGCTTCATGTAGTTGTTGGTTCTCATGGCGAAGCGGAGTCAGGTCTCATGAGGAATTTGTCTATCTACACATCATTCATTACTTCATTGTACTTAGATTAGCTCTCTTAACCCTTACCTTTTTCATTTTCTTTCATAGCCGGTTAGAAGAAGTTCCATTCCATAAAGAAGGAGAATAATATATTCAAGTGAAGTAAAGAGCCAATTCAGCGTAAGTCCCTTTGTGATTACCAGCATTATCACATCAACTACTAAGTCTATCCATTGCAAGTCAAGACTTGACATATCATGAACCTTGGAGTTGTCTCACTAGATCACATTGTTTAGCCTTTGAGAGACTTTATTCAAGAGAGGATAGAATACTTAGTATTTTATTCTGAGTTTGCATGTGCATAAAAAATACATCAACAAGCGTTTTAATTCACACCTTTCAATGTCACACAAAACAAAACATGTACAATAAACTATTCTTCAAATTATATGGGGAAGCTCCCTTTTGACCTAGAACCTAAGGATTTTAAGTATGCAATACAAACAACCTGATTATAAAACCCCTCTTTTTGTTTCTCCGTCTAGGGCACAAGGTGATTCATCACTTCTACACTAGATGAGATTTTGTATATAAAATCTATCTACTATAGAAAAAGATTAACATGACAAAGGGACACTTGCAACTTTCAATTAAATATGACGATTGAAAATCACAAGTTTGAACAAGATTGGAACAAAAAGAACATAAACGTAACAACTATGAAGTAAGTGCGAAGGATTGCATATAAAGCCACAATACTTCCTCCAACAAGATCCACAATACAAAGCCTATTTAATTATTAGATTTGTTTAATTCATAAAACAAATAACTTCAAAGACAATGACTCGGTGAACAACTTCAGCAATATGCAAGTTTGAAAATCACTATTCAAAATATAAGTGCAAATGGCACTTATTTATAAAGATTACAAAGCTAACCACAATTCTACTCTAAGAACAACTTTATTACAAAATTATATCCACTAAAACTAAAACTGAACTCTGGCAATCTCCGGTTAAACTGCCAATAGAAATTACCACAAACTAACACTTTGAAGTCACATCTCTTGCATGTCAAAAGATCCAGAAATAGTCCATCTAAAAATAGCCTTCTCAATAAGCTCATTGGACAAAAAATAAAGACATCTGGAAATAGCACAGGTTATAAATAGCTCCAGCTAAAAATTGCAAATCTCAAAATATACTCTTCTCCTTGAAAACAATTACAAGCAGGCTAAAAATAGACTTCAGGATAGGCAGCTTTGAATGATTCTAATGAAGTTTTCATTTTGAACATAGCAAACTCTTTGAAGGTGTCTAAAACTCTAACCATTCAATGCTTTGAATTTGAACACCCTTTTCTTTGTTAGATACATAAACAAACCCTCTCAAACTATGAAATTCTGACAATTTGTGTTTTGAATATTATAGACCCTTCATTCCACTGATTCTGTATCAATCCTTAACCAAAAATATATCCTGAAAAATTGCTACGGTTTGATATCAAGCTGTTGTAGGAATGATATGACAATGAACAGCTGCCCAAAAACCTAGTGAGTAGTCACAACAAAAAGAAGAATACTTCTCACAAGATCTTGCAGTCCAAAAGCTAACCTAGACTAACAAACTTTGCTTTCAGAATCAGACAAAATTTAGGCAATTTTGAAGAACAGCAGCTAAGGTTGAAAGTCAAATCAAAACCCTAAGTACCGTCTTTGTGAAAATCTGAATTTTCTGAGTTAAACACTTCTTGATATTCATTGCCTCTTGAAACCCTACCTGATGATACAATCCCCTAACTAAGTAGACCTTGAAAACTCTCTGAGTTTCTGATGAAAACCATGCTGTAAATGACTGATAATTCACTAAATTCGATGAAAAACTTATTATAATCAGGCACCTTAGATGAAGAACACAATTATGAAACAATGCAGAATATAAAAGTCACTCTTCTGCTGCCACTTTGGAATTCTGCTGTTTCGTTGTTCTGCTGTCGCATCCTGCCATTTTGAATTCTGTTGTATTTTTAGCGTTCTGCTGTTGTATTCTGCTCCAACCGTCTGTTTTCACTTTGAGATGATTGACAAATGATAGAAGAAGAAAGAATTTGAAGAAAGTAAGCTGTTGTTCACTGCTGTACTTCTGATTTTTCTTTGAAAAAAGGTGTTTGCATTGACTGTTGTGTTGAAGAAGACTGCTGTGATATACTCTGCCTTCTATGTTTAGAGTTGCTGGTCAGCTGCCTCTCATAGGTGCACCAACAAATAACAATTCAAAGTTCAAACTTGACTTTGCACTTTGTACTTTGCTCTTACATAGGTGCACCTCCCAAACAGCTTTCAGCAGAGACAAGTTTCCTATATAGAGGCGCACCACTAACAATAGAGTTTCTCTTTGATTCTAAATACAATCTTCCCTCTGTTGAGCATGCCCCTCTACATTAGATTGGCCTGTTGGTGAAAAACTTGCCCTCTTGAAAGAGAGGTCACAAGTTCAAATCCTACAGGGGGTAGGGTATGTATGCCTCATATTTGAAGCACAGTTAGGTGCCTCCTGCATTCTGGAGTATGAGGTAGTCCCATATGTTATAAGCCACCTATATAGCCAAAAACAGGCCGCCCGACATCGTGGACTATAAAAGGATCCATTTCCATTTCCAAACTTGTTTTTCACACTTTTTGATTTCCTATGCATAAGTGTGCCCCTATACATGGCATTTTGCACTTTGAATTTGTTTTTGGATTACCATATAGAGGAGAGCACCTCTCTATACACTCAGCACTTAGCACTATTGGTAAAAACGTAAAAATGAGATAAAAGAAATTGGCATACGTTCTCAAGTGGAGAGCATCACATTATATTAATGATCATATGCTAAAAATAGAAAGCAGTTACATTCTAATAATAGACTTAGTTACAACAAACTAACAACTAACTAATACACCTAACAAGTGTACGCAGACACTTTATTAAAATATTATACTAACTACACTGGAAACATCACCAGGCTTGTCCCGAAATTTGACAAAGTAACTCAGACCAAAATTTGACAAAGTAACAAGACCAAGCAGTTTAGTCATTAAATTACAGTATGACTCTTGACAAATACCCCCTCTAAGCATAATTGGGGTTGACCTTCAACCTTCATGATTTGGATAGTTAATGCATCGCGCCCCTCAGGGGTCCCGCACGACCTTTCATGTTCATTTTTCATCTCTATCTCATGCTCTAAATGGTGACCTCCACACAACCTTGACAATATCTTTGCCCTCGCCCGTATGATAAAATTTTCATGTCGCACGATCCTTCCCGCAAAATTATGTTTGCAAATATTGCAAAAAAACTTCAAACTTTGACATGCCCTAGCAACGACTGGTGATTTTTAGATTAACAATTTTTTTTTTTTTTTAAAAAGACTCAAAATCTTAGCCTTCAATTTCATGCAAATCCTACGAAAGAAAAAAAAATCCACAATATCAAGGATGAAATCTGTCGTCACCACATGCCTAACCATCTACAAAGAAGAAACAATCACTTTTGATGGATTTGTTGCAAAGGAATGACTTCTATCGCAGTTGCATGACCTTTGTGACCTTTGGATGCCCACGCGACTCTGTAACTCCTGAATCAGACGTGTTTTCTTCTGCCCACATTCCTTTTCGTCACCATTGATCACATTTTTTTTGCCCACACTTATACTATAAATTTCAGCCTTTTTAAACCCACGACAATGGGGTTTTTCCGCATCCTTCCACGATTTTCCCCAAATTTTTAGTTGCACTTCTTTCCTGTCCATGATGACCAACAATTGTGACCTCACGTTTCTGTAAATAAATAAACAGCTTGCGATTCCAGATTTTGAACAGCAAAACCTTGTGTCATTTTTCAAACACCAATCCCATGTCATTCTCCAAACACTCACAACCCTCTACAAATCCGCATCGTTTTTCAAATGCCCAATCCACATCGTTTTTCAAAAACCCGTGCCCTAGATGCTGTCATGTCCCCTTTTTTGAAATAGAGCCATCGAGAAGACCTCTAACCTATTTTCATTTCCCGTAGGCTAAAAGGAAAAGCAAGGGAAATAAATTATAATATTATTTTATGTTGGGCCCGATAATTTTTAATTTAAGGGGCAACTTAAATAATATTATTAAAATAAAGTAAAATGTGTCTTTAAACACTGGTATTAAAAATGAAAGTATTTTTAAATACTGAAAATAAAAATAAAAAGTATTTGTAAATACTATTTGGAGGGAAAGTTAATCATGGGACCGATTTGAAAATGTTTAAAAGTGGGTGCTTGGCTTCGTTCTTGGCATTGAGATTTCATTTGGCATTCTTCCTCGTGAACTTTTACATCCAAGCTTGGCATCCAAGCACGAAAACCCTTGGCTGTTTTCAATGATTTAGGAAGATGAAAACCCTCTTGGCCCTTGTTTTCCAGGGGTGAAGCCAAAAACACTCGTCTTTGGCATTGGCAAATTCCACCAAGAGTTTGCATGTTAAGCTAATTCAGAAATTTTGTGCAAAATTTCAGGATTCTATTGATTTGGATTTGCAAGCAAATTATCGTTCATGATTTAGAGAGTTATCTTGCAAATTTTCAAAGTTGTTACAGTTGGTTTATCATATATTCTAGCTGATCCTCATTGCATCTTGAGCACCACATCATAAGAGGAAGGTTTTCCATCATCTATCATTGAATTTATGCTGATCACCTATTTTTGCCTTGCTGATTGGACCATGCCAGCAATAAAGGGAGATCTGGAAACACCAATTTTGGGCGAATTAAGGGAGCCATACAATTGCACAAGTTGGTATCTTGCATGGGATTGAGGAGCGCCTAAGTTGGAGGGCAGAATCCATCATTTATTTGTTGTTTCATACTTTTACATATCCTATCATGACCGTACAGCACTACTGCAGCATTAATTTCCAGTCGTACCACTCATCCACAGGCCATACAGTTGTTGTTCCTGCCATAATACCCCCGTTACCAGCCGTACCAGTAAACTTCAAAAGTTTAGGTGGCCGTACAAAGGATATCTAAAGAAAAAAGGATCTTTTTCAAAAGGAGTTTGGTGCAAATTGTCTATGAGCAAGACAAGAATTTTAGGGTCAGATTATTGTTTAGGGTAATAAGACAAATAAATAGTGCAACTCTTTTGTATTGTAAATGTGCAAATATTTAAATGAAAGATATCTGTAATGTGCGTAGGGTCAGTTGATTGGATACGTTAACTAAAGTATGTTATGAGGGAATCAATAGTTGATAGGAAGTTGGAACCAACCTGTTTATGATGAAACTGTATTTATACCACTTGTATATGGGGAAAGAGGTTAGAGAGATGAGAGATTAAGAATAGAATGAAAGAACGATATTTACTAGAATGACTATTCCATAATACCAATAAGAAATCTGAATATAACTTGCTCTATTATGGTGTATCATTCTTGTTATTTTTTGGTTCTGCTCTATTATGATTTCTTTTATTTGCACCTACTTAATGAATGTATAACGGATTAATCCATATGTGTAACAACTATTATATTTACATGATAACTACAACCATCTTAGGATGAGTTTGGAAGGCTGCCAATGTATCACTAACAACAATTCAAGGACTATGCCCCCAATAGAGTTGAAGACATCCTAGGGGACACTAAGTCATCCACTAGGAATGTGTAGGAGTCCCTGAATGGTCGAAAAGGGGGTTTCCCTTGAACACCAATAAAACCCAAACATCCTAAGAATGGCTAAGGCGCCTTGCCTAGTGGTTGGAAGCAGCAGGGAGACATTTCATCCCCCTCCCCAAGTACCTAAACCAATGGGTACACCATGCCAAAACCAAGTCTTTGGGGTTAGAGAACATGTCCTTGTGTATCACTGAATATAACTTAGTCCTAAACCTACGCACCCTCAATTGGCATCATAACCTTCTCCTTGTCCTCCAGATTGCCAATCAATCAGGATCAGTTTATTTCTCAACTAAATATTTGCTATGAATGTCAAATAGTACCCATCTATTATAGACTTGGTGATGGCCTTACTCTTCTCCTTAGCCTGAGAGTTTGGTAGAGATCTCAAAAGTTTTCATCCCCTTAGATCTGAGAAGGCTGCATCATCATGCAAGAAAATCATCTGGTAGAGATCTCAAAAGTTTTCATCCCCTTAGATCTGAGAAGGCTGCATCATCATGCAAGAAAATCATCTCCATTTTAAAGATATCTGAGACTGTTGTATGTTACACAAAGATATATAATCAGAGGTCCTTCAATATCCTTAGACTCCTAAACAAGCACGGCATGCTTGTGGAATTCTTTAAGTTCCATAAATTATTAGCATCAATCTCTCAAATCAGTAACTTTATAGAATTGCCCTCTTCAATAGAGATTTCTATGGATAGATAAATGCATGCATCACTTGACCAATCAATGGCCATTTTGTAAATAACTGTCATCCCTTGTACTTAAAAGCCACTCAAATCTAATTGAATATTAAATTTACATACAATAATACCTTAGGATACCTTAGAGCAGACTCTCATTTAAGAAGAGAAAATGTAGCAGTTCCACATGGGGCTTCTCGTATGATTTTAAATTTTGGGCTTCATTTAATTCAACATCCTGAATACAAAGAATTTTTATACAGTTATTGGTATAAGTACAGGGATTATTCCACTTTTTCTGTCATCATGGTCTTTCTGTCCTTTATTAAAAGTTTGCTCAATGATCTTACTATCTATAGATTTTTTAATTCCTGGCTGCCTACAATGATGTGTCTAAAATATTTTTCCGGTTCAGAAATACCAGCAAAGGGCCAAGAAACATAATATACACGTCAGAAGAATAAAACCAACCTCATCTTTTGGAAACTATATTGTTTCTCTTCAAAACTTGTTACTTTTACGGAAAAAAAAAAGGTTTCGTGTCCATACATATTTTCAAAGGTCAGTTACATAATGTGAAAGCTTGGTGGAGAACGGTTGAAACATAGCTTGATATGACATATTATTAACTAATAACAGTACAGAGTTTAAGAATCCTAACCATCTAAATCTCCAGTGGAGAAAGCTGCTGCCTTTTTCTCCAACTCCATCTTCAGTTTCATGATATCCTCTTGAGCTAAACGCAGTTCATATTGAGTAATTGCAGCTTTTTCATCTGCTGCTTCCTTCTCCTCCAGCAAACTTTGTGGATCCACAACTGCAAAATATATGAACCAGAGATAATTTGAATAAATGCATTGCACAATAACTCAGACAAGAAAAACAATGCAACTACCCTGTTCAACAGAAAAACAATGCAACCACCCCATTCGACAAAAATAAACATTACATCTTATTCTTACAGCTTTGTATAAATTGTTGATAACAATGGTTAAGCAGCACTGTTTGCTAGTATCTTTTGCTAAAATACTCGTTTGGCAGAACGGCTAGCTATTGCTATTTAACAAAAGTTCATTACAAATTCAATTCCCGATACATCTTTTCATGCAAATAAGTAAAGAACCAAATCCTAAAGCATAATGCATACCCAAGATACATGTATTCTCTATATAACAGATTGTGAACCCTTAGATCCATGCTCGAGGCATTTCTACAATGAACCATTTCCAATTTAGACCAAGAAATGTATTCCCTACAGAGATTTCTTATTGCTGCATTATCATGCTATTTCAATTTTTTTGTATTTGATAAAAAAAAAATTGAAGATTCTGCATTTTGCAATTTCCCTGGAGCTCGTAAGTTTAAAGTTAACCTCCCATAACCTCGCAAATGCACTAACCCTGTTGTTGTGTGATTTGGTTTGCTATCTCTGGGTTCCAATGGTATTATGAGTTGCAGCTTTAAGGATATCATTATTAATGTGTAGTTTTTAAAGTTTTTGGAGAAAATTGTGTAGCAATATTTGTGTCAACGTTTCAGATTACACTCTGTGATCCATCATCAGGATAGCAATGGATTCTGGAATGTGATTGGAAATGTTGATACAAAAATTACTACACACTTTTTGTTAAAAGCTTGAAAAATCTACTTAAATGAACTGTTAAAATCTAATGCTGGCATCGTATAGTTTTGATATTTCTGGTGTTGTGGACGCCTTTAGAAACCCGGAATTTCTCATTAGCAACTGGCAGTAACCTGTTTTCCAATAGGTCTCTGATTTGCCTCTAGGTGTCTCATTCGCATCTACTTCTTTTTGGATCCGACAGAGGAACTAGTCCTACATTAGTGATCTTTATGAACAGTTTGGAAATTGAAGCAAAACTCGCAGATCAAAGCAACCCAGATGCGGAAATTCAATCCTAAAGCCCTCTAACCAATTTAGTGAAAACAAAGGACAGCCCGAAAATGGGTAATACATACGTCGCAAGTTATGCAATGATGAGATGTGATCCGGGGGAAATTTGTTTGCATCGGCAAAGAAATCCTTAAGCCTAATCGCTTGGGACTCCCGACCATCTTCCAGAAGCTCGTGCAACAATTCGAATGCAGTCAGCAAATAATTCTCTTCCAATAGAAAATTCACCACACAATTACATAGAGAAGCCTTCTCCACGTCCATTTTCCCATAAACCTGCCTAACATACAATTAAACAAAACAGAGATGTTCCAAATTCATAGTTGTCCTGAGCTCAGTAAAAAGCGCCAAAGATATTAGGAATTGATTAACGTTTCTGTGATATTTTATATGCATACCAAAGTCTGCAAAATGGATGATTTTTTTAGCGAAGGAGAATCATATGATTGTCCTGCCTGCAGATCTGTTCCTCCAACTACTTAGCGGATCTAAGAACGAAATACATCAGAACCCTACGCTTGATTTAAAGAATAGTCTGACATTATATATTAATTAGCAGTCGGAATCAACATAGAGTATATCGGATTTCAAACTTACTGGGCCGCATATACGAATTAACGAGAACCTACGCTTAAGGCTATGGTCTCATGGAGGGGCTTACCTAAACTTTCTCTAATTGGGAAATTTAGGAGTCTATTATAACTAGCACTTGCACCCATAGGAGGTTCAAGGAATAGGCCGATATGAAAATTTTCCGAGCACTATAATGTTCACATATAGAAGTCTATGGGCTAATTAGATAAAGTAGTATGGGTTAATTAGATAAAGTAGTGGCTCCTATTTTGTAGGATAAGATTTCCATTTATCTTGTGTGAAATCATACTTTATTATTTTCAAATTTAACCATATTTCCAAATTCTAGTCAACAATTGTGTAAGTTCCTTTGTATGAGACAACAAAAAAACATCAAGCTACCGAGTTATCTTGTAAGGCCAAGAACTAGTTCGGAGAGACCTTGGGTTAGTCATTTTACATTCGTTTGGATTTGATTCATTTTAGGAGAGATAAGACACTTAGTATTTTATCTAAGTTGAGCAGTGCCAAAACACCTATCAAGTCCAAAGTTTGGTTGTAATGCATAAACTCAAATATTTTTGTAGTTTGCTAGTTACTATGCATTGCATTAGATTGAATAAAAATTGATCGGCATTCATAGTCTATTTACAATTTACAACTTTTTGTAAAATGTGACCAGAGTCTCAACTTTAGCTACAATTTGCAATGCATATTCATTTTGCAGTTGCAACACTATTGCAAACTAAAAATCAGACCCAAAGTTTGTTTTCCATTTGCAACTTTTTAGTAAAATACTCTTTTGGAAGGTTTAATTGTATGTGAATTGGAAATTTAGACATTTTTGCATTGGGAATCATGTGTATCTTGCAAATACTATTTGAAGAATTAAAATTAATTTGATACTTGGTTATTTTGGGATGTAGGATATCAACATAAAAGGAAATGCAAGTTGTAAAAGGGAACTAGATGCAAATGGCGCTAAAAGGAGGACTCTCGAGGATAAAAGACACTTGGGAAATATGTGTGAGTCTTGTGATTTGCATCTACACATCATATTTTAGATGACATGTAATGAAATAATAGAATGTGAAAGGATAAGTCAAAATGACCCTTCACATTCCAAGACTTTTTGTCATCCTATAAGTATTTTTGGAGGGAGTGACTTTTGGCCTTCTATACAAAAGTGTCTATAAATACTTGTTTCTAACTCATTTGTAAAGGATTAGAAAACCCATTGGGAGTTTGGGAACTTCTAAAATTAAATAAATTTATCTTATTGCTACAATTTTCTATTTTGTTCCATCCCATGAAGTTTTCCAAGTACTGAATCTATTCTCTCTTTGTTTAAACTTATGTATTTAATCCAAAGGATGTTGATAAATGTTGACTTGTGTTTATGCCATTGATGCCTCGCTAATTGTGAGGTATTTTGTATGGTCAATTGACCACATTTGTGCATATTCAGATTTTCTAAACATTCAAGCGCATTACCTTCCCTTGGAGATTGCATAGACTCACATTGGGATTGTGGCTTCAAGTCCGATAAAGTGTAGTTTTTCTCAACTTTATCCATTCACCAAAAAATGTGCAAGGAGGATTGGATGAAGGTTTGGTTTTAATTTTTGTTTTTCTTTCCTTCTCTTTCCCCCTTTCTTTTTTATTTTTTTAATTAGTGGTAGATTATGATTTTGATGATAAATTTTATTTATATAAGGCAGAAATTTGTATCAATTTATTACTTCTTTTTGGTGGAATATTATAGATTTTAATTATATTCTTCGCTTTCCTAGAAATTAGAATTTGATTCTTCACAAAAGGATCACGTTTTCATGCATAACTTTTCAAATTCCATGTTTTAAAATTCAAATTTTTAATGGGTAGATTATTATTCTAAAGTTTTTAATCACTTGGAAAACCAATTTTTAATGTTGGAAGTTGTTGTCAAAATTCAAATAAAGTGAATCATTATTTCATTTTGTAATAAAATAGAGGTTTTAGATGGCTAATTAGTGATTAATTTCACTAAGTAAAACCTTTATTTTAGTTAAGCAATCCTAATTCCTCCATGGAGCCCATTGAACAGACTAGCCAAAGTGTTGTCGAACTAATGGATTTTAGTGAACCTCTAAATTCATTTAATGAAGACTCTTGAGGCTAGCCACCTTTCAAGCAGGGAACCTTTATTGTTCCACCCTACACACTTCATGATGTGTAGGTAGTTGGTGTGCTAAAAACCACATCAACAATTTATTTGTGAGATGGTATATATAGCCATAGTGCATGAAGAAGAAGATGTGGTTGTAGTAGTTTTATTAACAACAGATGTGACATTTTTGAAGAAATTATTATTATTTTTATAGTTTTTGTTAGAAGTTGTAGAACACCCTAAGGATGAAGTAGGAGACTGTGAGGCAGAAAAAGGTGCCTCAAACTGGTTGACAAACTATTGGTAATTGCACACGACTATATATAAATGTGTGAAGGATGGGTATCTCGTTAGTAGAATTTTGTCCCAAAGAAGAGGCTAAGGGGTTGCAATGAAAACCCACTGCACATCTAAGTTAGGATGTATGTATATGACTTCTGAAAAGAGTGATTGATAACAAAAAATAAAATCAGTGACCTTTTCATTGGCTCCTTATTTGCAATGTACTTGTATGCACAAAAATCACATCAAGCCAATGTGGTAGTCCTATGATGAGATGGCGGTCATAGCTCACGACCCTCGAAGGTGTGATTTTACCTCTTCCCAATAGTTTATGCCTTAATGAAATTACTTTTCATTTTGTTTCTTTTTCCCCTTCTTATTTTATCTTTCTTTCCATCTTTCCTACCTTTTTAATTGCTTGATTGATCCCCCTCATTTGCCTATTTAGGATCACCCCTAGTCTCTTTAAGATCACTCCTAGTCATCCTAGGCCATTGCTAGTGATCCAGGATCTCTTGGGTGACCCTAAATAACAAAAGGGGCGACCCTGTATCTTTTTGCACACATGAAACAACTCGTATTTTTGGCTTTTCTCTTTTGTTTTTAACCTATTTAAAATCCCATTTTTTCGTGTTAACTTGTGCTTTTCCTATATTTATTTCTATTGTGAACTCATTATCAATTTTTATCCCTTTTGAATTCTTTTTAAGTTTTCTTTGAGTTCACCTGAGTTTTCTTTAGTTTTCTTAAGTTTTCTTCTTATCTCTTCAACTATTTATGGGTTTGCTTCCTTTTTCTTCTTGAGTTGTGTTTTCTTTTGATATTGTCTCTTCTCCCATTCCCTCCCATTTTTTCCTATAAATACAAATCTCCTCTTCATTGTTTCACATCATCTTCTTCTTGTCACTTCTCATTCTCACAAGCTTCTCATCTTCTTTTTCTTTAAGCTTCTACATAAGCCTTGAGCCTTTTGCTTATTCTTCTTAGATTAGAAATCTTCTAACATAGATATCTCTAGAAGCTTTAGCCCAACTAATCTTTTCATACAAGCCTCGTGATAGGCCAAAACTGGGGTAAAGAGTGAAATATATTTAATGTTTACTAACTAAATTCAGTTTGGTCTAAGTGTCGATTTGAGAGTGTAAACTTGTGAAAGTGTCGTGGCTATATGCGCAAGGGCTGCAAGTAGTGAGGTGAGTGTAGATGAAATGCAAATACAACATAAAAATACTCATTTAATTTGCTACAAAAATTCTCCACTATTGTACAATCTGCTACAGGAACTTTGTGCTAAAAATAGTTGTGATAGTCTGATACAGGAACTGCAGTCTGTCAAAATTGTGCAAGTTGCTACATGAATTGTGCATATTTCTGCAACTATAGTCCTATGAAATAAATAATTTAAAACCAAACTGAAAATGTGTAAATGAAAAGTACTCACTCATTAGCAATCATAAAATTACTCACATATTTTAATAAATAAAATAAACCATGATATCAAAATAAAACACATAACATAAAAATTAACATCACCACCATTTCAAGAGAGTGGGCCCTCCTCTCCCTCCACGGGGTGACAGAAACCTTAAGACTTCAAACCAGCCGATGTGTATTATTTCTTTTCTTAAAAAAATACATTCCCCTTTCACGTCATTTCTTATGTATTATATAAGAAATGAGGCATTTACTAATTTACATGATGCTTCCCTATGACCTCAATCATGTAACTAAGAGATTCTTAACATGGTAGATTTGTTTGGTAACAAAATAACCAATATATCAAATTGGTTTTAACAAAATAATATGAACATTTATTTTTCTCTCGTAGCCATAATAATAGGGAGCATAAAAGTTGTTTATAGCCAGCAAATATTGTGTTTAGTTTATGGCCATTACAATATAAGAATTTGTTATAACAAAATATTAAAATATATCTTATCAAATATAGTGAAAAGTGTTTATTGGTTGGAAATAATTTTCTGGAAAATGCACCCACGGGCGACTGGAAGTCTATTGTGAAGTCTATTATCTCCACCTTTATTGATATGTTGTTGGAATTATTTTCTCAATCTAATGACAACAAATATTAGTAAATACAATATAATATTTATTATTCACGTATTTTATCTAAAAACTAAATTATATATATAAAGGTGGTAAAATGATATGGAATGGTATAAAAATGGAATATGAAAATGGGTATTAAGACATGCGAAAAAGGTTTTAAAACATGGCATAAAATGGAACGTGAATGGCTCTCATCACCTCATTCCTTTTCTTACTTTTTAGCCTTACAAGCTTAGAGCTTTCTCCATTTTGATTTCCCCACAAGCCACACAGCTTCTTGATAGTTTGATTTCTTCACATCTTTTTTCCACTAGTAGAATTTTGGCAAATAAATGACTAAGTGACTAAAACTTTTAGTCACAACAACTAAAAATGACTAAATTCTACTATTTTTTTGCAACTCAGCTATAAATGAGTAAATAAATGACTAATTTGGTTGTTGAGTAAAAAAAATTTTAGTCACAGAAATAAAATGACTAAATAGTTAGTCACCCAAATACAAATTAGTCAAAATTTTAAAAAGAACTTTTCAAGAAATTATTGGTGGGATGTATTGTCGCGATTCACTATTCGTGTTCATTCCAACATTTTTCGCTATCTGCATTGCCATCATACCCTATTATGTATCTTCCTTTTATTTGCAGTCAAATATCCAACTCCTTACTGAATATCACCATCACCATCACACTCTTCACTTGCAGGCACTCTAAAATGTTCTTCACGCACTCAGCTTGTAATATCTCTGACCCTTTAGAGTTGCTTGTGGTGGACTCGCTGAAAAACAAAAGGTCAGGAATGTAGAGATGAAAGTACTTTCCCAGAGCTACTTCGCACTGAGGCATTTTGAGTTATAGCAGCTACTTGCATGGGCGATAAAGAGGAGAGGACCTGGAGACTTCTAAAAAGGCAGGCAAGGAATTCAGAGTTTGTTGCAACGAATTTGAAGTCGGCGAGGCCCTCTGAAGTGAAGTCAGATTTGGGGACACCCTTTGCAGCGAATTCAGAGGTAATTCGAAAGCCCAATTACATTTATAAACAAAAAATCTATAGCTTTGTGATTGGCAACTTACAGTAGTTACAATCTACTACTCTTAATAATGTTCTTTTACAATCTTGCCACTGTTCTGCTTCATAATGTGTTCTAGCTAAATATAATAAAATTTGGGTGTCAGTGCCAAAATAGAATTTCCTCAAACAATTTTGATACATTTTCACTACAAGCGTAAACTGTCCTTGTGTAAAGTAAACATGTGCTAGATTTACCCACACATCATGCATCTAAACAAAGATGTTTCCTGCTGCAGCTTCTTGTACCTGTGTAAAAATTTCCTTTGCAATATCAAATCGACCCCTTTCAACTAGCACAATGGCTGCCCCATTTGCAGCATAAACATTTCGTGGTCTCTGTGCCAACACTTTACAATACAGTTCTCTAGCCTTCTCAAGATGTCATGCCTCCACCTTTGGATCCCTCCTCTCATTATGAAAAGTTGCAAAATAATTCCAATTTCCAAGTGAAATGTCAAGATAAGAATTTTTTGCATCTGATTCACTTTGTGCAGCTTTAATTGTTTCTTTTGCTTTAAGCCAGTCATCTATTTTCAATTCCATTTTTCCAAGCATAGATAAAGCATTTGATGAGTTTTTATCCACCTTAAGTGCATCCCCAATCAATTCTAGGCTTAGTTGGATCTCATTCCGAGCCTGAGCCATGGCTGCAATACGTAGATATGCATCCACATAATCAAGAAAATTGAACAATATTAGTTTGTATAAAAGATTTTCTTTTTTAGTATCATGTAGATGTTCAAACAACCTAGCAAGATTAAATAGTGTTGTGACTTTATCCCATGGTAGCTCAAGTGAAACACCACCTTCTTCTAATCGATGGAAGAATTCCATATCCTTAAAGAGCATAAGAAAAACTGTAGAATTGGCACTGGGGATTTTATTTATGAATTCAACCCAAGTGCCATTTCCTAATGCCTCCATAAAAGTTTGTTGAGCCAACTCTAGTTCATCATGCTCAAAATGAAGAACCCCAATGTTGTTTAACAATTGAATGGGTACTTCTTCTCTGCTCTTGTTCAGAAGAGACTTTGTTGTCTTAAGAGAATCTAAGGCTGCACCGGGGTCTGATGATAATAATAACTCACCCATCTTGATAAATGCATGTGCATCACGTGGATCTATGCGAGTTGCCTTTCTTAAAATTTCCAAAGCCTTATCTATATGCCCTTGTTGAGCATATATATGGTCTACAACTTTTAAGCTCTCACAGTTCTCAAGGTGGACCTCCAGAACCTTTTCAAAATTTGAGAGAGAACTCTTAAGATATCCCATTTTTAATTGCACCTGTCTGCAAAATCATGTGGCCTCTGGCTTTCCTTGACTAATGCCATGTAGTAGTAGCCAGTGGTGTCATAATCACCTTTACTATGATAAAATCGTGCAAGATTATAATATGAATGAGATTTCATGAGAGGTGGTCAGCTCAAACAAGAGCTATCTCAATCATCTATTCCACAATAAAATGCTGCCCTGTGAAGAAAAAATGGTTTGATAAATGATTCAATGCCATTGCACAGTACGGGTATAATTCAAAGGCTTTACGCATCTTTTCCATTCCTTCATGAACACTACCTTTTTCACTAACTATAAGAATCCTACAAGTAAAAAATGCACAAAACCTACCACAACAGGGTATTCCTCATTTCCACTTCTTGCTTTTGTTCCACTGCATCCATCTAACTTGCACTAGTTTTAGTATAGCTTGCATCCTAAGAAGAAACACCATAATCCCCGACTGCCATTTGTATGTGAAAAACCTGTCACTAGAAGTTTGACACTATTTTCATGAGAAGTGCTTGAAGAGAAATAATTGTGCCCTCTAGCTATTTACTGTCACTAAAGTAAAGCCCCCACTCGGTACATGACCTTGGTCATAGTGTGTTCATTCAAAACAACTGCCATTGTTATGACTGGGAGTTTTCTTTTATCGCTGTGACTTCTTACTGAAGAATTGATTCTCACCCTTCTTATTCATAAATTTTACTTATCCTTACAAACATTATACATATACTATGAAACCATTAGGCACATTCAAAATACCTACACTAGTTCACATCCATATACAAGACTCATATGAATCATCATAGTGACTGTTATATAAGATTCACAAGCTACACACCATACAACTCATATAAACTGTAGACACTTAAATTTGTCCATGTCTTGACCATCACCTGGTCGACATGACCTTGTAATGTTTTGCCCTAGGTTTTAGGTCATCCCACTCACAATTCCAACTTAATCACATTCTAATTATTTAAATAAATCCATTTATTTAATTAATTCCCCCTTGTCACACATCTCACATAATTCAAATTAAAAATTTGAATTATTCCCTCACCTTTCATCTCATTCAAACAAGTGTCACATGCTACATCTTCCACTTAATACCCCTTCACATGTCAAACTGATTCAAATAAAATATTTGAATTAGCTCCCCTTTATTCTCCATCGCACACTTGTCTTGTGACTACAATCCCTCTTGAAGTGGAAAACCCTAATCAATCTCAACCGTTCATATCATTCAACATAACTCTCAATCTCATCCATCCATTTGAATTTGCCTTTTCTATAAAGGAAGCCCCTCACAAGTCATTTTCAGATGATCTAGCTTTTCAGTACCATTATGCTGCTGAAATCATGAGCAACCAACAATCCCCCATTATCAACCCTTCAAAATCTTGCATGCTTATGTGAGATTGAGAAGAGCCATGGAGGTCAATCAACACTAGTTTGAATATCGGTTTGCATTTGATTTATATTTTGTATTTTCATTCTAGTTTGTGCTTCATGGTGCTAGTTAGGGTTTGATTTTTTGTTGTTTTGATTTCTACCCTAGATTTTGCCCTAACAACAAAATGGTGAACCCTACGTGAAAAGATCAATTTTTGTCAACTTTTGGAAGGAAAAATTTGCAGGTGGCTTCTTGGTCTCAAACAGACCTCGCCATTGAGTCCGGGAGGCCCTTTTGGCAAAAAATGACACTAAATTCGCCTTATTTGGCTTCCAAGAATTTTTTGTAAAATTTTGAAAAAAAAATTTAGGGCCTGTGAATCCATACAATATGAATCCATATCGTATGGACCCGTAGACCCCTGTGTCAGTACTGATTTAGGTTTGTGTTGATTTGGTTTGCTTTGTATTTCATATTGCAAGAAGGGCTGAGATTTTAATGTTTTTGGTTTGTTGTCCTCCACAAAGGCTTTCCTAAAACCCTAGGTTAGAGTTTTTCTGTTGTTGTTTGTGGTGGTGATTAAGCCTTCATTGCCACCCATAAGCCTCATCGCCACCAATTTAGAGGTTGTCGCTGTAGACACCTAAAAATGTCTTTTACCATCAAACCGACTCCTGACATCCTTAAACATACCAATTTCCCTTATAACCAATTAATTAAATTTTTACTTAATTAATTTATCCATTCATCATTTAATTTTACACCATTTTATCCCCAACAATTGAATTAATTCTATTAATTCAATAGTTCAAACTTTAGCCAATTGATTTAATAAATATGCAATATTTATTTAGTCAATTTCCCCCTCCTCTCTAAATCCAATTAATTAGTTAAAATCATGTTTAACTAATAAATTCAGCCTATTAATTGACCTATCCCTACCCTAAGTAATTAAATAGCTATTATTTAATTGCCTACCCTAGCCTACCTCATCCTAGCCCTAGGATTAATTAAATACAACCTTATTTTATTAATCTTAAACCTCTCATTAAGATGGTCAAATCCAGCTTAACATCCTTCCCCACATCCTCCAAATAAAAAATTGGAATATATACACATAAGTCAATTTTTTATTTAAATATATCCCACATCACAATTAATTCCTCTTACAACCCCTTACCACCCCCATACCTCATTTATCTCCACTTATCCCCAAATAAATTTTTAATTCATTTTACATTCTCCATATGAATCTCACTCATACTCATTTAATTCCCCCTTTTCCCAAAATGAATAAAAGATTTACTTTTATTCCTAGCCCTTTATTCCTCCAAGATTAAATCTGGGCCCTCCACATCACTTTTATCCTCCACCATTGATCTTCCAAAACAATCTCCACCCTTGGATCAAAATCCCTCCAAAAAATCTATAAATAGAACCTCTCCCAAGCCATTTGGGGATTGAATCTTCAAGTAATGTTACCGTGTCCAAATGTCCATTAAGCTAACATTGTGAGTTGCAATTGAGATAGAGCATTTCACATTTTATTCATCCATTAGGGTATATCTTGTCTAGGAGCTCTTGGGTGTAAAGTTTCTCTCCCTTTTTTATGAGATTGGGTTTTCATGTCTAGGTATAACTCTTTGTTTGTTATGCATTTAGTTTATATTTTACCTTTGATTTGAATCACCTAATCTACATTGGCACGCCCGGTGGGACCCACAAGGTCCATATCTAATCAAATTTTGTGAGTTTTTGTGGTTGAGACGTGTTGTTGCAGGTGCAACGCTATCTACCATGCGCAGTAGCACTATCTTTAGCGAGTATTGGCGCTATTTGCTGTTCTAGCGCTATTTTGCAGAGTGTTTCTTTCTCAACTCTCACTCACGAATCCATCTAATCTCTAGTCTTCCTGTGGTTTTTTAGGGTTATCTGCTCTCTGTTTTGTAGGAATCTTGAACAGAATAAGGGGAGGTCATGCCGAAATTTGTTTAAAGACTAAACATGCACTTTAGCTTTCATTTGGTCTTGGCTTTTCATTTGTTATACTAACAAGACTAATAGGACCTTTGTTTTGCAGTCTGACGCTCTGTTTTGGTCAGGAAAAACCTCTGTTTTGCAGGATGGACACATTTTGGCTTGTATCAACGCTATTGGCACCCAGATTGGTGCTATTCGCAGCTATGACCAGACCACTTGACAGTGCGCACAGTGGCGCCTTATTGTACACATATTTGCACTATTTCATACTTTGACGCCCTCTATACCTAATTGTAGTGCAATATTATGTTCTAGCGCCTTCTCTATATCATTGTAGCGCCATATTGTCTACTGGCGCCTTCTGTCTTCTGTTCTAGCGTATATTTGTAAATCAACGCTATTTGTCTAGGGTAATGTTTTCTTGGTCAATTTTTTGCCAGTAGCGCCATTTGCAGTCTGCAGTGGCGCCATTAGGTCTTTGTTTTAGTGCTATGTTTAGAGACTGACTTTGTGTTTTGTGCAGGGACTGATAAATTGTTTGCAGGTCATCAACATCATTTTGCAGACACCAACAAGTTTTTGCAGGGTGTTTATCTTTAGATTAGCAAACACTTCATTTGGGAATTAAAAAGAACCCTTGCATGTTAGTTTAAACAACATTTTGATTTGGTGCAATAAAAATTGATCAACAACCAACAAACAAATCTTTGTGTGTGTGTGCCTTAGTTAGAACAAACATTTGAATTTGGTGTTCTAAAATTCACTAGTGTGTGCCAACAACTCTATCAAAACATTTCAATTTTGGGCTTTAAACAGAACCACAAAGTGCATCAATAAACTCATTGGATTCAAAAGAACAACAATCTGCATTCTTCACTCATCTAAACAAGAAAACCAATCTAAGTTGTGTGAAGTGTTTTCATGATTTTGTTTGTAGTGTGAAAAGTGTATGCTCTTCCCTCGCACCATTGGTGACCTTGGGAATCAAAAGCATTTCACAACACTTGCATGAATCACCCCAAACATAATCCAAAGAACTAAAATGAACCTTGTTTAGTGTGAGACAATCACAAAATATACGTATGCTCTCCCCTCGCATCCTTGTATGAACTTGGGGATCAAAAGTATTTTTGTGGTTGTGTTGCTTTTGTTAATCCTTAGAGGGCTTGCCACCCCGCTTCGAAAGGTGGGAACGACCCAAGCGGTAATAAGCTAAAGCCAAGCTCTTTCGAGCCGCTATATAAATTAATGTGTTTGGGACGAAAGTCACAAGCAACAGGTGTTGTTGTGTCATACCGACAGCCAACCTCCCCCAAAACCCTCCAAAGCGTAACCCTTGGAGGCTGGGAGACTCCATAATAGAGAGTAGCGCTGTCGCTCGTATGGCCACCTGAACGAATGCACTTACTACGAACCTTTGTTTAGCAAGCCAAAAACCTTCTATTTGTTGACACAAAAGGGAAACCTTTGAAGCGGCCCTGATTCATGCGGTTCTTAGCTGAGGTAGCAGGGACAATCCTAAGGTTTGGTGAGGGACAAGCCTTCATGGAAACCTGGATCTTGGTATGCGTGAGAAGTGTGTGCAATTGTAAAGAGGCACCGGTGCTACCAAGATCCTGGAGCTACCCGCTTTGAATAGGCGCAGTTAGGGGATTCAACAAATACTGTCATATCTTCGCCTTAGGTTGTACAAAGTGCTTGTTTAACAAAATCCCACGTCTTTTCACAAACAAAATCTTGGTTATTGCATGTTATTGTGCTTAATTTGTCTTTCAAAAAATTTTCCAAGAGACAATAAAAATCATTTGATCAAACATCATATCAAAACAGATCCAAAGTTGCCATCAAAATCTATCTTTTTCAGAGCCTTGACCAAAACTGCCCTGTTTTAGCGCCATCTCTGTATGCTTTTGGCACCATTTCATCTATGGATTGGCGCTATTTGCAAATTGACTTGCCTGAAACTAAGACCCATTCAGTTGTGATCTTTAGGACATGTTATGCCATAATCCATATTCACATTCCAAAAAACCGTCAGTACCCCATCCATTTTCTCCTCAAAATCTCCAAATCATACCTTCATTTAGACCTTAGAGAATCAACCATTATCATTATTGGACCCTTTGCTATTCATCCTCATTAATCTTTGCATACCTTTTTGGACCAAAACAAAAAAATCTTTGTCACAAGAAATCATTCCAAAATCCAAAAACATATCCAAAATCTTCCAAATCAAAACACCCATCGATAAATCATCAACCAAAAAACTCGTCATCCCTTTGATCTAAAGCTAGATCTAGATTTCATCATTCACATCATATTTTGCTTGGAGAGTCATTAGTCAACCTTTCAAGTAAAATAATCATCCTTCTTTGTGTAAGGTCATTAGTCTACCCCAAACAAAGAGAAACATCCATTTTTGCGACACAAATCTAGATCTTACGTAAGCTCAATTTGTTGACCATCAAATCCTTTCAAAAAAAAAAAACATCATCCTAATCTCTCATATCGAACATCAAAATCTCTTCCATCAAACCATCCTCATGCAAACATCATCCATCATCTACCCTTTGGTCCAAATTTGTGCAAAAGTCAATACTGTCCATTCTTATCATCCTTATATTAACACCTTTTGAAGACTTATCGATCTTTCATCACACTACAATCATCCCTTCATCTTCTTCTCTACTCCATCTCACTACCACATCCATCTTTGGGTCCAACGATTTAATCCAAATTCTCTAAGGTCTCCATACCCATTTCACTCCATCTCCAAAATCAAAACCATACACTTGCATGCCCATAACCAGATCACAACACAAGAAAAATAAAGCAATGGCAGAACAATATAAGGGCATAGGAATGCCTAATACCAATGACAGCAACATACCAATCAACCAAACATACAACCTACCTACGGTCTTTCAAATCCCAACATATAATCCCAATGAAAATCCCTTCCATTTCTTACAACAACCGCCGCCACCGCCGCCGCCGCCACCACCAACACAAAATGTCCCCACCATGTCCCAAGATGATCTAGATGTCTTGAGCTTTACACAAGACGTCGATAGCATGGACCTACTTGACAAAATCCTAAGGTCGGATCCAAATAGATATCTTGATTATCTCCTCAAAATTGGTGCTAATTCACCTCAGAACACAACATCGTCACAACCATCCACCTCTAACGTCAATCCTATCACAACCTCCCAACCATCTACATCAAACACCCAACCTGTCATCTCACAAACCTCAACTCCCACCGTATCTACCACCACCACAAGCTCTAATGTCACCACATCTACAATCCCCGCAAGTGTCTCCAATCCTACCACCTCCTAACCCGTCATCACATCCACTACCACAACTACCATAAACTCTTTTGTTCCACAAATCACCTTAGGCATACAAGGGAACCTCACGCATGCAAGTGCTTCCACAAGTGTGCCTCCACATAACCCATAAACCATAGCTTACCTAAGACACTTCTATTCACAACCACCTTACAACATGACCAACCCATCTAACATCAATGGCACGTATCCACATAACCCCATAGCATTATCAACACAACATAACCCCAATCCCCAAATACCCCCACATATTCTCCAACAAATCCATGCCTATCAACAACAACTCGCACAACTCAACCAAAACACCACCCCACAGTACCAAAACGCAACCTCCCAAAACCTCCAACATCAAACCCCACCTAATCTCCAACACCTCATCCATCAACAAACCTACACACCCCAACCACAATCAACACCGGATCTCACAACTGTTGTACAGGCCTTGATCCAAAAGGTAGACGATATGCAAACTAGGGGCAAATGCAAGCACTATTCCTTTGAGGATATTTGCGCCTATCCATTTGATCAGACATTGTACATACCCCCTTTCCCCAAGAATTTCGAAACGCCAAAATTTGACAAATACAAGGGAAAGGGAGACCCTAGGGATCATCTTAGGGAGTTTTACCTCGCTTGCTTAGAAGTCTCAAACAATGATACATACCTAATGAGACTATTTCCAAGAAGCCTCAGTGGTCAAGCCGCTGATTGGTTCGCACATCTTCCCCTGGGCATTAGATCTTTCCCTGAGCTTGCAAAAAAATTTGTGAATCATTTCTCCTATAACTTCGAGCATGAAATGTCTATGACTGACCTTTGCAACACAAAACAAAAAAGCGAAGAATCTTTCGCTTCCTTCTTGTAGAGGTGGAGAAGCTTAGCAAGCAAACTCCCTTGGCCAATTCCTGAAAAACAACTCGTCACCATGTTTGTGACTAACCTCAATCAGGAAATAGGGTTCCATTTACAAATCCTTTGTGCGTCTACCTTTGAAGAAGTCATCAACAAAGGTACAACCATCGAACGAGCCCTCATTGCCAAGGGCTCGATAAAATTATATGACTACAAGTCCAACAACAACAACAACAACAACAAACTCAACATCAACGTCCCCAATACAAATAACAACAACAATGCGCAATCAAACGAAAAGCCACGCTATTGGGGAAAGAACAAGAACACCTTGAACAATGGCATCACGGATGTGAAAGTCATCCAACATGTACAGAATCAATCACCCGCACATACATACACCGCCAATACAAATACCCAGAGGGGGCATTTTAAACAAAACAAACCGCGAAGACAATTCATGCCTTTAGGGGAACCAATTGTGGATATCCTTGACAGGTGTCTAAAGAAAGGTTTGATCACTCTCCCACCTGTTACGCCCCGCCAAGAGAGTGAGCTCAAAGCGGCATGGTACAATGAAAACGATTACTGCGACTATCACCACATAGTGGGACATAAGATTGCTGATTGCATGAAGCTAAAGCACTGTGTGCAAGACCTCATCGATCAGAATAAAGTCAGCCTTGATCAAAGCACCCAACCATCACCAAACGCCAATCTTGGAGCTTACAAGGATCCACTACCCAACCATAATAAAGCCTCCTCATCCAATCAAGCATACAACGTCACCCCACCACCTGCATCATATGACTCTATCATAGGGCAGATAGAGCCATCATCTCACCATGTCAACACAATCACGATTCGAGCACAGGCACCCGATTGCGCTGTCACAACCCGTCATGGCCGTGTATCCATCCGCACAACCCCTACCACTAAACAAATGCTTGCATCCACATCAGATTCCCTACCCCCTCGTCCCATGACACGCCCATCACCTACCAATCAGTACAACCTCCTAGAGCATCTAGGAAAAATCCCTGCACAAATATCCATACTTCAGTTGCTCCGCACATCACCCCTTCACAAAGACGTCCTTGACAAAGCACTCTTGGAAACTCAAGTTCTCACCAACTTAAATGTGACCCAATTCCAAGCCATGGTAGGACATATCACCACACCTCACCATCTCACATTTTCAAAAAAGGATCTTCCCGCTTCTGAACACTTACACAATGACGCTTTACACATTGAAGTCTGTATCCACAAGCACATCATCAAAAGAGTCTTAATAGATGGTGGCTCCAGCCTAAACATATGCACTCTTAAATTATTAAAACACTTGGGATACTCAGATGTGGTTGTAGACACCAGTGAGTGCATCATAATCAAAGGGTATGATGACACCGAACAGCTATCTAAAGGCACCATCAAGCTCCCTATTCAAGTGGGACAGAAAATACTGGAAACAAAATGTTAGGTCCTTGATCTTAACCTCCCCTACAACATTCTTCTCAGTCAACCATGGATCCATGGCATGCAAGCGGTCCCATCTACATTCCATTAATGCCTCGAGTTCCCTCACAATGGCACAGAGGTAACCATCTATGCCGACCCCCGCCCCTTCCAATACTGCAATTTCTTGGAAGGCCATGACCACACCTTCTTCCCATACAACAAAGCCACCACCAAAGCCAATCCAACAACTTCCACCTCATATATCGACCCCGCCAACATTGCCACCACTTCATCCCAAACACAACCACCGCCTAAGGTCAAGATCAAGCTCACTGACATGGGATGTGGGGAATACGACCTGCACGGTACCTTTTGTGTGGGCACATTACCCAATCCTAAAATGTTTGGCATCCCAAAAACAAAAGCAGCCAACACAGTAGTCATCAAGTGTAAACCATCACCCATCTTTGAAAAGAAACATCTCCTAGATCAGGATGTGCTCGAAGATATCTCATCCTGGCTATATAAGGATGAAGAATCTGAGCAGGAAGCTCCTACCATACCAACATAAATCTATGGTAAAGGTTCAGAAATTGTCAAAAACATGGGTTATAAAGGACAAGGTGGTATCAGCCTTCATGAACAGGGGATCGTGGAACCAGTCCAAGTGACAACAAATCCCTATACTCAAGGGTTAGGATATGGTCAATGACAATGTATCCTCATTATCAGCGAATGTATCTTAGCTAAGGTTGCTACGGTCTCCCTTGAAGTCGACAACGTCAATGAAACGGGCCATCAAGACTCCTTTAGTGACTTTGTCGATTTCTTTGACTCATCCATATGCACCATCTACATAGTCACCACCCTAGCCTCGTCATCCAAAGACTTACCACTTGTATACCCAGACCTCATAGACTGGGACCAACGGGGACCTCCTATCTTCGACGTAGCACCAAACGATGAGGCCTTCGCTGAAATGATGGGGGTTAGAGATCACTTCCCCCTGGGAGATCATAGAGCAGGATACATCATGGAACTTGATATGCATGCCTATTTCAGGGAGACAACCCCTGCTTCCAGTCATAAAAAACATAAAAATCAAACATGGATATGATGGTGAAAACCGTTTTGCGGCAGTGTCAGATCCTAAAAAAGTAAAAACAAAAGACGTATCTCCTGGTGAAAACCTCCACGAGGTGCTAAGAGATGGAAGCATGGGCCTTCCCAAGATAGACAAGGTTTATCCAGATAGGTCACCCATCCTGGTAGAGCCAGCCCAAGAGATGAATCTTGGGACGGAAGAAGAGCCGAAAATCACTTTCAGGGCAGAATCTCTTAGCACAGTAGAGCAAGAAAACTTCCTAGCATTCTTCAAACGTAGAAATCGCAATTTTGTGTGGACCTATGCATACATGCCAGGGCTTGATTCCGCTTTGGTTTCCATCACCTTGCAGTACGCCCTGATGCGAAACCAGTAAAGCAGAAGCTCAGAAAAAAGAATCCTCAGGGTGGCCCTCCTAGTTAAAGCCGAGCTAAAGAAACTACTGGATGTTGGGTTCATTCGCCCAATTGATTATCCTGAATAGGTTTCCAACTTAGTACCAGTAGCCAAACCTGATGGCTGAATCCGCTGCTGCACCGACTTCCAAGATCTCAACAAAGCCTGCCCAAAGGATGACTTCCCGTTGCCTAACATTGACATGATAGTGGATCTCATGACAGGATAGGAGATGTTATCCCTAATGGATGACTTTTCAGGGTACAACCAAATCTGGATCGCAGAAGAGGACTAACATAAGACAACCTTCATATGTCCATGGGGGACGTACTGCTGGGTGGTAATGTCATTCGGTCTAAAGAACGCTGGAGCTACCTATCAAAGAGCTATGACTGTCATCTTCCACGATCTTTTCCACCACATCATGGAAGACTATGTGGATGACTTACTAGGAAAATCAAAGACAAAGGAAGAACACCTGGATGTATTGGCAAAAATCTTTGACCGATTAGAGCAATACAATGTTCACCTGAATCCAAAGAAGTGTGTCTTCAGGGTCACCTCTAGAAAACTTTTAGGATACATAGTCTCCAGAAGAGGAATTGAGGTAGATCCCGCAAAAGTCAAGGCCATCACTGAAATACCTCCTCCAAAAACACTAAAATAGCTGAGAAGTCTGTAGGGGAAACTCCAGTCCATTCGTCGGTTCATTGCTCAACTGGCCGATAAATGTCAATCATTCCAGCATCTACTCAGAAAAGACAACTTTTGTCTGGAACACTCAGTATCAGGCTACCTTTGACCAACTAAAAGATTATCTAGCCAATCCCCTTGTTCTAACTCCACCGAGGCAAGGAGAACCCCTCCTGTTATATATCTTAGCAACAGAGACAGCTATCGGAGCCTTACTAGCACAACACGATGAACAAGGGAAGGAAAGAGCCATCTATTACATCAGCCACACCCTGATCTCATATGAGCTAAACTATACACAAATTGAAAGAGCATGTCTGGCCCTAGTCTTTACTGCACAAAAACTAAGACACTACATGCTCAATCACAAGACCAAGCTCATCGCCAAGATCGATCCACTGAAATATCTACTAAACAGAGCTGCTCTTATTGGGAGAATGGCAAAATGGGTCATGATCCTCACTGAATTTGACATCGAATATACCGAGAGAAAATCCATCAAAGGACAGGTTATCGCAGATCAGTTGGCTGAAGCACCCATTCCTGCAGAATATCCTACACTGGTAGAATTCCCTGATGAAGCCATCTTGACAATAGCACCAGCAACAGAAACATGGAAAATGTACTTTGATGGATCATACACACACAGAGGCTTGGGGCAGGTGTCCTGTTTGTTACTTCTCAAGGCGACGCCATCCCTAAGTCCTTCAAAATCACATTCCCATGTACCAACAACGTGGCAGAATATGAGGCCCTTATCACAGGTCTCCGAATGGTAATAAAATGGAAATTTAAGAAGCTGACTGTGTATGGAGACTCTCAATTGGTCATCTGACAGGTAAATAATGAGTACAAGACCAAGGATGATAAGCTCTTGCCCTACAAAAAGATGGTCGATGACTTCAAAGACTACTTCGATGACATCCACTTTGAGCAAATCCCAAGGCTCAATAATAAAGCTGCAGACGCCATGGCCACCATCAGATTCCTAGTCGACATGAAGAAAGATAACAAGAAGTGTGAGTTCCTGATCGAAGAACTCCCTATCCCAACATATGATGTTCCTCAATCGGAACTAGTGTGCGAAGTCATTGGTCCCCTATCCCCATGGTATCAAGAAGCCTATCTATACCTCCATGACAATATCATCCCCCCTAACCTATCCACCTCACAATGAAAATATTTCATCCACCAAGCCTCCCGCTTCATCCTTGTAGGAGATACCCTATACAAAAGGAGTCTTGATGGCATGCTTCTACGATGTTTAGACTCTAGGGAAGTTGAGGTGGCCTTGCAAGAGGTACACGTAGGCATCTGTGGGGCACATTCAAGTGGACCCTCTCTGTCTAAAAAGATCATGAGGACCGGATACTATTGGCCAACCATGGAATGACACACCTACCAGTTTATCAAAAAATGCCTACCATGTCAACAGCATGGGGATCTCATTCACGCACCAGCACAGGAGTTGCAACCCATCACGACGCCGTGGCCTTTCTCACAGTGGGGACTCGACCTCGTAGGCAAAATACATCCCCCATCCTCCAATGGCCATAAGTTCATAATCACTACTACCGAGTACTTCACTAAGTGGGTGGAAGCAATACCACTCACCTTCACCACTGGAACCCAGATATCCAAATTCATCCTCCATTACATCATCTGTCGCTATGGTATCCCTCATTCCATCATCATCGATAATGGAAAAATATTCAAGAATCAGAAAGTTCGCACTTTGTGCAAAAAATTCCAAATCCAACACCACTTCTCCACTCCATATTACCCTCAAGGAAATGGTCAAGCCGAAGCTTCAAATAAAACCATCCTGCACATCCTAAAGAAGACAGTTAATGAGGCCATGACTGGTACCTCCAACTCAACCCCGCCCTATGGGCCTACTGTACAAGCATCCGCACCCCCATAGGAGCCACTCCATTTTCCCTAGTATTCGGATCCAAAGTTATTTTACCTATTGAGGTTGAGCTCCCATCCCTACGAGTATCCCTGCAAAACATAATTAATGATGAGGAATACCGAGTCGCATGGTTGCATCAGCTCGAATTACTGGATGAGAAACGCCTGAATGTGTTGAACCACCTGCAGGCCTATCAAAATCGCCTTAGAAGAAGCTATAACAAGAGGATCAGAAACCAAAAAATTGAAGTAGGTGACCTTGTCCTTATGGAAAATCAGAAGAACTTGCAAGAGCATCCTAAGAAAGGAAAGTTCGAGCCCAATTGGCTAGGACCTTATGTCATCACAACCACCTATGGATTAGGAGCATACCAGCTTGCAACACCTGAGGGGCAGCCTCTGGATGAGCCTATGACCATCCTACATCTAAAGAAATTCTACGCATAACCCATCAAGTACCCCAATCAAAAAAATAAAAAAAATCAAGAAAAAAACCTGAGTGCAATAAAAACTTCCAATGGTGAAAATCACTTCGGTGACGCCTTGAATAAGTACGATGGTGAAAACCTGTTTCAGGCACCATGCGTAATGGCCGATTCTACCATCTAATAAGTCCTCTTTCCATCACAACACTCCATATCGCACACATCCCATGGCTTGGAATTGTGAAACATCGAATCCTATCACCCACCCCGCACTATCCCACCCAAGGCTAACCCATGGAATGAGGATCCTTGTAAGCTTCCTTTTGTACAACAAAAAATCAAAAAATCTAAAAACAATACAAAATCAAAAAATCTAAAAACAATACAAAATCAAAAAATCTAAAAACAATACAAAATCAAAAAAATCCAAAAATAATAGAAAACATAGAAAATAAAAAAACAACACAATTCATCGCAAATCACCCCATACATCGATCTCGCTGCAACTCGCAATCATCAAACATACATCAATCCTCACCATCACACCCATCCCAAACCATTCCCACATCAACAAGTCTTGCCAGAACTACATATTCATCTCGCCCGCATCTTGAAAGTACCTTGATCCTGTGGACACAGGGTATGTAGGCAGTCTGGAATACGAAGGAAGTTTCCAGTACTCAGGTACCTCAGATGCACCCATCCACCCTATTTGGATGGTCCCCATACACTGAGCTTTCTAGACCTAATAAATGAGACACACGCTAAGTATATACTTGAAGTCTAGTCCCTAACGCAAAAATCATCAATCAACATACCAACTATAATCCCACACATAGCCTGACTATCCTTTTGCCCACCTTTCAAAAATTTTCCAACAAAATCCAACTGATTCGCATCCTAGGATATGTCGTTCCCATAATGGACAAGAATCTGTCATTCTATCAACATGTATCTTGGCAAGAATACACAAAGGCTATCTGTATCTTTTTTTTGGTCTTTTTGATTATTAATTTTTATCTTTTGTCTCACTCTAGGTCATTTCCAAAGCTACCTTGATCTCATTATATCATGGCAAGTGGTGGACAACACCTAGAGTAGACATGGTCATTATTTCTATATGTTGTGCTTGTGGGTTGGTTTCATTACTCCAAGAACAGTATTCATATCTTGAAACCTGGGTCGGTTCTAGTATGATGTGCCTCATTTGCATATACAGGCATAAAAAAACCTTATATGTACTATTTGCACTCATCGCCATGAGTCCCCTTCCTAGGCTAGGCAAGGTTATACTACCTTGGGCATGCATGAAATCAACCTATTGTTTGCGGGTCTAGTCCACACAATCGTGGGATATATATCATCACCTAGGTCATTTCATACCTTTGTGAACTGTATCCTACATTGCTATAGCAAACTAAGAAATGCTCTCAATTAATGTTATGCAACTACTATTACTAGCTCAAATCATCATCCTAATCATTTATTCAACTATACCATATGGGCCTAGATTTCATAATCACCTACCCCCCCCCTCACCCAACTAAATCCCCTCACTAATCCCACTCCTCTAACTTATTCCCATGCAACACATCTCGAACCAAATCATATCCCCCCTCTTCCATGATGTGGTGTCTTATGACCTAACACTTCCTTCATTCCCTCCCCCACAATCTAGCCGCTCCCAATCCTATCCATACCCCAGTCATCCACCCTTATCCGCTCCCTACCCATTCCCCTGCTGCACGGCCTCACCACCCAGGGTCCAACAAAGAACATCATGTGTATCAAGACTAAGTTGCATCTCACCTATCACCTACTTTGCATCTCAATACCATTTAGGTTCATTTTAAAATCTGTTAGTTGCATTGTCATCTCATCAGGTTCATTCTAGAATCCTGTAGTTTGCAACTTACATATCATTTAATTTGCATTTCATTAAGTGCATTTTAGAGACATTTAGTTTTCATATCATAATCATTTAATTTGCATGTCATTTAGGTGCATTTTGGAATCATTTAACATTGCATATCATAAACATAATCATTTAGTTCGTAATCACATAGCTGCATTGTAAAATCATAAATCATCACATTCACATTGCATTCCATATATCATCTCATAATCATTTATATACATTTACTTGCATAACAATCATAATCACAATCATCATTTAGTTAAATCGCATAATCACAATCATAATCATTTAGCTGCATTTTACAAATCATCTAGTTGCATATCCATATTTTCCATACATAACACGTGTTTATAAAGATAAACATACATTTCTATTGCATCACATTTTTGCATCCATAATAAATGTTTATTAATCTAAACATTTATTTTGCATCATACATCATAGACCATAGATCACAAACATGCAGATATCACAATAAGTAAAACCATCATTGCATCCATCATATTACATCAATAGCTACATCCATAACATCAAGATAATGCATTGCATGGCATAAACACAACACATCCATAAGCATATAATCCATAAAGCATACTGCATCTATCATAATAGAGCATCATCATAATCATATAACACCATCATAAACAAACATATAGGCCATCAAAAAGCATCATATCATATATCATCATCGCAAAAAATGTACATCACTCATATATACATCAAAAAATACAATGTCCTGATACAATGCCTCGAAGGGCTAAAATGATACAACTGTCACATGGAAGATCCTCTCTCTGATGGAGTGGGAGATTTTTACCCTAGTCGTGGCCGTGGTCCTGCCTGTGGCTGTGGCTGAACCCTAACCTCTGGAACCTGCTAGGGCACATGTGATGGGGGACCCATCACCTACTGGACACTCTGAACAGATCTAGATCTATGTGACCTAGATGCCCTCGATCCACTGACCTAACTATAACTCGGTGCACGCTGCTCTGCTGGCACTACCGCGTAATAGTGGCCTCGATAATACTCCATCTGCCCGCTGGCCTCTACCAACTCCCCTTGTGCCTGAGACAACTGACCTTGTACTTGAGACAACTATCCCTGTACCTGTTATAACTGTGTCTGTGCCTGAGACACTGCGTCTGCATCAATGTCAAAACTGGGGCCATACCAGCACCTGAAGCCTGCAAGCTACCCACCGTAGTCTCTGCTTGTTGTGCCCTTGCAATTGCAGCATCCCGCTCTCTGGTCAAAATCACTATGTCACCCTGAGCCTGGGCTAATTGTGCCTGCAAAGCAACCACCTGTCCATCTGAGCCATCCAATAAGGCCACTGTCCCCTGCAACTGAACCAACTCTGCCTCATGGCTCTCTAAAGCCTCCTGCAGGTTGGCTACCTGTGCCCACAAGGTCTCCATCTCCTCCTCCTCACCCCGAGCCCACCGAGAGGATGCTGACCTCTCAACCTCTGCCTCTCCACCTGCCCTTGACGGGCCTGCCTCTACCTGCTGCCCTGCTGCGACAACTTGCTGTTACGCTACCTGTGGTGAGGGTAGACCCCCCATATCCACCCTCGGCTATCCCCCACGCTGTCGAGGCCCTCTATGCTGCCGAACCACCCCAATCTAAACCTACTCAACAGGTACCTGCTGTACAAGTGCCTGTTGTCTCACCTGTTGTTGGGGCACCTGTCTAGCTGCTGCAGCTGCCAACACATCCATCAGCTGACCATCCCTCCCAACCTCCTCCTCTCCATCCCCTCCAATCTCCACGAGGTAATCTGCAATGATCTCCTCACCCTCCTCCAGGAAATCATCCTCATCAGAATCATCAACCCCCTCATCCTCGGAATCATCATCCCCTGACCCCACCGCCTCCTCCGCAGGGACTACCTCCTCTGCCAGGTCTGTAAACCGCGTTGGTCGCCACATCTACCACCATGTATCATATGCAGGCGTAGTGCCTGCATCCCTCACCGTGCTTTGCCAATCCCACTACAATGGCCGCAAAGCCGCAAAATACTCTAAAGCGACCTGGGGCTATATGGCTACAGGCCAAAAACGTGCATCTCGGTGGGTCCGTGCAAAGATAGCCATCTGCTGAGGAGTATCTTGGCGCAACCCAAACTGTCACATCACTTGCGACGGTAGATACATATCTATCGTGTGGTCTCCATGACCCATCAAATAGCACTGCTAAAAAGTAAATGGCATGTGCACAACATCATCTGGCCATGCCTCTACTCCGATGTACGGTCGCCAGGTCACCTGAATGACATCATCTAGCATCCACCGTCAATACCGAACCTAACCAGTGTAGGTGTACTCAGCATCCTGATATAGGAACACAAAGGCCTCAAATGGCCGGTGATAGTACCCACATCTCGACCGAGTAACTGCAATGTGCTCCCAAATCCACACATGCAACAAAGTAACCTCGACTGATAGAGTTGAATCATAGTGATAAACAATTGTATGCATCTCGTGATAAAGCTGCGCTAGCATCGCCGGTCCCCAGGCATACACGGTCTCATGAATGACCATCCCCTTGATCATCTCCCCCCAACCAACTGGAAAACCCCTGCCCTCCTATCGGGCATCACTACCCCACCAATCAATGCACATAGGAATAAGGCAAAGGGATGTGCACCCGCCACCAGTGTCCCCTCATAACTCATCTCCCTCCCATCTGCTGATAAAATAATATGATCTTGGCCAAATACTCGGATCAGGGCCCTCCATCCCCTCCTCATGTCATATCTCACCTGCCGGCCGCGAATAGGTAGCTTAAGGATGCGATAAACATCCTAAAGAGTGAGTAATCTCACTAGTCGGCAGCAAAAAGGTGCACGTCTTCGGCCGATACCACTCCACTACTGCTGTCATCAGAGCTCTATGAGCTCGCAACACCGGCATTGATGCCACTGTCAAGAGCCCCAACCTAGCTAGTCGGGCCCGAGTGGCATCATCAAACTGATCGAATAATGCCATCACCAATGGAACGTGTCGCTTCTGCGAGGACACTATGAACAACCTTGTATCCTGCATCCACAACATTCTGGTAAAAAATCTACCTATCTTTTTTCCAAAACCCCCCCTTTCTTCTAATGTTGAACGCCAAAATCATTTGGTGCCAAAACACCAAATGCTTTGCGCCATTTTACAAATAGCTCTACTACTTCTGCTCATGGCGCTATTACAGATCATAGCGCCACTGCGCAAAACACATTGCACCACTTTCATACATAGAGCTACTGCACAATACACTTAGCACCATTTTAAAAAATGGCGCCACCCCGTCACTTGGAGCTAATCTAAGGATTAGCACCAATTCTCCCAATCGTGCATATTCTACATATTGCGCTGATCCTCTCAATAGCGCTAAAACACAATATGGCGCCACTTCATAAAATAGCGCTATTCGAGCACATAGCATTGTTTTAGCGTCTATTTGGTGCTAAAATGCCAAAACCCTAACCCCCTGCACACATTGCGCCAATGCAAACGATGACGCCAAAACGCTGAGTATTTGGCGCCAATATACCCCTATTCTACTCGAGCAGATACCGCCAATCCAGAGGATGGTGCTAATTCGCGTACTTTTAGCGTTGCGCGACCTTACGAAAGCGCCACCAATTCCCAAACCCATTTCTCGAGCAAAAAAATGTGACAAAATTAAAAAATCACAAACCAGGGTTAGGCCCTACCTGGGGTCTAGCCTCTGGTGCCCGGCCAAACGATCGAAACCGCTTAGAAATGTGTCGATGTCGCGGGAATTGGGGGTTGCGCTCTGCCATCTCTCCTCTGCTTCTTCTTCTCACCAAGTCAATGTGTGCAAATGTGGCATCCTTAGGGCCCACTAGTCCTAATATAGTATGCCATGTCATCCCCCCGCCCACTCTTTTTCCCCTCTAGGGTGCAGATCCCAACCTTTTTCCTCTGTTTTTCTCCCTGTCATCTTCTTTTCCCATCCTCTATCCAACCGTCACTCCCATCACGTCCTTTCGAGAGCTCACCAAATTTTTTTTAATTTTTTCGGCGACCTCTCGAGGGGCATCCCTCACCCATCTTATTCCTTCCCGGCAGCTGGGGCAAATTCTTTCTTTGACCTGACACCACTTCCCTGCTAAGTCCTGACGCCACGTCAAAGAGGGGCAAATGTAGACACCTAAAAATGTCTTTTACCATTAAACCGACTCTCGACATACCTAAACATACCAATTTCCCTTCTAACCAATTAAATAAATTTTTATTTAATCAATTTATCCATTCATCACCTAATTTTACACCATTTTATCCCCAACAATTGAATTAATTCTATTAATTCAATAGTTCAAACTTTAGCCAATTGATTTAATAAATATGTAATATTTATTTAGTCAATTTCCCCCTCCTCTCTAAATCTAATTAATTAGTTAAAATCATGTTTAACTAATTAATTCAGCCTATTAATTGACCTATCCCTACCCTAGGTAATTAAATAGCTATTATTTAATTGCCTACCCTAGCCAACCTCATCCTAGCCCTAGGATTAATTAAATACAACCTTATTTTATTAATCTTAAACCTCTCATTAAGATGGTCAAATCCAGCTTAACACCCTTCCCCACATCCTCCAAATAAAAAATTAGAATATATCCACATAAGTCAATTTTTTATTTAAATATATCCCACATCACAATTAATTCCTCTTACAACCCCTTACCACCCCCATACCTCATTTATCTCCACTTATCCCCAAATAAATTTTTAATTCATTTTACATTTCCCATATGAATCTCACCCATACTCATTTAATTCCCCCTTTTCCCAAAATGAATAAAAGATTTACTTTTATTCCTAGCCCTCCATTCCTTCAAGATCAAATCTGGGCCCTCCACATCACTTTCATCCTCCACCATTGATCTTCCAAAACAATCTCCACCCTTGGATCAAAATCCCTCCAAAAAATCTATAAACAGAACCTCTCCCAAGCCATTTGGGGATCGAATCTTCAAGTAATGTTACCATGTCCAAATGTCCATTGAGCTAGCATTGTGAGTTGCAATTGAGATAGAGCATTTCACATTTTATTCATCCATTAGGGTATATCTTGTCTAGGAGCTCTTGGGTGCAAAATTCCTCTCCCTTTTTGATGAGATTGGGTTTTCATGTCTAGGTATAACTCTTTGTTTGTTATGCATTTAGTTTATATTTTACCTTTGAATTGAATCACCTAATCTACAGTCGCCATCATCAGTCTCCTGTAAAACCCTAACTGTCAGTAGCATTTTGGCCTCCATCAATCTCTAAAGCGTCATAGTCAGTCTCCAAACCCTGACTGTCAATCTCTTAAACCACTTCAGTCAACCTCCCATATGCTAATCCCTAGTTGCAGCTTGTAAAATCCTTGTCGACGCTGGATCTCCCTGTAACCAAACTCTACCACCCTGCTATTTCGACTTTGGCTTCATACTGGTCGTCAACCTCAACTTTCATTTTGACCTCCGCCTGTGATTTTTTGGTCACCACCATCGGGGCGACCTCCCTAATCGACCCTCACCTGAAGTCTCCAGGCATCGCTACGACCAACTCCTATTTGACGTTATCTCACCATTTTACTCAGCCCATTAACCATCGAGCAAGCTTTGGTCCAACATTTGCTTGTCACGGTCTCAATAAAGTCTTAAACCCTAACCATCATTAAATTTTAGGTCGCCGCACACCGTTTCAAACCCCCCTGTCAGAGTTTGGAGGCTCGTCGACCGTCTTCTACATTTTTTTCGATCTTCAAACCAGCCCATCGCGGATTATGACCCAGCCATCTGCGGACTGTGGCTTAGCCACTAGCGATTGGTATCACAGTTGGCAGCTACACTAGCTACACCTCTCATCCCATAATCTGGTCGACTCCATTTTGGGGCTTTAAAACCTTTGCAAATCTACTATCGACCTCGAGTGTAACCCTTCAACCACAACTCCCGCCTGTGTTTAGTAGTCCTCCGCCACCGTTGTGTTTAAATGCCTCCCTCATCGTCCCTTTGGACCGCCAAAATCCTTTCAACCCTAGCCGCTAAACGAGATTCAAGTTCATTTTGTTTTTTTAATTGTTTTGATGCTTGGTGACGTGTAAGGGGCAATCACATCAGTGACCAGGCGGAAGGAAAGGGGTCAGGGGGTAACGGCTCCCCCCATAGTTGGTTTTTATTTTTTGGCCTCGGTTTGCCCCTGGTCATATGGGCAATCAAGGGCATGGCCTAACCCTAACCGCCAGCATTGACAACCAACTTTCTAACCGTGAATGTGAACACTTACTTCCCTAATTGCTAGCAATTTTTCTTAACTGCTAGGGCATGCCTCTTTGCCTCCACATACTAAAATAGGTAGTGTTTTTTCAAATTTTCATAACTTTTGCAAAACAAGTCAGATTTTTGCAAAATTGGTGGCATCGGAAAGCTAACTTTGAGAACTTTCCAATGGTATACATTTAGATAGGTGACTATATTATTTTGTCATGTTTTTTCCTAGTCAAATTCAACACTTCATTTAAACTTCAAACGTGAATATCTTAAGCATTTTTTATAGAATTTTGGCCAAAAAAAAAATTTCAAACTGCTTAAAATTTCCTAAATAATTTGATTTTGTAATTTATTTCACCATCACTAATCATTTTTTTTAGATATTTTGCAGATTCCTTTTTTGACCTCTTTGACTCGATGGCTTGCAAAATAAAGTGTTTGGTCCATGTTTCATGTTTTTTGCATAATCATGGATTTTTTATGCTACTAATGTCTGATTTTTAGCTTGTGGCATTCGTTGGTAAACCACATCCAATTTGAAACTACTGACACCTTTTGATGCAGGGTTTCCTCTTTTCATGTGCATGTGTTTTGATATCATAGGAACACTTGGATTTTGGTGCACTAAAATGAACATCATTTTGTTATTTTCACACATATTCTTGGGGGCTTAAAATGAATCAGTGTTTGCTTTGTTTGGTGATTGTGTGGGTGTTTTGAGATGTGTATGCTCTTGCCTCGCACGTAATACAATCTTGGGAATCAAAAGCGTCTCTCAACGCTTTCATAATCACACCACACATTCAAATTTCTAAAGGTCAATGAACATGTGTGAGTGTGAGCAAGTTGCATGTGTATGCTCTCTCCTTACATCTTAGTATGAGCCTAGAGATCAAAAACATGTACTTGTCTTGATTTTGTGTTACCCTTTAAAGTGGGCATGCTCTTGAGACACATCCACAAGGAGAACTCATTTGTGAACCCAAGTGGTACTTTCATCTGGTCCGCTATACAAATTAAGATAAGGTGAAAGCCAAGTCCAAACCGGTATTAGCACTTACCATACAGTGCTAGTTCAAAAGGAGGCATGCCTTTATGTATATGAGACTCCTAGTAGGGTTAGTCAAATCCTTTAGTGGCTTGTTGGATGCTCGTAACAAGCTGGTACCCCAGATATTCACTAAGAACATTGTGTTAGTGGCCAAAATCTCTCTATTTGCCGGCACAGGAGGTCGGAAGATAGACTTCTGGAGCTATCCCACACTCTCGTAGTTTAAAGTAGAGATAACAAGTTTCTTGAGATCTTCGGGTCTTGAGGGATTCGAAGCTTGGTGTGCCTGAGAAGTGAGTGCTGTGTAAGGGGGAGCCAGTGCCACCAAGCTTCCAGGTTATCCGCTTTAAATAAGTGCAGTTGGAGCAATCCAAGTGGGAATTCAGCAGATATTGTCCTTTCCTAGCCTAGGATTGTACATGTCTACAAGTATTTCCAAAGCATCAAGATGTCATCAAAAGTAGCTAATCTAATTGTCATGTATCTTCTATGATTGATGTGTGTGCTTGCCTAATCATCACCCTAGATATTCTTTCCATCCGTGCATTCCAAATCACCATATCCTAATCACTCTTCCTAACCACATCACCCTTGTCATTCCATCATCCTTGTCATTCCACATGTCCTAATTCATTTTCATATTAATCAATCCAACTCTTGCTAATCATATCCTATTCATCATATCTTCATTATTGAACCTCATCCGAACCATATCCTATATCATTTTTCATCATTCAACCACATCCTAATCATACCCTAGTCATCATATCCTCATCATTACACTTCATCTTAACCTTGTCCTATTCATCATATCCTAATCATCCTAGTCATCACCCTAATCAATCCTAGTCACCCAATATTGTCATTCCACACCATTCAACCTCATCTTAATCATCATCCTAATCATCCTTACTAATCAATCCAACTCATCATAACCATATCCTAATCATTACTCATTGTCATCCTAATCACTATATTTCATCCTAATCATACCTTAATCATATCCTAATCATACCCTAACCATTTCCAACTCATCATAATCACCTTTTTCATCCAATTAACATCATCCTAATCATCCCTAATCATTCCATATCATACCATAATCTTACCCAAGTCATCATAATTCAAACCTTAATCATCCCTTATCACCTTCTTCCTAATCAAACCCTAATCAAATCCTAATCATTACATTTCATCATCCTCGCCATTTGAATCCAATCAATTTCATATTATCATTCCACATCATATCATTATCACATATCCTAAACATATCCAAGTCATCATAATCATTCTCCTAATCATATCCAAGTCATCCCAATCCAATCCTAATCGTATCCGAACCATTCATTCCAATCCAATCAAATTCATCCTAATCATTCCCAATCACAATACACCACAACCTTAGGGAAAACTTTGAGCATCTACACTCCCTATCAAATCTGACTACAACTGTGTCAAATTGCACCCACTACATATCCAATTTCTTTCCTTTAGGATCAAATTTCATCACAACATTTCATTAGCATTCAACCCTTGTAATCTATAGAGGTTCCCAAACATAGTCTTCCTAAGGTTGAAACATAGGGAGAAATTGTCGAAGCTTGACTGTATCACAAGTACAAATCTGGACCAAGAGACCTTGACATCCTTTTCAAATCAATCACAACTTGGGCTCAATACTCCATGGCTAGTTTAAGTCGATCCTTCCAAGTGAATTATGAAACTCATGGGTTCACTTTAATCAATCACTTCTTACACAACTCAAGGTCTCGACAAAACCAATTTGTGCTTTGAAAGGTCATTAGTAGATGAGAGTACCCTCTTAGAGCTAGACTTTTTGAAGACTAATATCATTAGCCTCTATCATAGTCTATGCCTCATCACCTTGCATTGACATCTACATAGCATCCTACCATCCACAAGTCTCATTTGGTAAAGACACGGTTGAAAAAAGAAGAGAAAGGGAGTCGATCCTCCTAGTTATCCCTATTCATCCTCATCATTCCACATCATCCTTGTCATCCAATCAACTTCATTCTAATCATATCCCAATCAATTTTCATTTTGATCATTATTCTTATCATTCAACATCATCATAATCACATCCTATTTATATATTCATCATTCAACCTTCACATCATAATCACCCTTTCTAATCACATCATTCAATCAAATTTATCCTAATCATCTCACCCCTAATCCTATCCTAATCATTCCCAAGTCAACCTTAACCATACCCTAATCATCCCTAATCACCCATCTAATCATCTAATTAATCTCATACTCTATCACATTCCTAATCATTCCACCTTACCATTACCCTAATCCTAGTCAAGCACTGGTCAACATGGCCCTAATCCCACAAGACGACATATAATGATATGAAGACACATGTCATTCCATGACAATCCTAGAGAACAAGGTTCCAACACCCCAAGCCTCTTCACAAGTCTATCCAAGTCCACCTTGGCAGCAAGACAAAGTGCCTTTAAATTCCAATGCCACCTTTGACAAGGTGAACATAAGTCTACCTCATCCACCCTATAGATACATTCTACCACCGCACCCTAATCCTTCAACCCCACGTCCTAAAATCAAAAATTACAAAAGCAAACCCAAGTCCACTAATTCATCCAACCCCTTTGACACTCCACCTAACCAAGGTCCAAACCATAATCCTACAACACCATCCATCCCTCTTATCCCTCCACCATGGGAACTTTCCGCTCCACCTAATGCTAATCACAAGTCCACATCATTTACCCTCATTATCCATCCACTATACTGTCCTTCTGCACATGCATTTGCAAAGGATGTGATCCATTGGCTACTAGCTAGGGATAAACCCTCCCCATGTTAAACACCCATTCATGAGCTTATCAAAGAACCTTTGAATACCATGCCCAAACCTTCAATCCCATCATGTGGTCCACAACCTATTGAGCCTACATGTCCAAGTCAAGACCCATTGCACCCTTATGTCATGGACCATCAAAAACATATCAAACCTATCCAAGAGTCACTTGCTTCCACTCAAAGTCAAGAGGTGTGTCAAGGGTATGATCCGAAGAATGAAGAAACATTAGCTCCTTGTCCAAATCAAGATCAAAGCACCCCTATCTATGATCAAGCTCCCATTTATGATCATGATCCCACTTATGATCAAGAAGACCATGACGATCCTCTTAGCCAACTCTATGCATTCCATGGTCAAGAGATTACCACTTCATCCATCCATAATACCACTACTTCCACTTCCCTTGATGAGACACATGCCGCCTAAGAAAAAATAGAAGATCAAACAAATAACTTGGATCTACATGAACATAATAAATATCCTAATGATCCTTCCACATCCACCATCACTCCTATTTCAAGCCCACCATCATATCCACTTGGTATATCCAATTTCATTCATGAATGTTCTTCCTTAGGAACACAACAACCATTATCCACCCTACCTTCTCCATCTAATAACCAACTCAAGTCTAGTGTACAAAACACACCTAGTCCCATTGTCAATCGCATGCTCCAAAACATGAATTATCAAGGCAAAGGCTTAGGCCTCCACAAACAAGGAATTTTGGAGCCAATCCATGTCAATTTCCCCCCATGCTCATATGGCCTTGGATACACACCCCAAGGTCAACAATCTAACGATGTCGGTAATTCTTCCATGCCTCCTAAATCCACCACTTTCCACCACAAATCCTATCATGTACCCAAAACTTACGTTGTCATTTTGCCTAACTCATCCTACAAGTGTCAAAAGCATGTGACCATACACCTTCCTCCATCTACTTTACCTCCGCTACTTCCAACCCCTAATATCCCTCCATCCACTTTACCACCATTGCTTCCAACACCTAATATCCCAATCATCGATAAATTCCATCACATTCCTAACCATGGCCAACAAATGCACACATCTTGTAAACATAAAGCTTTCACTCATTCCACCCGCCACATGGGATTCAAAAATAAACATTTGGATGCCTCCTTTCATAAAAGTCAAAATCCTAAGGGTCCTAATGCCTTAGGATATCAATGCAAAGAATCAAAGAAAAATCCATCCAAAAAGCTATCCAAGCACACACCTCCAAAAGCAAAGTCAAAAACTAAAATGGTATGGGTCCCTAAACAAAAAAGCAAGTCAAATGAGGCATCCACCTCTCAAAAATCCCAACCCTCTTCCATTCATTCCATTCAAAAATCCCATTTCATATACAAATCCCACAAGTCAAGCAAAAATCATAAAAATACTAAGTCCATGTGGGTACCAAAAGCACTTCGTCAACCATCTCCTAAGCAAACATCACCATTGCTTCCTACACCACCATCCACTCAAAAGCTTCAATGTTTATCACAGTGTGTGCAGCCATTGGTCATGATTCCTTTCCCTACATCCATCACCCCATCGTTTAACTACTATCCTACATATTTTCCTCATCACCTTCATATGGTCCATGCTTTTGCATAAGCCTTTCATCCATCCTTACATAAGTCCTACATAATCCACTATATTTCCTTCCATAATCCACTATCATTCCCTCCATAATTCACTATCTACCTAATCCATCTCACTTTCATTCAATCTCCCTTACCAACATTTATGAGCATAACAACTTGACATAGTCCATGTGACGACATCTTTCTCCAATAGGACTATCACTTTTCATGGCACTAGACACTTGGAGTCCCTTCTTTCCATACCCACCTTCTCCAATTCAAAAATTAAAAAAAAGCAAAAAAAATCCCTTCGTCCAACAGTGAAAACCACCATTGGTGGCGCCTTAGATAAGTACCATGATGATGTTGGCAAGAGACACATTGTAGCTTCATGAGTGTTGTCATTGATGGCAACAAAGTTCATCCCACCCATCCGCAGGACATGGTGTGTCTATACCGGAAGTCGGATTGTAGAGTAACTTGGTCCAGTGACCAAAAACAAAATATGTAGCAAGGTCCGACAATCAGGTCTAGATCTCTCAGAGGAAGCATTTATGTAAAGTGCGGACTTGGGGGAAGTCAAGAGGAGTACCTTGACTGTTAGATTCTAGGGATTGAGCCTCCGGTGATGAAAGAATGAAGAGATATAAGCACCTAAGTATTGGGTTCCTGTTTGGCAGAGTAAACAGAGGAAGAACTGACCGGCAGAGCATCAGACCTTGATCCGGATGAGATAGTAATGGTGATCAAGCTTACTAAGGTATCTTTCAGGATTGGCCGACATGATTGATGACTTCTATGAGCATCTCTTTGATACGCATCACTTGATAAGCAAGGATTTAGCCGATAGACCAAGAGTTTGGGAAAATAATAAGTATTCTGGATGCCGACTAGAAAGTGGATGAAATCCTCAGTGCGAATATATATACCAGATTGTTTTCGGTATGAAAAAATGTGTGTGTTGGTGTGTACGAATAAAAGCAGAAGAGTAGTGTGGAAGCACTAAGGCAGGTCCGATATGTGACAGGACAGCAGCACCAAGAAGAGGAAAAATGAAGTGCAACAGATCAGTGTTTTGAACCTAACCAGAACTGAACCTCAGCATATGTGGATGCTTCTCATCAGTTCAAGTATCTAATTTCCTTGTATAAACTATTGTAGGTAGTGAGCCTCTTGTGAGCAGTGTGCTTGGGCAATGAGCCCTAATTGGCAAGTGTCATTTTGTACTATCTTATTCTTCTAACAGAGAATACAATCTTGGGTTAATCACCCCATGGTTTTTCCCCTAATAGGGTTTTCCATGTCAAAATCATTGTGTCATGTGTATTGATGTTATTTCTATTTCATGATTATGTTTTCTTATTTGATTTGATGCTGCATTAATTGTTAAGGAAGTTCAGAAAGCTGAAATAATTAAGATAACTGATTCACCCCCTCTCAGTTATCAACAATTGGTATCAGAGCCAAGTTCCTCCAAACAGAGCCTAACATCTTGAGGAAGATCTGGGAACTCAAATGGATATGTATGGTATGAGGGAACAACTTTAGTCTGCCCTAGATGATCTTGAGCAATCTAACTCTGAAGTCAATGAATTGAAGGAAAGACTCAAACAGGCTGATGATCTCATAAATGAACTAAAAGGGAAACTGAGTATCTCTATGAAAAAGAGAAAAGATCTACTTCAACAATTGGCAAGTCAAAGTGAAGACAATGGTAAAAATGAAGATCTGAAGGAGAAAACCAAGTTATGTGAAAAGTTATCAAAAGAGGTCATTATGGTAAGACATGAAATGGAATCAGGAGTTATGAAATTTACCCAAGACATTGAAGAGAAAAGAAAAACTGAAGATGATTTAAGACAATCTCTCAAAGAGAAATCAGAAGACTGCCACAAAATGGATAGAATAATTAGGCATCTTGAATCTGATCTTGAAGAAGCTAGGGATAATGAAGAACAACTTGAGAATCAGATTGACACTCTTAAAAGGGATCTTCAAATAACAAATGAATACAAAAAGAAATTCAAGATAAGCTCTGCCCAACTTGAATTTCTTCTTCAAAGCTAAAAGAGGGTAGATGACAAGCAAGGCTTGGGATATGAGAAAAGTGAAAGCTTCGGATCCAGTCAGAAGAACTCCAGATCAGAAAATCCAAGAAACAGGCCTAGAAGACCTCTGGTAAGGCAACCAAATGCTCAAAGATGTCCATCCTTCAATGGATACTGCCACAACTGCAATAATTTTGGTCATAAAGCAAATCAGTGCAGAAGAAGAATGAACCAGTCTAATTTATCCTTCTCCAGATAGTGTTTTAATTGCAAAAGGTATGGTCACAAATCTCATGAGTGTAGAAATATGCAAATAAACAATTCATTCATTAGAAGATGATTTGCATGCAATAGAATGGGACATATGGCTAATCAGTGTAGATCAAGAGGATATCAGTCAAATATGCAAAGAAATGTTGTCTGCTTCAATTGCAATAGATCCGGTCATATTGCCAAATTCTGCAGAAGTAAGAATCAGAACAATAAGGGTCTGGTACATCATAATCAAAACCAAGACAAAGGAAAAGGAAAAATGAATGCGGATGAAATTCAAAGGGAGATGAACAAGATTTGGGTAAAGAGGAGTATAGAAAATGTTGAGGATGGATCCACACCAGAATCTGGTGCTGATATTCCCTCTGGAAACTAAATAGATGAGCTCTGGCTCAGGGGGAGTAACAAAAGAAAAACATTTTCCCCCAGCCAGTCATTAGGTGCCCAAAATTAGTACATGAAAGGTTGCAGATTAAAGGATTCTTAGAGAAACATCTAAAGAAGGTTTGGTAAAGATATGAAAGATCCGCAAGAAGGTTTGAAGAGTCTAATCTTCCAAGATAGATCCGGTTTGACTGTCATTTGGTAAAAGCAGGATTCTCACAGTTAGATCCGGCTTGATTCAAAACTGAGGAATCTTGATTTGCGGAGAGATTAAATGATTGAGGAAAGAAAGATAGATTGTCAATAATCACCAAGTATAATTCGAAGCATATCTCAGTGATCTGGAAAAAGATCTTTCTCAGAACAAGGAGAACAAGGCAACTGGAATGACTTGAGTTGCACATTTATTGCAATATGAAATTAGGGTTTTCCCAGAAATAAAAGGGTTCATTCATTTGTCATTTACACATTTGCATTCAAGAAGAAGAGAAAAGGAGCTCTACAACAAATTGTTTGAAATTCTCAAAGATCAACAGTTGAAGTTGATTCATCTAGCAAATTAATTCGGCTCATTCAGCGAACCCTAGAAGCGTAAAAGGTATTTTCCGTTGTTGAATATCTCTCTGTAAATCTTTTGAAGATGGCTACTCCAAATGTTATAAAGATTTCTGATAGGCCTCAACCCAAATTTAAGAAACATCCTTACAAATCTCTAGAAGTGGATCCCTTAGGGGCTTTTTCCAGCATTCCACATGGGGTTTTGCATGTTGAAGATATTAGGGCATATATTCATGCGAACATTGAAAATTTTGGGGAATCAAAGTTGTCAGATATCTATCACAATCAGTTAATAGACGACTCTTTTGATCTCAAACCTCAGTATAAGGCTATCCGAGACAAACATTTTGCACAGTGCATTCATTTCCCATGTTTTTCGGAAGATGAATGAGTTTGGTATATTTTGAGCAGAATGCATGACAACTTCATGTGGTTGAACAGGCCGTTTAAGATCACCAAGGATGCCATTAGGGTAGTAATCAGATTACACTCAACCGGTGAGATGCCTACTCTCAAATTTGTCAAAAACCAAATTGTAAGTGAGGCTACCAGATCAAAATTTGATAAAAGAGCAATGACAATTGAGGATATCATAGATCCGGATATCAAGTTTGCATCAATGATAATTGGATATAAGATATATCATTCCAGCAGGGAGAATTTAGTATCTGGAACTGCTGTATATATTGCCTATGAAATGTTAAGGAAGAATGCTGACTATGATCTCTGTGAGCTACTTCTGAACCAACTTTTAGAAAATCTACAAAAGATAAAGGACAAGAAGAACTCCTTTAAATACGGTGCCTTGATACTCTATTTGTTCTTCTATTATATGAATTAGCTACAAGAATCTAGTGGCTGGATATGGCAAAATGATAGACCGGTTGCCATACAAATCAGGGATTACTTGCATGGGCTTGGTGATGCCAAGGCACAAAACACAGCACTATGGGGTTACTTCAAAAACTTCCAAAGCATGATGCAGGCTAGAGAAAGAATTCCCCAATCCCTTGTTAAAAAATATAAAGATACAGTATGCTTTATGGTAGAAACTGATCAGTGCCTAATGGAGGCAGTGGAACCAAGAACAGTGTGGATCATGCCAATGGGGTATGAAGTTGATGAGAAAATTGTAGAGCTGCATGTTCAACACATGCTAAGTCAGCCCAAGGATCCTAAGGCAAAAAGGTTTGGAACCTTTGAAGAATTAAGTGTAAAAATCCATGTGGAGCTTAGACAACCGGAGATGAAGAGAAAAGTGAGAAAAGAGGTAGAAGAATTTGCCAAGAGGCATGGAATCTCAAAAGAGGCACTTGATGCCAACATAGAGAAATGGAAAGGGCAGAGAAAGAAAAGAAAGAAACTGGAAAAGAAAGTGCTCCGGTGGACCAGATCAACCAAGAGCTCTACACTTGCCACTTCCAAGGGTCAAAAGGCTTCAAAACTGGAAGCCCAGACATTCGGAAAAGGAGAGAAGAGAACCAAGAAAAAGGCAACAAGGTCTTACACAAGCCAAAAGGATGAAGAATAGACAAAATCAGATGAGGAAGTAAAGAAAATGAAGAAGAAAAGGAAAACATCCGGTGAAGCCTACTCTATGCATTGATGACATCATAAAATCAGTTACTGTGGATGGGAACCTTCAACCAATGGCTAAATTCTATGATGGTTACAATGAAGCTGACCAAAAGATCTTGCAAGAAGCCATTGTCAGGTATCTGAATATCTACAACAAGGCTTTTATTGAAATCATATCTCTTATTCCCAAAAGCCTAGAAAAGGAATTAGAAATAAGAAAGAATAATGCTATGGCAAAGGATCTTGAGATCTGAGAACAAATAGCTATTCAGCTATATCCTTCAATCACTCCTAAGCAGAAGAACATGATCTTCAAAGATTGTAAGGATGAGTTCCGGAGCAAAGCTAGAATGAATCATCTTATGCTCAGAGAAACTGACAAAGTAGCAAAAGAAACATAAGAGATCCTCCGGAATGCATACAAAAGATTCAACATTCCTATTATAGAGGACTTAGGTGATGATCCCTCGGCTACAGATGTTGAAGAAGAATCTACTGAGACAATGGCAGAAGAGGTAAAGGAGACAGGTGAAGAAAAAGGTAAGGACTTAGATTCCTCCACTTTGGAAGAGGAGATCCATGATCAAGCAAACATCTCTCCTCCGGTTTTCCCTGCAGACTCCGGATCCAAAGAAAAAAAAAGAGTACAAGAGAAGATCAATCAAGAAGTAGAGGAGAAGGAAAAAGAAAATGACAGTAGTAAGGCTACATAAGGAGAGAAAACTCCAACAGAGAAGGCCACAGATGATAGTAGTAGGGGTGCAGAAGGGGAGAAAACTCTGTCTATGGCAAGAGACACAGTAGAGGCAGTCGAAGAATTCTTAACCAAAGAGATGATGGAATTTGATGAACTGGAACTTCTTCAAGGACCGTTCAATTTTGACTCCCTCTCCCTGGTTCAAACCATGAAGCTAGCATCCTTTACTTCAGCAAAGGCAAAAGAAAAGCTTCTGAAGTCTCACATGGAAGACTCTAAGCTTATAGAAATTGCATCTGGTGTATTGGAGAAGATCTTGCCATCTTTTCAGAAGGATCCCTCAGCCTCTTCATCCAGTAATCTCAAATCTCTAGTTAATAGTGTTAGAACACATTTTGATTCCTTAGAAAAGTCAACAGAAGATAAGGTCTGGAAGGAGTTTTTGGTAAAAAGATTATTAGAGGTACAAGGGTTAATATCAAATGATAGGAGAGTTATGGATATCGGAATAAAGAACCTAGAAAATGCTCTCAAAGATGGGGGAGATATATATAAATTTTATTTATCCTGGCCTAAAGTGACCAAGGACATTGAGAAGAAAGTAAAAGAGCAAGAGGATAAACTGTTAAGTTTATCTCAAAGTTTTGATCCTCTATCCTCCTCCATAGTAAATCAAGAGTGTCAGACTATTGCAGTCTCAAATGAAATAAAGACACTCGAGAAGGAGAAGAAAAATAGAATAAACAGGTTGAGTGAACTTAGAGGGATCATTATCCCTAAGTTAGAGGCCATGCATGAAGCCTTAATGATGCTCAAACCACAGCCCGGACAAGTGATCCAACAGATCTGAAGAGGGCAGAAGCTTTTGCATTCCTGTTGAGTGGTCACATCTCAATTCTAGACAAGATGATGCTAAGTTGGGCAACAGAACTTGTACAATTGAAAAACACTTTTGTAGATATACTAAAGTATATGTAAAGTATAACCGGATAATATACTTATGCGATTAAGTATAGATTGAGTTTTGAAAATATTAGTGTGCAGACCCCACCCTTTACCATTGATGTCAAAGGGGGAGTGAGGAGCAATGAAAAATGAGGAATCCTGCTAAGGGGGAGCTCTGGAAAATGTACATAAGAACAGAGCATTAGCCAAGGGGGAGTATAGTATGACACTTAGTCATTTTTCACTAAGTGTTGCCATCAATGCCAAAGGGGGAGATTGTTGGCAAGAGACACATTGTAGCTTCATGAGTGTTGTCATTGATGGCAACAAAGTTCATCCCACCCATCCGCAGGACATGGTGTGTCTATACTAGAAGTCAGATTGTAGAGTAACTTGGTCCGGTGACCAAAAATAGAATATGTAGCAAGGTCTAACAATCAGGTCCGAATCTCTCAGAGGAAGCATCTATGTAAAGTACAGACTTGGGGGAAGTCAAAAGGAGTACCTTGACTATTAGATTCCAGGGATTGAGCCTCCGGTGATGAAAGAATGAAGAGATATAAGCACCTAAGTATTGGGTTCCTGTTTGGTAGAGTAAACAGAGGAAGAATTGACTGGCAGAGCATCAGACCTTGATCCGGATGAGATATTGATGGTGATCAAGCTTACTAAGGTATCATTCATGATTGGCTGACATGATTGATAACTTCTATGAGCATCTCTTTGATACGCATCACTTGATAAGCAAGGATTCAGCCGACAGACCAAGAGTTTGAGAAAATAATAAGTATTCTAGATGTCGACTAGAAAGTGGATGAAATCCTCAGTGCGGATATATATACCAGATTGTTTTTGGTATGAGAAAATGTGTGTGTTGGTGTGTACGAATAAAAGCAGAAGAGTAGTGTGGAAGCAGTAAGGCAGGTTTGATATGTGACAGGACAACAGCACCAAGAAGAGGAAAAATGAAGTGCAGCAGATCAGTGTTTTGAACCTAACCAAAACTGAACCTCAGCATATGTGGATGCTTCTCATCAGTTCAAGTATCTAATTTCCTTGTATAAACTATTGTAAGCAGTGAGCCTCTTGTGAGCAGTGTGCTCAGGCAGTGAGCCCTAATTGGCAAGTGTCATTTTGTACTATCTTATTCTTCTAACAGAGAATACAATCTTGGGTTAATCACCCCATGGTTTTTCCCCTAACAGGGTTTTCCACATCAAAATCATTGTGTCATGTGTATTGATGTTATTTCCATTTCATGATTATGTTTGCTTATTTGATTTGATGCTGCATTAATTGTTAAGGAAGTTCAAAAAGCTGAAATAATTAAGATAACTGATTCACCCCCCCTTAGTTATCAACAGATGAAAACCTGGCAAATAGACATCATGTGTAGGTTGATCTTCTATGTCACGTACACTTGGGGGCACATTGTCTCATCCAACCTATCATTTTCCATGCTATCATTTCTCATCCTATCTTATCATGCCATTTCCATACACTCGCATACACATACCTATCCCATTGGGTCCAATCATCCTAATCTTCCCTTCCTCTTTTGATCTTGATAAAAGAAATGGGAGCACAATGTTGACAAATGTTTTGGATGTCTCTTGACATACCTCATCCCAGATCATTAGTTTTCCACAGTCCATGGTGATTGTGTGCTTATGTTTCTTGATTTGACTGTGTTCAAATTTTTAACTCAACACATACCTCATCCCTTTTTAACCAATCCTATTATCATCCTATCATCATAGGCATTGTCATGAAAAATCCTAAGTCTTGCACCTAGAATGGGGCATCTTATTCCTATGTGACATAGCCTTTAGTGATCACATCATTGCCCTCTTACACATACATCCATTCCATCCATTATTGGCCACCCTTTCATCCAATACCATGCATTCCCTTGCACCTAGACTTGGTTCCCCTTATCATTGGTACTTAGCACAAAGGCTACCTAAAAGGTTCATCCATTGACATCCCAAAACATTCCAAAAAATACAAAAAATCATAACATTTCAAAATCCAAAAAAATTTAAACATGTCAAAAATCCAAAAAAATCAAAACATGTCAAAACCCAAAAAATCAAAATTTCCACAAAATTCAAAAAATCAAATATCGTACAAAAACCCAAGCAATAAATTCAATCAATCAATTCATCATATCAATCCACGAAATCATTCAATTCCTCAACCAAATCACTCGATCAAATATCTCGATCGATCCATCAAATCAATCAATTCATTTCAAGTCAAATCACTTCTTCAAATCAATTCAACCAATCATCAATTCTTCAATCCAACTCATCAATTCAAATCCAAGCAATAAAGTCAACTCATCATATCAATCCATCAAATCAATCAACTCATTTCATATCAAATCACTTCTTCTAATCAAATCAATCATCATTTCTTCAAATCACCAAATTAAACCAATTCAATCACATTCTTCATTCCATTCCTCTAATTCAATTCATCAATCAAATTATTCAAATCCCATCATCAACACAAATTCTTCCAATCATCCAATCACATCACTCAATCAATTCAATTCTTAAAATCCATTCAATCAAATCAATCCACTTCAATTCAAATCAATTAATTCAATTCATCCAATCACTTCAATTCTTCAATCATTCAAATCAAGTCAATCCAATCCAATCATCAATTCACTTCATCAACATAAATTCTTCAAATCACATCACTCAATTCAATTCTTCCAATCATCAAATCACTTCTTTCAATCAATTCTTCAAATAATTCCAATCAGTTCATTCTAATCAATTCATCAATCATGCAAATCAATCCAATCCTTCAAATCCAATCATCACATCAATTCTTCAAATTCTTCCATTCAATCACCATCAAATCAAATCATTCGAAGCAATACACTCAAATGCAAGTCATTATCAATCCATACCAATCAAGTCAGTCAATCAAGTCAAATTATCCAATCACATTCAATGGTCTTGATCTTAATCTCGACATAAACTAAATCAATCAATCAATCAATCATAATCAAATCCTAGTGTTGCTCGTATGGCCAACAACACTAGTGTTAATCAATCAATCAATTATCTTAGACAGGATGTTGCATTGTCGAAACTAGACCAGGCGTCTTATATGACATGTTTCATTTCCTAAAACTAGACATCATCAATCAATTAATCACTTAATCATTGGTTTACATATTGACAAGGGCAATACCTTGCTTGTTTTTGTATCATTTGTGCATGCATGCTTGCTTGCTTGCTTGTGTGTGTCATCATTTTCAACTTGGATTTGAATCAAATCTGAATCGACCTAGCTAATATTCATATCTTGTATCTAGACAAGGTTGTATTACGCTGGGGCATGAGAGACATCGTCACCTTGGTCAGTATACCTTGGTGCATAATGTCTAGTGCTATATAAAACACCATGGTTACTCACCCTTCATTGTAGCATAACGCATCCTTCACTTTGTCTATCCATTCTTGCATCTTTTCCTTAACCAATTCATTTTCATTTTGAGAGCCTACTCATGTTTGTACAACCTGCCTATCCTCTCAAGGGGGCATCATCATCCTATTCTTTCATCATCATCCTTTTCGTTAGCTTCTTTAAAATGATGTTACTCAACACAAATCTCATCATCTAGAACATTATCTCAAAGAGGGGCAAAATGTAGACACTTAAATTTGTCCATGTCTTGACCATCCCCTAGTCGACATGACCTTGTAATGTTTTTCCCTAGGTCCTAGGTCATCCCACTCACGATTCCAACTTAATCACATTCTAATTAATTAAATAAATCCATTTATTTAATTAATTCCCCCTTGTCATATGTCTCACATAATTCAAATTAAAAATTTGAATTATTCCCCCACCTTTCGTCTCATTCAAACAAGTGTCACATGCCACATCTTCTACTTAATACCCCTTCACATGTCAAACTAATTCAAATAAAATATTTGAATTAGGTCCCCTTTATTCTCCATCGCACACTTGTCACGTGACTACAATCCCTCTTGAAGTGGGAAACCCTAATCAACCCTAATCGATCTCAACCATTCATATCATTCAACATAACTCTCAATCTCATCCATCCATTCAAATTTGCCTTTTCTATAAAGGAAGCCCCTCACAAGTCATTTTCAGATGATCTAGCTTTTTAGTACCGTTATGCTGTTGAAATCCTGAGTAACCAACAATCCCCCATTATCAACCCTTCAAAATCTTGCATGCTTATGTGAGATTGAGAAGAGCCATGGAGGTCAATCAACACTAGTTTGAATATCAGTTTGCATTTGATTGTTGTTTTGCATTTTCATTCTAGTTTGTGCTTCATGGTGCTAGTTAGGGTTTGATTTTCTGTTGTTTTGATTTCTTCCCTAGATTTTGCCCTAACGACACAAACTTATAACAACATTTCTCAAGTGAGTACATGAGAATGCATCACCAAAAGTAAGCACATTCATAGAATATATTGTGAGCTTTTCTGAGTTGGTTTTGACAAGAGATTTGACCTTTTCACGTGTTACTTCGATCACATACAATCTAGATTTGAATGTTTATGCATGCCATGACTCTTGATTTTTAGCACACATGGCACATTTGATAAGGTCAGCCACTATGATTTAAGTTGTTGTAAATGTTCAAGATTGATTCCTATATTACCTATGTAGTCCTAAGGAAATCTAACTAATGCTTACTTCTATTTACCTCAAGCCACTTGCCAACAAAAGGATGAAACCAAATTTTAAGGATATTTCTAAAGTGCCTTAAGATCTAGGCTTAGGCAATCTGAATTATCTTTGTGTTAAAATCAATTATAAAAAAATTGAGAATTTGGAATTAAAATCTAAGGTGTTGGGTGCATATTGAGTATAGCTTGTTATGTCAGCCTATTGACATAGGGTTCATGTCATAGAGGATCTCAAAAGGAAGCCACATCATCATTATGGTCATCACTAGTTAAACAAGCAAAGAGAGCCAGATATTATGTTTATTGCAGGCCAAAACTAGGTTTAAATCCATGAAAATCCATGTCTTACTTGGCATGAAAATTCTATCTTTAAACCTTTAGCAGGCCCAAAAAGACTGATTGCCAAATTTGTTCTTGTCAAGAAACACATGGAATCAAGTGATTTATATATGGTGAAGCAATGTCAAGCAATCTAAAATTGTGTAATTTGGTAGACTTGAATAGACCTGAGCTAAAACTGAACATTTTGATTTTCAGGTTGTAAAGAAGACAATTCAAAGAATGCTATATGTAGCTTCAATGTTGTGAGATTAACACAGTAAATTCTGAGATGCAATTTTGCATCATGGTCACTAGATGTTTATCTTTTATGTCTTTTTCACTTTAGTATATATAGTATTCCAAAGACAATGCAAGGAAATGGTATAACTGTGCGATTTAATTTATAGTCGCTCATGTTGAATGAAAGGATAGAGAGCTTGTCAAAGCTACGTGCTGCATTGGTAAAGGCTGAGGAACATCTTCACAGGCTCCCTAAGGATACACCATATACAGAGTTTGAGCACAAGTAAGTTAGATCAATAGTATTTATTTTTTGTACATAGTATTGATGTGTGAGAAGAACTGATATTAGAGTTTGTCTGAGGATGTACATAGTATTGTTGTGTGAGAAGAACTGATTGAGCCTTTGTGACATTCCTCAACACTATCTTCTTTAGGATGAAACTGCCCTCTCAATCTGTTGGTGCTCAAATCAACAAATTACAAAACCCTAAAGATATGCGAAGTCTTACTATAATGTTTTATATGTGAATTTAGCCAACTAATATAATTAATCAAATTGATTAAAATTCTCCGCCCTTTAGGCTCTGTTTGGCCTAGGTGGGTGTACCTTGTATTCACCAAATAATTATTAGGCTTCAAATATGTTGGTGACTTTAGAACAGATTAAGGAATTTATATAATTTTGTCAATTAAATCATCCACTTCACTTAATCCAATTTGGCATATGATTTGGATTAATTTCTTTTATAAATATTTAAATCCTATTCCTAAAATAGAAAATTAAAATTGGATTTTTGAAAATATATACAAGAAAATGATTTTCACAAAAGAACAACTAGTGCCTATTCTTGGGTTATGGAGTCTTTATTCAAAAAGATTTGTGCTTCTCTTTTAGCCACAACTCGATTTGTTTGGCAATTCAAGGTCTATGACTTGCACAAACATGCAAATATGTAAATTATCTGGTTCTTCTTTAATGATCCAATTAAACTTCCCAGGTTACTGTGATTCACCTATAAGATTTTAATCCTTTCTCAAAGGAGCCCAATAAACAAACCACATGAGAAACAACAAATGTGTTCTGACAAATCAAAAATATACTTGATATATTGATTTGAATAACAAAGGAAAGCTAAGTTGGAGACAACCAAATAAATGGCTAACAATTGAAATCAACAAATAAATGAGAACTAAAAGTTTAACACCAGAGAAAAGCAACTTTTGTATTGATTAGCTTTTAAAGAACAAGTTGTGCAATGTCTCTTTCAAAAATCAAAATTCCCAGAGAGAGCCCATAAGGTCTTGGATTCCCTTTTATAGATTCAAGGGAAGCAACAAGCTTTAGACCTCTCACATTCAAAATGGCTCTTTGTATTCCCAACCCTTGACATTCATTACAATATATTCACTTTGATAAGTCTAAATTAGACTTTCAAGCACATTTTGGAATACATTATAAAAACATGAAAAACATAAAGAGACAAAAAGGAGAGTGTCCAAGATGTGGTGGTGCTATTTGACGCCAGCATATAGCTCATTTCTCCTCTGTACCAAAACCTATGCTTCTTATCAATCTGCAAGATACATGCTCTTCCATTGAAAAATTGCAAAATCACTAGGCCATTTGTAGTTTTGAATCTCGAGTAACTTAGCTTGGTGATCCTTCCATCTTTTATCCAGCAGAGCTTTGACATCCATCACAAATTTCCCATACCCAACATCTAAGGCAATCACTCTATCCAAAATCATGTTGAAGTTGATGATGTTGACATCTCCATTCTTCTTCAAAAAGTCCATGATTTGACATACTGTTTGGCCAAACTCCACTCCATGAATCAAGGCTCTTGATTTGCTTGTCTTCTGACAAAATTGAGGGGATAAACTGATGCTTAAATGTGGCAAAAGGCTCAATTTTGGCCTACATCTTTTGGCCTTCACCATTGGCATACTGGTACTCCTCCAAGATCAATCCAATCATCCTTTCTGTAGGCTTCAAAGCTACAGGGGCATAAGGATTTGTTTGCAAGAATTTACAGAGAATGGTCAAAGTGTGGTGTGAAGGCTACCATCTTTGATACAATGGGTCCAAAATAGAAAAAATCACTTTGAGTTGTTCCATGGCCTGAGATAAGGAGGAATAGAAATCATGCACATTTCCTAGTTTATCAACAACCAGCTTCATTTTGTATTCCAATATTTTTTCAAAAACTTCAAGAACTTTCAACCTTGCCTCTTCTTTTGTCATTTCATTTTGTTTTCTCAAATCTTCAATTTTGATGCAGAGGCATCCACACTAAAACCTTGACATACAGCATGTATGTCTAAAACCCATCATCATCATCATATTTTCCTTAACACTGTCAGCATCATCATATTTTCTCTGCCGACCGATATCCTCCTGCAGACAAACCTTCGACCATTCGTCTGTCAGCAGCATCATCATATCCGGCTATCGGCAGCATCATCACATTCGGCAAGCGCAAACATCCTCCTGATGTTCACTGTTCATCTTACCGCCAACCTCTTTCTTCAGCATCATGATGTTCAACATCATGTTCATCAGCAGGATATAGAACATCCGGTTCCTCCCATATATCCTGATGACGACAACCTCATGCACCTTTCCTTCGATGCTTACGTCACCCCGATATCCTGATGACGATTATCCTGATGACGATGACGTCACATGCAGCTCCTTAATATCCTGCTGCCCCGATATCCTGATGACGATTATCTTGATGACGATGACGTCACATGCAGTTCCTTCAATATCCTGCTGTCGGCCAAACTTAACATTATCAGCCCGCGATGGTTTTATCAACCCGATCTTCTACCTTATGCCGATACGCTCCTCCTCGGCAACACCTGATGATGATCACCCCAAAACACATTCACTTTATGCAACCGATTGCATCATGCTCAACTCCATCTACTCGGATGACGCCCGAAGTACCTGCAGGATATACGCAGAAATATCCTGATGATGCCGTTGCGAAGGATTTTCCAACCTTAGCAAATTTCGATCCGCCGAACCTCCTGGGATGACCCGATCTACTTTCAGGGTGATCTTCCAGACTCTAACTACCAGCACGACCTAGCACATACCCATGCTAGGGTCCTCAACACCTTTCGACGACGATCCTGCACACCTGCATGCAAATGAATACAAAATGCAGACTAAACCCTAAACTACTGTACACAGCCATTCCACTGATTCGACGAATCAACTGGTGGAATGGATCAGCGAATCCATGAAACCACCAAAACAGTAAATCAATTTCACAATGGAGATCCAAAACAGAGAATTGACACAACAGGATCTCTTTATTGATTTCAAAAGATGCAAATACAATATCCAGTCTCTCTCTGCAATCTAACTCCTCTGCTCAATGCAATACTATACTATATCTAAAACCAACCGATCCTCATGTATAAATAGGATCTCCTGCGAGTACTACCACTCGACTCCAAGCGGCTAGGAAATCTCTCCAGGCGGCTGGGAGATCCAACCGGACCTACAGCATAACAGCTGTCTTAACAAACTAGCTAAAAATAGTAAAGCATGGTCAACATGACCTTATTACATGCATTAGTCTTATCAGACCTTCTTGGAAACATTAACAAGACTCAAAACAAACTAACTGCCTCATGGAGGCCAGCTGTCAGGTAGGTGCTCCTGCACCATACTCCCCAACAGAAAAGAACTCATGTCCCATGAGTTAGGTTGTGGAAGTCCTCCACCTTTACACTTTGTCATGTCAGTGTTCGGACCTGTTCCAGCCTTGTCCTCTGCTGGCTCTTGGCTGCTCCAAGACTTCTAAACTGTAACTTGCTTTCTTGCAAGTAAACTCTCATGCCTGTCAATGTAGGCCTTTCTCTCACATACCTTGTGTTTGTCAGGTTGTCTGACCAGAACCTCTGTCTGAACTGCCTCTTGAACTGCTGCAATGTTCAACTCTGTCTTCCTTTCAACCTTTATAGGACAAACAATAGTCCCAACTATGACAACATCCTTGTCATTCCTCCCAACTGGTTGCTGTTTGCAAACCTGTTTCTGCACCTGCTGCTGACCTCTGTCAGTCAAAACTGAAACTTTCTTCAACCTGTTGTCCTTAACAACTCCTTTCCCTACAGTGTCCTCAACTGCCTTTATGCCTGCTCCTATAGGCATCTGCACAAACTCCTTCTTTCCCACTAAAATGATTTTGGCTGCCCCCTGTGCTGCAGCTGCTTCCTGTAATGGCATCAACATAATAGTTTTCCCATCTTTCTTGATGGTGTAGGTATTAGCATACCCATCATACAGTACCCTTCTATTAAATTGCCATGGTCTACCCAACAGTAGGTGACAACATTCCATGGGCAAAATGTCACACAAAACTCTATCATGATATGCTCCAATCTGAAAATCCACATATGCCTGTTCATAGACAAAAAGTGATTGACTATCACTCACCCAAGATGCCTTGTAAGGGTGATAGTGTGGAATCCTTTCCAAATTCAATTTATCCACCATTTCCTGAGAAACCATGTTGTCTGTTGAACCAGTATCAATGACAACCTTACATACTTTACCTTTGCTCTTGCATGTGGTCTTGAAAAGAGCTCTTCTTTGCATCATATCCTTTGATGTCTGCAAACTAATTCTCCTAAGCATCAATGCTTCTCCCTCCTCAGGATATCCATAACCGTCAGGTTCCCTCTCTCTTTGATAAGTGTTTGAACTCTGCACACTTTGCTCTACTTTCTCTTCTTGCACAAGTTGTACTCTCTTGTCATTCGTTCTATCATTTCTGGATGATGAACCTTTGCTTTCTGGACATTTGAAAAATGGATGACCAAACTCACCACAGGTGTAACACTTGCCTGAAAATGTAGTAGAACCTCTACCACTTCCAAATCTGCCTCTATTACCTTTCCATCCACCTCTGAAATCAGACTGTCCCTGTCCTTTACCAGTGTCTTCTTGACCCTCATTGGTTTGCCTTGTTGTAGGGGCTGCTCCTCTTCCCCTCATATTGCTGCCTCTTCCTCTCATGGACTTATCTTGTCCCCTATTCATCTTTTCTTCAATCCTGATTGCCATTTGGTAACAATCCTCCACACTCTTAGGGTTAGCTAAAACTAACTCATCCTGTATGTTCAATCTCAAACCAGCCAAGTACCTAGCCACCTTTTCTACCTCATTCTCATGATGACCAGATCTCATACTCAACTTATAAAACTCCTCAGTATATGCCTTCACATCCATTTCCTTCTGCCTTAAAAATTGCAGCTTCTTAAACATCTGAATCTCATAATCCCTTGGCAAGAATTTACCTTTGATCCTTGCTACCATTTTATCCCATGAAGTGATCTTTGACTTCCCTTGTTTCCTTCTCTCAGATTGTACATAATCCCAGCATACCAAAGCATGACCTCCTAGCTTGGTCTTTGCAATCTTTACCTTCTGATCCTCAGCAACATCTTCACATTCAAAGTGATTATCAAGTGCAGCAATCCAATCCAGTAACTCATCTTCATTCAAACTTCCATTATACTTGGAAACATCAACCTTTACCTTAGGTTTATCACTCTGCACTGCCTTTAACAGTTTTGCAAATCTCTGGTCTTCAGCTACCTCTTCATACTCTTCAATAGTATCTTCATCTTCTTCAGACTCACTGTCTTCCACTTCCCTCTTTTTGTTCTTTTCTAGGGCTATAAGCCTGGCTTGAAGTGCTTCAACAAGCTCCTTCATCTTCCTCATCTCTCTGGCATGTTTTTCCTTCATCTCCTGCAATTCCCTTGCAGTACCACTACCTTTCGGAGGCATTTTGTCAACCTCTCACTCCTCTACCTCTGTCCTTTCGGTGACAGAATCAGCTCTATCTCTGCCCTTTCGGTGACAGAATCAACACACAACAGCCCAGACCTTTTGCTGAGCTCTGATACCACTATGATGCAGAGGCATCCACACTAAAACCTTGACATACAGCATGTATGTCTAAAACCCATCATCATCATCATATTTTCCTTAACACTGTCAGCATCATCATATTTTCTCTGCCGACTGATATCCTCCTGCAGACAAACCTTCGACCCTTCGTCTGTCAGCAGCATCATCATATCCGGCTATCGGCAGCATCATCACATTCGGCAAGCGCAAACATCCTCCTGATGTTCACTGTTCATCTTACCGCCAACCTCTTTCTTCAGCATCATGATGTTCAACATCATGTTCATCAGCAGGATATAGAACATCCAGTTCCTCCCATATATCCTGATGACGACAACCTCATGCACCTTTCCTTCGATGCTTACGTCACCCCGATATCCTGATGACGATTATCCTGATGACGATGACGTCACATGCAGCTCCTTAATATCCTGCTGCCCCGATATCCTGATGACGATTATCCTGATGACGATGACGTCACATGCAGTTCCTTCAATATCCTGCTGTCAGCCAAACTTAACATTATCGGCCCGCGATGGTTTTATCAACCCGATCTTCTACCTTATGCCGATACGCTCCTCCTCGGTAACACCTGATGATGATCACCCCAAAACACATTCACTTTATGCAACCGATTGCATCATGCTCAACTCCATCTACTCGGATGACGCCCGAAGTACCTGTAGGATATACGCAGAAATATCCTGATGATGCCGTTGCGAAGGATTTTCCAACCTTAGCGAATTTCGATCCGCCGAACCTCCTGGGATGACCCGATCTACTTTTAGGGCGATCTTCCAGACTCTAACTACCAGCACGACCTAGCACATACCCATGCTAGGGTCCTCAACACCTTTCGACGACGATCCTTCACACCTGCATGCAAATGAATACAAAATGTAGACTAAACCCTAAACTACTGTACACAGCCATTCCACCGATTCGACGAATCAACCGGTGGAATGGATCAGCGAATCTATGAAACCACCAAAACAGCAAATTGATTTCACAATGGAGATCCAAAACAGAGAATTGACACAACAGGATCTCTTTATTGATTTCAAAAGATGCAAATACAATATCCAGTCTCTCTCTGCAATCTAACTCCTCTGCTCAATGCAATACTATACTATATCTAAAACCAACCGATCCTCATGTATAAATAGGATCTCCTGCGAGTACTACCACTCGACTCCAAGCAGCTGGGAAATCTCTCCAGGCAGCTGGGAGATCCAACCGGACCTACAGCATAACAGCTGTCTTAACAAACTAGCTAAAAATAGTAAAGCATGGTCAACATGACCTTATTACATGCATTGGTCTTATCAGACCTTCTTGGAAACATTAACAAGACTCAAAACAAACTAACTACCTCATGGAGGCCAGCTGTCAGGTAGGTGCTCCTGCACCAAATTTCCTTTTCAAATTTCAATTTTAATGCATCAATCTATTCTATTGTCACTGTGGCATCACTTGTTGCTTTTGGTATAGGGGGTTAATATGGTACAATAGCCTGACTTTGAGAAGAACTCATATATTGCAATTGCTTTCTCAAATTGACATTCTCAAGGAACAATCTATTTACTTCATTATTTATTTCCTTTTGAGTTTTCTCATAATCATGTACTCTTTGTTCTAATCTTTTTACAACATCATGAGTGAACATGGCAGTATGGACAGTGAGGGCTGATGCTTCTGTTGCCGATGTATCTTGTAAAGTTTTCACCACAGCTGAACCCCACATCTATTGCACAACATTGAGCAACCTTGGTTTTCTTGTATTCTTTTGTGTGGTCTAGATTGCAAGTCTCTGTTTTTGGGTTGAAACCACACCCACTAATGCCATCCTCATGATCAAATTCAAAAACAAGTTTTGGATCTTTTTGGCTTCTGACTTGGTCGAGCAAAAAGACTTTTTTCAACTCAAGGCTAGGAATGATTAGCATATTGCTATTTAGGACCATTTGCCTTGCTTCTTCTGGACTCACATTTATTTCATCTATCTTCAAATCTTTACAAGTTTGTGTGACAATCTGATTATGCTGCGATTCATCAACACCCATTTTGTTTATTGCCACCTTTTCATCAAACTCTTTCATTTTCATTTTCAACCAAAAGTCCTTAAACTCTGGAGTCTTGATAAAGTCATCTTCAATAAGTCTCATTGATGCCACAATTCTTTCATCTTCCTCTAATTCTGGTTCACCTTGGGTCTGGTTATCCATTCTAGCCACATGCTTGTGTGCATTTGCGTCTTGGCCAACTAGTGGTTGATCAACTTCTTCTTCATCACCCAAGTGCCTGAGAATATTGGCCACATCTTCAATGTTCCCAACTTCTTCAGTCATTTCATAAGGAACAAGTGGAGGCTCACCTTCAGTTCTCTGCCTTTTCAATGAAGGGGATCCAGGAACCTATGGATCTTGTACTGACACAACATCAGGGATAGGCTTGTGAATTTCAATTCCTACAGACCTCTTCACTGGAAGCTTGGTAGCCTTATGAGGTTGCTTCCCAGACTTACCATAGATACTCTCAAAATTATCAATTATCATATCGATCCTCTTAAGAGGATCCTTTTCTTCAACAAAAAATCTAGAAAAATGGGGATTCTACTTTTTCTTCTCATCTTTAATGTTCTTCAAGATTTCCCATTTCCTTTTCCTTGAATAAACTTCTTCAAAAGTTACCAAATTTCTTATCACATCCTCATCAAAAAGAATTTGATGGGATATCCCCATTTTTGTCAAAATTATTTGCCTTACAAAATTCATGTGACCCTCAGGGTCACAGACTCTGTCAGTTCCATATTTTAAAGAATATTTTGCCTTGAAATAGGCCTGCAATTCCTCAAGAGTGTCTGAGCCAATTGACCAATCACCAAATACAATGACATCAGGCAAAAACATGCCCTTTTTTTGCTTTTTCATCACCGCTTTTTCCATCCACATTCTTTGCCACATAAATTCCAAGAACAATATTTTATCTGATACAAACTTTGGCAGTTTATGGAGTGGTTGGGGACAACCATACACTCTGATGATAGTGTGATCAGGCAAAAAGAACCAATCAACATAATTATGCTTATGACCTTGATCTGGTTTATGTGCAAGTGGCCTCAACATCACCATGACTTCCTTGGTCAACCTGGGAGACCAATTTCCAAGAGAGTTCATTGTCTTAATAGTAAATTCATCATGAAATACAATGTAATCACCAGTCTGACAAAATGAGTCCCACTTATAACACCAACACTGGGTAGGCATCCTTTGTCCTGCTTTATCAATCATGCTTATGTCCATTATGCTTGACCATTTCCTCCTGTTTTGATACAAAATTAGGTGAGACAACAAATAGTAGAACCTGAATTCCAAGGGTTTATTACCCTCCCTTACATGCAAGAACCCTTCATGTAGTTTCTTCTTAATGTATGATGCAAAATCATACTCAGTATTTGCTTTTGGGTTATGTATTTTCATGGCCATCATCATCAGACTGTTTGGTATTCTTCCCTCAGCATCGATTCCCAAAACTTGGCATAATGCGAAGTAGGTTCTCTCGAAGTACACGGCAAATTCCTCCACAGGGAAAGGCTCAATAGCATTGGATGGGATATCAATCTTTCTATTGTTGGCCCCCCTTCTCATGTATATTGGCAATTCATCTCTCCTCAGTGTTTTTCTCAAGCTTCTATATTCTTGCTCACTCTTCTGCAGGTCCACTTGAGTGAGAGCTTGTTTGTTAAGCATAAAACAATCCACAATGGGATTTCTGTCAACTGCTACCAATGGTTTTCCATCTAGCAACCTGACTATTTTTGTGGCAGAATGGTAATACTATGCTAGGGCCTTAATTAGTACTACATCTACAAATACATTCGGGACCATCAATTTTGCCAAGTCCAGTTTCCATGGGTTGCCTACTAGTCCTAGACCATCTTTCTTTTGGAAAAAGTACCAGAATAAGTTCCACCCAGAGATAGGGATTGCAACATCCCTACACCCCTCTTCCACATCCCTAAACACTTTCTTCTGACCTTTGTTTATGGAATTGGGCAATAATTCTAACAGGGACTATTGATGTGGTCTCTTTTTGGGGGTCAGAGGTTCATTACTCTTGTTGATAGACTCAGGCTTCTTGGGTGCCATTTTAGCTACTTATGCAAACTAGGGCTTTGAAATCCAAATTACAGCACCAACAACTAAAAAATAGAGCACAAAATCTTTACGAACTTCTTGCAAGGAGTGTAAAGATGAACTTACCTGGTCAATTTGAAGCTTACAGAGAGCACACTGAGCTGGATAATGTCTTCTCCAAATCAAGTCTGCAATCAATGGAATGAGCAAATATCAAGAAATCCTTGAATTTATTGTGCCAAGAAATTCATCATTACTGTGGTTCATACCACAAGATCGTAAAATCTCAGCATTCAATTCATTTCAAACACATGCCCTTGATTGAACTGGATCCAACGAGTAGATGAGATGACAAAGATATATTGTATTTCTCGATAACCATGGCCCTGCAACAAATTTATTTGCCCATTTATTCTTTTACCGTATTGCCATAGGACCTGCCCCTACTAGTTGCGGGATTGCGGAAAGCATCTAGTTTGTCCCCTTCCTTTTACCGATACCCCGTCGATATTTGATCTGGCCGTTGTGGGACTGCGGTAGCTATATGCTTTCACTTTCCTAGTTTACCACCTTACTACAGATACCCCTTGGAACTATTACAGGGCTACGGTAACTAACTTTGTCTTTATTCCTTATTACCGTAACACCGTCGGTATCCTTCTAAGCCGCTGTGGGATCGCAGTATTAATCCTTACCACCTGTATTTGTTTACCGCGATGCCACAATCATATGATGAAACCTCCGCGGGGGTGTAGTAGCCTTCTTAAGTTAAGCATTTCATACCATCAAGCCGCCATTCGATTGTGTGTGCCTTGCGGGGTTGCAATAGACATGATTTATGCTCCTCTTGCTCCCGCACAATCGCCAAAGCATTGTGAATGACCTACGAGATTGTGGTAAGAGACAAAAACACATAGATAGTTAGGAGCAATCAAAATTTTCTCAAAATGGTTATAATATGAGACCATGGGAGATAAATGGCAAAACCATTTGACAAGAACGTCGACCATGAGATGGGTTTATGAACAGAATGGAATCTTGCAGATTTTGGAAGGGTCCTACCACAATCAATAATGAAACTGTATGTTTTGAAGAAAATTTTCACCTTCTAGTGTGCCTTTCTTATCATTGTGATCTCTCTTTTGGTGCTACTATCACTTGAAGATTACTATCCTCTATATCATGAAACTTCTAATAGTGCATTGTCATTGTGGTTCGATCATGCATTCTACTTCCCTATTGTCATGAATTAATCTTACCCTACGTCATAAGCACTTTCATCAACATTGTTTTTCATGAAGACTCTAACAATGCCTTGGAACTGTCATCTATTGAGTTTTGAATTTATTATTTTATGATTGTCTTGTGGACTGTGATTAAACCCCTTGTCATTGTCATATGAATGGCTACTATCACTTGTGATTATCGCAATCCATCTTATTTAACTCTATCCTTGTTGATCATGAATTGTCTACTAACAACTCACTATCTTGTGTGTCTTTAAAGTCATTCACACTTAACTCATAGTGAGGTATTTTATTTAGTGCTCATTTTCATATCCTAATGGAGTCATGATCTTTGATAAGACCTATAGCTGTGATTATATAAATGCACCATAAGGATTATCCTCCAGGTCCATACTGTGTATTTGGTTGAATATTATCTTATGGACTATCCTCTTTACCATCTAACTGTATTCTTAAGGACTGTCCCACTTCATGCAAACCTCTCTTTCCCATGATCAACACCTTGAAATTGATTATGGTAGCTCCTTGAGATATTGTCCATGCACTCCTTAATACACTTGTAGGTTGTCCTCTTTTGAAACTTTGTGGGATGGAAATATTTATTAGTTTACCATACTACTTTGAAGACAATGAACCCTTGACAAGATTTATGATGTTTTAAAAGCCCTCTTGACTGCTCAGTTACTTGTCTTTATGTATCTTTTAAAGTCTGTCATACTACCCTACCATTGTTATTATTAATTTCAATGCCCCCTTCATGGTTATGCCATGTAATATCATTGTTTATTTGAATAGTCATGACTGTGACTCCTTTTGGGAATCTATAGGAAAGTGTCATGCTTTACTTTGAAGTCCATTTCCTTAAATCTTTGCTCTCTACTCATTGCTCCTATCCTAGGGCTTGGGGTCTCCTTTTTCTCTTTTCCCACTACATAGCTTGAAGTCTTGTATGATGATGTGCCATAGACTCCTTCCAATTTGGGCAGTAGACTCCATTTTGTGAGAATGAATGGCCAATAAAGAGTCAAAGTTTGATACTACTCTCGTTGACCCCAAAAATAGTTCATGTGCCTTGTCCAGGGTTCCACATTTTGCATACATGTCTACCAAGGTAGTTGCAACTACAACAAATGACAAAATTCCTCTATCCTTCATGCTTTGATGGATGTCCATACCCTGTTCCAAACCCTCCCATTTCAGCACAGGCAGGGAGTATGCTGGTAAAGGTTGTCAAATTTGGCTTTACACCTGCTAATTGCATTTGCTTGAAAGTTTCTAAAGCCTTTTCAACAAATCCATTTTGTGCATATCCAACAACCATTGCATTCCATGAGATGACATCTCTTTGAGGCATTTTGCCAAACAGTTCACATGCCTTGTCAATGCTTCCACATTTTGCATACATGTCTACCAGGGCGATTGCAACTACAACAAATGACAAAATTCCTCTATCCTTCATGCTTTGATGGATGTCCATACCTTGTTCCAAACCCTCCCATTTTGGCATAGGCAGGGAGTATGTTGGCAAAGGTTGTCAAATTTGGCTTTACACCTGTTAATTGCATTTGCTTGAAAGTTTCTAAAGCCTTTTCAACAAATCCATTTTGTGCATATCCTGCAGCCATTGCATTCCATGAGATGACATCTCTTTAAGGCATTCTGCCAAACAATTCACATGCCTTGTCAATGCCTCCACATTTTGCATACATGTCTACCAGGACAATTGAAACTACAACATCTAACAAAATTCCTCTATCCATTACTTTTTGATAGAAGTCCATACCTTGTTCCAATGCTCCCATTTTGGCGCAGGCAGGAAGGATGCTGGCAAAGGTTGTGGAATTTGGCTTTACACCTGCCAATTGTATTTGCTTGAAAGTTTGTAAAGACTTTCCAACAAATCCATTTTGTGCATATCCAACAATAATTGCAGTCCAAGAGATGACGTCTCTTTGAGGCATTCTGTCCAACTATAATATCTGACAAAAATCCCCCTTCCTGCTCACCCTCACGGTCTTTGGTTGGTCTCTGCGGGAATGTGAGGAGAAAAGTAAGTCCATCGCTCTCCCACACCACATTTAGGGTTTGCTTGTAGGGATGCGGTGCTCACTCAGACTGCCTCCCGCAAGCCTATAAATTTGAGTTACACTTCTAAGTTTTACTTTCATGTCACTATCTCTTCTAAGTTTTACTTTCATGTCACTGTCTCTTCTAAGTTTTACTTTCATGTCACTATCTTTGAGTTGCATAATGAGCAGGTTTGTTTGTACATTATCCTTTTTGAGAAAATCTTAGGGCTTCTAGTATACTTTATTGTGCATGCATTGATGACTTATTTGCTTCTAGTATTCTTTCTGTTTGTTACAGTGGATATTTATGCATCTCTCATTTGCTTTTACAGCATACTGTACTGGTCTCTTGTTAGCCCATCAGGTGTTGAAGTAGTTGGAGATGGATGATGAATATGTTGGCAATGAGGAGGTGATGCATGAGTTATTTGATGCATTTTCTTGTCTTCTGTGGAAGAGTTATCAGTTAGGCAGAGGGTTTAAGGAATCATTAAGATTGTCTTCCTCTTGACAGTAATCACCATGCTACAGTCTAGATTTTTGAACTCTCAAGAAGCTTATAACAAATGCATGTCAAACTATTTAGGGGACTTTTCCACATTGGTAACCACAAGTATATGCATTCACTGTCATTGGATCTCTAATGCTGAGAATTATTACAACAAATCCAAATTACCTATCCCTTATTTCAGTTTCCAAATTCTAACAATATCCTAATTGCCTTATGGTAACAGTGGCCTAACAAGGTTAAAACAATAGCTATCAGAGATAAGGACAATTTATTGCTATAGGTAACAATTCACAGTGGCAGCTTATGAACTAGAACAAGTTGGGTGCATGAGACAAGATCTCTACAGAGATGACAGTGTGATCTTGAACTAGGACATTGAGCTTCATGGGACAGTCATGGATTTGTGATGAAGACATCTATGAATGTCTTTGTGCTTCTATGCTAAGTGATACTCAGAAAATTGGTTTCTTACTCATTTTTTGAGCTATGTATGGTAACCATGAAGGTTTTTTTAGCAAAGAGAAATCATTGTGTCTTATTTTCAGATCTATATGTTGTTTGTAAGCATTTTTTTATCAATAAAACAAGCTTTTTTTACCTTCTCAAAGTTGTTTCATTGTGTAAGCTTCAAAATTTACTACTAAATATACTAATGACTAAATGCAAGATTCAAAATGACTAAATATACTACTAATTGACGTGAATTAATAATTCAATTGACTAAATATACTACCAATTGACAGAAATCGGTGAACAATGAATAAATATGACTAAATATATGACCAGTGTTAAATCGGTGAATAAAAATGACTAAATATACTACCCAATTGATCAAAATGATGATTAAAATTAATGACTAAATACACTACCAATGGACATAAATCAGTGAATAAAAATGACTAAATAAGTGACCAATTAACAACAATTAATGACTAAATATATCAGTGAAAAATAAATGACTAAATAAGTGACCAGATTACAACAATCAATGACTAAATTAACAACTAAATATACTACCAAATCGATCAATCAAAACAACCAATAAATGACTAAAAATGGTTTAGTCATCAATTTGGTCATGTTATAAATGACTGGCAATAAACTACTAATGGTCATGTGACCATGTTTGGTCATTTATAAGCAATTTTTAGTAGTTTTTTTAGTAATATATTGCTCTTTTTGTACTAGTGTTCTTCTTCTTGTCATCAAGTGGAGAACCCCACTATTACGGAAGAGGACATTTAGATATTAGATAGACCTCTAAGGATGATATGTCTTGCATTGGCATGATTTGTATATATGTTCCCTTTTTACATGTAGTAGTTAGAAAATATCTTGCAAGTGTAGAAGTTGTAGATGATCAAAATTGAAACAATAAAGTTATCCTAACTAGCATTCAGTTCTAATCACTTACACTTAGGACCTAACTAGCCTATAGGATGATTAATTTGACTTTATCCACTTAGGAAGAACACATCAACCTAGCTAGGTCTAATTCCATTCTCTACTAGTAGATTAACTAATAAAGAACTCTAAGAATAAGCAAAAAAATGGAAATTGACAGAGATATAAAAAATAAATTTAAGAGTTGATAACAAAACCAAAAAGGGGATACACAGGAGAACTTGATGTCCAAGCTAGGGAGCCTCAGTCTTAGACATCAATGCATCACAGGGACGTCGGCATGTGGCACTGTCATCCAAATAGTGATAAAACCTCAAAGGTTCATATTGTACAGAAGTGCATGAATCTAAAACATCACCCAGTTAGTACACAGATAAAATAACTTTCTAGAAGCGATATTTGAATAGAAACCAAAGGAAATAAATATTTAGGAATGATGGAGATAAATAGGAAACAGGAAGAACAAACTCTCATGCATTTGATCTTCTTCCACAATTTGCACAATACAAAGACAAAGGAAAATTTGTTGGGGTTGTTTAGGGGCTTGCCTTGGTCAAGATCCCATTTTAGTTTTCCAATCTCCACAGAACAACCAATGATACAATGGAAATAAAAACACAAGTGTGTGCAAGCTCTTACTATAAGTGGATCTAGGAGCTAAGAGCAATAACAATGTACCAATCTATGAGTATTTATCCCTAGTCTACGGGGAAAATACCCTAGTGTGTGTATGGTAAAATGGGTAGTGGTCTACACCACAAGCATTTATCAAAATGATGCTAATTGGAAGCAATATCAATAAAATAACATTATTCTATAACAATAGAATAATATTACCAAATTTCAATGTTTTAAAGGAGGCTGTAAGCTCCTTAAGGGTACAATCTGTTGTTGAACAACACAAACCCTTGAATGAAAGAGCCTCTTCCCAGCTCCAAATCAAATCAATAGCTCACAAAATGGACAATGAGAGATGCCCAAATACAATGAACATCTGAATCTGCAAAGTCTATTCCCAAGAGTGTTTTTTAATCCTTCAATAGTGCTTGAGAGAATATTTTTGTATGTTGTTCAAGATCCAAAAGAAAAATTGATTATCTAAGAATTTCAAAATGTTCCAAGGTTCTTCTTTTTGTCAATCTTCCTCTTTTGCATGCAAGAGGGGAATTTGCCAAGTCAGGTATGCTATAAGGACCATTCTGAGGTTGCATGAGTGTTACCTTTCTTGAAGATTCTATAAATGGGAGGGAGAATCTCTGTTTGAAATTCTGGCATATTCGAGACAATAGTGCGGCATGGGGACGTTTACGCATGGCACTAACATCCTAGGAATATTCCCCTAAACTTCACACGTGTTCTTTGAAAAGTATAACAAGTATCTGGAATGCATTTTTGGAAAATAGCTAGTGATGAGGGAAAAATAGGCCAAAAGATCATGTTTGGTGACCCTAAAAACATGTTATGGGTGCAGAAACTAAAGCGAGCGAAACGCATCGTGAAATTGCAAGGGTACGTAATTTTCCATGTCACATTTTGCCCCTGCTTTAGCGGGCTAATGACACTTAGTGATAAACTACGCTAAAGTATAGAAAATATGTTGAAAGCAAATAAGCATGTAAAGGATACCCAAAATGATATTGTAGAGGACACATAAATTCTCCAAGCAAAAGAATGATGCCCCCAAACTAAGAATCTGCAACACCATAGTGTTAGGAACTGCAAACCTGCAAGATCAGCTTGTTAGGCAATATAAAAAGTCCTCCAAGGTCCAAAAACACATCAATTCAAAAAATACTAAAAGATGAAAATAGTGGTGGATAGACATCCCCCATGTTTATGTCGACTTACTAAAATAATAAGGCAAAAATAGGGGTGAGAAAGGTCTACCACGTCAAAAAATTTTGTAAGTATTGAAAAACATGCTTCACAGGCTTAATTAATAAAATAATGCCAAAGTGAAATATGGGTATCAAGAACATAGGTGGAGTCAACATTCCAACGCAATGAATGGTCCAAAAATCCAACTTCGTAGGCCCAAAATATGATAGTTTGAATGAGGAGTGCTTCAGGGAATTTTCAAATATTTCTATAAATAGTAAAATAAATTTATTTTTACTATTCATTTAAAAGTGACAAGTATAGTAATTTGAGTGAATTATAGAGCTAAAATGCCTCGCAAACGAGCATATCGAGTGCCACGGTTGTGTTGAATACATCAGGATACTGAGAGGGGGGTGAATCAATATCTAAACAAACTTCAAAACCTCCGGAGTAGGTTAAAGCTTAAGCATTACAACATCAACATAAACATGAAAGATCAACACAATGCACATCAAAACATAACACTAGATGTATGTGGAAAACCCAAGAAGGGAAAAATCATGGTGAGGATTAACTCAGAATATATGAAGCTCAAAATTACAACTTTGTTTTAGGGCTACAACCCAAGGAAGCTACTACTCCTTGCTGACTTTGTTTTAGGGATACAACCCAAGGAAGTTACTACTCCCTAAAGAAAGGTTTTAGGGTCACTCCCAAGGAAGCTATAACTCCCTATTGAATTTGTTTTAGGGCTACAACCCAAGGAAGAAACTACTCCCTGAACTGAGAATGAACTCAGAAAATATTACAATATGACAGTAATTCTACTGTCTGAAAACTAACATTGAAGTTCACACCTTTGATGATTGCAATTCTACCTCTTCTGATGATTGGATCAATTGGGCACACTCCTCACTTCTCTTCTGTCACAAAAATATCTTCAAGATGGATCAGGACAACCCTTATTGCTTCTGCTCTTTCTCCTTCATTTGCACATCATAATGCATAACATGTTCATATTCTGCTCTTTTACACATTCACATATTCATCTTCGCAATCATACCTCACCTAGATCAATGAGGTTTACAATATATACATGACATTACATTGATTTCATTACAAGTTGGCCAAAACAACAAAAATATTACATTTTACAAGTCAGCCAAAGATCACACGACATGAAACATGCATAGGGCAAGCCCTATCATGAACTACACGCTAATCCAGAAAGAAACACATGCCTTGCGGATCCCAACACATGCTTAGTCCAGTCCTAATCATCCTTCACAGCATCATCCTTAAAGGAATAACATCTGCACGCTTCAAAATTTTGAATTATGTCACCCTTAAGAAAGAACACATCAAGCATGCAACACAATCGTCATTTCAACTTGGTGGTACTCATGAATGATAAAATATTGCTTGTGCTTCTTCCAGATGAGTCATAAGGACCTATACACTATCTCCAAACATTCCTTGAACTCTACACAACAACAACTTTGTAGCGCACATCATCAATCTTCCTCTATCAGCCAGGCAAGAGCATAACCCAACAACATCATAATTTTAGACCTCGGCTAGTTCTTGAGAGAGCAAAAAAACACCTTTCAGAGCAACTGAAGATAACACAAGATCATCAGGACCATCTTCTTGTTATGTCGTAAAATGTCTCCCTAGGACTTTTACCTCCTAAGTTTATCTCTCGGGTCCCTTTTTTTTCATCATGCATGTTAGATTTAACTCTCGACACAAAATGGCTTGAAACCCATGACAAATGGGGCTTGAGGGACATCTGTGAGCCTTAACCCTAACCCAAAATAGGTCCTAGGACAAGGGCACTCGTACCCTTGTCCTGTCCTGTTTTGGTGGGGTCCCAAATTTGAATGTTGGTTTTGTGACCGTTAAAAGGTTTCCTTGCTGACATCTTAAGTTTGAATTACGAAATTTGTAGCAGAATGCATATAAGCATGTTTAGGGTTTCATTTGTAAACTAGAAGATGATTAAGATGACTAGAAGATGATTATGATGTTTTGGCGAACTTATGATTTTAGAGCATTCATTGTGTCAGAGAAAACTTGTGTTGTTATTGTGTTTGTTATGCAGATTTGGCTTCATATTCTCATATTGTGAAGGATATTCATCTACATGCGAGATACACCTCTGAGGTGATATCTATTTGTGTCTGAATCAATCATTTATCAATTTGGTTTTTACCTCTATCTACAAGGATACACACTCTTTATCAAACAACGGTGTTGGAAGTCTTGAATGCCATTCTAGGGCTTGACTGAGGCAAGCTCCTAAACACCACAACCTTCAACCCTCTTCTTGTGATTGTAGGTGATAGGTATCAGATTGCGAAAAGTGAAGTTGTAGAGGAGTGTTGTAGAGGATAAGGATTCCAGATCTGACAGAAAGAAGCAGAAAAGAGCACAGTCGGGGCTTGGGTACTAGTCCCTTTGCCCTCTGGGTTTGCAGAGGTAGAAATCTCTGGAACAAAGATAATCAGTAGCAGACATAGTCTAGAAAACCTCGAAGAAAATACTGTACTAGGCTTGGGCATGAGTCCCTTTGCCCCTGACATTTTAGGATTTCAAACTTTGAAATCTAATGGGTATTTGATCTTCATTTACCTTCTATGTGTGCAAGCATTTGTCAAAATTCATCTGTTTGTTTACGATTTTACATAATTAGGGTTTTGAGCATAATTGGGCATTAAATTAACACATTAATTATCAATTTCCAAATTTCTCTATCATTACAAGTGACAACCAACCTGTAGGTGAATCTTCTTGCAAAAGTTGTGATTCAACTCAATTAATTGTCCTTGAATGTGTGTAGTGAAAGGAGGATCTAGGCATTTCATTCATCAAACCCTCTTTCCCTCTTTTTTGTACATAACACTTCCATCAGTCAATGTACCATTGGCACACATCATCAGCATATGTCCTGAGAAAAACTAGTCATTTGGAACAACTGTATCACAACTGTCATTTGAAAAATAAACTTGCGGACCTCCAAACCACCTGAAACACATATGGATACACTCATACACTGCTTTGAATATATCCTCAAAACCACATGAGAAATTATTCATTTGCAAAGGAATGCAGAGTATTTCAATTAGCCTTCATCAACACTTTACTTTGCTAGAGCATAGACCAGAACTCAATTACTTGTAACTTTCACTACGGAGGAGCAAATGATCTGAAACTTTGGATTTAGAACCTTTATAGCATACTAAACTTAACTTCTGAACTGCATGACCATATCTTCAAATGCAGAGGAATATGGAGTATTTTACTAGACAGTCTTTCAAGTAGCTTCCTGCAACAGAAACCTTCACCAACTTCCAGAGGCCAAAACCTTCATATAACAGCACATACATCCTTAGGAACAATAGGAATGGTCATACAACATACCATAGGCCATCAACAACATCTTCTCATCCTCATCAAAGCTTCTAATTCCCATCTTAATATATCATTATTCATTTTAAGCAACAGGAAAAATCATCAAAAATAGACAATTTTAAGAGATTTTTTGCAAAACACAACCTAGGGTTTGGAGAAGAGTTTTTCACCGATTACATATCCGATTCTCCATGATTGAAGAAGAGGCGACCATCTCTGCGATCTCCTTGATGATACCTCCCTATCGACTGCTCACACGAACGATTCCGTCGCTGTTTCGAACCGATCTCACAATCTGGCTCTCTTTGTTTGCCCTTAGCTTAGTTTCATTTATGCATTTTAGATTAGTTCTTTGCTTTTATGCATCCATTTCATGAATTCTTTTGCATGCTCTCATACCTATAGGTCTAAACTGACAAAGGCAAGCAACTAGTTGAACTCAAGCAATCTATGGTAAGATTCGTCATTTTAGTTTTCATTATTTACTTTGATATATTCAAATGTCGGATTAACACTAGTTATTGTAGGTACAAATTGTGGGAAAAATCAACAATAGGTAAGGCCTAGTTCGGGAACGGTACCTACCTTTCATGTAGACTATTATCCCTAAGGGGGCAAATATGTAAGCACAAAAATCACGCACCACCTCCACGAGGACCCCTATGATGATTCAAATCCTTGTCACGTACATGTAAGAGTGAAAATAAATCCTTTGAGCAATAGGACTCTTGAAGACGCGTCCTCTTTTCTTGTCTTGTGTTGTTTCTTCCTTGTCGATTTCCTTCCCTCCCCATTTGCGACGCTTTTCGACACTTGTTGCGACACTTGTCGACTTGCGTTTTCTAGCTTTCGACTTTGATCCTAAGCCTTGTGAGAGTATTGTAGGTGATTTTTCACCTCTCCCCTTTGTTTTTCCTCTTGTGCACCTCATAGAAGCCTTCTAGAGGTCCCCCGATCCATCTCCTACTGATAGTTTTCGTTTTCGACCAACCAATCCAAATCTCCCCCTATTATTCCCAGATCTCACCTGGAGATCCTACAAATGCAAGTGGAGATTTGGATTCTTCCACATGACTGACCTATTTCTTGATGCATAATCCATCCTTTTCTTCTCTTCTACCATCTCCCGGCCTATTTTTTTGCATTTGACCTTGTCCAGCCTGGATCTCCCTCGGGCGGACCTACTAGCAAAAGGGGTGACCCTGCCATTTTTGGACCCACAAAAAAACTCGAGTTTCTCTCGTTTTTGCTCTGTTTTAGCCCATTTTTCCTTTTGTTTGCATGATTTTTGATCCTTGATACAGAGTTAACTATTTCATGCACCCACACATGCATAATTAGCTCTATTTGATCTCAAATTAACTCTCTAATCAATCTCATGCATTCCCTCACCTCCATTTCCTCTTCAGTGATAAGCTATCATTGATTCATCACTCTCTAATCAGCTGAGTTCACTGGATAATCAACCTTGTTAACTCCCCAATCTATTATTGTTAACTCATCAATCAAATGAGTTAACTCTTCAATCAATCCCTTCTTCTAAACCTATAAATATCCCCCTCCCCCAAGCACAAAGGGACGCAAATTCATTTTGCACACAGCTCTTGCCAAATTTTGCTCTCCAACTTAGCATTCAAATGCTCTTACAGGATGAAGGTGCCTTATGCTTTTATTGTTCAACCAAGCAACACTACACTACTTCAATCTATGCCATTGTGCTTAATCCAAGCTCTCACTGAGCTCATACAAGCTTCATCAAAGCTTCTTTCTACTTTTTTGAGTCATTTTGTTGTCAAGAGGATCACCTGCTACCACAAAAGGATTCAAGGTTGCCTACACAAGGATTACTGAGGGTAGTGGAGTCAACAAATCTTTGTTTGTCTCAGGTTCCTTCATTGTTTTCATTGCTTTCATAGTAATTAGATAATCATATTTGCTCTTGGTTCATAGCAACACATTGCTTTTTCCTTGATAGATTAGATCTTGCATGTTAGATTAATCGCTTTCATATTTCTAGATCTAGTTCATTAGAAGAAGCATTTTCCCTTTTCTTAGATTAAATTGCATTGAAAATATCAAAAACACAAAAAACATAGGTTAACATTGCATTGGAAAAGTCATATAGGATTGCACACATATTTCCTTTTCATAGATTAGAAGCATTTCTATTTCCAAAATACTCTAAAAAACACCAAAAAAATGTTTTGCATATCATTTAGTTTGCATGCATATAGAAACATTAGAATAGACAAAATTGAAAACCCTCGATTCCATCACAAGGTAATCACGATTCAAACGATTCCAAACAAACCCTTGATTTCATCACAAGTTATAAGTAAAGTCAAAACACAAACCCTAGGTCAAAACCCTAGATCTAGTTAAGGTTAGTAATCACATGACTTACTCTCTTCTGATTCACGAATGTGCTTAGGAGTGAGAGGAGAGTGGGTGAGAGCTATCCGTGATGAGATCGAGGAGATCTATCCACAACCGTAGCAATAGATGTTTGTTCTACCACAAGGAGATCCATTTGTCCTCTTGTTGTTAGAAGAAACTAGACAACGACAGATACAACAAGAATTCTTACAATGCCTACAAAGACAAGAGGCCATGAATGAAAATAATTGTTCACCCACCCAAAGGTGGAATTTAAGGAATCCAAATAGAAGAAGATAAACCAGTGACCCTTCGGGTCATAGGGTTATCTCAATTACAACAACAATTGAGCGAAACATATAACAAAACACACAACAACAAAGGCCACAGAACTTGCCCACCACTCTTTGCGAAGTCCAGCTCTCCAATGAGCCAGACTCCCGCTGTGTCTTGCCTCCTCTTGACTGGTTAATTCGATGTGAGCGAGAGTGACATGGTGGATCGCCCTGTGGCAAGGAGGGAAGGGTCTGTGTGCGTGCCAAAATCCAACCCGACAACCCCAGGCAATTAGAGTCACGATTTTGAGCATACAGTGACAATTATTTTGATCGAGTTCTCTCACCAGATCAGTGAAGTTCATCTGAAACTATCTGGAAAACACTAGTCTGGGGTTAAGTATCCTTTTGTTTTGGGTTTTTATTAATGCCCTTCGATCATTGCAGCAAAAACAACAGTAGAAGAGCTAAATGCTCTAAACCTGAAGGTATACGAGCCTAGGGAAGATTTTGACCCTATTGGCAAGTTAAATTAGCTTTTTCCAACCATGGATTTTCAACATAAACATTCTTTAGAAGACTTCTAGGAAAATTGCCAAGATGACTTCAAAGTGAGGAAGAAGCAGTATACCAGGCTCATTGCTTTTCAATTAAGAGAATTTGGGTTGAGAAATGATATTCCGGAGGATTTTTCCGATGATGGGGTAGTTTTGGATCCTGTATATGAACTTGATTCTGTGGATAAGAAAAGTTTAGCTCCTATCAACTAGTCAGAGAAAGAAGATTATTCTATTAGAGAATTCAATACAAATGTTATTCAAAGGAGTATGGAGTGGATTGAGCCAAGGATTAGAAACTTTGTTCCTCCGACCCCGCAAACAAGGAAAAGAAACAAGAATTAGGCTTCATCCTCAGGGTCCCCAACTGTTAAGAGACAAAAGACACAGGGTAAACCCCTGAAAACTACACAGACAGGGGTGTCCTTAGATGATGCTCCTCTAAAGGTTGTTCTCAAGGCAATACGGGAAAAGTTTGTTAAGTCCTCGATAATGTTTAAGGAGGGTGTTATAGGAATTACATATGGTATTGGAATCAAACCAATAACCCAAGTTATACCTCCTAGAGAAGCCATTGGACAAACACCAAATGAGGGACAACAGACTGTTGAAGCAAAAATTGTACAAACTACTTTTGGCACAATTATGTTTCCACCTTCATCTTCAAAGAAACAACCAGAAACAAAAAAAAGGAGATGAAGAGAAGGATGTTGTTGAAGGTGATAAAGGCTCAGAGCCACTGCATGAAACTCCCAGTGAAGAAGCACCAAAATAAGAACAGCTACAACAATATGAGGGGCCACGAGGAGCTGGGCATGGAGAAGAGGAAAAAGAAGATAAAGAAGTGCATGGAGCTGAATAGAATGTCCCTTCAGAAGAAGAAAGAGAAGAAGATGTTGGTGAAGAACATGTGTTCACAGATCAGGAACAACAAGAAATCATTGATGTTGTTGAGCAAGCAAAAATGGACAATGTTGAGTCTCCAAAATCCATAGATGAACCACCACGACGGGAACAACAACAAAAGGCCCAAAATCACTCGGATCAAACTTTACAGGCCCCATGTTAGAAATTAATCTTTACTTAGTGAAGATTATATTATATTTTTGTATTTTATTAATTTGGTGTTTTATTCCTTCTGTAGGAATAATCTATTTTGGTAGATTCCTCCTTAAAAGGAAACATGTGGCACACACCTTGTGCAAGGTGGCATATGGGAGTTACACATAACTCCATTCTTTACCTCTATTTAAGAGGTGTCTCTTTATCTCCTTACGACACACAATCACATATTTCTTCTTATTCTTCTTTATCTTCTTTCACAGAGAAGCTTCTCACTTTCTCTGTAATATTTTTTGCTTCTCGCCACTTGCATATACACAGGGGGTTTTTCTTTGTTTTTCCCCCTTCACAATCTTGGTGTTGGTCTCTCTTGGTGCAACTTACAATCCGGTATTTCTCTTGTGTTTGTTTATTTGCTTTGCATGTTCTGTGAATGTATATTTTCTTAATGTTGATGAGGAGTCAAAGAGAGAAGAATAACTTTTTTTTGTGCAGATTTGAGAGGAATTTTTTTTTGCTGTAGGATAAAGAGTTTTTTACCCTTTCATTTTTATTTTTTTCAAACACATTTGCATGCATTTGATTAATTTTTTTTTTGCAGCCAGTTTTTTTAAAATCTGAGATCTTCCAACAGATCTTCTATTCAAAAAAAATATACATCTTGCTTTTAAAATTTTTATTTTCCTAACCCGTTAACATGCAATTTTTTTTGCCAAGTGCAGGAAGAAATCATAGTTTTTCTAGATCTATCTATTGAGAAAAAATTGCAAAAGAAAAAGAAAACTTTAAAGTTTTCCTGTGCAAGGAAAAGGGGGTTTTAAACCCTATTTTATTTCATACTAACCCCTTTGCAAATCTATTTTTTTTTTCAGATCTGCTGTTAAAAAATTTTGGCCCTTAGCTCTCTTTAAAATCTTTTTTCTCCAATCAATCTCAAAAGGGGTTCTGTATTTTAGTTTTTTTCCTCAAATCTTTAATCTTTTCCTACATGCAAATCAAAACAATTTTTTTCCATGTTCACAAATCATATCAGGTTTATATATATATATAATTTCAATACCTCTTTTGCTGTGCAGTCCCAACTTCTTCTTGTTAAATAATATAAAGAACAATAAAAAACTTTATAAATGAAAAAAATTCCCTTGCCTTTTCCTCTTCAAACCCTTGCAAAAAAATAAAAATAAAACATTTTCTCGATACAGCTTTTGGTTTTTAAACCATTTTTTTTAATTATATGTTTAGAAACTTTTTAATATATTTTTTATTATATATTTTAATTTAAAAAAAAAAAAAAGATTTTTCCAGTTAAAAAAAAAAGTCTTTCAATTATATATTTTAATTCATTAAATTTATTAATATTTTTTAATCTTATTATTTAAATCATCATATGTTTTTTAAACTTTTAATATTATTTGCCTTATGAGAGCAATATTTCAATTTTTTTTTTAAGTTTCTAATCTAAGCTTTATTATATAAAGTTTCTAATCTAAACTTTATTATATAAAGTTTCTAATTTTTAATATTGCCTTTTCTTTATATAATAAGGCATTTTTAAAAAATATATTTGTTTTTGCCTTTTCATTATGTCATAAGGCATTTTTTAAATTTGTTTTTTTTTTAATTAGACATTTTTCTTAAAAATGATTTTTTAAAATGCTTTTAAAAAAAAAAGGGTCTTTTTTCCATTTAAAATTCATTTTTTGGCATCTTTAAATAAAAATATATTGCCTCTCATTTATTTAGACATTTTTTCAAGAATCTTTTAAATAGGCATTTCTTAAAAAATCTATCTTTTATTATATAAATTAGGCAATTTGTTTTAAAAAAAATTCGAGCATATTTAAAATATATTTTATTTAGGCAACTTTTTGTTTTTTAATGAGGCTTTTGTCTTTAAATTTTTTTACCTTTTATTTAATTGGGCATATTTTAAAGAATTGTGTTTTATTTTTATTGAGGCATTTTTAAATAAAAAATTTTCCTTTTAATGAGGCATTTATTTAAATGAATTTTTTTCTCTAGTATGTGACATTTTTCTAAAAAAAAAAAAAATGTTTTTTGAAGTTATTGAATGGAGACATTTTTAAAATTTTTTTTGCCTCTATTATTTGTAATAAGCTATTTTTTTTTAAAAATTGCCTTTTATTAGGCAATGTTTAAATACGTAATATATTTTAAATACTTAATATTATTGCTATGCATTAATCTATTTAAATAAATAGATGAAATTTGAGAATCCTTATGTCATCATAATTTTTTATCAATTAATTCTTAGTCACAATATTTGAAATGCTCAATGGAGACCTAAATATGTTTCATTTTTCAAAAAAATGTCTTTTGTTAGGCAATTTTTCAAAATTCCCTATGTAATTTTTTTACACATGTACTATGTTATTAGACTTGATCAACCCAATAATAGTGTACATGTTTCCATTCAATTATATTTCATGGATATTCATGTTGTGGCCAATGCATGAATATCACTTTGGAATATTCTACTTATCCTATTTTTTTTAAATCTCAAATTTTTAATTTTATTTGTTAAGGTGGCTTCATTTGTGCCCCTTGATATTTCCAAGCTTATTCTATCATATTTTGTGGTAATTTATCATTCTGCTTTTCTCTACTTAAGTCTTGATCTCATACAATATTTAAAACAAGTCTAAAGTTTTCTTCTCAACTATGATTATGTTGTCTTGATAAAGGGAATCTAATATTTTATTGTGCTTCATTTATCTGTTATAATTTTTTGAGAAATTAAAAGCTCATTAGAGCACTAAAGCCTTTAAATATTTTATGCACAAGACATATTTGCAGTAATGTTGCATAGGGAGCCCTATTAAGTCTCATTTGAGTGTTTTTTGGGCCCCATGGAAAATATTTCCATCCACTTTGATGGTATGCACTTACATTTTTATGATGAACTGATCGTTAGGGATCAAGTTCTTAAAATTTGATGAAGACAATATGGTTGTTATACCATCTTTAGGACTATTTTCAAAGTCCTTTGATATTTTATGAAGGCATTATGGTTTTATAACCATCTATAGGACTGTTTTTCAAAGTCCGTATTATTGAATTTTCAAATGATGGCACTATGATCTTAGGACTAATTTTCAAAGTCCATTATAATTAAACTTGATATAAGTTCCCTTTACAATTCAACAAATGATGTAGTGAGAAGCAACCTAGAACTTTTATTGCTATGCCTATATGTTGGCATTTTATAATTTGGGCTATGAGCCATGATTTGTGCTACAATTTTTTTAGCACTCTTATTCAAGACTTAAGGTTATTTTATCTACATTGAATCACTCTTATGTTAGCTAAATTTTTCCTTCTTGGCTTTATGACTCAAATTTGGATTTATTCTATCCACAAAATTTTGTTATGCAATATGCAATATATATCTCTTTATATGATTATACTAATTCAATTTAGGAGATGACCCCAATGATGGGAAATCTATTTGTGGTTATGGTTTCTTTGACGAAATAGGTTCAATATTGTGCAGCACAAGAACCATCATTCCACTTCTCTTGGCTCTAAAGGAGCTCAATATTCAGATTGTTCAAAGGCATCTACACAAACAATTTGGTTCACTCAATTCCTTGAAGACTTGAAGACTTGGCTTTACATCAAGCTGCATCTAAACTTTTCTTCAACCTTCTTTCTCAAAATTCTATATTCTTATTCATTGTAAAGGCTTTTATGCCATTCATGTAACATGTTGTAATCATCCTTTGATGAATTTATTGTAAATCTCCCCAAGTAAAGCTTAAGGGGGGGTGTTAGAAATTAATCTTTACTTAGTGAAGATTATATTATATTTTTATACTTTATTAATTTGGTGTTTTATCCCCACATGTCGAATAACACCTATTTTATTCCTTCTGCAGGAATAATCTATTTTGGTAGATTCCTCCTTAAGAGGAAACATGTGGCACACACCTTGTGCAAGGTGGCATATGGGAGTTACATATAACTCCATTCTTCACCTCTATTTAAGAGGTGTCTCTTTCTCTCCTTACGACACACAATCCCTCTTCACAGATTTCTTCTTATTCTTCTTTATCTTCTTTCATAGAGAATCTTCTCATTTTCTCACTTTCTCTGTAATATTTTTTGCTTCTTGCCACTTGCATATATACATAGGGGGTTTTTCTTTGTTTTCCCCCCTTCACAATCTTGGTGTTGGTCTCTCTTGGTGCAACTTACAATCTGGTATTTCTCTTGTGTTTGTTTATTTGCTTTGCATGTTTGATTAGTACTTTTGATCCTGCAATTTCCCTTTTCACCCCAGCTGCACCTTCATGGCTAAATTTGAATTTGAGTAAGAGGCAACAAATCATTTCTACCCCTCTAAGCTTTTAGGAAATGGTTGCGAAGTTAGAAAAGGATAAACTAAAGAAGAAAGCTAGAACTTTGTCAACTATCTGCATCAATGACCAAGGGGAAAGAATTGCAGAGATTGCAACCCCGGTAGCTAACAAGGATGATAGAGAGCTACATACTGAGGATTACCAAATTACAAGGGTAAATTTGGGTAAACAGACCCGTACAAAAGAAATAGCTTCATTTGACTCTGCATACACTATAGTGAAATCTAGAATGCAGGAGGATAAATAGGAAAAAGATAATTTAAAATTGTAGTTGAGATAGATGAAGACATTTGTAAAAGGTCTTCTATCTCCCATTTCATAGCAACCAGTATCCATGAACATGCTAGTTTTGATGACAAAACAAGGGGTGGACTCTCTCCAGGTAATGAAAGAAAAATCTTCAGTATTGGATAGGTGGGTTGCAAAGTTTCTTGAGGAAGCCTTCAACATTTTTGACAAATATTTTCCATTTTATGAAGAATCCTGTTGGCTTGAGAAAGAAATAGAAGATTTTGTGGAAAGCCATAAGATAGAAGATAAAGAATTAGAACAAGTTTTTAAAAATCTAAAGGTAATTAGGAGAATGACTCAAGAAGAGTTGACAGAATCTGGTATATTACAAGATGAGGAATCTAGTTTTGTAGATGATAATATCAAAATCACCGAGTATAAGATTGAACAGATTGCTGAGTACCGACCCACATTGTTGACATTGCAAAAAGATATTTAAGTATATTGTTATTTTTGAGACTTTTATTAGAATAGTTGTGGGTCCAAATATATATTCAGAGGATGAGAATAGATCAAAACCTATAAATAAAGTGAAGGAAGTCTACAAAAAGAAGATGAATGACTTATATCAAACTCTAAGTTTTGATGAAAACAAGTTGGAAAGGTTTGTAGAATCCAAGGCTCATTTTAAATTGGTGTTGGTAGATGTCAGCAAAATGAAGAAAAAGTGTGAATGGGTTGCCCAACATTTAAAAACTTTCAAATTCAGTTATGAATGGTTAGATGGGCTGATGCGGATAAAGTAAAGCAACTATTTTCATATTATCTCGAGTACAAGAAAGCCAAATTTGCTATAGGGGTGTCTAGTTCTCACTAAGTATACTTCGTTGACTTAGTCTTTTTTGAAGTATAAAAGGAAATTGTAATAAAACACTTTTGTAAAAAGGGACTCACTATTTTTATAAAGTGGGCCCTACAGAAACCTTTTTTTATATTTTATTTTTTGAGTTGAAAAGTCAACTTGAAAGTGGACATGCAAAAACAATTCTAGTTTTGAATATGCTTTTTAAGTTGCATGAGGTTGGTGGTAAAAACAATGACAAAAGGTATTGCATGTAGTTTTGAACTGTTGTAATTATTCTTTTGAAGAGCCTATAAAAGGGATGGACTTATTTTGATGAATGGTCCAAGAGTTGAAGAATTAGGCTGTCGGACCTTAGATTTTTATGCTTTTTTTAGTAGTTAGTAATTTGACAACATTTTTGTTAGAGGAGATTGTACCATTGGAAATAAATCTATATCTCTAGTCTTTGTGTTGGATTTACTTTCTTGTATTGAAGTTCAAAGAATTTAATGCAAGATGGTTGTCAATTTCGTGGGATCTTTCTTCGTGTTTCTGGTGTAGTGCATTGAACTTATTCTTTACTTCCATATTTATTTAAGAGATTTAAAATTCATGCTTTAAAGTTCTGAATTTATTTTAGATTTGTGTATGAAATATAGTAATAAGAGAATATAATTCTAATCATATCAATTTGGGAATCCTTTGACTGTGGCACCATAATATGAATGATTAGGTTTTATAAAACTGATTTTAATATTGTGGTTAATGAATTTCTTGGATAAATGTGTTGATATAAAGTTTGAGATTTGTTATGTTGTATCCTTTACCTCTCGTTCTCGTACTATCTTTTGATCTTTCGTTTCAAAATGGCAGTAGATAATTTAATTTAGATTTAGTTTGATCAACTATTGAAGTAACCATAGCCCCTTGTAAATTGTCCATATCAACCTTGTGCTTACGTAGCATAGTTGTAACCCAACTCCCAAGACCTTGGGGATTTGTTGATTCTCTTTTGGATCATATTTCCTTTTAGGAGAGGCAAGTTGAATCTCACCTTGCTTGTGTTGCATGCATGTGTTAAACGGACCATCAACAGTAGGTAACACTAAGTTTATGCAAACTAGTAAAACAAATTATAAATAATTTATCAAAACAATGGATAGAAGATATATCATTTAAAAACTTTAATCATATAGTCAAGAAGAGGACTGATATCTTGAATCATAGGTAACAAATTCAAAACCTAAAATAGTGAATAAACATGTATGCAAATCAACTAAGAGCAAAAACCAAAACTGCATATGTAGATCATATTAATCTAGGTGCAATTTCGATAAAATAGAATTCAAAAAACTCAAGAAACTTCACATGATCAAACATTATTTAACAATATATAAATGAACAAATAATTCCATATAATATTAATGGAAAATTTTTACAATTGTTTCAATATAATACTAACCAAAAACATCAACAATGTACCAAATGTAGCCCCAAAGATTTTTTAGATCCCTTGAAAATCCTTGAAAAATTTGGAGACATTCAAATTATGGAGAGGCTTTCTCCTTGCAAGCACCTTCTCCAGATTTGAAAAACAAATAATGACTCAATACTTCAAACTTTGAAATTAAAATTTGATATCCTAAGACACTCTAAGACCAGAGAATATTGTACAAATTCAAACAAACGCTCTAATGTTTGGCCAAAAGAACCAACCCTTATTCTATAGAAAGAACTTGCATTTATAACAAACATTTTTGCCCTAAAATGTACACAAACTGACACATGTTCACTTCTCCATTATGCATATGCTTTACAAGAAAAAATTAAATCTGCTTCCATTTTGTTTAAAACTACATAACAATAAATATTTTTGCTCCAAAAATATCTCATTTTGGCTCTAAAAGCGAGTAACAAAATAAAATACAGTGTGCCTAATACTCATCCCTAGTAATATGCTTTATATCTCCAACACATAAAGTTTGCAACTCCAAAATAAACAAACAAATTACAAAGCTCTCATGCCAATATTCAGCCTTTAGAAATAATAAAATTACTTTCCCATTCAAAAACCTCTATTCACTAACACTAAACTCCAAAAGATGAGAAAGTGTAATTCTTTACCCTTCCAAAATTGCTTTTCCTTACAAAACCCTATATTCTCTAACACTAAACTCCAAAAGATGAGAAAGTGTCATTCTTTACCCTTTTACAAATGTCCAAAAGACATTCACTTAGACATATGGAAAAAATTTAACCAATATATATGAAAGAGGGAATCCACAATTGTACCCATAATAAGCCTTTTCCTAGGAGAGCCCACTTCACAGAAGTCCCCAATCTTAATAGTGGGTTGAGCACTGAAACACTAAGCTTTAAAAATTAATCCCCAAATAAGTCATAATGTGGCCCACTACACTAATTGGCCTGTGATGAAAGGAAAAACTACAAAGGAATTGACTTACCACAAACTTCCATTTTTCCAATATGATCCAAAAGACGACACATGGATATTGTCTTTATTCAACCTTTTCATTTAGTACTAGGGCTTTTGATTTCTTGCTCTGTGGGCTCAAAATCAATTTTGATTTCAAATATCAAGATTGAACAAGAACTTCATTCAAGTGCTTTCATTAACTTTTAATAGTTTTGCTTTGGTACCATGTGAAAATAAATGTACTACTTGCCCAACATAAGGTACTTGATTTGCATTCCCTGACAAATAATCCATAGAAGATTTGACACGAACTTCCATTTCTCCACCTTCTGCAGAGCTAGTTGTAGCAACTCAAATGTTGCTTCTACTTTCATGAAAAGATTCTTTCTATTCCATGCAAAGCAATGTGTGCAACAAGATATCAATAGGGATGGGGTGACCTACTTAAATGTTGCAACCTTACTTTCCAAGGATTTTATGTGGACTTCTAGTCCTTAAAAAAAAAGGATTCTCTGCATGTACACTTGTTCTTCACAATTTACTTGCATATGCATTAATTTTTCCAGTAGTAAAGGGTGGTAAACATTTCTCAAATGCAAAAAGCAATCATCAACAATATTTCCATCCTCATAATAATTGTTTGATTTAGACTAGTCAGAATGAGAAAGCCCATTTGCACTCATATAAGATACATTGGTTTTTTCACCTCCAAAAGTCAAACTATATCTTGCGTGTGAGATAATCACATCTAGCTAAACAAGGGTTGTGATGCAGCTGTAGTCCCTGCCTTGCACTGCAAGAAATGTTTTTTGTAGCCCTGTGGAATAGAGTTTGTCTTAGTAGCTAATGCGAAGGTTGCATTTGTATGGGAGTTATTGAAGTGGGGCATATCCAGTATCAAAGAACAAGCTCTAAATTTGGAATTGATTTAAGGAAAAACACTAGAGGAAAGAAATAACTTTTGCATTGAAAAAACACCATTTCTCTTTAATTTAGGAACACAGTTTCTCAAATTCATCTCATTGAAATTATAATTAACATACATATTGTAGACACTTGAAATTGACCATGTCACTTTCATTACCTTGTCGACACCACCTTATGACACTTTGTCACACCTTTTGTCCTAGGAGTCCCCTTTACTATATCCTTTTCCCAAATTAATTAAATAAATTATATTTATTTAATTAATCAATTTCCTCAAAAAATAAGTTAAAATAAAAAATGGCAGAGAGGAGCGAAAGTTGCAAAAAAGCAAAAGGAGGCGAAGGGTTGAAGAATGTGAAGGCTTCAGATCGGATTGGTGCTTCTCTCACTAGACATGAGACAAGCAAAGAAATTGATGGAAAGGGGGGTTTAGGCTCCTCCTCCTAGGTTGATGATGCAGAACACAAATTCCCCTTTGAGAAGATCCAAGAACGGGCTCAAGCAGAGGCTTGGTGCAAGCAGTTAGATCGATACAGATTCAATGACCAAGACATCAATGGCTGGCGAGGGCAACATTGGTAGGGTTACAAGCGTAACCATACTCAAGGGCGCAATAAGCATTGGCAGGAAAACCGTGAGCCTCCTGCTAGACATAGGCGGATGCCCTCTCATAGTATGGGAAACCCTAGGAATTTTGGAAAGGGTGGATCGGTAAGGAGACATTTGCAGAGCATGGTGCTAAGCTAGGTCAAGGAAATAAGAAGACAATGGTTTTGAGTTCCAAATTGCTGGGCCCATTGATAGATCGGATGGAAAAACTTGGATTAATTGCAAGGTGGTATGGATCAAATTTAAATTGGGATGGATTGATCCGTTGGTGGCAGGAACGGTGGGGATCAAAAATAAGTTTTAAAGCCTTGGCAAATGATTATTTTTGGTTTATTTGCCCTTTGCCATCTATCAGAGCATAAATATTGGAAGGGATTTGGTTGATGGACGGGTTCAGATTTTACATCCGCAAGTGGGAAGTTGGGTTTGATCCCTTTCTTCATCAGATGGAGTTTGTGCAGGATTGGTATAAATTACCCAATCTACCATTGGAACTTTGGCAACCTAGTATTTTGGAGAAAATAGGGAATTACCTGGGCAAGTATATTTGTGTGGAAGAATGGTTGGAGAGAGACGATATTGGAACATATGTTAGGTTATGTTTGGAAAATCAACCCTCTTACCCACATTGGAAGGAGATTGAAATCTACACTGATTGGGGTGTTCTAAACAAATCTTTAGTTTTTGAGCCTAAGATGGATGGCTACCTGATGGGAACTTTAGGTTGGCAATCTTGGGATCTGCCCTCAAATCTGGAATGTAAGGAGAACAAGGATCCCGCCCCTAGAGATCTCGACGGTGTTGGATTGAATGGGAACCTAGTCACCAATGGCGATTATAAAGAGATTCATTGACCCTCTGATGATGGAGCACACTCGATCGAAGTAAATCAGGTAAAAGAGTCTAAAGATTTGGATCAGAATTTAAATGAGAAGATGAATGAAGTCATAGACCTGTTTGGCAATAATATTAGAATGGAAAATCTTAATTCCCTTCTTGAGGTTAGTAAGGAATTGGTGGAACTAGCTCAAGAAGCTAAAGATGTCCCCGAGGGTTGTCTCTGCAAAAGGCCAACTTTGGATATAGAATGAGAACACTATGATGATTTTATAGATGTGGGGCTAGAGTTGGGTGAAATTGACTTGCACTTGGCTCAAGCAGGGCAAGAAAAGTTAGGCATTCATCAAAAAGAAGTAGCTAAGACTTCCCCAGACTGTGGAGAAAACAAAAAATGTAGAAGGATTCCCAACTCTGAAAAACTTAAAATTGATGGTGATGCGAATGGGCAAATGAAGATCATTGAGATGCTAAAAGTAGGGAAGGATGAGTCTCTTCCTAAAGGAAAATAAAAATCTTAACCTGGAATGTTAGGGGCATTAATGCCCCTAACAAGAAGCTCTTGGTGAAGAAATTTTTCTTCTTCAGAAAACAAAATTCTGCTTAGAGGAGGTAGTGTCTTTTGAAAAATGAATGGGATCGTGGAAGGTTCTAGCAGTTTGTTCAGACGGTCAAGCTAGCGGATTATTGACTTTATGGTGACCCAATAAAGTGGCCTTCGAAAAATTGGCTGTGAATAATTGATGGATGGCTTGCAAAGTTAAAAGTTTTGCTTTGAATATGAGCTTTTTATTAATCAATGTATACGGGTCAAACCTGTGCTTACAAAAACAGGAAGTATGGAAAGAAATTGATCCTATTTGCAGCAATGTTGTTTATGATTTCTGTATTTTTGGGGGTGATTTTAATGCAATCCTTCACTCTGAGGATAAGCAAGGTGGTCTGACGTGGAAGCTCCAGTCTCAAATCAATTTTGAGGACTTTGTTGAAAGAAACAATTTATTAGTGATCCCTATGGCTAATGGTCAATTCACTTGGACCAATAGACGGCTTGGTTCTGCTCCATTGCTGAAAAGTTGGATAGGTTCCTTTTTAAAGGGGATCTAGGGGTTTTCCCTTTCAATTTGGAATGTAAGATTCTCCCTTTCTCTAGGTCGGATCATTTTCCTGACCTTGTAGAGATAGTAGGAGAGAAGAAACTGTTTAGGAGCCCCTTCAAGTTTGAACGGATGTGGTTTAAAGACCCAAATTTCATGGATCTAATGGCTCAATGGTGGAATGAATCTATGGTGACGGGATCAAAAATGTTTATTGTGGAAACAAAACTGAAACAGGTAAAGCATTGCCTAAAAGAATGGAATAAGGACTACTTCAAAAACATTTTTGTGGAGAAGAAGTTTATTGAGGAGGAACTAAGGGTTCTAAATGAAGAAGTCTACAAGTTTGGGATGGACAATGCTAGGTTCTTAAAAGAAAAAGAGTTGCTTACAAGTATGGATGATATCCTGGAGAAGGAAGAAATTTTTTGGCTCCAAAAGTCAAGGGGTTATGGCTAAATGCGAGAGATAAAAATACAAAATTCTTCCATAATTCCACCAAAGTAAGGAGAGAAGTCAACATAATCACTAGCATTAAATCGATGGATGGAAGGTTGTTGGACAAGCAAGATGATATATTTGTGGGCGGTATTGATTTATTTTACAACATGCTCAATGATGGGGATTGATCCAGGCTGTTGGACGAGTAGTGTATTATCAGGTGCATCCCAAATCTTGTTTCAGGAGAGCAAAACAATTTTCTTTGTAGTCATTTCTCTAAAGAGGAAGTAAGGACTACACTCTTTTAGTTGCACCCAGACAAGGCCCTAGGCTTGAACAGGTTTCCTGCATCCTTTTTTCAGCATTGTTGGGAGATTGTTGGTCTGGATGTAGTGGCAGTGATCAAAGATTCAAGGGAAACATGAATGGTTCTAAAAGATAACAATACTACATTCATTTCCTTAATACCAAAAAAGTAGAAACTAGACAAACTAGAAGGATTTCGACCAATCTCTCTATGTAATACTATTTACAAGATATTGGCAAAGCCAGTGGTAAATCAGCTCAAGAAAATTCTACTTGATTTAATCTCTGAGGAGCAAACATGTTTTGTGTTGGGTAGGTCAATTTTTGATAGGGTGATTATTGCGTAGGAAGCTATTCATTCAATCACAAAGACAAAAAAGCAGTCTATGTTATTGAAGCTAGACATAAAGAAAGCATATGATAAGGTAAACTGGAGATTCTTATTCAAAGTTATTGAGGCTTTTGGTTTTCAGTCTTCTTGGCTCAATTGGATTGCATGCCTAAAATATTTAGTACTGGTAAATGGCACCCCTAAAGGTTTTTTTGGTGCATCTAGAGGGCTAAGACAGGGCAATCCTCTCTCTCTATTTCTGTTCATCATTATGGTGGAGGCGTTAGGCAGATCAATCTCTAGAGATGTTGAGCTTGGGTTGCTTAAAGAGATTCAAATAACAAATGTGATGCCTTCAGTTACGCATCAGCAATTTTGCTGATGATACCATGCTGATGGGTCATGCTAGGCTTGTGGAAGTAAGGGTCTTCAAAAGAATTCTTTCAGACTACTCCATGGCTTCTGGACAAGAGGTAAGTCTAGATAAATCTGAAGCTTTTTTCTTCTTTTACTGATCCCAATTATGAAAAATAGATTTGAAAATTTCTCAAATTCAGAAAGGGCAAGCTTCCTTGTAAATACCTAGGCCTGTCGCTGGCTAAAGGAGTTTTTCCAAGTAAGCTTTGGGATCCCCTAATCGTAAGGGTTGAGAGAAAACTATCTTCTTGGAAAGGTGGTGGCTCTCCTGGGCAGGGAGACTCACTTTGCTCAAGTCAGTTGTTGCGGCTTTGTCGGTTTACATGCTTTCTTATTTTCCTATGTCAAGTGGTGTAAGTAACAAAATAAATCAGAAGATGAAAAACTTCTTTTGGCAAGGAAACTCAGATCAGAAAAAGATTTCCTTAATAAGCTAGGAATGGATTTGTAGGTCATAGGAGGCAGCTGGCACAATTTTAAAAATTTGGCTCTACACAACAAGGCATTGGGAGCCAAGTTGGTTTGACATATTTACGCAAATTAGGACCTCAAGTGGATCAAACTCTTGAGAGCTAAGTATCTGGATGCTGATGAAACAAGTATATTTACATCTAGAGGGTTGAAGGACCGATCCTAATGTTTGATGGAGACCAAATGCTTACCCCACATCCAAACCCTACCATCCAACACTAAGTCGTGCTCTACAGTGGAGGTAAATGATGCAATGAAGACCCCTAGCATAGGGATAAAGTTCAATCTTACCCTCCACCAAGGGTTTCCACAAATCCCTAACCCAGGAATGAAGATTAGGAAGAGAAGGCCAAAGCCCGTTAAACCTGTAGATCACTTTGTGGCTCAAGTAGAACTCTTCATTCTTTGAAACCTTAGGGCCACACACCACCATAGGGGCAAAGTGGGCAGTAGGCAAAGGCCTAACTCTTGTCTGTGATGGATGGGTCAGTGTTCCTGAGCCGCTAACAACATTAATGAAAGATTTTTGGGCAGGGAGACTCACTTTGCTCAAGTCAGTTGTTGCGGCTTTGTCGGTTTACATGCTTTCTTATTTTCCTATGTCAAGTGGTGTAAGTAACAAAATAAATCAGAAGATGAAAAACTTCTTTTGGCAAGGAAACTCAGATCAGAAAAAGATTTCCTTAATAAGCTAGGAATGGATTTGTAGGTCGTGGGAGGCAGCTGGCACAATTTTAAAAATTTGGCTCTACACAACAAGGCATTGGGAGCCAAGTTGGTTTGACATATTTACGCAAACTAGGACCTCAAGTGGATCAAACTCTTGAGAGCTAAGTATCTAGATGCTAATGAAACAAGTATATTTATGTCTAGAGGGTTGAAGGATCGATCCCAATGTTTGATGGAGACCAAATGCTTACCCCACATCCAAACCCTACCATCCAACACTAAGTTGTGCTCTACAGTGGAGGTAAATGATGCAATGAAAACCCCTAGCACAGGGATAAAGTTCAATCTTACCCTCCACCAAGGGTTTCCACAAATCCCTAACCCAGGAATGAAGATTAGGAAGAGAAGGCCAAAGCCCGTTAAACCTATAGATCACTCCGTGGCTCAAGTAGAACTCTTCATTCTTTGAAACCTTAGGGCCACACACCACCATAGGGGCAAAGTGGGCAGTAGGCAAAGGCCTAACTCTTGTCTGTGATGGATGGGTTAGTGTTCCTGAGCCGCTAACAACCTTAATGAAAGATTTTTGGGGATGGCCAAAAGACCCAAAATAGGCCTTGGACCCACCAGATACTAACTTTGGGGAAAGACCAAACGTTGGAGCCAACCTGTTTGTAGCACCCCCAGCTTGGTCAGCACTAGCCTTTAAACCCTCGACGCTCCCACCTAGCATGTTCTCAGTGCCCACAAGTAGCTTGCTGATAGTCAGAGGAGTAGCATATACCTGCCCATCCCCACTCCCACTCTGGTCACACACACAAACAAGGACGTGTGCAATAGAAACGCCTGTGAGTTCAGATTCATCGCCTGTGTATTTCTCCATAATTTTTTTCTCAATAAGAGAGAAATGTTACAAGTTCCACATTCCATATTCATAGGTTTTGCATTGTTTTATTATTTTGCTTTCAAAGTTTTTTAGCTTATTTATTTTAAAGCAATTTCATTTTCTTAGAGTAATTGGTCCAAATATCTGGAAAACCAAACAATTACATAGATTAGATTGCATTAGTTAAATAGATTCTAGATTGCATATATATTTCAATTCCTAGATGAAAAAAACACTTTGTTTTCATAAATTCTAAAAAAACACAAAAATATTGTTTTGCATTCATATAGGCTTGCATGCATTCAAAAACAAAAAAAAACACAAAAACATTAGTATCACAAGAAGATTGCAAACCCTTGATTCCAACACAAGGTCAACATTAGTTAAACGCTTGATTGCAACACAAGGTCAAACACAAGGTCAAATCTTAGGTCATAAACCCTAAGTCAAACCCTAAGTCAAATCAAGGTTAACTCCAACCAACTCTCTCTCAGTTTGGACTCATGATTGTGCCTTGGGCTTAGAGGCGAGTGGGTGAGGGCAATCCTCGAAGAGATTGAGGAAATTCACCCTAGACAACAACACGAGCAACTAACGGTTTAGGAACAACATAGGTTGAGGTTACTCTGAACACAAGTCATCATCCAACAATTTGAAGAATAACTCCAACTTAACAGAAGTATAAACGAGAGCAATTGTCAACCCATGCAACGTTGGAATCTTCAAAATCTAAATAGGAGAATAGTGACTAGCGACCCTTCGGGTTATATAGTTATTTCAACTACAATGGTCACAAAGCACTAGATTAGAATCAATACACAAGAAAGGCCCCAGGACTGGCCGACCACTCTCCACGAAGTCCAGCTCTAAAGCGAGCACTGTCCCCTTGTCTCACCTCATCTCGACTGGATACTTCCATGAGAGCGAGAGTGGCGTGGAGGTTCACCCTGTGGCAAGGAAAGAGGTTCATGTGCTTGCCAAAGCTGACTCAACTGCCCCAGGCTACCAAGTCATGTTTTTGAGTGTACAGGTTTAGGGTAGTTATGCATGTATTCTAACTTTAATTTGTATTTGCTTTATAGAAAAAAATATGTATGTTTTGCTGTTATAAAGATTTATATTTTAATATCTGTACCAGTTGTGTTTCAAGTCTCGTTATGTTGTTTAAGTTTTTGTATTAGAAGTGGCATTTTTCCCTTTTTTCCCAAAGTGTTTTTCCCAATATTTGGAGGTGTAACATCAGAAAATATCCCCTTGGGGGCTTTTCCCTCATAAGGTTTAGCTCACGGGTCTTTAGCATGCATTTAGGACATCTTAGTTCATATTTTGGCATCCCTATGGAATGAGACCTAGGTTCCATGGCAAATTGGACCCAGGTGGACCCCTTGAACTGTACCCTACCCAAAATAAGGGGGGAGGACTTGGGCACCCGCACCCTAGTCCTGTCCTATTTTAGGGCAGCCCTAATTTCTGGGTGTCGGTTTGTGACCATTATTTGGTCCTTTTGCCGACACATTAAGTCTTGATTTCTAAAATCTTGGCGGGAGTGCTTGTAGTTGCATATATAAGCATATTTAGGCATTCATTTGTAAACTAGATGATTACTAGAAAGCTATTGTGTTCTCAAGGTGATTCAAGGCTTTCATTGCGTTGCAAGAGCAGACTTGTGTGTTTTGTGTGTTGATATTTGCATATTTGAGCATCAATTTCCTCATGGAATGAAGAGCATCTTCCTCCTGTGAGAGCTTCACTACAAGGTGACATTATATTGTGCTTTCATCATTGATTCCTTTGGTTTTTGCCTCTGCTTCACAAGGGCACGCACTCTATCTGACAATAGTGTTCGGAGACTTAAATGTCCTCCGGGGCTTCACTAAGGCAAGCCTCTAAACACCACAACCCCCAAACCAAATCTTGTGATTGTAGGTTACAGGTGTCACATTTGGGAAAAGTGAAGTTGCAGGAAGGATTAGCAAGCATCAAGGATTCATGATCTGAAGAAAAGTAGGACACGGGAGCACTTCCAGGACTTGGGTGCTTGCTCTAGTGTCCTCCACATCTGAGTTTCAGGAAACAGAAGTTACAGGGCTGATCAGTGTCGGAAGGAGGTCCGGATACCGCGAAGAAACTGGTACCTTGGACTTGGGTGCCCGCTCCAGTGTCCCCGACTATTCCGCTTCAGAGCCTCGAAAATAGGTACTCTGTGATTTGGTATTTTACTCCTATCTGCAAGATCTTTTTCTGCTATTCGTCAATTTGTTGCCGTATTTGCATAATTAGGGTTTTAATGGTCAATTGAGCATAGGAGAAGGAAAATTGATAATTAAATTCCCTAATCCAAGTTTCTCTACATTTGTAAGTGACCTAGGGTATGATAGTGCTCGCCACTCAACCCTAGATCCTTGAATGTATAGTGGAGAGGCGGATTTAAACATCTAAAAGCTAGAACATCAATAAATCCAATTTTCCCCTAAACAGGAGGCATATGGGCTCTAAAACTAAACTAACCGTGTTTTGATGACATTTTAGATAACAAGATTTTCTAACAGGCTTAAAAAAATTGTACTCCAAATAAACCTCATCTCTTAATTGCATTATAGCTCATCAAGAATTTGGTATTTTCAAAGCTAGAAATAAAATTTTAGACATTGTAGAAATTACTTCATATATTTATGACTTGCTCATGTTGGATACATCCTTTATCCCAAGTAAACTCCTAACTAGTAGGAAACATGCCTTTGCTTCTTCTATTTGTTTTTGCATTGGAGAAATATGTGGGGCATTTTGGGTAATTTTTGCATTTTCTTTCCTTCTATATTTTTGTGATCTAATACAATATTTTCCACAATCTTGTATATATCTACATTTTTAAAGGTATGATGTCCTATTTATAGAGGTTCCTTTCTGGATGTAGTATTCTTCATGAAGCTCAAAGTCAGATATATTGCTGGTGACTTGAAAACATCAAAGCAGATGGGCCTTGCTGTTGGAGTGTTGTGTTATGCAATGAGTAATTTTCAAGGCAAGTGGCTTGATAAGTATAATTTTTCTCAAGTATTTGTAAATTTGTTACCATTGCATGTGTTGCAATATACTCAAATTATATGCATATGAGCGCGTGTGAATCTATTCTCTATTTTTTAGGTAAATATTCTTAGGAAGACTTTTAGATAGGAGCTTCATGCTCAGAAACTATGAGAATGAAAATGACTTCATATGGCATGATAGATTGTCTTGTTTGGATGGACCACCCCATTTAGAAGGAAAGAAACTTGCGCACTGATAGCATATATATCATTTGGGTTGGACAGATAATTTATTTTTGTGGTGTGATTTCACAATATTTTGAAAACAATCTTTCTTATCCTAATTAAAATGTAATAAATTGTCTTGGTGCTACTTTTCCTATGTCATAACAACTTGCATATGAATTGACAAAGCATTTCTTTGCAAAGTTGTGGGAGGTCACATATAAGATGTTTCATTTGAATAAACCCAGAATAACTTAATAAGATGTAAAACTGCATACTCTTCTGGGCCATGAAAAGTTGTCTAGGGTGGCTAGATGTAAGTGTTGGAGGAAGGCCATGAGTAGTCTCTTGTGGACACAAAATTAGTTAGTTTTGTAACCTGGAGAACTATTTTAATATGTGTATGCAAAATTATGATCCAAAGTCAACGATGGAAAATAATGCAATATAACTCAATACCTTCATCTCAAATCAAATCCTCACACTTAGATAGAACAGAGTAGAGTGCACCCTAGCCCTACTAGTTTTGTTCATTTAGATATTGATTGATAATATGATATGTTGATTGCTCAATTTTGCAGCATAACAACTAGATAATGATAACGGGAAAGCTAGGATGATTTTGATAGCATGGTGATACTTGGAATGTGGATGTTCAAATGACTTGGTTGAGGCTTGATTTATAGAGGTTGGATATGATGAATGAAGGGCTAGGATTAAAAGATTAGATCAATGGCTAGAATTGATTGAGAACACACTAAGGTAAGGATAAAGATTCCAAAGGTTTCAAAAGAAGCTTCTAGGGTTTATCTTTATGTGAATGGCTAGGATTGAGAGATGTAAATATGAGATGGATGGTGGAGATGGAAAGCTCATTTAATTTTTGTGACACTCATTTAATGATTGTGGTCAGTGGTTGAGGATAAGGACAAGTAGTCATGTGAATCTCAATAATTAAATTAAATAATAAAATTATTTAATTAATTATTGGAGAGGGGATGATGGGAGGATAAATTAATTAAATAAATATGATTTATTCAATTAATTTTGACAAGGGATACAAAGGGATAAATTAAATAAATATAATTTCTTTATTTAATTTAGGTGATGGAGGAAATTGATTAATTTTATTTGGTAGATAAGATACAGTATAGTATTGATTTAACAAAAAAATTACATATCATGCCCATGACTATGGGGCAAAGTGTCACATCTCGTTTTTATGGACAAATGATTATTCTAGTTTAGTGAACAATTATTGTGATTGACTTTACTTTCAGTAATTTTGCATATGCGAAGGTAATTACTGAAAGTAAAGTCAATTATTATGAGTTATATTGATAAAAATTAGAAATCATTTTAAATGTTAAGTAATATTGATGTAAATGCAATAATTTTCTTTGGCTATGTTTTTGGAGACATTAACCTATTGACGTCGAGTTGAGTGCAAATGGATGCAGGTACTCGTCGAAGATGAGAACATAGTTGAGGTAGAGATGATCTAGCCACTTGGCAAGAACTAATGGATGGATTACCCTAATGCAATCACACACATCACGTAGTTGCATATGCATTATTGAATGGCTTTGATTGCTTTAATGCATGGTTATTAATCGTTTTCGAATGCATGATGTGATTACTTAAATTTAATGTCTTTTTGAAATATATTCAAATGATGTCTTGTATGTTATTTAAATAAATAATAAAATATTATTTATAGATGTTTGGAAGACAATATGTTCCTCAATATATATATATATATGCAATATTGCATTGCATTTCTCTTCTTGATTAATTAATTAGTTGTGTTTTAATAACAATAGTTAAATAATATTAAAAATAACAATATTATATTTAAAATAAGAATGAAGGAATTAAAATATATATTCCTATCATTCATGAGACAATAAGCTACAAAGATATTATTTTATTGTTTTAAATAACATTTTATTTTCTCTAATTTTATTGGTCGAATGTTCATGCAAACTGAGAATTCAAACTTCAGTTTTAAACCTAAGACAAGATTGCCAAAAATAAGAGGGAATTCGTGATGATAAAATAAGAGATCTGGGTAGGAAGAAAACACCCACGTTTTAGCAGCAAAGCAGACTTTTTCCTGAACGATAGGAGCAGAAGGAATTTCAGCGACAGCAGCTGTAGATTCTTCATCAAATCGATTACTACTAGGTTTTCTTCTTTATTTTGTTTTCATTTAAATGGCATGGTTGTGACTGTAAAAAAGATGGTTTTATCTACTTGTTGGGTGGGCAACTGTATTGTTTTGGTTGATCCATGTTTTGGTTGGTCGTCCCTCTATTATGGTCACTTATTGACAGAATGGACCTGCATGTTATTTCATTGTTTAAACTCTCTCTCTGGGAAACTTATCCCTAAATGTAGCCTAAGAGAAAGATCATGATGTTGTCTAAGATCGACCTGGCTTATGCATTTTAACCCAGCCGCCAGACGTTACGCTGCCTGTTGTTATCTTTGGCATCGACCCATCTTTCCTTATGGCTGACTCAACTATTCTTGGGCGATCTGTATAGATTGACCCCCACTTTTCTTGCTGTCTCCAGTTTCTTAGACTAAATAGAGACTTTATTTTCCATTTTCTTTCAGTTTTTTACTTAAAAACCTTATCTTTCCATGATGCTTGATCTGCTAAATTTTTTTACTGAAAACTCTTAGAGAAATCTCCAGATCGCTGTTAGGTTTCCTCTGGCAAATACTTTATGATTGTATTTTATTCTTATGCTGGTTGAATCAAATTAAAATGATTAAATCGACCTCTCACTGTCAATCCAAAACCTCTGAAATTTAGGCAAAATCATTATTCCTGTAGCTGAATAAATTAAGTCTGTAGCTTTGTTTAAAATTCGTTAAAATTAATGTGATAACTGGAAACAAAGACAGTAGATTCCTATATTATTTTTCCTGTCAAGGCTGATACTGAAACCATTTATATTTATATTCATGATAAAAAAACTAATTTAATTTTATTCTCTGTTCACTTTATTTCTTTTTTGCAACAATTCCTGTCGCAGTTGCGACAGGAAGACTGTTCGGTTCTTTTTGGGACTTCCTGTCATAGTTTTGACAGTAAGTTATTTTTCATAGAATCGTGAACTTTGGATAGATAATTGGATTGAAATAGTTCTTGTCACTGATTGCTGAAAGCACTTTGGTTGGATATTTATTAGGCAATATGATTGAAATATGGAATTGAGGTTTATGTCAACTAAACAAACCTATGGACTGTTTGTATGGTTTTTATTATTTTGAAACTTCCTATCACAAGAAGAACAACAAGATAGATTAATATCTTAGAATGACTATTATTAACGACATTGTGACTAAAATACAAGATTAGAAACTATATCAAATTGATAACTTATGATTTCGATTGTATGACCAAAAGATTGTTCATTGCTTGAAAGTGTATTTTTCCTTGATTGATGTTTTGGGAAAGGGATTGGATTGATTTATTGGAAATCTTGAACTTTGAGATTCTTTACTTTATTTTCTTTCTTCCTGGGGAAAGAAGTAGTTTTTATATTGGAATGTATTGGGTTACTTTTGGGACCAGGATACCGAATGTGGATATTCAGAGATGGCTTTTCCTCTTATCAGGAATTGACTAGGTTACTTAAATGATTAGATCTAATCAGAATGCCATTGAAATAAATGTTTATTGTCTAGCAAACTTATTTATTGATATCTCTGCCACATCCTATTGTGAGACAATTTGCTTTTCATTACTTAGAATTGCACATTCAAACATTAGGGTTGCATCGGGTGTTCCTTCCTGTAGTTGTTACTAGGTAGCTAGACATTTCGTGTAGGGTTGGGTTTCCTTCGTTTCATGAAGGGATCCAGGGAAGTGTAAATACTTCATTGTTGGGTGGAAAAGAACCTGAGCCATGTTCCCGTCTCTCAGCTTGCAGGTGGTGGACCACTTGGTTCGTGCAGCTAGAGAGTGTATTGATTTATTTACTATTGTTGTACATGTTTATTGTACCCTATATTGGATGTATTATGGCATGCTTGCCAATGGATTTATGTATATTATTTTATAGTGCTTGTTACGTTGATTAAGCATGTGAAGATGTAAGATTTAATGACATTGAGATTCATATTTATGAGATTATCTTTTATTGAGAAGTTGTGATTAAGCGGATTAATTACATCTTTTATCTTTGAAGGTTGTATCTAAGTGGATTATTTACATCTTTTTTATTTTTGCTTATTGCGATGTTGTATTTAAGTAGATTATTTACTTCATTTACTTTTGAGTTGGTTTAATTGCTTTTACATGACTTGTGAGGCTTTACATTTGGTATCAGAGCTCTAGGTTTAACACTGGGGCCTTTGTTTTTGGGACTATTGTGCTAAAGTTGCAAACTTGTTACAGATTATCCATCATGAATACAAGAAACACTAATCGTGGTGATGGATTAGGAAGTAGTCAAGGTAGAGGATCATGTGGAGGTGCACATGGAGGTGCTCGTGGTGGTCAAACTGCTGGGGATTGTGGAGATGCTAGTAATGACCAAGATGGAAGATTTGATCGTATTCTTGATCTCTTGACCTGACATGTCACAAGGATGAATACTCTTGAGCAGGAGATCAGAGGAATTCCTAGAGGTCAGATTGCTAATGAAAACCCAAGGGTTGAGACACAAAATGAGAACCCAAGGACATAAGTTCCAGTTCCTGAAGTTGGAGCTATTGCTGATAATCAAGCAAAGATAGCTAAAGAATTGGGGAAAGACCTCAAGAAAGTATCACCACCAAAATTTGATGGAAAGTCCATTGGAGATAGAGTTGAGTCCTGGATAATAGAAATGGAGAAATACTTTGGACTCCAAAACCTTTTTGATCACACTAAGGTAATGTGGGGATCTTACTAGTTGACTGGTGAAGCAACAACTTGGTGGGATAATGATAAGGCAGATAAAAAGTTGTTAGCTGGTGAGATAACATGGGAAATTTTCTTTCAATTGTTTAGAAAAAGATGGTTACCATAGTTATTCTTCGATAAGAAGATGATAGAGTTTCAGAACTTGATCCAAGGAGGTATGTCTGTAACCAGTTATTGGGAAAGGTTTTCTCATTTACTTGAGTATGTTCCACAGTATCAAACAGATAAGAGATTTCGGATCAGAAAGTTTATTTTGGGATTGAGGCCATAGATTGGAGCTGAGGCAGACATTCATAACCCACTCACTATTGATGCCACTTTTTAGAAATAAATAAAGCAAGAGCAGAGGTTGTAGCAGACAACAAATTACCATAAGCAAAGAGATGCTAAGTTTTCAACTAAGAAACCACATAATAATCAGCAAAACTATCAAAAGAATAACAACCAAGGCAATAATAGATAGATCAAGAATCTGAAGAGAGGTAATAATTCTCAGGATGGAAATGGTGGGAACAAAAGAGGTGGCAATAAAACCAGAAACATCAATCAGAGGGAAAGAGCTGGAGGACCGAGAGCACCTAAGGGTGGATGTTACAACTGTGGAGGAGAGAATTATGCAAATGCATGTCCACATAAAAGAGGAAACAAGAATTAGCAAGGAGAACTGTAGCATCAGATTCATGCCACCGTGGATAATTAGCAAGCAGAGTTTCAAGCAACACCTATTCAGTTCCAAGGTAATCTCTATGGACTACCTGTTTCTATTTTGATTGATACTGGTGCCATAGAATATTTTGTTGATCCTAGAGTAGTATCTAAGTTATCTATTAGAACTGGACATATGGAAACTCTTGGATGGTACAATATGGCAATAGTGCAGAAAAGAGGGTAGACTCATGTCTAGCATGCAGTGAGTTAGAGCTTCCTAGTTTTCAGACACAAGTGAATCTGTATGTAGCACCTTTAGGCTCTTATGATGTAATTCTGGGAATCAACTGGTTAACTGAACATAAGTCTCTAGTAAACTATGAAGACAAGGTTGTTAGATGTTTGGATGACCTAGGGAATCAAGTGGAAATTAATGGAATAGAGAGACCTTTAGAGCTTAGACAAATCTTGGCTATGCAATTGAAGAAAGCCAAGAGGAAGGGATGTGCAATTTATGTTGTCCAAGTAAAAGACCTTGATAAAGAAGAACCAGTGTTCAATGACTATCCAATCCTTAGAGATTTCATAGATGTATTCCTTATAGAGTTGACAGAATTGCCACCTAAGAGAGAATTTGACTTCTCAATTGACTTGCTACGAGGGACTTAACCGCAATCTAAGGCACCCTACAGAATGACTACTATAGAGTTGTATGAGCTTAAGGCACAATTGTAGGAATTGCTAAATCAAGGGTTCATTAGACCTAGTGTGTCACCATGGGGCGCACCGGTTATCTTTGTAAAGAAGGATGGTACTTTGAGATTATGCATTCATTATAGGATGCTTAACAAAGCTACTATAAAGAACAAGTATCCACTTCCAAGAATAGATGATCTCTTTGATCAGATGAAAGGAGCAACAATGTTCTCAAAGATAGACCTTAGATCCAATTATCACCAATTGCAGATTAAGGATGAGGACATCTCTAAAACAGCTTTTAGGACTCGATATGGTCACTACGAGTTCACAATAGTACCATTTGGGTTGACTAATGCTCTAACAGCTTTCATGAATTTGATGAATAACATTTTCAGAGATTATTTAGATGATTTTGTGTTGATCTTCCTTGATGACATATTGATATACTCTAAATCAGTGGAAGAGCATGAAAGGCATTTGAGAATTGTTTTGCAGTAGTTGAGAGAAAGAAAGGTTTATGGTAAATTATCTAAGTGTACATTCTTTCAAGATAAAGTTCACTACCTTCGTCATGTGATCTCAGCTAAAGGGATCGCAGTTGATCCTGAGAAGATTAAAGCAATAATGGAATGGCCTGCATCGTAGAGTGTGACAGAAGTCAAAATTTTTATGGGACTTGCAGGTTACTATAGAAAGTTTGTGGAAGGTTACTCAACCATAGCAGCACCAATTACCGCACTTCAAAAGAAGGGTAAGAAATTTGAATGGATAGAAAGGTGTGAGCAATCTTTTTAAGTGCTAAAGGAAAAGCTCACAACTGCTCCTATCCTGCCCATACCAGATCCTAATGGGCACTTTACAGTTATAACAGATGCTTTGGGGGAAGGATTAGGAGGAGTGTTGATGCAAAATGAGAAAGTGGTTGCTTATGATTCAAGAAAGTTAAAGCAACATGAGTTCAACTATGTGATGCATGATCTTGAATTAGCTGCCATAGTTCATGCACTTCAGATGTGGAGGCATTATCTTCTAGGTAAGTCCTTTGAGTTAAAGATAGACCATTTAAGGCTCAAGTATATATTTACTCAACCTAACCTTAATGCATGACAGAGAAGATGGTTAGAATTCCTTAGTGAGTATGACTTTGGAATTGAGTATATAAAAGGAAAGGAGAATAGAGTAGCAGATGCTCTTAGTAGGAGAAGACATATGGCTGCCATTGTTACTATGAGATCCAATTTGAAGTAGAAAGTGATTCAGAATCTTCAAGGGGATGAGCATTATGAAAGAGTAAAGCAATATTTGGAAGTAGACCCCTTAGATCACAGGTTTGATGGTTATGTTATAGAATCAAATGGACTTTTGAGATTTTAGGGAAGGATGTATATTCCTAACTCAAGAGAGTTGAGGAAGTTAGTGCTTGAAGAGATTCACAATGCACCTTATTCAGGTCACCCTAGAGTGACAAAGATGGTCGAAGGTTTGAAACCTTAATACTTTTAGCCTAGACTTAAGAGGGATGTGACAGAATTTGTAGCTCGATGTTTGGAATGCCAGCGAGTCACGGTTGAGCATGTGCATCCAGCGGGATTGTTGTATCTGCACAGTATCATTAAGCACAAGTGGCAAGTGATAAGCATGGATTTTATTCAAGGGTTACTTATGTCTAAGAATAGGCATGATGTCATCTTAGTGGTTGTGGACAAGTTGACAAAGGCAGCACATTTTATTCTGGGGAATCTTTCAGATGGTTCTGTGGTCTTAGCTAAGAAGTTTGTTCAGGAGATTTTTAGATTGCATGGAGTGCCTGAGATGATCATTTCAGATCGAGACACTTGCATGACATCTAGATTTTGGACAACTCTTAATGTCGCTTTGGGTACAAAGTTGAATTTCATTTTGGCTTATCATTCTCAAACAAATGGTCAAATAGAAAGAGTTAATCAGGTGGTAGAAGACCTTCTCCGAATGTATTGTATGGATCAGCAGTATAAATGGGAGGAGTACCTTCCATTGGTTGAGTTTACATATAACAATTCATACCATGCATCTTTGGGAATGGCACCTTTCGAAGCTCTTTATGGGCATAGGTGTTGAACAACTATCAGTTGGGATAGGGCAGAGGATAGAATTGTGACTGGTCCTGAAATGTTAAGAGAAATGGATGATCAGATGAAGTTGATCAAGGAGAAGTTGAAGCAAGCTTCAGCTCGTCAAAAGAGTTATGCAGATAAGAATAGAACTCCTAGATAGTTTTCAGTTGGTGACAAAGTCTTTTTGAGGGCCAGACCTCATAAGAGTTCAGTGTCGTTTGGCAAAGCGTCCAAACTTGCTCCTCGTTTTGTAGGACCATTGAAAGTTTTGGAAGTGATTAATCATGTAGCTTACAAACTTGCTCTCTCGCCTGCACTTGCCAAAATCCATAATATTTTTCATGTGTCTTTACTTAAGCTTTATCATCCTGACGCGTCACATATTCTTGATTGGTGTGCTTTACAGGTTCAGGATCCAGGAGTGGTGTTGGTGGAGCCCACTCAAATTTTGGGGAAGCGCACCATTAAGTTGCGTAGCAGAGATGTGGTGCAATATAAGGTCCAAATGGATCAGTATTATGAGGATAGTGCCACATGGGAGGATGCAGAGGAGATTGATAGATATTTTCCTCATTTGAGAATATAGCATAGATTTCTTATTCATGCATGGATTATGATACTTTGAGCTCAGTTATGCTTTGATACTTTGAGTTGTTGATTATGATCTTTTGATACTTTGAGATGATGTTATTGTTTTATGACACCTTGATACTTTATTGGTGGTTGATGGACACTTTATTGTTTTGATTTTAATAAGACGTCAGGATGATGTCTCTTCCAAGTGGGGAAGGATGTCACGTCTTGCTTTTATGAACAAATGATTATTCTAGTTTAGTGAACAATTATTGTGATTGATTTTACTTTAAGTAATTTTGCATACGTGGAGGTAATTATTATGAGTTATATTGATAAAAATTGGAAATCGTTTTAAATGTTAAGTAATATTGATGTAAATGCAGTGATTTGCTTCGGCTATGTTTTTGGAGGCACTAACCTATTGACATCGAGTTGAGTGCAAATGGATGCAGGTACTCGTCGAAGACGAGAGCATGGTTGAGGTAGAGATGATCTAGCCACTTGGCAAGAACTGATGGATGGATTACCCTGATGTAATCACACACATCATGTAGTTGCATATGCATTATTGAATGGCTTTGATTGCTTTAATGCATGGTTATTAATCATTTTCGAATGCATGATGTGATTACTTAAATTTAATGTCTCTTTGAAATATATTCAAATGATGTATTGTATGTTATTTAAATAAATAATAAAATATTATTTATAGATGTTTGGAAGACAATATGTTCCTAAAAAATAAATAGATATATATATATATATATATATATATATATATATATATATATATATATATATATATTATAAATTATATATATAAATATGCAATATTGCATTGCATTTCTCTTCTTGATTAATTAATTAGTTGTGTTTTAATAACAATAGTTAAATAATATTAAAAATAGAAATATTATATTTACAAGAAGAATGAAGGAATAAAAATATATATTCTTGTCATTCATGCGACAGTAAGCTGCAATGATATTATTTTATTGTTTTAAATAGCATTTTATTTTCTCTAATTTTATTGGTCGAATGTTCATGCAAATTGAGAATTCAAACTTCATGATGCAATGCTAGAGGGTAAATACAAGATTGATACCATATTTCACAACAATAGCCTTCAACCTTTAAAGGCAATGTTCACAAAAATTCATGCTATTTGTCATTCTTGGAAGAAATCTTCAACATAACCACTTGTCTAAACATTTATAGACTTCACACAAGGTAACCGTGACCAATACAACCCACAAGATTCAATCAATAACTTAGACCCTTTAATCTTAACAACTTCCATTGTAGACTGTCTTCAATTCTTGTAGCCTTTCACAGAGACTTTTCTGACCCTAACTCTTCATGGAGATTACAACCACAAATACAAATATATATTCAAATACCCTTTAAGGCCATAAAAAGCATATCTTAAATTGAGTGGCACCTATTTTGTAACAACACCCTTTAATATTGATTGTCCCACAACAAAGGAGCCTCAAAAAGGCCTAATTTATTTAGCATGTGCCATCAAATCAACTTCAAAACATCAAATAACCCTGGACAATATTGAATTAGGTTACAAAACTACCAAATCTTCATCAAAGAAACACTCACCAAGATAGTAAAACTTAAAACCCATGCTCAAGTGCTTGAAACAATGCACAAATAGTGAGGGTTTATTAGTTCAGTACTTTCCAACCATCAAAATATTTTTCCACAACCTCAACCAACTTAGGATATGTCTGCACAAGCATAATAAACCATCTCCATACCTTTCCAAATGTTATTTCACCAAACTCTAACCTGTAGGCATCATTTCTTGCATGGAAATCAAAGAAAGTTACTTGGAGTTGTAGCATATCTTTTGAGTTTCACCTTCCTCTGTTCTGCCAACACACACACAATATAAAACACTCAAAAATAATCCATTTCACTGATTACAAAGCTTCCATCGGTGGAATGGTTGCTCACACTTTCCCTAGACTCTCAAACCCTTATTTTGGGTTTTCAAATAGATTTACAAAAAGAGGACACAAACAGATGGTTTATTCACTAGAATCCCTCCAAAATGGATTTGAATGAAAACAAGTTAACTAAACTACCACACACAATAATAATCAAAGCCTAGAGGTTCAATACAGGTCGTACAAAGGCTTAAATCTAGGAGTAAAACTCTGTTTTGGCAGAACAGGGTTCTCTTTATTCAAAATGGTTTCAAGAATACAAACTACTATGCTTGCCTCGCCTTTATAAGGCCTTTAAAAAGATGTTACAACAGTTAGAATAACTACCCCCTCAACTATTGCAAATATGTGTTTGTGATGTGTTGTCATTGATGTCAACATATCTTCTTGTTAGAGACAGTGAAGACAGTGCAAACCAGTAAAGTAGATTGCTCCACATTTCCAGTGAAATGAAGATTAGAGTCTGTGGACTAAATGGTTTGTAGAGGATTGTCTGAAGTTTCTCTAGTTAAGATTTGAGAGGTCTGCATGAAGAATTTGTGAAGTTATGGACATTTGATTAGAACTGGGTTTTGCAGTTGTTCAGAGGTAACAGAGTGACAGGAATTTGGTTCGGATTGCTCTGCATTGGAATATTATGGTCTGTGGTTCTAGAGGTATGTCTGGGATATTGGTGTGTATCCTCAACTCAAGTGGTTCATGGTTTAGAGGTCCGCAAGCAATCTTTCTAGTGTGGCAGTCATGACATTTGGTGTTCTTAAGTTCTGGTATGAAGATGCAAGTGATTCTGTTGATTTTAGGTGGTGTGGTTGTTCTTGTTGATTTCATTATGCTTGTGGTGGTCTTTAGATTGTGTGCCTATTGTGTTGATGGTCTGCATTGAAGATTGAGCTCGTAGTTGAAGATTTCTCCTTGGGTGTTGGTGTTCTTTCGAGTCTTGGCCAACCGGATGTTTCATGCGTGTTGCGAATGATCAAAGAAAAGTTCTATGAAGCGTGGCGTGTTGTTTGAGGAAGATTTGAGTCCTAGTTATGTTTGGTCGATAGTGTAGTGATTCGCATGTAGTATTTTGTATTGAGTCAAGTATTTTTGTAATATCGACCTTGGAGATTGCTCCAATGGTTGATGAATGTAAGGCTGACCTTGATGATTTATTCCAAGGTTGATGTTGCGTATAAATAGTTTTAGCTGAGTCATGGAAAACATGTCCTTGAGCGAAAATGATAAGATTCTAAGAAAAGTCAGAGCAGAACGAAAGAAGAGCAGAAGAGGAAGAGGGTGATGATGTGAAGGCAACGAAGAAGAATATAAGAGCAGAGCAAAGGTGTTGAGAGCTTCAATGGAACTAAATCCTGGCATAGTGAAGATGTTGCTTCTTAGTTCATCCATTCTGTGATAATCATTTATATATCTTTGTAGACAATGTGTCTCTGTGAGCAGTGAGCTCTAGATAGTGCGCCCAAAGGCAAGTGCCTTCCCATTTTTATATTCTTTTAATAGAGAATAAATCTTGTGGGTTAACCCCCACCTTGGTTTTCCCTTAACTGGGTTTCCACGTAAAAATCTTGGTGTTATGTGTGTTGATTATGTTTATGCTCATGTGTTGTTGATTTATGCTTTCATGGTTATATCATTAATCTATTGATAAGTTCTAAAGAGGATTAAGTGTAGTAAAAGATAGAGTTTCCAGACAACTGATTCACCCACCCTCTCAGTTGTCTGCCCTTATTTCAACAATTGGTATCAGAGCCAAGTTCCTCTAAAAGAAGCTTGATTGCTTGAGGATATCCATGATGTCAAAATACAAAAAGGACAATTTGAGATTTGATGGAACAAATTACTCTCTTTGGAAAAGTCAGATGGAGTGTCATTTGCAATGCATGGGTGATTAGTATTGGTTGATAACTAAGAATGAGTTTAAGCCTCCGCAAAATGGTCCTACAATTACATATCAAATCATAGATGCTAAAAACAACATTCGGGCTAAGGAAGCTTTATTGAGTGCCCTAACTAATACAGAAATGACAAATGTCTTGGAACTGAAATTTGCTCATGAAATTTGGAAGAAATTGGAAAATCTGTATGAAGGTGATGCACATGTCAAATGTGCTAAGTTACAGAGTTTGAGAGGTAGATATGAAAGTCTAAGAATGAGTGAAGATGAAAACATCACTTCCTACATGCAGAAAGTGAATGAACTTGTGTGTGGTATTAGGTGTGTTGGTGGAAAACTGGAAGAATCAGAAATTGTTGCAAAAGTGCTCAGATCCTTACCTGATTCATACAAGCATAAAGTTACTGCTATTGAAGAGATCAGGACCGTGACAACTGTTACAAGGGATCAGTTGGTTGGCAAGATTTCAGAATTTGAAATGAGTGAGTTTGGTGATTCTCTTCCTAAATCAGAATCTACATTTAAGGCTAGTGTTTCCAGAAAGCAGAGATTTGATCCAGGTGAAATCTCTTCAAGTAGATTAACCAAATATGAGAAGGCTAGGAAGGAACTTGAAGAAGATGAAGCAGAGCTTGATGAACTTGAAGCCTTTATTGCCAAAAGATTACCAAGAGGATCTGGTAAGTATTAAGGAAAGTTGCCTTTCAAATGTTTTGCTTGCAATAAGATTGGTCATTTTGTTTCAAGATGTCCGAAGAGGGTTTCATAGTCAAACCCTAACAGAACTAGGGTTCAGAAGAAATGTTACTATGTCCAAGAAGTTTCTAATAAAGGAGTCACAGATGATGAATCAGATAAAGGAAGTACCTCTAGAAATGACTGGGTGTTCATTGCTATCAAGGAAGAAGATCCGGTATCTACTAAATTTGCTAGCTATATAAATGTGGAAAGGGCCTTGGCTGCTCAGGTTGAAGAAAAGGATGAATGAGTGATTGACAGTGGATGTTCTCATCATATGACTGGTGATAAAAGTAAGTTTGTAGTTTGGAAAGATATGAAGGTGGAATTGTGAAGTTTGGAGACAACTCAGCTGGTAGAATTCGTGGGAAAGGATCCTTCTCTTTTGATGGTAAGAATAACACTAATGATGTTTTATATGTGGAAGGGTTGAAACATAATCTTCTCAGTGTTGGACAGTTGGTTGACAAAGGGTATGATCTCCGGTTCAAGGATGGAAAATGCAGAATTTTGGAAAGCCCCAGAACTGAGATTACATCTAGTACACAGACTAGAGGTAATATCTTTTATTTAAGTGGTACTGGTAAAAGTTGCTTGATTGCTCAGATTGATCAGAGTTGGTTATGGCATAGGAGAATGTGTTATGTAAACTTTGATAACATTGTCTAGATAAGCACTACTCAGGATGTAAGAGATCTTCCAAAGCTTGTGAAAGCATGTGTAAGGAATGTCAGTTGGGCAAATAGAGTAGAACTACATTCAAAAGTAAAGAACAAAATTCAAGTGGATTGTTGGAACTTGTGCACACTGATTTGTGTGGTCCTACTAGAGTTAGGAGTTTGCAAGGAGACAGATATCTTATGTTGTTGATTGATGATTACTCCTGGATGATGTGGGTCACTTTCTTAAGAGAGAAATCAAAGGCTCTTGACAAATTCAAAGTGTTCAAGGCTATGGTGGAGAATGGGATTGGAATGAAGATAAAGTGTCTGAGATCTGACAGAGGTGGAGAATTCACTTCCGGTGAGTTTAATGCATTCTATGAAAAGCATGGAATAAGAAGACAGTTATCTGCTCCTAGGACTCCTTAGTAGAATGGAGTTGTGGAAAGGAAGAACCAAACTATTCAAGAGGCTGCTAGAACAATGATGATGGAGGCAAATGTTCCATATGCCTATTGGAGAGAGGTTGTAAGTACTGCTATCTACACTCTTAACCAAGTACATATCAAAGGTAATACTAGTAAAACACCTTATGAACTGTGGTTTGGTCATGCTCCTATAGTAAAATACTTCAGAGTTTTTGGTAGTAAATGCTATATCAAGAGAGATGAAGATCTAGGCAAGTTTGATCCAAGATGTGATGAAGGAATATTTCTAGGTTGTTCTAATCAAAGAAAGGCATACCGATGCTTTAACAAAAGATTGAAAAAGATTATTGAAAGTGCTAATGTCAAGGTTGATGAAAACAAGGAGGGACCCTCTAGGTTCTATGGATATGAATTAGATGATGAAAATCTAAATAATGGAAAGCAAGTTCAAACTCAGATTCAAACTACTCCAAAAAATCCAATAACTCAAGAAGCTAGTGCGGATGATGAGGAACAAGTTCAAGAATTAGAAATTCAAGAAAATCCCAAAACCCCTAGGTATGTAAGGTTGAATCATTCTGAAGATCAGATCATAGAAAACAAAAATAAAGGTGTTCAAACTAGAAGAAAAATTGCAGAAGAACAAATGGAGTATTGTTTGATTTCAAAAGTTGAACCAAAATTGGATAAAAGCAATGGAAGAAGAGTTAATGAAAATAGAAAAGAATCATACTTGGGATCTTGTTCCTAGACTTGAAGATAAGAATGTAATTGGAACTAAATGGGTCTTTCGGAATAAGTTGAATGAAGATGGTCAAGTTGTGAGAAACAAAGCAAGATTGGTGTGCAAAGGATATTCTCATGTTGAGGGAATTGATTTTGAAGAAACTTTTGCTCCGGTGGCAAGAATAGAAGTATTCAGATTATTTCTTGCCTTTGCTGCTTACAAAGATTTCAAAGTTTACCAGATGGATGTCAAGTCAACATTCCTGAATGGAGAGTTGGAAGAAGAAGTCTACATTGAGCAACTAGAAGGATTCCAGTTGTCTGATAAGGGAGATATGGTCTACAAATTGAGGAAAGCATTGTATGGACTTAAACAAGCCCCAAGAGCCTGGTATGCAAGATTAGATAAGTATCTGCTAAAGTAATCTTTATTTCAAAATTGATCATGAACACATTTTGATTGTTGAGGTATTTGTTGATGATATCATCTTTGGTGGGAATGAGAGCATGTGCAAAAATTTTGCTGATCAGATGCAAAGTGAATTTGAGATGTCTATGTTTGGTGAAATGAATTTCTTCTTAGGTCTACAAATCATTCAGTCAGGTAAAGACATCTTTATATCTCAGTCTAAGTATGTGAAGGAGTTGTTGAAAAAGTTTGGAATGGAGGATTCAAAACCAGTAAGTTCTCCTATGTAACCGTATGCAAGTTGAGTAAAGATGATGATTCCCCTAAGGCAAATCAGAAAAAGTATAGATCAATGATTAGAGGACTGCTTTATCTAACTCATACCAGACCTGATATTATGAATGCAGTTGGCCTTGTTGCTAGATTTCAAGCTGATCCTAGAGAATCTCATGTTGCAGCAGTCAAAATAATTTTTAGATATCTAAAGGGGACAATTGATTATGGCTTATGGTATCCTAAGGATGATGATTTCACTTTTCATGCATATATGGATGCTAATTGGGCAAGAGATGTGGATGACAGGAAGAGTACTAGTGGTGGTGCATTTTTCTTAGGAAAGAGATTGGTTTCTTGGTTGAGCAAAAAGCAGGAGGCAATATCTCTATCTATTGTAGAGGTAGAGTACATAGCAGTATCAAGTAATTGTACTCAAGTTCTATGGATGAAGAAAATGTTGAAGGATATCAAAATTGTGTTTGAAGAGCCTATCACAATCTTCTGTGATAATTCAAGTGCAATAAACATCTCAAAGAATCCGGTGTTGCATTCAAAGACAAAGCACATATCCATCAAGTTTCACTTTTTGAGAGAGAAGGTAAATGAGAATGAAGTCAGATTGGAGTTTGTCTCTTCAAAGGATCAGATTGCGGATATCTTCACTAAGCCTCTACCTAAGGATACTTTTGAGTATCTCAGAGAGATGCTAGGGGTTATTACCCCTCCTATTCTGAACTGAGGTGCACTAGTGTGCATCAGTCTGATGGAACTCACAGTCATATCTTGTGATCCGGATTGATGTTAAGGGGATGCTACTCAGGGGGAGTAGTCAATGTGATAATTCTGGAGTTCATTTTGTCAAAAGAGGAGAGATGACTACAAATATGTGCCCTTTTCCATTGATGTCAACGGGGGAGAGAAGGCATGTGAAAAACTCAGAAGTGAATAGTTGCTAGTGAAAGGGGGAGTAGTAAAGAAAATGGTTGCAGTTGTGATAAGAGAAAGGGGGAGAAGTCCTTGTCTTGGTGGTTGAATCAGTTTTTCACATCATATGTTGCCATCAATGACAAAGGGGGAGATTGTTGCAAATATGTGCCTATGATGTGTTGTCATTGATGTCAACATATCTTCTTGTTAGAGACAGTGAAGACAGTGCAGACCAATAAAGTAGATTGCTCCATATTTCCAGTGAAATGAAGATCAGAGTCTACAGACTAAAGGGTTTGTAGAGGATTGTTTGAAGTTGCTCAAGTTAAGATTTGAGAAGTCTGCATGAAGAATTTGTGAAGTTATGGCTATCTGAGTAGAATTGGGTTTTGCAGTTGTTGAGAGGTAACAAAGTGATAGGAATTTGGTCAGAATTGCTCCGCATTGGAATATTATGGTTTGCAGTTCTAGAGGTATGTTTGGGATGTTGGTTTGTATCCTCAACTCAAGTGGTTCATGGTTTGGAGGTCCACAAGCAATCTTTCTAGTGTGACAGTCATGACAGTTGGTGTTCTTAAGTTCTAGTATGAAGATGCAAGTGATTCTGTTGATTTGAGGTGGTTCAGTTGTTCTTGTTGATTTCATTGTGCTTGTGGTGGTCTCTGGATCATGTGCCTATTGTGTTGGTGGTCCGCATTGAAGATCGAGCTTGTAGTTGAATATTTCTCCTTGGGTGTTGCTCTTCTTTCCAGTCTTGGCTAATCGAATGTTTCATGCGTGTTGCAGATGATCGAAGAAAAGTTCTATGAAGCGTGGCATGTTGTTCGAGGAAGATTTGAGTCCCAGTTATGTTTGGTTGATAGTGTAGTGATCCGCATGTAGTGTTTTGTATTGAGTCAAGTATTTTTGTAATGCCAACCTTGGAGATTGCTCCAATGATTGATGAATGTAAGGTCGACCTTGATGATTTATTCCAAGGTTGATGTTGCGTATAAATACTTATAGCTCAGTCATGGAAAACATGTCCTTGAGTGAAAAGGATAAGATTCTAAGAAAAGGCAGAGCAGAAAGAAAGAAGAGCAGAAGAGGAAGAGGGTGATGATGCGAAGGCAGTGAAGAAGAATATAAGAGCAGAGCAGAGGTGTTGAGAGCTTCAATGGAACTGAATCCTGGCATAGTGAAGATGTTGCTTCTCAGTTCATCCATTTTGTGATAATCATTTATATATCTTTGTAGATAGTGTGTCTCTATGAGCAGTGAGCTCTGGGAAGTGCGCCCGAAGGCAAGTGCCTTCCCATTTTTCTATTCTTTTAACAGAGAATAAATCTTGTGGGTTAACCCCCATCGTGGTTTTCCCTTAATCGGGTTTCCACGTAAAAGTCTTGGTGTTATGTGTGTTGATTATGTTTTTGCTCATGTGTTGTTGATTTATGCTTTCATGGTTATATCATTAATCTGTTGATAAGTTCTAAAGAGGATTAAGTGTAGCAAAAGATAGAGTTTTCAGACAACTGATTCACCCCCCCTCTCAGTTGTCTGCCCTTATTTCAACATCAACTTCTTTCCGACCAACAACCTTTCCAATCAACATGACCCTTCAACTTCTTACAATTTGCAATTTTGCAACTTTTGCATTTGTGCAACAAAATGACTTTTTTTTTTAAAATTTGACTTAATTGACCTCCTAGAGACCAATGGTGACTCAAATACATTTAAATCAGTCCACATATGACCATTTTACATGCACTTCATTATGAAAATTCAAATTTTACATAATTGCCTATTTGAGGCATAGAATGCACAAGGTGCTCCTGCACCACTTCAGTTTTAAACCTAAGACAAGATCACCAAAAATAAGAGGGAATCCATGATGATAAAATAAGAGATCTGGGTAGGAAGAAAACACCCACGTTTAAGCAACAAAGGTGACTTTTTCCTGAGCCATAGGAGCAGAAGGAATTTCAGCGACAAGAGAAAGTTTAAGAGAATGACAGCAGCTGCAGATTCTTCATCAAATCAATTACTACCAAGTTTTCTTCTTTATTTTGTTTGCATTTAAATGGCATGGCTATGACTGTAAAAAGGATGGTTTTATCTACTTGTTGGTTGGACGACTGTATTGTTTTGGTCGATCCATGTTTTGACTGGCCGCCCCTCTATTCTGGTCGCTTATTGACAAAATGGACGTGCATGTTATTTCATTGTTTAAACTCTCTCTGTCTTGGAAACTCATCCCTAAACGTAGCCTATGAGAAAGATCATGACGTTGTTTAAGATCAACTTGGCTTATGCATTTTAACCCAGCCACCAAAAGTTGCCCTGCTTGCTGTTATCTTTGGCATCGACCCATCTTTCCTTATGGCCGACTCGATTGTTCTTAGACGATCTGTATAGATCAACCCCCACTTTTCTTGTTTTCATCAGTTTCTCAAACTAAACAGAGACTTTATTTTCCATCTTCTTTCAATTTTTGACTTAAAAATCTTATCTTTCCATGATGTTCGATCTACTCAAAAATTTGACTGAAAACTCTTAGAGAAATCTCCATATCACTATTAGGTTTCCTCTAGCAAATATTTTATGACTGTATTTTATTCTTATGATGGCTGAATAAAAAAAAATGAGTAAATTGACCTCTCATTGTCAAGCCAAAACCTCTGAAATTTAGGCAAAATCATTATTCCTATAGCTGAATAAATTAAGCCTGTAGCTTTGTTTAAAATTCGTTAAAATCAATGTGATGACTGGAAACAGAGACAGTAGATTCCTATATTATTTTTCCTATCAAGGTTGATGTTGAAACCATTTATATTTATATTCATGATCAAAAAACTGATTTAATTCTATTCTTTGTTCACTTTATTTCTTTTCTGCAACAATTCCTTTCGCAGTTGTGACAGGAAGACTGTTCGATTGTTTTTGGGACTTCCTATCACAGTTTTGACAGTAAGTTATTTTTGATTGAATCATGAACTTTGGTTAGATAATTGGATTGAAATAGTTCCTACCACTGATTGCTAAAAACAATTTGGTTGAATATTTATTAGGCAATATGATTGAAATATGGACTTGAGGTTTATGTCAACTAAACAAACCTATGGATTGTTTGTATGGTTTTTATTATTTTGAAACTTCCTGTCACAAGAATAACAACAAGATAGATTAATATCTTAGAATGACTATTATTAACGACATTGTGATTGAAATACAAGATTAGAAACTATATCAAATTGATAACTTATGATTTTGATTGTATGACCAAAAGATTGTTCATTGCTTGAAAGTGTATTTTTCCTTGATTGATGTTTTGGGAAAGGGATTGGATTGATTTATTGGAAATCTTGAATTTTGAGATTCTTTACTTTATTTTCTTGCTTCTTGGGGAAAGAAGTAGTTTTTATATTGGAATGTATTGGGTTACTTTTGGGACTAGGATATCGAATGTGGGTATTCAGAGATGGCTTTTTCTCTTTTCAGGAATTGACCAGGTTACTTAAATGATTAGATCTAATTGGAATGCCATTGAAATCGATGTTTATTGCTAGCAAACTTATTTATTGATATCTCTGCCACATCCTATTGTGAGACAATTTGCTTTTCATTATTTAGAATTGCACATTTAGACATCAGGGTTGCATCGAGTGTTCCCTCTTACAGTTGTTACCAGGTAGCTAGACATTTCATACAGGGCTGGCTTTCCTTCATTTCATGAAGTTGTGATTAAGCAGATTAATTACATCTTTTATCTTTGAAGGTTGTATCTAAGTGGATTATTTACATCTTTTTATTTTTGCTTTTGCTTATTATGATGTTGTATTTAAGTGGATTATTTACTTTATTTACTTTCAAGTTGGTTTAATTGCTTTTAGATGACTTGTGAGGCTTTACATTTGGTATTAGAACTAGGTTTCAATCCTGGGAACTGTGGGTTATGAGTAAATGAAAATGATACCTTAATAATAATAACAATAACTCAAAGTATCTTAAAGCAATAACAATAACTCAAAGTATCATTAAGGTATCATCAATTCTAACAAAGCATATTAATGCCCTTTTACATCTTCCCATTGTGGGTTATGAGACCACCATTGTTTACCAATCCTTGCTAGAATTCAAAATGACCACGCAGGGTCAAAAATGCACCAGAGACCAGAATCCACTACGCCCGCAATATTAAAACTGAATTACATTATAGAAACTAAGGCCGAAGCCATTCATAACAGTCCCAATCCCCTATCCAAAGAAACACAGACCCGCCAACCTTGAAACCCAAACCCCATCCAAACACAGAAATACAAACCTAAGACAATTACCAGATATTGTTTTGCACAAAGACTCTAAATTCTTCTTCCCAGGCTGAATTTTGAACCTCCACCAATCAAAATTTCTTCCTCAAGAAGTCCACCCCCGTGGCTGCCAGTTGATGATGCTCAATTAATTCCATACCATTGATATCCAATAAAAAGGGATAAATTTTGACCAATGCGTCCGGGTCCTCCAAATCACGTGGGCGAGGGATGCCAACTCCTAGGGATGTCGCTTCCAGAGTCTCCTCCAACCCAACTAACAAAGCCTTACTAAACAACCGATGCATAATTTCCTTCACCTCCACCTTTAGAAATCTAATGTCCAGCATACCCGCCAAGACCCTCGAGGAATTTTTTTTGAGTCCAACCTGTAGCCTTCCGCAGCCACCATGATGCCCTTCCCTGCAATACACTTCACTACTGCAAAAGTGAGAAAGTCAGGGTGACGAATAATCTTGCTCAAACAACAAGAAGTCACTGAGTCTAAAAAGGCCATTTGACGCTTGGAGCAGAGAAGCTAAATAGGAGTGTCCATGCTTCTTGTGTCCGATTCCTTTTACGACACTTTCAAAATAAACCTCGCCATAACAGAATTAGGGAAGAAATCTAGACTAAAAGCCTTGCGATGGACAAGGCAAGGGAATATCAGAAAGCCAACACATATATCCATAATTAGTCACCTTCACCTCCAGTTATGAGTGTAAGAGGAGCGTGTCAGCCAGCTTTGTATGCCCCAAGTGCTTTGCCACAATCATTACAAATACTGTCGGCGATCAAGTTGATGCCACCTCACCACCAAATGCCACATCAAACTTCATCAAGTCAACCACTCCACACATGAAATTGTAGAGTGGCACCCACCCAACTACCCACTCAATGACACGTCAACCACCATCCCCACTGGAGATGATTTCTTTCAAGGAGATCCCATCCGCTCCAAGATTCGATAGGAGATCCACCTCTATATTACCTTCACAAAGAATGTGATTGATCGTATAATGATGAAACCTCTTAAGCAGACTCAGTGTGTCCTCCAACAAAGCTCCTAACTTCCTTTTCTATAGTTTCCCTGATTGAAGAGCATTTACAATCACCATCGAGTCTCCCTCGATCACTATGTTTGATAATTTTAGTTCTACACATAATTTTATTCCAAGATGTGTGGCTTGTAGCTCTGTCGTGTTGTTAGTGCCAAAGTTTAGTGGTTGGGAAATCTTCCCAACCACAGTGCCTTCCTAATTCCTCACAATGCATCCTACCCTAGAACAACCCGGGTTCCCTTTGGAAGCCCCATCAAAATTCATATTGTACCAGCCACATTTAGGAGGTTTCCATTTGATGTTTTTACGCTCCTCTTTCATCCTAGAGCCACCCAAGCCAACACAAGGTGGAATCTTCAAACCATTCCAATTTTATCTCATTATTGTATTCTAACATGAAAAAGAGGTTTTTGATTTGCTTTCCACCTCCATTTTTGAGTTTACCACCTCTACAATACGCGCTTCGACTTTGTTTAAGAACGACAAGAGTAAATTTGTAGTATCATGAAAAATCTGCCAATTCCTCTCCTTCCAAACCTCCCATAAGAGGAGAGAGGGGCAAGACCACCACAGACCCGTGAATATGGAATTCCTGTAGAGAATGGGCCAACTTTTGAACAAACTAAGTATATCCCTCGAGAGGGCAATGCTCAAGTGAAGTTTAGCACAAAGCCACCTCCAACACTTGGCAGTAAAAGGACAGTTAAGAAAGAGGTGATCTCTAGTTTCTTCTTCATCTTTGCACAAAAAGCACCTAGAAGGACTACAGAAGCCCAATTTCTTAAACCTTTCTGTAGTCAACACTCTGCCTTGGATTGCCGCCCATGCAAAAATGCCTGCTTTTGGAAGACAATTGTTATTCCAGCATAGTGTGCTAGGAAAATCTGAAACCGCTTCCTATTGTCTGATCAAAATTTTGTGACCATCATGAGTGTTGTAAACCCCTAAAGCCACACCATTCCATCTCAAAACACCATGCCTGTCCCTAATGCAAATCATCCATCCCTTAAGGACTTCTTCAAAAGCCAACACCTCATCATCGCTAAGCCCCAACAACTTTATATCTTTCCACTACTATTCCATGTGCCCATCAACCATGGAGGAATCCAAATAATCCCTCACATGTCTGCCCCAAATTAGTTTTGTAACATCCCTGACTTGCCTTAGAGCTCTAATATCCACCAGCTTGCTATAACCACATCATCAGTCCTCCCAAAAGAGAGTTGTTCTCTCGTCTCTTATATCCCAAGTGAGGAAGTTAGTAACCAGATCCCTGCAACTGTTTCTGAAATTCCATACCCTTGATCCTTTTAGTGTTGGATGGTAGGGTTTGGATGTGGAGTAAGCATTTGGTCTCCATCAAACATTGGGATCGGTCCTTCAACCCTCTTACTGAGCCACTTAACATCAGACCAATATAGGTTCGACTTCCTAATCTCCCTATTTAGTTTTGGGAGGATTCGTGCTATGAGGCCACTAGCAATGTTATTGGTTGCTTTTTGAAGGTGATTCTACTACCTCAGATATGGGCCATACTATGGTTGCTAGGATCTTGGTTGATATTGACATCTCTAAGCCCATGGAGATGTTGCACTGATGGTTAGGAATAGGCCTTGGTCGCAACAACTTGACTATGAGGGCCTTCCTTTTAGGTGCAAAAGGTGTTTTTCTATTGGTCACTTGGCCTCAGGTTGTCCTCACACTTGCCGCAAGTGTGCGACAACCTGGTGGAAGAATGCACTCGTGTATCACTTGACAGTTTGTGAGTCTCTACATGATGGCTCCTCCCAAGGAGATGACTCTTCCCATGATACCTTGCATGCTCCCTCTATAGTTCCTATGGGCGTGGCGGCAAATTTGGTTGTTGGTATGTCTGATCATGTTACGGCCCCTACGACGGCTCTTTCTTTAGCTCTTGTTTGTGGTCAAGCTTCTTCTTCGGCTATTCTAGCCACTCATTCGGTCGTGCTTGCTTCTAGTTCAGTCTCTTTGTGTGTGCCTTCTTTGGCTATTGTATATAGGGAGGATCCCCCCTCTCACCACACTTTGAAGACTTTGACTCAGAGGTTTCTTGGATTGTGGTCCAACTTAGAAAGAAGGGACTCTCTAAATCTATTACGAATTTGCGCCCTAGGGATAAGGGAGTCAAGCTTGCTGGTTCAGGATCTACTATTGTTTAGATCCTTTGTATGGTTTGATCTTCAGGTTGTTTGTTGTCTTACAACCTACTTTTGTTTTATGTTGTTAGTATGTGTCTTGTGCACTACTTGGTTGCCTTTTGGGCTGTTTGTTTCTTGTTACTAAACTGTTGTTGGTCTATTGTGTCTTTCTTGTGCCATGGGGGCCTGTTTTGTAAAGGGTTCATCCCCTTGTTAGTTTCTTATGATAACGTAAAACAATACAAAACTTATTTAGCCTATCAAGGAAATTGAAACATTTAATTACTATTTCCAAGAGCAAATTTCAAGATTTAGCTAATTACTAAAAGAAAGCACTAAAGAACCTAGAATATGAGACACGTGAGACTCCACTACCCTCAAAAATCCTTGTGTTGGCAACCTCTTTGTCCTCTTGTAGTACCGGGGATATCCTCTTAGTAACAACGAAGGGACACCAAAGAGCTTTAGAAATCTTGAAACGTGAGCTCAATGTTAACTAATGAGCATTATGGATTACAAATGGGCAGCATATCAATGCGATATAAATCTTTTAGCAAAGCTTGGTGTTGTCTCTCAGATTTGCACCCTTTGTTGTAGTTGTAAAACTTTAGCAATCTGGAGAAACATGGGAATGATCTCGAAGTGTGGGACCTTGCGAATTGAGATCAGACCTCCGGAGAAGGCCAGCTTCCTCTTTCTAAGCCTGATGCTTAGAGAAATGCATCTAAACCTAGTGCTAATGCTTGTTGGGAAAAGGGTTAGAAGGAATGTTGAAATGGAAATAAGTGATACACCAGATTTAAATGTGTTTGGCTACAACTGAATCGACACAGTAATAATCTCACAACTGGAAAGACTTACACAGACTCATATTAATTCTAACAAAGTTCAAGACAGAATAATGGAGGGATGAAAGGGACCTTTGTCCACAATACACAGCCTACAGTAATCCAAACAGCAGACACAGTGCTAAAATGAATAGAAGAGAGGCAAAAAATGCCAGTTTATATTGATTATAGAGGCCAAATAGCCATTACAAAATAGCCCAGAAGAACAACCAACCCCATATACATCTGTTTCACATGTATATATAGCATTTTACATTTTTTACCTCAGTCAGTTACAATCAATTTGCCCATGGGCTGTCAAAAAATATCTGCCTGAAGGGAAGTCTACTTGTAGAAGCTATGGCGTAAAAATATTTGGAACGGGGCAGATGGAAGATATTTCTAATCTTCAATGTAAGCTGCTGAATCATCAATCTACACCCATAAATGCAAAAATATCTACATCCTGCTGATGTAAATGGTTGCTGAAACGTCCAGTCGCCAAAACATGCAACTCCAGATCTAAAATTTGAAAGTGAAAATATCCTCCATTAAAACCCTCCAGATGAAAGAGGCAAAAACAAGCATTTTTGCCTTTTGAAGCATGCTGAAATTCACCAGAATGGAGGAGATATGAGCAGTCAAAGTTTTTTGGTCAACTGTGTTTGTATATCGCTTTACATTTGCGACCTGAATCGGCATCTGAATGACCCTTTGAATCTGTGCTTGCATATGCAAACTACCTTGTATCTATCATTGTATGTGCGCTGCATTCGACATCTAAATCGGCCTTTGAAATGCCTTTGTATATTCATTTGCCTTTGTATTTTCTTTTACATCTACGCCCCTGCCATGTGGCACCACCTGATTCGCTGCCGCATTGAAGCTAGGACACATCGCTAAAAAACTGCATCCCCATCGGCTGTCGGAATGACTATTAGTTGAGCTGCCGATGCACCTTGTCACGCCGAAACCCTTTGCATATCGGCCTTTGTATATGCTTGTTTCTGAGATTGTATATACATACAATCACCTGCATACAAGGCACGAACCCCAAATATTTATAGAACAATTTGAAATCGCACTCGGGTCTGGCTTGTATCTCCTCCTTTTGCATATTGCTTTATATATTTGCACATACAAATGCAATATGCATAGCGCGGACCTCAAATGATTATGGAGCGGATTGGAATCGCTATCGGGTCCGGGCCTTGTATCCCTTCTTCTTTGTATATCGGCATATACAATGTACTGTGCACATACAAGCCGCGGACCTCAAATGATTATAAGACTCATTGAAATTGCTATCGGGTCTGGGCTTTGTATGTACCTCCTTGAATGTCTCCTTTGTATGCTCGATTGTATGTGCAAACATACAATCGCTTATTCATCCAATTGGTGGGCCCATCCCCTTGTATCTTGCCTTTACTTGCTGCTTGTATGTTTATCGGCCAATGTATCTTTTGCTTGCATGTGGCCTTTGTATATCGCATATACAATGTGAATGTACAAGCAAAACCTTGTATTGCCCTTTGCATACTTCCCCTTGTATATGCTCCGATGTACATTGGCCTTTGTATATTTCCTTTATACATTTTCCTATGCATGTGATCCTTGTATATTTTGCCTTTGTATTTTTGGCAAAAATCCCCTGTATGTGCGCCGATGTACATTGCAAATGTACATTCACCCTTGTATGTATGACTTGCATCTTTACTTTGCATCTTTTGACATTGTATATTGCACTTGTATATATGAACATACAATGGCGAATGTATATCCTTTTGCATCTGACCTTTGCATCTTTGACTTGTATCTCTACTTTGCATCTTTTGACATTGTATATTGCGCATACAATGGCGAATGTATATGTGAATATACATCCAAAAATGCATACACAAATACTAAGCATGAAACTGAGAAACCCTGTGATGGAAAATACTTGAAGCTAAAAGATTTGTGGGTTTTTCTGGGTTTTTGGCAAAGATTCCTTAGGCAAGATTTTGGAATTTTTGGCATGGAATAGCATGAGTATTTGAAGGATTTAAGCCTTGTAGGGTTATTTTCTAAATGATTTTCAAGGAAAATACAAGATGAACTATTTAACTCTGGATAGGGGAAAATAGGTCAACATTTTGGCAACTTCTATGGGATGTTTGCCTGCTAAACAAATTGATCAGTGGCCTTATGCATTCATTGGGCATGGAGTCAAGTTTAAAACATGTTGGAAAACTGGAAACCACCTCCAAAACGCAAAAAGGGGAAAATGGCCTGCATTCTCCTAATGACAATGCAGCCTGTGCAGAAGCACTTAGGGAAAAGGGAAAACTAAGCAGAATGAAACCTACTCTAAACCTAAACTAACCAGTCAGAGGTGACTTTAAACAAAGCCATTAACTGGTTCTTGAAAGTAACTTCCCTTCCTTAACAATTTACAATGTTTCTCATGCATGTGGGCAGTTAAAAAGAGGTGAGGGGGGAATGGGCATATGACAAATTGATAAAACACCGCTCACAAAATGGAGATAAACTCACCTATCCACCTAAATTGATTGCTGGTGTTGCTAACTTGTGGTGAATAAATAGGCTGATCCCATTCATTTTGATGTTCAACTTCATGCTTAGAGGTAAGCATGACAAGTGGTGACTCCTCTTGATGTGTCTTCAGCTGGGCTAGATGCCTAATTGGGCATCCCCTTGAAGTGACATGTAAATCAATATGGTTGATGTCATGTCCCTGCCCTGATTCTTTCTCTTCTTGCTCTTCATTTGGTATGATGGTGCCTTCCATTTGACTCTCATGTTGCTCTTATGTGTGAAACAGCTGACTTGGGACCTCATGGCCTTGTCCTTCTTCGTTCAAAGAATCCAAGAAGGTTGATATAATGTCATCATGGTTGCATTCTTCAAACCTTTCTTTTTTTTGTTCATGGTTGTCCTTGGTCATGACTAAGGTTTGACAATAGAGAAGACAATTTGAAAGCTCAGAAATGATATCATTATCTTCACCTCGCATGATAGTTTGCCATGTTGATTCCTCCTCCATGGTCAATGGAACACCTCTTTTATTAGGACAGCCAGAAGCTCATCAAAGCTATCATCTCTTAGAAGACCTTTGCAAACAGCTGGCTCAAGCTCAAAATTCCCATTATTACTCAAAGAAGTGCCCTCCAAATCAAGCCTTTCTTCTTCAATAAAGGAAGGCAAATGTTCAAACAATGAGGTAGCCTCTTCCAACAAACTTTCATTTGCTATATCAGCCCTAAACTCCTCTGTACAACAGAAAGGAAGCTCCTCCAACCAGCTGAGATCTTGCAAATTAGCATCATCAGCCTCAACCTGCAACAATCTGCCAACATTTTCAACGTTCTCTTGTTGCTGCATATCCACGACCAGCTGCCCGTTTTCTTCATCTTCAACGTAGTCAAGTAGCTCATGAAGTAGGGCAGCATCATCCACTTCTGCAGTGATCTTAACAACTTCTTCCCCTATGCCTCCATCCTTTGACTGCAGCTCCACCGGATTGTGTTGAAGTTGCCTCTGCAGCTGAAGGCTTTCCCCATGCACCTTCTGCATTTCAACCTTGTTTGCTTGATCATATGCATGAGAAAAGGCCTCAAAAGAACCAAAGTTTAGGGGACTCAATCCCTTATTTGGGTTAACAGTACTCACAGGTGCAATAGGTTCAAACATTTCTATCTCTGTGAGTGTAGGAACAAACTGCTCCTCATTAGTTTTATCTTCTTCCACCTCTTCTTTTGGCTCATCTTTCCAATTATCTTTTGGGACTGAAATAGCATCAGGGAAAGAGGCCTGAATACCTTCTTGAATTTCTTGGAGGGGAGAGGGTTCTGGACAAATTTGTTCCTGGGGAGTGATAATTTGAGTTTGCACAGGAACATGGACTTGTGGAGGGATAAAGGTGTTGAAGCCTGGAAACTTGTGGAGTCTAGGTAGCTCTGGTCAAGTATAGGTTCTTTCAGTGGATGAGACCCTCTAAAACTTGGAATATTCAATTCAGGAGACTTAGGAGGCTCACCTTGCTTGAAGCTTGGTATTCTAAACTTGGAAACCTCTTCTTCAAAGAATGGATTTGGAAAAGAAATAGCTAATTGAGTTTCCAACCTTTGAAATGGAGCCAACAAAAGCCTCTTTTGCTCTTCTTTTGCTAGCTGGATGCTAGAGCATGTTTCCGTTTGTATGTTTGGTGGAGGGTCTTCACAGGGTGAATAAGATGGCCCTTTCCAACTTGGAACCTTAAAGGCAGAAGGTTGCCTGAAACTTGGAATTATGATAGGCTTGGATTCTACAACCGTTTCCTCTTCCTGATTTTGAATTGGTATGAGAGGATTGGTCTTTACAAGGTTTGATATTTTGTAACCAGGATGCTTGGTCCAAGAAGGCTGCCATGATAAAGAAGTTTGAGGCTCTTTCATAGATTCACTTTGGTTTGAAGGATGAAATTGTTTGAAGCTAGGAATAGGGGAGAAATATTTTACTTTGAGCTTTTGTTCTTAAGCAAGCAACTGTTTTATTTGTTTCTCCTTGGCTGCAAGTTGCATGTTCAAGCATTCTTCCTTATACACCCTTCTATTTTCTACCTCTTGCTGGTGTAAATAAGCTTGATATGCAAGCTCCTCTTGCTGCGTGTTATATTGCATTTCTCTATCTATTTCTGAAGATTGCCTTTGAAAATTTAGTAACAAACTCTTAATGCTGCCCAAATCAGTATCACTTTGGGACTGACTAGGGAGGTTACATGTTTGATTTAGAGTAGAATGGGTTTCACAAGGCTGACTATAGGTACGAATAGGTTGCAAACAAGGATAAGCAAGAGTGGCTTGAAAATGCTCATGCTGGTGATGTTGATCATAATGAGGCAAATAGTTGTTTGACATAAATTTATAGGCATTTGGGGCCTGGTATTGCTGATATGGGGGCCAATAGCCAGTATTTAGATTAGGGGTTGGGAAATAGCCATGATTCCTATAAAATTCTAACATTTTATAGCATCTAAATGCTGGATAATCATAGAACTGTCAGAATTAGAGCAAAAAGGGTTGCAACCAAAAAGAAATTAGATACATAACAGAGAGGGAGTCGCCAGGTGATTGAAATGCTTCTGGAAGCTGAATAGACCAGGAAAACAACCAAAATCCTGATCTTTGATGAAATTTTAGGCGCTTGGGCTGCTTTCACCAGTAGATTTGTTCAGTAGAGTCACCATGGTGTTGTTTGTATTGCCTCCAAAGGCTGATAATATTAGGAGAGACACCAAATCTCTCAGTACTTTGATGAGAAGTTCATTGAACTCGTCCCACCGGGCGTGCCAAAAACTGTTGTCTCTCAGATTTGCACCTTTTTTTGCAGTTGTAAACCTTTAGCAATCTGGAGAAACATGGGAATGATCTTGAAGTGTGGGACCTTGCGAATTGAGATTAGACCTCCAGAGAAGGCCAACTTCCTCTTTCTAAGCCTAATGCTTAGAGAAATGCATCTAAACCTAGTGCTAATGCTTGCTGGGAAAAGGGTTAGAAGGAATGTTGAAATGGAAATAAGTGATACACCAGATTTAAATGTGTTTGGCTACAACTGAATCGACACAGTAATAATCTCACAGCTGGAAAGACTTACACAGACTCATATTAATTCTAACAGAGGTCAAGACAGAATAATGGAGGGATGAAAGGGACCTTTGTCCACAATACACAGCCTACAGTAATCCAAAGAGCAGACACAGTGCTAAAATGAATAGAAGAGAGGCAAAATATGCTAGTTTATATTGATTATAGAGGCCAAGTAGCCATTACAAAATAGCCCAGAAGAACAACCAACCCCATATACATATGTTTTACATGTATATATAGCATTTTACATTTTTGACCTTAGTCGGTTACAATCGATTTGCCCATGGGTTGTCAGAAAATATCTGCCTGAAGGGACGTCTACCTGCAGAAGCTATGGCGTAAAAATATCTGGAACGGGGCAGATGGAAGATATTTTTGATCTTCAATGTAAGCTGCTGAATCATCAATCTGCACCCATAAATGCAAAAATATCTGCATCCTGCCGATGTAAATGGTTGTTGAAACGTCCAGTCGCCAAAACATGCAACTCCAGATCTAAAATTTGAAAGTGAAAATATCCTCCATTAGAGCCCGCTAGATGAAAGAGGAGGCAAAAACAAGCATTTTTGCCTTTTGAAGCATGCTGAAATTTGCCAGAATGGAGGAGATATGAGCAGTCAAAGTTTTTTGGTCAACTGTGTTTGTATATCGCTTTACATCTACGACCTAAATCGGCATTTGAATGACCCTTTGAATCTGTGCTTGCATATGCAAATTGCCTTGTATCTATCATTGTATGTGCGTTGCATTCGACATCTAAGTCGGCCTTTGAAATGCCTTTGTATATTCATTTGCCTTTGTATTTTCTTTTACATTTACGCCCCTGCCACATGGCACCACCTGATTCGCCGCTGCATTGAAGCTGGGACACATCGCTAAAAAATTGCATCCCCATCGGCCGTCGGAATGACTATTAGTTGAGCTGCCGATGCACCTTGTCACATCGAAACCCTTTGCCTATCGGCCTTTGTATATGCTTGTTTCTGAGATTGTATATACATACAATCACCTGCATACAAGGCGCGGACCCCAAATATTTATAGAACAATTTGAAATCACACTCGAGTCTGACTTGTATCTCCTCCTTTTGCATATCGCTTTGCATATTTGCACATACAAATGCAATATGCATAGCGCGGACCTCAAATGATTATGGAGCGGATTAGAATCGCTATCGGGTCCGGGCCTTGTATCCCTTCTTCTTTGTATATCGGCATATACAATGTACTGTGCAGATACAAGCCGCGGACCTCAAATGATTATAAGACTCATTGAAATTGCTATCGAGTCTGGGTTTTGTATGTACCTCCTTGAATATCTCCTTTGTATGTTCGATTGTATGTGCAAACATACAATTGCATATTCATCCAATTGGTGGGCCCATCCCCTTGTATCTTGGCTTTACTTGTTGCTTGTATGTTTATCGGCCAATGTATCTTTTGCTTGCATGTGGCCTTTGTATATCGCATATACAATGCGAATGTACAAGCAAAACCTTGTATTGCCCTTTGCATATCGCCGATGTACATTTGATTTTGTATCTTTGCCGATGCATACTTCCCCTTGTATATGCTCCAATGTACATTGGCCTTTGTATATTTCCTTTGTACATTTTCCTATGCATGTGATCCTTGTATATTTTGCCTTTGTATTTTCGGCAAAAATCCTCTGTATGTGCGTCGATGTACATTGCAAATGTACATTCACCCTTGTATGTATGACTTGCATCTTTACTTTGCATCTTTTGACATTGTATATTGCACTTGTATATATGAACATACAATGGCGAATGTATATCCTTTTGCATCTGACCTTTGCATCTTTGACTTGTATCTCTACTTTGCATCTTTTGACATTGTATATTGTGCATACAATGGTGAATGTATATGCGAATATACATTCAAAAATGCATACACAAATACTAAGCATGAAACTGAGAAACCCTGCGATGGGAATACTTGAAGCTAAAAGATTTGTGGGTTTTTTTGGGTTTTTGGCAAAGATTCCTTAGGCAAGATTTTGGGATTTTTGGCAAGGCATAGCATGAGTATTTGAAGGATTTAAGCCTTGTAGGGTTATTTTCTAAATAATTTTCAAGGAAAATACAAGATGAACTATTTAACTCTGGACAGGGGAAAATAGGTTAACACTTGAATGAAACAATAAAGAAATAAAAGGTTCGAATGTCCTGTATGAGCATATGGATGCTAGTTGGAGAGTAAGAAGCTACAAATAGTGGATGCACAAATGAAATTGCCTCTCTTAGTGCTTTAGAGGGGCTATTTATAGGTTGAAAGAGGCTATGAGAGGTGGGAGAGGATGGACAATTAACTCCCTTGACTGGAGAGTTAACTTAGAAGACCAAGGAGTGATCTATGCTAATTAGGGCATGAACAAGCCAATATAGCTTATCACTGAAGCAAAAATGGAGTTAGCATGAAAGCATGAGTTGACAAGTAGAGATAAAAAGGAGCTAATTAGCATTCTTTGAGGCTTGGAATAGTTAACTCTATGTTTAGACCAAAAACTCATGCAAACAGGATGCAAAATGAGTCAAAATGGAGTTTTTTCACATCTAAAACTCAAGTTTTTCTGCAACTGGAAAAGATAATAGGTTTGCCCCTTTTGCTAGGCCAGGTCACTCGGGGGCAACCCATAGGCAACCCTCAAAGGGGAGGTCCTAGGTTGGAAAGTGGGGTTGGAGATTGTTAGTCAGGTGAAAAGGAGGTGAACTACCTCCAGAAACTGGTTGAAAGGTGGTCAAAATCCAAATCTCCACTTCCAAAAGTTAAATCTCCCAGGGAAGATCCTAAAATAATAGGGGTACATTTGTACTGGTTGACCAAAACTGAAAGTTGGAGATGGCTTGGGAGGTCCTCTAGAGGGCTCCTAGGAGTGGGATTGGATGAAAAATACTAAGGAAAGGTCAAATCACAACAAATAAACATATACAAGGCTTAGGGATGAAGTCGCAAGGATAGGAAATAAGAATCGAAAAACGTCAAAAGTGTCGAAAAGGTTAGTATGACAAAGGGGAAGCAACAAGAGGAGGAGAAACATAAATGCTACTAAGAGAATTGTTGTTGAGAGGACATTATTTCACGCTTACATGTACGTGACAAGGATTATGAGTCATCATGGGGTCCTCGTGGAGACTGTGCATGATTTTGGTGCTTACATATTTGCCCCCTCGGAGATGGTAGTCTACATGAAGGGTAGGTACCATTCTTGAAATAGGCCTTACCTATTGTCGATTTCCCGCAATAGTACCTGCAATAACTAGCATTTTATTGACATTTAAATATATCAAAACAAGTAATAAAAACTGAAATGATGAACATACCATATATCCGTGAATTTGCCTAGTTGTTTGTCTTTGTTGAGGAGACCTATAGGGATGAAAGCACGTAAAACGAGAGCACAAAAGATGCATAAAAGCAACAACTATTCTAAAATACATAAAACAAACTAAGATAAGAGAAGAAAGAGTGGAGAAATTAAAGTGAACGAAGTGAAATGCTGACGGAATCGGTCATGCAAGCAGTAGTTGGAAAGATACCATCGAGGTGATTGTAAAGATGGCTGAGCTACTTCTTCTACCATTCAGAATTAGGTGCACAATTAGTCAAAAACCCTTCTCTAAACCCTAGTTTTCTTTTTGTGAAAACTCTTGTGAATGATTTAGTTTTTGTCAATTTTTCTTGTTGCATTATGTTTGTCTTGTCGTTTAGAGTAGAATCGATCTTTTGTTTGTCAAAATTGGTCAAAATTTGCAGTTTTTAGAGGGTTTTTAGCACAATGGGATGTGAAACAGGGTCACCACTTTTTCCAGTCCAAATCACCTAGGGGAGATTTGGTTGAGCAATAGGGTCGCTTGGTGGGGATCTGATTGTGCAACAAGGTCGCCCGGGGGAGATCCTGTTGTACATCGGGGTCGCCTAGGGGCGATTTGACCTGATGAAAGAGGCAACCCAGCCAATTCAATTCTGAATGAAATTTGAATTTTTCTAACATTTATGACACTCCATTTTGGTCTAATTTCAACACTAAATTCATCAATTTATTACAATTTTGTAGGTTTTATATTTTTTTTGTGAAATTTTCGCAAGTTATATGCTTTTTTTTATTTTCTGAGTTTGACGAGATCTAACGGGTAAGTGCACAAAGATGAGGGACCAAAATGGGGTCTTAAGTTGCCACTTTTTTTCTGAAATTAGGAAACATTGATGTTGGATGAGAAATTTAAGATAGCTACACTAAAAATTTGAAGATGGAACAAAAACAAGAATCGTAGTGCTCTGAATCTAGTTTCTAAACTACTATTTTTTTCCAAAAATGGTTGAGATTTAGGGGTTCAAAAAGGGGGAGCACACAAATTGGTCCTATTTTTCTCAAAAAAATATAACATAGTGTCTGGTGTGCTCCCCCTAAAATGTTAACTTTTTTTTAGTATTTAATTAATCGCTCCAGTGAGAAATTAGCTAACACCATGTAGTTTATGCCTGATTTTTCAAATAATTTTTTCATGAATAATTGATTTTTTAGTAATTTTTGAAGTGGACACATCCTGAAAAATAGAAATTTGAGCATTCTCCCCCCTAAACTTTTTGAAAACTAATCGAAAATCAAAATTTTTTTTAATACGTGTAGAATGGAGTCTAGCTTCTAAAAATGTAACTTATTTCAAATTTTGATGAACGGTTAAAAAAGTCAAAAATACGAGACACTGGTTTTTGTCAAAAAATGGACACAATAACAAAAGAAATTCGAGATGAAACACTAAACGTACTCCAAATGTGAAAAAAATTATATGGTTAGATAGTTAATAGAGAGCTTAAGATTATGGTGGTATTTTTTAAAGTTTTCATTGAAAAAAGTGCCATCTTGATGGGGAGTACGCTCTAGATTATCTCCAGATTTTGCTAAAAATTGATAAAAACATGTCAAAGAAAGTTGAGCATAACGCGAGCGCGTTATAATGTGCTTGCGTTATGCTGAGCATTACTGGCAATACACATGCCAATTGCATTTGCTTGAAAGTTTCTAAAGCCTTTTCAACAAATCCATGTTTTGTATATCTTGCAATCATTGCATTCCATTATAGAACATCTCTTTGAGTTGTTACCTCATACAATTGACATGCCTTGTCTATGCTTCCACACTTTACATACATGTCTACAAGGGCAACTACTCTCTCTCTCTCTCTCTGAGTCTTTGCTTCCCTCGCCTCTCTACCTCCTACGCTCTCTCTCACTCTCTTCTCCCCCCTCTCTACCTCTTACCCTCACTTTCTACTTCCCTCCCCTGTCTACCTCCTAGGTCCTCTCTCTCAGTCTCTGCTTCCCTCCTTTGTCTACCTCCTACCCTCTCTCTCTTCTTCCTTCCCCTGTCTACCTCCTACGGTCCTCTCCCACTCTCTGCTTCCCTCCCGTCTCTACCTCATATCCTCTCTCACTCTCTACTTCCCTCCCCTCTCTACCTCTCCTCATCATTCTTCCCATCCAATTAAATTTCATAAATTATCTTGTTTCCATTCCATCATCCCAATTTATATTCTCGTCCCTCTTTGCTTGTCCTAGTTTTCTTGTTTCCATATTCTTTGTCGACATGTGGGAGGAGAGAGAGAGAGAGAGAGAGAGAGAGAGAGAGAGAGAGAGAGAGAGAGAGAGAGAGAGAGAGAGAGAGAGAGAGAGAGAGAGAGAGAGAGAGTTGGTCTGGTTTATGAGTTTAGGGTTGCTTAAGTTTAGGGTGTAGTGGAATTATTTAGGGTTTAGGGGTTTAGGGTTGCTTGGGTTTATGGTTTAGGGGTTAGATTTTAGGGGTATTATTTAGGGTTTAGGGGTTTTGGGAGAGAGAGATTTAGGGTTGCTTAGTTTTAGGGGCATATTTAGGGTTTATGAGTTTAAGGTTGCTTAGACCTTTAGGGATAAATTATTTAGGGTTTATGAGTTAGGGATAAATTATCTAGGGTTGCTCAAGTTTAGGGTTTAGGGGTTAGGGTTAAAGGGGAATTATTTTATAATTTCCCTCCAATCCTTGTAATACTAACGCATTAGTCCACCCATCTCCTAATCCATCAATCCCTATCATCCATCCACCATATAACTCACTATCTAATCTACCATCAAACATTCTAAGCTCTAATCCATCAACCCATGAACACTTGAATAATTTTCTCCAAAGAGTCTTTACAAAATCCAAAAATAAAAGAAAATATATGGAGCCATCCAAATCCATTGATCCAATTTCATCGCCCTCTAACACTCCCAATCCTAATCCATTCATGGTGCAGGAGCACCTTGGCAAATTAATATTGCCCTAGACAAATCTTTGAGTTTGATTAAATTTGTATGCTTCCACATTGTAATGAGGTTTATCAAGTCATTTTTATGTGTTTAGGTCATTAGGAGTTTCAAAAATGTAAAATATTGCAAATCATGTAAAGGTTGTCAATGTAAAATTGGAAAAAAGATGCAAACTTGGAAGGTGAAGAGTCATTTGGCTCTTGGTTCACTCCAAATCAGTTATGAACTGAAGAGACATGTTTTAATGCATTTAAAAGGCCTTGTAACCATGAAGAATTCGTGGGTGGTTGAAGATTTGAGCATGGAATGAGAAAAAATAATGTTTTCTTGTATTTTCCTTCAGAAATTTACTGTCTTTTGCTATTGTACGGCCCTATATGGAATTGAATGGATTCCTAATGGATTGAAAATGTCATATCCTTCAACCACCTTCCATTTTATTCTTGTCCCATGCATTTTTATTTATTTTTGTGAAAGATATGAGTGTTTTATGGATTGTAATTTTCTAATTTTCCCTGCAACAGTCCTGTTGCAGCATTTGGTATGGTTTTGTACAGACATATACAGGAGAAAGCCATATATGGTTGGAAATAGTATTGAGTCTACTTTCCATTTCTTTTTGTTGCATCAAATTTCATTAATATTTGAATAAGTTATGGCATTTTTATTGAGGGTAGGTCTGCAGAGTTTAATTTTCTAAAAATACAGTCTGAAAATATGCATGGTACGACTTGGTACAGCCTCACATTGATGTATATAATAGATGGCTAGAAATATATGTGTTTCTAGTTTACAATTATTTTGGTTTGGTATAATTTCATTAAGTTTTGTGAGAGATATTGCAATTTTGGTGAGGGTAGGTTTGAACGCTACCTAGGGTTTGTAGTTTTGGGAAAAGAGTTATAACTTTCTCTCCTACCATTGGATCTTCATGAAAATTGGAGGAAAAATAAGTATTAATGTTCTCTTAAACCTGACCAAAGCAATTGGATTAGTTCTTTTATTTGTTAATGTTATTGAGGATAGTTTTGGTCCTCCTACCTCTACATCAATTCAAGCCTCCTATATCCATTCACTTGATCATAATCCTAACCCCACAACATATTCCATCATTATCCATTAACAATATGCATATCCTAGTCCATCAACCCATGAAGCCATGAAGGATGTGACCCAAGGACTATTAGCAAGGAATCTAAGAACATCATGTACTCAAATTCCTATCCTCGAGCCTAACAAAGAACCTCCTAATAACATGTATACCACTCCAACACCATCATTCACTCCTATGTCTATCCATTTTATTGAAGAGTCTCCTACCATAAGTCCAAGTCAAACCCCATAAGTCCAAGTCATAAGTCCAAAGAATGTGAAAACACCAACCACCCATCCTAATCTAAATCCAAACATCCCATCTAATCCTATCTTGGTTCCCTTACCATCTAATGGTCAACCCCTCTGTACATCTATCCCATCATTAATTCTCCAACATCTCCTAGTGAACCCCCATCACCACCTCTTATTCCCCAATCCAATGAATATCAATGCATCCCCACTTACCCTATCCATATCTAATATCGTGCTATCCATTCTTATCCTCCATGTGATCAAGATATTATCTATGATCAATATCTTATCCATGAGAAAGTAAGTTCCCACATCACTCCTATCCATCATCCCATTAGCCCTATCCATCATCCCATGCTAGTCTTATTCGTTATCCATCAATATCCCATGATGAGACACTTGGTCCCCAAGAAAACATAGACAATCAAACAAATAACTTGGATCCTATCAAATCACATCCCAATGAGTATAATGATTTAATCAAGATCTAATAATTCTACATCCATTTCCCATTGATCCTCCATCATCCCCTATCAAACTATATGTTTAGGTGTTTAGCCTGGTTGCTCGAGTTTAGGGTTTAGGTGTCAAGGGAATTATTTGAGGTTTACATGAGTTTAGGGTTGCTTAAGTAAATAGGGTTTAGGGTTTAGGGGAATTATTTAGGCTTTAGGGGTTTAGGGATGCTCAAGTTTAGGGTTTAGGGGTTATGTTTTAGGGTTTAGGGTTGCTCGAGTTTAGGGGTTAGGGTTTAGGGTTTAGAGAGAGATAGAGCGAGGGGATCAATAGAGATTGGGAGAGATAGGGAGATAAATGTTTAGGGTTGCTTCTAGGTTTTATGGTTTAGGGGTTAGGGGTTTAGGGGTTTAGGGTTGCTTGTGTTTAGGGTTTAGGGGTTAGGGGTTAGGGCTTAGGGGCATTATTTAGGGTTTAGGGGTTAAGGTTTAGAGGTTTAGGTTTATGGTTTAGGTAGAGAGGAGAATAGGGATCTCTCTCTCTCTCTAACTCTACCTTTCTATCTCTCCCTCCCTCACTATCTCACCCCCCCTCTTTATCACTCCCCCAATCCCTCTACCTCAAATCTATCTCCCTATGTCTCTAAAAGTTGTATCTCTTGATCTCTTTCCCTATTTCTATCTCTCTAGACATATGGATCCCTATCTCTTAATCTATACCTTGCTACCTCTCTCTCCTCCTCTCTATCTCTCTCCCTATCCCTCTACCTCTTGAAATCTCTCTCCCTACGTCTCTAGACATCTCTCTATCTCTTTCCTTATCTCCATCTATCCGCATAACCCTATCCCTTAATATATCCCTCTCTACCTCTCTCTCTGTATTTCCCTATCTATCTCTCCCTTGCTAGATCTATCTCCCTATATCTCCCCTCTCTCTCTCTCTATATATATATGTATCTCTATCATTATCCCTTTATATACCCCTTTGTCTATCTCAATCCCCATCTCTCCCTCTCCCCGTCTCTATCTCCACCTATCCTTCTCTCTCTCTCTCTATTTGCCCCTCTTTCTATATTTTTTCCTTTCTCTATCTCTCCATCTCTTTCTGGATGTTCTCGGGCTCTCTTCCTATCCATGTCCATGTCCCTCTCTATCTCTCCATGTCTCCTGATCCCTCTCTATTTATAGGATAGAGAAATGAAGAGAGAGAGAGATTATCCAATGTAGATACAAGGTTACATTTGTCCCTTTTAGTATTAAAAAGTTCTATTTCATGAACCACATGGATATTTGAGTCTAGGGATACTCTTGGACCGTCACTTGATTACCTATTTGATGCACTACATGCATAGTTACAATATATTTTATGTGAGAGCATGACATCCTAGACCATGATTTTGGCACCAACACTGAGAAGGTTATGATTTTTTCATGCATGAACCTTTATGTTTTCATACTTCCCAGAACACGCTCGCATTATAATGCGAGCGCATTTTGGGAAGCATGAAAAATGGTAAAAAAGCATGTGGGATCCATGTTTCAAACCCCACATGACTTTATTCTTGCTTTTCATGTAGTATATCGAACAAGAAAACGCTTTTCATGTTGTTTGACTTATTGAGAATCATTTTGATATCAATCCACCATCTTTTTTGTTTTTTCAACGTAGAAGAACTAATTTTGCATGTTTTTGGAGAAAATTTGATTATTTAAACTGAAAGTTTCATGTTTCATGTTTGATATTGTTTCAAAGCTAATTACCATTGATATATAGATTGAATTTGATGATATATGTTTGTTTTTTCCATAAATTTTACTAATCCTATTCTAGAATTATATAGAATTCATTATCAAACTTGCAAAAAAGAAGAATTTGAGGATTTTGAAGCCATATTTTGGAGAATTGGTCAACTGCAATATCGAATTCTAAGGTATGTTCAACTTATGTCCATTTTAATTTACATATATATGTTCTGATTTTCTTTATGTCTTTATGTTCTTTATGTCCTAAGATATATATGTGTCTAGGTTTATCAGTTAGTTCAGTCAAAGAGACTCCAAATTCCTCATGTTTCCACCTTGTTTCAGCTCTCCATGCCTTCATTTCACCTATTTTAACATATACAAGAGAAAAACATTATCAAATACTTCATAAAATAATTTTAGTGAACAATTGTTTGTTATACTCATATTCATGATCAATGGAGCCAAAATTGATTTTGGAAGACTCTTAATTTTTTCCCTAGGATGATATAGAAGGATTTATTCCTTAATATGCATAATTCAATTCATTCACTAGAACCATGCAATGGCTTGAATCTTAGACTATCCTATGCCCCCTATTATGACAATCCTACTTATCTCTATTGATCACTTAGACATAATTGTTAGGTTTCCTTTTGATAACTTCTCCATGCATGTTTCATAGTATCAATTCTCTTGGATAAGGTTGGAGGATGTGGAGACCTCTTTAGTGTCTTGGGCTAGGACATTCCTTATGCACCTATTCATGACGATTTGTGTGCACATGTGACACAACAATATTTCAAATTTTCCTAATTGTCCTTTGTTAGCACATGATGGTGGTTACGTTGATTGACTATATACCTTTCAATACCCTAAATTACATAGATTAGTTTAATGATTTTTATGAGTCTTATGTATGTCTCCAAATATTCATGTTTCCAAGATAGCTCTAGCTAATGTCCACTTGTTTCTAAAACTTCTTAGACCTACAAGAAATAATTCTGAGCATTATATTTATCATAAATAAGTCACTTTTAGTCAATAGAAGCCAAAATACATCCATTTGCAATCATGGATTAGTTAAGGACAGCTAGATGGTAAATTTGTTGCCATTGGCAACTTCACAAATTTTGTGTCTTATCTTGTCCTCCTTGGTTTTCTCCATGGATCTCCATCATTGTCTTCATGGTTCGTATAATTCATCATGTCATAGTGGCTTGATCATTCCATAATTATCTAATCACAATAACCCTAGATGGCTATCCCTAGGACTACTCTGTCAATTACACACTGTATTTCAGTAATTTAGATTTCCTTCATGTGTGTTTCAATTGTTCACAGTGTTAGGACAGTCGTATGTGAAACTTATTGAACATAATTAAACTCCATCACACCACCTCAAATGAAATCAAAATCAATCCAAATTTCATGAATATGACTATCCTTTTGAATCAATTAGTTATGGCATGATAACCCTTTATGAGCACTTGGTCTTGATCTTCTTAAAACTTTCACCTTTTGTCTGTATTGAAAAATCTCTAAAATAATCCTCTTAGAACCTTACGAATAAAGTTAGGATTGTTATGACTACCCTTATAGTTGTGACAGTCTTATTTGCATCTGAATATGATAGTCATGTCTTGATGAACTTTTCTAGGATATCTTTCTGCAACACCCATCCTCACCTTCATTCTCATTGCAAAAATAAACAACACTCCTGAGCAAGGCATTTGTACCTATTCATGATTATCCTACTTGTGTTGGTTATGACAACAAATTGTCTCCTTCTTCATAGTGGCCTTTATGGCAGTTTAGCTTATGCACATGATTATCTACTTAAGTTTGGCATTGCCATATTAATGAGCATTGACTTCAATAATTGTCTCTTGATATCCCTTCTTCACCCTCTACACTAATCCAAAGCATAATTTTGTCACTACTATTCACAACATATTTCATGAGACTGTCTTCCTTTTTGCCATTGTTGTGACAATTAAGGCATGACTAGGGAGTAGCTGAATGACATCTCTTCTTAATTAAGATAGTCTTCTTCCTTATTTCATAAGATTGTAGGATCTCATGAGTCACTTGACCCATACTTCACCAGAATAATCTTGACGTGTGGAGAGATTTATTCATAGATAGGGTATTGACAATTTGCTAAACAATTTCAAAATGTTGGTTAGGATAGTCCCAAGCATGAAATTTTGATAGGTTGCCTTTCGCAATCAAATTTGAGATTGAGGCTATGGTTTTCTTCCAAATACCCTATATGCAGCCCTCCCCTGTACTAAAAACTAACTTCTTATTTACTCAAAATGGAAATTAGGGTGAAATATATACACAGTATTGCCATTTTTTGGCAATCCCATATAGACAAGGTGTTGGTAGTCACTAGTTAAAAATTCCCATCACCCCCATCACAAAATCCTCTCATCCCCATAAAAATATCCCCTTCCTATCACTATCCTTGCACATACATCACTTAGGCCACTGAAGTAGGTCTAAGTTTAGAAGAAAATGTAAATTGGATTGTCTTTTGATTGACAATGTTGGTGCATAGTTATCATGTGCTTCACAACTCATTGGAAGCCTTGCCAATCCATTAGAGTATGGATGGTTATGAAGATGTCCATTTTCAACTATTATGGAAGAGATATGCATAAATGTCCCATCATTCTCAGTGATTTTTGATGCAGAGCAGGGGCAGACACAAAGGTTTTCAACAAAATAGGGCAGTGATCTTGGTTTCCATGGTTATAGACTCCATTGGTGCACACTAGGTTCCTAGGCGTAGGGCAACCACCATGATTAGAACCAGGACAAAAGGAAAATGCCAAACCCTCAAAAATCCCTTCAAGGCTTCAATGAAACATAGATTCACTACAATGTGAGTTCCTGACAAGAATCCACACTCACCTTTCACAAATTCAAAACTCTTCCCAAATGACACATGCTCCTCAAGGGCTACAAAGCACAAATAAGGCATCGATGCCACAAACTCCTTAATAAACACATGGAACACCTTAGACACAATGGAAATGACATATTCAGACCAAAGATGGCTCACAAGAACTCAGCTCTTCAATTTTCTTGACATTCCCTTGTAAACATGCCCAATTTCCAGTAGTACTCCAAATTGACAAAACTTGGCACAATTTCCCAGGAAAGTTTGATCTCTAGAAGACAAGCACAGATTTGAGTACCCTTTTTGGGGCTTACTCAACATACCAAAAAATCAGATAGGATTGGGTTTAAAGGACAGGTTCAAATCTTGACTGTCCTAGTCCCTAGGCCTAATTGCTTGAACAAACTTGATAGCAACAAATTAGGTTTTTTGGCCATAATTTTTAGTATAGGCGTGCTATCAAGAATGTAAACATAGTTTTAGACACCCATTTGGACCTTATACAACATATCTTAGAATCAAGGTAGGTTAATTTGTATGGAAACCTTCAGAAATTGATTTGTTTGCTCATTATTACCCTAACTAGGGTTTCAGACTTGTTTGTAATAAAATGGGTATAACTTGCTTGTAACACAATGAAATTGGATGCAATAAAAAGTAGTAGGAAGTAGACTCAATTATATTTCATTTCCAATTAGTCTCATGCCATGAAATGACCGTACAGGTCCATACTAGTCACCAGAACAGATAAAAACATAGCAAAATGCAGAAAACAGAGATGTTTTATTACTCCAACTTCAAGATTTTCAACAACCACTACCTCCCCCCATGTATTCAACCTTACAAAGCCTTTTTAAGGCATTTCCAATATATTCCCAACAATTACAAACTAATTTTCAACTTCCAACCGTTCGTCTTCCACTTTGGCAACAAAAAGCAAAAGTTGCTTTATGCGACTATGACAACATTTACATTTTTTGCATTTTTGACAATTTGACAACACCTAATCTTCTAGGACCTCATCTAGACTCTTACAAACATGAAAATGGTCCATAAGGACCTTATTACATGAGGGAAACACAAAAACCAAAACAAAATGATTCTTTTTGCCTCTTGGAGGCATGAACTCATGGGTGCCCCTGCACCAATTTTGGTATGACAACCCTTTCCCTTACCTTCTAGTTGCCTTCATGATAATCCTTCTACAAAGTTTAACATCTTGTGAGACATGTTGGCTAATTCCCTGATGCTAAATAGGCTCACCCTAGGTAAATGTCTCATGACAATCATGATGACAATCATATAGGGATTGTCCTATGGTTGTTGGTAATTCTTTATTGTAACATGATAACATGATCACATAAATACCTACCAAGTGTAATGATTATGACTGGCATCTTGATAATAGCATGTGTGAGTTTTAATCACATCATAATAGTCTTTAAACACTTAATACAATCCCCATCTTGATGTTGTCAATTCATCATGCTTCTAGAAATCATCATCATGCCGAGGAAACGGGCAAAAACTCTAACACCAAAAGAGCGTGAAGCTAAGAATGAGAGTAAAAGAGAAAGAATGAGGCAAATTTAGGAAAGTAGGAAATTGTCAACCATACAAGAAGACATTCCACCATTGCCAATTGAAGAGGAACATGACACATTTAATGAAGCTAAGAGAGATGAAATTGGTGGCACAAAGGGAACAAATGCAAAACCTCTGTGCAATGAGGAAAGTGAATCTCCAAGTTGGAGGCACTCCATCGTCCATAGGTCAAGTTGAAGGAACACGATCATTATCTTCTCGAATTGGAGACACTCCATCTTTCACAGGTGAACTAGAAGGTACATCTGCATTTTCTTCTCAAGTTGGTGGCACGCCATCATTCACACCTCAAGTTGAAGGTACGTCATTTTCATCTTTTTCATCTCCAGTCGAAGGTATGTCATCTATCCCATCTCAAGTAAATATTGAAGAAATTCCTAATGTTAAGTCTGTTGGCAAGAGACACATTGTAGCTTCATGAGTGTTGTCATTGATGTCAACAAAGTTCATCCCACCCATCCGCAGGACATGGTGTGTTTATACCGAAAGACAGATTGTAGAGTAACTTGGTCTGGTGACTAAGAACAGAGTATGCAGCAAGGTCCGACAATCAGGTCTGGATCTCTCAGAGGAAGTATCTATGTAAAGTGTGGACTTGGGGAAGTCAAGAGGAGTAGCTTGACTGATAGATTCCATAGATTGAGCCTTTAGTGATGAAAGAATGAAGAGATATAAGCACCTAAGTATTGGGTTTCAGTTTGGCAGAGTAAACAGAGGAAGAACTGACTGGCAGAGCATTAGACCTTGATCCGGATGAGATATTGATGGTGATCAAGCTTGCTAAGGTATCATTCATGATTGGCCGACATGATTGATGACTTCTAGGAGCATCTCTTTGATACGCATCACTTGATAAGCAAGGATTCAGCCGACAGACCAAGAGTTTGGGAAAATAATAAGTATTCTGGATCCCAACTAGAAAGTGGATGAAATCGTCAGTGCAGATATATATACCAGATTGTTTTCGGTATGAGTAGAAGTGGGTGTGTTGTTGTGTGCGAATAAAAGTAGAAGAGTAGTGTGGAAGTAGTAAGGCAGGTCTGGTATGTGACAGGACAACAGTACAAAAGAAGAGGAAGAATGAAGTGCAGCAGATCAGTGTATTGAACCTAATCGAAACTGAACCTCAGCATATGTGGATACTTCTCATCAGTTCAAGTATCTAGTTTCCTTGTATAAACTATTGTAGGCAGTGAGCCTCTTGTGAGCAGTGTGTTCGGGCAGTGAGCCCTAATTGGCAAGTGCTATTTTGTACTATCTTATTCTTCTAACAGAGAATACAATCTTGGGTTAATCACCCTGTGGTTTTTCCCTTAACAGGGTTTTCCACGTCAAAATCATTGTGTCATGTGTATTGATGTTATTTCTATTTCATGGTTATGTTTTCTTATATGATTTGATACTGCATTAATTGTTAAGGAGAAATCAGAAAGTTGAAGTAATTAGAATAACTGATTCACCCCCCCCTCTCAGTTGTCAATAGTTGGTATCAGAGCCAAGTTCCTCCAAACAGAGCCTAACAACTTGAGGAAGATCTGGGAACTCAAATGGATGTGTATGGTATGAGGGAACAACTTCAGTCTGCCCTAGATGATCTTGAGCAATCTAACTCTGAAGTCAATGAATTGAAGGAAAGACTCAAACAGGCTGATGATTTCATAAATGAACTAAAAGGGAAACTGAGTATCTCTATGAAAAAGAGAAAAGATCTACTTCAACAATTGGCAAGTCAAGGTGAAGACAATGTTAGAAATGAAGATCTGAAGGGGAAAACCAAGTTATGTGAAAAGTTATCAAAAGAGATCATTATGGTAAGACATGAAATGGAATTAGGAGTTATGAAATTTACCCAAGAAATTGAAGAGAAAAGAAAAACTAAAGATGATTTAAGACAATCTCTCAAAGAGAAATCAGAAGACTACCACAAAATGGATAGAATAATCAGGCATCTTGAATCTGATCTTGAAGAAGCTAGGGATAATGAAGAAAAACTTGAGAATCAGATTGACACTCTTAAAAATGATCTTCAAACAACAAATGAATACAAAGAGAAATTCAAGATAAGCTCTACCCAACTTGAAGTTCTTCTTCAAAGCCAAAAGAGGGTAGATGACAAGCAAGGCTTGGGGTATGAGAAATGTGAAAGTTTTGGATCTGGTCAGAAGAACTCCAGATCAGAAAATCCAAGAAACAGGCCTAGAAGACCTCCGATAAGGCAACCAAATGCTCAAAGATATCCATCCTTCAATGGATACTGCCACAACTGCAATAATTTTGGTCATAAAGCAAATCAGTGCAGAAGAAGAATGAACCAGACTGATTCATCCTTCTCTAGACAGTGTTTCAATTGCAAAAGGTATGGTCACAAATCTCATGAGTGTAGAAATATGCAAATAAACAATTCATTCAATAGAAGATGCTTTGCATGCAATAGAATGGGACATATGGCTAATCAGTGTAGATCAAGAGGATACCAGTCAAATATGCAAAGAAATGTTATCTACTACAATTGCAATAGATCCGGTCATATTGCCAAATTCTGCAGAAGTAAGAATTAGAACAATAAGGGTCCGGTACATCATAATCAAAACTAAGACAAAGGAAAAGGAAAAATGAATGCGGATGAAATTCAAAGGGAGATGAACAAGATTTGGGTAAAGAGGAGTATAGAAATGTTGAGGATGGATCCGCACCAGAATCTGGTGCTGTTATTCCTTCCGGAAACTAAATAGATGAGCTCTGGCTCAGGGGGAGTAACAAAAGAAAAACATTTTCCCCCAGCTAGTCATTAGGTGCCCAAAATTGGCACATGAAAGGTTGCAGATTAAAGGATTCTCAGAGAAACATCTAAAGAAGGTTTGGTAAGGATATGAAAGATCCGCAAGAAGGTTTGAAGAGTCTAATCTTCCAAGATAGATCTGGTTTGACTGTCATTCGGTAAAAGCAGGATTCTCACAGTTAGATCCAGCTTGATTCAAAATTGAGGAATCTTGATCTGCAGAGAGATTAAATGATTAAGGAAAGAAAGATAGATTGTCAATAATCACCAAGTATAATTCGAAGCATATCTCAGTGATCTGGAAAAAGATCTTTCTCAGAACAAGGAGAACAAGGCAACCAGAATGACTTGAGTTGCGCATTTATTGCAATATGAAATTAGGGTTTGCTCAGTGATAAAAGGGTTCGTTTACTCTTCATTTGCACATTTGCATTAGTGAAATAGACAAGAAGACCTTTGCAAACAAGCTTGCCTCATCTCTCTCAAGGATTAATCACAAAATTCAAATCAGCTGGTGATCTCTTCAACTCATTCCGTGAACCCCAAAAGGCATAAGAGGTATTTTCTGTTCTTTCTCTGAATCTTTAAAGATGACTACTCCAAATGTTGTGAAGATTTTTGATAGGCCGCGCCCTAAATTCAAGAAACACCCCTACAAATCTCTAGAAGTGAATCCTTTGGGTGCATTTTCTAGCTTTCCGCATGGGGTTTTGCATGTTGAAGATGTTAGGGCATACATTCATGCGAACATTGAAGGGTTTGGAGAATCCAAGCTGTCAAATATCTATCACAATTAGTTAATAGACGACTCTTTTGATCTCAAACCTTAGTATAAGGCTATCCGAGACAAACATTTTACACAGTGCATTCATTTGCCCTATTTTCTAGAAGATGAATGGGTCTGGTATGTTCTAAGTAGAATACATGATAACTTTATATGGTTGATGAGGCTGTTCAAGATAACCAAGGATGCCATTAGGGCAGTAACTGGATTACACTCAACCGGTAGGATTCCTATTCTCAAATCAGTCAAGAATCAAACTGTGAGTGAGGCTACTGGATCAAGGTTTGACAAAAGAGCAATGACAATAGAAGATGTCATTGATCCGGATATCAAGTTTGCCTCCATAATCATCGGTTATAAGATATATAACTCTAGCAGGGAAAATTTAGTACCCGGAACTATAATTTACACTGCTTATGAAAAGTTAAGAAAAGATGTTGACTATGACCTTTGTGAGCTCCTTCTAAACCAACTTTTGGAGAACCTGCAGAAAATAAAGAAGGATAAGAAGAATTCCTTCAAATATGGTGCCCTAATTCTCTATCTATTCTTCTACTACATGAATGATCTACCCGGATCTAATGGGTGGATATGGCAAAATGATAGACCAGTAGCAATACAAATTAGAGACTATCTGCATGGAATTAGCGATGCCAATGCACAGAATACAACACTATGGGGTTATTTCAAAAATTTCCAAAGCATGATGCAGGCTAGAGAAAGAATTCCCCAATCCCTAGTTGAAAAATACAAGGATACAGTGTGCTTTATGGTAGACACTGATCAATACCTAATGGAGGCAGTGGAACCAAGAATAGTATGGATCATGCCCATGGGGTATGAAGTGGATGAGAAAATTGTAGAGCTGCATGTTCAGCACATGCTAAGTCAGCCCAAGGATCCCAAGTGAGAAAGGTTTGGAACCTTTGAAGAATTGAGTGTAAAGATTCATGTGGAACTAAGACAACCGAAGATGAAGAGAAAAGTGAGAAAAGAAGTAGAGAATGTTGCCAAAAGGTATGGCATCTCAAAAGAAGCACTTGATGCACATAGAGAAAAGATGGAAAGGACAGAACAAGAAAAGGAAGAGGCAGAAAAAGAAAGTGCTTCGGTAGAAGCCCCCTCCTGGACCAGATCCTCTAAAAGCTCTGCATCTGCCACTACTAAGAGCTCAAAGGCATCAAAACCGGAAGCAAAATCATCCGGTAAAGGAGAAAAGAAAACTAAGACAAAGGCTACAAGATCATATACAAGCCTTAAAGATGATGAAGAGATCAAGAAGATGAAAAAGAAGAAGAAGAAAGTATCCGGAGAATCCTCTACCGGTCTAGACAAGGAAGAAGAAAAGACAGATAAAAGTGTTGAGAAGCCTACTCTTGACGATATCATCAAGGCAATTACTATGGATGGAAACCTGAAAACATTAACAGAATTCTATGATGAATGTAGTGAAGCTAACCAGAAGATCCTGCAAGATGCCACAATCAAGTATCTGAATATCTACAACAAAGCCTTCATCGAAATCATATCCCTAATTCCTAAAAGCCTTGAGAAGGAACTTGAAATCAGAAAGAATAATGCTAAAGCAAAGGATATGGAGATCTGGGAACAGATAGCCATTCATCTCTATTCTTCCATCACTCCTAAGTAAAAGAATATGATCTTCAAAGATTGCAAGGATGAGTTCTGGAGAAAAGCTAGGATCAATCAGCTTATGCTTGGAGAAACTGACAAGGTGGGTAAAGAAACAGAAGACATCCTTTGGAATGCATACAAAAGATTCAATATTCCTATTATAGAGGACTTAGGTGATGATCCCTCAGCCATCGATGACAAAGAAGAATCTACTGAGACAGTGGCAGAAGAGGTAAAGGAGACAGGTGAAGAGAAAGATAAGGACCTAGATTCCTCTGCTCCGGAAGAGGAAGTCCTTAAAGAAGCAAACATCTCTCCTTCGGTTTCCACTGCTGACTCCGGATCTAAAGAAGAAGAAAGAGTAGAAGAGAAGATCAGTCAAGAAGCAGAGGAGAAGGAAAAAGAAGATGACAGTAATAAGGGTGCAGAAGGAGAGAAAACTCCAACAGATGATAGTGGTAAGGTTGCAAAAGGGGACAAAACCCTGTCACCGGCAAGAGACACAGCATAAGTAGTCAAAGAATTCTTAACCAAGGAGATGATGGAATTTGATGAACTGGAACTTCTTCAAGGACCGTTCAATTTTGACTCCCTCTCCCCGGTTCAAACCATGAAGCTAGCATCCTTTACTTTAGCAAAGGCAAAAGAAAAACTTCTGAAGTCTCACATGGAAGACTGCAAGCTCATAGAAACTGTATCCAGTGTATTGGAGAAGATCATGCCATCTTTTCAGAAGGATCCCTCAGCCTCTTCATCTGGTAATCTCAAATCTCTAGTAAATAGTGTTAGCACACATTTTGTTTCCTTAGAGAAGTTAGTAGAAGATAAAGTCTGGAAGGAGTTTGTGGAAAAGAGATTCTTTGAAGTACAAGGACTAATAACCAATGATAGGAGAAATATGGATATAGGGATAAAGAGCTTAGAAAATGCTCTTAAAAATGGCGGGGAAATGTATAAATTTTGTCTATCATGGTCCAAAGTAACAGTGGAGATTAAGAAGAAAGTGAAAGAACAGGAGGATAAACTAACAAGACTATCTCAGAATTTTGATCCTCTTACCACTTCCATAATAAATCAAGAATGTCAGACTATTGCACTCTTGAATGAAATTAAGAAGCTTGAGAAGGAGAAGAAAAATAGAATAAGTAGGTTGAGTGAACTTAGAGGGATAATTATCCCTAAGTTAGAGGCCATGCATAAAGCCTTAAATGATGCTCAAACCACAACCCGGACAAGTGATCCGACAGATCTGAAGAGGGCAGAAGCTTTTGCATTCCTATTGAGTGGTCACATCTCAATTTTGGACAGGATGAAGCTGAGCTGGGCAACATAAGTTGTACAATTGAAGAATACTTTTGTAGATATACTAAAGTATATGTAAAGTATAATTGAATAATATACTTATGCGATAGATTGAGTTTTAAAAATTTTAATGTGCGGACCCCACCCTTTGCCATTGATGTCAAAGGGGGAGTGAGGAGCAGTGAAAAATGAGGAATCCAGCTAAGGGGGAGCTCTGAAAAATGTACATAAGAACAGAGCATTAGCCAAGGGGGAGTATAGTATGACACTTAGTCATTTTTCACTAAGTGTTTCCATCAATGCCAAAGGGGGAGATTGTTGGCAAGAGACACATTGTAGCTTCATGAGTGTTGTCATTGATGGCAACAAAGTTCATCCCACCCAACTGCAGGATATGGTGTGTTTATACCGAAAGACAGATTGTAGAGTAACTTGGTCCGGTGACTAAGAACAGAGTATGCAACAAGGTCTGACAATCAGGTTCGGATCTCTCAGAAGAAGTATCTATGTAAAGTGCGGACTTGGGGAAGTCAAGAGTAGTACCTTGACTGATAGATTCCAAGGATTGAGCCTCCAGTGATGAAAGAATGAAGAGATATAAGCACCTAAGTATTGGGTTCCAATTTGGTAGAGTAAACAGAGGAAGAACTGACCGACGAGCATCAGACCTTGATCCGGATGAGATATTGATGGTGATCAAGCTTGCTAAGGTATCATTCATGATTGGCCGACATGATTGATGACTTCTATGAGCATCTCTTTGATACGCATCACTTGATAAGCAAGGATTCAGCCGACAGACCAAGAGTTTGGGAAAATAATAAGTATTCTAGATGTTGACTAGAAAGTGGATGAAATCCTCGGTGCGGATATATATACCAGATTGTTTTCGGTATGAGTAGAAGTGGGTGTGTTGTTGTGTGCGAATAAAAGCAGAAGAGTAGTGTGGAAGTAGTAAGGCAGGTCTGGTATGTGACAGGACAACAGTACAAAAGAAGAGGAAGAATGAAGTGCAGCAGATCAGTGTATTGAACCTAACCAGAACTGAACCTCAGCATATGTGGATGCTTCTCATCAGTTCAAGTATCTAGTTTCCTTGTATAAACTATTGTAGGCAGTGAGCCTCTTGTGAGCAGTGTGCTCGGGCAGTGAGCCCTAATTGGCAAGTGCCATTTTGTACTATCTTATTCTTCTAACAGAGAATATAATCTTAGGTTAATCACCCCGTGGTTTTTCCCTTAACAAGGTTTTCCACATCAAAATCATTATGTCATGTGTATTGATGTTATTTCTATTTCATGGTTATGTTTGCTTATATGATTTGATACTGCATTAATTGTTAAGGAGAAATCAGAAAGTTGAAGTAATTAGGATAACTGATTCACCCCCCCTCTCAGTTATCAACAGAGTCTACTTTAGCAATTAAAATTCCTCCTAGAATTTTGCATAGGAAGCCTAAGTTTCTAATTGATATTGATGAGAATGTATTGAAGCCCATATAGGATAAGATTCCCATGTGCACTTGCCAAAGATATGCGAATAAGATATGGAAATTATTCTTTGAGAATTTAAATGAAACCAGAAGATGTCAACTCTTTGCTGAATTGATGAGAAATCTAAAATTTAGGCCCACTATGAAGATTCTTGGCCTAATAACATTGAATGCCTCAAGTGAAAAATCAATTGTCAAGAATCCAATGAGTGCATATTACAGTGTGGGTTCCATTTCATGCACCAAGGATAGTATGTCACACGATGTGTCATTACATTGACAATAGTAAGACAACAAATAAAAAAAGCTCGCCTCATTAGAAAGACAAGTCAAGCATTAAAAATAAATAGAAAAATTCTAATGAGATCCGTTGCAAGATGTCAAAGAGTTGAGGATCCAAACACTAATGAATTGTGGGCATTCTCTGGGAGACTCCCACGAAAAGACAAAGTTGTTGTTGAAGCTTTGAGATCACTAATTGAAGACTTTTGGAAGAATTACACAAGAGTATCTCTGAATCAAAAGAATGTGGTAAGAAGGAGAATTGGTAGTCGAAATCGTGAGCCACATCCAAAGCATTTTTTGGATATGACTCAAACACAATTTTTTGGTAAATTTCTAGAGATGTATCCTCAAATTAAAATTTCTCAAAGATATTTTGAAATGCTAAAACCTTTCTTTGTCAAAATAAATCACACATGCACTACTTGTTGTTGTAGATTACATATTGAATTTTCTAACCATTTTGATGTTTATCGGTCTATATGTTTAGATTTGCATACTAACAATGTTTTGCAAGATTGTGGCATACGTGCCACACCAACTACTTCAAGATACTTGATATCAATAATTTTATGTGATAGAGAGGAAGGTCAAATATTCTACAAGAAATTATGCTTGGATGGCATATGTCAGCATTGCGGTGGCTTGCAACGTATGCCAATATGTGAACATATGGAAAGAACACATGTGGTTGGAAACGAACTAGTAGAGTTTGGCAAGTATAAAACAGTGGCATATAATACAAAAGATGGTAAAGAAGCAAAGAGGTGTGAATATGTTATTCAAAAGATTCTAGTGTATCAGTTTATGTTTATATTTCCTGACAGTATATTGTATGAGTATGTAAGACATGCCCATAGAGCTCGATGGTTGGACTTGAAATTCAAGTTATGCAAGGACACATTTTCAGTTGGTAGCATTGTTTCAGTTGTTGACTTTGTAGAGAACTACAATCTATAGCCACAACGTGAGGTGCAATATCAATATTACAACTCGACACATGTTTCTATATTTGCTCACATGGCATTCATTCATGTGAATGATAGTACAGAGGATGACAAAAAGATCATAAGGGAGTATCATTTTTATATAAGAGATGATCGTACGCATTTTGCAGAGTTCGTGCAAGGTTGCTTTCATGTGTTCTACAATGATTTGGCTAGAAGGGGCATATCATTTAGTCAACATATCATATGGTCGAATAACTTTGCATCACAATTCAAGAACTCACAGAATTTTTATTGGCTGAGCAAGAGGCATAATATTACAGGTGCTCAACATATGTGGAACTTTTGTGAGGTCAGGCATGGAAAGAGGGAGCATGATGGTGCAGGAGCATGTATCAAAAGAGTCATAGCATGAGAAGAGTTAAAGTATAAAGACAATGCAAAGTTGACAAATGCAAAATCCATCGTCAAGTGGTGTAATGCTTCGATGGGTCTAGGTAATGAAGGTAAGTCTTAAGTTCATAGATTTTTATGGTTGATAGATGATACTAACATTGCACCATATGAGGACTATTGTAAACTAACAGGATCAAGTGAGGTACACTCTTTCAGAAGCTCAATTGCAGGTTCATGGAGTATCCATACGTGGAATATGGCATGCTTTTGTTCTTCATGTACAATTCAAGCCTAGAATGAGTGTGAGTCAAAGGAGTGGGTTAATGAATGGTAGTTAAGTTATCTTAGCCCACTTGACACATATCGACCCCCGACAGCACTGGAACTGACAGAGATGGAATCATTAGTTGAATTTGACCACATATCAGATCTAGCTCAACCAGGTAATATATCTACTTGCATAGTTTTCAAAATAAATCCTAATGTTATCTTAGTTTGTAGTATTTTTATAATGTTGACTAATTTCATCTATTTTTTTACACATCATTGTAGGGCATGTTTATGCAGTTATTGAAAATGATGATAACGAAGAGGGGATATATTATTACTTGTGTTGTTGTGTTGAGGCCAAAAAGAAATTGGAGGCCCCAGTTACAGATGGATAAAACATCGAATACCCTACAGGCTCAGTGGTTGTTACTAGATTATGGCTTAGAAGGTACTCACATAAGAGTGTTAATGTTTGGTTGTTTGAGGACTTTGACACGCATCAAAATATTCTTCATTACTCGAACCTTGTCATGGTAACCAATGTTCATTTGATACAATATCGAGGTAGACCTTTAAACAAGACCTTGTGGAAGGTGTGTGAGTCTGACCATGCGGCAATACTTAATATAATAAAGAGTAGCGAAGACCCAGATGGTTCATTGGATTAATTTGTAAGTATGCATAAAACTTTCCTAGATGGTTACTTGTACTTTGTTTTGTATATAAACAGTAGTATGAATTGATTCCCTCCAGTATACATCTGGTAGGTTTGCTTCTCTTACCATTGTCCTTTACATATGTGATCATCAGATGGCGGTAAGTGATCCAGTAGACAAGATGATGGAGAGTGATCATCAGATGGTGGTAAGTGATCGATTACATATGTGATGTCATATATTTCATGTGCATTTTCTATAGTAATGTGCATATTGTTTGATTGTATTAACAGGTGGGGCTGCATGAACTTGAACTGTCGAAGAGATCTACTTGACGACAAAGAGAGGATGAGTCACAGATTGGCTCTCCATCTTCACGGTTAAGCAAGGGCCACCGATTATGGATTTGTTTGGACATGCCTATATGGATTTGTATGTAAACTAAATGTTATGTTCATGACATTATGTAGATGATAGTTTATATTAAATATTTAATATGATGATCAATTATCCTTACATGAACTGGGTTTTACATGTGCCAATTGCATTTTCTTAAAATTAAGGAATGCATAATTGTGCAAGTCTATTGGTTGTCTATTTTTTGATGATACCATTATGCTTTCAGGATATGTTGTTGGTTTTTGTGATATAAAGACACTTGTTGGATTGGGTTGTGGTTCTTCCTCATGACAGGAGTTTGTTCATGTCTTCATGCTTCTTTTTCCTCCATGTCTTCAGTGTTCTCAATGTCTTCATGTGTCAAAGATTTATTTAGTTTCCTCACGATGTTGATGTTGATCACAAAATATGCTGTTAAGCGCCTCAATCGTTCGGGGTAGCAGGCTACCGGCAAAGTCTCTTGAGATCCCTAAGACAGAAAAACTACCAAACTTTGATAGAGGTTTTCTCAGAATTCGTGGTAGCTGGGAATGTTTTGTTTGGACCTACAGGTGCATGTGGGGTCCATCCACAATAACCATTCTCAGTTTTGGTCAACTCCGGTCTGTTTGACCGTGCCAAAATCAAATGCATTATTGCAAAATGTTTTAGTTTCATGCAATGGAAAGGTGCTAGGATTGAGATTTTGCATTCCATAGCTCGTGGGGCCGAACGGACTTCACCAACGCATCGAGGTGGGTAGGTAAATGCCAGGGGAGGTCTCTTTTCATTTGCCAAGCACCCCAGTCGTTTGGGGCAGTAGGCTACCGACAAAGTCTCATAAGATCCCTATGACAAAAAATTGCCAAACTTTGACTGAGTAGTTCTCATAATTCATGGTAGATGGGAACATTTTGTTTGGACCTATAGGCACATGTGTGGTCTATCCACAATAACCTCTCTCAGTTTTGGTCAATTCCAATCCATTTGAAAGTGTCGAAATCAAATGCATTCTTGCAAAATGCTTTAGTTTCATGTAGTGGAAAGGTGCTAGGAGTGACATTTTTTATTTCATAGGTTGTGAGACTGAACAAACTTTGCCAACACATTAGAGTGGGTGGTTAAATGCCAGGGAAGGTCTCGTTCTTGTGCCAAGCACCCCAATCGTTTGGGGCAGCAGGCTACAGGCAAAGTCCCTGAAGAGTCTAAAGTGCAAAAAGGCAGCAATCTTTGACGAGCTGTTACTCGTAAACCATGACACTTAGAAATATTTTGTCTGAGGCAATGTGATCATGTAGAACCCCTCTACAATAACCTCTCTCAATTTTGATATGTTTGAGGCGTTTGCTCGTGGTGAAAGTTTTTCTGCTACCCCCAAAATTGTTAGAAGGAGGTAGTGTAAAGTTGCAAAGGGGTGTAACTTTCATCATGCTCCTGATGCGACCAAACTGACAGTTCCAACGCATCTGGATGGGTACTTTTAGGCTAGGCATAGTCCTATTTTGTACCCAAACATGCTGAAATAGTTTGAGCTACATTGTACCAGCAAAATCCCTGAAGAGTCCAAAGTGCAAAAAGGTAGCAATCTTTGATGAGTTGTTACTTGGAAACCGTGATACTTAGAAATATTTTGTCTGAGGCAACGTGATCATGTAGATCCCCTCTACAATAACCTCTCTCAGTTTTTGATATCTCTAAGGCATTCAACCGTGGTGAAAGGTTTTCTACTGCCCCCAAAATCGTCAAAAGGAGGTAGTGTAAAGTTGCAAAGGGGTGTAACTTTCATCTTGCTCCTAATGTGACCAAACTAATAGTTCCAACGCATTTGGATGGGTATGTTTAGGCTAGGCATGGTCCTATTTTATACCCAAACATGCTGAAACAGTTCGAACTACATTGTATCAGCGATATCTCTAAAGAGTCCAAAGTGCAAAAAGGCAACAATCTTTGACGAGCTATTACTCAGAAACTATGACACTTAGAAACATTATGTCTGAGGCAACGTGATCAAATAGAACCCCTCTACAATAACCTTTCTTAGTTTTTTATATGTCTGAGGTGTTCGACCGTGGTGAAAGGTTTTTTGCTGCCCCAAAATCGCCAGCAGGAGGTAGTGTAAAGTTGCAAAGGGGTGTAACTTTTGTCCTGCTCCTGATGCAACCAAACTGATAGTTCCAACGCATCCATATGGGTACATTTAGGCTAGGAATGGTCCTATTTTGTACCCAAACATGCCGAAACAGTTCGAACTACATTGTATCGGTGATATCTCTGAAGAGTCTAAAGTACAAAAAGGCAGCAATCTTTGACGAGCTGTTACTCAGAAATTGTGACACTTAGAAACATTTGCAATTCTCTTCCCCTTGTTGTTTCTTAGATAAAACTAAACTGAACTCCAGAATTAACATACTGACTACTCCCCCTGAGTAGCATCCCCTTAACACTAATCTGGATCACAAGATATGACTGTGAGTTCCATCGAACTGATGCAGACTAGTGCACCTTAGTTCTAAATAGGAGGCGTAATAACCCCTAGCTTCACTCTGAGATACTCAAAAGTATCCTTAGGTAGAGGCTTAGTGAAGATATCAGCAATTTGATCCTTTGAAGAAACAAACTCCAATATGACTTCATTCTCATTTACCTTCTCTCTCAAAAAGTGAAACTTGATGGATATGTGCTTTGTCTTTAAATGCAACACCAGATTCTTTGAAATATTTATTGCACTTGAATTATCACAGAAGATTGTAACAGGCTCCTCAAACACAATTCTGATATCCTTCAACATTTGCTTCATCCACAAAACTTGAGTATAATTACTTGTTGCTGCTATATACGCTGCCTCAATAGTAGACAGAGATATTGCCTCATGCTTTTTGCTTAACCAAGAAACCAATCTCTTCCCTAAGAAAAATGCACCACCACTAGTACTCTTCCTATCATCCACATCTCCTGCCTAATCAGCATCTGTATATGCATGAAGAGTGGAATCATTATCCTTGGAATACCATAAGCCATAATCAGATGTCCCTTTCAGATATCTAAAAATTCTTTTGACTGCTACAAGATGAGATTCTATAGGATCAGCCTGAAATCTAGCAACAAGGACAACTGCATTCATAATATCAGGTCTAGTATGAGTCAGATAAAGCAGTCCTCCAATCATTGATCTATACCTTTTCTGATCTACCTTAGGGGAATCATCATCTTTACTCAACTTGCATTTGGTTATCATAGGAGTACTTACTAGTTTTGAATCTTCCATTCCAAACTTTTTCAACAACTCTTTCGCATACTTAGACTGAGATATGAAGATGCCCTTATCTGACTGAATGATTTACAAACCTAAGAAGAAATTCATTTCACCAAGCATAGACATCTCAAATTCACTTTGCATCTGATCAGCAAATTTTTTACACATGCTCTCATTTCCACCAAAAGATGATATCATCAACAAATACCTTAACAATCAAGATGTGTTCATGATCAATTTTGAAATAAAGATTATCGTCAGCTGTGCCTTTGCTAAAACCTAACTTTAGCAGATACTTATCTAATCTTGCATACCAGGCTCTTGGGGCTTGTTTAAGTCCATACAATGCTTTCTTCAATCTGCAGACCATATCTCCTTGATTAGACAACTAGAATCCTTTTAGTTGTTCAATGTAAACTTTTTCTTCCAACTCTCCATTCAGGAATGCTGAATTGACACCCATCTGGTAAACTTTGAAATCCTTGTAAGCAACATAGGCAAGAAATAATCTGACTGCTTCGATTCTTGCCACCAGAGCAAAAGTTTCTTCAAAATCAATTCCCTCTACTTGAGAATATCCTTTGCACACCAATCTTGTTTTGTTTCTCACAACTTCACCATCTTCATTCAATTTGTTTCAGAAGACCCATTTAGTTCCAATTATATTTTTGTTTTCAGGTCTAGGAACAAGATCCCAAGTATGATTCTTTTCAATTTGCATTAATTCTTCTTCCATTGCTTTTACCCAACTTTCATCATTACAAACTTCATTCACTGATTTTGGTTCAATTTTTGAAATCAAACAATATTCCACTTGTTCTTCAGCAATTTTTCTTCTAGTTTCAACACATTTATTTATGTCTCCTATCATCTGATCTTCAGAATGATTCAACCTTACATACCTGGGAGTTTTGGGATTTTCTTGAACTTCTGATTCTTGAACCTATTCCTCAACATTTGTATTGACTTCTTGAGTTACTAGATTCTCCGGAGCAATCTGAATCTAAGTTTGAGTTTGCTTTCCTTCATTTGGATCTTCATTTTGATCATATGATTCATATCCACAAGATCTGGAGGGTCTCTCCTTACTTTCATCAACCTTGACATTAGCACTTTCAACAATCCTTTTCAATCTCTTGTTGAAGCACTGGTATGCCTTGCTTTGGTTAGAATATCCCAGAAATATTCCTTCATCATATCTTGGATCAAACTTGCCTAGTTCTTCATCTCTCTTGATATAGCATTTACTACCAAAAACTCTGAAGTATTTAATAGGAGCATTACCAAACCACAATTCATAAGGTGTTTTACCAGTATTACCTTTGATATGCACCCGGTTAAGAGTGTAGACAACAGTAGTCACAGCCTCTCTCTAGTAAGCATATGGAACATTTGCCTCCATCATCATGGTTCTAGCAGCCTCTTGAATGGTCTGATTCTTCCTTTCCACAACTCCATTCTGCTGAGGAGTCTTAGGAGCAAATAATTGTTTTCTTATTCCATGCTTTTCACAGAATTCATTAAACTCACCGGATGTAAACTCTCCACCTCTGTCAGATCTTAGATACTTTATCTTTATACCAATCTCATTCTCCACCTTAGCCTTGAACACCTTGAATCTGTCAAGAGCCTCTGATTTCTCTTTTAAGAAGGTGACCCATATCATCTGGGAGTAATCATCAATTAGCAACATAAAGTATCTGTCTCCTTGCAAACTCCTAACTCTGGCAGGACCACACAAATCAGTGTGCACAAGTTCCAACAATCCACTTGAAAATTGTTCTTTACTTTTGAATGTAGCTCTGCTTTGTTTTCCCAACTGACATTCCTTACACATGCTATTAGCAGGTTTTACAAGCTTTGGAAGATCTCTCACGTCTTGAGTAGTACTTATCTTGACAATATTATCAAAGTTTACATGACACATTCTCCTATGCCATAACCAACTCTAATCAATCTGAGCAATCAAACAACTTTTACCAGCACTACTTAAATGAAAGATATTACCTCTAGTCTGTGTGCCAGATGCAATCTCAGTTCCAGAGCTTTCCAAGATTCTGCATTTACCATTCTTGAATCAAAGATCATACCCTTTGTCAACCAACTGTCCAACACTCAGAAGATTATGCTTCAATCCTTCTACATACAAAACATCATTAGTGTTATTCTTACCATCAAGAGAGATGGATCCTCTACCACAGATTCTACTAGCTGAATTGTCTCCAAACTTCACAATTCCACCTTCATAATTCTCTAGACTTATAAACTTACTTTTATCACCAGTCATATGATGAGAACATCCACTGTCAATCACCCACTCATCCTTTTCTTCAACCTGAGCAGCCAAGGCACTTTCCACATTCACATAGCTAGTAGATTCAGTCGGCACCGGATCTTCTTCTTGGATAGCAATGAACACCCATTCATTTCTAGAGGTACTTCCCATATCAGATTCATCATCTGTGACTCCTTCATCAGCAGCTTCTTGGACAGAGTAGCATTTCTTGTGAACCCTAGGTCTATTAGGGTTTGGCTTTGAATCCCTCTCCAGACATCTTGAAGCAAAATGACCAATCTTATTGCAAGCAAAACATTTGAAAGGCAACTTTCCTTCATACTTACCGGATCCTCTTGGTAATCTTTTGGCGATAAGAGCTTCAAGTTATTTAAGCTCCTATTCATCTTCTTCAAGTTCCTTCCTTACCTTCTCATATCTAGTTAATCTTCTTGAAGAGCTTTCACCTGGATCAAATCTTTGCTTTCCGAAGACATTGGCTTTGAATGCATATTCTGATTTAGGAAGAGAATCACCAAACTCACTCATTTCAAATGCTGAAATCTTGCCAACCAACTGATCCCTTGTAACATCTGTCATAGTCTTGATCTCCTCAATAGCAGCAACTTTATGCTTGTATGAAGTAGGTAAGGATCTGAGCACCTTGGCAACAATCTCTGATTCTTCCAATTTTGCACTAGCACACCTGATATTGCTCACAAGTTCATTCACCTTCTACATGTAGGAAGTGATGTTTTCATCTTCACTCATCTTTAAACTTTCATATCTACCCTTTAGGCTCTATAGCTTGGCACATTTGACATATGCATCACCTTCATACAGAGTTTCCAACTTCTTCCAAATTTCATGCGCAGTTTTCAATTCTAGGACATTTGTCATTTCTATATTAGTCAGGGCACTCAACAATGCTTCTTTAGCTCAAATGTTGTATTCAACTTCTTTGAGTTCATCTAGAGTTGAAGGACCTTTTTTCGGAGGCTTATACCCATCCTTAGTTATCAACCAATAAAGATCACCCATGCAATGCAAATGACACTCCATCCAATTCTTCCAAAGAGAGTAATTTATTCTGTCAAATCTCAGACTGTCCTTCTTGTATGTCGACATCTTAGATCTCCTCAAGCAGTCAAGCTTCTTTCAGAGGAACCGGCTCTGATACCAATTGTTGAAATTAGGGCAAACAATTGAAAGGGGGGGCTGAATCAATTGTCTCAAAACTTTAACAATTGCTACATTTAATCTTCTTTACCACTTATTAATAGACTAATGATATAACCATTAAAGTGTGAATCAACAACACATGAGCAAAAACATAATTAACACACATAACACCAGGATTTTTACGTGGAAACTCAGTTAAGGGAAAAACCATGGTGGGGGTTAACCCACAAGATTTATTCTCTATTAAAAGAATAGAAAATGGGAAGGCACTTGCCTTTGGGCACACTACCTAGAGCTCACTACTCAAAGGAGGCTCACTGCCTACAGAAACATTCACAAGATTAACACAAAAGAATTGAACTGAGAAACATCATCTTCTTTATGCCAAGGTTCAGTTCCATTGAAGCTCACAACACCTCTGCTCTGCCCCCAAACACTTCCTCACTAAATCCGCATCTTTGCTCACATCCACACATTTCTACAACTTCACAAAACTTATTTATACATGACATCGACTTTAGAATGAACATCAAAGTTGGCCTTATGATCATCTATCTGGAATATTTTCCAAGATAGACATTACAAACAATTACAATCACAAGACTTAAAATACTTCATGTGAACCATTACACTGTCGGCCAAACATAGCTGGGACTCAAATCTTCCTCGAACAACACGCCACACTCCATAGAACTCTTCTTAGATCATCCGCAACACGCACCAAGCATCCGGTTAGCCAAGACTGGAAAGAACAACACCCAAGGAGAAATCTTCAATTACCAACTCAATCCTTAATGCGGACCACCAACACAATAGGCATGCGATCCAGAGACCACCACAAGCACAATGAAATCAACCAGAACAACTGTACCACCTCAAATCACCAAAAACACTTGCATCTTCATCCGGAATCTCAAGAACACTAACTGTCACAACTGTCACACTAGAAAGATTGCTTGTGGACCTCCAAACCACGAACCACTTAAGTTGAGGATACACACCAACATCCCAAATATACCACTAGAACCGTAGACCATAATATTCCAATGTGGAGCAATCCAGACCAAATTCCTTTCACTCTATTACTTCTGAATACTGCAAAACCTGGTTCTACTCAGATGGCCATAACTTCATCAATCCTTCATGTGGACCTCTCAAATCTTAACTGGAACAACTTTAGACAATCCTCTACAAATCCCTTTGGTCCACAGACTCTGATCTTCGTTTCACTAGGAATGTTGATCAATCTACTTTACTGAACTGCACTGTCTTCACAGTCTCTGACAAAGAGATATGTTGACATCACTGACAACACATCATATGCACATATTTACAACAACGTGATCACATAGAACCCCTCTACAATAACCTCTCTTAGTTTTTGATATCTCTGAGGCATTCAACTGTGGTGAAAGGTTTTCTGCTGCCCCCAAAATCGTCAGAAGGAGGTAATGTAAAGTTGCAAAGGGGTGTAACTTTCATCCTGCTCCTGATGCGACCAAACTGATAGTTCCAACGTGTCTGGGTGGGTATGTTTGGGCTAGGCATGGTCCTATTTTGCAGCTAAGGCATGTCAATTGTTTGACCTAACACCTCAAAGAGATCTTCTGTCATGGAATGCAATGATTGCAAAATATGCAAAAAATGGATTTGTTGAAAAGGCTTTAGAAACTTTCGAGAAAATGCAATTAGCATGTGTAAAGCCAAATTCCACAACCTTTACCAGCATCCTCCAAATTAGGATCTTTGGAACATTGTATGGACAACCATCAAAGCATAAAGGATATAAGAATTTTTCTAGATGTTGTAATTGTTGCTACCCTTGTAGACATGTATGCAAAGTGTGGAAGCATAGACAAGGCACGTGGACTATTTGATCATACAACACCTCAAAGCATAAAGGATATAGGAATTTTGCTTGATGTTGTAAGTGTTGCTACCCTTGTAGACATGTATGCAAAGTGTGGAAGCATAGACAAGGCACATAGATGGTTTGACCTAACACCTCAAAGCATAAAGGATACCAGAATTTTGTCAGATAACAACCTTATGATTTCATGATAGTCTCTTGACCGTCCATGCTTTTGATTGGTTTGTCCCTTCTTGATTGTGTATGAGGGTTTGGTGAGTTGCCATTGGCATCCAAACCCTATGTCTTCATTAGAAATCCTTGAATGCTAATTATTGCCATTATTATTCTTTCTTATTAATTCTTACTAATTAGGGTAATCATATAGAAATATATAGTATCTCATGTATTCTTGCAAAATGCATATGAGAATTTTATCAAATGTTGTAGTTGTATTGAATGATGCCTCAAAAAAATGTGGTCTATTGGAATTTTGAAAAATGTGTTAGTTGCAACTGCCCTAGAAGACATGTATGCAAAATGCAGAAGCATAGAGAAGGTGGGTGAACTATTTGACATGATGCCTCAAAGAAATGTGGTCTCATGGAATGGTATGGTTGCAGGATATGCAAATAATGGGTTTTTGAATAAGGCTTTAGAAACTTTCAAGCAAAACCAATTGGTGGGGGTAAAGCTAAAATCCACAACCTTTGACTACATCCTCTCTGTGTAAGAAACTAAAACTATTCAACTAATGGATATGCAACATATTATATATGTTTAACATTTTCAAACTATGTAACTAATAGATGTACAACAACTATAAAATGGATCATACTTGACAAATAGCACTGTGATCACTGTCACTAGATTGCCAATACAGAACTGCAACAACACATATGCAAGAGAATCTATCAAGCCCCGCAAGTCTGACACTACAAGAGGATCATAAAGTTGTTGCCTCCAAGTTTGCAATCATCAACAAACAAAGGTCTGCTACCAAACAACACATCAAAAAGGTGTTGGGTGAATATTTTGTCATTAACTCACTAACGGCAAAATGGTTGTATCGCCACAGCTATGATGAGACAGAGTCTCTCCTCTCAACAAGGGGAGGTTCCCTTTAGTTTCTTAAACTATTACAAACAAATAAGTTACAAATATTCTTTATACTAAACACTATTTTCGTGGTGATTCCATTTCATCCTATTCTCATTTTTCAGAATAGATGTTCCTACTTCAAAATGATAATTTCGATGAAACTAATATTAAAGAACTTACTAACTATCTCAAAACCACAGAAACACAAAGTCTTATGTCACTTCACTTACTAATTGCAAATAGAACTATTTGAAGTTAAATGCAGCCCAAAGTCTCCACTCTTCTCCAAGATGGTATAAGTAAATTGAATATAACAACTTGCAGCACAAAGTCTTCAAGCTATTTTACTCTTACGAACATTAACACAATTCTCACAAATGATTTGATAACACAAAGTCTATCACAATCCAATTAAGAACACTCTTCAATCACTTGAAATAATCTCCACACCTCAATTATTATCAAAGAATATTATGATAGAAAGATGTAAGAACAATGCTATCATAACACAAATAATCCCAAGACAAAGATTGGAATTGAACTTGCTTTCTTGTATTGATAAATATTTGATAATTGATTTTCACAAAAAGCACAAAATCTTGATTTGCTTCTCAATTCGCCAAAGTTTTCTTGTAGTAGATAAAAGATAGAAATTACAATAGATGCCCTCTTTATTTATAGGGAGGATCCTAGAGCAAAAATAGGAAAACTATAACTAATTTGACTTATTCAACAAAAGAGTCCTATTTGACTTGTGACTTTTTTTGTCTCACATGTAATTACATTTTAGAAAAATACATGCGAATATGTCCAAAACAAAATACAAATTAGATCTACAAAAATGAAAATAAACTAAGGCGCTAAGAAGAATCTCAGCTGCCACCACCGTTCTTCTTCAAAAAAAATTTATACATGGTTCGCACCGCTACCATTTCATATACATTTGGCCCAGCTGTATTACCTGAAATGGTATGACCCCTGAGAGTTGCATCCTTGACTGATTTGATTACTTTTTCATGCTTTTCCAGGTTATCCTTTAGATTCTTAAAAGTTATATGATAATCATAAATATTATCCATTGATGCCATTGTGAACACTTCTTCCTCAAACTTTTGATGTATCATCTTCTCAGAAGCCTTGATCATCTCATCTGCAGTAAGAAACTTGTGATCTTCACCTGTTAGAGTACAAGGTAATTCCTCTAACCTATGCAAAAGTGAAACATTACTGCCTTCACTATTCTCTCGGACTCGAGACAAATCCTCCATCAAGCCTCTTAACACATTGATCCGATGAGTCAAAGTTTCCTTTATTTTGAGATAAGATTCACGGTTTGAAACAACACCTATTGCAATCAGATTCTTTATCTTGATTTTCTTCATCTCAACCCACTCATCCAGAATTTCCTCTTGATCTTGAAGTAATTGAGACAATGAATCCACAAGATCATCTAGTTCAATCCTTGCTTTTTCCATCTTCTCCTTTCTTTCCGTAGCATTCTTAAGAAGAACCTTACCTTCTGTCAACAACCTGTCCAAAATGTCACCAACCACTCTTCCCCTAGCTTGAACTTTTTCAACCTTTTGAATCAAAGGGTCTTCTATAGTAACAACCATTGGTTCAACAATCTCTGATGATTTTACAATCTTTTGAAGGACAATAGAGAGCTTCTCAGCCTTTGCTTTGTATTTTTCCTTTCCTTCTTTTCCTCATCAAACTTTACAAACAATGAGCTAGACGTGGCTTGAAAATTTGACTTGATACCTTCATGAGTCAGTTTACCTAACTCAACCCTGGAAACAATATAATCATTCACATCAAAGGTATCTATAGTAGCATCATCAGGTGGCCTAGCAATTTCTGCATACCTGACTCCTTTCTCATCAATTAACCTAGACACAGTCTTAGGTTTCTTTTTCTGAGCCTTCGGTTTGGCAGGAAGTAGCTTCTCAATGTCAATATCATCTGGTGAAATTGCCTGCTTTTTCCTTTTTGGGGTATAGGCAGACAACCATGGGGGTAGTTTCAGAGCACTAACATTCGAAGATGAATCAACTACCTACTTTGTTGGATCCATGCTAACACTTGTAATAGTGACAATGGGAGTGGTGTTGGTAAAAATTACACTTGTGTCAACATTTTTCTTTGAACTATCAAGAAGTGATCCAAAACGGTTTGTTCACCAATATCAAATGAAGAGGAAGATAAACTAGGAATAGAACCAAAAGAATCAAAAACAGTCCCAAAGCTTGTTCTCACAGAGGGAGGGGTATTATCAGAAGACACAATGAAAATAGAAGAAACAAGGACATTAGAAACTATCAGAAAATTATTAGAATCAAAAACATGAGGTAAGGGTGTAGAAACTTGTGGCTTTGATGGAAGATCTTTCTGAGGGGAATTCAGTGAGCCACCAAGTTGTTCCTATTCCACATCCTTTTCTTTTTCTTTTTCTTTATCACCTTCCTCATTGGGTTTCTCACCCATTTCCACTCGCTCAGTCTCACCAGGTTCCTCAACATTTTGTTATTCAATCTCAGTATTTTTAACCTCTATTTTATCAACATTTGTTTTCTCGGCACCTGTATCTGTGATAGTAGAAGTTCCCGCAATCTCCTTCTTCTTACCTCCTTTTGATACAAACTTAATTCTCAGTTTAGGCACCTTAGAAGAAGAAGGTGCATCACTTTTGTTCTTTGTCCTATTCTCAACCTTTTTTTGTATCTTTTCCTGAATCTCTAACTCTGACCCAGTAAGGAACTCTTTCAAACTAATGCCCTTGCTTTCCAACCACACATTTGTATTAGCTAATATGGGTTGAAATCTCTTCCTGATTGTTGCCCCAAAATTTGAACTCAAAATTTTCAAATTTTAGTTCTAAAATTTTTAAAGTCTTATGAGTCTTTGTCATCGGGCGTGTTACACGTTCATGAAACCTTTATTTCCCTGACTTATGTTCCAGAGTTTAAGAAATAACTGACTTCCTGACTTCTCCTTTGTGTTAGAGGTTTTCAAAGTTTTTGAATGGCGCTCTCACAATTCGAAGATCATAAAAGCTCTGATGCCTCGACCTCAACCATTGTCAGGAATTCTCAAATTTTGCAAAACTCCTCTTCAAGGTTCAAAGTTCAAAATTTGCTCCGACCCCCGACTAATCGCATCTTTGCAGTGCCCATTTTCCAAGGTATCGTCAGCTCATCAGATTGCTCATGCGGTATGCAGCGAATGTCTTTTCATAAGTTATGAAACACAAGCTCAATCTTAAGACTCACTTTTCAAAGATGCAGAATTAATGATGCATTAATTACTTCTTAAATGACAAGTGTAATGGAGCTCACCAAGGTGGTAACACAGCATTAACAAGTTTAAAAACCATCATTACTCACTGGCGTAATTAAGTTGAGGTGGCGGTACTCTTTGAGTCCAGTTTTTCTTGCCAGCCAAGCTATCTTCAGAATGGGACTTCCTGCAAACAACAAAATTTGGGATGATGAACCTATGCTTGTACTGCAACCTAACTTACATTGGCCCGAGGAGGAGCAGATCAATATCATCTCCCAGTTGTGCATAGTTGCTTGGAAGGAGAAAACCAGCTATGCTGAATGCCATAGAACGATTGACGTCCTAGAGGAAGAAGAAGAACGTGCTGAACTATGCCAACTTTTTATGGAAATATGCCTAGAATTAGGGGCAAATTAATGCCACTTGTCTTGCATGTATGAGGATGTTTTGTAATTAGTGATAATAATTGTGTTTCCTCTGTAATGTAACTGTTTCTATTTTTAGTTCCTTTCTTGATAACGGTTACTTGAAAGACCATTTTGAACAGTTATAATTCTAGGGAAGTTTTGAAAGTTATAAAAAGAGGAGGGACTTTAGAAAGAAGGTATCTTTTTTCGAGGGCTGTCTGTGAACAGTGGGAAGAAGAGCAAGACTATTTTGTATTAATTTCTAGTTATATTTTTCTTAACTCTGCTTATATATAGGGGCACTATAGAAACTTTGAGTTTTGGATATATTGAAGAAATGAAGAATTACTTACAAAACTTTGTGTCTCCAAGTGTCTTCTGTGATTGCAATTGTTCTTGTGTCAATTCGTAATCTGTCTTCGATATTGCTTCTTTTATGATGACATGTGTTAAGGCAGAATATAACTATATCTCTCAATCAATTTATCCTTGTTTATGAATGTCGGATAAGTGGGTTGTGTATCGTTTATCCACATTCATTTCTTTCGTAATCAGTCATGCACATCTATTTCATGGTGATGGGTAGATGTTAACACACCTTTTCTGCTTTCTGGTTAAAAGCACACCCCATATTTTTCTTTGTTGCATATCTTAAGAGGGATTTGTACCTCTAAAATTCAGAGGAAAGTTGTTAATCCAATGACAACTTCTCCAACTGTTAGTACTATTTGTTCTTCTTCTTGGGCATCTTGAATCATTTTCTACATTTACTCTCGAAGGACAAATCTATCAACCAACAGATTTTTGGTGACTCTACTAGGGATTCAAAATCAAAGATTGGTGCATTCTTTGTCTCCAAAAAATTGAAGGTGCCTCCCAAATGATAGAGGCTGGCAGCTCTATCTGATGAAATGTACTCAGAAATAATTTTGTTCAAACGAAGACCTATGCTAATTTGATTTTTGCATGATGGCTTTGGTTTCTCCTCAGCCATGGGGAAATCATTTTTGACCTCTCTTTTTGTCTCAATTTTCACCTCTGTCGGAAGGATCACGAAAACATTTTCCAAAGTTCAGTGGAGAAGGTTCTCACGATGCTGAAAACCATATTCTGGCATTCACAGTTGCATGTGGTATCATGGGGGTAAGTGAAGAAAATGTTTTTGTAAGATTATTTATTGAATCTTTGATTGGGCCTGCAGCAGATTGGTTTTTCTATTTAGAAGAGAAGTGCATAACCGATTGGGATTCATTAAAGAAGAAGTTCTTAGCAAGATATAAGGGTCTTGTTGATGAAGCTACCCTGTTATATCAATTTTTCAACATTCAAAAGCAAGAAGGCAAATCCATCAGAAATTTCATGGACGGATTCAACCGGATGCTCAAGAAGATTCCAGCCCTTCTTTAACCAAGTGAGCAACTTCAACTTTGTATTTTTATTTCCTCTTTGCATCCTGATGTTCAATTTGAGTTGAAATGGAGTAAAGTGAATGATATTAAAATTGCACAGCAAGAGGCCGTAAAAATAGAAGACAATTTGATTTTAAGTGGTCTTTGGAAAGTAAATCAAGTTGGGCCTGTGGAAAAGTCTATCATGCATAAACAAAGAATCCAGCCTGTGAGTTTTCAAAATACACAACCTCTTTCTGCTGAATACTGTAATCTCTCTATTTTTTATCCAAAACATTTTGGTAAAGCTAAGATAAACAGTGTAGAAATTATACCTCATGTGGATAGAAGAATGGAAACTTTCAATTTCCATTACGAAGAAGATAATGTTGAACCTGTAAGTCCCCCATATGGCGTAGAAGAAAAACTATCCTCCCCTAGTGTGAATCACGGTGTAGATGATGAAGAATAATTAGAGGGAGCACAACATAAAGATGAGGTGTTGAATGTTCATTCTTCGTATTGTATGCAAGCTGAATATATGACTTTCAAATTTTAGGAAGAAGATGATAAAGGAGAAATATTGCAGCCAAAGGTGAGTGAAGAATTCATCTTTGAGTCATTTTACTTCGAAGATGCAATTATGTCTTTTGAGAATGATTCATCAAATGAAGCTTGTGTTGGAAACATTTGCAATGATTTTTCAAAATCTAAGGAGAAAAAGAGTAGTCAAGTTAAGGAAGGTGTGCAATCTCAAAAAAATTTAGAAGCTCTAGATGGTGACCTTATTTGTGAAGAAGATGTTGTGCTCTCTCCTATACCATGTGTTGAAGAAGAATACCCTGCTGCCGAAAATACAGCCAGTAAACAAATTGTTTTGGTTGAGGCTGATTTTCAGCCTCATGAAATTATTGTCTGCAATACATATTTTCAGTCTAACTCACTTCCAATTTTGCATAAGGTTGATGATTGGTCTTTTGATGATTTGAATGATTCTCTATCTACCACCGAAAAAGTTAATTGCATACAGGAACAGGATGAGACATATGTGGCAAGTCAGAATTCAAAAATTTTAGATGGTGTAGTCATTCCTACATACAACAACAAAGAAAATTTGTTATTTTAGCGCTTGTGTGTGGGATGTCCAATTTGAGGATTGGTTTCTCTAGGCTTGTCAAATCAAGCGCACCATGAGGTCACAACTGGTGTTTTTCAGTCAAAAATTGGTAATCATATGCTAGGCGATATTGATGTGAGCCATCAAATTGGAGGAGTGTACAATGAAGAATGGCTTCTCGGGCATCAAGCCATATCTAGAAATTTTTTATCTAAAGTCATTTTTATCAGTTTGATCATGGTGGTCACAAGTTTGCAACTGGTTGCTTGTGGGCTTTTTGTGCATCCAACATTATTTCACACAGGCATCTATTTCTCCCAGCCAATTAATGGATTTGCATGACTACTCTGAGGTCATTGGGAGATAGGATCTTCCTGCCATGTATATATTAGGAGTTTTTGTTGTGTTGGTAGTCTAGTTTCCTTTCCTGTTTGCCCTATTTTTGGCTTGTTTTGGCTCATTTGTTCCATGTGTTGTTTGACTCTATTGCCCAATGGATAAGGCACTGATCCATACCTGTGATTCTGGGTTCCTTGCTTCGTCCTTTGCAGTCCTCGTTCCCAATTAGAGCCTTTTGTTGCCCCAAAATTTGAACTCAAAATTTTTAAATTTTAGTTCTAAAAATTTTAAAGTCTTATAAGTATTTTTCGTCAAGTGTTTTACGCATTCATGAAACCTTTATTTCCCTGACTTATGTTCCAGAGTTCAAGAAATAACTGACTTCTCGACTTCTCCTTTGTGTCGGGGGTTTTCAAAGTTTTTGAATGGCACTCTCATAGTTCGAAGATCATAAAAGCTCCGATGCCCCGACCTCACCCATTGTCGGGAATTCTCAAATTTTGCGAAAGTCCTCTTCAAGGTTCAAAGTTCAGAATTTGCTCTGACCCCCAACTAATCAGCATCTTCGCAGTGCCCATTTTCCAAGGTATCATTAGCTCATCAGATTGCTCGTGCGGTATGCGGTGAATGTCTTTTCAGAAGTTATGAAACACAAGCTCAATCTTAAGACTTGCTTTTCAAAGATGCAGAATTAATGATGCATTAATTACTTCTTAAATGACAAGATTAACTGAGCTCACCAAGGTGGTAATGCAGCATTAACAAGTTTAAAAACCATCATTACTCATTGGCGTAATTAAGTCGAAGTGGTGGTACTCTCTGAGTCGAGGTTTTCTTGTTAGCCAAGCTATCTTCAAAATGGGACTTCCTACAAACAACGAAATTTGGGATGATGAACCTATGTCTATCCTACAACCTGACTTACATTGGCCTGAGGAGGAGCAGATCGATATCATCTCCCAGTTGCGCACAGTTGCTTGGAAGGAGAAAACTAGCTATGCTGAATACCACAGAACGATTGACGTCCTGGAGGAAGAAGAAGAACGTGTTGAACTACGCCAACTTTTTATGGAAATACACCTGGATTTGGGGGCAAATTAATGCCACGTGTCTTGCATGTATGAAGATGTTTTGTAATTAGTGATAATAATTGTGTTTCCTCTGTAATGTAACCATTTCCATTTTTAGTTCCTTTCTTGATAACGGTTACTCGAAAGACCGTTTCGAACAGTTATAATTCTAGGGAAGTTTTGAAAGTTATAAAAAGAGGAGGGACTTTAGAAAGAAGGTATCTTTTTCCAGGGGTTGTCTGTGAACAGTGGGAAGAAGAGCAAGACTATTTTGTATTAATTTACAATTACATTTTTCTTAGCTCTACTTATGTATAGGGGCACTACTGAAACTTTGAGTTTTGGATATATTGAAGAAATGAAGAATTACTTACAGAACTTTGTGTCTCCAAGTGTCTTCTATGATTGCAATTGTTCTTGTGTCAATTCATAATCTGTCTTCGATATTGCTTCTTTTATGATTACATGTGTTAAGACGGAATATAACTGTATCTCTCAATCAATTTATCCTTGTTTATGAATGTCGGATAAGTGGGCTGTGTATCGTTTATCCACATTCATTTCTTTCTGTAATCAGTCATGCACATCTATTTCATGGTGATGGGTAGATGTTAATACACCTTTTCTGCTTTCTGGTTAAAAGCAGACCCCATATTTTTATTCGTTGCATATCTTAAGAGGGAATTGTACCTCTAAAATTCAAAGGAAAGTTGTTAATCCAATGACAACTTCTCCAACTGTTAGTACTATTTGTTCTTCTTCTTGGGTGTCTTGAGTCATTTTCTACATTTACTCTCGAAGGACAAATTTGTCAACCAACACTGATAAAAGTTTCCTCTTTCACAAACCACTTGATTTCTGGTAGAGTTGAGGCTTCAATGTTCTCAATATTATATTTGGGATCCAAGACATCCCCCTCATCCTCCATACCTTCCGAGATATTAGCAAGGCCCAATTCTTCAATCGAACTCAGATGTAGTCTGCAATAATCCAGCTTCCTGATCTCATTCTGTGTTCTTACATCAGCCCAAACATCCTTGACCATAGGTACATGAAATACTGCCCTCCTTTTGATTTTATCTTGTACCCTCCAATAATCAAAGTGATCTCTTTTCTTGAATGTTTTCATGGTTACTAACTGTATTTCTTCTTCTACTGACTTTGCCTAAATGTAGCTGATTATACTGAGTACCTGCCAATTTCCACAGGAAACTTAATTCCTGACTTCTTCAGTTCCATCTATTTATTATGCACAACAATCAATTGTCTACATAATTCCATCAGAATAACCTTATCACTGGGATATCGTGGAAGAATATATGGATATCCAGGATAATATCCAACTCTTAAATAAGTGAAAGTTGGAAATTGCAAAAACAAACAACCAAAAGAATTGACCACTTCCCAAGCCTCATTTGACACTCTCTTCTACTCAAGCTCATTGTTCCATAGGCACATGAAGACTGAAAAGAAAGCATCATTAACTCTGCGGAAATGATGAATTGACCCTTTAGGATTAATTTGTGGATAGTATTGAAAAATTGGAACCAATCTCCGATCACTGTCTTGAGTTAGACTAGGAAAAATCCTCATACTTGCAGCAGCATATACTAGATATGAAGTCATATAAAACTTAAAAGTTGTATTGACTTTAACCAATTGATCGTGTAGAGCATTATTGATTTGCTCTCCCTAGAAAATCTTTTGTTGTTCCTTGAGAATCACCCTTATATATGTATACATCCATTCATGAAATTTGGATGAAGAGGGAAGACCTTTGATCCTACTCAACAATATGATCAAATCACTCATCTCCTCAACAAAATCACTTCTTGGGAGTTCCTTAGGCCATCTAGACAAATTACTCCTAGGGGTCTTTAGCCACTTACTATTGATATGTTTCTTTGTAGATTCTACATCTACATCAAAAGCTTTTTGCCCTCAAGCAAAATCTATCTCTCCAACATTCTCAATAGGGGGACACAAAAAGATTTTATCAAAGAATTCAGCATGAAGTCTCATGATGACCTCTCCTTTGGAATCTGACACTATCCTGGTATCTTTGTTATAGTGGCTTGCCACTTGAAGAACAAATTCTGGATTGTGGGTAGCGATAGGAAAAGATGCAACTAGGTGAATGTTACTGTCAATGATCTTTTGCATGTACTAAGGAGGATTAGACTACTTTGTCCTTTCCACGAACTTAGCCATGTCTACATGGCCAATCTTTGTGTCTCTGATCTCGTCCACATTGGATTTCAATGAAGTAACAAGGAAAACCCCTTGGTACTTATACTTCATGATTTCGGCTTTTGATGGAGATGGCTCTGACATCTAGAATTTGAGAAGAAAACTGGAAATGATGACGATCACGAATGCTTGATGAAACTGCAAAAATTCATGATCTCGCAGTTAGGGGAAAAATAGGCAAATTAGGGTTACTGTGAACTGATTATCATGAATGTGGGAACATGCTTTGAAGGGATTAAGAGCACGCAAGTTGAGAAAATGGGTGAAAGCGGGCCAAAGATATCAAAAGGCGAAAATTTCCAGTGTTAGGAAAAATTTTAGGATGACATGCATGGGCGGCCAAAATGACCGCTACTGCATGTAGGATAGAATGCATAAGTGCAAGGTCGGTCAAAATGACCGCCATTGCATGTGGGGACAAACTGAGATTTTATGTGGGGGCGGTTGTTTTATCCACCACTACATATGAGTAAATTTGCAAGTTCTGGTGTAAGAGCGATCAATTTACCGCTACTGTAGGTGATAGTTCATTCTGAGCAATCTTATGTAAGGGCGACCAAAATGGCCACCCATACATGTAAGATTTTGATAGTCTATGTCCGGATGATGAATTCACCCAACCATACATGTAAGGGAAGGTATTTGGTCTTTTATGCAGGGGTGACGATAAACACCGCCCTTGCATATTGAACAAAAAGCTAACACTTGAATGAGCGGTGAATTCACCCAACACTACATCTTAAAAGGGAAAACAAGTAGGAGCAGTGGTTTCACCAAACATTACATGCAAGGATTGAATCAAATCAACGCATCGGCAAACAAAGAATGTGAGGGCGGCAAAAATCGCCGCCCTTACATCTATAAAGGTAAAAACATGTTTCGCAGTCTGATAAGAGTCATATGCATCGGTGGCGGAAAGGACCGCCGATACATCAGTTCTAACACAAGGAAAAACCTAAGTTTTCAAAAATCCATTGAAATTCATTCCTACACATGAACCTAGGTTTAAAAATCGATGAAAATCACCGATAAAAAATGATGGTAAACATTCTCTACAGAAACTAGGGTTTAGAAACAGTAAACAAAAAATGATTCACATATATATGAAAACTTAAACAAAACAATACATTTACAAGAAACACAAACTAACATTTCATTATACACAGAAACCCTAAAAAGAAAACAAAACCAAAAATGGAAAATAAAAGCTTACTTGTAAAAGTAGACCAAAACCCTAGGTGCGACCACAAGGAATAAATCCGTTCAATCCCCAATTTACGTGATTCAAACGACCTCAAGAAGGGTTTGACAGTTGACCTAGAGAGGTTTGAGAATGTTAACTAAACAAAACAATGACTAAAATGCTTTTAAAAAGGTTTTAAAAGGTCATATTAATCCTAGCACAAGTGCCATTAATGCGACTCTAAGTTCACTTGATACGTCAAGATCTGCTCGAGATGTCGATATGACCAACTCTGCATCAGGTGATCAACATGCACGAGCAACAATTTTTGCCGCCCCTGTATATTTGAACAAACAATACAAACCTATGCGCAAGTCATATTCACAAGAGAAAAAAATGACTGCCAGTACATGTTCACAGAGAGCCAGACATATGCACAAGCGACAATAATGACCATCAGTACATGTATACTCTAAAAAATGACTAACACCTTAAAAAGTCAGAATCGATATTCTAACAGGCTTACAACTTAGTTAATTTCACGGATTTCAAAAAATCAACTGAGGGGAATGTCATAAGTCATTCCAAGGCATCAAAAGACTTCGCATGGGGCCAAGAAGACTTGCCTTGATTTGCGAGCTTAGAATGTAGGTTACGAAATGGACAAGTTTTGTAGGGGTCGTCCTAATTAAAGAGCATAGCTGATTTTGAGGACAACAAAAGGTCAACTTCTCCTTCAAGATGCACCATGATGCTACATACATCTACAAGGTCTATTCTATCAGGATGTATGCAAAATGTGGAAGCATAGACAAGGCAAGTGAACTATTTGACAGGATACAAAAAGAGTCTAGTAGAACAACTGTGTATGAAAAATGTGGAAGCATATGGGAATTTTATCAAATATTGTACTTGCATGGAATGATGACTCAAAGAAATGTGGTCACATGGAACATGCCATTATTGTAGGATATGCACAAAATGGATTTGTTGATATGGCTTTAGAAACTTTCAAGCAAAAGCAATAGGTGGGTGTAAATCCAAATTCCACAACCTTTGATTGTATCCTCTTTGCCTATGCCAAACTGAGATCTTTGGAACATGGTACATGGACATCCATCAAAGCATAAAGGATATGAGAATTTTGATAGATGTTGTAGTTGCAACTGCCCTAGAAGACATATATGTAAAATGTCGAAGCATAGATAAGACAAGTGAATTGTTTGGCATGATGCCTCAAATAAATGTGGTCTCTTGGAATGCCATGATTGCAAGATATGCATAAAATGGATTTTTTGATAAGGCTTTAGAAACATACAAGAAAAAGTAATTGATAGGTGTAAATGCCAAAATGGGATCTTTGGAATAGGGTATGGACATCCACCAAAATAGATTGTTTGGAACAGCATATGGACAACCATCAAAGCATAAAGGATATAGGAAATTTGTCACATGCTATAATTTTGCAACTACCCTTGTAGACATGTATGCAAAGTGTGGAAGCATAGACAAGGCACATGAACTGTTTTGCATGATGCCCCAAAGAAATGTCACCTCATTGAATGCAATGATTGCAAGATATGAACAAAATGGATTTTTTGAAAAGGCTTTAGAAACTTTCAAGCAAATGCAATTGGAGGGTGTAAAGCAAAATTCCACAACCTTAGCCAGTATCCTCCTTGCCTATGCCAAAATGGACATCCATCAAAGGATAAAACATATGGGAATTTTATTAGATGTTGTGGTTGCAACTACCCTCAGAGACATGTATGCAAAGTGTGGAAGCATAGACAAGGCACATGAATTGTTTGGCATGATGCCTCAAAGAAATGTCGCCTCATGGAATGCAATGATTGCAAGATATGAACATTTAATGGATTTTTTGATAAGCCTTTAGAAAGTTTCAAGAAAATGCAATTGGCGAGCACGTAAAGTCAAATTCCAAAAACCTTAGAAGTGGTATCTTTGGAACACGGTATAGTCATCCATCAAAGCATAAAGGATATGGGAATTTTGTCAAATGTTGTAGTTGTAAGTACCCTGCAAGACATGTATGCAATGTATGGAAGCATATACAATGAACGTGAACTGTTTGACATGATGCCTCAAAAAAATGTTGTCTCATGGAATGCAATGATTACAAGATATGCACGAAATGGATTTTTCATAAGGTTTTAAAAACTCTCAAGCAAATGCACAAAAGTAAATTTCAACCAAACACAAATTTTGGCATGTCTAAAACCAAATTACACAACCTTATCCAACTTCCTCCTTGCCTATGTCAGAATGGGATCTGGGGAACATGGTGTGGACAACCATCAAAGCATAAATGATATAGGAATTTTGTCACATGTATTGTATTTGCAGCTGCCCTTGTAGACATGTATGGAAAGTGTGGAAGCATAGACAAGGCATGTGAATTGTTTGAAATGATGCCTCAAAGAAATGCATAGTCCCACAGAATGCAATAATTGCAAGATATGCACAAAATGGATTATTTGAAAACAATTTATAAGTTACTTTCAAGCAAATGCAATTGGCACGTGTAAAACCAAATTCCTGTAACAATAATTGATCATCATATTAAATATTTAATATAAATTGTCATATACATAATTTCATGAACATAACATCTAGTTTACATACAAAGCCATATAGGCATGTCCAAACAATGCCATACAGGCATATATACAAAATTATACATCGGTAACATACAAAAGTATGTACATACAAAGCCATCTAGGCATACAAAAAATGTCCCAAAAACTAGTTTCCTATGGACTTTTATAAAATAATCGGCGGCCCTTGCTTAATCGTGAAGATGGAGAGCCACTCTGTGACTCATCCTCTCTTTGTCGTCGAATAGACCTCTTCGGTAGTTCAAGTTCATACAGCCCCACCTGTTAATACAATCAAACAATATGCACATTACTATAGAAAATGTACATAAAATATATAACATCACATATGTAATCGATCACTTACCACCATCTGATGATCACTCTCCATCATCTTTTCTCTAGCTTCTTTGTCTGTAGTTGGACGGGCTGGAGTTGTGACCTCCTGTGAGAAGCATCGAGAAGCAAAATTGACTAAACATAAATATCATTTATGTACATCAAATGACATGAGATAAAACAAGAAATACAAAATTATGAAGTTTTCATGTTATTGGCTCATACCTTAGTCAAAGGATTTGAAGACATCATGGCTGCAGTAATGCCTATCTGCGCTAACTCACAAAGATCAAGAGGAGTCTTCACATTCAGCATCTGAAAATCAAGTTCACTATTATTTGACCAAAATAAATACATAACATTATTTTAAAAATACATAATGATTAGAAATGGTTAAATTTACCTTTGTAAAAGTGGTGGATTTGTGTCCAAGGGACCAAGGAAACCGTGGAGGTGTCGGTGACTGTTGAAATCATCAAATTGTCACAAAATAATATTACCATTGACATATCTACAATAATTACGATCATGTGATAAATTACATCCTGCTGACTTGACCTCCTCTCATAACCCACCAATGGACGGAGAACGGAGGCAGGATGAAGACTCTGACCCTGGAATTTCATTGCACAAACAATTACATACATGTTATTTTTGACTTATAATATAGATAATCATATAAAATTAATTACAAATTTCAAATAACAATATATTAAATCAAGATGAAACTTGTAACAAATTCCCTGAGTCAATACCAAATGTAGTCTATAAGAGATCATCAGTGATAACAATCTATTCCAATACGGATGTCTCCATCATTGGATGTTGCTCCTACATCGCAGCATCCTGCCGAGAGTCCTGCCATGCATCCTGCATCTCAGCATCCTGCCGAGAGTCCTGCCGTGTGTCCTACGTCCCATAATCACACAGGTTCCCACATGAACTATACAAATGTGGGGACACATGATGCCTACTACTCTCACCCTCATCGGCCTAGGTAAGATCATGGGCATGCTGTGATAGAGTTTGGGTGAGAGTAGTCAATGAATGTAACGTCTCCACCTTAACACTCTCCTTCAAAGCTGAAGGGAGTGACCTACGTTCTAGCCTCAACAGGGGTATAGGCACATGGTTTTCATCTCGCTGAGTCTTGATTCTATCTTGGGTAGAGCCACCACCTCTACCCTGGAACTCACGAATGTCAAAATAATTAGGAATCTTGTTGAGGATGAACTCACAATGAAGTTTCCTCAAGAAATATTGTGGTACCTCATCATTATTGCTTGGGTTCTCATCGAAAACCATGTACCATCTAACCCAAAAGTTTTGGGATATTTCTTCATTCCTACACCAATGAATAGGAAACCATTTGCAAGTTTCTTCTAATCTTTGGCCAGTTTTTAGATTAATAAAGTGTGCACATAATTGAGATTTTGTAATTTTTTCATTCTTAACTTGTTCATATAACAACTTGTCAGCATAATATTATCGACAACTCTCCCTATAGTCTTGGAATTCGGTGATTTGTTTTGTCACCGATTCGGTGTGGGAAACAATCTCCTCTAGTGATTTTGCAATCGCCCTCCTACGTTGGGTGGTTCCACTTGGATTATTTAGCGTTTGAATAACAGTTTGAAGATGTTTCTTGTTATCTTCTATTATTCGTAGGTAGTTTTCTTGACTATCCCTTACATTGCGAGGAAGTGAAGGTGGGTTTTGAGGGTTTGGAGGGTCTTGGGGGTTATTTTTACCCTCATCAGCTAGATTTGGGTTTTCTCTTTCCCCAATAACTGTAAATGCAATATAAAAACAAATCAAACATTGTAAAACTCAAAAATTGTTCTCAAACTAATAAAATCAATCAAACCCTACCTTCTTCCTATGCTAGAGCCTCCAAATTTGCTTGATGACATCTTTGGTGGCGAGGTGGCATCATCAATTTGTCGTTTTCTCTTTTACACTTGATTGGATAGGCTTTTCTTCAAAGCGATCATGCTTTCACTTGAGTTTTTTTGCTGCTAAGCTTGCAATGGTCGCAACTATGAGGAGAAATGTGTTTTTTTGCTTTTATGCAAAGCAAAATGCGAGCGCGTTAAAACGCGTGCATGTTATTATGCGCTTGTGTTTTGCTTTACTTTTAGACATGGTGGCAACTTTTTGGTCCCCCATCTCTTTGCATTTACCCTAACGAAAGTTCTTTTTTGAAAACAGAATATGTGCATTTGTTGGAATGTGAATCATGAGCAGTTGTGGTTATCTAAGATGTATGATTCCTTATCTCCTGGTGATCTTACTATCCTAAAGAGGGTAGGCTTGGAGAGGATTTGTTAGGTTCTTGTTGTACATCCTACCTCTCGCATCTGTTGTGATATCCTAACCTATTGGGATGCTGATAGGAAAACCTTCAGTTTCCCCCAAGTTTCAAGAGACTGGACATTACATTATATGATGTTTACCACATACTAGGAGTCCTTGTGAGACGACACCCACTTGTTCTTCCTATTAGCAAGTCCATTGAGGACAAGGCATCTCTGACTTTAATCATGGGGGTGAGTCGTCCTAAGGAGTAGACAGGAGTTTGGCTCACCATAATGTCCTAGATTCGCATTCCTCTCCTAAGGAAGTTCCTTATTGGGTTGATTGCATTGAGGTTATCGAGAGACAAGGCCTCGGCTCGTCTCAGATGATGTTAGGCACCCATCATTCAGTGTATTAAGTAGGGCATCATTTTTGCACGGGGTGTTGACATTCTTGCTATGGTTTAGCATGATTTCTATCGCATTGCTCACCATGAGGTGCTTGCATTCAACCAATCCACTCTGATCATGACATGGATTTATGAGCACATCAGGCCATATCAAAAGGAGCTTCCACTTCCTAATCCTAGACTTCCGAGAGCTACTAGATGGGCTCGCGTCAGCCACTTTGATATTTCATTATGCGTTGTGGCTACTCTCACTAATGTAGACATGATTTTTGACCCTTATGTGGAGATGGAGGAAACTTGGTCTCATGATAGACAGATTCAAGACTACTGTTGCAATGTTTTTGAGATTTCTTAGCATAATGGCTTCGTCAAGGCTCACCATTTTTTGCGAGTTCTTCAGTGGCTAGGAGATAAATTTCCAGAGGACTTGCCCCCAATTCCTACTTGCTACTGATATGTCCAGAAGATGGGTGAGGTCGGCTAGAGACCTGTTGTTTGGACTCCTTTGACTCCTGGGGTTTTAATTACTAAAACTTCTATGACCCCAAGAGGTAGACAGAGGGGAGGGAGACGAGCTCCTTCCCAAGGACTCATTGTCTTGGAGGACACTGACTCTACTAACGAGGACTATGATCCTAAGGGAGATGATGGCTCAGTTGGAGACAACCAGGAGGTTGACTCAGACGAGGAGGAGATACTAGGATCTACTTCTTCAAGTCCTAGACCTCCTCTTTCTAATGATGAGATGCAGTGCATTGATTCCACCTGGTAGTCTAGCGATCCTCGTAAGTTTACATTTGTTTTCATGTTTTGTATTGTTCCTCTTTGTTAAAATCATGAATCGTCATTCCTTCCTTTCTTTGTTTTTCAGATAATGCTAAGGAATGGAGGACCTTCTTTCGTGACACTTCTATTGATTTGGTTGGTCCTTTTACTAGTCTATCACGAGAGCGACTTCTTGTTGATCCTGGAGTTCTTGCTAGAGCTGGTTGACACACTGATATCTTCGCTCATGCCGACCATAGGTGCAAGGAGAATGCCTCTTTGAGAGAAGAGATTCTCACTCTTAGGGTTGATAATATCATTCTAAGAGAGATGGCTCATCTTGGGATTTGGCGTCCTGATTCAAGTGCAGCAGGTCCTTCACATTCTTGGGCTCACACTAGGGTTCTCGTTCTCATAGATCTCATGGAGATTATAGTGTCATTCAGCGGCAAAGGAGTAGGAGCCCTAATGGTTCAGTTGGAGCGATTCATCCCTGAGACTTTTGCCTATTTGTGTCATTATTGTGCCCCCCTTGTATGGGGAGCCTTACTTCTCCTGAGAGCATTTTGTCTAGGCTCTTGTACTTTTGTAGGATTTTGAACCTTTGATATGTCTATGAAAATCGTCTCTTCATGATTACCACTATCGTATGAATGCTTATCTCTTGTGTACTTTGGAAGTTTTTAGAACTTTTTTATTGTGTAGACCCTTAACTCTAAGAATGCATACATGATGACAATGATATGTTTTTAGTTCTTTTTTGGATATATATATATATGAATGCAGAGAACAATATGCAATGCAAGAACAAAAATGATGCTAGAATGAATTTCTACTTCTATGGAATGCCATGAGTTATGACATTGACTTTTATTGCTTTGGATCTCTTTTTCTGATCAATGCATTATGGAACAAATATTATGACTGCTCTTTGGTACGATTTTCAATCCAATGGATTGTGGGTTATCTAGGTGTAGGAGATCTATTCAACTTTGTGAGATTAGGGATTCATAACTCAAGTGGGGACAGGGAGGAGGAGTGCTTCTAAATTTAGGGCTTTGCTAAAGGCTAAATATTGATCCTTATCTAGATGAGACTTTCTTATTAGCTTTCAACTTAGACGAACAACAAATTTTATTGGCGATCACTAGACTTAGATCATAGATAGCAAGCAAGATAGACCTGGGGTAAAGGAAAAATATGGATTAACCAAGGTCCCTAAGTAAAAAAATGGCCCTAAAGACTACTAGACTGTTAGTTTTTCTCAGCTAGTGCATGTGTGTGCTTTGTACCTTTCTCTTTTATTTCCTCTGATAGAATGTCACCCTTGAAGCTTCGAGCTTAGATTTATCTCCACCCAAGGGTACAGACACTCAGCTATCTTCTCTCTATCACTCTTTTTTTTTGTAACTCTCTTTTTTATGCTTTTTCTCTTTTTTGTATTTTATGAAATGCCTCACTTGATTTACTCGTTTTTTAAAATTTATGACTTTTATGAAAATGTTTGAGCTTTGGATATATAATAATTTGATCTCACTATTCTCACTTTTCTCATCACTTTTATTTTTTTGATCACTCATTTTTTTATTCACTCACATTTTAGATTGCTTCCTTCAGAGTTTTGATCCTTCTGACATTTTTGGCCAGGAAAGATAAGGGGTTGAGCGCCACCAAAAATTTTCGTAATCCAGTCAGACATCCTTTTTACTAGGGAAGAATTGGGAAGGTCTACTGGCAAGCTTCCTTAGAACATTGTGGGTTTGAATACTGACTTTGCTTAGACTTAACATCATGAATTATTATGATTGAGATCAATGTAAAGTTAAGAGTTCGGCTTTGATTAGAATCACTGGGAATGAAGGGGGAGAATGGCAATTGTGAAAATAAGGGAATCTCAAAACCTAAAAGGATCACTCTACACCTAGGCAACCTTAGACTCCTTACTGAAATGAAATTAATACAAGAGCGAGTTAGTCACTGAATTGCAAGATGGACAAAATGATGTTGAAATGCAATAAACAAGTTTTGATTTTTTTACAGATTTTTTGCAATTTTTTTTGTATTTTTGGAATATTTGATTTTTTTTTTTGTGTTTTATGATTTTTATGGTTTTTAGACATAATACTTCTTGAGGTGAAAGGCATTGAATGTTTCGCCAAATTCCTCACCTTCCATTGTGCGCAAGAGATAGGCTCCATTACCGACATCCTCTTTAACCATGTAGGGACTTTCCAATCCTCTGTAAATTTTCTTTTTTATCTTCGTTTGTTATTCTTTGTGCTACCTCTTCTCAAGACAAGCTCTCCAAATCTGTAGGGTTTCATGATATTATTCGGCTCTGGCGCTCCTAATTCCAAGATTTCTCTTGGTAACGTGAGACAAAGCAAATCTTGGAAAGCTTGTTGGTGTAAGGGAGTCCAATACAAGACTTCGTCACATCTTAATAACTACATAAGCGTATCAAATTGGTCCTACATGTAAATCTTTACTTCCTGTCGATCCTGAGTATTTTGGAGAAACTGGAATAACTCAAAGGGAGTTTGAGGTTCCCTTTGCTCATCAAAAGGAACAAAGCTTATACTTGTTCTTTCATTGGGCTTAGGTCTCAAATCCATGGAATATCCCACGTAAATTCCTGGTTACTCAAAGACGACAAGATCATCTGTCCCCGATGTTACTTGCATCTTCCAATCTTTGTTGGATGCTCCCTCACTTTTTTCATATTCATTCGAGAGTCTCTCAACCATCTTGATCTGTACCAAGGGTGCTTCTCATTCACCAAGCTCATTTGATTGCACTGAAGCGAAGGTAGTAGATTTGTTGTATATGGAATTTACTTCCTCCAATGGTGTCATTGGTTTGTATGAATCCTTCAACGACATGAGTAGCTCATAGGATTCACTCTCTTCTAGTGTTTCAAGGACACATGACTCACTTGGTGGTGTCAATGGAGAGTAACTTTCTGCTAAGTCTTCCTCGGGATCTGAGAAAGTGTGTGGGTCTGCATTTCTTAGATCTAGTGTAGTTCTTTCAAATATTGGCCCCTCAATTCTGTGAGGTTTCTCTCTTATGTAGGGGAAGAGTTTATAGGTCGGCTCCACATTAATCATAAGAATTTTCAAAGGAAATGTAAGGGGTCCATCCTTTTCTATCCACTCCATGATTTTCGTTGTTGTTTCCTTAGGGATGACCTCCTTCTGTTTCGACTATGTTTCATTTTCTAAGGCTTTTATTTATGCATTGTTTACTATCTTTGTCAGGATTTTTGTCCTCTTGATATATATCGCTTGCAGTGTGGGACTAGGAACATAAATCTTGTTTGTGGGAAGCTCGTAATTGATGTGGATGCCTATTTTATTGTTTGTTGTATTAGACTTTACTATGCTGAAAGGCCTTGGATCCCCTTTTGCAACATATACCTTTCCAAGGTGTAAAAATTGAACTTCTTGGAATAAGGTGGATGGCACAACTTTCATTCTGTGTATCCAAGGTCTCCCAAGGAGCATATTTATACCATGTATCCTTATCAATAACGTAGAATGTGGTTGGGACAGCTTTTGGTCCTAAAGATACTAGAAGTGTGATTTTCCCTATCATTGTGGCCTTTAAGTTGTCGTATCCGCTCAATGTGTCTCAAGATGCAATGATGTTGGTGTGTCCATAACCCATCATCTCTAAAAGAGAGAATGGAAGTATATTCACTATTGCTCCATTGTCAATTAGCGTTCTTTTGATGCATGTGTCGTAAATCCACACCTGTAAGTACAGTGTGGTATCTCCTCTTTTTGTTAATTCCGCCTCAGAAGGCATTTGCATTAAGTCAAAAAAACATGGATCTTTCAATTCAGAATTTGGTGGGTTTACATCGAAATCTACATGATTGATTTGTTCAATGGGAGGAAGCGTGATTGTGTCTAGGTATTTCAATCCTATTACTTTTAGTAATATTGAACAATGTGAAGGAGAGTTTTGGAGGAGGTCAATGAACGAGATGTGTGCGTACATTTTCTTTAAGTTTTCAATTAGTTCATAGGGTCCAATTGGTGCCGGTATCGTTTCCACTACTGAGACTGTGCTTTCATGCATCTGTTTTTGTTTGTTGTTGAATTCTCCTTCCTCTTCTTCGTCATGAAATATTTCCACCAGTCCTAACATCTTAGCTTCTCCTTTATGTCCTAGTTGCGAAGGGACACTTGCATCTGTACCTTGGACTGCATTCTTTTGACCAATTGTTTATGTGTTTCTATGCATGGGAAATGGGTCTTGATAGATTTTCATATATGCATTTTGTAGAGCTATCGGCATTTGTGTTTGCCTTGGTCCTTTCTTGTTGTCCGTTGTGACCTCTTGCAGATTTAGAAACATTTCTATGAATAATCGTTGTCGGTGCTCTAGCAACCTTCTTATTAACCTATTATACTTCCTGCAAGATTATGTGTTGTGCCCCCTAGTCATGTGGAGGGAACAAAATTGATTATACTCGTAGGGGGCCCTTTCGTATCTTCCATCGTTCACATTTCCATTTCCATTCCATGATTGATAGTTATCCCTTGGATAGTATGCATTATTTCGAGGGCAATCCACTGCGTTAACATTCGTGGGATAATAGTCTTTTCCATTGTAATTGTCCCTCACTTTCTTGACCGGTGGTTGATTTGTTACCCCGTCTATCGTCGTGTTTTTGTTATTCTTAAGGATCTTAATGATAGGTGCATTATTTTTGGTATCCTCATTTATTAACCGCCCATTTGACCCATAGGTCCTTCTTCCACTATCAATGGTTGCTTGGTCAATTCATAAGGCACTTTCCAAAGCCTCTTCATAAGACTTGTAAGGCAATTTTTAAACTTCTTCCCTTGTATCCATGTTCAAAGTGTGTAAGAAGAGATCACATAACTCGTGGCAATCCATAGTTAGAGCACTTGTTGAAGAGTAGAGAACTTGTCTCCATCGAGTGACGAAATGGGCCACTAATTCATTAGGTTCTTGCTTCATGAACAGAAATTCTTAGATTCTTATCTTTATGAGTTTATTCATGTCAAAATCTATAACAAACTCTCCTATTAACTATCTGAACGAGTGTATCGAAGCCACTAGTAGGCGATAATACCAATCCAGGGCTATTCCTTCTAATGTTTTTGGGAAGATTTTTGCGATGACCCTATCCCAAGGGAGTTCTCTTATAGCGGTTGTATATGCCTTGATGTGTGAGTTAGGGTCTCCTTCTCTCTTGAACTTTGGGAGATTCGGCAATGGTCGTAGTAACAAGACACTTCTTATAGCCATGTCAAGCGGCTCTTTTAAGTACTCCAAGTATGTTCCCAAGAAGGCACTTTGCGATTGTGGAGTTGACAACATTAACCCCATGAGTGAGCTTTGATAGCTCAATGCCATTGCTTGATTTTCTTAATTTCCATGTATTGTTTGAGTGTGTTTAATAGGAGGATTCCCATTTGGGAATGTGTCGTTACTCCCATTTTGCGAGTAGTAGTTAAGGTAAGGGGGATTCTAAGATGCCCCCGGTCTTGTTCAACTCTAATGTGTTCATACGACTTATGCTTTCTCTTTGGGATGTGTTGTTCTGCTTCCAAAATTCTAATTCTTTGTACTAATGTTGCAATGAGATCCGCAGGTGTATGGCCCCTCCGCACTTCCCCATTTCTAGGGGTCTCGTTTTGTGTTTAGTGCTTCTTCTCGCATAGTATTTTCACATTGCTCTTTCTGTAAAGCAACTTTCAAGGCCTCTTGAGCATCCTTGGCCTCTTGTCAATTTCTCTTGAGTCTTCTTACTTCATCATCTAGATGGGTACTTGAATTTATTGTAGAGGGTTGCTCCATGCAATGAATTTCTAACCTCATTTGCATTCTTATTTCCTTATGAGCCGTATTCGGAATTACAAGATTATGTTCCCATGCAGGATTGTTGAATGATGGAGAACGTCTAGGTTCTCTTTTGTCGTGTTCATAATCTGAGTCTTCATAGTAGTAACAGTTAAAGATTAGTGCATTTGGATCAGGTGGCACATACTTGTTGAAAGAGGGAGTTTCTAGCTCCCTTGAGGGAATATTCCCTAAGTCCAATCTAGTTCCATCATATTTGGGGGTGTTGTAAACACCACAGAATAAATGGAACGAGCGAAGGCAAGGATGGCAAGAGCGGAAGCGGCGAAGATGGTTGCAAAAGCGAAAGTAATAATGACTAAATCTTTGAAGTTGAAACACAAACAACTCGTCGTAAAAGGATTTGCAAGTTCACGTCAAGTTCACCAAAATATGTACACTCAAAAACACAACTCGATACCTGAGGCAATTGCATCGGCTTTTGCAAGCACATGGACCCCTCTCCTTGCCATGGGATGAACCTCCACGTCAATCTCGCTGTCGTTGAAGTAGTCAGTCGAGAGGAGGCGAGACACGAGGGCGGTCCTACTTGCTTGAGAGCTGGACTTCACAGAGAGTGGTCAGTCAATCCTAGGGTCTTTCTTGTGTATTGATTTTAATTTGGTGCTCTGTGACTGTTGTAGTTGAAATAACTATATGACCCGAAGGGTCACTAGTCATTGTTCTCCTGTTTGGATTCTGAAGATTCTAACATTGTGTGGGTTGATAATTGCTCTCATTTATACTTCTGTTAAGTTGGAGTTGTTCTTCAAATTGTTGGATGGTGACTTGTGTTTGGAATAACCTCAATCTGTGTTGTTCTTGAATTGTTAGTTGCACGTGTTATGGTTTAGGGTGAACTTCCTCAATCTCTTTGAGGATTGCCCTCACCCACTCACCTCTAAGCCCAAGGCACATTCGTGAGCCCGAACTGAGAGAGTTGGTTGGAGTTAACCTCGATTTGACTTAGGGTTTATGACCTAAGATTTGACCTTGCGTTTGACCTTGTGTTGGAATCAAGGGTTTGCAATCTTCTTGTGATACTAATGTTTTCGTGTTTTTTTAATTTTTGAATGCATGTAAGCATATATGAATGCAAAACAATATTTTTGTGTTTTTTTGGAATTTATGAAAACAAAGTGTTTTTTTTAATCTAGGAATTGAAATATGTATGCAATCTATAATGTATTTAATTAATGCAATCTGATCTATGTTTTTGTTTGGTTTTCTGGATACTTGGATTAATTACTCTAAGAAAACAAAATTGCTTTAAAATAAACTAAGCTAAAGAACTTTGAAAGAAAACTAATCTAACAGTGCAAAACCTATTTAGCCTATCAAGTAAATTGCAACATTTCATTACTATTTCCAAGAGCGAATTTCAAGATTTAGCTAATTATTAAAAAACACTAAAGAACTTGGAATATGAAACACGTGAGCCTCCACTACCCTTAGGAATCATTGTGTCACCAACCTCTTTGTCCTCTTCCAACAATAGGGATATCATGTTGGCAACAACAAGAAAGGGATGCAAAAGAGCTTTAGAAATCTTGAAACATGAGCTCAATGTGAGCTAATGAGCACTATGGCATGCAAACGCGCAGTGTATCGACGCGATATGAAGCTTTTAGAAAAGTTTGGATGAAACAACAAAGAAATAAAAAAGCTTGAATGTCATGTATGAGCATATGGATGCTAGTTGGAGAGCAAAAACCTGCAAAGATTGGATGCACAAATGAAATTGCTTCCCTTTGTGCTTGAGGAAGGGGGTACTTATAGGTTGAAAGAGGCTATGGAAGGTTGGAGAGGATGGAAAGTTAACTCCCTTGATTGGAGAGTTAACTCAAAAGACCGATGAGTGATCTAGGCTAATTAGGGAGTGAACAATCCAATCTAGCATATCACTAAAACAAAAATGGAGTTAGCATGAATGGATGAGTTGACAAGTAAAGATAAAAATGAGCTAATTATGCATGCTTGAACGCCTGGAATAGTTAACACTATATTTAGATCAAAAACTCATGCAAATAGGAAGAAAAACGAGTCAAATGGAGTTTTTTCATGTCCAAAACTCAAGATTTTTCATAGCTAGAAAAGACGACAGGGGCACCCAAGGGTCTCCCCTTTTGCCAATCCAAGTCACCTGGGGGTGACCCATGGGCAACCCACAGAGGGGAGGTCCTGGGTTAGAAAGTGAGGTTGGAAATTGTTAGTCGGTGAAAAGGAGGTGAACTGCCTCTGAAAACTGGTCGAAAGGTGGTCAAAATCCAAATCTCCAATTGTAAAAATCAAATATCTCGAGGGAGATCCTGAAATAATAGGGAGAGATTTGTACTTGTTGACCACAATTGAAAATTGAAAGTTGGAGATAGTTTGAGAGGTCCTTTAGAGGGCTCCTAGGGGTGGGATTGGATGAAAAACACTAAGAAAAAGTCAAATCACAACAAATAGACGAATACAAGGCTTAGAGATGAAGTCGCAAGCATAGGAAACAAGAATCAACAAGTGTCAAAAAGCGTCGAAAGCAGAGAAAATGTTAGTACGACACATAGGAAACAACAAGAGGGAAAAACCCAAATGCTACTAAGAGAATCGTTGTTGAGAGGACATTATTTCACACTTACATGTATGTGACAAGGATTACGAGTCATCATGGGGTCCTCATAGAGGTTGTGCGTGATTTTGGTGCTTACAGAACTTGTTTGAAACATCATTCTAGTCACCAACTTTGACTTGAGTAAATTGTTTGCCTCTTCAAGGAATTGTGCTACACAATAGTGCAGCTTTACAAGGAGCACTCCACTAGTGGCTTTGGCTTCAACTTTTGAACTATAACAACCTAACTAGTCCAAGCAAGAAGTTTAGTTAATTTGAGTCCATATATTTTAAATCATCACTAGTACAATTCAAAAGTACCTCATACAATAAAGGTCAGTGCCTTGGAAAACTAAACTAACAAACCCACTATAAATATTCTTCATCAGCCAAGAAAAGTAAATCAACTTTTATGACTGCTTAATACCAAAATTCAAGAATTTTTAAAAGAGATCATCAACCTGCAAGCTTGATGTTGAATACTCAATCCACTTAACATAGATGTTACATGTTAGCAATGAGCATCAAATTTTGAAACTTTGAACATCAAAGATCATATTAGTTGCTAATTACCGGTTCAAAAAATAGGTAAAAGCAAAAAATTGTCACACTTTTATAAAGGAAACGGTCAACATTGATCTAAATTTTTAACTTGGATCATTAAAAAGTGACATACATTTTGAATTTTGAAATGATGTAAATTAATGAGATGTATATTTTTTAATGTATTTTATGTTTGTATTTTTTATAAAAATTAAAAGATAATTTGAATACATTTTTTTGTAAAATCGACACTATAATTTAGTTGCTGATAAAATGCTGAAAATGAAGTTAAGTGGGATGTCGCTTTTTTTATAGTAAATTTTATTTTTTTTTCCTTCAAATTTTTTATGTGTATTTATAACTTGAAACTTTAGTGCATGGATTTATTTTTTTATGCATTTTGATAAATATATATTTTTTAATAAATATTAAAAGTTGCGTGTACTGAAAAATAATTATTTCGATGGGACGTCAGTTTTTGTCTTGACTATTTATCTAAAATAAAAAAATATATATATCATCTTGACATGGAATCTCTTCTCTAGTGCATCATATTTTTTTTAACTTTTTTAATAAACTTTACTATTTTTTCTTGATAAGACAATCAACCTTATATTTTGGTGCTGATGACCTACTTTTAGTAAAAATAAAAAATAAAATATTAACAATAATTAGACTATTAAAAAAACCACATTTTTTAAAACTACACTTACAAATCTACAAAAGGGTATTTTTAGAATTTTTTTTTAAAATTATTTACATAAGTAGGAATTGTTGAAACGTCAATTTTTTTAAAATTTTGTATTTTTCTGATAAATTGGCCTCCAAGTGGTGCTACATATGTATTTAGTGGACACTTCTAGTTGAAAAAATTGTGGCCCATATCTACCTTAGCTCGAATGAATCTCACTAGACCATATGTTTGAAAAAAAAAATGACTTTTAGTTAGAAATGTTTAAATTCATTTGTGCTGATAAGTCAGCCAAAAGTGTGACAGTTATATACTTTTACCCAAATATAAACTGCAACCATTTCATTTTAAAAAAAAAAACTTCAATTAAACCATCATACAATGAAGATAACTTAAAATTTAACAATTTATGGGCTCATGTTCTCTCATATTTATTACTAGCATAAACCCATAAAAGCTTATTTTTGATATTATTTCAATCATAATGATACTTAAGGCCTGTTGACTCCCTCTTTTCTCAATGTAATCCAAAGTTTTTCTTAGTCGTAAAAACTTAAAACCACGTAACACTCAACTTCAGACATAAGTTGATGTTCTACTAATTACCTAGAGGAATGTTTTAAATCAAATGACTTCCTTTTTATATGTAGTATACTAACAAGAAAAGAAAAGTAGCAATCAACTAGACCATTGCAATTTCTACAAACTTATTATGACCTAGTAATGGGAAACTTGCTCCTCAAACTTGCCTATGTCGTCGTACCCAGGCTCTCAAACTTTACTATAGTTTCCAATTTGGGGCACATTTCAGGCATAGGTGTACTGGGCATGTGTTGTTTTTCCATTGTACATGGCAATCCATCACAATATACTATGGCACGCATACTAATTGTTCTATAAAGCTTTGCAGGACAGCCTATTTCATTCAACTAGTAAAATGCTCAGCGAGCTAGTTGTTTTACTTGAAATCTATTCAAAATTCCACAATCTACAAAGGAACGTTCTCACGATATTACATTGTTCAACATAATCAAGCCAAAAGTTTGAATCTTGAAAGAATCTTCAGCAGCCTGTGATACATCAGTGATGCTAATGTGTTAAAAAATCACAAAGCAGATATGAATAGTTAGTCGATCAAAGGATAATGGAGCTATATATGCTTCTACCACTTAATTGAGCCAAAAGAATGCAAGAATTGGTGCACAATCTGAGGGACTTGTAACTACATTCTTTGAGCGCCCTTGCTATATTCTTATTCATAAGGTCATTTTGAATGTGTGATAACTTCCACCATTTTATGCATGTTGTGATCACAACCATGCATGGCGCATTTTTTCTTTTTTGGCATATCCCTCAATGTAATCATGCTCCATATTATATCTATGATCACCAGGCTATCAGTTTGATTATGGAATCAATAAGTTGTTATTGTATTTGTGCTCTTTTTATTTAGGTGAAGCTATCGCCAGATACTAAACATTTTCCAGCATGTTGGCGTGCTTTGAGTTTGTACCATAGTAACCTTCCAACAACTCAATGCTGCACTATCAAGAGTAGTTGTGTTGTGAACCAACTACCAAGCAATCCATAATTTCAATACCTCTTACAGCAGCCTCATATGATATTGAGGTCAGCATAAAATGAAATCAAGCATCATGGTATATCATCTTTAGAGAACTCCATTTCTAAGGATGTTACGCTTAGATAACAGTCAATAAAATGTATATGCTGCCAGACAAATAGAATGCAACTTCAGACATAATCAATCGCAATGTACTCACTTTCAACTTGCAAATGAGTTGCTAAGGTTTCAAACTTCCGTGCAAATTACCTGAATAAATGAGCAAAATGTAGATAGTTTATTTTTAAATTTGGAAGTCTGTCGAGAAAATTCAAAAGAGGAACCTCCATTCATTCCCCATTTATTGGAATTAGGACTCCCCACAATACATGACAAGATGCTTCAATGACCAAGTTGCCCAGTAGTTACGGAATACCTAGACAAACTTCCTTCGGTGCATTCCACATGCAATTTCATCACTTGCATATTACATTTCATGTCGATAGACTTCTAAGAAAAGCTTGTGAACCTTTTCCATTCACTATTAAATCCCCAATCTCATATACAGAAAAGTCCTGTATACTATGAAAGTTTCAATTTCTACTTGCTTAATATTAGAGGAAGACATTACAAAGTGTTGCAGCCCCAGTGCATTTGTTATGAGTCTGTAAACAATCAAGCAATGAGCAATAAAATGGCTAGAGACTAATTTGTCACTAAAGCCAAACGTAATAAGTTGCTTGAATCAATGGAGAATTGTTAGTATATCGATGAGGATGTAATTGCAGAAACTAAGTGTAACAAGATGGTACACAAAAAGAGAGTGGAAGGTGGAATTACTTTTACACCAAACCACCATATTCAACCATTTGCATTACAAACCCTATTAAGTAAATAGTTAGGTTTTTAAATAGAGAACATTAAGAGTACAAATTCATAGATGGTGCAATAAGGGCACGGTTTTGATTTGAACACTTTGTTAAACTTGAAGAAGCCCCGATCATCAAGCCAGTGTAATGCAGTGTTATGCTGAGCTGTGATGCATAAGGGCATGTCATGTTATAATATGTGTACAGGATGACAGCACATTGTAACATGCACAAGCAAATTTTTCCAATGACTCGGGCTTGCACAATGTGTGAATGTTCTTCTATGCGAGGGGGAATTTGAAGTTTTTATTGACAACATTCTTTGTCATATCGTTGTGCCGTTTAGAAGACTATATCTTACATCATGAACAGACCATAAACATTTGTGACAAAAGAAGACAAAGTTTGACCTTCTAAAGAGTACACTACACCAAGCCGACAACAAATAGTGAAGTCTTTAAAACAAAGTGCACAATCAAACAATCCCACAAATAGACTACACAGAAAACTGCATAAGCTTCGAAACTTACAACAGGTCCAATCAATAACCTTGTCAAACACAATGAAAGTATGAAAAATGCCAAGTCTATCTTTTCACCTCATCATCAGAATAACTTGTTGAATGTACAGGAGACGACTCTGAGCTCCCAATTAAGCCAATAACTTTGTCCAAAGACTTCCTCCTCCAAGGCCAACTCAAACCATCCATCTTGCCCAAGACCCTTAAAGATTAAACTGGTAATTCTATGAATAATATCATGTAATTCTTGCTAAGGAATTTGCCAAGATGTTCATCTTTCACCATTTAGTACGTGATTTTTTTGAGAAGGATAAAATTGATAAGGGTATTTAATTTTGCCCTGTATGGACCTATCTAAATTGCCACAAGTGAAGGGCATAACCCAATCCCCAGAAACATTTTGAGAGCTAAACATGCAACAGAGCAGATTCAAAATGAAAGCAATCAACTAGACTGCAAGCCTGACCGACTGAAACTATAGTTGTATGCATTGAGCTCCTCTCCCTTGGCTGAGGAGGTTACCCCCTTAATGCTGAGGAGGTCACCGCCTTAACCACATCAGGGGAAGCACATGCACAGCAAATAACAGAAATTTGGGCTTTATATGGATGAAGCAAGATGGTCTATACGCATTACAGCAGTCAGAAACTCAAACAAAAATGTACATATATATCCTTGTTAAAACAGAGAGATCGAGATGGAGAAGCCTGAACGCAGGCATCATGTAAAAAACACAAGAAACCTAGCATGGCAATACAGAATGAAGTTGTTGCCACCGTGCCATCTCAAATAAGATCATTCTTGTATACTGGAAAATATATACAGGTATGCTAAAATTAAAATTAAATTTATGCATTCTTGTACTCTTTACACCTGAAAATTACATTTTAAAATGCACTTAAATATGACATAAAAGTTTCAACCATGGAATGACAATTTTATTGCATTACCAGCAATTTAACTGAAAAGAAAATGGTTCACTTAAATTACATGAAAATAACATTGATATATTCTGAAATCCTCACCTAAAACTAAGATGCTTCATAACTGCTAGAACCCAACTACTGGGGGAGCACTCCAACCAAAGGATGAATCGTCCTGTCCCTGTGAATAATAAAGGCTCAACAGGCTCACCCGGGCAGACCTGTTAATAAACATCAAGCATTGAGATGTTTTAAGAGGTTACAAAAATTTAAGGGGCATTGTCACTGTGCAAAATAGCCTTCACACAAGTACATCTAAAGTGAATACTTTGACAAAATCTATCTCCAAACTTCACAATTACTAGTCCATGATATATACAAAGCGGTAAATTGTTTCCCAACCATTAAATTAACAGCCACAGTTTTTCTTAGCATCTACAAAACTTTATCCACATGAAACTTTAAAATTATAAACATTAAAAATTCTAGAGTGCAACTAAGCTCACCAAGAAAATGTTTTGCATGTCATTTTCAAAACAGAATATGAAGCCACATAAATAAGGCTGACAAAAACATTACATATGTTGAAAACGATGTGGATCTTGGTCCAGAAAGAGTGGTCAAGGTGAATATGCTACAAAAAAAAGTCAAAATTGGAGCATCTGAAAATACTTAAGAGGCATGGCCAACTAATCCTATTCCTCGTTTTGGTGATTCTTCTTTTTCTTTTTCTTCTTTTCACTCTTCTCTTTGTCTTCATCATGCAATGCTTCTGATATAGGAGTCTCTTCTCCCTTTTCCTTGTGCTGCTTCTTTTTCTTCTCACTTTTCTCCACCTCTTCCTCTTCCTCTCCCTCTGCCTCTCCCTCTCCCTTTTTCTTCTTCTTTTTCTCACTCTTCACCTCTTCTACTTCTAGTTCTCCAATGTCTATCTTTTTTGCTCTTCTTTTCACTTTAATCTGGTGTCATCTTCTCTACTTCTCTTCTTTTTTTTCTCCTCTGTTTTATCATGGCTCTCTGCCTCAATTTTGACATTGGGTGCAGCAGCAAGGCTGGCAACCAAAGTATCCCCACCCAAATTCCTCATCCACTCCTGTGGGGTCTTCTCATTAGGCTTCCCATGCTTATCCAATAGCCCCTCTGCAATCATCTTCTTCTTTGTAGATGCCTTTGGTCCCAATCCCCACTTCCTGGGATAAGTATCCCTCTCCATCACTACCCTCTTCACCTTTGCCACAATCCTATGATCACAAGTAGCGATTACAGCGGTGGTCATCTGTGCAATGCCAATTTCAATTGCCTCCCCCTTAGTGGTCATCAAAACCACCTCTTCACCAACCTCGATCCCATTCTCGAACCTCAACAACCCTGGGATCATCAACTTTGCCCCATAGCAAATAGCATTTTTTTATTCACTCACATTTTAGATTGCTTCTTTCAGAGTTCTGATCCTTCTAACATTTTTGGCCAAGAAAGATAAGGGGTTGAGCACCACCAAAATTTTCCGTAATCCAGTCGGACTTCCTTTTTACTAGGGAAGAATTGGGAAGGTCTACTTGCAAGCTTCCTTAGAACACTGTGGGTTTGAATACTGACTTTGCTTAGACTTAAAATCATGAATTATTATGACTAAGATCAGTGTAAAGCTAAGAGTTCGGCTTTGATTAGAATCACTGGGAATTAAGGGGGAGAATGGCAATTGCGAAAATAGGGGAATCTCAAAACTTAAAAGGATCACTCTACACATAGGCAACCTTAGACTCCTTACTGAAATGAAACTAATACAAGAGCGAGCTAGTCACTAAATTGCAAGATGGACAAAATGATGTTGAAATGCAATAAACAAGTTTTAATTTTTTTGGAGATTTTTGTAATTTTTTTGTATTTTTGGAATATTTGATTTTTTTATTTTTTTGTGTTTTATGATTTTTATGGTTTTTAGACATAATAATTCTTGAAGTGAAAGGCATTGAATGTTTCGTCAAATTCCTCACATTCCATTATGCACAAGAGATAGGCTCTGTTACCGACATCCTCTTTAACCATGTAGGGACCTTTCCAATCCTCTGTATATTTTATTTTTCGTCTTTGTTTCTTATTCTTTGTGCTATGTCTTCTCAAGACAAGCTCTCCTATTCTGTAGGGTTTCATGATATTATTTGGCTCTGGCGCTCCTAATTCCAAGGTTTCTCTTGGTAACGTGAGACGAAGTAAATCTTGGAAGCTTGTTGGTGTAATGGAGTCTAATACAAGACTCTGTCGTATCTTAATAACTCCATAAGCGTATCAAATTCGTCCTACATGTAAATCTTTACTTCCTGTCGATCCTGAGTATTTTGGAGAAATTGGAATAACTCAAAGGGAGTTTGAGGTTCCCTTTGCTCATCAAAAGGAACAAAGCCTATACTTGTTCTTCCGTTGGGCTTAGGTCTCAAATCCATGGAATATCCCACGTAAATTCATGGTAACTCAAAGACGACAGGATCATCTGTCCCTGATGTTACTTGCATCTTCTATTCTTTGTTGAATGCTCCCTCGCTTTTTTCATCTTCATCCGGAAGTCTCTCAACCATCTTGATCTGTACCAAGGGTGCTTCTCATTCACCAAGCTCATTTTATTGCACTATAGCGAAGGCAGTAGATCGTGTCTGGGGTTGAGAAACTATGAACATTCTTGGGAGGTTTCCTACCACATTGGTTGATTCATTGTATATGGAATTTACTTCCCCCAATGGTGTCAATGGTTTGTATGAATCCTTTGACGGTGTGAGTAGTTCATAGGATTCACTCTCTTCTACTGTTTCAGGGACACATGACTCACTTGGTGGTGTCAATGGAGAGTAACTTTCTACTAAGTCTTCCTCAGGATCTGAGAAAGTGTGTGGGTCTACATTTCTTAGATCTAGCGTAGTTTCAAATATTGGCCCCTCAATTCTGTGAAGTTTCTCTACTATGCAGGGGAAGAGTTTATAGGCAGGCTCCACATTAATCATAAGAATTTCAAAAGAAACTTAAGGGGTCCATCCTTTTCTATCCACTCCATGATTTTCGTTGTTGCTTCCTTAGGGATGACCCCCTTCTATTTCGACGGTTCTAAGGCTTTTATTTCTGCATTGTTTGCTTTCTTTGTCGGGATTTTTGTCCTCTTGATACATATCACTTGCAGTGTGGGACTAGGAATAGAAATCTTGTTTGTGGGAAGCTCGTAATCGATGGGGATGCCTATTTTATTGTTTGTTGTATTAGACTTTACCATGCTGAAAGGCTTTGGATCCCCTTTTGCAACATATACATTTCCAAGGTGTAAAAATTGAACTTCTTGGAATAAGGTGGATGGCACAACTTTCATTTTGTGTATCCAAGGTCTCCCAAGGAGCATATTATACCCTGTATCCGTATCAATAATGTAGAATGTGGTTGGGACAGCTTTTGGTCCTAAAGATACTGGAAGTTTGATTTTCCCTATCGTCGCGGCCTTTAAGTTGTCATATCCGCTCAATGTATCTCAAGACGCAGTGATGTTGGTGTGTCCATAACCCATCCTCTCTAAAAGAGAGAATGGAACTATATTCATTGTTGCTCCATTGTCAATTAGCGTTCTTTTGATGCATGTGTCATAAATCCACACCTATAAGTACAGTGTGGTATCTCCTCTTTTTGTTAATTCCGCGTCAGAAGGCATTTGCTTTAAGTCAAAAAAACATGGATCTTTCAATTCGGAATTTGGTGGGTTTACATTGAAATCTACATGATTGACTTGTTCAATGGGAGGCGGCATGATTGTGTCTAGGTATTTCAATCCTATTACTTTTAGTAATGCTAAGCGATGTGAAGGATAGTTTTCGAGGAGGTCAATGAACGGGATGTGTGTGTACATTTTATTTAAGTCCTCAATTAGTTCATAGGATCCAATTGGTGTCGGTATCGGTTCCACTATTGAGACCGTGCTTTCATGCATCTCTTTTTGTTTGTTGTTGAATTCTCCTTCCTCTTCTTCGTCATGCAATATTTCCACCAGTCCTAACATCCTAGCTTCTCCTTTATGTCCTAATTGCGGAGGGACACTTGCATCTGTACCTTGGACTGCATTGTTTTGACCGCTTGTTTATGTGTTTCTATGCATGGGAAATGGGTCTTGATAGATTTTCATATATGCATTTTGTTGAGCTATCGGCGTTTGTGTTTGCCTTGATCCTTTGTTGTTGTCCATTGTGACCTCTTGCGGATTTAGAAACATTTCTATGAATAATCGTTGTTGGTGCTTTGGCAATCTTGTTATGAACCTATTATGCAGGATTGTTGAATGATAGAGAACGTCTAGGTTCTCTTTTGTCGTGTTTGTAATCTGAGTCTTCATAGTAGTAACAGTTAGAGATTAGTGCATTTGGATCAGGTGGCACATACCTGTCGAAAGAGGGAGTTTCTGGCTCCCTTGAGGGAATATTCCCCAAGTCCAAATCTAGTTCCATCATATTTGGGGGTGTTGTAAACACCACAAAATAAATGGAACAAGCGAAGGCAAGGATGGCAAGAGCAGAAGCGGCGAAGATGGTCGCAAAAGCAAAAGTAATAATGACTAAATCTTTGAAGTTGGAACACAATCAACTCGTCGTAAAAGGATTTGAAAGTTCACGTCGAGTTCACCAAAATATGTACACTCAAAAACACAACTCGTTAGCCTAAGGCGGTTGAGTCGGCTTTTGCAAGCACATGAACCCCTCTCCTTGCCACATGACGAACCTCCACGTTAATCTCGCTCTCGTGAAAGTAGCCAGTCAAGAGGAGGCGAGACACGAGGGCGGTCCTACTTACTTGAGAGCTGGACTTCGCAGAGAGTGATCAGTCGGTCCTAGCGTCTTTCTTGTGTATTGATTTTGATTTGGTGCTCTGTGACTGTTGTAGTTGAAATAACTATATGACCCGAAGGGTCACTAGTCATTGTTCTCCTGTTTGGATTCTAAAGATTCTAACATTGTGTGGGTTGACAATTGCTCTCATTTATACTTCTGTTAAGTTGGAGTTGTTCTTCAAATTGTTGGATGGTGACTTGTGTTTGGAATAACCTCAATTTGTGTTGTTCTTGAATCGTTAGTTGCTCGTGTTACGGTTTAGGGTGAATTTCCTCAATCTCTTTGAGGATTGCCCTCACCCACTCACCTCTAAGCCCAAGGCACATTCGTGAGCCCAAACTAAGAGAGAGTTGGTTGGAGTTAACCTCGATTTGACTTAGAGTTTATAACTTAAGATTTGACCCTGCATTTGACCTTGTGTTGGAATCAAGGGATTGCAATCTTGTTGTGATACTAATGTTTTCGTGTTTTTTTTGTTTTCGAATGAATGCAAGCATATATGAATGCAAAACAATATTTTTGTGTTTTTTTGGAATTTATGAAAACAAAGTGTTTTTTTAACTCTAGGAATTGAAATATGTATGCAATCTATAATGTATTTAATTAATGCAATCTGATCTATGTTTTTGTTTGGTTTTCTGGATATTTGGATTAATTACTCTAAGAAAATGACTTTAAAATAAACTAAGCTAAAGAACTTTGAAAGCAAACTAATCTAACAGTGCAAAACCTATTTAGCCTATCAAGGAAATTGCAACATTTTATTAGTATTTCCAAAAGCAAATTTCAAGATTTAGATAATTATTAAAAAAACACTAAAGAACTTGGAATATGAAACGCGTGAGCCTCCACTACCCTTAGGAATCCTTGTGTCGCCAACCTCTTTGTCCTTTTGCAGCAGCGGGGATATCATGTTGGCAACAACAGGAAAGGGATGCAAAAGAGCTTTAAAAAGCTTGAAACGTGAGCTCAATGTCAGCTAATGAGCACTATGGCATAAGCTTCGAACATTGCAACAGGTCCAATTAATAACCTTGTCAAACACAATGAAAGTATGAAAAATGCCAAGTCTATCTTTTCACCTCATCATCAGAATAACTTGCTGAATGTACAGGGGACGAATCTGAGCTCCCAATTAAGCCAATAACTTTGTCCAAAGACTTTCTCCTCCAAGGCCAACTCAGACCATCCATCTTGCCCAAGACCCTTAAATACTAAACTGGCAATTCTATGAATAATATCATGTAATTCTTGCTAAGGAATTTGAGAAGGATAAAATTGATAAGGGGATTTAATTTTGCCCTGTATGGGGACCCATCTAAATTGCCACAAGTGAAGAGCATAACCCAATCCCCAGAAACATTTTGAGAGCTAAACATGCAGCAGAGCAGATTCAAAATGAAAGTAATCAACTAGACTGCAAGCCTGACCAACTGAAACTATAGCTGTATGCATTGAGCTCCTCTCCCTTGGCTGAGGAGGTCACCGCCTTAACCACATCAGGGGAAGCACATGCACAGCAAATAACAGAAATTTGGGCTTTATATGGATGAAGCAAAGATGGTCTATACGCATTACAGCAGTCAGAAACTCAAACAAAAATGTACATATATATCCTTGTTAAAACAGAGAGATCGAGATGGAGAAACCTGAAAGCAGGTATCATGTAAAAAACACAAGAAACCTAGCATGGCAATACAGAATGAAGTTGTTGCCACCGTGCCATCTCAAATAAGTTCATTCTTGTATACTGGAAAATATATACAGGTATGCTAAAATTAAAATTAAATTTATGCATTCTTGTACTCTTTACACCTGAAAATTACATTTTAAAATGCACTTAAATACGACATAAAAGTTTCAGCCATTGAATGACAATTTTATTGCATTACCAGCAATTTAACTGAAAAGAAAATGGTTCACTTAAATTACATGAAAATAACATTGATAGATTCTGAAAACCTCACCTAAAACTAAGATGCTTCATAACTGCTAGAACCCAATTACTGGGGGAGCACTCCAACCAAAGGATGAATCTTATCCAAACTTCACAATTACTAGCCCATGATATATACAAAGCTGTAAATTGTTTCCCAACCATTAGATTAACAGCCACAGTTTTTCTTAGCATCTACAAAACTTTATCCACATAAAACTTTAAAATTATAAACATTAAAAATTCTAGAGTGCAACTATGCTCACCAAGAAAATGTTTTGCAGATGTCATTTTCAAAACAGAATAAGAGGCCCACATAAATAAGGCTGACAAAAACATTACATATGTTGAAAAAGATGTGGATCTTGGTCCAGAAAGAGTGTTCAAGGTGAATATGCTACAAAATCAAGTCAAAATTGGAGCAATTGAAAATAGCATGGCCAACTAATCCTATTCATCGTCTTGGTGCTCCTTCTTTTTCTTTTTCTTCTTTTCACTCTTCTCTTTGTCTTCATCATGCAATGCTTCTGATATAGGAGTCTCTTCTCCCTTTTCCTTGTGCTTCTTCTTTTTCTTCTCACTTTTCTCCACCTCTTCCTGTTCCTCTCCTTCTCCCTTCTTCTTCTTCTTCTTTTTCTTTTTCTCAGTCTTCACCTCTTCAACTTCGAGTTCTCCAATGTCTTTATCTTTTTTCCTCTTCTTCTTTTCACGTTTATCTGGTGAGTTATCTTCTCTACTTCTCTTCTTTTTTTTCTTCTCCTCTGTTTTATCATGGCTATCTGCCTCAATTTTGACATCAGCAGCAAGGCTGGCACTCTTCTTTTTTTTCTTCTCCTCTGTTTTATCATGGCTATCTGCCTCAATTTTGACATCAGCAGCAAGGCCGGCGACCAAGGTATCCTCTGCCTCAATTTTGACATCAGCAGCAAGGCTGGCAACCAAAGTATCCCCGCCCAAATTCCTCATCCACTCCTGTGGGGTCTTATCATTAGGCTTCCCATGCTTATCCAATAACCCCTCTGCAATCATCTTCTTCTTTGTAGATGCCTTTGGTCCCAATCCCCACTTCCTGGGATAAGTATCCCTCTCCATCACTACCCTCTTCACCTTTGCCACAGTCCCATGATCACAAGTAGCGATTACAGCAGTGGTCATCTGTGCAATGCCAATTGCAATTGCCTCCCCCTTAGTGGTCATCAAAACCACCTCTTCACCAACCTCGATCCCATTCTCGAACCTCAGCAACCCTGGAATCATCAACTTTGCCCCATAGCAGATAGCATTCACTGCAGAGTCCTTGACAACCAATCTCTTATAGCTGGTCAGCAAAACTTCCAATGGCATTATAACCCTTCTCAAATAGGACTCATCCTTGTAATTATCATACATCCATTGTGCATCAAGCACATCATGCATTGTCACGAGATTGTCCCTTTCACCTAAAATCCCAGACCGGACTCTCCTCAGCTCTTGCATGTGACCGCCAACTCCCAGCAAAAGCCCCAAGTGAACACACAGTGTCCTGATATAGGTACCTGTATGTAAATAAAATGCGTACACTACACTGTAAGTATACATGAAACAAATATAAACAATATTACAAATTTAAAAAAAGATATAACAATCTCTGTAATATGGCAATATGCCAAATGGGTATACATAACAGTACAGTACATACCAGAAAACAACTACTTTTAACTTCACAAATGAATGCCATTACCTGCCTCGCAGGACACCCAGAAGACAACCAGATGCCTTTCTGCATCGTATTCGAGCAGCTTGCTCTCGTAAATCGTCCTGATCCTCAGCTGTCTCTTCACGGCGGAAATAAGCGGCGGGCGCTGAAAGAGCGCTCCTGTCAAGGTCTCAAGCGCCCTGGCAACCTTGGCCACATCAGGCACAGCCGAATGCAGCCTTGCCACGCAAACGTACTCCTTCCCAGCACCCTGCTGAGCCTTCACAAGCCTCGTGGCTCTCTCCACGCAGACTATTAAGCTGCCGGTGACCTTGGGATCCAGGGTCCCGCTGTGACCGGTCTTCTCAACCCTAAGCATTCTCCTTATCCATGCGACCACCTCGTGCGAGCTAGGGTTTGCAGGCTTGTCGAGGTTTATGACGCCGTAGCGGATGTAGTCATAGAGCGGGCGCTTCAGCGGTGAGTTGCCTGTGGGAATGGGAGTATAGTGGCCCGTGCGGATGTTGAGCTTGTTGAAGTTTTTGAGCAAGATTGGCCACGAGGAAGTGTCCATTGCTGGGGTGTAACTCTGGGGCTTTATGAGGTAGTCGCCTTCTTTGTCCTCTCCATTCTGTGGCATGTTTTTCTTCTTTTTTTTCTCTTCTGTGGACGCCATGGGATTCGAATGCTCGCTGCCTGAGCGGCGCGAGAGTAATTCAAACGCTCGTTGATCTGTACATGCTTGATCGCTGCCTAATGTTACTCAAAGAGTTTGCAAGAGTGTGAAATATGTATTTAGGGTTTTATTTAGGGTTTTAGGGAGGGTAGAAACTTTAGGGTTCAATGAGCCTCCCTACATTTTAATTTAGGGTTTTGGCCTTCCTTCAGGGTTTTTTATTTTCTCTGTTTTACTTTTCGACCGTTTTTGGTTCACAGGCGTGAAACCTCACAACCGTCTAAGCAAACAAACAATAAGGAGGTGTTTTGTGTTTGCCCATATTAGCAAAGGAGAAGAAGAAAACAGAAACCTAGCTCCCACCTAAAATCGTAAATGAGAAACATATTAATATTGTCATTGAAGTTGATTAATATAAATTCATTGAAGTTAGCTTATTAATGTGATTACGTGCAAGGGAATTTATAAATAGCGTTAGGTATTTGATGGAATATGGACATTATTTTGTATGCACATTTAAAAGAATTCATGGTACATGTTAAATGGTCTTGTGAAAATGTAACTTATGGAGATATTATAAGAATACAATTAATTTTAGGCTTTTATTTACCAAAAAAATTTGAAAGTTTAAAAAAATGAATTCTTAATTAGTTATTTTTTAATTATTTAGGTAGTTAATTGTATTCATTTTTTCTTTAATTTATATAAATAGAAAAAAATAGTTTGTTTACATTAGGTTTATTTTTTTGATATAATAGTTGAGGTTTTTATAAGGTCCCACTCTTGAAACTAAACAAAGTTTATATATTATATCTATATCCACTCAAGAGAACTATATTTTAAAACTATTATTATACTCCAAAAAATTTTAACATACGAAAGAGGGGAAAACATTGAGAATGTGTTATCACAAGTTTGAACACAACTAAAAGCAACACCACCTTCAAACAAACCCCCACCTCTCTCGACTTGTTGCAACATCCTTACGATCAACCACAAAATTTTCACCCCCCATATGGCTAAGCCAAGCATCTCCCCTAGTGGAAAGGTGCTTTGAAATGCCCTTGATAGTGGTGCAAGCCTTAGCTCGAAGCACATATCCTTTTGACACTAAGTAGGTGTCAAGAGATACCACAAAAGACTAGTATTGAGTAGTCACTTTTGAGCTTTGCACATCCATTGCTATGAGTGACACATAGTGCTACTAACACCTTGATTGTGTCATAACAAAAGGCCCTCAAGACTCCCACTTCTTGCTAAAGCAAACCCAATTCTTCTTGCCAATATATTTTAGCTGCTACCAAGTTCACAAACTTCTCCTACTCAAGCTCTATAACTTCCTTTTGCTTAGCTTCCTCAGCCTCCTCTAAAATCTTAACCACCTCAATATCTCCAAATTGGTTGGGTAAGAAAGTCTTCAACAAGAAAACTTTTAACTCCATGTCAAGGACAAAGTAGGGAAAAGTGGTGATGAAATCTTCCCTTAGAGCCATTTTCAACCTATTACTATACTCCAAACCCTTTTCTCCTAACACTTTGCACACAAACCCTAGCACCCCTTCATTCTCATAATGGAAAATATTCCCAAGATGATATGTCAACGCTTCAACATTTTCTTTGATTCTCTTGCCTTTGTATGTGCTCCTTTTGCTCATAATACTCACTTTCAATAGAATGCCAACGCCTACAAGATAGACACCCAAGAAAGAAAGACACTAGACCCATGTTGCAACAAAAGAACACCAAGAGCACTAAATAGAGGCCATCTTCACGGATTCTAAAGACTACTTAGTCTCTCATGCATATTGTATTATATCTTGTGCATGCTAAAGTTGAACAAGGGTCCAATCATCTATGACACCCTTAAGCTTTTAATTGATAATCCTTCATACATTCTACAATAAATCTCCTTAGATCTAAAGTAATTAATGCTTTCATAAATCTTCCCTTGAAAATTTATTACAACTAGAAGGAGATAGAGCCTTAACTAGTATGTCCAACCTAAAATGTAGAGAGCAGAAAAATCGAGGGTGATAACACATATAGTTTTCTAATTTTGGCCAAGTATTCACATGAAAAATGCACTCATCTATAAGAGGATCTTGCTATGTTCCAATATTAGCTAAATAGTCTATTGTTGCATTTGCACTTATCCAACAATGATTAAATCTTAATTTAGAGAAATTTTCTTTCAAACCTTGTGCTTCTTCCACAAAACAATTAAAACTCCAATTAGGACTAACTTTTTTTATAGCATTTAGATACCATTAGTGAGTCTCCCTCCATTATCACCTACTTAGAATTGAGAGAAACCACTGTACCCATCTCTACCATTAACACCTCACATTCAACCTCATTGGTAGTTTTGTTGCCAAAGAATAAAGATCTACCATACATTAAATTACTATTAAAGTCTTGCATAATCAGTCCTCATCTCACTTTACCTAGATTACCTTTGGAAGCCCTGCTGAAGTTTACTTTAACAAACCCATATGGAGGAGAATTTCATAGGTCCATGTCTACCTCTCTACAATTCTTTTTAATTTTTAACTTGCAGGTTACTGAATTATTTCCACTTACCCCTTGAACATGTGGTTTACATTAGATTTGTTAAGCATATTTATATTGTTAATTACTAATTGGTATTCATTCAATTATATTGAGTTAAAAGGAGAGACCAAATTACCCAATTTAATGAGTTGATTTATGGTTATCAACTAATTAGAGTATCTCATTCATTTAAACAATTAAAAAGACCAAAAACAAATTTTCATTTAGTTGTGTTAGTTAGTTTAGATTTATTTCTTGCACACAAAATCATAAAACACAAAAATAATTTACACCAAACAAGTACACATCTAGTGATCCAAACATAACTAAGAAAATTCTTAACTTGTTAAACATTTGATCAAAGAAATAAACAATGAACAACCTTTTAAATAAATTTGAACAAACATTTAAATAGATTAACTTGTTCTCCTTAAATTCAGAGGACCGTTATTGATTTTATCACATATGTGTCCTAGATTGAGGCCCAACTTAGTTGAATAAATCCTTAGAGAGTTAGAAGAGTCTTTGTCTCCTCCTCGCACCCTTTCTACTCAAACAATGGCTTTATTAGAAAACATCAAACATGAAAACACTCATTTCAAATTTCTACATCAAGAAAACAACTACAAAACAAAAATTTATCCACAAACTATTCATTAGACATTTATTCACACACTACTTATCAAACATTTACAAACATTACTTTCAAACTCATTCCCAAGAAGATCTTCCTCGGAAAAGGACATCAATATGATGTTGCCAAAAAATAGAACACAAAATTTATACAACAAGCAACCATATGTTAGGCTTTACATAAGTCTACAAAGAAACATAGATGTATGGAGAGAGAGAGAGAGAGAGAGAGAGAGAGAGAGAGAGAGAGAGAGAGAGAGAGAGAGAGAGAGAGAGAGATTAGCCCACGGTTTTGTAAGATGGCAAAATGTTAACATATAATACATTTCTTCTGTTTCTTTCTATTTTTTTGTGGGATAATTCATGTGGATTTGAAATAAGATTTAAAAATCAGAAGTCATGGCCAAAACCCTATCAATTGAGACTGCGAAGTTTAGGAGGTAGAACTTTGAGTTGTGGAAATTAAAGGTTGAAGATATTTTGTGTCTTTCTAATTTAGTCTTGATAAATGTTTTAGTAGATTGATGAATGTTGTGGACTTGACCTAACTCACTTTTGTAGTTCTATATCTAATCCTTTCACTTTTATAATTCAAAATTCAAGTTAATGCCTTGCTGACCATTTCACTAGTCATTTTGAGTTGACTTAGCACACATTCTTGTTAACATGTGTCCTTCATTGTGTGTAAGAACATTCATTAACTTATCTGAACACATCTAGATTTCAAATTGTAAAGGGAATAAAAATTAAATTAGTGCATAATTAAAGCATTTTATCATATCGCATCAATCTATGTTTGTTGTATTTATTTTTAAGTCTTTGCTCAAAGCCATGCAGTCAATTCGCTAGGGGTTCAACTGATGAGAACTTGATCCTTACAATTCTATAAATTCACAAATGTGTTTATAAACATCACTTATATTTACAAGTTTTCAAATATTAGAGATTAGGATGAACAAAGTTCAAAAGTATGTGAATTGTCAAAGCATTCCTATAGATACGAGTTTAATTCTATGCACATGGCTCATTTTTGTACTTATGACTATGATTGGTTAATTTCTACACTCATATATCTAATCTAGCAAAATTCTAAGGATAACTATGTTTAGATGTTGTCATTCTTCTTTTAAAACATCTAAGGAATTGCAATTTTGAGTTACAAATCAAAAGTTATGGTTGAAACAATAAATAATCATCTATCAACCATAAAAAACTACTAAGTGTTTTTATTTGTATATTTCCAAAATTTTAAATTAGGTTATATGATGCCACAACTTTAAATTAGGTTAATTGGAGTACATTGATTGTTGTATTTGTTAAACATAATTTTTAGTAAAGAAATTTATTTTATTTTATTTACATTTTAGTGAACTCAACTTCCTTATACAACTCAACCTAGGGCATCCTTCCAGATTTGAGTCATTGGTTATATTTTTTATTGTATACTTTTCATTTCAAATTTGTTTAGGGTTTGAATCTACCTTTATTTGTGCTTCATTATGTTATTTTGATTAGTGTTTGGGCTATTATTATTTGTTATCTCTTTGATCCTTATCCCATGCACCCTCCTTTATGCACTTTCACTAATAGATTTTTATCATGGATCATGTCTTCTCCCCCTTCCTTACCAACCTCATTTTTTATGTCATCATGCTTTTATGATGACACATCTTTTGTAGCATGTGATAGTGACTTAGCTACTACTTCATACCTATACACACTTGATATGTCTAGTGATATTGATTCATGTGATTTTGTGACTAACAAACATTCCTTTTCCACCTCGTGATGGCTTATCATTTACATCTATGGATTCCCCTCCAAGTGCCTCTCTTTATCCACTTTTTCTTGAGGAGTCCAATAATATAGATGTTATGTCGCAAAAAGTTTCCCTATGACTTTTTACCTCCTAGTTTAGCTCCTAGGTCCCCCTAAGTTCATAATGCATGTTTAAAACTTATCCCAGAGCAATTTCCCCTGAAACCCATGTCAAATGGGGCCTAAGGGTTCAATTTAAAGCTTAATCAAGACTCAAAAAGTGTCTTGGGACTTGGGCATCCAAGTCCAGACTGATTTATCGGGGCCTAAATTTTAGATGTTAACATAGGACCTTTAAAAAGGTTTCCCTTTGTCAGCCTTTTCAATTTGAATTATGAATGTTTAGCGGGAATGCATATTTAAGTAGGTTTATGTCTTCATTTTACTCCTAGATGAAAAAGTTGATTAAGTCAAACTTATGATTATCAAGCAAAGAGCATTCAAGGCATTCATTGTGTTGCAGAGTAGAATTGTGTTGTGTTTTTATGTGTGTTGTTGTAGATCTAGCTTCATCAACTCATTTCCTCATGATTTGAAGGCTCTTCATCTTCGTGAGGGTTTAACCTCTAAGGCGACATTTACTTGTGCTTCAATCAATTTGTTTTATTATTGGATTTGGCCTCTACCCTGCAAGGGCACACACTCTATCTACCAACGGTGTTGGAAGGCTTGAATGTCAATTTTGGGCTTGACCGAGGAAAGCTCCTAAACACCATAACCCCCAAACCCCTCTCCTTGTGATTGAAAACCTTACAAGTGCAAGATTTAGTGAAGTGGAGTTGCAAAGAAGTAAAGCAGAGGAAAGAGATTCAAGATCTGAAGAAAAGTACAAAAAATATACCCTACTGGACTATGGTGCCCACCCCGTAGTCCTCCTGATTGGCATCTCCAGAAACTTTGAAGCAGGTTGCAGTCTGATACAGATCATTGTTCCATATATGTAGAAAAGTTACCCTATTAGACTCGGGCACCCGTTCCCTTGTCCCTAAAGTTTTAGCCTCCAAAAATTTGAATCCTGGTATGTTTCTATTATGTATTTCATGTCTTCCTATGTGATCATCTATCGTATTTTGTTCGTCTGCATGCGATTTCATGTATTTATTATTTAAGGCTTAATTGAACTATGGTTTGACAAATTTATCAATCTATTATGTATTTCCTATCATTTCATAGTGACATCAAACCTATAGCTGAGTCCTCTTACATCAGTAGTGACTTAGCTTGGTTTATGTCCTTGAATGTTTATGTGAAAGGAGGGTTTGATTGAATCTATCTTAACTATAATTCAACTTTATTCCCCTTTTTTATCATTAAACAATAGATACAAGTGTTTCACCTTCACTTTCATGCAATGATGATGCACCCTCTCCCACGTGTAGTGTTATTCTTGTTCCATGTGGAAAAAAAACATTATTTTGCATATGAAAAAATTTAAAGTATATATAGTTTGTAAAATTGAGTTGCTAAGAGAAATACATATGGGGTATATCTTTTAATATATATTAGTAATTTCTAGGAAATTAGAGTATTTATATGCTTAATTTTAAAGATTTTTCTAATCTAATATAATACTATATAATATAAAATATATTATAATTATAAATTTTTAGTATTGTATTATAGTATAATATATTTATTTTTTAGTTATATCTACAAATAGAGACTAGACACCAAACAAGAAAGCTCACACATTTGAATTAGCTACTAAGTGAAACATAGGGATCTTCAAATCCATTAAGAGACACTTGAGAAAACAAAAAATGACATGGGCCATAGGGATACAAGACAATCATCATTCACTTAAAGACATAACAATTGAGCTTCCATTACTCTTTGGTGTACCCATTGCACACCAAAGTGTGAACTGATTGATTCAACTCAAGGTTTTGATTTGATAATAGGTGGAATCCCCTATAATAATTTGGCAGGAAACAACTAGAACACAAGGGATGGGCTTCCTCTATTTTTTATGAATTTCCATAAATTGTGATTTATGTAATGCATGCAATACAATCAATTGTAAACCTTCATTTTGTACTGATTTAGACTTCAATAGATTATAAATTCCTTATTTCTCATAGCCAAGTTCCAGCCCAAATTGAAGAGGATACCAAAAACAAGTATTGAAAATTATGGACATTATTATTATTATTTTGATTCTATGTAGCAAATTTGTTTGCAAAATCAACAAGGGACTAATTGCAAGTTATGGATATTGCCAATTATAGACCTTATGATATTTTGGTAACAAATTCTTTATTGTGTACTTGTCTGCACTTAAATAAATTAGTAATTTCTTGTTTTTTCATACTCATATTCCCCCAAATTGAAGAGTTTAGCCGAAACAAGTATTGAAAATTATGGACATTATTTTGATTATATGGAGAAAAATTATTTGTACAATCAACATGGGACTAATTGTAGGCTTTGATGTTGCCAATTATAATCCTAGGATTATTAGTTTGATTAGTCATGCTAACCATGGTTTTCTTTTGCAAGGATTGAATGAAAGCCTAGAGGATGTGCAAAAAATCAAATTTCATAAAAAAACACTTAGATTTAGAAAAGGATTACTATGAAACCCATCACAACAAACCATTTCAAAAGATAAAGCTCAAAGAAAGTATATCTTCCAAAGGTTTGTCTGTAGAAAATAAACATATAAATTTTTGTTTACCACACCATGTTAAAGGATTGGTTGGATTTGGAGTTCTAGATCACCTTGTCCATTAGTAGTGGAAGCTTAAAGAGTTTGAGAAAGGCCCACCATACTTTTACTTTTAATATGTGATAGTATACCAAAGGGTGTATGGACAAACCATAGCCTAACCTTCCTATGAATAATTATTTCTAAATTTTACCTTTATCACCTATGACAATTGAAGAGACATTTACTAAAACACAAAATCATTAGCCATCATGGGATTACAAAACTAAGCTTAACTGCATAAACATAGTGGAAAAAACTCTTCCATTGTGTGATAGACTTAGGTCTAATGTTAAGCATTCTAATGGAAAACTCTACATTAAAGATCAGACTATGGTACTTTTAAAATGTAAAAAGTGGAGCTTGGTATGGGTTGGTCTAGATAATCTAGCACCACTAGAGCCTCATTAAATGGTACTTTCATGCTAATGATCCAACGATAAAGAAAACAGATTGACTTTCAATCAGTCATTTCATGCCCATGATCCAAAGATGACATATGTCTATTGGGAACTACATGTATGTTTCTTAAGGACCTAATAATTTTCCTTTAAGACCTCTTTAGTGTACACCCATCTCTAACAATAGCAACATCCCATCTCCGAGCTTCATTGATTCATACATGGCATGATCAATCTAATTGGAAGAAAGAATGCCACTTATTGAAGGGGCTCAATAATGGACATTTGCAACACTTAAAAAGTCTAGCAAATGCAAATACTGCTTAACAACAACTATTATTCAAGTCTCCCCTCATTTCACCACCATCCCAACAAAAAATGATTAATATTTTCAAGTATTATGTTGGAGTGAGTTGTTGCTATACCAGCCATTTAGAAATATTCACAATGATATTGGTTCATTAAAATAATATATTATATCCCATTGGGAAAGAATTTCAATAGCTACCATCCATGGAATTTGCATATTAATCGCCAAATCTATAGACATACACTAATGATGAAACTCCTGATTTGGGACATGCAATGGAAGAAGATAATCCCGATGAATGGCAAGTATTGTGAAGTCTATACCTAGGCCTACCATTTCAACTAGATGAGCTCAACATGCTTGGGAAACAAGAAGAGGACCAATTAAGAGCACTATGACTTGCAAATAATTGACGAAAACAAAAAAAAATATCGTTACTTGCATACCTTCTCTTACCCACTACTATTCAAAAACAACTTTACCTACATGCATGTCAACATATTTAATTTACTCATTTCTTTTCTAATGTAGAATAGCAACACATATCACTACATTCTTTCAATGATCATTCACCAACAATAAAAATGTATGCTCTCTTCTCCAAATATAAAGGAACCACTAATTACTTTTATCTACACACTTTACAATCCTCACGTACCCCTGCACAGTTGGCTTTTATTTTATTTCTCGCATGACATTTTTATTTTTTCTATACAAAGCAAATGATGCTCTTTTCCTTTTTTTTTTTTCCCAATTATAAGAACTTCTCAATTTTCATTCTATAGTTGTTTATGAGAATTAATATACTTTACACGTGAAATTTCCAATTTTCTACAACCTTTCTTGGCGTACCCATTGCACACTAAGGTGCGATTGCTAGTTATAAGTAAAAAGATGACTGGGACTTAGAATCATACATTTTAATTTCCCTAAAAGTCTTTAAAGTTTAGGTAAGGCAAAGATTTAAGTAGATTAGAAGATTAGAATAAAATTAAGGTCAATTTGTTATGTTAGAAGAGTTATTGAATTATTAGGAAGAGGTGGTGTTATTGAACTATTAGGACTGGGTAAGATTAAATAAGAAGGTTTCCCAAAAAAAATATTATAAATTAGTGTAATATTTTTTTAACGTAATATAATTGACACTTCTCAAAAAAGTCTTTGAAAAATATTTTTTTCAAATATTTTAATTAACATTTCGTAATATAGTAGGATTTCAAACATTGATTTAATGAAGTGTTTTTATGGTCAAGGAGAGGGTTTGATTAAAATGTCAATCAATGTTTTATGATGGATAAAATTAGAAAAGTATGTTTTAATAATGGAGTGATTGGAAATGTCAGTTGAATGGTTAAGATGTGATTACAAATCTCAATTAAATGATTTATTTTTATGGAGGGATGTGATTAGAAATGTTATTTGAAGGGAATGTTCTCATGACATGGTTAGATTAGAATTATCAATTAAATAGAATGTTTTTGTGATTAGTAATGTTTATTGAACAAGGTGTTTTCATGATGAGGTGTGGTGATTGGGTGTGCGACATTGATAGTTTTTATGCGAAGTTTTTTTCCTAATATTATGGAATTTGGAAGATTTAAATCTTAAATCTATTTCTATTGTTTCAATGTGTAACATCGGAAAATGTCTCCTTGGGGGCTTTTCCCTCATGAGGTTTAGCTCCTGGGTCTTTTGCATGCATTTAGGACATCTTACTTCATAATTTGGCATCCTGATGGAATGAGCCCTAGGTAACATGACAAATGGGACCTAGGAAAACCCCTTGAGCTTGACACTGCCCAAAATAGGGGGGAGGACTTGGACGCTCGTGCCCTAGTCCTGCCCTATCTTGGGGCAATCCCAATTTTTGGGTGTCAGCTTGTGACCGTTATTTGGGTCCTATGCTGACACGGTAAATTTGAATTACAAAAATCTTAGCGGGAGTGTTTGTAGTTGCATATAAAAGCATGTTTAGGCATTCATTTGTAAACTAGATGATTACTAGCAAGCTATTGTGTTCTCAAGGTGATTCAAGGCTTTCATTATGTCGCAAGAGCAGATTTGTGTGGTCTATGTGTTTGTGTTTGCAGATTTGAGCATCCATTTCATCATGGAATGAAGGGCATATTCCTCCCATGATATCTTCACTACAAGGTGACATCATATTGTGTTTTCATCATTATTTCATTTAGATTTTTGCCTCTACCTCCCTAGGCACGCACTCTCTATCTGACAAAGGTGTTCGGAGACTTAAGTGTCCTCCGAGGCTTGACTATGGCAAGCCTCTAAACACCATAACCCCCTCCCAAAGTTTTCATTGTTGTAGGTTACAGGTTGCAGAGCTGGACAAAGTGAAGTTGCAGGAAGGCATCTTGAAGTGTTAGAATTGTAGAACATGAAGAAAAATAGCACCCTGGACCTGGGCGCCCGCTCATTAGTTCTCTAACTTCTGTGATAGAAAAATCTCTGGAACAACAAGGAAGAGTTGCAGACTGAGTTTCCAGATCTGGGCAAAAAGTAGGGCATTGGACTTGGGCGCCCACCCTTTTCTCCCTGGCTTTTCCACCTCGGAACCCCGAAAATAGGTATTCTGTGATTTGATATTTTGCTTCCCTCTGCAAGAGGCTTTTCTGTTCTTCTTCCGTTTACAGTCATATTTGTGAAATTAGGGTTTTAATGGTCAATTAAGCATAAGAGAAGGAAAATTGATAATTAAACATCCTAATCCAAGTTTTCCTACATCTCACAGTGACCTAGGGTATGATAGTGCATTGCCACTCGACCCTAGATCCTTGAATGTTAAGGGTGAAATGAGGATTCCAACATCTAAACACTAAAACATTAAACAATCCCAATTTTACCCTAAACATTTTGGTGAACCCGTGTTTTTGGACTTAAATTGCAACTTCCTGGGTGTGTGTCTTCAAATTTGTATTGATTTCATTCATTCATATAGTCTTTCATCTTATTGCATTAAGAAAATTACAAAAAAAAAATTGAAAATTTTGCAAAAATTTGAAAACCCTAGCTTTGTATTTTTATATAGATTACTAAATTGCATCAATTCTTTCTAAATTTCCCTAATTCATAATTTTTGCATCAGATCTGATATAAACTATAGAAAAATGCAAAAATTCAATAATTCGCATTTCATTTTCATCATTAATTTGCTAGGCTTTTGTAGAAATTTTAACAATTTTCATTAAACCTAGTAATTCCAAAATCTAGGGTTAGTAGACAAAATCTTCTTTCAGATTTTTCTACTGATTTTAGAGGCTCATTCAAATTAGAATTTGGATGTAGTCTTGCATTTTGGTGTAAATTTGCATTTAGATTTAAAATATTTGTATTTTTGCATAGAAAATTTCAACAAAAAACTAGCAATCTTTATGCATTTTCATTAGATTTGCATTGGTATTTTGCATATTAAAGCTTGGAATTTATTTTTAGACCTTAGAGTAATTCATTTTCACCATAAAACAAACTTTAAAACATTCATATAGCATTTTGTCCCAAGATCTCTAACCTAGGGCTTCAAAAACACTGATTTTCACTAAATTGGGCCTTATTGACTCTCCAAACTTGCACCATAGGCATGTTGTGAAGAATATTTTTACATTAATTTTCTATTATCAGGGTAATTATTTTTTTTCCCTCCTAAAAATCTTCACAATACCCTTTTAACGGGCTCTTGTATTGAAAATTTGGTGAAAAACTACACATTTTGACTATTTTTGCCCTAGGGTTTGACCTAGTTTGCACTCCAAGCATGTTGTGATCAATTTTATGGATTGAGGTGATTGATATAATTGTTATTATTTGCTATACCTCCTAAAATTCATTACAACATCCCTTTTGCTAGGTCTTGGAGTTAAAAAATCGTGAAAAATAGCCTATTTTTGCTATATTTTCACTAGGGTTTGACCTTGAGTGGCACTAAAAGTGTGTTGTGATGGATATATTATCACTAAGTGGCTATTATTACTGATATACTTTTCTTTCCATCATCACTTTCCTCACAATAGCCTTTGTTATGCTCTTTTGCATTGAGTTTTGGTGAAAAAACTGCTTATTTCGACATATTTTCACTATAGTTTGACTTAGCATTATCTTGTATTTGCATCAAGAGTGTGTTGAGAAGGATCATATTGTTGTTTTGGACTAATATCAGACATCTAATCTGCTGCCCCCTGATCAAAATCCTTACAACACACTTTGTTTCACTTAATTGCATTGAAAAAGTACAAAAAATCAAACATTTTAGGCTATTTTGGGGCATATCACTTTGCACTTGCCTTTGATATACTTTTGGAAAAACTTTCAAATCTGATTTGAGCATAAAAACATGGCCTCTAATCACAACAACAATAATAGGTTCCATCCTAGACCTTACATGAAAAGAAAAGCACCTAAACCTGAAATTGTGTTTACACCTCATGATAGAACAACTGGAGACAAGGAAGGACCTCTTTACATCACTATGAAAATAATGGGAAATCTTGTGGATGGAACTTTTATTGATCCTAATTGCATGACTAATGTTGCTATTGAAGAGTTCCTCTTTTCACATCAACTAATGCAAAGTTCTTATGACCCTTCGAACTTGATGATTAAGACACATAAGGGAACCTTTATCAAGCCTTTGGGTAAGATATCATTGTTGGTAACTATATTTGAGAAACATGTTGAACAATGGTTCGATGTTACCCCCACTTCTGATACCTTTGAAATCAAACTTGGAATCCCTTGGTTAAAGGTTATGAAAGTTCTCCCTTCAACTATTTATAAATGTGTAAAATTTCCTTTGAACGGACAAGTGCATGTCATTCCTTGAAATACATACAAGCCTTTAAGTACACAACAACACTTTACATTGGATTACTTTTGGAACAAAACCAACAACAAACCAGAGTTTTGAACAGACTTTACCTTTTTGAGCTATAGGAACTACAAAGCAACACTTTTACACCCAATACCTAGTCCTTCTATATAAGAAACGACAAAAGACAAACAACCCGCATGTGAAGAACTTTAGACCGAAAGGACAAGGTCCCTATGTTGAGGTTCCTCCCCTGAAATCCTTACAAGGACTGTGAGGTCATTGTCAATGACAAAATATTCCACTGTGTCAAATGAGGTTTGATCCTGGTGCTTCATCTTCAAAATTGCATAAGCCTATGAAAGAGGATAGCCCTATCTTACAAGAGATAAGTGGTAAAAGAAAACGAAATAGAAAAGCAAAAGAAAGAAGAAAAAGAAGACAAGCTTATGCTATAAACCTTGCCTTTCAACAAAAAAACATTAATCCCAACATTCAATCAAATAATAGTGATCCTAACAATGGACAACATGATGAGCAAGACATGAATTTAGCTATGATACCTTATGTCCCACTATCCTCCAACATTAGGGAGTGGGAAGATGACGACGATGATTTGCTTATAGACAACCTCTAGCCCGGTAGGGGCCCTACAGGTAAGTATCTCTAACCCTCTATCTCTCTTGTGATGTACTTCCCCCATGATGTGTTATATGTTGTTTAGGCCTCTTGGGATGACCTCAGATACTCCCATAAGGTCTGAGATACCAGGAGACCACCTCTGTTGTGACCTTCTATTTGTATCATCATTCTTCTAAAATTGCCTCTCTCTGATTTCATTGTTGTTTGTTGTGTCTTACGGACATAGCATTGCAGTTGGTGACTTGGGGGCACCCTCCTACGTGACTGTCCTAAGGCACTTGTTTCTCCTCTCTTATTTATTGTTTCCCTTCCTCTAGTGTTTCCATCTAGTGGGCGGATAATGACAAACATTTATACTGATGCGGAACTAGTGTCCCTTTCGAGTACAATAAAAAAATGGACTTATTTCCTAATATGACGATGGGGTTGTATATCATATCCGACACTTGGCTAGTGGAAGCACTCGTGCTTTCCGCATAGTGAATTTGATGATGTTTTATCTCATTTACAAACCTTAACAATATTGATGCTTAGTGCACCTTTGATTGTATTTGAATCTGGCCTTGGTGGTACTCGATTCGGAGAGCTTCGTGATATAGCCTAACGGTTATCCTCAAATAATGAATTCGTAGTATAACCTTGGTTGTTTGTGTGTTTAATCATATGCATTGATGCTGTTGTTTATCATGATTATGTAGACACTAACATGTTTCTTGCAGGGATGTGTTTGTGGGAACATTTGGCGATTGTAAAGTACATGTCACCTTCGGGGGGCATGGGCTTTGCAAAATTTTGTGTTCCCTTGTGTGTTTTCTTCCTACCTTAATGTGCTTGATATCGATGCATGACATCAACCACCTTAAGGTGGGGGCATATATAAAGCAAGCTGTCTATTGTAGATGTTAGCAATGTGCTTGTCCTTAGGTGCAGTTTAAAGACCAGCGCGATGAGTGCTTCCTACATCCTGAGTTTGTTTGCAATCAATCAATCAATCATGTAATCCCTCTACAGAGGTGGGATATTGAGCATATCCTTTTTCTTAAGCCCTCTACGGAGGCAGGGATGGTGTATTTATCGAAGCAGATTGCATCATCCTATCATTTTCAAAAGTCCTCTGCGGAGGCGGGGAGCAGTTTTATGACTAACTCAACCCTTAAGCATGTCTTCGTTGATTGTTGTGGTGAAGCCCAATCATCGGTGTGTGACTATAATGTGCCTGAGATGGTGTTGGACCTAGAAATAGGTACACACCATCGCTTATCTACCGTGTTTTCTCTGTGTCTTCAAGTGTGTGTTTGGCGTGCTTGTTTTGTTTGGCATGTTTGTTGCCCCATATGCAGTATAAAGACCAGCACCTTAGATTGTGCTTCCTACATTTTGGGAGGTTTTGCGTGTCTTGTGTGTGTGTTGCCCCATACATACAAAGACCTGCGCAATGAGTGCATCATGTATTATGGGAGGTTTGTTTACTTTCCAGCACTTGCATTTGCATTTCATATATATGAGAAAAAGAAAAGAAAAGATATCTATGCATTAATGTGTCTTCTATGCATTTACTGTCTTCTCCGTGTTCTGCGTGACTGTAACTATCTTCTTCGTGTTTTGCATGCCTATTACTATTTTTTATGTGATTGGCATGTCTTCTTTGTGCTTGGTGTGTTTATTATGTTTGTGACTGTACTTTAATGCATGTATTGGCCTTGTGTTTATACATACATTAAAGTGGGGGCTAAATGTAACGTCAGAAAATGTCCCCTTGAGGGCTTTTCCCTCATAAGGTTTAGCTCTCAGGTCTTTTGCATGCATTTAGGACATCTTACTTCATAATTTGGCATCCCGATGGAATGAGCCCTAGGTAACATGACAAATGGGACCTAGAAGGACCCCTTGAGCTTGACCCTGCCCAGAATAGGGGGGACTTGGGCGCCCGTGCCCTAGTGTTGCCCTAATTTGGGGCAGTCCCAAATTTTGGGTGTCAGCTTGTGACCGTTATTTGGGCCCTATGCCAACACGGTAAGTTTGAATTACGAAAATCTTGGTGGGAGTGTTTGTAGTTGCATATAAAAGCATGTTTAGGCATTCATTTGTAAACTAGATGATTACTAGCAAGCTATTGTGTTCTTAAGGTGATTCAAGGCTTTCATTGTGTCGCAAGAGTAGATTTGTGTGGTCTATGTGTTTGTGTTTGTAGATTTGAGCATCCATTTCATCATGGAATGAAGGGCATCTTCCTCCCATGATATCTTCACTACAAGGTGACATTATATTGTGTTTTCATCATTATTTCATTTGGATTTTTGCCTCTGCCTCTCTAGGCATGCATTCTCTATTTGACAAAGGTGTTCAGAGACTTAAGTGTCCTCCGGGGCTTGACTGAGGCAAGCCTCTAAACACCACAACCCCCTCCCAAAGTTTTCATAGTTGCAGGTTACAAGTTGTGGAGCTGGACAAAGTGAAGTTGCAGGAAGGCATCTTGAAGTGTCAGAATTATAGAACAGGAAGAAAATAGCACCTTGGACTTGGGCACCCGCTCATTAGTCCTCCAACTTCCATGACAAGAAAATCTCCAAAACAACAGGGAAGAGTTACAGACTGAGTTTCCAGATCCGGGCAAAAAGCAAGGCATTGGACTTGGGCGCCCACTCTTTTGTCCCTGACTTTTCTGCCTCGGAACCCCAAAAATAGGTATTATGTGATTTGATATTTTGCTTCCCTACGCAAGAGCTTTTTCTGTTATTCTTTCGTTTACAGTTGTATTTGCGAAATTAGGGTTTTAATGGTCAATTAAGCATAAGAGAAGGAAATTTGATAATTAAACATCATAATCCAAGTTTCCCTACATCTCACAGCGACCTAGGGTATGATAGTGCATTGCCACTTGACCCTAGATCCTTGAATGTATAGGGTGACAGGAGGATTCAAACATCTAACACCAAAGCATTAAACAATCCCAATTTTACCCTAAACACAATGTTTGTTGTTTTTAAGGGGGTGACATTGGAGTAGGTTTGTGACATTTTTAATTCAACAAAGCAATGTAGGCTTGTGACAAATATATATATGTGTGTGTGTGTGTGTGTGTGTGTGTGTGTGTGTGTGTGTGTGTGTGTGTGTGTGTTTTCCCTATCAAACCCCATGCCACTTAGACACGTTTATATTTAAAAATAATAATTGATTTAGTATTTTTTATATAATCATGCAAACAAGAAATTAAATCAAGGATTCATGGTACACTATGTGGTCTACTCTCACATAAAAAGTGTGGCTCTTAGCATTCATCTAATTTTCGTGCAACGTAAATAATTTTAAAAAACTATTTAAATAAACATTATGAATTTGCATAAGCTTGAACCCTCTAATAAGTTTTTTATTAAAAACAAAGGTGGTAGGATAGAGTGGGTATAATGTCACTATTTAAACATTTATTGATGTGAAGGCCATGGGTGCCCTCAAGGACAAAATACTATGCATATTCTTGTACACTCAAAAACACAACTTGGTGGCCTGGGGCGGTTGAGTCAACCTTGGCACGCACACAAACCCTCTCTCCTTACCACGGGGCAAACCTCCACATCACTTTCACTCTTGTGGAAGTAGCTAGTCGAGAGATCGTGAGACACGGGAGCGGTTTGGCTCGTTGGAGAGCTAGACTTCACAGAGAGTGGTCGGCCAGTCTTGGGGCCTATGTTGTATATTTGTTTGAATGTAGTGTTTTGTGACCATTGTTGTAAAGATAACTATATGACTCAAAGGGCTGTTAGAAATGAAAGCAACACTACTTTAATGGAAATCTAATTTAATATCAATTTCTGCAATCTTTAACTGTGTGTTATTAATGGAGATTGTAACACAGAAACAAAACTATGCTTCGCAGAAATGCAAAATCATAAAATTGAACACATGACACAATGTTTAATGTGGAGAAAACCCTTTCAGGTAAAAAACTAGCCATGCAAAGGTTGGACGCCCAAGACTAAATCTGGCCTCTTACAATATCTTATGATGCGTCATAACCATCATAGATTCCACAAAAGAGTATCTTTCCAAGATAGGAACCTTGGGCTAAATATAGCAAATATACAACTAACATATCCGTCATATGCGTCATAGAATCACATAATCTTATGACAACTTGTAGCTGTCATAAATTCACTTACCAAACATTATGACAATTGTCATATATGCCAAATATAGTAGATTCTCCCAAGGTGGCACCTACACTCATTTACTTTGAGTTTTTACGTTTGCCAATAGTAAATGTCACTCCGTAACTACCACCGGTAACTCTAAAATTACCACTGCCAGTGAAACTATTATGTCTCCTTATGGGTAATTACAAATAACAAATAATAAATGGAATAAATACAATATTGGGATTTACAAGGTTAGTGGCACCTTATCCTAACATTCTCCCACTTGATTTTATACATTGTAAATCAACCCATAGGAAATCAAATGAAAATAATCAAGCACTAGAAACAAGGCCTATGGTCTCTCTGCACCATACGAACTTCTTTGTGCTCACAAGCTTGGTTAATGAATCTACAACATTCTCCTGAGTATCTATCTTCTTTAGCTCAATCTCTCCATTTGCAACCAACTCTCGAACAAAGTGATATTGAACATCAACATGCTTAGTCCGAGCATGATACATGGTATTCTTGGCCAAACAGATAGCACTCTAGCTATCACAACCAATCTGAATTATCCTGCAATCAAAACCAATACATTTACACAATCTCCTCAATCAAATTGCCTCCTTAGAGACATGAGTAGCAGCCATATACTCTACTTCTATGGTGGACAAAGCAACTATGGGTTGCCTCTTACTCATTCAACTCACTACACCTCCAAATAGAGTAAACACATAGCCAATAGTGGACCTTCGACTATTCAAGTCACCTACCCAATCTGCGCCAACAAAACCCTGTATGTCCAAAGACTTATCAGCACTATCAGTACCATAATAAACCAAACAATGATCAAGAGTACTTGCAAGATATTTAAACACCCTCTTCGTATAGTTCCAATGTTGTCTACAGAGTTAGACATAAATCTGCTCAAAACTCCCATTGCTTGGGTAATATCTGGTCTAGTGCAAACCATTTCATACATCAAACTCCCTACAAAACTAGCATATGGCACATTAGACATATCCTCAAAATCATCCTCAGTCTTTGGACACATATTTAATGAAAGCTTAGTACCAATGGGTAAAGGAGCTCTAACTGGGCTACAGTCCTGCAAACTAAACCTCTGCAAAATAGTATTCACATACTTACTTTGTGACAACTAAATCTTTCTGTTAACTTTGTCCCTCTTGATCTCCATTCCCAAAATATACCTTGCAGCACCAAGATCCTTCATTTCAAATGCACCTGAAAGTTGGGCTTTAAGCTCATTGATCATATCCTTAGTATTGCTAAAAAGCAACATGTCATCAACATACAAAGCAATAACCAATATAGAATCATCAACACAATGAACGTAAACACAGTGATCCTCTTCGCTTCTAACAAAACCCAATTTCAAAACAAATGAGTCAAACTTTTGATACCACATTCTGGGGGACTGTTTCAGACCATAAAGAGACCTCTTTAAGCTGCAAACTCAATTTTCTTTTCTTTTTACCTCAAAACCTGTAGGTTGTTGCATATAAATTTCTTCTTCAAGATCTCCATGCAAGAACGCGGTCTTAACATCCATTTGCTCAATCTCCCAATCATAAGCTGTAACAAAGGATAAGAGAAATCTAATAGAAGTCAATTTAGCAATAGGAGAGAATATCTCACCAAAATCAATTGCCTCTCTCTAGGAATAGCCCTTGGCTACCAGTCTAGCCTTGTACTTATCCAATGACCCGTCTGCTCCAAACTTCTTCTTGAAGACCCACTTACAACCGATGGCCTTTCTTCCTTTGGACAAACAAACAAGATCCCAGGTGTTACAAGAGTCTAAAGCCATCATCTCCTTATGCATGGCTAATTGCCAAGACTCACTATCATCTGCAGAAATAGCTTCCCTATAGGATCTAGGTTCATTGTTAGTACTCAATAAAGCATATACACAACAGAAATCTGGTGGGCTATACCTGTCAACTGGATTCCGTTGTCTTGTAGATCTCCTCAAGGGTGGAGTAAGAGACTCTACTCATTCTTCTGCATGATCATCTGTACCAACTTCTTCTGTCACAATAGATTCATCTTCATCATAACTACTCGAATCTTCTTCTTCTTCACCCCCCAATCCATCATTCTGTTCTTCTTGAGGTGCACCTTGCTGCTCTAAATCAAAGTGCACCTTCTTTACCTTTTCTTCTTTTTCTTTTGGTTGCTCAGGTTTAGAAATAGCTCTAAGTTCCCTGAAAATAACATCTCTAGAAAAGATAATCTTGCAGGTTAGTGGATTCTAAAGCTTATAACCTTTGACATTATCACCATATCCAATGAATGTACACTTTTCAACCTTTGGATCCAACTTAGATCACTTTTCCTTAGGCACATGAACAAAAGCCTCACAACCAAAAACCATTAAATGTGAAACAGAAGGTTTCTTACCTATCCACACTTCATAAGGTGTCAAATCAAGAGCCTTACAAGGAGATCTGTTTATCAAGTAGCAAGCAGTACACACAGTCTCTGCCCAAAAGCATTTATCTAACTATGAATCATTAAGCATGCTTCTGGCTCTTTCCATAATTGTTTGGTTCATCTTTTTTGCAACACCATTCTGATGTGGTGTATACAGAGTTGTCTTTTGTCTGATTATACCTACATGCTTGCAAAACTCATCAAATTCCTTAGAGCAATATTCTCCTCCATTATCAAATCTTAATATTTTTATCTTTAAACCTGATTGGTTCTCTACTAAGACTTTGAATTCCTTAAACTTAGTGAAAACTTCAGATTTATATTTCATAAAATAAATCCATGTAAATCTAGATACATCATCAATGAAGATGACAAAATAACGAGATTTTCCAATAGATTTATTATCCATAGGTCCAAACACATCTGTATGAATAATTTCTAATTTCTCTTTTGCTCTATTGCTTCCTGAAGGAAATGATTTTCTGTTTTGTTTACCAAACACACAATGCTCATAGAAATCTAAGTGCTCATCAGAATAAGAAAAACCATCCAACAATTCTTTATTCTTAATAGTTTTTAGTGCATTATTACTTGTGTGGCCTAATCTGCGGTACCACAAGATACAAGTGTTTTCAGAAGCCTTAGAAACATAAGAGGCATTACAAATTGTAGTGGCTTCAAGCTTAAACAAGTTCCTGAATCTATTCCCTTTCTCTACCACCAAGTTCCCTCTCACCAATCTACAACCATGCTTGTCAAATGTCACATGCATTCCCAAATCATTCAACTTTGAAACTAAAGTTAGATTTCTAGCTAATCCAGAAACATGCAAAACAACAGGGAGGGTTCTAATCCTCCCATCACTGAAACACAACAATACCTTTCCTTTCTTGACAATTGAATATGAAGAGTTGTCACCAAGGTAGATATTACCTCCATCATATTTTATATATGTGGAGAACCATTCCTTATGCGAGGTCATATGAATCGAGCATCCTGAGTCAACCAACCAGTGATCATTAGAAACAACATTACATGCATAAAGTAAAACCTCTTCACCTGCATTCGAGGACTTATCTGAAGCACTCTCCCACTGTTTCTTGGGGTTTTTGCACTCCTTCATGTGTCCCCTTTTACCACAGTTCCAACACTTAACTCTATTCTTTTTACCAAGAGTCTTAGACCAGCCCTTGGACTTGTCCTTAGCCCAATTATGATCTCCCTTCGGTCCCCTTTCCTTAGACCTTCCCTTAACACTGAGAACATCACCTGAACTATCCAAACTCTTCTTCCTCAATTCCTATGCCAGTAAAATTGCAACAAGAGCATCAACTTCGGATCTGTGAGGTTAGCAGTGATAGCAAGGATAACATTCTCCCAAGACTCAGGTAAAGAACAAAGAAGCAAGATACATTTATCTTCCTCATCTACTTCAACATCTATTGATGCAAGCCGACTCATCAACAATTTAAAAGAATTTAAATGCTCTGCAACCAACTCACCCTATTTCATTTTCAAGGAAAACAATTTTATTTTTAAGTAAAGTTTATTTACCATACTCTTGGCTTGATAGATCTCACCCAACCATTTCCACAACTTGTGTGCAGTCTCGTCCTTTGCGACATTCAACAGGACAGAATCTGACAGACACAAATGGATGGTTCCCCATGTCTTCTTATCTAGTTTTGCCCACTCATCTGGAGAGACATCACCAGGTTTCTTCTCTTTTTGAACAACTAACCACTAGTTTCTTTCTTCCAACAAATCCTCCATTTTTAGCTTCCACAACTCATACCCCATTCCATTGAACTTCTCAATGTCCATTCGAGAGGTTGATGCAATGGTGGATGCAACCATAATAACAACACAAGACCTACAAAATAAACACAACAAAATCTCCCACTGCAGCTACAGCTTCCACACTACCACCTAAGAGTCAAAACTAGCCAGGCTCTGATACCAAATGCTAGAAATGAAAGCAACACTACTTTCATGGAAATCTGATTTAATATCAAATTTTGCAATCTTTAACTATGTGTTATTAATGGAGATTGTAACACAAACAAAACTATGCTTTGCAGAAATGCAAAATTAGAAAATTGAACACATGACACAATGTTTAATGTGGAGAAAACCCCTTTGGGTAAGAAACTCCTCACAGGAAAGAGGCCCAATGTTTGTGTTAATCTGAAAATGATTTACAATACAACAACACCACCAATCTCTCCTTCAGTCTTCAATCCGACAGCATTCCAACAGAACCTGAGTATTTAAAATATGTATTGCAACAACAAAATACATGGCAAATACTTATAGATATGTTTTCCACTCCATTCTAGGTGTTCACCTTCTCTCTCCTAAGATTCTCCAACTTGTAAACATTAAATGTCATCTTACAAGCACCTTCCACTTGTCCAAAAATAGCCATGCAAAGGTTGAATGCCCAAGACTAAATCTAGCCTCTTACAACATCTTATGATGTCTCATAATGATCATAGATTCCACAAAAGAGTATCTTTCCAAGATAGGAACCTTGGGCTAAATATAACAAATATACAACTAACATATCCGTCATAGAATCACAGAATCTTATGACAACTTACATCTGTCATAAATTCACTTACCAAATATTATGACAGTTGTCATACATGCCAAATATAGTAGATTCTCCAAAGGTGGCACCTACACTCATTTACTTTGAGTTTTTAAATTTGCCAATAGTAAATGTCACTCCGTAACTACTGCCAGTAACTCTGAAATTACCACTGCCAGTGAAATTATTACGTCTCCTTATGGGTAATTACAAATAACAAATAATAAATCGAATAAATACAATATTGGGATATACAAGGTTAAGGGCACCTTATCCCAACAAGGCTCACCAGTCACCATTCTCCTATTTGGGTTTCTAATGTTCCAACATTGTGTGGGTTGACTATTTTTCTCGTTGATGTTTTGTTCAATTTGATGTTGTCGTTCGTGTTGTTGGATGATTGCTTGTATTTGAAGTTCTCTGAATCTTTCTTGTTGTTAAATTACCAGTTGATCTTGTTGTTGTCTAGGGTGTATCTCCTCTATCTTGTCTAGGATTGCCTTCACCCACTCACCTCTAAGTATAGGGCACATTTGTGAACCTAAACAAGAGAGAGATGGTTTAAGCTAACCTTATCTTGACCTAGGGTTTGTGTGACCTAAGGTTTGACTTTGTTGACTTTTTTTTTTTACTTTGCTTGACCTTGTATTGGGACCAAGGGTTTATAAACCTTCTGCTTAGGGTAAAATTTGGATTGTTTAGTTTAGTGTTGTTAGATGTTTGAATCCTCCTTTCACCCTATACATTCAAGGATCTAGGGTTGAGTGGCAATTCACTATCATATCCTAGGTCACTGTGAGATGTAGGGAAACTTGGATTAGGGAATTTAATTATCAATTTTCCTCCTCTTATGCTTAATTAACCATTAAAACCTTAATTTCGCAAATACGACTGTAAACGAATGAATTATGAAAAATGCTCTTGCAGAGGGATATAAAATGACAAATCACATAATACTTGTTTTCGGGGTTCCGAGACGGAAAAGTTGGGGACACTGGAGCGGGTACCCAAGTCTAAGGCCCTACTTTTTGCCTAGATCCAGAAATTTAGTCTGTAACCTATTTTCGTTGTTTCAGAGATTTTCCCATCAAGAAACTTCGGGGATTAGGGAGCAAGCGCCCAAGTGCAGGGGGTAAATTTTCTTCCTGTTCTACAATTCTAACCCTCCAAGATGTCTTCCTGCAACTTCACTTTGTCCAGCTCCTCAACCTGTAACCTGCAACCATGAAAACTTTGGGAGGGGGTTGTGGTGTTTAGAGGCTTGCCTCAGTCAAGCCCCGGAGGACACTTAAGTCTCCGAACACCATTGTCAGATAGAGAGTGTGTGCCCTTGTGAGGCAGAGGCAAAAACCAAAGGAAAGAATGATAAAAACACAATATAATGTCACCTTGCAGTGAAGCTCTCATGGGAGGAAGATGCTCTTCATTCCATGAGGAAATTGATGCTCAAATCTACAAATACAAACACACAAACCACACAAGTCTGCTCTTGCAACACAATGAAAGCCTTGAATCACCTTTATAATGCATGAACATCACAATTGCCATCTAGTTGAAATCTACTTTATAAATGAATGCCTAAGCATGCTTTTATATGCAACTACAAACACTTCTGCCAAGATTTTTGTAATTCAAACTTACCGTGTCGGCAAAGGACCCAAATAATGGTCATAAACCGACACCCAGAAATTGGGACTACCCCAAAATAGGGCAGGACTAGGGTGCGGCCCAAGTCCTCCCCCTATTTTGGGCAGGGTTAAGCTCAAGAGGTCCTCCTAGGTCCCATTTGTCATGTTACCTATGCCTCATTCCATCAGGATGCCAAATTATGAAGTAAGATGTCCTAAATGCATGCAAAAGACCCGAGAGCTAAACCTAAAGAGGAAAAAGCCCCCAAGGGGACATTTTCCAATGTTACATTTAGCCCCCACTTTAATGTATGTATAAACATGAGGCCAATACATGCATTAAAGTAAGGTCACAAACACATCAAGCACAGAGAAGACACGCCAATCACATAGAAAACAGTAACAGACACGCAAAACATGGAGAAAATAGTTACAATCACGCAGAACACGAAGAAGATAGTCAATGCGTAAAAGACACATTAATGCATGGAAGACAGACATGATTCTTTTATTTTCTTTTTCTCATATATATGAAATGCAAATGCAAGTATTGGAAAGTAAACAGACCTCCCATAATACATGATGCACTCATCACATAGGTCTTTGTATATATGGGGCAACACACACGCAAGACACGTAAAACCTCCCAAAATGCAGGAAGCACAACCCTAAGGCACTGATCTTTATACTGCATATGGGGCAACAAACACGCTAAACAAAGCAAGCACGCCAAACACACACACTTGAAGACATGGTGAAAACACGACAGACAAGAGATTGAGTGTACCTATTTCTAGGTCCAACACCATCTTAGGCACACTAAAGGAACACACCGATGATTGGGCTTCACCACAACAATCGATGAAGACATGCTTAAGGGTTGAGATAGTCACAGAACCGCTCCACACCTCTGTAGAGGACTTTAGAAAATGACAGGATGATGCAATCTGCTCTGAGAAGTATACCATCCCCGCTTCCATAGAGGGCTTAAGAAAAAGGATATGCTCGATATCCCACCTCCGCAAAGGGCTTACATGGTTGATTGATTGATTGCAAACAAACTCAGGATGCATGATGCACTCATCGCCCAGGTCTTTGCATATGAGGACAAACACATTGCTAACATCTATAATAGACAGCTTACCTTATATATGCCCCACCTTAAGGTGGTTGATATCATGCATCGATATCAAGCATGTTAAGGTAGGAAGGAAACACACAAGGGAACACAGACTTTCGCAAAGCCCATGCCCCCTAGAGGTGACATGTACTTTACGATCACCAAATGTTCCCACAAACACATCCCTGCAAGAAAACTGTTAGTGTCTACAACATCATGGTAAACAACAACATTAATGCATATGATTAACCACACAAAGAGCCAAGGTTATACAATGAATTCGAAGTTCGAGGATAACTATGGGGCTATATCATGAAGCTCTCTGAATCGAGTACCGCCAAGGCCAGATTCAAAGACAAACAAAGGTGCATAGAGCAACAATATTATTAAGGTTTGTAAATGCGATAGAAACATCATCAAATTCACTACGCGGAAAGCATGAGTGCTTCCACTAGCCAAGCGTTGGATAAGATATACAACCCCATCGTCATATTAGGAACTAAGTCCATTTTTTAATTACTCTCGAAAGGGACACCAGGTCCGCATTAGTATAAATGTTTGTCATCATCCACTTGCTAGATGGAAACACTAGAGGAATGGAAATAATAAATAAAAGAGGAGAAACAAGCGTCTTAGGGATAGTCACGTAGGAGGGTGCCCCCAAGTCACCAATCGCAACGCTATGTCCGTAAAACACAATGCTCAACAATGAAATTAGAGAGAGGCAATTTTAGAAGAATGATGATACAAATAGAAGAAGGTCACAACAGAGGTGGTCTCTTGGTATCCCAGACCTTACAAGAGAATCATGGGTCATCCGAGGAGGCCTAAACAACATATAACACATCACGGGGGAAGCACATCATGAGAGATATAAAGGGTTAGAGATACTTACCTGTAGGGTCTTCATATTAGAGACCATCATCGGGTGGGTCACCGTCTTCCGAATCTCTAATACTAGAGGGGAGAGTTGTATAAGGTATCATAGCCCACCTGTTGTTCTTGTTTTCAAGTTTTTCATCTTTAAGCTCTTTTTGATTAGGTTGAATGTTTTTTTCATGAACTAATGTTGTATCTTTTGGAATGTTTATGTTGTTATTGATGTTCAAGGAATATGAAATTAAAGGAGATGTTTTTAAGTCCGTATTGATGTCCAAATGACTTGAATATTCAAACAAAGGAGGGACATTAAGGGTCTTCTCTTCCTTAGTGAAATCCAAGGTGTGTGAACAATCAACTAAAGGAACAAGGTTGCTAGGATGATCCATATAGGTTTCATGCATTATGATAGAGTTTTTATTGTTGTTAGATGAAAGCTCATTGTCTACCCATGGAATGTTCTTTGTTGAATGGATTTCTTCATTCACTAATGCTTCCTCTTGGCCAGGGAGAGCATCAGAATGGCAAAGTGGTGATGGCTCTTCATTTGCTAATGCTTCATCTTGGCCAGAGTAAGCATTAGAATGAAGATTTAGTGGTATGATGTTAAGAGATGTGTCAATGAAATCATCCTCTTGCATCAAAGTGTTCTTATAAGGAGGAACAACTTTGGGAGAGGGATCATAAGGTAAACCAAAGTTATCATCACATGTTTTAGCAATAGGTGTCATAGTGGAATGTTCCATAAAGTCGTCTAAGGCTTCATCTAACATTTTAAGATCATCACTAGTATATATGTTATTGATCACGAATTTAGTGAGATCATCCAATATCCAAGGATATATTCCCATGAAGTTTGTGAAGCTATCAAAATCAGATATATAACAAAGGATTTTGTATGTAGAGCACATAGAGAGATCAACATCATGAATGTGTGCTATTTGTTCCAAAACTTGAGGATGTTTATCAGTGAATTGAGAGAAATGATCAATGTCTACTATGTATCCAAACAACTCTTCTAAAGAAGTAGCCATGATATATGTTTTCAAATAAATGTCAAATTAGATTTAAAAGTTTTTCCAAAATTATGTCAATGACAAGTGCAAAACTATATGCAAAAATGACTTTAAAATGCTTGATTTTTGTACCTTGTCAATGCAAATGAATGAAACAAAGGATTTTGTAAGGATTTTGATGAAGGACAGAAAATTATATGTCTGATATCAGTCCAAAATAGCAATATGATCCTTCTCAACAGACTCTTGATGCGAATCCAAGATAATGCCAAGTCAATTATAGTGAAAATATGTCGAAAAAGGCACTTTTTTCACCAAAACTCAATGCAAGAGAGCATAACAAAGGGTGTTGTGAGAAAAATGATGATGGAAAAAAAATAATATCAATAATAATAGCCACTTGGTGCCAAAATACTCAACACAACACGCTTTTAGTGCCACTTAAGGTAAAACCCTAGTGAAAATATAGCAAAATATGTAATTTTTTCACAGTTTTTCAATTCCAAGACCTAGAAAAAGGGGCGTTGTAATGAATTTTAGGATGTTCAGAAAATAATACTAATGATATCAGTCACCTAAATCCATAAAACTTGTCACAACACGCTTGGAGTGCAAACTAGGTCAAACCCTAGGGCAAAAATAGCCAAAATATGTAGTTTTTCACCGAATTTTCAATACAAGAGCCCGTTAAAAGGGTGTTGTGAAGATTTTTAGGAGGGGAAGAAAATAATTACCTTGATAACAGCTAATTAAATCAAAAATAATCTTCACAACACACCTATGGTGCAAGTTTAGAGAGTCGATAAGGCCAAATTTAGTGAAAATCATTGTTTTTGAAGCCCTAGGTTTGAGATGTTGACACAAAATGCTATGTGAATCTTTTGAAGTCTGATTTATGATGGAAATGAATTAATCTTAGATCTTAAAATGATTTCCAAGCCCTAATATGCAAAATACCAATGCAAATCTAATGAAAATGCATGAAAATTGCTAGTTTTTTGTTGAACTTTTCTATGCAAAAATGCAAATATTTGAAATCTAAATGCAAATTTACACTAAAATGAAAGACTAAAAAAAAATGCACATTTTAATGAGCCTCTAAAATCAGTAGAAAAATCTGAAAGAAGATTTTGCCTACTAACCCTAGATTTTGGAATTACTAGGTTATATGAAAATTGTCAAAATTTCTACAAAAGCCTAGCAAATTAATGATGAAAATGCAATGCAAATTATTGATTTTTTGTGTTTTTATGTATTTTATATCAGATCTGATGCAAAAATAATGAATTAGGGAAATTTAGAAAGAACTAATTCAATTTAGTAATCTATATGAAAATGCAAGCTAGGGTTTTCAAATTTTTGTATTTTTTTTTGTAATTTTCTCAATGCAATAAAATGAATGACTATATGAATGAATGAAATCAATCCAAATCTGAAGACACACACTCAACAAGTTGTAATTTAAGTCTAAAAACATGGGTTCATCAAAATGTTTAGGGTAAAATTTGGATTGTTTAGTTTAGTGTTGTTAGATGTTTGAATCCTCCTTTCACCCTATACATTCAAGGATCTAGGGTCAAATGGAAATTCACTATCATACCCTAGGTCACTGTGATATGTAGGAAAACTTGGATTAGGGAATTTAATTATCAATTTTCCTCCTCTTATGCTTAATTGACCATTAAAACCCTAATTTCGCAAATACGACTGTAAACGGATGAATTATGAAAAATGCTCTTGCAAAGGGATATAAAATGACAAATCACAAAATACCTGTTTTCAAGGTTCCGAGGCAGAAAAGTCGGGGACACTGGAGTGGGCACCCAAGTCCAAGGCCCTTTTTTTTGGCCGAATCTGCTGTTTCAGAGATTTTCCCATCACAAAACTTCAGGGACTAGGGAGCGGGCGCCCAAGTCTAGGGGGAAGATTTTCTTCCTATTCTGCAATTCTAACCCTCCAAGATGTCTTCCTGCATCTTCACTTTGTCTATCTCCTCAACCTGTAACCTACAACCATGAAAACTTTGGGAGGGGTTGTGGTGTTTAGAGGCTTGCCTTAGTCAAGCCCCGAAGGACACTTAAGTCTCCGGACACTGTTGTCAGATAGAGAGTGCATGCCCTTGTGAGGTAGAGGTAAAAACCAAAGGAAAGAATGATAAAAACACAATATAATGTCACCTTGTAGTGAAGCTCTCATGGGAGGAAGATACTCTTCATTCCATGAGGAAATTGATGCTCAAATCTACAAATACAAACACACAAACCACACAAGTCTACTCTTGCAACACAATGAAAGCCTTAAATCACCTTTGGAATGCATGAACATCATAATTGCCATCTAGTTGAAATCTAGTTTACAAATGAATGCCTAAGCATGCTTTTATATGCAACTACAAACACTCCTGCCAAGATTTTCGTAATTTAAACTTACCGTGTTGGCAAAGGACCCAATTAACAGTCATAAATCGACACCCAAAAATTGGGACTGCCCCAAAATAGGGTAGGATTAGGGCGTAGGCGCCCAAGTCCTCCCCCCTATTTTGGGTAGGGTTAAGCTCAAGGGGTCCTCTTAGGTCCCATTTGTCATGTTACCTAGGCCTCATTCCATCGGGATGCCAAATTATGAAGTAAGATGTTCTAAATGCATGCAAAAGACCCAAGAGCTAAACCTAAAGAGGGAAAAGCCCCCAAGGGGACATTTTCTGACGTTACACCTTCTACCCTGCTAATGTTTTTGTTCTTTTTAATTTTTGTATTCATGCCAGCCTATATGAGTGCAAAACATTTTTTGTGTTTTTTTGTATTTATAGAAATGAAAGTGTTTTTCTATTCTAGTAATTAGAAAATGAATGCAAACTAGTATGAGATTACCTAATGCAATTGATTCTATGTTTTTGGTTTTATTTTTTGAATAAGTGGATTGATTTAATCTAAGAAAGGGAAATTGATTTTAATCTATAAACTTTTGAAAGGGAAACTATTTTAATAATGCAAAACTACTTAGCCTATCAATGAAAAAGAAACATGTATTTACTATTCCTAAGAGCAAAGTTTGATTATCTAATTACTATGAAATGAAAAAAAAAGCATGAATGAACCTAGAATAAAAGAAGATGCGTGAGCCCTCAGAAATCCTTATATGACAACCTCTAATCCTCTTGCAGCAATTGGGTGATCCTCTTGGCAATAATAAGAAAAGAGAAGTAAAAGAAGCTTTGAAATGAGGTTAATGAGAGCTTGATGAGCATTGTGGCTTGTGATGTGAGCAACGTATAGATGCAAAAAAAAACTTTTAGGAAAGCTAAATGAGATAACAAATAAAAGCAAAAGGCTCTAATGTCTTATGTGAGCATATGGATGCTTGATTTGGAGAGCAATAACCTGCAAAAGCTGTGTGCACAAATGAAATTGCCTCTCAAAAGCAGGAGCTTTGAAGCTATGCAATAATGAAATCTTTGAAGCTTTGAAAAATTAAAGAAAGAAATGGTGAAAGCGGCTCAAAGGCTTATGAAGAAGCTTGAAAAAGCTTGTGAAGAAGGGAAAAGCATTCTCCAATTTGGAAAATAATGAAGAGGTGAGGGGTATTTATAGGTTTGAAGAAGGGATGAGAGGTGAAGAAGAAAAAAGTTAACTCAATTTGATTGAAGAGTTAACTTAGAAGACACAAGAGTGATTTGGGTTAAAATTAGAGTGATGTAACCAATTATAACTTATCACTCAAAAAGAAGTGAAGAAAAAGAATGCATGGGAATGCATGGTTTGATAATTAAAGATAAAAATAATCTAAATTTGCATTGGTGGATGCATGAAATAGTTACAAGTTAAACTTAGGGACAAAATTCCATGTAAACAGAAGCAAAAATGGGTGAAAATAGAGCTATTTTGAGCCATAAACTCAACTGAACTTACGGGTAGAAAACATGACAAGGTCGCCCATGGGTTGCTCCTTTCACCAGTTAGGGTTGCTCTGGGGTGACCCTCAAAGGAGGGCACCTGGGTGAAAGTGCAGGATGGGAGATGGAAGAGGAGGAGAAAAGAAGGAGACCTACCTCTGGAAACATGTCAAACAAGGGTCAAAAACCAAATCTCCACTTGCAAAAGTAGGATCTCCTAGGGGAGATCTGGAAATAATAGGGGGAGATTTGGATTGATTGAGTGAAACTAAAAACTAAAAGTTGGAGATGGCTTGGGAGGACCTCTAGAAGGCCTCTAGGGTTGGGAATGGATGAAAAACATTGGGGAAAGGGGAAAACACTACAAATGGATGAATACAAGGCTTAGAGACGATGTCACAAGCATAGGAAACACAAATTGACAAGTGTTTAAAAAGTGTTGAAAGTGAAGAGAGAGAGAGAGAAAATGACAAAGGGGAAACAACAAAAGGACAAAGAAAACACATGTTACCAAGAGAATTGCTACTGAGAGGATGTTATCTCACACTTATATGTACATGACAAGGATTGTGAGTCATCATCGGGGTCCTCATGGAGTTTGTGCATGATTTTTGTGCTTACATATTTGTCCCCTCGAGGACAGTAGTCTACATGAAAGGTAGGTACCATTCTCGAACTAGGCCTTACCTATTGTTGATTTTTCTACAATTGTTCATGTAATAACTAGTATTAGTTTGACATCTGAATATATCAAAAGGAATAATGATAACTAAAATGATGAACATACCATAGATTGTGTGAGTTTGACTAGTTGTTTGCCTTTATCGAAGAGACCTGTAGGGCTGAAAGAATGCAAAACAAGAGCATGAAAGATGTGTAAAAGAAATAAAACACATACTAAGCTAGAGAGGAGGAGAATAAATTCTCCTTTTATTGCAAATTTTGAAGAACATATTCAATTTTTAGGGATTTTTTAGGTTTTACAAATTTTTAAAGGTTTTTTTTTCCTAATTTTTATGATTTTTTTGGAGATCTTGCAAAGGTTTGGTCTTGATGTTCCTTGAGGTCTTTGAGAGACCTACATTTAAGAGATTTCTACCCTTTCCCCTTGCATGGGTAGACTTGTGTACTTGATTACACAATTTTGCTCTTTTGACTTGTTGGAGGAGTGACTTATATTCAAGACATTGTTTGCACTTATTGTTACAAGACCTGATTTGATAAGATCCATACATAGCTTTAGTCGACATCTTGTACTTCACTTTCCCTTTTGTGCATATGGTTGGCTAGATATTTTACTTTTCTTATGAGAATGCATACCTAAGATGATCACCTGTGGATGATGCAATTTGTTTTTATCTTTTTATGATATGAATAGGATGCAATGTGTTTGAATGTGATTCATAAATATGAAATGCAAAGTACTATGTTCTAAGTACTATAAATGCCATGATGTTATAACATGTTTTATTGCTTTTGATTTTCTATGATAGCATGTATGCAGGTGGAACAAACAATATGACTGTTCTTTAGTATGATTTTCAATCTAGGGGATTGCAGGTTATCGTAGTATAAGAAACCTATTTAAGTTTGTGAGATATGGATTTAAAACTCAAGTGGGGAGCGGGAAGGAGATGGAGTGCTTCTGAATTTGGGCTTTGCTAAAGGCTAAACATTGATCCTTATCTAGATAAGACATTTTGATAAGCTTTCAACTTAGGCAAGAAACAAATTTTGTTGGTGTTCGCTTGACTTAGATCATAGATGGCAAGCAAGATAGACCCGGGGTAAAAGAAAAATGGGGAAGAACAAGGGTCCCTAAGTAGAAAATGATCCTAAAGACAAACCATGGACTTTGTTCAACTAGTGTGTGTGTGTGTGCTTTGTACCTTTCTCTTTTATTTTCTCTAGTAGTGTAGATGAAAAATTGGTACAAAGAACAACACAAAGATAATGCAAACAACCCAATACCTTTTACCTTTGAACCAAGTCTTCCACACATGATAGAATGTGGTAGATGCACCCAAATCTACTAGATTTGTTTTCTTTGATGGATAATTGATTGGTTGAAATGTTGATTGCTCACTTCTGTGGCATAACAATTATAGACAAGAGGACCTAGAATGATTTGGACAACATAATGATACTTGAAAATGTGTCTCCTCCTTAAGAGATCCTCTAAAGTCCCCAAAGTGTCCTTCTAAGTCTCCAAAAAGTGTCCCAAATGGCTTGGGTGAGGATTGATTTATATGATATGAGTGATAGGATTAGATGACTAGGATTAGATTGGTGATGGATGGCTAGAATTACATGACACAAGGAATTGTAGTCATGTGACAAGTGTCTCATGAAGGCTAAATGAGAGGAATTAAAGTCAAATGGCTTCCACCTCACAAGGATTAGAAGATTCTAGCCATGTGGAGATAGAGATGAATGTGGAATTAAATAATAAAATTATTTAATTTTGAAAAGGAATGATGTGGAATACATTAATTAAATAAATATTTAATTTATTTAATTAATTTAGATGAGGGAAAAGTGGAAATTAATTAAATAAATATAATTAATTGGCTATGAGAGGATAGATGGGATTAGAATGGGATTAGTTAAATAAATATGATTTATCTAACTAATTAGGTGATGGAAAGGTTACTAGGGCAAAACATCTCATCAGGTGTCTCAAGTGATGTCAACCAAGTGATGTCACAAGACATGGTCAATTTTAGGTGTTTACATTTTGCCCCTCTTTGAGATGATGTTGTGACTAAGAGAAGTAACATCATTTCAAAGAAGATAACGTGTGGATAGATGGGAAAAGGATGCCCCAACCACTTAAAAGAGTGAAAATGAGGAATGGATGTGGGATATGATGATGATGATGTAAAGATAGGACAATGATGTAAGGATATGACGATGCCCCCTAGAGAGGATAGGTAGGTTGAAAGAACATGGGTATGCTCTCGAAATGAATGAAATGATAAAGGATGGATAAGGAGATGGAGGATACAAGATAAGATATGGATGAAAGAGATGAATGATATGTTGTGCTACAATAAAGTGAGCAATCATATAGTTTAATGTAGCACTAGACATTATGTGCCAAGGTATAAGGACCAGGGTGACAATGTGTCTTGTAAACCCAACATAATACAATCTTATCTAGATGTATGAGGAAGAAAACTTAGAGCATTGAAGTCCTAATGCATAAAAGGTATGATATGACCTTAGATGCAAAGGATAATGCAAAAAGCTATTCCAACATACACAAGATATGAATATTAGCTGGAATGATACAAATTTGATACAAATGCAAGATAAAATGATAACACACACAAGCCAACAAGAAATCATGCACAAATGATTTAAAAACAAACAAGGTGTTGCCCTTGTCAAGTTGTAAACCAATGATCGATTGATTGAATGATTGATTGATGATGATGATAGTGTTGTCATTGTGGGGACCGACATATCCCTAGATCAACACATGGATGCAGAAAAGACAAATCCCATTGATGATGATGATGATTGATTAATTGATTGTTTTGGTTTATAAAAAGATTAGGATCAAGACCATTGATGTGATTGGATAATTTGACAAGATTGATTGACTTGATTGGTATGGATTAATGATTGATTTACATTTGGTTTTATTATTGGATTAATTTGATTTGATGGATTGATTTGAGTTGATTTGATGGACTGATTTGATTGATTCGATTGATAATGATGGATTGATATGATTTGATGATTTGATCTATTTGATTGACATGGATTGAAGAGTATTACTTGGATTTTTGTTGGATATTTAAATTTTTTTTGTATTTTTTGAAATGTTTGAATTTTTTTGTATTTCTTTTGAATTGTTTTTGGGATAACATTCGATGACAATTTGGATAGCCTTTGTGTTAAACACCAATGACAAGGGAAAAACAAGTCTACATGCAAAGATGGAGGTAGGATGGATGGATAAAAGGAAGGGCAATAGTAAATGGGATGGAAGGCTCATGCTAGATGGATGGGTAAAAGGATAGGCGATAATGGATGGGATGGAAGACTCGTGATAGATGGAAGGATAAAAGGATAGGCCATGGAATGGAAAGCTCATGATACATGGATGAATGAAAGGATAGGTGATAGTGGATGGGATGGATGTATGCATCATAAGGGAGATAGGATGTGATCTCCAAAGACTACGTCGCATAGGAATAACATGTCCCATTCTTGGTGTAATACTTAGGATTTTACATGACAAAGCTTATGACGATAGGATTGATTTGGAAAGGATGAGGCATATCAAGAGATATCCAAAACATTTGTCAACATTTTTTCTCCATATCTTTATTAAGATCAAAAGGAGGAAGGGAGGATGGATGGACTCAATGGGATAGGTATGTGAGTATAATGGCCAAGGATGGTAAAATAAGATATGATGAGATGGGAAATGATAGGATGGATATGATAGTCTAGATGAGACAATGTGCCCCCAAGTGTAAGTGACATAGACAATCAACCTACACATGATGCCTGTTTTCCAGGTTTTCATCATGGTACTTATCTAAGGTGCCACCAAGGGTGGTTTTCACCATTGGATGAAGGGATTTCTCTTTACTATTTTGATTTTCTTTTTGTTTTTGAAATACTTGGATGGGATAGGTGGATATGGACGAGAGGGACTCAAGCATCTAGTTCTGGATGAAAGGTGATAGTCCCATTAGAGATGGATTTCATTGCATGGACCTTATCAAATGTCATTATACTCATAGATGTTGGTAAGGGATTGCATGAAAGAGGGAGATGGAGTAGGTAGATAGTGGAGTTTGATGTGGATTATGAAAGGTTCATGCAAGTATGTGAAAGGAAGCAAGGTATGTGGAACACACTTCCTACACTAATCTAATGAGGGGAGAAGTATGGAAATTCCTTTTAAACCTTACAGTTACAGTGATGTTAAGACAATAACATAGAGATTTCAGCAACACACACATAGAAAAGATAGCACAAGATATATTGTGGGGAAAACTCTTTCAGGAGAAAAACCCCACACTCCAAAACCTGCACAATGTATTATCAAAACAATAATATTTTACAATACACTTGAAATGCAAGCTCTCAGTAGTCTTCCAGATGTCATTTCTAGAGATATTTTGGCAGCATAATAGTACCTATCAATCAAACTATGCATCTCCTACTCCAAGCACCTGTTTATATAGAGTTTACAAGGAAAAATGAGAAGCTTCTAGAGATGGGCATCCAACTTGGCCTCATGGCTCATTACCCATGCCTAGGGACACTTGTCCAACATTACAACAAGGTTTCTACACTTGTCACAACATGCCTTCCCAATGTGAGCACCTAATCCCAACATAGGCTATGATAGATGCTCTTATGCACCTTACAACTGTCATAGAATCTGTCATACATGACAGCTCTTACAGCTAAAAGAGAATCTATCATAACTGCCTAAAAATAGCATATTCCTCTTACAACATGTCATAACCCACCTTGGGCACCCAAAGATGCCTTCCTCAAAGATGCTCTTCAACACTTGTCTTCACCTGTCATAGAACTTTGCATTCTTGACTTTTATGCATCATAAAATGTCATAGGAATCTGTCATAACACTTACATGCCATAACTCCTTACACATACCACAAGATGCTGACACATGGAAGAAAACCTCTACCACAATATGAGATGCCTATCCTTCATGTGAGGACAAAATCAACTTCCTTGTCACCTTCCATGTCACCTCCCAGTCACTGACAAGTCACCATGTCAAGTTACTAGATGACGGAGCACGGTAAACAAGAAAGTTACTGCACAGTAAAAATTAATTACCATAGTAAAAAGTAAATGCCATAAATTTACCAAGGTTGAGACACCTTAATTCCCAACAGTATGGATGGGGGATAGTGGATTATGATGTGGATTATGTATGGAAGGATAGCGGATTATGATGTTTATGGTAGGGTAGGATAGTGGATTATGATGTGGATTATGGATGGACACATGCACAAGGATGGATGAAAGGTTTATCCAAAAGTATGGACCATAGGAAGGTGATGGGTGACATATGTAGGATAATGGATGAAAGATGGGGAGATGGAGGTATGTAGGAATATTGTGGAGTGGAAGGGAACCAAGACCAACAGTTGCACACATCATGATAAAGATTGGAGATTTTGATTTGGAGGGGGTGTAGGAAGCAATGGACATGTTTGCTTAGGGGATGGTCAATGTAGGAATTTAGGTACCCACATAGACTTAGGATTTTTATGATTTTTGTTTTGATTGTGGGATAAAGGAATTTGAGATTTGTGAATGGAGTGGTATTTTTGGGATTTTTGGGATGTAGATGCTTCATTTGACATGATTTCTTTTTGCTTAAATACCTAAACCATTTTAGTTTTGACCTTTTCTTGTGAATGTATGGGCTTGTATAGCCTTTTGGATGGATTTTGCTTTCACTCTTTGCATTTGTATCCTAAGGCATGAGGATTTTGTACTTTATGGGTAGAGGTATCCAATTTTTTATTTTTGAACCCTTTAGAATTAGTGGAAGCTTCTTGTTTAGATGATATGTACATTGATTGGTCCTGATTAGGAATGCAAGGGGATGTGTAAATGGAGGGATTAATGGACTTGTGGATAAATAGATAAGGGGATTTGAGGATGGGGATATTAGGTGTTGGGAGGAGTGGTGGTAAAGTGGATGGAGGGATATTAGGAGTTGGAAGTAGTGGAGGTAAAGTGGATGGTGGAAGGTGTATGGTCACATGCTTTTAGCACTTGTAGGATAATGGAGGAGGAATGACAAAATATGTTTTGGCGGTATGATAAGATGCATGGGATTTGGGATGGAAGGATGTGGATTTAGGAGGCATGGAGGTAGTACCAACATCTTGAGATTGTTTCCCTTGGGGTGTATATCCAAGACCATATGAGCATGGAGGGACCTTGACATGGATAGGCTCTAAAATACCTTGTTCATAAAGGCCTAAGCCTTAACCTTGGTAATTCATTTTTTGGAGTATGTGATGGACAATGGGACTATGTGTGTTTTGAACACTAGACGCGAGCTCCTTATTGGATGGAGAAGGTGGGGTGTTAGACAATGGTTGTTTCTCCCCTAAGGAAGAACATTCATGAATAAAAGTGGTAAGACCAATAAGATGGGTTGATGGATTTGCAATATGGTCGATTGTGGATGTGAAGGATCATTAGGATCTTGAGTATCATTATGCTCACTAAGATCCAAGCTATGTGTTTGATCATCTATACTTACTTGGGAGCCAAGTGTCTCATCAAGGGGATTAGATGTTTGTAGATCATGGATAGGACTAGGTGGAGGATGGATAGGAATAGTTTGGATATATTTCTCATGGCTAGTTGTGGGATTATGAATAGGATCAATTTTCTCATGGATAAGATCTTCATACATAATATCTTGATCATAAAGAAGGTATAGATTGTGGATGGGTTGAATGGAAGGGATTTGATCTTGATTGGAATAAGGGCTTAATGTTTCCACATGCTTTAGATTCAATTCTTGACATAAATCTTGGTTTGCCTGAATGGGAGTGGAAGACTCTAGAGCCTTTTTTGTTTCTCACTATGGTAAGTAGAGGTAATTCTTGATTGATTACTATTTGGAATAAATGTCTAGCAGATCATTTTCAACATATAAATGTTTATTGATGAATCCTTGTGATTGTAAGTTTATGTGATTTATGTGATGATACTGACAAACTTGTGTGTGTGGTTTTGTGGAGTTTGTGATGGTGATGTGGGCTAGTTGTTTTGGGAGTTTGGGATAATGAATGGGAGTTTGGGAGTTTTGGGAGTTTGGGAGAATGAATGGGAGTTTGGGAAAATGAATGGGAGATTGGGAGTTTTGGGAGTTTGGGAGAATGAATGGGATTTTGGGAGAATGAATGGTTGGCTGTGATAATGGGAGTATGGAGTTGTGTGAAGAAAAGGGAGTTATTATTGTGCCCCAAGAGGAATCCCCCTTCTTCCTCTTTGCAAGAATTCCATGTGTGGATTTTTTGTGAGTGAGTAGTTATATTTTATGTGGATATCAAAGTAAACTATGATTTAATTATTCATATAGTTTGTAATTGTTTCAGCTACAAATTTTATTGCAAATTATAACGTTAGTGATTACATTTTATATAAATTTCTTATGGATCTCCCGGGTTGTGTGGGACATGTGCATTGTGATCTATTATTGAACTCTATGTGGTTTGAGACCACCACATTCCCCTCCTTCCCTTAGGTGGCTCATTTGAAGTCGCGTGGTGATTGTGATGTAAAGTTTTAAGAAAAAAATTGAAATTTTTATTTTGTCCCTTATTTTGTTGAGCCAATTGTTTTAAAATTTCTTTAAGATATTTAATTGATCGTAATTACAAATTGTCCTTTTGCCTCGAGGACTATTTTATTAAGGTTTTTGGTTTGAATTGTTGTTTTGACTTCCGCTATTTAATTTGCTTTTATATGAATTTTTATTAATTGATTTTATTTAAAATTTTACTCATTGGAAACTTCTTTATTTTGAGGCTTTATTAGTGTTTGTTGCTACTGGCTTGTGTCGAGTAATGTGAATTGTGTAGATTGCCACACCCAAGAGGGGTCCCTGGCAGGTTGTATAGGGGAGTAGATGGCCCGGGGAATGTTTATTGTGAAATTGTGTAAGATCTATTTTGTGGCACTATGGTTTTACTTGGCACTGATCATTCTCATCCCATATGGTGAGTACATGATGTGATTTATATGGAGTTGAAATTCTGTGGTGTAGTGAGATGTTATGAGAAATTGTGGCTGCATTGAATTTGATAAATTGTTCTTGTGATAGATATAATATATGTATGTTAGAGTCATTAAAATTGTTTCTTTTATATTTAGTAACTGTTGACTATACTAATGGATAATTCATAATTTCACGCTCTCTAGGTTTTGTTGTACTTTGAATTATGAATGGATTAGAACTATAGCATTGGCATCTTGTTACTCTTGTTTCGATAATATACAAATGTATATCTTTGGGTATCTAACCAGTGTTGAATGAGATAGAGTTATGAATTTGACATATGGCAATATTTTTAGTTGTGATTAGTAGTTGCAAACATCTTGTTTAATAAATGATAAATAAGATATTCCTATGATTTCGAATGTGTATTATGATTTCTTTTGAAATATTAATGGTATCTTAGTATTCTTGTTTTTCTATTGAATAAATATGTTATATCTAACTCTTATTTGATGTGATGAAGCTAGGGAATGTTTTATCCTCTTGAGGACTTCTAGGAGGAAGTCCATTTTTAGAGAGGGAGAATGTAAGGCCTAACCATACCCAACAATTTCTTATGTATTTGATAGACTTGATTATGAAGTTGTGATATAAGTTATACTAGAAATTATAATTTAGCAATGGGATACTTATTTATTCACAAGAAAATAGGTGACGAGATTGGCAGATGAGAAGTCATCTTCTCTTGAAGTGTTACTCTCTTTTGGAAGACAAAGAGTTGTGTTATTTGGTATAAAAAGGGTGTCTTGAGGAGTCATTATGTACTTTTTCTTCCTTTTGTGAAATTGCTATTATGCTTGACTTGTGGAATGGAATTGCTGATTGAGGAATGAAAAGGGGCATTCTTTTTGCTCGTGAAGAATAATCAGGGGAACATCCATTCGAGAGAAGTCTTTATGTAGGATTGGACGAAGAGTTGGAGGGTTTTCTTTGCTTTTAGGAGGAAATGATCAAAAATAGAGAATCATCATTTTGAGAGCTTTATATTACGTGTGTATCTGAACTATTTCTCCATTTTATTTTAATTTGTGGTATGATAGGAATACCCATAGTTCCTTCATCATTTGTTAATATGTAACTTAATGTTACCATATAATATTGCATGTTTGGAAACTCAAGATGCATGAGTATTGTTAGGAAAGTATTCTTTCTGGTTTGTACTTGTTATTCTCTAGAAAGATCTGCATGCAAGCCAAATTAGGAGCACATGTTTATTACTGCATGGGCATTCAAATGCACTTTATAGCCTTTATGAATGGTATTCAAGATTTAAGTTAGAATAGTAATCAGATGTTTAGTATGTGTTTCTTGAATGGAAAATTATGGGATGATCTAGGGATTATTATAGTTTTCTTTTTTGCAAGTTTTCTTTCACCAGTTAGAATTGGATAAGTGCTTGAAGAAGGTTTCCTCTAATAGACTTATTGTTATCCGCAACTATCTTAATTTATATCAAATTTATTTATCGAAAATAGAGATCATGTTATATATATATCTTTAAGCTTTCAGCATGGAAACCCGCTGATGAGGAGAATGCCATGATCGGTCCACCTTTTACATGGTGTAAAGGGATTAAAACTTCTTGTTACCGAGCTCTATATATCACACACCCATTGGGTGATCATAATAAAGGCCTATAAAAATAATAATTCGATGTTGAATCTTCTCTTTGTAATAGCAAATGCATATAATAGGAGTTTTGTTGGTTTTAAAACATATTCTATCTTATCAATCTCCTATGCGTGAACATTAATTGTAATGTCTTATGTGGCCTTTTTCTAGTGGGGTTTCATTACCAAAGTTGTGGATATCTTCATTAAATTTAGTATGTCCAGTGAAAACAAGAAGCTTCCTTGGAGCTCAACTGATGTGGGTTTGAAGTCACGGGTTCAAACCTTCTAATTCTTTTCCCAATATTTATATGTACACGCATTTGCAGATTGTTCTTTGTTGAAATCATTATTTCATTTCATTTTGGTTGTTCAAATTCTCCCAAGCTTTCTTTGATATTATAGTTTAGTTAGGTATTATTTGGTTGATTTGGGTGTATGGAAACCCTTTTCTAGGTAATGTAGTTGTTATATAAAAACCATTTGCATGCAGGCATCGATATCTATATTTGAAAGTCTATATTTATTAGATCTACATCACCTTCATATAGGCGTCGACCATGCTAAAAACACACAGATGTTAGGATTTGTCTTCTATTATGGCATTGATCTATTCATGAAATCTTTAATTTCTAAAATATTTAAAATAATATTCTTCTACCCCATAGTGGTGTGGTTTTATACTTTATAAGTTCTTAAGGTTCAAACCTGTACCATAGTAGTCATCGGCCTAATTTAGGAGTTATTAAACAACAAAAGTTGCTTCTTAATAGGCATCACCCCATGTTGGAAGTCCTTGAATATTAGAAACAACTAGACATTGACCTATATTAGATATTCATAAGTGTTAGACTTTGGTTTCAAACCATGATAGAAGTTGTGAGTGTTTGATTAGCATTCATGGAGGCATGGGATTATACTTTGAAGTTCATTAAATTTGTTTATGCATTTGTAGAGATGTGCACTCATTGTGGAAGTTTATGCATGCGGTGGCGTGGATCCATTTTAGAAACATAGGTTTGATTTCTTTGCATCCATAATGGTGTCAAATCAATTCTCATAAACCAGTGTATTTGATGTTTGTATTTCATTCTTCTGAAAAGGGCATTGATTTGATTAAATGCTATTGTTTTATACTTAGCCTTTTACATTTAATTTCTTCTGAATCATTGTGGCATAGTAATGCTCTTAGTTCTATGTATATGAATGTATTTGTCTCTGTACGCTCAGAGTCGTGACTTCGGTTGTTTGGGGGCTCTCGGGTCAGATTTGGCATGCACACGGACCCTTTCCCTCCTTTCCATGAGGCGATCCGCCACATCACTCTCTCTCACGTGGAAGTAGCCAGTCGAGAGGAGGTGAGATGCAGCGGGGGTCTAGCTCGTTGGAGAGATGCACTTCGCGAAGGGGGGTCGGCAAGTTTTGTGGCCTTTGTTGTTGTGCATTTTGTTATGTGTTTGTGGTTCTTGAGATAACCCTATGACCTGAAGGGTCACTAGTTTCTCTTCTTCTATTTGGATTCCTTGAAATCCACCTTTGTGTGGGCAAATGGTTGTTTTTGCTGATGGTTTCTACTGTTTCTATGTCTCTGAGAAAGGCTCTATGTAGTCGTAATTGCCTAATTTATTCAATCAACAAAAGAACAAATGGGTCTTCTTGTGGTGGAATGTGTGTCTATTGCTATGGTCACGGATGGATCTCCTTGATCTCGTCTCGGACAAACCTTACCCACTCTCCTCTTACTCCTAAACACATTCGTGAATTAGGATAGAGGAAGTTGTGTAACTGCTAACTCTAACTAGATCTAGGGTTTTAACCTAGGGTTTTGTTGACCTAGGGTTTGTCTTTATTTGAGTGTAGTTACCTCGTGATGGAATTGAGGGTTTTGCAATGTTGTCTATTTTAACAGATCTATATGAATGCAAGCTAAATGATAATATACAAAACGTCATTTTGGTATTTTTAGAGTATTTTTGGAAAGAAAAATTTTCTAATCTATGAAAGAAATGTGCATGCAATCCTATATGACTTCTTGAATGCAAAGTTTAATCTATGCGTTAGTGGGTTTTTGGTATGTTCAATGCAATTTAACCTAATGGAAAGGGAAGATGCTTTTTCTAACAAAGTAGATCTAGAAATGTAAAAATGACTAATCTAACATGCAAGATCTAATCTATCAAGGAAAAAGCGAAATGTTACTATTCCCAAGAGCAAAGTGTGATTATCTAATTACTATGAAAACAATGAAAGAACCTGAAAGAGATGAATATTTAAAGACTCCACTGCCCTCAATAATCCTTGTGTAGGCAACTTCAAATCCTTTTGTGACAGCAGGTGATCCTCTTGATGACAAAAACGACCCAAAGAAGTGAAAAGAAACTTTTGTGAAGCTTGTATGAGCTCGATGCGAGCTTGGATTGAGCACAATGGCATAGAAAAAGAAGCAACATAGCATTGCTTGGTTGAACAATAAAAATAAAAGGCACTTTCGTCCTGTAAGAGCATATGAATGCTAGATTGAAGAGCAAAATTGGCAAGAGTTGTGTGCACAATGAATTTGCTTCCCTTTGTGCTTGGGAAAGAGGGATACTTATAGGTTTGAGGAAGGGATTGATTGGAGAGTTAATTCATTTGATTGATGAGTTAACAAGAATAGATTGGAGAGTTAACAAGGTTGATTACCCAGTGAACTCAGCTAATAAGGGAGTGATGAAGCAATGATAGCTTATCATTAAAGAGGAAAAAGGAGTTGTAAGAATGCATGAGATTGATTAGAGAGTTAATTTAAGATCAAATAGAGATAATTATGGATGTGTGGGTGCATGAAATAGTTAAATCTATATCAAGGATCAAAAATCATGCAAACAGAAAGAAAAATAGGCAAAAACGGAGCTAAAACGCGAGAGAAACTTGAGTTATTTCTACAGGTCAAAAGACGACAGGGTTGCCACCTTGGTTAGTCAAGGTCACCCAAGGAGATCATGGGTCACCCCAGGGGCGACCCTAGGTTGCCTGGGGAGATCCGGGATGAAAAATGCAAAATGTAGAAATTTGGGTTGGCAGAAGGTATAGGGGAGGAAAAGGATGATTTATGCATCAAGAAACAGGTCAATCACGTGGAAGAATCCAAATCTCCACTTGCATCTTTAGGATCCCTAGTGGGGATTTGGAAATAATAGGGGGATATTTGGATTGGTAGGTTGAAATAAAAAATGGAAAGTGACAGATGGATCGGGGGACCTCTAGAAGGCTTCTATGAGGTGCGCTAGATGAAATACAAAGGGGAGAGGTGAAAACTCACCTACAAGACACTCACAAGGCTTAGGATGAAGGTTGAAAGCTAGAAAATGTGAGTTGACAAGTGTCACAACAAGTGTCGAAAAGTGTCGCAAACAGGGAAGAAGGGGAATCGACAAAGCAGAAATGACACAAGACAAGAAAAGAGGACACGTCATCAAGAGGCATGCTATCGAAAGGATTTATTTTCATGCTTACATGTATGTGACAAGGATTTGAATCATCATAGGGGTCCTCGTGGAGGCAGTGCGTGATTTTTGTGCTTACATATTTGCCCCCTTCGGGGACGATAGTCTACATGAAAGGTAGATACTGTTCCTAACTAGGCCTTACCCATTGTCAATTTTCCCGCAATTTGTACCTGCATTAACTAGTATCAGTCTGGCATCTAAATATATCAAAATGAATAATGAAAATTGAAATGACAAACTTACCATGGATCATTTGAGTTTGACTAATCGCTTGCTTTTGTCGGTTTGGACCTGTGGGCATGAGAGCACGCAAAACAATGCATGCAACAAATGCATAATAAATGTATAAAATGAAACTAAGCTAAGGGCAAACAAAGAGAGCCAAATTGTGAGATCGGAGTGAAACAGCAAAAAAATCATTCGTGTGAGCAGTCAATAGAGAGGTATCGTCGAGGGGATTGCAGAGATGACCGCCTCTTCCTTAGCCAAAGAGAATCATGTAAGTAATTAGTGAAAAACTCTCCTCTAAACCCTAGGTTGAATTTTATGAAAAATCTCTTGAAATCATCTGTTTTTGGTGATTTTTTTTTGTTGCATTATGTTCGTTTCGTTGTTTAGAGCAAGATTGATCTTTCATTTTCCGAAATCGGCTAAGAAACAAGGTTTTTAGACTGATTTTGGCTTGAGGGGGTCACTCTTAGGGTCACCTCTTTTAGTAGGCAGGGTCACCCAGGGATATCCTGTCTGACAATAGGGTCACCCAGGGAGATCCTATTTTGCAATAGGGTCGCCCAAGGAGATCTTGACTAACATCTAGGTCGCCTAGGGGGTGACCCTGTGGGACTAATTTTTGGCTACATTTGTCATTGTTTACCGATTCTTTCACTCTGAACTGACATGATTTGGTCACTTAATCTACCTGTTTATTACAATTTTTGATGGTTTATACACTTTTTTTGTGTTTTTACAAGTTTACGAGATCTAATTTAAACTTCTCTTTCAATTTTGTAGGAGACACGCATTCAATGAAATGCTAGTTGAGAGCAAGGGTGGCTCTCAGGGACGTTCACTTCACTTAGTATAGAGGATCATGCCATACTTAAGAGGATAGGCCTTGGCAGAGTTTGTCATGTTCCCGTGATCCATCCTGTATCTCGCATATGCTGTGATATTCTAACTTACTAGGATGCAGATAGGAACACATTTAGGTTCTTGCAGATTTTAGGGGTGTGGACTATCACTCTTAATGATGTGTATCGCATTCTTGGGGTCCCTATGAGGGGACAACCTCTATTTCTTCCTGCCAGTGAGTCTTATGAGAACAAGGCTACTTGGGCTACTTTTATGGGGGTTAATCACCCTGAGGACCAGACAGGAGTTCTACTTTCTTCGGTGTCAAAACTTTGCATTCCACTTCTAAGGAGGTTTCTAATAGGCTTGATTGCTTCAAGGTTATTGAGAGGTAAGGCCTTGGCTCATTTTAGGTGGTGTTGGGCACCCATCATTCGTGGTTTAGAGGAGGGCACAATTTATGCATGGGGACCTGATACCTTGGCTATGGTTTATAGAGATTTTAATCGGATCTCTCGACGAGGGGCTCTAGCTTTTAGCCACTCTTCTCTGATTATGACATGGATCTTTGAGCACATGAGACCCTACTAGAAGCTTATTCCTCTTCCAGACAAGGGACTACCGAGAGTGGCGAGGTGGGCACACATTGGTCATTATGATGCTACTCTTCCCACCGTTGCTACCCTTACAGATGACATGATTTTTGATCCCTACCATGACATGGAGGGGGCTTGGGCCCAAGATGACGAGGTGAGAGCGTATTGTCATGCGGTTCTAGAGATCATAGATGACAATGGTCAAGTTGAGGCTCATTGGGTGGATTGAGTCTTGTAGTAGTTCGGCAAGGATGTCCCAGAGGACTTGCCCCTAGTGTCCCCTTGTTATAGGATCATTCAGGAGATGGGGGAGATTGGATAGAGGAGTGTCGTTTGGACACCTTTGATTCCAGGTGTTTTCATCACTAGAGCTTCTAGAGGAGGATGGAGGGGAGGGAGAGAGACTCCTTCCTGATCTGTCACTGTGACTGTTGATTCAGAGTCTACCAACGAGGACTATGTTCTTGATAGCGATGGTTCATCAGATGAGGCCCCTCTCGAAGATGAGGATTTTGATGACATTAATCTCCCGCATGAGGTTCCTGACATCCCCGAGGGTCCTCCTACTATTCCTTGATCTCCTCATTCAGATGAGGTGATGCGTCAGCTTGACCCTGACTTGCAGCTTGGAGATCCACATGAGTTCTTCTTTACTTGCTCCTACTTTAGCTTTGGCTTATCTTTTTTCTCTTTTCGTGCAGTACTGACTTGGTCTTGTCTTTGATTTTGGCCTTTTAGGCAATGTCAAAGAGTGGAGGGACTTGGTTCGTGAGGTTAATATTGGATTAACCTTTCCCTTCACTAGGATGATCCTGGTGTACCCCCTGCTGTAGGACAACACACAGATATTTTTGCTCCTGTTTACCATGGGTGTGAGATGATCATAGAGTTGAGAACCCAGGTTAACATGCTTTAGGGTGAGAACAAAGTACTATGGGAGATGGCTTGCCTTAATGTTAGGCATTTTGGCACTAGTATGGCGGGGCCTTCACAATCGCATGCCCACAACAAAGCACATCATTCTCATAGGTCCCATGGAGCGACAAGCGGTACTTTGAGATGGAGGAGCTGAAGCCCCAAGGGTTCTGTTGGAGGGAACCAAACTTGACTTGCTTTCTCAAACTTCATGCCCCCTTGCATAGGGAGCCTCTACGTCTCTCGAGAGCATTTTGTCTTAGCTCTTTGATACCTATTGTATATGTAAACTTCAGATGTATCTACAAAAGTTTATCTTTTTCTATGGCTTTTCTCTTTGTCAAATTCTATACTCATCTCTTGTGTATGTTTGGAAGTTTTTATGAATTTTTTTTATTATGTTTGACCTTTTCAACTCTTTTGACAAATGCAAGTATGACAATGATGACATGTTTTTGTAATTTTGTAGAACACATATATGACATGCAGTTTACAATATGATAATGCAGGAACACAACAAATGTTGTAAATGAAACTATAACGCTTTATTGAATATCATGAGATATGACATTTGACTTTATTGTTTTGAGACTCTTTTTTCAATTTTGATATGTATGCAATGTCGAACAAACAAAATGACTGCTCTTATATACTATTTTTTGATTCAGGGGATTGCAGGTTGTCCTGATATAAGAAAACTATTCAGGGCTGTGAGATGATTTTTTAGGAAAACTCAAGTGGGGAGTGAAATGAATCATGGAGTGCTTCTAATTTCTAGGCTTTGCTAAAGGCTAAACACTGATCCTTATCTAGATAAGATAATTTGATAAGCTTTCAGCTTTAGACGAGTATCAAGATTTATAGGTGTTCGCTAGACTTAGATCATAGATGGCAAGCAAAGTAGACCCAGGGTAAAGGATAAAATGGGAAAGAACAAGGGTCCCTAGATAGAGGATGATCCTAGAGACACTGGACTCTTTGGTTTTTCTCAGCTAGTGCGTGTGTGTGCTTTGTACCTTTCTTTCTCTGTTAGAATGTCACTCTTGAGGCTTCGAGCTTAGACTGATCTCCACCCAAGAGTACGGACATTCAACAATCTTCTCTCTCTCACTCTTTGTTTTGTATCTTTCTTTCTTTTCTTTCTTTTTGCTTTTTTTGTATTTTCCTCACTTGTCTTTTCTCACTTTTTTTTTGGATTTTGACTTTTTAAGAAATAAATGCTTTTTGAATTTTTGCTATGTAATGATTTGATCTCTCAATTCTCACTTTTCTACACTCTTATTTTGATCACTCATTTTTTTTATTCACTCGTATCTTAGATTGCTTCCTTCAGAGTTTTGATCTTCTTGACATTTTTGGCCAAGAAGGATAAGGGGCTGAGCACCACCTAAAGTTTTCGTAATGTGGTTGGACTTCTCTTCTAGTAGGGAAATATTGGGAAGGTCTACTTCAGGCTTCCTTTGAACACTGTAGGTTTGAATACTGACTTTGCTTAGACCTAACATCTTGACTCATTAAGACTGAGATCAGTGTAAAGCTAAGAGCTAGGCTTTGATTTAGAATCATTGGGAATGAAGGGGGGTAATGGTAATTTGTGAAAAATGAGGAATCTCTAGATATTGAAAGGATGATGTATATCTAGGCAACATTAGACTCCTTACTGAAAGGAAAATAGTACAAGAGCAAGTCATGAACTATAATGCAAAATAAATAGAATGAAACTGAAATGCAAGAAACAAATTGTTTTTTTGACATTTTTTAGTTTTATAATTTTTTTGTATTTTTATGTTTTTATTTATTTATTTATTTTTAGACGTAATATTTCTTGAGGTGAAAGGCATTGACTATTTTACCAAATTCCTCTCCCTCCATTGTGCACAAGAGATAAGCATCGTTTCTAATATCTTATTTAACCATGTAGGGGCCTTTCCAATCTTCCAAAAAGGCTCTTTTTCATCTCCTTTTCTTGTTTTTTGTGCTACCTCTGCTTAGGACAAGTTCTCCTATTCGGTATGGTTTACCACTTGAGTCTATTATTTCCAATTCAGTGATTTCTTTGGGCATTGTGAGACACAGTAAATCCTGAAAGGCATGTTGGTGGGAGGGGGTCCAATATAGGACTCCTTCCTAATTGAGTAATTCCATCAATAGATCGAATTGTTCTTGCATGTAGATTTTTATTTCTGGTCTCTCTTGGATTCTTTGTAAGAATTGGAATAGTTCAAGAGGGGTTTGCGGCTCCCTTTGTTCGTCAGGAGGGACAAAACTTATACTTGTCCTCCCATTGGGTTCAAGTCTCAAGTCCATGGCATACCCAATATAACTTTTTGGTAGTTCAAAAATGACAGGGTCATCGACACCAACTATCACTCTCATCTTCCACTCTCTGTGAAAGATTCCTTCACTTTCTTTGTCTTCATCAGGCAATCTCTCCACCATTTCTATTTGTACCTGATGTGCTTACCATTCACTGAGTTCATTTGATTGAACCGAGGTAGAAGTGGCTAGTTTCTCTTGCGGTTTAGATACTACAAACATCCTAGGTAACACCCCTATAGCATTGGTTAACTCATTGTCCATGGAATATGCCTCTTCCATGGGTAATATAAGTTGATGTGAGTCCTCCGTTGGTGTGAGGGGCTGATATGATTATGTTTCTTCAGGTGTATTAGGGAGATGTGACTTACTTAGTAGTGATAGTGGGGTATAGCCCTCCATTATGTCTTCCTCTGCATCTAAGAAAGCATGTGGGGCCGCATCTCTCAGATCTAATGTGGCAGTTTAAAATACTAGCCCTTTGATTCTATGAGATTTTTCCCCTATGCATGTGAAGAGTTTATAGACTTCTTGGATGCCAATGGTGAGTATCTCTAGGGGGAATTGGAGTGGTCCATCCCTTTCAATCAACTCCATAATCTTAATTGTTTTGTCCTTAGGGACCACTTCCTTTTGCTTTGGTGGTAGCCCATTCTCCAGAGTTTTGATGTCTACTGTATTTACGATCTTTTCCATGGTTCCCATCCTTTTGACACATATCGATTGTGGTGTTGGACTCAAGATGGTTAACTTGTTGGTAGGGAGTTCATAGTCTATTGGAATTCCTATGCATTTGTTTGGGGTATTAGACTTCAACATGCTGAAAGGCTCTGGATCTCCCTGCGTAACATATACCTTCCCTAGGTGTAGGAACTGAACCTCTTGAAATAGCGTGGATGGCACAGCTTTCATCCTATGTATCCATGGCCTTTCGAGAATCAAGTTATACCCCGTGTCCTTGTCTATGACATAAAAAGTGGTTGGAATGGTTTTGGGACCCAAGGTTATGGGGAGGGTGATTTTCCCTATGGTGGCTGCCTTCAGATTGTCATATCTGTTTAAAAGTATCCCTTGAAGCGGTGATGTTGGTGTGTCCATAGCCCATTCTCTCCAAAAGGAAAAAAAGAACTATATTCACTGCAGCTCCGTCATCGACCAATGTTTGTTTGATACATGTGTCATAGACCCATACTTGAAGACATAGTGCGGGGTCTCCTTTTTTAGTTAATTCTGCCTCAGAGGGCATCTATTGTAAATCAAAGAAGAATCCTAGATCTTTAAGTTCTGAGTTTGGTGGGGTAAGATCGTAGTCCACATGATTGATTTGTTCACTAGGCGGTGGTGTGATTTGGTCAAGATATCTCAGGCCTATGACTTTCAACAAAGCTGAGCGATGTGAGGGGGAGTTTCTGAGCAAATCAATGAACGAGATGTGAGCATATGTTTTCTTTAGGTCTTCTATGAGTTCATAAGGCTCGATTGGAGTTGGTGTTAGTTCAACTACCGAAACAGTGCCCTCACATGCTTCGATTTGCTCATTATCTTCCTCATGATCCTCCTCTTTTTCTTCATTGTGCATGATCTCAACCAATCCCATCAACTTAGTTTCTCCTTTTTGTCCTAGTTGAGGTGGGACTTCGGGGTTACTATTTTGAGTTGCTTTATCTTGATTTGTTGTTTCTGTGTTTTTGTGTGTAGGGAATGGGTCCTAATAAATCCTCATATTTTCGTTTTGAGGTGCTAAGGAGCTTGATTCTGCCTTGTATCTTTGATGTCTGGAGTGATCTTTTGTGGGTTCAAGACATTTCTATGAACAAGCATTGTTGATCCTCTGGAAGCTTTTCTATGAATCTGTTGTATTCCCTACAAGATTCTATGCTATGCCCCTTTGTTCTATGAAAAGAACAATACTGGTTGTATTCATAAGTGGGTCTCTCATATCTCCCATCATTTTTGTTCCCATTTTTGTCACAGTTCTAGCTTTGATAGTTATCCCAAGGATAGTACCCATTGTTTCTAGGCCGATCTATGGCATTTATGTTAGGAGGATAGTAATCTCTCCCATTGTAATCATCTCTTACCCTTTTGAATGGGGGTTGATCTCTCACCCCATTTGTGGTTGCATTCTTGTTGTTTTTGAGAATCTTAACAACAGAGGTATTGTTTCCTATGTCTTCCTTTGTTAATTTTTCGTTTGAACCATAAACTTTTCATCCACTGTCGATGGTGGTTTGATCAATTCTTAAAGCGCTTTCTAATGCTTCTTCATAGGACTTGTATGGTAGTTTCTGAACATCTTCTCTCATGTCTTTGTTAAGGGCATACAAGAAGAGGTTGCATAGTTCTCGGTGGTCCATGTTTGGAGCACTGGTTGATGAATAGAGTACTTCTCTCCATAGAGTGACGAAATGTGCTACGGATTCATTCGGTTCTTGTTTCATCATGAGGAACTCTCTAATCCCTATTTTCACGAGTTTGTTCATGTCAAATGCCATGAAAAACTCTCTGATTAGTTGTCTAAACGAATGGATCAAAGCCTCTAGAAGATGATAATACCAATCCAAGGCAATGCCTTCAAGCATTTTCGAGAAATTTTTTACAACTCCATCCCAAGGTAATGGCTGAGGTAGTTGCACACTCCTTATATTTTGGTCTAGAGGCTCTTTCAGATATTCAAGATATGTTCCTAAGAAAGCACTCTGAGATTGCGGGGTTGTTAGTAATAACCCTGAAGGTGGGTTTTGATAGCCCGTCATTGGATTCATTAGATGGTTCTGAATAGGAGGATTCCCATTCAGACAATTTTCATTACTAGCATGTCACGAATAGTAATTGAGGTAGGGGGTTTTTGAGATGCCCCTTGGTCCTGTTTGTGAGATTTTGTTCTTTTCTCTGGAGCAGCTTGTTCTGCTTCTAGGATCTTGATTCTTTGCACTAGAGTTGCGATTACATCTGTAGGAGTTGCAGCTCTCTGGGTTTCTTCATTTCTGGGATGTTCCCTTCGACTACTTTCATAATGACAGGCTTCCTCTCATGCGGCCTTCTCTTTTTGTTCTTCTTCTAAGGAAATCCTCAATGCTTCTTGAGCATCTTTGGTTTCCTGTAGACATCTTTCCAACCTTCTAACCTCTTCGTCAAGGTGAGTATTTGATGTACTCATGGAAGGTTGTTCTGGTCGTGCACTTCTGATCTTATCCTTCTAGCCTTATATGATGCATTTGGTATGGTTGAGTCATTTTCCCAAGTGGGGTTATTGAAGGATAGGGAACGCCTGTACTCTTTTGGATCAGGTTCATAATCAAAGTCTTCATAATCGTAACAATTTGTAACAGGTGCATCAGGATGAGGTAGCACATATCTATCAAAAGAAGGTGTTTTAGGTTCATTTGAGGGAATGTTTCCCTGGGTCAAGTTTGGTTCTATCATATTTGGGGGTGCCATAGACACTGCAGAATAAATGGAAAGGATGGTGGCACAAATGATGGAAGACGAAGCGGCTATGAATAACAATGAAAGAATGATTGAATGTTTTTGAAATGTTTTTCACAATGGGAATGTAAACTACAAGACCAGAAGGTTCTACAATTCACGTTGGGTTCACCAAAATATGTACGCTTGAAATCGTGACTCTGGTTGTCTGGGGGCTGTCGGGTCAGATTTCAGCACACACACGAACCCTTTCCCTCCTTTCCACGAGGCAATCCGCCACATCACTCTTCCTCATGTGGAAGTAGCTAGTTGAGAGGAGGCAAGATGTGGCAGGGGTCTGGCTCGTTGGAGAGCTGGACTTCGTGAAGGGGGTTCAACAAGTTATGTGGCCTTTGTTGTGCATTTTGTTGTGTGTTTGTGGTTCTTGAGATAACCCTACAACCCGAAGGGTCACTAGTTTCTCTTCTTCTATTTGGATTCCTTGAATTCCACCTTTGTGTGGGTAAACAGTTTTTTTCGTTGATGGCTTCTACTATTTCTATGTCCCCGAGAAAGGCTCTGTGTAGTCGTAATTGCCTAATTTCTTCAATCAACAAAAGAACAAATGGGTCTTCTTGTGGTGGAATGTGTGTCTGTTGCTATGGTCATGGATGGATCTCCTTGATCTCATCTCAGACAAACATTACCCACTCTCCTCTTACTCCTAAACACATTCGTGAATCAGGATAGAGGAAGTTGTGTAATTGCTAACTCTAACCAGATCTAGGGTTTTAACCTAGGGTTTTGCTGACTTAGGTTTTGTCTTTGTTTGAGTGTGGTTACCTTGTGATGGAATCGAGGGTTTTTCAATGTTGTCTATTTTAACAGATCTATATGAATGCAAGCTAAATGATAATATACAAAATGTCCTTTTGGTATTTTTAGAGTATTTTTGGAAAGAAAAATACTTCTAATCTATGAAAGAAATGTGCATGTAATCCTATATGACTTCTTGAATGCAAAGTTTAATCAATGTTTTTGTGGGTTTTTGGTATTTTCAATGCAATTTAACCTAATGGAAAGGGGAGATGCTTTTTCTAACAAAGTAGATCTAGAAATGTAAAAATGACTAATCTAACATGCAAGATCTAATCTATCAAGGAAAAAGCGAAATGTTACTATTCCCAAGAGCAAAGTGTGATTATCTAATTACTATGAAAGCAATGAAAGAACTTGAAAGAGATGAAGATTTGAAGACTCCACTACCCTCAGTAATCCTTGTGTAGGCAACCTCGAATCCTTTTGTGACAGCAGGTGATCCTGTTGACGACAAAAACAACCCAAAGAAGTGAAAAGAAGCTTTTGTGAAGCTTGTATGAGCTCGATGCGAGATTGGATTGAGCACAATGGCATAGAAAAAGAAGAAGCGTAGCGTTGCTTAGTTGAATAATAAAAATAAAAGGCACTTTTGTCCTGTAAGAGCATATGAATGCTAGATTGGAGAGCAAAATTGGCAAGAGCTGTGTGCACAATGAATTTGCTTCCCTTTGTGCTTGGGGAAGAGGGGTACTTATAGGTTTGAGGAAGGGATTGATTGGAGAGTTAACTCATTTGATTGATGAGTTAACAAGAATAGATTAGGGAGTTAACAAGGTTGATTACCCAATGAACTTAGCTAATAAGGGAGTGATGAAGCAATGATAGCTTATCACTAAAGAGGAAAAGGGAGTTAGAAGAATGCATGAGATTGATTAGAGAGTTAATTTAAGATCAAATAGAGCTAATTATGCATGTGTGGGTGCATGAAATAGTTAACTCTATATCAAGGATAAAAATCATGCAAACATAAAGAAAAATGGGTGAAAACGAAGCCAAAACACGAGAGAAACTTGAGTTTTTCCGTGGGTCAAAATACGACAGGGTCATCACCTTTGTCAGTCAAGGTCACCCAGGGAAATCATGGGTCGCCCGGGGAGATCCAGGATGAAAAATATAGAATGCAGAAATTTGGGTTGGCATAAGGTATAGGGGAGGAAAAAGATGATTTTTGCATCAAGAAATAGGTCAATCACGTGGAAGAATCCAAATCTCCACTTGCATCTTCAGGATCCCCAGTGGGGATCTGGAAATAATAGGGGGAGATTTGGATTGGTATGTCAAAATTGAAAACAGAAAGTGGGAGATGGATCGAGGGACCTCTAGAAGGCTTCTATGAGGTGTGTTAGATGAAATACAAAGGGGAGAGGTGAAAATGCACCTACAAGACACTCACAAGGCTTAGGATGAAGGTCGAAAGCCAGAAAATGCAAGTTGACAAGTGTCGCAACAAGTGTCAAAAAGCATCACAAATGAGGAAGAAGGGGAATCGACAAAGCAGAAACGACACAAGACAAGAAAATATGATACGTCATCAAGAGGCCTGTTGTCCAAAGGATTTATTTTCATGCTACATGTACATGACAAGGATTTGAATCATCATAGGGGTCCTCGTGGAGGCAGTGTGTGATTTTTGTGCTTACAGTCTCATAACATCATCAATCTTTACTTATGAATTTATATAAGGATGCATCTATTTTATAATTTTATTGACTTATTATTAGGGGTTGTTAGAACCTATAGTGACATGGTGAATTAAGTTTAAAAGGTTCTTATATAAGGATGCATCTATTTTATAATGTTATCGACTTATTATTAGGGGTCAATAATGTTAGAACCTATAATGACATGGTGAATTAAGTTTAAAAGGTTCTTAACAACCTATCAGGCGTCGATTGGCATAAGAAGTCTATAATCTAACTTCATTCTTTCTATTTAGATTTTAGTAATTTAGAGAGGCATAATGCCTCAAATAATCTAGTATTTATTTTAGGTCTTATATGAAATATATAGCATGTGTAAATTGTTTTGGGTGAGTACATTTATGTTTTCAAGATGTTTTAGAATTTAAATGTTTGGTGAAGAAGTTGTAAAGTTGACATTACAAGAAGATTATATTATGTTTTTGTTCATGAAATAATTGTAAACATGTTATGAAGTCTATAATTGTTGGTCGACAATTTCTCCGAATGCATGAATTAGAAATGTTCGTGAAAAAAAAAAGGTGATAGTATTAGTGGAAGAATTCTATGTTTGAATCCTAATATAAGGTCTCCTTTTAATATTATTTATTTTATCTCAAAAGTAGTGTCGAGGCTTAATCAGGAAATAGACTATTGTCTTTTTAAGTGTTACAATTGGATATTTTCTTCAAGATTATGTATCTATCAAATAATTAACTTTGTTATCTATGTTTGTAAATCAGATTCATATGTAATAATCTTCTTTATTTGTAAGTAAGAAATATTTTCTTATGTAGCATTTGATTGTTTTAGATATAAAAATGAAATGAATCTAGGTTTGAAATAATGAATTAGTAGTATTTGTAGAAAGGTGCCATTGTTATACGAGATGTAATAATCATATGAAGGAGTGGTATAGTTTTGTAATATAAAATTAGTCATCTTATTTGAGTATGTGTAAAGTATGCTCTTTCATCTATTCTAAGTGAGTAGATATTGCATGCATTAGGAAGGTGTCCATAAGGGTTTATGTGTTTATTAATGATAAAATATATATTGTGGAATAGTGCTATAAATCATTTTATTTAGAACTTGAATATAAGATGATAATTTCATAATTATGATAGATTTTTTTTATTGCAATCTAAGTAATTGTCTGTGGAAATTTTTATTTATAAATTTAATTGTTGCCTGCACTCTTTAGAACTTGAATGATATAGTCATCATATGGTGTAGTTAATCTTGAGAACAATAGGAATGTGTATATTGATTGGTTTAATGACTCTAGAAAATATTATGTGATGAACTAGATAGATTATGAGTTATTGTATCTAAGTCAACCTTATGGTTGCAAGACAAGTTACCTTGAACTACAAAGTCTCTACGATGTGTATACGTAGGCAAGGCCATCATGGATGAGCTTCCAAGACATTAGGTCTGGCCCTTAGGTTTGGTAGTCTCGTCTTCTTGTGCTATGATATTTAATATGTTTATTTATTAATTTTACAGGACTAATGTTTACATTTTAGGTCTGTTAACTGTACAGGGTACTGGAGCTAAGAAAGTATTTTCCCACTTTGTGAATGGATGATCATATGGCACTTAATGTAAATGTGTATAATTGTATAAGAAATGTTGATATCTTGAATTTTCATTTACGATGAATGATAGAAAACCTGTCTAATGTATAAATGTATCCAAAGATGGTTGTGCATATGGTGTATCAATTAAAATTTTGTAATATGGTTTTTTACTATTAGTATTAAAAATTGGCATTTTAGAAAGGAATTAATCTAAGTTTGTGGTTTGTGTTCAAGTGTTTCATCTTGGGCATGATAGTGGAAGACTCTTGAATAGGCTTGATAGGTTCTTGACAATCACCAACATGAGGGTGCAATGGATCTTGACTTAGACTCATGGTGAGAGACTCTTCGGTAGGCTTGATGAGCTCTTGGTCAACAACATGAGGGTATAATGGATCTTAACTTGGACTCATGGGGGGAGACTCTTAAATATGCTTGATGGGATCTTGATGGTCAACAACATGAGTACAATGAATCTTGAGTTGGACTCATGGTTGGAGACTCTTCAATAGGCTTGATGGTTTGTGGACCACATGATGGATTTGGAGGACTAGACATGATGCTTGAAGACTTTTTGATAGGCTCAAGGATAGGTGTTTGGTGACATGGAGATGATTAATTCCTTGCTAATAGCCATTGGATCACATCCTTCATAAGTGTATGAGTGGATGGACAATATAATGGATAGATAATAAGAGTGGATGGTGTTGTAGGCTTAGGATTACGATTAGGTGGAAGGATTATAAGGGTGGAAGGTGTTGTAGGCTTAGGATTAGGATTTTGATTGAATGAAGGGATAATGGGATTAGATGGATTGGGAGTTGGACTAGATGGAGGGATAATGGGATTAGATGGATTAGGAGTGGGACTAGATGAATGGATGATGGGAGTGGACGGATTGAGAGTTGGACTAGATGGATGGATGATGAGAGTACATGGCAGTGTTGTGATAGGACTAGTAGGCTCTTGGATTGGCATTTGAGTGGATGGTGATGGAGGGTACTCATAGGATGCATAGGCTAGAGTGGTGTTCCCCTTGTCAATGGTAGAATGAGGACTTAAAGACACTTGATCTTGATGTATAAGGTAACTTGGGCTCACATTTTCTTGTTGTGAAGACACTTGATAGTCTTGTGAATGGATTTGGTGGTGAGGTGAATTGTTGGGATAAGTAGTGGGATGTTCTTGGGGTATGGATTGATATGGATGTTCTTGGGATATGAATTGATATGGATATTCTTTGGATGTGGATTGATATGGATATTGGTGAATATTAGAAGAAGTGGGATAGATTGATGTATGATGGACATGATATGTGGATGAATTGGATTGGTTTGAGGTGGAGGGGGGTGAATCATATGATTGAGGTGGAAGTTAATGTTGTATGGGTGATGGTATGGTGGATGATGTGTTAAATGAAGGTTGTGGTTGTGTTTGTTGAATTTTGGATTTGAAGGTGGCTAGGAATTGTTGGATAAGAGGCTTGTTGTTGGGCAAGCATTTATTGTATGTGGTATTCATGTTGTTGTATGATTTGTTGGGAGTCAACAGTATTTGATTTTTGAACATGGGATGATGAGGCTTGAGTTTGGACATGTGGACTTTGATGCATTGAAACATTATCTTGAGTATGGACTTGTTGTTGGAATTATTGGTGTTGTGGTGGCGTAGTGACTTGTTTTTTTTCATATAACATATTAGGTTCATAAAAAATTCTTTGGGTTCCATAAGGATCATCCTCATAGTTCTTGGTTTTTACTGTTTGTACACTCAAAATCGTCACATCAGTGGCCTTGGGGCGGTCAAGTCAGTTTTGGCATGCACACCGACCCTTCTCTCTTTGCCTTTGGGCAAACCACCACATCACTCTCGATCTCATGGAAGTAGCCAATCGAGGAGAGGCCAGACACAAGGGTGGTCTAGCTCATTGGAGAACTGGACTTCACAGAGAGGGGTTGGCTAGTCTTGGGGCCTGTGTTGTAGTGCGCTTTTGTGTATGCAGTGTTCTGTGACTATGGTTATAAAGATAACTATATGACTCGAAGGGTCACTAGTCACCATTCTCCTGTTTGGATTCCTGATATTCCACCTACTAGAAATAAGACAAAAATCAATACAGAATAATTTCTTAGAATCGTAGCAACAAGAATTATGAAGAGAGATAAATAAAGAACAAAAATAAAAATTTTACAATATGAAGATAGGATTTAATGTGGTTCACTCAATATGGGCTACATCCACCAAGAAACACTTGCTCAGATTAGTCTTCTCACAATTACAATGCACAAAAATTGTTTGGAGTTGCGCTCAACAAACTCTCTTGTATTCACACTTGAATTCACACACTCTATTCACCTTCTCAATCCTTCCTATATTTTCCCTACTATATGTCTGTCTATTTATAATTACATCAATAGGTAACTGACATAGTAATTTTACAAAACAATGGGTACCAAACCATGGGCCAAGTCAACCCATAACAGTTGCCATTAATCATGGGTGATGACTCCACCCATATACAAGTATAAATAGAAGACATATCTATACTCATGGAAAAAGCAAGATCTACACATTTCCATACCCATGAAGAAAGGGGGATACATTAAGAGTGTACAATATTTGAAAACATTGTAATATGGAAATAGGCTCCATAACATAACAATCTCCAACTTGGAGACTGATTTCCTCTTAGCAAGCTTCTCAACCCTTCACTGTCATTTGTGAAGGCCAACCAAAGTTGAACATAGCTTCAATTTCTCCCTTGTGACCACCTTGGTCATCATGTCTCTAGGATTCTGATTGGTATGAATCTTCTCTAGATTCAACTTCTCTTCCTCCAAAGTTGTCCTGATGAAATGGTACCTCAACTGTATATGCTTCATCCTAGAGTGGAATGCAGAGTTCTTTGCTAGGTGTATAGCACTTTGACTATCACTATACAACTCCCCTTCCTCCTGCTTATGCCACAACTCCTTAATAAATTGTTGTAACCAAATCACCTCTTTTCTTGCCTTTGTGGCAGCAAGATACTCAACCTTTGTAGTTGACAAAGCCACAAGATTATGTAGTCATGAAATCCAACTTACCGTTGTGCCATCTATAGTAAATACATAACCTGTCATACTCCTGCTGTCCAAATCTCTATCCATATCTAAATTTACATAACCATGTAAAGTGGTGTCAAATCCATTGTAGCATAGAACTGTCTCCATGGTCCCTCTTAAATATCGAAGGATCCACTTCACTGCCTACCAGTGCTCTCTACCAAGATCACTCATGTACCTACTCATTGCTCCCACTACATGAACAATATCTAGCCTAGTGCACACCATCACATACATCAAGCTGCCCACTGTTGATGAGTGAGGTACCTTGGACATCTAGATTTTCTCCTCCTCTATCTTGGGACACTACTCCTTTGATAACTTGAAATGGCTTGCCAGAGGAGTCCCAACCGGTTTATCATCCTGCATACTAAACCTCTCCAAGACCTTCTTAATGTACTCTTATTGAGATAAAGAAAGATTTCTTTCCTTCCTATCCTGAGATATTCTCATTCCAAGGATTTGTTTTGCTGCCCCCAAATCCTTCATAGCAAAGGAATTACTAAGTTGTTCCTTGAGTACCTTTATTTCCTGCATGTTCTTACCTGCAACTAACATGCCATCCACATACAGACACAGAATAATATAACTACCATCATCAAATTTCTTGATATACACGCAATGGTTTGAATGACACCTGGAGTATCTCTGCTCCATTATAAGTCTGTCAAATTTCTTATACTAATGTTGTGGAGTTTGTTTCAGGCCATACAAGCTCTTCTTTAGTTTGCACACCATGTTCTCCTTCCCTGTGACCTCATGTCCTTGTGGCTACTCCATGTATAAGTCCTCCAAATCACCATGAAGGAATGCAATCTTCACATCCAGCTGCTCTAATGCAAATCTTCTGCTACCACTATCCCAAGAATAGTCCTAATAGAAGTCATTTTAACCATTGGAGAAAAAATCTCATTGAAATCAATACCTTTTTCTGTGCAAACCCCTTGACCAACTGGGCCTTGTACCTTTTTCTGCCTCCATCCTCCTCTTTGACTCTATATACCCACTTGTTCTGCAATGCTCTCTTGCCTTTAGGTGGGTTTACCAAATCCCAAGTCTTATTTTCCATGAGAGATTGATGCTCCTCATCCATGGCTTGTTCCCACTTCTTCCTAGCATCTACCTGCATTGCTTCCTCAAAGTACTCTGGCACTCCATTGTCAGTGAGTAATAAATAATTAAGAGATGGAGAAAAATGTTCAGGTTCCCTTCTTACCCTAGAAAATCTCCTTACCTCAGGAGTTTGGGATTCATGTGGAATAGGTGCTTGAACTATTTGCTTGGACACTTTACTATTTGCAGTGCACTCCAACACTGTGTACTCTTTTCTAGATTCCTCTCTGATCTTGCAACTGCTGTTTGTACAAGAAAAATATTCATTAATGACCACATCCCTACACTGAATGATTTTCTTGTCCTTAAGACTCCAAATCTAGAAACCAAAATCATCCTCACCATAACCAATAAAGGTGCATTTTTTAGATTTAGCCTCTAACTTGGTCTTATCATCTTTGTCAATATGAATAAAGGCTTCACAACCAAATACTCTAAGAAATGAATAATCAACCTTCTTACCAGACCAAGATTTCACAGGTATGCCTCCATTCAAGACCGTTGAAGGTCCTCTAATGATCAGATATACAACAGTGTTCACTGCTTCTGCCCAAAACTCAAAGGTAGTCCTGCATGCAACCTCATGCTCCTAGCACACTCCAAGATAGTCCTGTTCATTCTTTCTGACACTCCATTTTGCTATGGAGTTCCTAGAACTATACTTTGTCTACAAATTCCATTCCTAGAATAGTAATAAAAAATTCATTGCTGCAATATTCTCGACCATTATCTGACCTGAGACATTTTAACTTGAGACTTGTTTCATTCTCAACCAAGGCTTTCCATATTTTAGATATTTCAAACATATCAAATTTTCTCCTAATGCCATACACCCAAACTTTCCTAGTTGCATCATCAATAAATGTTACATAATAAGATGAACCACCAATAGAAGATATCTGAGCTAGCCCCCATACATCTGAATGAACCAGCTCCAACTTATTCTCCTTTCTCTATGGTCCAACTTTGAGAAACTTTACCCTTTTCTGTTTTCCATACACACAGTCTTCATAGAAATCTAAATCAACTTCTTTCAATATGGGTAATCTATCCTTCAAAATATTCATGCCCTTTTGGCTCATGTGACCAAGCCTATAGTGCCACAAAGTTGCATTTACTTTTGCAACAACTAAATTAACATAATTGACATTACTAGATAAATACACGGTACCAACCTTCTTAACTCTTGCTTCCATAAGACCACCCTTAGACACCTTCTAAGAATCTATTGTAAAAGTCACCATAGAACCTTCACTGCCTAGCTGCCCTGTGGATACCAAATTCTATCTCAACTTGGGCACATGCCTGACATCCTTCAGTAGCCCAGTGTTCCCATTCTACATCTTGACCTGAACACATCGTTTTCCTACTATGTTGCAAGGCTTATCATCACCAAGATAAACATGCCCAAAATCCCCTTGAACATAATCAATAAAATAATGCCTATGTGGTGTAGTATGAAAAGAAGCCCCTGAATCTAAAACCCAAGACTCAACAATATTATCCATGGAGAGAATTAATGCATTGTGACAAACATTACCTGCTGCCACATTTACCTCCTTGGTGTCTTCCTAATTGTTCTTCTTTCCCTGAAGACCCCAACAATATTTCTTCGCATGCCCAATCTTTCCACAGTGCCAACATTCTATCTTGATCTTTGATTTTGACCTTCCAGGACCATTTGACTTTCCACGATTTTCTTTTCCTCTATATTTTTGTCTCCCTCTAATCTCCACCACCAAAGTATTCCCTAAAGTAGAAGACTCTCCAGAGCTTTTCCATCACATTTCCTCGTTAAGGATTACTCCTAAAACATCCTCAAACTTCAACTTGGCATTGGTAGAGACCGAGTTTCTTACAACCATCACCAGGTTGTTCCAACTCTCTGGTAAGAAGCACAAAATAAGTAGAGCCCTAACTTCATCATCAAAGTCAATTTTTACAGAGTTCAACATACTCACAACCGTATTAAATTCATTTAAATGATTAGTAACTGAAGCATTTTTAGACATCTTCATATTAAATAATTTTTTCATCAAAAATATTTTATTAGAAGCAGAGGGTTTCTCATATAACTTCCCTAACGTGTTCATGAGATGTTTTGTAGTTTTCTCTTGTGATATATTAAACGTGATTGAAGATGCAAGGCATAACCAGATGGCCTTGAGTGCTTTCCTATCAAGCAACTCCCAATCCACATCTGACATACTTGCTGGTTTCTTTCTTTTTCCTGCCAATGGAGCATGGAGGTCCTTTTGATAGAGGTAATCCTCCATCTGCATCTTCCATAGACCAAAGTTTTGCCCATTGAACTTTTCAACCTTTGATCTACTATCATCAGCCGTAGCTCCCACTCAAGCTAATATCTCTTCTTGTGATTCAACACTTCAACAAATCCAACCTGAAGCTCTGATACCAATTGTTAGAAATAAAATAGAAATCAATGTAGAATAATTTCTCAGAATCGTAGCAACAAGAATTATGAAGAGAGATAAATAAAGAATGGAAATAAAAATTACACAATATGAAGACAAGATTTAATGTGATTCACCCAATGTGGGCTACGTTCACCAAGAAACACTTGCTCAAATTAGTCTTCTCACAATTACAATGCACAAATATTGTTTGGAGCTGCGCTCAACAAACTCTCTTGAATTCACACTTGAATTCACACACTCTATTCACCTTCTCAATTCTTCCTATATTTTACCTATTGTATGTCCGTCTATTTATAATTACATCAACAGGTAACTGTCATAGTAGTTTTACGAAACAATGGGTACCAAACCATGGGCCAAATCAACCCATAATAGTTTCCATTAATCACGGGTTATGACTCCACCCATATACAAGTATAAATAAAACACATATATATTCTCACAGAAAAAGGGGGATCCACACATATCTATACCTGCAAAAAAAAGGGGGATACATTAAGAGTGTATAGTATTTGAAATATATTGTAATATGGAAATAGGCTCCATAACATAACACCACCATTGCATGGGATGACTACTATTCTTGTTGATGTCTTGTTGTTGTTTGTACTGTCGTATGACTATTTGTTGAACCAGGATTTGTCTAAATTCTTCTTATTCTTGTAGAACTAGTGGGTCCTTTTATGGTCTTGGGTGGATCTCCTCTATCTCGTCAAGGATTACCCTCACCCACTCACCTCTAAGTCTAGGGTACATTCATGAGCCGAGACAAGAGATAGAAGGTTGTGAGCTAATCTTGACTTGATCTAGGGTTTGACTTAGGGTTTGTTTGACCTAAGGTTTGACTTTACATTTGACTTTGTTGGACCTTGTGATTGGATCAAAGGTTTTGATCAATGTTTTGACTATGGTTGACCTTACATGTTAGGACCAAGGGTTTGCAAACCTTCTATGTTGCTAATGTTTTTTTTTTTGGGGTTTTATGGATGCAAGCCTAAATGAATGTAAAACTTCTTTTTGTGCTTTTTTTGTGTTTATGGAATTGAAAAATGCTTTTTTCTATTCTAGGAATTAGAGAATAAATGCAAGCTATGATGAATTTACCTAATGCAATTGAGCTATGTTTTTGGGGTTTTCTAAATATTTAGAACAAACTAATCTAAGAAAAGGGAAATTGCTTTTAGATGAATTTAATCTATGAACTCGGAAAACAAATTACTCTAAGAATGCAAGATCTATCATATTAAGGAAAAAGCAACAAGATTATTGATTCCAAGAGCAATTTTGATTGTCTAATTACTACAAATTAAAAAAGCATGAAGGAACCTAGAATAAAAGGAGAAGCGTGAGCCTCCACTATCCTCAGATATCCTTGTGTGGCTACCTCGAATCCTCTTGCAGCAATAGGGTGATCCTCTTGGCAACAAGGAGAAAATGGAGCAAAAGAAGCTCTTAAGAGTTTTGAAGAGAGCTCAATGAGAGCTTTGATGAGCACTGTGGCTTGATATGAGTAGCATATGGACATGAAACAAGCTTTGTATGAAAGCTATAATGAATAAAAGCAAAAGGCTACTATGTCCTGTATGAGGACGAGAATGCTTGATTTGGAGAGCAATAACTTGCAAGAATTGTGTGCACAAATGAAATTGCCTCCCTTTGTGCTTGAGGGAGAAGGGTATTTATAGGTTAGAAGGGATGAGGGGTGAAGAAGAAGGAGAGTTAACTCAATTTTATTGGAGATTTAACTTAGAAGACTCAAGAGTGATCTAGGCTAAAATTTGAGTGATCTACCCAGTAAAAGCTTATCACTCAAGAAGTGAAGAAAGAGGAGTGCATGGGAATGCATGAGTTGTTAATTAAAGATAAAATAAAACTAATTATGCATGTGTGGGTGCATGAAATTATCAACTCAACCTTAGGGAAAAAAATCCATGCAAATAGAAGCAAAAATGGGTGAAAATAGAGCTAATTTGAGTTAGAAACTCAAGTCTTTCTATGGATGAAAACATGACAAGGTAGTCTAGGGGTTGGCCCTTTCACCAGTTAGGGTCACCTTGGAGCGACCCTTGGGCAATTGTCAGAGGAGGGCACCTGTGTCGAAGTGCATGATGAGATATGGTAGAGGAGGTGAAAAGAAAGGGATCTACCTTTGCAAACAGGCCAGTCATGTATGAAAATTCAAATCTCCACTTGCGTAAGTCGGATCTTCTGGGGAGATCTAAAAATAATAGGGGGAGATTTGGATTGGTTGAGTGAAACTAAAAATTGAAAGTAGGAGATGGCTAGGGGGACCTCTAGAAGGCTTCTAAGGGTAGGAATGGATGAAAATCACTAGGGAAAGGTGAAAAATCATCTAGAAGATGCATACAAGGCTTAGGAACAAGGTCACAAGCACAATAAATATAAATTGACAAGTGTCAAAAGTGAAGAGAGAGAGAAAATGACAAAGGGGAAACAACACAAGGTGGAAGAAAAGACATGTCACCAAGAGAATCACTACTCAGAGGATGTTATTTCATGCTTACATGTACATGACAAGGACTATGACTCATCATAGGGGTCTTGTGGAGGTTGTGTGTGATTTTGATGCTTACATATTTGCCCCCTTGGGGATGATAGTCTACATGAAAGGAAGGTATTGTTCCTGTAAGCACAAAAGTCATGCACAACCTCCATGAGGACCCCTGTGATGATTTTGATCCTTGTCACGTACATGTAAGCATGAAATAATATCCTATAAGTAGTAGACCTCTTGATGACGTGTCACTTCTTTCGTCTTGTGTTGTTTCTTCTTTGTCATTTTCCCTCTCTCTTTGTCATTGACACTTTTCAATATTTTTCAACACTTGTCGATTTACATTTTCTAAGCTTTCAACCCTATTCCTAAGCCTTGTAAGCATCTTTTAGGTGAGTTTTCACCTTTCCACTATGTTTTTCATCCTCTCCACCCCCTCGAAGCCTTCTAGAGGTTCCTTGGATCCATCTCCCACTTTCAGTTTTCAGTTTCACTCAACCAATCCAAATCTCCCCCTATTATTTCTAGATCTCCCCCCAGGAGATCCTGTGTTGCAAGTGGAGATTTGGATTCTTGCACATGATTGACCTATTTCTGGAGGTGAATCAACTCCTTTTCATCGTCTCTACCATCTCCCATCATGCATTTCCTCTTAGATCCTTTTTTTTTTCTGGATCTCCCACCGGGTGACCCTCTTTTTGCAGGATCACCCCCTGAGTGACCCTGCTAGCAAAAGGGGTGACCCTGTCGCATTTCTAGCCATGGAAAAACTTGAGTTTCTCACTCAAAATAGCTTCGTTTTCTCCCGTTTTCTTCCAGTTCTCATGATTTTTGATGTCTAATATGGAGTTGACTATTTCATACACCCATACATGCATAATTAGATCCATTTGATCTAAAATTAACAACTCATTCTCTCTCATGCATTCTTCCAACTCCAATTCCTCTTTAGTGATAAGCTATTATTGATTTATAACTCCCTAATTAACTAAGTTTACTGGGTAATCAATCTAGTTCACTCCCTAATCAATCCTTGTTAACTCATCAATCAAATGAGTTAACTTCTTAGTCAATCCCCTTCTTCCAACCTATAAATACCCCCTCCCTCAAGCACAAAGAGAGGCAAATTCATTGTGCACACAACTCTTGTTAAGTTTCTGCTCTCCAATCAGCATTCTCATGCTCACATAGGATGAAGGTGCCTTTTATTTTTTTGTTGTTCATCAAAGCTTTCACATAAAGCTCATCAAGCATCATTATGCTGCTTCAATCAACACCATTGTGCTTATCAAAATCTCTCATTGGGCTCTCTCAAGCTTCTACAAGCTTCTTTCGCTTCTTTGTGTTGTCTTGTCGTCAAGAGGTCTTCCCGCTGCTTCAAGAGGATATGAGGTTGCCATCAAGGATCACTGAGGGTAGTGGAGTCACACAAATCTTCTCTATTTTTAGGTTCCTCTATGCTTTGTTCCATTCATAGTAATTAGATAATTAAAAATTGCTCTTGGGAATAGTAAATCTATTTTTTCCTTGATAGTTAGATCTTGCATATTAGAATAATTATTTTCAGATTTCTAGATCTAGATTATTTGAAGAAGCAATTTCCCTTTCTAGATTAGATTACTTCAAAACAATCAAAAAACCCAAAAACATAGATTAAATTGCATTAGGAAAAATCATATTATCTTGCATTTCATATTTCAATTATTAGAATAGAAAAAGCATCTTTATTTGTAAAAATATCAAAAAAAGCAAAAAAACAAGTTTGCAACTCATATAGCTTTGTATGCACAAAAATATAGAAAAGAACAAAACATTAGGTATTTAGATACATTACAAACCCTTGATAACATCATAAGGTCAACCACGGTTAACAAAAGTCAAACCCTTGATAACATCACAAGGTCAACAAAAGCCAAACGTACAACTAAACCCTAGGTCAACCAAAACCCTAGGTCAAACACTAAAGTCTAGTCAAGGTTTGTCCACATACACCTATCCCTTGTCTTGGCTCACGAATGTGCCTAGAATTAAGAGATGAGTGGGTGAGGGCAATCTGCAATGAGATTGAGGAGATCCATCGCCGACCACAATGGGAGACATTTACCTTGCCACAACAAGATCCATTTGTCCTCCTATTAATAGAAGAACATAGACAACTGCAAATACAATGTGCAATCATTCAACAAATTGAAAGACAAGAAGCCATCAATGAAAGTAATAGCTTACCCACACAGAGGTGGAACAGTAGAAACCCTAACAGGAGAAAAGTAACTAGGTACCCTTTGAGTCATAGGTTTATCTCTACAACAATAGTCATCAAATGAAACATTTACATTAGCACACAACAACAAAGGCCCCAGGACATGTCGACCCCTCTCTGCGAAGTCTAGCTCTCCAACAAGTGAGACCCCTGCCGTGTCTCACCTCCTCTCAATTGGCTACTTCCATAAGAGTGAGCGTGACGTGGCGGATCACCCAGTGGCAAGGAGGGAAAGGTCTGTGTGCATGCTGAAATCTAACCTGACAGCCCCAGGCAACTGAGGTCATGATTTTGAGTGTACATATTTTGGTGAACTTGACGTGAATTATAGAATCTTTTGGTTTTGTAGTTTGCGTTCCCATCATATTGGATCTCATAACGTTCAAAACTTCAAAATATTTAGTCTTCATAGCCGCTTATGCTTCTATCACCTTCGCCGTCATCCGTTCCATTTATTCTATGGTGTCTATGATACCCCTGAATATGACGGAACTTGACTTAAACCAAGGGAATATTCCCTCAAGAGAGCCAAAAACTCCTTCTTTCAATAGGTATGTGCTGCCACATTAGGATACACCAATCACCAACAACTATGACTACGAAGATTCATATTATGAACAAGATCAAAGAGAATCCAAGGATTCTCTATCTTTCAACAATCCAACTTGGGAAAACAATCCTACCATACCAAATGCGCCACATAAAACTAGCAGAGTAAGGTCAAAGATACATCAACCCGATCAACCTTCAACAAGTGCATCAAGCACTCATCTTGATGAGGAAGTCAAGCGATTAGAAAAACACCTGCAAGAAGTGAAAGACACTCAAGAGGCATTGAGAATTGCCTTGCAAGATGAACAAAGAGAAAATGCTGCATGAGAAGAAGCATATCACCATGAAAATACTCGAAGAGAAAATCCTAGAAATGAGTAAACACCTAGAGCTGCCACTCCTACAAATTTAATCACAACTCTAGTGCAAAGGATTAGATTCTTGGAAGCAGAACAAACTACTCCTGAAAGAAGGCAAAAATCTCATGAACAAGACTAGGGGGCATCTCAAAATCCCCCTATCTTCACTACTATTCGCGAAATGTCAATAACGACACTTGTTTGAATGGGAATCCTCCTATTCAGAACAATCCAACAAATCCAACAATGGGTTATCAAAACCCATCTACAGGGTTATTGCTATCAACCCCTCAATCTTAAAATGCCTTCCTCAGAATGTACCTCGAGTATTTAAAAGAATCTATTGATCAAAACATAAGGAACGTGTAGTTACCTTGACCATTGCCTGATCTCCTAAAATTCAAAGGAGAGGGAGATCCAAACTCCCACATTAAAGCCTACACTATTGTGATAAGAGAACTCCTCCCTTGGGATGGGGTTGTCACCAAAATCTTTCTGAAAACTCTCAAAGGAATAGCTCTAGATTGGTACTATCATTTGCTAGAGGCTTCAATTCACTCATTTAGACAACTAATCAAAGAGTTTGTCATGGCATTCAACATGAACAAACTCATCAAAACAGGGATCAAAGAATTCCTCATCATGAAGCAAGAACCAAATGAATCCATAGCCCATTTTGTGACCAGATGGAGGCAAGTCCTCTATTCCATGACCAGTGCCCCCCAAACATGGATCATCGAGAACTATGTGATCTTTTATTACATGACTTGAACAAGGACATGAGAGAAGACGTTAAAAAATTGCCATATAAATCCTATTAAGAAGCATTGGAAAGTGCTTTGAGGATCGATCAAGCTGCCATTGACAGTGGTCGTAATATTTACGATACTAATGGAAGACTCAAAGTACCTAAAGCAACTGAAAATACTACATCCAATGTCTCCTCAGACAAAGATGTCAATGTGGTGAAAATTAATCCCAGTAATGACAAGTGGTGACTGTTGTCTCTCAAATTTGCACCCTTGCTGCAATTGTCAAACTTCAACAATCTAGAGAAACATGGGAATGATCTCGAAGCGTGGGATCTTGCGAAATGAGATCAGACCTCCGGAGAAGGCCAGCTTCCTTAACTAGTTATCACCTAAAATCTACTAGATCTTCAGAGGAAAAGGGAGAAGGGATGCTTTTAAATGAAAGATAAACATAAAACTTTGAAAATAAAGGGGTGGTTCACCAAGTTGAATAGAAGAACCCTCACAGTATTGAGAAAATGCACAGCATAACCAGATACAACAAGTAGACATACACAAATTTGACTGATTCTAGCAGAGGTAAGAAACACAATGATTGAGAGGAACAAAGATGTTCACAGACAGTCACAGGCAGATTTACACTAAAACCAAAATCAATAAAAGAGGTAAAAATAACTTGCATATATTCAATAAGAAGGCATAGTTACAGTAGCAGAAGGCTCTGTTTGGAAATAGAAAAACTCAATGCTAAAAATTTCCAACCTTATTTACATCTCATCCATATGCTTAAATAACATTTCAATCTGACCTAAGTCAGTTACAAAAATTTGCCCCATGAGCTGTAACAGGAAAAATATCTATGATAGAAGGGACGTCCATCTGCAAGAATTTATGGCGTAAAAAAACTGGAACAGGGGTAGGTGGGAGATATTTTGAGTCTTTAATGCAAGCTACTGCATCGTCTATCATCAACAATGAATATAGGAAATATCTGAAACAAGGCAGTTGAGAGATATTTCTAGTCATCAATGCAAGATGCTGGATCATCGACCCTCTCTGATAAATGCAACAAATATCTGCGTTTGTATCCTGCCAAAAATAACCCCTGAAACGTCTAGCCAATTAAACATGCAAAGCCAGATTCAAAATTTGAAAGTGAGAATATTCTGCCCAAAGTCCGCTAGATGAAAGAGGAGGCAAAAATAGGTATTTTTGGCTTTTGAATCATGTCAAATTTTGCCAGGACGTAGAAGATATAGGCAATCAAAGTTGCAGTCAAACTGCACTTGTATATCGCCTTCATATGCAAACTGCCTTGTATGTTTTGCCTTGTATGTGCAAATGTATGTTTGAAGATACAATTACAACATACAATCGTAGGCTTTTACTTTTGCATCACTTTTTTGCATGTATGCCCCTGCCATGTGTGATCACCTGATTGGTCCCTGAGCAGGGCCTAAGACCATCGCTGAAAAACTGCATCTTCTTATCGGCGGTCGGAATGACTAAAAACAGAGTGGACGATGCACTTTGGTCTCCCCAAAAACCATTGTATCCTCCTTTGTATATCCGATTGTATATGCAAACATACAATCACAAAATACATACAATATGGAACTCAAAAGCTAATGAAGCAAGTTGAAATTTTGAAATGGGTCCGGCCCTTATATCTCCGCCTCCTTGTATGTGCAAGCATACTAGCATTTCAACATGCAAACTGTGGACTTAATGCTGAATATGCCAAATTTGATTTTTAAGTCGGGTCCGCCTTGCATATTGCTGTTGTATCTAACCTTTGTCTATCGCATATACAATGCAAAATATACAAAGGAAAACTACATACAAACCACTTGCATGCAAACTGTTTATTTCGGCATATACATGTGACCTTGGTATATTGGTTTGTATATGACCTTTGTATGTTAAAACATACAATGTGAACATACAAAGGAAAAGATGCATACAACAACTTATACCTTTATCGACCAGTAAGCATATAAATTTCGGGTCCGGGCTTTGCATCTTTGCCTTGCATGTTCGACTTTGCATCTTCCTCCTTGTATCTTTTCTTTGCATATCGCATATACAAAGTCACTTGTATATAAGATACAATCGCCTTTGTATCTACAAAGCGGACCCCACCCTTTGTATCTTGCCTTCGTATACTTTACTTGCATCTTTTCCTCTGCATCTAGACTTTGTATCTTTGTCTTTGTATGTTTTGTTTGTATATCGGTGATGTACATTTGCCTTATGCATCTGTAATATACAACTTGATATACATTCATCTTTGCATGTCACCGATGTACATTCTCTTTTGTACATTGTCCCTTGCATGTTTTCCTTTGTATCTCTCCCTTGCATTTTCCTCGAAACGCCTTTGTATGTATGATTTGTGCCTCCACTTGTATGTCGGCCTTGTATGTCTTTACCTTTGTATATGCATCGGGCATTGTATCTTTCGCCTTGTATCTTTTCTTCTTGTATCCTTGTATGTTGCCTTTGTATGTCAGCCTTGTATGTTTTCTTTGCATCTTCCCCTTGTATCTTTTCCTTTGTATGTGCGATTATATGTTTGAACATACAATGCGAACATACATTCATACTTGCATTCCACCCCTTGCATATGCCCTTTGTATATGGTACCTTGTATCTTGCCAATGTACATTTCCTTTGCATATGTGAACATACAAAGGTGAATGTACATGCGAACATACATTCAAAAATGCATATATAAATACTAAGTATAAAATTGAGATTTATCTGCGATAGAAAGCACTTGAAGACAAAGGGTTTCTGGGTTTTCAACAAAGATTCTCAAGGTGAGATTTTTTGGGATTTTTGACAAGGCATAGCATAAATATTTGAAGGATTTAAGCCTTGTAGGGCCATTTCTAAAGGATTTTCAAGGAAAATACAAGGTGAACTATTTAACTCTGCACAGGGGAAAATAGGTCAACAATTTGGCAACTTCTATGGGATGTTTACCTGCTAAACAATTAGATCAGTGGCCTTAAGCATCCATTGGGCATGGAGTCATACAGAGACTAAAAAATATACCTTGAAAAACAATCCTGACTTTAGCAACTCAGCATATTAGCAGTGAAGAACATTGGAAAGACCAAAAACAGAACCAAAGCCTGAAAGCAACCCAACTAACTGTGCTAGCAGCACTTAGGGAAAACAAAAAGGGATCTAAACTATTGTGCAACAACACTTATTGAAAGCAAGAAACCTAATTTACTAATATACAAGGTAAGTCATACCTCAAAACACCTCTTTAGGTGCATCCCATTGACTGGGATAGGAAAATTTTCTCCATCCATGTTTGATAACTGAAATGCATTGTGCTCCTTGCATTCAGTAATGATAAATGGGCCACTCTAGAAACTGTCAAACTTGGAGTGCTTCCCTGGCCTGCTTTTCAACTCATCCCACTTGAGTACCATATCACCCTCCCTAAAGGAGTGGCCTTCTTATCAAAAGTTCTTTTTGTCTGAAGCTGATGATACTCCATAGCTTTATCTCTGATTTCTTCAAGCTCCATAAGTTGAGCATATCTGACGGCCATGAGATACTCTTCTTCAAACATCTCTAGCTGATTCATGATATCAAGTGCTGGCAGCTCCATAGACATAGGCAATCTTGCCTCTTTCCCATAAACTAACATATATGGGGAGTTTCCAATAGACCTCTTGGCAGTTATTCTATCTGCCCATAAGGCATATTTTAGATTAGTGTGCCAGGTCCTCTGGTTGTCCTCCATTGATCTTTTAATAATCCTTATGAGGTTCTTATTTATAGATTCAGCCAAACCATTACCCTGTGGGTAATAATTTGATGAAGTGTTCAAATAGATCCCATTCTTAACAGCCCAGTTAGTTATCTTCAATCCAACAAAATCTAAAGCATTGTCTGAGATGATTGATTCAGGCACTCCAAATCTAGACACGAAATCATGATAAAAGTTCAAAACAGTAGTCTCATTGGATTCCTTCAGAGCCATTGCTTCAATCCACCTTGTGAAATAGTCTGTAGCTGTAAGTATCCATCTGTGGCCTGCACTTGATGGTGGGTTAATGGGACCTACAAAGTCAATGCCCCATCTCATGAAGGGCTACTCTACTTGAAATGGCTGCAAAGGTAAAGTTGGCAGCCTTTCTTTGCCTGCAAAAATGGCACATTTTACACATTTTCTAGCCCATGCATGGGCTTCCTTAAATAAGCTGGGCCAGTAATATCCTGCTCTCATTATTTTCCAAGCAGTAGTCCTTGGGGAATAATGACCCCCTGCTGTTCCATCATGAAACTCATGCAGCACTTTGTCAGTCTGACCATTATCAATGCACCTTAACAACACACCATTAAAGTCTTTTTTGAAAATGATGCCATTTATTAAAACATATGGAATGGACTACAGTCTAAAATATCTTCTTCTGGTTCTGTCTAGACCCGCTGGACATTTACCAGTTTGCAAAAATTGAGTCATGTTATTAACCCAACTTGTGCCCATTGTTGCTGTATCATCTTGATGTGCATCTTCAATGGTTAGAAGCACCTCCTCCTCTTTTTCTATTTCGTTCTCAAAACTGGTAGCAAGCTGTTCACTAAGTCCTCTGCCTCTGACAAGCTTGGTTATCTTGATATCCACGTCATATTCCATGACTTTGGTGATCCAACCAGCCCTTTTCTCATTTACATCCTTACCTAACAGGAACTCTTTCACGCTAGGGTGAGCAACCATCAAATGTATCTTATTATTAGAAATAAGATGCCTGAACTTCTTGAGACTCCTTACCACTGCAAGGACATGTTTTTCAACGAAGCTATACCTCTGCTCATACTCCTCTAGCCCCTGACTAAAGAAAGTGATTGGTTGTTCAAAGTCGTTACTCTGCTACTATACCAGAATCGCAGAGATTGTATCTAGACCGCCATAAGCATACAAGATAAAATCTTTTGAGAAATCAGGATTTACCAGAGTTGGTGCAGCTGATAACGCTTCCTTTATGGACTCAAAGCTGAGTTTGGCCTCTTTTGTCCAACTGAAAACTATATTTTTCTTTAGCATAGAGGTCAACGACTTCAATAGATTTGCAACATTAGTATAAATCTTCGCAGAAAATTAATTCTACCAATAACACTTTGCAGTCCTTTCTTGTGACTGGGTAAAGGCAGCTCCAAAATAGCCCTTACCCTTTCTGCATCAATGGTAGTTCCCTCTTTTGAGACAATGTGTCCTAAAAGCTTGCCTTCATGCACAACGAAAATGCATTTCTTGGGATTGAGAGATATCCCAAACTCTTTACATCTCTCGAATACTTGCCTCAAGTGGGATAAATGTTCAGCTACATCTTTAGAGAAAACTGTAATATCATCAAGGTACACAAGTACCAATTTATACAGTAGACCCTTAAAATCCATATCCATAGTTCTTTGAAAAGTAGAGCCAACATTTGACAAACCAAAAGGCATCCTTTTGTAGGCCATGGTGCCCCATTTGGTAGTAAAAGTGGTTTTAAACCGATCCTCCTCCTTGACTAACACTTGATTGTAGCCAGAATATCCATCGAGCAAGGAGAATCTTTCAGAACCGGCCACTACTTGCAAAATTTGCTCCATTGAGGGCAGCGGGTAGTGGTCCTTCAGGGAGGCTCTATTAAGGTCTCTAAAATCAACACACAACCTAATCTCTCCATTCTTTTTTCTCACAGGGACAAGGTTGGAGACCCAAGAAGTATGCTTGATCAGGAAAATGATCTTTTCCTTGATCAACTTAGTTAATTCTTTAATCATTAGAGGTTCAAGCTTTGGATTTAAAGGTCTTTGCTTCTGCCTCACAGGTTTTGTACTTGGTTCTAACTCTATAGTATGCTGGGCAATATGAGGGTCAAACCCCTTTAGGTCGGAATAATCCCAAGAAAACACATCTTCAAATTCTTGACATAGAGCAATGAAAGCTTTCCTATCTTCAGGCAAACAGATTTTACCAATTTTGAGAGGCTTACCCTTGAAAATTTCTAGCTCCTCATAATGTTCCACTTTGACTTGCATGGTGATTTTACTCTTTTTTAGTTGATCATCAGTGCTAAAAATGGATTCCAAGGTTACCAATCCTCTGGGTAGCTTATTTGTCCTTAACTGAACAATTTGATCATTATCGTATTGTTGTTTGAGTTTGTCCTTATTCATCACTGAAAACTCATCTTCTTCTAACAAGAAACGCAAGATCTGCTCATCACTCTCAAAAACCTGCCAATGAATGTTATTGTTAGGGATAGAAGGCCTACCAACTACTTTCACATGAGGCTGCACCTTTTCTCTTTGAATATCACTGGGGATATCAAACTGAGCCCCAATCGCAGCTAACCTATTTGCATGATAATTCTGATTTCTTGGAATAGAGATTAGATTGAAAGCATCAAAATCTTCAATCATATCCCATACCCTATGTTTGTAGCATTTCAAAGTATCATTCTTCGTAACATGCAATCCTCTTACCTGGTTTACAATAAGTTCACTGTCTCCAACACCTGCAAACAACCAATTTTCCTTTTTCTTGCCCACTGCAAACCTTGGATCAATCCCTCATACTTAGCAGTGTTATTTGTACATGAAAAAGCAAAATAGAAAGCAGAATAATATCTTTCACCTTGTGGAGACACAAGCATTACACCACCACCAAATCCATTCTTGTTCCTAGAGCCATCAAAGTACATTTTCCATACTTCCTCTTACTGCTCTATCTGTCGTTTTGCACTCTTTACAAGGTTCAGAATTTCTGTTTCAGGTTCGTGCAGTATGTAAACACCCATACCAGTTTCTTGGATGTGCCCTTCAGGATCATCTACAACATTTTCCAAGGCCCACTTGTTTAACAACACCTCTGGTATACTTTCAGATTGCAGCTCTTGAGCAGCAACAAGCTCAGGATCATTAGAAATAATACAATTTGCATTAACAACACTTGGTGTATAAGGCTCTATGTGATACTGGGTAAGCAATTCGGACTTTAGGGTCACCTTTGTGCCATATCTGGTCCTTAAAAACATGTGGGACCAGTCCGAGGATAAATATCCTCCTATCTTGGCTGTGAACTCTCTTGACAAACACATGGCAAAATAAGGAGGTAAGTCTACAATGAATACCTCCTGGGAAATGGAAACATTTGGGCAAGTGTACAAGGTGAGAGTTAGATCTTTTATCACACCTACAGTGTTAATAGTTGTGCCATCTAACTGAAGCACACCTTTCTCCAGGGGTTGGTACTTCAATCGTAATTGGTCTGCAATTTGTTTTGGCATCACAGAACTACTTGCACCACTATCCACCATACAGTTATGTACTATCTTGTCTCTAATTATTAAAGATACATAAAATGGAAGTGGTTTAGTACTTTTGTTTGGCTGTTTGCTATTGTCCTGGGATGAATTGGTAAGGACAACCCTAGTTGGGTCAACAGTTGCATCATTTGACATTTTTAAATTAGACGAGGTAGATTGCAACATGTCCTTTTGACTTGGGATTGCTAAGGAATCCCACATAGATATTGTCACATTCATCTTCTTCATGTTTTCAATGACATTGAAAGGTGGAGTGATATTTACCTTTTGTTGTGACTTTGTAGCAACAGTATCAGCTTGTAAATGAGGCCGTTCCCTTGCTATTGCTTGAATATTTCTTTGCAAAATATGGGGAATCCAGGATGTAGAAGCATCAACAGGTCCTTTTCCTTTGTTTGTTACTTGATCTATCTCATAACCCCTCTTTTTGGCTCTTGTATTTGCTGCAACTGAGGCATCATCTCTATTCACGCCACAGAATTCACCTTCTGACCAATTCATGAAGGCAAAATCACTCTGAGGTTGCTCTTGTTGTTGCACAGCCCCTTCATTAGGTGTGTTTGGTTGCGAGACTGCAACATTCTGCACCATCAGAGCTTGATTTATCACCCCATTTGAGCAGGATGCCTGACTGTGTGGCTGATTGCATGGAAAACACCATTCATATTCAGCTGCAAGGTTATTCTAAACAGGGACAAGGTCCCTTACTACATTAATGGGTGCCAGATTGTAAGGCTGAAAAGGCCTTTGGTTCACATTTTGCCTGGTACCCTGATAATTGTCTTGATATGGAGGTCTGTTGGCCAGGTATGGTTGATTCTGCCCTTGATAAGGCTGATTCTGCCCTTGGCTGGGTTGCTGATAAGGCTATCTGCTCTGGGACTGTTGCTTTTTGATGTTTACCAGCTCATTCCGAAAAGTTTGCAGGATGTTCTCTATTTTCTATTGGCTACTTTTTATTTCTCTTAACTCTTGTGATGAGCTAGAACCAGCATTTTTGGAATTGGCAGTATTTGGCAATGCTGCTATAACAGGTAAAGGGGCAAAAGATGGGATTGGCAAAGGCATTGAAGTTTGAATCTTGGGGAAAATGGGCATTGGTGGTCTAGGTGCTATTTTCCCAACCTGAATCAGGCTATTTTCTGCTCTAATAGCTATTTCATATGCATTAGGTAAACTTGTACCTCCCAATGATTGTATCATTACTGAAATATCACTATTTAGAGCTTTCAAAAAATACAGAAAAGCATATTCTGATGGAGGCCTTACCATGGCAGGAATTCTGTCCCATGTCTTCTGGAATCAAAAGTTGAAATCCATCATTTGCTCCTGGGGAGCTCTTTTATTATAGTCATCTGTTCAACCAATGACAAGTTATCTGACTTATCTTGAAATTGCTTGTTTAATTTATCACCCAGATCATCCCAGGTTCCTATGGTCTACACTGGTAAACTCCTGAACCATTGTAATGCCTTTCCTTTAAAAGAGGCAGCTAGTAGCCTGATGGCTACATTTTCTTGGGTGACATGATGAACTCCACATAAAGAAGCTACATCTCTAATGTGCTCTATTGGGGTAGTTTGATCCTCCCCAGTGAAATAAGGCAGGCTCTTCAAAGCTGCCATGGGTATGTTGTCATGCACTGTCAAATTCAATGGGCTGCCCCCATCAAAAGCCACAAATGGCTGATTTCTTGCCATTGGAACAACTAGAGGTGGGTTTGCTTGAGCAAGCACTACAAGTGTTGTTGGCCTGAAACTCGGTGGAGTTGATTGTATTCTTTTGGAAACTAGAGTCCTTACTACAGCTCTACCCTGCCTTCTAGGCGGAGACAACTGCAAGTAATCAAATGAACTTGAACTTCGAGTTTGATTTTTTCTCATAAAATAAACAGCAGCACTGGTCTACTTGTCCTTTCTCAGTATGAGTCACCAGATATGCAGGTTTTAACCTCTTACGGGTCTAAAAATCACTGGCTGCACATCAAAACCAACAATAATAATAGTAGAGTCCCACTGGGCATGCCAAAAACTGTTGTCTCTCAGATTTGCACCCTTGCTGCAGTTGTCAAACTTCAGCAATTTGGAGAAAGATGGGAATGATCTCGAAGTGTGGGATCTTGCGAAATGAGATCAGACCTCCGAAGAAGGCCAGCTTCCTTAACTAGTTATCACCTAAAATCTACTAGATCTTTAGAGGAAAAGGGAGAAGGAATGCTTTTAAATGAAAGATAAACAGAAAACTTTGAAAATAAAGGGGTGATTCACCAAGTTGAATAGAAGAACCCTCACAGTACTGAGAAAATGCACAGCATAACCAGATACAGCAAGTAGACATACAAAGATTCGACTGATTCTAGCAAAGGTAAGAAACACAATGATTGAGAGGAACAAAGATGTTCACAGACAGTCACAGGCAGATTTACACTAAAACCAAAATCAATAAAAGAGGTAAAAATAACTTGCATATATTCAATAAGAAGGCATAGTTACAATAGCAGAAAGTTCTGTTTGGAAACAGAAAAACTCAATGCTAAAAATGTCCAACCTTATTTACATCTCATCCATATGCTTAAATGGCATTTCAATCTGACCTAAGTCAGTTACAAAAATTTGCCCCATGAGCTGTAATAGGAAAAATATCTATGACAGAAGGGACGTCCATCTGCAAGAATTTATGGCGTAAAAAAACTGGAACAAGGGCAGGTGGGAGATATTTTGAGTCTTTAATGCAAGCTGCTGCATCGTCTGTCCTCAACAATGAATATAGGAAATATCTGAAACAAGGCGGTTGAGAGATATTTCTAGTCATCAATGCAAGGTGCTGGATCATCGACCCTCTTTGATAAATGCAACAAATATCTGCATTTGTATCCTGCCAAAAATGACTGCTGAAACGTCCAGCCGATTAAGCATGCAAAGCCAGATTCAAAATTTGAAAGTGAGAATATTCTACCCGAAGTCCACTAGATGAAAGAGGAGGCAAAAATAGGCATTTTTGCCTTTTGAATCATGTCAAAATTTGCTAGGATGCGGAAGATACAGGTGGTCAAAGTTGCGGTCAAACTGCACTTGTATATCGCCTTCATTTGCAAACTGCCTTGTATGTTTTGCCTTGTATGTGCAAATGTATGTTTGAAGATACAATTACAACATACAATCGCGAGCTTTTACTTTTGCATCACTTTTTTGCATGTATGTCCTTGCCACGTGTGATCACCTGATTGGTTGCTAAGCAGGGCCTAAGACCATCGCTGAAAAATTGCATCTTCTTATTGGTGGTCAGAATGACTAAAAACAGAGCGGCCAATGCACTTTGGTCTCGCCGAAAACCATTGCATCCTCCTTTGTATATCCGATTGTATATGCAAACATACAATTGCAAAATACATACAATATGGAACTCAAAAGATAATGAAGCAAGTTGAAATTTTGAAACGGGTCCGGCCCTTGTATCTCCACCTCCTTGTATGTGCAAACATACAAGCATTTCAACATGCAAACTACGGACTTAACGCTGAATATGCCAAATTTGATTTCCAAGTCGGGTCTGCCTTGCATATCGTCGTTGTATCTGACCTTTGTATATTGCATATACAATGCGAAATATACAAAGGAAAACTACATACAAACCGCTTGCATGTAAACTGTTTATTTCAGCATATACATGTGACATTGGTATATTGGTTTGTATATGACCTTTGTATGTTAAAACATACAATGCGAACATACAAAGGAAAAGATGCATACAACAACTTATACCTTTATTGACCAGTAAGCATATAAATTTTGGGTCTGGGCTTTGCATCTTTGCCTTGCATGTTCGACTTTGCATCTTCCTCTTTGTATCTTTTCTTTGCATATCGCATATACAAAGTCACTTGTATATAAGATACAATTGCCTTTGTATCTACAAAGTGGACCCCACCCTTTGTATCTTGCCTTCGTATACTTTACTTGCATCTTTTCCTTTGCATCTAGACTTTGTATCTTTGCCTTTGTATGTTTTGTTTGTATATCGACGATGTACATTTGCCTTATGCATCCACGATATACAATGTGACATACATTCATCTTTGCATGTCGCCGATGTACATTCTCTTTTGTACATTGTCCCTTGTATGTTTTCTTTGCATCTTCCCCTTGTATCTTTTCCTTTGTATGTGCGATTGTATGTTTGAACATACAATGCGAACATACATTCATACTTGCATTCCACCCCTTGCATATGTCCTTTGTATATGGTACCTTGTATCTCGCCGATGTACATTTCCTTTGCATGTGTGAACATACAAAGGCGAATGTACATGCGAACATACATTCGAAAATGCATATATAAATACTAAGTATAAAATTGAGATTTATCTGCGATAGAAAGCACTTGAAGACAAAGGGTTTCTGGCTTTTTCTGGGTTTTCAGCAAAGATTCTTAAGGTGAGATTTTTTGGGATTTTTGACAAGGCATAGCATAAATATTTGAAGGATTTAAGCCTTGTAGGGCCATTTCTAAAGGATTTTCAAAGAAAATACAAGGTGAACTATTTAACTCTGCACAGGGGAAAATAGGTCAACAGTGATAAAAAGGAAATCATGGGTCAAACTGTCTCCCCTAAGACCCAAACACTTCCTGTTGGTTCCATGGAACAAAGGGTCATGAAACAAAAACCTTTATAGATACAATAAAGCTATCTCCAAACTTACTCTGGATTAACAACAAAACTTCCTCAAACTCCTCCAATCTCAACGGAAGTAGAAGGAACCTCAAAATGAGAAAGGGAAGGCCAATCAAAACAACTCCAATCAAGTGGAACTAAACCATAAAAGCATGTTTAGGCATTCATTTGTAAACTAGATGATCCTTAGATGGCAATTGTGATGTTCAATTGTTCTCAAGGTGATTCAAGGCTTTCATTGTGTTGCAAGAGTAGACTTGTGTGTTTTGTGTGTTGATATTTGCAGATTTGAGCATCAATTTCCTCATGGAATGAAGAGCATATTCCTCCCATGAGAACTTCACTACAAGATGACATAATATTGTGTTTTCATCATTGATTCCTTTGGTTTTTTCCTCTGCCTCACAAGGGCACGCACTCCTTATCTGACAACGGTGTTTAGAGACTTAAGTGTCCTCCAGGGCTTGACTGAGGCAAGCCTCTAAACAGCTCAACCCCTAAGCCAAATCTTGTGATTGCACGTTACATGTGTCGCATTTTGGAAAAGTGAAGTTGCAGGAAGGATTGACAGGCATCAAGGATTCAAGATCTAAAGAAAAGTAGGACACCAGAGCATTTCCAGGACTTGGGCGCTCGCTCAAGTGTCCTCCGGTGCTGAATTTCTAGAAATAGAAGTTACAAGGTTGATCAATGTTGGAAGGAGGTCCGGATCCCGTGAAGAAACTGGTACCTTAGACTAGGGCACCCGCTCCAGTGTCCCCCACTATTCCGCTTCGGAGCCCTAAAAACAGGTACTTTGTGATTTGGTACTCCTGTCTATAACAACTTTTTCTGTTATTCGTCAATTTGTTACCGTATTTGCATAATTAGGGTTTTAATGGTCAATTGAGCATAGGAGAAGGAAAATTGATAATTAAATTCCCTAATATAAGTTTCCCTACATCTCACAGTGATCTAGGGTATGATAGTGCTCGCCACTCGACCCTAGATCCTTGAATGTATAGTGGAGAGGAGGATTTAAACATCAAAACACTAAAACATTAACAAATCCAATTTTTCCCTAAACATTTTGGTGAACCCGTGTTTTTGGACTTATATTGCAACTTTCTAAGTGTGTGTCTTCAAATTTGGATTTCATTCATTTATTCATATAGTCATTCATTTTATTGCATTGAAAAAAATTCAAAAAAATTGAAAAATTTGACAAAATTCAAAAAATTTGCATTGTTTGGCTTACTAAATTGCATCAATTCTTTCTAAATTTTCCTAATTCATGATTTTTGCATCAGATCTAATATAAACTACAGAAAAATCCAAAAATTTAGAAATTTGCAATGCATTTTTATCATTTAATTGCTAAGGTTTTGTGAAAATTTTGACAATTTTGATATAACCTAGTAATTCCAAAATCTAGGGTTAGTAGGAAAAATCTTTTCTCAGATTTTTCTGCTGATTTTAGAGGCTCATTCAAATTTTTGTTTGGCTGTAGTCTTGCATTTTAGTGTAAATTTGCATTTAGATTTAAAATATTTGCATTTTTGCATATAAAATTTCAACAAAACTAGCAATTTTCATGCATTTTCATTAGATTTGCATTGGCATTTTGCATATTAGAGCTTGAAAATCATTTTCAGATCTAACAGTAATTCATTTCCATTATAAATTAGACTTTAAAACATTCACATAGCATTTTGTCCCAAGATCTCAAACCTAGGGCTTCAAAAACAACGATTTTCACTAAATTTGGCCTTATTGACTCTATAAACTTGCACCATAGGCGTGTTGTGAAAAATATTTTTGAATTAATTTTCTATTATAAGGGTAATAATTTTCTTCCCCTCATAAAAATCTTCACAACACCCTTTTATCGGGCTCTTGTAGTGAAAATTTTGCAAAAAACTACACATTTTGGCTATTTTGCCCTAGGGTTTGACCTAGTTTGCACTCCAAGGGTGTTGTGATCAGTTTTATGGATTGAGGTGATTTATATCATTGATTTTACTTGCTTCACATCCTAAAATTCATTACAACACCCCCTTTTCTAGGTCTTGGAATTGAAAAACCATGAAAAATAGCCTATTTTTGCTATATTTTCACTAGGGTTTGACCTTAAGTGGCACTAAAAGCATGTTGTGTTGGATATTTTGGAACTAAGTGGCTATTATTAATGATATTATTTTCTTTCCATCATCATTTTCCTCACAACACCCTTTGTTATGCTCTTTTGCATTGAGTTTTGGTGAAAAAAGTGCCTATTTTGACATATTTTCACTATATTTCGACTTGGCATTATCTTGGATTTGCATCAAGAGTGTGTTGAGAGTGATATTATTGATGTTTTGGACTGATATCAAACATATAAATTTCTTTCCTCGATCCAAATCTTTATAACACCCTTTGCTTCATTCATTTGCATTGAAAAAGTACAAAAAAAACAAGCATTTTAAGTCATTTTCATACATTCTTTTGCACTTGTCTTTTGCATCAATTTGAAAAGCTTCTCAAAATATGATCTTACATTGGAATGGCACCTTCATGTCATTTTTCAATGGTATATTTTCATGCATTTATCAAAGATCTTGATTTTGACCAATTTTTAAACCTCATGAGTGAACATCCTACGATATTAGAAAGCTTAACTGAGTTCTTCTCCATGAGTAGCAAGGAAAAGGCTAATGATGATCCCATAGGTTATCCCACTTCCCCTATAACTGAATACTCAAATGAGAAGACTAGGGATAGCTTTAATAATTCCATTGCTCTCCTTGGCCAAGATGAAGCATTAGCGAATGAAGAGCTCCCTTTAACAAAGAACATTCCATGGGTAGAAAATGAGAATTCATTTAACAATAATCAAATTCCTACCTCTGTGGATCATCCCACCAACCTTCTTCCTTTAGTTGATTGTTCACACACCTTGGATTTCACTAAGGAAGAGAAGACCTTTAATGTCCCTCCTTTGTTTGAATATTCAAGTCATTTAGACATCACTAAGAGGATAGAGCATAAGTATACTAGTAAGCTTCAACAAGAAAACATTCCACCTAGACAAATGAACTTTGACCTTGGTGTTTCCTCCTCTACAACACAAAAATCCATAACAAAGCAAAGCCCTATGTTACAAAAGCTAAGTCGTAAAATACAACAATGCCAACATGTAAAAAGGAGGAAGGCAAGGCAACGAGCTTACCTTGCATCTCAACAAGAAACATTGATCCTAACATTAAACCAAACAAACATGATCCTAACAATAAACAACATGATAAGAAAGACAAGAATTGGGATATGACACCTTATATCCCAACTTCCTCTAACATTAGGGAGTGGGAGGATGACGATGATTTACTTGATGATGAGACTTAGCATGAAGACCCTATAGGTAAGTATCTCTACCCCTTTCTTTCTCTCGTGATGTGCTTCCCTCATGATGTGTTATGTGTTGTTTAGGCCTCCTAGAATGAAACACATAGGCCTCCTGGGATGACCTCAGATTCTCCTATAAGGTCCGGAATACCAGGAGACCGCCTCTGTTGTGACCTATTTGTATCATCATTCTTCTATATTACCTCTCTCTGATTTCATTGTTGTGTGTTGTGTCTTACGGACATAGCGTTGTGGTTGGTGACCTGGGGGCACCCTCCTACGTTGTTGTCCCTAAGACACTTGTTTATCCTCTCTTATTTATTGTTTCCCTTCCTCTAGTGTTTCCATCTAGCTGGCGGATGATGAAAAACATTTATACTGATACGGACCTAGTGTCCCTTTCGAGAGCAATCAAAAAATTGACTTAGTTCCTAATATGATGATGGGGTTGTATATTTTATCCGATGCTTGGCTAGTGGAAGCACTCGTGCTTTCTGTGTAGTGAATTTTATGATGTTTCTATCGCATTTACAAACCTTAACAATACTGTTGCTCTATGCACCTTTGTTTGCCTTCGAATCTGTCCTTGGTGGTACTCAATTCAGAGAGCTTTGTGATATAGCCCCATAGTTATCCTCAAACTCCAAATTCATCGTATAACCTTGGCTCTTTGTGTGGTTAATCATATGCATTGATGTTGTTGTTTATCATGATCTTTTAGACACTAACATATTTCTTGCAGGGATGTGTTTGTGGGAACATTTGGAGATCGTAAGGTACATGTCACCTCCGGGGGGCATGGGCTTTGTGAAATTTAGTGTTCCCTTGTGTGTTTTCTTCCTACCTTAACGTGCTTGATATCGATAACTGATATCAACCACCTTAAGGTGGGGGCATATATAAGGTAAGCTATCTGTTATAGATGTTAGCAATGTACTTGTCCTTAGGTGTAGACTAGTGCGATGAGTACTTCCTGTATCCTGAGTTTTTTTGTAATCAACCAATCTATCTTGAAATCTATTGCGTATACCTCCTTTTCACTGTACGGCATCTCCGTGATGTGGGTGGGGTTGTATACTTTTGAGCTCATACCTCCTTTTCACTGTAAGGTGTCTCTGTGATGTGGGTGGGGTGGTATGCCATGCTTCCTTTTCATTGTAAGGCATCTCTGTGATGTGGGTGGGGTTGCATTTTCAAAAGTCCTCTGCGGAGGCGGGGAGCGGTTCTGTGACTAACTCAACCCTTAAGCGTGTTTTCAGTGATTGTTATGGTGAAGCGCAATCGTCGATGTGTGCATGTAACGTGCCTTAGATGGTGATGAGCCTAGAAATAGGGAACACACCATTGCTTGTCTGCCATGTTTTCTCCGTGTCTTCAAGTGTGTGTGTTTGGCATGCTTGCTTTGTTTGGCGTGTCTATTGCCCCATATGCATCCTTCTTTTTGGGAGGTTTTGCGTGTCTTGCATGTGTGTTGCCCCATTTATACAAAAACCTGTGCGATGAGTGCATCATGTATTATGGGAGGTTTGTTTGCTTTCTAGTACTTGTATTTGCATTTTATATATATATGAGAAAAAGAAAAGAAAAGAAATCATGCCTATCTTCAATGCATTAATGTGTCTTCTATGCATTGACTGTCTTCTCCGTGTTCTATGTGACTATAACTGTCTTCTCCGTGTTCTACGTGCTTGTTACTGTCTTATATGTGATTGGCATGTATTCTCTGTGCTTGATGTGTTTGTTGTGTTTGTGACCTTACTTTAATGCATGTATTGGCCTCGCATTTATACATACATTAAATTGGGGGCTAAATGTAACATCAAAAAATGTCCTCTTGGGGGCTTTTCCCTCATAAGGTTTAGCTCCTAGGTCTTTAGCTTGCATTTAGGACATCTTAGTTCATATTTTGGCATCCCGATGGAATGAGCCCTAGGTAACATGATAAATGGGACCTAGGAGGACCCCTTGAGCTGTACCCTGCCCATAAGAGGGGGGAGGACTTGGGCACCCGTGCCCTAGTCCTACCCTATTTGGAGGCAACCCTAATTTTTGAGTGTCAGTTTATGACCGTTATTTGGTCCTTTTGCCGACACAGTAAGTTTTGATTTTTTGAAATCTTGGTGGGAGTGCTTGTAGTTGCATATAAAAGCATGTTTAGGCATTCATTTGTAAACTAAATGATCAGTAGATGACAATTGTGATGTTCAAGTGTTCTCAAGGTGATTCAAGGCTTTCATTGTGTTGCAAGAGTAGACTTGTGTGTTTTGTGTGTTGATATTTGCATATTTGAGCATCAATTTCCTCATGGAATGAAGAGCATCTTCCTTCCATGAGAACTTCACTACAAGGTGACATAATATTGTGTTTTCATCATTGATTCCTTTGGTTTTTGCCTCTGCCTCACAAGGGCATGCACTCCTTATCTGACAATGACTTAAGTGTCCTCCAGGGCTTGACTGAGGCAAGCCTCTAAACACCACAACCCCCAAGCCAAATCTTGTGATTGCAGGTTACAGGTGTCGCATTTTAAAAAAGTGAAGGGGTAGGAAGGATTGGCAGGCATCAAGGATTCAAGATCTGAAGAAAAGTAGGACATCAGAGCATTTCCAGGACTTGGGCGCTCGCTCTAGTGTCCTCCGAAGCTAAATTTTTGGAAACAAAAGTTACAGGGCTGATCAGTGTCGGAAGGAGGTCTGGATCCCGCGAAGAAACTATTACCTTGGACTAGGGCACCTACTCTAGTGTCCTTGACTGTTCCACTTTGGAGCCCCGAAAATAGGTACTCTGTGATTTGGTATTTTACTCCTATCTGCAACAACTTTTTCTGTTATTCGTCAATTTGTTACCGTATTTGCATAATTAGGGTTTTAATGGTCAATTGAGCATAGGAGAAGGAAAATTGATAATTAAATTCCCTAATCCAAGTTTCCCTACATCTCACAGTAACCTAGGGTATGATAGTGCTCGCCACTCGACCCTAGATCCTTGAATGTATAGTGGAGAGGAGGATTTAAACATCAAAACACTAAAATATTAACAAATCCAATTTTCCCCTAAACAACTACTAACGACTAACTATTAACTGAAAGTACACCTAACATCTTTTAATCAATAGCTAACAACAGTTTCATGGACAGAGTGGATGCTCCAGAAATTCTAAGTAAATAAAAACTTAAAGATCAGTAACTTAAAAAGACAACCTGCAGGAACATGCAATAGAACTAAACACATAATAACATTTATCTAAACACAACATGCACAGAACGGAAATAATAACAATTAATAATGAAAATACTTATCTACTCTACGAGATCCCTTGAGTGGCTAGCTCTTAGGCATTCCTACTAATAGCTTAGAATCACATATAGTACTTTCGTAGCTTCAAAGTAAATCCATTCATAGCACTTCCATTATTCAGAACAAAATTACTCAGAGCAATCTGATGGTATTCATTCATTCGTATCATAAAAGTGTAATAGCACATAGAACATAACCAAACAATATTCAAAATAACATTATAACAACATCCCCTTGTTTTTAGCAGCTACACACACAGACACACACACACACACACACACACACACACACACACACACACACACACACACACACACACACACACATATATTGCATTACTACAATATCCTAATCTGCAGATGGTGGGAAAATACCATTGAAAAAGTCTTAAACAAAATCACAGGTAACTGATGTCCATGACATAAACATAATAAAGGCTCTAAGTGGAGCCATAAAGTCTCAAATAGTTTTAATAGAATGTTTTAAAAAGTCTTCCACTATGCACAACTAAATTTTCGGCGCCCAAACTTTCGGTGCTCTGACTCCAACTGCTTGAGTCCACTCCTTTCATAGGCCATGCATAAATCCTACACAATTATTAAAAGTCTATACTATTATATCAACATTAGTTAGCTAATTCCAATCAATTTGAGAAATAAAGATTTATACATCATTTTATAAAAAGTAGACAATTATTGCTTCTAAAAATAAACAAATTGGCACGGTTGAGGTGGTTGGCAAGAACAAAAAGAGGTATTTAGGTCATCATAGAAATGAGGTTGTTTATACCTCATCATCCTCCCCTTCCTAAGCCTGAGCAGGTCCTCCTACTCTCTGTTGAGTCCTCTACCTCTCTGCATCCCTTTTCCTATTCAGTTCATCATATTTGGAGTTGAGATCATACATGTCTTTTGCCTCTTCATCTAAATGATTAGGGTGTTTAAGAAAACCTTTGTTGTATTTAACCCTCATCTTCCAATTATATAATTCTCTAGGATTTTGCTCGGCAGTGATCAAGACTGCAGGGGGTGGTTGAAGGAGCAATGGAGGTCTGTATCACATCCCTATCCACTTGGTCTTGAGCTACTTCAATATTTCTTTTAATGCCTCAGCCCTTCTGTAGGACCACCTTAGGTTGGTGGGGGAGATCATCTCCCTTCTTTTAAGATACATAGGGAGGGGAGTGTACCACTCCTCACAAGCACTCCATGCCTTTTCAATTAACTGTGGCCCATGAACTTTGAAATTTACAAAGCAAATTCGGATACTATCATTATATTTATTCTTCATGGCTTCATAGCTTTTAATCATTTGAAATTGAGCCTTGAAGGCAAAGGGCTTTCGGTTAGGATATCTCATTTGGAGTCCTACAGTTCTCTTTGCTTGCAAATACTCCCTGGTTCTCTCCTACCACTGGATTTGATTCTACATATTAGACATGAATGCTCTAAGTTGCACCTCCCCAACAAAAAGGTTGATAAAGAAATCACTGTGTTTTTCTAAAAAAAAATTATGTATAAAAAATTCACACAACAGATTTTGTTGAATAGGGGCTGCCTCTATGAATGCTTCTAAGAACTATTTATCATTTGGGTCATGAGGTAAATTGCAAGAGATCCTCAAAAGATTCCATCTTAACAACTGTTCATTTAGAAACATGGAATATAATTGGGATGGATTTCTATAGGCTAGTAACAATTCTCCAATTTGACATGCATCAGTTTTAGCCTGGTAGAGTTTATCATATGATTCTTTTAATAAAACTATTTCTTGCTTAAGTTTGGCATTTTTTGCTCCTTCTTACCTCAAGAAATAACATCTCTCCATCCACTTTGTCAACATTGGAGGAATGTGGATTTGAAACCATTCCATCTTAGTTATCCTAGTTTGCACTTCTTTTGATTCCATCATTGGTTTCACATTTATTTCCTACAAATCTTGCTCTAGCTCAACAGTTCTACTCAAAGCTGCATTGAGTTCGAGTGTTTGTTTTTCTTGTTTTTCTGCAAATGCTTGGAGAGATTGCACTAGATTATCAGTTAAGCTCTTAATCTATTTATCTTTTTCAAATAAATTAGCCAAACACTCTTTATCTTTCTCATCAATTTGTTGCACATGAGATTGCAACTCCCCAATAGTTTTATCCTTCTGTTCTAATTGAGCCCCTAAAGCTATGATTTCTTGATCCTTTCTCTTCAAAAGTTCAGCTTGTGTGTTTATCTCCTATTATTGCTTGTTTATCTGTTCCTCTTTTTGCTGTATTTTTTCTTTTAACTGAATAATCTCTGCCTTCAACTCTTCTAACTCTATTTTTGTGTGGTCATCTTTTCCAATATCTATATCAGTGGAAGGGGGAGAAATAAAGATTTCTACATTACTGTCAGTCACATGTTTTGCATTATTTATTTCTAGTGGATTCTATTCTTTGTCATCATCAACTAGGGGAGATAATTATTCACTTAGGGGGACTGTATCAACTTCCTATGTTTCCAAGGGTTTTTGTAAAGGGGAAAGTGGTTCAACAGACTCATCCTCAACAAGTATATAATTTGGTAATTGTGCTCCCATTTCTCTTTGTCCTGTCTCAGATAGAACATCCTCCTTTTCAGACTCAGGGGGCTTATTTCTATCTAGAGTTTTCTTTTCACCTAACTGGGTATGTTTTCACACGATTGGGCCACATTCTCATATGATTGGGCTACAGTTTCATGAAATTGCCTCTCTTGTCTTTTCTTTTTAGGAACATGCGGCTGATCACAAGTCACAACACAATTGAATTCTGTAGCCAATCGTTTGCTTCTCCTTAAAGGAGGAAGTCTTTGCAATTTCAGCTTTGGCCTCTTTTCTTTTTTGTGGGGCCGAGTATTCTCATCTTCAAAATTTACTAAATCCACATTTTCTTGCTTCTCTGGGGTCTCTGGTACATTTTGTGGTTTAGGTCTCTCCTTTGGGTCTGAAAGGTTTGATGGATTTTCTGGCACTTCATCGTCAGGAGTTTTCTGGCATTTTGAGGAACAGGGGAATCTTGAGGCATAGGGGAGGGTTCTTTTACATTTTAAGCCACCAATCTGGATGACTCACCTTCTTCAAAATGTCTTAAGGGTTTCAAGTTTTCAAATTTCTGAAAAAATTTCTGCCATTTTTCTTCTGATTTTCTTTTCTTCAGGAAATGATGTTTGCAAGTTAGATGAATAAGACCATGATGTTTCAATGGGCCTGGACCAATTTTAAGCCTCTCTATCATGTTGACAATGGAATCACTGAGGAAAGCAGGGAGGTTAACCCTTAATTCAGGGTTTTTAGTGCCATGGCGCAGGTGAGTGAGTAACCAGAAGGAGGGGTCAACTATGGTGGCACATTACCCCTCACATGTAAAGTATTTGATAATCTAAGCAACCACCATTCTCCATGACTCTACAATGGACATTATCTGAAACCCCTTATTTTGCCCACGTGTATTCACAACTAATAGAGGATGAGGTTCTCCCCCCCTTACGAAGAGTTCTATTATTCTTTGATAAGAAATGTTTGTAGCTTCTATTAAATTTACAACTTCATTTTTAATTCCCGAAAAATTAGAAATGATTCGAGGGCTTACCTTAAACTTCTTGCCATGTACTATCATTTGCCCATCCAAGAAGTTTTTTGCAAATTCCTTGACCAGCTACATGTTGTGCTCTCAAAATTCTTCATAAACTCAAGCCAACCTATCCTCTGAAACAGCTCAGAAATACTACCCAACACCAACAGTTTCTCTGGGGAAGTTGGTTTTGATTTACACTTAGCCCCACCCATTCTATTTCTTACTTGCAATTTTGCTAAGTGTTTAATGAATTTGTGGCACTGTAACGGTAGAAAACTGTTTTAACAAGACTATTCTACAGACCAAAAGGGAATGCAATCTTATGACCACTTGTACTTTGATGATATTGATGGGACACAAATTAATTCAAGCATTTGGCTTCATTGCATTTGAATCATTATTTTGCATGGTATAGAGTGCATGAGTCATCACCTCTCTAGTGAAGGTATAGTCCACATAATTTACTAAATTTGGAAAGGAAGGTGGAACGTGCCAATTCATTTATTTTTATTCACAATAATATACCGACTTAAAATAAAAGATGTATATACCTCATGTCTCGTTATTGATTTGAAAGTCACTTTCCCTATGCTGATGTAATAACATCATGGGTGGTGGTGTAATTAAATTCAAATGGGATGGTGAAGGGTTGTAATGAATTTATTATGAATAAGATGGGGTGGCTAATATAGGTTCGAACTATTATGACAAAAAGTGGTCACAATAATTTTTTTTAAGTATGGTAGTATCGGTTGTGAATTTTGGCGGTGGTGCAAAAGAATTAGTGATGGTCATGGATATGTTATTGGGATTGTTGAAGCATTTGCAAAGAAAGGGAAATCACAAAATTCTGGATCATCGCTGAAAGATGCGGCCAGGACAAAATAATGAAATTCTGGAGCATCGCTGAAAAGATGCAGCTGGAATGCAGGAACAAAGTTCCAGAGCATTGTTGAAAGACACATCCATAATGCAGGAACAAAGTTCTGGAGCATCACTAAAAGATGCAGCTAGAGTGTAGGAACAAAGTTCCAGAGCATCGCTGAAAGATGTAGCCGAAATGTGGAAACAAAGTTATGGAGCATCTCTGAAAGATGCAACCGGAATGCAGGAACAAAGTTCCATAGCATCACTAAAAGATGCATCTAAAATGTAGGAACAAAGTTCTGGAGCATCGCTGAAAGATGCAACTAGAATGTAGGAACATGATGATATACTTTGGACTTAACACGTTCCGAAGCATCACTGAAAGATGTTCCAGAAAGTGGAACATACAAGGGAATGGAACCAATTTGAATGAACAAGTTTTGGAGCATAGTTGCAAGATACGTCAAAATTTACATTCTATTTAAAAAATGAAGTCATGCAAAACAAAAATAAAATTTAGACAAGTCCAAAAGAATGGTAATACAATAAAAATGCTCTGAAGTGATTATTAGTACATATGCATGCAAGATTTTTTTTTAGGATAGAATTATATTGGCTCTATCGTAGCAGAGTTAATGCATTGGGTTTCCCCTTGCATTTCCACCATTCTCATAAATTCTTCTTTGTTGATAGGTTTGTGGTAGATTCGTAATCAATGACCATTGACTAATAGAGTTCGAGTCTCACCATCAATAGGTTTGAGCTGCACTGCTCTGTTTAGAAATACTTAAAAAATTTCATATGGACCCAGCCAATGAGTCCTTAGTTTCCCTTTTTGATCTTTATAATGTGAGCCAAATAACAGTGCCCAATCTCCATTGTGGAACTCTCTTTCTTTTATGTGTTTATCATGCCAGGCCTTTCATTGTTGTTGCACTAGCTCAGCTTGGTGGATAGCTTCTAGGTGGAGTTCATCCAATTCACTAAGCTGCAAGACTCTTTCTACTTGAGATCGGTCGAGGTCTAGGCCTAACTCCATTGCCGTTCTAAGAGTTTGGAGTTCAAATTCAATGGGTAGAAGAGGTTTCTTTCCAAAGACTAACTCATAAGGAGTAAGACCAGTGGTTGATTTCCAAGTTGTATTATAGGCCCAAATGGCTTCAGGCAATTTTTTGGTCCAGTCTCTTCTTCCCGATGAAACTGTTTTTGTCAAAATATTTTCAAGCTCCCTATTAGTGACTTCTACTTGACCATTTGCTTGAGGGTGATAAGGTGATGACTTTTTATGGCTAACCTGGAAATGATTAGTAAAGGTTAGAAAAACTTTTGACATAAACTGGGGTCCTTGATCTGTGATAATTGATCTAGGGGCTCCAAATTTGAGAAAAATCCTGTTATACAGGAAGTCAACAACTTGTTCTTCCCTAGCAACTCTCAGGGCTTGGACTTCTGCCCACTTAGTCAAATAGTCAGTACAAACCAAAATGTATTCTTTTCTCGGTGAAGGAGGGTCTATGTGACTGATAAAATCCAATCCCCACTTTTCAAATGGTTCACAAACTACCTATGGTTGCAGAGGCATTTCATTAGATTATGTGGGTCTTCCTACCTGTTGGCATTCATCACAACGACAAACATAGTTTTTCACGTCTTTATGCATTAAGGGCCAGTAATAACCCATACCTAAGATTTTATAGGAAGTTCTCTTGGTGAAGTAATGACCTCCAGAAGGGTCATCATGGTAGGCTCTAAAGATATTGTATGTTTTGTCTAATCTAACACAATGTTGTAAAACCAGATGAGGGCCACATCAAAAGAACATTCCATTAATCCATTTGAATTGAGCACTTTTTCGAATAAGACATTTCTTTTGTTTTGTCATAAACTTTGGTGGGAACTCAGAAGTAGCCAGATAGTTGGTGATGTCTGCAAACCAGGGGGTTTTAATGGAGATGGCAAATAGATTTTCTTTTGGGAATTCATCTTGTACAGGAGCACAATCTCCATTGTCTTGTTTGATTTGGGATAAGAATTCTGCAACTACGTTGAACTTCCCAAGTTTATCAATGATGGTTACATTGAATTCTTGGAGAACCAATAACCACCTGATTATTCTTCCATTTAATACAGGTTTATTCATTAAGTACTTGATAGTTGAATGGTATGTGAACACAGTTACTTTGTACCCTGTGATATAATGTCAAAATTTATTGATTGCATGCACCATAGCTAAGAATTCTTTCTCCTTGGTGATATAGTTTCATTCAATGGGAGTCAGATTCTTACTAATGAAATAGATGGCATATTTTCCTCCATTCTCATCTTCCTAACCTAAAACTGCTCCAATGGCATCATTGGAAGCATCTGCATAAATATGGAGCGGAAGGTTCCAGTTAGGTCCACATAGGATAAGAGCAGAGATGAGTTTCTCCTTAATGATTTCAAATGTTGTTTGACATTCTACAGTCCAGACAAAATCTATTTCCTTTTAGAGAAGGGAGAACACGGGGATTACAATCTTGCTGAAGTTTTCTATGAATCTTCGGTAGTATCCAGCATGTCCTAAGAAACTTCTGACATCAGTTTGGTTCTTTGGAGTCTCTAGTTGTTGTATCACCTCAATTTTCTTAGGATCTAATTTTATCCCTTCAGCTAAGATGTGGTGTCCCAACACTATCCCTTGTTCTACCATTATTAGACATTTTTCGTGACTTAGGGATAGCTAGTGGTCCTCACATCGCTTCAATACCTTGTCCATATTTTTAAGACCTTCATCAAAAGTGGAACCATACACTGTGAAGTCATCCATGTAGACTTCCACATAGTCATTTAATAACTCAACAAATATGGCCAAAACAACTCTTTGAAATGTTACAGGAGCATTAATGCATAGCCTGAAGGGAAGAACGTAATATGCGAATGTTCCGTAGGGACAAGTAAAAGTTGTTTTTTCTTGGTCTTCTACTGCTAGTTGTATTTGGTTATATCCATTGAACCCATCGGAAATGAGAAATACTTCCTTCCAACTAAATTAAGACTTGGTCTATGAAAGGTAAAGGGAAGTAATCCCTATAGGTAGCTTTGTTGAGCTCTCTATAATCAACGCACACTCTCCACTTCCCATTTTTCTTTGGAATAACTACCAAAGGTGAAACCCATTTGCTGTCAGAGACAGGATAGATGAATCCTACTTGTAGGAGTTTCTTAATCTTTGTATTAACAATATCTTTAAGAGTAGGGTTGAGTCTTCACTGAGGTTGACGAATAGGTGTAACATCTTCAATATAGATGTGATGGGTACAAACACTTGGGTGTATTCCTCTCATGTCTTTATAATCCCAAGTGAAAGCTTTGGATCTATTTACCAGAACATCAAACAATTTGAGCTCATCTGACTCTGTCAACTAGCTGTTGATATTTAGAGTTTTTCCTAGTAATAACATGATAGTTTTGGTTCCAGGGTAGTTGGAGGTGACAGTATGAACTTCTCTCATTAAGGTGTTGAGAGGGTAGCTATGCAGTATTGTTATGTGGAGTCTAGAAATATATTCGAAGAAGTGATCTATTTTCAAAATGATATTAGCCAGGGGACAAGGTAATGCTGTGAAGTTTGTGTAATCATGTTCGGTGTCATCAGTGTGGATGTCCTAAAATTTATTCTATTTCTAAAATTTTGTCATCACTTGAGTCTACGATAAAACTTTTCATGTTGTTTTCCAGTTCATCTTCCAAGTCTTCACCATGTTGTTTAATAACTACCATAGCAAGTGAGGCTAGATTCTTTTATTTATCAGAACCATCTAGTTCATCAATCTAAACTTGGTTATGCTTAGTAGGTTGAGCGGGGGGATATAGGAATATGTGTTTGCTATTGGGACCATGTGAGATGGTCATTTCTCCTGCTCCCAAGTCCACGGGTGCATTAGGTATTTCTACCTTGTTGATTATTACTGTTATGAGTGGATTGCCTAGGTCACCGTATTTTGGGATCGAGGTTTTGCCAGCCAGAAGGTCAATTGTACAACTATTTAACTAGCTGGTTTAGTTTGGAATTTCTTTAATCACCTGTAACAAGGGAATCTCGATATGGAGTCATTTAATTTCTTGGATTAATGTGGTCTCAGTAGATATGGTCATTTCTAGAGGGTTATTTAAAGGGGTTGCCTTGAGGCACTTAGGTAAAGGTGCTTGAGATCTCCTTTTCATAGTGGGATCCTCTTAAAAAGATCCATTGAACACTGGACAACTTTTTGAAGTAACTTGGAAGTTATAGGTGAGGATTGTGGAAGAGGCTTTTCTTGATTACTTGATAGGCTTTTATCTGAAGGTATGGATAGTGTCTCAAACCCTTAGCAAGTTTTTCATTTGGTTCATCAAGGATCTCAACTATGGTCAGCTGCTGAAGTGTTTTTCCTAACCTCAACTGTAGGTTTCCACAATGGATAACATTTACTCTAGCCATGTTTTCTCATTATGTGGAATATATTGGTGCGGTTTGACGATTATTCTTTGGGTTAGGGACAGGTTGCACTAGAAGTGGTGGTTGGTTAACTTCCTCATTTTGTTGAGGGTTTTGGGGAGCTGTCAAAAGGTTCTGTTGTGGATTAGGCATCCTCCTTGGTCCATGATAGAACTGGTTTGGAGCTTGATTACATTGAGGCATTGGATTTTGAGGATACCATTATTGTTGAGTCTGGTTTGGCCATTGAGGGTTTCCCCAAGATTGGTTCACCCACTCAAGTGGGCCCCAAGGGTAAGGTCCCTAATTAGGCGGTGCTTGAGGCCAAGGTGCCATCCATTGATTATTATTCTAATTATTTGGAGGTTGCCAGGAGGGATTTAAATTTTGGCCATAAGAGAAATTCCCTCCAGGTCTTTGATTTACAAAGTTGATCTTCTCCTCAGTGTGAGATGCCCTCTTCTTGGAATTTTTGATTGCATTTAGGATCTCACATTGATCAGTGGTGTGACTCTTTTCACAAATTTGGCAAATGTTAGTTTTGTCCAGAGGACATTCTGTTAATCGATGTTTGTTTCGACACCTAGGATAGTAGATGGATAAGGTTTTAGGATTACGTGTTTTGTCCTGTATTCCATCCAGAGTGGTGTTTAACTAAACAAGAATGTCAATTTTCAAGTTTGCTATTTCTTCATGCACTTTACCTATTTCATTTGAACCTCTTAAAAGACTAGATTTATAGATACCTCTCCAAGTACGGGAGAAATTCTGACATAACTTAGCGATATCACTAAGTTCAAGTTGGAACACGTCTCCCTTTCGCATTAAATCTAGACTTCTTCCAGCATCCTCATCAAGTCCTTTGAGAAATATGGTCTTCAGAATTTCTGGGCTTATGGCTTCTTCACCACATCGTTTGGTTAAAAAGAGGAACCTATCAAGGTAATCTTCCAAATTCTCATCCTCTTTTTGTCTTAGTTTGAACAATTCCTCTTTCCTATCATTAACTCTGCAATAACTCTGATATTTGTCTAAAAAGATGGTTTCCATTTCATCCCATCTAGTTATCGACCCATAAACTAATCCCATGAACGAACGCATTACATCGTCTCTCAGAGTGGAGGGAAAGAGTTTAAGTTTCTGGTTATCATTCTTGTAGTCATATGTTTGACACAAGACTTTGAACTCAAAGAGGAACTGGTCAGGATCTTTAGAGGATAGTCCCCTAAAAGTCAATAAAATAGATGGTGACATGTTTTTCATTGGTGCATCATCATCTTCGTTGAGAGTAATAGGGTAGGTAAATGTTCGTGCTGGTGCTCTTCTTGGGTTATCACCATTTCCATGCTTTGCCCTCCATCCATTGAAAGGGTCATTGTTGTTATTATCAACAATGATGTTAAAAGGGATGGTCTCCTCCTCAAAGATAGGATTTATTGGCTGAATGATATCCTCTTCAAAGGTCAGGTCTGATGGTTGAACTTCTGGGGTATTTTGGGAGGTCTAAGGTTGATCCTGCTTGATCAATTCATAACTAAGTTCTTCACTTGATACTTCTACCTCCCTATTTATGGTTGGAACTATTATTGGGGGGTTCTTGGTATAAATTATCTGTGCAGACCTCGTTTCCTGATCATGCAAAAAAAGAAGTCTGACAAATATATTTTTTTCTAAAAGAGGTATCCAAGTAGTCTCTTATTAACACTTAGAAAAGAATCATGTCCCCAACAAGGGTGCCAAAAAGTGACAGGCTGTCATGAGGTCCTAGCACTTTAGTTAAAAACAATATCAATTATCAACCGGCATAGTGTCTAAAGGTTGTATGCAATAGGGGATGTTTTGGCCACCTTTCTCTTAGTAAGATTTTCTAGATTTTTGAATTGGTTGAAAACAAAGTTTAAACTAGAAAGCATGAAATTGTCTAAGCTAGAAAGCATTCAAATTTCTATTCTATAAAGCATGGAAACTATCTAAGAAAAGCATGCAAACTTATCTAAGAATCAACACTTGTAGTTTAACCATGAAATTTAAATAAAGGCGACTAACTACTAACGACTAACTATTAACTGAAAGTACACCTAACATCTTTTAATCAATAGCTAACAACAGTTTCATGAACAGACTGGATGCTCCAAAACTTCTAAGTAAACAAAAACTCAGAGATCAGTAACTTAAAAACACAACTTGCAAGAATATGCAATAGAACTAAACACAGAATAACATTATCTAAACATAACATGCACATAATAGAAATAATAACAATTAATAATGAAAATACTTATCTACTTTACGAGATCCCTCAAGTGGCCAGCTCTTGGGCATTCCTACTAATAGCTTAGAATCACATATAGTACTTTCACAACTTCAAAGTAAATCCATTCATATCACTTCCATTATTCAGAACAAAATTACTTAGAACAATCGAATGGTATTCATTCATTCATTTGTATCATAAAAGTGTAACAACACACAGAACATAATCGAACAGTATTTAGAATAACATTATAACAACATCCCCTTGTTTTTAGCAGCTACACATATATATATACTGCATTACTACAAAATCCCAATCTGCAAATGGCAGGAAAATACCATTGAAAAAGTCTTAAATAGAATTACAACTAACTGATGTCCATGACATAAAACATAATAAATGCTCTGAGTGGAGCCGTAAAGTCTCAAATAGTTTTAATAGAATGTTTCAAAAAGTCTTCCACTATGCACGCCTAAATTTCCGGTGCCCAAACTTTCGGCACTCTTACTCCAACCGCTTGAAGTCCACTCCTTTCATAGGCCATACATAAATCCTACACAATTACTCAAAGTCTATACCATTATATCAACATTAGTTAGCTAATTCCAATCAATTTGAGAAATAAGGATTTATACATCATTTTATAAAAAGTAGACAATTATTGCTTCTAAAAATAAACAAATTGGCATGGCTGAGGTGGTTGGCAAGAACAAAAAGGGGTATTTAGCTCATCATAGAAATGAGGTTGTTTATACCTCATCAACAACTATCGAGGGTAGCTAGGTGGGTTCATGTGGGCCACTTTGATACTTCTTTATGTGTTGTGGCTACTCTTATAGATGTAGATATGATCTTTGACCCTACACAAATATGAAGGGTATATGGTCTCATGATGGTTAGAGCAGGGAGCACTATCTTCATATTAGAGCTTTCAGACCGTAAATGGTCTAGTCGAGGCTCATCATGTTGAGTGTGTCTTACAGTAGTTTGGCAAGGATTTTCTTGAGGAGTTGCCTCTAGTACCTACTTGTTATAGATCCATCTAGGAGATGGGTGAGATTGGCCAGAGGACCATTGCTTGGACCCCTTTGACTCCTGGAGTTTTGATTACCAGAGTTGCTAGGACCTCAAGAGGAGGATAGAGGAGAGGGAGAGGAGCTCTTTCCTGAGGAATGATTGTGGTAGATGACTCAAACTCTACTGACGAGGACTACATTCCTAATGGGGATGACTTGTCAGATGAGGGACTGACAAAGGATACATAGAAGATAGGTTCTGATGAGGATGATGTTCTTGAGGGTCTGTTCACAGTTCTTAGACCTCCTCACTCTGATGAGGTGATGCAACAACTTGACCCTACTTGGCAGCCTGGTGACCCATGTAAGTCTACACTTGTTTTACCAATTTCTCACTGTCTTTCCTTTTCTTTCCTTTTCATCAAGAATCATCACAATTTTTTGTCTTTACTTTGCTTCATAGGTAGTGCTGATGAGTGGAGGTGTTTTGTTCATGAGATCAACATTAGTTTGGTTGCCTCTTCACTAGGCTGACTCGAGAGATGCTTTTGGCTGACCCTGTTGTGTCCCCTACAGCTAGGAGACACACTGACATTTTTGCTCTTGCCTATCATGGGTGTCAAGAGAGTGCTACTTTGAAGGCCAAGAATCTCATCCTTAGGGGTGAGAATCAAGTCCTTTGTGAGATGGATCACCTTGGATTTGGATAGCGAGAGCTTAATGCTACGGGACCTTCACATTCTCACACTCATAGTAGGGCACCTCGCTCACACAAGTCTCATGGATTGACTAGTGATACACATAGATAGAGGAGCAGGAGTCCTAAGGGTTTCGTTGGAGGGACCCTCCCTTGAGTTTATTTTGCTTTTCTTGAAACCATGGCCCCTTGCATGGGGATACCTTCTTTTTATCAAGAACATTTTGTCCTAGCTCTTGTACTCTTTTTAAAATGTAAACTTCTGATATATCGATGAAAGTTTGTCTTTTTATGGTTTTAGCTATATATGGGTACTCATCTCTTGTGCAGTTTTGGAAGTTTAAGAACTCTTTGGTTACATTTTGACCTTCAACTCTAACAATGAAAGTATGATCATGATGACATGTTTTTGTCATTTTTTTGGAACATATATGAAATGCAGGTTACGATATGCAGATGCAAGAACACAAGGGATGTTGAAATGAAACTTTTAATTCTACAGAATGTCATGAGTTATGACATTGACTTTATTGATTTGGGAATCCTTTTTTGATTTTGGTATGGATGCATTGTGGAACAAACAATATGACCTCTCTTTAATATGATTTTCAATCCAAGGGATTTCATGTTCTTCTGGTATAGGAAACCTATTCAAGATTGTGAGATTTAAGAGTTTAGAACTCAAGTGGGGAGTAGGAAGGAGATGGAGTGCTTCTAAATTTGGGCTTTTCTAAAGACTAAATATTGATCCTTATCTAGATAAGACAATTTGACAAGCTTTCAACTTAGGCAAGTAACAAATTTTATTGATGTTTGCTACACTTAGATCATAGATGGAAAACAAAATAGACATGAGGTAAAGGATAAATGGGAAAGAACCAAGGTCCCTATATAGAAAATAATCCTAAAGACTACTAGACTCTTGGCTTTGCTCAACTAGTGCATGTGTGTGTGCTTTGTACCTTTCTCTTTTATTTCCTTTGTTAGAATGTCACCCTTGAAGCTTCAAGCTTAGACTGATCTCCACCTAAGAGTACGGACATTCAATAATCTTCTCTCTTTCACTCTTTTTTTGTAACTTTTTTTTACTTTTTTTCTAGAATGCCTCACTTGATTTTTTCATTTTTTTGGATTTTTGACTTTTCATGAAATGAATGCTTTTGGAACCTTTGATATGTAATGGATTGATTTATCAATTCTCACTTTTCTCAATACTCTCATTTTGATCACTCATTTTTTTATTCACTTGTATTTTAGATTGTTTCCTTTAGAGTTTTGATCCTCCTAACGTTTTTGGCCATGGAAGATAAGGGGATGAGCATCACCAAAAGTTTTCATGGTCTAGTTGGACTTCTCTTCTACTAGGGAAAAATTACGAAGGTATACTTGCAAGCTTCCTTTGAATACTAACTTTTCTTATACCTAACATCTTGGCTTATTAAGACTAGGATTAGTGTAAAGCTAAGAGCTAGGCTTTGATTAGAATCACTAGGAATGAAAGGGGAGAATGGTGATTGTGAAACTGGGGAATCTCAAGACCTAAAAGGATCCATATACATAGGCAAACTTAGACTCCTTACTGACATGAAAAAAATATAAGAGCGATTCATTCACTGTAATGTAAGATGAACAAAATGATACTGAAATGCATGAAACAAATTCTTTTTGGCATTTTTGAATTTTATAAAAAAAATTGTATTTTTATGTTTTATTATTTTTATGATTTTTAGATAGTATTTCTTAAGGTGAAAGGCATTAACTGTTTCACCAAATTCCTCTCCCTCCATTGTGCACAAGAGATAGGAACCATTTCTGATGTCTTCTTTAACCATGTAAGGACCTTTCCAGTCTTTCGTGAATGCTCTTTTTCGTCTTCTCTTTTTGTTTTTCATGCTACCTCTTCTTAGGACAAGCTCTCTTATCTTGTAGGGTTTATTTTTTGATTCTATTGTTTTCAATTCAATGGTTTCTTTTGGTAATGTGAGATGAAGTAGGTCTCAAAAATCCTGTTGATGAGTAGGGGTCCAATATAAGACTCCATCACATCTTAGCAGTTCCATTAGCATGTCAAATTGTTCCTGCATGTAAATCTTTACATCTTGTCTATCTTGAATGTTTTGTAAAAATTGGAACAATTCAAAGGGAGTTTGAGGCTCTCTTTGTTCATTAGGAGGGACAAAGCTTATACTCAACCTCCCATTAGGCTTAGGCCTCAAGTCCATATAATATCCAATGTAGCTTCTTGGAAACTCAAAGATGACAGGATCATCAGTTCTAACAGATACTCGCATTTTCCATTCTTAGCCAAATGTTCCCTCACTCTCCTCATCTTCCTTTGAGAGTCTCTAAACCATTTCAATTTGTACTAGGGGTGCTTAGGTATGTGCAGGATCATGATGGGCCAAACTATACCTCTAAGTGGATATAAAAATGCTAAAAATTAGACTTAATTAAGTTCATGTGAAAATTTGAATAGATTATCTACACAATTTGAAAAAGATGTAAGAACAAAATTTGTAGAGAATTGAATCTAGTTTATGGGCTACTATTTTTTTCTTTTTTAAAACTAAATTTACTTAGTAAAAAATGAATATTTCAATGAACAACTATTAAATTTTTCAGAAAAAAATAAAAAGTGGGTGTCATTCCAGCCAACCTAACTATGAGCAAAAAAAATATATTTTTTTGAATATTTCAAAATAAGTAGAGGACTCATCCTTGGATGTGACACATATTTATATGAAATTTTTTTCCAAGAAAATAATTAGTTATGATTTTTTTACTATGACTTTTTTTAAAACTAAAAACTAATTTTCCATCCAACCTAACTTGATAAAAAAAAATTGGAATTTAATTTGTTTAAACCTATAGCCAGAAAAGCATAGAGTGTGACTCATCTTTCAGATCTAAAAAAGGTGAAACAGTTTGAAAGTTATGGATTTTTTTCAATCAATGTGTCCATCAGGATTTCAGACACACACTATATAGAAAATTATTAATATTATTTAATAATATGATAATCAAAAAAATCTTATATTTTTAGAAAGCTGACAATTTCTTCAATAAACCCTTTTCATTTTATCAAATTTGAATAAAAAAAGTCATCAACACGAAGGGTGAAGTTTGAAGAAGAGAGTGAAACAATAAACACGTTAGAATTAAGAGAAAGTCAACTATGACAGTCCCAAGCCTAAATACAAGGCAAAACCAAAACAAAATAGATATTTGTTACTAATGGATATCCATTTTGGGGAGCTAGAAACAGATATTCATTTTCTAGAAATGGATATTTGTTTCCCAGAAATAGATATCTGTTTTCTAGAAATGAATATCCATTTCTGGAACTATAGAAATCTCTCTCTCTAGCTCTCTCTTTGTCTCTATCCTTCTCCATCTCTCTCTATCTCTATCTCTCATTCCTCTCTTTCTATCTCTACCCCTATGTATCTATATCTCTCTATCTCTCCATCTCTATATCCTGTCTCTCTATCTCTACCCCTCTCTATCTCTATCTCTATCTCTATCTCTATCTCTACCTCTCTCCCTCTCTTTCTCTCTATTGCTATCTATCTATCTCTCCCTCTCTATCTTCCAATCTCTCTCTATCTCTCTCTATCTCTCCCTTTCTATCTATATCTCTTAATATCTCTCTCTCTCTCTCTCTCTCTCTCTCTCTCTCTCTCTCTCTCTCTCTCTCTCTCTCTCTCTCTCTCTCTCTCTCTCTCTCTCTCTCTCTCTCTCTCTCTCTCTCTCTCTCTCTCTCTCTCTCTCTCTCTCTCTCTCTCTCTCTCTCTCTCTCTCTCTCTCTAATAATATGATAATCAAGAAAATCTCATATTTTTAGAAAGCTAAAAATCTTATATATATCTCTTCTCTCTCTCTCTCTCTCTGACCTATCTACCTCCTAGTTAAATGCTTTTCCTAGCTTTCCTAGTTTTCCTTTTCCTTTCCAATTTCCCTTTAGATTTGGGAAGGCCCCTTCGCTCCCCCTCCATCCAGCAAGCCCAGATGTAAGGGCCCCCCATCCTGGGGAACTATTGCCCTAATCAAGTTAGTTTCTCCTTGCCGGATAACTGCATTTGTTTAGCTTCCTTCTTTCCCACCAATTTTTCCCTATTTTAATATTTTCCACCTCTCCTCTCATCATTCTTCCCATCCAATGAACTTTAGTTTTATCTTTTTCTCCATTTCATCCTCCCAATTTATATCCTCATCCCTCTTTGCATGTCCTAGTTTTCTTGTTTCCATTTGCTTTGTCGATAAGGGAGAGGGAGAGGGAAGAAGAGGGAGAGAGGGTGGAGATTGGCATGTCTTCATTTATCATGTCCAATTTCCTCTTCTCACAAAGTTCCCTCATAGCCGCTACTTTCTTTGCATTCTTAGCTTCTATCTCTTCCTGTGTTGGTTTAATTCTTGATCGTTTTCTCGACATGATGGAGAATTTGTTTGTAGCATGATAAAAAGACCAATATTAGTTTCTAAGAAATGAATCCATACAAATAACTAAAATATATGTCATTCAACCCTTCATAGTAAATGTACATACAACCATCATGTAGAAGAGTAAATGTCACTCAACCAAAATAGGTACAAAGCATACAAAGCATTATTGCAGCCATACAAAGCATTATTGCACAATGTTATTGCAGCCATATAGAGCATTATGGTACAAAGTTCACTTCAATCCTATGAGGATAAGGTCAAAGGAGAGTCACCTATTGAGGCTACAAGTGAAGAGTACATGGGACTTCATGTTGACTACTTGTTGATAACCATCTAGTCATGAAAGGATATGTGATTGAGATCGTGGGAGACATCACACTAGGGTATGCTTTGGATTAGTGTAAACGGTGAAGAAGGGATATCAAGAGATAATTATTAAAGTGAAGGCTCATTAATATGAAAATGCCAAACTCAAGTAGATAATCATGTGCATTTTAGAGGCAAATTATTCCAGGCTGAAAACTCATGTTTTTAGGTAATTAAATTGCATAAGGGTTAGGGTTTGTAGAGAAAATCTTTGGAAGGTGTTTGTAATGCTTGAAAAGGTTGATTAAGACCCAATTTGACATGTTTGGATTCATGGTTTGAAGATTGGAATCCTGGAGATCAAAAAACCTGTAGTGACCTATCTGCACAAGCCTAATTAGGCCTCTTGTCAAGTGGGATAGACAATTTTAAGGTCTTGTATTACAAAACAATCACCCTTAAATTTTGGATATGTTTTAAAACTCCCAAAAGGGTATCCTAAACAACTTTTGGATTGTGGATTGGAGTTGTTTTCTGCAAGATATACCACAAAAACCTTATTTGCTCTCCTACAAGGGAAATAGAAGATTGTGAAGGTAATCACTAAGTTGGGACTCTAGAATTTGGAAATTTGATTGCTTCAGTGTTTGTAGAAGTTCTCCACCCTACTCTACATTAGGATGGGTGTTGCATAAATATATTAGGATGGGTGTTGCAAAGGATTATTTTAGAGATTTTTTAATATAGACAAAAGGTGAAAGTTTGAAGAAGATTGACCAAGTGCTCATAAAGGATTGTCATGCCATAACTGATTTATTCAAAAGGATAGTCATATTCATGAAATTTGGATTGAGTTTGATTTCATTTGAGGTGGTGTGATGGAGTTTAATTATGTTCAATAAGTTTCACATACGATTGTCCTAACACAACAAACCATTGAAACACAAATGAAGGAAATCTAAATTGCTGAAATACATAGTATGTGCAATTCACAGAGTAGTCCTAAGGAAAGCCATCTAGGGTTATTGTGATTAGATAATTATGGAATGATGAAGCCACTATGACATGATGAATTATACGATTCATGAAGACAATGATGGAGATCCATGGAGAAAACCAAGGAGGACAAGATAAGACACCAAATTTGTGAAGTTGCCAATGGCAACAAATTTACCACCTAGTTGTCCTTAACTAATCCATGATTGCAAATGGATGTATTTTGGCTTCTATTGACTAAAAGTGACTTATTTATGATGAATATAATGCTCATAATTGTTTCTTGTATGTCTAAGAAGTTGGAAACAAGTGGACATTAGCTAGAGCTATCTTGGAAACATGAATATTTGGGGACATACCTAGGACTGTCATAAAAATCATTAGACTAATCTCTGTAATTTAGGGTATTGAATGGTATATAGTTGATCAAGGTAACCACCATCATGTGCTAACAAAGGACAATTAGGAAATTTTGAAATATTGTTGTGTCATGTGTGTACAAATCATCATGAATAGGTGCATAAGGAATGTCCTAGCCCAAGACACTAAAGAGGTCTCCACATCCTCCATCATGAAGAATAATGTAGCATAGCATGGATCATGATTGGATTAAGCCTATTGGGATTTACTTGTATGATCTTGGCATCTATTCATTTGTATTTTAAGTTGTTAATATGACAAGATAGTAGTATTTCATTATGCTTAAGGGATTGTATATTTATATGTTGTAAGGATTTATTCTTGTATAGTTTGACATCACGGTATATTAAGGTCTGTTTAATTCACTATTACACATAATTATTAAAGAGCCCTAGTGTAGAAAATATACATGGCACCATGTGAGAGTGTAGGCCACTTTCTTGATCGTGATTGTGTCTATTTTAATTAATGTTGACCTTTGTGATATCTTTTATTATGCATACCATGAACTAATCTACAACATAGTCTATTATATAAACACAAAATATGTATACATAGTCTTTTATTATGCATAATGGATACAAGTGGTATAAACATGTATGATAAAGGATGATAAAGTAATTCAAATAGAATTAAGGAAAATGTAAAGAACATGTATGTAAAGACTTGACATACCTAAAAAATGGAGATTCAAATGGAGAGAGTACCCAATTATGTAGTGTTTTTCTTCTTGCATCAAACTCCTCAACAATTTGATCTTTTCACCACTTGCTTCCTTTTCAATGTTAAATTGAATAATAGTCAAATAGAATTAGTAACAACAATAATATTAACCAATCTATAATGTTAAATTCTTACAATTCAATCACAATTAACAGTGCAACACTACAAAAATTGAAACTTGAATTGATATATATCAAATTCGATGTGAAAACTATGTTATTTCCTCCTTCTTAAGTTGGCAAAGAAGAAAAAAGTGGTGGAAAGTTCATGCAAAGGTGGTAGAATGTGCATGTGAACTTCCCAACAACATGAAAACACTTTTTTTTTGTCGAAACACGTGCATAAACAACATGAAAACATAGTATGTGGGCCTAGATCATGGGGGTCCAGGCCTTTTTACCATTTGCATAGCAAGCCAAAATGTGAGCACGTTATAAAGCGCTCGCATTTTGTCCTGCTATAGATTGATCCATAAATATTTGTGCCTATCTCACCTTTGATAGCATCTTTGCAATATCTCTCACCTCTAGTTCCATTAGCTCATGTTCTATCTCTTACCTCTCTATATCTCACTTATCTCTCTCCCTCACCTCTCTACCTCTCCCCTCTCTATGTCTCTCAATCGCTCCTTGTCTACCTCTCCATCCATCCTTAGCCATCTAGGTCTCACTTAACCCTAAACCCTAAAGCCTCAACCCTCAACCCTTAAACCTTAAATCCTAAACATTATCCCTAAACCCTCAACACTTTACCTTAAACCCTATTCTCTCAACCATAAACCCTAAACCCTACACCTTATCACTAAACCCTACACCCTATCACTAAACCTTTGACACTATACCTTAACCCTAATCCCTTGACCCTCATCCCTCAACCCTAATCCCTTGACCCTCATCCCTCAACCCTAATCCCTCATCCTTAAACCCTAAACGCTATCCCTATTCCTAAACCCTCAACCCTCGACACTATACGTTAAACACTAATCTCTTATTCCTAAACCCTAAACCCTATTCCTCAATCTTTAACCCTTAAACCTTAAACCCTAAAACCTATCCCTAAAACCTTGACCCTCAACACTATATCTTAAACCCTAATCCCTTAACCCTCAGCTCAATTCTTAAACCTTCAACCCTAAACCCTATCCCTAATCCCTATACCCTCGACACTCTACTTTAACCCTAATCCCTTGACCCTCAACCATATCCCTAGACCCTCAACCCTCAACCCTTAATGTTAAACCCTAATCCATCAACCCTAAACCCTAATCCCTCAACCCTAAACCCTATCCCTAAACCCTCAACACTATATACCTTAAACCCTAATCCCTCAACCCTAAACCCTATACCTAAACCCTCAACCCTCAACACTATACCTTAAACCCTAATCCCTCAACCCTAAACCCTATCCCTAAACCCTCAACATTATACCTTAAACCCTAATCCCTAAACCCTAAACCCTAAACCCTAAACCCTAATCCCTTAACCCTCAACCCTAATCCCTCATCCCTAAACCCTAAATGCTATCCCTATTCCTAAACCCTCAACCCTCGACACTATACCTTAAACCCTAATCCCTTATCCCTAAACCCTAAACCCTATCCCTCAACCCTTAACCCTTAAAACTTAAACCCTAAAACCTATCCCTAAACCCTCAACGCCTGACACTATATCTTAAACCCTAATCCCTTAACCCTCATCCCTAAAGCCTCAACCCTCAATCCTTAAACCCTAAACCCTAAACCCTATCCCTAATCCCTCTACCCTTGACACTCTACTTTAACCTTAATCCCTTGACCATCAACCCTATCCCTAAACCCTCAACCCTCAACTCTCAACTCTCAACATTAAACGCTAATCCGTCAACCCTAAACCGTATCCCTAAACCCTCAACCCTCAACACTATACCTTAAACCCTAATCCCTCAAGCCTAAATCCTAAACCCTATCCCTAAACCCAACAAAATTGCTTTGCCTTATGTTAGGTTGTTAAACCCATCATTTTTGACACTCTTCTCTTAACAAAATAAGAGGAATAAGCATAGAAGTTGCCAGAGAATTTGATCTTACTAGTTTGCATATTGGTCAGTTTACATTCCGTGACTTCATTTTCATTGAATAAAAATGTTTATCTGATTTGAAATAAGGGGCAGAGTTCACTATCATGTGCTTTTCTAGATGAGAGGGTCCATAATGTCCAGGGTTCTTCCAAGAATTAGAAATAAGTTTTTGTTATACCAATCCTCCTGGTAAAGCTACAATTCAAATGCCTACTTTGAAAGTTGAAATAAATTAAATCAGACTTACAATTTTGTTTTCCCCATTAGTAACCAATTCATTCAGCAACTTGTTGCCCATTGGTTGACTTGAACTACATACTCTATTAGAAGAAGGGCATCTTTTGTCTGTATTGGTATTCATAAGCTATAGAGCATTGATATTTTTCACACACCCTATTCTTTGAAATAGCTTAACCTTAAAATATGACTTGAATATGTACTTGAACATATCAAAATCTCCAATCTCTAGCCCATGATGATTCACAAAATTTTCCTAACCTTGCCTAAATTCTAGTTTATTTATGGTACCCCCTAATTGTTCATCCCACTCTTGCCCACCTAGGCCTTGCAACACCATATGTTCATCTGTGTTGTCTATAAACTATGAAACACATGCAGGAGGAATGGCCTACCATAAACACATTACACAATTAGATTATACAAGTTCTTAATAGTGTGCAACAAATAAAAGAATGAAAAATAATGTATAGAGTTACCAGTTTTTGTGTAAAGTCTCCAATAATAACTTTGAAGAAGGAGGCACACCCATTAAACAAATTCATTTAGCAACTTGTTGCCCATTGGTTGACTTGAACTGCATACTCTGTTAGAAGAAGGGCATGTTTTATTTGTATCAATGTTGGCATTCATAAGCTGAAGAGCATTGATATTTTTCACACACCCTATTCTTTGAAATACCTTAACCTTAAAATATGACTTGGATATGTACTTGAACACAACAAAATCTCCAATCTCCAGCCCATGATGATTCACAAAATTTTCCCAACCCTGCCTAAATTCTAGTTTATTTATGGTATCCCATAATTGTACATCCCTAAACCTAAACACTCATCCCTAAACCCTAAACCCTAATCCCTAAACCATAAACCCTAATTATAATTTATGGTACTCTAATCCCTCAACCCTAAACCCTAATCCATTATCCCTAAACCATAAATGCTATCCCTAAATCCTCAACCCTCAACACTTAAACCTTAAACCTTAAATCCTAAACCCTATCCCTAAACCCTCAACCCTCAACACTATACCTTAAACCCTAATCCCTCAACTCTAAAGCTTTAAAGCCTCAACCCTTATCCACCCCTTTTCTCCCCTATATGCCTCATCCCATCTGATCTCCCCTATCTCTCAACCCTTAGCCATCTAGGTCTCTCTCTTATCTCTAAAGTCTAAACCCTTAAACCTTAAATCCTAAACCCTATCCCTAAACCCTCAATCCTTGACATTATACCTTAAACCCTAATCCCTTATCCCTAAACCCTAAACCTTCAACCCTAAACCCTATCCCTAGTCCCTCTACACTCAACACTCTACCTTAACCCTAATCCATCAACCATCAACCCTAATCCCTCAACCCTAAATGCTATCCCTAAAGCCTCAACCCTAAGCCCTAATCCCTCAAGGTCCTAAACCCTAATCCCTTACCCTAAACTCTAAACCCTATCCCTAAACCCTCAACCCTCAACCTTAAACCTTAATCCCTCAACCTAAACCTTAATCCCTCAACACTCAACCCTAATTCCTTATCCCTAAACCCTAAACCCTTACATCCATCAACCCTAAACCCTAAACACTATCCCTATTCCTAAGCCCTCAACCCTCGACACTATACCTTAAACCCTAATCCCTTATCCCTAATCCCTCAACCCTAAACCTTCAACCCTAAACCCTAATCCCTCTACCCTCAACACTCTACCTTAACCCTAATCCCTTGACCCTCGACCCTAATCCCTCAATCCTAAACGCTATCCCTAAAGCCTCAACCCTAAACCCCAATCCCTTATCCCTAAATTCTAAATCCTATCCCTAAACCCTAAACTCTCAACCCTCAACCCTCAACCTTAAACCTTAAACCCTTAACCCTAAACCCTAATCCCTCTTGACCTTAAACCCTAAACCCTTGACCCTTAAACCCTCAACCCTTATCCACCCCTCTCCTCCCCTATCTGCCTCACCCCCATCTCTACCCTCCTCTACCCTCGACACTATACATACATATAGGCATATATACATACATACATGCACACATATAAGTATACATACATACATAGAGGCATGCATACATACATCAATACATACATATATGCATACATACATACATACATACATGCATACATACATACATACATACATACATGCTTAATAACCTTGAACATAAAACATTCCAAGGCAGACATAATGCGAGTGTGTTATAACGTGCTCGCGTTATAATGCACTCGCGCTATGTCGAATGTGACAAACATCGGACAAACTTTTACGGAAAAAGAAAAAATGCAAAACAAAACATAAAGCAAGCATGTTATAATGCGCTTGCGTTATATTTTACTTTGGACTTTCAACCCAAAGGCTTGGAGTGCCTACCCAACGTCCACAGATGTGTTTTTGCAAATTCTACAGGATTTCACATAATTTCATTCATGCTAACCCTTAGATTTGAACATGTTTCAAGGTCAAACAAATCAAACACCTGGGTAATGTTAGGCTTTCTCTTAGCTATTTAACGATGTAATTTTTTTCACATTTTGACAATGTTAAGCCTTTCATCTTTAATTTCTTTTGTTTGTGTCTCTGTTTTTGGGAAAAAATTAGTGTTTGGTCTTTTTTCCATTGTAAATTAACCGTTCATTGAAATTTCAAAAAAATTACATTTTTAGAAACTAGACTCCATTCTACACATATTAAAAAAAATTGATTTTCAATTAGTTTTCAAAATTTATAGGGGTAGCACGGCCAAATTTTTGTTTTTTAGGATGTGTCCACTTTGAAAATTAGTAAAAAATCAAATATTCATCAAAAAATTATCAAAAAAATTAGGTATAAACTACATGTTGTTAGCTAATTTCTCACCAAAGCAATTTTAAAAATACCAAAAATAAGTTAACCTTTTGAGAGAGCCACAAAACATGCTATGTTATGTTTTTTTTGACAGAAACAACACCAATTTTTGTGGCTCCCTCTTTTGAACCCCTTAATTAGACCATTTAAAAAAAAAATTAGTAGTTTAGAAAGTAGTCTCGGAGCACTACGAACATTGTTTTAGTTGCATCTCCAAATTTTGAGTGTAACTATGCTCAATTTCTCATCCAAGGCCAGCATTTCCTGATTTCAGAAAAAAAGTGGCCACTTAAGACCCCTTTTTGGCCTCCCATCTTCTTGCACTTACCCAACATATGTGGGGATATGTTTCAGAAGGTGAAGAACAAGACAAAGAGTTGGAAGAAGAAATTGAGGACTAAGTTGCCTTTGGTCCAAACTGATCTTATGTATTTTTGTTCAATTTTCATATAATAGGAGTTGTCCCCCTTGGGAGAGTCTTATGTATCAAGAAAAAAATCCAATCAAGTATTCTAAAAGACATGTCCCTCTCTTTAATCAAGCAATCGTCGCTGTGATACCAAATGTTGAAAATAGGGCAAAACAATACAACAAGATGTTTTGAACTTTAGTGCATCCAAATTCATTAACAATGATAAATTATATGAAAATGGAATCGACCATGAAAGAAAATGCAAGCCATTAAAAAGTATTTATGTGGAGAAACCATTGTGAGAAAAAACTCTACAACCACACACACAGAGGCACATACTTTTAGTTTTAACACTTTCCTACCAACTTGGGCTAGATGTCATTTAATCTCAATAGTCCATAATAGCTCACTATATTTTCCAATCCAATGCATCACTTTAGGACCATATAATGGAAAGCCAAGCATGAATGTACAATAAAAGCCACCTATACATCATTAAATCCATAAACTCGACTTACGAAGCATCCATCTACTATACTAGACCACCAATTTTTTCATGGAAAATAGCCATGACAATATCAATTAGAAGAAGTGTGGTTATCTATCCATGTTTCTCAATGACAACTAATTGGTTGGCTTGGTTGGTTCCCTCACCTCATATCATTATGATTCGCATATGCCCACCAACCATTGACATCCAAGTTGGCATTCCTTTGAAATAGGTGTTTACTAGTTTCCATTAGTTTACAATGTCCTACAAGATGCTCACAATGTTTTTGTACTTTTTCTAGGATTCCATATTATTAGCCCTAAAAAACCATTTGTGTTTGATGCATGGGGGGAATGTGTCCATATCCAAGCATTTTCTCAACCATTTGTCCCTACTACGTTATGGGTTTGTAAGATGTGTCCTTGGCACTTGTTGATCATTGAAAATTCAATCTTCTTTTAGGTCAATTCCTTGGTGACATGCATTGAAAATTGGGTTTCTAAAAGTGTGGTCACATTGAATTCTCATGTGAAATATATTTATAAAATCATTTGAATTAGTTTCTAATAATATAAGGGCTATAAGGAAAAGTAGCAATGAAGGTCATTCACACTCATGATTTTTTAATGCAAAAAAAGCCTTGAAAGCATATTAGCATGCTAAGAAGAATGGGGCACAATTGCAAATGATGACAAAAAAAAAATGATGGAAATCTAATTTAAAGAAAATCAATGAAATGTGATATAGTCTAACAATGTCCTAACTTATGAAGGCTTTTAAAGATAACGAGAATTATCTTAGGAAACAATGAAAATTTGTATTTTTATATTTTATTTCAAATTCTACAAATGACTTAAGTATTTTTATATGAACTAAATTACCCTACATATTCATCAACAATTATTTGGAAGATGTTCGGCAAATAATCACAACTCAACCCTTGGAATTTCATATCAAACAATTAACATGCTTTCATATTACATTAGTCACAACAAATTTTGATTACAAGAATTTTTGGCATCTGAGTAGCTACAAAACCAATCTCTTTTTCTTCAACTCCAATAGTAGGCAACTCTTGACATCTAGATATTAGAGTTCAAATCCTTTGAACTCCTTGCCCATTCAGCCTCCAATAAAGTTGAAGTGTGTTTCATTGTATCAATTTAAGTATATTTAAAAACTAATTATTGCAAGAAGGTGTCAAACTTTGTTTAAGACCCAATATATATGTACAAAAATAGGGAAAGCACCCAAATTTTGAGCAAAGGATGACCCAGAAAAATATTCTACCAAAAGGGTAGTCAATAACTTTGTCAAAATAGAGTCGAAATCTGCCTCAAAATATACGTTGTTATCATCCAAAAATGCTCTAACCCACACCTAGGAAACACGCCCTTAAACTTTTTTCTCCTTGGTTCAAAATTCCTTAGCCAAGAGTGTTTACTTTTTCCCATGGTGCATGAGTTTTTCATATTTTGAATGAGGTTCATAGACCCTCTCCAACAAGCGTCTAACAAGAATTTAATTGCCTATGGAGGATTTTTCATTTGTTGAAAATTAGGTCCATTCCAAAATTCACGATGAATGTGATGAAGTTGCCCTTCCTCCTTGATCTGACCAAGTTTCCAATGTTGTGCTTTTTGAAGGGGCCCTTAACTTTTCTTTCTAGATCTAACAAAGCAGAGGAGGAAGGGGAAGGAATCTCCTCTACTAAGATCCCCACTACACAATACAACCTGTCCATTCCCTTTGTTGCCGATTTAAATGATGCAAGAGTGAAGTTCCTTTTCTTCTATCAAACAAGCCTAGAACAAGCTTTTTTCTTGTTTGTTTTTTGGTTCCTACACATTGGAATATAAAGTTATTAGACTTATATCATAAAGGTGTGCTTGCTCTTATTTTAAAGGTATATATCAAAGACAATAGTAAGTTAGTTTGTGTTAAGCAATGGAAATAAACACAAGAAAATATAATATTGGTAACATGGAAAAATCTCTTGATGCATTGGTAAATGATTATCAAGCATCTAAACTTACAAAACTTTGCCTCACCTTGTTGACTTTAACTTAGTGCCCATTAGGCAGGGCATCAACATGCAGGGGTGGGTGACCGCCATAGCCAAGGTATACCTGTGGCCATAGGAGCTTTGCCTCAAGTGTATGGTTGTCACCGATGATACACTCGTTACATTATCAAATTTTAATCTCTTCTCATTCAAGCTTATGATGGGCCAAAATCCCTGAATTGACATTTAATGAGAAATCGAACAACTTCATCTTACACTCGTGTGAATTGTTTCAATCTTATCAATATCTCTTTCACTTGTGTAAACAATTCTATTATCATATATATGTAACTAACAATAGGTCAGGTAACTTCCTCCTATTCCAAAATAATTTATATGGCCGCTCAATGCTTTGTGACAACTTATCCCATCAAAGCGGGGCAAGACTTTAAGTGCTAACCAATTGATGGTATCGACATTCACATGGAAGCCTCATTGGACTTTATTAATGTGGTGATACGTAACAATTTCCCAACTAATGGAAACTCTCTTTCGAACTTTAATGTCACTACCATGCCAAGCTTATTCCCTTCTAAATCTGCCATATATTTTTGGGTGATTTTAACTAACTAATCCAACTTGAACATAATCACTAGCCTCCCAACTCTCTATATTGCACTCAACAAGAATATTTTGAGGCCAAAAAAAAAAGAAAAGAAGAAAGAATATATTGAGGCCAAAAAAAAAAAAGAAAAAGAATATATTGAGGCAAAAGAAAATATATATATAGAGAGGTGTGGCCATATATATTTGTAAGTCATGGCTTATACTTGTATCTACGAGACTGGCTATTCTTAAATATCATCCATTTCAATAGTCGATGGTCAATTTTGGCCCATAAAAATAGGACAAATAATTACCACTTTTTGTTGTGAATGAGGTGTAAAATTGCTATTGACTTTTTGACCATTGAAGTGGATGATATTTAAGTAGAGTGTTCCAGACTAAGTAGACAAGAGCTCGAACAAAAATGAAATAGAAATGGAAATGGATCCTTTTATAGTCGTTTTTGGGTCTATAGGTGGCTTATAACATATGAGACTACCTCATACTTCCAATATGTAGGAAGCACCTAACTGTGTTTAAAAAATGAAAGGAAAGGCATTATCCATGGGGAAAGGGAGTCAATAATGGCTCCAGGCAGTTCTGAGTTGGAAGAGAGATGGACAAGTTGAAAGACGCTGATAACATGTAGCGCATTTGTAAACAGGTGGTGGTCGCCCATGGTTGTAACATCTTTTTATGAGTGGGCGTTGTTTAAATCTTGTTGATTATCCACCTTTTTAAAAAATATTTTAGGTTCTTTGCTTTCTTTATCTGCAGAGACAAGCTTCTGTTTTTGGGTTTATTTGGAATAAATGGTGTGAGAGAGAGATGAGGATGCACTGCTAGCGTTAGCGAGGGAGTGTTGTATTCACAGAAAATTCGCCCATACCCAAGTTCCGATTCACTGTTTATTTTCCTTTTTGCCACAATTTTCGAACAGAAACCCTTGAAAAAATTGGAAGAGAAGCCACGGCAAAATTAAAGAATCCGGCGTGAGAATACCTAATTCCGGACATGAATGTCCACATATAAAACCTAGCAGCTAAATATGAGCTTCTTGCACGTGTTTGTTGATTAATCTCTAGAAATGGGTTTGTGAGTTCATAGGTCTAATTACAAATAGAAATCTTGCAAATTCAAATACTACAATGTCTGTGATTATATGACTTTCCTGGGATTGTAGCACATTCATGTTAGAGCCTCAACCTTCAACCCACTTTGGTATAATGTTTTTGGGAGAAGCTAAGAGTTCTTCCTCTTTTTCTTTACTATTATTTATCTTAATTGTAAAATTTCATAGTTGAACGAATATCAAATAATCCAATGGTCTTAAAAATGGTCAAGAACACTGCAAATTCCTATCGAAAGTTATGATAACTTGTAATTAAAAAAAGGAAGACAGTTTCTGGTGTTTATCATGCTTTGATATGCGCAGAGAATGAAAGAGAGTGTTGCTAAATTAAAGTTTCTAAAGAATAGTACAAAATTTGATATCCAACATAAGACCTAAGATTCATTTCAAATAAACAATCCTCCTTAATTGTTGGCAAAGTGAACAATATATCTAGGAAGTAGATAATCAGCATTTTGAAGAACATAGACATCAACAGAACCTCCCTTGTTGTAATGAATTCCTTCCTGGCCAACCAGAGCAAGAGATAGAAGCATCATCCCTGACCCCCTGCTATAATCTACTGATATATCTGGATCTAGTGCTGTGTATACTCCTGTACCACAGCTCCATTTCTCACACTGACACCTTTGCCCACTATCTTGAATCCTTCTTGTACAATCTTTTCAATAGCATCTTTATCCGTGCCATGGAATACAAACATCTCCTGCACTTTGCTGTTACTTTTCTTAAGCTCCTGCTTTGCGGTGTCATAACGCTCTTGCAGAATTTTATTCAAGATAAGCTCCACCTTCATAACCTGGATGAATTCCAAATCACAAAACCTACTCAGATGGGTAGAGTGATAAAAATCCTGCCAGACAGATGAATGCAATAAATCGTTACCAGAGAAAAAGGAAAACATGGAGTCCATTAGATAAGCTGATAGCACAGGCTAGTTGTGGAAATCCTTACAAAGATAATTCCATTTCAGTAGTTTCAAGAAGCGTCATGCACATCCGTTTTATGATAAAACTTAGCTTTTGGTTACGTCTGCTAGACATTCTATAGAATTGAGACTCTGCTTGTCGGAAATGATACTCTCCAGGATTGTCGCCGTTAAAAGTTAAGGATGGTTCGTATAAAATCCGAGTTATGTCGTTTCGAAAATTATGTGCATGCAAAGCTTGTGGGTCATGCTGATTTTTATAGTGCAAAATATATCGAGGGATTGCCTGATGAGGATTATATATCACATATTCATCATAAAGTGTGCCCCCTGTGCCCCTGCCACCTCTCTTTGAAAACAAAGAATCATATCCCTTCCTTCTGATTTGATCTCTATCCATCTCTGGATGATCTTCTTGTACTCTGAAAATTTTGCATTGCATTGATCACATTCTCTCTCATGAGTCATTCTATTGCAATAAAACTGCAATTTCCCCTAGAAAAAGACATACTCTAAATCGGCTGTTGTTAAATATCATCCACTTCAACAGTCAAAAGATAATTTTGGCCAATAAAAGTAGGACAAATATTTAACACTTTTTATTGTGAATGAGGTGTAAAATTACTATTGATTGCTAGACCATTGAAATGGATGATATTTAAGTAGTGTACGCTCGAAATAGTAACAACTTTCTTTTTTGATAAAATATGGAGTTTGATGACACAGGAAACTTACGTCCATGTACGGCCAAGAAAAACTTCACACAGTAGGAGCTTGTTACTACCCTTTGTATATATATTTTGGGCACTTTTTGTTGAGTCAGCAGCAAAATAACATCCCTCTAAACGCATTATTACAACTTTGGAAGCTCATGAACAATAAAAGCAAACTATTATCATTTGAATTAAGAGAGAATTCACAAATTCATCTAGGTTTTGAATATTATGTGTACTTACTCGTCCAAACATATTCCTTCTATTTGCTTCTGGCAACCGAAATCCATTCTGTGTTATACCTTCAACACCAGCATTATCCGTCCCATGAAATAGTAGCTCCGATGATCCTGTTGGTTGGAAGAGATCCTGTTGAGCTCTTAGGAAGTTAATTTGTAGTTTTGGGTTGAAAACTTTTTGAATCCTTGTTACGACAAGTACAACATCATGCCCTGGTTGAGTGAACTTTTCTGTGCGGTCCATGACCTGCATGTTCAATACAAATATGCAATCAGGAAGATCCAAAAGTTTGGCAATCTATTTTTTTTTCATACTTGGAGCTTGATTTTATATTTGCTAGATCAGGTTTTAGTGATGTGTGATGTAAAATTTGGCAAGTCCTCCAATAGTGATTCATGAAAGAATAAAGTATGAATGAGAGGATAAGTGTAAGCCTGTGAGTCCATGGATAATAACAAGAATGAAACAAAGGATAAGATTAAAACTTGCATACACTGTCCAGCAGGAAAACTAAAAATATATTAGTTCATTCCAAGAAAGTTGAGGTTGGGTTGGTGGAGATGCTGATATAGATTGTACGGGTAAAACCTCAATTTCTTTAGGAAAAAAGAAACTAAGATTTTTTACTTTTTGAATTTCTGAAAAGGAGCAAATTGATTTTGAGACACATCTCTGAAATAATCTTATTGTATTCAATGATTGCTCTTTCACAAATAATACTGCAGAAATGACAGATTCTTCCAATATCAACAACTGTACATGGCCAATCCAATACCATGCATAGAAGATTAGCACAATATCAACAACAAAATATAGCAAATTTGACAGAACAGGACTTCATATAGCAATGAAATAAATGAAATATGTAGATCTTAGATTTGAAATAGATAAATAGCAGATGAGAAATGCTTAGGTATAGAATGAAAGTGAAGCCATTTAAAGGGGTGATCTCTAAAATGCCTTGATTAAGAGCAGAATACACGACTCAATGCTTAACAAATGACTACCTAGCCCTTATATATTAGCTATATTAGCTATCATTAGGTTGAGGCAACCCCAAGGTCCTCGTGAGGCCAACAAACTAGAAATTATAAATTAGAAATTTTCACATATGACTTTGTTAACAGTACACACCACAGGTTGGCTTCTTCATAAGCAAATAACAAGCAAAGAAATAGGGTCCTAACATGCCCTCCCTTTTGGAATTCTTTTCCCTCGACGCTTACAAAATGCAAGTGCTCCTGCAGAAAATTTCCATCCTCCCCAGTAATATCTTACACTTAAAAATTCTTTCTTTTGATCTGATACTTTGCGATTCCCTATTGCACAACTACTTCACTTGCTGCTTATTCACTCCAAGATCACTTTTTCTTTATCTTCCAGCCCTAGTGTTTTGTCTACACTGCAATCCTGTCACCAACAACTTTATTTAAACAAGAAACATGGAAGATTACATGTAACCTTGAGGAGGGAGGTAGCTCTGACTTGTAAACTGCACTACCAATCTTCTGAAGGGCCTTCTAGAACCATATAACTTTGATGGCTAATTCTTTTGTTTTTGTTGCTTGAGAGGCAGTTGCTTGTAAGGTCGTAGCCACAAGAAAACTCAATCTCTAACTTCAAAATTGCTGGATAAGTTTGTACACTTTGCATGTTTTATAGTCGAGGGCAATCTTATCTAGTGTCCAAATCGGAATTTCTGATTTCCAAAAACGCTGACAAATTTTTTGGAAATTTTTTGAGTTTTTATATTTTTTTGGGTGCTATTTTAGGTCTTTTCTATTTTTGCTTATTACGCCAAGAGGTGTTCTGCACTCACAGTAAGGGCTGAAAGATTCAGATTCCCGTAAACAATTAAGATTCAGATTCCCAAGTAAACAAAATTCATAAAATGTGTAAATAAATATCGTGGAAGCCAAATGGATAGAAAAATAGAAAAACTTGGGCAGTTATGGAGTGAAATCTTTATTACGTTTGAAGAATATGAAAAGTCTAGCATCAAGTCTCTTTAAATTAACTCACGTGAGCATATCAAATATTCTAACTGCAAATAATTTATAAATGCCAACAAATTGGAAGATATCTCTCGGCGTACTGTAGATATATATTTTTTAAATATAAATATACTAGTGTTTTAAAACACTTATGTTTACCTTTTGCATGATTCATGCAATGTGTACTACCGCAAGTTCAATGTGCTTATTTATATCCACACATGCTTAAGGGTATTGCAAGAGATTTGTTATTGTATTGGAGAGCAGTTGAGTTTCTGCAATAGTAAAGAATCTTACTACACTGAGTTTAGGGTTTTTCTCCAAGTGAATATACTATGTATTGTTTTTGCTTTCTATTTATTATGTTATTGTTTTAGATCGTGTATGCACTACTATTGTACAGGTTTATCGGGCTTCTTTTTCTCTACAAAAATGCCTTCAAGTCTATGCTAGTCAGCATGTTGTCTCATTTCATTCTATGTTATAGCCAAATTGCCCTCAAGGATACTAAAGATAACTTCTTCTTGTTGAATATGATCTCCCATTGCTTTCAACTTGGAATGTTCCTGAACATAGGATGTGACACATTGTTGTGGATACTCATAGAGTGCTTCAAATGGAGCTAACTTGGTCAAAGTGTCAAAGGTAGTATGATATCACCATTTTGCTAAAGGCAACCATTGAGCTTGCTTATTCTAAAATAAATTGCTACACCCTTAATTCTATAGTGCACATAGGGTTATGAATAGTCTTATATAAGTAGTTAACTCGGCCTAGGTAGCATCCATGGCATAAGTAGAGTACATATAGGAGGTAGTGGTTAATTTATTAGCATCATATTGTGAGTTGTGTTCTCACTAGAAATATTCAGAGGTTTACCCCCCTCAAAGTGGGTTATTATTCTCAAGTATTATCAATTATTTACAACATATTCCTTATTATATTTTTCTCTTATGCAAGTTATTTCATTACAAGTGGTATTAGAGCATGAACTTGGCACTTACAGGGTAAGAATTAAGGTGATTTTTTTAACTCAAGGTCAATTGTGAAGCACATCTCTCAAATCGGTGATTTTTTTCCTAATTTTTAGAGGGTTTTGCAAGGCCATATTGAAGCTGCTACAGTGCAAATTTGAGATCATTTGGAGAAAATTTGAAGGAGTTATTGTAAAATTAGGGTTTCCACCAAATTCGCTTTCAAGGTTGCAAATCAACAAAATTTCTTAGAGATTTTTTTTGAAAGGTGAGATCTAGGCCCAAGTAAGTTATAGTAAAAATCTCTGATCATTTGGATTTGTTTTGTGTGATTTATTACAAAATTATTTTTCCCCATCATGTCGGGACCTACCACAAGAGGGAAAAAGAATCCTATCACACCTGGAAAATCTCCAAACAAGGATGATATAGTAACTAAGGAGATTGAATCTATAAGGGAAGAGAACACCAAGATTCAACATGAGATTTCAACATTGAGGTTGGAGATGAGAGGAGAAATAAATGCATTATCAAAGAGAATTGAGTCCCTTGTGAGTTATATGGAATCTAAGGGAGTAGATTCACATCATAAGATTTGGGAAGATGTGTCTTCCAAGGGACATGTTTCTTTTGGGAATGACTTAGATTTCAAGATGGATCCTCACTCAAATAATTCAATGGCTAGCACTCATATGGGATCTCAAAACTTGTTACCAATGAAGGATATGCAAGAAGAAGAAGAAGAAGAAGAAGAAGAAGAAGAAGAGTCAAAGGTTCCTACCCAACAAATCGACAAGCAATTATAGATGTGTACTCATACTTGTTGGGGATGTGCCACAAGGATTGCCTCTCAAAGTCATGATCATGCCATTCAAATAGTAACAGAGCACCTCCCACCATCCATCACCTCTTCCTTGAGGGTGCACCCAAAGGTTAGAGCAATAGAAGAACACATTCAACACCAGCAAGCAATACTCTTTAGTCTCAAGGAGAACAAAGCAAACACACAAAACATAATGACGAGGCAAGTGGATTAGTGTAGAACATAGCAGCAAAAATATTTTGGGGAAAAAATTGGCAAATCAAAAGTATAAGATTTTTTCAAAAAATTGTGAAAATTTTGGATTTCCAAAAAACATAGAAAAATGCAAAAAAGAGAGGAAAACCTTTTTTTTTAGATTGGGTTATGAATAGTCGACTTGTGGCCAGCTTAACTCTTATTTAAGTTATATGATAATTAATATAGTCTTACATAGGTAGTTAAGTCCGCTTGTATGGCATCCATGGCATAAATGGGATATATATATATATATATATATATATATATATATATATATATATATATATGAGGTAGTGGTTAGTTTATTAGCATCATATTGTGAATTGTGTTCTCATTGAAGATTTGGAGGTTTACCTCCTTGAAATGACTTGTCATTCTCAAGTATTATCAATTAGTGCAAGTTATATTGTTGAATATGAGCTCCCATTACTTTCAACTTGGAATGTAACATAGGATGTGACTTATTGTTGTGGATACTCATAGAATGCTTCAAATGGAGATAGCTTGGTCAAAGTGTCAAAGGTAATATTATATCACCATTTTGCTAAAGGCAGCCATTGAGCCTCCTTATTCTAAAATTAAGCAACAAAGATATACTTCTAAGTATTTATTAACCACTTCTATTTACCCACTTGATTGAGCTTGATGGGAGGAACTATGTGTGAGTTGAGTACTCCATGACACAAAGATATTCGTCAGTTAGTGATGAATATGGAGTTCATATCACTAACAATTATTTTTTTGGGTTCATATGAAGCTTCTGCACATTCTCCATGAATGTTTTTGGAAAGCACATCAGCGATCACATTCTCTTTCCCTTTCTTGTAGACTCTCTCAAAAGTTTTAATTTATCATTTCAGATAACCATTTTGTTATTTCCTTGTAGAAAATTGTGGTTTCAAATGTATTAAGACTATCATGACCATTTTTTTTTTAACCTTTTAGTTATTTTAAATCACAAGGTCTGAGGAAAAATTTCAAATTTATCAGTGATAAATTTAAAAAAAAATCATTAAATTAAAAAAAATAATCTACATATTTTTATATAATAATAAAATACTTATTGATAATAATATATTTTACATTATTATTTAATTTTATTATAAATTTAAATGTTTTTATAGACATTTAATATTATATTAAAAATTAAAATAAGATTTTATTAAAAATTTAAAACCTAAAATAATAATTCAGAGGAAGTGCAAGTTGATTTATTTTCTTTTAATTTTTGCTCGCATTCGAATGCAATTAAATAACCATGAGACACATGTACAAGAACAAACATGTAGCCACTAGAAGTAACCATCTTTGATATTTCGTTGAAGTTTTTAAATATTTAAAACTCCATAAATTAAGAAATATAGTGATCGGTACACCAAAACGAATTGATAAATCTGAAGTAGATAGTAAATATCATAAACACGTAGCAGATCCTAAAAAATCGTGTACATGGTTGGAGGTTATGTTGAATTGTGACGGCACCATGTTTGGCAGTGTCGTCCTTTTCGTCTAAGGGTACAAGCTTTACCAATCCGGAAATCCTAAAGTTCGATGTGATAGTGCAACCAACATTCTCATAGCTGATGTGCTTGTAAGTTGTGGACATGACAGTGCAACTGGGTTTTTAGCAGTGAATCCATGTCTTGTCTATGATCACTCTACTTAAATATCATCCACTTCAATGGTCAAACAACCAATAGCAATTTTACACCTCATTCACAAAAAAAAGTGGTAAATATTTGTCTTATTTTTATTGGCCAAAATTAACCTTTGATTGTTGAAGTGGATGATATTTAAGAACAGTCGTCTATGACATCACACCAGACGACTACATTCATTATTTTAGTGGCACCGTTCTTTGAAAAATGAGTAGAATTTCTCAACGGGGAAGCACGAATTTAAAAGAAATTTTAGGGATTGTAATGGTATTTGCAGGATTTCGAACTTTTTAGTTGAAATGCAATGAACTTTGTGACCCATCAAAGAATGTTGCCAATTCACTTTATAAGTGCAATCAAAATGGCTATCATTTCCTTTTCGTAAGTTGATTTTAATGTAATCTTTCCCTCGAGTTGGCAAATTTCAAAAACTAGTGGTCTTCCTTCCTGCAACAAGACTGCACTAATCCAATAACCCAAAGTATCACACTCCAAAAACAAGGGGTCTACTAATATACAATATGGCTAGATTACTGGTACTGCACATTACCTCATCCAATTTTTGAAATTCTTGTTAAGATTCCCATAACCCTACAAATGCATCCTTCTTCAACAAGGTAACGAGAGGAGCAACTATTTTTCCATAGTTCACAAATTTGTGGTAATGTTCTATAAAACTTACAAACTGTCTCAAACTTGTCATTGACTTGGAAAGAGGCCATTCCACCATAGCCATAATTTTGATGGATCTACTTTAACCCCCTCATGAGAGACAATAGGAGCCAAATATTTCAATTCCTAGACTCCAAAAGCTAACTTGGAAGGTTTTGTATAGAACCGACTATTCTCCAAAACTTGTAAAATCTTCACTTGCCATATCCTCCCAAGTTTTGTGGTAAACTAAACATCATCAAATTTCCAAAAGACCAACCTACACACAAATTCATTTAACTTCAGAATGTGGGTGAGGTATTAATTATGCCAAAAGGCAAAATCAAGAATTCATAATGGTTTTCATGGGTACAAAAGGCAGTTCTAGGCACATCCTCACCCTTAATTCCAATTTAATGCCATCCCAATTAATGAACTAATTCAATTCCACACATGCAATTTAGCCATCAAATCATTAATAATAAGAATAGGAAACTTATCTTTAATAGTAATTTTGTTGAACTCTTGATAATCTAGACAAATCTGCTAAGTGCTATTCTTTTTTTGAGCCATAACCCTATCTAGTGATGATGTGGATGTTCAGTACCACTTTGTTCGAGAAATGATTGCAAATAGACAAATTGAGTTGAAGAAGGTTGACATTTAGGAGAGTGTTGTAGATTCTCTTACCAAACCCGTGAGCACATAAAAGTTCACTTGGTGTAGGGAGACCATGGACCTTGTTTCTTATACTTAGTTGATTATGTTTTTCCTATGCATTTACAATGTATGATGTCAAGTGGGAGAATGTTAGGATTAAGGTGCCATCAACCTTATAAATCCTATATATTTGATTATTCCTATTATTGTTTATAAATGCATTCATAAGTGATGAAGGGTTCATTGACAGTGGTAAATATTTAATTACAACATTGGTAATAATGTATTGTAGGTGAAAAATGGACAGCCTAGTTTATTAATAGCTTATGACATGATGTAAGAGTATATTATATTGTTAGTCTCTTACATGTTGTAAGGAATCAACTATTTTGGGACCGTCTTTAGTTAACATTTTATGGCAACTTGTAAAAGGTGTAAGAGTCTATTTTTAGCCTGTTGTTGACTTTCCCAAAGGTGGGCATTGAGATTTTTTTATCTTGGGTGCTACAAATTCATGTAAGGTGGTTATGACATCTATAAGAGGTGAATTGTAGATTGGTTGTTAGATTCCCTAAGTTTTCTGGTGCCACATTCTATATACTCCATCTATGGCTTGTATTTCTGTAGATGATAAAAAATGAATAAACTTAATTATTCTAATTAGCATTCAATTCTAATCCCTTACACCTAAGACCTAGTTAGCCTCTAGGAAGGTTAATCTTCCACTATCCACTTGGGAAGAGTAGGTCAACTCTACTAGGTCTGATTCGGATATCTACTAGCAAATTGACTAATGAAAAACTATACAAATAAATAGGAAACTACTAATAAATAGAGATAAAAATTATTTTGAAGAGCTGATAACAGAACATGAAATAAGACACATAGAGGAACTTGGTGTTGAAATCTGGAAGCCTCGGCCTTAGATGCCAGCACGTCATGGGGAGATCAGTGCACGGCACTATCGTCCTGATAACAGTAAAACCTAAAAATTGTTATCGTACAATGAAACTACAGACTCATAACATCACCTAGTTTGCATTATGAAATTAAATAACCTTCCAGAAAAGATGTTTGAAATTAAATCACTTGCATAATGCATCTAACATAAAAGAAATAGATAAAAACAAAGGGGAAATGAAAACAAACTCTTGTGTATTTGATTTTATTCCACACCTTGTACAATACAAGGACAAAGGAAAATTTGTTGGGGCTACTTAGGGGTTTGCCTCGGTCAAGCCCTGTTTTTAGTTTTCCAACCTTCACGAAACAACCAATGATACAAGAGAAATAAAAACACAAGTGTGTGCAAGTTATTACACTAAGTGCATCTAGTAACTAAGAGAAATAACAAAATACCAATCTATAAGTATTTATCCCTGGTCTACAAGAAAAATACCGTAGTGTGTGTATGGTAAAATAGGTGGTGGTCTACACCACAAGCATTTGCCAAAATGATGCTATTTGAAAGCAATAACAATAAGAATCACACTATTCTACAATAATAGAACAATGTTACCTGATATTAGTGTTGTAGAGGAGGTTGCAAGCTCCTTGAGGGTGCAATTTGTTGTTGAACAAATTAAATCCTTGAATAAAAGAGCCTCTTCACAACTTCAAATCCAATCAATAACTCACAAAATCAACAATGAGAGATGCCACAAAGTGATGAGCATCTGAATCTGTAGAGTCTATTTGTGAGAGCATTTTCAATCCTTCAATAATGCTTGAGAAAAGATTTTTGTGTATTTTAAAAGAGCCAAGAGAAAATTAATCATCTGGGAGTCTCAAAATTTTTAAGAGTCTCCCTTTTGTTAATCTTCCTCTTTTGCATGCAAAAGGGGAATTTGTCAGGTCAGGTACGCTACAGGGACCGTTATGAGGTCGCGTGAGCATTACCTTCCCTGGAGATTCTAGAAATGGGCGAGAGAATCTCCGTTTGAAATTTTGGCACATTTGAGATGCCAGTGCGTGGTGCTTGCGTCCTAGGAATATTCCTCCAAACTTTACACATGTTCTCTGAAAAGCATAACAAGTAAACATCTGAAGTACATTTTTGGGAAATAGCTAGTGATAAGGGAAAAATAGGCCAAAAGGTCAAGTTTGGTGACCCTAAAAACATGCTACAGGTGCATACACTAAAGCGAGCAAAACGTATCGTGAAATTGCAAGGGTACACAATTTCCTATGTTAGATTTTGCCCCCAGTTTAGTGGGCTGATGACACTAAGTGATAAGCTACAATAAAGTACATAAATAAAATGTTGAAATCCAATAAGTATGTAAATGATACCCAAAAGGATACTGTAGAGGATGTGAAAATTCTCCATGCGGAAGAATAATGCCCCCAGACCGAGAATCTACAACATCACAATGTTAGGAAACGTAAACCTACAAGATCACCCTGTTAGGAAAAATAAATAGTCCTGCAAGGTCCAAAAATGTGTCAGTTTAAAAAATACTAAAAGATGAAAATTGTGGTGGATAGACACCCCCCGTGTTTATGCCAGCTTACTGAAATAACAAGGCAAAAATAGGGGTGAAAAATTCCACCACGTCAAAAAATTTCATAAATGTTGAAAAAAGTGCTTCATAGGGTTATTTAATAAAACAATGCTAGAGTGAAGTATGGTTAACAAGAACGTAGGTAGAGTCATGATTCTAATGCAACAAACGGTGCAAAAATTTGACTTTGCAGGCCTAAGATATGACAGTTTGAATGAGGAGTGGTTCAGAAATTTTTTAATTTTTTCTATAAATAGTAAAAGAATTTTACTTTTTACTATTCATTTGAAAGTAACATTTATAGTAATTTGAGTGAATTATAGAGCTAAAATGCCTCGCAAATGAGCATTTCGAGTGCCACAGCTGGATGCACTAAGGGAGTGCATGGAGCAAGGCGTCACGGTGCGTGAGGTACAAATTTTTTGCTATTTTGTTAACTTATTCATTATTTTTCCTGCCAAAAAGGGGAAAATTGTGGAGCACTAGTGTCCTTTTCAAGTGTTAGCATCCAACTTGTGCACTTGCTTTTGTTGGGCATGCAGGCATCCTTTGAATGTGCAAGCATCCAAGATGGGAATCGACGTCCGAGGGACACACTGGCATCTCAGAAAGGCACCAACGTTCGGGAGATTAGACTTAAGAATTTTTTGAAATTTAGAACTTTTTAAAAATTATGGAATTTTGTAGTAGATATATAAGTTTATATGATTGATAAACACACCATCCTCTAGTGATGAGAGAGAAAACCAGAGGTTCATACTTTACCCTTTTGTGGGATCAACATACTACCTTATCACTAGAGGAGGCAGTGCTACTACAGGTCATCAAGTTGTGGTATGTATACACTATGCTAGGGATGTGGTTCCATGACCGCATGCTCATGGCATTGATGGAGAGGTGGGACACAAATACCTCTGTCTTCCGATAAGAGAGATGAAGGTCACACTGGAGGATGTGTACTAGACTTTGCAGCTACCAGTCCGAGGATGAGCCATTTCTATTATCAGAGACAGACTGGACTGGCAGTGGCATAGGGCTAGATGTATGCCCTTGGACATACCATCCCTGGGGATTTCTCAGGGAACATACAAATAAGGTGGTTAGTGCACAACAAAGATAACCGTTTTCACAAGGGCCTCATTCATACTATCAAGGAGATGGAGACACAGAGGATGTTGCAAGGTGTGGCCCTTGCTCTCCTTGTTCAGCGCTGCGCTGCAGTGGTTTGCGACAAGGGCTTAACCGCCTCCCGTGCTTGTTAAGTCAAGTGGTTGTATCGGGCATTAATAGGTCGATCTTTTGGTGCAACGACAACTAACAATTGGTATCAGAGCTAAGGTCACGGGTTCAAACCCCACGCTAGCGCTGTGGGGGAATGTTGCAAGGTGTGGCCCTTGGTCTCCTTGTTTAGCACTGTGCTGCGGTGGTTTGCGACAAGGGATTAACCGCCTCCCGTGCTTGTTAAGTCAAGTGGTTGTATCGGGCATTAATAGGTCAATCTTTTGGTGCAACGACAACTAACAGAGGATAGTATTCGCGTGGGGACATGCTATGCTCACACATTTATTCCATGATCTGGGACATTACATCAATTATGAGAGCACTAGATTCATGACATGCACCTTACTATATGTGTGAGGTTTCAAGCATATCACATGTACAAAACTGGTAGGGGTACCTACTGCCATTATCTAAATGTGGCCCTGAGCTCATGCTTATGATCTAAGGAGGCCATGGAAGTTCGAGAAACTTTGTACTAGAGGTAGACATTTGACAGATTACATGTTGCAGATGTAGTATGGAGACCTTATGGATAGATGTCATAGTGGGCAGGCAAGCACAACAATTGACTAGAATGCAAAGGGACCGAGTTCTAGTGGGTCACATCGATCATATTATTGTGCCATTCTACTATGATAGAGTCACCAGATAGTTTAGGCATATACAGGGTATCCCGAGCGTGCCCCTACATATGTTCGATTACATCAGAGTGCAATTCGACCCAGTGATCAGCCTTGTCTGACAATCCCAGAGGTTGATGTCAGTGATCTAGAGGTTGAGGACACATATTGTGATGCGGTCGTAGATGTAGATGATGTAGGTGTGATTGCGAGGTACATGACATGGTGGACTACCACAAGACTAGCCCCTATTTTTCTTGATGATGCACCTGTCGGTGATGCATGCCCTCTAGTGGAGTAGTGGTCAGAGGATGAGATGGCTGAGAGGACAGATAATGAGAGAGAGGGTGAGGAGGAGGAGGAGTAGCTTGTACTAGTGGTAGGGACATGGGGACAACAAGATGAGGCTAGTGCCACCGCAGAGGAGAGGTCGAGAGCCTGACCTCAGGTGACATGAGTTGCACCTTCATCTAGCCATATATAGCTAGACAGTGCAAGGGGAGTTAAGCACTACGGTTTCTACGAGGTCCACTATACTACCAGCAACAGGGGTAGGTGCGATAATTGTCATTCAATCTAGAGCAACACCAGCATAGCTCCTAGTTCCCGATTGACAGATTGGGGACCCAGGTGTGAGTTGTTATTTGCTTTATTTACTTTGGTAGATCACTAGACATGTATATGCATATATTGATTTTGGATTTTATATTATGATGATGAGATATAACATGTATTTTATTTGATTTTGCAGTGCACATGCGAGAGTGGCTCGACTACATTGGTTGAGTCTTTGTTGAGATGGTCCCCACTATTTAGCTCTAGCAGGATGTGCAGGCCAATCATAGGCCTCAATAAACTGTAGGGCGTCACTTAGAGGTTTTTGAGCTAGTGGCACATCTGAGAGCGACTTTAGAGGAGGAATAGGCTGACAGAGCTCTAGTTATTGCTTAGGTCATTATTGTGACAGTGGAGCGAGACCAAGCTAGGGCCGAGCGAGATCATGCAATCAGGAGAGCTGAGAGTGTGGAGACCACCTGTGAATCTCTACAGACACAACGCACTACTCAGAGTACACCATCCATAGGTCTGGATCATCCCAAATTTTAGAGATTGATGGATGAGATGAGCCAGCTGTGAGCTCAGGTCAGTCAGCTACAACAATAGGTGATGGATGCCAAGACAGAAGTGGCATAACTGAGAGGCTAGGTGAGGGCATGCAATCATGGAGCCATAGCCACTCACGCTCTGCAGCATCTCGCCAGGAGCCTTTTATATAACAACCGCCACTAGGGCCAAAGGGTTCAAGCTCCCATGGTGGGAGTTGAGATTGTATTATGATACTATGATATGCCACATTTTAATCTAGTGGCCACTTTTGTATACCATGTATTTATATTTTTTCATGTGATGTGGATTATTTAATTAAATGTTATTATGATTTAATTAAACAACTACATAATCATTTAACTAAATGCTAGAATGATCTAATTAAATGATGGTTGTTTAAAATGTACGCAATTAAATTTAATAAAGATCTAATTAGTAAATTGGTAAATGAACAAAGGAAATTATTTAATTAAATACTTATTAAATATTTAATTAAATAATTATGAATGAATAGATTAATTTTTTGTTTTGACTTGATTAAATACTCAACATGGTAAAGAATGAGCTAATTTTTATTTATTGTTCATGACAACCACAACTAACGTTCAAGACAACATCTAATGTGCAGAGAACAAAAAATAACAAGCTTATAACTGTTAGAGTGAATAATTTATCTATTCACTATAGCTTAAGTGTACTTATTGACGAGGTTAGACAACATCTTGTTTATGGAGTTCATTAGTTTTCCATAGTCCATGATGTTGTAATGACTGCTTTTGGATTTAACTGTGGAAAAATAACTTACACAATTAAATCCGGAAGCATTCATTAAAACATCTTGTCTAACTGAATGTACAACCTTTTAGAGGTTATTGGTTACCTAGTTCTTTGGTAAACCTCATGTACATACCCTCTGAGGTTGGAAGACTTTTCATCTCACCTCAAAAGGCACTTTGTAGTCATCCAACACTTGTCACACAAGGTTGTTGGTTTGCACATTCCAAGTGATCCAAATACCTGTGGATTTGTTGTGCAATCCCTCAACCTTCATTGAAGGCCTAGATCTCCATTCACAGGCCCCAATCTTGCTCGTCACCTTGAGGTCTCAGCTTCCAAGTCGACGTCTGGTCTTTCATCATCGCCATTTCATGCCTTTAATCAAGTTTTGCTCCTCTCTATGGTCTTGGATACAACTGGCTTCTCCTCCTACAGGTCTACAACCATCTTTGGTCGTTGTTTCATTACTCAGTCGACGTTTTTTGTGGCCATCTTTTTTGCAAGCCCGACAAACTTCACTCAGAGGTGTTGGATTTGGAGGTGAACTCTTCACAGTTGTCTGCAGGTTTTCATTGATGTTTTTGACACTATTTGTATTCTTTGGCCTATGTTCAAAGGATTCGAACCTTTTTTATTGCTGAGTTTTTCGGCGCCAACAACCACCAGATGCCTTCCAACAACCCTCTCTATGTTGTTCTCTGCTCTAAGTTCCATATGGCCTGATCTATGACTCCAACCTGCCACTTCCCATTCAGGTCGAGGTCTCAATTCCTCTGTGGTTGCGGTTTATGTTTTAGCATCTTCTTTTTTGATTGCACGTCAAGGAATCCATTTGAAACAACACGTAGGCCTCAACTTCAGTTTTTTTGGCTTCCATTCCAGCCCCTGCCGGCCACCAAATCAATCAGTTTCAAACTTGTAATTGTCCCTTGTTCGGTCTGTGTTCACATTTATTTTTAATAGCATCCTATTGGGATAGTTTTTTGTTAAATTTTTAGTTGACATTGTCAAAAACGTCTATGCTAGCATTTGTATATTGTAACTTATGCCTCTAGCTAGCATTTTTTAAGTTGCTAGGTTAAAACTTAACAACTATTGTTACCTCATCACATTAAACTTGCTACCTATTATAACTTCAAACTGCTAAGTTTCTCAGAGAATTGTTTTTTTGCGAAAGAGACAGATAGGGTTTCACCAATTGCCAAGAAGGGGTCTTTTTTTTCCATTTTGCAATAACTTTTGCATACGGACACTGATTTTCACAAATTTATAGTCTACAGAAAGGTATTTCCGTCAAATTCATAGTAGTAGAGTTTATTTTCCTAATTTTATTGTTTAATGTATTGTTTTTGAGCTCCGAAGTTCACATTGTGTCGTAAATTTCGACAAGGCATATCTTTCGCCCCATTTATTGAAATTTCACAATTTTTTGAAATGTATCATAAAAACACAAGGATCGTGATTATTGATGTATTTTTTAGTTTAGGATAGCTGGTTTTTCTTAAAATTGTAAAAATCGCCGTGTATTATAAATGGTTGATTTCAGCTTTCCAACTTGCTCAATTGTAATCAAATCTTGTCACATTTTTCTGGGGGGGCTTCTATTACAAAATTAATCAAATTTGGGGGGATTGTGAAGCAAAATTTAAGTGCCTAATTGTGTCATCTTCAACAATGGACTCTAAAATTGACTTGTTAACTCCATATAACTACCATACATGGAAGACTAAAGTACAACAACTTCTTCAATCTAAAGGGTTATGGCAAATGCTCAATGACCAACAACTGCAATTCAATAGGGAGTATGAACAATTTGTCTATCACAATAAGTTAGATGAGGCAATGGGAATCATTGGCCTTCATGTATCTGATAACTTATAATTTCATCTAAGCAATTATACAAATCCTACGCAAATGTGGGACAAATTTAGTGATTTATTTGGTAAAGTTGAGTTCAAAATACTGTAATTGGATGTTGAATTAACAACTTTGTCACTTGATGTCTTCCCTTCCATTGAATATTACTTAGTCAAGTTTAAATTTTTGCTTTCTCAACTTCAAAGTTATGGTAAAACAAAATAGATAAGGAATGTGTCTTATTGGTTTTGTAAAAATTAAAAGGCCCCTATTAGGTCTTCGCTTCTACTTTTTACTCTACAATGGATGCACTTGGTTCAACATTTACTATGCCCACTTTTACACAATTTTGTGATAGACAAGTGAGAGAACAATCTAATTTACTCTCCATGGATGCAATCACCTCTAAAAGTCAAACACTTGTGGCTCAATCATCTAAGGGTAAAAGCAAGAAATTCAACAAATCTAAGGCACATTCCAGTTCAGCAAGTGAGCATACCTCCATGTAGAAACAAAAGTCTAATAAGCAAGCCACTATATCTTATAAGTCAAGTGAGAATCCCTCTAAGACAACTAAGAAGAAAAGTATAGGGCCATGTTCTTATTGTGGAAAACAAAGTCATGATATGATTCATTGCTTTCAAAGGATGGAAGCCTTGGAAGAGATAATGAAGAAACAAAATATTTCTTTACCCAAACATGCCAAAGGATATGCACTTACAGCTAGAGGATTGGATACATCCAACGACAATTGGATACTTGACTCGGGAGCTTCTCATCACATGACCAAGTCACATGATCTTCTTGAGCATCTTTTTGATAGTTTGACATCTTAGATTATAGTGGGTAACTCTACATAGATTCCAGTTTTGGTCACAGGATCTATTCAGGTGACAGACGGTTGCATTGAGGATGTACTCTATGTTCCTGATATTTTTGCCAACCTTCTCTCCATCTACCAGATTTTCCATATTGGGGAAGGGAAGACTGTGGAGTTCTCCCCACATGATGTAGTTATTTGAGAACTACGACATCTTGAGAATATTGTTGCTTCATGCAAATTTGATCATGGGTCCAGATTGTATAGGTTTCATTCTTTTGAGTCATCTTGTGGATCATCACACATTGCCCATGTATATTCTTTGAGTCAACTTTGGCATGAGAGGTTTGGACACCTCAATTATACATATCTTCATCAGTTGAGTACACATGATATGGTACTTTGTCTTCCAAAGGTTTCATGCACTGATGGAGTATGTCAAGGTTGTGTCCTTGGCAAGCATCATCAAGATCCCTTTCCTAAGGGAAAGGTACATCGTGCATCTACCTTACTTAGGTTGGTTCATAGTGACCTCATGTCATTCCCAACTCCATCTTTTTCTGGGGCCAAGTATGTACTTAGATTCATTGATGATTTATCTCATCTAACATGTGTACTTTCTCAAGTACAAAAGTGATGTCTTCACTACTTTCAGGAACTTCAAGGTGTTCGTGGAGAAGCAATCAGGTTATTCCATTCGATAGCTTTGTATAGATAATGGGGGGAGCATGTGAACCAATTTTTTGAGGATTATTGCACTGAGCATGGTATACTTCATCAGTATTCATTTCCCTACACTCCTTAGCAAAATGGTGTTGCTAAAAGAAAGAACAGATCTCTCAAAGAGATGGCAAATTGTATGCTTCAGTCTCGGTCTATGGCCACTTCATTTTGGGCTAAAGCTATCAATTGTGCTAATTATATTTAGAACTACTACACACCCCACAAAGTAGTTCATCATATCACTCAAGAGGAGGCTTGATCAAACATTAAGCCAGATGTTTCCTTCTTTAGGGTATTTAGTAGTGAGGCTTGGGCATTCATAACAGATGGTTGATGTAAAACAATGAAGAAGAAAAGTCAGCAATTCATCTTTGTTGACTATTGTGAGGATATGAAGGCATATCAGTTGTTTGATCCAACCACTCATGATGTCTACTTCATACGAGATGTCCAATTTGACGAGTCCTTCCATATTGATACTACACCCACTTCTTCATCACTACCTACTCCGTCCTCTTCATCACACGATGGTACCTTAGCCCTTGAGGATACTTCAGATGACAGTCCTAATATTCCACCACCACCACCTACTCCTACTTGAGTTTTTCCTAGATGGGCCCGCAATACTATTCAGGAGGTTGGATCTTTAGTTGGTGATCCTATGTGTTCATGCTGCACTCGCTCACACACTTCTGGCACTAATCTTTTGGGTCATGCTATATCCATTGATCTATAGAGTTTTTTAGAGGCTTCAGACATTCTAGAGTGGGATAGTGCTATGACAAATGAGTATTCTTCTTTGATGAAGAATAATACTTGGGAGTTGGTTTCTCTTCCTAAGGGAAGAAAGATGGTTCGGTGCAAGTGGGTGTACCGCACCAAATATGAAGCTGATGGTTCTATTGATAGAAGGCACATCTTGTTGCTAAGGGTTTTTCACAGGTTGAGGGTATTGATTACTATAAAACCTTTTCCTCTGTAGCCAAGATGGATTATGTTTGCCTTTTTCTTTCTATTGTTGCATCTTAGAGATAACATGTATTTCAGATGGATGTGAAGAGTGCTTTCTTGCATGGTGATCTTCATGAGGAGATCTACATGGAGCAACCTCCAAGATTTGTCTAGGACTCTTCACTTGTATGTAGGCTTTGACATTCTTGATATGGTCTCAAACAAGCCCCTCGTGCTTGGTATGAGAACATTGATGGCTTCTTGCTTTCATCTAGTTTCACTCGTTGCCACTCGGATCATATTGTTTATATTCAATGTCATGGAGATGATCTTTTGATACTAGTCTTGTATGTAGATGATTTGTTCATCACTTGTAGTTCATCATCCATGATTCGGGATATTCAACATTCTTTGATGGATCACTTTGACATGACAGATCTTGGGCTTCTGCATTACTTTCTTGGTCTTTAGGTTATTCAGTCTCTTGAGGGGATCTCCATTTATCAGTAGAAGTATTTCGTTGACTTGCTTCATCATTTTTGCATGGCTGATTATAATCCTGCTATAATGGTCAAAATATGGAATACAATTAATGAACAAAATCAATACATAAAACAATACAAATCACCTTCAAAGCATACAAACCAACCACACTGATGAAGTGTACCGAGGTTGCACCCAAACCTCAAGTGGGTTGCTCTTTGCTCTTTAGTATGTGGAATGCTCAATTTGTTAGCATAATCTCGTGATCTCCCAATATGAATGATAATAATAATAATGTAAGTTACTTGGACGAGAGATGATAAAAAATGGAGAATGAGGCTCAATTTATAGACTTATTAGAATGCAGATCAACGGTGGAGGAGGACCAAAAAGATCAATGGCTAAGAATGGTTGAGAGGATGTGCACAAATGAGAGAGGGACAAGTGTCCTTGCTCTCTCATGAATTATGGAGGCTAACAAGCTTAATTGAGGAGTTGACTAGATTGATTAATTCCTTAACTAGGTTGATTGATCTGTTAACAAAATTGATTGATTTGTTAACTGATTTGATTGATTTGTTAACAAAATTGATTGATAAGTCAACTCAATTGATTGATCTGTTAACTAATTTGACCAAAGGAAATTATGGTGGGTGAGGATAATTAAGAAATTAAATAAATAAATTATTTAATTTCATGAGCACATGTGATAAATAAATAAAATATTAAATTTTACTCATTTGGAGGGAAATAGAATATTTAAATAAATAATTTGAATTTATTTATTTAAAGTGGAGAGAAATTGATTATTTAAATAAATATTTTTGATTTTATTTATTTAAAAGGGAGGGAAGATGATTTAATTAAATAATTTGGATTATTTAATTAATATAGAGGAATATGACAAATATTGATGAATTAATTGAATTAGTATGAAATTATAGAAATTAGGTGATTAGATGGAAAATGATGTGAATGTGGTGTGATGAGGTGAATAATGCATTGGTGATTTTTAGGTGTCTACATTTTGCCCCTCTTTAATACGACATCCCATTAGGTGGCTTCATGTCAAAGAAACTGAAAAAGATGCCCCAGTCGATGGTAGGAACAAAGAAAAAATGATGGAAGAGAGAAGGGATACTGGGTGCCCCCTTAAGAAATTTTTCAGAAAAAAAAATTTCAAAAAAAATTGCGATAGAGTGGGAAGGAGACTAAGACAGTGGAAAAGATGGAAAATAGAAGAAAAACAAGGAAAGGGGTTAACATAGGGGGATATGGGAGGGTTGGGTAGGTACTGCGGAGGAAAATAGGGATTGGGGAGCCTATAAATAGTGGTAGGGGGTCCATTCCAAGTCATTTGCGCACCTAGGATTCAAAACAACCAATTAGAGAGAAGGAGAGCTAGACATGGCCAACTGCATTGCGATTCCACATCACAAACATTATGGCGAGTGCATGAGACAATTGTAGCGACCAAACGGTGCAGGGTGACTGGTAAGTAATCTAACCTGGGACTTTGGGTTAGTTAGGAGGGCATTTATGACAATAAATGATAGTTCAAAGTTAGGAAAAAAGTGGGCGTGCTTTTAGAAGCGTGCCTGTGTGAGGAATTTAGGTGCTTGTATGAGGAAACAACGTGCATTTGCTAAATGCGCGCCCATGAGAAGAAAGTATTCTTTTGCTTGCGGGTAGCATGCCTACACAGGAAAAATGTGCACCTATGTTAGAATTGTGTGTGGAGAAAATCCGCTATTGCAGAGAAGGGGTGCGCTTTTGTGTAAAAGAGTGCCTGTGTTAGGAAGATGCATGCTTTTGTCGTAAGACAAAAGTGACTATGTAGACTAGGGAAAACTTGGTGATTGTTCAAGACTAATCTAACTTTGTAAAGTGTTTTCATGGACAAGAGCAACCAGCGCCTATTTGATAATGCGTGCAGAGACCGAGGATGACAACACTCTACATAGATTTCACAAACATAGACAGAGAGTTCTTAGATGCAATCAGGATGCTACATATAGGTAGATTTTTAGAGATCCAAGCCCATACAATGATGTTGACATCACTGATAGAGTGATGGCACAACGAGAGGAGTGCTTTCCTTCTCCCAAGTGGGGAGATGACGGTGACACTAGAGGACATATGGCGTATCCTGCGGATACCCATTCATGTATCATTGGTCAGTTATGATTTACACATAGGGACACAGGCACTTGAGCGAGTGTTCGCAGATGAGGACTTGCTTATTGAGGGGACGTAGTTAGACTTGACATAGGTGGAGGACGATACCCAATTGCCACTATTCATTATAGGATTGATTGGGTACGTATTATTACCAAGGAGGAGATCAAGACAATTCTCGATTGGATGGGGGGATGTGCTAGAGAGGATGATGGAGGGAGAGCTATTTACACAAGGTCCATGTGTGTTGGCCCACTTATACAGGGATCTGCATAGCCGTGTCTACAACAGGAGTTAGTACATTGGATGCAGGGTAGCTTTGCTATAGATATGGGCTTGGAAGCACATTGCGGTATTGAGGCTAGTGTGTGATAGGGCGAGAGCTGTGGATCACCCATATTACTAGATGCATGTGGGGGTCCTCCACTACAGGTGGGTTGGAGACATGGTATTTTGGTGGCGGGTGGTGGATGACATTGACACAGTGATATGGAGACCATGGAGGGACTGCGAGGCATGGGATGATGATGCGAGGCAGCTGGCCTATGCCAAACAGACATGTTACATCTTGGGTTAGACAAACCTGATTATTGAGAGGTATATGCCATATAGGGTGCGATGGTAGTTTGGGGAGCAATAGATAGCTCCTATGCATGAGTCTATGTTTCCTCGGGTGGTCAAAGATATAGGAGTATGGGGTGCACTGCTAAACAAACAGGTGGTGTTGGCCAAGTTCTATACATTACAGCTTGTGCCATGGGTACCTCCAGCAGCAGCAGTGGATGATGCAAGGACCAACCCTAATTTTGATGCATGGTGGGACACTCATAGGCCCATTATGCTGACAATGCCTGGGACATAGGAAGGACAGGTGGCAGAGCCTCCTGTTGGGAGATGAGTCAAACAACGAGTGGAGGGAGGGCATGTAGCCATCCCACCAGATGTAGGTAGGGGAGGAGGAGATGGAGGAGGAGACGGAGGAGGTGATGGAGGACAACCACATGTAGAGGTAGCTATCCCAGGAGATGTAGAGGATTTTGACATAGTATGAGCCTCACAGGATAGTTTACAGTTGGAGGTGGAGCGACTACAAGGGGGTAGTTGTTGGATTGACCATGGAGAGAGATAGTGCACTCCTCTAGATATAGACCCTACAAAGATAGATACAGACACTACAGGCATAGGTATAGACGTTGTAGGCACAAGTAGGAGATGGAGATGGTCAGCTTCAGCAGGCCATAGTAGAGAGCGATGTGGCCAGGACTACCGCCGCGTAGTTACAGAAGTAATTAGAAACATCGCAGGGGGTGATAGCCAGCAACAATATGGTGCATATGTGGGGGGACATGATGGTGATACAGAACAAGCTAGCACAGATTGGGCAAAGGGCGGAGTACTACCACTCTTTATATGAGAGTGTAGTTCCCGTAGAGCAGAGGGCGCCTAGCTTTAGCAGGCGAAGCAGGTCAGGGACTTTTAGATTAGTGAGGTCAGGGCCTTTTGTGATGGGGCCTCCTAGAGCGAGGATAGGATAGATGCCAATAGTGCCAGGACAACCTTCAGGGGCACAACCTGACCTTGCCAACCTCCTCCTCCAGGGTCGGGCTCACATTTGACTCCTTCAGAGTGGGGCGTTCCACATGATGTAGACACTTGGTTTATTATGATGTTGTGACATTGATGTTGTTATGTCGAGAAAATGCACCCTTGTGGGATTTTTCCTATTAAGGTTTAGCTCCTAGGTCTTTAGATTGCATTTAGAGCATCTTGCATAATAATTCAGACTCCCAATGAGAAAACCCTTGGGTCTTGTGACAAATAGGACCTAGGGGGTGCTAATTTAATGATCTCGGAACAAAGATAGGGGGGTGGACAAGGGCACTAGCGCCCTAGTCTAGCCCTATTTTGGGTCTGCCCTAAATTCAAATGTTAGGTTTGTGACCGTTATTTGGGTCCCAGGCTGACATCATAAGTTTTAATTATGAAATTCTTTGCAAGAATCTTAGTAGTTGCATATATAAGCATGTTTAGGTTATCATTTGCAAACTAGATGGACATTGTGATTCATGAGCTTATGTTAAAGTGACCAAGGCATTCATTGTGTTGTAGAGCATAGTATTGTTATTGTGTTTGTTTTTGCAAGTTGGATTACATCTTCTCCTCATGACATTGAAGAGCATCTTCCTTCCATGAGAGGTTCATCATCAAGGTGACATCTATTGTGTTTTATCATCATTATCATTTGGATTTTTGTATCTATCCCGCAAGGATACGTACTCTCTTTGACAACGATGTTTGGAAGACTTGAATGTCTCTCTAGGACTTGACTAAGACAAGCCTCTAAATAGCACAACCCCCTCCCACACTTCTTGTGATTGTAGGTTATAGGTTGCAAAAGTGGAAGAAGTGGAGTTGCAGGGAGTAGGAGGACACTGTGGAGATTTTGGATCCCAAAGGAGGTGCCTTCTTGGAGTAGGGTGCCATCAACATTGTCCTCTACATCTGAAGCCACAGAAATAGACTGAACAATGATAATCAGGGTTTGTAGAGCTTCTGACATCTGGTAGAAGATCCCTTAGTGGACTAGGGCAAAATCAACATTGTCCTCCGCATCTGCATTGTCAAAAACTGAAGATACAACAGAAATCAATGTGGGAAGGAGATCGGGATTCCACTAAAAAACATGTACCTTAGACTAGGGTGCCATCACCATTGTCCTTGACATTTCCATTCTCTAGACTGCAAAAAATAGTGAGTTAAGGTTCTCTACCCTTTGCCTAATTCCAGTAGGATTTGTCGTAATTTGCAGATTTACTTACTGTTTTGCTTAAATTAGGGTTTCAAGAGCATAAGAGCATTAATTAGAGACATTGTGTGATAACTTCTAAATTTCCCAGCAAAACCAAGTGGCAACCCAATTTGATAGATGACTCTCCTCTTGATAGAAGAAGCACTCGGTTGAAAAGCCCTTGGAATGTTTTGTGGAAAGGACAATTCAAACTTAACCCCCCATACAAACAACCCCACCCTCTTTTCCATATTAAACATATGTATATTTTTGTATTTTGATGCCTGCGTGATGATGACGTATTTATGTAGATAACATTGTATTATGGACAATTTTTTGTATGATATATATGATGATGGTGATATGGTAATTGTTTATTAAGATTGTGTTTATGCTATTTTGTTTTATCGATGATGTCATGATGATGATGCTAGTTGATGTTTATGCCATTTGATGATGATGATGACGATGATGATGATGTTTAGAATGTTATGGATTCATTATGTTATATGTAATGTGAAATGGATTAGAATAGATGAATATTTATGGACTTGTGATGTATGATGTATGAATGATGTTAATGAAATGGATAACAAAGGGATAATGAATGATTAAGTTAAATGGATTACAAATGATGATAGAAATAGATAACAAATGAAAATGAAATGGATTATGATGATAACACATGATTAAGTGGTAATGGATATATGATACCAAATGATAACAAATGATTAACAATTGATGGCACAAATGATAACTATTGTCGATTAGGATTGCAGCTGTGATGCAAAGTTGTGATACTCAATAATCCTTTGAAACATGGGATCAAACTCGAGCTGTGGGTGACCTATGTTGAGTTTGAACCTCTAGATTATGGGTTGGTTCCCTTTAAAATATTCAATTGGATCTATGACTTTGATGTGGAAAAGGGTAAAAATGATCTTTCTAAAAGCAAATAAAACTGTAAAAGTATGGTGATGCACCTAATAATGATGAAAAATTAGCAATCTAACTCACAATAGATCTCAGAAAATCTATCCACACAAGCCACTTTCAGCAAATTTATCACAAAAATGTTTCTAAGGGAGGCTGGGAAATATTTCTGTTTGAAGGAAAAGGGGTTTTTCACAACAAAAAGAAAGATTCTCCAATTGCACAACCCAAGACCTATGATTTTCAATGCTATCTAACACAAACAAGTATAAATGAGACAATGATTTTAAAGGTTCTGATGTTTAAACACAATAAAATCTCATCAAATCACTCATAAAGGATGCATTAATGGAAAGGTAGGTACTTGATCAAGCTAAAAAATAAAGGAAATAATTGCATAAAACAAAGTATAGAACCTGTAACCTACTGTAATCTCTATAAATCTACAAATAAGTGAGTTACAGAACCTCTTTCTCTCTCAAAGTGTAAAGAGCAAAAAGGCAAGAACCAGAAAAACCTAAGTTTTTCTTACAATATATAGTTTGCTCTCTCCAAGAGGCATAGAAAAAATCAACTGCAGTCAATTGCCTCTAAAAATAAGCCCTCCAATTTGATCCATGAGCAAACAATGAAATCCCTAAAATTAAAGGTTAAAATTGCCTCAAAATGAGCAAAAATAGCTCCAAACTGCTTCTCTTTGTGTTTGACCCAAGAGTTGACCAAAACCATCCAATTTGTCCTCCAAATCATGAAAAAAGACTCCAAAGTCTTTAGTTAACTCAACTCCTCCATTTTTACATGATTTTGCATGTGTTAATAATGTGGACAAGAAATAAAGTAATCTTTTGCATGATTACTCTATTATGAGTTTCAATTTGTCTAATTTCTTAATTTTACAACTTGTGACAAAATAATAAAGTAATTTATAAAAATATTACTTTATTAATTTGTTTACATTATTTATGGTTGTAAAATCATGCAAGAAAGGAAAAAGAAAAAATAACACCTTATCTCTCCTTTTACAATTACATAATTTGCATGATTTCATTAACAATGATACCAAAAAGAAAAAGGTCATCATGCATGAAAAATAAAGAATATACTCTCCTTATGCCTCCCATGCAATTACTTAACTTCATTACATGCAAAAATAATTATGCATTATCAAGGGAATGATAAATGCATTTTTACAACCTTATTACTCCATGCAAAAGAAAATACATAGTTGCATTACACATGCATACAAGGTATAAAAACATCCCCTTATCACTCCATATCCTTTGACTTTTCATGCATTCTTCATCTTATCCATTATCTCTGCCACCTTATTATCACTTGACTTCATAATGAATTTACCTTATCCATTTACCTTATTACTCCATGCCTTATCATGTTTTACCTTGTTGACTCTACATGCATTTTGAAATGTATAAGGTATTAGGTGTTTCGACTTTTGACTTGGTCTTCATGCTTGTATAAGGAATTTCAACATTGATCTCCATGTATGGTTGATCATTATAAAGAAAAGGAGCAAAGGCATTAAGCCTTACCTTGCTATGATTTGCATTTTTGACTCTGTAAAAATCAAAAGAAAAAAAGAAATGAGTAGCTTGACCCATGGGCCCCCCTGTGCATAATCATTAGGTCTTACAAGACAAAAGTCTTGACCACGGGATCGGATAAGGCAATAATTTTTTTTAATTTTGTGAAGTCAAAAAGGAATGAGGTGAGAGAAACTCATCAACCAAAAGCACTTGTAAACCCTAAACTTTGTCATTTTGATCTGTTCATCTTGTTTGCATTCTGGCTCTACAACTTTTGACCGATGACTAGGGTTTGATAGACTCATGCTTCTCTCTGCCATTTCGAGTCTTCCTTGGTTGATTTCCCTTGCATTTTCTGTCAAAAACATGAAAAGGTAAGCTTCTGTTTGACAGCTGAGTCATTTTATTGCTTTCTTGTGACTGTATTTTTGCTTTTGGTCACGGCCTGGATTTCTTTTGAGCATTATATGTTTTACATTTCATTCTCACTATCTTCTTGATATCATTGCATTCTTGCTTGGTTGGCGACTGTATCTTTCTATTTTAGAGAAGTTTCGAAGGAATAAAGGTTGCGGCCTCTATAGCTTCTCTCCTGCAAGAATATGAGGTGAGTCCTCATTCGGCCTTCTGTATTTGAATTTCTTTCAACGGTGCTTCATTTCTGACAAGGGTCTTAAAGGAAATGATTTGGGTATTTGTTTTTCTTGATAAAAAGACTCCTCTGGTTATGACCTTGCTATATATTCCTTTCTTCACACTTTCTTTTTATTCTGCATACTTGAATATGTAAGGGTTTGAAAGAAAGTTTGAGGGTTTTGAATATATTACAGGAAATACCTTTCTCTCTCAACGACCATGACATTTATCATCTTCTGTAGCATTTCCTTTGACTGCAAATATGAAACAAGACAAGGATTTGAAAAAGTATTTCATGAGTTTTTCATTTTTTCAAAGAATGGCCCTTCTTGGCCACGGTTATAATTGTATGTTCCTTTCTCTAAACTCCTTTATCCTTTGCACCATCTGGGTTTTCATAAAAGTTTATATCTCACTGTATGAATGAAAGATACAATGATTTCAAAAGGTAACATGGGTCTTCTACAATTTTGAAGTAAACCCTTCTGTACTCGACCTGTAACAACATACTCTTGCATTTCCTTATCATTCTTTCAACTGTATCTTCATTTTGCAAGAATGGTGATAAGGGTTTATAAAAATGATACATCTGGAGTACCAATATATTCCTATAATTTTAACTTTTTATGTCCTATATGACATGGTCACTCAGATCTGATCTTTTTCTATGCTACCCCCTGTAGCTTCTGCAATATATGACTTTGCTTTTCCATTTTAGCATAAAAATGCTATGGCTGTATGCTATTTCATTATCTTTTATCTCTCTCAAATGTATTTCTACTTCATGCTACTGCTCACTTTGATACAGTCATGGAACTGTTGCTCCATTCTTGTATATACTACATTTATCATTATACCGGTACTTGTATAAAGAGATAACCATAAGGCTTCTTTCCTCTGATACTTGTCACTGTTTATACATACTTGTTCATTTATGATCATTGTCTTGACAGGAGCTATTCTCTTTCTTGCAATTTGTCTTCTGGATTATAAGACTGTTGTACTTTATTTGCATCTTTATACATCTGAGATATGACTTCATTTATGCATGAAAGAACATGATATCCTTATGATGAAACAATACATTGTTTTGTCTCTCTTACATTGCTGTTTCATATGATCATTGTCTTATCTATGAAGTATATTTGAACAACAAAAACATATTTCAATCATTACAAGAAGATGGGAAAATACCTTTAATGACTGTATTCGTATCTTTGGCATATTTGACAAATCTTGACTAGAATCATTGCTCATCCTGCAGCATGTGATAAAGCATTTTGAACATGATTTTCTAATTTTGACAAATTGTTTTATGAAGTGGGCATAGTTTATAGGAGCAACTACTCACTTCACTTTTCTTATGATGATTTCGCTCCATTTGCAATGTTTGACTGTTCCAATGCATAGTATCTCTTAAATAGTGCATTCTGTCTATTGCAATCTGATATCCTTCTTGAATGAATAAGAAGGCAGCATGTTGGGCTCAACCCTTGTGGGAGCCACATTTTCTCCGCATGCTTAAAAGTCTTCAAATTGACAACATTACTTTTCCTATATTTGCACAGTGAACAAACAAGTTAGCATAAAAAGATACCTCTTGAAGTTGAATGATTTTTTTCATGATGATCTGATTTATTGTACATGTCTGATTTTGATCTAATCACATCAAATGCATAATGTTTTCAACTTTTATATGTCTGTTGATAAAGCATATGAAGAATCTGCATATCCAGAGCTTCTAACAGGGCTTTTCTCCAATTTTGCAGGTACACTATCCTGATTAGGAGCAAAAGATAAAGACATGAAGATCAAGCAGCCAATCAAGAAGATCAACCTTCAAAAAGGCAATGATGGATATACATTTTCCTCATATGTTCTTTTCTTTTCCTTTTATCCATAGATGTATAGCTTGCACAATGTTTACATTGCTCAGTTTAGTCACTCCCACGGCTTGTGTGGGACACATTTAATCATTTCTTTGAATATGATCAGTTACTTTACCTTATGCAAATGATTTATGTATGTTTACTTTTTTGAATCAAATGCATAGGATAGAATAACTGAAACATATATGAAACATATGTTCAAAACATGATATTAAATGATAGCTTTATAAATACCTTTCCTTCACACTGAATTGTGATTACTTGAATAATTCAATCATCTCATACTTGAAAGATAAAACCATTTTGAAACCTTCTATCATTCATTGACTGTGTGGTCTCTTGTCATCAGATAACTTCACTTGTTAATGGTTTGACAGTCCTGATTGGACTGTCAAATTATCATGACAAATGATCTTTGCTTGTCTCTTGCCAATATATCATACATTCAGTGATTGATCATTACACTCTAAAAGTTTTCTTTTATTCCTTTTGTGAAAACTGTAATTCAGGCCTAACTAAATTAGGTGTGAACATAATTTAGTAACAATAACAAATAATGATGCTGATAATGATGATAAGAACTGATAACAAAGGATAACTGAGAAATGATCACAAATGATAATGAGAAATGATAACACAAATGGTAACAATAAATGACAAAATGGTAACAATAAATGATAAAAATGGTAACAAAAAATGATAATCAAATGAGGAAAATTGAGAACAATTGATGAGAAGAAAGTTATAATCAAATGAGAACACAAATGATAATCAAGTGATGAAAAATAATAATCAAATGAAAAATGATAAGAAGAAAGTTAATCATAGATAGACGAATGATGAAGATTAAGATGAAATAATTGGAAAAGAACTTTAGGATAGATGAAGGAACGATGGATTTATTGCGAGTAGTTATGCTAACATATATATAAAGCAATCCTTTATTTTGATATATCATATGGATGTTATGCACCAAGGTATAATAACCAGGGTGATGATGTATATGCCCTTTCTTTTTACCTTTTTATGATCAGAAGGTGCCACAGCGTAGTTTTCACTTGGGGGTCTATTTATTTTATTTGCACTTTTGTGACTCAAGGATTTGACATTCTCCCTGAAATATGAAATAGGAGATAAGCCCATTATGAAGCTTGCCTTATGGTCGCCAAGCGAGATACCATCTCAGAGTCCCATAAATTATGCTAGGGCTTTGTCATTCTCAAAGGTATCCAGGACTGAAGCCCCTTGTTGGTCACAATCGATAAGTTCTAAATGTACAATGGAAATGTTTTATGTTTTGGTTTGTGAGGTGAGGGAGATGGATGAGATCATAAAGATGGACGTTTCCTGAAATAAATTAGTAATGTGTAGGCAAGAGCCATCGATAGTATCCTCAGTAGAAGTCTCAACTGTGGGAAAAGCCTCCACTACTTCATCAAGGATAAACTGAATATCTGAGGAGTGTGGTACCTCATTACTGTATCCTAACCCATGCTCATTATTTTTCCTGGTGATAGAGATGGGTTCGAAAGTTCCTTTCTCTTGGTTGCCAAGTCCACCTTGTCCTTTGTATCCCATATTTTTGACAATGCGGAGACCTTTGTTGTATTTTTCAATCTGTAATATTATTGGATCTTTTTCATCTTAGTAAATCCAAGAGGAGATATATTCAATACATTCATCTTCTAGTCTTCCCCCATGGGTGAATACTGTCGGTTGCATTAGTATGATGACCTTCTTATTTGCCTTTGCCACATGAGGTTTTTCATAAGACTTAGGTGATAAAGGCAAGTTCCCTACACAACAAGATTTTTGCAAATCATATTCTCCTAATCTAGTGTCCTTATACTGAACATTGACCTCAAGAACAGGTTTATTAGGTAGGGTTTTGGTTAAGGTGGATGGATCGATGTAAGAGGATGAAGGATGCACTGCGATATTACTAGGGATTTGGTTTAAATTTAGATATCTACCTTCCATAGTGTGACATAATTAAAAAGGGTTGGTATCTCCAAGAATGGTAATGTTTGTACCATTAAAGTGTTGATAACTGAGAGGGGGGGGGTGAATCAGTTATCCTAATTATTTCCCTTATTGAACTTTCCTTTTAATTGATGCAGCATAGAATCAAACACAAAAACATTAATCATGAAATAAGAAACACATGACACAGTATTTTTGACGTGGAAACCCTGTTAAGGGAGAAAACCACGGGGTGATTAACCCAAAATTATTCTCTGTTAGAAGAATAGGAAATTACAAAAATGGCACTTGCCAATTAGGGCTCATTGCCCGAGCACACTGCTCACAAGAGGCCCACTGCCTACAAGAAGACACACTATCTACAAAGTGATGAGAATCACAGTCTTGAACTGATTGGAAGCATCTGCATATGCTGGAGTTCAGTTCCGGTTAGGCTCAGTACACTGATCTGCTGCACTTCATCTTTCCTCTGTTCTTTATTCTGCTATCTTTCACATACCGGATCCTTTTTGCTACCTCTGCTCTTATCTGGACTTATTCACATATATCTTCACTCCATCACACCCTTCACAACTAAATCCATCCTCTATATATATCCGCACAAGTAATTTCATCACCTTTCTAGTCGGCATCCGGAACAGTCTAGTTTCTTACAAACTTTTGTTCTGTCGGCTGAATCCTTCCTCACCAAGCAATGCGGATCAAGCATATACTTGTAGATATCATTAATCATGTCGGCCAAACATGATTCATGCCTTCACAACCTCTGTCATCAACAGTAACACATCCGGAAAGCAGTTTGATACTCTGCCAGTCAGTTCTTCCTCTGTTTTCACTGTCTCTCAGGTATCCGGTACTCAACCATTCATATCTTTTTCCTTGTCCATCACCGGAGGCTAAATCCTTGGTATATACCACTCAAGGTAGTCCTCTTGACTTCCCCAAATCCGCACTGCACCAAGACACTTCCTCTGAGAGATCCGGACCAATCTGTCGGACCTTGCCACATGCTCTGTTCTTCTTCACCGGACCACAACATTCTTTATTCTGACTTCCGGTAGAGGCACATCATGACTTGCGGATATGTGGGATGACCTTTGTTGCCATCAATGACAACAACCATGAATCCATATAGTGTCTCTTGCCAACAATCTCCCCCTTTGGCATTGATGGCAACACTTAGTGAAAAATGACTAAGTGTTTTCACTCTGCTCCCCCTTTGCTGATGCTCTGTCTTTATATACAATTTCCGGAACTCCCCCTTAGTTGGATTCCTCATTTTTCACTGCTCCTCACTCCCCCTTTGACATCAATGGCAAAGGGTAGGGTCCGCATATCAAAATTTTCAAAAATTTCTTATACTTAGCCGCATATTTACATACTCACATATACTGAAGAATGTCTGCAAAGGATGTCTGCAATTGGATCATTTCTGTAGCCCAACTTTGCTTCATTCTATCCAAAATTGAAATGTGACCACTTAACAAAAATGCAAAAGCTTCTGCCCGCTTGAGATCTGTCGGATCTTTTGTTTGGGCGGTGGTCTGAGCATCACTGATGGCCTCATGCATAGTTTCCAACTTAGGGATTATAATCCTTCTAAGTTCTCCCATCCGATTAGTGATGTTCTTTCTTTCCTTCTCAAGATTCTTTATTTCATTCAAGACTGCAATAGTCTGACATTCTTGATTTATTATAGAGGAAGAGAGAGGATCAAAGCTTTGAGATAAGCTTTGTAGCTTATCCTGTTCCTCTTTTATTTTCTTGTCAAATGCTGCTGTTGCCTTTGACCAGGATATACAAAATTTATAGATGTCACCGCCATCCTTAAGAGCATTCTCTAAGCTCTTTATTCCAATGCTTACAATCTTCCTATCTTTAGAGATTAATTCTAATATTTCTGAAAATCTCTTATCCAAAAATTCCTTCCGGACCTTTTCTTCAGCTGATTTTTCTAGAGAATCAAAATGTGTATCAATACTGCTGACTAAGGTTTTTAGATTACCGGAAGTGGAGGCTGTCGGATCTATCTGGATTGATGGCATGATCTTTACAAGTACTCCGGAAGCAGCCTCTATCAACTCACAGTCTTCCATATGAGACTTCAGGAGCTTTTCATTTGCCTTGGCATTTGCAAATGAAGCTATCTTCATTGTTTGTACCGGAGAGAGAGAGTCAAAATCAAATGGGCCTTTTAGAAGCTCCGGTTCATCAATCTCTAAAGTTTCTTTGCTCAAAAATTGTTGAACAGTTTGTGCAATGTCTCTTGCCGGAGACAGATGTTTCTTTTCTTCTGCAGTCTTAGAACTGTCAACCTCTTTGTCTTTCACCACTGCTTCCTTCTCCTGTAATTGCTCTTCTTCTTTGGATCCGGAGACTGTAGGGGAAACCGGAGGAGAGATGCTAGCTTGTTCATGGGCCACTTCTTCTGGAGCAGAGGGTCCCAAGTCCTCAGCTGTTTCTGTACCTAAATCCTCTACAACCGGAAGATTGAACCTTTTGAAGGCCTTCCGGAGGATCTCTTCTGTTTCTTGGGCCACTTTGTCAGTCTCGCCAAGCATGAGTTGATTCATCCTGGCTTTGCTTCTGAACTCATCTTTGCAGTCCTTGAAGATAATGTTCATTGTCTTGGGATCAATTTGAGGATATAGCTGAATAGCTATCTGCTCCCGGATCTCAAGATCTTTAGCATGAGCATTATTCTTTCTTACTTCCAATTCCTTTTCTAGGCTTTTAGGAATAAGAGATATTATTTCAATGAAAGCCTTATTATATATGTTAAGATATTTTACTGTGGCCTCCTGCAGAGTCTTTTGGTCGGCCTCACTGAAGTCATCATATGATTCAGTCATTGGTTGAAGGTTTCCATCCACCGTGACCGACTTGATTATGCTCTCTAGAGACAGAGTGGGCTTTTCAACAGATCCTTCTGCCATTTCATCCTTGTCTTGGCCTGTGGAGGGCTTACCGGATCCTTTCTTTTTCTGTTTCTTTATTTCTTTTATTCCCTCATCTGACTCTGTTTCCTCTTCATCCTTTTGGCTTCCATAAGCCCTTGTGGCTTTTGTCTTGGATCTCTTACCGGATGCCTGGACTTCCGGTTTTGAACTTTTGGTTGAGGGAGGTGCAGATCTCTTTGATGATCTGGTCCAGGTGGGAGCTCCAACCGGAGCACTTTCTTTACTTTTCTCTTCTTCCTCGGCCTTCCTCCTCTTTTCCCGGCTGGCATCAAGTGCCTCCTTTGAGATGCCTAGGCCTTGAGCAATGTGCTCTACTTCTTTTCTCACCTTTCTTTTAATCTCAGGTTCCCTGAGTTCTACATGTATTTTTACACTCAGCTCCTCAAAGGTTCCAAACCTTTCTGCCTTAGGATCTTTGGGCTGACTTAGCATGTGTTGAACATGCAGCTCCACTATCTGTTCATCTACTTCATACCCCATGGGCATGATCCAGACAGTCCTTGGCTCTACTGCCTCCATTAGGCACTGATCAGTGTCAACCATAAAGCACACTGAGTCTTTGTATTTTTCAACAAGAGACTGGGGAATTCTCTCTCTTGCTTGCATCATGCTCTGAAAGTTTTTGAAGTATCCCCATAGAGCTGTATTTCTCGCTTTTGCATCCCCAAGTCCATGCAGATAGTCTCTTATCTGGACTGCAACAGGTTTGTCATTCTGCCATACCCATCCACTTGTTCCGGGTAGCTCATTCATGAAGTAGAAGAATAGACATACAATAAGAGTACCATACTTAAAGGAATTCTTCTTATCCTTCTTGATTTTCTGTATATTTTCCATTAATTGGCTTAGCAGTAGTTCGCAGAGATCATACTCTGCATTCTTTCTTAGCATTTCATAGGCAGTGTATACTGCAGTTCCGGATACAGAATTCTCCCTGCTGGAGTGATAGATCTTGTATCCTATTATCATTGATGCATATTTGATATCCGGATCTGAGATGTCTTCAATGGTCATTGCCCTCTTATCAAATTTTGATCCGGTGGCCTCAGTTACAATGTTGTTCTTGACAGATTTGAGGATAGGTACCCCTCCGGAAGAGTATAGACCAGTTACTGCTCTAATTGCCTCTTTTGTGATCTTGCAGGGTCTATCTAGCCATAGAAAGTTGTCATGCATCCTGCTCAGTACATACCGGACCCATTCATCTTCTTCAAAGCAGGGGAAATGAATAAATTGCTCAAATTGTTTCTTCTGGATATCCTTATACTCTGGTTTAAGCTCAAAAGCATTGTCTATCAGCTGCTTGTGATAGAGGTCTCTTAATTTGAATTCCCCAAATTCCTCAATGCTTGCATGTATGTAAACCCTAATGTCTTCGGTGTGTAAAACTCCGTGAGGAACACTAGAGAAGGCTCCTAGTGGATCTACCTCCAATGATTTGTAGGGATGTTTCTTGAATGAGGGGCGAGGTCTATCAGAGATCTTAACTATGTTTGGAGTAGCCATTCTTCAAAGATTTGCAGTGAGGTAATGAAAAACGGAGAATACCTTATGCGCCTTCGGTTTGCACGGAGTGGTTGGATTGATTTCTTTATGCAATAACTTCGGCAGGAGATCCTTGGTGTGCTTGATGAACCTTGTTGCAGAGCTCCACTTTTCGCTTCTTCTCGAGTGCAAAATGAGCAAATGACCTTTGAGAAATCCCTTAAATTGCTCCGCGAACCCTAATATCTGTCTGCAATAAATGCTTCACCTACATCATTCCGGTTTGCCTTGTCTGGATAGCTTGGAGTATCCCGGATTAGTCCTGATCTGTGGATATCATCCAGATCTTTCAATCATGAATAAATCGAGGTAACATATTACAAGAACATCCCAAACACTCTGTCCAATCCGCGGAACAAGATAGTGCATTTCCAGATCTTTCCGGACCTTTTTGTAATCCTTTATCATACCGGAGCATCTCCCTGAACAGGTCTTTTTTTGATCGATCACAGCTTCTTCATAACTCCATGCGGACCTCTGAAAACTTGACTGAAGTATCTCAAGACTCATATCTACAAACCCTTTGATCCGCATCTTGTGCCACATTCGGCACCACTTGTTTGGCTGGGGGAACAAGATTTTCTTTGAGTCTCCCCCTGAGCCTGAGCTCACTTTTTAATTTCCGGAAGAGATATCAGCACCAGAGTCTGGTGCGGATCCAACCTCTACATTCTCTGAACTTTTCTTCACCCAAATCTTGCTCATCTGATTCCTAACCTCATCCGCATTCATCTTTTGTTTACCCTTGTCTTGATTCTGATTATACACCGGACCTCTTTTGTCCTGATTCTTGTTTCTGCAGACTTTAGCATTATGACCGGACCTATTGCAGATTTGGCAAATAACATTTCTTTGCATATTTGACTGATATCCTCTTGATCTGCATTGGTTAGCCATATGACCTACTCTATTGCATGTGAAGCATCTACCTTTGAATGATTTGTTTACTTGCATAATTCTGCATTCATGGGATTTGTGTCCATACCTTTTGCAGTTGAAGCACTGTCCGGAGAAGGATGAATTAATCTGATTCATTCTCATTCTGCACTGATCAGCTTTGTGACCAAAGTGGTTGCAGCTGTGGCAGTATCCATTGAAGGATGGATATCTTTGAGCATTTGGCTGTCTTACCGGAGGTCTTCTAGGCCTGCTCCTTGGATTTTCTGATCCAAGATTCTTCTGACCGGATCCGGAGCTTTCTCCTTTCTCATATCCCAAACCATACTTGTCATCTGTCCTCTTTTGACTTCCAAGAAGAACTTCAAGTTGAGCAGAACTTATCTTGAATTTCTCTTTATATTCATTTGCTGTTTGAAGGTCTCTTTTGAGAGAGGCAATTTGATCTTCAAGTTTTCCTTCATTATCTTTGGCATCTTCAAGATCAGATTCAAGATGTCTGATAATCCTGTCCATCTGGTGGCATTCTTCTGATTTTTCTTTAAGAGATTGTCTTAGATTGTCTTCAGCCTTTCTTTTTTCTTCAATCTCTTGAGTAAACTTTATAGTTCCTGATTCCATTTCATGTCTTAACATAATGACTTCTTTTGATAACTTTTCACATAACTTGGTTTGCTCAGTCAATTCTTCATTTGTATTGCTTTCTTCACTTTGTCTTGCCAATTGTTGAAGCAGCTCCTTTCTCTTTTTCATAGAGAGACTTAATTTGTCTTTTAATTCTCTCATGAATTCATCAGCCTGTTTGAGTCTTTCCTTTAATTCACTGACTTTAGAATTTGACTGTTCAAGATCCTCAAGAGCAGTCTTGAGTTGCTCCCTTAAACCATATGCATCCATTTGAAATCCCAGATCTTCCTCAAGCTGTTAGGCTCTATTAGGAGGAACTTAGCTCTGATACCAATTGTTGATAACTGAGAGGGGGGGGGTGAATCAGTTATCCTAATTATTTCCCTTATTGAACTTTCCTTTTAATTGATGCAGCATAGAATCAAACACAAAAACATTAATCATGAAATAAGAAACACATGACAGTATTTTTGACGTGGAAACCCTGTTAAGGGAGAAAACCACGGGGTGATTAACCCAAAATTATTCTCTGTTAGAAGAATAGGAAATTACAAAAATGGCACTTGCCAATTAGGGCTCACTGCCCGAGCACACTGCTCACAAGAGGCCCACTGCCTACAAGAAGACACATTGTCTACAAAGTGATGAGAATCACAGTCTTGAACTGATTGGAAGCATCTGCATATGCTGGAGTTCAGTTCCGGTTAGGCTCAGTACACTGATCTGCTGCACTTCATCTTTCCTCTGTTCTTTATTCTGCTATCTTTCACATACCGGATCCTTTTTGCTACCTCTGCTCTTATCTGGACTTATTCGCATATATCTTCACTCCATCACACCCTTCACAACTAAATCCATCCTCTATATATATCCGCACAAGTAATTTCATCACCTTTCTAGTCGGCATCCGGAACAGTCTAGTTTCTTACAAACTTTTGTTCTGTCGGCTGAATCCTTCCTCACCAAGCAATGCGGATCAAGCATATACTTGTAGATATCATTAATCATGTCGGCCAAACATGATTCATGCCTTCACAACCTCTGTCATCAACAGTAACACATCCGGAAAGCAGTTTGATACTCTGCCAGTCAGTTCTTCCTCTGTTTTCACTGTCTCTCAGGAATCCGGTACTCAACCATTCATATCTTTTTCCTTGTCCATCACCGGAGGCTAAATCCTTGGTATATACCACTCAAGGTAGTCCTCTTGACTTCCCCAAATCCGTACTGCACCAAGACACTTCCTCTGAGAGATCCGGACCAATCTGTCGGACCTTGCCACATGCTCTGTTCTTCTTCACCGGACCACAACATTCTTTATTCTGACTTCCGGTAGAGGCACATCATGACTTGCGGATATGTGGGATGACCTTTGTTGCCATCAATGACAACAACCATGAATCCATATAGTGTCTCTTGCCAACATAAAGGGAAATTTCAAACACTGGTGGTATGTGGAAGGTACGACTTGCATGGTGTGGATCCATGGGCGACCAAGGATAATGTTATATGGGAGGTCCAGGTCTAGTACATGACACCAAGTTTTTACTAAGGCAGGACCAACTCTAATTGGTAAATGAATGACACCTTCTGATTCTCTTTCAGCATCATCATATGCTTTGATTGTCATAGTATGGGTAGAATCAATAGCATCTACAAAATATCCTAACTATTTTAGCAGTTTCAAAGAATAGATATTCAGACAAGCACCACCATCTATAAGGATTCTTTTGACTTTGCGTTGGTGTATGTAAACTTCAATGTGTAGCACTTCATTATGGTAGGCATTTTGGAATGGAAGGTCTTTTTCTATGTAGACCAAGTGATGCAGGGAGGCAATGTGTCCTATCATGGCCAAGAATTGTGCAACGTCAATGTTGTCAGGGATAGATGACTCGTGAAGTGATTTTTCAAGGATGGCTCTATGTTCGGGTGAAGTGAGAAGGAGATCAAGGATGGATAGGAGAGTTGGTGTTTTTCCCAAGTGATCTAGGAGGTTATATTCAGAATTGGGTTGAATATTTGGTGTTTCTCCATGAAGGGTAACATGACCTTGATGAGTAGTGATAGCACAATCAGGGGCTTTGCCCTTGATGGTAAGAGTGGACACAAAAAAATTTCTGATATGGCCAACGATGGAATCGTATTGACCTACCAAGTTATTGACACCTTTACCTTTGTTGGAATTGTTTCTCTTACTATGAGATGGGAATGGATCCGTATAAATATCAAGGTCATTATTTGATGTGGGTTTGGGAGCGTCATCTATAACATCTCTGTAATCGATGAGGTTTTTCAACTTCATACACCCAGGTGTTTTATGTCCTTTTACTCTATGGTATTCACAATATTCATTATATTTATACCACGAGGGTTTGAAAGTTGACTCATCATATTGTTTTGCTTCAGGTAATGCGATTAAACCACTTTGGACAAGTTTCTTAATGATAGATTCAATGGGTTCTCCCAAGGGAGTGAATCTACGCTTAGGTACAAAGTCTTGTTTGGGTTGTTCCCTTTAAGTGGAGGGAATGTTCTTTGTTGGTGAATGAATGTTAAGAGGTGTTTGAATAGTTTGGACATGTTTTATGTCCACAACACCATCGTTGACAATATTTTTATTTTTATCCCAAAAGTAGGGCTTGTTAATTGAAGTTTGAGTGTTGTCCCTAGTTTCCTTAAAGATTTTTACAAGTCCTTTAGCGATAAGGGATTTTTTGATGTTTATTCCCTTGGAAATGATTTCCTCAAAAGAGTTAGCGCATTGTATTCGCAAATGGAATCCAAGTTCAGGATTTAAATTTTGGACATATATATTTACTAACTATTTCTTGGGGATAGGCCAAGGGAATTTGCTAGCCATATTTCTCCATCTTTGCAGGAAGGAGATGAAGGTTTCACCATTTCTTTGTTTATTGTTACACAAGTTTGTCATGGAGACTTCATGTTTGATGTTGAAAGAGAAATGGGAAATAAACTTCTCAGCTAATTCGCTAAAAGATTTTATACCCTGAGGTAAGTGAGAAAACTAGTCCATGGGTTGCCCTCTGAGACTGCAAGGGAAGAGGGTAAGAGATATGCATCATTGTTGGCAACCTCTAAACAAGCCATGTAAAATTCCCTTAAGTGTTCTTGAGGATCACCTTTTTCTGTATACTTACCGAATTTGGGTATTTCAAAGTTAGTAGGAAAAGGGATCATGGGAATAGATCGATCAAATGGATATGGACAAACTTCCTCCAATGAGAAAGTTTTTTTTGTGTTTCTGAGTGAAAGATCTGAAATCTATTTTTTCATGTTGAACAATTGAAGCTCAATTCCAGATGTTGGTGGTGGTGCAAAATTTTGTTGAATGTTGGATGAAGGTGGTTGTTGGTGTGCAAACATTTGTTGGAGAGAAGATGAAGGTGGTTGTTGATATTGGTTTGGTGGTTGTTGATGTTGGTTGGGTGTTTGTTAATGTTGGTTTGATGGAGCAAGACCCTAGTAAAAAGAACTATGTTGGTGGGTTGGTTGTTGTTGGTGTTGGTTTGGTGGAGAAAGACCTTGATACAATGAACCATGTTGTTGGTTTGGTGGTTGTTGGGATATGTTATAGTCTGATTAGTGTAAGTTTGATAGGAAGAACTATGTGGGGCATTATTAGGTGAAGTTTGAGTTTGAGATACTTGTGGAGGGATGATGTATGATGAACTAGCAATAGGAGTTTGCACTTGTGACACTTGTGGAGGAGTGACACAAGAGGCATTAGAAATGGAAGCTTGGACTTGTGAGACTTGGGGAGGATTGGAATAGGAGCCATGAAAAATGGAGGAAGGTGGTTGAGATGTTTGTGAAGGATTAAGATAGGGATAATGAGAATTAGGAGAAGATGATTGAGATGTATGTGGAAGATTAGCACAAGCATTATTTGGAATAGAAGAGGATGGTTGAGATGTCTGTGAAGGGTTTGCACAAGCGTTATTTAGAATAGAAGAAGATGGTTGAGATGTTTGTGGAGGGTTAGCATAAGAGTTATTTGGAATAGAAGATTGGTGTTGGAAATCCATCATGTATGAAGGTGTTAGAAGTGGTTCAAGTGGTGTGGGATTTTGATAGAGAGGGTTGTTGATTAGTTAGTGAAGAAAAGAACCTCATGAGTGGGTGGATTTGGAATAGTAGGTGGTACGGTGGATGTAGTTGGAAATGAAGTGGGGCGTCCACCCATGGTGACAATGGAGATATTTATGGGGTCTTGCTCCTAGATTTGGGATGTATCAAAGTTTCTAGGAAACTTAGCTCCTCTTTTGGCAAGTAGATGAAAGAAATGATTTTGATTAGAACCAAAATTTTATCTAGAGCATCTAAGAACTCGGATCTTGCCAATTTTCATCAGGGACTTGAGATTCTTCTTGCGTTTGTTGGTCTAGACTTTGAGATGAAGAAGTTCCTACTGTGTATCCTTTTGGGACAAAGACATGTGAGTCCATGCCTATGGCAAATTTGGATGCATCAATAGGTACTTTAGGATTTTGTACTTTGGGATTGCCTTGAGGTGGGTTTTGGTTATTTTCCATAGCTTTCTTGTGTTGAGATCTAGTTAAAGGCATATGATATGGAAACTTTGGCAAAATGACAAGGGTGGATGAATGGATGAAAGGATATGTTTAGATCCTTTGTAGGAAAATTTGAGACTCTAAGACAATTGTGATGGATGATTACTTGGTTAAAAGCTAAAGATCTAGATCAAATGATTTTTGGATGGTGGGATTTAAATTATCTACCGAGAAATAGACTAATGATTTCAAGGCAAGACAAGATAAAAAAGATAGTGAATTTCACTACCTTAAAAGGAGCCACTCTCTTAAGCTAGGTGGTTCACTAGTTTGGTGGATACTAATTTGTCTATGAATTTAAGAGAGGCAAACTTCTTAAACTAAAGATGAACTAGTGGATTTTTGATCTAGACTTGGGATTAATAACCAAGAGGATGAAAAAGATGGTGTGATGTTTGGGATAAATTTGGAAAAGTGATTGTGGTATGAGAATGGAATAATCCTATAGTCTCAAAAAAGGATAAATTCTCAAAAAGTCTAAGACAAAATGAAATGAGGATGGATGTGGATAATTTATGAAAACTTAGAAATGGATGGGAGAATGTAACAACAAGACCAAAGTGGAATGGTTTAAGACTATTTTTTTTGGATTTTGGTGATTTTCGAAAAGAATACAACCATCAAATGCAAAGGTTTTTTGGATTTTGTGATTTTTGGAAAAGGATACAACTATCAAATGCAAAGGTTTAAGACTTTTTTTTTTAATTTTGTGATGTTTTGGTGTTTTTTTTCTTTTTTTGGAAGGTAGTAGTTTGGAATATCTCTAGCAAGAGAACAAACACAAAGACACGATGGTAATTTTGACACTTGTAACTTTGGAAGATTGTGTGCAAGGCTATGAACCTCTGTGGATAACAAATGGTGAATACTTGGTATATAAAAAGAGAACACTTCAAACACTTGTGCAACAACCCTAACGTTACTTAGATAGGTGTGTCATACCCCACGAATTCACTTAGGTGTGGATTCAATTTCCACTATCGAATAATGGAGATTTCCACCCCTTAATACCATCTTATCGTTACTAGGATAGATAGGGAATGTAAGATCATGGACCATCTTACACCCCTTACTCTTGGAGACACTTAAGTCTATCCAAAAGCATATTCTATCTGTAATAAATGAAGGTATAAGCGTGAAATCTTCTCCCCCGCCACTGGAAGTGATGCATCTGAGATATGATGGCCGAAGGTCTTAGCTAGGATCACAAGGTTTCTAGGGAGTCCTCAAATATATGCAAGGTACGGGGGGCACAATTCTATGAATGGGGGTGTCCCAATCAACTAACGCTCAACCACACGAGTCTTGGTGGACCAAGTGTCCCGAAGGTTTTTTTGCTTGGAGGTGAAAGGGTCCTTCCTTTGAAACGAGTCTTTCAATTCTCGTAATGTTTGTATACCACGCCAGAACATGCAGTTGGGGTCATCCCTAGAGGTGATGAAATCCCCTAGCAGCCCCCCTAGAAAGGATATCAAGGACTTTTGATTCTCAAGATCATTTTTCAATGTGAGAGAAGAGCATATGTGTTATTCTTGAGTCCTTGAGATTAAAGCAAAGAAAGCAATAAATGAAAAACCTAGTATTTTTTATCTCCAAGATCACCTTTTAGCGCAAGGAGAGAGCATATGTACGTAGGTATTCCAAACATAGTAGACAAGATTGTAAATTCCTTTAATAAAAGAAATGAAATGTTTGCTAAGACTTAGTGAGAATTTTTTTTTTTGACAATTGATCTGCACCAAGTTCATTTGTAATTTCAAAAATGTTTTTGCTTTGTCACACGTCCTGCACCAAGTTTGATTAGTAGTTTCAAAAATGATTTCTTTGAGCAAGGTAAAATGTTGCATAGAGAGTTAGTTCCAAAACCCCCAAAAAAGTTAACTTGAAGCTATAACCAGATGACAGAAAATAGAATACAGAAAATACAGAACAGAAATGTTAGGGTTAGCCGGTAGAAGATATCAATTAAATGCAAATAAAGATTAAATAGAGGAATGAAAATACACAGAAATAATAACAGCGAGAGACAAGTTTTAATGTGGTTCACCTAAACTTGGGCTACATCCACCAATAGAGAGTCCAATATTATTATCCAATAAATCAAATTGATTACAACCTGCAATCCTTGCAACTCAATACCACTGCAAATGCTATAATACATCAACAGAAACCCTAACCCTTAGTTGCTTTTATCAAGACTTATGTCAATTACAAAAATAGGGTTTTTTTTAATGTCTGCCAATAGAAAAATAACTCCCAACGCCTTAATAAAATAATAAAAAATTGTTGGAGGTTTCGGGGGCACTGTCCCCGAGCCCCCGCGAGGGCACTACCCCTCGACCCCACTCTATATTGTGACAGGGAGTGTGCCAGGGGTGTTGCCCCTGGACCCCGCAAGGGATGTTGTCCCCAAACCCCCACAAGGGGCACTGCCCCTTGACCCCGTTAAATAATTTGTGGGGAAACCACACCGATAAAAGTGGTGTAAATTTAACCTCTGAGTCTGATTAGGCTCCATATAACAACAGAAAAGAAGGTAGAAAATACAGAAAGCAACCCAAAATAGAGAGTAGATACCTATTTTTTACCTTTTTGCAAAGGCTTGTTGACATCAAACAAACCGCACCGACAACAAAAGCACACTTTCAAACAATAGGTTACACAAGTCATAGGTGTGCATATAGAGGACATAGGCATGCCTATTCAGAGCAAAGGCACACTTTTAGAAAATAGACATGCTTTTAGATAGAAGGTTTCACAGGTCGTAGGCACGTCAACAAAGAACATAGGCGCACAGATACATAACATAGATGCTCTTCCAAGATTATGAATAGGTACCTGCCAAACACAGTGAGTTAGTCTTGATAGAAAGCAAGTTTTGACAGTCTGAGGATGATCTAGGGGTCTGGAAGGTCTGATTTGAGGAGATGAAAACTGTCAGGTGTCCACACAGACAAAGGCATTCTTTTGTGGGGCAAAGGCGCGCTTCTGCATAGAACCTATTTCTAGCTAAGGAAATGATGGAAAAACCTACTGAAATGATGATATCAGAGAATGAGTAGACATGATTAGATGTCAGCAAGATGCAAAAAGCTAGAAACATGAGAAAATTTAAATAAATTAGCCCTAAAATTGCAAAAACAAAAGCACCATGTCAGAAAACAAAAGCACACTTATATAGAGCAAGGGCGCATCGATTCGTCGCAAAGGTGCGCCAACTTATTGGATAGGCACACCAACATAGTGCAAAAGCGTGTTTTTGAACCTATATCACAAAATGTATGGAGTTTCTCCCTACAAATGTTAGATTTCAAGGATGTGGGTCCCATTGGGCGTGCCAAAATGTAATGATCAAAATCTAGAATGCAATAATGAACAAAAGCAATACGTAAAACAATACAAATCACCTTCAAAGAATACAAACTAACCACACTGATGAAGCATACCGAGGTTGCACCCAAACCTCAAGTGGATTTCTCTTTGCTCTTTAGTATGTGGATTTCTCAATTCATCAGCATAAGCTCGTGATCTCCCAATATGGATGACAATAATGACAATGTAAGTTTACTTGGATGAGAAATGATCAGAAATGGAGAATGAGGCTCAATTTATAGACTTGTTGGAATGCAGATCAACAGTGGAGGAAGACCAGAAAGATCAATGGCTAAGAATGGTTGAGAGGATGTGCACGAATGAGAGAGGGACAAGTGTCCTTTCCCTCTCATGAATTATGGAGGCTAACAAACTTGATTGAGGAGTTGATTGGATTGATTGATTCGTTAACTGGGTTGATTGATCTATTAACAAAATTGATTGATTAGTTAATTGATTTGATTGATTCGTTAACAAAATTGATTGATGAGTCAACTCAATTGATTGATATGTTAACTGATTTGACCAAAGGAAAGTATGGTGGGTGAGGATAATTGGGAAATTAAATAAATAAATTATTTAATTTCATGAGCACCTGTGATAAATAAATAAAATATTAAATTTTATTCATTTGGAGGGAAACAGAATATTTAAATAAATAATTTGAATTTATTTATTTAAAGTGGAGAGAAATTTGATTACTTAAATAAATAATTTTGATTTTATTTATTTAAAAGGGAGAGAAAATGATTTAATTAGATAAATTGAATTATTTAATTAATATAGAGGAATATGACGAATATTGATGAATTAATTGAATTAGTATGAAATGAAAGAAATTAGGTGATTAGATGGAAAATGATACGAATGTGGTGTGAAGAGGTGAATAAAGCATTCGCAATTTTTTAGTGTCTACACCTGCATCTACACCATTTCAGTCTAGTGTAACTTTGACTACCACTTGCACTTCACCTTCTGTTGATGCTACTTTGTATAGACAGTTAGTTGGCGGTCTTTTGTATTTGACACACACTCATCCTGATATCACCTTCGTTGTTGGGCTTGTCTCCCAGTTTTCACATGACCCTCATGAGAGTCATTGGCAGGCAACCAAGCATATTTTGAGGTACATTTGGGGCACTAAACATTTTGGCATTTAGTACATACCAAGTGCTTCACATATAGTAGGCTTTACTGACTTAGATTGGGTCGGTGATGTTGACTCACGGAAGTCCACTTCTGAATTTGTTTTTTGCCTTGGTTCAGGTCCCGTTGCATGGTGTTGCAAGAAGCAATCTGCTATTGAATTATCATCCACTGAGGCTAAGTATCGATGTGCAGTATTTGCTAGCTAGGAGGTTGTATGGCTTCGACAGCTTATGACAGAGTTTGGTCTACCACCTGATCATCCTACTATTCTTTGGTGTGATAACCAAAGTGCCATTCATATTTCTCGCAATCCAGTTGATCATCAGAGGACAAAGCACATTGAGATACACATGCATTTCATTTGACAGCTTATCCAAGATGGTGTTCTCTCCTTAGAGTATTTGTCTACTCAGGAGCAGATTGTAGACATCTTCACTAAACCTTTGGCATCACCTCGCTATCTTGAGTTGCGACATATGCTTGGGGTGAAGGAAGTTGTCCTTTGGGGTCATCTTGAGTCCTCCTTCCTTTATCTCTTTTTTGGAGAGGAGTTTTTTTCCACTAGGTTTTCTCCTTTTCTCCATTTGTGAGAGGATTTATTGTACATGGGTACCTCATCAGGCCTAGTAGTCAAGACCCATATTTATGTATCTATTACACTTTTGTGTTCTCCCCAAGTATCACTTAAGGGGGTTGTTAAAGTGAATAATTTATCTATTCACTATAACTTAAGTGTACTTAGGTTGATGAGGTTAGACAACATCTTGTCTAATTGAATGTGCAACCTTTTAGAGGTTAGAGGTTACCTAGTTGTTTGGCAAACCTCATATACATACCTTTTGAGGTTGGAAGACCTTCCATCTCACCTCAAAAGGCACTTTGTAGTCATCCAACACTTATCACACAAGGTTGTTGGTTTGCACATTCCAAGTGATCTAAAGGTTGACACCTACATGACACTTGTCTTTATGCATGTGCCACATCATGAGGCACTTGTCAATCCATGTGCAAGGTGGATTACCTCTTCCATGCCTATATAATGAGGCATTCTCTTGTAAATTTATAAGTGAGGCTAATATATGTTTATACTCCACATTCATATGCTAATTGATAAGTCTTTGTTATTTTTCTTATATTCACTGTGGAAGAGTTATTTGATGCTGCATTCATACTGCTGCTCCAACAATAACTACCATGTAAAGTATTAAAAATACTAAACAAAGATAACACATTGTTGCTTTTAAAAGGAAAATTGCATATTTAACAAAATACACAATTTAAAAAGAGATTATAACACAAGAAAATAAAATCTGTTCATAATCAAATGACATAAGGATTCAGTTATAAACTCAAAAGCTATCTACATAAATGCCACATTAAAGAAAGAAACTAAGCATAATAACGACGCAAATGCATAGCATTTATGGGCTCTTTAAGAGGCTTACCATCCATCGTAGAGAGACCATATGCACCAAACCCATAGACATAGGTGACGACATAAGGTCCTAACCAGTTCAGTTTGAACTTGGCTTTGGTATTGGTAGGAGCATTCATGTTCCTTTGGTTTTTGTATAGCACTGGATCGCCAACCTCAAAGGATCTATGAATAATACATTGATTATAGGCATGATTTAAGGTCTTTTGATAATCTTGAAGATGCTCAAGAGCATGGAGGCATTGTTTGTCAAGCATCTCAAGTTGTAAAAGATGTTGATCACAATAAGTATTGTCATCAATAAGGCCTATGAGGGAAATTCTCAATGAGGAAATTTCCAACTCTAGAAGCATAATAGCATCAACAACATAGATGATATTATACAAAGTTGCTCCAGTGGTCATACAAATACTCATGCGATAGGCCCACAATGCATATAAAAGTTGAATATGTTGATCTTTACCATGTTTATTAACTATTTTATAAAGAATTTTCTCAAAGGTTTTATTTGACGCTTTTGCTTGGTCATTCTACTGTGGATTGTATGGCGTAGAAAAATGGTGTTGAATTATAACTTTTTTCATAAACTGCTTCATGTCCTTATTCTTAAATGATGTACCATTATAAGCAATAAAGGCAGAAGAAAGTCCAAAATGAGATATAACATTATCTAAGAGAAAGTGACAAATAACTTCAATAGTTGTGGATTAGAGTGGAACTTCTTTGACCTATTTCATGAAGTAATCGGTTGTTGTAATGATGAATATATGACCTTGAGAATAAGGTCGAGAAATCTTTCTGATGATATCAAATCCCCATATAGAAAATGGCCAATGTGGTACTTGGGCACAAAGTTCTTACTCAGGAGCTCGTATAAGGTTGCTATGTTGCTAACATTGAGGGAACTTCTTAACAAAAGCAAAAGAATCTTGTTCCATGCTTGTCAAGTAGTAACCCATTTGGAGTAGTTTTTGAACTAGAGCACGTCCACCAAAATGCCCCTCACAGGCACCAGAATGGGCCTCTTCAAAGGTAACGAGAATTTTAGCTTTAGTTAAACAACGTAAGAGAAGACCATTATAAGAACAATGATAGAGAATATTAGAGAGAATGATGTAGCATGCAACGAGTTTGCAAATGCGAGTTCAAGTAGTTTTTGAGGAACCAGGTGAAAAAGGTACTATCACTCAAATAAGTGTATTTATGGGAGTACCATTCCTCTGAGTCTATGTTATAGTAGAAAAGATAATTTATTGAAGCATAATAACCAACAGTAGGTGAAGCCAGATTTTGAATTATGAATTGATAATAATCCGTAGAATTGTCACAAGGTACAAGAGAGGCAACGCTTGCGATTGCATCAGCGTGACGATTATCCTTATGAGGAATATTATTGATGGAGAAAGAAAAAATTGATCAACGAGTGACAAAGCCAAGTCATAATATTGAGACACATTATCTCGTTTAGCTTGGTAAGAGCACATGACTTGTTTTATAATTAATTGAGAATCACCATGAAATATGCTATGCTTAATATTGAGAGATAGCGCGGCACACAAGCCAACAATAAGGGCTTCGTACTCAATGATGTTATTGGTACAAAGAAATTTTAGATGGAAAAAAAGAGGAATCAACTTACCATAAGGAGGTATCGATATGACACTTTCCCCAGAGCCAGTTTGACATCTAGATCCATCGAAGAACATATCCCATGTTTGATCATTTTCTAAAGAAAGAATATAATCATCGATGAATGAGTCCTCCTTAGGAATAGAAAAAGGAGAAGGGGATTAAGCCAAATGGTTGTCTATGACTTATCCTTTTATTTCCTTCCAAGAGACAAATTTAAGGTCAAATTCTATTAGCAACATAACCCATTTAGCAAGTCTTCTCGAGAGATTCATTTTTGAAAACAAATGTTTTAGAGGATCAAATTTTACGATTACATGCATCTCAGCATGGAGAAGGTAATGTTGAAGCTTACTCATTGCAAAGATAAGAACAAGACATTGCCTTTCTAAGATCATACATATCAAGTTTCATAATCGAGTAGAGTTCGGATGATATAATAAACAACTTGTTCCCTACCTTTATCATCACGTTGAGCTAATAAGGCTGCTAAAGCATATGATGAAGCAAAAGTATATAGGAGAAAAAGGATGTACAAAGATGGCTCTAGCATAAGGATTGGAGGATTAGTTAAATAAGTCTTTAGGTCCTCAAATGCTTTCTGACAATCCTCATTCCAATCAAAACAAACATTATTTTTAAGAAGATTTGTGAATGGAAGGGTGTAGTCTACAAGTTGCGAAATAAAGCGGCGAATAGCTTGAATTTTACCTTGCAAACTAGGAAGCTAAGAGACATTTTTTAGAGGTGGCATGTTTACAATAGCATTGATCTTTTTAGTATCCACCTCAATACCACAGTTAGAGACTATAAACCCTAACAGTTTATTGGAGTCAACTCTGAAGACGCACTTATAAGGGTAAAATCGCATGTTATAGAGACACATACGTTCAAGGATATGATGGAGATTATGCATGTGATCTTGGCACAATACTAATTTGGCCAAGATATCATCAACATAATATTCCATAATCTTGTGAATAAAATTGTGAAAAATAAGGGTCATTGTGTGTTGATAAGTCGCCCAAGAATTCTTAAGACCAAATGGCATGACACATAACAATAGTTTTCCCATGGTGATGTAAAAGTAGTTTTAAGTTGGTCTTCGAGGTTAATTAGAATCTGATTGTAACCCAAGAAGCCATCCATAAAAGAAAGTAAAGCATGACTCATTGTAGAATCCACTATCATGTCAATATTAGGTAAGGGAAGGTCATCCTTTAAGGATGCTTTATTGAGATCATGAAAATTGATACAAATGCGAACACGATTGTTAGGTTTAGCAAAAACCACTATGTTAGATATCCATGGTGAATAGTCAATCAGGTGGATGAAACCAACTTCTAAGAGTTTTTCAATCTCAACCTTGATCATTAAAGAAACTCTAGGATTCATTTTTTGAATTTTTTGTTTTATGGGTTGGGCATGAGGATATAGCACTATGTTATGGACCACGATGTTCAGGTCTATACTAGGCATATCCATGCATGCCCAAGAAAATAACTTAGGAAATTCATGAAGAAGATTGGAATGTTATTGGCATTGTTCAAAGGACAAACATTGTCCAATCTGTATAATCTTATCTTTAACTTTTGCATCCATTGAGACAAGAATAGTATCCCCAACAAGGAGAGTACTACAGTCTTTAGGATTAGATAAAGGGGACACTTGAGATTTGTTAGGGGATAAGAAGATATTATCAAATGAATTCATAGATGCGCCAAAATATGCCTGCATATTTAGACAAAAATGGAATCCACGATCATGATGATATAAGGGCATATGCTCAGAAACCCCTAAGAATTCAACAAGTGCTTCATCATTAGAAAAAGAATCAAGAACTATAAGTTTAGAAAATTCAAAAGCATGATCAATAAGTTCGGGATAGATTAATGGAAGAGAAGGAGAATCCAGAGAAGCAAAAATCATATTCACATCTAGGTAGTCTTGATAAGAAGAATCAGAGGGTCAATGAGTACGATATCCAAGACTTGATGGAGAACCATGTGGATTAGGTCTTAAAGGGATCTTGATCCCTTCTCTCATTTACCACATCCATTTCCTTTATAACCAACTCTAGAAAGGATATGAAAACCACAGCCATAAAGGGATTGCATCTCCTTAAAAGGAGGATCACCATTAGTGGTATAGTCTATACATGAAGTCTAATCACATGTAACCTTAGAAGTAGCAGTATCTTTAGAAGAAGACATAGTTTTATTTGAGGTAGAAGGATTGTTTACAGTCACTAAATTTGAAGATGGTTTTGGAACATTCGAATGAGGGGGATCAAGCTTATATTCTCTGACGAACGAGGGTGTAAAGTCTAGTGAACCCCAGTCATCATCAGGACATGCATTCAAGGAAGAGTCAACACTATGATAAAATTCTAGTGTAGGAGTTGAGGATGGGGAATCTTACTTAACAAAAGAAGAAGGAATCAAATTTTGAAGAGTAGGTGAAGAGAGAGACTGAATGGCAGAATTTGTATTCTAACAATATTGCATAGGATTTGGATCAACTCTTATCATATAAGTCTTATTTTCAAAGACAAATTTTATTGACCCATGCAAGGTAGATGGAACTACACCCATGACATGAATCCATGGTCTACCAAGTAGGAGATTATAAGACAGTGCACCAAGCATGACATAGATGAGGGTAGGTAAAATGACTAGTCCTATTTCAATAGGAAGGGTGATTGTTCCCAATGTTTGTCTACCAACATTGTCAAAACCACAAATGTTAAGAGTATTAGGAGAGATCAATGACGTATCAATATTAATACGGCTTAACAGGTCTATACTACAAATGTTAAGACTAGAACCATTATCAATAAGGGTACGTTTCACACCATAATTGTTAATTCCAACAATGATAAGTGGGGGATCATTCTACCTTTGTAGCTCTAAGGAAGGTAGTTCAAATTTTTGAAACACAATATCGGTAGTGTTTGTATAAATACAATCAAGTAAAGCAGCTACATCATTTGGCCTAGTGGAAAATGCAATGAGGATCCTCTACAAGGCTTCTTGGAGCATATTATGATACTGAGGAGAGGTCTAAATGAGTTCCCTAAGAGAGATCTTAGCAGGAGTAGCTCGATGCTAGTCTACAAGATCACACTCTATGAAGGACTTTTGAGTCAGATGGGGAGCTGGTGGTAACATAGGAGAAGTGGGAAGGGAAATAGGGACATGACCAGATTGCTTGTTTCACCTAGTATTATAAGTGTGGGCTATTGCATGATAATGAGGAGCTCCTAACAAAATTAGGTTGATAGTTTTAGCAATTTGTGAAATATAATCATCAATTTGGGATGTGTTTGAAGTACCCTGAACAATCATTACCAGTTTAGAAGTTGTTTCTATTTCATATCAAAGAAGAACTACAATCTTTGGTTTCACAGGTTCTTGAGTAAAACTAGAAAGGTAGATTATGTTAATCATGTTTGGGGAAGAAAGTTGATTTCATTTGAAGGAGGAAGATTTGTCATGGATGAAGTCATCAAGGGCTTCGTCGATCATGTCAAAGTTTTCACTACTAAATGGTTCATTGAATGTGGTAAAAGTTTGAAGAAAGAAATCTAACATCATCTAATCACTTACATTTAGGACCTAGTCAACCTCTAAGAAGGGTAATCTACCACTATCCACTTCGAAAGAGCAAATCAACTCTACTATGTTTGATTAAGTTATCTAATAGCAAATTGACTAATGAAAAACTATAAAAATAAAGAGGAAACTGCTAATAAATAGAGATATAAAAATTATTTTGAAGAGCTGATAGAAAAATAGGAAATAAGACATAGAGAGGAACCTGGTGCTGAAATTTGGAAGCCTTGACCTTGGACACCAGTGTGTCGCGGGGACGTCAGCGTACAACGTTGTCTTCCTGATAGTAGTAAACCCAAAAATCCGTACTATACAATGAAACTACAGACTCATAACATCACCTAGTTTGCATTATGAAATCAAATAACCTTGCAAAAATTATGTTTGAAATTAAATCACTTGAATAATGCATCTAACATAAAAGAAATAGATAAAAACAAAGGGGAAAAGAAAATAAACGCTCGTGCATTTGATTTTCTTCCACAACCTATACAATACAAGGAAAAAGGAAAATCTATTGGGGCTGTCTAGGGGCTTTCCTTGGTCAAGCCCCCTATTTTTGGTTTTCCAAGCTCCATGGAACAACCAATGATACAAGAGAAATAAAACACAAGTGTGTGCAAGGTCTTGTTGATGCGGTTGTTATACATGTGCAACATGAGATAAAATTCACAATGAACTTTGTCTATCTTGAAATATATGGAGAATTATCGAATAATAATTCACAATCCCAAGGCTTTATTAGTGAGGTCATGACTGTGTCAGATTACTCAGTGTTTAATGTGAAGTTGTTTAACAAGGGGCCTTACGTGATTTAATTACTATTTGTTGGCTAAGATTACTTAATATTTGTAAATAATTTCAAATTACTCTAAAAAATGTTAATACTTTGCAAATATTTGTAACTTTACTGTCAATCTTTGCATGAATTTTAAAGAAAAACGCTCTGTATTTCAAATTTATGAAAACTACTAAAGATCTTTATCATTTGCATGTATTTACTAGAATATTTAACAATTTCCTCTAGATTATTGCGTGTTGGCTACTTTATTTAAACTACTGGCCAAAAGAAAGATAAAAGATAGAGTTAGAAACATGATTGAATACAAAATATCATGCTCTGTTACTCACATGGACAAGTTTGATTATCCAGGACAATTCAGAAGTAAATAAACTCTTATATGCTAATCTAGATCATTTTCACAAATTCACCTATAGAATTGCAATCTCCAAGGAAATATATCAGAAACACTTGAATCAAATAACACTCTAGAATAGATGCAGAAATTTGATGTTTGTATTTACTAATATATACTAGCCATTTCAAATTTCATATGTTCAATGACTTCAAATCTTCTAAGTGTATCAACAAAATTATCAAACTTATAGACATTTTTACAAATACAGAAAGGAAACTAGACGTTCCACATTGTCCTTCCTACAGACACAGGTGGATTCCTTCTCAAATTACCTATGCTCAAAGTACTCTCCTAGTCACATCTCTTGCAAAATGCTCTGGTATATTTTTTTATGTAAGTCATGTGTACTAAAATAATGTAGCAAAGATCCTTATATAGATCCAGATCCCTTGCTATGACTACAAAGTCCCGTCAAGGGTCAAGATTCAAAATACAATATCAACGGTAAAGAGAAACCTACCAACTATGCACTAGCTGGCACATGTGAATATCCTTGAAATATTCTCTACTAGTTGTCACTTCAAAATATCTTGAAGGAATATTCTCTCAACCACAAAGATGCCTTTATATTCATCTTGACGTATCACAATATTTCTTACAGTTGACCTTTTGTCTTTGACTTCCTTGAAGATACAAAAGAATAACAATAAAGAATGAAACAATCAATGCATAAGTCCATCAATCACTATCCCTGGTATCTTCCACCTATTGATCTCCTTCCTTCTGTCTCATATAACTTGTATATCATTTAGCCAAGGCTAATATGGGTGCATGACCTATCTTTTGAGATGCCTCCCATGTGTATTGTTGCATCTCCACACTTTTCTTCAACACTTGTGCCCTGCCTTCCATATCCTCTTTTCTTTTCTGATACTTCTTAATTTTGGCACTTAATTCCATTACATCTTCACTCAAGTTATTAATAGGATCATCAATGCAAGCCTGAAAGCTATCCTTAAACTCTTGAATTGCTACTGATACATCATATACCTAAGATTTAGAACAAAGATGCCTTACCAAGTGTTGTACCATCTTCACATGTTTGTCCAATAGGTCCTGAGTAGTTCTTTCTAAATATTGAACATTAACAATGCATGGTCTAAGTATACCTTCCTCAAATTTCAGCTACATTCTCCATTGAGGTACTTGAAAGGCAACCTTTAAGGTTAGGACTCCCTCATAGATCAATGATTCCATATATTCTTCCATAGCATTGAGTTTATTCAATTCATCTTTATTTTGTTTTATTCTAGATTGACATTTTTTAAGAAGGCTAGCACAATTATTCTTTTCAGTAAGAGTGGTATCCTAGTTGCTAATTGTAATCTTTATTATCTCCTCCCCTTTTCGTATGAATGTCTTTACATACTCTTCAAATATGCTAGCTTTGTGCCTTTTATTCTCTATGTCACTTATTTGCTCTTTGGATAAAATTGTCGATTCTGAAGGCAAATTAGGTAAACCCTATCCAGGATCTATCATTCCTTGGATGAATTGTTGTAATTAGGCAATGTGCCCTTTCAATTGCATTATCTTCTATTTATCTTTCCTCATCTTGGTGGCAGTTAGTTCTATCATTTCTTGCAGCTCCTCAATATGTTGCTCTCGATTAACATGTCCAAGATTCATACTTATAACATTGTATTCCTCCATGCCTATTTCACCTTTTTCTTTGTTAGCTTGAGGAATGGCCATTTGCACAATTCTGGTACCAGAAGGATCTATTTTTATTGCAGACATGACCCTTGCCTTCTGTTGTGTGGTTACACAACACGCCCCATTTTGCATTAGCAAAACAAGGACCCAATCTTTTTGGCTTTCCCTTGCTTTTCTTGCTTTGGGTGGTATGGTAGAAGTTAGGTATCAGATGCAATAATAGTATATCACCCCTGTGCATGGACCTCATAAAGGAATGTTAAATGTCAAAGTCAACTTTTGTCATCATGAGCCTCATAATGTGAAAGAGCACAAAATTCTAAGCAGCTTTGCCTTTTAGATCACCCTGAAATTCCTTAAGGATAAGAAGTTATGTTCAGTCAAAGTTTGGTCAAACCAGACATTTTTGGAGAGTCATCACATTCCTTAATATCCTGGATATTCACTAATATCCCTGACATATGTTTTAACAAGGAGAAACTTGATATCTACATATTTGGTAATATGCAGATGTCAAATTTAAACGCGAGAGAGCATCTACCCGTCAGGTACCCGTGCATATTCCTGGAGGGTCATATTTCTTAATATCCCTAATATTCGTTAATGTGTGGGTCACCTCAGATATAATGTAAACACTTAACATTGGTATGATCCTTAATATCTGTCATATTAGTTAAGATCCTTGATCTTCCTTAATATGACTATGATGTCATCTTAACTAAATATAGAGAAGACTCGATATGACGATGATGTCATCAATATACTTGACATCAGGAAGGTCATCTATTTCTCAATATCCTACATATTATCTAACATGTACCTGATCTTCATCAATGTTATGATGATGTCACACTCTAAGCGGATTTGAAATATTAATGAAAGCATATGACATCATCCTAATCTTTGAATGTGGGGGATGTTTTACACATTTAAGAACCTTGATATTCCTTCGCATCCTCATATCCACACTTGAGGCACATAACACATGGATCCTCTAAAACCAATAGGGTACTGCCACATGGCATGCTAACCCGATCATGTCAGCACAATATGTTATCACGATTGTTAAATAAGGGTATGATGACCTGATTTTAGTCGTCAATCAACGGTTGGTCATCTTCACGATGACGTCATCATCACCCTAATATCAGGAATATTTCTTAATATCCTTGATATCTGTGAATGTGCATCCCCACATTAAATGCCATTCTAACGGTGGTTGAACCTTCAAAATTTTGAATAATCCTGCCACCTATTAACATCTCCAATGCTTAAGTGTCGATCAACGGATACCAACAAAGTGACATTAATCACACCCTAAGTTGCCGTTGTTTATGATTAAAAGTAAGGATTTGAGCCCATTTTGAATTTATCACGTATTCAAGCAAAAATTATAGAGTTACTGTGCGATTAAGGCAACATTACTGCAACTTGTGAAAGCGATGGAACGGGGTGCAGATTTGAACGACAAACGGAGGAGGGTTATTGCAAGGTGAACATGCCTACCCAAATATCAATTGAATAGTAAAAGGTAGCGAATATCAGGTATGTTACGACAAACCCTCTTTTGTCATTTATGGTAGAATGAATAGGTAAAATTGTTTTTGCCAGGGTAAATCAACATGATGATGTATGAAATGTATTTGAACAAGAATCAAAACATCATGATGTTCATGTAATTGTTGATCCACATGTGCACATGACATGTTAGGGTAAGAAATACATGTGTTCCATTACAAGATTCAACGGAAGTCCGTAAGAACATGTCAGATACAGAGTTCCTGAAGCCCATGGGTATACAACCCAAAGGGATATCCTTCAAATATGGACAAATAAATGACAAACATCTAGGAAAAATTGATCTAGATGCATGGACGGCAAGGTCAGAACAAGGGAGCGGACAACCCCTACTCATTAACATTTACAACTCAGGCATGTGGCATGTAGGGGGTTTTCCTTATGCAATGGAGGCCACTGAGCTAGTAGTGGAATGTACCTGAAATTACAATGTCAATAACAGAAAGGTAGAAAAAGATGGCCGGGTCTATGCGGACTTTTCGATTGAGGGTATCACTGCAGCTTTCAATCTACCAAGAGGGCCTCATGTGTGCCAAATAAACCTAGATAAGTTAGAAAAGAAGTACAATAACACAGAGAAAGATTACAGAAAAATCATGTACTCATGGAGAGCCAATGATAGCACATATAAAGTTGCTGCAAAGTTACCTGTGCATCTATACAAGTTTGGTTTTGCTCCTAAATATCAGTATATGATGGTGATGCTTAGTAGAATGAAAGGGAAACCAAATGCAAAATATTTTAACAACTGGATGTATGGCCTCATAAGAATGGTAGCAGATATTGATAAACAATCCCAGTGGGCCAAGATCATAAGTGATAGTTTGGATGAAGGAATGAGAAATCTAGGAGGAAAAACCAATATGTTCCAAATGAGCTCATATGTGGTTTATGCTTGTGCATTCAAAGGTACATTCAGTGGTTTGCAAACATTTGGCAGGGTTGGTAGTAACCCTGGAGTTGGTAGTAACCCTGGAGATGTGAACATCTGGGATCATTACCCACAATTGAACAAAGAGAGTCTCTCCAACATTACTGCAGAGTGAATGATTCATTTTCTATGCACCTAGTTAGGACTATGGAAGAGGACAGAGCAAAGAGGTTGAACATAGAAGCTCGGGCTGTAATATACAGACATGGGGCTTGGTTAATCCAGTTCCCCACTTTTACATATATAAGAATGGAAGGTTTCACTGGGCAACCTCTCATGTTGCCAAGATACCCAACTGATAGGGTCATACTGATGGAGATGGCCAGACAAATATTGCCTTCATTTGAGGCTTTTATTGAGAAAGGTAAAATACCTAATGTCTTGTTCCCACTCATCATTGGGTGGTACATGTGCCCTGACAAGGAGAGTGTCAAGGACACAATGGGGGGATTGAAATTGATGTCCTTGCATCCATTCTCATTATCCAGGCAATATGACCCATATGATAGGATGCAGGCACTGTATAAGAAATCAATGCATTAGATGCGTATTGAAGACTATTGGGTTGATTGTGATGATGAAATGGAATTGAGGAGGGGCAATCAAAGGCTTACTCTGAAGCAAATCCGCACATTGGACTGCATACCAGTGCCAATATAATTGCATGAAGATGATGGCATGGTCATGTCTTGGGAATATGAGGACAAGAAAATATATAATGAAACAATATAATCCCCTGACTGGAATCAGCCAGAGGTGACCTCATTAGACCAGATAACACAGAAGGTTGTACAATTGACCAAAGAATGGGTAGATGGGGAGATTACCAAATTGAAGAAAAGGGGGGTGGTGCTCACAATTGATAAGAAGAGAAAAAGACAAGAATTGACAAATCAGGAATGTGATGATGTCCTCAAAGAAAAGAGGGCATCCAATGGAGAAAGGAAACAAAATGAATCTAAGGAAACCAAGCTGGTGGGGTGACAATCATTCGTTATCCCCAACATAAGGAGGATTTGGCCTCAACTTCTATTGCAACCACCTCCCAGGCACCTACAAAGAAGTAAGAACCTATTACAAAGCCCGCTCCTACTTTTATAGAGGAAGAGGAAAGCACGGATGATGATGATCTCCTGATAAGTATGAAAAAGAAGAAAACTTAGGAAACCCCCTAGAAGAAACAAACATCTGCAATGAGGGGGGTGATGGAAAAGAACCCCACCATCATATTGAAAGGAGTAGGTGGTGAGGGAATCAAGAGAACTCTGTAGCATGAGGTGCCTATTCCTGACATAGTACATTTCAAGTCTGAACTGGCAGAGGAGCAAAGAAAAGAAATGCAGAATAGAAGAGATGATCAGTCTTTTCCATTGGATGAAACAGTAGAATTATTAGATGATGATGTTGTGAATGAGGTGTCTGCTAGCCCTATGGAGACACTAATAAAGAACAACAAGATGACCCCTCGTGGGACCCCCACAGTACAAAAGGAGGTCAAAGTAAAAGAAATAAAGGAAGGTAATCCTAAAATTGTGGCCCAACAAATTGGTTTGGTTGGGTTAGTAGATCAGGTTACCAGCCCAATAGCTATAGATTTGACATATCAAGACGAGGAAGACCAAAATAAAGGTAAAGATCTGCCTCCAGAACAAAAGAAATTAGAAGTCAATGTACACATGGAGAAGGATGAAGAGATGCCTGATCAAAATGATGGTCAAGATAATGAACAAGTACCCGAAAGGGAAGCATATAAAGTAGAGATAAATAAACCCCAAGGTCCTAAAGAGGCAAATGCATCAAAGGATAGGGAACAAAGCCCTCGAGCAAGTGATGACCAAGAAAATAAAAGAAATGTGGATGAAGAAAGTCACAAGGATCATGAAGGTATGACAGATCAGAACAATCCTGATACTCATAAGGATCCACCACCATCACATGATGACCAGGACAAGATTGAAAAGGCCACACAAGATGTCCATGTGCATGAATAAAGACATGATGAGGAGGTATCTAATGAACAAGAAAAGGAGCCTTCAACACTATGGGTGGAACAAAACACAGAACCACAAAATGCTCAAATGGGACACACAGATCGACAAGGGTTTGCAGATGAAGTGCCATATTGGCTACAACAAGAGGTAAACCCACATCCACCCAATGTTGCATCAGAATTTGATATTGCTTCATTATTTTCAGCTAATATAGCTAAGCCAAAGAGAAGGGCTAGGGTCACCTTGGCCATAAAGAGAGATTTAGTAACAGGTAGGAGGATATCTGAAGTAGATATACTTGTGGTAGATAAAGCTAATGGAGAGATAAGTATTAGTGAGTTTCAAATGACCACTATTGATTTAGGCTTTGTTACTAAGAAACAAGAGGGCCAAGAGGCCAAAGATATAATTGATTCTTTATTGAAAAGTGTAGAGAGAGAGAAGAATAAAAATATCATTATCATTGACCTAATTATCATTAGCATTCAAATATCACATTAGCTACCATTTGCATTTGCCTAACACACTTGAGCAATGTCCCTAACATTTATTTTTTCTATTAATTAAATAAATTTATATTTATTTAATTAATTCATTAGCTATTTCCTCTAAGCCATAATTAAACAATCTTTAATTATTTAATTATCTTCATTCTTCTATTTTAATTAAATAAATATTAGTTATTTAATTAAAATTCCTTTCACAAACCCACTTTCTAATTAATTAAATAAATTTTATTTATTTAATTAATTTCTTCTTATCATTTATCTTCATGAGCCGACATGTGTGCTTCTTTCATTTAAAAAAGATAAGTGGTACTACATCTTTAATTTAATATCTTTCACATGTAGTACTTTTTATGTACACGGTCACACATAAGCCTTATCTTCCCTCCACTTGTCATCTACACATTCACCTATGATCATCTTTTAATCTTAGCCTTTCACATAGCCACCAAATCTCCATCATTGATTGATTTTGGTTGAGTTCTATATAAACACCCTCTCATTCCATACTACATCTATCCAGCATTCATATAGCATCTACATTATCATCTTGAGCATATTGAGCATTTTAGCATCCATTGAGCATATTAGCATTATCATCCATCCATCATGGCAACTTTGATCTTCATAATTGTTCATTGTTGAAGAAGCAATCCACATCATAAACAATGAATCATATGATGTAGGTGATATTATTCTTGAATTGCATGCTTTTGATTTCATTTAGATTAGATTCTTTGATGATGGTAGGGTTAGGTTTTCATGGCTATGCTTGATCTTATCAACCTGATTTTTACCTATCACAACCCTAATAATATGCCAGTCAGCACATCCACCCCACTGACCATTATATCATAGGATGAAGTAACAGGACTGGACATCATGAAGCACAAAGCACATATGATGGACAATTGGTTCATTCAATTCATTATAGAGGCAGAGAAGGTGATAAAGACCTCTCTTAATAATTGGAACCTGTTCAACACATTGAAGAGCAAGGTGGAAAAATTACAAAAGGAAGTTGGGCAGAGATCAATCAAGATTGAGAAGCATCTGACTGCCCTATCAGAAATGAAACATATAGATGTAAATGTTCTAGTTTACAACAAGATACTAAATAACCAGACATCCAAGCTATTGAGTATATGGTATGAGGACACCAAATTTGAGAGTGATATCCTTAGGAAGTGCAACACAAAACTTAGGGATATTAGTGTCAGATTGCACAAACTTTTTTCTAATGAAGTTGAAATCCTAGAGGCTCTTGAGGAAAGGGTGGAAGGGAAGATTGAAAATCAAGATACAAACTTTGCAGTAAAGGCCTTCCAAGAGAATTTTAAGCCTGATGCAGATGACCCCCTCAATCACCTATCAGAAGATACAATTAACAAGGCCATGAGGATGAAGGCAAAAGTGGAAAAATACAATGAAGTATTGAACAACAGAAAGAATAAGTGGTCTGCAATGCAAGCATAGTTTAATTCACAAGAACATGCAGTCACCAAGGCCAAGGTCTAGGACAAAGGTGAAATTGAGGAGATAGTGCAAGCATATGAGCCCAGCAAGGGACTAATAAGTGTACATGCAGAGGAAGAAGACTTATCTACTGAAGAGGAAGATGAAGAATAAACACGATGCTCATGATCATGTGCATGATATGATACCAGATGGTTGCCAGCTGGCAACCTGTGCCACGTGTATGCTCGTTGACTTGGTCAAGGAGTAATATGGACCATTGATCTTAAATGATAAATCCTAATCTTAGGATCATTTTGTAATTGCCTCCTCCCCTTGTCCTATAAAAAGGAGATGGAGTGCATTTTTGGATCATTCAAAACTTAATTAAGATTAGATTGTTGAAGCATCAAGACTAATTCTCAGGGCTGATTGTAAATGTACTTGTCTTTTGCATACTTAATGAAGAAGAAGCTCTGATTACATACAATCGTAAACTTTGAGTAATTTGTGAATGGATTCTTGACTTCTACTTTGATTTGTTGTGTCCCTTGAAGTGCAATTCATGTTGTACATGTTGTTTTCATTCCATTTCCATCGAAGTTAGCATCAACCATACCTAGCTATGGAACATCTTGGTGACCCTATGGCTTGATTTCCTTCTCTTCATGACAGTATCAGGAATGTATGTGGATCAATAGCTAAAGATTCAATCATTTTAGTAAAATTTAGTAAGCATTCATTAAAATTTGTTTGATTTCATTTAAAATCATCATCATAATTACAAACTCACAGAAAATCTAAAGCAAATGCAGTGAAATATGTTGATATCTCAAAGAAAATTGAACATTCATAACATATTTGAGTTAAATAGCATGTATAATTGAAAATATCATGCAAGTGCATACAAATCTTAACAACCATTACGCAAATATCTACCTACAAGACATTATTTAGACAAATTCATAGTGTAGAGGTGAAATTCATCAAATAGCAGTTAATGAGCAGAAGAATTGATCAAACTTAGAAAATATCCTTATCATCTGTTAGATACAGTAGGATTAACCTTGTTTCTTGAAGAATTCACAAAAGGCAGGTAAAGGACCAGATGTTCAGACATCAATTCTTGGAATAGAGGACGTAAGGCCCCTTGAATGGAAAATAGCAAGGCACATCAAACCAGTGAGCAACATCAGTAGATTATGAACTAATCCACGGAGACTTGGGATCATGAATTCTTTGAGTTCATTATATCTTTCAAGATGATAGAGGTTTGATTTGCATTTCTTTATCTATGTTTGTTTATGCCTAACATCATAACCAACACCTTCCTTTTACCTCTCTTGGTGGCCTCATTAGCTAATAAGTTTTTTATATCAATTGGCATCAGTTGCACTGTTGATTCCTGTCACACCTCAAATCCAACCCAAGATGGTACTACCATGCTTGTATCTGCACCCGTATCATTCATCACCTCATCTTGAGGTTCCTCTGTTATCACTTCTTTCTCTTGATGTTGTTGTTGTTAATCATGTTGTTGTCGTGGAGGTTGTTGTTTAGGAGGTTGTTGCTGAGGAGGTTGTTGCTAAGGAGGTTATTGTTCTTCAACATTTTGTTGTTCCTCCATGCTAACTATAGGCACACTCTCCTAGAATGGTATATCTTCTCTTTGATAAGCTAGTGTATTACCAGTATCTTCACCCTCTTTCTCTTCTTCCTTCTCCTTCGAAATCTCTTGGGAACGTCTTTTACTTCTTCCATTATATTTTCAAGCACTAAGTTATTAAATGGATCAATCATTTTTGTATCTTCTACTAATTGTGTGGCAGCCTCTAGAACTTGTGGTGTTGTTGCTACCTGTTGCGATGTTGTTGCATCAAATGTTCCTAGCATGAGGTGACTCTTAGGTATTTGTCTATCTTCTTCCTCCTCACTGCTTAACTCTAGGCTATCACCACTATTTTCATCCTCACTTTCATCTTTATCATCTTTGACATCATCCTTATCCACATCTACTACATCTATACCTTCTTTTGTGGATGCTTGAGACATGAATGCACCTGGTAACACTTCCTTAGTCATTTCTTGTTTGACTTGGATAAATCCTTGGAGTTTCTCTTATTGTGTCTGTGTTTCCAAAGGTGTTTGTTGAGCTATTGGTGCGACTTGGACATTTGGAATTTGTTGAGGCACTGCAGGTGTTTGTACTGGAGGCTACTCTATTGTAGCAGATGCACTTGATGTTCCCTCCTCTACAGATGTAAATGTTCCTAAGGGAATAGCCACTATTACCCCTAATGCATAAGGGTCTAATAATGTGGCTCTAATGCTTGCTTTGGCTATCTTAGCCTCAACTATTTATCTCTTTCTTTTCAAGAAATCATCAAAATTATCTTCACTCTCCAGACTTCTCCTTTTACCCTTCTTTGTTGGGTATGTAATTGTTACCCCTCTGGCCTTCAGTTCTTCTATTTTTTCTTTTATCCAAACATCTGAATATGTTATTATTAGCCTTGAGATATTGTCTAGTGAAGTCTCCTTAGGCTGACTCCAGTCTGGCTCAGTTATAATTTCATCAACCACCTTTTGGTGTCATAACTTGTATGCAATATTTTCTCATAATCATTTTTAATCTCTTGGGGTACCTCAAGTACTCCCAAGGTCTTTATTTGATCAAGGGTTAGTCTTTGATGAGCCCTTTTCCTAACTTCTACTTCATTGTCACAATCAGCCCAAAAATCTTCAAGATGTGGCTGATGTCTAAACTTCTTATCCACAAAATTTTGTATTCTCCTAAATGGGTCAAATGGTCTAGCCAAATCAAAAGCTTGGAACCCAAAATATTGTAATTCTGCTTCTGATACTTGGGCAACTTCCTCTCTAAAACATTGGTATCTACCAATACGAAAAGGAAACTTGATATTACCTCTGTGAAACTTGGCCTTATACATACCATAAATGGTTAATATTTGTCTAGTAAATTCTAACAACACCATTTTATCTGTTGGGTACCTTGGTAGTTTGAAAGGTTTACCCATGAATCCTTTTGTTCTAATGTAAGTGAAGGTAGGAAATTGAATGTACCATACACTATGCAAATTGATTGCATTCCGTGCATCTTCTGATAACCTTTTATCTTGATCTCCCACTAGTGTTATCACCAGGTACATATAAAACACATCATTAACCCTTATATAATTCAGCATTACATTCTTTTCCTACAAATCCAGGTAATGATCATAAACTAACATCTGCCCTAGGCGATTTCCCAATATACCCATCCTTGGTATTCCTCCCAATTGCATCTTGGCTACACATTAATATACTATATAAGATGACATAAAGAACATCCTTTATTTCTTCCATCTCATAACTTGTGCAAAAATAGCATTGCTAATGGCTAAAGCCTAGTGAACTACCCCTGTTTCTTCTCTGATAAACTGAATTATAGAGAACATCCACGGCTCAAATGTACTTGCATCTACCAAGTCCATTAATCTGCTTAACAATGTGATCATTATATAAATGTCTTCCTTGAAGTGTATCCTATACAATTACTTTGGGACCCTAGCAGCTGCTTTTGGTTTCTTGTCCTGCAAATAACATCCATAAAATATTGTGCTTTTGTAGGATGCTTCATTTCCCTTAAAATCACCTGCGTATTGTTTTACATCAATTTCCTTCAGTTTATCAGTGATTTTTAAACCAAAAGTTTCATCTATCCCTTCCATCAACAAATCTGCATATACCACACCATTCTGCTTCACCTTCCTAGAGTTCATGTCACACTTCTGGATGCATTCAATAACCAAATCCCTAGCTTCCATTGCAAGTGGGAATCCCACAGCATTAAACAATCCCACATCCAGTATATTCTTCATTTCCAAAGATGCTCCAAGTGCTCTAATCTTCTGTAACAATTCGGCAGAGTTGAAATCCCCAATTTCCATGTCAACTGCCCTTCCTCCTACAAAATAGATTTGTGAATTATAACCCCTTCTCAGAAATTCTTCCTTAATCATTTCTTTCCTTGTGTCTTTCTTTTCTCCTTTTCCGACCGTCTTCTCAATTTTCTTCCCTTTGGCTGGCATCTTGTTGAGAAACATATTCATTTTATGACCATATTCATTTTTTCTAGGGTTTTACCATATAGATTTAACATTTAACATTTTACCCTAAGGTTTTCTTTTTACCTTTTGAATTTTGTATGGCTATCCTACTATGTTTAAGTTTTACGAATTATCACTATAATTAGCTAATTTTAAACCATTTCCGTTACCCTATTGTAATTACTGTAAAATTCATTATAATTGCATTTCATTAAGCACAAGTGGGATTTTTATATACACGCCTGGATTCACAACTGTTGACTTTAATACTATTGACAAGAGATTTTACTATTCGAGTTTATCGCAACCGTCTTGGAATCTCAATTCGCCTTTGCTTGCCTTAGCTCCGTGTAATTGTAAGGTTCTACCCCCAATTTTTTCAAAACTATCCAATGATATAGCAGTGTTAGCATAAATTGCATTAACCAACTAAATGCCTCACACTTTCTGATCACCCAGATCCCAAGATGGGCAAGGTGAGAGCATACAGTGATTGGCTTACAATAAGCAATCATGCCACAATGTAAATACAGTTCATCCATTGTGGCAGGCATCCACCTGTATCATGAAAATTCACCACTTTTCCAGTGGGTATAAAAACAATAAGAAAATGCAAATCATCCACTTATTCGGTGGGTATGAAAAATAAAGAAAAGTTCATTTCTCCACACTGGCGGTAAACCATCCAGGGGTTATTATGTGTATTGTATTAAGATGAATTTACAATGAAAACTCAATACAATAATATTCAATAACACTTGATTAGACTTGATGAAGATACCCCCGAAAATCAATGATTGGAGAGATCATACCCATGCATAACAACTCTATAATATACATGAATTCTTATCACTTTGAGTTGTCTCATTGCCATACTGAACTGCAGAAGAAATCAGATTATTCTATACTGTACAGTAGTCATATAGCTGACATATAATCATCCAATGCAAATCATAAATCCTTCTAATCACCTCCAAACTTGCTACCGATCACACCAATTATCATAGCAAATACTAATGATCAGAAAATAAAGAACATACTGCAATCCCAAAGGACCCGATTCCTCACAGGGTCGTACGGCTCATGGAGTATGGACTTATCATATTATTATGAAATCTGATCCAAAATTACTGCTAAATGCTATCAACATGTTTTCCTAGACCCAACAAACAGATTGCAATCAAGAAATATGCAAAAGAATCAACAATAAATTTCTGATCATAGTCGACCATCTTCAACATGTACGGACACAACATGTACGGAATCTTCACAACAAACTCAACTTCACTTAAAATCCTCTAAAAATATAATGGAAGGAAGTTTAGGAACCATAAAAATGCATCACAAACATTTTGCATTCAAAGATCATCCATACTAATTTCTTGCACAAATCGTACCACTCCGGAATCGTATGACATGGTAGGGTACGGCCACAATCAACACAGCATAAACAATTTACTACCCTAAAACCATTAAAATCTGCATGAAAAGTGCTGGTAAGGTCTCACAACAACATTCCCAACAATCTTGACTTCAAATAATACAATGGTAAATATTTATCAACTTCAACCAAATTACATGGTACGGCCAGGATGTACGACCAACCTCATAAACACTTCAAAACTTCTCAAAAATCTGTATCATATGCTCAGAAACCTCTTCAATCAACAACTACAAAGAATAATAAAAATTTAGATCAAAACTTCAAACAAATCAATCCAAGATCAGCTCAATGGTGATTCCTGTATGAAACCGCCCTCAAACTCCAAGGGGTTTTCATCCTCAAGAGGATTCTACAAGAGGGTTTTCGTCCTCAAGAGAATATGGAAGAACTCACAGGTTCAATCCATCTGCAAATAAATCAATTCCAAAACATAACATAACCCTTCCAAATGAGAGCTCATTCTCTTTTATAAGGAACTGGAGGAGTTACAAAGGAAATGAATTATTTCTTGAAAATAGTAACATTTTCCTTCTAACTTAAATTATTATTTTTTTCCTCCACTTAAGTGCTCACTTTTATGTGCCTAAATAAAAGAATATGTTTTCCCTTTCAAATGAGCTATAACACTTAATAATATTTTAATTATTTTCACCCTTAGGAGCTTAAGTGAAAATAATAATTAAAATAGCTCATTAAATATTAAATTTTGTGGAAAATCCCAAATGGCCTCCGAATGCAAATTAAATTGAACCAATATGCTCTGTAAGGTTTTGGGATGTGCAATGATGCCTTCCGAGTGACTTTCCAAAAATAGAAAGTTCCTCCAAGAATCTTGGAGAGCAAACTAGAACCCTGATCAAACTTCAGAAACCATCACTGTAACCCAGAACATCAATTGAGCTCAGAGCCATGAAAAATAATCCATTTACACAAGGAAACCCCAAATAATTGTTCTGTAGACTGAACCATGACCACACCAAGAACATTGGAGTCTTTCCCAAACATGTCGAATAGCCTCTGGAGGATTAGGAACAAGCATAATGCACACAATAATCAATGTGACAAAAATAGAACATTACAGTAATACTCTACAACCGAATTCTAAATGCAATTGTAAGGTTAATGCAATTGAAATTCCCTTTTACTCCTTGGAAATTAGGTATTTCTTGTGGTAGATATGCATTAAATGTTGTAGACAATTATGCAATTTGATTTTCGCTTTACTTTTACCATTCCATGCATATTTTGAATTTTGTATACGTTGGCTCTTTTGCACTTTTGCGTTTGTATATATTATACATGCACTTTTCATTAATATGTAAGGAAGGAGTGATGATGTCATTACATACATTTTGACTTAATGACCTTCTTGACATTAAGTTTGCCTTTTGTATCCCAAAGCATGCATGAGGTACCTTTATGCATTTTTAATTTTCCCTCTCATTTGTTGTGTATGTCTACTTGTATATGTTCATGTATATCTTATACAATCACCAAACATACAAACACGGACTCCATCGGGTTTATGAGATGACTTGGGATCACCTTCGGGTCCGGTTTGTATATATTTTGTTTGTATCACCTTTTGTATATCACATGCATGCACTTTCACATGCATGCGTGATGTTGACTTTTCCACCCCTCGTTATGCATAAATACACCTTATTCTGCAATTTAATCCTAAGTTCATATCCATAATTGTATCTTGCCCTTTTGTATATTTAATACATGCATCTCAACATGCAAACGCGGACCTCACCTGAAGTTTATAAAGTCTTAACTTTCTACTGGCATCTAGATTTGTATCTGTATTTTAGATACATGCGCTTATACATACAAAGACACATACAAATACAACCATTCACTTTCTCTTTCTAAACTCAATTAAACTTTCCTTCAGGTCTGTTTATGTACTTGTATAAGAAATTGAACCATTAATCAATGTATTAACCATACAAATGAGATGACCACGACTTTATATGCTACTTTTGAATTTCCTTTGGCATTCGCCAATGCATATTTTGGATTTGTATAAAAGATACATGCATTAGAATATACAAATACAAATGCGGATTTCTACCATTATAAAGCATACCTATGAAGAGCTATCGGGTCCGGATTTTGTTTATACATTGCTTTGAACCACTAAGGATATAAACGTGACACGTGATTTTAACCCGATGAACATCATAACCCGACATACTAAAAGGACAACAAAGTGTACGAGATACATGCAAATGGTTATGTATATGAGATACATGTTGACCCAAAACAGTTCAACATTGACTTTTGACAAAAAAACTAGCATAACTCTTAAAATACATAGAATTTTCAAACCGTTCAAAAAGCAACCCTTACTGAATTTTGACATAGATTTCATTGGTAATAACTATTTTTCACCCAACATTATGCAACTTAAATTTCGAGCATCAGAGACATTTTACCTATATCTCCAAGCAAGCAGAACCAAACTAGACAAAAGCAAAAGCAACATCAGGGATCCTCATTTTACTAAAGGGTGAAATGGGGCATGTTGTGAGCATCACAACAACTAGAAACTAAATAAAACAACCAAATTTAGAAAACTTAGACAACAAATGAAATAAATCATAAATTTCTGACTTTCTTATATGCAAAATGTTGTTCAATCATAGAAAGAATGTATTGACTAACCCAAAAGACTCTTCCAAAAGGAATTTAAGTGTGTACAATTGATTTATTCCCATTCTTTGGAACAGACTTAGAAAACAACAATTGTTTGCATCAAACTACATAGATGGATTCAACCTTCTAAGCCAACTTGGATAGAGCCTTGCAGCCAGTCAAGCGTCCATAGCCCTAGCAAGGTTATCACTATAATCCCCAAATAGAGCCCCACTGCCAGTCAGGTGTCCATAGCCTCAGTGGATTTATCTGGTAATCCTCATTTATTTCGAATGATCTCTTTGATCATGTCTCTTTATATTTCTTTTTTTTACTTTTGATATTGCAATGAAGCTCATGTTCAACAAGTAATAGAATCATGTTCTTGATATGGAGGGTGGAGATTATAGTGGTAGTAAAGGCAAATCTTTAGATTTTTCACTTAATGCAAGTGTCCACTATCTCCTAAACCTACTCCTAGAGTCTTAAATATGTGTATTCATATGATTCCTTGAATATTTCAATTTGTTGCTGGTGAATAATATCTTTTAAAGACTAAACAAACAAACTACATCTATAAAAGTTACAACCTATGCATAGATTTTAAATGGTTCCCTTAGTTCCAGAAATTCCACTATTTTCTAAAGTTGTACCCTGCTCCTATATATCCAAAATCAAAATGAGGATCCCAGGCAAACAAAACAACAACAAAAGCGACCAACCACCAAAAAGAACACAAAAACAACACCAAAACAAAAACAAACAACTATACAAGCATTCACAATATGGTACATAGTAAGACTCAACTCAACAATTTAGGCTTGGAAGTAGTGTTTTAGATATTGACTATTAACCAGTAATGGAATATCCTCACCAGTCAAAGTTTTCAACCTAAATGTGGTATCTCCTATGATTTCAATGATCTGCAATGGACCTACCCATAGCTTATCAAATTTTCCATGATTTCCCTTTTTCTCATGGCCTTTGTCCCAACATAAAATCAAATCTGAGATTCTAAAAGTTTTAACCCTAGCCCTTTTATCAAACCATCTTTTGACCACTGCTTGATGTTTAGCAAATCTATCTATGGCTTGATTTCTTTTTTCATCTAAGTGTAGCAATTGGATTAGCCTAGCCTCTCTTTGATCATCAAAGCCTAAGTATTCATTAGCAAACTTCCAAGTTAGAATTCTTAGGTTAACACACAAAATAGGGTCTGTACCATATACCAAATAATATGGAGAATTCCCTAATGTTGTTTTAACCTTTTTTCTATCCACCCACATAGCATATTTCAATAAAGCATTCCATTCCCTAGGATTTTTTGTAATCAATTTCTTAATGATGTCTAACAAAATTTTATTAGTAGACTTTGCCAACCCATTACCCTGTGGATAATAATTCGATGAAAACTTTAAAACAATACCATATTCAAAAGCCCAGTTTGAAAATTTTAAAGAAGAAAATGCAGGACCATTGTCACATACCGATGCATAAGGTACTCCAAATCTGGTTATGATATTCTCCTCTAGAAATTTGATGATAACTTTAGTAGTAGACAACTTACAGCAGGTAGCCTCAGTCCATCTGGTGCAATAATCAGTCACTGTAAGTATGAACTTGTGTCCAGCAGAAGATGGAGGTTGATAACTCCAATAAAGTCCAACCCCCATTGTGTAAAAGGTCTAGTTTCTATTACAGGCTATAAATGATGAGTCATATATCTTCCCTTATTAGCTGTAGTTTGACATGTATGACAACACCTGATATGTTCTTCAGTGTCCTTAAACATGGTGGGCCAATAGTATCCTACTCTTAAGTTCTTATGTGTTGTGCCTAAGTGAGACCCGTGAGCTATCCCATACTTATTATGTAGTTCTAACAACGCTTTATTAGCTTGATCTCTATTCAAACATCTCAAATATATTCCTTCATGATTTATTTTTAATAATAAACCCCCTAAATCATATACTTTTGGGCTTTCAAACTTAATGCCCTTCTCTGAGAAGACTTCATATGAACTGGGTATTTCCCTGATATCAAGAATGAAGTAAGGTCATCATACCATCCGCTTGTAGTACTTGTATTTACCACATTATTGGTGAACAATCTTGTGATCCGTGTTGGCTATAGTTTGTACTAAAGCTTGACCCCTGACCAATTTCATTGGAACAATTTCCAAATCAAATTCCTATAGCACTGTTATCCATTTTGCTCTTTTATCTCCTGGTTCACTTTGCATCGGCAACATCTTCACTGTAGCATCAGGCACAATAGCCTTGACTTGACTTCTCAAGATTTAATGCCTAAACTTTTTTACTACCTTTACCAAGGCAAAAGCTTGTCTTTCAGTATCCAAGTACTTCAATTCTACATCCTTAAGGGGAGCACTCATAAATGCTATTGGTCTCTCTTCATTTTCATCACCTTTTTGTGTCAATGTTGTTGCGCAGGAATGTTCAAATGCAAAAGAGTGAATAAAGAATGGCTTAGTATAATCTGGGTTAGTCAATACTGGAGCATTGGTTATAGCTTCTTTTATATCTTTGAAAGCTGCTCTGGCCACTAGTGTCCACTCTATCTTGGCATCCTTCTTCAACATAGAATTTAGAGGTTGTACTATCTCAGCAAAGCCAGTGATGAATTTCCTCACAAAGTTTATTTTGCCAAAAAATGATTTTAATTCTTTTTTGCTAGCAGGCAACTGCAACTTACTGATCCCTTCCACTCTGTCTAGATCTATGGAAATCCCATTCTCAGAAATGATATGTCCCAGTAGCTTACCTTCTGTCACCCCAAAGACACATTTCTTTGGGTTCAAAGATATACCATATTTTTCACATCTTTGCAATACTTTCCTCAAATCATCTACATGAGTAGACCTGTCTTTAGAGAAAACTGTCAAATCATCCATATATATTACTATGCATTTTCCTACAACTCCATGAAAAGCAATATCCATGGCTCTTTGAAATGTAGCCCTTGCATTTATTTAACCATAAGGCATCCTTCTATAAGCATAATTACCCCATTTACAAGTAAAAGTGGTTTTCAACCTATCTTCTTTATCCACTAAAACTTGATTGTAGCCAAAGAATCCATCCAAGAAGGACATCATCTTGGCACCATTGACTATCTACAAAACCTCATCCAAAGGTGGCAAAGGGTAGTTATCTTTTTTTGATGCTTTATTAAGGTTTCTAAAGTCCACACAACCGAATATCTCCATTATTTTTGCTCACAGGGACTAAGTTATCTACCCAAGTGGAATGCCTCACAGGGAAGATTATCCTTGCAGATAATAATTTCTTGACCTCTTCAAAAATCAAGGGTTCTAATATGGCATTCGCTGGTCTCTGTTTTTGCCTAAATGGTTTTACTCTTGGTCTTAGGGGAATCACATGAGTTATGATAGATGTATCATAAGTTTTAAGATCCTCGTATGTCCACACAATTGCATGTTTGTAATATTTTAGTACAACGATTATATCATTCCTCAACTCAGTGGAACAGGTCTTCCCAATTAGCACATTTTGAGGATCCTTATTAGTACCTAGGTTGAAAGGATCGCACTTACCTCATTCTATTTTAGGAAGATCTCTCTGCCTAACTACCCCATCAAAATAAAAAATCTTTTCTAACTCAGTTACTCCCTTTGGTAAGAAATTACTTTATAAGTCAACGATATCTTCCTCATCCTAAGATACTTACGGTCTATCCTGTTCATCAATTATTTTGGCTTCAAAAACATCATGACTTGTTATAAAGTCAAGGATTTGTTGGTCACCCTCAAATACTTGAAAGTTTGTTACATTGTCAGGTATACTAGGAATAGACACTAATTCTACTGCAAATTTCTTTAGTACATACAAGGTTAATGGTTCAAGTGAGCTGGCTGCAACTGTTAAGGCATCTGGATGTTGATTTAATTCTCTAGAAATGTGTATAATATTGAACACATCAAAGGATTCTATCAAATCCTAGACTCTATGCATATAACTCACCATCTTTCGAAAATTACAATCATACAACTTCCTAACCTGTCTAACCACTAAATCATAATTAGATAAAACTTGAAGTACTCTTACCTTCTTCTTGATGGCCATTAATAACCCATGTACTAGTGCTTCGTATTCTGCTACGTTGTTTGTACATGGAAACTGTAATCTGTAGGCTGCCAAAAATGACTTCCCATCAGGGTTAATAAGTTCTATTCCTGCCCTTGCTCCTTGTTTAGATTTTCATCCGTCACACTTTAAAATCCACATGTTATTTCTTTTGCGAATTAGATCTCTTATTTTTATAGGAAGCACTTTGTTTAACTCGGGTTTTGCAGGAACTGTTTACCTTTATACATTTTTGTTTGTCCTATAGGTACCATGGTATTTTATATGAGTTTATGAGGGTTAGAGTGCTTTTTATCTTTTGATTATATGGAATCACTTGGATTCTTCGGTATACCACTAGCTCTCTTGTGTAGTGGCAACTTAGGGTTATCAATAGTATGTTCACTTTCTAATTTTCAATTTGTGTCATGCATTTTCTATGTTGATATTCAATTATTTCCCTACATATTCCACAATCTTCTTCAAAATGAGCAGTCTTATGAACCTTGCACCATCCTTTACATAGAACATCCTGAATAGAAGTTCCCTACTGAATACATTTCCAAATTTCCCTATTCATGATCTGGTTAAAACTACTTATTGTGTTCCCTTCTTCATCAGAAGAATCAAGATCCGATTCAATGAGAACACTAGTTCCTTTGTCTATAGGTTTCTCTTCGAAATCAAAGGCTAGAATTTCTTCTATTTGGAACCCCTATTAGAAACTCTATACACACCAGGCTCTACTGGAACATACAACACCTCATTTTTTTATTATACTCTGTTATCATGTGTTTCATTTTTGGTTCTACCTCAATCCTAATATGGTTAGGGATACCTCTCCAGGGCAACCACATGTGTGAAAAAACTGTTGCCATATATCCATTCAAAGTCTTGGACCAGTCTCTACTCAACAACATCCCATAATTCACAGGAATATCGAATACCTGAATGTCAATATATTGTTGGACTCTAGGATCAACAGCTAATTGCATTTGAATATGCATCAATTCTCCTACAACATTTACTTCAGATTTGTCTAATTGAGTTACAACTTTGGCCAACTTAGTAGGGGTGAGTCCTAAAGTTCTACACACTCCTAATGGCATGACATTAGTAGAGGCCCCAAAATCTACCATGAAGTTATGTAGGTTTTTCCCAAAGATTCTTAAGGTCAACAGGAAAGGAGGAGATTCCTTCTTTTTGGTATACTACATTAGTATTCAAGGTTGCTCCATACTTTTGTTCTTATCCGTAAGTTGTACTTCTTTACTGTGATTATCTAGACCTATTAAGTTTTCTCTAGGACCTTATTCATTTAAGGACTTCATGAAAGCAGTTCTAACTCCTGGACTTCTCAGCAATTCATACAAAGGAACATTAACTTTTATTTTCCTAATCTGTTCAGATAAATAACTCATCAATTTAGAAGCATCATTAGGTTCTGATTTACCTACTTGGACTTTTTGTGAGGATGAAGTACCAGCACCTTGATGATTTGCCTTAGGAGGTAAAGGGTTGTTCCTTGAATGTACATCTGGTGGTGTATTGAAATTGCTTGGAGGTGTAGAAGTAGTGAAAGGACCTCCTGGCTTGTTGTTACTTCTCAGGTTGTACGTATGATTTCTTTGAGACTATTGAAATGTCTGGACTTCATTTGCTTCACCTTGCACCTCATTCTCAGTTTCAAAGGGGAATTGAAAATTTTCTAACACCAAAGCTGATTCAGGATACATATTTTCTTGATAGTATGATATATCTTCTTCAATTTGATCTTCTTCTTTTTGTGAGAACGCAAAACTTTCTAGAACCAATGCTGACTCATATCCTGATGGTACTATTTCATTTTCTTTAGGAACAAGGAATTATGATGTAGGGCTTTGCACTCCCACTTTGAAAATACTCGCTACTAAGTGGAACTGTGGGCAATCCAGCTCAACATGAGCACTCATGTTGTGGATCCTACACCAATTCTTAAGAGCCACATCTGCTACTTGTACCCTAGTAGGTTGTTTGGATTCCTGATTGTCTGGACTCTCAAAAGGAGAGGCCAGAGTACCATTATTTGGCCTTGTATTCCAAACTCTAAGAGGCCTAAGATGATTTGAATTTCTATTATCATTTTCATAAGCTTTATTGTCTCCATTATGACCTCTAGTTTGCAGTCCTTGTCCATGATTTTGATGATTGTTACTTTGATGATTCTGGCCATAGAAACTATGATTTCTCATTCGAGTCACTTCTATAGTCAATCTTCTCAAGTGAGCAGTGATTTCCTTCAATTCATCCCTATCCTCCTATGCTTTGGCTACATAAGTATCTTGTGGAGCTTGAAAGAATGAGTGTCCATTAAACTTGTCATCATTAGCAACATTACCTATTTATGGAACCATAGCGCATGTAGGAACTAGATTGTACACTGGAGTATGATGCATCAGTGCACCATTCAATTGTTGCATTTGATTAGGAATTGCAGCACCTCCAAGGCTCACTAAAGGACCATGGCTTGTCTGCAACATCTCCTAATTTATTTTCACCACTTCTTTATATGCTTGAGACAAATTTGTCACTTGAGGCACCTGTCTCTTAACAAACACTACAGTTAATGGATTCAAAGCAGCATAATACATTTGTAAGACTGCATCATCAGTTGTAGTATAAGGAGCTACTAATCTTGAATAGGCCCTTGAAAATGATCATTAAATGCAATTATAAATTCTCCTTCACTTCTTTTAATTTTTGCTAACCTATGATATAGGGATGCTAGCTCTATTAGAACTCTAAACCTGGACAGGAATGTTTCTTCCATGATTTTCCAACTTGTGATGTGATTATTAGGAAAATTAACATACCAACTATAAGCTTGTTCAGATAAAGTGAAAGGGAACAACCTGCATATCACGTCTTCATGTTCTAATCTTGCCCTGAAACAAGTCTCTTTGAAGATCCTTATGTGATCTTCAGCATCCTAATATAATTGATATTTCGGACATATCTTGTCTAGATTCTTTGGTATGTCATGATATGCATTAAAGTGTATAGGTGATTCTACATTGAAGAATGCCATGACTGGAACTCTAGGTGGAACTAAGCCAAAGTTTGGTTGATTTTGAGGATTTAAACCAAAATTTAGTGGTCTAAACGTGGAAATGTTTGGACTTACCAAATTAGGTTGGACCAAAGGTGAACTTGGACTTGGAGGAGTATGTGATGAACTCCCCAACTGAAATATTCTAGGACTTAAGATTAAGGGATTATTGATACCTTTACCTTGTCTATCAGGTAATTGCACAAAAATATCTCCTGGATTTGACCTGGACCTAGTTGTTGGACCAGTCATGTTAGCCAGTTTGTAGAAAGATTGCTTTAAATCCTATCAGGCCCTCCTTCTAGTGCCAAAAACTGTTGATGCGGCTATTATACATGCACAACATGAGATAAAATTCACAATGAACTTCGTCTATCTTGAAAGATATGGAGAATTATTGAATAATAATTCACAATCCCAAGGCTTCATTAGTCAGGTCATGACTGTGTAAGATTACTCAGTGTTCAACGTGAAGCTATTTAACAAGGGGCCTTACATGATTTAATTATTATTTGTTGGCTAAGATTACTTAATCTTTGCAAATAATTTCAAGTTACTCTAAAAATTATTGATCCTTTGCAAATATTTGTAACTTTACTATCAATCTTTGCATGAATTTTAAAGAAACATGCTCTGTATTTCAAATTTATGAAAACTACTAAAAATCTTTATCATTTGCATGTATTTACCAGAATCTTTAACAATTTCCTCTAGATTACTACATGTTCGCTACTTTATTTAAACTACTGGCCAAAAGAAATATAAAAGATAGAGTTAGAAACATGATCGAATACAAAATATGATGCTCTGTTACTCACATGGACAAGTTTGATTATCCTGGACAATTTACAAGTAAATAAACTCTTATATGCTAATCTAGATCATTTTCACAAATTCACATATAGAATTGTAATCTTCAAGGAAATATATCAGAAACACCTGAATCAAATAACACTCTGGAATAGATGCAGAAATTTGATGTTTGTATTTACTAATATATACCAACCATTTCATATTTACAATGTTCAATGACTTCAAATCTTTTGAGTGTACCAACAAAATTATCAAACTTATAGACGTTTTTACAAATGTAGAAAGGAAATAGGATGTTCCACATTGTCCTTCCTATAGACACATGCAGATTCCTTCTCAAATTAACTATGCTCAAAGTACTCTCCTAGTCACTTCTCTTGCAAAATGCTCTGGTGTATTTTTTATGTAAGTCATGTATTTTTTATATAATGTAGCAAAGATCCTTATATAGATCTAGATCCTTTACTATGGCTACAAAGTCCCATCAAGGGTCAAGATTCAAAATACAATATCAACGGTAAAGAGAAAACCTACCAACTATGCACCAGCTGGCACATGGGAATATCCTTGAAATATTCTCTACCAGTTGTCACTTCAAAATATCTTGAAGGAATATTCTCTCAACCACAAAGATGCCTTCATAGTCATCTTGACGTATCACAATATTTCTTACAGTTGACCTTCTGTCTTTGACTTCCCTAAAGATACAAAAGAATAACAATAAAGAATGAAACAATTAATGCATAAGTCCATCAATCACTATCCTCGATATCTTCCACCTATCGATCTCCTTCCTTCTATCTCATATAACTTGTATATCTCTCGGCCAAGGCTAATATGGGTGCATGACCTATCTTTTGAGACACCTCCCATGTGTATTGCTACATCTCCACACTTTTCTTCAACACTTGTGCCCTGCCTTCCATATCCTCTTTTCTTTTCTGATACTTCTTAATTTTGGCACTTAATTCCATTATCAATTCCATTACATCTTCACTCAAGTTATTAATAGGAGCATCAATGCAAGCCTAAAATCTATCCTTAAACTCTTGAACTGTTACTGATACATCATATACCTGAGCTTTAGAATAAGGATGCCTTACCAAGTGATGTACCATCTTCACATGTTTGTCCAATAGGTCCTGAGCAATTCTTTCTAACTTTTGAACATTAATAATGCATGGTCTGAGTATACCTTCCTCAAATTTCAGCTCCATTCGCCATCGAGGTACTTGAAAGGCAACCTTTAAGGTCAGGATTCACTCATTGATCAATGATTCCATATGTTCTTCCATAGCATTGAGTTTATTCAATTCATCTTTATTTTGTTTTATTCTGGATTGACATTTTCGAAGAAGGCTAGCACAATTATTCTTTTCAATAAGACTGGTATCCTAGTTGCTAATTGCAATCTTTATTATCTCCTCCCCTTTCTGTATGAATGTCTTTACATACTCTTCAAATATGCTAGCTTTTTGCCTTTTATTCTCCATGTCACTTATTTGCTCTTTGGATAAAATTGTCAATTCTGAAGGCAATTCAGGTAAACCCTATCCATGATCTATCATTCCTTGGATGAATTGTTGTAATTGGGCAATGTGCCCTTTCAACTACGCCATCTTCTATTTTTCTTTCCTCATCTTGGTGGTAGTTAGTTCTATCATTTCTTGCAACTCATTAATATGTTGCTCTTGATTAACCTATCCAAGATTCATACTTATAACATTGTATTCCTCCATGCCTATTTCACCTTTTTCTTTATCAGCTTGAGGAACGGCCATTTGCACAATTCTGGTACCAGAAGGATCTCTTTTTATTGCAAACACGATCTTTGCCTTCCTTTTACCTCTCTTGGCGGCCTCCTTAGCTAATAAGCTTTTTATATCAATTGGCATTAGTTGCACTGTTGATTCCTGTCGCACCTTAGATCCAACCCAAGATGGTACTGTCATGCTTGTATCTGCAGCCTTATCATTCATCACCTCATCTTGAGGTTCCCATGTTATCACTTCTTCTTGCCCTTGTTCTTCTTTCTCTTGATGTTGTTTCTACTGTTGATCATGTTGTCGTCATGGAGTTTGTTGTTGAGGAGGTTGTTATTCTTCAACATTTTGTTGTTCCTCCATGCTAACTACAGGCACACTCTCCTAGACTGGTATATCTTATGTTTGATAAGCTGGTGTATTACTAGTATCTTCACCCTCTTTCTCTTCTGCCTGCTACTTCAAAATATCTTGGGCAACTTCTTTTACTTCTTCCATTATATTTTCAAGCACTAAGTTATCAAATGTATCAATCATTTTTGTATCTTCTACTAATTGTGTGACAACCTCTGGAACTTGTGATGTTGTTGCTACCTATTGTGATGCTGCTGCATCAAATGTTCCTAGCATGAGGTGACTCTTAGGTATTTATCTATCTTCTTCCTCCTTGCTGCTCAACTCTAGGTTGTCACCCTACTTTCATCCTCACTTTCATCTTTATCATCTTCGACATTATCCTTATCCACATCCACCACCTCTATATCTTCTTTTGTGGATGCTTGAGGCATGGATGCACCTGGTAGCACTTCCTTAGTCATTTCCTATTTGACTTGGATAAATCCTTGGAGTTTCTCTTGTTGCGTCTATGTTTCCAAAGGTGTTTGTTGAGCTGTTGGTGTGACTTGGACATTTGGAGTTTGTTGAGGCACTGCAGGTGTTTGTACTGGAGGCTACTCTATTGTAGCAGATGCACTTGATGTTCCCTCCTCTACAGATGTAAATGTTCCTGAGGGAATAGCCATTGTTACCCCTAATGCATAAGGGTCTAATAATGTGGCTCCAATGCTTGCTTTGGCTATCTTTGCCTCAACTATTTGCCTCTTTCTTTTCAAGAAATCATCAAAATTATCTTCACTCTCCAGACTTCTCTTTTTACCCTTCTTTCTTAGGTATGTAATTGTTATCCCTCTGGCCTTTAGTTCTTCTATTTTTTCTTTTATCCAAACATTTGAATATGTTATTATTGGCCTTGAGATATTGTCCAGTGAAGTCTCCATAGGGTGACTCCAGTCTGGCTCAGTTATAATTTCATCGGCTACCCTTTTGGTGTCATAACTTGTATGCAATATTTTATCGTAATCATTTTTAATCTCTTGGGGTACCTCAAGTACTCCCAAGGTCTTTATTTGATCAAGGGTTAGTCTTTGATGAGCCCTTTTCCTAACTTCTGCTTCATTGTCGCAATCAGTCTAAAAATCTTCAAGATGTGGTTGATGTCTAAACTTCTTATCCACAAAATTTTGTATTCTCCTAAATGGGTCAAATGGTCTAGCCAAATCAAAAGTTTGGAACCCAAAATATTGTAATTCTGCTTATAATACTTGGGCAACTTCCTCGCTAAAACATTGGTATCTACCAATACCAAAAGGAAACTTGATATTACCTTTGTGAAACTTGGCCTTATACATACCATAAATGTTTAATTTTTGTCTAGTAAATTCTAACACCATTTTGTTTGTTGGGTACCTTGGCAGTTTGAAAGGTTTACCCATGCATCCTTCTATTCTAATGAAGTGAAAGTAGGAAATTGAATGTACCATGCACTATGCAAATTGATTGCATTCCGTGCATCTAATGATAACCTTTTATCTCAATCTCCTATTAGTGTTCTCACCAGGTACATATAAAACACATCATTAACCCTTATATAATTTTGCATTACATTCTTTTCCTGCAAATCCAGGTAATGATCATAAACTAACATCTGTCCTGGGCGATTTCCCAATGTACCCATCCTTGGTATTCCACTCAATTGCATCTTGGTTGTGTAGTTAGGGTAAAATTGCAAATCAGGGCAAATGAATAAACAGCAATGATAAAAACCCTAGCAATGCACAATGAAGCACAAGACAACATGAAAATCAAAATAACAAATGCAAATGCAAACCGATCTCCACGCTATGCTCGATTTATCTCCATTGCTCTTCTCCACCTCGCATGAGCATGCAAGATTTTGAAGGATTATTGTTGGAAGAATGTTGGGTGCTCACTTCTGCAACATAACATTAAGATGAAGATGCCATAATGAATGATAGATGAAAGATGCAAAGGCTCTAATGATATTTCAACAGCATGTGGATACTTGAGGATCAATGCATCTTAGAAAATTTGGCAGAATAAGGGTACTTGAGGCTCAATGCATGCTAATGGCTTATGAGGGGGTTGATTTATAGAATTGGCTTGGTTCAAATGGATGGCTAGGATCAATTAGGGCTTTAGATGAAATGGATGGATAGGATTAAGTTAGGTTTCCTTGCACATTAAGAAATTGTAGTCATGTGATATGTGGCAAGGGAAGATAAGGCTTAGGTGTGCTTGTGAAGGATATGAATGAAAGTTGTATTACAACACATGATTGACTGGACAAGTGTTGGAATGTGATAAAAGATGAGTGTTTAATTCAAATAAAATATTTGAATTAGTTGGGATATGAGTTGGAAAATTAATTAAATAAATAAAATTTATTTAATTAATTAGATAAATGAATAGGATGGGATAAGATATGATGTGGAAATTAATTAAATAAATAAAATTTATTTAATTAATTGGGATGAGGATAAGATAAATGGGATTATGCATGTGAAATTAATTAAATAAATAAAATTTATTTAATTAATTAGCTAAGTAGGATGAGGATGGGATTGAATGGGATTTTAATTAAATAAATAAAATTTATTTAATTAATTGGCTAAATGGGATTAAGAGTGGGATTTAGGACAAATGGCTTATGATGTTTAGGATAATGTTTTAACAAGGTGTTGTAGGATATGGACAAAGTTGGGACAAATTTGGGTGTCTACAGGTTGCACATGACTATACTATATAGGATGACATAAAGAACATCCTTTGTTTCTTCCATCTCATAACTTGTGCAAAAATATCATTGCTAATGGTTAAAGCCTAGTGAATTGCCCCTGTTTCTTCTTTGATAAACTAAATTACAGAGAACATCCATGGCTCAAATATACTTGCATTTGTCAGGCCCATTAATCTGCTTAACAATGTGATCATTATATAAATGTCTTCCTTGAAGTGTATCCTATACAAGTGCTTTGGGACCCTAGCAGCTACTTTTGGTTTCTTGTCCTGTGAATACCATCCATAAAATATTGTGCTTTTGTAGGATGCTTCATTTCCCTTAAAATCAGTTGTGTATTGTTCTACATCAATTTCTTTCATTTTATCAATGATTTTCAAACCAAAAGTTTTAGCTATCCTTTCCACCGACAAATTTGCATATACCACACCATTGTGCTTCACCTTCCTCGAGTTCATGTCATACTTCTAGATGCATTCAATAACCAAATCCCTAGCTTCCATTGCAAGTGGGAATCTCGCAACATTAAAAAATGTCACATCCAGTATATTCTTCATTGCCAGAGATGCTCCAGGTGCTCTAATCTTTTGTAACAATTTGGTAGAGTCAAAATCCCCAATTTCTATGTCAACTGCCCTTCCTCTTGCAGAATAGATCTGTGAATTATAACCCCTGCTTAGAAATTCTTCCTTAATCATTTCTTTCCTTGTGTCCTTCTTTTCTCCTTTTCCAACCGTCTTCTCAGTTTTCTTCCCTTTGGGTGGCATCCTGTCGAGAAACATATTCATTTTACAACCACATTCATGTTTTCTAGGGTTTTACCATACATATTTACCATTTAACGTTTTACCCTAAGGTTTTCTTTTTACCTTTCAAATTATGTATGGTTATCCTATTGTGTTTAAGTTTTACGAATTATCATCGTAATTAGCTAATTTTAAACCATTTATGTTACCCTATTGTAATTACTGTAAAATTCACCATAATTGCATTTCGTTAAGCACAAGTGGGATTTTTAGATATATACCTAGATTCGCAACCATTGGCTTTAATACTATTGACAAGAGATTTTACCGTTCGAGTTTACCACAACCATCCTGGAATCTCAATTGGCCTTTACTTGCCTTAGCTCTGTGTAATACTCTGCAACTAAATTCTGAATGCAATTGTAAGGTTAATGCAACCAAAATTCCCTTTTACTCCTTTGAAATTAGGTATTTCTTGTGGTAGATATGCATTAAATGTTGTAGATAGTATATGCAATTTGATTTTCGCTTTACTTTTACCATTCCATGCATATTTTAAATTTTGTATACGTTGCCTCTTTTGCACTTTTGCATTTGTATATCTTATACATGCACTTTTCATTAATATGCAAGGAAGGAGTGATGATGTCATTACAGACATTTTGATTTAATGACCTTCTTGACGTTAAGTTTGCCTTTTGTATCCCAAAGCATGCACAAGGTACCTTTATGCATTTGCAATTTTCCCTCTCGTTTGTTTTGTATATCTGTTTGTATACATTTATGTATATCTTATACAATCGCCAAGCATACAAGTGTGGACTCCATCAGGTTTATGAGATGACTTGGAATCACCTTCAAGTCTGATTTTATATATATTTTATTTGTATCACATGCATACGTCATGTTGACTTTTCCACCCCTCGTTATGCGTAAATGCACCTTATTCTACAATTTAATCCTAAGTTCATATCCATAATTGCATCTTGCCCTTTTGTATATTTAATACATGCATCTCAACATGCAAACACAGACCTCACCTAAAGTTTATAAAGTCTTAACTTTCTACTTGCGTCTGGATTTGTATCTGCATTTTAGATACATGCGCTTATACATACAAAGACACATACAAATATAACCATTTGTTTCCTCTTTCTAAACTCAATTAAACTTTCCTTCGGGTCTGTTTATACACTTGTATAAGAAAGTGAACCATTAATCAATGTATTAACCATACAAATGAGACGACCACGACTTTATATGCTACTTTTGAATTTCCTTTGACATCCGCCAATGCATATTTTGGATTTGTATAAAAGATACATGCATTAGAATATACAAATACAAATGCAGATTTCTACCATTATAAAGCATACCTATGAAGAGCTATCAGGTCCAGATTTTGTTTATGCATTGCTTTGAACCACTAAGGATATACACGTGACATGTGATTTTAACCCGATGAACATCATAACCTGACATACCAAAAGAACAACAAAGTGTATGAGATACATGCAAATGGTTATGTATATGAGATACACGTTGACCCAAAATAGTTCAACGTTGACTTTTTACAAAAAACTAGCATAACTCTTAAAATACGTAGAATTTTCAAACTATTCAAAAAGCAACCCTTACTGAATTTTGACACATTTCATTGGTAACAACCGTTTTTCACCTAGCATTGTGCAACTTAAATTTTGAGCATCAAAGACATTTTACCTATACTGCCAACCAAGCAGAACCAAACCAGACAAAAGTAAAAGCAAAAGCAAGGGTCCTCATTTTTCTAAAGGGTAAAATGGGGTGTGTTGTGAGTATCACAACAGGTCTTACCCTAACTACATCTAGGAACTACGAGCAATAACAAAATACCAATCTATAAGTATTTATTCTTGGTCTACGAGGAAAATACCCTAGTGTGTGTATGGTAAAACATGTAGTGGTCTACACCACAAGCATTTACCAAAATGATGCTATTTGAAATAAATAACAATAAGAATCACAGTATTCTACAATAATAGAACAATGTTACTCGATATTAGTGTTGTAAAGGAGGTTGCAAGCTCCTTGAGGGTGTAATATGTTGTTGAACAACTCAAACCCTTAAACAAAAGAGCCTCTTCACAGCTCCAAATCCAATCAATAACTCACAAAATTAACAATGAGAGATTCCACAAAGTGACGAGCATCTGAATCTGCAAAGTCTATTTGTGAGAGAGCATTTTCAATCCTTCAATAGTGCTTGAGAGAAGATTTCTGTGTATTTTCAAAGAGCTAAGAGAAAATAATCAGTTGGCAATCTTAAATTGTTTAAGAGTCTGCCTTTTGTCAATCTTCCTCTTTTGCATGCAAGAGGGGAATCTACCAAGTTGAGTACACTACAAGGATCATTCTAAGGTCGCATGAGCATTATCATCCCTAGAGATTCTAGAAATGGGCAAGAGAATCTTTGTTTGAAGTTTGGCACATTTGGGATGCTAACACGGTGTGAGGATGTCCACACGTGGTGCTTGCATCCTAGGAATATTCCTCCAAACTTCATACATGTTCTCTAAAAAGAACAACAAGTAAATATCTGAATTACATTTTTGGCAAATAGTTAGTGATGAGGGGAAAATAGGCCAAAAGGTCAGGTTCGGTGACCCTAAAAACATGCTACGGGTGCGGACACTAAAGCGAGCAAAACGTATCGTGAAATTGTGAGGGTATGCAATTTTCTACATTACAATTTCCTATATAACAAAAGCTAGAGAAGTGTACGGTTATGTTGAGTTTGCACAGGTACACAGGCATTATCAGATTGCATACAAAAGTGTGGGAAGTGATTGTATTGCATTCCTATTTCAAGATAATACATACTTGGCCTCTCTTCTAAGTGGAGTTTTTAACCATGTTAAACACTATGCTATGTGTAAATCTCTCATGTTTATAGATTTTACATGTTTAAATCTTTATTTGGACTCTACTGTTAAATTTTAGATTTGCAGATGAAATTTTAGATTTCCATTTAATAGTGGTTTTCTTTCATTTCTAACATTCCTCTCCTATGTAATTACCCTATCGTTTACCCTTTTTAGTATACCTTCCTACATTGTAAAGTGATTCAATGTTTTGGGTGGTGAATCTCTTCTCATTATTAAGGACAAGCATAGTAGAAGATCCAACCACACTAGTGATTGTAAGTATAGAAAAGGTGTACAAACCTACATGGTAGTCTGATGATGATATATAGAACCACATCATGGCCCACAAAGGCATGAATTATGTACCTCTCAACAATCTCACACTTGACAACGTGTTTATTAGTATTTTTCCCTTGTGAATATCTTTTCAAACCTTCAGACTAGGTTCCAAGACTTTGCAAATGCTAAACAACCCTTTTCAGATACACAATAAGAGGGTCACTTGGGAGACCTCAGGGTCACTCAAGAGGCCCAAGGTTACCCAAGTGACCTATTTTTAAATTACAAGGTCACCTGGGTGACTTCCCTTAGCAAAAGGGGTGAGCCACTTCTCAAAAGGTTCAACCTTGTCATGTTTTGGCATGCTTGATTTCTTTTAGTTTCACCCAATTTACTTTTGTTTTTGGATTTTGATTGGAAATTTCTTCATGAATAACTAAACCTCTACTTTCACTCACTATTTTTCAACTCCCAATCACTTTTTTGTTCACTCCTTATCAATTCCCAGTGATCTCCCAATCAGTCTTCTATTTTCTCCTCTCTAACTCTTGTGATCTCCCAATCAAACTCAGTTATCTCCTCAATCAAATCATGTTAACTCCCCAATCACTCTGACCTATTTTGTACATTTTCTACCTGTATATACCCCCATTCTCTATTGATTTAGGGGAGGCCAAGAATTACTTGCATTTTTCTTTGAACTAATTTTCTCTTGAGATTCAAGCTTTACATAGGAAACCCCCATAGCACTCTTGTGCTCATGCAAGCCTACGTGTGCCTTTTATTTTTATTTTTATACTACTTTTCAGCCCAAATTCATTTCCTCATATCCCTACCTTTGTCCCTATCATCAAAAGGAGGACCCCATTGTTGCAGAGGAAGAGACGATTGCGACAAGATCTTTGAGGATAAAATCCTAGCACTGGCACTTGAATTATATAAGTTCATTTATTGCTTTCATTAGTAATTACCTCACAATCTTTCCCTTGAGGGAGTAAATTGATGTTTATTTTCTCTTGATAGTGTAGATTTTATTGCTTTTAATTGCTTTCTAGATTAGATTCATTTCTTGTTTTGCTTAGAGTAGTTGTAAATTTCATTTTCATTGAATAGTTTACATCCACATCAAAACACAAAAAATAAAACAAAAACATAGACAAATTGCATTTAGGAAAAACCATTTAGATTTGCATTTATATTTTATTTTCAATAGAAATTAGGTCACATAAAAAATTAGAAAAAGAACAATTTTTTTTGCATTCATCTAGCATAATTGCATATAGACTCATATAAATATTTGAAAACATTCACAACAACAAGAAATCCCTCGATCTCATCACGAGGCACAAAATTTAACAATTTCAACAAAATTAAAACATTTAATCAAGAAAGCCCTTGATCTTGTCATGACACAAACTTCAACAAATTCAACAAAATCCAACGAAGTCAATACTCAACAAACACAATAGATCAATTCAAAGCAAAAATGAACATCCATCTCCTCCACTTAGCACTTAATGTGCCTAGGTGTGAGGAAAGATTGAATCCAAAAGGTCCTAGAAGAAATTAGGAAGAACCTTCCTGCACAAGAAAACCACATTGAGGAAGTAGCCCAAGAACAAGAAGCAGTCTTGAGGCCCATTCAACAACAAAACAAACAAAGAAGATGAAGAGAGGAGCTTCATAATAGAGAATGTAGGCTTGTTGAAGAGTTCATTGAACTTGAACAAAGGAGACTTGATAAATTTTGTCTCTATGCAAATAATGAGTTAAACAAACTTAGAGAAAGTGACTCTCTAGGTCACACAAGAATCACAACAACCACTCTAATCCAATATTTTCGACAACAACAAATTAACATCAACAATCATAACAATGGACAATAGGACACTCAAGCCAACAACATGATCAATCTAATCACAATCTATAACATTCTACTTCTACAGGAATAGAACATCCTCTATTCCACCACCACTCAACTATCTCTTGCCACAAGAATAGGAGTGACTAGGTGGGGTGCCTTTAGTAAGGATGCAGTTCATGTGCTATGTTAGAGTTTGACTCACCAATCAAACTCAAGTTGATCTTGATCTTGAACAACACAGCGATATCTTTACTCATGACAACAAATTCTAACTATAAGGGGTCTACATTAGATGGATACAAATTATCTTGTGCATTCTATCATATTACAACCATTTGAGGTCATGATTCCAACTATAATTTTGAAGTAAAACAAAAAACAAAAAAATCCATTGGATAAGTAAAGTAGATGATCAAAATGAATAGATAAACTGCTAACTTTGACGAGTTCCATTAGAAAATGAATATCCTTGGTATAGAGCTCTGTAGATAAATGCTTAACTACATGACAAAGGCCTGTTGTGAGCAGATTGTCTTCTCTACCAATTGAAAACTTGCATCTCTATATCTGCTCAATGCGCTTTCCTCGTGTTGCAAATTTTTATATAGCACCTTCACCAAAATAAATAGATTACTCATTTAAAAGAAAGAACTATAGACACTTAAATTTGTCCATGTCTTGACCATCACCTTGTCAATAAATTACTAGAGACATAATATGACATTTTATCCTAATCCAACTCCTAATCCCATCCTAATCACCTAGACAATTAATTAATTAAATCTTATTTATTTAATTAATTTCCCTTTCACATGTTCCAACTAATTCAAATACAATATTTGAATTAGGCTCTCACCTTTCACCACAATCCAACACATTGTTAGAAATGAAAGCAACACTTCTTCAATGGAAATCTGATTCAAATAAATTTCTGCAATCTTTTAATTGTGTATTATTGATGGAGATTGTAACAAGAAATGAAATTATGCTTCACAGAAATGCAAAATCAAAAATCTGAACACATAACACAATGTTTAACGTGGAGAAAACCCTTGTGGGTAAAAAACTCCACACAAGAAAGAGGCCCAATGTTTATATTAATCTGAAAATGATTTACAATACAACAACACCACCGATCTCTTCTTCAGTCTTCAATCTGATAGCATTTTGGTAACACTTGAGTACTTGTAAACTTGTTATGCATCTCATCTACTATGCCATGGCTTTATAGAGTTTACACAACCTCCACCTTGGAATATGCAACATTCAGTGACTTCTTACAAGCTCATAACACTTGTCAAGAGTCAACAAACAACCTTGGGTGTTCATGGACAAGAATAGGCTCTTACGGGGTCATAAAAGTTGTCATACATGCATCCTACACTTGGTAAAAGATGCCCATGCAAGCTTGAATGCCTAGGAGCCAAAAATAACCACTTACAACATCTTATGATGTGTCATATGCTGTCATAGATTCTTATGACAACTTACAGTTGTCATAGAATCTCTTACACCTTACAACATCTATGACATGCGTCATAACACTAAAAATAGCTGATTCCTCCACATGTGCACCCCACTTTGACCAATTACCATAGTAAATGACATCCCGTAACTACCGCTGATAACTCTGAAACTTACCAATGCAGTAATTACCGTAGACAGTAAATATTTTTTACCACTGCCGATGAAACTTGTACATCTCCTTAGGGCTAATTACAAATTATAAATAATACATGGAATAATACAATATTGGGATTTACAAGGTTAATGGCACCTTATCCCAACACACATGTCACATACTACATTTTTTCATTTAATACACTTCACATGTTCCACTAATTTAAATAAATTTTTTATTTAAATTAGGTCCTCCCTACACTTGTCACATGACTACAACTCCTCATGGAGTGGGAAACCTAAGTCGATCCTAGTCGTCCACATCGCTTAAATCAACTTTTAATCTCAACCATCAATTCAAATCATTCACTTCCTATAAATCAACCCTCACACAAGCCATTTGATCAATGAGTTTCAAGTAGCCTCATGCTGTCGAATTTCCTCTTGGATTCAGTTTTCAAGTATCGTTATGCTGCTGGAATAAGCAACCAACATTCATCCTTCGAAATCTTGCATTCCTATGCGAGATTGAGAAGAGCAATGGAGTAGAGCCAAGCTTAGCATAGAGATTTGTTTTGGTTTGCTTTGTCATTTAATTTTTATGCTATCTTGTATTTTATTGTGCTGTTAGAGTTTTGATGATTTGTTGTTTGTGTGATTTAGCCCTGATTTTTACCCTAACTACAATAACAAATCAACATGCATTGAAAAAAATAGAAAAATAATTAATACATTCCAAACACAAAACCAAATACAACTCTATAAATGTTCTTTGAGCGATTGGTAAAGCGTAATGATGTTTTTCACTAAAACAACACACCGCAATTGTCTTAACAATGCAACTATGTAATTGGGATAGTTTGGTTGAGATTTTAAAACCTCATAAGTGTAAGGAAAAGTTATTCGTGCTAAATTGCTTGTTGGTAGTAAGATTAAGAGGTGAAGAACTACAACACAAAGGGATTCAACATGGATGACGTTCTACAACCAAAATCTTGAAAAATCGGGTCATACATCTAGTGCAACAAGTGGACACAATGTTGATCACCAATGCAGTGGCAATTAAAACATCCCATAAAATTCCTCTATCCTTTATGCTTTGATGGATGTCCATACCCTCTTTGAATGCTCCCTTCTTGGCCCACGCTGGGAGTAAATGTGAACTAATCACTGCCAAATGTAACTACTCGAGCTAGACAAGTGGTATGTATTTCATTGGACATCATTTTTTCTCTATTTTTGACAATGAAAAATTATGAATCCACCCATCAAAATTCAAACAGGCCTATAAAAAAATTAGAATACAACTATTTTTAGAAAAAAAATCAATATTAAAAGAACATTAGGAAAATGAATTAATTTTTCTCCAGTTCTCGAACCAAATCAATTAATATAAGTCAGTAAAGATGAAGACTATAGTGTGCAGTGACTAATAATGAGCCACATGGGTTGACCGAATCTTCATCAACTTCTTAAAAAAATGTTGCATCAGTATGGAGTTGTTGAACATGATTCTACCTGCGGGTCAAGCAAGCAGGACAGTTTAAGGTGGAAACTCAACCTTAACAACTACATGCCACTAAAACTCATCACTTCAACTGTTCGTTAGGTACCCACAAGCTAAGTAAGAATTTTTGTATAATCAAACCATTACTTTTATCTGTGGGTAAGTAGTCACTGTAGGTTCATTGTTGTTTTGATGAGGATAGAAAGAAAGGAAGAGACATCCCATATGTATTTTGAGTGGCAAAATGGCAGATGCCCAAGCGGAATCAGGCGCACCAGATGCAACTCTGCAGGTATTTGGATTTAAGGTTGAATTGGTGACTGGAGAGTGTGTTTCAGGACGCTTTGTAGTCACAGAAAGGTGTTGCCAGGTGGGTCTAATTACAAGTCAATCAACAATTCTTATTCTGTATTGCCACAGTAAAAATGGAGAACCAATTTGTTTGTGGCACACAAGATTTGGTATTTTTGTGAGCTTCTTAATTGGGGTATTTTGCAGCCGTTCAAAGTATTACATGGAGGGGTGTCTGCTTTGATATCAGAGGGTCTAGCCAGTATGGGAGCACATATTGCCTCAGGGTTTCAGAGGATTGCAGGCATAGAGCTCAATATCAATCATTTGAGGCCTGCAGCTTTGGGAGACCACGTCTATGCACAGGCCACACCTATTGTTGTTGGGAAAAGAGTCCAGGTTGCTTCCAACTTCCCTCATCAATCTATACATTTATAGATACATACTACAATTCCAATTTTCATTTACTGTGATGGCGAATTACTTATATTCTGCTTTTCTTTTGAAATCTACTACCATTTCTATTATTGGGTATTCTACTTTTCTTTGGGAATCTACTACCATTTCAATTTTCTATTATTGGGTATTCTGCTTTTCTACCTAGATGGTATTCTTGATATTGCCTTCCAATTCCATGCTATTGTATGGACCGGGCTTAATTTGACAGTTGTATAGCTGTATTTCGGAATTTTTGTTGTAAAATACAATCGAAATTTTAAAAAAACCGTATCATATGAAAGGAGAGATTTTAGACAAACTATCAAAATTTATATAGGATTATGATGATATATATATTTGGTTTTTATATAATTTACTTATATTAAAATATATCATAGTATTTTACAGGCACCACCATTGAATAGATAACTGTATAAAAAAAAAAAAAAAATCAAATTTAGGCCCTGAGTACCATGTATATTTCTTTTGCTATTCTTACCACAAAGGTGAAATTTAGGCCATCTTTTCCAAGAGTTTTCAATTTCATCCTTTTGGGGCTCTCTTTTACCTGTTGTGTGTTATGCTTATAGATTCAGGTACTCTGTTGCCTTTATAGCTGATGCAATAATTCTAGGGTCTAGGTTAAGAGGAGTGAAAAGTTTACTGGCTGCTTTTTAAGGGTTCCTCCCATCAGCAAATGTTCCACCCATTTCTTAAAACTTAGATTCAAGTAATCAATTTTTCCTTAAATGCGAATTCTTCTATGTTCTTATAAGTAAATTTACCAATCAAACTTCTTCTAACTTCACAAAATTTATAGCCTAATTTTAGATATATGCAAAATCACAAGATTTGTCAACCAAGCTATGTTTAAAAACAAGGGACTGTTGGTATCATTATCATACTAGTAAGTTTTGTTGTGACAGGTATGGGAAGTGAAGCTGTGGAAGATCTCTGAGTCCGCTTTTTCTTCAAAAATAGAGTCTTCAAGTTTGCCTGACAAGTCTGTGATGGCCGTTTCAAGGGTAACATTTTTATCAGGTATGCAAGTTCCCAAGTCTGCAACCGATGCTGCTGACGCTATCAGAAAGTTTGCCAAGTTATAAGGGAAGCTGGAAACGTCAAAATTCAATGTAATAAATAGAATGACTGTTCAAGGGAATGTTGTAGCTCGGTATTACATCTTAATAACTGAAGGCTTTTAATGGCTAAATTTGCCGTGAGGATGTATTGACAGTTTGCAGAGAGATGCTTCTCTCAAACCAGTTTGAGACTTATATTTTATTTGGTTACATGCTATATTGTTGAATGGATATATGTATAATTTTTTTTCCCTTTGTGATGGAGGGTATCTATTTTGTTAAAGTTGTTCATTGCAAGATCCAGGACTCATCTTTTATGGTGTTGGATGCCTACCTCTCAACAAGGCTTGATCTCTGGTGGGCTCATTTAGAACCACAGCTTCACCAACCAGTCCAAGGCACTTTAACTATATAAAAACTTTTTGGTGTAAATTGTGTAGTGAATTTTTACATCGATTTTTTTATATTATGGATTGTCAAATTCTATTGTACAATCCCTATTGCTTCTATGTTATATTCGTTTTTTTGGGTGTCATCTATGGAGTGCACATATACATGACAACATGCAGCATTCTCTAGTTCTACCCACTTACTCGAGATCAAATTTGAAGGGCTTCATATACTTTAATAAGAAAGGTTAATAGAGCATCCAATCTTTTAGTATTGACAACCTGAATGATTATTTGTCCTTCCGGTGAAAGGATAAATTTTCATAAATTTTAACAATACTAGATTGATGTTTACAAGCTAGGGAAAATATAGTTGAAATTCAAGTGTAAGATACTCGATCTCACACTTTTCCTCTCTTTTTTTTCGCCACTTTGGGTCAATGACTTGGATGCATGTTTCAAGCATATAATTTAACTATTTTAATTCACACACTGACCCAAGACCCACTCCATCACTCGAGCATGCCACATCACTTTGCTTGGAACCATTCTACTTCAATTTTGAATAGTTCACTCAACTTGGACATGATCGCACTAGTGATCAATTGTGAATAATTCGCTCAACTTGGGCATGATTGACTAGTGATCCTATCCGTTCTACTTCCTAGTGTGATCATGTCCAAGTTGAGTAAATTATTCAAAATTGAAGCAATAGGATCACTAGTGCGATCATGTCCAAATTGAGTGAACCGTTCAAAATTGAAGCAAAATGGTCCCAAGAAAAGTGATGTGGCATGCTTGAGTGATGGAGTGGGGTCTTGGGTCAATGTGTGCATTAAAATAGTCAAATTATATGCTTGAAACATGCATCCAAGACATCAACCCATCACTAGTGTGATCATGTCCCTTGTTTTCAAATTTTCAATTCCTTCATTCCAAATCCAACACTCCTAAGATTTGAATGTTATGCATTGACATGGGTGCCAAAAATTCAAAATTATGCATCTAGGGTTATGTAGTTAAAGGCATCATCCTGTTAGACTTAGGGCATGCAACTGAGAGTGGGGGGTGAATCAGTTGTGCAAAACTTTCTCCAATTTACACACTTAAATCTTCTTGGTGATTAGCAGTATATTAAACACGAAACATAATGCATTCAAATCAAAAGCAGAAACTCATCAACACAGAAGACACCAAGATTTTGACATGGAAAACCCGATTAAGGGAAAAACCACGAGGTGATTAACCCAAGAATGTATTCTCTATTAGAAGAATAGAAAGAACAAAATGGCACATGCCAATTAGGGCTCACTGCCCGAGCACACTGCTCACAAGAGGCTCACTGCCTACAAGAGACACACTGTCTACAAAAAATAAGTATCACATACATGAACTAGAGAATAGCATCTTCACCATGCTTGAATCAGTTCCATTAAGCTCAATACTCCTGCTCTGCCTTTCGCTCTGCTTTTCGCTACCACACTCTCATCTCCGCAAGACACACTTTGGAATGACTTCACAATCCCTTATTTATACAAGACATCGACTTCGGAATAATCATCTAAGTCGACAAACACCTACAAGAACATCCACAAGACGTGTAATACATCCGGTCGGCCAATCTCAGGAAGAACACCAACATCCGGTGATTATTCTTCAAATACGAACTTTAGCTTCAATGTGGACTACCAACATGAACTGGGACCAATCCAAAGATCACCACAAGCTTTCTTGAATTACCAACAACATCCACACTTCATCTGCTTACTGGAATCCTTCTCTCCTTCATCCGGAACCTCAAGAACACAGTCTGTCATCACTGTCACAAAGGAATAGGTTCTTCCAGACCTTCAATCCACAAACCAATCTACTTGACACTTCACAAGGACGTCCTCAACACTTCCTCAAATCTACAGAATAGGATAATGCATTACCAGACCTCACCGGACCTATCTGTGTCACTCTGTCACCTCTGGACACCTGCCAGAGCCGGTTCTACTTGAGCGGTCATAACTTCTTCAGATCTTCATGCAAACCTCTGAAAACTTGACTGGATCATCTCAAGGCTCATATATAAAAACCCTTTAAACCGCATCCTCTGATACTCAACTTATCTTAGACTTTTCCCTTGTTGTCATCACTATTCTTCACTGTTCCTGATTGAGACTAATTTTCTCAATATCCTCAGTACACAGCTCATCCAATCCTTCTCATTAATGAAACATGAGTATGTTGACATCAATGACAACACCAGTTAGACCCATACTTGCAACAATCTCCCCCTTTGTCATTGATGGCAACATATGATGTGAAAAACCATCAAGACAAGAACTTATCCTTACTATCACAACTCCCCCTATCAGCAACAACTATTCATATGTCTTCTCTTCCTTTACTACTCCCCCTTTGATCATCAACCACTTGTTTTTCACATGTCTTCTCTCCCCCTTTGACATCAATGGCAAAGGGCTCATACTTGCAACTCCAATACTTCAAAATCATACCTCCTGCTCCCCCTGAGTAGCAGCTCCCCATCATCAATCTGGATCACAAGATATGACTGTGATATCCATCGGACTGATGCACATCAGTGCATCCTAGTTCATCACTGAAGGGGCAATAACCCCTAACTTCTCCCTGAGATACTCGAAAGAGTCCTTGGGAAGAGGTTTAGTAAAGATATCTGCAATCTGATCCTTGGAGGGCACATACTCCAATCTAACTTCATCCTTGTTCACTTGCTCTCTCAGAAAGTGAAACTTGATAGATATATGCTTAGTCTTAGAATGCAACACCGGATTCTTAGAAATATTTATTGCACTTGAATTATCACAGAAAATTGTGATAGGCTCCTCATATTCTACTTTAATATCTCTTAGCATCTGCTTCATCCATAAAACTTGAGTGCAACTACCTGCTGCTGCAATGTATTCTGCTTCAGTTGTAGACAGAGATATTGCCTCTTACTTCTTGCTTAGCCAAGAAACCAATCTTTTTCCCAAAAAGAATGCTCCACCACTGGTACTCTTCCGGTCATCCACATCTCCTGCCCAATCTGCATCTGTATATGCATGAAGAGAGAAATCATGATCTCTAGGATACCACAGACCATACTCAACCGTCCCTTTTAGATATCTAAAGATTCTTTTGATTGCCATGACATGAGATTCTCTGGGATCAGCCTGGAATCTCGCAACAAGACCAACAGCCTGCATTATATCTGGTCTAGTTTGAGTGAGATACAACAATCGTCCAATCATTGATCTGTACTTTGTCTGGTCTACCTTAGGAGAGACATCATCTTTGCTCAACTTACATCTGGTTGCCATGGGAGTATTCATTGGCTTTGAATCTTCCATTCCAAATTTTCTCAACAATTCTTTCACATATTTGGTCTGAGAAATAAAGATTCCTTTCTTTGTTTGAGTAATTTGTAGACCCAAGAAGAAATTTATTTCACCAAGCATTGACATCTCAAACTCACTTTTCATTTGATATGCAAAGGTTTTACACATAATATCTCTTCCTCCAAAGATGATATCATCAACAAATATTTCAACAATCAAGATGTTTTCATGATCAATTTTGAAATATAAGTTACTGTCAACAGTACCTTTGTTGAAACCAATCTTCAAAAGATGTTTGTCCAATCTTTCATTCCAAGCTCTTGGGGCTTGCTTTAGTCCATACAGAGCCTTCTTCAACTTGCAGACCATATCACTATGCTCAGATAATTGAAATCCATCCGGTTGTTCAATGAACACTTCTTCTTCTAAGTCACCATTCAAGAAAGCAGACTTGACATCCATCTGATACACCTTGAAATCCTTGAAGGTAGCAAATGCAAGAAATAATCTGACTGCTTCAATTCTTGCCACCAGAGCAAAAGTTTCTTCAAAATCAATTCCTTCTATTTGAGAGTAGCCCTTGCAGACCAATCTGGCTTTATTTCTGATTACTTCACCAACTTCATTTAGTTTGTTCCAGAAGACCCATTTGGTTCCAATCACATTCTTATTTCTAGGTCTGGGAACAAGATCCCAAGTGTGTTTTTTCTCAATTTGTATCAACTCTTCCTCCATTGCTTTGGTCTAGTTTTCATCATTGCAGGCTTCATTTATTGTCTTAGGTTCAATCTTTGAAATCAGACAATATTCATCTAAATTTTGAGTAATTTTCCTTCTAGTTTGCACACCTTTGCTTTTGTCACCTATGATCTGATCTTCAGAGTGGTTCAATCTTACATACCTTGCAACTGTGGGAGTTTCTTGCACTTCTGCTTCTTGATCAAACTCATTCAGACCTCTCTTCTTCCTGATTTACCAGATCAGTCTGAATCTGACTTTCAGAAGAGGATTGAACTCTTTGAACCAGAACACCATTCTGATCATCTTCATCGTATTCATAAAACCTTGAGGGTTTCTCTATTCCCTCATCAACCTTCACATTTGTACTTTCTATCATCTTTCTTAGTCTCTTGTTATAACACCGGTATGCTTTGCTTTGAGTAGAGTAACCCAAGAATATTCCTTCATCACTTGTAGCATCAAACTTGCCTAGATCTTCATCTCTTTTGATGTAACATTTGCTACCAAAGACTCTGAAATATCTTATAGTAGGAGTAATGCCAAACCAGAGTTCATAAGGGGTCTTACCGATATTGCTTCTGATTTGAACTCGATTGAGTATAGACTGCAGTGCTTACAGCTTCTCTCCAATAGATCTGAGGAACATTTGCTTCCATCATCATGGTCCTAGATGCTTCTTGGATGGTCTGGTTCTTTCTCTCCACTACTCCATTCTGTTGTGGAGTCCTCAGAGCAGACAACTGTCTCTTAATTCCATGTTTCTCACAGAACTCTATGAACTCATCAAATGTGAATTCTCCACCTCTATCAGACCTCAGACATTTCAACTTTATTCCTGTTTCATTCTCTACCATAGCCTTGAATATTTTGAATTTCTCAAGAGCTTCTGATTTCTCCTTTAGAAAGGTTACCCACATCATCCGAGAATAGTTTGTTGCAAGTATGAGGATAACGAGTGTTGTCATTGATGTCAACATACTCATATTGCATTAATGAGAAGGATTGGATGAGCTGTGTGCTGAGGATATTGAGGAAATTAGTCTCAATCAAGAACAGTGAAGAACAGTGATGACATTAAGGTAAAAGTCCAAGATAAGATGAAGATCAGAAGATGCAGTTTAAAGGGTTTGCAGATATGAGTCTTGAGATGATCCAGTCAAGCTTTCAGAGGTCCGCATAATGATCTGAAGAAGTTATGACTGCTCTAGTAGAATCAGTTTCGATAGACGTTCAGTGGTGACAGAGTGTCACAGTTTGGTCCGGTGAGCTCTGGAATTGCATTATCCCATTTTGCGGATTGGAGGGAGTGTTGAAGAAGTTCGTGTGAAGTGACAACTAAATTTGTTCATGGTTTGGAGGTCTGGAAGCACCTTTTCATTATGACAGTGATGATAGACTGTGTTCTTAAAGTTCCGGATAAAGAACAGAAGAATTCCAGTAAGCTAATAAAGTGCGGATGTTCTTGATGACTCAGGAAAGGTTTTGGTGATCTTTGGATCATGTACAATTCTTATTGGCGGTCCACATTGAAGTTCGAGTTTGCATTTGAAGAATAACCACGGATATTGGTGTTCTTCCTAAGACAGGCCGACCGGATGTATTACATGTCTTGCAAATGATCTTGTAGGTGTTTTCCGACTTAGATGATTGTTCCTAAATCGATGCCTTGTATAAATAAGGAATTGTGAATTCATTTTGGGGTGTGTCTTGTGGTAATGAGCGTGGTATAGCGAAGAGAAGTGCGAAAGGCAGAGCAGGACTTTTTGGGCTTAGATGGAACTGATCCAGGCATGGTAAAGATGTCAATCTCTAGTTCAAGTTTGTAATACTTGTTACTTTGTAGACAGTGTGTCTCTTGTAGGCAGTGTGCCTCTTGTGAGCAGTGTGCTCAGGCAGTGAGCCCTAATTGGCATGTGCCATCTATTTTTCTTATTCTTCTAACAGAGAATAATCCTTGAGTTAATCACCCTGTGGTTTTTCCCTTGACCAGGTTTTTCACATCAAAATCTTGGTGTATCATGTGTTGATGTGTATCTGCTCTAGTGTTTATGCTTTATGCTTTCATGAGTGATTAATTGATATGCTATTAAATAACAAAGAGGATTTAAGTATTTGAATTAAAGCAAGTTTTTGTACAACTGATTCACCCCCCTCTCAGTTGTGTGCCCTAGATCTAACATAGTCATCAATTAGCAACATGAAGTATCTGTCACCTTGAATACTCCTGGTTCTTGCCGAACTACAAAGATCAGTGTGAACTAAGTCCAATAATCCGGTAGAAGATAGTTCCTTGCTTTTGAATGTGACTCTGCTCAGCTTACCCAACTAACATTCCTTGCACAAGCATTTAGTAGGTTTCACCAATTTTGGAAGATCTCTTACAGCCTGAGTATTACTTATCTTGATGATATTATCAAAAATCACATGACACATCCTTCTATGTCATAACCAACTCTGATCAACTTGAACAAATAAGCAGCTTTTACCAGTACCAACCAAATGGAAGATATTACCTTTAGTTTGAGTACCGGATGTAATCTCTGTTCTGGAACTTTCAAAGATTTTGCATTTTCCATCCTTGAATCAAAGATCATAGCCTTTGTCCACCAACTATCCAACACTGAGAAGATTGTGCTTCAAACCTTCAACATACAGTACATTACCAGTTTTGTTTCTTCCATCAAAAAAAATAGTTCCTCTTCCTCTGATTCTACCAGCAGAATTGTCACCAAACTTTACCACTCCTCCTTCATACCTTTCCAAATCTACAAACTTATTTTTGTCACCTGTCATATGGTGAGAGCATCCACTGTCAATGACCCAATCATCCTTCTCTTCAATTTGGGCAGCTAGAGCTCTTTCGACAGTCTTAAGATTGACAGATACAGAGGACATTGGATCTTCTTCCTTGATGGCAATGAACACCCATTCATTTCTGGATTTGTTTCCTATCTCTGATTCATCATCTGTTACTCCTTCATTATCATCATCTTCATGTACATAGTAACAATTCTTTTGGAACCTTGGCTTGTCAGGATTTTGCCTTGAAAATCTTTCCGGACACCTTGGGGCAAAATGACCAATCTTATTGTAGTTAAAACACTTAAAAGGTAATTTTCCTTCATACTTACCAGATCCTCTTGGTAGCCTCTTTGCAATAAGGGCTTCAAGTTGAGCAGTTTCTACTTCTTCTTCTTCCAGATCTTTTCTTTCTTTTTCATACCATGATAATTTTCTTGAAGAATTCTCTCCTGGATCAAACCTTTGTTTACCTTTAACAGAGGCACTGGCTTTGAATGCAGATTCAGTCTTGGGGGGGTCGTCTCCAAACTCTATCATTTCAAATGCAGCCAATTTCCTAGCCAATTGATCTCTTGTGACAGTTGTATGGGCTCTGAATTCTTCAATGGCAGCAGCCTTGATTTTGTAAGAAGCAGGAAGGGATTTGAGAATTTTACCAACAATCTCATTTTCATCCAAGACTCCACTAGCATTTCTAATTCCACAAACCAGCTCATTCACTCTTGGCATAAAAGTGGTAATATTTTCATCATCTCTCATCTTTAGTTTTTCAAATTTCCCTTTTAGACTTTGTAACCTTGCACATTTAACATACTGGTCTCCTTCATGCAAAAGTTCCAATTTATTCTAGATCTCAAAGGCAGTTGGTAGGTCAATAACATTTGAGAGCTCTGAGTCAGATAATGCGCTTAGAAGAGCCTCTTTGGTCCGCAGATTGTTTTCAGCATCTGTGATTTCATTTAGGGTTGTCGGACCACCCTGTGGAGGTACATACGCTTTTGTAACCATGGACCAGTACACCATCCCATACACTGCAAGTGACATTTCATGCGACCTTTCCAAAGGGCAAAGTTGGTTCCATCAAACTTCGGACTATCCTTCTTGTAAGACGACATCCTGGATCTCCTCAAGCGGTTAAGCTCCTTTTAGAGGAACTTGGCTCTGATAACAATTGTTAGACTTAGGGCACGCAACTAAGAGGGGGGTGAATCAGTTGTGCAAAACTTTCTCCAATTTACACACTTAAATCTTCTTGGTGATTAGCAGTATATTAAACATGAAACATAATGCATTCAAATCAAAAGCAGAAACTCATCAACACATAAGACACCAAGATTTTGACGTGGAAAACCCGATTAAGGGAAAAACCACAGGGTGATTAACCCAAGAATGTATTCTCTATTAGAAGAATAGAAAGAACAAAATGGCACATGCCAATTAGGGCTCACTACCCGAGCACACTGCTCACAAGAGGCTCACTGCCTACAAGAGACACACTGTCTACAAAGAAATAAGTATCACATACATGAACTAGAGAATAGCATCTTCACCATGCTTGAATCAGTTCCATTAAGCTCAATACTCCTGCTCTGCCTTTCGCTCTGCTTTTCGCTACCACTCTCATCTCCGCAAGACACACTTTGGAATGACTTCACAATCCCTTATTTATACAAGACATCGACTTAGGAATAATCATCTAAGTCGGCAAACACCTACAAGAACATCCACAAGACGTGTAATACATCCAGTCGACCAGTCTCAGGAAGAACACCAACATCCGGTGGTTATTCTTCAAATACAAACTTTAGCTTCAATGCGGACTACCAACATGAATTGGGACTGATCCAAAGATCACCACAAGCTTTCTTGAATTACCAACAACATCTGCACTTCATCTGCTTACTGGAATCCTTCTCTCCTTCATCCAGAACCTCAAGAACATAGTCTGTCATCACTGTCACAAAGGAATAGGTTCTTCCGGACCTTCAAGCCACAAACCAATCTACTTGACACTTCACAAGGACGTCCTCAACACTTCCTCAAATCCGCAGAATAGGATAATGCATTACCAGACCTCACCGGACCTATCTGTGTCACTCTATCACCTCTGGACACCTGTCGGAGCCAATTCTACTTGAGCGGTCATAACTTCTTCAGATCTTCATGCGGACCTTTGAAAACTTGACTGGATCATCTCAAGGCTCATATATAAAAACCCTTTAAACCGCATCCTCTGATACTCAAACTTATCTTGGACTTTTCCCTTGTTGTCATCACTATTCTTCACTGTTCCTGATTGAGACTAATTTTCTCAATATCCTCAGCACACAGCTCATCCAATCATTCTCATTAATGAAACATGAGTATGTTGACATCAATGACAACACTAGTTAGACCCATACTTGCAACACATCCTAGGGCATTGGTCCAAGTTGAGGGCCAAGAATCCACTTAAGGATTGTTAAACCAAGTAACATAGTGACAAACACACTTCAAAACAACATAAACATATAGAGAATTGGATGGAACACATGCTCTTTGATTAACTTTCAAAATTCAGTACATGTTGTAGGGTGCATGACCGAATAATTACATAATAGAACTATCTCTTTATAATTCACAAACTTGGAGAGCTTCTAAGAGTGAGAGATTTGATAAGACCCTTCTGTGAATGACTACAACAAGAATGCCACATCCAAAAATTTGTGTAGTGCCACAACATCCAAAGGCCTTTAGAAACATACAAACAAAATTACAAATTCTAACTCCAAATGCACAAAAAGAACCTACAAAATAAAATAGAAATCTTGGTTGATGTAAGATTACTTGAGGACTAGGGATGCTCCTACATAAAACACTTGGGGAAATGAGTTAGCCCCTTTCCACAATGCTTATGAGAAATTTTCAAGTTTGTAGCCATAGTGGCTAACATTAGCTAGTGCCAACCATGTAGCTTCTTCAATACTTTTGTTCTTCCACTTCACCAGATACTCCTGAAAGATATAAAAATAAACCCTAGATAATAATGTGCTAGTTTGACTGATGATTTTATTATTCTTTTTGTGTACTAATCTATCTAAATCTATTCAAAAAATAATCTACAATAGTAAATACAACAATAACTAAGAATCCATCATATTTACCATAAAATAGATTAAATGCATGAGCTAGGAAATGTAAAATGTAAAATAGGAAAAGCAAAAGGGAGAAGGAGAAATATTATATGCCTTGGGAGATGTTATGGACTGAAGTTGATTGAAGAAGTGCTTAGGAAGACAGGAGTAGCAATCTTGTGAAATTTGGAGCCTCTTGGAGCTATACAATACAAATTGTAGGGATTTGGGTACTAGTGTAGACACCTTCAACAACCCTGGGTGCTAATGCAAACACCATGGCCAAACCTGGCTGCTAGTGCGAACACTTGGGCCAATCCTTGGCACTAGAGACCTTCTAATGATATTTACAAGGTCGGATTTCACCTCAAGGGTGCTAGGGACCTCTAAATTGTGTTGTAGGTCAAAATACATGACCTAGGTGTAGAACAAGTTGATGTTGATTGAAGGAATTGCATAGGACAATTGGAGGAACCACCCTATGAATTTATAGCTCTTTGTGAAGTGTCTAGGATAAAATACACCAAGTTGGACATTAGTTCAGACATTTTTGTAATATATACTTCTATCCTAGGACAAAATATATAGGGGTGCTAAAGCACTCGGTCAACTATGGTTCTCAAACTTATGGGAGACCTTCCTCTACCTCTATAAGCTCCAAATCCATGTAGATTAGTCATAAGTGCTTCAAATCTCCAAATATTCTCCACCTAAGCTAGGGATAAAAACTAGTTAGGGTTGTATAGGAAATTGCCTTAGTCCCCTAGATGGTATATTCCAACCTCCACTTATCCACTAAATAGATTTGGGGTGTGCAACCATACGTGCAAGAAGTGAAGTGATGTGTCTAGAATGTGTTTGCAAAATGGAAAACCCTAAGGGATTGAACTAGGAAATGTGGCATGTGTTTGTGTATGGGAAACAAGTAGGAGATGTCCTAGACTAATTTGATAGAGGGCCAAGAGGTAAATCTAAGAATAGAGGCTAAGGGAAGTATGCATATAATAGATAGAGTTGCATGAGAAAATTTAGTATGGAGAGCTCTTTTAGAAATCGCGTTATGTTCAAAATGAGGAAAATGGGGATTTTATGTCGAAGGGGATTTCAATTTGACTATTTGAGGCAAGATTAGGGGCAAAGGAGGATTAGGGCTTTCAAGACTCAAAAGTTGGAATGAGTTGGATTTAATTTGGATACTAGCATCTAGATGGCTATTGTCTCAGATCCCTAATGTTTTGATGTATTTTGGTTGACTTTTGAATTTAATCCCCAAACTTTTAAAATAGGAAGTAGAAGTGGAAATAGGCTTATGGTCTATGCAAATTAGTTCAAAAGTGGGTAAAAGGATAAAAATAATGGAAAATGGCCCTAAAATGCATTTACAAGAGCAAACACTAAAATAGGTGTAAGAACATAAGTTGGAGATCCAAAAGTAGGTGATTTCTAACCTTACATTTCCCAACCCCCCACCTCCCCCCTCCCCCCCCCCAAATTTAGTGAATTGGTGCAACTAAGTGAAACAACTTGCTAAAGGAAATAAATTGTAGAAATTGAAATATATTATATAAATCATGGAGGATTCAAATAACACATACAAGTATTAGAGAGCATCTTGCCCCCACTTTTTTCCTTCATCTTCTCCTCCACTTTCTATGTGCTCCTATCTTGCAAAACACCCATGACAAGAAACAAAGTCATCATTTGATTTTGGTAGAAAAATATGCTATAAAGGAAACTAGAAGAATATGGTAAAAGTTGAACATGGAATGACAACTATAGAAAACACACACATTATTATTTCTATCTATACTAAAAGAAGTTGTACCAACTAGCTAGGAGATCCATTGAGGATCATGAAGAAAAGGAGAGAGATGGGGAGTAAATGGCTACAAATGAGCCCAAGAATAGAATGTAGAGTGAATGGTCACCTTGACAAAGGTTTGGTTATGATGTAATCACTAATAAAGAGAAATATAGTGAGATGGAAAGAGAGAATGGGTAAGATTAGTGATGCCAATGCCATCAAATAATGAGGCTAGGTTGGGCCAATAACAAAACAAAATAGTAAACTGGGTAAATTAGGTATGGCTATAAGGTTACCACCCAATCGATCAAGTTAGATCCAATTTAAACTATGTAAAAATGTGTGACTATGAGGGTGTCACACATGTTTCCATCCCAATAGTAGAATAGGCTAGGCTAGGTCAAGTGGTAAACCGAGATATTATCATGTGTATAATGTATATATTATGTCCCCCCATAAATTAGTTTGTGAAAGAAGAGAGCCAATCAATTTTATAAAATAGTAAATGGGAGAAAGGAAAATGTTGATAAGGTATGAAATGAGGAAATCAGGAAGAAGGGGGAATTCAAGAGATGCTCCCTATAGTAAGGTTGCCCTTAAAGGGTAGGCACATGCTCAATGTGTAAATGAAGTATGTAGAAATTAGAAGGAATAATATAGTGGGATGGAGTATATAGTGTAGGTAATGTTGCTCCTAAGTCTTGGAATTAGTAAGCAATGAAATGCCCCCAAGGGGAGGGCATAAAATGTAGAGTAAGAGAAAATACATACACCATGATCAACGTAGTAATAAAAATATATCATCTAAGGTTCCACAATCATGGCATGGAAAATATGAAGAGGGAATATGATGTAAAGAGAGAGAAATAGTCTTGTGTGATAAGTAAATTAGAAAAGAATATGAATAGTACAAGGCACAACACACATTGAGGAATGAAGAGATATATAAGTGAAGTATAGTACAAGGTGCAAGAAGAGGAGGATGGAAATAATGATCTCAAAAAATGAAAAGTAGAAGCATAAGAATGGAAACAATGAATCTGAAAAGGAAAGCTAGAAGCAAGGATGTGGAAACAATGAGCCTAAAAAAGAAAAATGGAACTAGGAAAATGGAAATAAAAACAAAAAGAACAAAAGCATAAACATTAGTATGGAAAGGAGAAAGGGAAATTCTATTATCAATGAATAGATATGTATGTATAAAGTTCAAGGGACATAGCATGTAGGATGAGATATTAGATTGAAGGTAAATGGCTGAGAAAAAGGAGAGCAAATGCATCCCAACTATTAGAATGGGATAATACCCCCAAGGAAAGGGCAAGTAGAGAATATTTGAAGTAGCAATAGGGAAGTAATAGAAGTGATAACATGAGGTGATAGATGTGGGTGGTCATAGGGAAAATAAATTGGTGATGGGGCAATCTAATGTATTGCCCCTAGGGTAATTTTGAATGTGATAACATAGGGTAAGGAAATAGAAGTACCATAACATGTATAGGGGTATAAGGAAATATAATGTCTAAATAAGTAAAAGTGTAGAGGAATTAGTGTATGTAGAAAAGGGGTTAAAGTAAGAAGTATTTTGTAATGGAAGAATAACATGGAGAGTAAGCAAGCATAGGGAAGAGAGTAAATTTACCCTAAACAAAAGGATGGAGTATGGAATAAACATATCATATAGAGTTGTCAAATGGTAGGAGTAGGGAGTAGAGGATAATCCATATGCCTATGAAATGTCAAGAGAAAAGGAAATCCATGTCGATATATGATTGGAATAAGATGTAGGAATAGAAAACTAGTAAAAGGAGGTTATATGCATAGAAACGTGGGGAAAAGAAATAAATTCCATTTGAGCATAGGATTTTGAATAGGAGGAATACTATAAGGAGATTGTATGCTAGAGAGTATAGGAAATAGAGAAGAAGACCGTGTTAGCATATGACCTAACTATTGAAGCTAAGGTAGGAGGAAATAATATATAAAGGAGGAGAAAGATGTGTTTAAGGAGACAAAATAAAGTGATATCCAAGACTAGTTGTATTGAGGTTTGGTTTAAGTTTAATGGGACTAGAAATACCATCTTCATGGGGACAAAGACATTTTCCTTTATATCCATGTTTAAATGTGATTTTGAATCCTTTGCCATATAATTTCTCAAGTTGAGGGTAAGAGAAAGGAGGGCCTTCATTAATAGGGTCAACAAAATTAGCAATATTACCTAATACGCACTCATTATTTGGTGGGGGATAATTAAGGGGGGAATGAATCTCAAGAGGTTGACCATAAGTATGGGGGTCAAGATGTATATAAGAGATGCTAAAATATTGAAGGTTAACCTTATCTTCACCATAGTAAAGAAGGGGTATATAAAAGAGATGCCAAAATCTTGAAGGTTGACCTTATATTCACCACAGTAAAGAAGGGGTGAAGTCTAAAGTTCCCCAGTCATCTCTTAGGCAAGCATTAGAATTAGAAGAGAATGGATCTTGAGGAGGAGAAGTGTCCTAAGTAGGAGGGGAATGAGAGGAAGTATTCGGGGAGGGATATGAGAAAGGGTTTCCTTTTGAGAAGGAGAAGTGGTAAGTTGATTTGGGGGAGGGAGTAGTGTTGTTACCTCCGCAACATGTCCCTACTTTTTTGAATTTAGAGACCCTTATTTTGAAATTTATGTTTTCATCCTCGTTTGTTCATTTTGTTATTCTAGATCGTAATTTGTGTTCTTAGTTTTATCCTATTCAGGTTTAGGTTATTCTTATTTGTTTAGGGTTCAAGGGTTCAATTGTGCATCAAAGTGGTCTTATAAAGAGTCTTATGTTCGAATGTTTACAAATACATAAAGAAACATAAAACTAAAAATTTGAGTAAATTCTTCTAACCTAGAATGTCTAAGTTGGTCGCTTTGAAGAGATTCAATGATTTTCACAAAATGCTAAATGCCAATTTAGGCCTGAAATCTAAACCCATTTCTTTATAGGTCCTTGTGTTAAGTGCAAATTGCAAATTGCAAATTGCACTTACACTCTGAACCCCCAAACTTACCTTATGTTAGACTTACAAGGTTAAAATGCATATATATGCAAAAGGATATCAATACCCTGAACCTCAAGCTATTGTTGTATGCAAATTATTTATGAAACCCCGAGAGGTTGCTGAGTATTTATGCTTTGCATGTGGGTAGACGTATAATCACCGAACTACTACAAATCCTATTCAATTGTCTTCTATTGCATTTCTACAGCAGTTGGCATTCTGGGTTATCTTCCAACTATTGGCTTTCCATGGCGCATTTGGAATCTTCTTCTTTCTCCAAGTTCCATCTTACTTTCGTTTTCCTTCTATTCACTGCCATTTGCTTTTTGAGTATTAAGATTTCGTAGATCAAAATTAGGGATTTGTGAATATGTTGGAATTAGATTAAACTACCATTTTGTATTAGTACTAAATGGTGATTCAGAGTGATAAAACGTTGAGACAGTTTCTGTGTTTTTTATTCACTGCTTGATCTTTGGTTTTATAAATAAACCCTAACTAGGGCACATTCTCTTTAGATCTCTAGAACCTAAAATTGTGCCCTAGATATTAACCCATTTGATCTCCCATGAATTTAGGTTTTTCATCCTTCATAATGAAAATTTAAATTGAATAAAATTGATATTATTACCATGTTTAATCCAGAATCCTGATGTCTGAATCTATGAAATCCCAAAGTCTGAACAGCAAAACACAAGTTAAATTTAGACTTCAGACATGAACAGAAAATGAAACACCAATATTAAAATGTTGAATGGAGTCCAAGACTCTAAAGACTTTAGATTTTGAACTCTGAAAAATCAAAACAACTTCAAACAAATAAAGTTAAAACTCTGAAGCATTCAGAGTCTGAACTGTGATGTTAACTTCCAACTCGAGGTCTCGAACTATTGACGAAAATTTTATTCATTATCAAATGCTTAACAAAGCCCAAACTCTGAGAGAGTCAAGGTTTCAAAACTCTGAACCAAAATCTTATTGTATTGCAAATTGTTCACGAAAGTCTAAACCCCAAGCCTACTTTTAAAATCAAACTATTTTAACTTCTAAACTACTAATTTGGCCCCAAACCCCAAATTCCTAGCTGCAAATGACCACGGATAGTATGAAACCTCTGAATTTGGACCTGTAAAGTCTAAATTTCTTCAAAAATAGATCCTTTTTACATGCAAACATATCATAAATCTTGGAATCTCTTTAATAATCGAATGATAAAATTAAAAAATGCATAAAAGTGACTTCAATTCTAATTATGTCCCATCTTGATAGGTTAACTTGCATGACTCATGAGTATGTCTTCGCCCGCAGAGATGAACTATGAGTTTAAGGATGTCATTCTATCCTCCAAAATAGTGACTGACCTAGTATATGTAACTGACATGGACCTGGGACATGTTGGGTTAAAAGAATTTCATAAGTGAATGAATCAAAATAGTGGGGTGGGTTAGGAAGCAGTCTCATGGAGGGGGCTTCTTAAATTATTTTAGCGGTGTTGCTGAAATTTTTTAGGAGCATTTTTAAACAAGCGGTCCCATGAATTTTGTAGTTGCAGGTAGGCTTAAAACTTTAAGCTCCAAAATTTATGTGAGTTGGTGGTCTCATGAGGTTTTTAGTTTAATGCTAATTGATTTACCACAGATTTTTTAGGACCTACAAATAAAAAGATTAAAAATCATCAAATAAAAAAATTTCCCTTCAAAATGGAATCTAAAAACTGGTAGAAAAATCCCTAAGTTGGTGGAGGAAAGTTTCAGCCCCACCTCAAATGCACCTACTTAAAATCAATGACCTAAACAATAGTTGCTCCTATTTTGGAGGAAAAGATTCTAATTTATGTTGTAGCAATTTTTTTTGGGTTTCATGGGACCCTTTGCTCCACAAAAATAGATCCTCTAGCAACTCCATGGGACCCCTTCTTTAGAGGGCATTGAACTTGAGGTCAAATGGGTAGGTTCAAGCTGTAGCTTTTTTAATGACGGTTCAATTTGTGAATTTGGTTATGACCTATGAACAATATCAGAATAAGTACAATTAGGAAATTAGAAATGTAGATGGGAATGTAGTATTGTTGACATAACCAGATTATATAGAATAAATGTTTGATCTTCCTATTAGAGAAGCATGTGTCAAGATTAATATGGACTCTCCCAAAGTATATTATGATGACCGTGTGAGCAATTGTTTGGACATAAATAAAAGTTGGTTCATTAAGCCAAAATCATCATCTACTAGGATTCCCAAGAAATTTAGTAGTGAATTTTGTGAGGGAGTGAATCACATAATAAAGCTACTGCGTAGATTTATAGGACAATAGATGGTTAGAGAGTTTCAAACTTGGATATATCAATATATTGCTAAGATCCTTGCTGGGATATATTTATCGATTGGGCTACTTTGATCGGTGATAGATTACATGAGCAACTAAGTAATGTAGCCCAAACAAAGACATTCTATATGACTTTATATTTTGTGTATGACTTGGCTAGGTGTTATGGGAACGGGACAACAAGGTTAATGAATATTACCTATAGTTGGAAATTAGGGAAAGTGCAAAATCATTTTTGAGGGTCAACAATGCATTTATTTTCTATATCATCATAATGTTAGAAGGAGATCTTGCTGAGAAATTTTGCAGAAGCAATGGAAGAGATTAAAAAGGGGAAATTGGTATATTCAATTCCTACATTCATGTATATCATGGTTGGTGATTTTGAAAAGGCACCCTAAAAACTTCCCAAATATGTGAGTGACGAATTAGCACTTTTAGAATTATGCCACCAATTCAAAAAAGTGCAGAAGGTTAATTCAAAGAGAAAGGTGAAAGGAATCTCATTCCCTATTACAATTAGCAAGTATATTTATTTAACAATACAAGTTGCCTGAAATGCAGAGGTTGAAATGGCACAAGTGAATCTAAATCCTTATGAATCATAGGCTTAGGTCATGCATATAAGGATTGAGGGCCTTTTACAAGCATAGGGAAAGATTGGAAGACTTTTGGACAAATTGTGCAAATGAGTTTGAAGTTAGGAAAAGAGGATGTTGCCAATTAAGGACATATTAGATGAAAATGTATTAAATAGCTAATGTTCCAAGGGAAGTAAAAGATGATGAGAATGTGAAAGATCCTTTATATGAACAAGAACAAAATTCTATCAAAACACTTCCCAGGATGGATTGGAGCAAGAAAGAATATAAGGATATTGAGAATAGAACAAAGAAGGTGATTAATAGGAGTAGAGAATGGTTGGATGCGATGAAAAGGAAGTTTAATCTATCAACAGGAGAATATTCAAAGGGAAAAGAAAAGGTAGATCAAAGAGAAGAAGGCCCACACACACAAAACTTCAAAAAAATTCTATGATTAACAATAGAATAGTTGAAAATAAACTAAATTTCGAACAACTAGAAATATTTACCTATGGTTTTTCCTACATCATTCAACATGACGTCGAAGGGGATAACGTACAATGTTGATTTCCCCGCAATATTTTCTAATAAAATGGGAAGAGGCATGCTGTCTCACGCAACAAAATATTATCATGTAATTGAATCGAATCTTACTTTTGTCTATATTGTAATATAATCGAACTAAGGCAAAAGAGATTGTTTTTAAACAACAAAAGATTAATTTAACAAATATTGTTACAAAATGAAAGCTAAAGTGATGACTGCAATTACAGTCTCTGGAGACAACACCAATAGGACAATACATGACAAGAACTTTAAACAGTTTCAGAGTTATTAAGGCAATTCAAGAACCCAAATTTATCCATGGTAGGGTAAGGAAACAAACTCCGACATATGGCAACAAGTATTAATGTCTATTATGCGATAGGAACTTCTGATGAAAATTGATACTTTATAGAATGTTCAAACTTGACTACATGACCCACATATGAAGACAACAAGACAAGCTTTATTCAAAAATCAACTACAGATTACATATGTTATCAATATTCCCCTTTCCCTGTGCATCTAGAGCCAAGCGATCAGGTAGGATCTGATGAACTCCACGGGTCCTCCCTCTTACTTGACCTTACCTCTCCCGTTATACTTTATGCCGCTCTTTTTCTTCCAACCGTTCTAGGGAGTTTCAAAACTTCCTTCAAAACCAAAAGAAAATTGTCATTGGTCGTAACAGGGAGTTACCAAAACTTCCTTCAAAACAAAAAAAGACTATTATCGGCCACATGAGCCCGATCCTCTTTAGGCCCAAAACGGTTTTCTAATAAGTGCAAACTAATCAGGATTTGAACAAAATAGAGGATATTAAGAAACCAACAAAATGATCAAAAACTAAACAAAATTGACGACCAAGATGGGGATAATGCCCCTGCATCAGGCTCCCCCATTGAATAAGATTCATGAGCTCCTGCTCATGAAGTCTTCAATGGAGTAATCTAAATTAGAGATATTAGATTCAGTTAACCATGATGCATCTTCTACAGGATGGCCTTTCCATTTCACCAGATAGCAAAAATATTCCTTGCCCCAAGTCTTCCGTAACAGCTGTGTGTCAAGGATGCATTCAATTTCCAGCGGAGCTAGTGTGTGCTCACCCTAGACAAGATAGTGGTAACCCAACTCTATATAGACAAGCAGAACCCTTACCGTATATACAGGATCGGTACACCCAGCTCCATATAGATGAGCAAAACCCCTCTATACAGGATAGTGCCCACCCAACTATAAGAAGTTGAGAACGGGACTCCCTCTATCACTATCAAACCCTATCTATCTGGGGGGCATCTACCCTCTATACAGATCGGTCCCACCCAGCTCTATTCTATCTAGTGCCCCCACCCAACCCTATATAGATAGGAACAGAAACCCTACCCCCTACCCTGCTGCTCCTCAATAGATCTGAGTTCCATCTCTACTATGTTGATGTTTGTAGGAACTTGATAAGGAAATAAATCTGCTACATTGAAGATGGGATGCATGCCATGTACAATGTAAAATCGGCTAAAACTTGTACTTCAATTTGGAGAATTGTTATATGCAAACTCTGCTTATGCCAATGCCATATCCCAATTGTTGGGTGTGTTTCCAACAAGGCATCTTAAAAAATCACCAAGACTCCGATTGACAACCTCAATTTGGCCATCCGTTTGAGGATGATAGGCTAAACTAAAATTAAGATGTGTACCCAACTTTTTCCAAAGAGTTCGCCAAAAATGCCCCACAAACTTGGTGTCATGATCAGATATAATACTTCTTGGGATACCATGCAACTGTACCACTTCCTTGAAAAACAAGTTAGCAATATTGGTAGCATCACTAGTTCTCTTACATGGAATAAAATGAACCATTCTAGAGAACTTGTCCACAACTACATAAATAGAATCATTGCCCCTTTGGGTATGAGGCAAACCCAACACAAAATCCATACTTACTGAGTCCCATGGTCTAGATGGGATTGGTAATGGCTGATACAAACCAGCATTTTGACTCTTTCCCTTTGCCCACTAACAAACTCTACATCTCTCCACATACTTCTTTACATCTGCCCACATCTTTGGCCAATAATAATGTGTGCTCAACTGCAAATAAGTTTTGTCTTGACCAAAATGTCAAGCTAGGCTATCACAATGCTTCTCCTTCAATAAGTTGTCTCATTGATCCTCTAAGAATACACAATTTGTTTCCTTTGAACAGAAAACCTTCATGTAGCATAAAGTCCATCCATGGCTCTCTATCTCTGCTGATAGGACTGTTGCAAGCTTCAAATGCTTCTTTGAAATTTGCATCATCAACATATAACTCCTTCAAACTATCAAAGCTCACAATGTTAGCCTGAAATTCATGAAACAATAAGCTTCTCCTACTTAGTGCATCAACAACCTTATTTGTTTGTCCACTCTTATGTTTCAACACAAAGTTAAAACTTTGAAGATACTCTACCCATTTAGCATGCCTTTGATTCAACTTATGTTGGTTGTTTATAAATTGCAATGCATGATTATCTGTATAGACAATGAACTCCTTAGGAAGCAAATAATGCCTCCACTTCTTCAATGATTGAACTAATGCATAAAATTCAAGATCATAGGCTGAATATTTCTTCTTAGCCTCATTTAACTTTTCACTAAAGTAAGCCACATGTTTTCCTTCTTGACTAAGAACAACCCCTATTGTCAATCCACTAGCATCACATTCAACTTGGAATACCTTATTAAAATCAGGTAAAGTAAGAATAGGTTGTTCACTCACCTTTTGTTTGAGAAATTGAAAACTTCTTTCAGCCTCTTGTGTCCATCCAAACTACTTTTTGTTCCCCTTAACTGTCTCAAGAGTTGGATCAACTACATGCTTGAAATTCTTAATAAACTTCCTGTAAAACTAGCAAGGCCATGAAAACTTCTTACCTCCATTGCACTCTTAGGTGTTGGCCAATCAATGATGGCTTGAACCTTCTCCTTATCCATTTTCAATCCATCCTTGGATACCACAAAGCCCAAATAAACCAGTTCGGTCTGCATAAACACACACTTCTTAAGGTTAATCTGCAACTTTTCCTCATGTAACCTTGTCATAACCATTCTCAAATGCTCCAAGTGCTCCTCTTTTGATCTGCTAAACACCAAAATGTCATCAAGATACACAATAACAAACTTCCCAAGAAACGGTTTCAAGACCTCATTCATAAGCCTCATAAAAGTACTAGGGGCGTTAGAAAGCCCAAAAGGCATAACCAACCATTCATAAAGCCCATCATTAGTTTTAAATGTTGTTTTCCATTCATCTCCAGGTCTGATTCTAATCTGATGGTAACCACTTTTCAGATCTATCTTAGAAAAATACATTGAGCCACTCAAACAATCCATTAAATCTTCAATTCTAGGATTAGGAAATCCATATCTAATAGTTAACTTATTAATGGCTCTAGAATCAGTGCACATTCTTCTTTCACCTCCTTTTTTTGGCACTAGAACTGTAGGAACAACACAAGGGCTAAGACTCTCTTATCAGACCTTTCTTGAGTAATTCCTCAACTTGCTTTTGAATCTCCTCGTTCTCTTTAGGAGTCAACTTATAGGCAGCCTTGTTTGGAAGGCTAGCCCTAGGAATCAAATCCATATTATGATTAATGCTCCTCATGGGTGGCAACTCATCAAGCAGATCCACTACTACAATATCCATATGTTCATTCAAAATATCTTGCACTTTATTAGGCAAATCATCTAATCTTGTAGAGGTAAACATAGTAGAAAGTTTAGGAACCAAAGCAAATCCTACTTCTTCATTCTTCATCTCATATAAAAACTCCTTGCCACTTACCAACATTACCTTATTGTTGCTGCCACTACAGTTGTCATTTTCTCGTTCTTGAATAGGTAAGAGGGTATGTTTGACTCCATTCTTCTCAACCGTGTAGGTATTATCTCTCCCATTATGCACTTCCTTCTTGTCAAATTGCCAAGGTCTACCAAGCAACATATGACACACATCCATGGGCATGATATCACATACAATATTATCCTTATAACTTCCAATTTGGAATTCAACCATAGCATGTTCATTAACCAGCAATTGATATCCTTTTTGTAACCAAGAAACTTTATATGGTGTGGGATGGTTGGTTCTTTCAAGACATAATTTCTCTACCATTTCAATAGACACTATATTATCTATACTTCCACTATCTATAATTAACTTACAACACTTACCTTTCGCCTTACATTTTGTTTTGAACAAGGCTCTCCTTTGTATTAGTTCTTGATTCTCCTTGGGTGGCTTCAACAACACTCTTTTGAGCAGCAATGACTCTCCAGGTTCAGGTTCTTCTTGGTGATGTGTTGGTGACCCAACACTCTCTTGATCCCGTGTACAATCTGATTTCTTCTTTCATTTCTTATATAGCCTCCTTGTGAAGATTCTGGACACTCCCAACTTTTGTGACCAGTATATTGATTGCATTTGAAACACTTACTAGTAAAGCCTCTTCCTCTTCCTTGGAAACTTCCTCTTCCAAATGATCTACCTCCTCTCTTTTGGTATCCACCTCTTTCTTGATTTGTTGTCCCACTTGAACTTCCAGCCCTTTCTTCTTGTTGTTGTTGTCCTCTTCCAGTCTGATGTCCCTTTCCTCTATAACCTCTTCCACAATTCCTTCCTTGTTGATTTTATCTTCTTAGAAGTTTTTCTTCTACCTTTATGGCAAACTGTCATGCCTCTTCAAGAGCCCTAGGTGATACTAGACTCAACTCATCTTGCAAACTATACTTCAAACCATTCAAATATCTTGTTACCTTCTCAAGATCATCCTCACTATGGCCTGATTGAATCATCAACTTGTAAAACTCCTTCGTATATTCTTTCACTGACATGTTTTTTTTGCTTAAGATTTTGTAGTCTTTTAAAGAGATTTGTTTGATAATCCCTCGAAAGGAACTTGGCCTTCAATTTAGCAACCATTCGATCCCATGAAGTAATCTTTTCTTTGTTCTTATTCTGTCTCTCGGATTGGACATAGTCCCACCACATAGCAGCGTGGCCCTTGAGCCTTGTATAGGCGAACTTCACTCTTCTTTTTTCAGCAACTTCTTCATATTCGAAATACTTGTCTAAATCATTGATCCAATCAATGAGTTCCTCACCGTTTAAACTTCTGGAATACGTGGGAACTTCAATCTTGGGTTTGGCACCCACACTCATCATTGTCCTCAACATTTTTTCTTCAAATCCCTCTTGTTCTTCCTAAATTTCTTCACCATCTCTTAATTGTTCTTCTTCCTCAACTTCACTCACATCATCTGTTACTACCCCTCTTTGTTGGGCTCTCTCCATTGCATCCATTCTCACTACGAGGTTCTACAACACTTCGTAAAGGCCTTCATCATGGCCTCTTCGACCTCTACCTCGATTGCCTCCTCTTCCTCTCATCACTCTTGGTGGCATTCTGCCCACTCCTCAATAGCCCCAAATCTACAAGCTCTGAGACCAATCTAATGACTACAATTACAGTCTCTGGAGACAACACCAACAAGACAATACATGACAGGAACTTTAAACAGTTTCAAAGTTATTAAGGCAATTCAAGAACCCAAATTTGTCCACAGTAGGGTAAGGAAACAAACTACCACATATGGCGATAAGTATTACTATCTATTGTGCGACATGAACTTTTGATGAAAATTGATACTTTCTAGAATGTTCAAACTTGACTACATGACTCGCATATGAAGATAGCAAGACAAGCTTTTACTCAACAATCAACTACAGATTACATATGTTATCAATATTCCCCTTTCCTTGTGCATCCAGAGCCAAGCAATCAAGTAGGATCTGATGAACTCCACGGTCCTCCCTCTTCCTCGACCTTACCTCTCCCGTTATACTTTATGTCGCTCTTTTTCTTCCAACCATCACATGATACTGTCTGCAATCTTCCAACTGTTCTAGGGAGTTTCAAAAGTTCCTTCAAAACCAAAAGAAAACTATCATCGGTCGTAACAAGGAATTACCAAAACTTCCTTCAAAACAAAAAAAGACTATTATCGGCCACATGAGCCTAATCCTCTTTAGGCCCAAAATGGTTTTCTAATAAGTGCAAACTAATTAGGATTTGAACAAAACAGATGATATTAAGCAACCAACAAAATGATCACAAACTAAACAAAATTGACCACCAAGATGGGGATAATGCTCATGTATCATAAAGCACTTTATATTGATAGTGCTTAAATTAATGAACTAGTTAAAACACTAAAGAAACTAAAATAGAATTATATTAGACAATTTAATTTCACAACTAAAGAGAAAATTAATTCCATGATTTTAATGATATAATGCTATTCTAGTCAAAATGAAAACATTAATATAATTTTAAAAAATAATAAAAATTCTATTTAATCTAAATGCTATACAATTTAATATAACAAAATTATCCTCTAAAACATTTTAAATTCACCATTTACTTCAGTTAAAAATAATAATAAAGTTAACCATACAAGATAATTTATTTAGGGAATTAAATTTAAATGTTAATGTCTTCAAAACTATGAATATATAAAAGATAGAATAAAACAAGTGCCAACCTTTGTAGTATTGTAATATTAGTAATTGTTTATGTTGCAAGTATGTGCCTAATCAATGTTGTCATTGATGTCAACATATCCTTTTTGTCATTGGTGTCAGCTGTATCTTGTTTTGTTATTTGGTTAGAAGCCTTATATGTTGAGGATATTGAGAAAATTAGCCCCTCCGAAAGAATCAGAAAGGAAATAGTGAACCACAGTGAAGACAGTGAGTTGCATACTGAAGAATAGTCTAGATTACTGCTCCGCATTTCTTGGAGATTGAAGATCTTGGTTTGCGGATTGGAATTTATTTAAAGACATGTTGGAAGATGCTAAATCCTGAGTTTGAGTCTCTGATATGAAGAATTGAGTGAGTTACATTCACTAGAATAAAACTTGTTTTTTCTGTTTATTCACTGGTGCCAAAGAGAAAGTATTTTGCTCCACATTCCTCCGCATTGAAGTATTTTGCTCTGTGGTTCTAGAGGGAAGTCTGGGATGATGATAAGTGCCTACAATTGCAATGGTTCATGTTTTGGTGGTCCGCAAGCTATCTTTCTTTTATGACAGTCAAAGAAAATGAAGTTCATGTGCTCCAGTGTGAAGAATCTCATGGATAAAGTTGTTTGAGTTTGTGTGGTTGCTCCTAGTGATGTCAACATGCATGTGGTTGCCTCCTGATCATGTTCCTACCTTGACATTGGTCTGCGTTAAAGAATTGAGATCGTGTTTGAAGATTATTCCCAGATAACATAGCGTATAACCAGTCTTAGCCGACTTGGTTAATTCCAGTGATTGCGAAGATCTCTTGAAGATTATAGAAGTGTGTTGTGGCATGGAAGATCGTGTTTGAGTCCCAGCTAAGGCGTGGCATGATCCGTGCACATATATACTACATTTCCTTAGCATAATTTTGAATTAGGTCAAGACCTATTTTGTAAATGTTTGTAATGCCGACCTTGGAGATTGTTCCAATGGTTGATGATTGTAATACTGACCTTGATTATCATTCCAAGGTTGATGAAGTGTATAAATACTTGTAATTGAGTCATGGAAAAGATGTCCTTGAGTGAAGATGCGAAGATAAGGAAAGAAGTGACAAGGCAGAGCAAAGCAGAGGAACTATTGTACTTCAATGTATAATCTCAGATATGAAGAAGATATTGATCTTGGCAGTGACCCTGGCAGTGTGCCACCAGTAGGGTTTAACAGCCCTCATTGTAATCTTTCTAGGTTTAGGGTTGAGGTAGTGAGCCTGCTAGACCTAGTTGTACTTCATGGCAGTGAACCAACATGTTCTAGGCTCGTGGAGTGACAAATCCTGAACATCATTTTTCAAAGATTGCAATATATATTGAGAGCTAATTCTCTCCGTGGTTTTTCCCCACCTTGGGGTTTTCCACGAAAAAATTTGGTCTCTTGTGTTTGATGTTGCATCTGTGTTTAAGTTTCTTCTTTCATGCATTCATTGTTTAATCATAATAACTGTGGACAAGTGATTAATGTTTAAAGTGCAGAAGTAGTTGATTTTTTGGGACAACTGATTCACCCCCCCTCTCAGTTGTCTGGCGCATTTCAACATATTTCATGAGTAGTGGTTCACATGAACCCATCTCTCATGTTAATGAATGGTCCACTTAGCACTCATTGCATCTAGGTGATGCTCACAGGGGTGAAGCATTAGGACTTCCCAAGAGGTCACCCATCCCATTACTACTCCGACTCAAGCGTGCTTAACCATGGAATTTCCCCCAAGATCAAGCCCGCTTAGCTTGCTACCCCATTTGCAAAACCTTCAACAAGTGTTGAAATAAAATACCATGATTTTGTGAAATATACCTCCTACTTAGCATTTCAATAGTTTAGTTATCAATGGATGAGCTATCACAAAGTGGTTGTTGAGTCGGCTTGATAACACTTGGAGATCGAAGACATAAGGTGGATTAACACAAAATTGTTAGAAGTTGAATGTATGGCAATTTTACTAGGCCAGAGAAGATTTTAATTGTTAGGGTGAAGCTTGGCCTCCAAGTTGAAGCTTGGTGGCATAGTTGAGGTCAATTTAATTGTTAGTCAATATGGTATAAATAGCTACTAGAGAAAAAAGATGGAAAATCTAGGTAACAAGGTTATGTGGTGGATTTTAATGAATGTCACTAAAGCATAAGATTTTAATTGTTAGGGTGAAGCTTGACCTCCAAGTTGAAGCTTGGTGGCATAGTTTAGGTCGATTTAATTGTTAGTCATATGGTATAAATAGCTACTAGAGCACAAAGATGGCAAATCCGGGTAACAAGGCTATGTGGTGGCTTTTAATGAATGTCACTAAAGCATATAAATATGTTTAAGTAATTTTACAGCAACGAAATATTTTTAAAAATAATGTAATCCAATAAAAATAAAAGTCAACTTATAAATCAAGCTTAACAAAAGAGAGTGTGATTTATCAATATGTAAAAAAGATTAGTCAGGGTAAAAATTATAGCATTAAGGAGGAAAAAGACTCAAGCAATCCTTCTTCCTTGAAAGTAAAAGGAGGAACTAATATAAGAATATCTCAAAAAGGCATGCACTAATATAAGTATATATTATTCACTACATTTAGCCCCTCAATTCCCAGCAAGAATTTAGCCACTCAGAATTTAATTAAACAAGTTAATTTGTTAGTATGTTTCATTCCATTCCATACATATTTTCTGCTCGATTTACACAACGTAGTATTTCTGCAAAATATGTCCTTAAGAGCTCAAATTTTGAGCCAATCACAACACAGATAAATGATTCTCTGAATATTTTTTGTTAAAAAATTGTCATGTAGACTTAGAAAAAATTAAAATTTGTTCAACATGAAAAATAATACTTTGTTTTGATTTGTTTACTCTACATAGATTAATCACTAGATGGAAAAATTCATTGCAATAGTACCGTGGAAGGTGGGTACTAATAAATATTTTTAAAAAACATGTAAAACGACTAATTAATTTTAAACTATTTAATTTAAATGATAAAATTGTGAGTAAATAAATTTTTGCACAAAGGAATTAAATGAGCCCTATAAAAAGAAATCATGATTCATCATAATAAAACAAATAATAATAAAATATTAAAGCACTAATGGATTGGAATCTCAATTTTAAAAGCATGTCATGCAATTGAATGGGCCAGCGCCTAAAAGATAGGAGTGGTTGGGCACTAAAAATAGGAAAGTAAATCAACTTTCTATTATAATAAAAAGCCTCCTTCCCTATTTTTCAAACTCAACTCATTATTTCTAATTGTTCTAGATTGTTTCCATTATGGGTTGTGTTTTGTGCAGGCAAAGAAATGAAGGAGTTTGTGAAGAAAGAGACATCAATCTATGCATTTGAAACTCAAGAACAAAAGAACATGTATATAATCCTAGGTTTTTTAGTATTTTCATGGTTTTTTCTTTAAAAACTACCTAGGAACAGTGATGATTTCTTTGATAATCTGGTCCTGATTATTTCCAAGTAACAAGGTTTTGAGTTAATAGGCTCCACCAATGGAAGGATACTATTTACTAGGAAATTGTTCTATCTGGGCAAAAATTTATAACGTGAAGGATTAAATTTTAATACAAAAATTTCCTTTGAAGAAAGTTAGTCTAGTATGATATATATAGATATATATATATATAACAAAATATTTAAATACTTCATAATTTGCAAAAAAAAGAAAACATTCATTATTCAATGATTTGTCAAATGTCAATACAAAATAATGAGGGAACCAAGGGTCTAGATTTGAGGATGGCAACTAGCCGATGTTTGGGGGCAAAGCCCCTATTAAGGGTCTGGGGCAGTATTTATGTGTGTGTGTGTGTTTAATTATTGGTCTAAGGAGTTGCCAAACTTTCTGGCATGAGATAAAGTTATAGGAAGCAATTTTTATTCAACACAATAAATAAAACAAACATCATGTTAAAGTTTGTATTAAAAAGGGGTTAAGATTTAAGGGGGAAATGTGGAGGGTGTGACCTTGTGAAGGTTGTGGCCTCCACAATGGGGAGCCATGGGGCTTCCCACGGCCTCCCCAAGGCCTTTGGCCTAGCAAAACACAACGCCAACCATTAAAACAACAACTGCTATTTTCTATCGACTGATCAAATTTTGATTACATATGTATATATGTATGTATGTATGTATGTTAAGATACAAGCGTTAAAATATACAAAACTTGATTCCTAATTATAAAGTTATAAAATTAATAAATAAAAATAAATATATTTATATATACATCCAAATAATAAATAGTTATATACACACATTCACAAATAGAGATAATTATACACACACACACACACACACACACACACACATATATATTAGTGATAATACACATATTGGAGAAAACATTTTCAATAAGATAATCTAAAACATTACATTAATCCATAAATACAAATAAACAAGAAATATTTCTTTTTCTCACAAGATTTAATGGTTATGAACAAAATGCATATAAGAGAATAATACTATTCCTCAAGAAATAAAATCAATGTTATAAGAATAGGATGGTGTGTACATAATACATCCACTCTAGATTTCTTAATCATCTCACTTTTGATCAACTCGAGAAGAATATCATATGAATTCAATAGTTTTCAACTCGACACCTAAATTCCAAGACATATATGACTTTATCAAAAATAAGAGAATACAATAAGAAATGGATATATAATCCATTTTCTTTACCCTTTTTCAATGGAAATAAGAGAGATATTGAGAACTCCTCTACAATGGGAAGCTGACAAAATGTTTACACAAGTATCTCATAAGTCTCCATGAAGGCATCTTCTCTCAATCTGCAACACAAAATCCAAAACAATCACATGACCAAGGCTAGCTCTCCACCCAACCATAGGACTTGCATGCAAGTCCACCCTTGAGCTAGGAGACTTCCAAGAAATTGGCTACATAAATACATCACAACACACACATAGAGAAAACACAAACATGCATCTACCCATAAGGTCAATTCACACATAATGGATCTTCACAAGATCCATGAATGGGGGGAGACGAGGGGACACACTAGCCTCTTAGGGAGGAAGCAAATGCAACAACCATCTCCACAACCTCTAAATCCACAACTCTCCAAGAAATCTCCACAACCAAATAATCAAACCCCACAAATCTCATGGCCATGATCATATACAAAATTTCTCCATCTCCACAAAACCCAACAACCATAACTCTCCAAGAAATCTCCATAACCCATCCTCCACAATTTACAAATCACAAGGGCACCCATGCCCAACAAATCACAAGAATCATTCCCAAAGAGAGGGTCCACAACTCTTTCAACCCCAACACATGTGTGGCTCTTAACCCCAATGGGGAAGATCCACACCTAATACAACCCAAACCCAACAAATATACACAAGTACACATAAAAAAAATATCCACACATATACAACAATTTCTTTTATACAAGATTCATCAATCAAATAGTTAGCAATTTTTTTACAATATTTTCAGGAAAAACAAGGAATGCTCAAAACCCTACCTCATGCTTCTACCAAGTTAGGAGAAGCCTTGAATCCAATATCATCTATGTCTCCCTCCAATCTCCAATGCTAATCCAAATCCCTTCTCTGTTCCCAAAATCCCAACTCTTTTCACAGTCACTCCCCAAAATCAAGAAAGCTGATTTATTTTCAAAAAAAAATGGGAAGAAGAAGATCCCTTAACACGCAAAAATGATAGCATAAAATAGCCCAAGAGAGTGGAGGTGAGGAGAGAGAAATTGTAACTCCAGAATCTTCACTAATTAGAATATCATAACTCCCAATCTCGTCACCCTATAATAATAGCTCATTTTCACCTTCTAGATGCTTTCAAAGCATCTTTTAAACATTAAAATATAAGTTCCACTAATTATAGACTACCACTAAAGGGGTTTATTTTTATAGAATAAATAAATAAAATGACACTTAATGACCCTCTAAACTACCTCTAAAAATCCAGTCCAAGATTTGACATGAAATAACAAAGTACCTGAAAAGTTTAATACATGTTCACATTCACAACACTTAATGCATAGAGGCCTTAATCCTCTCTTACTATAAGGCCTAGGTGTACAAGGAATACACAACAATGATTTCTTGAAAAGTCTATGATTCTTCCTTGGCCATATAACCTAACCTACACACTTGCAATTCAAACGTTAACATATCCATGAAATAGCCAAAGCAACATTAAATAAAGTATCATTCACATCACATCTATTTCACATTCAACAATACTATCAGAATCAAAACATTACTTCTAATCTAACATCTAATTATCCTAATTCCACTTCACATTTATCAATTTGGCATAAATTAAACATACTCAATTATGTTCATAAAATCTTATTATAAAACCACAATTAAATTTTATAAGCTTTAACACTTGTAAATCCAAAAACCAATAATTAACTATGTCATCATCCATAATCCAAAACATAATATGCATAAATAATACTAGTATCACCATATGGTCTATCATCATGAAAACACAAAAATATCCTATTCAAAAGTGTCATAATCGCATAATTCTATCAACTAAAGCATGATCATGAGTGGTAGAGGCTGGGCGTCACACTTAGGCACCACCACAACACATGTAGCAACTAGTGATCAAAGGAGGGGAGGAGGATGATTTAGGTAATGAGTCTAATGAGGATTGTGAGCCTAGTGGGGAGAGCTAGGACTATACCATTGATGAGACCTTAACGTTGGGGGATGGAAATATTGTGTAGAGGGAAGAGGGACATAAAATCATGAGGGCTAGGTGGAGGCCCCACATTAGGATGCTCCACTAGAGCAAGGGTGACCATAGTGGGACCGCTATTGTATACTTCTAGCTAGCAACTGGGAGATCCAAGTGAGTTCCTCATTTTTTCACTTCAATAACTAATCTTTAGATGTATGATGTTAGAGTTATTTATGATTTTAAACTGATTTATTTATTATGGTTATGATGTGGCTCTAGCACTTTCTTCTTCTTTTTATGTTTTTGGTGATGCAGGATCTATGGGTGATAGAGAGCATATTTGAGTTGCACTAATGGATACATTAGCCACCATTATAGGGAGGAGAGATGAGCTCTTGGTGTATTATCACTTTCCTCTATCTATAGTCCATCATACATATGTGTTCTACCCTACCTATCATGCTAGTAAAGAGATCTTGACCATACAGAGAGAGAACACCAATCTTCAAGTGAAGGTCGAAGTCTTGAGAGAGATGATGAGCTCAGGAGTTGACCCTAACCATCATACTCATTATTGTTCACACACACAAAAAAGTACCTAGACTCTTGGGAAAAGAGAGAGGACATCCACCCAGTCAAAGACAACAGAGAGCAAATGGCAACACAAGAGTCAGTGTCCCAAGCAATTAGGTCTTCAAGGATGGCTTGGATTTTACTTGGTCAACTTAGTTTAGATGAGACACATTTTTTACATGTCCCCTTGTATGGGTAATTTTGTATCGAGATATGTAGATGCTTATTTTTTTATTCTTTTTCTCCCATGAGGGAGCCCCTTATACTTAGACATCGATGATTATACATCTATAGATATTGATTATCTTAAACTGGCTAATGTTATGTATCTGGTTGGCTTTGAGTATGTCACTTTTTGCTTGTGCACATGGATGTTTAGGATTTAGCTCTTATTATTTACATGTGTATACATACATACATACATACATGCATGCATACATATACATACATATATATACATATGTATATATATGTATGTATATATGTGTATATATATGAATATATACATATGTATATATGTATACATACATCTATATATATGTATACATACATCTATATATTGTATAAATGTGGTTCATCATTCTCTAGTAGTTGGACTATTTCTATGGTCATCTTTGTAGAAAAAATAGTAACATTTCTAGAGCTTTCTCCCTTTTTGAATGTGGAGATATCTTGATTCTTGATTACCTTTTTGGGTTCTTTGTTCTTTCTAAAGTGAATGGTTTGCGATATAAGTTCTAGGACTATTACTTTGTTCATGGATAACTCATATTATCTTAGTATTCCTACTTTTTTCTTAGTTAGGTCCTTTTCAACCATGTTAAATGGTTCTAGGTCTCCACTTGCCACATACACTTTTCCTAAGTGGAGGAATCTAATCTCTTGGAATAAAAAGGAAGGGGAAATTTTCATCTTGTGTATATAAGGTCTTCATAGCAACAAATTATAACTCGTGTCTTTGTCAATGACATAAATAATTATAGGCATCATCTTGGTACCTAAAGTGACAAGGACATTTTTTTCTATTGTGGTTACTTTTATCATATCCCCATATGGTGTCTCTACAAGATGTGATGTTCATTTCACCATATCTCATTCTTTGCAACAAGGAGAAAGGAACTATATTAAACATAGATCTATCATTAACAAGAACTCTCTTGATACAAGTGTCATAGATCCAAACCTACATGTGCAAGGCAGGGTCTCTTTTCCTAGTCAACTTGACCTTGGAGGGCATTTGCTTGAGGTCAAAAAAGAAACTAGGTTCTTGAAACTTGATGTTTGGTGGATTGAGATCTAGGCCTATTTGATTTATTTGTTGCTTTAGAGGTGGGGCTATGTGGTTAATGTACTTGATTCTAATGGCCTATAAGATATCTACTCAGTGAGGAGGAGAGTTTATTAGAATATATATGAATAAGATTTTTGTGAATGTTGTCTTTAGGTCTTCCACTAAATTGTAGGGACCAATTGGGTTGAGAGTAGGTTGAATCATGGAAATAACATGTATATTGGGTTCATATTCAAGATGATTAGTTGTTTTGGGTTCTTCATCGTGATGATTCCAACCACTCCTATCATTTTTCATATTTCCATTTATGCCTAAGATGCTACATAAATGCTTCTTCAAGATTGGAAATGATCATTAACCTTGATGAAGAGGGGATAGAAGAACCTTGTTAAGTTGTGTTGTTTTGTTTGTGATGTAGGAAAGGTAATTGGTAGATTTTCAAATTTGAATTCTGAGAAGCTATAGGCCCCTAATTATTGTCACTATTATTTGAGATATCTTGAGGGTTGTTGATCTTCAAATAGTTTTATATGAAATCGTAATGATATTGATAGGTCTCAGTGTCATGTCCTCAAACTTTATGAAGGGAGAAAAAATTCTTAGGATCAAAGTCCTTTGGTCTATGTTAAGGACTATAGTGATTATCTTTATATGATTAATCGTTCTATAGTCTATTATCTCTTTTATAGTAGTTCCTAGAGGATAGTCCATAGTGTTTACCATTTTATAATCGCTTTGGTTCCCCTGACTCCCATTGTTGTTTCCATTGTAGTTATTGTTGTTGTAGTTATGGTTATTATTGCCATTATTATTTTTAGCATGTGGATTGTCTATGTAGACACCCAAAAATGTCCATATTACAGTATCTAGACATCTTGTAGTATGTTTTGCCCTAAGCACCCATATCATCACCTAATTAGTTAAATAAATCTTATTTATTTGACTAATTTCATTTACTCCCTTTCAATCCCATGATCCCTTCTTCTATAATTGAATAAATTTTTATTTATTTAATTATTCATGTCCATTTATCCCCTTTAATTAAATAATTATTTTTAATTGTTTAGTTAGTCATTTATCTATTTTCCTATAATTAAATATTTATTTATTTATTTATTTGTCTTTCCACATCATCTCTCATCATAATCAAACATTAATTAAATAAATCAAATATTTATTTAATTAATAAAATCCTAAAAATATCTTCTTGCTTTGTTTCCAAAATTGCAACTCATGTGTATCTAATTAATTTATTTAATTAGATAATTCATCAGTTATCCCTCTCATCTTTTTTAGGATTTATTTCCTTTAAACTAGAAAATCAAATCTCTTTCTATCTTTTTAAATCCTATCTTATCTTGTTTTATTTCCTCTTTTGTCAAATAAAGCAAAAATCAAATCCTTATCAAATCTTATCTCCAAAATCAAATCTTCTTCCTTCCACATCACAACCCTAGTCAACCTTCCCTATAAATATGGTCTCTCACAAGCCATTTGTATCAATGAGCTTTCAAGTATCCTTATTCTATCGAATCACCTCCACAATCTTTCATCCATCATCCTTCATCGATCATCTTCTATCCTCCCTCTTCATCTTCGTTGTTATGTTGCAGAAGTGAGCATCCAACAATTAAACCTTGAAAATCTTGCATTCTCATTCGAGGTGGAGAAGAGCAATGGAGGTCAATCAAGAATAGCATGGAGATTTCAGTTTGCATTTGTATTTAGTGTTTTGATTTTCATGTTGTCTTGTTCTCTATTATGCATTGTTAGGGTTTTATCATTGTTTATACATTTACCCTGATTCACAATTTTTACCCTAACTACATCTGGCACGCTCGGTGGGACTCACTTCTCCTAATCAAATCTTATGTTTTTGCAAGTTTTTGTAGTAAAAATTTGCATCTCTTCTAACCCTTGTTTGTCAAGTTCTATAAAGGATCTATTACAGATGACCTCCTGGGTTGAATCTGACATCGTCATCGCGTTCAGGAGGTCATTTCCATGATTTTTTACTGTAAACTTGATATATTTTGTTCACAGGAAAGATTTTTTTAAAAATTTGAATTTTTTTTAAATTTTTCAGCGCATACAGTATGGATCCGTACCGTACGAGCATTTCCCACTAATCTCTATGTGATGTGGGTCAATGTTGTAGGGTTACATCGCAGGTTTGGAGATATTTGGTTGCATGTATAAGTGTTTTGGTTGCAGTTCACTGTATAGTTGAAACCCTAGCTTTGTTTGCAGGTTGAAAACCTCATTTCAAATATCGACCACACCTACGTATCACACCTTTATTTCCCATTCATTGATTCCCCTTTGTTGCCATTTCTGAATCCATGGTCGACACGCCTTAAACCATCGCCATTGTTGTTTATAATCCTAACACCTCCGTAGTCACCAAAATCTATCGACACTCTTTAAAAGACATCCATAACATCCAAGTCACCAAAATTTATTGCCTCCATCTGTTTGGCTCTGACCTCCCATCGACCCTTCACTCCATGTCATCACCTCCATCAAAGGGTTTGTCGCCACCCGTGAAGTGGTAGTCGCCACCATTACATCGACCTTAACAATCATAAAACCCTTGACCTCGACTAATCATCTCTTTAGTATTTCGACCTCAGTCGATGCTTCCCTCACCCGCAGTCGCCATCCTCATCCTCGACTACTATCCATCCTTGACCTCGACTACTATTTAGAACTTGTTGACCACCTCTCCAACACAATCGTTTCCATAAAACCTTCCCCTTAGTCTTCGACCTTTCGACCATCCAGCAAAGCCCGCTTAGCCGACTACTAGGGTTTGTTAGCTTTTTGACATAACACTTAGTCATTGCAACTTAGAACTTTAATATATCTTTTAGACAATCGACTTAGTATTTAGGTTTCAATACTATAAGTTAGCTTGTAGTTTTGGGATTAGGTTTTGGAGCTTTTAATCTTAATTTTTTTAAAAGGGGTTGGTACAATATAAAATTTGTAATCACCAAACACAAACAACACCTATGATCCATTTTTTTTGTAAAACCATCAAATAGTCAAAGTCAAACCTTCAATCACCCAAGTCAACTTTAGTCAACCAAGTTTCTTCTACATGGCATAGGAAGGCATTTTTTTCCTTTTTGTCATAATAGTGGCATACGGCATTGAAATCACGTGCAGAAGGACCCGTTGGAGAGCTGGTTCGCCCAGCTTCATAGTGATGTCAATGGTTTCAAGTAATTTTGTCATTTAATCAGTTCTTTTCTCAGTCAAACTTCAGCTTCTTTTAAAACTTCAAACAAGCATATCTTGAGCAAAACGTATCCAATTTCAACGAAATGTTTTTTTTTAAATTGCTGAGAATTTCCCAAACTTTCTATCTATCCAGTCTATTTTGCTGTATCAGATCATTCATTCCATATTTTTAATAGATTGACTCTTTTTGACCTAATCCCTCTTTGGCTTGCAAGTTTGTGTTTCCTTTTTTCTTGGTGACTTTCAAGGGCATCTAAGGAGCTGGAACAATAGTGACATCAGCACACATAGTAGATCAAAGGATGAAAAACAATTAGGTACACAAAATCTATCTCTCATCTTTAAGCATTGCTTGCCTTCACATTTCAATTTGGGGCTTAAAATCAATCTTGTTTGCTATCACATCATTGAAACTGGGCTAAAACAAACAACTGTCTTCCTTCACACTTGGCTTTGGGTCTAAAATGAACAATTGCTTTCATCTGTCTTCTTACAAACATTTTATTTCTAAGGGTTAATTAACAATTGCGAGCATGAATCAAGTGTGTGTGTGTGTATACTCTCTCCTCACACCGCAAGGTGATCTTGGAGATCAAAAACACCTCACTTGGTTTGCTTTTGTCAAACCCTTCATAGGAGATCTGCTAGGGGATTTCATCACCCCTAGGGACAACCTCAACCATGTGTTCTGGTGGGGTATATCAAAGGGGGGAGAATGAAAGCTATACCTCAATCTAGCTACGTAGTCATTGGGACAACCTTGTGGCTCTGGGTGATTTCGGACACAAGGTGAAGTGTTATTCGCTTACACTTATGCCACATCCCTTCAATAGGTTATTGTTCACAAATTTGGACCCCTCGTACCTCATGTATATTGGGGACACCCCTAGTTAACCCTTGTGCAGCCTAGCTTAAGACTTATCAACCATACCCGACCTGATTAATCATTAGGGCTTGTTGTTGTGTTTACAAGTGTTTGCTTAATCATATCATCTAATCTTGGAAGGAAAATTAAACATTGTGCTTGGTGTGTGTGTGTTTATGCATTGTGTTTGAATTCCTCAAGTTAAACTACCAATCTTTCCTTATCATTTAAGCAATCACATCCTAATCAAACATTTGCTAGAAGTGACACCATGCCAACATTTAAAGATTTAGCACAAAAACTCATTCTCCTACTTCAACAAACTCAAACAAGCCAATCATTTCTCAATCAACAAACCCTCCAAGATATCCAAGAGATAATCCAAAAACTGCAAACAAGCCAATCACCACATATGCAACACCTCTTAGCACAAATCCAACACCTCTTGGCCACTTGTAAAATCCAGCAAGCACATCCTCAACCAATGCTAAATCAATCCTATGTGCCACCTATCCCATCATGTCAACCTTATCCATCCACATGTCACATCAATTCTTCATCAACCTATCACACTTCTTCCAATTTCAACCCTTATCCATATCAATCCACCTATCAACAACCATTATCTTATGTGATCCCTCATCCAACACAACATCAACACCTTCAACCACAACAATATCAACCTATCCAACAATTCCAACATCAACATGTTCAACAACAAATCATACAACAACCAATCACATCACAACACCATCCAAACCTCCAACCCATTCTATCTCAATCCTATGTGTCACCTTCACCATCATGCCAACCTAACCCATCTACCTATAATGTCAATACCATATCAACTTATCCAATTCCTCCTTCCAACATGCCAGTTCACCATCAAACCCATGTCCAAGACCAACAAGTGTCCTCACAAGAAGTACATGCAAGCCCAAATAACCCCTTTTACATAAGTCAAACATCCTTAAGTCCACTTTTGGAGCAAGATCTAATATCTTTTGATGAGGGAGATACCTATGTATCACCTAATTCTTGCCCAAGTGGTCCTTTGTACATAATTCAAGTGTCCTTAAGTCAATCTTTGGAGCAAGATCTAATATCCTTTGACAAGGAGATAACAATCTAGATTATGCTTCCAATGTGTCACCCCCATCTAATTATAACCCCAATCTAAGTCTTAATCCAACCAACCCTACTATCCCTCCATCTGATCCTAATCCTAGCCCAAATCCAAAACCCTCCAATGCCATTATTCTTTCATCTAGTCCAAGTCCTAATCCACCTAACCTTACTATCCTTCCATCCAATCCAAATCCTAACATGTCCAATCTATCTCATCCCACAAGCCCTAATCCTAAACCTACCACTCCATCTACTCTTATCATCCATCCATTATATTATCCATCCACCCCTACACTTGCAAAGGATGTGATCCAATGGCTATTAGCAAGGAAGAAAACATTGCCATCTTGTCAATCACCTATCCTTGAGCCTATCCAAGAGCTTTCCATTAACATTCTTAACCCTCCAACCCCATCATGTGACCCACAAGCCATTGAGCCAATTGAAGAGCCTCCTATCATGAGCCTAAGTCAAAGTTCATCATACTCTCTTATGGATGAATACCAAGAACCCATCAAACTTATCCAAGAGGCTCCTACATCCACTTTCATAAAATCACAATAGTTATATCAAGAGCCTAATCCCAAGCATATGGAAATGTCAACCCCTTGTCTATGTCAAGATCAAATAACTTCCATTCACCCCATCCATAATCTATACTTTTTTAATGATCAATATATTAACTATGAAGAAGCTATCCATGAACAACTTGATCCTATAACCATCCATGAGCAAGATACCCAAATTGCTCCTATCCATCCTCCACCTAGTCCTATCCATGATCTACATACATCTACTTGTCATGATGAGACATATGCCTCCCAAGCAAACATAGAAGATCAAACCAATAATGATCCTTCCACATCCACCATCAACTCCATTTCAAATCCATCACATCCTATTGGTCTGTCCACCCTCATTCATGAATGTTCCTCCCTAGGAACACAACAGCCATTTTCTACCATCTCACCTTCTCCATCCAATAAGGAAATCGTGTCTAGTGTTCCACCTACACCTAGTCCCATTGTCCATCGCATGCTTCAAAGCATGAACTATCAAGGCAAAGGCTTAACAAGGAATTTTGGAGCCCATACATGTCAAAGTCCCCCCACGCTTATATGTCCTTGGATATACACCCCAAGGTAAACAACCCAAAGATGTTAGTACCTCCTCCATTCCTCCTAAGTCCACCACTTCCTATCACAAATCCTACCATACCCCCAAAACATATGTTTCCATTACACCTCCATCATCTTACAAATGTCAAAAGCATGTGACCGTACACCTTCCACCATCCAATTTACCTCCGCTTCTTCCAACTCCTAACATCCCTCCATCTAATCTACCACCATTACTTCCAACTCCTAATATCCCACCTTCAATTTTGCCATCATTTCTTCCAACACCTAATATCTTCCTTATCCAATCCCCTTATCCATCCATCCATAAATATTCTAAACATCCTAATCATGACCAATCAATGCACACATCATGTAAACATAAAGCTTCCACTCATTCCACCAATCCCATGGGATTCAAACATAAAAAATTGGATGTCTTTACTCATAAAGCAAAAACTCCTAAGGGTCCTAATGCCTTAGAGCACAAAAGCAAAGAATCAAAGTCAAATCCATCTACAAGGCTACCTAAGCCCATACCTTCACAAGAAAAGGTCAAAACTAAAAAGGGTTGGGTCCCTAAGCACAAAGAAAGCAAGTCAAATGGGGTATCCTCCTCTCAAGAATCCTAACCATCCACTCCCACCCCACATTCCCACTCCATTCAAAAATGTCAAATTCCTTCATCCCACAAGTCAAACAAATATCATAAAAATAGTAAGTATATGTGGGTTCCTAAAACATTTCATCACTCATCTCCTAAGCAAATAGCACCGTTGCTTCTTACACTACCTTCCCATCAAAAGCTACAATGTTTATCACGGTGTGTGCAACCGTTGGTCATGATTCCCTTCCATCCCACAACATTTCCGCATACTTCCATCCCCACATCCTTTGTCCACTATCCTACATATCTTCCCCATCCTATTCCTATGGTCCATGCTTTTGCATAAGCCTTCCATCCATCCTTGCAAAAGTCTTGCATAATCCATATCATAACCCACTATCTTCCATACATAATCCACATCATAATCCACTATTTCCCTCCATAATCTACACCATAATCCACCATCTACCTAATCCATCTTTCATGCAATCATCTACCAACATCTATGAGCACACTTGACATGGTTCATGCGACGACACCTATCTCTAATGAGACTATCACCTTTCATGGAACTAGACACTTGAGTCCCTTTCGTCCATATCCACCTATCCCATCCAAAAGTCAAAAAAAAAAAAAGTTAAGAGAAATCCCTTCGTCCAACAGTGAAAACCTGGTAAACAGGCACCTTGGATAAGTACCATGATGAAAACCTAGCAAATAGGCATCATGTGTAAGTTGATCTTCTATGTCACCTACACTTGGGGGCACCTTGTCCCATTCACCATATCATTTTCAATCTATCTTACCATACCATTTCCTACCATCCTTATCCATTTCCACATACATATACCTATCATGATTGAGTCTATCCATCCTCCCTTCCTCATCTTGATCTTGATAAGGACATGGGGGGCAAAAATGTTGAAAGATGCCATGGATATCTCTTGATATACCTCATCCTTTCCATCCAATCCTATCACTATCTTATCTTCATGAGCCTTGTCATGAAAAATCCTAAGTACTATACCTAGAATGGGGCATGTTATTCCTATGCGACATAGTCTTTGGAGATCACATCCTAGCTCCATTATGAGGCATACATCCATCCACTATAGCTTATCCTTGTATCTATCCATTTATCATGAGCTTTTCATTCCATGGCCTATCCTCTTGTCCATCCATTTATCATGAGTCTTCCATCCCATCTACTATCACATATCCTTTTATCCATTCATCTATCATGAGTCATCCAATTCTACCTCTAGCCTTGCACCTAGACTTGGTTCTCCCTTGTCATTGGTATCTAGCACAAAAGGCTGCACAAATTGTAAATCCATTGACATCCCAAAACATTTAAAAATCCAAAAAAATCAAAACATCCCAAAAATCCAAAAACATTCAAATATTCCAAAAATCCAAAAACATTCAAATATTCCCAAAAATCCCAAAAACATTCAAATATTCCCAAAAATCCCAAAAACATTGCAAAAGATAAAAAAAATGCAAAAAAAAAAAATCAAAACATAACAAAATCCAAAAAAAATTAAATATTCCCAAAAAAAATACAAAAAAATAAAAACATTCCCAAAATTCAAAAAAATCAAATATCTGACAAAAAAATCCAAACAATAAGATCAATCATAATCACATCACTTCAATCAAAATCACATCAATCCATTCAAATCATCATCATAAATCAATCAAAACAATTATTCCAAATCAATCTAAATCACATTAATCTAATCCATATCATCCCATCAATAATATCATATATCATCAAACATCCAATCAATCCCAATCAATCAATAACCTAATCAATCCATTCACCTTCATCATCATCATCAATAAAACACAATCAGAACTACATCTTATCTCTATCGTTCAATGCCTTGATCCCATGGATACAAGGTATATAGGCAATCTGGGATATGAAGGAAGTACCCAGATTCATGCACAAGTGATACACCTCTTCCATCTTTCACCATTCTTCTAATCTTCATTCGTCATCATCTTCATCTATCTATCATTTCTTCTATCATCAATCTCAAATTCAATCAATCCATCAAATCAAATTATCAATTCTTCCAATTCAATTCTTCAAAATCAAATCATATCACTTCTTTCAAATCAATTCTTCCAATCAATCGCATTTATTCATATCAATCCAATTCATTCCAATCCATTAATCAATCAATCCAAACCATTCATTATCACAATCAATCAACCCAATCCAAGCAATGATCCAAACGCAAGTCATCCTCAATCTATACCAATCAAATCAATCAATCGTGTCAAATTATCCAATAACATCCATGGTCTTGATCCTAATCTTGGCGTAAACCAAATCATCAATCAATTATCATTATCAATCATCATCATCCTTGTGTTGATCTAGGGATATATCGTTCCCCGCAATGACAACACTATCATCCTCATCAATCAACAATTAATCATTGGTTTATAGCTTGACAAGGGCAATACCTTGTTTGTTTTTGTATCATCTGTGCATGCTTGCTTGCTTGCTTATGTGTGTTATCATTTTCATCTTGTATTTGCATCCGAATAATTCACAGCTAATATTCATATCTTATATCTAGACAAGGTTGTATTATGTTGGGGCACCAGACACATTGACACCTTGGTCCTTATACCTTGGTGCATAACGTCTAGTGCTAAATAAAACATATGATTGCTCATTTCATTACAGCATAACGTATCATTCATCTCTTTCATCCACTTCCTATCTTGCATCCTTCATCGTATCCCTCCTTTATCATTTCATTTCGTTTTGAGAGCATACCCATGTTCTTCTAACCCACCTATCCTCTCGAGGGGGCATCATCACATCATCATCCCATCATCATATCTCTACATCATCATCATCATATCTTTACATCATCATTATCCTATCTTTCCTTCATCATCCATTTTCTTCTATTTGTACCTTAGCTTCTTTGAAATGATGTTACTCGACATAAATCTCATCATCTCGAACATCATCTCAAAGAGGGGCAAAATGTAGACACCCAAAAATGTCCATATTATAGTATCTAGACATCTTGTAGCATATTTTGCCCTAAGCACCCATATCATCACCTAATTAGTTAAATAAATCTTATTTATTTGACTAATTTCATTTATTCCCTTTCAATCTCATAATCCCTTCTATAATTAAATAATTTTTTATTTATTTAATTATTCATGTCCATTTATCCCCTCTAATTAAATAATTTTTTTAATTGTTTAGTTAGTCATTTATCTATTTTCCTATAATTAAATAATTTTTTATTTATATCTTTCCACATCATCTCTCATCATAAATCCAACATTAATTAAATAAATCAAATATTTATTTAATTAATAAAATCCTAAAAATATCTTCTTGCTTTCTTTCCAAAATTGCAACTCATGTGTATCTAATTAATTTATTTAATTATATAATTCATCAATTATCCCTCTCATCTTTTTTAGGATTTATTTCCTTTAAAACAGAAAATCAAATCTCTTTCTATCTTTTTAAATCCTATCTTATCTTGTTTTATTTCCTCTTTTGTCAAATAAAGCAAAAATCAAATCCTTATCAAATCTTATCTCCAAAATCAAATCTTCTTCCTTCCACATCAAAACCCTAGTCATCCTTCCCTATAAATATGGTCTCTCACAAGCCATTTGCATCGATGAGCTTTCAAGTATCCTTATTCTGTCGAATCACCTCCACAATCTTTCATCCATCATCCTTCATCGATCATCTTCTATCCTCCCTCTTCATCTTCGTTATGCTGCATAAGTGAGCATCCAACATTCTTCCAACAATCAAACCTTCAAAATCTTGCATTCTCATGCGAGGTGGAGAAGAGCAATGGAGGTCAATCAAGAATAGCATGGAGATTTCAGTTTGCATTTGTATTTATTGTTTTGATTTTCATGTTGTCTTGTTCTCTATTGTGCATTGTTAGGGTTTTATCATTGTTTATACATTTACCCTGATTCGTAATTTTTACCCCAAACTACAGTCTAAAACCCCATCTATTATGGAACTCTATTTGCTCTCCCAAATATTAGGTGTGGAAGGATTGTGATTGTTGTTGTTCATGTTCTAACAATTATTTTGGTTCTAGGTATTCAATTTTCCAAGTTTCATAGTTTTTTTAGTTACTATCAATGACTACTAGATCAATTCACAAAGCACTTTGCAAGGCTTCTTCATAGGATTTGTACGGGAGTTTCTAGATGACTTCTCAGATATCCATATTGATGCAAGAAAAGGTCACACAACTCTTGATAGTTCATATGAGGATTACTAGTGGAAGAATATAACACTTTCCTCCATCAAGTTAGAAAGTGGGAAACAAATTCATTATGACCTTCTTTCAAGATTAAGAATTATTTGATCCCTATTTTGACCAACTTGTTCATATTGAAGGCCACCATGAGTTCTCCGATGAGTTGTTAGAAAGAGTGAATTGAGCCCTCAAGTAGTCAATAATACCAATCTAGAGCAAGTCCTTTCAGGGTCTTTGGGAAAATGTGAGTGACCATTGCATCCCAAGGAAGGGGTTCACTAGCATTGGTGACGTAGGTATTTATATGGGGTTCAAGTCCCCTTCTCCTTTGAATTTAGGAAGGTTAGGGAGTGGTCTAGGCAAGATGATGCTTCAAATAACATGGTCCAAAGTCTCTTTCAAATATTCTAGATATCTGCAAGAAAGGGGGTCATGCGCAGACGAAGGTGGTCATCTAAAGGTGGGTCCCATAAGAGGGACCATGTAGCCTTGGTAGTTTTGGAATCCTAGATTTGATTGTTAGAACCTAGAAAATGTTGTGTGGTTATGTGTTTAGGATTTTTAGGTAGAATTTAGGTGGGACCGTGTAATTTGGAGTTTGATTTTTAAGGATTATATCTGATTAGGTACAAAGATCTCATTACTTGAATTACAAGAAGACATGTTAAAAGAGGAAGGTAGTTGAGGAACTCCTTGGTTTGGATTAAGTTTAGTGGTGAGGAAGGGATTTGTATGTGTTTTCTACTTAGGGGTTAATGGTCTTGCATTCCCTTGAGAGAAAGTTTGGGCAGGTTCTTTGGTGCCACTTGCCTCTAACATTCTAATGCACTACAACCAGATGGAATGAGAGCCTCTAGGGTAGATTCATTTGGTTGGTTTATGTTATTAGCTTCACCACTTCTAGGGGGTTATATTGGTTGTCTTAGTGTTTTTCATTTATTGGGGGCTAGACCATCCTATTTCTCATTATTTTTAGTTGATTTTCTAGTTGCATGCATTGTGGGGAGGCATGATCATTTTGATAGGCCACCTTGAGAGCCTCTCAAGCTACTTGTGCATATACTAAATCTTTTTTCTAAATGATCCATTTCATTGTCAAAGTGAGTGGTGGTGTCTTTATATGCCACAAAATTAGGATCTTGTTAGTGAATCTTAGACCAAACGATTATGCACCATGCTTGTGGGTGGTTTGGGTTTGCTTGGATGAAAATCCCCTAGTATTGTCCCCACATGGGATTATTAAACATGGTGAGGTCTTGATTTGATCTGACATTTTGATACTATTTGTGATGGTTACCATCATAATTAGTATCCCCATTCTAATATCTATTTTGTGTAAGAAGAGCTAAGGAATGTGGAGGAAGGATGTGCGAATTAAATTAGGGGGTAGAAGGTTCATTACAATGGGATTTCTCTTGGATTCTCTTTCATTCCAACATATTTGGGGTATTGTAGGTACCACAAAATAAATGGGCAATAAAGAGGGAAGACAATTGGATGAAAAATGAAAGGTGAAAGGACTCATCACAAGGATTTGTTCTTTACATTAGGTTCACCAAAATATGCAAGCTCCAAATATGACTCACCACTATTTTACATGACTCACAAATGGTATTCAAATGCATTGCTCTCCTTGACCAGATAAGTGGAAAACTATTATTGCTCATGTGGAAACAATAGGTGTAGTAGTGGGGAATTGAATGGAAGGAGTGCCTAGTGGATAGTGAGTGTGTTTGGCTGGAATATGATGGTTGTATTTAATATGTTGACTTCTTGATGAAGAGTGTAAATATTCAATTGAATAGATTCAAAGAGAGCATCCAAATGAGCAATCTCTTTCTCAAAAAGTTCATTCAAGTAGGCAATTTCAATTGCTTTTAAATGATCATTTTCTCATTGAATTCTCTCTAGAACTTTAGTTTGTTTTCAATTTCAATGGCTTAGGAGTCAGTAAGTTCTCCCCTGGCTCCATCAAAGTAACTTCCACCCAATCCTCTCTCACTTTCTAACACATAGGCCTAATATGCTAGTTGTTGTACCTAATCCAAAACTCAAATTGCGATACAATGATCTTTATTTTGTAAGTGTTGAGTTTGTTAGTGTAGGTTTTTATTTCCTAGTGGGTTATTTATTTTTTCCTATATTCCTAGGTTTTTCCTACACTTCTATTAATCTCGCTTAGGTTAATAAAGCATGTCTTATTAGGTGAGTGGTTGCGAGGTGTCACCTTCCTACATGTGAGCATCCATTAGCTATCTTGGGAAGATACTTTTCTATCTTTAGTCCGATAGATGGTTGCTCCTCATTGGTCGGTGTTGCCACCTCCTCCCTCTTCTTAATCTATATAAGCATGCTACCTGGCTTGTATTTTGTATCTTTTGCTTTTGCATCCTCTTAATGCTATTTTGCTTCTAGCATTTGCATTACTCTCTTGGAGACTAACTCTATGTTGCTATTTTGATTTCGTGTCATTTGCATTCATAGTTTAGATATCTATTCTTTACACTAGTTTTCTAGGTTAATAATCTTTTTAGATTCTAACATGGTATCAGAGCTATTCTATGTGCAAGAGTAGATTTTAGTTTCCATATTTGAGAGATTTGGGGGGGGGGGGGGTGCTAATAAATCTTATTACAGTTTTTTGAAAAACCCAGTATGCTCTTCTCTTGCATCTTTGGATGATCTTGAGAATCAGAAAAGTTTGACGGAAACTTTTTTAATCTCTAGGGTTTACACATGTGTTTTATGAAATCTGGGTGATTGTAGCATTTCTGGTTATACTGGCAGCATTTCTAACTATTCCAATGCATCCAGGAGGCTTGAGAAAGTCAGATTTGGCTTTCATTTCACCGAAATCGGAGATCGCCATACACAGTTGCGGAACCGGGGTTTAAAGCTCAAATCTGACAACCATCTTGCATATTTGGTGTTTTCAATCAATATTGCAGGTTTTAGCATGCCATTGCTTGTCTTAGGTACTGATTCATCCTTTGCATGTCATTTTTTGGTTGCTGGGGTCGTTTTTTGTAGCTAAAGGCATTTTGTTTACACTGGATCAACATCTTCTGTACATCAACAAGAAAAATGCTTTCTGGGTTTTGTTTGTAGTACAGAAAAACCATCTGGGTATGTTTTATTTTTTGCATGTAGTTTATATATTTTACAGAAATGCACTCAGAAAGCTACAGCAGGACCCCTCTCCGTTGGCAGTTGTAGTTTTGAAGGTAGTTTTCAAATGCTCCATTCTTGCTCATACGGACTCTGTTTCCCATGAATTTTATTTTTATTTTGTCTATTTTTTCATGCTCTATGCACTAGTGCAGTCATTTTTTGATTTTGATGCAAATATTTTTCAGAAATTGTAGATTCTCAGTTGTGACACTGCACAGTTCTCATTTTGGAAACTTCGGAGGATCATAAATTTCACATACAACCTCGTATCGAGGCGATTCTTTTTTTGAAAGTGCATAATTTTTTTAGTAGATCGCAGTGGTGTTGTTTATTTCTCTGGGTATTGTGTCAAAGTTGTATTTTCAGCATATGCTCTTCGTGAGTGTTTTGTAATGCATTGAAATCAAGACCACTTAGTATTTCTTGCTAGTGGAAGTTGTAAACGCACTAATATAAAGTGTCAAATCATATTTTCTTGGGGGGGTTCTTTGATTGAGTGAAATGGGGGGGTTATCTTGGTTGGGTTCTCTTCTTTTCGGCATTTCTTCTCTGCATTTCTTCATCATGGATCAAACAAATGTGCCCATCCTAACTCCATACAATTATTTTGAGTGGAAATCACGCATGACAATTCACTTAAGGAAAGTTGGATTAAATAGGATAACTATGGGACTTAAAACTAAACCTGCTAAAGATGAAGATAAGCCTAAGTGGTTTAACAAATGTGATGAGGCATATGGAACATTATGTTTATCTGTTTTTCCTAATTTGCTCTTTCATATTGAGTCTTTGAATACACCAAATAAAATCTGGACAAACCTAGAAACACTATTTGGCACACAAGATTCAATGAGGGGGATATGTTGGAAAATGAACTAATTAGTTTAAGTCTAGGCAATTTCAACACAATCCAGGATTTCTTCACTAAATTGAAACTACTAAGGCTGCAGTTAAAACAATGTGGAATTGAAAAGAAAGATGAACAACGGATTCTTAGTATTCTCTCTAAGCTAAGTTCAGAATATTATGTGTTTGTTTCTACTTTCTATGCTACTAAGGATGCACTTGGTACTCAATTCACCATGCCATCTTTAGATGATTTTGCTGTCAATCTCACTAGAGAATAGGACAAGCTAATCCAGATGGGCACTCTTGAGTCCTCTAAGTCACATGCCTTGGCTGCCAACTAAAGCACAAAAGAACATAAAGGACAAAGTAGTAACAACAATAGTAAGGATAAGAAACAGAAGAATAGCAAGGAGAAGAAGGATCAGATATCGGTTGCTTCAAAATAAACTAATGAGACCCAATCTTCCAAGGGCGACAAGCCTAAGAAAGAGAGGGTCCAATGTGCCTATTGTAAAAGACCCGGTCATGATGAACATAAATGTCTGAAGAAATAAATTGATCACTTGACACACATTCTTGAGAAGAATAATATCAGTGTTCCTGAGTCTATCAAACAGAGTTCTAATGAGGGGTCTAAAAAGGCAAAAGAAAACAGCAAGGGGAAAGGAAAGGGCAAGGCCCTTGTTGCAGTTGCTTCTTCACCATCCACTTGGGTTCTTGATTCGCGTGCTTCACACCACATGGCTTCATCTAAGGAAGAACTTACATCTTTGGAGCTGTGTACTATGACTTTTATTTTGATGGGTGATGACACTCTTGTTGAGGTGTGTGGGAGAGGGTTTGTTGATGTGGTGGATGGCACATTCCATGATGCTCTTTGTGTGCCCTCATTATCAACTAATATCCTATCGGTATACCAGATCACTCACACAGGTTCAGGCAAGCGGGTTGAGTTCACTCCTGATTCAGTGGAGATTCATGAGTTGCACAGTGGTTCTACAGTTGCAGTTGGGAGAGTAGATCATCATTCATGGCTCTATCTATTTTCTCACTTTGTTCCTGATCCTCCTTCGACTGTTTTGCTCACTCATTCTGATGATGTGAGTAGATTATGGTATGAGCGGTTTGGCCATCTTAACTTCCGCTACTTGCAGCAGCTCAACCAGCAGAGCATGGTCACAGGGTTGCCTTCAGTTCAATTTTCAAGTGGTGTTTGCCAAGGTTGCAATCTTGGTAAGCATCCTAAGGAAAAGTTTGACAAAGGTAAGGCATGGAGAGCTTCACAGATACTGGATTAGTTCATAGTGATTTGGCTGGTCCATTTCAGCATCCTTCTTTCAGGAGGGCTAGATATGTCCTCACATTCATTGATGACTTTTCTTGATATACTTGGGTGTACTTTCTCAAATAGAAGTCAGAGGTATTTGATCATTTTCAGGACTTCAAAACTTTTGTAGAGAAGCAATCTGGGAAAGCCATCAAAGTTTTGTGCACTGACAATGGTGGTGAGTATGTCAACCATCGGTTTGAGAGGTTTTGCACTTCACAGGGGATTGATTTGCAGCATTCAGTTCCATACAATCCTCAGCAGAATGGTGTTGCAGAATGGAAGAATAGGTCCTTGAAGGAAATGGCGAACTGCATGATTCACTCCAGATCTCTTGCACCACAATATTAGGCAGAGGCCATTAATTGTGCTTGTTATATCCAAAACCGTGTTCCTCACCGAGCCTTGAAGGGAGTCACTCGTTTTGAAGCTTGGAGCGGTTGGAAACCATCAGTTAAGCACTTTTGAGTTTTTGGTTCTCCTGCATGGGCCCACATTCCTGCAAAGAAATGCAAGACCTTGGATCTGCACAGCAGACCTTGCATATTTGTAGGTTATCCTGATGGTGTGAAGGGTTATCGGTTGCTCTACCCTACTACACATGAGTTGTTCATTGAGAGGAGTGTTCAGTTTGAGGAGGGCTCTTCGAGCTCACTTTCTATCACTTCTCCAACTCCTCCTACTTTGACATTGGAGTCACTTGGGATACATGACAGATCTTCTGATGAGTCAGATTCACCTGAGCAGTCTTCTACCTCCACTTCTGATGTAGAGAGCGATTCAGAGGACTCACCTCCTTCCTCTCCTAGTCATCATTCAGAGGTTGATGATTCTCCTCCAAATTCTCCATCTTTCGGTCCACTTCCAGCTAGACAGACCTTGCAGTCTACAAGTGATTGGGTTGGGGATCCATCATATACCAGGCGGACTCGTTCACAGTTCCAGGATGCTCCACATGTCTTCATTGTTACTACCTCAGATCCACAGTCTTTTCATGAGGCTTCTGGTATTCCTGAGTGGGATATAACTATGCAGGAGGAGTATAGTTCCTTGATGACCAACCACACCTGGGATCTTGTCCCTCTTCCTAAGGGAAGAAAACTTGTTCGATGTAAGTGGATCTATCAGACAAAATTTGCAACAGATGGGTCGGTTAACAAGCATAAGGCTTGCTTGGTCACCAAAGGATTCTCCCAGGTTCCTGGGATTGACTACTCTGAGACTTTGCGCCAGTTGCTCGAATGAATTCCATCCGACTTGTTCTTGCCATTGCTGCAGCTAATCGTTGGGAAGTACACCAGATGGATGTGAAGAGTGATTTTCTTCACGGTGACCTTCAGGAGGAGATCTATATGGAGCAGCCACAGGGGTTCCTTCAGGATTCTTCACTTGTGTGTCATCTTTGGAAGTCTCTCTATGGCCTCAAACAGACTCCTCGGGCCTGGTATGCCAAGATGGACTCCTTCCTTCTATTGGTTGGGTTCACTCGGTGTCATTCTGATCCCAATGTCTACATTCTGCAACAGGATGATTCACTCCTATTTCTAGTTTTGTATGTTGATGACTTGCTAATCACAGGGAGTTTTTCATCCACCATTAGGGTTGTCAAAACTGCCCTTCATGACAGGTTTTTGATGATTGACTTGGGCTTGTTGCATTACTTTCTCAGGATTGAGATCTACCAATCTACTTCCGAGATCACCATCAACCAGTCCAAGTATGCTCTAGATTTGCTCTCGAGATTTCATATCGCTGACTACAAGCCTACTCCAACTCCCTTTCTTTTGGAGTCAAACTTGAGGCTCAGTGATCTTCTCCATTTGTTGATGGCACTTTGTACTGACAGCTTGTTGGGAGTCTCATTTATCTGACTCATACGAGACCTGACATTTCATATGCTGTAGGCATGGTCTCTTGATTCATGCAGGAGCCTCATGAGCTGCACTGGAAAGCAGCCAAGCGGATCCTTCACTACATTCAGGGTACTCACAGTTTTGGGATTCACTACGTAGCGGGCATTGAGCTTGACTTGGTGGGCTACACAGATTCAGATTGGGCAGGCGATTCTCAGGATCGCAAGTCTACTTCAGGTTACAGCTTCTCAATTGATTCGGGTCCTGTTTGTTGGTCGAGCAAGAAGCAATCTGCTATTGCTCTATCTTCTACTGAGGCCGAGTATCGGGGGGCTGTGAATGCCGCCACTTAGGCCATTTGGCTTTAGAATCTTCTCACTGAGTTTTGTATCCAGATCAGACGGCAATCAGACATATTTTGTGACAACCAGAGTACCATTTAGATCTCCTAGAATCTGGTCCATCATCAGCAGACCAAACACATTAAGGTCCACATGCACTACATCCGGGAGCTCATCCATGGGCATGTCATTGACCTTCGCTATTGTCCAACTTCTGAGCTGGTTGCTGATATCTTCACCAAACCCTTCACTTAGAGCAAGTTCCTTCATTTGCGAGCTTTGCTAGGGGTGCGGGATGCTTCATCTTTTGGGGGGCTTCTTCCTCTCACTCGGAGTCCTGACTCTCTCTACTTTAGGGGGGGACTCTTCTCTCTCTTTTTTGGGGGGAATTTTATGTACATGGGTACCTCATCAGGCTTGATTTGTCGGGACCCATTTCTACATCCACCTAAACTTCGCTTATGGGGGTGTTAGTGTAGGTTTTTATTTCCTAGTGGGTTATTTATTTTTTTCCCTATATTCCTAGGTTTTTCCTACACTTCTATTAATCTCGCTTAGGTTAATAAAGCATGTCTTATTAGGTGAGCGGTTGCGAGGTGTCACCTTCCTACATGTGAGCATCAATTAGCTATCTTGGGAAGATACTTTGCTATCTTTAGTCCGATAGATGGTTGCTCCTCATTGGTCGGTGTTGCCACCTCCTCCCTCTTCCTAGTCTATATAAGCATTCTACCTGGCTTGTATTTTGTATATTTTGCTTTTGCATCCTTTTAATGCTATTTTGCTTCTACCATTCGCATTACTCTCTTGGAGACTAACTCTATGTTGCTATTTTGATTTCGTATCATTTGCATTCATAGTTTAGATATCTATTCTTTGCACTAGTTTTTTGGTTTAATAATCTTTTCAGATTCTAACAGAGTTGTTTTGTAACGAAATCGTGATGGTCAATTTTATGTCTTGTCATCAAAATCCCAAAGTTCATCTTGTCATGTCATCTCCTCTTAACAAGTTCGAAATACCAAATCATCTCAAAGTCAGTTGGTCGTTTGTTGCAAGTCATTCTTCGTCCAAGTCATAAAATGTTCAAGTGTCATAAAAATCGATTGTTAAAATTAGTCATTCTTATGTTAACATCACAATCAGAGTAATTATTATCAAGGTTTTCCGTCGTTATATTCAGAATGTTGGTTGTCTGGGTTTGATATACATTAAAATCTAAATTGTCTAAAATCCAAATATCAAATTGTCAGAGTTCATTGTTTATTGGTGGATATTTATATCGATTCATCAAGTTTGACTCGCATTGTCAAAATCCGATGTTAAATTGTCTAAATTACCTTATTTTCAGTGAAATTTTAATTTTAATATGTTTATTTAAAATTAATAATTTATTATTTTAATTATATTAAAATTAAATTTTGGTCAATTGTTATTGTTAAGTGTTCTTTTAAAATTCAAAAAAAATTAAAAAATCTAAAAATACAATAAAAATTAAAAAATTAAAAATAGAGACCTTTATAAAGTGTGTCCATTCAAAAATAGACGTTTATAAAGTGTGTCCATTCAAAAATAGACGTGTGTTTATAAAGGTGTATTATAAAGTCAAATACAACTTAAAAATAAAAAATCAAATCACAAAGCACTTTAAACAAAAATCAACGCACTTGTATAAAGGGTTGAAGCACCTTTATACCCTTAAGAGGCACTTAGGAAAAAGAAAAGCGCTTGAAGACCAGAAAGCCCACTCCATATCACACTCAGCAAGGATGTGCTTCATATAATATTCTAAACACATCCAACAATAGAAGAAATGCTAGAGAAAAAGGAGGAGACGCGCCCAAAAGAAGAAGCTCGTGCTCATCTAAAGGTTTCAACATCCTTTAGATGAGCACTCATGCCTTCACAAAGAGAAAATCATTCCAGTTGGAAGAGTCAGCAACAAGCTTGGAGAATCAAAGTGCCTCCTTACCCTTTCATAGGCTCTTGTTCAAAGAGGAGTCCACGCCAGGTTGGGGAAAAACATTCTAGCAAAGAACAAATGCATCAACATCAAAAGAAAAGTGCTCCATTTTGAAGCTCACGCCACAACAAAGGAGAAAATGCCTTCAAAGACCAAGCTCAAATGCACCATTCAGCATGAAGAGCCACCTTATCAAAGGCAAACAAAATGTAAAAAGCATTTTCTCAAGAAATTGATGCAATTTTTCAAATTACCTAGCAATCTGCATTCAGTGATATTCAAGCATGCTTGTGAGAGGGATAAAGTCCTTCACATATCCATTAAATGCACCACTTCAGTTCTTCATGCCTCCACTTAGCAAAACAAAATCAAAAGCTAAGTTTCTTGAAAAGTCTGTTCACCAATCAAATGCCTATACAAACCTCTCAAAGTACCTTACAAAGAACTCAGCCTTCTATGCCAAAACATGTCGCACCCAATTACTAGTCTAGAAGGATGAAATGTCTAAGGCAAAGTAAAAATTGTAGTCCAAAATCAGTAGTTCAAATAAAAAATCAACGCTTCCAGTCATACCCAAATCCAACGCACAATGCAGGCAACCAAGCAAAGGACTAGAAGACAAAAGGCATCCCCAAACTATACCAAGCATGCCTGAATCAAGCTAAAAAGCACACCTCCTAAAAATAAACATGCCTTCACAAGGATCAGATGTATCAAGGTGAAAAGAAGCATGCCTAAGGGAGATAAGATGCATCTAGTATGGAGGAGGTGCGTTTGAGGAAAGGAAAACATGCCTAAGAATAGAGGCGTGTCTAGTAGACAAAAAGTTAGAAGCGCATCCCCTCATTCTCCCAAACGCCTAATCTGAAGAGCATCATAAAAAAGGTTTGCATAGAAATGTACACTCATTCAAGTTAGGACATGCCTTTACAAAGTCTTGCCTTTAAAAGAGGGGTGTCTATTTTTAGATAGAGGTGCTTGATCAAGTTGAACTTAAGTTTAAATTCCTTAATCAAGCTGACCACTTTAGTTGCATAAGGTGCTTTCCTTCGTGCAAAAGGATATGACCTTTTCAAACCCAGACTGCATTGCATGTTTACAATTTAGTTTCAATGGAGTTTCAGTGGAGCAGATAGTATGTAATAAGTTTGCATGTCAAGTAAACAATAGTCAATTAGGTTAGAGTTTAGTTATTTATTTTCATGCAATTTTGTAACCATTATAAATAAGTGCTTAGGGGAGTAAGAATTCATTATTCAGTATCAAAGTTGTATCCAAATATCAGCGTTGTATCATGATCAGTGAATGAGCATCAATAAAATTTAACGTAATAATGATTTTGTCATTTAATGGAATTCGTTATGCATGTTTTGCTTCTAAGTATCCATTAAAATGTACCATATGTGTCAAAGGTTAAATCAATTCAATGAATTTGTGAACTTTGTGTCACAAATGGAGTTGAAGGTATAAGTCATCTATGTTTTGTATCATATTGTACTTGATTTAGTCATAGTGAACCATTCATAATTATGCATTTTTGTGTTAATCAATCTGAGCCATGTGCCCTGCTCAGCCTCTAGATTTAGTTGAATAGTGCAAGTGTCTAGCAGTAGGTTTTAATTTTAGTCAAAAAATCCTTGCTTCATTGTTGAAAGTGTGTCTATCTTTTGCTCATCGCAAACCCAAAAAAGAACACATATTTATGTTTTATCCATCATTAGTGAGAAATAGGTCCCTGAAAACACTATAAATTATATATAGTTTTAGATTAGGTTTGCTTTACAAAGAGCTTCCCCTTATAATTCGAAGAGTGGTCTTACCGCACATCTGTCTGTTTCATGTTCGCACTGAAAGGTGCGAAATAAAATGCTAACAGTTTTTGGCAACTCTATTGGGGAACAACATAAGATTGTCATCTTACCCATTACAACATTCAAAAAGATCCAGAGTTCACAGATTTTTCAGTTCTAGATCTTATGGTTGATCAGGAAGGTAATCGCATCATCAATAATTGCCAACCTCTAATGCACCCATGGGGAAATCAGATTGTTCCATTGGCATTGGTGGAAAACCATGAACTTCCTGAAGGATCAAGGAAGAATTTTTCAAAGTTCTATGGTGATGGCTATCAACATCCTGACGAGTGTATTTTAGCCTTCACCATTTCTTGTGGAATATTGGCATTGCACATGAAGATGTGGCGGTTCATTTATTTGTGGAAAGCTTGTAAGGCATAGCAACTGATTGGTTTAACCACCTTGTTGTTGGTTCAATAATGACTTGGGAGTCAATGAATGAGAAATTTCTCAAACTTGTAGAAGACACTCATGTCTTGTTTGCACAACTCTCAAATGCCAGAAAAGATGAAAGTGAACCAATGCAAGAGTTCGTAGCTATATTCAACCATCTAATTACCAAAGTTGTGGACACTCTGAATCCTTCTTCTGAAATTATTCTCAGTTGTTCATCAATGCACAATCTTCTGAAGTTGCATTTTGTCTCAAGCAAAGAAATGCTACAGAACTACATGAGGCTCAGGAATATGCTATTGAGTTGGAAGATAATATGATCACTTTGGGAAAGATATAGAGAGATTCAATCAAATAGTTGGTTCCCTTGAACATCTCACCACTTCAACAATATCCATCTCCTCCAAGTAGACATGATTCTTTCATGAACTATGTCAGTGATAAGCCTATCTCACCCATGAGGCAAGTGGCAAATGTGTCTTCTACGATACAAATATACTGCTTCTTCCATGCAACAAACAAACATGATGGAGAAAGTTGTCTCGAAATGAGAAGATTCATGCAGTTATTGATGTCTTCAAATGAAAATCAAGGATTTTTGGATGATCTTGAATGTCTTTTAGATGAATCCGGTGGTGGATTTGTAATGGGATATACCCAATGTAAATCTAATATAGGAAGAAGTTGTTTTCATGATCATGTTTCAAGTGACCTCAAGTGTCTGCATAGCCAAGACCTACAAATGGAACAAGAATACCCATCCGAAGCTGAAATTTTGCCTACTTTGCATATTTTTTTGGAGATGAAGAAGGGTTATTGATGGAAGAGGAACCTAATGAAATACAAGTATTGCATACTTTCTTTGAAGAGAATGAAGTGACACAAATCTCTCAAGACCAAAATTGAAAACCAAAAATCAAATATACTAAGGAAGACAATGATGAATCCAATTTATTCTTTTCATCAATCAAAGGGTGGTTCGAAGAGTTTGCAACAGATATAATCAAATAAGAGCAAGACAAGGGAGATAATTTTCTCTTAGGGGTGTTCAGCTTCAAAATCAAAAATTCCCTTAAGCAATATTGATGAGGAGTTTCAAAAGATATCAGATGAAGAAACAAACTATCTCATGCCCGAAATTGATGTTTTTCTTCAACATCTAACTCCAATGCCTGAAGATTCAATTGTTTCTTTAATTGATGAGATTGATGCTGCAAGTTTTGCGGATGCAAAGAGTGCTTTTGATCAAAATTTTCAAATATGGGAGGTTGATATTGTTCGTGATATCAATGATAGATCACAATCAAATTAAAAATCTCCTAAACATAATTTAGCTTTGGCAACACCCAACAGATCAGAAGACCATGTGGAAGGTTCTTTGTCAGATTTTGATAGTTTTGTACAAGTACTTGAAAGTAAACTTTCAATGGAGGACACAATGAACTCTCTTTTAAGTTTTGACCCATCTTCATCTTCGATGAACCCTATATATGTCAGTGAGGAAGAAGTAGATCTTTTTCTCCAAGATATCAAGGAAGAACAAGAATGGTTGGTCAAAGAAAATGAAGTACTGTCAAAATATCATATTCATACTCTTGTCTCAGTGATAAGAGATAACAGTTGTATGATTGATAGTGGAGAACTGAAAGATGTATTAATTGAAGATGATGGCATTAGGGAAACTCAATTTATCCAAGAAATGACAATATGGGGTGATGGATGGCAATGTGAGCTATCGGAAGAAGATATTTTTTAGGTGTACTTTGATAATGACTTAGTGTTAGAAGATTCAAACCTTGATGGTCTTTCAGATTTAGACTCCACGGGTTGATCAATAGAAATATCAATTGATGAGGATGCTCATTAAGTGTTGTCATCACAAGGTATCCCATTGATATCTATTGTGGATTCAGTAATTCATGAGTTGGTGAGTGAGATTTTCTTTCAACAACTCCAGCTTTTCTCAGAGGTTGATAGTTGGATTGAATTTAGGATCGCATATGTTGAAGATATAGTTGGAGAAGACCAATTCTTGTTGGGAATTAAGGTGTCTCAACCTTGGTAATTCTCTGCATTTGTAATGTTTGTATTTATTATTCAATTTCCTATGTTGTAAATAATTGGAAATTCCACTTTGTTATATTGTGGGATGTGGCACGGTGATGTGTCAATCCTACATGGATTATGACAACTTGTTATTTTGTCCTCAGATGAGGAGATAGGTGTCCCACTTAGTGGTAGGAATATTTTGCCATGTGTCGGCATCTTCTATGTTGTGTAAGGAATTTTTGACCGAAACGGTTATGACGGATTCCTATGACGAATCTATGACATGTAAGAGTTGAGAATAGAAGGTTGTAAGACAGGTAATGACATGTGTCATGTAGCATCTTTGAATGAGGCATATTTCGGCACCCCAAGGTGGAATATGATGTGTTGTAAGAGAATATGCTATTTATAGCATATGTATGACAGATTCTCTTACAGCTGTAAGTTGTAACCGTTGTGACAAATTCTATGACGGTCGTAAGTGTCGTAAGAGCATCTGTCATAGCCCATTTTGGAAATAGGCGACCTCTTTGGGATGGGAGTTGTGGATAAGTGTCAGACACATTCTACAATGTTGACCAAGTGTCCCTAGGCGTGGGTTTTGGTCCAAGATGCCATATTGGACGCCCGTTCCAAGAAAGGTCCAAAATTGCCTTGTATGTTCTATTTAAACAGGTGCTTAGAGATAGAGTTGGTATCACAGGTTTACAGGTATTGTTATGTTGCCGGATTGACTCCAGACACAAGTGTCAAAGACCATTGAAGCTTGCATTGCAAGTGTATTGTAAACATTCTTTCAGATTTGTTAATACATTGTGCAAGTTTCTGAGTGTGGGGTTTTTCACCTGATAAGGGTTTTCCCCACCGTAAATCTTTGTCTCTCTTCTTCTGTCTACTTTCCGGTTCTTGTGTTTTACTTCTATATCTCATGTTAATGGTTTAACATCACTGTAATAGTTAGGATAAAGTTGAATTTGCATAGCCCTCTCCTCAATAGATTAGTGTAGGAAGTGTTTCTGCACACCTAGCTTCCTTTCAATTGGTATCAGAGCTTGATCACCTTTGGTCCTAGTTGTAGGGTAGGGGTTTTTTGAGCTAATCTTAGGTTGAGTGGGAGTCTGTGCAGAGCATTCTGTATCTTATTGCAGCAAGGAGAAGGCAAGCACATCAGGAAGGTTTGAAGTAGAGAAGTTCAATGGCAGTAATTTCAAGTTGTGGAAGCTCAAGATGGAAGACATGTTAGTTGACCGAGACCTTTGGGAAAGTGTGAATGGAACTAAACCAGCTACAATGACTCAAGATGAGTGGGATCTCAAGGATCGGAAGGCTAAGGGTCTCATAAGACTAAGTCTTGTCGATTCTGTGTTGTTAAATGTCCATGAGGAGACTACTGCAAAACTCCTTTGGAAGAAGTTGGGGGATGTGTATCAAGCCAAATCCCTAGTCAATAAACCTTTCTTGAGAAAGAAGTTGTATTCTCTTCGAATGGAGGATGGAGGATCCGTGGCTGAGCATATGAATGTCTTTAATATGCTAGTTGCACAATTAACATCTATTGGTGTAAAGATGGAGGAGGAGGATCGGTGTATGACCCTGCTTTGTTCTCTACCGAACTCATGGGATCATCTTGTCATGGCAATTGGAAGCACCACATCCACATTCAAAATGGAAGAAGTGGTTTATTCGCTGTTGTCTGAAGATATGCGGAAAAAGTCTTCTAAGGTAACCAAAGAAGCCCTTGCAGTTCATGGAAGACCCAAGGAGAAAGGGAAGAAGAAGGACAAGAAAGCTGAGAAGGGTAGATCCAAATCCCGTGGGAGATCCAAATCTCCTGGAAAGTCCAAGGCTCTTTGTTGGAACTGTGGCAAGACTGGGCATTTCTGAAAGGAATGCAAAGAGGAGAAGAAGAAAAAGTAGAAAGCTCCTGATTCAGATTCTGACACATCACAAGATGACGGTGATGCTTTCATCGCAGCCCTGGCAACCCATGCATCTAATGATCTGTGGCTAATCGACTCTGGTGCATCATTCCACATGACCTCGCATTGAGACTGGTTCACTAAGTATGAGGAGTTCGATGGTGGAAAGGTGTATCTGGGTGATGACTCTCATCTAAAGATCGTTGGTCGTGGAAGAGTCTCTATCTGATTCCCTGATGGTCGAGTGAAGGGGATCTCTGTTGTTATGCACATCCCAAGCTTAGCATAGAACCTGCTTTCTATAAGTAGTTTGAATGATGCAGGTGTGCAGGTTGTCTTTTCGAAAGAAGGATGCAAGATGACTAGAGGATCTATGGTGCTTGCTAAGGGTACTCGAAGAGGTACTCTGTTTCAGCTAGAAGCATGCATTGCACAATGCAATAGTTCTTCTGACTCAAGGAAGAGGGCAGCAATCACTTCATCCCCACCATCTGAATGAGCAGCGAAGAAATCTGTTGTTTCTAGTCTTGATGGTTGTAATCGTGCATTGGAGGTTAAACTTCCAGCAAAAAAGACAATGTTATGGCATAAGAGATTTGGCCACATTGGTGAGAAGGGTCTGTGTGTTGATAACTGAGAGGGGGGGGTGAATCAGTTATCCTAATTATTTCCTTTATTGAACTTTCCCTTAGTTGATGCAGCATAAAATCAAACATAAAACATTAACCATAAAACAAGAAACACATGACACAGTATTTTTGACGTGGAAACCCTGTTAAGGGAAAAAACCACGGGGTGATTAACCCAAAATTATTCTCTGTTAGAAGAATAGGAAATTACAAAGATGGCACTTGCCAATTAGGGCTCACTGCCCGAGCACACTGCTCACAAGAGGCCCACTGCCTACAAGAAGACACACTGTCTACAAAGTGATGAGAATCACAGTCTTGAACTGATTGGAAGCATCTGCATATGCTAGAGTTCAGTTCCGGTTAGGCTCAGTACACTGATCTGCTGCACTTCATCTTTCCTCTGTTCTTTATTCTGCTATCTTTCACATACCGGATCCTTTTTGCTACCTCTGCTCTTTATCTAGACTTATTCGCATATCTCTCCACAACAACACACATTTCACAACTAAATCCATCCTCTATATATATCCGCACAAGTAATTTCATCACCTTTTTAGTCGGCATCCGGAACAGTCTAGTTTCTTACAAACTCTCATTCTGTCGGCTGAATCCTTCCTCACCAAGCAATGCGGATCAAGCATATACTTGTAGATATCATTAATCATGTCGGCCAAACATGATTCATGCCTTCACAACTTCTGTCATCAACAGTAACCCATCCGGAAAGCAGTCTGATACTCTGCCAGTCAGTTCTTCCTCTGTTTTCACTGTCTCTCAGGAATCCGGTACTCAACCATTCATATCTTTTTCTTTGTTCATCACCGGAGGCTAAATCCTTGGAATATACCACTCAGGGTAGTCCTCTTGACTTTCCCAAATCCACACTGCACCAAGACACTTCCTCTGAGAGATCCGGACCAATCTGTCGGACCTTGCCACATGCTTTGTTCTTCTTCACCGGACCACAACATTCTTTATTCTGACTTCCGGTAGAAACACATTATGACTTGCGGATATGTGGGATGACCTTTGTTGCCATCAATGACAACAACCATGAATCCATATAGTGTCTCTTGCCAACAATCTCCCCCTTTGGCATTGATGGCAACACTTAGTGAAAAATGACTAAGTGTTTTCACTATGCTCCCCCTTTGCTGATGCTCTGTCTTTATATACAATTTCCGGAACTCCCCCTTAGTTGGATTCCTCATTTTTCACTGCTCCTCACTCCCCCTTTGACATCAATGGCAAAGGGTAGGGTCCGCACACCAAAATTTTCAAAAATTTTCTCTATATAGCCGCATATTTACATACTCACATGTATTGAAGAATGTCTGCAAAGGATGTCTGCAATTGGATCATTTCTGTAGCCCAACTTTGCTTCATTCTATCCAAAATTGAAATGTGACCACTTAGCAAAAATGCAAACGCTTCTGCCCGCTTGAGATCTGTCGGATCTTTTGTTTGGGCGGTGGTCTGAGCATCACTGATGGCCTCATGCATGGTTTCCAACTTAGGGATTATAATCCTTCTAAGTTCTCCCATCCGGTTGGTGATGTTCTTCCTTTCCTTCTCAAGATTCTTTATTTCGTTCAAGACTGCAATAGTTTGACATTCTTGATTTATTATAGAGGAAGAGAGAGGATCAAAACTTTGAGATAAGCTTTGTAGCTTATCCTGTTCCTCTTTTATTTTCTTGTCAAATGCTGCTGTTGCCTTTGACCAGGATATACAAAATTTATAGATATCACCGCCATCCTTAAGAGCATTCTCTAAGCTCTTTATTCCAATGCTTACAATCTTCCTATCTTTAGAAATTAATTCTAATATCTCTGAAAATCTCTTATCCAAAAATTCCTTCCGGACCTTTTCTTCAGCTGATTTTTCTAGAGAATCAAAATGTGTATCAACACTGCTGACTAAGGTTTTTAGATTACCGGAAGTGGAGGCTGTCGGATCTATTTGGATTGATGGCATGATCTTCACAAGTACTCTGGAAGCAGCCTCTATCAACTCACAGTCTTCCATATGAGACTTCAGGAGCTTTTCATTTGCCTTGGCATTTGCAAATGAAGCTATCTTCATTGTTTGTACCGGAGAGAGAGAGTCAAAATCAAATGGACCTTTTAGAAGCTCCGGTTCATCAATCTCTAGAGTTTCTTTACTCAAAAATTGTTGAACAGTTTGTGCAGTGTCTCTTGCCGGAGACAGATGTTTCTTTTCTTCTGCAGTCTTAGAACTGTCAACCTCTTTGTCTTTCACCACTGCTTCCATCTCCTGTAGTTGCTCTTCTTCTTTGGATCCAGAGACTGTAGGGGAAACCGGAGGAGAGATGCTAGTTTGTTCATGAGCCACTTCTTCTGGAGCAGAGGGTCCCAAGTCCTCAGCTGTTTCTGTACCTAAATCCTCTACAACCGGAAGATTGAACCTTTTGAAGGCCTTCCGGAGGATCTCTTCTGTTTCTTGGGCCACTTTGTCAGTCTCGCCAAGCATGAGTTGATTCATCCTGGCTTTGCTTCTGAACTCATCTTTGCAGTCTTTGAAGATAATGTTCATGGTCTTGGGATCAGTTTGAGGATATAGCTGAATAGCTATCTACTCCCGGATCTCAAGATCTTTAGCATGAGCATTATTCTTTCTCACTTCCATTTCCTTTTCTAGGCTTTTAGGAATAAGAGATATTATTTCAATGAAAGCCTTATTATATATGTTAAGATATTTTACTGTGGCCTCCTGCAGAGTCTTTTGGTCAGCCTCACTGAAGTCATCATATGATTCAGCCATTGGTTGAAGGTTTCCATCCACCGTGACCGACTTGATTATGCTCTCTAGTGACAGAGTGGGCTTTTCAACAGTTACCTCTGCCATTTCCTCCTTGTCTTGGCCTGTGGAGGGCTTACCGGATCCTTTCTTTTTCTGTTTCTTTACTTCTCTTACTCCCTCATCTGATTCTGTTTCCTCTTCATCCTTTTGGCTTCCATAAGCCCTTGTGGCTTTTGCCTTTGATCTCTTACCGGATGCCTGAACTTCCGGTTTTGAACTTTTGGTTGTGGAAGGTGCAGGTCTCTTTGATGATCTGGTCCGGGCGGGAGTTTCAACCGGAGCACTTTCTTTGCTTTTCTCTTCTTCCTCGGCCTTCCTCCTCTTTTCCCGGCTAGCATCAAGTGCCTCCTTTGAGATACCTAGGCCTTGAGCAATGTGCTCTACTTCTTTTCTTACCTTTCTTTTAATCTCAGGTTCCCTGAGTTCTACATGTATTTTTACACTCAGCTCCTCAAAGGTTCCAAACCTTTCTGCCTTAGGATCTTTGGGCTGACTTAGCATGTGTTGAACATGCAGCTCCACTATCTGTTCATCAACTTCATACCCCATGGGCATGATCCAGACAGTCCTTGGCTCCACTACCTCCATTAGGCACTGATCAGTGTCAACCATAAAGCACACTGAGTCCTTGTATTTCTCAATGAGAGACTGGGGAATTCTCTCTCTTGCTTGCATCATGCTCTGAAAGTTTTTGAAGTATCCCCATAGAGCTGTATTTCTCGCTTTTGCATCCCCAAGTCCATGCAAATAGTCTCTTATCTGGACTGCAACAGGTTTGTCATTCTGCCATACCCATCCACTTGTTCCGGGTAGCTCATTCATGAAGTAGAAGAATAGACATACAATCAGAGTACCATACTTAAAGGAATTCTTCTTATCCTTCTTGATTTTCTGTATATTTTCCATTAATTGGCTTAGCAGTAGTTCGCAGAGATCATACTCTGCATTCTTTCTTAGCATCTCATAGGCAGTGTATACTGCAGTTCCGGATACAGAATTCTCCCTGCTAGAGTGGTAGATCTTGTATCCTATTATCATTGATGCATATTTGATATCCGGATCGGAGATGTCTTCAATGGTCATTGCCCTTTTGTCAAATTTTGATCCGGTGGCCTCAGTTACAATGTTGTTCTTGACAGATTTGAGGATAGGTACTCCTCCGGAAGAGTATAGGCCAGTTACTGCTCTAATTGCCTCTTTTGTGATCTTGCAGGGTCTATCTAGCCATAGAAAGTTGTCATGCATCCTGCTCAGTACATACCGGACCCATTCATCCTCTTCAAAACAGGGGAAATGAATAAATTGCTCAAATTGTTTCTTCTGAATATCCTTATACTCTGGTTTAAGCTCAAAAGCATTGTCAATCAGCTGCTTGTGATAGAGGTCTCTTAATTTGAATTCCCCAAATTCCTCAATGTTTGCATGTATGTAAACCCTAATGTCTTCGGTGTGTAAAACTCCGTGGGGAACACTAGAGAAGGCTCCTAGTGGGTCTACCTCCAATGATTTGTAGGGATGTTTCTTGAATGAGGGGCGAGGTCTATCAGAGATCTTAACTATGTTTGGAGTAGCCATTCTTCAAAGATTTGCAGTGAGGTAATGAAAAACGGAGAATACCTTATGCGCCTTCGGTTTGCACGGAGTGGTTGGATTGATTTCTTTATGCAATAGCTTCGGCAGGAGATCCTTGGTGCTTGATGAACCTTGTTGCAGAGCTCCACTTTTCGCTTCTTCTCGAGTGCAGAATGAGCAAATGACCTTTGAGAAATCCCTTAAATTGCTCCGCGAACCCTAATATCTGTCTGCAATAAATGCTTCACCTACATCATTCCGGTTTGCCTTGTCTGGATAGTTTGGAGTATCCCGGATTGGTTCTGATCTAAGGATATCATCCGGATCTTTCAATCATGAATAAAATCGAGGTAACATATTACAAGAGCATCCCAAACACTCTGTCCAATCCGCAGAACAAGATAGTGCATTTCCGGATCTTTCCGGACCTTTTTGTAATCCTCTATCATACCGGAGCATCTCGCTGAACAGGTCTTATTTGATCGATCACAGCTTCTTCATAACTCCATGCGGACCTCTGAAAACTTGACTGAAGTATCTCAAGACTCATATCTACAAACCCTTTGATCCGCATCTTGTGCCACATTCGGCACCACTTGTTTGGCTAGGGGAACAAGATTTTCTTTGAGTCTCCCCCTGAGCCTGAGCTCACTTTTTAATTTCCGGAAGAAATATCAGCACCAGAGTCTGGTGCGGATCCAACCTCTACATTCTCTAAACTTTTCTTCACCTAAATCTTGCTCATCTGATTCCTAACCTCATCCGCATTCATCTTTTGTTTACCCTTGTCTTGATTCTGATTATACACCGGACCTCTTTTGTCCTGATTCTTGTTTCTGCAAACTTTAGCATTATGACCGGACCTATTGCAGATTTGGCAAATAACATTTCTTTGCATATTTGACTGATATCCTTTTGATCTGCATTGATTAGCCATATGACCTACTCTATTGCATGTGAAGCATCTACCTTTGAATGATTTGTTTACTTGCATTCTTCTGCATTCATGGGATTTGTGTCCATACCTTTTGCAGTTGAAGCACTGTCCGGAGAAGGATGAATTAATCTAATTCATTCTCATTCTGCACTGATTAGTTTTGTGACCAAAGTGGTTGCAGCTGTGGCAGTATCCATTGAAGGATGGATATCTTTGAGCATTCGGCTGTCTTACCGGAGGTCTTCTAGGCCTGCTTCTTGGATTTTCTGATCCAAGATTCTTCTGACCGGATCCAGAGCTTTCTCCTTTCTCATATCCCAAACCATACTTGTCATCTGTCCTCTTTTGACTTCCAAGGAGAACTTCAAGTTGAGCAGAACTTATCTTGAATTTCTCTTTATATTCATTTGCTGTTTGAAGGTCTCTTTTGAGAGAGGCAATTTGATCCTCAAGTTTTCCTTCATTATCTTTGGCATCTTCAAGATCAGATTCAAGATGTCTGATAATCCTGTCCATCTGGTGGCATTCTTCTGATTTTTCTTTAAGAGATTGTCTTAGATTGTCTTCAGCCTTTCTTTTTTCTTCAATCTCTTGAGTAAACTTTATAGTTCCTGATTCCATTTCATGTCTTAACATAATGACTTATTTTGATAACTTTTCACATAACTTGGTTTGCTCAGTCAATTCTTCATTTGTATTGCTTTCTTCACTTTGTCTTGCCAACTGTTGAAGCAGCTCCTTTCTCTTTTTCATAGAGAGACTTAATTTGTCTTTTAATTCTCTCATGAATTCATCAGCCTGTTTGAGTCTTTCCTTTAATTCACTGACTTCAGAATTCGACTGTTCAAGATCCTCAAGAGCAGTCTTGAGTTGCTCCCTTAAACCATATGCATCCATTTGAAATCCCAGATCTTCCTCAAGCTGTTAGGCTCTATTAGGAGGAACTTAGCTCTGATACCAATTGTTGATAACTGAGAGGGGGGGGGTGAATCAGTTATCCTAATTATTTCCTTTATTGAACTTTCCCTTAGTTGATGCAGCATAAAATCAAACATAAAACATTAACCATAAAACAAGAAACACATGACACAATATTTTTGACGTGGAAACCCTGTTAAGGGAAAAAACCACGGGGTGATTAACCCAAAATTATTCTCTGTTAGAAGAATAGGAAATTACAAAGATGGCACTTGCCAATTAGGGCTCACTGCCCGAGCACACTGCTCACAAGAGGCCCACTGCCTACAAGAAGACACACTGTCTACAAAGTGATGAGAATCACAGTCTTGAACTGATTGGAAGCATCTGCATATGCTGGAGTTCAGTTCCGGTTAGGCTCAGTACACTGATCTGCTGCACTTCATCTTTCCTCTGTTCTTTATTCTGCTATCTTTCACATACCGGATCCTTTTTGCTACCTCTGCTCTTTATCTAGACTTATTCGCATATCTCTCCACAACAACACACATTTCACAACTAAATCCATCCTATATATATATCCGCACAAGTAATTTCATCACCTTTTTAGTCGGCATCCGGAACAGTCTAGTTTCTTACAAACTCTCATTCTGTCGGCTGAATCCTTCCTCACCAAGCAATGCGGATCAAGCATATACTTGTAGATATCATTAATCATGTCGGCCAAACATGATTCATGCCTTCACAACTTCTGTCATCAACAGTAACCCATCCGGAAAGCAGTCTGATACTCTGCCAGTCAGTTCTTCCTCTGTTTTCACTGTCTCTCAGGAATCCGGTACTCAACCATTCATATCTTTTTCTTTGTTCATCACCGGAGGCTAAATCCTTGGAATATACCACTCAGGGTAGTCCTCTTGACTTTCCCAAATCTGCACTGCACCAAGACACTTCTCTGAGAGATCCGGACCAATCTGTCGGACCTTGCCACATGCTCTGTTCTTCTTCACCGGACCACAACATTCTTTATTCTGACTTCCGGTAGAAACACATTATGACTTGCGGATATGTGGGATGACCTTTGTTGCCATCAATGACTACAACCATGAATCCATATAGTGTCTCTTGCCAACACTGTGTACCCTGAAAAATAAGAACCTCATTGAGGGGTTAGATGATTGTAATCTTGAGTTCAACTTTTGCGAACATTGCATTTATGGAAAACAAAACCGTGTTCAGTTTTACTCAAGTTCTCATAAGTCTTCTGGTGTGTTGGACCTTATTCATTCAGATGTGTTTGGTCCTGTTAATGTTCCTTCATTATCAAAATCTGTATACTTTGTATCTTTTATAGATGATTACAGTAGAAGGACATGGATTTATTTTCTCAAAAGAAAATCTAAAGTCTATAGCAAGTTTAAGGAGTTTAAAGCTTTTGTTGAAAATCAAACTGGTAAAAAGATTAAATATTTGAGAACTAACAACGGTGGTGAGTTCTGTTCTATAGAATTTGATAAGTATTGCAAGGAACTTGGGATTGAAAGACATAAGACAACTCCATACACACCGCAGCAAAATGGAGTTGCAGAGAGGATGAACAGGACACTAATGGAGAAGGCTAGGAGTATGCTTAGTGGAGCTGGTCTAGAACAAAAGTTTTGGGCTGAAGTTGTTGCCACTGCTTTCAATCTGGTAAACAGATCTCCCACATTAGCTCTTGTTGGAAAGACACCCATGGAGGTGTGGTCTGGTAGAAAGCCTTCAGTAAGGCATCTTTGTGTTTTTGGTTGTGAGGCATATGCACATGTGCCTAGGGAGAAGCAGTCAAAGTTGGAGAACAAAGCTGTAAAGTGTATCTTCATCAGCTATGGTGTTGGTGTGAAAGGATACAAGCTTTGGGACTCCGTGGCTGAAAAAGTGTTGTATAGCAGAAGTGTCATCTTCAAAGAGCTTACACCTTCTTCCATTGTTTTGCAGCCAGAAGAAAAAGAAAAGAAAGAGGATGTTGTTCAGTTTCCTCTCACCCCTGAGAAGACTGAACAGAAAGACAATGTTGGACCTGATGATGAGGAGAGCTCTAGCAGCTCTGAAAGCTCAGAGGAAGAAGCTAAACCTCAACCTTAGCTCTTGAGGAGGTCTATAGAGATAAGAAAGCAACCTGAAAGGTTTGGTTTTACGTTGCTTGATTCTAGTTGTGCTTATGCTTTAATCACTAACAGTGATGAACCTAGAACTGTATCAGAGGCTCTGGATATGAAGGATGCAGGTTCCTAGAAGGAGGCCATGGAGGAAGAAATGGTTTCTTTGGAAAAGAATCAAACTTGGGACTTGGTGCCTTTGCCTCCTGGACGGAAACTTGTTGGATGCAAATGGGTGTTCAAGAAGAAGATTGGTGCAGATGGCAGTATTGAGAAGTATAAGGCCAGATTGGTTGCGAAGGGGTATTCACAAGTGGAGGGTATAGATTATGGTGAGATCTTCTCCCCCATTGCAAAGCTGGCATCCATTTGATTCCTATTGTCACTCGCAACAGCTTATGACTTGGAGGTAGAACAGATGGATGTGAAGACAACTTTTCTTCATGGTGACTTGGAATAAGAGATCTATATGTCACAGCCAGAGCATTACATGGTAAAAGGTAAAGAAAATTTGGTTTACAAACTTAAGAAGTCTTTGTATGGTTTGAAGCAATCCCCTAGGAGATGGTACTTGACGTTTGATGCATTTGTGTTGTCAATTGGATTTGTGAGATCGAAATCAAATCAATGTGTTTATTATAAGTTTGATGGTGATCGTATTCTCATTGTTGCACTATATGTTGATGATATGTTGCTCATTGGGAAGGGTAAAAATATGATTTCTGATTTTAAATCTCAGTTGTCAGCTCAATTTGAAATGAAAGATTTAGGGGCAGCCAGGTACATTCTAGGAATGGAAATCAGAAGAGACAGAACCAACAAAAAACTTTGGTTAATCCAGAGTAAGTATTTGAAGTCCGTGTTGGACAGATTCAGCATGGCAGATTGTAGACCATTGTGTGTTTCTATTTCTTTGGGGACAATGTTGTCTGTTGAGGATTGTCCAAAATCTCCTAGTGAGGTGGAGGACATGAGCAGAGTACCTTATGCTAGTGTTGTTGGCAGTTTGATGTATGCTATGGTCTGCACAAGACCAGACATTGCCCAAGCAGTGGGAGTCCTTAGTCGATTTATGGCTAATTCTGGACGGGTTCATTGGGATGCAGTTAAGCAAGTGTTTAGATATTTGAGGGGTACTTCCGAGTATTCCATTTTCTATCATGGTAATGTTTCAGGACCTCCGCATTCTGTTGATATTCATGGATTTGTGGATTCAGATTGGCAGGTGACATTAACAGCAGGAGATCCACCAGTGCTTATGTTTTTACACTGTTTGGTGGTGCTATTAGTTGGATGAGTAAGCAACAACCTGTTGTTGCTTTGTCCATGACAGAAGCTGAGTATATGGCAGCAACTCATGCTTGTAAGAAAGCCATTTGGTTTAAGAGATTGTGTTCCGATATTGGTGTTGATGCAGGTCATATCACGATCAGTTGTGACAGTCAGAGTGCAATTTGCCTTGCAAAGAATCCAACTTTCCATGCTAGAACCAAGCACATTGATGTTTAGTTTCACTTTGTGAGGGCAATGGTTGAGGATGGAAAGGTAAATTTGGAGAAGGTAGATACTTTGAAGAATGTTGCAAATGCATTGACGAAACCAGTGGGCACAAAGAAGTTCAGATGGTGTTCAAAGTCTATGGGCCTCTCGGCCAATAGCAGTTAAATCTTGTTTTTCTATTGGCTCTTACAAGGTGTTTGACAAGTGGGAGAATGTTGGGAATTAAGGTGTCTCAACATTGGTAATTCTCTGCATTTGTAATGTTTGTATTTATTATTCAATTGCCTATGTTGTAAATAATTGGAAATTCCACTTTGTCATATTGTGGGATGTGGCACGGTGATGTGTCAATCCTACATGGATTATGACAACTTGTTATTTTATCCTCACATGAGGAGATAGGCGTCCCACTTAGTGGTAGGAATATTCTGCCATGTGTCAGCATCTTCTATGTTGTGTAAGGAATGTTTGACTAAAACAGTTATGATGGATTCTTATGACGAATCTATGACATGTAAGAGTCGAGAATAGAAGGTTGTAAGATAGGTAATGACATGTGTCATGTAGCATCTTTGAATGAGGCATATTTTGGCACCCCAAGGTGGAATATGATGTGTTGTAAGAGAATATGCTATTTATAGCATGTGTATGACAAATTCTCTTACAGCTGTAAGTTGTAACCGCTATGACAGATTCTATGACAGTCGTAAGTGTCATAAGAGCATCTGTCATAGCCCATTTTGGAAATAGGCGACCTCTTTGGGATGGGAGTTGTGGACAAGTGTTAGACACATTCTACAATGTTGACCAAGTGTCCCTAGGCATGGGTTTTGGTCCAAGATGCCATATTGGATGCCCATTCCAAGAAAGATCCAAAATTGCCTTGTATGTTCTATTTAAACAGGTGCTTGAAGGTGGAGTTGGTATCACAGGTTTACAGGTACTGTTATGCTACCGGATTGACTCCAGACATGAGTGTCGAAGACCATTGAAGCTTGCATTGCAAGTGTATTGTAAACATTCTTTCAGATTTGTTAATACATTGTGCAGGTTTCTGAGTGTGGGGTTTTTCACCCGATAACAATTTTCCCCACCGTAAATCTTTGTCTCTCTTCTTCTGTCTACTTTCTGGTTCTTGTGTTTTGCTACTATATCTCATGTTAATGGTTTAACATCATTGTAATAGTTAGGATAAAGTTGAATTTGCATAGCCCTCTCCTCAATAGATTAGTGTAGGAAGCGTTTCCGCACACCTAGCTTCCTTTCAATTCTGACATGTGGTTATAACAATGCCTACAAATGTACTATGACCACAAGATCTTGCTAGATATCTTCAAAAGGAGGCTCGATATATTCACTTGCTAGAGAGGTTTCTCATTATGGATGATAATGATCCCGAAACAATGCATATCAATCACTTTGTCTTGAACTTCTTGCAACATGATCATGTCTATTCACTAGAGCCATGGATCTTCAAGAAAGTGTTGTAGAGGATGAAGTGCTATGTGTTGTTGAGATAGAGTACCCAGCTCAGGAGGAGAGGTTCTTATTTTTCTGAACCTATTAATGATTTTGTGTAATAGTTTTTATTTTTCTTGTCCTTGCTCAAAAAAAGAGCATTTTTGTGTGTCTCACATTGTTTGTATTGTGTTTCCCAATTCGTAATCTTTTGTGTTTTGTCATCATTTAGGTGATTTAGGAATGCCATGTTTAGGTGATTTAGGCATATTCTGACTCCATTGCCCAACTAATAAGGCACCAGTTGCTTGCAAAACCAGAGATTCTAAGGTTCTCCTTTATCACAAGTATACACCATGGTCTCCAAATAGAGTCAATTGTTGTACCCAATTTGAAACTCAGATTGTGATACAAGGATCTTCGTTTGTGAGTGTCGAGTTGTTTTGTAATGAAATCGTGATGGTTGATTTTGTGTCTTGTCATCAAATTTCCAACATTCATCTTGTCATGTCATCTTGTCTTAACAAGTTTGAAAGACCAAATCATTTTTCTGTCAGTTGGTCGTTTGTCAAAGCTGCAAGTCATTCTTTGTCCAAGTCATAAAATGTTCATGTGTCGTAAAAATTGATTGTTAAAATTAGTAATTCTTATGTTAACATCACAATCGGAGTAGTTATTTTTTATGTCTTCCATCATTATGTTCAGAATGTTAGTTGTTTGGATCCAATGTACATTAAAATCTAAATCATCCAAAATCCAAATATCAAATTGTCAGAGTTTATCGTTTGTTGGTGGGTACTTGTATCGAGTCGTTGAGTTTGGCTCGCATTGTCAAAATCTGATCTCAAATTGTCTAAATTACCTTGTTTTCCATGAAATTTTAATTTTGATGTGTTCATTTGTAATTAATGATTTATTATAAATTATATTAAAATTAAATTTTGGTCAATTGTTATTGTTAAGTGTTCTTTTAAAAATCCAAAAAATTAAAAAATTAAACAATACAAAAATACAAAAAAAATAGAAACCTTTATTTAAAAGTGTGTCCATTCAAAATGGACGCACCTTTATAAAGGTGTATTAAAATATCAAAGACAACTAAAAATAAAAAATCAAAGCACAGAGCACTTTAAAAAGAAATCAACATGCTTGTATAAAGGGTTGAAGCGCCTTTTTCAAGTTCGAATGCACTTAGGAAGAAGAAAAGCACTTGAAGACCATAAAGCCCACACCACATCACACTCAACAAGGAGGTGCTTCTCATAATACTCCAAATCCGTCCAACTTGATAGAAGAAACGCTAGAGAAAAAGTAGTTGCACCCAAAAGAAGAAGCTCGTGCTCATCTAAAGGTTTCAACATCTTGCAAGATCACTCATGCCTTCACATGGAGAAAATCATTCCAATTTGGAAGAGTCAACAACAAGGTTGGAGAATCAAAGTGCCTTCTTCACCTTTCATAGGCTCTTGTTCAAAGAGGAGTCCATGCCAAGTTTGGGGAAGAATGTTCTAGCAAAAAAAAATATGTGCCAGCATCAAAAGAAAAGTGCTCCATTATGAAGCTCACGCCACAACAAAGGAGAAAACGCCTTAAAAGACCAAGCTCAAATGCACCATTTAGCATGAAGACTTGCCTTATCAAAGGCAAACAAAATGTAAAAAGTGTTTGCTCAAGAAATTTATGTGCTTTTTCAAAGTGCCTAGCAATCTACATTCAGTGATATTCAAACACATTTGTGAGAGGGATAAAGTGCTTCACATATCCCTTAAACGCATCACTTCAGTTCTTCATGCCTCCACTCAAAAAAATAAAATCAAAAGATAAGTTTTTTGAAGAATCTGGTCACCAATCAAACACCTGTACAAACCTCTCAAAGTGCCTTACAAAGAACTTAGTGTTCTATGTCAAAACAAGCCACTCCCAATTACTAGTCCAAAAGGATGAAACACCTAATGCAAAGTAAAAATTACAATCCAAAATCAGTAGTTAAAATAAAAAAAATCAATGCTTTCAGTTGTTAGTGTAAATAAGGTCATATTGTATCTAGTTAGGATATCACCTTTACTATGATTGACCAATTCACACTTTTCTCACCTCATGTGGTGAAGACGTGTTCTCATCTTTGTGAGACATTTATTGCATGTGTACTTCCCACTTGCATGAGCACGTGTCATTTAGCTCACAAGTGTCACATATTTGGAGGAGTAGTCGATCGTCCACTCCTACCTTCCTACCTCCTCTCGCATGCCTATTTATACAAGCCATATTTGTATGTTTTACTTATCTTTTGGCATATCAATTAGGTTTATTTTGCGCAATTGTCTTTTGTGGAAATTTTTGCTTGTTGATCTTGGCTGCTCCAACATGGTATCAGATCCATGCTAGTAAAACCCTTCCCGTATTGAGAGATTCTCGCACCAAGCTACATCAATATTTTGTCGTGGAGCCAAATAGACCTCACCATTGAGTCTAGAAGCCCTGAGATAGTAAAGAATACCCTTCATTTGACAAATTTTGGTAAAAGTGATTTTTTGAAAAAAAAAAAAAAAATTACCCCTCGTCATTGGGTGTTGTATGGCCATACGACCTCCAAATCTGCACTATATGGAATTTTGTAAAAAAAATTGATTTTTTTGTTTAGAGGGCACTTTGGCCCCCTACAATTTTTTGTATATTGGGTAGAATCTGGTTTTTGTGCAGGTTTATTTGGTCAATTTTGTGGCTTATTCAGCCTCTGCCAAAGCTTCTCAACACTGGTTTTCATTCTAACAAATCCCTAGTTTGCTTGGAGCATCCTCCATTCTTGGCCCTGTACCATACTTTGGACCCCGAGCTTCAATTTTTGGTCCATTCAGACCTCTGTGCAGGCCTCGATGACCCCCCTACTCTTGGTCCCTATTTCCTCAGGCCCTGCTTTTTGGTCGACTCAGCCCTAATCCCACTCATGGTCCCTATTTCCTCACTCAACTTCTAAGACTGCAGTTCCTGTAGTCTCGCTCGGGACTTCTTCGCACCTCTTATCTTTGTGGACTTTCACGACTCCTTCGACCTTGGAGTTGGCACCTCTCAAAAGACTCCTCTTGTGCCCACAATTGGCCTAATAATTGGCCTTTGTCAGTGAGTTTGTAGATATACTTGGCCTCAGGGGCCTAAATTTTATGGCCGTATGGCTGTATTTAGTCATTTTAGCTGTAAAATACAATTAAAATTTTAGGAAGATTGTATCATTTGAAAAGGAAGATTTTAGGAAAACTGTCAAAATTTCTATATAATTATTTTTATATATATTTTTAGTTTATATATATTTTTCTTAAAATAAGCAGGCTTTAATATTTGAAAGACAACTTCAAATAGATGATCGTCACAAAAGATTTGCTTGACAAGCAGGGTCAACCGTCAAATTTAAGCCCTGCTTGGCCTACAAGTGCTCGGTGTCCCATTTGGGACTCACCATTTTGGTCACAGTCCGTTACATCATTAATGTCGCATTGTTCGTTAAAAATGTAAACATTGTTAACATTTATAGCTAACAACAAAATGTTTCCACTCTTATAACAATGGCATTTATTGTCAATAACTATTGTAAACTTGACATTTCTTGTAACAGCTAACGATTAAATTCAAACCGTTGGCATTTTCTGCCACCTGTCAAAGTTACATTTTATGCCAGGCCTGACTGCTAGACTTGGTAAAGTTCTCAAATAGGGTTTTTTTTTCATTTTTCTCTAACTTTCTCCTACGGAGTCATTTTTTGGAAAAATTGTAGTCAACAGAAAGGTGTTTCCGTGAACTTCACTTTGGCAAAGTCACAATAATTTTTTTTTGCCTTTTTGACCAGTTTTTTAAACCCTAAAACTCAGTGTAATCACAATTTTTGACAAGGCATAACTTTTGCCTACGATATTGAAAATTCACGAATTGTTTTTTGAAAGTGCTCAGAATTTCACAAGGAATTCAAATTTGTAAACATATTTAATATTTGGATCTACCATTTTGTAGAATTTACCGTAAATTATAAATGATCAATTTGGCATCCAATCTTAAACAAGTTGTAATTTCTCATGCACATTTTTCTAGGGGGATTCTAAAACAATCATAATATTTGGGGGGGAACTTTCATTTCTACTTGGATAGTGCTTAAATTTTGATCATGTATATTGTTGTGGATGTCACACATAATCCCTTCCATTTGATTATTCACAATAAATCTCATAATAAATGGAAAATCAAGTGTGGCTATTGTGGGATAAAATGACATACAACAGAAGAATGTCATCATCATAAAATTGATGAACTCAAACAACAACTTCTTCATGTTTATCAAATTTTTATAGATCATTATAAATCACTTGCAAAAAAATCATATGGTCTTACTCAACTAACTTGTGAGACCCCATATTTTGGAGATGAACACTCTAGTCAGTCGGCTTGCATTGAGATCTCATCTCCATCATCATCACTTGTTGCTACATCTGAATCCAAAGTTGATATCTCCATGGCTTCTGGTGATTCTATGCACCAGGATATTGATATCATCTTTCATATCCACTACATTGGGATGCATATCTACCTAAAATTTCATGTCTTTTTGTAGAATCCTGCATTGCAGATTTGGGAGACACCATTGAGGACATTCATCTTCTATTTGATGATAGCTTCGATGAAGTTGCATCACCATTGTCTTCTTCAGTTATGATTGCTCTTTCTATGCCTACATCAATTTCTATAGTGATAGATTCTACATATAGTTATGAGTCCACATATTTGACTTTGTCATCATGTATTTTGACGTCCTCTATAGAAGTATCAAATTCTCATCAATCCAGTTATCACCATACATCTATGGTCCTTGCGGTCCTTATTCCTGAATATTTTATGGTACTTGATTTGTGTTATCAGCATTTGTCACACATCAGCATTGGCTTGGAGATACTTGAGCATTAGGTACAAAGACATCATGGGCATCATCTACATCTTTGAATCATGTGCACAATTTGGAGACTTTCATTCTTTTTCTTGCATATTCCTATCAGGAATGGGAAGATCACTTGCACACTTCTGTGGTTCTATTTCTTCCTAAGGGGAGAAATGTGATTCAACGTCTGTGGATCATATTCAACATCCAATGTTGAGCTTCTACCAACACTACAAGAGGTATTTTGAGGGGAGGCTGCATGGTTTCTCTTCTTATGTCAGTTTTGGGAGGAAGCATTTCCTCGCATGGAGTTCATTACTTCACATTTTTTGGGGAGGCACATCGACCTTCTCATCTCTTTCTCTCCTTTGTGGGGAACATTTCATGTATTTATGTGATAGAAGTAGTCCTTGAGGGGTCATCACAAGTCCTCCTTCTATCTTCTTCTTCTTCACTTGTACATTTTTTCATGTATTATTTCTCTTTTGGAAAGGAGTTTTGTTTCCCACTGGGTTTTCTCCTTTTCTTTGGTTTTGAGAAATTCATTTATACATGGGTACCTAACATAGCCTAGTAGCTAGGACCCATCATCTTTTGATTGCTTCTCCCTAAGTTGCACTTAAGGGGGGTGTTAGTGTAAATAAGGTCATTGTATCTAGTTAGGATATCACCTTTACTAGGATTGACCTATTCACACTTAGCTTAAGTTTACTTAACTTTTTTAGACTTTGTCTTGAACCTCATGTGGTGAAGACATGTGTTCTCATATTTGTGAGACACTTATTGTTGATGTTATTGTAGCGTCAGGAGATTTACTCAGATCACTCAATGAAAAGTCATATATGAAGAGACATCAAAATATATGAAGAGACACCAAAATATATGAAGAGACACCAAAGCATATGAAGAGTCGCCAACACATATGAAGAGTCACCGACGCATATGAAGAGTCACCTTGATTTGTATATATATACTTCAATTCAATCACTTCATATATATCTCTCCAGTAGCAGATCTTCATTTCCATTAGCAGCAGACTGATTTTCAAGGAGAATCATATTCATTTGTATCTTAGCATCTAGAAGAGGTGCTATTATTCACTGTATCAAATTCGGCCTTATGTTGGGCCTAAGTTGTAAGCAGATTTCTGCTCCTATTCCTTCAATATATAAAAGAGATATATTTGCTGGGTTTTTCTCCCTCGAGTTGGAGGGTTTTCCCAGGGTACCTGCTATGTTCATTGCTCTAATACCATGTGGTGAAGAAGAAGAATGTGGTGAAGACATGTGTTCTCATATTTGTGAGACACTTATTACATGTGTACTTACCACTTGCATGAGCACTTGCCATTTAGCTCACAAGTGTCGCATCTTTGGGAGGGTAATCAGCTCCTACCTTCCTACCTCCTCTCTCAGGCCTATTTATACAAGACATATTTGTATATTTTACTTATCTTTCAGCAATATCAATTAGTCTTATTTTGTGCAATTATCTTTTGTGGAAGTTGTTTGGTATTTACTTGTTGATCTTGGCTACTCCAACACTAGTCATACCCAAATCCAGTGCACAATGCAAGTGACCAAGCAAAGGAGCATAATACAAAATGTGTCCCCAAACTATACCAAGTGCACTTGAATCAAGATAAAAAAGTGTGCCTCCTAAAAATAAACATCCCTTCACAAGGTTATGTCGCATCAAGGTGAAAAGAAGTGTGTCTAAGGGAGATAAGATGTGCCTAGTATGAAGGAGGTGCGTTCAAGGAAAGGAAAATGCACCTGAGAATAGAGGCACAACTAGTAGACAAAAAGTTAGAAGCACATCCCCTCATTCTGCCACATGCCTAATTTTAAGAGTATCATACTAAAGAAGGTTTGCATACAAAAGCACACTCATTCAAGTTAGGACGTGCCTTTACAAAGTATTTCCTTCAAAAGAGGGGCATCTATTTTTAGATAGAGGTGCTTGATCAAGTTGAACTTCAATTTAAACTCCTTAATTAGGCTAACCACTTTAGTTGCATGAGGTGCTTTATTTCATGTAAAAGGATATGACCTTTTCAAAGGCGGACTATTTATAACTAGAATTTGTATGATTGATTGTTAGTTAAGCTCATGATTGCATGTTTGCAATTTAGTTTGAGTGGAGCAGATAGTATGTAATAAGCTTGCATGCCAAGCAAACAATAGTCAATTAGGTTAGAGTTTAGTTATTTATTTTAATGCAATTTTGTAAGCATTATAAATAAGTGTTTTTTGCACATAAAGAGGGGAGTTAGAATTCATTATTCAGTATCAAAGTTGTATCCAAATTATATTAGTTTTTTATCATGATCAGTGCATGAGCATCAATAAAATGGTAATTCTCATGCCTTCATTATGCTAGAGTTGTTAGTCACTTGGTGTTCAATGTAATCATGATTTTGTCATTTAATGGATTTCATTATGCTTGTTTTGCTTCTAAGTATCCATTGAAATGTACCATCAGTGTCAAAGGTTAAATTAATTCAATGAATTTGCAAACTTTGTGTCACAAATGGATTTGAAGGTATAAGTTGCAGCTTTGTATCGTCTTGTACTTGATTTAGTCATAGTGTTCATGAATATGCATTTGTGTTAATCAATCTGAGCCATATGCTCTTGCCCTACTAAGCCTTTTGATTTAGTTGAATAGCACAAGCATCTAGCAGTAGGTTTTAATTTTAGTCAAAAAGATAAAGTCATTGCTTTGTTGTTAAAAGTGCCTCTCTACCTTTTGTTTGTTGCAAACCTAAAAAAGAATGCATATTTATGTTTTATCTAGCATTAGTGAGAACTACCCCTAAAAACACTATAAATTATATATAGTTTTAGATTAGTTTTACTTTACAGGGAGCTTCCCCTTCTAATTCGAAGAGTGGTCTTACCGCACATCTCTCTGTTTTACGTTCACACTAAAAGGTGAGAAAGAAAATGCTAATACCAGCCATGACCAAAAGGAATAGGAAATGATTAAAAGTTGATTTGATGCCTCAATGGTTGAAAGTAGGATTCTTTTTGTTTGCTTTTGACTTATTTATGAGTTTCAAGTGTTCACAAGTTTGTTGTATTTATTTTATGTTTATCTCCTTAAGTTGCAAGTTGAATTTTCAAATTTTTGTTTCATTTGATAGATTAGGGATTTCAATAAGCTTGGAGCTATTCTTGGTCAAGTGATATGGTCCTAAAGTTTTGTTTTTATTTTTCTTTTGACTTCATTTTTATTTTTTGTTTGGTTTTGTGTTTTAGAAAGTGTTTGAATATTGAAAGAAACTATTTTTTTGCTTTTTTGTATGTGTTCACTTGAATACAATGATTCTATTGCTTGTAAAATGAAAACTATTTTTAAAATCAGCAAAAGAGTAAACCTTTCCATTTTTTCAAATTAAACATTCATTGAATAGAAACTAGAAAAATAACAATTATGTTCAAGCTACAATTGAATAAATGAACTTTCCCACTATTTCCTAATCAAAATAATGAATGTTCTTTAACTTACAAATTGTTCATTACTTGTTAATTTTGATTTTGGTGTTCTAGAAGTTTTTTAAATGGAAAATATTGTTGTTTTAACAATGAACTTGCAAGAAATAAAACTACTTTAACTGAGATAAAAACTATTCTAACTCTAGTCTTAATCAAAATCTAAAATGGAATGTTTTAGATTTAGAGCAAAGAGACATCTAAACTACAAATAATAATAAATCTAATTTATTAAAACTAAACTATTCTAAAATAAAATAAAATAAACACATTGAGAATTCTCACACCTGGGATATTAGAAACCTAAGATATGAAGATCATCAGTGGTGGCAATTTGGTCCTCGGGGACCCAACTTCTTTGCCTCTCCTCTTCTCTCAATCACATGTTATCTTCTACTAGTGGAAGGAAAGAAAAAGAGTAAGGCCAACTAGACACCAAAGATGATGAGAGGTTGTTGTAGATATCAACAATGTTGAGAATTGAGCTTTGAATCTACTCAAGATCATCATAATTGGTAAACTTAACTATCTTTAAAATATTGGAGGCTATATTTGTTTGGTAGACCATGGTACAAGCTATGTAGAAGATGTAGATGACTTATAACTATGGTGGATTCCTTCCCTAGAGCTTTCTAAAAACTTAGACTTGTTAGAGGATCAAATTGACTAGAAGCAAAAGCAAGTTGAAAGCCTAAATATCCAAGGAGAAAATATTCTTGAAAAAATGTAAAAATTCCTAAATAGCATGAGATCTAAAGTAGAAGGAGCCAACAATAATTAACTAATCAAAACACGTTGAAAATGGGCTTAAATTAGAGTGTTAAGAGCTTTAAAGGTGATGAAAATAATGCATGCAAAGAGTTCACAAAGACAAAAATAAATCATGTGTTTGACCCTTTTGAAAATAATTCATTTGCTAGGGTGAATGTGCAATTTAAAATCAAAATGCAAGGTTTTTGAAAGGCAATAAAGTACTCTTATCAAATAACTTAACAAGAATAAAACAACACAAGGAGTGGTCCTAGAGGACTAACTAGATGCTTCCACTAGATTAGAATTAGTTGAGGGAGAGTTTTAATTTATTTCATCCCATGTCTAGAGTCATGCGGTAGATCATTGGGCCATCATTAGACCATGCCTATCCTTTTCTAGGCACACCCAGTTTCAGTCCATTCCCCCGTCGAGTTTGCATATGCCCCAATTAGCTGAGAGTTGAGGCACGCACAAGGGTCAAAATTGGTAAAGACTGTCTCGAGTGACCCAAGAGCTAGATGAAGGCTTCCAAGGGATCCTAGTATTGGGGCATGACATTGGACTATAGAGGGACCATTTTGAGCGTGCGTCCAATGTTGATTTCATTCCAAAGGTGATGCCCACAGATACTCCGCATAGCACCTAGGTGTCCCAGTCCAATTCCATTCCCCCACCAAATTTGCATATGCCCCAACCCCAATCAAAGAGTGGAGGCACGTACAAGGGTTAGAATTGGCAATGCCAATCATCGTCCCCCATAAGTAGTAAAGACTATCCTGAGCGACCCAAGATTTAGACGGGGCTCCTAAGGGATCTACTATTGGGGTACAACTTTGGATTGTAAAGGGACTATTTTGAGCATGCGTCCAATACCGATTCTATTCCAACGATGATGCCCACAAAGCCTCCGCGTAGCAACTGGGTGTCCCAGTCTAAGTCCATTCCCTCACCGAGTTTGCATATGCCCTAATCAAAGAGTGGATACACATGCGGGGGTTAGAATTGGCAATGCCAATTGTCATCCCCTGAAAGTAGTAAGGACTGTCCCAAGCGACCCAAGAGCTAGATGGTGGCTCCTAAGGGATCCTAGTACTGGGGAGGTCACGACTTTGGACTTTAAAGTGATTGTTTCGAGCATGCATTTAATGTCGATTTAGTTCCAATGGTGATGCCCAAAGAGCCTCTACATAGGAACTGAGTGTCCTAGTATGAGTCCTTTCCCCTGGTGAGTTTGCATATGCCTCAATCAGAGAGTGGAGGCATGCGCAGGGAGCATCACTGTTGGAATGGTCCCTTTACAATCCAATGTTGTCCCCCAGTACTGGGATCCCTCAGGAGCCGTCATCTATCTCTTGGTTCACTTGAGATAGTTGTGAAATGACATGCAAGTGACCAAATAGAGAGATGCTAGAATGTGAGGTAATTGCAGACTCTTGACTTGGTCTTCGATTGTCTTGCATTCGGACTTATAACTACTATAGGGGAGATGGTTGGAATTTAATGGCATGCCAATATAGACCCTATGCATGCCCCTCTCACATGACCCATGTGTTGTGCCAAGGGATTCCTATGGCCTTGAAATAGCCAGTTCTAGGAGGGGACAACTCATGCTCCTTGGTGCAACACATGTTTCATGTAATGGGGGCTTGCAAAAGCGACTCTGATTAGGACACCCAGTTGCTATGTGGAGGCTCTATGGGCATCACCGTTGGAACAGAATCAGCATTGGACATAAGCTTAGAATAGTCCCTTTACAGTCCAATGTCATGCCCCAGTACTGGGGTCCCTCAGGAGCCTCTGTCTAGCTCTTGGGTCGCTCAAGACAGTCGTGAAATGCCATGTGGGTGGTTGAATAGAGAGATGTCAGAATGTGAGGTAATTGCAAACTCTCAACTCGACCTTCCATTGTCTTGTGTTTGGACTTATAACTACTATAGGGGGATGATGGTTAGAATTTTATGGCGTGCTAATGCGGACCCCCTGCATGCCCCTCTCGTGTGACCCATGTGTTATGCCAAGCGATTCTTGCAGCCTCAGAACAACCAGTCCCAAGAGGGGACAACTCAAGCTCCTTGGTGCAACGCATGTTTCACATGATGGGGGCTTATAAAAGAAACTCATATTGGGACACCCAGTTGCTATGCGAAGACTCTATGGGCATCACCATTGGAATAGAATCAGCATTGGATGCATGCTCGGAACAGTCACTTTACAATCCAATGTCATGCCCCAGTACTGGGATCCCTTGGGAGTCTCTATCTAGCTCTTGAGTCTCTTGAGACAATTGCAAAATGCCATGCAGGCGACCAAATAGAGAGATACCAAAATGTGAGGTAATTGCAGACTCTCGACTTGGCCTTCCGTTGTCTCGCGTTTGGACTTATAACTACTATAGGGGGGAAGATAGTTGACATTTCATGGTGTTTCAATGTAGACCCCTTGCATGCCCCTCTTGTGTGACCCATGTGTTGTTCCAAGGGATTCCTACAGCCTCGAAACGACCAGTCCCAGGAGGGGACAACTCGGGCTCCTTGGTGTAGCACATATTTCACGCGATGGGGGCTTGCAAAAGCAACTTGAATTGGGACATCTAGTTGCTATGCGGAGGCTCTATGGGCATCACCATTAAAACATAATCGATATTGGATGCACGCTCAGAACGGTCCCTTTACAATCCAATGTCATGCCCCAGTACTAGGATCCCTCAAGAGCCTCCATCTAGCTCTTGGGTTGCTCAAGACAGTCGTGAAATGTCATGAAGATGGATGAATAGAGAGATGCTAGAATGTGAGGTGACTGTGGACTCTCGACTTACAAACAATAGTAGTCCCTAGAAATGATACCATTTTGTTGGTACTCCAAATTGTACCTTGTAGTTCTAAAAGACACATCACAAGGTCTAAACCCAAGGACTAAAGTTTGATTCAAACATACCAAATGGGAATCATGATCAAACTATAGGCAATGTGGGGCAATTGACAAAAGCAAGAAAATTTTCTATGCTTTTGCTTCTACTAGGCAAAGGAGAGTATTCCTAAAGATCTTTTCAAGACAATTAAAGAGAAATTAAAGGAAAATGGTTAGGCAACCCACATGCTATACATAAGGATACCCCTAATATTTTTCATGAAACACCCCTTGTACTAGCTTACTAGTCTTACAAACCATATTTCTCTTAATAGTAGATTACTATTAGGTTACATTGCATCTAAGGATGTATAACCAAATTTATATCCTCAAGTATATTATCATTTAAAACTCAATACTTCATATGTAACCTTAAATACCCAGACATGCATAACTCTCTAATGACAAACAAACAAATACAAGCTCTCAAAATATATAGCAAGGGTAAATATTAATGAGTTTTATGTAGGTTTATAGGACACTAACTAAACTAACTTAGAAAGAATATAGCATATATACAATGTAAAGTTTTGTTTTTGTTTTTGTTTCAACTTCATTTTTATTTTATGTTTTGTTTTGTTTTTTAGAAAGTGTTTGAATATTGAAAGAAACTATTTTTTTGCATTTTTTTGTGTTCACTTGAATACAATGATTCTATTCCTTGAAAAATGAAAACTAATTCTAAAATCAGGAAGAGTAAACCTTTCCATTTTTGCAAGTTAAATATCAATGAATAGAAACTAGAAAAATAACAATTATGTTCAAGCTACAATTGAATAAATGAACTTTCTGACTATTTCCTAATGAAAATAAGGAATGTTTTTTATTAATATGGTCAAATAGGTTTTGAAGGGACCCAAAACCCTTTACAAACAAACTTCAACCTCAACAGAGGTTGACCAACAGCACAACAACATCCCAGCTGCCAAGAGAACAAGTGCCAAACAAAGATAGAGCATCCAAGACATAGCACTCCACAAAACAGACAAATAACCTAAGCTATGCCAATAACAGATCTAGCCTTCTGCACACCCATAATCTGAGTGTGGGAAAGAGAGACAGACTTTGGCAAACCCTTCTTCCTATGATGCACTAATGTCCAAGAGACATCAGCAACCAGATCAACTGAGAAAGGGGAAAGGGGAGGAGAATCCTTCACAGAACCCCTACTCACAGGAGAGGCTCGAGAGGGAGACCCAACTGGAGAGGAAGACCGCTGAGGAACCAAAGCCCCAGTAAAAGATGCCATTCCATCAGCCAAGTCAATGCCCCCACCACAAGCCAAACCACCATCAATAGAAGTAGACCCTGACACCATCAGCCAAACAGTCACCAGAAAGAAGCCCAGCAGGCTCAAGCTCAGAACAGGGGACCATGGAAGCTGTAGGTACAGAAATCTCCACTGCCTCAAAAGAAGAGTCTTCAACATCTATAGTAAAATGATCTGGAGCCACATCCTTCCACCAAGAAGATGATCTAACAACCTTTTGGCGAGGGCACTTTGAAGCAATATGTCCTATAGCAAAGCATCTACAACAACGGAAGGGAATACCTTCATAATCAAGAGACTGAGTCCATGGCAGATATGCTACCTGCAAAAATAATCTCAATAGGAAGGGGCTTGGAGATATATCCAAATCAACTAACATTCAAGCATAGGTGGTATGAGTAAAAAAAAGTAGCTGAATCCACCGTTCGAAAACAGCCCAAAGAGTTTCCAATAGCTGAAAAACTTGAATCACACTAGAAATGAAGGGGAAGATTCAGGAGGCAAATCCACACTAGTTTAATATGGAAAGATTCAGAAAGAGGGTTAAAAGAAGGATTCCATGGCTTTACCATGAGGGGAAACTTTCCTATAAACCAAGAACACCCATCTACAAATTTTCGATCAAAGATGGAAGCAAAAGTCACCACAAAGCATCCCCTCACACAGGGGTAAATTTCAACTTTCCCATCTAAATGGGGAAGCCAAAGAAGTCGAATCCATTGATTAATAGCAGAGAGAGAAGGCCACGAGCCTTAAAACTTGCAAATCAAACCATTTTCAGAATAAAACTTGACATTCTCTAAAACATCCTCACCCAAAACCACCATAGGAGGAGGTAGGGAACTAGGGTCCACAGTAGACTGCACCACCGGAGAGGCATGCCCAATACCAGCACTCACCACTCTAGCAAAGGACTTACCACCATCAGAGAAGGGAGAAGAATCCAAATTGCCACCACTACGAATAGTGAAATCACAACCAATGGGCAAAGATGCAGCAGAACCACCGCAACCAGATGTCCCATTACTGCCAGTAAACCCACCGCAACCAACAACCACACTGCCACCAGAGAGCAGCAGAAACACCACTTTCAAACTCAAATTAACACCATTAGTTAAAATGTCCCCATCGTCGTCAGCCAAACCACAACCAACCGGCAATGAAATAGTAGAAACACAACTACCATCCGCCACAATACCGCCAGAGAGCAACAAAAAATCCTCCTTCGAGTCTGCAGGTAGGGTTTCAGAAACGAGCGGGAGAGGAATTTTCAAAAATATGATTTTTATTTAAAAAAATATGAAAATAAGGAACATTATTTAACCTACAAATTATTTATTACTTGTTAATTTTGATTTTGGTGTTCTAGACTTTTTTTAAATGGAAAATATTATTGTTTTAACAATGAACTTGCAAGAAATAAAACTACTTTAACAAGATAAAAACTATTCTAACTCTACCCTTAATCAAAATCCAAAATGGAATGTTTTAGATTTAGAGCAAAGAGACATCTAAACTACAACTAATAATTAAAATAAATAGGGTGCTGCCACAATAATGGGTTACACTTTCTGGGACATCCTGATTTTTGCTAAAATCACATATTTTTAGAAAATATAATGATTTAAACCTTGAAAGGGTTCCATTTAAAGGATTTTAATTGAAAAGGGTTTGATCAAACCCCCTTAGATTCAAACCCTCTTGGATAGAACCCTGCTAGTTTTAAACCATACCCCTATAATGGAGTCTCCTCTACACCTATCAAAATGCTAATAAAAAACCACTTTTGATTTACCTTTTGGGGGATCAAATGAATTCATTTAAAATTTATGTTTTGTAAGTATGTAGTCCTTATTATAAGCTTCCCAAAAAGTATAATTTTAAATATATTTAATTTGATTATTATATTATTTTTTTATTTCTTGTGAATGTAGATTTTTGAATGAACATCAAGGTCTTTGTTTTACACATACGAAAAAATAGGAAAATAGAGAAAAAAATTCTAAAAAATACATGTCTTCTAGGTATTGATGTCCTTATTCCAACAAAAAAAATTTGAATTATGATACATACAAAAAAGTTATGTTTGACAGAATACGCCTATGTCTAAATTATAATTGGTTTGACCTCAAAACTTAATTTAAAAAAAATCAATAAAACATTATGAAACCAAATGCATCCTCTAGATATCGGTGTTACCAATCTAAATTCAAAAGAATCAGAATTTTATTCTTTACAGAAAAAATTTTGTGCAACAGAATACACATCATTTTAAAAAAATGTTTACTATTAAAAACTAGTTATCAAAGGAGACACAAAAAAATTTACAATTTAACTCCAATTTTTTTAAAAATATATATTTAGAATCTATAAACAAAATCTCACAAATCACTAGTTCGCATCATCTTCAAATTCCTAACGGTTTAGCAGTTATAGGTGTCAGAAAGTGAAGATTTAGTTCAAAATGTTGATTTCAATGTCAAGTTTGGCCAAAAAGTGTAACCCATTATTGTGGGATGACCCAACACATTGAGAATTCTCATACCTGAGATATTAGAAACCTAAGATATGAAGATCATTGGTGGCAGCAATTTGGTCCTTAGGGACCTAACTACTTTGCCTCTCCTCTTTTCTCAATCACATGTTCTTCTCTACTAACTTGGAAGGCAAGAAAAAGAGTAAGTCCAACTAGACACCAAAGATGATGAGAGGATGTTGTAGATATCAACAAAGTTGAGAATTGAGCTTTGAATCTGCTCAAGATCATCAGAATTGGTAAACTTAACTATCTTTAAAATATTGGAGGCTATATTTCTTTGGTAGACCATGGTACAAGCTATGTAGAAGTTGAAAATAACTTATAACTATGATGCATTCCTTCCCTAGAGCTTTCTAAAAACTTAGACTTGCTAGAGTATCAAATTGACCAGAAGCAAAAGCAAATTGAAAGCCTAGAAATATCCAAGGAGAAATGATCCTATAAAAAATTACAAAAATTCCTAAATAGCATGAGATATAAATTGGGAGGAGCCAACAATAATTAACTAGTCAAAACACATTGAAAGTGGGCTTAAATTGAAGTGTTAAGAGCTTTAAAGGTGATAAAAATAATGCATGCAAAGAGCTCACAAAGACAAAAATAAATCATGTGTTTGACCCTTTTGAAAATAATTCATTTGCTAGGGTGAATGTGCATTTGTCAAGGTGGACTAAACATAAAGGAAGTGAATGTGCAATTTAAAATCAAAATGCAAGGTTTTTGAAAGACAATAAAGTACTCTTATCAATTGATTTAACAAGCATAAAACAACACAAGGAGTGGTCCTAGTGGACTAACTAGATTCTTACACTAGATTAGAATTAGTTGAGGGAGATTTTTAATTTATTTCATCCCATGTAAGGTCATGGGTAGGTCATTGGGTCATCATTAGACCATGCCTATCCTTTTCTAGGCACTTACAAACAATAGTAGTCCCTAGAAATGATACCATTTTGTTGGTGCTCCAAATTGTACCTTGTAGTTCTAAAAGGCACACTACAAGGTCTAAACCTAAGGACTAAAGTTTTATTCAAACATACCAAGTGGGAATCATGATCAAACTATAGGCAATTTGGACCAATTGGCAAAAGCAAGAAACTTTTATATGTTTTTGGCTCTTCTAGGAAAATGAGAGTATTCCTAAAGATCCTTTCAATATAATTAAAGAGAAATTAAATGAAAATGGTCACACAACCCACACCCTGTGCATAAGGATACCCCAATATTTTTCATGAAACACCCCTTATATTGGCTTACTAGTCTTACAAATCATATATCTATTAATAGTAGATTACTATTAGGTTACACTGCATCTAAGGATGTATAACCAAATTTATATCCCCAAGTATTTTATCATTTGAAACTCAATACTTCATATGTAACCTTAAATACCCAGACATGCATAACTCTCTAATGACAAACAAACAAATACAAGCTCTCAAAATATATGGCAATGGTAAATATTAATGAGTTTTATGTAGGTTTATAGGACACATTCTTTAACCATCCATGAGTGAACAAAGAACTCCATATACTATCATGAAAAGATTTTACAACTGTTGCAATAAAAGACTAATCACGAATAGCAACAAGTTAGCAAATGTAACCTTAGAGGTGACACTATAACCCCTTGGGTATTAAAACGTGTAGATATTCATACATGGAGAGGACAACTACTTATCAAACCTTCTTCAAAGCTCACATATAATGAAATACACAATGCTTAACACTTAACATACAAAACTTGACACCATAGACTATACAAACTAGAGGACACTCTATATATATCTCTGCAAGTTTCCATGATATCACCCCAACACCTTCAAACATTTTTGCAAAATTATTTATTAGTTGGACAATTAATTCCTCCACCTTAGATTCATTCAATTTGTAGCTAAATTGTTCATTCAATAGATTCTATGCCATGGTATTTCATTTTAGAATTGGGAGGCAATTGTAGTAGCTAAATAATTCAAGCTTCAATCTTGATTAATGATCCAAATTAGTCTCCCATTTATATCAACAATTGTGGGTGATTGGTACGCACTCAAGATGTTCACCCTTCAACTAGTCAATCCACTACAATTAATAAGCTTGATCTATGTGGCATCAAGTTTACAACCTAATAGAATGCTTCAAATCTTTCCAAGTAACTTCACTAAGTAGACAAAATAGGCCCACCATCACTTACCACTAGATTCCACTTGAAAGAACTTTATTTATTGCCACATAGGCAAATCCTTGTAGAGATTATGCATATTGGTCTTTCAACAAATAATAATTGAACTTACTATGCCACACATTCTTGTTATATCCCCTTGATCCACCACTATGACTTGTTAAACACTAGTCAAGATTAGTAGTTGATACACATTTTCCCTAAAGGCAGACAAAATTAGTGGATTAGTGGATGGCCAAAGTGCCAAGTGGTATAGTCTAATGAAGTCAATACTTACATTAAAGTTTGTTAGGATAGTGAGATATTAAATCACAATCCTAATGTGTTAGAACATAATGTTATTAGGGGTCATACCCTTATAACATTTATATGTTGTTCTAAACAAGCTTATTAAACCTTATGTTATAACGCATATACCATTTAATAATTAATAATATAATAACTATTAGATTATTAATTATTTACAAATTTTTGCTTTGAATGGGTGTGACTAATACCCCTTCGAGTATTTTGCCACCCCTTCTCCTTTATCTAAGGAGGTTCTCTCTCATTTGAGAGGTAAGTGAATTTGGAGATTTATAGTGAATTATATCACTATGCATAGGAGGTATTATTGGCCTTGTGTAAGTATGTAGAGGAGTATAACCCTAGGTTTAGTCTATTTTTTAATAGACTACTTTTTGTAAGTGTTTTAATAAAATGATTCTTTATGAGGTTTTTTACCCAAAAGGGATTTCCCCATGTATATCTTGTGCAATGTGTTAAACTTGTGCTTGTATAATTCTCATTTATATTTATTTTATATTTTATTCATAATGATTAGTATCCTAAGATCCTAATTTCTAACATGGTATTAGAGAAGATTGAGCTATACTAATCATTTTTACAAGTTATACTAGATCATGTAGAACTTGATGGGAAACCTTTTTCTGTTCAATCAACACCTATGCAAGACATCTAGTTTGCATGTTCTATTGTTTTAAAATCAATTCATTAAAAGCAAGTTAGGAAATATTAATCATTTTTATAAGTGATATCTAAGAGAATTTTCATACTAATTTTTTCTAACATACTCATGAAATTTCCCATAATTGCTTTTTCTTTTTATGTGGTGTTAAGTTGCAAGGTGAGGTTGTCATTCATTTTACCCCTTATCCTTGGCTATGACTATCCTTGTCTTTTTTATTAGTCCTATAGAATATAATTCACCTTCAACAAATAAAGATTTAAATCAAATTTCGTTGGAATATAATGTATCATTTTTTTTGCCCATATGGCTTAGGATATCTATTTTGAAACCTTCTAGTAGACTACCTATCTCTCACTTAGTAATTCATGTAGTTGTATGAGAAGCTTGACCACCAAAGTCAGGATAGACTCAAGTGGTTTGTGAGAGAACACAAATAGATCCTACAAATTTCACAAATTTCTTTAAAAGTTAATTTTGGTATGCCACCTCCTCTTATAAGATTGAGAATATCTTTACAATCATCTCGTATTTCTCACAAGACATATTTAATGTATCTACATAAAGTCAATTCTTAAAGAAGTTAAATTGTCATTTCTAAATGGAAGTAGATATTCCATTAAAGGAGGTCAATTCTAATTTTTAAAACATAAGGTCAACTCTTTAAAAACCCTTAATGAAGTAGCATTCCTTCTAAGGAGATTCACATTTCTTCTAAGGAGATTTGCATCCTTAAGTAAAGTCATTAGACATTAATATTAGTACCCTTTCAAGTCGAAACCTTAATGTACTCGCATTCTCTCTAATGTAAGTTGTGTTCTTTCTAAATGTCCTTCTAAATGAAAGTCAAAAGACATGTCTTTAAAATGATGAAAATAGTCATAAGTCATGACCTTTGTCACCCTCCTCCCACATGGATTGAGTGTGTTGCCTCATAATTTTAAATACTATAACCAATATTTGAAATTTTATACAAATATTTTTATTGAAATTTAAACAATTTTTAAAAAATACCTCTGTATATATTCATTTTTTATAGTTTGTATGTATTTATTATAGAATACAAATAATGTTTGTCATAAATGTATTCTCCTCTCACCACCTCATGTATTGTTTTCCCTAAAAAAAAATTCTTGGTTCTTTTTTATTTGACCAAACTTCACCATATACCTATTTGAACAAACTTTATGTTAAAGGGTCATGTCCTATGCTTAAAAAGCATTCACTTTAATTAAGGTAAAACTAAAATAAAATAAAAACATAGAACTCCTTAATAATGTTGCTTCCTCCATATTAAAAGTCACCCCTTAATGGAAGGTCGCATCCTTTACTGAAAAAGTCACATACATAATGAATCGCATCGTTTATTAAGATACTTGAGTGTGTATATTAAGATACTCAAGTGTTAATTGCACCCATAGGAGGTTTAAGATACTTGAGTGTGTATATTAAGATACTCAAGTGTGAATTGCACCCATAGGAAGTTCAAGGAATACGCCGATAGGAGCAACCAACGACTTTACAGAATTTTTTGGCGTGAATTTTTTTTTATGGCATGAGACAATTCTGAGCACTATAATGCTCACATATAAAAGCCTATCGGCTAATTACTAGTATACCTATATTTAATAAATATATCTAAAGTATGTCGAGAGATGTCTTCTGGAGGTGCCTATTCCTATATGTGCTAAATTGATTTTAAAAATTAAAGATATTTGTGGAATAATATATAAAATACGCACCTATATTACACTTTTTATTCAAGAAATTAATTACAAGGCTCCTATATCTCTCTGCGTATTTTATATATATAATTATTTAACTTATAAGCTAGTGTTGGCATTCCATTAACCCCTGTGTTTCTCAAAACCCTCCTTCCCCCTTTTTTTCCTTTGTGGTAAAGAGGACTTCTTAGAGGCCTTCTAGTAGGCCTTCATTTTCAAATCTTCCCTGTGCCTCAAAGTCCTCTACCCTTCCCCTTTACAACACATTGTTTTCCCACTACAGCAACAAAATACAAAATCCAATTGGGTTTAACAAAAGAGAAAAATGAAACAGTTAAAATTGTAATAGGTATAAAATTTCTCTGCAAAGTTTCTTTTATATGCTTAACTATTATCTACAAAATTCTTTATGTAGTTTTAAAAATTCTAAATTTTTTGCATACATGTCTACCAAAGCCATTGACAAAATTCCTTATCCATGATGCTTTGATAGATGTCCATATCTTGTTCCTGAGTTCTCTTTTTTTACACACATTGGAAGGATACTGGCAAACATTGTGGTATCTAGTGGCACACTTGCCTATCGCAGTTGCCTGAAAGTTTAGAAAAATGGAAATATATAAATTTAAAAAAAGGAAAAAGAAAGGGAGGCACGACCTCCTCTATGAGGGCACAACCTCCTCTAAGAGATAGGATGCAGACCCTAATGGGCCGCAACACTCTATGGCAAGCAGCCCACAGGGGTTGTTGCCTCTCCTTGGAGTTGGGCTCGGCATTGCATAGCACTGCCATATCCCCCTCCTTTCATTATTCACCCTTCCAATCTTGTTGTCCCTCTAAACTTTGCATCACCTTTTCACTAACGGCATTCCTATAACTCTCTTATGGTTGACTATAATAACTCCTGCAAACACAATCATGGCCGCTTCAATAGTTGTTGCAAACATAATTCAAAACAATTAGAAAAGCAATATCTACCTACCAAGAAAGCCTCGAACAAAAAGGCTTGTCCTCTCGTAAATAGGACCCCCTCCAACCCAAACCCTAACTACCCACAACACCACTATGATAGTTTAAATTATTTTAAATAGTTTACCTTGACAGGTTAGTAGACGTCAAATTAAATCGGGGCCATAAAAGTGTACACATTTGCTTCGGCTATATAATGTCTCTTGACGTAATAAAGGGAACTCCTTATAGTGTAAGGAAAGAGGTTCACATCACTTTTTAAAAGGAGACTCATAAGATAGGGTTAATAAAAGATATGAGATTCATATGAATTATAAAATGAAACCTATCCTTTATTAAAAAATAAAGGATATTAGATATTAAGATAGATTAATTAAAATATAATCTAGTTTTTTTAATAAAAGATAAAGATTAATAAAAAATAAAAAGATTAATAAAAAGTAAGTAATTAAAAAGTAAAAATTAAAAAACTCCTAAAGGTTTTTCCTTTTTCATTGTTTTTTTAAGAGTCAATTCTCTCTATTATGAGATTTATTAACGTGTTCATGGATAATGGGCAAATAAGTATGGGAGGATGTTGTTATGGGAGTGCAAATAGATTTGGTATGTAGCTTCCAATTTTTTTGCAAATCTTGCAATTTTTAAAATTGCTCCATTTTGTTCAAAAAAAACAAAGAGTATTGTTTTTAACTTAGTTTCAAAATGTTATCGTAACTTGCTTGCCCATTATTCTCCGCTTTATTCAAATCCTTCTCAATAAAAAATTTCAATCCTTTTGCATAACATTTTACCACGATGCTTTTGATGTTAAGTAGATTCTTCACCTCTAAAATAAGAGATGTCATATAATATGTATTATAATGCCTATAAGATTTTGTCATACATAAAGGCTCCGATTTCAAATAATTATCTTATATATGAAATTTAATTTGATAAAAAACTTGGATGAGTTGCATGACTAGGGGATTGATAACATTTGATGTTAGTTATTTGAATATTGATAATCAAGAAGCAATTTTATCCTATATATCATGGAGAATAGAGGTTCATAAGGGGCAATACTACAAGCTAAAAAGGTATTTCCAAATGGATAAAGACATCCAAGATGACATTTTGATATAGTATATTAGCATTTTCATAACTATTTAAAGAGGTTAGTATTTTCTCTAAAAACTATAAATTTATTGGGTATAAAACACCTACTTGTAATGGGTGGTTGTCGCCCTTATACAGATTATCCAAGGTATTTTTAGCTAAAAATTTGATACCTTCTCTAAGTGTTCAACAATTTCCTCATGTATTTTTAGCTAAAAATTTAAGAATTTTGATCCAAGTATTAAAGACCTATCACATACTCTTAAAAAATGAGTGTGTAGCACTTTATTCATAAGCATCATTAAGGTTGTGAAAACTAAATTGAAATCTTAGTTGAATTTGATGCTAAACTTTTGTACTCTAGATCTCTATAAAATCTTGTTACTTATTTTGTGACAAAACTCCTTCAAATTTTCTCAAAGTTTAATTGTAAATAAAAATGGTGTACATACAATGATTTCTAACTTATTCTCTATATGTTTGTAGTTCATAGTTCTATAATTTAATCCTAGAGATCACGTAAACTAGAAATTAGATTTAATTTTAATATATAAGAATTAGATTGGACTACATGTAGGTACATTCATCTTTCATAGAATTAGATTGGACTACATGTAGGTACATTCATCTTTCATAGAATTAGATTGGACTACATGTAGGTATATTAATCTTTCATATACATGTAGGTAAATTCATCTTTCATCTATTATATTTAATATTATATGATATCTAGAGAATAATAAAATATTAAAATATTAAAACTTACATCTAGTTTTTAGAAAATGAGTTTATATATCCATCCCTTAAATATGTCCTAAAATATTCTTTCTTTTATATGATATTTGTAGGGGCTCAACATACAGAAACTTGAGTAGAACTAGAACCTCATTTAGATATTAGAGTAGAGGAGGCCCAACCACACATAGTTGATGCAAGGGAGGAGGCCCGACCACACATAATTGATGTTAGGGAGGAGGCCCAACCACACACAGTTGATCTCAGGGAGGAGGCCCAGACAAGCTTTGATGTTGGAGAGGGATCAAGATCGCTTCCTTCTACAAATATGCATATTCATAATCTAATTAAAGAGGTTAAGAGAAAAGTTTCTTACATAAATATAGATTATTTATTTGAAATGGGTGTAGAGAAATTGAAATTTTATGTTGAACAACCTGCTCATGTTACTAAGAGGTCGTTGAGTAGAACTTCAAAAGAAATACTTGATAAGATTTAAATCATCGTGATACACTTGGTTAAGCCCAACTATTATCAAGTATGATTATTTGTGATGAGCTAAAAGAGCCATTAAAATTGTTGGGTGTAGATTTCACAAAAAAGAGGAGAAGACACCTAGAAAAAGACGTTCAAAATGTTACAAAAGGTTTGACTTTCATTGGAAAAAAGTCTCAATCAATTGATAATAGCATTTTAAGAATAGTAATGTTGAAATCTATAGTAAGTCCACAAATGCCAAGAAAACATCAGATCTCTTCACTTTCAAGTGAAATTGGGTTATGTAGAAAGACACTATCAAGATATGTGAAAAGGAGAAAGGTTTTGGATGATAGTACTGCAAAAGGCAATTGGGAAATGTTGTGTAGGGATCCTTGTTCTAACAAGATTGAAGATGGTGTGAGGAAGTTGATCTCAATTTTTTGGCATGATCATACATGTCCTTCGTCAAATAGTAGAGATGTTCTCAAACATAGGATCGAGCCAAATGATTATAAATTGCATACAAAACATTGGTTAGACATAACACAACATGAGATGTATGTGACATTTTGTGATGTAAATCCTCATATAAAGATTGGCCAAACAATGTTTGAAATGTTAAGGTCATGGTATGTGAAGGCAAACAAAGTTTTTAAAACTTGTTCTTGTCATTACCATATTGAATTTGATCTTTACTATCAGGTGTTTCGAAAGAATAGAGAAGAAAGTGATGGTGTTCAAAATGCACCTCCTAAATGGTTAAGTCAATTCATAGCATCCATCTTATGTGATAATTCTAATTATGATGTAGATGGTCCAATGAAATGCATAAAAGGACTTTGTGAAACATGTGGAAATCTGGCTAAAATGCCTTTGAGAAATGAAGATGCTGACATGATGAAGATGGTAAATTATAAGAGTTACAAGTACATAAAGTTTGAAACAAAATTAGGGAAAGAATCCACAAGGTTAGATTATGTAGAAGAGGAAGTACCTATTGGAACATTTATGGAAAATTTTCATAAATTGATACAACCATACATACATCATGCATTTTTGCTAAGTGGCAAGCAAAACAATTTTAGTTGTTGAGAGATACTTTCCCACTTCGAATAGTTTTATCAGTGGTGGACTTTGCATAAAATTACTCTTTTACCCATCAAAAGGAGATTCAAACATAGTATCATTATTCAGAGTAGGTCACTATTATGGTGCATGTGTGTTATTGACATCCACAATTGGATTTAGATAGTGTTGAGAGTACATATCTACGAGTCATTAAAAAAGAATATCACTTTTATATTAGTGATGATAAAGAGCATGACACACATTCTGTACAACATTGCTTTAAGAATTTTTTTGAAGATTTGACAAGAACGGGTGTCAAAATTGAAAAACATTTTGTATGGTCAGATGGGTGTGCTTCACAATTAAAATCATCAAGTCCATTTTATGCACTTTTTAGATATCATTGACATGACAATATACTGTTGCAAGTATGGGCCTAACCGGTGTTGTCATTGATGTCAACATACTCATGTTGCATTAATGAGAAGGATTAGATGAGCTGTGTGCTGAGGATATTGAGAAAATTAGTCTCAATTAGGAACAGTGAAGAATGGTGATGATAAGAAGGTAAAAGTCCTCAATAGGTTGAGGATTAGAGGATGCAGTTTAAAGGGTTTATAGATATAAGTCTTGAGATGCTCCAGTCAAGTTTTCAGAGGTCTGCATGAAGATCTGAAGAAGTTATGGTCGCTCAAGTAGAACCGGTTCCAACAGGTGTTCAGAGGTGATAGAGTGTCACAGATAGGTCCGGTGAGATCCGGAAACTCATTATCCCGTTCTGCGGATTTGAGGAAGTGTTGAGGACGTCCCTGTGAAGTATCAACTAGATTGGTTAGTGGTTTGAAGGTCCGGAAGAGCCTATTCATTTGTGAGAGTGATGACAGACTGTGTTCTTGAAGCTCCAGATGAAGGAGAGAAGAATTCCAGTAGGATGATGAAGTGCGGATGTTCTTGGTGATTTAGGGAAGGTTATGATGATCGTTGGATCATGTCTAGGTCATGTTGGTGGTCTGCATTGAAGTTAGAGTTTGCATTTGAAGAATAACCACCAGATATTGGTGTTCTTCTTGAGACTGGCCGATCGGATGTATTACACGTCTTGCGGATGTTCTTGTAGGTGTTTGCCAACTTAGATGATTGTTCCTAAGTCGATGTCTTGTATAAATAAGGGATTGTGAAGTCATTTTGAGATATGCTTGCGATGATGAGTGTGTGATAGCAAGGAGAAGTGCGAAAGGCAGAGCAGAAGTATTGGGCTTAAATGGAACTGATTCAAGCATGGTGAAGATGCTATTCTCCAGTTCATGAAGGTGATACTTATTTCTTTGTAGACAGTGTGTCTCTTGTAGGCAGTGAGCCTCTTGTGAGCAGTGTGCTCGGGCAGTGAGCCCTAATTGGCATGTGCCATTTTGTTCTTTCTATTCTTTTAATAGAGAATACATTCTTGGGTTAATCACCCCATGGTTTTTCCCTTAACTGGGTTTTCCACGTCAAAATCTTGGTGTCTTATGTGTTGATATGTTTCTGCTTTTGATTTGAATGCATTATGGTTCATGATTAATATTCTGCTAATCACTAAAGAAGATTTAAGTGTTTAATTTGAGAAAGTTTTGCACAACTGATTCACCCCCCCTCTCAGTTGTGTGCCCTAAGTCTAACAATTGATATCAGAGCTAAGTTCCTCTAAAAGGAGCTTAACCGCTTGAGGAGATCCAGGATGTCGTCATACAAGAAGGATAGTCCGAAGTTTGATGGAACCAACTTTGCTCTTTGGAAAGGTCGCATGAAATGTCACTTGCAGTGTATGGGAATGGCGTACTGGTCCATGGTCACAAAAGCGTATGTACCTCCACAGGGTGGTCTGACAACCCTAAATGAAATCACAGATGCTGAAAACAATCTACGGACCAAAGAGGCTCTTCTAAGCGCATTAACTGACTCAGAGCTCTCAAATGTTATTGACCTACCAACTGCCTATGAGATCTGGATTAAACTGGAACTTTTGCATGAAGGAGACTAGTATGTTAAATGTGCAAGGTTACAGAGTCTAAAAGGGAAATTTGAAAAACTGAAGATGAGAGATGATGAAAATAGTACCACTTTTATGCCAAGAATGAATGAGCTGGTTTGTGGAATTAGAAATTCTGGTGGAGTCTTGGATGAAAATGAGATTGTTGGTAAAATTCTTAGATCCCTTCCTGCCATACAATTGTCACAAGAGACCAATTGGTTGGCAAATTAGCTGCTTTTGAAATGATCAAGTTTGGAGATGATCCCCACAAGACTGAATCTGCGTTCAAAGCCAGTGCCTCTGTGAAAGGTAAACAAGGATTTGATCCGGGAGAGAACTCATCAAGGAAACTGTCATGGTATGAAAAAGCAAGAAAAGACCTGGAAGAAGAAGAAGTAGAAACTGCTCAACTTGAAGCCCTCATTGCAAAGAGACTGCCAAGAAGATCCAGTAAGTATGAAGGAAAATTACCTTTTAAGTGTTTTAACTGCAATAAGATTGGTCATTTTACCTCAAGATGTATGGAAAGATTTTCAAAGCCAAATCCTAATAGATCAAGGTTCCAAAAGAATTGTTACTATGTTCATGAAGAAGATGATAATGAAGGAGTAACAGATGATGAATCAGAGACATGAAACAAATCCGGAAGTGAATGGGTGTTTATTACCATCAAGGAAGAAGAACCAATATCCTCTGTATCTATCAATCATAAAGTTGTAGAAAGAGCTCTGGCTGCCCAAGTTGAAGAAAAGAATGATTGGGTCATTGACAGTGGTTGCTCTCACCACATGACAGGTGACAAAAATAAGTTCATAGATTTGGAATGGTATGAAGGAGGAGTGGTGAAGTTTGGTGATAATTCTGCTGGTAGAATCAGAGGAAGAGGAACTATTTCTTTTGATGGAAGAAACAAAAATGGTAACGTACTATATGTTGAAGGTTTGAAGCACAATCTTCTCAGTGTTGGACAGTTGGTGGATAAAGGCTATGATCTCCGATTCAAGGATGGAAAATGCAAAATATTTGAAAGATCCGGAACAGAGATTGCATCCAGTGCTCAAACTAAAGGTAATATCTTCCACTTGGTTGGTACTAGTAAAAGCTGCTTATTTGTTCAAGTTGATCAGAGTTGGTTATGGCATAGAAGGATGTGTCATGTGAATTTTGATAATATCATCAAGATAAGCAATACTTAGGCTGTAAGAGATCTTCCAAAATGGTGAAACCTACTAATAGCTTGTGCAAGGAATGTCAGTTGGGTAAGCTGAGCAAAGTCACATTCAAAAGCAAGGAACTGTCTTCTACCAGATTATTGGACTTAGTTCACACTGATCTTTGTGGTCGAGCAAGAACCAGAAGTATTCAAGGTGATAGATACTTCATGCTACTAATAGATGACTATTCCCGAATGATGTGGGTAACCTTTCTAAAGGAGAAATCAGAAGCTCTTGAGAAATTTAAAATATTCAAGGCTATGGTAGAGAATGAAATAGGAATAAAGTTGAAATGTCTGAGGTCTGATAGAGGTGGAGAATTCACATCCGGTAAGTTCATAGAATTCTGTGAGAAACATGGAATTAAGAGACAGTTGTCTGCTCTGAGAACTTCACAGCAGAATGGAGTAGTGGAAAGAAAGAACCGGACCATCCAGGAAGCATCTAGGACCATGATGATGGAAGCAAATATTCCTCGGATCTATTGGAGAGAAGCTATCAGCACTGTAGTCTATACTCTTAATCGAGTTCAAATTAGAAGCAATACCGGTAAGACCCCTTATGAACTCTGGTTTGGCATTACTCCTACTGTAAGATATTTCAGAGTCTTTGGTAGCAAATGTTACATCAAAAGAGATGAAGATTTAGGCAAGTTTGATGCTAGAAGTGATGAAGGAATATTCTTGGGTTACTCTACTCAAAGCAAAGCATACCGGTGTTATAACAAGAGACTAAGAAAGATGATAGAAAGTACAAATGTGAAGGTTGATGAGGAAATAGAGAAACCCTCAAGGTTTTATGAATATGATGAAGATGATCAGAATGGTGTTCTAGTTCAAGGAGTTCAATCCTCTTCTGAAAGTCAGATTCAGACTGATCCGGTAATCAGGAAGAAGAGATAGGTCTGAATGAGCCTGATCAAGAAGCAGAAGTGTAAGAAACTCCCAAAGTTCTAAGGTATGTAAGACTGAACCACTTTGAAGATCAGATCATAGGTGACAAAAGCAAAGGTGTGCAAACTAGAAGGAAAATTGCTCAAAATTTAGATGAATATTGTTTGATTTCAAAGATTGAACCTAAGACAATAAATGAAGCCTGCAATGATGAAAACTGGACTAAAGCAATGGAGGAAGAGTTGATGCAAATTGAGAAAAATCACACTTGGGATCTTGTTCCCAGACCTAGAAACAAGAATGTGATTGGAACCAAATGGGTCTTCCGGAACAAACTAAATGAAGTTGGTGAAGTAATAAAAAATAAAGCCAGATTGGTCTGCAAAGGCTACTCTCAAATAGAAGGAATTGATTTTGAAGAAACCTTTGCTCTGGTGGCAATAATTGAAGCAGTCAGATTATTTCTTACATTTGCTGCCTTCAAGGATTTCAAGGTGTATCAGATAGATGTCAAATCTGCCTTCCTGAATGGTGACTTAGAAGAAGAAGTGTACATTGAACAACCAGATGGATTTCAATTATCTGAGCATGGTGATATGGTCTGCAAATTAAAGAAGGCACTGTATGGACTAAAGCAAGCCCAAGAGCATGGTATGAAAGATTGGACAAACATCTTTTAAAGATTGGTTTCAACAAAGGTACTGCTGACAGTAACTTATATTTCAAAATTGACCATGAAAACATCTTGATTGTTGAAGTATTTGTTGATGATATCATCTTTGGAGGAAGAGACAGTATGTGTAAAACCTTTGCAAATCAAATGAAAAATGAGTTTGAGATGTCAATGCTCGGTGAAATGAATTTCTTCTTGGGTCTGCAAATTACTCAGACAAAGAAAGGAATCTTTATTTCTCAGACCAAATATGTGAAAGAATTGTTGAGGAAATTTGGAATGGAAGATTCAAAGCCAATGAACACTCCCATGGCAACCGGATGTAAGTTGAGCAAAGATGATGACTCCCCTAAGGCAGATCAGACAAAGTACAGATCAATGATTGGAGGATTATTGTATCTCACTCAAACTAGGCCAGATATAATGCAAGTTGTTGGTCTTGTTGTGAGATTCCAGGTTGATCCCAGAGAATCTCATGTCATGGCAATCAAAAGGATTTTTAGGTACCTAAAAGGAACAATTAAGTATGGTCTGTGGTATCCTAGAGATCATGATTTTTCTCTTCATGCATATACAGATGCAGATTGGGCAGGAGATGTGGATGACAGGAAGAGTACCAGTGGTGGAGCATTCTTTTTGGGAAAAAGATTGGTTTCTTGGCTAAGCAAGAAACAAGAAGCAATATCCCTGTCTACAACTGAAGTAGAATACATTGCAACAGCAGGTAGTTGCACTCAATTTTTGTGGATGAAGCAGGTGCTAAGAGATATTAAAGTAGAATATGAGGAGCCTATCACAATTTTCTGTGATAATTCAAGTGCAATAAATATTTCTAAGAATCCAGTGTTGCATTCTAAGACTAAGCATATATCTATCAATTTTCACTTCTGAGAGAGCAAGTGAACAAGGATGAAGTCAGATTGGAGTATGTGCCCTCTAAGGATCAGATTGCAGATATGTTTACTAAACCTCTTCCCAAGGACTCTTTTGAGTATCTCAGGGAGAAGTTAGGGGTTATTGCCCCTCCAGTGATGAACTAAGGTGCACTGATGTGCATCAATCCGGTGGGTATCACAGTCACATCTTGTGATCCGGATTGATGTTGGGGAGCTGCTACTCAGGGGGAGCAGCAGGTATGAGTCTGAAGTGGTGAAATTGCAAGTATGAGCCCTTTGCCATTGATGTCAAAGGGGGGAGAGAAGACATGTGAAAAACAAGTGGTTGCTGATCAAAGGGGGAGCAATAAAGGAAGAGAAGACATGTGAATAGTTGTTGCTATTAGGGGGAGTTGTGACAGCAAGGAGAAGTTCTTGTCTTGATGGTTTTTCACATCGTATGTTGCCATCAATGACAAAGGGGGAGATTGTTGCAAGTATGGGCCTAACCAGTGTTGTCATTGATGTCAACATACTCATGTTGCATTAATGAGAAGGATTAGATGAGCTGTGTGCTGAGGATATTGCAAAAATTAATCTCAATCAAGAACAGTGATGACAAGAAGGTAAAAGTCCTCAATAGATTGAGGATCAAAGGATACGGTTTAAAGGGTTTATAGATATAAGTCTTAAGATGCTCCAGTCAAGTTTTCAAAGGTCCACATGAAGATCTGAAGAAGTTATGGTTGCTCAAGTAGAACCAGTTTCGGCAGGTGTTCAGAGGTGACAGAGTGTCACAAATAGGTCCGGTGTGATCCGGAAACTCATTATCCTGTTCTGCGGATTTGAGGAAGTGTTGAGGACGTCCCTGTGAAGTATCAACTAGATTGGTTAGTGGTTTGAAGGTCTGAAAGAGCCTATTCATTTGTGACAGTGATGACAGACTGTGTTCTTGAAGCTCCAGATGAAGGAGAGAAGAATTTCAGTAGGATGATGAAGTGCGGATGTTCTTGGTGATTCAGGGAAGGTTATGATGATCGTTGGATCATGTCTAGGTCATGTTGGTGGTCCTCATTGAAGTTAGAGTTTGCATTTGAAGAATAACCACCGGATATTGGTGTTCTTCTTGAGACTGGCCGACCAGATGTATTACATATCTTGCGGATGTTCTTGTAGGTGTTTACCGACTTAGATGATTGTTCCTAAGTCGATGCCTTGTATAAATAAGGGATTGTGAAGTCATTTTGAGATATGCTTGCGGTGATGAGTGTGTGATAACAAGGAGAAGTGCGAAAGGCAGAGCAGAAGTATTGGGCTTAAATGGAACTGATTCAAGCATGGTGAAGATGCTATTCTCCAGTTCATGAAGGTGATATTTATTTCTTTGTAGACAGTGTGTCTCTTGTAGGCAGTGAGCCTCTTGTGAGCAATGTGCTCAGGCAGTGAGCCCTAATTGACATGTGTCATTTTGTTCTTTCTATTCTTCTAACAGAGAATACATTCTTGGGTTAATCACCCTGTGGTTTTTCCCTTAACCGGGTTTTCCACGTCAAAATCTTGGTGTCTTATGTGTTGATATGTTTCTTCTTTTGATTTGAATGCATTATGGTTCATGATTAATATTCTGCTAATCACTAAAGAAGATTTAAGTGTTTAATTTGAGAAAGTTTCGCACAACTAATTCACCCCCCCCCTCTCAGTTGTGTGCCCTAAGTCTAACATATACCACATGTTTGAAGATTTTTTGAGAGTGGGCATGGAAAGGGTGAACATGATGGTGCAGGATCTTACATCAAATGTGCTCTAATAAAACATCAAATGAATTATGAGGGAGATCGTATAAATGATTCACATGATGTTGTTGAATGGTGTAAGAAACACTTCACATTTGAGGTTGGCACATCTTCAAAGAGAAACCCACGTCCAAATAGAGTGTTCTGGGAGATATTAGGTATGTATATTTGTTTGAAAAAAGTTCACTTATTTAATATTTACTTAAAATTTTATTTATTTTAATTCATTATAATTATAGTTTTATAATTTCAACAAAACTATAATTGTAAATTGCATTTGATGTATATATTTAAAATTTGTAGATATGAATAGAAGAACAATGCATGGATGTAAGAGGGTTGAGAAAACAAGATCTTTGCATTGTGTCATGAGTATAGATAACCACACATGGACATTGTACACTAGGGACTACTCTTGTTTTTGTTATGAGTGCATGTTGGGAGATTGTAAGAATTGCAAGAGCCAACACCATGGATATGTCAGTGAATGGAATTTGGTGCCACTAGTTATTGACACATACGACAAAAAATGAAGATGAAAGCTTTGAAGACATTCCTTTGATTTCAAATGATTATGACCACATTGCATGATTGATTAAACAAGGTATATATATATATTTGTGCAACTTCAATTTTTTTTATTTTCATGACATGAAAGTTTCTAATTTTTTTACATTTCAATGTGGTGCAGGAGATGTTTTTGCAGTCATAGCATAGGTCAAAAACATAGAGTGTGCTAGTTATTATTTATTATGTTGCACATAAGAGAGGAAAAAGTTAACAAAACCAAAAACAAGCGATGAAATGTTGTTTCCCACAGGTTCAGTTGTAGTGCAAGGGGCATATCTCAAACAAGTCAAAATTGTTCAAAATGGGATTCATTTTATTGATTACCAAACACAAAACATGGTGTATTAGTATAGCCACCTAGTAATTGTTACTAGCTTGTCTCTTCGTCAAGTTAAACATACACATGGACCTCCTAAGTGGAGACTAGATAGAGATGACCATCAAAAAATATTAGATGTTATTGAAGAGCAAGCTGAACCAATGGATGTGGTATGAAAATGTGGGTCCAACAACTTTCATTTCATTTCAGGTATTCACTAGGTCCCTACTATGGTAGAATATTGGCTTATGTGGATATATCGTAGGTGTCTTAGTTCTACTTAGAAATCTCAATCATGTCTTACTTGTAGTTAACTTATAAATTATAAATTTTAATTTATGTTTCAATAACTTTTTTTATGTTTACTTTTAATTTCAATGGTTCTTAAAAAAATTAGAATTCATGATATCTAGGTTCTAATTTTTTTGTATATTTCATTGTGGCAAGAGATTTATTTTTGCAATCATGTAGATGAGAGGATTTGAAGTTATTTTTTCATTTTAGGTACATGATCTCGACATTATCCACCATATTAATATTTTCTTACATGTATGTCTACCTGAGCTTTAAGTTACGATACTAATCTAGACATGTCTTAGAAAGATTTAATTATCTAATAGGTGTCTTTTGTATAGAATAGGCATCTTAGATCTATGTCTTAGGTGTATACTAGAATAATGTCTACTAGGTCTACTATAAAATCTAAATTTATGTCTTAGATACATGTCTTAGGTCTAGACTAGAATAAAGTATAATTTATCTAGGTGTAGATTAGATATGTCTTAGGTCTAGTCTAGAATAAGGTATTAAATGACCTGTGTCTTAGGTCTATTACATCTAGACTAGATTAGAATATGTCTTAGGTCTATTACATCTAGACTATTAGGTCTAGACTAGAATAACCTATATAAAATGTAGATGTATTAGGTCTACTACATCTACTAGATAATCTAAATATGTCAAGTAGATATGTCTTAGGTCTAGAGGTCCTAGAATAAGGTATAAAATCTAGGTGTCTTAGGTGTCTTAGGTTAGGTGATGCCACATGTGTTGCAAGTATGTGCTAATTGGTGTTGTCATTGATGTCAACATGTTTGTGTTGTCACTAGTGTCAATTATATCTTCTAATGTTGTTGTTGTTGATTGATTAAGTTATTGTGTTAAGGTGATTTGAATGACTTGAAGAAGTGCTAATGATACTAGTATATTGTTCTTGTTGCTAAGTTTCTAAGAGCTTTTGAGAAAATTTGATAAATATTGAAGACAGTGTTGTGAAGAAGTATTCTGGCTTATAGGATACTGTCTGGGCTTTTTACTCTGCATTTCTCCTATGTTGAAGACCAGAGTGTGAGGTTTGGATATGTTTTAGAGAAGTGGTTGAAGATGTTTTATCCAAAATTTGGTGCTCCGAAACGCAGTGGTTTGAGAGTTATGTTCACTAGTTTGAAGACTATGCTTAGCAGTGTCTGCAGTATGACTGGGAGAAAGTATTTTGCTTCGCATTTCTCCGCAGTTTGGTTTTTGGTCTTGTGGTTCTGGATGAGTGTTCATAAGATCCATATCTATATTCTATCCAAAGGACTTGTGATTTGATGCTCCAAAATGTAGTTTTCTTGAGTAGCAGAGCTTGGCAGTGTTGGTTGTGAGCAGTCTGTGAACTGTCTTCAAGTGAGATTTGTTGTAGCTAGATTTGTTGGCTCCCTGGTGTTTTCATGTTGTTCGTGGATGTTTCTAGATCATGTTAAAGGATTGTTCTCAGTCTTCAAGTTACGGTTGTGTTCTTGGAAGAGTGTGCTTGAGTGTTCTTGGTGTTTACACAAGTTTAGTCGACTTGGGTGCTAACACTAATTGTGGATATGCTTCATGGATTGTGGAAGCATGTCGAAGCATGTGAAGATGTTTTTAGGTCCAAGATAAGCTGTGAAATGTTCTATCTTCATTACTTTGCTCTGCGGGAATGATTAGGTCCAGACCTAATTTGAATTATGTATGTTTGTCAACCTAGGAAATTGTTTCAAAGATAGTGGAATGTGTTTATGACCTTGGTGAATGTTTCAAGGTTGATGATTGATATAAATAAGTATAAAAGATTCATGTGTAGGTGTGCTAGTGTGAAGATGGTGATGTTTATGTTGTGAATTTGAATTAGAGGCAACAAGGAATTTCATGTGGTAGAAGACCTAATGCAGTGAGCAAAAGTCATCTACAATTTTCAGAGAGGTTGCGAAGGTGATGTTTGTTGTGCTTCATTGGAACTAAACTCGAGCATGTGATAGATGCTATCATATCAGTTCATGGTAGTGAGCCTCCTTTTGGCAATGAGTCTCCTTTGGCAATAAGCCCTTTTGGCAGTGAGCCTATTGCAGTGAGCATTCTTTTGGGCAGTGAGCCCTTTGGCAGTGAGCCTCTTTGTAATTCAATATTGATACTACTTTATATTGTGAGCTATTCCTCACTGTGGTTTTTCCCTTTTAGGGTTTTCCACATAAAAATCTAGTGTTCTCTTGTGCATGGTGTTGGTGTGATTAAGTTTCTGTTATCTATTTTTCATGTTTAATATTCATAACAGAATAAGGGTTTAGGTGAACTAATGTGGATGTGATTATGTTTGTGAGGGTTTGAAGTTTTTGATACAACTGATTTACCACCCCCCTCTCAGTTGTCTTGTGAATTTCAACCATTGGTATCAGAGCAAAGGTTCCTTGGAAGAAAGCCTAATAGCTTAAGGTTGATCAGGGATGGCACACAAGAAAGACATTCCTCAGTTTGATGGAACTGACTATGTCTTCTGGAAGGTAAGAAGCAAAGTTATCTTATTTCTCTTGGTTATGATGTCTGGAGAATGGTTGAAAAGGAATATACTATACCTAAAGATGGTCCGGAGACTGTAGCTAAGGTTAAGACTTATGAGACTAATGGTAAAGCTAGAAATGCTCTACTAAATGGTGAAGCTAGAAATGCTCTACTAAATGCTCTATCTAACACTAAACTAGCAAAAGTTTTGGATCTAGAAACTGCACATGAGATCTGGAATAAATTGAAGAATATCTATGAAGGTGATGAATATTTCAAGAAAGCTAAGATGCAAAATTTAAAGTCCAATTATGAAACTATGCAGATGTCTGAAGATGAGAATATAACAAGCTATATGTAGAAGATTGATGAAGTAGTTAACAGCATCAAAGGTCTTGGTGGAGAGATTGATGATAAAGAAGTTGTAAACAAGATACTTAGAACACTTCCCAAATCTTATATTCATAAAGTATCTGCCATTGAAGAATTGCTAGACATGGACAAGCTTTCAAGAGATCAATTGCTTGGTAAATTGATTGCTTTTGAGATGAGAGAATTTGGTACTACTGATGGTCCTGTGAAAGTTGAGATTGCTTTTAAGGCCAAATGAGAAAAGATTGCTAAATCATATAAGTATGTTGTGGAGTCAGATGAGGTAGACTTTAATGAGATTGAGGCAAACTTTGTAAGCAGAATGAAAATAGGAACCAGAAAGTTCAGAGGCAAGTTACGTTTCAAATGTTTCAATTGTGGTAAGATTGGTCATTATGCTTCAAGATGTCCTGATAGAGCTTTGAAGATCAAGAACAAAGAAGGTAAAGGTAAGATGGTAAGAAAAAGTTACTATGTTAGAGAAAATGGTGGTGTAACTAATGATGAATCTGATTTTGAGGATAGCAATGCTAGTGAATGTTTTTTTATTGCCCTAAAAGAAGAACCTATTTCTACTAACCTTGCAAGCTGTCAGAAGGAAGGAAGTCCAGAAGAAGAGAAAGTGATGTATGAATTTCATGCTAGAAAAGAAAAGGGTTGATGGATCATTGATAGCGGATGTTCAAATCACATGATAGGAGACAAGAGTAAGTTTGTTAAATTGGAAAAGTATGAAGGAGGACTAGTTAGATTTGGTGATGATGCAGCTGGTAAGATTTGTGGAAAAGGGTCAATTACTTTTGATGGCAAGCATAACCAAATGATGTTCTTTATGTCAAAGACTTAAATCATAATCTTCTAAGTGTTGGATAGATGTGTGACAAAGGATGCAATTTGATGTTTAAGGATAATGGATGTGAGATAAGGAACAATAATTGATGCTAGTAAGAAGACTCATGGTAATGTTTATCAATTGAAAGGTACTAATAATTATTGCTTGTTGGCTCAGACAAATGAAATCCGGTTATGGCATAGGAGAATGTGTCATATTAACTTTGATAATCTGGTGAGAATAAGCTCAATTCAAGCTATAAGAGATCTACCTAAGATTGTGAAGCCTGCTAATGCTATTTGCAAAGAATGTCAATTTGGGAAGCAAACAAAGACTAGTTTCAAGAGAAAAGAACAAACCTCTATTGATCTGTTGGAGTTGGTGCATATAGACTTGTGTGGTCTTACAAGAACAAGAAGTCTACAAGGTGACAGGTATTTGATGCTACTTATTGATGATTATTCAAGAATGACTTGGGTTACTTTTCTTAAAGAAAAATTAGAAGCCCTAGACAAGTTCAAGGTATTTAAAGCAATGGTTGAGAATGAAATGGATTTGCGAATCAAGTGTTTTAGGTCCGATAGAGGTGGTGAGTTTACTTCAAATGAATTCAATGCTTTTTGTGAAGAACATGGAATAAAGAGACAATTGTCTGCTCCCTGAACTCCTCAACAAAATGGAGTAGTTAAAAGGAAGAATAGAATAGTTTAGGAAGTTGCTAGAACAATGATAAAGGAAGCAAACCTATCAGAAGTATATTAGAAAGAAGCAATTCACTTTGTTGTCTACATTCAGAATAGAGTGCAAGTCAAAGCAAATGGAACGAAGGCACCTTATGATCTATGGTATGGAAGAATTCCTATTGTCAAGTATTTCAAAGTTTTTGGAAGCAAATGCTATATCAGAAGAGATGAAGAGTTAGGAAAGTTTAATGCTAGATGTGATGAAGGCATATTCCTTGGGTACTCTACTAAAAGCAAAGCTTACCAATGCTACAACAAAAGGTTGAGAAAGATTGTTGAAAGTGCAAATGTGAAGGTAGATGAAGATATTCAGAAAATCTTAGAGCCGAATGGGTACATGAGTCAAATGAGTTTATTGATACAGAAGAATTTGAAGAAGACAAAGACAAGGAAGTTTAGATTGATGAAGAAGAAGCTCCAGAAAGAGTTCCTAAAATCCCCAAGTATGTGCAAAAGAATCATTCAGAGGATCAAATAATTGGTGACAAAAGTAAAGGAGTTGTGACAAGAAGAAGAATTACAGAAGAACAGGTAAATCTTTGTTTACTTTCAAATATTGAAAATGAGACAGTTACTGAAGCATGTCAATATGAACATTAGGTCAAGGCAATGGAAGAAGAATTGATGCAAATTGAAAAGAACAAGTCTTGGGAACTTGTCCCTAGGTCTGCAGATAAGAATGTGATTGGAACAAAGTGGGTTTTCATAAATAAGTTGAATGAGAATGGAGAAGTGGTAAGAAACAAAGCCAGAATTGTATGTAAAGGCTACTCACAAGTGGAAGGAATAGACTATGAGGAAACGTTTACTCTGGTGGCAAGACTGGAGGCTATTAGGTTGTTTCTAGCTTATGCAACACACAAGGATTTCAAGGTATATCAAATGGATGTGAAGTCAACTTTTTTGAATGGTGAATTGGAAGAGGAAGTATACATAGAGCAACCAGATGGATTTCAGTTATCAGACAAGCCAAATATGGTATCCAAGTTGAAGAAGGCATTGTATGGACTGAAGCAAGCTCCCAGAGCTTGGTATGCTAGATTAGACAGGTATCTATTGCAGCAAGGATTCAGTAAAGGGTTTGCAGACAGTAATTTGTACATCAAGGTAAGCAAAGATCAAATCCTGATTATTGAGGTCTATGTCGATGATACAATGTTCGGTGCAAATGAAGGTATGTATAAGAACTTTGCAGATGAGATGCAAAAAGAATTTGAGATTACAATGTGTGGTGAGATGAACTTCTTCATTGGGCTACAAATTAATCAGACAAATAAAGGAATTTTCATTTCACAATCAAAATACCTAAAGGAATTGTTGAAGAAGTTTGGAATGGAAGATTCTAAACCATTTTGTACCCCATGACAACTAGTTGCAAGATAAGTAAGAATGATGAATCTCCTAAGGCTTAACAGAGTAAATATAGGTCTATGATTGGAGGATTACTCTACCTAACTGCTACCAAACCTGATATCATGCATGCAATTTGCCTTGTGGCTAGATTTCAAGCAAATCCTAAAGAGTCACATGTCATGGCAGTGAAGAGGATATTTAGGTATTTGAAGGGCACTCCAAACCATGGTTTGTGGTATCCTAAGAACAATGATTTCACCCTAAGTGCCTACACAGATGCAGATTGGGTTGGATGTGTAGATGACAGGAAAAGTACAAGTGGTGGTGTGTTCCTTCTTGGAGATAGTGTTGTGTCATGAAAAAGCAAGAAGTAAGGTTCAGTATCCTTATCTACTGCAGAGGCAGAGTACATTGCAGTAGCATCATGTTGCACATAGGTGCTATGGATGAGACAAACTCTGAAGGATATCAAAGTTGAGTATGATGATCCAATTCCTATTTTCTGTGATAATAACAGTGCCATTAACATTTCAAAGAATCCAATGATTCATTCAAGGACAAAGCATATTTCTATTAGGTATCACTTTCTGAGAGAGAAGGTTGCAGAGAAAGAAGTGAAGCTTGAGTACGTGCCTACAAAAGATCGGGTTGCTGACATATTCACCAAGGCTCTTCCTAAGGATACATTTGACTATCTCCAGGAGAAGTTAGGGGTTATTGCCCCTCCTTATTTGAACTAGATGCATAAGGAAGTACATCAGTCCAGTGTGCTTCAGGATTCATTCTTTTCTGGACTGATAATGGAGGCTACCTCTCAAGGGGAGCAAGTAGTGGCATTGAATAGTGTTGCAGTCAGGGGAGTAAGAGATGGTACAAGATGGTGTGTACTCTTAAGGGGGAGGTATTCAAAGCAATTGAGATTAGTGCTTGAGTATCTACAGTATCATACTCAGGGGGAGAAAGCTTGAAGAAGGTGTGTCACCCTTTGCCATTGTTGTCAAAGGGGGAGAGAGTTCATGTGAAAAACAAAGAGAGAGTAAGATGTATAAAAGAAAAGGGGAGAGTGAGATTAGTGCAGAATTATGTCATGATGGTTTTTCACATCTTATGTTTCCATCAATGACAAAGGGGGAGATTGTTGCAAGTATGTGCTAATCGATTTGTCATTGATGTCAACATGTTTGTGTTGTCATTGGTGTCAACTGTATCTTCTAATGTTTCTATTGTTGATTGATTAAGTTATTGTGTTAAGGTGATTTGAATGACTTGCATAAGTGCTCATGATGCTAGTATATTGTTCTTGTTGTTGATTTTCCAAGTGCTTTTGAGAAAATTTGATAAATACTGAAGACAATGTTGTGAAGAAGTATTTTGGCTTACAGGATACTGTCCAAGTTTTTTGCTTCGCATTTCTCCGGTGTTGAAGATTGGAGTGTGAGGTTTGGATATGTTTTAGAGAAGTGGTTGAAGATGTTTGATCTAGAATTTAGTGCTCTGAAACTCAGTGGTTTGAGAGTTATGTTCACTAGTTTGAAGATTGTGTCTGGCAGTGTCTGCAGTATGATTGGGAGAAAGTATTTTGCTCTGTATTTCTTTGCATTTTAGTTTTTTGTCTTACAGTTCTGGATGAGTGTTCATAAGATACATATCTATGTTCTATCCAAAGGACTTGTGATTTGGTGCTCTGAAATGTAGTTTTCTTTAGTAGCAAAACTTGGTAGTGTTGGTTGTGAGCAGTCTGTGAATTGTCTTCAAGTGAGATTTGTTGTAGCTGGATTTGTTGGCTCCTAGGTGATTTCATGTTGTTGATGGATGTTTTCATATCATGTTAAATGCTTGTGCTTGGTCCACAAGTTATGGTTGTGTTCTTGGAAGTGTGTGCTTGAGTGTTCTTGGTGTTTAAACAAGTTTAGTCAACTTAGGTGCTAACAGTAATTGCAGATGTGCTTCGTGGATTATGGAAGCGTGTTGAAGCATGTGAAGATGTTTTTAGGTCCAAGATAAGATATGAAATATTCTATCTTCATTACTTTTCTCCACGGGCATGATTAAGTCCAGACCTAATTTGAATTTTGTATGTTTGTCGACCTAGGAAATTGTTTCAAAGGTAGTGGAAAGTGTTGCCAACCTTGGTAAATGTTTCAAGGTTGATGATTGATATAAATAAGTGTAAAAGATTCATGTGTAGGTGTGCTAGTGCGAATATGGTGATGTTTGTATTGTGAATTTGAATCAGAGGCAGCAAGGACTTTCATGTGGTAGAAGACCTAATGCAATGAGCAGAAGTCATCTACAATTTTCAGAGAGGCTACGAAGGTGATGTTTTTTGTGCTGCATTAGAACTGAACTTAGGCATGTGATAGATGCTATCATATCAGTTCATGGTAGTGAGCCTCCTTTCGGCAGTGAACCTCCTTTGGCAGTGAGCTCTTTTGGCAGTGAGCCTATTATAGTGAGCATTCTTTTGGGTAGTGAGCCTCTTTGTAATCGGTATTGATACTACTTTATATTATGAGCTAATCCTCACTGTGGTTTTTCCCTTTTAGTGTTTTCCACGTAAAAATATGGTGTTCTCTTGTGCATGGTGTTGATGTGATTAAGTTTATGTTATTTGTTTTTCATGTTTAAACTTCATAACAGAATAAGGGTTTAAGTGAACTAATGTGGATGTGATTATGTTTGTGAGGGTTTAAAGTTTTTGATACAACTAATTCACCCCCCCTCTCAGTTGTCTTGTGCATTTCAACAACATGAGATTCCACCTTCATGTGTTTGGCCTTGTTAGTACATAATGAATATTTGTTGAAGCTAAGGTTTAATTCGTTTATTATTTCTTTTTATTTCCAATGTACGTGCAATGATTTCTTAAGCAAAATGTAGATTGATAACATGTGTATTTCAACCTCAACATATATTTAATCCATGATTTGAGTACATAATTTAGTATTTGTTCTAGTATTTAAATATTTGTTATATTTATTGTGTTCATATGTTACTTATATGGCCCTATGTTACATTGTTATTTTATCATATGTACATATATGCTACCATTGTTGCCCTTTATCTCCATTTGAATGTTGTATCATTATAGAGTTATAAAGTTTATTTTAAACTTAAAATTTGAGATATGTAACAACTTAATATGTAAATGACAATGTGATTAATAAAGTAAATATAAATGATGTATGTATAAAAAATTCACATGATTAATAAGTAAATGACATGTATGATTGAGATAAGCATATTAATATTTTTGAAGTTAATATTTTATTATTGAAACTTACATATTACATGTCTTATTACACAATTTAATTTCTACATCTATAAAAATCAAATAGATCCATCGTAAATATCGAGAAGCATTTATATGAAAACTTTATTAAATATCTCATTTGTACATAAATTTACATCCATGTCAAATATAAACATATATATAAATGTCCATATGAAACATAAGCATGCCCATTCATAGATGCATAAATTCATTCCATGTACACATGTTGAAAATTTATATAAACATGTGTATAAATGTTGAATACATGTCAAATATAAACATATTTACATGTCCATACAAAGGTGCATAACTATACATACATGCCAAATATATAAACATTTAAATGTCCATTTGTATGCCAAATATAAACATAAACATGTATAAATGTCCATAGATTGAAACATGAGTATAAACTCAAATGTCCTTATCTCAAACATAATCAAACACAAATGTCCACATGTCCATATCTCAAACATAAATATAAACCTACAAATGTACACATGTCCATATATCTCAAACATAAACATAAACACAAATGTGTCCACGTCCATGACATATCTCAAACATAATCATAAATATAAATGTACATGTCCATGTATCTCAAACATAAACATAAACACAAACATGTTTGGATGTCCATGATATAGATCAAACATAAGTTCATAAACAGAAATGTCTGGAGGTATCAGACATAAATGTCAATCTATCAAACATGTAAACTAGCTACCAAAATCATCATGTTTGCTCCTAGCTGAGTGACCCTCTGAGTGAGAACCCTACCTGATAGATGCAATGAGCCCTACAAAATTGTAATTAAATTTTAGAATATATATAGACATGTTTGGACTACATACATACATACAAACATGAGATTTTTTAGAATATATATGAATTTCAATTTGATAATCAACTCACATGTCCACTATGATCAAGAGAATCATGCATGCGTATATGCTCTAGCCTCAAACTAGGAGTAACATCTACATCCTCAAGCTACACATGTGCACATAAAAAAGAAAAATTAATTTCAAATATAATTTATATTTGTGTAGGACTACACACATATGCTTAAATTTTATAGTATAAATTTAACTTAAAAAATAAAAAAATTATATACCTATGTCGTATCAGGACCCTCAATATGAGTGCCATTCTCATAAATGATCGAATCTACTAACTCTTATGTTGTTCTTGCATCAAACACTTGTAGTAGGGATATGTACAAAGGACTGTGTATGTGAGATCACATAGATCCTATAGAATTTAGCATCTCTACAAAACCCATACCATCTATAGTTTGCTCAAGTGAATCAGATCCCATATATCGAGCTTGTGAAGTGGTAAAATGTGATGTAGATGGTTGTGATGCTCTAGCATGTGACTCAAGAGAGGATCTAACTGTATGATTTGTATCACAATGTCATCACATGTCAGCTCTTGGACTCTCAGAATATACCATGATACGACCCACACATGAACTAAAATATGCTAAAGGGATCTCCAACTGTGATGATATCACCTGGTACACTCTCACCAAGTCCTCAAATAAACAACAAGCCACCCTCTGCACCTGACCCTCGACTATAATGCACTCCAAATCATCTGGCGATGGGATGCCTATGAGATGATAGGTGTCAAGATGATAAGGTGACCTATGCAGATGCATCATCGAGTATTATCCCACATGGTAGATATTGACTGAGTTTGCATAGTAATCTCAATAATACTCTTAATTTCTTCCCATTGGGAAGCAATGACCACATGATCACAAATACCATTGAGAAACGGTGATATCGCAAGCATCCTGTCACCAACCAAGCTCCTATAAATAGGAGGCTCTCTAACTAGACAGTGATATGGCTCCCTATCACATACTCTACCACACCCCTACCCCAAATGTGGTGGTAACTCCAAATAGTTGACATTGAGACCTAAGTGGACCTCAACATACAACGGTTGTGCAAAATATAGTGGAATTTGGTTGTTATTTGGATAACAACCATGTGCAATAAGAAATATAGGATAAATCAATGGAGCCATCTGAGAGCACACACGCCAGGTCACCTAATATGCCCTAACACTAGTTTTGGGCGCATACTGAGGAAAACATTGTGCCTTAAGAGTTTCTTTTGGCACTCTTAGTTGGACCTCACTCAATGGAACATCACCAAAAACTAGTGCCCGCATTTGGGCAAGAATAGTTACTAATGTCTCACTAGAATATGCACAAACACCCCACAACGAAGTTCTAATTCAAACTAAACTCTTCAAAATCTTCTTACAATTAGACCTATAAATCCCCATGGTTTGAGGATCCTGTAATATTAACCTCAATCTAGTAATCTCTCTATCTGTGTGGCCAAATAGTGCATCCATATCTCCCTATCACATTAAATACATACATAAATATAATTGAGAGAAGGAACATAACATGATAAAGTTAATTTTCTCTTAAATAAAAGTAAAGACATAAATCTAGGAAAATTACAGATCTAAATAGCTAGAACTCACTATACATCCTAGGTTATCATATTCTAAACAAGTAATTATAAAATGAAATACTCAATCTAGACATAAATAGGCTAGAAACAATTTACATATACAAGAATTTCAACTCACAAGTTCTAAATTACACTTGGCAATATCATTTAATGAAAAATGAAGTCTATTTTATTAGATCCTGGATATTGTAATGCTACACAGTTTTAATGCTACACACTTTTCTACATAATAGATACCTAATTTATGAAAAATCAACCTGAATATAAAACACTTTAACTCAAGTGTACACATGAACTATATTGAAATCCTACTCTTTCCATTCCTATGCAAGAGTATGTTTTATGTGTACTAATGGCTATTTAATTTTCTTATTCACATGTTGATTGGGATCGTGATGAAAGCAACAGGAAAATCATTTTACCAAACAATGATATAGATCATATAGTGACTACACAAAATTTGAGAACTTACAAATTGAACAAGTGTGATCAACTAGAATAATTTAATCTTTTAAAACATATATTGAAAACATGATTTTGAAACCAAACTTTGGTCATTTCAGAAAGAGATGTGGTAAGAAAATTGAAGTGAAAAAACTAAGAATAGAAGCTCAAGAGGCAGTTGACAAGGGTCTTATTTTGCAATTTTTGGCACATTAATATTCATGTCATGTGTCATTTAAGAGGATTTCATTTGCTTATGAATTTGCCATATAAATCATTTTCTTTTGCTTGAGTTCACTTGGATTATTCCAATCCAATGTTTCTATATTAGGTGCACTCTTTATCCACACTAAGTTAAAGTTTATGCACTAAAGATCAACACTGCCATTATTTCCTATAATAACATAATACAATATTATGAAAGATACACATTAAATAGTATATTTAAATACATACAAATCCTATTAGTGGCCATATGATTTTTAACTAAAAACCTTGCCCATAGGTCTCTTTCTTGAAATTACTTGAAGAGGACTTCATGATGATTTTTTAAAAATATGTTTCATGTAAAGTTGTAAGGCCTCCTAATTGTGTTATCATATCAGCAATTATGTTTTACATGTATGTCAATATGCCCTAGTCTGTTGTACTTGATGTCCATAAAGCATCACTCGATTAGGTATAACATTATAAAAAAATCTTATGCTGCAAGTCTATTATTATTATATGGGTACACCATTTTATGCATTTTTTATTATAAATATTGCTATTATATCTTGGCTTTATTGTTGTACCTAGAAAGTGAACACATAATCTAGGTTGTATTCCAAACCTATTTTCATAATAGGTCTCATTAGATGCAATGAATTTATTCATGTATATAGACATCAAGTTGGTATGTGGATGTAACCATTTTGATTCACAATATTAGGAAATAGATAAGGGAACATGCCATGTGAAATAATCTTCTACTATGTGTGAAAGATGAAAGATGAACCTTTCCTCACTAGTAGGAAGAAGGTTTGTCTCTCTTATAATTTATGTGGTGTTAATTCCAACTTAGATTAAACTATTCAAAAAATGTATGCAAGTTTATACTAAAGTAGATGCACATCGAGATTAGTTCAAATAAAACTACATGCAAGTGTATGAAAACTATTGAAAACTAAATGCAATTTGAGGATGCCTAACATTATCCCTAAGTAGCCAAATATCAATTGTATGTACCACTATTAAGCTAGGATCTAGATAATGTGACCAAATAGTGTATTGAAACTAGATTAGTTGATGCAATAAAATTGAGTTTAATCAAGCCTAAAACATCAATAGGATTAATAGTTCATAAAGCTCAATAGTGTGAAAAGTCCCAAAATATATATAGCAAACTTAGTAGATCATAAGATAAGTGATTTAGATCTAGGTATTAATCAAGTACATGACAATATAGATTATTATTACATGAAAGAAATGTATGATGCCCCCTATATAGGATCAAACTATGTGATCTTGTGTAAGTATAATGTGGAAGATCAAGATAACATTAAAGTGATATAATAATTTTTTAGCACAGTAAAAACATATGATATGACAATATAATCTCAAGGCAAATAGAGTTAGTCATAAGATATGACAATGTACTTGTACAAATAGATGGGAGAGAATATCATGATGGTCCACAATGTGGACATACATGATCAAGGAATGATATCACAATAAAAATTAAAAATAAAGTCTCAATTTATGATAATGCAATATAGCATGTACATACTCAGATATAATGGAAGGATGAGATCATAATCTATATATAAGATGTAATAACTTGTGAGATCATGGGACAAAATATATATGATTTATCCATTCAAATGAGATAATAAGACATAAGAATATAGTAATGTAAGATCATGATGTAAAACTAATATGAATAAATGTTTGATCAAATAGTAATGTTAAATGATATATTAACAATGTGAGATCAATGATCATAAGACATGATATAGAAATGTGAGGTCAAAGTAGACATGTTTAAGATCAATGATATGCAAGTTAAATTGGTAAGAGATGAGATCATAGACATAATGTAAGAGTGATAGATCTAGGAAATGAATTTAAGTGAACATATTTAGATAAATTAAGGAAATGTAAGAGTGATATCTACGAAATGAATAAATCAAGTAAGATGAACCAAACAATTTTAAAGATCCATAGCATAGATAGCTACAATTTTTTCTCAGATTAGATTGTAAGAGTGATATCTACGAAATGAATAAATCAAGTAAGATGAACCAAACAATTTTAAAGATCCATAGCATAGATAGCTACAATCTAAACTTTCCAATAAAAAACTATCATCATCTATGTGCATATAATTAGCAAAATCAAGAAATATTTTACATACAAAGAATCATCCATGGTAGAACTAGCATAAGCACAGGTTGTAATATTTACTCACGACAACTCATAATATCATCATGTTTTAGGGTTCCAAATAAATGTTATAGGGTTCCAAATAAATAGGATTTTAAATAAACGTTTTAGGGTGAACTAAAATTTAGGGTTTCAAATAAATGTTTTAGGGAAGCAAAATAGTTGTTTAGGGTTTCATTTTTCACATTTTAGGGTTTCAAATAAATGTTTTAGGGAAGCAAAATAGTTGTTTAGGGTTTCATTTTTCACATTTTAGGGTTTCAAATTGATGAATTAGGGTTTAAAAATATAGTTAATGGGGTTGACAAAATTCCTTTTAGGGTTTCAAATTCTGGTATTAGAGCTTCAAAATTCTAGTTACAAGGTTTCAAATTCTGGTATTAGAGTTTCAAATTTCTAGTTATAGGGTTTCAAATGATATTTTAGGGTTTAAATTTTATGAAAAAAAACATTGAATTTCTATAAAAATAAAGAAAAAAATTGAAATATTCATAGATGTCCATGAAGAATATCTGGTTAAAAATGAACATTTTGAGCTTGCTGAGGTAAATGAAGAATGTGTGGACACCGTGGAATAGCAACAAGTGGCACACTAATGGAGGCTCCCTAGTTTGCAAACATCCATTGGGTCACATTTCTTGAAGGATGGTAGTTAAAAATTACCTTCGAATCTATAGTCGTTGAATGTGCCCTATGAAACTAACAGGCACAAAAGGCGTTTCAGCCTTATATGTTCTTTTAAAAAAATAATAAACTATTACCTTCATTCAAAGAAAATCTTTGAACAAATGTATTATTTTATTATTTCATGATCAATAAAATAATACCTTCTGTTGACTTTTTCCCAGACTGGATGCTTATTCCCAGATATCCCTACAAGGTAGCCATCAGTGATCAACAGGAGCTCTGGGCCAGGGGGTCAACAGTGTAGGAGATAGACTCTATATTTTATCTCCTCTTCTTCTTCAGGCTTTGCAAGACCTAGGAGGGTATTCCCTACTCAACATCCATGAGGATATGCATGCAAGGCTGGGATGTTGACAGAAAGCAGATGAGTCCTCCTGTATGTAGACCAAAACTGAAAGATAAGGGCAAAGGGGCTAGCTTTGGGCCTATTTGCAGTTGTAGACAGAGGACTGAGGATCCTAAACTAACTCTAATGTCCTAATGTTGGTTTTAGATTTTGCTTTGGAGTTTAAGTGTGGATGCAAAGCTGGATATGGTTATAACACAAAACAAAGCATGATTGGTGCCTATCCAGGGCCTGGAGTCAATAGACATACACCTGTGAATGATCAGCATAAACAACTAAAACTGGATTTCAAGGGGATCTATGTGATACCTGCCTTACAGGCATCTCCCAATACAAAGTGTTAGGTTATCTCTACTTATGGTATCCCTACTGCAGTATACCCTTCCCAATGTTCAACCTGAAAACAGTTTAATCTACCCCTTGAGTAGAAGTCAGAAGATCAGACAATCAACATAGGAATTCTATGCTCTAGAATCTAAACATTACCAAACATCCAGATTCAGAAGAAGAGTACATGCAATACTGGAGACAGAATTAACACAACACATGCTAAACAGCATTTCTCATATAAGTTTAATCATGAAATCAGTGGGTTCATGCCAAAAACAAACAACAAGAGATACATAAACTCACAGGTAAGCTGTACAGAGCAACCAGATCAGCTTGTCATGCATTACAGAGCCAAAATCATCAACTTTCAACAACCACAAATGAACAACACAACCTGCTTATAACAGCCAGGTAGGTGCTCAGCAATTAATTACAATGTTGACCAAAATTTCGCCAGATACACAGTATCATGAAAATGGCGCTCAAACACAACCGGATTGGCGCCCAAACTTGAATGCAGCAGGTAGGGGAGGAGACAGGAAGATTTCTCGAGCCCTGCGCTCCTGCCCGCTGATTGACACCTCCAGTCGGGTACAAGATCGACCCACGCCATTGCCCATACCTCTGCAACCTTCGCCATTAATGGCGCACCAACCCGCGGCCTCGGGAAGAACATCATACAGACTATCGCAAGCATTTCCCGCCGAGACTCATCATCATGATATTCGGAAAATGCAGGATAACAATATCCCACATGCACCCCGCGATGACCTCAATAACACCTTATATACTAAGTCATGAGCATATATCATGTCGGCGCTTTTGCTCCTGACGACACTAGTATAGACTTCATCATCATCATCTTCCAGCAGCGTGATATCCTGTTGTTCGAAATATCACCCTGACGTCATCATGATATTCGAAATATAACCTTCATGATAATCGGCACAACCTGATCCTTCGGAGGAACATCCTCCTGCTGAGCTTATAACAAAAGTCTGGCCGATGAACATCCTGATGACGTCATCATCATATCCTGCTGACGTCATCATCATATCTGCCTACTGCGCACCTCCTCATATCCGGATGACGTCATCATCATGTTTGTAAATATCAGGAGGTCTCTTCAAGATGATCAGTGTTAGAAATATGACCCCCGCGGACCTTGATGACGTCATCATCATATTAACATCATCATGATATTCGGAAGACAACCGGATATTTGGAAATATCCTCCTGATGTTAAAATATCAGGTTGCACTGTAGCTCCTCTGTAAGATCGGGGCAAAAACTGAATATGATGATGCTGCTTGAAAAGATCACCCTCAATAGATAACACGCGAAACCAGCAGGCGGATATCTCCTTAATATCAACATCATCATGATGTTCGAACAAACATATATCCGGGTGATATGAAAATATCACCCCCTCCTTCGCGAATATCATGATGCAGATAGGCAGAAAGAAAAATATCACCCTGATATACGGATGACGTCAGCATCATCAGGATGAAAAACAAAGAACAAGAAGTGATACAACATCATCAGGATGATATTGACTAAGATCATCCTGACGTTCAAAATATGATGACCCTAGTGAATATCGGGTCGCACTTAGAACTCTTCAACAACATCATCAGGATGATGTTAACCAAGATCACCCGATGATAAAAATATCACCCCGGCGAAATATCATGAAGGCAGAAAATATGATGACCTCCGCAAGCAGCAGGATGATAACTGGAAATATGATGATGATGAACACGACCCTTAGGAAAAAACAAGTTAGGTCGAGCAATTCAAAGAATAAGCAACATCATCATCATGCTCGCGCAAGGTGATAAATGGAAGATCACCGGAGACTTTGAAACATCACCCTCGCAAGCAGATGAGGGCGCACTGTAGCTCGGCAGCATCATCATGATAAAAACCAAACATCACCCGACAGTTGAAATATGATGATGACGTTGAAAAACAAGTCGACGAGGAACATGATGATGCAGATCATCATCGAAGACAAGATGATGATGATGACCTCCTCCTCAGGAAACATGATGCTGCAGTTGAAAAATGCTGAGGAGGTCCAACACTTAGAAAAAATGGGCAAGAAGATAAAGGCTTCAAATGAAGAAACCTCCTGATCATGACAAATCAACCCCTGGTCAAAATGAGTGTCAACAGTGGCTCCGAATGGGGACGTGCAGGTGAAAACCTGCAGCGAGAACCAGATCTCCGGGCAGACCTGACAAAAAGCCAAAAAACGCGAGCTGTACAAGGCATTTACACTACATACATATTTTACAAATGTGCACAGCAACCAGTCATTATGCAAAATAGAACTTAAGGAATTGGCCATGCACAGGCAATTCCAGAATTTCACCATCTAGGGCCTGGAGGAAATAAGAATCCTCCCCATGAGTATTGCAAACCTGATATGGGCCCATCCATAAGGGCTGAAATTTGCCATGTTTACCCTTTTCCTGATCTTTAGCATTCCAAATGAGCACCAGATCATTTACTTGAAACTTCCTTTTTGTAGTTCTCCTGTCAAACTGATATTTCATCCCTTGTTGTCTTTTGAGATTGATCTGGTGGGCTCTCCTTCTGTCTTCATCCAATGCAACCAGCTGATTCACCCTTTCTGTCATGGGATCTTCAATGTCCTCATCATACTCTTCAATGAATCTGTAAACTGGTAGGAGATTGTTTATGGGCAGTCTAGCTGATGCACCATATACTAGCTCAAAAGGTGACTTCCCAATAGCCCTTTTCACAGTCACTCTGTCAGCCCATACTGCTAAATTCAACTTTGAGTCCCAAGCTCTCATGTTCTTGTCCAGTATCCTCTTGACAATTTTCATGATGCTCCTATTGCTTGATTCTGCTTGACCATTTCCTTGTGGGTGATATGGTGATGTATATGACAGGCTTATCCCATACCTGTTGCAAAAATCAACAAACTCACCTGATCTGAAGCACATAGCATTATCAGTGATTATTTTAGATGGTACTCCAAACCTGATGATGATGTTCTCTAGTATGAAATCTGTCACCACCTTACTTGTAGCTCTTTTAGTTGGAATGGCCTCAATCCATTTGGTAAAGTAGTCAGTTGCCACCAAAATCCAACTGTGTCCCCCACTTGATTTGTCTGCAATTTCCCCTATAAAATCAATTCCCCATTGCTGGAATGGAGCATCCACAGGTGCAGTTCTGAGGGGTAAAGCACCATGATATTTTAGCTTTCCTGAGAATCTCTGGCAAGGGTCACACTTCCTTACTAACTTTTGTGCATCTGAAAAGAGAGTGGGCCACCAATATCCTGCCCTGAGAATTTTATGAGCTGTTGTTTGGGCAGTATAATGGCCACCACACAATCCTTTATGCATGTCAATCAAAATATTGTTAGCCATATTCTTATCCACACATTTCAGCAGCACACCATCAGGATTTTTCCAGTACAGCTCACCTTGAACAATGACATACCTGATTGCATGTAGCTTCAGAGTCCTTTTTTGATTGTCACTGAAATGGGAAGGACAATTCAGATTTTGCAAATAATAGACAATATCCTTGTACCATTCAGATCCTGATACACTTACATTCTCATCTTGGACTGCATTGACTTGGCATGCTTCCAAGTTTGACTGTGCCATCATCTTGGCTAATCCTTGTCCCCTTATCAACTTAGTAACTTGTATGTCTATGTTGAATTCCTGCAGTTTGTTTATCCATCTGCACCTTCTTCCAGTCACCTCCTGCTGAGTGAATATGTCTTTGACTGCAGCATGAGGTACATATGCAATTATATGTGACCCTACCAAGTATGGTCTGAAACTTTTAATGGCTCTAACAAGTGCATATGCCTGCTTTTCCATAATATCATACTTCAATTCAGAGGCCTGCAGGGACATACTGAAGAAAGCAATGGGCTGTTCAAAACCATCTTCATTTTTCTGTAACAAACATGCAGCTACAGTATGAAAGGAAGCAAATGAGAACACCTGGAATGGCCTAGAAAAATCAGGAGATTTAAGAACAGGGGCCATCTTTATTGCCTCTTTGATATTCTGAAATGATTCTGTTGCTTCCCTTTCCCAGTTGACAGTTGCATCCTTCTTCATCATCTTGGAAATGTTCCTTGTGATCTCTGCAAAGTTGGGAACAAATCTTCTGACAAAGTTTACCTGTCCAAAGAAGGACTGAACTCCTTTCACAGTTTTTGGCATTTGGATCCTGTCAATGGCTGCCACTCTGTCTGGATCTATCCTGACTCCATCCTTGGAAACAATATGTCCCAGAAGTTTTCCTTCAACTACTCCAAAGGCACACTTCTTTGGGTTTAGAGAAATACCATATTCTAGTGCTCTTATAAAAATCTGCTCCAGATGCAAACAGTGCTGCTCTTCCTTCTTTGAGTAGGCAGTCAAGTCATCCTGATATACTGCCAGGATTGAATCAATTAGCCCTGCAAAAGCAACATCCATTGCTCTTTGAAATGTAGCACCTGCATTTGTTAGTCCAAATGGCATTCTAACATACACATACGTTGCCCATGGAGTGGTAAAGGCAGTCTTATATTGTTCTGATTCCTTTACCTTTACCTGATTATATCCTGAAAATCCATCCATCATGGATAGGAGTTCACAACCAGTCACTCTCTGCAACATAGCTTCCATATTAGGCAATGGATAGTTATCCTTCAAAGAGGATACATTCAAGTTCCTGAAATCCACACAAAGCCTAATATCACCATTCTTTTTCCTGACTGGGACAAGGTTAGACACCCAAGTTGAATGTCTGATGGGCACAATTATTCCAGCATCCCTGAGCCTTTTGAGTTCTTCCTGCATCTTGGGAGCTAAGGTAGGATTTATAGGCCTTTGCCTCTGTCTAAATGGCTTAGCTTCAGGCTTCAGTGGGATCTCATGCTGGAATAAGTCTTCTCTATAAGCTTTTAGGTCCTCATATGACCAAGCAAAAACATGTTTATACCTTTTTAGCAATGCAATCAGCATACTTCTTATGTGTGGTTTGAGCTGTTTGCCAATATATACCTTCTGAGGGGCCTAAGATGTCCCCAAATTTATTTCTTCTAAATCCTCCTTATTTGTGGGGGATGTCTTTGTGACCATTTTGTCTCTACTGTCAAAGGCTCTTTCCAAAGCCACTAACCCTCTAGGGATCTTGTTAGTCTTCAACTGGATGATCTCCTTCCCTACAAGGGTCTCTTTTCCATCTACAGTTTCTACAAAAGCTTGGAAATCAATCTGTTGGTTCTCATACTCATCTATGCAGTGCAAAAATTTCAGCAAATCCCTATCATCATTAAAAACTTGCCAACTGCATATGTTTTCTGGTATGGCAGGCCTAATTTTAACTTCTATATCTGTGACACCTGACAGAGTGATGTCATCTGGCCTTATTGCAATATTAGCTAAGAAATCAGCCATAACATTTTTTGACCTTTCTACCCAGCCAATTGAAAATGCATCAAATAACTCAATAGTATCCCAAACAGCATGCTTGTATTGTTTCAGTCTTTTATTCTTTGCAGCATACTTATTTCTGATTTGGGATACAATCAGCTCAGAGTCTCCAAATACTCTTAACATCTTAATTCCATGTTTGAGAGCAATATTCAGGCCTAAAAGTAAAGCCTCATATTCTGCAATATTATTTGTGCAATCAAACCTCAGCAAGAAAGAGGATTTGAGGAGCTTACCAGTTGGAGACAGGAAAACAACTCCAGCTCCAGAGCCTTCTTTTGCACAAGCTCCATCAAAAAACATGGTCCACAATCCTTGCTGATCCAGCTCTTCAGTGCAGACATTTTTCTTTTCATCTTCTGTATCATCTGAGACAACCCTGAAGTTATCACAGTCAGTGTCCACAAAGCATACCTGTTCATTTGCTTCTTGGTCTTCCACTGTCTCTGATGATCTCTGCTCTCTGATTAACTTGACATCCCTGCCATTCATTGGAATCATGGCATATGACAGGTCCAGCTGCATACTTCCACCTATTAGTGCTGCCCATCTTCTTGACAGCAGCATACCATACTGTGGCTTGATGTCAACCACTGTTATATTCATCTTATATTTCTTTTCAGGAAATGCTGCCAGTTTGAAATCCACATCCTTCATGATTCCAATGACTGGTACCTCTCTGGCATCCATTGCATAGCATTTTCCACATGCCTTGTCAATTTTTAATCCTGTTTGTTGCATGATAGCCAAAGGCATGACATTTGTGGATGCTCCAGAGTCAAGCATACAATTTCTAATTATTTTACCATTTATAACCAGGGAAACATAAAATGGTTCCACCTGTGAAGGACACTTTGTCATGGTCATTCCTAAATAGACTTCAGGAGTCTCATCTTCTTCATTACACATGACCTGTTTCTCACCCTGGGTCTGATCATTTTGCTTAGCTTGAAAAGGTACCCCTGAGATTAGGGATATTGTTCTATTCTTGATCTCTTCCACTTTCATGAGTTCCATAAGTGGAACAGAGACCTTTACCTGAGAGAGGATCTGGGCTATATCAAATGGAGCACAGTTTTGTACAGCAGTTGTAGCTTGCTCCACAATCTTGCTTTTATCCTGAGCTGACTTAGCTTTCATTCTCATAGTTCCCTGATCATCATTCCTGTCTTGGGAACCTCTACTTTGATCTTCAGCCTGAGGGGTTTTGTTTTCTGGTCCTTGGAAATCATGACCTGTTCTGTATCTAAAGTTCTGCTTGTTATTTACCCACTGCCTTTTTTGTGGTTCAGTTCCTTTATGACCATGCATCTGCTGACCTGCAGAAATATCTTCTGGCTGATGTGGGCTGCCAACCTGATTTTTACCTCTGAGATTGTAGTTGCTCTTGACCTGAGCAACTGCTACAGCTGTGAAGGCTCTGATTTCCTCATCAGAAGGTCGGTGTAAGCTACTCAGAAAATTGTGTGAGTTCTGAGCATACACATAATTATCCTCATGATCTTCATCATATGGGGACTGTTGGCAGGCCTGAACCTGATCATCTGTCTTCTCATCAGCACCATATAGAGTATATCCATTACCTATGGACATCATGTTAACATCATCATCCTGCACATGATGTGGCTCATTGCACTCATTACAAGATGTAGCATTATCATACAAAGATTGGGCAATCATGCACTGTGACTGTGAATGTGGCATCTGACAGATTATACACCACGGAGCATCATCAGCAATATTTATAGTTTTCTTTAGGGGATCAGGAGTTTCCTTGGCGTGTTGAGCCCTCTGACTTGTGTTGTTACGTGGATATATAGGCTTACCATCATGCCAATTGGTGTTATAAGGCATATCATGTAATGATGGCCTCTTTTCCTGTCTTTGATAGACTTGCCTATCAGGACCCATCCCTTTTTCACTTCTAGCTAATCTATAGCTTAGGTCCTTAACAACATTTGCCAGTTTGTCTATCTTATCTTCAGGAGCAGATGTACTACCTTGAGTGTTCTGAGGCTTATTTGGATTCTGCAGAATTTTTACATCATCCCTTCTATTTGTCTTGCCTGATGCTTTCCTATTGTTTTCAATATTTACTGCAATTCTGAAAGCATCCCTGAGAGTGGCAGGACCTTTATCTCTTAGTCCATATGCAGTCTTTGCATCAAAGGCATTGATGTACAAAATTATGCACATAGGTTCATTTGGCCTCATATGATGTGGCAATTTGTTCAACACTTTAGTAAATCTTGCATTAAAGTCTGCAACCTGCTCATTTGACCCTTTGGTGATGCTGGTGAACTCATTTACAAAGAAGCTAGGGTCAGTTTTATCACCATATTGCTCCTTGAATATCCTCTTAAAATCATCCCATGATGATATGCTCCGGTCAGGCAGATTCCTGTACCATTCTCTTGCCTCATCTATTAAGGATTGCATGAATGACTTCATGAAAACATCCTCATGCTCAACCTCAAAATTGTCCATGACATTTTGGAAGGCCTTTAGATGATCTTCTCCTGACACTGTATTGTTTCCTGAAAACTTAGGCACTTGCAGCCTCAGATGCTTATCAATGGGGTTAGGATACCCAGGAATACCATCAAACACCAGCTGCCTGAATCTATCTAGCTGCATAGGCTGTCTGTTTGGCTGATTAACATTAACATTTCTATTTGCATTTTGGTTTCCTGCATTGTTCAGTGGTATCCTAGCATCATTCACATATTGTCTGTCATCATGATGCTGATGATGCACTTCATATCTTTGTTGATGTCTTTGCATATTTGCATTCTCTAAGGTAGGAACTGAATTATTTTGGGCAGTTCTCAAGGCTTGCACCTTCTGCTGTATATCATCTCTGATTTTCATGGCTTGTAGGTATTCTAGTTCTGCTCTTAGGCTTTTGATTTCTTCAGCTAGCTGTTCATCCTTAGGTCTGGAGGTAGATGGTCTCATGCCATTTGGGTCATCATCCTCATCATCCCTTAGGGACTCTGCCTCTTCAAACCTCTCACTTGGGTCTAGAAAAGGGCGTTCTTGGAACACCTCTGACCTCATTCTCATACTACCACCCTGTTGCCTCTCATATGCACCTTGGATATCTGCTTCTGCACTTGAAAAATAAGGAGCATGCTGTCCTGATGGCCTAGGGTTATCTTGTACCTCATCACTTTTTCTGGGGGAGCTCTCATGACTAGCTGAGACAGTTCCCTTTCTTCTATACATCATTCTTTTTGTTAATGGTAACTCTTCAAATAGAGGATTTTGTTGGGATCTTCTCCCCTGCATATAAATTTACTTTGACCGGTTGGGAGATTACTTCGGAGTCGCCACCTATTGCTAGGAACTGTTTTCTTCTGAAAACCAGGGTTCTTTCACAAGATTCCCCAGTGGAGTAGATTACTATTGCTGACTCAGATGGGTCACATATATATCACTGGAGATGATTAGATAGTCTTTTACTTCTCATTCCCCAGCAGAGTCACCAATTTCTGTTGACTTTTTCCCAGACTGGATGCTTATTCCCAGATATCCCTACAAGGTAGCCATCAGTGATCAACAGGAGCTCTGGGCCAGGGGGTCAACAGTGTAGGAGATAGACTCTATATTTTATCTCCTCTTCTTCTTCAAGCTCTGCAAGACCTAGGGGGGTATTCCCTACTCAACATCCATGAGGATATGCATGCAAGGCTGGGATGTTGACAGAAAGCAGATGAGTCCTCCTGTATGTAGACCAAAACTGAAAGATAAGGGCAAAGGGGCTAGCTTTGGGCCTATTTGCAGTTGTAGACAGAGGACTGAGGATCCTAAACTAACTCTAATGTCCTAATGTTGGTTTTAGATTTTGCTTTGGAGTTTAAGTGTGGATGCAAAGCTGTATATGGTTATAACACAAAACAAAGCATGATTGGTGCCTATCCAGGGCCTGGAGTCAATAGACATACACCTGTGAATGATCAGCATAAACAACTAAAACTGGATTTCAAGGGGATCTATGTGATACCTGCCTTACAGGCATCTCCCAATACAAAGTGTTAGGTTATCTCTACTTATGGTATCCCTACTGCAGTATACCCTTCCCAATGTTCAACCTGAAAACAGTTTAATCTACCCCTTGAGTAGAAGTCAGAAGATCAGACAATCAACATAGGAATTCTATGCTCTAGAATCTAAACATTACCAAACATCCAGATTCAGAAGAAGAGTACATGCAATACTGGAGACAGAATTAACACAACACATGCTAAACAGCATTTCTCATATAAGTTTAATCATGAAATCAGTGGGTTCATGCCAAAAACAAACAACAAGAGATACATAAACTCACAGGTAAGCTGTACAGAGCAACCAGATCAGCTTGTCATGCATTACAGAGCCAAAATCATCAACTTTCAACAACCACAAATGAACAACACAACCTGCTTATAACAGCCAGGTAGGTGCTCAGCAATTAATTACAATGTTGACCAAAATTTCGCCAGATACACAGTATCATGAAAATGGCGCTCAAACACAACCGGATTGGCGCCCAAACTTGAATGCAGCAGGTAGGGGAGGAGACAGGAAGATTTCTCGAGCCCTGCGCTCCTGCCCGCTGATTGACACCTCCAGTCGGGTACAAGATCGACCCACGCCATCGCCCATACCTCTGCAACCTTCGCCATTAATGGCGCACCAACCCGCGGCCTCGGGAAGAACATCATACAGACTATCGCAAGCATTTCCCGCCGAGACTCATCATCATGATATTCGGAAAATGCAGGATAACAATATCCCACATGCACCCCGCGATGACCTCAATAACACCTTATATACTAAGTCATGAGCATATATCATGTCGGTGCTTTTGCTCCTGACGACACTAGTATAGACTTCATCATCATCATCTTCCAGCAGCATGATATCCTGTTGTTCGAAATATCACCCTGACGTCATCATGATATTCGAAATATAACCTTCATGATAATCGGCACAACCTGATCCTTCGGAGGAACATCCTCCTGCTGAGCTTATAACAAAAGTCTGGCCGATGAACATCCTGATGACGTCATCATCATATCCTGCTGACGTCATCATCATATCTGCCTACTGCGCACCTCCTCATATCTGGATGACGTCATCATCATGTTTGTAAATATCAGGAGGTCTCTTCAAGATGATCAGTGTTAGAAATATGACCCCCGCGGACCTTGATGACGTCATCATCATATTAACATCATCATGATATTCGGAAGACAACCGGATATTTGGAAATATCCTCCTGATGTTCAAATATCAGGTTGCACTGTAGCTCCTCTGTAAGATCGGGGCGAAAACTGAATATGATGATGCTGCTTGAAAAGATCACCCTCAATAGATAACACGCGAAACCAGCAGGCGGATATCTCCTTAATATCAACATCATCATGATGTTCGAACAAACATATATCCGGGTGATATGAAAATATCACCCCCTCCTTCGCGAATATCATGATGCAGATAGGCAGAAAGAAAAATATCACCCTGATATACGGATGACGTCAGCATCATCAGGATGAAAAACAAAGAACAAGAAGTGATACAACATCATCAGGATGATATTGACTAAGATCATCCTGACGTTCAAAATATGATGACCCTAGTGAATATCGGGTCGCACTTAGAACTCTTCAACAACATCATCAGGATGATGTTAACCAAGATCACCCGATGATAAAAATATCACCCCGGCGAAATATCATGAAGGCAGAAAATATGATGACCTCCGCAAGCAGCAGGATGATAACTGGAAATATGATGATGATGAACACGACCCTTAGGAAAAAACAAGTTAGGTCGAGCAATTCAAAGAATAAGCAACATCATCATCATGCTCGCGCAAGGTGATAAATGGAAGATCACCGGAGACTTTGAAACATCACCCTCGCAAGCAGATGAGGGCGCACTGTAGCTCGGCAGCATCATCATGATAAAAACCAAACATCACCCGACAGTTGAAATATGATGATGACGTTGAAAAACAAGTCGACGAGGAACATGATGATGCAGATCATCATCGAAGACAAGATGATGATGATGACCTCCTCCTCAGGAAACATGATGCTGCAGTTGAAAAATGCTGAGGAGGTCCAACACTTAGAAAAAATGGGCAAGAAGATAAAGGCTTCAAATGAAGAAACCTCCTGATCATGACAAATCAACCCCTGGTCAAAATGAGTGTCAACACCTTCATTTGAAGATTTTCTTCGAATGAAGGTAAACCTTTGTTTGAAGGTTATTTCTGCAAAATCTTCAAACGAAGGTAATGTAAACTTTTCTTGCCCATCCCCAATGGAAAAATGATGTCCCAAGTTTAGGACCGAGCATTGTGGGATCACCCATACGTATGAAAATCCCTATATGATCTCTTAATAAGATCGTTAGATCATTTTTAAGTATTGTCATAGCATATTATATGTTGATTGACTTATTTAATTATGGGCATTTATTATTTTTGCACCAAAAATAAACTTTATTGATTATTATATTACTGATTATGTTGGTAACCTTATTGATAGACATATACCTCAATCTATGTCTTCAAAATATGGTGTAACTACTATCACATGGATGGAGTAATATTTAAATAGCTATATTCTATAGCTCTTTAATCAAAAGTTGACTACAAAATTCACTACAAAAGAATCAATGTGCTTAGGAGATTACTGGAAATGTTTTTCATCTAGGTGTTATTACAAGTTCCACTTTATTATATGATAAAGCTATTTATTCTTACTCAAGACTCGTATTTCCAGAAATAAAGCACATTTGAAGTTCATGGACACTTCCTTCAAAGGAAAGTCCTTCCATCCTACTTCAGTTCTGTAAGACTGATTATCAGATGGCAGATATACTATGTCAAGAAGATTTGGACTAGGCTCCCAGTAATCACAAAAAAAAATATATGCAATATAGCATCAAACCTCTGTGCAGTACCAAATTCTTTCAATTCAAATAAATGCTTGGCCATCAATGGGGAGTGTGCATGCCAATAGAACCTCTAGATGTAAGACCTAACCTGCATAAAATAAGACCTTAGACATTTTAATGCCGTGAGATGTAAGGAGTTGCCATTGAGGGGGAGAGAGTGTATCTAACAATGGCAGCTCTATGTAAGATCTAAAAGGTAAAAAGTAAGAATTATAGGCATTATATATGGCTAACTCCTTGCATTGTATGTAACCCCTATGAACATATTGAAAATTCTTCTCTATAAATCTTCCACTTGTAAGAGCATTGTATTATCTAAGACCTACAAGCACTATGTAATGAACCTGGGGGGGGTGGTTTGAGGAGTTCAGGGCTCCAATAGAAACATTATAAGACCTCACTGAAGTATCTTTTTTAAAATACTGGGATTATAAATTGTGACAAGATGACTTTCATGTAGTCTGGAATACATGCTCTTCATTTTGGCATATATTTGTGTCCCAATTATCACTGTAAAAGAAGACCTACATTATTGGGGTACTTTATTTTTTATTTTATAAAAATTTACATGTGATGCCCCTATTAACATTAAGGGGAAGTGTTAGAACATAATGTTATTAGGGGTCATACCCTTATAACATTTATATATTATTCTAAATAAGGTTATTAAACCTTATGTTATAAAGCATATACTATTTAATAGTTAATAATATAATAACTATTAGATTATTAATTATTTACAAATGGTTGCTTTAAATGGTGTGACTAATACCCCTTCAATTATTTTGCCACCCCTTCTCCTTTATCTAAGGAGGTTCTCTCTCATTTGAGAGGTAAGTGAATATGGAGATTTATAGTGAATTATATCACTATGCACAAGAGGTATTATTGTCCTTGTGGAAGTATGTAGAGGAGTATAACCCCAGGTTTAGTCTATTTTCAATAGACTAATCTTTGTAAGTGTTTTAATAAAATGATGCTATGTGGGGTTTTTTTACCCAAAAAGGTTTTCCCCATGTATATATTGTGTAATGTGTTAAACTCATGCTTGTATAACTCTCATTTATATTTATTTTATATTTTGTTCATAATGATTAGTATCCTAAGATCCTAATTTTTAACATAATGTATAATGTTGGGTCTCCAACTTTATTGGAATGGGTAAGTTGTGTAAGAGTTGGTTATGAAGGTAGCCACCCAAGATATAGGAGCTTCAATGAAAGAACAAGAGATATCCAAAAATGAGAGAATAATTATATTATATCAAATGATGCAAATATAAAATGTACATGATATACCTTGCTTATAAAGGTAAGGTTGAGAGATAGGACTACATTGGATGATGACAAGTGTCTTAATCCTATGACATGTGACAACTAGAGGATAAGATCACATGTGTACTAGAAAATTCTAGAAATATTCCTAGAGCCCTAAGTCAACTTAACATGTAAACATGTGCGAATAGGTCCTAACTAATAACTAGTTAGATAATGTGCCTTGTTCACACTACAAAGGGGAAACTGGATAGGAAATACCCATGTTCACACCAACACCCCCCTTAAGTGCAACTTAGGGAGAATGAGAAACATACAAATGATACAACGATGGGTGATGGATGATGATGGGTCCCAGCTACAAGGACATGTTAGGTACCCATGTACAAACAATCTCTCACAAATAGAGTAAAGGAGAAAAAATGTAGGAAAAAACCCTCTCCGAAAGAGAGAAAATAAAAAAGTGAAATAAGGAAGGACTCAACATGACCCTCAAGGACTACTTCTATCACCAATATATAATTAATAATCCCCATAGGATAGAATGAATGAGATGATAGACCCCCCTACAAAGAAGTAGCTCATGTGCCAATGAACGCTCAAAGACAAAATATATTCCACTATCTACAAACAACATTTATCCCCTTGTGAAGAAACAAATCCAACGGTGGATATAGAAGCAACTCCCATAATTTGGATGAAAAAGGGAATCCAAATCAAATATGTGTGTCTCATAATACAACTCTAGTGTCCTCATGCTGGAAAAAGATGTCTTCTCCAAATCAAGAACTGAATGCTCAATCAAAGAAGTATAACCAGGAGAGGAAAGATAGTGAACTACATCTCAAAACACTGAAGATGTGATGACATTATTTCCATCAAAGAGGAGAGATAACCCCTCAAATATTTCCTCCAAATCTGAAATTTGCCACAAACAAGGATACAATGTCTAATAAATAGGAATTCCAATGAGGTGGATTATGAAGATTGAAATGATCCTGCTGCAATCACTGGAAGCTCTCAAGGAATCAACTCTAAACTATTAAGTAGAAATAGGTGATGGTGGACTAGTTATTTCAACAGGAGGAGAAGGAGAAGCAAGAGAAGTCTCCATGTCATCACAACATTCAATACCTACTAGATATTCAAGCTCCTCTTATGTACCATCATCAAAGGGTATATTATTTGCATCATTAATGGGTATGAGGCAATTTTCATAGTAGGATCATCTAAGAATGGAGAGATATGAGGGTCTCCATAGATATTCCAAATCTTAGTCCAAAGTGTGTGTGGACAATCAATGTCTGACATAGCCCACATAGTGTCATAATCAACATAATAACAAATCAATCCTACAATATGATCATTAGTATTTACGCATGCATTTTTCTTCTAAGGTGTAGTTGGTTCAAGTACGATTCCATAAAGATAAGGCAAAAGATTAATCCACCTACAATGTGTGAAGATGCCTTTTGCCAAGACTCATAATTATCTTTTTTTTCAAATTTATCATAGAAGGATGAATAGAAAAACCCATGATATCTTCTCAAATGAATAGAGATAAAAAAAAAACTCACAAGATTACCCCTGGAAGTTTCTCTCAATCATGAGAACCCCCTAGAAAAATATGATGTTGGCACTTTATACTTAGTGCAATTACAATTGCCACTAGCCAAAATTAGCAAAGTGGTCTTTGATCTTGGTGCAATGAAAATGCCAACTTAGGCCTCAAACTGAAAGTACATTTTTTGTGTAAAAACAAATTAAATTGGTTATAGATCTAAGAAATACATGAAAAATTATGCACTTTCAAAAGAAAAATCACCAAAAAATGTTATCGTATGAGCCCAAACAGAGCCCTGGAAGTTCCCAAAACGAGAACTGCTCAACAACAAGAGTCAAAATCTACAATTTCTAGAAAAATCAGGCACCAAAATTAAAATCTATCTACACCACTATGAAGCCTATAAATTCTACCCCAAATTTTAAAAATTGTTCTAAAAAAGGAGCATATATGATTGAGAAATAGGCTTGCAAAGTTCAACCGTCAAATCAAAAATCAATCTGGAACAGGGGTTTGGTTGGGGTGAAAAATGGTGACATTTCTGCGAACACAATGTTGACGTCAGCAATCAACCTAATGAAATCTCCCAAGATTCATTGGAATATTCTCTATAAACTTGAAACCGTCGATGAGTTTTGAAAAAACACCTTATTTATTAAAAAATCACTATTTTGAAAAAGGAAAATCGTCGATATAGGGTGGAAGTGGTTTATTAGTCATCTGATAGAGTATTCTAGATTTTTGGGGCAATTTCCTACCACCGGTGGTAGTGTTGGGCGCCAAGGGGGCTAATGTCACATATGGGTGGCACCTTTGGGAGTTGTTGCTTGTGTAGCGACCATTGATGGTTGTGATTGCCAATGGGAATATCCTTCCCATAAGCTACCATGTGGTACCCTGGCAAGTAGTCTACGAAGGGTACGACCGGTACCCTATCGCAGGTGTCAATAATTTTAATTTAAAAACAATCCACAGAAAAATTATTAACCAGAAAATATACCTTATAATCGACGGTTTAAACAATGCGCCTAGTATGCTTGTGCTAGCACTACACAAGCAGTATACTTTGTAGAGATTTTGATTATGCAGGGAATATTCCCTGTGATTGATATGACTAGGGAGGGAAAAAATCTGATGGTCTATGGCAAAGGTGTTTGGTTTTAACGAATTGATAGTCGATCCTTAGGTTCTTGGGCCTTCTGGGCGCGTTGGAAGGGTCAAATTTGACCCAAAATGCTACAAAAATGCAACTATTTCTCAGATTTGGTAACCGCTTCCTAACTTCAAACCCTTGTAGATCTAGCCTCCAATGTCCAATCTGGACAAATCAAAAGGTTAAACTAACTTTCTTGGACACCTTGAACTCAATGGTGAGCTCAAATTTGCACCAACATACTCCAAAAATAAACCTACAATATAAGGCCACAAAGAGGAAACCCTCCCAAATCTAGTTTTCTATTAAGTTTTTCTGATTCTCGAGTTCATCATATGATGCAAGAGAAGAGCATACTCAACTTTTCAAGATCTACCATGATTTGCACCCATATCTCTCAAAAAAAGACTAACATAAAGTAATCCTACAAGCTCTGATACCATGTAAGAGTTGGCTACGAAGGTAGGCACCCAAGATCTAGGAGCTTCAATGAAAGCACAAGAGAGATCTAAACAAGAAAGAATAATTATATTATATCAAATGATGTAAATATAAAATGTACATGATATACCTTACTTATAGTTGCAAGGTTGAGAGATATGACTACATATGATGATGATAATTGTCTTAATCCTATGACATGTGACAACTAGAGGATAAGATCACTATGTACTAGAAATTTCTAGAAAGATTCCTAGAGCCTTGAATCAACTTAACATGTGAAAATGTGTGAATAGGTCCTAACTAATAACTAGTTAGATAATGTGGCTTGTTCACACCACAAAGGGAAAATTGGATAGGAAATACCCTTGTTCACTCCAACAAGTTGGACGTGCATGAGAAGTTGAGGGATATTATTTTATTCTTGTTCTTTGAATTATGTGAGTTATTATTGCAATGGCATTGAATAAGGGAGGTTACAAAAGGAAGACAAATATTGGGAGTTATGGAGCATCTTTCTTAAAATACGTTATGACAATTTAGTTAATGCTCTCATGGAGCACCTAGGAAAGATAATTTTATGTTAGTGTTTAATGGGAGTTACTTTCTATTTGGAGACCACTCTCATGTAGTGGGTCATAAGAATTTTTACCATGGTATTTTAAGACTTGTTTGGGCCTATGGTATTGTTTTATGGTGGTTTTCTAATCCTCCTCGAGTCTATATATTAAGGTCTTGGTATGGAGAAGATAAGGTTATTGTGTAAGTACTCTCATTCTATCAAATCGAAGAAGATTGTATGAAATTGTTATGTTGAAAATTGTACTCCTGCATGGATTAGCACAATTTCACATAGTTTAGCTCCTCTCCTTGGTGTCCTCTTACCCTATTTGTTTTTGGACCTGCCTAAACCCTGATTGACATGTACCCTATCAAGGAAATGTCACATTTCAGAGCAATAACCGACAAAACCTGAGAATAAACCTTGGATTCTAGATGTTCTGTACCCCCTTAAGCTAGACCTTAAGTGAAATTTGGGGCCTAGACTTGGGCTCCCATGCCCTAGTCCAACCCTAAATCTTTGGGTCTTAATTTTTGGTGTGGTGTCAGTTTATCCCGTGTACTTCAGGATTCCGAATTCAAATTTTCATTCCCGCGCGATGTCAACACTATTATTTTGATTTATTGTATTTCTAAGGTTAGGTATTTAAAGAGAATTGGAAAACACTTTTTCACTCACAACACTTATGATAACTTATGCCAAAATTCTACTACTACTGCTATTGAAGGTTTGCACTTTGTTGAAGCTCTTTGAAGATATCGATATTTGCAATCATGGAGATATTTGGTGGAGATTAGGAATCAAGATCTTGAGTCTATCTTGCTCTTCCTAGGCTTTTGCCAAAAACCCTTTGTATGATCAGGAGAAGTGTTGAAGCCTCCAACTTGAGTTTTGGAATCCTCTGCAGATACGGCTACCTCGCCTTCTTGTTCTACAAGTCTTCATCACTATCATCTCCTTGAGGCGAAGTTCTTGTTGTTTCCTTGAGTGAAAAATTATGTGGATTTATCCTTGATGCTTGAGGGGTGATCCCACAATACTGGGTTACACTTTTTGGCCAAACTTGACATTGAAATGAACATTTTGAACTAAATCTTCACTTTTGGACACCTATAGCTGCTAAACCGTGAGGAATTTGAAGATGATGCAAACTAGTGATTTGTGACATTTTGTCTATAGGTTCTAAACATATATTTTTTTAAAAAATTGGAATCAAATTGCATTTCTTTTTCTATCTCCTTCAATAACTAGATTTTAAAAGCAAACACCATTTTGAAAGAGTGATGTGTACTATAAACCACAAAACTTTTTTCTATGAAGGATAAAATTCTAATTTTTTTGAATTTAGATTTGTAACTACAATATCTAGAGGATGCATTTGGTTTCATAATGTTTTATGAATATTTTTTTAATTAAGTTTTGAAGTCAAACCAATTACAATTTAGACATAGGTGTACTATAAAGAGCATAAATTTTTTGTATATATCGGAATTCAATTTTTTTTTAATAAGGACATCAATACCTAGAGGACATGTATTTTTTAGAATATTTTTTTCTATATTTTCCTATTTTTTCATATGTATGAAACAAAGACCTTGATGTTCATTGAAAAACCTACATTCACAAGAAATAAAAATGAATATAACAATCAAATTAAATGTATTTAAAATTATGCTTTTTGGGAAGCTTATAATAAGGACTACATACTTACAAAACATAAATTTTAAATGAATTCATTTGATCCCCCAAAAGGTAAATCAAAAGTGGTTTTTTATCAGCATTTTGATAGGTGTAGAGGAGACTCCATTATAGGTATGGTTTAAAACTAGTAGGGTTATATCCAAGGGGGTTTGATTTAAGGGGGTTTGATCAAACCCTCTTCAATAAAAATCCTTTAAATAGAACCTTTCAAGGCTTAAATCATTATATTTTCTAAAAATATGTGATTTCAACAAAAATCAGGATGTCCCAGAAAGTGTAACCCATTATTGTGGCAGCACCCTGAGTCATTTAGGATCTTGCATTTATACTTACACATCTAGTTTATGAAAAAACACATTTGTATTCTTTATCATTAGCTATTGTTGAGGTAGAAATACCAAAGACAAGGTTTGATTGAGGCAAACTCCTATATAGCCACAGCCATCCTTCTCCTTCTTTTGTATGTGCAGGTTACATTTAGGAAGATCCAACAAAAAGGAGCTGAGGAAGAACAAGTATTGCAAGTACAGTCATCACAATATTTGAAGTTTCATCATCAGAGAATCTTTAGGACTACAGGGTAGGCACCCTAGTCTAATAGGGCTTCAAATATGAGATCCAGAAACCTTTTTGGAGACTCTGATACCTAGTGCAGAAAGTTTCATCATCGAAAATCTTTTCGGACTACAGGGCAGGCGCCCTAGTCTAACAGGTCTCCAATTTCCAGGTACACAATCACTGACACTTCTGATCTGCATTTTTGTAGTTTGTTTGACATTCTCTATTCCAAAAATTAGTCTGTTTTAGCATTCTTTACAATTAGAGTTTCATGTAATAAGGTCATCTAAAGCTTGTGAAAACCTAATTGGAACATCCATTCATCTACAATAGCATAAAAAGGAATATAAATCACTAGCTTGATCCTTCATAGTGAACAAGATCAGTTCCTATCTCCTAATGTCGATGTATGTGAAAAGAGAGGCTTGATTTGGTGTATACATGCTATCATATCCCTAGCCCCTTTTCACCATCTAACATTTTGGTGAACCCGTGTTTAAAAGAATTAGCATCTTTTATTATCAAATATGAGTTAATTTGTTGTTCTAAATCAGATTTAGATTTCATTATCATTTAATTCATAGTGTAGGCATTACATTTTGAATGTTACATCTATCTTTACATTAAAAAAGCATTAAAGTTAGCCTTGCATAGTGATTTTATTTTCATTCTTGCAAAGTACTTTTACCTTGTTGGAAATAGAACATGTTATAATGTCTGATTTCTTTTTACAATACTTTAATGTATATCATGAGTTGTTTAGTTGTGATGACTTCAATAGGTTAGATGAATCCCTTGAGGACTTTATCTTGATTGAACATTCCACTACGACTCATAAACCATCGTTCTTTCAAAGAATAGTAAATGCAATTTATGTTCCTAAACCTTAAGAAGAACCTATGAAGCTAAAAATAGTGGTCAACATGTGCTCAAATTTGACTCAAACACAATCCAAGTCAGTGCTCACTGTTAGAGGTCTTCTGCCTTCTTCTCGACCTCCTTACTATATCTATAACTATGCTAAACAAATAACAAGTCAAAACCAAACTCAACAAGATGGATCACAACGACCTATTCATAATATGGTTGCTCACACATATAATATGGGAAATAAAAAAGTAAGCAACAATCAAGTATTACAATATCTTTACCAACTTCTCAACCTATGCTTCCTCAACTGCCTCATCTTACTCATAAAGTTGGTCAAGTTTATGATCTTGTTGAGTAGCTTCGGGCTACTCTGGTTAAGATCTCTCTTTAGGAACTCATACAAACCTCGCCTACATACCATGGAATACTATGAGAGGCTCAACAAAAGGTGATTGTACCACCCGCCATTAAGCCAAATGATGTAGCATCTCTATTAGATTGTATGCATGCGATAAAAATAGACATTTTGTTTCAACTACATGAGTTTCCTTCTATTGAAGTTCAAAATCAATATGATCCTCTCATCATTTTTATTACAATAAACAATAATTTGATAAAGTGACTTATGATTGACAATGGATCGGCACTTAATGTTTGTGGTGTCAACTTGTTACATAAAATCAAGATTGATACATCTTCAATTAAACTGGATAGACTCAGCATTCGTGGCTTTGATAATGTTGGTAGACAATCCCTAGGTACTATAACTTTACCTGTAAAGGTTGGAACTGTGACATTGTCTACCCTCATTCATGTCATGCCTGGTTCATTATCATATAACATGATTCTTGGTAGACCTTGGATTCATGTAAAGACCCAACCCAAAAAAAAATTTCCTAAACTTAAAGACAACGATTCTCTCAACATACACAAAAAGAAACATTTGAACTATATTCTCATGGCTTAGGTACTGGGTACTTCCTTCATTGCCCAGACTGCCTACATACCCTATATCCATGGGATCAAGGCCATGGAGAATTCAATCATACTCACGATTATGTAGTTCTATTTGCACTAGGTTTATGTAACTACCGAGTGGGTACACAACCCTTTCTAGGGTCCAGTTTCCCTAGATAGTTCCTCGTCAGCTGCCACCCACTCAGGTGGAACAAGGACATAACCCTAAGAACAACTACTAGCAAACACCTAATAGGGGTGTTTGACGTGAAATGTTTCAGTTTTCAAGATGTTTAAAGTTTACTAATCGGTAACCTCTCCCCAAAAGATCTTTTGTTTAAACAACAAGGTTTCTTCGACAAGTCCCACATAAGCTTTTTAGGTGTCGTTTTCAAACTACTAGGGTCAACAAGACTAAAATTTAGGGAAGAGAATTTGATCATCAAATATGGCCTACCCTATCGATTCGATAATTATCTAATAACCTTATAAGCAAAAGCTAACCATAACTATTAAGTAAGATGAAATTTCTACTCCAAGAATGCCTTACCCCTCATTGTCAATTCTAAAAAGAGAGATTCTCTAAGTTGATTTGAACCCTCAAGAGCTTACCCCCTTAACTAAAATTTACTTTAACTTATGCACCTAGACTCTCATGTCCATGACATTGCAACCATCTTCTAAAGGTATTATATATAGATATCTTGCATCCGGCCATTACACATAGTTCTACTTAGTTATTAAGGCCCTCATGATATTCCTACTATAGTCGAACAGTAATTCAATCAGGTTATAACCTTTACACTCTACCTAACCTACCTTTTATTAATTGGTCGAATGATTCAAATATGAATTAAGGAATTTAATATGCACAAGAGGTCGCGAGGCCTAGGATTATCTCTTAGTTGAGTGCTACTTGCTAATATGAGAAAGTAAATTATAACAATCTGAAATAATATTACCTAAAACCCAGTTAACATAAGAGTCTTAAGACTAATTTTAAAATAACGTTAAGGTTTTCTTAGTTGAGATTCTCACAAGTGCTATTAAGGAGTATCCCTAGGTAATTCAATCATTAACCTTGTAAGATTTCAACTATGTATTTGAGAACCCTTTTTCCTCTAAGCAAGGTTATTCTTTAGAAATAAAGTAGTTAACACAATCTAATGTCAAGTAAAACTAATTCCCCTTTCTAAAAGAACCAAGGAGAGAAGATTTGCTACGCGATTTCTTTATAGCTTTATCTTTTTAGTTCAATGTACTAGAGGGATTTCCCTACCCCTAATAATTTAATTGAAGAGATGTTCCTTATTACTCCCTGACGGTTTATATGGACGATGCCCAGATGCCGTTGTTATAACTATTTTAGGCCACATGCACAGTAGTTCATCACGACGACTTGACCTGTAAATGTGAACTAGAGACACACTTTATTCACCAAACACTGCAATGATTTAGGGTTTCTCTTTATTAATTTTATTGCATTTGAAAAAGAATTGCATCTAAACTTCATTTGCTTCATCCAATCCACACATTTGTAATTACAAAATAATTTTGAAAGAAAGAATTGTAGAGAAGAAAATTTGTCAAGGTTATCTGTGTTTATCTTAAATAGGAGGAATAAATTATTTGTGAGAGTTCCTAAGACATTGAAATTAACTAAGTAAATTGGACATATTGTAGTAAGGATACTCATCTATCATTTTGTGATTTAAACCTTAGTAGAAGTAGGTGAAACTTATTTGAGCTTATTTAAAACCTTGAGATCTTTGTTGTTGATTGATTTAATTCATCCATTCACGCTTGATTAGAAATTGTGACTAATTTTTTTGATTGAAAATTAAAATACAATTCATTTGACTCTTAAAATTTAGATGAAATTGCATGATTAAAAATAGAAATTGTTTAATTGCAAATTGTAACAGAACTAGGAAATAGTAGAAAACCCCTAATAAGAATATCTCATTTGATGTAATCCTATCATTTGTTAGAGAGTGCCAAATTTTCTTGATTTGATCCATAGGTAGATATGTAAATCTAATTTTAAAAATTTAGTTTTATTAAACAAGATAATTTGAAAATAAATTAAATAATTTATTGAAACAACTTAAAGTTGAATTGAATAAATTGTGTTGGAGTACAGGACCACTGAGAGGGGGGTGAATCAATGATCTATAATTTTTTAAACTTTTTACACCTTTAATTACACTAGACAGAAAGTTTAAAGAGAACTCAAGAATCCTTCAAATACATATACACATATACAATGGTATGAAAGATTTAGTGTCTCACTGACATGGCCTCACTGACAAAACACCATGCCTCACTGGCAAGAATCAAAACCTTCACTAGGTACAATTTGTGTCTCACTGACATGACATTTGTCTCACTGACATGAATGATTACATCTCAAATTTGGAAGAAAAGGAAATACACAGAGGGTCTCTATGTTTCTATACACATCACTATCCTTCTGCAATTCAATGTCTTTTCAAATGCATATCCACAGTCAACTCTGTCAACACAAGAACACCCTAATACATCCAATAACATCATAAGAACTTCTGATTACAAAAGCATCATATACTACATGAAAACACTTGAGTTCACAACATATTCTCATCTATAATGAACACCTCCCTCTTTGTGTAGAATATTTTACCATTCTGCCATTACACTCTGTTACACATGAAGAGTCCCTAACTCTGTTTAAGCCCTTCAGTACACAAGATCTCTTTTGGGATCATCAATCAATTCTTGTGCACACTTAAACTTCAATGATCATCATCTACAGATGTGTAATTTTTTGTCTCATTGTATACATTCTAACACTATTTCAACAACAAATCTTGCATTATATAACATTATTGTGTTTGGAAAATTATTTTCATTACAAACCAATCTTCAAATTCTTCTTCAACACCGTACAGTCCAATAAAACCAATTTACTAGCCCTTGGAGTAGTGGGATAACTAAAAATCATCAATTACATCACAATGTCAGAAACCATCCATCAAATTGACTCACATGGATGTTCGTTGGACTTCAAGCTTTGCTTAAACTATGGCCTTTGATCTTCTTTATCCCGCCAACTTAACTTTAAAGGCCGGTGACTTCAAAAGGGGGCTGGTCATCTAGATGGGATATGAGCCCCTTCAACTGGTGACTTAAGTTAACTTAAGATAGCATCTCACCTCAAGATTAAAACAAAAGTGCACAAGGCACTTGACAGTTAAGACTAGGATTTAGAAAGGTCTTTAAATAGTTAGGTTTAAAGAATTGTAGTCAAATTTCAAACCCTAACTTCAAATAGAACCCTTTGACATAGTGAATAATGCAAATCCTAGAAGCACTGACTCCAACTGAGTTGAACCATGCATGAAATGAAGGCAAACTAAATATGAACAACAATGCTTAATATTGACATCATGAGGGCAACACTATCATGTATCATGAAAGCATTCTTTTGACATCTTAACAATCAAACTGTGAGAATCAAGACCAACTATGGAAGTCATGTTATAAACTCCTGTGAACATGATGAAAGATGAATGTAACTCAAGCTAGTGAAATTCAAAACAACTCCATGAAGCGCCATCAAACAGACCAAAGCACCTCCAAATAGTATGAACTCATGAAACTTCTGAAGCAACCAAAGCTAAAGTACTAATTTGATAGCACTATCTCAGTCTCAGGTACAGAGTATTATGCTTTGATATTTGTCAAGAAAGATAAGCTTTGATGAAGAATGTGCATTAGGGTTTTGAATCTTGAAATGAAAGTTTTTGTGTCTTGAAGCAACACTGAAATGCATCTATCAATAACTTTTGTATTGATCCCTTTTATTAACCCTTCCTTTGCATCAATCAAAACAACATGACCAATGACAAACTAAATATTCAGTGATAACCAAAGAAGGTTCAAATCAAATACTATGCTTTGACACATCTACATCTCATACACTCTGACACATTATTCCATGATAAAGCAACCTCAAGCCAACATGATCACCATCTGACATCTGAATAACAACAATATCTGACATCATCTAGTCTTGAACAACCTTTTGACATTAATGACAAAACTATACATCCAACAAATTGTTCTAGTGATATATTAATAAATTTAAGGATAAATTAAACGAATTGTTGGTTTTATATCAACTAAAAGAAAGATGATTTAAATATATATTAATTTATTAAACATAATAGAAGAATTTTAAATTAGATAAATTAATCTTAATAATAAAAAAGCATTAATTTTGTTGAGGGTGAATTTACTTAATGAAAATTCGCAACAAAATAATAAGAATAAATTGTCTAAATGCTTGCCTTCTAACTCACTATTAAATTCCCCAAAATCTTTTTTTTAGTTGGTCATCCGATCTATTAAGAAAGACTTATTTAATGAAATCATATCATTGTAAGTAATTTCTAAAATTCCTTAAATTGACCCATAAGAAATCATATCATTGTAAGTAATTTCTTAAATTCCTTAAATTGACCCATAAGTAGATAAAACTAAATTTTATAAATTAAAAGTAAATTAGATAACTTTTTTTTGGTAGATAAAGCGCCAGAGGCACGATTGTATTAATTTTCACATGAAATATACAAAAAGTTACAATCTGGCTGAGAAATATATCTCAAAGAATCCATGAAAACATAGCCCAATCTACAAAAAGGTTCTGCAAAAAACCCAACGATATGCTAAAACGTATCAAAACAAGACTACAAAAAGAGACCCCAGGAGCACAAATTAACCATCGAGGTAAATGTCCTTAGCGATACCATGGCTGCAAAACCTTCTAGCCAATCCTGAGAATCTACCATCACCATGCCGATAGCATGTTGGACGAAGTCACGCCTGCGCGAAGCCCAGATACGATGCCGCCAAAGCTTCTACCCAGTCAGGTCAGGGAGGAAAGGAATACGCACCACAGCCGCCTTAGGGTCTAGGAGCTTAGGAAGATCACTAGCCCGTGGAATGCCAGTCGCCAAATCTGCAAACACTGCAATCTCGACATCCCCTTCTAAGATTGAATCTTTAAAAGTCTATCTGAGACAGACCAAGGAATCAAGTTTCAGAGTGCCCAAATCCAAGAGAGATGCCATGAAACAAGAGGAAATATCTATATTTACCTGGTACCTATCCACCAAGACCAAGAAATCTTTGCCCAAAATCATCTTCACAGCCTCCAAAAAGAACTTATGCTTAATTTTGCATATGGTTTTGAAGCAAAGATCTAAAATTTTGCCAAGAAAAGGTTCTTGTCTGTGAGAGCACTTGAGGCAAATTGGAGAATCCATAATCACCGGACTACTCAAGACTATGAAAGAATCCCAACCGCTCCATCGTATAAAAAGACCCCTGTGAAAGAGCAGTAAATGTTGAGGGCAAGTGAAATAAATGGAAGGTTGCAGCTTCGGCCTCTGTTCCCTTCTCACAAGTGCGAGATGTCCTTCAAATCCTTTCAAGGACAAAATCATAATATGAAGGAATAATGGATTCTACCAATATAAAATGGCAAAAGTACCAACCATCTGCCAGCCAGACTCACACAAGGGAGTAATAAAACCACCTGCACTTCGCTTAACCCACAACGTGGCAAGCCAACGGCCAACTAACTGTCAGAGAAGTGGCCAAAGGATATGAGGGAGATGTGAGACTTATGATTGGCCATGAGAATAAAACTTAACACCATCAACACCCCAATTGGCCAAGACATATGCATCTAAGTTGGCCTCCCTATACACATGGTTCATCGTGACCTCATCAAAGAATTTTAAAAGTTCCAAAGCCTGCTCTAGTAAAGCTCTCAACTTCCAATTAACAATTTGACTTGACCTTAAAGCATTGATGACCAGGGAGGAATCTCCTTTAACTACTAGCTTTCTAACAGCCAAATTCTTATAGAACAACAAGCCATGAGTTAGTGCCTGAAATTTAGCTATGTTGTTTGTATCCTCCTCTAAAGGTATAGCCAATTTTCTGACAAACTCCCCAGTCCAGCTTCTAATCACACACCCTACTCCCGAGGGACCCGGGTTGCCTCTAGAGGCTCCATCAGAATTAAGTTTGATCCAACCCCTATCTGGAGCAACCCACTTAGCTGCCCTTCTAGCAACCACTGAAGCTTTTTCCCTAGGCCTAACATGGGTAGGAACCTTCAGACCATGCCACCTGAACCTCATTTGACCATCCCAAACTAAGAAGAAGCCAGACTGCCCCAACCCCTTACCTAACTAGCAGTTAACCACTTCTACTATAGTTGCTTCAACTTTGTTCTTAAAGGAAACCAGTGGCGTTTCCTTGTCATCAAAAATCTGACAGTTACGTTCTTTCCAGATTTCCCACATTAACAAAGAGGGACTTGTAATCCATAGACTACTTAGTAGTCCAACCTTTGGCGTAGATGGCCATGAGAGAAAAAGGCTCAATATGTCATTAGGAAAAGCAGAGATCCAACCCAATTTGGCACAAAGCCAACGCCAACACTCCTATGAAAAAGGACACCCTAAAAAAGATGGTCAATTGATTCTTCTGCACCCTTACATAATACACATCGAGAGGGGCCCTCAAAACCCATTCTTTGGAATTTTTTAGTTATCAAAATTCTTTTTTAAAGAGCTGCCCAGAAAAAGATGCCAGCTCTTGGGACACACTATTTATTCCAACATAAAGAGATGGGCAAGTTAGAAGAAGCCATAGCATCAATGCCAGTTGCCACTCTATACCCATCCTTGGCAGAGAAAAAACCACTAGCCGAGCCTGTCCAAATAATTCTATCAGCCCCTCTTCTGAAGATCAAATTCCTTTGGACCAACTCTCTTTCTAAGAGGTTGACTTCATCTACCGGAATAGCCAATAAAGAGAAGTCTTTCCATTGCCACCCAATAACTGGGTCATCCTGCAAGAAAATCACATAGTCCTTAACCCTGTCCCCCCAAAGGCTTTTGAGGTGAGCTTTAGCATGCGCCGCATCTAACAAATTATCTAAACTAGGGAAGCCCCCCCAAGAATCTTCCTCGAACAGAGCAGAGCTACCATCTTGAACATCCCAAGTAATCAAATTTGAAATAATCTCTCTACATTTCAGGATAAAGTTCCAAACTCTAGAGCCTTTGGGAGTGTTAGCACTTACCCGGCTACCACTACACCAAAAGCTCGAACTGTTAGTGAATGGCACCCCGGCAGTGTTACCCAGAGATCACGCGGGCTTGGGAAGGAAGGGATTGAGGGTCATACACCTAAGCGCCAACAGAACCCCCACCAGTCCGTACCTGCCCCTTGGGCAGGCACGGACTGCTAGGTTGTACGCATGAAGGTAGTGGGCATCGGTGGGAATCGAACTCCTCCCCAGCAAAGTTGCCAACTGTTAGCACTTACCCGACTACCACTACACCAAAAGCTTGAACTGTTAGTGAATGGCGCCCCAACAGTGTTACCCAGAGATTGCGCAGGCCTGAGAAGGGAGGAATTGAGGGTCACACACCTAAGCGCCAATAGGGAGGATGTTCAATCTTAACAATTTCAAGAGTATCATTGCTATTTAGGTAATTGGCTTGCATAATTTTTGCCTATTTTAGCTCAGGGTTCTGAACCATCTTCCAAACCAACTTAGCCCCTAGGGCCTTATTTTGATGAATCAAGTTTCTGAGACCAGAGCCACCTTTGTCTTTGGGACTGCAAACTTTGTCCCAGGCAATCAAAGCCAACTTGTCTTTCTCCATTGTCCCTTGCCAGAAAATTGTCTCATTTTTCCAATCAAGTCATTATTAGTCCCCATAGTGATAGCGAAATAAGACAGAAGGTAAATGGGGATAGAGGAAACAACTAATTTCAACAAAAGTATTCTACCCGCCCATGAGAGCCACCTACCTTTCCATGAATTTATTCTTTTCCCCAACTTATCTTTAAGAGGATCCCAAAGATTGGAATTCTGTAGACCCTTATCTAAAGGCAATCCTAAATAAGCACGAGGCAGAGAACCCTTCTTAAATTTTAAGATCTGCAAAATAGCTAATTCCTTCGTAGGAGGAGTTGACAAGAAAAAACTTCTTATTTGGTGTGATTAACTTCTTGCCGAGACGCTAAGGCATACGATTCCAAGGTTCTAAGAAAGGCACGAGCCTCCAGCTTCTTGGCTAATCCAAACAACATAGTATCATTTGCAAATTGCTAGTGAGAGACCCAGATATTCCTAGCAACTGCAATGCCTGAAACCTGATTCAACCTTTGTAATTTTCTAATAGCCCTCCCCAAGGCTTCAGCCATAATGATAAATAGAAATAGAGAGATTGGATCACCCTGCCTAAGCCCTCTGGAAGCCTCAAAAAACCCTTCAGGTGAGCCATTAACAAGAACTAAAAACCTAGGACCAGAGATGCATTCAAAGATCCAATTAACCCACTGCCTGTTGAAACCAAAAGCCTCCAATACCTTACACAAAAATTGCCAATCCAATTTGTCATAAGCTTTCCTAATATCTAGTTTGATAAGCATGCCATGGACTTTAGTATTCTAAAGCATGTGAATCACCTCCTGCGCTATAATTACCCCATCCAGAATAGATCTGCCAGGGACAAAACTTGTTTGGTCTTTTGAAATGATGCTAGGGAGCAAAAGTTTAACTGGTTAGCAATAACTTTTGTCAAAATTTTATATAAGGTATTGCATAAGGATATGGGTCTGAAATCATCCAACTTAGACGCTTTTTCTTTTTTGGGCACAAGAACGATGAAAGTATTGTTGATTTCTTTTAAAAGGAAGCCCAAGCTTCTGGCCGCTTCTAGAGCCTCTGTAAGCTCTTGTCCAACAATTTCCCAAAAAAACTTGAAAAAAACCAGCTGGAAACCCATCTGGTCCTGGGGCTTTGTCTGGATGAAGCTGCTTAAGAGCCCTTTCAACCTCTTCCAGAGAAAACTTAGCATTAAGAGCCTTATTGCTACGATGGTTTAGGATTTTGGGGATATGCTGCAGCAATTCTTTCTGGGCTGCTAGACTAGAACTCTCACCGGGATTCAATAGAAAACTAAAGTAATCCACAATATAAGTTCTGATTGCTTGATCTCCTTCAATAACAAAGCCATCTTCCTTTTCCAGTCTATGAATCCTGTTGATCCCCCTGCGTTGTTTGGTTATATTATGGAAGAATTTTGTATTCCTATCTCCTACATCTAACCACATTTCTCTAGATTTTTGCTTCTAGAAAATTTCTTCCTTCGCCAAAATGTCCTCATAATCAGCCAATAACACCTTTTCTTGAAGAAAGCTGGCTTGCGTCATCCCAACATTAATAACCTCTTCATTTAATTTGGAAATATTACCTTCTACCACTTCTTTGGTCTGAAAAATATTCTTGAAATTTTGCCTATTCCAAGCAAGGAGGTGTTGCTTGACATGTTTTAATTTAGACAAAAGGCAAAATAGTTTAGAACCCTCAAAAACAGCCTCACCCCACCAAAGTTGCACCAAGGGAAGAAAGTTTTCATCCTTTGTCCACATGTTCTCAAATTTAAATGGAGACTTCATAGGCTTCCTATCCTCTGCAAGGTTTAGCATAATGGGGAAATGATTTGAGCCAGAACAAGGGAGGATGGATGCTTTGAGAACATGAGGAAAAGAGGATAAATCACCCGTGAAGAAAAAGCGATCCAACTTCTCTACAATGTTACAAAAACCAGTTTGCCTATTATTCCAGGTAAAAGGACCTTGTCCTTAGTCAATTTCTAACAAATTATTTCTGTGAACCCAATCACTAAAGTCCTTTTGAGATTGACCAGCCCGACATAAACCACCCTTTTTGTCCCAACTATGAAGAGTAGCATTGAAGTCACCCCCAAAGATTGAAAAGGGGAAAGGGTTGTCACCCACAAAGCTATCTAGGGCTGACCACAACTCTCTCTTATTGATATAGGAAGAAGGCCCATACACATTGATTAGCAAGCAGTTGGAGGAAGAGGATAAATACTGAGCCTACCTCCCAACCAGTGTTTGCCAAAACCAAGTAACTCAAAGGATACTTCTGTCAGATTCCATAAAATAGCCAGACTCCCAGAAGCCCTGACCGCTGGCACTGAGGCTTGATTCCAGTTTCTTAGATTTGCAACAAACATCTCCAGATCTTTGGTGTTCAATTTAGTCTCTTGGAGTAGAATAATTTCTGACTTGGATAAGCAAATCCTCCACTTAACCAAGCACTTCTTGTTAGGGGCATTTAGACCCCTAACATTCCATGATATTGTCCTCATAACTCTTTGGGAAGGGGTGTTCCCTTCCCTAAATCCAACAGTGATGTTATTTTCATCTGACCCTCCGCAACACCATCTAAGCTCCTAAGCTCAATCAAGGACTTCCTACCAGCTTTTTTGTTGGAATAGCTCCCAAAGTCTGGTTTTGGTTTATCAGAAGCAATCTGTTGGAGACCCAACTTGGTTGAATTGGTTTGCTCATCTCCCAACACAAATAAAGATTCATTTTCTTTGCTCTCAAGTTCACCTTCCTCTAACAACTCCTTAGAAATAATTTGTCTATTGATTTCTAGTCTTGAATTGAAAGCAGCCCCCTGCTTTAGTGCCAAAAGAATTGTCGAAAAGTTCCAAAATCTCACTAACAATACCCACATTGGATTTCTCCTCCCCCTCCATAGAAGTTGTAGTCTCCTTTACTGGCGTTTTAGCTTCAACTGCCTTAAACTGACTCTCAACACTGAGGGCCAGCTCCACAAGACCCTCCTTGGAGACTACTGAAGTCTGAGGCCCTAAACCCTTCAGCTCTAAATTGATATCTTTATGAAGAGTCTCTGTTTCTTATAGAAGCTGTCTGAGATCATCTGCATAATGTGAAGGAAAAATAGGCTCCTCTTCAACACGATGATTCACAATGTTTGTACTGCATGCCAACTCTAAGACCACTTCAGAATCCTGAACAGAACCCATAAACTCTTGATCCTGGACAACAAAACCTGACACAGAAGGCCCTGAGGCAACCACACCCAACCCGATTTCCTTGCACTGATCTTGTGGTTGAGATAAAACATCGACTTTCTCCCCATCACTAAACCCTAAACCTCCAACGCCTACCGCTTTACGAAAAAGACATTTTTGGATCTTTTTCCCTGCCCTTTTTGAAACCCTCTTCTTCCATCTACCCAAAGAAGAAAGAATCTCTAGTTCCCCATAAGTCCCAGCAAAGGAATCTATCTCGATCAAAACATTTGGCTCTGACCCAACCCTTCCATTCACAAAGTCCTCATCTATCCCCAGACAAGGGCCCAAAGCATCCCCTATTTTGAACATGGCCTCAACACTCCAATACTCTGAAGGAAGCCCAACAAATGTCAGCCATGTGGGAATCTTCTTGATCTCATATTTCTAGGGGTCAAAGTTTGGTTTCCAGTCTAGGCAATGAAAACTAGATCCATTGAAGAAAATAGGGTTTCCATACAATATTTCATGTTTCAAACCCTGGTCTAAGCATTCTATCAGAAGAAAGGAGTTAGGAAGTGGTCTAACACTAACCTTATTCTCGAAAGTATTCTGCCACCAATCTATCTCCTCTTGTAGAGAACCTTCCTCCCCACACCATTTAGCAAAAAGGGCTCTCTCCTGTAGCCGAAGCATCCTAGGAGTAAAGGTCTCAGTAGGGAGTGAGAAAAGCTTACTGCCTCGGATCTTTTGGTTAACAAACGTTTGAGGAAGACCTTGATCCAGATTTGTGCGGCCCTGAATAACTGGTTGCCAAACTTTCGCTTTACCTTTGTTCGCCCACTGAAAGCGTCTGAAATCTGGACCCGCAGCTTTTCTTCGAGACCCCAACGGAATAGCATTGGCTCATGTCAGCAAGAAAGGGAGTCGACACTCTACAAAAAGAGGACATACCTATAGATTCGACCCAGTTCCTGCAAAACCCTTCTAACGCCATGGCCGCGACATTCCTCCACTTGGTATTAGATTTTTAATATATATATATATATATAAGTAAATTAGATAACTATTTTATTAACAGACAATTAAATAAATTGTTGATATTAAGGAAATAGATATAAGTTAATTTAAATAAATTATTTTATAAGCAAAATAATTACAGTCAATTTAAATAAATCGTATGTTTCATACCAAATAAATAAAATTAGTAATTTTTTTTTAAATGCGCCTGGTAAACTTTTTAACATGACCGGCGACACTGGTGCGACATGCCCTCCGCTCCACACGAATGCTTTTACCCAAAGCAATGAACCGGTGAGGCCACAACACGGGGGACCTCATCCCCTAGCAAGAACACTTCAAACCCGCGAACTCGTTGGCCCAGTGAAGGCGTAAAGCCTTGCAAGCTCGTTAGCCTAGCGGGGGTTTGAACTCTGGTGGCCGCCACTACAATCGAGTAACTTAACCACCGAACCACACCGTCATCGGCAATAAAATTAGTAAATTGATTCATAAAAGAAAATTAAATTTAATGATTTGTTTTTAATTAACAAAATAATAAAAATTATATTAAATAAATTATTTTATTTTTAAGGCAACAAGGAATAAATTTAAATGTATTAGTAAAAGAATTATTATTATTATTATTATTATTATAAAATATTGGGGTTTCACCCCCCCCCCCTCAGGCTCCCTGCGGGTGTAGTTGCACTCACAGGTTGCCCGAAGGCGGCCTGCCTTCCTCCTGCCCGCTTAGGGCCAAGGCCGACCCTCTCAAGAAATTATTATTATTATTATTATTATTATTTTAATATAAATTTTTCTTTAATTCCATTTATTAAAATAACTTTTTTAAATGAAACCCTAATATATATATATATATCCAAAACCCTAAATATCATTGGAATTTTTAAAACCTGGTAACATGTGTGTGTGTGTGTGTGTGTGTGTGTGTGTGTGTGTGTGTGTGTGTGTGTGTGTGTGTGTGTGTGTGTGTGTGTGTGTGTGTGTGTGTGTAACCCTACTAAAAAACAAACCATATGCATGTGCATGCATGTGAAATTTCAATAGAATCCATCAAAGATCTTGCCCATTCTTCCATAACCCAATTAGTACATTTTTAAGAAAAACCAGTGCCAGTGAGGGAAAAAAATCAACAAAAGCCTCAAATAAAAAGAAAGAAAACATATCAGAAATTAAATTTTACCTCCAGACCTAAGAAAACATATTATAAATTAAATTTTACCTCCAGAGCTCCCAAGCCAAGATTTTTTTTTCTCTTTTTCCTCCAATCAAATTCTTTGAAAATGGAGAGCTTTTCTGAAGACAAAAAAATCCCAATCTCCTCCCCCCAAAAAAAGAACCCCCTTCTCACATTCATTCCTATCATTAATACTTCATTCTCCTCAATCATGGATAAATCTTCTCCCAAAATTTTCTCTGGACTCAGAGGAATTTCCTGTCTTCTCAGCTAACAAAAGAATGGTTTGTTTTTCCTTGGAATTAGGATTAAAAATAATCATGCCTAAGTTTTAGGCTCGATTTAGGACTTTCCCTCTTTTTATTTTATTTTATTATTTTAGTTTAATTTAAATTTATAAAGTCGAATAACTATTCCAATCTATATTTGATTTAATTGTTAATTTTCACCTTATTGATTTAATTTATAGCTATAATAACTTATATATGTATAATTTTAGAAAAAATAGGTCTATTAGGAACTTCAAATGCCTTATATTTTTTTGATATCCATAGGTTTAATTAATTTTTAATTCTACATTTATTCTACTAATAGAAATATAAATATGTATGCATATATGTTCATATATTTTTAAATACACTTATTTTAGATTATGTTGTTTTAAATAATAAACAAATTAATAACTAGTATCAATATCCAAATTGATGATTGATATTTATGAAACAATACATTTATTTTAGGCATATAATTAAACACTTTAGGTCTTTTAATTAAAGAGATGCTTATTAAATTATTAATTATTTTAGGGTTTTAAGGGGGTTGTGACAATTCATGCCATGGGGGCAGTTCCATCTACCCTTCATTGATCAATTAAGTTTATCTATGCAAAGAAACTTCAAACCATTGAAGTTGATCCTGAACGAAATAGTTGTTTACAAATTGAAATGCAAAAGCAAGTCATTAATCATAAGATTTTAAACAACTTGAAAATTCATTCATCAATCCCTCTTGCCACAGATAATGTTGTGCAAGACCCTAAACAATTGAATGCATTTGTTGGTGACGATTGGGGTTCATTAGATTTTACTGCTACCTCTACAAGAGAGTATAAACTTAATAACTCTAATCTTGATATTTCAAAAGTAGCATCGATATCATCTAAACAATCTGTGGAAAAGCTTAAGGAATCTCAAGAGCCTTTAGTTAGTAAGGAAGATACCACTCTTACTTACACTATAGATTATGAGACCTATGAAGCTCCACCATCTTCTAAAGAAACAACATCTCTTTATGGTCAAGGATTTAAAATCCTTTATAAGAACTGCGACTATGACAGTAATGGTTGTGGTATAAATCAACAAGGAATCATAGTACCTTTACAGGTTGCCAGAATTAACTACATAGCTGGTATTGGATACCACTTCTTAAAACCCACTAAAGCTTGCAAATGTCCTAATCTTAATGTCAATACTATATCAACACCAAATTTGATATATCCTAAGATGATCGACACTAATTTCCCTCCATGAGATATTGAATTGGATCATTTCTCTAAATATGAAGCAATAATTGAATTTATGGGAGCTTACGACAATTTGCCCCATTATCATCATAAACGTGGATTACCTTATTATTTAAATCCTAATGCATACTTTGGAAAATCCACTTGCTTGGTAAATGTTACTCTAACACCTAATGAAGGGTCTGTAGAATCATCACAGTCATCTAGCCTCCTAGACCACAATACTCTACTTAATAGTAAGATTGTTGATGTCTTGATGGAGAAGGATAACCCTGAAAAGATTATCCCTATAGGAAATTGTTTAAGTAAAGAAGAAAAAGAAAATATGACCAAACTTTTACATGAGTTTTCTAAATTATTTGCTTGGAGTTATTTGGATATGTCTGGTATCGATCCTAAGATTGTAACACATAATATTGTATTACAACCTGGTATTAAGCCTATTAAGCAAAATATTCGTAAAATGAATCCCAAGGTTGCATTGTTAGTCAAAGCTGAGATAGAAAAGCTTTTACAAGCTGGCTTTATCCGTCCTATTGATTACTCACCTTGGATCTCAAATATTGTAGTTGTTTCTAAACTCGATAACTGTATTCAAATGTGCACCGACTTTAGAGATTTAAATTTTGCTTCTTTGAAAGATGATTTTCCTCTTCCAAATATTGATATGATTGTTGATTCAATAACTGGCCATACATTACTTTCCTTCATGGATGGTTTTTCAGGTTATAGTCAAATCTTTATCAACCCTCAAGATCAATACAAGACAACTTTTATGACCCCGTGGGGAACATTTTGTTGGGTAGTCATGTCATTTGGATTGAAAAATACTAGAGCAACTTACCAATGTGTTATAACTCTTATCTTTCATGATTACATGCATAACATCTTAGAGGATTATGTCGATGACATTCTTGCGAAGTCTATCCATCACCAAGATCACGTCACAATCCTCTATCAAATCTTTGAGTGAATACGAAAATATCATGCGCTTAAATCCCTATAAATGCATCTTTGGTATAGACAGTGGAAAATTGTTGGGATTTATAGTCTCGCATCGTGGTATTGAAGTAGACACAAGGAAAATTAATGTGATTGTTTACATTCCACCTCCTAAAAATATATTTCAACTTCATAGTTTACAAAGGAAGATACAGGCCATCCATTGATTTGTATCACAACTCATGGATATAACTCACCCTTTCACTCAACTATTGAAGAAAGAATCAAAATTTCAATGGAATTCTGATTGTCAAAAATCTCTGGAAGATTTAATAAACTATCTAGCTAAACCTCCTATTTTACAACCTGCCACTGTAGATAAACCTTTTCTTCTTTACACCTTAGCATCTACTCATGCTCTTGCAACATTATCAGCACAACATGATGTTGAAGGCAAAGAACATGTTGTATACTATATAAGCCAAACTTTGTTCGATTATGAAGTGTGGTATACTGTTATCGAGAAGCAGTGTATAGCTCTTGTCTTTGCAACACAAAAGTCAAGACATTATCTCTTAAATGTTGAAGTACATGTTATGGTAAATTTTGATCCTTTGAAGCATCTCTTCACTAAAATGGATCTTTCAGGTCACCTTGCTAAATGGGTTATGTTGTTAACAAAATTTGATCTCAAATTTATTTCTCAAAAAGTGATAATTAACTGACCATCTAGCTAAAGCACCTTCACCTTTCTCCATTCAAAACCAGGAAGAATTTCCCGATGATCAAATCCTAACTATAAACAAAGATGATAAATGGAAATTGTACTTCGATGGTTCAAGATGTAGAACTGGCTCCGACACTAGTGTTATACTCGTACCTCCTTCTAGTAACCCGATTCCTCTTTCTTATCGTCTAAACTTTTCATGTACAAACAACATTGCTAAGTATGAAGCCCTCATTGTAGGACTTCGCACCACTTTGGCTTTTAATATTAAAAACATCACTATCTATGGTGACTCGCAATTAATTGTCAGACAAATCACAGGATCCTATCAAGCTAAACAAGCTAAACTAGCACTTGCACCCATAGGAGAGGTTCAAGGAATACGCCGATAGGAACAACCAATGACATGAAATTTTCCTGGCGTTAATTTTTTTAGGGCGTGAGACACAAGCGAAGGACAGGCTGGAAAAAGATGTATTCAGATACTCAAATTTGCGGAGGAGATTCGGGCAGAAATTGCAAGAATGGCCACCGCCCTCTCTGCGCAAACCCCCAATTTCGATTAAAGTATGGTCAACGAGAAATGGGACAAGATTGCATGAAAATTTATCAATTGGATCCAGAGGTTCAATGGGCACGCTGATAATTTTCAAAAGAAATTGTAAAATTAATACTATAATATTTCTTGTTCCTATTTAAAATAGATACCATAATATGCAGGCAAAATTATAAGTTAAAAATAAAAAGTTTTAAATAGAAATAGTCAATTTATATCTAATTTTTTAAACTACAAAATTCAAAACAAACAAAATTTTGGGTATTGCTTTGGCATCTATATTGACTTCCTTTTAGATTTTTTTAAAAAATCTTTCTTTAATAACATAGTTGACTAGTAGACATAGTTGTTGCAAATGACAATGAGACAATAGAGTTATAAGATTAACATGCACACACAATCTTATACATCAAGAAATAGTAAAAGAAAATAATAACAACAAAATAAAATAAAATTTAAAATTAAAATTTGGTACTTTCTAATGATCCAATAGATATAGGCGGAAAGAATATCAACCCAAGGATTCAAATGAATCAAACATGGGAGACGCAAAGTCTAATAGTCCAATTCCTTTAGTCAGAAATTTGAGCAAAAAGGAGATCATAAAATTGTTATATCACACAATCAAATATCCAATTTTGCTACTGATTATTAAACTTTCAGTTGAACCCCTTTGAGGTAAGCACTTCAACTCCAAGCTTGGCAAGAGAATCTGCCACATGCTTTATTGCCCTTCTGACGTGGACATAACTTGAGAGAGATATTTCAGATTTTCTTGGATGGCACTAATTTTCTAGTGCTGGCACTGATTTTTGACAACAACATTGATAATGTTGTTGCAATCGCCTCATCTATTATTTTTTATCATCATTTCTAATTTTTTGGTTGCGATTATTTACCCTCTCCAAATCCTTTGCCCCAGCCACATTATTAGACACATCTCTAGGGGTCACTTAATAGATCAAAACTACCTTCCTTGAATCATTCTTAAAACCATTTTCTGCTCCAGCTAGGCCAGAGTTCCCTTTGAAGGTGCCATCAAAATTAATTTTCAAAGTGTTCCTCATCAGAGCCCTCCAAAATAAGGTCAATTTTTCTTTTCTATTTTTATGGAATCCTTTATTATGGACAATCTCTAGGTCTGATTTCCAATTGAGAAAAAATGGATAGTCAATTGGGTTTATAGCATCCTTCTTTGGATCAGTTCCTTGATGCTGCAAAAACCTTTGTCAAATATTTTTCTTGGAGGCAAACTTTTTAATTGGAAAATCTTCTTATTCCTCTCCATATGTAAATACCTGCACTTAATAACACCGAGTGTTGACCAAAGTTGCTCCAAGGAGGGGATTTCAACTTATATTGTCAAGACAAGAGCAAGTATTTAAGTTTTTTGGGGCTACCTGATATTGGAAAAACTTAAAAAATAAATACGTGTAAAATTAATATGTGCCACATAGTGGCCCAACTATCCTCGGCAAGCACCTTTTAGTCCCATGGCATAATTACCACAACAATGCTACTAGTTTTTACTCATAGTGGCCCAACTACCTACCTAGAATCATTTGTTTTTCTACATTGCTAACCATTTAACAAAAAGTGACCAGAGTTATTTGATACATTGGGCTGCTAAATGTTGATTTCCAGTCAAAATTAATACGTGTAACATAGTGGCCCAACTACCTCCCAAGTGTTCTTCTACATGGACTCCTACCTTCTTAGACTGCCACGCTCCCACATTGAAGTTTTATAGTCCCACTAAAGCCAAACAATACATTCACAGGTAACAATATGCCATTGCAAGTCAGGAATAAATTCCTCCAGTCTTAAATCTCTCTCCCTTTTTCGAGAGGATGAGTGTTGTTCAATGACAACAAATTGCCCAAGATTGGAATTCATCAAAATTACCCATTGCCTTAATTGAACGAGTTGAAAGTGACATGTTTGTAGGCCTTTTTCTCTGTCTATGATTGTAAGTCATGGTAGAAGCACACTAAATTAGAAGACTCCGCTAAATCTATCGCCCATTTCTGAACATACGCCCCTTTCTTTTCCATCTTCTAAATGCTCTAGATTGCTTAGTTTTTTCTTCTGATAAGTGAAATAGTTAAAAGCTTTTTCCAAAACTTGGAAATACTAACACCTACGCTGACTACTTCTGTCCTTTTGTAGGATGTTAGTATTTTTAATTTCCCTTACAGTTCCTGCACTTAACAGAAATACATCACTTATCATTGATCCAACCCCTACTTTTAATAATGAAAGTCAAGCTGAGGAGATCATTGTTATTGATCAGAATAGAGGAAGGTCACCTTCTGTGCGGCCACAGTCTATAGAAGGTGCTTGCAAAGCCTGTAACGAGGCTAACAATGTGACCACTCGCATAGCAGGGATCATGTACAAATGGGTGAATTATGGCAAATGACAGAAATCTTAATGGTTTGTTCTATAGGATGGTGTTCTATCTTATTACAAAATACATGGTTAGGATAAGATTGTCATCAGTCAAGAGATGGAGAAAGGCATTTGATTTATTGGAGAGGAGTCTAAAGATCATGAAGAAGCCCAAGCATGGCCAAGGTTAGGATGTTAGTTTGTTCAATAATAGCTTTGATTGTAGTGGGCATGCCTACATTTAACCAAGGACTATAATTAAATAGCGACTGGGAAGGCAATAGGCTTCAATGGATTGAACCACTCAGATATATAATAGTATAGCAGTCACAGAAACATAAAATTTGACAAAAAGGTTAATAAATTCTATATTATACATTTTATACTCACGTCTGTAGCTTGTGTCTATAGTTGCTTCTATCTGTTGTATACTCACGTCTGTAATTGCTTCTGTGTCTGTAGTTGCTTCTGTCTGCCTGTGTCTCCAGAAATTTGTTTTATTTATAGATTGTTAAGGCGGTGATAAAAGGGGGTAAATTAATGTATAAAATCTATCCATCCAGCAGGCATTTACTCCAAAATCTATGAAAGATCTCTGCATTTACTTCTCCAATCTATATTAGATCGGATGACTGTTCTGGCAAACATACAGAACATTTTGGGTGACACTGACTTTTTCCCGGCGTGGGAACAACCAAGGAGTTTAGAAGAGGCATGAGACAATGTCAGCTGCCACATTAGCAGCAATTTGGCACTTATCAACCTATTCCTTGAATAATTTATTAAATTATTAATGGACTTTAAAAAATTTCCATCGGCGTGAGATAATTCCGAGCACTATAATGCTCACAACTAAAAGCCTATCAGCGAATTATCTCAATACCAAAATCTTGCCTTACCTCTACTAAAATAATTCTCATCTTATATGATTGATAAAATTCCAAGGAAAGACAATCAACATGTAGATGTAATGGCAAGCACAGCTTCCCTTATATCCCATGACGATTCCCTTAAGGATTATAAATTCATCATTCACAATCTTTGAACACTAGCGGTAGACGAGGCCACATCTTCAGATACTGATCTTTGTTAGTACAGACTCAGATGAATGGTACTCCTGTTTATTCCATTTTTTGCATGGTGGTACCATCCCTGATTCAATATCTAAGACCACATGAGCTCTCCTCCACAAGCTCGTAATGCGTTATATCATCTTATCCAATGTCTTGTATCAAAGAAGCTATAATGGTGTTCTTCTCCGATGTCTTAACAATTCGGAGATCCTGATTGCTTTGGAAGAAGCTCACTTCAACACCTGTGGAGGGAATTTTGGAGGAAAAAATTTGGTACAAGAGTTATTACGTATGAGACACTATTGACAATGCATGGAACAAGATTCCTTTGCATCATGTCAAGAAGTGCCCGCAATGTCAATAACAAAAGCATTTAATCTGAGCTGCTACCCAGAAACTTTGGGCCCAAGTCTCACCTTAGCCATATTCTATGTGGGGCTTGGATCTAATTGGTAAAATTTCTCCACCCTCCTCTCAAGGACATACTTTCATCATCAATCACTTTACGAAGTGGGTTGAAGCAATTCTGTTATGATCCACGACGGCTGAAGTAATATGTCGCTTCATACAAGATAATATAATATCTTGATTTGGTATCCCTTCCTCTCGGGATTCTGATAATGGCATACAATTTAAGAACAAAGATGTGAAGAAATTCCTTGAAAAATATAACATCCAACATCACTTCTCTATGCCATATTATCCTTAATCAAATGGCCAAGCAGAAGCTTGAAATAAGATTATTGCACAAATTCTCCAAAAAACCATTAACAAACATCACAAAGATTAGCATACTCAACTCTCTTACGTGTTATGTGCCTATAGGAAAAGTGTATGTATAGCCATGGGAACTACACCGTATAACCTTGTATACGGTGCAAATGCGATAATGCCTTTAGAGTTAGAAATATCTTCTTTGTGAGTTTCCCTAAAAGACATTCTTGACAATGACATGGAAAGAGAGAAGTGACTACAACAACTTGAGATGCTCGATGAACATTGTATCAACGCTCTTTAACACATTAAGGCTCATCAGAAAAGCATCCAATGATCATACAATGAACGTGTCATCCATCGTTCATTCGAAGTTGGAGACTTGGTTCTCTATGAAAATCAACACAATGTCAACACACCTCCTGGTGAAAAAGGGAAGTTCAGCCCTAGTTGGGTAGGACCATATGTTATCACTGCAATTTATGGATCAAGAGCATATAAATCAGCAAATGAACAAGGTACACCTCTTAAAGAGCCTATTAATGCTATGCATCTAAGAAAATTCTATGCTTAAGATTGTATGTTAGACATTACTTCATAAAGCAAATTTATTAGTTTAGCTTCAATTTTGACAAGATAGAACATTTTGTCTTAATTTGTTTAACATAAAGTCTTTTTCAGTTAATCATTGTAGCATCTCATTAAAACATGTTTTATTAAGATCACATTTGCATTAATTGAAAATAGCATATTATTTTTACTCATGTGTAAATTCCTTAATTATTGTTGTAAAACATTATGCAAAGATTGGTTAGTTTAAATCACAAGAGCATTAAATACATTTTCACATGATCATTGAAACTATCACTTGTTGCATTTCATAAATCACATGTGATACATCAAAAACAACATAGATTTTAAAGAAAATTCATCTATACATATATAAGAGTTTGAATATACAAATCAAATTCAACTATCCCGTACATCAAAATGGGATGTCGTAATACAATACATGAGATACATATCACATAATTGAACCTCGGTCACCAGGCCTCTCAAGACTTGGTGTTGTCCATGTGACAAAGGGTTGCCCACGAGTGGTCACAGACTGTGAATGACTCCTAGAGACACTCCATGACTATAGACCCCTGAGCTCACCTCTAAGCCCCATCACCTCCCCCTGAGACTCCATGTATAGCTAGTGGAATCGATCTCTCTTTGAATACACCTTCTCTATCTTACTGAGTCCTATCTCTCTCAGCTCTCGCTTGATCCAACTCGGTTTGTAAGATCTGAGTCACAACATGGCCCATCTCAGATGGAGGCAATGCCGCAACCTGATCTTATTATGTCCAGAGCTCGACCTCCACATGCTCTATTCTTTGGATCGCCTGATCCCTCTCCTCTGCAAAGTGATATAAGGTGGCCTCCACAACCAATCTGTAACTCATAAAAGGCATGAACATCTCTGCATGCCAACCTTCTAAGTGCTATGGCGAATACCTCGTTTGCACTCGTTGCTCTGATACCTCAGTTGGAACCATGTTGGCTATGACTCGACTCACAAATTCATGCCATCCTTGGGTACCAATTATCAAACGTAATGCAAGAATCATGTTAGTAAATCATCAAATATATATATATATATATATATATGCATAACGTCATCATAATAAGCAAATAATAATCACAACTATATAATAACATCTCACTAGGATATCCATCCTACCAACCGAGATCTCTTATCGTTGTTAGTATAACAACATCTACAGTTGTCCCTATAGTTGGGGGCATAGAGCTACTTGCCTCCCCTTGCTCATGCCGACTCGATCTTGTAGTAATAGTGGGGCCCGGACCACGAGCTCTTGACTGTGGTCTCCCCTTGGTCTCCTCGTCAATGTCTGCCTCTTGCTACTCCCACCGTGGTCTCTCTCTGAAGATTACTGCGATGATATATCCTCCTCATCCTCATCATCATCCACATCATCGTTAAGATCATAGTACCTAGTGAAATCACTAACACCATCCTCCTCTCTTGTGTCACCCCCACGACCCACCCATGGCCGCGGATTACTTGTGGGATGACAAGCAGGGAAGATTAGAGCAAGTCATGTTGTCTCCCACCAGGTAATGTACACTCAGGTAGCACTGACATCGTCTGCCTCTGTTACTGGCTCTGCATCTGCTACACTATCATCATCATTCTCAACAACCTCAGCTATCGTCGGTCGTGGGGCATCATTTGCCCCGATTGCACTATGCGCTGAGTGTGCATAGCTCGGACACATACTAGGGACATCATGTTTGCATCCGAACTGTCATGCGACTCTATCAAAGTAAAACTAGACAACGATGTGATCTAGGCAACTAACTAGTAGTCAATCTTGTTGCATCCTCGCTAGTTGTCTGTGTTGCTCCATCCATGGCCTCTAGCCGCGATATGGTCTCTAGATAATATTGTTGCACCATAGTCTATTGAACACCACTCTTCGGTACAATAAATCACCATATCTCCAACATATGATGAGTGGATAGGCATGCACATGTGGATGTGTCCATGTCAACTCTATGGGAAATCCTATAGGCCGCGTGCACCTAATGTGCTCGAACATCTATACCTATAACAAAGTACACACCATCAGGCTCTATGCCTCATAATGAATGTATCACCCCAAGTCTTGATAGAGGTGCGCAAGCATACTGCGCCCCCGCGTGTAGATCATCCTCTACTCGTCCATCGCCCTAATCGTATGTACGAGGCCCCCATGAAGGTGTGTGCCCCGTCCATCCTATGTAACTACTAAGGTGATGGTCATGATCATGATGCGACACAATAAAGGTATATCCGTGCAACCCTGCTCCAACATCGAAGCGTGATATCCCCACCCAAATGATGTGACAACACGACCAAGACAGTAAAGGTAACTCTCTCGAGTGTACGTCGTCGAACGTTGTTCTACAATATGCATTGTTTGTCCTCAAACTGGAAGTTGCAAGATATTGTACACGTCCTCTAGTGTCATCGTCATCTCTCTTGTGGGCAAATGGAATGTAGAAGTATCTGCATCCCATCTCTCCATCAATGCCATCATCATACTGTAGTGAAATCTCATTGTGGGCATCTTGAATACCCACCATAGGCCTATCTCTTGCAAGAACCCTCGATCCTTGTCAGAGATAGTACCTAGGTGGCTCTATAATAGCATCATGAGTCGACCACTTGTGTGCTCTCGCATCTTGAGGACATCCTGTATATCAAAGAAATAATTTCTAAATCAGGTTTCATCACCAAATTATCAACAAACACCTAACACATCTATCTATGCCTTGTCTCTGGGGCCCATGTCCTCTCTGGACCTGGGTGTGTAAGCACAAAAATCACACACAACCTCCACGAGGACCCCTATGATGATTTTAATCCTTATCACGTACATGCAAGTGTGAAATAATGTCCTTTAAGCAACAAACCTCTTGATGATGTGTCCTCTTTCTTATCTTGTGTTGTTTCTTCCTTGTCAATTTCTCTCTCCTTGTTTGTGACACTTCTCGATACTTGTTGTGACACTTGTCGACTTGTGTTTTCTAAGCTTTTGACCTTGCTCCTAAGCCTTGTGAGTGTCTTGTAGGTGAGTTTTCACCTCTCCCCTATGTTTTTCATCTTGTGCACCTCCTAGAAGCCTTCTAGAGGTCTCCTTGTCCATCTCCCACTTTCAGTTTTCAGTTTTGCCTAACCAATCCAAATATCCCCCTATTATTTCCTGATCTCCCCTGGGAGATCCTATAGATGCAAGTGGAGATTTGGATTCTTCCACATGCCTGACTTGTTTCTTGAAGCAGGACCACTCCTTTTCTTCTCTTCTTGCATCTCCCAACCTATTTTTCTGCTTCTAACCCTGTCCAGCTTAGATCTCCCCTGGGTGACCCTACTGGCAAAAGGGGTGACCCTGCCATTTTCACAGCCACGGAAAAACTCGAGTTTCTCACTCGTTTTTGCTTCGTTTTCACCTATTTTTCTTCCAGTTTGCATGATTTTTGATCCCTAATATAGAGTTAACTATTTCATGCACCCACACATGCATAATTAGCTCTATTTGATCTCAAATTAACTCTTCAATCAATCTCATGCATTCCCTCACCTCCATTTTCTCTCCAGTGATAAGCTATAATTGCTTCATCACTCTCTAATCAATTGAGTTCACTGGGTAATCAATCCAGTTCACTCCCCAATCAATCCTTGTTAACTCTTCAATCAATTGAGTTAACTTCTCAATTAATTCCACCTCTCATCCATTCTTCTAACCTATAAATACCCCTCACCTCTTCATTAGTGAAAAAATTGAGCAAGTTGGAGAATACCCTTCTCTTCTTCACAAGCTTTTTCAAGCTTCTTCACAGGCCTTTGAGCCTCTTTCTTTAGTTTTTCAAAGCTTCAAAGCTTTCATTGTTGCATAGCTTCAAATCTCTTCCACAGAGGCAAATTCATTATGCACACAGCTCTTGTCAATTTTTGCTCTCCAACTTAGCATTCAAATGCTCTTACATGATGAAGGTACCTTTTGCTTTATTTGTTCAACCAAGCAATGCTACACTGCTTCATTCTATGCCATTGTGCTCAATCCAAGCTCTCATTGAGCTCATACAAGCTTCATCAAAGCTTCTTTTTGCTTCTTTGTGTCATTTTGTAGTCAAGAGGATCACCCACTGCCACAAAAGGACTTGAGGTTTCTAATTACAAGGATTACTGAGGGTAGTGGAGTCACACAAATCTTCATTTCTTCCAGTTCCTTCATTGTTTTTGTTCAATTCATAGTAATTAGGAAACCAAATTTGCTCTTGGGAACAGTAAAACATTGCTTTTTCCTTGATAATTAGATCTTGCATGTTAGATTAATTACTTTCATCTTTCTAGATCTAGATTATTAGAAGAAGCATTTTCTCTTTTCTTTAGATTATATTACTTCAAAACTATCAAAACCCCAAAAACCATAGGTTAACTTTGCATTAGAAAAATCATATAGGATTGCATACATATTTCCCTTTCATAGATTAAAAGTACTTTACATTTCCAAAATACTAAAAAGGACAAAAAAATGTTTTTGCATATCATTTAGCTTTGCATGCATATAGAAACCCTAGAATAGACAAAATTGTAAACCCTTGATAACATCACGAGGTAACCATGGTTAAACGATCCAATCAAACCCTCGATACCATCACGAGGTAAACGTAAGTCAAACCCTAGGTCAACTAAACCCTAGGTCAACACCCTTAGATCTGGTTAAGGTTGTAATCACACATTTACCTCTATCCTGATATGAATGTGCTTGGGAGTGAGAGGAGAGTGGGTGAGGGCTATCCATGACGAGATCGAGGAGATCCATCCACGACCACAACAAGAAACATTTGTTCTACCCCAAGGAGACCCATTTGTCTTCTTGTTGTTAGAAGAAACTAGACAATTACAACTACAACAAGAATTCATTCGAGGTATTGAAATAGTAGAAGCCATCAATGAAAATAATCGCTTACCCACATAGAGGTGGAATCTAAGGAATCCAAACAGGAGAAGAGAAACTAGTGACCCTTCGGGTCATAAGGTTATCTCAACTACAACTTCAATTGAACGAAACATACAACTAAGCACACAACAACAAAGGCCATAGTACTTGCCGACCCCTGTCCGTGAAGTCCAGCTCTCCAATGAGCCAGACCATCACTGTGTCTCACCTCCTCTCAACTGGCTACTTCCATGTGAGTGAGAGTGACATGGTGGATTGCCCTGTGGCAAGGAGGGAAGGGTCCATGTGCGTGCCAAAATCTGACCCGACAGCTCCAAGCAACTAGAGTCACGATTTTGAGCGTATAGGGTGCCCTAGGAAGACCTGGGCGCCCCAGGAGGACCTAGGCGCCTAGAGAGGACTTGGGTGCCTTGGCTGGACTTGGGCACCCTAGTTGGGATCTCCTATCCAGATCATGCTACATGGCACAAAAAATGGTAAAAATCACAAAAATAGGAAAGAACTGAGACATAAGTGAAGTTTAGAGTCCTACCTCTGGCTCGATCCGCCTGTCTGCAACTCGGGACCGGAGCACCTCTATCCTCGAAAGCTGGTATGCATGTCGAGTTGGCATGGTCAATATCTTTCTCCTTCTCCCCTTCTCATCTACAATAAGGAAATAAGCATGAACAATGAAAAGGTAAAAACTCACTTTACTTATAGTAAATGAATGAGAATTCCTATCACTATCCAGGTGGAAAAGTCTACAACTTTACTCATACAACTCTATCTTGGGTTGTTAAACTCATATTTTTGCGCTGTCTATTGCATTGGGTTCCTGATTGCACCCGTGATCTTGCCTAATGCTTTGTGCTTTGGTGTTGTTTGCAAAAACAACCCTCACAAACATTCCTCATCAAACTTTCCATGAAATATGTGTGCGAAGATTACCACCTTGTTTCTCCTTTTCAGACTAAGAAAGCAGAAACTAGGGGGGCATAAATCTCCCTCAATTTCCACCCCAATCATGTCTCATCACTCAATCCCCTTTGTACTTATGACTGACATATTTGTTTGTTGTTTGCAGGGTGATTTGATTTGGATTATCTAACAAGTGTTCCTTTGGAGGATGCGGTCTCTAACTTTATGATCTTACAAGATTATAGATTGGGGGCTTCTTCCTTGTACATGGCAACATCTCATCTTCCTCTATAGTATCCTTTTGGGTATCCTTTTCATGATTGAAGTATTTACTTTCCTTTAGTTGCATATGCATGTAGTGTCATATGGCCACTAAAGTGGGGGCTAAATGTTATGTTGAAAATTGTACTGCTGCATGGATTAGCACAATTTCACATAGTTTAGCTCCTCTCCTTGGTGTCCGTTTGCCCTATTTGTTTTTGGACCTACCTAAACCCTAATTGACATGTACCCTATCGAGGAAATGTCACATTTCAGAGCAATAACCGACAAAATTTGAGATCAAACCTTGGATTCCAGATGTTCTGGACCCCCTTAATCTAGACCTTAAGTGAAATTTGGGCCCTGGACTTGGGCGTCTGCACCCTAGTCCAACCCTAAATCTCTGGGTCCCAATTTTTGGTGTGGTGTCGATTTATCCTATGTATTTTAGGATTTCAAATTTAAATTTTCGTTCCTGCATGACGTCGACACTATTATTTTGATTTATTGTATTTCTAAGGTTAAGTATTTAAAGAGAATTGGAAAACACTTTTTCACACACAACACTTATGCTAACTTATGCTAAAATTCTACTACTACTACTATTCAAGGTCTACACTTTGTTGAAGCTCTTTGAAGATATTGATATTTGCTATCATGGAGATATTTGGTGGAGATTAGGAATCAAGATCGTGAGTCTATCTTGCTCTTCCTAGGGTTTTGCCAACAACCCTTTGTATGATCAGGAGAAGGGTTGAAGCCTCCAACTTGAGCTTTGGAATCCTTCGTAGATACGGTTGCCTCGCCTTCTTGTTCTACAAGTCTTCATCACTATCATCTTCTTGAGGTGAAGTTGTTGTTGTTTCCTTGAGTGAAACATTTTGTGGATCTATCCTTGATGCTTGAGTCATTTAGGATCTTGCATTCATACTTACACATCGGTTTATGAGCACAGACATCTGCATACTTTATCATTGGCTATTGTTGAGGTAGAAATACCAAAGACAGGGTTTGATTGAGGCAAATGCCTATATAGCCACAACCATCCTTCTTCTCCTTTTGTATGTGCAGGTTACATTCGGGAAGATCTAACAAAAAGGAGCCGAAGAAGAACATGTATTGCAAGTACAATCGTCACAAGATTTAAAGTTTCTTCATCAGAGAATCTTCAGGACGGGCACGCACCCTAGTCTAATAGGGCTTCAAATCCAGGATTTGAAACCCTTTTTGGAGACTCTGATGCCTAGTGTAGAAAGTTTCATTATCAAAAATCTTTCTGGACTACGGGGCGGGCACCCTAGTCTGATAGGTATCTAATTTCTAGGTACACAGTCACTGACACTTCTGATCTGCATTTCTATAGTTTGTTTGATAGTCTCTGTTTCATAAACTAGTATGTTTCAACATTCTTTACAATTAGGGTTTCATGTAATAAAGTTGTCTAAAGCTTGTGAAAACCTAATTGGCACATCCATTCATCTACAACAACATAAAAAAGGAATAGAAATCATTAGCTTGATCCTTCATAGCGAACAAGCTCGGTTCCTATCTCCTAATGTTGGTGTATGTGAAAAGAGGGGCTTGATTTGGTGTATACATGTTATCATACCCCCAACCCCTTTTCACCATCTAACGGAAATGAATTGATGTACTTATTTCTACTTGATTAATACGAGCTACATTGCTTTCTAAGGAGATGAGTAAAAACTCCATTGACGAGGGGTTGAAGGATGCCTTGCATGCTTGGGGAAGGCCTAAGGACAAATGCGGGTCTAAAGGGGAATGGAAGAAATCAAAAGACATGTCCAATTCTAAAGGATTATCCAAAACCCTTGGGAATAGTAAAGTGTTAGAACTATGGAAAGAGAGGACATGCAAAGAAGGGATGCAAAAATAAGAAGAGCTTTGATGATTACTCGAAAGTGATATACTTTTATTTCTACTAATGTCAGTAGTGATGACCCTTCACTGATTGATTTAGGTTGCTCCTATCATATGACTTCTCACAAGGGGTTGTTTTTGTCATATGAAGCTTATGATGGAGAAGAAGTTTTCCTTGGTGACAATAGTACACATTAGATTGTTGGTAAGTGAAAGGTACATTTGTGTTTTTGTGATGGGAGGGGGAAAACTCTCCATGTTTTTTTACATATTTTAGGACTTGTGAGAAATATTCTTTCTACATCCATGTTGAATCATTTTGAAGTGCATGTGACATTTGATAAGTTTGATTACAAGTTGGTTAGAGGAAATCTAGTGGTAGTGAGAGACTCACAATTTGGGGGTGTGTTTAAGCTTGATGCCTCCACATTTTGTAAAGTTGCTAACATGACTAGCACTTCTAAAAATACATGAATGTTGTGGCACCAATGTTTGGGCCACATTAGTGAAAAAGGTCTTCAGACCCTTATTAATAAAAATGGTTGGCAATTTTTCTATTTACTTTGATGAACATTTTGATTTATGTGAACATTATGTATTTGTCAATTAGAATTGAGTTTCCTTTCCTATAATAAGCTATAAAGCAAATATATTATTAGAAATCATTCATTTAGATGTGTTTGGTCCAGTGGATGTGGGTTCTATGGGTAAATATTAAGATTATGTTACATTGATTAATGATCATTTTAGATACACTTAGGTTTATTTTTTCATTCTAAATTTGAAGTTTACTCTAATTTTAAGGAATTCAAGATCTTGGTTGAAAAATCATTAGATAAGAAAATAAAGGTGTTGAGATCTAATAATGTTGGAGAATATTGCTCTAGAGAATTTGATGGTTTATGTAGACATGCAAGTATTGTTTGACAAAAGACTACACCTTATATGCTTTAGCAAAATAGTGTTGTAAGGAGGAAGAACCAACCATTAATAAAAAGAGCCAGAAGTATGTTGAGTGGTACATAGTTGGATTGGTGCTTTTGGGTAGAGGTTGTGAGTACTACTTTTTACTTGATTAACTGATCTCCATGTTCAACTCTTGTTGACAAAAATGCTTATGAAGTGTGGATAGGCAAGAAACCTTCTATTTCACATTTAAGGGTGTTTGGCTATGAGGCTTATGTTCATGTCTCTAAGGAAAAGTGATCTAAGTTGGATCTAAAAGCATAAAATGCATATTTGTTGGTTTTAATGAGAGTGTAATAGGTTATAAGCTTTGAAATCCACTAACCTTAAAAATGATTTATTCTAGAGATGTGATTTTTAGGGAGCTTAGAGCATTTTTAGATCTAGTGCAACCAAAGGAAAAAGAAGGAAAGAAAACAATGCATTTGGAGACTAAGATCAAGAAGCAAGAAGATGCACATGTTGAAGAACAAAATTATGGATTAGAGGTTGGAGAGGAAGAAGAGGGTTTAGATGATATCTCTAAGAAAGATGAGTATGCAAAGAAATAAACAAATCCGCTTACTCTAGTCTTGATATGATCCATGAGACATTAGAACCTAGTTGATAGGTATAGCCCACCACATTTCCATTGTGTATTTGCTTTAAGTTGTAATGATGATGAACCGAGATCTTTTAGGGAGGCTACCACTATAAAGGATGGTGAATCTTGAATGAAGGTCATGTAAGAGGAGATAGTGGCCTTGGATAGTGGTGACACTTAGGATCTTGTGAGTTTGCCTTAGGGAAGGAAGCCCATTGGTAGAAAGTGGACATGCAAAAATAAATTTAGAGTAGATGATCAGTTAGAGAGGTAGAATGCCAAATTGGTGGCGGAGGGCTGCTCCTGGAGAGAGGGAGCTGATTTTGGTGAAATTCTCTCACCTATCACTAAATTATCTTTCATTAGATTCTTATTATCTATTGCTACTACTTCTGATTTTGAGATTGAGCAAATGGATGTTAAAATTGTTTTTTTGCATAGAGATTTTGAAGAAAAAAATTATATGTGACAACTTGATGGTTTTATGGTAAAAGGGGACATTTGACTTATAGGTTAAAATGATCATTGTATGGTTTGAAGTAATCACCTCATTTGGGGTATAAGGTGTTTGATGCTTTTGGGTTTTGTTATAAGTGAATAGGATCACTATGTTTACATTAAATATATTACTGATCAGATTCTAATCATTGTATTGTATGTGGATGACATTATTTTTCAATAACAATAAGGGGATGATTAGGGAGCTTAAAACTCAATTTTTTTATGGATTTGACATGAAGGATTAAGGGGAAACAAAATTCATTCTTAGAATGCAAATTAGAAGGGATCAAGTTCACAATAAGATTTGGCTTAGTCAGAGTAAGTATGTTGACACTATATTGCATAATGGTTTGCTATGCACGATTGCAAACTTGTGAGTATTTCTTTACTTATTGGCACTAAGCATTCATCTATATGTGCCCTAAGTTAGATGATGAATTGGATAATTTATATAATGTGCCTTATGGTAGTGGTGTAGGAAGCTTGATGTGCGCAATGATATGTACTAGACTAGATATTGCCCAATCAATGGGAGTTCTTTGTAGGTTTATGTGTAACCTTGGTAGATAGCACTAGACTTGTGTTAAGAGAATATTTAGATATTTATGAAGAACTTTTGATCATTTCTTATGTTATCATGGTTCTAATGATGTGGGTAAGATATTAGACATATATGGCTTCATTGGTGTAGATTAGGTAGGTGACTTGGATAGTCAAAGGTCCACTAGTGGCTATGTGTGTTTCTTTGTTTGGTAGTGCTACTAGTTGGATGAGTAAGAGGCAACCCACAATTGCTTTTTCCACTACCAATTTAGAGTATATGGTTGCTACACGCACTTGTAAAGAGGTGGCTTGATTACAAAGACTGTGTTCAGGCATTGGTTTTAAGTATAAGATGGCTCAAATTAGATGTGATAGTTAAAGTGATATCTATTTGGCCAGGAATCCCATGTACTATGCTCATCCAAAGCATATTGATGTTCAATACCACTTTGTTCGTGAGATGGTAGAGAGTGGTAAGGTTGTGATTTAGAAGGTTGAGACTCGAGATAATGTTGTAGGTTCACTTACAAAACCAGTGAGCACAAATAAATTCTCTTGGTGCAAGGAGGCCATGGGCCTTGTATTTTGTACTTGATTCATTTCATGATTCTTATTTATGTCCTTGAATTGTATAATATCAAGTGGGAGAATGTTAGGATAGTGTGATAATCAATTGCAATCTTAATGTATAATGTTGGGTCTCTAATATTCTTAGAATGGATAACTTCGAGACCTATGTGGAGTTGAGGGATATTATTTTACTATCATTCTCTAGATTGTGTGAGATATTGTTGTAATGAAATTGAATAAGGGAGGTTTACAAAAGGAAGTCAAAGGTTGGGAGTTATGGAGCATCTTTCTCAAAATAGACAATAATAATGTAGTTAGTGCACTCATGGAGCACCTAGGAAAGATAAAGTGGGCTTAATGGAATCTAATGATGGAATCTATGACATGATAGTGTGTAAGATGAGCTAATTTCTATTCTGGAGACCACTCTCATGTAGTGGGTCATGAAATTTTTTATCATTCCATTTTAAGACCATGTTTGGGCCCATGGTATTGTTTTATGGTAGTTTTTTGAGCCTCCTAGAGTCTATATTGAGGGATTGGCAAGGAGGAGGTATGATTATTGTGCAGGTGCACTACTAGAATGTTATTAGACTAAAGAAGATTGTATAAGGTGTATTGATGTACTTGTTTCTACTTGATTAATACAAGCTCTGTATCTCTTTGGTGATGTTTTTCTCGAAAGGGTTTCTCCACGTGTATCCAACGTCATATGTGTTTTTTAATTTTTATTGTTATTATACACACTTATCTATGTGTTATTTAAATTGTAATGGTCAATCACATGAACCTCTAATTGGGTTAATCAGATTTGTACACATTAAGTTTATAATTTTATTGTTATTATTCATTAGTTTTCTTAACAGTTGTTTGGCTAGAGTTACTCTATTCCTTTACCCAATAAGCTCAACTATACTCAAAATCTCTCAACCCGATCATATTACTCAACCAATGGCATGAATATCCTCTAACACCTTGTCATCAAGCCTTGAGAATAGCATGAACCCTTGGATCAAGGCTAAATCAACAATGCAAAAGTGTTCGCAACATCATGGCCCTTTGTTAATTAATTCCTATTTTTCTTTAACTAATTGCATGGATTCTTAGTACTTCCTTCCCAAAATCTATTTAAAACTAATGCATGTTGTTGATTTGAAGTTAACTTGTCATAATCTTGCAGCAGCTGGAAGTCATATTGACATAGCTCCAAGGAAAGTAATACTTTTGGACTTACCCTTTTTTGGACACATGTGCTTCATCAATTAGTTCTTGATTCACAACCACCACCACTTAGGAATTTTGTGCGAAGCTATTAGGGAATGGAATAACACATGCCCTTAGATTCTAAGTTGATTAATGATTTCCATTATGTTGATGATAGGGACTTCTCATTATGTTAGAAAATGAACATCATAATTTTGCTAAGCTAGTCCACTAATACATAAAGAGTTGGTACATGGTCACAAAACAAGCAAGATTTCAAATCACTTAAAGTGAAATGTGGCTATTATTAACCATTCAATAATGAAATATAACAAAAGAGCATAGACTAAGGCAAATTTCTCTGGCTTCTTTACATAGACATTAGAACCAGTCCACCATGAATGCAAACCAAAAACTTGATCAATACAATAAAGGATGAAATTTCACATAGGCTAGATGGTTTTGTTGCTAGATTGTCCTCTCACAAGCACACTAGATCTTATTGAATTATTCTTGGAAAAATCATCTAGCAATGTAATGAACGTAGAGATTTACACAAGCTAGGGAATAAATTGCATGGACATATGACATGAAGATCAACATAAGCAAAACTCAAAGCCACAATAAGAGGATCTCAAGTTGGGTGTCAACAATATAAATGGGCCAAATATAAGGGATATGTGAACACATGGTTGGGATAAGGGACAAGTATATAGGGATGTGTGTAATGGATAGGTTGGTGTCATAGTGCAAGGGACTTGACTTTAAACAATAATACACCATTGGTCAATATGTCAATGTATCAAGGCACTCTCCTCAAAATGGGCCCAATACTAAATGGGAAATGGCATGGGTATGCAAATTTCACCATTACACAAACCAACGATGTAATATTGTTAACACCCTTCTCCTCTTTACTTATATTATTTTTGAGGATAATTCCTTTTCAAAGAAAGTTGTAGTTGATGCCTATTTTAAATGTGTGATAGATGCTACTCATTGCATGATTTTTCTATTTTTAAGGTCTGTAATGGAGTGTTCGGTGTGAGAAGAATTCAAGAATGATTTGTATACTTTTAGTAGATATGTATCATTTCGAGTGTTTAAAAATATTTAATTTCCACCTTGACTACTAATTTTACTTTGATATGCATCCACCTAATAGTTTTGCATGCTCATCAAAATGGGATGGGGGCAAAATGTAATGGTGAAAATTACATATCCATGCCATGAACTAGAGTGTTCTTAATGCAATGTATAGGCTACAAGTGACATATTCTTGTGTAAATTCTGCTCATGACATCACCTTATCTTGATCCCATTATCACTTCTCCCTAGAGATTGATCCCAATCCCTATATCCACTATTCATCACCCTAGATTAGATCCATGAGTGTGGACTTGACCCAAGTCATTTCTACAATTGCAAATTTCAGCCATAGACTTTTAAAATTCAAATTCATAATAAATCTTGCTTACTTCTTCCTACTAGCTATTGTAAGCCAACCTAGCACATGTTTGTGTTTATTTTCGTGCTATGTCATTGTATTTAAATACATTCATTTATTCATTTTGAAATCATCTAAGAATGCTAGAATGTGAAAGAACATATAGGTCAAAGATCTTAAAAAGGAATCATTTTGACATTGTCTACTTGTGACATCATTGAAGATCCATTGCACACTTGCTTGTTGTCCTCAATCCTTATTCCAAAGCCATTGAATTAGTCCAACCAAGGTCTGATTAAGGAGAACATGGCCCTCATGATTTAGTACATTCCCCACAAGTGTTTGTAAACATCACCTCCTTAATAAAATACAGATTATAAAAGATTGAGGTGAGTGAATTCCAACACAGATTTATGGCAGTTCATTCCCATGGGTATAAGTTTAGGTCCACATGTTAGATCATTTATGCAATTGTTGAGATTAGTTATGTAGGTGCAGATCTTTTTTTTATAGTAAAACCCGGTTTTAAGGTCTAGGAACCTATATCAAAAAATGGGCTTTCACCCACTATCCAGAAGGAGCATACAGTATCGAAGCTGTTAATGAGAAATAACAGAAACACAACTATATTAAAATATTTACCCTTTTAACCCACTATCACAAAAACCCAGTCTATATCCCTAATTCGAATGTCTATACAGGATTTGGGCAAATTACATAGGCCCACAATCGTGATAAACAATATACACAAAAAAACCATACTTAACATACCCTAAACATCATTTGCACCTCCAAGATCCACGATATCATTTTCAGAGTCACACCTGCATGAGTATGAAGGATGTGGGAGCTTCGGTAGAGAGACGTCTAACTTTTCTGTTGCCTGCTCCATCACCACCCTGGCATCAATTTGCATGTTCTGTAAATCACGATTGTGCCCCATCACTAACTCCATATTAGCTTTTGCCTGTTTCATCACCTCAATCATATCTCCATGTATCAGTACCGATGATGCCGCAATAGAAAGCATAGTGGCCATTGTCAGGGATTGCGTCGCTCCAAACACATTCCATAATCCCCTCATGCTTCCAAAGTCAAGAAGCAAATTGGCCATAGCTAAACAAATATTGACTCACTCCTCACCATCCACCTCCTTTGCTATTTTCAGAATTCTTCCCAACCATGCCCTCAAAACAAGGTTCTTAATCTCTTGCTCAATCTCGTTAATGAATTTGGCCATAGCCTCCTAACTAGACAACTTCTTTTCCCTCTTTCTAACCCTCACCTTCCTTGCAGGTTTGTCTTGGACCACCTTTCTCCCTCCCATAGTCTTGCTACAACTCCTCCTACCCAACTGTCTCCTAGGCACCTCCGACCAAAATCTTCCCATTAACACCTTCCTTAGTTGGCATCTCCTTCTGCAAACCCTCTCTCTGCAAAATCGAGAAGAACCAAATGACTAGCAAAGAGTGAAGCGAGATTAATCCCATCGATCTGCCACCCCACACAAAGCATGACATGACCATCCATATCATAATATCTTCACACTTGACACACTTAAATAACCCTGCACATCCCTTATCATTCTAACGTATTTTGTCCAAGCCCTTATGGATCTTGCCCCTTATCGGGTGTATGTAGGTGTAGATTTAACTAAAGTGAAACACAACCAATTTACATAATCTAAGGCAATCGTTTGAGAACATTGTGACAAATTGATTCGTAACATCTTCATCATTTTCACACCTTCAAAATCCAACTAAATATTACATTTAATTTATTTAATTTCCACATTTAAATCATCATTTATTATTCCAATCCCAAATTATTTATCTAAATTAATTGCACTATTTATTTATTTTTTAATTAGCCTAGACATTTTAGGTAAGGTGTGTATTTACCGGGACACTTTTCAACTCTTAGAAAATATTTATTTTGTGCTTATGTGGTGGTTTAAAAATAGAAACAATATAATAAATATATTATTGTTATTACTGCGATCTTTGCGCTAATTTTCGTCCGCCTCATAGATGCTCGCTTTCGAAGTTAGGGTTTGAGGCTTAAAATCTTTTGGTTGTAGTTGGTTGAGGTCTTGCTGCTAAACCCTTTGCACCTGTACCAAACATGGCGGTCGGGTAAATTTTTCTCCTTGTTTATCTTATCCTGACTGTATCTGCAGATTTATTCATTGCATGTAAAGCCCTAATTATTTGTTGTGATTTTGAAACAAACCAGGAAGAACAAGCGCATCTCAAAGGGCAAGAAGGGAGGAAAGAAGAAAGCGTGAGTGATTAGATCTAATGGTTTCCTTTTCCTCCTTTTCAAAGCAATTACAATTGATACACGAGGAATTAATAGTGATTGTAATATACAGGGTCGATCCGTTTACGAAGAAGGATTGGTATGACATAAAGGCTCCTTCTTCCTTCAACACCAGGACCGTTGGGAAGACGCTTGTTACGAGAACACAGGGAACCAAGGTAACACATCCTTTCCATCTTTTCATTCATTACAGATTTAACATTTCCAAAGTATTTGCAGTTACTGTGCCATCTAACTCTTCTGCAAATGTATGTTTTATTACGTTTTAGAAGAAAAACCTCTTTTGTCTAGTTTTGATTTTCATTCTTCTTCGTTTTCGGTGTCTTCGCTGGCATCTCTTGGCTTTTTATATTGGGCAACTTCTGCAATGCTGTTGATGTGAACAAATTGCAGAAGCATCCTTTCAATCAATTGGACGGACCGTAAAAATCTCATGTACTCTATTATTTGCCGTGTGAAGATTGCCAATCGTTTGATAGTTGATTTTTCTACCATTTACAGTTAAAATTTATCTGTTATATTTAGCTATGCATATTTAATACTGATCGGTTGATCTCTCTACATTTTACAGTTTAAGTTAAAATGTATCTGTTGTCACTTTACAAATGTATTTATTGATCATTTATATTTTGCTAGCTATGTACGTTTATCCCATATCAACTTGTTTTTGCGGGCTTATTTGTTGGTTACTTGGACTGGATTGGTTAATCAGGCTATTGTTTAGTAGTGATGTCTTCAGTTGGGCGTTTTGGGCATTAAATTTTCTTTTAGGATATATTTACTCACCTAGTGTTCTTCCGTAGGGTTCTAGCTAAAAACTATAAGAAACTCTTGCAGAGAAAATAGGGTTCTTTACACGATCCCATCTTCTTTGTGAATTATCTGTACAGATTATCCATGTAGGGAATGCTTTTAGAATTTAATGTGGCCAAAAGTTTCTTTTCTAAAATTAGAGGACAGTGATTTTTTTGACTTGGCAAAAGAAAAGGTTTTGTGTGTAGTGAAATGTAGCGGCCCTCCACACCTCAGAAACTACTCTCCCGTAATAATACTCCTGTTTTTTTCTCCCATCTTTTTGGGACGAGAATTTTTAATTGAGCTAGTTTCTTGGGACCACCTGTGCCACAGAAATAGCAGCAGTTGACCCTTTTCTACATAAATCAGTTAAGTGAGTAGCTGTTATGGAGTGAGCCTCTATTTTCTTTTCTGTTTCTCTCTGAGCCTCAGGTTGTCAAGAGTCTCCACTCTTTGTATAGATTTTCTTTTTCTTGTTTCCACAAAGGGGCACTTATGGTAGTCCACAATACCACTTATCCAATATAAAATGTGATTAAGTTCTAATTGAAAATAACTAATTCAATTAGAACTTATTCACATTTTATATGTACACTAACTAACTAACTCAAAGTTGAGAAAATAAGGAGTGAATAAATCTACTGTCATTGTTTGTGCTGTCTAGTTTAACATATTTGCAGTGTTACTTGGTTATGATCTCAAAGAGTTAAACTGTACACGCTGCTTTGAGCTTCAAGGTTCTTTGAAGTTACTTTGAAATATTGGATGCAAGTTTATTTTCCATAATTTGATTTTTACATATATGAGTATCTTTATCCTGCATATTGTTTTGGCGGGTCTTAATGTTTTCCAAGCCTAGTATTCTGTATCAGTTTTCCCTCAGCTATTATTTTTGTTATTGCAACTGTGATGCAGATTGCTTCCGATGGTCTGAAGCATCGTGTGTTTGAGATTTCTCTAGCTGATCTTCAGAATGATGAGGATCAGGCTTACAGAAAGATTAAGCTTCGTGCAGAAGATGTTCAGGGCAGGAATGTCCTTACAAATTTCTGGGTAAGCATTATATGCTCAATCACTTTATGGTTGTTGCATTTCTATGCTTTATTCATATATGGGCGTTTAAAGTTTCTTTTGTTTGATTGTTCAGGGTATGGATTTCACCACAGACAAGCTCAGGTCTTTGGTCCGCAAATGGCAAACATTGATAGAGGCTCATGTTGATGTTAAGACAACTGATAACTACACGCTGAGGATGTTTTGTATTGCATTTACAAAGAGAAGACCCAATCAGGTCAAGCGGACATGCTATGCCCAATCAAGTCAAATAAGACAGGTAAAAATGGCCTGTGTAATGGGATGCATCTACTAAATTTGTTAGATATTGTTGTTTATTGCTTGTTTACCAAATGCTTGTTTCCAGATTCGTAAAAAGATGACAGAAATAATGGTTCGTGAAGCTTCATCATGTGATTTGAAAGAGCTTGTCGCAAAATTTATTCCTGAGGTTATTGGAAAAGAAATTGAGAAAGCCACATCAAGTATTTATCCTTTACAGAATGTATTCATCCGCAAAGTTAAAATCTTGAAGGCTCCAAAGTTCGACTTGGGAAAACTCATGGAGGTATTTTTCTTTTGTGCTCTGGCTAATTTCTATCTTTCTACTAATGGGCGAGCTATATTTGATGTTGTATGAAAGTGATTAATTTTGATGTGATGACTTTTCTAGGTACACGGAGATTACTCTGAGGAAATTGGAGTCAAGGTGGATCGACCAGCAGAGGAAGCACCAACTGAAGCAGAAACAGAACTTGTAGGGGCGTAGCTCTTGCGGGAAGATGATGTTGGTACTTTTTTGTGTTTATTAGAGGAATTTTCAGAACCTGACCAAGTCTGGCCCATATATGGAGAATTCTAGTTCACTGTTTTTTCTTAAAATTTTCAAGTTTGGATATTCATTTGCTTTTCTTTGGCAGCTCTAAATAGCATCTTAGTTTATGCTGTTTGACATCAACATTTTCAACTTTGAGCTCTTCTAAATAGCATCTGTTTTGGTGCAACTTCAATTTTGGATGTTCATTTCTCTTCTTTAGTAGCACCTCTAAATAATATTTTTTGGTGCAACTTTAATTGCATTTTGAGGCTTTACAATTTGATTCTTTAATTTTACAAAATGTCTTATTTGGTGTTTTTATTAAAGTTCATTAAATGTATCTCAGATAAGGACTTCCATTGATATATGTATTTTCAATTGTAGTTTACATTTTAGAATGTAGTAGCTCTGTATGCCACGGATCCAAGAATTAAAAGAATTGTCATTTTTTAATAAAAGTATTAAACCTCCTGATAATTGTGTACTTCTGTGTTGTTTGGCTTACGTCAGTTAATGTTATTGCTTCATCATTAAATTGGTGCCATGGCACCACATAAATATGTAAGTTTTTTATTTCTTTCTGTTCAGATCTTTAATGTTCTTTTAATATGTATAATATCTTGTATTGAATTAGATCTTAAGTGTCTTATTAAAATGCATAGAATCATCTTATGATTCTGATTTAAAATGTTCAATCTACACTAGACAATATAACATTGCTCTAGAATTCTAAATGGTGGCATGGGACCACAAAAATATGTAACCAGTTTGTTTTTGTTAATTAGATCTTAAATGTTTTGTTGGGCATGTGAGATGCTACTGTTTTGGCCGTGTGCCCCCCACCTTCTCTATGTTTTGGGGATGTGTTCCCCACCTTCACCATGTTTTGGGGATGGGTGTATGGGGGAGGATTGGCTTTTACTCTATTTTGTTTCCTTCGGAAGTTACTAATGCCTTTCCCATCAGCAGATCAATTTAGGAATGATCAGTATATGGAGTTTTCATTGTTTGATCCCATGCTCCTGAAACTTATATGGTAATGATGATGCCTATGAATAATCTCGGGGATTTCCTCATTCTGTAATACATTTTGTTGTTTTGTTGGCCATGTGAGAAAGTTGTTAGGAATAAGATGTCGTGACACTGTTTTAGGGTGTGTATGGTGGTTTTGGGAACAGCCCCAACATTACCCATGTTTTGGGGATGGGTGTATGGGGAAGAATGGATCATTAGATTTTAACTATGCCTTTCCCATGAGATCAATTTAGGGATGAACAGTATATTGAGTTTTCATTGTGTGGTTCTATGCCTTTGAAGCTTAAAGTGTAGTAATGATGGCATCTATAAATAAGCTCGAGTATTTCCCCCATTCTTTGACACACATTTTCATTGTTTTGCTGGCCAAGAAAGACATTAGAAATATAAGGTCATGGCACTTTTTAGGGTTTGAGTTTATGGTGGTTTTGAATGCAGATAAGCGCGTTGAATTTTCATAGCTTGGCTGGCCCATTGCTCGTGAAGCTAAAAGTATTGGTACGATGGCATCTGTGAAACAGCTGGAGTATTTCTCCCATCTTTCATTGTCTTGTTGGACATGTGAGAGTTATTAGAAGTAAGAGGCTAGGCAGTGTTTTAGGGGGCCACACGAGTCAATAGAAGAGAGGCTATGGCACTGTTTTAGGGCTGTGTTAATGGCTGGTTATAAATGCAGCTCCACTCTGATTTCGGGATGGGTGCATGTGGAGGAAAATAAATCAGGATCAAGCAATGAAGGCGACCAACTTTCCATAGGCTCTTTTTTGATGCAATGACGAAGGATGTCTTCTCCCCAATGTTTGAAAACTCCTATGCACTTGTAGAGTTTGGATCCCATGCTTGCCAAGTGAAGCAACTTGGGCTAACAAGCACAACATCTCCTAACCCCATTATCCACGAAGAGTGTATGCAACCTTTGCAATTTAGGAAACAGTTTGGCCAACAAATGTGCATGATCCACAACTGTTTGCAAATCTCATGAGGAGATCTCTAAGAGTCTCCTAAATAGTAGAACACAAGGAATGCAACTCACCCTCAAGATGATTCTTTTTTATTTGATGATCATGAAAAGATCCATAACCTCCAACAAGACCTAAGGAATGCAACTCACCCTCAAGATGATCCTTTTTTTTTGTATTCACCTCCATGTTTTTGTTGGTCATCCCTTTTACAAATATCTGCTTTTGGAGTTATTCTGCCATGCTTATGTTGTGCTACTTTGGTATTCATTTGGACTCTTCTTGAGATCTTGTGGTGCTCATAATTTTCCCAATAGGAAGGATATGTCCAACACAATTTCTCCTTTAACTCTAGATGTTATTCTTTATTCAATCTTGTAATTGACATCACTTGTGTGGCTGCAAATGATGCACTGTAATAGTTGGGAATGATTGATGATAGCAAACCCAACGCTGGACATTATGTGGACAACAATCTCTGTCATGTTTCTTATGCAACATAGATGCAAAATGTGAGTCATTTTTTCCTCTTATATTTGGTTTATATTCTTGTGAAAATGAATTTGAATTTGAGCTTTTTTCATCAAACTCATTGACATCCTTGAAGTACCTTTGTGCAATGTCAACAACTTCCTCTATATGAAAGATGCCTTGAAACACTACCTCCTTTTCTTTGGATTGTGACGATGTCATGCTCAAAATTATGCTCATCTCTTCTAGATTGTTGTCATAATAATTACCTTTTGTTCTAAAGATTCTTACCATGGCACCCTAAGTTGTACCTTTTGACAAATGGCATGGTTAGATTGGCTGGAAAATTGCTATAGCAATCATATGTTGCTCGAAATTTCTCTCTAAACAATAATGTGTAGGTTGGAACACTTGTACTTAGTGACCCTAAAAGGCAAGACCTCTTACACAACATTAAGCAAAGAAATTTTCCCCATACTTGTGGATATGTATTAATCCAAAACATGAATTTATCAAAATGATCTATAGGAATATAGTACCATGGCGTTGACAAATTGAGTTCCCTTACTCAACATGAAGAATGTAAAGGCTAGAAATTGCACTGAACTAGCTGAAAACACTTCTATGGATGCAAAGAAAGTATGGAAGAGGTTGGGGATATCGAGAACAACAGATCTAAAGTTGGAAACCGCATTCATATTGGCCCTTGGTTCATGTTTCTTGCAACCAACACTTATCCCTACCATTTATAGTTGGTGGCTTCCAACAAGAGGGCTCCATTTTGCAAGCATCTCATTTGGTGACAACCTTAGGAGAGTAATATTGAATATATCCAAACATTATCATGATGAAGTATCTTACCTAAGGATAGACCTTTGGTTGTCTCTATGCATTGAATAGTTTGAGCTACTTGGTTTCTCCAAAAATATACCTCCCTTCTTTTTGCTATAGGCATGCTTGGGACTCCATTCACTATACCTTGACGTATTACTTCCTTCTCTTCATCCTTGAATTTAATCTCCATAGTGAGTTCTCCAAGAGGATACAACCATTGCAAATCCAATATTTTACCGATTCCTTCTAGACCCATGATATAAAAGTGTTTGCATAAAGTGATGACAATTTGTTGTCTTCGTGATTCTAGGAATGATGAAGCCATTTCATGCTATCTCATCCTTCTTGAGTTCTCCCCATACATCCAAGGGTGGCATACCTGTATGTAGCTTGATTCCAAAAACAACTTGCTATGCTTAGTCAAAATCTTGAACATCAAAATGACATCTATTTTGCTTACCACCTTTCCCCATTAAGCATCCTGTTGTGACTATCTTCATTTGGCAATCACTTATAATCTTGTCTTCAAATGTGGGACTTAGCTTTAAGGAATGATCTATGAATCGTGAGCATCGATCCTTCACAATTTTGTTAGAATACTCTATATGATTCCTCATGAACTTCCTTTCTATCCAAATGCAAGAGATGAAGAGTTCAATAGTGGCATCAAAACCTCTACCCTCTTTGTTCTTCAAAAGATCACCCGGATCCCATATGCAAAAATAATCTTCATGTGCCCTATACTACAAGTTGTATCCTTGACTCTATCACCTCTGTTAGCATGCTTTTCATGATGATAGGAATTTTGCAATGACATAATAGTGAGCAACAAAGCTGAAAAATTTTCATACCTTAGGTTGCAATCAAAAGGCTCACCCTCTATTGTCGAAAGGGAAACTGTTGAGATATTCTCAACACCCCCATCTTTGTGACTCAAAACTTTGGAATTAGGGCTAACCAAAACATTCTCCTCAAATGCATATCCATCCACAATGCTACTCTGAAAATCAATCGATGACTCACCTTTTCGAAGTTCAAAGGATAGTGCATGGTTTAATGCATCTTCCTTCATCTTGTGCTCTTCACTTCCAACAAGTGATACATTTTCCTCTTTGATTTCATCAATATTTTGTTGACATGTAATTATTAGAAGTCAATAAAACATTTTTTAACAAAAGATCTTTACCTTTCCCTTGCATGGCGGATTGCTCTGTACCTTGTTGGATCTCTATTTCCAATCTCTTTTTTTCTCCAAGGACATTTTCTTTGGCTCATGCTGATTTCTTCTTCTCATAGAACTCTTCTTCGTCCTTAAATAATAGAATTCGCCGAAAGACAAATTATTACAGACTGCCTAACTTAGAGCCTCATATTCCTCACGGTACATGTCCATACCATTTCTTGAGCGATGTTGAAATGGCTCTTACCTTTTTTCCTTGCCTTTCTCCTCCTTAGCATCTTCTACAAGTTTGTGATCTTTCCATACCCATTCTAATCTCCTATTCATTCGCTTCAGAAAATCCTCAATTGGATATGTAGATCTTTCTCTTTAATTTCCCATTATGCTGTATTAAAATTTAGATCTAACTTTGCAGGTTCACAAGATCAAAGCTCTGATACTATTGTAATTTCCCCCATCAGAAACATGCAATATTTTATTTTATATATATATATAATTTTTTTTTTAGGGTTTTATATTGCTAGAACTGAGCATTTTATCCACCTAGGGTTTCTAGTCTGATGACATTAGCAAAATAAGGGTTTGAAAATTGTAATCAATTTGTGTACTTGCAATTTGAATTGATTTTGTTTCATAAAATCATATTCATTTCCACGTAGGGTTTCTAGTCTGATGACATTAGCAAAATAAGGGTTTGAAAATTGTAATCAATTTGTGTACTTGCAATTTGAATTGATTTTGTTTCATAAAAAATGAATTTGTGTACTTGCAATTTGAATTGATTTTGTTTCATAAAAAATGAATATGATTTTATGAAACAAAATCAATTCAAATTGCAAGTACACAAATTGATTACAATTTTCAAACCCTTATTTTGCTAATGTCATCAGACTAGAAACCCTAGGTGGATAAAATGCTCAGTTCTAGCAATATAAAACCCTAAAAAAAATTAGTTTATTTTATTGCAAATGCTGATAAGAAAGTTCAAAAGTGATAAACAACAAAATGATTTTTTTATTGATTTTTTTTATCACTCACAACTGTTGTACAACCTGGGACAGAGGCACATACTATTGCAAAAATGTCAAAAAATGCTAGAAACCCTTGTTTGCTATTGCAAATTGTTACAAATAATATTTTATGAATTTTCTTGAAACCCTAGATGGTACGACGACTAGTTGAAGATGTACGACTAGCTGATGAAATATGATCCGCCCTTGAAACCCTCGTAAAATTGTCAAAATATGTTGGGTAGAAATCAAATTTGTCTTGGAAACATTGGCAACTTGTCAAAATGTGATTTATTCTCCATTTTTGCTGATGAATGATGATTGAAGTGATGCAAACAATCGCTGGGATGACTAATCTAATATCCAAAATAAATGTATTTCTCCCTCCCAATGCGACACTTAGCTAGGGTTGACTAAAACAATTAAGATCTAGCTCTATATGATGTTAAAAAAATTCCACCAAAAATTTGAAATTCAAATTCAATATAGAAACCTTCAAATGTGCTTTGGTGATGAAATGATGATATTTGCTTGCAAAAAACAATGTAGTGGCACTGTTGTGACATTGTAGCAAAATCCAAATCCTCCACATATCAACACAATTGTGATTCCCAAATGGAATCACTCAAGATTGGAATCAAGAGTTTTTGTCCTTGATCCCAAGGGTTTTTGTCTTCTCAAAACCTGAACAAACCAAGAGTTTTTGTCCTTGGATGCCTTGGATCGAACAGATTGCTCAAATCCAAAAATTGGATGCAAATGATAACTTGAATGATGGTTCTCGAATGAAGATAAGCGCCTCTTTTTATAGTGCTAAAAAATGGGCCATTGAGACCAAATTTCCAAAAGTATTTAAAAAACTTTTACTTATTTTATTTAGCATTTAAAAATGTTTTTTTATTCTGATATTAATATTTTAAAATACTTTTTATTTTTATTTTAGTACTAGTGTTTAAAAACAACTTTTATTTTAATTATAATATTATTATTGTTGCCCTTAAAATTAGAGATTATGGGGCCCAACTTAAATAATATTATTAATGATTTTAATCCAAAAAATGGGACATGATACATTCTGAGCAAAACGAAGCAAACAAATAGCGTGCAAATGTAACTTAAACACAAGCATTATATCTCCATGATATTTGGGGTGTGCTTTAAGATAAATTGATATACTATATAATGGATGTTGGTTGCTCTTTTGCTTGAAATTGCTAAATTTGGCAACATGTACTTGCTTAAGAATGGATTGATCATTGTCTTTTGGGTAGATTTCCTTAAATAGACTCTCCACCACGAACATGGAGTGCTAAGATTTAATGATGGGATGAAGGGTGAGGATTGCCTTGCATGGTTTTGCAAGCTAACCTCATGACAAGTGGAAGGAGATGAAATGGTCTCATTGGATGGAGATTTTTTAAATTGCATGGAGAGGGGAGATGCAAGCATGTGGGAAAATGTGGAGTGGAAGGAGATGAAATGGTCTCAATGGATGGAGATTTTTTTAAATTGCATGGAGTGGGGAGATGCAAGCATGTGGGAAAATGTGGAGGCGGCAAGTGGATAAAGGAGATTGAATCTTGGATGGAGGGTGAGGATTGCTCCAAGTTGCATGAGGATGGGGGATTCACACATGTGGGAGCATGAGGAAGAGACAAGTGATGGAGAAGATGTGAAGATGAATGACCAAGATTCTCTTGAGTTTGAAATGGATGGTGAAGATTGGAGGGAAGGTTCTTTTGAATTGTAGTGGAAAGTGGTTTGAATATTTAATTAGAAGAAAATGAATGAGCCTAATTAATTAAATAAGCACGTCTTATTTTCTTAATTAGTTGGAGGAAGGTTTATTTAGGTTAATATGATTTAATTAATTAATGATTGGGGGTTTAGTTTAATTAGTTAAATAATATGATTAGAAGCATGAAGATGTTAGGTTAAAATGTGGATGTAGATTTTAAGTGTTTACATGTTGTTCCTCTTTGAGACAACATTGCGACTAAGATAAGTGACATCGTTTCAAAGAAGATAATTATACACTTGGTGAGATAGAATTAGTGGTAGGATGATTTATTCATTTCAAAGAATGGGGGTTAGGAAATGGGTTAGTGATGCCCCCTCGAGAGCGTAGGTAGGTTTATAGGGACTTGTGTGGTTTCTCGAAAGGAGAGCCACATCCAAAGGGATGAAAAATGGATGAGAGGGAGTTGGATAGATAGGAGGAAGGGGGCATGGGGTGTGAGGAGATTAGATGCATGAAGGTTGGGATGCATGGGAATTGAAGAAATGATGAAATATGTGAAGAGATGTATGGATGAGAATAAGAGATGTATGGATAATGATAATGATGCGTGATGATTGGGTATGTTGATGGTAGGTACATGCTAGGAAGCCAATTTCTGTGTAGAGAGCAACTAAAATTTGCTTTAACATTGCGTATTATGCAAAATTATATAAGGGATCATGATGACGGTGTGCTAAGTGCATGAAGAATTGACCCAAAAAGAAGAGGTCACAAGAAAGCATATGTTATATGGTGCTGTAGACACCCTAAAATGACCAAGTCGTCGCACTACTTGCATTTCGTCTAATCTGGAGCATCACCTGCATTTTAACGTTAATTAAATAATCTAATTATTTAATTAATTTCACCAAATTCTTCTAAATCACATACTTTCGACATTAATTAAATAAATCCTCCTTAATTAATTAATTAAATTAAATTCTTTTATTATTCTTCCACAATTAAATAATTTTAATTATTTAATTAAATCATTATCCTCTTTCTAAATTTCAAGTCTCCATTAATTAAATAAATCTCATTATTTAATTAATTCATCACAAATTCCCTCTTATCTACAATTAAATAATTCATAATTATTTAATTAAATCAAATTCATTCTTCCAAAAAAATGAAATATAATCAAATGTTTTATTTATTGCTCCAAATCATGCACAACAATTAAATAAATTTATTTATTTAATTTGCTTTCAAATCTTTTAAATTAAATAATCCTAATTATTTAATTGTTTCTTCCAATAATATCTTCTATAAATTTAAATAAATCAAATATTTATTTAAGTTACTTTTTCTTCTAAATTGAGTTATCTCTAAATATAATTCAAGCTTTCTTGCACATGCAATTAAATATTCCTAATATTTAATAAAGCAAAATATCTTCTTATTTTCATGCAAATCCTTTTTTCTTATTTTAAATCATTTAACTGATTATTATATTCTTTTAATTGCTTTAACTCATTCTTCTATTCTTAGCAAATCTTCTCATGCAAAAGAAAGCAAGACACGTCTTTTTCTTATTCAATGCACATTCCTCAACTGTTCTCCTCCGTTGATTCTTCTGATTTATCTAGACCGTTGATCGATCATGTTTGAAACCTATATAAACCCCCCTCATCTCCTTCATTAAGCCTCTTCGATCACTTATTCTCAGGCATACTTAACAACGTTTTGAGCATACATCGCATCGATTGAGCAACTTCACGATTTTTTGATATTGATTTTTGAGCACTTTACTTGCTTGTTGCAACTATGGTTTCGCAGCACTATTGAACAATCCACATTTATCCAAAGGGAACAACACAAATCTCGGTAAAATCTTTCATATTTTACTGATTTATTAGTAATGGCTTTTATTTAGATCGGTTCTCTTTATGTTATTGGTTTTTGATTTTGTTAGTTTATCATAGTCAATTTTCCTCATACACATTCTGGCACGCCCGGTGGGACCCACTAATCCCTCTTTTTCTTTGAGAAATTAATTTTTTTTGAAGTTACAGTACGGAACAACACAAAATACACAGAAAATCGCTTTTGGCAGTATCGTAAAGAGCTTCTGGAGGCACAGTATAGCACCCTTGGGCGATACTGCGGCACTTCTGGTAATACAGAGCGACGCTTTTGGTAACACAGACCGGCGCTTGTGGTGGTATCGTTAAGCGCTTTCGGCAAAATAGGTTTTTTGACTTTGTTTGGTGTTTTTTGCAGGGTTTTATTCATATACATAACTTTGATTTGTCTGACAAGCTATTGTATTTGTCTTTCAACTGTCTTTCGATACTTCCTAAGCTGATTTATTTAGGGGTATTTTCAATATTTGAGTTAACCTATCTTTTCACTACACCTTCTGAGTTTTCTTGATTTCAGGATACAGATCTAGCAGATATTACTTCTCAGAACATTTGATCAATCATGAAATCTTATCTAAACCCAATTATTTTGACAAAGCATAACTTTTTTTGGATCTGGGTCTCGTGCAGCGCTTTTGGTTACACAGTACAGCATTTCCGGTAGCACAGTACGGTGCTTCTGGTTCTGATTCAACGCTTCTGATAGCACAGTGAGTCACTTCTGGTCTACAGCACTGCATGTTTGGAAACACAGTGCGACGCTATTGGTATCACAGTAAGTCGCGTGCGGTAAGACAGTAACTCACTTTTGGTCAAATTGATTTATTTTTGCTAACTTGTGAGTTTTTGTGGAACTAACTGGCTTGTTGCAGCTTCTTATCACTCACACAGAGCAAAAAAGTTTTTCTAATATGTTCATGCAGGACGAGCATTGAAGAAATTTTGATTTATTGCACTAAGTCTTACAAACATATTGCCTTCTTAAGAGATAATTGAACAAATCATTTCAGCAATCTAAGTCTTAGGAACATACTGCTTTTTTTAAAGGACAATGGACATGTATATGAAAACACCTCAATTTTCTAAGGGACAATGGACATGAATGCCAAACACTTCAATTTCATAAGGGACAATTGACAACTACAAACGTGTGTGTGCCTAATTTAATTACACCTTATTTTTCTTATAACGGGACAATTGTTTTTTTGCATGGAGATTTTGAAGAAAAAAATTATATGTGACAACTTGATGGTTTTATGGTAAAAGGGGACATTTGGCTTATAGGTTAAAATGATCATTGTATGGTTTGAAGTAATCACCTCATTTGGGGTATAAGGTGTTTGATGCTTTTGGGTTTTGTTATAAGTGAATAGGATCACTATGTTTACATTAAATATATTAATGATCAGATTCTAATCATTGTATTGTATGTGGATGACATTATTTTTCAATAACAATAAGGGGATGATTAGGGAGCTTAAAACTCAAATTTTTTATGGATTTGACATGAAGGATTAAGGGGAAACAAAATTCATTCTTAGAATGCAAATTATAAGGGATCAAGTTCACAATAAGCTTTGGCTTAGTCAGAGTAAGTATGTTGACACTATATTGCATAATGGTTTGCTATGCACGATTGCAAACTTGTGAGTATTTCTTTACTTATTGGCACTAAGCATTCATTTATATGTGCCCTAAGTTAGATGATGAACTGGATAATTTATATAATGTGCCTTATGGTAGTGGTGTAGGAAGCTTGATGTGCGCAATGATATGTACTAGACTAGATATTGCCCAATCAATGGGAGTTCTTTGTAGGTTTATGTGTAACCTTGGTAGATAGCACTAGACTTGTGTTAAGAGAATATTTAGATATTTATGAAGAACTTTTGATCATTTCTTATGTTATCATGGTTCTAATGATGTGGGTAAGATATTAGACATATATGGCTTCATTGGTGTAGATTAGGTAGGTGACTTGGATAGTCAAAGGTCCACTAGTGGCTATGTGTGTTTCTTTGTTTGGTAGTGCTACTAGTTGGATGAGTAAGAGGCAACCCACAATTGCTTTTTCCACTACCAATTTAGAGTATATGGTTGCTACACGCACTTGTAAAGAGGTGGCTTGATTACAAAGACTGTGTTCAGGCATTGGTTTTAAGTACAAGATGGCTCAAATTAGATGTGATAGTTAAAGTGATATCTATTTGGCCAGGAATCCCATGTACTATGCTCATCCATAGCATATTGATGTTCAATACCACTTTGTTCGTGAGATGGTAGAGAGTGGTAAGGTTGTGATTTAGAAGGTTGAGACTCGAGATAATGTTGTAGGTTCACTTACAAAACCAGTGAGCACAAATAAATTCTCTTGGTGCAAGGAGGCCATGGGCCTTGTATTTTGTACTTGATTCATTTCATGATTCTTATTTATGTCCTTGAATTGTATAATATCAAGTGGGAGAATGTTAGGATAGTGTGATAATCAATTGCAATCTTAATGTATAATGTTGGGTCTCTAATATTCTTAGAATGGATAACTTCGAGACCTATGTGGAGTTGAGGGATATTATTTTACTATCATTCTCTAGATTGTATGAGATATTGTTGTAATGAAATTGAATAAGGGAGGTTTACAAAAGGAAGTCAAAGGTTGGGAGTTATGGAGCATCTTTCTCAAAATAGACAATAATAATGTAGTTAGTGCACTCATGGAGCACCTAGGAAAGATAAAGTGGGCTTAATGGAATCTAATGATGGAATCTATGACATGTTAGTGTGTAAGATGAGCTAATTTCTATTCTGGAGACCACTCTCATGTAGTGGGTCATGAAATTTTTTATCATTCCATTTTAAGACCATGTTTGGGCCCATGGTATTGTTTTATGGTAGTTTTTTGAGCCTCCTAGAGTCTATATTGAGGGATTGGCAAGGAGGAGGTATGATTATTGTGCAGGTGCACTACTAGAATGTTATTAGACTAAAGAAGATTGTATAAGGTGTATTGATGTACTTGTTTCTACTTGATTAATACAAGCTCTGTATCTCTTTAGTGATGTTTTTCTCGAAAGGGTTTCTCCACGTGTATCCAACGTCATATGTGTTTTTTAATTTTTATTGTTATTATACACACTTATCTATGTGTTATTTAAATTGTAATGGTCAATCACATGTACCTCTAATTGGGTTAATCAGATTTGTACACATTAAGTTTATAATTTTATTGTTATTATTCATTAGTTTTCTTAACAGTTGTTTGGCTAGAGTTACTCTATTCCTTTACCCAATAAGCTCAACTATACTCAAAATCCCTCAACCCAATCATATTACTCAACCAATGGCATGAATATCCTCTAACACCTTGTCATCCAGCCTTGAGAATAGCATGAACCCTTGGATCAAGGCTAAATCAACAATACAAAAGTGTTGGCAACATCATGGCCCTTTGTTAATTAATTCCTATTTTTCTCTAACTAATTGCATGGATTCTTAGTACTTCCTTCCCAAAATCTATTTAAAACTAATGCATGTTGTTGATTTGAAGTTAACTTGTCATAATCTTGCAGCAGCTGGAAGTCATATTGACATAGCTCCAAGGAAAGTAATACTTTTGGACTTACCCTTTTTTGGACACATGTGCTTCATCAATTAGTTCTTGATTCACAACCACCACCACTTAGGAATTTTGTGCGAAGCTATTAGGGAATGGAATAACACATGCCCTTAGATTCTAAGTTGATTAATGATTTACATTATGTTGATGATAGCGACTTCTCATTATGTTAGAAAATGAACATCATAATTTTGCTAAGCTAGTCCACTAATACATAAAGAGTTGGTACATGGTCACAAAACAAGCAAGATTTCAAATCACTTAAAGTGAAATGTGGCTATTATTAACCATTCAATAATGAAATATAACAAAAGAGCATAGACTAAGGCAAATTTCTCTGGCTTCTTTACATAGACATTAGAACCAGTCCACCATGAATGCAAACCAAAAACTTGATCAATACAATAAAGGATGAAATTTCACATAGGCTAGATGGTTTTGTTGCTAGATTGTCCTCTCACAAGCACACTAGATCTTATTGAATTATTCTTGGAAAAATCATCTAGCAATGTAATGAACGTAGAGATTTACACAAGCTAGGGAATAAATTGCATGGACATATGACATGAAGATCAACATAAGCAAAACTCAAAGCCACAATAAGAGGATCTCAAGTTGGGTGTCAACAATATAAATGGGCCAAATATAAGGGATATGTGAACACATGGTTGGGATAAGGGACAAGTATATAGGGATGTGTGTAATGGATAGGTTGGTGTCATAGTGCAAGGGACTTGACTTTAAACAATAATACACCATTGGTCAATATGTCAATGTATCAAGGCACTCTCCTCAAAATGGGCCCAATACTAAATGGGAAATGGCATGGGTATGCAAATTTCACCATTACACAAACCAACGATGTAATATTGTTAACACCCTTCTCCTCTTTACTTATATTATTTTTGAGGATAATTCCTTTTCAAAGAAAGTTGTAGTTGATGCCTATTTTAAATGTGTGATAGATGCTACTCATTGCATGATTTTTCTATTTTTAAGGTCTGTAATGGAGTGTTCGGTGTGAGAAGAATTCAAGAATGATTTGTATACTTTTAGTAGATATGTATCATTTCGAGTGTTTAAAAATATTTAATTTCCATCTTGACTACTAATTTTACTTTGATATGCATCCACCTAATAGTTTTGCATGCTCATCAAAATGGGATGGGGGCAAAATGTAATGGTTAAAATTACATATCCATGCCATGAACTAGAGTGTTCTTAATGCAATGACTAGACTACAAGTGACATATTCTTGTGTAAATTTTGCTCATGACATCACCTTATCTTGATCCCATTATCACTTCTCCCTAGAGATTGATCCCAATCCCTATATCCACTATTCATCACCCTAGATTAGATCCATGAGTGTGGACTTGACCCAAGTCATTTCTACAATTGCAAATTTCAGCCATAGACTTTTAAAATTCAAATTCATAATAAATCTTGCTTACTTCTTCCTACTAGCTATTGTAAGACAACCTAGCACATGTTTGTGTTTATTTTCGTGCTATGTCATTGTATTTAAATACATTCATTTATTCATTTTGAAATCATCTAAGAATGCTAGAATGTGAAAGAACATATAGGTCAAAGATCTTAAAAAGGAATCATTTTGACATTGTCTACTTGTGACATCATTGAAGATCCATTGCACACTTGCTTGTTGTCCTCGATCCTTATTCCAAAGCCATTGAATTAGTCCAACCAAGGTCTGATTAAGGAGAACATGGCCCTCATGATTTAGTACATTCCCCACAAGTGTTTGTAAACATCACCTCCTTAATAAAATACAGATTATAAAAGATTGAGGTGAGTGAATTCCAACACAGATTTATGGCAGTTCATTCCCATGGGTATAAGTTTAGGTCCACATGTTAGATCATTTATGCAATTGTTGAGATTAGTTATGTAGGTGTAGATCTTTTTTTTTATAGTAAAACCCGGTTTTAAGGTCCAGTAACCTATATCAAAAAATGGGCTTTCACCCACTGTCCAGAAGGAGCATACAGTATCGAAGCTGTTAATGAGAAATAACAGAAACACAACTATATTAAAATATTTACCCTTTTAACCCACTATCACAAAAACCCAGTCTATATCCCTAATTCGAATGTCTATACAGGATCTGGGCAAATTACACAGGGCCACAATCCTGATAAACAATATACACAAAAAAACCATACTTAACATACCCTAAACATCATTTGCACCTCCAAGATCCACGATATCATTTTCAGAGTCACACCTGCATGAGTATGAAGGATGTGGGAGCTTCGGTAGAGAGACGTCTAACTTGTCTGCTACCTGCTCCATCACCACCCTGGCATCAATTTGCATGTTCTGTAAATCACGAATGTTCCCCATCACTAACTCCATATTAGCTTTTGCCTATTTCGTCACCTCAATCATATCTCCATGTATCAATACCGACGATGCCGCAATAGAAAGCATAGTGGCCATCGTCAGGGATTGCGTCGCTCTAAACACATTCCATCATCCCCTCATGCTTCCAAAGTCAAGAAGCAAATTGGCCATAGCTAGACAAATATTGACTCACTCCTCACCATCCACCTCCTTTGCTATTTTCAGAATTCTTCCCAACCATGCCCTCAAAACAGGGTTCTTAATCTCTTGCTCAATCTCGTTAATGAATTTGGCCATAGCCTCCTAACTAGACAACTTCTTTTCCCTCTTTCTAACCCTCACCTTCCTTGCAGGTTTGTCTTGGAACACCTTTCTCCCTCCCATAGTCTTGCTACAACTCCTCCTACCCAACTGTCTCCTAGGCACCTCCGACCAAAATCTTCCCATTAACACCTTCCTTAGTTGGCATCTCCTTCTGCAAACCCTCTCTCTGGAAAATCGAGAAGAACCAAATGACTAGCAAAGAGTGAAGCGAGATTAATCCCATCGATCTGCAACCCCACACAAAGCATGACATGACCATCCATATCATAATATCTTCACACTTGACACACTTAAATAACCCTGCACATCCCTTATCATTCTAACGTATTTTGTCCAAGCCCTTATGGATCTTGCCCCTTATCGGGTGTATGTAGGTGCAGATTTAATTAAAGTGAAACACAACCAATTTACATAATCTAAGGCAATCGTTTGAGAACATTGTGACAAATTGATTCGTAACATCTTCATCATTTTCACACCTTCACAATCCAACTAAATATTACATTTAATTTATTTAATTTCCACATTTAAATCATCATTTATTATTCCAATCCCAAATTATTTATCTAAATTAATTGCACTATTTATTTATTTTTTAATTAGCCTAGACATTTTAGGTAAGGTGCGTATTTACGGGGACACTTTTCAACTCTTAGAAAATATTTATCTTGTGCTTATGTGGTGGTTTAAAAATAGAAATAATATAATAAATATATTATTGTTATTACTGCGATCTTTGCCCTAATTTTCGTCCGCCTCATAGATGCTCGCTTTCGAAGTTAGGGTTTGAGGCTTAAAATCTTTTGGTTGTAGTTGGTTGAGGTTTTGCTGCTAAACCCTTTGCACCTGTACCAAACATGGCGGTCGGGTAAATTTTTCTCTTGTTTATCTTATCCTGACTGTATCTGCAGATTTATTCATTGCATGTAAAGCCCTAATTATTTGTTGTGATTGTGAAACAAACCAGGAAGAACAAGCGCATCTCAAAGGGCAAGAAGGGAGGAAAGAAGAAAGCGTGAGTGATTAGATCTAATGGTTTCCTTTTCCTCCTTTTCAAAGCAATTACAATTGCTACACGAGGAATTAATAGTGATTGTAATATACAGGGTCGATCCGTTTACGAAGAAGGATTGGTATGACATAAAGGCTCCTTCTTCCTTCAACACCAGGACCGTTGGGAAGACGCTTGTTACGAGAACACAGGGAACCAAGGTAACACATCCTTTCCATCTTTTCATTCATTACAGATTTAACATTTCCAAAGTATTTGCAGTTGCTGTTTAAAAGAAAAACCTCTTTTGTCTAGTTTCGATTTTCATTCTTCTTCATTTTCGGTGTCTTCGTTGGCATCTCTTGGCTCTTTATATTGGGCAACTTCTGCAATGCTGTTGATGTGAACAAATTGCAGAAGCATCCTTTCAATCAATTGGATGGAGCGTAAAAATCTCATGTACTCTATTATTTGCCGTGTGAAGAATGCCAATCGTTTGATAGTTGATTTTTCTACCATTTACAGTTAAAATTTATCTGTTATATTTAGCTATGCACATTTAATACTGATCGGTTGATCTCTCTACATTTTACAGTTTAAGTTAAAATGTATCTGTTGTCACTTTACAAATGTATTTATTGGTCATTTATATTTTGCTAGCTATGTACGTTTATCCCAGATCAACTTGTTTTTGCGGGCTTATTTGTTGGTTACTTGGACTGGATTGGTTAATCAGGCTATTGTTTAGTAGTGATGTCTTAAGTTGGGCGTTTTGGGCATTAAATTTTCTTTTAGGATATCTTTACTCACCTAGTGTTCTTCCGTAGGGTTCTAGCTAAAAACTATAAGAAACTCTTGCAGAGAAAATAGGGTTCTTTACACGATCCCATCTTTTTTGTGAATTATCTGTACAGATTATCCATGTAGGGAATGCTTTTAGAATTTAATGTGGCCAAAAGTTTCTTTTCTAAAATTAGAGGACAGTGATTTTTTTGACTTGGCAAAAGAAAAGGTTTTGTGTGTAGTGAAATGTAGCGGCCCTCCACACCTCAGAAACTACTCTCCCGTAGTAATACTCCCGTTTTTTTTTCCCATCTTTTTGGGGCGAGAATTTTTAATTGAGCTAGTTTCTTGGGACCACCTGTGCCACAGAAATAGCAGCAGTTGACCCTTTTCTATATAAATCAGTTAAGTGAGTAGCTGTTATGGAGTGAGCCTCTATTTTCTTTTTCTGTTTCTCTCTGAGCCTCAGATTGTCAAGAGTCTCCACTCTTTGTATAGATTTTCTTTTTCCTGTTTCCACAAAGGGGCACTTATGGTAGTCCACAATACCACTTATCCAATATAAAATGTGATTAAGTTCTAATTGAAAATAACTAATTCAATTAGAACTTATTCACATTTTATATATACACTAACTAACTAACTCAAAGTTGAGAAAATAAGGAGTGAATAAATCTACTGTCATTGTTTGTGCTGTCTAGTTTAACATATTTGCAGTGTTACTTGGTTATGATCTCAAAGAGTTAAATTGTACACGTTGCTTTGAGCTTCAACGTTCTTTGAAGTTACTTTGAAATATTGGATGCAAGTTTATTTTCCATAATTTGATTTTTACATATATGAGTATCTTTATCCTGCATATTGTTTTGGCGGGTCTTAATGTTTTCCAAGCCTAGTATTCTGTAGCAGTTTTCCCTCAGCTATTATTTTTTGTTATTGCAACTGTGATGCAGATTGCTTCCGATGGTCTGAAGCACCGTGTGTTTGAGATTTCTCTAGCTGATCTTCAGAATGATGAGGATCAGGCTTACAGAAAGATTAAGCTTCGTGCAGAAGATGTTCAGGGCAGGAATGTCCTTACAAATTTCTGGGTAAGCATTATATGCTCAATCACTTTATGGTTGTTGCATTTCTATGCTTTATTCATATATGGGCGTTTAAAGTTTCTTTTGTTTGATTGTTCAGGGTATGGATTTCACCACAGACAAGCTCAGGTCTTTGGTCCGCAGATGGCAAACATTGATAGAGGCTCATGTTGATGTTAAGACAACTGATAACTACACGCTGAGGATGTTTTGTATTGCATTTACAAAGAGAAGACCCAATCAGGTCAAGCGGACATGCTATGCCCAATCAAGTCAAATAAGACAGGTAAAAATGGCTTGTGTAATGGGATGCATCTACTAAATTTGTTAGATATTGTTGATTATTGCTTGTTTACCAAATGCTTGTTTCCAGATTCGTAAAAAGATGACAGAAATAATGGTTCGTGAAGCTTCATCATGTGATTTGAAAGAGCTTGTCGCAAAATTTATTCCTGAGGTTATTGGAAAAGAAATTGAGAAAGCCACATCAAGTATTTATCCTTTACAGAATGTATTCATCCGCAAAGTTAAAATCTTGAAGGCTCCAAAGTTCGACTTGGGAAAACTCATGGAGGTATTTTTCTTTTGTGCTCTGGCTAATTTCTATCTTTCTACTAATGGGCGAGCTATATCTGATGTCATATGAAAGTGATTAATTTTGATGTGATGACTTTTCTAGGTACACGGAGATTACTCTGAGGAAATTGGAGTCAAGGTAGATCGACCAGCAGAGGAAGTACCAACTGAAGCAGAAACAGAACTTGTAGGGGCGTAGCTCTTGCGGGAAGATGATGTCGGTACTTTTTTGTGTTTATTAGAGGAATTTTCAGAACCTGACAAGTCTGGCCCATATATGGAGAATTCTAGTTCACTGTTTTTTCTTAAAATTTTCAAGTTTGGATGGTCATTTGCTTTTCTTTGGCAGCTCTAAATAGCATCTTAGTTTATTCTGTTTGACATCAACATTTTCAACTTTGAGCTCTTTAAATAGCATCTGTTTTGGTGCAACTTCAATTTTGGATGTTCATTTCTCTTCTTTAGTGGCACCTCTAAATAATATTTTTTGGTGCAACTTTAATTGCATTGAGGTTTTACAATTTGATTCTTTAATTCTTTGATTCTTTGATTCTTCTTGAGATCTTGTGGTGCTCATAATTTTCTCAATAGGAAGGATATGTCCAACACAATTTCTCCTTTAACTCTAGAAGTTATTCTTTATTCAATCTTGTAATTGACATCACTTGTGTGGCTGCAAATGATGCACTGTAATAGTTGGGAATGATTGATGATAGCAAACCCAAAGCTGGACATTATGTGGACAACAATCTTTGTCATGTTTCTTATGCAACATAGTTGCACAATGTTAGTGTCATTTTTTCCTCTTATACTTGGTTTATATTCTTGTGAAAATGAATTTGAATTTGAGCTTTTTTCATCAAACTCATTGACATCCTTGAAGTACCTTTGTGCAATGTCAACAACTTCCTCTATATGAAAGATGCCTTGAAACACTACCTCCTTTTCTTTGGATTGTGACGATGTCATGCTCAAAATTATGCTAATCTCTTCTAGATTGTCATAATAATTACCTTTTGTTCTAAAGATTCTTACCATGGCACCCTAAGTTGTACCTTTTGACAAATGGCATGGTTAGATTGGCTGGAAAAAATGCTATAGCAATCATATGTTGCTCGAAATTTCTCTCTAAACAATGTGTAGGTTGGAACACTTGTACTTAGTGACCCTAAAAGGTGAGACCTCTTACACAACATTAAGCAAAGAAATTTTCCCCATACTTGTGGATATGTATTAATCCAAAACATGAATTTATCAAAATGATCTATAGGAATATAGTACCATGGCGTTGACAAATTGAGTTCCCTTACTCAACATGAAGAATGTAAAGGCTAGAAATTGCTCTGAACTAGCTGAAAACACTTCTATGGATGCAAAGAAAGTATGGAAGAGGTTGGGGATATCGAGAACAACAGATCTAAAGTTGGAAACTACTTTCATATTGGCCCTTGGTTCATGTTTCTTGCAACCAACACTTATCCCTACCATTTATAGTTGGTGGCTTCCAACAAGAGGGCTCCATTTTGCAAGCATCTCATTTGGTGACAACCTTAGGAGAGTAATATTGAATACATCCAAACATTATCATGATGAAGTATCTTACCTAAGGATGGGCCTTTGGTTGTCTCTATGCATTGAATAGTTTGAGCTACTTGGTTTCTCCAAAAATATACCTCCCTTCTTTTTGCTATAGGCATGCTTGGGACTCCATTCACTATACCTTGACGCATTACTTCCTTCTCTTCATCCTTGAATTTAATCTCCATAGTGAGTTCTCCAAGAGGATGCAACCATTGCAAATCCAATATTTTATTGATTCCTTCTAGACCCATGATATAAAAGTGTTTGCATAAAGTGATGACAATTTGTTGTCTTCGTGATTCTAGGAACGATGAAGCCAATTCATGCTATCTCATCCTTCTTGAGGTCTCCCCCATACATCCAAGGGTGGCATACCTGTATGTAGCTTGATTCCAAAAACGACTTGCTATGCTTAGTCAAAATCTTGAACATCAAAATGACATCTATTTTGCTTACCACCTTTCCTATTTAGCATCCTGTTGTGACTATCTTCATTTGGCAATCACTTATAATCTTGTCTTCAAATGTGGGACTTAGCTTTAAGGAATGATCTATGAATTGTGAGCATTGATCCTTCACAATTTCGTTAGAATACTCTATATGATTCCTCGTGAACTTCCTTTCTATCCAAATGCAAGAGATGAAGAGTTCAATAGTGGCATCAAAATCTCTACCCTCTTTGTCCTTCAAAAGATCACCCGGATCCCATATGCAAAAATAATCTTCATGTGCCCTATACTACAAGTTGTATCCTTGACTCTATCATCTCTTTTAGCATGCTTTTCATGATGATAGGAATTTTGCAATGACACAATACTGAGCAACAAAGCTGAAACATTTTCATACCTTAGGTTGCAATCAAAAGGCTCACCCTCTATTGTCGAAAGGGAAATTGTTGAGATATTCTCAACACCCCCATCTTTGTGACTGAAAACTTTGGAATTAGGGCTAACCAAAACATTCTCCTCAAATGCATATCCATCCACAATGCTACTCTGAAAATCAATCGATGACTCACCTTTTCGAAGTTCAAAGGATAGTGCATGGTTTAACTCATCTTCCTTCATCTTGTGCTCTTCACTTCCAACAAGTGATGCATTTTCCTCTTTGATTTCATCAATATTTTGTTGACATGTAATTATTATAAGTCAATAAAACATTTTTTAACAAAAGATCTTTACCTTTCCCTTGCATGGCGGATTGCTCTGTACCTTGTTGGATCTCTGTTTCCAATCTCTTTTTTTCTCTAAGGACATTTTCTTTGGCTCATGCTGATTTCTTCTTCTCATAGAACTCTTCTTCGTCCTTAAATAATAGAATTCGCCGAAAGACAAATTATTACAGATTGCCTAACTTAGAGCCTCATATTCCTCACGGTACATGTCCATACCATTTCTTGAGTGATGTTGAAATGGCTCTTACCTTTTTTCCTTGCCTTTCTCCTCCTTAGCATCTTCTACAAGTTTGTGATCTTTCCATACCCATTCTAATCTCCTATTCATTCGCTTCAAAAAATCCTCAATTGGATATGTAGATCTTTCTCTTTAATTTCCCATTATGTTGTATTAAAATTTAGATCCAACTTTGCAGGTTCGCAAGATCAAAGCTCTCATACTATTGTAATTTCCCCCATCAGAAACATGCAATATTTTATTTTATGTATATATAAATTTTTTTAGGGTTTTATATTGCTAGAACTGAGCATTATATCCACCTAGGGTCTCTAGTCTGATGACATTAGCAAAATAAGGGTTTGAAAATTGTAATCAATTTGTGTACTTGCAATTTGAATTGATTTTGTTTCATAAAATCATATATTGCTAATGTCATCAGACTAGAGACCCTTATTTTGCTAATGTCATCAGACTAGAGACCCTAGGTGGATATAATGCTCAGTTCTAGCAATATAAAACCCTAAAAAAAATTAGTTTATTTTATTGCAAATGCTGATAAGAAAGTACAAAGATGATAAACAACAACAAAATAATTTTTTTATTGATTTTTTTTTATCACTCACAACTGTTGTACAACCTGGGACAGAGGCACATAATATTGCAAAAATGTCAAAAAATGCTAGAAACCCCTGTTTGCTATTGCAAACTGTTACAAATAATATTTTATGAATTTTCTTGAAACCCTAGATGGTACGGCGACTAGTTGAAGATGTATGACTAGCTGATGAAATATGATCCGCCCTTGAAACCCTCGTAAAATTGTCAAAATATGTTGGGTAGAAATCAAATTTGTCTTGGAAACATTGGCAACTTGTCAATGTGATTTATTCTCCATTTTTGCTGATGAATGATGATTGAAGTGATGCAAACAATAGCTGGCATGACTAATCTAATATAAATAATAAATGTATTTCTCCCTCCCAATGCGACACTTAGCTAGGGTTGACTAAAACAACTAAGATCTAGCTCTATATGATGTTAAAAAAATTCCACCAAAAATTTGAAATTCAATATAGAAACCTTCAAATGTGCTTTGGTGATGAAATGATGATATTTGCTTGCAAAAAACAATGTAGTGGCATTGTTGTGACATTGTAGCAAAATCCAAATCCTCCACATATCAACACAATTGTGATTCCCAGATGGAATCACTCAAAATTGGAATCAAGAGTTTTTGTCCTTGATCCCAAGGGTTTTTATATTCTCAAAACTTGAACAAACCAAGAGTTCTCGTCCTTGGATGCCTTGGATCGAACAAATTGCTCAAATCTAAAAATTGGATGCAAAGGATAACTTGAATGATGATTCTTGAGTGAAGATAAGCACCTCTTTTTATAGTGCTAAAAAATGGGCCATTGAGACCAAATTTCCAAAAGTATTTAAAAAACTTTTACTTATTTTATTTAGCATTTAAAAATGTTTTTTTATTCTGATATTAATATTTTAAAATACTTTTTATTTTTATTTTAGTACTAGTGTTTAAAAACAACTTTTATTTTAATTATAATATTATTATTGTTGCCCTTAAAATTAGAGATTATGGGGTCCAACTTAAATAATATTATTAATGATTTTAATCCAAAAAACGGGACATGATACATTTTGAGCAAAATGAAGCAAACAAATAGCGTGCAAATGTAACTTAAACACAAGCATTATATCTCCATGATATTTGGGGTGTGCTTTAAGAGGAATTGATATACTATATAATGGATGTTGGTTGCTCTTTTGCTTGAAATTGCTAAATTTGGCAACATGTACTTGCTTAAGAATGGATTGATCATTGTCTTTTGGGTAGATTTCCTTAAATAGACTCTCCACCACGAACATGGAGAGCTAAGATTTAATGATGGGATGAAGGGTGAGGATTGCCTTGCATGGTTTTGCAAGCTAACCTCATGACAAGTAGAAGGAGATGAAATGGTCTCATTGGATGGAAATTTTTTAAATTGCATGGAGATGGGAGATGCAAGCATGTGGGAAAATGTGGAGTGGAAGGAGATGAAATGGTCTCATTGGATGGAGATTTTTTTAAATTGCATGGAGAGGGGAGATGCAAGCATGTGGGAAAATGTGGAGGCGGCAAGTGGATAAAGGAGATTGAATCTTGGATGGAGGGTGAGGATTGCTCCAAGTTGCATGAGGATGGGGGATTCACACATGTGGGAGCATGAGGAAGAGACAAGTGATGGAGAAGACGTGAAGATGAATGACCAAGATTCTCTTGAGTTTGAAATGGATGGTGAGGATTGGAGGGAAGGTTCTTTTGAATTGTAGTGGAAAGTGGTTTGAATATTTAATTAGAAGAAAATGAATGAGCCTAATTAATTAAATAAGCACGTCTTATTTTCTTAATTAGTTGGAGGAAGGTTTATTTAGGTTAATATAATTTAATTAATTAATGATTGGGGGTTTAGTTTAATTAGTTAAATAATATGATTAGAAGCATGAAGATGTTAGGTTAAAATGTGGATGCAGATTTTAAGTGTTTACATTTTGTTCCTCTTTGAGACAACATTGCGACTAAGATAAGTGACATCGTTTCAAAGAAGATAATTATACACTTGGTGAGATAGAATTAGTGGTAGGATGATTTATTCATTTCAAAGAATGGGGGTTAGGAAATGGGTTAGTGATGCCCCCTCGAGAGAGCAGGTAGGTTTACAGGGACTTTTGTGGTTTCTCGAAAGGAGAGCCACATCCAAAGGGATGAAAAATGGATGAGAGGGAGTTGGATAGATAGGAGGAAGGGGGTAGGGGGTGTGAGGAGATTAGATGCATGAAGGTTGGGATGCATGGGAATTGAAGAAATGATGAAATATGTGAAGAGATGTATGGATGAGGATAAGAGATGTATGGATAATGATAATGATGCGTGATGATTGAGCATGTTGATGGTAGGTACATGCTAGGAAGCCAATTTCTGTGTAGAGAGCAACTAAATTTTGCTATAACATTGAGTATTTTGCAAAATTATATAAGGGATCATGATGACGGTGTGCTAAGTGCATGAAGAATTGACTAAAAAAGAAGAGGTCACAAGAAAGCATATGTTATATGGTGCTATCATATGAAAGGCCACAATGTTGTGGTGATGCTGCAAGGACCTTAACAAATGCAAAAAAAAAATACACAAGCAAGCAAGCATGTACAAATAATACAAAGACACATGATTTTGCCCCTAGCCAAGCTAAAAATTAATGATTGATTGATAATGATGATATCATTGTTGATGTGAGAATGATATATCTTGAGAATAATGCGAGGATTGAGAATGATATATCTTGATAATGATGGTTTTCTTAAAGCTAATCAAGGTTTGTAGTGAGACTAGGAACAACAAAACCCATAGGTTCGTTGTGATGATTTGCTAGATTGCTGAGCTAGACGTGGTTGGATTTTTTCGCTTTGATGTGATGTTGGGATTGTTAAGAAACTTGGATGAATGAGATTGTTGCATTGGATAGCCTGGTGCTTAGAACTAATGACAAAGGAAAACCAAGTCTAGCGACAAGGATGAAGGGAGGTTTAGATGGAATGATTAAGGGAGTGATTAGATAGTGGATGGGATGGATGCGAGGTTTATGATAGATTGATGGGGGGGTTCAGGATGTGATCTCTGAGGACTACGTCACATAAGGATAACATGCCCCCACTCTATATATGCCATTCATGATGCCACATTGCGATGCTTGCGACAATATATGTTGATGTATTTGGTGCAGAAGATGGAATATGCCAAGAAGCATCCAAAGTATGTTTTAGAATCATGCCCTTGTCCTTATTAGGATCAAAAGAAGGGAAGATGGATGGGTATGATGAAATGAGTATGCAAATATGATGGATGGGTATGATGGGATGGTATGAATGTATGGTTAGGGACTTTGGAGGATGGATAGTGTAGGTGGATAAGACAACTTGCCCCCAAGTGCAGGGGACCTATTTACAAATGGCGCCCATGAATGGATTTTCATAATGGTACTTGACCAAGGCACCATAAGGAATGGTTTTCACTTTTGGATAATTTTTTTCTCTTTATTTTTAATTTTTTGATTTCTACTGCTTCAAGTATCAAGTTCTTGTTTATATGATGTAGGACTCGACTTGGGTGTACTTGTCAGGACATGTTAGTAGTAGTCTCCCTTGAGTAATTGCTTTGTCAAGATCACACCATTGATGTACAATTCATAGATGTTGCAATCCTCCTTGATAACTAAATTGGAGGCTTCAGTTCAACACACAACTCCTATTTCAGCCCCTGTGAGGGCTCAGGCTTCAGTGGAGGCTAGTCCTCCCCTCTCTCCTTGTTATGAGCCCTTCGAGGATGATGTCTCATGAAAAATTGTTCAAAGAAGGAAGATAGGTTTTCCAAAACATGCTTGTGTTTCCCACACCTGGGTCAAGGGTGTTTGAAATGCTCGATCAAAGCTTGGGGTTGTGTAGAAGGCTTCTCTAGGTCAGTTGTGGATGAAAACTTAGCTATAGTTTCTTGGGTCTCTTTTTTTGATGGGTTCACTGTTGCAAATGTTGTGCTATGCTTTGGCTGATCTGCTAATCAATCTATCGTAAAGGGTTTTAGGGCCCCTTCAAAACCTATTTTACCTCTAATCAAAAACTAAATTGATTTTATCTAAATGTGAACATCTCAATAGAGTACCATCATAGCCCATATGGTGGAGCATTGCTGCCAGTATAGATTTTGGATTTTGGGTTTGTAGATTTAAGTCTTGATTTGGAATGTTGGTTTAGGATTTAGGGTTCTTGGATTTGGATATTTGGATTGGGATTAGGGTATTTTTGGATTTGAAAGTGGAATTGGATTTTGAGAAATGTGGATTTGAATTTAGGATTGAGATTAGGACCAACAATCTTATTGGATTGTGAAATTGTGCATGTTGAGATCGATAATAATTACGGAGGTGGAACACACTAATTGTATGCAAAGTTTGTCTTTTGATTTGGTGCTATATTGTGATTGATTGCTTCTTTTTGCTTTGGAATCCATATTGCTTTTTTGCTTCCCTTTTGATTTTTGGATTCATGTCACCATTTAGATTCCTTTTGATCTTTTGTTTGATTTTGATTCTGCACTTGATTTCAATTTGCTACTTGATTTGATTCCTTTCTTCGTATGACATTTGATCTTGTTGGTTCCAATCAATGAGTTTAGGATATGGGAAATGAAGGTGGATGTTATGGATGGAGGTGGTGGTGAAAGGATTAGTGGCAGTAGTATTATTGAAGGGGCTATGAATGACCTCTATTTCAATGTTTTCATTGGATGAAGTTGCCCCAGTGATCACCAAGGTATCACTAACATCACTAGATTTCTTGTTAGGAGCTTTGTAGCTACCTTGATATCCATAATTTGCATAAAACAATATAGGTTCTAGAATGCCTTGTTCATGAAGGTCCAAGACTTTGCTGTTGTAACCCATGATTTGACATTGCTTTTTAAACATGATGCTAGCCCCTTAGTGTATTTCCAAGCATCATTATAGCTTGCAATTTTCTCGTTTGTAAGGAGACTAGATTTGATGAAGGTGGTTGGACCAACTTGATAGGATGTTTGTGCTTTCTCCTCGTTCACGATTGTTGTACCTTGATCAATTATATGCTCAATGTGATCAATTCTGATTTGCTTATCCTCATGCTTAACATGATCATCATTTAGAACTTTATTGCAAATATGCTCGTTATGATCATTTTTCTTGTCTATGTGTTCTATGGGGGCAACAATTTCCTCATGGGAAGGGGGAATTGTTGGATGATGGATAGTATCATTTCAATTTTCTTGATCTTGGGGATTTGTTGCATGATGGATGGAAGTGGATTGAATGTTTTGACTTCGATTTGGTTGGGGGTGAGTTTGACTATCCTTTGGAACAAGCTCTTGACATAGCCTTAATTGCTTTTTTCACAAGAGGCATGTATTGCGTTTGGATCTGATATCCCCTTTAGCAATTAGTTTGTGGAGATACTCCCACATTTTTGTACATGGATTAGTGAGTGGTCTTTGACTCTTATGGGTTTGATGGATCTTATGGATTTTGGATTCAATGGCCCTTTTGAAATGTTGGCATTTAACCTCCCACATAGGTCGACTTGCAGGGATGATATTTATAGGGGACCCTAGACATCCTTAATAGGTTTTGGATTGATGACTTTATTATTGATAACCTGTTTGCATGATGACACTTAATTGTGGATGGGGATGGTGCTAGGAGGGTCCTGGACAACCCAAATAGGTCTCACATCCATAACTTTATTGCCAATGTTGTACTTATACTTGCTAAAGAATAATGACATTAGATTGGGGGTGTTGTGAGACTCCTTATTGTTGCACTTTTTATTTTGATGGCGATCCTTCACTAGTAGTCCTTAGATAAAATACTTCGTAGATTGTTTGGATAAGGTATGATTAGATGAGTGATAGGATTGTTGATTGGTTTGTGAAAGCTTGAGTGATGGACTTACATAAAAGGATAAGACTTTGATTTGATTTTTGAGGATTTGGAATTCAAACATAAATTGACTTTGAGAGTTGTCCTAGAATGGTGTTTTCATTGCCAAGGTTGGTACGAGGATTACTTATGGATGTTTGATTTTGGTTCATGGGGTAGCTAGTACTAGCATGTACTTGGTTTAAGGGATCTTGGTTTATGAGGTTGTCCATGGTTCTCACATGGGAGCCTAGGAAGAGTTTGTCCTCTCATTCTAGGATGTTTGCAATTATTTCATCTGGGTTTTGTGGTGGAGATGGACTTGTGTTGTTTAGAATGTGACTCAGACACAACGTGAGTGAGTCAGACTCTAATGCAACACATGAACTATATCCTTGCTATGGGTGACCTCCTAGTCACTGCCATTCTTGTGGCAAGAGCTAGTCAAGTAGAGGTAGAACTAGGGGGTTATTCTGTTTGCGAGAGAGTAGAACGTCGTGGATGGAGGTTGGGCTATTTGTTTGATGTGTGTATGTTTGATGATTGTTTTTATGGATGCGTTCAACTGTTGTTGTTGTTGTTGTGATAATAATATGACTTGAAGGGCCACTTTTCCTAAGTCTAGTGTGAAGGTTGTTTTGCTTGTTCAAGATGCAGAGGTGTTCTAACCCCCTTTCTTGGTTTTTAATTGCTTGTTGTATCAGTTCTTGTTGGTTGATGATTCATTGTCGATGCTCTTTGGCTTCTCTTACTTGTTCTATGTCTTGTTGGATTTGAATTGGAAAAGGGAAGTTTTTCCTAATCTCATCTAGGATGGATTCTATCCAATCTTCCCCAATGTCTAGACACATTGAATGATAGACAAGAGGGGGGAATGTTAGGTTGCGTTGATTTTGTTGAATGCATTGAAGATGTTGAATCTATTGACCTCGTGATGGAATTGAGGGTTTCTCTTTGCTTGAATGTTTGAACTATTTTGTTTTGATTTGTTCAATGCATTGACCTCATGATGAAATCAAGGGTTTGATCACTTTTTTTTTTCTTTTTGATGTTTTTATAATATTTTTGGTCTTTTGATGAATGCAAGCTATATGAATGCAAAACAAAATTTTGGTTCTTTTTCTCTAAGTTTCAATGTGATCTAATTATCTAAAAGGGAAAATGAATGCAATCTATATGATTTTTAAAATGTAAACTAAACTATGTTTTTATGTTTTTGTGGATCAATTTTTAATTTGTAATCTATGAAATGAAATTGCAAATAATCTACAAACAATGAAAATAAATTTAATCTAGGATTGCAAGTAAATCTAAGCTAAGTAATTAAAAACAAATCTAATCTATTGCAATAAGCAATAAAATATCTTATCAAGAGAAAAACAAACAACTTATTTATTTCCTCAAGAGCAAAGATTTGATATAATTACTATTGAAAGCTTGAAAAACTTGGTATGAAGCAAGTGGCAATGCTTGGTTTGAGTCCTTAGAGGTCCTTTGTGGCAACCCTCTCTTCCTCTGCATCAACGGGGTCCTCTTAGCAACAAGGATGAAAATGAGGGTATGTGGGATTGAATTGAGATTTGAAGCTATGAAAATTGGAAAAAGGAAAATGGATGCTATTAAGTGTAAATGACTTGAGCTATGAATCTATGTGTAGACACCCAAAATTGACTTTATCATTAGTATCAAAACATCGCATTATCTATCATCTGCATTTGTCTAACACATTTGAACAGTTTATCTATTTTCTCTAAATCACCTATTTCTTCTATTAATTAAATAAATTCATATTTATTTAATTAATTCATTATCTATTTTCTTCTATTTTCTCTAATCTATAATTATTTAATTATCTTTCTATTTTATCTATTTTAATTAAATAAATATTATTTATTTAATTAAAATTCCATCTTAATTCCATTCATAATCCCACTTTTCAATTAATTAAATAAATTTTATTTATTCAATTAATTTCCACCTCATATCCCAATCCTATCCTAATCATCTTTCTAATTAATTAAATAAATTTTATTTATTTAATTAATTTCTCTTATCATTTATCTTCACCTTTCATCATAAGCCGACATGTGTGCATCTTTTATTTGAAACATGTGTGGTACTACATCTTTCATTTAATATCTTTCACATGTAGTACTTTTTATGTACACAATCACACGAGCCTTATTCTTCCCTCCACTTGTCATCTACACATTCACCTATGATTATCAATTCATCTCAACCGTTCACATAGCCACTAAATCTCCACCGTTGACTGATTTTGGTTGAGTGTTATATATACACCTTGATGCAGAGCGCACAGGGAAGCATTTAAAACAAGGTGAAATACCCATCAACCCACCATATGGATGCTTAGTGCTTAAATAACTTAAAAAAAAACCCTTCGCTAGCTCTAAACCCTTTGCTTCCACTGTGTGGTCTGCATCAAATTGGTATCAGAGCTAGCGAAAGATCTGGCGAAAGATTTGGTATCCGAAGGTGTTGTGTTTGATTTCTGAGAAGATGAGGAGTGAAACAAAATGTTTGGTGACCATTTTTGAAAACAAAAATTGTAGAAAGTATTTTGAAGGCTGACAGTAGTTGTTAGACTGTTGCAGATGCTCGTGCCATCTAGTTGCGAGAAGGAATAGGGATTCCTGTGTGTGGGCAGACGAGGATGAGGTCTGTCAAGACCATTCACCAATAGAGATTAAGCTGGGGAGAAGGTGCAGAGAGAGGCCACTGGGGAGAGAGTGGTAGGTGCATCTTCTAGGATTTGCTGTTGGACGTGAGGAATGGGTCTGTGAAGTAGCGTGTAGGATGGACATCTGAGTGAGCATTGTGTTGTAGTCTAAGAGTACTCCACTGATGGGAGTAGAAGGAGCCTAAAGATGCTCTGGAGTTGATGGTAGTTTGATTTTGTTGGTTGGTTAGTCACTAGCCCATTGATGTGAAGATTTGAAGCCTTAAGCCTGAAGCTGAAGAAGATGAAGCCAGACAGAGATGCAGAAAAAGGAAGTTTTTGTTTTGCAGGTACATTTACAAGGGCCTTAGAAATCTTTGTTGGTTGGTTGTATGGTGCAGGAGCACCCCGAGACATTGAGAATCTGGAGGATTCTATGCATTTCTATTATGTCCAAAGTGTCATGTTGTAAGGCCTTAGCACCATGTTGAATCTTAGTTGGCCGAGTAACAGCATAATCTTAAGTTTGTATATGTGTCAAGAAAAGATTAAAAGAGTTGTAACCGAACTAAGGAATGTAACCGATCGGCAAAGGTGGTTCACTTTCCACCGTGTGTAACTGCCAAGATATAAGTCTTTAAATAGTTGGTCTCTGTTTGTGAAGAACAGACAGACAAAGAGAGGAAGAATAGATTTTGTATGTACATCCCAGAGGAATAAAAAGAAGTTTTGTGTTTTGGTCTAGTTACAGGAATGTAGATTGGAGTCATTCCATTGGTTAAGATTTCTTCGAAATCAGTGGAATGACCTCCGTAGTGTTAGATTATCTTTCTGTTTTGTAGGTTTTGTAGTTTCTATGTGTTGTTTGGTTACAGAAGTTGCTGAGGAGGTTATTGGCTTAAGATTCATGTTCTGTCACTAAATATACAATTTATGTGTATATCGCAAATGTATGAGAAGATACATTTCGTGTGTATCCTGCAATCATATGTCGGGTTTGTATGTTGCAAATGCATGTTGCGAATGTACATTGTGAATGTGCATTGAGTTAGATACAAGTGATGACCGGTCGTATCGGTGAAACGGGAGAAGATACAATGGATTACCGACTATAGTAGGTCATGCAAAGTATATACAAGCGTTGGATGTATCAGCATATCAGAGGTAAGGAGTAATGTTTGGCCGATGTAGAATGTCATACTGATAGAGAAGAAGTATGTATTTCGGTGTTGTTTAGAGCTAGCGAAGGGTTTTTTTTTAAAGTTATTTGAGCACTAAGCATCCATATGGTGGGTTGATGGGTATTTCACCCTGTTTTAAATGCTTCCCTGTATGCTCTGCATCACACCTACTCCTCATTTTTGATATCACATCCCATCATATAGCGTCTACATTATCATCTTGAGCATATTGAGCATTTTAGCATCCATTAAACATATTATCACTACCATCCATCCATCATGACAGCTTTGATCTTCATAATTGTTTATTGTTGAGAAGCAATCCACATCACAAACAAGAAATCATACAATCTAGGTGATTTTGTTCATGAATTGCATACTTTTGGTTTCACTTGGATTTGATTCTTTGATGGTGGTAGGATTAGGTTTTCATTTACATGATTGATCATACTAACTTGATTTTTACTCATCCACATTTTGGCACGCCCGGTGGGACTCACGTCCTTGATTAACTTTGCATTTTGAAATTGTTTTGTGAAGTTCAGATTTTATGGAGCGCTTACGACAATTTCCAATTGCTTTTAATCAAAAACTAGTCGCTTCGGGCAGATCTGCATCACTTTTGAGCAAACAGTAATCGCTTACGGTCATCTGCAGTTCGCTTTTAATAAAAAACCGGTTGCTTCTGGCTGTTCTGGTCGCTTTTGACAATATAGAATTTTCTGTTAGCATTTGATCTTGCAGGTGTTTTGCAAGATTTTTACTGATCAATCAAGGGTTTTTATATGTGTTTTTCATGTCTTTGATCACCATATTATCATTGGCCAATCAATTTGATTAGGGTTTTCATTTTTATTGAGCTAACACCCTTGGTTTTGCAAGATCTTATCAAGTTATCATTCTAGGGTTTTCAATTGATCAATTTGTGGTTGCAGGGTATCCATCTGATTATATTTCATCCATTGGATTTGTCATTTTAGGGTTTGCAATCTCTAATAGTCATTTTTTTTATAACCATAACCCTAGTTTTGCAGAAACAAGAATTTTTCACGCATCTTGCAAATTTGAGTCGCTTTTGAGTAATAACCGGTCACCTTTGGTTTTTCTGTGTCGCTTTTGATTGGTAATTGATTGCTTCTGGTAGAATTTAGATCACTTATAATCAATAGTTGATCACCTTTGGTAATTGTGTCACTTTCAGTTCTGTCATTCACAGTTTGGTTTTTCTTGTCTACTAATCATCTATTTGTGCAACATCTTATCATTTGTCCAAGAAAATGAGGTTGTGAAACTACTAACATATCTGTTGTAGTTTCGATCGGTCCTAGACATAGCATTTTTATCACTAAACTAGGAACATTTTGATTTGGTGCTTAAAAAGAACCATTGTTTGCTCCGTGCTTGTTTTATCTTTCTTGATTGCTTGTTATGTATGTGTGTAACCCAAATTTCATAAAAGAAAAATCCTCTTCCCTTGTCTATCAAATGGATCTTGGGTGCATGAGAACTTGTTATTATCTTTAGAGGGCCTACCTTCTCAGTGTGAGAAGGGGTATGACCCAAGCGGTAACAAGCTAATGCCAAACTCTTCCAAGCCATTATATACAAAAGTGTTTGTGTCGAAAGCCACAAACAACGGGTGCTATTGTGTTACACCAACGAATGTTTCCCCCAAAACCCTTTAGAACGTAACCTCTTTGGGCTGGGAAGCCTCCATTAACGGAGCGAATTGCCACATGTGTAGCCACCCGAATAGATGCCCTTACTAGAAACCTTTGTGTAGTGTCCCAAATCCCTCTATTTGTTGACGTAGAGGACCGAGTGATAGGTCTTTGAAGCTGCCTCGATTCTTGTGGTTCTTAGTAGAGATAGCAGAGACAATCCTAAGGTTTGCAAGCCTTAGGAAACTTGGAACTTAGTATGTGTGAGAAGTGAGTACCGTGGAGGGGAGCCGATGCTACCAAGATCCTGAAGCTATTCGCTTTGAATAAGCATGGCAAGGGGATTCAACAAATATAGTCTTTTGCCAGCTTAGGATTGTACATGTTTGTGAATGTTGTGAGTGTGAGTGATTGAAATCATTGTTTTCTTGCCAAAACTCATTAGAACACACCCTCTGTCAGACACATATCACTTTTGAACTAAAACAACTCACCTTTGCTTAAACTGTGTCACTTTTAAACAACAAAAAATCACCTTTGAACTGAAACTGCTTGCCTTTTCACTTTTGGTTAACACTGCAATCTGTCACCTGAAAAAATCTAGATCACTTTTGAGCTATTATTCATCGCTTTCGGCTTTTTTTGAGACACTTTTGAGCTATTACCTGTCGCTTCTGGTTAAACATTATCAATCCGTATCAACCTACCTGAATCTGTTGCATTTTCAGACTAATCAGCTTTGTCATTAGCTTCCAGACATTCCTTTGATCATCTACAACCATTTGAACAATATCTCCTATTTTGCGGATATAAAAACATTAGACTTTTTGAGCTTTCTATCCTCTTGAGACCCCCAACCAACACCCAATCATTAAAACAATCAACCTAGCAACAACAAACATCATCTCTGCGGCTTTGTTCAGCCTTAGTAACATCAGCAAACAACATCATCAACCAACTTTTCCCTTGAGTTTGTGAGCTATTCTCTAGGGAAGTTTATCCAATCAATCAACCAACAAAGCAATCTTAGCAAACAATAATCTCAACAATCCAAGCAACCAACCATCAACCAAAAGCAATCCAATCAGCAACCAAAAACAATCCATCAGCAAACCATCAACAAGCACGTAGCAAACCATCAATTTTTTGGATCTCAACCTTGACAAACTAGTCCAATCTCCATTATCAACCATCATGCCTCAAACTAGGAGCCAATATAGAGCTGAAATGGAAGCTAAATTGTGAGCTGTAATGGAAGCCAAATTGAGACAATCTCGATCAACTCTCCTCAAAGATGCAACTCAATTCACAACTGGTATGCCTCCTCACATGTTTGTACCCGAAGGATACACTATTGGAACATCATCTTCACAACAAGTGCAACATCATCCATTTACAACAACCTATCAAGAGCAATCCCAAGATGATTTATTTGAATTTCAAGAGCCACACATATGGGACCAAGTTGATAGGCTCATTTTATCTGATCTGGATCATCATTTCTTGCAATTAGCCCAAATGGGAGCCAAGTTACCAAGCAACTTTGACATATCTGCCATTCGTAAACAAGATCCAAACACTCTTTCTGTTGTTGCAAAGGGACCACCCACTATAGCCACACCATCTCATGACATATCCACGCACTCTCTTCCACCTTCTAATCCATCTCCTTCGTTGCCTATTGCTACACCATCAAACCCACCATGTATGGAAAATACTTTAAAACCTTTGATAACTCCATCCAAGGTACTTCCTCTCCTTTCACAAAATTTGAGCTTTCCACCTTTCCATGTCTCACAACATGTTCCTGCTGCTACCATGACCATATCCGTGCCTTAAGCATCACAAGTTCCTCAAGTATCACAAGCTATCCATGTTTCACAAGTATAAACTCCTCAAGTCTCACAAGCCATCCCAACATCACAAACTCCACACATTTCACAAGCTATCCCAACATCACAAACTTCACAAGATTCACAAGCCATCCCAATACCACAAGCCGCACAAGTCTTGCAGCCATTACAAGTTTCTGCTCCTATTGCATCACATGTGGAATCCACACCCCAAACTAATATTCCTATCACTTCTAATATGGTCTCTATGATTTCCACAAATGCATCTAACATGCCGTATAATCCCAATGCCGATCTCATTGACATGAGTGACCCACCTATAATATCACAAGCCACTCCTAATACCACTGTCCCTTATGTTGATCAACTTGCATCACTCACTCCATCTTCATATAATCCTTCACAAAATGTCAACCCGTCCTATACAACCCAAGGATTACCTATTTCCTCTCAACATATGACATATATTAATCCATCTCAAGGTACTCATGTTGCCCAAAGTATAAACTCAAATGTCCATCCTTCTTCATCCACCAATCCTTCCATTGGTTATCCTAATCCAAATCCAACCTCCAATTCACCTCCATTGATCAACATCAATCCATCCTCTAATTCCCATGTGGTGCAAAATCTTGGAGCCAATCCATCATAATATGCACAACCACCACTTGTGTCTCAAGGACATCGATCGTCAAGCACATATGTGTCATACACCAATCCTTCGGCATATAATGTGAGCACTCAACCCCAACATACGATCATACTCTCATACACTACACCGCAACAACAATATACATCATACCATATTCCACCTCCAAGCCATCAACCCCCTTTGTAACGACAACAACTATCTCAAGCGGATATTGAACAAATGGTTCACAAGGTAGTAGGACAAAACAAAGACATTTTTCTTGGGAGATAAATGCCCTTATCCATTTGACAAGTCACTTTACATGACACCTTTTCCGCCACATTTTGAAATCCCACAATTTGACAAATACAAAGGGAAAGGTAATCCAGATGACCATCTCAGAGCATTCTATGTTGCATGTCTTAATGTTGCATATGATGATACATATCCTTTGAGATTATTTCCTCGAAGCTTAGCGGGACAAGATCTTGAATGGTTTTCTCACCTACCTCCGGGAATCAAGACTTTTGAGGAATTAGAGGACAAATTTCGATCCCATTTCTCTTTTAACATTGAACATGATGTGACTATGAATGATCTTGTCAATAACAAACAAAGAAATGGCAAAAATTTCTCATCATTTACCCAACGATGGCGTAACATGGCTAGCAAATTATCATGGAAAATACCTGAGAAACAACAACTTGACATCTTTGTCCAAAATCTTCATCCTAAGCTCTCATTCCAATTGCAATTGTAAAGTGCTAGCACCTTTGACAAACTTATCTCCAAAGGAACCACCATTGAGCGAGCTTTAATTGCTAAGGGAACCATCAAAATTTTCAAAGACAAGGACAATCCCCAATCTTCAAACGACAAAACCCACTTTTGGAACAAGAACAAAACTATCGTTAATGACGACATTATGGATGCAAAGAACATACAAACAATGAAAGCTCCAATCAACATTCAAGCCACATCTACAACTAATCCACCTTTCCAACGAAATTGACCAAGAGCAAATCCAACACCTAGACAAAAATTTACTCCCTTAGGCGAACCCATGGAAGTAATTTTTTACAAACTTGTTCAAGCGGGAGATATCACATTACCTGAGGCTCCACCCAATGTAGAACCTGTCTTCAAAGCCCCTTGGAACAAAGAGAATGAATATTGTGAATACCATAGATCAAAGGACATAGCACAAATGGTTGCATGCGTTTAAAACATGTCATTCAAGATTGCATCGATCAAGGTCTTGCTAAAATCACAACACCAATATCACAACCGACACATCAACCAACCTCAAACTAGGATCTAGATGCTTTCAAAAACCCACTTCCACTTCATGACAAGGCAAGTAACCCTCATACGGGTAATGCTATCCATTATAACTACGAGTCATCTACGATTGGTCGCATAGACCATCTCGTATTTCTACCATCACTATCCAAGGTAAAGCACATGATTGTGCCGTAACTACAAGATGAGGCCGTGTTACCATTCAAGGAACACCTATCAATCCTCCTCGACCGCATTCTAGTCATAATATCCTTGATCACCTTGGCTAAACTCCCGCAAGTATCTCCATCCTAGAGCTACTACGCATATCCCCCGCTCATAAAGCTATCCTTGATAAAGTATTGCAAGAGTCTTCGGTGCCTAATGACATTGATATTGCACAATTTCAATCTATGATACCTAGCATTGCAGCCCCTTGTCATCTCACCTTCTCTGATAAAGATCTTTAACCATCCATCAACCCATCACATAAAAAAGCCCTTCACATAGAAGTATTTGTAAACCAATGCCATATCAAGCGAATACTGGTGGATAGTGGAGCTGGTCTCAATATATGCTCTTTAAAACTAATAAAATAATTGGGATATTCTGAGAAGAGCATTGATACTTCCAAGGTCATTACCATCAAAGCATATGATGATGCTGAGAGAGATACTGAAGGAATCATCCATTTGCCTATCCGAGTTGGTCTTGTAACTACTGACACTCGCTGTCAACTTCTTGATATTAAGCTTCCCTATAACATCATCCTTGGCCATCCATGGATCCATGCCCTTAAAGCCATTCCTTCCACCTACCATCAATGTCTCAAGTTTCCATATAACGGTGTTGAAGTTACTATCCATGTTGATCCCAATCCATTTGAATTTTGTCGCACCTTTCAAGCCAAATATCAAAGTCCTAACCATATTCCCATCAACACCGAAGCTTATCCATCTTCATCCTATGTTGACCCATCCGCCTTACTCACGCCATCATATAGTAAAACCATTCCAAATCTCTGTATCAAGTACATTGAACATGGTTCGGGTGAGTACACATTGCAAGAATCTTGTTGTGTTGGAACTCTCCCCTTATTGCCCAAATCCCATGGCAAACCTTCTACATCCAAGTCATCTTCATCTGCATCTGTTATAAAAGCTCCACCAACAGTATTCATCAAAGGAGGATTCCTTGATGATGAAGACATCAATGACATCAACTCTTGGATATTTTATGATGAGAATGACCAAGTCCAACTTGAAGTGGAAAGATATAACAATGGGTTCCATATTATTAAGAATATGGGTTACAAAGGACATGGCGGATTGGGATCGCAGGAACAAGAACCTCTTGAACCTATTCTGGTGTCTAAGAAGTTTAATAAGCAAGGCCTTGGCTATCAGCCGGAGGTATTGCCTTCCAAAGACATCAAGTGTATTTCTGATACAGAAGCTGGATCTTCTACAGTAGGAGAGACTTCTAATTTGGATACCATCGATGACTCCTCCCTTCAGATCACCGAGCTTTTTCAAGAAACCTCCATCTTCATGATTTCTACTACCTCATCTACCCATATCTCTTCATCCACCATCCTTTCACTCGTATATCTTGATCTCGTCAATTGGGACCAACAGGGGGCACCGATATTAGACACATTTAAAAATGATGAAGCTATTTCTGAATTCATGGGTTTACGACTAGGCATTCCATTGGGTGATCACAAAGCAAGCTTTATGATGGACCTCCCTAAACTAGCATATTTTGGCAGAAGCATCAAATCCTTCAGTCACAAAAATGAAGTAAACAAAATAAAAAAAGATAGGTCATTAGGTGAAATCTAAAAGGCGCCTCTTGACCGCGAAAGAGTAAAAATAAAGGACGTATCCGAGGGTAAAAACTTCTCTGAGATGCTTGAGGATGGGGGATTTGATCTTCCTGTGACCACTGACTATTATGAAAAATCAACAGTGCTAGTTGAAAAATCTCAAGAAATGAATCTAGGCACAGAGCAGAATCTGAAGATCACATTTTTGGCAGCATCATTATCAGAGCAAGAAAGAAGAGATTTCACAACATTCTTCATGAAAAGAGCTATCAACTTTGCATGGACCTATGCAGACATGTCAGGTTTGGATCCATCACTTGTAGTACATCATCTAGAAGTATCACCTAATGCAAAGCCGGTTAAACAAAAGTTGCGCAAAATGCACCCACAAATAGCTCTTTTGGTGAAAGCAAAGATTCAGAAACTATTAGAAGCAAAGTTCATAAAGCCTATTGATTATCCAGAATGGGTTTCAAACTTGGTACTAGTGTCAAAACTTGATGGATGAGTTCGCTACTATACAGATTTCAAAGATCTTAACAAAACATGCCCTAAAGATGATTTCCCACTACCAAGCATAGATAACATTGTAGATCTTACAGCTGGACATGAAATGCTCTCCCTAATGGACGGATTCTCAAGATACAATCAAATCATAATAGCAGAGGAAGATCAAGACAAAACATCATTCATATGTCCATGGGGTACATACTGCTAGGTGGTAATGCCTTTTGATCTTAAGAATGCGGGACTACATATCAATGCACCATGATAGTTATCTTTCATGACCTTTTTCATACTATCATGGAAGACTATGTTGACGATATTCTAGGAAAATCCAAAACAAGAGAAGGACATCTACAGGTATTAGCACAAATCTTTGATCGACTAGAGAAGTATCAAGTCAGGTTAAATCCAAAGAAATGCGTGTTCGGTGTAATGTCTGGAAAATTGTTGGGATACATTGTTTCTCGATGAGGGATAGAAGTGGATCCTAATAAAGTAAAAGCTATCATGGAAATTCCTCCGCCATCAAATTTGAAGCAGTTGCGTAGTTTACAAGGAAGGTTACAATCCATTCGCAGGTTTATCTCACAACTAGCAGATAAGTGTCATCCTTTTCAACATCTTCTTCACAAGGGTGAACCTTTCAAATGGGATGAAAAATGTCAACAGGCCTTCGACAAAATAAAGGAATATCTCACAACACGTCTTGTGTTAGTACCTCTTGTACCTGATCGACCACTATTACTCTACATATCTTCAACAACAGCAGCATTAGGTGCCCTCTTAGCTTAGCATGATGATTCAGGAAAGGAACAAGCCATTTACTACATCAACAAAACTCTTGTTGGATATGAACTTAACTATTCATCTATGGAAAAAGCATGTTTACAGTAGTGTTTGCTTCCCAAAAGTTGCGATATTACATGCTGAACCAAACAAAAAAGCTCATATCTAATTTTGATCCACTCAAGTATCTTCTCTCTAAAGCAATCCTTACGGGAAGACTAGAAAAATGGGTTATGATCTTAAGTGAATTCAACATACAATATGTGGATAAAAAATCCATAAAAGGATAGGTTATCGCTGATTAGTTAGCCGCAACACCCATCACCGATATTTATCCAATACGTCCAAAGTTCCTTGATGAAGAATTATTCAATTTAACTTCTCCAACATTGTGGCAACTATACTTTGATGGATCTTACACACAAAATGGATCAGCAGCAGGGATATTGTTTATCACACCTCAAGGAGATTGTATCCTGAAGTCATACAGGATTGCATTTCCGTGTACCAACAACATAGCAGAATATGAAGCTTTAATGACAGGATTATGCATGGTAGTGCAGTGGGCCATTAAATAGCTACAGGTTTTTAGTGATTCTCAATTAGTTATCAAATAGGTCCTAGATGAGTATCAAACAAAAGATGAGAAGCTCCTTCCATACAAGGTAATGGTTAATGATTTCAAGAAATACTTTGACAATATCACCTTTGAGCAGATTCCAAGGATGCAAAATAAAGTAGTAGATGCTATGGCTATGATAGGATCTCTTCTGGACATGCCTTCCAATGCACATAAGTGTGAGTTTTTAGTTGAACAACTTCTGATCCCAACATTTGAAGTACCATAGTCTGAGCTTAAATGTGAGATTGTTGGTCCCAATTCACCTTGGTATGAGGACATATACAAGTATCTCCGCAATCAAACCTTACCATTTCAATTATCTAATACCCAACGTAAGACCTTTATCTGTCGAGTCTCTCGCTACACCATCCTAGGAGACACCCTATATCACCGAAGTCTTGATGGTATCCTTCTTAGATGTCTTGATTCCGAGGAAGCAAAGGTTACCTTACGTGAGGTACATGAAGGTGTTTATGGACCGCATTCTATTGGCCCTGGTCTCTCAAGAAACTTCTACGAGCTGGATACTATTGGCCAACTATGGAGAAAGATGCACACTAGTTTGTAAAGAGATGTCTACAATGTCAGAAACATGGAAATTTGATACATGCACCAGCACATGAACTTCAGCCTATCACTACTCCTTGGCCCTTCTTGCAGTGGGGACTTGACATCATAGGTAAAATCCATCCTACCTCATCAAATGGTCATAAGTTCATCATTACTGCCATTGAGTATTTCACAAAGTGGGTGGAAGCAATACCAATGTCTTACATCACAGGCAAGCAAATATCCAAGTTCATCTTACACTATATCATTTGCCGATATGGAGTCCCTCAAGCCATTGTCACTGATAATGGTCGTCCCTTCAAGCACCAAGAGGTTAGAGATCTTTGCAACAAGTTCCATATCCAACACAGGTTCTCTACACCTTACTACCCTCAAAGTAATGGCCAAGCTGAGGCTTCTAACAAAACAATCATCAAAATTCTTAAAAAGACAGTTAATGAAGCTGGTCGTGATTGGTATTTACAAATTAATCTTGCACTATGGGCTTATAGAACAAGTGTCCAAACTCCCACTGGTGCTACACCTTATGCCCTTGTATGGCACCAAAGCCATTTTACGTATTGAGGTTGAGATTCTATCACTGCGAGTATCTTTACAACATATTATTTCAGATGAAGAATATAGAGTATCTAGACTCAATGATCTTGAGCTATTGGATGAAAAGCGTCTTGCAATACTCAATCACCTCCAATTTTATCAAAATCGTCTACGCCACAGCTACAACAAGAAGATTACAGAACGTAAGTTTCAAGTTGGAGATCTTGTCCTTAAAGAGAACCAAAGGAATCAGCAACATTGTGAGAAATAGGGCAAGTTTGAACCTAATTGACTTGGTCCTTTTTTCATCACATTAGTCTACAGATCAGGCAGATATACTCTCTCAACACCTGAAGGTATTCCCTTGGAGGAGCCTATCAACAACATTCATCTAAAGAAGTTATATCCATGAATCTCAGCACGTATATTCCAAAAAAAAATGTCCAATAGTGAAAACCACTTTGTGGATCTTTGGATGAAAAAAAAGTACAAGATAAATAATTCATCCTCTAGTGAAAACTTGGTAAACAGGCGCCTTGGATAAGTACCATAGTAAAAACTTGGCAAACAGACGCTATGTGTAGAGATCGGCCTCCATCATTTATCTAGTTGTTTGATCATGGTTTTCCACAACATTATCCACTATCTTGCCTCCATAATCCACATCATAATCCACTATCGTTCCTGTTTTAACATCACAAGCCATCATCCCTTATCCATCCATAATAAAGCCTTTCTGCCCTTATCTTTGTCATGCTAGTTGTCGTAGCTTGGACTTTGTTGGGGTTAAGATATCATTTAACACCTTAGCATACTATCTCCATAAATGCATCCATCACAGCATCTCCCTAATAAGCTCCATCCCTCATTGGGGGCACTTGTCATCCCTTATTTGGAAGTGAATATCTAAAGCTCTAGCTCATATCATCATCCATCAAAACATAGCAAAATCCAAAAAAAATAAATCAAAACATCCCAAAAATCCAAGCAATAAAGTTGATCCTTTGTCATCAACCACCAACACAATAAACAAGAACTACATCTCATTTATATCATTCAAAGCCTTGATGCTGTGGATACAGGGTATGTAGGCAATCTGAGATGAGAAGGAAGCACTCTGATTCAGGCATAGGTGATAGACCTTTCTCATCATCCATATTTCATCTTTCCTCTAATCATTCATCTCACTTTCTTCTATCTTTCATCACTTATATCATCAATAAGCCTAGAACTACATATAATCATGTCTCATCACCATCGTAATGTGCTATGATCCCGTGGATATAGGGTATGTAGGCAGTCTGGAATACGAAGGAAGTTTCCAATACGCAAGCACAAACGATCCACCTCATTCCATCTTCTTTCATCTTCCATCTTCTTCTCTTTGACTAAGCTCAAGCAAGAAGCAGACTATGTGTATCAAAGAAAGCTCAAGCACTTTAACAAATCAGGGATAAGACGAAGGCTATTTGTCTACATGTCTCAAGCCAACATTTGCTATACATTGTTAACCAAACATCCGAGCCTTCAACATGATATATGTTTCCTCTCAACAAGGCGACATCCAATCCATATAAGAGCATTTAACTTTGGCAAGAAACATGATGACAGTATCTTTTATTTTATCCTTTAATTTATCTTTTGTTCCTTTCTTATGCCTAATCAAGACTGTATTGACCTATCATATCTTGGTATGTTGCGATGAAGTACGGAATGGGGCATGGTCACCTTGCTTTCGTATGCTGTGTCTGTGGGATGATCTTATTCTCTTCCAATGCCTTGTGGTATCTTGTACATGTTGGGATTAGCATCTTGCATATCAATATCTTTTTTACATATAAGAAGCTAAACAGTCTCTTATGCATCGAGACTATTCTATGCTAAGACTAGTTCCATACATATAACCAGCAAGGTGTCAATATGGGTAGTGGAGATAAGGTCAAACCTTTTCTTGAAGAGTCAAAGTCCATCTCAGGAACACTTGCTTCTATTCATATCTTGTGTATGTTGGTTTAACATTTTTGGCCTCATATGTTTAGACAAGATTGTAGTATGCTAGTTATGCATTAGATACCTCGACACCTTGGTCTTTTTATACCCTGGTGCATAATATCCATATGCTATATCAAACATAAGGATTGTATTTCTCTACTTTTGAGCAATTATTTTAAAAGCTGTCTTACCATCTATTTTATCATAATCCTATGTAATACTCAACTAGATCAACCATTTCTTTCATTTTTATCGTTATTCTTTCTTCTTCTTTTCATCGTCAACATTTCTCTCATCTTCATCCTGTTAATCAAATGTGTTAGACATATAAGTACATATCATCATTATGCATCCATTTACATTATATACCATTAATATCACCTATATGTTTGCATTATCATAACATCATTATCATGCATTGCCACTCTATACATTTTTATCATCACAATATCATTAGCAAAATACATTTACAATATTATCATTTGCATAAACATTATCACAACCATCTGCATAAACATCCATATATAAATCATGAACATATAAAAATAAATAACATCACAACATCAGTGCATCCATCATCATTATACCATCGCATAAATAATCAAAATCATCATATATATCATCAAATGGGTCAATATACAAGTGTCTACATATACAAAGTGGCTATCCACGAGCCATAAAAATGTATGTACAATCAGCTCATCGGCCCTATCATGATACAAAATATACATAAACAAGGTAGCCCTAGTGACTACTGGAAGCTCCCTCACCCTGACCTCCACCATCGGGTCCTACATTTGGTCCCCTATCTCTAGGAGGCCCCATCACTGAAGCTATAGACTGTGACCCTCCTATCCTCTGTGAACCTGAAGCCACTGATCTGCTCCTATAGCTAGGCTACCTCTGCTTTGCAGGCACTGCCCCATAATACAAGCCCCTATAATAATCAATCTCACCCTATGCTCGCCTCAGCTCTGCCTGTGTCTGTGTCAGCTGGGTAGCAAGATACATGGTGGCCTAATCAGTACCTAATGCAGCCACTGCTGAATCCCTCTCAGTCCTCAGAGCATCCCTCTTCGCTGTAATAGTCTGAACCTGCTGCAAGGTAGTATCCCTCTCTAGCCTCATCACCTACTCACTCTGCGTAGCTGCATCCCTCTCTCTTGTCACCCTGGCAAGTGCACCATCATCTACACCCCCTGCCAGAGCCCTAGCCTATAGCTGTACCTGATAATCCTAAGCCTATGCTCTAGCATGCCTCATCCCCAAGACTACCTAATGACTGTCTATCTCCACCCTCCATACCCTGAACTGAGCCCTCTGCCTCCATCTCCTCTCCTCCCTAATCCTCCTCCTCAGCTGCTGTATCCCCACATTATCACCTCCTGGCACCTGTATCTATGGCTGCATAAGAACCTGTGCCTATGCCTATCCTTGTCCTCGACCCCTAGAGCTACTGGTGCTACTACCTGTACTGGTGGGGCTCCTTATCGTCCTCTCCTCCTAACTGGTCTCTCCATCCCTATCTCTCCTATCTCCCTAGGCCTCGTCAAGCGAGTCGGCCTAGCAGCCACCCAGTATGCATCGTAACCTGAAAGAGTCCCTGGATCTGTAGGACCCTGTCCCCATTGCCACACAACTGGTTGTATCCCCTCTCTCTCCACTAACGCTGTCTCCACAACTATCTCTGGCCCCCAATCAAAAACCTCCTATCGCGTCCTCCCAAAAATGGCATGCCCTACTGGTGCTGCCTATGGTACTCTGAACTATCTCAACACTCTCTCGGGCAAATAGCACTCTATAATGTATATGCCTCGACCAAAAATGTATCTCACCTGCCTAGCATAGACAAGCTCCCTGTCATCCTCCTCCCATCTCTCACAATCCTACTATGGCCGCCATACAAACTGATCCACCCCATCTAGAGTCCGCCTCTAGTAAAATATACCCCTGCGCTACCTATAGGTAAGAGATCCCCTATATATCCTCGCATACGGCTCTCCTGCTACTCATGCCACCCATCCATCTAGCCTAGTCACTGGAATGTGCTCATATGCCCATACATGTAGAACTGTGACTCCTGCAGATATACTAGCTCCAAACATATATGCACAATCATGTAAATAATGATATAACTATCCCAACACACACTCAGCCCATGCATATCTAGTCCCATATGAGAACATCCCTCCATCACTGTGCCCCATATGACTGGGAATCCTCTCTCTTGTCTGTCTCCAACCAGCCCTCTGATAATCGCTACCACCACTCGCTGCAACCTATCACAGAGCTCCTCCATCCTCGTCATTGGTATCTCCAAACCCTCATCCCCAATGTCTGGAGTCCCGAAGGGCCATCTAAATGTAGCTGGACCCAAGTTAGGATCATAGTCAACCCTCTCTCCGTCAACAGGGATGTACAAAATCTGGTATACATCCTCTAGTGTAATCGTTGCCTCCCCCGTCAGCAGCAAGAATGAGCTATGCTTGCTATACCATCGCTCTACCATCGATGTCATAAATCCTTGATGTGCCTGCACTAGCTCCAATCTTGACACATGCTCTAATCCAATGATCTCCAGGACTACCCGCTCCTCTGCATCTAACAATCTAACCAATTGCAAGTCCCTAGGATGTGGCTTACGCGGGAATAACAGTGGCAGTACATCCTGCATCATTCAACCCACCACATCAATTTCTTGTGCTAAAATATATTTCTAGATGATACCTCTATCTATTTCACTAAAAGTGATATATTTTTCTACATGTGCTAGCTCCTTAATCATAGGCAAGCCATTTAACTATAAGTGAATGGTTTTCACTCAAAAGTGACCTATTCACCCATAAGAGAGCTATTGTCACTTAAAAGTGAGCTAAATCACCATAGGTGATGACTTTTTATCTATAAGCAACTAGATTTCATCACATGCGCATTTTGCCTATCTGTTTGCCTAGCCGACTAAAAGCAAACTACTTTTGCCATAAGTGATTGGTTAGAGCCTATAAGCGACCTGAACTACCATAAGCGACTAGTTTTTATCTATAAGCAACCTAAGTTCCCTATCCTAAAACCATTCACTTCTGGTGGCGTGTGTGTATTTATGACACTTTTAACCTAAAAATTCACGCAATTAGCACAAGTTTTCGATACATACCAATGCGCGCGCTCCCGCTGGTCGCCCATGTGTCCTCACTCGCTCGACACGATGATCACTATGTGGAATCACCATCTTGAAAGCCCTCTCACAACTCTATGCACTATAACTCTAAAGAGCTATGGATTTCTAAAGGCAACAAGCACAAATGAGCCTATTTGCCCTTGAAGGACCTACTTATAGCCCATTTCCAAACCCTAATTCTTCTATACCAAAGTCTATTTTCTTCTAAACCATCCCAATTTCCCCTACCCAATCCCTGTATTCTTCGTGTCAACCTTACCATCTTATCTTGTCATCTTATCCCGAGCCAACCCAACCCTTCCTGGTTAGCTTGGCTTACCTCTCGAGGGGGCATCACCTGCCAGTTACACTGGGGCATAACCTTGTTTATCAAGCAAATCATCGTACCTTCTTTGACACAATGTTCTGACGAACATTGTATCAAAGAGGGAAAAAATGTAGACACCCAAAATTGACTTTATCATTAGTATTAAAACATCGCATTATCTATCATCTGCATTTGTCTAACACATTTGAGCAGTTTATCTATTTTCTTTAAATCACCTATTTCTTCTATTAATTAAATAAATTCATATTTATTTAATTAATTCATTATCTATTTTCTTCTTTTTTCTCTAATCTATAATTAAATAATCTTTAATTATTTAATTATCTTTCTATTCTATCTATTTTAATTAAATAAATCTTATTTATTTAATTAAAATTCCATCTTAATTCCATTCATAATCCCACTTTTCAATTAATTAAATAAATTTTATTTATTTAATTAATTTCCACCTCATATCCCAATCCAATCCTAATCATCTTTCCAATTAATTAAATAAATTTTATTTATTTAATTAATTTCTCTTATTATTTATCTTCACCTTTCATCATAAGCCGACATGTGTGCATCTTTTATTTGAAACATGTGTGGTACTACATCTTTCATTTAATATCTTTCACATGTAGTACTTTTTATGTACACAATCACACACGAGGCTTATTCTTCCCTCCACTTGTCATCTACACATTCACCTATGATTATCAATTCATCTCAACCGTTTACATAGCCACCAAATCTCCACCGTTGATTGATTTTGGTTGAGTGTTATATATACACCTACTCCTCATTTTTGATATCACATCCCATCATATAACATCTACATTATCTTATTGAGAATTTTAGCATCCATTAAGCATATTATCACTATCATCCATCCATCATGACAACTTTGATCTTCATAATTGTTTATTGTTGATAAGCAATCCACATCACAAACAAGGAATCATACAATCTAGGTGATTTTGTTCTTGAATTGCATGCTTTTGGTTTCACTTGGATTTGATTCTTTGATGGTGGTAGGATTAGGTTTTGATTTACATGATTGATCATACTAACCTGATTTTTACTCATCCACACTATGAATGAAAACAAGAGGCACACAAAGTCTTGTAGTGAGCGCAAGAATGCTATAGAGACAACTATATGCAAAGAAAAAATCAAGGATGCAATAATGAATTTCCCTCCTCAAATTCATAGAGGAGGGGGGTATTTATAGGTTGGAAATCCACACCAAATCTATTGGTGATTGAGGAGTTAACGTAATTGATTGATGAGTGATCTGACTTTGATTTGGAGTGAACAATGGTTGGAGAGTAGACCACAGAAGAAGAAATGGAGATAACACATGTTTGATTGAAAAATAAGAATAAGATTGATTGGAAGTCAAGAATAGACTGATTGAGAGTCTAGAAATAGTTAGAGAAAGTAGACAGTCAGTTATGCATGAAGAATCTCACAATCAAGAGAAAAATGGAGCCAAACTGGGCTAAAATTGGAAGAGAACATGAATGGAAAAGATGATAGGGTTTCCCCTTTCAGGAAGTGGGTTGCCCCTTTTACCAGGGAATGTCACCTTTGGAGGCCACACTTAAGTTGTAGGGTCACCCATGGAGTCCTTGAAGACAATAGGGGCGACCTAGGAATAGTGGTTTGAAAGTGAGAGATTGGTCTTGGAAGGCTAGAAATGGTTTTGAGGGTCTGAAATAGGGATGAGGACATCCAAAAAGTGGGACTCTCCTTTTACTAGGGTAGGTCACCCCTAGAGACCACACTTGAGCTGTAGGGTCGCCCAAGGAGACCCTAAAGACATAAGGGGCAACCCAAAAAGAATGGTTTGGACATGCAAATTGAGGCACAAAGGGCTTTGGGAGGTCAATTGGATGAACTTAGAAGAATGAATGATGAAAAATCCCCTAGGGAAAATGAACTTACCCTCTTATGAAGTGGATTGGTCATGTTGTTGGGGCTAGAAAGTTAAAGGAATGGTTCATCAAATATGGGCTAGGTAGCTAACAAGACAACACGCAGGACCTTAGAAGGTTATCTTGGAGGTTAGGGAGGCAAAAACAAAGTGAAAGGTCTATGTATTTCATGCTTACATGTACATGATTAGGACTATATCTCATCATCAGACTACCATGCAGGTCTGTGCATATTTTTCACTTATAAGACCAACTTGGGTGTGGTCATGTTTAGCTCTAAACAAGTCATAAGGATTATTTTTATATTTTTTCAATTATATGACACTATCATTATCATGCTTAAAGGTGGTATTGGCTTATTTAATGAATTCGTTGAACTAGGGGTCTATGATGCTTGTTTTGGTTAGGTTGGATTTTATTTGTTGGGATTTTGATTCATTTAGATGATGTTTGGATTTGGAGTTTTAATTCCAAAGTGATCTTTGAGAGTGTTGGAGCTAGGTGGATTATGTGGCTTCAAAGGGTTGATTTGATTTGGATTCTCTTGAATTGATGTGGAAATAAGTTGGATAAGGTTTGGATTTATTTTGGATTCAAAGAGTTTCTCCAAAATTGGTTTAGATGGAGGAGATTAATTGTATTGCTATGGATGGAAGAGGCTTATTGGATTTGGTTTGGGTTGAAGTTTGGATTTGAGGTTAGATTTGGAGAGATGTTGGACAAAGTTTGGATTCCAAAGGACGGGGTTCAGATTTTAGGAACTTGGATTCAAAATGTTTGTTTGGATTTATTGATTTTTGATGTGTGTTTTGAAGATGATAATGTGATCTACAAAGGTTTGTTTAGTTTTGGATTTTGAATGCAAGTGTAGGTTTGAAGAAAAGTGCAAACAAAGCAAACACACTAACAACCTATTGTATTCAAGTGGGAGTGTTTGCACTTGTGAGACCACATATATGCCTTGACCTAGGCATGGAAAGTAGGGCCCATGAGGAGGCACTAACCACTTTTGATTCTGAAGGTCACTTTAAAGCATGAGAGGAGAGCATACGTGGCCTACTTTATTGTTCCTAGAGGCACATTGTGAGTAACTTTCTGGAGCTAATTATTTATCAATGCATCACAAGTACAGACAATTGAAAGTTTGCTATGCTAGGTTTGATGTGGCTTTCTAGGGATGCTCCATTATACCCAAAGGTATGTGAGACCAAAGGAGGTGTATGTCTAATGGCTTGTCTTGAGAGAGTAACCCACTCTCATCCATTGCTTTGTAAGCTATAAAGTTTCTTACAAGGTTAGTCTAGTGAAAAATGCACCTTGATGGGAGAGTATTTCAAAAATTTCCCAAATTTCTATACCCTACCAGAGCATGTGGGTTTGGGTCGCCACTTGGTGTTGAAGTCCAAGCCAAGCCCACTAAAAAGAAATAAAGAAATTGGGGTCTTTTTTAATCTCCAAGATTTCCCTAGGGCATGAGGAGAGAGCATACACAAGGCCCTCTTTTCACAAAACACAAGTGGAGAAGGGTGTTTTTGATCCTCAAGTTCACCTTGCATCAGAGAGGAGAGAGTACACACCCTTAGCCACAAACACAAGACAAAAACAAGAAATGAAATACATCACACAAAGGATTAATTTTCTTATTAGAAAAAAGATGTGTTATTAGATTTTGAGTTTTTGGTCTTAAAAAAACATGGCTACAACCATAAAGAGTGTTAGTATTCTCAAAATGTCAAGGGCTTCAACAACTGAACCTACAAATAATCAGAGATAAAACCACAAGATTATTAAGCTAGAAAATTAAACAAGGATCAATAAAATATGGTTAATACAACTATGATGTAGCACATGTGCTCAAACACAGAGAAAAAGTGTTGAAATGGACACACAGATGCCACTAACCAAATTAAAAATCCTAAAGCGTAGATGCCGAACCACAAAGAAAAGATGCTAAACTTAAAGCAAAAATGTTGATGTCAGAGTAGAAATGCAGGACTAAGCAAAACTAGGCAAAATGACATAGATGCTTCTGTAGTTAGAATAGACACCTAATGATAACATATATACCTCGAACCAAGGTGTAGATGCCTCAAACCTAAAACAACATTTTTCAGCAAGAAAAATCTAGCATGCAAGCAAAAACCTGCAAGAGTGTTCACAAAACATGTCAACAAATAAAACCTCATCAATAAACAACAATGCTTAAACAAACACAAGGACCATAAGACCCTAATCTCAAAGAGAGATACTAAGATTTGAAGTATCTAAAACTTGCAAAACTGAGGGTTAGGTTTAGTGTCCACCATAAATGAGGCCTACAAGGGTGAGAACCTACAAAAATGATGTTAGAAGACCGAAGGTATGTGCGAAAGCATAGATTCTAGGCCAGGTAGCATAGACACCTAAGAGGTAGTGCAAACACCTTGCACTAGTGTACAGATGCCTATCCTATAAAATACAAGTTCATTCAAAATAGTTAACCAAACCCTACAAACAAAGCTTATCCAAAACCTAAGAGATGGCTAGTAATATACCCTACAATATTAGGTTTGTATGTAAGCCAAATAAGTCAAAGTTTGCAAGATAACAACCTATAAAACCCTAGCTAAATGTGTAATAAAATGACTGATTAAGACCTTATAAAAGGATCAACTAATAAGTAAATTGCTAAGGCCCACTAAAGGCCTAAAACCTACACAAGGGATGGAGTGTGTTACAACAAACAAGAAGTTCACAGATGCCTTGATGATATGCATAGGCATTAAAACCCTATCATAGATGCCTTGGACTAGAGAAGAGATACCTAACATGCAAAATACCCACATAGTTAGCCTAGAAAAGTACAGATGTCTCAAGAAGTTGTGCAAACACTGAAGTATAAGCCTAGATGCTAGAGCTGAGAACATATCTAGAAATGTGAAAAGTTTACAAAAGATCACTCAACACACTCGAAAAGTGAAGGTTAGTGTTGGGACAAGAGTCCCATCGAGCATGCTAGAATTGTGGTTTCAAAATTTGGACAAAACACAAAGTTAAGTGGATTCAAACAAGAAACTCAATCCAAATTAAACAAACACCTTTAGTTTGAGAAAAATGGAGGAAATAAACGACATGCAAATGTAACCTAAACATTAGCATTATACCTCCACAATATTTGGGATGTGCTCCAAGATGAATTGATATGCTATGTAATGGATGTTGGTTGCTCTCTTGCTTTAAGTTGCTAAATTTGGCTACATGTACTTGCTTACGAATGGATTGATGATTGTTATTTGGGTAGAGTTCTTTAAGTAGACTCTCCACCATAGACATGGAGGGCTAAGATTTGATGATGAGATGTGTTGATGCATTTTTTAGCATGCCAGCAAGTTGGAACAATGAGAATTTCCCTACTTAAAAGGTACAAAACCCGAAGAGTCTTCTTTTAATAAATTTTGAATAAAAGACCTGAGATACCTTAGCAGGAAAATGTTGAGCTATCCCGTTCAAGGGGGCTCTAACAAAGTCTTCAGGGATTCTAAATTTAGAAGGGAAAATCCAAAGATCTGAGACAAAGTTCACTATTATCTTAGATTTTAAGAACAAATTTTAATGTTGCCAATCTATAAATATTTCTCCAATCAAATGATAACCGCATAAAAAATTCAAACAATTTTATCTTATCTAAACCCACAAGATGACCAATTATCACAAAGTAATACTAAAAGTCACAAAACAAGAAATCAAGAATGCTGAGCTTTCCTTTCTTAAATTTGTGCCAAAATTACTCAAAGAGCTTTAAATAATTTAACTTGCACAAAATCCATTAAAGAAATCTAAAAATCTGCACCATTCATTTAACATTAATATGCGTAACAAAAGCCTTCTTTATGCAAACCCTAAGCTAACAAAGAAAAATAAAACAAGGAAATAAAATCTACTCTACTCCTATAATCATAAGATCAAAAAAATAAAAGAGCAAGGATGAAGAAAAGGGAAAAGAAATCTAATCATGCACTCCCTATCCTTCACATAATGTTCTTTAAATGGACAAATTTGATCAAAACCAATCTTCATGTGATTTTTTGCCACAATCATCACACAAAATGATGTAATCTTCAGAGGGAAAAGGTGTGCAAATAGAATAATGGCAAGTGCTGGCACTATGATATGCTTCAATTTACCATACAAAACACTTCACCATCAACTAGGCATCAGTGGCTCTAGAATATCTTAAACTTAACATTTGGTGAACTAAGCACATGAAGGAAGCTACATGCTTAGAGTTTGGAAAACTCAAACAAAAATGAAAAGAAGATAACTAAGAAGCTAAAGCAAAACTGTATTAATAATAAAAGAGAGTTTTCCAACCCTTTACAATGTCAAATATACAAGTATTTATAGGCCAAAGCAAGGGGAAAGTGAAAATCCATTCCCTCCAATTTTAAAATAAAAGAAAATCCAGGAGACACATTTATCTTGGGTGTCCATTTTTTTTGCTCACTACTTCCAAGACAAAATTTGACATCCAAATGACCGTCAAAAGCATTTTTGACTAGTTGCCTATGGAAACATCATTTTCCAACACTTGCAAATAAGAAACATAGTTATCCAATGCTACCTTCACCAATCTAGGATCTGGGCCATTTGAATGAGTGAATTTAACATCAATTTTTATGAAAATATCTTTGAAGTTTCTTTTGAAACTATTTAAACTCCACCATTTTAAGCCTGAAACTTTTGCAAGTACCCTTTAGTCTCATTAAATTATTGATAAAATTTATTGCAAAGACAAGGTCCTTGGGAGATTCTCTCTTCACCAATTCTTGAAATTGATCTATTACAACTTGTAGCAATTGGGTATTTTGATTTTCATTGAATAAGGAAAATCCTAACTTTTCCATGAATTCGTGCAAGGCATCACACACATTTTGAACAAGAGATTGCACCTTTTGAATTTTATTTTGACACTTCCTTAAAATCTGTTAGGGTTCAGGTAGATCAAAGCAATAAACACTAACAATTATATGTAGATTAAATAACCCAAATATAACAATGAAGAACAACACAAAAGAGATCAACATAGAAATTTAACGTGGTTCACCCAAAATGGGCTACATCCACAAAAACTCATCCATCCAATGATTTTATTATCCAATACAAAACAAATTACAATCTCTCTAATTCCATACATGCAACATACATCCCAGCCGCTTATAACAAGCTTTTTGGAAGCTTCTAGAATTAGGGTTTTACAATGCCATTTTTCTTTTGTCAGTTAACAAAAATTAACAACTGACTCTGAATGTGAAAAAAGAGGAATTTTTTTTTTGGGGGTTGCACCCCTGAACCCTTGCTTCTCAAGGTTGCTGCCCTCAAACCCCTGCTCGGGGCTCAACCCGACCTCGAACCTCGGTGAGGATACATTACATATGTATAGTACTTGCATGATCAGTCGCCACATGCCAACAATCTCCCACTTGGAGACTGATCAGGCTCCACACCAAACAATCTCCCACTTGGAGACTGATCCTGGAGGACACCGCTACACTTGTAGCTCCCATTGGATTACAGGCCTGGGTGGTTTCTTATATCCACCATTATCAGTCATGAAGGCCAATGGAAACTCATGAGGAAATTAGTTTCTCCCATGTAACCACCTTTGTGAACATATTTGTAGGATTCTCACTTGTGTGAATTTTCTCCAGCTTCAATTGTCCATCCTCCAAAACTGACCGGATAAAGTAGTATCTGAGCTGTATGTGCTTAGTTTTTGAATGCAGAGCTGTGTTCTTAGCAAGATGAATGTCACTCTGGCTATCAGTGTATAAAGGGCTATCCTCTTGTTGTTGTCCCAATTCTTCTAGAAAATGTTGTAACCAAATCATCTCCTTGCTAGGTATCGTAGCAACAACATACTCAGCTTCAGTGGTTGAAAGCACAACAACCTTTTGCAGCCTTGAAATCCAACTGACTGCAGTACCTCCTATAGTAAAAACATACCTTGCAGTACTCCTCCTGCTATCAATATCACCCGCCAGATCAGAGTCAACATATCCTTTTAGAGTAGAATTTGTTCCTCTAAAACATAGTTTCTTTGAAGTAGTACCTTTCAAATATCGAAGAATCCATTTTACCGCATTCCAATGTTCCATTCCCGAATTGCTCATATACCTGCTCATAACTCCCATTGCATGTGCAATATCTGGCCTTGTGCATACCATTGCATACATCAAGCTGCCAACTACTGTTGCAAATGGTATCTTAGACATTTTTTCTTCCTCCTCTTGTGTCTTTGGACACATCTCCTTAGTCAACTTAAAATGACTAGGCAAAGGTGTACTAACTGCTTTTGCATTCTGCATGTTAAACCGTTTCAACACCTTCTCTACATGCTCACTTTGAGATAAAAATAATTTTTTGTTTGTCCTATCCTGTGTGATACTCATACCAAGGATTTATTTTACTGCACCCAAATCCTTCATAGCAAATGAATTTTCTAATTTTTGCTTAAGTTCATTAATATGCTGCATGTTAGACCTAGCAACAAGCATGTCATCAACATAAAGCAATAGGATAATATAACTGCATGTTATCCTCAAAATTAGCTGTACTCATTTTGTAGGATGACCCCTACGAAACTTGTCCGTTTCATAGCCTCAAACTCTAAACACACAAATCAAGGTGAATCATCTTGTCCTCATGCGTGGTCCTCTAGATCCTGAGAATCTATTTGAGCATCTTCTCGTCTTGGTTTCTTGAATTTTGCGCAAACAGATCAAGTGGTGAACTCACTAAACTTGAGTTTTTGGTAGTTTTAAGGAGTTAGATTTTTTTTTGTTTTGTATGCAAGGGACGTGAAAATCCCTGCCATTTCATATTGATGTTATATCTTTTTACATGCAAGGGCGGTGAAAACTACCACTGTTGCATGTTTGGCATTTTTGTTATCCTAAATGTAGGGGCGACAAAAAGTGTTCCCCGTGCATCTCCCAGTTCACACTAAGTGCATTTAATGCACTTTGTGTGAAGGTTTAAGAGGCATTTATATGTTTAAATCACTTTTGTTTTTCATTTTATCATTGTCTTTCACCTCTGTAACTCGTCTAAACGACTGTAAACCTTCTAATCTTCCTGACATGCATCTTGAACTGATATTCCCACGGATTTGAAATAGAGGTTTCACCGTCGTTTATCTTTCAGGTAAGCTTTATTTGTTCTCCTATTTCATTATTTCCTTGTCAGAATCTTTCTTTCTTTCCTCTTGTTAATGAGCATTAGACTTAGGCTTTTGTGTTGGTTAAAGATCTCTAAAATTATTTTCAGGTCTGCTCGTATTTTTGAAATAGGGTTTTCAGGTTAGGTTTTTATTTCAGTTTTTAGCTTCCCGTTGGTATGGTGATTAGCATCAATCCTTTTTTCTTTTTGTTGTTGTTTGTTATTCTAAGTGTAAAGGCGTGATTTTCCGCCGATTGATTCCTTATTTTTATTGTAAGAAATACCCTATAAAGTAGGGGTGGTAATTTTCACCGCCCATGCCTAGTACTTAGAATTTCCCTCAATAGGTAGGGGCGGTGAAAATCATCGCCCATTCACAAGTGTCTAACATTCCTAAAGGCATGGGTGGTGATTTTCACTGCCTATGCATATGTCGCATTTGTATTCATGCAATGCATGAGTGGTGAAAATCACCACCCATGCTTTTCAAAATGCATCTGCTCCTAAGTGTAAAAGAGACATTTTTGCTTGCCCATGCCTTGAGATATCAAAGTCTTCCTAAAATGCATAAGTGGTCAAATTTGCTACTAGAACATGATTAGCAGTTTTTCCCCCAAAAGTAAGGCAGGCAAATTTGCTACCTTGACACAATGCAATTCCCTCCTACCTGCAAGGGCGATAATTTTTGCCGCCTGTGCACTCACTCCCTTGAAATTTTCTAACTTTGGGAAATTTTCCAAGTTGCTATCTTTTGCCTGCTTACACTCTGTTCTTCACTCAAATTGCTCTCTAGCTCTACTAAGCTCGCGTTGATGATCATGATTTCCAAATTTGTAGTTTTCTCATATACCACATTTTCCCTAACACTACATCCTCTTATTGTTGCAGTTGCCCTTCCAAGATTGCCAAGTTATCTTTCTCCGTCAGAGGTGCTCATCATTCAAATGACTGATCCTTCACCTAAGAAGGCCAAAGCAATGAAGTATAAATACCAAGGCATGTTCCCTGTCACTTCACTCATGTCAAATGTGGACGAGATACGGGACAAGAAATTGGCCATGTTGATATGGCCAAATTTGTAGATAGGACAAAGAAAGATAAACCTAGTCACTACATGCAAAGGATTATCAAGAGCAATATCCATTTGGTTGCTTCCTTTCCTGTTGCTGCACATAATGCTGAATTTGTTCTTCAAGTTGCCCACTTTTATAACAAGGATAATAGGACAGTGGTGGATGCTCATGGCAACATGATTATGAGACTGGATGCTGAGTTCATGGATAAGGTTTTCATGTGTCCTGGTGTAGAGGATGTTGTAGAGCTAGATTTCAACATTGCCCAGAGGGAATATGACAAAGATGTGGAAAAATCTAAGAGGATTATAAACACCAAGTGGTTAAAATCTGCAAGGGCCAATCTCTCCAGATGGCCTAAGAGTTTTCCCAGAAGTGACTTTGTAGAGGAGGTCAGTGACTTGATAACTCTTCTTAGCAAAGTTAGAGGGCAACCTTCATCTTCCACTTTTCATGAGTGGATGTATCCTTACATCAAGATCATTCTTTAAGGCAAACAAAACATTTTTTGGGGTGAATAGATCAGTAATGCTCTTCATGAGAAACTATGCAAGGTGTCAACCACATCTAAGTTCTACATGACATCATATCTTGTATATGCACCTACTTCAATGAGAAGCTTTCTAGGTTTAACATCTGACAGAGATCAAAGGGTGGTGCCAGTCTACCAATACTATCCTCAACTAACTCTGAAGGGGTCAATACATCATTTGAGAAGAGTAAATGATGCCTTCTTTGCAATTTTCACGTGTCTATTTGATCCCCAATTAGAACAAAGAAGAGTTTCAGATGATGTATGGATGGTTGTCAACAATTTTGGTTGTTTATATCTTTAGTTCCCAACTTTTACCTATTTGAGAGTTGGTTACTATCAAGGTTATCCTTACATGTTGCCCAAATTTTTGACTGATAGGATTATCTTGATGGAATTGTGTAGACAAATGATTGTAGTGCACAATAAACAAATAGAATTAAAGAAGCCTGGATTCAGATTCCCTATTGAAATTGATAGGTATTCTGTTGCTATTGCTACAAAAGTTAAGGCATTGGAAACTGAGATGCAGTTGGTTACCATGAACCAGTTCAAGAGAAGACCCAAATTTGACTATCAAGGAGTGAAAGACAAGATCAGGAGGAAAACTCAATTCCATGAGCTAATGGTGGAGGATGTTTGGGTAGATTTGAGAATTGAAGAAGATATCAGAAAATTGGATTATAGTAGATTGACTTTGAGTCAAATTGAAGAGTTGGGTTTAGCTGATATCCCTGAGGGGATGGTTGATAATGAAGATGTTGTAAGCCCTAGGTATCTAAATGAGCAAATTGCAAATTCTCCTTTGCCTGTTATGTTATGGTCTAAGAAAGAAGTGACATCATCGAGGAAGAGGTTTGAGCCTATCTTGGCCAACACTAATATATGGATTCAAATCAAAGGGATACAACTAAAAGATTTCCTCACTGGCTTTAAAGAAGAAGTTCTTGAACAAATAGGGAAGAAGGCTGAAATCCAAACTAAGAATAAAAGTGATACTCCTAGTACTTCTAAGTCTCCCAAGTCTAGAATAAATTTGTGTCGAAAGGAGATAAAGCCAAGGTGACAGAAGAGGAGTCTACTGCCAAAGAAATGGAGATAGAAGAGAAGGATACTGAGGAACCTGCTGCTAAGCAAATGGACACTAAAGAAATATCTACAGGGTAAAAAGAGGATGAATGGGAAGCAGAGAAAGGAGATGAGCAGGCACATCCATAGGAAATAACCATGTCTTCATCCAAAGACATGTTGTAGGAAACTCAACTATCCTCTTCCCTACCCACTATGTCTGTTTCATATTCTTTACCTATTCTTTCAAAAAATCCATTGTCTCCCATTGTTATTCAGTCTTCTGTCTCTTCACCATCTTCCTCTAGGACAATTTTTGATAGTCCTAAGGTTTCTTTTGATGCTGCTCTTCATTCTTCAGGGTCTATTCGAAGCTTGTCTTCACCTTCCTATGATATTGGTGATTCAACAATTTTTGATCAATTTGTTTTAGGTGCTAAGTAGATTGTTAATGTGAATGTACCAGGTGTTGTATTTACAAACACTCCTTCAATTGTTACTACTACAAGTGTAAGTACAATTCCTTCTGCACATGCAATAGAGTCAGATCCAAATGTCAGTACCTTAGTGCTTCCTTTATGGCTATCATCTTACACTCCAAAAAGAACAAAGAAAGCCATCTCCCCAGATGACTTTGACTTTGGAAAGCTGATTCCAGTGAAGGCAAAGACTCAAAAGAAGCCCAAGACTCTTTCCCAGCTATTAGAAGACAAAGGCCACAAGTATGTGGAGATTGCTCAGCCACCACCAGATGCAACCATTGATAATTTCAGCATGAGTGATTATTCTATCTCCAAGATTGAATTAGGGAAAATTACTCATGAGAGTGCTAAGGCTAATGTCCAGTCAACTCTTAATTCTTTGATTCTAAAATTCAATCATGAGAGAGAAATGAAGGAGCAATATAAAGCAAGAGCAGAACAGTTGGCTATGGTGGTGTGAAAGATTACTTTGTCATCTGAGTCAGTCACACCTGAGGCAATCACTATGGAGACCCCTATGATACAAAAGGCAAAAAAGACTCATGCTAAGGGGAAGGTAGTGGAAGAGTATTTTGAAAGAATACTGGCACAAGGAACACTTCTTATGAGGACTACAGTTGAAAGGAAGAACAAGATGGAGAAGATAAGAGCCGAGTTGGATGAATTGATTGATGCTCTATCTCAAGACATTGAGTACTTAGATACAAGTCTTGAGAAATGGGTTAGCATGAAAAAGAAGACGTTGGTATCACTTGGCATCGTCTCAAACCATGAATCATATGTTGAAACAAAAGAAATGTTGATTCATTGGGGTAATATTCTGAGAGAATTGATCAAGGATTTGGGAAGTGCCCAGGAACTCATTGAAGATAGTGATATTGATCTTTTGCACAAGTTAGAGGAACTTCCATGCAGATTAATGGATGATGATCACCAATTCCTTTCTACTGATGAGATGATTCAAGAGTTTAATAGAATGATTGAAAGAGATGGTGAAGAAGAAGCATTTTCAGTTGCTTCTATGGATAAATTGTTGGACAATCAATTGACTTTTGATAATTTGAAGGTCAAATTAAAGGGGCACGAAAAAGCTACTTCTGTGGTCAAGGATGCAATAACCAAGGCTCGTGTCATCTCAAAGAACACTCCTGACCCAGACATCCTAGAGATACAAATGGTGATAACAATGTATGAAGGTTCTCACAAGAAAGATGTTGATGGGAGTTGATTTATGTGTTCTATGCCTTAGTTAATTTTTGCAAATATTTTCATATGTACTTTTCATTCAGTTTTGGACACTTTTACATGTACTTTTTCCATATGTAATTACATGTAAAAACATAAGAAGTCCCAAATCAATAAGGAAGCCTTTGTTGAATAAGTCAAAGTAGTTAGATTTTCCTAGATTATCTTATGGCCTCTCACTATAAATAAAGAGGGCCTCTATTGTAGTTTTTATCTTTTGTCTATTGAAGCAAAACTCTGTTGGATTTGAGAAGCAATTTTAAGACTTTGAGCTTTTGTTGTAAATCAATTTTCAAGAAAAATCAATATAAGAAAAGCAAGTTGGTACCTAATCTTTGTGTTGGATAGAATTTGTCAAGTGATAGAATTGTTCTTATGTCTTTTCTATTACCTTATAACTGATAAGTGATTGAAAGGTGAAAGTGTGTGTCAAGTGATTGAGAGACATTCCAAATTTGATTTTGGTAGACTTTGAGCTGCAATTATCATTTGTGGAAGGTAGTTTACATTTGTAAGTTTAGAGTGAACTTGAAGACTTTGAGCTGCAGGTTGATTCTTTTGATCATTTTGTTATTTCTTGGAAAACATTGAAGACTTTGGGCTGCATTATATTCCAGAATCCCTATTTTCATTCAAGCATAAGAAGCAATGGAAAAATTTGTGTTTTCATGGGTTTCTTTGTTGTTCAAATATACTGGTATTGTTTTAGTTATCCTTTTGTATTGAGTTCCATATTGAGAATTATAAACATCATTTCTGAAAAAAGAGAAATGGATGATATAGAATCACCCCAAAGTTAGTTTTTAGTGTAAATAAGTTTGAAATAGTTATTAGTTTGTATTTGGCAATAAAAGGGAGCCTCCCCTTGCTGAGAGGAGAGATATTATATCATCACATTGTGGTTGATGTAACCATTTTGCCTTTAGTTAGCTAAAGACAAATATTCACCCAACATTACCATTACCCAATTTCTTGAAATAAACACAATAATCAGAATGACATCTTTTGTAACCTTGTTCAACCATAAAACTATCAAATTTCAAATACCATTGCTGAGGTGCTTGCTTCAGGCCATACAAACTCTTCTTTAACCTGCACACAAATTCCTCCTTACCCTTGGCCTCATATCCTTGTGGTTACTGCATGTATATTTCCTCTTCCAAATCCCCATCAAGGAAAGTTGTTTTCACATCTAGCTATTCAAGATGCAAGTCTTCCGCAGCCACAAGACTTGGAATAGTTCTAATAGAAGTCATCTTTACAATCGGATAAAATATTTGATCAAAATCTATACCTTTTTTTTGTGCAAAACCTTTTACCACGAGTCTGGCCTTATATCTTTTCTTGCCTCCATATTCTTCCTTCAACCTATAAACCCATTTATTTGGCAATACTCTTTTACCTGCAGGCAATTTGACTAAGTCCCAAGTCTGATTCTACAGCAAGGAATCCATTTCCTCTTTCATGCCTAGCTCCCACTACTTTTTGGTATCTATCTACATTGCTTCTTCATAACCTTCAGGTTCACCAGAATCAGTTAATAATAAAGAATATAATGATGGAGAAAATCTTTCTAGAAGTCTAGTTATCCTTGTAGAACGTCTAACACTTGCAGGAGTATGTGGGATAACTTGTTGTTTCTGAGCATCAACTACCACTGGCATTTTGTTTTTTGGAATCTTATTCAGCACCACGTATTCCTTTTTGGCCTATTCATGCTTCTTTTCCTGTAGCCGATCCTTATACATGACCTTTTCATTGAATATAACATCTCTGCTCCTAATGATTTTATGATTTTCATAATCCCATAAGCGATAACTAAATTCATCTACTCCATATCCAATGAAGGTACATTTTTTAGACATAGCCTCAAGCTTAGTTTTATTTTCAATATCAACATGGACAAAAGCTTCACAACTAAAGGTTTTCAGAAATGAATAGTTTACCTTTTTACCCATCCATGTCTCCTCTGGAATGCCACCATCCAAAGGATTTGAAGGTCCCCTATTTATTAAATAAACAGTGGTATGTACAACATCTACCCAAAAGTGTAAGGGTAGTCCAACATGCAATCTCATGCTCCTTGCATGCTCCTATTCATTCTCTCAGACACACCATTTTCTTGTGGGGTTCCAAGAACAATTTTCTACCTATGGATTCCATTACATGAACAATAATTCTCAAATTCTCTGCTGCAATACTCTCCTTCATTATTAGATCTGAGACACTTCAACTTTTTTCCTGTCTCATTCTCAACCAAAGCTTTCCACTTTTTAAAAGTTTTAAATACTTCTAATTTTTGTTTTAGGAAATACACCCATGTTTTCCTAGTTGCATCATCAATAAAAGTAACATAATATCTAGAGCCACCAAGAGAAGATACCTGAGCTAGTCCCCATACACCTAAATGCACAAGCTCTAATTTCTCACTCTTCTTCTCTTTCCCAACTTTGAGAAATCAGACTCTTTTTTGTTTTCCATAAACACAATTTTCACAGAACTCCAAGTCAATCTTATTCAAACCTGGTAGAAAATTTCTGCCAGAGTGAAGGATCTTCATCCCTTTCTCACTCATGTGCCCAAGTCTATGGTACCACAATTATGTTTCTGTCCCCATAGAAATTTCTATAACTGTCTTAGTAGCAACTGTTTCTGTAGCAGCTAAGGTAGAATAAGTATTACCAGTACATAAATACAATGTGCCTACCTTTTCACCTTTAGCTACTACTAATGCACCTTTAGTGACCTTCCATACTTTGTTTGAAAAGGTAACTATACTTTGTTTGAAAAGGTAACTATACAGGCTTCACTACCTAGTTGTCCTGCAAAAATTAAATTCCTTCTCAAATTTGGAAATGCCTTACCTCTTGTAGCAACCATTCATTTCCATTCTGCAACTTGATTTTTATCTTTCTTTTTCCAACAATCTGACAGGGTTCATCATCACCCAAATATACCTATCCAAAATCACCTTGAACATAATCTATAAAATATTTTCTATGGGGTGTGGCATGAAATGAAGCCCCTGAATCTACCTAGGAATTATTAGCATTATCTAAACACAAAATTAAAGCATCTTGTAATTTATTACTTGCAACATTAGCTTCCTTACTGTCATCATGTTGTCCGTCTCCTTGTTTGCCCTTTCGAGACCAACAATTCTTCAAGTGTCCTAGCTTTCCATAGTGTTAGCAATCCATTCTTCCTCTGGATTTACATCTGCCTTTCTTTGACTTCCCTTGTGACTTCCCACGATTTGTTGGGCTTTTTCCTCTCTCCTTTGTTCTTCCCTTGTTCTTTACAGTCAAAGCATTACCCAATGTTGAACTCTCACCTGTGCTTTTTCGTCACATTTCCTTGCTAAGGATAACACCAACAATATCATCAAATTTCAAAGTATTTGAACTAGAGACAGAGTTACTTATAGCCATTACTAAGCTATTCCAGCTTTCTGGCAAAGAACATAAAACCAAGAGAGCCCTCACCTCTTCATCAAACTTCACTTTTACAAAAGTTAGCTGACTGATAATCATATTAAACTCATTTAAATGATCTGACACAGATCCACTTTCAATCATTTTTAGATTAAACAAACATTTCATGAGAAATACCTTATTAGAGGCTGAGGGTTTTTCATATAATTTAGCCAAAGATTTCATCAGTTCATCTATTGTCTTTGCTTCTGTTATATTGAACGCCATAGACGGTGCCAGGCACAACCAAATGGTTCCCAGTGCCTTTTTGTCCAGAAGTTCCCAATCCTCATCAGTCATTGCTGTTAGTTTCTTGGCTTTTCCTTCCAACAACCTCCATAAATCCTTTTGATAGAGATAATCCTCCATCTGCGTCTTCTATAACTGATTGTTCTACCCATTGAATTTATCTACCTTCAATTTACCCTCACCGCCATTGCTCCCACTTAACCGTGAGACTCCCACTCAACCGTGAGACCTTCCTGCAGACAATAATCAAACACAACCTTGCTCTGATACCAGTTGATAGAGTTCAGGTAGATCAAAGCAATAAACACTAACAATTATATGCAGATTAAATAACCTAAATATAACAATGAAGAACAACACAAAAGAGATCAACACGGAAATTTAACATGCTTCACCCAAAATGGGCTACATCCACAGAAACTCAGCCATCCAATGATTTTATTATCCAGTGCAAAATAAATTACAATCTTTCGAATTCCATACATGTAACATACATCCCAGCCGCTTATAACAAGCTTTTTGGAAGCTTCTAGAGTTAGGGTTTTACAATGTCATTTTTCTTTTGTTGGTTAACAAAAATTAACAACCAACTCTGAATGTCAAAAAAGAGGGAATTTTTTTTCGGGGGCTGCCACCTTCGAACCCTCGCTTCTCGGGGTTGCTACCCTCGAACCCCTGCTCAGGGCATGACCTGGAACCCCAGTGATGATACATTACGTTTGTATAGTACTTGCATGATTAGTCACCACATACCAACAAAATCTTCATCCTAAATTTATATGCCACCTTCCATCTTTGATGCACATTAGGCTCCTAATCATTAAGAATGCCTTCATCTACTAAATAAGAAAAATCCATATCTTCCATTTGAGAAATTTGAGGAAATGTATTATCTATCATTCCAATTTAGTTCTTACTCCTGTCATTAAAGTTTTAATAGCCTCCAATTCCTTGGATAATGTCATTGCGATTTGAACTATTTCCTCCATTATCTTATGTCCCAAACTTACTAATTGAACATTCCAAGCATGAATGAATCTCATTACATTCCCTAGTTCCTCTAAATCCAAAATTTCTTTTACAGTGCTAAGAATATGTTGAAGAACGGTATCTATTGAAGATGAGATGATAGGACCCACTAAATATTCAATATAATATGTAAGGTGTGTAACTTTTGTTGCAATTATGGGCCTAACTAGTGTTGTCATTGATGTCAACATACTCCTATTGCATTAATGATAAGGATTAGATAAGCTGTGTGCTGAGGATATTAAGAAAATTAGTCCTAATTAGGAACAGAGAAGAATAGTGAAGACAGTGAGCTAAAGATCGTAGCTAAGATGAAGATCAGAGGATGCGCATAAAAGGGTTTGTAGATATGTCTTAAGATGATCCAATAAATATTTTAGAGGTCTGCATGAAGATCTAAAGAATTTGTGGTCGCTCAAGTAAAACCAGTTCTGACAGATGTTCAGAGGTGACAGAGTGACATAGATAGGTCCAGTGAGATCTGGAAATGAAATATCTTATTCTGCAGATTTGGTGAAGTGTTTAGGAAGTCAATGTGAATTGACAAATCAATTGGTTCATGGTCTGGAGGTCCGCAAGCATCTATTCCATTGTGATAGTGATGACTGACTGTGTTCTTGAGGTTCTGGATGAAGGAGAGAAGGATTTCAGTAAGCAGATGTAGTGTGGATGTTCTTGGTGATTCAGGCAAGCTTGTGGAGGTCTTTGGCTCGTGTCCAGTTCATGTTGGTGGTCTGCATTGGAATTTGAGCTCGCAATTAAAGAATAACTCCCAGATGATGGTGTTCTTCTTGAGTTTGGCCGACCAAATGAGTTACGCATCTTGTGGATGATCTTGAAGATGTTATGTGAAGATTGGCGTGTTCTTAGAAGAAGATTGAAGTCTTAGATTTGTGTGGTTGACAGTGCGTTGATCCACATGAAGTCTTTTGTAATTAGTCATGATGTATTTATGTATTTTCTCTGTAATGTTTGCCGACTTAGATGATCATTCCTAAGTCAATGTCTTGTATAAATAAGGAATTGTAAAGTCATTTCAAATGTATCTTATGGAGATGAGAGCGTTGTAGCGAGGAGGAGAGTGAAAGGCAGAGTAGAAGTATTGGGATTAAATGGAACTAACTCAAGCATGGTGAAGATGCTATTCTTCAGTTCAAGTATGTAATACTTATTATTTGTAGACAATGTGTCTCCTGTAGGTAGTGGGCCTCTTGTGAGCAGTGTGCTCGGGCAGTGAGCCCTAATTGGCATGTGCCATTTGGTTCTTTCTATTCTTATAATAGAGAATACACTCTTGGGTTAGTCACCCCGTGGTTTTTCCCTTAATTGGGTTTTCCACGTCAAAATCTTGTTGTCTCATGTGTTTCTGCTCTTGATTTAATGTATTGTATTTCCATGATTGATTTATTATTATGCTATTGAATTACAAAGTGGATTTAAGTGTTTAATTGGAAGAAAGTTTTAGACATCTGATTCACCCCCCCTCTCAGTTGTCTATCCTAAATCTAACAACTTTGTCCTTCAATTCTTCTTTAGTGTCTTTATCTCTATCCATCTTATGAATAACCCAATCTACTGAAGATCTGACAAGCTATTTCCCTTCTTCTCTTGATTGTTTACCCAAAGTAATAGTGGTAACTATATAATTAGATGGTTGCATATCTACTTTGGGCATATCCGATAGTGGATGAACTTATTCTAGCCCTTTTTGGGAGATTAGGATTTGGAAACAAAGAAACTAGCTATGCACGATTGTCTAAAGTTGGTTTCACAACTCTTTTTATTTTCTAGATAATTTTATCAAACCAGAGTGGTGTATTTGTAGTTTGAGACTCTCTTATTGGGATACTAGATTGTGGTTGTTGTGGTATATTTTGATCAATATAAACCAAAGGTGGATAAGGGATTTTAGGAGGATAAGGAGATTTATTAGGTACCTTCTCTAGAGACCGAATAGGATTTATTTCTAACACATACCTTGTAAGATTTACAATAGAAAGACTTGGTGGTTGGATGATAAGAGAAGAATTATGAGGAGATGGAGAGGGTGATCTAACAATTTCCTCTAGAGATAAGGGTCCAGGCTCATCAACTTGTGTCACCTCAAGCTTCTCAACTTGAGAAGGAACTTAGGAATAACATCATGATGACTAGGGGAAATATACATATTTAGTGCCTATTCCTTCTCTTGCCGACTCACCCCTAAACATAAAAACTTAACTTGGGCAACTTCCTTTTCTAAATTACCTTTAGCTACTCCGCTTCTTGCAGTTCTTCTTCATCTAATCACATTATTATTACTGCAACAAGATGATTTCCTCCTTGAAATTGTTTTAATGTTTCTTCAAGCCATCTCTTCTTCTAATCATCAAAGAAGTTCTTGCTTTCATATTTTTAAACTCTCTTGATATCCAATCACATGCTGGTAGAGGCTGATCGAAAAATTTGTTTGCCTCATATGAAGGATCTAAAACATCACCGCAATCTTGCAATCCTTGAGGTACTACAACTACCTAATACATTCTCATTTGCAACACTATCATATGTGAATAGGACCTCTTATGGACCTCAATATCATCAACACAATTCACCCAATAATCCTCAAGATGAGGTTTATGCACAATAATGGATTTCAACCCTTCCATAATTTCCTCGGGTTGAAAGAAAGCCTTGGTTCATACGGTCTTAGTGTCAAGAGTGACAATCTAAATCTGTATTTTTGGTTTCTTGTAGTGTTGGACATGTATACCTTCTAATTGATAAAGGGAAGGGAAGAGATTTCACCTTTTTCTTAGCACATAGCTTCTACACTTCAGTACCTTGTCTATAACTTTTAACAAAGCTACCTGGTCATTGATATAGACAAGAAGTTTCAATGGCACGCTTGCATATTCTACAATTCTTATATATTTAAAGATGACAAATTGATAGTATCGATTACCCTACTTTTGAATCTTCTCCATGGCTTTTGGAGACATTCTCTTGGCTTTATCATTCTCAAGTAACCTTATAGAATATGAATGCATTGTTCACCCTTCTAAAATGCTTGAGGCTCTATTTCAACTCCAACTAAGGGTAATACTGATATACCAATTGCCAACCTAAACCCATAACACTAATCTATTTGAGTCCAACAAATTGTTTCCTTCTTGTCAAGGTACACTAGAAAAGAAGTCATATAAATCTATTTTGATTGGATGACTTCACTCAATTACTAGTGAAGATTGTCACTAATGAGGGTTGCCCAATCAATAAACTATTTTCCTGAAATAAATTTTACAATGAATTGGAACATCCGTGGATGGAATTACTTTGCAATGTCAAGTCTTGTGACCTAACTCAAGAAAGTAATCACATCATTGATTTTTTCCTTAAACTCATTGCAAAATAACATTTTTGGCAACCTAGAAATTATTGATCTTGGCTTGGCTAACTAATTCTTTTTAATAACATTTGCACATTTATTATCATGGGCCTTAAAATACTCTCTAGAATATTCCATGGATATCTTAACAAAGACTTCTCTTGCTAGAAGATTCAACACCTCAATATAGGGAAAATTAATTTGCATAATAACCTTGCCATCAATCATTCTAACAACCTTATCTTTTTTGTTGTAGAACCTTGCATATGTTAAAATTAAATCTGGAGATTTAAGAGACATTGGAAATAAAAGAGCCTCCACCAGTCCACTTGATTTGATGTTTTGCAACATCTTGGTCTTCTTAGTTTCCAACAATCTTTTATAAATCTCCTCAAGACCCATATGTCTAAAATCTATATATGAGATATTATTCAGTTCAAATACAAGATTAGAAGGTGGTACGACACCCTTGTATTCATAATTCATTCTTGGTAGTGAAGACATTCTTAGTTAAAGCTCATGTCAAAACCAGACATGCCTTAGTATTAAGATAAATAATTATTTATTAGATGCAATTAATGTTGGAATTAATCTCAAATTATCAATTTACATTTGTAATTAGGTTAGCACAATGAAAATCAATGAATAAAATCTCTTTTTCCAAGAATTTAGTGTTTTTTGGAGAGCTCGGGGAGGTCTTAGACTTTGCTAAAAAAATGCAAGTTGCAAATCAAAGTTAATGTTTGGTTTGCAACCAACAACTGCAATTGCAAAAGACACCCAAGGTGCAAACTATGATCAAAGTTTGGACTCTAATTATAGTTTTGCAACAAAGTGTGGTTGAACTTCAAGTTTTGATTGTAGTTAGTAGTAACTTACAAGCTCTACAAAATGCACTAGATATCCAGATTGCAACTAGAATTTAGAGTCTGACTACAGTTAGCAAGACACTGCAAACTACAAAATATTTTTCAAATCCAAACTACAGCCAGACTTTAGACATTGGCTGCAGTTTACAATGAACCACAAACTACAAATAAAGTGTGGAATGCAACTGAACTTCATAAGCTAATTGCATGCATGGAGAAACCTACAAACTACAAATAGATTTGGGAATATGAAAATCAAATCACACTTCAATAAATCACCTAAAATTCCCAAAACAGTTAGGGAACCACTAAAATGAAGAAAGATCAAAACCATTAATTCAAAGCACAACCTTGAAATGCAAGCCCTTTGAAGAAAAACAATTTTTTGTAAAAACAAGGACTTGTAAGAAATTCTCACCTAAGAAGAAAAAGAGGATTCAAATCCCAAAGCAAATCATGCATGCTAACCCAAAAGATGCTCTCGAATCTTGCATGAAGAAAATTTCATATAAAGTTAGCTTACATAGGTGAACAATGGAAAATGAAACACCAAAATGAAGACCAAGGGGTGGGAAATCATAATGACAACTCCTAAAATAGAAAACACAAAGAAAAAGCATGTTGTTAAGGCATAGTTACAAATTGGAGTTCAATCCTGGTTTGTAACTTATAAACTAGAGTTTGGACTCAATTTGCAATTTGCACAAAAACCAAAACCCCTTAAAATTTAAAAGACTGAGAAAAGGTAAAGAGCCCCAAAATCTCATGAATGATTTCTATGACACTTTGCCTCCGTAAAGAGATAAATAACTAGAAAATTTGAACAAGGCTAAAAAATTAGAGTGCTATAAGAGGTAAAAGATTAGATGGAATAAAAGGGTACCTAATTTGCCCAATAAGCCTAGTCAAGATGGTGCAGTCACGATAGGAGGGTTCACAAAATGAACTGTCTGGACCGTGCAACAAGAGTAAACACAATGGAAATAACACAAGAATATAGAACAAATGCAGTTTCAATCATTCAGTATATCAAAGAATTCAAATACAATCTAGCCAACAACATGTGGGCTTACAACTAGGGCTCAAAGGCCGGGTTACAAACATTCGCAAGATAAAGCTTTGAAGCTCCTTCGTACAAATCCAAAAACTATCGATCTCTAAATCTCAAAACTACTTTCCTAAGGAGTTATTACATCAATTTATATCATTTCCAGACCAATAGGTTCCTTCGCAACAGCCACAAGAGATCCAGAATCCTAATGAAGAGGTGTAACGTGTGTTCTTGGATAGGTCAGACCTATCAGATTGAAAATCCTTCTCCAATGGATGTAATGAAGTGTGGACCTATGAGAAAGGTTAGCCACGAACCAAGGAACATTGTAGAATGAATCACAAGGATCCGCAAGTCGACCAATGCTCCCAATCCTTCTCCTTCAGTTGATTACTCATGACTGTCAGAGAACTCTACACTGAGAAAATAGAGGATCTTTTGATAGTGATAACATTCTAGTAACTGATCCAAATGCTCTAAATTCTTGATATGATGTAGATGAATGAATTGAGGTGTGAAGTTCAGATCCGCAAGGTGTGAAATGGTGAAATTGGACCACAAGCTAGAAACTGCTACTGACTGAACTACCTAAACTGAACAGGAAAAAGAACTGAAATGAAATGCAAATGCAAATATTTTTGGTTGATGCAAGATTACTCTTGAACTAGGGATGCTCCTACATTAGACATTTGGGGTTATTAAAAAGTGAGTCCCTCACTTTACTGGGGCTAGGGGAGAACCAAGATGGTCCACCTTAGCCTGAGAAATCCATGACGAGTCTTCTTCCATTCTGCCTTTCCACTTCACAAGGTATTCTTTGTATTGCCTTCCTCTGGTGCTGCGTCTAACTTTGCTATCCAAAATGCCTTCAATTTGTTCCGGTGTTTGCTATGGTAACTATTTCTTCAAGTCTTCTTCCCTACTGAACTCTGTTTCATGATACTGATAAAGATTTGCAATGTTGAAAATAGGTGAAATACCTAATGTCTCCGGTAATTCCACTTCATATGCATTTCCTAAATCACATTTTCTGAGTATCCTACAAGGTCCAAACTTCTTCATCTTCAACTTGTTATAAGTTCCAACTAGAAATCTTTCTCTTCTCAAGTACACCATCACTTCATCTTCCACTTCAAATTACTTATGTCTTCTCTTCCCATCTGCTTTTGATTTGTACTTTCTGTTCATGTCCTCCAAATGCTTCTTCACCTGATTATGCACTGTTTTCATATGATCTGCAAATTCTTCTGCTTCCACACTCCTCTTTTCCTTTGTACTGATGTCTCTCAACTCTGTAACCCCTCTAGGATTCACTCTGGTCACAATCTCAAAAGGTGTTCTTTTGGTACTCCTATTTACTGAATTATTGTATGTAAACTCTGCTTCTGAAAGAATCAAATCCCTACTTCCAGCTTTATCTCCAACTAAACATCTCAACAAGTTTCCTAAACTCCTATTCACTACCTCTGTCTATCCATCTATCTGTGGATGAAAAGTTGAACTGAACTTCAAATCTGCCTTCATCTTCTTCCAAAGTGTCTTCCAAAAGTAACCAACAAACTTTGTATCTTTGTCTGAAATTATACACCTAGGTAATCCATGCAATCTAACAATTTCCTTGAAAAATAAGTCAGCTACATGCACTGCATCAATCATCTTCTTAAAAGGTATGAAATGAGCCATTTTTGAGAATCTATCAACCACTATGAATATTGAATCATATTTTCTCCATGTCTTAGGTAATCCCATTACAAAATCCATGCTTATGTCTTCCCAAGGTCTCTCCGGAACTGTCAAAGGTTTATACAATCCAGTGTTCTGACTACTCCCTTTTGCAACTTGACAAACTCTACAGCTTTGCACAAATCTCCTAACATCCTTATGTATTTGAGGCTAAAAGTAATTTTCACTTACCAAAGCCACTGTCTTGTCAAGGCCAAAATGTCCTGCCAATCCACCACTATGCTTCCCTTGATCAAATTATCTCTCATAGAACTTCTAGGTATGCACAACTGACTTCCTTTGAACAACATATCTTCCTGAATGAAATATTCTAACCACTTCCTCCTATCTGCCACAACAAGTTCCTTGCATGCTTTCCAAGGCTCTACAAAATCAGTGTCTCCCTCATACATGTTCTTCAATTCATCAAAACCTAACACTTCAACTCTCATCTCTGTCAACAAGTTTCTTCTTCTACTCAAGGCATCAACAACTCTATTTGATTTACCACTCTGATGCTTCAACATAAAAGTATAACTTTGCATGAACTCTACCCACCTCATATGTCTCTGATTCAACTTACCTTGACTATTAAAATATTGCAAAGCTTGATGATCTGTATACAACACAAACTCCTTAGGCAACAAATAATGTCTCCACTTCTTCAAGGCTTGAATTATGGTATAGAACTCCTGATCATAAACTGAATATCTTTTCCTTGCATCATTCAACTTCTCACTAAAATATGCTACAGTTGTACCTTCTTGACTTAACACTGCTCCAATTACATTGCCACTTGCATCACAATCAACTTGAAATACCTTATTGAAATTTGGTAATGCCAAAATAGGTTGCTTTGTCACTTTCTGCTTCAACAACTCAAAACTTTTATCTGCTCCTAATGTCCACTTGAAATCTTTTCTGTCACCTCTCATTGTCTCTATCATAGGGTTACAAACTGAACTGAAATTTCTGATGAACTTCTGGTAGAAACTAGCCAATCCATGAAATGATCTAACCTCTCCAATGCTCTCTGGTGTAGGCCATTCAACAATTGCTTTCACTTTCTCAGGGTCCATCTTTAATCCTTCTACAGAAATCACAAATCCTAGATATACCAATTCTTCCTTCATGAAACTACACTTCTTGATGTTTATTAGCAATTTCTCCTCTTTCAACCTCTGCAAAACTTGTCTAATATGCAACAAATGTTCTTCTTTTGTCTTACTGAAAATCAAAATATCATCCAGGTATACAATCACAAACTTACCCAAGAATTTCTTCAGAACTTTATTTATTAATCTTATGAAAGTACTTGGTGCATTTATCAACCCAAAAGGCATCACTAACCACCCATACAATCCTTCATTTGTCTTAAAAGTAGTCTTCCATTCATCACCTTCTTTGATTCTAATCTAATGGTATCCACTTTCAAATCTATCTTTGTGAAATAGCTTGCTCCACTCAAACAATCCATGATATCATCCATCCTAGGTAAAGGAAATCTATACTTAACTGTGATCTTGTTTATTGCTCTGGAATCAGTACACATTCTCTATTCTCCATCTTTCTTTGGTGCCAAAACTACATTTACTGCACAAGGACTCAAACTTTCTCTAATCAAACCTTTCCTCAACAAATCTTGTATCTGTCTATTCAATTCTTCATTCTCTTCCGGTGTCATTCTATGGGCTGCTTTGTTAGGCAAACTTGTTCCTGGTATAAGATCCATGTTATGACTGATACTTCTTATAGGTGGTAATCCATCAGGTACATTATCTGATATGACGTCTTAATACTTTGTCAGCAACTCTCTTATCTCATCCGGTTTAGTTTCTCCCTTCATTACTTCAGGTGTTTTAGGAATCAAGGCATAACACATACTTTCTTGTTTCAAACCATCCAAAAATTTCCTTCCATCTACCAAACAGATTCGTGCATTCCCACATACTACATCTTTAGGATCATCGTCCAAAGGAATCAAAGTAATTCTTTTCCCATTTTCTGTTATAGTATATGTGTTCTTTCTCCCATCATGTATAGCTTTTCTATCATATTGCCAAGGTCTACCCAATAAGATATGACAAACATCCATAGGCATAATATCACACAAGACTTCATCCTGATATGATCCAATATGAAATTTCACCAAAAATTGTTCACTCACCAGTACCTTATGATCATCTTGAATCCATGCTATCTGATAGGGCTTAGGGTGTTTCAATCTTTCCAACTTCAGCTTAGTCACCATCTCCTCTGAAACTAGGTTATTTGGACTACCACTATCAATCACAACTTTACAACACTTACCTCCGGATTTGCATCTGGTTCTAAACATACTTTTTCTCTATGATGGTTCTTCATTTGTCTCTGTTTGAAATAGTGTTCTCCTCATCACCAATGATTCTCCTTTCTCTAGATTGCCGACTGAACAAGGTGATTCAATAGGTTCTTCTTCAACATAGGCTGCTCTTCCACTGTTTTCTGTTTTCCTACTTGTACTACCCTAATTACACTCAAATGGTCTATGTCCTTCACCTCCACATTTGAAACAAGTACCTCTAAATGTCCTCTTATCAAATCCTCTTACTTCTCTTCTGTATCCTTCATTCTAGTATGCACTAGGGTTTCCTCTCCGATAAAAATTTCTATCATCTCTCCGGTAAGCATTGTTATCTCTGTCATCCTTCCTCAATGGGCTGTAATACTTGTTTTGCTCTGGATAAGATCTATCTCCTCTGGAAAATGTCCTACCTCTTTGAAATTTACCTCTACCTTTCTACCTCTGATCATGTCTCTTACTCAACTTCTCTTCAAATTTCAGTGCAAACTGGTATGTTTCTTCCAAAGATGTCATCCTTACCAAGCTTAGTTCTTATTGAATGTTCAACCTCAGTCCATTGATGTATCTAGCTACTTTCTCCTTGATTGCTTCACTATGTCCTATTCTTATGATCATCTTATGAAATTCTTCATTGTATTCTTTCACAGATTTCTCCTTTTGTCTCAAGTTCTGCAATCTTTTCAATAGCTCCAACTCATAGTCAGCAGGTATGAACTGATTCTTCAAATTTGTCACCATCCGGTCCCACTTTGTAATCTTTTCTTTTCCTCTTCTATTTCTTTCCAATTGAACTTCTTTCCACCATATAGTAGCATGTCCTTTCAACTTTGTCTTTGAAAATTTCACCTTCTCTGGGTCTTCAATATCCTCATATTCAAAGTATTCTTCCATATCATTTATCCAATCAATCAACTCTTTCAGATTCAAATTACTAGTTTAGTCTGGCACGTCCATTCTAGGTCTTTTTCCAATCTTTGAAATATCTCACAACATATTTATCTAATCTGATTCCTCTTCTTCATCACCTCCTAGGGTTTTGCTAGTGTGTTCAACAGATTGAAATTCTTCCTCATCATCACTTTCAACATTAGGTCTAGGTGTCAATCCTCTTTGCCTATCTTCTTCAACAACATCCAAATGAATTCATATTGTTCTCATGAATTCCATCATCTCATCCATTCTATTAGCTATTGTACCAACAAGAGGAACTCTTCATGGTGGCATCTTCCTAGGATCAAGTGCAAATTGCCTCAGGTTCGGTGATCGGGCTATAAGCGACAGCTGCCTCTCAATTAGCAATCGATTGCACACCAATAACCTACCTCAGATTGATGATCTGCTTACAACAAGATCTTATGGAATCCCCTTCGCCAATTCGTTCCCAAAATCAAACTTCCACTCTCCAAGATTCAAACTTTTGCTCTGATACCACTTGGTGCAGTCACGGTAGGAGGGTTCACAAAATGAATTGTCTGGACCATACAACAAGAGTAAACATAATAGAAACAACACAAGAATATAGAACAAATGTAGTTTCAATCATTTAGTATATCAAAGAATTCAAATACAATCTGGCTGACAACATGCAGGCTTACAACTAGGGCTCAAAGGCTGGGTTACACACATGCGCAAGATAAAGTTTGAAGCTCCTTCATACAAATCCAAAAATTATCGATCTCTAAATCTCAGAATTACTTTCCTAAAGATCTATTACATCAATTTATATCATTTTTGAACCAACAGGTTCCTCTGCGTTGGCCACAAGAGATCTGGAATCCTGATGAAGAGGTGTAACATGTGTTTTTGGATAGGTCGGACCTATCAGCTTGAAAATCCTTCTCCAACAGATACAATGAAGTGCGGACCTATGAGGAAGGTTGGCCATGAACCAAGGAACATTGTAGAATGAATCACAAGGATCCGCAAGTCAACCAATGCTCCCAATCCTTCTCCTTCAGCTGATTACTCATGACTGTCAGAGAACTTTGCATTGAGAAAATAGAGGATCTTCTGATAGCGATAACTTTATGGTAACTGATCCAAATGCTTTGAATTCTTGATATGATGTAGATGAATGAATTGAGGTGCTAAGTCAAGATCCGCAAGGTGTGAAATGTTGAAACCAGACCACAAGCTGGAAACTGCTACTGACTGAACTGAACAGAAAAAAGAACTGAAATGAAATGCAAATGCAAATGTTTTTGATTGATGCAAGATTACTCTTGAACTAGGGATGCTCCTGCATCACAAGAGAAAGATAGAAATTCATTTAAACACCAAGTCTTTTTTTGATCCAAAGATAAAATATTTATAAACAAGGGTCCAAAAGGGAAGGAAACAAAAAGGTCAATACAAATCAACAGGTGGCTCCACCAAAAACTGAGTGAATAAAAAGGAAAAACAAAACTAAGGAAAGTCAAAATCATCCTAAGACCTAAGAAAATCCAGAAACAAAAACCAAAATCAAAATTAGGAAATGAAACATAACAATAAGGAAACCAAAACCAAAATTCATAAATAAAGGCCACACCTATCAAGCTTAAAAATAATGCTTGAGGAACTATCCATTCACAAGGAGCAGAATAGCCTCACCATCTAATGCTTGAAGCTTGTGTTAGAAAATGAAGGCAACAACTACTTAAACAAAAATATGATTACAATATGTTTCAGGATCTTAAACAATGTATTATCAATGGAGATTGCAAACTGAAATTAAAATCTCAACATAGGAACAAACACCATAGAAGAATGACACAATATATAATGTGGAGAAAATCCATTCGGGTAAAAAAATCCACTAAGAAAAGAGGCTCAAGTTGTATTATCTTCCTAACTGAATAACATAATACATGCACCTCCTTCTCTCCAACCTTCACTTTGACAGAATCTATGTAAAAAATATATCATACTACAACACTTACATGGTAATTAACTTATAGAAGTGTTTTCCCTCTAATATAGGCATCCACTTTCTCTCTCCTGAGAATCTTCAACATGCAAACATTAAATATCTTCTTACAAGCTCATGACACTTGTTCGAAGTCAACCATGCAAAGTTGGACACCCAAGGCTAAATATGGTCTCTTACAACATATTATGACATGTCATAACCATCTTAGATTCCTCTAGAAAGCATCTTCCCAAGATAAGTGCCTAGGGCTAAACATAGCATCTTACACCTATTAAATATCCATCATATGTCGTCATAGTGTCATAGAATCTTATAACAACTTGCACCTATCATAGATTCTCTTATATGCATTCACCAACATTTTGACGTGTGTCATACATGCCAAAAATAGCAGATTCCTCCAAGGTGCCACCTACAGTCATTTACTCATGATTTTTAGAATTGCCAACTGTAAATGTCACTCCATAATTACCTCCAGTAAGTCTAGAATTACCATTGTTAGTGAAACTACCTCATTCCCTTATGGGTAATTGCAAATTACAAATAATAAAATAGAATAAATACAATATTGAGATTTACAAGGTTAATGACACCTTATCTGAACATTCTCCCACTTGACATTATACATTGTAAATCAAGCCATAGGAAATCAAATGAAAAATAATCATGCACTAGAAACAAGGCCCATGGCCTCTCTACACCATACAAATTTCTCTGTGCTCACAGGTTTGGTCAATGAATCTAAAACATTCTCCTGATTGTCTATCTTCCTCAGCTTAATCTGTCCACTTGCAACCAATTCTCAAATGAAGTGATACTGAACATCAACATGCTTAGTCTGAGCATGATATATAAGATTCTTGGCCAAACAGATAACACTTTGGCTATCACAACCAATCTGAATGACCCTGCAATCAAAACCAATACCTGTACACAGTCTCCTCAACCAAACTACCTCCTTAGATACATGAGTAGCAGCCATATACTCTTCTTCGATGGTGGACAAAGCAAATGTGGGCTGCCTTTTACTCATCCAACTCTGCTCCTCCAAACAAAGTAAATACATAGCCACTAGTGGACCTTTGACTATCCAAGTCATCTACCCAATTTGCTTTATCAACACTATCAGTACCAGAATAAACCAAACAATAATCAAGAGTACTTGCAAGATATTTAAGCACCCTTTTCACATAATTCCAATGGTGTCTACTAGGATTAGACATAAATCTGTTCAAAACTCCCACTGCTTGGGCAATATATGACGTAGTGCAAACTATTGCATGCCTTAAACTCCCTACAACACTAGCATATGACACATTAGACATCCTCAAAATCATCCTCATTCTTTGGACACATATCTAATGAAAGCTTAGTACCAATGGGTAAAGGAACTCTAACAGGGTTATAATCCTACATACTAAACCTCTGCAAAATGGTATTCACATACGTACTCTGAGACAACCAAAGCTTTCTATTACCTCTGTCACTCTTGATCTCCATACGCAGAATATACCTAGTAGCTCCAAGATCCTTCATATCGAATGCACCTGAAAGTTGGGCTTTCAGCTCACTGATCATACTCTTAGTATTGCTAAAAAATAACATGTCATCAACATACAATGCAATGATCAATATAGAATCATCAATACAACAAATGTAAACATAGTGATCCTCCTTGCTTCTAACAAAACCCAATTTCAACACAAATGAGTCAAACTTTTGATACCACATTCTGGGGGACTGTTTTAGATCATAAAGAGACCTCTTTAACCTGTAAACCCAATGTTCTTTTCCTTTTACCTCAAAACCTGTAGGATGTTGCATATAAATTTCTTCCTCAAGATCTCCATGCAAGAACACAGTCTTAACATCCATTTGTTCTATTCCCAATCAAAAACTGCAGCAATGGATAAAATAAATCTAATAGAAGTTAACTTAGCTACAGGAGAGAAAATTTCACTGAAATCAACTCCCTCTCTTTGGGAGTAGCCCTTGGCGACCAGTCTAGCCTTGTACTTCTCCAATGAACTGTTTGCTCCAAACTTCTTCTTGAAGATCCACTTGTAACATATGGCCTTTCTTCCTTTGGGCAAACAAACAAGATCCCAAGTGTTACAAGAGTCTAATGCCATCAGCTCCTCCTACATGGCTAAATTCCAAGACTCACTATCATCTGCATGAATAGCTTCCATGGGAAATCTAGGTTCACCGTTAGCACTCAATAATGAAAATACATAATGGAAATATGGTGGGCTATACCTATCAATTGGGTTCCATTGTCTTATGGATCTCCTCAAGGGTGGAGTAAGAAACTCAACTTGTTCTTCTGCACCAAATTCTTCTATAACAACAAAATCTTCCTCATTAGAACTACTTGAATCTTCTTTTTCTTCATCACCCTCCAATCCATCATTGTGTTCTTCCTGAGGTGCATCTTCCTACTCTAAGTCAAAGTGCACTCTCTTCACCTTTTCTTTTTATTTTGGCTGCGCAGGTTCAGAAATAGCTCTAAGTTCCTTGAAAACAACATCTATAGAGAAAACAATTTTTCTGGTTAGATGATCCCAAAGTTTATAACCCTTAACATTCTCACCATATCCAATGAAGATGCATTTTTGCACTTTTGGATCCAACTTAGATCACTTTTCCTTAGGCACATGAACAAAAGCCTCACAGCCAAAAACCCTTAAATGTGAAACAAAAGGTTTCTTACTTTTCCACACTTCATAAGGTGTCGAGTAAAGAGCCTTACAAGGAGTTCTGTTAATCAAGTAACAAGTGGTACACACAGCGTCTACCTAAAAGCATTTATCCAACTGTGAATCACTCAACATTTGTCTAGCTCTTTCCATGATTGTTCGGTTCATCCTTTCTGCAACACCATTCTGCTGTGTTGTATACGGAGTTATCTTTTGTCTGATTATACTTGCATGCTTACAAACACATCAAATTCGTTAGAGCAATATTCCTCTCCATTGTCAGATCTTAATATTTTTATCTTTAATCCTAATTACTATTCAACTAAGATTTTAAAATCCTTAAACTTAGTGAAAACTTCAGATTTGTGTTTCATAAAATAAATCCATGTAAATCTGGATACATCCTTAATGAAGGTAACAAAATAACAAGATTTTCTGAGAGTCATTATCCACAGGTCTAAGCATATCTGAATGAGTAATCTCTAACTTCTCTTTTGCTCTATTGCTTCCTAAAGGAAAATATGTTTTGCTTTGTTTTCCAAACACGCAATGCTCACATAAATCAAAGTGCTCATCAGAATAAGAGAAATTGTCTAAGAAATTTTTATTCTTAATAGTTTTCAAAACATTATTACTTGTGTGGCAAAATCTACGGTGCCACAACATACAAATGTTTTTAGAAGCCTTAGAAACATAAGAGGAATTACAAGCTGTAGTGGCATCTAGCCTAAACAAGGTTCCCAATCTCCTCCCCTTCACTACCACCAAGTTTCCTCTCACCAATCTGCAACCATGTTTATCAAATGTTACATGCATTCCCAAATCATTCAACTTCGAAACTGAAATTAGATTTCTAGCTAATCCAGGAACATGGAAAACACCAAGGAGGGTTTTAATTCTCCCATCACTAAAACACAACAATACCTTGCCTTTCCCAACTATCGGATATGTAGATTTGTCCCCAAGGTACACTTTACCTCCATCATACTCTTTGTATGTGGAAAACCATTCCTTATGCAAGGTCATATGATATGAGCATCCTGAGTCAACCAACCAATGATCATTAGAAACAATATTGCATGCATAATGATGTAGGAGCATCCCTGGTTCAAGAGCAATCTTGAATCAACCAAAACATTTGCATTTTAGTTTGTTTACATTTTAGTTTATTTCTTTAATTTTCCAGTTCAGTTCAAGCAGTTCATTCAGAAGTAGTTTTATCTTTTAGTCTGGAATTTACCGTAGTTGCATTTTACATCTTGCAGATCTGGACTTTGCATCTAAATTCATTCATCTACATCATATCTAGAATTCAGAGCATTTGGATCAGTTATCAGAAAGATATCGCTATCAGAAGATCGATTGTTTTCTCCGAACAGAGCATCCTGACAGTCTCAGATAATCCGCTGAAGGAGAAGACTTGTGGAACCTAATGACACATCATTCAATGATCTTTGGTTCATGGCTGACCTTCCCCAAAGATCTGCATGTTATTTCATTCATTTGAGGAAGTGTTCTATGCATTCATTGAATTGAGGCAGGTTACTTGTGTCGCAATCGATCGCCGATTTGAGGCAGCTGTCACCTTATAACCCGATCACCGAACTTGAGGCAGTTTGCACTTGATCCTAGGAAGAATGCCATCGAGGATAGTTGCTACTATTGGAAAAATGGCTGGAAGAATGAATGAGATGATGGAGATGATGAGAGCGATGCGAATTTGATTGGATGTTGTCGAGGAAGATAGGTGACGAGGATTGACACCGAGACCTAATATTGAAGGTGATGATGAAGAAGAATTTCAATCTGCTGAACAAATTGGCAAAACCCTAAAAGGTGATGAGCAAGAAGAATCAGATCAAGTGAAGATGTTCGAGCTATTTCAAAGATTAGAAAGAGACCTAGAGTTGATGTGCCAAACTATACTGGTAATTTGAATCCCAAAGAATTGATTGACTGGATAAATGACATGGAAGAATGCTTTGAGTATGAAGAGATGGAAGATCCAGGAAAGGTGAAATTTGCAAAGACAAAGTTGAAAGGACATGCTGCTATATGGTAGAAAGAGGTTCAATTAGAAAGAAATAGAAGAGGAAAAGAAAAGATTACAAAGTGGGACCGGATGGTGACAAAGTTGAAGAATCAGTTTATACCTACTGACTATGAGTTGGAGTTGTTGAAAAGATTGCAAAACCTAAGACAAAAGGAGAAATCCATGAAGGAGTGCACTGAAGAATTTCATAAGATGATCATAAGGATAGGACATAGTGAAGAAAGCAAGGAGAAAGTGGCTAGATACATCAATGGACTGAGGTTGAACATTCAAGAAGAACTAAGCTTGGTAAGGATGACATCTTTGGAAGAAGCATATCAGTTTGCCCTGAAAGTTGAAGAGAAGCTGAATAAGAGGCATAATTAGAGACAGAGAGGCAGATGAGGTAAATTTTAGAGAGGCATAACATTTTTTGGAGGAGATAGAACATATCCGAAGCAGAACAAGTTTGACAACACATTCAAGAAGGAGGACAAAGATAATAATACCTACCAGAATAGTGATAGAAATTTTCATCACAAAGGTAATTATAATGCATACCAGAATGAAGGATACAAAAGAGAAGGAAGAGGATTTGATAAGAGGACATTTAGAGGTACTTGTTTCAAATGTGGAGGTGAAGGACATAGAGCATTTGAATGTAATCAGGGTAGTACAAGCAAAAGGACATAAAATAGTGAAAGCGCAGCCTATGTGGAAGAACCTATTGAAATGAGTGATCCTTGTTCAGTTGGCAAACCTGAGAAAAGAGAATCATTGGTAATGAGGAGAACACTATTTCAAGAAGAAACAAATGAGGAACCACCATAGAGGAAGAGTTTGTTTAGGACAAGATGCAAATCCGGAGGTAAGTGTTGTAAAGTTGTGATTGATAGTGGTAGTTCAGATAACATAGTTTCAGAGGAGATGATGACTAAGTTGAAGTTGAAAAGACTGAAACACCCTAAGCCTTATCAGATAGCATGGATTTAGGATAATCATAAGGTACGGGTAAGTGAGCAATGTTTGGTGAAATCTCATATTGGATCATATCATGATGAAGTCTTGTGTGATATTATGCCTATGGATGTTTGTCATATTTTGTTGGGTAGACCTTGGTAGTATGATAGAAAAGCTATACATGATGAGAGAAAGAATACATATACTATAACAACAAATGGAAAGAGAATTACTTTGATTCCTTTGGAGGATGATCCTAAGAGTGAAGTATGTGGGAATGCTAGAATCTGTTTGGTAGATGGAAGAAAATTTCTGAATGGTTTGAGACATGAGAATATGTGTTATGCCTTGATTCCTAAGAAGCCAAAAGCACTCAAGAAGGAGATTGAAGAGACACAGCCAGAGGAGATAAGAGAATTGCTGACAGAGTATGAAGACATCATATCAGATAATGTACTTGAAGGATTGCCACCTATAAGGAGTATCAATCATCACATGGATCTTATACCAGGAGCAAGTTTGCCTAACAAAGCAGCACGTAGAATGACACCGACATAGAATGAAGAATTGAACCGGTAGATACAAGATTTGTTGAGGAAAGGTTTGATTAGAGAAAGTTTGAGTCCTTTTGCAATACCTGCAGTATTAGCACCAAAGAAGGATGGAGAATGGAGAATGTGTACCGATTCTAGAGAAATAAACAAGATCACAGTTAAGTATAGATTTCCTTTACCTAGGATGGATGATATCATGGATTGTTTGAGTGGAGCAAGATATTTCACAAAGATAGATTTGAAGAGTGGATACCATCAGATCAGAATAAGAGAAGGAGATGAATGGAATACTGCTTTTAAGACAAATGAAGTATTGTATGAGTGGTTAGTGATGCCTTTTGGATTGACAAATGCACCAAGCACTTTCATTAGATTGATGAATGAAGTTCTGAAGAAATTCTTGGGTAAGTTTGTGATTGTATACTTGGATGATATTTTGATTTTCAGTAAGACAAAAGAGGAACATTTGTGGCATATTAGACAAGTTTTGTAGAGGTTGAGAGAAGAGAAATTGCTGATAAACATCAAGAAGTGTAGTTTCATGAAAGAAGAGTTGGTATATTTGGGATTTGTAATTTCAGTAGAAGGATTGAAGATGGACCCTGAGAAAGTAAGAGCAATTGTTGAATGGCCTACACCAGAGAGCATTGGAGAAGTTAGATCATTTCATGGACTGACTAGTTTCTATCAAAAGTTCCTCAGAAATTTCAGTTCAGTTTGTAACCCTATGACAGAGACAATGAGAGGTGACATAAAAGACTTTAAGTGGACATCAGGAGATGATAAAAGTTTTGAGTTGTTGAAGCAGAAAGTGATAGAGCAACCTATTTTAGCACTACTAGATTTCAATAAGGTATTTTAAGTTGATTGCGATGCAAGTGGAAATGTGATTGGAGTAGTGCTAAGTCAAGAAGGTAGACCTATAGCATATTTCAATGAGAAGTTGAATGATGTAAGGAGAAGGTATTCAATTTATGACCAGGAGTTCTATGCCATTATTTAAGCCTTGAAGAAGTGGAGACACTACTTTTTACCTAAGGAGTTTCTATTGTATACAAATCATCAAGCTTTGCAATATTTGAACAGTCAAGGTAAGTTGAATTAGAGACATATGAGATGGATAGAGTTCATGCAGAGTTATACTTTTATGTTGAAGCATAGGTGTGGAAAATCAAACAAAGTTGCTAATGCATTGAGTAGGAGAAGAAACTTGTTGACAGAGATGAGAGTTGAAGTGTTGGGATTTGATGAATTGAAGAACATGTATGAGGGAGACACTGATTTTGTAGAACCTTGGAAAGCATGTAAAGAACCCGTTGTGACAGATAGGAGTAAGTGGTTGGACTATTTCATTCAAGAAGATATGTTGTTCAAAGGAAATCAGTTGTGCATACCTAGAAGTTCAATGAGAGATAATTTGATCAAAGAGAAACACATTGGAGGATTGACAGGATATTTTGGCATTGATAAGACAGTGGCTTTGGTAATTGAAAACTACTTTTGGCCTTAGATACATAAGGATGTTCAGACATTTGTGCAGAGTTGTAGAGTTTGTCAAGTTGCAAAAGGGAGTAGTTAGAACACTAGATTGTATAAACCTTTGACAATACCAGAGGGACCTTGGGAAGATATAAGCATGGATTTTGTAATAGGATTGCCAAAGACACAGAGAGGACATGATTCAATATTTGTAGTGGTGGACATATTTTCAAAGATGGCTCATTTCATACCTTGTAAGAAGACAACTGATGCAGTATATGTAGCTAACCTATTTTTCAAAGAGATTGTGAGATTTCATGGATTACCTAGGAGTATAGTTTTAGATAGAGACACAAAGTTTGTTGGATACTTTTGGAGGACACTTTGGAAGAAGATGAAGATAGATTTGAAGTTCAGTTCAACTTTTAATCCACAGACTGATGGACTGAAAGAGGTAGTGAATAGGAGTTTGGGAAACTTGTTGAGATGTTTGGTTGGAGAGAAGACCAGAAGTTGGGATTTGATTCTTTCACAAGCAGAATTTGCATACAATAATTCAGTAAATAGGAGTACTGGAACAACACCTTTTAAGATTGTTATCAGAGTGAATCCTAGAGGAGTTGCAGAATTAAGAGATATCAGTATAGGGGAAAAGAGAAGTGTAGAAGCAGAAGAATTTGCAGACCATATGAAGATAATGCATAATCAGGTGAAGAAGCATTTGGAGGATATGAATAGTAAGTATAAGGAAAAGGAAGATGAAAAGAGGAGACAAGGAATTTGAAGTGGGAGATGAAGTAATGGTGTACTTGAGAAAAGAAAGATTTCCAATTGCGACATAACAAGTTAAAGATGAAGAAGTTTGGACCTTGTAAGATACTCATAAAATTTGATTCAGGGAATGCATATGAAGTGGAATTACCAGAGACCTTGGGTATATCACCTATTTTCAACATTGCAGACCTTTATTAGTATCATGAAGCAGAGTTTAGTGACAACATGGAAGAAGACTTGAAGAAGCAGTTACCACAACAAGCACCAGAGTAGATTGAAGACATTTTGGATAGCAGAGTTAGACACAACACCAGAGGTAGACAATACAAAGAATATCTTGTGAAGTGGAAAGGCAGATAGGAAGAAGATTCATGATGGATTTATCAGGCTGAGGTGGACCGTCTTGGTTCTCCCCTAGCACCAACAAAGTGAGGGACTCACTTTTTCAATAACCTCGGATGTATGATGCAAGAGCATCCTTGGTTCAAGAGAAATCTTGCATCAACCAAAACATTTGCATTTCAATTTGTTTACATTTCAGTTTGTTTCTTTCATTTTCTAGTTCAGTTTAGGCAGTTCAGTCAGAAGTAGTTTCAAATTTTGGTCCAGTATTCTATCACAGTTGCATTTCACATCTTGCAGATTTGGACTTAGTATCTACATTCATTCATCTACATCATATCTAGAATTCAGAGCATTTGGATTAGTTACTGGAAAGATATCGCTATTAGAAGATTGATTGTTTTCTCATAATAGAGCATCCTGACAGTCTTAGATAATCAGCTGAAGGAGAAGACTTGTGGAACATTCATTGACTTGCGGAACCTAATGACACATCATTCAATTATCTTTAGTTCATGGCCGACCTTCCCTAAAGATCTGCACGTTATTTCATTCATTTGAGGAAGTGTTCTATGCATTTAGGTCCTACCTATCTGTGTACATGTTACAACTCTTCATTGGAGTTTTTGATCTTCCTTGGTTGACGTAGAGAAATCTATTGTTCTAGAGATGATATATATTGATGTAATAGATCCTTCAGAAAACAACAATCAAGTTATCAAGTAATCAAGATAGTGATAATTTGGATTTTGTGTGAAGGAACTTCAAATTTTTATCTTGCACATGTATGTAATCAGGCCTTGAGCCCTAATTGTAAGCCCACATGATGCAACCAGATTGTATTTGAATTCTATGATATACTAAATGACTGAATCTGCATTTGCTTCATTTCTTTGAGTTGTTTCCGTTGTGTTTACTCTTACTACATGGTTCAGACATTTCATTCTATGAACACTCCTACTGTGACTGCACCACATAAAGTAAAACATCTTCACTTGCATTCGAGGACTTATCAGAAGCGATCTCCCACTATTTCTTTGGGTTTCTACACTCCTTTTTCACATGTCCCCTCTTTCCATAGTTCCAACACTTAACTTTGTTCTTCTCTATAAGAGTCTTAGATTGGTCCTTAGACTTGTCTTTAGACTCCTTTTGATCTCCTTTCGGTCCTCTTTCCTTGGACCTTCCCCTCACATTGAGAACCTCAGTGTTAACCTTAGAAGTCTTCTTCCTCATTTCCTGTGCCAACAAAGTTGCAACAAGACGATCCAACTTCAGATCTTCAAGGTTAGTAGTAATAGAAAGGATAACATTCTCCTAAGATTCAGGTAAAGAACAAAGCAAAAGTATACATTTATCTTCTTCTGCAATTGTAGCATCTACGGAATCAAGTTGACTCAAAGTAAATTAAAATTGTTCAAATGCTTTGCAATAGAATCACCCTCTTTCATTTTAACAGAAAATAAATTTTGCTTTAAATAAAGCTTGTTTACCATGCTCTTGGCTTGATAAATCTCACCCAATCTTGTCCAGAGTTTGTGTGCAGTCTCTTCCTTTGAGACATTCAACAAGACAAAATTTGCAAGACATAGTTAGATAGTTCCTCGTGCCTCTCTATCCAACCTTTCCCATTCATCTGGACTCACATCATCAGGCTTCTTCTCTTTTTGAACAACCAACCACTAGTTTCTTTCTTCCAACAAATCCTCTATTTTCAGCTCCCACAACTCATACCCCGTACCGTTAAACTTCTTAATGTCCAATCAAGAGGTTGAAGTAGCGGTGGATGCAACCATAATATAAACTCAAGATCTGCAAACACAAACAACCAAATCTCCCATTTTAGCTAAAAAACCTTCACCCTGTTGGAAACAAGGTAGATAACTGAGAGGGGGGGTGAATCAGTTATCTTAAATAATTTAACTTTTTGTTCTTCTTTAACAATTAGTGCAGCATCAAAATATATAAGCATACATAACCATGAGAGCATAAATAAAATCAATACACATAACACAATAATTTTGACATGGAAAACCCTGTTAAGGGAAAAACCACGGGGTGACTAACCCAAGAAAGTATTCTCTGTTAAAAGAATAAGAAGTACAAAATGACACTTACCAATTAGGGCTCACTGCCCGAGCACACTGCTCACAAGAGGCTCACTGCCTACAAGAGACGCATTGTCTACAAGGTATATAGAATGTAACTAGGTGTTTGAACTGATAAGAGGCATCCACATATGCTGAGGTTCAGTTCCGGTTAGGCTCAATATATTGATCTGCTGCACTTCATTCTTCCTTTGCTTAGTGCTATTGTTCTGTCACATACCGGACTTGTATAGTTGCTTCCACACTGTTCTCTACTTTTCTTCGCACACTATTTCACACCACACACACTTTCATATCAAAATCCATCTGGTATATATATCCACATCAAGGATCTCAACATCTTTCTAGTCAGCATCCGGAATACTCAAGATTTTCCCAACACACTGATCTGTCGGATGAATCCATGCTTACTCTGTGCTGCGTATCAAGGACATAGACATAAAAGTCATCAATCATGTCAGCCAACCATGAATGATCCCTTAAGTAACTTGATCACCACCAATTTCTCATCCGGATTAAGGTCTGATGCTCTGCCAGTTAGTTCTTGCTCAGTCTGCTCTGCCTGTCAGGAACCCAATACTTAGATGCTCATATCTATTCACTCTTTCATCATTGGAGCCTCAATCTCTAGAATGTGTCAGTCATGGTACTCCTCTTGACTTTCCCAAGTCTACACTTTGCTGAGATACATCCTCTAAGAGATCCGGACCTGATTGTCAGACTTTGTTGCATGCTCTGTTCTTGCTCATCGGATCAAAACACTCTTCAATCTGAGTTTTGGTAAAGACCTATTATGTGCTGCAGATGTGTGGGATAAACTTTATTTCCATCAATGACAACAATGATGGAGCCACACAGTGTCTCTTGCCAACAATCCCCCCTTTGGCATTGATGGCAACACTTAGTGAAAAATGACTGAGTGTCATAGCACACTCCCCCTTGCTTGATGCTCTGTTCTTATGTACACTTTTCTGAAGCTCCCCCTTAGCTAGATTCTGCATTTTTCACTGCTCCTCACTCCCCCTTTGACATCAATTGTAAAGGGTGGAATCCGTACACCAAAATTTACAAAATTTAACCTATACATAGCCGCATAAGTATATATACAAGTTATACTTACATATACTTAAGTATATCCGCAAAAGTGGTTTCAACTGGACAAATTCTGTTGCCCAACTCTACTTCATCCTGTCCATAATTGAGATGTGACCACTTAACAAAAATGCAAAAGCTTCTGCCCTCTTTAGGTTTGCCGGATCACTGGTCTGGGATGTGGTCTGAGCATCAGTTAGGGCCTCATGCATTGCCTCTAACTTAGGGATAATTATCCCTTTTAGTTCACTCATTCTGCTTATTCTATTCTTCTCCTTCTCAAGCCTCTTTATCTCACTTATAGTAGCAATATCTTGGCACTCTTGATTCATTATGGATGAGGTGAGAGGATCAAAACTCTGGGATAAACTTGATAGTTTGCCCTCTTGTTCTTTGACCTTCTTGGCAATGTCTACTATCACTGTAGACTAGGATAAATAAAATTTGTATAATTCTCTGCCATCTTTAAGAGCATTTTCTAGGCTCTTTATTCCAATATTAAGATTTCTCCTATCATTTGCTATAAGCCCCTAAACTTCAGAGAATCTCTTACCCAAAAACTCTTTCCAGACTTTCTCTTCTGCTGATTTCTCCAAAGAATCAAAATGTGTGCTAATAGAATTAACAAGAGATTTCAGATTACTAGATGAGGAGGCTGAAAGATCCTTTTGGAAGGATAGAATGATTTTCTCTAGCACATTGGATGCAATCTCTATTAGCTCACAGTCTTCCATGTGAGACTTTAGAAGCTTTTCTTTTTCTTTAGCTTGAGCAAAAGATGCTACCTTCATTGTCTGGACCGGAGAGAGGGAGTCAAAATTGAGTGGTCCATGAAACAGTTCTGGTTCATTTATCTCCATTAATTCCTTGGTCAAGAAATTCTTCACTGCTTCTGCAGTGTCTCTTGCTAGAGACTTCTTTTCTTTTGCAGCCTCAGAGCTATCATCAGAGATATTCTCTATTTGTACTTCTTCTCTTCCCTTTTTCCCTTCTTCTTGACTTGCTTTCTCCTCGTCTTGCTTCTCCTTCAGTTCTGGAGTCTGTTGGGGGATCTGGAAGAGAGATATTTACTTCTTCATGGATTTCCTCTTCCAGAACAGAGGAATCTAGGTCCTTAGTCTTCTCCTCACCTATCTCCTTTGACTCTTCTACAATTTTCTCAGTAGGATCTTCCTTTGATACACTTAATCCTTCAACATCCATGGCAGAAGGTTCATCACTTATGTCCTCTATAATAGGAAGATTAAATCTTTTATATACATTCCAGAGGATGTCTTCAGTCTCTTTTGCCACCTGATCAGTCTCTCCGAGCATAAGCTTGTTCATTCTGGCTTTGCTCCGGAACTCATCCTTGCAATCCTTGAAGATCATGTTCATTTGTTTTGGAGTGATGGAAGGATAGAGCTGAATAGCTATCTATTCTTGGATCTCCATATCCTTTTCTTTGGCATTGTCTTTTCTGAGTTCAAGTACTTTCTCTAAACTCTTGGGGATTAGAGAGATGATTTCAATGAATGCTTTATTATAGATATTCAAGTACTTGACTGTGGCTTCCTCCAATATTCTTTTGTCAATGTCATTATACTCATCATAAAATTCAGTTATGGGCTGCAGATTCCCATCTACAGTGACTGCTTTGATGACATCATAAACAGAAAGAGTAGGCCTTTCAACAAATTCTTCTGCTTCTTCTTTGTTCTTACTGGTAGAGAATTCCACAGATGTTTTCCTTTTCTTCTTCATTTTCTTAACCTCCTCATCTGTCTCTGTCTCTTCATCATCCTTTTGACTTATATAGGATCTTGTAGCCTTGGTTTTTGTTCTCTTTTCTCCCTTTCTGGATGTCTTTGCTTCTGGTTTGGAGGATTTTGAGCTCTTAGAGGTGGTAGGTGCAGGACTCTTTGAGGATCTAGTCCGGGAGGGGGCTTGCACAGGATCACTTTCTTTTTTTGCATCTTGTCTCTCTTTCTCTGCTCTTTCTAGTTTTTCTCTATTTGCATCAACTGCTTCTTTTGAAATGCCATATCTTTTGGCAACTTCCTCTACTTTTCTTCTCACTTTTCTTTTCATTTCCGGTTGTCTTAGCTCAACATGATTTTTCACACTCAATTCTTCAAAGGTTCCAAACCTTTCTGCCTCAGGGTCCTTAGACTAACTTAGTAGGTGTTGGACATGCAGTTCCAAAATTTTCTCATCCACCTCATATCCCATTGGCATAATCCAGACTATTCTAGGCTCCACTGCCTCCATTAGGCATTGATTAGTGTCTACCATAAAACACACTATATCTTTATATTTTTCAACTATTGTCTGTGGGATTCTTTCTCTGGCCTGCATCATACCTTGGAAATTCTTGAAATATCCCCAGAGAGCTATGCTTTGAGCCTTGGCATCACCAAGCCCATACATATAATCTCTGATTTGTATGGCAATCAGTATGTCATTTTGCCATACCCAACCACTGGATCTTGGCAGCTCATTCATATAGTAAAAGAAAAGACAAAGTATCAAGCCACCGTACTTAAATGAATTCTTCTTATCCTTCTTTATTTTCTACAAATTCTCTAACAGTTGGTTTAGGAGAAGCTCACAAAGATCATAATCAACATTTTCCCTTAGCATCTGATAAGCAGTGTATATTGCTATTCCAGATATAGAATTCTCCCTACTGGAGTGATATATTTTATAACCGATTATCATAGAAGCAAATTTGATATCCGGATCTGTGATATCCTCAATTGTCATTGCTCTTTTATCAAATTTTGATCTGGTAGCCTCACTTACAATTTGGTTTTTGACTAATTTGAGAGTAGGCAACCCATTAGATGAGTGCAAACTAGTTACTGCCCTGATTGCATCCTTGGTTATCTTGAAGGGCTTCAACAACTACATGAATTTATCATGTATTCTACTAAGAACATACCGGACCCATTCATCTTCTGCAAAATAGGGGAAATGGATGCAATGTCCAAAATGCTTATCCCGGATGGCCTTATATTGGGGTTTAAGTTCAAATGTTTCATCTATTAATTCCTTGTGATAGATATCCATTAGCTTGGATTCCCCAAATTCCTCAATGTTGGTGTGAATGTATACCCTAACATCTTCTACGTGCAGAACCCAATGCGGAATGCTAGAGAATGCGCCTAGGGGATCAACTTCTAGGGATTTGTAAGGATGTTTCTTGCACTTAGGGCGCGGCCTATCAGTGATCTTAACAACTTGGAGTAGCCATCTTTAAAAAGATTCAGAGAGATATATTGAAGAGCAAAAATACCTTTTTACACTTCTAGGGTTCATGATAAGAGCCAAAAAGATCACTGGTTGAATCAAATTCTGCGGTTGATCCTTGAGCGGGTTGAAGCAATCTTGTTGCAAGCTCTTTCTTTCTTCTTTTCAAGTGTAAATGTGCAAATGATGAACAAAAGAACCCTTATATTTCTGCACAAACCCTAAATTCATATTACAATAAATGCACATCTTAAGTCATTCCGGTTCCCTTGTTTTGACCTTGTTCTAAGAGAGATCCTTCCGAATCACTAAGATGCAATTAGAATTATTCTTGGTGAAAATTGACAATCTATCTTCCTTTCTCTGATCATTCCATTTATCCATAGATCAAGATATTTCAATTTTGAATCATACTGGATCTAACTGCGAAAATCCTGCTTTTACCAGATGACTGTTAAACCAGACCAATCTTGGATGATTAACCTCTTCAAAACTCCTTGCGGATCTTTTATATTTTTACCAATGGTTATTTAGATATCTCTTTGAGAACTATTCAATCTACAACACTCCATGTGCCAATTTTAGGCACCAATTGATTGGCTGGGGGAAATTGTTTTCTTTTGTGACTCCCCCTGAGCCAGAGCTCATCTATTTAGTTTCTAGAAGGAATATCAGCACCAGATTCTAGTGAGGATCCATCCCCAACATTTTTTGTACTTCTCTTCACCCAAATCTTGTTCATTTCTCTTTGAATTTCATCCACATTCACTTTTCCTTTTCCTTTGTCTTGATTTTGATTATGATGCACCGGACCCTTTTTGTCCTGATTCTTACTTCTGCAAAATTTGGCAATATGACCAGATCTATTGCAATTGTAGCAAACAACATTTCTTTACATATTTGACTAGTATCCTCTTGATCTACATTGATTAGCCATATGTCCCATTTATTTCATGCAAAGCATCTACCATTGAATGAATTGTTTATTTGCATATTTCTATATTCATGAGATTTGTGACCATACCTTTTGCAGTTAAAACATTGTCTGGAGAAGAAAGAATTAGTCTGATTCATTTTTCTTCTGCACTGATTTGCTTTATGACCAAAGTTATTACAATTGTAGCAGTATCCATTGAAGGATGGATATCTTTGAGCATTTGATTGTCTTACCGGAGGTCTTCTAGGCCTGTTCCTAGGATTTCCTGATCCAGGGTTCTTCTGACTGGATCTGGAGCTTTCACCTTTCTCATACCCCAAGACTTGCTTGTCATCTACCCTCTTTTCTTGTCATCTACCCTCTTTTGGCTTTCAAGAAGAACTTCAAATTGAGTAGAACTTATTTTGAATTTTTCTTTGTATTCATTTTCTGTTTGAAGATCCCTTTTAAGAGTGTCTATCTAATTCTCAAGTTGTTCTTCGTTATCTCTAGCTTCTTCAAGATTAGATTCCAGGTGCTTGATTATTCTATCCATTTTGTGGTAGTCTTCTGACTTCTCCTTGAGAGATTGTTTTAGATTATCTTCAATTTTTCTTTTCTCTTCAATTTCTTGGGTGAATTTCATAACCCTTGATTCCATTTCATGTCTTACCATAATGACCTCTTTTGATAGCTTCTCACATAACTTATTCTTCTCATTCAGATCTTCATCAATATTATTGGCTTCACTTTGACTTGCTAATTGTTGAAGTAGTTCCTTTCTCTTTTTCACATAGATACTCAGTTTCTCTTTTAGTTCATTTATGAAATCATCAGCTTGTTTGAGTCTTTCCCTCAAGTTATTGACTTCAGAGTGAGATTTCTCAAGATCATCTAGGGCAGAATGAAGTTGTTCCCTCATACCATACATATCGATTGAGATTCCCAGATCTTCCTCAAGCTATTAAGCTCTGTTTGGAGGAACTTAGCTCTGATACCAATTATTGGAAATAAGGTAGATAACTGAGAGGGGGGGTGAATCAGTTATCTTAAATAATTTAACTTTCTGTTCTTCTTTAACAATTAGTGTAACATCAAAATATATAAGCATACATAACCATGAGAGAAAAAATAAAATCAATACACATAACACAATGATTTTGATGTGGAAAACCCTGTTAAGGGAAAAACCACAGGGTGACTAACCTAAGAAAGTATTCTCTGTTAAAAGAATAAGAAGTACAAAATGACACTTGCCAATTAGGGCTCACTGCCCGAGCACACTGCTCACAAGAGGTTCACTGCCTACAAGAGACTTACTGTCTACAAGGTATATAGATTGTAACCAGGTGTTTGAACTGATCAGAGGCATCCACATATGCTGAGGTTCAGTTCCGGTTAGGCTTAATATACTGATCTGCTGCACTTCATTCTTCCTTTGCTTAGTGCTGCTGTTTTGTCACCTACCAGACTTGTATAGCTACTTCCACACTGCTCTCTTCTTTTCTTTGCACACTATTTCACACCACACACACTTTCATATCAAAATCCATCTGGTATAGATATCCACATCAAGGATCTCAACATCTTTCTAGTCGACATCTGGAATACTCAAGATTTTCCCAACACATTGATCTGTCAGCTGAATCCATACTTACTCTGTGCTGCGTTGTTGATAACTGAGAGGGGGGGGGGTGAATCAGTTATCCTAATTATTTCTTCTTTTGAACCTTCTTATCAATCAAAGCAGTATTGAATCAAACAAACAAGCATTATCATGAAATGAGAAACACATGACACAATATTTTGACGTGGAAACCCAGTTGAGGGAGAAAACCACGGGGTGATTAACCCAAAGATTATTCTCTGTTAGAAGAATAAGGAATTACAAAATGGCACTTGCCAATTAGGGCTCACTGCCCGAGCACACTGCTCACAAAGAGGCCCACTGCCTACAAGGAGACACACTGTCTACAAAGTGATAAGAATCACAGTCTTGAACTGGAAAATGACATCTTTACCATGTCCGGATCAGTTCCATTAAGCCCAGAAACATCTGCTCTGCCTTCTGCACTTCTCTTCGCTACTCCACCTTTTTCCACACAAGTCACTACATCAAAATGAACTCACAAACCTTTATTTATACAAGACATTGACTTAGGAACAATCATCTAAGTCGGTAATCAACCATAAGAATATCTGCAAGATGAATAACACATCCGGTCGGCCACCATAAGAACATTCGCAGGATGAACAACTCATCCGGTCGGCTAAACAGAGCAAAAACTTCATCCGGAAGAATATCTTCAATTCCGGGCTCTACTGTCAATGCGGACCAACAACACAACCTCAACATGATCCAAGAACCTTCACAAGCCTGCCTGAATGACCAGGTACGTCCGCATTTCCTTTACTTACTGAAATCTCTTATCCTCCTTATCTGGAACTTCAAGAACACTGTCTGTCGCCACTGTCATAGTGCAAGAGGTGCTTCCGGACCTCCAAATCATACATAAATCGAGATGGCACATCACAAGGACATCCCAAAGACTCCTTCCAATCCGCAGATTAGGATTATACAGATTCGGACCTCACCGGACCTTTTTGTGATCCTCTGTCACCTCTGAATACTTGCCGGAACTGATTCTACACCGACAGCCACAACTCCTTTAGATCTTCATGCGGACCTCGAAAATCTTAACTGAAGCATCTCAAGACTCATATCTACAAACCCTTTAATCCGCATCCTCCGGTTCACATCCTATACAGTACATTTGCCTTCTTCTCATCACTGTTCTTTACTATTCTGACTGAGGCTAATTTTCTCAATATCCTCAGCACACTGCTCATTGAATCCTTCTTGTCAAAACAATATGAGTATGTTGACATCAATGACAACACTGGTTTACCTCATACTTGCAACATGCGTATCAAGGAGATAGATATAAAAGTAATCAATCATGTCAGCCAACCATGAATGATCCCTTAAGTAACTTTATCACCACCAATTTCTCATCCAGATTAAGGTCTGATGCTCTGCCGGTTAGTTCTTGCTCAGTCTACTTTGCCTGTCAGGAACCTAATACTTAGATGCTCATATCTATTCACTCTTTCATCACTGGAGCCTCAATCTTTGGAATGTGTCAGTCATGGTACTCCTCTTAACTTCCCCAAGTCCGCACTTTTCTAAGATACATCCTCTAAGAGATCTAGACTTGATTGTTGAACTTTGCTGCATGCTCTGTTCTTTGTCACCAGATCAAAACACTCTTCAATCTGACTTCCGGTAAGGACCTATTATGTGCTGTGGATGTGTGGGATAAACTTTGTTGCCATCAATGACAACAATGATGAAGCCACACAGTGTCTCTTGCCAAGACACACTACCACCCAAGAGTCAAAGCTGGCAAGGCTCTGATACCAAATATTAGAAATGAAGGCAACAACTACTTAAACGTAAATTTGATTACAATATGTTTCAATATCTTAAACATTGTATTATCAATGGAGATTGCAAATTAAAATTAAAATCACAACACAGGAACAAACACCATAGAAGAATGACACACGATATAATGTGGAGAAAACCCTTTTAGGTATAAAACTCTACCAAGAAAAGAGGCTCAAGTTGTATTATCTTTGAAAATTGAATAACATAATACATGCACTTCCTTCTCTCCAACCTTCACTCTGACATAACCTGTGTAAAAAAATCTATCATACTACAACACTTACATGGAAATTAACTTATAGAAGTGTTTTCCCCTCCAATCTAGGCGTCCACTTTCTCTCTCTTGAGAGTCTCCAACATTCAAACATTAAATGTCTTCTTACAAGCTCATGACACTTGTCCAAAGTCAACCATGCAAAGTTGGGTGCCCAAGGCTAAATATAGTCTCTTACAACCACTTATGACATGTCATAACCATCATAGATTCCTCTAGAAAGCATCTTTCCAAGATGGGTGCGTAGGGCTAAACATAGCATCTTACACCCATGAAATATCTGTCATATGTCGTCATAGTGTCATAGAATCTTATGACAACTTGTAGCTATCATAGATTCTCTTATATGCATTCACCAATATTATGAGGTGTGTCATACATGCCCATAATTACCTCTGATAAGTCTGGAATTACCACTGCCAGTGAAACTACCTCATTCCCTTATGGGTAATTACAAATTACAAATAATAAAATGGAATAAATACAATATTGGGATTTACAAGGTTAATGGCATCTTATCCCAATAGCTTGAAAGTGTTTTCCTCTAAGATTTCAACAATTAAATAAGAATTTGACCACAATGACTCAAATTTACCATGGCCCCTTTTATTCCCATGCGCCTTATCCCAAAGAAAGACAAGATTTGAAATCCTTAAAGTCTTTATTTTGGCTGTCTTATTGAGCCAACATTTCATAACCTTTTGACGCTTACTAAAATTTTGCAAAGTAGCATCACACTTATCTTCTAACTTCAATAAATTAGCTAGATGAGTTTCAACAACTTTATCATCTTCAAAATATTCATTCATTAAATGTAGCACAAGAATTTTCAAATCACTGGAAATATGGGTTCCTGTCCATAAACTAAATGATATGGCAAAGTTTTTAGGGTAGATTTGGTTCTAACTTTATTTGTCCACACCACATATTTGAATTGAGTGTGCCAATCCCTAGAATTTTTATTTAGCATATGCTTAATAACATCTAGGAGATTCTTATATATGGATTTAGACAAGCCATTACCTTGAGGATAATAATTTGTAGAATATTTTAAAACTATCTTATGATTGAATGCCCACTCAATAAATTATAGAGAAAAACAAGATGAGCCATTATCACATACTAGAGCATAAGACATTCCAAACATGATGATAATGTATTGAAGTCTAAACTTTATTACCATGTTAGTGGTGCAATTTTTAAGTACTTGTGCTTCCATCCACTTAGTGCAGTAATTGATAGTGGTCAAGATAAATCTACGTCCCATTGAAGAGCTAAGATTGATGACCTTGATGAAGTCTAGTTCCCACTTCACAAAAGGATGAGATTTAGCTACCAATTGTAATGGAATTGTAGGATTATACTCTCTATGGACAAAAACTTGTCATATGTGACATGTTTGGACATGCAAGTGTGCATCCTTGAAAATTGTTGGCCAATAATATTTGGATCTAAGATGTATGTGTTATGGCATCCCCAAATCCATGACTAGTCTTGAACTTTCCATGAAACACCTTTAAGACTTTATTTGCTTCTTGTTTATTCAAAAACCAAAAGTAGATTCCTTCATGATTCCTACTATATAAAACTCCATCCTTGATCATAAAATTATTTACCCTAAGAGCTCTTCTTTGTGTGGAGTTTATAATGTTGGGATATTTTTGATGTAAAATATAAGCAAATAAATCCTCATACCAATCATTTGAAATGATATTCTATATAGTATACTAATGGAAAACTTTATGAGGATCTATCTCAAAAATAGCTTCACTCAACCCTTGTCCTCCTACTATCTTTATGGGTTGCATCTCTATATCAAATTCTTTCAATAATGTGGCTCATTTACCCCTTCTTTCTTCTAGTTTATTTTGAATGAGCATGTGTTTAATAGCTGGGTCTAGAATTTGGCACAAACCTTACTCCTTAGAATATAGTGCATGAAATTTTTAACTATTTTGACTAGAGAAAAAGTGTGCTTATCAATCATTGAATACCTTTCTTTTGCTCCACGAAAAGGGGAACTCATGAAAGTGATAGACCTTTTGTCGCTTCCATCTCTCCTTTGAGTAAGTATGATTGCTATTGAATGATTTGAGGCAAATAAATATATGTAGAAAGATAGAGCATACTCTAGGTTGCTTAGATACATGTATCCATGATAACTCTCTTGATCTCCTCAAATTCTTCTTTTGCTTATGATGTCCAATCAATCTTTGCATCCTATTTCAACATAGCATTTAGGGGTCTCACGATCTCAACAAAATTAGATATAAATTTTCTGACAGAATTAATCTTCCTGACGAAAGATTTTAACTCCTTTTTGCTGCCAGGAAGAGGGATTTTTGAGATTGATTCTATTCTCTTAGGATTGATTGAAATCCCTTTTTCTAAGATCACATGGCCAAGAAGCTTTCCTTTAGTTACTGTGAGGAGACATTTCTTCAATCTTTGATATGATTCCATGATCCTAATATCTCTGAAGGACTGTCCTTAAATCTTTGATATGATCACCATGACTTTTAGAAAACAATGTAATATCATCCATATATATTACAATGCATTCTCTAATCAAGTGTTTGAATGCAATGTCCATGGCCCTTTGAAAAGTGGCTCTTGCATTTATAAGGCCAAATGGCTTTCTCTCATAAGCAAAATATGTCCTATTTTGTGGTGAAAGTTATTTTCAACCTATCATGAGGATCTACTATGAATTGATTGTACCCTAAATAACAATCTAGAAAAGGCATCATCTGGGAACTGTTAACCAACTAGAAGACTTCATCTAATGAGGGCAATGGATAATTATGTTTTTCTGATACCCTATTCAAATTTCTAAAATCCATGCAAAGTCTTATCTCTCCATTATTATTTCTCACCAAATCCAATTGGAAACCCATGTGGAATGTTGAACAAGAAATATAATTTGGGTTGATAGAAGCTTCAAAACTTCCTTAAGAATCAAGAGTTCCAATAATAGATTTACTGGCCTATGTTTTTGTCTAAATAAATTTACCCCTAGCTTAAGTAGAGTTGTATGAGTAATTTTTGAGAGATCATATGCTTTGAGATCTTCATACCCTCTAGATATTACTCTAGAATACTAATTAAGCCATTGTAAAAACTTTTAATGTTCCTCATCTGTGCAATCTTTACCAATGAAGACTTCCTTTTGCTTATTCCTATCATTCAAATAATAGGAATTAACCAAGGAATCTCTTATCTTCTTTAAATCTATTTTGTATTCTTGGATTCCAATGTTGAAGAGCTTCTCTAGTGACACCATTCCTTTGGGGATGGTATTCTTTTTTTAATTGAGCACTCCTTCCTCATCAAATTCTGCATCATCCTAGTCATTTTCATCAATAATTTTTCCTTCAAAGATGTTTGAATTGTTAGTAAAATCCAGAATGTGCTTTTCATCATCAAAGACTTGAAAACTATTCACATTATCTAAGATTAAAGGAATAGATACTAATTCTACTAAAAGAATTTCAACTTGGAATGTGTTACAGGCTCCAATGTGCTTGTAGCTATGGCTAAGGCATCTGTTGTATAATTCTTCTTCCTTTTTGGGATCGCCTTAATGTTGAATGAATCAAAGTCATCAATTAGGTTCCAAACTTTTCTATGATAATGAGATAGTCACTTGTCATCACACTTATACACATTATGAATTGCTTGAAAACAAGTTGTGAATCACCAAAAGCTTGCACATTCTTCACCTTCTTCTTTATGGATAATTAAAATCCATGAATCAATGCTTCATATTTGGCAACATTATGTGAACATGTAAATTATAGTCGATAAGCTGCCAAATATGACCTCCCATTGGGATTTACTAGCTCTACATCAGCTCCACATCCTTACTTATATTTGGAGACATCAAATTTGAGAGTCCATAAGCACTGAGCCTTAGCTCTTTTTGTACTTTATCCTGTTGCTTCTACTTTAATTCTTCATTGTTTACTTCTAGTGTGTACACTCCTAATTCTTGTTGTACATATGCTATCTCATTGGTAGCATTATACTATATGATAAATTTCTTAAGTTGTGACTCCCTTTCGATTCAAATCTGATTGGAAACTCCATGCCATGGAAACCACATATGCAATAAATCAATAGCCATGTAACCATTCAAGCTCTTTGACCAATCTCTACTCAAGATCATTCCATTTTTATCTAGGATGTTCAAGTAATGTATCTGGGATGTCCACTACTTGAATATCAATAGTTTGTTGGATCCTCAAGTTTGCAGCTAGATGGATTGGAACATTCTTCAACTCTCCAACCACATTGACATGTGACTGGTCAAACTGAAAAATTTCTTGTTGGTCTTCATTGAGGCCAGTCCAATATTTTTATAAATCAAGAATGACATGATGTTCCTGGGTGCACCTAAATCAATAAGACAATTGTGGTAGTTCTTTCTACAAATCCTAATTGAAATCAAGAATGGAGGATTTTCTTGTTTCTCTTTAAACATTGAAACATTTGCACTAGTCACTTTACTTTTTTCATTAATAGTTAATGTAGCAAAAGATTTAACAAGTAAATCATATTGACCACTACGTTGTATTGCATCAAACATTGACATATTGGCCTTTGTACACTGAAGACCTTCAATCAAATTATAGCTAGATTTGCCTAAATCCAAGGGCTTTTTCCCTCCTGAAGGATCCTGAGTAGAACTAAATGAAGATCCTCCATCCTTTCCCTTAGGTGGATAGGATATATTGCTCGCATTGGGATCTAGAGGAGTGTGGGTGTTGTGTAGAGGAATTGAAGTGAAAGGCTTCTTAGCATTATTCTTGAAAAATATGAATGCTCTTTAGTGATCTACTTGATTGCATTTATTTCCTCCAAAATTGAGCCAATCTCATTTTCTTCCTGATGGGGAATATCAAAAACTTGTAAATTCATAGTAGTCTTTGGAATTTGATTAATAGTTGATGAATTCTTAGGAGCGATTACAACTTCTAGGTTAATCTTTTTGTACCGCTTTAAGTGCAATAGAAAACTTAGGATAATTTACTTCCCCATGGTTAGCAGTTTTGTGTATCCTACACTAGTTGGGAAGCGCTAGATCCACCAAATTTACTATGTTCACTTTGTTAGTGTAAATAGTGTCATTATCTAACTAGTTTAGATATCACCTCTTTGAAGGTTTGACCTATTCACACATAGGCTTAAGTTTACCTAGTCTTTTAGGAGTTTGTCTCACTTCGACATGTGTCATTAGCTATGTGAGACACCTATTTCCTTTTGAATTTCCACTTGCCCTCACACGTCATGTGAGTTAGACAAGTGTTGCATGCTTGTAGGGGTAGTCATTAGTTCATGTTGGCAATATGTGTTGTCATTGATGTCAACATAGTCTATGGCAATATAAGGACAAACTTGTACATAAGTTGTGTATAGAAGAAGGAGAAGCTGATATACAGTGGGAGATTTGAGAGATATGGCTTGGCATAATTGTTAAAGTTGATGAATAATGGAAGATTTGAGAGAGATGACTTGACTAAGTTAAAGACTTAGGGTCAACTTGCTTAAGGCAAACTAGTCCAGAAAACTTAGCAGATAAAGAGAAAACTGGCTAAGTATGATGCGGTGATTATTCTTGTGTCTAAACATGATGCAGAGATAAATACTCATGTCTTGACATGTATTCTATATCCCTACATTTATATTTCATCAGTTTGAAGTACCACACCAGAGACAAGTTGCAAAATTTTGATCAAGGCATTCATAGTGTATATCTTAAGACATAAGTACAGTATTTTGGTCCACATTTCTCCACATTGCAAGATCTAGTCTTGTAGTTTAGAATACAAGATGATCTAGACATTAAATTTCTATACCCAATATTTCAAATCACCACACCTTCAACAGAAAAAGTTACAAGTGACAGAGTACCGATTACTGCTTAGACAGGGCAATGCAATGGTAGAGACCTATTGGAATGCTCCACATTCCTCTAGAACAAATTGTTTGGTCATGTAGTTTTGAGGACAGGCTCATAGATGTATAAGGTATGATTTAATGAAGCTTCAAGTGGTCTGGTGGTTTGCAAGGTCAACATTCAAGTAACAAAGATAATACAACCTATTCTGGAAGCCTCAGAATACATGTTTGAGTATTTGCGGAAGATGAAATACATACATATCAACCATAAAAGATTGTGTAGAGGTTCTACATGCTCCAATATACCTTAGGATTGAACCACACACAAATCTCTTATTTTTGGTACTGCACAAGATATGTAAATTGATGAGGGTCGAAGCAGTGTGTGTTAATGCATCATCATTTAATTTTATCAATCTGGAGGTGTCTGGAGCGATTTGCGATAAGAATCTTTGATATGGGGGTTTGGTTGAATGGTTCATGGATAGGACTTGGTTTGTTGATCTTACAGAAATGAAAGGTCATACAGAAATGAAAATCTATTTATTTGCTTTGAAAATAAACACACATGCAATGAAATAAACTATTTTAGCTTGTAGGAAAATATACACACTTTGCTGGAAATAAACACACTTGCAGTGAAAAAAACTATTCTAGCTTGCTAAAAAATAAACACACTTGTAGTGAAAGAAACTATTCTATCTTGTTAGAAAATAAACAAAACTAAAATGCCTCTACTTGTTAAGCTACATCAATGAAACACTTTGAATATGACAGTGCTGTCGAATAACAAATCTATTTTAGAACTTATTAAACGATCATGTAGGGAAAAATTTAACTAACAATCACACATATGTGAAACACACATCACATGAACACAAGTACAAAGCTAACTGGACATAAGATATAACAAAACTAAACAAACATAAAAATACCGAGCGATCTCCTCCAAAGTGGGGAAGCGAGCCCTACTTTCCCAGCTGGAGTCGATCCTCTTTGCTCAACTAATTCTTTCAGAAGAAGTCTCCCTTCATTTGATTTTAATCATAGTCCAAAGAGTGGATGAAAGTACATGCCTAAGAACAAGGAGTTTTCCTACTACTCAAACACAATATGGTGAACAACTATCTAACAAAAATTGGAACTAACTTAGAGAGATGTTTTGCTCCTATTTATACATTTGAGCTTTATTGAGAGGAAATAACTAACAACAATTCTAACTATAGCGAACTGGACTTGAAACCAATTACTAATTTATTACATTGATGATTCCTTTGTGGGTTACTGAAGATCAAGGATTTGCATTGACTTAGCTGTTGGCAAACTTGAGTGATTTCCTGAAATGGCATGGCATTTGGTGGCAGTGACTTTAGTTAGAACTAACGCCAATTAGCAGCTACTTCAGTTAGTCATTGAAATGGAGTGACATGGAGATTTAGATTATACCAGATGCCTTAATTGGGACGTGAGTCATGTTTGCATTGTTGGGCCTTTTAGGTAGCCCTAGGGCCGACCGGTAACAATCATCAACTAGAGGGGAGGATGACTCTATTGGAGGGTAACGACATCTGGAGCCGTTTGGAGTTCAGGTTCTTCACAGGAAAAAGGAGGACTTAATAGGGATCTGGAGACCACTGGAAGTCTTACTAGCATAATCCTCATGCAAACACAAACCACTTGTACCACAATTCATAAGATATGCATTTTAAAAATGTAATTCAAACAAATAATTTAAGAGATTTCATCAAAGGAAATGAAAACCAAACATGTGCATAATCCATCCAAAAGACAAACATAATTATAATAATACGTAAATATATATGCCATAGTGTTTTGTTAAACTCTTTCAGAACATGAAATATAATGAAATAGATGAGTCATAAATTTGACTCATCATAAGTCAGTTAATGAAGAGTTGTATATCCTTGTTCCCCAGACTCCAGTATAACTTAGTCTAGCCTTTGTTTTTCTCCAGAAATAATAGATGAGGATGTACGGATCTAGGAGTATGCATGCAATGATGTTTACATTCATGTCTAAAGGTTTTAGGGTTTTTGATGTACCACAATGCCATATCCTGAATAGTGGAGTATCATAGTTAGTCTGGAATACTCTGTTTCCTACAGTTTATGATATCTCTTGTCTTGTGGATGTATAGATTGATTTGATACTTCATTAGAAAGGTAGTTGAATGATGTTGAGGTGGTACAATATTGAATTCTTGGTCTACATGATGTTTTTGGCTTCTCCCTAGTGGTATGAAGATAAATAGTTAGCAGTGTTTGTACAGTTTGGGCCAATAGACTAGTTTTTTTTATATGAAGTGGATCTTGATCAATTGTTTTGACTTTAGAAGATGTGAAGTGATGTTCCTTTAATCCTTTCCTGAAGTCCTGAGGTCTGCAGCAAGTTTCTTTAACATATTGTATGTCTTGAAGCTGACCTTTGAAAGGTTACATGTTTCATCTAAAGGTTCTTATGGTGCTGACCTGATCAATGTCTTGAAGTGTTGCAAAGGATATTTATAGGAGATCAAAGTCATTTGTGAGGGATAGATGTGAATGCGAATGTGAGAGAGCAAAATGAAAAGTATGAAGTGTGTAGAATCACTGTGATGGAGTAATTGTGTAGAAAAGAGGACTACAATATCAACATGAGTCAGATGCTTTCTTCTTAGCAGTTCAAAGTTTTGTTTATCATTGTAATTCTTTGTAGCAGTGAGCGTTTTATAGGGAGTAGTAGCTTCCTTGGGTTGTATCCATAAAACAAAGTCAGCAGGGAGTTGTAGCTTCCTTGGGTGGTAGCCCTAAAACAATGTTGTAAACATTTATATAGCAGTAAGCATTATATTATGAGTTAACACTCACCATGGTTTTTCCCAGTCTTGGGTTTTCCACGTAAAACAATCTTGGCATCATCGTATTGATAAATGTGTTGCATGTTTTACTTTTTGTTTTCTAAATAAATGAATCTAATATGCAAATGAAGTAGCTAAGTTTTAATATATGCTGATTCACCCCCCTCTCAGCATCATTGTGCGTTCAACAATTGGTATTAGAGGTAAGTGTAGACACCCTAAAATGACCATGTCGTCACCCCACTTGCATTTCATCAATTCTTCTAATCACCTGCATTCAACGTTAATTAAATAATCTAATTATTTAATTAATTTCACCAAAATCATCAAATTCTTCCAAACCTTCTAAAAATTGACATTAATTAAATAAATTCTCTTTATTTAATTAATTAAATTAAATTCCTCTATATTCTCCTAAAATTAAATAATTTTTATTATTTAATTAAATCATTATCCTCTTTCAAATTTCAAGTCTCCATTAATTAAATAAATCTAATTATTTAATTAATTCATCCAATTCTATCTTATCTACAATTAAATAATTCTATATTATTGAATTAAATCACTTGTTCTTCTAAATTTAAATAAAACATGCAAAATTTATTTAAATTGTCTCAATCCTCTAAAAATAAATAAAATTAAGTATTTTATTTATAATCTTCTATTCCTCTATCATGCACAAATAATTAAATAAATTTATTTATTTAATTTCAGTTATCTTCCAATTCCTCTTAAAATATCTTGTTAACTCATGTGCATAATCAGTCTTATTTTTAGAACTCTAAAAAAGTCAAAATTACAAGTTGAGTTATCTATTCAATCAATCTTGTTTTTCATCATATCTTAATAAAAATATTCTTGTGGATTGACACATGTCGTGTGCACATTTATCATGGTTATTTGATTTATCTCCTCCGTTGATTCTTTTGAATTATTTGGACCGTTGATCGATCTCTGTTGAAACCTATATAAACCCCCTCATCTCCTTCATAAATCCTCTTCGATCACTTATTCTCAGGCATCCTTTACAGCGCTTTGAGCATACATTGCATCATTGAGCACTTTACGATCTTTTGACATTGATCTTTGAGCACTTTACTTGCTTGTTGCAAACATGGTTTCGCAACATTATTGAGCAATCCACATTTAACAAAGGGAACAACACAAATCTGGGTAAAAGCTTTCTTATTTCATTGAATTTATTAATAATGGCTTTTATTTAGATTAGTTCTCTTTATGTTATGGGCTTTTGATTTGATTTATTTTTATTATAATCAATTTTCCTCATACACATTCTGGCACGCCGCAAAAGACACAGAAATGTGCTTTTGGCAGTATGGTAAAGCGCTTTTGGTAGCACAGTATAGCACCCTCGACGATACTATAGCGCTTTTGGTAGCACAGCAGAGTGCTATTGTTAACACAGTCCAGCGCTTTTAGTAGCGCAGTAAGGTGCTTCTAGTATATTGGAGTTTTCTAGATCTTGTTTTGTCTTTTGCAGGATTTTAACTCTCATAAAAATTATTTAATTGACTGACAAGCTGATTTATTTGTCACTCAATTATCTTCTATACTTCCTAAGCTGATGTATTTAGGAGTATTTGCAATTTTTGAGTTAACCTATCTATTGGCAACATTCTTTGAATTGTTCTTGATCCCATATTATAGATCTATTAACTATTTCATCCCAGATCTACAAAACAAACATGAAATTATCTTTTGACCTAACCTTTTTGACAAAATACAACTTTTTTTGGATGTGAGACAGTAAAACACTATTGGTAGCACAGGATGGCGCTTCTAGCAACACAGTACGTCGCTTATGGATCTACTTTAGCGCTCCTGGTAGCACAGTGAATCACTTCCGATTTGGATCACCACACTTCTGGCAACACAATTTAGCGCTTTCGGTATTACAGTGAGTCGCTTAGGTAATACAGTAACTCGCTTTTGGTCAATTTGATTTATTTTTGCTAACTTGTGAGTTTTGGTGGAACTAATTGACCTTTTGCAGCTTCTTATCACTGACACAGAGTAAATAGGTTTTTCTAACATGTTCATGCAGGATGAGCGTTGAAGAAATCTTGATTCATTACTCTAAGTCTTAGAAACACATTGCCTTCTTAAGGGACAATTGAACAAATCACTTTTGGCAATCTAAGTCTTAGGAACATATTGCTTTCTTAAGGGACAATGGACATGTATGTGAAAACACCTCAATTTTCTAAGGGACAATGGACATGAATGCCAAACACTTCAATTTCATAAAGGACAATTGACAACTACAATCGTGTGTGCACCTAATTTAGTTGCACCTTATTTTTTTCTTATAATGGGACAATTCAACCTTTGTTTGACGTGCTTGCTCTTACATTTCAATTATTCCTTTAGAAGGGCCTGTTTTTGGATTGCATTTCATCCAAAAGGGACAACCCTAAGTGGAGTTTTCCTTTGAACCACTATATAAGAGGGAAAAAGTGAAAGCCAAGTCCTAATCGACGTCAGCCTTACCTTGTGGTGCCAAACTGAAAAGAGGTGTACTAGCTCTTTGTGGAAATGATTTTCACATCGAGTGAAGTGTTTGATACTCTTAGTTGGATTGGTCAAAGCTTTTAGTAGCTTGTCGCATTGCTCGTAAGGCGTTGGTCCCTCAAAGTTACTAAGAACTATTCTAGATAGTGACTACCCGATCTACCTCCAAACATTGCGGTAATCATTAGTGCAAGGGGAATCGATTTAAGCCCTTAAAATACTCACCATTGGCTCCCTTGAGAAGAGATAGTATTCCCTTGGCCATAAAGCTCTTGTGACCTACTTGAGCTTTCCAAGGGGAGGGTGAGATATCCCTACCTATCGTCTCTCACAAAGATACAAAATGTCTGACACCTTTATGGAATGACATTTTTATCGATGGAGTATTAAGTTGTGAGCTGATCTACTGCAGTGAAACCTTGTCTCTAGGGATAAAAAGTGCTTGATATTTGTTTGCAATTTTCTTCTACCTGTGGAAACATTGGGTTTTTTTTGTGAGCCTCTAACATACACTATCTGTTGTGTCAGTCCTTTTTTACCACTTTGTTTGCTGTGTTTTCTCTTCCCAAAGCAAATCTAATCTAAAATAAAACCAAAAATTACCTTGCAAAGCATCAGACACTACTTCAGCACCTCTGGTATTACAACAGCTCACCTTTGGTAGTATAGTAGCTCACCTTTGGTATAATAGTACCTCGCCTCTGGCAATCCTACTTCAACACCCTTGGTATAACAGTAGCTCACTTTTGATAATAGTAGCTCACCTTTGGTATAGCAATATCTCGCCTTTGGTAGCTCAGTCCATTGCCTTTGGTATTACAGTAGCACGCTTTTGGTTGCATAGTCCTGTGCCTCTAGTCAAACAATATATCGTCTTTGGTCCAGTAAATTGTGCATCAGAGTTTGTCTTTTTCAAAACACAAGCAGAATCCCAACATTTCTTTTTTGTCCTAGTGTATTCCATGGTAACCACTAGGCTCCAGCAAACTATGAAGTCCAAGCAAGTTGTCCCTAGGAAGCACAAATCACCTCCTCATACACCACAATTAGGAAGACTCAACATTACTCCCAAGGTTACTCCTAAGACAACCGCAGAAAGATCGACCAACTCTCCAAACATGCCATAGCTTGACCAACCAAACAATCCTCAAGAAGGTAGGGACCCTTTGGTAAGTACACCTCACTATACCACCGACATGCCTCAGGATTTTGTGCCACAAGGTTATACTGTTAATCAAGTCCCATCTCAAGAAGGTAGGATCCCTTTGGTAAGTACACCTCACTATACCACCGGCATGCCTCAAGATTTTTTTCCACAAGGTCATACCGCAGATCAAGTCCCATCTCAAGAAGAGCGACACTTTGAAATAGGTCAATCCTCTCAGGAAGATGGGCAAGATCTTGATGAATTCATACAAGATCCTAGAGCCGTGGCTGCCTTTAACAAAATCCTTAGTGAGAACCAAGATCATTTCTTTCGCTTGCTTGCAGAGCAAGGAGCTAAATTACCTCAAGATTTTGATTTATCCAATCTCAAGGACACAAACAACACCCAAAATGCCATACAGGCTGTCCAAACTATGTCAATAGTGACCACGCCCTTACCCGAACAAAGCTCACAAGGGAGAACAATTGCACAATATGAGAATCCCCTTTATCAAAACCCAATAGGAAAGAGGGCCATATCACCGCTTCTGACTCCTATGGAGATCTACAAAAATCAACAAGAGACTCTTCAATGTTAAGCAGAGCTAGCTAAGAAAGCCACCATAGCTCGATCAAATATACAACAAACTCCAAAAATGTCCACACCAATCGAAGTGGAATCTTGGTTACCCCATCGCGACAAGGTTTCCCACCAAATTACAATCCAGGGAACAACTATATAGCCATGCAACAAGGGTCTCAACAAACACTACCCCCAACATCATCAAACCTTCGTATCCCTCAACCAACCAAGGTCATGCAACCCCAACCACAACATTCTTCTACACTCATCCTCAATCAACTTCAACCATCGCAAAACACATCTACCTACGTCCCCCCTCCACGACGATCATCAGCGCTAAACTTCTTCAACACATTGCTTATCCACCCGCAACATTCCCACAACCAAACTTCCCAAAGCTATGTTTCGCAACCGCAACCTAATCCAACGAACTTTAGCTTTCTGCCACCAAACCCTTTTCTTCAACCATCGCAAAGCCTACATTCTTACCTAGTGCCACCCCCACCTCCTCTGAATCAAAGCACCCATTTCCAACCCAATCTAAACCCAACATACAACACATATGACCCCAACCAATCATACAATGCTTATAATACCAATGCCCATGGCTTACACTACAATCTTCCATATGGGCATCAACAACCACTTCTAGGACAACAGGAGATGTTTCCAACCCCTCCCATAATGATGGAGCTAAAAATTGCGGAAGTTCAACAAAAACTATCTAATCTTACATTTGGTCACACCAAGAAGACCTTCTCTTTAGAAGTGTGTCCTTATCCTTTTGATCGGTCATTACCCATGATCCCTTTTCCTCAAAATTTTACTATTGCCAAATTTGATAAATACAATGGAAAAGGAGACCCAAAGGACCATCTCAGGGAATTCTATCTTGCTTGCTTTGAGGTCTCACATAACAACACATATCTTATGCATCTCTTTCCTCGCAGTCTTGGAGGTTAAGCTATAGAATGGTTCTCACACTTACCCATGGGAATCAAGTCTTTTAATGAGCTAGCAGAGAAATTTGCCACCCATTTCTCCTACAATGCAGAGCATGAAATCTCCATGACTGATCTATGCAATAACAAACAGAAAAATGGAGAAATTTTCATTTCTTTCCTTCAACGATGGAGACAAATGGCTAGAAAATTCCCTTTCAAGATACCCGAAAAGTAGCTGGTTAGCATATTTGTGCAGAACCACAACCAAGAATTAGGTTTTCATTTGCAAATTCTTAGTGCTACAACCTTCGACGAAATCACGTACAAGGGAATCAACATTGAAAAGGCCCTCATTGCTAAGGGTGTGGTCAAAATCTTCAAAGAAACTAAAAACAATGCTCCTCAACAACAAAACGATAAACCAAAGTTTTGGAACAAAAATAAAAATGTGGTCAACGATGGGGTGGTTGATTCTAAACATGTCCAAACATTGCAAACACCACTTTAGCTTTCCAAACCAAGTCAAAGTCAACCTCAACAACAACAACAATAACAAAGGCAACCATATCAAAACCAACAGCAACAACAACAAGAGCGGCCTCAACAAGATTACCCTCCACGGTGTCAATTCACTCCCTTGGGAGAGCCCATAGAGTCTGTCTTACAGAAGCTTTTACACAAAGGGCTCATCACCTTACCAGATGCTCCCCAATATGGCAAACTAGTTTACAAAACTGCACGGTACAGAGAAAATGACTACTGTGAATTCCATAGGAGCAAAGGGCACAAGATTGCATTGTGCATGAAACTAAAACACCTAATCCAAAATCTCATAGAGGGAAACTAAGTCTCTTTTGAAGATGAACCACTAGCTCAACATATGAACAAAGACCTCAACATGTACAAGGAACCATTCTGTCACCATGGTCCACCTCCCCCTTAGGATAAAGGTAAAGGCGTCAATCATGCTTCTACTTCCTTTGACTCCATTGTGGGTCATTTTGAAGAGAATCGAGTGTCTACCCTCACAATCAAAGGCAAATCTATGGATTGTGCTATTCCAAATCATCGTGGTCGTGTCACCATTCGTGGTCCTGCACCCAGTCTCCCAACTTAATCTGATTATAATCTTGTCAAACATCTCAGGAAAACACCAGCATAGATCTCTATCTTGGACCTTCTACGGTCATCACCCGCACATAAAGTGGTGCTAGAAAAAGCCCTCCAAGAGTCTTCGGTTCCTAACAACATAACAGTCACAAATTTCTGAGCTATAGTAGGTAACATTGCTTCACCCTACAATGTGGTCTTCTTTTAAAAGGACCTCCCATCCCATGATCCATGTTACAATGATGCCCTTCATATTGAGGTTCTCATCCATAAGCGCAAAATCAAACACATACTCATAGATGGTGGTGCTAGTCTCAACATCTATTCTTTAAAGTTACTTAAGCAATTGGGATACTCTGAGGATCATGTCAACACTAATCAAAGTATTACAATCAAGGGATATGATGATGCTGAATTCTACTCAGAAGGTGTTAGCCACTTGCCTATACAACTGGGCCCCGTCATGCTTGAAACCAGGTGCCAAGTCCTTGATATTGAGCTGCCTTACAACATTATCCTAGGCCGCCCATGGATCCATGCAATGAAAGTTGTTCCCTCAACGTACCATTAGTCTCTAAAATTCCCATTAAATGGTACAGAGATAACTATCCTAGACGACTCTAATCCTTTTGAATTCTGCCATGTCTTGCAAGGCAGTTATAAGAATTGCAACCAAGTGCCTCAAAATGACAAAGCCCTTGAATCCCCACTATATGTCGATCCTAAAAATTTGACACAAGCCTCTACAAGTGAACCTAATCCTCTTCCTGAAATCAAAGCTCACATCCGTGATATAGGCTTTGGAACCTATGATATCTCAAAATTTTGTTGTGTAGGATGGATGCCTTTATCCCCTAAATCTTACGGCCAACCGCCCATTGCCAAAGCAACTAAAAAAGTAGCTATTCCTCCCCCAGCATCTTTAACCCAATTCCAACAGATAAAATTATTGGAAGAGGAAACTATTGAGGACATTTCTTCTTGGCTCTACAAGGAGACATAACCAGTCACAACACCAGTCAAGCAATATGGCAATGGCTTAAGGATAGTCAAAAACATGGGCTATAAAGGAAAAGGTGGCCTAGAAAATAGAATCAAGGACTAATGGAGCCCATTAGTGTGACAAAGAAACTAGACAAGAAGGGGTTAGGATTTGGTAGAAAGGTACCATACGCCTTGGACATTGAGGGTATCCTCGACAAGGTGGCTGAAACTTCTCTCGTAGATTTGACATCTAATGAGGATACCATCGATGACTCTTCCCTCCATATGACTGACCTATTTACAAAATCCTCTATATTTATGCTATCATCCGTATCCCTAACATCCACCACAAACACCCAGAAAGTAACACTTGTCTATCCTAAACTTATCGATTGGCACCAACAAGGGTCCCCCATTATAGATGTATTTTAGAATAATGAAGCTATAGATGAGTTCATGGGACTTTGGGATGGTATCCCTCTTGGTGATCATAAAGTAGGTTTTGTAATGGAACTAGAGCCAACAACTTATTTTGGTGAGAATGCCAAATCCTCCAGTCGCAAAAGTAAAAATAAAGAAAGATCTCTAGGTGAAAACCACACTGTGGCACCTCTCGATCACAAAATAGTAAAAACAAAGGACGTATCCAAAGGTGAAAATCCAACTGTGGTACCTGAGGATGGAGGATTTGACCTTCCCCTACCATCTAAGTATCAAGAGAAGTCAGCTCTCCTAGTGGAAGATTCTATAGAGATAAACCTTGGCACATAGCAAAATCTAAAGACCACATTCCTGGCAGCATCATTATTAGAAATAGAGAATAGCAATCTTAATGAATTCTTCCTACAAAGAACCATCAACTTTGCATGGACCTATGCTAATATGCTAGGGTTAGACCCTAAGCTAGTGGTTCACTATCTCACAGTTGATCCAAAAGTTAAACTAGTCAAGCAAAAGCTGAGAAAGTTGAACCCATAGATAGCTCTCTTGGTAAAGGTGGAAATACAGAAGCTGTTATATGCAAAGTTCATCTGACCTATTGACTATTCAGATTGGGTCTCAAACATTGTACTTGTGTCTAAACCCAATGGGCGCATTCGCATGTGTAATGATTTTAGAGATCTTAATAAAGCATGTCCCAAAGATGACTTTCCACTACCGAACATTGATATTATAGTAGACTTGACAGTAGGTCACAAAATGCTTTCTCTCATGGATGGATTCTCAGGCTACAATCAAATAAGGATAGCAGAAGAAGATCAACATAAAATAACTTTTACTTGTCCTTGGGGTAACTATTGTTGGTGTGTCATGCCGTTTGGTCTAAAGAATTCAAGGGCAACTTATCAGAGAGCAATGACAGTGATATTCCACGATCTCTTTCATCATATCATGGAGGACTATGTGGATGACATAATAGCTAAATCTTCTAGGGCAGAGCACATACAAGTCCTAGGACAGATCTTTGATAGGCTCGAGAAATACCAAGTAAGCCTCAATTTGAAGAAATGTGTCTTCGGTGTAACATCAGGGAAGCTACTGGGATACATTGTATCTCATAGAGGTATCGAAGTAGACCCTGCAAAAGTCAAGGCCATAGTGGAGATGCCTCCACCAAAGAACCTCAAAGCATTAAGGAGCTTTTAGGGAAGGTTGCAATCCATTAGGCGTTTCATCTCACAGCTAGCAGATAAATGTCAACCATTTCAACACTTGCTCTGAAAGGATGTCTCATTTCGATGGGACAATAAGTGTCAAGCAACATTTGATCAGCTCAAAGAGTATCTAGCTGCACCTCCTGTGTTGGTTCCACCAGTTACTGATAAACCTTTGATATTATACATCTCAACTACAACTTCAGCCCTAGGGGCCTTGTTAGCACAACATGATGAGTCAGGAAAAGAGCATGCAATCTACTATATCAGTCAAACCTTGGTGACATATGAACTCAATTATTCACCGATGGAAAGGGCTTGTTTAGCAGTAGTGTTCGCTTCCCAAAAGCTGTGGCATTACATGCTAAACTAACACACAAATCTTATAGCCAAAATTGATCCATTGAAGTATCTACTGGTGAAAGTAGCTCTCACAAGCAGACTAGCTAAATGGGTCATGATCCTTAGTGAGTTTGACATCGAGTATATGGATCATAAAGTAATCAAGGGACAAGCCCTAGCAGATCAACTAGCAGAAGCACCCATGACAGATACACACCCTATGATAGCAAACTTTTTGGATGAGAATCTCTTCACTCTTTCCAACTCAATAATGTGGAAGTTGTACTTTGATGGTTCCTACACACAACATGGATTAGGGGCTGGCATCTTATTTATCACACCTCAAAATGACTATATTCCAAAGTCATATCAGCTTGCATTCCCTTGCACCAACAACATTGCCGAATATGAAGCACTCCTCATAGGTCTTAATACAGCAGTTCAATGGGACATCATAGAATTATAGGTATATGGAGACTCACAACTAGTCATTCACCAAGTCACAGATGAGTACCAAACAAAAGATGAAAAGTTGGTCCCCTACAAGAAACTAGTGGATGCCTACAAACCACACTTCTCTAGCATCACATTTGAGCAAATTCCAAGAGAGCATAATAAGACTGTAGATTCTATGGCTTCTGTTGGGTCACTTATAGACATGCCTGCAAACACACAAAAATGTGAGTTCTTGATTGAGCAGTTGTTGATACAACTGTAGATGTTCCAGTTACTGAAATCATCTACGAACTTGTTGGTCCCAATTCCCCATGGTACGAAGATATCTATGAATACCTTAAAAATAATACCTTTCCCGTTGAACTCTCATCCACCCAATACAAAACCTTTATCCATCGATCCTCCCGTTACACCATTCTGGGTGATACACTATATCGTTAGAGTCTTGATGGTATCCTCTTACAATGTCTTAATGCGGAAGAAGCTGAAGCTACCTTATGAGACATACATGAAGGTGTCTGTGGCGCACAATTTACCGGTCCTAATCTCGCTAAAAAAATACTCAGAATAGGTTATTACTGGTCTACAGTAGAGCATGATGCTTTACAGTTTGCTAAGAAGTGTCTACAATACCAGCAGCATGGAGATTTGATTCACGCACCAGCTCATGAATTACAACCTATGACAACTCCATGGCCTTTTTCACAATGGGGTCTTGACCTTGTAGGACAAATCCACCCATCCTCATCCAATGGCCATAAATTCATTATTACCACCACTGAGTATTTCATGAAGTGGGTTGAAGCCATTCCCATGACCTATATCACCGGTAAGCAAATAGCCAAGTTTATCCTTAACTACCTCATTTGCCGGTATGGTATCCCCCAAGCCATTGTCACTGATAATGGGAGACCATTCAAGAATCAAGATGTCCATGCCTTATGCACACAATACAATATCCAACATCACTTTTCAACTCCCTTCTATCCACAGAGTAACGGCCAAGCTGAGGCTTCCAATAAAACCATTCTCAAGATCCTCAAGAAAATGATCAATGAAGCTAGTCATGATTGGCACTTGTAACTCAATCTCGGGCCTACCGCACTAGTATCAGAACACTAAATGGTGCCACACCATATGCCTTGGTCTATGGCTCTGAAGCCATCCTACCTATAGAGGTTGAGATCCCATCCCTCAGAGTATCCATGCAGAACTTGATCGGCGGAGAGGAATATCGCATGCCCAGATTAGTTGAGCTAGAGCTATTAGATGAAAGGTGCCTTGTCGCACTTAATCATCTTCATGTCTATCAAAACCGCCTCTGGCCTAATTACAACAAAAAGATCAAAGAAATATGGTTTCAAGTTGGTGATCTTGTCCTCAAAGAGAATAAGAGAAATCAAGTAGACTGAGAAAAGAAGGGCAAGTTTGAGCCTAACTGGTTAGGTCCCTTTATTGTGACAACAACATATGGATTAGGAGCTTATACTTTAGCTACACCTGACAGCATTCCTCTAGATGAGCCACTTAACAGTGTTTAGCTCAAGAAGTTCTATGCCTGATCCTTAGAGTATTCCAAAAAAAAAAAAAATAACAAAAACAAAATAATCTGTCCTCTGGTGAAAACCTGGCAAACAGGCACCTTGGATAAGTACCATAGTGAAAACTTGGCAAACAAGCGCTATGTGTAGAGTCAACATCCATCATCTATCAAGTCCTGTTCATTCCATGTCCATTTTACAACAAGCTTCATCCATCCATCCATAATAAAACTATTGACCTTGCTTGTATTTCCATCTCCCTATCTAGTATAGCTTAGAAATTTGTCAATATCCATCATCATCATCCCACGTCTTGATCTGTGTCAACAGTTAGCACTGTCTTGTCCTAGGTCAAACTTTCTATGTCTTCTTCGTCAGGTCATCCATGCAAATTCCTCTACCGAAATGGGGGCAACTCTTTCCTTAACCTAGGTCTAGGAATGGATCCTTGTTCGTGGTTCACAAAGCACGTCAATCTTTCTCCTTTCTGTAGATAACACCCTTTAACAGACACATCGCTCCTACGATAAGGCTGTTATCTTCTCAAAATTTTTCCTACATGATCACACCAACCAGAACTACAAATGATCTCATCTCAATCTTAAGGTACCTTGATCCCATGGATATGGGTATGTAGGCAGTCTAGAATAAGAAGGAAGTATCAAGTACTTAGGTACATAAGATCTCTTCATTTCACCAATCCAAGCTCAACCACCTTGACCCATCTCATCACTCTATCCAGAACTACATATTATCATTTTTCATTTTTCATCGTAATGTGCCTTGATCCCGTGAATATAGGGTATGTAAGCAGTCTGGAATACGAAGGATGTATCCAGTACTCAGGCACATACGATTCATCATTCTTCACCCATTTCAATCCATTAGCTTGTCACTTTTCTAGTCTTCTGTTTGTCAAAATCCATTCGCCTCGACTTGACTAACTCAAGCAGCAAAACAACAAACTAGCACATCCTTTCAAGGCAAAAGTTCTTAGCAAGCCTCAAGCAAAGTAGCTTGCTTCCAGAGTCATCTACTGTCCCGTATTGATTGCCAACATTGGCTAAGTCCAGCTTAACCAAAGCACCAGATTCACAAAGCTTGTCTTCTGCAAAGTGTTCCATTGTCGAGACCAACACACACGTCTCATGCAACATGTAGAATTTCCTGCAGCTCGAGATTGTCTTTTTAGGTAGATAGCCCCGTTTAATGGACACCTAGTTCCTACGATAAGGCTGTTATCTTTTCTATCCCATCTATCCTGAGCAACCTCTTTGGCAAGAGAATATGTTGGCTATATGTTTTACTTTGTAAGTCAATCAATTTGCTTTTTGGTTTATCTTTTGTTCCTTTTCCAATACCTATTCAAGACTACCTTGATTTATCTATAATCTTGGTATGTTGCGATGCAGTACGGATTGTGGGCATAGTCATTGCTTTTGTGTGCCGTGTTTGAGGAATGATCTTTAGCATCTTTCTTGGAAGCATATTTATCTTGTGTGTGTTACGACCTGGCATCTTACATATTAATATTCTTCTTACATTTACATGTATTGAAGTTTATTTTATGTTCAAGACAGCTCATTCACATATACCAACAAGGTTATATTATGTCTAAGGAATCTAAGTTCAAACCGCTTGCTTGTAGAGTCAACGTCCACACACTCGGATATCACAACACCTTGGTCATTTATACCTTGGTAGCAAACTATCCACATGCTATATCAAAAATAAGGATTGCTCTTTATAAACATTTGTGAAACCAATGCAACAAGCTCATCATTTACCCATCCATTTACCCATGGCCTTATATCATTTTCAAAGCAATGATCAATCAACAATCTTTCTCTCATGTTCTCTCCTATCTCCTTTCTTCTATCTATCATCTTTCCAACCTGACCTATCTCCAACACAATCTTGTAGTCAAGCGTCAACACAGTTCTTCTATCGCTTCCCTATCCTTCCTCTCGAGGGGGCACCCTATGCCAACTACGCTGGGGCAACTAGCTACACTGGGACATCAAAAATTGTATCATGTCTTCAACAATAGTTTTCTTTGATGCAACCCTGTAAATTGCATTGCATCAAAGAGGGGCAAAATGTAGACACCCTAAAATGACCATGTTGTCGCACCACTTGCATTTCATCAATTCTTCTAATCACCTGCATTCAACGTTAATTAAATAATCTAATTATTTAATTAATTTCACAAAAATCATCAAATTCTTCCAAACCTTCTAAAAATTGACATTAATTACATAAATTCTCTTTATTTAATTAATTAAATTAAATTCCTCTATATTCTTCCAAAATTAAATATTTTTTATTATTTAATTAAATCATTATCCTCTTTCAAATTTCAAGTCTCTATTAATTAAATAAATCCAATTATTTAATTAATTCATCCAATTCTATCTTATCTACAATTAAATAATTATATAATATTTAATTAAATCACTTGTTCTTCTAAATTTAAATAAAACATGCAAAATTTATTTAAATTGTCTCAATCCTCTAAAAATAAATAAAATTAAGTATTTTATTTATTATCTTCTATTCCTCTATCATGCACAAACAATTAAATAAATTTATTTATTTAATTTCAGTTATCTTCCAATTCCTCTTAAAATATCTTGTTAACTCGTGCACAATCAGTCTTATTTTTAGAACTCTAAAAAAGGCAAAATTACAAGTTGAGTTATCTATTCAATCAATCTTGTTTTCATCATATCTTAATAGAAATATCCTTATGGATTGACACATGTCGTGTGCACATTCATCATGGTTATTTGATTTATCTCCTCCATTGATTCTTTTGAATTATCTGGACTATTGATCGATCTCTGTTGAAACCTATATAAACCCCCTCATCTCCTTCATAAATCCTCTTCGATCACTTGTTCTTAGGCATCCTTTACAACGCTTTGAGCATACATCGCATCATTGAACACTTTACGATCTTTTAACATTGATCTTTGAGCACTTTGAGCACTTGTTTGTTGCAAACATGGTTTCGCAACATTATTGAGCAATCCACATTTAACAAAGGGAACAACATAAATCAGGGTAAAAGCTTTCTTATTTCATTGAATTTATTGATAATGGCTTTTATTTATATTAGTTCTCTTTATGTTATGGGCTTTTGATTTTATTAGTTTTGATCTAATCGATTTTCCTCATACACAGTAAGTACCTTTGAGAAGCCTAACAACTAAGGTAGATCCTACACTTGAACACATGGAATCAGAAGCTATGGATAATGATGTATTTGTTCCAGAACTAGATCTAGAAGCTATGGAACTTGAAGGTTGGGACCTTGATCTAAATGAGTGTGAAGTAGACTTTGAAGGAGAACTCAAGTCAGCCCTTGATGATTTAGATGAAGCAAGAGAACTGAACATAGAATATGAAGGCATTCTTGAAAAAGCAAAGGAGACAATTAACAAGTTGAAGATAAAGTCCAAAGAATCAAAAGAAGAAATTGGCAAACTGAAAACTCTAATAGAAGGAGATAAAGAAGGTGACATAAAGCTCAAGGAGGTAGAAGAAAAGATCTCCAATTTGAAGGTCATGGTTGAAGAAGTAAATAGGGTTGAAGATTTCTTAAATATCAACCTCAATAAGAAAGCAGCTAAATGTTCAAAACTGGAGGAAGAAGTTGTTACTCTGAGGAAGGAATTGGAAAAGGAAAAAAAATAAATTGACAAGGGACTAAAACTGAAAGGAGGATATGAAATTCTTGATGAGATAATTAACTCTCAAAAGCTAGCAAAAGAAACATCAGGCCTTGGTTTTGTAAAGGGGAAAAGTCCTATGATTAATGCTTCTGCAAACTTATATGATAACTTCCAATCAGAAGTAAAGTCTGAAATAGAGAAGGAAGAGGCCTACACTATAGATCCTAAGAAGAATTCTCCAAAAAATAAACAAGAAGATGAATTCACTCTTGTCCGAAGATAATGGAAGAATAAGAAGAAGAATTTTAGAAAGCCTGTACCTAAACAAACTGCTCCTATCAACTATCCTCAAGGTTTCAATACTAATTGATATACTTGCAATAAATTTGGCCACAAAGCTATTGATTGTAGAAGTAAGATGAATCAAAATGCTATAAGGTGTTATACTTGTAATAAGATTGGTCATAAAGTTGCTAAATGTAGAAACAATATAAATTAGAACCCAATAAGGTGTTATTGGTACAGTCATGGTGGGAGGGTTCACAGAATGAACTGTCTGGACCATGCAACAAGAGTAAACACAATGGAAACAACTCAAAGAAATAAAGCAAATGTAGATTTAATCATTCAGTATATCATAGAATTCATAATAGAGATCCACCAGCAACATGCAGGCTTATAATTAGGGCTCACAGGCCTGATTACATACATGCGCAAGATAAGGCTTTGAAGCTCCTTCACATAAAAATATAAATTATAGAATATGAATCAATCGCTAACTACTTTCCTAAGGATCTATTACATCTTCATATATCATTTCTGGACCAATAAATTCCTCCGCGTCGGCCAAGGAAGGTCACAAAGTCTAATGAAGAGCTATAATGTGTTCACAGATAGGTCAGACCTAAATGCATAAAACACCTCCTCAAATGAATGGAACAACATACAGACCCTTGGGGAAGGTTGGCCATGAATCAAAGTACATTGAATGATGTATCAATGAGATCCACAAGTCAAGGAATGATCCGCAAGCCTTCTCCTTCAGTTGGTTATTAGGAACTGTCAGAATGCTCTGCTCTGAGAAAACAGTCAACTTCTGATAATGATATCTTTCTGATTATTGATCCAAATGCTCTAAATTCTTGATATGTTGTAGATGAATGAATGTAGATTCTAAGTACAGATCCACAAGATGTGAAATGCCAAAAATGGACCACAAGCTGAGAACTATTACTGACTTAACTGCCTGAACTGAATTGGAAAAAGAAAGAACTGAAATGCAATTTTTTTTGGTTGATGCAAGATTTCTCTTGAACCAGGGATGCTCCTGCATTAGACATCCGGGGTTATTGAAAAAGTGACTCCCTCACTTTGCTGGGGCTAGGGGAGAACCAAGACGGACCACCTTAGCCTGAGAAATCCAATATGAATCTTCTTCTGGTCTGCCTTTCCACTTCACAAGGTATTCTTTGTATTGTCTTCCTCTAGTGCTACGTCCAACTCTGCTGTCCAAAATGTCTTCAATCTATTCTGGTGCTTGTTGTGGTAACTGCTTCTTCAAGTCTTCTTCCATGCTATCACTAAACTCTGCTTCATGATATTGATAAAGATCTGCAATGTTGAAAATAGGTGATATACCTAATGTCTCTGGTAATTCCACTTCATATGCATTTCCTGAATCAAATTACCTGAGTATCCTACAAGGTCCAAAATTATTCATCTTCAACTTGTTATATGTCTAAACTAGAAATCTTTCTTTTCTCAAGTACACCATCACTTCATTTCCAACTTCAAATTCCTTATGTCTTCTCTTGTCATCTACTTTCTCTTTGTACTTACTGTTCATGTCCTCCAAATGCTTCTTCACTTGATTATGCACTATCTTCATATGATTTACAAATTCTTCTGCTTCTGCAATCCTCTTATCTTCTGTACTAATATCTCTTAATTTTGCAACTCCTCTAGGATTCACTCTAGTAACAATATCAAAAGGTGTTCTTTTGGTACTCCTATTCACTAAATTATTGTATGCAAACTCTGCTTGTGAAAGAATCAAGTCTCAACTTCCATCTTTGTCTCCAACCAAACATCTCAACAAGTTTCCCAAACTCCTATTCACTATCTCTATTTGTCCATCTGTCTATGGATGAAAAGTTGAACTGAACTTCAGATCTGTCTTCATTTTCTTCCAAAGTGTCTTCCAAAAATAACCAACAAACTTTGTGTCTCTGTCTGAAACTATACTCTTAGGTAATCCATGCAATCTCACAACCTCCTTGAAAAATAGGTCAGCTACATGCACTCCATCAGTTGTTTTCTTACAAGGTATGAAATGAGCCATTTTTGAAAATCTATCAACCACTACAAATATTGAATCATATCCTCTGTGTCTTAGGTAATCCCATTACAAAATCCATGCTTATGTCTTCCCAAGGTCTCTCCGGAACTGTCAAAGGTTTATACAATCCAATGTTCTGACTACTTCCTTTTGCAACTTGACAAACTCTACAACTCTGCACAAATCTCCAAACATCCTTATGTATTTGAGGCCAAAAGTAATTTTCACTCACCAAAGCTACTGTCTTATCAATGCCAAAGTGTCCTGCCAATCCACCACTATGCTTCTCCTTGATCAAATTATCTCTCATAGAACTTCTAGGTATGCACAACTGACTTCCTTTGAACAACATATCTTCTTGAATGAAATAGTCTAAGCATTTACTTCTATCTGTCACAATAGGTTCCTTACATGCTTTCCAAGGTTTTGCAAAATCAGTGTCTCCCTCATACATATTCTTCAATTCATCAAAACCCAAAACTTCAACTCTCATCTCTATCAACAATTTTCTTCTTCTACTCAAGGTATCAACAACTTTATTTGATTTACCACTCCTATGCTTCAACACAAAAGTATAACTGTGCATGAACTCTACCCACCTCATATGTTGATTCAACTTTCCCTGACTATTTAGATACTGCAAAGCTTGATGATCTGTGTACAACACAAACTCCTTAAGCAACAAGTAATGTCTCCACTTCTTCAAGGATAGAATTATGGCATAGAACTCTTGATCATAAACTGAATATCTTCTCCTTGCATCATTCAACTTCTCACTGAAATATGCTACAGGTCCACCTTCTTGACTTAACACTGCTCCAATTGCATTTCCACTAGCATCGCAATCAACTTGAAGTACCTTATTGAAATATGGTAATACTTCAGGTACATTATCTGATATGATGTCTTCATACTTTGTCAGCAACTCTCTTATCTCCTCCGGTTTAGTTTCTTTCTTCAATATTTCAGGCTTCTTAGGAATGAAGGCATAACACATACTTTCCTATTTTAGACCATCCAAAAATTTCCTTCCATCTACCAAATAGATTCTAGCATTCCCACATACCACATTTTTAGGATTATCTTCTAAAGGAATCAAAGTCATTCTTTTCCCATTTGCTGTTATAGTATATGTATTCTTTCTTCCATCATGCATAGCTTTTCTATCATATTGCCAAGGTCTACCCAACAAGATATGACAAACATCCATAGGCATAATATCACACAAGACTTCATCATGATACGATCCAATATGAAATTTCACCAAACATTGTTCACTCACTAGTACCTTATGATCATCTTGAATCCATGCTATCTGATAGGGCTTAGGGTGTTTCAATCTTTCCAACTTCAGATTAGTCATCATCTCCTCTGAAACTAGGTTATCTAAATTACCACTATCAATTACAACTTTACAACACTTACCTCCTGATTTGCATTTAGTTTTGAACAAACTTTTCCTCTATGATGGTTCCTCATTTGTCTCTACTTGACATAGTGCTCTCCTCATTACCAATGATTCTCCTTTTTCCAGATTGCCAACTAAACAAGGTTATCCAATGGGTTCTTCTTCAACATAGGCTACTCTCCCACTATTCTCTGTCTTCTTGCTTGTACTACTCTGATTACATTCAAATGCTCTATGTCCTTCACCTCCACACTTGAAACAAGTACCTTTGAATGTCTTCTTATCAAATCCTCTTCCTTCTCTTTTGTATCCTTCATTCTGGTATGCACTAGGGTTTCCTCTCCGGTAAAAATTTCTATCATCTCTCCAATAAGCATTGTTATCTTTGTCATCCTTTCTAATTGGGCTGTCAAACTTGTTCTGCTCCACAAATGATCTATCATATCTAGAAAATGATCCTCCCTTCTAAAATTTACCTCCTCTGCCTCTCTGCCTTTGATCATGCTTCTTATTCAACCTTTCTTCAACTTTCAGGGCAAATTGATATGTATTTTCCAAAGATGTCATCCTTACCAAACTTAGTTCTTCTTGAATGTTCAATCTCATCCCATTGCTGTATCCAGCCACTTTCTCCTTGATTGCTTCAGTATGTCCTTTTCTTATGATCATCTTATGAAATTCTTCAATGTATTCCTTCATAGATTTCTCCTTTTGTCTCAGGTTTTGCAATCTTTTCAATAATTCCAACTCATAGTCAACAGGTATGAATTGATTCTTCAACTTTGTCACCATCCGGTCCCACTTTGTAATCTTTTATTTTCCTCTTCTATTTCTTTCCAACTAAACTTCTTTCCACCATATAGTAGCATGACCTTTCAACTTTGTCTTTGCAAATTTCACCTTCTCTAGATCTTCAATCTCCTCATATTCAAAGTATTCTTCCATGTCATTTATCCAGTCAATCAACTCTTCAGGGTTCAAATTACTAGTATAGTTCGGAACATCAACTCTAGGTTTCTTTCCAATCTTTGAAATAGCTTCTAACATATTTATCTAATCCAATTCTTCTTCTTCATTGCCTTCTAGGGTTTCACTAGTTTGTTTAGCAGATTGAAATTCTTCCTCATCATCACTTTCAACATTAGGTATCGGTGTCAATCCTCTTTGCCTATCTTCTTCAACAATATCCAAATGAATTCGTATTGTTCTTATCATTTCCATCATCTCATTCATTCTATTATCCATTGTACCAATAGGAGGAAATCTTCACAGTGACGTCTTCCTAGGATCAAGTGCAAACTGCCTCAGGTTTGGTGATCAGGCTACAAGTGACAACTACTTCTCAATCGGCAATCGGTTGTGCACAAGTAACCTACCTAGGATTGGTGATATGTCTACAATAAGATGTTACATAATCCCCTTCGCCAATTCGCTCCAAAGAATCAAACTTTCACTTTGTGCAGTCACGGTGGGAGGGTTCACATAATGAACTATTCGAACCGTGTAGCAAGAGTAAACACAATAGAAACAACTCAAATAAATAAAGTAAATGAGGAATTAGTCATTTAGTATATCATAGAATTCAAAATAGAGATCCACCAACAACATGCAGGCTCACAATTAGGGCTCACAGGCTCGATTACATATATGCGCAAGATAAGGCTTTGAAGCTCCTTCACACAAAAATCTAAACTATAGAATATGAATCAATTGCTAACTACTTTCCTAAGGATCTATTACATCTTCATATATTATTTTTGGACCAATAGATTCCTCCGTGTCGGCCAAGGAAGGTCACAAACTGCAATGAAGAGCTGTAACGTGTTCACAGATAGGTTGGACCTAAATGCATAGAACACTTCCTCAAATGAATGGAACAACATGCGGACCCTTGGGGAAGGTCAGCTATGAACCAAAGTACATTGAATGATGTGTCAATGAGATCCACAAGTCAAGCAATGATCCACAAGCCTTCTCCTTTAGCTGGTTATCAGGAACTGTTAGAATGCTCTGCTATGAGAAAACAATCAACTTTTGATAGCGATATCTTTCTGGTAGTTGATCCAAATGCTATGAATTCTTGATATGTTGTAGATGAATGAATGCAGATGCTAAGTCCAGATCTGCAAGATGTGAAATTCAAAAACTGGACCACAAGCTGAGAACTGCTACTGACTGAACTGCCTGAACTAAACTAGAAAAAGAAAGAACTGAAATGAAAACAAACTGAAATGTAAATATTTTTGGTTGATGCAAGATTTCTCTTGAACCAGGGATGCTCCTGCATCAGTTATGCCTGCAATAAGATAGGTCATAAGGCAAATGAGTGTAGAAGTAAAATGTTGAGTATGGATAATACTCAACCCTTTCATGGTTACTGTTACAAATGCAACATGTTTGGCCACAAGGTAGTTGATTGCAGATATAAGGTGAGGAGAAATGACATTTCTCAACAATCAAATTTCAATTGTCATAAGTGTAATCAAACAAGACATTCTGCAAATAATACAAGGTCTGCTAATCAAAAGAAGATTGATATTGTTCAGCAAAAGAAGGAAATGAGAAAAGTATGGAAGAAGAAGGAATAATGTGAAGTTTCTGGACCTCCGCCTAGTGTAGATGGATCCTTTGGTAACTAAAAAACTAAGGTATTGATTTAGGGGGAATTACAACTGCAAGTTTCTTCAAAACGCCTAAAAGAATAAGATGCTAAATTCCTTAGCATTCTGGCTAAAAATGGTTGGAACATGTTCATATGATGATAGCAAGAGGTTTGATCAAAATTCTGGAGCAATTAGTCAATTTACAGAGGATTGTTGATGGTTTATATTGTTCTTCATATGAAAAGAGCAAATTAGGTTAAAACTAAAAACACAATTAATGCAGAGAAAATTTGGTTGGTGAGAAGACTACTTAGGCAATGTTTGATGATTTTTGATCTCATTTGTCAAAGCTAATTGTGTGGAAGAGCAGAAGAAGTTCAAAAGATTCTTAGCAGAGCACTTGAGCAAACCCTATTCACCACATCTTCAGGTATTTCTCATTTTTGCTGGTAAAACCCTAGTTTTTGAAGTTTTTTATCATGGCGACACTAGTTGTTATAGATATTGTTGAGAGACCAAAATTCAAGAAGCACCCATTCAAATCCACTGAAACAGATAAATATGGTGCATTTTCACATGTTCATGTAAATGTATTACACATTGAGGATGTTCAAATATATATTCATTCACAAATAGATGAATATGTGTTGCAAGTATATGCCTAATCAATGTTGTCATTGATGTCAACATATATTTGTTGTCATTGGTGTCAACTGTATCCTATTTTTTTATTTTCTTAAAAGCTTTATATGTTGAGGATATTGAGAAAATTGGCCTCTCTAGAAGAAACAAGTGAGTTACATTGAAGTGCAGTATAGACAATGAGTTGTATGCTAAAGAATAGTCTGGTAGATTGCTTTGCATTTCCTACTGCTTGAATATCATGGTCTGTGGATTGGAAGTTATTTGAAGGGATGTTTGAAGATGCTAAATCTCAAGTTTGAGCCTCCGATATGAATAATTTGGAGAGTTGCATTCACTAGAGTAAAACCTACTTTTTCTAATTGTTCTTTGGTGACAAGGAGAAAGTGTTTTAGTCCGCATTCCTCTGCAATAAAGTATTTTACTCTATGGTTCTAGAGGGAAGTCTGGGATGATGATAAGTGCCTAAAATTACAATGGTTCTCATGTTTTGGTGGTCTGCAAGCTATCTTTCTTTTATGACAGTTGAAGATAGTGAAGTTCATGTGTTCCGGTGTGAAGACTCCTATAGTTAAAGTGGTTAAGATTTGTGTGGTTGCTCCTAATGATTATAATGTGCTTGTGGATGCCTCTTGATCATGTTCCTATCTTGACATTGGTCTGTGTTAAGGAATCAAGATCGTGTTTCAAGATTGTTCCCAGATAACATAGTGTGTAACCAGTCTTAGCTAACTTGGTTAATTCCAACAATTGCAGAGATCCCTTGAAGATTATGGAAGCATGTTGTAGTATGGAAGATCATGTTTGAGTCCCAACTAAGGTATGGCATCATCTGCATACACTTTTACTTCATTTCCTTTGTATAATGTTGTAACAGGTCAAGACCTATTCTGTAAATGTTTGTAATGCCGACCTTGGAGATTGTTCCAATGGTTAATGATTGTAATGCCGACCTTGATGATTATTCCAAGGTTGATGAATTGTATAAATACTTGTAGTTGAGTCATGGAAAAGGTGTCCTCGGTGTGAAGATGTGAAGATAAGGAGAGAGGAGAAAAGGTAGAGCAAAGCAGAGGAACTATTGTACTTCAATGTATTAATCATAGATAAGAAGAAGATGTTGATCTTGGCAATGAGCCTAGCAATGAGCTGCCGATAGGGTTTAATAGCCCTCAAGGTTTAACAACCCTTATTGTAATCTTGCTAGGTTTAGGGTTGAGGTAGTGAGCCTGCTAGACCTATTTGTTCTTCATGGCAGTGAGCCAACATGTTCTAAGCCCATGGAGTGACCAAGCATAAATATCATTATTTCAAGATTGCAATATATTTTGAGAGCTAATCCTCTCCATGGTTTTTCCCCACCTTGGGGTTTTCCACGTAAAAATTTGGTGTCTCTTGTGTTTAATGTTGCATCTATGTTTAAGTTTCTGATTTCATGCATTCATTGTTAAATCATAATAATTATGGATGAGTGATTAATGTTTAAGTGCATAAGTGATTGAGTTTTTGGGACAACTGATTCACCCCTCAGTTGTCCAGTGCATATAAACAATTGGTATCAGAGCTGAGTTCCTCTGAAGAAAGTCTAATAGCTTGAGGAAGATCCAAAATGTCTTATAAGAAGGAAGCACCACATTTTGATGGGATGAATTATGCTCTTTGGAAGGTATGAATGAAAAACCATCTTCTTTGTCTTGGTTACAAAGTATGGAAAGCTGCAGAAGTTAAATACACCATGCCTCAAAATGGTTTGAAGACTGAAGATGAAATCAAAGAATATGAGATGGATGTCAAAGCAAAAGATGCTCTGTTAAGTTCATTAAATGACTCAGTATTGACGAAAGTTGTGGATCTCAAAATTGCAAATGAAGTATGGGAGAAGCTAAAAAATCTATATGAAGGAGATGATTCTGTGAAGGAGGCCAAGCTACAAATTCTAAAAGTGAAATATGAGAGTTTGAAGATGAATGAAGATGAAAACATAACAGCCTTTATACAGAGAGTTGATGAAGTTGTTATCGGGATACAAGGTATGGGGGGAACTCTTGGAGATAAGGAAGTTGTGATGAAAATTCTCATATCACTATGGAAGTCCTATAGTCACAAGGTAGCTACAATTGAAGAATTTATGCAAGTAAAAACTATTGACAGAGATCAATTACTTGGTAAGCTTACTGCCTTTGAGATAAGATTTTTTGGTGATGCCCTGCCAAAAGCTGAGACTGCCTTCAAAGCCAGTACTTCTGGGAAAACCACCAGATCAGAAAAGAACAAGGTAGAATCTGATGATGAGTTTGATGAAATTGAAGCCAACTTTGTGGATGGATTGCAAAGAGGATATGGTAAGTTTAAAGGAAAATTACCTTTTAAATGTTTTTCTTGTGGTAAAGTAGGCCACTTTGCTTCCAAATGTCCTAAAAGAATTTAAAGAAATAGAAAAAGATATGAGAATAGGCCTAGGATACAAAAGAAATGTTATTATGTTGAAGACTTTGATGATGATGAAGGAGTATCAGATAATGGTGAACTAGATAATGCTAGTACTTCTGGTAATGAATGCTTGTTGATTGCTATTAAGGAAGAACCCGTATCTACTAATCCTGCTAGCTGTGTGAAAGAAGAAAAACTAGTAGAAAGTGCTTTGGCTGCTCAGGTTGTTGAAGACAAAGATGAATGGGTTATTGATAGTTGATGATCTCACCACATGACTGGTGACAAAATCAAGTTTGTGAGTTTGGAAAGATATGATGGTAGACTAGTTAGGTTTGGAAAATGATACAGCTTATAAGATTTGTGGAAAAGGATCTATTTCTTTTGATGGCAAGCATAATACTAAAGATGTCTTGTATGTCAAACAATTAAAGCACAAACTTTTGAGTGTGGGTCATATGTGTGACAAAGGTTATGATTTAAGCTTCAAGGACAATGGATGCAAGATCAGAGAAAGCTCTGAAATAGTTATTGTAAAGGGTAAGAAGACCAGAGGTAATATCTATCACTTGAAAGGAACTGATAACTATTTTTTGTTGGCTTAGACTGATGAAAGTTGGCTATGGCATAGAAGGTTGTGTCACATCAATTTTGATAACATTACAAAGATAAGTACTACACAGGCTATTAGATATTTGCCTAAGCTTGTGAAGCCTACTAATCCTATTTGCAAGGAGTGTCAATTTGGGAAACAAACAAGAACAAGTTTCAAAAGCAAGGACCAATCAGTTGATGGACTACTTGAACTAGTGCATACAAATTTGTGTGGACCTACTAGAGTAAGAAGTTTGCAAGGAGATAGGTATTTCATGTTGCTTATTAATGATTATTCTAGAATGACTTGGGTTACCTTTTTTAAAGAAAAAGCATAAGCTTTAGATAAGTTCAAGGCATTTAAGGCAATGGTTGAAAATGAAATGGATTTGAAGATCAAATGTTTAAGGTCTGATAGAGGAGGAGAGTTTACATCAAATGAATTCAATTTCCTTTACGAAGAACATGGGATAAGGAGACAACTATCTGCACCTAGAACTCCACAATAAAATGGAGCTGTTGAAAGGAAAAATAGAACAGTTCAAGAAGCTGCTAGAACCATGATGAAGGAAGTTGATCTTCTGGAAGTATATTGGAGAGAGGCAATTCACGCTGCTGTATATATCCTAAACAGAGTCCAAGTTAAAGGTTATAGTTCTAAGACTTCTTATGAATTGTGGTATGGTAAAGTTCCTACTGTGAAATCTCTCAAAGTTTTTGGTAGCAAATGTTACATCAAAAGAGAAGATCTAGGCAAGTTTGATGCCAGGTGTGATGAAGGAATCTTCCTTGGTTACTCCACCAAGAGCAAGGCCTATTGGTGCTATAATAAGAGGCTGAATAAGATCATTGAGAGTGCAAATGTCAAAGTCAATGAAAGCAAGGAAAGGTCTCTAGAATCAAGTGGATATGAATCAGATAAACCAGATGCTTCAGAAGTGATACAACATGAAGATAGCTCAGATGAAGAGGAATAAACTCCAGAAAGTGCTACCAAGACAATAAGGTATGTGAAACTTAATCATTCTGAAGATCAAATCATAGGAGATAAGAGCAAATGAATCCTGACTAGAAGAAGAGCTGCAGAAGAACAAGTAAATTTCTGTCTGATTTCCAAGATTGAACCTAAGACTATGAATGAAGCTTGCAATGATGAGAATTAGGTAAAGGCTATGAGAGAAGAATTCATGCAGCTGGAGAAGAATCAGACTTGGGATCTTGTTCCCAGACCAACAAATAAAGATGTAATTGGTACCAAGTGGGTTTTCAGAAATAAGATGAATGAGAATGATGAAGTGGTAAGGAACAAAGCAAGGTTGGTATGCAAAGGATACTCTCAAGTTGAAGGAATAGATTTTGAGGAAAAATTTGCACTAGTGGTAAGGATTGAGGCAATAATAATGTTCTTAGCATTTGCAACCTACAAATATTTCAAGGTATATCAAATGGATGTGAAGTCTGCATTCTTGAATGGAGAATTGGAAGAAGAAGTCTATATTGAACAATTGGAAGGATTCTAGTCATCTGATCAGAGTGACATGGTGTGTAGATTGAAGAAAACTTTGTATGGACTAAAACAAGCCCCCAGGGCCTGGTATGCAAGATTGGATAAATATCTGATACAATTAGGGTTCAGTAAGGGTACTACCAACAACAATCTCTATTTCAAGATCAATGATGAACAAATCCTAATTGTTGTAGTCTTTGTTGATGAAATTATCTTTGGAGGCAATGAAGGTATGTGTGATGCAGAGGTAGGAGGACCAAAACTATCCTCAATAACATTAACAAATCAAAGAACTAATCCAATTGCTTTGGTCAGGTTGAAGATAACATTAATAGATATTTTCCCTCCAATTTTTATGAAGATCCAATGGTAGGAGAGAAAGTTATGACTCTTTTCCCAAAACTACAAACCCTAGGCAGCGTTCAGACCTGCCCTCACCAAAATTGCAATATCTCTCACAAAACTTAATGAAATTATACCAAACCAAAATAATTGTAAACTAGAAACACATATCTTTCCATCCATCTATTATATAAATCAATGTGAGTCCGTATTAGGCCGTACCATGCATATTTTCAGACTGCATTTTCAGAAAATTAAACTCTGCAGACCTACTCTCAATAAAAATGCCATAACTTATTCAAATATTAATAAAATTTGATGCAAAAAAAAAAATGGAAATTAGACTCAAGAATATTTCCAACCATATATGGCTTGCTCCTGTATCTATCCATACCAAAACCATACCAAACGCTACAACATGACTATTATAGGAGAATTTTAGAAATTGAAGTCACTAAAACGGTCATAACTTCCTCAATATTGCACCAACTTCAATGAGACAAAAAGAAAAGGGAGGGTGATTGAATATAATTTCATTTGAAATCAAAAAGAAATGTCCTCCTACCCTTACTAGGCCGTACCATGCAAGAAAACAGCAAAATTCTGAACTATAATACAGAAAACATTGCCTTTTACCATTCCATTCTCAATCTTCAATCACCTCCAAGTTTTCAAAGGTATACAAGGCTTTTTTAAAGGTATTATAAATGACCTTTTAGTTTCCAACTACTTGGAATGAACCAAGAGCCAAATGACTCTTCACCTTCCCTCATTCTTCATCTTTTTTCCAACTTTACATTGACAACCTTTACATGGTTTGCAATATTTTGCATATTTGAACTTCCTAGTGACCTCTAATACATAACAATGACTTGATTAACCTTATACAATGATGAATCATTACAATATTGGATCATTTTAATCAAACTCCTATGGAAGTCAAGGTGCTCCTGCACCAATGTGCAAGGTTTTTGTTGGGGAAATGCAGAATGAATTTGAAATGTCAATGTTTGGTGAGATGAATTTCTTTTTAGGTCTGCAAATTAATCAATCAGATAAAGGTATCTTAATTTCTCAGTCTAAGTATGTGAAAGAATTGTTAAAGAAGTTTGGGATGGAGCACTCAAAACCGGTAAGCACTCACATGATAATTGGTTGCAAGTTGAGCAAAAATGATGATTCACCTATGGTAGATCAGAAAAGGTACATATGTATGATTGGAGAATTACTTTATCTGACTCAAGCCAGACTTGACATAATGCATGCAGTTTGTCTTGTTGCAAGATTTCAAGTAGAACCTAAGGAATCACATGTGATGGCAATCGAGAGAATTCTGAGATATTTGAAAGGCACAATGGATTATGGTTTGTGGTATCCAAAGGACAATGATTTCACTCTCAATACATACATTAATGCAAATTGGGCCAGAGATGTGGATGATAAAAAATATATAAGTGGAGGTGCATTCTTCTTGGGAAAAAGACTGGTATCTTGGATAAGAAAAAAACAAGATTCAATATCTCTATCCACTATAGAAGCATAATACATTGCAACAGCATGTAGTTGTACTCAAGTGTTATGGATGAAGCAGACATTGAAGGACCTCAGAGTTTTGTATGAAGATCCAATTGCAATCTTTTGTGACAATACAAGTGCCATAAACATATCAAAGAATCTAGTAATGCATTCAAGGACAAAGCACATATCCATAAGATATCACTTTCTAAGGGAAAAGGTGACAGAGAATGAAGTCAAGTTGGAATATGTATCTACAAAAGACCAGATTGTAGACATTTTCACCAATCCTCTGCCTAAGGATACTTTTGAGTATCTCAGAGAAAAGTTAGGGGTTATTACCCCTCCTTCTCTAAACTAAGATGCACAAGAGTGCATCAGTTTGGTGGTGCTTAGAGTTCCTTCTCTAGTTCCAGATTGATGCTTTTAGGGCTACTTCTTAGGGGAAATCGTCAGAGAGTTCAGAAGAGAGATTGGATCAGAGCAGAAGAGTGCAAGTATGTGCCCTTTGCCATTGATGTCAAAGGGGGAGAGAAGTCATGTGAAAAACTTAAGTAGATAAATAGTGTAGATGTATAAAGAGATAGGGGGAGAATCTTGTCTTGATGGCTGTTGCAGTTTTTCACATCATATGTTGCCATCAATGACAAAGGGGGAGATAGTTGCAAGTATGTGCCTAATCAGTGTTGTCATTGATGTAAACATATCTTTGTTGTCATTGGTGTCAATTGTATCCTATTTTGTTATTTTCTTAAAAGCTTTATATGTTGAGGATATTGAGAAAATTAGCCTCTCTGGAAGAAACAAGTGAGTTACAGTGAAGTATAGTATAGACAGTGAGTTGTATGCTGAAGAACAGTCTGGTAGATTGCTCTTCATTTCCTACTGCTTGAAGATCATGGTCTGTGGATTGGAAGTTATTTGAAGGGATGTTTGAAGATGCTAAATCTTGAGTTTGAGCCTCCGGTATGAATAATTTGGAGAGTTGCATTCACCAGAGTAAAACCTGCTTTTTTTGATTGTTGTATAGTGACAGGGAGAAAGTGTTTTGCTCCGCATTCCTCTACAATAAAATATTTTGTTTTGTGGTTCTAGAGAGAAGTCTAGGATGATAATAAGTGCCTACAATTGCAATGGTTTATGTTTTGGTGGTCCGCAAGCTATCTTTCTTTTATGACAGTTGAAGACAGTGAAGTTCATGTGTTCTGATGTGAAGACTCCTATGGTTAAAGTGGTTAAGATTTGTGCGTTTGCTCCTGATGATTATAACGTGCTTGTGGATGCCTCTTGATCATGTTCCTATCTTGACATTGATCTGCGTTAAGGAATTGAGATCATGTTTGAAGATTATTCCTAGATAACATAGCGTGTAACCAGTCTTAGCTGACTTGGCTAATTCTAGCAATTGTGGAGATCCCTTGAAGATTATGGAAGCGTGTTGTAATGTGGAAGATCATGTTTGAGTTCTAGCTAAGGCATTGCATGATCCACATACACTTTTACTTCATTTCCTTTGCATAATGTTGTAATAGGTCAAGACCTATTTTGTAAATGTTTGTAATGCTGACCTTAGAGATTGTTCCAATGGTTGATGATTGTAATGCCAACCTTGATGATCATTCCAAGGTTGATGAAGTGTATAAATACTTGTAGTTGAGTCATGGAAAAGGTGTCCTCGGTGCAAAGATGTGAAGATAAGGAGGAGAAAAGGCAGAGCAGAGCAGAGGAACTATTGTACTTCAATGTATTAATCACAGATAAGAAGAAGATGTTGATCTTGGTAGTGAGCTTGGCAGTGAGCCGCCAGTAGGGTTTAACAACCCTTATTGTAATCTTGCTAGGTTTAGGGTTGAGGCAATGAGCCTACTAGACCTAGTTGTTCTTCATGGTAGTGAGCCAGCATGTTCTAGGCCCGTGGAGTGACCAAGCCTGAACATCATTATTTCAAGATTGCAATATATTTTGAGAGCTAATCCTCTCCATGGTTTTTCCCCACCTTGGAGTTTTCCACATAAAAATCTGGTGTCTCTTGTGTTTAATGTCGCATCTATGTTTAAGTTTCTGATTTCATGCATTCATTATTAAATCATAGTAATTATGGATGAGTGATTAATGTTAAAGTGCAGAAGTGATTGAGTTTTTGGGACAACTGATTCACCCCCCTCTCAGTTGTCCAGTGCATATCAACAATACAATCATAGAAACTGGAACAATTCAAGAACGAAAACTTGCTAGGAGATAACTTTAAGCTAAAACTAAAATTTGCCAACATTGCTGCTAAGCACCTTAACATCTAGAAGGGTTTTCCAAACTGCTAGTATGAGGGAGAGTGGGTTAAAATTGCCCTAAGTTGGATACATGGAGACTTTTCTTGCCTAGATCAGCCATATCTAATTACCAAGGATGCCATCAAGGCTGTGACTGGACTTTGCTCCTCTGGACCTATGCCAAATTTGAAATCAGTCAAGAATGAGGAAGTAATGAAGTTAACCAAAGCAAAGTTTGACAAGAGGACACTAACAATGATTGATATTGAGGATTTGGGGGTCTGGTATGCAACAATGAACATTGCATACAAGATTTACTACACCAAGAGAGAGAACTCTGTCACCACCACAGCAATTTATACAACCTACCAAATGGTCAAAGAAGGGAAATATTATGACCTATGTGGGCTTCTGCAGCAACAAATTTTGGATAACTTGAAAAGAACTAAAGAATTAAGATACAAATTCTGGTATGGTTGTTTGATCATATGTAGATTATGTTTTACTTTTTGAAAGAATTGCCTAGTATGAAGGGTATGGTCTAGAAAATAGATACTCTGGTTGCCCATCAAATTATGAATTATATGCTTAGCTTTCCTAATCATGAGAACTGTGACACACTATTCTAGGGATTTTTCAAGACCTTTCAAAAGAATATGCAGATGAGGGGGAGAATCCCATAAAAAGTTGTCAACAAATATAAAAATGATATGACATTCATAGTTGATAAAGATAACTATTATATGGAGGCTGTTGAGCCAAGGACTTTTGGATTACAACTTTGCCATATGAGGTTTCTAAGTTTGATTTGGTGGGATATGTTGACATGTTACTTAGCAAGCCAAAGGATCCCTCTACTGGAAGGTTTGGCACCTATGATGAAATTATTAATAAATTAGTTAGAAGGGAGGTAGAGGAGATTACACAAAAGGTGAAGGCTAAGGTAGAGAAAATGAAATTTGACCTAGAAGACATGCTCAAGTCCCCTGAAGGTTCTTTAGGGGAAGCATAAACTCTTTCCACTGCACAAATACCTAGAAGAATAAGCAGATCAGTATCTGCTGTAGCTACCTCTTATGTCCCCTCCAGATCATCATATTTACCTATCAAAAGAATTACTACTGAGATCCTACTGCAAACTAAAACCACAAAAAAGAAGAAGCCAAGTCAAAAAAGTTAGGAAATAAGAGGGAAGATTAATCCTATGAACACTGAAGATGTTGAAGTTGAAGAAAAGAAAGAACAAGAAATTGAAGCACTGAAGAGGAAGAAATGAACAAATGAATAAGTTTAAAAGGGAGTGTCTTCAAAAGAAAAAGGAAAAGGAAAAGCAAAGAAGATCAAAAAACCCGACTATGCTCCCTTGCAACTTGAGGCAACAGTAAATGTAATTATAGAATATGGTCCTCTAAAGGAAGTTGCAGAACTTAATGATGAAAGGCCTTCCAATGAAAAACATACTATTGAGGAAGCAATAATGAGGTATATGGGAACCTACAATGTGGCCTTAATTGAGATTATAGATCAATTGCCTGAAAGCCTTGGTGAGGTTCTTACTAAAAGGAGAAAAAGAAGCTATGGGTAAAGAAGCCGAGATGAAGAAATGGGCAGTTGAAAAAGTTTGTCCCTCCATCTCTAAGGAAGAAAAAGTCAAAGTATCTAAAATTCTAGCAAAAGTGTTTAGGACTAAAAGGAGATTGAATATTCTAATGTCAAAGGATGAGGAAGAAATAAAGAGATTGGAAAAGGAAACACTAAAGAAAACTGCTAAAATTCTTAAGGAGATGAAAATTGATGTGGGAATCATTGAGGATATATCTAATTAGTCTGCATCTGAAGGCAATGAGGAAAATACTAATAAGGCTGAGAAGAATGAGGAGATTGCTTCTCCTGAGGATACTGGAGCACCGAACATAAAGGGTGAAGATAAAATAAATCCACCTCCTCCAAATAACTCTATAGAATAAAATGTGTCTCCTATAGATAACATTGATACAAGACATTTTCTCCCCCTCTGAAAAATACTGAGGTACAAAACACAAAGGGTCAGGATAAAGATGGTACTTTTCCAAGGAACATTGATTCCAATGAAGAGCATGATAATTCTCCTTCGAAGAATATAGGGAATGAGGAGAAAAATAAAGAAGATAATCCTGAGGAGAAGTAGAAAGAAAATGAAAAGAGTGATGATGAACAAAAAGATAAAGAGGATAAGGAAGAAATAGAGGAGGAAGAGCAAGTCAAGGATGAATTAGAAGGAATAGATGACAGAGGTCAAGGTGCTTTAGAGATAGATTCATTCAAAGAACTACTGGACTTGTAAATACAATTTCAACCAGTAATTACCCCTCAACTACTGCAAATTTCCACTCATGAAGGACAAATTGATTTGGCAAATATTTCTCCCATTCACAAACTGTAGCTTTGTGACATACTACATGCCTTAGCAAGGAAATAATTTTTACAAGAAAACTTGAAGAAATCTAGTGTGGTTGAGGAAGCTATGAAGGTAATTTAAGAAGGATTACCAGAGGTAATCATTGACTCCTCTCTACCTCCAGAGCAAAAGCTTAAGTTATTAATAGACTCTTTCAAAGGCCATTCTTGCTACATTGAGCAGAAAGTGGAACACGAGGCAACAAAAAGAATAAATTATAAGAGAATGGCTGAGATGACTGATAAATGTGCTAAGGCACTAATAAATTGAAAGAAAACTTGAAGAATCTTAAAAATTTCATTTATGAAGCCACAACATTGTATCCGTTCTGCCTAAAATGGCCAAGTTCCACAAAGAATATCAAAGCTTAGATTGACACCATTGAGTCACAAATCTCCAAATTGTTTGAAACATATGACTTGTCAAAGGACAAGAATGGGGTAACCAAGGCACAAGTTGAAAATCTTCATGCACAATTGTCTCAACTACAGGACCAAAGAGAAAACTTGGAGAAACAATTTGGTCAATTGAGGGGGGCAGTAAATTTGAGACTTGCTTCATTGTCTAGTTTTCTAGGGGAAGCAAAAAAGGTTGGTCAAAAGATGAAAACTCCAAGAAACATAGAAAAAGCTGAAGTACTATGCATACAATGTGAATGTCAGAATCATATGCTTGCTTCAGAAAGTACCGACTGGACATCCACTCTTACACAACTCAAGGTAATTTACAAAACCATTATACCTTTTAAATGAGTTGTAAGAGTAATGTAAATAAGACAAATTTTGATGTATATAGTCTTGCGGAGGACAATAGTGTCATATTATATACATAGCATCTATTTTTGAGGTATCTCTATCTCAGAGGAGTACAATTTGTAGAAATCATATTGAAAGGGGGAGTCTATATAGTTTTTGAATTGATATAAGTAAAGGATATTAGGCCCTTTATCCTTGATGTCAAAGGGGGAGAGAGAGAAATATATATCTAAGGGGGATTGCTGGCAATATGTGTTGTCATTGATATCAACATAGTATATGACAATATAAGGACAAACTTGTACAGAGGTTGTGTATAGAAGAAGAAGAAGATGATAGACAATGGGAGATTTGAGAGAGATGGTTTGGCATAATTGTTAAAGTTGATGAATAATGGAAGATTTGAGAGAGACGGCTTGACTAAGTTAAAAACTTAGGGTCAGCTTGCTTAAGGAAAACTAGTCCGAAAGACTTAGTAGATAAAGAGAAAATTGGCTAAGTATGATGCAGTGACCAGTCTTGTGTCTAAACATGATGTAAAGGTAAATACTTATGTCTTGACATGTCTTCTATATCACTACATTTATATTTCATTAGTTTGTAGTACCACACCCAGAGACAAGTTGTAGAATTTTGATCAAGGCATTCACAGTGTATATCTTAAGACAAAAGTACAATATTTTGGTCCTCATTTCTTTGCATTTCAAGATCTAGTCTTGCAGTTCAGAATATAAGATGATCTAGACATTGAATTTCTATATCCAATATTTCAAATCACCACACCTTTAGTAGAAAAAGTTACAAGTGACAAAGTACCGGTTACTGCTTAGACAGGGCAGTGCAATAGTGGAGACCTATTGGAATGCTCCACATTCCTTCAGAACAAATTGTTTGGTAATGTGGTTTTGAGGATAGGCTCAGGGATGTATAAGGTATTCTTTAATGAATCTTCAAGTGGATTGGTGGTCCACAAGGTCAGCATCCAAGTAATAGAGATAATACAGACTATTCTAGAAGCCTCAAAACACATGTTTGAGTATTTACAGAAGATGAAATACATACATACCAGCCATAAAAGATTGTGCAGAGGTTCTACATGCTCCAATATACCTCAAGATTGAACTGCACACAAATATCTCTTGTTTCTGGTACTAGACAAGATATGTAAGTTAGTTAATGAAGAGTTGTATATCCTTGTTCCCTGGACTCCAGTATACCTTAGTCTAGCCTTTGTTTTTCTTTGGAAATGATAGATGACGATGTATAGATCTAGGAGTATGTATGTAATGATGTTTAAGTTCATCTCTAAAGATTTCAAGGTTTTTGATGTATCGTAATGCTATATCCTGAATAGTGGAGTATCACAGTTAGTCTGAAATACTCTATTTCTTGTAGTTTATGATATCTCTTGTCTTGTGGATGTATAGATTGATTCAATACTTCAATAGAAAGGTTGTTGAATGATGTTGATGTGGTACAATATTGAATTCTTGGTCCGTATGATTTTTTTGTCTTCTCCTTAGTGGTATGAAGATAAACAATTAGCAGTGTTTGTACAGTTTGGGCTGATAAACTAATTTCTATTATATGCGGTGTATCCTGATCAATTGTTTTGACTTTAGAAGATGTGAAGTGATGTTCCTTGAATCCTTTCATGAAGTCATTAGGTCTGCAACAAGTTTCCTTAACATATTGTATGTATTGAAGTTGACCTTTGAAAGGTGACATGTTTCTTCTAAAGGTTCTTATGGTGCCGACCTAACCAATGTCTTGAAGTGTTGCAGAGGATATTTATAGGAGATCAAAGTCATTTGTGAGGGATAGATGTGAATGCAAATGTGAGAGAACAAAATGAAAAGTATGAAGTGTGCAGAATCAGTGTGATGGAGTAATTGTGCAGAAAAGAGGACTGCAATATCAACATGAGTTGGATGCTTTCTTCTTAGTAGTTCAAAGTTTTGTTTATCATTGTAATTCTTTGTAGTAGTGAGCTTTCTATAGGGAGTAGTAGCTTCCTTGGGTTGTAGCCCTAAAACAAATTCAGTAGGGAGTTATAGCTTCCTTGGGTGGTAGACCTAAAACAATGGTGTAAACATTTATATAGCAGTAAGCATTATATCGTGAGTTAACACTCACAATGGTTTTTCCTAGTTTTGGGTCTTCCACGTAAAAAATCTTGGTGTCATTGTGTTGATAAATGTGTTGCATGTTTTACTTTATGTTTTCTAAATAAATGAATCTAATATGCAAATGAAGTAGCTAAGTTTTAATATATGCTGATTCACCCCCCTCTCAGCATCATTGTGTGTTCAACAATTCAATCCTACCTTCCTACCTCCTTCTCCTTGCCTATTTATGCAAGGATTCTCATTGGATTTTACACACTCTCATTGTATATGATAGATATGTTATTGTGCTCCATTTTTCACTTGTGGAAGGTTATTCAATTCATGCTTGTTGATCTTGGTTGCTCCAACACACTTGACTAGTGTTTGATTTTTTATCAATAGGTGTAGGAACATTACCATTATTTGGTCTAGTATTCCATAGCCTATTAGGTCTCTGTAAGTTGCATGTTCTTCCCTAACCACTACTACTTGCTATTTAATTTTACAATAAATGTTGTCAGAGGGAGATCATCTTATTAGCCAACTTCTTGATTAAAATTTAAAGCTTCGTATTACTACTAGTTTCTTGAGTCTACCCTTGTTGTGTTATAGTCACATTAGGAGAGAGTGCCAACCTAGTATTCAAGAAAGACTAACTTGTGGGCTGTTCAACTAGCAACCGAGTTGATAGTACTTGCCATGTTATTAAGAAAATATGGTCCATTTTGTAAATTGCACACTAAATTTTTTTTATTACTTACATTAATTCTAAAGTGGGAATGCTGATTTAGGTAGGATTAAATTATTGAGAATTGAAAGCCGAGTTGTATGGATTACTAAAAATCACATTTGCATAACATATAGGGACTTGTTGTTGATTACCCACTTGAGAATACGCCCAACCTACTGACACTATACCCATGTTCTAATTAGGTTTATAAGCATTAGGCACAAGGGTGATAAACATTAGGCATGAGGTTGAAAAGTGGAGTGACTTGCATTAAATATTGATTAATCAACAATATTTGATTGTTCGTGGTTGACTACCCAAAGGAAGGTAATATAGCAAGGTTGTAATTTTGAGGTGTCATATCTTGCTCTACCTTACAGGCCCATGTATATAACTAAGAAAGTGTAAGAGGATTATGCTGAGGCACAAGATTTGGAATGTGTTGCCTCACAAACATTAAAGTAAAAGGATCTAATGCTTTCAAAAATGTCTACATGGCCATATCTTTTGTAATAGCATAGGGAGGCTTTAATATTTTGTAAATCTTATAAAATATAACATTTATTTGACTTACTAACTCATTGGGCTCCCTACGAGTAGTAGAAAAATTATGATAAAGAATAATTGGGCCAATTAGAATACTAAAATGGTTGAGAAAATTATTTTCCAAGTGATTCTAATCTTCAATAGATGCATTTGGAAGTCCTAGATATCGACCATATACTTCTTCATGGAAAGCATATGGAAAAATATGACAAGATACATCCTCTTGTAGCATTAAAGCTCTTATAATAGCGTCCTTGACAGCTCCAATATGTTCTTTTGCTATATGAGATCCTTGATGCATGTACTTCAAACAAAGTTCTCATGATTCTTTGGTAGATCATGAAGAGCACCTTAAAAATTTAAAGGGAATTCCCTCCTCTCAACCATGCATGCCCTGCCATTGGTGGTGGTTGATTAATATTTTGAGTAGGTATAGTAGGTATAGAAACTAAATATGTTTCAGGATTTGAAGGTATTGCAATTGTAGTCGAAGATGTAAAAGTTGAATATGTTGCTAACACATAATTTATAACAATTGTAGAAATTGTAGAAGTTGAAGGCACTCCAATATATGGGAAAGTTGCACAAGTAGATGAGAATGTTGCAAATAATGAAGAAGATGAAATTACTAAACTTGATGGGCTTGTGGCAACTTTCCAAACATGAGTAATTAGTAACGTTGAAGGTGATAAGGTATCTTTCATGTTAGACAAAGATACACTTGGAGTTGAAGGACTTGCCTTAGTTGAAGTTATCGCCAATTTCACCTTCTCTTGATTTGTTCTTTTATTGCTTGGGAATTCATTCCACTGTAACTTTGCACCTAACTTTGATTGGGTATTATATCCCTTAAAGTTTAGTTTTTAGCCCTCCTCCCAGTGCTAATTCTATTAATACGTGTTTTATCACGTCAAAAAGTTGGAACAATGAGAGTTCCCCTACTTGAAATGTAAAAAACCCCAAGAGTCTTCTTTTAATAAAATTTGAATAAAAGAATCGACATACCTTAGCAGGCAAGCGTTGAGCTATCTCATTCAAGGGGCTCCAACAAAGTCTTTAGATATTCCAAATTTAGAAGGAAAAATCCCAAAATTTGAAACAACAAAGTTCACTATAATTTAAATCTTGGATTTTAAGGACAAATTTTAATTTTTCCAATCCACAAATGTTTCTACAATCAAACAATAATAACATTAAAAATCCTAACAATTTATCTTCTTGAAACCCACAAGATGACCAATTATCACAAAAGAATACAAAAAGTCACAAAGTGAGAATTCAATAATGCTAAGATTTTCTTTCTTAAATTTGTTCCAAAATTACTCAAAGAGCTTTTATAATTCAACTTGCACATAACCCATTAAAGAAATCTAAAAATCTACACCATTCATTTAACATGCATGAAACTTTTGGATATTTTTAGCATTAATATGCATATTAAAAGCCTTATTTATGCAAACCCTAAGATAACAAAGAAAAAGAAAGTGAGGAAACAAAATCTACTCTATTCCCACTCTAACCATAAGATCAAAAAAAGAAAAGAGCATGGAGGAAGAAAAGGGAAAAGAAACCATTCTTTAAATGGACATATTTGATCGAAACCAATCTTTGTGTGACTCTTTGCCACAATCACCATGCAAGATAATACAATATTTAAAGGGAAAAGGTGTGTAAATAGAATAATGATCTGTGAGTGCTAGCACTATGATATGTTTTAATTTACCACACAAAAAACTTCACCATTAGCTAAGTGTTAGTGGCTCTAGCATATCTCAGACTCATCAACATTTGGTGAACTAAGCATGTGAAGTAAGGTACATGCTTAGAGTTTGAAAAACTCAAATAAAAAGGAAAAAAATAAGAAGCTAAAGAAGAATTGTATTAATAACAAAAGAGAATTTTCCAATCCTTTACAATGCCAAATACACAAGTATTTATAGGCCAAAGAAAGCAAAATGCCATTCCCTCTAATTTTAAAGTAAAAGAAAATCTAAGAGATACATTTATCTTGAGAGACCATTTTATTTTTTCTCATCACTTCCAAGATAAAATTTGACATCTAAATTACCATCATACAACATTTTTTAATAGCTACCTTTAGAAACATCATTTTCCAACTCTTGCAAACAAACATCGTAGTTATCCATTGCTACCTTCACCGATCTAGGATCCGGGCCATCTGAATGAGTAAATTTAACATCAATTTTTAGGAAAGTCTCTTGAAGTTTCTTCTGAATATCTTTAATCACCTTTATTTTAAGGTCAAAACTTTCACAAGTATCCTTTATTGTCATTAAATTATTGGTCACATAATTTATTACAAAGATAGGGTCCTTCAGAGATTCTCTCTTCACCATATCTTGAAACTGATCCTTTAGAATTTGCAATGATTGGATATTTTGATTTTCATCAAACAAGGAAAATCCCAAATTTCCCTTGAATTCACAAGACATTGTGCACATTTTGATGCATATTTTGACTTTTATTTTGACACTTCCTCAAAATCTTCATCTTGAATTTATGTGTCAACTTCCATTTTTTATGCACATTAGGCTCTCGATCACTGAGAGCACCTTCATCCATTAAACAAGAAAATCCATATCTGCCATTTGAGAAATTTGAGGAAATAAATTATATATCACCTCCAACTTAGTTCTTACTTATGTCATTAAAGTTTCAATAACCTCTAGTGCCTTGGATAATGTCATTGTGATTAGAAACCATTTCTTCCATTAGCTTATGTCCCAAACTTACCAACTCAACATTCCAAGTGTGAATGACTCTCATTATATTCCTTAGTTGCCTTGCAACTAGAATTTATTTTTTAGTGCTAAGAATATGATGAGGAATGGTATCTACCAAAGATGAGTTGATAGGACTTACTAAATACTCAATATAAGATGTGAGGTGTGCAACTTTGTTCTTCAATTCTAATTTAGTGGCTTTATATCTATCCATCTTCTAAATGAGCCAATCTATTGAAGATCTAGCAAGTTGTTTCCCTTATTTTGATGGTTTAACCAAAGTAATAGTGGTAATTGTATAATCAGATGGATACATATCTACTTTAGGCATATCCAATAGTGGCATAATGATTTATGCTTGTCAATTCCCATAACTATCAGTTGTGATAGATGATCTTATTCCAGCCCTTTTTGGGAGATTAGGCTTTGGAAACAAAGTGACTAGCTATGCAAGATTATCTAAAGCTAGTTTTACAACTCTTTTTCTTTTCTAGATAATTTAATCAAACCACTATGGTGTATATGTAGTTTTAGCTTCTCTTGTTGGGATATTGGATTGTGGTTGCTGTTATGTGTTTTGATCGTTAGACACCAAAGATGGAGAAGATTTTAAGAAGAGATTTATCATGTACCTTCTCCAATGACTAAATATGAGTTCTTTCTGACATATGTCTTGGAGGAATTATAATAGAAAGACTTGGTGGTTGGATGATAAGAGGTGAATTATGAGGAGATGAAGAGGGTGATCTAAAAATTTCCTCTAGAGATAAGGGTGGAGGCTCATCAACTTGAGTCACCTCAGGTTGAACAACTTGAAAAGAAACTTTAGGAATGACATCATGACAACCAAGGGAAATCTCTGTATTCTGCACTTGTTTGTGCTCTTGACCCTTGACCATACAAACCTTAACTTGGGTAACTTATTTTTTTGAGTTAGCTTTACCTGCTCCTCTTCTTGTAGTTCTTCATCTTCTCCCATTGTTACCACTGCAACATGACGGTTTCCTCCTTGAAAATTCTTTGATGTTTCTTCAAGCCATCTCTTACTTCTAAGCATTGAATAAGTTCTCACTTCTAGAGTTTTGAAGTCTCTTGAAATATAATCATATGTGGGTGGATGGTGAAGGATCCAAACATTATCATTAACCTGCAATCCTTGAGGTACTTTATCTAGTTGATACATTCTCATTTGCAACATTGTCATATGTGAAAAGGACCTCTTATGGATCCCAATATCATCAGCATAATTCACCCAATAATATTCAAGATGAGGTTTATGCATAATAGTGGATTTTAACCCTTCCATTCATTTCTTGGGGTTGAAGGAAAGCCTTGATTGATATGGTCTTAGTGTTAAGAGTGACAATTCAACATCTACATTTCTGACTACTTGCAAAGTTGGACATGTATACCTTTCAATTGATAAAGGAAAAGAAAGCACTTTCACCTTTTTATCATCACATAGCTTCTACAATTTAGTACATTGTCTACAAATTTCTAACAAAGCCACCCAGTCACTAACATATTTAGGAAGTTTCAATGGAACTCCTACATATCCTGTAATTCTGATATATGTAAATGTGACAAATTGATAGTACCGATTACCCCATTTTTGAATCTTCTCCATGGCTTATGGAGACATTATCTTGGCTCTATCATTCTCAAACAACCTTATGATATAAATATGAATGTGTCATTCACCATTCTAAAATTCTTGAGACTTTGCTTCATTCCAACTGAGGGTAATATTGATATACCAATTACCAACTTGAACCCATAACACCAATATATTCAAGTCCAACAAACTATTGCCTTCTTTCCAAGGTGTACACCAGATAAGAAGAAATATATAATTACTTCGATTGGATGACTTCACTCAATTTCTTCTGAAGATTGTCACTAATGAGGGGTTGTCCAATTAATAAACTCTTTGGCTAAAATAACTTTTGCAATGAATTGGAACATCCATGGATAAAATTCCTTTGCAATGTGAAGTCCTATGACTTGACTCAAGAGAGTAATTGCATCATTCATTTCTTCCTTAAACTCACTATGAAATAGATTTTTTGACAACCTAGAAATTATTGATCTTGGCTTGGCTAACCAATTCTTATTAATAACGATTGCACATTGGTCAACATGAGCCTCAAAATACTCTTTGGAAGATTCCATGGACATCTTAACAAATGACTCTCTTTCTACAAGATTCAACATCTCCTCGATATGGGGTGATTGAATTTGCATAATAATCTTACCATATATCATTCTAATAACCTTATTTTTTTGTTGTAGAACCTTGCACATGTTAAATTCAAATCTAGAGATTAAAGAGATACTGAAAAGAAAGCAGCCTCCACCAGTCCACTTGATTTGATGTTTTGCAACATCTTGGTCATTTTAGTTTATAACAGTCTTTTATGAAACTCCTCTAGACTCACATGTCCAAAATATGTATTTGATGTGTTTTATAGATTAGATACTAGCTTAGAAGGTGGTACCATGCTTTTGTATTCATATTTTATTCTTGGTAGCAAAGACATTCCTAATTAAAGCTCTTCAAAATCAGACACATCTTAGTATTAACATAAATCATTATTTATCGGATGCAATTAATGCTGAAATCTCAAATTATAAAATTGCATCTATAATCAGGTTAGAACAATGAAAATCAATGAATAAAATCCATTTTTCCAAGAATTTAGTGCTTTTGGGAGGGCTTAGACTTTGCTCAAAAATGCAAGTTGTAAACTAAAGTTTGGGTCCGGTTTGCAAGCAACAATTGTAACTACAAAAGACACCCAAGGTGTGAACTACGATTGGAGTTCAAACTCTAATCACAGTTTTGCAACAAAGTGCAAATTACAAATAGACTATGAAGTGTGGCTAAACTTTGGGCTCTAACTTTAGTTAGTAGTGACTTACAAACTACAAATTGTATTGGATTTCCAGACTATGACTAGACTTCAGAGTCTAGTTGTAGTTAGTAGGACACTGCAAATTATAAAATATTTTTCAAATTTGGATTGCAACCAAAATTTAGATGTTGGCTGTAGTTTACAACAAACCACAAATTACAAATAAAGTGTGGTATACAACTAGACTTTGAAAGTTGACTGCATGCATGAAGAAACTTGCAAATTAAAAATAGATTTGGGAATTTGAAAATCAAACCACACTTCAACAAATCACCCAAAATTCAAAAAACACTAAGGAAACCAATAAAATGAAGAAAGATTAAAACCATCAATTCAAAGCACAACCTCAAAATACAAACCCTCTAAAGAAAATTATTTTTTGTAAAAACATAAACTTACAAGAAACTCTCACCTAAGAAGAAAAAGAGGATTCAAGTCCCAAGGAAAATTGTGCATGCCAACCCAAAAGATGCCTTAGAGTCTTGCACAATTCTTTTAGAGGAACTCAACTTGCATAGGCAAACAATGGAAAATGAAACATCAAAATAAAGACTAAGGAGCAGGAAAATAAAACACCACTGCCTAAAAATAGAAAATATAGAAAAAAACATGCAGTTAAGGCATAGTTTCAAACTAGAGTTTGAGCTCAATTTGTAACTTGCAAATCAAAGTTTGGGCTTGGTTTGCAATTTGCACAAAAACCAAACCCCCTTGAAATTCAAAAAATTTTCAGCAAAGGTAAAGACTCCAAAAATATCATGAATGATTTCTATGAGACTTTACCTCCCCAAAGAGATAAATAACAAGAAAATTTGAACAAGGATAAAAAATTAAAGTGCTATAAGAGGTAAAAGATTAGACAAAATAAAATGATCCTCAATTTTGACAACAAAATAGGGGCATGTCATGCTGGGTCACAACATTCCATGAAAGTTGAGGATTTCCTTACATGGTTGTGCAAGCTAGCCTCATGACAAGTGGAAGAGGGAGATGAAACATGCTTAATGGATGGAGGAGATTTTCTTAAATTTCATGGAGGTGGGAGATGTAAACATGTGGGAGAATATGGAGGAGACAAATGAATGAAGGAGATTGAATATTGAGATGGTCCAAGTTGCAAGAGGATGGGGATTCATACATATGGGAGCATGAGGAAGAGACAAGTGGTGAAGAAGACATGTGTGAAGATGAATGGTCAGGATGCCTTTGGGGTTTGAAATGGATGTTGATGATAGAAGGGATAATTCTTTTAGATTTTAGTGGAAGGAGGTTTGAATATTTAATTAAAAGAAAAAGAATTAGAATTAACTTAATTAATAATCATGTCTTATTTAATTAATTAGTTGGAGGAAGATTGGTTTAGGTTAATATGATTTAATTAATTGACGAAGGGGGGTTAGTTTGATTAGTTAAATAAATAAAATTTATTTAATTAATCATTAGATAAAAGATGACCTAATTAATTAAATAATTTATTTAATTAATTAGTGAAGATGTGATGCAAGATTAATGATGGGGATTGATAGAAGCATGATGATGTTAGGTTAAAATATAGAAGTAGATTTTAAGTGTATACAAATTCTATTATGATCAGGGTAATATCAATTCAATTGATGCATTAAAAAGGGAATTTGAGAATGTTGTGAAAGAATAATCTTCCAATGTGTCTTGGTTCAATGCATTATCGATAAATAAACTCTTGAAGATGAGGATGATATTGAAGATAAGGATGATATTGAAGATTCTAAAAATAAATTGGCTGAGCACATAAAGGTACCTCAAAAATTGTTGAACTTTATCAATGTGGATGTTAGATTTGTATATTAAGATCATCCAAATAAAGACCTTGTGAGGGCTCTATTGGACAAGTTCACATTATATTTATTGAAGGATTAGAGAGAAAAGGAAGCTTCTAAAGAGAGAGATGACAACTTGCATATGGAGTAATGATGTGTATTTGCATGCCAAATTTTAGCTTAGATATGATGAAATGCTATAACTCAAAAAGTGAAAGTTACGTGACTTTTCACCTTCTTTGTACATTTTCTCTTATAGGGTTTTTGGAAGGAAAATTTATCATATTTCCTACCAACAAAACCTATATATGTAAATAAAACATTTGTAAAGGTTGGAAACTAAACATTTTACTTAATACAATACAATTCAGCTCCTTTTGGTTCTTTTATTTTGTTGCTGGTTTTTCCAATTGCTAATTTTGTTATCTTGCTCTAATGCATTTAATTCATGGGTATTGATGAATTTAAATTATAATTGAGGGTTTGCTTAGGGAAAAATTTTTAACATGGTCAACCTAACCACCTTAGGGTAGCTACAACATGAAGTATTTGTCTTGCACCTCTAGCTATGGGAGTCATAACCTCAATTTGCACCTAGAATAGGGTATTTGTTGTCTATTACTTTCACAATTTTATTTCAATAGATGATTGCACCTTCTTTTATGTTGGTTGCAATTCTTCAGGCAAAGCAAGGAATGGTTTCATATTAGTTTTGTGTATTTGTAAACATTTTCTTGGAGTACAAGATTTACAAGTTTACTCTCTCTCTCTCTCTCTCTCTCTCTCTCTCTCTCTTCTATTTTTGAATTTTTATCAGAAGCTTAGATTAGAGTAAGTTAGGAGAATTTTGGTTTTAGTTTTAGAAATTTATATGTTGAGTGTTTGAATATAAATGATGAATCTTTCTTCAATCAATTTTAAAATATAAAAATCTATATTTAGATCAACAAATTGAATGTTGTTTTCTCAAATTATTCATTGTTCTAAACATATAGTGTTGATAGTAAGGAATACTAAGAGGGGGGGTGAATCAGTATTCCACAAAACCACTTCTTAACAAGTTTATTAATCCAATTTCCAAAATTAATAATATGAAAGCAGAATAAACACAGGAACAACAACCACAAAGACATAACACATGAACATCAGGATTTTTACATGGAAAACTCAAAAAGGAAAAAACCACGGTGAGTGTTAGCTCACAATATATTAATATAGCACAATACCAGATTACAAGAAGGCTCACTGCCCAAAGAAATGCTCACTGCAAGAAAGGGTCACTACCAAAATAGGCTCACTACCTAGAGAAAGAAAGAAGAAGGAAGAATGACTCACTGCTGAGTTGAACTACTCAGATTGCATCTACACATGCATTGTTGCAGCTCCAATGAAGCACATAAATACTGTCTCAAAACTCTTCATGTTTGACTACTTTGTTTCACTACTCTGCTTTTACATGGGAATAAGATCTCTCTACTTCTGCTCTTTATTCTTTCGACAAAATCACCTTTCACTGTATGTATCACTTTCATATCTCAACACCAAATACTGAATTTGATCCCTTATATATATATTTGCAATACTTAAAATCTTCATATTAGGTCAACCTAGTAAAGTGAAACATGCACTCATACCTTAAGCAGCTTGTCAGCCAAATTCATTTACAAAAACTTCCAGCAGACTCAAACAAGACTTGAATTGCATTCTCATCTATTGGCCTCAACTATTTAACAACTTAGGATTAAGTTCTAAACAATAGAACTTACCACATACAATTCAAACTTATCATGTCGGCCTCTAACTTAGACTGCCACTGATTTAGTTCATCTGTCAGACGACATCTTTTACTATGGGCCACAGGGCTTGCTAAAAATCATGTCAAAGACTCCTTAGACATCACAAATCATATCTTCAGAACTACAAAGCAAAATATCCTTTGGTGGCAAAATGCGGACCATCAAAACTTAGACTCTGTCACAGTCAAACTCTGTCAAACAGTGTAGTGATACTCAACAGTTTGCAACTATGTTTCTGGTGGACTTTAGAACTTACAACTTTGGATTTAGACACTTCATATAAGTGTTTACAACACCTCAAAACTGCATATCTAGATATGCAACATCAGAGGAATACTGACCAAAACAACTGAGTGTATTGCTCTGAATAACACTATATTCTGTTTTACTGGACTTAGGCCATTTGAAGATATACTTCCAGAACTAATCAAAAGCTAAAACCTTGAATATAAGATCATCTGAGAGTTAGGAATATCATACCAGAACCATAAACCTTGGTCTTCAACTGCGGACCAATGCCAATCCTGTCACGTCTCGTTTTTATGAACAATATGATTAATCTAGTTTAGTAAACAATTATTTTGATTGACTTTACTTTAAGTAATTTTGCTTACATGGAGATAATTATTATGAGTTATAATTGAGGGAAAATTAGAAATTGTTTTAAATATTGAAAATTGATGCAATGATTTTCTTCGGTTTTGTTTTTTTTTACACTAACCTATTGATCTCGAGATGAGTGCAATTAGATGCAGGTACTCATCGAAGACGAGAGCATGGCTGAGGTAGAAATGTTCTAGCCACTTGGCAAGAACTAATGGATGGATTACCCTGATGCAATCACACACACCACATAGTTTTCATATGCATTTTGAATGGTTTTCTTATGCATTTATGTGTGGAAAATAAGTGTGATTGATGATTTAAATAATTAGAAAATATTGTGTTTAAATTGCTACAATAGTTTATATTAAATGCATTATCTAATTAAAGTCTTTTTCAAATTATAATAGATATTGCAATTTGAATAAGGGAAAATTAGATGTTTACTTATATTTTAATTAAATAAATAATAAATATTGTCTTTATTTACCTAATTTTAGATATTTGGAAGACAATATGCAAATTAGAATAAATTTAATTATATTAAATTATAATTAGATATTTTTATGTTATTATATTATTATTATTACTTCTTGAATTATTATATTAGATATGTTTTAGTTAAATAATTAAATAATGTTAATTATAGAGTTATTATAATTAGATATTTTTAAATAAATAATTAAGAGAGAGTTTTAAAACTAGCTTCTTGTTATGCAGGCCAAATTTGTACTGCATAACAGTAAACTGCACAAGGAAAATAAATAATTGTTTTTATTAGCATTATTGATCAAATTTCATTGGTGGATTATCATGCAAATGGAATAAACACTTCAGTTCTGAATTCTTGAATCTTGATTTAGCCAAAAACAAGGGTGTATTTTTTTTATTTGTTAAAAAGAGTTTTTGGGCAACAAAGAAAACCCACGCTGCCATAATAGGAAGCACACACACTCAGAATAACATGAAGGATGATCTACAATAGGAAGGGCATTTTTTGCAGCAACAAGAACTCAGCTTTCATAGCAGCAAATAGGAGATTTCTAGGTTTTTAATTCATATTTTTCCATCTTCTTGAAATCACATTTAGAGGTTGTGGAATGGATATAATTATTGGTGTTGATTTAAAAACAATGAAAAAAAAACCTTCACATGGCTGCCATAAAATAATATTTGCAGACCTATTTAGGATTATTTATTTTGTATTTTTGCTGAATAGATCTTTCTATTTGATTAAGAAATTGATCCATAAATTTAGAAACTCAAAAACTTGCTAAAAGATAGACTAAAACCTAGTGTCCGTTATAACTGTTTTGCAGTATAATTTCCTTTACAAACTTAGAAAATAACAGTAAGCAGATATTATGTATTTATTTATTTAATTTCTACAGTTCTTGTTATTTAGAACAAAAAAATAACAGAATAATAGGAAGCAATTTTGAATTATGTTTTTATGTATGTATTTATTTAATTTCTACAGTTCCTGTTATTTAGAAAAAAAAATAATAGAATAATAGGAAGTAGTTTTTAATTATGTTTTTATGTATTTCCATTATGAAATTGAATAACAAAATTGGAATTAGTTGAATTGCATATGATTTTTAGGAAAATGTGATTGAAAATACAGAAAATAACCTTAGTTAAATTTAACATGATAATGAGAAATTATGATTTAATAATGGACATAAATTTTATTAGATATTATGTCAAAATTACATAAACTTTTGAATGCAAATTGTATGACCAAAAGATGGTTTATTGCTGAAAGTGTATTTTTCCTTACTTGTTGATTGGGAAAAGGGATTGTTTTGGTTTATTAAAAATCTTGAATTTGTGATTCTTTATTTCATTTTCTTGCTTCTTGGGGAAAGAAGTAATTTTTATATAGGAATGTATTGGGTTACTTTTAGGATGGAGATGCCAAATGTGGGTATATCAGAGATGGCTTTTCCTCTTTTCAAGAATTGAGCAATTTACTTGAAATGATTAGATCTAATTGGAATGACATTGAAATAGATGTTTATTGTCTAGCAAACTTATTTATTATTATCTCTACCACATCCTGCTGTGAGACAATTTACTTTTCATCATTTAGAATTGTACATTCAGACATTAGGGTTGCATCGGGTGTTCCCTCCTGCAATTGTTACTAGGTAGCTAGACATTTCGTGCAGGGCTGGGTTTCCTTCATTTCAGGAAGGGATCCGGGGAAGTGTAAATACTTCATGGTTGGGTGGAAAAGCACCTGAGCCATGTTTCTGTCTCTCGGCTTGTAGGTGGTGGACCACTTGGTTCATGCATCTGGAGAATGTGTTGATTTGTTATTTATTGATGTACTTGTTATTGTACCTATTTGGATGTATTATGGCATGTTGCCAAAGGATTTATATATATTATTTCATAGTGCTTATTACCTGGATTTAGCACGTGAATATGCAAGATTTATTGACATTGAGATTCTTATTTATAAGATTATCTTTTATTGAGATATTGTGACTAAGCGGATTAATTGCATCTTTTTATCTTTGAAAGTTGTATTTAAGTGGATTATTTACTTCTTTTGATTTTGTTATTGTGATGTTGTATTTAAGTGGATTTCTTACTTCAATTATTTTTAAGTTGGTTTAAATGCTTTTACTTGATTTGTGAGGTTTTACAAATCCTAACACTATTCTTCTGTCTCTGCCTCTGTACATTTCCAATACTTAGCCAATAACTAAGTCTTCTTTACCGAACCACAATCTCTGTTCCAACCTTGTTCCTTTTCTTGTTTCCATCAATGACAACACTCAATTATTCAACATAGAAGTGTCTCTTTCCAACAATCTCACCCTTTGGCATTGATGGCAACACTTAGTGAAAAATGCTTAACTGCCTTGACTGCTCCCCCTTTCTATATACACTTTGTATTTATTCTCCCCCTGAGATGTTTGCCCATTTTTCACTGATCTTCTTCTCCCCCTTTGACATCAATGGAAAAGGTGTAGGTTCTGGAGTAAAAAATTGTCAAAACTACAAAATTTGCTATACTTTGTCGCATATATACACGTACAATCCCCAACTTTATTTTACATGCGCTAGAGGATGTCATTGAAAATGTTCTTAATTTGGGCTAGCTCACTATCCCAGCCTTTCTTAGCATTGTCCAAAATTTGAATATGACCACTAAGTAGGAAAACTATGGTCTTTGCCTTGTGAAGATCTGAGGGTGTGTCAGTAAGTGAAGCTATTTGTGCTTCAACTACAAGATTAAACATAGAGTCTTACTTAGGACTGATTAGTCCTCTTAGCTGACACATTCTAGTTCTGATCTGATCCCTCACTTATTAGATTGCACAAGTCATTATGAAGGTTGATGACATGAATTTCCTTTTTGCTAACTGATTATGTTATCAGATCAAATGACTTAGAAATATTTATTAGTTTCAGCTCTAAATCCTTGATCTTCACATCTATTTCCTTAGTGGCTTCCAACCAGGATAAGAAAAATTTGTATATGTCACCAGCTTCTTTAATGGCACTCTGAATGCTTTTATCCTATTATCTAGTTGGGTTTTGTCATTAGCTATCATCTTATTTTTACTCAATCAATCTTTTCTCATCAAACTCCTGCTTAACTTTTATTTCTACAAATTTCTCAAAGGATTCAAAATGTTTACTTACAGAGTTTATAAGTCCTTTGAGTTGATTTTCTAATGACAAGGAGGTGTCCTTCTGGTATGTTGGCATCAGCTTCTCCAAAATGCTAGATGCCTCACCAATGAGCTCAGTATCCTCCATGTGAGACTTCAACATTTCCTCTTGCTTTTGCCTGTACAATTGAAGCCAATCTAAATTTTTGTACACGGGACATTATGTCCAAGTTTATTGGACCATGTAGAAACTCGGGCTCATTCAAAACTTGTTTTTCTTTCTCCAGAAGTTCCTTGACTGATTCTGCAGTGTCTCTTGGTATAGCAAAGACTTCTTCTTTCAGGATCTGCTCCAGATCATCTAGATCCATGTCCTTATTAGTATCCTCCTTTTGTTCCAGTGGAGGAATTTCCTTGACCCGTTCTTCCTCAGTCTTCTCCTTGTCAATTTTATCCTCAGCTTGATGTTCTGGAGAGGATCTTGTTTTAGCAGGTACTTCTTTCTCCTTAGTCACTTTGTCATCTTCATTTATTTCCTATTCAAGGTTCAGTTCTGGAATAGATGTATCATCTCCAACATCAATTTCTTTGTTGTCATAAATGGTAGGGAGATTAAATTCCTTTAATGTGTTCATAGTAAATTTCTTCAGTTTCTTTACCACCTTTTCAATGTCTCTTCCCATAAGAGCATTCATTCTTTTCTTTGACCTGAATTTGTTATGAATTGCTTTGGAGACTTTTACTTTTTCCTTTGGAGTGATTTCTGGACATAATTTTATTAAAGAGTGCTCTCTTAGTTCAGCATCCTTTGCCATGGCCGCTTCCTTTCATGTAGACATTATACTTGCCAGGCTATGTGGGAGATCATCAATTATTTCAATTAGGGCCTTATTGTAGATGATTAGGTATTCTACAACAACAGTCTCAATGATCCTCTTATCTGGATCATTATATTCATCATATAATTGTGCAACTGGTTTTAGATTTCCATCCACTGTTATGGCTTTGAGCACATCTTCAAGACTTATAGTTGTTTCTTCTGTTTGAGGCACATATTGATTTTACCTTTTCTCAGTCTTACTTTTACTGGAGGGTTTCTTTTTGTTGGTTCCAAAGGCTTTTGTAGCCTTAGTTTTCATCCTCTTTACCTCTTCATCAGATTCTGTTTCTTCTTCATCAACTGCAATGCTTACATGCATTCTTTTAGCCTTAATTTTCTTTCTTTTTTGGCTGGTAGCAGGAGTTTCCACACTTACAGATGGTGTAGAATTGAAGGGAATAGGTGTAGCTTCTTCAGAGGTAGATACTCTAGTTCTCCTTCTTGATGCTTCTGGTTTTTGTGATTTATCCTTGGGTTCTTCTGAAGCTTCAACAAATTCATTTTTCCTCTTTTCTTTTTCTTCCTTTTTATCTTGAGCTTTTTCCCTTGCCTTTGTCACTTGTTCTTTTGTGAACCCATGTTTCAGTCTTCTTCTACCTTCTTCATTTTCCTAGAGATTTTAGGCTTTCTCACTTCAACATGAATTTTAGAATATAATTCATTATAAGTCCCAAATCTTTCTTCATTAGCATCTTTGGGCTTACTTAATACATGTTGAGCATAATTCTCTAATATCCCTCCATCTACCTCTTAACCCATAGGCATAACCCATATGGTTCTAGGTTCAACAGCCTCCATCAAGCACTAATCTTTTGTCACAATAAAGAAAATAATATCCTTATATTTTTTAACAACTGCTCTGGGGATTCTTTCCCTGGTTTGCATTGACCTTTGGAAGTTTTTGAAATAGCCCCATAGGGCTGTGTTCTGAGCATCAATACTACCTATTCTATTAAGATGATTTCTAATTTGAACTGCAATAGGTTTATCATTTGTCCAAAATAGATTCTTCATATCTGGAAACTCTTGCATGAAGTAGAATAATAAATAGATAATCAATGTACCATGTTTGACTGGATATTTTTGCTCTTTGGTCTTCCTTAAATTTTCTATTAGTTGTTGTCAGAGCGGTTCACAAAGATCATACTCTGCATCTTCCTTCACCATCTCAAATTCTGTATAGATTGTTGTACCAGAGATTGAATTTTCCTGGTTTGAGAAATAAACATTGTATCCAATAACCATGGATGCAAATCTTACTGCATGATCTTCAATATCATTGATTGTTAGCACCCTTTTGTCAAACTTTTCTTCGGTGGCCACCATTACTTTATCATTCTTCACGTCTTTCAACATTGGTATCAATCCGGTGGAGCTTAATCCATTTACAACCCTTATAGCATCTTTTGTGATTTTAAAAGGTCTCTCGAGCCACATGAATTCATCATGAACCCTGCTCAACACATATCGGATCCACTCATCCTCAGTGAATATCAGGAAATCAATGAACTGAATGAATTTATTTGTTTCCAATGCCTTGTATTCATTATTCAAATCGTAATTCTCACCACACAAGTGATCTAGAAATAAATCCGTGAGTTTTCTTTTTCCATGCTCTTCTAGGGCAACATGAATATAAGCCCTAACATCCTCTACATACAAAACTTCGTGTGGAACTTTTGAAAATGCACCCATCTAATCGACTTCAACTGATTTAAATGGGTGTTTCTTGAATTTAGGTCATGGTCACTTAGTGATATCAACAACTTGTGGGGTTGCCATTGCAAAGATTCAACATATTCACAATAAGGTTCCAACGGTAAATACCTTGTTATGCCGAATTAGGGTTTTCTTCGCCTGAATCACTCTGAGTTCTTTGAATTTCTATTGTTGTTTGAAATCTATCTTCAATCTTTCTTGGATATCTAATGGCTCAAATGTAAAGTGAGTTAGAAGGAAAATAAGTTTCTTTTTATCCTCCACACTTGACCTAATCGTCATAAATGCTTATTCTCAAAAGTTGCCTGACTTTTCTCTGATAAATACAATCGATCAAAATTGCTCCACAAATAGCCGCACTGACTTATTTTCTTCCATATTTTCTTTCATAAAATATTTCATATCGGATTCCACCACATATCTTCGTGCTAGATTCCAGCACTAACTATCTTGCTGGGGTTTTTGGATTTTCAACACTGCTCCCCTTGAGCTAGAGCTCCCAATTCACTTCCCGGAGGAAGTATCTGCACCAGATGATGGTGCAGATTCATTCTTGACTTCAATTACATCTTTCTTAATACAAATATTGCCCATTTCTTTCTTAATTTCAACCGGATCAACCTTTTCTTTTCTTTTATCATTTCTTTTCTCTATTTTCCTATTTTCAGTATGGTAGTTTCTTTTCACATTTTTGCTTTTGCCGACTCTTGCAATATGTCCATACTTGTTGCAATTGTAACACACAATGTTTCCTTGTCCTTGATTCCTTTAAATCAATTCATCCTAGATTTGCATTGATTAGCCATGTCTCCAAATCTATTGCATGTAAAACATCTTCTATTGAATGATTGAGTATTCTTTGAATTTTGAAAGCCATTTCTTACCAGATTTCTGCATTCATTTAATCTATGACCAGTTTTCTTGCAATTGAAACATTGACCAGAGAATGATGGAACATTCTGATTTACTCTACTTTTGCATTGAGTAGCCTTATGACCAAACTTATTGCAATTAAAATAGTTACCATTGAAAGATGAATACCTTTGAGCATTTGGCTGCCTGACCAAAGGTCTTCTAGGTCTTCTTTGATTTCTGAACTGGTTCCCTCTATTTTACTTTAACTCAAGTTTGCTTGGCTAGATTTTGAACTTACTCCTTTCTCAAATCCCAAACCTTGCTTATCATCGGCACCATTTTGACTAGAAATCATCTCATAGCACTTTGCAAAACTTATCTTAAACTTTTCTTCATAACTCTTGGCTACTTCTAGATCAAATTTTACAAGTAGCACTTCTTTGCCCAATTTTTCACATTCCTCTAATTTATCTTTAACAACTTGATTCAGATGTCTTTCAATTTCTTCCTTCTTTTCAACTTCCAGTGTCAAATCATTTAGGATTTCATGTGCTTCATCTAGTTGATCATTTAGCTCCTTGCTTTTCTCTTTGAATTTCCTAACTTGCTCTCTTAGCTTTAGGATGCATTCATCAGCTTCTTGAATATTAGCTTTTAGATCCCTGATTTCTGTCTCAAAATTTTCAAGATCAATAAGGGCTAATTCTAGTTCCTTATTGCTTTCATAATTTCCAAATCTTCTTGCTGCCATAATTACACTACCCCAGATCTTCCTTAAGGTGTTAGGCCTCTTCCAAGGAACCTTGGTTTGATACCAATTGTTGATAGTAAGGAATACTAAGGGGGGGGGGTGAATCAATATTCCACAAAACCACTTCTCAACAAGTTTATAAATCCAATTTCCAAAATTAATAATATGAAAGCAAAATAAACATAGGAACAACAACTACAAAGACATAACACATGAACACTAGGATTTTTATGAGGAAAACCTAAAAAGGGAAAAATCACGATGAGTGTTAGCTCACAATATGTTAATATAGCACAATACTAGATTACAAGAAGGCTCACTGCCCAAAGAAATGCTCACTGCAAGAAAGGCTCACTGCCTAGAGAAAGAAAGAAGGAAGAATGGCTCACTGCCAAGTTAAACTACTCAGATTGTATCTACACATGCATGGTTATAGCTCTAATGAAGCACATAAATACTGTCTCAAAACTCTTCATGTTTGACTGCTCTATTTCACTGCTCTGCTTTTACATAGGAATAAGATCTCTCTACTTCTGCTCTTTATTATTTCCACAAAATTGCCTTCCACTGTATGTCACACATATGTATGTATCACTTTCGTATCTCAACACCAAATACTGAATTTGATCCCTTATAAATATCCGCAATACTTAAAATTTTCATATTAGGTCAGCCTAGTAAAGTGAAGCATGCACTCATACCTTAAGTAAGTTGTCGGCCAAATTCATTTACCAAAACTCCCAGGGGACTCAAAAAAAACTTGAATTGCATTCTCAAATGTCAGCCTCAACTATTTAACAACTTAGGATTAAGTTCTAAACAATAGAACTTACCCCATACAATTCAAACTTATCATGTCGGCCTCTAACTTAGACTGCCACTGATTCAGTTCATCTATAGAACTACATTTTTTACTGCGGGCCACAAGGCTTACTAAAAATCATGTTAAAGACTCCTCAGACATTATAGATCATACCTTCAGAATCGCAAAGCAAAATATCCTTTGGCAGCAAAATGCTGACCATCAGAACTCAGAATCTGTCATAGTCAAACTCTGTCAAACAGTGTGGCGATACTCAACAGCTTGCAACTATCTTTTCAGTGGACATCAAAACTTACAACTCTAGATTTAGACACTTCATATAATTTTTTACAACACCTCAAAACCACATATCTAGATATGCAACACCGGAGGAATACGGACCAAAACAACTGAGTATAGTACTCTGAATAGCACTGTATTCTATTCTACCAGACTTAGGCCATTTGAAGATATACTTCTATAACTGATCAAAAGCTAAAACCTTGAATATAAGATCATATGAGAGTTAGGAACATCATATCAGAACCACAAACCTTGGTCTTCAACTGCGGACCAATGCCAATCCAAACACTGTTCTTCTATCTCTGCCTCTATACATTGCCAATACTTAGCCAATATGACTAAGTCTTCTTTATCAGACCACAATCTCTGTTCCAACCTTGTTCCTTTTCTTGTTACCATCAATGACAACACTCAATTATTCAACATAGCAGTGTCTCTTGCCAACATATAGTAGATGTTTTTTCGGAAATTTACAAAAGTGTGTAAATTAAGAAATTACTTGGAGATTACAATCTAAAATTTACATACTCTATTTGTCTTTGAGTTTAAAGTAGAATTTCTTAATCACATGTGTTTTTGGACAAAACATGGGTGATTTTGTAGCCAAACAACTTAGGACCTTAGAGATGTCATTTAGTATTCTATTAGAGCCCCTTGAATGGGACAACCAAACCACTTGCCTACTTAGCTATTTGAGTGTCTTTTCAACAAACAAATGCATATAGAATACTCTTGAGGTTAAAAAATTTCAAGTAAAGGGATTTTTTATTCCAACATGTGGCATACCAAAACATACACCAAGTAGAAAGATTAAATATTGCTTTGGATTTTGTGAGTGATTTGGTGGCTAAAACTACTATTTACTATGTGGTATTCCATTTTGAAGTTTAAGGCATATGAGCATGCTCATAAGACTTTATTTTCTAGACCTCCTACACTTATTTGTCCTTAATACTTTCTTTCTATTTTCATTTGTTTGACATAAGGAAATTGTTACTTGCCTTCCCATTTAAGCAGACTTTGAAACAAACTTATCCACTATCCCTATGAATTTTCTTCAAGTTCTTGTATATATTTCTTTTTTTTTTTTTGGGTGCCTGGTAAACATTTTTTCACGTGACTGGTGAGGCTGGCATGACACGCCCTCTGGTACCACAGGGACGGGGGGAGACTAGACCTCGTGACCATCTTTACCACAATGAAATTACTTAGCCAATCGAGCCAGGGCCCCCGCAATTTATATATTTCTTATAGTTTATGAAGAGCAAAACTTGTAATTTTTTTTATAGTAAGCAAATTTTTTTAGTGGCGAATATTCACCAAATGGCTAATAGTTAAAATCAAGGATTCAATTTTTGATGAATAGTACAAGATGTAAGGTGACCTAAATTGCCACATTTGTATAAAATTTTAGTTTAGTGCTAGTTAAACTACTTGAGCATTTATTTTATTAAACCTTTAAATTCAACTAGTTTTCCATAGTATTTGATGCATGATTAGATCTGATTTGCCTAAAGTTTATAAGTGATATTAAAAACCTAAATTAATATGCCATTAGTATTACATAATTCTTTCTTATTTTTAGGCCATATCTCCAATCTTCATTTTTGATTGTTGATTTTGTCTCTAATCTAATGGTTTTCATTGCTTTCTAGGAGCTAAAATGTACTTGTGCTTTCAAATGTTCAAATGATCCTAGAAAGAAAGCATCGTAAGTTTTATCTAGACATGTGGGTGAGGCACTACTTTCTTAGTCTAGAAGGAAATAATTTATCTATAGGTGCAACACTACATAATTCCTATTTATTACGTCCCTTATAGATAGTAATAGTAATCATTAGATAAGAGACGAGTTTGTAGCTTTGAGTAGGGCCATTATAAAAGAATCTTCTTTATATGGAATTGTCCCCTCGACCTCCACAAGGGGCACTGCACCTTGATCCCTTTGGTGGCTACTGGCCCCAAGCCCCTACTTTTCCATAGGAAGGATTTGCCATGGTAATTAATGTGTCTACCTATTATTTGTCAATATTTGCTAGGATTTTTTATAAATTTCTGGAGATGTCCATAAATTTGCTAATAAAATTAATATTTTTTCAAAAAAAGGAAAGATTTGCCAATAAAAAGTAATATTTTTTTTACAAAAAGGAAAGATTTGGTAGGATTTTATAAAAATTTTTAAGGGCCTTTTATTAAATTTATCACTGATAGTAAGTATTCCTTATACCCATAATAATCATATATTATAATAATAGTATGGATTTAAGCAACTACTATTCATCTAGGTAAGCAAATACTATTCATCTAGGTATCACCCTAATGATACCTTGTATAACTACTCAATCAACATTTTGATATAACTCAAATATCATAAAAGGTATCACTCAAGTGATACCTCAAACAATGCAAATAATATAATGACAAATATTGTTGGCCTCCTACCAAGTAGTGGTAAAAAATAAAATCCCTTTTTCATCATGTGTTAGGACTATATTGTTAGTGCAAAGCTTCATTTAAACCCTACTAAAATCCTAGAAAATCCAATGTCTAAGATTTTTAATTTTTATTGCTTTCCCTTTTCTTATATTTCATTATTAACTTGTATTCCTTGGTTCCTTACTCATAAGTGGTGTCTTTTATGTCTTATTCCACGTTGGTGACTAGTCAATTACAAACATCCTTTATAGTGCATAGTCACACGCCCTAGTTACCACTTCACTTTGTGTTATGTGTTAAACCCTTGTTTAACTTTTCTAGTCATGTCTTAGTTTAATCAAAACCCTGAAGGCACGATCAGGCCAAGTTTGACATCTAGTTGACTTTGGTGGACTAGTTCCCCTTGCTCGTGGTAGCTTAGCTGAAGGACGACTTCTGGTTTAGATATATGCTTACTCATCATGTTGTAATTGCTTAATAAAAGGGTAGAGATGCCGATATCTATGTAATTTGAATGTTTCCATAAAAAAATTACATTATTTTCCTTGATTGAGCTCTTTTCCTATGTACTTTACATACCACTTAGTGTCAATTGTCTAAATGACATCATGCATAATGTTACACTACACACGACTTGTAAAATTACCTAGTGTAGTTTGCTTTGACATTGCAAGGTTGACCCTATTGGTTATTTTCTCACTTTACTCTATGAAGTACCCTCCCCACTAGCACCTACATCAGCATTTTGAAATCAATATCAATTCCTCATTATTTATGAACATATATGAGTTAGTGCCTTGTAGTTCTTCTTCCTAAAATCATTAATCACGTGACAAATGAGATACATATTTACAATTCTGTGTTTATATGGGCCTATTATATGACCAATAGAATCAAAGTTGAATATTAAATTTTTTCTACAAAGCCCCACATATGTGGTCACTTCCCATTGCATCATGCACTCTCTTCACATTGACAAGTCACCTTGTGAGTAGCCTTCATGACTTGTCATTGTTTGATGCTAAGCCACATGGCAACGCCTATCCATTTCAAATATAATTGTCAAAATATTATTGGTTAATGTTGTTTCCACCTCTACTCTTGTCATTGTGCTGCACGTCAAAATTTGAACTACTTTTGAATGGCCCATTGTATCTTTCTTGGTCTTTTCATATCCAATCACATAAAAGATCATGCCTTTTTTCCTCACTTTAGAACCTTTCCATGTGGCATTCTCTTATTGTAAGACACCACCCCTTTACGTCAATGAATCACCACTTCCTACATCTTTCTTCTATGTGCTACATGCTACTCTATCAATCTTGATTCAAAATTATGATCAATGATTATATTTTTTTAATTTTTAAATCTTTTAACCATGTTTTTTGTGTCTACTCTATCTATACATGAATTATCCATTAATGCAATATCTATGTATTCATAAGCAATTAGTCTACACAATTGTATCATCTATGAACCCTAGAGCTATGAACTCTCCTTGTTCAAGTACCATTACTCGTAGAAATCTGTAGTAAAATGCTATTGCTAATGAATTTATTCAAACAATAGGGGCCTACAAAAGATTGAATTAGTTGAACTGGAGGGGAAAGCATTGGTGTTGCTCATCTCATATGATTAAAATTATAGAATTTAGTCTAGACTTCTAGGAGGTTGGGTAAGTCCAAACTCAATTCCTTGTGCTATATCCATTACGCATAGTTTTCTATATGCTTAAAGCTTCTGCTACATAGATTTTTTCCATTTTTCTAAGAGTTTATCGTTTGCTATGTGCTTGTTGTTTGCTTAACTTTCAATATTATTGAGTTGCCATACAAGAACTTGTCTTAGTTGTCAAGTAGTCTAAAACATGAATCCTTTAGTTTCTCAAAATGTTTCAAAATGAAGCATTAGTCAAGATGTGGCTAAACAACCCCCATGGGAAATAATAAAGAAATTCAAAAAGGCCACAAGTAAAAATTATTTGACCAACCACATAGAGCATAAAATGAAAGATATTAGAGATTCTCTTACGTTTAGAACTAGATGGGATTTGTTTAGCGTTTTCTTTAAGAATTCTTTTGACATTATTTCTTTATGCAATACATTAAGGTGAAACATGGGAAAGGTGGTCATGCACAATTATTTTGTGGATATAGAACTAATCAAATAAAAAACAAGAATGTGTAATCCTAAAACTCACTCAATAATGGATTCACAAGGAAAAAAGTTCATTATCATAGAACTCTTTCAAAATATATTTGAACTAAACCCTAATGGCAAACAACTACCAAAATTACAAACTTTAGCCACTAAACATAACAAGAACAAAACTAGCTACAAGGCCAAGTGGTTGCCCCAATACAGGGTGAAATGGGATGACAAAAAACTAGAATTGGCATAGGTAAATTTGAAGGAGATGTCCACATCCTCCAAGTTTCATCCTTCTTGCACACCATTATCACAGGAGATGAGTAAGCACTTTGACTATGCCTAATAATGCTTGCCTCTAGCATCTCCTAAACTATCTTCTCAATCTCACTTTTTTGTGCATATGGATATCTGTTAGGCCTGATGTTGGGTGGTTGGCTCCCTATTACTAGTTGAATGGCATGATCATGATCTCTCTTAGGAGACAATCCTTTTGGCATCTCCCCAAAAACTAATGAGTGCTTATCTACAATTGCTTGTATATCCAGTGGTGTGGAAGCCTTTGAGTGATAAGCTTCTAATGAAAATAATTGTGCCACAAAACCGTTAGTCTTTTTTCAAAGAATCTTTTTTATTTGATGAGAGCTTAATATTTGTGGGGACTTTGCATGCAACCCTCTTATCTCAACTATCTTTCCTTCTGAATGAAACCTCACAAATAGATGCTGGAAGTTGGACATTTTGGAGCAGAATCATTTGTATGCTAAACCATCCAAGTGTATCTTTGGTGTCAAAGAAGTGGAGTACCTAGGTCACATTGTGTCACATGAGGGAGTCAAGGTAGACCCTCATAAGATTTGGGTGATTGTAGAGAGGAAAATTCCTAAGACCCTTAATAACTTATGAGGTTTCTTAGGGCTTACAAGTTATTATCACCAATTTGTAAAGAATTATGGTAGCATAGAATTTCCTCTTATAGATTTGTTAAATAAGGATTATTTCCAATGGAATGAAGTAGCTACAATGGAATTTGAGCAACTAAAGGAAGCCATGTGCACTTGACTCCAGTCCTAGCTACCCTAGATTTTTCTAAAACATTCATTATCAAATGTGATGCTTCAGGACATGAGATATGAGTAGTACTCATGCAAGAAGGAATAACCATAGCATTTGAGAGTCACCAACTCAAAGGTAAGAATTTGTTGAAGCCAATTTATGAGAAGGAAATATTGGCTATCTTGCATGCAATCAAACAATGGAGACCTTATCTAATGGGAAGACACTTTAAAGTCAAGATAGATCATTTAGCCTCAATTATTTCTTGGAACATAGGTTATCATCTGAAGAACAACATAAATGGGTCACAAAGATGTTGGGATATGACTTTGAGATCATATATAAGAAAGGCAACGATAATGTTGTGGCTGATGCTCTATTAAGGTGAAATAAACCCACAGAGTTACTTTTGTATGCTATTTCCATATTACAAGCAGACTGGGCAAATGAGGTAAGAGAAGAGTGGGAGAAGGACACATATACTCAAACTCTCATTGAGAAACTTCAACAAGATTCAAGTATGTCTAACAAATTTTCATGGAAAGGAAATGTTTCATGGTACACAGATAGGTTATACCTTTGCAATAATTCAACCCTTAAGTTTAAGGTGTTGGAAGAACTACATGCTTCTCCAGTAGGTGGGCACTCACGATTCTTGAAAACTTATCATAGAATTAAGTAAGATTTTTTTTGGGAGGGGTTGAAAGGGAATGTTCAAAAATTTGTAGCCAAATCCATGGTGTGTCAACAACACAAAGGGGAGACAATTAAGACTCCAAGTCTTCTACAACCCTTGTGTATCCTAAATTAGAGGTGGGAGGAGGCATCTATGGATTTCATCACAGGTTTTCCCAAATCTGAAAGAAAAAATGTCATCATGGTTATTATGGATCATCTCACCAAAATGCACACTTTTGTGCTTTGACACACCCATTGGCAGCAAACACTGTAGCAATAGCATTTATGAATACTATTCAAAAACTACATGGGACTCCAAAAGTTATTGTAAGTGATCATGATCCTATATTTACAAGTAATTTTTGGACTGACTTATTTTCATGCTTGGGCAATCATCTTGCTCATAGTTCATCATATCATCCCCAATCTGATGGACAAACATAAGTGGTCAACAAATGCTTGGAAGGCCATCTCTAATGTTTTTCTTCAGATAAACAAGAGAGATGGGTGCAATGGCTACCACTAGCAGAATGGTGGTATAATACTTCCTTCTATACTTCTTCCAATATGTCTCCATTTTTGGCACTATATGGGTACCATCCACCATAAATCACCTCTTCATTGTGGGAACACTCAAAGGTTCACACAGCTGAAGAAAATATTCAACATCAACAAGAGGTATTGGCTAGTCTTCGAGAGAACTTGGCAATGGCATAAAACAGAATGAAGCAACAAGCTAATCAACACCATAGTGGGAGATTGGATCTTTGTGTGATTACAACCATATAAGAAAATGCCTCTAAAACAACAACAAAAAGATAACAAGCTTGTGCTCAAGTACTATGGTCCTTATAATGTGTTGTAGAAGATTGGAAAGTGTAGCATATAAATTGGATTTCCCTATGTCAACAAAAATTCATCCAATCTTCCATGTTTCATGCTTGAAGAATGTTATTGGGAAAAAGGTGGTAGCACAGACTACATTACCTAAGCTTGATGAGGAGGGAAGAATAGTTTTGGATCCTAAGAGAATTCTTCAAACATGCACTAAGAAGCTGAGGACAAGGGAAATCATAGAATATCTGATAAAATGGAAGAACTCTCTAGTTGAAGAAGCTACATGGGAGAATGAGGATTTTGTACAAAAGCATCCACAATTGATCAGCGTTGAGGACAAAACTTCTCTGAAGAGGGGGTCATGCTACACCCTTAATACTATAGTGTGTATATGATTATGAGTAGTCGTCTTGTGGCTACATTAACTCTTAATTATGATATATAATCATTATTATAGTCAATTATAGGTTATTATGTCAGCCTAGGGGTTATATTTAATTATGTAAGTTCATCCTAGGTGGTAGCCAAGGCCTAATTAGGTATATATAGGAGCTAGTGGTAAGTTTGTGATCATCATATTGCATATTATGTTCTTATTGGAGATATTTGGAGGTTTTCCCCCTCGAAGTGGCTTGTTATTTTCAGTTATTATCAAGTATTTACAACATATTTCCTATCATATTCTTTCTTGTGCAAGTTATTTCATTACAAATTAGGACATGTAATTGTAATTTTGACTTAGAATTAGAATTAGAACTTGAAATAGGACCTCAATATTTAATTGTAGTTTTTATTTTCGCATTAAAATTATAACTTCAATGTTTAATTGTAATTTTAATTTTCACATTAGAATTAGGACTTGCAATTAGGACATGTGGTTGTAATTTTGACTTAGAACTAGAATTAGGACATGTAATTATAATTTTGACTTAGAATTAGAATTATGACTTGTAATTAGAATTAAATGCATGATTTTAAAAGTAAATAACCTATAAAATAAAAACATATACATACATAGTCCATTCAATAAATACTGAAATAGTCTAGAAAAATACTCAAAATCTCACAATCACTGAAATAAATACTAAAATAGTCACAATCCATGAAATAAATACTAAAATACTCATAGTCCATAAAAATAAATATCAAAATAGTCATAGTCCATGAAATAAATGCATCATTACACTCTAAGTTATATCATCATCAAACTGAAGAGGCCTCTTAGTTCCACATGAAATAGATGCTGGCTCACTCTATACAAGAAAAAGAAGCTTCAAATCAATTAATGTAAAAATTATATGCATATTGTTTAAAACAAAACCAAGAAATTAAATATTTAAATCTAGACTCATGTGCATGCATAGTGCATGATGTTTATCATCTCCCACATCTTGGTGGCTTGGTATAGCTATTGAATGTGTACAAAAATTCTCACTTGATAATTGTTATATTTAAATAAAACATGGATTAGGCTTGAGTATTTACAAAATACAACCATAAAAGACTTAGAAATTGCATAGGATTTACTAATAGGACCTGAAATGCTATTGATGACTCATGAATTTATCCATGCTCATCACTAGTAGGACTTGCTACTACCCTGAGAGTGTTATGGTCCTGCATATATGTACATATATTTTTAATGATGAATTTAAAATTAAAAAACTATACCTCAAGTGAATTCAAAGTATAAATAATTCAACTACACACCAAGTATGAATTAGGCATAACAATTGATGATGGAGGATTGCTCACCTCACTTTTTGGTTGGTTTGACATGGAAGTGTTATGACCTCCTACCTACTATAAAAATGATGTCAAGCCCAATATTATTAGAATTAAAAATGTATTAAACATGTCCTAATATACTTGGTCCTTCTAGGAGTTTGATTCATATTTGAATTATTCTATAAGTATTAAAATGTATCTAATTTTAAGAAACTAATTAAACATATTTAATGAACTCTAGATAATTAAGGGTAATTTATTGCTCTACTGTGTAAGGTGTGCCAAGTTTGTGAGGCCCATATTCTCTCCTTATGATTCTACTTTAGTTTGATAGATTTATTTGTTATGACACTCCTAGACATTGCATTTTATATTCTTATGATTATAGACTATGCTTGGTATTGGCATCATGTTAGAGTAACATTTTATGGATTATTAATGATAACGTAGATTAATTATTGATTGTGGATTTAATCAAGTTTTATTGGATTAGAGGTTACAAATTTTAATTACTATTATATAATAGATTTTGAATGAACATAATTGTGTATGTTTAATGTATATCATAATTGGTTACATGTGATGTGTGTTATCAATAAATGTAGAGGAGATACCGGTCTAGAGATCTGGTCCTCAGTCAAGTCTTTGTAGTCAGTTTATACCCTGGTCAGGGAGCTAGAGATTGACAACAAAACATAAAGAATAACCAAATAGATCATCACATACACATCAAAATAAGATAACACACATAATTACCCAGTACCAATAGACTTCCATATATATATTAGCAACAATCAAATGTATACATCCATTGTCCATCCTCTGACATAGTTATATACATGACTTCTATGTCATTGCTTACATCAAAATATACCCCTATTCTCCTATCATGCTTAATTATATTCTACTATCTCTTATCTCTATATATATACACTATATCTAATATATCTAAGGATGTGTTATTTATCATCTTCTGTTGGCTTCCAACCTCTGCATCATGAGTAGTCTCCTCCGATTGGCTCTATTCTCTGTCAATAACCTGCTAACATCACCCCCCCGCAAAATTATGTCTTTTCCTCAAGACATGTCTTGCTCTGGTTGATAATATTTTTTGAGTCTGACACCATTGACATATCCAGCTGATAGTTTGCTCTCCATGTTCCTTAGTCTGACTACTCCAGAATCTGCAAATTTTTCAATGTAGTATGGTCCTAGCCACCTTGTCTTTAGTTTTCCTTGCTTCTTAAACTTGCTATCATACATAAGTACTAAGTCACCTTCCTTGAATGTCTTGTTCCTCAAGTTTCTATCATACCAAGCCTTCTATTTGTTTCTTTCCAAGTTCATATTATATGCTGCCATTAATCTATCCTCATCCAGTTTTTCTAATTCTTCAATCCTCTGTGTGAGAGATTCTTCTTCACCCAATTTGAGAGTCCTTCTTGTCTAGAAATTTGGAAATATGAAGTGTACCGGTATTGTAGCATCTAGTCCATATACTAGTTCATAGGGAGTGAAATTAGTGGTTCTTTTGAAGGTTGTCCTGTATGCCCATAGTACCATAGGTATTTTTAGATCCCAATCTATTTTATTTCCACTACACATCTTTGTCAATGCTACTCCAATGATGTTATTCAAGACTTTACTTGCTCCATTTTCTTGTGGATGATATGGTGAACTCCTGTTGTGGCTTATCATGAAATTGTCTAGTAGCTCTAAGATCATCTTGTTTACAAAATATTTACCTTGATCACTTGTTATGCTTAATGGACAACCAAATCTAGTAATTATATCTTCATAGATGAATTTGGTAATTTTTGTTGTGCAGTCTCTTGTTGGTTGTGCTTCAACCCACTTAGTTAGGTATTCTACTCTAGTAATGATGAATCTAGCTTTAGACTACTTTGTCAGTGGATCTATAGGTCTAATGAAGTCAATGGCCCATTTCTAAAAAGGTAATTATGTTGAAATTGGTGTCAGTGGCATTTCATCTCTTACAGTAGGTCTTCCTGTTCTCTGATAGACATCACAATTCTTTACATATCTCTTTGCATCTTTGAAAAGTGTAGGCCACCATAACCTAACTAGTTTATTTTCCTTCTTGTTATGTCTCTGACATTGTGTCCTCCAGCTATCCCTTCATGAGCTTCCCTTAGAATTTCTTCTCTTTCATGTTCATACACTACCCTCCTGATGATGTCATCATTTCCCTAGATGTGTAGCTCTCCTTCAATTAATGTGTATGGAAAAGACTTCCACATTAGGTTTTGTTTCTCTTGTGATGGCATTTATGCTGGAAATTCCCCTATAGCCAGTAGGTATCCTATGTCTTCCAGTTCTTCTGATATCATAGTTAGTCTGAATAGATTTGTACCAGGTAGTTCCTCTTCCTATTCCTTTGGATCTTCTCCTATCTCAATTCTAGACAAATAGTCAGGTCCCTGATTGTGCTTCTCTGGTTTCACCATGATTGAGAATTCAAATCCTTGAAACAAGAGTAGCCATTGACAAATTCTTCCTTGGATGATTGGTTTGTTGAGTGGGTATTTCAGTGGTTCATGATCAACATAGAATACAAAAGGTGTTGACAAGAGGTAATGTCTGAACTTCTATAATGCATATACCATTGATAGAGCTCTGTTATGATTTGGCTTCTTCCTCTTCCGCATTTTGTTGAAAATTTATCTCCCTAATTCTGATGAGTGTGGTGTGTATGTTTTTGTTTGGATAAAAGAATGAGAAAGTATGAATGAAGTCTTTTTGCAATTCTTCCCAATATCTAGTTTCTTTCCTTCGTTCTTGTTTTATATACCATGTTTTTACAATTGGTGAGAGTGTCCAATAAAATAAGTGGGTATACAATACCTCATTATATTCATTTCTACCTTTCCATATCATTATACACATAGACAAATGTTCTTGTGGGGAGATCTGACCTGAATACTTAGGTATTATGTCATATTTCCCTTCCTCCAACAAATATCTTGTCTTGATGAATATCTTGAATGTTGACCACTGATCAATTGTATCTTTGTGTGTGTTCCACCAATTTGCAGCATTGCATATTAATGTGTGTTGTGTAGCCTGTAATCTTATCTCTTCATTTAAAAAAAACTATCTCCATTTTTGCTAGATATTTATGTAGGTCTTGCATGCCTGAAAACCTAGGCAACTTGATATGTGACATTCCTTTTAAAATGTGACTTACCTAGTGAGATCTCTACTCCATATCTTCCTTATCCTTCTTGAGTGTGCTGTAGATAGTCTCTGGTGAGTTCTGATGAAGTGCAAAAGATTGCGGTGTGTCTTCTTCATCCCTCCTGATCATGAATATTCTTCGGTAACCAAGCATTTTCCTTATTTTTAGTTTCGGTTCTTCTCTTATCCAAGCTTCCAAAAATTCCCCACTATTTGTACTATAGTGATCATCATCTATCTCCACTTCACCCTCAGAATTAGGCTCTTCTATTGTCTCCTCTGCATCCAACCTTGTGATTGTATAGAGATTCTTTGCATCCTTGTCACTATATTCATCCTGGTCAGTTTATTCTATATATGCTTCCTCCATTGATGAACCCAGGGGGATATTGACAACTTTGTTCTCATTGGAAAATGATAGTTCTTCTCTCCAGGAGTCTATGACACCATTTGCATCTACAAACCATCTTAAGCCCAAAAGTGCATTAAAAGCTTCTCCTTGATCCTTCATGACTATCACAATGAAATATAAGACATGTTTGATTCCCATCAGGTTAACTTCATCTTGCTTCCATGTTCCCATTGTCTGCATGTTAGATCCATCTGCCAAGATTATATTGTAGGTTGTTTCTGATAGCTTAGGTTTTTCTAACTATTCCCATAGCTTTTTGTTATCATGTTAACATCTACTCCTAAATCTATCATGACATTCTAGACCTTTTTGTGATTGATGTGAACATCCACCATAAGTGGTTTTATCTTCCATTCTCTATTTGTTCTTCCCATCCTCTGGAGTTGACTCCTTTGACCTTGTAAACTTATTCCAGTACTTAGAGAATTGCTTCAGTTTCTCAATGAGTCTATGTTGATGTGTCAATTGGGCTAATTACTTGAGGACATCCACTTCTCCTTTGGTGAAATATTGCTTGTATTGTTTCTCCTTTTCTTGCTGCTTCCTTATTGTCTGTTTAGCCTCCTTCACAACTTCTTCATGTTGTTTCTTGGTCAAAAAAAATTCTTCATCCTCCTCACTATCTTCCTCCTCTGTCTCAATGATATAATGTCTTTCAGTATTGGTTCCTTGTCTTGTCACTACCATAGATTTCTCCTTCCTTTTTCTTCTCTCTTTTTCAGTATGTTTTGGTGTACTTCTCCGGTAGTACTCTTTCTCTTCCATGGATTCAGTTGAAGATATGTTTGTCTCCTCTCTGTTGTTCTCCCTGCAAGTTCTTGTTCCTTTGCCTTTTGGTACTCTTCTTATGATCCTTGCTCCTTTTTTATTGTTTAGGTTTTGTAACTCGTCACTCTTAGATTGTGGCTGTGCATTCTATAAGTATTGTTGTGATCTCTCACAAGACAATAGGTCATGTTCTATGCCATTACAAAATGAACATTATGTATTCTTTTTAGCCCAACATTCATTAGCAAAATGTCCTAACTTACCACAATTGAAGCATGTTGCATCCTCCCTCCTTTGATTTCTTCTATGACCTTTGCCTCCTCTGTAGCCTCCAAACCATTCTCTGTCATCATTATTATAGCTATTTCCATATGATGGACCACAAGAATTTGAATTATGTATTGCATAACATTCCTCTGATTTCTCCAACTTGGCTACTTGTAGTCCTGATCATATGAATTTATTTCTTTCATGTATGTCATATTACTACTCTCCATAGATTTTGTAGTGTTTTCACCATACCATGCTTCATCTTCTTAATCGGCAAAGTCTCTTATCCTCCAGAAGTTCTGTGAATGACAATCCAATGTTTCATGGTCATCCCATTCTCCACATAATCCACAGTATACTGAATTGAATTTTTCATTATTGCTTTGGTATCTACTTTATTGCATTAGCTTGTCTTTCACCTTTCATCCTAGGGCATTCATTTCTCAAGTGGCCTTCTCTTGTGCAGTATGAACACCAAATATTAGGTCTTTCCTTCTATGTATTCTCCTCCTGCTTAGCTAATATCTCTTGCCTCAGCTTTAATTGCTCCAATTCCAAATTTAGCTTCTCCAATTCTAGGTTTTCCTTCATCTTATCTTGTCTGCACCAAGATTGAGACTCTATTTGGCAGGCCAATGTCACTGCTTATGCATATGTTTCAAAAATCCTTCCATCTAGGGTTGATATGATTTCAGGGATTATTCCAGAAATAAACCATTCTATCTTCTGCTTCTTAGTCAATGGTTCCTCTAATCTCCTAGTTGTCTCCTTGAATCTCTTATCAAATTCCTTTATTGATTCTAACTCCAATTGCATAGATCTCTCATATTACTTACTCTTTCTGTCAGAACCTTCAGAACTCCAAAGTTCTCTAAAAATAGCTTCTTGATCTCATCCCATTCCTTGTCACTGTTGGGCATGTCTTCCTATACCACTTCAATGCTTCATTCCATAAGGTGTCTATGAAGTCAAACAACTTGATTTCATCTCTTGTTTCTCCCTTCTAGTTCCAAATAGACTCCAAGACAAAAATATGCTCAGCTGCTTTAGTAGTATCCTTTTCGAATATAGGTAACTTAACTAGGGTATTCATGATTACTTTCCTCCAACTCTCTAGTACTTTGATATAGATTTCCTCTGGTCTTCTTCTCTAGTTCAACTATCTTTTATCAACTTGTTTTCCTTCTCTTCCATTATCTCTCTGTAATTGGGTCTCAAAGTATTCCTCTCCTAAAACCTTTGTAAAACTGCTTCGAATCTCTGTTAATCTCTTTGCTTCTTTGTTTACTCAAATATATTCCTTATCAACTAAAATTGTCTTGACTTTATATGGCACTTGAGGTGGTTCATGGTCCAAGGGTTTTGTCTCTTCATAGTACCTCTTCAAATTAGGGGAATCTCTTATCTTTGTAAATAACATCATGTCAACATCTAATGATGATTCAAATAGACTTCCAAAACCTTCAAAACTCCTCTCAATGTTTACCACATTTTCTCCTTCTTCAATTATCTTCTTTATGCTTTGGAAAATTAACTCCTCTATATATTCCTCATCCATCTTCAAAATCTTTGGTGTTAACTCATATGTTTTGGCAGTCTGCAACATAAACCCTAATTTGCCTGTTTCTTCTCTTTCCCTTTTGCATTCCTTTCTAATAGTACCCCCAGTGGTGCACTCCTCAACATTCTCCATAACATCTTATATGTCATCACCTTTAGATCTCCTTTCTCCAGCAACACCCTCCTTGGCGCACTCAGTAGCATCCTTCATGACGCGCTTGTCCTCTTCCTTCCATCTAGCAGCACAGTGACACACTCTTCAAATTCTTTTGCCTTTTCTTTCGCACTTTCCATTATCTCTCCTTCCTTCATAATTTGTGCCCTTTCTAATATTCTATGGTAACATTATTATCACTCCTGAGTTTGCTTCAATCTCTCTTCTTCACTTATCTCCATTCCAGTCTTGATTTCTTTGTCAATCTTATTTTTCTTCTGTTGCTCCCCTTTCGCCATGGGTTTTCTTGATTCGGTGTTCCATTAGTCCTTTTATACCTGATGAAATCATTATTTGAAGAATCACATCATATGAAAGGTCCTTGCGGACCCTACCCCCTTCCCACTTACCATCCCCTTAAGTGCTTGCCCCCCTCTCAAAGAGGTAGAAACTTAAGGAGACTTGAATTTCTCTGCAATTTGAAAAAATTTCCTGCTAATCTAACCTTTTCTCCTCTCTAGAACTTTTTGCTACTTCTTCAGATGTTTTTTCCTTTGAATCTTTAACTACCCTCTTCTAGGGTCCCAGCAACAGAACCAAATGTTAGCAAGAAATGTAGAGGAGATACTAGCTCTAAAATCCAATCCTCAGTCAAGTCTTTGTAGTCAGTTTATACCTTAGTAAGGTAGCTAGAGATTGATAGAAAAACATAAAGAATAACCAAACATATCATCTTATACACATCAAAATAAGATAACACACATAATTACTTGGTACCGGTAGACTTCCATATATATATATATGGATTAGCAACAATCAAATATATACATCCATTGTCCATCCTCCAACACAGTTACACACATGACTTCTATGTCATTGCTTACATCAAAATATACCCCTATTCTTCTATCATGATTACTTGTATTCTATTATATCATATTTGTTTAGTGGAAAATTGGATTCGTTAATCTTTTGTTGTTTAGGTGTTTAAATCCACCTATCCACTATACATTGAAGGATCTAGGGTCGAATGACAAGCACTATCATACCCTAGAGTCACTTTTAGATGTAGGAAAACTTGGATTAGGGAATTAATTATCAATTTTTCTTTCTCCTATGCTCAATTGACCATTAAAACCCTAATTATGTAAATACGACAACAAAATAAAGAATTACTGAAAAAGCTCTTGCAGACGGAAGTAAAATACCAAATTACAGAATATCTATTTTCAAGGTTCTGAAGTGGAACAGTTAGGACACTAGAGCAGACACCCAAGTCCAAGGTACCTACTTTTTTGGGGAATCTGGACCTTCTTCGAACACTGATCAGCCCTATAACTTCTATTTTCTGGAATCTATCTGCGGAGGGCACTGGAGCGAGTACCCTAGTCCTGGAAGTACTCCTTTGTCTGTCTTTCCTTTAGATCATGAATCCCTGATGTCTTCTGAGCCTTCCTGCAACTCCACTTTTCCCAGATGCAACACCTGTAACCTGTAATCACAAGACTTGGTTTGGGGGTTGTGGTGTTTATAGGTTTACCTCAGTCAAACCTCGAAGGACACTTAAGTCTCCGAACACCATTGTTAGATAAAGAGGGTGTGCCCTTGTGAGAGAGAGTCCAAAACCCAAAGGAATCAATGATAAAAACACAATGATATGTCACCTTGTAGTGAAGCTTTCATGGAGGAAGATGCTCTTCATGCCATGAAGGAATTGATGCTCAAATATGCAAATATCAACACACAAAACACATAATTCTGCTCTTGCAACACAATAGAAAGCCTTGAATCACCTTGAGAACACAATAGCTTGCTAGTAATCATCTAATTGAAATCTAGTTTTCAAATGAATGCCTACACATGCTTATATATGCATCTATAAGCACTCCTGCCAAGATATTTGAAATTTAAACTTACGGTGTTGACAAAGGGACCTAATAACGGTCACTAACTGATACCTAAAAATTGGGGCTGCCCTAAAATAGGGCAGGACTAGGGCGTGGGCGCCCAAGTCCTCTTCCCTATTTTAGGTAGGGTACAACTTAATGGGTCCTCCTAGGTCCTATTTACCATGGGACTTAGGTCTCATTCCATTGGGATGCTAAAATATGAACTAAAATGTCCTAAATGCACTCTAAAGACCCAGGAGCTAAACCTTATGAGGGAAAAGCCCCCAAGGGGACATTTTCCAATGTTACATTTAGCCTGCACTTTAATGTATGTATGAACATGAGGCCCATACATGCATTAAAGTAAGGTCACAAACACAACAAACACACCAAACACGGAGAAGACATGCCAATCACATAGAAAATAGTAATAGACACGCAAACCAAGGAGAAGATAGTTACAGTCATGCAGAACACGGAGCAGACAGTTAATGTATAGAAGACACATTAATGCATGGAAGATAGAAATGATATCTTTTCTTTTCTTTTTCTCATATATATGAAATGCAAATGCAAGTACTGGAAAGTAAACAAACCTCCCATAATACACGATGCACCGCTTAAGGGCATAGGTCTCTGTATATGGGGCAACACACACGCAAGACACGCAAAACCTCCCAAAATGCACGAAGCACTCCCTAAGAGCGTTGGTCACTGCATATGGGGTAACAAACACACCATACAAAACAAGCACGCTAGAACACACACACTTGAAGACACGGAGAAAACACAACAGACAAGTGATGGTGTGTTCCCTATTTCTAGGCTCATCACCATCTTAGGCACATTACAAGCACACATCGATGATTGGGCTTCACCAGAACAATCGCTAAAAGCAGGATTAAGGGTTGAGTTAGTCACAGAACCGCTCCCCGCCTCCGTAAAGGACTTTTGAAAATGATAGGATGATGTAATCTGCTTTGAGAAGTACACCATCCCTGCCTCCACATAGGGCTTAAGATAAAAAGGATATATGTGAAATCCTGCGTCTGCAGAGGGCTTACATGATTGATTGATTGACTGTAAACAAACTCAAGATGCTCGATGCACTACTCAAGGTGCAGGATGTACTACTCAAGAGCGCATGTCACTGCATCTGAGGTCAAACACATTGCTAACATCTATAAAATATAGCTTACCTTATATATACCCCCACCTTAAGGTGGTTGATATCAATTATCGATATCAAACACGTTAAGGTAGGAAGAAAAGACACAAGGGAACGCTGACTTTCACAATGCCCATGCCCCCTGGAGGTGACATGTACTTTACGATTGCCAAATGTTCCCACAAACACATCCCTGCAAGAAACATGTTAGTGTCTACAAAATCATGACAAACAACAACATCAATGTATATGATTAACCACACAAAGAGCCAAGGTTATACAATGAATTAGGAGTTCAAGGATAACCAGGGGCTATATCACTAAGCTCTCTGAATCGAGTACTACCAAGGCTATATTCAAAGGCAAATAAAGGTGCATAGAGCAACAGTATTGTTAAGGTTTGTAAATGCGATAGAAACATCATAGAATTCACTACACGGAAAGCATGAGTGCTTCCACTAGCCAAGAGTTGGATAAAATATACAACCCCATCGTCATATTAGGAACTAAGTCCATTTTTTGATTTCTCTCGAAAGCGACACTAGGTCCACATCAGTATAAATGTTTGTCATCATCTGCCCGCTAGATGGAAACACTAGAGGAAGGGAAACAATAAATAAGAGAGGAGAAAACAAGTGTCTTAGGGACAATCACGTAGGAGGGTGCCCCCAGGTCACCAACCATGATGTTATGTCCATAAGACACAACACTCAACAATGAAATTAGAGAGAGGCAATTTAGAAGAATGATGATACAAATAGAAGAAGGTCACAAAAGAGGCGGTCTCTTGGTATCCCAAACTGATGCAGGAGCATCCAGTGGTGTAAGGGCAATCTTACATCACCCAAAAAGAAGTTAATTCAAAATCATTGTAGTTGTTTTCATTTCTTTCCATAATTAGTGTTTTTGGTTCCATAATATCCAAAATAATGATGTAGGGCTTTCAGTTTTTCCAAAACTGCTAAAAATAGCAACCTACCTATTTTGGAAAGTGTACTACCATTTTAGGAAAGTTTGCATTTGGGAACGGATTGAAGCGAAAAATTACAGATAGTTACATAATGGAAATATAAGACCTTTGGTGAAGGAATCAAGCAAAGATCATTTGTGAGCTGAAAGATATTAAAGTTTTTATTTTCTGAAAAGCCCTCGAAAATTTCTGAAACGAGATATGAGGCACTAAAACATCCCATAATGTCCTAAAAAGTTGACAGAAATCCATTTACAAATTTTTGAAGTGATAATTCACATCACAAGCTTTCTGGTGCTTAAAATAGTTTGTCAATCAGACACCTGGATCAAAAGTTATGCTTCCTGGAAGTTGACCCACTTTTGGAGGGAGTTGCAAATTTCAAAATTTAGCTTGAGGCCGCCAAAAAGTGCTATTTATGACTATTTTGGGAACCCTAGGTAGTAGTAGAGTTAAGGGGGCAAGTGTGGAGTCAAGAATAGGTGGGGAAAACAGAAACCCTTGCTAATTTAGGGTGACAGAAGGTAGAAGATTCTAGATCCTGGTGAGGTGTAGCTGTAGTGTGTTGTAGCCTATGGAGGATTGATTCCTTGGATTGTAATTGAGCTTTTGTAATGTAATGAGTTGCCCAGATCAATAAAGAAATATTCTATTTTCTATATTCTTTTTTTTTTGTTGTGTGTTTTATGATTTACCCCCTTCATCAAGTGGTATTAGAGCAAGGGTTCCTGAGTGTGTAGATAGATCGCCGACCATGATGCAGTTTGCACCAGGACCTAAGGTTGTCAGTTTGTTGTAGAGATCAAGATGCCTCCATGAAGAAATTGTATTGGAGGAATTATTTGATGGAAGAGGGTTTTAGAGCCCTGCAAAGACAAATTGATGCATTGTAAGAGGAGCTACGAAGAGGGTTTGACCTGAGAATAAGAGAAGAAAGCGAAGATGAAGCTGAGAAAGAGCTATCTAAGGAAGAACAAGAAGCTTTAGGAGATCCTGCAAAAGTTAGGTTGTTGAGGGCCATTTCAAAGATCAGAAAGAGGCCCAGGATTGAAGTTTCTACATATTCTAGAGATTTGAATCCAGAACAGCTTATTGATTGGATCAATGACATGGAGGAGTATTTCATGTATGAAGATGTAAAAGACCCAGATCGGGTCAAGTTTGCAAAAACAAATTTGAAGGGCCATGCCAATATTTGGTGGAAGGAGGTCCAATTAGAGAGGAACAGAAGAGGAAAAGGAAAGATCACTAGATGGGATCGGATGGTGGAGAAATTGAAGAAGTAGTTCATTCCTGTGGACTATGAGATGGAGTTGTTGAAGAAGCTACAAGGACTAAAGCAAGGTAACAAGTCTGTCAAGGAGTATATAGAAGAGTTTTATAAGATTACTATCAGGACAGGCCATGCAGAGCCCAACAAGGAGAAAGTAGCTTGTTACATTAATGGGTTGAGGCTGAATATTCAAAAGGAGCTGAGCCTGGTTAGAATGACCACCATAGAAGATGCATACCAGTTTTCCCTGAAGGTGGAAGAGAAGCTGAATAAAAGATTTGATAGCAAGCAAAGGGGAAGAGGTCAAGGTGGAAGGACTAGTGGAAGACCCTATGGGGGTCGAAATGAAGATGCAAAGAAAAGTGAAGAAGCTGGCACTAGTCAAAATTAGAGAGGAGATAATACCTACCGCCCTCGTGACAAGAACAATAGTGAGCAAAGAGGAAGAGGAAGAGGCAGACCTGGGCAAGGACCTGGAAGAGGAGGTTTCAGAGGAACCTATTTCCAATGTGGAGAAGGGCATTGAGCACATGACTGTCCACAACATCAAGGAAGGACAAATAGAGGACCGGAAGGTAATGCACGAGTTGCACATGTAGATGAAGATACGCAATCTGAGCATTTTGAAGATGTTGAAAGGGGAGAAACCCTAGTTGTCAGAAGAACTTTGCTGAATGAGGAGAAAGAACCCAATCAGAGGAAGAGTTTATTCCGCACAAGGTGCAAATGTGAAGGTAAGTGTTGTGACATTATTATTGATAGTGGAAGTACTGACAATCTTATTTCAGAGTAGATGGTTGACAAGTTGAAGTTGACAAGAAGAAAGCATCCACATCCATATCAGATTGCATGGTTACCGAAGGATCACCAAGCTTTGGTCAATGAGTAGTGTTTAGTGAAGTTCAAGATTAGGGACTACCATGATGAGGTGCTGTGTGATATCATACCGATTGATGCATGTCATATGCTGTTGGGGAGGCCGTGGCAGTATGATAGGAGTGCTATCCATGATGGCCTTGCAAACGCATATTCCCTAACAAAGGATGGAGTTCGTCACAAGTTGAAGCCCTTGAAGGAGATGGAAGAAAAGGTACACAGTATTGCCAGAATTTGCTTGGTAGATGGTAGAAATTTTTTGGAGGGTATGAAGCATGAGCGTCATTGTTTTGCATTAATCCTTAAGATTCGTCAAGAGAAATGTGAAGATGTACCAGCAGAAGTCTCAGTTATGTTGGAAGAATTTCAAGATATTATCTCTGATAATGTACCAGAAGGTTTACCACCGGTAAGGAAGATAAGTCATCAAATAGTTTTGATACCAGGAGCTAGTTTGCCAAATAAGGCAGCCCACAAAATGACTCCAACAGAGAATGAAGAGTTGAACAGACAGGTGCATGAGTTGTTAAGGAAGGGACTGATAAGGGAGAGCCTAAGTCCATGTGCGGTACCTATAGTACTAGCACCAAAGAAAGATGGAGAGTGGAGAATGTGTATAGATTCTCGAGCCATAAATAAGATCACGATCAAGTACAGGTTTCCATGCATAATGGATTGTTTGAGTGGAGCCAAATACTTCACGAAGATTGACCTAAAGAGTGGGTATCACCAGATCTGAATCAGAGAAGGAGATGAATGGAAGACAACCTTCAAGACAAAGGAGGGTTTGTATGAGTGGTTAGTCATGCCATTTGGGCTAACCAATGCACCGAGCACATTCATGCGGCTCATGAATGAGGTACTGAAAGAATTTTTAGGAAGTTTTTTTATTGTTTATTTAGATGATATTTTAATTTTTAGTAAGACTTGGGATGAGCATTTGATGCATATCAGAAGAGTTTTAGAGAAGCTGAGGGAGGAGAAGTTGCTAATTAATCTAAAGAAATGTAGTTTTGCAAAGAAGGAGTTGGTATACCTGGGATTTTTTGTCTCAGAGGAAGGTCTTAAGATGGACCTAGAGAAGGTAAGAGCTATCCTTGAATGGCCTACACCAAAGAGTGCCATAGAGGTATGATCTTTTCATGGTTTGGCAAGTTTTTACAAAAAGTTTATTAGGAATTTTAGTAGTATTTGTGGAGGGGATAGAAAAGAGTTTAGATGGACTAAAGGAGTAGACAAAAGCTTTGATACATTAAAGCAAAAAGTTATAGAACAACCTATTTTGGCACTTCTAGATTTCAATAAGGTATTTTAGGTAGATTGTGATGCTAGTGGTAGTGCTATAGGAGCTGTTTTGAGTCAAGAAGGTAAGCCCATTGCCTATTTTAGTGAGAAGCTTAATGATGCCAAGAAAAAGTATTATGTTTATGATTAGGAGTTTTATGCAATAGTTCAGGCTTTGAAGAAATGGAGACATTATTTGTTGCCAAAGGAGTTTTTTTTATATACTAATCATCAGGCTTTGTAGTATCTTAATAGTCAAGGAAAGTTGAACCAAAGGCATTTAAAATGAGTTGAGTTTTTGCAGATCTATACTTTTGTTTTGAAGCACAGGAGTGGGAAGTCCAACAGAGTTGCAGATGCCTTGAGTAGAAGGTAAAATTTGTTGATAGAAATGAAGATAGAGGTTGTTGGGTTCGATGAGCTCAAAAGTTTGTATCCTGAAGATCCAGATTTTGCAGAGGCCTAGAAAGCTTGTTTGAAACCTGTTACTTTGGACATGACAAAATGGTTAGATTTCATTATCCAAGATGGCATGTTGTTTAGAGGAAGCCAGTTGTGCATTCCAAGGAGTTCCATGAGAGAGAACCTGATTAAGGAGAAGCATAGTGGGGGATTGGCTGGACACTTTGGTCAAGATAAGACCATTGCTATTGTTAGTGAAAATTATTATTGGCCACAGTTGCCACATGATGTGAGGAAATTTGTGTAGAGTTGCAGAGTGTGTCAAATGGCAAAAGGAACCAGTCAGAATACAGGGCTATATCAGCCATTACCTATACCAGAGAAGCCATGGGATGATATTAGTATGGATTTTGTTCTTGGTTTACCAAGTACATAGAGAGAACATGATTCCATTTTTGTGGTGGTGGACAGATTCTCAAAGATGACACATTTTATTCCTTGCAAGAAGACTAATGATGCTGTTCATATTGTAGAGTTATTTTTCAGGGAGGTGGTGAGATTACACGGTCTACCAAAGAGCATAGTTTCAGATTGAGATACCAAGTTTTTTGGTTATTTCTGGAGCACATTATGGAAGAAGTTGAAGATAGATTTAAATTTTAGTTCTGCACACCATCCACAAACTGATGGACAGACGGAAGTGGTGAATAGGAGTTTGGGTAACCTGCTACGATGCTTAGTAGGAGATAAGCCCAAGGGATGGGATTTGATTTTACCACATGCATAATTTGCTTACAACAATTATGTCAATAGGAGTACTAGTAAATCACCATTCCAGATTGTATATGGCAATAGCCCAAGAAACGCTTCTGAGTTAAGGAAGTTGGACAAAGGAGAAAAGACAAGTGCTGAAACTGAAGACTTTGCAGAACATCTGAAGAATTTGCATGAAGAGGTGAGAAAGCACATTAATAAGATGAATATTTAGTACAAGGCTAAGGCAGATTAGAAGAGGAGGTATAAGGAGTTCTAGGTAGGAGATGAAGTCATGGTTCACTTGAGAAAAGAAAGGTTCCCAATTGGAACATACAATAAGTTGAAAATGAAGAAATTTGGACCATGCAGAATCCTGAAGGAGCATGATTCAGGAAATGCATATGAGGTAGAGCTGCCGAGTAGAATCAATATTTCCCCTCTTTTCAACATTGCTGATTTATTAGAATATCATGAAGGTGGAACAGAGGATGGACCAATAGAAGCACAATGGAGTATTACGACATCTACTTCAATGGAGGAGATAGAAGAGATCTTGGAAAGCCATGTGGGAAGAAGTACTCAGAACAAGCAATATGAAGAATATCTGGTATAATGGAAAGGAAGGCATGTTGAAGATTCTTCTTGGTTGTCTAAGGCAGAGGTTGACCATTTGGGTTTTCCTCACACAAACATCTGAGACGTGACAGGGTCATTTCTCAAAATTACCCTGGGTGTCTGATGCATGAGCATCCAGTGGTGTAAGGGCAATCTTGCATCACCCAAAAAGAAGTTAATTCAAAATCATTGTAGTTGTTTTCATTTCTTTCCATAATTAGTGTTTCTAGTTCCATAATGTCCAAAATAATGATGTAGGACTTTCAATTTTTCCAAAACTACTAAAAATAGCAACCTGCCTGTTTTGGAAAGTGTACGTGCTATTTTAGAAAAGTTTGCATTTGGGCATGGCTTGAAGCAAAAACTTACAGAAAGTTACATAATGGAAATATAAGACCTTTGGCGAAGGAATCAGGCAAAGATCATTTGTGAACTGAAATATATTAAAGTTTTTGTTTTCCAAAAAGCCCCTGAAAATTTCTAAAATGAGATATGAGGCACTAAAACATCCCATAACATCCCAAAAAGTTGATAGAAATTTGTTTATGGATTTCTAGCATGATATTTCACATCGTGAGATTTCTGGCACTTAAAACGGTACATCAATCGGACACCCAGATCAAAAGTTATGCTTCCCGGAAGTTGACCTACTTTTGGAGGGAGTTGCAAATTTTGAAATTTAGCTAGAGGCTGCCAAAAAGTGCTATTTATGACTATTTTGGGAACCCTAGGTGGTAGTAGAGTTAAGGGGGCAAGTGTGGAGTCAAGAATAGGTGGGGAAAACAGAAACCCAAGCTGATTTGGGGTTACAAAAGGTAAAAGATTCCAGAGCCTAGTGAGGTGTAGCTGTAGTGTGTTGTAGCCTGTGGAGGATTGATTCCTCGGATTGTAATTGAGCTTCTGTAATGTAATGAGTTGCCCTTCTGGGCTATAAATTGTCTATAAGCAAATTGTCATCATCATCGTCCCATTCCCTAATGATGGAGGATAGTGGGACATATGGTACCATAGCTAAATTCATATCTTGTTCATTATGTTGTTCATCATTAGGATTGTCTTCGTTTGGTTGAATGTTAGGATCGATGTTTTCTTGTTGAGAGGCAAGGTTTATAGCATATTCTTGTCTTCTTCTCCTTCTTTCTCTTGCTTTTCTATTTCATTTTGTTTTACCACTTATCTTTTGTAAGATAGGGCTATTCTGTTTCATAGGCTTGTGCAATTAGAAGATGAAGCACTGGGATCAAACCTCATTTGTCACGGTGGAACTTTTTGTTGTTGATAATGGTCTCCCAATCCTTGTAAGGATTTTGGGGGAGGAACCTCAGCATAGGGACTTTGTCCTTTTGGTCTAGATTTCTCTTCACATGCGGGTTGTTTCTCTTTTGTCATTTCTTGTGTAGGAGGACTAGGTACTTCAGTTTTATCCTAAAAGTAATTCAATTTGTAATGTTTTTCCTGAACCAAAGGTTTATACTTGTTCCAAGGGACGATGATTATATGGCCATCCAAAGGGAATTTTAGACAATGGTGTATTGTTGAAGGGATAGCTTTCATTTCTTTTAGCCACGGATGTCCCAATTTAATGAGAAAGAGGTCAGAAATGGGGACAACATCGAACCATTGTTTCACATGTTTTTCAGATAATGTTACTAACAAAGATATCTTACCCAAAGGCTTGATAAAGGTTCCCTTATGCGTCTTAATCATCATGCTCGAGAGATCATAAGAACCTTGCATTAGTTAATGTGAAAAGAGGAACTCCTCAGTGGAAATATTATTCATGTAATTAGGATCCATAAGAGTTCCATTCATAGGGTTTCCTATTATTTTCATAGTAATGTAAAGAGGTCCTTTTTCTTCAGTTGTCTATGAGGAGTAAAGACAATTTCAGGTTCAAGAACCTTTCTTTTCATGTAAGGTCTAGGAGGGAACCTATTTTTAATTTTATGATTATATGCCATGCTTTTATGCTCAAACTAATGCCAAATCAGATTTTGAAAGCTTTTCAAAATTGGTGCAAAGGTAAGAGCAAAAGTAGCCAAAAATGCTTGATTTTTCAATGCTTTTCAAATGCAAATGAATGAAACAAATGATGCTATGAGGATTTCAGTCAAGGGAAGAAGGTTATATGACTGATATCACTCCAAAACAACAATATAATCACTCTCATCACACTCTTGATGCTAATCCAAGATAATGCCATGTCAAAATATAGTGAAAATATGTCAAAATGAGCACTTTTTTCACCAAAATTCAATGCAAAAGAGCATAACAAAGGTTGTTGTGAGTAAAATGATGATATAAAGCAAATAATATCAGTAATAATAGCCACTTGGTTCCAAAATATCCAACACAACCTGATTTTAGTGCAATTTAAGGTCAAACCCTAGTGAAAATATAGCAAAAATAGGTTATTTTTCACAGTTTTTCAACTCCAAGACCTAGAAAAAGAGGTGTTGTAAGAAATTTTATGAGGGACCAAAAATAATATCAATAATATCAGTCACATCAATCCATAAAATTGATCACAACATGCTTGGAGTGCAAATTAGGTCAAACCCTAAGGCCAAAATAGCCAAACTGTGGTCTTTTGCAAAATTTTCACTACAAGAGCCCGTTAAAAAGGTATTGTGAAGATTTTTATGAGGGGAAGAAAAATATTACCCTAATAACATAAAATTAATTAAAAATATCTTTCACAACACTCTTGTGGTGCAAGTTTGGAGAGTCGATAAGGCCAATTTTAGTGAAAATTGTCGTTTTTGAAGCCCTAGGTTTTAGAACTTGGAACAAAATTCTATGTGCATGATTTAATGTCTAATTTATAATGTAAATTGAATACTCTCAGATCTGAAAATTATTTTCAAGCTTAATCATGCAAAATTCCCATGTAAATTTAATGAAATTGCACCAAAATTGCTAGTTTTTATTGAAATTTTCAATGCAAAAATGACAATAATTTAAATTTAAATGCAAATTCACACTAAAATGTAATACTATAGAAAAATTAAAATTTTAATGAGCCTCTAAATTAGTAGAAAAATCTGGTAAAAGATTTTGCCTACGAACCCTAGATTTTGGAATTACTAGGTTATCTAAAAATTGTCAAAATTTCCACAAAACCCTAGCAATTAAATGATGAAAATGCAAAGAAAGATTTTGAATTTTTGTATTTTTCTATATTTTATATCATATCTGATGCAAAAATTATGAATTAGGAAAATTTAGGAAGAATTGACACAATTTAGTAAGCCCAACAATGCAATTTTTTTGTATTTTTCCAAATTTTTAATTTTTTTTGAAATTTTCTCAATGCAATAAATTAAATGACCAAATGAATGAATGAAATCACATCAAATCTATAGACAAACACTCAGCAAGTTGCAATTTAAGTTCAAAGACACGGGTTCACTAAAATGTTTAGTGAAAAATTGGATTCGTTAATCTTTTGTTGTTTAGGTGTTTAAATCCACCTCTCCACTATACATTCAAGGATCTAGGGTCGAATGGAAAGCACTATCATACCCTATAGTCACTTTTAGATGTAGGGAAACTTGGATTAGGGAATTAATTATCAAATTTTCCTTCTCCTCTACTCAATTGACCATTAAAACCCTAATTATGCAAACACAACAACAAATTAAAGAATTACTGAAAAAGCTCTTGCAGACAGGAGTAAAATACCAAATTACAAAATATTTGTTTTCAAGTTCTGAAGCAGAATAGTCAAGGACACTGGAGCGGGCACCCAAGTCCAAGGTACCTACTTTTTCGGGGAATCTGGACCTCCTTTGGACACTAATTAGTCCTGTAGCTTCTATTTTCTAGAATCTATCTACAGAGGACACTGGAGTGAGCGCCCTAGTCCTGGAAGTGCTCCTTTGTCCATCTTTCCTTTAGATCATGAATCCATGATGTCTTCCTAGCCTTCCTGCAACTCCATGTTTCCCAGATGCGACACTTGTAACTTGCAATCACAAGACTTGGTTTGGGGGTTGTGGTGTTTAGAGGTTTGCCTTAGTCAAACCCTAGAGGACACTTAAGTCTCTGAACACCATTGTCAGATAAAGAGGGCGTGCCCTTGTGAGGCAGAGGCCAAAAACCAAAGGAATCAATGATAAAAACATAATGATATGTCACCTTATAGTGAAGCTTTCATGGAGGAAGATGCTCTTCATGCCATGAAGGAATTGATGCTCAAATATGCAAATATCAACACACAAAACACACAAGTCTACTCTTGCAACACAATAGAAAGCCTTGAATCACCTTGAGAACACAATAGCTTGCTAGTAATCATCTAATTGAAATCTAGTTTTGAAATGAATGCCTACACATGCTTATATATGCATCTACAATCACTCCCGCCAAGATATTTGTAATTTAAACTTACCGTGTTGACAAAGGGACCTAATAATGGTCACTAACTAACACCTAGAAATTGGGACTGCCCTAAAATAGGGCAGGACTAGGGCATGGGTGCCCAAGTCCTCCCCCCTATTTTAGGTAGGGTACAACTCAAGGGGTCCTCCTAGGTCCTATTTGCCATGGGACTTAGGTCTCATTCTATCGGGATGCTAAAATATGAACTAAAATGTCCTAAATGTACTCTAAAGACCCGGGAGCTAAACCTTATGAGGGAAAAGCCCCCAAGGGGACATTTTTTGACGTTACAATATCTATCTATATATTATATCTAATATATCTAAGGATGTGTTATTTATCACCTTCTGTTAGCTTTCAGCCTCCGCATCATGAGTAGTCTCCCGCGGTTAACTCTGTTCTCTGTCAGTAACTTGCTAACAATGTGAATATGCAATGTTGTATTAATATGATCAAGATAATGGATTAAATGTGTTGATTATATATCCATTTAATTATGATAATATTGTTAATTATGAAATATTTATGATGCATATGTTAATTTTATTATGAATGTTGTTTTAGCTATTATTTCATATATATTAATGTTTGCATGCAAGTGCATAGGTTAAATTCCATGGCCAATGGAAAAATCATAGAGGTTCCCTAAGAAACCACTGTTGTGTTTCCCCATATACCTAAGCCTTATCCTAAGAGAGAATTAAGGTCTTCATGTGTAAAGTGTTGTAAGTGTGAATGCATTAATTAAATTTCTATTTATATCTTAATTATTTTATGTGGGGTGTGGTTAAATTCCCTTAAGTGTCAAATCTTGGATTCAAACATAAGAGGAAGTTTTATGGGTCATAAAGTGTTATTTTATTTATTATTTGTGTAAAATTAAACCCCTAAAGTGATAACCTATGAGTGGGGTCTATGTTGAAATGTTTAAAAAATGTTTTGAAAGTATCTAGGGGTCTAAAAAGTGCCTCAGAAGATAGGTGATGAGTTTATGAGAGGGAAAAAACATAATTTTGAGTTGCAAGTCAAAAAAACTAACCCTAGTTTTATTTATTTTTAATTCTCTTTTGAAGGCTTGTTTTGGAGTTGGTTTTCTATTGTTGGAAACTTTCTATTTTGAAGGAAAGGGTTTTAGAAGAGCTTGGGAGCTTGGAGAGAGGAAGGTTAAGAGAAATTTGGATCAAGGATTCACCTAACTTGGTTGAAGCATAGAGGTAGCCTTTTATGCCATTCTTAGATTAAAACAATGTGATTTGTGGCTAAAAATGAAGCATAGAGTTCCTAATTTTTCTAAGTAACTTCATGTGTTGTGTATGAAAAATCCATTCGTGTGTTGTTTTTATGAATAATAGTCATTTTGGGGTAAGGTTTGTATTGGATGCAAATCTTCCCATTTGGGTTAAGAAGAGCCACCCATGTTTTTGGATTGAGAGAGATGTGGACCATCTCTTGGAAAAAAATTTATGCTATATGTGCTTGGCATGAGTGCCTATGTGATTGTGGTGGTTGGGTTATGGAGTTGAAATACATTTATATTTTATGATCTATTTGTGTTGAGTTGACCATGTGATTTGGGTGAATATTATTGTGGAGATTATGGAGAGATGGGTCTTTTGGTTGGTGGAGATGGGTATTTGATTTTTATTCTTTTCTCCAAGAGCTTAGTGAATCCCCTTCACTCCCCCTTGATTATGGATAATGTTAAGGTTCATTGTGTGTGTGTGTTGGCTTTATGGGTAGTTGCATATATTTGTGTTGTTTGTCTGTGATTAGGTTGTGCAAACTAATTTCTTAGGAGCCTCCTAGCTCAGGGGTGGACTTGTTTACAAGTCCTATGGTTGGGTGGTGAGCTAGCTTGGTCATGTGAGGCTTTTGTTCTCTGTGTGTTGTAAATTTGAAATTGATTTGGGAAGATATCCATCATAGAAGACTTGTACACTTGTAAAAAATATTCCAAAACCCTAATGTAATGGGATTGTTAAATGTGAAAATAAAGATAGTAATCTTCCATATTTGTATATTATGTTAGAGTCATGAAAAGGGGAAATTGTTATCCCATTGTTGATTTTATGTTCTTGTAGTCAAACTTGTATCATCCTCTGACCTCCATTATTGGAAGGAATTCTATCAATGTAATTTTTTGAGTTATGTATGGTTGCTTGAAGGAAATCTATGTATTGTTTTAGTAAAAAGACACATAATTTTCAGATTTTGTTGGTTGGAACAACAAAGAAATATATTCGGATTTATTCTTAAATGAGAATTTAGTTGTCTTCAATTCAAAAATAAGATCACATACTGAAAAATTAATTCTATATAATTATTTACTTTGGATTGATGCATTGAACGAATTATTTTATAACCAAAAATTTTCTTTCAATGTATATAATTACTATTGAAAACTGTAGAATGAAAATCTATAGAATGGAATTCTTGCAAAAAAAGGAAAGAGACATTGGCTGTACAATATTATTTCTATATAAATCATTATGTACACATCTATGCATGTTTTTGTATCTATAGGAAATTTACCTCTTGCCTTAGTTGTAAAAACTTCATATAAAAATAATTTAAAATTTACTCAATAATAAAACAAAATGTATATTTACACTATGGATTTTATTCCTATGCTTTTAATTATGAAAGATCAAACACTATTTATATGTGTGTGTATTATGCTTTTGATATATATATATATATATATTGAATTAACATTGAACAGAGGATTGAAAAAATTGGAGTTGTTTTGTTTTTGTATTTAAAAAATTAAAATTAAGAATTATTGTTGTGGCTACCTTTGGCCACCCCATTTTCCATATGGGGGGGCCAAGGAGCAGTGGGGAAATCCCATGGCTTTCCTCACAACCTTACCACTATGTGAGAGGCTTCCCCATAGGAAGGGTGACCCCTTGTGGGAAGCCACCTCCCCTTTCCCTTTAAATAGTTTGTTTTATATAAATTTAAATTTAAAAAAAAAACTCTATATAATTTAAGTTTGGTTTTAATCTTCCTCTTGCATGATAATAATTGATATATTATTTTGTATACTATTGTATACTTTGTAGATTAAAAAAAGAAATGATTTAAACTCTATTTTCATCTTCATCATTTCTTCTAGAGTTGTATAGTATAAAATAAAGAAATATAATTTTTGTATTGAAATTAAAAGATACAACAATTTATTAGGGGAGAATCCCTCTCTTAATTTGGGATCCACCTGGATCTTGATACATCTATATCACAATTTTTTTAAGACCTCTACAATGAATCCTTAGTTCCCTTAATACATCTTGATACATCTGTATAACACAAATTTCTTAATACCTCTACAATGAATCTTTAGTTCCCTTAATGGAAATATAAAAAATATCTTATTAATCAAATCAAACCCTACTATTATGCAACTACAAATAATATTTTTAGTTCAAAATCACTCCTCTTTCCTAAAATCAAAATAGTTCTATGCTTGCACAAATCTCTAGATTCCAAACCCCAACAAGAGGGATTCTCAGTAATTCATATTTGTCCTTCTTCTATTTTCCTACAGGCAAGCCAAACCCTCCATACCTGCAAACAACAAACTCAAAATAAAAAAGGCTTAACAAGACCCATAAAGTAACAAATCTTTCAACACATCATTCCATAAACCCTCTTGAAAAACTATATCTGCACATGCAACACTTCAAAGGTGATAGATATGAGATTTCAACATAGCAACCAAGTTTTGGAATGGAGTTTCAAAATAAGAGTAACCATATGTAAATAAAATACTCAATAACAGAGAAAAACTAATGAAATGAGCATCCAAGATTTGATACCAGAAGCTTCTGCATCCCTATTCCTCCTTCATACCTAGATAATGAGAAAACCATCCTACAATAAAACAAATAGAGAAATTAAGGAGTTAGTGTAAAAAGAAATGCTTTTTATATGCTTCTTTTTCAATTTAGTAAGTCTTAAAACTTTAATATTAAAATATTATTATCATTTTATTATTGTTATCAATCCGAACTACAATTATTATTTTTAAATAATTAATTTTAACTGGCATGTGGAATTTTTGAGTAAATTAGAGCACATGAAAAGTATGTTAAATTTTCAACCCGAGTACTACTCTTCTTTTCTTATCTAAGTAAAATTGATATTTTTGATTATATATTATTAAAGTTATTACTATGTATATTAATATATATTATTTATAATATAATAATTAATTATATATAGAATATCAATATAAATTATTTTTAAAATTGATTTTAATTTATTGATATTTAATGTATTTAATGTAATTAATTATGAATAATTAATTAATTATATATATATATATATATCTTTGTGTGTGTGTGTATAATAAAAAACAAGGCCTATATACAACTGTTTATATCTAAATCTGGGCATGAATCATATATAGGTAATAAAAAGTGGGTTTATATATAGTTAGTTTATGTATTCCTTCCCTTTTCAATTGCCTAACATATGGCTTGACCTTCTAAAGTTATTGATGTGGGAGTCATTACTTTTCTTTGGGCAGAAATTTGGCATCACAGATGTCAGAGACCAGTTTGAGCATCTGCATGTACCTTTGGAAAACAAAAAAAATCTTTTAAGCAATGTAATTTGTTGAGGCATTTCCCATGGCTAAGCCCTCTGCCCTGAATTTTGTTTTATTACCTTTTTATGTTGTTAATTGTGAGCCTGCATCTAACCCTTTTGATTTTGTGCTTATTTACTTTTTCTGCTAATGGATAACATTCATTTATTTTGGGTCATTTTCTGATCCCAAAAAATCAACAATATTCTGATGCAAAACTATTGAAAGTGTAGAATTTATCTTATTTACGTAGTCAAGTCAAAATGTTAATTTTTTTTGTTTGAGTTTTTTTAAATTTTATTTTTGTTGGATTTTGAAAGACAAACTCAAACGCTTGCTTTGCCTACGAATTATGTGGAGATTCTTTGGTTGAGTGAATATTATTTTCACAGATGAGTAGACATTCTTCTTTAATTGATTATACATGCATGTTTTTTTTAAAGAGTAGTGACAGTTGGAACCAACTGCCGTTGCTTCCCATCTGTAAGTGTATTTGTTTTTCCTTAATCTTTCCACTATTAAAATAGATCTATTCAAAGTTGAACTAGCTCTACACTGTTAAATCTTCAAATATTTCATGGACAAGATAACTTTGAAAGAATTGTTAGATCTAAAGCTAATTATTTGCTAAACCCTTGTACATAATTTAACTTCTCTTTCATTAGTTGCTAATGTTAGAAACAATCTACTTTCTAGAAACTTCCAAATTTCCTATTTTGTACATAGTTGACAGAAATATTTTTTGTTTCTGAAATTTCCTTTTTATGTTTTGAAACTACTGTCTTGGACTATGAAATACATAAACAATTTAGTTATCCGGTTTAAATTGTCCACAAATTTTAAAACAATCATGTTTTTTTTTCAATGTGCTTCATGGAATGCTCTAATTCAGTTTTAGGGTTTAAACTATATATGAGAGATTGATACACCCTATCAGCTACTTCGTTGCACATAAATTTGGTGCAACTGCTAGTTATTTAGTTCTTATTATGGCTCTATAATTTAGCTAACCTAGCCTTAGTAGGTGTGATAGGATAATAAATTGTTTTAAATTTGCAACACATTTATATTTTAAAGTTTTGTTTATTAACACATTTATATTTTAAAGTTTTATTTATTGCAACTTATATTTTAAGTTTTGTTTAATTTTAATGGTAAATTTTAAGAATTAAGAAAGTACTATGTCATATTTATTAAATTTAATTTATTTAATTCTTGTTTTTATTTAATTTTATTTCAACTTGGAGAAAATTAGAATTCTAAGCTTTAATTAAATGAATGTATACATATTATATCTTTGAACAATGTTATTTTTTATTTAATTTACTTTTTGAGATTTTATAGATAAATGGGAATTGTAAATATTACTTTATTTTAATAATTTTAATTAAATTAGTGGATTTAATATTTTAATCAAAAGTACTAAGGTGTTATGAAAATTAGATCTTTCTATTAATGTACTATGATCAATTATTTCCATGACATTTATTATTTATGTATTATTTGCCAATTTGGACTAGGTTGTAAAATAAACCCTCATTTTATGCGAGATTAAACTTAGTGGTTAATTTTAGGCATTTAAACTTGAGTCTTGAGCATAACTAAGGGAATTTTACTCATGTGAGTTAACCCTTCATGACGTCGTATTTATCAACGTCAATACCTCTTTAGGTGGTTGTCACTATTCTTAGGGTGTTGCAATAGAGTTCCACCACCCACCTTCGTGCATTTTCCCTTCACCTTGTGCGACGTGCCCTCATTTGTTGCATGCATAATGATGTCGAGTGTGTATCATTTACTACTCAATGTAGAATTAATTTTAGTTATTAAGTTGTGTTTTAAAAAAGATGTTGCATTGGGTTTGTGTCCATTTGTACATGTGTGTATGGGTGGGCATGACAAAGGCATACAATCGTCAACACTAGATGATCTAATCGAGATGATGTGGTTGGGCCAGTCATCTGCACCAAACAACACAATATATAATTCATTAAATAAATTGTTTATTGATATTTTAAAATAGATAAATTTATTAATTTTAATATGTAAATTTATGTACATAAAATGAGGCATACCTATGTAGGAGGAGTGAACAATGTAGCTAAGAAATACTCCTCTACTATAGCCCTCAAAGTGGATACGTGAGCCGGACCATAACATGGGTGATTGCAATCTAATAAAAATGGGGTTTAGATTGCAATGGTGTCGACGTGCCTAAGGTGCTAGGAGCAACACCATCTCCTCCATACTCTCTAGCATTGAATTCACCTACCATGTGAGTAGCTTGGTCAGTTAAGTTTCTAGAGAGTGTGCTCAATGTTCCCAATGCTGACACCACTACCTGCTGGTGAATGGAGATAAGAATAACTGGAAAAGAAAGAACAATGGGTGGAGCAAGTACACGTCAATTTGGATCAAAATGTGCCCTTGGTATATGCTTTGGCATGTCGCCACCAACATCCTGAAATGATTTGATGTCAAAATAATTAGGTTGTATACCCATTTCAAACTCTACCCATATTTTTTTCAAAAAATATAATGACACCTCAAATTTCCACATGGTTTTGGTCAAAGACCATCCACCACTACTCCCAAAAATTTGTTGCAATTTCAGCGTGCCTACACCATCTAATTGAAATTATTTTTTTATTTGAAGTGATGGGTTGGTTTGTGGAAGGGTCAATAAATACAAGACTAGGGTCTGCTTAGAAATATGTAAATCAAGGACCTATCTATAAGATAGTCCATCTGAATAGAATTGGCTCATCTCCTCTCCAAAGATGGAATCTATCTAGATCTGCATCAATAGATCAAACATAATCAACAATGCTTTGCATTCATGTAATATGTGTGGGAATGTTTGTCTTATTGTAAAAAATCAAATTTTACCTATAGTATGGTTATGTTCTCAATTATAGTTGCTCTCAAGTGAGCCTCATTAGATAGAGGGGGTGGGGGTTTTTGCAAGTGGGGAGAGGCTTTGGGGTAGGGGTTTCGAGGTGGGGGTTCATTTTGTAAAAATTGTTCTAATAAAAACTCATATTTTCTTAACTAATCCATATGAGTAAAGGAACTAGTTGCAATTACAAAACCAAATCATTTAAAAACTTGTAAATATAAATAAATAAATCATTTTATAATTTAAATTAGTACAAATTTTGCAATATTTGAATTGTTAAAAATAAGTATCATTGAAATATTTATACACAATTTAAAATGATACATTACATTTGAATTGCAACAAGTATAATTGATTTACATAAATATGCATTCAATTTATAATTCAAAGCATTATATATCAAATTTGTATAACAATCCTATTTAATTACACAAGTATAGTCATCAATATCAATTGATATTTCTAGGGTTTCTAAATTATATCATATTAAATTTTATATCTATCAAATTGTTGGTGTACATCTCAATTGATATTGATCAATATATCAATTGGTATATCAATTGATATTTCTAGGCTTTTTTAATTGTATGATGTGTTACAACTTTTTCAACTAAACTCTATTGCTTTTTGAGCTTTGTCTTTGGTATTTTTTTTAATTTTAACCAATTTATCCACCCAATCATGCAAATTAACATAGACAACATATAATTGATTTAGTACTTCTTCTAAGGTCCAAAATAATTCCCTAAACAATTGCTTTTATTTCTCACACCTTTTATTTTAGTACTTCAATTTATTTCTAATTATGTACCCTTTCCTCTTTCTTTATTCTCCTATTTTACTAGTTTAATATGTTTTATTTGCGTAATACTTGAGTTTAATAGTTTGCTCCCTTAGTTCAATACTTGTGTTCAATAGTTTAATATTTAATTTTTCTAATATTTTCTACCTTTGCATTCTTGAATTCTTGGGCTACATTCTAACATGGAACTTGACTCCCAATACTTGAACAATTTTGAAAGACAAGGGGAATAATCAAGTATATCCAATCATATTTACAAGGATGTGTATTTGATAAAATTTTAAAGATGTAGGAGGAATCAGTTCAGGTTTAAATAGCATATCAAAGGTTATTGTTATGTTTTCAAAATCTAATGGTAGTGCTACATAGATATGTGGAGTGGAAGAGTATTTAGATCCCATAAGCAAGTTGATGAAAGTATCTAATCCTCTACAAACATCCACTACTTCATGAAGTTGAGGTTTAGGTTTTACAAGTGCTATGGTGAGCATTGACCTTACTTCAATATATATTGGTAAAAAATTGCCTACTGCGCAAATGTATGTGACAAAGAATATTATGAAGGGATAATTTGGTTATATTGTAACCAAGGAGGAAAATCTCCTAGATTGTATCACCATTGTAGGCACACATTCTTCTTGAGTACTAAAAACTAAAGGAGAAATAGAAACAACTATTTGGGGATCTTCTCATACTATCCTAGCTACTCTCAATCTAGCCTCTATCTCTACATGAACCTCAACATTACAATTGATTCACGCATTTAGAAAATCTTGATGTTGACACTCAAAATTTATCTTAGGTCTAAGGGATAATAATTATCCTCACATTTACATGGGATCCCACTTCATAGGATTAACATTATTAAAATGATAGGAACTAATTTTAGTTTATTTAGCTTGAATTACCAAATATAATTATAAAAAATATGCACTCTATGACTAATGGAAGAAGATTTAGGAAGATTTATAATACTCTTTCCCTCAATGTACAAGCCATTTATATATTAAAATTTTATATTTTACCCCTAGAAAACTACCTATAATGGAAATGAAAGGATAGTTGGTGAGGTAATTCATTGACCCCTTAAATTCTAATTAAAATCTCTTGGGGTTAAAAAATCTCTTAATGGCCTAAATTGCACTTGACATGTGTGGGAAGATCCTAGGGTAATTTTATGATAGATTAATGGTAAACACGAGGGCTTAAAAGATCATGTTTAAATATAATGATCAAAGTGTTAGTGTTTAGGGGTGCTGCCACAATAATGGGTTACACTTTTTGGGACATCTTGATTTTTGCTGAAATCACATATTTTTAGAAAATATAATGATTTAAGCCTTGAAATGTTCCATTTATAGGATTTTAATTGAAGAGGGTTTGATCAAACCCCCTTAGATTCAAATCCACTTGGATAGAACCCCGCTAGTTTTAAACCATACCTATAATGGAATCTCCTCTACACCTATCAAAATGCTGATAAAAAACCACTTTTGATTTACCTTTTGGGGGATCAAATGAATTCATTTAAAATTTATGTTTTGTAAGTATGTAGTCCTTATTATAAGCTTCCCAAAAAGTATAATTTTAAATATATTTAATTTGATTATTATATTTATTTTTATTTCTTGTGAATGTAGGTTTTTCACCGAACATCAAGTTCTCTATTCTAAACACATGGGAAATTAGTAAATTAGTGAAAAAAAATTCTGAAAAATATCTATGCCCTAGGTATTGATGTCCTTGTTTCAAAAAAAGAAAAGAAAAACTGAATTTCAATACATACAGAAAAAGCTATGTTTTACGGAATATGCCTATGTCTAAATTATAATTGGTTTGACTTCAAAACTTAATTAAAAAAAATATTCAACAAAACATTGTAAAACCAAATGTATGCCCTATATATCAGTGTTACCAATCTAAATTCAAAAGAATTAGAATTTTATCCTTTGTAGAAAAAAGTTATGTGCTACAGAATACACATCACTTTTAAAAAATGTTGTTTACTATTAAAAACTAGTTATCAAAGGAGACGCAAAAAATTTTACAATTTAACTCCAATTTTTTTAAAAAATATATATTTAGAATTAACAAACAAAATCTCACAAATCACTAGTTCACATCATCTTCAAATTCCTAATGGTTCAGCAGCTATAGGTGTCAGAAAGTGAAGATTTAGTTCAAAATGTAAATTTCAATGTCAAGTTTGGCCAAAAAGTGTAACCCATTATTGTGGGATGATCCTTAGATAGTTTAGTTCAATAAACATGAGTAAGGCCTTCCACTTGATGATTCTAGGGAAAAATAACCCTTGGTTAAAACTTAATGTGAGGTAAATCCAATCTATGAAATAGGATCCCATATACAAATTACCTTTGTTCTTGCATTGTTGTGTTTTCTTTTGTAGTTAAAAGGAAATGAATTCACCCCAATTTGCCTCTACCCCATTTATATAATCACTACTAATAGAGGAACTCATAATGGATTTACATGATCTATCTTTGGGACTTCAAACAATTTCTTAGAACCATCCTTTCTCTTATTGAAGTGTTCAATAATCTAACAAGGCATGGTTTGGGTCTAAGTATTTCTGCCAAGAGTTGGGATCTTGAGATAAAACATTTTTAAATATGTCATTCTCCTTATGTCTCTCTCTCACTTAGTTGGCATCATAGTGAAGGTGTGCAGGTGGAATCCTCAATATAAATTAGATTTAATAACATAAATATCTAAATTGGTCACATAACATATGTGTGCATATTTACTCTTTCAATTATATAATTGCTAAATTATCTTTAATCAATTTCATATATCAATCCATATTGAAATTGATATTTCTAGAGTTTCTAGATTATATCATATTAAATTGTATATGCAATATTAATTGATATTTCTAGTGAACTTCTATTGTATCATTATATTTAATTTTATGTGTTTCAATTGCTGGTGTATATCAATTGATATTTCTAGGGTTTGTAAATTGTAGATTATATTATTAAATTTTATTTGTCTTGATTAGTAGTGTATATCAATTGATATACACTAGCAATCAATACATATAAAATTTAATAATGTATAAGCTACAATTTAGAAACCTTAAGTTTTATTTGTATTAAATGCTAGTGTAATGCCCCCTCATTTTTGGCTTGTGTTAGTTGCTAGTTTTACATTATCATTCTTATAGTTCTGAGATAGTTGTTAGTTATTCCATTACAATTAGATAGTTCTGAGACATTTGAGTGGTTAGATTTATGAATTATGCTGAGTATGTTCATGATGGACTGTGATTGACGGATGTGGTTATTGACATGTGTATGAGCAGTTTGATGACATTATTGATATTATAGCTTATGTTGTATTTCGACATGGTTAGTTGATGGTTTGCAAAAATATGTTACTATGCTTTTGGATTGAATGTCATCTGATTGTTAGTTAGAAATGTTTATGTTTTTTTCCCTAGAGTAGGGACAGTGTAGTATTGCTCGTTCGAGCACCCTACTACGCTATGATTCCCTAACTCTGAGTGTCTGATATGTTTACATATGTTCATATACAACCTATCATTCTGATGCAGGTTCCAGGTACCGGGCCTTGACTCCACCTGACTTAGCAGGTCTGAGCGGGCCCTTACACCAATGGAAATATGGATTGGAGATAACATGTGGGTTTCCCTAGGTCAGTTTTCATCATTAGTTGTGGTCGTGAGTCTGATGTCACTCTTTGGTCCTTGCCTCTGGTTTATGGTCGTCACTGGGGTATATTTGTCTTTGCTTGAATTGGATGGTTTCAGTCTTTATGTAATCATTGGAAATGAATTATAATAAGTTTGACATTATAGTTTTGCTAGTCGTTATTCATTTTTATGAATTTGGGAATATTATTTAAGTGTTGATAAAGATTAACTAACCGTTTTAATGATTTTAATAATGATATTGTTAATATTTTATACATTATTGATTTTGTTTGTCATGGGGAGATTTTATCTTATTGTGTCATTAATTTTGTTAGTGGGAATAAGTTGTCTAAGATTTGAAAATTAATTATCTCTATAAAAAGGGGAGTTAGTGAGATCCTCTACAAGGAATGGTGTTAGTGGACATTTATGAATTTTTGGTTATTTTTGGGGGGATCTGGAAGTAAAATGGAGAGAGAAAATTGGCAACAAAAAAAGGAGGAAGAGGAGGAAAAATAAACAAGTTTGTGAGGGGAAATCGATACAGAAGCCAGTACAGAAGCTTGGAAGATTCCGGGTATGTTTTCATGTTTTTTTTTTTTTGTAAGGGATTAGGTTGTTATGCATATCGGGGAAATCATCCTTGCATGTCGAATGCCTGTCCTCCTGTTGCATACAGTGTTCAAGGTTTTCATGTAACTCTTCAATTTCGTCTACCTTTGCTTTTGTTCTGTCATTATTATCTTTTTATCATAGAAGTGTTGGTTGCTATAAATTTCATTGCATAGGTCCATCATGCAACTGAAATCTTTGATGGTTACACCCAATTCAGACAGCCTGCTATCAACATACTTCCTGTATATTTTGATGATTCAATCTGCCATTATAAGGGCACTATATTTTTCTTGCTGGAACAACTTTTAAGAGGGTAAAATCATACACCCTGTAAATATTCATACATTCGTCATATCTATATTCTATCCCTTCTGCTTACTCAGAAAACTATCATAAACTCACAACTTTCAGGCACACACTTCTGTTATACATTTATGAAATTATATGCATTTCCTTGTCTAAGAGTTGGGCAAAATTTTTGAGTTTCATCAGCTAAAGTTCTATCTTGGCAGAAGGTGATACCAAAGATAAAACAATCTGCATGCAATTAGCGAATTCTTGCCAAACCTACCTTACCATCTTGCTAACGGTTTCATTTTGAGATTTAACTCCTTGATCAATATTTTGTTCTGACCTCTGCCTGTCGATCAAATCGTTGTTTACCATCCTTAATCTTGCAGATTGGTTGCTCGCCAGTGTATTCATTTGGAGTCGATCCCAATCTTGTCCTGTATCACCAGATTCATTACTTTCCATCACTTTGTGTATCGCAGGGGATAATTAAAGGTTGAGGAATTTGACCTTGCACTACTAATTGCACCCTTTTTGAAGTTGCATCAACCTTCTCAACGAATTCCTTATTTTTTTGCACTCAACAATCATTGCACGTAGCATCTTGTCAACCGTTTCGTGCCTATCTATTTTGTTGCCGTCGAATAAAAGCTTCTACCGCCTTCTATACAATTCTATTTCCTTTTATTTCCAACAATCAAGAAATTTCTCTCTCAGAAGCTTGAATCGCTCAAACCTAGACTGGTATTAAGGAGGTCAAGTCACTATTTTTTTTTTAGTAATTGCATTTTGCAATGGAGGGATTTGAACCATAATAGAAAGTTTCTTAGTTTTCCGCAGACTTGTTGTGTTGGTTGTGTAGACCCTCAAGCTTCATTACAGAAACCTAGTCTTTGTCACCTCGTTTATTTAGAAACAGAATCCTTGTAGCTCCTAGAATCACGGTCATAGCAGTGCCTTATCACTTTAAGACTTAATTTAGATCTCTCTTTTTATTTACAATTCTGCTTATTCAACATTATTTTCATCCTCTCTTCATACATTTCCTTAGTATATAATATGCTATAGATTTACTTTCTGGTAATTTAAATTATCATTTAAACTTGGGAGAACTAGTCATTTAAGTGCATAGTTCTATTAATAGTAGTATAACTATAGTAAGTAGAAACTATATATAAATCGTTAATTGTGTTATTGTGATTGTTTTGAAAACTAAATGCTTATTCTAAGGCAATTAACTTTAGGTTTGGAGTGTTTTGGGTCTCAAGAAATGATTAGATTATATTGCATTTTTTTAGCTCTAATAGCCAAAGTTGCTATTGTAAAATGGTAGGAATAGGATAATGTATTGTTTTATACATTTGTAATGAATTATGTTAATTGTTGATTGCTTGAGAGAAGTGTTTAGTCTGTTATCATTTGGGAATTATCTTATAAAGAGATTGGAGGATCTTATGTCAAGATAGTAAGGATAGAAAACATTAGGTTCTCTAGATGGATGTAAGTTGTCATAAAATTTAATTAATGTGCTTAGTATTATATTGGATTTAGCAGAGTGCACTAGTCCATTAATGAATTGTTTTGTTGGTTTAATGTGGTATCCATCTTTATTGTTTGTGAAATTAGTTTTATGTTGAAATGTAATTCTGGCCCTTTGATGTGATTATAGTCATTAGAGAGTTAAGTTTAGTCTAAGTTGTCATCTAGAGGTTTTGTTTCGACTCTTATTATTGGTGGAGGTACCACGAGGCTTGTTGTTCGTCTATGACCCTTATGATGAAAAAGGGAGGTGATTATTGTCAATTTAGCCTTGGGCTGTTGTATGTTTTATCTTGTGGCTTGTCATGATGATCAGGATGTTAAAGTGGTCATGTTATTACCTTATCGTATTAAGTTTTGTATTCTCAACTTATGGAAAATGTTTTGAGTTGTCTTGTTAAGTGGTTTTCAGGAAAGCAGTTGTTGGCCCTTGTTTGGAGATGTTCTTGAATGTGGTTTCTTGTTGTTGTTTTTGACTCTCCGTGTTCTCGAGAGAGGGAATTGATTAAAACTTGGACCTTGCATGCTCTAGTTGTTGAGTTGACTTGTTGTGAAAGTTACGGGATTCTTCTTGTGTATCCTTGTGTTTTTGTCTTGGTTGGGTTGGGTCAACTGAGTGCAAGAAGGGGAGTGGCTTCCGATGTGGGGCTGGCGCCCAAAGTGGCTGTCTGGGTAACCCATTGGAAGTGATTAATAAGTGAAAACCTAATAATTAACTAAGGGGGGAAAAAGGGTAACTACTAATTAATCTAGTTGAGGAAGACCACATGGGTGACCTATGGGGCTGGCACCTAGAGAGAGGCTGTTAGGGTAACCATAGATGGGGGCCGATGTCTAGAGAGAGATAGTCAGGGTAACCCATGTAGAGCCATGCGATGACACTTCTTTCTACTGCACTCCAGTTTGTCCTGTTCTGCTACCTCTAGATGTTGGTTGTCGTGTTCAGTGTTGTCCGCATGTGAAACTTATGTCTTCTGTTAGTCCTTTGTCCTTGCTTGTGTTAGGGAACCTCATTGTTATCTCCTAGCTCGGTGGGGTGGACCTCAGGGTTCCACATGGTTGGGAGGCAGAGCTGTCCATTGGTCTTCTTGGAGAATCGATTTGAGTCTAGTGCAAAAGTGTTCCAGCTCTAGATTTGTTTACACTTTTTGAGTTGTTGTAATCATTCACAATTGTATCATTTGTAACCGATGTAATCGGCCTTGTAATCTTGTAACCTTGTATGGAATTCTTGTAATCATTTATCTCTGCAATTGTATAAAGTATTATTCTTATGTTACATGGTGTTGCATAGCACTTGTATGGTTATTTTTCTAACTAATGCAGTTTTGTGCCCTAGAGCCGTTAACTATATATTACTTTTAATGTTGTATTAATGTTGTCGTTTCAATGTTTAATGCATGTTTTAGCTTCAAAATTTTTTTTTTCTGTATTATTGTCTCTTGTTGTCTAACTTTCTGGGGTTGCATGACGAGGCATCACAGCTAGTGTATATTAATTGATATCGATCAATATCAATAATATACACCATCAATCAATACATATAAAACTTAATAATATAATCTACATTTTAGAAACCCTAGAAATATCAATTGATATTCGATATTTCAATTGATATACACTAGCAATTGAAATAGATTAAAATAAATAATATGATACATTAAAAGTTCACTAGAAATATCAATTAATATCACATAAAAAAATTAAATTGATATTTCTAAGGTTTCTATTGTATCATAATTTAAATTTTATATGTATTGATTGTTGGTGCATATCAATTATCAATTGATATATTGATCGATGTCAATTGATATAAATAAGTAGGGTTGAACTATTGCATCATATTAATTTTTAAATATGTAAGTCAATTGATATATGGATCAATATAACAGTTGATATTTTGATCAATATATCAATTGATATTTATAAGGTTTCTATTGTATCATAGTAAATTTCATATGTACAAATATTTATAGGGTTTCTATTGTAATAGATTAAATTTTATATGCATTAAATTTTAACCTCTAACTAAATTACAAACCCTAAACTCTAAATTTAGGATTTACAGATTATGGTTTAAGGGCCTAGGTTTATATTAGGTCCTAGGGTTTATATTTTCAATGGATAGAGTCTGATCTAAGGTTTCAAGTTTCAAAAATAAATTTACATTCAAAATAGTGAAAAAACTATAAAAAATAAAAATACGTAAACGAGAGAGCCACCTACCACAAAACTTTGTAAATCAATTCTTGTGGAGGGGGGAGGTGAAAATGAGGCATTGTTGAAGTTGTTGTATGTAGGTATGTGTTCTAAGATCTTATTCCCAGTCGTCGTCATGTGAACAAAAGGAAAAATGAGCTTGTAGGGCAAAAAAATTAATACCTTTTCAAAATGTGCACCCCTTTCTAAATGGGTTCACAATTATTTTGGGAACAAGTATGCATTCATAAATGCATACGCATTACTAATTAGTGTTGGGATAAGTTGCCATTAACTTTGAGATCCTAACCAATTTCACGTGTCTCCAAAGTTCTTGGAATGTGTTCCCCAACACATAAGGACTTTAAGAGATAAATTAATATTTAATTATAACACTTGACTTATTGTAATTAACTCCTAATTGGTAGGGTCAAACTCGGGTGTCCACTTTTGGAGTGGGGTCCATGAAGACTTGTTGACAATTTCTTGAAGTCTATTTTGAGAGTTAGACAACTCCTAGTGAGTGGCAGTTAACTTAGGTGCCCACTTTTGGAGGTGTCTTATATTTAGACTTGGAGTTTATTTTTTTATGTACATGAGTGGATATTGTTGAGACACTTTCCATGGATATATGTTGGAGTTAACTTAAGTATTAAAGATGAATGAATTGTAATATTGCTTGAATGAGTTCATAAAATCTTGCATGTTTTTGCATGTCACTTGCATGTGCTTGCATGTAGTTGCATGTCACTTGCATGTGCTTGCATGTTGTTGCATGTTGCTTCTATGGACTTGCATATGCTTGCATTTTTTGCATGTCACTTGCATGTGCTTGCATGTTGTTGCATGTTGCTTTTATGGACTTGCATGTGCTTGCATGTCACTTGCATGTGCTTGCATGTTGCTCCTATGGACTTACATGTGCTTGCATGTTGTTGCATGTTAGTTATATGGTCTTGCATGTTGTTGCATGTCAGTTATATGGTCTTGCATGTTGTTGCATGTCAATTTTGTGAGGTTTCTTGCAGATTAATCCAACTCTAGAAACTTGCAGGATGGTTCATCTCAGTGTTTCAGACAATGGGTATCAGTTGCATGTTGAAATAGATGTTTACATGTCACTTGCATGTACATAACATGTTAATTCAAAATAACATTGGGGACATCAATCTTGCATGTTGTTTGCATGTGATTGGTGTGCATTGATCACTTTAGTTGACTAAAAAAGATTGGGCAAACTTGGACGCCCAATCTTGGGACTTTCAGTTGTTTTTAGTTGGAAATATATTTGATGTTTACTAAGTTCACTTGGGAAAACTTGGGCGCTCACTTTCATAATAGATAGTTAACAAGAAGCTTTGGATTGTTTTGTTGCAAGTATGAGGTAAACCAGTGTTGTCATTGATGTCAACATACTCATATTGCATTGACAAGACGGATTGGATGAGCAGTGTGCTGAGGATATTGAGAAAATTAGCCTCAGTCAGGAATAGTGAAGAACAGTGATGAGAAGAAGGCAAATGTACTGTATAGGATGAGAACCGGAGGATGCGGATTAAAGGGTCTGTAGATATGAGTCTTGAGATGCTTCAGTTAAGATTTCAGAGGTCTGCATGAAGATCTGAAGGAGTTGTGACTGTCGGTATGGAACTGGTTTCGGCAAGTGTTCAGAGGTGACAAAGGATCACAGAAAGGTCCGGTGAGGTCCGGAATTGTATTATCCTTATCTGCGGATTGGAAGGAGTGTTTGGGATGTCCTTGTGATGTGTCATCCTGATTTGTGCATGATTTGGAGGTCTGGAAGTACCTTTTACATTATGACAGTGGCGACAGACTGTGTTCTTGAAGTTCCGGATGAGGAAGACAAGAGATTCCAGTAAGTAAAGGAAGTGCGGATGTATCCGGTCATTCAGGCAGGCTTGTGAAGGTTTTTGGATCGTGTTGAGGTTGTGTTGTTGATCCGCATTGGTAGTAGAGCCCGGAATTGAAGATATTCTTCCGGATGAAGTTCTTGTTCAGACTAGCCGACCGGATGAGTTGATCATCCTGTGAATGTTCTTGTGGTGGCCGACCGGATGTGTTATTCATCTTGCGGATATTCTTATGGTTGATTGTCGACTTAGATGATTGTTCCTAAGTCGATGTCTTGTATAAATAAAGGTTTGTGAGTTCATTTCGAGTGTGTATGGAGTGGATGAGTGTGGGATAGCGAAGAGAGGTGCGAAAGACAGAGCAGAGGTTTTGGGCTTAAATGGAACTGATCCGGACATAGTAGAGATGTCATTCTCCAGTTCAAGATTGTGATTTTTATCACTTTGTAGACAGTGTGTCTCCTTGTAGGCAGTGGGCCTCTTTGTGAGCAGTGTGCTCGGGCAGTGAGCCCTAATTGGCATGTGCCATTCATTCTTCTTTATTCTTCTAACAGAGAATAATTCTTGGTTTAATCACCCCGTGGTTTTTCCCTTAACTGGGTTTTCCACGTCAAAATCTTGGTGTTCAATGTGTTGATGTTCATCTGCTCTGAGTTTATGCATTATGCTTTCATAGATGGTTAATTGATATGCTGTTAACTAACAAAGAACAATCAAGTGTTTAAAGTAAGAGCAAGTTTTATACAACTGATTCACCCCCCCTCTCAGTTGTATGCCCTAGATCCAACATGTTTGACTTTAGTCTTCTCTGTTTGGAGCGCTTGGGTTTTGCATGAGGACTTGTCTCATGTTATCAATTACAATTGATTGTAATTTGAGTTTCAAGATTTCCAATAAGAAGCTTTTGAATTAAGAAGATTTTGTAATTAATTAAAAAACACAACGTATTTTCCAGAGAGCAAGTTTTGAAGTTTTCATATAGAAGCTTTGAACTTGTAGGAAAAATGCATTACAATAATTACAACATAATAGGTTTATAGGTTTGAAGATTGAAGAAGCTTCAAAAATGCATCAAGGATTAGAGGAATTTTAGTATTGAATGTAATCTTTCACAAGAGATTTAATACAAGCATAAACACCTTTGGTGCGGCACTTTTTCCTGAAAGGGTTTCTCCACATAAATACTTGTCTTCTTGCAAGCTATTTTCTTCTACTACACTGTTTAAATTGGAGAAATACTATAACATCTAAATTGAAAATAATTTTCATATTTACACATGCTATTAATTTCATATTTGAAAACATTTTAAAGCCATATAGTTGCAAATTTACCTTGTCCTCTCTCCCATTTTCCAACATGTGGTATCAGAGCTATTGGTTGTAGTGAGAGAGGGATGCTTTTTTCTGAAGTATTGAAGGAATTTTGGTTGCAGGGGAAGTTCTATGTGTTAACATTGTTTTGTAGATCTGTGAGTTTGGAAGTCATGGTATATAACTCTTAGATGGCTATTGTCAAAAGAATCTTTTTTGGGCTCTTGAGGCTTACGGTTATGGATCTTTATGGAGTTGATCCTGTGATAGTGATTTGGAGCTCCATTTTGACAATATGTGTGTATTCTCTTGTTTGGTGGTTTTATTCCTTTACCTTGTGGTCATGTGCAGTGAAAGGGTGTTTATGTTGGATGGTTGCTTGTGCTGCCTTAATCACATGGAAAACACTCACTTATTGGACTACAGTTTGGAGTGCTTATGTTGGGTTCATGGTTTTAGTCCATGGATACATGAAAGCATTGAATTATTTATCACTAGTTTTATGTAGGTTGTGGAGTTGGTATTTCCATGATATGGACACTCCTGAACAACCTGGTTTTCTCCTTTCTCATATTCATGTTATTTTGAATATGTAAGTTTTCACAATTTTCTTGTTTCAAAAGACTATGGGTTTGTAGATCTGTGATATTCCATTATTTCATATGACATATTTGATGGTGTTCATTGGTGTGAATATTTGGATGTTTAAATGGTTTCAAGATTTACAAAGATATGGTTTTGTAGGTTTTACATGTTAACCAAAATATGTGGTTTGTAGATCCGTGGAAAATTGTGTTCAAACACTTTCTGGATGGAAACAATTTCATATTTGCAAGGTTGTTGGGTTCTTATGATCAATGGTTTCTCCTATGTGGATTTATTTGACAAATCAAATCTAGAGTTGATTTTGGTGTTTGAGTCTTGGAAATCTACATGCTATACCTAGTTACATTTGTTCTACATGTTACTGATATGGGGTTGAATCTATTTTTTTAGTTATTAAAGGCTGAAGCATTGATCATATTTTTTCTCCTATAAGATGTTGCATGTGTACAGATCTTGTGAATAAGATGATGTGGGTTCTATTTGGTAGGCCTCTTCTTGGTCACCTTGATTACATTGGTATTTTTTGTATTGAGACAAAAGGGTAGTTTGGAGTACCTGATTTAGTTATTCATTGGGATCTATAGTAGTAAAGTTATGTTACATGAGAAACATTTTTCACTTTTAGTGGAGTTTTGGTAATGATGTTGATCATGACACCATGCATAACTTGGTATCACTTTCATTGGGAGTTTTGTGCAGTTACATAATGTGTTATATCTTCTTTGTTTCAAGATATTGGTTCTAAATTGTTGTTGCATAGTGTTGTGAGCCATGCATAATCTTTGATTAGAAGATGGATGACCTTTTGCGATGGTTGTTGGTGTCACAAGGAGCTCTTGGATTATGTCTTTAGTTTACAGTAAGGGTTCACTGACATTTTTTGGTTCTATTTGAAGAGGTGTTGACATCTTGGTTTTCCATGGAGGTCTCTTGGAGTTTTTGGTGAGGTGTTGAGTTTATAACTTATCAGTTTTGGATATACAATCCTTGGTTTAGAGGATGTATAGTATTGTCATGATGCACTCTTGATCATGAGTTAGAGTTTTTGACATGATACATGTGCTCTTGGGAGCAACATATGTTCATTGGAGCATATGATCTTTTAAGAAGATGTTAGATCATGATATCATGATATGTTCTTGATTCTATAGTTGGAACTTTGAAAATGGTTTGGTTAGTTCTCTTTGGTTTTGAAGTATTAATCATTTGCTTGGAGCTTCATGATTGTGTAGATTGCATTAGAAGTTGACATGGATTGATTGCTAAAAACTCATGGATATTACAGAGACTTGGGTGAGGCTTGATATCTCTTGAACTTAGAGATATGTGTTGGAAATATTTCTCATTATGAGATGTCAACAAAAGGACCAAGGAGCCTACACTTGGAAATGGATGTGAGTCCATTATAGACCTTATGAGAAGGTTGTCTTTATTATAAGCTTTTATTGATTGGTGTTATATGCAAGGACAATCTTGTATCCCACTCTTGGTCTACTCAACAGGTAAATGATCTAATAGGTGTTGCCCACCTGATTATTAGATGCATTATTTATATCTATCTTGTCTTCTCTTTTACACTAGTCTTGAAAAAGAATGTTGACAAGTAGATGCATGGGTTTATGGATTTCTGTTGTTCTCATTATTATTTGATCTTGAGCTATGGAACTAGTTCTGAGGATTTGTTTTGGAGATGTACAGAAATGGTGTTAGGGTTAGGGTAGATCAAAGCAATAAACACTAACAATTATATGCAAATTAAATAACCCAAATATAACAATGAGGAATAACACAAAAGATATCAACATAGAAATTTAATGTGGTTCACCCAATATGGGCTACATCCATAGAAACTCATCCATCCAATGATTTTATTATCTAGTGTAAAATAGATTACAATCTCATGAATACATAGCTGTACCATACATTCTAGCTGCTTATAACAAGCTTTTTGGAAGCTTCTAGAATTAGGGTTTTGCAATGTCATTTTTCTTTTGTAGGTTAACAAAAATTAACAACCAACTCCAATCATGTAAAAACACTGGCGAGGATACATAACTTGTGTATAGTACTTGCATGATCAGTCACCACATACCAACAATCTCCCACTTGGAGACTAATCAGGCTCCACACCAAATAATCTCCCACTTGGAGACTGATCCTAGATGACATCGCTGCTCTTGCAGCTCCCACTGGATTACAGGCTTGGCTGGTTTCTTAAGTCCACCATTATCAGTCATGAAGGCCAACATAAACTGATGAGGAAATCAGTTTCTCTCATGTAACTTCCTTTGTGAACATATCTGTAGGATTCTCACTTGTGTGAATTTTCTCCAGCTTCAACTGTCCATCCTCCAAAATTGACCGAATGAAGTGGTATTTGAGCTGTATGTGCTTAGTTTTTGAATGCAAAGATGAATTCTTAGCAAGATGAATGGCACTCTGGCTATCAGTGTACAAAGGGCTATCATCTTGTTGTTGCCCCAATTCCTCCAGAAAATGTTGTAACCAAATCATCTCCTTGCTAGCTTTTGTAGCAGCAACATACTCAGTTTCAGTGGTTGAAAGCGCAACAACCTTTTGCAGTCTTAAAATCCAACTGATTGCAGTACCTCCTACAGTAAAAACATACCCTATAGTACTCCTCCTGCTATCAATATCACTCGCCAGATCAGAGTCAACATATCCTTTTAGAGCAGAATTTGTTCCTCCAAAACATAGTTTCTTTGAAGTAGTACCTCTCAAATATCAGAGAACCCATTTTACAGCATTCTAATGTTCCATTCCCGGATTGCTCATATACCTACTCACAACTCCCACTACATGTGCAATATCTGGCCTTGTGCATACCATTGCATACATCAAGCTACCAATTGCTGATGCATATGGTATCTTAGACATTTTGTGTTCCTCCTCTTGTGTCTTTGGACACATCTCCTTAGTCAACTTAAATGACTAGGCAAAGGTGTACTAACTACTTTTGCATTATGCATGTTAAACTTTTTCAACACCTTCTCTACATACTCACTTTGGGACAAAAATGATTTTCTGTTTGTCCTATCCCGTGTGGTCCTCATACCAAGGATTTATTTTACTACACCCAAATCCTTCATAGCAAATGAATTTTCTAATTTCTGCTTAAGTTCATTAATATGCTGTATGTTAGACCCGGCAACAAGCATGCCATCAACATAAAGCAACAAGATAATATAGCTGCCATTACCCAATTTCTTGAAATAAACACAATAATCAAAATGACATCTTTTGTAACCTTATTCAGCCATAAAACTATCAAATTTCAAATACCATTGTCAAGGTGCTTGCTTCAGGCCATACAAACTCTTCTTTAACCTGCACACAAAATCCTCCTTACCCTTGACCTCATATCCCTGTGGTTGCTGCATGTATATTTCCTCTTCCAAATCCCCATGGAGAAATGTTGTTTTCACATCTAGCTGTTCAAGATGCAAGTCTTCCATAGCCACAAGACTTAGAATTATTCTAATAGAAGTCATCTTTACAACTGGAGAAAATATTTCATCAAAATCTATACCTTTTTTCTATGTAAAACTTTTTACCACGAATCTGGCCTTATATATTTTCTTGCCTCCATTTTCTTCCTTCAACCTATAAAACCATTTATTTGGCAATGCTCTTTTATCTGCAGATAATTGAACTAAGTCCCAAGTCTGATTTTACAACAAGGAATCCATTTCCTCTTTCATGCCTAGCTCCCACTACTTTTTGGTATCTACCTGCATTGCTTCTTCATAACCTTCAGGTTCACCAAAATCAGTTAATAATATAGAATATAATGATAAAGAAAATCTTTCAGGAGGTCTAGTTATCCTTGTAGAACGTCTAACACTTGCAGGAGTTTGTGGGATAACTTGTTGTTGAGCATCAGGTACCACTGGCATTTTATTTTTTGGAATCTCATCCAGCACCACATATTTCTTTTTGGCCTGTTCATGCTTCTTTTCCTGCAGCTAATCCTTATACATGACCTTCTCATTGAATATAACATCTCTGCTCCTAATGATTTTATGATTTTCAAAATCCCATAACCAATAACCAAATTCATCTATTCCATATCCAATGAAGGTACATTTTTTAGACTTAGCCTCAAGTTTGGTTCTATTTTCAATATCAACATGGACAAAAGCTTCACAACCAAAGGTTTTCAGAAATGAATAGTTTACCTTTTTGCCCATCCATGCCTCCTCTGGAATGCCACCATCCAAAGGATTTGAAGGTCCCTTGTTTATTAAATAAACAGCAGTATGTATAGCATCTACCCAAAAGTGTAAGGGTAGTCCAACATGCAATCTCATGCTCCTTACATGCTCCATAATGGTCATATTCATCCTCTCAGACACACCATTTTCTTGTGGGGTTCCAGGAACTATTTTCTACCTGAGGATTCCATTATATGAATAGTAATTCTCAATTTCTCTGCTGCAATACTCACCTCCATTATCAGATTTGAGACACTTCAACTTTTTTCCTGTCTCATTCTCAACCAAAGCTTTCCACTTTTTAAAAGTTTCAAATACTTCTAATTTTTGTTTTAGGAAATACACCCATGTTTTCCTAGTTGCATCATCAATAAAAGTAACATAACAGCAAGAGCCTCCAAGAGAAGATACCTAAGCTGGTCCCCATACATCTGAATGCACAAGCTCTAATTTCTCACTCTTCTTCTCTTTCCCAACTTTGAGAAATCAGACTCTTTTCTATTTTCCATAAACACAATTTTCATAGAACTCCAAGTCAATCTTCTTCAAACCTGTTAGCAACTTTCTGGAGTGAAGAATCTTCATCCCTTTCTCACTCATGTGCCCAAGTCTATGGTACCACAATTCTATTTCTATCCCTGTAGCAAGTGTTATAACTGTCTCAGTAGCAACTATTTCTGTAGCAGCTAAGGTAGAATAAGTATTACCAGTACACAAATACAATGTGCCTACTTTTTCACTTTTAGCTACTACTAATGCCCCTTTAGTGACCTTCCAGATTTTGTCTGAAAGGGTAACTATACAGCCTTCACTACCTATTTGTCCTGCAGAGATTAAATTCCTTCTCAAATTTGGAACATGTCTTACCTCCTGTAGCAACCATTCATTTCCATTCTGCAACTTGATTTTTATTTTTCCTTTTCCAACAATCTGACAGGGTTCATCATCACCTAGATATACATGTCCAAAATCACCTTGAACATAATCTACAAAATATTTCCTATGGGGTGTGGCATGAAATGAAGCCCGTGAATCTATTACCTAGGAATCATTAGCATTATCTAAACAAAGAATTAAAGCATCCTCTAATTTATTACGTGCAACATTAGCTTCCTTGTTGTCATCATGTTGTTTGTCTCCTTGTTTGCCCTTTTGTCATGCCCACATTTCCCATGCAGTCATGACACGCAACACATGTGTCATGTCCACATTTGTCATGTGGTCATAACATGAAATACCAAAAACTTTTCTGCATGTCCCAAGAAACCCCCTCGCACATGTCAGCATGCTCAATGGAAATACACATAAGCCGTAAGCATGTCAATCATATTCGGGGAGGGCGTCTACCTACACGATCCCCTGTGTGATGATAGCCGACTAGGGGGTTATGCGACATGATGAGCGTTGCTACTAGGGTTTGAACATATTTAATTCAAATGCTAAGTTTCCTAGGTGAAAGAGGTGATTACGACTAAAACAAAATCAAACCCTAACTCTAATGCATAATTAAAAATTGAATATAAAAATGCATCCAATGGTATGATGATTGCATGTGAAGTGGAGCGATTAGATGGAAACCACAAAGATGCCATAAAAATAAAACCCTAAAGGCTAGGAAAAATTCGACAGCATAATGTGCTTTCAATAATCGGAATAAATATTTTGAAAAAATTTCCCATAAAAATAATAAAGGCAAAAATTAAATAAATCAAGGTATAAAATAAATTAAATAATTCCAAGGTCAAGTTAAAATTTACCACTCATCAAAAAAATAAAATTCAAATTCAAATAAACAATCAAAATAAAATTTCACTAAGTCCTCTAATAAATATAATTCCAACAATTATATTTATTAAATGACTCAAGTTGAAATAAATATAGAAAGGGGAAAAGTTAAAACATCTCTCCCCATAAATAATAAAATCAACGATTAAATTAAAAATCATTCAATTAAAAGTTTTCCCCTATTAAAATAAAATTAAAGTCCACAAGAAAAATAATAAAGATATCCCAAAATAATTAACTTGCAAAAGGGATAAAGAATCCCATTAAATCAAATTTCCATTCCCATTTAATGAAATCCCACATGGAAGTAAAAATACCAAACCACAAAATAATTACTTAATCCAACTTAAATAAAAGCACAAGGAAAGACAAAAATAAAACAAATAAGCTTAAAAGCAAAAGAGAGGGAAACTTAGTTTCCCGTGCACATGGAAACAAAATTAGAATTAAATAAAATAACAATTCTATTTTCCTCTCATCCTCCAATTAAGCCCTATTTAGATATTTTATTGTTTTCTACAAGAGATGGCCTAATCTTATTTTATCATTTTCCTTATGACAAACCCTAACTTACCTCTCTCTCTCAGTCTTCTCTTCTTTTCATTTCTATCTTTTGTTTCCTCATTTTTTTGTTTTCTCTTGCAAGTAGGGCTTTTGCTCACCCATGGCTACCATGAAAAAAAAATACAGAGGTATATTTCACAATATACACAGTGGGTTTCTATTTTTTTTGGTTATATATACATACACATTTGGGTGTAAGTATATATATATATATATGTGCAGAAGATGTGGAACAAAGTGTATATTTGTTAAACTATCGTGGTATATATATATATATTCATTTTTGTTTGCAGATAGAAGAAAAACAAACAGAAGAAACGATGGGTGAATGACAAAAGGGAATGGTGACGAGGATCTTTGCCGCCACTGCCGCCGCAGACTGCATTATTTTTGTTGTTTAAGGGAGGGGAGGAGGTATGGGGAGGGGGTTTTTCTTTTTTTTCTTTGTGTATAAAATAAACCACACTCAAAAACCCCCTCCCGGTCGATACTCAAATATATATAGTCGTTGTAACATCAGTAGTATACACAGTGTCTTATTTGCCATCGGTTATAATTAAAATCAATTTGCTTAATAAATTAAGTATATATATATACACACAGATGTATATACATTGTGAAACTAGTTTAATAGTGAAGTTCAAATGTATTAAGTACACAATTTATTTATAGATTTAAATACATATATATATATATATATATATATATATATATATATATATATATATATATATACTTACATATATATATTATGGCATGTATAATTTCACATAATACTAAAGGGAATATAAAACCATATTTATAGTATAAAGCAACCAGTAATGTACTTTTTTTTTTTGCAAAATAGATGAGCAAAAGTTACTATCTCTTCTCTTTCCTTTTGACAGAAAAATGATTAAGACAAAACCACATAATTTCATTTGGAAACCAATATTCTCCCCCACATCTATTTTTTTTAATAGCAAGTAATTATATAGTCCTATTTCTATTTTTTTTTGTGAACATAAAATATAGTTTGAACAATAGTTTCTTTTGTTTCTACATCCCATTTCAACAACACTAATTTGCTTGCTTTTCCATTTTAGTATACAACAATTTCAATCTATAGCATATAAAATTTCTTGAATAAAAGAAAAACAACAAACTATATTTCTTTTTTATCAGCTTTCCAATGACCAAATAAGCACAACAACAAATTAATAAACATATATTTTCTTTGGGATACATAATAGCAAACTTATATTTTCTTTGGCAACTTTACATAACACAAAAACACAACATATCATAATGAACATATTTTTGAATATACAATAAAGAGTAACTCACATAAAAATTTCCTTACAACAACAAGAACAAAGGAGGCCAACAATTTTGGAAACAAAAACATTAAGGCCTCCAAGGCATGACTTCCAAAAAACCAGCCAACACAAATAATGTAGAAAGTGCTGAAATAAACTTTTCTCCAAATTTCCAAACTCCAACAATGACCTGCAAAACATAACACAAAGGGGAACCAAGGCCACGTGAATTGCCCTCCTCCCTACCATAGACCCGCCAGTGGGTCACCCTTGAGCTAGGGAGGTAGAAATCACACGGTTTCACAATCACACCACAACAATGAAGTCTCCAAACACACAAAAATTATTCCCAAGGATTTGCACATAACATGTAGTGCCCCTCCATTCGCACCTTGGATGTATAGGTGAACTGGTCAAGGCGCATGAAGGTGAAGGTAAAATAACCGAAATATTCAAGATAAGGTAAACAATTGATGTTGTACAATATAGGTAGATGCTTCATCCATGTGTGGTTTCATATGAAAGATAATGTGTTTTATTGATAACCTCTATTGCGGCACTGATGATGCAGGCTTTGATATTGTTTTGAATTCCAATGTTTAAGATGTCGATCTTACTACAATTGTTATATATTGAATGTATCTCATGTGATTGATTCTGTTAGATTTATTTGTTATGATGGTACTTCTGACACTTATGATTTCATGCACTTGTATGTTAAGTGTAGGGTTATGTTCAAATTAAGAGATAGATTTGATTTGGTTATGATTATGTGTTGAGCTAATCTAGATTGATATGACATGGAAGGGACGATGTCGCATCACTCACTTGTGAGCGCCCTGCGATGTTGCGATTCCTTTTTCCACCTAGTGCTAGCTTATATGCATCTATACATGCTTGACCGTGACATTTGTTGCAGGATGCAGGTACCAGGCATCGACTCCACCTGAATTAATAGGTCCGAGCGTGCCTTGAACCCAATGGATACGTTGTTTCGAAGATAACTTAAGGTCCCACATCCCAAGTCATTATCCTCAATCAGGATGCATGACATGTCTAGTCAACCTGTCAGTTCTGTTAGTATGTCGGTCTTGCAATTGATTTATATTTGATGGAGCTTGTTGGATAAGTGCATTTTGGCATGACTTGAGAATATGTTTGATTTGGTCTTTTTGAGAACATGTTTGATTTGGGTTTTGACGGCTGTCCTACTCAGTGGGTTATGTTGTATGCCTATATTTCATTATATAGTCATACTTTAATATTTAATAAGGTCATATAATATTCTTATTATTATTATTAATATTTAATAAGATTAAATTGGTAATTGATAATTACCTAGTTCAAATAATTATTTAAGTTGTTTGAATATGAATTATGTTATTACTACTATTAAATTCATTTAATTAAGGGAAGGTCGTTGAACACTAGTAAATGCACTAACCAGACCCTAGAGTAGAGAGGAGACAGTCCTATCATCTAATTGACGAAGCCTAACAATTGGATCAAGAGTGTATTGATTCAGCGTTACACTATGGTTACTTATGGATTTGTGATAATATGTTATTTATGATGGATATATTTTGGCTATATATTGTACCTACACTTCTTGTTGAGTGTACATGTTGAATTATTATGTCAATGGATGATGGTGGTCATTTAGCCACTTTATGTCTTTCTGTGTGATGTCTGACCTAGGCATGGGGCCCTAAGGTCTATTGGCCATGATGTTAAGAAATATTATTTTTAGTTTTATGTGGTAAAATGATTATGTTCTTGTGTGGGATTTAACCTTGTAACTTTTAAAATAATTTTTAAGTGTTTTTAAGAGGTCTAAGTTGTATTTTATGTTTGGAAAATTGTCTTATGTCCAAGGTACATGGGTAAGAAGTTTATTTTTGTCATTTATAATATTTTAAAAGGTATTTAGACCCTCCTTTAAGCCCCACTTACAAAAGTGACGAAAATGGGAAGGTGGTTGGTTGAATTAGTTGGGTGGTTGAGTTAGTTGGGTGGTTGAGTTAGTTGGTTGGTTGAGTTAGTTTTGGGTAGGAAGTTACTCTTTCCTTCTCTTTAAAAACTCTTCATGGAGTGGGGGTGACTTGCTCATTTTTTTTTATGATTTTCATTCAAGGATTCTACCATTAGTGGGATATTGCGATTGAGGTATCATGTTTTCTTTATTAATTAAATATAAATATTATATGTTTTTCTTTATTGATTAAATGTAAATTTTATATGTTTTTCTTTATTAATTAAATATAAATATTATATGTTTTTCTTTATTGGTTAAATGTAAATATTGTAAGTTCTAAATATTATATGTATCCTTTATTTATTAAATGTAAAGGTTGTTTTTCAAAGGGTTGTTGCTTGTGAAATTGGAAAAGCAAACATTTCAATGTAGATCTTGAAAGAAGCATATTTGTTGCATTATTTGCATGTCATAAACCTAGATCATCATAGCATAAGCGGATCTTGTGTAAGTAGAATTAATGTTTCTAATAAGGTTATGGAAGTAATGTATAATAGTTGTAGAAACCATATTTTGTACTCTAGAATTGGTGATGTTTTCTAAGAAGGTTCCTTAAATTGTTGGGCCTTATTCGTAAATAAAATAGAATGTTGTGAATCTCAAGTTTTGATTAAGATAAGTCTAGACCAGATTTCCTCTTAGGTTCTTCCCATCTTGTATTCTTATTTTGTTGACGATGCTTAGCTAAATGGAAGTATAGAATGTGGATGTTTGTTACTAAGTAGGGAAAATATGGCTAATTAATAGTAGTAGCCTTTGGTGCTGAATATCATCATTAAGTTCATATGGTTAGTATTTTACATTTTATTAATTTCATTACCTCAGACCTCTTATTACCTCCTTACGCATAGTTAAACTTTGGTGCTCTCCTGAGAGATACCTTGGGCAATGTATAGTCATGAGACTTTAACTCTAGGAAATGTTGATAACCTTGTCCTGTTTTAAAAGGGAGTTATGTTCTTAATAGTTTAAGGAATAGATATCGATCATGATGTTAATAGAATTCTAGGTTTATTCTTTTATGAGTAGGGGAATCAATCTTTTTTGCGGGTTATTGTTGTAAAGAAAAAAAAAATTAGGATAAGACTTTTGTAGTACCATCATAGTAATGTTATTATTAGAGGAAACGTTCTTCAACTCTTCATTAGTGCATTATAGTATGCTGCAATTGTGGTTAAATATGAGTTCAAATTAATTATTCTACCTAACAAAAAAAATGTATTTAGGATTGAATAAGTGGTAATTCAAGTGTATTATGTTAAAGTTGTTTAGTATCTAATCTGGTTATAATTGTTCTTCATTGCATTTGAAGATAGGATGTTGTATTGAGTTGGACTATGACTTATTCTTATTTTGATTTACTAGAATGGCATCCATACTAGAATTTAGCTAATTGGGAACTCCTTGTGTAAGAAAAGTTTAATTATTGGCATAATAAAGGTTATGTGAGTGATCAAGTTTGAATTCTCGATACCTAGCTTGTCTATGTTTTAATCCAGGTAATGTTGTTAATAATAATATGTTGGTAGAGTATTATGTCTCCTGTATGAGAACTTTAGTTATCATAAATAAGGTAGGATGTAGGGTTTGGATCTTGAGTTTCTTAGTGAGTACCGCATCTTAGTTTAAAAGTGATATGCTTATCATGTTATTGAATTAAGAATAGAATCATTTGTGATCTCTTTTTGATAGTTTAGTTCTAAGCGTTGCTCGTCAAGTGTCTTGTCGAGTAATGGTTATTGCTAACTTTTCCTAGTAGTGAATTAAATGTTGAGTATAAGTGCTAACTCTTTGTTATATGTGTTTTAGACTTTGATGAGATGTTGTTTGCATTCATAATGAAGTCCACATTCCTGGATCCCATTTGATATAATAAATTATGTTGTTGTTTATATCTTCTTAGTTACAAGGAATAGTAGAATAATTGAAGTGAATGTTGTATTGATTCATGGGCATCTTATGAGTACGGTACTACTTTGAAGACCCATGGTTAGTATGTCATATTATATATTGCAATTAGGGTATGTTATTGGATTGGTCTATTTGAAGGAGTTGTGTTTTTAAGAGTAAATGTTAATGTGGGAATTGTTGTGTTTCAGTGGTGTCTAGTGAAAGTTTATTCCAGAGGCCAGTAGGGGTAGTTGTGGGTTTGATCCTTGCATTGTTGCATTCTGGTTGAAGAATGAGCATGTTTTGGTTTTATGTGATGTTGACTTTCCTCTGCTTATGGTTTATATGATTTTCACGACTGTGTAAGAGGGATAATGCCTTGCTGAGTATATCTAGTCTTGTTGTTATGTCTTGAATCCATGTTGTTGAGCTCTTCTTGAAGGTTGTGGTTCCCTATTGTGTTGATCTTGTTTTAATATTCTATGTTGGTCTATGTTAAGGATTGATTTTGGGAGCAAGAGGACCCATGCCTTGCTCTGGATTACACCTTGTTATGGTTGAAATGTTGGAACAAGAGGACCCATGCCTTGCTATGGTGATTTATTACGTTGTGATTGGTTGCAAGATGGTTGATGCCTTGCATTGTTATGTATATATGTTGTCATGATGATAGTTGTTATGTTTGATGGATAGGGTTTCCTAGGTGCAGATAGGGGAGTGGCTTCCAATGTGGGGCCGGTGCCCAAAGTGGTTGCCAGGGTAACCCATTGGAAGTTGGTAATCAAGTGATAACCAAATAATTAATCTAGGGGTTGGGTAGATTTCACATTAACAAGATAATTGGATGCCTCACTCATGCCTGTAGTGCTCGTTTAGGCTAAGGATGAGATGAGAAGGCCGTGGTTGGCAAAATCAACTTCCTTGTCCTCATGAAAGGAATGTTGATTCCGCATGTGTCACCCTATGGGGCCAGAGTCTAGTGAGAGACTGCCAGGGTAACCATAGATGGGGGCCGGAGTCTAGTGAGAGACTGCCAGGGTAACCCATGCTAGGACCATGCGATGACACTCTCCCTACTGCAGCCTAGCATTCCCTAGTTGTACTCTCCCCATTTGTCATGTGTTGCCTCTGGAAGTGATATTGAGTTGCTTGTGATTTTGTCATGTGTTGTAATGGAGTCTTGTTTGGTCTTTGTTCCTGTTAGGCAATTGTCTACCTGACTGTATGACGTTTTGGGACCTTATGTTATCTCCTAGCTCAGGGGGTGGACCTTAGGGTTCCACATAGTCGGGTGGAAGAGCTTTTATTATTTGGTCTCTCCTTGCCTTTGTTCGTGTGCAAGAAGGTTGTAACTCCTGTAGTAGATTTAGATCGTGTACCTGTTTATGGAGACAGTTATTTATGCTCATGTACTATCCTATGTATCAGATTATTCATAATGTATGTATTCATATGTATTCAAAAGATGATAATGTAACAATGTAATGTTGTACTCATATGTGAGGAGAAATTGTAACTATGTACTAGATCTTGATGAATACTTATATGATGTTATGTAGATGTTTATTGATTTAGTGCATTAGGTGTACAATGAGTTACTGATGTTAATTCATGATGTGTGTTAGATTATGTTAATTGTTTTGTCAAGTAGTGCAACCATGATATCTTAGAGGACAAGTCATTAGTTTAAATGATGTGTTAATACTACTTTGTTACTTTACTATCTCTTTCAATTTTTAAAAAAAATTATCCTGTTGCATATAGCATAAATGTGATGTTCTCTGAGGTATTCATGGTGGGGTGTTACATAACAAAACTCAATAAAATGAGTTTGGAGGGGGTAGGGGAGTGGACCCCTCAACTCAAGAGGTCACTCCAAGAACTCTAAAATCACAAAACTCAAGGCCTCAAGCCATAACAAAAATATATATATCTCCATAAATCTCAAAACCATCATGGCACTCTTGCCATCCAAATTTCTCCCAAACACCATAAAATGCCCTCAAGGCTATAAATAGACCAGCAACGAGAGGTGACCTCGAGGAGGTTCACTCTCCCCCACCCCATACGAGTTGAGTCTTTCCTCCAAATGGAGGTGCTCTTACCAACAGCCAAACCCACACAAAAAAATGAAAACAACACCAAACATAAATTTCCAACACATACACTAAAATAAAAACATGCATAGGGAAATGGCTATTACCATGGAGCTTACCTTCAAAATCCCTACAATGGAAGCACATTTGAAGAAGAGATCCAAGCTTCTCCAAGTCTCCAAACCTCCAAAATTCCTCCAACACTTCCCAAAAGCTCCAAAGATAGAAAGAAATTTCTAGAAAAAGAAGAACCCCCAACTCCTCTCCAAGAGGAGATAAAATAGGCCTTCAAAATTGACCTTGAGGAATGAGAAGGTGACACTTGTCACCTTCTCCTTCCTCATTCCATGCTACTTGCAAGGGAGAAGGAGTGTGAGGGTGACAAGTGTCACCCTCTATTCCATTCAAACCCTCACCTTATCCACTTATGCTCTCACACATGTGTGAGAGACCAAGTGGAGAGCTGGCAACTCCCCTCAAGACTCCATGAGGATAAGGGATGCCACATGGCATCGTCTTATCCTCCAAGAGAGCCATCTCCCTCCAAGATGCTCTCACATGTGTGTGAGAGTCTTGGAGGGAGATCCCACACACTTGGGGGTCTTGAAGACCTCCCAAGTCTTCTTGGTGAAGGAATCCCCAAACTTTGGGAAGGGAGATGGGTCTTTTCCAAAGCATGACTCATCTCCCATCCTTAGCCATTTTCAAATTTCTTCACATTTACTAAACCCAAGTTTAGAGTGACTAAAAGTGAGTTACCCTAGGGTTTAGTAAGTCCAAATGGACCCTAGACCCTAGGGTTAGCACTTAGGGTAAGTTTGGGACTCTAGAAAACACCTAGGGGGTATAAAATCACTTTAAATGGCCCATAAATAAAATAACCCCAGATGGTGTAAATCAATTATAAATATACAACACATGATATAAATCAATTTTAAAAAGGGGTAACTAGGCCAAATAATTAAATCAAGCATGTACGGAAACATCATCCGATCAAACGTGATCCTCATCCCTCTTAGGAATGGATCGGCTTTACAGAGAATTCATATGTGTGGAAACTACCTCTGATTTCCCATGGCCTGGGAATATAACCTGCATAACTAGATCAAGTGGTCAATCACATCATGGATGAATCATAGCCAAAGCAACTGAAATTAAAGTCATGTCATTACATACAACATTAATCATTTCTAACATAATTAAGATTAAAATTACATTTCCTATCTAATATCTCATAATCATCATCAAATAATAAATCCACATAATGAACTCATAATTGCATCAATAATCATAATCAAATGTATCTCACATGTCTAACATCATAATAGCATCAAAATATGATCTAATCAAATCACCACATGACTAATCAATGCTAATCCAAAAATCAGGAGGTATAGTCTAAATATACATAATAGAAATAATAGTCTCTAAATGTCTGATAATGTCACCAACTATAATGTAAAATGATCAAAATAGGGAAGTGAAATAAATCAGCCTCACACCTTTCGAGACCAACAATCCTTCTTCAAGTGTCCTAGCTTTCCACAGTGCCAACAATCCATTCTTCCTCTAGATTTAGATCTACTTTTCCTCGACTTTCCTTGTGACTTCCCACGATTTGTAGGGCTTTTTCCTTTTTCCTTTATTCTTCCCCTGTTCTCTATAGTCAAAGCATTACCAGATGTTGAAGTCTCACCTGTGCTTTTCTGTTGCATTTCCTCGCTAAAAATAACACCAACAACATCATCAAATTTCAAAGTATTTAAACCAGAGACAGAGTTACTTACAGCCATTACCAAGCTATTCCAGCTTTCTGGCAAAGAACATAAAACCAAGAGAGCCCTTACCTCTTCATCAAATTTCACTTTTATAGAAATTAACTGACTGGTAATCTTATTAAACTCATTTAAATGATTTGACACAGATCCACCTTCAATCATTTTCAGATTAAATAAACGCTTCATGAGAAATACCTTATTAGAGGCTAAGGGTTTTTCATACAATTTGGCCAAATCTTTCATCAGTTCACTTATTGTCTTCACTTCTGTTATATTGAATGCCACAGATGGTGCCACGCACAACGGAATGGTTCCCAATGCCTTTCTATCTAGAAGTTCTCAATCCTCATCAGTCATTGCTGCCAGTTTCTTGGCTACTCCTTCCAACGGCCTCCATAAATCCTTCTGATAGAGATAATCCTCCATTTGCATCTTCCATAATTGATAGTTCTGCCCATTGAATTTATCTACCTTCAATTTGCCCTCGTCCGCCATTGCTCCCACTTAACCATGAGACTCCCACTCAACCATGAGACCTTCCTATAGATGATAATCAAACTCAACCCGCTCCGATACCAGTTGTTAGGGTTAGTGAAGATCAAAGCAATAAACACTAACAATTATATGCAGATTAAATAACCCAAATATAACAATGAGAAATAACGCAAAAGAGATCAACATAGAAATTTAACGTGGTTCACCCAATATGGGCTACATCCACAGAAACTTAGCCATCCAATGATTTTATTATCCATTGCAAAATAGATTACAATCTCACAATACATAGCTGTACCATACATTACAACCACTTATAACAAGCTTTTTGGAAGCTTCTAGAATTAGGGTTTTGCAATGTCATTTTTCTTTTATCAGTTAACAAAAATTAACAATCAACTCCGATCGTGTAAAAACTTCGGTGAGGATACATAACTTGTGTATAGTACTTGCATGATCATTCGCCACATACCAACAATCTCCCACTTGAAGACTGATCATGCTCCAGACCAAACAAATGGTTCGTGGTTTTTTGGGCTTATTCCCTTTGTTGTGGGAATGTTTGTCTAGTTTGATCTACTTTTAGTGAGAGGTTAACATCTATTGTTGCCATGCCTTCATCATAATTCGGATGTTAGATGTTGATATCCTTTCAATTTGGGAGTGTTGAAAGAGATCTCACTTTACACAGTTTGGCATAGGTTAGTGTGGTATAAAGACATGGTATGATTTTGCAGGTTCTCTCTTCCCTGGTATATTGTCTTCTTTTTAAAGGTTCTCATGTTTATGGAGTTGATGTTTGTATTGGAGTCAAGTGTTATTGTTAACAATAATTTGGTGTCCTTGATCTCTTTCTTCATTGGTTAAGAGGACTTGGGAGAGTTATTCAAATATTGGTAATGAGAGATGTTTTATGCTTATCATTATATGTTTTGACACTATATGGTAGAGGAGTTAGCCACTTCCTCTAAGAGAAGTGCTATAGGAGGATTTGTTAATGCCTTGATCTTATTTTCAGATTTGACATTACCTATATAGTGGGAGTTCCTGGATATGTATGCTCTTTATTGTCACGATATCTTCTTGGTTGTCACAGTTTGTAGGTTATTGATGTGAAGATGAGTTTACATGTTACATTTGTTTTGGATCTTTGAGTTTTGTAGTTTTGTGGATTAGCTACCCCTTAGCTACAGTGGGATGACTCAGATGTGGACTATCAATATCCAAAGATCTATTCAATGTTATTGTAGATTTTGTTTGTTGGCCTTGTCTTTGGTCATTTGTACATTGGTATGCTGCATTGAGATGGGAGGATGGATGATTAGAAGGATTGTTTTATAGGGACTTGATTGCATTGTTGGGTTGGTATGTTGATGTCATGGATTTCTACCTATGATGGTTTGCTTACCCTGGTTTTGAGGTATGGATATTTTGGATGAGCTAGAAACTTGTTGCGGTTGCTTTTCCATTTGGTATGAGTGTGGCAGACACTCAGAGTCTTATGTTATTATGTGATTTGATGCTTGTGTTCATGTTGAGATTGGTGCAGGTTTTAATGACAGTTGATATGTTTCAATTTGGCATGTTCCTTAGCTTATCATGGTTATGATGTAAGGGGTTCTTGTTTGAGATGATGGTTATCATGATTGCTTTTGCATGTGTCTTGTTGGAGCACAAAAGCATGTTGAAGAATCAATGGTTGAGTGATGGCTAGGGATATTTTCCTTGTGATTTAATAATTTGATTACCTTATAAGCATAATTGCAATGTATAATGTCAAGTGGGAGAATGTTGGGGTAAGTTGCCATTAATTTTGTAATCCTAACCAATTTCATGTGTCTCCAAAGTTCTTCGAATGTGTTCCCCAACACATAAGGACTTTGAGAGATAAATTAATATTTAATTATAACACTTGGCTTATTGTAATTAACTCCTAATTGGTAGGGTCAAACTTGGGCATCCAATTTTGGAGTGGGGTCCATGAAGACTTGTTGACAACTTGAAGTCTATTTGAGAGTTAGACAGCTCCTAGTGAGTGGGAATTAACTTGGGCACCCACTTTTGGAGGTGTCTTAGATTTAGACTTGGAGTTTTTTTTATGTACATGAGTAGATATTGTTGATAAACTTTGCAAGGATATAATGTTGGAGTTAACTAAAGTATTAGAGATGCATGAATTGTAATATTGCTTGCATGAGTTCATAAAAACTTGCATGGACTTGCATGTTTTTGCATGTCACTTGCCTGTAGTTGCATGTCACTTGCATGCGCTTGCATGTTGCTTCTATGGACTTGCATGTTATTGGATGTCACTTGCATGTGCTTGCATATTGTTGCATGTTGCTTCTATGGACTTGCATGTTGCATGTCACTTGGATGTGCTTGCATGTTGTCACATGTTGCTCATATGGACTTGCATGTGCTTTCATGTTGTTGCATGTTAGTTATATGGTCTTGCATGTTATTGCATGTTAGTTTTGTGTGGTTGCTTGCAGGACACTCCAACTCCAAAAACTTGCAGGATGGTTCATATCAGTGTTTTAGATAATAGGTATCAGTTGCATGTTGAAATAGGTGTTTGCATGTCACTTGCATGTACAAAACAAGTTAATTCAGAATAATATTGGGGACATCAATCTTGTACATTGTTTGCATGAGATTGGTATGTATTGATCACTTCAGTTGACTGAAAGAGATTGGGAAAACTTGAACACCCAATCTTAGGACTTTCTATTGTTGCTTCTATTTGGAAATGTATTTGATGTTGACTAAGTTCACTTAGGCAAACTTGGGCACCCACTTTCAGAATAGGCAGTTAACATGAAGCTTTGGAATACTTGACTTTAGTCTTCTTTATTTGGAGCGCTTCAGTTTTGGATGAGGACTTGTCTCATGTTATCAATTACAATTGATTGTAATTTGAGTTTCAAGCTTTTCAATTAAGAAGCTTTTGAATTAAGAAGCCTTTGTAATTAATTAAAAAACACAATGTATTTTCTAGAGAGCAAGTTTTGAAGCTTTCATATAGAAGCTTTGAACTTGTAGGAAAAATGCATTACATGAATTACAACACAACAAGGTTGTAGGTTTGAAGATTGAAGAAGCTTCAGAAGTGCATCAAGGATCAGAAGAATTTTAGTATTGAATGTAATCTTTCACAAGAGATTTAATATAAGTAGAATTACCTTTGGTGTGGAGTTTTTTTCTAAAAGGGTTTCTTCACGTAAATACTTGTCTTCTTATTGCAAGCTAGTTTCTTCTACTACACTATTTAAATTGGAGAAATACTATAACATCTAAATTGAAAGTAATTTTTAGATTTACACATGCTATTAATTTTAGATTTGAAAATATTTTAAAGCCATATAGCTGCAACTTTACCTTGTCCTCCCATTTTCCAACAATCAATGCCTATTTAGGAAAGGGAGCTTGAACTAGAATGGGTACCCATTCTATACATGTGGGATTTTAGGTTCGGACTTCCATTCCTAAGCATGTACACATTTTTTAAAACACGTAGGCATTCCTGTCAAAAAAAATTATGCTCACGACGCTTCCAATAAAAGTAGACCCAACTTCTTTCTTTTACCCTCAACACCAATTGAGTAGTTGCCACATGGTTTTATAGCTAGGGATCATTCAATGACCCATCTAACTAAAGTGTTTCCTTAAATCTTGTCCTCATCACAATAATCAATTTGATAGATACTGAAGCTTGATACATTGGCTCATATATTTCTCTGTGCAAAGGATTGAATGAAAAGAAAAAAATCATGTTTGCGGTTCCATGTTTTGCATATGTGTCTTCAAGACATTTTGACAAACAATTCATGTGCTTTCTTTTTTACATGCTTCCATGAGAACACACTTCTTTTTTGGGGGGCATACTTGCATTTCTATTTTGCATATTGCTACAAATTTGATTGTCTCTCACACACAATCCCTTCCATATGAGTATTGATCATAAACCTCGTAATAAATGGAAAATCAAATGTGGATATTGTGGGATGAAAATCCATACATCAGAAGAATGTATGTCTCATAAAATTGATAAAATGACAACTTATTCTTAATCATGGTATTGCTCTTTAACTAATCGATATAATCCAACACCTGCAAAAAAATCATCCAATCTCACTCAGACATCTTGTAAGACACCATCATTTGGGGATGAATAATCTAGTTAGTTGACTTGCATTGAGATCTCATCTCCACCATCACCTAATGCTACTTTAGAGTTCCATGTTGCTCCCTTGAGATATTCTAGTAATTCATTGCACCAGGACATTGATATTATTTTTATAAATTCATTACATTGGGATAGATTTCTACCAGACATATTCTTGTTTGTAGAGTCCTGCATTGTAGATTTGAAAGATACCATTGAGGACATATGTCTTCTCTTCAATGATAGAATTTTTTGCTATTACAGAGTTCAAAGAGGCTTCACTGAGGGCTTCTAGAGATTCTTTGTAGCAGGACTTCACATGGGATTTGGATTGTACCCATATTCATGTATTGAAATTCCACACATTAGTTCTTCGGACATTATTGCTCTTTCTTTGCCTACATCGACTTCTATAGTGACAAATTTTATAGATATTCATGAGTCCACATCTTTGACTCAGTCATCATCCTCTATAGTAGTATCAGATTCTGATTGGTCTAGTTATCACCATACATCCATGGTTACTATTCTTGAATCTTTTATGATACTTGATTTATCTAATCAACATTTGTCACACGTTAGCATTGGCTTAGAGATATTTGTATAGGATTCAAAGACACCATCATTTGTGTCTTTGGATCACGTGTAAAATTCAAAGACTTTCATACTTCTTCATGCATGTTCCTACTTGGAACATTTGCATTTGGGAAGATCACTTGCACACTTTTGTGGTTCTATTTCTTCTCAAGTGGGGAAATGTTGTTAAACATTCACGGATCATCTTCAACATTTAGTGTTGAGCATTTACCAACACTACAAGAGGTATTTTGAGGGGAGGTTGCATGGTTTCTCTTCTCATATCAATTTTGGGAGAAAGTATTTCATCGTACAGAGTTTATTCCTTCTCACTTTCTTAGGGGTCGCATTGACCTTCTCTCTTTTCTCTCCTATGGGGGGAACATATATTGTACATTAGTGTTAGAAGTAGTCCTTAAGGGGTGATGTTGAGTCCTCCTTTTATTCTCTTCTTCTTATTCACTTGTACAATTTTATCATGTATCATTTCTCTTTTTGGAGAGGGGTATTTTCCACTATATTTTATCCTTTACTTCACTTGTGAGAAACTTATTTATGCATAGGTACCTAACATGGCCTAGTAGTTTGACTATCTAGTTATCTTTTCATGGAGAGTGTAGGAGAGGAAGCAAGGGCGGGAAAATGTTTTTTGAAGGTTGGTAATGGTAGAATTGTAGGAAAGGTGGAAGAAGGTGCAGGAAAGGCAGGCAGGTTTGAAGTAAGTTTCTAGATGTCTTGCTGATAGTAGGCTGCTGATTACAAATGTGCAGAAGGGGAAGGTTCCGGGGAGGGCCCAACTGACGATACGATTCCTGGTGTTTTTTAGGTTTGTCCTTCTTCTTTGGAAGCTGAGATTAGACCTCCTAACCCCGGGGGTACAATGGGGGAGGAGTCCTCTAAGGTGGTTAATGCGGACACAGTTGGCCCTGCCAAGCCCTTTGTGGATAACAATAACTCGTGTAAATCACTTTTCGGGTCTTTACCAAAAAGGAAAAGCTTACTTCCATCATTGGTTTGTTCTTCTAAACTAGGGTCAAGTAAGTTCTCTTTATCAATTCATGATAGTGTTGTCGATATTGGTATCTCCCATATGGATTTATTGCTGGATGGCAAAGTTTTGGGTCCTAGACCTAATATTGAAATAGTGAGGTCTTGGGCTCATTAGAAATGGGTCCTAAAAGGGCAAGTAGACATTACTTCTTTATAGAAGGGGTTCTTCTCCTTTACTTTTCCCTGGGAGGAAGATTTGCTCTACATTATGGCTAGGGGTCCCTGGGTCATAGGGAACTCGACTCTTACACTAAGGAAATGGGAGCCTGACTTTGATGCAACAAAAACTTCCTTCAATGTAACCCTAGTCTGGGTTAGACTCCCAAGCTTGCCGATGGAGTTCTGGGATGAAGAAGTCTTCAAGGGATTAGCTAGTGCTTTTGGTTGTTTGCTTACGGTGGACCCAGTCACTGTGTCTAGAAAGAGATTGGTGTATGCCAGGATGTGTGTTATGGTAAATCAATCTACTAGCATTCCCTCCTCCATCAAGATTAAATCAAAACTTGGTGTGTGGGAGCAAGCTATTGAGTTTGAATCTATCCCTTTTGCTTGTTTTCTCTACAAAAAGATGGGCCACTGGGTGAAAAATTGCCCATCTAAGAGGCCGAAGCCTAACCAAAATGAACAGGAGAAATCCCAGTGTCAAAACGAGGAAGCTAAATTAGAAGTTGGTCCTATCTTAGATGAAGCTAAGGATGATACGACCCAAATGGGAATGCTAATTATTCCTTTTGAGCCCAAAAGTGATGGATCCCATGTTCTAAAGATTCCTTGCAAAGAGAATTGCTATCTGAGTAATGCTTTGCTTGTTGTGAGCAACAATGAAGATTTTATTGGTCCCTAGGGAAGGGATGATACCCCCTGTTCCCCTGTGTAGACTCCTATGGTGGAGTATGCTAAGGATAAGTCCCTAGAGGAAGTGCCCTTCGAGGAGGTCAAGGCAAGGAAGAAGAAAAAATAGATAACCCCTCCCCATAGTGGAGTTGCTACTAGAAGTTTAGCCAAGGCTGACTTTGGATCAAAGAAAAGAAGGCCAAGGAGACCGTTAGCCAGTGCTGTCAGAGAAAGAGACAGTAAGGAGGTTGCAGGAGGGATGCAAAAAACCCTCATGGAGTTGTGTTCTAGGAGCACAAACCCGCTCATATCATGAAGATCATATCGTGGAATATCAAGGGGTTAAATAATAGTCATAAGCATGACCTCCTGTCAAACATAATTCAAGACCTTAAACTAGATATTATGCTTATTTAGGAAACCAAGATGCAAACAGATAGATTGAATAATATCAAGAATATATTCTTTGTTGAGTGTGGTCTTCATAGATGTAATTCTGAGGGAGCCTTTGGAGGGGTTGCTACCCTATGGAACCCTAAATCGATTACTGGAATTCTCATTCTAGCAGATTCTAATCAGGCGGTGACTAAGTTTGTTCATAAGAGAAGATTTTTATTGGATCATTTCTAACATTTATGCTCCTAATAAAAAGAATGCTAAAAAGAAACTTTGGCATAGGATGGGAACCTTCAAAAGGTTGCACTCTGAGTCGAAATGGCTTGTTATGGGAGACTTCAACTTCACTCTTAGAGATGATGAGAAAAGGGGTGGCTCTCAAGCACCTCTTGACAGTAGAATGGAGCTGATGGACTTCATGAATGATGAAGCTTTATTCAACCTGGATTTGAAGGGAGCTAAGTTTACTTGGTCTAACCAAAGAATTAGGGATAATCTTATCCAAGTCAAGCTGGATAGAGACCTTATCTCTATGGACTGGTTTGACTCATATTCATGCTCCTAGATTGGGATCTGACCATTTTCCTATTGTGCTCTCTACAGATAAAATTGGTAAGAGGAAAAGGTTTCCCTTCAAATTTGAAAAGATGTGGTTGCATCACTCAGACTTGAAGGAGAAAATTAGAGAGTGGTGGAATATAAATGTGGAAGGAACTGCCATGTACAGACTATCTAAAAAGTTGCATAATGTCAAGATCAATGTGCAAAAGTGGAACAAATCCTCCTTTGGGCAGATCTTTAAGGATAAGGAGAATATCAAAGCAGAACCGAATAGGATCCAAGGCAAAATCCAAGAGGGTGGTATGACTCAAAACACCTGGGAAAAAAAAATTACTCACCTTAGTTCCCTCCACGAGATCATCTCTAAGGAAGAAGATTTTTGGAAACAAAGATCTAGAGCAGTTTGGCTTAAAAGTGGTGATCGCAACTCTAAATTCTTTCAAATGACTACTCTGAAGAATAGGGTGGCCAATAGAATCAAGGAAATCTCTTCTAGTGGAAGGAAAGTCATGGAGGAAGATGAGATCCAGAAGGAAGTGGTGCTTTTCTTCTCTAACTTACTCAATTTGGAAGGGCCTCTCTGTCAAAATATAGAAAACACTATGCTACAGGTCATCCCCAAAGTTGTGAACGAAGGTGATAATAAAATGATGACTAAAATTCCTTCTGAGGAAGAAATTAGAGGTGTTGTGTCCTCATTTGAAGGTAACAAGGCACCGGGCCTAGACGGCTTCGCCCACTTCTTCTTCCAAACTTTCTAGGAGATTGTGGCCAAGGAGGTTTGTAATGCCACTAAGGAATTTTTTGGTAGCATAAATTTGCTTAAAGAATTAAACTTTACTTTTCTTGTCCTTATTCCAAAGAAGAATGTTGCTAACTCCTTTGCAGATTTTAGGCCCATTCTAGTTTGTGTAATTCAATCTATAAGATCATCTCAAAGGTGTTGGCTTGCAAGCTTTAGGTGCTCCTTCCTAGCATTGTGTCCTTGCAGTAGAGTGGCTTTGTTCTAGGCAGATAGATCCTTGGCTCCATTATTTTGATTCAAGAGAACATTCATTCTCTGGGAATGAACAAAAAAGAGGGTTTCCTTCTTAAGCTTGACCTCATTAAAGCCTATGACATGGTGGACTGGAACTTCCTTCTCAATGTTTTGAGGAATTTTGGCTTCAATGAGAAAAACCTTGAGCTTTTCTGGCAACTCATCTTTTCTCCCAAGTTCTCCATCCTTTATAATGGCTCTCCTTCAGGATTCTTTAAGAGTTCTAGAGGATTGAGGCAAGGGGATCCGATATCGCCCTTCCTTTTTATTGTCATGGTGGAAGTCCTTGGTAGAAATATTCACAAAGAGGTTCATGATGGGTTGGTCAAAGGTTTACGCCCCTCTTTGCTAGGACCCTATTGTTTTCATCAACAATTCGTGGACAACACTATCATTCTGGGTGAGGCCTCTGTTAAAGAAATTGGCCGGTTGAAGAGTATTCTGCAGAATTATGAAATGGCTTCTGGTCAGAAAATTAGTCTCCCCAAGAGTTTGATCTTCTTTTTCAATACCCTTAAGATCAGGCAACAAAAGATTGCACGTATTCTGTAGTACAAAGTTGAGTCCTTACCGACCATTTATCTTAGTATACCTCTTTATGAAAAAAGGATTCCTAATTCCTTTTTCCTCGGTATGGTGGATAAATTCCAATCTAAACTTCCTGGATGGAAAGGAGCGATCCTCAGTCATGTGGGTAAGATCCAATTGATTAAAGCTACCCTTCAAAATTTTCTTGTTTATTCCATGTCCCTGATTAAAAATCCAGCTAAGTTTAGAGATATAATTGAACAAATCCAAAAAAGATTCCTCTGGTCGGGAGCTAAGGAGAAGAAGAGAATTTCGTTGGTCACTTGGGACCTAGTTTGCAAGCCTAAGAAGTTGGGTAGTCTTGGTATGAGGAAGATTAAAGATTTCAATTCTGCCCTCCTGGCAGCCAATGCTTGGTGCTTAATGAATCAGAAGAAAGAATGGACAAAGATTGTTAAAAATAAATACTAGAGAGGATTCAATAACTTCAGAGATGTGCTGGAAAGAAATGATCTCCCAGAGGGATCTGAAATATGGAGAAATATATCTTAGGCCAGAGAAATTATTAAGAAAGTTTCAAAATGGAAGATTGGGGATGGTAGACAGGTTGATTTTTGGAAGAATCTTTGGTATGGTAGCACCCCGCTTAGACAACAAGATTGGGCGAGTCCTTTCGAAGACTTATGCTCTACCACCTTTGGAACGAAGGTTGTGGATTACATCGCTGATGGTAGGTGGAAGAATTTCATGATGACCGATAGGCGGATGGAGGAGCTTCAGACCAAGTCAAACCTCTTTCATATTCCCTCTGGCCCGAAAGAAGACCATCTCATTTGCCAGGCCACTTCTTCCGATCAGTTTTTTGTTGTGTCTTCTTTCAAAGGATTGATTCCTAAGTAGGATGATCCTCCCTTTTGGGCCAACATTTGGGATGATAAACTTATCCCAAAGGTTAACATTTTCTTCTAGCTGCTTGTGCAGAATAGAGTGCTTACTATTGATAATTCATGTAAAAGAGGCTTCTCTTTGGCTAATGGATGTCCCTTGTGCCTTAAGAATGTTGAAGACTCTTTCCACTTGCTCCTCTCTTGTCCATTCTCTTTGGAGGTCTGGAATAAAGTTCTCTTTGTGCAACTTGAGCTGGACCTTTCTTAACTCCTTCAAGGAGCTAGTTACTCAATGGTACTGCCCTGTCTCCAATCCAACCCTCTGATTTCTCTGGTCCTTGATGATCCCTCATATTGCTTGGAGTCTTTGGAAGGAGTAGAATAATAGAGTCTTCAGGGAGATCAACCTAGATTCTTAAAATTTGTTTTTCAAGGTGATTAGATACATCAAGGAAAATTTTAAAGTCGGGATTGAAGAGCAACTATCATAAGGAACCATGTTAGAGGTATCACAATCAGAGGTTGATATCTCTAAGAACTGGAATATCCTTGAAGATATTTCCACACCTTTTAAATGTATGAAACAACCCCGTGGGGAAGTGATGTGGAAATTGCCTCCTAAGGGGTGGATCAAATTAACTTTGATGGGGGAGCGAAAGGGAACCCTAGAGCTACTAGTAGTGGGGGAGTGATGAGAGATGATCTTGGTAGGTTTTTAGCGGCTGTGGCACTCCCTCTGGGTACCCAGACAAACCACTTCATCAAAGATGCAGTGGCCTATCACGCGATTTCTCTTGCGCATGCTAAGGGGTATAGAAAAGTTTGGGTGGAAGGGGATTCCAATAATATCATCAACTACCTAAAACATTCCCTAAAACCTAGTTGGTCTATAGCGGCCTTTGTTGAAGATACTATAAAGCTTATAGGGACCTTTGATGAAATTTATATTTCTCATATCTTCTATGAAGGAAATAAGGTGGCAGATGTCTTTACCAACCTTGGAGTCACGAGCCAATCGAAAACCATATGGGATGACATGGAAACAACCCTTAGCAAGGTTAAGGAGATGATTGTTAATGATTGCAAACATGGAACGAGGCTCGAGAAGTAATGAAGAGATCATTATGATCTCGAAGGGTCTGAAGGGTAACTCTTTTACAAAGAGTCAGGCCACACGGATTATGCGTAGGTTTAATGGTTTGAATTTTCTTTACAGGCTCCATCTTGTTCTCTTTCTACTCTATGGTGGCTATGAAGGAAACAGGGGTTTGAATTTTATCATGGGAGGTGAGAGGAATAGAGTTTATCCCTCTTCCTGTGAAGGGGTCCTTCAAAAGCAAAAGGTGTGGAAAATCATGGAGGCTGGTGGGTTAACTCCCTATATGGAAATATTACATGGAGCTGATCCCAATGTCACTGGGTTGTTTGTGAAGAATTATAATAACAAGAAGATCACGACCTATGGCTGGGAGTTAACCATAATGGAAGATTTCATTGCTTTGGTCTCTAGGTTATCTACCAACACGAAAAAAATCTTCCGTGAACGGAAATACAGTGAGGAAGCCATGAATAATTTTTTGAAAAGCAATGAGCGTGACAAGCTGGTTAAGCTACAGTCTAGAGGGTATAATCACCTGTCAATTAAGCTGATATGGACCGAGGTCATGGAAGTGATTATGCGGTATATCACCTTCGATGGGAGGTAGATTGCAGTCTACAGCTATCACTTTAATTTGCTCAGCCATTTTTGCCATGGTATGTGTGTGTTCATCCCATTTTATTTGCTTTCTTCGCTAGAGTATGGCCTAAAGGAAAATTGTAGAAAGCCAAAATTGCCTATACTGCATGAAGGCCTTATTCTTTTGATTATGGAATATATGAAAAACAATACTCCTAGAAAAGGGCTTAAGGACAAGCATTGTGCCAAGAAAAAGGTGTGTATGGTGTCTACTGATGAGGAAACCCACTCTGATGATGAGGAGTGGGTTATGGAAGAAGAAGAGGAGGAAAGTGAAGCTGGGTCTAGCAAAAAGAGGAGAAGGACAAAAAAGAGGGAAGTGAATATTTCCTGGTCAGATGGGTCGAAAAAGAGGGATGAGTCTAACTCCTCTCTCAAGGTGAGTAAAGGTAAGAAGAGTCTATCTGTGAAAAGGAAAACCCCTATTTCAGTGAAGAAAGGTAAGAAGTATCCTGAGAAAGGGAATGAGGAAATGGGGTATGAGCCAGATGGTGACAAGAACACTCTGAAATAGGGGAACCGTGATGATATGGTTGATCAGGGTGTGGAGAGTGGTTTCAAAGCTAAGGAAACCCATGGTAAAACTTTGCATACCTCTGAACCCAACATTGGCCCGTGTTTTCCTGAGATTCCAGACCTGCCTTGCAATCTTCCTAAGGGCTTTGATGATTTATTGGCCAAGGCAAAAAAATAGAGATGAAGTGGAGGAGGTGTTTGGGCTGGTGAAAAATGTTGTCAATTCACAACACAAGATGACTAAATGGTTCTTTGTTGAAACCAATAGAATCAACATAAAATTGCAGCTGATGCAAGAAAGCTTGGTGAAAGGAGGTAATACCTCGGTGGAATAGGATAAACTGATTTTCAAGAATTGGGAAGCCATACCAAAAATGGAAGAAATTGAGCACGAAATGGTAAGGATAAGGGAAGAGTATGGAATGAGAGTCCAATACTTGGAGGAAAAATTAATGGAAGTCAATAACAACCTGGAGAAAATGATGCATATCAGTAAGTTAACCATTTAGAACAATTTAAAGGGAATGAAGGTGTTGACAAAGAAACTCAAAGAGCTCAAAAAAGATCAGTTCAAAGATTTCAGAGCTGATGACATTCTGAATGTGGAAGACCTAGGCATATAGGACAAAGAGGAAGGCACTAAAGAAAAAGATAAATAGGTGGCCATGGAGGATACTGGGGACCCTTCAACTCGCATGAGGGGAAGCATAAAGAAACAATTTCAAGAGGAGAAAAAAGAGTTGATAAACTTTGCCAAGTTGCATGAGGAATTCTACGAGCAAGAACTTGAGGTAGCAGAAACCCTTAAGAAAATGACTTAATCTGGGTTATTCTTTTTTGCTATGTTTTTCTATGCTTTTGTTGTTTATGTAGCTTTTGGTTGGCGGTTGGTTGGCTTACTCAGTCTGCTTCTTTTTGTAAAGAGTTTCGGGTCCCCTTCAAAACTTGTTTTACCAATATAATAAAAAACATGGCCTAGTAGTTGGGACCCATCATTAGTGCTTATCTTTCTCCCTAAGTATCACTTAAGGAGGGTATTAGTTTGAAAATAGCTTTTACCTATCTAGATTGACTAGGTCCTATTCACACTAGGCTTAAGCTCACTTAGATTTTTTAGACTTTTGTCTCACCTCATATGCACAAAACATGTGGCCTCACACTTGTCTCAAGTGAGTCCACATGTGTCACAACTTTGGAGGGTTAGTCAGTCATTGTGTTTGACCATCTCACTTCCTCATCCTCGCCTATTTATTCAAGGCTTGTTTGTACATTTTACTTAACTTTTGATAATATCATTAGGCTTATTTTGTGTGGTCGTAGCTTGTGGAAGTATATCCCAGTTCTTGCTTTCTAATCTTGGCAATCCCAGCATATTGTTTATGCCTAGTTATTTGAGGTGTATTGTCAAGCAATTCATGCTGGCCACTATGTTATACACATTCCTTTAAGGGATTTTGTCCAACATGTCACAACCTTGTTGTTGTTGGTTCCATGTTGCACATAAAACATAGACCAAAACATTTCCAACTATAATATCTGATTAAAAAACCCCTTTATGCATTGTTAGATGTCCATACTCTTATTTGTAGCCATCATTTTGGGTATTGGCATGAGGATTGTAACAAAGATTGCAGAATTTGGATTTAAATTTGTTGTTCACATTTGCTTGAACACTTCAAAAGACTTTTTAATGCATCCATTTTGTTTGTATATGTAAATTTGATGTTTGAACTTCTACAACGATTTAGGGTTCTTGCATTTTAGACTTCAGCCCCAACATTCAATTTACAAAATACAAACTGGGGTTGAAGTTTAGTTTGCAATTTGCATACATCTCTCCCTTTCATTATTCTTTGATAGATACCTAAATCTTTACCACAACTCCCATCCTGGTGTACGCTGGCAAAGATTATGGCATATGGATTTACACATACCATTTAAGTTTGTTCAAAAATTTCTAATGTTTCCTCACAAATAAATTTTATGCATAAATCTCATGTATGGCAGCCCCCATAGCATCCCAATAAATCACATTTCATTGAGGGTTTCTGTTAAATTGGTCACAACATTAGAGTTTTTGCACATTCCTTGAAATATTTAGCCTAAATAGGTTGCATGCCTATCTGAAAGAGCATTTCCAACTAAAATGTCTGATAAAAAACCCACCTTTCATGTGCTCAAACCTAATACAATGCTTATCTCAACACATGCATGGAGGATAATAGCATTAATGGAGGTTGACACCTTGCACATGTGTGAAGAATGTTGAGAAAGGTTGATGTTCTATCTTTACACATCTTTTGCAAACCCTAACATTACAAATGGTGTTTCAAATGGCATTTTGCCTTCCTGCAAGGGTCGATTTGGGGCTGGTAAGAGTTTTACATGAATTGGAATGCAAGATCTAGGGAAAAAATGTACTCACAAGTTTTATATTTTGCAATCTGGGGTTCAAAAAAGATTTGCAATTTGTAATTCAGACTTTAGAAAGGATTTACAATTTTCATTTACTTGCAAGTTGCAATCTAGATCTAGACTCTAGATTGCAAGTTTATAGTTTAAAAAGGATTTTCTTAGATTTGCAATTTAAATCCTCTGGCTTTAATGCTGAAATCCTGAGACTTTGCAAAACACAAACAAATCAAAACATTAAGCTTCAAACTTTTGAAATTTGGATGTTAATCACTAAAATTAAAATGTTAAATTTCAAGTTTCAAATTTTTAAAATTTAAAACCATCTTTTAAATTAGAATAAACTTTGTAAATCATGACAATTAAAGCACACATATACATTTTAACTAAAATATATATATATTAAAATTTTGAAATTATATATATATATATATATGTATGTATGTATGTATATATATGTATATATCAACTAAAATATTTGTTTAAATCCCTTATTAAAAATTGATAACACGACAATCAAATGCATGCAACTTTAATAAAAAATCGTAACATCAAAAGGATTAATTCAAACTCTCAATGAGAGATTGAACTTGGGTAAAGTTTTACATGAAATAAACTAGACTTGAACAAGAGTACTTTGATGGATAAAAAATTAATGACACTTCAAATGTTATAACAATTCAATCTAATTTTAAGAGGTGCTCTTGAATTTGGAACTTTGACAACACTAATTCAATGCAACATGACAATTGTGGGGTTTTAAACATAATTATGAATGCATTCTTTTAAATCTGAAATTTCAAGCAAATGAACCAATAAAGGTTGTAAATGTAGGTCAAAAGTCAACCTTAGCGATGTAAAGGAATATTCACATGTTATAGATTATAGATTAAAATGATGACTATATACATGTAGACACACGAAACAAGACTTCTACTATAATGAGCAAACTTAATCACATAAACAAGCTTCCTTGCGATAATGTGACAATAATGATGACAAGGTGGAACAACCACCAATTTCACTCAAAAAATGGGATAACCTATGTATTGATGAAAGCAACACCATGCAAGACTCAAGAATTAAAATACAATTCAACAAATCAAATATGTAAAAATAAACCAAAGGTCAAAAAACAAAGCGACAGGGTCAAAAAGGTGAGTGAATTAAAATGTTGATAGGACTTTGCAAAATGATGACCTAAGTGATGACTACATTGGCAACTCGATGATTCTTATAAAAAAAGATGATTGAAACCCCTCCAAAAGTTGAACACGACTAGGAGTCCATTGAGAACCTAGTGACTCAATTAACCAAATGATGCAAATGCTTGCAACATATCCCCAACTACAAAAGGACTAGGCAAAATGTGACAAATGGACCTAAGGTTTAGAATGCTAGTTTAAAATGATGAATACATGAACACAAGATTTAATGATTGAACATATGACCTAGGATAACATGGAATTAGGATTAAATGATATACTAGAAAAATAACTCAAACTTGCTCTCCCTAAACGAAAATATGAAAGGCAATAGAAAGGAAAGAAAAGGTAGGGTCCCCAATCTTGAAGAGATAGGAGTGTGTTGTGAAGGTTGCAACAAATGTTGTCCCCTCCCCTATTTAAAAATGGAAATAAAATATTTTCTAGGACCAAGTTTAGAATGATACACAAAAAATGAAAAACTTGATCCAAAAATAGGGACTCCTTATTAACATTAATGAATCACATGTCAAAATTCAAAATTGGTCATCAATTTTACTCTTAAAGACATCATCCAAAGTCATCTCATTTTGATGAATTCATTATAGGAAGATTACCTAATGAATAGTTTTCAACATTCAATACATCCACACACGTAGAATGGCATTCATACAAAAGTTAGAGTAGGACAATGTTATGATGATATCTACACATTTTTTAATCCAATTGTGTGCGCATGATTATTTCCCTTCTTTCCTTTATATGACTCAACTATGACAACTTAGATACCAAGTCTTATAACTTCAATATTAATTTAGGTAGAGGCATTCTTTAGACATGACAATGTGTATCATTTAGACATGCCTCTTTGTTGATTACTTGGATAGAGCTCCATTGCTATCCAGGAGTCCATAGCCTTGACAAAGTTCCCTATGGTCCCATTCTAGGCATAGCTCTACTACCAGCTGCACATCTATAGCCTAGGTAGAGGTTACCTAAGTAGCCTAGAATGAATGAGATGTTTTTAAAATTTTATTTCTTTTTCTTTATTTTACTTTTGTCATTCAACAAGAAATGAAGCCCTTCTATGGGTTCAAGTTCACTATGGTAATCAATTTTTTTAATAATAATTTATTTTCTACTTGATATCTTGGTTGCAGTTTCCTTGCGAAATAGACTCAAGAACATTTAAAGTGTGTAGAGTGAAGGATGAATGGTATGAAAGATACAAATTTGACTTGCCTATACCTCCTTAAGCATGAAAGCAACTCTACATATCTAGATGAAAAATTTGTAAAACCTATACCCTGGAAATTGATCCATCGTGAATGCAGAAGGAAGAGATTGTTGGTGAAAGCATCTAGAAAATGTACTTAGATCATTCTACAAGTCATTTTTTATTTTTCCAATTAACAAATAATAGAACTTTAAAAATAGATTGACAATGGTAAAGGAGTGGAAATAGATTACATGTCAACAACATACCAAAATCTCCAAAGAAACAAAAAACCAAAAGAAATGAAAACAAAAACAAGATGAAGAAAATAAAAAAGCAAGAAAAAATTTCCTACCCTACTTGACTAGTGCAAACTTGATAGTTCAACGAGGCAAGTAGTAAAGCTCTCATTTATTCACTTACTAACTTTATCTACGAGTAAGAGCTTTATGGTTGTAATCCTAAACATCACAAATTTGTTTTTGAATTTGAAAATGAGGAGTTTGAATTGCTTGGGCTCATACTCCAAATGGTTTTCAAGAAAAATTAAGAGCTAAGGAAGTTCACCTTCATTGTGCTCTATCCACAAACATGTTTGTTTACTTGAATCCCTATAATAAAATAAACAAGAAGGTTCTATTTTCTTATTTATTATGATGTTAAAACATAAACCCTCCTTATCAACTATAGTATTCTTAAAATTGTCAAAGTTTAAATCAAGATGAGGATTCATATTTTCTATTTGTAGATTATTATCAATTGTGGCTGTAGGTGACATAATAAAACTTTCATCTTCATTACCATCAAAACAAGAAAATAAGATAAATGACATATAAGAGAGGATCTAGGAATATCTTGTATCCTAGTGTTATCTATCAAGGAAGTATATTTGTTGTCATGTGCATTATCCTTTTCAATGTGTGTTTCTCCATCCAAGTCAACATGATTGTTGAGTACATGCGCATCATGTAGAAAACCATTAGTCAATACTACATCTGATGAATTTAAATCAATAAAACATTCTTCAATGTATCCATGCTTTTATGCTAAATTTACTTCTTGACTTATAGCATGCATAAACACTTCTTTCTTTTCAAAATTAAAATGAAGAAGATTACCATCAAAATTCATTTCTTCAAGTGAATTGTCAAGATCTTTCGCTACAATTATATCCATTTTAGTCATGATATCTAATTTCTCAGAATTAACATCATTGTCTTCATGCTCAAATATTGGATTATTATGAATTTTGAAATCCATATGGGAAGAATTGCTCAAATTAGATTTATTAGATGTATTGTCACTCTCTTCTTTCACAAACTCGAGGTTGTAAATTTTAAATTCGAACAATGAGAAATTAGTTATCTTTGCCAACCAAAATCACTCATAAATTACTTGTTCAAGTCTATGGTTAAGATCATCCAATTGGATAATTTTAATATCAAATTTAAGACAAAGTATGTGAGAATCATTGATTGACTCAAGCCACCAGAATCACCTGCAAACCCTAGGATTAACCTTCTATATGAGAAAAAAGTAAAGAGGAGAGCAATTTGCAAAATATGGATGCAATTAGGGAATTGGATTAATGAATAACATGAGAGAACTTGCTTTTATATTTGCAAGTTAGAAAAACCTAATATGACTTAAGAATAACCTAAGACTAAAATTAGCCCTAAGTCAACTTAATAAAGTGTAATTAAATATTTAATTACACCAACACCCCCCTTAAGTGCAACTTAGGAAGAAATGGGAAATATGCAACTAATGCAAGATTGAGTCATGGCTACAAGGCCGTGTTAGGTACCCATGTATAACAAGAATCTCTCATAAAATGGAGAAAAGGAGAAAAACCCAGTGGGAGAAAACTCCTCTCCAAAAGAGAGAAAATACAAGAACATGAACATGTGAGGGAAGAAGAACTAACACTAAGACCCCCCAAGAACTGAATTGCTGAAGGGGGTAAATCATAAAACACACAATAACAAAAATTGCACACAATAAAATAGAATGATGTTTTATTAATATGGGAAAAATATTACATTACAGAAGTTCAAATACAATAAGAGGATGAATCCCCTACAGGCTGCAACACATTACAGCTCGCTCTCTCAAGACTTTGGAATCTTCAGCCTTCTGTAACCCCAAATCATCTAGGGTTTCCATTTTCCTGCCTTTTCTTGACTCTACACCTTCCTCCTTAACTCTACTACCCCAAGGGTTCCCAAAAATGGTCATATATAGCCCTTTTGGTGGCCACCAGCTTAATTTCAAAATTTGCATCTCCCTCCAAAAATAGGTCAACTTCGTGGGGCCATAACTTTCGATCTAACTTGGATTTTCAATTATAATACCTTTTCGAAAAGCTCTCAAAAAGATGATTGTGCACAAAGCAGTACCTAAAAGTAGACTGCTTGGGTTTCCCGCCAAATTTTGGGCCCATCCAGAGCCTCTAAGTGCCTTAAATTTGACTTTGAATATTTCAATAGGATTTTTTTGGAATTTGAAATTTTGATATCTCACAAATGACAAATGATATTGAAGTGATTTCTTCACCATTAACTTCAACTCACCATTGTGGAGGTCCGTGTAAGATTTTGTATCCAACCGTGCACAAATGCAAACTTACTAAAAATAGTAACCCTACCAAATTTAGCCCTTATTGAAAAGAAACATCATTTTTTTTTGTTGATGCAAGATTGCTCTTACACCCTGGATGCTCTTGCATCAAACACCCGAGGTAATTTGAAAAGTGACCCTATCACTTCTCATGAGTTAGAGGGAAACCAAAATGATTAACCTCAGTCTCAGATAACCATGATGAATCTTCAATAAGCCTTCCTTTCCATTTCACCAAGTATTCTGTATACTGCATGTTTCTTGTACTGTTCCCCACACGGCTATCTAGAATGCCCTCTATCTCCTCTTTCTCTGAAGTAGATGCTGGAATATCCCACTGTGTTCCTTTATCAAGTCCATCATCATGATACTCTATCAAATCTAAAATGTTGAACACTGGTTAAATATTGATGTCATCAGGCAACTCTACCTCAAATGCATTTCTTGAATCATGCTTCTTCAGGATTCTACATGGTCCAAATTTCCTCATCTTCAGCTTATTATGTGTACCAACTGGAATCTTTCTTTTCTCAGGTGAACCATGACTTCATCACCCTCCTGAAACTCCTTATGTTTCCTCTTCTGATCTGCCTTAGCCTTATACTGAGAATTCATCATATGGATATGCTTTCTTACCTCTTCGTGCAAATTTTTCATGTGCTCAGTGAAATTTTCAACTTTGGCACTACTCTCCTCCCCCTTATCCATCCTCCTCAATTTGGAAGCAGTTCTTGGGCTACTCCCATACACAACCTGGAATGGAGATTTACCTGTGCTCCTATTGACAGAATTGTTGTAAGTAAATTCTACTTGTGGTAAAATCAAATCCTATCCCTTGGGCTTATCTCCTACTAAGCATCGTAGCAAGTTACCAAACTCTTATTCACCACTTTTGTCTATCCATCAGTCTGTGGATGGTGTGCAGAACTAAACTTCAAATTTGTCTTCAACTTCTTCCACAACGTCCTCCAGAAATAACCAACAAACTTGGTATCTCGATCTGAAACTATTCTCTTAGGTAGACCATGTAGTCTCACCACCTCCCTGAAAAATAACTCTGCAATATGAATAGCATCATTAGTCTTCTTGCAAGGAATAAAATGTGCCATCTTCGAGAATCTATCCACCACCACAAAAATGGAATCATGCCCTCTCTGTGTCCTTGGTAAACCAAGAACAAAAATCCATACTAGTATCATCCCATGGCTTCTCCGGTACAGGTAATGACTGATATAGCCCTATATTCTGACTTGTTCCTTTTGCCATTTAACAGTCTGCAACTCTGCACAAATTTCCTTAGAACTTCCTGCAATTGTGGCCAATAATAATTCTCACCAATAATAATAGAAATTGTCTTATCTCAACCAAAGTGTCTAGCCAATCCCCCGCTATGCTTCTCCTTAATCAGGTTTTCTCTCATGGAACTCCTTAGAATACACAACTGGCTTCCTCTAAACAACATGCCATCTTGGATTATGAAATCCAACCATTTTGTCATGTCCAAAGTAACAAGTTCCAAACAAGCTTTCCAAGCCTCTGCAAAATCTGGATCTTCAAGATACAAACTTTTGAGCTCATCAAACCCAACAACCTCTGTCTTCATTTCAGTCAGCAAATTTTGCCTTCTGCTCAAGGCATTTGCAACTCTGTTGGACTTCCCACTCATGTGCTTCAAAACAAAAGTATAGCTTTGCAAAAACTCAACCCATTTTAAGTGCCTCTGATTCAACTTTCCTTGACTATTAAGATACTGCAAAGCCTGATGATCAGTATATAAAACAAACTCCTTTAGCAACAAATAATGTCTCCATTTCTTCAAAGCCTGAACTATTGCATAAAACTCCTGATCATAAACAAAATACTTTTTCTTGGCATCATTAAGATTCTCACTAAAATAGGCAATGGGCTTACCTTCTTGGCTCAAAACAGCTCCTATAGCACTGCCACTAGCATCACAATCTACCTGAAATACCTTATTGAAATCTGGAAGTGCCAAAATAGGTTGCTCTGTGACTTTCTATTTTAATGTATCAAAGATTTTATCTTCTCCTTTAGTCCGTCTAAACTCTTTTCTATCCCCTCTCATTGTCTCAGTTAGGGGTGCACAAATGCTACTAAAATTCGTAATAAACTTTCTGTAAAAACTTGCCAAACCATGAAAAGATCTTACCTCAGAAGCACTCCTTGGCGTAGGCCATTCAATGATAGCCCTCACCTTCTCTAGGTCCATCTTAAGACCTTCCTCTACGACAACAAATCCCAGATATACAAACTCCTTTGCAAAGCTACATTTCTTTAGATTGATCAACAACTTCTCCCCTTCAGCTTCTCCAAAACTCTTCTAATATGCATCATATGCTCATCCCAAGTCTTACTGAAAATCAAAATATCATCTAAATAAACAATAACAAAACTTCCCAATTATTTCAATACCTCGTTCATGAGCCACATGAATGTGCTTGGTGCATTGGTTAGCCCAAATGGCATTACTAACCACTCATACAAACCTTCCTTTGTCTTGAAGGTTGTCTTCCATTCGTCTCCTTCCTGATATAGATCTAGTGATACCCACTCTTCAGGTCAATTTTCATGAAGTACTTAGCTCCACTCAAACAGTCCATTATATCATCCATTTTTGGCAATGGAAACATGTACTTGATCATGATCTTATTGATGGCTCGAGATTCTGTACACACTCCATTCTCCATCTTTCTTTGGTGCTATACTGCAGGTACTGCACATGGACTTAGGCTCTCCCTTATCAGTCCCTTCTTTAACAGCTCTTGAACTTGTCTGTTCAGCTCTTCACTCTCTGCAGGAGTCATTCTGTGGGTTGCCTTATTCAGCAAACTAGCTCCTGGTATCAAATCCATTTGGTGACTTATCTTCCTCACTAGTGGTAAACCTTTTGGTACATTATCAAAGATAATATCCTGAAATTCTTCCAACATATCTGAGACTTCTACTGGTACATCTTCACATTTCTCTTGACTAATCTTAGGAATTAATGCAAAGCAATGACGCTCATGCTTCATACCCTCCAAAAAATTTCTACCATCTACCAAGCAAATTATGGCAGTACTACATACCTTTTCTTCCACCTCCTTCAAGGGCTTGAATTTATGACGAACTCCATCCTTTGTTAGGGAATATGTGTTTGCACGGAAATCATGGACAATGCTCCTATCATACTACCATGGCCTCCCCAACAACATATGACATGTGTCCATTGGTATGATATCACACAGCACCTCATCATGGTAATCTCCAATCTTGAACTTAACTAAACATTGTTCATTGACCAAAGCTCTATGGTCCTTCTGCAACCATGCAATCTGATATGGATGTGGATGTTTTCTCCTTGTCAACTTCAACTTATTAACCATCTCCTCTGAAACAAGATTGTCATTGCTTCCACTATCAATAATAATATCACAACACTTACCTTCACTCTTGCACCTTGTGCGGAACAGAATCTTTCTTTGATTTGGTTCTTTCTCCTCATTCAGTAAGGTTCTTTTGACAACTAGGGTTTCAACCCCTTCAACATCTTCAAAATGCTCAGACTGTGCATCTTCATCTACATGTGCAACTCGTGCATTACCTTCAGGTCTTCTATTCATCCTTCCTTGATGTTACGGACACTCGTATGCTCGATGCCCTTCTTCTCCACATTGGAAACATGTTCCCCTGAAACCTCATCTTCCAAGTCCTTGCATAGGTCTACCTCTTCCTCTTCCTCTTTGCTCACCATTATTCTGGTCACGAGGGTGGTTGGTATTATCTCCTCTCTGATTTCGACTGGTTCCAGCTTCTTCACTTTTCTTTAGATCTTCATTTCGGCTTCCATAGGGTCTTCCACTAGTCCATTCGCCTTGACCTCTTCCCCTTTGCTTGCTTTCAAATCTCTTATTCAGCTTATCTTCCACCTTCAGGGAAAACTAGTACGCATATTCTATGGTGGTCATTCTGACCAGGCTCAACTCTTCTTGAATACTTGGCCTCAACCCATTAATGTAATGGGCTACCTTCTCCTTGTTGGCCTCTCCATGACCTGTCCTGATAGTGATCTTATAAAAATCTTCTGTATACTCCTTAACAAACTTATTACCTTGCTTCAATCCTTGCAGCTTCTTCAGCAACTCCATCTCATAGTCCATAGGAATGACTGCTTCTTCAATTTCGCCACCATCCAATCCCATCTGGTAATCTTTTCTTTTCCTCTTCTATTTCTCTCTAGCTGGACCTCCTTCCACCAAATATTGGCATGGCCCTTCAACTTTGTCTTTGCAAACTTGACCTGATCTGGGTCTTCCACATCTTCATACTCAAAATATTCCTCCATGTCATTGATCCAATCAATAAGCTGTTTTGGATTCAAATCTCCAAAATATGTAGAAATTTTGATTCTAGGCCTCTTTCCAATCTTAGAAATGGCCCTCAAAAACCTAACTTCTGCAGGATCTCCTGCAGCTTCTTGTTCTTCATCAGATAGCTCCTCTTCCACTTCATCCTCACTTTCTTCTCTTGTTCTTGGCTCAAACCCTCTTCGCAGCTCCTCTTGCAATGCATCAATTTGTCTTTGCAAGACTCTAAAACCCTCTTCCGTCAAAGCATTCCTTTCAATACGATTTCTTCATGGAGGCATCTTGATCTCCATAGCAAACCCACAACCTCAAGTCGGTGATCTGTCTACACACTCAGTAACCCTTGCTCTGATACCACTTGATGAAGGGGGTAAATCATAAAACACACAATAACATAAATTGCACACAGAAAAATAGAATGATGTTTGATTAATATGGGTAAAACATTACATTACAGAAGCTCAAATACAATTAGAGGATGAATCCTCTATAGGCTGCAACACATTATAGCTCCCTCTCTCAAGACTCTAGAATCTTCAGCCTTTTGTAACCCCAAATCAACTAGGGTTTCTATTTTCCCGCCTTTTCTTGACTCTACACCTTCCCCCTTAACTCTACTACCCCAAGGGTTCCCAAAAATGGTCATATATAGCCTTTTTGGTGGCCACCAACTTAATTTTGAAATTTGCATCTCCCTCCAAAAATAGGTCAACTTCGTGGGGCCATAACTTTCAATCCGACCATTGGATTTTCAATTATAATACCTTTTCGAAAAGATGGTTGTGCACAAACAATACCTAAAGGTAGACTGCTTGGGTTTCCCACCAAATTTTGGACCCATCCGGAGCCTCTAAGTGCTTCAAATTTGACTTTGAATATTTCAATAGGATTTTTTGGAATTTGAAATTTTAATATCTCACAAATGACAAATGATATCGAAGTGATTTCTTCACCATTAGCTTCAATTCACCATTCTGGAGGTCCGTGTAAGATTTTGTATCCAACCGTGCACAAATGTAAACTTACTAAAAATAGTAACCCTGCCAAATTTAGCCCTTATTGAAAAGAAACATCATTTTTTTTGTTGATGCAAGATTTCTCTTACACCCTGGATGCTCCTATATCGTGAATCCATCACAAAAGTACAATCATGAATGCCCCTCATAAGAGAGGAAGTAGAGAGAAGGTCTGGTGACCCCCCCCAAGAAGTGAGAAGGATGAAACCCCATGTGAGGAAACACTATTTCCCAAAATTGAGATGAGAAGAGAAATCATGCAGTCGCTCCTCAAGATGACTCCTGCAGTGTTGGAAGATGCTCAACACAGAATAAAGATGAAGACCCATGAATGTTGAACAACATTCCTCCCCTTGGGAAGAAATAGAACTACAAATGTGTGCATAATGTCTTTCCATCCCGAATAGAAATATACAAGAAGAACGATAAATGTCTTTGAACTTTGCACATGATCCAAAGACAACAATGATGCTCCTGAAAATTGCTCAAATGTCTCCAATCCATTGCAAAACTATGATTGAAAGGAGGATGAAGAACAATCTTTGAAGAAGATGATGGTGATGCAACTCCATCGAAGTTGTCATCAAATAAAAGACAAATGTCCTCAATGTGGTCCTCCAAATCTGCAATATAGGACTCTACAAACAACAATGATATATCTAGTAGATATGTGTCCCAATGAGCTATCTTTGGAAGATTAATAATGTCTAGCTACAAAGAATCTGATGTAGCAACAGGTAATAAAGATGTGATCTCGATAAGAGAAGGAGAAGCAAGTGAAGACTCTGTGTCATCTGAATAAGCAAGACCTATCAAATATGCAAGCTCCTCAACTATATCATCATCAAAAGGTATGCAATCTACATCATCAAGGGGTATGTGGCAATCCATAGCAGGATCATCAGGGAATGGAGAGATATGTGGGTCTCCATAGATCTCCCATATGCTATTCCAAAGAGTGCATGGGCACTCAATATGTGAGATAGAACACATAGTGTCAAAATCAACACTAGAACCAATCAATCCTACAATATAATCAATATAATTTCCCATGCAGATTTCCTCCCAGGTGTATTTGGTTAAGGTATGAGTCCATAAAGATAAGGCAAAAGATTAAGCCACCTGAGATGTGTCAAGATACCCTTTCGCCAAGACTCATAATTATCCTTACCCAATGTTACCACAAAAGGGTGAATAGAAAAACCCATGATATCTCCTCAAATAAATCAGATCAAAGATCAACAATTTGAATATGTAATACTGAAAAATGAAGCCAAACAAAACAAACATAACTTCTCTAGGTGCCAAAATGTCTATAATATCAAACAGAAGCCATAAAACTAACAAACTGAATAAAAAATACCTAGGGATGAATCTGGAAAAATTGCATAGATGGCTGTGTAGCTCCTCAATACCTTTCCAACGCGACAATAATCATGAAAATCAAAGATTGTGGAAAAAAGTTATGAGCTTGGAAGCCAAAAACGTGATCTGGACTTCAAACAAAAATAAATTGTACCAGTAGAAAAATCTGGAAAAACTACCCGCACCACTAGATGGTGCTCAAAACCAGCTTCCAATTTCATTTTTGAAAATCTAACTTCGTTTGTTCAAAATATGTCTGATTTACCAAAACTGCTCCTTTAGGGCAAAGAGGCAAAAAAAACACTACTGAAGCGCCCATGTGACAAGGGGCTGAGTCTTTGAGGGCTGGCGGCTAGGGCTCTGGTCACTCATACGACTAGGATCTAAGAGCTTGGGGGCTAGCACTTAGAAGCTAGGGGCTAGTCACCCATGTGACCAGGGGTTAAACCCTGGGGGCTAGCCGTCAAATAAATTTTTTATTAAGAAATTAATTAAAAAAACTCAACTATATTTGTGCACAGAAAATGAGATGGCATAGAAATCGAGGCTAATCAAGGCGGCACACAAATCAAAGCAACTCAAAAATCAAAATCAACTAAGAAAACAATGGCAAAAAATTGAGGTGGCTCAAAAATCAAGGTGTCGTATGGCCATATGGATTCTGTACAGATCGTATGAATTTCATAGACCTAAATTTTTTGAAACCCTAAAAAACACAGAAATTTTGTCACCAAAATATAGAGTGCCTAATATGAAAATAGGGGTTTTTAGGCCTTCTAGATTAAATGGTGAGGTTCGTTTTACTCAAACTTGTACACTGCAAAATCTCTTGCATGAAATTTTCCTAGATTTGAGAAGGGGATTGCAAATCTGGACCTCTGATACCATGTGAGAGTCATTAATTAACTCAAGCCACCAGGGTTGCCTACAAAACCTAGGATTAACCTTCTACAAGAAAAAAAACAAAGATGAGAGCAATTTGCAAAATACGGATGCAATTAATGAATTGGATTAATGAATTATATGAGAGAACTTGCTTTTATATTTGCAAGTTAGAAAACCCTAATATGACTTAAGAATAACCTAAGACTAAAATTACCCCCAAGTCAACTTAATAAAGTGTAATTAAATATTTAATTACACCAACAAAATAGATCAACTTATTTAGTTTATAAATTTAGACAATGAATTTCTTCGGCATTCGTAATCACGTCCAAAGTGAATCAATGATGATCAACTCATCTAACTTTTAATAATCCTACCACATGAGTACCAACAAATCAATAATACCATTATTTTCTCCTTCATTGTAGGGAGAACATGACTCTCCATTCAGAAAAATGCTTTCTCTGAGGTCCTCAATCAATACATCATCGTAATTTGGTGCTTGAGGTAAACTCATTAATTGTTCAATTTCATGATTACAAGCATTCTTCTCATTTGTCTCAAAATTTCCAACATTATTGTTGATGAGGGTCATTGCAGTCCTCATCATTTAATTTTAATAATATCAATCCAAGGCGGTGTCCATGGTTGTACGCAAAAGGGAGAAGGAATAACTTGCATGGCAATCTTTTCTACAAAAGGGAATTGACAACAATTGCATGAAACAAACAAGGGTTTAACTCTGCTGAAAAAGATAATTTAATCTAAGGAAAGCAATAATTTGAGTAGCTGATCTAATTCTGGAATTAAAAAAATTGGAACAACTAAAGGAATTCTGAATAAAGGAAATGCATAACAGCAAAGCAACTAAACAAACTAAGAAATGTAGTCTCTGCCCTTCGATTGGAGTGGGCCCTTGCTCCTTCCTTCAGAGAGACTAATCAATTCCAGCAATCAAAAAAATTGTAGAACAACTTATTTTATTCAAAACCTTCAAGATCCAAAGTACATGCTACTGTAAAAAAATAGAGTTCTTCTTCAAAACAATTCTTTTACAACTTTCTTTCCTCTATTCTATGCCATAGTTCTCTATATATAACTATAGTTATTAAATTCTAATTGAGAGTCTCTCTAGAGTAGAGAACTTATTCATGCAGCTAACTAAACTTATTTATCTAGTTAACTAAACTTATTCATTTAGTTAACTGATTATACAATTGCTGATTACAAGGCAAAACATGCAGTCTTTTAGAAAGACATGCAATGACACTAATTGTGTATTCTTTGCATAGAATAATTACTCATAATTAGATCCATTAATTTAGGAGTAATTATAGTCAATCTATCCTTCAAAAAATCTTGGAGTATATGTTGGTAGATTGGAAGAATCCGCAGCAACTTCATAAATTATTTTTGGAACATCTCGAGAGCTTGCAGAATAGTCAACCTCTGTCATAAACTACTCATTTGTTTAACTAGATCTCCTCAAATAATTTATAGGTTTTGTTCCTCTAACTTCTACCTTTCCAAATCATTTTGAATTTCTAAATTTCATTAAGAAATAGGAGAGATATTAGAGTTTTACTAAAACTAGTTTTTCTTGACTTTTCTGTTCTGCATCTTCGCGCTCTGTAACAGTCAACTTATATCATTACCCATTTATTCATTTTAATGAATCTCTTCAAAACACCTTCATATATTTGTTCCTCTCTTTAAGCTTTCTGGATCATTTTGAATTTCTAAATTTCATTAAGAAATGAGAGAGATATCGCAGTTTTACTAAAACTGTCTTTTTGACTTCTGCATCTCTGGCACTCTGTAATAGTCAACTTCTATCATAAATTGTTCATTTGTTTTACCAGATCTCCTCAAATTATTTCTGGGTTTTGTTCCTCTAACTTCCAGCTTTTCAGATCATTTTGAATTTCCAAGTTTCATTAAGAAATGAGAGAGATATCGCAATCTTACTGAAACATACATTTTGACTTCTGCATCTTCGACGCTCTGTGAATCTCCGGAGCTCTGTACATCTCCGACGCTCTGTCCATCTCTGGCACTCTGTGCATCTCCCAAGCTCTGTACATCTCCAAAGCAATGTCCATCTCTCGAGGTCTGTGCATCTCCGGAGCTCTGTGCATCTCTAGAGCTTTGCAACTCTGAAACTCTGCAACTTATCATAAAATAGACTCTCTTCACTTTATTGATAAAATAATTGCTGATCTCGAGGTGAACATGTAATATCAAGATAAACTCCTGCATGGAATTGATTGTTGCATTTAAACAAGTTTATTTGATATTTAGCTAAAAATCTTCAAACCCATACTCAAGTCCACTTCAAAAACTGATTTAATGAAGAGAAAATATATGTTTTTATTTGACTAAAGATGAGACTCTTTATGGTCTCATCATCTCCCCCACACTTAAGAGGTTGTAGGTCCTCCTATACTTCATAATCATCTTTTTGAGCTAACCTCTTTTCTTTTATTGCAGTTGCTCTGGAGATGCATTAGAGTTGTTGTTCTGGTGTTTTTTGGAGCAGTTCTAATGATCTTTGGATTTGTCATTCTGATAATCTCTAGAGCTTATAACCTGTTGATCCGTAGAGTTGGTGTGCTGCTAATCTTTGGAGCTAATACTCTACTGATCTCTAGAGCTGATACTTGTTGTTCATCTCTGGAGCTAATACTCTGTTGATCTCCAGAGCTATTGTTCTGTTGATCTCCATAGATGATACCTTGCTGTCCATCTTAGTCTTCCATGTGACCATCATGCACCAATTGGTTCTCTATCTTTTTAGCCCATGTTTTGCATGCTGCATGCAAAGAGGTCTTCAACTTCTGAAGCCAAAATATCTGCAAGAGTTCTTGGAAGAAGTAAATTGTATAGAAAAAGCATGTCCAAAGGACTTATTTGCATAAAATAAACCTACCCTAACCTACTCTACTTAGTGATGTAGAGTTAGGTTACACAAAACCATTGACTGGTTGGGGAAAATAACTTATTTTTCTCAAAATATGGATCCATGCATTTTACTTTCTAAAAGAAAAGGAAAACCATGAGAAGAAGATGACAGAAAATTTGAACTTTGATGCTTCACCTTCCTTTGAAATAACAACCTCCTCCATAATTTCTGACTCTAGCACATGCATGGGTTGATTAGAGAGATCTTGCAACCCTTCCTTACATTCTAGTGCATGCATGATTAGAGGCAACTCCTTGTTGTTCATGGGCTGATTGGAGAGATCTTGAAACCCTTCCTCATATTCTAGTACATGCATGATTAGAGGTAACTCTTTGTTGTTCTTTAAATATCTGATCGGGCAGCCCTCCTTGGACATTGAAGGCATTCAAATAATACTCTGTCATACAAGCTCCTCTAGTGGAGACAAGATTTCTTCATTATACTCGTTACCTATTGCAAGCAATAGGGCATCAATGTCTCCTTCTAAAATGCATTTTTCCTTGCTGGACATTGGAGTCATGGTCATCCAGTTGAAGAGGCTGCACAAGCTGAAATTACAAAACAACAAGATTTTTCACCTTCTTTGCATGCAAGAACCTTACTATTTGGATCTGCTATTTGGGGGGTTTTGGGCATACAGATCTTTCCTGAGGAACTTCTTTTGACTTTAAAATAATAAACCTAAAAAGACTATCAAACCAATTTTCCCCTCTTTTTGACCTGTTGTCACCATGTCAACAACACTCTAATGACACCTATCCCTAGCAACGACGCTAAAAATGACGAAGGTCGTTGCAGTCCTCATCATTTAATTTTAATAATATCAATCCAAGGCGGTGTCCATGGTTGTATGCAAAAGGGAGAAGGAATAACTTACATGGCAATTTTTTCTACAAAAGGGAATTGACAACAATTGCATGAAACAGACTAGGGTTTAACTCTGCTGAAAAAAAGATAATTTAATCTAAGGAAAGCAATAACTTGAGCAGCTGATCTAATTCTAGAATTAAAAAAAATAGAACAACTAAAGGAATTCTGAATAATGGAATTGCATAACAGCAAAGCAACTAAACAAACTAAGAAATGTAGTCTCTGCCCTTCGGTTGGAGTGGGCCCTTGCTCCTTCCTCCAGAGAGAGTAATCAATTCTAACAATCAACAAATTTGTAGAATAACTTCTTTTATTCAAAACCTTCAAGATCCAAAGTACATGCTGTAAAAAAATAGAGTTCTTTTTTCTTCAAAACAATTCTTTTACAACTTCCTTTCCTCTATTCTACGCCATAGTTCTCTCTATATAAGTATGGTTATTAAATTCTAATTGAGATTCTCTCTAGAATAGAGAACTTATTCATGCAGCTAACTAAACTTATTTATCTAGTTAACTAAACTTATTGATTTAGTTAACTAATTATACAATTGCTGATTACGAGGCAAAACATGCAGTCTTTTAGAAAGACATGTAATGACATTAAGTGTGTATTCTTTGCATTGAATAATTAATCATAATTAGATCCATTAATTTAGGATTAATTATAGTCAATCTATCCTTCAGAAAATCTCAGAGTGTGTGTTGGTAGATTGGAAGAATCCGTAGCAACTTCATAAATTATTCCTGGAACATCTCTAGAGCTTGTAGAACAGTCAACTTCTTTCATAAACTGCTCATTTGTTTTATAATATCTCCTCAAATAATTTCTGGGTTTTATTCCTCTAACTTCCATCTTTCCAGATCATTTTTAATTTCTAAAGTTCATTAAAAAATGAGAGAGATATTGTAGTTTTACTAAAACTAGTTTTTCTTGACTTTTCTGTTCTACATCTTCGCGCTCTGTAACAATCAACTTATATCATTAACCGTTTATTCATTTTAATGAATCTCTTCAAAATGCCTTCATAGATTTGTTCCTCTCTTTTTAAGCTTTCTGGATCATTTTGAATTTCTAAATTTTATTAAGAAATGAGAGAGACATCACAGTTTTACTGAAACTACCTTTTTGACTTCTGCATCTCCGGTGCTTTATAACAATCAACTTCTATCATAAATTGCTCATTTGTTTTACCATATCTCCTCAAATGATTTTTGGGTTTTGTTCCTCTAGCATCCAGCTTTCCAAATCATTTTGAATTTTTAAATTTTATTAAGAAATGAGAGAGATATCATAGTTTTAACGAAACTATCTTTTTAAATTCTGCATCTCCGGTGCTCTGTGCATCTCTGGAGCTCTATATATCTCTGGACCTCTGTGCATCTTGAAAGCTATGTCCATCTCCGGAGCTTTGTGCATCTCTGGAGCTCTGCAACTCTGAAACTCTGCAACTTATCATAAAATAGACTTTCTCTTCACTTTATTGATAAAATAATTGCTCATGTAGATGTGAACATGTAATATCAAGATAAACTCATGCATGGAATTGATTGTTGCATTTAGAAAGGTTTATTTGATATTTAGCTAAAAATCTCCAAACCCATACTCAAGTCCACTTCAAAAACTGATTTAATGAATAGAAAATATATGCTTTTATTTGACTAAAGATGAGACACTTTATGGTCTCATCATCTCCCCCACACTTAAGAGGTTGCAGGTCCTGCACTTCATAATCATCTTTTTGAGCTAACCTCTTTTCTTTTATTGCAGTTGCTCCGGAGATGCATTATAGTTGTTGTTCTGGTGTTTTTTGGAGCAGTTCTAATGATCTTTGGATTTGGCATTCTGATAATCTCTCGAGCTTATACCCTATTGATCCCTGGAGTTGGTGTGTTGTTAATCTTTAGAGCTAATACTCTACTAATCTCTGGAGCTGATACTTGTTGTTCATCTTTGGAGGTAATACTCTGCTGATCTCCGAAGCTATTGTTCTGCTGATCTCCATAGATGATACCTTGCTGTCCATCTTAGTCTTCCATGTGACCATCATGCACCAGTTGGTTCTCCATCTTTTTAGCCCATGTTTTGCATGATGCATGCAAAGAGGTCTTCAACTTCTGAAAGCCAAAATATCTGCAAGAGTTCTTGGATGCAGCAAATTGTATAGAAAAAGCATATGCAAAGCACTTATTTGCATAAAATAAACCTACCCTAACCTACTCTACTTAGTGATGTAGAGTTAGGTTACACAAAAGCATTGACTGGTTGGAGAAAATAACCCTTTTTTTCTCAAAATATGGATCCATGCATTTAACCTTCTAAAAGAAAAGGAAAACAATGAAAACAAGATGACTAAAAATTTGAACTTTGATGCTTCACCTTCCTTTGAAATAACAACCTCCTCCATAATTTTTGACTCTAGCACATGCATGGGCTGATTAGAGAGATCTTGCAACCCTTCCTTACATTCTAGTGCATGCATGATTAGAGGTAACTCCTTGCTATTCATAGGCTAATTGGAGAGATCTTGAAACCCTTCCTCATATTCTGGTACATGCATGATTAGGGGTAACTCCTTACTGTTCTTCGAATATCTGATAGGGCAGCCCTCTTTGGACATTGAAGGCATCCAAATAATACTCTGCCATACAAGCTCTTCCAGTGGAGACAAGATTTATTCATTATACTCGTTACCTATTGCAAGCAATAGAGCATCAATATCTCCTTCTAAAATACATTTTTCCTTGCTGGACATTGGAGTCATGGTCATCCAGTTGAAGAGGCTGCACAAGAGCTGAAATTACAAAACAACAAGATTTTTCAGCTTCTTTGCATGCAAGAACCTTACTATTTGGATCTGCTATTTGTGGGGTTTTTGGCATATAGATCTCTCTTGAGGAACTTCTTTTGACTTTAAAATAATAAACCTAAAAAGACTATCAAACCAATTTCCCCCTCTTTTTGACTTGTTGTCACTAGATCAACAACTCCCTAATGACACCTATCCCCGGTAACGGCACCAAAAATGACAAGGGTCATTGCAGTCCTCATCATTTAATTTTAATAATATCAATCCAAGGCGGTGTCCATGGTTGTATGCAAAAGGGAGAAGGAATAACTTGCATGGCAATCTTTTCTACAAAATGGAATTGACAACAATTGCATGAAACAAACTCGGGTTTAACTCTGCTGAAAAAGATAATTTAATCTAAGGAAAATAATAACTTGAGTAGCTGATCTAATTCTAGAATAAAAAAAACTAGAACAACTAAAGGAATTCTGAATAAAGGAATTGCATAACAGCAAAGCAACTAAACAAACTAAGAAATGTAGTCTTTGCCCTTTGATTGGAGTGGGCCCTTGCTTCTTCCTCCAGAGAGACTAATCAATTCCAGCAATCAACAAATTTGTAGAACTTTTTTTATTCAAAACCTTCAAGATCCAAAATACATGCTGCTGTAAAAAAATAGAGTTCTTTTTTCCAAAACAATTCTTTTACAACTTCCTTTCCTCTATTCTATGCCATAGTTCTCTATATATAACTATGATTATTAAATTCTAATTGAGAGTCTCTCTAGAGTAGAGAACTTATTCATGCAGCTAACTAAACTTATTTATCTAGTTAACTAAACTAATTCATTTAGTTAACTGATTATACAATTGCTGATTACAAGGCAAAACATGTAGTCTTTTAGAAAGACATGCAATGACACAAAGTGTGTATTCTTTGCATGGAATAATTACTCATAATTAGATCAATTAATTTAGGAGTAATTATAGTCAATCTATCCTTCAGAAAATCTCAGAGTGTGTGTTGGTAGATTGGAAGAATCTGCAGCAACTTCATAAATTATTTCTAGAACATCTCTAGAGCTTGAAGAACAGTCAACTTCTGTCATAAACTGCTCATTTGTTTTACTAGATCTCCCCAAATAATTTCTGGGTTTTGTTCCTCTAACTTCCAATGTTCTAGATCATTTTGAATTTTTAAATTTCATTAGGAAATGAGAGAGATATTATAGTTTTACTAAAACTAGTTTTTATTGACTTTCCTGTTCTGCATCTTCACGCTTTGTAACAGTCAACTTATATCATTAACCGTTTATTCATTTTAATGAATCTTTTCAAAATGCCTTCATATATTTTTTCCTCTCTCTTTAATATTTCTGGATCATTTTAAATTTCTATATTTCATTAAGAAATGAGAGAGATATCGCAGTTTTACTAAAACTGCCTTTTTAACTTCTGCATCTCCGACGCTCTGTAACAGTCAACTTCTATCATAAATTGCTCATATATTTTACTAGATCTCCTCAAATGATTTCTGTGTTTCATTTCTCTAACTTCCAACTTTCCAGATCATTTTGAATTTCTAAATTTCATTAAGTAATGAGAGAGATATTGCAGTTTTACTGAAACTTCCTTTTTGACTTCTGCATATCAAGATAAACTCATGAATGGAATTGATTGTTGCATTTAGACAAGTTTATTTAATATTTAGCGAAAAATATTCAAACTGATACTCAAGTCCACTTCAAAAACTAATTTAATGAAGAGAAAATATATGCTTTTATTTGACTAAAGATGAGACACTTTATGGTCTCATCATCTCCCCCACACTTAAGAGGTTGCAGGTCCTCCTGCACTTCATAATCATCTTTTTGAGCTAACCTCTTTTCTTTTATTGTAGTTGCTCCGGAGATGCCTTATAGTTGTTGTGCTAGTGTTTTCTAGAGCAGTTCTAATGATCTTTGGATTTGTCATTCTGATAATCTCTAGAGCTTATACCCTGTTGATCCCTAGAGTTGGTGTGCTGCTAATCTTTGGAGCTAATACTCTGCTAATCTCTAGAGCTGATACTTATTGTTCATCTCCGGAGCTAATACTCTGCTGATCTCCAGAGCTATTGTTCTGCTGATCTCCGGAGATGATACCTTGCTTTCCATCTTAGTCTTCCATGTGACCATCATGCACCAGTTGGTTCTCCATCTTTTTAGCCCATGTTTTGCATGATCCATGTAAAGAGGTCTTCAACTTCTGAAAGCCAAAATATCTGCAAGAGGTCTTGGAAGTAGCAAATTATATAGAAAAAGCATGTGCAAAGCACTTATTTGCATAAAATAAACCTACCCTAACCTACTCTACTTAGTGATGTAGAGTTAGGTTACATAAAACCATTGACTGGTTGGGGAAAATAACTTTTTTTTCTCAAAATATGGATCCATGCATTTAACTTTTTAAAAGAAAGGAAAATCATGAGAAGAAGATGACTGAAAATTTGAACTTTGATGCTTCACATTCCTTTGAAATAACAACCTTCTCCATAATTTCTGAATCTAGCACATGCATGGGCTGATTAGAGAGATCTTGCAATCCTTCCTTACATTCTGGTGCATGCATGATTAGAGGCAACTCCTTGCTATTCATGGGCTGATTGGAGAGATCTTGAAACCCTTCCTCATATTCTGGTACATGCATGATTAGAGGTAACTCTTTGTTGTTCTTCAAATATCTGATCGGGGAGCCCTCCTTGGACATTGAAGGCATCCAAATAATACTCTGCCATACAAGCTCCTCCAATGGAGACAAGATTTCTTCATTATACTCATTACCTATTGCAAGTAATAGGGCATCAATGTCTCCTTCTAAAATGCATTTTTCCTTGCTGGACATTGGAGTCATGGTCATCCAGTTGAAGAGGTTGCACAAGAGTTGAAATTACAAAACAACAAAAATTTTCACCTTCTTTGCATGCAAGAACCTTACTATTTGGATCTGCTATTTAGGGGTTTTTTGGAATATAGATCTCTCTTGAGGAACTTCTTTTGACTTTAAAATAATAAACCTAAAAAAATTATCAAACCAATTTTCCCCTCTTTGACCTGTTGTCACCAGATCAACAACTCGCTAATGACACCTATCCCCGGCAACAATGTCAAAAATGACGAGGGTCATTGCTGTCCTCATCATTTAATTTTAATAATATCAATCCAAGGCGGTGTCCATGGCCGTATGCAAAAGGGAGAAGGAATAACTTGTATGGCAATCTTTTCTACAAAAAGGAATTGACAACAATTGTATGAAACAGACTAGGGTTTAACTCTGCTGAAAAAGATAATTTAATCTAAGGAAAATAATAACTTGAGCAACTGATCTAATTCTAGATTAGAAAAAACTAGAACAACTAAAGGAATTCTGAATAAAGGAATTGTATAACAAAGCAACTAAACAAACTAAGAAATGTAGTCTCTGCCCTTCGGTTGGAGTGGGCCATTGCTCCTTCCTTCAGAGAGACTAATCAATTCCAGCAATCAACAAATTTTTAGAACAAATTCTTTTATTCAAAACCTTCAAGATCTAAAGTACATGTTGTTGTAAAAAAATAGAGTTCTTTTTTCTTCAAAACAATTCTTTTACAACTTTCTTTCCTCTATTCTACGCCATAGTTCTCTATATATAACTATGGTTATTAAATTCTAATTGAGAGTCTCTCTAGAGTAGAGAACTTACAAGGCAAAACATGCAGTTTTTTTAGAAAGACATGCAATGACACTAAGTGTGTATTCTTTACATAGAATAATTACTCATAATGAGATCGATTAATTTAGGAGTAATTATAGTCAATCTATCCTTCAGAAGATCTTAGAGTGTGTGTTGGTAGATTGGAAGAATCTGCAGCAACTTCATAAATTATTTCTGGAACATCTCCAGAGCTTGTAGAATAGTCAACATCTACCATAAACTGCTCATTTGTTTTACCAGATCTGCTCAATAATTTCTGGGTTTTGTTCCTCTAACTTCCAGATTTCCAGATCATTTCAAATTTCTAAATTTTATTAAGAAATGAGAGAGATATTGTAGTTTTACTGAAACTAATTTTTCTTGACTTTTCTGTTCACCATCTTCGCGCTCTGTAACAGTCAACTTATATCATTAACCATTTATTCATTTTAATGAATCTCTTCAAAATGCCTTCATAGATTTGTTCCTCTCTCTTTAAGATTTCTGGATCATTTTAAATTTCTAAATTGCATTACGAAATGAGAGAGATATCGCAGTTTTAATAAAACTATATTTTTGAATTCTGCATCTCCGGCGCTCTGTAACAGTCAACTTCTATTGTAAACTGCTCATTTGTTTTACTAGATCTCCTCAAATTATTTCTAGGTTCTGTTCCTCTAACTTCTGTCTTTCCAGATCATTTTTAATTTCTAAATTTTCTTAAGAAATGAGAGAGATATTGCAGTTTTACTGAAACTAGTTTTTCTCGACTTTTCTGTTCTACATCTTCGCGCTCTGTAACAATCAACTTATATCATTAACCATTTATTCATTTTAATGAATCTCTTCAAAATTCCTCCATATATTTGTTCCTCTCTCTTTAACCTTTCTGAATCATTTTGAATTTCTAAATTTCATTAAGAAATGAGAGAGATATCGCAGTTTTACTAAAACTACCTTTTTGACTTCTGCATCTCCGGTGCTCTGTAATAGTCAACTTCTATCATATATTGCTCATTCGTTTTACAAGATCTCCTCAAATGATTTCTGGGTTTTGTTCTTATAACTTCCATCTTTCCATATCATTTTCAATTTCTAAATTTCATTAAGAAATGAGAGGGATATCGTAGTTTTACTGAAACTACCTTTTTGACTTCTGCATCTCTGGAGCTCTGTACATCTCGAAAGCTCTATCCATCTCTAGCGCTCTGTGCATCTTGAAAGCTCTGTCCATCTTTGAAGTTCTGAGTATCTCCAAAGCTCTGCAACTTATCATAAAATAGACTTTCTCTTCACTTTATTGATAAAATAATTGCTAATCTCGAGGTGAACATGTAATATCAAGATAAACTCATGCATGGAATTGATTGTTGCATTTTAAAAAGTTTATTTGATATTTAGCTAAAATTTTTCAAACCCATAATCAAGGCTACTTCAAAAACTAATTTAATGAAGAGAAAATATATGCTTTTATTTGACTAAAGATGAGACACTTTATGGTCTCATCATCTCCCCCACACTTAAGAGGTTGCAGGTCGTCCTGCACTTCATAATCATCTTTTTGAGCTAACCTCTTTTCTTTTATTGCAATTGCTCCAGAGATGCCTTACAATTGATGTTCTGGAGTTTTCTGGAGTAGTTCTAATGATCTTTGGATTTGGCATTCTGATAATCTCTGGAGCTTATACCTTGTTGATCCCAAGAGTTGGTGTGTTGTTAATCCTTGGAGCTAATACTCTGCTGATCTCTAGAGCTAATACTTGTTGTTCATCTCCAGAGCTAATACTCTGCTGATCTCCAAAGCTATTCTTCTGCTGATCTCCATAGATGATACCTTGCTGTCCATCTTAGTCTTCCAAGTGACCATCATGCACCAGTTGGTTCTCCATCTTTTTAGCCCATGTTTTTGCATGATGCATGCAAAGAGGTTTTAAACTTCTAAAAGCCAAAATATCTACAACAGTTCTTGGAAGCAGCAAATTGTATAGAAAAAACATGTGCAAAACACTTATTTGCAGAAAATAAACCTACCCTAACCTACTCTACTTAGTGATGTAGAGTTAGGTTACACAAAACCATTGACTAGTTGGGAAAAATAACTTCTTTTTCTCAAAATATGGATCCATGCATTTAACTTTCTAAAAGAAAAGGAAAACCATGAGAAGAAGATGACTGAAAATTTGAACTTTGATGCTTCACCTTCCTTTGAAATAGCAACCTCCTCCATAATTTCTGACTCTAGCACATGCATGGGCTGATTAGAGAGATCTTACAACCCTTCCTTACATTCTGGTGCATGCATGATTAGAGGCAACTCCTTGTTGTTCATGGGCTAATTGGAGAGATCTTGAAACCCTTCCTCATATTCTAGTACATGTATGATTAGAGGTAACTCCTTGTTGTTCTTCAAATATATGATCGAGCAGCCCTCCTTGGACATTAAAGGCATCCAAATAATACTCTGCTATACAAGCTCCTCCAGTGGAGACAAGATTTCTTCATTATACTCGTTACCTATTGCAAGCAATAAGGCATCAATGTCTCCTATCAAAATGCATTTTTCATTGTTGGATATTGGAGTCATGGTCATCCAGTTGAAGAGGCTGTACAAGAGCTAAAATTACAAAACAACAAGATTTTTCACCTTCTTTGCATGCAAGAACCTTACTATTTGGATCTGCTATTTGGGTGGTTTTCGGCATACAGATCTCTCTTGAGGAACTTCTTTTGACTTTAAAATAATAAACCTAAAAAGACTATCAAACCAAATTTTCCCTCTTTTTGACCTGCTGTCACCAGATCAACAACTGCCTAATGACACCTATCCCTAGCAACGGCACCAAAAATGAGGAGGTTCGTTGCAGTCATCATCATTTAATTTTAATAATATCAATCCAAGGCGGTGTCCATGGCTGTATGCAAAAGGGAGAAGGAATAACTTACATGGCAATCTTTTCTACAAAAGTGAATTGACAACAATTGCATGAAATAGACTAGGGTTTAACTCTGTTGAAAAAAATAATTTAATCTAAGGAAAGCAATAAATTGAGTAGCTGATCTAATTCTAGAAAAAAAAAACTAGAACAACTAAAGGAATTTTGAATAAAGGAATTGCATAACAGTAAAGCAACTAAACAAACTAAGAAATGTAGTCTCTGCCCTTCGGTTAGAGTGGGCCCTTGCTCCTTCCTCCAGAGAGACTAATCAATTCCAGCAATCAATAAATTTGTAAAACAACTTCTTTTATTCAAAACCTTCAAGATCCAAAGTACATGCTGCTGTAAAAAAATAGAGTTCTTTTTTTTTCAAAACAATTCTTTTACAACTTCCTTTCCTCTATTCTACGCCATAGTTCTCTATATATAACTATGGTTATTAAATTCTAATTAAGAGTCTCTCTAGAGTAGAGAACTTATTCATGTAGCTAACTAAACTTATTTATCTAGTTAACTAAACTAATTCCTTTAGTTAACTGATTATACAATTGTTGATTACAACGCAAAACATGCAATCTTTTAGAAAGAATGCAATGACACTAAGTGTGTATTCTTTGCATGGAATAATTACTAATAATTAGATCTATTAATTTAGGAGTGATTATAGTCAATCTATCCTTCAGAAAATCTCGGAGTGTGTGTTGGTAGATTGGAAGAATCTGCAGTAACTTCATAAATTATTTTTGGAACATCTCTAGAGCTTGCAGAACAGTCAACTTCTGTCATAAATTGCTCATTTGTTTTACCAAATCTCCTCAAACTTCTGAATTTGCAGATCATTTTGAATTTCTAAATTTCATTAAAAAATGAGAGAGATATCGTTGTTTTACTGAAACTGTCTTTTTGACTTCTGCATCTCCGGTGCTCTGTGTTCATCTCCGGCGCTTTGTGCATCTCCGGAGCCCTATACAACTCTGGAGCTCTGTCCATCTCTGGCACTTTGTGCATCTCCAGAGCTCTATGCATCTCCAAAGCTCTATCCATCTCTGGAGCTCTATGCATCTTTGGAGCTCTATGCATCTCTGAAACTCTGCAACTCTGAAGCTCTGCAACTTATCATAAAATAGACTTTCTCTTCACTTTATTGATAAAATAATTGCTGAGCTCGAGGTGAACATGTAATATCAAGATAAACTCATGCATGGAATTGATTGTTCCATTCAAAAAAATTTATTTGATATTTAGCTAAAAATCTCCAAACCCATACTCAAGTCCACTTCAAAAACTGATTTAATGAATAGAAAATATATGCTTTTATTTGACTAAAGATGAGACACTTTATGGTCTCATCATCTCCCCCACACTTAAGAGGTTGCAGGTCCTCCTGCACTTCATAATCATCTTTTTGAGCTAACCTCTTTTCTTTTATTGCAGTTGCTCGGGAGATGCATTATAGTTGTTGTTCTGGTGTTTTCCGAAGCAGTTCTAATTATCTTTGGATTTGTCATTCTGATAATCTCTGGAGCTTATACCCTGTTGATCCCAAGAGTTGGTGTGCTGGTAATCTTTGGAGCTAATACTCTGCTGATCTCTGGAGCTGATACTTTTTGTTCATCTCTGGAGGTAATACTCTGCTGATCTCCAGAGCTATTGTCCTGCTCATCTCCATAGATGATACCTTGTTGTCCATCTTAGTCTTCCATGTGACCATCATGCACCAGTTGGTTCTCCATCTTTTTAGCCCATGTTTTGCATGATGTATGCAAAGTGGTCTTCAACTTCTGAAAGCTAAAATATCTGCAAGAGTTCTTGGAAGCAGCAAATTGTATAGAAAAAGCATGTGCAAAGTACTTATTTGCAGAAAATAAACCTACCCTAACCTACTCTACTTAGTGATGTAGAGTTAGGTTACACAAAACCATTGACCAGTTGGGAAAAATAACTTCTTTTTCTCAAAATATGGATCCATGCATTTAACTTTCTAAAAGAAAAGGAAACCCATGAAAAGAAGATGACTGAAAATTTGATCTTTGATGTTTCACCTTCCTTTGAAATAACAACCTCCATAATTTCTGAGTCTAGCACATGCATGGGCTGATTAGAGAGATCTTGCAACCCTTCCTTACATTCTAGTGCATGCATGATTGGAGGCAACTCCTTTCTATTCATGGGCTCATTGGAGAGATCTTGAAACCCTTCCTCATATTCTGGTACATGCATGATTAGAGGTAACTCCTTGTTGTTCTTCAAATATCTGATCGGGCATCCCTCCTTGGACATTGAAGGCATCCAAATAATACATTGACATACAAGATCCTCCAGTGGAGACAAGATTTCTTCATTATACTCGTTACTTATTGCAAGCAATAGGGCATCAATGTCTCCTTCTAAAATGCATTTTTCTTTGCTGGACATTGGAGTCATGGTCATATAGTTGAAGAGGCTACACAAGAGCTAAAATTACAAAACAACAAGATTTTTCACCTTCTTTGCATACAAGAACCTTACTATTTGGATCTGCTATTTGGGGGGTTTTTGGCATATAGATCTCTCTTGAGGAACTTCTTTTGACTTTAAAATAATAAACCTAAAAAGACTATCAAACTAATTTTCCCCTCTTTTTGACCTGTTGTCACCAGATCAACAACTCCCTAATGACACCTATCCTCGGCAACGGCCCCAGAAATGACGAGGGTCGTTGCAGTCCTCATCATTTAATTTTAATAATATCAATCTAAGGCGGTGTCCATGGCTGTATGCAAAAGGGAGAAGGAATAATTTATGTGGCAATCTTTTCTACAAAAGTGAATTGACAACAATTGCATGAAACAGACTAGGGTTTATCTCTGCTGAAAAAGATAATTTAATCTAAGGAAAGCAATAACTTGAGTAGCTGATCTAATTCTAGAATAAAAAATACTAGAACAACTAAAGGAATTCTAAATAAAGGAATTGCATAACAGCAAAGCAACTAAACAAACTAAGAAATGTAGTCTTTGCCCTTTGATTGGAGTGGGCCCTTGCTCCTTCCTCCAGAGAGACTAATCAATTCCAGCAATCAACAAATTTGTAGAACTTCTTTTATTCAAAACCTTCAAGATCCAAAGTACATGTCGCTGTAAAAAAATAAAGTTCTTTTTTCTAAAACAATTCTTTTACAACTTCCTTTCCTCTATTCTACGCCATAGTTCTCTATATATAACTATGGTTATTAAATTCTAATTGAAAGTCTCTCTAGAGTAGAGAACTTATTCATGCAGCTAACTAAACTTATTTATCTAGTTAACTAAACTAATTCATTTAGTTAACTGATTATACAATTGCTGATTACAAGGCAAAACATCCAGTCTTTTAGAAAGACATGCAATGACACAAAGTGTGTATTCTTTGCATGGAACAATTACTCATAATTAGATCAATTAATTTAGGAGTAATTATAGTCAATCTATCCTTCAGAAAATCTCGGAGTGTGTGTTGGTAGATTGGAAGAATCCGCAGCAACTTCATAAATTATTTCTGGAACATCTCTAGAGCTTGAAGAATAGTCAACTTTTGTCATAAACTGCTCATTTGTTTTACCAGATCTCCTCAAATAATATCTAGGTTTTGTTCCTCTAACTTCTGGCTTTCCAAATTATTTTGAATTTCTAAATTTCATTAAGAAATGAGAGAGATATTACAGTTTTACTGAAACTAGTTTTTATTGACTTTTCTATTTTGTATCTTCGCGCTCTGTAACAGTCAACTTATATCATTAACTATTTATTCATTTTAATGAATCTTCTCAAAATGCCTTCATAGATTTGTTCCTCTCTCTTTAATCTTTCTAGATCATTTTGTATTTCTCAATTTCATTAAGAAATGAGAGAGATATTGTAGTTTTACTAAAACTGTCTTTTTGACTTATGCAGCTCCGGCGCTCTGTAATAGTCAACTTCTATCATAAATTGCTTATTTGTTTTACCATTTCTTCTCAAATGATTTCTGGGTTCTGTTCCTCTAACTTCCGGCTTTCCAAATCATTTTAAATTTCTAAATTTCATTAAGAAATGAGAGAGATATCATTATTTTACTGAAACTGCCTTTTTGACTTCTGCATCTCCGGTGCTCTGTGCATCTCCGGAGCTCTATCCATCTCCGGTAGTTTGTGCATCTCTAGAGCTCTATGCATCTCCAAAGCTTTGTCCATCTCTAGAGCTCTGTGCATCTCCGAAGCTCTATGCATCTCTGGAGCTCTGCAACTCTGAAACTCTGCAACTTATCATAAAATAGACTCTCTTCACTTTATTGATAAAATAATTGCTGATCTCGAGGTGAACATGTAATATCAAGATAAACTCATGCATGGAATTGATTGTTGCATTTAGAAAAGTTTATTTGATATTTAGCTAAAACTCTCCAAACCCATACTCAAGTCCACTTCAAAAATTGATTTAATGAAGATAAAATATATGTTTTTATTTGACTAAAGATGAGACACTTTATGGTCTCATCATCTCCCCCACACTTAAGAGGTTGCAGGTCCTGCTACACTTCATAATCATCTTTTTGAGCTAACCTCTTTTCTTTTATCACAATTGCTCAGGAGATGCATTATAGTTGTTGTTCTGGTGTTTTTTGGAGTAGTTCTAATGATCTTTGGATTTCTCATTATGATAATCTCTGGAGCTTATACCCTGTTGATCCCTGGCATTGGTGTGCTGCTAATCTTTGGAGCTAATACTCTGTTGATCTCTGGAGCTGATACTTGTTGTTCATCTCCGGAGGTAATACTCTACTGATCTCTGGAGCTATTGTTCTGCTGATCTCCATAGATGATAACTTGCTATCCATCTTAGTCTTCCATGTGACCATCATGCACCAGTTGGTTCTCCATCTTTTTAGCCCATGTTTTGCATGATGCATGCAAAGTGGTCTTCAACTTCTGAAAGCTAAAATATCGGCAAGAGTTCTTGGAAGCAGCAAATTGTATAGAAAAAGCATATGCAAAGCACTTATTTGAAGAAAATAAACCTACCCTAACCTAATCTACTTAGTGATGTAGAGTTAGGTTACACAAAGCCATTGACTGGTTAAGAAAAATAACTTCTTTTACTCAAACTATGAATCCATGCATTTAACTTTCCAAAAGAAAAGAAAACCCATGAGAAGAAGATCACTGAAAATTTGATATTTGATGCTTCACCTTCCTTTTAAATAACAACCTCCTCCATAATTTCTGACTCTAGCACATGCATGGGCTGATTAGAGAGATCTTGCAACCCTTCCTTATATTCTGGTGCATGCATGATTAGAAGCAACTCCTTTCTATTCATGGGCTCATTAGAGAGATCTTGAAACCCTTCCTCATATTCTGGTACATGCATGATTAGAGGTAACTCCTTGTTGTTCTTCAAATATCTGATCAGGCAGCCCTCCTTGGACATTGAAGGCATTCAAATAATACTCTGACATACAAGCTCTTCCATTGGAGACAAGATTTCTTCATTATACTTGTTACCTATTGCTAGCAATAGGGCATCAATATCTCCTTCTAAAATGTATTTTTCCTTGCTGGACATTGGAGTCATGGTCATCCAGTTGAATAGGCTGCACAAGAGCTGAAATTACAAAACAATAAGATTTTTCACCTTCTTTGCATGCAAGAACCTTACTATTTGGATCTGCTATTTGGGGAGTTTTTGGCATATAGATCTCTCTTGAGGAACTTCTTTTGACTTTAAAATAATAAACCTAAAAAGACTATCATACCAATTTTCCCCTCCTTTTGACCTGCTGTCACCAGATCAACAACTCCCTAATGACACCTATCCTTGGCAACGGTGCCAAAAATGACGAGGGTCGTTGAAGTCATCATCATTTAATTTTAATAATATCAATCTAAGGCGATGTCCATGGCTGTATGCAAAAGGGAGAAGGAATAACTTGCATGGCAATCTTTTCTACAAAAGTGAATTGACAACAATTGCATGAAACAGACTAGGGTTTAACTCTGTTGAAAAAGATAATTTAATCTAAGGAAAGCAACAACTTGAGCAACTGATGTAATTCTAGAATTAAAAAAAATGGAACAACTAAAGGAATTCTGAATAAGGGAATTGCATAACAGTAAAGCAACTAAACAAACTAAGAAAAGTAGTATCTGCCCTTCGGTTGGAGTGGGCCCATGCTCCTTCCTCCAGAGAGACTAATCAATTCCAGCAATCAACAAATTTGTAGAACTTCTTTTATTCAAAACCTTCAAGATCCAAAGTACATGCTGCTGTAAAAAAAATAGAGTTCTTTTTTTTCAAAACAATTCTTTTACAACTTCCTTTCCTCTATTCTACGCCATAGTTCTCTATATATAACTATGGTTATTAAATTCTAGTTGAGAGTCTCTCTAGAGTAGAGAACTTATTCATGCAACTAACTAAACTTATTTATCTAGTTAACTAAACTTATTCATTTAGTTAACTGATTATACAATTGCTGATTACAAGGCAAAATATGCAGTCTTTTAGAAAAACATGCAATGACACAAAGTGTGTATTCTTTGCATGAAATAATTACTCATAATTAGATCCATTAATTTAGGAGTAATTATAGTCAATCTATCCTTCAGAAAATCTCAGAGTGTGTGTTGGTAGATTGGAAGAATCCGCAGCAACTTCATAAATTATTTCTGGAACATCTCTAGAGCTTGCAAAACAGTCAACTTTTGTCATAAACTGCCCATTTGTTTTACCAGATCACCTCAAATAATTTCTAGGTTTTGTTCCTCTAACTTATGGCTTTCTAGATCATTTTAAATTTCTAAATTTCATTAGGAAATGAGAGAAATATTGCAGTTTTATTGAAACTGGTTTTTCTTGACTTTTCTGTTCTGCATCTTTGCGCTCTGTAACAGTCAACTTATATCATTACCCATTTATTCATTTTAATGAATCTTTAAGAAATGCCTTCATAGATTTGTTCCTCTCTCTTTAAGCTTTCTGGATCATTTTTAATTTCTAAATTTCATTAAGAAATGAGAGAGATATAGTAGTTTTACTAAAACTATCTTTTTGACTTATGCAGCTCCGGTGCTCTGTAATAGTCAACTTCTATCATAAATTGCTCTTTTGTTTGAAAATTTCTTCTCAAATTATTTCTGGGTTTTGTTCCACTAACTTCCATCTTTTCGGATCATTTTGAATTTCTCAATTTTATTAAGAAATGAGAGAGATATCATTGTTTTACTGAAACTTCCTTTTTGACTTCTGTATCTCCGACGCTCTGTGTTCATCTCCGGCGCTCTGTGCATCTCCGGAGCTCTGTCCATCTCCGGTACTTTGTACATCTCCAGAGCTCTATGCATCTCTGAAGCTCTGTCCATCTCTGAAGCTCTGTGCATCTCTAGAGCTCTGCAACTCTGAAACTATGCAACTTATCATAAAGTAGACTCTCTTCACTTTATTGATAAAATAATTGCAGATCTCGAGGTGAACTTGTAATATCAAGCTAAACTCATGTATGGAATTGATTGTTGCATTTAGAAAAGTTTACTTGATATTTAGCTAAAAATCTCCAAACCCATACTCAAGTCGACTTCAAAAACTGATTTAATGAAGCTAAAATAGATGTTTTTATTTGACTAAAGATGAGACACTTTATGGTCTCATCATCTCCCCCACACTTAAGAGGTTGCAGGTCCTCCTGCACTTTATAATCATCTTTTTAAGTTAACCTTTTTTTTTATTGCAGTTGCTCGGGAGATGCATTATAGTTGTTGTTCTGGTGTTTTTTGGAGCAGTTCTAATGATCTTTGAATTTGTCATTCTGATAATCTTTGGAGCTTATACCCTATTGATCCCTGGCGTTGGTGTGTTGATAATCTTTGGAGCTAATACTCTGTTGATCTCTGAAGTTCATACTTGTTGTTCATCTCCAGAGGTAATACTTTGCTGATCTCCGGAGCTATTGTTCTGCTGATCTCCATAGATGATACCTTGCTATCCATCTTAGTCTTCCATGTGACCATCATGCACCAATTGGTTCTCCATCTTTTTAGCCCATGTTTTGCATGATGCATGCAAAGTGGTCTTCAACTTTCAAGAGTTCTTGGAAGCAGCAAATTGTATAGAAAAAGCAGGTGCAAAGCACTTATTTGCAGAAAATAAACCTACCCTAACCTACTCTATTTAGTGATGTAGAGTTAAGTTACACAAAACCATTGACTGGTTGGGAAAAATAACTTTTTTTTCTCAAAATATGGATCCATGCATTTAACTTTCTAAAAGAAAAGGAAACCCATGAGAAGAAGATGACTGAAAATTTCATCTTTGATGCTTCACCTTCCTTTGAAATAACAACCTCCTCCATAATTTCTAACTCTATCACATGCATGGGCTGATTAGAGAGATCTTGCAACCCTTCCTTACATTCTGGTGCATGCATGATTAGAGGCAACTCCTTGTTGTTCATGGGCTGATTGGAGAGATCTTGAAACCCTTCCTCATATTCTGGTACATGCATGATTAGAGGTAACTCCTTGTTGTTCTTCAAATATCTGATCAGGCATCCCTCCTTTGACATTGAAGGCATCCAAATAATACTCTGCCATACAAGCTCCTCCAGTGGAGACAAGATTTCTTCATTATACTCGTTACCTATTGCAAGCAATAAGGCATTAATGTCTCCTTCTAAAATGCATTTTTCCTTGCTGGACATTGGAGTCATGGTCATCCAGTTGAAGAGGCTGCACAAGAGATGAAATTACAAAACAACAAGATTTTTCACCTTCTTTGCATGCAAGTACCTTACTATTTGGATCTTCTATTTGGGGGGTTTTTGGCATACAGATCTCTCTTGAGGAACTTCTTTTGACTTTAAAATAATAAACCTAAAAAGACTATCAAACCCATTTTCCCCTCTTTTTGACCTGCTATCACCAGATCAACAACTCCCTAATGACACCTATCCCCAGCAATGGCGCCAGAAATGACGAGGGTCATTGTAGTCTTCATCATTTAATTTTAATAATATCAATCTAAGACGGTGTCCATGGCTATATGCAAAAGGGAGAAGGAATAACTTCGATGGCAATCTTTTCTATAAAAGTGAATTGACAACAATTGCATGAAACAGACTAGGGTTTAACTCTGCTGAAAAAAGATAATTTAATCTAAGGAAAGCAATAACTTGAGCAGCTAATCTAATTCTAGAATAAAAAAAACCTAGAACAACTAAAGGAATTCTAAATAAAGGAATTGCATAACAACAAAGCAACTAAACAAACTAAGAAATGTAGTCTCTACCCTTCGGTTGGAGTGGGCCCTTGCTCCTTCCTCCAGAGAGAGTAATCAATTCCAGCAATCAACAAATTTGTAGAACTTCTTTTATTCAAAACCTTCAAGATCCAAAGTACATGTTGCTATAAAAAAATAGAGTTCTTTTTTTTTTCAAAACAATTCTTTTACAACTTCCTTTCCTCTATTCTACGCCATAGTTCTCTATATATAACTATGGCTATTAAATTCTAATTGGGATTCTCTCTAGAATAGAGAACTTATTCATCATCTAACTAAACTTATTTATCTAGTTAACTAAATTTATTCATTTAGTTAACTGATTATACAATTGCTAATTACAAGGCAAAATATGCAATCTTTTAGAAAAAACATGCAATGACACTAAGTGTGTATTCTTTGCATGAAATAATTATTCATAATTAGATCCATTAATTTAGGAGTAATTATAGTCAATCTATCCTTTAGAAAATCTTGAAGTTTGTGTTAGTAGATTGGAAGAATCCACAGCAACTTCATAAATTATTTCTGGAACATCTCTAGAGCTTGCAGAACAGTCAACTTTTGTCATAAACTACTCATTTGTTTTACCAGATCTCCTCAAATAATTTCTAGGTTTTGTTCCTCTAACTTCCATCTTTCCAAATCATTTTGAATTTCTAAATTTCATTAAGAAATGAGAGAGATATTGCAGTTTTACCGAAACTAGTTTTTCTTGACTTTTCTGTTCTGCATCTTCGCGCTCTATAACAGTCAAGTTATATCATTAACCATTTATTCATTTTAATGAATATTTTAAAAATGCCTTCATAGATTTGTTCCTCTCTCTTTAAGCTTTCTAGATCATTTTGAATTTCTAAATTTCATTAAAAAATGAGAGAGATATCGTAGTGTTACTAAAACTATCTTTTTGACTTATGCAGCTCCGGCTCTCTGTAACAATCGACTTCTATCATAAATTTCTCATTTGTTTTACCATTTCTTCTCAAATAATTTCTGGGTTTTGTTTCTCTAACTTCCAGCTTTCTAGATCATTTTGAATTTCTAAATTTCATTAAGAAATGAGAGAGATATCATTGTTTTACTGAAACTACCTTTTTGACTTCTGCATCTCTGGCGCTCTATGTTCATCTCCGAAGCTCTGTGCATCTCCGGTAATTTGTTCATTTCCAGAGCTCTATGCATCTCCAAAGCTCTATCCATCTCTAGAGCTCTGTGCATCTCTGGAGCTCTGTAACTTTAAAACTCTGCAACTTATCATTAAATAGACTCTCTTCAGTTTATTGATAAAATAATTGCTGATCTCGAGGTGAACATGTAATATCAAGATAAACTCATGCATGGAATTGATTGTTGCATTTAGAAAATTTTATTTGATATTTAGCTAAAAATCTCCAAACCCATACTTAAGTCCACTTCAAAAACCGATTTAATGAAGATAAAATATATGCTTTTATTTGACTAAAGATGAGACACTTTATGGTCTCATCATCTCCCCCACACTTAAGAGGTTGCAGGTCCTCCTGCACTTCATAATCATCTTTTTGAGCTAACCTCTTTTCTTTTATTGCAGTTGCTTGGGAGATGCATTATAGTTGTTGTTCTAGTATTTTCTGGAGCAGTTCTAATGATCTTTGGATTTGTCATTCTGATAATCTCTGGAGCTTATACCCTGTTAATCCATGGTGTTGGTGTCCTGCTAATCTTTGGAGCTAATACTCTGCTGATCTCTGGAGCTGATACTTGTTGTTCATCTCCAGAGGTAATACTCTGCTAATATCCATAGATGAAGCCTTCCTGTCCATCGTACTCTTCCATGTGACCATCATGCACTAGTTGGTTCTCCATCTTTTTAGCCCATGTTTTGCATGATGCATGCAAAGTGGTCTTCAACTTCTGAAAGCCAAAATATCTGCAAGAGTTCTTGGAAGCAGCAAATTGTATAGAAAAAGCATGTGCAAAGAACTTATTTGCAAAAAATAAACCTACCCTAACCTACTCTACTTAGTGATGTAGAGTTAGGTTACACAAAACTATTGACTGGTTGGGAAAAATAACTTCTTTTTCTCAAAATATGGATCCATGTATTTAACTTTCTAAAAGAAAAAGGAAACCCATGAGAAGATGACTGAAAATTTGATCTTTGATGCTTCACCTTCCTTTGAAATAACAACCTCCTCCATAATTTCTGACTCTAGCACATGCATGGGTTGATTAGAGAGATCTTGCAACCCTTCCTTACATTCTAGTGCATGCATGATTAGAGGCAACTCCTTTCTATTCATGGGCTCATTGGAGAGATCTTGAAACCCTTCCTCATATTCTGGTACATGCATGATTAGAGGTAACTCCTTGTTGTTCTTCAAATATCTGATCGAGCATCCCTCCCTGGACATTGAAGGCATCCAAATAATACACTGCCATACAAGCTCCTCCAGTGGAGATAAGATTTCTTCATTATACTCGTTACCTATTGCAAGCAATAGGGCATCAATGTCTCCTTCTAAAATGCATTTTTCTTTGTTGGACATTGGAGTCATGGTCATCCAGTTGAAGAGGCTGCACAAGAGCTGAAATTACAAAACAACAAGATTTTTCACCTTCTTTGTATGCAAGAACCTTACTATTTGGATCTGCTATTTGGGAGGTTTTGGGCATATAGATCTCTCTTGAGGAACTTCTTTTGACTTTAAAATAATAAACCTAAAAAGACTATCAAACCAATTTTCCCCTCTTTTTGACCTGCTGTCACCAGATCAACAACTCCCTAATGACACCTATCTCTGGCAACGGTGCCAGAAATGACGAGGGTCATTGCAGTCCTCATCATTTAATTTTAATAATATCAATCTAAGGTGGTGTCCATTGCTGTATGCAAAAGGGAGAAGGAATAGCTTGGGTGGCAATCTTTTCTACAAAAATGAATTGACAACAATTGCATGAAACAGACTAGGGTTTAACTCTGCTGAAAAAAGATAATTTAATCTAAAGAAAGCAATAACTTGAGCAACAGATCTAATTCTAGAATAAAAAAAACTAGAACAACTAAAAGAATTCTGAATAAAGGAATTGCATAACAGCAAAGCAACTAAACAAACTAAGAAATGTTTTCTCTGCCCTTCGGTTGGAGTGGGTCCTTGCTCCTTCCTCTAGAGAGAGTAATCAATTCCAGCAATCAACAAATTTGTAAAACAACTTCTTTTATTCAAAACCTTCAAGATCCAAAGTACATGCTGCTGTAAAAAAAATTGAGTTCTTTTTTTTTCAAAACAATTCTTTTACAACTTCCTTTCCTCTATTCTACGCCATAGTTCTCTATATATAACTATGGTTATTAAATTCTGATTAAGAGTCTCTCTAGAGTAGAGAACTTATTCATGCAGCTAACTAAACTTATTTATCTAGTTAACTAAACTTATTCATTTAGTTAACTGATTATACAATTGTTGATTACAAGGCAAAATATGCAGTCTTTTAGAAAAACATGCAATGACACTAAGTGTGAATTGTTTGCATGAAATTGTAAATTCAAATGAAACTTATAATCTTTGACTTGGATATTTTCTGAAAGTTGGATATTTATATAGCAGACTTAACTTATTACTTTCTTTTGTATTTCAGATGCAATTTCCACTTCTCATACACTTCCGATTTTTGTGTCGATCCGTAGTATTATAGGGCAAAGACATTGATATAAATATGTGAGTGACGATAGGAGTCACATCTGTGATAGACGTGACTCCTCAAGGAGTCACGCCTATCACAGGTGTGACTTTGTCTCCATTTGTATTGTAATCGGTTTCACTGATTTTAACAGTTACTAATCACCATTTAGAATACAGAAGATGTTTATGCTTTGGTAATATATCATTCGATCATGCTATATTGATATTTATCTTAACATACCTTATATATTAAGTATGAATATATAAGTAATATTTAATATTACTTATATATTCATATTTATTATTATGTTATCTGATCGAAGCTACAAACAACTCAACACTCCCTCTTAGCTCGGGAAGATAACAATATCACAATAATCTCTGTGAATATCAATTATCTGATCTATAATGAATTACTCAAAGTAATTTAATATCACATAACTCATGATATATAGTATCACCTATCTCATGATACCTAGCATCACCTACCTCGTGATACTAAAGGATATACTATACTCGAGAACATTACATTCTCCTTATATATATCCTAGTTATGGTATGTGCACTGACATTAAGTCACATAATGTCTACCATAACTTAATCATGATAACTCCATGATTCATACCAATATCAAGTCACATGATATCAGTCTAATGAACATTATAAGATCGTCACCTTATAATGTTAGGTACAAGTGTAGATTATCCAAAAAATCGTCACTTTTTAGAAATAAACACAGAATGGGTAGGCCCATAATGTCATAGAGTCACACATATGACACAAGATGTTTACACATTAAACATTTTTAATATATTAGTACAAATCAATTAGAATTTTACATTTCAATCATACCAAGATTTTTTCTGAAGTATTCAACTTTTATCTTGAGGAGTGGTTTAGTAAGAATATCTGCAGTTTGATATCCTGTACTGATATACTCCAACTGCATCACATTCCTTTCCACCATATCATGCACATAGTGATGAGGAATCTCAATATGTTTAGATCTATCATGGAATACTGGATTCACGAATAGCTTAATACAACTTTGATTATCGCAGTGGATGATAGTTGGTTTCAGAGGTTTACCAAATAATCCCACAAGCAGTTCTCTAAGCCATACTGCCTCTCTAGCAGCCATAGAAGTTGCAATATATTCAGCTTCTATAGAACTCTAAGCAACTGAAGATTGTTTTCTGCTGATTCATGATATCATTGCTGACCCTAAACTAAAACAACATCTGGAGGTGCTCTTCCAGCCAGTTACACTTCCAGCCCAATCTGAATCTGTGAATCCATGTAGATCTAAGTCAACATTTTCATATTTTAAGCCATAATTTAGAGTACCTTGAAGATATCTCATTATATGTTTCACATCCACAAGATGTATCTCCTTGGGCTCACACATAAACTGACTTAAGGCATTTACAACATAACAGATATCAGGTCTGGTATTGACCAAATACATCAAGGATCCAATTATCTGTCTATACAGAGTGGGATCTGCCAACGGAGAATCTGCTGCTGCTTCCTTCAATTTATGAAGATTTGTTTCCATGGGGGACGACATAGGTCTACATTCCATCATACCAAACCCTTTTAATATATCAATTGTGTACTTCCCTTGGTTTAGAATAATACAGTCTAATTTCTGCCATACTTCCAGTCCAAGGAAGTAGTGTAATAGACCTAAGTCCTTCATGTCAAATTCTGAAGCTAGATCTTTCTTACACTGATCAATAAGGTAATTTTCTCCTGTAATCAATTGATCATCAACATATAATATCAATATTAACATATCACCTTTGCTTTGTTTGAAGTAGAGATTTGGATCTGCATCATTCTTTGAGAAGCCTAATCTCAAGAGATAACTGTCAATTCTTTCATACCAGGCTCTGGGGGCTTGTTTAAGTCCATATAGAGCTTTCTTTAATTTACATACATGGGATCCTGCATAGTGAATCTCAAATCCTTCAGGTTGCTCTAAGTAAACCTCTTCTTCAATGGTTCCATTTAAGAAAGCAATTTTTACGTCTATTTGATGGACTTTCCACCCTTTGGCTGCTGTAATAGCTAGAACTGCCCTGACTGATGTATATCGAGCAACTGGAGCAAAGGTTTCGTCGTAATCAATCCCTTCCTTTTGTGAAAATCCTCTGGCTACAAATCTTGCTTTGTATTTCCCTATACTGCCATCTACAGCATGTTTGATTTTAAATAGCCATTTTGAAGAAACAACAAATTTCCCTTTTGGTCTACGTACTATATCCCACACATCATTCTTCAGGATGGATTAATACTCCTCTGTCATGGCATCCTTCCATACTTGGTGCTTAAGAGCTTCTATAGCACTAGAAGGTTCTGATTTAATGAATTCACTCATTAAAGCTACATAACTAGAGAATCTCTTAGGTCTTGTGATTTCCCTCAAAGTCCCTGATGGAGCAGCATAATTTTTAGCTTCTTCCATTGTTTTGGTGGGCCAAAGTGGTCTTTTCTTGGGATTTTTTAGTGATGTGATTTGTTCATGGTTTACCTCTTCCTCAGAATACTCCCTTTGAAACTCAGGTGTAGGATCCTCTTCTATGCTTGAGTTGGAAGTTTGAATTTCTGACTCAATATCATTTCTAGCTCTTTTGAAAACTATGTCTTCCTCAAAAATCACATCTCCACTTAGTTCAATCTGTCTTTGACCAAGTATATATATTCTATAAGCTTTTGATGTCTCACTATAGCCTACAAAGATGCCTTTTCTCCTAGAAGGTTCTAGCTTAGTTCTTTTCTCTTTGGGCACATGAATGTAAACAGGACAACCAAATATCATTAAATGACTAATGTCTGGTTTTGTGCCAGTGAAGGCTTCTTCAGGAGTTTTGTCATCAATATGAGAGTGAGGACATTTGTTCTGTATATAGATAGCAGTACTATATGCTTCTGCCCAAAGTGAAGTGTCTATATTCTGATCAAGTAACATAGCCCTAGCAGCTTCTACAATGGTTCTATTTTTTTCTTTCTGCAACTCCATTTTGTTGAGGATTATAAGGTACAGTGAACTCCCTCTTAATCCCATTTTCATATTCATAATCATTTATATTCACTTTCATATTCATATTTATATCCATATTCATATTCATGATCAAAGGCCTTATGCTCTACCCTTGAGAGGATCATGTGTCGCCCTATCATTAATCCATCTCTAGCTCCATAGGTATGGTTCATTGAGGAGCCATTAACCATCCCATACGGAAGCCCAAAGGCTTCACTCCCACACAGAGTTCTTCACCATATGGCTTGATGGAACTTCATGTCCACACAACATTCTTCATCCCACCAAGAGTCACCTCACATCAGGCACATTTAACATTGATGAGCTCATCATTACCATAGGCCCAAAGACTTCACACCCACACAGTGTTCTTCATCTCTTGGCTCAAGGGACTTCACACCCACACAGTGTTCTTCATCCACTTGAGGGTTACCTAGGTCCAACATACAATCTCCTAACTTACCCATACACCTAGGATAACGAGACAATTAATGATGAGGCTAATCCTTTTATTGGATATAGCACAATCCTATGATTTCTAAGTCTTTGTTGATATTTCATATGATGACTTATCATTTTGGCCTCATATCATATGGCCCATCACATATGATCTAATGTTTGATCACTTTCCATTATCATTATTGATCATGTTCATTCTATATATACACATTTATCATATTAATTCATTCTTCCTTGTATATTCATTTATAATGACATTCATTTGTTCATCCATTATATGTAATCAAGATTCCATATTCATGATGATAATGTACATAAATATCCTATGTCAATTATATGACTAATTTCATTTGATTGCTATTCTAGTCAATATAATGTAATGCATTCCTATAAGCTAATCATATCTTATTTCATGTCATTCATTTCTATCATTTACCAATGTATCATTGAGTAATGCATTTGCAACTATATATTACTTATTGCAATATGAATATGCATATCTTCAGAAATTTTCTTAAGACATTTATAAGTTCAATATATAATAGAGATTCCATACCTTTGCTGATTTAATTTCAGATCGATTGATTCCTTTCCTTCCTTGATGCCTATCGATCTTCTTCATTGACTCCTTTTATTTCCCTTTGAGGGATGCAACTTCACCAATCATTACAAATCTTTTCATATATTATTTGCTCATGATTGCTGATGTCTTTAATTAGATCTGTCCTCCTAACATAGATTGTTGCTCCTTATACTCATGGATCGCTGTTATGAAGATAACGATTTATGCGTCTTGATTTTCTTTACACCCTTTTCTTTTTGTTGTTCTTTCCTTCCAATGTCTTCGAATCGGATTACTGCTGCCATTTGAGAAATGAGATGTATTAAATCTAAATTTCTCAAGTTTGATTTTCTGCCTAGATTCTGCTTAACTCAGCTCTGATACCATGTAAATTCAAATCAAACTTATAATCTCTGACTTGGATATTTTCTAAAGTTGGATATTTATATAGCAGACTTAACTTATTACTTTCTTTTGTATTTCAGATGCAATTTCTACTTCTCATACACTTCCAATTTTTGTGTCGATCCGTGGTATTGCAGGGCAAAGACATTGATATAAATATGTAAGTGACGGTAGGAGTCACATCTGTGACAGACGTGACTCCTCAAGGAGTCATGCCTATCACAGGTGTGACTTTGTCACCATTTGTATTGTAATCAGTTTCACTGATTTTAACAGTTACTAATCACCGTTTAAAATGTAGAAGATGTTTATGCTTTGGTAATATATCATTCGATCATGCTATATTGATATTTATCTTAACATACCTTATATATTAAGTATCAATATATAAGTAATATTTAATATTACTTATATATTCATATTTATTATTATGTTATCTGATCAAAGCTACAAACAACTCAACAGAAATAATTACTAATAATTAGATCCATTAATTTAGGAGTAATTATAGTCAATCTATCCTTCAGAAAATCTCAGAGTGTGTGTTGGTAGATTGGAAGAATCCGCGGCAACTTCATAAATTATTTCTGGGACATCTCTAGAGCTTGCAGAATAGTCAACTGTTGTCATAAACTGCTCATTTGTTTTACCCGATCTCCTCAAATAATTTCTGGGTTTCGTTCCACTAACTTCCCACTTTCCAGATCATTTTGAATTTCTAAATTTCATTAAGAAATGAGAGATATATTGTAGTTTTACTCAAACTAGTTTTTCTTGACTTTTCTGTTCTGCATCTTCGCGCTCTATAACAGTCAACTTATATCATTAACCATTTATTCATTTTAATGAATCTTTTCAAAATGCCTCCATAGATTTGTTCATCTCTCTTTAAGCTTTCTGGATCATTTTGAATTTCTAAATTTTATTAAGAAATGAGAGATATCGTAGTTTTACTAAAACTATCTTTTTGACTTATGCATCTTTGGCGCTCTGTAATAGTCAACTTCAATCATAAATTGCTCATTTATTTTACCATTTCTTCTCAAATAATTTCTAGGTTTTGTTCCTCCAACTTCCAGCTTTCCAAATCATTTTAAATTTCTAAATTTCATTAAGAAATGAGAGAGATATCGTTGTTTTACTAAAACTACCTTTTTGACTTCTGCATCTCCGGCGCTCTGTGTTCATCTCCGGCGCTTTGTGCATCTCCGGAGCTCTGACCATCTCTGGTACTTTGTGCATCTCTAGAGCTCTATGCATCTCCAAAGCTCTGTCCATCTCTGGAGCTTTGTGCATCTCCAGAGCTTTGTGCATCTCTAGAGCTCTGCAACTCTTAAACTCTGCAACTTATCATAAAATAGACTTTCTCTTCACTTTATTGATAAAATAATTGCTGATCTCGAGGTGAACATGCAATATCAAAATAAACTCATGCATTGAATCGATTGTTGCATTTAGAAAAGTTTATTTAATATTTAGCTAAAAATCTCCAAACCCATACTCAAGTCCACTTCAAAAACTGATTTAATGAAGAGACAATATATGCTTTTATTTGACTAAAGATCAGACACTTTATAGTCTCATCATCTCCCCCACACTTAAGAGGTTGCAGGTCCTCCTACACTTCATAATCATCTTTTTGAGCTAACCTCTTTTCTTTTATTGTAGTTTCTCGGGAGATGCATTATAGTTTTTGTTCTAGTGTTTTCTGGAGCAGTTCTAATGATCTTTCAATTTGTCATTCTGATAATCTCTGGAGCTTATACCCTGTTGATCCCTAGAGTTGATGTGCTGCTAATCTTTGGAGCTAATACTCTGCTAATCTCTAGAGCTGATACAACATCTCCGGAGGTAATACTCTGCTGATCTCTGGAGCTATTGTTCTGCTGATCTCCATAGATGATACCTTGTTGTCCATCTTAGTCCTCCATGTGACCATCATGCACCAGTTGGTTCTCCATCTTTTTAACCCATGTTTTGCATGATGCATGCAAAGAGGTCTTCAACTTCTGAAAGCCAAAATATCTGCAAGAGTTCTTGGAAGAAGCGAATTGTATAGAAAAAGCATGTGCAAAGCACTTATTTGCAAAAAATAAACCTACCTTAACCTACTTTACTTAGTAATGTAGAGTTAGGTTACACAAAACCATTGACTGGTTGGGGAAAATAACTTTTTTTTCTCAAAATATAGATCTATGCATGGAATAATTACTCATAATTAGATCCATTAATTTATGAGTAATTATAGTCAATCTATCCTTCAGAAAATCTCGGAGTGTGTGTTGGTAGATTGGAAGAATCCGCAGCAACATCATAAATTATTTCTGGAACATCTCTAGAGCTTGCAGAACAGTCAACTTCTGTCATAAACTGCTCATTTGTTTTACCAAATCTCCTCAAATAATTTCTGAGTTTTGTTCCTCTAACTTCCAGCTTTCCAGATCATTTTGACTTTTCTGTTCTGCATCTTCGCGCTCTATAAAAGTCAACTTATATCATTAACCGTTTATTCATTTTAATGAATCTTTTCAAAACACCTTCATAGATTTGTTCATCTCTCTTTAAGATTTCAGGATTATTTTGAATTTCTAAATTTTATTAAGAAATGAGAGAGATATTGCAGTTTTACTAAAACTGTCTTTTTAAGTTTGCATCTCCGGTGCTCTGTAACAGTCAACTTCTATCATAAATTGCTCATTTGTTTCACCATTTCTCCTCAAATGATTTCTGGGTTTTGTTCCTCTAACTTCTAGCTATCCAGATCTTTTTGAATTTCTAAATTTTATTAAGAAATGAGAGAGATCGCAGTTTTACTTAAACTACATTTTTGACTTCTACATCTCCGGCGCTCTGTGCCTCTCCGACACTCTGTCAATCTCCCGAGCTCTGTGCATCTCCGGAGCTCTGTGCATCTCTAGAGCTCTGCAACTCTGAAACTCAACAACTTATCATAAAATAGACTTTCTCTTCACTTTATTGATAAAATAATTGTTGATCTCGAGGTGAACATGTAATATCAAGATAAACTCATGCATGGAATTGATTGTTGCATTTAGACAAGTTTATTTGATATTTAGCTAAAAATTTTCAAACCCATACTCAAGTCCACTTCAGAAATTGATTTAATGAAGAGAAAATATATGCTTTTATTTGACTAAAGATGAGACACTTTATGGTCTCATCATCTCCCCCACACTTAAGAGGTTGCAGGTCCTCTTACACTTCATAATCATCTTTTTGAGCTAACCTCTTTTCTTTTATTGTAGTTGCTCCGGAATTACCTTATAGTTATTGTTCTGGTGTTTTCTAGAGCAGTTCTAATGATCTTTGGATTTGTCATTCTGATAATCTCTAGAGCTTATACCCTGTTGATCCCTGGAGTTAGTGTGCTGATAATATTTGGAGCTAATACTCTGTTGATCTCTGGAGCTGATACTTGTTGTTCATCTCTAGAGCTAATACTCTGATGATCTCTAGAGCTATTGTTCTGTTGATCTCCATAGATGATACCTTGCTGTCCATCTTAGTCCTCCATGTGACCATCATGCACCAGTTGGTTCCCCATTTTCTTAGCCAATGTTTTGCATGATGCATGCAAAGACATCTTCAACTTCTGAAAGCCAAAATATATGTAAGAGTTCTTGCAAGTAGCAAATTGTATAGAAAAAGCATGTACGAAGCACTTATTTATAGAAAATAAACCTACCCTAACCTACTCTACTTAGTGATGTAGAGTTAGGTTACACAAAACCATTGATAGGTTGGGGAAAATAACTTTCTTTTTCTCAAAATATGGATCCATGCATTTAACTTTCTAAAATAAAAGGAACACCATAAGAAGAACATGACTAAAAATTTGAACTTTGATGCTTCACCTTCCTTTGAAATAACAACCTCCTCCATAATTTCTGACTCTAGCACATGCATGGTCTGATTAGAGAGATCTTGTAACCCTTCCTTACATTCTGGTGCATGCATGATTAGAGGCAACTCCTTGCTATTCATGGGCTGATTGGAGAGATCTTGAAACCCTTCCTCATATTCTGGTACATGCATGATTAGAGGTAACTCCTTGTTGTTCTTCAAATATCTAATCGGGCATCCCTCCTTTGACATTGAAGGCATCCAAATAATACTCTGCCATACAAGCTCCTCTAGTGGAGACAAGATTTCTTCATTATACTCGTTACCTATTGCAAGCAATAGGGCATCAATTTCTCCTTCTAAAATGCATTTTTCCTTGCTAGACATTGGAGTCATGGTCATCCAGTTGAAGAGGCTGCACAAGAGCTGAAATTACAAAACAACAAAATTTTTCACCTTCTTTGCATGCAAGAACCTTACTATTTGGATCTGCTATTTGGGGGGTTTTTGGCATACAGATCTCTCTTGAGGAACTTCTTTTGCTTTAAAATAATAAACTTAAAAAGACTATCAAATCAATTTTCCTCTCTTTTTGACCTGCTGTCACCAGATCAATAACTCCCTAATGACACCTATCCCTGGCAATGGTGCCAAAAATGACGAGGGTCGTTGCAGTCCTCATCATTTAATTTTAATAATATCAATCCAAGGCGGTGTCCATGGCTGTATGAAAAAGGGAGAAGGAATAACTTGCATGGCAATCTTTTCTACAAAAAGGAATTGACAACAATTGCATGAAACAGACTAGGGTTTAACTCTGCTGAAAAAAGATAATTTAATCCAAGGAAAGCAATAACTTGAACAGCTAATCTAATTCTAGAATAAAAAAAACTAGAACAACTAAAGGAATTCTGAATAAAGGAATTACATAACAGCAAAGCAACTAAACAAACTAAGAAATGTAGTCTCTACCCTTCGATTGGAGTGGGCCCTTGCTCCTTCCTCCAAAGAGAGTAATCAATTCCAACAATCAACAAATTTGTAGAACAACTTTTATTCAAAACCTTCAAGATCCAAAGTACATGCTGTTGTAAAAAAATAGAGTTCTTTTTTTTCAAAACAATTCTTTTACAACTTGCTTTCCTCTATTCTACGCCATAGTTCTCTATATATAACTATGGTTATTAAATTCTAATTGAGAGTCTCTCTAGAGTAGAGAACTTATTCATGCAGCTAACTAAACTTATTTATCTAGTTAACTAAACTTATTCATTTAGTTAACTAATTATACAATTGTTGATTACAAGGCAAAACATGCAGTCCTTTAGAAAGACATACAATGACACTAAGTGTGTATTCTTTGCATGGAATAATTACACTTAATTAGATCCATTAATTTAGGAGTAATTATAGTCAATCTATCCTTCAGAAAATTTCGGAGTGTGTGTTGGTAGTTTGGAAGAATCCGCAGCAACTTCATAAATTATTTCTGGAACATCTCTAGAGCTTGTAGAATAGTCAACTTCTATCATAAACTGCTCATTTGTTTTACCAGATCTTCACGCTCTGTAACAGTAAACTTATATCATTAACCATTTATTCATTTTAATGAATCTCTTCAAAACGCTTCATAAATTTGTTCCTCTCTCTTTAAGCTTTCTGGATCATTTTGAATTTCTAAATTTCATTAAGAAATGAAAGAGATATCGCAGTTTTACTAAAACTGCCTTTTTGACTTTTGCATCTCCGGCCCTCTGTAACAGTCAAATTCTATTATAAATTTCTCATTTGTTTTACCATTTTCCCTCAAATGATTTTTGGGTTTTGTTCCTCTAACTTCCATCTTACCAGATCATGTTGAATTTCTAAATTTCATTAAGAAATGAGAGATATATCACAGTTTTAATGAAACTGCCTTTTTGACTTCTGCATCTTCGGCGCTCTGTGCATCTCTGAATCCCTCTACATCTACAGAGCTCTGTCCATCTCTAGAGCTCTGCAACTCTGAAACTCTGCAACTTATCATAAAATAGACTTTCTCTTCACTTTATTTATAAAATAATTGTTGATCTCAAGGTAAACATGTAATATCAAGAGAAACTCATGCATGGAATTGATTGTTGCATTTAGACAAGTTTATCTGATATTTAGCTAAAAATCTTCAAACCCATACTCAAGTCCACTTCAAAAACTGATTTAATGAATAGAAAATATATGCTTTTATTTGACTAAAGATAAGACACTTTATGGTTTCATCATCTCCCCCACACTTAAGAGGTTGCAGGTCCTCCTGCACTTCATAATCATCTTTTTGAGCTAACCTCTTTTCTTTTATTGGAGTTGCTCCGGAGATGTATTATAGTTGTTGTTATGGTGTTTTCTGGAGCAATTCTAATGATTTTTGGATTTGTCATTCTGATAATCTCTAGCGCTTATACCCTGTTGATCCCTGGAGTTGGTGTGCTGCTAATCTTTGGAGCTAATACTCTACTGATCTTTGGATCTGATACTTGTTGTTCATCTTCGGAGCTAATACTCTGCTGATCTCTGAAGCTATTGTTTTGTTGATCTCTAGAGATGATACCTTGTTGTCCATCTTAGTCTTCCATGTGACCATCATGCACCAATTGGTTCTCCATCTTTTTAGCCCATGTTTTGCATGATGCATGCAAAGAGGTTTTCAACTTCTGAAAGCCAAAATATCTGCAAGGGTTCTTGGAAGCAGCAAATTGTATTTAAAAAGCATATGCAAAGCACTTATTTGTAAAAATTAAACCTACCTTAACCTACTCTACTTAGTGATGTAGAGTTAGGTTACACAAAACCATTGACTGGTCGGGAAAAATAACTTCTTTTTCTCAAAATATGGATCCATGCATTTAACTTTTTAAAAGAAAAAGGAAACCCATGAGAAGAAGATGACTGGAAATTTGATCTTTGATGCTTCACCTTCCTTTGAAATAACAACCTCCTCCATAATTTCTGACTCTAGCACATGCATGTGCTGATTAGAGAGATCTTGCAACCCTTCCTTACATTCTGGTGCATGCATGATTAGAGGCAACTCCTTGTTGTTCATGGGCTAATTGGAGAGATCTTGAAACCCTTCCTCATATTCTGGTACATGCATGATTAGAGGTAACTTCTTACTGTTCTTCAAAAATCTGATCGAGCAGCCCTCCTTGGACATTGAAGGCATCTAAATAATACTCTGCCATACAAGCTCCTCTAGTGGAGACAAGATTTCTTCATTATACTCGTTATCTATTGCAAGCAATAGGGCATCAATGTCTCCTAAAATGCATTTTTCCTTGCTGGACATTGGAGTCATGGTCATCCAGTTGAAGAGGCTGCACAAGAGCTGAAATTACAAAACAACAAGATTTTTCACCTTCTTTGCATGCAAGAACCTTACTATTTGGATCTGCTATTTGGGGGGTTTTTGGCATACAGATCTCTCTTGAGGAACTTCTTTTGACTTTAAAATAATAAACCTACAAAGACTATCAAACCAATTTTTCACTCTTTTTTGACCTGTTGTCACCAGATCAACAACTCCCTAATGACACCTATCCCCAGCAACAGCACCAAAAATGACAAGGGTCGTTGCAGTCCTCATCATTTAATTTTAATAATATCAATCCAAGGCGGTGTCCATGGCTGTATGCAAAAGGGAGAAGGAATAACTTGCATGGCAATCTTTTCTACAAAAGTGACTTGACAACAATTGCATGAAACAGATTAAGGTTTAACTCTGCTGAAAAAGATAATTTAATCTAAGGAAAGCAATAACTTGAGTAGCTAATCTAATTCTAGAACAAAAAAAAACTAGAACAACTAAAGGAATTCTAGATAAAGGAATTGCATAATAGGAAAGCAACTAAACAAACTAAGAAATTTTGTCTCTACACTTCAGTTAGAGTGGGCCCTTGATCCTTCCTCTAGAGAGACTAATCAATTCCAGCAATCAACAAATTTGTAAAACAACTTCTTTTATTCAAAATCTTCAAGATCCAAAGTACATGTTGCTGTAAAAAAATAGAGTTCTTTTTTCTTCAAAATAATTATTTTACAACTTTCTTTTCTCTATTCTACGCCATAGTTCTCTATATATAACTATGGTTATTAAATTCTAATTGAGAGTCTTTCTAAAGTAGACAACTTATTCATGCAGCTAACTAAACTTATTTATCTAGTTAACTAAACTTATTCATTTAGTTAACTGATTATACAATTGTTGATTACAAGGCAAAACATGCAGTCTTTTAGAAAGACATGCAATGACACTAAGTGTGTATTCTTTGCATAGAATAATTACTCATAATTAGATCCATTAATTTAGGAGTAATTATAGTCAATCTATTCTTCAGAAAATCTTAGAGTGTGTGTTGGTAGATTGGAAGAATCCGCAACAACTTCATAAATTATTTCTGGAACATCTCTAGAGCTTGCAGAATAGTCAAATTCTATCATAAACTGCTCATTTGTTTTACTAGATCTCAAATAATTTCTAGGTTTCATTCCTCTAACTTCCATCTTTCCAGATCATTTTAAATTTTTAAATTTCATTAGGAAATGAGAGAGATATTGCAGTTTTACTAAAACTGGTTTTTATTGACTTTTTTGTTCTGCATCTTCGCGCTATGTAACAGTCAACTTATATCAATAACCATTTATTCATTTTAATGAATCTCTTCAAAACACTTTCATAGATTTGTTCCTCTCTCTTTAAGCTTTTTGGATCATTTTGAATTTCTAAATTTCATTAAGAAATGAAAGAGATATCGCAGTTTTACTAAAAATGCCTTTTTGACTTCTGCATCTCTAGCCCTCTGTAATAGTCAACTTCTATCATAAATTTCTCATTTTTTTTACCATTTCCCCTCAAATGATTTTTGGGTTTTTTTCCTCTAACTTCCATCTTTTCAAATCATCTTGAATTTCTAAATTTCATTAAGAAATGAGAGATATATCACAGTTTTACTGAAACTGTCTTTTTGACTTCTGCATCTCCGGTGCTCTGTGCATCTCCGGAGCCCAGTACATCTCTGGAGCTCTGTCCATCTCTAGAGCTCTGCAACTCTGAAACTCTGCAACTTATCATAAAATATACCTTCTCTTCACTTTATTTATAAAATAATTGATGATCTCAAGGTAAACATGTAATATCAAGATAAACTCATTCATGGAATTGATTGTTACATTTAGAAAAAATTATTTGATATTTAGCTAAAAATCTTTAAACCCATACTCAAGTCCACTTCAAAAATTGATTTAATGAAAAGAAAATATATGATTTTATTTGACTAAAGATGAGACACTTTATGGTTTCATTATCTCCCCCACACTTAAGAGGTTACAGGTCCTCCTGCACTTCATAATCATCTTTTTTAGCTAACCTCTTTTCTTTTATTGCAGTTGCTCCGGAGATGCATTATAGTTGTTCTGGTGTTTTCTAGAGTAGTTCTAATGATTTTTGGATTTTTCATTCTGATAATCTCTGGTGCTTATACCATGTTGATCCCTGGAGTTGGTGTGCTACTAATCTTTGGAGCTAATACTCTACTGATCTCTGGAGTTGATACTCTGTGTTCATCTCCAGAGCTAATACTCTGCTGATCTCTGGAGCTATTGTTCTGCTGATCTCTAGAGATGATACCTTCCTGTCCATCTTAGTCTTCCATGTGACCATCATGCACCAGTTGGTTCTCCATCTTTTTAGCCCATGTTTTGCATGATCCATGCAAAGAGGTTTTCAACTTCTGAAAGCTAAAATATCTGCAAGAGTTCTTGGAAGCAGCAAATTGTATAGAAAAAGCATGTGCAAAGTACTTATTTGCAAAAAATAAACCTACCCTAACCTACTCTACTTAATGATGTAGAGTTAGGTTACACAAAACCATTGACTGGTTGGGAAAAATGACTTCTTTTTCTCAAAATATGGATCCATGCATTTAACTTTCTAAAAGAAAAAGGAAACCCATGAGAAGAAGATGACTGAAAATTTGATCTTTGATGCTTCACCTTCCTTTGAAATAACAACCTCCATAATTTCTGACTCTAGCACATGCATGGGCTGATTAGAGAGATCTTGCAACCCTTCCTTACATTCTGGTGCATGCATGATTAGAAGCAACTCCTTTCTATTCATGGGCTCATTGGAGAGATCTTGAAACCCTTCCTCATATTCTGGTACATGCATGATTAGAGGTAACTCCTTGTTGTTCTTCAAATATCTGATCAGGTAGCCCTCCTTGGACATTGAAGGCATTCAAATAATACTCTGACATACAAGCTCCTCCATTGGAGACAAGATTTCTTCATTATACTCGTTACCTATTGCTAGCAATAGGGCATCAATATCTCCTTCTAAAATGCATTTTTCCTTGCTGGACATTGGAGTCATGGTCATCCAGTTGAATAGGCTGCACAAGAGCTGAAATTACAAAACAACAAGATTTTTCACCTTCTTTGCATGCAAGAACCTTACTATTTGGATCTGCTATTTGGAGAGTTTTTGGCATATAGATCTCTCTTGAGGAACTTCTTTTGACTTTAAAATAATAAACCTAAAAAGACTATCATACCAATTTTCCCCTCCTTTTGACCTGCTGTCACCAGATCAACAACTCCCTAATGACACCTATCCTCAGCAACGACGCCAAAAATGACAAGGGTCGTTGAAGTCATCATCATTTAATTTTAATAATATCAATCTAAGGCGGTGTCCATGGCTGTATGCAAAAGGGATAAGGAATAACTTGCATGGCAATCTTTTCTACAAAAGTGAATTGACAACAATTGCATGAAACAGACTAGGGTTTAACTCTGCTGAAAAAGATAATTTAATCTAAGGAAAGCAACAACTTGAGCAGCTGATGTATTCTAGAATTAAAAAAAAATAGGAACAACTAAAGGAATTCTGAATAAGGGAATTGCATAACAGCAAAGCAACTAAACAAACTAAGAAATGTAGTATCTGCCCTTCGGTTGGAGTGGGCCCATGCTCCTTCCTCCAGAGAGACTAATCAATTCCAGCAATCAACAAATTTGTAGAACTTCTTTTATTCAAAACCTTCAAGATCCAAAGTACATGCAACTGTAAAAAATAGAGTTCTTTTTTTTTCAAAACAATTCTTTTACAACTTTCTTTCCTCTATTCTACGCCATAGTTCTCTATATTTAACTATGGTTATTAAATTCTAATTGAGAGTCTCTCTAGAGTAGAGAACTTATTCATGCAACTAACTAAACTTATTTATCTAGTTAACTAAACTTATTCATTTAGTTAACTGATTATACAATTGCTGATTACAAGGCAAAATATGCAGTCTTTTAGAAAAACATGCAATGACACTAAGTGCGTATTATTTGCATGAAATAATTACTCATAATTAGATCCATTAATTTAGGAGTAATTATAGTCAATCTATCCTTCAGAAAATCTTGGAGTGTGTGTTGGTAGATTGGAAGAATCCGCAACAACTTCATAAATTATTTTTGGAACATCTCTAGAGCTTGCAGAACAGTCAACTTCTGTCATAAACTGCTCATTTGTTTTACCAGATCTCCTCAAATAATTTCTAGGTTTTGTTCCTCTAACTTCCAGTTTTTCTGATCATTTTCAATTTCTAAATTTTATTAAGAAATGATAGAGATTTTTTTTTTTTCGAAAAAGTGCAAAGCCACTAAAATTATATTAAATTAAAAAGAAATACAAAATGCCAAATTCAAAGAGGCATACTGGTAGGAAAGAATCGGCAAAGAAAACCTCCGGTTGTAGCCTTTTAATTACAATGCGAAATTAAAACGATGGGTCAATCTAGTGAGAATTGAAAATGTTAATACAAAAAAGTCTAGCTTCTGTGTCCCATAGGAACTATTACAAAATTTTCACTTGCTACAGAAACAAAAAATTATAGGTAGCCTTGCAAAACCATCAGATTACCACTTGCCCACCTTCAGCAATTATACCCTGTTGTCCACGATCCTCTTCGTTAACCGGCAGAGGGGGCGGTGGAGTTGGAGGAAAGTTATAATGCAGAACAAAAGTTAAAGCATTAAAAACCTTTGTAGCATCATCTTGTATCTGCCTGCACAGCTCATTTCTATGACAGTGAATAGAGTTATGAAAGGAAAGAGCACAATTATTCTGAAGTCCATGCAACATAGCATTATAGAGACAATGGAGAGCTGGACGTCAAAATAACTCCCTGTGAACAAACAACCCTCCAACAAGAGAATTACCCTCATACAAATCATAATCTTCTACACTTGCATCAAAAACATCTACTGTAAAATAATCGTCATGAATAAATAGTGCTCCCAAATTCCTTACCAGATCAAAATTTTGCAACAAGTCCATAGCATTAGACAAAAAATGCGAAACAGCTTGGGAAGGATAAAGAGAACTGGGGAAATGCAAACATCCCGTCCACATACCTGTATAATAGCTTGTTCTACTTCTGCATCATAAATCTTAAAAACTTCATGCATCAAGTTAGGATTAAGAAGGCCTAACGAATGCTGTTCCCAGTTTTGAATAGGCAAGTAAATTCTTCTATTTCATTGTGCAGAAGCCATAATAAAGACTTATCTTAAACAAGAATCAGCTTTACAGACGGGAATATAGCAGACCAAACAGAAATAGATAATTGTAAAAGATAAGGAGAACAGGAATATAATGACTAGTTCCCTCGAGATACATTGTATGAAAACAAAGTGAAATGATTTACCATTACGCAAGATCTACCATTCTTCGTGACAAGTAATGCTGAAGGACTTTTTCACTCAACGCAAACTGACAAAGTACTTAATGACAACAAGAGCTGTCCAGAAGAAGCCGCCACTACTAGAAAAATCTTATTTTAGCAACTGCAGCTAAAAACATAGCCATATGTAGGGAGTGATCTGCTTAGAGCCTCTAAATTAGCCTCCAATTTATAAAGTACTTTCCTTAACTAACATTTGATTAATCCTCGGAATCAACGAAATAGAGGTGGAGTCCCATTCACAGTAAGGAACATTCATTTTAAAAGCATGATTTGCTAGGTAATTTGCTAAAGAGTTACCTTCTCTATAAGTATGAACTATATTAAAAGAATGAAAAAGTTCAAGCAAGCTCCTTCCAGCCTGTAGAATATAATCAATTTTCCAATTAATTGAAGACTTAGAAGAGAAAGCCCTAACAATATTCAATGAATCCCCTTCCACTATTAAATTGGAAATACCACATTTAGTCGCAAGATTGAGACCTGCTAAAAGAGCTAAAGCCTTTGCCTCGTTGTTTGAACACATACCAAGTTTAACTGAAAGGGCTCTTAGAACTAAGCCATTATGATCTCTCAAAATGCAACTAGCGCTGGATTCACCAGGATTACCCTTACTTGCCCCATCAAAGTTTAATTTGACAAAAGAAATAGGTGGAGGAATCCATTTAATAAGTGATCTGTCTAATTTATTTTCTGAAGTCAAGCAGTTTGAATTTGGTAATGATAAAAATTTCCAATGCCTAATCATAAGTGCATCCCAAGAAGTAAAAACTAGGGAACCAATATTTCTATAGCGTAGAGAAGTTGAAACTAATTCTGATATCAATTTTTCAAGTTTAACAGTAATTACCTCCAACGAATTATGAATGTTTCTGAAAATTCTGCTATTCCTTTCAAGCCACAGAATCCAAATAACAATGCTTGTAGAAACTACCCACAGGTTTGAAAAGGTAGAATTTGAAAACAAGATAGGCCAACTTTGAAACACTTGAAGGAGAGAGGAAGGAAGGGGACCCTGCCAATTCAATTTTGACAATAACCAATACCATAAATTTGAAGAGAATTGGCAATTTAACGACAAATGATCCACAGATTCTTCCACTTCAGAGCATAAAGGGCATAAGAAAGGATTTCCAATCCCCAGTCTAACTAACCTATCACTAGTAAGGATTCTATGATTCAAGGCTAACCAAGCAAAAGCCCCTGCTTTAGGCAGACAAGAACCACTCCAACATAATTTGTAAGGCCAATCAATTGGAGAAGTAGAATCCTTACTAATGATACTTAGATATCCTTGCTTTACTGTATAACGACCTGACTTAGATAGCACCCAAATGAGTTTATCTTTGTCTTCTGATAAAAAAACCCTTCTCTTGTTCAAAATATTCTTAAGCAGAACCTTTTGATCTGAAGGAATCAGAAAATCATCAAAGTTTTTCCATTTAACCTAATTAAGAACCAAATCAGAGTCTAGGTCAATGTAATATTTGACTTTAATTCCCCACAATTGGCTTAAAAACACCTTGATTTCCTGTAGACCTTCTATATTTTTCAGCGGTTGATAACTGTTCCAAGAGTCATCCCAAAAAAGAGCTGAGTTTCCATCCTGAACAACCTAAGAAAGAAAGGGAGAAATCACCTCTCTATAATTTAATAGAAAACTCCAAATCTGAGAGCCCGGCTTTGGGTTTAAAATAGTGAAAATTCTTTCAGGTGAAGATGAGTCTAGATATTTAGCTTGCAATATTTTCCCCCATTTCGAATCTGGTTTTTCATATAAATTCCAAATTAACTTAGCACCAAGGGCCTTGTTATGAGCTTCAATATTACGAATTCCAGTTCCTCCTTGATGTTTTGGAGAACAAATTTTGTCCCAAGAGATTAAAGGAATTTTTTTTTCATTTAAATTAGAGCCATTCCATAAAAATTCCTCAAGATATTAATAAGAGAAGAAAGAATAGTCTTAGGCATCATAAGCACTGAACACAAATATACAGGTACTGCTAACAAAACTGATTTTATCATTAGGATTTTGTCTGCCAAAGTTAGCCATTTTCCTTTCCAAGAAGAGATTTTAGACTTAATACTTTTAATAAGTTTTTCCTAGAACAAATTTTTAACTAACCCCGAGAAGAGAGGAATCCCTAGATAAGTTGAAGGGAGGGAATCAACCTTAAAACCCAGGTAATTTGCAATTCTACTTTGGACAAAAGAAGGGGTAAAAAAGAAGAAATTTTTTTATTTCTCTTGATTAACTTTCTGGCTTGAAACTAGACAATATTTTGTTATTACTTCTTTGATGCATTTAACTTCTGATATCATAGGTTGACCAAACAACAAGGTGTCATCAGCAAATAAGGCATGAGTGATAGCAAAAGGGACTCGGGGAATTCTGACTCCCTTCCATTTTTTTAAAGAATTTTGCCACAAGATCAGTCTACTCAATCCTTCAGCCATTATGATAAAAAGAAAAGGAGACAAAGGATCACCTTGCCTTATCCCTTGTGAGGTTTTGAAAAATTTTGATTGGGAACCATTAATCAAAACTGAAAAGCTCAAACCAGTGATGCAAGAAGATATCCACTTACACCATTTCAAGGAGAAACCAAACTTAAGAAGAACTTGAAACAAGAATTCCCAAGAAACTCTATCATAGGCTTTTAACATATCCAATTTAATCAACATAGCCGAAAGTTTATTTTCATGAATTGAATGCAGGACCTCATGAGACACCAGAGCTCCTTTAGCTGTTTCCTTTCCTGGAACAAAACCACCTTGTTCCTCTGATATAATTTTTGGAATAAGATTAGTTAGTCTTAAAGTAATAGCTTTTGAAATAATTTTATAGAGAGTGTTGCAAAGGGAAATAGGCCTAAAATCAGCAAAAGAAGAAGGAGCTGAGACTTTTGGAATCAAAGCAATGAAGGTAGAATTAATTTCCTTTAACACGGAGTGATTTCTATGAGCTTCTTCTACTACCAGCCAAACATCTTTACCTATAAAATCCTAACATTTTTGAAAAAAAAGTGGAGTGAAACCATCTGGCCCAGGAGACTTATCTGGATCTAGTGAAAAAACTACTGCCTTAACTTCTTCTAGAGTGAATTGTTTCATTAATTCGAAATTATCCTCTTGCGAAATCAATGAAGGAATTTGATCAATAATTTCAAGCATAGTCAAATGAGAAACATTACTATTATCTTTTGACATAAGCTTTTGAAAAAAATTAATTCCTTCATTCTGAATAGAAATATCATCTTGTAAAAGATTCCCTAATGAATCTTTTATTGCATAAATAGAGTTTTTGTGCCTTCTAACTAAAGCCGAAACATGAAAAAATTTTGTATTTCGATCTCCTTCTCTAAGCCAAATCTCATTCAATTTCTGCCTCCAATAAATCTCTTCTCGAGCTAGAACTTCTTCCAGCTGGCATTGAAGCAATTTTACATAAACAAAAGAAGCAGAATCCATAGCACTTTTAATAATGACTTCATTTAACTTATCCAATTGAGATTGCAAAATAGTTTTTTGAAATTTAGAGTTTTTAAAATTTAGAGTTTTTAAATTTTTTAAAATTTAGAGTTTTTAAAATTTAGAGTTTAGATAATTAGATAACTAGTTTTTCTTGACTTTTCTGTTCTGCATCTTTGCGTTCTATAACAGTCAACTTATGTTATTAACAGTTTATTCATTTTAATGAATCTCTTCAAAATGCCTTCATAGATTTGTTCCACTCTCTTTAAGCTTTCTGGATCATTTTTAATTTCTAAATTTCATTAAGAAATGAGAGAGATATCGCAGTTTTACTAAAACTGCCTTTTTGACTTATGCATCTCCGGTGCTCTGTAACAGTCAATTTCTATCATAAATTTCTCATTTGTTTTACCATTTCTCCTCAAATGATTTCTGGGTTTTTTTCCTCTAACGTCCAAATTTCTAGCTCATTTTGAATTTCTAAATTTCATTAAGAAATGATAGAGATATCACAGTTTTACTGAAACTACCTTTTTGACTTCTGCATCTCCGGCGCTCTGTGCATCTCTGAAGCCCTGTACATCTCCGGCGCTCTGTGCATCTCCAGAGCTCTGTCCATCTCCGGAGCTTTGTGCATCTCTGAAGCTCTGCAACTCTGAAACTCTGCAACTTATCATAAAATAGACTTTCTCTTCACTTTATTGATAAAATAATTGTTGATTTCGAGGTGAACATGTAATATCAAGGTAAACTCATGCATGGAATTGATTGTTGCATTTAGACAAGTTTATTTGATATTTAGCTAAAAAATTTCAAACCCATAATCAAGTCCACTTCAAAAAATGATTTAATAAAGAGAAAATATATGCTTTTATTTGACTAAAGATGAGACACTTTATGGTCTCCTCATCTCCCCCACACTTAAGAGGTTGCAGGTCCTCCTGCACTTCATAATCATCTTTTTGAGCTAACCTCTTTTCTTTTATTACAGTTGCTCCAGAGATGCCTTATAGTTGTTGTTCTGGTGTTTTCTAGAGCAGTTCTAATGATCTTCAGATTTGTCATTCTGATAATCTCTGGAGCTTATACCCTGTTGATTCCTGGAGTTGGTGTGTTGCTAATCTTTGGAGCTAATACTCTGCTGATCTCTGGAGCTGATACTTGTTGTTCATCTCTGGAGCTAATACTTTGCTGATCTCCAAAGCTGTTGTTTTGCTGATCTCCATAGATGATACCTTGCTGTCCATCTTAGTCTTCCATGTGACCATCATACACCAGTTGGTTCTCCATCTTTTTAGCCCATGTTTTGCATGATGCATGCAAAGAGGTCTTCAACTTCTGAAAGCCAAAATATCTGCAAGAGTTCTTGGAAGCAGCAAATTGTATAGAAAAAGCATGTGCAAAGCACTTATTTGCAGAAAATAAACCTACCATAACCTACTCTACTTAGTGATGTAGAGTTAGGTTACACAAAACTATTAACTGGTTGGGGAAAATAACTTTTTTTTCTCAAAATATGGATATATGCATTTAACTTTCTAATAAAAAAAAAACCATGAGAAGAAGATCACTGAAAATTTGAACTTTGATGCTTCACCTTCCTTCGAAATAACAACCTCCTCCATAATTTCTGACTCTAGCACATGCATGGGCTGATTAGAGAGATCTTGCAACCCTTCCTTACATTCTGGTGCATGCATGATTAGAGGCAACTCCTTGTTGTTCATGGGCTGATTGGAGAGATCTTGAAACCCTTTCTCATATTCTAGTACATGCAAGAACCTTACTATTTGGATCTGCTATTTAGGGGGTTTTTGGCATATAGATCTCTCTTGAGGAACTTCTTTTGACTTTAAAATAATAAACCTAAAAAAACTATCAAACCAATTTTCCCCTCTCTTTGACCTGTTGTCACCAGATCAACAACTCGCTAATGACACCTATCCCCGGCAACAATGCCAAAAATGACGAGGGTCGTTGCAGTCCTCATCATTTAATTTTAATAATATCAATCCAAGGTGGTGTCCATGGTTGTATGCAAAAGGGAGAAGAAATAACTTGCATGGCAATCTTTTCTACAAAAGGGAATTGACAACAATTGTATGAAACAGACTAGGGTTTAACTCTGCTGAAAAAGATAATTTAATCTAAGGAAAGCAATAACTTGAGCAGCTGATCTAATTCTAGATTAAAAAAAATTAGAACTAAAGGAATTCTGAATAAAGGAATTGCATAACAGCAAAGCAACTAAACAAACTAAGAAATGTAGTCTTTGCCCTTCGGTTGGAGTGGGCCCTTGCTCCTTCCTTTAGAGAGACTAATAAATTCCAGCAATCAACAAATTTCTAGAATAACTTATTTTATTCAAAACCTTCAATATCCAAAGTACATGTTGCTGTAAAAAAAAAAGAGTTCTTTTTTCTTCAAAACAATTCTTTTACAACTTTCTTTCCTCTATTCTACGCCATAGTTCTCTATATATAACTATGGTTATTAAATTCTAATTGAGAGTCTCTCTAGAGTAGAAAACTTATTCATGCAACTAACTAAACTTATTTATCTAGTTAACTAAATTATTCATTTAGTTAACTGATTATACAATTGTTGATTACAAGGCAAAACATGCAGTCTTTTAGAAAGACATGCAATGACACTAAGTGTGTATTCTTTGCATGGAATAATTACTCATAATTAGATTTATTAATTTAGGAGTAATTATAGTCAATCTATCCTTCAGAAAATCTCAGAGTGTGTGTTGGTAGATTGGAAGAATCTGCAACAACTTCAAAAATTATTTCAGGAACATCTCTAGAGCTTGTAGAATAGTCAACTTCTGTCATAAACTGCTCATTTGTTTTACCAGATCTCCTCAAATAATTTCTGGGTTTTGTTCCTCTAACTTCCAACCTTCCAGATCATTTTGAATTTCTAAATGTTATTAAAAAATGAGAGAGATATTGAAATTTTACTGAAACTAGTTTTTCTTGACTTTTCTGTTCTGCATCTTCGCGCTTTGTAACAGTCAACTTATATCATTAACCGTTTGTTCATTTTAATGAATCTCTTCAAAATGCCTCTATAGATTTGTTTCTCTCTCTTTAAGTTTTTTGGATCATTTTGAATTTCTAAATTTCATTAGAAAATGAGAGAGATATCGTAGTTTTACTAAAACTATCTTTTTGACTTTTGCATCTCCGGCGCTCTGTAATAGTCAACTTCTATCATAAATTGCTCATTTGTTTGACTAGATCGCCTCAAATTATATCTGGGTTTTGTTCCTCTAACTTCCATCTTTCCAGATCATTTTGAATTTCTAAATTTTATTAAGTAATGAGAGAGATATTACAGTTTTACTTAAAATGCCTTTTTGACTTCTCCATCTCCGGTGCTCTGTGCATCTCCGGAGCTCTGTGCATTTCGAAAGCTCTATCCATCTCTGGAGCTCTGTGCATCTCCGAAGCTCTCTAGATCTCTCCAACTCTGAAACTCTGGAACTTATCATAAAATAGACTTTCTCTTCACTTTATTAATAAAATAATTGCTGATCTCGAGGTGAACATGTAATATCAAGATAAACTCATGCATGGAATTGATTGTTGTATTTAGACAAGTTTATTTAATATTTAGCTAAAAATCTTCAAACCCATACTCAAGTCCACTTCAAAAATTGATTTAATGAAGAGAAAATATATGTTTTTATTTGACTAAAGATGAGACACTTTATGGTCTCATCATCTCCCCCACACTTAAGAGGTTGCAGGTCCTGCACTTCATAATCATCTTTTTGAGCTAACCTCTTTTCTTTTATTGCAGTTGCTCCAGAGATGCCTTATAGTTGATGTTCTGGTATTTTCTAGAGCAATTCTAATGATCTTTGGATTTGTCATTCTAATAATCTCTAGAGCTTATACCCTATTGATCCCTGGAGTTGGTGTGCTGCTAATCTTTGGAGCTAATACTCTGCTGATCTCTGGAGCTGATACTTGTTGTTCATCTCCGGAGTTAATACTCTATTGATCTCTGAAGCTATTGTTCTGCTGATCTCCATAGATGATACCTTGCTGTCCATCTTAGTCTTCCATGTGACCATCATGCACCAGTTGGTTCTCCATCTTTTTAGCCCATGTTTTGCATGATCCATGCAAAGAGGTTTTCAACTTCTAAAAGCCAAAATATCTACAAGAGTTCTTTGAAGCAGCAAATTGTATAGAAAAAGCATGTGCAAAGCACTTATTTGCAGAAAATAAACCTACCCTAACCTACTCTACTTAGTGATGTAGAGTTAGGTTACACAAAACCATTGACTGGTTGGGAAAAATAACTTCTTTTTCTCAAAATATGGATCCATGCATTTAACTTTCTAAAATAAAAGGAAAACCATGAGAAGAACATGACTAAAAATTTGAACTTTGATGCTTCACCTTCCTTTGAAATAACAACCTCCTCCATAATTTCTAACTCTAGCACATGCATGGGCTGATTAGAGAGATCTTACAACCTTTCCTTACATTCTGGTGCATGCATAATTAGAGGCAACTCCTTGCTGTTCATGGGCTAATTGGAGAGATCTTGAAACCCTTCCTCATATTCTGGTACATGCATGATTAGAGGTAACTCCTTGTTGTTCTTCAAATATCTGATTGAGCACAACCCTCCTTGGACATTGAAGGCATCTAAATAATACTCTGTCATACAAGCTCCTCCAGTGGAGACAAGATTTCTTCATTATACTAGTTACCTATTGCAAGCAATAGGGCATCAATGTCTCCTAAAATGCATTTTTCCTTGCTGGACATTGGAGTCATGGTCATCTAGTTGAATAGGCTGCACAAGAGCTGAAATTACAAAACAACAAGATTTTTCACTTTCTTTCCATGCAAGAACCTTACATTTGGATCTGCTATTGGGGGGGTTTTTGGCATATAGATCTCTCTTGAAGAACTTCTTTTGACTTTAAAATAATAAACCTAAAAAGACTATCAAACCAATTTTCCCCTCTTTTTGACCTACTGTCACCAGATCAACAACTCCCTAATGACACCTATCCTAGACAATGGTGCCATAAATGACAAAGGTCGTTACAGTCCTCATCATTTAATTTTAATAATATCAATCCAAGGCGGTGTCCATGGCTGTATGCAAAAAGAAGAAGGAATAACTTGCATGGCAATCTTTTCTACAAAAGTGAATTGACAACAATTGCATGAAACAGACTAGAGTTTAACTCTGCTGAAAAAAATAATTTAATCTAAGGAAAGAAATAACTTGAGCAGCTGATCTAATTCTAGAATTAAAAAAAACTGGAACAACTAAAGGAATTTTGAATAAAGGAATTGCATAACAGCAAAGCAACTAAACAAACTAAGAAATGTAGTCTCTGCCCTTCGGTTGGAGTGGGCCCTTGCTCCTTCCTCCAGAGAGACTAATCAATTCCAGCAATCAACAAATTTGTAGAACAACTTTTATTCAAAACGTTCAAGATCCAAAGTACATGCTGCTATAAAAAAATAGAGTTCTTTTTTTTTCAAAACAATTCTTTTACAACTTGCTTTCCTCTATTCTACGCCATAGTTCTCTATATATAACTATGGTTATTAAATTCTAATTGAGAGTCTCTCTAGAATAGAGAACTTATTCATGCCACTAACTAAACTTATTTATCTAGTTAACTAAACTTATTCATTTAGTTAACTGATTATACAATTGCTGATTACAAGGCAAAACATGCAGTCTTTTAGAAAGACATGCAATGACACTAAGTGTGTATTCTTTGCATGGAATAATTACGCATAATTAGATCCATTAATTTAGGAGTAATTATAGTCAATCTATCCTTCAAAAAATCTCAGAGTGTGTGTTGGTAGATTGGAAGAATCCGCAGCAACTTCATAAATTATTTCTGGAACATCTCTAGAGCTTGCAGAACAGTCAACTTCTGTCATAAACTGCTCATTTGTTTTACCAAATCTCCTCAAATAATTTTTGGGTTTTGTTCCTCTAACTTCCATCTTTCCAAATCATTTTAAAGTTCTAAATTTTATTCAGAAATGAGAGATATTTCAGTTTTACTTAAACTAGTTTTTCTTGACTTTTTTGTTCTGCATCTTCGCTCTCTGTAACAGTCAACTTATATCATTACTATTTATTCATTTTAATGAATCTCTTTAAAACACTTTCATAGATTTGTTCCTCTCTTTAAGCTTTCTGGATCATTTTGAATTTCTAAATTTCTTTAAGAAATGAGAAAGATATCGCAGTTTTACTAAAACTGCCTTTTTGATTTCTGCATCTCCGGTGCTCTGTAACAGTCAACTTCTATCATAAATTTCTCATTTTTTTAATATTTCTCCTCAAATAATTTCTGGGTTTTGTTCCTCTAACTTCCATCTTTCCAGATCATTTTGAATTTCTAAATTTTACTAAGAAATGAGAGAGATATCGCAGTTTTACTGAAACTACCTTTTTGACTTCTGCATCTCTGGCACTCTGTGCATCTCCGACGCTCTGTGCATCTCCGGAGCCGTGTACATCTTCGGAGCTCTTTGTATCTCCGGCGCTCTATGCATCTCTGGAGCTCTGCAACTCTGAAACTCTACAACTTATCATAAAATAGACTTTCTCTTCACTTTATTGATAAAATAATTGTTGATCTCGAGGTGAACATGTAATATCAAGATAAACTCATGCATGGAATTGATTGTTGCATTTAGACAAGTTTATTTGATATTTAGCTAAAAATCTTCAAACCCATACTCAAGTCCACTTCAAAAACTGATTTAATGAAGAGAAAATATATGCTTTTATTTGACTAAAGATGATACACTTTATGGTCTCATCAATTGTCATGTTTTTCAACATCACTCACACTAGCATCATTTATTTTGCTTTCATTTTCATAATTGTCTTTGAGTGCATTGGCATCACAAGTTGATACTTCTTCAATTTTGAGCATTGTTGGATTATCTACCAAATCAGAGTAATCTTGGAACTCATAATTTCCTTCCATTTTGTTGGAAGAAACATGTTCACGAACTTCTTTTCGTATGCATTCAAGCTACTATCTACTATCTTCTTTAATAATCAGTGTGTATGTGCTTGTTATTCCACCTCTTTGATCCACTATGTTGCTATGATTGGTCATGTCAAATGTCATTTCTTTGTTTTCAATCATTTATTTCCTAATGTCAACCCAATTGGTGGTGTTGTTAATCTCATTGTCCTAATTGTCACTATATTTAGGTGGATCTACTTTTTCACTTTCATGTGGAATAATTGAAAGAACAACAACATGATCTTTATAAGTGTTCATGTCCATCACCGAAGGGAAAGTAGACAAACTTTATTAATTAACTTATTGAGATTGTTGCGGCATCCACTTGTCTTGGGTTTGGGTAGGCAATGAGTAATTTTAATTAATTTGGTTATTACAATTACTCAAATCCAAGGCCCTTTGGGATTGCACATGTTGATTCAATTGAGGATTGTAACATGTTGCATCTTGTTGATAAGCCAATTGGTTTGGTTGCAACATCAAACTTGAATAAGGGTAACAGCTCATTTGACTTGATTGCATTCCAAACATATTAATGTTCAGTTGATATGGACTCTAACTTTGTTGTGAGCTATGATATGTTTGATTTTATATTCCTTGTGTACAATCATATCGCAATTGGGTGAGAAGCAGCTTCCACCATGATTACTCCAAGGGTATCTCTTACAAGTACAATATATGAAGAATCCAATCCCCATAAGTAATGATTCAACAAATTAATTTGATTTGGCCTATGCATAATGTTTACCTTTTTTGATGCTTGATAAGATCATTGATTGAATTGGGTAATAGGTTCATTGAATTATCTCCTTAATACTACAAATTGAATGAAGGCTTCTCGTGGATCAATATTATGCCCAAATTGCATTAGGAATGCATTTACCAATCCTACCCATGAACGAATATGAACATATGGAATTTGGCGGGAGGCTAATGTACCAATGACATGCTACATCCCAGAACATGTTGACAAATAATTAGGTATCAAAACCCTCATGATTAATATGATTTTTTATTATCAAATCTTTACAAGTCTTAATATGTTCAAGTGTTTTGTCCATTAGGGGAAAATATGAGCAGCCAATTGCACACATTAACACGAATTTGGTGAAAACTCTTGGATATACACACAGATCTCACCATCACAATAGAATTACCTCTAGTGATATGCCATGTACATTGAATATTTGATGGACAAACTTCATTTGTAGTCATTTTTCAGCACAATAAATATACATTTGTTTTTTGCATACTTTTGTTATCTTTTTTTTTTTTAATTTTATTAAAAAAAATTTAATTTTATGAATTTTTTGTATTTTAGGATGATAAATTTTAACAATTTCAAAGATAATTTAACATTTAAAACATCAAATTGTACATTTGAATTATCCTAATATTCCACTTTGAGCCCTCCTCCTAACGTTATTTTTATTGAAGCATGTTTTGACATACCAACATTCCTATGAGTTGTGACACCCCGAAGGTTGGAATGACAAAAGTTCCCCTACTTGGAAGGTGGCTAGCCTCAAGAGTCTTCATAGATTGCTTTTACGAGGTTTACTAGAATTTCTCAGTTGGAGAGCGCTTCGATTGGTCCATTCAAAAGGATACAAAAAATATTATGAATCATCCACATGAAAAATAGATTTACTTAGTGTCAGTTGATCACTATTAGCCAATGTAAACCTTTTATTTCACTTTTGAACATGTTCATGATTTTCATTTCAGTTTGTCTGACTTCCATCAATGGTTTCCAACATTAAATTTGGATTGAAAATAATTAAAACCCTTAAAATAGTGATGTCTTTCAAAATTAGAATTTTACAAGGTGGAATATGAAAGGTCATTCATTAGAATTCATTATAATTTTCAAGAATTCAACTCTGATCTCTAGGACAATAAGATATCTATTTAATTATGCATGATTTCATGATAAGAAAATCAAAATTTGTTTCAATTTTATGCCTTTTATGATTGAAATTTATAATTAAAACCCTAGCACTAAACTAATCTAACATCAATATGAAAAAAGGGAGAGGGGAGAAGGAAAAGGTTAAAGAGAAAACAAAAAGAAATATGAACCTATCTTGGATCCTCCTATACACCATTTTGCAATTAAAAATTGGTGTATTATATTCATAATTGAGTTTCCATGGGTTTCCAAGCAGTTTACAATCAATTTCCTACCCTTATAAATGAGTTTCAAATGAAAATATATAGGCAATTTGGAGTGTGGAAAACAAATAATCATTCCTTCCAAAACTCACAAAAGACAAATTACATTGGAATGCAAAGGGTCATTTTGAATTGTCCTTCACATTCTATTCCTTCATTACATTACAGACAAAATTTGACTTGTAGACACGCATCACAAAACTAGTGCACACTTCCCAAGTGAGATCATACGTTGAAATTTAGCATAAAATTTTCCATCCAACATCAACTTGACAAGCATTAGATCAAGCACATTTTCACATTTCACCATCATTGTCCTAATTCCTCCATTACTTCAATAATTTGTGCTCTTCAACTATAGTCAGGTGCTACCACAATAACGGGTTACACTTTCTGGGACATCCTGATTTTTGCTGAAATCACGTATTTTTAGAAAATATAATGATTTAAGCCTTGAAAGATTTCATTTAAAGGGTTTTAATTGAAGAGGGTTTGATCAATATCCCTTAGATTCAAACCCCCTTGGATAGAACCCCTCTAGTTTTAAACCATACTTATAATGGAGTCTCCTCTACACCTATCAAAATGCTGATAAAAAACTAATTTTGATTTATCTTTTGAGGGATCAAATGAATTCATTTAAAATTTATGCTTTGTAAGTATGTAGTCCTTATTATAAGCTTCCCAAAAAATATAATTTTAAATATATTTAATTTTATTATTATATTTATTTTTTATTTCTTGTAAATGTATGTTTTTCACCGAACATCAAGTTCTCTATTCTACACACATGGAAAATTAGTAAATTACTGAAAAAAAATTCTAAAAAATATATATGCAGTAGGTATTGATGTCCTTGTTTCAACAAAAGAAAAAAAATTGAATTTTCATACATACAGAAAAAGTTATGTTTTACGGAATACACTTATGTCTAAATTATAATTGGTTTGACTTCAAAAATTAATTAAAAAATATATATTCAACAAAACATTATGAAACCAAATGCATACACTATATATCGGTGTTAAAAATCTAAATTAAAAAGAATCAGAATTTTATCCTTTGTAGAAAAAAAGTTGTGCTACAGAATACACATCACTTTAGAAAAATGTTGTTTACTATTAAAAACTAGTTATCAAAGGAGATGCAAAAACATTTACAATTTAACTCCAATTTTTAAAAAAAAAAATATTTAGAATCTACAAACAAAATCTCACAAATCACTAGTTCACATCATCTTCAAATTTCTAATGGTTTAGCAGCTATAGGTGTCAGAACGTGAAGATTTAGTTCAAAATATTGATTTCAATGTCAAGTTTGGCCAAAAAGTGTAACCCATTATTGTGGGATGACCTAGTCTTCATTCAACACCAAATTATGGATGATCCCACAATCATGTGTCCCACTTGTGCGACAACCTGATTTTTCCCTGAAATTACATATTTTGTAGAAAAATTAATGATTTAAGCCTAGATGTGTTCCATTAAGAGGGGTTTGATTCAAAGGGTTAGACCAAACCCCCTTAGATCAAATCCCCTTGGACAAAACCATCCCAGGTTTAAATAAAACCCCCTACAGGGTTTCCTTCACACCTATCAAATGTTGACTAAAAACTAATTTTGCTTCAATTTTGGGGGGATGAAATGAAGTCATTTGGAAATTTCATTTTGTAAACTTATATATCCCTTAGTATTTCTTTTTCAAAAATTATATGTAGTATGTTTTCTTTAATATTATATTTTTAAAAAAAATTATAATGGTATAGCTCTAATATGAAAAAACAATGACTTGTATTCAAGACATTAGGAAAAAAAACATTCTTCAACAAATCTATAAAACAAATCACTGCATTACACATAGATGTCCTTATTTCAATGAAAAAAGAAAAAATAATTTTGATAGATATACTAAGAGAAATGTGTTATGGAATAAAATAGGTCTGAAATTTTTGTTAGTACTAATTCAAAAACTAATAATAAATAAAATATTGGGAAAAAAAATTACCCAAAAAATTCCATGCACTACATAGTGGAGTTAATATTAGGTCTAATTCCAATAAATCATTTAAAAAATCTATTTGTAGTGAAAGTTATGCATTATAGAATAATGTTACTAAAAGAAATAATAGAAAAACTAAAAATTGATTAAAAATAAAAATAAAAAATGATAGAAATAATTCTTTTAAAAATATAAAAAATTATAGATGGAATCTACCTATAAAATTCCAAAAAGTGGGATACACTTTAATGTTGTCACCCTTATGCCACTGTATTAATAATTCATATGTTTGCTTACAATCTGCATTCTCAATAATAACATTTCCAATATCCTACATTCAATAATAACAAAGCATCAAATTCATTTAAATAAAAATTAACAACCAATTATTAAACAATCAATTTGATTAATGCTTTTGTATAGCTTCTTCCCTATCACTGTAAGCACCAAAATCACGCACAGCCTCCACGAGGACCCCGATGATGACTCACAATTCTTGTCACGTACATGTAAGTATGAAATAATGGCCTCTCAACAACGATTCTCTTAGTAGCATTTGGGTTTTTCCTCCTCTTGTTGTTTATCCTTTGTTGTGCTAACTTTTTCCCCGCCCTCAATGCTTTTTGACACTTGTCGATTCTTGTTTCTTGTCCTTACGACTTTGTCCCTAAGCCTTGTATTCATTTTGTTGTGATTTGACATTTTCCTAGTGTTTTTCATCCATTTCCACCTCTAGGAGCCCTTTAGTGATGCAGGAGCATCCCAGGTTGCAGAGCAATCTTGCATCAACCAAAAATATTTGCATTCTTTCTTTTCTTTCATTTTTAGTTTAGTTCAATCAGTTGCAGTTTCAGCATTTTGTACCGTGTTTCACTGCATCTTCATTTCAAAGCTCACGGAGCAGGACTTAGCATCTACATATCATTATCTACATCATATCCAAATTTCAGGTCATTTGGACTTGTTTGCTAAAAGTTATCGCTATTAGAAGATCATCAACTTTCACATAACAGAGCATTCAGACAGTCAGTTGAGGGAGGTTTGCGGAGAACTTTCGTGACTTGCAGAGCCTAATGAAACAACATACACAACACATATTGACCAGATAGACCTTCCTTGAGGTCTTCACCAAGTTTCATGCAATTGTGGAGCATTACCAGTTGTTTAAGGTCGACCTACTTGTTTCTACATGTTACATCCTTCATTGGAGTTTGTAACCTATCCTGTGGCTGACGTGGAGGATTTCATGAGCTTGAAGATGATATATATAGATCTCTTAGATGCATTAGGAAGTCAATAGTTGATAATTAGCAATAATGATAGGTTAGATGACATATTTTGTTCTGGGAAGGCATTTCAATGCCCTATCTTACATATCTGTTGTAACCCAAAAAGCACGCCTATGAGCCCTTTGATTGTAGCCCACATATTGCTGACATATAAACATTCTGAATATATGACATATAGAGCATTTGAATCTTCCATTGCATTCTATGATTGTGTTGTTTCTGTTGTGTTTACTCTAGCTGCATGGTTTGGATAGTTCATTCTATGAACCCTCTGACCGTGACTACACCAAGTGGTATCAGAGAAAAGAGTTGAATCCTTTGGGAAGTGAAGGCATTCTAGAATATCTTATGGTGAACTGATCACTGACTTGAGGTAGTCTAGTTGTGTTTGTCAACAAAGTGTCGATTGCCAATTGTGAGGCAGTTGTTACCTTGTAGTCAGATTGTTGAATTAAGGTAGTTGCATCGAATCTTAGGAAGAGATGCCGCCAAGGAGGATGCCTACTATGGGCATTGTTGCTGGAAGAATGGAAGAAATGATGGAAATGATGAAAACAATGAAAGTTAGATTAGATGTTGTAGAAGAAGATAGAAGAAGAGGACTAACCCATAGACATGATGCTGAAAGTGATGAAGAATTTCAATCTACGGATCAAAATGAAGAAGCCCTAGAAGAAGAAGAATCAAATTAGGCGAAGATGTTGAAAGCTATTTCGAAGATTGGTAAGAAACCTACAGTAGATGTACCAAACTACACTAGAAATTTGAATCCAGAGGAACTGATTGATTGGATAAATGACTTGGAGGAATACTTTGAATATGAGGAGATTGAAGATCCGAAGAAGGTGAGATTTGCAAAGACTAAGTTGAAAGGACATGTTGCTATTTGGTGGAAAGAAGTTCAGTTGGATAGGAATAGAAAATGAAATGAAAATATCATAAAATGGGATAGAATGGTGACAAAGTTGAAGAATCAGTTTATACATGCTAACTATGAGTTGGAACTATTGAAGAGATTGCATAACCTAAGGCAAAAGGAGAAATCTGTGAAGGAGTATACTGAAGAATTTCATAAGATGATCATAAGGAATGGACATAGTGAAGAAAGAAAGGAGAAAGTGGTAAGATACATAAAAGTATTGAGGATGAATATTCAAGAAGAACTGAGTCTAGTAAGGATGACAACAATAGAAGAGGCATATCAGTTTGCATTGAAAGTTGAAGACAAATTGAATAAGAAACATGAGGAAAGACAGAGAGGTAGAGGAGGTAAATTTTAGAGAGGTAGAACATATCCCGAAGGAAAAAGACTTTATGCAGAACAGAACAAAAAAAGTAGTCCATTCAAGAAGGAAGATAGAGATAACAATTCATACTGGAGAGATGACAAAAACTTCTACCATTGAGGGAACCATAATTCTTATTGCAATGAAGGATACAAGAGAGATGAAAGAGGATTTGATAAGAGAACACTCAGAGGAACTTGTTTTAAGTGTGGAGGTGAAGGACACAGAGCATTTGAATGTCATTAGGGAAGTACAAGCAAGAAGACAAAGAACAATGCAAGAATAACTTATGTGGAGGGAGAACCTATTAGATCACCTAGTTTAGTTGAAAAAATAGAGAAAGGAGAATCATTAGTCATGAGGAGAGCCTTATTTCAAGCAGAGACAACTGAGGAACCATCATAGAGGAAAAGTTTGTTCCAGACCAGATGCAAATCAGGAGATAAATGTTGTAAAATGATCATTGATAGTGGTAGTACTAATAATTTGGTTTTAGAGGAGATGGTGACTAAGCTGAACTTGGCGAGATTGAAGCACCCTAAGCCCTACAAGATAGCATGGATTCAGGATGAACACAAGGTACTGGTGAGTGAATAATGTTTGGTGAAATTTCATATAGGGTCTTATAATGATGAAGTACTCTATGATATTATGCCGATGGATGTATGTCATATATTGTTGGGTAGACCATGGCAGTATGATAGAAAATCTATACATGATGAGAGGAAGAATACTTATACTATATTATCAAATGGAAAGAAACATATCTTGATACCTTTGGAAGATGAGCCTAAAAGTGAAGTATGTGGGAATGTTAGAATATGTTTGGTTGATGGAAGGAAATTTTTGGATGGATTGAGACATGAGAATATGTGTTTTGCTTTAATTCCTAAGAAGCATGGAACCCTAAGTACAAAGACTCAAGAATCATAGCCAAAGGAGATAACTGAGTTGTTGATAGAGTATGAAGACATCATATTAGATAATGTGCCTGAAGGATTGCCACCTATCCAGAGTATCAGTCATCATATGGACCTTATACCTGGAGCTAGTTTGCCTAATAAAGTAGTACACCGGATGACACCAGCAGAGAATGCGGAGCTGAATAGATAGATACAAGAGTTGTTGAGGAAATGATTGATCAGAGAAAGTTTGAGCCAATGTGCAGTACCTATATTACTAGCACCAAAGAAAGATGGAGAATGGAGGATGTCTACAGACTCTAGAGTAATCAATAAGATCACAGTTAAGTAAAGATTTACATTGCTAAGGATGGATGACATTGAATGGACTGTTTGAGTGGAGCAAAGTATTTTACAAAGATAGACTTGAAGAGTGGATACAATCAGATTAGGATCAGAGAAGGAGATGAATGGAAGACTGCATTCAAGACAAATGAAGGATTTGTATGAATGATTAGTGATGCCTTTTAGATTGACTAATGCACCAAGTACTTTCATGAGGTTGATGAACGAGGTTTTGAAGAAATTCTTGGGTAAGTTTGTTATTGTATATTTGGATGATATTCTAATTTTCAGTAAGATAAAGGAAGAACATTTGGGGCATATTAGAAAAGTATTATACAGGTTGAGAGAAGAGAAGTTACTGATAAACATCAAGAAATGTAGTTTCATGAAGAAAGAATTGGTATATTTGGGATTTATGATTTCTGCAGAAGGATTGAAGATGGACCCTAAGAAGGTTAGAGCAATTGTTGAATGACCAATATCGGAGAACATTGGAGAGGTAAGATCATTTCATGAATTAGCAAGTTTCTACTAGAAGTTCATCAGAAATTTTAGTTCAGTATGCACACCAATGACAAAGACAATGAGAGGAGATAGAAAGGACTTTAATTGGACATCAGGAGCAAATAAAAATTTTGAATTGTTGAATCAGAAAGTGACAGAGCAACCAGTGTTAGCATTATCGGATTTCAACAAAGTATTTCAAGTGGATTGTGATGCAAGTGGAAATGTAATAGGAACAATGCTAAGTCAAGAAGGTATACCAGTAGCATATTTTAGTGAGAAGTTGAATGATGCAAGGAGAAAATATTCTATGCCATAATTCAAGCTTTGAAGAAGTGGAGACATTACTTGTTGCCTAATGAATTTGTGTTGTACACGGATCATCAGGCTTTACAATATTTGAATAGTTAAGGAAAGTTGAATCAGAGACATATGAGATGGGTAGAGTTCATGCAAAGACGTTACACATTTGTATTGAAGCATAGGAGTGGGAAGTCAAACAAAGTTGCAAATGCATTGATTAGGAGAAGGAATTTGCTGACAGAGATGAGAGTAGAAGTATTAGGTTTTGAGGAACTGAAGCACATGTATGAAGAGGATCTTGATTTTGCAGAACCATGGAAAGCATGTAAGGAACCTATTGTGACCGATAGAAGTGGTTAGATTATTTCATTCAAGAAGATATGTTGTCCAAAGGAAATCAATTATGTATACCTTGGAGTTCAATGAGAGATAATTTGATCAAGGAGAAACATAGTGGTGGATTGGAAGAACATTTTGGAATTGGCAAGATAGTGGCTTTGGTAAGTGAACATTATTTTTGGTCTCAGATATATAAGGATGTAAGGAAGTTTGTGCAGAGTTGTAAAGTATGTCAAGTTGCAAAAGGGAGTAGTCAGAATACTGGCTTGTATAAATCTTTGACAGTACCAGAAAGACCTTGGAAAGACATAAGCATGGATTTCATACTAAGATTGCCGAAGACAAAGAGACGACATGATTCTATATTTGTAGTGGTTGATAGATTTTCAAAGATGTCACATTTCATACCTTGTAAGAAGACAAATGATGTAGTGCATGTTATTGGCCTATTTTTCAAGGAGATTGTGAGATTGCATGGATTACCTAAGAGCATAATTCCAGACAGGGATACAAGATTCATTTGATACTTTTGGAGGACATTGTGGAAGAAGATGACGAAAGACCTAAAGTTCAATTTAGCATTTCACCCACAGAAAAATGGACAAACAGAAGTGGTAAATAAGAGTTTGGGAAACTTGTTGAGATGTTTGGTAGGAGATAAGATAGGAAATTAGGATCTAATTCTATCACAAGCAGAGTTTACATACAATAATTCAGTGAATAGGAGTACAAGGAAGACAACATTTGAGATTGTGACAGCAATGAAACCTAGAGGAGTTGCAGAGTTGAGAGACATCAGTATGGAGAACACGAGAAGTGCAGAGGCAGAAGAATTTATAGGATACATGGAGACTCTACATAATCAGGTCAAGAAGTATTTGGAGGAGATGAATAGCAAGTATAAGGAGAAAGCATATGAGAAGAGGAGACAGAATTTTTAGTTGGTGATGAAGTAATGGTATATCTAAGAAAGGAGAGATTTCCAACAGGAACATACAACAAGTTGAAGATGAAGAAGTTTGGACCATGTAAGATTCTTAAAAAGTTTAATTCAGGGAATGTATATGAAGTGGAACTACCGGAGACATTTGGTATATCACCTATATTCAACATTGCGGACTTATATCAGTATCATGAAGGAGAATCAAGTGACAGCATTGGAGATGGTTTGAAGAATTAGTTACCACAGCAGCAACTGGACTAGATAGAGGACATCTTGGATAGCAGAGTTGGACACAGTACTAGAGGCAAGCAGTATAAGGAATATTTGATAAAGTGGAAAGGCAGACTGGAAGAAGACTCAACATGGATTTCTCAGGCTGAGGTGGACCACCTTGGTTTTCCTCTAGCCCCAGCAAAGTGAGGGACTCACTTTTTCAACAACCTCGGGTGTCTGATGCAGGAGCATCCCAAGTTGCAGAGCAATCTTGCATCAACCAGAAACATTTGCATTCTTTCTTTTCTTTCATTTTCAGTTCAATTCAGTCAGTTGCAATTTCAACATTTTGTACCGTATTTCACCACATCTTCATTTCAGAGCTCGTGGAGCAGGACTTAGCATCTACATAATATCCAAATTCTGTGTCATTTGGTCTTGTTTGCTAAAAGTTATCGCTATCAAAAGATTATCAGCTTTCATAGAACAAAGCATTCAGATAGTCAATTGAGGGAGAAGGTTTGCGGAGGACTTCCATGACTTACAAAACCTAATGAAACATCATACACGGAACATATTGAACAAATAGACCTTCCTTGAGGTCCACACCAAGTTTCATGCAATTGCGGAGCATTACCAGTTGTTTAAGGATGACCTACTTATTTCTACATGTTACATCCTTCATTGGAATTTGTAGCCTCTCTTGTGGCAGACGCAGAGGATTTCATGAGCTTGAAGATGATATATATAGATCTCTTAGATGCATTAGGAAGTTAGTAGTTGATAATTAGCAATTATGATAGCTTAGATGATATCTTTTGTTCTGGGAAGGCACTTCAATGCCCTATCTTACATATCTATTGTAACCTGGAAAACAAGCTTGTGAGCCCTTTGATTGTAGCCCACATGTTGCCAGCATATAAGCATTCTGAATATATGATATATTGAGCATTTGAATCTTGCATTGCATTCTATGATTGTGTTGTTTTCGTTGTGTTTACTCTAGCTGCATGGTGTGGACAGTTCATTCTGTGAACCCTCCGATTGTGACTGCACCATTTAGAGAACCTCCCAAGCCATCTCCAACTTTCAGTTTTCAATTTTGGTCAACCAATACAAATCTCCCTTGGGAGATTTGACTTTTGCAAGTGGAGATTTAGATTTTGACCCCTTTCGACCAACTTCCAGAGGCAATTCACCTCCTTTTCACCTAACTAACAATCTCCAACCCCGCTTTCCAACCTAGGACCTCCCCTCTTTGGGTCACCCCTGAGTGAGTTGGACTGGTGAAAGGGATGACCCATGGGCGACCCTGTCATCTTTTCTAGTCATGAAAGAACTCGAGTTTTTGACTCTAAAAAGCTCTATTTTGATCTATTTTTCTTTCTATTTACATGAGTTTTTGGTCTAAACAGAGCTAGCTATTCCAAGCCTCCAAGCATGCATAATTAGCTCATTTTTTTGTCCCAACTTGTCAACTCATGCATTATGTTTAACTCCATTTCTTCTTCAGTGATAAGCTATATTGGCTTAATCACTCCTTGGTCTTCTGAGTTAACTCTCCAATCACGGGAGTTAACTCTCTGCGTATAGGTAAAATTGAGATTGATTAATGAGATCAAAACAATGATAAACAAACAACTCAATCCTATACCTTCAAAGAAACAATCTAGATAATAACCGAATAATCAATGAATAATAACAAAAACAATGAAAGCTTTCACCTAGATTGTATTGTTTCCTTGGTTCTTTGTGGATTACTCAATACATTGTGAAACCATGTTTGCAACAAGCGGATGTAGATAGTAATTGCGTGCTCAAAGATACAATGTGCTCAATGATATGATGAATGCTCAATGTGCTATAGGGATGCCTGAGAATAAATGATCAAAGAGAGTTCTTATGTAATGAAGGGGGTATATATAGGTTTCAAGGAATAATAGATCAACGGTGGAAATAAATCAATGAAATTGATGGATGAGATAAATTAAATAACTCATGATGAATGTGTACACGACATGTTTCATATAGAAAAAGCTATTTTATTGAATTAATTGCTTTTTGGCTAAAGATAGAATTTAATTTCATAAATTAGAATGTTTTTTCCAATTTATGAGTTGATAAAAATAATAATAATTAAAGCCAATTAACTCAACTTATGATTTGGTTTTTGAAGTTCTAAAAATAAGACTGATTGTGCACATAAAAGAAAATGATATTTTTAGAAGAATTTGAAAGATAATTGAGAATTAAATAAATAAATTTATTTAATTAATTGTGTATGATAGAAGAAGATTATTTTTAGAAGAATAATTGAGAAAATAAATAAATAAATTTATTTAATTAATTGTGCATGATTGAAGAAAAGATAATATAAAAATATTTAAATAAATTGATTTAATTTATTTTGCATGATGGAATAATATAAATAAAACATTTAATTTTATTTATTTTTAGAAGATTGAGTCAACTTAGATAAATTTAAATAATTTATTTAAATTTAGAGGAATATTTGATTAATTAAATAATTAAAATTATTTAATTGTGGATAAGAGGAAATAAATGATGAATTAATTAAATAATTAGATTTATTTAATTAATGTGGATTTAAGAATTAGAATAAGATAATGATTTAATTAAATAATTAAAATTATTTAATTTTGGAAGAATAGAGAGGTAATTAATTAAATTTATTAAATAAATAGAATTTATTCAATTAATGTTGGAATTAGGGGAATTTAGACAAAATAGATGAATTTGATTAAATTAATTAAATAATTAGCTTATTTAATTAATGTTAAATGCAAGTGATTTGGGAAGAATTGATGTATGCAAGTGATGCGATGCAAAGGGTCATTTTTAGGTGTCTACATTTTGCCCCTCTTTGATACAATGCGATTTAGCATTGTTTCAAAGAAAATAGTGATAAATATATGATATATGCCCTAGTGTAGCTGGCGTAGGATGCCCCCTCGAGAGGAAAGATAGGGAAGTGACAGAAGGACTGGGTTGATTCGTGACTAGGAAAAAATAGGCTACGAAAGCAGAAATAGGCTTAGAAGGTTGAGACTGGATAAGTGAAAGCTGACACAATGAAGAAAATACACTGACATGAGGAAAAATGGGATCAGGGGGGAGAATTAGGGATGGATGCTATAAATAGGGCAAAGGGGGTCACACACAATTCATTTGCACACTCCTAGTTGAGATTGTAGTGCTTAGAGGAGCTCAGACAACTGTAGAGATGTCGATTCCAGAAGATAGACACTGAGGTGAGTGTGTGTGGACATATGGGAGACTTGTGGGAGCAGAGCCAACAGTAAGTAGTCAAAAACTCACTTTTGATTGCATTTAATAGCTCATTTATTAGGGGTTTTAGATTTTTGGCCAAAAGTGTGACCCTAGATTAGGCGCATATGGTAGAAATTAACGTGCATATGGTGAAAAAACACGCTTATGGACTCGATTTAAACGCATATGGTTGAAAATTGGCGCTTTTGGCTGCCTAGGAAAAATTGTCGTCCTGAAACACAAATGGGTTTTTTTAAGAGCCTGTGGCATGCAGAAACCGTACTAATGGTCCGTAGTTAAGCACATATGGTGTTGAAACGGTGCAAATGGCACACAATTAAGTGCCTGTAGTTTTGTACAAAGTGTGAGTGGTAAACAGTTTAGCGCTTATGGCCAACGGTCCAGCGCGTGTGGCTGGTAGTCAAGCGCTTTTGGCTTATTAGGATTTTGCCCCATTTTGGCTAGGTTTGACTTGATTTTAGCTAGTTTGACTAGGGTTAGGCCATGTTTGACTTAGTGTAGACTATGTTTGATGAGGTTTCAATGTATTTGCAAGTAGTTGTTCAAAGGTTAACATAGTTTGATCATGTCGAGCATGTTATTTTACCACCACTGCAGTCGAGAGAGAGGCATTATATCATTGTCGACCTGGTGGTCCAGCTTGGTTGGGAGGACGTCTTCTTGGAGGTTATGGGACTTTAGCATATCACCCATCTTACACCAATTAGGGCTAATCTAGCCCTGATCACTGCTTTGGTTGAGAGGTGGCACAGTGAGACCTCTTCTTTTCACTTCCCGACTGGCGAGGCGACAGTGGCATTGGAGGATGCATGGTGCATCCTGAGGATACCGATTGATGGAGCCCACGTGGATTATCACACTGATAGATGGCTTGAGAGAGGTGTTCGCCATTGATGGCCTTGGTGTATGTTTTGGCGAGATCAGTTGGAGTCGAGTGTCAGGCCTTTGTGATAGGATCTGATGGATCGTAGTATCTTTGACTACAAGTTTCTTATGTCCTGACCGACTTTCCAGGGGTTTATCAGTTGGACGCGGTACAATGTTTTTAGGGATGTTCACACATGGCATTAGATATGCTTGGGGGTCGTGTGTTCGTGGACAGCTATATCATGATCTTCACGATTGTGCATACAGAGAGGGGAGTAGCCTATTAGTAGGAGTTACTCTTCTTCACATGTGGGCTTGGGAGCACATCCCAATCATGCGACCTATCTCTCCTCACCATCGAGAGGATGGAGAGCCCTATGTGTTTCTTTATGAGGGGGCTCTAACACAGTGATAGGTTGGTGCTATTGCATTCTAGCGTCGCCAGATTGATGAGATGGATATGTTCGTTTGACGAGATTGTAGTGCTTAGAGGAGCTCAGACAACTGCAGAGATGTCGATTCCAGAAGATAGACACCGAGGTGAGTGTGTGTGGACATATGGGAGACTTGTGGGAGCAGAGCCAACAGTAAGTAGTCAAAAACTCACTTTTGATTGCATTTAATAGCTCATTTATTAGGGGTTTTAGATTTTTGGCCAAAAGTGTGACCCTAGAAATTAGGCACATATGGTAGAAATTAACGTGCATATGGTGAAAAAACACGCTTATGGACTCGATTTAAACACATATGGTTGAAAATTGGTGCTTTTGGCCGCCTAGGAAAAATTGTCGTCCTGAAACACAAATGGGTTTTTTTGAAGAGCCTGTGGCATGCAGAAACCGTGCTAATGGTCCGTAGTTAAGCACATATGGTGTTGAAACGGTGCAAATGGCACACAATTAAGTGCCTGTAGTTTTGTACAAAGTGTGAGTGGTAAACAGTTTAGCGCTTATGGCCAACAGTCCAGCGCCTGTGGCTGGTAGTCAAGCGCTTTTGGCTTATTAGGATTTTGCCCCATTTTGGCTAGGTTTGACTTGATTTTAGCTAGTTTGACTAGGGTTAGGCCATGTTTGACTTAGTGTAGACTATGTTTGATGAGGTTTCAATGTATTTGCAAGTAGTTGTTCAACGGTTAACATAGTTTGATCATGTCAAGCATGTTATTTTACCGCTACTGCAGTCGAGAGAGAGGCATTATATCATTGTCGACCTGGTGGTCCAACTTGGTTGGGAGGAGGTCTTCTTGGAGGTTATGGGACTTTAGCATATCACCCATCTTACACCAATTAGGGATAATCTAGCCCTGATCACTGCTTTGGTTGAGAGGTGGCACATGAGACCTCTTCTTTTCACTTCCCGACTGGCGAGGCGACAGTGACATTGGAGGATGCATGGTGCATCCTGAGGATACCGATTGATGGAGCCCACGTGGATTATCACACTGATAGATGGCTTGAGAGAGGTGTTCACCATTGATGACCTTGGTGTATGTTTTGGCGAGATCAGTTGGAGTCAAGTGTCAGGCCTTTGTGATAGGATCTGATGGATCGTAGTATCTTTGACTGCAAGTTTCTTATGTCCTGACTGACTTTCCAGGGGTTTATCAATTGGACGTGGTACAATGTTTTTAGGGATGTTCACACATGGCATTAGATATGCTTGGGGGTCGTGTGTTCGTGGACAGCTATATCATGATCTTCACGATTGTGCATACAGAGAGGGGAGTAGCCTATTAGTAGGAGTTACTCTTCTTCACATGTGGGCTTGGGAGCACATCCCAATCATGTGACCTATCTCTCCTCACCATCGAGAGGATGGAGAGCCCTATGTGTTTCTTTATGAGGGGGCTCTAACACAGTGATAGGTTGGTGCTATTGCATTCTAGCATCGCCAAATTGATGAGATGGATATGTTCGTTTGACAAGATTGTAGTTCTTAGAGGAGCTCAGACAACTGCAGAGATGTCGATTCCAGAAGATAGACACCGAGGTGAGTGTGTGTGGACATATGGGAGACTTGTGGGAGCAGAGCCAACAGTAAGTAGTCAAAAACTCACTTTTGATTGCATTTAATAGCTCATTTATTAGGGGTTTTAGATTTTTGGCCAAAAGTGTGACCCTAGAAATTAGGCGCATATGGTAGAAATTAACGTGCATATGGTGAAAAAACACGCTTATGGACTTTATTTAAATGCATATGGTTGAAAATTGGCGCTTTTGGCCGCCTAGGAAAAATTATCGTCCTGAAACACAAATGGGTTTTTTTGAAGAGCCTGTGGCATGCAGAAACCGCGCTAATGGTCCGTAGTTAAGCACATATGGTGTTGAAACAGTGCAAATGGCACACAATTAAGTGCCTGTAGTTTTGTACAAAGTGTGAGTGGTAAACAGTTTAGCGCTTATGGCCAACAGTCCAGCGCGTGTGGCTGGCAGTCAAGCGCTTTTGGCTTATTAGGATTTTGCCCCATTTTGGCTAGGTTTGACTTGATTTTAGCTAGTTTGACTAGGGTTAGGCCATGTTTGACTTAGTGTAGACTATGTTTGATGAGGTTTCAATGTATTTGCAAGTAGTTGTTCAACGGTTAACATAGTTTGATCATGTCGAGCATGTTATTTTACCGCCACTGCAGTCGAGAGAGAGGCATTATATCATTGTCGACCTGGTGGTCCAGCTTGGTTGGGAGGACGTCTTCTTGGAGGTTATGGGACTTTAGCATATCACCCATCTTACACCAATTAGGGCTAATCTAGCCCTGATCACTGCTTTGGTTGAGAGGTGGCACAGTGAGACCTCTTCTTTCACTTCCCAACTGGCGAGGTGACAGTGACATTGGAGGATGCATGGTGCATCCTGAGGATACCGATTGATGGAGCCCACATGGATTATGACACTAATAGATGGCTTGAGAGAGGTGTTCGCCATTAATGACCTTGGTGTATGTTTTGGCGAGATCAGTTGGAGTCGAGTGTCAGGCCTTTGTGATAGGATCTGATGGATCGTAGTATCTTTGACTGCAAGTTTCTTATGTCCTGACCGACTTTCCAGGGGTTTATCAGTTGGACGCGGTACAATGTTTTTAGGGATGTTCACACATGGCATTAGATATGCTTGGGGGTCGTGTGTTCGTGGACAGCTATATCATGATCTTCACGATTGTGCATACAGAGAGGGGAGTAGCCTATTAGTAGGAGTTACTCTTCTTCACATGTGGGCTTGGGAGCACATCCCAATCATGCAACCTATCTCTCCTCACCATCGAGAGGATGGAGAGCCCTATGTGTTTCTTTATGAGGGGGCTCTAACACAGTGATAGGTTGGTGCTATTGCATTCTAGCGTCGCCAGATTGATGAGATGGATATGTTTGTTTGACGACCATGGCAAGATTGTGAGATGTGGGACAACACCGCCGAGCAGCTAGTATACTGCCGACAGGCTATATACCTATTTGGGAGGAGCATTTAGAGTATTTAGTGATATCTTCCTGATCGAGTTCTTTGACAGTTCAGTTTACCATAGGGAGAGCCAATGGGTGATGCTATGCATGCGTGCTCACGCGGGGAGATCAATGATTGGGGCCCTGAGATTGTCAGGGCTACAACTCTTGCAGTGTTATGGGGATTGAGGCCTATGATGTGGGATTGGATCTTGGGGGAGGTAGACCCCAAGATCATAGAAGAGTATGATGCCTACTGGGCCTAGCATCGGCCAGGATGGTTTACAGGTCTAGGTGCACTAGGGGCAACAATAGACTTGGGAGGGCCAGGACAGGAGGCCTGAGTACGCCGAGAGGCCAGAGGGAGAGGCAGGGGACAGGGGGATGGGGATGAGGAGATGGAAGAGGTAAGTCAAAGATGGATAATGCTTCGGGTCGAAACACCATTGGAGAGGGCCCAGAGACTATTGAACAAGGAGACGGTGAGGAGTCGTATAGACCTCTCATTAGTCAAGATGAGAGAGAGAGAGAGAGGTGCATGCATAGGCAGCGGTGGCAGTAGCAACACAACCACCACCACCAGCCCCAGCACCAGTAGATGATGGTGCACTAGCCAGAGTTACAGCAGAGAGAGATGTCGCCATACAGGTGAGGTTATCAGCTAAAGCACTTGTGCAGAGACTTACTTATGAGAGAGATACAGCTAGGAGGGCCCTGGGGACTAACCAGGAGACATTTATACTAGATTCAGAGCTAACTTAGGTGCAGGGTGAGTTGGCTTCCATCGGTCGTGAGGTGGAGTACTACAGAGGTTTATACTTTGGGGCTGTATCATCAAATCAGCGATAGCCCAGCTACAGGAGCAAGTCAAGGTCACAAGCCTCCTCTTCATGGAGGACTGGGAGGTCAGGTTTGTCTGTCATGGGTCCCCCACTTCATCCACATGGAGGGGGACCAGCGGGAGGACCTTCACAAAGTGTAGGTGGAGCCCAGGGGTCTCAACAGGCTGGGAGCTCGACGCATGGCTCACACTAGAGCATGCTTGTATATTGTATCATATGGATGTATATTGTACTATTTTGATGTATACATGATGTACTATATTATGATTATGATGCCTGCGAGCATCCGATGTATATTTTGAGGGCTCATGATAGCCATGTTGTATATATGATTCATTTTTTATGTACATGGTGTATATATGGACATTTTGTATTCTTTTGATGACCTTCATGATATATGATATATTGCATGATCTTTATGATGTATGATGATGTTTATGGATGTTCATGCATATGATGACGTATTTCTATATGCTATGGATGTGATGATGTACTTATGATTATGGATTCATGTGATGATCTAGATGTATGGACTGTGATGACATTATGATATGATTATGGGTTTATATGATGATTTTTATGCTTATAGATGTATGGATGATATGACATTATGATATGATTATGGGTTTATATGATGATGTTCTAACATATGGTTTTGCAGGTATGCAGAAAACTTTGATGATAGAAGAAAATGAGATAGAATAGAATATGATAGATAGAAAATGATAACTATTGATCAATCTTTGTATGAAAACTATATTGGAAATTTGGATGTATGGATGGATAGATGAATAACTTGTTGCAACAGTTACACAAATATTTATAAAGAGCAATCTTGGATTTTAATATAGCACATGGATACTTATGCAACCAACGTATAGAAGAACAAGGTGCCGAGATATCTGGTGCAAGGACGTTGACTCTGCAAGCACAAGATAAATAGTCTAACCAGGACTAACCAGGAGACATTTATACATTTAATATAAAATAATCTTAATACATAAATGCATAAAGACTATTAATATGTAAGATGCTAAGTTGTAACACACATGTGAATGAGCCATAGTCTTGAACATATAATAAACTTAATACATAAATGCAAAAAGTATATTAATATGTAAGATGCTAGGTCGTAACACATGCACAAGATAAATAATAGCCATAGTAGGAAAATAAGCTCATCCCACAAACACAACATACAAAAGCAATGATTATGCCCCAATCCATACTGCATCGCAACATACCAAGATATAGATAAATCAAGGCAGTCTTGAATAGGTAATTTAGATAGGGACAAAAGATAAACCAAAAAAGAAAATTGACTGACTTACAAAGTAAACACATAGCCAACACATTCTCTTGCCAAAGAGGTTGCTCTAGGTAGATAGATAGATTGGAGCCTTATTATAGGAAAGATATATACGTAAAGTTTGTTGGTTTCATCTAAGAAAGATGGTTTGAACATAGCAAATGTGGCAAATGGATACGAGGGACAACATATGGCTTTATGAGTAGTCTTTTTGCTTTGAGTTTGGGTAAGTACTTTAGCTTTCAAAGGATGCATAGTTTGTTTTTTGCTTGAGTTAGTCAAGTCTAGGTGGATGGATGGATTGTGATAGATGAAAGATAAGAAAGGTGAAAGTGTTAAATGGATTGGGATGAAGAATGATGGCTCATATGTGCCTGAGTACTAGATACTTCCTTCGTATTTCAAACTGCCTACATACCCATATCCCTGGGATCAAGGTACATTAAGATTGAGATGAGATGATGATATGTAGTTCTAGGAGTGCGATGAGAATGGTTAGGTTAAATGAAGACATCTTATGTACCTGAGTACTAGATATTTCCTTCATATTCTAGACTGCCTACATACACATATCTATGGGATCAAGGTACGTTAAGATTGAGATGAAATAATGATATGTAGTTCTAGGAGATTTGATGATATATGATAAGATGAAGCAATAGTGGATGATTTAGGATAGTGATGAAGTGTGAAGTGTTTAGATTGATGTTGTCATACCTCAAATAAGGATCAATTCCTAAACCTAGTTTAAGGAAAGAGTTGCCCCCATTCTAGTAGAGGTTTTATTATGGATGACGATGGATGAACTGACAATGGGTGTACTGACTTTTGGATAACTGACTTATAGATAACAGACATAGGATGAACTGACATTAGATGATGCTAAAGGATAACTGACACTAGATGATGCTAAAAGGATAACTGACACCAACAATTTCCAAGCCATGATAGATAGGAAAGTGGAAGATGCAAATGCAATGATAAATAAATGGAGATTTATTATGTATTGAGATGGAATGAGATGGATGCACAACTTAATCGATGGTGGATGTCGACTCTATGCATAGCCCCTATTTACCAAGTTTTCACTATGGTACTTATCCAAGGCACCTGTTTACCAGGTTTTCACCAAAGGACGATTTTTTTTTTTATTTTTCTATTTTTTTGATTTTTTTGTATTTTGTATTCGTATTTTCTAAGGATACTCTAAGGACCAAGCATAAAATCTCTTGAGATGAACACTATTGATAGGTTCATCCAAGGGAATGCCTTCAGGTGTTGACAAAGTGTAAGCTCTTGATCCATATACTACAGTGATAACAAAAGGTCCCAACCAATTTGGCTTGAACTTACCTTTCTTGTCTCTATCTGATTGCTTCCTCTGATTTTCTTTAAGGACAAGATCACCTTTCTGAAACCTTCTCTCTTTGATCTTCTTATTGTAGTTACGACAGAGGCGATTTTGATAGACATGAAGATGGTTTATTGCTATTTGATGCCTCTCATCAAGTAACTCAAGCTCAGTTAATCTAGAAATTTGGTACTCCTCTCCATCAATCAGGTGTTGCATAGATACTCTTAGAGACAGGATCTCAACCTCGATAGGTAAAATGGCTTCAGTGCCATAGACCCAAGGCAAAGGATGTAGCACCAGTTGGCATTCTGATACTAGTGTGATAGGCCCATAAGGCGGGGTTGAGTTGTAGATGCCAATCACGACCAGCTTCATTGATCATTTTCTTTAGGATTTTGAGTATGGTTTTGTTTGAAGCCTCGGCTTGGCCGTTTGACTAAGGATAATAGGGAGTAGAAAAGCGATCTTGGATATTGTATTGTGTGCATAAGGCATAGATGTCTTGATTCTTAAATGGTCTATCATTATTAGTGACAATGGATTGGGGAATCCCATACTAACAAATGAGATAATTGAGGATAAACTTGGCTATTTGCTTACCGGTGATATAGGTCATTGGAATAGCTTCTATCCACTTAGTAAAATACTCAGTGGCAATAATGATAAACTTATGGCCATTGGATGAGGATGTATGGATTTTACCCACAAGGTCAAGTCCCCATTGTGAAAAAGGCCATGGAGTTGTAACAGGTTGCAGCTCATGTGCTAGTGCATGTATCAGGTCCCCATGTTGTTGGCATTGTAGACACTTCTTAGGAAATTGAACTGCATCTTGCTCTATGGTTGGCCAATAATAACCTATTCGAAGTACCTTCTTAGCTAGAGTTGGACCGGCAGAATGTGATCCACAAACACCTTCATGTATATCTCTTAAGGTAGTGTTAGCTTCTTCCGAGTTAAGACATCTAAGAAGGATGCCATCAAGACTTCGGCGATAAAGGGTATTACCCAGAATAGTGAAACAAGAGGCTCGACGGATGAAGGTTTTGCATTGGGTTTTGGATTGGTCAAAGGGAAAGGTACCATTTTTGAGGTAGTCATATATATCTTCGTACCAAGGAGAATTGGGACCAACAAGTTTGCAGATGAATTCAGTTGTAGGAACATTAACGACAGGTATCAACAATTGCCCGATTAAGAATTCAAAATTCTAAGTGTTGGGAGGCATGTCTACAAGTGAGCCAATAGTAGCCATAGAATCAGTAGCCTTATTATGCACCCTTGGAATTTTCTCAAAAGTGATGTTAGAGAAATGAGGCTTGTAGGTATCAATCAGTTGCTTATATGGTATCAACTTGTCATCTTTAGTTTGATATTCATCAATGACTTGTCTGATAACTAGTTGAGAGTCCCCATAGACTTGAAGTTCCTTGATATTCCATTCTATTGCTATGCGGAGACCTGTGAGAAGTGCTTCATACTCAGCAATAATGTTGGTGCATGGGAATGCTAGTTGATATGATTTTGGAATGTAGTCATTCTGTAGTGTGATAAACAAGATTCCTGCCCCCGAACCATGTTGTGTGTAGGAGACATCAAAGTACAACTTCCACTCTACTGAGGTAGCTAGAGTGAAGAAACCATCATCGGGGAAATCAGAGATCATAGGATTTACATCTGTGATTGGAGCCTCAGCTAGTTGATCTACGAGAATCTGTCCCTTGACAGCTTTTCGATCAACATACTCTATGGTGAATTCACTCAAGATCATGACCCATTTAGCTAGTCGGCCTGTGAGGGCTGCCTTGGATAATAGATACTTTAATGGATCAATTTTAGAGATAAGAGTGGTTGTTTGGTTTAACATGTAATGTCGCAACTTTTGGGAAGCAAACACTATTGCTAAACATGCCCTTTCCATAGGAGTGTAGTTGAGTTCATACCCAACCAAGGTGCGACTGATATAATAGATAGCATGCTCTTTACCTGACTCATCATATTGTGCAAGAAGAGCACCTAATGCTACAAATGTAGTGGAAATATATAAAATCAAAGGTCTATCAGGTACTGCTGGTACCAAAACTGGAGGATTAGCTAGATATTCCTTAGGTTGATTGAATGTTTGTTGACACTTGTGATCCCATTGAAATGAGACATCCTTGTGGAGCAAGTGTTGGAATGGTTGACACTTATCTACTAGTTGTGAAATAAAGTGTCTGATAAATTGTAACTGCCTTAAAAGGTTCCTTAGTGCTTTGGCATCTCTATAATAGCATTGACTTTTGTTGGATCTACTTCAATTCCTCTGCAAGATACAATGTACCCCAACAATTTCCCTGAAGTGACACCGAAGACACATTTCTTTGGATTTAACCATACTTGATACTTCTCTAGTCGATCGAAAATCTACCCTAGAACCTGAATATGATCTACCCTAGAAGATTTTGCCAATATGTCATCAACATAGTCATCCATTATAGTGTGAAATAAGTCAGAATATTACTGTCATAGCTCTTTGATAAGTAGCTCCTACATTCTTGAGACCAAAAGGCATAACTATCCAACAGTAAGTACCCCAAGGACATGTGAAGGTTGTTTTATGCTGATCTTCTTCTACTATCTTGATTTGATTGTAACTTGAGAATCCATTCATAAGAGAAAGCATCTCATGACCCGATGTCAAGTACACTATGATATCTATGTTTGGAAGTGGAAAATCGTCCTTGGGACATGCTTTATTTAAGTCTCGGAAGTCTGTGCATGTGGATGCCCCCATTCAGTTTAGAAATAGGTACAAGATTTGAGACCCACTCTGTGTAATCAATAGGTCATATGAACTTAGCATCTAACAATTTTGCAAGCTCTGCTTTGACCAATAGGGCAATCTGAGGGTGCATCTTGCGAAGCTTCTGTTTAACAGGCTTGGCGTTTGGAGACAGCTAGGTGATGAACCACAAGTGAAGGGTCCAACCCAGGCATGTCAGCATATGTCCAAGCAAAGTTAATTTTCCTTTGTAAGAAAATTTTCACGAGATCCTTCCTCTCTTGTTCTGATAATGATGCTGCTAGAAATGTGACCTTTGGATTCTGAACTGTTCCTAGATTGATCTATGTGGAGTCTTCTACTAAGAGAGTTGATTTTTCTTGATACTTAGATGGTAGGGGAAGGTCAAATCCTCCATCCTTAGGCACCTTAGAGAGGTTTTCACCTTCGGATACGTCCTTTATTTTTACTATTTTACGATCAAGAGGTGCCATATTATGGTTTTCACCTAAGGATATATTTTCATTTTCTATTTTGCGACTAGAGGATTTGGCATTCTCACCAAAATAAGCAACTTGATCTAATTCCATGATAAAACCAGCTTTGTGATCACTAAGCGGAATATCATCCCAGAGTCCCATGAATTCCATGGTAGCCTCATCATTCTAAAAGATACATCTAGAATGGGGGCCTCGTGTTGGTCCCAATCGATGAGTTCAGGGTAGATGAGGGATAGATTCTGGGTTTTCGAGGTTGAAGTAAGGGAGATGGACGATATCATAACTATCGAGGTTTCTTGGAATAAGTCTGTATCAATTTATAGGGAAGAGTCCTCAATGGTATCCTCATTAGAGATCGAGTCTATGGGCCATACTTTCGCTACCTCGTCGAGAATAAACTCGATGTCCGAGGCTCGTAGTACCTCCTTACCATATACTAACCCTTGTTGATTGTATTTCTTAGTCACAGTAATGGGTTCCATTTGACCTTGACCATGTTTTCCTAGGCCACCTTTGCCTTTATATCCCATGTTTTTGACAATTCTAAGGCCATTACCATACTTCTTGACAAGTAGTATGACTATTTCTTTCTCTTTGTAGACCCAAGAAGATATATCCTCAATGGTTTCGTCTTCTAGTAAGCGTCCATTAGTAAACTTTGTGAGAAGAGTTGGTATTTTGAGCTTTTTGGTAACTTTAGCAATGGGAGGTTTGTCGTAGGATTTTGGTGAGAGAGGCATCCTCCCTACACAACAAGATTTTGAGATATCATACTTGCCAAATCTTGTCTCTGATATGGGCTTTGATTTCTGGGAGGGGATTGGATGTATCTGCAATGGCTTTATGTAAGGTATCTGGATCAATATATAGTGGGGATGCTTGGGTTGCATCATTGTTGGGTACCTGGTTAGTATTCTTGTAACGCCCTTGCATGGCGCCACAAAACTCAAATGGATTAGGATCTCCTAGGGTAGTGATTTCAGTACCATTTAATGGGAACTTAAGGGATTGATGGTACGTTGAAGGCACAGCTTTCATGGCATGAATCCATGGGCGTCCTAGGATGATGTTATATGGTAGCTCAATATCTAGGACTTGGCATCTTGTTTCTAGCATGACGAGGCCCACTTGAATCGGCAAATGTATCACACCATTTGTCTTGCATTCGGCATCATCATGTGCTTTAACAATAATAGATTGATTTGCGTCTATGTGATCCTCAAAGTACCCTAATTGTTTCAACAGTTTGAGGGAACAAATACTAAGACCAGCACCACCATCTATAAGTATGCGTTTGATTTTACATTGGTGTATGAAGACTTCAATATGGAGGGCATCGTTGTGACATGGATTGTGCGATGGGAGATCACTTTCAAAAAAGACCACATTGTAAGGTGAAGCACTATTACCTATAATGGCTCCAAAATCTGTGACAACTATATTGTTGGGAACTGATGACTCCTGTAAGGCTTTTTCAAACACTGCTTTATGAGTGGGAGATGACTTTAGAAGGCCTAATATAGATATCTATGCAGGGGTTTTCCCTAGATGTAAAACAAGATTATAATCAGAAGTGACTATAGGATTTGGTGTTGGTCCACGAAGGGTAACACAACCACAACGAGTTGTGACGGCGCAATTGGGATTCTTTCTCTTAATGGTAAGGGTAGATATTTGACTTTCCTCAAAACGACCTACAATGGAGTCATAAGAAGATGAGGCTTTGTTAACACTCTTACCTTTATCAGGATTTTGACCTTTACCATGTTGCAGGAATGGATCCTTGTATACATTGAGCTCTTTGTTTGATGTGTGTTGAATCAAGTGTTTCAATTTCATGCAAGATGAGGTTTTGTGGCCTTTTGTTCTATGGAACTCACAATATTCGTTATCTTTGTACCATTTTGGTTTGAAAGCGGGTTCATCATATTGTCGTGCTTCGGGTAGCGTGATGAGTCTGTTTTGTATGAGTTTCTTGAGGACAAATTCAATAGGTTCACCCAAAGGAGTGAAATGACGTCTTGGGGGATAGTCTTGTTGTTGTTGGTTTCGTTGTTGTTGTTGTGGTTGTTGTTGTTGTTCTCTAGGAGTATATGGGGTTGCTTTTGATAGATTGAGTGGTAGTTGGAGGGTTTGGATGTGCTTAGAATCCACAACACCATCATTTACAACGTTCTTGTTTTTAATCCAAAATTTAGGTTTGTCATTTGATTGTTGTTGAGGAGGGTTGTCTTTGGTCTCCTTAAAGATTTTGACTACACCTTTTGCAATAAGGGCTTTTTCGATATTAGTTCCTTTGTGAATGATCTCCTCAAATGAGGTAGCACTTTGTACTTGTAAATGAAATCCAAGATTGGGATTACGATTTTGTACAAAGATGCTAACGAGTTGTTTTTCAGATATTTGAAAGGGGAATTGCTAGCCACACTTTGCCATCATTGTACGGAGGACGTAAAGGTTTCTTCATTTTGACGTTGTTTGTTGTTACACAAGTCCGTCATGGAAATCTCATTTTCATTATTGTAAGAGAAACGGGTAGCAAATTTTTCCGCTAGTTCATTGAAAGTTTTAATACCCGTGGGTAGGTGTGAGAACCATTCTATTACTTGTCCTCCGAGACTTCGAGGAAAGAGGCGCATAAGATATGTGTCATTATGAGCAACCTCAAGGCAAGCAATGTAGAACTCTTTAAGATGGTCTTTAGGATTGCCCTTTCCTTTGTACTTTTCAAATTTAGGTATGTCAAAGTTAGGTGGAAAAAGGGTCATTGTTAAAGAATGATCAAAGGGATATGGACAAACCTCCTCCAATGAGAAAGTTTTCTTGATGTGACCAAATGAAAGAGCATCTAGTTGTTTTTGCATTTCGGCAAACTTAAGCTCATAAGCCGATGGGGGTGTTGATAAAGCCAAATTTTGTTGAGTTTGGGGTGGTGGTTGCGGCCCATAAGATGTATTGGAATAAGTATTAAGATTGTATGGGTCATATGAAGTTTGAGGATTGATTTGGGTAGGATCGATGAAGAAAGTTGGAGGTTGTTGATTTTGGGGAGGTGTGAGATATGAGTGTTGAGGGGGATTTTGATATTGTTGTGGAGGAATGACATATGTGTTTTGATTTTGAGGCAGTCGGTGTTGATTGACATAGGTGATGTTGGGATTTGAAGAATATTGGGGTGGGTTGGTGTGACTAGTAGTGATATTTGAAGAATGTTGGGATGGAGTGACGTAAGTAGTATTGATGTTTGAAGAATGTTGGGGTGGAGCGACATAACTAGTATTGATGTTTGAAGAATGTTGGGGTGGAGCGACATGACTAGTATTGATGTTTGAAGAATGTTGGGGCAGAGCGACATGACTAGTATTGATGTTTGAAGAATGTTGGGGTGGAGCGACATGACTAGTATTGCTAGTTTTGTTGGGTGATGGATGGAGTGTTTGAACTTATGACACTTGTGGCAGAGTGACATAAGCATCCATAGGTGTATAGTTGGGTGGAAAAGATGTACGTGGTGGGGTAGAAAATGCAAGGTTTGACATGGTCGTATGAATTTGTGATGTGCGTGGAGGATTTTGGGGATTGGTAGGTATGGATGTGTCTAAGAAATGGTTTGTTTGTTGAGCTTGTTTGGCTAATTTGGCTTGTCTTTCTAGTTCAACTTGATTACCTGCTTCATGTAGGGCCTTTTGTTGAGCGTTGTAAATTTCCAAGTGAGTGAGTAGTGATGTCTCTCTCGTGGGATTTTGATTTTGAAAAAGAGAATTGACCTATTCTGATGTGAAAGGATTAGATACTTCCCCTTGTGAGGATGATTTGGGAATTAGTGTAGCTATGGTAGGCATGGTTTGGATGGGGTTTACTTGCGGTCTACACATAGCGTTAACGATATCATGAAGAGGATCTTTGTCTCTAATATTAGATGTATCAAAGTCACAAGGCAATTTGGCTCCTTTTTGAGCAAGCAAATGGAAGTAGTGATCTTGATTAGAGCTAATAAGTTTGTCAATAGCTGCCATGGTTTTGGGATCTTGCATAATTTCATCTAGATCTTGATACCCTTCTTCTTGAGAGGATTGACCTTCTAGAAAGTTTCGCTCTTCTTGAGATGGGTTTTGACCAATGGTATACTCTGTTGAAATAAGATCATGAGGATGTAATCCTATGGTATATTGTCTAGTTGCCATCTATGTGATATTATCTTCATGAGGATAGATTGGGACAACGTTGTGAGGACTAGTTTGAGTGTTCGATGATGGGTTGTTTGGAATATTTTGATGATGTTGTTTAGGGGTGTGTTGCTTAGCCTCCATGCCTTGACGATATTGTTGTCTAGTGGTGACCATAAGATGATTTCAAATGCACTAAAACAAAGATTGAGGGATTGATTTTGGACTGATTTGACAAAGTTGAGATCACTATGCTGGTGGATTTGATGTGGGTTGCTTGTGGAAGATTATAGGACTAGATCAATAGCTTATTTGAATGATTGATTACCTATCACAGAAGTAGACTAATGACCTCAAATGATAGTGGATAGGGTTAATGGCATTAGATCAACTTAAGAGAAGTCCTCTCTCTAAGCTAATGCAAAACCAATAATGGATACTAATTCCTCTTCAAAGACCCAAGAGATGTAATCACTCTCAAATCAAAGACAAATTAGGGAATTGATGTGATCTAGAATCTATGGTGGAGACCAAATTACATAGCTAGATAAAGCGTAAAGATTTAGGTCTGTTTGGTGAAGATGGAGTTGATAAAGAGCAATCTCAAGAGGATAAAAGGGGTCGAAAAGTCCAATTTTAGGGTATGATAATGGATGAAATGATCGGATGGTTGATGGAATAGGTCTGACAGTACTGTAGGATGCTATCTCAAAGGTTTATATGATCAAAATTTTGAGTTTGCTGTGTTCTAGGCTAAATGAACAATGGACAGTTTGACAGAGGCCAAAAGCGTTGGATTGTGGTTCAAAGGAGCATTATTGTTTGCCAAAGGTGCTGGACTATGGTGCAAAAGCGCTTTACTGTGCTGCAAAGGCGTGGAATTGTGTTTCAAAAGCGTTGGACTATGGTTCAAAAGTGCAAAACTATGTTGCAAAAGCGCAATTTTTTGTGACAGTGATGTAAGGCAAATTTTGATAGATTTTTGGTTGGATTTTAATAGGATTTGCTTTGACAAGAGAACAATTATAGTAAACAAAGTGGTCAAGGACTGACATGACAAATAGTGTATGTTCGAGGCTCACGAAAAAGCCCAAGTTTTCACAAGTATACCACAATTGAGAAAATAGATCAATCACTTTTTATTCCTGAGGACAAGCTTCATTGCGATACATCAACCCACAACTTGGAATCTGCATTGACTCAAGCGTCATCACACCTAGAGTGGGTGCGTAAACTTTTTCATCTTTACAAGAGAGGATAGATAGGGACTTCCAGGACTGGAAGAATGACCCAATCACCCTTTCCCCCGAAAGCTACAAGTATCTTAGTCAATACCGGTGATTTCTATCTCATCTCAAGGGAGCCTTATGGTGAGTAATCTTGGGGGCAAAACCTTCTATGCCCTTGCATTGAAATCTACCGTAACGTTTGGAGGTAGATTGGGTAGTCACTAGCTATGTGTTTTTAGTTACTTTGAGAGACCAACGCCTTGCGAGCATGCAGCAAGCTACTAAAAGCTTTTACCAACGTTACTAGGAATGCAATATACCTTACACAAGTGCAAAATTTCTTTCACAAGAGTGTTACGTACAATTCCTTTTGAGTTGGCACCGTAAGGCAAGGCTAACACTAGTTAGGACTTGGTTTTTGCCTCAACCAATTTATATAGAGGTCCAAAGGAAAGATCCACTTAGGGTCATCCCTTTTGAATGGAACGCAACCCAAAAGCAAGCCCTTCTAAAGAATAAACTGAAAGTAAAAGATAGATGAGTCTAGTTTTTTTATCACCCAAGTTTTCACAAGGGGAGAGCATATGCCTATCACCTTACAAGCAGAGAAAACAGTTGTTCATTTATCCTATTTAGTAAAGAAAAAATAACTAGGTGCAACTACCTAACCACACAAGATTGCAAATGATAGAGGTAGATTTCCTTTAAGAAATTGAAATGTTTCTAAGACTTAGTAAAAAAGATTACAAATCTTCAATGTTCGTCCTACAAAGATATGTTAGGAAACATATTTGCTTTGTTTCAGTGATAAGATGTTGCAACAAGTTAATTAGTTCCACAAAAACCAAGTGATTAGCAAAAATAAATCAAAGGACCAAAAGAGCAGTACCGTGTCTCAGAAGCGCATCAAAAATTATTAGATGCACTGAACTGTGGTGCAAAAGTGCGTTGTTCAGACCAAAAGCATTGAGATTCAGTGCAAAAGCATGTTTATTCCGACTAAAAGTGTGTAACTATGCTTCATATGTGCTTCTTCAGACCAAAAGCACTTGAAATCGGTGCAAATGCGTGTTTTGAATTCAGACCTACAAAAAACAAGGTTTTATCAAAAAAAGCAAGATTGAATGATGATTGAATGATTTGTCGGATGACCCAAGATGTTGATGGATGATAAGATCTATAGTCTGCAATCAAGAACGAATCAAAAAACACCATGAAATGATAGGTTAGCTCAAAAACACAAATACTCCTAAATAAATTAGCGTAGGAAGTATATAAGATGATTGTAGGGCAACTAAATCAGCTTGCAAAACAATATGTGATTAGTTAGATGCGAGAAAACCTTGTAAAATTAGAAAACAATTCAGAAAATCCCCAAAACCAAAAGCGCAGAACTGTGTTGCGTATGTGCTGAACTGTTGACCAAAAGCGATGAACTGTGCACCAAAAGCGCGAAACTGTGCACCAAAAGCGTGTTATTATCGCCCGAAGGCGCGTCAAATCAAGACAAAAGTATTTTTCCTTACGCTTTTCTATACTGTACTTTTAAAAAATTAGTTTTTCTAAAGAAAAATAATGGTTAGTGGGTCCCATCGGACGTGCTAGAATTTGTATAGGTAAAATCAAGATTGATTAATGAGATCAAAACAATGATAAACAAACAACTCAATCCTATAACCTTCAAATAAACGATCTAGACAATAACCAAATAATCAATGAATAATAACAAAAATAATGAAAGCTTTCTCCTAGATTGTATTGTTTCCTTAGTTCTTTGTGGATTTCTCAATACATTGCGACACCATTTTTGCAACAAGCGGATGTAGATAGTAATTGCATGCTCAAAGATACAATGTGCTCAACGATACGATGAATGCTCAGTGCACTATAGGGATGCCTGAGAATAAAAGATCAAAGAGAGTTTTTTTATGCAATGAAGGGGGTATATAGGTTTCAAAGAACAATCGATCAACGATGGAGATAAATCAATGAAATGGATGGATGAGATAAATTAAATAACTCATGATGAATGTGCACATGACATATGTCATATAGAAAAAAACTATTTTATTGAATTAATTGCTTTTTGGCTAAAGATGGGATTTGATTTCATAAATTAGAATATTTTTTTCAATTTATGAGTTGATGATAAAAATAATAATAATTAAAGCCAATTAACTCAACTTATGATTTATTTTTTGAAGTTCTAAAAATAAGATTGATTATACACATAGAAGAAAATGATATTTTTAGAAGAATTCAAAAGATAATTGAGAGTTAAATAAATAAATTTATTTAATTAATTGTGCATGATAGAAGAAGATTATTTTGGAAAGATAATTGAAAAATTAAATAAATAAATTTATTTAATTAATTGTGCATGATTGAAGAAAAGATAAGATAGTCAACTTAAATAAATTTGAACAATTTATTTAAATTTAGAGGAATATTTGATTAATTAAATAATTAAAATTATTTAATTGTGGATAAGAGAAAATAAATGATGAATTAATTAAATAATTAGATTTATTTAATTAATGTGGATTTAAGAATTGGAATAAGATAACGATTTAATTAAATAATTAAAATTATTTAATTTTGGAAGAATATAGAGGAAATTAATTAAATAAATAGACTTTATTCAATTAATGTTGGAATTAGGGGAATTTAGATAAAATAGATGAATTTGATGAAATTAATTAAATAATTAGCTTATTTAATTAATGTTAAATTCAAGTGATTTGAAAAGAAATGATGTATGCAAGTGATGCGATGTGAAGGGTCATTTTCAGGTGTCTACACTCTCCATTCTCTCCCACCTCTCATAACCTCTTTCAACCTATAAATACCCCCCGCTATCAAGCACAATGGGAGGCAATTTCATTTGTACATCCAGTCTTTGCAAGGTTTTGCTTTACAACTAGCATCCATATGCTCATACAGGACATTCAAGCCTTTTGCTTTATTGTTGTTTTCATCTAAGCTTTGCTAAAAGCTTCATATCGTGTCGATACACTGCCCAAATCGCAAGCCACAATGCTCATAAGCTCACATTGAGCTCACGTTCAAGTTTTCAAAATATTTTTTTGCATTCCCTTTCCTGTTGTTGCCAAGAGGATATCCTCGCCGCTGCAAGAGGACAAAGAGGTTGCCGACACAAAGATTTCTGAGGGTAGTGGAGGCTCGCGCGTCTCATATTCTAGGTTCCTTAGTGCTTTTTTTTATATAGTAATTAGAAAATCTAAATTTGCTCTTAGAAATAGTAATTTGATATTGTGATTTCCTTGATAGACTAGATAGGATTTGCATTGTTAGATTAGTTTGCTTTCAAAGTTCTTTAGATTAGTTTATTTCAAAGCAATTTCATTTCTTAGAGTAATTGATCCAAAAATCCATAAAATCAAACAAAAACATAGATCAAATTGCATTAGTTAACTACATACTAGATTGCATACATATTTCAATTCCTAGATTAGAAAAAATACTTTATTTTCATAAAAAGATCTAAAAAAGCACAGAAATATTGTTTTGCACTCATATAGGCTTGCATGCATTCAAAACCCAAAAAAGCACAAAAATATTAGCATCACAGAATGATCAGAAACCCTTGATTCCAACACAAGGTCAACACAAAGTCAAATCTTAGGTCAACAAACCCTAAGTCGAACCCTAAGTCAAATCGAGGTTGCCTCCAGCCAACTCTCTCTCGGTTTGGGCTCACGAATGTGCCCTGGGCTTAGAGGTGAGTGGGTGAGGGCAATCCTCGAAGAGATTGAGGAAATTCACCCTAGACCACAACATGATAAACAAATGATTCAAGTACAACACAAGTTGAGGATATTCCAAACACAAGTTATCATCCAACAATTTGAAGAACTCCAACTCAACAGAAGTATCAACGAGAACAATCGTCAACCTACACAACATTGGAATCTTTAGAATCGAAACAGAAGAGTAGTGATTAGTGACCCTTCGGGTCATATAGTTATTTCAATCACAACAGTCATAGAACATCATATCAGAATCTACACACAAGAAAGGCCCCAGGACTAGTCGACCACTCTTCGCAAAGTCCAACTCTCAAACAAGAAAGACCACCCCTGTGTCTCACCTCCTCTTGATTGACTACTCCCACAAGAGCAAGAGTGACATGGAGGTTCGCCTCGTGGCAAGGAGAAGGCTCCATGTGCATGCCAAAGTTGACTCAACCTCCCCAGGCTATTGAGTCATGTTTTTAAGTGTATATATTTTGGTGAACCCAACGTGTAGAGGAAAAACTTTTTGTTGCGCTTTTCGCGTGTCCTTGTAGAATCTAGCCATTCTTTCCTTTGCGACCATCTGCATTGCCTTCGTCACTTCTGCTATTGCCATCTTTGCCTTCGCTCATTCCAATTTTTATGTGAAGTTCATGACAACCCCAAATATGACGAAAGTAGACTTGAACTTAGGGAATATTCCCTCAAGGGAGTCGGAAAGTCCCTCTTTCGACAGGTATGTACCACTTTCAATCCAAATGCACCAGTCTCTAACTGTTACCTATGAAGACTCAGATTACGAACAAGACAAAAGAGAATCTAGACATTCTCTGTCATTCAACAATCCCACATGGAAACATAATCCTATAGTTCCAAACACGCCTCACAAAGCAAGAAGAATACAAATGAGGTTAGAAGTCTATCGCATGGACCAACTTTCCACAAGCAATTCAAGTACTCATCTTGATGATGAAGTAAGAAGATTTGAGAGAAATTTACAAGAGGCCAAGGATGCTCAAGAGGCCCTGAAAGTGACTCTACGAGAAGAGCAACGTGAAAATGCTATGCGAGAAGAAGCACAAAACATGATAACAATCGAAATGAGATCCCTAGAAACGAAGAAGTACCAAGAGGTCCTACGCTGGCAGATCTCATTGCAACACTAGTACAAAGAATTGGGACTCTGGAAGCAGAGCAACACTTCATAAATAGAAGACAGAAATCACATGAACACATTAGAGTCAAGAAAGACCAAGGGGCATCTCAGAATCCCCCTTACCTCAACTACTACTCACGAAATGGGAGTAATGACACATTCGCAAATGGGAATCCTCCTATTCAAAACACCCAAACAATACAAGGAAATCAAGCAAATCAAGCAATGGCATTAGGTTATCAAAGCCCACCCATGGGGTTAATGTTGTCAACTCGACAATCACAAAGTACCTTTGTGGGCACATATTTGGAGTATTTAAAAGAGTCGCTCGACATGGCTATAAGAAGTGTTCCATTTCCACGACCATTACCGGATCTCCCGAAGTTCAAAGGAGGAGACCCTAACTCAAACATCAATGCATATACAACATAAGAGAACTCCTCCCTTGGGATGGGGTCATTGCAAAAATCTTCCCAAAGAAACTAGAAGGAATAGCCCTGGATTGGTATTATCGCCTACCAGAGGCCTCAATACACTTGTTCAAACTATTAATAGGAGAGTTTGTCATGGCTTTTGACATGAACAAACTTGTAAAGACAGGGATCCGAGAATTTTTTACCATGAAACAAGAACCTAACGAGACGGTGGCCCATTTGGCCAGTAGATGGAGACAAGTTCTCTATTCTTCAACAAGTGCTCCAAATATGGATCACTGCGAGTTGTGTGATCTCTTCCTACACACTTTGAACAGGGATACAAGGGAAGAAGTCCAAAAACTACCTTACAAGTCTTATGAAGAAGACTTAGAAAGTGCCTTATGAATTAAACAGCCATTGACAGTGGCTGAGAAGAATGCCTCTAGCATCTCAATAGATAAAAACATCAATGTCATAAGAAATTCACCCAATAACGATAAATGACACCAAAAGGGAAATCAAAGACCAGGTCATTTCTCTTACAATCCTGACACATACTTTTGGTTCCATGGAACAAAAGGTCATGACACGAAGACCTGTTACAGGTACAACAAAGCTATTTCAAAGCTTACCCAAGAGCAACAGCAAAAGTTCATCGTCTTCTTACAATCCCAAAGAAAGGAGAAAGAGCCTCAAAATAGAAAAGGGAACACCGATCAAAGAAGTTCGAATCATGTGGAACTAAATCAAGAAGTATTTGTGATCCAAGAAACAGAACAAACGGACCAAACGGAAAATATTTTCTCACAAGTAGTAAACCTATTAAAAACTTCGCCTTCACATCAAAAAACCTTCTTGGAAGTATTAGAAGTGGGATGTTCAACACAAGAAGAACTGACCCCATTTACATTCGACGTCACAAGACTTTTAAAAGATGAGGGAAATAAGAACAAAGATTCGCCATTATATATACAGGTTCAAGTCGAAGAGGTCATCATAAAGAGAGTAATAGTGGATGAAGGATCGACGGTCAACCTCTTACCAATTTCCTTTCTATGAAGAATGGGATATAATAAAACAAGCATGCATAAAACAACAAATTTCCACCTTAAGGATATACAATAGTCAAGACATCTAAACAATTGGAAAAATCAATTTACCGCTTACTTTAGGACCCAAGACAGTTCCAACAGACTTCTATGTTGTCAAAAAGGAAACCAATTACAACATGATCCTTGGAAGACCCTGGGTTCATGACATGAAGGCCGTCGCCTCCACATTGTTTCAAGAAATCCAATTTCATCACTTGGGAAAACGCATATCGTAAAGGCAGATCCTGATCCTTTCAGTGTCTATAGGAAGGAGTGGGAAGAAAGGGATAAAAAGTCAAACATACAAGAGAAGACAATAGGAGAAACACAGGAAACTGCAAATACTATCGACGTATCATATCAAAACTTGGATCACTTCAAAGAGTTTCCCTTTGATCCCCATACCACGAAGTCTCATGCCCCATTCGACTTAGCATCCATCCCTTGCATGAATGATAATGATGTCAAAAATCTCTCAATTGGGACAATAGAAATCATTGAAGAAGGCGGAGAGAAGGAAGAAAAGAAAAAATCAACTTATGAATTTGGGGAAACTTCAAAATCGTAGGATATTCAAGATTTATGTACTCTCCACTTTGACGGAGCATGTTGTAAAATAGGGGCAAGGGCAGGAATAATTCTCACCTCACCAGTGGGGAAAGTTCTCCCTTTTGCATTTAGACTCGACTTCTTCTATACAAATAATGTCGCTAAATATGAAGCTCTATCCTTAGGGGTTATGCTAGCCATGAGAATGGGAATCAAGAAGATATCCACCTTTGGGGACTCCCAGCTTATAATCAACCAAGTCGTAGAAAACTACGAAACAAAATTAGAACAACTGCGACCATACAAAGAAACCATTATAAAGTTGGTTCAATTCTTTGACTTCTTTTCCATAAGAGCCATACCCCAGAAAGAAAACCAAGTCGTAGACTCAATGGCCACCTTGACTGCCCTATTCTCACCCCACACTCAACTCCAAAATTTGGAGTTCATTGTGTCAATCCGAGGAGAACCACTATTGGAAAGTAAAGAGCTATCAAACATTTTAGACTACGTCACAGACCGAATGGAAAAGACAACTCGAGAGTATGCTAAGAACGATGAATCCATCCTAGAGTATTTACATGCTTATGATGGGCTCCCAAAAGTATACCATAAGAAAGGATACATGCTTCTTCCTCATTCGAATGATTATTTTAGAAATAAAAAAGAAATCCTCCAAGTCGACAGAAATTCAGAGTTATCACCTGCGCCTAAAAAATTTGAAGGACATCCATCACTAACAAGTGACACCATCGATGTCAATGTGGGAACCCTTGAGAAACCAAGAATGCTGAAACTAGGAGAGCTAGACGATGAAGAGTTAGAAGAGTACATTGAGTTCTTTATCAAATATACTGATGTCTTCTCTTAGACATATTCAGACATGCTGGGACTAGACCCAAAGATCGTAGTACATAACCTAGTGATGAAGCTTGACGCGAAGCCCATAAAGCAAAAGTTGAGACCCATGAAACCTCAAGTAGCCAAAATGGTGAAAGAAGAATTGAAGAAATTGTTAAATGTAGGTTTTATCAAACCAGTGGACTATTCAAATTGGGAGTCAAATATCGTTTTGGTCTTAAAGAAGAATGGAAAAATCCAAATATGTCTCAATTTTAGAGACATAAATCAAGTTTGTCCAAAAGACAACTTCCCCTTTCCATACATCGATCAAATTGTCGATTCAAACGCAACGTATGAAGTGCTCATGGATGGGTTCTCAAGATACAACCAAATCAAGATCTCAGAAGTAGATCAAAACAAGACGACACTCACAACCCCTTGGAGGACCTTTTGCTATGTGGTTATGTCGTTTGGGTTGAAAAATGTGGGAGCTACCTATCAAAGACCAATGACACACATCTTCCACAACTACATTCACAAAATAGTGGAAACATATGTTGATGATCTCTTGGCAAAATCTAGACAAAGATCAACTCATGTAGATGATCTTCACAAAATTTTCACTAGATTGCAAGAATACAAAGTAAGACTAAATCCTGAGAAGTGTGTTTCCAAGGTTACAATAGGCAAGTTGTTGGGTTTCAGTGTTTCACAAAGAGGAATAGATGTGGATCTAGCCAAAGTTAAAGCGGTTTTAGATGCAACTCCACCAACTAGCGAGACGGTGGTAAGGACTTTCTTGGAACAATTAGGAGCGATCAGACATTTCATACCAGATATGACTTTCAAAATTCAACCAATTATTAAGCTATTGAAGAAACAAGTCGACATAACTGGGATTGTAGATTGTCAAAACGCGTTTGACCAAGTAAATAAAATCTTGTATTTTAGGGCCACCAACATTTCCATAGCCTGTATGTTGGCTCAAGAAGATGATGATGCAAGGGAAAGAGTGATATACTTCATAAGTTGAACCTTGTTGGAGTATAAGAAAAACTACACTCAACCCGAAAAAGAGTGTTTGGCCATAGTTTTCGCAACTCGGAGACTATGACATTACATTTTGAACCAAGAAAGTAGAGTCATTATACGATCTAAATAGTTGAGAACGTTCCTAAACCAACCAATGTTGTCAAGAAGGGCAAGGCGATTTGTGACATTATTAAGCGAGTTTGAACTAACATATGTCAATCAAAAATCAATCAAAGGACAAGTAATAGTAGATTGGTTGGTAGACAACCCAACTCCTCAATAGGAGCCCATAAACGAAGACTTCCCTGATAAAGAGATTTACGCGATCGATCTTGAGAAATACGCTGCTTCGTATTGGTATAGAGATATCGTGAGCTATCTAGCAATCAAAACTTACCCAGAGAACATGACTCCATTGGGGAAAAGGCGTTTACATGTCCTTGCCGCAAGGTATATATTGATCGATGACGTGTTATATCAAAGAGCATTGCACAACATGTTGCTTTGGTGTGTCGATAAAGAAGAAGCATATAAGATCTTGGAAGAATGCCATAGTGGAATTTGTGGTGGACATTTTCGTGGTCACACCACAGTAAGAAAGATACATCAGCTAGGATATTTCTGGCCTTGTGTAGAGGGAGACGCAATCAAATTCATGAAAAGATGCCCAAAATGTCAGGCTTGCGCACATGTTCATCACACACCAACAAGAGATTTACAACCCATAGTTACCCCTTGGCCATTTTCTAGTTGGGGTTTGGAACTGGTGGGAAAGATCTCCCCACCATCAACTGATGGACATCTATACATCATCACAACAACGAAATATTTTATCAAATGGGTGGAGGCCATGCCTCTCACCGTAGTTTCAAGGACAATAATTGCAAAGTTCATATTAAATCAAATCATATGTAGATTTGGGATTCCTCAAGTGACAGTGACAGACAATGCATCATCATTCAAAAATCTGCAAGTGTGGGAATTGTGCAAAAGATTTCATATTAATCATAACTCGGCATCGGTTTACTACCCTCAAGGGAACAGACAAGCAAAGGGGGCAAACAAAACATTAAAATCGATATTGGTCAAGACTGTGAAAGACTCTAAAACAGACTAGAATTTGCAATTATATCCCGCTCTCTGGGCTTATAGAACAAGCATGCGAACTCCAATTGGGACTACCCCTTACGCCCTCACTTTCGGGTCAGAAGCGATCCTACCATTGGAGGTAGAATTACCTAGCCTAAGAGTATACTTACAAGGATTATTGGACAATGAAGAATACCGAGCAGTGAGATTGGCCGAATTAGAAATGATGGATGAGCGACAACTAAAAGTTGTATAAAGACCCGACTCTTACCTTGCAAGGGTAAAGCACTATAACAAAAAGGTTATCCCAAGACCATTTCAAGTGGGAGACTTAGTACTCAAGATTGACAATCTAATCGATAAGAGAGCAACAAAAGGACACAAGTTTAGACCCAACTAGATAGGTCCCTACATGGTTAAAGAAGATGTCAGTAACGATGCCTATCTCTTGTGCACAATGGAAGGTGAGTAATTTGGCAAAACAGTCAATGTCTTTCACCTTAAGAAGTATTATGTTAAAAACCATAAAAATCATAAAACATAAAAAAAATCAAAAATTCTAAAAATACTAAAAAATTGCAAAAAATCAGAAAAAACAAACATTTGAAATATTGTTTATTGTATTGCAGCATCATTCTGTCCATCTTGCATTTCAATGAATGACTCGCTCTTGTATTATTTTCAGTTTAGTAAGGAGTTTAAGGTTGCCTAGGTGTAGAGGACCCTTTTTAGTTTTGAGATTCCTCTACTTTCACAATCACCATTCTCCCCTTTCATTCCCAATGATTGATAATCAAAGCCTAGCTCTTAGCTTTATACTGATCCCAACCTTAATGTTTCATGTTGTTGAGTCTAAGCCAAGTCAGTATTCAAACCCACAATGTTCAAAGGAAGCTTGCAAGTAGACCTTCCCAATTTTTCTCTAGTAAAAAAGAAGTCCAACTGGATTATGAAAACTTTTGGTGGTGCTCAACCCCTTATCTTTCCTAGCTAAAAACACCAGGAGGATCATAACTCTGAAGGAAGCAACCTAAATACGAGTGAATAAAAAAATGAGTGATCAAAAAAATAAGAGCGATGAGAAAAGTGAGAATTGAGAGATCAAATTATTGTATATCCAAAGCTCAAAAGCATTCATTTTCATAAAAGTCAAAAATCCCAAAAAAAATGAGAAAATCAAGCTAGGCATTCCAGAAAATACAAAAAAATAGAGAAAATATTTAAAAAGTTACAAAAAAAGAGTGATAGAGGGAAGATTGTTGAATGTTTGTACCCTTGGGTGGAGATAAATCTAAGCTTTAAGCTTCAAGGGTGACATTCTATCAAACAAAGTGAGAGAGAAAGGTACAAACCGCACACACACACTAGCTAAGCAAAGCCAACAGTCTAGTAGTCTTTAGGGCCATTTTCTACTTAGGGACCCTTGTTCTTCCCCATTTTTCTTTTACCCCAAGTCTATCTTGCTTGCCATCTATGATCTAAGTCCAGCAAACGCCAATAAAATTTGTTGCTTGACTAAGTTGAAAGCTTGTCAAAATGACTCATCTAGATAAGGATCAATGTTTAGCCTTTAAAAAAAGTCTACAATTCAGAAGCACTCCATCTTCTCCTTGCTCGCCACTTGAGTTTTGAATCCCTATATCACAAACTTGAGTAGGTCTCTGACACCAGGATAACCCGCAATCCCCGGGATTGAAAATCGTACTAAAGAGCAGTCATAATGTTTGTTCCATAATGCAATCATATCAAAATCAGAAAAATGAATCCAAAGCAATAAAACTCTGTGTCATAACTCATGGCATTCCATAGAAGTAGAAGTTTATTCTGGCATCGCTTTTGTTCTTGCATTTGCATATCATCCCCTGCATTCATATATATATATCCAAAAAAGAACTAAACAAAAACATGCTTGCATTCTTAGAGTTAAGGGTCTACACAATCCAAATGTTCTAAAAAACTTTCGAAGTACACAAGAGATAAGCATTAGTACAATAGTAGTGATCATGAAGAGAAAAGTTTTTCATAGACATCAAAAGGTTCAAAATTCTACAATAATACAAGGAGCTTAGACAAATGCTCTCAAGAGAAGTAAGGTTCCCCATACAAGGGAGCACGATGATGAAACAAGTAGGCAAAAGCCTCAGTGACGACTCCCTCCACTTGAACCATCAGGGCTCCTACACCTTTGCCTCTGAATGACACTAGAATCTCCATGAGATCTATAGGAATGAGGAACCATGTTGTGAGCCCGAGAATGAGAAGACTTGTTGTGCTCGAGTCAGGACGCAGAATCTAAGGATGAGCCATCTCTTGAAGAATGGCATTCTCACCCCTAAGGATTGGATTCTCTAATCTCAAAGAAGCATTCTCCTTGCACCTGTGGTAGGCAGGAGCGAAGATATTAGTGTGTCGACTAGCTCTAGCAGGCACCCCAGGATCAACAAGAAGTCACTCTCGTGGTAGACTAGTAAAAGGACCAATCAAATCAACGGAAGTATCACGAAAGAAGATCCTACATTGCTTAGCACTACATGAAAGACAAAGACAAAAGAAATGATGATGCATGATTTTAAGCAAAGAGGGACAATGAAAAATATGAAAACAAAAGTAAACTTACGAGGATTGCTAGACTGCCAAGAAGGATCAAAGCGTCTCATCTCATCATCAGAAGGAGGAGGCCTAGGACCTGAAGAAGTAGTCCTTAGTATCTCCCCCTCGTCAGAGTTAGCCTCCTGGTTATCTCTAGTTAAGCCATCGTTTGACTGATCATCTCCCTCAAAAGCATAGTCCACATCAATAGAATCAGAGTCCTCCATGACAACAAGTCCTTAGGGAGGAGCTCCTCTCCCTCCCCTCTGTCCACCTCTCGGGATCCTAGAAGTTTTGGTAATCAAAACCCCATGATTCAAAGGAGTCCAAACAACAGGGCTCTGACTGACCTCACCCATCTCCGGAATAGATCGGTAGCAAGTAGGAATCGGGGGCAAGTCCTCTGGAAAGTCATCTCCTAGCTACGAAAAGACTCACTCGACATGGTGAGCCTCGACGAAACCATTACAATCAAAAATCTTAGAAACACTACGATAGTAGTCTCAAATCTGCCTATCGTGAGACCAAGTGCCCTCCATATCCACATAAGGGTCAAAAATCATGCCTACATCAGTGAGAGTAGCCATGACGCATAGAGAAGTATAAAAGTGGCCCACACAACCCCATCTAGTGGCTCTTGAAAGTCTACGATCAGGAAGTGGAACCTCATTCTGATATGGCCTGATGTGCTCATAAATCCAAGTCATGATTAGAGTGGAGTGGCTGAACGCAAGAGCCCCACGACGAGTAATGTGATAGAAATCTCGGTAAACCATAGCGAGAATGTTAGCACCCCATGCAAAAACTGTACCTTGCTCAATACACTGAATGATGGGTGCCCAACACCATCTGAGACTAGTCGAGGCCTTGTCTGCAGATAGCCTCAATGCAATCAACCCAATAAGGAACTTCCTCAAAAGAGGAATGTAAAGTTGTGATATTGTAGTGAGTCGAACACATGTCTTCTCGAGACGACTCACCTCCATGATCAAAGCCCAAGATGCATTGTCCTCGGGGGACTCGCTAGTAGGTAGAACAAGTGGATGTCCTCTCACGAGGACTCCAAAGATGTGGTAAACATCATATAAAGTAATGGTCCATTTCCCTGAAACCTGGGGGAACTTGAAGGTATTCCTATCGGCATCCCAATAGGTCAAAATGTCACAATAGATGCGAGATAGGATGAACAACTGGAACCTGACAGATCCTCCCCAAACCTACCCTCTTCAGGATAGCAAGATCATCAGGAGATAATGAATCGTACATCTCAGATAGCCATAACTACTCACGGTTAGCATTCCAATGAATGCGCATATCATGTTATCAAAAAAGAACTTTTGATTAGATCCCATCAAACTCAGAAAATCCAAAAATATCATATAACTTGTAAAAATTTCACAAAAAAACATATAAAACCTTCAAAATTGCAATAAATTAATGAATTGAGTACTCAAATTAGACCCAAATGGAGTGTAGTAAATGTTAGAAAACTTCAAATTTTGGTAAAAAATAAATTGGTTGGGTCACCCCTTTTATCAGGTCAGATCTCCCTTGGGCGACCCAGATGTACAACAAGATCTACCCCGGGCGACCTTGTTGCATAGTCAGATCTCCACCGAGTGACCCTGTTGCTCAGCCAAATCTCCCCCAGGCGACCTAGACTGGCAAAAGGGGCGACCCTGTTTCACCTCCCCTCATGCTAAAAACACTAAAAATTACAAATTTTGACCGATTTCGACAAACAAAAGAACAATCCTACTCTAAACGACAAGTATAATGTAACAAGAAAAGTTGACAAAAACTGACACATTCACAAGATTTTTCACAAAAAGAAAACTAGGGTTTAGAGAAGCATTTTTGACTGATTGTGCACCTGATTCTCAGCAGCAGAAGTAGCAGCCATCTTTGGGATCTCCTTGGCGATATCTTTCCAACGACTACTTACACAACCAATTCCCTCAACGTTTCGCTCTATTCACTCTAATTTCTCCACTCTTTTCTTCTCTTAGCTTAGTTTGTTTTATGCATTTTTAGACTAGTTGTTGCTTTTATGAATCTTTCGTGCTCTCGTTTTGTGTGCTTTCATCCCTACAAGTCTCTTTGACAAAGGCAAACAACTAGGCGAATTCACAGATCTATGGTAGGTTCGGTCATTTCAGTTTTCATTACTTGTTTTGATATATTTAAATGTTGAACTAATACTACTTATTATAGGTACTATTCGAGAAAATTGACAACACGTAAAGCCTATTTCGAGAATGGTACATACCTTTCATGTAGACTACCGTCCCCAAGGGGGCAAATATGTAAGCACCAAATTCACGTACAGCCTCCACGAGACCCTGATGATGACTCACAATCCTTGTCACGTACATGTAAGCGTGAAGTAATGGTCTCTCAACAGCGATTCTCTTGGTAGCATTTGGGTTTTTCCTGCTCTTGTTGTTTCACCTTTGTTGTGCTAGCCTTATCCCTGCCTTCAACGCTTTTCGACACTTGTCGATTCTCATTTCCTATGCTTGCTACTTTGTCCCCAATCCTTGTATTCGACTTATTGTTGCGATTTGACCTTTCCATTGTGTTTTTCATCCATTCCCACCCCTAGGAGCCCTTTAGAGGACCTCCCAAGCCATCTCCAACTTTCAATTTTCAGTTTTGGTCAACCAATACAAATCTCCCCCTATTATTTCAAGATCTCCCACGGGAGATTTGACTTTTGCAAGTGGAGATTTGGATTTTGACCCCCTTTTGGCCAATTTTCAGAGGCATTTCACCTCCTTTTCACCTACGAACAATCTCCAACTCTGCTTTCCAACCCCGCATTCCAACCCAGGACCTCCCTCTATGGATCGCCCATGGGTCGCCCCCGGGCGACCTGGACTGGTGAAAAATGCTCATACAAGACATTCGAGCCTTTTGCTTTATTGTTGTTTTCATCTAAGCTTTGCTAAAAGCTTCATATCGCGTCAATACACCACCCAAATCTCAAGCCACAGGTTCAAGCTTTCAAAAGCTCTTTTTGCATTCCCTTTCCTATTGTTGCCAAGAGGATTCCCTACTGCTGCAAGAGGACATAGGTTGCCAACACAAGGATTTCTAAGGGTAGTGGAGGTTCACACGTCTCATAATCCAGGTTCCTTAGTGTTTTTTTAATATAGTAATTAGACAATATAAATTTGCTCTTGAGAATAGTAATTTGATATTGTGATTTCCTTGATAGGCTAGATAGGATTTGCATTGTTAGATTAGTTTGCTTTCAAAGTTCTTTAGATTAGTTTATTTCAAAGCAATTTCATTTCTTAGAGTAATTGATCTAAAAATCTAGAATATCAAACAAAAACATAGATCATATTGCATTAGTTAACTACATACTAGATTGCATACATATTTCAATTCCTAGATTAGAAAAAACACTTTATTTTCATAAAAAGATCTAAAAAAACACAAAAATATTGTTTTGCACTCATATAAGCTTGCATGCATTCAAAACCCAAAAAAGCACAAAAATATTAGCATCACAGAATGATCACAAACCCTTGATTCCAACACAAGGTAAATGCAAAGTCAAATCTTAGATCAACAAACCCTAAGTCAAATTGAGGTTAACTCTAGCCAACTCTCTCTCAGTTTGGGTTCATGAATGTGCTCTGAGCTTGGAGGCGAGTGGGTGAGGGCAATCCTTGAAGAGATTAAGGAATTCACCCTAGACCACAACATGATCAACAAGCAAATCAAGAACAACAACACAGGCTGATGTTATTCTAAACACAAGTTATCATCCAACAATTTGAAGAACAACTCCAACTCAACAGAAGTATCAACAAGAACAATTGTCAACCTGCACAATGTTGGAATCTTTGGAATCCAAGCAGAAGAACAATGACTAGGGACCCTTCGAGTCATATAGTTATTTCAACCACAACAGTCACAGAACATCATATCAGAATCAACACACAATAAAGGCCCCAGGACCGGTCGACCACTCTCCGCAAAGTCCAGCTCTCAAGCGAGCCAAACCGCCCCTATGTCTCGCCTCCTCTCGACTGGCTACTCCCATGAGAGCGAGAGTGACGTGGAGGTTCGCCCCATGGCAAGGAGAGGGGTCCATGTGCGCGGCAAAGCTGACTCAACCACCCCAGGCTATTGAGGCGTGTTTTTGAGTGTATAGTCACAATGCATGATTTCACAATCATAGGCAATGTTGTATGTTACATCATGAACTTTATCAAATTTTCATTTGCTTGTCACTTTCAACCAAACACTTTGCATTTTGCAATTCCACTATGGCAATGCTTAAGTCTTTAGACTTGAAGTTGTCATTATACTCTGATGCTTTGTCTAAGTTCACATCAAATGCCTCTCTAAAGTCATCATAAAGAACTAGCAGGCCCTTTGAAGCTTTTGGAGGTTTCAAACTTAGAATTCTAATCGGACATGTTCCAACACAAAGGATATCTACTAAAGTGCCATGACAATGAGCTTTATGACCTAGATGATTTACACATTCTATTTCCTTTTGTCTCTTCAAGACATCTCGTTCTATGTAAAGGTTTCAACTTCTTATGCAATAAGGACCTTGAATGCTTCCCAACTATTGTCAATTTTTATTTCAATATAGTTAAGGACTTTGGTAGAATTTATTTACATAAATGCTCATGAATTTGATATACCATTTGTGATGGATTTTCTTCAATGCCACTAGCAAGAGCAATTGACACATGTTGTTCATGTTTCTGTCATAGCTTCTTACATATTTCCATATTGATAACTTCACATTATCTCCTACCAAGCACCCTTGTCAAAAGTTTCCCTTTGATATGGATTTCTCTTCCAATGCCACTTTGGACACCATATTCTTGTGAAAAATCAACTTTCAAAAAGTTTTCTCAAAAGTCACTTGACCTTTCCAAATTAAAAGCACTTGAAAAATGCATACTTTGCCCATTACAATAGCCAGGAATATTTGATCCATTTGGGCTACTAAAGGATATTTCAAGCCTTGGATTCTCTACCATGTCTCTAATCTGTTTAAGAACTCAATAGCCTCATTCTGTACCAAATAAATTCAGAGATCCAACACCATGGTTTTACAAGGATCCATCTGACTAAAGCATTTCCTTAGATCTTGTCCTCATCATAATAATCAATTTGATAGATACTAAGTCCTGATACATTGCCTCACATATTTCTCTATGCAGAGGATTGAAAAAAAAAATCTTGTTTGTGGTTTCATGTTTTGCATGTGTCTTGGAGACATTTCAACAAACAATTCACATGCTTCCATGAGAACACACTTCTTTGAGGAATAATGTCAAACAATTTGCACACCCTGCTCTTCATGTATATTTCATTGAGACATTTTGACGAACAGTCCATGCGCTCTACTCTTTACACATTTTTTCAAGGTGTATTATCAAACAAATCGCGTGTCTATCGTTTGAGATGTATTGTGAAGCAATTCACATTGGTTGCTATGTTATACACAATCCTTTAAGGCATTTTGTCTAGCAGGTCGCAAACCTGTTGTTCTTGGTTCAATGCTGCACATAAAACGTAGACCAGAGCATTTCCAACTATAATATCTGATAATAAAAAACCCTTTATGCATTGATAGATGTCGATACCCTAATTCGTAGCCATCATTGGCGTGAGGATGCTAACAAAGATTGTATAATCTGAATTTAAATCTTTGCTTGAACGTTTCAAAAGACTTTTCAACACATCCATTTTGTTTGTATATACAAATTCGATGTTTGAACTTCTGTTGCATTTGGACTCTAGCCCTACTGTGCAATTTGCAAAATGCAAACCAGGGCCAAAGACCGGTTTGCAATTTGCATTCATCTCCCTTTCATTATTCTTTGATAGATACCTAAATCTATACCATGGCTCCCATCCTGGCATACGCTGGCAAAGGTTGCGGCATATGGCTTTACACATACCATTTACATTTTTTTCAAACATTTCTAAAGCTTCCTCACAAATCCATAAATCCCATGTATGGTAGCCCCCATTGCAAATATTTCAAGGAATGTTGGAGTTTTTGCACATTCCTTGAAATATTTAGCCTAAACAGGTTGCGTTCCTATTTGCAGAAGCATTTCCAACTAAAACATCTGACAAAAACCTGCCTTCCGTGCGACTCAAACCTAATTCAACTCTTATCTCAACATAGGTGTGAAGGATAGTGGCGTTAATGGAGGTCGCACCTTGCACAAACATGAAGAATGCTGAGAAAGGTCGTAGTTCTGGGTTTACACGCCTTTTGCAAACCCTAATATTACAAATGGTGTTTCAACTGATGTTTTGCCTTCCTGCAAGGGTTAATTCGGGGCTGGGACAAATTTTGCACGAAATGAAATGCAAGATCCGGGGCGAAATATGCAGTTGCAAGTCTTACATTTCGCAATCCAGGGTTTATAAAAGATTTGCAATTTGCAATCCAGGTTCGGACTGTAGATTGCAAGTTTGGAGTTGAAAACGATTTGCAATTTAAATCCTTCGGCTTCAATGCCGAAATCCTTGTCAAAAATTGATCAAAAATGTACTATAATCAAATGCGTGTGAATTTAATGACAAAATTGTAGCATTAAAAGTATTAATTCAAACTCACAATGAGAGATTGAACTAGACTCGAACAAGAGTACTTTGATGGATCGAAAAATAACAAGACTTCAAATGTTATGGCAACTCAATCTGATTCTAAGAGGTGCTCTTGGATTTGGAACTTTGTCAACACCAATTCAATGCAACATGACAATTATAGGGTTTTACACATAATTGCAAATGTATTATTTTAAATTTGAAATTCCAAGGAAAGGAATCAATGAAGGTTGTAAATGTAAGTCAAGAGCCAACCTTAGCAAGACAAAGGAATATTCACATGTTATAGGTGATAGGTTAAAATGATGACTGTATGCATGTAGACACACGAAATGAGTGTAGGAGTTCAGGACAACACTGAGAGGGGGGTGAATCAGTGTTGTGTAAATTTTCAAATCTTTTTCAAACTTTAACTTTCAAAGCACAAGGAGAGAAGGGTATCATTGGTTTATCAAACACATGTGCACAAAACTGAGAATGAAGAAGGAGAACATAACCTTATAAGCAACGTATTAACATACACACATACAGATGAAAACAATATGACACATAACACAAATGTGCACGAGTGGAAAACCCTCCTGGGGTATAAAAACCACTCCAAAACTGCCTCACTGGCTTAACCTTGAAAATATCTTTACAAGCCTCACTGGCTGATGTAAGTGTCTCACTGACAAATGGTCTTACCGACCTACAAGCCTCACTGGCATACTGTTGTGCCTCACTGGCATTTCACAATCAATCAGAACTCTAAATATCATGTGCAAGAAGTGATTGCTGCTCAATCTGATTTGCACCATTCAAATCAACTCATCTGCAACATATATTCCATCATTCCAATCCTCTGATATTCTATCCTTGAATTATCTAATTCACCTGATCAGGGAAACAAAACATATCTCACTACAAATTAGCTCATACACACATTCTTCTGTGTTTTCTTTTTAAAAGAATTTTCATAAAGTTGTCTTCATAATCGTATGTTGCTCTGCACTTCAACTCACTTATCAAAGCACCTGTAAGCCCAATTAATATTAGATAATGATTCATCTTCTTCTGCAATAAATCGATCTTATAATCCATTCACCTTCATTTACATCAAAAGACTTTTCATATTTTGTCTTCAATCTTTGATATTCTTGCATCTGTAAAAAACAGTCTCTTCAAATTTTCTTTTCAAATTCTCTGAGCATAAAACATTTCATATATTCAATGATCTTCAATATATTATTTTTGCCTTCATGACATTTCAAACCAAACAAAATTGTCTTCAATAAAATCCATTTGTAGGAGAAAATAAAATCTCTTTTATTTGTATCCTCTTCATTTCTTCAATTTCTTCAAATAAACCTTTTTATATTCTCTTCTGTGCCTAATCAAAAAAATCTTCAAACAAAAACATATAATATCAAATCCCATTTGAAAACACTTCATGTTCTCTGCAAAAACACATTTCCAAAAACCTTGATCTTCTCTGGAGAAAAAAACAAACTTCAATCCTCTTCAAAATTCTCTGCAAAAAAAAACTTTTTAACTTCTTAAATGAAATCTTAATCTGCCTTAGGAAACTCCCTCATTAAAAAACATCTTCATTTATTCCATTAACACCAAAAAAAATCTCTCTAGATCATATTGCCTTTGCATAAAAAATTTCCTCAAAAATCATTTCTTGGAATTGTTAAATTAGAAAAAAATAATTTCTAATTTAAGAAATGTTTATCACCACAAAGCTATTAAAAAGCCTTTTGAAATAAGACTTACCATTTTAAAAGTCTATAAAATATGGATATAGGCCGATAAAAGAAGTTTAATAATTAGAAAGAAATCTCCAAAGATATTTGCATGTGGCTTATGGCTTTTAGAGGAAACAAAGGCCGATGAAAAAGATCCTAAAAAGAACAAAGCTATTAGAAGCAACTTAAGCGACCTTCATGGAAATCAGGTTCCCTCTATACTCAAAACATTTTGAATCCTTAAAAAATTAATCAAAGTATCTTTTGAAACTTAAAACATGTTCTAAGGATGAACAAGGAATATGACAAGGAATTCGTGCCCATTCAACTTTATAAAGACTTTGACAAGGAATATGACAAGGAATTCGTGCCCATTCAACTTTATAAAGACTTTGACAAGGAATATAACACCCCACGCCCATGTAAAGACTTGAACAACCGGTGGAAAGAATAAAGAGACCGATCAAACATGACACTAAATACCCATCAGCAGCTAATACTAAGTGAATTGACTTGCAATAAAAGGTCAACTAACAAACATAAGATAGGTAGAATAATGGTTTAAAGTCATTTTAAGTCATTTAGGATTTTTAGACAAAAAGCTTAGGATAAAGAACCACAAATCCTAAAAACATTGCTTCACACAAGAAACCCTTAAACACATATCATTGCTCTATGGTAGAGACAAGGAAACATATCATGAAGGATAATAAACAACTCTTGAGCAAACCTTAACATGAATATAGTGACTTGATCTCTATTGATCTTCTAACTCCTGAGATCACCTCTTCCATGATGAAACCAATCCTTGATCCAACCTTATTGCAGAGAATGCCAAACAACAAACACCTCAAAAATGCAATCATACATCTAGATATCAAATCATGATGAAGACTACTGTGTTTCACTGCATATCATATCATCTGTATCAACCATACTGCACGCTGTGATGGAAAGAACACATAAGATGATGTACTCCTGCAAGATGATGTACTCCTGCTCCTCTTGATTAGTGACCTTTAGATGAAGCATGAACACACTTTTGACATCAATGACAACTTGTCACCATCAATGAGACTTCTATTGTAATAAGCAAACTCAATCACATAAACATGCTTCCTTGCGACAATGTGACAAAAATGACAAGGTGCAACAACCACCAATTATGCTCGGAAAATGGGATAAATTGCACGTTAACGAAAGCAACACCATGCAAGACTCGAGAATTAAAATGCAAGTGGACAAATCAAATATGTGGAGCTAAACCAAAGGTCAAAAAACAAAGCAACATGGTCAAAAAGGCAAAAGAACTAAAATGTTGATAGGATTTCGCAAAAAGATGACCTAAGGGATGACTTGTGACATTCTCTGATAAACCAAGATGATTGAAACCCCTATAAAAGTTGAACATGACCAGGACCTTGATAACTTGGTGACTCCATTAACCAAATCGCATAGATGCTTGCGACATAACCCTAACTGTGACAAGAACTAGAGGTAAAATGCGACAAATGAACCTAAGGTTTAGGATGTTAGTTTAAAATGATGAATGCATGAACATAAGCTTTAATAAATGAACATATGACTTGCTCTCCTTAAACCAAAATATGAAAGGCGGTAGAAAGGAACGAAAAGGTAGGGTCCCCAATTTTGAAAGGTTAGGGGCATGTTGTGAAGGTCATAACACCTACCACCTTGAACCAGGTCGCCCGAGAGACCTTCTTGATTGTCTCTATTGGCATGAATGACGAGGAAAAAAATAGTTTTTGTCACATTCAATTGGTTTCTCTGACTTGTTGATCGTTTTGATGGTTTATTTAATTTTTATGTGTTTTTGATGTTTTACAACTTTTTTCGTTTTTCAACTTTTCTACTTTTATGAGTTTTCTAGGTTTTTCTAATTTTTTTGAATTTTCTAAAGTTTGATTCAGCGCTTTCTCCTTCCAAGACACCTACATGCAATTGAATGCCACTCATGAGCAAGCTTGGTACATGGACGCACTAGAGGCATTATTTGCTATAGATTATGCCATCCTCTAGTGAGTGGGTCTAGCAAGAGTAGCACAAATTCTGATTGTTAGTCCATTGTCTTGCATAGGTTGCAAATCCTTACGTACTGGGATGCTAACCGGAACACCTTCTAGTTTCCTTCGATTTCAAGAGAGTAGGCCATCACTATTTATGATGTTTACCACATCCTTAGTGTCCTTGTTTGAGGGGAACGACTAACTTTGCCTAAGAGAGTCAAAGCATGAGAGGAGCTAGCATGGCAGCCATCATGGGAGACACATGACTAGGAGATAGCCTGACATCCATCTTAGATCCATTCCTACACTTGCCATTCTACCCCTATGGAAGGTCTTGATCGACCTAATTGCCACCCACTTGTCAGGAGGCAAGAAGGCTCCTATGCTTAGGTGGTGATGGGAACCAATCATCCAATGGTTGGAGCGAGGCATAGTTTATGCATGGGGAGTCGACATTCTGGCCTTGGTCTATAGAGACCTCTATCAGATTTCTTGACAAGGAGCTCTTGCTTTTAGCCACCCTTCTCTTGTTATGATGTGGGTCCTTGAGTACATTATACCATATCATTGAGCAATACCCCCTTTGGACTCAACACTTCCAATAGGTATGAGATGGGGTCAACTTGGGCATTTGACACGTCAACATGAGCAATAGCTACCTTGATTGATGAGGACTTTATTGTGGACTCCTACATAGAGATGGAGGAATAATGGCTATGAGACAAAGCCATGTGAGTCTATTGTCGAGGAGTTGCCTCCTTGATAGATAGGAACAACTTAGTGGAGTCTCATTCTATTACACAAGTGCTTCAACACCTTGGAGATGAGTACTGTGAAGACTTGCCCCCTAGGCCCCCATGTTATAGGTCTTTTCAAGAGTTTATCGATGCACAATGAGGACCACTTCCATGGGTTCCACTTGTTTCAATTATATGGCCACTTTGAGGACTAGGAACAAGATAGTGATGAGCACGGCGTGCTCAACCACTTGTTATGGTAGAGGATGACGAGATAGACAAGGAGTCCGACATGAACTACGTTCCTAAGGGAGGAGAAGAGGAGATATCATCAGAGGGTAAGGAGATAGCCCCAAAGGATAAGGAGGTAGCACCAAAAGGGGCCACACTTGCACCTCAAACTATTTCATTTATAGAGCTGACATAGGATGAGATGAGGATAGGTGACCCTCGTGAGTACCATACTTTCTCACTTCTTTCTTCACTTTTTCCTTCAAACCTGCAACTCACTATTGATCGATAGAAGGACATTTTTAGAAATGTTTTCCTTAGATGTCCTGATTCTTATCATGGGATGATCCGAGGAGGCACTCTTAGTTGATGTAGGGGTGCCTACACTAGCAAGTCAACTTACAAATGTTTTTTTTTTGTATCTAACATGTTTTTACTAAGGTCAGTTAAGCCCTTTTTTTCTAAATTGTAGAGGTTGAAGCAATCTACACACCAAGCACCCCTAGAAGCTGTGTTGGGCACCCTAGAATAGTTATTTTGGCCAAAAACCAACTCTATAGCCCAAAAATTGAGTTTATTCATTTTATAACCCCAAAAATCACTTTTTGTAATCACAAGGTTGAGACACTTTTCCCAATAATATGGACACTCTCAGAGGACTCTTAGGCACTAACACAGTGGATAGTTAAAGGAGATCACGAAGCAGGAGTCCTAGAGGATCTACATGCCAATGATGATGTTGAAGTCTTTGAGAGATTTGCTACTTATTGCTTTGAAATTTTAGTTGCCCCCTTGCATGGGAAGATTCACACTAGTGTGCACTCTTTGCTTCTTGGTTCCCTTGATGGAACCTTGTGTACTCGAACACTTTATTCAACACTTATTTACTATGACAACCAAGATTGGAGGTGATCTATAAATAGTTATAGCGGATGTCCTTTATTATGCTTCACTCTTGTGCACATGGATGGTTTTGGAATTTATTTCTTTATGTTTATGAACGTTTATGCTTATACATGTACGATGGTTTGTTGATGTTGTTTTCATGATTTTATGTATATACGAGATGGATGCAATGTAAAACTCAAAATGTATAAAGGTATAACTATATAAATGAAATGCAATGTACACATGCTCTTTTGCGTTTATGGATGTCATTTTGTTTAACATGATTTATTTCTTGTTTTTTTAATAATATGCATGTGGAACTAACACTTGGTTGCTTTTAATAGGATTTTTGACCTAGGGGTTTGCAAGTTGACTTGCATAGGGTGACTCACTAAACTTTTGAGATAGAAATTATTAGGGAATCAAATAGGAATGGGGAGGAGATGGAACAATTTAAATTAAGTTGTACAAAAGGCTAAAGACTGAGACTTATCTAGACTAAACTCTTAGACTAATTTTTTACGTAGACAAGCAACAAATTTTATAGGCACCTTCTAGACTTAGATCAAATATTTTGTAAGCATTTGGTGATAGCGAACTTGTTGTCCACCAAATCATATCACAAAGTACTTCAAGGAATGACTTGCTCAAATCATATAAGCACAGAGTCTGGGATCTAATTGAAAACGTTGATGCCTCCAATATCCAGGCAGTGCCCAAACAAAGAAACAAGGATGTTGATAGACTGGCTACGATTAGTTGTCATGTCCCTATAATGATTTATAATTGAATCGTTTATTTAAATAATAACTTAGCCTTATATAAACTAAATATATAATATATTTATTTAAAATATATTATTAATATGTATTAGTTAATAAATAATATTATTAATTTAATATAATTTAAATATTATAAAATATATGAAATATATATATTTAATTAACTAGATATATTATAAATAAAAATATTTTAATATAATATTTATGTGAATAATTAATAAGATATATTATTATATATAAAAATAAATATTATGAAGACTCTTACCCATTAAAGTTAGAAAATAAAGTAATTTGGAATAAGGCAAAGTAATACGGTTAAACAAAAGGTCAAATTCAAAATAAAATCATATAAAGATAAAAGTCTAATAAGACAAAAACATTATTTATACTTAATAACAAATGTATTTATTTATACTATATATATTATAGAAATAATGTACTTTAAAAAGATTAAGGGGAGGCCGAAGGAGGATATTTATAAGTGCAGCGATTAAGTTGGTTGACACCAGCGATCACATTAATAAATAATATATTATAAATATATTTAATAATATAAATACAAATATTATTATTATTTTATATTGTAATATAAATATAAATAATATAATATAAATCATATATCATTTATTATGATATAAATGATATAATATAAATAATATAAAATAAATAATATATCATTTATTATAATGATATAATATAAATACAAATAATATAAATAAATAATAATATAAATAAACATCTTTTAACCTATCCTCTTATGATAAGGGAGTTACATATGGTTAGAACTAGTTTTATCACAAAAGGGAATTAATATAAAGTAATAAAAATTATAAGAGGATAAGTATGTCTTTTACCACCAAGCATAATAAGAGATGTGTCTCTTCGAACATATCCCTTGAAAGGGAAATAAATAAAGGTTGTGAGATAGAAGGGAATCATGATCGGAAGAAAATATAAAAAGAGTATCGGATATATATATATATATATATATATATATATATATATATTTCTGAGTCATAAGTAGAAAAGATATCATAAATTAATATATAGAGATGTACATCAGCAATAAAAGGGAGTGAAATATATATTATAAAATATATGAACGACAACAACAATACAATCAAAATTATACATAGGTAAGGAATTTCAGGTAAAGCTACATCAGGTAAGTAAGTATTTATATTTACTTATTCAATTTATGATTTGTAAGAATTTATATTTACTTATTCAATTTATGATTTGAATTCATAAGTGATTTATTAACACCATATGTGGGAAAGAGTAGAAAGTGCCAAGGGGCCATTCATGGATATTTATCACATAGAGGCCTTGTCACATGAGGTATGAGGTACCCATAGTGCAAGGATTGTGAATTAATGGGCTTGGCTACCTAGAGTACCAAGGAGTCTCACAGAGGCCTTAGCTCCAAGAGTACAAAGGTACTTCTTGAGTAAGGATGGGAGACATTAGAGCCCCATGATGGATAACGGCAATTTTCATCTCATCTCATATAAGTTGTTAATAAATGACATATGAGAGATAGCAAGTGTGTAATATGTATAGATAAAGATCATAGATCATGTGAAATATTATGATAGAGAATATACAAGGCATATGAATAATGATTGTAAGAATAGCATGTGAAATATGAAAGATAGATAAGGACAATAGTGTTAATCCACTCACCACTATGGAGAGTAAGGAAGATTAGGGGCAGGCAATCGACCAAGGATAGGTACGGGTTCATGGGTCTAGAACACCCCTTCAAGCCCTTGTCTCAAGATGGTACCTTAGGGAGCAAGAGGTAGTCTTTTGACTTGAATCGTCTAGAGAGCCCCAAGTCAAAGTAAGGTCCTAGAGTGGCCTGGGTCTAGAGTACCCCTCGAAGGAAGAACGACCTATACCATTGGCATTGCACCCTAACGGATTCACTCTCATAAGATGGAGGATTTGATTAACAAAGGCCCAAGTATATATCTTCTAGAGAATCATGAAATGTATACAATCAATCTATGATAACAAATGGCTTATGTTTATAAATGATGACATGTGATTTTGAAAGAAGATTTGAATACTAATGTTCTCTTTGTAAGTTAAAATTGTGTGCAAGGTTGAGGAAATTTTGGCTTGCTAGAAGGGGACATTACATTAATGCCCAAAGCAAAATTCAAATCAGCATGTGAAGATTGTTGTGAGGCCTGTTGTGCCTAACAATGTGATGAGTTGGCAAGTATTTGAATGTGACCAGGAGATTGTGAATTTCTTGCAAGATGAGGCAGAGTTTGCTGCCAAGAATCAAACTCTAAGATTCAATTAAAGACTAGTAAACTACCTAGAAGATTGATCACTTTAGAGAGCATATTTGGTGTTGATGATCACCCAAAGAAGGAGAAAATGAACATGACAATCAAGAAAGAAGACTATGAAGAGGTGGAGATTGCACATGGCCGATTTCTAAAACATGGAAAGGTATGTGATCAAGCTGAAAGGCAAAGTTTTGTTGAACTTTGTAATGAATTTGATCATTTAATTGCTTGGAATTATAAGGATCTGAAATGCTTTGACTCTAGTTTAATCCAACATACCATTGATCTAGACCCCAATGCAAAGTTTGTCTGCCAAAAACAAAGGCCAGTCAATCCCAAAATAGAGCTATTAATGAGAAGAGAGCTATGCAAACTCATAGAGGCTAAAATTATTTATCCAATCAAACATTCCTCTTGGGTAGCTTACCATGTTCCAGTTAGGAAGAAAAATGGAGAAATCATATTGTGTGTGGACTTTAGAGACCTAAACAAGGCCTCCCTTAAAGACAACTATCCACTCCCTTCCATGGAGCAAATCCTCCAAACAGTGGCAAGAGCTGAAATATTTTCGCTCCTAGATGGCTACTCAGGCTATAACCAAATTCTTGTAAAAGAATCAAAACAATACAAGACAACCTATACCACCAAGTGGGGTACTTTGGCTTATCAGAAAATGTCATTTGAGTTGACCAATGCTGGGGCAACTTTCCAAAGAGCAATGGATTTGGCCTTTAAAGGCTAAACAATGATATTATTTTAATGTATCTTGATGATTTGACTGTGTATTCTAAGTATGTAGCCGACCACCTAGGTCATTTGAGAAAAGTCTTTGAAAGATGCAGGGAATATGGGATATCATTAAATCCAAAAAAATGTGTATTTGTTGTCCCAGAAGGCAGATTGTTGGGGCATAGAGTCTCAAAAGAAGGATTGGCCATTGATCCGGAAAGAACAAGTGCCATTCTAGCTCTTTCCCTTCCCAATCACAAGAAAGGCATGCAAAGTTTTCTAGGAAAGATTAATTTTGTGAGGAGGTTCATACCCAATTTTGCTTCAATAGCAAAACCCCTCACCGCCATGCTTAAAAAGAATGTTGCCTTCACATGGTCAAAGGAAGGCAAAGACAGTTTTGAAGTTGTCAAGCAGGCCATTGCACAGGGTCCAACGCTGATAAATCCTAACTATGAAAAGAATTTTATCCTTTATGCCTTTGGAGGCAAAGAGGGCATATCAACAGTTTTAACACAGCAGAATGAAGATAAATTGGAACAGCCAATTGCTTTCTTCAGCGAACCACTCAGAGAATATGAGTTGAAGTATGATTTTGTTGAAAAACAAGTGTTTGTTGTGGTGAAAGCACTCAAAAAGTTTAGGCATATGCTTTCAAACAACAAGATTCAATTGATGGTGAACCATCCCGGCGTGAAAGAGTTTCTTTTAAGCAGAGATATTAATGAAAAGAGGGTTGGGTGGATCAAAAAAGTAATGGAGTATGATGTCGACATCAACATCACCAAGCTTGTATGCGACAAGGGCCTGTGTGAGTAGATGACCGCAGACCCTGAGGTAATAAATGACGTTGTGTGTGTCCTTGGGCAGACACAGACAGCTGATTCCCACGCTCCAACTAACTGGCACCATGACATGGCTACGTTTCTGCAGTTAGGAAGATGCCTGGATGTATTGGATCAAGCCAAAAGAAGGTAATTTCAGCTCCAATCCATTCCTTATGTTCTTATTATGGTGTCTTGTTTAGAAAAGACATCAATGGAGTTCTTCTAAGGTGCATTGCACAAAATTAGACCTCTAAGGTATTAGAAGAATTTCATAATGGCCATGTTGGTGGCCATTATTCTCCAAGAACAACTACTGTCAGGGTCATTAGGGTTGGTTATTATTGGCCCAATTTATTCAGAGATGCCCGTAGATGGGTAAGAAGCTACAAAGAATGTGCATTATTTGTAGGAAAACAAAGTTTGGTTGCTCTTTCCCTTCATCCAATTCAAACTGATCAACCATTTTCCCAATGGGGTTTGGACTTCATTGGAATGATTAATCCACCTTCCAGCGCTAACCACAAATGGATTTTAGCAGCCACTGATTATTTCACCAGGGGGACAGAGGCAGTTGCATTGACGGATGCCACAGAGGCCTCCATTTTAGACTTCCTTGAGGGGATAGTTACCAGATTTGGTGTTCCATTCACCATTATTTCTGACAATGCTAAGGCTTTTGTAGGCACAAAAATCAATGAATGGGCACTAAACTATGGAATTTATTTGAAGACCTCATCCAATTACTACCCCCAAGGGAACGGCTTGACTGAGTCCACAAATAAAAACTTGATCAAGATCATCAAAAGAACAATGGATGATAATCAAAGTTGGCATTCCAAGTTGAGGACAGTTCCCCGGGTTGATACAATTACCCCTAAGAGGGTCATTGGCAATTCACCCTTCATGCTAGTATATGGAAAAGAAGCAAGACTTCCATTGTCATTGGAGTTGCCTTCCCTTGAGTTGGTCCAACATCTGGAACTGCTAGAGAATGATGCCATGACAATCAGATTCACTAAGTTGATGGAGCTTGAAGAAAAGAGGGATGCTCTATAAAAACCCTTGAAGCTCACCAAAATCAAGTCAAGAGGACCTTTGACAAAAAAGAAGTTGACAAAGTCTTCCAAGAGGGAGATTTGGTTCTGAAATGGGATGAAGACAAAGCTAAGGTTGGGAGGCATTCCAAATTTGATGCCTCATGGAGTGGCCCATATATCATCACCAGTTGCAAGCAAGCTAATGCCTTTTAACTCTCCAAGCTGACTAGTGAATCACTTATGATCCCAATGAATGGGATTCATCTCAAACCATACTTCTAAGTTTGGTTTTGGGATCCTTGTAAATATTTAGAGTAGGTTAGTTTATGTTTTAGGCTTCCCTTCCTCTGGTGCTTTTGCACAGTCAGCTTTCTCATTAGGAGATTGTTTGCCATGTGTGTTTTTTTGTGTTTTCTGGAAGCATTTTTAATTTTGTTTGGTCATGTGGATGCATTTCTTTTGACCCTGTGCCTAATGGATTGTATAAAGCAACTGGATCCTTGTGTTTAGCAAGCAAACGCCCCTACATAGTCGCCAAAATGTTATCCTATTTTGCCTTCTGGCCAAATAGCCTAACAATCCATAATCCTAGTGTTCCCACCTTTTGAAATGCAAGAGAAAACCATCCAAAATGGCTAAGTCCCAAAAATCATAAGTTTTCCTTGTGTTTTCAATGTTTTCAAAGTTTTGAAGTTCAAAGTTCTCCCCTTCATCATACCATCCTAATCGGCTCCGAACTCCGCTTTATTCTTTGCAAAATCCTCTAAGTGCTCAAAATTCTTTGGGTGTTGGGGGTTAGACCTCCTTTCTTCCTTCCTTTTCTTTTGGAAGGAGAAAGGCGGAAGGCCCGACGTCCAAGCTCTAACTCTTTCCCTTTAAAAATTTCTCTAAGTGTTTTGGGGAATCGGACTTCGAACTTTTCTTCTTCCCTCTCCCCTTTTCTCATGGAAGGTGAGAGGCGGATGGCCCGATGACCGACCCCCAATAGGTGTTATTTCTTTCTAAGGCATTCTGTCATTCTGATTAGCCTTTTGGGTGGACCCACAGCAAGCTTGCAGAACCGCGGGAAGAAGACATGTGGCAAGGTCCAATAGCTAATCATCCAAGCGACCCTATGGGTGCCACGTGGTCTACCTTGTGACTCTTCCGCCATTCCGCAGAGCATTTCAGTGAAGATTTGTATATAGCCGCGGAACAACGGGAAGCTGCCAAGTGGTCATGGCGTCATCCGAATTAGCTTTTACCAGTGAAGGCATAAGACGGAAGGCCTAAGGCCCAAACTCCACCAAAACTTTCAAAAATGGCTAAGTCTTTCAAATTTGCGAAGTTTGGGGTTCTTCTCTTCTTCCTTTTCTTGAGGAAGCCGAAAGGCAAAAAGTCTGAAGTCGGAAGTTTGCCAAATCTTTTCAACTGTTACTCAGTCGCGGAGGTCGGAGTTTTTCTTTTTCCTCTTTCTTTTGGAAGGCAGAAGGATGAAGGCTTGAGGCCCAATCTCCATCATTTTCTCAAACCGACTAAATAAATGGAAGGCGAGCAAGTGGCTAAGGTAGAAATAAAAAGAAAAGCAAATGTTTGCCTTTGTCGACAAACACTTAAGGTTTGGCAAACCTTAAGTTCGTCGATCGACAAGTTTGCCGACAAATGAACGAAGCAAGGAAAGACTCCGTCGGGAGGTCGGCAAAATTGCGAACCCAACAATTAGTTCAAACTTCCCAAAGTTCGCCGACAGGGCGATTTGCCGACAAGGCAAAGAAGATAAGGAAGGAGATAGCTAAGTTCTAAAAAGGAGAAAATTGCTGACTAAGAAGTCAAGGAAAAAGGAGAAATCGGCTAAGGCACGGGAGATTCGCAGAAAGCAAGATTCACCAATAAGGCGAAAAGCTATGAAGAGCTACCAATCGAAGAATCGGAGAAAGAAAGAACTTGCCAACAAGTTCACGATTTTCAGATATCATCGATAAGGCAATAAAGAAGAGCTATGACAAAGGCAAAATAGAGGATAATTATGAAAAGGGCAAAATTGCCGACAAAGCCAAAGAGTGGCGAAGGCTAAGTTCGAGAACATTCAAATTTGTCGATAAGGCAAAATGGCGCCAAGAAACATGGTTCAGAATAGTTAAAGTTTGCCGATAAAGCAAAACATGAGAAAAGCCAGTGGCCAAGCTTGACTCACAGAGATGGAGATTCGCCGACAATGTGATTAGAAGGCCCAATTCGCAAAAGTAAAGTTTTGTCGATAAGGCAAAAGCAAGGCCAAATATGGTTTGCAAAAGCAAGATTTTATTGATAAGGCGAAAGGAAGAAGAAAGAAGCCATGGTTCAGAAAAATGAGATTTTGTCGATAAGGCAAAATAAAGGGCCAAAAAAGGGAAAATCAATAAAGTGTAATCTTTGGAATATTTAAAGAAATTTAAATATTTTAAAGTGTTGTAAAAACTTGTTCAATCCCTAAATTCGTGCCATTGTTACAGGGTGAAGGTACCCAACATTAAATTTCGCAAGCCAAAGTCAATTGTAGGTAGCTGAAACAGTGAAAATCTTCAATGCTTCTGTATAGATGAGAAACAAAATGGATTTGTATGTACCTGGAGGTATTCTGGGACCTTCTCTCATAAATGTGTCTAGCACCCATGCGTGTAGGCAATCTCTTCTGCAGTTTTGCAGACTTCAAGGGCCATGGTTGTTGTCCCTCTTCTGGCAATGTTTATGAGCCAAAATTAATGTAGCATAGGCACATACATCAAGTCGATTGACTAAAATCCAACGTCAAGGGCTGCTACAACGATTTGAAAATGATATATATATATATATATATATACATGATTCAAAGATGTAAAAAAGGTGGTTGTTAGTTGTTGTTCTGCACTATTATGTTGGACAATTTGTTGTCATAGATCTTGTAACACAATTGCAAGAACTAATAGAATTTGATGCATTGTGCCTACAGCTAGGCCTTTGATGTCTTTTAGTATGGTTCACCAATGAATATGATCGGTTATTTTATATCTATTTCCCCTGTTACAAATTGCTCTGTTATGTAATGGCTTTCTAGCCTTCATAACTAATATAGGTTGTTATTTCGCCTCTCTCCAAAGTTTTATTCTGTATTTATTTGAGAATTAGATACTGGTATTGTGGGTAAACCAACCCCTTTCTTGGCTTTATTTCTCTGTCGAACCTCTATGTAGCTTGCATGAGTCTGTGTGAACTTTTTACGATCTTGAAGTCGTTGTGTTAACTCGGACACAGTTAAAACACCTTATAACCCTGGTGCATCACCTCCCCCTTTAATTTTAGTATTTTTCTCCCTTTTCCCTGTGAGTAGCATTAGATTTAGCTTAATTCTCTGAGCCTTAAGCTCAAAAATAGGAACTAGCCTTCTCTAGAGGTCTGATCTCATCTGCAAGGTCCCACACCTTGAGACCAGTCCCATTATGTCATTAGAATGCTTGGACAACCTCCAAGCAAGGTGCAATTTCACGTGACAATATGTTGTTTTCCAAGTTTTGAGTTTCAATAAATTTTCTAAATGCAAATAATCTATATGGATGCAGAAATTAAAGTGCACTACATTTTTATATTTCCCCAAATTTAAATATAATTTAATTAACTACTTGCATAAAGTAAACTTGTTTCTATATGAATGCAATCTATATTGCTTTTCCTACAAATGCAATATAATAACTATTTTTGTGTTTTTGGTTTTCTTAGAAAGATCTAATTTATGAAAAACAAATACAATGCAACTAATTAGAAATTGAATCTACTATAAACAAGAAACTTCAAATCAAAGCAAAGAAAAGCAAGCAAATGTTACTTCCTTGGGCAAGACAAAGAGTTTTTAATTATTATGTAAATTGAAAGTTTGTTTAAATAAAACTTTAACAATGGAACTTGTAACAATAGAAGCTTTTAAGAAGCTTTTTGAAGAGGCCTAGTGGTGAGCGGAGGAGGTCCAACAACCATCTTCTTCCTCTCCAACAATGAGGTCCTATTCTTTGATTATAGGGGATAGGCAAGGATACTCTAGATCTAAATAAATTAGAAATTACTTTCAATGCAGAGGAAGCTTTAAAGCTTCAAAACATGAATATGAAAGGAAAAGGCACACAAAATCATGTATGAACATTAAAATATTAGTAGGGCTATTATGCAATGGAAACCTAAATCCAAAAAGGTGATTCAATCATATCAAAGAGGTAGAGAATGAGAGCTTCTTGCAAGAAAAATTGTAGTGCAACAATGGACAACCTCTTGAATGGACAATTTATAGTTGGGAGCTCCAAAAATTGGTGGAGGTGATTGGGAGAAAACTGAAGAGTTGATTGAGAGTCGAGGAGAATCAATCAAGAGGAATAACAATTCAATCAGGGCTAGAGAGAACTCTCAATCACAACCAAAGATGGTGACAAAAAGGTTGGAACTAAAGTAATTATGCATCACCAAAAGACAACAAGGTTGCCCCTTTTGCCAAGGCAAGTTACCCTAGCGACTCTACAATTTAAGTCAAGTCACCTGAAAGCGACCCTACAGGTGCAAGTCTATAAAAGAACTTCAAAGATGTGCAAAAACTTGAAACTCGGTTTGGGTGTTGAACAAGACAAATAAGGGGCTAAGAAAAACAAAGGAAGTATCATCAAGTTTGAAACTATTGAGGGGAAATGTATTTCACACCTTCGTGGGTCGTGAGCTAAACCTACCCAAATCATCATCAAACATGCCATGTTAGCCCATGCAATTTTGGGCACTTACAAGGACTGAAAGATTCACACACCAACCAAACAAGATAGGGTTGCCCCTTTTAGAAAGTGGGTCACCCATTTTACCATGGCTAGTCGTATGGGGAACCCTAAGGTCTCACAAGCACCCTTACAACTAAAGGTGCATAATGCCAATTTCAAAGGAAGAAAACAATGTTGAAGCTAAGTATGTGATTAGGATGGAAAACATATGGGGAAAGTTCTAGATACACTAGGACTTCCATCAATGTGAACAAAGTTGTGAGGAGAAGTAAGCACACCCCGCCAAATCGTCATCTAACTTATTATTTTGGGTACTTACAGACATAAATATCCTAGGTAAATTAGTTAGTCTATAATGAATGATAATCTAATCTAAGATAAAGAGATGACTTAGTACACTATTAAATCATATGCACATAATTTAAACAAATCAACTAATTTGCTAATATACCAAAAAATTTGGACCTATCAAATAAACATCTCAAGACTTAGAAAATCTCTTATTATTGTGTTGATTTACTTTCACAAAAACAAAATTGATGTTTGCAAGTGTAGAACTAAAACATGTGCACAGATCTAAACCTAGCTCCCACATCTAAACTTTGTTTATTTCAATGTGAGAATTTTGTTCACCTTGATATTTACAACTTGTGTCTCAATATGTTGGGGTTTATAAACACTATTTAGGAGCTTGTTACGCTAGATGTGTTCATTGGTCAAAACTTTGTCCAAAGTCAACAATATACAACAAAAATCAAAGACAATAGACAATCATGTAATTTGCTAAGCTATTCCTAAATGACCATAAATGAATTAGGGTTTGTCTTTGTATACAAGATCCTAACATGCAATTTGCAATATTTTGCACTTTAGTTGGTTCCTAAAAGCTAGTTAGAAAGGAGGGACACCTACCAAAATTTCAATTTAAATTTAAAAATTTATGAGTCACTTTCAAACCCACAAATCTAACTCGGTCAATTGTACAAATGCAAAAGTAACCCTAGAGAATGGATGGAATGAGTACCAAACCCAATTGGATAAAATCAAAATGTGTAAAGATGAAATCAAATTTGGACGAAATAATTTGCTAACTTCACCCCTAAAAAAAATTTGGGTTTACCAACTAATAATTATACTAAAAACAAACGATAAAAGATAAATCCAAAACAAAGGGGAAGAGTGAAGGGTACGATAATGACTGATGAGTCCCGAGAATAATGTTTAAATAAAAAGCACCTGGATGTGTAGGTTTAAATAAATGCTCATCATTCGTATATGAAGGCTTTCGGGAGGTATTGACTTAATAAATGTGATAAAATGTAGGCCGCTATCATAATTACTAATATTTTTTTGGCGATTTTAAGTTTTGAAGAGCGCTCAAGTGAGAGGAATTATTCCCCAGATAGAGCCTCGGAAGTCCAACCGGGCCCATGATGACTTGTGCCTGCAAATTCATATTAATTACATTGCAGAATGATAGCTTGTTTTTCCTTTTCTTAACTACAAGAGGCATTACTCAGTCACCTTAAAGGCCATTTGAAAACAGTATATATTCATTACCAACAAAAATAATAGCCTGGATTCATTCTATGAAGATCAATGAATGGTAGAGAGTCTGTCAATGAGAAGATTGAAGGTGTGATTTCGATCAAGAATGCTGAGTCTCACATAGTTTTGGGGGGCACCAAAATGCCTGCCACTGCGAGTGATAATTCCATGACTCCTCAACAACTTCTCACAGTCTTCTTCATCATCTCTTCCTTCACACTTTAGCCAAGCAAATGCTGCATTTATAGAGCAATCCAGATTCAGTCAATTCTGTGTTTCTCTTTACATATTTAGTTATATACCTTCTTCTATAACCTTGTAAACCTGCATTCAAATTTATACTGTCTTGAACTGTTTTTCTAGACTCTTACATATTTGGTCGTGGATATCCCATGAATTTACAATAAATATATCGAATCAAACATATTTGCTCCTACTTCTGTTTCCTTTTTCAACCCTTTCCTCACACCAGTTCACAATTGGTTTATTGGATTCAAAGACACACTTGTGTACCCTGTACTAAACAGAAGATATATATATATGCCACACTTGATAAAAAAATAACAATAAGTAGTTTATTGACCAAAATTGACCATTGACCATTGAAGTAGATGATATTTAAGAATAGGGGATGATATTTAAGGAAAAGGGCATTTTTCTATCAGAAATGCTTCATTGTCAATGTTACCCTTCCATCTTGGATGAACCCCAATTTCACTTCATTTTACTTCATTTTAGAATCTAACTTTATATAAAATATTATTAGGTATTCAGTGGAAGTTTCAGTGCAATGAGTGTTCAGTGGAGCATTCATAATCATGAATCAGTGTTAAAGTGGAGCATTCATAATCATGAGTGTTAAGTGTTAAGTGTTAAGTGGAGCATTCAGTGCAATGAGTGTTTAAGTGTTAGGTGGAGCATTCATAATCATGAGTGTTAAGTGGAGCATTCATGGAGTGGAGCATTCATGGAGTGGAGCATTCATGGAGTGGAGCATTCATGATCATGAGAGATGGATTTTTGGATTTTTGTGAATCACTACTCATATTTGTGAATCACTACTCATATTTCATCACTACTCTGTAGTTGGATCTCAATAAATCATCATATAATATTCTAGATACTTGAAAATAGATTATTTATTTTTCTTGTTACCTGGTTGAGGAGAAGCTAGCCTGCCAAAGAAGTTGCAAAATCGACGTTGGAATGCAGGCAAGCTGAATCGGTGATTAAGACTTACTGCATCTCGAAGCCGCCTCCATCTCTCTGCCATCAATGAAGAGCCATGATGAAAGAATCTACTCTCTTCGACCGTGCTAGAATATTCTTCTGTATCAACCTCAGAAGCATAAGTGTTGCTTACAGACTGCAAAATTTTGCTGGCCCGTAGCTGAGAATCCTTTGAAACTCCAATGGTATTCAGTTCTATGTATTTGGTCATCTTCTTAGCCACTTCCTCATCTTTAACAATTGCCCACCTACACCAATCCTCTCAAGTCAAGAAAGATACAGTGATACAAAACAGAATTTCAGTTTTTCCATCAACTGAAATGAAAAAGAAAATTCCTCCTCATCCAAGAACTGAGTGGAAGGCAAAATACAGTACATTGGCAAAGAAGAAGCAAGTAGTAAAATCAGAGAATATAATGGAAAGAGCTGCTCGCATATAAATTCAAGGCAAAAGTGTGCACAAAAAAGCAACGTGAACATAACACACATGCAACACCAGAAAAAAGCATGCAAGACATTCAAATTGCTTCTAGAAAATGAGATAGCTTAAGGAAAAAATGAACTGTTCAAAGATGAAAAAAGCATCTTACCCAATGCGGGTTCCTGCATGACCTGTGCTTTTAGACACAGTGAAAAGCATAACATCTCCATCTGCAGGAGCAGTGATAGGAGTATAATGTGGCCAGTAATAGGCATGATCATATACAACTGGTCCAGACCCATTTACAACTGCTTCCCTCACAAACCCATCAGGATTATTCGGCGAAGTTACAAGTTCAATATAGTGGTCTTCATTTGCTTTATGCTTGTACTTCCAGGCATCACCAGCCCATCTATATATGCCTGATTTCAAATAGTCCGTCACCACTGGATAAGACTGAAATGAAAAAAATAAAAATAAAAATCATTCATTAATTTTAATACACAACAACTAAGGATGAAATTATCTTGATTGACTTCCAAATTGAGATTTGGGGGATAATCATACCGAATAATAGGGTGCTGCAGAGACAACATCTGTAGGCTTTGACCGACCGGGGTCAGACAGGGCATATAATGCAGCCTGAAAGAGTTGTGTGGAGCCTGTGCCTATAACTAAACTACGCCGTTTAGTCACAGCATTCCCAACGAGGTTATGAAGAGATCTGATTGCCTTTGCTAACTCTGGCTGTAGAAACCAGCATATGTTTTCCGTATCTGCAAAGTAGCTCATCAGCTGCCATCCCAAAATCACAGTTGTAGTCTCTTGCCCCTTATTAATCCAAAAGAACTCAAACATTGTTGGGTCTCCACTGCATTCAATCCAACAGTAAACCACTCAAATCTAAATTTTTATACATCAACAAATCTTTTTACACATTGGGTTCCACTTGAAATTTTATTTGGCAATCACCTGGGCATATGTAATATACAGGTTTTGATAGATTCCACTATTCATGGAAATGGAAACCCCACGCTAAAAGTGCCAAGAGGTAAAGTTTTTCAGCAGAATTCACAGATTACATTTTGTATGTCAAAAAAGACAAAAATAATTGAACAAAAGCAGATATTGGTAATTGCTTTATAGGTCCTATTCCTAAACAGTAGCTTCTTAAAAACACATAGAAACCAAGTATAAAGCAGAAAGAAAAGGTTAAGAAAAATTACTGATCAAGATTGATAATACAATTGGGTACCGCAATGGAACAGTTATGGCCCGTCAAGCAGGCATGGCATTTATATGGTGGCTGAGCGGTTGCATATGGAGAGAGCAAGTAGTGATCTGTCTCTGTCTCGGCCTCTGCCTCTGCCTCTGCTCCTTGTTCTTGTAGGCGTATCTTGTTAACCAATGAGTGTCCAGCATTCAAATGGGGATGTGGGTTTGGATGGTAGTTTTTCTCATATACCAGACTAGTGAGAAGAATGGCATTAATGGCCATGGAAAGGCTTATCAAGTACTTGCTATTCATACTGCCTGGCATGGGCTTTCCTCCTTTCTGCTTCTGTTTCTGCTTCTGCTTTGATAAAGTATTGCCCTGATGCTGCTGCTGCTGTTGCTGTTGCTGCTTCTGTCTGCTTCTCATGGAGGCTGAGGCTGCCATGTTGCTTGCACAATCTCCCCTCTCGCTCATACCCTTGCCCAAATATGCTATTTAGTAGCCACAAGATCCTGTTTACTTAAAACCCAAATCCACAAAACAGATTGCCCTGCAGAGTGGTTTTTAATGCCAGCCCTCTGACATTTTATATCTATATTTATATATAGTTGCCCTGTGTAAGCCGGCCAAAACGTGTTTCAATGGTGGACTGTCTGTCAGGCTATATTTATTTCAAGAAAACCTGGCCATTTTATCGCTTGCTGTCTAAAAAGCTGTCTTTACCATGACACAGCCGGCCAGACATGCCTTAAAAGCCGGCCATACTTTGGAAAGGAATAAAAGATAGCAAAAAGGTCGGGAATTAGTGGAGATAGGGAGTGGAAAACTTCACCCATCCATCAATTGCATCCTCCAGGCTTTATTTGGGGGCCCACTACTTTTGGCTATGAAAAGACAGTGGAGAGAAAGGCGCCTAAATTTGACGGTTGTATAAGTATTTAGGCATTTTTGCTGTAAAATACAATCAAAATTTTATAAAGACTGTAGAGATTTTGGATAAACGGTCAAAATTTATATTTGGTTTTTATATAATTTGCCATAGTATTTTGAAGGCACCATCGAATAGATAACTGTGATTCAAAACTTGATTAACAGGCAAAGTCGACTGTCAAATTTAGGAGCTAGAGTGGTTCCATGTTAGATCACGCGCAAACGCCTCTCATCCCGCCGCCCCCTTTGCCCCCGCCGCCGCCTCCTCCGCCTCCGCCTCATTTAATAAATAAATGTTCACGACTATATTCAATTTAGGGCTAGATTCGTGGAGGAAATTTATGTTAATAAGGATAAACAGATTATTTTTGAATTTTTTTTTCATGTGATAGTATATTTCTCTCAAAATTTATTGTATTTTGGGTAAAATTTATAGTACTAGTACTTATATTTTAAAAAATATATCTAGAGTATGCCAAGAGATATCTTCCAATTTTTTTTGGTTTTGGGTTTTTACTTTTTTATTTTTTATAAATTAGTTGAGTTAGAATATAAGGTTTCATTTCTTATTAAATGTATTTCTTATTCATGCCATTTATAAATTACTTGCACTATAATATTTGCATTTTAGTTTAAAATAGCAAAAGTATTTTTGAGAGAGGAATATAAATCTTCAACTCCACCCCTACTATGATTGTAGAAGGCCTCTTGGCTTAATAACACTATGAGTCAGCATTGCATACCTGGTCTTAGATTGAGGAATATGCATGTTAAGAATAGAACTCCTCATGCAAGAAGTAGCATCTCTTTATTCTTATATGCAACATAAATATCTTTCACAATTCTTGGACCAGCTTATCCTTATGTAACAAAAATGAGCACTATTATTAGCATGTATTTGTTTCTCTTTATGCAACATAAATATCTTTCACAAATTGGTCCTACATTAAAGTTATACATGCTAACAATTTAGGGCTAGATTCACAAAGGATAGTTATGTTGCATAAGGAAAAGCAGCTGATACTTCTTGTGTGCCAAGTGGTGACTCCTATTCCCATTTAAGATTTTTGACATAAAATATAATAAAAATTTCAAGAAGTGTATCACATAAAAGGGTAGTGTGTATGTATCTATGTTTATTATATATAAAAATTATACATATGTATACATGTATATTATACATGTATACAATATATACAACATGTATAATATATGTATGTATAAAGGTATGACAGATATATGTGTGTGTGTACATGTATGTATATTATATGTATATACATCCACTACCACTTGAGAAAAGGATCACTTAGAAGTTACACCTCTATTTGACATTAGTCATCTCACTATTACATCAACTCTTGCATCAAGAAATGCCAAAATTGATCTAAATGTAGCCTCATGCGTCCTCTTTAACAGCTTCATCAATGTGCTTAGCATTGCTCAATCTATGCAACATAGTGCTTGCACACCTAGACACAACATTGTCCTCACACCTTTGCATACAATTCTCACACATAACCATGCAACACTTCTCACATGCATTATACAATGTATACATGGATCCACATGCAAGTGCCAAGTCAGACCATGCATACCACACGTTATGCTTCTATACATGTGAGCCACCTAGCAATCTTTGTGCCATAGAACATGGTTAGACAACTGGTACCATATACATCCAACACTAGGTGGCATCCATGTCACAACCATATGGGTTTAACACCTGTCATCACCCCATTCACATAGTTGGTGCACCATATGCATTTAACACTTGTCAACATACATATGGAACCTGGTTGATGTTGGAAAAAGGGAGAGAGAACTGTGTATGAGGAAAAATCGATTTAAATTAAACTAAACAAATCAAAAACCCAATAACATAAAGAGAACCGATCTAAATAAAAGCCATTAATAATAATCAATAAAACATGAAAGCTTTTACCGAGATTTGTATTGTTCCCTTTGGATTGAATGTGGATTGCTCAATATTGCTGCGAAACCATAGTTGCAACAACCAAGTGTAGTGCTCAAAATATCAATGTCAAAAGATCGTGAAGTTGCTTAATCGATGCGATGTATGCTCAAAGCGCTGTTAAGTATGCTTGAGAATAAGATCGAAGAGAGAGGTAATGAAGGAGATGAGAGGGGTTTATATAGGTTTCGACAGAGATCGATCAACGGTCGAGATAATTTAGAAGAATCAATGGAGGAGAACAGTTGAGGAACATGCAACGAATAAGAAGAAGACAAGTGTCACACAAAAGCTGTTTTATTTGAGTTAAACACTTTCTTTTCTAAAGATAAGACATGCTTTTCATAAACTAAATTTTTTTTTTTCTAATTTAAGAGAAATTGATAAAAACAAGGTTGAGTGAATAGATAACTCAACTTTAGATTTGCTTTTGCATGATTTGAGGGAAATTAAATAATAAATTATTTAATTGTATGTGCATGGAGAAGAAGACTTAATTTTAGAAGATTTGAAAGATATTTGTAGATAAAAAAGCAAATTAAATAAATAGATTTATTTAATTGTTGTGCATGATTTGGAAGAATAAATAAAATATTTGATTTATTTTATTTTTGGAGAATGAGAGAATTTAAATAAATTTGATTTGATTTATTCAAATTTGGAAGAATGAATTTGATTTAAATCTAAACTAATAAAACTAAAAACCAATCACATAAAGCAAACCAATCTAAGTAAAAGCCATTATCATAAAATCAAAAGACAAATGAAAGCTCTTACCAAAATCTGTATTGTTTCCTTTGGAGATGTGTGGATTGCTCAATGAAGTTGCGAAACCATAGTTGCAACAAGCAAGAAGTGTGCTTAAGAGATCAATGTTAAGAGATCGTAAGGTTGTTCAATCGACGCATTTTTTTATGCTCGAAGCTCTGTTAAGTATGCTTGAGAATACGATCGAAGAGAGAGGTAATGAAGGAGATGAGGAGGGGTTATATAGGTTTCGACAGAGATCGATCAATGGTCCAGATAATTCAGAAGAATCAATAGAGGAGAATAGTTGAGGAACGTGCAACGAATAAGAAGAAGACAAGTGTCACACAAAAGCTGTTTTATTTGAGTTAAACACTTTCTTTTCTAAAGATAAGACATGTTTTTCATAAATTAGAAAGTTTTTTTTCTAATTTAATAGAAATTGATAAAAACAAGGTTGAGTGAATAGATAACTCAACTTTAGATTTGCTTTTGCATGATTTGAGGGAAATTAAATAATAAATTATTTAATTGTGTGTGCATGGAGAAGAAGACTTAATTTTAGAAGATTTGAAAGATATTTGTAAATAAAAAAACAAATTAAATAAATAGATTTATTTAATTGTTGTGCATGATTTGGAAGAATAAATAAAATATTTGATTTATTTTATTTTTAGAGAATGAGAGAATTTAAATAAATTTGATTTGATTTATTCAAATTTGGAAGAATGAATTTGATTTAATTAAATAATTGGGAATTATTTAATTGTAGATAAGAGGGAATTTGTGATGAATTAATTAAATAATTCATGGAGACTTGAAATTTGGAAAAAAGATAATGATTTAATTAAATAATTAAAATTATTTAATTGTGGAAGAATAACAGAGGAATTTAATTTTAATTAATTAAATAAAAAAGATTTATTTAATTAATGTTGAATTTTGGAAGAAATTGATGAAATTAATTAAATAATTAGATTATTTAATTAACGTTGAAATGCAGGTAATGCTCCAGATTAGACGAAATGCAAGTAGTGTGATGACTTGGTCATTTTAGAGTGTCTACATTTTGCCCCTCTTTGATGCAATGCAGTTTACAGTGTTGCTTCAAAAAAATCGATAGTTGAAGACATAATACAATTTTTGATGCCCCAATGTAGCTAGTTGCCCCAGCGTAGGGTGCCTCCTTGAGCGGAAAGACAGGGAAGCGACAGAAGGACTGGGTTGACGCTCGACTAGAAGATTTGTGTTGGAGATAGGTGAGGTTGGATAGATGATAGATAGAAGAAAGGAGATAGGAGAGAACATGAGAGAAAGGCGGTTGATCGATCCTTGCTCAAAAAACTATATAATGCCATGGAAAAATAGATGGTGTAAATGGATGAGCTTGTTGCAATGGTTTCACATTTGTTTATAAAGAGCAATCCTTATTTTTGATATAGCACGTGGATAGTTCACCACCAAGGTATAAAAGACCAAGGTGCCGTGATATCCGAGTGCGTGGACGTTGACTCTGCAAGCAAGCGGTTTGAACTTAGATCACTTAGACATAATATGACCTTGTTGGAACATGTGAATAAGCCATAGTCTTGAACATAAAATAAACTTCAATACATGTAAATGCAAGAAGAATTATTAATATGTAAGATGCTAGGTTGTAACACACAAGATAAATAGAATGCTAAGAAAGATGCTAAAGATCATTCCTCAAACACGGCACACAAAAGCAATGACTATGCCCCAAATCCATACTGCATCGCAACATACAAGCTTATAGATAAATCAAGGTAGCCTTGAGTAGGTAATGGATAAAGGAACAGAAGATAAACCATAACACAAATTGACTAACTTACAAAGTAAACATGCAGCCAACATATTCTCTTGCCAAAGAGGTTGCTTAGGATAGATTGGATAGGAAAGATAACGGCCTTATCGTAGGAAATCTGTGTCCGTTAAAGGGGGCTATCTACCTAAAAAGACAATGTCTTGCAGCAGAAAATGCCACATGTTGCAGGAGACGCGTGTGTTGGTCTCGACAATGGAACACTTCGCAGAAGACAAGCTTGTTGATCTAGGGCTTTGGTTAAGCGGGACTTAGCTGATGTTGGCAATCAGAATAGCTGGATAGTAGAAGACTCTGGAAGGAAGCTATTTTGCTTCAAGTTTGTTAAGGACTTTTGCTTTGAATGGATGCGCTAGCTTGCTGCTTGAGTTAGTCAAGTCGAGGCGAAATGGACTTTGATAAACGGAAGACCAAAAAGGTGACACGCTAATGGATTGGGGTGGGTGGAGAATGATGGATCGTGTGTGCCTAAGTACTGGATACATCCTTCGTATTCCAGACTGCCTACATACCCTGTATCCACGGGATCAAGGCACACGACGATGAAAAGATGAAAATGTTAAATATGTAGTTCTAGAGAGAGTGATGAGATGGGTCAAGGTGAAAGGATGGGATCTTATGTACCTGAGTACTAGATACGTCCTTCGTAATCCAGACTGCCTACATACCCATATCTATGGGATCAAGGTACCTTAAGATTGCGATGAGATAATATGTAGTTCTGGTTGGTGTGATGATGTGGGAAAAGTGTTGAGAAGATAACAGCCTTATCGTAGGAGTGATGTGTCCGTTAAAGGGTGTTACCTGTGGAAATGAGAAAAGATTGAAGAGCGTGCTGCGAACCACGAACAAGGAACCTCCCCTAGACCTAAGTTAAGGAAAGAGTTGCCCCCATTCTGGTAGAGGAATTTGTACCGATGACTGACGAAAAAGACCTAGAAAGCTGTGACCTAGGACCAGACAGCGCAAAATGGGATGACGACGAGGGACATTGACAAATTTCCAAGCTATACTAGATAGGGAGATGGAAATGCAAACAAAGTCAATGGTTTTATTATGGATGGATGGATGAAGTGTGCCTTGTGCACTGGACATGGAGTGGACAGGACTCGATAGGTGATGGATGCTGACTCTACACATAGCGCCTGTTTACCAAGTTTTCACTATGGTACTTATCCAAGGCGCCTATTTACCAGGTTTTCACCAGAGGACAGATTTTTTTTTTTTTTTTGGAATACTCTGAGGATCAGGCATAGAACTTCTTGAGATGGACACTGTTAAGTGGCTCATCCAAAGGAAGGCCGTCAGGTGTAGCTAAAGTATAAGCTCCTAATCCGTATGTTGCTGTCACAATAAAGGGGCCTAACCAGTTAGGCTCAAACTTGCCCTTCTTCTCTCGATCTGCCTGATTTCTCTGATTTTCTTTTAGTACAAGATCACCAACTTGAAACCGTCTTTCTTTGATCTTTTTGTTGTAATTACGCCGGAGGCGGTTTTGATAGACATGGAGATGATTAAGTGTGGCAAGGCACCTCTCATCTAAGAGTTCTAGCTCAGCTAATCTGGAAGTGCAATACTCCTCTCCGCCGATCAGGTCCTGCATGGAAACTCTGAGGGATGGGATCTCGACCTCTATAGGTAGGATGGCTTCAGAGCCAAAGACCAAGGCATATGGTGTGGCACCAGTTGGTGTTCTGATACTAGTGCGGTAGGCCCATAGGGCGGGATTGAGTTGCAAGTGCCAATCACGACCAGTTTCATTGACTGTTTTCTTGAGGATTTTGAGAATGGTTTTATTGGAAGCCTCAACTTGGCCGCTACTCTGTGGATAGTAGGGAGTTGAAAAGCGATGTTAGATATTGTATTGTGTGCACAAGGCACGAACATCTTAATTCTTGAATGGTCTCCCATTATCAGTGACAATGGCTTGGGGAATACCATATTGGCAAATGAGGTAGTTTAGGATGAACTTGGCTATTTGCTTACCGGTGATATAGGTCATAGGAATGGCTTCCACCCACTTCATGAAATACTCAGTGGTGGTAATGATAAACTTGTGGCCATTGGAGGAGGAAGGGTGGATTTGTCCTACGAGGTCGAGACCCCATTGAGAAAAAGGCCATGGGGTTGTCATAGGTTGTAATTCATGAGCTAGTGCGTGAATCAAATCTCCATGCTGCTGGCATTGTAGACACTTCTTAGCAAACTGTGCAGCATCTTGCTCTATTGTAGGCCAGTAATAACCTGTTCTGAGTATCTTCTTAGCAAGATTAGGACTGGTAGAATGTGCGCCACAGACACCTTCGTGTATGTCTCGTAAGGTAGCTTCGGCTTCTTCTGTGTTAAGACATCGTAAGAGGATACCATCGAGACTCCAGCAATATAGTGTATCACCCAGAATGATGTAACAAGAGGATCGACGGATAAAGGTTTTGCGTTGGGTGGATGATAGGTCAGGGGGAAAGGTATTGTGTTTGAGGTATTCATAGATATCTTCATACCATGGGGAATTGGGACCAACAAGTTTGCAGATGATTTCAGTAATGGGAACATCGACGGCTGGTATCAACAATTGCTCGATCAAGAATTCACACTTCTGTGTATTTGCAGGTATGTCAATCAGTGACCCTACAGAAGCCATAGAATCCGCAGCTTTATTATGCTCTCTTGGAATTTGCTCAAATGTGATGCTAGAAAAGTGTGGTTTGTAGGCGTCCACCAGTTGCTTGTAGGGGACCAACTTTTCATCTTTTGTTTGGTACTCATCCATGACTTGGCAAATGACTAGCTGTGAGTCTCCATATACTTGTAATTCTGTGATGTCCCATTGAACTGTTGTATTGAGACCTATAAGGAGTGCTTCATACTCGGCAATGTTGTTGGTGCAAGGGAATGCAAGCCGATATGACTTAGGAATATAGTCATTTTGAGGTGTGACAAACAAGATGCCGGCCCCTGATCCATGCTGTGTGTAGGAACCATCAAAGTACAGCTTCCACATTATTGAGTTGGAAAGAGTAAATAGATTCTCATCTAGAAAGTCTGCTACCATAGGGTGTGTATCTTGCATAGGTGCTTCTGCTAGTTGATCTGCTAGAGCTTGTCCTTTGATGGCTTTGCGATCCATATACTCAATGTCGAACTCACTAAGGATCATGACCCATTTAGCTAGTCTACCTGTAAGAGCTACTTTTGCTAGTAAATACTTCAAGGGATCAATTTTGGCTATCAGATTTGTGTGTTGGTTCAACATGTAATGCCGCAACTTTTGGGAGGCGAACACTACTGCTAAACAAGCTCTTTCCATCGGTGAATAATTGAGTTCATATTCCACCAAGGTTCTACTGATATAATAAATTGCATGCTCTTTTCCTGTTTCATCATTTTGTGTGAGAAGGGCGCCTAAGGCCGAATTTGTAGTGGAGATGTATAATATCAAAGGTTTGTCCGCAACTGGTGGAACCAATACAGGAGGTGTAGCCAAATACCCTTTAAGCTGATGAAATGCTGCTTGACACTTATAATCCCATCAGAATGAGACATCCTTGCGGAGTAGGTGTTGAAATGGTTGACATTTATCTACTAGCTGTGAGATGAAACGCCTGGTGGATTGCAACCTTCCCTGAAGGCTCCTTAAGGCTTTAAGGTTCTTTAGTGGAAGCATCTCTATTATAGCCTTTACTTTTGTTGGATCTACTTCGATGCCTCTACGAGATACAATATATCCCAACAGCTTTCCTAATGTTACACTGAAGACACACTTCTTTGGATTGAGGCGCACTTGATATTTCTCGAGCCTGTCAAAGATCTGTCCTAGCACTTGTATGTGATCTACCCTAGAAGATTTAGCTAGTATGTCATCCACATAGTCCTCCATGATGTGATGAAAGAGGTCATGGAATATCACTATCATTGCTCTCTGATAGGTTGCTCCTGCATTCTTTAGACCAAACGGCATGACACACCAACAATAGTTACCACAAGGACAAGTGAAGGTCATTTTATGTTGATCTTCCTCTACTATCCTTATCTGATTGTAGCCAGAGAATCCGTCCATGAGAGAAAGCATCTCGTGACCTACTGTTAAGTCCACTATAATGTCAATGTTCGGTAGTGGAAAGTCGTCTTTAGGACATGCTTTGTTCAGATCTCTAAAGTCATTACACATGCGGATGCGCCCATTAGGTTTAGACACAGGTACAATGTTTGAGACCCAATCTGAATAGTCGATTGGTCGTATAAACTTTGCATCTAACAACTTTTGTATTTCTACCTTTACCAAGAGAGCTATCTGTGGGTGCATCTTTCTCAGCTTTTGCTTGACTGGTTTTACTTTTGGATCAACTGTGAGATAATGAACTTTTAGCTTGGGGTCTAGCCCTAGCATATCAGCATAGGTCCATGCAAAGTTGATGGTTCTCTATAAGAAGAATGTGTTAAGGTTCTTGTGCTCTGTTTCTGATAATGATGCTGCTAGGAATGTGGTCTTTGGATTTTGCTCTGTGCCTAGGTTTATCTCTGTAGAATCTTCCACTAGGAGAGTTGATTTCTCTTGATACTTAGATGGTAGGGAAAGGTCAAATCCTCCATCCTCAGGTGCCATAGTTGGGTTTTCACCTTTGGATACGTCCTTTGTTTTTACTATTTTGTGATCAGGAGGTGCCACACTGTGGTTTCCACCTAGAGATCTTTCTTTATTTTCACTTTTGTGACTGGAGGATTTGGCATTCTCACCAAAATAAGCTATTGGCTCTAGTGCCATTACAAAACCTGCCTTATGATCGCCAAGAGGGATACCTTCCCGAAGTCCCATGAACTCAGCTAGAGCTTCGTCATTCTGAAATACATCTATTACGGGGGACCCTTGTTGGTCCCAATCGATAAGTTTAAGGTAGACAAGTGTTACATTCTGGGTGCTGGTAGTGGAGGTTAAGGATACGGAGGATAGCGTAAAAATGGAGGATTCTATGAATAGGTTGGTCATATGGAGGGAAGAGTCATTGATGATATCCTCTGTAGACGTCGAATCGGCGAGAAAAGCGTCAGCTACCTCGTTGAGGATATACTCGATGTTCAAGGCGTGTGGTACCTTCTTTCCAAATCCTAATCCCTTCTTATCTAGTTTCTTTGTCACAACAATGGGTTCCATAGTTCCTTGATTCTGTTTCCCAAGGCCACCTTTGCCTGTATAGCCCATGTTTTCTACTATTCTTAAGCCATTACCATATTGCTTGACTGGTATTGTGACTGGTTCTTTCTCCTTATAGAGCCAAGAAGAAATATCCTCAATAGTTTCCTCTTCCAATAACCATCCCTGTTGGAATTGGGTTAGGAATCCTGGGGGAGGAATAGCTGCTTTTTTGGTTACTTTGGCAATGGATGGTTGGCCGTAAGATTCTGGAGATAAAGGCATCCGCCCTACACAACAAGATTTTGAGATATCATAAGATCCAAAGCCTATATCACTGATGTGGGCCTTGATCTCAGGTAGAGGATTTGGGTTACTTGTAGAGGCTAGCGTCAGAGTTTCAGGATCAACATATAGTGGGGATTCAAGGGCTTTTTCATTGTTAGGCACCTGGTTGCAATTCTTATAATTGCCTTGCAAGACACGGTAGAATTCAAAAGGATTGGGGTCTCCTGGGATAGTTATCTCCGTACCATTGAATGGGAACTTTAGAGACTGATGGTACGTGGAGGGAATAGCTTTCATTGCATGGATCCATGGGTGGCCTAGGATAATGTTGTAAGGTAGTTCAATATCAAGGACTTAACACCTAGTTTCAAGCATGACAGGGCCTAGTTGTATAGGCAAGTGGATAACACCTTTTGAACGGCATTCTGCATCATCATATCCCTTGATTGTAATACTTTGATCATTGTTGACATGATCCTTAGAGTATCCCAATTGCTTAAGTAACTTTAAAGAACAGATGTTGAGACCAGCACCACCATCTATGAGGATGCGTTTGATTTTGCACTTATGGATGAGAACTTCAATATGAAGGGCATCATTGTGACAAGGATCATGGGATGGGAGATCTTTCTCAGAGAAGACCACATTGTAGGGTGAAGCAATGTTACCTACTATAGCTTGGAAATCTGCGACTGCTATGTTGTTAGGAACTGAAGACTCTTGGAGGGCTTTTTCTAGCACTACTCTATGTGCAAGTGATAATCGTAGAAGGTCCAAAATAGAGATCTGTGCTGGCATTTTCCCTAAATGTTTGACAAGATTATAATCAGATTGAGCTAGAAGACTGGGTGTAGGACCACGAATGGTGACATGACCACGACGAGTGGTAACAGCGCAATCCGTAGATTTGCCTTTGATTGTGAGGGTAGACACTCGACTCTCTTCAAAACAACCTACAATGGAATCAAAGGAAGTGGAAGCATGATTGATACCTTTACCTCTATCCTGAGGAGGAGGTGGACCATGATGAGGGAATGGTTCCTTGTACATGTCGAGATCCTTGTTCGTGTGTTGAATTGGTGATTCATTCTCAAAAGTGATTTGATTACCGTCGATGAGGTTTTGGATTAGGTGCTTGAGCTTCATGCAAGATGCGGTTCGATGCCCTTTGCTCCTATGGAATTCACAATATTTATTGTCTCTGTAACGTGCAGTTTTGTAAACAGGTTCTCCATATGGGGGAGCATCAGGTAAAGTGATGAGCCCTTTCTACAAAATTTGCTGTAGGACTGACTCTATAGGCACTCCCAAGGGAGTGAATTGACGTCGCGGTGGGTAATCTTGTTGAGGTCGCTCCTATTGTCGTTGTTGTTGATTTTGATATGGTTGCCACTGTTGTTGCTGTTGTTGAGGTGGAGCTTGACTTGGTTTGGAGAGCTGCAGCGGTGTTTGCAACATTTAGACATGTTTAGAATCGACCACCCCATCGTTGACTATGTTTTTGTTCTTATTCCAAAACTTAGGTTTATCGTTCGATTGTGGATGAGGAGCATTGTCTTTCGTTTCTTTAAAGATTTTGACCACACCCTTAGCAATGAGGGCCTTTTCAATGTTGATACCCTTGTATGTGATTTCGTCAAAGGTTGTAGCACTAAGAATTTGCAAATGGAAACCTAACTCTTGGTTAAGGTTTTACACAAATATGCTAACAAGCTGTTTCTCAGGAATCTTGAAAGGGAATTTGCTAGCCATTTGTCTCCATCGTTGGAGGAAAGAAATGAAAGTTTCACCATTTTTCTGTTTATTGTTGCATAGATCGGTCATGGAAATCTCATGCTCTGCATTGTAAGAAAAATAGGTGGCAAACTTCTCTGCTAGCTCATTGAAAGACTTGATACCCGTGGGTAAGTGTGAGAACCATTCTATAGCTTGACCCCCAAGACTGTGAGGAAAGAGACGCATAAGATATGTGTCGTTATGTGAGACCTCGAAGCAAGCAAGATAGAATTCCCTAAGATGGTCTTTTGGGTCACCTTTTCCTTTGTATTTATCAAACTTGGGAATAGTGAAATTTTGAGGAAAAGGGATCATTGGTAATGACCGATCAAAAGGGTAAGGACACACTTCTTCTAAAGAGAAGGTCTTCTTGGTGTGGCCAAACGTAAGATCAGATAGTTGTTGTTGAACTTCTGCGATTTTTAGCTCCATAGTCGTGGGAGGGGTTGGTAACATCTCTTATTGTCCCAAAAGTGGTTGGTGTTGCCCATATGGAAGATTATAATGTAAGCCATGCACACTGGTGTTATAGGGGTCGTAAGATTGATTGGGATCATACGGGTTGTACGTTTGGTTCAGATTGGGTTGGAATTGGAGGTTTTGATTTGGCAGAGGTGGAGGTGGCACTAGGTAAGAATGTTGGCTTTGTGATGGTTGAAGAAAAGTATTGGGTGGAGGAAAGCTAAAGTGCATTTGATTAGGTTGTGATTGCGGGACATAGCTTAGGGAAACTTGATGTTGGGAATGTTGAGAGTGGCTAGGCAATGTGTGAAAGAAATTGAGCGAGGATGAACGTTGTGGAGGAGGGGCATAGGTAGAAGTGATTTGCGATGGTTGAGGTGGCTTGATGACGAGCGTAGAAGAATGTTGTGGTTGGGATTGCATGACTCTAATTGGTTCAGAGACATGAAGGTGTGATGATATAGGAGGTGGTATTTGTTGAGACCCTTGTTGCATGGCTACATAATTGTTCCCCAGATTGTAATTTGGTGGGAAACCTATTCGTGATGGGGTAACCAAGATTCCACTTGCGATTGGTGTGGACATTTTAGGAGGTGGTTGCGTATTCGATCGAGCTAAGGAGGCTTACTTAGCTAACTCTGCTTGATGTTGGAGAGTTTCTTGTTGATTTTTGTAGATCTCCATAGGAGTCAGAAGCGGTGATGCGGCCCTCTCTCCAGTTGAGTTTTGATAGAGGGGATTCCTATACTGCGAGCTCTATTCAGGTAAGGGCGTGGTCACCGTTGACATGGTTTGCACTGCTTGTATGGTAGCTTGGGTGTTGTTGTTCTCCTTGAGAGTGGATAAATCAAAATATTGAGGTAACTTGGCACCTTGCTTTGTAAGCAAGCAAAAGAAATGATCCTGGTTTTCACTAAGGATTTTGTCAAAGGCGGCCATGATTCTAGGCTCTTGTATGATTCATCAAGATCTTGCTCATCTTCTTGAGAGGATTGACCTATTTCAAAGTGTCGCTCTTCTTGAGATGGGGGTTGATCTATGATATAACCTTGTGGCACAAAATCCTGAGGTAGGCCTGTAGTGTATTGAGGAATGCTTACCAAAGGAACCCTACCCTCTTGAGATGGGATTTGCTCAATAGTATATCCTTGTGGCACAAAATTCGAAGGCAAGCCGGTGGTATACTGGGGCGTACTTACCAAAGGGACCCTACCCTCTTGAGGATTGCTTGGTTGGTCAATGTGCGGCATGTTCAGAGAGCTGATTGGTTTTGCTGCAGGTGTACTAGGAGTTACCTTGGGAGTAATGTTGAGATGAAAAGATTGCGGTGTGCGAGGAGGCGATTTGTGCTTCCTAGGGCCAACTTGCTTGGACTTCATAGTTTGCTAGAGCCTAGTGGTTACCATGGGATACACTAGGACAAAAGGTAATGCTAGGACTCTGTGAGGTGCTTTGAGAAAGGGACAAACTCTAATGCACAATGTACTGGACCAAAGGCGCTATACTGTTTGACCAAAGGCGTAGGACTATGCAACCAAAAGCGTGCTACTGTGACACCAAAGGTGAGAGACTGAGCTACCAGAAGTGAGTTACTGCTATATCAAAGGCGAGATACAGTGACCAAAAATGAGCTACTGTTATACCAAGGGCGCTGAAGTAGAGTTTTGCCAAAGGTGAGTTACTGCTATGCCAAAGGTGATCTACTGTACTACCAAAGGTGAGCTACTGTAATACCAGGGGCGCTGAAGTAGTGTCTGATGTTTCTAAAAGGCAAAATTTTGATAGATTGTTTCTGTTTTTGATTGGATTTGTTTGGCAAGAGAAAACACAACAAACAATGTTGGCACAAACAAGGGACTGACACAATAGATAGTGTATGTTCGAGGCTCAAAACAAGCCCAATGTTTCCACAAGTATAAGATAATTGCAATCAATAACAAGCACTTTTTATCCCTAGAGACAAGGTTTCATTGCAGTAGATCAACTCACAGCTTAATACTCTGTCGATAAAAATATCATTCCATAAAGGTGTCGGATATTTAGTATCTTTGCGAGAGACGATAGGTAGGGATATCTCACCCTCCCCTTGGAAAGCTCAAGTAGGTCACAAGAGCTTTATGGCCAAGGGAATACTATCTCTTCTCAAGGGAGCCAATGGTGAGTATCTTAAGGGCTTAAATCGATTCCCCTTGCACTGATGATTACAGCAATGTTCGGAGGTAGGTCAGGTAGTTTCTATCTAGAATGGTTCTTAGTGACTTTGAGGGACCAACGCCTTAGGAGTAATGCGACAATCTACTAAAAGCTTTAACCAATCCTACTAAGAGTATCAAACACTTCGCTCAATGTGAAAATCGTTTCCACAAAGAGCTAGTACACCTCTTTTCAGTTTGGCACCACAAAGGTAAGGCTGACGTTGGTTAGGACTTGGCTTTTGCCTTATCCCTCTTATATAGCGGTTCAAAGGAAAACTCTGCTTAGGGTCATCCCTTTTGGATGAAGCGCAATCCAAAAGCAGGCCCTTCTAAAAGAAGTACAGAAATGTAAGAGCAAGCACGTCAAACAAAGGTTCAATTGTCCCGTTATAAGAAAAATAAGGTGCAACTAAACTAGGCACACACACGTTTGTAGTTATCAATTGTCCTTATAAAATTGAAGTGTTTGGCATTCATGTCCATTGTCCCTTAGAAAATTGAGGTGTTTCAGCATACATGTCCATTGTCCCTTAAGAAAAGCAGTATGTTCCTAAGACTTAGATTTGCTAAAATGATTTGTTCAATTATCCTTTAAGAAGGTAGTGTGTTTCTAAGACTTAGTGAGATAAATCAAGATTTCTTCAACGCTCGTCCTGCATGAACATGTTAAAAACACCAATTTGCTCTGTGTGAGTAATAAGAAGCTGCAACAAGTCAGTTAGTTCCACCAAAAATTCACAAGTTAGCAAAAACAAACCAATCTGACCAGAAGCGAGTTACTGCTATACCCAAAATGCTTTACTGTCTTACCAACCGCGCTGTAATACAGACCCGAAGCGTCAGAGAATATTACCAAAAGCGTTGAACAAGATCCAGAAGCGCTGTACTATGTGTCTGAAAGCGCGATACTGTTATGCCAAAAGTGATGTAATGCATACCAGAAGCGTTGTAGTATATTACCAGAAGCGCTGAGAAAGGTCCAGAAGCGCTTTACTGTGTATCTGAAAGTGCGATACTCTTATCCCAGATGTGCTGCACGGTCTCATATCACAAAAAAATTAGCTTTTGTCAAAATAACCAGATCGAAATGAGATTTCATGATTGATATACTATTCTAAGAAGTAAATTCTGATAGATCTGAATCGTGAACTCCAAAAAATTCAGAAAGTGTAGCAACACAATAGATTAACTCAAATACCGAAGATACCCCTAAATAAATCAACTTAGGAAGTATCAAAAGCAGGTTTGAAAGACAAATATAATAGCTTGTCAGACAAATCCACAAGATATGTAATGAGAAAACCTTGCAAAAACATGAAACGAAGTCAGAAACCTAATTTAGCCAAAAGCGGTTAACGATACTACCGGACGCGCCATTTTGTTATACCAAAAGCATCGCTCTGTGCTACTAGAAGCGCCATAGTGCCCCCAAGGGCGTTGTACTGTGCCTCCAAGAGCGCTTAATGATACTGCCAGAAGCGCTTTGCAATGTCGTTTGCGTTGTACCGTATTGTGACTTAAAAAAATTAATTTCTCAAAGAAAAAGAGGGATTAGTGGGTCCCACCGGACGTGCCAGAATGTGTATGAGGAAAAATTGATTTAAATTAAACTAAACAAATCAAAAACCCAATAACATAAAGAGAACCGATCTAAATAAAAGCCAGTAATAATAATCAATAAAACATGAAAGCTTTTACCAAGATTTGTATTGTTCCCTTTGGATTGAATGTGGATTGCTCAATATTGCTACGAAACCATAGTTGCAACAAGCAAGTGTAGTGCTCAAAAGATCAATGTCAAAAAATCGTGAAGTTATTCAATCGATGCGATGTATGCTCAAAGCGCTGTTAAGTATGCCTGAGAATAAGATCGAAGAGAGAGGTAATGAAGGAAATAAGGGGGGTTTATATAGGTTTCGACAGAGATCGATCAACGGTCTAGATAATTCAGAAGAATCAATGGAGGAGAACAGTTGAGGAACGTGCAATGAATAAGAAGAAGACAAGTGTTACACAAAAGCTGTTTTATTTGAGTCAAACACTTTCTTTTCTAAAGATAAGACATGCTTTTCATAAATTAGAAAGTTTTTTTTCTAATTTAATAGAAATTGATAAAAACAAGGTTGAGTGAATAGATAACTCAACTTTAGATTTGCTTTTGCATGATTTGAGGGAAATTAAATAATAAATTATTTAATTGTGTGTGCATGGAGAAGAAGACTTAATTTTAGAAGATTTGAAAGATATTTGTAGATAAAAAAGTAAATTAAATAAATAGATTTATTTAATTGTTGTGCATGATTTGGAAGAATAAATAAAATATTTGATTTATTTTATTTTTAGAGAATGAGAGAATTTAAATAAATTTGATTTGATTTATTCAAATTTGGAAGAATGAATTTGATTTAATTAAATAATTGGGAATTATTTAATTGTAGATAAGAGGGAATTTGTGATGAATTAATTAAATAATAGGATTTATTTAATTAATGGAGACTTGAAATTTGGAAAGAAGATAATGATTTAATGAAATAATTAAAATTATTTAATTGTGGAAGAATAACAGAGGAATTTAATTTTAATTAATTAAATAAAAAAGATTTATTTAATTAATGTTGAATTTTGGAAGAAATTGATGAAATTAATTAAATAATTAGATTATTTAATTAACGTTGAAATGCAGGTAATGCTCCAGATTAGACGAAATGCAAGTAGTGTGATGACTTGGTCATTTTAGGGTGTCTACAAGAACAAGGTAAAGTTGCAGCTATGTAGCTTTTAAATGTTTTCAAGTATGAAATAAAAGCATGTGTAAATTTGAAAATTACTTTCAATTTATATGCAATAGTATTTCTCCAATTTAATCAATGTAGTAGAAGAAAAAAAATGATAGAAGTAGACACAAATTTATGTAGAGAAATCCTTGCGGGAAAAACTCCACACCTAAAGAGATTTATTCTTGTATTAATTCATGTAATTGAGTTTACAATAATATTGAAATCTTCTTTGGATTCTGCTAGCACTCCATTACTTCTTCAATCTTTAAATACTTGTCCTTCCTGTCATTACCTATCTATAATCTGTAATGTTGTGATGTTCTCATTCATACAATTTCTACCAACTCAAGACATCATTATATAGAAGCCATGGATCTCAAACATACAATAAACTGTATCCAATAACATGAGAAGAAACCTCATGCAAATCCAAGCGCCCAATATAGTGAACTCCAAAGCTGCATGGTAGAAATCAACTGTTAACTACAAGTCTTAAACATGGGTGCCCAAGAAGTCCCAAACAAACTTAGTTAACTGAAGTGTTATGTGACAATAACAAAGCACAACTGAAAGTCTCAACATGGGCACCCAAGAAGTCAAACTCAAACTCAGTCAACTGAAGTGTTATATGACAATAACAATGTTGAACTAAAAGCTTTTTCATAAGCACCCAGTAACTCCTAATTAGACATAGTCAACTGAAGTATCACTGAAGTACCAACACACACCAATGTCATGCAAAAAACATGCATCATTGATGTGGACCTAATATTATTCTGTAACAACTTAGTCTATAACATACAAGAGTCATGTAACCACCTTTAGCACCATGCAAGAGTTATCCAAAACTAATCTTGAGTTAGAGTGTCATGCAAGATACATGCAACACCATATAAATGGCATGCAACAACATGCAAGTCCATATAACTGGCATGTAACAACATGCAAGTTCATATAACTAACATTCAACAACATACAAGTCCTTATATACTGACATGCAACAACATGCAAGCGCATACAAGTGACATGCAACAACATGCAAGTACATGCAAGTTCATATAAGTGACATGTAAGTAACATGCAAGTTCATATAAATGACATGCAACAACATGCAATTCCATATAAGCAACATCCAACAACATGCAACACATGCAAGCACATGCAAACTCATACAAGTGACATGCAACAACATGCAAGTCCATGCAAGCTTTTATGAGTTCGTGTAAGCAATATGCAAATATCATGCATTTCTAACTTCCCTATTAACTGTCACATCATATTCATGCAAATGTCATGCATCTCTGAATCCACACAAAATATCATGTTGACTCATATTTTTTTTACGTGATAGGTATATTTTTTAAAAAATTTATTGTATTTTCTGGTAAAATTTATAATATAACTATGAGTCAACATTGCATGCAAGAAATAGCATTGCTTATCCTTATGTACATAAATGTTTTCCTATACCTGGTCTTAGATTGAGGAATACACATGTTAACAATAGCACTCATCATGAGGAAGTAGCATCTCTTTATTCTTATGCAACATAAATGAGCACTATTGTTAGCATGTGCATTCTTGGATCTAGGGCCGCCTTATCCTTATGTAACATAAATGAGCACTATTATTAGCATGTATTTGCTTCTCTTTATGCAACAAAAATATCTTTCACAAATTGGTCCTAGATTAAAGATTATACATGCTAATAATTTAGGACTAGATTCACAAAGGAGAGTTATGTTGCATAAGGATAAGCAAATGCTACTTCTTGTGTGCCAAGTGGTGACTCCTATTTCCATTTATGATTTTTGACATAAAATATAATAAAAATTTCAAGAAGTGTATCACATGAAAGGGTAGTGTGTATGTATCTATGTTTATTATATATATAAATTATACATATGTATACATACTTAAATGTATTTGTATATTTTACATGTATACAATATGTATAACATATGTATGTATGTATATTATATGTATATACATCCACTATTGCTCGAGAAAAGGATCACTTAGAAGTCACACCTCTATTTGACATTAGTCATTTCACTACATGATAGAAGTAAACAAAATTTACGTGGAGAAATCCTTACGGGAAAAACTCCACACCCAAATAGATTTATTCTTGTATTAATTCTTGTAATTGAGTTTACAATAATATTGAAATCTTCTTTGGATTCTACTAGCACTTCATTACTTCTTCAATCTTCAAATATTTGTCTTTGTCATTACCTATCTGTAATCTGTAATGTTGTGATGTTCTCATTCATACAATTTCTACCAACTCAAAACATCATTATATAGAAGCCATGGATCTCAAACATACAATAAACTGTATCCAATAACATGAGAAGAAACCTCATGAAAATCCAAGCGCCCAATATAGTGAACTCCAAAGCTGTGTGGTAGAAATCAACTATTAACTACAAATCTCAAACATGGGCACCCAAGAAGTCCCAAACAAACTTAGTTAACTGAAGTGTTATGTGACAATAAAAAAGCACAACTAAAAGTCTCAACATGGGCACCCAAGAAGTCAAACTCAAACTCAGTCAACTGAAGTGTTATATGACAATAACAATGTTGAACTGAAAGCTTTTTCATGAGCACCTAGTAACTTCTAATTAGACATAGTCAACTAAAGTATCATTGAAGTACCAACACACACCAATGTCATGCAAACATCATGCATCATTGATGTCCCTAATATTATTATGTAACAACTTGGTCTGTAACATGCAAGAGTCATGTAACCACCTTTAGCACCATGCAAGAGTTATCCAAAACTGATCCTGAGTTAGAGTGTCATGCAATATTCATGCGACAATATATAAATGGCATGCAACAACATGCAAGTCCATATAACTAACATGTAACAACATGCAAGTTCATATAACTGACATGCAACAACATGCAAGTCCATATAACTGACATGCAATGACATGCAAGCACATACAAGTGACATGCAACAACATGCAAGTACATGCAAGTTCATATAAGTGGCATGCAAGTTCATATAAGTGACATGCAACAACATGCAAGTCCATGGAAGTAACATGTAAATTCATATAAGCGACATGCATCAACACACAAGTCCATATAAGCAACATGCAACAACATGCAAGTCCATGCAAGTACCATGCAACGCATGCAAGCACATGCAAACTCATTCAAGTGACATGCAACAACATGCAAGTCCATGCAAACTTTTATGAGTTCATGCAAGCAATATGCAAATATCATGCGTCTTCGAATCCACACAAAATATCATGTTGACTCATTTTTTTCATGTGATAGGTATATTTCTTAAAAAATTTATAATTATATAACTATGAGTCAGCATTGCATGCAAGAAATAGCTTTGCTTATCCTTATGTACATAAATGTTTTCCTACACTTGGTCTTAGATTGAGGAATACGCATGTTAACAACAGTACTCCTCATGAGGAAGTAGCATCTCTTTATTCTTATGCAACATAAATGAGCACTATTGTTAGCATGTGCATTCTTGGATCTAGGGCCAGTTTATCCTTATGTAACATAAATGAGCACTATTATTAGAATGTATTTGCTTCTCTTTATGCAACATAAATATTTTTCACAAATTGGTCCTACATTAAATATTATACATGTTAACAATTTAGGGCTAGATTCACAAAGGATAGTTATGTTGCATAAGGATAAACAGATGCTACTTCTTGTGTGCCAAGTGGTGACTCCTATTTCTATTTAAGATTTTTGACATAAAATATAATAAAAATTTCAAGAAGTGTATCATATGAAAGGGTAGTGTGTATGTATCTATGTTTATTATATATATAAATTATACATGTGTATACATACCTATGTATATGTATATTATGCATGTATATAATATATAGATGTATAACATATGTATGTATGTATGTATGTATACATGTATGACATATATACATGTATTTATATGTATGTGTAAGTATATGTGTGTGTATATACATGTATGTATATACATGTCTGTATATTATATGTATATACATCCACTATCGCTCGAGAAAAGGATCACTAAGAAGTAACACCTCTATTTGACATTAGTCATCTCGTTATTACATCAACTCTTGCATCAAAAAATGTCAAAATTGATCTAAACGTAGCCTCATGCATCCTCTTTAACAACTTCATCAGTGTGCTTAGCATTGCTCAATCTATGCAACATAGTGCTTGCACACCTAGACACAACATTGTCCTCACACCTTTGCATATAATTCTCACATACATTATACAATGTATACATGGATGCACTTGTAAGTACCCATTCAAACCATGCATGTGTGCCATGAGGAATAATTAATAGCCACATGTTATGGTTCTATACATGTGAGCCATCTTGCAATCTTTGTGCCATAGAACATGGTTATACAACTGGTACCATATACATCCAACATTAGGTGGCATCCATGCCACAACCACTGCAATATACCTAACACCATATGGGTTTAACATCTGTCATCACCCCATTCACATAGTCAGTGCACCATATGTATTTGACACTTGTCAACATACATATGGAACCTAGTTATTGTTGGAAAAAGGGAGAGAGAACAAGGTAAAGTTGCAGCTATGTAGCTTTTAAATGTTTTCAAATTTGAAATAAAAGCATGTGTAAATCTGAAAATTACTTTTAATTTAGATGTAATAGTATTACTCTAATTTAATCAATGTAGTAAAAGAAACAAACATGATAGAAGTAGACACATAATTTATGTGGAGAAATCCTTGAGAGAAAAACTCCACACCCAAAGAGATTTATTCTTGTATTAATTCCTGTAATTGAGTTTACAATAATATTGAAATCGTCTTTGGATTCTGCTAGCACTCCATTCCTTCTTCAATCTTCAAATTCTTGTCCTTCCTGTCATTACCTGTCTGTAATATGTAATGTGGTGATGTTCTCATTCATACAATTTCTACCAACTCAAGACATCATTATCTAGAAGCCATGGATCTCAAACATACAAAAACTTGTATCCAATAACATGAGAAGAAACCTCATGCAAATCCAAGTGCCCAATATAGTGAACTCCAAAGTTGCATGGTAGAAATCATCTGTTAACTACAAGTCTCAAACATGGGCACCTAAGAAGTCCCAAAAAAACTTAGTTAACTGAAGTGTTATGTGGCAATAACAAAGCACAATTGAAAGTCTCAACATGGGCGCCCAAGAAGTCAAACTTAAACTCAATCAACTAAAGTGTTATGTGACAATAAAAATGTTGAACTGAAAGCTTCTTCATGAGAACCTAGCAACTTCTAATTAGACATAGTCAACTGAAGTACCAACACACACCAATGTCGTGTAAACAACATGCATCATTGATGCCCCCAATATTATTATGTAACAACTTGTTTTGTAACATGCAAGAGTCATGTAACCACCTATAGCACCATGCATGTGTTATCCAAAATTGATCCTAAGTTAAAGTGTCATGCAAGATACATGTAACACCATATAAATGACATGCAACAACATGCAAGTCAATATAACTGACATGTAACAACATGCAATTTCGTATAACTGACATGCAACAACATACAAGTCCATATAATTGACATGCAACAACATGCAAGCACATACAAGTGACATGCAACTGTTGAGCACTTGCCAATTAGGGCTCACTGCCCGAGCACACTATTCACAAGAGGCAGACTACCTACAAGAACTTACAGAAGATAATCAAGTGTTTGAACTGATGAGAAGCATCTACAAATGCAAGAGTTCAGTTCCGGTTAGGCACAATATACTAATCTGACACACTTCATCCTTTCTCTGTTCTATGTTGTTATTCAATCACATACCAGACTTGAATTGTTGTTCTCACACTTATCCCTACTTTTCTTCACACCTTATTGCTTGACACTTTCACCACCCACATTTACATGTTGGAACCCATCTGGTATATATATTTTCATCGAGGATTCTCATCAACTTTTTAGTCGGCAATAAGAACACTCAAGATATTTGCAAGTTACTGATCTGTCGGTTGAATCCATACTTGATTTGTGATGCGTGTCAAAAACATAGGCATAGAAGTCATAAATAATGTCAGCCAACAATGTATAATCCCACAAATTACCTGATCAACACCTTTTACTCGTCTGGATTGAAGTCTGATACTCTGCCAGTCAGTTCTTCCTCTGTCTGCTCTACCTGATTGGACCCCAACACTCAGATGCTCATATCTTTTACTTGATTTAGCATCGGAGGCTAAATCTCTGGAGTACAGTAGTCATGATACCCCTCTTGACCTGTCCAAGTTTGCAACTTACTGAGTTACACCATCTAAGAGATTCGGACCTAATTGTCAGACCTTGTTACATACTCTGTTCTTGTTCACAGACCAAAACATTCTTCAATCTGACTTCCGGTGAAGGCATATTATGTACTGCGGATGTGTGGGATAGACTTTGTTTCCATCAATGACAACACTGATGAAGCCACACAGTGCCTCTTGCCAACAATCTCCCCCTTTGGCATTGATGGCAACACTTAGTGAAAAATGGCTAAGTGTCGTAGTAACTCCCCCTTGGCTGATGCTCTATCTTTTGCATTGTTTTACGAGAGCTCCCCCTTAGCTAATTCCACATTTTTCACTACTTCTCACTCCCCCTTTAACATCAATGGAAAAGGGCAGAATCCGCATACCAAAATTTTGTAAAAATTGTCCTATACATGGCCGCATAAGTATATATAAATCATATGTTATTCTTACATATACTTAAGTATATCCGCAAAAGTAGTCTTCAATTGTACAAGCTCTATGGCCCAGTTCTACTTCATCCTATCCAAAATGGAGATGTGACCACTCAACAAAAATGCATATGCTTCTGCCCTCTTAAATCTGTTGGATCACTGGTCCGGGCTATGGTCTGAGCATCGATCAAGGCCTCATGCATTGCCTCTAGCTTAGGGATAATTATCCCTTTGAGTTCACCCATTATGTTCATTATGTTCTTCTTTTCTTTGTCTAGCCTCTTTATTTCATTTATGATAACAATAGCCTGGCATTCTTGATTCATTAGAGAGGAGGAAAGAGGGTCAAAATTCTGAACTAGGCTTGACAATTTTTCTTCTTGTTCTTTTACCTTCTCTTCAATATTTTTTGTCACTTTGGGCCAACAAAATTTGTATATGTCCCCACCATCTTTAAGAGCATTTTCAAGGCTCTTTATTTAGATATCTAGATTCCTCCTATCATTAGCAATAAGTCCTTGAACTTCAGTGAATCTTTTTCCCAGAAACTCCTTCCAGACCTTTGCTTCTGCTGATTTCTCTAGAGATTCAAAATGAGTGTCAACAAAGTTTACTAAGTTTTTCAAGTTACTGGATGGTGAGGCTGAAGGATCCTTTTGATAGGATGGCATGATCTTCTCTAGCATCTCGGATGCAATCTCCAACAGTTCATAGTCCTCCATGTGAGATTTCAAGAGTTTTTCTTTAGCCTTGGCTTAGGCAAAAGATGTTATCTTCATCATCTGTACTGGAGAGAGAGTGTCCATATTTAGGGGCCCTTGAAATAGCTCTGGTTCATCTAACTCCACCACCTCTTTGTCTAAGAAGTTCTTCATTGTCTCTGCAGTGTCTCTTGCTGGTGATTGAGTCTTCTTTGAAATATCAGAAGAGTCATCATTAGTCTTTTTTGCTTGGTCTTCTTCTTTTCCCTTAACCTCTTCTTCTCCTCTCTTCTACCTTCTCCTTCAGCTTCAGAGTCTGGAATGTCTGTCACAGTTGCAGTGGGATCCAAAGGAGAGATATCACCTATGTTTACTACTTCATGAACTTCCTCTTCTGAAACCAAGAAGTCTAAGTTCTCAGAGATTTCTTCATTTATTTTCTTTAATCCTTTGACATCCTTGTCATAAATTTCTTTGTTGATTGCATTTAATCCTTCAACATCCATGGTAGAAGGTTCTTCATCTGTTTCCTCTACAATGGAAAGATTGAATCTCTTCAAAGCATTCTGGAGGATATCTTTAGTTTCACTTGCTACTTGGTATGTTTCTCCAAGCATGAGTTTGTTCATTCTTGTCTTACTTTGGAACTCATCCTTACAATCTTTGAAAATCATGTTCATTTGTTTTGGAGTGATAGAAGGGTAAAGCCGAATTGCTATCTACTCCTGAATCTCTAAGTCTTTTGCCTTTGCATTCTCTTTTCTTAGCTCAAGTACTTTTTCTAGACTCTTAGGAATTAATGATATAATTTCACTGAAAGCTTTATTGTAAATGTTCAAGTACCTCACAGTAGCTTCTTCCAAAATTCTCTTGTCAACATCACTGTATTCATCATAGAACTCAGTCACCAGCTGCAGGTTCTCATCCACAGTAACTGCCTTGATGATGTCATCAATGGAAAGAGTGGGCTTTTCTACAAATTCCTTTGCCTTCTCTTCCTCAACATTTGATATGCTACATAGATTGTTGTGTCAGACATAGAATTCTCCCTGCTTGAATGAGAGATCTTGTAGCCGATTATCATTGAGGCAAACTTGACATCCGGATCTGTGATGCCATCTATGGTCATTGCTCTTTTGTCAAATTTAGATTCGGTGGTTTCATTTACTGTTTGGTTCTTCACATATTTAAGTGCAGGTAACCCACCGGATGAATGCAATCTGGTCACTGCCTTGGTGGCATCTTTAGTTATCTTGAATGGCCTCATTAGCCACATAAAATTGTCATGCATCCTGCTTAGAACATACCAGACCCAATCATCTTCTGCAAAACATGGAAAATGTATGCAATGTCTAAAGTGTTTGTCTCGGAGGGCCTTGAATTGAGGTTTCAGTTCAAAATTTTCATCTATTAACTATTTGTGATAGATGTCCATCAATTTTGAGTCTCCAAATTCTTCAATGTTGGCATGGATATAAACCCTAACATCTTCTACAGGTAATACTCCGTGAGAAATGCTAGAAAATGCACCCAAGGGATCAACTTCTAGAGATTTGTAAGGGTGTTTCTTGAATTTAGGTCTCGGCCTATCAGAAATATTGACAACCATTGGAGTAGCCATTTTGCAAGAGATTCAGAGAGAGATTATCAGAATGGGAATACCTTTTCACGCTTTAGGGTTTGAAGTAGGAGCCGGAACGAATTGCTAGTTGAATTTAATTTTTAGTTGATCTTGAGTGAATTGCAGAATCTTCTTTGCATAGCTCTTCTTTTCTTCTTCAAGAGTGCAAGTGTGTAAATAATGATTGAAAGAACCCTTTTATCCTTGCACAAACCCTAATTTCCTTTTGTAATAAATGCATAACTTAAGTTATTTGGTTGCCCTGTTTTGAGAGAGATCTTCTTAAATCACTGTGTGAAACTTAGAATCATTGTCTGTGAGGATTGACAACACATCTTCTTTTCTTCAAACATCTCATAGGTCTACAGATTAAATTATTTTAGTTTTGGATCATATCGGATCTATTTGTGAAGTTATGCTTTACCGGATAGTTGCTGATACAGGATCTCCTCATAACTTGCTCAAATATGCATGTGAATTTGCCAAATCTTTACTAGATGACTTTCAAGTGAATATCCTTAAACCCTTTAAACCGCAACCTCTTATTTTGACTCAATGTGCCGAATTCAGGCACTTACTAGCTGGCTGGGGGAAAAGGATATTCTCTGTTGCTCCCCCTGAGCCAGAGCTTACCTTTTATTTTCTGAAAGGAATATCAGCACCGGATTCCGATGTGGATCCATCCCCAATATTCATTGTACTCCTTTTTACCCAAATATTGCTCATCTCCTCTTGAACTTCATCCGCATTCACTTTACCTTTGCCCTTATCTTGTTTCTGATTATGTTCCACCGGACCTTTTCTATCCTGATTTCTACTCTTGTAGAATTTGGCAATATGACCGGATCTATTGCAATTGTAACATACAACATTTCTTTGCTTATTTGATTGATATCCTCTTGATCTGCATTGATTAACCATATGTCCCATTCTATTGCATGCAAAGCATCTACTATTGAATGAATTGTTTATTTGCATATTTTTGTATTCATGAGATTTGTGACCATACCTTTTGCAATTAAAACATTGTCTAGAGAAGGATGGATTATTCTGATTCATTCTCCTCCTGCACTGAGTTGCTTTATGACCAAAATTGTTGCAGTTGAAGCAATATCCATTGAAGGATGGAAATCTTTGGGCATTTGGTTGCCTTACCGGAGGTCTTCTAGGCCTGTTTCTTTGATTTCCTAATCCAAAGTTATTCTGACTGGATCCAGAGCTTTCACCTTTCTCATATCCCAAGCCACCCTTATCATCTACCCTCTTTTGGCTTTCAAGAAGAACTTCAAGTTGGGCTGAGCTTATCTTGAATTTCTCTTTATATTCATTTACAGTTTGAAGATCTTATTTAAGAGTGTCTATCTGATTCTCAAGTTGTTCTTCATTGTCTCTAGCTTCTTCAAGATCAGATTCAAGATGCCTGATTATTCTGTCCATTTTGTGGCAGTCCTTTATTTTCTCCTTGAGGGATTATTTTAGATTATCTTCAATCTTTCTTTTTTCTTCAATTTCTTGGGTAAATCTTATAATCCCTGATTCCATTTCATGTCTTACCATAATGACTTCTTTTGACAGCTTCTCACATAGCTTATTTTTCTTATTCAAATCTTCATCAATATCATTGACTTCACTCTGATTGGCTAATTTTTTAAGTAGTTCCTTTCTCTTTTTCACAGAAACACTAAGTTTTTCTTTTAGCTCATTTATGAATTCATCAACTTGTTTGAGTCTTTCTCTCAAATTATTAACTTTAGAGTGGGATTGTTCAAGATCATCTAGGGTAGACTGAAGTTGTTCCTTCATACCATATGCATCCATTGAGATTCCTAGATCTTCCTCAAGCTGTTAGGCTTTGTTCAGAGGAACTTGGCTCTGATACCAATTGTTGAAAGCAAGGTAGATAACTAAGAAGGGGGGTGAATCAGTTATCTCAAAATTTCCTTAATTTTGTTATCTCAATATTCAGTGTTATATCAAAACATGAAAGCATATGTAATCATAAGAATAGAAATCAAATCAACACATAACACAAGGATTTTTACGTGGAAACCATGTTAAGGGAAAAACCACGAGGTGACTAACCCAAGATTGTATTCTCTGTTAAAAGAATAAAGGAGTAGAAAATGGCACTTGCTAATTAGGGCTCACTGCCTGAGCACACTGCTCACAAGAGGCACACTGCCTACAAGAACTTACAGAAGATAATCAAGTGTTTGAACTGATGAGAAGCATCTACAAATGCAAGAGTTTAGTTCTGGTTAGGCACAATATACTGATCTGACACACTTCATCCTTTCTTTATTCTATGTTGTTATTCAATCACATACCAGACTTGAATTGTTGTTATCACACTTATCCCTGCTTTTCTTCACACCTTATTACTTCACACTTTCACCACCCACACTTACATGCTGGAACCCATCTGGTATATATATATATATGCATCAAGGATTCTCATCAACTTTCTAGTCAGCAACAAGAACACTCAAGATATTTGCAAGTTACTGATCTATCGGCTGAATCCATACTTGATTTGTGATGCGTATCAAAAACATAGGCGTAGAAGTCATAAATCATGTCGGTCAACAATGTATAATCCCACAAATTGCTTGATCAACACCTTTTACTCGTTCGAATTGAAGTCTGATACTCTGTCGGTCAATTCTTCCTCTGTCTTCTCTACTTGATTGGAACCCAACACTCAGATGCTCATATCTTTTTCTTGATTTAGCACCAGAGGCTAAATCTCTGGAGTATAATAGTCATGATACCCCTCTTGACTTGTCCAAGTCTGCAACTTACTAAGTTACACCATCTGAGAGATCCGGACCTGATTGTCGGACCTTGTTACATACTCTGTTCTTGTTCACGGACCAAAACATTCTTCAATCTAACTTCTGGTGAAGGCATATTATGTACTGCGGATGTGTGGGATAGACTTTGTTGCCATCAATGACAGCACTGATGAAGCTACACAGTGTCTCTTGCCAATAGCAACAACATGCAAGCACATGCAAGTGACATGAAACAACATGCAAGTAAATGCAAGTACATGCAAATTCATATAAGTGACATGCAAGTTCATATAAGTGACATGCAACAACATACAAGTCTATGCAAGTAACCTGCAAGTTCATATAAGTGACATGCAACAACATGCAAGTCCATATAAACAACATACAACAACATGCAAGTCCATGCAAGTAACATGCAACACATGCAAGCACATGCAAACTCATTTTAGTGACATGCAACAACATACAAGTCCATGCAAGCTTTTGTGAGTTCATGCAAGCAATATGCAAATATCATGCATTTCTAACTTCACTGTTAACTATCTCATCATATTCATGTATCTCCGAATCCACTGTTAACTGCTATATCATGTTCATGCAAATATCATGCATCTCTAACGCCACTGTTAACTGCTACATCATGTTCATGCAAAGTGTATATCTACTCATGCACACAAAAAAGCAAACTCCTACTCTATATTTAAGACACCTCCAAAGTGAGCACCCAAGTTAACTCACACTTCCTACAAGGTATCAACAAGTCAAGATAGACATCAAGGAGTTAACTACAAGTCACCATGGATTCCACTTCCAAAGTGGGCAGCCAAATTAGGTCCTACCTCATAAGAGTTATCAACAACATGCCAATTGATATAATTAAATATTATTTTCTCTCATGTCCTTATGTGTTTGGGAACACATTCCAAGAACTTTGAAGACACATGAAATTGGTTAGGATTGCAAAGTTAATGGCAACTTATCCCAACATTCTCCCATTTGACATTATACATTTCAATTTCTCTTATGAGGTAATCAAATTTTAATCATAGGGAAAAACATCCCTAGCCATCAATGTACCATTGATTCTTCAAAATGCTTTTTCGCTCCAATAAGATACCTGCAAAAGCAACCATGATAACCACCATCTCAAACAAGAACTCCTCACATCATGTCACCCATGATAAGCTAAGGAACATGCCAAGGTGAAACATATCAACTGTCACTGAAACCTGCACCAATCTCCACATGAACACAAGCATCAAATCACTTGATAACATAAAACTCTGAGTGTCTACCACACTCATACCAAATGTAAAAGCAACCACAACAAGTTTATAACTCATCCAAAATATCCATACCTCAAAAATCTAGGGGAAACAAACCATCATAGGTAGAATTACATGCCATCAACATACCAACCCAAAACTACAATCAAGTCCTTATAAATCAATCTTGTTAATCATCCATCCTCCCATCTCAATGCAACATACCAATGTACAAATGACCAAAGACAAGGCCAACAAACAAAATCTACAATAACACTAAATAGATTTGAATAAATATGCAATAACACTTCTTATAGAGGACGTGGCTAACTCCTCTACCATATAGTGTCAAAACATATAATGATATGCATAAAATATCTCTCATTACCAATCTCTGAATAACTCTCCCAAGTCCTCTAAACCAATGAAGAAAGAGATCAAGGAGCTACCAAATTATTTGAATCCAATACAAAGCCTTAACTCCATAAACATAAGAACCTTCAAGAAGAACAAAATATACCAGGAAAGAGAGAACCTGCAAATCAAACCATGTCTTTATACCACACTAACATGTGCCAAACTGTGTAAAGTAAGATCTCTTTCAACACTCCCAAACTAAAAAGTTAGCAATATCTAACATTCATAATTATGATGAAAACATGGCAGCAATAGATGCCAACCTCTCACTGAAAGTAGATCAAACTAGCCAAACATTCCCACAACAAAGGGAATAAGACAAAAAAAAAATCATGTGATAGGTATATTTCTTAAAAAAATTATTGTATGTTCTGGTAAAATTTATAATATAACTATGAGTCAGCATTGCATACAATAAATAGCATTCGCTAATCCTTATGTACATTAATATTTTCCTATACCTGGTCTTAGATTGAGGAATACACATGTTAACAATAGTACTCCTCATGAGGAAGTAGCATCTCTTTATTCTTATGCAACATAAATGAGCACTATTGTTAGCATGTGCATTCTTGGATCTAGGACCAACTTATCCTTATGTAACATAAATGAGCACTATTATTAGCATGTATTTACTTCTCTTTATGCAACATAAATATCTTTCACAAATTGGTCCTAGATTAAAGATTATACATGCTAACAATTTAGGGCTAGATTCACAAAGGATAGTTATGTTGCATAAGGATAAGTAGAGGCTACTTCTTGTGTGCCAAGTGGTGACTTCTATTTCTATTTAAGATTTTTGACATAGAATATAACAAAAATTTCAAGAAGTGTATCACATGAAAGGGTAGTGTGTATGTATCTATATATATTATATGTATAAATTATACATATGTATACATACCTATGTATTATACATGTATACAATATATACAACATTGTAACATCAGAAATTGTCCTCCTGTATGGAATGGTACAATTTCCCTCGGTTTAGCTCCTCACTCTTAGTGGTCTCTCAACCTTTTCTCTTTCGGCCTTCCCGAAACCCTGATTGACTTAGTCTAGGAGCAACTTATTCACTTTTTGAGGTAGCTGATTGATAGAACCCAGAAAGGGATTTGAGATTAGGGTCCCTAGGACCCCCAAAAATGTAGATTTGAGCTAAAATTGGGGGCTTGGACTTGGGCGCCCACGCCCTAGTCCTCCCCGATTTCATATGATTTTGAATTTTGGCGGCATGTCAGTTCCCACCGAGTGCCTCGGGATTCCGTTTTCAAATTCTTAGTTTTTGCACGATATCAAGATGTTACTTTGAAATTTGAATTCCCTAAAGCTAGATATAAAAAGACATTTGCAAATCATTTTATCACACACAATTCTTATGCAAGCTTGATGCCAAAACTCTACTACAATTGCCATTGAAGATCAGTGACTTGTTGAAGCTATTCGAAGTATTCTTTATTTTCCATCTTGGAGATAATGGATGAAGGCTAGGAATCAAGATCTTGAGTCTATCTTGCTCTTCCTAGGGTTTGTACATCTTTTGCATGATCGGGAGAAGGGTTGAAGCCTCCAACAGCAAGCTTAGAGATCCTCCGCAGACATTGCTGATTCACCTTCTTGTTCATGCAAGTCTTCATTTGTTTCATCTCCTTGAGGTGAAGTTGTATGTATTTATTGATGCAAAGCAAGTTGTTGATCTTCCCTTGATTGAGACACCTAGGGTTTGATTTTATGTATACACACATTGCTAGGTTTGCACACACTTATGTAAATCTTTATCTCTGGCTATTGTTGAGGTAGAAATACCATAGACGGGGCTTGACTAAGGCAAGCTCCTATATAGCCGCAACAATTTCCTTCATTTGTATGTGCAGATCGTGTTTTGCAGGTTCCAATAAAAAGAAGCTATAGGAAGAAGGATATTGTGAGTACAGTCATGACATACTTTCATATTTTTGGATTCTGAGACTTGCAGGACATTGGGGCAGGTGCCCTAGTCCAACCAAGTGTTTTATCTGGGATCTGGGAGCCTTTTAGCAGTCCCAGACACCCTATGCAAAAGGTTTTCTTGTTCAGGTATTTGCAGGACATTGTAGCGGGTGCCCTAGTCCAGGTGGCCCTCAAATTCTGAGTACACTATCTCTGAAACCCCTCCTCTGCACTTCTATGATCAATTTTACCAGATATTTCATCAGTTTCTGTATATTGTTGATTTGAGGCATAATTAGGGTTTTGCTTGGTTGAGAGTACAATACTTGATAAAATCTTGATTAGGGCCTTAGGTTTCATAACCACGCGAGCATTAAAAGGGAGGCAAAGTGATTAGAAACTTGTTCACAAGCTCAATCCTTGTCTCCCCAATGTTTAGCGGTGAAATTGAGGTATTTAACCTAGAGTAACAAACCATCAAATTTTACCCTAAACATTTTGGTGAACCCAAGCTTTAAAGAATTTGCATACTTTGAAACTTTAGATCTAAAATAATTTGTTGTTCTAAAGTATAATTGGATTGGAAAACCTCTTTAGTGAAATTTGCATATGTTAGATTGTGATTACATTCTTTATCTGTTCACTAAAAGAGTTGGAAATTAGCATTTCATTGTTGAAAGTTGTATTTCATTTGCAAAGGCCATCATTGTGCATTTAAATCTTGGTTTAAATAAAGCATGTTAGAATGTCAGATTATTTTCTGCAAGATTTTCATGCTTATGATGAGTTGTTTAGTCATGATGACTTCAATATGTTAGATGAAGCCCTTGAGGACTTTATCTCGATTGAACATTCTACTACGGCCTTAAAGCCATCACTATTTCAAATATTTGTAAATGCAATTTATGTTCCTAAATCTAAAGAAGAGATTGAAAAATAAAAAATTGTGGTTCCTCTATGTGCAAATGTGGTTCAACCATCCTCTAAGCATGTGCTTGTTGTTAAAGGTCTTTCATCTTCTTCTCAATCTCCTGATCACATTTATGATTGTACAAAACAAATTGTGAAACAAAACTTACAACAAACCAATCATAATGTGGTTGCTCATGCATATAATACTCGGAATAACAAACAAAGTACACAACAAATGAATGTTCTGATATCTTTACCAGCTTCTCAACCTATGCTTCCTCAAGCACCTCGTTTAACATATAAAGGTGGTAAAGACTATGATCTTGTAGAGTAGCTTCGCGCCACTCCTGCAAAGATATCTCTTTGGGAACTTATACAAACTTCACCTACTTACAATGGAATGCTACAAGAAGCTTTACAAAATGTGATTGTTCCTCCTGCTGTTAAACCAAATGATGTTGCCGCTTTACTAGATTGTATGCATGCAATGAAAATAGATATTTTATTCCAACAACATTAGTTACCATCTCTTGAGGTTCAGAAGTAGTATAATCCTTTGGTTATCTTTATTACGATCAACAAAACATTGGTTAAGAGAGTGATGATTGATAATGGGTTAGCCCTTAATGTTTGTGGTATTGATTTATTGCATAAAGTTAAAGTAGATATATCTGCTGTCAAACTGGAATCATTAAGTATTCGTGGATTTGATAATGTTGGATGACAATTTGTGGGCACTATAACTTTACATATACAAGTTGGACCTGTGATGGTGCCTACCTTGATTCATGTCATGCGTTGTTCTCTATCTTATAACAAGATTCTAGGTAGACCTTGGATACATGCGTTAGGAGCAATTCCTTCTACTTTACACTGTTTGATTAAGTTTATATTTAAAGGGAAATTGAATACTATCCATTCAGATCCTGAACCTGATAATTGTTTGCAAATGGAAGTGCATAAGCATGTTGTTGGTCCCAAGATTTTAAACAATCTGAAGCTGAATTGTTAGGTCCTCTTGCCTCTAAAAACATTATGCAAGAGCCCAAGCAATTGAATGCATTTGTTGGTGATGACTAGGGTTCGTTAGATTTTGCATCTTCCTCCATAGGAGAATATAAACTTAAAAACCCTATCCCCGAAACATCAAATATTGCATCGATCACATCACATGCTTCGAATGATAAACACAAGATCTCTTTGTTGACAAATAAGGATAATACTCTCAGTTATACTACTGACTATGAGACTTATGAAGCTCCTCCTTCGTCTAAAGAAATGGTCTCTCTCTATGGCAGAGGATTTCAAATCCTTTACAAAAATTGTGACTATGTAGGAAATGGTTGTGGCATAAATCAACAAGGAATCAAAGTCCCTATAGAATCCACTTCACAACATTACTCAAGTGGCATTGGATATAACCCTTTTAAGGAATCTAAAGCCCGCAAATTCCCTACTCTAAATGTGAATACAATATCAACACTTAGTTTGATATACCCTAAGATGATTGACACCAATTGTCCTCCAGGATCACTTCCTTTAGATATGTTTACGGTGGATGAAGCAATAATGGAATTCTTAGGCGCTTATGATGGTATTCCTTGTTATCACCATAAACGTCACCTACCTTATTGTTTAAACAATGATGCATATTTTGGAAAGACTACTAGCACAATAACTGCTACAGTAGAGCATAGTGAAGAAATTGAAGAACAATTACAATCTTACAATCCCCCTGACCATAGTACTCTCCTCAACGGAAAGACTATTGATGTTGTTATAGACAAGGATAATCCTAAAAAAGTTATCCCTATGGGTGATTGTTTAGATGTGGAAGAAAAAGAAGAAATGACTAAATTATCGAGTGAATTCTCAGAATAGTTCGCTTGGAATTATTCAGACATGCCTGGTATAGATCCTCAGATTGTAACGCATAATATTGTGTTGAAACCAGATGCTAATCCTTTCAAACAAAAGATTCATAAGATGAATCCTAAGATTGCTTTTCTTGTTAAAACTGAAATAGAAAAACTCTTACAAGCTGGCTTTATTCGACCTATTGATTACTCTCCATGGATCTCAAACATTGTTGTCGTTGCTAAACCGGATGGGCATATAAGAATGTGCACATATTTTCAAGATTTAAATTTGGCATCTTTGAAAGATGATTTTCTGCTCCCTAATATCGATATGATTGTTGATTCCATAGCCGGACATGAGTTGCTATCTTTTATGGATGGATTTTCAGGATATAATCAAATCCTTATAAACCCTCTTGATTAGTATAAAATGGCCTTTATAACACCTTGGGGTACATTTTGTTGGGTAGTCATGTCGTTTGGACTTAAGAATGCAGGAGCTACTTACCAACGTGCGATGACTCTGATATTCCATGATTATATGTACAATATTCTAGAAGATTATGTTGACGACATCCTAGCGAAGTCTATCCATCGTAAGGATCATGTTACAAATCTTTGACAAATATTTGAGCGCATACGAAAATATAATATGCGATTGAATCCTCGTAAGTGTGTTTTTGGCGTGGACAGTGGAAAGTTACTTGGATTCATCATTTCAAATCGAGGTATAGAAGTTGATACAAAAAATATAGATGCGATTGTTAATATGCCAATACCCAAGAACATATCTCAACTTCATAGTTTGCAGGGAAAGATACAGGCCATCCACCGATTTGTTTCACAACTCGCGGATATGACTTGCCCCTTTATGCGACTATTGAAGAAAGATTCTCATTTTCAATGGAATTCTAAATGTCAAAAGCTTTTGATGATTTAAAGGACTACTTAGCTAATCCGCCTATTTTGCAACCTACTATTTTTGATAAACCATTTTTATTATACATCTTAGCATCTAACAATGCCCTAGCAGCTTTGTTAGCACAACATCATACTGAAGGAAAATAATGCATTGTCTATTACATCAGTTGTACTCTTCTTGATTATGAAGTGCGATACACAGTTATAGAGAAACATTGCCTAGCTTTAGTGTTTGCCACATAGAAGCTTAGACATTATCTCTTAAATGCTGAAGTGCATGTAATGGTAAAGTTTGACCCTTTGAAACATCTCTTCGTAAGAACAGATTTATTAGGTCATCTCACTAAATGGGTTTTGTTGTTAACAGAACTCGATCTCAAATTTATCTCACAAAAAGCAATTAAAGGGCAAGTGATAGCTGACTAGTTAGCTGAAGCTCTCTCGCCATTTTCTATACAGAATGTTGATGCTTTTCCTAACGAACAGATTTTAACAATCTCTGCGGATGAAAAATGGGAATTATATTTCGACGGATCAAAATGTCAAATTGGCCCCAGAGCTGGTATTATACTAATACCTCCCGTTGGTAAGTTGATTCCCTTATCTTACCACTTAGATTTCTTATGCACAAACAACATAGCTGAATACAAAGCTCTTATAGCTGGACTTCATGCAGCTTTGGTTCTTAGTATCAAGAATATTACAATATACGGAGATTCTCAGTTAATTGTTAAACAAATAACAAGATCGTATCAAACTAAGCATGATAAGCTATCTCAGTATTGTGAGTTTGTATTATCTCTCTTAAAATAGTTCAAATCATATACTATCAATACCATTCCTAGGAAAGATAACTAGCATGCAGATGCAATGGCAAGCACAGCTTCCCTTATATCCCCTGATGGTTCTCCTGAGGAATTTACCTTCATTGTTCATAATCTTAAGACACCGATAATTGAAAGCCCTATAGTTGCGAATTCTGAACTCTGTGGTAATACATACACTGATGAATGATTCTCCTATATATTCAATTATTTACATGATGGAACCATTCCGAACTCGACATCTAAGAATGCCCGACTCCGTTTATGCAAACTAGCAACACGATACATTATATTATCGAACGTCTTGTATTGACAAAGTTATAATGGTGTTTTAGTCTGATGTTTAAGTAATGCAAAGATTCTGATAGCTTTAGAAGAAGCTCACTCTGGTGCCTGTGGAGGGCATTTTGGTGGAAAATTGTTGGTGAATTTTTTTTTTTATGTATGGGGTACTATTGGCAGCATATGGAACAAGATTCCTTTGCTTACGTCAAGAGATACCCACAATGTCAACAACATAAACACCTCATCCATGCTCCTACTCAAAAGCTTCGTGCCCAGGTGTCACCTTGGCCATTTTCTATCTGGGGCTTTGATCTCATAGGTAAAATTTCCCCGCCCTCCTCTCAAGGACATGCGTTTATCATTACTACTACTGATTATTTTACAAAATGGGTCGAAGCAGTCCCTTTAAGATCCACGACCGCTGATGTAATCTGTCAATTCATACAAGACAACATAATTTCTCAATTTGGAATACCTTCCTCCTTAGTTTTAGATAATGGTACGTCATTTAAGAACAAGGATGTGAAAAAGTTCCTCAAAAAATATCATATACAACATCACTTCTCTACACCTTATTACCCTCAATCCAATGGCCAAGTAGAAGCTTCAAACAAGGTTATTGGATAGATTTTACAGAAAACTGTTAATAAACATCAAAAAGATTGGCATGCACAATTATCCTATACACTATGGGCTTACAGAACAAGTATTTGAATAGCTATGGGTAACACACCATACAATCTTGTCTATGGCACAGACGCAATAATGCCCTTGGAGTTAGAAATTCCTTCTTTGCGAATTTCCCTAAGAGACATCATGTATGATGACATAGAACGAGAGAAAATATTACATGAACTTGAGATGCTTGATGAAAGATGTGTTAACGCTCTTGAACATCTCAAGGCTTATAAAAAGGAATACAATGAGCCTATAATGTGCAAGTCATACAACGTTCATTTAATGTTGGGGACTTGGTTCTTTATGAAAATCAATGCAATGTAAATGCACCGCTTGGTGAAAAAGGTAAGTTTAGCCTTAACTGGCTTGGACCGTATATAATCACTGAAACCTTTGGATTCAGAGCGTCTGAATTAGCCAATGAGCAAGGTATGCCGCTTAAAGAACCTATTAATGCAGCACACCTCAAAAGGTTTTATGCTTGAGATCTAATGTTAAATGTTCTTAAGCTAATTTAGCACATAGATTAGCTTCAATTTCGACAAGATAGTACTGTTTTGTCTTAATTCTTTTAACATTGTATCTTTGTTTAGTTGATCATTGTTGTATCATGTTCAAGTAATAATTTCTTAGATCACTTTTGCATTAACTGAATATAGCATGGAAATTAAAGGTATGTGTAAAATAATTAATCATTGTGCTTGTTACTACATGTTCTTTTTAGAATTGTTAGTATATCACAATAGCATTAATTACATCATTTAGACATCATCACTAGTTGCATTTTACAAAAATCACATGTGATAGATCAAAAGCCATTACATATAGATCAAAAGAAATAAACATCACATATATATATATATATATATATATATATATATATATATATATATATATATATCAGTTTCAAGTATACATCTGAGTTGACTATCCCTCAAAATAAAATGGGATGTCGTAGTGCCTAAAGTCTAGGAATCACATAGCTGAGCCTTGATCGCCTATACCCTCAGGCCCTCGTGGTGTGCGAGCGATAGAAGCCTGATCATGTGTGGCTACAGATCATGAATGACTCCTAGAGATGCTTCACGATTGTAACCCCCTGATCTTGCCTCTCATCTCTATCATCCGTTCATGTGCCTCCTGGTACATCCTCTTGTACCGGTCTCTCTCAGCCTAAACTTTGTCTCTGTCAGCTCTTGCCTGCTGGACCTCCCACAGTAAGAACTCACTGACAGCTGGCTCTCCCTCCGATGTAGGAATCGCTACCGTCTACTCTCACTGTGCCTAGAGCTCAGCCTCGGTGCACTCAGCTCTTTGTCAAAACTCCTCTCTCATGCAAACTGCTCTAGCATAGCCTCTGTAGCAATCCTATATCTGACAATAGGCATAAATATCTTAGCATGCAGCCTAGCAGATGATCGGGGCAAATCATCTACCTGCACTTGTTGCTCTAAGGCATCTGTCGGTACGATGTCTCCTATGACGTGACTCACAAAGTCTCACCATGCATTAGTCCCAACTACAAAATAGAGAATGAGATAGATGTTAGACTCCCATATAAAAATCATAAATAATAAACTATACCAAAACATAAACAATAAATCAAAATCTCGCCAAGATGGGTCTCGGATCGCCGATGGTGTGATGAGCTATGCTGTCTGATCTGTAGCTGGAGGCATAGGCCTGTTACTCTCCCCTGACTCTATCTGACTAGACCTCACATCGTCTGCGGGAATAGGACCACGAGCCTTGGACCGTGGTCTCGACTCGATCTCATCAGTGTCTGCCTCCTGTTGGCTCTGTCATGACCTCGCTCTAAAGACGTATTGTGATGGGACCTCCTCAGACTCATCCTCATCCTCCTCCATACCCTCCTCAAGATCGTAGTATCCTGTGAAGTCACTGACATCGTCCTCCACCCCTGTGTCACTAGTGTGACCGGCCCAAGGTCGGGCATCTCCTGAAGGATGCCCAGGTGGAAAGATAGGTGCAGGCCATGCTGTGTGCCAGCAGGTCTGATATTCTCAGGTACACCTGACATCATTTGTGCCCGATACAAGCTCTACATCCTCAGGACCCTCATCGTCGCTAAGTGGTACGTCTGCTATTATCGATCGTCAGACAATATTGACTCTAACTGCACTCTGAGCTGCATGTGCGTAGCTCAGATGAACTACAAGAACATCTTGTACTTGTCTGAACTATTGTGCCACCTCGTCATAGTAGAACCAAGATATAGTGTGATCAAGGTGACCGGCCATCAGCCGATCCCTTTGCATCCGAGCTAATTGTCTCTGCTCGCCAGACCATCTGATGAAGCCACGATATGGTCTCCAGATGATGTCACCAGGCTGTAATCTGTCAAATACTACTCTCTAGTATAACAGATTGCCGTGCCTCCAACACCTAACTAGTTAGTAGGCGTAGATGGGCGGATGGGTGAATGCTGCCTCTATAAGAAAACCCATCAGTCATGTGCACCTGATGTGCTCAAAGGCCCAAACTTGTAACAATGTGCAGACCATCAGACTCTGCATCTCATAGTGGACATATTGTCCTAAGTCGTGATATAGGTGCACAAGCATACTGCACCCCCATGCGTAGGCATTTTGATGCACCTCCATTGCTCTGATAATATGAATGAGACCCCATGAAAGTGAGTGCCTCATCCATCTGGTATGATGGCTAGGGTGACAGTGACAATCATGATCCACTGTAGTAAGGGAATGTGATGTCTTTGCATCCGTGCTCTAACAATCGGAGCTGAATGTGTCCTCGCTCTACTTGTGACATGGTGCGACCCAAACAATACAGCTGAATCTTGTGAGTATACTCCTCTAAGTGGTGTCCAACAACCCTCACTATCTCTCCTTAGATCGATAGTCGAAGGATCCTGAATACATCCTCCAGTGTGATGGTAATCTTGGTAAATAGACATCAGTGCCATAAGCATCGCGCAGTGGAATTTGATTGTGGGCATCTCAAACACCCACCATAGGCCCACTGTCTGTAAGTGCTCTCTCTTTGCGGTCATCAAAGTGCTAGTGAGCTCTCGCAGAAGTGCCATTAGACGACCACCTGTGTGCTCCCACATCTCAGGGACATTCTACAGATCAGAAAGAAAGCAAGAGTATCAAAATCCCCTCTGGAAACCAAAATAAGCTATCAAGAACCGAATAGAATGCCTGTGCTGAGGGCCTGTGTCCTCTGAGGACCAGGGCACCCCAGGAAGACTAGGGTGCCCTAAAGGGACACTGGCATCCCTGTGGGACTAGGGTGCCCCAAAGGGACTCTGGCACCCTCGGTGGACCCGGGAGCCCCTATCTGGGAACCCTGTCCACCTTCCCCTCTTGGCACAGACATTGATAAACATGAAAACAAATGTATAATGAAAGATGACAGAAGGATGGAATCAGGACCCTAGCTTAGCCTCGAAGCATCTCTCCACCACTCGGGCTTGAAGCATCTCCAGTCACAGTGGATGGTATGGACATCGGCTTGGCATAGTTGCTCTCCTATTCTCCTTCTCTCTCTCTCTCTGCAGTAACAAGAAACAAGAGTGAGTTAAGTGATAAGTGACAACTCCTTTTTACATAACTTAAGTAAGTGAGAAATCATATCCCTAACTAGGTGCAAAAAGTGCACTCTTTCACTCTGGAGCCCTTTTCTTGAGCTGTCGAACTATAATTTTAGTGTCATTTGTTGCATTGGAATCTTGGTTCCGCTCTCATTCTTAGCCAATGTGTTGTGTTTGAGCGTTGTTTCTTCAAATGACCCTCATAACACATTTCCCTTGAAATCAACATGTGGATATCTCCTTATTTCTCCTCTCAGACTAAGCAAGCAAAAACAAGGGGGGCATATATCTCCCTCGATTTGCTCCCTCACCATGTTTCATTATTAAACCCCCTTAGCATTTTTGATACTGACTCATTGGTGGTGGTCGCAGGTTGATTTGATTTTGATTTTTTCTGACAAGTGTTCCTTTGCAGGATGCGGTTCTTGACTTTGTGGTCTTGCAAGATTGCAGAACTGGGGGCTTCTTCCTGTTCATCAACAATGCTTCAACTTTCTCTACATTATCCTTTTGGGTATCCTTTTCATGATTGATGTATTTACTTTCCTTTAGTTGCGTATGCATGTAGTGTCATATGGCCACTAAAGTGGGGGCTAAATGTAATGTCAGAAATTATCCTCCTGTATGGAATGGTACAATTTCCCTCGGTTTAGCTCCTCACTCTTGGTGGTCTCTCAACCTTTTCTCTTTCAGCCTTCCCAAAACCTGGATTGACTTAGTCTAGGAGCAGCTTATTCACTTTTTGAGGTAACTGATTGATAGAACCCGGAAAGGGATTTGAGATTAGGGTCCCTAGGACCCCCCAAAATGTAGATCTAAGCTAAAATTGGGGGCTTGGACTTGGGCACCCGTGCCCTAATCCTCCCATGTTTCACGAGATTTTGAATTTTGGTGGGGTGTCAGTTCCCACTGAGTGCCTCGGGATTCTGTTTTCAAATTCTCAGTTTTCACGCGATATCAAGACGTTACTTTGAAATTTGAATTCCCTAAAGCCAGATATAAAAAGACATTTGCAAATCATTTTATCACACACAATTCTTATGCAAGCTTGATGCCAAAACTCTGCTGCAATTGCCATTGAATATCAATGACTTGTTGAAGCTATTCGAAGTATTCTTTATTTGCTATCTTGGAGACAATGGATGAAGGCTAGGAATCAAGATCTTGAGTCTATCTTGCTCTTCCTAGGGTTTGTACATCTTTTGCATGATCGGGAGAAGGGTTGAAGCCTCCAACAACAAGCTTGGAGATCCTCTATGAACATTGCTGATTCACCTTCTTGTTCATGCAAGTCTTCATTTGTTTTATCTCCTTGAGGTGAAGTTGTATGTATTTATTGATGCAAAGCAAGTTGTTGATCTTGCCTTGATTGAGACATCTAGGGTTTGATTTTATGCATACACACATTGCTAGGTTTGCACACACTTTTGCAAATCTTTATCTTTGGCTATTGTTGAGGTAGAAATACCAAAGACGGGGCTTGACTGAGGTAAGCTCCTATATAGCCACAACAATTTCCTTCTTTTGTATGTGCAGATCGTGTTTCACAGGTCTGGCGAAAAGAACCTATAGGAAGAAGGATATTGCAAGTATAGTTGCAGATAGACTTTCAAATTTTTAGATTCTAAGAATTGTAGGACATTGGGGCGGGCACCCTAGTCCAACCAAGTGTTTTATCTAGGATTTGGGAGCCTTTTAGCAGTCCCAGACACCCTGTGCGGAAGGTTTTCCTATTCAGGAATTTGCAGGACATTGGGGTAGGCGCCCTAGTCTAGGTGGCCCTCAAATTCTAGGTACACTATCTCTGAAACCCCTCCTCTACACTTCTGTGATCAATTTTACTAGATATTTCATCAGTTTCTGTATATTGTTGATTTGAGGCATAATTAGGGTTTTGCTTGGTTTAGAGTACAATACTTGATAAAATCTTGATTAGGGCCTTAGGTTTCATAACCACGCGAGCAATAAAAGGGAGGCAAAGTGATTAGAAGCTTGTTCACAAGCTCAATCCTTGTCTCCCTAATTTTTAGTGGTGAAATTGAGGTATTTAACCTAGAGTAACAAACCATCAAATTTTACCCTAAACAAACATGTATGTATGTATACATGTATGACAAATGTACATGTATATATATGTATGTGTAAGTATATGTGTATGTATATTATATGTATATACATCCACTATCGCTCGAGAAAAGGATCACTAAGAAGTAACACCTCTATTTGACATTAGTCATCTCGTTATTACATCAACTCTTGCATCAAAAAATGTCAAAATTGATCTAAACGTAGCCTCATGCATCCTCTTTAACCACTTCATCAGTGTGCTTAGCATTGCTCAATCTATGCAACATAGTGCTTGAACACCTAGACACAACATTGTCCTTACACCTTTGCATAACATTCTCACACATAACCATGCAACACTTCTCACATGCATTATACAATGCATACATGGATGCACATGCAAGTGCTAAGTCAAACAATGCATGTGTACCATGTGGAACATCAATAGCCACACATTACACTTCTATACATGTGAGCCAGCTAGCAATCTTTGTGCTACATCCAACACTAGGTGGCATCCATGTCACAACCACTGCAATATACCCGGCACCATATGGGTTTAACATATGTCATCACCCCATTCACAGAGTTGCTTTACACCATATGTATTTGACACTTGTCAACATACATATGGAACCTAGTTGATGTTGGAAAAAGGGAGAGAGAACAAGGTAAAGGTGCAACTATGTAGCTTTTAAATGTTTTCAAATATGAAATAAAAGCATGTGTAAATTTGAAAATTACTTTCAATTTAGATGTAATAGTATTTCTCCAATTTAATTAATGTAGTAGAAGAAAAAACATGATAGAAGTAGACACAGAATTTACGTGGAGAAATCCTTGCAGGAAAAATTCCACACCCAAAGAGATTTATTCTTGTATTAATTCTTATAATTGAGTTTACAATAATATTGAAATCTTCTTTGGATTCTGCTAGCACTCCATTACTTCTTTAATCTTCAAATACTTGTCCTTCCTATCATTACCTATCTGTAATTTGTAATTTTGTGATTATCTCATTCATACAATTTCTACCAACTCAAGACATCATTATATAGAAGCCATGGATCTCAAACATACAATAAACTATATCCAATAACATGAGAAGAAACCTCATGCAAATCCAAGCACCCAATATAGTGAACTCCAAAGCTGCATGGTAGAAATCAACTGTTAACTACAAGTCTCAAACATGGGCGCCCAAGAAGTCCCAAACAAACTTAGTTAACTAAAGTGTTATGTGACAATAACAAAGCACAACTGAAAGTCTCAACATGGGCACCCAAGAAGTCAAACTCAAAATCACTCAATTGAAGTGTTATGTGACAATAACAATGTTGAATAGAAAGCTTCTTCATGAGGACCTAGTAACTCTTAATTAGACATAGTCAACTAAAGTATCACTGAAGTACCAACACACACCAATGTCATGCAAACAACATACATCATTGATGTCACCAATATTATTTTTTAACAACTTGTTTTGTAACATGCAAGAGTCAATTAACCACCTGTAGCACCATGCAAGAGTTATCCAAAACTGATCCTGAGTTAGAGTGTCATGCAATATACATGCAACACCATATAAATGACATGCAACAACATGCAAGTCCATATAACTGACATGTAACAACATGCAAGTTCATATAAATGACATGCAACAACATGCAAGTCCATATAACTAACATGTGACAACATGCAAGCACATACAAGTGATATGCAACAAAATGCAAGCACATGGAAGTGACATGCAATAATATGCAAGTACATGCAAGTTCATATAAGTGACATGCAACAACATGCAAGTTCATATAAGAGACATGCAACAACATGCAAGTCCATGCAAGTAACATAAAAGTTCATATAAGTGACATGCAACAACATGCAAGTCCATATAAGCAACATGTAACAACATGCAAGTCCTTATAAGCAACATGTAACAACATGCAAGAATATGCAAGTAACATGCAACACATGCAAACTCATACAAGTGACATGCAAGTCCATGCAAGCTTTAATGAGTTCATGCAAGCAATATGCAAATATCATGCATTTCTAACTTCATTGTTAACTATCACATTATATTCATGCAAATATCATGCATCTCTGAATCCACTGTGAACTGCTATATCATGTTCATGCAAATATCATACATCTCTAACTACACTATTAATTGCCACATCATGTTCATGCAAAGTGTATCAACAATATCTACTCATGCACACACAAAAAAAAACTCCTAGTCTATATTTAAGTCACCTCCTAAGTGAGTGCTCAAGTTAACTCACACTTCCTAGGAGGTAGAAACAAGTCAAGATAGACATAAAGGATTTAACTACAAGTTACCATGGACTCCACTTTCAAAGTGGGCACCCAAATTAGGTCTTACCTCATAGGAGTTATCAACAACATGCCAAGTGATATAATTAAATATTATTTTCTCTCAAGTCCTTATGTGTTTGGGAACACATTCCAAGAACTTATGAGACACATGAAATTGGTTAGGATTGCAAAGTTAATGGAAACTTATCCCAACATTCTCCCATTTGATATTATACATTGCAATTACTCTTATGAGGTAATAAAATTTTAATCATAGGGAAAAACATCCCTAGCCATCAATGTACCATTGATTCTTCAACATACTTTTGTGCTCCAATAAGATACCTGCAAAAGTAACCATGATAACCACTATCTCAAACAAGAACTCCTCACATCATGTCACCCATGATAAGCTAAGGAACATGCCAAGGTGAAACATATCAACTGTCACTTAAACTTGCACCAATCTCCACATGAACACAAGCAACAAATTGCATGATAACATAAGACTCTGAGTGTTTGCCACACTCATACCAAATGTAAAATCAACCACAACAAGTTGCTAGCTTATCCAAAACATACATACCTCAAAAAACTAGTTTAAACAAACCATCATAGGTATAACTCCATGCCATCAACATACCAACCCAAAACTACAATCAAGTCCTTGTAAATCAATCCTACTAATCATCCATCCTCCCGTCTCAATGCAACATACCAATGTACAAATGACCAAAGACAAGGCTAACAAACAAAATCAGCAATAACACTAAATAGATCTGTGGATATTAACAGTCCACATCCAAGTCTTCAATGCAACCAATGGGTAAAGACAACCCACTAAAATGCACAACTCGTAGATCCCAATAGTAAAACATGCAAAATCATCTTCACATCAATAACTTGCAAACTGAGACAACTAAGAAGATATCATGACAATAAAGAGCATACATATCTAGGAACTGCCCCTGAATGGGTAATGTCAAATCTTAAACAAGATCAAAGCATTAACAAGTCCTCCTATAGCACTTCTTATAGAGGATGTGGCTAACTCCTCTACCATATAGTGTCAAAGCATATAATGATATGCATAAAACATCTCTCATTGCCAATCTCTGAATAACTCTCCCAAGTCCTCTAAACCAATGAAGAAAGAGATCAAGGAGCTACCAAATTATTGTTAACAACACTTGAACCCAATACAAAACCTCAACTCCATAAACATAAGAACCTTCAAGAAGAAGAAAATATACCAGGAAAGAGAGAACCTGCAAATCAAACCACGTCTTTATACCACACTAACATGTGCCAAACTGTGTAAAGTAAGATCTCTTTCAACACTCCCAAACTGAAAAGTTAACAACATCTAACATTCATAATTATGATGAAAACATGGCAGCAATAGATGCCAATCTCTCACTGAAAGTAGATCAAACTAGCCAAACATTCCCACAACAAAGGGAATAAGCCCAAAATCACAAACCATTTATGTACCTCTCCAAATAGGTCCTCAGAACTAGTTTCATAGCTCAAGACCAAAAATAATGAGAACAACAAAAATCCATAAACCCATGCATCTACTTCTCAACAATTCTTTTCAAGACTAATGCACAAGAGAAGATAAGATACATATAAAGAATGCATCTAATAATCAGGTGGGGAACACCTCTTAGATCATTCACTTGCCGAGTAGACAAGAGTGGGACACAAGATTGTTCTTGCATATAACATCAAGCAATAAAAGATTATAATAAAAACAACCTTCTCATAAGGTCTATAATGGACTCACATCCATTTCCAAGCGTAGGCTCCTCGGTCCTTCTGTTGACATCTCATAATGAGAAATATTTCCAACACATATCTCTAAGTTCAAATGATATCCAACCTCACCCAAGTCTCTCTAGTATTCATGAGTATTCACCAATCAAACCATGCTAACTTCAAATGCAACCTACAAAATCATGAAGCTCCAAGCAAATAATTAGTACTTCAAAACCAAAGAGAACTAACCAAATCATTGTCAAAATTCCAACTCTAGAATCAGGAACATATCATGATATCATGATCTTTCATCTTCTTAAAAGATCATATGCTCCGATGAACATATTTTGCTCCCAAGAGCACCTGTATCATGCCAAAAACTCTAACTCATGATCAAGAGTGCATCATGGCATAATACCATACATCCTCTAAACCAAGGATCATATTTCACAACTGATAAGTTATAAACTCAACACCTCACCAAAAAACTCCAAGAGTCCTCTATGGAAAACCAAGATGTCAACACCTCTTCAAAAAACATGAAGATCTAGCATCCTCTGTCAATAGAACCAAAGATGTCAATGAACCCTCTTTGCAAACTAAAGGCATAATCCAAGAGCTCCTTATGGCACCAACAACCATTGCAAAAGATCATCCATCTTCTAATCAAAGATTATGCATGGCTCACAACACTGCAACAACAACAATTTAGAACCAATATCTTGAAAACAAAGAAGATAGAACACATTATGTAACTGCACAAAACTCCCACTGAAAGTGATACCAAGTTATGCATGATATCATGATCAATATCATTACCAAAACTCCACTAAAAGTGAAAAAAGTTCTCATGCAACATAACTTTATTGCCATAGATTCCAATGAACAACTAAAGCAGGTACTCCAAACTATCATTTTGTCTCACTACAATAAATACCAATGTAATCAAGGTGACCAAGAAGAGGCCTACCAAATAGAATCCACATCAGCTTATTCACAAGATTTGCACACATGCAACATCTCATAGGAGAAAAAAATGATTAGTGCTTCAACCTCAAATAACTAAATAAACAAATTCAACCCCACATCAGTAACATGTAGAACAAATGTAACCAGATATAACATGTAGATTTACAAGACTCAAACACTAGAATAAACTATAGATTTGATTTGCCAAACAAATTCACATAGGAGTAACCATAGATCATAAGAACCCAACAAGCAGCCTTGCAAATTTAAAATTGTTTCCATCCAGAAAGAGTTTGAACACAATTTCTCCATAGATCTACAAACCACATGTTTTGGTTAACATGTAAAACCTGCAAAACCATCTCTGTAAATCTTAAACCACTTAAACATCCAAACATTCACACCAATGAACACCACCAAATATGTCATCTAAAATAATGGAATATCACAGATCTACAAACCCATAGTCTTTTGAAACAGGAAAACTGTGAAACCTACATATTCAAAATAACATGACTATGAAAAAGGAGAAACCAAGTTGTTCAACAGTGTCCATATCATAGAAATATCATCTCCACAACCTACATACAACTAGTGACAAATCATCCAATGCTTTCATGTAACCATGGATTGAAACCATGAACCCAACATAAGCACTCCAAACTATAGTTCAAATAGTGAGTGTTTTTTCATGTGATCAAGGTAGCACAAGAAACCATCCAACATAAACACCCTTTCACTACATATGACCACAAGATAAAGGAATAAAACCACCAAACAAGAGAATATACACATATTTTCAAAATGGAGCTCTAAATCACTACCACAAGATCAACTCCATAAAAATCCATAACCTTGAGCCTCAAGTGCCTAACAAAGATTCTTTTGACAATATCCATCTGAGAGTTAACTACCATGGCTTCCAAACTCACAGATCTACAAAATAATGTTAACATATAGAACTTCCCCTGTAACCAAAATACCTTCAACACTTAAGAAAACAACATCCCTCTCTCACTAGAACCATTGGCTCTGATACCACATGTTGGAAAAAAGGGAGAGAGAACAAGGTAAAGTTGCAGCTATGTAGCTTTAAATGTTTTTAAATATGAAATAAAAGCATGTGTAAATCTAAAAATTACTTTCAATTTAGATGTAATAGTATTTCTCCAATTTAATCAATGTAGAAGAAGAAAAAAACATGATAGAAGTAGACACAAAATTTACATGGAGAAACCCTTGTGAGAAAAAACTCCACACCTAAAGAGATTTATTCTTGTATTAATTCATGTAATTAAGTTTACAATAATACTAAAATCTTCTTTGGATTCTGCTAGCACTCCATTACTTCTTTAATCTTCAAATACATGTCCTTCCTGTCATTACCTACAATTTCTACCAACTCAAGGCATCATCATATAGAAGCCATTGATCTCAAACATACAATAAATTGTATCTAATAACATGAGAAAAAACCTTATGCAAATCCAAGCACCCAATATAGTGAACTTCAAAGCTGCATGGTAGAAATCAACTGCTAACTACAAGTCTCAAACATGGGCGCCCAAGAAGTCCCAAAAAAACTTAGTTAACTAAAGTGTTATGTGACAATAACACAACACAATTGAAAGTCTCAACATGAGCTCCTAAGAAGTCAAACTCAAACTCAATCAACTAAAGTGTTATGTGACAATAACAATATTAAACTAAAAGCTTCTTCATGAGCACCTAGTAACTCCCAATTAGACATAGTCAACTAAAGTATCACTAAAGTACCAACACACACCAATGTCATGCAAACAACATGCATCATTGATGTCCCTAATATTATCTTGTAACGACTTGTTCTGTAACATGCAAGAGTCATGTAACCACCTTTAGCACCATGCAAGAGTTATCCAAAACTGATCCTGAGTTAGAGTGTCATGCAAGATACATGCAACACCATATAAATGACATGCAACAACATGCAAGTCCATATAACTGACATGTAACAACATGCAATTTCATATAACTGATATGCAACAACATGCAATTCATATAACTGATATGCAACAACATGCAAGTCCATATAACTAACATGCAACAACATGCAAGCACATATAACTGGCATGCAACAACATGCAAGCACATACAAGTGACATGCAACAACATGCAAGCACATGCAACAACATACAAGCACATGCAAGTGACATGTAACAACATGCAAGTACATGCAAGTTCATATAAGTGACATGCAACAACATGCAAGTCCATGCAAGTTCATATAAGCGACATGCAACAACATGCAAGTCCATATAAGCAACATGCAACAACATGCAAGTCCATATAAGCAACATGCAACAACATGCAAGTCCATGCAAGCTTTTATGAGTTCATGCAAGCAATATGAAAATATCATGCATTTCTAACTTCACTGTTAACTGTCACATCATATTCATGCAAATATCATGCATCTTTGAATCCACTATTAACTGCTATATCGTGTTCATGCAAATATCATGCATCTCTAACTCCATTGTTAACTGCTATATCATGTTCATGCAAAGTGTATCAACAATATCCACCCATGCACACAAAAAGCAAACTCCTAGTCTATATTTAAGACACCTCCAAAGTGAGTACCCAAGTTAACTCATAGTTCTTAGAAGGTATCAACAAGTCAAGATAGACATAAAGGAGTTAACTACAAGTCACCATGGACTCCACTTCCAAAGTGGGCGCCCAAATTGGGTCCTACCTCATAGGAGTTATCAACAACATGCCAAGTGATATAATTAAATATTATTTGATCTCTCAAGTCCTTATGTGTTTGGGAACACATTCTAAGAACTTTGGAGACACATGAAATTGGTTAGGATTGCAAAGTTAATGGCAACTTATCCCAACAGTTGATATCCTACTTTTATACATACTTGCTTTGTACATTTTATAAAGTAGAAGAAACATAATAGGTCTTATCTTTCTTCTTAGTATATTTTCCCTATTCAATCTAAATAGAAGTGGCATATCTGCTAGAAGCCTTTTGCATTTGAATGTGTTTTGGTTTGCATATCTATTTTACTTAATGCATTCTATGACCTTGTTGCATTACTAACTAATCTATAGGAACATCCCCCAGCTCACCCAAGGAATCAAATAATTAGTGTTGATGCACTAAAGTTCTTCTTTCATTTGAGTGCACAAAGGCACATAGCTAAGGGAACTTAGCATACCTAGTTCAATTTGTGAAAAGATGAACCTTGGAGAAAAAATGGTTGACAAATAGTCACCAAAGGTCTTAGCAGGTATTCAATGAATGCTCAATACTACCTTGGAAATATAACACCAAGAACTCTTCAAACATCTCTATGACTTCATAAATCGCTTTAAACTAGCACTGTTAAACCTCACACATCATAATCCCTTTAGAGTTTAAGTCAATTTGGATATTCCTACATTTTAAAGAAAAATTGATGCCTCAATACTAGATGGTTGGATTCAACATCTCAATGCTTACTTTATCAACAAATTTACTTATGCTAAGATCTCCTTGATAGTGTTGAAATGTCCATTCCATGTCAAATAGGTGGCAAGCAGTTAACACATAGTGCAATAGGGATCACTAGTTAATTTTGGCATGGGAAGCCTTTGTCAACAATCTATAAGAGGAATTTTATCCCATTAAACACTTTGAGGATGAATACATAAAATTCCAACAATTGTGTCAATGAAAGCAGTAGTTTGTGGAAGACTACACTAACAAGTACCACAACTTCTCTACATGCTTGTATGAGAATGTTTCTAAAGAACATTGAGTGCTCAAATACATCAACGAACTATTACCTTTCATTCATACTAAAATAGAGTTCTTAATCTCAAACACCTTGGGACAAGTATGTTGCAATTCATCTAATATTGAGGCCAAGAAAAAGCTTAGGCAAAAGTTCTCCCTACGCAAGAACAAGCCCATGCTAGAAACTAGCTACAAGCCTTTTGCATAAAGGTAATGATCTCCCATGCAAAAGCATTTGCAATACTTCAAAATAATCATGTAGTCCTAAGACACCCCCTATGTCTACACCAAGTCAAGATAAGCTTGTGAGAAGTTGCAGCAAGGTGATACGTGGTGCCATCGTCATGACACTAGCTCTCAAAGTGACGTTGATTGTCACACACAATAGTCCTTGTTCATGTAAGCCACATCAAATTATGACTCCATCGAGGATATTGATCAAGAGGCTCAATGTCTCAACATGACCATTGATGCTTTGGAGGAACATGAACCTCTCTTACACACATAGTGCTAGGTCAAAAAATAGCCTACCCATGTCATCATCAACAATGATAGTCAAAAAACATCATCAAGTATGATGTTGTACAATGCCTTGGTCTTTGTACCCGTGAGCACTAAAAAACTACATGGTCCAAGTTGGTAGTTTGATGATGATATGGAGGTCCAGCTTGTGACCCATGAAGATGTATTACACTCCTCTCAACAATATCACACTTGATGACATGTCCCCCAGTCTTTTGGCCCCTTGACCATCTTTTCTAGCCTCTAAATTGAGTTCCAAGACTTTGTAATTACAAAACAAGCCTTTAAATATCCTCAAAAAGAGGTTTTCCTAGGAGACCCTAGGGTCTTCTGGATTCCCTATTCTTAGTTACAGGGTGGCCTGAGTGACCTACCTTGGCAAAATGGGTGATCTAGTTGCCAAAAGGGGTGACCTTGTCGTGTTTTAACATGCGTGATTTATTTCAGTTCCACCCAGTTTACTTCTATTTTTGGTTTTTGATTGAGTGTTCCCTCATACACAACTGAGCCACCACTCCCACTAAATATTTGTTAACTCCTAATCAACATTTTCTAAACTCTAAATCAATCTATAGTAATCTTCCAATCAATCTCTTGTCCTCTCCTCTACAACTTTTGTAATCTTCCAATCAACTCTCCAGTTTACTCTCAATCACCCCCACCATTGGTGTTGATTTTCTACCTATAAATACCCCTTCCTCTCTTGTTTTGGGGAGGCTAGGAATCATTCATTCATTCCTATTTGTCCTTGTAGGAGCTAATTCAACTCTTAAGGATCAAGCTTATGCATGGCATGTTGAATGCAAGGAACATTGAGAGGGGGGGGTGAATCAGTGTTCTACAAAACAAATTAATCACTAGCTCTTTTATCCATTTACCACATTTAATTACATGAAAATAGAATAAACAGAAGAACAACAACCACAAAGACATAACACAGACACCAGGATTTTTACGTGGAAAACCCAAAGTTGGAAAAACCACAGAGAGTGTTAGCTCTCAAGATTATTATTATATCAATAACAAATTACGAAAGGCTCATTGCCTACAAGAAAAAGAAGTGGCTCACTGCCCAAAGAGGCTCAATGCCTACAAGAAAAAGAAGTGGATGGCTCATTGCCAATGTGAACTATTCTAATTGCATTTGCACATGCATGATTACAGTTATGCTGAAGTACATAAAACATTCTTCATCTCTATCTGACCTGTTTCTCTCCTCTGCTCTTGTTCGGACATAAGATCTCTCTTCTTCTGCTTATTACTACCTTAACTTCACTTTACAGACCATACATCACATCGCATCCCAATCATGCTCAAAACTCGAATCCATCGGATATATATATTCGCAACAAGAATTATTACTTGATCAGGTCAGCAAACTAAACAAGAAAAAGTGTAAGCCAATATATCATATTCTGTCAACTTGTTCTTATGTACAATCTCCAATGTGGACTTAAAAACTCATGCACAAGTCTTCATATAGGTCATCCTTAGTCATATGACCGCTCAAATTGATTATCCAAACATTACATCTTCTCCACATAAAGATCTAACATACCGATCGACTTGTTCTTTAAGAACATACTTGACACGTTCATTTGTCACATAACAACTCACACTGTGGACCAAATGGGACCTCTCAAATCATATTCAACGTTCATTACTGACCACTTAACATACCTTCAGAATCACAGAGCACAATATACATTTTCAGAGGAATGCAGACCATTATACTGTGCCCTGTTCACCGTCTCTGTTCTACCGTTGTTTGTCTGGACTTAGACAATTCCTTCACATGACTTCCAGATGAAGTCATGACTTGAATACTAGATTGAATCATCATCACATAGTTATGAGTCATCATACGTGATTTGCATTAGGAGGTCTTCTTCTGCGGAGGCATACTAATCTACTTTCTGTACATTGTCCATACTTAGTCATTTTGGCCTTCTACACTTGTGCCTTGATGCCAGACCAAGTTGATTTTCTGGAGTGATGTCTTCTTGTCATGCTAATGTGTCCTCTTGGTATTGTTGCCATCAATGACAACACAAAAATTATCTCTAGAGCAATGTCTCTTGCTAACAATCTCCCCCTTTGGCATTGATGGCAACACTTAGTGAAAAATGTTGCCTTGACTGCTCCCCCTTTCTATATACACTTCTATATTCTTTCTCCCCCTGAGATGTTTTCTCATTTTTTACTAATCTTCTCTCCCCCTTTGACATCAATGGAAAAGGGTGTGTTCAGGAATCAAAAATTTGTCAAAATTACAAAATTTTCTATGTACTCAGCTACATATATACAAATACAATCTTCAACTTTTTCTTACATATGCTTAAGGATGTCATTGAAAATGTTCTTGATCTATGCCAATTCACCATCCCAGCCCTTTTTAACACTATCCAAAATTTGAATATGTCCATTGAGTAGGAAAACTAGGGTTTCAGCCTTATGCAGATTAGTGGGTGCATCAATTTGTGAAGCTACATGAGCTTTAGCTGCCAGATTACACATGGACTCTAACTTGGGACTAATCACACCTCTTAACTAACACATTCTTCCTTTTATTTGATCCCTTTCACTTATTAAACTATTCAACTCATTATGAATATTAATGACTTAACTTTCTTTCCCACTTACTGATTTAGTTATCGGATCAAATGACTTAGATGTGTTCATTAATTTCTGCTCTAAATCCTTGATATTTTCTTCTAATTTCTTTGTATCTTCCAGCCAAGATAGACAAAATTTATATATATCATCGGCCTCTTTAATGGCATTATGAATACCCTTTATTCTATTGTCTAATTGGATTTTATCATTGGCTATCATTTTCTTTAACTCATTTAGTCTTTTCTCATTGAATTCTTGCCTTACTTTTATCTCAGCTGATTTTTCAAGAGATTCAAAATGTGTGCCTCCTGAATTTATCAGTCCCTTAAGTTGACTTGTGATAGACATAGAGGTATCCTTATGATAAATTGACATCAGCTTCTCCAAAATGTTGGATGCTTCACTGATGAGTTCACTGTCCTCTATGTGGGATTTTAGCATTTCTTCTCTTGCCTTGGCTTGTACAATTGAAGCCAAATTGAGATTTTGTACTGGTGACATGGTGTCCAAGTTTATTAGACCATGAAGTAGCTCTGGCTCATCTAGAACTTGTTTCTCCTTTCCAAAAATTCTTTCATTGCCTCTGCAGTGTCTCTTGCTGCACCGAAGACTTCATATTTTTGTTCCTGCTCTGGAGGATCTATGTTCATGGCCTTATTGGTGTCATTCTTCTTCTCTTGTGGAGGATTATTCTCAACCTGTTCTTCCTTGTCAGTTTTCTCCTCACTTTTGTGTTCTGGTGAGGATATAGTTTTAGTAGCTGGTATTTCTATCTCCTCAGTCTTTTCACCATTAGTTTTGTCCTCTGTTTGATATTCCAGAGAGGCAAGTGTTTCCTTTTCGTTAGCTATTTCATCAACTTTGTCTGTCTCCTTTTCAACATTGACTTTCAGAATAGATGTGTTATCTTCACCATTTGTTTCTTCTTTGTCATAAATGATAGGAAGGTTATATTTCTTCAAGACTTTCAAAGTGATTTCTTCTGTTTCTTTTACAACCTTATCGGTTTCTCCCAGCATTAAAGAGTTCATCCTTTTCTTGGTTCTGAACTCATCCTTGATCTCCTTAGAGATTACTACCTCTTGTTTGGGGGTAATCTCTGGACACAGTCTGGTTAATACATGCTGTCTCAATTCAATATCCTTTGCCCTAGCAGTCTCTTTTTTGATAGTCAAAATGTTAGCTAAGCTTTCAGGGAGATCAAAGATGATCTCAATAAGGGCTCTGTTGTATATGTTCACATATTCCACTATGGCATCTTCAAGGACTCTCTTATCAACATCATTATACTCATCATAGAATTCAATCATTAGCTTCAGATTCCCATCTACAGTGACTAATTTCAATACATCCTTAATTGATATTGTAGCCTTCTCAATGTAAGGCTCTTCTATCTTTTGTCTCTTGCTGGCTTTCTCACTTCTTGAGGGCTTTTCTCTAGTGCTTTCAGAGGTCTTGATGCCCTCTGCCTTCATCTTTTTCACCTCTTCATCAGACTCAGTTTCTTTCTCATCCTTGCTACCCACACTAACATACATTCTTCTACGTTTCATCTTCTACCTATTTGAACCTTTGACAATAGAATTCTGTGATGTTTGTTCCATACCTACTGATGGTGTGGGACCAGAGAAGGTGGTAGAGCTCCTAGTAGTCCTCTGTGTCTTCTCAAGCTTGTCTTGTTTCATCTAGGTTTCTTTCAGAACTTGTACTGGTTCACTCTCTTGTTTTCCTTTTTCTGATTTTTCACTTGATTCTTTAACCTATTCTTTGGTGGGACCATACCTTGCAGCAATTTCTTCTACCTCTTTTCTGACTTTCCTAGTGGTTTCTGCCTTTCTGAATTCAACATGAATTTTTAAACTTAATTCTTCATAAGTGCCAAACCTCTCTTCTTTTGTGTCCCTGGGTTTGCTGAGCATGTGCTGAGCATAGTTTTCCAGTATTTTCCCATCTACCTCATATCCCATGGGCATTACCCATATAGTTTTGGGCTCCACAGCCTCAATTAAACACTGATCCTTGGTAACCATGAAACATATGGTATCTTTGTATTTCTCAACAATTGCCTTAGGGATTGTTTCCCTTGACTGCATCATGCTTTGGAAATTTTTTAAGTATCCCTATAATGCAGTCTTTTGCACATCATAAACTCCCAAACTATTCAAATGGTCCCTAATTTTTATAGCTACTGGTCTATCATTTGACCAAAATAGAGTATTCATGTTTGGTAGCTCATTCATAAAGTAGAAGAATAAATAGATGACCAACGTACCATACTTGAAGGGATAATTCTTGCTCTCCTTTATCTTCTTTAGGTTCTCCATTAGTTGATTTTGCAGGAACTCACATAGGTTGTAGTCTGCATTTTGTGTTATCATTTGATAGGCAGTATAAATTGCTATGCCAGAAACAGAGTTCTCCCGATTGGAGAAGTAGACTTTGTAGCCTAAAACCATTGAGGCAAATCTCATGGCATGATCTATGATATCATTGATCATTAGTGCCCTTTTATCAAATTTTGCTCCGATGGCCTCTGTAACAGTCTGATTCTTAACGGCCTTCAGCAGGGGCACACCACCGATGGAATTTAATCTAGTTATTGCCTTGATTGCTTCCTTAGTGATCTTGAATGGTTGCTTCAGCCACATAAATTCATTGTGTATTCTGCTTAGCACATACCAGACCCACTCGTCTTCCACAAAGGTAGGAAAGTCCACATATTGGATGAATTTCTTTTCCTTTAGGGCTTTATACTTCGCCTTCAAATCATATTGATCGCCAGTCAGATGCTTTAGATATAGTTCCGAGAACCTACTGTCACTGTGCTCATCTAGGGCAACATGAATATATGCCCTAACATCCTCTATGTACATAACTCCATGCAGAATGTCTGAGAATGCTCCCAATGGATCCACTTTTGTTGCTTTGTAAGGGTGTTTCTTGAATTTTGGTCGAGGTCTTTCAGTGATATCAACAACTTGTGGGGTTTCCATTTTAGAATTTTAACAGACTCACAAATGGGGTTTGAATGAAAATACCTTGTTCCACCGAGCTAGGGTTTCCTTTATCTGAATCACTTTGAATCCTTTAGATCTTAGTTGTTATCGCTCAATTTTTGCCTTAATCTCTCCTGGATGTTTGATATCTTGAATGCAAAGTGATTTTGAAATCAAACAAGTCCCTTTTTATCCTCTGCATGACTTGACCTAAATCGTCATAAATGCTTATTCCCAAAAAGATACATGTCTTCTTTGATAGATACAGTCGATCAAGATTGTTTCGCAATGTACCACACTGCTTTATTTTCTTCTAGATTTTCTTCCATAAGATCTGTCATATGATTGTGTTCATCATATTTTCGTGCCGGATTCTAGCACTGACTATCTGGCTGGGGATTTGAATTTTCAACATTGTTCCCCCTGAGCCAGAGCTCCCAATTTACTTCCTGGAGGAAGTATCTGCACCAAATGATGGTGTGGATTCATCCTTGACTTTAATCACATCTTTCTTGATCCAAATCTTGCTCATTTCTTTCTTGGTTTCAACTGGATTAACCTTTTCTTTCCCTTTGTCATTCCTTTTCTCTGTTTTCCTATTTTTAGTATGGTAGTTTCTTCTCACATTTTGCTTCTGCAGACTCTTGCAATGTGTCCATACTTGTTGCAATTGTATCACACCACATTCCTTTGTCTTTGATTCCTTCTATCAATTGGATTTGATATGCATTGATTAGCCATATATCCAAATCTGTTGCATGCAAAACACTTTCTATTGAATGCTTGACCATTCCTTGCGTTGTAGGCACCATTCCTTACCAGATTTATGCATTCATTTGATTTGTGACTAATTTTCTTGTAGTTGAAGCATTGACTAGAGAATGATGGAACATTTTGATTCTGGTTTGTTCTACTCCTGCACTGAGTAGCTTTATGACCAAACTTATTAAAATTAAAACAATGACTATTGAAAGATGGATACCTTTGAGCATTTGGTTTCCTGACCAGAGGTCTTCTAGGTCTTCTTCTTTGATTTCTAAACTGGTTTCCCCTGTTTTGTTTTAACTCAGTGTTTGTTTGACCTAATTTTGAACTTTCTCCTTTTTCAAATCCTAGACCTTGCTTATCATCAACACTCCTTTGATTGGCAATCACCTCATCAAGGTTTGCAAAACTTAGTTTAAACTTTTCTTCATAGCTCTTGGCTGCTTCCAGATCAAATTTTAGAAGTAGCACTTCTTTGCCCAATTTTTCACATTCCTCTAATTTATCCTTAACAACTTGATTCAGATACCTTTCAATGTCTTCCTTCTTTTCAACTTCCAATGTCAACCCATTTAGAAACTCTTGTGCTTCATCTAAATGATCATTTAGCTCCTTGCTTTTTTCTTTGAATTTCCTGACTTGTTCTCTTAGCTTTAGGATGCATTCATCAGCTTCTTGAATATTATCTTTTAGATCCCTGATTTATGCCTCATATTTTTCAAGATCAATAAGGGCTACTTCTAGTTCCTTGTTGCTTTCATAATTTCCAAATCTTCATGTTGCCATGATCACACTACCCCAGATCTTCCTTAGGCTGTCAGGCCTCTTCCAAGGAACCTTGCTCTGATACCAATTGTTGAATGCAAGGAACATTGAGAGGGGGGGTGAATCAGTGTTCTACAAAATAAATTAATCACCAGCTCTTTTATCCATTTACCACATTTAATTACGTGAAAATAGAATAAACAGAAGAACAACAACCACAAAGACATGACACATAGACACCAAGATTTTTACATGGAAAACCCAAAGTGGGAAAAACCATAGAGAGTGTTAGCTCTCAAGATTATTATTATATCAATACTGAATTACAAAAGGCTCACTATCCAAAGAGGCTCACTGCCTACAAGAAAAAGAAGTGGATGGCTCATTGCCAATGTGAACTATTCTAATTGCATCTGCACATGCATGATTACAGTTCTGTTGAAGTACATAAAACATTCTTCATCTCTATCTGACCTGTTTCTCTACTCTGCTCTTGTTCAGACATAAGATCTCTCTTCTTCTGCTTATTACTGCCTTAACTTCACTTACTTCACACACCATACATCACATCGCATCCCAATCATGCTCAAAACTTGAATCCATCAGATATATATATCCGCAACAAGAATTATTACTTGATCAGTTTAGCAAACTAAACAAGAAAAAGTGTAAGCCAATATATCATACTCTGTCGGCTTGTTCTTATGTACAATCTCTAGTGCAGACTTAAATAATCATGCACAAGTCTTCATATAGGTCAGCCTTAGTCATATGACCGCTCAAATTGATTATCCAAACATTACATCTTCTCCGCATAAAGATCTAACATACCAGTCAGCTTGTTCTTTAAGAACATACTTGACAAGTTCATCTGTCACATCACAACTTGCACTGTGGACCAAATGGGACCTCTCAAATCATATCCAATGTTCATTACTGGCCACTTAACATACCTTTAGAACTACAGAGCATAATATGCATTTGTGGAGGAATGCAGACCATTATACTGTGCCCTATTCACCGTCTCTGTTCTACCTCTATTTGTCTGGACTTAGACAATTCCTTCACATGACTTCCGGATGAAGTCATGACTTGAATAATGGACTGAATCATCATCACATAGCTATGAGTCATCATACCTAATCTACAATAGGAGGTCTTCTTCTGCGGAGGCATACTGATCTACTTTCTGTACATTGTCCATACTTAGTCATTTTGGCCTTCTACACTTGTGCCTTGATGCCAAACCAAGTTGATTTTTCGGAGTGATGTCTTCTTGTCATGCTAATGTGTCCTCTTGGTACTATTGCCATCAATGACAACACAGAGATTATCTCTAGAGCAGTGTCTCTTGCCAACATGGCAACCCCCATAGCATATTTATGCCCGTACAAGACTTTGAGAGACTTTTGATTATGTTTTTCTTTTGCTTCTAAGCCACATTCAATCCAATTTTCCTAATATCTATTTCTTTATCCCTATCATCAAGAGGAGGACCCCATTGTTGTATATGAGGAAACAAATGCTACTAGATCTTTGAGGACACAAGCCTGGCACCGACGCCCTTAATGTATTCACAAGTTATTTTCAATTATTTTCAATAGTAACTAGCACATTCTATCACCCTTGAGGAAGTAACAATTTGTTTCTATTTTATCTTCGTATGATTAGAATTTATTACTTACTAGATCTAGATTTACTTTCTATTGTGCTTAGAGTAATTGTCATTCAAAAATTGAATCATAAAATACCAAAATCATAGTAAAATTGCAACTAGGAAAAAGTCATCTTAGTGTTGCGTCCATTTCAATTTTGTGCAAGTAGTAATTAATTCATTCTTAAAAGTTTAGAAAAATACACAAAGAGTTGCATTCATTTAGAATAGTTGCATTTAGAGAGACATCTAAACTCAAAATAATTCACAAAAGGAGGAAATCCCTCAATCCCATCATGAGGCACTCAACTTTCAAATCAAACAAGGAAGGTAAGCCCTCAATCCCATCATGAGGCAAACAAATTTTAATTCAATCAAAATGAGAGAGCCCTTAATCCCAACACAAGGCATGATATGTTAAACAACATCATTCAAGAAAGAAAGCCCTTGATTTAATCACAAGGCATGCAACACACAAAACTCAAACTAGTCACCAATGTTGGCAACTTGGCAAACATCATTAAGAGAGAGACACTGCCGGTATGATGATGAATGATTGAGCATGATGTTTAAAGGTGTGTTCATTAATGGCAACAAGAATAGGAATAATGTTGGGACAAAGATTTTGGTCCGGTGAAGAAGACTTAGTCATTTTGGCTAAGTGTTGGTAGTATATAAGAGACAGCGACAGAGAGACAATGTAATGGATGGCATTGGTCCGTAGTTGAAGATCAGATCATGTGGTTTTGGTATGTTGTTTATAGTCCTTAGGTGATCTTATATCCAAGATTTTATCTCTTGATAAGTACCAGAATCTTAACTTCAAATAGCCTAAGTCTGGTAGAGCATAATACAATGCATTTTAGAGCAGAACACTCAGTTGATTTGGTCTGCATTCCTCTGGTGTTACATATATTGTTATGTGGTTTTGAGGTGTTGTAAACACTTGCATGAAGTGACTAAATCCAAAGTTACAGGTTCTAAGATCCACTAGAAAGATAGTTGTAAATGTCTAAGTATCACTACTTGGTTTGGCAGAACTTAACTGTGACAAGGCATGTGTTCTTGTGGTCTGCATTTTGCCACAAAAGGATATTTTTCTTTGTGGTTTTGAAGGTATTATCTATGATGTCTAAGGAGTCTCTGATATGATTTTGAGCAAGTATTGTGATCCACAGTGAAAGATGTAGTCTAACAGATAGATTGAGTCAGTAACAGTCTGTGTTTAAGGCCAACATGACAGTGTGATGTGTGTGCAGTTATAAGTTTTGTTGTTTGGAATCTTATCCTAAGTAGTTTTATAATTGAAGCTGACATATGTGAATGTAATTCAAGTGTTGTTTGGGTCCACTATGAATTTTGGTGAATGAATTTGGCTGACAAGTTACATAAAGCATGACTATAGGCTACACCTCATTAGGCTGACCTAATATGAAGATTCTAAGTGTTGTAGATATATATATGGAATCAAATTTGGTGTTTGAAAGATGGAATGTGAATGTGAATATTTAAGCTGTGACATGCAAAGTTTGATGGGTTTGTGAGTGTGACAAGAGTAGAAGAAGAGATATTTTAATCTCATGTAAAAGCAAAGAAGTGAAACAGAGCAGTCAGAGATGAAGATTTTTGATACAGTATTTATGTGCCTCGTTGGAGCTATAACCAAGCATGTGTAGATGCAATCAGAGTAGTTCAACTTGGTAGTGAGCCACCCTTCTTCTTTCTTTCTTTCTTTCTCTAGGCAGTGAGCCTCTTTTGTAATTCGATATGTTCCTACATAATATATTGTGAGCTAGCACTCATCGTGGTTTTTCCTTGTTTAGGGTTTTCCATGTAAAAATCCTGGTGTTTATGTGTGATTCTTTGTGGTTGCTTCTTATGTGTTTAATTTTCTTTGTTGTTATCAAATGTGGCAAATGGATTGATGGTTTAATAAGTAAAAGGTTTAATAGAATATTGATTCACCCCCCCTCTCAGTATTCTAGGTGTTCAACAATTGGTATCAGAGCCTAGTTCCTTGGAAGAAGTCTAACAACTTAAGAAAGATCTTGGAGATCAAACACATGGCAAGCAAAAAGTATTCTACTCCTCCTGAAGAAATTGACTCAACTTAAACTATAGAAGAAGATTGCATGCTTGCTAGTGAAGAAGAACTCAAGGTTGTCCTTGAATATCTTGAAAAGGTTGAATTAGAAAATAGGGATCTGAAAGATAATGTTAAGGAAGCAGATGAGTGCATCAAAAAATTGAGGGAGAAAGTCAAGAAGTTAAAAGAAAAAATATAAGGAGGTTAGTGAATAATTGATATCAGCAAATGAAACCTTGAATGATTTCAAAGTGGAAGTTGTAAAAAGAGCAAAAGCAGAAGAAGACCTAAATCAGTTGGTGAAAAGCAAATCTGAAGACTATACAAATATTGAACAAGAAGTTGTGGATCTGAAAGCTGATCTGAAACATGCATGGATTCAGGAAGATAAATCTAGAGTGAGTGCTTCCCAACTTGATAGAATACTTGCAAGTCAGAAGAGTCCTGATGACAAAGAAGGCTTGGGATTTGAGAAAGGTGAAAGTTCTAAAGCCGGTCAAGAAAAGAATGTTGAGATCAAGAAGGACAAAGGAAAATAGATCCAAAATCAAAGGAATAGACCTAGAAGACCACTGGTCAGGCAACCAAATGCTCAAAGGTACCCTTCTTTCAATGGTTATTGTAATGCATGCAATAAGTTTGGTCATAAGGCTACTCAATGTAGGAGCAGAGTGAATCAGAATGTTCCATCATTCTCTGGTCAATGTTTCACTTGCAATAAAGTAGGTCATAAAGCTAATGAATGTAAAAGTCAGATAAGGAATGGTTACAATGATGGAAGGAATGCTCAAACTTTCAAAGGTAATTGATTTATATACAAGAGGTTTGGTCATAGAGCTAGTGAATGTAGAAGTCAGATAAGGAACAACTATAATAATGGAAGGAATGCTCAATCTTTCAATGGGAATTGCTTTGCATGCAATAGATTTGGACACAAGGCTAACCAATGTAGATCAAGGATGAATGAAAGGAACAATGGTCAAAGAAATGTTGTATGCGTCAATTGCAATAGGCCTGGACATATTGCAAGATTTCATAAAAGCAAGAATATGAAGAAGGATAATCTGGTAGAGATGAAGAAATTGGTACAAAAGGTAGATCTGATAGAGATCAAGAAGGAGATGAACAAGATTTGGGTTAAGAAGGAAGCACATGAAGTCAAGGATGAGTCCGCACCATACTCTGGTGCAAGTACTTCCTCCGAGAACTAGTAAATTGGGAGCTCTGGCTTAGGGGGAGCTTAAATGAAAAATCATGTTCCCCCAACCAAAAAAGGGGTACTAACATTCAACATGAAGGTATAAGCTAGAAAAAAGATACCAGATCTTTTAAAGAAGATTTCGACAGAAAATAATCTAATGTGGTGGATTGCGAAGCAATTTAGATTGACTATAAATGACAAAGTAAGAGTTTGACAACTTTTTGAATCAACATTTATGATGATTAGGTTTTGATGAAAAAGGGTTAAAAGGGAATTCATTTGAAAGGAAACCACATTGCATTCAAAGCCTTAGGTGTCTAAGGAGATATGAGAAGTGAAGCTAAGGCGAATCCAAGTATTTAGCTATTGGTGTGAAGAAACCCTAACCAGAAACAAAAGGTATTTACAATTCTCTTTCTTGAAAATTTTCTGTGTTGAGTCAGTAAAGATGTCTATTCCTCAAGTATTAGAGATTACCGAGAGGCCCCAACCTAAATTCAAGAAACACTCATTTAAATCCCTAGAAACTGATCCGAATGGTGCATTTTCTAAGGTTCCACATGGGGTTATGCACACTGAAGACATTAGGGAATACATACATGCAAACTTGGAAGAATATGATCATATGAAGTTAGGGTAAATATACTTGGACGAGTTGACTAATAACAATCTTGAATGAAAGAAGAATATAATGCTCTACATGAGAAGAATCTGGATACATGGTTAGATTTTCCAGTATTCTCAGATGATGCTTGGGTTAGGTATGTTCTGAGTAGGATTCATGATGAGTTCTTTTGGCTTAATGTGCCCTATCTAATAAAAAAGGATGCCATCAAAGTAGTAACTGGCATGTGCTCCACCAGAAATGTTCCAGCCTTGAAGACTATGAAGAACAATACAATAATGTAGTTGACAGGTGCAAAATTTGATAAGAGGGCACTAACTATAAATGATATTGAGGATCCAACAATTAGATTTGTGTCAATGGTTATTGGTTACAAAGTCTACTTCTCCAACAGGGAGAACTCAGTCTCTGTAATAGCCATATATACAACATATGATATGTTAAGAATAATACAGACTATGACCTATGTGAGTAACTCCGGCAATAACTGATGGAGAACCTAAAAAGAATAAAAGACACAAACTATCGCTTCAAGTATGGAACTCTGATCATTTGCCTATTTTTCTATTTTCTGAAGGAGTTACATGGTATGGATAATATTGGTTGGCTTGGTCACTCACTAGTAGCAGCACAAATCGGAAATCATCTACAGAGTTTGGGAAATGCTAATAAACAAAATGCAGTTTTATGGGGATATTTTAAGAATTTCCAAAAGAAAATGCAGGCTAGGGCTAGAATCCCTTAAAAGATAGTAAAGAAATATGAAAAGGACATTATATTTATGGTGGACAAATATAAATGCCTCATGGAGGCTGTAGAACCTAGAACTGTATGGATCCCAGCCATGGGATATGAAGTCACAAAGAACATCCTAACTGGTTTGGCAGACCTGATGTTGAGCAAACCAAGAGATCCTAAGGACGAAAGATTTGGGACATTTGAAGAATTATCTATCAAAGTTCATATGGAATTGAAGCAACTAGAGATCAAGAGAAATATAAAGAAATGGGTTGAGGACTATGCAATAAGCAAAAGCTTCACAAAAGAGCAAGTCCAGGAAGCTAGAACCCAGTCTGAAGCAGCTGAGATGTCTAGTACTCCAGAGGGGCAATCTTCAAAGGATTTGAAGAAGAAAGAGGAGAAATCTAAGAAAGAAAAGCCTACATCTAGCTCTAGGAGAAGAACAAGAGCCTCATCCTCAACAACAACTACCTCTAAGACCTCCGAACCATCTATTGAGGTTGAGAAAGAAAAGGCAGAGCCTGTAGATGTCATGAAAGAAGTTCCTGAGAAGAAGCCAAAAGAGAAAAAGAAAAGAAAGGAAGGAAAGGCTACAAAGAGAGTATATGTAAGCCTTGGAGTTGGAGAAGAAGAAGAGGAAAAAGAAACAAATGAGGAAATCAAGGCAAAAAGGGTCAAAATAGACGAAGCCACCTCTGGAAAAAAGGAGAAGCCTTTAGAAAAGGTTAAGGACAAAAAGAAAAAGAAAGGTGAGAAGACTGATACCAAAGGAGATGAAGCAATAATAACCTTGGAAGCCACAGTCAATGCATTTTCTTAGCATGGAACCCTGAAACCCATTGCTGATATGTATGATGAAAGATCAGATGCAGATAAGGTAATAATTGAGAAAGTAGTTGTAAGATATTTAGATATGTTTAGCAAAACATTAATTGAAGTTATAGATGAGTTACCAGACAGTTTAGCTAGCATCATTACAACAAGAAAAGAACGGTCCATGGCCAAAGATGCTGAGATAAAGGAATATGTCTTGTTGATACTTTGCCCAAACATCACAAGAGAAGAAAAGATTAAAATTACTAAGAAGCTTAGTGATGAATTCAAAACCAAGAAGAGAGTCAACACTCTGATGTCTGGTGACACTGAGAATCTGGTCAAGGAGACCGAGGAGATAACACTAAAAGTGTTACATGAGCTGTAAATTCCAACTATTGTTAACACTGACAAAGAGGAATAGAATATTGGTGCTGATAATGCGATTCCAAAGATAAATGTGGAACAAAATATGGAACAAAGTGCAGTTACTCCTTAGGAAAACTCTAGGAATGGAGAAGAAATGAAAGAGACTGAAGAAGAGAAGAAGTCCGAGGAAGCAAAGGTGACATCTGAGGAAAATGTATCTAAGGGACAAGGTGAGAAAAAGGAAGAAGCCATTGAATAGATGAATGACAATCCTACTCTAGTTGTAGAGGGAAATGAACAAGAGGCTGTTCAAGAAAATCCTCTATAGAGACAAGATGTTGAGGTATCTCAAGTTGGAGAGAAGACAAACACTGTTGACTCTTTGAGAGAGTTTTTGGAAAAGTAGAAGGAAGCTCAACCTTTGACTGCACTTGAGCTATTGCAAGGACCTGTTAACCTTGCCACTTTGTCCCCACTACAGAAATTATGACTTGGGAGAATTTTTCAAACCACTGCATAGGAAGAGATATTGAAATCTCATATGGAGGACAACGAGCTGATAGAAGATGCATCAACAATTTTTGAAAAGTTAATGCTCAGAATAAGGAGAGATACATCATTAGCTCCTACTGCACAAATGAAAAAGTTAATGGAATCAATCAATTCTCATTTAGAGTCCCTGGAAAAAGCAGCAGAGAAGAAGGTAAGGGTAGAGATTGACATCAAAAGGCTAGTGGATCTAAATGACAAATTTTCTCAAGATAAAATTATGTTGGAAAAGAGTATAGAATATGCTCAAACTGCTATCAAAGAGGCCAGTGAACTATATCAATTTTGTCTTACATGGCCTGAAAAGACTAAGGACATAAAGGAGAAAATAGATGAATGGGAAGCTCAAATAATGAAGATCTCAATAAGCTATGATCCAGTGAAGGATGCCATTGGAAATCAAAGAGCAGAAGTTGAGACCATTCACTCTATCATTCATAAGTTGTAGATCCAGAAGGAGGTTATAAAACATAGAATGACACAGCTCTGGGAGACAGTAAGTTTCAAGATTGGTTCTATGACTCCACTGGTAGTAAATGCAGACAAGATGAGGCAAAATACTGAGACTCCTACTACTATTGAAAAAGGAGAAGAATTGGTGTCTCTAGTCAATGGGCACATACAAGTTTTGAGGCATGCTAAGGATTGATGGGATGAAGATGTAGTACATTCGAAGAAAATCTACAAAGATATTCTCCCAACAAAGCAGTAAGATATTGTGATTTCATTTGTATATATATGCGGATAGTAGAAAAATAGTTTTGAAGTTTTGGCAACTTGTACATATTTTTGTATCATACACCTTTGCCATTGATGTCAAAGTGGGAGAATGAAACATGTGAAAAACATTTGAAAAGTAAGAAGAGAAGCATGAAGTTAGAGGGAGCAGTGTGTAAAGAGAAAGGGGGAGCAGTGTAACAGTTTTTCACATCAAGTGTTGCCATCAATGCCAAAGGAGGAGATTATTGGCAACTTGGAAAACATCATTAAGAGAGAGACACTACTGGTATGATGATGAATGATTGAGCATGATTTTTGAAGGTGTTTTCATTGATGGCAACAAGAAAAGGAATAAGGTTAGGACAAAGATTTTGGTCTGGTGAAGAAGACTTAGTCATTTTGGCTAAGTGTTGGTAGTATACAAGAGACAATGACAGAGAGATAGTGTAATGGCTGGCATTGGTTTGTGGTTGAAGATCAGATCATGTGGTTTTGGTATGTTGTTTGCAGTCCTTAGATGATCTTATATCCAAGATTTTAGCTCTTGATAAGTACCAGAAGCTTATCTTTAAATAACTTCAGTCCGACAGAGCATAATACAATGCTATTTAGAGCAAAACACTGAGTTGATTTGGTTCGCATTCCTCTAGTGTTGCATATATTGTTATATAGTTTTGAGGTGTTATCAACACTTGTATGAAGTGTCTAAATCTAGAGTTGTAGGTTATGAGATTCACCAAAAAGATAGTTGTAAATGTCTAAGTATTGCTACTTGGTTTGGCAGAAGTTGACTGTGACAGGACATGTGTTCTTGTGGTTCGCGTTTCATTGCAAAAGGATATTTTGCTTTGCAGTTCTGAAGGTATGATCTATGATGTCTATGGAATCTCTGATACAATTTTGAGCAAGTATTGTGATCCGCAGTGAAAGATGTAATCTGATAGATAGACTGAGTTAGTAACAGTCTGTGTTTAAGGCTAACATGATAGTGTGATGTGTGTGCGGTAAGATTTGTTGTTTGAAATCTTATCCTAAGTAGTTCTATAATTGGAGCCAGCATATGTGAATGTAATTCAAGTGTTGTTTGGGTTTGCTGTGAATTTTATTGAATGAATTTGGCCGACAAGTTACATAAGCCATGAGTACACTCTACATCTCATTAGTTGACCTAATATGAAGATTCTAAGTGTTACTGATATATATATGAAATCAAATTCAATGTTTGAAAGATGGAATGTGAATGTGAATATATAAGGGTGCGACATGTGAAGTTTGATGGGTTTGTGAGTGCGACAAGAGCAGAAGAAGAGAGATTTTAATCTCATGTAAAAGCAGAGCAGTCAGAGATGAAGAGTTTTGAGATAGTATTTCTATGCCTCATTGGAGTTGTAACCATGCATGTGTAGATGCAATCAGAGTAGTTCAACTTGGTAGTGATCCACCCTTCTTCTTTCTTTCTTTCTTTCTCTAGGCAGTGAGTCTTCTTGCAGTGAGCACTTCTTTTGGGCAGTGAGCCCTAAGGTAGTGAGCCTCTTTTGTAATTTGGTATTGTTCCTACATAATATATTGTGAGCTAACACTCACCATGGTTTTTCCTTGTTTAGGGTTTTTGACATAAAAATCCTGGTGTTTATGTGTGATGCTTTGTGGTTGCTTCTTCTGTGTTTAATTTGCTTTGTTGTTATCAAATGTGGAAAATGGATTGATGGTTTAATAAGTAAAAGGTTTAATAGAATATTGATTCAACCCCCCTCTTAGTATTCTAGGTGTTCAACAACCAAGTCTTCCATCTCTCTCTATTCAACATTCACACTTGATGTGCCTTGGAGTGAGAGAAAGTTTGATCAAATGAATCTTGGAATAGATAAGGGAAAACTTGCCAATTTAGGAAAACCCTACAAAGGAATTCATTCAAGAACAAACAAAGCTCTTACAATAGATAGAGTATGACATATTTAGGGCCCACATTCTAAGAATATTCTAAATTCTTGAGGCCAAATCATAAACTACTTTTACAAAGAAACAAGATGAGATCTAGAAATCATAAGAGAGGCAAGGAATGACAACCTCAACTTATTACAAGAACTGACCTCTCAATTGCATCAACTAAATCAAGAGAATCAAAATAATAAATCATGCATACAAATAGCACACTTAAATAATCCAATTTCCATCTGCGACATTCTACTTCCTCATGAACAAAATAACCCCTTGGTCCCACCATTGCTTAACTGACGCCTACCACAAGAGTGGGAGTGACTAGATGGGGCACCCTCAACAAGGGTGTAGTTCATGTGTTGCGCTAGGATCTAACTCACTTGTCTCATGCTTGAGTCAATTCTAAACATAACATATTTTGGTGAATTCAACATGAAGAGCAAATCCTCCTAGATGGGTTTTTATGCATTTTTGCATGTTTCTTTCATTTAACTTCCACCTTTCTCATTCATGCCATTTATTTTGTGGTTCTTTTTGTACCCCCAGAATATGATGAAATTAGACAAAGTTTAGGGGCATGCCCCCTCCAATGAACCTCTCATACCTTCATTTAATAGGTACATCCCTCTTGATCTGCTAACACCAATTTCAAACCATAATGATTATGAGGACTCTAATTTAGAGGGGGCTTGAAACAAGCCCCACAATTTCTTAACTTTCAACAACCCAACTAGGAGTCATGATGCAGTTATCTGAACTAACCATCCCAACCAAAGTAGACTAGAGTGCTCATTCAGTCTAAGATTCATCAATAGGACTAGGCTATTATAAGTTATAGGGAAACAACCACCTAGATGTATAATGAGGTGTGTTACTTAGAGAGAAATTTACAAGAAGCTCGTGAGGCTCAAGAAGCCCTTCACATAGCCTATCATGCTAAGTGATCTACAACAGTACAACTTCTATTAGAAAATATTATTGAAGAATGAACAAATGGGGCTACCCAAATCCAAGAAACACACCACAAGGTGGTGAGACTCCAATAATGGAGGCTATGACACTAGCTGACCTTATAGCAACCTTGGTCCAATGGATCAAGATGTTGAGGTCCAGGGTACCAAGCAGGCTCACAAAGATAAGACTAAAGAAAGACCTAGGATTCAAGCAAATCCTTTCACCACTAGGGTTGAACAAAACTAGGGGGAAACCCCAAACCCCCTAATTTGAACTTTTAATCTTATAATGCTAGAAACGAGGCCTTTCCACCTACACAACAACAAATTTTTAACACACAACCTAGTGGAGTTTTTATGGTAGAGAATTACATGATTCCTCTAGTGTATCAACTAATGAACATGCAACCAACTTATCCAATCATTTATGGATATCAAACAAACTTTCAAACACAAAACCAACCTAGTTCACAGGTCCCACTTGTGGGGATTATGTTTGCAAGAGCAATGCTAGATTCACAAAACCCCTTTTCAAGGACTTATCTCAAATACTTAAAGAAACCTCTAGATTTAAACAATCACAATTTTTATCACCGTGTCCCCTCCCTGACCCACCAAAATTCAAGGGGGAAGGAGACCCAAACTCACACATCAAGGCATACACAACAGTTGTAAGGGAACTCCTCCCCTGGGATGGAGTTGTAGCCTAAATATTTCCAACAACCCTTAAAAGAATTACCTTGGATTGGTATTATCACCTTCTTGAGGCATCCATACACTCCTAGCAACTCATTGGTGAATTTATCACTACCTTCGATATAAAAAAACTAGTGAAGATAGGAATCCAAGAATTTTTAACTATGAAATAGGATGTAAATGAATCAATGGAACACTTTTTCACACATTGGAGGCAAGTCCTTTATTCATCAACCAGTTCCCTTAACATGGACCATTAAGAATTGTGTGACCTCTTTTTACATTCCCTCAATAGGGACACTAGAGAGGAGGTCCAAAAATGACCTTATAAGTCCTATGAAAAAGCTCTATAAAGCACATTAAGAATCATCCAAGCCACTATTGATAGAAAATAAATCATTTATCGAACCAATGGAAGACTTGTCACTTCTCAAACCAATGACGACAGTGGAAGCAACCCTTCTATTGTTAAGATCCTAAAATAATCACAATGCGACGATGGATGAGGTAACCAACATATCTTCCACACAGAACAATGCCAACAAAGGCTATAACAATGGGTATAGTAGGAGAGATTATATCCCTCAACAATTAAAATGTTAATATCATTGATTACCCTAAAAAATGTTAGGACTTGTGAAATTTCGTAAGGTTAGGGTATGTATGCCCTTGTAAAGTTTACCCATGGTTAAGAACCTTTGCTTGAGTTGTCAAAAGTTCATGCCCAAAATCTAATTTTCTAGTGACTTGTTTAGCCTATGTCATCTTTTAAGTCATCCACGTTATGTATTCTTTATCAATACATTTACCAACCATTTTATCTACTTCACCAGTTAGTACCTTTCTCTTGCTAACACTCATGATAAAGCACCAAAGTGCCAAGTGTCAAGTTGAGATCCAAAGGCAGGTCAAAGTATTCAAAAGAAGAACTATGCGGAGGTGAGACACTTAGCATGCCTATTCTTAGTTTCAAGGTTCCATGTCTTGACACTTAAAGGATAATTGTCATGCTACCATATGGCAATGGGACTTGCTAGGTTATTTAGAGAAAATGAGACTTGCAGAGGCGTCAATCACTTGCTTTGAAAGAACTTTTTAATATAAAGTGTGGCCCCTACTTGTTAACCATGTGGCATTACCTCGACACAACATAAAGCTTTGCTTTCAGCATAGCCTCACTACAAAGCCGCCTTTGGAGCCATGATAGAGTGACATGTTGATGCATGTCCTCTACACATAAATAGGCCAAACAATGGATACTTGGTAGAGACTGGGACATGTGTTGTCCCTATGATTCAACATAGTTTTCTAAGAGTCTTTGTGTGTGCTAAGAAATCAACAGTTGGCATTCAAAGTATTCTACAATTCATGGCATGTTGAGCAGGATTTAGCCCACTTGAAAATTAATTGCTCGAAGTGACATATCATTAAATTACGAAATGACTACAATTGAGCCCGAGGTTCCAAGTGAGCTATCAAACATGTGTGAACTAGAAGGAATGTTGAATGACATCACTGCTTTCCAAAGAAGGTTGGATGTGATTTTGAGAGACAAGATGAACAATTTTAAAGCCTTTGAAAAGTATTTACTACCCCCAATTCTTGAGAATGGTGATTAAGAGAAATCATTGAGCGATTAGAGGGCAGAGTTCTGCAACATTACCTCAGCACTAGTCTCATCTATCGCACAAAGGGACAAAGTTGACCTAGCCTAGTGCAATGCTCAGATGGACAAGTTACTTGAATTAGAATTGGGCTTGGATATTTTTATAAGGGAACCTAAGGTACTCCATGATGCCAGGTATACGACCCATGTCAGCAAAGTGGCAGGAGTCAAAGAACACAAATGAACTATGAAAGAGAAGTGTACTATGCGGGTATAGAGGTACATGGTGTGATGTAAATCTTTCATGTCATCTAAGCTTAAAGAAATCTTTAGTGTATGTGTGGCATCCCTTCAAGTCATTGCAGACAACCAGATGGCATAAGTTTTGGATGCAAGTAATCATGAGGATCCAACCAGGACTGGGAACCTAGCCAAAGGCCAAATCAACCAAGGTTTTGATTATAAAGGAAATATGATGTTAGAATGATTGTGTTTAGTATTTGACTTATCTAAAAGGGGTTGATTTATGTATTCTCAAAAAGTGGGAATGATGATCCCTTTACTTTCATGGGGCTTCTCAACTTTCCCATGTTTGTAGTTGTGTGAGTTCAGAGGTAGAAGTGAGAAATTTCTCCCTAGAATGGGTGGAATTAGAATGAAATCCATCTAGTTCACCTGGATTCTGAGGAAAGTTTTTAACTATGACACAAGCTTTTGATGGAGAGCAGAGAATTCATGATAAATGCCTAAGTGGCACCTAATTTTTCCATCCTCTATTGGAGTTGGTTAGTTCTCCCAACTCCATATCGAGGTGGATAAATTCCAGTTCTTTCCTCAGAGCCTTTGGTGTTCTTCTATCTATGTTGGTGGATGTAGGGGATGTGTTGACCCTCAAATAGGAATTCTTCATTGTGAATGTCATCCTGTTCTTTCCTCAGGGCCTTGTTCTACAAGAAGATGGTGTAATCTCACCTATCTGGTCTTCATCTCCTTATGCCTACAACCTAGTGAGGTGTGTGTGTTGATGAAGCATTTGCAACAACATCAGAGTAGAGCATCTCTCTCTCCTCATTAAGGACAAAATTACCAAATTCTTCACTGCCACCCTCAACATCTAGAGAGTTTAGGGTGATTGCATCTATTGAATCCCAATCTCCAATGCTTGTTTACACAACTCAAGGATTTAAGAGATGAGTTCTTTCACACTTGTCGACTACCACCATAACTACTAGTAGTAGCCAATGTTTCAACTTGGGTGGGTCAAGGGTAGCTTAGTTGATTATGCTTCATTGCCATTGCAATGAGATGTTATGGACCACCTCAAATAGATTTTGAATTGTTGCACCCATTTTCGTTACAAAGGAGTTCATTGGTGACCATTGTAACGGTGACATGTGTCACTCATCCATGGGCATGTGTGCTCTATTCTTCTATAAAAGGGGACTATATCTTTATTTGTAAGAAGGGGAAAAAAAGCATGGGATACTTATTCTATTAGTGTGTATTAGGGATAACATGAAGGTAATGTTTGAAAACTTCTATAATAACATACTATGTTTGATTGAGCTTAAATGAGAAATGTGTGTTACTGTGTAAGTTGTCTCCATTTTATGATGTAAACATCTTTTGAATGAATAATCAAAGATTATGAAATTCTTCAATCACACTTGCTGCATTAAGTTATTCTTTGTGTTAGTCTCTATTTAAGGAACAATACAAATACTTTCATGAAGTTTAATGAAGTTATTTGCATCTAAATTGGATTACTAAGTATGATTACATATAGCAATCATTAGCAAGTCATATTATTTTAAGGTAATAATATTTTAATGTGACCATAAAAAATATTTAGTGTTAGAGCTTGGTTCTTCTGCAATATTATGACTTTGTATCCCAAAATAGGCACCTATCTGACTATATAGCACACCCATATCCCTGAAACATTTCACATCGACAAATATTAAATGAATTATGATTCAATGGTAATTATTTACACCCTTCATACTATTGGATTTAGGACAGACAATTGAGAGGGGGGGAGTGAATCAGTTGTTACCAAAAACTTGTTCTTTATTTACTTTAAGCCTTCTTATATTTCAACAACATATCAAAGATTCAATCATGGAAGCATAATGCAATAATTCATGAGCAAAAACAAATTCAACACATATAACACCAAGATTTTGACGTGGAAAACCCGGTTAATGGAAAAACCACGGGGTGACTAACCCAAGATTGTATTCTCTATTAGAAGAATAAAGATGAATAAAATGGCACTAGCCAGTTAGGGCTCACTGCCCAAGCACACTGCTCATAAGAGGCCCACTGCCTACAAGAGACATAGTGTCTACAAAGGAATATAAGTATTACATACTTGAACTAGAGATAAGCATCTTTACTATGCTTGAGTCAGTTCCATTTAAGCTCAACACCTCTGCTCTGCTTCTCGCTCCTCTTCACAACTATCTTCTCATTATCACCACAAGGATACATTTGAATGACTTCGCAACTCTTATTTATACATGACATCGACTTTGGAATGATCATAAAAGTTGGCACAACATACACTTATTTTATTACAGAGCAATTACAAAAATACAACTTGACTTATTACACAAACTTCATGCGCATTACTACACTGTCGGACACACATAACTAGGACTTCAATCTTCTTCGAGGAACACACCCTACTTTGCAAAACATCTTCAAGATCTATGTAAGTGCTTCTGGAAACAACTGTGTATGTTTTTGCATCAACATTTCAGATCATGCTCAATGATCCATTATCCTCTTCTTGATGATGGATCATTGAGCATGATCCGAAATGTTGATGCAAAAACATACACAGTTATTTCTAGAAGCACTTACACATTACTGTTATGGACTGTGGAAAACTCATGCTTTTTATCTTCAAGATCATCTGCAACATGGACAAATCATTTGGTCAGCTAAGACTAGGAGGAACACCATCACTCAAAGGTAAGTCTTCAATTACGAGCTCAATCTTCAATTCAGACTGTCAACACGAACTGGACACAATCTAGAGACCTCCACAAGCTTTCTTGAATCACCAAGAACATTTGCACCACTTCTGCTTACTGTAGTCATTCACATCTTCATCTGGAACCTCAAGAATATAGTTGCCCATCACTGTCACATTAGAAGGATTGCTTGTGGACCTCCAAACCATGAACCAATTGAGTTGTCAATTGACATTAGCCTCCCAAATATGCCACCAGATCTGCAGAACATGATATTGTATTTTTGGATCTCACCAGACCTATTTGTGTCACTCTGTCACCTCTGAACAGTTGCCAAAACTGGTTTTACTCTCATGGCCATAACTCCTCCATATTTTCATGTGGACCTCTCAAATCTTGACTGGATCATCTTTAGACACATATCTACAAACCCTTTGATGTGCATTCTCTGATCTTTGTCTAGATGGGATCTTCACTTAATAGAGCTTCACTATCTTCACTGATCTTCTTTGTTTCTGATAGGACTATTTTTCTCAATATCCTCAGCACACAACTTATCCAATCCTTGACATCAATGCAACAGGAGTATGTTCACATCAATGACAACACTGGTTAGGCCCATACTTGCAATGCATACTAGGTCTTAAAGATTACAAGGAACAAATAATTTAATGCGTGTAATTTACATATCCTTGTCAAATTGTACAAAGGCTCATATATGCTAGACACTGCTTTATAATTTTGTTAAAGCTTTCCAATTAGTGTCAAAAGGGGTACCCACCTAGGTTCTAGAGAGCCTAAAATTCAAGGGAGAATATTGTACAATTTGTCTCCCATTCATTGGCCAACCCTCCAATACTTCCAACCATAGGATCTGATAAATATTTAGTAGTTGAACATATTGGTGACTTTATTTGGGAGTTGATAGTTGTCCTTGGGTTAGTGTCAAAATCTTTGAAGAAATAAGTTGTCTCACAACCATTTCTCAAGTCTTTTCTTTCTTTGTGTCTCTATCAATATTCTGAATAATTATGTATCCTCTTGTCTAAATCCCCTAGTGGGTGGCGAATCTATTGTTTGAAGAATCTAATTCTACTTATATTTTACAATGGACAGGAGAATGCCATTATATCAAAATGACCCACACAAGAATTTGGCGAGAGAGATGAAGAAACAAGAGCATTTTTCCCAGAAAACAAAAGACACGGGTAAGTCATGTAGCCCTAATGTTAGTAAGTTAGAAATTGATGAACATCGTATTTCAAATGGTAAAGCATTAGAGTATGAGTGATAGGTCTACATTAAAAGTTGATAAATATAGAGAGGAAGAAAGATGGTACAGTTCAAATGAAAAGGAATGGAAAGAATTAGAGGCTAAAATGAATGAAACCCTTATGTCTAGAACTATTATGTCCAATGTAAAAGTCAAAAGTAATGCTTTGCTTAATAATCATGCACCCTCCCCTTCTAAGTCAAATGAACACACACACACACACATGTATGATGGGTATGTCACTTGTGATGATGAATACAAATAAAGGGGAGGTAAAGAATTTAACAATAAAGATTTGAGGACATGTGCTGCATGAAATGATATGGGTCTGCTTCAAGAATTAGATACCCTCAGGGCAGAATTAGCCAGGTTAGAGGCATAAAAGACCATGGAAGATGTTAGGAGGAGAATTAACAATTTAAGAAATATAGAACCTCTTGATAATTCTTGAAAGAAGTGAAATCCTACAAACAATAGAGGACATAACAATAAGCAAGGTGGAGGGATTTTATTGGAATACTTGGATATCCAAACCTAGTGCCTCTTGAAGTAAGATCTGTTGATAACTGAGAGGGGGGGTGAATCAGTTATCTTAATTTTTTAGCTTTCTAAATTTCCTTATCAATTAGTGCAACATTAAATTAAATAAGCAAACATAACTATGAAATGGAAATAACATCAATACACATGACACAATGATTTTGACGTGGAAAACCCTGTTAGGGGAAAAACCACGGGGTGATTAACCCAAGATTATATTCTCTATTAGAAGAATAAGATAGTACAAAATGGCACTTGCCAATTAGGGCTCACTGCCCGAACACACTGCTCACGAGAGGCTCTCTGCCTACAATAGTTTATACAAGGAAACTAGATACTTGAACTGATGAGAAGCATCCACATATGCTGAGCTTTAGTTCCAGTTAAGCCCAATATACTGATATGCTACACTTCATTCTTACTCTCTTAGGTGCTGCTATCCTATTACATTTCGGACCTGTCTTACTTCCTTGACACTGCTCTTCTACTTTTCTTCGCACCACACAATACACAACACACACCCTTCACATCTAAATCCATCTGGTATATATATCCGTAAAAAAGGATTTTATCCTCTTTTTAGTCGGCATCCAGAATAGTCAATATTTTCCCAAACTCTAGTCTATCGACAGAATCCTTGCTTACCAAGTGATGCGAATCAAGGAGATACTTATAGAAGTCATCTAACATGTCGGCCAATCATGGATGATACCTTAAGAACCTTGATCACCATCAATATCTCATCCAGAATAATTTTGATACTCTGTTGGTCAGTTCTTCCTCTGTCTACTCTGCCAAACCGGACCCCAATACTTAGATGCTCATATCTCTTCACTCTTTCATCACCGGAGGCTCAATCCCTAGAATCTATTAGTCAAGGTATTCCTCTTGACTTCCCCAAGTTTGCACTTTACAAAGATACTTCCTCTAAGAGATCCAGACCTGACTATCGGACCTTGCTGCTTGCTCTGTTCTTGCTTACCGGACCAAAGTATTCTTCAATCTGACTTCTGGTAAAGATACACCATGTCCTGTAGATGTGTGGAGTGATCTTTGTTGCCATCAATGACAACACCAATGAAGCCACACAGTGTCTCTTGCCAACAATCTCCCCCTTTGCCATTGATGGCAACACTTAGTGAAAAATAACTAAGCGTCACACTACACTCCCCCTTGGCTGATGCTATGTTCTAATGTACATTTTTCTGGAGCTCCCCCTTATCTGGATTCCACATTTTTCACTGCTCCTCACTCCCCCTTTAACATCAATGGCAAAGGGTAGAATCCACACACCAACAATCCTCAAAAAAATCAACTATACTTAGCCGCATAAGTATAAATATATGATACACTTACATATATTGAAGTATATCTACAAAAGATGTCTTCAACTGGGCAAATTCTGTTGCCCAACTCTGCTTCATCCTGTCCAAAATTGAGATGTGACCACTCAACAGGAATGCAAAAGCTTCTGCCCTCTTAAGATCTGTCAAATCACTGGTTCAGGCTGTGGTCTGGGCATCAGTTAGGGCCTCATGCATGGCCTCTAATTTAGGGGTAATCATCCCTCTAAGTTCACCCATCCTGCTTAATATGTTCTTCCTCTCCTTCTCAAGCTTCTTAATCTCATTCATGACTACAATAGTTTGACATTCCTGGTTTATTATGGATACAGTGAGAGGATCAAAATTCTGAGAGAGGCTTAACAGTTTATCCTCTTGTTCTTTCACTTTCTTCTCAATATCCTTTGTTGCTTTAGTCCAGGATATACAAAATTTATATACTTCTCCTCCATCCTTAAGAGCATTTTCTAAGCTCTTTATCCCTATATCCATATTTCTCCTATCATTGGTTATTAAGCCTTGTAACTCAGAGAATCTCTTATCCAAAAACTCTTTCCAGACCTTCACCTCAGCTGATTTCTCTAAAGATTCAAAATGAGTGCTGACAGAACTAACAAGAGACTTGAGATTACCAGATGAAGAAGCCAAGGAATCCTTTTGAAAGGATGGTATGATCTTTTCAAGCACACCGGATGCAATTTCTAGCAGCTCACAGTCTTCCATGTGAGACTTTAGAAGTTTCTCTTTAGCCTTTGCTTGGGCAAAGGATGCTATCTTCATTGTTTGAATTGGGGAGAGAGAATCAAAGTCAAATGGTCCTTGAAGTAACTCCAGTTCATCAATTTCCATCATTTATTTAGTCAAGAAATCCTTGACAGTTTCTGCAGTGTCTCTTGCCAGAGACAAAGTTTTCTTTCCTTCTGCACTGTCACTTGTGTTCTTCTTAGCTTGACCTTCTTCTCTTCCCTTCACTTCTTCTTCTTTCTCCTCTATTCTTTCTTCTCCTTTAGATCCGGAGACTGCTGGAGAATCTGGATTTACTTCTCCTTGGACTTCCTCTTCTGGAACAGAGGAATCTAAGTCCTTAGCTTTTTCTTTACTAGTCTTCTTTGCCTCTTCTGCTACTGTCTTAATGGATTCTTCTTTGTCATCCATGGCAGAGGTTTCATCATCTAAGTCCTCAACAATGGGAATGTTGAATCTTTTATATGCATTCTGGAGAATCTCTTCTGTCTCTTTTCCTATTTTGTCAGTTTTGCCAAGCATAAGCTGATTCATTCTAGCTTTGCTCCGAAACTCATCCTTGCAATCTTTGAAGATCATATTCATTTGCTTCGGAGTAATTGAAGGAAAGAGCTGAAAGGCTATCTGATCCTAGATCTCAAGATCCTTTGCCCTAGCATTATTCTTTCTTATCTCCAATTCCTTCTCTAGGCTTTTGGGAATGAGAGATATGATTTCAATAAAAGCCTTATTGTATATGTTCAAGTACTTAACTGTGGCTTCCTCCAAGATCTTTCTATCTGCATCATTATATGCATCATAGAATTCTATTATTGGTTGCAGGTTCCCATCCATAGTAACTACTTTAACTACATCATCTAAGGACAGAGTGGGCCTTTCAACAAATTCTTCTGTTACTTGTTCAGTAGAGGGTTCACTGGATGTTTTCCTTTTCTTTTTCATTTTCTTTACTTCCTCATCTGATTCTGTCTCTTCATCATCCTTCTGACTGATGTAAGACCTTGTGGCCTTTGTTTTAGTTCTTTTCTCTACTTTACCGGATGATTTTGCTTCCGGTTTAGATGCTTTTGAGCTTTTAGCAGTTGCAGGTGCAGAGCTCTTAGAAGATCTGGTTCGGGAGGGGGCTTTTACCGGAGCACCTTTTTTTTCTGCTTCTTCCTTTTCTTTTTCTTCTCTTTCCATCTTTTCTCTGTGGGCATCAAGTGCCTCTTTTGAGATTCCATACCTCTTGGCAACTTCTTCAACTTCCCTTCTCACTTTCCTTTTGATTTCAGGCTGTCTAAGTTCCACATGAACTTTTACACTCAGCTCTTGGAAGGTTCCAAATCTTTCTGCCTTAGGGTCTTTGGGCTGGCTTAGCAGATATTGGATATGCAGCTCTACAATTTTCTCATCTACTTCATACCCCATTGGCATGATCCAGACTGTCCTTGGCTCCACTGCGTCCATTAGGCATTGATCAGTGTCAACCATGAAACACACTGTATCTTTGTACTTCTCAACCAATGATTGGTGAATTCTTTCTCTGGTTTGCATCATATTTTGAAAGTTCTTGAAGTAACCCCACAGAGCTGTATTTTTGGCCTTAGCATCCCCAAGCCCATGCAAGTAATCTCTGATTTGAATTGCAACAGGTCTGTCATTCTGCCATACCCAACCACTGGATCCGGGAAGCTCATTCATAAAGTAGAAAAACAAGCATAATATCAGTCCACCATACTTAAAAGAGTTCTTTTTGTCCTTCTTGATCTTCTGTAAGTTTTCCATTAGTTGGCTTAGAAGGAGTTCACAGAGATCATAATCTGCATTCTTTCTCAACATTTCATAAGTAGTATACACAGCAGTTCCGGATACTAAATTCTCCCTGCTGGAGTGATAAATCTTATAGCCAATTATCATAGATGCAAATTTTATATCCGGATTAGTGATATCTTCTATGGTCATTGCTCTCTTATCAAATTTTGATTTGGTGGCCTCAGTCACAGTTTGGTTTTTGACAGATTTGAGAACAGGTAACCCTCCGGAAGAGTGTAAACCGGTTACTGCCCTAATTGCATCCTTGGTGATCTTGAATGGTTTATTCAACCATAAGAAGTTGTCATGCACTCTGCTCAACACATACTAGACCCACTCATCTTCTTCAAGATAGGGGAAATAGATGTACTGACCGAAATGTTTATCCCGGGTGGCCTTACACTGAGGTTTTAGTTCAAAAGATTCATCTATTAGTTGCTTGTGGTAGATGTCCATCAGCTTGGATTCACCAAAATCTTCAATGTTTGCGTGAATGTAAACCCTAATGTCTTCTATAAGTAAAACCCCATGCGGAATGCTGGAAAAAGCCCCTAAGAGATCCACTTCTAGAGATTTGTAAGGATGTTTCTTAAATTTGGGTCGAGGCCTATCAGAAATCTTTACAACATTTGGAGTAGCCATCTTCAAAAGATTTACAGAGAGATTTTCAACAACAGAAAATACCTTTTACGCTTTTAGGGTTCGCTGAATGAGCCGGATTAATTTGCTGGATGAATCGACTTCAACGGTTGATCTTTTGAGAATTTGAGATAATTTGTTGCAGAGCTCCTTTTCTCTTCTTCTTGAATTAAAATGTGTAAATGACAGATGAATGAGCCTTTTTATTTCTGGGAAAACCCTAATTTCATATTGCAATAAATGTGCAACACAAGTTATTCCGGTTGCCTGGTTCTTCTTATTTTGAGAAAGATCTTTTTCCGGATCACTAAGATATACTTAGAGTTATCCTTGGTGATTAATAACAAACTATCTTACTTTCCCCAAACACTTGATCTATCCACATAACAAGATGCCTCGAATTTGAATCATACCGGATTTAACTGTGATAATCCTATTTTACCGGATATTGTTAAACCAGATCAATCTTGGAAGATTAGACTCTTCAAATCTTCCTGCGGATCTTTCATATCTTTACCAAGTTTTCTTTAGATGTTTCTCTGAGAATCCTTTTATTCTGCAACTTCCCATGTGCCAATTTTAGGCACCAATTGACTGGCTGGGGGATTTGTTTTTCTTAGTGACTCCCCCTGAGCCAGAGCTCATCTATTCAATTTCTGGAAGGATTATCAGCACCAGATTCTGGTGCGGATCCATCCCCAACATTCTCTATACTTCTCTTCATCCAGATCTTATTCATCTCCCTTTGAATTTCATCCGCATTTACTTTTCTCTTTCCTTTGTCTTGGCTATGATTATACTATTCCGGAACCCTTTTGTCTTGATTTTTACTTCTACAAAATTTGGCAATATGACCGGATCTATTGCAACTGTAGCAGACAACATTTCTTTGCATATTTGACTGATATCCTCTTGATCTACACTGATTAGCCATATGTCCCATTCTATTGCATGCAAAGCATCTACCATTGAATGAATTATTTATTTGTATGTTTCTACACTCATGGGATTTGTGACCATACCTTTTGCAATTGAAGCATTATCCGGAGAAGGATGTATTAGTCTGATTCATTCTTTTTCTGCATTGATTTGCTTTGTGACCAAAGTTGTTGCAGTTGTGATAGTATCCATTGAAAGATGGATATCTTTGAGCATTTGGTTGTCTTATCAGAGGTTTTCTAGGCCCGTTTCTTGGATGTTCTAATCTTTAGTTCTTTTGACCAAATCCGGAGCTTTCACCTTTTTCATACCCCAAGCCTTGCTTGTCATCCACCCTCTTTTGGCTTTGAAGAAGAACTTCAAGTTGAACAGAGCTTATCTTGAATTTTTCTTTGTATTCATTTGTTGTTTGAAGATCCCTTTTAAGAGTGTCAATCTAATTCTCAAGTTGTTCTTCATTATCTCTAGCTTCTTCAAGATTATATTCTAGATGCCTGATTATTCTATCCTTTTTGTGGCAGTCTTTTGACTTCTCCTTGAGAGATTGTCTTAGATCATCTTTAGTTTTTCTTTTCTCTTCAATTTCTTGGGTGAATTTCATAACTCCTGATTCCATTTCATGTCTTACCATAATGACCTCTTTTGATAACTTTTCACATAACTTGGTTTTCTCCTTCAGATCTTCATTTGTACCATTGTCTTCACTTTGATTTGCCAATTGTTGAAGTAGATCTTTTCTCTTTTTCATAGAGATACTCAGTTTCCCTTTTAGTTCATTTATGAAATCATCAGCTTGTTTGAGTCTTTCCTTCAATTCATTGACTTCAGAGTTTGATTGCTCAAGATCATCTAGGGTAGACTGAAGTTGTTCCCTCATACCATACACATCCATTTGAGTTCCCAGATCTTCCTCAAGTTGTTAGGCTCTTTTTGGAGGAACTTGGCTTTAATACCAATTGTTGATAACTGAGAGGGGGGGTGAATTGGTTATCTTAATTATTTCAGCTTTCTGAATTTCCTTATCAATTAGTGCAGCATTAAATTAAATAAGCAAACATAACCATGAAATGGAAATAACATCAATACACATGACACAATGATTTTGACATGGAAAACCCTGTTAGGGGAAAAACCACAGGGTGATTAACCCAAGATTGTATTCTCTGTTAGAAGAATAAGATAGTACAAAATGGCACTTGCCAATTAGGGCTCACTGCCTGAGCACACTGCTCACAAGAGGCTCACTGCCTACAATAGTTTATACAAGGAAACTAGATACTTGAACTAATGAGAAGCATCCACATATGCTGAGGTTCAGTTCCGGTTAAGCCCAATATACTGATCTGCTGCACTTCATTCTTACTCTCTTAGGTGCTACTATCCTGTTACGTTCCAGACCTGTCTTACTGCCTTCACACTGCTCTTCTGCTTTTCTTTGCACCACACAATACACAACACACACCCTTCACATCTAAATCCATCTAGTATATATATCCGTAAAAAAAGATTTCATCCTCTTTTTAGTCGGCATCCGGAATAGTCAATATTTTTCCAAACTCTAGTCTGTCGGTAGAATCCTTGCTTACCAAGTGATGCGAATCAAGGAGATACTTATAGAAGTCATCTAACATGTCGGCCAATCATGGATGATACCTTAAGAACCTTGATCACCATAAATATCTCATCCAGAATAATTCTGATGCTCTGTTGGTTAGTTCTTCCTTTGTCTACTCTGCCAAACCAGACCCCAATACTTAGATGCTCATATCTCTTCACTCTTTCATCACCGGAGGCTCAATCCCTAGAATCTATTAGTCAAGGTATTCCTCTTGACTTCCCGAAGTTTGTACTTTACAAAGATACTTCCTCTAAGAGATCCAGACCTAACTGTCAGACCTTGCTGCTTGCTCTATTCTTGCTTACCGGACCAAAGTATTCTTCAATCTGACTTCCGGTAAAGATACACCATGTCCTACGGATGTGTGGAGTGATTTTTGTTGCCATCAATGACAACACCAATGAAGCCACACAGTGTCTCTTGCCAACAAGATCTAGATTGGTAAAATTCCAAGGAAATAATGCCATATCAGGGGAAGATCACTTGAGATCTTTTAATAACCTAACTAATGACTTCTAGATTGAAGATGAAGATGTCTTGATGTAACTGTTTGTTCAATATTTAGATGAGGCATCTAGGGAGTGGTACAAGGGTTTGCTGGGAGGCAATATTAATTCTTGGGATGAATTCTAGAGGGTATTTAGAGAGCATTATGGTGATAAAACTGATCCTAGATTCATCATAAATGAATTTACAAATATTTTTGAAAGGTTCAAATGAATATGTATTAGAATTCAACACAACATTTGCTAGGGTTATGACTCAAATACCCCCCTACTTGATGCCAAATGAGCCCATGTGTCTCATCCTTTATTGCAATGCCTATGATGTAAATATGGGGTACTTATTAAGAGACAAGGACCCTCAGAGCCTTAAAGATTCCTATAGAATAGCAACAAATATCGAGAGTAATCAGCGAGCATTAGGGAAGATCCATAAGAGAAGTGATATCAAAATTTTACCCCATGATAAAGGGAAATGTAGTAAGGATCTTGTACAAAATGATAAGTTAGATCAAATGATGAGTGATTTGAAGGAGTTGAGATACAAAGTGGCCAGGAATGACAAAGGATTGTCCAATAAAAAACACTCTCATGTTAGATAAGAGAGAATGCCTCACCTGTTAGATCAACCATAAAACACCAATGGCATAATGGCAGACCTATACAAAAAAATCAGAAAGGGGGTGTTAGCAAAGAAATACCAGATCCCCTCAATAAAGGAGTACATAGTGTTGAAGACACACCTTGGTGTGTAGCTTGTCAGTTACCTCACTCTCCTCTGCAATGTGTTGTAGCAATGTCATTGATTGATTTAGATGTACCTTGTATGAGTGCAACAATAATGAGGATCATGAAAACCATAATATTAACATGTTATCATCCTAATTGTCATTGAGCAGTGATGAATAATCATCTGCAGAAGAAGGAGATGTGGATTTGGATGTTGATGATAGAAGATGAGTGAAGAAGTATTATCATCAACAAATGTTTTTAGATGATGAAAAAGATGATCACTGTGTTTACAGTATAGATTCAGATACTTGAAAATTCTAGTTGAGGAGACCCTTAGATGAATAAATTAGATCTCTCATGGTAGTTGTTGTTACTTAGGTCAAGAGAAACTATAATTTGAGAAATAAAAAGCTTACTGATGGGAGCAGTGTTGTGGTGTAGGTGGGCAATTTATTTATAAAAGAATAAAAGAAGAAGAAAAACTCATAATCCCAAAAGTGGACCTACAAAAAATGTGATAGAGACTCAAGTTCCTTCAAGTTAGTGAACAAGTAAGGTTGATCCCAAGTGTGAGGCACAAAATCAAAAGGTGAAGAATCTTGATAAAAAGGGAGCTGATAATACTAAAAATTCTAAGGTTAAGCAAAAGGATAATACTAGACAACTCAGGCTGGAAATATGAAAAATATTGTGCCCAACCCTATACCAAAGTATGTCCCATTAAACATGGCCCGGGTCCTTATCAAGTTGAAACTTGTAGTGCCTTTATTAGAAATAATGAGAATCAATGAGCATAAGGACAAGATGTTGGCCCTCATTGATGAGACATCATTGGATCAACAAAGTGTCAATCCCGATGCTGATATGAAAGCTGAGAAGGAAAAGCAAGTGAAAACAAAGTACAATGATTAGTCAAATACCAAAATAATAGAAGTCTATCTAGGAACCACATTGCACAAGTGTCCTTCACATGTAGATTCGTTCTATGTCACATTGATTGTGAATGATAAAGTGATTAAAAAAATGTATGATAGATTATGGGGCCTCTACAAATATCATGCCACTGCAAGTTATGAATGAGTTGGGTTTGTAGGTAACTAAATCATATGGTAAGTGTTTTACTATGGACTCTAGAGAGGTTCCTATTATTGGTGTTAGGAAGAACACATATTTTAAGTTGGTTGCCTTTCCAGAGAAGAATTACAAAATGAATGTGACTGTGATTGACATCCCTCCTGAATATGGAATGTTGCTATCAAGAAAGTGGGCATCAACCATAGGAGGAAGCATTTAGATGGATTCCTCTTATGCAACAATTCCCATGGATGGTAAAGAAGTCAGATTAGACAGAGAAAAGATTATTCCTTCCATCCTAGAGGAACCAGAGTAAGATGAAGGACATGTTTGTTTTATTGATGCTGATTTGGATAGTTTCATAGTAGAAGAAGTTAGGCCTATTCGAGATAATCAAGCACCCATTGATGAAGAGGTTCAACTAGTTTTGACAGTGACAGTGTTTGGCTGATGTAGTTTGATGGTGCATGTTCTAAAGATGGATCGGGGGTAGGTGTAGTCCTCATTTATCCAAATGAGAAAACTTCTAGATCATCTTTCAAATTAGGATTTGAATGCACAAATAATGTGGCTAAGTATGAAGCCTTATTATTAGGACTAAGGCTGGATATTAAACATGTGATTAAGAATATTAGAGTTCTAGGGGATTCATAACTTGTTGTCTCATAGATAAGATCTAGGTATGCTTAAAAAAAGAGAGACTCAAACAATATAGGAATGTTGTTTGGGACACCATTGAATCATTTGATGCATTTTCCATTGATTGGGTAGAATGAGGAAAAAATGTCATGGCTAATTTCTTGGATAACATAGCAATTAGGTTTGAGGATTTGACTTTAGCTGGAATTTAAAAGGTTGAATTGTTAACTAGTAGACCTTCTATGCCTGACAACATATGCCATTGGCAAGTTTTCAATGATAACCAGGATTTGTTCAAATTCTTGAATTGTGTAGATGAATATCACAACCAAGAGATAAATTTTTGAAGATTTGTTGAAAACATTGATGGAAAGGAAACCATTTTTGGAAATGAGATCATTCAATTAAAAACTAACAAGATTCTAAGAGGATTGGTAGCTCTGGAATGAGTATTTGATGGAGTGGATGAATATGTTGCTAAACCTATGCTGATGCATGAGAATTATTTAGAAGAGATCAATTTGGGAGTAGATACATCACCTAGAAGAATGTATATTGGTAAGAATTTGAATCCTAAGACTAGGATCATGCTTATTACTTTAGTAAAGAAATATAAAAGGGTTTTTTCATGATCATATGATGACTTGAAGGCATACAGGGATGATTTTTTTCAACACGAGATTCCTTTGAGGCTAGATACAAAACCTTTTAGAGGCCAATTAACCCAACACTAGCCCCAAAAATGTAACAAGAACTGGTCAATCTCAGAGATGGAGGCATCATCCAGCCTATCAGGCATTCTACCTGGGTGTCTATCTCTTACCTAATATGGAAGGTATGTTACAAAGAGTGACTGGTTACAAACTCTTGTCTATGATGGATAATTTCTCTGGTTATAACTAGGTCATGGTTAAAGAATTAGATTAGTATAAGATAGCTTTCACTACCCCATGGGGTACGTACGTCTACATCAGAATTCATTTTGGTTTGACAAATGCTAAAGCAAATTAAATTTAGAGGGCGATGGATGTAACATTCTTAGACCTAATCAATATAATTATGGTTGTCTACCAAGATGGCCTAACAACTTACTCAAAAGAAAGAGGAGGATCATGTTATAATCACTTAGAGCATATCTTCAAGAGATGCTTAGAGAATAGGATTTCATTAAACCCCAAGAAATGTATGTTTGGGGTCGAAGAAGGTAAACTTATAGGGTATATTGTATCAAAGGAAGGAATAAGGATCCATCTAAAGAGAGTGGATATAATAGAGATAATCCCACGGCCAAAAATGATTAAAGGTATTTGGTCATTTTTTGGGCAAATAAATTACATTAGGAGGTTTATTCCAAACTTTGCAAAAAAGATTAAATCTATTTCAAAAATATTGAAGAAAGGCTAGACTATAGCATGGGGGAAAGAACCTACTGATGCCTTTGACGATATTAAAGAAGTAATTAAACTGGCTCTAGTATTAGCCTCTCCCTATTTTTCAAGACCTTTTTAGTTGTTCTTCTTTGCATCTTTCCATACAATTACTGATGTGCTGTTGCAAAAGAATAATGACGGGTTTGAACACCCAATATCCTTTTTCAGCAAATCTCTTCAAGTTGTAGAGTTGAAATATGATTCCATGGAAAAGAAAGCTTATGCCCTAGTCAAACTAGTCAAAAATTTCAGGCCATATTTGGTAGGATAAAAAATTGTAGCATACGTACCACATGCAACTGTTAAGGAAATATTTATTTGGCAATAATTGACAAGTAGGAGATGTAGATGGATAAACAAAATTCAAGAGTTCACTATTGATATTCAGATAACCAAGTTGATTAGAGGACAAGGTATAGCTAAGTTGATGGTAGAGTCTAACCTAGAGGTAGTTCAAATAAATTATCTAAATATGAAGGAGTGTGCATTGGAAATATCACCATGGTATAAGGATATATTGCACTATCTACATAAGATGGATTATCCTAAAGATATGACAAGAAATCAGAAAATAACCTTGAAGCTCCAAGCCATCAAATATGTCCAAATTGATGGAGGATTATTATGGAGAAATAGGGATGGTATCCTTTTGAGATGCTTGGATGAGAATGAATCTAAGAAGGTACTATAAGAAATGCATAATGGAGATTGTGGTGGCCACTGTATGGCCAAGAAAATAGCCAATAAAGTCCTTAGAGTAGGGTACTGGTGGCCCACCTTATTTTATGATGCTCATCAGTTGGTAAGAAATTATGATGATTTCCAGAGATTCTAAGGTAAACTAAGAGGATCTAGATATTTACCTTTTAAGGCCTTTAACTGTAGAAGCCCCATTTGAACAGTGGGGAATTGACTTCATTGGTGAGATCACAAAAAAATGTAGTGGGGGATTTAAATGGATATTGGTAGCAATGAATTATATTTCAGAAAATGGATTGAGGCTATCCCTATTAGAAAGGCAACTAGTAAAGTTGTCATTGATTTTGTTCTGGAGCATATAATTACAAGATTTGGAGTCCTGAATAAGCTCATAATTGATAATTCTATGTGTTTTAGGTCTACCAAGTTTGTTGATCTTTGTTCTAATTATGGGATCAATTTATCTCATTCATCTTCATATCATCCCTAGGGAAATGGTCAAGCCAAATCAAGCAATAAAAGTTTGATGAAAATTATTAAGAGAATGATAGGAAAAAGCAAGAAGTCTTGGGATTTAAAATTGAGGCTAGCTTTGTGGACTGGCCATGTTACAATTAAGAAGTATGTTGGGAAATATCCTTATGAATTGGTTTACAGTATGGATGCTACAATGGCTATAAATAATTTGATGCTAGTGTATAAATTCATATAGGAATCCATTGAAGAAATTGGTGACGCTATGACATGCCAAATTTATCAATTGGTTGAGTTAGATGAAACTAAAGGAGAAGCTCAAGTTACCAATGCAAAGAAGCAACAATAGGTCAAGTATTTGTTTGACAAAAGAGCTAGACCCGGAAAGTTTGAATGTGGTGATTTAGTATTGATATGGAATGTCAGGCTATAGGAAAAGGGGAAATAGGGAAAATTTGCTCTCTTGTGGTTAGGACCATATGCAATTATGGATCTTCATGGAGAGGACTCACTTTTCTTTGAGAGCTTAATTGGAGAACTTCAAGAATTACTTGTGCATGGACAATTCTTGAAGTGTTATTTCTCTTGAGCTTCTGCTCATCTTCCATGCACATTAGATTTAGATTTCCAATCCTTGTATTGTTCCTGTGCAATCATGGTTGTTTGTGACCCACAACGAAGTGCGTTTGCTTTATGTTTGTGTGTGCCAGTCTACATCCTAGAGTTTTTTGAATCCTCCCCATATTCTACTGAAATATGTGTCCCCGAACAAAATCCACTATTAGGATGTGTGAAATTTCATAAGGTTAGGGTATGTATGCCCTTGCAAAGTTTACCCATGGTTAAGACCCTTTGCTTGGGTTGTTGAATGTTCATGCCCAAAATCTATTTCACCAGTGACTTGTTTAGCCTGTGTCATCTTTTAAGTCATTCGAGTTATGTCTTCTTTATCATTGCATTCACTGGCCATTCTAACCACTTCATCGGTTAGTGCCTTGCTCTTTCTAACACTCAAGATAAAGTGCCAAAGATCCAAGTGTCAAGTTGTGATCCAAAGGTGGGCCTGAAGTATTCAAAAGAAGAACTACGTGGAGGTGAGAAACTTGGCACGCCTGCGCTCAGTTTTAAGGTTCCATGGCCTGACACTCAAAGAAGAAGCACCATGCTGCCATTTGGAAATGGGACCCGCTGGGTTTCAAAGACAAGGAGCCCTATGTAGGTGTCGGTCACTCGCTTTGAAAGAAATTTTTAATATAAAGTGTGGCCCCTTCTTGTTAACCATGTGGAATTAGCTCGACACAATGTGAAGCTTTGCTTTCAATGTAGCCTCACTATGAAGCCACCTTTGGAGCCACAAGGGTGCGACATGTTGATAGGTGTCCTTTGCATAGAAATGGGCCCAAAAATGGATACGTAGCATAGACTGGGACATGTGTCGTCTCTAGGATTCAATGTAGTTTTCTTTCATATCACAACTTGATAAAATGAAATTTAAGACTCTAGCACTGGAGTTGTTGTGTGCACTAGCTGTTGATCTTGGCTTCATGGAAAATCAATAGTTGGTATTCAAAGTATTATAAAGTTCGTGGAATGTTGAGCAGGATTCAGCTCGCTTGACAATTAATTGCTTGAAGTGACAAAATTAAATTATGAAATGATTGCAATTGAGTCTGAGGTTCCAAGTGAGCTGTCAAACCTGTGTGAACTGGTAGGAATGTTGAATGGCATCTATGCTTTCCAAAGTAGGCTAGATGTGATGTTGAGAGGCAAGTCGAACAATTTTTAAGCCCTTGAAAAGTGTTTACTACCCCCAATTCTTGAGAATGGTGGCCAAGATAAATCATTGAGTGATTGGAGGGCATAGTTCTACAACATTACCTCAACACTAGTCTCATCTATCACATGAAGGGAAAAAGTCAACCTAGCCAAGTGCAATGCTTGGATGGATAAGTTACTTGAATTAAAATCAAGCCTTGATAGTTTTATAAGGGAACCTAAGGTACTCCATGATGCCAAATTTATGGCCCATGTCAACAAAGTGGTAGGAGTTAAAGAGCACAAATGACCTACAAAAGATAGGTGTACTGTGTGGGTACAAAGGTACATGGAATGATGTAAATATTTCATGTCACTTGAGCTTAGAGAAATCTTTAGTGTATGCACACCATTCCTTCAAGGTGATGTAGACAACTAGATGGTACAACCTTTGGATACATGTAATCATGAGGATCCAACCAGGATTGGGAACCTAGCCGAAGGCCAAATAAGCCTAGGTTTTGCTTCAAAAAGTAAATATGATGTTGGAATGATTGTGTTTAGTCTTTTGACTTATCTAAAAGGGGTTGATTTTTGTATTCTTAGAAAGTCAAAACAATGATCCCTTTACTTTCATGGGGCTTCTCAACTTTCTCATGTTTGCAATTGTGTGAGTTTAGAGGTAAAAGTGAGAAATTCCTCCATAGAATGGGTATAATTAGAATGAAATTCATCTAGTTCACCTAGCTTTTGAGGCAAGTTCTAAACTATGACACGAGCTTTCAATAAAGAGCAGAGCATTCATAAGAAATGCTCAAGTGGCACATAATCTTCCCATCCTCTACTAGAGTTGGTTAGTTCTCCCAACTCCGTATCAAGGTGGATAAATTCTAGTTCCTTCCCTAGAGACTTTGGTGTTCTATCTCTGTGGGTGGATGCAGGGGATGTGTTGGCCCTCAAAGAGGAATCCTTCACTATCAATGTCATCCTATTCTTTCCTGAGGGCCGTGTTCTGTAGGAAGATGGTGAAATCTCACCTATCTGGTCTTCATCTCCTTATGCTTGCAACCTGGTGAGGTGTGCATGTTGATGAAGCATCTGCAACAACATTAGAGTAGAGCGCCTCTCTCTCCTCATTAAGTCCAAAATCGCCAGCTTCTTCACTGCCACCCTTAGCATCTAGAAAGTTTAGGTCAATTACATCTATTGAATCCCAATCTCTGACACTTATTTAAATAGCCCAGGGATTCAAGAGAGGAGTACTTTCACACTCGACCACTACCACCATAACTACCAACAATAGTCAATGTTTTAACTTGGGTGGGTCAAGGCTAGCTCAGTTGATTTTGCTTCGTCCCAATGGAAACAAGATGTTGTGGACCACCTCAAGTAGCTTTTGAACTGCTATACCCATTTCTGTTACAAAGGAGTTCATTGGTGACCATTATAATGGTGACATGTGTCACTCATCCATGGGCCTATGTTCTCTGTTCTTCTATAAAAGGAGACTGTATCTTTATTTGTAAGAAGGGGAAAAAGAATGGGATGCTTAAGTCTATTAGTGTGTATTAAGGATAGCATGAAGGTAATGTGTGAAAACTTCTGTAATAACATACTATGTTTGATTGAGCTTATATGAGAAAAGTGTGTTAGTGTGTAAGTTGTCTCCATTTTATGATGTAAACATATTTTGAATGAATAATCAAATATTATGAAATTCTTCAATCACACTTGTTGCATTAAGTTATTCTTTGTGTTAATCCATGTTCATGGAATAGTGTAAATGTTTTCATGAAGTTTAATGAAGTTATTTGCATCTAAAATGGATTACTAAGTATGATTACATATAAAAACCATTAGCATGTCATATTATTGTAAGGCGATAATATTTTAATGTGATCATTAGAAATATTTAGTGTTAGAGCTTGGTTCTTCTACAAGTTTATGACTCTGTATCCCAAAATAGGCACTTATATGATTATATAGCACATCCATATCCCTGAAACATTTCATCATGACAAATCATTTAATGAATTATGATTTAATGGTAATTATTTACGCCCTCAACTCTAGGTCTTAAAGATTACAAGGAACAAACAATTTAATGTGTGCAATTTACATATCCTTGTCAAATTGTATGGAGACTCATATCTGCTAGACACTGATGTATAATTTTTTTAAAGTTTTCCAATTAGTGTCAAATGGGTACCCACCTAGTCTTTGCAGAGCCTAAAGTGCAGGGGATAATGTTGTACAATCTATCTCCCATTCATTGGCCAACCCTCCAATAATTCCAACCATAGGATCTGATAAATCTATAGGAGTTACTGAGATATAGGTTGGGGAACCGACAAGAATTACAATAATAATTACTATCAAAGGGACATCAACATCAAGGAAACCACCAATATAATGATAATATGAATGAGCAATATCACAAACCATATGAACACAATTAGTTTTGCTCATTTCACAAATAAAGAGGTATAACACTAAATCATGCAAGGAATATAATAGATCCATCTCAAATTTACGAGAGTACCAACAAAGTTTGTTCATCAAAAATCTCCTCAACCCCCATGAGGTGACAACTAATAACAATACCATTTGACAAACACAAACTACCCCTCAAAATGGGAGCATGAAGATCTTCCAGGGTCTTTTCCTAGTTCACCAAAATAATGAAACAAATGTACAAAATATAAGCACTTAGAGATCAAACAACACCTCTAACATTAATGAGCCAAACATGCCTAGTTATTTAGGGGTGAAAGGTGAAACCGATATTCTAGGATTAGTAGAAATTGTTCATGATAAAAGAAACTTAGAACCTAGTGTTGAACATAAGGTAGAGTCTCATGGGACCTAGAGATCTCAATGGTTGATCCTATGCCACCCCCTATTGGACCATATGATCTTATAGAAGATCTCAAAAGGACTTATGTGAAAATTTCAATCATTGATCTTCTAAAAATTTGCCACCAAATCATGCGAAGTTCTATTACAAGCAGTTGGATTAATGTACATTGATCATATAATACCACTCCTAGATTAATAGATAAACCAAGTGGATCTAGACATAAACCCACTAAATGTGGAGCTCCATGATCTTGACTTCTTTGATATGAAGCAAATTCCTTTAGAAGTTGAATTGATGAAAAAATGAGATCTGGCCTTATATTTACTGGTTTAGATCTATGATACTTGCATAAATAGAACTTTAATAGATGACATGGTGATAGTGAATATTGTGCCTTTCTCTATTCTTGAAAGAATGGGATATGGTAAAATCAAAATTACAACTTGTAGAGATACCTTGTAAGGTTACAATAACTTGAAAGTGACTATTATTAGAAAGATAATTCTCCCAATTTCTCTAGGACCTAAAATGGTCGCAATAGCATTCTATGTCATTGACAAAGGCATGGGCTACAATTTATTATTAGAAAGAACCTAGATACATAGGATGAGGGAAGTCCCATCAACCCTATTCTAGGATGTTTTGTGTTGGAAACAAGGCATATAACTGAGAGGGGGAGTGAATCAGTTATCTTAAATATCTTAACTTTCTTTTCTTCTTTAATATTAATGCAACATCAAAACATAAGAGCATACATAATCATGAGAGCAGAAATAAAATCAACACACATAACACAAGGATTTTTACGTGGAAAACCCTGTTAAGGGAAAAACCACGGGGTGACTAACCCAAGATTTTATTATCTGTTAAAAGAATAAGAAGTACAAAATGGCACTTGCCAATTAGGGCTCACTGCCCGAGCACACTACTCACAAGAGGCACACTGCCTACAAGAGACTTACTATCTACAAGGTATATAGAAAGTAACCAGGTGTTTAAACTGATGAGAGGCATCCACATATGCTGAGGTTCAACTCTGGTTAGGCTCAATATACTGATCTAATGCACTTCATTCTTCCTCTGCTCTAATGCTAATGTTCTGTCACATACTAGACTTGTATTGCTGCTTCCACACTTCTCTCTGCCTTTCCTCACACACTTACACACACAACTCCACACTTCATACCAAAATCCATTTGGTATAGATATCCGCATCAAGGATTTCAACATCTTCCGAGTCAGCAATTGGAATACTTAAGATATTTACAAAACACTAATCTGCCGGCTGAATCCATGCTTAATATGTGATGCGTATCAAAGACATAGACATAGAAGTCATCATTGATGTCGGCCAACCATGTATGATCTCTCAAATAGGTTGACCACCAATAATTTCTCATCTAGATTAAAGTTTGACGCTCTGCCGGTCAGTTCTTCCTCAGTCTACTCTACCTGTCAGGAACCCAACACTTAGGTGCTCATATCTTTTCACTCTTTCATCACCGGAGGCTCAATCTCTAGAATGTAGTAGTCATGATACTCCTCTTGACTTATCCAAGTTTGCAACTTGCTAAGTTACACCATCTAAGAGATCTAGACCTAATTCTCGGACCTTGTTGCATGCTCTGTTCTTGTTCACCGGACCAAAACACTTTTCAATCTGACTTCCAGTATAGGCATATTATGTGTTACAGATGTGTGGGATAGACTTTGTTGCCATCAATGACAACAATAATGAAGTCACACAATGTCTCTTGCCAACAATCTCCCCTTTGGCATTGATGGCAACACTTAGTGAAAAATGACCAAGTGTCATACCAAACTCCCCCTTGGTTGATGCTCTATCTTGTGCACTGTTTTACCAGAGCTCCACCTTAGCTAGATTCCACATTTTTCACTACTCCTCACCCCCCCTTTGACATCAATGGAAAAGGGTGAAATCCGCACACCAAAATTTTCAAAAATTAACTTATACATAGCCGCATAAGTATATATACATGTTATACTTACATATACTTAAGTATATCCGCAAAGGTGGTCTTCAACTGTACAACTTCTGTCATCCAACTCTGCTTCATCCTGTCCAAAATTGAAATGTGGCCACTCAACAAAAATGTAAAAGCTTCTCCCCTTCTTAGGTCTACCAGATCATTGGTCCAGGCCGTCTCTCATTCTTCCACCTTCTTTGCAATGTCTTCTGTCACTATGGACCAAGATAGACAAAATTTGTATATTTCTCTGCCATCTTTAAGAGCATTTTATAGGCTCTTTATCCCAATATCTAGGGTCCTCCTATCATTAGTTATGAGTCCCTGCACCTCAATGAATCTCTTTCCCAAAAATTCTTTTCGGACTTTCTCGTCTACCGATTTCTCCAAAGAATCAAAATGGGTGCTAATAGAGTTAACCAGAGATTTCAAGTTACCAGATGAAGAGGCCAAAAGATCCTTTTGGAAGGATGGAAAGATCTTCTCTAGCACACCGGATGCAATCTCTATCAACTCACAGTCTTCCATGTTATACTTTAGAAGCTTTTCTTTTGCTTTAGCTTGAGCAAAAGATGCTACCTTCATTGTCTGGACTAGAGAGAGAGAGTCAAAATTGAGTGGTCCTTGAAATAGTTCCGGTTCATCTATTTCCATCATTTCTTTGGTCAAGAAGTTTTTCACTGCTTTTGCAATGTCTCTTGCTAGAGACAGAGTCTTCTTTCCTTTTGCATCCTCAGAACTGTCATCAGAGATCTTCTCTATGTTGTCTTCTTCTCTTCCCTTTTCCTCCTCTACTTGACTCAATTTCTCCTCTTTTCTTCCTTCTCCTTTAGTTTCGGAGTATGCAGGGGGATCCAGAGGAGAGATGTTTACTTCTTCATGGACTTCCTCTTTTAGAACAGAGGAATCCAAGTCCTTAGTCCTCTCCTCACCTATCTCCTTTGACTCTTCTGCAGTTTTCTCAGTAGATTCTTCTTTTGATACACTTAATCCTTCAACATCCATGGCAGAAGGCTCTTCATCTATTTCCTCTATGATAGGAAGATTGAATCTTTTGAAGGCATTCCAGAGGATGTCTTCTGTTTCTTTTGCTACTTGATCTATCTCTCCAAGCATAAGTTTGTTCATTCTTGCTTTGCTCCGGAACTCATCCTTGCAGTCCTTAAAGATCATGTTCATTTGTTTTGGAGTAATGGAAGGATAGAGCTAAATAGAAATCTGTGCTCGGATCTCTAGGTCCTTTGACTTAGCATTCTCCTTTCTCAGTTCAAGTACCTTCTCTAGACTTTTGGGAATTAGAGAGATGATTTCAATGAATGCTTTATTATAAATGTTTAGGTACTTAACTGTAGCTTCTTCCAAGATCCTTTTGTCTGAGTCACTATACTCATCATAAAATTCAGTTATTGGTTGTAGGTTCCCATCCACTGTGACTACCTTGATGATATCATCAATAGAGAGAGTATGCCTTTCAACAAATTCTTCTGCCTCTTCTTCTTTGTTTGTACTGGCAAAGGATTCCCCTGATGTTTTCTTCTTCTTTCTCATTTTCTTAACTTCTTCATCAGATTCTATTTCTTCATCATCTTTTTGGCTTATGTATGACCTTGTGGCCTTTGTCTTCATTCTCTTCTCTCCCTTTCCAGATGTCTTGTCTTCTGGTTTTGAGGATTTTGAGCTCTTAGGGGTGGCAGGTGTAGAGCTCTTGGAGGATCTGGTCCAGGAGGAGGCTTGTACCGGAACACTTCCTTTTTCTGCTTCTTGTTTCTCTTTCTCAGCTCTTTCTAAATTTTCTCTGTTTGCATCAAATGCCTCTTTTGAAATGCCATATCTTTTGGCAACTTCCTCTACTTTCCTTCTCACTTTTCTTTTCATCTCTGGTTGTCTCAGTTCAACATGTATTTTTACACTCAATTCTTGAAAGGTTCCAAACCTTTCTATCTCAGGGTCGTTAGGCTGACTTAGCAAGTGTTGGACTTGCAGCTCCAGGATTTTCTCGTCTACCTCATAGCCCATTGGCATAATCCAGACTGTTCTGGGCTCAACTGCCTCCATTAGGCATTAATCAGTGTCTACCATGAAACACACTGTATCCTTGTATTTTTCAACTATTATTTGTGGAATTCTTTCTCTAGCCTGCATCAAACTTTGGAAGTGTTTGAAGTATCCCCAGAGTGCTATACTTTGAGCCTTGGCATCACCAAGCCCATACATATAATCTTTGATTTGTATGGCAACCGGTCTATTATTTTGCCATACCCAACCACTTGATCCGGGTAGCTCATTCATATAGTAAAAGAATAAAAATAGTATCAAACCACCATACTTGAATGAGTTCTTCTTGTCCTTATTGATCTTTTGCAAGTTTTCTAACAGTTGGCTTAGGAGAAGCTCGCATAGATCATAATCTGTATTTTCCCTTAGCATTTGATATGCAGTATAAATTGCAGTTCCGAACACAAAGTTCTCCCTGTTGGAATGATATATTTTATAGCCAATTATCATAGAGGCAAATTTGATATCCGAATCTATGATATCTTCTATTGTCATTGTTCTTTTGTCAAACTTTGATCCGGTAGCCTCACTTATTATTTGCTTCTTGACTGATTTGAGAGCAAGTAACCCACTGGATGAGTGCAATCCAGTTACTACCCTAATTGCATCTTTTGTTATTTTGAAGGGCTTCATCAACCACATCAAGTTGTCATGAATTCTGTTAAGAACATACCATACCCATTCATCTTCTGCAAAATAGGGAAAGTGGATGCAATGTCTAAAATGCTTATCCCGGATGGCCTTGTATTGAGGTTTGATTTCAAAAGTTTCATCTATTAGTTGTTTACGATAGATATCCATAAGCTTTGATTCTCCAAATTCCTCAATATTGGCATGGATGTATACCCTAACATCTTCTACATGTAGAACCCCATGCAGAATGCTAGAAAAGGCGCCTAAGGGATCAACTTCTAGGGATTTGTAGGGGTGTTTCTTGAACTTTGGGCGTGGCCTATCAGTGATCTTGACAACCATAGGAGTAGCCATCTTTGAAAAAGAATTAGAGAGAGATATTCAGAAATTGAAATACCTTTTTACGCTTCTAGGGTTCACAATATGTGCCAGAAAAGATCGCTGGTTGAATTGGATTCTGCAGTTGATCTTTGAGAGGGTTGTAACAATCTTGATGCAGAGCTCTTCCTTTCCTTTTCTCAAATGCAATTGTACAAATGATGAATAAAGGAACCCTTTTATCTCTGCGCAAACCCTAATTTCCTATTGCAATAAATGCACAACTTAAGTTATTCCGGTTGCCTTGCTTTGAGAGAGATCTTTCTGAATCATTGAGATGCACTTAGAATTATTTTTAGTGATAATTGACAATGTATCTCCTTTCCTCCAATCATGCCATTTATCTGTAGATCAAGATATTTTAGTTTTGAATCATACCGGATCTAACTGTGAAAATCCTGCTTTTACCAGATGGCTGTCAAACCAGATCAATCTTGGCTGATTAAACTCTTCAAAACTTCTTGCGGATTAATCATATTTTTACTGAGGGTTATTTGGATATTTCTCTGAGAACCCTTTAATCCACAACATTCCATGTGCCAAGCACCAATTGACTGGCTGGGGGAATTTATTTTCTTTTGTGACTCCCCCTGAGCCAGATCTCATCTATTTAGTTTCTGGAAGGAATATCAGCACCAGATTCTGGTGTAGATCTATCCCCAACATTTTATGTACTTCTCTTTATCCAAATCTTGTTCATCTCCCTTTGAACTTCATCCGCATTCACTTTTCCTTTTCCTTTGTCTTGATTTTGATTATGATGCACGGACCCTTTTTATCCTGATTCTTACTTCTACAGAATTTGGCAATGTGACCGGATCTATTGCAATTGTAGCAAACAACATTTCTTTGCATATGTGACTGATATCCTCTAGATCTACATTGATTAGCCATATGTCCCATTCTATTGCATGCAAAGCATCTACCATTGAATGAATTGTTTATTTACATATTTCTGCATTCATGAGATTTGTGACCATTCCTTTTGCAGTTGAAACACTGTCCAGAGAAGGATGAATTAGTCTGATTCATTCTTCTTCTTCACTGAGTTGCTTTATGACTGAAATTGTTGCAATTGTAGCAGTATCCATTGAAGAATGGATATCTTTGAGCATTTGGTTGCCTACTAGAGCTCTTCTAGGCCTGTTCCTTGGATTTCCTGATCTAGAGTTCTTCTGACTGGATCCAGAGCTTTCACCTTTCTCATATCCCAAGCCATGCTTGTCATCCACCCTCTTTTGGCTTTCAAGAACTTCAAGTTGAGCAGAGCTTATCTTGAATTTTGCTTTGTATTCATTTGTTGTTTGAAGATCCCTTTTAAGAGTGTCTATCTGATTCTCAAGTTGTTCTTCATTATCTATAGCTTCTTCAAGATCAGATTCTAGATGCCTAATTATTCTATCAATTTTGTGGCAGTCTTCTGACTTCTTCTTGAGAGATTGTTTTAGATTATCTTCAATTTTTCTTTTCTCTTCAATTTCTTGGGTGAATCTCATAACCCCTGATTCCATTTCATGTCTTACCATAATGATCTCTTTTGATAGCTTCTCACATAGCTTGTTTTTCTCATTCAGATCTTCATTAGAATAATTGGCTTCACTTTGACTTGCTAATTGTTGAAGTAGTTCCTTTCTCTTTTTCACAGAGATACTTAGTTTTTCTTTTAGCTCATTTATGAAATCATCAACTTGTTTGAGTCTTTCTCTCAAGTTATTAACTTTAGAGTGAGATTGCTCAAGATCATCTAGGGCAGACTGAAGTTGTTCCTTCATACCATACATATCCATTGAGATTCCCAAATCTTCCTCAAGCTGTTAGGCTCTATTTAGAGGAACTTGGCTCTGATACCAATTGTTGGAAACAAGGCAGATAACTGAGAGGGGGGGTGAATTAGTTATCTTAAATATCTTAACTTTCTTTTCTTCTTTAATATTAATGCAACATCAAAACATAAGAGCATACATAATCATGAGAGCATAAATAAAATCAACACATATAACACAAGGATTTTTATGTGGAAAACCCTGTTAAGGGAAAAACCATGGGGCGACTAACCCAAGATTGTGTTCTCTATTAAAAGAATAAGAAGTACAAAATGGCACTTGCTAATTAGGGCTCACTGCCCGAGCACACTACTCACAAGAGGCACACTGCCTACAAGAGACTCACTATCTACAAGGTATATAGAAAGTAACTAGGTGTTTGAACTGATGAGAGGCATCCACATATGTTGAGGTTTAGTTCCGGTTAGGCTCAATATACTAATCTAATGCACTTCATTCTTCCTCTGCTCTAATGGTATTGTTCTGTCACATACCAGACTTGTATTGCTGCTTCCACACTTCTCTCTGCCTTTCCTCGCATACTTACACAGACAACTCCACACTTCATACTAAAATCCATTTGGTATATATATCCACATCAAGGATTTCAACATCTTCCCAGTCGGCAATTGGAATACTTAAGATATTTACAAAATACTGATCTGTCAGCTGAATCCATGCTTAATATGTGATGCGTATCAAAGACATAGACATAGAAGTCATCATTCATGTCAGTCAACCATGTATGATCTCTCAAATAGGTTGACCACGAACAATTTCTCATTCAGATTAAAGTTTGATGCTCTGCCGGTTAGTTCTTCCTCAGTCTACTCTGCCTGTCAGGAACCCAACACTTAGGTGCTCATATCTTTTCACTCTTTCATCACCGGAGGCTCAATCTCTGGAATGTAGTAGTCATGGTACTCCTCTTGACTTGTCCAAGTCCGCAACTTGCTAAGTTACACCATCTAAGAGATTCGGACCTGATTGTCAGACCTTGCTGCATGCTCTGTTCTTGTTCACTGGACCAAAACACTCTTCAATCTGACTTCCGGTATAGGCATATTATGTGCTATGGATGTGTGGGATAGACTTTGTTGCCATCAATGACAACAATAACGAATCCACACAGTGTCTCTTGCCAACAGTTTTGTTCCTACACCTTGGAAAGATCTATGTCACAAAAGGGGACCTTGAGCCATTCAACACTTTAAAATCAAACATGAATAAAAAGGATAGGGATTCCAATCAATTATGAATTGTTTAATAGAATAAGATCACCATAGCTAAGCCTACTCTTCAAATATTTTTTCTTAAAGAAGAACAATGGTAAAGCTAATACCTCTATTGACCTAGGCATGAAAACCATCAAAATAAGGGTCAATTATTTCAATTGAAACAATAGCCAAGATCATGGAATTGTTGGAAAAGGATAGCCCAATATAATTTCCATGGGAAATTTGCACAATCACCATGGTCCTAGAGATAAACATATTTGTTGACATTATAAGTATAAGAAAGCATGCAAGCCTACATGGCAGTTTGATGATGATATAGAGGTCCAAATCATGGCTGATGAAAGTATAAATTACACTCCTCTAAACAATCTCACACTTGACGATGTGCTCCCTAGTGTTTTTGCCCCTTGACCATCTTTTCCAACCTCCAAACTAAGTTCTAGGACCTCATAATTCCTGAACAACCAAATATAGATTCTCAACAGGAGGGTCACCCAAGAGAACCTAGGGTTACTCGAGTGACCTTTCCTTAAGTTGCATGGTCACCTAAGTGGCTAGCCTTGGTAAAAGGGGTGACCCAGTTCTTGAAAGGGGTGACCTTATCATTTTTTACATGCATGATTTCTTTCAGTTCCACCTAGTTTACTTCCATTTTTAGTTTTTGATTCAAAGTTCCCTCATGCACGATTGAACCATTACTTCCATTGACTATTTGTTAACTCCTAATCAATCCATAGTGATCTTCTAACTAGCCTTCTATTCTCTCCTCTTCAATTTTTATGATCTCCCAATCAAACCCAATTATCTCTCTAATCAATCTATGTTAACTCCCTAGTCACCCCCACCTTTGGTGTTCGTTTTCTACCTCTAAATACCCCTTCCTCTATTGTTTTAGGGGAGGCTAAGAATCACTCATGCATTCTTGTATTTTTCTTTGAGATAATTCATCTCTAGAGGATTCAAGATTATGCACAGTATGCCCCATAGCATGATTATACAAGACTCTGTGAGCCTTTTGTTCATATTTTGTTGTTGCTTCTAAGCCATAATCAATTTCTTCATATCCTTGTCTTTGTCCTTGTCATCAAGAGGATGACCCCATTGTTGTAGAGGATGAGACAGTTGCTATAGGATCTTTCAGGATAAAAGCCTGACACTAGCTCTTGATTCATCTGATTATTCACAAGTTCCTTTAATTGTTTTCATTAGTAATTGTAAAGACCTAAAAATGACCATCACACTATTCATCTTGCATACATCAAATTTATCTAACGCACCTTCATCCAACATTAATTAAATAACTTAATTATTTAATTAATTTCATCAATTTCTTCTAATTCATCCAAATCCAACATTAATTGAATAAATCCTATGTATTTAATTAATTTCATTAAATTCACCCCTTTATTCTTCTATTTCCATGTTAATTAAATAAATCAATTATTTAATTAATTCAACATCTTAATTCCTCTCATCCACAACAATTAAATAATTTTAATTATTTAATTAACTAATTATTCTTCTAAAATGAAATAAATTGTCCAAATTTATTTAAGTTGACTTTTTGAATATCTTCTAAATAAATAAAATTAATATTTTATTTATATCTTATTTATTCTTCCATCATGCACAATAAATTAAATAAATTTATTTATTTAATTTTTAATTATCTTCTCAATCTTCTAAAAATATCTTTTTCCTCCATGCACACAAATTAAATAAATTATTATTTAATTTTCTTCAAAGCATGTCAAAAAGTAAAACAAAAGTTGAGTTAATTACCTTTAAAAAAATCATTATTTTTATCAATCAATTCATAAAATAGAAAAATCATTCTATTTTTATGAAAATCAATCATATCTTTAGCCAAGAAAGCAATTAACTCAATAAAACATCTTTTTGCATGGACACTTGTCGTGTGCACATTCCTTCATGTCTTCTCAATTTATCTCAACCATCGATTTCATTGAATTTCCTCCACTGTTGATCGATCTTCCTTGAAAGTTATAAATATGTCCGTTCATCTCTTCACAAACCCTCTGTGACCATTAAGCTTTGGGAATTCATATAGTGCTTTGATATTTTATTGTTGAGAACATTACATCTTTTTGAGCACACATCATCCATTCACGCTTGTTGCGACCATAGTTATGAAAAATATAAGAGCAATCCACATTTAAACCAAGGAATAAATACAATCTTAGGTGATAGTGTTCTTTGATTATTTGCAATGAATTGTTGGTTATTGTCCTTGATCTATTTCTTAAAGGTTGTAGGATTGGGTTTGATTTATTTATGCTTGATCTTGTTAATCCTGTGTATAGGATGAAATTGAGATTGAATAATAAGATCAAAAGCAATGATAATCAACAACTTAATCCTATAACATAAAGAGATCGATCTCAGAAAAATACCAATATCAATGAATAAATTGAATTAAAACAAGAAAGCCTTCACCTAGATTTTATAGTTCTCTTTGTTAGATTGTGGATTGCTTAATAATGTTGTGTACCCATGGTGTTGCAACAAGTGGATTTGGATAGTGTGCTCAAAGGTTTGATGTGATGTGCTCAACAATATGTAGTATGCTCAAAGTGCTGTAAGAATGCCTATAGCTCAGATGCACAAAAGATTGGAGAGGGTTTGTAAAGGAGATGAAGGGGGTTTATATAGGTTTGAATAAAGATCAATCAATGGTCCAGATAATTCAATAGAATCAATAGATGAGATAAATCTAGAATTCATGATGAACATGCACCTGACATGTGTCACACAAAAAGATATTTTTATTGAGTTAACTGATTGATTTGAGAAAGACATGATAAAGATATGATTAGATTTCATAAAAATAGAAATATTTTTTTCTAATTTATGAGTTGGTGATAAAAACAATATTGATTAAGTTAGTTAACTCAACTTTAGATTTACTTTTTTGCATGATTTGATTAAAATTAAATAATAAATTATTTAATTTTGTGTGCATGATGAATAAGATTTATTTTTAGAAGAATTGGAAGATAAAAAGAAAATTAAATAAATAAATTTATTTAATTGTTTGTGCATGATTGAAGACTGGATAAGATTTGAAGATTTAAATAAATTAAATAAATAAATTGATTTAATTTATTTTGCATGGTGAAGGATAAATAAAATATTTTATTTTATTTTATTTTTAGAAGAGAGATTCAATTTAAATAAATTTGAATGATTAATTTAAATTTGGAAGAATAATTGATTCAATTAAATAATTTAGAAATTATTTAATTGTGGATAAGAAGAATTTGAACGATAAATTAATTAAATAATTAATTTATTCAATTAATGTAGATTTGAATATTGGAAGATGATAATGATTTAATTAAATAATCAAAATTATTTAATTTGGATGGATAAAGAGGAACTTGATAAATTTGAAAATAATTAAATAAAGAGGATTTATTTAATTAATGTTGAAAAAAGGTGATTTAGAGGAAATTGACGATTTTGATGAAATTAATTGAATAATTAAATTATTTAATCACTGCTAAATGCAGGTGATTTGGAAGAAATGATTAAAATGCAAGTGATGCGATGTGAAGGATCATTTTTAGGTGTCTACATTTTGCCCCTCTTTGATGCAATGCAATTTATAGCGTTGTTTCAAAGAAAATGATTGTTGAAGATATGATACAATTTTGATGCCTCGGTGTAGCTAGTTGCCCCAGTGTAGCTGGCGTAGGATGCCCCCTCGAGAGGAAAGACAGGGAAGCGATAGAAAGACTGGGTTGACACTCGACTAGAAGAAAGTGGTTGAAAAAGATGAGACTAGATAGATGGAAGTTGACATTATGAAGAAAATAACAGACACAAGGAAAAGGTGGATTAGGGGTGGGAAGAAATAGGGTTGGGACTCTATAAATAGGGCCCAAGGAGTCAACACTACTCATTTACACACCTAGAGTTCACAAAATTTAGAGCCATTTGCCTTCTTGCTTGTTTCGAGAGCTCCTTGCTTAGAGTGGTTTAGTGGTTTGCAGACATGCTGATTCCTGTGCATAAGCACCGGGTAGAGTGGGTTTGGACCTACAGGAGACCAGCGGGAGCTCCAAGAGCGGTAAGTGATCAAAAACCTAATTTTGTTTACATGTTTGTAGGGCATTTTCTAGGTTTTGTAGATTTTTAGCCAAAGGCACTAAGTTAGGTTAGGCACTTTTGGTGCATGTTAAGGCGCTTTCGGCACGATGAAGTGCTTTTGGTGCATGGTATTGCATCTTTGGAGAAATCTAAGTGCTTTTGGTTGTTTGGTCCTCGGCAAAGCACCTTTGGAAAATGTCGCAGTGCCTTTGGTTAGCAATAAGGCACATTTGGTAGAATAGTAAAGCACCCTAGGTGTGTATATGGAAAATCGATCTATCTAAACTAAATAAAACCAAAGAACCCAATAATATAAAGAAAACAAATTTAAATAAAAGCCATGACAAATAATCAATGCAATAAAGACTTTTATCGAAATTTGTGTTGTTTCCTTTGGATTGAATGTAGAATTGCTCAATGAAATTGCAAAGCCATAGCTGCAACAAGCAAGTGTAGTGCTCAAGAGATCAATGTCAAAAGATCGTTATAGTGCTCAATCGACGCGTTGTGTATGCTCGAAGCTCTGTTAAGTGTGCCTGAAAATACAATCGAAGAGAGAGAGCTAATGAAGGAGATGAGGGGGGTTTATATAGATTTCAAGAAAAATTGATCAACGGTCCAGAGAATTCAGAAGAATCAACGGAGGAGATAAGTTGAGGAATGTGCAACGAATAAGAAGAAGACATGTGTCTTGCTTGCTTTTGCATGAGAGGAGTTATCAAGAATAGAAGAATGAGTTAACTGAAGAGATAAATCAATTAAAAGAATAAAGCAATCAGTTAAGTGATTTAAAACAAGAAGAAGGGATTTGCATGAGAAAAGAAGATATTTTGCTTTATTAAATATAGAAATATTTAATTGATGAGCAAGAAAGCTTGAGTTATTTTAGAGATAACTCAAATTAGAAGAAAAAGCAATTTAAATAAATAATTGATTTATTTAAATTTAGAGAAGATATTTTGGAAGAAGTAATTAAATAATTAGAATTATTTAATTTAGAAGATTTGAAAGCAAATTAAATAAATAAATTTATTTAATTGTTGTGCATGATTTTGGGAGAATGATTTTTGATTTAATTAAATAATTTAAGAATTATTTAATTTTAGATAAGAGGGAATTTGTTGAATTAATTAAATAATTGGATATATTTAATTAATGTAGATGTGAATTTTGGAAGGTGACAATGATTTAATTAAATAATTAAAAATTATTTAATTGTGGAAGAATATAGAGGAATTTAATTTAATTAATTAAATAAAGAGGATTTATTTAATTAATGTTGAATTTAGGAGATTTAGAAGAATTTGATGATAATTAATTAAATAATTAGATTATTTAATTAATGTGTGAAATGCAGGTGATTAGACAGATAACGGAATGCCAGTGATTTGACGACACGGTCATTTTAGGGTGTCTACATTTTGCCCCTCTTTGATGCGATGCAGCATGTAGCGTTGCGTCAAAGAAAATCGATTGTTGAAGATGTGATACAATGTGTTTTTTTTTTTTTTTTTTATGCCCCAGTGTAGGTAATTGCCCCAGCATAGTTAGTGTAGGGTGCCCCCTCGAGAGGAAAGACAGGGAAGTGACAGAAGAACTGTGTTGACGCTCGACTAGAAGATTGTTGGAGATAGGCGAGGTTGGGTTGATGATAGATAGAAGAAAGGAGATAGGAGAGAACATAAGAGAAAGACTGTTGATCGATTATTATTGGAAAACTATATAAGGCCATGGATGAATGGATGGGTAGATGGATGAGCTTGTTGCAATGGTTTCACATTTGTTTATAAAGAGCAATCCTTATTTTCGATATAGCACGTGGATAGTTTGCCACCAAGGTATAAAAGACCAAGGTGTTGTAATATCCGAGTGCGTGGACGTTGACTCTGCAAGCAAGCGGTTTGAACTTAGATCCCCTTAGACATAATATAACCTTGTTGGAACATGTGAATGAGCCATAGTCTTGAACATAAAATAAACTTCAATACATGTAAATGCAAGAAGAATTATTAATATGTAAGATGCTAGGTCCTAACACACACAAGATAAATAGAATGCCAAGAAAGATACTAAAGATCATTCCTCAAACACAGCACACAGAAAGCAATGACTATGCCCCCAATCCATACTGCATCGCAACATACCAAGATTATAGATAAATCAAGGTAGTCTTGAATAGGTATTGGAAAAGGAACAAAAGATAAACCATAACACAAATTGACTGACTTACAAAGTAAACATACAACCAACATATTCTCTCGCCAAAGAGATTGCTCAGGATAGATTGGGTAGGAAAGATAACAGCCTTATCGTAGGAACTCTGTGTCCGTTAAAGGGTGCTATCTACCTAAAAAGACAATGTCTCACTTGTAGGAAATGCCACATGTTGCAGGAGACGCGTGTGTTGGTCTCGACAATGGAACACTTCGCAGAAGACAAGCTTGTGGATCTAGGGCTTGGTTAAGCGGTACTTAGCTGATGTTGGCAATCGGTATGCAGGACAGTAGATGACTCCGAAAGTAGGCCTCTTTGCTTCAAGTTTGCGAAGGACTACTGCTTTGAAAGGATGCGCTAGCTTGCTGCTTGAGTTAGTCAAGTCAAGGCGAATGGATTTTGACAAACGGAAGACTAGAAGGATGGAATGCTAATGGATTGGGACGGGTGGAGAATTGGGACGGGTGGAAAATGATGGATCATGTGTGCCTGAGTACTGGAAACATCCTTCGTATTCCAGACTGCCTACATACCCTGTATCCACAGGATCAAGGCACACTTACGATGGAAGATGAACGTGATAAATATGTAGTTATGGACAAAGTGATGAGATGCGTCAAGATGGAAGGGGGAGATCTTATGTACCTGAGTACTGGAAACGTCCTTCGTATTCCAGACTGCCTACATACCCATATCCATGGGATCAAGGTACCTAAAGATTGAGAAGATGATAATGTAGTTCTGGTTAGTGTGATGATGTGGGAAAAGAGCGGAGAAGAGGTGATCTTATGTACCTGAGTACTGGAAACGTCCTTCGTATTCCAGACTGCCTACATACCCATATCCATGGGATCAAGGTACCTTAAGATTGAAAAGATGATATGTAGTTCTGGTTAGTGTGATGATGTGGGAAAAGAGCGGAGAAGATAACAGCCTTATCGGAGGAACTCTGTGTCTGTTAAAGGGGGTTACCTGTGGAAATGAGACAAGATTGAAGTATGCGCTGCGAACCACGAACAAGGAACCAATCCTAGACCGACACTAAGGAAAGAGTTGCCCCCATTCTGGTAGAGGAAACTGTAGGGGTGACCACCGAAGAAGACACAGAATCCCTGCCAAGTCAGAAGAGACCTAATCTCACGCAAACCCTAAAGTTTTGTCAAATCTTACAACTGACACTGTACGATCTACATTAATGGCGAGTGGTTCGGAGGAATAAAAGGAGATTTTTGTGGTTTTGAAGCTCATTTCGCACTTGAAAAACACTCAGAGAGCTTTGGCGACATTTTCAAATAATTTCCCTGCACGACCCGGGAATCAACCCAGAGACCTCCTGTACTCCTGCACCTCTCAACTCTTTCCATCTCAGTGAACCAAGTAGGAGCTCGTTCTTCACTTAGGTTTTTTCCTCAACTAGTGTTTTTTTTTAATCAGATGCATTTCTTTTTTAAAGGACACGGTGAACGTATGGGTGAAATGTATTAGGGCATATAGGCTAGGGTTTCATTTCTGAACTATTTATTTTTATATAAACCCTAGTTTAAATCTTTGAGGGAAGTACAGTTTTCGGGCATCATTCAAAATCCCTCCCGTAGGTGAAACAAAACCAGTAACTTGTCAAACCCTAGAGAAACAAAATGAACTTAAACGCCTTAGATCAATCAACAAAATGAAGTGAAAGTAGTTCTTGCACCAAAAGTTGTCCGACTAACCTTCAAAACTTCATGACCAATCTAGTCAGTCGACGGCCTTGACAGTCTGCACTGAGACCCAAAACCAATTTAGTGCTAAAAACCTAGTTCTCTGACTTCATGATGTTCATCGATTTAACTCACTTAGTCGGAGGATTCGAGAAGTCTCGCACAATCTTGAGATTTTATTTGCATTGGGTTTTGATTGCTCCTACCCTGCGCTAAAAGACCATCTCTTCAACCTAGGTTAGATGCACGTAAAAGTTCTGTAGGTCTATAAACCTCCACCAAAGAAACAAGAAAGCAACTTTACATTAGAATGAACTTCATTCGACCTTGCACCAAAATGCGCTATCACCGACTTAGTTGTTTGACCTTGAAAAACCCACAAGGTTGGGCAACATCCAATTTCGCTCAAAAGCAGTAAAACATGTTTTGATCACCCTGCGCTGAACTTGCTACCAACTGACCTGAATGACTAACCTAAAGTCAATTGATTATAAAACCCGTGCAACTTAGTTGACTGTAAAATCTACGCAAGACCTTGTGAAGGCATGAACATTGAAAGACTAGTTGGTCGGACGGATCTGATTTCTCCACTGAGGTCGGTTGACCTCAAAACTAGAGCTTTTGCTCCTATAGGTCGGTTGACCCCAAATTTAGTGCAAACTGGGTAAAGTGACTGTTTTTGAGGATTTTTCAAAAGGAGAAATGTCTGTTAGGATGAAATAATGATTGCACTTGGTAAATGATGATGTTTTACATATTTTAATGGGATTTTTGCAGCATTTGGGTATTTATTACATGCATTAGTATAAGATTGCTTCATTATTTGATCATGTGATAAATGTAATGGTTAATAAATTTTAGACTTTTATTATTATAAGCACATGTCAGTAACTTAGCAGATCCATGATGGATTCATTTGTTATAACATGGTTTGATAGTGTAATAGTCAACTTGATAATCATAAACTTTAGACTTAGGAGTTAGAGGGAACATCTTGAAGGCTTCAAACTTATAAGGTCTAGTCCTACAGGTTAGATGACTGCACGAGCTCAAATTATGAGGTACGAGTTCAAAGGTATTCCTCCAAAAATGAAGATTGCAACCAGATGGAAGGACATTGGAGACATAGACTTAGGTCATATTCACCTTGATGATTTCAGAACCAGAGTATTTGGCCCAAATCTGACCTCAAGAGCCAAGAAAGTGAAGGACAGTGGGATTGCACAAACTACTACTTTCCCTACATCTGTTCAATGTGCTGAACTTATAGTTGCATGTGTAGATAGGTATGATGTCATGACCAGAACAATACAAATTGCCAATGGAGATATTTTAGTCGATTTAAGCCCACCCTCCTTGGCTAAAACCTTTGATATTCCATGGCATACAGTAATGACCATGCCAGATAAGGTAGGATCAGAGGACACCTACAAGAAAGATGTGAATGGATGTAGGAAACATATGAATGAACACTGGGCAAAGAGTAGAAGGTCTGCCTTGGTTAAGTTTCCCCAAGTACTATACATAAGTGACATTCACGATGAAATAGGGGACTTAGTAACTTTCTTGAGTAGAATATATGGATTGTCTGCAGCCTCAACCTTCGAGGGATGGATGTTTGTTATAATTGAAGAAATATTGAAGGGAACTAAGTTCCATTGGTTACAAATCTTAAGTGACAACATCCATGAAGCATTTAGTAACTTCAAAGAGAAACACTTTTTCAGATGAACATCCTATGTTGTTTATGCTCTGGCAAGGAGAAATCATTATGCTGGTCTGTCCAAGGTGGGGGAAGTAGGAAATGATGAACAAACTCAGATCAAGGTCTATGAATGCTATACACAACTCACATTGACACAATATCTTATGCATTATAAGAGGGTAAATGATGCCTTTACCATGTACATAACTAGGTTATTGCAAGGTAATATAGCTCTAAGAATATCCACAGAAGCTATGAATGAAATCACCAAGTATGGGAGGTGGTATGTTCAATTTGAAAAGTTCACATATTTGAGAATACAGGGCTTCACAGGAATGGCTTATAGACTCCCTAGGTATCCTACAGATAAAGTATTCGTATTGGAATTATCTAGATAACTAATAACTTGTGCTGAAAAACTTAAGCACCTGCATAGAACAAATGTCCAATTTCCCATCCTATTAGGGAGAGGAAATTATGCATGTCCTTCATTGGGGTCAGCTGAGCACTCTAACAAAGAACTCCAACTTCTCAACCTTCATTATTACAATAAAAGAGATCATTTTGATCCTAATAAGGTGATGGAGAGGTCTGTAAGTAAGAAGTTATTCCACAAAATGCATATAGAAGAATTTTGGGCAAATTGTATGGATGACTATGAGGTCATGAAGAAATCCTATTCCAGATTATCTCTGGCATTTATAAGGAAATTCCATATCATTGTAGTTCCTGACCAATTAGAAGATGATGACAATGTAAAGCATAGAGGAGCCTGGGAGGCACAATATCCCCAACCAATTCTCTTACCTAATTGGGAAAACTCTAAAGAGAGCTCCCTTGAGGTTATAATGAAAGAACCAATTAGATTAAGCAAAGCATGGGTAAGAGGTCAAATTGCTACCTTGGAGGGACAAGGAATAGAGCTCACTTACACTGCACTTGAATCAGAAAAGGAGTCTAAAGGAGAAGAGGATAAGCCCATAGAAATCACTGATGAGGCAGAACCAGTCTAGGGACAAAAATCAGATAGTGAAGACCACACAACCTTGGCAGAAAAGGCCAAAGCACAGAAAAGCAAGAAGGTCACTACAAAGACCGCGAAGAAAGAAATGCCTCCTTCTACTAGAACAAGAGCTTCAAAGAAAAGAAATATGTCTAGTGGTCCCGGAGAAGGATCTAAGACAAAGAAGACTAAGGTAAAGGTTGTTAAACAAGCTACGAAGACTTGCTTCTACTCATGATGATACTAATCTACCAACTTCTCCATCTCCTCCTACCCCCCGGAAGTGAATGTTGTTGTACTCTCTCTAACAGTTGCTTCTATTTCGTCTTCCTCTGTTTCTTCCACTGCTGCACCTATGACCTCAGTAACCATCATCCAAGAAGCTATTTCTGCTACCTCCTCACCTTCCATTTCAACTATATCTTGTTCATTAGCAATATCTTCTAGCACTCCTAGCAGCCCCATCTCCTCCATTGCTACCACCTCATGTGCCTCTATCACTACTACACCTTTACCTTCCATATCTTCCACCTCATTATCTACTTCCCTTGCATTACCTCCTATTTCTACAATCCTTTCACCTTCTCTTCCCTTTCCTTATTTGTCTATTTCTTCCCCCATTGTCATTTCCTCCGTCTTGCCAACTTCTTCTATCCCACCAGCTTTGGGGTCAGCCCTACTTACAAGTTTGACACAAGTGAACTTGTCTTCAGTTGCAATGCCTATATCCTCTGCTACTCCTATCTCTCAAATACCCATGGACTAGAATTTAACTCCCTTGGTTGTGCCATTGCTACCAGGTATTGAGATGGTATGTGCCAAACTAGGTCTTCAAGAGTAAGAACCAGAGAAAGATACACTTGACGAGGCAGATAATGAGGTACTTGATGAGCCATTGGCTGAGATAGTCAGAACAAAGATAATTGAAATATCAAACAGTCCTCTAGAGTAGGACCAGATAGAGGCAAGCCTCAAGGCATCTCAGGAAAATGTAATGATGAACTGGAGAAATCTTACATATGAGGAAGATAAAGAAGTAAATAAAGAATCAGAACAAGAGCAGAGACTGCTTGAAGGGCCATCTTATGTAGAAAATAAAGACCTTGATGGGCCTAAAGAACCTTCTTCTTCTGCACCTGATTGGTTAAAAAGTAGAATATCATATCTTGAGCCCTAGGTAGAGATAATGAAATTAGACTTGAGCACAATTTTGTCACAAGCTCAAAAGCCAAAGCAATAGAAGAAAGCAAAGGTGCAATCTAGGATTTACAAGGATGAAACTGGAGCTCGAATAGCTGAGGTAGTTGTCCCACCACCTAATACAAATAGAGAACAGGTCAGAGCAGAGGATTATGTCATGACAACTGTAAATTTGGGACCAACCACATGAGCACAAAGGGTTGGTGAATTCAAAGAGTTTGTTACTTCAATCTTGGAGCAGCTAGATAAGGATGAACTTTCAAAGAAGGAATTGAAGCAACAAAATGAGGAGCTTCGAGTGTACCTTCAATTTCTGATCAAACCAGTAGATTTTAGAGGAGAGATAAGGACAATGCCCATCTTTTTGTCAAGAGATGAGATTTCCAAGATGGGTCAAGTTTGAACTTTCTCAAAAGGCACCCAAAAATGGATGATTAAGGTATGTGAGACAATTGACGCTGCAGCTGAATCACAAAAGAGTTTGGTCCAACTTCTTAAGCAGTGGAGAGACTTGCAGGAAGAATGTAATTCTTTTGATGAATATTACTCTCATATGTTTCCTTGAGTTAAAGGTATCAGATATTTACCTGCCCAAACACTATTGGCTGAGAATATTTTGACTGGTGACAAATTGTATAAAGCAACTGAATGGTATTAGCAGATAAAGTTAAGGAAAGAAATCTTTGATAGAATCAAGGAAGCCTGCAAGCTAGCAGATGATGACATATCAGCTTTAATATATGACATAAATGATTCTCTGAGAGATTGTCTAGTAATGGACTACAATGATTTGGTGCCATATGATGTGAACGGTTGTAAAGATAAACTACACAGGATAGTTTTTGAAAATGTTGAGTTAGACGTGGAAGCCAGGCTAGATATAATTAGTGATCTCAGAGCTGAGTTTAATGCATTTCATAAGGCAAAGGAAGAAATAGAAAGGATATTCAATCAATATAGCTGAGAATTGGAAATGTTCAAATATTGAGTCAATCATCTTAAGAACTGAGAACCTACAGTTATCAACCAGCGCTTTCAACTTGGGTCAACTACCGCAACAAGCTGGCAGAAGAAGACAAAATAAATTTGGATGAAGAGTCTTAATGTGTTCTTTTGAATATTTTGAAATGTAATCCCATCACTAGTGTAGATTGCTATATTTAGAGTGACATGTGATGCTATTTTGTCTTTATTATGCCTCAAAAATTAGCTTTTCTATATATATATTCATTTGGGTAGTCAAAATGACTAGATTCAATGTATCTAGGGACCATTTTTCATCTTTTTCATAAAGGACAAAATGTAATCCGGGATTTGTTATGAGTTGTTATGAATGCATTTAATGATGTAAATCTAGACCGTTGGTGTTGAGTTAATCTCCACCATCCATTCAAAAACTCAGTATGCCACTTCTCCTATATAAAGGGCTGCCATTTCTATTATTTGAGAGAGAGTTCTTGATGCCAAATTGTTGACATTCTACCATTTGAAGTAGTACAAAGCAAGTTTCTGCAGTTACCTTGAGAATTTGTGTATTGTATTTGCTTATCTAGTTTCATGGTTCACTTCTTGATCTCCAGTAGTTAATTAGTTGTGATTTTGCAATATTGATGGTTTATTGAAAGTTTCTGATGAATGCTCTTAGTCCATACTTTTAGTTATTTGTTGATGGTACGTAACTGTGCAAGGTTAGTCTGGGCTGATCAGTTGTGCTTAAGTTCAATTGTATTCCATAAATTAAATTACGCCATTTATTGGGTATTTGATGAATGAATGTAATTTGAAAACTTCTCGATTTCTATTGAAGACAACATCATTTTTTGTAGTGCTATAACATTCATTTTTAGTTTGGTAACTCAAAAAATTGGTTAAATTTTAGAGCATTTGTCTCCTTGCAGCAATCTACATATTGTGAATGTCACTTAGAATTTCCCTAAACCCTATCCCCTTTTGTATTTTCTTTGAAAACAACTGTTAGTTTAGGAATTTCAACATCATTTCATATTGTTTTATCAGCTGAAATCATCAAGGGTTTGCATGAATTGTTTCTCCAACCATTAAAATCTGAGGATTGTATGTAAGACCCCTTGTTGGTACAGCTAGAACATTCCAATTGAGAGATTCCAAGCAAGCTAAGACCTAGTTGTAGAAACCTTGGAGTAGTCTTACCTAGGGTAGGATACTTTTTCAAAAGAGGTGTGAAACCAACAATCACACCTGCATTATTGTGTGCTAAAACCACCATCAACAGGTTGTTTTGCTACAGGTTGGTTAAGGACTTTTGCTTGGAAACGATGCATAGTTTTTGTGCTGCTTGAGTTAGTCAAGTCTAGGTGGTAAGATAAATTGTGATAAACAGAAGACTAGAAAGATGGAATGTCAATGGATTGAGATGGATGAAGAATGATGAATCATATGTGCATGAGTACTGGATACATCCTTCATATTCTAGACTACCTACATACCCTGTATCCATGGGATCAAGGCACATTACGATGAAAGATGAATATTATAATATGTAGTTCTGGGTAGAGTGACGAGTGGGTCAAGGTGTTTGAACTAGGGTAGGTGAAATGATGTCATCTTATGTACCTGAGTACTGAAAACTTCCTTTGTATTCCAAACTGCCTACATACCCATATCCATGGGATCAAGGTACCTTAAGATTGAGATGAGATGATGATATGTAGTTCTAGGATGTTTGATGATGTAAGATTGGATGAAGTGTGGGGAGATGGTGATATCTTACGTACTTGAGTACTGGATACTTCCTTCTTATGCCAGACTTCCTACATACCCATATCCATGGGATCAAGGTACATTAAGATTTGAGATGATGATGATATGTAGTTCTAGTATGTTTGATGATGTAAGATTGGTTGAAGTGATTTTGTTTTGGTGAGATGGTCGAAATGTTTTTTTTTGGTGAGATGGTTGATGAATCGTGAACAAGGATCCATTCCTAGACCTAGGTGAAGGAAAAAGTTGCCCCCATTTTGGTAGAGGTTTTATTATGGTTGACTGAGATAGGATGAACCAATGAGGAATGATAAGGATAACTTGATGTAGGATGATATGTCAATGACATGGATAACTAACATAGGATAAAATAATGATGGGTGGACTGACATAGGATGCACTGATGATGACATGGATGAACTGACATAGGATGCTTGATGATGACATGGATAACTAACATAGGATGAACTGTCGATGATAAATTTCCAAGCTATTCTAGATAGGGAAATAGAAACACAAAAAGGTCAATGGTTTATTATGGATGGGTGGATGAAGATTTATTATGGAAATGGATATGGGATAAAAATGCCTTGATAGATGATGGATGTTGACTCTACACATAGTGCCTATTTGCCAGGTTTTCACTATGGTACTTATCCAAGGTGTCTGTTTACCAGGTTTCAATGAGAGGATGAATTATTTTTAGATATTTCAATTTTTTTTGGCTTATTTGATTTTTTTTATTTTTTTGCTGAGGATACTCTGAGGATCAGATAAAGAACTTCTTGAGATGAACAATATTGAGTGGTTCATCTAGAGGAATGCCTTCAGGTGTTGCTAAAGTATAAGCTCATGATCCATATGTTGATGTGATAACAAAGGGTCCTAACCAATTAGGCTTGAACTTGCCCTTCTTTTCCCGATCTGCTTGATTTCTCTAATTTTCCTTTAGGACAAGATTGCCCACTTGGAACCGTCTTCTTTGATCTTCTTGTTATAGTTGCGCCAAAGGCAATTTTGATAGACATGGAGATGATTAAGCGCTGCAAGGTGCCTTTCATCTAGTAGTTCTAGCTCAGCTAATCTGGAAGTGTGATACTCCTTTTCATAAATCAGGTGCTGCATAGATACTCTGAGTAATGGGATCTCGACCTCTATAGGTAGAATGGCTTCAAATCCATAGATAAAGACATAGGGTGTTGCACCAATTGGTGTTCTGATACTAGTATGGTAGGCCCATAAGGCAGCATTGAGTTGTAGGTGCCAATCACGACCAGCTTCATTGACTGTTTTCTTGAGGATTTTCAGAATTGTTTTGTTGGAAGCCTCAGCTTGGTCATTACTCTGTGGATAGTAGGGAGTAGAAAAGCGATGTTGGATATTGTATTGGGTGCACAAGGCATGGACATCTTGATTCTTGAATGGTCTCCCATTATCAGTGACAATGGCTTGGGGGATACCGTATCGGTAGATGAGGTAGTTAAGGATAAACTTGGCTATTTTCTTACTAGTAATATAAGGCATGAGAATGGCTTCTACCCACTTCGTAAAATACCCAGTGGCGGTAATGATAAATTTATGGCCATTGGAATAGGATGGGTGGATTTGTCCTATGAGGTTGAGATGCCATTGTAAAAAAGGCCATGGAGTTGTCACAAGTTGTGGTTCATGAGCTGGTGTGTGAATCAAATCTCCATGCTGTTGGCATCATAGACATTTCTTAGCAAACTAGAAAGCATCTTGTTCTACGGTAGGCCAGTAATAACCTGTTTGAAGTATCTTTTTAGCAAGCTTAGGACCAGTAGAATGTGCACCACAGACACCTTCATGTGTGTCTCGTAAGTTAGCATCGACTTCTTCAACGTTAAGACATCGTAAGAGGATACCATCGAGACTCTGACGATAAAGTGTATCACCCAGGAATAGTGAAACAGGAGGCTCGACGGATAAAGGTTTTGCGTTGGGTTGCAGATAGCTCAAAGGAAAAGGTACCATGTTTAAGGTATTCATAGATATATTTGTACCATGGGGAATTGGGACTAACAAGTTCACAGATGATTTCAATAGTTGGAACATCAACGACTGGTATCAACAATTGCTCGATCAAGAATTCACATTTCTATGTGTTTGTAGGCATGTCTTTAAGTGACCCCACATAAGCCATAGAATCTACAGCTTTGTTATGCTCTCTTGGGATCTGTTCAAAAGTGATTCTAGAAAAATATGGTTTGTAGGCATCCACCAATTGCTTGTAGGGAACCAACTTTTCATCTTTTGTTTGGTACTCATCAATTACTTGTCGAATGACTAGTTGTGAGTCTCCATATACCTATAGTTTCTTGATGTCCCATTGGACTACTATATGGAGACCTATGAGGAGTGCTTCATACTCATCTATGTTGTTAGTGCAAGTAAATGCAACCTGATATGACTTTGGGATATAGTCATTTTGTGGTGTGATAAAAAGGATGTCGGCTTCTGATCCATACTGTATGTATGAACCATCAAAATACAATTTCCACATTACTGAGGTAGAGAGATTGAAGAGATTTTCATCTGGAAAGTCAGATACCATAAGATGTACATCTATCATGGGTGCTTCTACTAGTTGATCTGCTAGGGCTTGTCCCTTGATTGCTCTATGATCCACATACTCAATGTCAAACTCACTAAGGATCATGACCCATTTAGCTAGTCTACCTGTGAGGGCTACTTTTGCTAGGAGATACTTTAATTGATCAATTTTGGCTATTACTTTTGTGTTTGGTTTAGCATGTAATGTTGCAACTTTTGGGAAGCAAACACTAAGGCTAAACAAGCTCTTTCCATAGGTGAATAATTGAGTTCATAACCCACCAAGGTTCGACTGATATAATAGATTGCATGCTCTTTTCTTGACTCATAATGTTTTGTGCCTAGATTTATATCTGTAGAGTCTTCCACTAGGAGTGTTGATTTCTCTTGATACTTAGATGGTAAGGGAAGGTGAAATCCTCCATCCTCAAGTGCCACAATTGGGTTTTCACCTTTGGATACGTCCTTTATTTTTACTATTTTCTGATCAGGAGGTGCCACAGTGTGGCTTTCACCTGGAGATCTTTCTTTATTTTTGTTTTTGCGACTGGAGGATTTGGCATTCTCACCAAATAAGTAGCTTGATCTAGTCCCATTACAAAACCAACTTTGTGATTGCCAAGAGGGATACCATCCCGGAGTCCCATAAATTCTGCAAGAGCTTTGTAATCGATGATATCCTCTTGAGAAGTCGAAGCTGCGAGAGACGTTTGTGCCACCTCGTCGAGAATACACTCGATGTCCAAGGCACGTGGTACCTTCCTACTGTATCCTAACCCCTTCTTGTCTAGCTTCTTTTTCACAACAATGGGTTCTATGTCACCTTGATTATCTTTCCCAATACCACCTTTGCCTTTATAGCCCATGTTCTTCACAATTCTTAGGCCATTGCCATATTGTTTGACTGGTATGGTGACTGGTTCTTTCTCTTTGTAGAGCCAAGATGAGATGTCTTCAATAGTTTCCTCTGCTAATAATTTTCCCTCTTTGAACCAGGTTAAGGATGCTGGAGGAGGTATGGCTACTTTCTTAGTCACTTTAGCTATGGGTGGTTGGCCATAGGATTTAGGGGATAAGGGCATCCGCCCTACACAACAAGATTTAGAGATATCATATTCACCAAACCCTATATCACGGATGTGAGTTGTGATTTCAGGAATAGGATTAGGATTAGGTTCAACTTCAGAAGCTTTTTTTAGATTTTTAGAGTCGACATACAATGGGGATTCATAGGCTTTGTCATCATTTGGTACTTGGTTGCTATTCTTATAACTGCCTTGCAGGGCACGACAGAACTCAAAGGGATGAGGGTCTCCTAGCATAGTGATCTCTATACCATTAAATGGGAACTTAAAAGACTAATGGTACATGGAGGGAACAACTTTCATGGCATGGATCCATGGGCGACCTAAGAAAATGTTATAAGGTAGCTCAATGTAAAGGACTTGGCACCTAGTTTTAAGCATGATGGGGCCTACTTGTATAGGTAAGTGGATAACACCTTCTGAACAACACTCATCATCATCATACCCCTTGATTGTAATGCATTGATCAATGTTGACATGATCCTCAGAGTATCCCAATTGTTTAAGTAACTTAAAAGAATAGATATTGAGACCAGTACCACCATCTATAAGTATGCGTTTGATCTTTTGTTTATGGATGAAGACTTCAATGTGAAGTGCATCATTGTGACATGGATCATGGGATAGGAGGTCCTTTTTAAAAAAGACCACATTGTATGGTGAGGTGATGTTGCCTATTATAGCTTGGAAATCCATGACCTCTATGTTATTAGGAACAGAAGACTCTTGTAGGGATTTTTCTAGCATAGCCTTATGTGCGGGTGATGACCGTAGAAGGTCCAAAATAGGGATCTGTGCAGGGGTTTTCCCTAGATGATCTACAAGATTGTAATTAGATTGGGTTGGGAGACTCGGTGTAGGCCCACGAAGGGTAACACGACCACGACGAGTTGTGACTATGCAATCCAGAGATTTACCTTTGATAGTGAGGGTAGATACATGACTTTCTTCAAAGTGACCTACAATAGAGTCATAAGAAGTTGAAGCTTTGTTAATGCCTTTACCTTTATCAGGATTTTGACCTTGACCATGGTTAGGGAATGGCTCCTTGTACATGTTGAGGTCCTTGTTGGTGTTTTGATTTGGAGGTGCATCAAAAGTGATTTCTCCTCTATCGATAAGGTTTTGGATCATGTGCTTGAGTTTCATGCATGATATGGTTCTGTGTCCTTTGGTCCTATGGTATTCACAATATTCATTATCTTTGTACCATGTGGGCTTGAAAGTAGGTTCGTCATATGGGTGAACTTCTGGTAGCATGATGAGTCTATTTTGCACAAGTTTTTTTAGAACCGACTCTATATCCTCTCCTAAGGGAGTGAACTTACACCTTGGAGGGTAATCTTGGGGAGGTCGCTCTTGTTGTTGTTGTTGGTTTTGGTTTTGTTGTCATTGTTGTTGTTGTTGATGCAGAGGTTGGTTTTTTTTGGATGAAAGATTAAGGGGTGTTTGTAGTGTTTGAACATGTTTGAAATCCACCACACCATCATTGACCACGTTTTTGTTTTTGTTCCAGAATTTGGGCTTATCATTTGATTGTTGTTGGGGAGTATTGTCTTTATTTTCCTTGAAAATTTTGATGACACCTTTAGTGATGAGGGCTTTTTCGATGTTGATGCCTTTATAGGTAATCTCGTCAAAGGTTGTAGCACTTAGTATTTGCAAATGGAAACCCAATTCTTGGTTAAGATTCTGCACAAACATGCTAACAAGCTACTTTTCAGGTATTTTAAATGGGAATTTGCTAGCCATGTGTCTCCATCTTTGAAGGAAGGAGATAAGAGTTTCCCCATTTTTCTATTTGTTGTTACATAAGTTAGTTATAGAGACCTCATGTTCTATGTTGTACGAGAAATGGGTGGCAAATTTTTCTATAAGCTAGTTAAAAGTTTTGATACCCGTAGGTAGATGCGAGAACCATTCTATAGCTTGACCTCCAAGACTATGAGGAAAGAGGCGCATGAGATATGTGTCGTTATGCGCGACCTCTAAACAAGCGATATAGAGTTCTCTAATGTGGTCTTTTAGGTCTCCTCTTTCCATTTATTTATCAAATTTGGGAGGAAAAAGGATCATTTGCAATGACCGATCAAATGGATAAGGACAAACCTCCTCCAAGGAAAAGGTTTTCTTAGTGTGCCCAAATGTTAAATCGGCTACTTGTTGTTGTACCTTGGCAAGTTTAAGCTCCATAGTTGTTGGGGGTGTTGGTAAAGTCTCCTATTGCACTTGGATTGGTTGTTGTTTCCCACAGGGAAGATTGTAGTTGAAGCCATAGGAGTTGATGTTATATGGGTCGTATGATTGATTTGGGTCATATGTGTTGTATGATGGATTTGGATTAGGTTGGGTTTGGTTCTTTTGAGGTTGTGGAGGTGGTGTGAGATAAGAATGTTGGCTTTGTGATTGTAGAAGAGGGGTGATGAAAGAGTTTTCTTGTTGATATTGTTGAGGAGGGGTGATGAATGGATTTTGTGGAGGAAAGCTAAATGTGTTTTGATTGGATTGTGATGGTGGAGTGTAGTCATAAGAAGATTAGATTTGAGAATGTGGAGGGTTATTGAGATATGTGTTGGTGAGATTGAGTGTGGATGACCTTTCCAGTGGAGGGATATAAGTTGAATGGTTTTGAGATGGTTGGGTTGGTTGAGATAGATGTTATAAGAAAATGTGAACAATAGGATTGAACAACTAATTATCTGATAATCTCAATGAAATTGAAATAAATAAGATCAAACACAAAGAACACAATACCTTGCAAACCTTTCTATTTCATGACTTGCATTGGTCTCCTATCTTGAATTGATCTCGTGTATGAATAGAGCCCTCAGAAGGTACACTTCATTGCTTTTTTCCAAGATGACAATGGAGAATGGTTGTTGATAGGTTTTGCAATGAAGAGGATCTTCACAATACAATGATAATGGTGATAATGGTGTGATAATTGATCTCAAGCTATGGAGTGATTTTGTGCCAAAGGTACGTTGTGATTCTTGTAGAGTAAGTTTACAAAAAGCTTGGATTCTTCAAATGGAGGAATAGGGGTTGTATTTATAGATTTGTGAGAAAAAAGATCAATGGTGTAGAATGAATAAGAAGATCAATGGTTGAGGAAATTTGAGAGGATGTGCGCGAATAGGGAGAGGACAAGTGTCCTACTCCTTCATGCATCAGGGGAGTTAATGGAATAAATTGAAGAGTTAACTGAGATGATTGATCAGTTAAGTGAATTGATTGATTAGATAAGTGGGCTGATTGGGGAGTTGAGTGAGATGATTGAACAGTGAACTCAGATGACTAATTAGTTAACTGTTTTGATTGATGAGTTAACTAATCTGACTGGAGGAGAAATAGGGCATGTGGGTGAGGGAATATTAGCTAATTAATTATTAAAATATTTAATTACATGTGCACGTGGATTAATTGAATTATTTTTGGTATTAATTCAATTTTGGAGGAAATAGACAATTTAAATATATATTTGGATTTATTTAAATATAGAGAATGAGAAGAATTAATTAAATAATTTGGTATTATTTAATTTAGAATGATTTTAGAAGAATTTGGATGATTTAATTAAATAAATGATTTTATTTAATTCTTTGGAGAAATATGAATCAAATAAATAAATTGATTAATTTATTTATTGATAGAGGAATTTAAAATGAAATAAATATTTAAAATATTTATTTAGCTAGAGTCATGTCACTTTTCGGTGTATACAATAGGAATGGGTGAGATTGAGTGTGGATGATCATTGTGGTGGAGGGATATAGTTTCTGTTGATGTTTTGAGAGTGTTGTGGGGGAGTGATGTTTGTGTTGACGTTTTGGAGTGTTGTGGGGGAGTGATTTTGTTTGTTTTAGTGATATGGAGGGTTGATGACGTTGGGGATGGTGTCTCTTGTGACCCTTGTTGCATGGCTACATAAGTATTTCCCGGTTTGTAATTTGGGGGAAAACCATCTCGTGATGGTGTGGCTAATGTGCCATGTGCATTTGATATGGGCATTTGTGATATGCTAGGAGGTTGTTGTTGGTTTTGTTTAGCTAAAACGACTTATCGGTCGAATTTCGCTTGTCGATGAAGAGTCCCTTGTTGCAGTTTATAAATCTCCATAGGAGTCAAGAGTGGTGATATTGGTCTTTTTGGATTTTGGTTTTGGTAGAGGGGATTTTCATATTGAGTGTCAAAAGAATTAGTCGTTCTCCCTTTTGAGACTTGTTCGGGTATGGGAGTGGATACAATTGGCATAGTTTGGATAGCAGTTATAGCGTCTTAGGTATTGTTTTGCTCCTTAAGAGTAGATAGATCAAAGTCTTGGGATAGTTTAGCTCATCGTTTAGCAAGTAAATGAAAGAAATGATCTTGATTATCACGAATGAGTTTGTCAAATGCTACCATGGCTTGAGGATCTTGTATGATTTCATCAAAGTCTTGTCCATCTTCTTGAGAGGATTGACCTTCTTGAAAGTTTTTCTCTTTTTGAGATGGGACTTGACCTATGGTGTAACCATGTGGAACAAAATCATGAGGCATGCCGGTAGTAAATTGAGGTACCTCTGTCGAAGGGACATTACCCTCTTGGGAATTGATTGGTTTGTCATGTTGTGGCCTGTTTTAAAAGTTTGTTGGTATGCCAGTTGGTGTGTGGGGGGTATCTTGTTGAGACATGGTGGAATGACTTGGTTGAGGTGTGCGAGTGGGGGATTTTTGCTTCTTTGGTGTGTTTTTCTTAGCCTTCATTGCTTGTTGAATTCTAGTGGTTACCATCGGATGTACTAGAACAATTTGTGTTTTGGTTTGTGTTTGATTTTGGATTAGTTTGATAAGGTTGAGATTACTATGTTGGTGGATTTGAAGTGGGTTGCTTGTGGAAGATTATAAATTCTAGATCAATTATTGATTGGATAAAGATTGTTGTTCATGTAGGTAGACTATTGACCTCAATGAAAGAAGATAGTGTTAATGGAATAAACTAACTCAAAAGAAGTTGATTCTCTAAAGTTTGTAAAGGCCAATAACGGATACTAGTTTCTCTTCAAAGACCTAAGAGATGTGATCACTCTCAAATCAAAGAGAAAACTAGAGGATCAAGATGTGATCTAGGATTTATGGTGGAGACCAAATTACTCAGCTAGACAAAGCGTGGGTAAAGATTTAGGCCTGTTTGGTGAAATGGGTTTGATGATAATAATCTTAAGGGGATCAATGGTTCAAAAAGTCCAAGTTTTAAGCAATAGTGATGGATGAAATGGATGGATGGGTTGATGGCATAGATCTAACTGGGAATTACACCCATATGCAAGGCTGGTTAAAGCACTACAATTTCGTGTAACATGGGACTAATTTTAGGTTGTGGGTGCCCTATGACGAAACTAGACCTCTAGATTGTGGGTTGATTCCCTTCAAATGTTCTATTGAGATGTATATTTTTACTTTTTGGGAAAAGGGTAGAAAGAAACTAATTGAATATGAAAGATAAAATGGTGATGCACTTGATTCGAGTAAAGACAATGCAATCTGATCCACAATGTTTGCTTAGAAAATTGACTTCTACACAATCCAGACTTGGCATAAATACCACAAAAGTGATTCTAAGGAAGGTTTGACAACAAGTTTTATGAAGGAAATGGTTTTTTCACATCATAAAAAGACTATTTCTGGTTAACACAACCTAAGACCTATGATGAATATATGCTTTAATGTTGCAAACAAGGAAGTGAGACAATGATTTTGAAGGTTTAATAATAAAACACAGAAATTTTTTGTCAAATCACATCAACAAACAACACAAAAAGGAAAGGTAATTCAACTGATCTAAAATAAACAAAGGAAAGCTTTGCAAATAAGATAAAAAGATAACCTATAACCTGCCGATCTCTCAATAAAACTGTAAAAGTGAGCTACAAGAATTCTCCAATCTGTCTGAATCAAAATGAGAATCAAGAACTATCAAAAACAAACTTTTTCTTTAAAATATATAGGTTTGCTCTCTCCAAGAGGCATGTAAAAAATATGGACTTGCAGATAACTACCTCTAAAAATACTCATTCCTGAGCAACCTCAAAAATCCTCAAAATTAGGGCCTAAAACTACCACAAATTGAGCAAAAATAGCTTCAATTTGGGCCTCTCCATATGCTTGACCAAAAAGTTGACCAAGGACCCTAAAAATACTCCTAAAAGTCATGCAAAATCTCCTAGGTGACCTAGTTAACTCCACTAATCAATTTGCATGATTTTGCTTGAGCAAAATTGATTGTGATTAAATAATAAAGTAATAGAATATTACTTTATTATTGGTTACAATTTGTTCTATTTTTTATTTTACAATTTGTGAAAAATAATAAAGTAATTTATAGAATATTACTTTATTATTTATTTACAATTAATGACTTTGTAAAATCGTGCATGATTGGAAGAAAAATATGACTCCTTATCACTCCAATTATATTTGCCTATTTTGCATGATATGAGCAAAAAATAAGACTTAGGGACAAATACAAACACCTTATAACTCCTTGTAAGAAAATATCCCTATTTCGCATGATTTAAATATACATTAAGACAAAAAATTTAATATCCTTATAACTCCATGATCAATAAAAAGAAACATTATCTCTCTGCAAGATAAAAAAAATCTGAGTCACTCCATGCATCATGACACTCTATGCACAAAACAATATGCATAAACATCCTTCTGACTCCCCTTTGAATTGTTTCACTGTATATCCATGTATCCTGATGGTTTTGAAGCTTCAAGGCATTGATGACTGCTTAGTTATTGGTCCAAGACAATGATATATTCATGACTGCATTTTCACACTGCCATATATTAGCCTAGAGCTAATAATGCCTTGCTGTTTTGATATGTCTCTTTAAAGGCATAACTTGTATCTTTCTCTATGTTGTCTTTCATCTCTTTATTAGGCACATTAATCTAAAAACTTGTATCATAACTTGCACTATAAATGCACTCTGTCAGTTGCTCTTTATTAATGAAATAAATACATGCATTCATAATGATACTGTACCTTAGATGGCTCCTGTAGCTTGGATGATTGTAATCTAATTTTTTGCATTCAGTCATGTTAATTTGATTTGCTCTAATCAACTGTAATAATGCCATGATGACATATGCTTTCTGCAAGTTGATTAGATGATGCATGTTATAGCTCAAAATGATGCATCTTGTCTTTTTTGATACTCTTTTCAAAAAATGAAAAGAAACATGCTAGGCTCAAATCCTTGTGGGAGCCACATTTAATCCACATGTTTACTTGTCTTCAAATCAGCAACAAAATTTGTCCTATACCTGCATAGTGAACAAACAAGTTAGCTTAAAAAAGTACCTGATAGCATTGATTGATCTCCTTCATGATTTCTTCCTGATTTATGTCATATATCTGGTCTGATCTCTTATCTGAATGCATGATATGATAAGTAGATGTCTCTGTTTGATAAAAACATGTGATAAATGTAAGCATCTAGAGCACTAACAGAGCTGTCCCCAAAATTTTGTAGGTTTAACTGATGATGGCATGGAGTGAAGACTGAAGACTTGAAGGCCGACTTCAACAACAATCTCCATCATCAGGCAATGATGGATGTTTAGATTTATCATATGTTCTTTTCTCTTTTCTTTTATCAAATAGATATATAGCTTACATGTCTGCAATTGCTCAGTCTAGTTACTCCCACGGCTTGTGTGGGACACATTTGAACACTTCTTTTTAAACATGATCAGTTAATTTCTCTTATGCATATGATGTATATGTATTTCCTTTTTTAATCAATGCATGAGAAAAAGTAACAGATACCTAAATGTATGTTCAAAACATGACATGAAATAACAGTGTAATACAAATATTTTTCTTTCTTTTATTCAAAATTGATTAACTGAATAATCAATTTAACTTATAACTCTTGAAAGATCAAACTGTGTAGAACAATTGTATTTCTTGAATCTTTGATTTCTTGACAATCAATTTTCTTATCATGATAACTTATCAGTCTTGATTGGATTGATGGGTTATCCTGACAACTGGATATCATTCTCTGCTTTGTCAAGGCATCAACTATTCAATGAATGCATAACTTTGAAGTTTTCTATTATTCCTTTTGAACAACTATACTTAGGTCCAACTAATTTTAAGTGTGAACAAAAAATTAGTAACATTTCTGGTGACCTCTCAGGGGTGTTTACCTGCTAAACAATTTAGAACCAATAGCCTTGCCTTCTCATTGGGCATAGAGTCATTTCTGCCCTAAATTTAGAGAAATTTTGCAACTCACACTAACTGAAAACAGTAGCAACAACTAACTAAAAATTGAAACTAAAACTGATTTGCTTAAAACAAAACCAGTTACATGTGCAAAAGCACTTCTTGGAAACAAAACAACAAAACTGAAACTAACTGTGCAAAAGAACTTATTTGTAGCATAAGGCTTCCTTACTTAATAGCATAACTTGAGGTGAATCCCATTAATCGGGATTGGCAACACCTCACCATCTAACTTAGCAAGCTGAAATGCATTGTGTTGCTTGCATTCTGTGATTATATATTGTCCATCCCACATTGCATCAAACTTTGTATGTTGTCCTGGTCTGCTTTTCAATTCATTCCATTTGAAAACTAGATCTCCTTCTTTATAAATTCTTGGTACTTCTCTTTTATCAAAAGTCCTTTTCATTTGGGCCTGGTGTACTTCCAATGTTTTTAAGGCCTCTTTTCTGATCTCTTCAAGTTCAATCAGCTGTGCAAGCTTGATTTCCATTGGTTGTTCTTCAAGTAACTCTAGCTCTTTTATATAGCTAAGTGTTGGCAACTCCACTGTTATTGGTAACTTGGCTTCCTTTCCATATGTAAGCACATAGGGTGAATTACCTATTGATCTTTTAGGTGTAATCCTATCAGCCCACAATGCTAACTTTAACTTATCATGCCAAGATCTCTGATTCTCATCAACTGTTTTCTTTATAATCTTAATTAGATTTTTGTTAGTTGATTCATCCTGTCTATTACCTTGAGGGTAATAATTTGATGAAGTATTCAAGAATATGTTGTTTTTGACAAACCAATCAAATATTCTTAATCCAATAAATGCTAAAGCATTATCTGAAATAATTAAGTCAGGAGTTCCAAACCTGGACACTAGATCTTGGTAAAAATTCAGGACTGATGTTTCATTAGCATCTTTCAAAGCAACTGCTTCAGTCCACTTAGTGAAATAATCAGTAACAATCAAAATCCACTTGTGTCCTTGGCTTGAAGATGGGTTGATAGGACCAATGAAGTCCAATCCCCACTTGCCAAATGGCTATTCCACTTGAATTGGATGTAAGGGCATTGCTGACAGCCTTTGTTTACCTACAAAAATTAAACATTTTAGACATTTCTTTACCCATTCATGAGCATCCTTAAACATGTCAGGCCAATAGTAACTAGCTCTCATAATTTTTAGAGTTGTTGTTCTAGCTGCAAAATGACCTCCAACAGGTCCATCATGAAATTCTTCTAGAATCCTTTGAGTCTAATATGGCTATACACATCTCAGTAAAACATTGTTAAAATCTCTCTTGTACATAATTCCATCAATTATAGCATAAGGGATTGCCTGTAATCTGTAATATCTTCTTTTAGATCTGTCCAGGCCTTGTGAACAATCACCAGTGTGCAGATAATGAATCATATCATGCACCCAACTTGTAGAGGGGTCTGGGATAGCAACTGCTTCATTGTTTTGAAGCACTATCTCAGCCTCTCCTTCAAGTTCCTTGTTGTATCCTTCATTTTCTGCAAGCTGTTCACATAGTCCTTTGCCTCGGACCATGACCTTTGTCATCCACCCTGCTCTCTTATCATTTAAATATTTATTGAGCAAAAATTCTTTCACTGTTGGGTGAGCAACCATTAATTGAATTCTATTATTTTAAAGTATATGTTGAATTTCTTTAAGCTCCTAATAACAGCTAATACATGCTTTTCAACAAAAGAATATCTTACCTCGTAGTCATGTAGAACCTGGCTAAAAAATGCCACAGGTTGTTCCATTCCTTCATTGTTTTGCTGACAAAGCATAGCTAATATAGTATCCACACTGCCAAATGCATATAGAATGAAGTCTTTATCAAAATTTGGATTTATCAGAGTTGGAGCAGCAACAAGTGCCTCCTTTATCTCTTCAAAACTCTGCTTTCCTTCTTTGGTCCAACTGAAGGGAATATTTTTCTTTAGCATTGCTGTAAAAGGTTGTAAAAGTGCTGCTATGTTTGGAATAAACCTTCTTACAAAGTTAATTCTTCCCAGAAAGCTCTATAAGCCTTTCTTATGTGTAGGAAGAGGTAATGACAATATTGTAGTAATTCTTTCAGGATCAATTGATAGTCCATCCTTAGACACAATATGTCCCAATAGTTTGCCCTTATGAATAGAGAAAATATTCTTCTTTGGGTTTAATGATACCCTAAATTTTCTACATCTTTCAAAGATTAGTCTTAAATAATGAAAATGATCTTCAACTTTTTTAGAAAAAACAGTCACATCATCTAAGTATACAAGTACAATTTTATTAATTAGGCCTTGAAAAGCCATGTCCATTGCTCTCTGAAATGTTGCACTTGCATTTGATAAGCCAAATGGCATCTTTCTCTATGCTAGGGTGCCCCACTTTGTGGTAAAAGCTATCTTGTATTGATCTTCCTCTTTTACAAGAATTTGGTTATAACCTAAATAACCATCCAATAAAGAAAATCTCTCTGATCCAGAAATAACCTACAATATTTGTTCCATAGATGGTAAAGGATAATGATCCTTTAAAGATGCTCTATTTAAATCATGGAATTCTCCATTTTTCTTTCTAACAGGAACCAAGTTAGAAACCCATGAGGTATGTTTGATAGGAAAAATGATATTACCTTTAATGAGTTTATTGAGTTCTATCTTCATGAGCACTTCCAGTTTGGGATTTAATGGTCTTTGCTTCTATTTGACAGGTTTAGCCTTGGGTTCCAGCTCTATTGTGTGTTGAGCTAACTCAGGGTTGAAACCTTTCAGATCTCCATATTCCCATGCAAAAATTTCACTAAACTCTTGACAAAGCTGGATGAATGCTTGTTGTTCTTGTTTTGTACATATCTTTCACAGCTTGAGCAACTTTCCTTTAAAGATCTCAATAGGTTCATAATGTTCTTGCTTTATTAACAAGCTAGCCTTGTCTTTTCTTACTTGATCATCAGTATTAAAGATAGATTCCAAGGTCACTAAGCCCTTGGGAAGCTTGTTTGATCTTAATTGAAGTATTTGATCATCATATTGTTGTACAAATTTCTGCTGATTACCTGCAGAAATTCAGCTTCTTCCATTAAGAAATTTACAATCTGTTCATCACTGTCAAACACTTGCCAACTAAAATTATTATTTGGAACTGATGGTCTAACAACAACTTTGACATATAAAGGAGAGTGAATATTCTTCATTTCAGCAGGAATATCATACTCAGCTCCTATAGCAGCTAGTTTGTCAGCTTGCTTGTTATCAGTTCTAGGTACAGATATCAGATTAAATGCATCAAACTCTTCTATCATGTCCCAAACTCTATGTTTGTATATTTTCAGCAAGTCATTTTTTGTAGTAGCAAGGTTTCTGACTTGTTTAACCACTAACTCATTGTCTCCAAAAACTTTTAAACACCTGATTTTTCTTTTTCTTGCCCATTCTAGTCCATGAACTAAAGCCTCATATTCAGCAGAGTTGTTAGAACAACTGAAAGCAAATTTGAAAGATGAATAATATTTCTCAACTGTGGGAGAAACTAAAATAGCACCTCCTCCAGCTCCTACTTTGCTTCTAGAACCATCAAAATATAGTTCCCAAACATTATTTTCAGATTCTACAGTTTGTTGTTTTTCCTCTTTAATTAGATTTGGAATAACTATATTATTTTCTTGTATCATGTATACACCAAGGCTAATCTCATCCATTTGCTCAAATGGATCTGTTTCGTGATTTTCTACTACCCATTGGTCTAAAACCATATTTGGAATTCCTTCTAAAGGTGTGTTTAGATCTTGGATAGGAATCGGATCCTCTTGATAAAAAATGGGAATATTTGCATTTATAGAACTGGGTGTGTAAGGTTTCAAATAATCTTTTGCTAGTGGTTCAGACTTGATTGTAACCTTGGTTCCATATCTAGTTCTGAGGAATAAATGTGTCCAATCAGATGATAAATACCCTCCTAATCTTGCTGTAAAATCTCTGGATAGGCAAATGGCAAAGGTAGGTGGCAAATCAATGACATAAATGTCTTAGTCTATAACAAAGTTTGGACAAGCATGTAAAGTAAGGCCCAAATTTTTGAACATTCCAACTGTACTCACTTTAGTTTCATCCATTTGTACAACACTTTTAACAACAGGTTCGTATTTCAGACCTAACTTATCAGCTAGCTATTTTGGCATAACTAAGTTGCTGGGTCCTGAATCTATCATGCAATTATGTACTAAATAGTCACCTACAATCAAAGTGACATAAAATGGTGGAGGTTTGCCTACTAGTTTAGGCTGTTCTATTCTTTTTTTTGTCTCATTTGCAATCATAATCTGAGGTTGATGTGATTTTTGTACTTCATTTGACAAAGGCAACTGAGATAAAGTATTTTGTAACAAATCCTTTTGTCCTGGAATGTGTAAAGTATCTAAAATAGACATGCTTACTGTTGTCTTTTTCATATGATCCAAAATATTAAAAACAAGGCAACTAACCTTTTGTTGTACTTTTGGGACAACAACCTCTAGTTGGTCTTTTGCTGGCTGTTTATTTTATGTAGTTGGTTGTCTTGATAAAATATGCAAATCCTTTGATGTAGATGCTTTATTATGTTCATTCTGAGCTATAGAAACTATATATTTTCCTTTATCAACTTGCTGTGATGCATTTCCAACTTGCTATTTACCAGTTTCAGCTTGCTAATTTGTATTTCCAAATTGTTGTTGCAAGTCAACAACTCTCTTTTTTGATCTTGTGTTTGTTGCAATATTAGTAAAAGATTTCTTTTGACTTGGCAACTGATTTACACCACAAAATTTATTAGCCTGCCAATTCATTAAAGCTACATCAGGATTAACATACTGAGTCTGAATGTCTAGCTGGTTGTTTACATCACTTGCTAAATTTTTAGCAGCAACATAGTTATTCTGTGCCATCAAAGCTTGATTTACTATTCCATTTGGGCAAGTGGCCTGATTGTGAGGCTGATTACAGGGATAGCACCATGCATAATCTTGAACCATGTTATTCTATATAGGCACTATTTCTTTTGATGTACTGATAGCATTTGGATTGTACTACTGATTTGGCCTATTGTTGTAATTTCTCCTTTGACCCTGATAATCTGCTTGATAACCATGTCTATTTGCTTGGTAAGGGGCTACTTGGTAAGGTCTATTATTCTGGCTTGTTTGGATTTCTAGACTCACTAGGTCATTGCTCACAGTCTGCAGTATTTTTGCTATGCTTTGTTGGTTTTCTTTGAACTCTCAAAATTTAGAATGAATGGGATCTATATTGTTTTGTGTATTTGCTGAATAACCAAAAGATGGTATTGTTGAAATATGTGGGGCTGAAATTGGTATTAAAGGTTGTATATCTGGAAAGATTGGCATTAGGGGCCTAGGTGCTATCTTACCAGCTCGTATTAAACTATTTTATGCTCTAATTGCAATATCAAAAGCAGCTGGTAAAGTTACCCTCCCATGGATCGTATCATAACAAAAATGCTCTTAAATAATACAAAAAAGCATGCTCTGGTGATTGTTTCACTATTTCAGGGATTCTATTCCATGTTTTCTGAAATCTGAAATTAAAATCTGTCATTTGCTCTTGTGGAGCCCTCTTAATAGTAGTCATTTGTTCAACTAATGATAAATGATCAGAATTGTCCTAAAATTGCCTATTCAAAGTAGCACCTAATTCATGCCAAGATCTAATTGAATTGACTCTTAAACCTCTAAACCATTGAAGACCTTTACCTTTTAGTGATGCTGCCAGCAACTTGATTGCAATGTTCTCTTCAATGATGTGGTGAACAACACATAAAGAAGCCACATCTCTGATATGTTCAATGGGTGTAGTCCCATCTTCTCTTGTAAAACTTGGTAAACTTTTCGACGCAGCCATCGGTATGTCATCATGCTATTTTAGATTCGAAGGGTTGCCTCTATTAAATGACACAAAAGGTTGATTTCAAGGTGGTGGTGGATTTATTCCACCTCCTCCACCACCTCTGAGTGGTGGTAACACTCCTCCACCTCCTCCACCAGGAGGTGGTAATATTCCTCCTCCTCCTCCTAGTAAAGACACTGAAGAGGGTAGAATTTGAGTTGGTGTTTGGACTGAAACTACTTGGAAAATTTCTTTTAACACAGGTTCTTCCTCTGTAAACTCAAGAAGAAGAGGTTTCTCTTTAAAAACATGAATTTGCTCTCTTGGGCTTGCTGGTGGAGAACTAAAAATTTCTGATGATGTACTTGCAAATAATAGATTTTGATGTGAAGCAAACTCAGGATGTGTACTAGGTAGATCTGTAACAACTGATAAATCTATTGTATTGGACTCTTTATCTGCTTTTATTCTCCTCTTTGGTGGAGATAACTGATTATGCTTCTTCTCAGAATTTTTACTTGACCTTGCTTGGTATTTTTTCATAGGCTGCAAGATCTGATAAAAAACTACAAAAAGAAATAAGTCCTTTTGAACTGAAAATCAATTCAAAGTCCCACCGGGTGTGCCAAAAACTATTATCACTGGGAATTGAACCCATATGCAAGGCTGGTTAAAGCACTGCAATTCTGTGTGACATGGGACTAATTTCAGGTTGTGGGTGCCCTATGATGAAACTAGACCTCCAGATTATGGGCTGGTTCCCTTCAAATGTTCTATTGAGATGTATATTTTTACTTTTTGGGAAAAGGGAAGAAAGAAACTAATTGAATATGAAAGATAAAATGGTGATGCACCTGATTTGGGTAAAGATAATGCAATCTGATCCACAATGTTTGCTTAGAAAACTGACTTCTACACAATCCAGACTTGGCATAAATACCACAAAAGTGATTCTAAGGAAGGTTTGAAAATAGGTTTTATAAAGGAAATGGTTTTTTCACAGCATAAAAAGACTATTTTTGGTTAACACAACCTAAGACCTGTGATGAATATATGCTTTAATGCTACAAACAAGGAAGTGAGACAATGATTTTGAAGGTTTAATAATAAAACACAACAAAATTTCATCAAATCACTTCAACAAACAACACAAAAAGGAAAGGTAATTCAACTGATCTAAAATAAACAAAGGAAAGCTTTGCAAATAAGACAAAAAGATAACCTTAACTTGCTAATCTCTCAATAAAACTATAAAAGTGAGCTACAAGAAATCTCTAATCTGTCTAAATCAGAATGAGAATCAAGAACTATCAAAAACAAACTTTTGCTTTACAATATATAGGTTTGCTCTCTCTAAGAGGTATGCAAAACATATGGACTTGCAGATAACTACCTCTAAAAATACTCATTCCCGAGCAACCTAAAAAATTCTCAAAATTAGGGCCTAAAACTACCACAAATTAAGTAAAAATAGCTTCAATTTGGGCCTCTCCATATGCTTGACCAAAAAGTTGACCAAGGACCCTAAAAATACTCCTAAAAATCATGCAAAATCTCCTAGGTGACCTAGTTAACTCCACTAATCAATTTGCATGATTTTGCATGAGCAAAATTGATTGAGTAAATAATAAAGTAATAGAATATTACTTATTATTGGTTACAATTTGTACTATTTTTTATTTTACAATTTGTGAAAAATAATAAAGTAATTTATAGAATATTACTTTATTATTTATTTACAATTAATGACTTTATAAAATCATGCATGATTAGAAGAAAAATATGACTCCTTTTCACTCCAATTACATTTGCCTATTTTGCATGATACGAGCAAAAAATAGGACTTAGGGACAAATACAAACTCCTTGTGAGAAAATATCCCTATTTTGCATGATTTAAATATACATTAAGACAAAAAAATTTATATCCTTATCACTCCATGATCAATAAAAAGAAACATTATCTCTCTCTGCAAGATAAAAAAAATCCGAGTCACTCCATGCATCATGACACTCTATGCACAAAACAATATGCATAAACATCTTTATGACTCCTATTTGAATTGTTTCACTATATATCCATGTATCCTGATGGTTTTGAAGCTTCAAGGCATTGATGACTCCTTAGTTATTGGTCCAAGACAATGATATATTCATGACTGCATTTTCACACTGCCATATATCAGCCTAGAGATAATAATGCCTTGTTGTTTTGATTTGTCTCTTTAAAGGCATAACTTGTATCTTTCTCTATGTTGTCTTTCATCTCTTTATTAGGCACATTAATCTAAAAACTTGTATCATATCCTTGCACTATGAATGCACTCTATCAATTGCTCTTTATTAATGAAATAAATACATGCATTCATAATGATACTGTACCTTAGATGGCTCCTGTAGCTTGGATGATTGTAATCTAATTTTTTGCATTCAGTCATGTTAATCTGATTTGCTCTAATCAACTGTAATAATGCCATGATGACATATCCTTTCTGTAAGTTGATTAGATGATGCATGATATAACTCAGAATGATGCATCCTATCTTTTCTGATACTCTTTTCAAAAAATGAAAAGAAACATGTTGGGCTCAAACCCTTGTGGGAGCCACATTTAATCCACATGTTTATTTGTCTTCAAATCAGCAACAAAATTTGTCCTATACCTGCATAGTGAACAAACAAGTTAGCATAAAAAAGTACTTGATAGCATTGATTGATCTCCTTCATGATTTCTTCCTAATTTGTGTCATATATCTGGTCTGATCTCTTATCTAAATGCATGATATGATAAGTAGATGTCTCTATTTGATAAAAGCATGTGATAAATGTAAACATCCAGAGCACTAACAGGGCAGTCCCCAAAATTTGGTAGGTTCAGCCAATGATGGCATGGAGTGAAGACTGAAGACTGAAGACTTGAAGGCTGGCTTCAACATCAATCTCCATCATCAGACAATGATGGATGTTTAGATTTATCATATGTTCTTTTCTCTTTTCTTTTATCAAATAGATACATAGCTTGCATGTCTGTAATTGCTCAGTCTAGTTACTCCCACGGCTTGTGTGGGACACATTTGAACACTTCTTTTTAAACATGATCAGTTAATTTCTCTTATGCATATGATGTATATGTATTTCCTTTTTCAATCAATGCATGAGAAAAAGTAGCAGATACCTAAATGTATGTTCAAAACATGACATGAAATAATAGTGCAATACAAATATCTTTCTTTCTTTTATTCAAAACTGATTAGCTAAATAATCAATTTAACTTATAACTTATGAAAGATCAAACTGTGTAGAACAACTGTATTTCTTGAATCTTTGATTTCTTGACAATCAATTTTCTTATCATGATAACTTATCAGTCTTGATTGGATTGATGGGTTATCCTGACAAATGGATATCATTCTTTGCTTTGTCAAGGTATCAATTGTTCAATGAATGCATAACTTTGAAGTTTTCTATTATTCCTTCTGAACAACTACACTTAGGTCCAACTAATTTTAAGTGTGAATAAAAAATTAGTAACAATGATGATGGCTCAAAGGCATATATGGTCACAAAGTGTGATTTTGCTAAGATTTGGGCTAGACAATTTGATAGATAATTTTTTGGACAAAGGCACCAGATTGTGCTACAAAGACACTAAACTATTTTACTAGAGGCATGAGACTGTGTTTCATAAGTGCTTGACTGCTGATCAGAGGCACAATACCATGTTGCAAAGGTGTTAGACTATGCTTCAGAAGCACTAGACTATGTTTGAAAAGCGCTGAGATGGTATCATTGATGTTTGTAAGGAAAATTTTGATAGATTTTAGATTTGATTTTGATTAGATTTGCTTTGACAAGAGAAAAAAATCAAACAAAGTAGTAAAGGACTGACACAACAGATAGTGTATGTTTGAGGCTCACGAAAAAAAGGCCAACGTCTTAACGGGTATAAGACATTTGCAAACTATTCAAGCACTTTTATCCCTAAAGACATGGTTTCATTGTGGTAGATCAGCTCACAACTTAAAATCTCTGTCGACTAAATGTCATTCCATATTGGTGTCATACATTTGAGTCTTTGTGAGAGATGATAGGTAGGGATATCTCACCCTCCCCTTAGAAAGATACAAGTAGGTCACAAAAGCTTATGCTAGCCAAGGGAGTACTATCTCTTCTCAAGGGAGGCAATGGTGAGTATCTTAAGGGCTTGTAACAATTCCCCTTGCACTGATGATTACCGCAATGTTCAGAGGTGAAACGGGTAGTCACTATCCAGATAGTTCTTAGTAGCTTTGAGGGACCAACACCTTGCGAGCATGTGACAAGCTACTAAAAGCTTTAACCAATCCTACTAAGAGTATCATATACCTCCCATAATGCAAAAATCATTTTCACAAAGTGGTGGTATGCCTCTTTTTGATTTGGCACCGTAAGGCAAGGCTGACACTAGTTAGGACTTGGCTTTCACCTTATCCTTCTTATATAGCGGTTTAAAGGAAAATTCTGCTTAGGGTCATCCATTTTGGATGAAGCGCAATCCAAAAGTAGGCCCTTCCGAAGGAATAACTGAAAGTAAGATCAAGCACATCAAACAAAGGTTCAATTGTCCCGTTATAAGAAAAATAAGGTGCAACTAGATTAGGCACACACATGATTGTAGTTGTCAATTGTCCCTTAAGAAATTGAAGTGTTTTGCATTCATGCCAATTGTCCCTTAAGAAATTGAAGTGTTTTTGCATTCATGTTCATTGTCCCTTAAGAAAGGAATATGTTCCTAAGACTTAGATTGCAAAAGATGATTGTTTTCAATTGTCCCTTAAGAAAGCAATATGTTTCCAAGACTTAGTGTGATAGTTTTGTAATTCTTTAACACTCGTCCTACATGAACATGTTAGAAAAACCCATTTGCTCTGTTTGAGTAATAAGAAGCTATAAAAAGTTGATTAGTTCCACCCAAAAACTCAATAGTTAGCAAAAAACAAATCAATTAACCGAAAGTGCTTTACTAATATTCAAAGGTAATTTACTATTTTATCGTAAGCACTTCACTATGCTACCAAAGGCGTGTTGATTCTGATCAAAGGTGCCTCACTGTCATGCAAAGGCACAACACTGTTGTGCAAAAGCACATCACTGCGGTGCAAAGGTGCTTTACTATTCTAGATCTAAAAAAGTCAATATTTCATCAAAAAGTTAGATTGAAAGATGATGTCATGATTAAATGATGGTCTAGAATGTTTGATAAATGATGAGATCTGTAACCAATGATCAAAATATGATAAGTTAGAAACCCTGCAACTCAAAAAAATAAGACAGAAACCCTAGAAAACCAGAGGTGCTATACTGGTGTGCAAAGGTGCCTTACTACTGACTAGAAGTGCTGTACTGTACATCAGAGACGCTTCACTGTCGCCCGAAGGTGCTTTGTTATAGACCAAAAGCACTTTACTGTGCTGCAAGGGTGCTTTTCTGTGTTTGATTGCGCTATTCTGTGGTCCCACCGAGCGTGCCAGAATGTGTATAGGATAAAATTGAGATTGAATAATGAGATCAAAAGTAATGATAATCAACAACTCAATCCTATAACATAAAGAGATCGATCTAGGCAAAATACCAATATCAATGAATAAATCAAATTAAAACAAAAAAGCCTTCACCTAGATTGTATAGTTCTCTTTGTTAGATTGTGCATTGCTCAATAACGTTGCGTGCCCATGGTGTTGCAACAAGCAGATTTGGATAGTGTGCTCAATGGTTTGATATGATGTGCTCAACAATATGTAGTATGCTCAAAGCACTATAAGAATGCCTATAGCTCAGATGCATAAAAGATTCGAGAGGGTTTGTAAAGGAGATGAAGGGGGTTTATATAGGTTTGAATAAAGATCGATCAATGGATGAGATAAATCTAGAAATCATGATGAATGTGCACCTGACATGTGTCACACAAAAAGATATTTTTATTGAGTTAGCTAATTGATTTGAGAAAGACATGATAAATATATGATTAGATTTCATAAAAATAGAAATGTTTTTTTCTAATTTATGAGTTGGTGATAAAAACAATATTGATTAAGTTAGTTAACTCAACTTTAGATTTTCTTTTTTGCATGATTTGATTAAAATTAAATATTAAATTATTTAATTTTGTGTGCATGATGAATAAGATTTATTTTTAGAAGAATTGGAAGATAAAAAGCAAATTAAATAAATAAATTTATTTAATTGTTTGTGCATGATTGAAGACTCAATAAGATTTGAAGATTTAAATAAATTAAACAAATAAATTGTTTTAATTTATTTTGCATGATGAAGAATAAATAAAATATTTGATTTGATTTTTAGAAGAGAGATTCAATTTAAATAAATTTGAATGATTTATTTAAATTTGGAAGATTAATTGATTCAATTAAATAATTTAGAAATTATTTAATTGTGGATAAGAGGAAATGATAAATTAATTAAATAATTAATTTATTCAATTGATGTAGATTTGAATATTAGAAAACGGTAATGATTTAATTAAATAATCAAAATTATTTAATTTGGATGGATAAAGAGGAACTTGATAAATTTGAAATTAATTAAATAAAGAGGATTTATTTAATTTATGTTGAAAAAATGTGATTTAGAGGAAATTGATGATTTTAATGAAATTAATTAAATAATTAAATTATTTAATTAACACTAAATGCAGGTGATTTGGAAGAAATGATTAAAATGCAAATGATGTCATGTGAAGGGTCATTTTTAGGTGTCTACAAATCCAATTTTCCCTATACACATTTTGGTATGCCCCACGGGACCAACCCCCTGATTTAACATTATTTTGCTTGAGATTTGTTTTTGAACTACAGGTACGAATCTATGCTTCTGACAGGTAAAACTGTGCTTCTGGTCGATAGTCCTGCGCTTCTGGTCGACAAAATGACGCCTTTCACAGATTGCACTACGCCTTTGGTCTATAGCATTGTGCCTTTGGTATCTATTATTTTTTGAGTTTTTGTTGACCTTATAGGATTTTCTGGCATCTCATTTAATTAGTTTTGTATGCAAGCTAATGTATTTGCAGGCATCTATCTGATTTGTTCACAAGCTAATTTATTTATGGACATGGTTTTTTTCCTTTTGACCTAATCAATAACTTACCTTATTGTTTGCTGTCTGATTTTGGTGCAGGGTAACAGATCCATACCTCCATCCAACCTCTTGGCCTATCAAAAATCCACTTATCTACCTTTTTAACGATGCGATTGACTTTATTCTTTGATTTTGCAGGACTTAGATGGAACTACACTTTTGGCCCATAGAAGTTTGCTTACGGTTGACAGAACTGCACCTTTGTTCAATATTACTTTGCTTTCGGTCAACAGTAATTTGCCTATGTTGTATATTTCTATGCTTTTGGTTAACAAAAGTTCACTTTCAATCAATTCTAATTCACTTTTGGTTAACAGAAGTTCACTTTTAGTTACTATTTTTGTGCTTTTGGTTTTGAATATTGCTTTTCTCTAACAAGTGGCTTTCTTAGAAACTAATAACAATTATACAACCTCTTATCACTTGAAAAAGAAGTAAAAGTGAAATTACTAATGAGTTTGGAGTAGGGTGCTTGACAAAGGATTCATTTTTATCATTAAGTCTTAGTAACACTTCATTTTCTTAAGGGAATTTACAATCATGTATGCTATGTCTTGAATATCTATGTATGTATGCTCTCTCCTCGCACCAAAAGGTGATCTTGGAGATAAAAAAATACTAGATCATTCACTTTATTGCTTTATTCTTGGGGACTCAAGAGTCATACATATGCTCTTCTCTCGCGTTTTAAAATGATCTTGAGAATCAAAAGTACTCGATATCCTCTCTAGGGGGCCTGCTAGGGGATTTCATCACATCTAGGGACAACCTCAATCATGTGTTTTGGAATGGGATATAAACGTTATGAGAATCGAAAGACTTGTTTCAAAGGAAGGACTCATTCTTGCTAAGCAAAAGCCTTGAGATCCTTGGTCCGCCAAGACTTGATTTGGTTTGCACAAGGTCAGAAGTTGGGACACCCTCATTCATAGACTTGAGCTCCACTGTACCTCATGTATATTTGGGGACTCCTTAGACACCTTGTGATCCTAGATAAGACCTTCAACCGTCATATCTTTCGATGCATCGTAACCGCATGGAGGAGAAGAGCTCACGCTTGTACCTTCATTGTTAGAGATATAATACACTTTGGGCAAGACTTTTTGTCTGCAAAGTAAAGGGTGTAAGGTGGTACATGACTTTGCATTCCTTACCTATCCTAGCAATGATCTACGGTATCAAGGGGATGGAAACTGCCATTATCTAATAGTGGGGGTTGAGGTTGCACTCGAGTGAGTCCGTGAGATATGACACTCCTACTTGAATAATTTTAGGATTGTGCAACAGTGTTTGGTGTATATTCTTGTTATCTACCAGTATTTACCATTTGTTATCCATGGAGGTTCATAGACTTGTGCACCCAATTCCAAAGAGTTAACAACCATTGTGTCTTGTTTGATTTTCTTGCCAAAGAACTCAAAACTATTCAGTCACAAAATCCCACTTTTGAGCTACAAAATTGTGCTTCTAAACTTTTTTTACTGCACTTATAGTACACAAACCTATGCCTCTGGCACATAGAAGCTCGCTTCTGGTTGACAATCTTCTGCCTCTCGTTGACATAATTGTGCCTTTAGCATACAGAATGACACCTTTGGTCCGATCAGTTTTTCCACTAGTTTTCACAGAGTCATGCTTTTGCATTATCCTGATACCACTTCTGGCTAATAGTACTGTGCCTTTGATTAATAGTCCTGCACTTCTGGCTCACAGAATTGTGCCTCTGAGTTATCCTATTACCGCTTTTGAGCTATCTTGGTACCACTTTTGGCAGACAGTCTTGCGCTTCTGGTTAAACATAGTCATTAGTCATATTTTCACCCAGAATCAGAGACTATTCACTTTTAGTCAAATTTGTCATTAGATCTGATACCACTCAGACCATCCACCTTTAGCATTTCAGTCATCAAGTCAAATTCACTCATCCTCATATCATTATTTGGACTTTTAGAGCCTTTTTATCCTCTTGAGACTATAGGATTGTCGTCATCATCTATCAAACAACCCAGACATTATCCAGCTTTTAGCTTTAGTTTGGCTTTCATCCCAGAATCTAGGTCACATCTTCTAGTTTATCTTTGATTTAAGAAATTGCCTCTCTTAGATCCATAGATAAATTAGCATGTTTCAAAATTAGTGACATATCTAGCTTAGGAGACTGGCCTCTCATAAGTTGGTCAAACTCACTATCCCTATCTGTCTTTCATTGAGTTCATTAGTCTATCTCTTGGAGGATAATCCCAATCACATCAATAATTAATCTAGATTTTATCAACTATCCAAAACAATCAATCAACACAATCATCCTAAGAGTCTCAACATTGTCACAAGAGTCCAAACATCACTCCATCCATCATCAATCCGCATCATATAAAATCTAAAACATCATATGCCTCTCACTAGGAATCAACATCGATTAGCCATGGAAGCTAGCCAAAACAATCCTCAAGACAACCCCACTTCACTCATAGATGCAACACAATTTACCACGGGCATGAATCCTCATGATTTTCTTCCAAAGGGATACACTATAGGTCCTTCCTCATCTAATCAATTTGTATAATATGACTTTGGACAACAATCTCAAGAAGTGTCACAAGACTAAACTGAAGGATTGCAAAACCTTGAAATCCTAGACACCATAGATAGACTCTTAGCTTCAGATCCTGTTGGGTGAATATTTTGTTCTCAACAAACTGAGGATAAAATGGTTATATCAACCATAGTATGATGAGATTAAATCTCTCCTCTCAGAAAGGGGGGGCTTCCTTCTTACTGCTATCTGAATCAACTGATGATTAAACTATGCTTATTTACACTACAATTATCCAGGTGGGCATTTCCATTAACATATTCTCTTTTTTCAGAATAAGAGAAACAACTTACAATAAAGACTCTGATGACTATAGTGACTAAGGAACTAAATAATATCAATTGTAGCAATAATAACCAATATACAATTCCGTTAGACAAAATAATAACATGAAAGATACTAGCACATATGAGTAATTAGAAAATCTACAGGAGCACAAAGTCTTCTGCCACTTTCCATGATGATTTCACTTAAATAATCCATGCAACAAATTATAGCTCAAAGACTATTAACTTACAATACCACAAACTCACAAGAATATAGATGATACTTGCGACACAAAGTCTACAATCTCTTAACCACACTTACATACAAAACATATATCTCCAAAGATAATACGATAACACAAAGTTTATCAGTATTAAATTTGATTTCCTCTCAACAATGAAATACTAGATCACCCACAAATCAACTTCAAGATAATATGAATAGATAGATGTAAGAACACTCTTTCATACAACAAATGTATTCCCAAAACAAAGGTTGGAGGCAAATTCACTTCTTTTATTGATAGGTTCTTGATTTGCACTTTCAACACAAAGTTTAAAATATGCTTCACAAAATTGGTAGAGCTTTGCTTTAAAGATTAAAAGGTATCTCATTACAAAAGAGGCCCTCTTTATTTATAGTGAGAGGCCAAGAGCAAAAATAGGAAAATAGCAACTACTTTGACTTATTCAACATGAAAGTCCAAATTGATTTAGGACTTTCTCTATTTTTACATGTAATTACATATTGAAAAAGTACATGTAAATATGTCTAGAACTAAAAACACAAAGCATGAAAACTAATTGAAAAATATGTTGGAGTGAGTATCTTGTATTTTGGACACACATACTCCTGCTCTGCTACTGTAACTATTTTCCCGCTCCTTTTGATTTTGAAAAATTTCCATGGCTATTGGGGACCTGAGGGTCCCCCTGTCCCTCCTTCCCCTTCAGTTTAGAGTAGCCTTGGGCTTGCTTCAGGTGAAGGTTCTATCCCCAGGTTTCAGGACAGTTTGCAGGAGCTCTCTGATCTCATGACTTTCAACAAGGCTTTTGATTCCTCTAGCCACGTGCTGCAGGACAAAGTGTCGAGTTCCAAGGCCTGGAAGAATACCCTCTTGGGGAAGGATTGGGAGGGCCCATAGGCTTTCCTTCAAATTTGTGAATCTATGGATGGGTCGGCGATTAAGTTTCGAGACATTACTATGGATAGGATTGTTTCTACTATGGAGAATGCCTTGGTGGGAATTTTTTTTTTCAGACCCAATATCGATCTAGTTAGGAAATGGGTGACTGCCAAATGGAAGGAGAAGGGTAGTGTAATAGTGAATCCAATGGTTGGAGGGATGATTCTCTTCAAATTTACCACTAGGGAAGACCTTTCCTCTATCCTAGCGGGGGGTCTCTGGATGTATGGAAAGCACAACCTTTCTCTTTGCAAGTGGAAGCCAGGCTTCGATGTAGCTGCTGATCTCAATAGAATTGCTCATGTTTGGATTAGGCTCCTAGGCCTCTCATTGGAATATTGGGATGAGGAGATTTTCATATGGATAGCTAACTCATTTGGACACTTCATCGCACTTGACAGCACAACCAAGAACAAATCCAGGTTAGTGTTTGCAAGGATCTGTTTTAGTGTTGATATTAATAAAGTTCTTCCTAACAATACTCTAGAATCCAAGTTTGGTAAATGGAGCCAACCCATTATCTACGAAAACTCTACCACCTTCTGCCAAAATTGCAATAAGAAAGGTCACCTGTCCTTCCAGTGTAAGGCCATAAAAGTTCCCTCAGAACCAAAGATTCAAGCCACTGATACTGAGGAAGATTACCCCTTTAAGGATGAGATTTTGAACATCATCAATTCTCCTAAAAAGGATAAGTATAATGCAGATTTGGCTGGTAAAAATATGTCTCTTACCCATAAGACTCTTGAGGATCCGGGTCCTCCTAGGCTTGAAGTGCCTGGGACTGGCCTCTCCCAAAAGACCCCTGATCTCTCCAAGGCAAGGAATAACACTCTCCCGCAGGTTGGTGGGTTGGAAGAGGGTGAGCTACACCAAGGGGAAGTTCTTGGTAAGGAAGGACTGGAAGAGAAGGAGGAGATGACTACAAGTGGTCTGAAAGGCTCTTCAGTTTTCAAAAGAGTAGGAAGCCCAAACAAAATGGAATGTAACAGTGGTGCCACCCAAGGGATCCCTTCCACTAGCTATAAAACACTCACTTTAACCCCTGGGGCAAGTTCCAGCGTCACTGACTCTGAAGGCTAGACCACTGCAAGGAGGAAAGACAAGGGGCATATCAAGAAGGCTATTGATGTAGCAGTTGATACTAAAATGGGTAGGCCCTCATAGCGGGAAACCAGACAAAAAGTAGTTAGCAAGGATATAGCAATGGGAAGATAGAGGACCTTGGAGATTAGCTCCAAGAAGGCCCCAAACAAATGAGAATCCTCTCTTGGAACATCAGGGGGCTCAATAGCCTCACAAATAGTTCTTTGTTAAGAACTGTATATATGATAACAAAGTGGACATTCTTATGCTCCAAGAAATCAAGATGAAGGGTGACAGATTCCAATCCATTGCTAGGAGTATTTGACCTAATGCTGATTACTTTATTTGTGATGCCTTTGGAGCCTCTAGGGGTATAGTCACTATGTGGAACAACATGACTATCAAAGGAAGCTTTATAGAAAAGAATAAAAATTGTCTTGCTATTAGAATTGAGTCAAACAATAAATCTTGGAACCTTGTCAATATATATGCTCCTAACCAAAGGGGCCCCAAAAGAGAGTTATGGAATCATCTATCCTCCCTAATTGCTAGGGACAACACTAGTTGCTGGATGTTAGTTGGGGACTTTAACACCCCCCTCTTCCCTGCAGAAAAAAGTGGTGGTATTCTGGACTACACGGACAACATGGCGGACTTGGTAAATTTTTTGAACAAAGAAGGCTTTATGGATATCGACATTCAAGGACACCGATTTACTTGTTCTAACCAGAGACAGGGAAGTAACTTGATTCAAGTTAGGTTGGATCAGGTCCTGGTCTCTTTAGGCTAGGATTTCATCAGTACTTCTACTTTGGAAGCCCTCCCTAGAACTACTTTGGACCATAATCCTCTCCTACTTTCTTGGAGAGATAAGGATGTCAAAGGACCATTCCCTTTTAGGTTCAAAATTATGTGGACCCAACATCTTGCTCATTTAGGGACAAATTATCCAGTTGGTGGAATGTTGTTGTCCAAGGTACCCCCATGTTTAGGTTGGCCCAGAAACTATTCATGGTTAGGAACAAGGTTAAGGGGTGGAATAGGCACACCTTTGACAATATTTTTGATAATAAAAGAAGGATCTCTACTAATCTAGGAGATATACAAAAACAGATGGAGAAATGATACAATTATGAGGATACTGCTAAGGAAGAAGAAGTTATGAGAAAGGAATGGAAATAAATGCTTTTAAAAGAGAAAATCTACTGGAAGCAGAAATTGAGGGTGTAGTGGCTTCATGAGGGGGACAAGAACACTTCCTTCTTTCACCAGTCTACTATGAGGCATAGGAAAAGAAATAGCAGTACCAGACTTATGGATGATAAGGAAATCTTGGTAGAGTCAGACTATCGGGTGGGGAAGGTTGTTCCTTCTTATTTCCAAAACTTCCTAGCTACCGAGGAGTGTAGGTTCAAACAGGAGCTTATTGACATCATCCCTACTTACCTTAATGAAGAAGATAATGCTTGGCTTAGTAAATTGGTTATTGAGGAAGAGGTCTGATCTTTCTTGTTCTATATGGGTGCTTTTAAGGCCACAGGGCCAGATGGCTTTCTATTAGAAAAATAATGACTAGGAAATAAGTAATCAAGATTGTGAGAGTTAAATAAATAAATAATAAAAAGATATTACCATAAAGTAGAAGCAAATCTGCAAGCATGCACCTAAAGAACAACATGGAGACAAGAGATTTTGAAGGGGGAAAAAGCAAAGAAAAAATCCCCATAGATTATGAAAGATGGCATGAAGCCATGAAATAAAAATATTACAAAGAGAGGGAGGAGCTCCTCAAGAAAATGAATGAGAAGAGAAAAATGAGAGAGGAATAATAAGTAAGGAGAGAGCACCTCTATAAATAGAGGTGAGAGGGGGAGTTGCATGCAACTCCCATAAGCCACCTTTCATGTGAATAAGTGCAATGTGTCAACCTCTTAAGGAGGTGGCTAAATAAATCAAATATTCCTCCAAGAGGAATAATGACGTGAGTTATCCTCACACATGTGTGAGGATACTCACTTAAAATAAAAATACTTTGTATTTAATAATACAAGTATTTAATGCAAAGAAATAATTTAATGATCTTTACTAAAGTAAGGATTTAAGTATCCTTAACCAAGTAAAGATTATCATTTTTAACACTTTCTCCTATTTTTTTTCAAGAGTTTTGGGATATTTTGTGTAAAGATGTTACTGAAGCGGCTTGTGACTTCTTTAGGACTAGGAAGCTATTGAAGCAAGTCAATCATACTTTTATTGCTCTTATTCCTAAAAAAATGGAACCTTTGTGTATGGGTGACTTTAGACCCATTAGCCTATGTAACACCATCTATAAGATATTCTCCAAGATCTTAGTTTCTAGACTTCAACCCATCCTCGACAGACTCATCAGCAGTAGCTAAAAGGGGTTTGTCCTGGGTAGATAGATTACTGATGTGGCCATCTCCACCCATGAAATTATACATTCAATGGAAAGAAGTAAGTTACCTGGAATGAATTTTAAGCTTGACATATCAAAAGCCTACGATAGAGTGGCATGGGTGTTTCTATTCAAAATTTTGGAGCAGATGGGCTTCCAAGGAAAAATTTTGCAGCTCATAAAAATATGTGTCAACTCTGTTAGATTTGTTGTCTTGTTTAATGGCATCCCTAGGAGCTTATTTAATGCTAGAAGGGGCTTAAGGAAAGGGGACCCCTTGTCCCCTTACCTCTTCATTCTTATAGATGAAGTCCTTAGTAGAAGCTTCATTAATTTAGTTAACTCCAAGGAGATCAGGGGCATTAAACCTGCTTCAACAGCTGATCCAATGGCTATTCAGCAATTTGTGGATGACACTATTCTATTCAGGTCTGCTTTGGTGGTTGAGGCTAGGAAATGGAAAAGAGTTTTACAAGATTATGCTACTTTGGCTGGCTAGTGCATCAATTATGACAAAAGCCAGGTGTACTTCTTCAACACCCCTATGGAACTTCAACAAAACATTATGGGGATTCTTGGTTGCGCTAGTGGTGTGCTCCCTGGTACTTATTTGGGTCTCCCTTTTACTGTTAAGGATGTGTCTCCTGACTATTAGAACTCAATTCTGGAAAGGATTCAGAAGAAATTGGCAGGGTGGAAATGCAAACTACGAAGCTAAGATGGTAAGTATCAACTTCTAAATGCCTCCCTACAAGGTATTCCTATGTACTTTTTGTCCCTTTTTAAAATTCCCAAGTACATAGCTGAGAAGTTTGAAAGAATCCAAAGGAACTTCCTATGGTCTGGGGTGGAAAATAAAAAGAGACTGGCTCTAGTTGGTTGGGACAAGGTGTGCAGGCTAAAGCTCCAGGGAGGCTTGGGGATAAGAAAGAACAACTTGCTTAATAAAGCCCTTATTGCCAAAATTAGACGGAACCTTTTAATGGGTTGAAAGGAATGGGGTAGTATCATGAAAGCCAAGCACTTCAGAAATATGATCCCTGAGGACTTTTTACATTCCCCTAGCTTCCCCAAAGGTTCTGTCACCTAGAACAATGTGATAAAATGTAGATCTATGCTTCTGTAGGGTATCAAGTGGAAATTGGGAGATGGTAGAACTATAAGATTCTGGGAAGACAGCTGGTATAAATGGGGCTTGTTAAATAGAGTTTAAAATGTCCAAGGTTTGGTCAATTTGGCTATTTCTCTCTTTGGAAGAATGGCTTGTGATTATATCCTACTGTTATGTCAGAAAAATGCACCCTTGGGGGCTTTTTCCTATTAAGGTTTAGCTCCTGAGTCTTTAGATTGCATTTAGAGCATCTTGCATGATAATTCAGACTCTCGATGAGAAAACCCTTGGGTCTTGTGACAAATAGGACCTAGGGGGTGCTAATTTAATGATGTCAGAACAAAGACAGGGGGGTGGACAAGGGCGCTAGCAACCTAGTCTAGACTTATTTTGGGTCTGTCCTAAATTCAAATGTTAGGTTTGTGACTGTTATTTGGTTTCCAGGTTGACATCATAAGTTTTAATTAAGAAATTATTTGTAGGAATCTTAGTAGTTGCATATATAAGCATGTTTAGGTTATCATTTGAAAACTAGATGGACATTGTGATTCATGAGCTTATGTTAAAGTGATCAAGGCATTCACTGTGTTGCAGAGCATAGAATTGTTATTGTGTTTGTTTTTGTAGGTTGGATTCCATCTCCTCCTCGTGGCATTGAAGAGCATCTTGCTTCCATGAGAGCTTCATCATCAAGGTGACATCTATTGTGTTTTATCATCATTATCATTTGGATTTTTGCCTCTATCCCACGAGGATATGCACTCTCTCCTTGACAACAGTGTTTGGAAGACTTGAATGTCTCTCCAGGGCTTGACTGAGGCAAGCCTCTAAACACCACAACCCCCTTGCACACTTCTTGTGATTGTAGGTTACAAGTTGCAAAAGCAAAAGAAGTGGAGTTGCAGGGAGTAGGAAAATACTATGGAGATTCCAGATCCCGAAGGAGGAGCCTGCTTGGACTAGGGTGCCATCAACATTATCCTCCACATCCGAAGCTACAGAAACAAACTGGGTAGTGATAATAAGGGTTTGTAGAGTTTCTGATATCTAGCAGAAGATCCCTCAGTGGACTAGGGCACCATCAACATTGTCCTCCGCATTTACATTGCCAAAAACTAAAGATACAACAGAAATCAGTGTCGGAAGGAGATCAAGATTCCATAGAAAAAGTAGCACATTGGACTTGGGCGCCATCACCATTGTCCTTGACATTTCCATTCTCTAGACTGTAAAAAATAGTGAATTAAGGTCCTCTCCCCTTTGTCTTATTTCAGTAGCATCAATTGTAATTTGTAGATATACTTACTGTTTTGCTTAAATTAGGGTTTTAAGAGCATGAGAGCATTAATTAGAGACATTGTGTGATAACTTTTGAATTTCCCAACAAAACCAAGTGGCAACCCAACTTGATAGATGACTCTCCTCTCGATAGGAGAAGCACTCGGTTGAAAAGCCCTTGGAATGTTTGTAGTGAAAGGACGATTCTACATAAACCCTTGAAATTGGAAAACCCTCTTTTTACCACTAAACATTTTGGTGAATCCAAGTTTTTAATGAATTTTGCACCTTGCTGAGTGTTGTACTATAGATTTGCATTTATTTCATTCATCAATTTCATATTACACTTGACAATTTACAAAAAAATTGATATATTTGAAAAAAATTGCATTCTAGGGTTTGAATTTTGACATAGTTTAATTGCATCTAATTAAATTTTTGATTTTGCATTAGATCTTAAATTTATTTTCATTTAATTCATAATTTTCATATTGCATTTAAAAATTTACAAAAAAGAAAATTGAAAATTTTGAAAATTTAAAAAAAAAATTGGCATTTTTAGCTTGCATTTTGATTTAATTTGAATTAATTTTTATTCAATTTCAAATTTTTGCATTAGATTTGAAATTCATTCATTTATTTAATTTTCATCTTATTGCATTTGAAAATTTACCAAAAAAAAAAAAAAATTTGAAAAAATTGAAAAAAATTGGCATTTTTAGCTTGCATTTTGATTTAATTTGAATTAATTTTCATTTAATTTCAAATTTTTACATTAGATTTTAAATTAATTAATTAATTTAATTTTCATCTTATTACATTTGAAAATTTACAAAAAAATTGAAAAATATGGAAAATTTAAAAAAATTGGCATTTTTGGCTTGATTTTCAAATAATATGAATTAAATTTCATTAAATTTAATTTAATCTATGATATTTTCATTAGATCTGATTTAAATTACATAAATTCATCAATTAATTAATGTCTTGCATTGCATTTTTCAAATTAAAATTGCTAGGGTTTGCTTGAAGTTTTGAATTTTTTATAACCTAGTAATTTCAAAAGCTAGGGTTTGTAGGTAAAATCTTATTTTCAGATTTTTCTACTCATATTAGGCACTCATTAAAATCTGATTTTGTATGTAGTGTTGCATTTCAGTGTGTTTTTGCATTCATTTTACATTTACGCATATTCAATTTCAACAAAAAAATAGCAATTTTCAATAAATTTTGGCTCATTTTGCATATAGGATTGCATTATTGGTGTGTTGTAAAGGATCTTGTGACCTTATTGGACTGATATTAGACTTATTATTCTCCACCCATTCTCAAATACGTTACAACACCCTTTCTACTAGGTAATCACAATGAAAATTTGTGAATTTTTTTATATTTTAGCTATATTCTCACTAGGGTTTGAATTGGAGTGGCACTATAAGCGTGTTGTGACAAATTTTATGACATTAAGTGGCTGATATTACTGTTATAATCTTCTTTCCTTCACAATTTTCCTCACAACACTCCTTTTATTCATGTGCATTGAGAATTGGTGAAAAATTACATATTCTGGCATATTTTCACTAGGTTTTGACTTATTGACTCTCTAGAGTTGCACCAAAAGCATGTTGTGAAAGATATTTTTGCATCATTGGGCTGTTATTAGGCATATCATTTTTTGTCCTCCTTTAAAATTCTTCACAACACCTTTTCTTTCATTCGTTTGCATTGGAGAAAGTTGAAAAATCAAGCATCTTAGGTCATTTTCATACATACTTTTGCAATTGTTCCTTACATACCCTTTGACAAACTTTTAAAATTTGATTTTACACTGCTGATACAAGAAATTTAATAATGGCATCTTCATGTTATTCTTCTTTGAAATCTTTGCACGAGTATATCCTAGATTTTGAAAATATCTCTAATTTCACTAATGAGAATCCTCATGTTCTAGAGCACATAGCTTCTGTAAGTAGTATTGATGCTTCTATATGTTCTACATATGAGCTGTAATTACTTTGTTATACACATGATTTTAGTAGCTTTGCTTTATTCATAGGAGCATATCCTTTGATATTAGAAGATTTAACTAAATTCATCTCTAGGAATACTCATGAGAAAGATGAGAGTGAAAATTCTTTTTCTGCTATAGAATATGATGATGATGATGTACCTTCCTCTCATCCCAATGCTCTCCTTGGCCAAGATGTAGCATTAGTGGATGAGAAAATGTCTCTCACATTAAATCCTCTAGGGATAGATGTCGAGAATATTCAATAGGAAAACAATGTTAATTCAATATTTATTAATAGACTTTGTAGCAATATTCCTAGGATGATTGTGCGAGGGGCACCTAGTGCACCCTCTTTCTTAAAGCTAGTGATTATGGTTCAAGGTGCTCAACAACCACACCATAATGTGATTGCTCACACATATAACACTCATAATAACAAGCAAAGTAAGCAAACACCTCATGTGCTTGTCTCCCTTCCATGTTCTCGACCTATGCTCCCCCCACCACCTCGTCTTACTCATAAAAGTGGTCAAGAATATGATCTTGTCGAACAACTCTATGCTACGCCGGCTAAAATCTCTCTTTGGGATTTAATACAAACATCACTTGCATACCATGGAATGCTCCAAGATGCTTTACAAAAGGTGATTGTACCAGCTACTGCTAAAATGACTGATGTAGTAGCTGTGTTAGGCAGGATAAATGTGACAAAAATGGACATTCTCTTTCAACAACATGAAATACTTGCGATAAAAGATGAATATGATCCTCTTATAATCTATGTCACCATCAATAAAAAGTTTATAAAGCGAGTTCTGATTGACAATGGATCGGCTCTTAATGTCTGTGGCATTGACCTACTACATAATATCAATATTGACAAATCTTTAATTAAGCGAGATAAGACTAGCATCTGTGGTTTTGATAATAAAAGTACCTCATCTATAGGCACTATAATTCTACCTGTAATGGTTGGACCAGTGATATTAGATACTATTTTTCATGTTATGCCAAGGGGTTCTCTCTCATATAACATGATTCTAGGTAGACCATGGATTCATGCCATGGGGGCAGTCCCGTCTACCCTTCATCGATCACTTAAGTTCATTTATCAAGATAAGCTCTACACTTGGAAAGCCGATCCTGAACCGAATACTTGTTCACATATTGAAATGCCAAAACAAGTTAGAAATCAGCAAAGACTAAACAACTTAGAAGTTCATTCAACAATGCCTCTTGCCACAGATAATGTTCAAAATTCTCAACCATCGAATGCACTTTTTGATGACGATTGGGGTTCATTAGATTTTAATCCTTGTAATATGGGAGAATATAAACATAATAGCCTTGATACATCAAAAGTCACATTGATCTCATCCAAGCAATCTTTTGAAGCTCCTAAGAAAACCAAAGTCTCCTTGGTTGAAAGTAAAGACAATACTCCTACTTATACTACAGATTATGACACCTATGAGGCTTCACCATCTTCTAAGGAACTGACATCCCTCTATGGTCAAGGATTTAAAATTCTTTATAACAATTGTGACTATGTAGATAATGGATGTGGTGTAAATCAACAAGGGATTCGAGTACCTATAGAATCTGCTTCAAGACATTACTCAAGCGGCATTGGATATAATCCTTTTCAAGAAAAGAAAGCCTCCCGTCAGCCTAAACTAAATATTAATAGGATATCAACAAAACCAAACCAACATGAAGACATGCTGAGTCGATAAGACACACTTGTTGTAGCAAATATTATATTAGCTCTCAAGGGTGCCCTCTTCCTAGACATGTATGTTATTAACATTGGGATCTATCAGGTAAGTATCTCTAACCCTTTTACCTTCGTGTTGTGTTTCCCCCGTGATGTGTTATGTGTTGTTAGGCCTCCTAGGATGACCCTTGATTCTCTTGTAAGGTCAAGGATACTAGGAGACCACCTCTATCATGGCCTTCTATTTGTATCATCATTCTTCTATATTTCCTCTCCTTTGATTTCATCGTTGTGTGTTGTGTCTTAAGGACATAGCGTTGTGGTTGGTGACTTGGGGGAAACCTCCTACATGACTATCCCTAAGGCACTTATTCTCCTCTTTGATTTATTGTTTACCTTCCTCTAGTGGTTCTATCTAGCTACCGGATGATGAAAAACATATTATATTGATGTGGACCTAGTTTCCCTTTAGCGAGTAATCAAAAAATGGACTTAGTCCATACATGATGACGACGTTGTAACATATTATTTGACGCTTGGCTAGTGGAATCACTCCATGTGATTTCTCTATCTTGATGTTGATGTCGATGTTATCTTATCTTGCTAACAACACTTTAACAATACTGTTGCTCTGTGCACTTTGTTTATCATGGCTATCGCCTTGCTTGGCTCTTTCATGTAGTTGATCATATGCAATGTTGTTTATCATGGTTATTTGGACGCTAACACCTTTCTTGTAGGAAATTATGTGTTTGTGGGAACATTTGGCGATCATAAAGTACATGTCACCTCTGGGGGCATGGGCTTTGCAAGAGCTTGTGTTCCCTTGTGTGTTTTCTTCCTACCTTAATGTGCTTGATATCGATACGTGATATCAACCACCTTAAGGTGGGGGCATAGATAAGGTAAGCCATCTTCTTTAGATGATAGTTAAGCATGTTTGAACAATTTGAAAATCAATCACAATCATTTAAGCTCTCTATAGAGGCAGGATATCAAGCATATCCTTTTATTTTAAGCCCTCATCGCGAGGCGGGGATAGTGTATTTCTCGAAGAGATTGCATTATCCTGTCATTTTCAAAAGTCCTCATTACAAGGTGGGGAGCGGTTCTGTGACTAACTCTACCCTTAAACATGTTTTTGGTGATTGTTGTGGTGAAGCCCAATCGTCAGTGTGTGCCTATAATGTGCTTGAGATGGTGATGAACCTAGCAGAAGTTTCACTCCATCACTTGTTTGTCATGTTTTCTCTGTGTGTGTGTATGGCGTGTTTGTTCTCAAAGTGCAAGAATGGTGGCGATGAGCTCCTCTACACTTTGGGATTTGTTTGTTGTATTTGTTCTCAAGGTCGAAGACTGGTGGCGATGAGCTCCTCTACACCTTAGGATTTTGTTTGGCATGCCTATTCTCAAAAAGTGCAAGACAGGTGGTGATCAACTCCTCTAGACTTTTTGGGATTTATTTGTTTACTTTCCTTGTACTTGCATTTTGCATTTCATATAGGAAAATTAAAAAGAAAATAATCACTGCATTCACTATATTCTCTGTGCTCTGCATGTCTTCAATGTTGTATTCTCCATGTTTTGTGTGCTTGTTATTGTCTTCAACATGTTTGGCGTGTCTTCTTCGTGCTTGGCATGTTTGCTATGTTTGTTGAGCTTACTTTAATGCATGTATTGACCTTATGTTTATACATACATTAAAGTGGGAGCTAAATGTTATGTCAGAAAAATGCACCCTTGGGGGTTTTTCCTATTAAGGTTTATCTCCCAGGTCTTTAGATTGCATTTAGAGCATCTTGCATGATAATTCAGACTCCCGATGAGAAAAACCTTGGGTCTTGTGACAAATAGGACCTAGGGGGTGCTAATTTAATGATGTCAGAACAAAGACAGGGGGTGGACAAGGGCACTAGCGCCCTAGTCCAGCCCTATTTTGGGTCTGCCCTAAATTCAAATGTCAGGTTTGTGACCGTTATTTGGTTTCCAGGCTGACATCATAAGTTTTAATTATGAAATTCTTGGCGGGAATCTTAGTAGTTGCATATATAAGCATGTTTAGGTTATCATTTGAAAACTAGATGGACATTGTGATTCATGAGCTTATGTTAAAGTGATCAAGGCATTCATTGTGTTCTAGAGCATAGCATTGTTATTGTATTTGTTTTTGCAGGTTGGATTCCATCTCCTCCTCATGGCATTGAAGAACATCTTCCTTCCATGAGAGCTTCATCATCAAGGTGACATCTCTTATGTTTTATTATCATTATCATTTGAATTTTTGCCTCTATCCTACAAGGATACGCACTCTCTCCCTGACAACGGTGTTCGAAAGACTTGAATATCTCTCCAGGGCTTGACTGAGGCAAGCCTCTAAACACCACAACCCCCTCCCACACTTCTTGTGATTGTAGGTTACAGGTTGTGAAAGTAGAAGAAGTGGAGTTGCAATGAGCAGGAGGACACTGTGGAGATTCTAGATCTCAAAGAAGGAGCCTACTTGGACTAGGGTGCCATCAACATTATCCTTTGCATCTGAAGATACATAAACAAACTGGACAATGATAATCAAGTTTTGTAGAGTTTTCAACATCTAACGGAAGATCCCTCAATGGACTAGGGCTCCATCAACATTGTCCTCTGCATTTACATTGCTGAAAACTAAAGATACACCATTAATTAGTGTCGAAAGGAGATCAGGATTCCACAAAAAAAGAAACACATTGGACTTGGGTGCCATCACCATTGTCCCTGACATTTCTATTCTCTAGACTACAAAAAATAGTGAGTTAAGGTCCTCTCCCCTTTGTCTTATTTTAGTAGCATCAGTCGTAATTTGTAGATTTACATACTATTTTGCTTAAATTAGGGTTTTAAGAGCATGAGAGAATTAATTAGAGACATTGTGTGATAACTTCTAAAATTCCCAACAAAACCAAGTGGCAACCCAACCTGATAGATGACTCTCCTCTCGATAGGAGAAGCACTTGGTTGAAAAGCCCTTGGAATGTTTGTAGTGAAAGGAGGATTCTACATAAACCCTTGAAATTGGAAAACCCTCTTTTTACCACTAAACACCTACCCAACAGAGGGGGGTGGAAACTGTTGTCAAGGTCTGGTGGACCTCATTTAGAAAGAAGATGAGATTCAACTCTCTTAGAGATTTTATAATTCCCATCTTCCCACAGAAGGATAAAATGTTGTGGGCTAAGGAGAGGTCTAGGATTTTTACTATCAGATCTGCTTATAACCTCTTTATGCCTCAAAATAAAGATAACCTATGGAGGAGGGTTTGGAATCATAACCTTATACTAAAAATTAATCATTTTTGGTGGTTGGCAGTGAAAAAAAAAAATCCTAACCATAGATAACCTTTGACTTAGAGGATTCCAAATACCCAACAAGTGTACTCTCTGCTTTAAAGATGAAGAAACTATCCCTCATCTCCTTCTATAGTGTGACTTTTCATGGAAGGTCTGGAGTCTAGCTATGAACAATCTGGGAATCCCTTGGTGTTTGAATGAGGACCTACCTGCTCTCTTAAGCTCCTAGTCCTCTCCTCTCTTCCACCCTATTTGTAAAGAAATTTGGGCCCTGATCCCTCCCATTCTATCTTGGGCCACGAGGAGGTTTTTTGTATGATTTCCAAACTCCTGCAGGACAACCTCTCTAACAGCACTTTGAAAGTTGTTGAACATCCTCTGAATAGCTTGGAAGCTAGTATCATAAAGAAGTGGAACATTTCAACAAGTATTTGCAGGATGGATGACACTAGGAGAAGAGCTAGAGCTAACACTAAATGGTCCCCCCTTGTGGGTTGGTCCAAACTCAACTTCGATGGTGCTACTAAAGGCAACCTTGGGTTGGCAAGTGGAGAAGGTGTTCTAAGGTCTGACAAGGGTGCTTTCTTGGCAGCTTTTGTTGGGGGGATTGGTGAAAACACTAATAATATGGCGGAGGCCTTGGCCCTTCTCTGGGGCCTCAAAGTTGCTCTGGCTATTGGCATCAATCAATTGGTGGTTGAAGGTGATTCCAAGCTCATTATAGATGCTGTTAAAGGCAAAGCCATGGTTGGTTGGCAGGTTGAAAACATTATTCATGATATTAAAAATTTTCTTTTAAGTTTCGAAGGTATTGAAGATGTTCATACCTATAGAGAAGGCAATCAGGTTGTGGACCTTATGGCTAACCATGGGACTAATCTCTACCCATTCAGGTGTTGGAGAAACATCTCTATTCTTCCCCCGAATGTTAGAAACAACATTCAAAAGGAGGCATCTTCCTAAGTGTCCATGGCTCTATACACCCTTCTTTTTGTTATGGTTAGTAACTTCATGCTATCCCCTCATTATTTGGAGTTGCGTGCAAAGGATGACATCATGATCATGACAACTCACTTTCCTCGATTGAGCTGGACTTTAAAGTTCCATGTGGACTGTTGCCAACACAGCGTCCCTCTGAGTCGTCACCTTACTGGCCTCTCAAGTCTTTTCATACGTTGTTGGTCGTTCTGGTTGTGGCGAGGTCACACGAGCCTTATAATGAAGAAAATTATGTCCCGAACAAGTTGGAGATTTTGAAGGACATTTATGAGTCTTTGGGGTAAGCAGCTTGCATTTACTGTAATGAGTATCTACTTATTTCTAGATTGTTCAAACAAACCCTATTTCTTGCCAAGCTTTGTTGCTGCATCCCTCATTGTTGGTTTAGTAAGTTTAGAAGAATGGGTGGTGACAAGGTGCATACTGAGCCGATGTCTTGTGGTGAGTTCAAGGAAGACTCATAGGTTTGGAGCCTTGCCTATGAGGGGTGAGTTACACTGTTCGTTTAATCCTTGAATGGTTTTGACGAGAATTTGTCTGTCCAATTTTCTATGTCATGGGATGTGGATAGGAGGGTGAAGGTTGGCAGTGTGTAGTTTGTTGCTTCAAAGGAGTCCATTGCCAGTGCTACGGGTTTGCAATGTAAGGACAAAAAGTTGAAAAAGAAAACTAAGGTCCAAGACTCAGAGGGGCTTAAGTATTTCTATCAGGAAGGTGAGAAACAAGTCAAACTGCAAGGTGGCTTTAGGCACGAGAGCTTGGTTAACCCATGGGACTAGGTATGTTACCTTATTATGAAGTTTTTCACTCTCGAAGGTCACTATAGGTGCTTCTATCATTACCATTTCACTTTGTTAAACCATTTTAGACATAAAACACTGGTTAACTTCCCTTTCTACTTGCTTTCTAGCCTTGAAGCTTCTGTTAAGCTGACTAGGAAAACTCGTGAGGGTAATGTGGCTATGGTTGCGGTTCCCCTGCATCAAGGTCTTGTATTCTTCCTTTACCAATTCCATTTGGCCCTTTGCCCTGTTCAACCCCCTAAACCTAGCCTTGTCAAAGATATTGCCAATGAGGATTTAGATGATAGTATCCTTCTCAGTGTCAATTTTGGTAGTCCGTCCAAATTGAAATCCCCGTCTCCTGCGGTTGTTGACCCCTCTAACCCTGCTGACCCCCCCTCTAATTCTCATGTTGTTCTAGGTTCTAGCCCCCCTTTCATGTTGGACACCTCTTCCCCTAGGGCCCAGCATTTTGGCTGGACCCCTTTGTCAGTTTCTAGGGGTGGGGATGGGTCCCATGGCCAATCTCGTAAAGAAGCTAATGAGGGCCTTTGTGAGCTGAGGAGTTGCCCTCCACCCCTAGAGGAAATAAACACAAGGGCTTGCAATGCCACCCCAGCTCTACCAAAGGTGGTAATAAGAAAGACAAAAAAGGTGAAGTGGGTTTGAGGAGTGTGGAGCTAGAGGCTAAGAAAGGGTTGGATATTCCCCAGTAGTAGAAAGAGGTGGAAGTTGTTGATGTCAAGGAGAAGGCTATGGGCAGGGAAAATATTGAGAGAATACCTAGCATTCGCAGGTCATCTAGGCTAGCTGGTGGGAAGCCCCATGTGTTGAAAATAGTTGACTATTCCTCTGCTTCAGATCATGATGACCCTGAGAATGAGATGGAAATAAGGGAGGTTAAGACTACTCCAGTGTAGGAACAAGAAGGAACTAGCCACTTCGACTCAATGAATAATTCATTTTACGACACTGAACAAGAGGAGATTGAGATTCTTGAGACCCCTGATAAGGAGGTGGAGAGTGCCAGGGAGGTTGAGCATAACAAGAAACTTGTGCAAGAGCTTGATAATGTTAAGTCCTGGCTCTCAGCCATGGAAAATAAAGTTTAGGTGCTAGTGACTGCTTTCTTGAAGGTATTCCATAGGGCATCCAATACCTTTTCTATTCTACAGGATGATCATGCCACTAGTGTTGATGCTTTGTTCGAGAACAAAGAGGAGTTGATCAAGTAGTTTAAATATGATTGGAAAGATCTATTACATTAGTCTTTTTGTTTTATGTTATGGTCTTAGTTTCCTTTTTGATAATGTTATGAACCTTTACTACTAGTCAACTATTTCTCTGTTACTCGTGGCCTTTGGCTTGTTTTGTTTCCCGTGGGGCTTTTGTTATCGAGATCTGCACCCGTGTTTGCAACTTATCAATACCAAAAACTAATTGAAAAATTTACTAAGGCATTATCAACTTTCTCCACCATCCTTTTCCCTAAAATTTGCAAACATTGAGAGACTTGAAAATAGAACACTACTATTTTGGAAAGTATATCCAACATAATCTGAGCACCTAAACTTGCAAACACCATTATCATAAACACCTCCATGTAGGCTACATTGTTCATCACAACTAGCAGTTGTATAGTAAGTTCCTGTATAACCTAGTTCACAATCGCAGACTCCTCTTGAATGACATGATCCATGCCCACTGCAATCTGTAGGGAAAGTTCTTGTACTACAGTAATTCCCAATAAACCCTAAAAAGTAGTGACATTTTCCACCAATGCACTCCCCATTATAGTTACATGATTTTGAGAATTGACCATGTAAGGCCAAAGAATTATCCCCACAAAGTTCATTATAAGGAGGGCATAACAATTCCCCATTAAAACCAATAAAGAGTATTAATCCACCAGCTTCAAGACAAGCTTTCCATATACCATCAACAACAACCTCCAATGATTTGTTTCTACAACAATGTTGATAACAACCATTCCCTTGTGTTAGAGTCCCTCGAACAAAGCCTGTCCGAACCAAAGATGATGCCATGCACCTGGAATCAAGTCCACACATATCTCCCAGCATACGGTTAGGTGATTGTGCACCGTTTGTATTAGTGCATGAACCATATAAATATGATACAAAATATGTACAATAATCTACCAAAGAAGATTGGCCACCTTTGTTGGGTTGAGGAAACTAGTGAGCCCATTGTGGCAACTAGCCACTATAGCTTACAATAGGGTAGTAACCTTTAGCCTCCCTATTATAAGTACAACTTGAAGAGTGAAGAATTACAATGGTAAGCCCCCTTCCACTGATTGCAGGGAGAACTAACAAAATAAACTCCTTGATGTCGGCCCCAATAAAGTTGTTCAACCATACTATAGTTTTCTTGATACCACCCACTATCCTCCAAAAGAGCTAGTATCATTGATGAAACAACCGACCTTGTGTCTACAAAGCCAGTCATGATCTCATTCATCAAAAGCCTCTTCTCCCGATGTGATTCTATTGTACCCCTTCCTCCTACTTCTTCAAGTTCTAAACTAGAAAACTCATTTAAAAATGCCCCATAGTGCAGCCTTGAGTGCATGCCAACACGTGGAAGCACAACTCGAGTCACCATTCGACCAAGTTTTATGTCACAACCTGATCTCATCTTCACTTGTGGTCATCTTGGAAATGTGCAAAGGCATGTGGATCAAACCCTGGAACATGCATGACCTCAACCAATGTGGCAAAAAGCAATGTTTCTACCTCAGTAGTAAGGTGTCGAGGTGCTACATTTACATGACCAACAATATCACGACCCCATTGATCATGTTCGCACACCACAACCCAGGAAAGAGTATTCCCAATCATCGGCCTTGTTGTTACTAGAAGTACTAGATCAAAATTTGCAACACCCTCCTCCACATATTGATAAGGTAACTGCACTCCACCATCTTGACCACATGTAGAAAAGCCACTTAATTAGAGATTACCCTTTAGAGGTTACACTATCAAAGCCCTTCTAAACCACTCTGAACCTAATTTTTTAATTCTGTCCCAAAGACCAACATGGGAACTAATTTCTACTCCGACCTCAACGCCCAAATCCTTAAACTTTTATTACAATCAATTTGTAATATCCCCGGTGTCCCTGTTTGAGTAACTCCAATGGGAATGCTACCAAAACTGGAGCCAGGCTAGAAAGGAAGGACCTGAACCATCAGAGGATTAGGGCTAGTTGTGGAAATAAAGACCACTAGACTAGCATTTACTATTGATTCAACAGGAGATTGTCCCATAAGTGATGTCATGGCGTCCATACTAGCTACGGCTTTAATATGTAAATAATCCAAAAAAAATTGCTTTACATATCTATTTGATGCTCCATTTCCATTCGATAGTTTGACAAAAGAATTCTCGTGCTTTCCTTTACCTATGGCATCATGCTCGAAGCTGACTGGCGTGTTATGAGAGACATTGAGCTCTTCCTTTAACCAATTGACAACTAGCTTTGAAAATTTTGGGGACGCATAAAGCCTTGAATAGCGTTTACTAATTGATGCAAAGTCCCTTTTTGCCTTAACAAGACTGTACAGATCAATCCTACAAATATACTCTCACCTTCAATCTTTGAAAGGCGATGCATGCCTATGCAATGGCTCATGGCGAGGAGAAATTCGTCTAACAATTCTTTCTTCTTTCCTAGGGAAAGATGACTCTCTGAGAATCCTTGGAGGAGGTCTAATGGGGGTCCGCTCCCTTCTCCTAACTTTTTGTTCCCTGCTCTCAACTTGCACCCAAGTTCTGCATGATAATTCCATTTCACATAGCAAAAGACTGGATCTTAGCACATACCATTGGATCAATTTCACTTGATTCTCTGTCTAGCTGCCTGGCAAGTGTAAGTTTGACAATTTTTGCTGACTCTACACATTGAAAATGCGAGTCTTGGCATGGGCAGAAAATTTCTCCGCATATGTATAATGTTTAGAATTGTGGGGTAGGTTTTCAAGATACTTCCAGGGTCGGCAAATTTCACCGACATTGCATGGAGGTAAAAACTTTGCAAGATGGAGGATCGACAAATTTTGCCGCTTGTACACATCGAAACCATTGAAGTGTTCACATGGGCAGAAAATTTTTCCAACCCTATGAAAGTGGTAAAAACTTAGGAAAATTTAACATGATCTCTCAGGGTAAGGTCAAATTTGTAAGACTTGCATGGTCGACACATTTTTCTGACCTCGCAAAAAGGTATAAACACATGGTAGGTAAAAATATGACACGATGAACTTTGCCGCTATGACACAAACAAAATTATGTCTTCAAAAGGCATGTAGGAAACAAAACTTCAAACCAAACCCTAATTTTATACATGAATTATGACTAACATAAGGAAGAGTTCTAGGGTTTACTACCTAGGATAACACTATCTTTTACAATGAAACCACGACCATAGAGAAAAATTCAAACAATGAAAACCTAAACAAACCTTAACATAAACACATAAATTTGAAACAAGAACATAACCATTGCAAACAACATTTAAACGAAAGGAAAAACAAAATAAAACCAACTTGGATAAAACAACGATCACTGGTAAAGGCCACCACCGAAATTGGTTAAAAAATCTCTCGCAGACTACGCAAGATCCAAAGCGGGCTAACTCAAACAATGCAGGAGAACAAAGAGGTGACAAGAAGAAAGTAAATAATGAAAATCAACTAATAAAATCACCTATAAAAACTCAAAACACCAAAATCGAAGCACATTTATTACACTTCAAGTGAACTAAGTGATGCAGTAATGATGAAATTTGTTGCTCATGTAACACTTAAGGGAAGACATGTAGGGTCAGAAAATTTCACCGCCCTAGCATGTCTAAAAGCTCCTAACATGTAGTGGCAGAGAATTTTGCCAAACCTACATGTCAATGAAAAATTTCTAACTCTAGAAACTGAAACTTGCAACTTAAATTATTTTGCAAATTTCAAGAAACTGACACTAGACGATGCTCGGGCGGACTCTCCGAGGCTAGGGGAATGTGCACAAAGATGATTGTGATTGTCTCATTTCATGGGCTTAGAGTTGTGGGCTACAAAATAGACAAATTTCATAGGGGTCATCCCACAAATTGAGCTTTGCTGAATTTGAGGATAATAGATCCAAATAGATTCTTTCTTTTGCTTGCTAAGCAAGGAGATAAGTTGGCTAGTGTTTTGAAAAATCCACAATCAAAGAGAAAGACCCCATTAATGATGCTATTTCTGCTATGGGAATATCACACCTTACTTCTATTCAAACCATGTCTACCATAACACCCACAATTCCAAAGACACCTACACATAATGTTCCGCTATCACCATTCACCAATCAATTTGTCAATCCACTATACCAACCTACCACATGACTTGGACCACTTGTTTCTAGTATACCAGAATATATTCCTCTAATCACTCTATCCATGTCATTCGTGCCTCAATCTAACCCTTCTTTCACATCATATACCCCTCAAACATCATATGCACCTCAAACTTACCATGCACCAACATACACGACAACACAAACCCAATCATCTATTCCTCTTATATCATTCACCAATACACCCCAAGTGTCACAATCCCAATCATCTATCCCTAACATATCATATGTTACTCCACCACAAGCATCACAACCTCATTACTCTTACATGAACCTAACAATCCACCACAAAACTCGTAACCCCAAAACTCTTACACCATACCTAACAATCCATCTCATGTCTAATCTTACATATCCAACACAAATCCCCAACACATAGCACAACAATCACCATCATCTTCTATTTAACAAAGTCTTTCTCAACAACAACAACAACAACCCACATCTGAAATTGATCTTAATTTTTCCAATCTTCAAAAACAAATTTCAGATCTTACCCTAGGACACACCAAGAAAACTTTCTCATTGGAGGAAGTTTGTCCTTATCCTTTTGATAGGTCACTCCCTATGATCCCTTTACCTCCAAACTTTGAAATGCCAAAATTTGACAAATACAAAGGAAAAGGTGATCCCAAAGAACATCTTAGGGAATTTTATATTGCATTCTTAGAGGTTGTCCATAATGACACTTATCTCTTATGCCTCTTCCCTCATAGTCTTGGAGGGAAAGCAATAGAATGGTTTTCTCATCTACCCATGGGTATTAAGACATTTAATGAATTGGTTGAAAAGTTTGTTACACACTTTTCCCTTAATATCGAACATGAGATTTCGATGACGGGCCTATGTAACAACAAACAATGCAATGGGAAAGCCTTAATCTCATTCCTATAAAGATGGTGTAACATGGCTAGCAAATTTCCTTGGCCTATCCATGAAAAGCAACTAGTTAGCATATTTATCCAAAACCTCAATCTTGAACTTGGCTTTCATTTACAAATCCAAAGTGATAACTCTTTTGATGAAATTATTTCTAAAGGTACAAAAATTGAAAAGGCCCTTATTACAAGAGGACTAGTTAAGATATTCAAAGAAACCAAAGACAACCCCCATACATCTAACGAAAAACCCCGTTTTTGGTCCAAAAATAAGAATGTTGTCAATGATGCTGTTATGGACACTAAACATGTTCAAACTCTCTAAACACCAGTTAATCTTCAAACACTCACAAAGACTGTCCCATCTACTCCTAGGGAGAAACCCAAACAAGACTTTACACCTAGATGCAAATTCACTCCATTGGGAGAACCTCTTGAGTTTGTTCTAAAGAAACTTGTCCAAAACGGTCTTATCATGCTACCAGAAGCTCGCCAATATGATGAACCTACATTCAAACCCTCTTGGTATAAAGACAATGAATATTGTGAGTACCATAGAGTCAAAGGACATAAGACCACTAGATGTATGAAATTGAAAAATCTTATCCAGAATCTCATCGATAGAGGAGAAGTCACTATTGATGATCCTCCAAAACAAAAAACAAATAAAGATCTCAACATGTACAAGGATCCATTCCCACCACATGGTAAAGGAAATAATGCAGACAAAGGTAAAAATGTCAACTATGCTTCCACTATAATTCTATTGTCGGTCGTTTCATACAAAGTCATATGTCTACTCTTTCCATCAAAGGAATAGTCCCTGATTGTGTTGTTACAACTTGTTGTGGTCATGTCACCCTTCATGGGCAAACACCTGGTATCCATATAAACTATGAGTAAAATATACTAGACCATCTAGGAAAGACCCCAGCTCAAATATCCATTCTAGATCTCCTTCGGTCATCACCCGCACACAAAGCAGTACTCGAAAAAGATCTTCAAGAGTCGTTTGTCCCAAACAAAATTGATGTCACATAATTCCAAGCCATGATAGGTCATATTGATTCATTGTACCATGTGGTTTTCACTAAAAAGGATCTTTCATCACAAAACCCTTGTCTAATGACACACTCCATATTGAAGTATTCATCCATCAATGCAAGGTCAAACATATTCTTATAGATGGCAGTGCTGGCTTGAACATTTGTTCTCTAAATCTGCTAAGACAATTGGGATACTCTAAGGATGTTATTGATTATGAATAAAGTATGACCATAAGGGCCTATAATGATGCAGAAAGATAGTCAGATGGTGTTATCCATTTACCTATTCAAGTTGGTCCTATTATATTAGAGACTCATTGTCAAGTACTAGGCCTTGATCTTCCTTACAACATCATCCTAGGTCACCCATGGATCCATACCATGCAGTCCGTACCTTCCATGTACCATCAATGCCTAAAGTTTCCTTTCAATGGTACAAAAATTACTATTCTTGGAGACCCAATTCCTTTTGAATTTTGTCGCACCTTGCAAGGGCAATATTAGAACTCCAATCAAATCCCAAACAATGTTGCAGCCCAACCATCTCCTTTATATATTGATCTAGATACCTTGATAAAAGCCTCAACTGATACATCCATTCCTGAGATCAAGGTCTAGTACAAAGATACAAGGCTTGGTGAGTATGACCTTGAAAAATCTTGCTGTGTGGGAAAGATACCTTTATCACCTAAATCATATGGAAAACCACCTATAGCAAAGGCAAGTAAAAAGGTAGTCATACAAACTAATCCCACAATATTCATTTGTTGGGGAATGTTAGAAGATGAGTCTATTGAAGATATCTCCTCTTGGATATTCCAAGAGGACAAAGTTCTAGTCACACTACCTATTGAATAATATAGCAGAGGTCTTTGAATTGTAAAAAATATGGGTTACAAAGGCCAAGGTGGTCTTGGCAGACATGGACAAGGAAACTTAGAACCCATCATTGTGACTAAGAAAAACAATAAGCATGGTTTAGGATACAAAAAGGAGGTACCATGATCCTCAGACATTGAGTTTATTCTCAACGAAGTAGTGAAGGCTTTTCCCGAAGTTACGATTTCTAACGAGGATACTATTGATGAATCGTACTTACACCTCACTGACCTATTTTAAGAGACTTCCATATTCATGATATCCTCCATCTCCCACTAAAACCTAGAACCTTCCACTCATATACCCTGAACTTATTGATTGGGATCAACAAGAGGCCCCCGTTCTTGATATCTTTCAAAATGATGATGCTATTGCAAAATTCATGGGACTTTGAGACTGTATTCCACGTGGTGATCACAAAGTTGGATTTGTCATGGAATTAGATCAGGCATCATACTTTGGTGAGAATACTAAATCCTCAAATCACACAAATGAAAATGAAAATATAAGATCCCCTGGTGAAAACCACACTATGGCACCTTCTGATCATAAAAAATTAAAAACAAAGGACATATCCAAGGGTGAAAACCTCTCTAAGGCACCTAAGGATGGAGGATTTGACCTTCCCTTACCTTCAAAGTATCAAGATAAGTCTTCAATATTAATTGAAAAATCATAGGAGATGAATCCAGAGGAACAACACAAAACCCCAAGATTACATTTCTAGTAGCTTCTCTTTCAGAACAAGAGAGAAAGGATTTCACAAAATTCTTCATGAAAAGAATAGTCAACTTCGCTTGGTCATATGAAGACATGCCCGGGTTGGACTCTTCATTAGTGGTTCATCATTTAGCAGTATTTCCAAATGCCAAGCCAGTTAAACAAATCCTCCATAAAATGCATCCCCATATAACATTACTGGTAAAAGCATAATTTTAGAAGTTTCTAGATGTAAAGTTCATATGCCCTATTGATTATCTAGATTGGGTTTCAAATTTGGTACCTGTTTCCAAAGTCTCTGGGGCCATTCGTATTTGCACAAACTTTAGAGATCTTAACAAGGCATGCCCTAAAGATGATTTTCCTCTGCCAAATATATACATCATTGTAGATTTGACAACAGGTCATGAAATACTTTCCTTAATGGATGCTTTTTCTGGGTATAATTAGATTATCATAGCACCTCAGGATCAACATAAAATAACTTTCCCATGTCCTTGGGGCACCTATTTTTGGCAAGTCATGCCTTTTGGTCTAAAGAATACAGGAGCCACATATCAAAGAGCAATGACAGTTATATTTCATGACCTTTTTCATACCATTATGGAAAACTATGTTGATGATCTATTGGGTAAATCAGCTACTAGTGCAGGTCACTTACAGGTTTTTGAGAAGATCTTTGACAGATTAGAGTAGTATCAAGTTAGACTCAACCCTAAGAAATGTGTTTATGGTGTTACTTCAGGGAAATTGTTGAGATACATTGTATCTCACAGAGAAATTGAAGTAGATCCCACTAAAGTCAAAGCTATAGTTGAGATGGCTCCTCCTTCTAATCTAAAACAACTCAGAAGCCTTCAAGGGAAATTGCAGTCCATCAGAGGATTCATATCACAACTAGCTGATAAATGTAAACCTTTTTTACATTTTCTCTGTAAGGATGTATCATTCAGATGGGATAGTAAGTGTCAACAGGCATTTGATCAACTGAAAGAATATCTAGCTACACCTCTAGTTTTGGGGCCACTAGTTTCAGGGCAACCTTTGTTGTTATACATCTCTACCACATCATCTGCACTTGGTTCTCTCCAAGCACAACATGATGATTCCAGTAAAGGACAAGCTATCTATTACATGAGTCGCACCTTGGTAGGATATGAGCTTAATTATACTCCCATGGAGTGGGCATGTCTAGTAGTAGTGTTTGATTCCCAAAAGTTGTGACACTATATGTTAAACCAACAAACCAAGCTCATTTCAAAGATAGATCTTTTGAAATATCTTCTATCCAAGTTGCTCTCACAAGCATATTAGCAAAGTGGGTCATGATTCTGAGCAAGTTTGATATATAATATGTTGATCGAAAGGCTATCAAAGGACAAGTTATTGTTGATCAACTAGCAGAGGCTCCTATGACAGAGACAAACCCTATGCTTTCTAATTTTCTAGATGAAGGGATTTTCCATCTCTCTCCATCAGTTGAATGGAATCTATACTTTGACAGTTCATATACCCAACATGGTTTAAGAGTTGGAATCCTCTTCATCACACCGCAAGGTGACTGCATTCCTAAGTCATATCAGCTAGCATTTCCTTCCACAAACAACATTTCTGAATATGAAGCTTTACTTATAGGTTTCCACATAGTAGTTTAGTGGAATATCAAATAGTTACATGTCTATGGAGATTCTCAACTAGTCATTCGACAGGTCATAGATGAGTACCAAACAAAAGATTAAAAATTGATGCCTTACAAAAGAATGGTTGATGACTATAAGAAACACTTTTCTACTATCTCTTTTGAACAAATTCCCAGGTTGAATAATAAGGCTACTGATGCTATGGCTACAATTGGATCCCTCCTGGATATGCCTATCAATACTCAGTGTTGTGAATTCTTGGTTGACCAATTGTTGATACCGGTTGTTGATGTTCCACCTACTAAAGTTATTTGCAAATTTGTTGGTCCCAATTCTCCTTGGTACTAAGATATCTATGAATACCTCCATGATAACACCATCCCACCAAACCTTACCACTACCCAAAAGAAAACCTTCATCCACTGAGCCTCTCGTTTTACTATCCTTGGTGACACATTATACCGAAGGAGTCTCAATGGTATCCTACTTAGGTGTCTTAACTTAGAAGAAGCTAATGTTACTTTATGAGACATACATGTAGGTGTTTATGGATCACATTCCACTGGTCCTCACCTAGCTAAGAAGCTGCTCCGCATAGGATACTACTAGACTACCATGGAACAAGATGCACATTAGTTTGCCAAGAAATGTGTTCAATGCCAACAACATAGAGATTTGATTCATGCACTAGGACATCAGTTGCAACCTGTTACTGCTCCATGGTCATTTTTACAATGGGGACTCAAACTTGTAGGTAAAATCCATCCATCATCCTCCAATGGCCGTAAGTTCATCATTACTACCACCGAGTACTTCACAAAGTGGGTAGAAGTTATTCCTATGACCTATATCACTGGAAAACAAATAGCTAAGTTTATCTTGAACTATATTATTTGTCGATATGGTATTCCCCTTGCTATAGTAACTGATAATGGAAGGCCCATTAAAAACCAAGATGTCCGTGCCTTGTGCATCCAATACCATATTGAACATCACTTCTCCACCCTGTACTATCCACAAAGTAATGGCCAGGATGAGGCTTCAAACAAAACCATATTGAAAATCCTAAAGAAAATAATCAATGAAGCAGGTCGTGATTGGTATTTGCATCTCAATCCCACCTTATGGGCATACCGCACTAGTATCAGAACTCCAACCAGTGCTACTCCATATGCTTTAGTCTATGGCACCAAAGCCATTTTACTTATCAAGGTCAAGATCCCATCTCTTAGGGTTTCCATGCAGCATCTTATTGATGGAGAAGAGTACAGAATTGCCAAATTGCATGAGCTAAGTTACTGGATGAGAGGCATCTCACAACACTAAATCATCTTCAAGTCTATCAAAACTGCCTTCGTCGTAACTATAAAATGAAGATCAAAGAAAGACGGTTTCAAGTAGATGATCTTGTTCTTAAGGAAAATCAAATAAATTAGCAAGAATGAGACAAGAAGGGCAAGTTTGAGCCTAATTGGTTGGGATCCTTTGTTGTTATAGTAGTTTATGGATCAAGAGCTTATACATTAGAAATACCTAAAGGTATTCCTCTAGATGAATCCATCAACAATGCTCATATTAAAAAGTTCTATGCCTGATCCTTAGAGTATCCCTAGAAGAAAAATATAAAAATAGGGAAAAAAATAAAAAAAATAGAAAACCCAAAAATAAAATAATTTGTCCTCTAGTGAAAACTTGGTAAACAAGCGCCTTGGATAAGTACCATAGTGAAAATTGGCAGATAGGTGCTATGTGTAAGAGTTAGCATCCACCATCTACTAAGTATTCCATCCATTCCATCCATCTCATTCCATAATAAAACCCCATGCATCCATTATAAAAATATTGACCTTTGCATTTCCACATACTCATCTATAATGGCTTGGAAATTGTCAGTGTCAGTTGTCATCCACTAGTATCATCCATAGTCAGTTCATCCATCATTCTCCATAATAAAACCTCTACCTAAATGGGGGCACATTTCCTTAACCTAGGTCTAGGAATGGATCCTTGTTAGAGGCATGATAACGCGGGCTCTTGTAGTGAAAATTCAGCAAAAAACTACACATTTTAGCTATTTTTTCCCTAAGGTTTGGCCTAGTTTGCACTCCAAGAATGTTGTGATCAATTTTATGGATTGAGGTGACTGATATTACTTATATTCTTTTCTGTATTTCCTAAAATTCCTTACAACACCCCTTTTGCTAGGTGTTGGAATTGAAAAACCATGAAAAATTGCATATTTTGCTATATTTTCACTAGGGTTTTACCTTAAATTGCACTAAAATCGTATTGTGCTGGAAATTTTTACATAAAGTGGCTGTTTTTACTAATATTTTTTTCTATCCATCATCATTTTCCTCACAACACCTTTGTTATGTTCTTTTGCATTGAATTTTGGTGAAAAAAGTGCTCATTTTTGACATATTTTCACTATATTTTGACTTGGCAATATCTTGGATTTACCTCAAGAGTGTGTTGAGAGTGATTAGATTGCTGTTTTGGACTAATATCAAACATATAACTTTCTTTTCTCAATCAAAATCCTTACAACATCCCTTGTTTCATTCATTGGCTTTGAAAAGCATCGAAAAATCAAGCATTTTTGGCTGCTTTCGCTCTTACCTTTTGCACCAATTTTGAAAAGCTCTCAAAATATGATTTTGTATTGGTTTGAGCATGGCCTCTAATCATAACAGCAACAATAGGTTCCCTCCTAGACCTTACATGAAAAGAAAGGCTCCTAAACCTGAAATTGTCTTTACTCCTCATGATAGAACAACTGGAGAAAAAGAAGGACCTCTTTACATCACTATGAAAATAATGGGAAACCTTGTGAATGGAACTCTTATCGATCCTAATTGCATGACTAATGTTGCCACTGAGGAGTTCCTCTTTTCACATCAATTAATGCAAGGTTCTTATGACCTCTTGAGCATGATGATTAAGACGCATTAGGGAACCTTTATCAAGCCTTTGGGTAAGATATCTTTGTTAGTAACATTATCTGGAAAGCATGTCGAACAATGGTTTGATGTTGTCCCTGTTTCTAACCTATTTCACATTAAACTGGGACATCCTTGGCTAAAAGAAATGAAATCCATCCCTTCAACAATACACCATTGTCTGAAATTCCCTCTAGATGGCCATATAATCATTGTCCCTCGAAACAAGTATAAACCTTTGGTTCGGGAAAAATATTACAAGTTGAATTACTTTTGGGATAAAACTGAAATACCTAGTCCTCCTACACAAGAAATGACAAAAGATAAACAACCCGCATGTGAAGAGAACTTTAGACCAAGAGGACAAGGTCCCTATGTTGAGGTTCCTCCCCTAAAATCCTTACAAGGATCGGGAGACCATTATCAACAACAAAATGTTCCACCATGACAAAGGAGGTTTGATCCTAGTGCTTCATCCTCTAAATTGCACAAGCCTATGAAAGAGAATATCCCTATCTTACAAAAGATAAGTGGTAAAACAAAATGAAATAGAAAAGCAAGAGAAAGAAGGAGAAGAAGACAAGAATATGCTATAAACCTTGCTTCTCAACAAGAAAACATTGATCCTAACATTCAAGCAAACAATAATGATCCTAATGATGAACACCATGATGAACAAGATATAAATTTAGCTATGATACCATATGGCCCATTGTCCTCCAACATTAGGGGGTGGGAAGATGATGATGATGATGATTTGCTTATAAACAACTTCTAGCCTGAAAGGGGCCCTACAGGTAAGTATCTATAAATTTTTATTTCTATCGTAATGTGCTTCCCCTGTGATGTGTTATATGTTGTGTAGGCCTCCTGGGATGACCTCAGATTCTCCCATAAGGTTTAGGATACCAGGAGACCGCCTCTGTTGCGACCTTCTTCTATTTGTATCATCATTCTTCTAAATTGCTCTCTGATTTCATTGTTGTGTGTTGTGTCTTATGGACATAGCGTTGTGGTTGGTGACTTGGGGGCACCCTCCTATGCGACTATCTCTAAGACACTTGTTTTCTCCTCTCTTATTTATTGTTTCCCTTCCTCTAGTGTTTCCATCTAGCGGGTGGATGATGACAAACAATTATACTGATGCGGACCTAGTGTCCCTTTTGAGAGCAATGAAAAAATGGACTTAGTTCCTAATATGACGATGGGGTTGTATATCTTATCCAACGCTTAGCTAGTGGAAGCACTCATGCTTTACGCGTAGTGAATTTCTTGATGTTTCTATCACATTTACAAACCTTAACAATATTGTTGCTCCGTGCACCTTTGTTTGCCTTTGAATCTAGCCTTGGCGGTACTCGATTCAGAGAGCTTCGTGATATAGGCCCTAGTTATCCTTGAACTCTGAATTCATTGTATAACCTTGGCTCTTTGTGTGGTTAATCATATGCATTGATGTTGTTGTTATCATGATGTTGTAGACACTAACATGTTTCTTGTAGGGATGTGTTTGTGGGAACATTTGGCGATCAAAAAGTACATGTCACCTCCGGGGGGCATGGGCTTTGCAAAAGTTGATGTTCCCTTATGTGTTTTATTCCTACCTTAACGTGCTTGATATCGATAACTGATATCAACCACCTTAAGGTGGGGGCATATACAGTAAGCTGTCTATTATAGATGTTAGCAGTGTGTTTGACCTCAGATGCAAAGACTTACGCCCCGGAGTAGTGCATCGTGCATCCTGAGTTTGTTTGCAATCAATCAATCAATCATGTAAGCCCTCTGTGGAGGTGGGATATCGCGTATATCCTTTTTCTTGAGCCCTCTGCGGAGGCGGGGATGGTGTACTTCTCGGAGTAGATTGCATCATCCTGTCATTTTCAAAAGTCCTCTGTGGAGGCAGGGAGTGGTTCTGTGACTAACTCAACCCTTAAACGTGTCTTCGGTGATTGTTGTGGCAAAACCCAATCATCGGTGTGTGCCTATAATGTGCCTGAGATGGTGATGAGCCTAGAAATAGGGAAGACACCATCGTTTGTCTGCTGTGTTTTTTTCGTGTCTTCAAGTGTGTGTGTTTTGGCATGCTTGTTTTGTATGGCATGTTTGTTGCCCCATATGCAGTGACTAGCACTCTTGGGGAGTGCTTTGTGCATTTTGGGAGGTTTTGCGTGTCTTGCATGTGTGTTGCCCCATATATAGAGACCTGCGCCCTTAAGTGGTGCATCGTGTATTATGGGAGGTTTGTTTGCTTTCCAGTACTTGCATTTGCATTTCATATATATGAGAAAAAGAAAAGAAAAGATATCATTTCTGTCTTCCATGCATTAATGTGTCTTCTATGCATTGACTATCTACTCCGTGTTCTACGTGACTGTAACTATCTTCTCCATGTTTTGTGTGCCTGTTACTTATGCAGTTGGTGTGTCTTCTCTGTGATTGGTGTGTTTGTTGTGTTTGTGACCTTACTTTAATGCATGTTTGGGCCTTGCGTTCATACATACATTAAAGTGGGGGCTAAATGTAACATCAGAAAATGTCCCCTTGGGGGCTCTTCCCTCATAAGGTTTAGCTCCCAGGTCTTTAGAGTGCATTTAGGACATTTTAGTTCATATTTTAGCATCTCGATGGAATGAGACCTAGGTTCCATGACAAATAGGACCTAGGTGGACCCCTTGAGCTAAACCCTACCCAAAATAGGGGGGAGGACTTGGGCGCTCACACCCTAGTCCTACCCTATTTTGGGGCAGCCCCAATTTCTAGGTGTCAGTTTATGACCGTTAGGAGGTTATTTTGCCGACATAGTAAAGTTTGATTTTATCAATTTCAATTCAAATATTTTTATAAGTGGTTGATGGCCTACTTTATTTGTGCGTTATTTTTATGGTTCCTACTTAATCTCATCATTTTGGTACTAGTGTTGTTCTCTTGCAACTTTTTCTTATGCCTTGTGATCTTTGGGACTTGGAATATATACATTGGCATTCTACTTCTTTGATGGAAAACTTTTGCAATTCTTTTGACTTTTCTCTCTTTCACTTAGCTAACCTATTCTTCATAGTAGGTTGCATTATGCTTGGCAATCTAGCAACCAATGGGATGGAATCATCCACAAGGGTGGCATCAAGGATCCAAATTCTCTATACTTCAACATATTACGTTTTAGCACATATAGAATCTTTGAAGGCACACAAATCATTCCTCCATCTAGGTGTAATTCCTAGTAATAATGACAATATGCATATAGGTTCACATCAAGGCACTCAACTATAAGAGTAGGAGGAATTCAATAATCTCTAGTGCATTGTAAAATTAGGTATTGTGGCCATTAATCCATCATATCCTTGTGTTGTGTAATCTCATTCTTTCCAAAAGACTTTAGATTAAAATTGAAGAAAAAGAAAATTGTTCATGTATAATAATGCATTATGTGGAGAATCAACACTGTATCATAAAGGAGGCCATCACCTATCTCCCAGGTTGTGAATTTTGGATAATGTCATTGGCCAGGAAAGTTGAGAAATCAAAAATCATATTTTTAGCCTTGATATTATGTTCAACGAATGTCATAGGGAGATAACTTCATTCATTGTAGACTTATGTAGTAGCTTCATGCTAAGAAGCCTACATATTGTGTGAACATGCACATCCCTAGGCTCAACTTTCAACTCTTGGCCTGTATGTTAGATATGAACAAGAGGGTAATCTTCACCTTTTTAAATATGTGCTTTAACACCTCAAAATCTAGGCACATACATGTCAAATCCTCCTAGGCTTTTGTGCCTCCCTTGAATTAGGTGCATGGTAGTCCAATGAGATCATAAATGAATAATGGTGACACCACATAATATTTACCATTCAAGAAGAGAACACGATGAAACTAAATTAATAAAAATCCTAGCATGATCTCTAGGGTGCTGAAATATGGTAAAAAATAAAGGTGTAGCAACCTACTATCATATAAGGCCTTGCTATCTTTGTTCCACTTTCATTGTTTCTCACATGTTTTCTCATCAATAGCATAGTGTCCCAAAATTCATGTCTTTGAGCTCACAATTTTTTATAGCTCCCTAGATATCAATCTCCATGATTTCATATCTTGGGGCTATTTGCATCAATTCAAACTCAAAATAGTTGGATGCTTTACATCCTTTAAGTGCTACAAATATTCTCCTAAGCAATCTCAACATGATGATTTCATGTGTCAAGCCTAGTAAGGACTGCAAAAAACAAAACAAGAATGGAAATGAAAACCTCTTTAGGTCATGTTTAGTGTCATTTTACCCACTTTAGATTATTTTAGGGGGTTCAATTTTTTTAGAATTGTTGAATAAGTCAGTTTCTCCCACTAAAATATTCAACAAGTCTAAAAACAATTTCCCTCATAAAAATACTCTAAAGTGGGTGAAATAATCCTAAACATGACCTAAAAAATAAGGAATAGACTATGATGAGACATTTGCACCTATAACAAAATGGACCACCATTTGGGTTTTGATGGCTTTGGCAACACAAAATGGATGGAAAGTTTATTAGATGGACATGAAAACTACTTTTCTCAATGGTAATGTCAATTAAATAGTTTACATGACTCAACCACAAGGTTTTGCAATTAAAGGTGAAGAGCACAAAGTGTGTAAGTTGATAAAATCGTTGTATGATTTGAAAAAAGTCCTATGAGCCTAGTATGATAATCTCATCAAACACCTTTTGAGCATAATCTTCAAGCATTTTGAATTTGAAGATGCAACTCTTTTTATTAAGACAATCAACAAAATAGTTGTTTACCTATTTGTATTTGTGGATGATCAATTCATAATAGGAAATTAAAAAAGGTATACTACAAAACTCAAAAGCTTAACTAATGAAATGTTTTAAAATAATAGGTTTGGGTCATCTTCATTACTATTTGGGTATTGTGGTGATAAAAAAATCCAAGTATTCATCACTTAACATAAGTATATTGGTCAAATTATGAGAAAATTTGGAATGACAAACTATAAACCACTCAGCATGCCCATGGAATAAAATTTGAAATTGACATCACATGTTACTATAGAGTTTGAAGATAAACTAAGCATAGGCAACTCATTGGAATTTTGGTCTATGTAACCACAAGTAGACCTAACATTTCTTTTTCTATAGGTGTTCTTTCTAGATTCATGCAACAATTGAGAGAAAGTTATTAGGTAGCAACAAAGAAGGTTCCTTGATATTTGGAAGGAGCTCAAAATTTTGGGCTCAAATACTCCAAGGAAACATATTTCAAACTACTTGGATATTTAGATTTAAACCGTGTAAGTGATTTTGAAGATAGAAAATCTACTTCAAGTTTCTAGATGAATATAGGATCAATAGTCATTACTTGTAAGTCAAATAAATAGCCAATACCAGTTTTTTCTTCAATAGAAGCAAAATATATGGCAACTTTAGAAGCAACTAGGGAAATATTATGGCTTAGAAGGGTTCCTAAGGATTTGTAGGGAAAACAATTTTCATCAACACCACTCATGGTTGACAACACCTTTATGATCAAGATGGCAATAAATCCAATATTTTGTGATCAAACCAAGCACATCAACACCAAATTATGTTTGATTTAGCATTATGTGAAAGATGACAATGTCAAATTGGTCTTGTCCAACTACAAATCAACCAAAGAATACCCTGACAAAAGCACTTGGAAGAGAGAAATTCAAAAAATTTAGAAGCATGCTTGGTCTCACTATAACCCCTACAAATTAAGGGGGGATGTAATATAATATAAATATTTTGTAAATAATCCTTGGTTTCTTGTAGAGTTTGAACAATCATCTCGAAGATGAACTAAATAGTGATCTAGAGATGAACGAAATAGGTTTTATTTTCTATTTACTACCAAACTAATATATCAAACCTCTTAATATGCTCTCCCTTTTGATATATATGTCAATACATGGAAGAATCTCATATATTTGATATACCAATTGGTATCTTAAAGAGGCATTAAAGAATGCAAGAGTATAGTGGTATGTAGCACTTATGCAGCACCTGAAAAGGATTCACCCTATCAACAACACCTTCTTGGAAAGAAATACTTGTAAATGGATGTAACTTCTCTATATACTCACAATTTCTTTTTGTTAGGATTTACATCTAACAATAGTGACAAATGGGTAATGGAGGGAAATGGAAAATGAAAATTTTGTATCCTTATTTCTCCCTAATGATTCATAGGGTCTAATAAGACTCAAATGTCATTACAACTGTGTTAGGTGATAGATGCAGTAGTTTGATCATGACGACTTGACCCATAAACATGAACTAAAGGCATCATATATACTGAATATTACAATTTGTTTTAGGTTTACAAAATTTTATTTTGATTTTTAGACTTTAATTGTGCCTAAAAAAAGTAACTTATTCCTTGAAATATTCAACAAGTCTAAAAAAAATTAACCCCCCTAAAATAATCTCAAGTGGGTAAAATAATGCTAAACATGACCTTCTAAAAGTCAAATTTCTCCCACTAAATGAAATATATTTTTACCAAAAACACCCCAAAATGAAATAGCTTTTAATGAGATCCACTAGACTATTTGTTCTATGGGAGACAACGAATAAAATGACTCTTTGAAACAAAATTTAATCCTCTCATATAAAACACCCACCCGACTTCAATTAAACACCCTCATTTTTTTTTATTTTTTATTTTTTAAACTCCTCCAATATAATTTTAAACACCCTATATTGAAAACCTTTGAGAAAAAATATCAAAACCTAAAACCCTAAATTCTCCCCAATGAAAATTTAAACAAGTTTTGAAAAGCATATTGATAGCTTAAGCAAGGACTATATGTTTCCTTGGGTCTTATCATTCTAGAAAACTTGTAGGAGACTCAACTCTTCTATTGTTCACAACCCCTCATCAATAACAATGCTTTTATTTTTATTTTGATGTCTTGGACAACCCAACAAAACCATCATCTTTGAGCACGACAAGGTTGTTAAAGAAATTAAAAGCAAGAAAATACTTCTCAGAGAAATGAGAAAGGATTGAAAGCGTAATTAGGGTTTCTAAAGTTACACAAACAATGAATGAATAGTTGCAATGGATATCTTTCAAGAAAAAGTGCTTGGAAGAGAGACATTTTAAAATTTTAGAGGCATGCTTGGTCTCACTATAATTCCTACAAATTAAAAGGGCCATACAGATTAAGAGAGGGATGTAATATTACGTAAATATTTTGTAAATAATCCTATGATGAATATGGTTCAAGAAAAATCTCAAGAATAGAAGAGATGGATTTAAAGAAGCATGCAGGATAGTAGGTGGGCAACATAATTTGTAACAAAGGATGGAAAATTTTAGAAGAATTTTAGTCTATTGGGTATCGAGAATGATATGCTATATCTGTTGGCCACTATGAATTTTATAGAAATGGCAAACAATGAACAATAAACATGGGTACGTAGAAATGAGGGTAGATAAAATAATGGCACACAAACTAAAATTAGAGTTAGGGATTTGGTTCAAACAAAAAATAGTGCCTTTGCTCTGATACCAATGTCAGGTCATAAAAGAATTGCAAAAAATTAAAAAAAGAATGGAAATGCGAACCTAAAAAATTGTATTCTTGAAATGAGAAGCAATGTATAAATATATCACCAAGAGTGATGACTATTTACTTCATAATAGACATCAAATTTCCAGAGTCCATAATATTGTAATTCAATGTTTCAGGATTTAACTGTGTGATAGTTTTTCCTCAACGTTTCGGATCACACTCCATGATCCATCATCAGGAAAGAAGAGAGCAAGAGAAGAGAAATGATGGATCATGGAGTGTGATCTAAAACGTTGAGGAAAAAGCTATCACACAGTTAAACCCTGAAACACTGAATTACAATATTTAGTTCATCTCCAGATGGTTGTTCAGTTCATCTTCAAGATAACTATTCAAATTCTACAAGAAACTAAGGATTATTTACAAAATATTTGCATAATACAACAATTGAAACCTTTCTCCATTACCATAGCTTGGTGAATTGAGAAGCAATGGACTAGTAACTATAAAAGCTTGGTTGCTAGAGAAAGTTTAGTAGAGTTTCACTACTCTTAATGACTTTGTGATTTTGTTGTAAAAATGATGGTCTTATATCAACACCAATAATGGTGAGAAGTTATTATCGTTGCATTAATAATCCTACATTAACCATTATGCACTATGATTCTCCAAATCTACCATCTTAAAAATCTTCCCTTGAATGCAAATGAAATGACATTCTTCTTCTCACACAAGATTAATAACATCCTTGTACATTAAACCCTGACTATATTATTTTCTTTCTTTTCATTTCTTAAACATGTGCTAATAAACAACCATACAATTTTGCAGAGGCAAGATGATGGTATAATAACTATTCCAATTCTATTCAAGGCCCCAAAAGGCAGTCACCCTAAGTGACTTGATTTATATAATATATTCAATGAGAAAATGCTCCAACCTAATACCTACACGTAGAGATATAGCCATAGATACTAACTCAAATTTCTTTAACATTATTCGTTTACTTAGACCTTAATTATAAGAGCCTGGCTTTACATTCACCATTATGTGCATAGCATTTTTTCTTAAAACATGGAGTACGCATAACTTTTTATTCAAATGCATAATCATATAGAGAGTTTCATTTATAATTTACTTTCAAAGTATAGCTCATTGTCATAGTAATATAGAACATCCAATTATGAACTATAATCCCTTCACGCGTGCGAGTAAGTGGAGCGCCTGCTTTAAGAATCGGATCTGCCTAGATCGAATAGTTGGATCCGCTATCACCATAGGGAGGAGAACCATCAATAGCAGTATAGAATCCAGAGAGTAATGGAGTACATTTTGAATGGGAACACTGCCCGAGAACCTAGAAGGTGCCACGGAAGGGAACCGAGAGTAAGGTATAAAGCTCCCAATTTCATCTCATACTAGGCCCTACGCACACTTCACAAGTTCCCAAGCTTGGTTAGATAACATATAAGTGTTGGATAGTTTAGAGAGATGAAATGAAACAAGAACGCAGAATTTAAAACTAAGAAATAAAGACGAGTCACAAACACAAAGACAAAAATTATAGTGGTTCACTAATTTGGCTACATCCACTTTGAAGGGGAATCTCTTTTATTGATCTCTGTTTTTTTAATATATTCATCTACAGTAGCACCTATCTTCAGCAATATACATTACTAATTACATTATCCATAATGTTTTTGAATAAGCCTTCAAAAGAAATATGAAATGACTGTTCAAATGGAGGGAAAAGAAAGTGTCGGTTGGACTTTATATCCAACAATCTCCCACTTGAAGCCCAACCACCGCTGCAAAAAACTTCAGAGATATTCCCCCGCTTCATCCTTATTGTCACATCTTGACAATGCCGAGAGAAATCCTACAAAACTCAAACTTCTGCCTTGGTACTATCTTCGTCAATGCATCAGCCGGATTTACATTTGTATCAATTTTCTCCACTTTCAGTTTGCCCTTTTCAAGTACAGTCCGGATGACGTGGTATCACAACTCAATATGCTTGGTTTGATTATGAAAGACTGAGTTCTTTGCCAAATGAATAGCATTGTTGCTATCACAAAAAAGAGTTAAAACATGTTGTTTGAATCCCAACTCACCCAACAGTCGCTACAACCAAATTATCTCCTTTGCACCTTCAATAAGAGCAATATATTCAGCCTCGGTAATGGAGAGTGCAACCACCTGTTGCAACCTTGAGACCCAATTGATCGCTACTCCGGCAAGTGCGAAAACATAACCTGTTGTTGACCTTCGTTTGTCCAAATCACCAACCATATCAGAATCAACATAACCTCGCAGTTGTGCATCTCTCCCTCCAAAACACAAAACATAATATGAAGTGCCTTTTAAATACCTTAATATCCACTTCACCACTTCCTAATGAGTTTTACCCAGATTACTCATGAATCTGCTTACTACTCCCACTGCATGGGCAATGTCCGGTCGAGTACAAACCACGGCATATATGAGACTCCCAACAGCTGATGAATAAGGAATACCCTTCATGTTTTCTTGATCTTGAGGTGTTTTTGGACACATTTTAGATGACAAACAAAAATGATCAGCAAGTGGAGTGCTCACAGGCTTAGCACCCTTCATGTTGAATCTGTCCAAAACTTTGTCAATATACTTTTCTTATGACAATCTGATTTCCCTCTTACATCTGTCTCGGATTATGGTCATACCAAGTATCCTTTTTCCTATCCCTAAGTCCTTCATTGTGAACTTTTGAGCTAACTGTTGCTTCAAATCACAAACAACTCTCATGCTAATGTCGGTTACTAGCATATCATCAACATAAAGCAGTAATAAAACAAACTCACCTTTATCCAATACCTTATAGTAGACACATGAATCAGATTCACAACCTGTGAAATGTTGCTCAGCCATGAAAGAGTCAAACTTGAGATACCATTGTTGTGGGGCTTGTTTGAGCCCATACAAACTTATCCTCAACCTGCAATACAAATCTTCTTGACCTTGTTGCTCAAAACCTTCATGCTGATGCATATACAACTCCTCTTCTATGTCGCCATGAAGAAATGTAGTCTTCACATCAAGTTGTTCCAACTCAAGGTCATACACCACTGCCAATCCCAAAATCGCTCTTATGGTGGTCATCTTCACAACCAGTGAGAAAATTTCATTGAAATCTATTCCTTTTTGTTGATTGTATCCCTTCACCACTAATCTGGCCTGATAACATTTTCTACCTCCTTATTCCTCTTTCAATCTGTACACCCATCGATTCTTCAAGGCTCTTTGATTCGGTGGAAGCTTGACCAAATCCCATGTATGAATGGCCATGAGTGAATTCATTTCATGTTGCATTACTTCCAACCATTTCTCACGATTAACATCATTGTAGGCTTCTTTGAAAGTGGTTGGCTCTGATTGATCAGATACCAACAATTGATAATCATCAATTTTTTTCGGATTTCGGCGCTCCCGAGTAGACCTCCATAGTTGAGGGGCTTGATTCTATATATTTGATTGCAAATTAACATTATGATCTCCATTATTTTGCCTCTACATGACATCACCAGAATTACCAATATTGCTCACCCCTGTTTCCTGAGCCAAATTTGGACGCTACGTGTGGGAGTCTTGGGGAAAAATGTCATAATCTAAAAAATTGTTTAGAGGCTTCTAAAATGCCCCTATCCATGGCATGTTGTTGGAGCATATTTGACTACTGCGTGGAGGCAAGCTCATGGGCGGGTGAAGTTTCCAGCAGCATACATGGAGGCCACATAGTATAGTTTCCATCGTTGGCAGGTTGGGATCGCGTGGCCGGGGCGGGAGAATACAAATGGCGCGACCTAATAGACATGTTCCCATGTAAACTTTGCGTCGATAGGTTTGAAATTTCCATTGCACGTGATGAGGAGGGGGCATCAAAGTCATTTGCAACACAAATAGGTTGAGTTTGTCCAGGTCGCAAGCAAGGAGAAACCTCTGTTTGGAGCTGCATGTTAGAGTGGCATCCAATTCCCTTTTTGTTTGTTTGCAAAACATTTTCATGAGTTTCTCCAAATGTACCAATGTAAATTTCTTCCAAATTGCACTGCCTGCGAATTGTCAATACCATTTTGCTGTTGAGGCGTATTTGGTATTATTTTTGGATGTGAAAACTATGAATCACATCCATCATCAACATACACATATTCATTTGGTGATAGCCCCTATTGTTGTAGACCCAGGAACACCTTTTCATTAAAGACAATGTAACATCCACGTTCTAAAAACATAGTAAAATCGAGAATTTACCATAGAGTAATTCAACAAGGTAAAAATGAGAGAAATTTTTTTTCTTTTATTCATCCTGAAAATCAAGTTTCAACAAATTGCATAATATCTTTTCTTAAATAATCAACATGATACAATATGACATATTGTTTTTTACAAGTATAAATATTTGCAATAGATAATCATTTACATAACCTTATAAAACTCAAGTCACAATGATTTACTGCTTCTAGAAATCTGACATCTTTATCACAAGCCTTGGCATGTTTTCTGCTGGAGAGAGAGAGAGTATCTTCCCAGTGTTTTACCTCCATCCACAGACCGACAGTCTCCCACACATCTTCCACATATGAAGTGGCCCTACCTTTCACGAGGAATATAGACCAAAGGTGACCAGTGGTAATTTGCCTTCCCAAGTACAGTGTTGTATCCTACACAACTCTATCAACCATACAACCCTAGATATCCTCTAGCTAAGTATGATTTCCAATAGGTTATGCAATCCAGATACAATGAACTGACAATGCATGCAGAAAATGATTGCATTACTTTGGCCAAAGTTTTAATATTAATAATGTTCATAATGAACATAGTCATAATGTTCACCCACCCCAACTCAACTTGGATACTATCATATTCCTATAGTTTGACTTGGTCAACCATGTTTAACTATATAATCCTGACAACTTCAATATTTTAGTCTTCTTGACTTAGACAAGTTTACGAACATTGTCAATGTTCCATAGGTCTTATGGATTTACTCTTTATATGAGGATACTTATTGCATCCTTGCAATACCCAAGATCCCAAAACTTAATGACACATAAAGAACTTTAAGTCAATTTATAAACAATCTAATAAGTTATCAAACCAATGATAAACATTATCAATAAGATCACGTCATCCGTTCGATAAGTAAATAAAATGAACATTATTATTATTTAAGGTACTCGACCTTCTTTGTCGACCCATATAGAAACAAGTTGTAACCTCAAAGGGTTCATGGTGCAGGAGCACCCCTACAAGACAGGATATAGGTTCATTGTCTGCATGACAGGACATTAGTCTATTTTTAGCATGTTTGACTTCATAATGTAATAAGGTCCATTGGACCAATGCATATGTATTAGATCAGCCTAGGAGAGTGTGTAGGCAGTTAGAGCTCGTAGTCTGAGCTGTCTTCTCCCAGCCGCTTGGAAGCTCCCAGCCGCTGGGAATCGAGTTGGTAGTACTCGTAGGATATTGCTATAAATAACTCAGATCAGTTAAGGTTTGATATAATGATCAGAGAATAGAGCATGAGAGTAGTAGTATGTTATGTTGTACTGGTGATTGAGTGAGATCCAGAGATCAGTCCAGACATTGTGAAACACTGTTGTAGAAACATGACATTTGAGTTTCATCTGAATAAGATCTCATCAATTGCATTATCTGGTTTATCAGCTGTTTATGTTTTGATTTATGTTCTGATTACAAGTTGATGGATTCTTTCAACCCTTCCACTGGTTGATTCTGTGAATCGGTGGAATGGTCATGCATGTTAGTTTAGGTTGTACTTTAGTTTTCTGTTTATGCATTTCATTGTGTGAGAGATCGATTGGTAGCATGCTATGAATCAACCTAGCATCCTCATGTGCTAGGGTTTAGGAAGATAAACTGTTAAGTTCTGATCTGAAGGTGATCCGGCCCGATCAGCATATTTTCTCTGTGAAATTGTGCGGTTCTGTGAGTTTGCATGCAGCTGACGGATATACAGAGATCTGCATGTGCTTTTCCAGACGGAGTGAATCGTATCGTCATCTGTGAGTATATCGCTATCCGGATCGGGTTATGAAGCTGACGAAGACTGTATGTTTCAAGTGCATCAGGATGATATGGGTTGGATATATATTCAGTGTATATATCATCGTCAGGATCATCTTTCGTGTGTATCCATCATCCGCATATCGCTATCGCATGCAGAAGTGAAAGTTCACTTTTTGGCTAAGGACCGGAAAGATCATCATCAGGATATTAAGAGATCACCTGGATATTCATTATCATGTTGCGGAGGATATAAGTGTCTTATATCCTGTTGACATCATCATCAGGTGCATTGACATCATCATCAGGTGCATGTGACGTCATCGTCATCAGGATATTGCGAATATCACCCTATGCAAGTTTATCCTGCTGTCGCTAAGTGTTTTGGCATCGGCGTAAGACATCGGCATAAAGTTTGGGTAACATCATCAGGATGTTTCAATATGACCGGATAAGTCATATCCTGATGCTGTTGTTTGAGTAGTTGGATATCGGGGTGACGTAAGCATCGAAGGAAAGGTGCTTGAAGTTGTCGTCATCAGGATATATCGGAGGAACCGGATATTTTATATCCTGCTGATGAAGGTGATGTTGAATATCATGATGATGAAGATGGAGTTTGGCGGTAAGATGAACAGTGAACATCAGGAGGATGTTTGCGCTTGCCGAATGTGATGATGCTGCTGATAACCGAATATCATGATGCTGCTGACAGGCGAAAGGCGAAAGGTGATAAGGAAGTGAACAGTAGTCAGCAGGAGGATATTTCATGCCTCTTCGAAATATGATGATGCTGTCTGTGTTAGCAAGAAATATGATGATGATGATAAGCCGATAGGATTTTAACATGCTGGTTGTGTTAATGACTCCTCCTTCCCATTTGTAAGCTCCCGTTGCGTTTTACCTCTGCATCATAGTGGTATCAGAGCAAAGGAAGGATCTTCTGGAAAAGATTAGGATATAGCAGGATGTCGGATGAAGAAGGAACATCGGAGATGCCGGCAAGGATGACCAACGTTGAGTTGGCAGTTCTGGTAAAGAAACAGATTGCAGAAAGCAAGGCCGTGAAGGCTCAGAATCAGGAATTGAAGGATGAGTTAGAGAAGTTGAGGAACAGAGTAGGTTCTAGTAGAGAAGAAGATAGGGAAGAAGAAGAGATCCCTAGTTGGAACGAGGAGGTCGTTCCTGCAGACCAGAGACCACTGTTGAACGCCCTCAAGGCCATGGAGAGGAGAACCATGGATGTGAAACTAGATTTGCCAGTGTTTACAGGAAAGATGGAACCTGATTCAGTGATGGAGTGGATAGACTCCTTGAACAATTTCTTTGAAACAGAGGAGATACCAGAACAACAGAGGGTGAAAATAGCCCAGTCAAAAATGAAAGAAGCTGCCTTGACATGGTGGAATTTCGTCCAAGATGATAGAGTACAGGAAGGAAAGCGTAGAGTCACTACATGGAAGAAAATGATGGCATTAGTAAAGGAAGCTTATGTCCCATTGGATTACAGTATCCAATTACACAAGAGGAAGCAAAACCTGAAGCAGAAGGAGCTAGATGTCAGTTCATATACAGAAGAATTCATGAAACTTTGTATGAAAACAAAGGTAAAGGAAAGTGAAGAAGAGAAGGTAGCTAGATACCTTAATGGATTGAGGTTCAATATTCAGGAAGATTTAAGTCTGCATAATCCAGATACAGTTCAGAAATGCTTTCAGTTGGCATTGAAAGTGGAAGAGAAGTTAAAGAGAAAACAAGAACAACACAATAGAGGAAGAGGAAGACAACAAAGAGGTGGAAGAGGTCCTTTTAGAGGTAGAGGACATGGACATGGATATCAAGGAGAATCCAGTCATGACAGTAGTAAGGGAAACAATAGTCAGAACCAGAGGGAAAATTATAGTCAGCAAGGAAACTTCAGAGGTAGAAGACCTTTCAGAGGAAGATCCCAGGGTAGAGGATCCATCAGATGTTATAACTGTAACAAAGAAGGCCATATAGCCAGCAGATGTCCAGAAAAGGCCACAAGCTCAACAGGAGAAAGGAGAACAAATCTGATCCAAGAACCTGATAATCAAAGTATGACAGGCTCTACTGATTTTAAGAGTGTGAATGCTCCTAATAATTATGGATACCTAGAAAGTGGAGAGTCTCTAATGATGAGAAGAACAGTGACTACCATGAAGGTACCTGACAAAGAATCCCCTCAAAGAAAGTCTCTTTTCAGGACTATTTGCAAAGCAGGAGGTAAGGCATGTAAAGTTTTGATTGATTCTGGTTCTACTAAAAATTTTGTGTCTGAAGAAATGGTGACAAAGCTTAAGCTTAGGAGATTGCCTCACCCATCCCCATATAAAGTCTCATGGCTTAACCAAGGTCAGCAGACAACTGTAGAAGAGCAGGCTTGGGTAGAATTTCAGATTGGAGCATATAAGGATAAGTTGTTGTTTGACATTACCACGATGGATGCTTGCAATCTTTTATTTGGTAGACTATGGCAGTATGATTTGAAGGCACAACATGATGGTGTTAGAAACATCTATACAATCACTAAAGATGGTAAGGATATAAAGTTACTACCATTGACAGAGAAGGAGGAGAAATCTAAAGGAAAAGAGGTGAAGGTAATGCTGATAGAAGGTAAACAGTTCATGAAAGAAGTAGCAGCAGAAGGTGCAGTTGCATATGCCCTAATCCCATGTATGAGGGTGAATAAAGAACAGCAGCAAGAAGTCAAGGAAGAGAAGAAGCAAAGGTTCATAGACCCAGCTATCCAAGAGCTATTGGATAAGTACAAAGGTATCATCTCAGAAGGAATGCCAAGATCCCTACCACCTGTCAGGGATATCAGTCACTGCATAGACTTAATTCCAGGGTCAACACTTCCAAACAAAGCAGCCTATAAGCTAACTCCAGAACAGAATGCAGAAGTAGCCAGACAAATTGAAGAATTATTGGATTCAGGTCTGATTGGGAAAAGTTTAAGTCCATGTGCAGTACCAGCTGTACTAGCACCAAAGAAGGAAGGTACTTGGAGGCTTTGCACGGATTCCAGAGCTATTAACAAGATCACAATCAGGTATAGGTTTCCAATCCCTAGGATAGAGGATTTACTTGACTGTTTGGGAGGTGCTAAGTATTTTACAAAAATAGATTTGAAGAGTGGATATCATCAGATCAGGATTAGACTAGGAGATGAATGGAAAACAGCATTCAAAACTAATGAAGGGTTATATGAGTGGAAGGTTATGCCTTTTGGTTTATCTAATGCACCTAGTACTTTTATGAGGTTGATGAATGAGGTTTTGAAAGAGTTCATTGGTAAGTTTGTCATAGTATATCTAGATGACATTCTGATTTTCAGCAACACACAAGAAGAACATCTCAGACATATAGATTTGGTTCTTAAGAGGTTACATGAAGAGCAGCTGATGATAAATTTAGACAAGTGTTTGTTCATGCAAGAGGAGATCACATATTTGGGTTTTGTCATTTCACAAGGAAAGTTACAAATGGATAAGGAGAAGGTAAGTGCCATATTGTCTTGGCCAACCCCAAAGACTATGAATGATGTCAGAAGTTTCCATGGGTTAGCAACCTTCTACAGGAAGTTTATAAGAGGGTTTAGTCATATTTGTGCACCCATGCTTGATACCATCAAAGGAGGACAGAAGTGCAGATTTGTTTGGACTCAAAGAGCAGATGATTCTTTTGAAACATTGAAGAAGAAGGTGGCACAGCAGCCAGTCCTTGCACTTCCAGACTTTAACAAAATCTTTCAGGTGGAATGTGATGCCAGTCACATGGCCATTGGAGCAGTACTCAGCCAAGAAGGTAGACCTATTGCATTTTTCAGTGAGAAGCTCAATGATGCTAAGAAGAGGTATTCCTCATATGATTTGGAAATGTATGCTTTAGTCCAGTCACTCAAGAAATGGAGGCATTACTTGATGCCAAAGGAATTCATAGTATTCACAGATAACCAGGCTCTGAGTTTCATAAATAGCCAGGAAAAGCTGAACCACAGACACATGAAATGGGTAGAAACCTTACAAGCTTTTACTTTTACATTGAAGCATAAGAAAGGAGTCAAGAATAAAGTTGCAGATGCTTTGAGCAGGAGAGTTCTAACAGGCAACCAGATTCAGTTAGAAAGTGTTGGCATTGATTTACTAAAGACCATGTATGAGACTAAATTTTCCTATAATGATACTGTCAATAGGAGCACAGGGAAATCACCTTTCCAGATAGTTTATGGTATGCATCCAAGAGGAATTTTGGAATTGAGAGATCTACCTACAGTAGACCCTGTTAGTGCAGAAGGTGAAGCTTTTGCAGAAGCCATAAAAGAGGTTCATGATCAAGTCAAGACCCACTTGCAGCAAACCACCTTGAAGTATAAGGAATATGCTGATAAAAAGAAGAAGGATGTTCAGTTTGATGTTGGAGATTTGGTATGGGTTCATTTGAAGAAGGACAGACTTCCTAAGGGAAAATATACTAAACTCATGCAGAGAAAAGTTGGACCATGTCAGATCTTGCACAAGCATGGACAGAATGCTTATGAGATACAACTCCCCCTGATCTTGGTTTGTCCCCTATAGTCAATGTATGTGATTTAACTCCATACAAGTCTTATCCAGATACAGATCAGGAACTCCTACAGGATACAGTCCATGATAACATTCCCAAGCATGATCCTCCACAGTTGCAGAAGGTTTTGGACACCCGAGTGGTCAAACAGGCCCGGAACAAACAGTACTTGGAGTATCTAGTCTCTTGGAAGGGAAAACCTAATTCTGAAGCAGTATGGATGACTGAAGAGCAGATCCAGAAACATGGTGCAGATCTTCATACTCTCATCTCAAGTGGACTTGAGATTTCTTCTTCTGGGGAGTATATGATGCAGAGGTAAAACGCAACGGGAGCTTACAAATGGGAAGGAGGAGTCATTAACACAACCAGCATGTTAAAATCCTATCGGCTTATCATCATCATCATATTTCTTGCTAACACAGACAGCATCATCATATTTCGAAGAGGCATGAAATATCCTCCTGCTGACTACTGTTCACTTCCTTATCACCTTTCGCCTTTCGCCTGTCAGCAACATCATGATATTCGGTTATCAGCAGCATCATCACATTCGGCAAGCGCAAACATCCTCCTGATGTTCACTGTTCATCTTACCGCCAAACTCCATCTTCATCATCATGATATTCAACATCACCTTCATCAGCAGGATATAAAATATCCGGTTCCTCCGATATATCCTGATGACGACAACTTCAAGCACCTTTCCTTCGATGCTTACGTCACCCCGATATCCGACTACTCAAACAACAGCATCAGGATATGACTTATCCGGTCATATTGAAACATCCTGATGATGTTACCCAAACTTTATGCTGATGTCTTACGCCGATGCCAAAGCACTTAGCGACAGCAGGATAAACTTGCATAGGGTGATATTCGCAATATCCTGATGACGATGACGTCACATGCACCTGATGATGATGTCAATGCACCTGATGATGATGTCAACAGGCTATGAGACACTTATATCCTCCGCAACATGATAATGAATATCCGGGTGATCTCTTAATATCCTGATGATGATCTTTCCAGTCCTTAGCCAAAAAGTGAACTTTCACTTCTGCATGCGATAGCGATATGCGGATGATGGATACACACGAAAGATGATCCTGACGATGATATATACATTGAATATATATCCAACCTATATCATCCTAATGCACTTGAAACATACAGTCTTCGTCAGCTTCATAACCCGATCTGGATAGCGATATACTCACAGATGACGATACAATTCACTCCGTCTGGAAAAGCACATGCAGATCTCTGTATATCCGTCAGCTGCATGCAAACTCACAGAACCACACAATTTCATAGAGAAAATATGATGATCGGGCCGGATCACCTTCAGATTAGAACTTAACAGTTTATCTTCCTAAACCCTAGCACATGAGGATGCTAGGTTGATTCATAGCATGCTACCAATCGATCTCTCACACAATGAAATGCATAAACAGAAAACTAAAGTACAACCTAAACTAACATGCATGACCATTCCACCGATTCACAGAATCAACTAGTGGAAGGGTTGAAAGAATCCATCAACTTATAATCAGAACAGAAATCAAAACATAAACAGCTGATAAACCAGATAATGCAATTGATGAGATCTTATTCAGATGAAACTCAAATGTCCTGTTTCTACAACAATGTTTCACAATGTCTGGACTGATCTCTGGATCTCACTCAATCACCAGTACAACATAACATACTACTACTCTCATGCTCTATTCTCTGATCATTATATCAAACCTTAACTGATCTGAGTTATTTATAGCAATATCCTACGAGTACTACCAACTCGATTCCCAGCGGCTGGGAGCTTCCAAGCGGCTGGGAGAAGACAGCTCAGACTATGAGCTCTAACTGCCTACACACTCTCCTAGGCTGATCTAATACATATGCATTGGTCCAATGGACCTTATTACATTATGAAGTCAAACATGCTAAAAATAGACTAATGTCCTGTCATGCGGACAATGAACCTATATCCTGTCTTGTAGGGGTGCTCCTGCACCAGTTCATTTAATAACTTAACCCTACTGGGTCAATCTAGGGTTTGCTTTTCCTTTTCCATGATAAAGGAATATAGAACAATCAATTCTAGAAGGAATAGTGTTTAAGTATACATTTTTCCTTTAGTCTTCTTTCGACTTAAAGGTTGTTTCAAACTTCCAAACAAGTCTACTTTTAAATATAAGAGAATACCTCGATAACAATAATGCCAAACGATTAAACTCGAAATCTAAGCTTCTCCCAAGTTTAGTTTAATTGGTTGATAGTCTAATCCCAATTTCTATCCATATGAAATCATATTAAAGTTCTTCTCTTTTAGCATATTGAATTATATAGTCTTAAATAAACGAGTGTTTTCATCTAAGTTGAAGTAGGGAAAATCCACTCACTTTGGACATCCCAAGAGCAAAGTATTCCCTTAATGATATCCATTTGAAACTAAAGTTTTCTATGAGCATGAGAATACTATTTTCGAGATATCTTAAGAATTGCAAATTCTTCTCTGCCAAGTAAGAATAAACATTCATAGATAGAGTACTTGCCCCCTTTCATTGTCGATCTATTTAGTGATCACGAAGGTTTAGTATATAAAATTTCCCTATTGGGTCAATTTTTAGGTGTTATCCTTCTTATAGCATCATAATGGATTAACAAACATATATTCCCATAAAGCAATAATCTAGTAAGCAATAGGATTAACCCCTAGGTCTTATTTTGACTACAAGGTCCTTTCTAGGTTTCACCACTCTTGACTAGAAAGAAGATTGTTTTCCATGGTTTTAACCACTAAGAGGTTGTCCAATCTTTTATAACTAGATTGTTTTCCCTTTACAAAGAGAACTTAATTATATCAAACCCTATGGTTCCATATGAGTCTAGAATATTGACTTAGGTTTGATTTGACAACCAAAGAACAAGGACTAGTTTGAGTTGTTTGTCAACCCTAGTTAAATGTCTCATTTAATATCCTCTTGAACTCAAAATTAAGTTTCTCTTTCTCTTCCTTAACTAAGTGATATTGAATCATTAATAACTAGTGATGAGGAATACAACTCACCTTTTGCATCTGCTAGAAGGTAACCCCAAATGATATCACAATCATTTAAAGACTAACCAACCTCATAAAGATGGATGCACTGAAGTTATTCTTTGACTTCCAATTCTAAGGCTCCACTACCAGAAAGGTTAAAACAATTCCCTTTCGTGGAAACTCCACTAAAAAGAATTTAACAGACTTATTCACACCATCGTGGGAAATATGTGGTGTAGCATACCATCAAAAGAGCACGTCTCCGAGTTTCTGTAAACCACAACTAAGTGTTGTTAAAACAACCTCATTAAAATCATAAAGACACCAAAATGAATTACCTATGGCTTCCCAATGGTTAAGCAAAAGATAACGTGGTATAGTAATTACCCTTTACTCACTACCCTGGCTCCTTAGAGGGTGAAGACACGTAATTAAGATGATTAATATGGGTTGACAACATCGTTATAAACAAGGCAGTTACTCTCGTAAACCTCAAGCAACCCCTTTTTATTAAACTAATAACCATGATATTATTAATAGTCCTAGTCCAAATATAACTTCGGTCATTATTAAAAAAATAATAAGTTGAATGACATATGAATAATGTGAAAGGGTTGAGCTTGTCTCCCCTTCATAGACTTTCGTTAAATCACGTCAATCTTGACTTGATGAGATCATCGTATGACGTTAAATGTCGACAATAAAACCTTAAATGACTCAAGGATACTAACTCAACCATTTTGCAACAATGACAATGTAATACTTACGTAATCATCAATGGACACCGTTCTACTTAGACGACGTCATTTTCTTTACAAATGACAATGTCGCTACATACACGACTTGCCTAGAAAAGAATCAAAAGATATTGACTACCTGTCGATTAGATCCAAAAGTAACTGACAAAGCATGACTTACCTCTATCGATACTGGTTCACGTTTAAACACTTATACTCATTTTGGCAAATAATCACTCGTAAGCCAAAGTCTATATTTCTCTCCTTGAAAGATACTCTCTCTCTCTCTTTTCTCTGAGAGTCATTCGAAACCTGTGTTCTTGTATAAAACTTGAAATCAAAAAATTATGATCAGTGCATCATTATTCAAATAATAAATCAAAGTCACATAATGCAGTTATTAAATCAATATAACATAATCATTTCCATAATTCCATAAATGACATTCAATAGAATCTATGTCTTTCCTTGTTATTAATCTAAACATCAAAATGGATTTACTTATGTCCAATTACAAGTAAAAAAGTAATAACAGGACAAAATTAGGGATGTAACAGACAACATCTCTGTTGCGAACTAATTTGTTTGTAATCAAATTCCACAATTTAAAGCCATATTATTCTTCTCCATACCCAACAAAGATACACCGTTCATATTTGAAATCCAATTTCGTTCACTTCTCCTTGGGAATGTGAATGAAAGCTTCGCAACTAAAAACCCGTAGATGATTGTATGAAATTCATCTTCCTAGCCATCTCTCCTTTGGAGTATCAAAATCCAATCAAGATGAAGGGATTTGATTTATCAAATACACTGTTGTGTTAATCGCTTTTTCCCATAATTCCTTGCCCAAACCTGCATTTGAGAGCATACTCTGAGCCCTCTCTAGAATTGTTCGATTCAACCTCTCAGTTGCACCATTCTCTTGAAGTGTGAATGGTACAACCTTAATGTGTTGAATGCCATTATATGCACAATAACTATCAAAATCCAAATAACAAAACTTCCCCCCCATTATCTATTTTGAAACATTTAATTTTGTTCCCTGTTTGATTCTCAACAATAGCTTTAAAAATTTTGAATTTGATAAAAACTTCTGACTTCCTATTGAGCATATATAAACCCACACCTTTTGAGTACAATCATCAATAAAAGTGACAATAATTTGCTTCTCCATAAGAGGTTACCTCTGTAGGACTGAACACGTCCAAGTGCACGAGCTCCAAAGGCCTTGTCTTTTTATCATGTCCATTCTTTGAAAAACTAATCCGCCTCTATTTTCCATAGAGACAATTCTCACATAGGTCCAAATCAACAAATTTTAACCCCGAAAGATGATCCCTTTTGAGCAAGTTTTCGAGTCTCTTCTTGCTCATATGCCCGAGCCTTCTATGCCATAGTTCTGCCTTGCTATCCACAACCATCATTACAAATCCCACTTCAGTGGGACTATCTAGCACATATAAAGTGCCCAATTTTCTCCCTCTTACAACCACTAATGCCCCTTTGGTCACCTTCCAAGAGTTTGAAGAAAAAATGATGCTACATCCTTGAGCATCAAGTTGTCTAGCGGAAATTGGATTCCTTTTCAATTTAGGAATATGTCTTACATTGCGCAATAGCCATTTATTTCCATTCTTCAACTTCAACATCACGTCACCTTTGCTAATGATATCACATGCTTTGTTATCACCAAGATAAACTTTGCCAAATTTGCCTTCTTGATAATTTTGGAAGACTTCCCGGCATGAGGTTGTGTGGAATGATGCACTAGAATCCAACACCCATGAATTGGCTATAGTTTCACTCATTGACAAGACAAGAACATCTTCATTTGATTCAGATGTGGTGTTAACTTTGTTGTCCTTTGATTGATTCTACACCTTTTTATATGACCAACAATTTTTTTTGGTATGACCTTCTTTGCCACAAAACCAACAAACTCCATTTCTCCCTCTAGACATTGATCTTCTTGCAGATTTTGATATCCTCTGATTGTTATTTTTGCCTCTTTCTTGATGTCTACCTCTATTGCCAAAAATCAAGGCATCATTGGATGTGGTTCCTTTATTTTTCCTTCTCATATCTTCGCTAAGAAGAGTTCCAACAACATTGTCAAATTTGAGTTTGGTTTTTTTGGATACTGAGGTGTTGATCGCCATCACTACTCCTTCCCAGTTATTTGTAAGAGAGCACAATAATACGATAGCTTTGATTTCATCATCCAAATTAATGTTTACCAAAATCAATTGGTTGATTAGAGTGTTGAATTCATTCAAATGATTGGACACGATACCTCCTTCATTTTCAGATTATACAACTTCATAAGGTAAACTTTATTTGAAGCTGAAGCCATCTTGTACATATTAGTGAGTTTGTCTCATAATTCCTTTGAAGTCTTTTCCATTGTAACATTGAAAAGGACGTTGTTGGATAGTGACAGGGTAATTGTTGCTCTTGCTTTCTTATCCAATCTGTCCCACTCCTCATCAACCATCATAGTTGGCTTCTTGGACTTTCCTTCCAGTGCGAGTGAGAGATCTCCTCCAATTAGTAATGACTCCATCTGCACCTTCCATAATCCAAAATTCTACCTAGAGAATTTCTCAATTTTCCATTTATCCACTTCCTCCATTTTCTTCAAAAAATATCACAATTTCCTGATCAACTTCTTCGCCGAGCTCTAATACCAATTGTTGGATAATTTACAGCAGATGAAATGAAACAAGAAGGTAGAATTTAAAACTTAGAAATAAAGACAAGTCACAAACACGAAGAAACATAATTTATAGTGGTTCACCAATTTGGTTACATCCACTTTGAAGCAGGGGAATCTCTTTTATTTATCTCTATTTTTATATATATTCATCTACAACAACAGCTATCTTCGACAATATATATTACTAATTACATTATCCATAATGTTTTTGAATAATCCTTCAAAAGGAATATGAAAGGGCTATTCAAATGGAGGGAAAAGAAAGTGTTGATTGGGCTTCATATCCAACAATAAGATCTTAATCATTGTTCTATTGAGTACAACTATTGCAAATATTTTCATAACATTCCAAGTATAGCTAACCAATCTTTGAGTAGAACATCATGCTCAAGATAGGACAAAAGAGTTCCCACCTTTACATTGCTAATTTACATTTTGTATATGGGTAAAGTTTGGTGACAACAAACTAAACCATCAAGATAAGTAAAGTTCCTTAATATTATAAAGCAACCAAAAAATATAATATTTAGGGAACACTTGAAAACAAGTAGATTTTATGTTTGAATACCATAAATCCATCTATTTAACAATAATAAAAGGTCCTATCCTACTCAGAGGACCTCACCCAACTTGGGGAGATTATTATTTTCAATTAAGATCCCACAAGAAAAGAAGTTTACGTATAGGAGAATAAATCAATGGAAGGAAACTTCATATGTTGAACAATAATTTAAGCTTTTAACAATCATCATTGACCAAAAGGGTGGAACATACCTAAATCTTGATCAAATCAATTTTCTTCCAAAAATCCATTAGAACTGCATTGTAACTTATCTTCACAATGAAAATGATAAAATGAAACTCATTTATTGATAAATGATAGATTCCTCAAAATTAATTAGATCAGATCAAACATAAGGTCCAAATATATCCTTAATCATTATATTAGTTTGGTACAAACAATAGAAACATTTGTAAACATGAATTCCACTACAACTCTTACTATCATCATTTACTCAACCTTTGCAAGAAGATTAAGTAGCCATTGTAAATCAAGGATAAACAAGGAGTCCACTAAAAACAATATAGATACAACAATTCCTAGTTGGAATTGATTTACCCAAATTTGGAACTAACCCTAAGTCAAGACCTATTTCCAACATATGTTCAATGGATTCTTGAGACAAGGGGACAAAGGGATGTAAGGACATGTCTCGAGGATGGGGGAACCAATGGCCCAGATTTGGGGATTGCAAGGGATGATAGTTGGTGGGGATTTGAGGAATCCATTTTCACAATTTATTAGCATGTTTTTTGCAACATGAAGTCCTTACTATTTATAACCAAAATGTTTTGAGTTGAATGGCATAGGGGATGTCTAGGAATTTCTAGTGCATACAAGAGATGCAACCGAGTCTTTGGGGGTCTCAGGGATGTCTTGGCATCTCCTTGTAGTCCCTGAAACATGGGGACATCCCAAAAATATCCCCTCTTTCATGGAGACATCCTTGAAACATCTCCTAACAAGAGATGGCGGTGGTAGAATAGCGAGGGGGTGTTTCCCTAGAGTCCCCACATCTTGAGGATGTCCCTCTCCCAAAAATAGCTCAATTTTTGGGGGGATGATCCCCATGGAACACTATTCCCAACACACTCCCCTATAGACTTATTTCACATTGCTTCCTTTGCCACAAAACTACCTACATACACATTTCTAATGGGACCAAGGTAAAATATAGTTCTAGATGGTATTGTACAATGAAATATTTTAATCCAAGTCTTACAAATGTAAATAACTCCACATGGATAAAGATACAAAGACAACAGAGCTCCTTAACATATGTCATGATTCAACAAACCTAGGACACAAGTCTATTCTAGACGAAGGATAGAGTCCAACAACTAATATAAACAAATCCAAAACTCATGCTTTTATGCAATTTAGCAATGATAAGTGAAAATAGTTCCAACTGGAAGTCATATCAAGGCACTTTTGCAACATAGAAGTAACATATAACTACAATATATTATGTAGTAGTTCCTAATGTAATTGAGTACAATATCACTTACTTATGCACTAGATATACTAACACTGTGAAATTCCATAGTATAATTAAACAATAACCATGATTATCTTAATATCACTCAAAATTTTCCATAAAGCATAATATACTATAGTTATTAATGTCCAACATACAATGATAATCAACTTATCATCCTATGATAAACAATAATAAGATATAGGCTCTTTCATATATATAAAGATAGTTAGCCATGAACATTTCCTGAGTCACAGTCATAACTCAAAAGAACAAAATCCTATACCCTCCAAGTTCCAATAATCATGAAACTTTGTGCAACCAAAAGATAAATAGGTTTACATTGTTAACACATGTACAATATATATCAGGACCCCAAACATCAACACAATAGTGATGCCTTTACATAGTACCTAAAGGAGGTAATTAGATGTTTCTCATAGGAAGAGTACAAGGTTTTCCACCAAGCAAAGTGCAGCCCATTGCCAATTGTGGTATCCACTATATATACAAAATAGGGAGAAACTACTTTTCAAGATCTCTTACCATCAACAGTATGTACCTTGCCTAGCTAAGGCACCAATAATCTCTTCAAAAACTAAATACTAAGAGAAAGTATATTCAAGTAGGTATAACCCATACTTCCATATATCCATTTTCATTATCTCAAGCAAGTTCAAGGAGTATCAACAAGCTTTGAACCTTACAGGATACTAAGCAAGTTTTTGTAGTCATAAACAATGACTAAATTTCATGATCTATCCATAAGGATGTAGAAACTTTTACTAACATATGCCTATAAGGAAGCAAGGTATGTGGAAGCAACTTCCTACACTAATATTTGAGAGGAGTGTTATGCAAATAACTTCAAATATGATTTAAACTTATTTCAAAAAATAAACACATAGAAATCAACAATAATCAATAAACCATAACACATATTTACATGGGGAAAATCCTTTCAAGAGAAAAACCCCACACTACAAAACCTACATAATGTATTATCAAATCAATAGAGGATTAGAATACACTTGCAAAATCTTTATATGAGCAATACACTAGCATTCAAATATAGAGTAATTCTAGAGGCATTTTGACAACACTTGTGTACCTGTAAACTCTCATCATAGAAATTATTCCTCAAGCTCACAATTTATAGACTTCTAGCAACCTAGAAACCATATGTGGTTTACAAAACCATGTGCACAACCTCCCATGAGGTGTGGTTCCCAAGATAGGCAAGATTCCTATCTAAAATTAGGCTCTTATAAATGCCTCACACATATTATAGCTGATCAAGATTTCCAATAACTCCCTCTAAATATGGCTCTTATGTATCATATAATCTATCATAGCATCTGTCATAGGATCCCACTGTACTCCTCAAAACATGACTCACGCACAAATGTGGATACGTTAGCTTTGATATAGCACGTGAACCCTCTCCTTGCTGGTGGCGACCTCCAAGTCACTCTCACTCTTGTGGAAAAAGACAATTGAGTGGAGGCGTAACCCGGGGGCAGTTCTGTTCACGTAGAAACAAAATGTTGTAGAGAGAAGTTGGCTAGTCCTAAGGCTTGGTCCGTGTCAATGTTTGTTTTGTAATGGAGAAAACCCTATGACCCGAAGGGTCATTAGTTGTCGATCTCCTAATCCAATGCCTAGATGGATGTTGATGTTCGTTGATGAGTATTGAATGTTGTAACCTTTCTTCATTAGCATGAATGACTTGTTGTATTTCATTTTCTTGTTGTATGACCCTAAGGGTGTTTTCTTGTTCTTCTAGTGCCTGTTGAGTGTGTTGTGGTCTTGGGTGTATCAACTCTATTTCCTCAAGGATAGCTCTAGCCCACTCACCTCTAATTCCTGGGCACATTCATATGCTTGGATAAGAGAGAGTTGACTAATGTTGACCAAGGGTTGACCTTTTGTTAAAATTTGAATTTGTGATGTGATCAAAGGTTTTATATGACTCAACCTTATGATATCAAGGAGTTTTCAACCATGTTTTGAAATTTACCTCATGATGAAATCGAGGGTTTTACACGTTTTCTAATGTTTTTGGATTTTGATGTATGAAACTAAATGAATGCAAAACACTTTTTTTGATCTTTTTCCAAATGAATAAAAAAATAATTTAATTAACTAGGAATTGAAATATGAATGCAAATTAACATGAATTTTCCCAAATGCACTCTAAGCTATGTTTTTTGTGTTTTTCGAGATGATTTTGAATCTAAACTAGGAATTGAAAATAATTGAATGAAATCTAATCTATGAATTGCAATGAAACTAATTTAAACAATGCTAATCTAATCAACTTGAAATAAATCCTATAAAGGAAATTGTAATACAATGATTACTTTCTCCAAGAGCAAAATGTGATTTAATTAGCTACGAAAACATGAAAAGAACTTGGATCCTTTGGTACATGAGCTTCATACTATCCTTATAAATCCTTGTATTTGGAAACCTCTTTTCTCATCTACAACAGTGAGGTCTTCCTCTTGGCGACAGGGATGAAGGGAGCAATCGATTCAAAATGACTTGAGCTTTGAGAGCTAAAATTAAAAATGGATGACCTTGGGGAGAGATATGAGTGATATGAAAACACTATTTGAGCACACTAGCTATGGATTGGAAGAAAATTAAGAGCATATCAATGCTATGGAAGCTTTAGAAATCTTGACAAACTATCCTAAACATAAAATAAAAGGCACACAAGTCCTACATGAGCATCAAGATGCTAGTGGAGAGCAAAAGCAAAGCTTATCAAATCGCTGCACCAATGGATTTGCCTCCCATAATGCATATAGGATGGGGATAATTATAGAGTTGAAGATATCACAAGAGGTCTAATTGATTAAAGAGTTAACAGTCTTGTCTGAATAGAGAACTAGGTTGATTGGACGGTGAACTACGCTTGATAGCTTATCACTTATGGATGAAGGAGAGTTAATAAGAGAATAAGGTGAGATAATTAGAATAGATCAATGGGAGCTAATTATGGATTATTGGGAGTAAAGAATGGGATAATAATAGATTAGGCTTAGTTAGGGTTGAATTTGCATGCAAATTAGAGTCAAAATAGAGCTAATTTGGGCTCGAACTGAAGAGGAATTCATGTTCAAAATATGACTGGATTGTCCCTTTTGATAGGGCTAATCACCCCTTGGGATCAGGGGTCACCCCCTGGGGGGACCATGGGTCACCCATGTGGATGAAGAAGTGTCAGGGGGTGACCCACAAGGACAGGGTCCTGTAGGTGGTTTTGAGGGCTAGAAATGGTCAAAAGGGGTTAAGGATGACATATGAATCCAAAGATTGATTCAAAGATAGAGGGAAAGAGGGGCACCCCTTGTAGCAAAGAAATTGGACTAGGGGTCTCCCCTTAGGGGTGACCATGGGTCGTCCAAGGGATCAGGAAATAATAGAGGTAACCTAGAAAGGAATAAATGGGTGCCAAAAATGATGAAGGGGGATGATCTAGGAGACCAATTAGAGGCCTCTAAAATGTTGAAATGGATGAAAGGAGCTTAGGAAAAGCGTATTTCCCATCTTGCAACACTATGGGCTTAAATCAATAAGGTTGGAAATCGACAAAAGTAGAATGTCAACAATGAGTGAAGGGTGAAGACACAAGGCCTATGAGTGTTAGCTAGGGGACTGGGGAAACACAAACAAGATGGGGAATGTAGATCCACATGTGACCAAGAGAAATGCTTTTGAGAGGGCATAATTATGTGCTTACATGTATGCATTTAGGATTATAGCTCATCATCAGATAATCATGTAGGCTCATGCATGTTTTTATTTCTTACATATTTGCCCCCTCAGAGATGGTAGTCTACATGAAAATAGGTACCATTCCCAAATTAGCCCTCACTTGTTGTCATTATCCCACAATTGTACTTGCAATAATAGGCATCAATTCAACATCTAAAAGTATTTAAAATGAATATTAAAATTGAAATGAGTGAATGTACCATTGATTTGTGAGTTGTAGGTATACCTAAGTCACCTTTCTTTACCATGGGGACCTACAAGAATGAAAGCATGCAAAATGAGGGCTCAAGAGCACTACAAATAAAAAATTACTCTTAAATGCATCAAAACAAACTAAAATAGAGAAGAGGAGAGAGGATAAATTGGTATAAATGAAGTCGAGCAGTGATGGAATCATGCACGGAAGTAGTTGATCAAGATCTTTTAATGAGGGGATCATGAAGATGGCATCTAACCTTCCTTTTGTTGAGCATCAGGTATGTAAAATGAGAAAAACCACTCTTATAACCCTAGTTTTGATTTCATTGATTTTGGTCAAATAAATCTATCATTTTGTAATTTTGTTTTTGCATTATGTTAGTTTTACCATTTTAGTCATTTTGTAACTTTTAATTTGTCAAAATTCAATCATTTTTGGCAATTTATAAGGTGATTTTACCCTCTCAAGGCATGGGGTAGGGTTGCCCCTTGTGACAGGGAAGGTCACCCCTAGAGACCAAGGGTTACCCCTAGGAGGATCATGTGTCGCCTAGGGGGATTTGCCCTAGTGAAAGGGGTGACCAAGTGTTTTTGGATGGTGTCTTATGTGATTTGATGTTTCTAACGCTTGATTTTATCTATTTTTCTCTACTAACTTCTTCTGTTTATTGCAATTTTCTAACGATATATTTTTTTTGTGAAACTTTGTCATGCTTTATGCTTTTTTGTGAAATTTTCTATTTTTAGGGATCTAACTTATCATTCATTGTGTGTGATAGGGTGGATGCATTTGGTAGAATGCGACACGTGACCAGACTTGGTTTTCCAAAGCTCATGGGGCTTTGTCTTCTTGAGATTGTTCTATCCTTAGGAGGATGTGTTTGGATCATATTGCTTGAATTCCAGTGGTTCATCCTCCTTCACAGATTTGTTGTGACATTCTTACATAATGGGATGTTGATAGGAACACTTTTTTTATTTCCTCAGGTATCAAGAGAGTGGACCATCACTCTTTATGATGTTGTTATGTGGATTACCCATCCAGACGACATATTAGGATTTCAACTCATTTTAGTTCCTGACCTTGACATTTCTCCTTTGTGAAAGGTTCTTATTGGATTGATTGCTTCTAGGTTATCAGGGGATAAGGGATCAATGAGACTTAGATGGTGTTGGGAATCAATCATTCAGAAGCTTGAGTAGGGTACAACTTTTGTATGGGGGATTGATATCCTTGCCATGGTCTATTGAGACATGTATCATTTTTCAAGGTGAGGGGCTCTTGCCTTCAATCATCCTTCTCTTATTATGTTGTGGATTTATGAGCACATCATACCATATTAGAGAGATGTGCCACTCCTAGACCCTAGACTACTGAGAGCTATGCAATGGGACTATATTGGTACCTTTGATACTTCTACTCATGTTGTAGCTACCTTGACTGATGTAGATTTTGTTTGTGATCCTTATACTAATATGGAGAGTCGATGGCCAAATGATAGCTAGATTCAAGATTATTGTTGAGGTGTACTTCATTTGCAAGACAAGAATGGGTTGGTTGAGTCTCATCACGTCACTCAAGTTCTTCAGCAGCTCAGCGAGGACTTTCCAGAGGACTTGCCCCCAATTCACACATGCTATAGATATGCTCAGGAGATGGTGGATGTATAGCATAGGGCATCCTTCTGGACTACCTTAACTCCTAGTGTTCCAATTAGGAGGCATATTCCTGGACTAGGATAAAGACGTGTGAGGCCTTTCTCTGCTCGGGGGTTCATGGTTGTCAAGGAGTTTGAGGACTCCTTAGAAGAGGATTCTAATCCTAAGAGAGAGAGAGAGAAGTTTGATGAGGTCAGTATTGGAGAAGACAGAGATTCCTTCTGACAAGGAGGCAACTATACCTCCTACACATGTTCCTTTGCCTAATGATCCTACATGGAAAGCAGGAGATCATTGTAAGAATATTTTCTTCTATTCTCCTTTTTGCCTACTCCCTTGTTTTTAAGAACTTAACCATTGTCTAATACTTCCTCTTGTTAGTTCTTCTTAGGTACTACCAAGAGATAGAGGGAGCTCTTTCATGATTCTTCTTAAATGTTCTACTCCATGCCATGGGTTGTCCATGGGAGTATCTTCTTGTTGATGCTCATCTTCCTTCTTGAGGTAGTCGTCATAGTGATATTCTTACTCCTTTGTATTATGCAGGTTAAGAAATCATCTCCATATGAACTAGGATTTCCACACTTGATGTTGAGAATGTTGTTCTTTAAGAGATGGATAACCTTTGGGTTCACAGGTGGTCTTCACAAATCAATAAAGTTGGTCCTTCACTTGCTCCTAGTAGGGTTCCTTCTTATTCCCATAGGACCCTTAAAGGTTCTTATGCCACCAGTAGTCATAGGAGTCCTAGGAGCCAGATCCTTGAAGGTTGGTCAGAATTATCATTGAGGTTTTGGAGAGTTTTGAATTTCTATTTTGCCCCTTTGCATGGGGAGACTTGCATGCTTGAGTGCACTTTTGTTATGAACTTAGACTTATGTGATTCATCTTAAGTTTAATGTCGTATGCCCCCATCTTCTATCTTTTGTGCACTTGGAATATTTAAGTATTTGGTTATTGACAACACAATGATAATACAATTTGTTTTTGGTCTTTTTGTATTATATGCATGAATGAAAGGACATGCAACTATGAATGTAACATATGTCTATTTTTATGTGATGCCACAAGCTATGACATGAAACTATTGCTTTTGACTTTGAAATTTTGGTATGTATGCATGTGGAACAAACAATGTGGCTGCTTTTAAATAATATTTTTGACCTAGGTGATTGTGAGTTAGCTTGGTATAAGGAGACCTATTAACCTTTTGGATGGGATTGTTAGAAATGAAAGCAACACTACTTCAATGGCAAATTGATTCAATATAAATTTCTGCAATCTTTAACTGTGTGTTATTAATGGAGATTGTAACACAGAAACAAAACTATTGATGCAGAGGCATCCACACTATATCATTCGCATATAGCATGAATGTCTGCAGACCAACCTCATCATCATCATCTTCGCCATCATCATCATATTTCCTAAAGCCACCAACATCATCATATTTCGGCTTTACTCTGTCAGCATCATGCTTCCGAAAACCAACAGCATCATCATCATGTCCGACCAGCGCGAACATCCTCCTGACGTCCACTGTTCACCTCACCGACAATTTCCGTCTTCTCTACCTTCAACATCATCATGATGTTCAACAGGCGCAAACATCCTCCGGTTGCACTGTTCATCGGGCGCCAAGCTCTAGCGGCCTCATCATGATATTTAACATCACCTTCGTCAGCAGGATATTCAACATCCGGTTGCTCCAAATATCCTGATGACGACCTTCAACACCTTCCCTTCGACGCTCCACTGCCCGATGATACAAGCAACAGCATCATGATATTCAACAGGATAACGAACATCCGGTTCTTCCTAATTATCCTGATGATGACAAACCCTAACTCCTCGCACCGTTCACTCGATGCTGACGTCACCCGATATCCTGATGACGTAGATCCTGATGACGTCACCCGCAGTTTCACAATATCCTGCTGCTCCGAAATGTCCTGATGACGTATGTCATGATGATGATGACGTCATATCCTGATGACCTTCTCAATACTTAGTCAAAAAAACACAACTTCCACTCCCGCATCTACTCGCGATATGCGGATGTTTGGCATTCCCTATATGATGATCCTGATGCCGATACACTCCTCGGCTCCTCCTGCTGATGATCACCCCGACGAACCCGCACTTCATGCGCTCAACTGCATCATGTTCATCTTCATTTATCCGGATGATGATGCCTAACCTGACTGCAGGATATTTGCAGAAATATCCTGATGCTGCCGTCTTCACGAACTTCTGTACTTAGCGAAATCTCTCTTCGCCGATCCACCAGGGATGACCCGATCCAACCTCAGGGTGATCTTCCAACTCCAGTTTATCAACTTGACCTAGCACATGAGGATGCTAGGCTTCTCAGCATCTGTCGACCGCGATCCTGTGCACCTGCATGCAAACAGAAAACAACCTAACATCTAACCTACTGTACATTGCCATTCCACCGATCAGATGAGTCAACCGGTGGAATGGATCAGTATATCCATGAAAAACTCTCAAACCCGCGATCGATTACAGGAAGGAGATCAAACAGAAAACAAAACAGGATCTTTATTGATTCACAGATGTAATACAATATGATGTTCTTCACACAGAACACTCAACCTACTCTGCGCAATACAATACTAGACTGCCGATCGATTTTCTACAATCAACCGATCCCATGCTTATAAAGATTTCAATATGAGTACTACTGACCCAACTCCAAGCGGCTGGGAACTCTCCAAGCGGCTGGGAGATCCAATCGAACATACATCATGCCAGCTGTTATAACTAACTAGCTAAAAATAGCAAAAGCCTGGTCAGCATGATCTTATCCTGATCAGCATGACCTTATTACATGCAAATGGTCTAACAGACCTTCTTGGAAACACAAACAAGACCTAAACTACTAACTGCCTTATCATGACCAACTGTCAGGTAGGTGCTCCTGCACCATAGTTGGATCGGGTCATCCCTGGTGGATCGGCGAAGAGAGATTTCGCTAAGTACAGAAGTTCGTGAAGACGGCAGCATCAGGATATTTCTGCAAATATCCTGCAGTCAGGTTAGGCATCATCATCCGGATAAATGAAGATGAACATGATGCAGTTGAGCGCATGAAGTGCGGGTTCGTCGGGGTGATCATCAGCAGGAGGAGCCGAGGAGTGTATCGGCATCAGGATCATCATATAGGGAATGCCAAACATCCGCATATCGCGAGTAGATGCGGGAGTGGAAGTTGTGTTTTTTTGACTAAGTATTGAGAAGGTCATCAGGATATGACGTCATCATCATCATGACATACGTCATCAGGACATTTCGGAGCAGCAGGATATTGTGAAACTGCGGGTGACGTCATCAGGATCTACGTCATCAGGATATCGGGTGACGTCAGCATCGAGTGAACGGTGCGAGGAGTTAGGGTTTGTCATCATCAGGATAATTGGGAAGAACCGGATGTTCGTTATCCTGTTGAATATCATGATGCTGTTGCTTGTATCATCGGGCAGTGGAGCGTCGAAGGGAAGGTGTTGAAGGTCGTCATCAGGATATTTGGAGCAACCGGATGTTGAATATCCTGCTGACGAAGGTGATGTTAAATATCATGATGAGGCCGCTAGAGCTTGGCGCCCGATGAACAGTGCAACCGGAGGATGTTTGCGCCTGTTGAACATCATGATGATGTTGAAGGTAGAGAAGACGGAAATTGTCGGTGAGGTGAACAGTGGACGTCAGGAGGATGTTCGCGCTGGTCGGACATGATGATGATGCTGTTGGTTTTCGGAAGCATGATGCTGACAGAGTAAAGCCGAAATATGATGATGTTGGTGGCTTTAGGAAATATGATGATGATGGCGAAGATGATGATGATGAGGTTGGTCTGCAGACATTCATGCTATATGCGAATGATATAGTGTGGATGCCTCTGCATCATAGTGGTATCAGAGCTCAGCAAAAGGTCTGGGCTGTTGTGTGTTGATTCTGTCACTGAAAGGGCAGAGGTAGAGATAGAGTTGATTGTGTGTTGTGTGTTGTGATTGAGAGGTTGACAAAATGCCTCCTAAGGGTAGTGGTACTGCAAGGGAATTGCAGGAGATGAAGGAAAAACATGCTAGAGAGATGAGGAAGATGAAGGAGCTTGCTGAAGCACTTCAAGCCAGGCTGACAGCCCTGGAAAAGAACAAAAAGAGGGAAGTGGAAGACAGTGAGTCTGAAGAAGAGGCAGATACTGTTGAAGAGTATGAAGAGGTAGCTGAAGATCTGGATGCTGAAGACCAGAGATTGGCAAAACTGTTAAAGGCAGTGCAGAGTGAAAAACCTAAGGTAAAGGTTGATGTTTCCAAGTATACTGGAAGTTTGAATGAAGATGAGTTGTTGGATTGGATTGCTGCACTGGATAATCACTTTGAATGTGAAGATGTTGCTGAGGATCAGAAGGTAAAAATTGCAAAGACCAAGTTAGGAGGTCATGCTTTGGTATGGTGGGATTATATACAATCTGAGAGAAGGAAGCAAGGGAAGTCTAAGATCACTTCTTGGGATAAGATGGTAGCAAGGATAAAGGGTAAATTCTTGCCAAGGGATTATGAAATCCAGATGTTTAAGAAGCTGCAATTTTTAAAGCAGAAAGACAGGGATGTGAAATCATATACTGAGGAATTTTATCTGTTGAGTATGAGATCTGGTCATCATGAGAATGTGGTAGAAAAGGTGGCTAGGTACTTGGCAGGTTTGAGGTTTAACATACAGGATGAGTTAGTGTTAGCTAACCCTAAGAATGTGGAGGATTGTTATCAAATGGCAATCAGGATTGAAGAAAAGCTGAACAGAGGACATGATAAGTCCATGAGAGGAAGAGGAAACAATAGGGGAAGAGGAGCAGCCCCTGCACAAAAGCAACCCACTGAGGTTCAAGAAGACACTGGTAAAGGACAAGGACAGTATGATTTCAGAGGTGGATGGAAAGGTAATAGAGGAAGATTTGGAGGTGGTAGAGGTTCTACTACATTTTCAGGAAAGTGTTACACCTGTGGAGAGTTTGGTCATCCATCTTTCAAATGTCCAGAAAACAAAGGTTCATCATCCAGAAATGATAGAACAAGTGACAAGAGGGTACAACTGGTACAAGAAGAGAAAGAAGAAGAAAGTGCAAACAGAGGTCCTGAGAATTTTGGCTATCCAGAGAGTGGAGAATCACTGATGTTAAGGAAAACAAGTTTGCAGGCATCAAAGGATCTGGTGCAAAGAAGAGCTCTTTTCAAAACCACATGTAAGAGCAAAGGTAAGGTATGTAAAGTTGTCATTGATACTGGTTCAACAGACAACATGATATCTCAGGAGATGGTTGATAAACTGAAGCTGGAAAGGATTCCACATCCACACCCTTACAAGGCATCTTGGGTGAGTGATAGGCAATCACTTTTTGTCTCTGAACAGGCATATGTGGATTTCCAGATTGGACCATATCAGGATAGAATTTTGTGTGACATATTGCCTATGGAATGTTGTCACCTGCTGTTGGGTAGACCATGGCAATTTGATAGAAGGGTACTGTATGATGGGTATGCTAATACCTACACCATCAAGAAGGATGGGAAGACTATTAAGTTGATGCCATTGCAGGCAAACGCTGCAGCACATAAGGCAGCTCAAATCATTTTAATGGGACAGAAGGAGTATATGCAGATGCCTAGAGGAGCAGGCATGAAGGCAGTTCAGGACACTGCAGGGAAAGGAGTTGTTACAGACAACAAGCTGAAGACAGTTTCAGTTGTGACTGACAGAGGTCAGCAGCAGGTTCAGAAACAGGGGTGCAAACAGCCACCAGTTCAGAGGAATGACAAGGCTGTTGTCATAGTTGGGACTATTGTTTGTCCTATAAGAGTTGAAAGGAAGATAGACTTGAACACTTCAGAAGTTCAAGAGGTAGTTCAGCCAGAGGTTCTGGTTAGGCAACCTGACAAACACAGGGTATGTGAGAAGAAGGCTTACATCAACAGGCATGATGATTTACTTGCCAGAAAGCAAGTTACAGTTCAGAAGTCTTGGAGCAGCCAAGAGACAGCAGCAGCTAAAGCTGGAATAGGTCAGAAGATTGACAAAGCCAAGTGTACAGGTGGAAGACTTCCACAGACTAAACTCATGGGACATGAGTTCTTTTCTGTTGGGGAGTATGGTGCAGGAGCACCTACCTGACAGTTGGTCATGATAAGGCAGTTAGTAGTTTAGGTCTTGTTTGTGTTTCCAAGAAGGTCTGTTAGACCATTTGCATGTAATAAGGTCATGCTGATCAGGATAAGATCATGCTGACCAGGCTTTTGCTATTTTTAGCTAGTTAGTTATAACAGCTGGCATGATGTATGTTCGATTGGATCTCCCAGCCGCTTGGAGAGTTCCCAGCCGCTTGGAGTTGGGTCAGTAGTACTCATATTGAAATCTTTATAAGCATGGGATCGGTTGATTGTAGAAAATCGATCGGCAGTCTAGTATTGTATTGCGCAGAGTAGGTTGAGTGTTCTGTGTGAAGAACATCATATTGTATTACATCTGTGAATCAATAAAGATCCTGTTTTGTTTTCTGTTTGATCTCCTTCCTGTAATCGATCGCAGGTTTGAGAGTTTTTCATGGATATACTGATCCATTCCACCGGTTGACTCATCTGATCGGTGGAATGGCAATGTACAGTAGGTTAGATGTTAGGTTGTTTTCTGTTTGCATGCAGGTGCACAGGATCGCGGTCGACAGATGCTGAGAAGCCTAGCATCCTCATGTGCTAGGTCAAGTTGATAAACTGGAGTTGGAAGATCACCCTGAGGTTGGATCGGGTCATCCCTGGTGGATCGGCGAAGAGAGATTTCGCTAAGTACAGAAGTTCGTGAAGACGGCAGCATCAGGATATTTCTGCAAATATCCTGCAGTCAGGTTAGGCATCATCATCCGGATAAATGAAGATGAACATGATGCAGTTGAGCGCATGAAGTGCGGGTTCGTCGGGGTGATCATCAGCAGGAGGAGCCGAGGAGTGTATCGGCATCAGGATCATCATATAGGGAATGCCAAACATCCGCATATCGCGAGTAGATGCGGGAGTGGAAGTTGTGTTTTTTTGACTAAGTATTGAGAAGGTCATCAGGATATGACGTCATCATCATCATGACATACGTCATCAGGACATTTCGGAGCAGCAGGATATTGTGAAACTGCGGGTGACGTCATCAGGATCTACGTCATCAGGATATCGGGTGACGTCAGCATCGAGTGAACGGTGCGAGGAGTTAGGGTTTGTCATCATCAGGATAATTGGGAAGAACCGGATGTTCGTTATCCTGTTGAATATCATGATGCTGTTGCTTGTATCATCGGGCAGTGGAGCGTCGAAGGGAAGGTGTTGAAGGTCGTCATCAGGATATTTGGAGCAACCGGATGTTGAATATCCTGCTGACGAAGGTGATGTTAAATATCATGATGAGGCCGCTAGAGCTTGGCGCCCGATGAACAGTGCAACCGGAGGATGTTTGCGCCTGTTGAACATCATGATGATGTTGAAGGTAGAGAAGACGGAAATTGTCGGTGAGGTGAACAGTGGACGTCAGGAGGATGTTCGCGCTGGTCGGACATGATGATGATGCTGTTGGTTTTCGGAAGCATGATGCTGACAGAGTAAAGCCGAAATATGATGATGTTGGTGGCTTTAGGAAATATGATGATGATGGCGAAGATGATGATGATGAGGTTGGTCTGCAGACATTCATGCTATATGCGAATGATATAGTGTGGATGCCTCTGCATCAACTATGCTTCATAGAAATGCAAGATCAAAAATATGAACACATAACACAATGTTTAACGTGGAGAAAACCCTTTCGGGAAAAAAACTCCACATAGGAAGGAGGCCCAATGTTTGTATTAATCTTAAAATGATTTACAATACAACAACACTTCAACTCTCTCCACCAGTCTTCAATCTGACAGCATTCCGACAACACCTGAGTACCTAAAATCTATATTTCAGCAACTAATACATGGAAAATACTTATAGAAACATTTTCTAACTCATCTTAGGCATTCACCTTCTCTCTCCTAAGATTCTGCAACCCGTAAACATTAATTACCATCTTACAAGCATCTTACACTTGTCCAAAAACAACCATGCAAAGGTTGGACTCCCAAGACTAAATCTGGCCTCTTACAACATCTTATGACGTGTCATAACCATCATAGATTCTAGTAAAAGAGTATCTTTCCAAAATAGGAAGCTTGGGCTAAATATAGCAAATATACAACTAACATATCTGTCATATGCATCATAGAATCTCAAAATCTTATGACAACTTGCAACTGTCATAGATTCACTCACCAAACATTATGACAGTTGTCATACATGCCAAAAATAGTATATTCCTCAAGGGAGCATGCCTATCCTCATTTACCATGAGTTTTTACATTTGTCAATAGTAAAAGTCACTCCGTAACTACCATCGGTAACTCCAAAATTACAACTATCAATGAGACTACCTCATTCCCTTATGGGTAATTACAAATAACAAATACTAAATAGAATAAAATACAATATTGGAATTTACAAGGTTAATGGCATCTTATTCCAACATTCTCCCATTTGACATTATACATTGTAAATCAACCCATAGGAAATCAAATGAAATAATCAAGCACTAGAAACAAGGCCCATGGCCTCTCTGCACCACATGAGCTTTTCTGTGCTCACAGGTTTGGTCAATGAATCTGCAACATTCTCTTGAGTGCCTATCTTTTTCAGCTCAATTTGTCCATTTGCAACCAACTCTCGAACAAAGTGATACTGAACATCAACATGCTTAGTTTGAGCATGATACATAGGATTTTTGGCCAAACATATAGTACTCTGGCTATCACAACCAATCTGAATGATCCTACAATCAAAACCAATACCTGTACACAATCTCCTCAACCAAACTACCTCCTTAGAGACATGAGTAGCATCCATATAATCTACTTCTATAGTGGACAAAGCAACTGTGGGCTACCTCTTACTCATCCAACTCACTACACCTCCAAATAGAGTAAACACATAGCCACTAGTGGACCTTTGACTATCCAAGTCACCTACCCAATCTACATCAACAAAATCGCACTATTAGTACTAGAATAAACCAAACAATGGTCAAGAGTACCTGCAAGATATTTAAACACCCTCTTCACATAGTTCCAATGCTATCTACCAAGGTTAGACATAAATCTACTCAAAACTCCCACTACTTAGGCAATATTTGGTCTAGTGCAAACCATTGCATACATCAAACTCCCTATAGTACTAGCATATGGCACATTAGATATATCCTCAAGATCATCTTCAGTCTTTAGATGCATATCTAATGAAAGCTTAGTACCATTGGGTAAATGAACTCTAACTAGGTTACAGTCCTGCAAACTAAACCTCTACACAATAGTATTCACATACTTACTTTGTGACAACCAAAGCTTTCTGTTAACTCTATCCCTCCTGATCTCCATTCCCAAAATATACCTTACAGCACCAAGATCCTTCATCTCAAATGCACCTGAAAGTTAGGCTTTAAGCTCATAGACCATACCCTTAATATTGCTAAAAAACAACATGTCATCAACATACAAAGCAATAACCAGTATAGAATCATCAACACAATAAATGTAAACATAATGATCCTCCTCGCTTCTAACAAAACCCAATTTCAAATCAAATGAATCAAACTTTTGATACCACATTCTGGGGGACTGTTTTAGACCATAAAGAGACCTCTTTAACCTGCAAACCCAATGTTCTTTTCCTTTTACCTCAAAACCTGTAGCCTGTTGCATATAAATTTCTTCTTCAAGATCTCCATGCAAGAACATAGTTTTAACATCCATTTACTCAATCTCCCAATTATAAGCTGCAACAATGGATAAGATAAATCTAATAGAAGTCAATTTAGCAACACGAGAGAATATCTCACCAAAATCAACTCCCTCCCTCTGGTAGTAGCCCTTGGCTACCAGTCTAGCCTTGTACTTCTCCAATGACCTGTCTGCTCAAAACTTCTTCTTGAAGACCCACTTACAACCTATGGCCTTTCTTCCTTTGGGAAAATGAACAAGATCCCAGGTGTTACAAGAGTCTAAAGCCATCATCTCCTCCTGCATGGCTAACTGCCAAGACTCACTATCATCTACAGAAATAGCTTCCCTATAGGATCTAGGTTCATCATTAGTACTTAATAAAGCATATACACAATGAAAACCCAGTGGGCTATACTTGTCAACCAGATTCCATTGTCTTGTGGATCTCCTCAAAGGTGGAGTAAGAGACTCTACTCATTCTTCTGCATGATTATTTGCAACAACTTCTTCTGTAACAATAGACTTGTCTTCATCAGAACTACTTGAATCTTCTCCTTCTTCTTCACCTTCCAATCCATCATTTTGTTCTTCTTGAAGTGCATCTTGTTGCTCTAAATCAAAGTGCACCTTCTTTACCTTTTCATCTTTTTCTTTTGGTTGCCCAGGTTCAGAAATAGCTCTAAGTTCCCTAAAAATAACATCTCTAGAAAAGATAATCTTGCGGGTTAGTTGATTCCAAAGCTTATAACCTTTGACATTGTCACCATATCCAATGAATGTACACTTTTTAGCCTTTGGATCCAACTTAGATCACTTTTCCTTAGGCACATGAACAAAAACCTCACAGCCAAAAACCCTTAAATGTGAAATAGAAGGTTTCTTACCTGTCCACACTTCATAAGGTGTCGAATCAAGAGCCTTACAAGGAGATATGTTTATCAAGTAGAAAGCAGTACACACAGCCTCTACCCAAAAGCATTTATCCAACTGTGCATCACTAAGCATACTTCTGGCCCTTTCCATTATTGTTCGGTTCATCCTTTCTACAACACCATTCTGCTGCGGTGTATACTGAGTTGTCTTTTGTCTGATTATACCTGCATGCTTGCAAAACTCATCAAATTCCTTATGTTGGCATTTCTTCTGAATCAGCATTAGGGTTTGCCACTTCTAATGCACAAGCAGATTCAGGCCAACTGAATACAGGAGGTTGCGTGAGCTCCTCCCCTTCACTTCTGGTTCTGCCGCACCAAGGGGGGTATCCCTATAACTCAAGATGTAACCTTGACTAGCTCAAAGATAGAAAGATCTAACTTGACAACAACAGGCAGAATACTCTCATGTATGGACCAAGATCTGCATGATAGATCACAAGGCTGGCAACATTCTTGGACATGATGTCTGGTTGGGTATGAGAGCATGCAGGGGGTTCCTAATCCTACTCCTACAACTAACAGGTGGAAGTATGAAATGGTTTGATATGAATTTGGATGCAAAGCTAGACATGGTGTATAACACAAGAACACAGCATGACTGGTGCCTATCCAGGGCTTGGAGTCGGTAGACATACACCTGTGAATGATCAGCATAGATAGCTAAAACTGGATCTCAGGGGGATACACATGATATCTGCCTTGCAGATATCTCCCAATGAAGAGTGTTGAGCTATCTCTACTTATGGCATCCCTACTGCAGTATACCCTTCCCAATGTTCAACCTGAAAACAGTTTAATCTGCCCCTTGAGCAGAGGTTAAAAGATCAGACATTCAACATAGGAATTCTATGCTCTAGAATCTAAACATAAGCAAACATCCAGATCCAGAAGAAGGATACATGCAATACTGGAGACAGAATTAACACAACACATGCTAAGACAGCATTACTCATATAAGGTCAACCATGAAATCAGTGGATCCATGCCAAGTCCTACAACAGGAGATACATAAACTCACAAGACAAACTGTACAGAGCAACCAGATCAGCTGGTTATGGATTACAGAGCCAAAAATCTACAACTTTCAACAACCTTTCAAATGAGCAAGACCACCTGCTTATATCAGCCAGGTAGGTGCTCAGCAATTAATTACAATGTTGACCAAAAATCCCGCCAGATACACAGTATCATGGAAATGGCGCTCAAACACAACCAGATTGGCGCCCAAACTTGAATGCAGCAGGTAGGGGAGGAGACAGGAAGATTTCTCGAGCCCTGCGCCACCATCCGCTGATGTACATCTTCAGTCGGGTACAAGATCGACCCACGTCATCGCCCATACCTCTGCAACAATCGCCATTAATGGCGCACCAACCCGCGGCCTTGGGAAGTTCATCAAATCTGCAATCGCAACCATTTCCCGCTGAGACTCATCATCATGATATTTGAAAGTGCAGGATATCAATATCCCACATGCACCCCGCGATGACCTCAATAACATTTTATATACTAGGTCATGAGCATATATCATGTCGGTGCTTTTGCTCCTGACGACACTAGTATAGACCTCATCATCATCATCCTCCAGCAGCATGATATCCTGTTGTTCGAAATATCACCCTGACGTCTTCATGATATTTGAAATATACCCTTCATGATAATCGGCACAGCCTGATCCATCGGAGGAACATCCTCCTGCTGAGCTTATTACAAAAGTCTGGCCGACGAACATCCTGATGACGTCATCATCATATACTGCTGACGTCATCATCATGTTTGCAAATATCAGGAGGTCTCTTCAAGATGATCAGTGTTAGAAATATGACCCCCCCGGACCTTGATGACATCATCATCATATTAACATCATCATGATATTCGGAAGACAACCGGATATTTGGAAATATCCTCCTGATGCACAAATATCAGGTTGCACTGTAGCTCCTCTATAAGATCGGGGCGATAACTGAATATGATGATGATGCTTGAAAAGATCACCCCCCGGAGATAATGCACGAAGCCAGCAGGCGGATATCTCCTTGATATCAGCATCATCATGATGCTCGAGCAAACATATATCTGGGTGATATGAAAATATCACCCCTTCCTTCGAAATATCATGATGCAGATAGGCAGAAAGAAAAATATCATCCTGATATACGGATGACGTCAGCATCATCAGGATGTCAAAACAACGAACAAGAAGTGATACAACATCATCAGGATGATATTGACCAAGATCATCCTGACGTTCAAAATATGATGACCCTAGTGAATATCGGGTCGTACTTAGAACTCTTCAACAACATCATCAGGATGATATTAACCAAGATCACCCGATGATAAAAATATCACCCCGGCGAAATATCATGAAGGCAGAAAATATGATGACCTCCGCAAGCAGCAGGATGATAACTGGAAATATCATGATGATGACGACCCTTAGGAAAAAACAAGTCAGGTCGACAACTTAGAGAATAACCCCTTCAAGATAGCGGGGCAACATCGTCATCATGTTTGAGCAAGGTGATATTCGGAAGATCACCGGATACTTGAAAAGATCACCCCCGCAAGCAACTGAGGGCGCACTGTAGCTCACCAGTATCATCAGGATAATAAGCAAACATCACCCGACAGTTGAAATATGATGATGACGATGAGAAAAACAAGTCGACGAAGAACATGCTGATGAAGACCATCATCGAAGACAAGATGATGATGACGACCTCCTCCTCAGAAAAATATGATGCTGCAGCTGAAAAATGCTGAGGAGGTCCAACACTTAGAAAAATTGGGCAAGAAGATAAAGGCTTCAAATGAAGAAACCTCCTGATCATGACAAATCAGCCCCAGGTCAAAATAAGTGCTAACAGTGGCTCTGAATGGGGACGTGCAGGTGAAAACCTGCAGCGAGAACCAGATCTCCGGGCAGACCTGACAAAAAGCAAAAAACGCGAGCTGTACAAGGCATTTACACTACATACATGTTTTACAAATGTGCACAGCAACCAGATATTCATGCCAAATAGAACTTAAGGAATTGGCCATGCACAGGCAATTCCAGAATTTCACCATCTAGGGCCTGGAGGAAATAAGAATCCTCCCCATGAGTATTGCAAACCTGATATGGGCCCATCCATAAGGGCTGAAATTTACCATGTTTACCCTTTTCCTGATCTCTAGCATTCCAAATGAGCACCAGATCATTAACTTGAAACCTCCTTTTTGTAGTTCTCCTGTCAAACTGATATTTCATATCCTGTTGTCTTTTGAGATTGATCTGGTGGGCTTTCCTTCTGTCTTCATCCAATGCAACCAGCTGATTCACTCTTTCTGTCATGGGATCTTCAATGTCCTCATCATTTTCCTGAATGAATCTGTAAACTGGTAGGAGATTATTTATGGGCAGTCTAGCTGATGCACCATACACTAGCTCAAAAGGTGACTTCCCAATAGCCCTTTTCATTGTCACTCTGTCAGCCCATACTGCTAAGTTCAACTTTGAGTCCCAAGCTCTCTTGTTCTTGTCCAGTATCCTCTTGACAATTTTCATGATGCTCTTATTGCTTGATTCTGCTTGACCATTTCCTTGTGGGTGATATGGTGATGTATATGACAGATTTATCCCATATTTGTTGCAAAAATCAACAAACTCACCTGATCTGAAGCACATAGCATTATCAGTGATAATCTTAAATGGTACTCCAAACCTGATGATGATGTTCTCTAGTATGAAGTCTGTCACCACCTTACTTGTAGCTCTTTTAGTTGGTATGGCCTCAATCCATTTGGTAAAGTAGTCAGTTGCCACCAAAATCCAACTGTGTCCCCCACTTGATTTGTCTGCAATTTCCCCTATAAAGTCAATTCCCCATTGCTGGAACGGAACATCCACAGGTACAGTTCTGAGGGGCAAAGCACCATTATATTTCAGCTTTCCTGAGAATCTCTGGCAAGGGTCACACTTCCTTACTAACTTTTGTGCATCTGAAAAGAGAGTGGGCCACCAATATCCTGCCCTGAGAATTTTATGAGCTGTTGTTTGGGCAGTATAATGGCCACCACACAATCCTTTATGCATGTCAATCAAAATATTGTTAGCCATGTTCTTATCCACACATCTCAGCAGCACACCATCAGGATTTTTCCAGTACAGCTCACCTTGAACAACAACATACCTGATTGCATGTAGCTTCAGAGTCCTCTTTTGATTGTCACTGAAATGGGAAGGACAATTCAGATTTTGCAAATAATAGACAATATCCTTGTACCATTCAGATCCTGATACACTTACATTCTCATCTTGGACTGCATTAACTTGGCATGCTTCCAAGTTTGATTGTGCCATCATCTTGGCTAATCCTTGTCCCCTTATCAACTTAGTAACTTGTATGTCTATGTTGAATTCCTGCAGTTTGTTTATCCATCTGCACCTTCTTCCAGTCACCTCCTGCTGAGTGAATATGTCTTTGACTTCAGCATGAGGCACATATGCAATGATATATGACCCTACCAGGTATGGTCTGAAACTTTTGATGGCTCTAACTAGTGCATATGCCTGCTTTTCCATAATGTCATATTTCAACTCAGAGGCCTGCAGGGACATACTGAAGAAGGCGATGGGCTGTTCAAAACCATCTTCATTTTTCTGTAACAAACATGCAGCAACAGTATGAAAGGAAGCAAATGAAAACACTTGAAATGGCCTAGAAAAATCAGGAGATTTAAGAACAGGGGCCATCTTAATTGCCTCTTTGATATTCTGAAATGATTCTGTTGCTTCCCTTTCCCAGTTGACAGTTGCATCCTTCTTCATCATCTTGGAGATGTTCCTTGTGATTTCTGCAAAGTTGGGAACAAATCTTCTAACAAAGTTTATCTGTCCAAAGAAGGACTGAACTCCTTTCACAGTTTTTGGCATTTGAATCTTGTCAATAGCTGCCACTCTCTCTGGATCTATCCTGACTCCATCTTTGGAAACAATGTGTCCCAGAAGCTTTCCTTCAACTACTCCAAAGGCACACTTCTTTGGGTTTAAAGAAATACCATATTCTAGTGCTCTTATGAAGATCTGCTCCAGATGCATACAATGCTGCTCCTCTTTCTTTGAGTAGGCAGTCAGGTCATCCTGATATACTGCCAGGATTGAATCAATCAGCCCTGCAAAAGCAACATCCATTGCTCTTTGAAATGTAGCACCTGCATTTGTTAGTCCAAATGGCATTCTAACATACACATATGTTCCCCATGGAGTGGTAAAGGCAGTCTTATACTATTCTGATTCTTTCACCTTCACCTGATTATATCCTGAAAATCCATCCATCATGGATAGGAGTTCACAACCAGTCACTCTCTGCAACATAGCCTCCATATTAGGCAGTGGATAGTTATCCTTCAAAGAGGATACATTCAAGTTCCTGAAATCAACACACAACCTAATATCACCATTCTTTTTCCTGACTGGGACAAGGTTAGACACCCAAGTTGAATGTCTGATTGGCACAATTATTCCAGCCTCCCTGAGCCTTTTGAGTTCTTCTTGCATCTTGGGAGCTAAGGTAGGATTTATAGGCCTTTGCCTCTGTCTAAATGGCTTAGCTTCAGGCTTCAATGGGATCTCATGCTGGAATAAGTCTTCCCTATAGGCTTTTAGGTCCTCATATGACCAAGCAAAAACATGTTTATACTTTTTTAGTAATGCAATCAGCATACTTCTTATGTGTGGCTTGAGCTGTTTGCCAATATATACCTTCTGAGGGGTCTGAGATGTCCCCAAATTTATTTCTTCTAAATCCTCCTTATTTGTGGGGGATGTCCTTGTGACCATTTTGTCTCTACTGTCAAAGGCTCTTTCCAAAGCCACTAACCCTCTAGGGATCTTGTTAGTCTTCAACTGGATGATCTCTTTTCCCACAAGAGTCTCTTTTCCATTTACAGTCTCTACAAAAGCTTGGAAATCAATCTGTTGGTTCTCATAATCATCTATGCAGTGCAAAAATTTTAGCAAATCCCTATCATCATCAAAGACTTGCCAACTGCATATGTTTTCTGGTATGGCAGGCCTAATTTTAACTTCTACATCTGTGACACCTGACAGAGTGATGTCATCTGGCCTTATTGCAATATTAGCTAAGAAATCAGCCATAACATTTTTCGACCTTTCTACCCAGCCAATTGAAAATGCATCAAAAAGTTCAATGGTATCCCAAACAGCATGCTTGTATTGTTTCAACCTTTTATTCTTTGCAGCATACTTATTTCTGATTTGGGATACAATCAGCTCAGAATCTCCAAATACTCTTAACATCTTAATCCCATGTTTGAGAGCAATATTCAGGCCTAAGAGTAAAGCCTCATATTCTGCAATATTGTTTGTGCAATCAAACCTCAGCAAGAAAGAGAATTTGAGGAGCTTACCAGTTGGAGACAGGAAAACAACTCCAGCTCCAGAGCCTTCTTTTGCACAAGCTCCATCAAAAAACATGGTCCATAACCCCTGCTGATCCAGCTCTTCAATGCAGATATTTTTCTTTTTATCTTCTGCATCATCTGAGACAACCTTAAAGTTATCACAGTCAGTGTCCACAAAGCATACTTGTTCATTTGCTTCTTGGTCTTCCACTGTCTCTGATGATCTTTGCTCTCTGATTAGCTTGACATCCCTGCCATTCATTGGAATCATGGCATATGACAGGTCCAGCTGCATACTTCCACCAATTAGTGCTGCCCATCTTCTTGACAGCAGCATACCATACTGTGGCTTGATGTCAACCACTGTTATATTCATTGTGTATCTTTTTTCAGGAAATGCTGCCAGTTTGAAATCTACATCCTTCATGATTCCAATAACTGGTACCTCTCTGGCATCCATAGCATAACACTTTCCACATGCCTTGTCAATTTTTAATCCAGTTTGCTGCATGATAGCCAAAGGCATGACATTTGTGGATGCTCCAGAGTCAAGCATACAATTTCTAATTATTTTACCATTTATAACCAGGGAAACATAAAATGGTTCCACCTGCGAAGGGCACTTTGTCATGGTCATTCCTAAATAGACTTCAGGAGTCTCATCTTCTTCATTGCACATGACCTGTCTCTCACCCTGGGTCTGATCATTTTGCTTAGCTTGAAAAGGTACCCCTGAGATTAGGGATATTGTCCTATTCTTGATCTCTTCCACTTTCATGAGTTCCATAAGTGGAACAGAGACCTTTACCTGAGAGAGGATCTGGGCTATATCAAATGGAGCATAGTTTTGTACAACAGTTGTAGCTGGCTCCACAATCTTGCTTTTATCCTGAGCTGATTTAGTTTTCATTTTCATAGTTCCCTGATCATCATTCTTGTCTTGGGAACCTCTACTTTGATCTTCAGCCTGAGGGGTTTTGTTTTCTGGTCCTTGAAAATCATGACCTGTTCTGTATCTAAAGTTCTGTTTGTTATTTACCCACTGCCTTTTTTGTGGTTCAGTTCCTTTATGACCATGCACTAGCTGACCTGCAGAAATATCCTCTGGCTGATGTAAGCTACCAACCTGATGTTTACCTCTGAGATTGTAGTTGCTCTTGACCTGAGCAACTGCTGCAGCTGTGAAGGCTCTAATTTCCTCATCAGAAGGTCGCTGTAGGTTACTCAGAAAATTGTGTGAGTTCTGAGCATACACATAATTATCTTCATTATCTTCATCATCTGGGGACTGTTGGCAGGCCTGAAGTTGATGATCTGTCTTCTCATCAGCATCATACAGAGTGTATCCATTGCCTATGGACATCATGTTAACATCATCATCCTGCACATGATGTGGCTCATTGCATTCATTACAAGATGTAGCATTATCATACAAGGATTGAGCGATCATGCACTGTGACTGTGAATGTGGCATCTGACAAATTATACACCACGGAGCATCATCAGCAATATTTATAGTTTTCTTCAGGGGATCAGGAGTTTCCTTGGCATGTTGAGCCCTCTGATTTGTGTTGTTACGTGGATATACAGGCTTACCATCATGCCAATTGGTGTTATAAGGCATATCATGTAATGATGGCCTCCTTTCCTGCCTTTGATAGACTTGCCTATCAGGACCCATTCCTTTTTCACTTCTAGCTAATCTATAGCTCAGGTCCTTAACAACATTTGCCAGTTTGTCTATCTTATCTTCAGGAGCAGATGTACTACCTTGAGTGTTCTGAGGCTTATTTGGATTCTGCAGAATTTTTACATCATCCCTTCTATTTGTCTTGCCTGATGCTTTCCTATTGTTTTCAATATTTACTGCAATTCTGAAAGCATCCCTGAGAGTGGCAGGACCTTTATCTCTCAGTCCATATGCAGCCTTTGCATCAAAGGCATTGATGTACAAAATTATGCACATTGGTTCATTTGGCCTCATATGATGTGGCAATTTGTTCAACACTTTAGTAAATCTGGCATTAAAGTCTGCAACCTGCTCATTTGACCCTTTGGTGATGCTGGTGAACTCATTTACAAAGAAGCTAGGGTTAGTTTTATCACCATATTGCTCCTTGAACATCCTCTTAAAATCATCCCATGATGATATGCTCCGGTCAGGCAGATTCCTGTACCATTCTCTTGCCTCATCTATTAAGGATTGCATGAATGACTTCATGAAAACGTCCTCATGCTCAACCTCAAAATTATCCATAACATTTTGAAAGGCCTTTAGATGATCTTCTCTTGACACTGTATTGTTTCCTGAAAACTTAGGCACTTGCAGCCTCAGATGCTTGTCAATGGGGTTAGGATACCCAGGAATACCATCAAACACCAGCTGCCTGAATCTATCTAGCTGCATGGGCTGTCTGTTTGGCTGATTAATATTAATATTTCTATTTGCATTTTGGTTTCCTGCATGGTTCAGTGGTATCCTAGCATCATTCACATTTTGTCTGTCATCATGATGCTGATGTTGCATTTCATATCTTTGCTGATGTCTTTGCATATTTGCATTTTCTAAGGTAGGAACTGAATTATTTTGGGCAGTTCTCAAGGCTTGCACTTTCTGCTGTATATCATCTCTGATTTTCATGGCTTGTAGGTATTCTAGTTCTGCTCTTAGACTTTTGATTTCTTCAGCCAATTGTTCATCCTTAGGTCTGGAGGTAGATGGTCTCATACCACTTGGGTCATCATCTTCATCATCCCTTAGAGACTCTGCCTCTTCAAACCTTTCACTTGGGTCTAGAAAAGGGCGTTCTTGGAACACCTCTGACCTCATTCTCATACTACCACCCTGTTGCCTCTCATATGCACCTTGAATATCAGCTTCTACACTTGAAAAATAAGGAGCATGCTGTCCTGCTGGCCTAGGGTTATCTTGTACCTCATCACTTTTTCTGGGGGAGCTCTCATGACTAGCTGAGACAGTTCCCTTTCTTCTATACATCATTCTTTTTGTTAATGGTAACTCTTCAAATAGAGGATTTTGTTGGGATCTTCTCCCCTGCATATAATTTTCACTTTGACCGGTTGGGAGATTACTTCGGAGTCGCCACCTATTTCTAGGAACTGTTTTCTTCTGAAAACCAGGGTTCTTTCACAAGGGTCCCCAGTAGAGTCGCCAATTTCTGTTGCTGACTCAGATGGGTCACATATATATTACTGGAGATGATTAGATAGCACTTTTACTTCTCATTCCCCAGCAGAGTCGCCATTTTGTTGGCATTTCTTCTGAATCAGCATTAGGGTTTGCCACTTCTAATGCACAAGCAGATTCAGGCCAACTGAATACAGGAGGTTGCGTGAGCTCCTCCCCTTCACTTCTGGTTCTGCCGCACCAAGGGGGGTATCCCTATAACTCAAGATGTAACCTTGACTAGCTCAAAGATAGAAAGATCTAACTTGACAACAACAGGCAGAATACTCTCATGTATGGACCAAGATCTGCATGATAGATCACAAGGCTGGCAACATTCTTGGACATGATGTCTGGTTGGGTATGAGAGCATGCAGGGGGTTCCTAATCCTACTCCTACAACTAACAGGTGGAAGTATGAAATGGTTTGATATGAATTTGGATGCAAAGCTGGACATGGTGTATAACACAAGAACATAGCATGACTGGTGCCTATCCAGGGCTTGGAGTCGGTAGACATACACCTGTGAATGATCAGCATAGATAGCTAAAACTGGATCTCAGGGGGATACACATGATATCTGCCTTGCAGATATCTCCCAATGAAGAGTGTTGAGCTATCTCTACTTATGGCATCCCTACTGCAGTATACCCTTCCCAATGTTCAACCTGAAAACAGTTTAATCTGCCCCTTGAGCAGAGGTTAAAAGATCAAACATTCAACATAGGAATTCTATGCTCTAGAATCTAAACATAAGCAAACATCCAGATCCAGAAGAAGGATACATGCAATACTGGAGACAGAATTAACACAACACATGCTAAGACAGCATTACTCATATAAGGTCAACCATGAAATCAGTGGATCCATGCCAAGTCCTACAACAGGAGATACATAAACTCACAAGACAAACTGTACAGAGCAACCAGATCAGCTGGTTATGGATTACAGAGCCAAAAATCTATAACTTTCAACAACCTTTCAAATGAGCAAGACCACCTGCTTATATCAGCCAGGTAGGTGCTTAGCAATTAATTACAATGTTGACCAAAAATCCCGCCAGATACACAGTATCATGGAAATGGCGCTCAAACACAACCAGATTGGCACCCAAACTTGAATGCAGCAGGTAGGGGAGGAGACAGGAAGATTTCTCGAGCCCTGCGCCACCATCCGCTGATGTACATCTTCAGTCGGGTACAAGATCGACCCACGCCATCGCCCATACCTCTGCAACAATCGCCATTAATGGCGCACCAACCCGCGGCCTTGGGAAGATCATCAAATCTGCAATCGCAACCATTTCCCGCCGAGACTCATCATCATGATATTTGAAAGTGCAGGATATCAATATCCCACATGCACCCCGCGATGACCTCAATAACATTTTATATACTAGGTCATGAGCATATATCATGTCGGTGCTTTTGCTCCTGACGACACTAGTATAGACCTCATCATCATCATCCTCCAGCAGCATGATATCCTGTTGTTCGAAATATCACCCTGACGTCATCATGATATTTGAAATATACCCTTCATGATAATCGGCACAGCCTGATCCATCGGAGGAACATCCTCCTGCTGAGCTTATTACAAAAGTCTGGCCGACGAACATCCTGATGACGTCATCATCATATACTGCTGACGTCATCATCATGTTTACAAATATCAGGAGGTCTCTTCAAGATGATCAGTGTTAGAAATATGACCCCCCCCGGACCTTGATGACATCATCATCATATTAACATCATCATGATATTCGAAAGACAACCGGATATTTGGAAATATCCTCCTGATGCACAAATATCAGGTTGCACTGTAGCTCCTCTATAAGATCGGGGCGATAACTGAATATGATGATGATGCTTGAAAAGATCACCCCCGCAAGCAACTGAGGGCGCACTGTAGCTCACCAGTATCATCAGGATAATAAGCAAACATCACCCGACAGTTGAAATATGATGATGACGATGAGAAAAACAAGTCGACGAAGAACATGCTGATGAAGACCATCATCGAAGACAAGATGATGATGACGACCTCCTCCTCAGAAAAATATGATGCTGCAGCTGAAAAACGCTGAGGAGGTCCAACACTTAGAAAAATTGGGCAAGAAGATAAAGGCTTCAAATGAAGAAACCTCCTGATCATGACAAATCAGCCCCAGGTCAAAATAAGTGCTAACACCTTAGAACAATATTCCCCTCCATTGTCAAATCTTAATATTTTTATCTTTAAACCTGATTGGTTCTCTACTAAGACTTTGAATTCCTTAAACTTAGTGAAAAGTTCAAATTTATGCTTCATAAAATAAATCCATGTAAATCTAGATACATCATAAATGAAGGTTACAAAATAATGAGATTTTCTGATAGATTCATTATCCACAGGTCCAAAAACATCTGTACGAATAATTTCTAACTTCTCTTTTGCTCTATTGCTTCTAGAAGGAAATGATTTTATGTTTTGTTTACCAAACACACAATGCTCATAGAAATCAAAGTGCTCATCAGAATAGGAGAAACCATCCAACAAATTTTTACTCTTAATAGTTTTCAATACATTATTGCTTGTGTGGCCCAATCTATGGTGCCACAGCATACATGCATTTTTAGTATTAGCCTTAGATACATAGGAGGCATTATAAACTGTAGTGGCTTCAAGCTTGAACAAGCTTCCTTCCGAATCTCTTCCCCTTCGCTACCACCAAGTTTCCTCTCACTAATCTGCAACCATGCTTGTCAAATGTCACATGCATTCTGAAATCATTCAACTTCAAAACTGAAATCAGATTTCTAGCTAATCCAGGAACATGCAAAACACCAGGGAGGGTTTTAATCCTCCCATCACTGAAACACAACAATACCTTTCCTTTCCTAACAATCGAATATGTAGAGTTGTCACCAAGGTAGATATTACCTCCATCATATTCTTCATATGAGGAGAACCATTCCTTATGCGGAGTCATATGAAATGAGCATCCTGAGTCAACCAACCAATTTTCATCAGAAACAACATTACATGCAGAAAGTTAAACTTCTTCACCTGCATTCGAGGACTTATCTGAAGCACTCTCCCACTGTTTCTTGGGATTTCTGCACTCCTTCTTCACATGCCCCCTTTTACTGCAGTTCCAACACTTAACTCTATTCTTTTTACCAGGAGTCTTAGACCAGCCCTTGGACTTGTCCTTAGCCCCTTTCTGATCTCCTTTAGGTCCTCTTTCCTTAGACCTTCCCCTAACATTGAGAGCATCCCCTGAACTATCCAAACTCTTCTTCCTCAATTCCCGTGACAGTAGCACTGAAACAAGAGCATCCAACTTCATATCTACAAGGTTACCAGTTATAGCAAGGATAACATTCTCCCAAGACTCAGCTAAAGAAAAAAGAAGTAAGATACATTTATCTTCTTCACTAACCTCAACATCTACTGAATCAAGATGACTCACTAACAAATTAAAAGAATTTAAATGCTCTGCAACTGATTCACCTTCTCACATTTTGATGGAAAACAATTTTCTTTTTAAATAAAGTTTATTTACCTTACTCTTGGCTTGATAGATCTCACCCAACCGTTTCCACAACTTGTATGTAGTGTCTTCCTTTGCGACATTCAACAGGACAGAGTCTGAAAAACACAACCAGATGGTTCCCCATGCCTTCTTATCCAGTCTATCCCACTCATCTTGAGAGACATCATCGAGTTTCTTCTCTTTTTGAACAACCAACCATTGGTTTCTTTCTTCCAACAAATCTTCCATTTTCATCTTCCACAACTCATACCCCGTTCTGTTGAACTTCTCAATGTCCAATCGAGAGGTTGATGCAATGGCGGATGCAGCCATAATAACAACACAAGATCTGCAAAACAAACACAACCAAATCTCCCACTGCAACTACAATTTCCACACTACCACCCAAGAGTCAAAGTTGGCCAGGCTTTGACACCAAATATTAGAAATGAAAGCAACACTACTTCAATGGAAAATTGATTCAATATAAATTTCTGCAATCTTTAACTGTGTGTTATTAATGGAGATTGTAACATAGAAACAAAACTATGCTTCACAGAAATGTAAAATCAGAAATATGAACACATAACACAATGTTTAATGTGGAGAAAACCCTTTAGGGTAAAAAAATCCACATAGGAAAGAGACCCAATGTTTGTATTAATCTTAAAATGATTTACAATACAACAACACTTCAACTCTCTCCACCAGTCTTCAATCTGATAGCATTCCGGCAGCACCCGAGTACCTAAAATCTATATTTCAGCAACTAATACATGGAAAATACTTATAGAAAAATTTTCTAACTCATCTTAGGCATTCACCTTCTCTCTCCTAAGATTCTCCAACTCGTAAACATTAATTACCATCTTACAAGCATCTTACACTTGTCCAAAAATAGCCATGCAAAGGTTGGGCTCCCAAGACTAAATCTGTCCTCTTACAACATCTTATGATGCATCATAACTATCATAGATTCTAGCAAAATAGTATCTTTCCAAGATAGGAAGCTTGGGCTAAATATAGAAAATATACAACTAACATATCCATCATATGCGTCATAGAATCTTAGAATCTTATGACAACTTGCAGCTATCATAGATTCACTCACCAAACATTATGACAATTGTCATACATGCCAAAAATAGTATATTCCTCAAGGGATCACGCCTATCCTCATTTACCATGAGTTTTTACATTTGCCAATGGTAAAAGTCACTTCGTAACTGCCGCTAGTAGCTTCAAAATTACAACTGTCAATGAGACTACCTCATTCTCTTATGGGTAATTACAAATAACAAATAATAAATGGAATAAAATACAATATTGGAATTTACAAGGTCAATGGCACCTTATTCCAACAGGGATTAGGGACTCAAGTTGGGATGGGGAGGAGATAGAATGCTTTTGATGTTGGCTTCACAAAAGACTAAACACTAATCCTTATCTAGATAAAATAATTTGGCAAGCTCTCAACTTAGACAAGTAACAAATTTTATTAGCACCTTCTAGACTTAGATCAAAGATGTCCAACAAGATAAACCTAGGGTAAAGGAAAATCTCTAGAGCGGAAGATGGCCATAAATCCAGCTAGACTCTTGGCTTTGCTCATCTAGTGCGTGTGTGTTCTTTGTACCTTTCTTTTTCATTGTCTCTGATAGATGTCACTCTTGTAGCTTTGAGTTTAGATTTATTTCCACTTGAGAGTATGAACATCAACAATCTTCTCTTTTCTCACTCTTTTTTTGTATCTCTTTTTTTATTTCTTTCTCTTTTTGTATTGTTTTTGTATTTTGCAATGTCTCACTTAAATCTTTGCTTTTGCTTGGTATTTTTGGTGCTTTTTGACTTTTGATGCTTTGGTATTCTATTGTTCTAATGATTCTTTCCTATGATTTATCACACTCTTATTTTTTTATCTCATTTTCTTATTCACATTTTTTGATTTCTTTCTATAGGGTTATGATCCCCTGACATTTTTGGCTGAGAAAGATAAGGGGTTGAGCACCACCAAAAGTTTTCACTATCTAGTCAAACTTCCCTTCTACTAAAGAGGAATGGGGAAGGTCTACTTGCAAGCTTCTATTGAGTATTGTAGGCTTGAAGAATGACTTTGCTTAGACATAACATCATGAGTTGTTAAGACTAGGATCAGTGCAAAGCTAAGAGCTAGGGTTTATTTAGAACCATTGGGAAATGTAAATAGGGAGTAGTGATAATTGGTAGATGTGATTATAAGGGATCTCAAAGGCTCAAAGGGGTAAATTATACCTAAGCAACCTTAGACTCCTTACTCAGAAAAAAATCAAACAAGAGCAAGTCACTCACAAAATGCATGGCAGAGCAAAATGAAGAATGCAAAATTTTTGAATTTTCATATTTTATAATTTTTTTACTTTTTTGGATTATTTAATTTTTTTGGAGTTTTCTATTTTTAAGATTTTTGTGATTTTTTAGACATAATATTTCTTGAGGTGGAAGGCATTTACCATATCACCAAATTCTTCACCTTCCATATTGCACACAAGATGCACACCATTTCCAACATCTTTCTTGATTATATAAGGTCCTTTCCAATCTTTGTGAAACTTTCTCTTTTTCCTATGTTTCTTATTTTTGGTACTTCCCTTCTAAGGATAATTTATCCTAATCGATATGGCCTTGAAGGATTATTTTTCTCTTATAGATTTGGTTCCATTACTTCGTGTGGTAATGTGAGGTGAGCCAAGGCTTCAAAGGCCTATTGGTAGAAGGAGTCCAATACAAGACTCCGTCACAATTCAAAAGTTTAGTGAGTAAGTCAATTTCATCCTGCATGTAAATTTTTACTTCATCATGTTCTAGGACATTGTAGAGATTGAAACAAATCAAGAGGAGTTTGTGGCTCTCTTTTCTCATCTAGAGGAATGAAGCTTATACTTGTCTTCCCATTTGGTTCCAGTCATAAGTCCATTGAATACCATACATACTTTTCAAGAAACTCAAGGATGATGGGATCTTCTACTCCTATAGATTTTCATAACTTAAGTTCCTTATGGAACTCTCCTTCGCTTACCTCATCTTCATCAAGGAGCCTTTCAACCATTTATATTTGTACTAAAGGAGCTTCCCATGTATCAAGGTCACTGGATTATATAGAGGTTGAAGAAGAAGGTTGTTCTGGAGGTTTAACAACTATAAAAGCTCTTGATGAAATCTTTGGAATATTCATTGATTTGTTATCCACTTAATTAACTTCTTCTTGATCATTAGATTGTTTTTGTGTTGGAGGTGTCCTTGGTGTGTAAGTATCTTCTGAAAGCAAAAGTGGTACATAAGAATCACTCTCCTCATGTGTTAGAGGTACATAAGAATCACTTGATGTTGTTTATTTTGGTGGTGTCAAAGGCATAAAGCTCTCTAACATCTCTTCCTTGGGATCTGAGAAAGCATGCGAGTCTACTTCTCTTAAGTCTAGTGTTGCAATTTCAAATTCAAGCCATTTTGTCTTTTGAGGTTTTTCACCTATATAGGGGATGATCTAATTAATCTCCTCTAGTTAATCTTTGGAAGATATGTTAATTGTAAAGACGTCCAAAGGGAATTGAGGGTATGTTAATGGAAATGGTAGACCAAAAGGGGGTCAAAAGTGGCCACGTTTTTCCTGAAATCAGTAAAAATTGATCTTGGATGAGAATTTGAAGATAGCTGATAGCACGCATCCAGAAACATGCTCATTTACCCCATGCTTTCCACCAACTGAGAACCTTGTCTCTGCATATTAAACAGACTTCTACAAACCTTCTGTCACAAAGTGACAAGAACTAGGCAAAAACTAATACAGATTACCATTATATAGAATATAATCAGTCTCAGCTATGAGACAGGAGCTTGCAAATAACACTTAGAACTTTGTCTCCAAGATGAGGGGAACCAAAATATTACAACGGATCAACTCATACTAAAGGACTGTATCAAGCCAACAAAAGTAACTATCATATGCATAACACAGATCAAATATTGAGAACAAAAATAAGACACCATTCAATACAAAGAGCACATATTACAAGTAATATCGATTCATATATTGTTCAGATTGTTTGGGCCACAATACAAAGAACTCACTGCCTTATATACTCATTTCTAGATATCTTCATGACCTCCATTTCCTGTCTTGATCACCTCCTTCTCTTATCTTCTACTCTCCCTCTGAATCGACCTTCTATCTTTTCTTTATTCATGGCCTGTTCTATTTTCTTGTTTTTGAATATGACCTTTGTTTATTTTATTCTGGCAGCTCCTATTCACTCTCTAAATCTATTCGTCCTACCTCTCTTCCTTTTATGCTTTCAGCCTCTCTCTTTCTGATTCGCGGACTCTTCAGATTGGCCTCCATTCGACTATCCTCCTTTCTTGCAAATTGACCTCTTCTCCCATTCCTTGCGGCCTCCTCCTCAGAATCGTCATCCTTCTCTTATCGGCCTTCCTACTTATCATCCTTCTCTATTTCTTTTTCTCAGCCTTTCTTTTCATATCAGCCTCTCCTTTTTACCTTACAGCCTCCACAGATTGTCCTTCTGCAGATTCTATTATTGGGCCTCTCCTCTCAAACATCAAATCTTCCCCATCTATAATGGCTACCTCTACCATAATGGCCTGTTCTATCTTGCCTCTGCCATAACACTGCCTCCATTCTATTTGGCCTCCTTTAACAAGAACTGCAGTTCAATCTTTGCATAACTACCATCTAATCACCATCATTTCTGCCACTTACCTCATATTCCTTCCTGTCAATAACATGCAATTCCTAATTTTAACTTGTAGACCACGTTCTCTATCACATTTGGCTTCCTTCTATAATGGTTGTCGTTTCATCTTCCTTTTGCATCTGCCACTTGCATATAATGGTCGCCCTTCTATGACATCGGCCTACACCCTTCCGGTTATTAGCTTATTTATGAAACCATTAGAATCTTATGCAAACTAATGTTTAACTATTAATGTTCCTATTTCTTTGGCGACAGGAACTTCCTTCAACCTCTATCCTGTCATTCGACCCAACAAATTGAAACCAAAAATCAAATGCTAACACAATTTTTGAAAATTAATAAGATGTCCCCGCATCAGACTCCCCAGGGGACAAAGATCATGTGCTCATGCACATGTGGTCTTCTGTAAACTTATTTAATCTTTTCTTCTACTTCTTCCATAATTTCTTTAGATCACTGGCCACCTTCCTCCAATATTGTTGTACAACACTGTGGGCTTCCCTCATGGGACCATTTTCATTAATTATTGCCCACTTCAAATCTCTAACTCTCCTTCCATCCATATCATAAATTAATGGGAAGCTTTCTATGCCTTCATCATCACCCACTGCTTCATCCATACTTGCTATTTCAACATATTCATCCAACTTTCTTTCCATCCACAAATCATTTTCAGCTTCATCTTTTGTTTCATTCATGACTACAACAACTTATGTATCATTGTCTTCAACCTCCTCCAAGGTGTCCTTTGATGTCCCACACATCTTCATACCTTCAACCTTTTCATTCCATTCTTGCTCAATAGCTGCCAACTGCTTCCACAAATCCTCTTCCGTGTTTTCTTTAGCTGCCCCTTCTTCTGATTTTGTTTCTGCACTACTTTCATTCCTCTTTTGTTGGTATTCCCCCTCTTGGACCACTTGTGCTCCCATATCCAAATCTACACTTTCATGTTTTGCAACATATGTCACTGTTGTCCTCTTTTCTTGTTCAACTCTTCTATTCAACTTTTTCTCTTTTCTATCAAACCTACATCTTCCAATCTTCCTTTGTCTACCTTCTTTCTTTCTCTGATATTTATTTCTCCTCATCCCTTTTTCATCCACAATCCTCCACATATCTTCCTTATTTTTATAAATTTTATTCAAAGCCTCATCAGCCTCATCATTTGTTGAAATTAAGGAACACTGAGAGGGGGGTGAATCAGTGTTCTGCAAAACTTATTATTATGTTCCTTTATTAATTTACCACATACATTTAAGAGAAAGAAGCATGAACTTAAGAACAACAAAAACAAGATCATCACACATGAACACTAGGATTTTTACGTGGAAACCCGGTTAAGGGAAAAACCATGGTGGGGGTTAACCCACAAGATTTTATACTCTGTTAAATTATTACAAATGGGAAGGCACATGCCTTCGGGCACACTACCTGGAGCTCACTTCTCAAAGGAGGCTCACTGCTTACAAGATCAATTACAAAGAGTTCCTTGAAATACTTGAACTAAAGAATAGCATCTAATAATGCAGGATTACAATTCTGGTTAGGCTCAATATACTGACTTCACACACTTCATCTTTCACTGCCCTGTTTCACTATTTTGCCATGATCCAGAGCTTAGATCTCTTTGCTTTGCACTTGATACTGCCACACTTCGCACCTATCACACATATTCACATATCCTTCACTCAAAATTCTCAAACCCATCGATCATATATATTCACAATATGAAATTTCATCAACTGCAGTCAGCCTCAAGAAAACTTAGAAACTTTTTCAAGATCACTGTTCTGTCAACTGAATCCATGTACAAACATCAATACGAACCAAAAGCTATGTATTCAAGTCACTAGACATGTTAGCCAATACCACTGGATCTCATAAATTACTCAAAGAACCACTTCTCTTAATCCGCACAAGGATCAAACACCAAGTCAGCCTGTTCTTCACCGGACTGAACTGTCTAACCAAAACTCGATACTCAAATGCTTGTAACTTTCAATCCCTTTATCACTGGAGGCTAAAACTTTGGATTTAGGTAACCTTGACATCCCTTAACATTCCCTCAGATCTGCAACACAATATGATTACCTATGGAGAAATGTAGACCAAAATGTTGAACCCTATCATATGCTCTATTCTTGTCTATCCAGACTTAGACAAATCTGCAATCTGACTTCCATTATGATCAAATGATACAATGGGAATGTGTAAGATAGATTCAATTGCCATCAATGACAACACTTGAAATGCCTAGTAGTGTCTCTTGCCAACAATCTCCCCCTTTGGCATTGATGGCAACACTTAGTGAAAATGACTAAGTGTTAGAACAACTCCCCCTTACTATGTACACTTGTGATTTCCAATGCTCCCCCTTAGATGAATTCCTCATTTTTCATTGCTTTCCACTCCCCCTTTGACATCAATAGCAAAGGCTGAGATTTGCATACTAAACTTCACACAAAAACTCTATGTACATGGGTACATATATACAAACAATCCTTATGTCTTGTCTACATGAACTTCAACACATCACAAAAATGTTTTTCAATAGTGCCAATTCACTATTCCAACTTTTCTTCAAGCTATCCAAAACTGAAATATGACCACTGAATAAAAATGCCTGTGACTCTGCCTTCTGTAGATCAGTGGGATCACTTGTCAGAGTAGCAACTTGAGCTTTTGTCAATGCATTGAACATTGTTTCTAACTTAGGGGAAATTAGTCCCCGAAGTTCACACATCCTTGCCACAATGTTTCCTTTCTCTTTCACTAGTTTCTTTATTTGATCAATCAAGCTAATTACTTGACATTCTTGACTTGCCATAGATACTGTCAAAGGATCAAAGGATTGAGATACATTTGACAATTTTTGCTTGGACTCCTTTATTTTCTTCTCAATATCCTCTACAATTTTTGGCCAAGATAAACAAAATTTGTACACATCTCCTCCTTCAGTGAGGGCATTTTGAATACTCTTTACACTAGTATCCAACACAATTCTATCATTGTCAATCATTCATTTCAGTTCACTAAATCTTTTATCATTAAATTCATTCCAAACTTTGACTTCTGTTGACTTTTCAAAAGATTCAAAATGAGTACTTACAAAGTTTATTAGATTCTTCAACTAATCGAAGGGAGATGCTGATGAATCCTTCTGAAATGTAGGCATGATTTTCTCCAAAATGCTAGATGCAAGACCAAGCAACTCACTGTCTTCTATATGGGACTTCAAAATTTCCTCTCTGGCCTTATCTTGTGGAAAAGAGGCCAACTTCAACTTATGTACCAGTGATAGAGTATCCAAATTGATTAGACCTTGTATTATATCTGGATCTTCTACAACTTGTTTATCTTTCTCCAAAATTTATTTCACTACTTCTGTAGTGTCTCTTGCCCAATATGATGTTTCAGTTTTATGCTCTTTAGGGCCTGCATCTTCTCCCTTTCCGGAGTCAACTACATTGTCTTGCTTATCATTTTCATTCCTTTTCTCTTCTTCTGCTTTCTCTGCATCATCAGTAGAGGCATCCTTCTTTTTATCTTTATTAGAAATGTCTTCTGTATTTTTTTCCAGAGGATTTTGTGTATCCTCAGCAACAACATTATCATCATTTTTATCAAATTCCTCAACATCCAAAATGGAGGAATCAATTCCATCATCAGTTTCTTCTTCAACAGTGGGAAGATTATGCCTTTTCAATGCATTTAGAAGAATCTCCTGAGTATCTTCAACTACCTTATCAATCTCACCCAGCATGAGCTTGTTCATTTTGATCTTACTCCTGAAGTCCTCTTTCACTTCTTTGAATATCAGGTTCTTTTGATCCGGAGTAATTTGAGGACATAATTTTATTAGCACATACTCCCAGAGCTCAATATCTTTAACTTTTGCATTCTTTTTTCTTATTTCTAGAATAATTGGAAGGCTTTCTGGAATTTTAGAAGTTATTTCAGATAAAGTCTTATTATATTTATTCAAGTATTTGACTATTGCTTCCTCCAAAACTCTCTTATCATCATCACTGTAATGATCATAAAATTCAGTCATTGGCTTTAAGTTTCCATGTACAGTGATTGACTTTATGATGTCTTCCACTGAAGGAATAGGCTTCTCAACATAAGCCTCTAACTTATGCCTTTTACTTGACTTTTTTCTTCCAGAGGACTTCTCCTTAGACACTTTAGCAACCTTAGTAAATGAGGCCTTCAACTCTTTAACCTCACCATCTGAATCAGTCTCTTCTTCATCCTCCTTCTCCACACTGACATATGACCTTTTGCCCATTACTTTTGTCCTTTTTCCTTCCTTACCGATAGGTTTTTCTTTGAATTTCTCTGCAATAGGAGAAGGTGATGCACCAGAGGTTGAACCAGAACTCCTAGTAGTCCTTGATTTAGAAGGGGATTCTACCAGAACACTTCCCTGTTACCTGTCCTGCTTCTCCTTCTCAACTTTCTCTATCCTTTCCTTGTATTGTCTCACAACTTATTTGGTTATTCCAATACTTTCTTCATATATTTCAACTTGCCTTTGGACCTTTTTCTTAGTTTCAAGTCTCTGGAGCTCAACATGTAGTTTCAAATTAATCTCATCATATGTACTGAATCTCTCAACTGAGGTATCTTTTTGGTTTGCTCAGAAGGTGTTGAGCATACATTTCTAGTATTTGTTCATCAACTTCATACCCCATGGGCATGATCCATACAATCCTTGGTTCAACTTCTTCCATCAACATGAAACAAATTGTATCCTTGTACTTTTCCACCACAGACTTAGGGATTCTTTCCCTTGATTGCATCATATTCTAGAAATTCTTGAAATATCCCCGAAGAGCAGTCCTTTGGGCATTGGAGTCACCAATATTGTGCAAGTGCTCTCTTATTTGTATGGCAATAGGCTTGTCACTGGTCCAATACAAGATTTTCATCATGGGCAACTCATTCATGAAATAAAAGAACAAGCACAAGACCAACGTACCATACTTGAATGTATTCTTCTTATCCTTCTTGATCTTGTTCAGATTCTCCATTAGTTGGTTTTGCAGCAGCTCACACAAATCATAGTCAGCATTTTCTTTTAACATCTGATAAGGAGCATAAATGGTTGTACCAGACACTGAGTTTTCCCTGCTGGAGTGGTATATCTTATACCTAATCACCATAGATGCAAATTTGACATCCAGATTAGTTATATCATTTATTGTCATTTCCCTCCTATCAAACTTTGAGCTGGTAGCTTCAATTATAGTATGATTCTTCACTAATTTTAGCATCAGCAGTCCATCAGATGATTTCAATCCTATTCCAGCCTTGATGGTATCCTTAGTGATCTTAAAGGGTTTCATCAACTAGATAAATTCAACATGCATCTGACTCAGTACATACTGGACCCATTCATCCTTATCGAAGGATGGGAACTCAATAACCTAAATGAAATGTTTGTCTTCCAGTGCCTTATACTCAGGTTTAAGATCATAAATCTCATCCCTCAGGTGATTCTTAAATAGATCCAATAACTTCAAATTCCCAAACTCATCTATGCTAGCATGAATGTAAGCCCTAATATCTTCTACGTGCAACACACCATGTGGAACATTAGAAAGGGCACCTAATAGATCAACCTCTACAGATTTGTATGGATGCTTTTTGAATTTAGGTCAGGGCCTTTTGGTGAGGTCAACAACCAATAGAGTAGCTATATCTAGAGATTGCAAATTTAGAAATCTTTACAAAGAATACCTTATTTCACTAGTTAGGGTTTTTGCTCAGATATCTTCTTCACACTTCAGTCTCTTGGAAATCTTTGCACATAGCTCACCTTCCTTCTTTCTTCTTGGATACAAAGTGATTATGAAGTCACTTGAGCTTCTTTTTAACCTCCACACACCTACTTTTTGATGTAATAAATGCTTTTTCCCTAACTCTTTCAAATACCTTGTTTCTTGATCCAATTTCTCATAGATTGCTCCGCAAGTTGCCACATCAACCTCTTTTCTTCCATAAATTATTTTAGATGATTTGTAATGGGCCATTATATCTTCTCTCATCATGCCAAATTCAGGCACTCACTTACTGGTAGGGGGAATTAGATTTTCAATGCAGCTCCCCCTGAGCTAGAGCTCCTATTTCAATTCCCGAAGGAATTACCAGCACTAGATTTCAGTGCAGACCCATTATCATCATTCATTACACCTTTCTTCACCCATGCTTTGTTCATTTAATTCTGGATCTCACTCAAATGTACTTTGCCCTTGCCTTTATCTTGTCTCTGCACATTTTGGTTTCTATTTACTGGACCTTTTCTATTGTCATTCTTGCTTCTGTAGAATCTTGCAATATGACCGGATCTGTTGTAATTAAAGCACACAACATTTCTTTGCTCATTTACTTGATTTCCTCTTGATCTGTACTAATTAGCCATGTGTCCAAATCTATTGCATGCAAAACATTTTCCATTGAAAGAATTGATATTTCCTCTGTTGTTAGAGTTTTTCATCATCATATTTCTGCATTCATTAGATCTATGACAATACCTTTTACAATTGAAGCATTGACTGGAGAAGGATGGACCACTTTGATTCACTCTACTTCTACACTGAGTAGATCTATGACCAAATTTATTACAATTGAAATAATTTACATTGAAGGAAGGATACTTTGAGCATTAGGTTGTCTGACCGGAGGTCTTCTAGGTCTGTTTCTCTAATTCCTTGATTCAGGATTTCTTTAATTGGATCCCGAGATTTCACCTTTATCATATCCCAGACCATGCTTATCATCTACTTTCTTCTGACTATCAAGCAACACCTCAAGTTTAGCTGAGCTTATCTTGAACTTCTCTTTGTGTTCATTTGCAGCTTCTAGGTCATGTTTGAGAATGACAATTTGTCTTTCAAGTTGTACCTCATTATACCTAGTTTCTTGTAGATCAAACTCTAGGTGGCCAATTATTCTGTCGAATCTGTAGCACTCTTTTGTTCTTTCTTTCAGAGATTGATTCAGGTTTTCTTTAGTCTTCTTCCTTTCCTCGATTTCCTTGGTTAGCCTCATCACCCCAGATTCCATCTCATGTTTTAGGACAACTTCTTTTGCTAGCTTCTCACATTCCTTTGTCTTCTCCTTTAGAGCCTCATCCATGCCATTGTCTTCCTTTTGATTTGCTAATTGATGAAGTAGCTCCTTCCTCTTTTCCATAGATTTTCTCAGTTACCCTTTTAAAGTCTGAATGCAATCCTTAGCATCTTTAAGGTTCTCTTGCAGTTCTTTGACTTCTGCTCTGGACTGATCAAGATCTTCTAAAGCAACTTGAAGTTGTTCATTGATGCCATCAGAATACCTAAATGACCCATTGAAACACCTTCCCAAATCATCCTCAAGCTGTTAAACTTCTTCCAAGGAACCAAGCTCTGATACCAATTGTTGAAATTAAGGAACACTGAGAGGGGGGTGAATCAGTGTTTTGCAAAACTTATTATTATGTTCCTTTATTAATTTACCACATATATTCAAGAGAAAGAATCATGAACTTAAGAACAACAACAAGATCATCACACATGAACACCAAGATTTTTATGTGGAAACCCAGTTAAGGGAAAAACCACAGTGGGGGTTAACCCACGAGATTTTATACTCTATTAAAAGTATTACAAATGGGAAGGCACATGCCTTCGGGCACACTGCCTAGAGCTCACTGCTCAAAGGAGGCTCACTTCCTACAAGATCAATTACAAAGAGCTCACTGAAATACTTGAACTAAAGAATAGCATCTAATAATGCAAGATTATAGTTCTGGTTATGCTCAATATACTGACTTCACACACTTATTCTTTTGCTGCCTTGTTTCACTGTTCTGCCATGATTCAGAGCTTAGATCTCTTTGCTTCACACTTGATACTACCACACTTCAAACCTATCACACATATTCTCTTATCCTTCACTCAAAATTCTCAAACCCATCGATCATATATATCCGCAATATGAAATTCCATCAACCACAGTCGGCCTCAAGAAAACTTAGAAACTTTTTCAAGATCACTGTTCTGTTGGTTATATCCATGCACAAACATCAATGCGGACCAAAACCTATGTATTCAAGTCACCACACATATCAGCCAATACCACTAGATCTCATAAATTACTCAACCAACCACTTCTCTTAATCCACACAAGGATCAAACACCAAGTCAACCTGTTCTTCACTGGACTGAACTGTCTAACCAAAACCTGATACTCAGATGGTTGTAACTTTCAATCCCTTCATCACTGGAGGCTAAAACTTTGGATTTAGGTAGCCTTGACATCCCTTAGCATTCCCTCAGATCCGTAGCACAATATGATTACCTGTGGAGAAATGTGGACCAAAATGTTGAACCCTGTCATATGCTCTGTTCCTGTCTATCCGAACTTAGACAAATCTGTAATCTGACTTCCATTATGATCAAATGATACAATGCGGATGTGTAATAGATTCAACTGCCATCAATGACAACACCTGACATGCCTAGCAGTGTCTCTTGCCAACAATCATTAACAACAGATTGTTCACCATTCCACTTTTTCTTATCTTTTTCTTTAACAAAATCATCCAAAATTTCAAAAGTATCATCAATGAACTCATCTTGTTAACCTTTCATCTTGCATGCATCCTCCTCTAGCTTCCTCCTAGATGCTCCATTTTCTTTTCCTTCCTTTACCATGACTTCTTGGTCTAGGGGATAGTTCTTCTCTTCATGCCTCCCACTCTTGATCATTATCTTCTCATCACCACAATTGTTTGCTACTGCTTGCTTTACCACCCATACTTTATCATTAGGTTGTTGTCCCTTCATTGCTGCACTTGTGCTTCTCATTCCTCACTTGGTTTTCAGCCTCACATCATCTTGTCTAGGCCTCCTTGCTGGCCACTTTATCTTCAATTCTATTTTCCTCTTGTTCATCAGCATACCCCTCATTCTTTACACTAGTTTGTTAGCAAAAACATGATCAAAGATATCATTCTCCCTATGTTCTAACTGTTGCCTTTCATCAATTTTTTTCTTTTGCCAACATGGGACTATATACCCATGAGTCACCCATTTCCTCTTCTCATAAAATTGTCCATCTATTTTTAGACTTCTATTCACATGATAAAAACTAACATTACAATCTCCATTTACATAACCAAAATTAGCTTTGCAACTCTTCTTTACCTGCTGCCCCAATTTATTCTCTGCATTGGCTTCTTTGATTTCCATCTCTTCCTCTAGCATGAGCAACTTGTGCTGCATCTGCAACTTCTTCCAAAGCATCATAAAATTTTGGGGCTGCCCTCTCATCTTCATCATCTAATTGGAGATCTTTAGCTTCATGCTCCTCTCCATTCTCAGGTACTTTGCAAGGTACCTCTACTGTAATCTCCTCTTGACACACTGCTACAATCAACCTTCTCTTGTTCTCATCATCCACTCGCTCTTTGGGAGCTATTCTTGTCCCATCTTTCATCATCTTCAAGGTCTCATCCTTGACCTTCCCTATTGCACTCTTCACACCTACATACACATCTGCACTCAAAATATTAGCAAACAAAATAAGAGATCACAATGTCTCCATTAGTGTCTTCTTCATGGACACTCTCCTCTCTTCATTTCTCTCTTCCACAAGTGTTACTTGTGGCACTTCTTTCTTCTCTTTCTCTCTTCTTTCCTTTAATTCCTCCACTTTGAGAACTTCTTCAACCTCATTTGGTCCATGTTGCTCTAGAGGCAACTCTCTGTTGTCCCATCTTCTATGGGTACCCTTTCCATTCTCATCTATTCTTTTCATGGAATTCATGCTTTGCCTTTTTCTTTCCTCCACAATCCTCTTTACATGCCATTTTACTTTCTTTTCCATTGGCCATACCCAAAAGTATTCCTGGCTTTCTTCTTCATATCTTTGCTTCCTAGCAATCATATACTCTTTTAAGTCTCTTTTCAACTCTGTCAGCTCTCTTTCAAAATCTGCATTTCACTTCTTCATGTTTTCCTTCCTCTTGTCTCATTTTGGGAGACTCTCTTTTCCCATATGCTTCTGCACCTTCCAATCTTCTTGCACCTTCTTCGGCTGTCCGTAGGTTCTGGCTAAGTTACCTCACTTTAGTGATCTACTTAGCACTCAGAACCAACCTTGCGCTCTGATACCAATCTGAGAGAATGCATCCAGAAACATGCTCATTTACCCCATGCATTCCACCAACTGAGAACCTTGTCTTTGCATATTAAACAGACTTCTATAGACCTTCTGTCACAAAGTGATAGGAACCAGACAGGAACTTATACATATTACCATTGTATAGAATATAATCAGTCTCGGCTATGAGATAGGAGCAAGCAAATAACACTCAGAACTTTGTCTCCAAGATGAGAGGAACCAAAATATTACAATGGATCAACTCATACTAAAGGACTGTATCAACCCAACAAAAGTAACTATCATATGCATAGCACAGATCAAATATTCAGAACAAAAATAAGACACCATTCAATACTAAGAGTACAGATTACAAGTAATATCAATTCATAGATTGTTCAGATTATTTGGGCCACAATACAAAGAACTCACTACCTTATATACTCGTTTCTGTATTTCTTCATGACCTCCATTTCTTGTCTTGATCGCCTCCTTCTCTTATCTTCTACTCTCCCTCTGAATCGGCCTTTTGTCTTTTCTTTATTCATGGCCAATTCTATTTTCTTATTTTTAAATACAACCTTTATTTTATTTTGGCCGCTCCTATTCACTCTTTAAATCTATTCGTCCTGCCTCTCTTCCTTTTATACTTTTAGCCTCTCTCTTTCTGATTCGCGACCTCTTCAGATTGGCCTCCATTTGACTATCCTCCTTTCTTACAAATTGGCCTCTTCTCCCATTCCTTGCAGCCTTCTCCTCAGAATCATCAGCCTTCTCTTATCATCCTTCCTGCTTATCGGCCTTCTCTATTTCTTTTTCTCAGCCTTTCTTTTCATATCGGCCTCTCTTTTTTACCTTATGGCCTCTGTAGATCAACCTTCCCCAAATTATATTATTGGGCCTCTCCTCTCAAACATTGACTCTTCCCCATCTATAATCGCTGCCTCTGCCATAACAGCCTGCTCTATCTTACCTCTACCATAATGCTACCTCCATTCTATTTAGCCTCCTTCAACAAGAACTGCAGTTCAATCTTTGCATAACCGCCATCCAACTGCCATCATATTCCCTCCTGTCAATAACATGTAGTTCCTAATTTTAACCTATAGGCCACGTTCTCTATCACATTTAGATTCCTTCTGTAACAGTTGTTGTTTCACCTTCCTTTTGCATCTGCCACTTGCATATAATGGTCACCCTTCTATGATATCATCTTGCACCCTTCCAATTATTAGGTTATTTATGCAACCATTCGAATCTCATGCAAACTAATGTTTAACTATTAATGTTCATGTTGCTTTGGCGACATGAACTTCCTTTAACCTCTATCCTATCATTCGACCTAACACATTGAAACCAAAAATCAAATGTTAACACAATTTTCAAAAATTAATAAGATGCCCCTGCATCAATAGCCATGCTCAAAATTAGAAGATGTGATTAGAAAAAAATTTGTAGTGTTCAGAATCTAGTTTCTAAACTACTATTTTTTTCTAAAAATGGCAGAGATTAAGAGGTTCAAATAGGGGGAGCACACAATGTGCTCCTATTTTTGCCAGAAAAATATAACATAGCACCTGGTGTGCTCCCCCAAAAAATTTGACTTTTTAAAAGTATTTCACAAATCACTTTAGTGGAAAATTAGCTGATGTCATGTAGTTTATGCCTAATTTTCTATTAATTTTTCAATGAATATATGATTTTTTATGAATTTACAAAGTGGAGACATCTTGAAAAACAAAAATTTGAGTGTGCTTCCCTCTAATTTTTTTGAAAACTAATCAAAAAACAATTTTTTTCAATGTGTATAGAATTGAGTCTAGAATTTAAAAATGTAATTTGTTTCAAATGTTGATAAACGCATAAAAAATGACACTAGAAATACAAGACATAGGTTTTCTGGAAAAAAAACATATTAGTAAAAGAAATTCAATATGGAAACCTTAATGTTATCAATATTTTGAAAAAATACATGGTTAGAAAGATAATAAAAAACTTGAAGTCATCCTAGCATTTTTTTGTATTGACATTGAAAAACATGTAAACCTAATGGAGAGCATGCTCTGGATTTGGTTGATTTTCTAACTTTTGTTGAAAACACATCCTTGGCATCCAAAAGGTACATCCAACCCTTTGGGTTGGATGCCCAAGGCAAATCCAACCCTTAAGGTTGGAATTTCCCAAATAAGTCAAAAGTGTGCTTGCATTATAATACAAGCACGCTATAATGCAAGTGTGTTATAATGCACTCATGTTTTAGAGTAGTTAAAATGGTTTAGATGATAAGTGTAACAAATCCTCCAACTTCTTTCATTCTAGAATAGGTTCATGTCTATGTTAGGTTAGGGCTATATACATGAAATAAACATTTAAGTATAAGTGACATTTACAGATGGATATTTACTTCCTTATACTTTAAGTTATATATCATGTATATAGTTTCAGAATGTTTGAGAATGGTTTCAGATATCTAGGAGTTATAATACGGATTCAAGGTTTTGGAGGATCCCATAATTTTTTAGAATTAGTCAAATTTTAGTAATTAGCAGGCTCCTATCATCTTGTAGTCGTCTAAGGGTAGTTGTAACTATTGAAAAGCATCATCAAGCCTCTCCTTAGAAAATAGGACTTGTTCTTATGCAAGAGACCTAGCAAGGAATCCAAGCAAAATACTAAGTCAAGTTCAAGAAAGTGGCAGTCCTCTAAGCATTTTTTAGGAGATTTTCAATCTTGAATGGTGCAGTCACGGTTAGGAGGGTCCACAAAGTGAATTATTCGAGCCGTGCAACTAGAGTAAACACAAAGCAAAAAACTCCAAGATATAAAGAAAATGTAGATTCAGTCATTGATTATATCATAGAATTCAAATACAAATTGGTCGACAACATGCGGGCGTACAATTAGGGCTCACAGGCCCAATTTGATAGCTACAGAATATGCACAAGATATAGCTTTGAAGCTCCTTCGCGAGAAATTCAAATTATCAACTATGAACCAATGATCAACTATGTTAACTCCTTTCCTAGGCATCTATTACATCAATTTATATCATCTCCAGAACAAAAGGTTCCTTCACGTCGGCCAAGGAAGATCACAAACTCCAATGAAGAGTTGTAACATGTGTACACAGATTGGTCAGACCTAAATGAATATAACTCCTCCACAATTGAATGGAATGATGTACAGATCTTAGGGAAGGTCAGCCACGAACCAAACAACATTGAATGATGTGTAATTTATCTCCGCAGGTCGTGAAATGCTCTACAAGTCTTCTTCTTTAGCTGATTGTCTGAGATTGTTAGGATGCTCTATTATAAGAAAACACACGATCTTCTGATAGAGATATCTTAACAGTACCTAATCCAAATGATCTAAGATTTGGATATGATGTGCATGAATGTGTCTAGATGCTAAGTCCAACTCCAAGAGATCTGAAATGGAACTACGGTAGAATGCAAACCAAAATACAAAAAATGCTTCTAATTGAATTGACTGAACTAAACTAGAAAATGAAAAGAAACAAACTAAAATGCAAATGTTTTTGGTTCATGCAAGATTGCTCTTGAACCAGGGATGCTCCTGCATCAGACATTTGGGGTTATTGAAAAGTGAGTCCCTCACTTTGCTGGGGCTAGAGGAAAACCAAGATGGTCCACCTCATCCTGAGAAATCCATGATGAATCTTCTTTCGGTCAGCCTTTCCACTTCACCAAATATTCTTTGTACTATCTTCATCTGGTGTTGCGTCCAACTCTGCTATCTAAAATGCCTTCAATATGCTCCGGTGCTTGTTGTGGTAACTACTTCTTCAAGTCTTCTTCAATGGTGCCATTGAACTCTGGTTCATGATACTGATATAGGTCTGTAATGTTGAAAATAGATGATATACTCAATGTCTCTAGTATCTCTACTTCATATGCATTACCTGTATCAAACTTTCTGAGTATCCTACATGGTCCAAACTTCTTCATCTTCAACTTGTTATATGTCCCAAATCTTTCTTTTCTCAAGTACACCATCACTTCATCTCCCACTAAAATTTCTTTGTGTCTTCTCTTCTCATCTACCTTCCATTTCCTCCAAATTCTTCTTAACCTGATTATGTAATGTATCCATGTGTCTTGCAAATTCTTCTGCTTTTGCACTCCTCTTGTCCTCCATGTTGATGTCACTCAATTCTGTATATCCTCTAGGTTTAGTTCCTATCACAATCTCAAATGGTGTTTCTTCTGGTACTCCTATTCACTGAATTATTATATTCAAACTCTGCTTGTGATAGAATCAAATCTCAATTTCCTGCCTTCTCTCCAAACAAACATCTCAATAGGTTTCCCAAACTCCTATTTACTACCTCTGTCTATCCATCTGTCTATGGATGAAATGCTAAACTAAACTTCAAGTTTGTCTTCATCTTCTTCCAAAGTGTCTTCCAAAAGTATCCCAGAAACCTTGTATCTTTGTCTAAAATAATGCTCTTAGGTAATCCATGCAATCTCACAATCTCCTTGAAAAATAGGTTAGCCACATGCACTACATTAGTTGTCTTCTTACAAGGTATGAAATGTGTCATCTTTGAAAATTTGTCCACTAGTAAAAATATTGAATCATGTCCTCTCCGTGTCTTTGGTAATCCCATTATGAAATCCATGCTTATGTCTTCCCAAGGTCTCTCCGGTACTGTCAATGGTTTATACAATCCAGTATTCTGACTACCCCCTTTTGCAACTTGACAAACTCTATAATTCTGCACAAATTTCCTAACATCCTTATGTATCTAAGGCCAAAAGTAGTTTTCACTCACCAAAGCCACTGTCTTATCAATGCCAAAATGTCTTTTCAATCCACGACTATGCTTCTCCTTGATCAAATTGTCTCTCATTGAACTCCTAGGTATGCATAACTGGTTTCTGTTGAACAACATATCTTTTTGAATGAAATAGTCTAGCCACTTACTCCTATCTGTCACAATAGGTTCCTTACATGCTTTCCAAGGTTCTGCAAAATACAAATCTTCTTCATACATGTTCTTCAATTCATCAAATCATAACACTTCATCTCTCATCTCTGTTAGCAAGTTCCTTCTCCTACTTAGTGCATCTGCAACTTTGTTTGATTTTCCACTCCTATGCTTCAATACAAAAGTATAACTATGCATGAACTCTACCCATCTCATATGTCTCTGATTCAACTTTACTTCACTATTCAAGTACTGCAAAACTTGATGATCTATATACAACACAAACTCCTTAGGTAAAAAATAATGTCTCCACTTCTTCAAGGCTTGAATTATGGCATAGAACTCTTGATCATAAACTAAATATCTTATCCTTGCATCATTCAACTTCTCACTGAAATATGCTACAACTCTACCTTCTTGACTTAACACTGCTCCTATTGCATTCCCACTTGCATCACAATCTACTTGAAATACCTTATTGAAATCCGGTAATGCCAAAACAGGTTGCTCTATCACTTTCTACTTCAACAATGCAAAAATTTTATCTGCTCCTATTGTCCACTTAAAGTCTTTTCTGTCACCTCTCATTGTCTCTATCATAGGGTTACATACTGAACTAAAATTTTTGATGAACTTCTGGTAGAAACTAGCCAATCCATGAAATGATTTGACTTCTCCAATGCTCTTCGATGTAGGCCATTCAACAATTGCTCTCACTTTCTTAGGGTCCATCTTCAATCCTTCCGTAGAAATCACAAATCCCAAATATACCAATTATTTCTTCATGAAACTAGACTTCTTGAAGTTTATAAAAAATTTCTCTTCTCTCAGTCTCTACAATACTCGTCTCAGGTGCCACAAGTGTTCTTCTTTTGTCTTACTAAAAATTAGAATATCATCCAAATATACAATAACAAACTTACCCAAGAATCTCTTCAAGACTTCATTCATCAACCTCATGAAAGTACTCGGTGCATTTGTCAGTCCAAAAGGCATCACTAACCATTCATACAATCCTTCATTTGTCTTAAAAGTAGTCTTCCATTCATCTCCTTCTCTGATTCTGATATGATGGTATCCACTCTTCAAGTTTATATTTGTAAAATATTTTGCCCCACTCATACAATCCATAATGTCATCCATCCTAGGTTAAGTGAATCTATACTTAACTGTGATCTTGTTGATTGCTCTAGAGTCTGTACACATTCTCCATTCTCCATCTTTCTTTGGTACTAACACTACAAGTACTGCAAAATGACTGAATCTTTCTCTGATCAAACCTTTCCTCAACAACTCATGTATCTATCTATTCAATTCTTCATTCTCTGCCGGTGTCATTCTATGTGTTTCTTTGTTAGGCAAACTAGCTTTAAGTATAAGATCCACGTGATGACTGATACTCCTGATTGGTGGCAATCCTTTCAGTACATTATTTGATATGATGTCTTCATACTCTATCAATAACTTAGTTATCTCCTTTGATTGTGATTCTTTAGTCTCCTTCAATGTTTTAGGCTTCTTAGGAATCAAAGCATAACATATGTTCTCATGTCTCAAACCATCTAGAAATTTTCTTCCATCTACCAAACAGATTCTAGCATTCCCACCTACTTCACTCTTAGGGTTATCTTCCAAAGGGATCAAGGTAATTCTCTTTCCATTTGATGTTATAGTATATGTATTCTTTCTCCCATCATGCATAGCTTTTCTATCATACTGCCATGGTCTACCTAACAAGATATTGCAAACATCTATAGGCATAATATCACACAATACTTCATCATGATAAGATCCACTATGAAATCTCACCAAACATTGTTCACTCACTAGTACCTTATGATCATCCTGAATCCAAGCTATTTGATATGGTTTAGGGTGTTTCAATCTTTCCAACTTCAGCTTAGTCACCATCTCCTCTAAAACTAGGTTGTATAAACTACCACTATCAATTACAAATTTACAACATTTACCTCCTAATTTGCATCTAGTTTTGAACAAACTTTCCCTATGCGGTGGTTCTGTTATCACCAAATATTGCACCCTTACTGAGTTGCAAAACTTAGCCTATTGGTGAAACACGGGATAACTCTGCTGATTGTGGGCTCAGGTTGTGGGAGTTAACCTCTAGAGTGAGTTGGTTCTCATGGCTCTATCACCTAAACTAAGTTACCTACTATTGCTTGCTGAGAAAAGAGAGAAGGATAACATGTAAATGAATCCTAAACTAAAAGGTGATACACCAAAAAGGTTTTCAAACCTATACTGTTGTTTGGAATTAGAATGATCAACAATCTAAAAGTTTTTATACACAACTCAAGTTTTATACTTATGCATCAATATTTCATAGGAAAGATAAAGATTTTTCAATCCTAAAGGAAAACGACTATTTTCACAATTAGGAGTTGTTTAAACTAATTTTCATAACCTATGACCTGCATAAGGCATATATATCTTTGTAAAAAGGTGCTTAAAAATGAGACATACATCAAGGATTCATATCAAATCACAGAAAAATACATCTATCATTCATATTTGCACACAAAAAGTAGATTGGAGAAGGCATAATGCTTATATTTCATTGATAAAAGAAATGTTATAGTTGTACAAGTCTGAAAATGGAGTCTCTTTTGCTGCTCCAGCTTGAAAAGAACTCCAAAAAGTTATATTTTTTTTTAAGCCAAGAGAAAAAAAAAGTCTCTAAAAACTAAGCCTAAGGGTCCTATATCTCATCCCAAGCATAGGAGAGAATATAGGGACTGATTTTGACCAAGTTACAAAGCCTTAAAAGTAGCTAACTTACTTTGGATGCCCAAGAAGAGTCCTAGTTTGATTTGGTCTTCAAAAAGTTGATTTGGTCTTCTTCAAGCTCCTTGAAATGCTCCATTGTGGCTTGAAAAGTGGAGATAGTTTGGATGTGCACCCTTCAAAAGTGGAAATGCTCCCTTGAAAAGCTCCAACAACTACCCATGTTCCCCCTAGATGCATGCAAAGTATTCCAACTGCTCCTAGATACCCTCAATCTGTTGTCCAAGTTGTCTAACTACTCATAATCTCTTCAAACTCCTTCTTGTTGATGTATAGGACATGTGATTTCTGCCATGAAGCTTCCATCAAGACTCTTGGAGAGTATTTGGAAATAGCTTAGTCTATTTAGGACTCCCAAAACTACTCATAACTATGCATTTATGACTTAAAATCACTCCCTTATCCATGACATATCTCTGTAGGGTCTTTATCAGGGTCTTTACTACCTGTAAGTATCCTCAAACTGAGTTTTACAGCCTCAAAATGTGATTAGATCCTCATTTTTATCTCTGCCCCTTTGGTTGAAATACACATTGTGTATTTCAAATAAAGGGTCTTTTTCTATTCTTGGACTACTTATTATTTCCTACAGTGGTCTCCCTACATCCACTTGACCTTTGGATAGTCCGTCACTAGCCTGGTACATGCACTATCTTCATGCCTAAACTGGTAGTCATACTATTGCATCCTCATATGGATTGCTACTACCCCTTTTGTGCCATCCTGACTGTTTGCACACCTTGTGACTATTCTCAATCAACTAATGACTTTTTCCTTGAGCTTCTTGTCTATTGTTAGAGTCATCACAGTCGTCTTCTTTTCATTTTTAGAGCCCCTATTAGATCATGACATAACTCTAAAACCTTACCACATACCTTCTCCTGCATTATATCCTCATTCCTTCAAAAGGGTGGCAGACCTGCAATCTATGCTCAATCCCCAAAACACTTCACAATCTCCTTCATAAGGACCAAATCTTAGGGCATAACTCCATTATTCCTGTTTGTAAGACTTAAATCCTTTTTACTGTCCTCAGAATGTCTAACAAGGCTTTAAAGATTTAACAATGCTTATCATTATTATTTTCAACACTTGAGATCTTCATTACAATAGACTACATCCACTACTTTCTTCTCTGATCATTCTCTATCAGGTTTGGTAGTCACAAAAGACCTTGCACACTGTCATAGAAAAATTTTCTATTTTCTGACTATTTTGATTTATTTTGTCCATACTGCCAAATGCACCAGTTTGGACATTTAATGATAGTCATACATGGAACCTGTAAGTGAGACTCCATTGGTGAGGGAGCTTCTAAAACATCCTATAAAGAAGAATTTGTAGAGTAGGCCATCCTTATTCCTGAACCTGTGCTTGCATTCAACATTTCTTTTGGAGTGGAATTACGACTAGCCCTAGTTAGCTCCAAGGAACCTGCCATTAACTCTGAGGCAAACAATTGTTCTCAATAGTACAGTTGTTTTATCTTCACCCAATATAGCCTTCAGATCCACCGTGTCAATGAAGTAATAAGGCATCTTGTAGCCTGCATGGAAAATTTCCTTGGTGCCCTCCACGTCTACTTCTTCAATTTGTATTTAGAAAGGCTAGGTTGCAACTATGCATGTCACCTTTTGGAGAATCAACACAGACCCCCTTCTGCCAACTCAAAACTCTTAATGAGTAGAAAATGCCACCATTTTGGCAAGTAGCTACCTTTGAAAATGGCTTTGGAATATATGAATGCCATCTGCACAAGATTTAGATCTACCAGGCAGATTACAAGTCTAACCTTTGCAACTGCTGACTACCCCATACCTTACTTTCTCAGTGATCTCTGTCTATTGTAGGGTCTCTTGACTGATATCAATTTTCCCCATTTTTGAGAGGCATTGTTGCTATTCAAATTATTCACTATCATTTATCAATCCTGTATGTTGATGGCATTGTTGACTGCTCTAAAGACTATTGGCAGACCTCTTACCTGAGTTTTAACTTCAAAACAATATGACAGTGTTATCCTACTCCATTACTCCTCTTTCTCTATTGATGTACAACCTAACCCTTGACTTAGACCTCCTACCTGGTTTGACTTTTGTGATGTTCCTATACTTTTGTCTTAACACCTTTGTTGATTGACCCTGCATGCTTTATAGATATCCAAAATCTTTGGCTTAAAACAATTTACCAACAATATTAGATCTAAGGTTTTGGGACAATCCATGAAAAGAAAACAAATACATCAGCTACCTCAATATTGACTACTTGTTGTCTCATGGGGTAGGGATGTTATTATAGCTCATACATGACTGTCCTTCACCATAACCACCTATCACTGCTTCCTTGTTGTTGTTCTGCTAACATGACTGGTCTCTTGACTACACCTTTACCATGGTCTCATAGTCTTCTAGTACAGGTGTAGGCCTGTTAGGGTCATTAAAGGACCTAAAATTTTGTGACAGTCCTCCAAAATCATTATATATGCAGGACTACTGCCACCTTCCTCCCCTACCCATTGTCAATTTTGAAGGGTGTCAACATCTTTCAGCACAAAACTAAGATAGTAGAAAGTTTGTATGTGATTGAAACCACCATTCAAAACTCCTTTGATAATCATACAAACCCTCATCACTATTTAAAATCTATCTTTGAAAGCATGTTGCTCATTTTTATAAATCACCATGCTCCTTTCTTTTCCACTGAAATCTTTGCACTGCTTCTTTTTTTTCACTTTAGAACTAATTTGGTGTAGGTGCAAAGTCTTGAATATTCGGAGTTTCAATCACCACTAGAAACTGCACTTTGTCTACTGCCCTGTCATCATGATTTCCATGACAAGCACCATAAGAAACCACTGGAATATGGAGGTTTTGAAGTTTCTTCAGGGCTTGAAGACAAAATTTATGACCTCCATAGTTGGATATGAAGGCAACTACAAGGGCCTTTTCAATTTTTTGGTTGAACGGGTACCATGATATTATACTTGACCCAAGAAAAATAGCCTACAGAAACATCTGATGAGACGTTGGTTGTCATTATAAATCTATAACCTTTCCCACCCTCGTGCAACATCTATGTTGTTCTCAGGATAGTAATGAGAAGATTCCATGGACTGTCTTCTCATATAAATTTTTTGCATGCACTGTCCTAACCCTCTGTTAGGGTTTGAAATTCCTCTGCACATCCAAAAATGGCCATCTCAATGTTTATGTAGCTTCTTTATTGCAAGCATTGTCCTTATGAAAGCTTGACTGCTACCTATGACCCTTCATTCTTGCTCTAACATCTTCAACCTTGAGAAAATTCATGGAACCTACAAGTTAGTGAAGAAAGAAAACTAGGTTTTCCTTCTACAACCCTATCCAAAACTCAAAACACCAGAACTAACTCACAACCTAACCTAACCAAACCATAACCCTTACATACCTCTCACAACCTGAACATGACAAAAACCAAAAATTGATGGTTTTGAATGTATCCCTTTCCCTCCATAGAGTGCACGGGGTTTTACAAGAAATGAGGCTTTTGGATGTAGATGATGCTTTGTGACTCTTGTTACTAACCAACTCTACATTCCACATTGATGGATGACTCTTGGAAAAGATAAAGGTGGTTTTGATGACTTTTAATGCTTCAAAGGTAGCTACAACATAATTTTGTAACTTTAAAACAATGTCTAGGTGGTATTTGAAAAGCTTACAAGGTCGAAAATAACATTCAAATCTCCTTTTTGCATGAACCTATGAACCAAACCTATGACCCATTTCGATATATTTCTTATCCCTTGAAGACCTCTTAGAGACTTTAAACTTTAAAATCAAGATACAGGACCCTTAAAACCCTATAACACCTCCAAAAGATTCGTATTGTGACTATTGAGCTTGATTAGGTGAAATATGTCAATAGGTTCCTCATTTCTCTCTGCTCAAAATAGTGCTCTCCTCATGACAAGTGATTCTCCTTTCTCAGGTTTACCAACTGAACTAGGTGTTCCAACAGGTTCTTCTTCCACATAGGCTGCTCTTCCACTGTTCTATGTTCTCTTTCTTGTACTCCCTTGATTACATTCAAATATTCTATGCCCCTCATCTCCACACTTAAAACAAGTTCCTCTGAATCTTCTCCTACCAGGTCCTTTTCCTTCTCTTTTGTATCCCTCACTCTGATATGGCCTAGGGTTTCCTCTGCGGTAGAAAGTTTTGTCATCTCTCCAGTCTACATTGTTATCTCTATCTATTCTACTCCGCATATTATCTCTCTCCTCTGAAAAATGTTCTGCCTCTTTGAAATTTACCTCCTCTGCCTCTTTGTCTCTGATCATGCCTCTTGTTCAACTTATCTTCAACTTTCAGGACAAACTGATATGCTTCTTCTAATGTTGTCATCCTTACCAAACTCAGTTCTTCTTGAATGTTCAATCTCAGTTCATTGATGTGTCTAGCCACTTTCTCCTTGCTTGCTTCACTATGTCTTGTCATTATGATCATCTTATGAAATTCTTTAGTATACTCCTTCACATATTTCTCCTTTTGTCTTAGGTTCTGCAATCTTTTCAATAGTCCCAACTCATAGTTAATAGGTATAAATTGATTCTTCAATTTTGTCACCATTTTGTCCCACTTTGTAATCTTATCTTTTCCTCTTCTATTTCTATCCAACTGAACTTCTTTCCACCATATAGCAGCATGTCCTTTCAACTTTGTCTTTGTAAATTTCACCTTCTCCGGATCTTCAAATTCTTCATACTCAAAGTATTCTTCCATGTCATTTATCCAATCAATCAGTTCTTCAAGATTTAAATTGCTAGTATAGCTCAGTACAACAACTCTAGGTCTTTTCCCAATCTTTTAAATAGCTCGCAACATCTTGACTTGATCTGATTCTTCTTCTTCATCATCTCCTAGGGTTACTTCATTTTGATCAGAGGATTGAAATTCTTCATCATCATCACCTTCAACATTAGGTCGAGGTGTAAGTCCTCTTCTCTAATCTTCTTCAACATCATCCAAGAAAACTCACATGGTTTTCATCATCTCCATCATCTAATCCATTCTTCCATCCATGGTTCCAATAGTAGGGATTCTCCTCGGCGGCATTCTTCCTCGGATCAAGTGTAACTGCCTCAAGTTTGACGATTGAGCTACAAGGTGACAACTGCCTCACAATTGGCGATCAGTTGCAACATAAGTAACCTACCTCAACTTTGGCAATCTATTCACAACAAGATCTTATGGAATTCCTTCACCAACATTTCTGAATTCACTACCAAAGATTCAACCTTTTGCTCTGATACCACTTGATGCAGTCACGGTTAGGAGGGTCCACAAAGTGAACTATCTAGGCCATGCAGCTTGAGTAAACACAATAGAAACAACTCCAAGATATAAAGAAAATGTAGATTTAGTAATTTAGTATATCATAGAATTCAAATACAAATTGGTCGGCAACATGCGGGCGTACAATTAGGGCTCACAGGCCTAATTTCATAGTTACATAATATGCACAAGATATAGCTTTGAAGATCCTTCACGAGAAATTCAAATTATCAATTATGAACCAATGATCAACTATGTTAACTCCTTTCCTAGGCATCTATTACAAAAATTTATATCATCTCTGGAACAAAAGGTTCCTCCACGTCAGCCAGGGAAGATCACAAAATCCAATGAAGAGTTGTAACGTGTTTACATGGATAGGTTGGACCTAAATGAATAGAACTCCTTCGTAATTGAATGGAATGATGTGTGGATCTCAGGGAAGGTCAGCCATGAACCAAACAATATTGAATGATGTGTAATTTATCTCTACAGGCCATGAAATGCTCTGCAAGTCTTCTTCTTTAGCTGATTATCTGAGACTATCAGGATGCTCTGTTATGATAAAATAATCAATCTTTTGATAGCGATATCTTATCGGTAACTGATCCAAATGATTTGAAATTTGGATATGATGTGCATGAATGTGTCTAGATGCTAAGTCTAGCTCTGCAAGATCTAAAACACAACTGTGGTAGAATACAGACCAAAATATAGAAACTACTTTTGACTGAACTAAACTAGAAAATGAAAAGAAACAAACTAAAATATAAATATTTTTGGTTGATGCAAGATTGCTCTTGAACCAAGGATGCTCCTGTATCATTGAAGACTGGGTCACTTTCTTCAGAGAAAATCATGAAGAGAAATAAGCTATGATTGTTACTACTATGCCCAAAGAGAGTGCCTAGTGAAGAAGGGGTTAAGTGCTACATTCAAGAGGTATTCAGGAGGATTTACCCCCTCGACCCCCATAAGGTGCATTGCCCCTTGACCCCATGAGGGAGAACTACCTAATAAACTCTGATAAGAAGAACTACCCCTTAAACTTGTTGGCTGTTTCCACCCCTCCTTATCTCTCTCCCTCCCCATCCATCTCTTTCTATCTCTATCACTATCTCTTTATATATGTCCCTCTCTCTCTCTATGTCTCCCTCTCTATCTCTCTTTATTTCCCCTACCTATTTCTATGTCTCCCTCTCTAACTTGATATCTCTATCTCTTTATCTTTCCCTCTCTCTAATGCTATATCTCTCTCTCTATGTCTTATATTTCTCTCTCTACTATCTCTATATGTCTCTCTCCCTCCCCCTCCATCTCTTTCTATCTCTATTGCTATCTCTTTATATATCTCCTCTATCTCCCTACCTCTCTCTCCCATCCCTTTCTCTACCTTTCTATCTCCCTCCCTCTCTACCTCTCTCTATCTCTATATCCTTCCCTCTCTATCTCTCCCTCACTCTCTATCTCCCTATCTCTCCCCTCTCTATCTCTCCCTCACTCTCTATCTCCCTATCTCTCCCCTCTCTATCTCTATCTCTGTCTCTATCTCTATCTCTATCTCTGTCTCTATCTCTGTCTCTGTCTCTGTCTCTGTCTCTGTCTCTGTCTCTATCTCTGTCTCTGTCTCTATCTCTATCTCTATCTCTATCTCTATCTCTATCTTTATCTCTATCTCTATCTCTATCTCTATCTCTATCTCTATCTATCTTTCTCCCTCTATCTATCCCTTTATCTATCTCAACCTCCCTTTCCCTCTCCCTATCTCCATCTCCATCTATCCCTCTCTATCTCTCTATATGTCCCTCTTTCTATATTTGTCCCTCTCTAACTATATCTCTCTATATCTCCATATCTTTCTATCTCCCCCTCTCTCCCTCTCCATCTCTATCTCTCTATGTCTCCCTCTCTCAATCTATATCTATTTCTCCCTCTCCCCCTCCCTCTTTCTATGTCTCCCTCTCTCTACCTCTATATCTCTGTGAGCTTTGTGTGTGTGTATATATATATATATCTATTTCCTCCCTCTATCTCTTTACCTCATTATCATCCCTCTCTCTATATATCTCTCCCTCTCTCTATCTCTCTCTCCCTTTCTATCTATCTCTACACAAAGGGATAGATAGAGATATAGATAGGGAGAGGGAGAGAGAGGGGGTTGAGATAGACAAAGGGATAGATAGAGGGAGAAAGATATATAAAGAGGGAGATAGAGATAGAGATAGAGAGAGGGGAGTGATAAGGAGATAGAGAGTGAGGGAGAGATAGAAAGGGAAATATATATATATATAGAGAGAGAGAGAGAGAGAAAGAGAGAGTTATATGTATTGAATATCTTGAATGGTTTGATCTCGCTGCTCCTTATCTCTCCTATATATTCTACTTCCTATGGTAAAAGACATCCCTCTTATAAAGAATGGTGACTCCTCAAAGAGTCACATACATTGGTCACTCTTGTAATGTCCCCTTTTGGGACAACACTAATTTTTCCTAAATTATCAATTTCCAAGTAAACAAAGGTTTAGAGAGTACCTTGTCCTAACTTGATCCCTACAACAAGTTAGAAATCTTAAACATCAGTAAGTCAATAACAATTAAATAGAGTCAACTAGATCTTACCTTAGGATGATCGAAGGATGGAAGAGAGTGACTCGATGGGGTGACTTAGCCTCTCTAGGCCCAAGGGTAGAACCCTTCAACTAAAAGGCAGAACCTCCTTGGCCTCATGTGGCCCATGCCATTCATATGAGGTGGTGTACCTAATGAGGATTCTAATTTATCCATTATCCCCTCATCTTGTCATCTTTCCTTATTTCCTCATGACTGGCCTCCTTATAACACTATACCCATGATAGGGGAGTGAGGTCTCAAAAGGGTATCCTCGTAATCCAACTCTCTAGGCCCAAAGGCAGAACCCTTCAACTAGAAGGAATAACCCCTTTGGCCAAAGTGAACATTTCATTTCCATCATGAGTGGCGTATCTAGAAGAGCACATCTCTCTCTAGACCCAAAGGTAGAACCGTTCACTAGAAGGTAGAACCTCTTCGTCCCATGTGAACTTATTACTTCCATCATAAGTGGAAGAGCACATCTCTCTCTAGACCCAAAGATAGAACCCTTCACTAGAAGGAAGAATCCCTTTGGCTTATGTGGACTTATCATTTCTCATCATGTGTGGTGTATCTAGAAGAGCACATCTCTCCTAGACCCAAAGGCAGAACCCTTCAACTAAAAGGCAGAACCCCTTTGGCTCATGTGAGTTCATTACATTTCCTTTTGGGTGGCGTACCTAAGAGAGGATCCAATATTCCCTTCGTACTTTCCCTTCCTCCTATCATGGTATAGGTTTATGCATAATAAACTCTTATCAATTCCACATTTTCAAATAATTATATCAGCAATACATAATGAATTATGAAAATGACATCATAAATATAATATGCATGAACTATATTTAAATCCATTCATTACATGCTTACATAAATCCTACCACAATCAGATTTAGATCTCTCTCTCTATATATTATTCCTCTTATTTCTTTCTTATGCTCAGATATATATAGTCTGAAATATATATTGTTTTTCCCCTTGATGAATATATTTTTTATTCTAATATATAAACCTATATTTCCTCCTCTCGCTACTCCTTATCTCTCCTATATAGTCTTACCCCTATGGTAAAAGACATCCCTCTTATAAAGAATGGTGACTCTTCAAAGAGTCACATACATTGGTCACTCTTGTAATGTCCCCTTTTGGGACAACACTATTTTTTCCTAAATTATCAATTTCCAAGTAAACAAAGGTTTAGAGAGTACCTTGTCTTGACTTAATCCCTACAACAAGTTAGAAATCTTAAACATCAGTAAGTCTATAACAATTAAATAGACTCAACCAGATCTTACCTTAGGATGATCAATCATAGGAAAGCATGGAAGAGAGTGACTCGATGGGGTGACTTAGCCTCTCTAGGCCCAAGGGCAGAACCCTTCAACTAAAAGATAGAACCCCCTTGGCCTCATGTGGCCCATGCTATTCATATGAGGTGGCATACCTAGTGAGGATTCTAATTTATCCGTTATCCCCTCATCTTGCCATCTTTCCTTATTTCCTCATGATTTTCCTCCATATAACACTATATCCATGATAGGGGAGTGAGGTCTCAAAGGGGTATCCTAGTGATCCAACTCTCTAGGCCCAAAGGCAGAACCCTTCAACTAGAAGGAAGAACCCCTTTGGCCCAAGTGAACATTTCATTTTCATCGTGAGTGGCGTATCTAGAAGAGTACATCTCTCTCTAGACCCAAAGGCAGAACCCTTCACTAGAAGGTAGAACCCCTTCATACCATGTGAACTTATTATTTCCATCATAAGTGGCATATCTAGAAGAGCACATCTCTCTCTAGACCCAAAGGTAGAACCCTTCACTAGAAGGCATAACCCCTTTGGGTTATGTGGACTTATCATTTCTCATCATGAGTGGAGTATCTAGAAGGGCACATCTTTCCTAGACCCAAAGGTAGAACCCTTCAACTAGAAGGCAGAACCCCTTTGGCTCATGTGAGTTCATTACATTTCCTTTTGGGTGGTGTACTTAAGAGAGGGTCCTATATTCCATTTGTACTTTCCATTCCTCCTATCATGGTATAGGTTTATGCATAATAAACTCTTATCAATTCCACATTTTCAAATAATCATATCAGCAATACATAATGAATTATGAAAATGACATCATAAATATAATATGCATGAACTATATTTAAATCCATTCATTACATGCTTACATAAATCCTACCACAATCAAATTTAGATCTCTGTCTATATATTATTCCTCTTCTTTCCTTCTTATGCTCAGACATATATAGTCTGAAATATATATTATTTTTCCCCTTGATGAATATATTTTTTATTAATATATAAACCTATATTTCCTCCTCTCGTTGCTCCTTATCTCTCCTATATATTCTACCCCCTATGGTAAAAGACACCCCTCTTTTAAATAATGGTGACTCTTCAAAGAGTCACATACATTGGTCACTCTTGTAATGTCCCCTTTTAGGACAACACTAATTTTTCCTAAATTATCAATTTCCAAGTAAACAAAGGTTTAGAGAGTACCTTATCCTAACTTAACCCTTGCAACAAGTTAGAAATCTTAAACATCAGTAAGTCCATAACAATTAAATAGACTCAACTAGATCTTACTTAGGATGATCAATCATAGGAAAGCATGGAAGAGAGTGACTCAATGGGGTGATTTAGTTTCTCTAGGCCCAAGGGCAAAACCCTTCAACTAAAAGGCAGAACCCCCTTGGCCTCATGTGGCCCATGCCATTCATATGAGGTGGTGTACCTAGTGAGGATTCTAATTTATCCATTATCCGCTCATCTTGTCATCTTTCCTTATTTCATCATGATTGGCCTCCTTATAACACTATACCCATGATAGGGGAGTGAGGTCTCAAAAGGGTATCCTAGTGATCCATCTCTCTAGGCTCAAAGAAAGAACCCTCCAACTAGAAGGCATAACCCCTTTGGCCCAAGTGAACATTGCATTTCCATCATGAGTGGCAAATCTAGAAGAGCACATCTCTCTCTAGAGTCAAAGGAAGAACCCCTTCGGCCCATGTGAACTTATTACTTCCATCATAAGTGGCATATCTAGAAGAGCACATCTCTCTCTAGACCCAAAGACAGAACCCTTCACTAGAAGGCAGAACCCCTTTGGCTTATGTGGACTTATCATTTCTCATCATGAGTGGTGTATCTAGAAGAGCACATCTCTCCTAGACCCAAAGGCAGAACCCTTCAAGTAAAAGGCATAACCCCTTTGTCTCATGTGAGTTCATTACATTTCCTTTTGGGTGGCGTACCTAAGAGAGTGTCCTATATTCCCTTTGTACTTTCCCTTCCTCCTATCATGGCATAGGTTTATGCATAATAAACTCTTATCAATTCCACATTTTCAAATAATCATATCAGCAATACATAATGAATTATTAAAATGACATCATAAATATAATATGCATGAACTATATTTAAATCCATTCATTACATGCTTACATAAATCCTACCACAATCAGATTTAGATCTCTGTCTATATATTAGTCCTCTTCTTTCCTTCTTATGCTCATATATATATAGTTTGAAATATATATTGTTTTTCCCCTTGGTGAATATATTTTTTATTCTAATATATAAACCTATATTTCCTCATCTCGTTGCTCCTTATCTCTCTATATATTCTGCCCCCTATGGTAAAAGACATCCCTCTTATAAAGAATGGTGACTCTTCAAAGAGTCACATACATTGGTCACTCTTGTAATGTCCCCTTTTGGGACAACACTAATGTTTCCTAAATTATCAATTTCCAAGTAAACAAAGATTTAGAGAGTACCTTGTCCTGACTTAATCCCTGCAACAAGTTAGAAATCTTAAACATCAGTAAGTCCATAATAATTAAATAGACTCAACTAGATCTTACCTTAGCATGATCAATCATAGGAAAACATGGAAGAGAGTGACTCAATGGGGTGACTTATCCTCCCTAGGCCCAAGGGAAGAACCCTTCAACTAAAAGGCAGAACCCCCTTGGCCTCATGTGGCCCATGCCATTCATATGAGGTGGCATACCTAGTGAAGATTCTAATTTATCCGTTATCCCCTCATCTTGCCATTTTTCCTTATTTCCTCATGATTGGCCTCCTTATAACACTATACCCATGATAGGGGAGTGAGGTCTCAAAAGGGTATCCTAGTGATCTAACTCTCTAGGCCCAAAGGTAGAACCCTTCAACTAGAAGGCAGAACCCCTTTGGCCAAAGTGAACATTTCATTTCCATCATGAGTGGCGTATCTAGAAGAGCACATATCTCTCTAGACCCAAAGGCAGAACCCTTCACTAAAAGGCAGAACCCCTTCGACCCATGTGAACATATTACTTCCATCATAAGTGGCATATCTAGAAGAGCACATCTCTCTCTAGACCCAAAGGGAGAACCCTTCACTAGAAAGAAGAACCCCATTGGCTTATGTGGACTTATCATTTCTCATCATGAGTAGTGTATCTAGAAGAGCACATCTCTCATAGGCCCAAAGGCATAACCCTTCAACTAAAAGGCAGAACCTCTTTGGCTCATGTGAGTTCATTACATTTTTTTGGGTGGCATACCTAAGAGAGGGTCCTATATTCCCTTTGTACTTTCCCTTCCTCCTATCATGGTATAGGTTTATGCATAATAAACTCTTATCAATTCCACATTTTCAAATAATCATATCAGCAATACATAATGAATTATGAAAATGACATCATAAATATAATATGCATAAACTATATTTAAATCCATTCATCACATGCTTACATAAATCCTACCACAATCAGATTTAGATCTCTATCTATATATTATTCCTCTTCTTTCCTTCTTATGCTCAGATATATATAGTCTAAAATATATATTGTTTTTCCCCTTGATGAATATATTTTTTATTCTAATATATAAACCTATATTTCCTCCTCTCGCTGCTCCTTATCTCTCCTATATATTTTGCCCCCTATGGTAAAATACATCCCTCTTATAAAGAATGGTGACTCTTCAAAGAGTCACACACACACACACACACACACACACACACACACACACACACACACACACACACACACACACATAAAGATATAGTGAGAGAGATAGAAAGAGATGGATGGGGAGGGAGAGAAATAGCTAGGGGTGGAAATGATCAATGAGTTTAAGGAGTAGTGCTTCTTATGGGAGTTGATGGGTAGTTCTCCCTCATGGGGTCAAGGGGCAACACCCTTATGGGGGTTGAGGGAGAAAAGCCTCATGAATGCCTCTTGAATGCAACTCTTAACCTCTTCTTGACTAGGCACTCTCTTTGGGCATAGTAGCAACATTCATGGATTATTTCTCTCCATGATTTTCTCTAAAGAAGGTGACCTAGTGTTCAAGCTTGAAAATCTCCTAAAAAAATGCCTAGAGGACTATCACTTTCTTGAAATTGACTTAGTATTTTGATTGGATTCCTTGCCAGGTCTCTTGCATAAGAATAGGTCCTTCTATCTGTAAGGAGAGGCTTGATGATGATTTTGAATATTTACAACTACCCTTAGACAACTGCAAGATGATAATAGCCTACTAACTACTAAAATTTGACTAAGTCTAAAAAATTATAGGATCCTCCAAAACCTAGAATCTCCATTATAACTCCTAGAGATTCGAAACCATTCTCAAACATCCTAAAACTATATACATGAAGTATAACTTAAAGTATAAGGAAGTAAATGCCCATATGTAAACATCACTTATACTTAAATGTTTATTTCATGTATATAGCCCTAACCTAACCTAGACATGCGCCTAATCTAGAGTGAAAGAAGTTGGAGGATTTGCTACACTTATCATCCAAAGCATTTTAACTACTCTAAAATGCAAGCGTACTATATCTTGTTTGGACCAAAAAGTGGTTTTAGCCACTTTTTGGTCCTGATCTTTCTGCACACGCCCTTGAATAGGACCGTCCTTTTCTAACCAGTCCATGATTTTAGCTATAGTGCCTTTTGTAACTTTTTCTCTTTGTTTTGTTGGTTCTTCATTTTTAATAGTTTTAACCTCTGCATTGTTTATTGCTTCATGAGGCTCATCCCTTTTCAATCGTAAGGTTTTAGGAATGGGACCAAGTATGGAAATTTTATTCATAGGAAACTCATATTTGATGGGGATGCCTATTTTCTCTTTTGTTGTGTCTGCTTTGATCATGCTAAATGGTTCCATATCACCTTTTACAACATAGACTTTTCCCAAATGTAAGAATCATACTTCTTGGAATAGGGTGGAAGGCACTACCTTCTTTCTATGAATCCAGGGTCTCCCTAGCAATAAGTTATATCCAGTGTCCTTGTCAATGACATAAAACATAATAGGGATTATCTTTGATCCCAAAGAGATTGGTAGGGTGATTTTTCCTATCATGACCACTTTTAGATTATCATATCCTATCAATGTGTCATGACATGCCGTGATGTTTGTATGCCCATACCCCATCCTTTCTAGGAGGGAAAATAGGACTATGTTTACCATTGCCCCATCCTCAATTAAAGTTATTGTTATACAAGTGTCATAAATCCACACTTGTAGGTATAGAGTTGGGTCTCCTTTCTTTGTTAACTCTGCTTCTAAGGGCATTTGTTGTAAGTCAAAGAAGAAACCTAGGTCTTGAAGTTCTACATTTTGTGGGTTCATGTCGGGATATGCCTAGTTGATTTGTTCATCGGGCAATGGAGTGATTCTATCAAGGTATTTTAGCCCAATTGCTTATATATATATATATATAAGGGATATACGCATAGGTTTTCTTAATATCTTCAACCAAATCATAAGGCCCAATTGGAGGTAGTGTAGGTTCCACAGCTGAGATTGTCTTTCCATGAGATTCTTCTTCTGGTTCAACTGGTGAGTCACTATCTTCCTCCTCATGTATTATTTCTCCTATCCCTAACATTCTTGTTTCTCCCTTTGGTCCTAATTGGATGGGAATGTTTTCTTTCAAGATTTTTGTTATGTTGGTAGATCCATTAGATGTTGCATCTTGACCATTTACATTTTTGTTTCTATGGGCCGGAAAGGGATCTTGGAATATCTTCATGTTTGCATTTGTGGTGCGATGGGTATTTAGTGTTGTAGTTATTGTTTTCTGTGATTTTTTGTGGGTTGAGGAACATTTCAATAAACAACTTTTGCTGATCTTATGAGAGTTTGTTTATGTACCTGTTATACTCAGCATGACTCGATACTATGCTCCCTTGTTCTATGGAAAGAACAAAATTGATTATATTCATAGGGAGGTCGGTAAGAGTCATTTTGATTATTTTTCCAGTTTTAGTTCCATTGTTGTTGGTTTTCCCTTTGGTAATAATTTTTGTTGTGATGTTGTTCTACTGCATTAACATTAGGAGGGAAATAAGCCCCTCCATTATAGTCAGCCCTTATCTACTTTTTTATGGGTAATTGATATGTCACCCCATCTGTAGTTGCACTTCTATTATTCTTTAGTATTTTGATGGTAGAGGAGTTGTTTCCATTGTTATCATTTTTTGAATTTGTTAACCTCCTGTTTGAACTATAAGTTTTTTGCCCACTATTAATGACAGCTTGGTTGATCGCAACGCACTCTCTAGTGCTTCCCATTAAGAATTGTAACGTAGTTTTTGGACTTCCTCTTGGGTGTCCCTATTAAGGGCATGCAAGAAAAGGTTACATAGTTATTTGTGGTCCATATTTGGGGTACTTGTCGATGAATAGAGAACTTGTCTCCATCATGTGACAAAATGTACCACCAAATCGTTCACGTCATGTTTCATCATTAAGAATTCATACATTCTAGTCTTAATAAGTGTGTTCATGTCAAAAGCCATAAAAAACTCACCTATGATTTGGTGAGAGGAGTGGATTGAAGCTGTAAGCAAGTGATAGTACCAATCTAATTCAATCCCTTTAAGTATCTTTGGGAAGATTCTTGTCATAACTCCATCTTACGGGAGGAGCTATCTTATAGCTATAGTATACGCCTTGATGTGCGAATTGGGATCTTCTTCGCCTTTGAAAGTTTTGGTAGGTCTGAGAGAGGTCTTAGTAGTATCACATTACAGATTGTATGGTCTAGAGGTTCATTTAAGTATTCTAAGTCCCTAAGAATTCATTTTGAGATTGCGGGGTTGAGAGTATCAACCCTGTTGGTAGAGTTTGTTGGATTTGTCCTTGATATCCTAGTGTAGTGGAGTAAGTGGCCTAATAGTTCTATGTTGGATGGGATCCACTTAGAAATGTATCATTTCTTCCATTACATGAATATAATCTTAGATAAGGGGGGTTTTGAGATTCCAATGGTTTTGTTTGATTCTCATGTTGTGTGAATTTTCATTCAACTTGATTTTCTTATCTTGTGGAGGTTGTTATGCCTCTAGGGTCCTGAATCAAGGGTTTGTGAATGTTCTATGATGCTAATGTTTTTGTGCTTTTCAGTTTTTAGATGCAGGCAAGCCTATATGAGTGCAAAATAATATTTATGTGCTTTTTTTCTATTTATGGAAATAAAGTGCTTTCTTCTATTCTAGTAATTAAAATATGTATGCAATCTAATATGAAGTTATCTAATGCAACTGATCTATGTTTTTATTTTGTTTTTCTGAATATGTGGAACAATTACTCTAAGAAAAGGAAATTTCTTTGAAATGAATCTAATCTATGAACTTTTGAAAGTAAACTACTCTAACAATGCAAGATCTACTTAGCCTATAAAGGAAATAGCAACATGCATTTACTATTCCTAAGAGCATGTGGTTTTCTAATTACTATGAAATAAAAGCATGAAGGAACTTGGAATAAAGAGATGCGTGAGCCTCTATTACCCTCAGAAATCCTTGTATGGCAACCTCTTATCCTCTTGCAGCAGCGGGGAGATCCTCTTGGCGACAATAAGAAAGGGATGCAAAAAGAAGCTTTTGAAAGCTTGAATGAGTGCTCAATTTGAGCTTGTTAGAACTATGGCTTGTGATGTGGGCAATGTATCGACGCTATATGAGCTTTTAGCAAATCTTGATGAGATTGTTAAGTGGTAAAAGGGGAGATGATGAATGTATGCATGAACAAGATCAAAAACCTCTTCCACAATAACATTCAAGGACAATATTGAGCTCAATCACAACCAAGGAGAAGGTGGACTCAACTACAGATCTTGTGCTCTTGATTTTCTATGGAAAGATAAGATTCAACCAATATTTTTATCAAACCCTAGGTTAAGCATGAGTAAAACCCTAGATATGAGATAATCATCTTGAAACAAACAAACGATAACAATTTGGAACCTAAAGGTACAGATATGATCAGTAAGATGTCAGAACTTGTCTCTCAAAAGCAAAGGTGTCGAAGGACAAATTTGGTAACCGCCCAAGTCCAGAAGTGAGAATCTGTAAGAGGTCAAAAATGAGAATATGCTGCAAATGATGCTCATAGACCAGATCCAAAGCTTGTAAGCCCAATAGACTAGGGCACCAACTACCCAAGTCTTTTTGAAGAGATATTTTGGAACTATTTTTGGATCTCAAAATCTTAATTCCTGCACTGTCTTCCTGTAGCTCCACTTTTCTCGAAACTTGTACCTGTAACCTGCACACAAGATGACAAAAGAGGGGTTTGGGGTTGTTTTGTCTAGGGATTTGCCTCATTCAAATCCTGGGTTAGAATTCAAGCTTTCATAACACTGTTGTTAGAGAGAGAGCATGCCCTTGCAGGGCAGAGGCTAAAGATAATCCAATTAATGAAATGATTCAAATAATAATGATGTCACCTCAGAGGTGAAGTCCTTAGGAGGATGAATCTTCTGCAACTCATAAGGAGATGGATGATGATGCCAAATTTGCAACAATAACACAATGAATGCCTTGAATGCTCTTAGCTCCAATATCATAAGTTTGCAATATCCATCTAGGTTCAAAATGAAGTCAAAAACTCACTTATATATGCTTTTCTGCTAACATTCATGAAATTAAATCACAAAAGTTGACAAAGAGGAATGTTTTTAAAGGTCCCAAACCAACATAACATTAATTCACTCTGACCAATCAGGGAGGACTTGGGCAGTTGGTACCCAAGTCTAGGGGCCCAATTTAGGTCAAGGATAAGTTAAATGAAGGGCCCAAGGTCCCAAATTCACATGGGTGTCAGGCCCAAGGTCAATTATAATGCATAGTGAGATAAATAGGACCTAGGAGCTAAACTAGGAGGTAAAAAGGCACGTGTCCACTCTTTACTCCATAACATTTAGCCCCCACTTTAATGTGAATGATCTTATGATCCATACATGCATTAAAGTATGGTTAGAGAACATCAAACATGTCAAACACCAGAGTGAACACATGTGCCCTAAGTTTGAAAGACTATTTCTAGCCCCAAGCTTAGGCAAACATAAGAAAACACTTAACAATCACATAAGACATAGTGAATATAGTAAGTAAGCATGCAATACACGAAGAAGACAGTGAAAGTATGTAATACATGGAGAAGACATGAACACAATCACACAATACACAAAGAATACATGAAGAGATGATTAAGCAATTACATATATATAATTGTTGTCGCATAGTCTGTCGTCAACACACTATACATCTTATACATATCAAACACGGGTGATAGGAAGGAGCTCATCATTGTACTCCACTATCTAAGACACACCAAACACACCTGATGGTTGAGCTATGCTACCACAACTACCAAAGACATGCTTAAGGGTGAATGACTCAAGATCCAACCCTGCCTCGTGATGAGGACTTTGTTTAAAATGATGTACACTAGCTCAAGGAGATACACCATCTCACCTCATGATGAGGGCTTTTTTTAAAAGGATGCACACTAGCTCAAGAGATATGCCATCCCACCTCATGATGAGGGCTTTCAAACATGCTTCGTTAGTGTAAAGAGTAATCAAGCAATTACCATTATATATGCCCCCACCTTAAAGTGGTTGATCTTGCTTGCTGGTATCAAGCACATTAAGGTAAAGTGAAAACACACAAGGGAATAAGAGCTTTCACAAAGCCCATGCCCCAAAGTGACATGTGCTACAATCTCTGAATGTTCCCACAAACACATCAAGATCATTTTCTAACATAATCAACAAGATATAAGCTTTGGTTAGAAAATCTTACTCTAAGATAACAACCAAATCAATTCGTGAAAGAAATCATATCACATGATAGACCAAGGCTACACTATCAGGTTCGAAACCATGTATAGCCATTAAGTTTATTATAGGTATCTTAGAACCGAGTGTAGCAACAAGGTGAGATACAAAACAATCCAAAGTGCATAGAAGCAGATTTAGAGTATTTCAAAGGTTTGTCACAACAAATTTCATAACACGATACATCACACAGAGTGATTCTACTAGTCAAGAATTAGTAATATATATCAACCCCATCTTCATATATGGACTAGGTCCATTTTTGCTTTCTTGCTGAAGGGACACATAGTCCTTATCAGTATTTGTTTGTTTTCGTCATCCGCCAACTAGTAGAGTCACTAAAGAATGAAAATAGTAAAAATAAGAGAGGAGACAAGAGTGACTTGGGTTTACAACATGGGAAGATGCCCCCAAGACATCCTCCACAACATTATGCCCCCAAGACACAACACACAACAATGAAATAGAGGAGAGGAAAATAGAAGAGTAGAGGATCAAATAGAAGAATGGTCACAACAGAGGTAGTCTCCTTGTATCCTTAACCTTACAAGAGTATCAAGGGCCATCCAAAGATACCTAAACAAAACACAACATGGGGGAACACAACACAACAATTAATAGCCATATTTATCTTAAGAGGAGGCCAAAATTGCAAGCACCTTATAGAGATGCTTCATCAAGTGTGGTAAATTGTGTGAAGAATTCAAACCTGATTGATGCTTATTTCAAAAACGGCCTAGCAATGCTTGTTTCTCCAAACCCTGTATATTTAAAATCTTTTGATGTTTACGAGGAGGGGAATCATCGTCGTTCCCCACTAATGACTCACGCCTTGTTATTTTCATTCCTTTTGATTTCTTGGTCTACTTTGCATGATTAATGAGCCTTGCACAATGAAAAGGAATGTTTTTCATTGTCACCACTTTTGCTTGCTTTAAGTGATTACATGTAGGCTGTTCCAATTGCTTATCTTGTGCATGTTGGTTATTTCCTGATCCATAAAGGGATAACAGAGGAGGAACCTCAACATAGATACCTTTTCTGTGTGGGTGAGGTAGATCTTAATTTGTCATATTATCCACTTCTAACATACTATCCCATCATAGTCAAGATAGTCATCTTCAATCTCCATGGTATTATGTTCCACCATATTGTTGTCACTATGCTTAGGAAAAGGGTCAATGAAGATTTGTAGATTTTGATTCGGAGGCACTATTGACTTATTTCCATTGTCATTCACACCAGTAATTTGTATCATATTAGAATTGATGAGGTCTTGAATTTCATGTTTAAGATGCATACATCTTTTAGTATCATGTCCCAGCGAGTGGTGATAGTGACAATAAGCATTAGCATTAAATGAATGCCCTTGTGGCTTGCTACTATAGAAAGGACGAGTAGGAGGAAGCTTCAAAAGATTGTTGTTCATTGCTTGAGTCATTACCGAATGGAGAGAATCAAATAATGGAGTGAATTTTCTTTGTTCCTATCTAAATTGAAATGGTGCTTGAGGAGGCCTTGAAATAGCAGACACTTGTGAGTGAAAATTATTTGAATGTTTTCCATTGATCTTGATGAAATTTCTTTTATTATTCTTGAATGAATTTTGAGATAAGCCAGTTGTGGATTGACCAACAAGAGCCGATAAGGTATGATTCTCATACTGACTAGTTGAAAGTTGGTAATCTCAGAGAGCTGTGCATAGGTGTTGAAAAGAACTGTACTTCGTCAACAAAATCTTATCACATATGTTTGATTGTAGATTCTTAATGAATACCTTCTGAAGATCCTCATCTTCAATCAGATATTGTATTTATGAGATGAGACTTTGATATCAACTGATGAATTTTGTTAATTTCTCTTTCGGACCTTGTTTACAATGAACCAAATCAATCAAGGACACAATAGGTCCAATGTTTGCTTGGAAGTGTTGCAAGAATTGATCAACTAGCTATGAGAAGGAATTTATTGAATTAAGAGGTAGAGAGCAAAACCATTCCAAAGCAATATCTTTGAGAGATCGAGGAAAGAGTTTTGCTAACAATGCCTTTTCAAAAAAGAAATCACTACACATTGCTATGAATATTACCACATGAGTATTAGGATCACCTTTACCACCATACTTTTCAAAGTGAGGAGTCTCAAATTTTTCAGGCATTGGAGTTCTTAGAATTTCATAAGATAAAGGACTTCGAGCCTGATATGTTGGTAAAGTAGGTTGAGAGGAAGCATTAGTCAAGTTTGTCACTTTTTCTTGTAAAGAAGACATACTCTGCAAAAGATGATTTAGGAGAGTATCATTAGATGAAGAGGTGGCTTGTGGATTTTAGCGAGGTGGATTGGATGTTGTAGTTGTGAAATTATTAGGTAGTTGATAATAAGTGGAGGTGATGAGTGGTTGATAATAGGTATGCATTGGTATGGTTACATGAGGTGTAGAGTTTTGATAACTAAATCCAATAACTTTTGTAATTTTTAGTAGATGTTCCTAAGGTAGTGGTAGCATTACTACAAGCATGTGGATTGGTGGTGAGAATTGACTATGTAAAAGTAGATACTCTAATAGTCAGTATGGGTGTCAAGACTAGTGAAGTGATATATGCCGGTGTTAATATATTTTCAATGATATTCGCATGACTAGCTGCTGGCATAATGCTATGTCCCACTATGTGAGCTAATCCATGGATCATATCAACACCTTCCTATCCTTCTTGTAATATTCCTCTTATTCCTTCAACAATAGGTATCATTTTTTGAGCTAGATCTGCATGGCCAACAATTTTTTGGAATTCAACTAGTTGTGTGTCCAAACTCTTAGTTTGTTCATCAGGCACATGTGAAACTACATCAATCACATCCTCAACATAATGAAATGTTTATTCTTCCGTTGTATTAGTGTTTATGATATCTTGTAGAGATGTTGATTCTCCCTTTGTAAAGTGGTTGTATAATGGGTTTTCCAATGTTTACATATCGTCACTATTGAAAGAATTAGAAGCCATTAGCCTATGACTTCTCCTTACAAAGATGTTTCTATTAGGGTAGAGGGTTATACAACTCATGCAAAGTCCTATAACACTCAATGCACAAACTAATAAAACAACCAAAAGGATTAAGGTAGTTATGCTTGTTGAAATACACAATGTGTAATTGCAAAATTTGAAATTTTAATGCAAGAACACACAATGAAGAAACACTACAACTCAAAATCAGATTTGAATGAGTGTTTGAAGGAGTATAAAAGTCTGAAATAAGATTTTGACTACAAACCCTAGTTTTTTGCAAAAACTAGGTTATATGAAAAATGCCAATTTTCAACAAAACCTTAACAAATGAGATCTTGAAATGCAAGATGTGAATTCATGACATGATTTATTGCTGCAATTTGTTTCAAATATGATGTGAAAATTAGAAAACAAATGTTTCCAATGATATGCAATGAAAATAATGTGAAACTATGTCTTTATGCAAGCCTAGAATGCTTATTTTTTCTATTTTTCCAAATGTATGCAAGGTTTTCCAATGAAGAATGATAATATAATATGAATTAATGCTGAGATTGATTTCAACACTTAGCAAGATGCAAATGTTCACTGCTACGGGTTCACCAAAATGTTATGTGGTAAAAGAGGAGATGATGAATGTATGCATGAACAAGATCAAAACCCTTTTCCACAATAACATTCAAGGACAAGATTGAACTCAATCACAACCAAGGAGAAGGTGGACTCAGCTATAGATCTTTTGGTCTTGATTGCTATGGAAAGATGAGATTCAACCAAGCTTTTTATCAAACCATAGGTTAAGCATGAGTAAAACCCTAGATATGAGATAATCAACTTCAAACAGACAAATGACAACAGTAATTTGGAATCTAAATGTACAAAGATGATTAGTAAGATGTCAGAACATGTCTCCCACAAGTAGATGTGTCAAAGGACAAATTCGGTAACCGCCCAAGTCCAGAAGTGAGAATTTGCAGGAGGTCAAAATTGAGAATATGCTACAAATGATGCTTAGAAACTAGATCCAAACCTATAATCCCAGTAGACTAGGGCATCAAATGCCCAAGGCTTTTCAGAGAGATTCTAGAATTGTTTTCAGATCTTGAAACCTTAATTCAAGCACTATCTGCCTGTAGCTCCACTTTTTCTCGAAACTTGTACATGTAACCTGCACTCAAGGCAACAAGAGAGGGGTTTGGGGTTGTCGTGTTTAGGGATTTTCCTTAGTCAAATCCTGGGTTAGCATTCAAGCTTTCCCAACACCATTGTTAGAGAGAGAGCATGCCCTTATAGGGCAGAGGCTAAAGATAATCTAAATGATGAAATGATTCAAATAGTAATGATTTCACCTTAGAGGTGAAGTCTTGAGGAGGATGAAGATTCTTCAACTCATAAGGAGTTTTGGCAAGAGACACTTCTAGGCATGTCAGGTGTTGTCGTTGATGGCAACTGAATCTATCTTACATATCCGTATTGTATCATTTGATCATACTAGAAGTTAGATTGCAAATTTGTTGAAGTCTAGATAGACAGGAACAGAGCATATGATAGGGTTCATCATTTTGGTCTGCATTTCTCCATAGGTAATCATATTGTGCTGTGGATATAAGGGAATGTTAAGGGATGTTAGGGCTACCTAAATCCAAATTTTTAGCCTTCGGTGATGAAGGGATTGAAAGTTACAAGCATCTGATTATCAGGTTTTGGTTAGACAGTTTAGTCCGGTGAAGAATAGGCCAACTTGGTGTTTGATCCTTGTGCGGATTAAGAGAAGTGATTGGTTGAGTAATTTATGAGATCCAGTGGTATTGGCCGACATGAGTGGTGAATTAAATACATAGGTTTTGGTCCGCATTGATGTTTGTGCATGGATTCAGCTGACAGAACAATGATCTTGAGAAAGTTTCTAAGTTTTCTTGAGGCTAACTGTAGTTGATGAAATTTTATGTTGTGGATATATATGATCGATGGGTTCGAGCATTTTGAGGTATGGATGTGTGAATATGATGTGATAGGTGTGAAGTGTGGCAGTATCAAGTGCAAAGCAAAGAGATCTAAGCTCCAGATCATGGCAGAATAGTGAAACAGGGTAGTGAGAGATGAAGTGTGTGAAGTCAGTATATTGTGCCTAACTAGAACTGTAATCTTGCATTGTTAGATGCTATTCTTCAATTCAAGTATTTCAGTGACCTCTTTGTAATTGATCTTGTAGGAAGTGAGCCTCCTTTGAGAAGTGAGCTCTGGGCAGTGTGCCCGAAGGCATGTGCCTTCCCATTTGCAATACTTTTAACAAAGTATAAAATCTTGTGGGTTAAACCCCACTGTGGTTTTTCCCTTAACCGGGTTTCCACATAAAAATCCTAGTGTTCATGTGTGATGATCTTGTTGTTGTTGCTTCTTAAGTTCATGCTTCTTTCTTTTGAATGTATGTGTTAAATTAATAAAGTAACATAATAATAAGTTTTGCAGAACACGGATTCACCCCCACTCTCAACAAACACACAAATATAAACACAAATCTACAATAATAACACAATGAACTCCTTGAATGCTCTTAGCTCTAATATCATAAGTTCACAATATCCATCTAGGTTCAAAATGAAGTCAAAAACTCACTTATATATGCTTTCCCACTAACATTCACAAAATTAAATCACAAAAGTTAACAAAGAGGAACATTTTTAAAGGTCCTAGGCTGACATAACATTAATTCACCCTGACCAATCAAGGAGGACTTGGGTAGTTGGCACCCAAGTATAGGGGCCCAATTTAGGTTAGGGATAAGTTAAATGAAGGGTCTAAGGTCCCAAATTCACATGGGTATCTGGCTCTTTTCTCCAGAATGATCAATTATAATGCATAGTGAGATAAATAGGACCTAAGAGCTAAACTAAGAGGTAAAAAGGCATGTGTCTACTTTTTAATCCATAACATAGACAAAAATAAAAGAAAAAGGTTTAGACATCCCGTGTGAGCATATGGATACTAATTGGAGAGAAAAAACATGCAAGAACTGTGTACAAATGAAATTGCCTCCCAAAAGGGGATCTTTGAAGCTATGTAACAATGAAAGCTTTGAAGCTTTGGAAAACTAAAGGAAAATATGAAGAAAGAGGCTTAAAGGCCTATGAAGAAGCTTGAAAAATATTGTGAAGAAGGGAAAATCATTCTCCAACCTAGAAAATAATGGAGAGGAGAGGGATATTTATAGGTTGGAAGAGGTCATGAAAGGTGGAATTGATGAAGAGTTAACTCCCTTTGATTGGAGATTTAAATCAGAAGACACAATAGTGATCTGGGCTAATTAGGGAGTGAACAAGCCATTATAGCTTATCACTCAAGAAGAAATGAAGTTAAAATAATGTATGGATTGACAAATAAAGATAAAAAGGAGCTAAATATGCATGCTTGAATGCATGAAATAGTTAACTCCAAGTTTTGTACAAAATCCGATGCAAACAGAAGCAAAAATAAGTCAAAATAGAGTAATTTTTGGCCAAAAAATAAAGTTGTTTTATGGCTGGGAAAGATGACATGGTCACCACCTAGTTGTCCCTTTCACTAATCAGGGTCATCCGAGGGTGACCCATGGGTGAATCTCAGATGAGGGGGCATGCGTGAAAGTGCAAGGTTGGAGATGAACTAGGAGGGGAAAAGGAGGTGAACTACCTTTAGAAACTAGTCAAACAGGGGTCAAAAACCAAATCTCCACTTGCAAATGATGGATCTCTAGGGGAGATCTAGAAATAATAAGGGGATATTTGTACTAGTTGGCCAAAACTGAAAACTAAAAGTTGGAGATGGATTGGGAGATCCTCTAAAGGGCCTCTAGGGGTGGGAATGGATGAAAAACACTAAGTAAAGGTCAAATCACAACAAGTAGATGAATAAAAGGCTGAGGGATGGAGTCACAAGCACAGGAAATGAAAATCAACAAGTGTTGAAAAGAGTCGAAAGCAAAGAAAGAGTTAGCAAGATAAAGTGGAAACAACAAAAGGAAGAAGAAACCATATGCTACAAAGAGAAACACTATTGAGAGGGCTTTATTCCATGCTTACATGTATGTGACAATGATTTTGAGTCATCATCAAGGTCCTTGTGGAGGTTGTGCATGATTTTGGTGCTTACATATTTGCCTCCTCAGGGATGGTAGTCTACATAAAAGGAAGGTACCGTTCCTGAACTAGGCCTTACCTGTTGTCAATTTTTCTACAATAGTACTTGCAATTACTAGTATTATTCTGACACCTGAATATATCAAAACAAGTAATGAAAACTAAAATGACAAACATACCATAGATCGTTTGAATTATCTTGGTTGTTTGCCTTTGTTGAGGAGACCTATAAGGATGAAAGCACACAAAATGAGAGAATGAAACATGCATAAAAGAAATAAAACACATACTAAGCTAGAGAGGGGGAGAATAGATTCTCCTTTTATTGCAAATTTTAAACAACATATTTGATTTTTAGGGATTTTTTATGTTTTACAATTTTTTATGTTTTTTTTTTCTATTTTTTTATGGTTTTTGTGAAGATCTCGTGAAGGTTTGGTCTTTATGTTCCTTGAGTTCTTTGAGAGACCTACATTGAAGAGATTTATACCCTTTCCGCCTTGCATGGGGAGACAAATGAGACATCATTGGTTGAGATCTATACATAGCTTTAGTTGACATATTTCACTTCACTTTCCCTCTTGTGCATATGGTTGGATAGAGATTTTATTTTTCTTATGAGAATGCATACCTAGGATCATCACATATGGATGATGCAATTTATTTTTTTGTCTTTTTATGATATGAATGACATGCAATGTGTTTGGGTGTGATTCACAAATATGAAATGCAAAAAGTACTATGTTATAAGTGTTATGAATGCCGTAATGTTATGACATATTTTATTTCTTTTGATTTTCTATGATAGCATGTATGCAGGTGGAACAAGCAATGTGACTACTCTTAAGTAGGATTTTTGACCAAGGGGATTGTGAGTTAACTTGGATATAAAGAGACTTATTGATCTTTGGGATTGGATTAGGGACTCAAATGGGTGTGGAGAGGAGATGGAATGTTTATTAATTTTTGATATTTGCAAGAGGTTGAACACTAATCCTTATCTAGATAAGACAATTTGACAAGCTTTCAACTTGGACAAGTAACAAATTTTATTGGTGTTCACTAGACTTAGACCATAGATGGAAAACAAGATAGTCCTAGGGTAAAGGAAATGGGGAAAAATAAGGGTCCCTAAATAGAAGATGGTCCTAAATGCTATTAGAATTTTGGCTTTTCTCAGTTAGTGTGTGTGCGTGTGTGCTTTGTACCTTTCTCTTTTATTTTCTCTAGTAGAATGTCACGCTTGAAGCTTTGAGCTTAGATTTATCTCTACCCAAGGGTGCAGAAACTCAACAATCTTCTCTCTATCACTCTTTTTTTATGCTTTCATTTTTTTTTTGTATTTTCTGGAATGCTTCGCTTGATTTTCTCATTTTTTTGAATTTTTTGACTTCTATGAAAATGAATGCTTTTGAGCTTTGGATATACAATGGTTTGATCTCTCAATTCTCACTTTTCTTATCACTCTTTTTTTACCACTCATTTTTTAATTCACTCATGTTTTAGATTGCTTCCTTCACAATTTTGATTCCCCTAGCATTTTTGGCTAGGAAAGATAAGGGGTTGAGCACCACCAAAAGTTTTCTTAATCTAGTCGGTCTTCCTTTTTACTAGGGAAGAATTGGGAAGGTCTACTTTCAAGCTTCCTTAAAAAATTGTAGGTTTGAATAATGACTTCGGTTATACTTAACAACATGAATCATTAAGACTAGGATCAATATAGAGCTAAGAGCTATGCTTTGATTAGAATCATTGGGTAATGTGAATAGGGGAATGATAAATGGTAAACATGATTTATTATGGGACCCCAAAGGCTCAAAAGGTTAACCTATACCTAAGAAACCTTAGATTCCTTACTAGGATAATAATTGAACAAGAGCATGACACTCACAAAATGCATGATGGAACAGAATGAAGAATGCAAAATTTTGATCTTTCATGATTTTCTAGGCTTTTTATGGATTTTTGAACAATTTGATGTTTTTGGATTTTATAGATTTTTACAATGTTTTGAGATATTGAATTCTTTTCCTTCCATAATGCATAATAAGTAGTGTCATTTTTGACATCTTCCTTCACTACATATGGACCTATCCAATTGGGTTTGAACTTCACTTGAAAGTATTTGCAACGACACTCAAAGACTTGGTGTAAAAATGTCTTTGCATTTAGTAAGGAGTTTTATGTATTCACATGTTTCATTGTTTGATGATTTTCCTCCTATATTTATCATTTTCTATTCTTGTTGAGTTCTCAGGTTTGTTTTGAAATTTTGAGGGGCAATTGGAGTTACTGTTAACTCTCCAAGTTTTTGTGTGGGTTTTGGTTCTTCTTTAGTCATGATTTCAATCATATGAATGTTTATGTCTAGATTGATTGGAATGGCCACTAAGTCGAATGGAGAATAAGAATTTTTTGAGTGGGGATCTAAGGGGAATTATCTTGTTTCCTCTTTTCCTATACATTTTGAGGTCTTGGCTACATTTGCAATTTATTTTGAAGTCTCTCCTTTTTCAAAAATGTTGATTTTTAGGTCACTAGTGGTTTCCATGGTCTTTCCCTTATTTTTGACTTGTTCAACTCTATAAAGGATGAAAGGATCAGGATCTCCTTCGATGACATGGGTTTGTCCCATGTGTGAGAAGTGTAGTTTTTGAAATAGTGTGGAAGGAATAACCCTCATCCTATGGATCCAACGCCTTCCTAGGATCATGTTGTAAGTGGTTTCTTTGTTTATGACATAAAATTTAGTTGGGAAGGTTTTGGGACCCAATGTGATTTGAAGATAGACCTTACCCATGGTTTGAATGTTTGGGTTATCATGAATTCTAAGAATGGAAATTTCTTGTGTGATTTGAGTTTTGTCATAACCCATTCTTTGAAGAAGCAAAAAAGAGACCATGTTGATTGCAGACCCATCATCTATCATTACACATTTAATGGAATAGTCCTTAACTTGGACTATCAGATGGAGGGGGAGATCACCTTATTTAGCTATGTCATTGTCTGAGGGTAACTTTTCATAATCAAATGTTGAAGAAAAACACTTTTCACTTGGAGTGTTTTGAATTAGATGGCCTAGATATAAGGCTTTGAAGAGATAGTTCTTGTGCATAGGAGAACTTTTGAGAAGTTCTAACATGTGAGAAAATTTTGAATTGTTGGAGGTGTCATCTGATTGTTCTATGATGCAGAGGCATCCACACTATAACCTTACAATACAGCATGGATGTCTGCAGCCCATCATCATCATCATCATCATCATATTTTGCTTAACACTGTCAGCATCATCATATTTCCTGTGCCGACCGATATCCTCCTGATGACAAACCCTCGCCCGTTCGCATGTCAACAGCATCACCTTATTCGATTATCGACAGCATCATCATGTTCGACCAGCGCGAACATCCTCCTGACGTCCACAGTTCACTTCTGCGACAACTTCCGCCTTCGCTATCTTCAGCATCATGATATTCAACATCATGATAATCAACAGGATAAAGAACATCAGGTTCCTCCCATTTATCCTGATGATGACCAACCTTCACTTCTCGCACCGTCCCTTTGATACTGACGTCACCCGATATCCTGATGACGTCTATCCTGATGATGATGACGTCACCCGCAGCTCCTCAATATCCTGCTGCTCCGAAATATCCTGATGTTGGCCAAACTTAGCTTTTTCGACCCGCGATCAACCCGATCTTCTTCCTTAAGCCGATACGCTCCTCCTCGGCTCCTCCTGATGATGATCACCCTGACGCACATTCACTTCATGCACTCAACTGCATCATGCTCTCCTCCACTTATTCGGATGACGATGCCCAACGCGACTGCAGGATATTTGCAGAAATATCCTGATGATGCCGTTTTCACGAACTTTTAGCCTTAGCAAAATTTCACTTCGCCGATCCTCGAGGGACGACCCGATCCACTTCCAGGGTGATCTTCCACACTTTATCAGGTCGACCTAGCACCTGCCCATGCTAGGGTCTTCAACACCTTTCAGCCGGGATCCTGCACACCTGCAGGCAAACAAACAAACTAACATCTACCCTACTGTACATCACCATTCCACCGATCAGACAAATCAACCAGTGGAATGGATCAGCGAATCCATGAAAACCACCCAGATGCAGTAAATCGATTAAACAATAGAGACCAAACAGAAGTTGAACAGAACAGGATCTCTTATTCGATTTCAAAAGATGCTATTACAATATTCAGTCTCTCCTCTCGCAAAGTCTGATCGATGATCTATAGTCAACCGATCCTCATGCTTAAATAGATTTTCCTGCGAGTACTACTGACCCGACTCCAAGCGGCTAGGAACTCTCCAGGCGGCTGGGAGATCCAACCGAACATACATCATGACAACTGTCCTAACAAACTTCCTAAAAATAGTAAAAGCATGGTCAGCATGATCTTATCATGATCAGCATGACCTTATTACATGCATTTGGTCTTATCAGACCTTCTTGAAAACATAAACAAGACCTAAAACAACTAACTGCCTCATGAAGGCCAGCTATCAGGTAGGTGCTCCTGCACCATACTCCCCAACAGAAAAGAACTCATGTCCCATGAGTTTAGTATGTGGAAGTCCTCCACCTTTACACTTTGCCTTTGCAATATGCTGAACTGTTCCAGCTTTGTCCTCTGCTGTCTCTTGGCTGCTCCAAGTCTTCTGAACTGTAACTTGCTGTCTGGCAAGTAAATCCTCATGCCTGTTGATGTAGGCCTTTCTCTCACATACCCTGTGTTTGCCAGGTTGTCTGACCAGAACCTTTGTCTGAACTGCCTCTTGAACTTCTGCAATGTTCAATCCTATCTTCCTTTCAACCTTTATAGGACAAGCAATAGTCCCAACTATGACAACATCCTGGTCATTCCTCTCAACTGATTGCTGTGTGCAAACCTGTTTCTGCACCTGCTGCTGATCTCTGTCAGTCAAAACTAAAACTTTCTTCAACCTGTTGTCCTGAACAACTTCTTTTCCTGCAGTGTCTTCAACTGCCTTTATGCCTGCTCCTCTAGGCATCTGCACAAATTCCTTCTTTCCCATCAAAATGATTTTGGCTGCCCCCTGTGCTGCAGCATCTGCCTGCAATGGCATCAACTTCATAGTCTTCCCATCTTTCTTGATGGTATAGGTATTAGCGTACCCATCATACAGTACCCTTCTATCAAATTGCCATGGTCTACCCAACAGTAGGTGACAACATTCCATAGGCAAAATATCACACAAAATTCTATCCTGATATGCTCCAATCTGAAAATCCACATATGCCTGTTCAGAGACAAAAAGTGATTGACTATCACTCACCCAAGATGCCTTATAAGGGTGTGGATGTGGAATCCTTTCCAAATTCAGTTTATCCACCATTTCCTGAGATACCATGTTGTCTGTTGAACCAGTATCAATGACAACCTTACATTTTTTACCCTTGCTCTTGCAGATGGTCTCGAAAAGAGCTCTTCTTTGTGGGGATTCTTTGTCAGGTACCTTCATGGTAGTCACTGTTCTTCTCATCATCAGAGACTCTCCACTCTCTGGATATGCATAATTATCAGGCTCCTTATCTTTTTGATAAGTGTTTGAACTCTGCACACTTTGCTCTACTGTCTCTTCTTGTACAAGTTGTACTCTCTTGTCATTTGTTCTATCATTTCTGGATGATGAACCTTTATTTTCTGGACATTTGAAAGATGGATGACCAAACTCACCACAGGTGTAACATTTTCCTGAAAATGTAGTAGAACCTCTACCACCTCCAAATCTACCTCTATTACCTTTCCATCCACCTCTGAAATCAGACTGTCCCTGTCCTTTACCAGTGTCTTCTTGACCCTCATTGGTTTTCTTTTGTGTAGGGGCTGCTCCTCTTCCCCTCATATTGTTTCCTCTTCCTCTCATGGACTTATCATGTCCTCTATTCATCTTTTCTTCAATCCTGATTGCCATTTGATAACAATCCTCCACATTCTTAGGGTTAGCTAAAACTAACTCATCCTGTATGTTAAATCTCAAACCAGCCAAGTACCTAGCCACCTTTTCTACCTCATTCTCATGATGACCAGATCTCATACTCAACTTATAAAACTCCTCCGTATATGCCTTCACATCCCTTTCCTTCTGCTTTAAAAATTGCAGTTTCTTAAACATCTGGATTTCATAATCCCTTGGCAAGAATTTACCTTTTATCCTTGCTACCATCTTATCCCATGAAGTAATATTTGACTTCCCTTGTTTCCTTCTCTCAGATTGTACATAATCCCACCATACCAAAGCATGACCTCCTAACTTGGTCTTTGCAATCTTTACCTTCTGATCCTCAGCAACATCTTCACATTCAAAGTGATTATCAAGTGCATCAATCCAATCCAACAACTCATCTTCAGCATGGATGCTCTGATACCACTATGATGCAGAGGCATCCACACTATAACCTTACAATACAGCATGGATGTCTGCAGCCCATCATCATCATCATCATTCAAACTTCCAGTATACTTGGAAACATCAACCTTTACCTTAGGTTTATCACTCTGCACTGCCTTTAACAGTTTTGCCAATCTCTAGTCTTCAGCATCCAGATCTTCAGCTACCTCTTCATACTCTTCAACAGTATCTTCATCTTCTTCAGACTCACTGTCTGCCACTTCCCTCTTTTTGTTCTTTTCCAGGGCTGTAAGCCTGGCTTGAAGTGCTTCAGCAAGCTCCTTCATCTTCCTCATCTCTCTGGCATGTTTCTCCTTCATCTCCTGCAATTCCCTTGCAGTACCACTACCTTTCGGAGGCATTTTGTCAACCTCTCAATCAACACACAATCAACTCTACCTCTGCCCTTTCGGTGACAGAATCAACATACAACAGCCCAGACCTTTTGCTGAGCTCTGATACCACTATGATGCAGAGGCATCCACACTATAACCTTACAATACAGCATGGATGTCTGCAGCCCATCATCATCATCATCATCATCATATTTTGCTTAACACTGTCAGCATCATCATATTTCCTGTGCTGACCGATATCCTCCTGATGACAAACCCTCGCCCGTTCGCATGTCAACAGCATCACCTTATTCGATTATCGACAGCATCATCATGTTCGACCAGCGCGAACATCCTCCTGACGTCCACAGTTCACTTCCGCGACAACTTCCGCCTTCGCTATCTTCAGCATCATGATATTCAACATCATGATAATCAACAGGATAAAGAACATCAGGTTCCTCCCATTTATCCTGATGATGACCAACCTTCACTTCTCGCACCGTCCCTTTGATACTGACGTCACCCGATATCCTGATGACGTATATCCTGATGATGATGACGTCACCCGCAGCTCCTCAATATCCTGCTGCTCCGAAATATCCTGATGTTGGCCAAACTTAGCTTTTTCGGCCCGCGATCAACCCGATCTTCTTCCTTAAGCCGATACGCTCCTCCTCGGCTCCTCCTGATGATGATCACCCTGACACACATTCACTTCATGCACTCAACTGCATCATGCTCTCCTCCACTTATCCGGATGACGATGCCCAACGCGACTGCAGGATATTTGCAGAAATATCCTGATGATGCCGTTTTCACGAACTTTTAGCCTTAGTGAAATTTCACTTCGCCGATCCTCGAGGGATGACCCGATCCACTTCCAGGGTGATCTTCCACACTTTATCAGCTTGACCTAGCACCTGCCCATGCTAGGGTCTTCAACACCTTTCAGCCGGGATCCTGCACACCTGCATGCAAACAAACAAACTAACATCTACCCTACTGTACATCACCATTCCACCGATCAGACAAATCAACCGGTGGAATGGATCAGCGAATCCATGAAAACCACCCAGATGCAGTAAATCGATTAAACAATAGAGACCAAACAGAAGTTGAACAGAACAGGATCTCTTATTCGATTTCAAAAGATGCTATTACAATATTCAGTCTCTCCTCTCGCAAAGTCTGATCGATGATCTATAGTCAACCGATCCTCATGCTTAAATAGATTTTCCTGCGAGTACTACTGACCCGACTCCAAGCGGCTGGGAACTCTCCAGGCGGCTGGGAGATCCAACCGAACATACATCATGACAACTGTCCTAACAAACTTCCTAAAAATAGTAAAAGCATGGTCAGCATGATCTTATCATGATCAGCATGACCTTATTACATGCATTTGGTCTTATCAGACCTTCTTGAAAACATAAACAAGACCTAAAACAACTAACTGCCTCATGAAGGCCAGCTGTCAGGTAGGTGCTCCTGCACCATTCTAGTTCTTGGGTGACACAAATTTCTTGATATTTATCTAATTCCACAAGGCTTAAGGAGTTTTGATAAAATGAATTTTGATGGATTTTGGGATTATTTCTTTCATCCTGTGAGAATGTATCCATGAATGTTTTTTTTTGACATTTTGGGAGGTTTGATATGAAGTGATAGTACCCCCAACATGACTTGATCTCATGCCCCCTTCTCTTGTGAAATGAGCAATATTTATCATGATTGTGATCTTGAGGTTTATGATGATTGTTGTACAACTACTTGTTGATTCTCCAGGGATAGCTGTTGATATTTTGGTTCCCCAAATTTGTATGACTGTCGTAGTCACAATTATTGTTGTTTCTAGATGTTGAAGTGTTTGTTGACCCATCTATGTCTTGATCGTTGGTTGAGGATTTTATATTTTTATCATGGTTTATCAACCTTCTATTGACATCATACTCCCTTCTTCCGCTATAAATAATGGCTTGTTTAATTCTAAGGGCACTTTTGAGTGCTTCTTCATATGAATTGTAAGGGAGTTTTTTGACTTATTCTCGTATGTCATTATTGAGAGAATGTAAGAAGAGATCACAAAGTTCTCTATGATCCATGTTTGGTGTGCTTGTTGAAGAATATAGAACTTTCCTCCATCATGTGATAAAATGTGCAACTGACTCATTGGCTTCTTGTCTGATTGTTAAAAATTCTCGTATTCTTGTCTTGACTAGTTTGTTTGTGTCAAAGGTAGCCACAAATTGATCAATGAGTTGCCTAAAAGAGTGGATCGACGCTTCTAGAAGTTGATAGTACCAATCCAGAGCAATACCCTCCAAAGTCTTTGGAAAAATATTTGCTAACACCCCATCCCAAGGAAGGAGCTCTCGCATTACCATGATGTAAGCCTTGATATGAGAGTTTGGATCACCCTCCCCTTTAAATTTTGGAATCTCAAGGAGAGGATGTGGTAGTATGACCTAATGAATGTTGTAGTCAAGAAGCTCCTTTAAATACTTGAGGTATGTTCCTAGGAGGGGGTTATGTGTCAAGGGTTTTGTTCCTCCAAACATTATCCCTTCAGGTGGAGATTGTTACATTTGTTGAAGGGGTATGATAGATTGTTGATATCTTGAAAAAGTTGGAAGAATAGATGGTGTCATGTTTGTATTTTGAAAATTAAGTGGGATTTCTTGTGGTTGATTTTGTGTTATAGGAATCCCACCTATTTGATTGAGGTTTATCATGTTGGATGATGAGGCCAAGTGAGGCATGAAAGTTTCATGGAAGTTTGGATGAGGGGGATTTTCTGTTGCCCCTAGTTTGATTTGATCTTATCAATGAGAGGATTTCCTTGTGACCTAGGTTTTTCTTGAATTTTGCTTTGACAAACTTGTCCAACATTTCTAGCTTCAAGGGTCCTAATTCACTGGACCAAATTTTCTATAATGTCTATGAGTGAGGCTTCCTTCGTTCTTTGAGTTTTACAACCTTGAGATGGACTGCTTTGTTGTGGGGTTTGACTAACCCCACTTGTTCCTTTTGATGATACTTGACATGTCACGAGTCTTTTATCATGATGTCCTACATCGGGAGGTTTTTGTGCTCCCCAAGCTTCTTGTAAGATTTTCTTTTGATGACTCACTTTATTGTCCATTTGGGTGGCCATTTTCATATCACTTGTTATGGGTTGGTCTTGTTGATGGATCTCAGACCGAACACTCACTTGGCATGTTTTAATTTGGTCTATGTTGTGGGAATCTTGTTGATCCCCTTTGATTATTTCTAGTTTGACTAACTTGAGATTAAAGCTATTGGATCTAAACATGTGCTACTTTAGTTGGAGGGGAAACTCCCTTGAACTTCGTGTGATTTTGTCCTAGTTTTGGGGTGTAGGAAACACAACAAAATGAATGAAATAAATATGGACATGAAAGATGAACATGAAATGAAAGAATCATGTGAAAACGTAAAATATCCCATCATAAGTTTTTTTTTCATGTTAGGTTCACCAAAATATGTGGTCAATCTGATGTCAGGCATGACAGTGATGATGAAAGTGGGATCCAAGCAATGGGAATGCAAAAAACATAACCAAGAGGCTTTTCCCTTCACGTTGGGTTCACCAAAATATGTACACTCAAAAACATGATTCTGTGGCTTAGGTCGGTTGAGTCAGCTTTGATGTGCACATGGACCCCTCTCCTTGCCATAGGGTGAACCTCCACGTCACTCTTGCTCTCATGGAAGTAGCCAGTTGAGAGGAGGTGAGACACAGGGACGGTCTAGCTCACTTGAGAGCTAGACTTCGCAGAAAGTGGTTGGTTGGTCCAGGGGCCTTTCTTGTGCGTTGATTCTAATCTAGTGTTCTGTAACCGTTGTTTTTAAAATAACTATATGACCCAAAGGGTCACTAGTCACCATTCTTCTATTTGGATTTCTAAGGTTCCAAAGTTGTGTAGGTTGACTATTGTTTTCATTGGTACTTCTATCGATTTGACTTTATTGTTTGAACTATTGGATGATAGCCTATATTTGAAAGGTCTTCAACCTATGTTGTTGTTGTTGAGTTGTTTGTTGTCTTGTTGTGGTCTAGGGTGTATCTCCTCTATCTCATCAAGGATTGCCCTCACTCACTTGCCTCTAAGCCTAGGGCACATTCGTGAGCCCAAACCAAGAGAGAGATAGTTAAAGTTAACCTTGATTTGACCTAGGGTTTTGACTTAGGGTTTTTTGACCTAATGTTTGAATTTGTGTTGACCTTGTGTTGGAATCAAGGGTTTGTGAATGTTCTATGATGCTAATGTTTTTTTTCTTTTTAGTTTTTGGATGCATGCAATCCTATATGAGTGCAAAATAATATTTTTGTACTTTTTTATATTCTAGTAATTAAAATATGTATGCAATCTAATTTATGAAGTTATCTAATGCAATTGATCTAAGTTTTTGTTTCATTTTTCTAAACAGGTGGAACAATTACTCTAGGAAAAGGAAATTTCTTTGAAATGTGTTGAACTCCATCATTAACCAATACATTAATGTAGAAAGGGCATGCACACAACTCAATGGACCAACGAATCCTATATAAAGCAATCTACTGGCTATAATGTGTTACATTTAAATTGTCAAACTAGGGAATCATATTCTTCTTGGATGATGCTCTTACTATGTGTACAGTTAAGGACTCCTAAGTTTGAATCTAGGGTTGTGCATAGGAATAAATGAATTGAAAAGTAAACAACTCTATTTGCAAGGATTTACAAGTATTATAAGTAAGCAATGCTGGTAAGAAATAACCAATGCTATTCAGTTGGTTGTAATCAAATAGTCTTATATAATTCTGAATAAGAGATCAACTAATAATTAGTCAGTGATCACCTTGACTCAACAACATAGATCAACTAATTCATATAACATAACTCATTACAACATGCATTAATCACATACACATAAACATACAACATAAACCAAACACATGAACATATAAGAGAGACACAGTTACCTCAAGTGGCCCTTGCTTGAGTGACTGTGATCCCACAAAATCTAACTAGATCTCTATTATATCTTTGAAAACCATTAACTAACTCAAAACATGTGTTCCTTTATTTAATGTTGAAGAATAAAGTACAGTAACAAATCCGATAACACAATCTATGTCTAGCCTTCTTCTCCCATAAACAAAAATTTAAATCTATCTATAGACAAGATTAGACTTTTTCTATTTGAACAAAACTACTGAATAATAAATACCATAGCTATCCATTATCCAACAATGTAGGAAGAGGACTTTATTACAAAGAAAACTAGGAATAGGAAACTAAACTGTCATGAAGGTAATATAGACGGCATAGTCCTACTATAACTCTCTCTAGTCTTTATGAAGAACAGTCAAGACTAGAAACATAACATGGAGCACGATCTAAGATTCCTTCATTATTCATGACTGCATCAACTATCGAAGGATAACCATCAAAGAGTGGAGAGTTATAGACAACTCATTCTAATCAATTTAGAGTCTTCTTCCTTTAGTTGCAGGTGCTTGTACTATCTACTGTAGATATCAACACCTCCTTTGCTACGGGCTGCCCAGTGGTCTTCAATAAATGTAACCACATACTTGCTACATGGGGGTTTAGTCCATCACATGATATCTATACATCACAATTACTAAAATTAACATAAAGTGCCATCATATTTCATGAGCAATCATCAATTCACACATAATTAATTGACAACATATTATATACCCATCTTCATGCTTTCAATGTCTTAAGGATGATTGTAGACATAGTTAATATATATAAAAGTCTGGGAATGTCTTAGGAAACATGTACTTAAAGAAAGAGAAATAAGACAAAACATGGCCTCATCACACCCCCCAACTAAACATGTTGATGGTCATCCAGCAACCAAGGTCTCTGATTGTATTGAAGAGCTATCTCCTTGTAATATGTAGGTTCTTCTACTCCTCTATCCTATTTGAGATAGAATCCCTTCTGCTCTACCAACCTATTCCACCTAGCCCATTCTACTGCCCGATTCATCCTCTGCCCCATCCAATGTGGAATGGGATAAAGAAGCAGGGGAGGATGGAATACTAATGGTAACCAAGTTATTCCATGTTTATTGGTTGATCTTATATATTTTTGTGCCCTACTGATTGTTGCTAAGAGGTTAAATACTGAATGAGGTTCTTTCCTTTGCAATGTTGGTGTCAACTCTTTACACCTACCCTATGAGAAACCCAAAGCTTCCTTACCAATCTCTTTGGCCAATTCCCTAAATTTCCTATAATCCATGGCTCTACATTCCAAGAGTTTGGTTTCTACCTCTGGATGTTCAATTAGATCAATCCATTCCTCCACTATCTTTTTAGGATTTGGGGATTCTGCCCTGATTTTGAGAGGGAGTGATTTCCCTCTCATTATACTACTATTGTAACACTCCTCTCCTATGCTCATTTTGAATGAATGAGGCTAGGGCCTTCAATTACACATCCCCAATAACAACTAGAGGATTCCAGTGAGTTTCATATGGAATGGAAAGTTCATGCAAGTATAATTCACACAGTTGATTTTGCATTTAAGGGTTAGCTTTTTGGTAGGCTGTTAGAAATAAGGCAGGTGTAAAAAGTGAAACAAGGGCATCATTGTAAAGTTGGCTAAACTAAAATCTCATATACTCCTCCTATAGATAGAGGGAATAAACCCTTGCAGGTGGCCAACAGCTCATCAATTGGACATTCATATCTACCATTCTGTCTATTTTTTAATTTTAGTCTATTTATGTGTCCTTAACCTCTATCTCCTTGATATGCTTCTCCTTCAGTTCACCTTGTTATTTTACCAAATTATCTATCTTATTCCATAATTGCAAGGTAACTATAAATATGGTTGATGGAGTAGGTTCATCTGGTTGTTCTTTTGATTACACAGGCTCTAGATTCCTTCTATTGATTTCTATAATTGCCAATTAGGCCAAATGTTTTAGTCCTGACCCTTGTTTCTAGAAAACATGTAGCTAATCCTCTAACTTCTTAACCCATTCATTTAACCTTGTCTCTTTTTGTTGGTAATCCCTCAATTTCTTCTCCAATTCTGTAATTTTCTACAGGGCTATTTGCAATTCATCCTTCTTTCCCTCTATTGTATCTGTAGAGTCCAACAATTCCTCTTCCTGAGTTTCATATGGAGAGGCTGAGAAGTCTGGGTTTTCGGTATCAAGGGGAGGATGATGCTTTTTCTTAGTTGTATATAAATATTCCTCCTCAGACTTTGTATCAGTCTCTAAGATGAGTGTGTGGGCCACATTTTATGTTCCCTATCAACAAACAAATGCTCCCTTTCAGAGTCTGTATCAGTGTGTATATCAACCACATTCTTCTTTTCAAGCTGGCTTTTCTCCCTTGAAAGTTCTTTCTCCTTCAGGCGGTCTGATCGCTTATGTGATTAAGTAGGGACCTTTTGTTTCTTCTTGGCTTTGTACGAAGAAGAGAATGATTTTCTCTTCTTGGTGGGCTTTGAGATAGAAGGAGTTTCATGGGTAGTTTTAGGTGCTGCGGGCGGTGAGATGGTAGCTCCAGGTTGTAGTTTTTGTTTTGACTTTTTCTTTGTGTGGCTAGAAGTCTGTGAGGGTGAATTCTTTGGCAAGGGGGTTGAAACTGGTGAAGCTGTAGGTGTGGGAGACCTAGCAGGTTCACCTATAGGATTATCAGGGTTTAGAGCTAGATATTCCTCAATAGTTGCATGAAAACAAGGAAGTGAAGCTTCTGGGTGAGAAGAGGTCATAGGTGCTTCCTCTTCTTCCCCTGTTTGTAAATTTTTTGCCTCCACCTCTTCTTCTTTCTCTGGTTCAACCCTCAAAGGTCCCTCATCAACATGATTAATTTCAAGAAAACCTTCCCATGAAATATTAAGGTATTGAATAGATAAACTCCTTTTTACTAATAGCACAACCAAACCATGACGAAACAATGAAGACTGACAATTTTTCCTTCTATATTCAGCAGACATCCTTTTTAACAAATTGAACAAGAAATTTGGAATATTCACTACCCTCCCGTGATGCAGATGACTTAAAAGTTTGAAATACAAAGTATAAAGCAAAGATTGCCTCCCATCACAGGTAAGATATCTAATAATATAGGTAGCAACATAGCCCCATAACTAGGGAAAAGAGAATCATTTGATACCTTGAGATGTAGATTCCATTATTTCTTCTAGTTTTATGAATTTGGCCCTTTCTGAAATGGCATCAACTCTTACAAGGAATTCTTCTCCAATTGCACATAGCCCCATGACCTCAGCTATGGTAGCTACAGTCATGTCAACCCGCAAGCCTTTCACTATAGCTTCCTCATTCTGGAATGTTCCCACAAACTACTAAGTAATGTCTTCAATATACTCTATTCGCTTAAGGAAATATTCCAACCACCATGCTTGCTGAAAGATAGGCATGCAATTCCTATCAGACAATAATGTCGAGTGGACAATAGTCTCTCTCCTGATCGGATCACCACCCATCGTGATATCTCATGAAACTCTACAAACTCAATTTCCTCAGCTTAATCCCCTATTCTTCAACAAATTATTCTTACCAGTCACTTCTTATTAGTTGCTTTTACCAATTTCTATTCTACTAGCTTGTATGTTATGCAGCATAGATAGTCATAATTATGAAGGAAGTGATTTAAGAGATTTGAATGTACATAAAATAATTCCTATGTATGCAATATCCCACCAACTATGGTGTCATTTGTCCTCAAATGAGAAGATAGGGTAAGTGTACAAAAGAATGGGGTGAAAGCAAGTCGAATGGATATAATATATGAAAATAATGATGTGTAAAGTTTGAAAGCCATAAAATAAGAAGGAATAAATGTTAATTAAAGCAATAGCTAGTTAAATAACTGTGAGGTAATGTCTAAGTTGGAAATGTTGCACAGAAAAATGATTATATGGCACTGCAGTTGATGTACTCGACGAACGAGATGGAGTGAATCATAGTGGTGTGATGTTGAAGAAGTGTGTAGATGGAGTGGTCATTGGCAGTATGACACGTAGTAAGAAGGTACAAGTTATAGGGGAAGATGGTGGCATGCGGATGCCATGAGAAAAGGTGTTGTAGGCAAGAGTGGCTACATGCACGCAATCAGAACATGAAATGAACAGGTCCCATGTGTTATGGCTGTGGGTGTAACGGGTACAGGTCCCATGGGAATGACAACTAGTGCAGTTGCAACATGTGGAAATGTACATGTCCCATGAAATAATAGTGAGCCTTTAGCTATAGGTCCCTTCAGTGAAGTGGCTGGTGGCCAAAGGAAATCTAAACTAGATAATTGGCGTTGATTTGATGTAGCCCAAACTTTGATTGAATTATTTGGTATGGTGTATCACCTTCTTTTTTTAATTTATTTTTTATTTTTATTTTTATATGTTTTATTTTTATTTATGTATAAAGTGCATAGAACTCAAACCTGATGTGGTAACTTAGTCAAGCTGGTAGCTTGATCTATTGCTAGAATGTTGTGATCATCTGCAACTTGGCTGCAAGCCTCATCTGAGGCAAGCTACTGTGGAAATTCTTTATCCATATCTTCCCTTAAGTATTCAAAGGTTTCTTATACAATTTCAATATGTGTCCATTAACCATCAGTAAGAATCTAACTGGGTCAATTGTGGTTAATTAGACTGCACCATTGGGAAAAACTTCCTTGATTTCATAAGGGCCTAACCATCTAGTCTGCAATTTGCCCTTATGATCTTTATACCTAGAGTCATAGAGGAGTCCCCAATCACCTGCCTGAAAGTCCTTGGTTTTGATATACTGATCATGCCATTTGATTCTCTATTTTTGTACTATTTCAGTGTGATGAACTTCTTCCATCCTTAATTCTTCTAAGGCATTAAGCTAGTGCAACCTTTCCTTTTGTGTTGTTGATAGGTCCATCCAAAGTTGTACAGCAGTTCTCAATGTTTTGTATTCAAACTCAATAGGAAGGACAACTTTCTTCCATAAACTAGTTCGTAAGGTGTGTACCCTGTTGTTGTCTTCCAAGTAGTTCTATATGCCCAAACTGCTTCAGAGAGTCTTGCTGCACAATCTTTCTTGTGTAATGCAACTGTCTTTGTTAATATTGCCACAAGATCCTTGTTTGTGACCTCAACCTGGCCATTTGACTGTGGATGATAGGGAGTGGACTTTTTATGTCTAGTTTCATATTCTTGAATAAGGCTAGCAATTAGTGCTGATGTAAACTGTGGTTCATGATATGTTACTATTTCCCTGGGGAGACCATACCTTGTAAATATTTGCTCATATAGGAATGTAGCAACCTTACTATCTCTGGCTATTGTCAGAGCTTTCACCTCTACCCATTTTGTGAGATAATCAGTGCAAACAAGTATATATTCTTTGTTATTAGATGGAGGATCAATGGGCCCAATAAAATGAATTCCCCATTTGTCAAATGGTGTGACCACCAATTGTGGTTATAGAGGCATTTCATCACTTCTTGTAGGTCTTCCCATCCTTTGACAATGGCCACATCTTCTAGTATAGAGAGCAGTATCTTTGTACAAGGTTGGCCAATAGTATCTAGTATTCAAGATCTTAACTATTGTGTTCTTAGCTACAAAGTGTCCACCACAAGGTTCATCATGACATGCCTTGAGAATGTCATATACTTCATCCTCTCTAATACATCTTCTCATGATATGATCAGGACCTATGTAGAAGAGGTAACTAGCTACCCAAGAATAGGGAAAGTTGCACTCCACTAGGTGGCACCTCTCCCTTGGTGAGAGGTGTGGAGATGTTTTTCCTACAACTACATAATTTGTTATATTTGCATACTAATGAGTTTGTACAGTCAGTGTAAATAAGTGCTCATCTAGAAAAGAATCATCAATAACTGGGTCCTCATTACAAGTAGGTATCCTTGAGAGGAAGTCATCAACAACATTAGCCTTCCCATGCTTGTCCACAATGGTGATATCAAATTCTTGAAGTAGCAATAACCATCTTCCTAGTATGCCACTTACCACTAGTTTGTTCATTAGGTATCTTATTGTTGCATGGTCAGTATCAATAAAAATAGGATACCCAATGATATAATGCCTGAACTTATTGATTGCATAAATAACAGCTAACATTTCTTTCTCAGTGATAGTATAGTTAAGTTAAGCACCTTGTAGATTCTTACTGATGTAGTAAATTGCATACTCCAAATTTCCTTCCTTCTATCCTAACATGGCTCCCACAACAAAGTCAAAAGCATCTATATGTATATGGAAAGGTGCTACCCAATTAGGTCTTTTGAGTACAGGTGTCTTTGTCAATGAATCTTTGAGACTGTCAAAGGATGTCTGACAGTCAATTGTCTAATTAAATTTTGCATCTTTAGATAGTAAGACAAACAAAGGGGCAGCTATCTTACTAAAATCCTTTATAAATCTTCTATAGTACCCTACATGACCAAAAAAGCTTCTAACATCTTTTATTTTTGAGGAACATGCAATGTTGAAATGATTTCAATTTTATGTGGATCCACTTGAATGCCTGCATTGGACACAAAGTGGCCAAGCACTAATCCTCCTTGCATCATCATGAAACATTTTTCATGACTAAGGGATAGGTTATGATCTTGACAACTCTGGAGTACTTTTTCAAGGTTTTTCAAGGCCTCATCATAAGAATCTCCATAAGTGGTAAAATCATCCATATATACTTCCATAGAGTCATGGGAAAGGTCAGCAAAGATGCTTAAAATAACCCTCTGGAATGTGGCAGGTGCATTGTAGAGTCCAAATGGAAGGACTAAATAGGCATATTTCCCCCATGGACATGTGAATGTGGTCTTATCCTGGTCCTCAGAAGCTATTTTGATCTGGTTATACTCACTGAATCCATCAAGGAAAGAAAAATACTTTTTTCCCAGCCAAGGTGTCTAATACCTGGTTAATGAAAGGAAGAGGGAAATGATCTTTCCTAGTGGCAATATTTAACTCTTTGTAGTCTACACAAACTAGCCACTTACCTCCCTTCTTTGGTATTATGACTAGTGGGGATACCCATTGGTTATCTGATATTGGATATATGAATCCTGTATCTAATAATTTTTGCAATTCATTCTTCACTATGTCTCTCACTGTAGGGTTCATCCTTCTTTGAGGCTACCTAATTGGCTTGCACCCCTTATTAATGTATATCCTATGCATGCAGAGTTTAGGATCAATGCCCTTCATATCATGATAGTCCCATGCAAATGCTTTATTGTGAATTTTTAGCATTTTTATCAATTCAATCTTCTAGACAAATGTCAATTCACTATTGATGTTAAGTGTCTTGCTTGGTGTAATATCAACTAGTGTTGCAAAGGCCATGATAGAGGCAATATCCAATCTTGATAAATTGAGGCTACAACTATGGGATAGCAAATGATGAAACATACTGCTGGTGGAAGCATAGGCTAGCATGTTGATTGTAAGTAGAATATTATGCAGTGGGCAGGTCAGACATACTAGACATGGGTCTTACTGTAGGTCCATTCCATAATTGTTTTGTATGACATTCGAAAGGACTTCATCTTCATCTTGGATATCTAATAATGGGATTTGTTCAATTGACATTAATGTCTAAAGAGAGTATTGGTCAGTATCCTCTAGGTCCAACCAAATAGTTTGCTCCATATCAGCAAAAGGCTATGCAAGTGGATAAAGGACCAATTTCTTTGTTTTATTCCCAATGAAAATTATCATATTCCCTAACCTACATCCTATGAAGGTATTTGTTGTTTCCAAACAAAGTCTCCCTGGGATGAGTGGATATCCTCCTAGGCTGGCCTTGGGTTGTAAGACCATAAAGTCTGTAGGGTATTCCCATGAATCTAATGTAATTACAAGATCTTCAATAACCCCCTTTGGTCTAACAGTGGATCTATCTACTAATTGTAATACTGTTGGATTAGGTCTTAGGCTATCCAACTGAAGGTTATTGATTATTTCCTTTGTCATTAAATTCATGGCTACACCTAGGTCAATCAAGGTGTTTTTGATAAGGGTGCCATTGATGTTTACATCAACCACAGGGATTCCAGGATCTGCATATTTTGGGACAGCCAAGTTACCTAACATGATATCAACAATTTGTCCTATAACATGTACTGTCTGAGGATATTTTCTTTTCCTTCCTAGTTTCTTATGGCATAATTTCCTTATAGCCTTGGTATATATGGGTACATCCTTGATATCTTGGATGAGGGGAATTTTAACACAGACATTTTTCAACTACCCCATAAAATCGAAGTCAGGTTCAAATGGAGTTGGTGGGAGGTGCATTTTTAATCTCTCTGGAAATGGAGGGCTCCTGGTGAAGGTTTCCTCCTACGGAGAGATTTGCTCAGAAGGCCTTTGCTAGTTGTTTAGATGGTTGTCAATGATGGAGGGTTTCTCCTCATCACGAAGTTCTATGATGAGTGGAGATGAAGGTCTAGCAAGCATTTCTCCTAAGCACATGTGCACATCACTAACCTTAATTGTATAGGTTGGGTATTCGATGGCTTCATTAGTATAAGCCTATTGAAAAGGCTTGTTGTTAGGGTTAGGTGTAGGTTGGGTTGGCAATTGAGTGGATCTAGGTAAAATAGGAGTAGGTGAAGTTGTATTTGGCATAGGACATGTTGTTGAGGCAGGGCTTGTTGTGGCTGCAGGTAGTTCATATTTGGATTTTTCCAAGGCTAGTTTCCACGCCATTGTTGTGGGTAGGGGTTTTGATTGGCATGCCATTGTGGATTATAATTTGAGGGTTGGAATGGTTGTTGTGGCCATACCCCTTGCTGCTGGTTCTAGATAGGAGACATAGTTTCCCATTGTTGTTGTGGCATGTTATACCAAGGTGCGTTGTTCCAATTAGGGATATTTGAAGCAGGTGATGTAAATGGTATAGTATTGGTCAAGGGGTCCTGAGGCATACCTTGTCTTTTCTGCCAAGGCCTTCACTATGCAATGTAAAATACTTGACCTTCTTCATCTTCTATAGCTCAAAAATTTTCTTTCTCATTCTTTCCCTCAAAAATACTAGCAATACCCTTGCATTAGCAATTGGCCTTTTTCTGTCGACAGTGTGGATAGTATTCACCCAAAGCTACCTCTATTGCCTCTTGCTTCTTCTTTATGTGTAGAGTGTCTAGTTGTGTTGCTAGATGGCTTATGATATCTTCTTTCATGTTTGACAGTAGATTTTTGATCTGTACTCTGGAGACTCCATTAGATGATTTACTCGAAGTCAGGGTTCTCAAACCTCTATTTTTCTTCAAGGTAGAGCATCAATAGTTTTTGTAGATTTGACAAATTTCATCAAACTTGAGTTGAGAGATGTTCCCCGCTCTAATTAAATTTAATGCATCCATGCATTTTTCACTCACACCTCTTAGGAAGACCAACTTGGGTGACTTTGAGGAGAGCATGTTCTATCTTGACTTCTTGAGGCAAAACTGAAGTCTCTCAACATAATCTTCTAGAGGTTCATCTTCCTTTTCTGACATCCTAAAGATGTCATCTCCTTTCATATCTCTTCCATGACAATAATCCTGATATTTTTGTAAGAACTTCTCCTTCATGGCAGCCCAAGTTGTTACTGAATTCTCACCCAATCCCATAAACCATCACAATGTAGCATCCTTAAAGGTGGCTGGAAAGAGGTTGAGTCTTTATGCATCTATAGTGTAGTCATAGCTCCTACAGAGTACATCAAACTCAAAGAGAAAGGTATATGGGTCTTTAGTGATTAGCCCATGAAAGTTTGGTAGGGTTGAAGGAGGAATGTGCTTCAAGGTGTCAGAGCTCTCCTGGTTTGAAATAGGAAAGGCAAAGGTAACTGGCTTGTTGGGAATTAAGGTGTCTCAACCTTTGTAATTCCTTGCATTTATTTATTGTAATGTATTTATTTATTTATTGCCTATTATTGTAATTATGATGAAAATCCTTATTGTCATCTTGTGGGAGTTGGCACGGTGATGTGTCATCCTACGTGGAAGGTGATCACATGTAACTTTGTCCTCACATGAGGAGATAGGCATCCCACTTAGTGTTAGGAATATTTTTCCATGTGTCGGCATCTTAGATAGTGTGTAAGGGAATATTGACCGAAATGGTTATGACAGATTCCTATGACAAATCTATGACACGTAAGAGTCGTAAATGGAAGATTCTATGATAGGTGAAGACATGTGTCACAAGGCATCTTGGAAGAAGGCATCTTTGGGTGCCCCAAGGAGGGTTATGACATGTTGTAAGAGAATATGCTATTTTTAGCCTATGTATGTATGACAGATTCTCTTACAGGTGTAAGATATGATAGTTATGACGGATAATATGACAGTCGTAAGAGTATCTGTCATTGCCCAACTTGGGAATAGGTGACCTCTTTGGGATGGGATGATATGACAAGTGTCATGAACATTCTATAGTGTTGGACAAGTGTCCCCAAGTGTGGATTTTGGGCCATGAGGCCATGTTGGACGTCCATCCCAAGATAGAGTCAATTTTGCCTTGTATCTTCTTTATAAACAAGTGCTTTTGAGAGGAGATGTATTATGTGATTGATAGGTACTATTATGCTTGTGGTTTGTCTCCAGATATGACTGTCAAAGACTCCTGAGAGCTTGTATTGCAAGTGTATTGTAAACCATTTCAATTTTGATAATACATTGTGCAGGTTTTAGAGTTTGGGGTTTTTCACCTAATAAGGGTTTTCCCCACGTATATCTTGTGTCTCTCTCTTTTGTCTCATTTTTGTGTGTATATGTATTTCTGCAATATCTCCATTATTGTGGTTAACATTTTGTAATTGTAAGGATTAAAACAAATTTGCACTCTTCTCTCCTCTTTGGATTAGTGTAGGAAGTGATTTCCACACACCTAGCTTCCTTTCAGTTGGTATCAAAGCCTGACCAGTTTTGGTTCTAGCTGCTGGGTAGGGGTTTTTTGAGATAATCTTAGGTTGAGTGGGAGTCTATGTAGAGTATTATGTATCTTGTTGTAGGAAGGAGATGGCAAGCACATCTGGAAGAGTAGAGGTGGAGTTCAATGGCACAAACTTCAAGTTGTGGAAACTCAAGATGGAAGATCTACTTATTGATCGTGACCTATGGGAAACCATTGATGGAACAAAACCTATGACAATATCACAAGTTGATTGGGACCTCAAAGATCAGAAGACTAAGGGTCTCGTAAGACTCTATCTAGCTGACTCTGTCCTATTGAATGTCCATGAGGAGAAGACAACGAAAGATTTTTGGAAGAAGCTAGGAGATGTTTATCAGGCCAAGTCCTTGGTGAACAAGTTTTTTCTGAAAAAGAAGTTTGCTCTAAAGATGGAAGATGAAGGATCTGTTGTAGACCATATGAATGATTTTAACATGATTGTTGCACAGTTGACATCTGTGGGTGTGAAAATGGAGGAGGAGGATTGGTGTATGACCCTGCTTTGTTCTTTGTCAGATTTGTGGGGTCATCTTGTCATGGCCATTAGAAGCACTACAACCACCTTCAAGATGGAAGATGTGGTATCTTCACTATTATCTGAAGAAATGCGAAGAAAGACAACTGAGTCAGCCAAAGAAGCTCTTGCAGTTTGTGGAAGACCCAAAGAGAAAGGGAAGAAGAAGGATAAGAAAGGTGAAAAGGGTAGATCCAAATCCCATGGGAGATCCAAATCTCCTGAAAAGTCCAAGGCTCTTTGTTGGAACTATGGCAAACTGGGCATTTCCGAAAGGAATGCAAAGAGAAAAAGAAAAAGAAGAAGAAGAATGCCCCAGATTTAGATTCTGACAAGTCATAAGATGATGGTGATCCCTTCATTGTAGCCCTGACCACCCATGCATCAGATGATGTGTGGTTGATAGATTCTGGTGCATCATTCCACATGACCTCGCATCAAAGTTGGTTCACAAAGTATGAAGAGTTCGATCGTGGAAGAGTGTACGTGGGTGATGATTCTCATCTGAAGATTATTTGTCGTGGAAGAGTCTTAATCCGATTCCATGATGGAAGAGTGAAGGGGATCACTGGGGTTATGCACATCCCAGGCTTGGCACGGAACCTACCTTTTGTAAGTATGTTGAATGATGCAGGTGGGCAGGTTGTCTTTTCAAAGGATGGAAGCAAGATGACTAGAGGATCTATGGTCCTTGCAAAGGGTACTCAGAGAGGGACTCTATTTTAGCTGGAGGCATGTACTTCACAGTGTAATAGTTCTTCTGACTCGAAGAAAAGAGCTGCAGTCACTTCATCCCCACCATCTGAACAAGCAGTGAAGAAATTTGTTGTAACAAATTTTGATGGTAGTGCTCATGCTTTGGAAGTAAAAGTTCTTGCTGAAAAGACAATGTTATGGCATAAGAGATTTGGCCACATTGGTGAGAAGGGTCTTAGAACCCTAAAAAATAAAAACCTCATTGAGGGGTTAAATCATTGTAATCTCGAGTTTGACTTTTGTGAACATTGTATATATGGAAAGCAAAACCCTGTTCATTTTTACTCTAGTTCTCACAAGTCTTCTGGTGTGTTGGATCTTATTCATTCTGATGTCTTTGGTCCTATTAGTGTTCCTTAAATTTCTAAATTTGTATATTTTGTATCTTTCATAGATGATTACAGTAGAAGGACATGGATTTATTTTCTCAAAAGCAAGTCTGAAGTCTTTAGTCAGTTCAAAGAGTTTAAAGCTTTTGTTGAGAATCGAACTAGTAAAAAGATTAAGTGTTTGAGAACTGACAACGGTGGTGAGTTTTGTTTGGAAGAGTTTGATAAGTTCTATAAAGAGAAATGGATTGAAAGACTTAAGACAACTCCATACACCTCGCAACAAAATGGAGTTGTAGAGAGGATGAATAGGACACTAATGGAGAAGGGGAGGAATATGCTTAGTGGAGCAAGCCTTGAACAAAAGTTTTGCTTGCTACCTGGGAAACAGGTCTCCTACATCAGCTCTTATTGGTAAGACACCTATGGAGATGTGGTCTAGTAAGAAGCCTTCAGTTAGACATCTTCATATTTTTGGTTGTAAGGCATATGCACATGTGCCTAGGGAGAAACAGTCTAAATTGGAGAACAAGGTTGTTAAGTGTATTTTCATTAGCTATTGTGTCAGTGTGAAAGGATACAAGCTTTGGGATCCTATGACTAAAAAAGTGTTGTATAGTAGAAGTGTTATCTTCAGAGAGTTAACACCTTCTTCATTTGTTCTATAGCTAGAAAAAATAGAAAAGAAAGAGGATGTGGTTTAGTTTCCTTCTACCCCTAAGAAGACTGAACTGACAGACCTTATGAGACCTGATGATGAGGAGGGCTCTAGCAGCTTTGAAAGCTCAGAAGAAGAAGCAGAACCTCAACTCAGTCATTGAGGAGGTCTACACGAAGAAGGAAGCAACCTAATAGGTTTGGTTATTCATTGCTTGACTCTAGTTGTGCTTTTGCCTTGCTTACTAACAGTTAGAACTATGACATAGGCTATGGGCATGAAAGATGGAGGTTCTTGGAAGGAGGCCATGGAAGATGAAATGGCTTCTTTAGAGAAGAATAAAACATAGGACTTGGTTCCTTTTCCTAAAGGATGGAAACCTATTGGATGCAAATGGGCGTTCAATAAGAAATTCGGTGCAGATGGCAGTGTTGAAAAGTACAAGGCTAGATTGGTTGCGAAGGGGTACTCACAAGTGGAGGGAATTGATTATGGCAAAAAAATTTCTCCCATTGCAAATCTGACATCCATTCAGTTCTTGTTATCTCTTGCAACTACTTATGACTTAGAGGTGGAGTAGATGGATGTGAAGACAGCTTTCCTTCATGGTGATTTGGAGGAAGAGATTTACATGTCACAGCCAGAACATTACATAGAGAAAGGTAAAGAAAATTTGGTTTACAAACTAAAAAAGTCTTTGTATGGTTTTAAGCAGTCTCCTAGGATGTGATATATGAAATTTGATGCCTTTGTGTTGTTGATTGGATTTCTAAGATCAAAATCAGATCATTGTGTTTATTACAAGTTTGACAATGATCGCATTCTCATTTTTGCATTGTATGTTGATGATATGCTATTAATTGGGAATGATAAGAATATGATTTCTGATTTGAAGTCTTAGTTGTTAGCACTGTTTGAGATAAAAAAATCTAGGGGCAGCCAAGTACATTCTGGGAATAGAAATCAGAAGAGACAGAGATAACAGAAAACTTTGGTTAAGCCAGAGTAAGTATGTGAAGTCCGTGTTGGACAGGTTTAGCATGGCAAATTGTAGACCATTGTGTGTTCCTGTTTCGTTGAGGTCAAAGTTGTCTATTAATGATTGTCCAAAATCTCCTAGTGAGGTGGAGGACATGAGCAGAGTACCTTATGCTAGTGTTGTTGGCAGTTTGATGTATGCTATGGTCTGCACAAGACCAGATATTGCCCAAGCAGTGGGAGTCCTCAGTCGATTTATGACTAATCTTGGACAGGTACATTGGGATGTAGTTAAGCGAGTGTTTAGATATTTGAGGGGTACTTCTGAGTATTCCATATGTTATCATGATAATCCTACAGGACCTCTACATAAAGTTTATATTCATGGATTCATGGATTCTGATTGGGCGGGTGACATTGACAGGAGGAGATCCACCAGTGCCTATGTGTTCACTATGTTTGGTGGTGCAATTAGTTGGATGAGTAAGCGACAACCTATGGTTGCTTTGTCTATGATAGAGGATGAGTATATGGAAGCTATTCATGCTTGTAAGGAAGCCATTTGTCTTAATAGATTGTGTTCAGATATTGGTGTTGATGCAGGACAGATTATGATTTGTTGTGACAGTTAGAGTGCGGTTTGCCTTGCAAAGAATCCAACTTTCCATGCTAGAACAAAGCATATTGATGTACATTTTCACTTTGTACGAGACATGGTAGAGGATGGGAAGGTGAATTTGGAGAAGGTAGACACTTTGAAGAATGTTGCAGATGCATTGACGAAACCAGTGGGCACATAAAAGTTCAGATGGTGTTCAGAGTCTATGGACCTTTTGGCCTATAGTAATTAAATCCTGTTATTTCCATTGGCTCTTACAAGGTGTTTGACAAGTGGGAGAATGTTGGGAATTAAGGTGTCTCAACCTTGGTAATTCCTTGCATTTATTTATTGTAATGTATTTATTTATTTATTGCCTATTATTGCAATTAGGATGAAAATTCTTATTGTCATCTTGTGGGAGTTGGCACGGTGATGTGTCATCCTATGTGGAAGGTGACCACATGTAAATTTGTCCTCACATGAGGAGATAGGCATCCCACTTAGTGGTGGAAATATTTTTCCATGTGTCAGCATCTTAGATAGTGTGTAAGGGAATATTGACCAAAATGGTTATGACAGATTCCTATGACAAATCTATGACATGTAAGAGTCGTAAATGGAAGATTCTTTGACAGGTGAAGACATGTGTCACAAGGCATCTTAGAAGAAGGCATCTTTGGGTGCCCCAAGGAGGGTTACGACATGTTGTAAGAGAATATGCTATTTTTAGCCTGTGTATGACAGATTCTCTTACAGCTGTAAGATATGATAGTTATGACGGATTTTATGACAGTCGTAAGAGTATCTGTCATTGCCCAACTTGGGAATAGGTGACCTCTTTGGGATGGGGTGATATGACAAGTGTCATGAACATTCTACAATGTTGGACAAGTGTCCCCAGGCATGGATTTTGGGCCATGAGGCCATGTTGGATGCCCATCCCAAGATAGAGTCAATTTTGCCTTATATCTTCTTTATAAACAGGTGCTTTTGAGAGGAGATGTATTATGTGATTGACAAGTACTGTTATGCTACCAGTTTGTCTCTAGATACGAATGTCAAAGACTCCTAAGAGCTTGCATTGCAAGTGTATTATAAACCATTTCAGTTTTGATAATACATTGTGCAGGTTTTGGAGTGTGGGGTTTTTCACCCGATAAGCGTTTTCCCCACATATATCTTGTGTCTCTCTCTTCTATCTCATTTATGTGTGTATGTGTATTGCTGCAATATCTCCATTGTTGTGGTTAACATTCTGTAATTGTAAGGATTGAAATAAATTTGCACTCTTCTCTCCTCTTTAGATTAGTGTAGGAAGCGATTTCCACACGCCTAGCTTCCTTTCATGGCTCAGCTAGGTTTTCTACTACTTCCTCTACCATTGTGTCTTGATTCCAACTTGCAATATCCTCAAAATCTTCAGTGTTCTCTCATCCAAGGGATAATTCAAAGTGTTATTTTTATTCTTCTGTTGAACTAGATGGAAGAAACCTCCCTCTATGGTCTCTTGGCCACTGCGTACAATGATTTATAAGCTAATAGCTCTATTCCTACACCGTGTTAGTGGATAGGTTGGAGATATATTGAATGTCTAAGTAATTCCAAATGCTGAAAAATATTATATCCTATGAAAGCAAGTACAAGCGTGAATCAAAAAGAACTCAAAAACTCTAAACCTTAGCACCATCCCCGTCAATAGTGCCAAAAATATCAAACTCCATTACTAACCAATACATTGATGCAGAAAGAGCATGCACACAACTCAACGGACCAACGGATCCTATATCAAGAAATATACTGGCTATTATGTGTTACATTTAAATTTTCAAACTAGGGAATTGCATTCTTCTTGGATGATGTCTGTACTATGTGTACAGTTAAGGACTCTTGAGTTTTAATCTAAATGTTGTGCATAGGAATAAATGAATTGAAAAGTAAACAACTCTATTTGTAAGGATTGACAAGTACTATAAGTAAGTAATGCTGGTAAGAAATAACCAATGCTATTCAGTTGGTTGTAATCAAATGGTCTTATATAATTCCAAATAAGAGAACAACTAATAATTAGTCGGTGATCACCTTGACTCAACAACATAGATTAACTAATTCATATAACATAACTCATTACAACATGCATTAATCACATACACATAAACATACAACATAAACTAAACACATGAACATATAGGAGAGACAGAGTTACCTCAAGTGGCCCTTGCTTGATTGACTAAGATCCCATGAAATCTAACTAGATCTCTACTATATCTCTAAAAACCATTAACTAACTCAAAACATGTGTTCCTTTATTGAATGCTAAAGAGGAAAGTACAATAACAAATTTGATAACACAATCTCTGTCTAGCCTTCTTGTCCCGTATACAAAAATCTAAATCTATCTATAGACAAGATCAGACTTTTTCGATTTGAAAAAAACTACTAAACAATAAATACCATAATTGTCCATTATCCAACAACGTAGGAAGAGGAATTTATTACAAAGCAAACTAGGAATAGGAAACTAAACTGTCATGAAGGTAATATAGACGACATAGTCCTACTATAACTCTCTCTAGTCTTTATGAATAACAGTCAAGACTAGAAACATAACATGGATCACGATCTAAGATTCCTTCATTATTCATGACTACATCAACTATCGAAGGATAACCATCAAAGAGTCGAGAGTTATGCATAACTCATTCCAGTCAATTCAAAGTCTTCTTCCTTTGGCTACAAGTGCATGTACTGTCTATTGTGGATATCAACACCTCCTTTATTGCCCAGTGGTCTTTATGAAATGTAGCCACATACTTGATGCATGGGGGGTTAGTCCATCAGATGATATATATACATCACAATTACTAAAATTAACATAAAGTGCCATCATATTTCATGAGCAATCATCAATTCACACATAATTAATTAACAACATATTATATACTCATCTTCATGCTTTAAATGTCTTAAGGATAATTATAGACATAGTGGTGCAGAGCATGGAGGATTCACTCAAACAAACACAACACAAACAATTTGGAACAATCTTTCCATTTTCAAAATCCCAATTGGGTCACTATCTCACAATTCCACAAAACTGCCTTATAACACTCCAATTGAAGGAAATTAGGCATATCTTTCAGAATACTTATCAAAGCCACAAAAGAATGAGCATTTTAGATACCCATTATGGCCTACTTTAACATATCAAACTTGTGCATACCTTTGTTTTGGAACATCATCTTCAAATCTTGATTGTATCGTTGTCCTAAGGGAAAATTAGCCCTATTTTACAAAGCACCTATGAGATATTCAACCACCAAACTCACAAAATCCACTCCATAGGTCTTGTCACATCACATAATGACCATTCATGTAGATTTTATCTCCACCTTTCATCACAATCTTGCTGCCCCACAAGTTCTCTAACCAACCTAGTTTCCTTCATAAAGGATTGTCATAAAATATCTTTTGAACCAGAACTCTTCTCTAGAACTTAAATACCATTTTGAGTACCCATTTGGGCCTTCTAAAACATATCTAAAATTTAGGTATGGTTGTTTTGGAAAGTGTGGCCCAAATTTTGACTGTCTTGTTTTGGGAAGGGGCTAATTAGGCTTGTAACAATAGGGGTTTATTGGTTCTCCACACTCCAGGCCTCATTTCTCTTCACAAAAGGCTCAAACATGTCACCTAGGGTCTGACTATGGTTACCAAAACCAATTCTTACACTTTCCCAATGCTTCTTTATCAAACTCCAACTCCTAGCCACCATTCATTGCTTAAAACATGCTAAAAAGCACTTAGGGCATCACTATATCACGTGCAAAACTTCACCAATTCTCTTGCAACCTTGGGAAAACATCAAACACATGTATACAGTCCCTTTTTCCAACTTATAAGATTTTCCAATGGTGCAATAATGAGAAACTCAATTTTTTTTCTCCTATCAAACCCCCAAAACAAGGGTTTCAAACTATTTTTGGTAAATTTGCTCTAAAATGCTCAAAACCCAATAAAAATCAATGAAACCAAAAGAAATTGAAACTAGATTCAATACCTTAACATCTACAATTGATTTCATACCTTTATTTGTCTGTACAAGCACGTGCCATTGAGAGGAACAACAAGAAACACAATAAAAATATAGAAAATGAATTGTTTATTGCTCCCAACTTCCTCCAAACCTCTCAACAACCCTTTACAACGATGAACTTAGGCTTTTTATACCTTTTCAAACTTGTTCCAAGAGTTACAAACCAACCAAACAACTTCTACATCACTTTGACTCTTCATATTCCCATTCTTTTATTTTTGCAAATTTATAATATGACAACTTTTTGACAATTTGACAATTTTTACAAGTTTGATCCCAAATGACTCAAATAACTCCAATTACATCATAAGTGGTCTATTATGACCCTGTTGCATGACAAAAGACTCAAAACACCCCAAAACCTATCAAATGACCATATTTACATAAGTTGTTTTGGTTCCCCTGCACCACATAGTTAATATATATAAAAGTCTGGGAATGTCTTAGGAAATGTGTACTTAAAGCAAGAGAAATAAGACAAAACATGGCCTCATCAAAATGAATCTAATATATGATTTTTTGAAAGTAAACCACTCTAACAATGCAAGATCTACTTAGCCTATCAAGGAAATGACAACATTCATTCACTATTCCCAAGAGCAAATTGTGATTTTCTAATTACTATGAAATAAAAGCATGAAGGAACCTGGAATAAAGAGACGTGTGAGCCTCCACTACCCTCAGAAATCCTTGTATGGCAACCTCTTATCCTCTTGTAGCAATGGGGAGATCCTCTTGGGAACAATAAGAAAAGGATGCAAAAAGAATCTTTTGAAAGCTTGAATGAGAGCTTGTGAGCACTGTGGCTTGTGATGTGGGTAGTGTATCGATGCTATATGAGATTTTAGCAAAGCTTGATGAGACAACAATAAAAGCAAAAGGCTCAGACATCCTGTGTGAGCATATGGATGCTAGTTGGAGAGCAAAAACTTGCAAGAACTATGTGCACAAATGAAATTGCCTCCCAAAAGGGGGATCTTTGGAGTTATGCAATAATGAAAGCTTTGAAGCTTTGGAAAACTAAAGGAAGAAATGAAGAAAGAGGCTCAAAGGCTTGTGAAGAAGCTTGAAAAATCTTATGAAGAAGGGAAAAGCATTCTCTAACCTAGAAAATAATGGAGAGGTGAGGGGTATTTATAGGTTGGAAGAGGTCATGAAAGGTGGAATTTATGAAGAGTTAACTCCCTTTGATTGGAGAGTTAACTCAGAAGACACAAGAGTGATCTGGGATAATTAGGGAGTGAAAAACCCATTATAACTTATCACTCAAGAAGAAACAAAGTTAAAAGAATGCATGGGTTGACAACTAAAGATAAAAGGAAGATAAATATGCATGCTTGAATGTATGAAATAGTTAACTCCAAGTTTAGGACAAAATCCCATGCAAACAAAAGCAAAAATGAGTCAAAACAGATCTATTTTTGGCCAAAAATGTGAGTTGTTTCACAGCTGGGAAAGACAACAGGGTCGCCACCTAGTTGCCCCTTTCACCAGTCAGGGTTGCCTGGGGTGACCCATGGGAGACCCTAAGAGGAGTGGTCCTGGGTGAAAGTGCAAGGTTGGAGATGAACCGGGAGGGGAAAAGGAGGTGAACTACCTCCAGAAACTTGTCAAACAGGGGTCAAAAGCTAAATCTCCACTTGCAAATGATGGATCTCATGAGGGAGATCTGGAAATAATAGGAGGAGATTTGTACTGGTTGGCTAGAACTGAAAACTAAAAGTTGGAGATGGCTGGGGAGATCCTCTAGAGGGCCTCTAGGGGTGGGAATGGATGAAAAACACTAGGGAAAGGTCAAATCACAACAAATAGACAAATAAAAGGCTTAGGGTAGAGTCGCAAGCACAGGAAACAAAAATTGACAAGTGTCAAAAAGATTCAAAAGCGAAGAAAGAGTTAGCAAGACAAAGGGGAAACAACAAAAGGAAGAAAAACCTACATGTTACTAAGAGAATCACTGCCGAGAGGGCATTATTCCATGCTTACATGTACGTGACAAGGATTGTGAGTCATCATCAGGGTACTCATGGAGGCTACGCATGATTTTGGTGCTTATAGTTCCCATGTGGGATTGTTGAATGCGAGAGAATGATGAGGTTCTCTCCTATCATTTTTGTAGTTAGAGTCTTCATAGTCAAAGCAATTTTTTATAGGTGCTAAAGACTCAGATGGAACACACTTATCAAAATATGGTGTTTCTGGTTCCTTTGAAGAAATAATTCATTGATTTTATCTTAATTTTGTCATATTTGGGTTTATCATAGACACCATATAATAAATGGAAAAAATGATGGAGATGGTGAGGATGCGGATGAAGATGAAAATGAAAATGGTGGAAGGTAGCATCGATGTAAAAGTAAGAAAGCTCAACCAAAAAGGCTTTTTCTCTTCACATTAGGTTCACCAAAATATGTACTCCTCAAAACATGACTCGGGCACAAACATGGATGAGTCAGCTTCGATACAATGTATGAACCCTCTCCTTGCTGATGGTGACCTCCAAGTCATGCTCACTCTCATGGCAAAACCTAATTGAGTGGAGGTGTAACTAAAGGGTGGTTTTGTTCGTGTGGAAGAAAAATATCGTGGTGAGTAGTTGGCCAGTCCTAGGGCCTAGTCTGTGTCAATATTTTTTATAATGGAGATAAACCTATGACTAGAAGGGTCACTAGTTGTCGATCTCCTATTTCAAGTCTTAAGGTTACAATGCCTAGATGGATGCCGATTTTGTTTGTTGATGAGTATTGAATGTTGTAACCTTTCTTCGTTAGCCTAAATGACTTGTTTTATTTTGTTTGCTTATTGTATGATCCTAAGGGTGTGTTCTTGTTCTTCTGGCATTTGTTGAGTGTGTTGTGGTCTTGGGTGTATCAACTCTATTTCCTTAAGGATAGCTCTGTTGGCAAGAGACACTGCTAGAATTCATAAGTGTTGTCATTGATGGAAACAAAGTATACCCCTCATATCCGCAGTACATAAATTACTCATACCAGAAGTCAGTTTGAAGATAAGTCGATCCAGTAATCAAGAACAGAGCATATGGCAGGGTCCAATAGATTGGGTCTGAAACTCTCTGATGGTGAAACCTAGCATGTTGTGGATTTGGGTGAGTAGTAAGGAGTATCTAAACTATTGTATTCTAGATATTTAGTCTTCGGTGACTAAGCATATGAAAGATATGAGCATCTGAGTATCGATCAGAGTAGGTAGAGGAAGAATTGGTCAACAAGGTATCAAACTTCAATCCAGATGTGCAAAAGGTGTTGATCAAGTAACTTGAGGTGTTATATGATTTTGGCTAACTTAAGTAATGACTTCTATGCTTAAGGTTTTGGTGCGCATCATCTATCAAGTATGAATTCAATTGATAGAATAGTATCTTGCAAATATCCTAGGTGTTCTTGTTGCCGATTAGAAAGTTGATTGAAATCCTTGATGCAGATATATATATACTCGATGGATTCAAGCTCAAAGTGAAAGTAGTGATATGTGTATGGATTAAATGTGAAAAAGTAGAGAGAAGTGTGAAGGCATTAATCGAAGCCCAGAATGTGACAAGGGAGTGATACTAAGTAGAGGAAGAATGAAATGTGCTAGATCAGTATACTGAGCCTAACTGGAACTAAACTCTTGCATATACAGATGTTATTCATCAGTTCAAACACTTGGTTATCTTCTGTAAGCTTTGTAGATAGTGAGTCTCTTGTAGGTAGTGAGCCTCTTGTGACCAATGTGCTTAGGCAGTGAGCCCTAACTGGCAAGTGCCATTTTGTACTCCTTTATTCTTTTAACAGAGAATACAATCTTGGTTTAGTCACCTCGTGGTTTTTCCCTTAACAGGGTTTCCACATAAAAATCATTGTGTTATGTGTGTTAATTTCATTTCAATTCTTATGGTTTCTTATGCTTTCATGTTTTGATATATCATTGAATATTAAGATAAGAAAAGAAAGTAAAAGTAAGAAAATTTTGAGATAACTTTTTCACCCCACCCCTCTCAATTATCTACCTTATTTCCAATAATTGGTATCAGAGCCAAGTTCCTGAGAAAAAGCCTAACAGCTTGAGGAAGATCTGGGAATCTCAATGGATGCATATGGTATGAAAGAACAACTTTAGTCTACCCTAGATGATCTTGAACAATCCCAGTCTGAGGTCAATAATTTGAGAGAGCGACTCAAGGAAGCTGATGATTTCATCAATGAGCTGAAAGAAAAACTCAGTAATTCCATGACAAAGAGAAAGGAACTACTTTAGAAGTTAGCAAATTAGAATGAAGCCAATAATAATGATGCGGATCTGAATGAGAAAACTAAGCTATGTGAGAAGCTATCAAAGGAAGTTATTATGATAAGACATGAAATGGAATCAGGGGTTATGAAATTCATCCAAGAAATTGAAGAGAAGAGAAAGACTAAAGATAACTTAAAACAATCCCTCAAGGACAAAACAAAGGACTGCCACAAAATGGATAGAATAATCAGACATCTTGAATCTGATCTTGAAGAAACCAGATACAATGAAGAACAACTTGAGAGCCAGATTGACACTCTTAAACAAGATCTTCAAACTGCAAATGAATAAAAAGAAAAATTCAAGATAAGCTCAGTCTAACTTGAAGTTCTTCTTGAAAGTCAAAAGAGTGTAGATGATAAGCGTGGCTTGGGATATGAGAAAGGTGAAAGCTCTGGATCTGGTCAAAAGAACTTTGGATTAGGAAGAAAAAGAAACAGGCCTAGAAGACCTCTGGTAAGGCAACCAAATGCTCAAAGATATCCATCTTTCAATGGAAACTGCTTCAATTACAACAAATTTGGTCATAAAGCAACTTAGTGCAGGAACAAAATGAATCAGAATAATCCATCCTTCTCTAGTCAATGTTTTAGTTGCAAAAGGTATGGTCACAAATCTCATGAATGCAGAAATTTGCAAATAAACAATTTTTTCAATGGTAGATGCTTTACATGCAATAGAATGGGGCATATGGCTAATCAGTGCAGATCAAGAGGATATCAATCAAACAAGCAAGAAAATGTTGTGTGTTACAATTGCAATAAATCCGGTCATATAGCTAGATTCTGCAAAAGCAGAAATTATGATGGAAAAGGTCTAGCGAAACATGATCAGAAACAAGACAAAGGCAAAGGTAAAGTGAATGCGGATGAGATTCAGAAGGAGATGAGAAAAAAATTGGGTAAAGAAGAGTGTTATGAACCTTGGTGATGAGTCCACACTAGAATCTGGTGCTAGTAACTCTTCCAAAAATAAAAGGTGAGCTCTGACTCAGGGGGAGCTGCAAAGAAGATCAAAATTCCCCCAGCCAGCTAGTAAGTGCCTGAATTCGGCACATTAAGTAAGAATCAGAGGTTGTGGATTAAAAGGGCTTCTTGGAAGTTCATCTAAAATTCATTTAGTTAAGAAGTTGAGAAATCTGCTTATAAATTTGAATAAGTTGTGAGTAGGTCTGGTTCTGATAGCTATCCGGTAAAATAAAACTACACAAACATATCCGGTATGATCTGAAAATGCAATTTTATGGTCTGCAGATTTAGAGGCATGTTTTGAAAGGCTAAATTTATGTTGTCAACTCACTGAGATGATAATTTGAAGATTCGCACAATGATTCATGAGAAATTCACTCAAAACAAGGTAACCGGATGACTTAAAATGTGCATTTATTGCAACAAGGAATTAGGTTTTTGTGCAAGGATAAAAGGCTTTCCATTCATCATTTTCAACACTTTGCACTCACGAAGAAGAGATAAGAGCTCTGAGAAGAGATCTTGTAGATTATTAAAAGTTGAAATTGAAGATCGAAATCAAGCAGAAATTTGCTCCGGCAGTTGCAACAAACCCTAAGGCGAAAAAGGTATTTCTTCTCTGCAAAATTTCTCTGAATTTCATTGTTAGAATGGCTACTCCCATGGTTGTGAATGTCACTAAGAGGCTGAGACCTAAATTCAAGAAACACCCTCACAAATCTATAGAAGTTGATCCCTTGGGTGCATTTTCCCGAATCCCGTATGGTGTTTTGCATGTAGAAGATATTAGGGTTTACATTCATGCAAACATTGAAGACTTTGGAGACTTAGAATTAATGGAAATATACCGTAAATAGTTAAGAGATGAGAACTTTGATCTCAAACCAGAATTCAAGACCCTAAAAGATAAGCACTTTACACATTGCATACATTTCCCATCTTTTGCAGAGGATGAATGGGTCCGGTATGTGTTAAGTAGGATGCATGATAACTTTATGTGGTTAATGAGTCCATTCAAGATAACCAAAGATGCCATCAGGGTTGTAACCAGATTGCACTCAACTGGTGGGTTGCCTGCACTCAAACCTGTGAAAAATCAAACCGTAACAGATGCCACCAGATTAAAATATGACAAGAGGGTAATGACTATAGATGATATTATTGACCCGAATGCCAAGTTTGCATCAATTGTAATTGGTTACAAAATTTACCACTCAAGTAGGGAAAATTCTATGTCCGGTACTGTAATCTATACTGCATATCAGATGGTGAAGGAAAATGTAGATTATGATTTGTGTGTGCTTTTGTTGAATCAATTGATGGAGAATTTGTAGAAGATTAAGAAATATAAGAAAAATTCCTTCAAGTATGGCAATCTGGTGTTGTGTCTATTCTTCTATTACATAAATGAGTTACCAGGATCAAAAGGTCTGATCTGGGCAAATGATAGCCCTGTTGCAATTCAAATCAGAGATTATTTGTATGGACTTGGTGATGCACGAGCCCAAAAGACAGCTCTCTGGGGTTACTTCAAGAATTTCTAGAGCATGATGCATGCAAGAGAAAGAATGCCAAAATCAATTGTGGAGAAATACAAGGACACAGTTTGCTTCATGGTTGACACAGATCAATGCCTAATGGAGGCAGTCGAGCCAAGAACTATATGGATAATGCCCATGGGCTATGAAGTTGATGATAACATATTGGAGGTGTAGACACCCTAAAATGACCGTGTCCTCGAATCACTTGCATTTCATAATCTTCCTAATCACCTACATTTCCAACGTTAATTAAATAATCTAATTATTTAATTAAAATCATCAAATTCTTCTAAATCTCCTAAATTCGACATTAATTAAATAAATTCTCTTTATTTAATTAATTAAATTAAATTCCTCTATTATTCTTCCACAATTAAATAATTTTAATTATTTAATTTGATCTTTATCCTCTTTCTAAAAATTAAATCTACATTAATTAAATAAATCCCATTATTTAATTAATTCATCACAAATTTCCTCTTATCTACAATTAAATAATTCTTAAATTATTTAATTAAATCAAAATCATTCTTCCAAAATCATGCACAACAATTAAATAAATTTATTTATTTAATTTGCTTTCAAATCTTCTAAATTAAATAATTCTAATTATTTAATTATTTCTTTCAAAATATCTTCTCTAAATTTAAATAAATCAATTATTTATTTAAGTTGCTTTATCTTCTAAATTTTGAGTTATCTCTAATATAACTCAAGTTTTCTATATTTAATAAAGCAAAATATCTTCTAATTCTCATGCAAATCCCTTCTTCTTGTTTTAAATCACTTAACTGATTGCTTTAATCTTTTAATTGATTTATCTCTTCAGTTAACTCATTCTTCTATTCTTGATAACTCCTCTCATGCAAAAGAAAGTAGGGCACATGTCTTCTTCTCATTCGTTGCACATTCCTCAACTCTTCTCCTCCATTGATTCTTTTGAATTATCTGGACCATTGATCGATCTTCCTTGAAATCTATATAAACCCCCCTCATCTCCTTCATTGGACCTCTCTCTTTGATCATATCCTCAGGCATACTTAACAAAGCTTTGAGCATACAAAACACGTCGATTGAGCACTCTTACGATCTTTTGACATTGATCTCTTGAGCACACTACTTGCTTGTTGCAGCTATGGCTTCGCAACTTCATTGAGCAATCCACATTCAATCCAAAGGAAACAATACAGATTTCGGTAAAAGTCTTTATTTCATTGATTATTTGTCATGGCTTTTATTTAAATTTGTTTTCTTTATGTTATTGGGTTCTTTGATTTAATTAATTTTTCCTTATACACATTCTGGCACGCCCGGTGGGACCCACTAATCCCTTTGTTTCTTTGAGAAATTGTTTTTTTTAAGTCACAGTACGGCATAGCGCAAACGATATCGCACAACGCTTCTGGCAGTATCTTTGAGTGCTCTTGGCGGCACAGTTCAGCGCCCTTGGGGGCACTGCGGCGCTTCTGGTAGCACAGAGCCGCGCTTTTGGCAACACAGAACAGCGCGACCGGTAGCCTTGTTAAGCGCTTTTGGTTAAAATTAGGTTTTGATTTCATTCAGAGTTTTCGCAGGGTTTTCTTATTTCAAATCTGTGGTTTTGTTTGACAAGCTATTGTATTTTCCTTTCAAACCTGCTTTTGATACATCCTAAGTTGATTTATTTAGGGGTATTTTTGGTAGTTGCGTTAATCTATTGTATTGCTACACCTTCTAATTTTTCTGGATTTTCACTATTCAGATCTATTAGATATTATTGCTCAAAATAGTAGACTAAACATGAAATCCCATTTTTGATCTGGTCCTTTTGACAAAAGCTAATCTTTTCATGATCTGAGACCATGCGGCGTATTCGGCATAACAGTACAGCGCTTATGGTTATTTTTCAGCGCTTCTGGTGGTAGCCTACAGCGCTTCCGCTATACACGACATCGCTTTTGGCATAACAGTGTCGCACTCCTGGATGCACAGTACAGCACTTCTAGTTATTTTTCAATGCTTCTGGTAATATTCTGTGATGCTTTTGGTCAGTGTTACAGCGCTTTTGGAATACAGTAAGTCACTTCTGGTAAGATTGTGCAGCGCTATTGGTCAAAGTTGATTTATTTTTTGCTAACTTGTGAATTTTTAGTGGAACTAACTCACTTGTTGCAGCTTCTTATTACTCACACAGAGCCAATAGGTGTTTTTAACATGTTCATGCAGGACGAGCATTGAAGACCTCTTGATTTATCTCACTAAGTCTTAGAAACACATTGCATGCTTAAAAGGATAATTGAACAAATCTTTTCTTGCAAACTAAGTCTTAGGAACATACTGCTTTTCTTAAGGGACAATGGACATGTATGAACAAACACCTCAATTTTCTAAAGGACAATGGACATGAATGCCAAACACTTGATTTTATAAGGGACAATTTACAACTACAAACGTGTGTGTGCCTAGTTTAGTTGCACCTTATTTTTCTTATAACAGGACAATTGAACCTTTGTTTGACATGCTTGCTCTTACTTTTCTGTACTTCCTTTAGAAGGGCCTACTTTTGGATTGCACTTCATCCAAAAGGGACGACCCTAAGCGGAGTTTTCCTTTGAACCGCTATATAAGAGGGATAAGGCAAAAGCCAAGTCCTAACCGACGTCAGCCTTACCTTGTGGTGCCAAACTGAAAAGAGGTGTACTAGCTCTTTGTGGAAACAATTTTCACATTGAGCGAAGTGTTTGAAACTCTTAGTAGGATTGGTTAAAGCTTTTAGTAGCTTGTCACATTGCTCATAAGGCGTTGGTCCCTCAAAGTCACTAAGAACCATTTTAGATAGAGACTACTCGACCTACCTCCGAACATTGCAGTAATCATCAGTGCAAGGGAAATCGATTTAAACCCTTAAGATACTCACCATTGGCTCCCTTGAGAAGAGATAGTATTCCCTTGGACATAAAGCTCTTGTGACCTACTTGAGCTTTCCAAGGGGAGGGTGAGATATCCCTACCTATCGTCTCTCGCAAAGATACTAAATATCTGACACCTTTATGGAATGATATTTTTATCGATGGAGTATTAAGCTGTGAGCTGATCTACTGCAATGAAACCTTGTCTCTAGGGATAAAAAGTGCTTGTTATTGATTACAATTGTCTTATACCTGTGGAAACATTGGGCTTGTTCGGAGCCTTGAACATACACTATCTGTTGTGTCAGTCCCTTGTTTGTGCCAACATTGTTTGCTGTGTTTTCTCTTGCCAACAAATCCAATCAGAAACAGAAACAATCCATCAACATTTTGCCTTTTGAAAAACATCAGACCCTACTTCAGCACCTCTGGTATTACAGCAGCTCGCCTTTGGTAGTACAGTAGATCACCTTTGGCATAGCAGTAATTTGCCTCTGGTAAAAAACTCTACTTCAGTGCCCTTGGTATAATAGTAGCTCACTTTTGGTTACTGTAGCTCGCCTTTGGCATAGCAGTAACTCGCTTCTGGTAGCTCAGTCCGTCGCCTTTGGCATCACAGTAGCCCACTTTTGGTTGCACAGTCCTGCGCCTCTGGTCAAACAGTATAGCGCTTTTGGTCCTGTACTTTGTGCATCAGAGTTTGTCCATTTCTCAAAGCATCTCACAGAAACCCAGCATTACCTTTCTTGTCCTAGTGTATTCCATGGTAACCACTAGGCTCCAGCAAACTATGAAGTCCAAGCAAGTTGTCCCTAAGCGCAAGTCACCTCCTTGCACACCACAATCAGGTCGTCTCAACATTACTCCCAAGGTTACTCGTAGTACCCCCGCAGCAAGACCAATCAGCTCTCCGAACATGCCGCACATTGATGAACCAAGTAGTCCTCAAGAGGGTAGGGTCCCTTTGGTAAGAACACCTTAATATACCACCGGCTTGCCTCCGGATTTTGTGCCACAAGGATATACTATTGAGTAAAACCTACCTCAAGAAGGTGGGGTTCCTTTGGAAAGCATTTCCTAATATACCACAGGCTTGCCTCCGGATTTTGTCCCTCAAGGTTATACTACAAATCTAATCCCATCTCAAGAAGAGCGACACTTTGAAATAGGTCAATCCTCTCAAGTAGATGGGCAAGATCTTGATGAAATCATACAAGAGCTTAGAGTTGTGGCCGCCTTTGATAAAATCCTTAGTGAGAACCAGGATCATTTCTTTCGCTTGCTTGCAGAGTAAGGCGCCAAGTTACCCCAAGATTTTGATTTATCCACTCTTAAGGAGAGCAACAACGCCCAAAATACCATACAAGCGGTGCAAACCATGTCCACAGTGACTACGCCCTTACCTACACAAGGCTCGCAGTATAGGAATCCCCTTTTTCAAAACCCAACAGGGGAGAGGCCCATATCACCGCTTTTGACTCCTATGGAGATCTATCAAAACCAACAAGAAACTCTCCAACGTCAAGCAGAGTTAGCTAAGCAAGCCACCTTAGCTCGGTCGAACATGCAACCACCTCCTAAAGTGTCCACACCGGTCACAAGTGGAATCTTGATTATCCCATCACACGAAGGTTTCCCACCAAATTACAATCTAGGGAACAATTATGTAGCCATGCACCAAGGGTCTCAACAAATGCCACCTCCTATATCATCACACCTTCATGTCTCTCCACCAATTAGAGTCATGCAACCCCAACCACAATATTCTTCTACGCTCGTCCTTAAGCAACCCCAACCGCAACATTCCTCTACTCTCATCCTCAATCAACCCCAACCGTCGCAAATCACGTCTACCTATGTCCCTCCTCCACAACGTTCATCCTCGCTCAACTTCTTTCACACATTGCCTAGCCACTCTCAACATTTCCAACATCAAGCTTCCCAAAGCTATGTGCCACCATCACAACCTAATCAAATGCACTTTAGCTTTCCTCCACCCAATTCTTTTCTTCAACCATCACAAAGCCAACAGTCTTACCTAGTGCCACCTCCACCTTTGCCAAATCAAAACCTCCAATTCCAATCCAATCTGAACCAATCGTACAACTCGTATGATCCCAATCAATCTTACGACCCTTATAACACCAGTGTGCATGGCTAACATTATAATCTTCCATATGGGCAACACCAACCACTGTTTGGATGACAGGAGATGTTACCAACTCCTCCCATGACTATGGAGCTAAAGATTGCAGAGGTGCAACAATAGCTATCTGATCTTATGTTTGGCCACACCAAAAAGACCTTCTCTTTAGAGGAAGTGTGTCCTTATCCTTTTGATCGGTCATTACCAATGATCCCTTTTCCTCAAAATTTCACTATTCCTAAGTTCAATAAATACAAAGGAAAAGGTGACCCAAAAGACCATCTTAGGGAATTCTATCTTGCTTGCTTCGAGGTCTCTCATAACGACACATATCTTATGCATCTCTTTCCTCACAGTCTTGGAGGTCAAGCAATAGAATGGTTCTCACACTTACCCACGGGTATCAAGTCTTTCAACGAGATAGTAGAGAAGTTTGCCACCCATTTTTCTTACAATGCAGAGCATGAGATTTCCATGACTGATCTATGCAACAATAAATAGAAAAATGGTGAAACTTTCATTTCTTTCCTTCAATGATGGAGACAAATGGCTAGCAAATTCCCTTTCAAGATTCTGGAGAAACAGCTTGTCAGCATATTTGTGCAGAACCTCAACCAAGAGTTAGGTTTTCATTTGCAAATTCTTAGTGCTACAACCTTCGATGAAATCACATACAAGGGGATCAATATTGAGAAGGCCCTCATTGCTAAGGGTGTGGTCAAAATCTTTAAAGAAACGAAAGATAGCGCTTCTCATCAACAATCGAATGATAAACCCAAATATTGGAACAAGAACAAAAACGTGGTCAATGATGGGGTGGTCGATACTAAGCATGTCCAAACATTGCAAACACCGCTGCAGCTCTCCAAACCAAGTCAAGCTCCACCTCAACAACAGCAGCAACAAAGGCAGCCTTATCCAAACCAACAGCAACGACAACAAGAGCGGCCTCAATAAGATTACCCTCCGCGACGTCAATTCACTCCCTTGGGAGTGCCCATCGAATCAGTCTTACAACAAGCCTTGCAGAAAGGGCTCATCACCTTACCTGTTGCTCCTCCATATGGAGAACCTGTCTACAAAATGGCACGTTACAGAGACAATGAATATTGTGAGTTCCATAGGAGCAAAGGGCATCGAACCGCATCTTGCATGAAACTTAAGCACCTCATCCAAAACCTCATCGACGGTAATCAAATCACTTTTGAGGATGAATCACCAGCGCAACACACGAACAAGGATCTAGATATGTACAAGGAACCATTCCCTCATCACGGTCCACCTCCTCCTTAGGATAGAGGTAAAGGTATCAATCATGCTTCCACATCCTTCAATTCCATTGTCGGTCATTTTGAAGAGAGTCGAGTGTCTACCCTCACGATCAAAGGCAAATCTACGGATTGTGCTGTTACTACTCGTCAAGGTCATGTCACCATCCGTGCACCTACACCTAGGCTTCTGGTTCAGTCTGATTATAATCTTGTCAAACATCTAGGGAGAACACCAGCACAGATCTCTATTTTGGACCTTCTACGGTCATCACCTGCACATAGAGTGGTGCTAGAAAAAGCCCTCCAAGAGTCTTCCATTCCTAACAACATAGTGGTTGCGGATTTCCAAGCTATAGTAGGCAACATTGCTTCGCCCTACAATGTGGTCTTCTCTGAGAAAGATCTCCCCTCCCATGATCCTTGTCACAATGATGCCCTTCATATTGAAGTTCTCATCCATAAGCGCAAAATCAAATGTATACTCATAGATGGTGGTGCTGGTCTCAACATCTATTCTTTAAAGTTACTAAAGCAATTGGGATACTCTGAGGATCACGTCAACACTGATCATAGTATTACAATCAAGGGGTATGACGATGCAGAACGCCGTTCAGAAGGTGTTATTCACTTGCCTATACAACTGGGCCTTGTCATGCTTGAAACCAGGTGTCAAGTCCTTGATATTGAGCTACCTTACAACATTATCCTAGGCCGCCCATGGATCCATGCAATGAAAGTTGTTCCCTCCATGTACCATCAGTCTCTAAAGTTCCCATACAATGATATGGAGCTAACAATCCCAGGAGACCCCAATCCTTTTGAATTTTGCCGTGTCTTGTAAGGAAGCTATAAGAATTGCAACCAAGTGCCTAAAAATGACAAAGCCCTTGAATCCCCACTATATGTTGATCCTAAAACTCTGACGCAAGCCTCTACAAGTGAATCTACCAACCTCCCCAAAATCACAGCTTGAGTCCGGGATATCGGCTTTGGCACTTATGATATCTCCGAATCTTGTTGTGTAGGGTAGATGCCTTTATCTCCAAAATCTTACGGCCAACCACCCATTACCAAAGTAACCAAACAAGCAGCTATTCCTCCCCCAACATTCCTAACCCAATTCCAACATGGACGGTTATTGGAAGAGGAAACTATTGAGGACATCTCTTCTTGGCTCTATAAAGAGAAAGAACCAGTCACAATACCAGTCAAGCAATATGGCAATGGCTTAAGGATAGTAAAAAACATGGGCTATAAAGGCAAAGGTGGCCTTGGGAAACAGAATCAAGGAACTATGGAACCCATTGTTGTAACAAAGAAGCTAGACAGGAAGGGATTAGGATTTGGTAAGAAGGTACCACGCGCCTTGGACATCGAGTATATCCTCGACGAGGTCGCTGACACTTTTCCCACCGATTCGACGTCTACAGAGGATATCATCGATGACTCTTCCCTCCACATGACCAATCTATTCGTAGAATCCTCCATTTTTACGCTATCCTCTGTATCCTTAACTTCCACCACCAGCACCCAGAATGTCACACTTGTCTACCCTGAACTTATCGATTGGGACCAACAAGGGACCCCCGTTATAGATGTATTTCAGAATGACAAAGCTTTAGCTGAGTTCATGGGACTTCGGGAAGGTATCCCCTTGGCGATCATAAAGCAAGTTTTATAATGGAACTAGAGCCAACGGCTTATTTTGGTGAGAATGCCAAATCCTCCAGTCGTAAAAGTGCAAATAAAGAAAGATCTCTAGGTGAAAACCACACTGTGGCACCTCCTGATCACAAAATAGTAAAAACAAAGGACGTATCCAAAGGTGAAAACCCAACTGTGGCACTTGAGGATGGAGGATTTGACCTTCCCCTACCATCTAAGTATCAAGAGAAATTAGCTCTCCTAGTGGAAGATTCTACAGAGATAAATCTGGGCACAGAACAAAATCCAAAGACAACATTCCTAGCAGCATCATTATCTAAAACAGAGCACAGAAATCTTAACAACTTCTTCTTGCAACGAACCATCAACTTTGCATGGACCTATGCCGATATGCCAGGGCTAGACCCTAAGCTAGTAGTTCATTATCTCACAGTTGATCCCAAGGTGAAACCAGTCAAGCAGAAGTTGAGAAAGATGCACCCACAGATAGCTCTCTTGGTGAAGGTGGAAATACAAAAGCTGTTAGATGCCAAGTTTATACGACCAATCGACTATTCAGATTGGGTCTCAAACATTGTACCTGTGTCTAAACCCAATGGACGCATCCGCATGTGTAACGATTTTAGAGATCTCAATAAGGCATGTCCCAAAGATGACTTTCCACTACCAAACATTGACATTATAGTGGACTTGACAGCAGGTCACGAGATGCTTTCTCTCATGGATGGATTTTCTAGCTACAATCAGATAAGGATAGCTGAGGAAGATCAACATAAAACAACCTTTACTTGTCCTTGGGGCAATTATTGTTGGTGTGTCATGTCATTTGGTCTGAAGAATGTAGGAGCAACCTATCAGAGAGAAATGACAGTGATCTTCCATGATCTCTTTCATCACATCATGGAAGACTATGTTGATGATATATTGGCTAAATCTTCTAGGGCAGATCACATACAGGTTCTAGGACAGATCTTCGACAGGCTCGAAAAATACCAAGTAAGACTCAATCCAAAGAAGTGTGTATTCAGTGTAACATCAGGGAAGCCGTTGGGATACATAGTATCTCATAGAGGCATCAAAGTCGATCCAGTGAGAGTAAAGGCTATAGTGGAGATGCCTCCACCCAAGAATCTTAAAGCACTAAGGAGCCTTCAGGGAAGGTTGCAGTCCATTCAGCGTTTCATATCACAGCTAGCAGATAAATGTCAACCCTTTCAACACTTGCTCCGAAAGGATGTCTCATTTCGATGGGACAACAAGTGTCAGGCAGCATTTGATCAACTTAAAGAGTATCTAGCTACACCTCCTGTATTGGTTCCACCAGTTGCAGACAAACCTTTGATATTATATATCTCTACCACAAATTCAGCCCTAGGGGCCCTACTAGCACAAAATGATGACACGGGAAAGGAGCATGCAATTTATTACATTAGTAAAACCTTGGTGGGATATGAGCTCAATTATTCACCAATGGAAAGGGCTTGTTTAGTAGTAGTGTTTGCCTCCCAAAAGTTGCGGCATTACATGCTGAACCAACACACAATTCTTATAGCTAAGATCGATCCCTTGAAATATCTACTAGCAAAAGCAGCTCTCACAGGTAGACTAGCGAAGTGGGTCATGATCCTTAGTGAGTTTGACATTGAGTATACGGATCGTAAAGCAATCAAAGGACAAGCCCTCGTGGATCAACTAGCAGAAGCACCTATGAAAGATACACATCCTATGGTAGCAGACTTTCCTGATGAGAATCTCTTCACTCTTGCTACTTCCATAATGTGGAAGTTATACTTTGATGGTTCTTACACACAGCATGGATCAGGAGCAGGCATTTTATTTTTTACACCTCAGAATGACTATATTCCTAAGTCATATCGACTTGCATTCCCTTGCACCAACAACATAGCCGAGTATGAAGCACTCCTCGTAGGTCTCAATACAACAGTTCAATGGGACATCACAGAATTACAAGTATATGGAGACTCATAGCTAGTCATTCGCCAAGTCACGGATGAATACCAAACAAAGGATGAAAAGTTGGTCCCCTACAAGCAACTAGTGGATGCCTACAAACCACACTTTTCTAGCATCACATTTGAGCAAATTCTAAGAGAGCATAACAAAGCTGCAGATTCTATGGCTTCTGTAGGGTCACTGATTGACATGCCTGCAAATACACAGAAGTGTGAATTCTTGATAGAGCAATTGTTGATACCAGCCGTCGACATTCCTGTTATTGAAATCATCTGCGAACTTGTTGGTCCCAATTCCCCATGGTACGAAGATATCTATGAATACCTCAAACACAATACCTTTCCCCCTGATCTATCATCCACCCAACGCAAAACCTTTATCCGATGATCCTCTCGTTACATCATTCTGGGTGATACACTATATCGCCGGAGTCTCGATGGTATCCTCTTACGATGTCTTAACGCGGAAGAAGCCAAAGCTACCTTACGAGACATACATGAAGGTGTCTGTGGCGCACATTCTACCGGTCCTAATCTTGCTAAGAAGATACTCAGAACAGGTTATTACTGGCCTACAATAGAGCAAGATGCTGCACAGTTTGCTAAGAAATGTCTACAATGCCAGCAGCATGGAGATTTGATTCACGCACCAGCTCATGAATTACAACCTGTGACAACTCCATGGCCATTTTCTCAATGGGGTCTCGACCTTGTAGGACAAATCCACCCTTCCTCCTCTAATGGCCACAAGTTTGTCATTACCGCCACTGAGTATTTCACGAAGTGGGTGGAAGCCATTCCTATGACCTATATCACCGGTAAGCAAATAGCCAAGTTTATCCTAAACTACCTCATATGCCGGTATGGTATTCCCCAGGCCATTGTCACTGATAATGGGAGACCATTCAAGAATCAAGATGTCCGTGCCTTGTGCACACAATACAATATCCAACATCTCTTTTCAACTCCCTACTATCCGCAGAGTAACGGCCAAGCTTAGGCTTCCAATAAGACCATTCTCAAGATCCTTAAGAAAATAGTCAATGAAGCTAGTCATGATTGGCACTTGCAACTCAATCCCACCCTATGGGCCTACTGCACTAGTATCAGAACACCAATGGGTGCCACACCCTATGCCTTGGTCTTTGGCTCGGAAGCCATCCTACCTATAGAGGTCGAGATCCCATCCCTCAGAGTATCCATGCAGGACCTGATCGGCAGAGACGAGTATCGCACTTCTAGATTAGCTGAGCTTAACTACTAGATGAGAGGTGCCTTGCCGCACTTAACCATCTCCATGTCTATCAAAACTGCCTCCGGCGTAATTACAACAAAAAGATCAAAGAAAGACAGTTTCAAGTTGGTGACCTTGTACTTAAGGAGAATCAAAGAAATCAAGCAGATCGAGAAAAGAAGGGCAAGTTTGAGCCTAACTGGTTAGGTCCCTTCATTGTCACAGCAGCATATGGATCAGGAGCTTATACTTTAGCTACACCTGACGGCATCCCTCTAGATGAGCCACTTAACAGTGTCCATCTCAAGAAGTTCTATGCCTGATCCTCAGAGTATTCCAAAAAATAAAAATAAAAAAAAATAAAAAAAAAATCCAAAAAAAATCCGTCCTCTGGTGAAAACCTGGCAAACAGGCGCCTTAGATAAGTACCATAGTGAAAACCTGGCAAATAGGCGCTATGTGTAGAGTCAGCGTCCATCGTCTATCAAGTCATGTCCTCTCCTTGTCCAGTTAACAGTGCACTTTCCATTCATCCATAATAAAACCATTGACTTTGTTTGCATTTCCATCTCCCTATCTAGTATAGCTTGGAAATTTGTCAATGTCCATCGTCGTCTTCCCATGTCTTGGTCTCGGTCTACAGTTAACACTGTCTTGTCCTAGGTCAAGTCTTTTTGTGTCTTCTTCGGCAGTCACCCCTACAGTTTCCTCTACCAAAATGGGGGCAACTCTTTCCTTAACTTAGGTCTAGGATTGGTTCCTTGTTCGTGGTTCGCGGCACATACTTCAATCTTTTCTCATTTCCACAGGTAACACCCTTTAATGGACACATCGCTCCTACGATAAGGATGTTATCTTCTCAACACTTTTCCCACATCATCACATCACCCAGAACTACATATTATCATCTTCTCAATCTTAAGGTGCCTTGATCCCATGGATATGGGTATGTAGGCAGTCTGAAATACGAAGGATGTATCCAGTACTCAGGTACATAAGATCCCCTCCTTTCACCTTGACCCATTCATCACTCTATCCAGAACTACATATTTATCACGTTCATCTTCCATCGTAAGTGTGCCTTGATCCTGTGGATACAGGGTATGTAGGCAGTCTGGAATATGAAGGATGTATCTAGTACTCAGGCACATGCGATCCATCATTCTCCACCCGTCTCAATCCAGTTGCAATTCATCCTTCTAGTCTTCCGTTTCTCAAAATCCATTCGCCTCAACTTGACTAACTCAAGTAGCAAGCTAGCGCCTCCTTTTAAAGCAAAAGTCCTAAACAAACTTGACGCAAAGAGGCCTACTTCCAGAGTCATCTACTGTCCTGCATACCGATTGCCAACATTAGCTAAGTACCACTTAAACCTAGCCCTAGATCCACAGGCTTGTCTTCTGCGAAGTGTTCCATTGTTGAGACCAACACACACGTCTCCTACGACATGTGGCATTTCCTGCAGCAAGACATTGTCTTTTTTAGGTAGATAGCACCCTTTAACAGACACAGAGTTCCTACGATAAGGCTGTTATCTTTCCTATCCAATCTATCCTGAGCAACCTCTTTGGCAAGAGAATATGTTGGCTGTATGTTTACTTTGTAAGTCAGTCAATTTGATTGTTGGTTTATCTTTTGTTCCTTTTCCAATACCTATTCAAGGCTACCTTGATTTATCTATAATTTTGGTATGTTGCGATGCAGTACGAATTGGGGACATAGTCATTGCTTTCTGTGTGCCGTGTTTGAGGAATGATCTTTAGCATCTTTCTTAACATTATATCTATCTTGTGTGTGTTACGACCTAGCATCTTACATATTAATATTCTTCTTGCATTCACATGTATGGAAGTTTATTTTATGTTCAAGACTATGGCTTATTCACACGTTCCAACAAGGTTATATTATGTCTAAAAGGATCTAAGTTCAAACCGCTTGCTTGTAGAGTTAACGTCCACACACTTGGATATCACTGCACCTTGGTTTTTTATACCTTGGTGGCAAACTATCCACGTGCTATATCAAATTAAGGATTGCTCTTTATATACAAATGCGAAACCATTGCATCAAGCTCCTTCATCCATTCCCACTACCTTTATATCGCTTTCATTGCAATAATCGATCAATAGTCTCTATCTCCATCTCCTCCTATTCTTCTCTCTGGTGCATATCTGCAAAACCCACATGTCAAATATCACTAGTCATCAGATCTATATCATCATATATCTCTATCATCATACATCTATAAGCATCATATAAGCAACATATGTCATCACATGGATCCATAATCATACATACATATCATCACATCCATGACATCAAGGAATGCATACACAAAAGCATGAACAACAAGTGAGCAGAATAGATCATCATATATATCATGTAATGGTCACCATAATACAAAAATGTTTGTGTCTACATCAATAATACAAAATGTATATACATCTAAATATACATCAATATAGTACATCAAGGCTATCAAGAGCCCGCGAAATATACATCAGAATGCCCGCAGGCATCTGTCTAAAATGATACAAATGATACATATGATACAATATACAAATGTATACGCCCTAGTGGGTAGAGCTGCCCTCCTACTATGGCCCCTATCCTCCCTCTGTGCTCGGTGGAGGTCCCCCTGCTGCTCCTCCTCCTCCCCCTGGCGGTAAAAGCAGTCCTCTAACAGAGGATATTGACTGCCCTGTCCTCAGGGATCCGGATGCCCCCGACCTGCTCCTGTCTCTGTAGCTCGGTGCCTGCTAAGCTACTGGCACCGCACCCACATACAGACCCCTATAGTACTCTACCTCCCTGCCGGCTGATACTAGCTCACCCTGCACTCGGACTAGCTCGCTGTATAAAGTCCTCTAGTCTGCACCCAGTGCATGGCGTGCCTCCTCTCTCTCCCGCCTCACTCTAAAGAGTGTGGCCTCTGTAGTCAACTGTAGCTGCACCTCTGCATCTCTCTCTCTCCTGGCCTGTGCTAGCTCCTCAGTGTCTGCTACTGGTACGACTGGCTGCTGCACCTGTGCCTGTGCCTGTGCCTGTACCTGGGCCTGTAGTTGTCTATATGCCTGTACCTAGGCCTGTACCTGTGCCAGGGCTGTTTGTGTTGCTGAGGCTGCCTGTGTCTGTGCCTGGGTTGTGGCCTCTGCCTGCCTCGCATCCACCTACGCTGCATCCCTATCCCTCCTTAATCGTGCCATCTGGAGCTCTAAATGAGTCCTCTAGGCTATCTCCTCCTGCAGCAGTCGCTCTGTTCTCTGCAAATCGACCTCTATGACCAGGCCCACTACCTCTGCCATCTCCACATCGGCCTGCTGGCCGCTACCCTCTCCACCTACCTGCTAACCCACTGCCTGCTGCCTGGCTGCCCTGGCCTGCCGTCTCATCCTAGCCTCCCCTCCAAGGACTAGTACCTCTCCCACTGCCCCTGCTACACTTGGTGTAGTCAATCTCATCAGCCTGTGTGTCTGCCAGTACTGATCATACTCTGGCAGCGTCCCTGGGTCTGCCAGCCCAAAGTCCCAATCCCATCTCACGGGGACAAGTCCCCATACCTCTGCCAATGTTGTCACCACTGGGATCTCGGCGTCCCAGTCTCCAACCTCCCTCCGCGTCCTAGCATGTGTGGCCTCCCCCACGGGTAGTCCCTGCGGCAATCCAAACTGCCTGAGAACTCGCTCTGGAAGATATCTCTCTATCATATCTGTCCATCTACTGAACAGATAGCGAGCTTGTCTACAGTACATGAGCTGCTCATGCTTGTCATCCCAATCCTCACATAGTAACCAGGGCCTCCATATGAACAGGTCCATCTCGTCAATCTGCCACTTCCAATAGCTAACAGACCCCATCCTCCGATGTGTCATCACCCCGTCGTATAAGAACACATAGGGCTCGCCTCTATCTCGGTGGTGCTATGCCATGGGTCGGATCACTGGAATATGCTCCCACGCCCATACCTGTAATAAAGTCACACCTATTGAGAGGCTCCTGCCTCTCCTGTAAACAGAATGGTGTAGGTCATGATATAGCTGTCCCAACACACAGGGTCCCCACGCATACTATCTACCATGGGTGAACATCCCTGATAGTATAGTCCCCCAACCAATCAACCAAATGCGCCTTGTTTTTCCAGAAGCGCTGTCCCCCCCTTGCCAAGTGCACTTCACTGCTTATCCAACTGTGCTATGATTTTCTCTCCCACATGCGCCTTATTTTCCAAGTGCGCCACATCAGGCTGCCGACTGCGTCACTCTGCCCTACCAGAAGCGACGTGATTTTCCCACCTACCCACCAATTGCGCTACCCTAACCTGCCAAGTGCGCTATACCTTTATACCAAATGCGCTGCAGGATTTTGCAAATGTGCCATGGCGTGAGCAATTTAACCAAAAGCAATGCGATCTTACCAACCGCGCTGCAGGCGACTACCAGCCGCGCTGCGGCACGCCAAAAGCGCTATAACTGACTACCATACGCGCTGCGGCTTCCTAAAGCACTTTTGGCTGACTTAGTCACCCTACCTGAACCTAGCCCTAATCTACCCTCAAACGACAAATGCAAAGGGGGTTTTCGATCACTTACCGCTACCAGAGCTCCTGCTGGCCTCCTGTAGGTCTGTACCAGCTCCGCCCGATGGTTGTGCACTGGAATCGGCATCTCTTCCCACTGTCTGCTCAACTCTCTCTCAACTAGGTTTGGAAGCTCTCCTCTCTAAATTTAGAATCTCCTAGGGTGCAAATGAGGATTGTGGTCCCCATGGGACCTATTTATAGTGTTCCACCCTTAGTTTTTCTTGCCACCCCTTGCTGCTTTTCCTCCTATCTGGTCGTGTCCTCTTCTGGTCGAGCGTCAACACTATTCTTCTGCTGCTTCCCCGTCTTCCTACTCGAGGGGGCATACGCTGGGGCGACTACCTACACTGGGGCAATAAAATTGTATTACATCTTCAACAATCATTTTCTTTGACGCAACGCTACATGTTGCATTGCATCAAAGAGGGGCAAAATGTAGACACCTTAAAATGACCGTGTCCTTGAATCACTTGCATTTCATAATCTTCCTAATCACCTGCATTTCCAACGTTAATTAAATAATCTAATTATTTAATTAAAATCATCAAATTCTTCTAAATCTCCTAAATTCGACATTAATTAAATAAATTCTCTTTATTTAATAATTAAATTAAATTCCTCTATTATTCTTCCATAATTAAATAATTTTAATTATTTAATTTGATCTTTATCCTCTTTCCAAAAATTAAATCTACATTAATTAAATAAATCCCATTATTTAATTAATTCATCACAAATTTCCTCTTATCTACAATTAAATAATTCTTAAATTATTTAATTAAATCAAAATCATTCTTCCAAAATCATGCACAACAATTAAATAAATTTATTTATTTAATTTGCTTTCAAATCTTCTAAATTAAATAATTCCAATTATTTAATTATTTCTTCCAAAATATCTTCTCTAAATTTAAATAAATCAATTATTTATTTAAGTTGCTTTATCTTCTAAATTTTGAGATATCTCTAATATAACTCAAGTTTTCTATATTTAATAAAGCAAAATATCTTCTAATTCTCATGCAAATCCCTTCTTCTTGTTTTAAATCACTTAACTGATTGCTTTAATCTTTTAATTGATTTATCTCTTCAGTTAACTCATTCTTCTATTCTTGATAACTCCTCTCATGCAAAAGAAAGCAGGACACATGTCTTCTTCTCATTCATTGCACATTCCTCAACTCTTCTCCTCCATTGATTCTTCTGAATTATCTGGACCATTGATCGATCTTCCTTGAAATCTATATAAACCCCCCTCATCTCCTTCATTGGACCTCTCTCTTCAATCGTATCCTCAGGCATACTTAACAGAGCTTTGAGCATACAAAACGCGTCGTTTGAGCACTCTTACGATCTTTTGACATTGATCTCTTGAGCACACTACTTGCTTGTTGCAGCTATGGCTTCGCAACTTCATTGAGCAATCCACATTCAATCCAAAGGAAACAATATAAATTTCGGTAAAAGTCTTTATTTCATTGATTATTTGTCATGGCTTTTATTTAAATTCATTTTCTTTATGTTATTAGGTTCTTTGATTTAATTAGTTTGATTTAATCGATTTTTCCTCATACACAGGAGGTACATGTTCAACACTTGCTAAGCCAACCCAAGGACACTGAGGAAAAGAGGTTTGGCACCTTTGATGAGCTAGACGTAAAAATACATGTTGAATTAAGGAAGCCTGAGTCAAAAAGAAAAGTGAGGAAGGAGGCTGAAGAAATTGCTAAGAGGTTTGGCTTAACAAAGGAAGCAATAGATGCTTATAGAGAAAGAATAGAAAGGGAAAGGGAAGAAGCAAAGAAAGAAAGTGTCCTGGTGGAAAACTCGACCTAAACAAGATCTACCAAGAGTTCTACCCCTGTTTCTCCTAAAAGCTCAAAGACTGCAAAACTGATAACCAAACCATCTGACAAAAGTGAAAAGAGAAAGAAGACAGGCCACAAGAACATATGTGAGCCTCAAGGATGATGAAGACATAGAATCAGATGAGGAGGTCAAAGAATTAAAGAAAGCCAAGAACAAACCCTCCAAGGATGAAAAGAATGATGAGGAGCTGAAGACAAAAGAATTTGTTGAGAGACCCACTCTCTCCATTGAAGACATCATTAAAGTAGTCACTATGGATGGAAACCTGCAGCCAGTAACAAAATTCTATGATGAATACAATGATGCAGACAAGAGAATTCTTGAGGAAGCAATTGTCAGGTACTTGAACATCTATAACAAAGTTTTCATTGAAATAATTTCCTTGATTCCTAAAAGCCTAGAAGAAGTACTGGAGTCATGAAAAGAAAATGCTAAAGAAAAAGACTTGGAGATCCAGGAACAGATAGTAATGCAGTTATGCCCATCTATCACTCCAAAACAAATGGACATGGTTTTTAAGGATAGCAAAGAAGATTTCTGGAGCAAGTCCAGAATGAATAAGCTCATGCTTGGAGAAACTGATCAAATAGTTGATGAGACAAAAGAAATTCTCTGGAGAGCCTTGAAAAGGTTTAATCTTCCCATTGTAGAGGAAGCAAATGAAGAGCCTTATGCCATGGATGTTGAAGGATTAAATAAAATTGATGAAGAACCTTCTAACATGGATGTCGAAGGATTAAAGAAAGAAGATAAAGAACAAACCGAGGCCCCAGATTCCTCTATTCTAGAAGAGGAAGTGCAGAAAGAAGAAACAAATTCTGTTGGTGGCAATAAGCAAATTAGTTCAGATGTCCCGAAAGAAAAGGAAGTTGAGAATACAAGAGACACTGCAGAAGTAGTACAAAGTTTCTTGGACAAAGAAGTTATGGAGTTAGATGAACCTGAGTTGATTCAAGGACCACTGAATCTAGATTCTCTCTCTCTGGTTCAGATAATGAAGATAGCATCTTTTGCTCAGGCCAAAGCCAAAGAAAAACTCCTGAAATCTCATATGGAGGACAGTGAGCTACTAAGTACTACTTCTGGAGTGCTGGAGAAGATCATGCCTACTTATCAGAAGGATCTATCTGCCTCTCCATTTGGTAATCTGAAGAACCTAGTTAATTATATTAATACACATTTTGAGTCTTTAGAAAAATTAGCAGAAACTAAGATCCGAAAGGAATTCTTGGGAAAAAGATTCAGTGAGGTACAAGGACTAATTGCTAATGATAGAAAAACCCTAGACATCGGTAGAAAGAGCATTGAAAACGCTCTTAAGGATGGTGGGGACATATACAAATTTTGTTTATCCTGGCCTAAAGTGGCAGAAGACATTAAGAAGAAAATGAAAGAAGGAAAATTGTCAAGTCTATCTCAAAATTTTGATCCCCTCACTACCTCTCTGGTGAATCAAGAATGCCAAGTTGTTATAATAAATGAAATAAAGAAACTGGTTAAGGAGAAGAAGAATATAATGGATAAAAGGGGTGAACTTCGAGGGATAATCATCCCTAAATTAGAGGCAATGCATGATGCCTTGGCAGATGCTCTAAGTACAGCCCAGACCAGTGATCCAATAGATTTGAAGAGGGTAGAAGCATATGCATTTTTGTTGAGTGGACATATCTCCATTTTGGATAAGATGAAGAGAAGTTGGGCCACAGAGCTTGTGCAATTGAAGACTACATTTGCATATATACTTAAGTATATGTAAGTTTATCTTATGGATTGTATGTACATATGTGGCCTTATATAATAATTTTTGCACATTTTTGGTTTGGGAATCCCACCCTTTGCCATTGATGTCAAAGGGGGAGTAAAGAGCAGTGAAAAATGAGGAATCTAGTCTTAAGGGAGCATTGGTAAGCAGTGTGGAGAAATGGAGCACAAGCTAAGGGGAGTTATAGTGACACTTAGTCATTTTTCACTAAGTGTTGCCATCAATGCCAAAGGGGGAGATTGTTGGCAAGAGACATTGCTAGGATTCATAAGTGTTGTCATTGATGGCAACAAAGTATACCACTCATATCCATAGTACATAAATTACTCATATCGGAAGTCAGTTTGAAGATAAGTCAATCTGGTAATCAAGAACATAGCATATGGTAGGGTTTGACAGATTGGGTCCGGAACTCTCTAATGGTGAAACCAACATGTTACAGATTCGGGTGAGTAGTAAGGAGTATCTGAACTATTGTATTCTAGAGATTTAGTCTTTGGTGACTAAGCATATGAAAGATATGAGCATCTGAGTATCGGTCAGTGCAGGCAGAGGAAGAACTAGTCAACAGGGTATCAAACCTCAATCCAGATGTGCAAAAGGTGTTGATCAAGTAACTTGAGGTGTTATATGATTTTGGCCAACTTAAGTAATGACTTCTATGCCTAAGGTTTTGGTGCACATCATCTATCAAGTATGAATTCATCTGACAGAATAGTATCTTGCAAATATCCTAAGTGTTCTTGTTGCCGACTAGAAAGTTGATTGAAATCCTTGATGCGGATATATATATACCTGATGGATTCAAGCTCAAAGTGAAATTAGTGATATGTGTATGGATTAAGTGTGAAAAAGAAGAGAGAAGTGTGAAGGTAGTAATCCAAGCCCGGAATGTGACAAGGGAGTGATACTAAGCCAAGGAAGAATGAAATGTGCTAGATCAGTATACTGATCCTAACTAGAACTAAAATCTTGCATATACAAATGTTGTTCATCAGTTCAAACTGTTGCAAGTATGGGCCTAACTGGTGTTTTCATTGATGTCAACATACTCCTGTTACATTGATGATAAGGATTCGATGAGTTGTATGCTGAGGATATTGAGAAAAATAGTCCTATCAGGAATAGAGAAGAATAGTGAAGACAGTGAGGTGAAGATCCTAGCTAAGATGCAAACCAGAGGATGCACATCAAAGGGTTTGTTAATATGTGTCTTTAGATGATCTAGTAAAGAACTGAGAGCTCTGCATGAAGATCTAAAGAAGTTATAGCCAATTGAGAAAAATAGGTTCTGATAGATGTTCACAGGTGACAGAGTGACATAGATAGGTCCGGTGAGATCTGGAAATGAAATAACTTGTTCTGTGGATTTGGTGGAGTTTTTAGGATGTCAATGTGAATTAACAACTCAATTGGTTTGTGGTCTAGAGGTCCGCAAGCATCTATTCCAATACAACAATGATGACATACTGTGTTCTTGAGCTTCCGGATGAAGGAGAGAAAGATTTCAGTAAGACGAAGTAGTGTGGATGTTCTTGGTGATTCAGGCAAGCTTGTGAAGGTCTTTGGATTGTGTCTAGTTTGTGTTAGTGATCCGCATTAAATTTTGAGCTCGTAATTGAAGAATTACTTCCGGGTGATGGTGCTCTTCCTAAGTTTGGCCGACAGGATGAGTTACACATCCTGCGGATGATCTTGAAGATGTTCTATGAAGATTGGCGCATTCCTAAAGAAAGATTGAAGTCTCAAATCTGTGTAGCCAACAGTGTGTTGATCCGTGTGAAGTCTTTTTGTAATTAGTCAAGTTGTATTTATGTATTTGCTCTGTAATGTATGCCGACTTGGATGATTATTCCAAAGTCAAATGTCTTGTATAAATAAGATGTTGTGAAGTCATTTCAAAGAGTATCTTGTGGAGATGAGTATGTGGTAGAGAGGAGCAAAGTGAAAGGCAGAGCAGAAGCATTGGGCTTAAATGGAACTGACTTAGGCATGGTGAAGATGCTTTTCTTCAGTTCAAGTCTGTAATATCTATTATTCTATAGACAGTGTGTCTCTTGCAAGCAGTGGGCCTCTTGTGAGTAGTGTGCTCAGGTAGTGATCCCTAATTGGCATGTGCCATTTGGTTCTTCTTATTCTTTTAACAGAGAATACAATCTTGGGTTAGTCACCCCATGGTTTTTCCCTTAACTAGGTTTTCCACGTTAAAATCTTGGTGTCTTATGTGTTAATGTGTTTTTGCTCTTGATTTAATGTATTATGTTTCCATGATTGATTTATTATTATGCTTCTGAATTACAAAGAGGATTTAAGTGATTAATTGGAAGAAAGTTTTAGACAACTGATTCACCCCCCCTCTCAGTTGTTTGTCCTGAGTCTAACAATTGGTATCAGAGCCAAGTTCCTCTAAAAGAGCTTAACCACTTGAGGAGATCCAAGATGTTATCTTACAAGAAGGATAGTCTGAGGTTTGATGGAACTAATTACACTCTTTGGAAAAGCCGCATGGAATGTCACCTGCAATGTATGGGAATGCAATATTAGATCATAACTTCAAAGAAGTATGTTCCTCCATAGAATGGTCTGAGAACTATAGATGAAATCAGAGATGCTAAAAATAATCTTTGGGCTAAAGAAGATCTATTAAGTGCCTTATCCAACTCAGAGCTAACAAATGTTGTAGATCTAACAACTGCATTTGAAATTTGGGAAAAACTGGAACTTCTACATGAAGGAGACAAGTATGTCAAATGTACCAAACTACAGAGTCTGAAAGGAAAATTTAAAAACCTGAAGATGAGAGAAGATGAAAATATCACTACATTTATGCCCAGAGTAAATGAGCTTGTTTGTGGCATTAGATGTGCTGGTGGAATCTTGGATGAAGATGAGATTGTAGCCAAAGTTCTCAGATCTCTACCTGCTTCTTACAAATAGAAGGTTGTTGCCATTGAAGAATTTAGATCCTTTTCAAATATCACAAGAGATCAATTGGTTGGTAAATTAGTTGCATTTGAATTGTTTGAGTTTGGAGATGCACCCCCCAAGACTGAATCTGCATTCAAAGCTAGTGCCTCTGTAAAAGGTAAACAAAAGTTTGATTTGGGAGAGAACTCTTCAAAGAAACTATCATGGTATGAAAATGAAAGAAAAAGATCTGGAAGAAGATGAAGCAGAAACTACTTAACTTGAAGCCCTTATTGCAAAAAGACTACCAAGAGGATCCGGTAAGTATGAAGGGAAATTCCCTTCTAAATGTTTTAACTGCAATAAGATTGGTCATTTTGCCTCAAGGTGTTCGGAAAGATTTTCAAGGCCAAATCCTAACAGATCAAGGTTCCAAAAGAAATGTTACTATGTTCATGAAGATGATGATGAAGGAGTAACAGATGATGAATCAGAGACAGAAAATAAATCCAGAAGTGACTGGGTGTTTATTGCCATCAAGGAAGAAGATCCTATGTCCTCTGAATTTGTCAATCATAAAATTGTAGAAAGAGCTCTGGCTGCCCAAGTTGAAGAAAAGGATGATTGGGTCATTGACAGTGGATGCTCCCACCATATGACAGGTGACAAAAATAAGTTCATAGATTTGGAAAGGTATGAAGGAGTGGTAAAATTTGGTGATAATTCTGTTAGCAGAATTAGAGGTAGAGGAACTATTTCTTTTGATGGAAAGAACAAAACCAGTAATGTATTGTATGTTGAAGGTCTAAAGCACAATCTTCTCAGTGTTGGATAGTTGGTGGACAAAGGCTATGATCTCTGATTCAAAAATGGAAATGCAAGATCTTTGAAAGCTCCAGAACAGAGATTGCATCTGGTACTTAGACAAAAGGTAATATCTTCCACTTGGTTGGTACTAGCAAAAGTTGTTTATTTGTTCAAATTGATCAGAGTTGGTTATGGCATAGGAGAATGTGTCATGTGAATTTTGATAATATCATCAAGATAAAAAACACTCAGGCTGTAAGAGATCTTCCAAGACTGGTGAAACCTACTAATAGTTTGTACAAAGAATGTCAGTTGGGTAAGCAAAGTAGAGTCTCTTTCAAAAGTAAGGAATAGTCTTCTACCAGATTATTAGACTTAGTTCATACCGATCTATGTGGTCCAGTAAGAATCAGGAGTATGCAAGGTGATAGATACTTCATGTTATTAATTGATGATCACTCCCAGATGATGTGGGTAACCTTTCTGAAAGACAAATCTAAGGCCCTTGAGAAATTCAAAATATTCAAGACTATGGTAGAAAATGAAACTGGATTGAACATAAAATGTCTAAGGTCTGACAGAGGTGGAGAATTCACATCCAGTGAGTTCATAGAATTCTATGAGAAACATGGGATAAAAAGATAGTTGTCTGCTCCAAGGACACCACAGTAGAATGAAGTAGTGGAGAGAAAGAACCGGACCATCCAGGAGGCATCTAGAACCATGATGATGGAAGCAAATGTTCCTTAGATCTACTGGAGAGAAGCTGTAAGCACTGCAGTCTACACTCTTAATCGAGTACAAATCAGAAGCAATACTGGTAAGACTCCTTATGAACTCTAGTTTGGCATCACTCCCATGTGAAGTATCTCAAAGTCTTTGGTAGCAAATGTTACATTAAAAGAGATGAAAATCTAGGCAAATCTGATGCTAGAAGTGATGAAGGAATATTCTTGGGTTATTCTACTCAAAGCAAAGCTTACCGGTGTTATAACAAGAGATTGAGAAAGATTATAGAAAGTACAAATGTGAAGGTTGATGAAGGTATTGAAAAACCCTCAAGGTTTTATGAATATGATGAAGATGATCAGAATGATATTTTGATCCAAGGAGTCCAAGCCCCTTTTGAAATTTAGATTCAAACTGATCCGGTGAATCAGGAAGAAGAGATAAGTTTGAATGAACCTATGCAAGAAATAGAAGTGGAAGAAAGTCCCAAAATTCCTAGGTATGTAAAACTGAATCACTTTGAAGACCAGATCATAGTGATAAAAGCAAAGGTGCTCAAACAAGAAGAAGGATTGCTCAAGATTCAGAAGAGTATTGTCTGATTTCAAAGATTGAACCTAAGACAGTGAATGTGTTGGAAACAAGGTTGATAACTGAGAGGGGGGGTGAATTAGTAATCTTAAATATTTTAACTTTCTTTTCTTCTTTAACATTTAGTGCAGCATCAAAACATATAAGCATACATAACCATGAGAGCAGAAATAAAATCAACACACATAACACAATGATTTTTACGTGGAAAACCCTGTTAAGGGAAAAACCACGGGGTGACTAACCCAAGATTGTATTCTCTGTTAAAAGAATAAGTACAAAATGGCACTTGCCAATTAGGGCTCACTTCTCAAGCACACTGCTCACAAGAGGTACACTACCTACAAGAGACTCACTGTCTATAAGGTTTATAGAAGGTAACTAGGTGTTTGAACTAATGAGAGGCATCCATATATGCTGAGGTTCAGTTCCAGTTAGGTTCAATATACTAATCTGATGCACTTGATTCTTCCTCTACTTTAGTGCTGTTGTTCTATTACATATCGGACTTGTATTGCTATTCCCACACTAATCTCTACGTTTCCTCACACACACTTTCACACACTCTTCTCCTTCATACCAAAATCCATTTGGTATATATATCCGCATCAAGGATTTCAACATCTTTCTAGTCAGCATTTGGAATACTCAAGATATTTCTAAGACATTGATCTGTCAGCTGAATCCATGCTTAATATGTGATGCGTATCAAAGACAGACATAGAAGTCATCAATCATGTTGGACAACCATGAATGATCCCTCAAATATCTTGATCACCATCAATTTCTCATCCGAATTAAAGTCTGATGCTCTGCCGGTCAGTTCTTCCTCAGTCTACTCTGCCTATTAGGAACCCAACACTTAGATGCTCATATATTTTCACTCATTCATCACTGGAGGCTCAATCTCTGGAATGTAGTAGTCATGGTATCCTCTTAACTTTTCCATGTCTGCAACTTTTTGAGTTACACCATCTAAGAGATCCGGACTTGATTGTCGGACCTTGTTGCATGCTCTGTTCTTGCTCACCAGACCAAAACACTCTTCAATCTATCTTCCGGTATAGACATACTATGTGTTGCGGATGTGTGGGATGCACTTTGTTGCCATCAATGACAACACTCATGAAGCCATACAATGTCTCTTGCCAACAATCTCCCCCTTTGGCATTGATGGCAACACTTAGTGAAAAATGACTAAGTGTCGCAGCAAACTCCCCCCTTGGTTGATGCTCTATCTTATGCACTATTTTACCGAAGCTCCCCCTTAGCTGGATTCCACATTTTTCACTACTCCTCACTCCCCCTTTGACATCAATGGCAAAGGGTGGAATTCACACCAAAATTTGCAAAAAAAAAATCATCCTATACATAACCGCATAAGTATATATTCATGTTATACTTACATATACTTAAGTATATCCGCAAAAGTGGTCTTCAACTGTACAAATTTTGTTGCCCAACTTTGCTTCATCCTGTCCAAAATTGAGATGTGACCATTCAACAAAAATGCATAAGCTTCTGCCCTTCTTAAGTTTGCCGGATCACTGGTCCGGGCTGTGGTCTGAGCATCAGTTAAGGCCTCATGCATAGCCTCTAACTTAGGGATAATTATCCATCTAAGTTCACTCATCTTGCTTATTATATTCTTCTTCTCCTTTTCAAGCCTCTTTATTTCATTTATAGTGGTAATAGCCTAGCACTCTTGATTCATTATGGATGTGGTGAGAGGATCAAAATTCTGAGATAAACTTGACAGTTTACCTTCTTGTTCTTTCACCTTCTTTTCAATATCCTCTGTTACTTTAGACCAGGATAGACAAAATTTGTACATTTCTCCACCATCTTTAAGAGCATTTTCTAGGCTCTTTATCCCAATATCCAGGGTTTTCCTATCATTAGCTATGAGTCCTTGTACTTCAGAGAATCTCTTTCCCAAAAATTCTTTCTAGACCTTTTCTTCTACCGATTTCTCTAAGGAATCAAAATGAGAGTTGACAGAGTTTATTAGAGATTTAAGGTTACCAGATGGAGAGGCTAAAGGATCCTTTTGAAAGGATGGCATGATCTTCTCCAGCATTCCTGATGCAATCTCTATCAGCTCACAATCTTCCATGTGAGACTTCAGAAGCTTTTCTTTTGCTTTAGCTTGGGCAAAAGATGCTATCTTCATTGTCCGGACCAGAGAGAGGGAATCAAAATTGAGTGGTCCTTGAAAAAGTTTCGGTTCATCTATCTCGATCAGCTCTTTGTTTAGGAATTTCTTCACTGCCTCTATAGTGTCTCTTGTTGGAGAATAAGTCTTCTTTCCTTTTGCAACCTCAGAACTGTCATCAGAGGTCTTCTCTGTTTGTTCTTCTTCTCTTCCCTTTTTCTCCTCTACTTGACTCAATTTCTCCTCTTTTCTTCCTTCTCCTTCAGTTCCAGAGTCTGCAGGGGGATCCAGAGGAGAGATGTTAACTTCTTCATGGACTTCCTCTTCTAGAATAGAGGAATCCAAGTCCTTGGAATTCTCCTTGTCTATCTCTTTGGACTCTTCTACATTTTTCTCAGTAGATTCATCTTTCGATGCACTTAATCCTTTGACATCCATGGCATCTATTTCCTTTATAACAAGAAGATTGAATTTCTTGAAGGCATTCTAGAGGATGTCTTTTGTTTCTTTTGCCACCTGATCAGTCTGTCCAAGCATAAGTTTGTTCATTTTTGCTTTGCTCTAAAACTCATCCTTACAGTCCTTAAAGATCATGGCCATTTGTTTTGGGGTAATGGATGGATAGGGCTGAATTGCAATCTGATCCCGGATCTCTAAATCCTTTTCCTTGGCACTCTTTTTTCTAAGTTCAAGTACCTTCTCTAGACTTTTAGGAATTAGAGAAATGATTTCAATGAATGCTTTATTATAAATGTTTAGGTATTTGACTGTAGCTTCCTCCAAAATTCTTTTGTCAGTATCACTGTAATCATCATAAAATTATGTGACTAGTTGCAGGTTTCCATCCACAGTGACTGCCTTGATGATATCATCAATAGAAAGAGTGGGCCTTTCAACAAATTCTTCTACCTCTTCTTCCTTTTTTTTTTTTCCGACAGAGGATTCCCCGGATGTTTTCTTCTTTTTCTTCATTTTCTTAACTTCCTCATCAGACTTTGTTTCTTCATCATCCTTTTGGCTTATGTAGGACCTTGTGGCCTTTGTTTTCATTCTCTTTTCTCCCTTTCAGGATGTCTTGGCTTCCGGTTTTGAGGCTCTTGAGCTCTTAGAGGTGGTAGGTGCAGAGCTCTTGGAGGATGTAGTCTGGGAGGAGGCTTGTACCGGAACACTTTCTTTTTCTACTTCTTGTTTCTCTTTCTCATCTCTTTCTATTTTCTCTCTATTTGCATCAACTGCCTCCTTTGATATGCCGTATCTTTTGGCAATTTCCTCTACTTCCCTTCTCACTTTTCTTTTCATCTCTGGTTGTCTCAGTTCAACATGTATCTTTACACTTAATTCTTGAAAGGTTCCAAACCTTTCTACCTTAGGGTCATTAGGCTGACTCAGCAAGTGTTGGACATGCAGCTCTAGGATTTTCTCATCTACCTCATATCCCATTGGCATGATCTAAATTGTTCTGGGCTCAACTACCTCCATTATGCATTGATCAATGTCTACCATGAAGCATACTATTTCCTTATATTTTTCAACTATTGTTTGGGGAATTCTTTCTCTGGCCTACATCAAACTTTGGAAGTTTTTAAAGTACCCCCAGAGTGCTATACTTTGAGCCTTGGTATCACCAAGCCCATATGTATAATCTTTGATGTGTATGGCAACCGGTTTGTCATTTTGCCATACCCAACCACTTGATCTGGGTAGCTCATTCATATAGTAAAAGAATAGACATAGTATTAAGCCACCATACTAGAATGAGTTCTTTTTGTCCTTCTTGATCTTTTGCAAGTTTTCTAATAGTTGCTTTAGGAGAATGTCACATAGATCATAATCTGCATTTTCCCTTAGCATCTGATATGCAGTATATATTGCAGTTCTGGACATAGAATTCTCCTTGCTGGAGTGATAGATTTTATAACCAATTAGCATAGAGGCAAATTTTATATCTGGATCTATGATATCCTCTATTGTCATTGCTCTTTTATCAAACTTAGATCTAGTAGCTTCACTTACTGTCTAGTTCTTGACAGATTTGAGTGTAGGTAACCCACCGGATGAGTGCAATCTAGTTACTGCCCTAATAGCATCTTTTTTTATCTTGAAGGGCTTCATCTGTTAGAATCTGAAAAGATTATTAACCTAGAAAACTAGTGCAAATGAATAGATATCTAAACTATGAATGCAAATGATATGAAATCAAAATAGCAACATAGAGTTAGTCTCCAAGAGAGTAATGCAAATGCTAGAAGCAAAATAGCATTAAGAGGATGCAAAAGAAAAAGATACAAAATACAAGCCAGGTAGCATGCTTATATAGACCAGGGAGAGGGAGGAGGTGGCAACACTGACCAATGAGGATCAAACATCTATTTGACTAAAGATAGCAAAGTATCTTCTCAAGATAGCTAATGGATGCTCACGTGTAGGAAGGTGATACCTCGCAACCACTCACCTAATAAGACATGCTTTATTAACCTAAGCAAGATTAATAAAAGTGTAGGAAAAACATAGGAATATTGGGAAAAATAAATAACCCAACTAGGAAATAAAAACCTACACTAACACCCCCCCATAAGCAAAGCTTAGGTAGATGTAGAAATGGGTCCCAACAAATCAAGCCTGATGAGGTACCCATGTACATAAAATTCCCCCCCAAAGAGAGAGAAAATCCCACTTGAAATAGAGAGAGAAGAGACCCCCCAAAGTAGAGAGATTCAGGACTCCGAGTGAGAGGAAGAAGCCCCCCAAAAGATGAAGAACCCCTAGCAAAGCTCACAAATGAAGGAACTTACTCTTAGTGAAGGGTTTGGTGAAGATATCAGCAACCTGCTCAGTAGTCAGACAGTAGCAAAGGTCAATGATGTGGCCATGGATGAGCTCCTGGATGTAGTGCATGTGGACCTCTATGTGTTTGGTCTGCTGATGATGGACCAGATTTTGTGAGATCTAAATGTCACTCTGGTTGTCACAAAATATAACTGATGGCTGTCTGATCTGGATACCAAACTTAGTGAGAAGATTTTGAAGCCAAATGGCCTCAGTGGTGGCATTCACAGCCCCCTGATACTTGACCTCAGTAGAAGATAGATAAATAGCAGATTGCATCTTGCTCGACCAACAAATAGGAGCTGAACCAAGTGAGAAGCTGTAACCTGAAGTAGACTTGCGATCCTGAGAATTGCCTACCCAATATGAATCTGTGTAGCCCACCAAGTCAAGCTCAATGTCCGCTGCATAGTGAATCCCAAAACTGTGAGTACCCTGAATGTAGTGAAGGATCCGCTTGGCTGCTTTCCAGTGCAGCTCATGAGGCTCCTACATGAATCAAGAGACCATGCCTATAGCATATGAAATGTCAGGTCTCGTATGAGTCAGATAAATGAGACTCCCAACAAGCTGTCGGTACAAAGTGCCATCAACAAGTGGAGAAGAACACTGTGCCTCAAGTTTGACTCCAGAAAGAAAGGGAGTCGGAGCAACCTTACAGTCAGCCATATGAAACCTCGAGAGAAAATCTAGAGCATACTTGGACTCTATGATGGTGATCCTGGAAGAAGACTGAAAGATCTCAATCCTGAGAAAGTAATGCAACAAGGCCAAGTCAGTCATCAAAAACTTGTCATGAAGGGTAGTTTTAACAGCTCCAATGGTGGATGAAGAACTCCCTGTGATCAGCAAGTCATCAACATACAGAACTAGAAATAGGAGTGAATCATCCTGCTGCAGAATGTAGACATTGGGATCAAAATGCAACCGAGTGAACCCAACTGATAGAAGGAATGAGTCCATCTTGGCATACCAGGCCCGAGGAGCCTATTTGAGGCCATAGAGAGACTTTCGAAGACAGCATACAAGTGAAGAATCCTGAAGGAACCCCTGTGGTTGCTCCATGTAGATCTCCTCCTGAAGGTCACCATGAAGAAAAGCACTCTTCACATCCATCTGGTGTACTTCCCAATGATTAGCTACAGCAATGGCAAGAACATGTCAGATGGAATTCATTCGGGCAACTAGCGCAAAAGTCTCAGAGTAGTCAATCCCAGGAACCTGGGAGAATCCTTTGGTGACCAAGTGAGCCTTATGCTTGTCAACTGACCCATCTGCTGCAAATTTTGTCTGATAGATCCACTTACATCGAACAAGTTTTCTTCCCTTAGGAAGAGGGACAAGATCCCAAGTGTGGTTCCTCATCAAGGAACTATACTCCTCCTGCATAGTTGTATCCCACTTAGGAATACCAGAAGCCTCATGAAAAGACTGTGGATCTGAGGCAGTAGCAATGAAGACATGTGGAGCATCCTAGAACTGTGAACGAGTCTGCCTAGTGTCTGATGGATCCCCAACCCAATCAACTGCAGACTACAAGGTCTGTCTAGCCCAAAGTGGACCGAAAGATGGAGAATCTAGAGGAGAATCATCAACCTCTGAATGATGACTAGGAGAGGAAGGAGGTGAGTCCTTTGAGTCGCTCCTTGCATCAGAAGTGGAGGTAGAAGACTGCTCAGGTGAATCTGACTCATCAGAAGATCTGTCATGTAACCCAAGTGACTCCAATGTCAAAGTAGAAGGAGTTGGAGAAGTGATAGAAAGTGAGCTTGAAGAGCCCTCCTCAAACTGAACACTCCTCTCAATGAACAACTCATGTGTAGTAGGGTGGAGCAACTGATAACCCTTCACACCATCAAGATAAGCTATAAATATGCAAGGTCTACTCTACGGATCCAAGGCCTTGTGTTTCTCTGCAAGAATGTGGGCCCATGCAGGAGAACCAAAAACTCAAAAGTGCTTAACTGATGGTTTCCAATCACTTCAAGCTTCAAAAGGAGTGACTCCCTTCAAGGCTCGGTGAGGAACACGGTTCTGGATATAACAAGCACAGTTAATGGCCTATGCCCAATATTGTGGTGCAAGAGATCTGGAATGAATCATACAGTTCGCCATTTCCTTCAAGGACCTATTCTTCTATTCTGCAACACCATTTTGCTGAGGATTGTATGGAACTAAATGTTGCAAATCAATCCCCTCTAAAGTGCAAAACCTCTCAAACTGATGGTTGACGTACTCACCACCATTGTCAGTGCACAAAATTTTGATGGCTTTCCTAGATTGCTTCTCTACAAAAGTTTTGAAGTCTTGAAAATGATCAAATACATTTGACTTCTGTTTGAGAAAGTACACCCAAGTATATCGAGAAAAGTCATCAATGAATGTGAGGACATATCGGGCCCTATTGAAAGAAGGATGCTGAAATGGACCAGCCAAATCACTGTGAACTTACTCCAGTATCTGTGAAGCTCTCCATGCCTTACCTTTGTCAAACTTTTCCTTATGATGCTTACCAAGAATGTAACCTTGACAAACACCAGCTGAAAACTGAACTGAAGGTAACCATGTGACCATGCTCTGCTGGTTGAGCTGCTGCAAGTAGCGGAAGTTAAGATGGCCAAACCGCTCATGCCATAATCTACTCACATCATTAGAATGAGTGAGAAAAATAGTTGAAGGAGGATCAGGAACAAAGTGAGAAAATAGATAGAGCCATGACTGATGATCTGCTCTCCCAACTGCAACTGTAGAATCACTGTACAACTCACGAATCTCCACTGAATCACGAGTGAACTGAACCTGTTTGCCTGAACCTGTGTGAGTGATTTGGTATACCGATAGGAGATTAGTTGATAATGAGGGCACACAAAGAACATCATGGAATGTGCCATCCCCCACATCAACAGACCCTCTCCCACACACCTCAACATGAGTGTCATCACCCATCAAAATAGAAGGCATAGTACACGACTCCAAAGATGCAAGTTCTTCCTTAGATGAAGCCATGTGGTGCGAAGCACCTGAATCAAGAACCCAAGTGGATGGTGAAGAAACAACTACAACAAGGCCCTTGCCCTTTCCTTTCCCCTTGTTGTTTTCTTTTGCCTTATTAGACCCCTCATTATAACTCTGTTCGATAGACTCAGGAACACTGATATTATTCTTCTCAAGAATGTGTGTCAAGTGATCAATTTGTTTCTTCAGACATTTATGTTCATCATGACTGGGTCTTTTACAATAGGCACATTGGACCCTCTCTTTCTTAGGCTTGTCACCCTTGGAAGATTGGGTCTCATTAGTTGCTTTTGAAGCAACTGATATCTGATCCTTCTTCTCCTTGCTATTCTTTTGTTTCTTATCCTTACTATTGTTGTTACTACTTTGTCCTTTCTGTTATTTTATGCCTTGGTTGGCAGCCAAGGCATGTGACTTAGAGGACTTAAAAGTGCCCATCTAGATTAGCTTGTCCTGTTCCCGAGTGAGACTGACAGCAAAATCATCTAAAGATGGCATGGTGAATTGAGTACCAAGTGCACCCTTAGTAGCATAGAAGGTAGAAACAAACACAGAATATTTTGAACTTAGCTTAGAGAGAATACTAAGAATCAGTTGTTCATCTCTCTTCTTAATTCCACATTGTTTTAACTATAGCCTTAGTGATTTCAATTTAGTGAAGAAATCCTGGATTATGTTGAAATTGCCTGGACTTAAACTAATTAGTTCATTTTCCAACATATGACCCCTCATTGAATCTTGTGTGCCAAATAGTTTTTCTAGCTTTGTCCAGATTTCATTTGGTGTATTCAAAGACTCAATGTGAAAGAGTAAATCAGGAGAAACAGACAAACACAATATTCCATATGCCTCATCACATTTGTTAAACCACTTAGGCTTATCTTCATCTTTAGTAGGTTCAGTTTCAAGTCCCATAGTTATCCTATTTAATCCAACTTTCCTTAAGTGAATTGTCATGCATGATTTGCACTCCAATTAATTGTATGGAGTTAGGATGGGCAGATTTGTTTGATCCATGATGAAGAAATGCAGAGAAGAAATGTCAAAAAGAAGAGAACACAACGAAGACAACCCCCCCCTTTTCACTCAATCAAAGAACCCCCAATAAAATATGATTTGGCACTTTATATTAGTGCGTTTACAACTGCCACTAGCAAGAAACACTAAGTGGTCTTGATTTCAATGCATTACAAAACCCTCATGAAGAGCATATGCTAAAAATACAACTTTGGCACAATATCCAGAGAAATAAATAGTACCATTGCGATCTACTCGAAAAATCATGCACTTTCAAAGAAAGAATCACCTCGATACAAGGTCGTATGTGAAAGTTATGATCCTCCGAAGTTCTCAAAACGAGAACTGTGCAGTGTCACGACTGAGAATCTGCAATTTTTGAAACATTTTTGCATCAAAATCAAAAAATGTATGCACTAGTGCATAGAGCACAAAAAAATAGCTAAAATCAAAAAATAATTCATGGGAAACGAAGTCTGTATGAGCAAAAACAGAGCATTTGAAAACTGGCTTCAAAACTGCATCTACCAATAGAGAGGGGTATTGTTGTAGTTTTATGAGTTCGATTATGAAAAATATACAGATTTCATGCAAAAACTGAAAGATACCCAAATGGTTTTTCTGTGCTGCGAACAAAACCCAAAAGGCATTTTTCTTGCTGATGTACAGAAGATGTAGTTCTAATGTAAACATGATGCCTTTAGCAACAAAAAATGACCTTAGCAACCAAAACACGGTATGCAAAGGTTGAATCAGCTACCTAAGACAAGCAAAGGCATGCTGGAACCTGGAATATTGATTGAAAACACTAAATATGCAAGTTGGTTGTAAGATTTGAGCTTGAAAACCCCAGTTCTGCAACTGTGTATGACGATCTCTGATTTCAGTGAAATGAAAGCAAAAGCTGACTTTATCAAGCCTCCTGGATGCATTGGAATAGCTGGAAATGTTGCCAGTATAACCAGAAATGCTGCAATCACCCAGATTTCAAAAAACACTTGTGCAAACCCCAAAGATTAAAAACATTTTTGTCAAACTTTTCTAATTCTCAAGATCATCTGAAGATGCAAGAAAAGAGCATATTGGGTTTTTCAAAAAACTACAATAAGCTTAATTAGCCCCCCCCCTCGAATCTCTCAAATAAGGAAACTAAATTCTACTCTTACACATAGCAAGGCTCGGATAGCATGTTAGAATCTGAAAAGATTATTAACCCAGAAAACTAGTGTAAATGAATAGATATCTAAACTATGAATGCAAATGATATGAAATCAAAATAGCAACATAGAGTTAGTCTCCAAGAGAGTAATGCAAATGCTAGAAGCAAAATAACATTAAGAGGATGTAAAAGTAAAAGATACAAAATACAAGCCAAGTAGTATGTTTATATAGACTAGGGAGAGGGAGGAGGTGGCAACACCAACCAATGAGGAGCAACCATCTATCGGACTAAAGATAGCAAAGTATCTTCCCAAGATAGCTAAGGGATGCTCACATGTAGGAAGGTGACACCTCGCAACCACTCACCTAATAAGACATGCTTTATTAACCTAAGCAAGATTAATAAAAGTGTAGGAAAAACATAGGAATATTGGGAAAAATAAATAACCCAACTAGGAAATAAAAACCTACACTAACATCATCAACCACATGAAATTGTCATGTATTATGCTAGGAACATACCGGACCCATTCATCCTCTGTAAAATAGGGTAAGTGGATGCAATGTCCAAAATGCTTATCCCAGAGGGCCTTGTATTGAGGTTTGAGTTCAAAAGTTTCATCTATTAATTGTTTATGATAGATATCCATCAACTTGGATTCTCCAAATTCCTCAATATTGGCATGGATGTATACCCTAACATCTTCTACGTGCAGAACCGCATGCAGAATGCTAGAAAAGGTGCCTAAGGGATCAACTTCTAGGGATTTCTAGGGGTGTTTCTTAAACTTTGGGCACGGCCTATCAGTGATCTTAACAACCATTGATGTAGCCATCTTTGCAAAAGATTCATAGAGAGATATTCAGAAATGGAAATACCTCTTTACGGTTCTAGGGTTCACAATATGAGCCGGAATAGGTCGCTGGTTGAATCAGACTCTGCGGTTGATCTTTGAGAAGGTTGTAACAATCTTAATGCAGAGCTCTTCCTTTCTTCTTCTCGAATACAAATGTGCAAATGATGAATAAGAGAACCCTTTTATCTCTATGCAAACCCTAATTTCATATTGCAATAAATGCATAATTTAAGTTATTTCGATTGCCTTGTTCTGAGAGAGACCTTTCTAAATCACTGAGGTGCACTTAGAATCAATTTTAGTGATAACTGACAATGTATCTCCTTTCCTCCAATTATTCCATTTATCCATAGATCAAGATATTTTAATTTTGAATCATACCGGAGCTAACTGTAAAAAACTTGCTTTTACCGGATCCTTGTCAAACCAGATCAATCTTGGATGATCAAACTCTTCAAAACTTCTTACAGATCTTTCATATTTTTACCGAGGGTTATTTAGATATTTCTCTGAAAAACCCTTTAATCTGCAACATTCCATGTGCCAAATTTAGGCACCAATTGACTGGCTGGGGGATTTTACTTTCTTTTGTGACTCCCCCTGAGCTAGAGCTCATTTGTTTAGTTTCTGGAAGAAATATCAGCACCAGATTCTGGTGCGGATCCATCCCCAACATTTTCTATACTCTTCTTCACCCAAATCTTGTTCATCTCCCTTTGAACTTCATCCGCATTCACTTTGCCTTTTCCTTTATCTTGATTTTGATTATGATGCACCGAACCCTTTTTATCTTGATTCTTACTTATGCAGAATTTGGCAATACGACCGGATCTATTGCAATTGTAGCAAACAACATTTCTTTGCATATTTGACTGATATCCTCTTGATCTGCATTGATTAGCCATATGTCTCATTCGATTGCATGCAAAGCATCTACCATTGAATGAATTGTTTATTTGCATATTTTTGCATTCATGAGATTTGTGACCATACCTTTTGTAGTTAAAACACTATCCGGAGAAGGATGAATTAGTCTAATTCATTCTTCTTCTGCACTAAGTTGCTTTATGACTGAAGTTGTTGCAATTGTAGCAGTATCCATTGAAAGATGGATATCTTTGAGCATTTGGTTGTCTTACCGAAGGTCTTCTAGGCCTGTTTCTTTGATTTCTTGATCCAGAGTTCTTTTGACCGGATCCGAAGCTTTCACCTTTCTCATAACCCAAACCACGCTTGTCATCTACCCTGTTTTGGCTTTCAAGAAGAACTTCAAGTTGAGCTGAGCTTATCTTGAATTTTTCTTTTTATTCATTTGTTGTTTGAAGATATTGTTTAAGAGTGTCTATCTAATTCTCAAGTTGTTCTTCATTATCTCTAACTTCTTCAAGATCAGATTCCAGATGCCTGATTATTCTATCCATTTTGTGGCAATCCTCTAACTTCTCCTTGAGAGATTGTTTTAGATTATCTTCAATTTTTCTTTTCTCTTCAATTTCTTGGGTGAATCATAACCCCTGATTCCATTTCATGCCTTACCATAATGACTTCTTTTGATAGCTTCTCACATAGCTTATTTTTCTCATTCAGATCTTTATTAGTATCATTGGCTTCACTTTGACTTGCTAATTGTTGAAGAAGTTCTTTTCTCTTTTTCACAAAGATACTTAATTTTTCTTTTAGCTCATTTATGAAATTATCAGCTTGTTTGAGTCTTTCTCTCAAGTTATTGACTTCAGAGTGAGATTGCTCAAGATCATCTAGGGCAAACTGAAGTTGTTCTTTCATACCATACATATCCATTGAGATTCCTAGATCTTACTCAAGCTATTAGGCTCTTGTTTAGAGGAACTTAGCTCTGATACCAATTGTTGGAAATAAGGTAGAAACTGAGAGGGGGGGGTGAATCAGTTATCTTAAATATTTTAACTTTCTTTTCTTCTTTAACAATTAGTGCAGCATCAAAACATATAAGCATACATAACCATGAGAGCAGAAATAAAATCAACACACATAACACTGATTTTTATGTGGAAAACCCTGTTAAGGGAAAAACCACGGGGTGACTAACCCAAGATTGTATTCTCTATTAAAAGAAAAAGAAGTACAAAATGACATTTGCCAATTAGGGCTCACTGCCTGAGCACACTGCTCACAAGAGGCACACTGCCTACAAGAGACTCACTATCTACAAGGTTTATAGAAGGTAATCAGGTGTTTGAGCTGATGAGAAGCATCCATATATGCTAAGGTTCAGTTCCAGTTAGGCTCAATATACTGATCTGATGCACTACATACCGGACTTGTATTGCTATTCCCACATTGATCTCTGCCTTTCCTCGCATACACTTTCACACACTCTTCTCCTTCATACCGAAATCCATCTGGTATATATATCCGCATCAAAGATTTCAACATCTTTCTAGTCAGCAACCGGAATACTCAAGATATTTCCAAGACGCTGATTTGTCGGCTGAATCCATGCTTAATATGTGATGTGTATCAAAGACATAGACATAGAAGTCATCAATCATGTCGGCCAACCATGAATGATCCCTCAAATAGCTTGATCAACATCAATTTCTCATCCGGATTAAAGTCTAATGCTCTATCAGTCAGTTCTTCCTCAGTCTTCTCTACCTGTCAGGAACCCAACACTTAGATACTCATATCTTTTCATTCTCTGGAATGTAGTAGTCATGGTACTCCTCTTGACGTTTCCAAGTCCGCAACTTTCTAAGTTACACCATCTGAGAGATTCGGACCTGATTGTCAAACCTTGTTGCATGCTCTGTTCTTGCTCACTGGACCAAAACACTCTTCAATCTATCTTTCGGTATAAACATACTATGTGATGCGGATGTGTGGGATGGACTTTGTTGCCATCAATGACAACACTCATGAAGCCATACAGTGTCTCTTGCCAATAGAATGAAGCATGCAATAACAAAAACTAGACTAAAGCAATGGAGGAAGGGCTGATACAAATTGAAAAAAATCACACTTGGGATCTTGTTCCCAGACCTAAAAATAAGAATGTGATTGGAACCAAATGGGTCTTTCGGAAAAAACTGAATGAAGATGCTGAAGTAGTTAGAAACAAAGCTAGATTGGTTTGCAAGGGTTATTCCCAAGTAGAAGGAGTTGCTTTTGAAGAAACTTTTGCTCCAGTGGCAAGAATTGAAGCAGTCAGATTATTTCTTGCCTTTGCTGCCTTTAAGGATTTCAAGGTATATCAGATGGATGTCAAGTCTGCCTTCCTGAATGGTGACTTGGAAGAAGAAGTTTACATTGAGCAACCGGATGGATTTCAATTGTCTGATCATGGTGATATGGTCTGCAAGTTGAAGAAAGCACTATATGGACTTAAACAAGCCCCAAGAGTCTGGTATGAAAGACTGGATAAGCATCTTTTCAAGATTGGTTTCAACAAAGGTACTACTGACAGTAACTTGTACTTCAAAATTGATCATGAAAATATCTTGATTGTTGAAGTGTTTGTTGATGATATCATTTTTGGAGGAAGAGATAGTATGTACAAAACTTTTGCAAATCAAATGAAAAGTGAATTTGAGATGTCCATGTTTGGGGAAATCAATTTATTTTTGGGTCTGCAAATCATTCAAACAAAGAAAGAAATCTTCATTTCACAGACTAAATATGTGAAATAATTGTTGAAGAAATTTGGGATGGAGGACTCAAAACCAATGAGTACTCCCATGGCAACCGGATGTAAATTGAGCAAAGATGATGACTTTCCTAAGGTTGATCAGAAAAAGTACAGGTCAATGATTGGAGGATTATTGTATCTCACTCAAACTAGACTTGACATTATGAATGTTGTTGGTCTTGTTAGTAGATTCCAAGCTCATCCTAGAGAATCTCATGTCATGGCAATCAAGAGGATTTTTAGATATCTAAAAGGGATAGTTGAGTATGGTTTGTGGTATCCTAGAGATCATGATTTCTCTTTTCATTAATATACAGATGTAGATTGGGTAGGAGATGTGGATGACCGGAAGAGTACCAGTGGTGGTGCATTCTTTTTGGGGAAGAAATTGGTTTCTTGGCTGAGCAAGAAACAAGAGGCAATATCTTTGTCCACTGCAGAAGTAGAATATAGTGCATCAACAGGTAGTTGTACTCAAGTATTGTGGATGAAGCAAATATGAAGAGATATCAGAGTGGAGTATGAGGAACCTATCACAATCTTCTGTGATAATTCAAGTGCAATAAACATATCAAAAAATTTGGTGTTGCATTCAAAGACTAAACATATATCCATCAAGTTTCACTTTTTGAGAGAGCAAGTGAACAAGAATGAAGTCAGACTGGAGTTTGTGCCTTCCAAGGATCAGATTGCAAACATTTTTACTAAACCTTTGCCTAAGGACTCTTTTGAGTATCTCAGGGAGAAGTTAGGGGTTATTACCCCTCTGGTTCTTAATTAAGGTGCACTGATGTGCATCAGTTCGGTGGATCTCACAGTCATATCTTATGGTTCAGATTGATGATGGGAAGCTACTACTCAGGGGGAGCAGCTGGTATGATGCAAGTATGTGCCCTTTGCCATTGATGTCAAAGGGGGAGAGAAGACATGTGAAAAACAAGTGGTTGCTGATCAAAGGGGGAGCAGTAAAGAAAGAGAAGATATGTAAATGGTTGTTGTTGATAGGGGGAGTTATGTCAGTAAAGAGAAGTTCTTGTCTTGATGGTTAAAATAGTTTTTCACATCATATGTTGCCATCAATGACAAAGGGGGAGATTGTTGCAAGTATGGGTGTAACTGGTGTTGTCATTGATGTCAACATACTCATGTTGCATTGATGATAAGGATTTGATGAGTTGTATGTTGAGGATATTGAGAAAATTAGTCCTATCAAGAACAAAGAAGAACAATGAAGACAGTGAGGTGAAGATCCCAGCTAAGATGTAAACTAGAGGATGCGCATCAAAGGGTTTGTTAATATGTGTCTTAAGATGATCCAGTAAAGAACTGAGAGGTCCACATGAAGATCTGAAGAAGTTATAGCCAGTTGAGAAAAATAGGTTTTGACAGATGTTTAGAGGTGACAGAGTGACATAGATAGGTCCGGTGAGATCTGGAAATGAAATACCTTGTTCTGTGGATTTGGTGGAGTGTTTAGGATGTCAATGTGAATTAACAACTCAATTGGTTCATGGTCTGGAGGTCTGTAAGCATCTATTCCAATACAACAGTGATGACAAACTATGTTCTTGAGCTTTCAAATGAATGAGAGAAAGATTTTAGTAAGCAGAAGTAGTGTGGATGTTCTTGGTGATTCAGGCAAGCTTGTGAAGGTCTTTGGATTATGTCCAGTTTATGTTAGTGATCAGCATTGAAGTTTGAGCTCGTAATTGAAGAATTACTTCCAGATGATGGTACTTTTCCTAAGTTTGGCCGACATGATGAGTTACACATCCTGCGGATGATCTTGAAGATGTTCTGTGAAGATTGGCACGTTCCTAAAGAAAGATTGAAGTCTCAGATCTATGTGGCCGACAACGTGTTAATCTACGTGAAGTCTTTTTGTAATTAGTCATGTTGTATTTATGTATTTTCTCTATAATGTATGCCGACTTTGATGATTATTCCAAAGTCAAATGTCTTGTATAAATAGGATGTTGTGAAGTCATTTCAAAGAGTATCTTGCGAAGATGAGTATGTGGTAGAGAGGAGCAAAGCGAAAGGCAAAGCAAAAGCATTGGGCTTAAATGGAACTGAATCAGGCATGGTGAAGATGCTTTTCTTTAGTTCAAGTATGTAATATCTATTATTATGTAGATAGTGTGTCTCTTGTAGGTAGTGGGCCTCTTGTGAGCAGTGTGCTCAGGCAGTGAGCCCTAATTGTCATGTGCCATTTGGTTCTTTTTATTCTTTTAACAGAGAATACAAACTTGGGTTAGTCACCTCATGGTTTTTCCCTTAACCGGGTTTTCCACGTTAAAATCTTGGTGTCTTATGTGTTAATGTGTTTTTGTTCTTGATTTAATGCATTATGTTTCCATGATTGATTTATTATTATGCTACTGAATTACAAAGAGGATTTAAGTGATTAATTGGAAGAAAGTTTTAAACAACTGATTCACCCCCCTCTCAGTTGTCTGTATTGATTCTAACACAAACACTTGGTTATCTTTTATAAGTTCTATAGATAGTGAGCCTCTTGTAGGAAGTGAGCCTCTTGTGAGCAGTGTGCTCGGGAAGTGAGCCCTAACTGGCAAGTGCCATTTTGTACTCCTTTATTCTTTTAACAAAGAATACAATCTTGGGTTAGTCACCCCGTGGTTTTTCCCTTAACAATGTTTCCACATAAAAATCCTTGTGTTATGTGTGTTAATTTCATTTTAGTTCTTATGGTTGCTTATGCTTTCATGTTTTGATTTATCATTGAATATTAAGATAAGAAAAGAAAGTAAAAGTAAGAAAAATTTGAGATAACTGATTCACCCCCCTCTCAGTTATCTGCCTTGTTTTCAACAAGCTCTAACCCACTCACCTCTGATTCCTGGGCACATTTTAATGCTTGGATAAGAGAGAGTTGACTAAATTTGACTAAGGGTTAACCTTTTGTTTAAGTTTGACTTTGTGATGCATCCAAAGGTTCTCTATGACACAACCTTGTAATGATATCAAGGAGTTTTTGACTATGTTTTGAAATTGACCTCGTGATAAAATTGAGGGTTTTGCATGTTTTGTAATGTTTTTGGATTTTGATGTATACAAAACCAAATAAATGAAAAACAATTTTTTTTTTGTTTTTCCAAATGAATAATAAAATTATTTAATTAACTAGGAATTGAAATATGAATTCAAATTAAGATGAATTTTTCCAAATGCAATCTAAGCTACGTTTTTGTGTTTTTAGAGATAATTTTGAATCTAAACTAGGAATTGAAAAATACTTGTATGAAATATGATCTATGAATTGCAATGAAACTAATTTAAACAATGCTAATCTAATCAACTTGAAATAAATCCTATAAGGGAAATTTCAATATAATGATTACTTTCTCCAAGAGAAAAATGTGATTTAATTAGGTACGAAAACATGAAAAGAATCTGGATCCTTTAGCACATGAGATTCATACTATCCTAAAAAGTCCTTGTATTTGGTAACCTCTTTCTCCTCTGCAATAGTGGGGTCTTCCTCTTGGCAACAGGGACAAAGGGAGCAATCGATTCAAAATGGCTCAAGCTTTGAGAGTTGAAATTGAAAATGAATGAGCTCAGGGAGACCTATGAGTGCTACAAAAACACTATTTGAGCACAATGGCTATGGATTGTAAGTAATTTGAGAGCATATCAATGCTATGGAAGCTTTAGAAATCTTGAAAAACTATCCTAAACATAAAATAAAAGGCACACAAGTCCTACATGAGCATCAAGATGCTAGTAGAGAGAAAAACAAAATCTTATCAAAGGGCTACAACAATGGACTTGCCTCCCATAATGCATATAGGGGGTATTTATAGTGTTGAAGAGCTCACAAGAGGTGGGATTGATTAAGAAGTTAAATCCTTTGATTGAAGAGTTAACATGCTTGATTAAATAGAGAACTGGGCTGATTGGATAGTGAACTAAGCTTGATAGCTTATCACTCATGGAGGAAGGAGAGTTAGCATGAGAAGGTGAGATAAAAAATAGATCAATGGGAGCTAATTATGGATGATTGGGAGTGAATAATGGGCTAAGAATAGACTAGGATTAGTTAGGGCCAAATTTACATGTAGATTGGAGTCAAAATGAAGCAAATTTGGGCCCAAACTAAAGAGGACTTCACATTCAAAATATAACTGGGTCACCCCTTTTGACAGGGTTGTGTTGTACCCTACACTTGACACCCCCCATTTTTCTTCAAAATGTGGACCCCCCTTCTTTTCTTACTTCAAGTATTCTAGGACTTTGTTTTCCATTTTTCCTTTGTCAAGGAGTTATTCTTCATTGGATTAACTTGGTGATCTCCTAGTTCTTGGTTGGTGAGTTGATTTGGTCTCCTTGGATTTGATTTCACTTGTATGATTTAGTGCCTTCATGTGCTTTGATGTGCTTATCTGAAGTCACTTTGGTGTATCCCCATTCATTTGATGAGTTTTGGACTCGATCCTTTATCCTTAGTCTTTTCAGTGGTTTTATGCTTTTTGGGCTTTTGGATCGTGTCATTTTTTACATGTTGGAAGGGGCAGGTCTGAACCCCCACACTTTACTATTGTCTTCTATCAGGTTTTCTTTATCGATCAGGTTTTGGACATGATTTATATGTTTGTGTTTTTACCCTTAGCACTTTGATGCTTTTCTACCTTATCAGGATTTTGAGGTTTGTCGTGCTAGCATGACAGTAGTAACATCCATGAAACCCCGACATTGTCTTCATTTCCTTTGCTTTTTTACCTATGTGCCTGTCAGTTTATTAGGGTTAGTTATCTTGGCATGACTATAAAGGAATCCCTAATGTCTCAACTCCTACAAGTTGGTGGTGGGTTTACGTGTTGCCTTCATTGAAATTTTGAAGTTGGTCATCCTGGCATGACTGTAAAGGAATCTCTGATATCTGGCATGGGTTCGACAACATCCTTGATCCCTGATCCCTGACACCTTACATTTGCTTAGTGTTTCAGGATCGATCGGTCAGGCCTTCCCATACCCGCCTACCATTTTGGCATGACTTTTTAGCTATCTAAATCTTGATCTTTGACGAGATTCCTTTTTTATCATTAGCGGACTCGAGGCATCAGGATGTTTTGTACCCGCTTACCTTTTTGGCATGTTCATTGTGTCGTCCCTGACCTTGAAACCTCGACGATAATGTTATACCTTTGCAATTTCCCAATGTCAGTAGCATTCATTTTGTCTTGTTTATTTGATAGAGTGTAAGAGGGAGCCTCGAACCTTGATAAAACCTTATCATATAGTAGTGTCAAACCTCATAGGTTTCACTTGTCATAAGTAAAAGGTAGAGGTTGCACCCGCATCCCGATCTCTGATACCCTCTACTTTGGCTTCATTTTTTGCATTTGATTTGGATGCTTGAATGCTTTAAATGGATCTTACATAGCCTGCTTGAGTTATTAGGGAAGTTTTGGGATGCTTTGACTTCAGGACTTCTTGAATGAGTTTGTACTTCACTTGATTTTTTGGTTTGCTTGATTTGAGTATAGAGTTTTTTTTATTGGAAATTTTCAAGAATAATTATACCTCTCTATATGCATGTCCCAACTGGTGAGGTTACATTTTTTGGTGTCAAGGCAGATACATGCATGTAATATTTGGTATTATATGGTCATGATTAGATGGACTTCAAATTTAAAATCACTCGTCTTCATGACCTCATGTAAGGTTCAAATTGCATTAATTAAGGTTCCATTCCATGCTCTTGGTTATATTGTGTCTTTTAATATCTTTTAGAGAATTTTATTGGTTTTATATATTTTAATCAGGTGGTGGTTCAAAGTCAAAATCCAAGTGTCATCAATTCTAGAGGTTTAAGTTAGCTAAACCCATCTTTTTTTTACCTTAAAACAATTTAAAATAGTCATAAATTCCTTCAAATAATATTTGAATGCCAAAATTAAATAATTAAATAAGGAAAAGCACTTTGGTCTTAATTTTATATTATTATTAGCTTAAATTTGATGGCATGCAAGATAAAGCAAGAAAAAAGAAAGAAAAAAGCAAAAAAAACCAATAACTTTAGCTAACTTTATTTCCTTGATTTTTGAGCCATTAAAATTGCTATAAAATAAAAATTTAAAGTGCATAACACCCAGAGCTTAAATTTGACAGTTGTATAGCTGTATTTGGACATTTTTGTTGTAAAATACAATCAAAATTTTAAAAAGATTGTATCATATGAAAGGAGAGATTTTGGACAAATTGTCAAAATTTATATAGGATTATGATGATATATATATTTGTCTTTTATATGATTTACTTATATTAAAGCATGTCATAGTCTTTGACAGGGACCATTGAATGTATAATTGTCATAAAAAAATTGCTTGACAGGCAAGGTCGACTGTCAAATTTAAGCCTTGATAACACCCCATTACAAGATCTTGCATGTGCATGCATGGAATATTTTTTTTTGAAACTATTAATTACTTTTTTAAAAGTGATTTTATAAAAAATAGTTGCATAGGAAGGAGAAAATAGTTGCTTTTTTGAGGTTTAATCTCACGAGCTGCCATTATTTTTATTTTTCTTTCTCCTTTTCCTTGTTTAGGTTTCATGAAAGCCTTGATTCCATCCTCAATGTGTAGATTATGAAAATTTTTAAGAGGTTATGGATTGATTTTATGTGAAAGAAGCTTTTATCCATCAATTAAACAATAAGGGTTTCAATTTTTTATGATTAATATTGTTGTTTATATTTTTATTTATTTTATAACCAAATCTGATGTATGCTTATTTTTATTTGTGTTTGCAAGTTGAGATCATTAGGGGTTTCATCCTAAAATTCTTCGTTCTTAGGATTTCAAGAAATAAAAAATAAAAATAGAGAGGAAAACAGTGAATTTTAGATTTAACAACCATGAACATTTTTTGTTTTAATTTTATTTGCATGGTGAACTTAGCTTGATAATTTGCAAGGTGATTGAGGGTCTGAAATGATGAGATAAATGAATAATATGACTATCTTTACCTTCAAAAATGCCTTGGAAGTTTCCTAAACAAACTTGAAACTAAATTTTAACAACTTAGAAACCCTAGGACAACAATGGTGAATTGAATTTCTGATTTTGTTTTGGCCTATACAGTAGATTCAAAGGCCATTTCTGAGGTGGTTTGAGGCTACTATAGGTAGTAAAGATGAAAAGTTCAAGTGGATAAATGGAGAGACGAAGAAAATCATGATAAAGCCCCAAATTTGTGATGTTGCCAATGGCAACAAATTTGCCCATAATTCAGAATTAATGGACCTAGTGCTAGGAGTGATATATTTTTATTTCTTGATTTTATTATGAGGATTTGATGCTTTTTTTTGTTTGTGTATAGGTCTAGGGCATTGAAACGCTATGGAGGTGTGTTGGATCATAAAGGAGGCACACTACACTTGGAGAAACCTATCTTCAACAACTGCATGTATCTACTTGTGTTGGATTAAATGGAGAGCTACAATTGCATGAATAAGATAATGGAGAAATAACTTGGATTCTGAGATGTAATTCATTTATAGGAGTCCTAAATAGGACCTATCCTATCCATGTTGTAACTTTCAAAATGTAACTTGTGAATTAGGGTATTTATAAAATTGAAATGCAAGTCGACTTGCACAAAAATATAAAATGTAAATTGAAGGAGACCTCTATAAAAAGAGAAATATTTTTTCATTTTGAAAGGAGGCAAGGGTTGAGCACTCAAGGACAAGAAGGCAATGTCGGTATGGCGAATCCTATAAAGTTGTCACATATGACAAGCCAGTTCTCCAAAGAGGCATAGCTAGGGAAAACTAATATACATCTGGAATGTGGAATATATGCTCATTTGTAACTTGCCAGTCTATTGCCAATTGTAATTTTGAAGGCATCATAAGGGAAAATTAATATACATTTGAAGTGTGGAATCTCTGCTTACTTGTAATCTACCAATCTGATGCCAATTAATATGAAACTATATGTTCATTTTCTGCTCATTGGTGGTAATGTATTTGCATTTGATAAGTTTGATGAGATCTAGTGGTTTAATTTCTATATCTTAATTTGAATGTTATTTCCTTAGAATCTAACACCTGTGATGTGTATGATTATGTGAAAGGATGGTCATTACTTTGCATTTTAATTAGATCTTGTCCTCATTGAATGAATTGAAAGTCAAATACAGATGTTGTCCATTCCATTTTTCATTTTATTTACTCTCTAAAACTCTTATCCTTTTATTCTTTTTTTTTTTTCCAGATTTGGTTAGTTTAGGAGTAGGTTAGGGTTAGAATAGGATCTTATCACTCATTACTTGTTGTTATAAATCAGATTTATCATATTTACAAGTTGCCCTATTGTTGGTACAACATTGTAAATGTTCATTTATGAGCAATAGGTGATTGGAGCAACCTGTTTGTGCATTGTTTATCTTACTTGCTGATCTCCTTGTGAAAATAACCCTATGTTTACTTGATTTCTAGCAACCCTTTATATAGGTACTTCTACATAAGCCACTGATCTATCCAACACAGGTGAGACCCAGCTAACATGGACCTTGGGGTTATCAATCTCTTGAGGTTGGTTGCCTTTTAGGAGAGGTGGTGCATCTTGTGTTCTACCTTATTGTTGTTTAGTGTGTCAAAACACCCTTCAACAAGTTGGTCGCCCATGGGATTGGAATTAGGAAGTGACAGGGGGTGACCTACGAGGACAAGATCCCTACAGGTGGTTCTGAGGGCAAGAAATGGTCAGAAGGGGCCAAGGATGACATCTGAAACCAGAGATTGATTGGAAGATAGAGGGAAAGAGGTTCACCCCTTGTAGTAGGGTAGGTCGCCCCTAGGGGGACCATGGGTCACCTAGGGGGATCAAGAAATAATAAGGGGTGACCTAGAATGGAAGAAATGGGTGCAAAGAATGATGAAGGGGGATTATTTGGGAGACCAATTAGAGGCCTCTAAAATGTTGAAATGGATGAAAGGAGCCTAGGGAAAGTGTATTTCCCATCTTGCAACACTAAGGGCCTAAATAGACAAGGTTGGAAAGTGACAAAAAATGAATGTCAACAAGGCATAAAGGGTGAAGACATAAGACCTAGGAGGGTTAGCTAGGACATTGGGAAACACAAACAAGATGGGAAACTTTGATCCATGTGTCACTGGGAGAAATGCTACTGAGAGGGAATAATTATACGCTTACATGTACGTGTTTATAATTATAGCTCATCATCGAATCATCATATAGGCTCATGTGCATTTTTAGTGCTTACACGCACAAAATTAGGGCATGTCATTTTGCTAAAGATAATATCAAAATAAAATATTAATATTCCACCACTGCAAGGCACCGACATTTGGCATAATTGCCACATCAAATTCCAACACCTCAATTTGTGTTGAAGCTAAATATTAAATAATAATAATAATATGTAGCTAATTGAAAGAAAATATTAAATGAACAATAAATAATAATAGGAAATTTGTAAGGTTGAGACACCTAATTTCCCAACAATACCCTCATAATGCACAATAATTAACCCACACATTACTATCATTGAATAGTGATACCCATCATGAGATGGTGATAGTGACCTAATGTCTTACCATAATTGACAACCTTTGGGATTAAGGTATTCATTTTCTTCTTAACCTTTAGATATGTTTTTCTTTTAATATAATAAGCATCACAAAATGAAAATGAGAATGTAAAAAGTTATTGTTTTAAAATCATCAAAAAACCCTTCCAAATGTATTTAAATATTTCTTAGAAAAGGAATAAGATTTTTGTCTATTTGATTCTATTTCTATCATGCCTTAATTCCTAATGTATATATATGCCTCCTTCAATTTGCTTCCCCTTCACATGCATAAATAAAATTGTTCTACTATAATTCTCTCACTATGCATAAACAAAAAAATCATGAATTAACAGCCATCAAATGTACAACTCTTACAATGCTAAGACATTACATCACAATCTAATTTTAAATAATGCAAACCCTATACAAAACCCAACAACAACAAAAGCATTCTGAACAAATTTTTATATAAATAAAACACCATTAAAATGTTACGAGCATCCAAGACTGCTAGGTGTCCCAAAACAAATCGATACCACTAAAACAATGCACTAAAAAGCTTTAATAAAACATTGCATCCAAAATACAAGAATATTTATACTAAAATCAACAAAAAGACCTTAAGAAAGTACCTACAGTTGAAGTAGTGTTGTCCCAAATTTAAGAACAGTCAAGCATGTAAATTAGTGATAGCTAGACTTAACCCTTATACTAGCAATAATTTTATGCATATATATCATGGCATTCTGCATAAAATACATCAAATAAAAGTTGAAGCATGCACAAGGTATGTGAACTATTTAATAAAATACTTCTAGAAGTGTAGACTCAAGGAATTTCTAGATTGTAGGATATATTCAAATTGGGTTTATTGAAAAGGCCTTAGAAATTTATAAGCAAATGGAATTGGGCCAGGCTTAAAACTTACATATCTTGAAAGAACATTTCTAGTATTTAGCAGGTGAAACTTTTAATATAATGAATATACTAGAGCAACCCTATAATATCTAAACATGCTTTGAGACCTATAAAGCTTCTCATTATGCCTAAATCATAATCCTATACTTTTCTTATTGCCATTAAGACTTAGTCTAGAATCAAAACACTAACTAAATAACTTGCATGAGGAGAAAATGCATCCTCTAGAAATAAACTAAAACAAAACGAAAGATCCCCAATTGACCAATATTCAAAACAAGCATATGAATTGAGTATATCAAACTTGAAACTGATGTGTTCAACACGGCTCAAGCTTTGTCCCTTCCTTGGAGCTAGAACATTAAGTGTTGATGAAGACCAAAACTAATCCCCCTCTTTTTATGATGAAAGTTAATCTCCATACAAAATGTACTTATGCCCATCAAATATATATGTATGGTCATCATGCATGCATCCATCCATCCACGATAGTTCAAAAAAGGTCAAAATATCATTTAGTTTCAAATAAATGTGAGCCACTATAGTTAGAAGTATCACTCCCATGCAACATAGTTGGTTGATGCATCCATTAATAAAATGCACATCATAGGTTCAAATCATGACTTATTTGTATAATGTGTGTTGAAAAACATACTTCAAAATATTCTAAGCATTTCTCTAAGTGACAAGATAAGCACACATGTATATTTGATGGGCATAGGTATGTTTTGTATGAAGAATAGCATTTCTCTAAGTAACAAGATAAGCATTCATGTATATTTAATGGGCATAAATATTTTGTATGGAGAATATCATTCATCTCCTTTAATAGAAATTCGACATACCCCCCTAAAAAGACTTAGGGTTTTTTAACTAAGAAAGAAGATTTTTAAAAGTTTGTAAGTTTATATTCATATTTAGTGAATTTCAACACAAGCATTTATACATCTAAGGTTTCAAAATGTTTGAACCTATTAACTATTACCTCTTACAATTCCTCTTTCTATTTCTCAATATGTTCTTGAGAATTCAATCAATTCTTGTAACTATTCAAGTAATTTTCCATATTTATTACTTAAGTCTCAACATGTGCTCAAGAATTCAACTAAAACCTTGCCCTAATATGACTAATTGGTTAAAAGATGTCATTTCTTATCTTATGCCATATACTTGACCCTACTTTTAAGTGCAAATATGGTGTCAAGTGCACAAATTTCAAGAATTTGATCCAATGAAGTATTATGTTAGACTATGAGCTTTACTCCAAAGCTTTGGATGGAAACTTAAAGGTGTGTCCCACTTGTGGGATGGGGCACAAAAATGAATCTTGGAAGGAAAAAATCATTAAACACCTTCAAATGAAGGCCCTTCATTTGAAGGTACAATGCCTACCACATGTAAATAGGGTTCAAATGAAAGATCTTTTTCCCATTTTTAAATGTTGCACACCTTGAACACCTATAAGAATGGACCTTTGTTCAACCTTTAAACAAAGGTCCTAATTGATGGTCCTATTTGAGTCGACTTGGTGCCACCATGTTTTAGGCACCTAGCTCAGTTTTAAGAAAAAAATATTTTTCTAATCCTAGAAAGCTATGTTGATCATGTGAATAGTTTAGACCTAGAGGTTGAAATTCAAGATTTTGACGGCTGAGCAAATTTTGACAACTCACCATCTACCTCCAATCCTTATTCCAAGTTGCTTAGACAAAAAATGGGTCTATAGCTATAATTTTATTTAGGGCCTAGGATTGATAATTTAATGGTCTGTAATATTAATGGCATTCAAAAAATGATATCCAAATTTAATTATAAAATAAAAATTTATACTTTACCTTTTCTCTTTTGGTCTTCTAAATATATTAAAAAGAAAAGAACATGTTTTTGTATATCATATACGAGTGGGGTGTGTTCCCATGATTGATTGGTTCGATTCAAGCATAACATAATATAACTATTTATCAAAAAGAAAAAGAAATACTTGAATTCTTTAACACAAATTTTCAAACGCCTTGCTGTTAATTGACACTATTTGTGCTAAATTTACTAGCATTTGTGATATCTTTACACCTAGTCCTAAAGCAATTTGTGTTTACCATGAATTAAAGATATAGAAGAGGATTTTTGCTCCTATTCAGTTGAATTTTAAGTATAAAGCATATTTTTTGAAGTTCATGAATAGCATGAAGATCCTAATAGTGAAGAGCAGTATGAAGAGATCATTTTCTATATAGTCTAATAGCTCCAACCTCCACCGATGATCCCCTACTACTCATTTTCGTCATTTATTTCTTAAACCATTTGTTTCTATGGGATTTCTCAATAAACCTAGGCTATTCTTCTTATGTTTGTTCATCTCAATATGTAATGTAATGTGATGAAATTTGAAAAAGAATTGATAACATAATATAGTGGATTAAATAACTTATAAATTAATAAATAATACAAAACATCTAGCAAATTCTATAATTTCCTCTGCAAATTATATGCCCATTGAAATTACTAATTTATTGCTTGTTTATTGTTTGTGGTGAGCACTAAGTTTATTCCCCTCTCTTCTCCACTCAACACAAGTACACATTCCTTCATATAACAATTTGTGCGCTAAGCTATAAACAAAGTCTCTTTATTTCAACCTATTTACATTGAGGAGTGGGCCGACTGATATGAGTAAATATTGGTATTATTATCGAGCAATTTGAAACCATTTTATATACCATGTTGGTAGTCATATGATTAGCAACAACAAATATAAAAATTTTGTGTGAAAAGGGAGTGAGGGTACCACTCAATATTTAAAACAAATAAAATACAAATCACTAGTGGAAGCAATTTAAAAATGAAAACAAAGTAAAACATGGCATAGCAGTTTAGTGGAGGATTTTTTTTTTAAATTAATTTGTTTTGCATCGAAATGCGCCAAGTGGTATGTTGTCCGCCTTCCTCACTCGGTGCATTTATCCAAAGGACTAAAATATATGGTTGCAATGAGTATTTTAAAGTGGATATATTTGTAACTATCAATTTCATGGGAATAATAATAATAATGTTTTGTTATTGTCATTAAGTGCTTAGAGGGGTAAGCAATAATAATGTAATGTTGCCCATAAATAATTAGATGCCGTCCCCACCATAAAGGCTGTCGCATATGTTTTGTATGTGTAAACTATGAATTCAATAAAGTAGAATATTGGAAGTTTTACGTGTAATAAGAAATTTCATTTTCACTTGTTGGATGAAATAGTTGAAAAAAAAATATTTCCAATAAATATTTTCATGGGTTATAGAAGCAATTTAGGGGAGAGGATTCAATAATTGAACATGTTCCAATAGTTGTGATAATATTGGATTTAAGATCTAATATTTATGTGGAAGACGTTCCCTTATGAACAAGATGGGCTTCAGGAATCGACGGTCTCCATTGCTTGAGAGTCATGCAAGACGATTGCAGCATCTTCAACCGTTCGATTTCATGGTGGCCATTGCCATTTCCCGCTTCCCTATTCCGTCATTCATCTGCTTATGTGAGGAACATAAATAAGTTTAATGTTTTTCGATTTATGTTATGTTTCCAGACAATGTATACATTTATTCTTATTCATTAGGCTGAAGGAGGAACGCCCTGGCCAGTGCAGATCGATGGTTTGAGTCCTCTGAGTACAGAGGCAGACAATTGAAATGCTCATTTTCCGTGGCCATTTTTCCCCTCTTCATTTTTTTTCGCCACACGCCGTTTGACTGCCTTCGTTTGACAAAAATCACACCGGGGAATTTTCTAAACTTGTTGGTTGTTCTCACGCCAGGACCAAAATCGTGTCAGAATAAGTCTCGTGTTGTTTAAATGTCCCTTGCGGCGAATTTCGATTACCGTTTGCGCATTTTACTCGTCTTTTCATTCTGAGTTTTATGTCCTGTAGAATGTTTTTCCGTGTCTATCCGTCCTGGGTCTTAAAAACCCTTTTTAAAATTGTAAACCGATTTGAAATCCGTCGCTGAACGACGCTAAGTCGGTTTCCCTGAATCAGACGTATTGATGTACACACTAAAGAGATTGCTCGGGATAATTTCTAGATTGCAATTAATAATGAGGTATTGATGCAGGTCTAATGCAAGCTGCAATATAAAACTAATAATAATAACAATAAATAGAATAGAATTACACACGAAGGAGATTCCTTTAAGATGACGTGTCTTAGCTATAAGTAGTACCGTCACTAAATTTTTTTATCACATAATACATTACCTCTGCACGTTTGTAGTTGATTATATGGTGAAGGGCATATATGTGTATTTGGTGATTTTTTTTTTTGGTATATACCTTGGTTGGGGACCAGTGACCCATTCAAAAGGTGGGCAAAGCCCACATGTCTAAATATGTCTTATGTACTGTATCAAAGGAGATTATACATGTCAAGAGGGAGGCAAATTACAAGGCCGTCCCTATCCTATTTCACAAAAAAAACACTGATAAACTAGCACAGACCTAACTATTTCCATCATGACCTGTGAGGTCCACAAAAGTGGGATCCTGGTCGCAGCTGCATCTAAAAGCTGCCTTCTCCTCGTCTGCAATCTCGACGCCTGTCTTGACAGCAATCCGTTCTACTATCTTCCTCAGTTGTATCTTCCCTAGCAGAAGATCGTGCGTATGATCTATCATCTCCTTATGATTGATCTCCGCCTCCTTCGATACATCAATCATGTCTTCATGAGATAGCATAGAGGAGGCAGCAATGGATGTCATCATGGCTAGGGTGAGGGACCTAGCCACCCCAAAAATATTCCATCTGGGATGAGTGGTGCCAGGATCCAGAACAAAACCAACCATAGATTCTCTCATCTTCCCACCATGTTCCCCATCCACAACTTTAGCCATGGAGATGATCCTGCAGACCCATTTTCATAGTAAGGGGTGTTTGATTTCAGAGTCCAACGCCATAACTATGTTAATCAGAGCCTCCTCGCTAGGCAACTTGGCCTTCCGATTGCTGAATTTTGTCTTTCCTTTCATCACACCGCCTATAGTTTTGTTCATCACCCGCTTAGGAATCTTCCATTGCCGTTGGGGAGGAGGAGAAGCCGATTCTTTTCCTTTACCAGTGTCCCTTGACCCCCCATTACCAGAAGCTCCTTCGGCCATCATACCATTTGCAAATTTCTTTAGAGGGAAGAAGCAAAGTGAAAAAACTGGGAAATACACTACCCAAGAAGACCAAGGATATTAATGAGGGTTGCAATTGAAGAGTCTAGATGTCTTAACTTCCCGTATTACACTGAGTTATGATGGTCTATCAAATCTACCACCTCGGCTAGCACATCTCACTTAAGGGGAGTTTTGAGTCATTATTAGCAACCTTACCTAACACCACACGAACTTAGCAACACACGCGTGATCCTGATATTTTAGGATCTCAAGTCTAGCTTCAGGTTCTATTAGCTACCAGATCCTCTATCTCCGACCACGTATCTCCATCTGGCTAATTATCGTGCTAGCCCTTTATCGGGTGGGTGTTCCTTAATATCAAATTGAAATAATCTTAATAGTTCAATAGGATAAGATTCTTTGAATTTACCATCACCTACCCTGTTACTATTCTTAGCGTTTATTCCCTAGTTGGCAGTCCAATCAATTGCCTTATTGCCTTCCCTCTTAATATGCAATTTTTTAAAGCATGTTAAACCTACCACAAGCTTCTTGATTTCTGTCATCACCTACTCTAGTCTCCAGTTCCTTGATCCCTTATGACCTAAAAGATCAATTATCATCTTCAAATCTCCTTCAATCCAAAGCTTAGTCCATCCTTTATCAGTGGAAATCTTAAGCCCTTCCTGAAGCACGCTGGCTTCAACTATATTATTGGTGTCCTCGCCTAAGGACAAAGCAAAGTAACCCAACGACTGACCTTTCTCATCTTTGAACACCCCACCCCCACCAGCCTTGCTCGGGTTGCCTCAAGCCGCGCCATCGAAGTTAAGTTTGATCCATCCAGAATCTGGGGGGGACCATCTTACTATCTACTCACTCTTTTTTTTTGGCCTTTGATCATCCTTGGCTCCCAACCGTCTGAACCTTGGCCATTCATCTGCCCAACCCACTTCCTCCTCTCTAACTTGCCAGTCCTTGATTTTTCCAAATTTCACCTAACTCACCTATTAGGCTTCTATTTGGTCCCACACTAGATTAACACTCCTCTCCTTATCATTGAAGACCCTCCTATTATGTTCTAACCACACATTCCATATCAGAAGGGCAGGAAAAACATCCCATACCATTCTGAGACCTTTGCTTTTGATCTTGAGTTGCCATCCTTCTAACAACATCCTTACATCCTTTGGAGTGACCTAGCTAAGCTTCCATCGTTCAAGGAACCTACCTCAAAGTTGTTGGGAAAACTCACATAGGAGAAAAAGATGATTACCTTCCTCCCCAGCTTCCTTGCATAGGGGGCACCATGAAGGCCCTAATTTTCCAAGCTTCACCAATCTATCCCAAGTTAGTGCTCTATTTTTCCAAGTGATGCAGAGAAAAGCCTTGGCCTTCAATAGCCCTTGTTTACACCAAATTCGATCAAAAACCGTAGGATTCACTATGATTCCTTTATATAAATATTTGTTGTAGACTTCCCTTACTGTCGCATTACCTTCCCCACTGAATTGCCACCTCTATTTATCCTCCTCCTCCTCCTGGAAAAGCATCTTACTGATGAGAGCATGGATAACTTTCCAAATCCTTAGAAAGTCACCATCTAACCCAACGGGGGTCTTCCAGGGCCATCTTCCATCTACCTTTTCCTTGTAGTCACTAGCCATTTGTGCCATCTGAGGCTCCAACAAAACATCCAACTTGGCGAAATTAGGATTTGAAATCAAAGGCTTGTCCTCGACCCACGGGTCCCTCCAAAATCTGACCTTGGACCCCAACCCAACTTTCCAGACTAAATTGGCCTTTAGGATATTAGAGTTGTTTCTAATAAAGTTCCAAATATTTGACCCACAAGGAATATCAATACCTTCATTAAAAAGATTCTCCACTTGGTTTTGTAGATACTTAGCTTGAATTACTCTACTCCATAAACAATCCTTTTCCTCATAAACTCTCCAGCCCAACTTCACTCCCAAGGCTTTATTCATGTCCTTGAGGTTGTGAAAACCTAGACCACCATTCTTCTTAGGTCTACAAGCCTCTTCCCATTTATCTAAATTATATTTAAACTTGTCTTCTGAGCCCCTCCAAAGGAAGATTCTCTGCATTTTCTCTAGGGCCCTTGCTACCTTGCTTGGAATCTTGAAGACTGACATGGTGTAAATGGGGAAAGCCGCAAGAGATGCCTTGATTAAGGTTATCCTTCTAGCTAGTGTTAACCATTTGCCTTTCCAAGAGGCAAGTTTTCCTTGAACCCTGTTCACCACCTTTCTCCATTCTTCCTCAGATGCCCTACTATTGATCAAGGGAAAGCCTAGATAATTACTGGGGAGACTTCCCACTTCAAACCCTAATATCCTCTGGACATCTAAGGCATTCGGGTAGTTCTCTTTAAGAAAGAAGATGTTGGATTTATCTTGATTAACCTTATGACCTGCTGCCTTTTCATAATCTATGAGGATCCCCTTTAGTTTTGAGGCTTCATGGACTGAGACTTCTCCAAAGAGTAAGGTATTGTCCACGAATTGCAAATGAGTGAGATTGGGACATCCGCTTGATACCTGTAATCCTTTGAGGCTACCTTCCTCCTTTGCTTTCCTCAAGGAATAACTCAGTGCTTCTGCTACAATTAGGAAGAGAAAAGGTGAGAGAGGATCCCCCCGTCTCAGTCCTCTCTTTGCCTAGAAAAAGTCTGTCGCCCTCCCATTGATCAAAACTATGAATTGGACAGTGGATACACTGCTAAGAATCCATCTGCACCAAGCTTCACTGAACCTCATTTTCTTCATAACTTCTAATAGAATAGACCATGACACCCTGTCATATGCCTTGTTTATATCTAATTTGATTACCATACCTGCTTTCTTTTTTATTTTAATGGAATGGACCATTTCATGGGCCAGAACCACACCATCTAAAATATGCCTTCCTTTCAAGAAGCCACTTTGTTCTTTAGTGATAAAGTTTTCCAAACATAATTTTAACCTAGTTTCCATGGATTTGGATACAATTTTATAGATTGAGTTATAGAGGGATATGGGCCTGAACTCATCAAAGTATTTTGGATTTTTTACCTTCAGGATGAGGGCGATATAAGTCAAGTTCCAGGCATTCAACATTGACTTCCTCAATCTGCATTCCTTCGCAGCTTGCCAGGCATCTTCTTCCACTAGACTCCAAAACTTATGAAAGAACCCGGCTTGGAAACCATCAGGCTTGGGAGCCTTCATGGATCCCAGTGAAAATGCAATTGATTTGACTTCCTCCTTGGAAAAGGACGCCATCAGTTTCTCATTCATCTCCTCGCTTACTAGAGTGGGGATGTTTACCAAACATCAATTTTGGGATTCCAAATCAACTTCGTCCAAGCTACCCAACATCCTTTAAAAAATTTCCTTCCTTTTTCCCTAATTACTTCTATGTCTTTGATAGTCGAACCTCCCGGCGCCTTAATTTTCAAAATCCTATTGTAATTCCTTCTAACTACTGTGGACAAGTGGATGAACTTTGTGTTATTATCCCCTTCCTTTAACCACTTGACCTTGGATTATTGAAGCCAGAACAATTACTCCATGCGAATGAGCCTATTCAACTCTTCCAACTTATCTTTCTCTTCTTCTTTGGCGATGACAAGAAAACCAGAGCTGGCCAGTTCTTGTTCAACCTTAGGCAAGTCCTCTTCCACTTTGTTTTTGGCTGCGAAGAGATTGCCCAAAACTTTTCTATTCCAATCCTTAGCCTATGCCTGGACCTATAGAAGTTTTTTATGAATAATGAATCTCTTGTTTCTTTTGAACTCCTTTTGCCACCACCCCTCCAGAGATTCAAGAAAACTAGGATGCTCATACCAAAAAGCTTCAATCTTAAAAGGAATACCTTTCAATTTTTGTCCCATCGTCCTCACAAGCCTTATAGGCCAGTGGTCCGATCCTCCAAATTTGCATACCTCTGAGTAAAAACTGCCTGGTTTTAGGATCCATTCTGAGTTGATTAAGAATTTGTCCAGTCTGCATAGGATATTATCATTCCCAAGTCTTTTATTTGACCAAGTGAACCAACCTTCCTTGGGCTAGATATCAATCAAAGAAAGCTCCTCACAAAACTTTTTGAAGCCAATCGAACCCAAACTTCCTATAACCCTACCTCCTTTTTTGTCCTTCAGAGCTAAAATGGCATTGAAGTCACCTCCCACTATCTAATTCTCCTATGTATGCGAGGCCATGAAGTCTACCAATTGGTTCCAATACCTAATTCTATCTCCATCAGTATTGGGCCCATGAACATTAGTGACCAAAAATCTTTCTACATCCTGCACATGTTTTAGTTCCACCATGATATGATTATCATCCCCTGAGAATTTAGTTCCAGTGAATCTAGAATTATTCCAAGTAGTTACCAATCCACCCGCCGTGCCAACTGCCCCAATCGTGCATCCATTCACAGCTTTCCAGATTTGCTTTAACAATTCGATAATTTCTTCTTTCCCCATCTTGGTTTCTTGTAGTAGGCACACATGTGGAGTTTTTTTTTCAATCAGCGATTTAACCAAACGACGCTTGTCCAGGCCATTCAAGCTGTGGAAATTCCAACTTATGACCTTCATTTTTAGGGGGGTAGGGAGTGCTCGCCCCCTTTCTTCACAAATTTATTCATTATTTCCTATGTGCCCTTCCCTATGTCGACCAAAGCCACATTTGTGGCCTTGCTGGCATCCGTCTTCCTACCCCTAACAAGGGGTCCTCCAGTATCCATAAGGATATTATGTTTGCCTCTCTTCCCACTTCTGGTTTAGATTTTCCAGTCATTTTCTTTGTCCTCCGAGTCCACCTCTTCATCTGAGTTCACCCATCCTAGGATATCCAAGTTCATCTTGCCTTCTATCTCCTGATTAGGTTCGGAAGTCCGAGCATTGGACTCTGAAAGGACCCCATTCTTAGTGAAATTATCCTCTGTTAGGGTCTTAATTATGGGCATCAGTGTATCATTATCTGCCATTCTTTTAGCAGGATCTTCCTGAGCGACCAGGACTTGGCTCTGACCAGTGAGAGACTTTAAAATTTCTTCCAACCCAAGCATGATTTTACCTTCTGTCGTGCCTTTCTTCGGCTTAGATTTTTCACAAGATCTTGCTAGATGTCTAATCTTCCAGCACTTGATCGGAAGGCATTTGTAATCTAGCTCTTGATGCCACAACCCAATTGCTGATGATAATTTGATGGAGTGTTTAAGAGGTTGGCTTAAATCTAGATATACACAGATTCTTGCGTAAGAAGCCAGTTTGCCTTGCTGCGACGCTTCCGAGAAAGAAATGTATGACCCTAGCAAATTGCCGGTGAGCCTAAAGATCTCCTTCATCCAAAGCTCCGGAGGCAACTTGTACATCCTGATCTAGACAGGGGCATTCTGGATCATTTCTTTGTGTGGGTCAAAACCCAGCGTCCAAGCCCTAATGAAAAGCCCTGAGTTTCCCATAAACCACGACCCACCCTTCAGGATACTATCTCTTTCGAACTCCGACTGGAACTCTATCTACAGAAACCCTAGAGCAAGGAAACACACCTCGGCCTTCCCCCCGAGCCACTTCCAATCGATCTGATCCTTAATTTTTTTCATGGAAGGCCAAATTCCTATGAACTTTGCTATCACCTCATTTTTTTTCAGCTTTTCCACCTTGGAATTTAGGAGCTCGTCTGGGACATTTACAACTAGGACCTCATTCAAAATTTGGAGATTGACATTACCAACTGCTATCCAAGTTTTGATCTACCCGACTTGGCTTGCTTCGGCCTCCAACAACAGTGCATTGAGCGCTTTGTTTTCCCTGCCTCTACCTCCTTCGCTAGCTTTCTCCTTAATTGATTCTGTCTTCTTCGCCTGCTCTGCCTTTTTCGTATGCTCTGCCTTTTTCCCATGCTCTACCTTTTTCGCTTCCATTTTTTTAATGAAACATATTAATTTTAATATTATATTTGGTGATTTTATTGCTCACAACGCCTTTCTACTAATATGTATTCCTTTTCTCTTTAATCAATATTTCCTACCTTAGAAAATGAGTTTTATTTAAGATTAAAAATATATTGTTTGTCCTTAATTTTTTTTTTAGTTTTTTTTTTAATTTTGAAATACTCACTGATTTCTCTTCATAATTACTAGTTTGTAAAAGCAAATGTATATTTTTATTTTGAATGAACAATAATTTAGAAACAAAATTTAAGTGCAGGGATTCTCCTAGTTTTTATTACTTGAATAATATTTAGGGGATCCTCATTTTTAATAGTAAATTTTTAAAGCTCCTCCTTTCGAATGATAGCCATATTTCATGAAATTATCGATTTAAAAATTCAAATGTGGACAACATTAGTAGGTTGTATGAAAATATTTGATTCATTAATATTATTTATGATTATAAATTTTTAAATACACATTCATATTTTAATTTTATACATGAATAATTGGATTATATATAAAAGTTTTATGTATATTTTTCAATTTATTAATATTTTAATTTTATATAATATGAGATTTTAGTTATATATTATTTATTTACAATATTTAATATAGTTATATAATATATTTAAATTGTTATGGGTATTTAGATTAAATATAAGTAATTATATTTTAAAGAATTAATAAATAGTAAATTCTTACATTGTACTAATAAATATATTTATTAACAATTTATAAAAAATAAAAGAGAAAAAAAGAAGAGAAGGGAGAGGGAAACTTAGAGAGATTATATAAAATACATAACATAATATATTATAAAATGATATATCTTATTTTGTTTTATTTTGCATATATTTTCTTCATGATTCCTTTTTATACAATATTATAAAATAATATTAGATATCATATATTTTATATAGTATAACACTGTATATTTAAATTAAACATATTATATCTTTATTATTTATATTTATTTATAACTTAATTGTATTTGTTTTATATGTAATATATAATATATAATATCTAATATAATTATGTTTATTGTTATATAATATATTTAATATTATGCCATTTATTTAATATACTTTTAAAATAATATTATATTGTAAATAATATATATTTTTTTGGGTTGGTAAACCGCACCGAAGTGCACAAAATTTTATTAATATCAAAAATAAGATTTACATATAACTTGAGATTAGTTTCTCAAGATTTTCAAATACATCATAATCAACAACAAAATTCATAGGCCAAAAAACCAATAGCCTCCTCAGACACCATCCAACTAGAACAACAATCAAACCATATTGTAGAAATCCCCAGAAGCAACCAGCACTGCGAAGGCTTCAATCTAAGTTGATGAATCCTCCTGATCCATTCCTATGGCCCGATGAATGAAATCTCTCCCTCGAATCACTTAAATTCTGTGATTAATCAGCTGCTGGCCAGCAAGGTCTAGGAGAAATGGCAGCCTCTCCAAGATTGCTTCCAGCTCTAGAAGTTTAGACAAGTCCCCCACCCTAGGAATTCCATTCTCCAAGTTTGCAAACACAAAGCATTCCACATCATCTCCTAGGATCGTCTCCTTGAAGGTCTCCCTTAAACAAACTAGGGCAACCACCTTTGATCCACCCAGGTCTAAAAGTAATGCTAGGAAACGCGACAAAATGTCGGTATTAACTCTATACCGATCCTCTGAAGTTAAGAAATTTCTCCCCAATACCATCTTCACCGCCTCTATGAAGAGCTTTCTCTTCACTTTGTAGATGACCAATAACCTATTATCAGTTATATTGCCCAGAAAGGCTACTTGGCAGTGGGAACTTCTCACCCTTATCAGAGTTTCCATGACTCTATGCTTGGATTGATGACTCCTACTCGGCTCTGGAATAAATAGATGATTTCCATCATTGGTGTTGATGCTTAAATTTTTAGGTTAATCACCAACAATGGGAGATCCTAAGGATGTGGAACTTGACCCTTAGAATAACTTCCAGATTTTAAAGAAGCTAGTTCTTCTCTCTGGTTTGTGGGGAAAAGGGAAGAAAAAATAAGATTAAACAAAATACCTAATCTATAAGGCGATGCGCCAGATTCATTATCTAACCCCATAGCACAATGATCAAACCTAAAAGATTCACTAGTAAAACTAAAGAGTAGAGTGCATGATTAATAACCCAGCATATGAAACAGATTTATCAGAGGCTAAGAATAGAAAGAAAGAAGAAGAAAGAATCAGAGACAAATCCAAATTTGCACAAAGCACCACACTCTCTTCATTGTTTGATGGAGAACAAAATACAGAGGAAAATAAATTGCACAAAATACAATATTGCATCCCTCATGAGAGGCACCTGCTGAGGCAAGAAAAATGTCTATGCTCTGCTGCTAAGAAACTTTTTGGTCATTTGTGTATATCTCCCTCTCTCTCAGATCTCTAATATTTATAACCTAGAAGCCAAAGAAACCCTTTTGAAAATCTTCTCCAACTACCCATAAATATCTATAACTATAATCCCATTGATTTCAGTTGTGATAACTGAAACCCCAAGTTAACTCCTCTTTTTGTTTTTGCCCATCTGAGTTGCATCTCCATTTCTTTTGACCTGCGTGAGAAATTCCTGCTCACACTAGTAGAATTTTAGCAAATAAATGACTAAGTGACTAAAACTTTTAGTCACAACAACTAAAAATGACTAAATTCTAATAATTTTTTGCAACTCATCTATAAATGAGTAAATAAATGACTAATTTGGTCATTGACTAAAAAATTATTTAGTCACACAAATAAAAATGACTAAATAGTTAGTCATTTATTTATCACAATCCATTTGAATAAATCATTTAAGGAATAAAAAATCAATAGCCCGCCAAAATACTCTAAAACTTTAATAAACATACTCTAAAACTTTCGTCGAAATCTTATTTTCAGGTGTAGCCCGCCAAAATGGAGTTTTCATTTTAATAAACATACTCTAAAACCTTCATCCAAACCTTATTTTCAGGCGTAGCCCGCCAAAATGGATAAGTGTTTCAGTAAAGAATGACAGAGAATGGTAAGGAGATGTGCATGACAGGAGGCATAGGATTCATTGCTTCTTATCTCATTCCTACTCTGCTCAACAAGGGTTACATTGTTTGCACTATTGTTTGTAATCCAGGTATTTAATTGACATATATTTGCATAATCTCAAATTCCTAATTCAGATGCTTTTGAAGTATCAATGTATGCTATATAGGGTTTAGAATGTATCCTATATAGGGTTTAGAATGATTTCTTTTAATTTAAAAAAATAAATAAATGATGTATTTGCCTGTGATTAGATGATGTGGAGATCTCCTAAATCTGCCCCAGCTCACTATCCTCTTTGGAACTGTATTCATTACTCCAGCTGCTAGGGTTTTGCATATGACATCTTTAATATCTTCATGACAGTGGCTTTTAAATAGATCTCAGTCTTTGCTTTAATATTTATCATGGTAACCCTTGAGTTCCATAATCCACCTTCAATCTCTTCTAAGAATGTTGTCTTAAGCTAGACTGCATAGTATGCATATAAAGCAAGTCCTTCATACCTATCATTGTTTCAAACTAGCACTCACTACCTTGCTTAAAATTTTGCCTCCATAAGCACAACAACATGTTTTAAAATCATGGTTGCCAGTGATTGACCATTAAGGTCACTACTTTCATCAAGATACAATGAGATTTTTGTCTTCAAACTCAAGGTATTATGCAGGATAACATTGTGAATTGTTTGCTATGTAGGGTTTGATTTTCTTGCATATTTACTACTTTGCTAATTTCCTTTAAGACTAGAATTGCACTCTTAGCTACAATCTCAAACAACTCACTCATTGTCACTTGAAGATTCCTTTCATGAGCATCCTTCTATAAAATCAAACCATGCCCTATAGACTGCCTACTTATATACTACATGAGACTCATTGTTTCATGGTATTGTGGGTCTTAAGATCCTTCAACCTTATTGTCACTACTTCACAGTCCACAAGGTATTATTCACTATTCTCCCATCTTTGATGAGTCTCAAAACACTGCTTAAACATGCAATCCACTACCTCCATTATACAATGGCTAAGAAGAAACATTGAACCTGTGATTACCACTATTACTTCATTTGGACAGTCATTCCCTGATTGCATTTGCCTTGTCTAACAATGTTAATAGCATTTGAAAAACCCTTAAGGTCAGTAAGGGGGTAAGGAAATTCACTTTTAAAATCTCCACTTTATTATGCAAGGTTTGAGCTTTATTATCTTGTCACTGCTCAGCCTCTTTTTGACTGTCACACCTTAAGTGACTGTCATTCTTCTTACCATAGATTGCATTTACAAATGTCACTGAGCTACATAGTGTGCTTGTTATTGGCTACAATCTTTAGATTGCAAGATTTTATTATTGGCTACAATGTCTCAATCTTTCTAGTATTGCAACCTCATTAATCCACTAGAGTTATGGTTTATGTTTCTATGGAGGCCTAGGGTTTGTACCCTAGTCATGCTCTTACCAATGCTTTTGTTGGTATTAAAAAACAACCTTAAATCTTGGGTCAGAAACTTAGCTGTCTTGACAGGGTGTGGTATGATCTTGGATTATATCCTAGAGTGTGTGGTAAGCTTGTGTTTGATCATTCAGGTATGTAAACCTGATTAGGGAAATGTATCCTATATAGCATGGGTCTTGCTTTAATACTTCCCATAATGGTTATTAGCAGATCACATTATTATAGTTTGTGGTAACCCAAGATTGCATTCAAGTATGTAACAAACTTGGTCTATAAGTTAAGTTGTACACTTTTAAGTAACATTCATAAGGTTTAGAAAATCTTGATCACTCTCTAGAATAGCCCATTAAACATGGGTTGTTCTTGAATGCACTACATAATTGATATAACACAACCACTTTGCATATCAACCAAAGTTATTGGCTCTTTATTGTAGAAAGAGGTAATCACTCTTGGATCATGCTATCATTACATTGTAACCTATTAAACTTCAGTCAACCTGAATGCACCCAATGATGATTGACACCTAATTGTGATGATAGTGATTAATTTGTACATGAATTGTGCTCATATGAGTGCCTCCATTTCTATCATAACATAGCCACATTAAACTTGGGTCACACATGAATGCATCATGTATTTGTTATAGCACAACTGTGCCACATGACCAATAGAGTTATGGATCACATAATTACAGTCACAAGAATTTGTTCCTCGGTTGTGCTCTTATGTTGATTCCATTACCGTTACAACATAACCCTTTGGACTTATAATGCTCAAATCCTTACATTTCTTATTTTCTCTTTGGATGGATGGCAATTCAATGGTAGGGATTTGTATGCAAGTCATGCTTATATTAGTTCCTTCATCATGATTACACAATAGTATACATTGGAATTTCCTTTCTTGAACCTTTACTTCATTTTTTGTTGTTAGGGTTTCTAGTTAACTCCTACTAACATACTTTTGGAATAAATGTTTGATTGCATTACTTCGAGTGTGAAGAATTTTGTTTTCTTCTTATAATATATTTATTAAGAGCTATAGTAGAAAGCTTCTTATGCTGCAACCCATCCTATGAACTTACTTTAAGATACATTTAGGAGGCTTCATGGATTTTTTGTGATTTATACAACTTTTGTTTTGATAGTAAATGACATTGGATTCTTTCTGAAATTGAAATGATTTATTAATTATAGTTTTATGATGATCAAATGTTTTATTTAGAAGGGGTTAATATATGGCATTTTTATGTGCATGAAGAATAGACTGTGATGCAACATTCAAGTATGGATGGTTCAGGAAAACTTGGATTCTTATCAGTGACATAACTAGGTTGGAGAGTACCTTGAGCCAGTCTGAAACACTTCCAGATGTTTTCGCTCAGAAGCAGAACTTGAGTATAGGAACACAAATGTTAGTGGACAGAGAAAATCTCTACTGGTCCAATTTTGGATCCAATTTGAGGTCGTGAATAGCAAATAGAGAAAGTTCCTACATTATAAAGATAAAATCATAAATTTGTTGGTCCAATTTGACATCTAATTTGAGGTTGTGAAGCTCCGACAGAGAAAGTTCCTACATTCTAAAGATAAAATCATAAATCTACTTGGTCCAATTGTAAAGATTTGTCTTTTAATTATACTTTTTGACATTTGTCTTGATATAAATTGTTGCTTTAGAATTATGGTATTGCTTTTCTTCTAATGTTTTCAACCCTCATTTCAGGGAAGAGCTTCAAAGATGGTTCCTTTAGATGGAGAATACACTTTTCCACTATAGGTTTCATCTAGAAACACCAGAAGCTTAGGTACTGTCATACTCAGAGAAAAATTAGGAGTCATGCAATGATACTCATTTTTGGAGGTTTGGTTAAGAACTTTAAATATTTGGCTATGTGCATAGAGAATGTTCATGGAGTGTAAACTTCCTTACAAAGCAGTTACCACAGTAGAGTTTGAGGTGAATTGTACCTGCTATTTTATGTTGATATGGATATGTTCTAACCTGTAGTTAATTGTTGTAGCATAACAGATAGGCTAAATAGTTGTTCATATACCATTATTTCTAATTCAAAATTGCTATATCTTATTCTAGGAGCAAATCATAGGGGGAGTCTATACATAAGACACCATTGTTTCAAATTCAAAATTACTAGCTCTTTCACAATTGTTTGCTTCATTTATTTGATATAAGACAGCCTTCTATATAGAAGATGCTCTCAAAATCATAGTAAAGTCCTTTATTCCAGGAATATTGTTTAGAATCTTTCCATCATAATAATGAACAAAAGCATTAGTCATTAACCTAAACTTTGTAAGAGTTTCATCAAATTCTACTTTTCCACTCTCTTTTCCATTTTAAACTTTATTCCCAATTTCATCCATGAAGAACTTCCTCAGCCTGTAGATCCTGTTGTTAGCCATAACTTTACCAGGTGTTGAGGATAGCTTCGAGTTTTTACCCAAGCATCAATTGACAAAATTTGGCCTTACCAGATACAATGTGTTGAAAGCTCTTTGAAGTTATTCTGGAAAGGGGTTCCTGACAGTATAATGCGTAGTTTTGAATTAACCTTTTTACATGAATTCCATTGTATCTGGTAAGGCCAAATTTTGACAAAAGACAACAATTGAAAAAATTCGGCCTTACCAAATATAATGGAATTTATGCAAAAAGGTTAATTCAAAATTGTGCATTATACTCTCAAGAACTCTTTTCCAGAATAACTTCAAAGAGATTTTCAACACATTGTATTTGGTAAGGCCGAGTTTTGTCAATTACTGCTTGGGTAAAAATCTGAAGCTATCCTCGACACCTGGTAAAGTTATGGCTAACAACAGGATCTACAGGCTGAGGAAGTTCTTCATGGATGAAATTGGGAATAAAATTCAGAATGAAAAAGAGAGTGGAAAAGTAGAATTTGATGAAACTCTTGCAAGTTTAGGTTAATGACTGATGCTTTTGTTCATTGTTATGATGGGAAGATTCTGAACAGTCTTCCCAGAATAAAGGATTTTACTGTGATTTTGAGAGCATCTTCTATACAGCAGGCTATCTTAGATCAAATAAATGAAGCAAACAATTGTGAGAGAGCCAACAATTTTGAATTTGAAACAATGGTGTCTTATGTATAGACCCCCCTTGTGATTTGCTCCTAGAATAAGGTATATCAATTTTGAATTAGAAACAATGGTATATGCACAACTATTTAGCCTATCTATTATGCTACAACAATTAACTACAGGTTAGAACATATCCATATCAACATAAAATAGTAGGTGCAATTCACCTCAAACTCTGTTGTGGTAATTACTTTGTAAGGAAGTTTGCACTCCTCCATGAACATTCTCTGTACACATCAGTATGTTGGTAATTATCTTGATCTCCTTTGTGATCAAAAGAATAGTGAAGTTCATTACATAACTCATGACCATTTTGCAGTGCCATGATTCAGTGCTCTTTTACTTCTTACTCACTGTGTTCTCAATCACCATGTGCAAATGACTTAGAGGATAAATCTTTGATTTCAATGGCCTTGCATAGCACTTAAAGAAATTTCCATTCATGTCTTAGCATTTAACAACCATATAGGGCATATGAAACATAGCTTATTGAAATCACCGTTGACACAAAACTCCTAAAGATCACCACCCTAGACTATTAGACAACTTCCTCCATTCATGTCACAACACAAGGTCCCTGTAGGTTGAAAGTATTGCCCTTGAAAACATACCATTGTATTGATAATGTCTTGAGGACTAAGGGTCCCACTTGGAGGTAAAGAATAATCTCATATGCATTCATTCTTAGGTTCATATTTCAATTTGTTATATTTATGTGCAGCTTCTAATGAGCTTGGCGAACTACATTATATAAAATGAGAAGCTCCTTCAGCCAATTGTGTTGTTTCCTAAAGTTGATGGCATGGAAGAATTTGCAGCATTGTCTTCCAACATTGAAATCACTGACCTTCAAAACAAAGATACTAGGACCCTCCCTTCAACATTTGTGAAGTCACTACCTTAATCAAATTGGTCACTATCCTTTCATCATCTTTGTTTGGCATTTTACTGTACTATGATAGTCCTCTCACAATGACCACCATATCGTGATTGTGAAAATTCTAAACCCATCACTTGGACAGTCAAAACTTCCACCTCACAGCCACAAGAATAAGATACACTGATAATGTACAGTTCCAAGTAAGTGTATCAGACTTGGTGATCCTTGTTTTTTGTCATATCTTGTAGTTACAAGTGCCTTGCTAGACATACATGAAAATGTGGAAGCATAGACAAGGCAAGCGAACTATTTCAAAAAATGCCTCAAAGAAATGGGATATCATAGATACCTACTCTCTCACAAGCACTTCAACTCATGCCTGTGGTGATGCGGGGCTTTCCTGCATCACCGCAGGCATGACTTGAAGTGCTTGCGGGAGATCGGGTGATGCAGAGCTTTCCCAAAAATATGGCTTTGCACAAATATATTACAGAAATTTGGCTTGCTTCTTCATTTATCTCAGGAATTAGGTACCCTCGCATCACCCACTCTCCTACAAGCACTTCAAGTCATACCTGTGGTGATGCAGGAAAGCCCCACATCACCATAGGCATGACTTGAAGTGCTTGCGGGAGAGCGAGTATCCATGATATCATAGGCAGGATGCTGGAAAAGGTTGTCAAATTTGGATTTACACCTGCTAATTGCATTTTCTTGAAAGTTTCTAAAGCCTTTTCAAAAAATCCATTTTGTGCATATCCTGCAATCATTACATTCCAAGAGATGGCATCTCTTTGAGCCATTCCATCAAACAATTCACGTGCCTTATCTATACTTCCACATTTTGCATACATGTCTACCAGAGCATTTCCATCTATAATATCTGATAAAAATCCCCCTTCCATTATGTTATAATGGATGTCCATACCTTGTTCCAAAGCTCCCATTTTGGCACAGGCAGGGAGGATCCTGGCAAAGGTTGTCGAATTTGGCTTTACACCTACTAATTGCATTTTCTTGAAAGTTTCTAAAGCCTTTTCAAAAAATCCATTTTGTGCATATCCCACAATCATTGCATTCCATGAGATGACATCTCTTTGAGGCATTCTGCCAAACAGTTCACATGCCTTGTCAATGCTTCCACATTTTGCATACATGTCTACCAGGGCAGTTGAAACTACAACATATGAAAAAATTAATCTATCCATTACTTTTTGATGGATGTCCATACCTTGTTCCAATCCTCCTCATTTTGGTGTAGGCAGGAAGGATGTTGGCAAAGGTTGTGGAATTTGGCTTTACACCTACCAATTGCATTTGCTTGAAAGTTTTTAAAGTCTTTCCAACAAATCCATTTTGTGCATATCCAGCAATAATTGCTCTCCCTGCATCCCCGCGCACACACAAAAGTTCCTTCACGGGGATGCGGGGAGAGCCCACCATCCAGTACCCTCATGCCCTGGCTCCTTGCGGGGGAGCCTGGACTACATAGAGATAAGTATGTGAGGCAACAATCATGCCAAATGAAATATCCAACAGATGTCTTCCCTGAATTTCTAAGAAAGTTCATCCTACACGACTACATTACTTACACCTCTCTTCATTCTTCTTTCCTCCTTTATATTGCAGTCAATCAGGAGGCTAACAATATGAACACACTACCATTCAAATCATTCTACATACCATGAAAGTTTCATGCCACCTTCTCAATCATATGAGCTCTCTCTATGCTCTCTCTATGCAGTTCATGAGACCACATTTTTTCTCTTCCCACATCCCTGCACACACACAAAAGTTCCTTCTTGAGAATGTGGGGAGAGCCTGCCATCCCACGCCCTCATGTCCTAGTCCTTGCGGGGCTGCAAGGGAGCCCAGACTACATAGAGATAAGTAGGTGAGGCAGCAATCACGCGAAATGAAATACCCAACAAATGTCTTCCATGAATTTATAAGTAGGTTCATCCTGCAAGGCTACATTACTTACACCTCTCTTCATTCTTCTTTCCTCCTTTATATTGCAGTCGATCAGGAGGCTCTCTCTCTAAGCTCTCTCTATGTAGTTGATGAGACCACATGTTTTTGAGGCATTCTACCAAACAGTTCATGTGCCTTGTCCATGGTTCCACATTTTGCATACATGTCTACCAGGGTAGTTGCAACTACAACATCTAACAAAATTCCTCTATCCTTCATGCTTTGATGGATGTCCATACCCTATTCCAAAGCTCCCATTTTGACACAGGTAGGGAGGATGCTAGCAAAGGTTGTGGAGTCTAGCTTTACACCTGCCAATTGCATTTTATTGAAAGTTTCTAAAGTCTTCTCAAAAAGTTTAATTTGTGCATATCCTGCAATCATTGCAGTCCATGAGACCACATTTCTTTGAGGCATTTTGTCAAATAGTTTACATGCTTTGTCTATGTTTCCACATTTTGCATACATGTCTACTAGGATAGTTGCCACTACAATATCTGCCAAAATTTCTCTATCCTTTATGCTTTGATGAATTTTTATACCCTATTGCAAAGCTCCCATTTTGTCACAGGCTGGGAGGATGCTGGTAAAGGTTGTAGAATTTGGCTTTAGAACTGCCAATTGCATTTGCTTGAAATTTTTGAAATCCCTTTCAACAAATCCATTTCATAAATATCCTAAAATTATTGCATTCCATGAGATTACATCTCTTTGAGGCATTCTGTCAAACAGTTCATGAGTTTTTCACATTTTGCATACATGTCTACCAGAGTATGTCCAACTACAGTATTGGACAAAAATCCCCATTTCATTATGCTTTGATAGAGGTCCATACCATGTTCCAATGTTCCCATTTTGGCACAAGTAGGGAGGATGCTGATAAAGGTCATGGATTCTGGCTTTACACATGCTAGCAAAGGTTGTTAGTTTTTTATTGATAATGTTCTATAGATTTTTCATTATGGTCCAACTGGGAAAACTTTAAAAAAATCATTGATCGAGTACTGAAAATTGTATTTTTGCTTTGTAGGTCCTCTCTTTATTGTTTGAAAGGATAGTTTGTGAAAGAACTTCCAGCTATGCATGAAGAAAACCTACAAGCAACTGTCAAGGGACAGAGATTCATGCAAAAGATAGTGATCATGCAAACATTAAAAGATAATCTTAGAGTCAATGAGAAGAAATATGCAAATCTTACAATCTTGTCAGTGTCTCAAGAGGCATTTAAAGGGGTAAGGAGACAACCTTCTAGTATGCATTTGATAGTGCCAAATCGCATGATAGTCAAGAGTCTTCATGTTAGATGCATGAACACCTAGGACAATACCATAGAGTTGGTACAAGTGATCAGCAACAAGGTTGAGGGTTATCATGAGCTATCTGCCAAGACACATATATTTTGCAACAACAGTATCATAATGGGATGTTGATTTCTATATTAGAGGTGATGATATGATATGACAGTTGTTCATGATAGTGATGTGATAAGTGTCAGGACCAATGATGGATTGTGTGAACTTGTAACAATCTAGCATATGACATAGAGTGCATACCTAGGTAACAGTAGCAGTGATGAACTATTTTCAAGGAATTTGGAAAAGATATAGTGATGTCAGAGGTAGTCAAGGCATTCAATAGAGGGGTAGTGTTCTACGTTGATGGGAGGCAAAGTATAAGTGAAAGCATACCAGAATAATGAGCTAGGTAGTGGCAGTCATGAGGTATTTTATTTTATAAAGGGAAAATACATGACAGTAGGTTGACAAGTGATTGGACAATGCATTTCAAGAAACTACAAGTTTGATTAGGACAATGCATAGCCTATTCATAAGGAAATATTATTGAATAACAGTCCATGACAATTGAGACATCCTACCAAAGATGACAGTCATCAAAGGCATAATCATCAGAGATAAGGATAGTTTATTGCTACAAGTAACAATTCATAGTGGTAGCTTATGAACTAGAGCAAGTTGGGTGCATGAGACAGGATCTCTACAGAGATGATAGTGTGATCTTGAACTAGGCTGACAGTGAGCTTCATGGGATAGTCATGGATTTGTGAAGAAGACATCTATGAATGTCTTTATGCTTCTATGCTCAATAATACTAAAAAAATTAGTTTCTTGCTCATTCTTTGGGCTATGTATTGTAACCATGAAGGTTTTTTTAGAAAAGAGAAATCATTATAACTTATTTTCAGATCTATATGTTGTTTGTAAGCATTTTTTATCAATAAAACAAGTTGTTTTACCTTCTCAAAGTTGTTTCTATTGATTGTCAGGAACACTGAGAGAGGGGGTAAATCAGTGTTCTAAAAATCTTTTCATGCAATTTAACTTTCATCCATTTCCCAAAATTAATTAAACAAAAACACAATATGCATATGAACAACAACCATGAAAATATGACACATGAACACCAAGATTTTTACGTGGAAAACCCAAGAAGGGAAAAACCACGAAGAGGATTAGCTCTCAAATATATATTGCAATCTTTACAAAAATAATGTTCAGGCTTGGTAAGTCCACGGGCCTAGAACATGCTGGCTCACTGCCATGAAGTACAACTAGGTCTAGCAAGCTCACTACCTCAACCCTAAACCTAGCAAGATTACAATAAGGGCTATTAAACCCTGAGGGTTGTTAAACCCTGTTGAAGGCTCACTACCTTGATGATGAAATCTTGCTTCCAATCAGATTGCACATGAAAATTGAATACTGCTTAAACATCTACCACTATGCCAGGTGTAGTCATTTAATAGCTGAATTCTGAATCCCAAGTCTTCATTCTCACTGATCTGTTATTCACATTTTCGCATTCTCTTCCACACCCACACTATTTCACTCAACCAAAATTCATTTCTCTTATATATCTGCATCATGATTTGATCCATAGTTAGGTTGACATCCAAGAAGTAAAATGTGTACATAGAAAGATGTACCTTGTCAGCTCAATCAATGCACTATGTGTCACGCGGACCCAAATCTTTGCCCAAGCGTATTCATATAGGTCAGCTCTAATCACTCAATTACTTGAATAGATCTTTCACACACTATCCTTTCTCCACATCATGATTTATCTCGCCAATCAGCCTGTTCCTCAAGAGCATGCTTAACAAGTTCATCTGCTGACTTACAACTTCTACTGCGGATCACAAAACACTTCCAAAATTGTATCAAGGACTCTTTACACATTCCCAATCTTACCCTTAGAACCACAAGGCATAATATCATCTTGTGGAGAAATGCAGACCATCAGAACTCATACTCTATCTCTGTCAAACACTATGCTGATACTTAGCAGCTCGTAGCTAATCTTCCGGTGGACTTTAGATCTCCTAACTCTGGACTAAGACACTTCATAGAAGTGTTTATGACACCTTAAAACCACATAACAAAATACTATCTGTGGGGGAATACTGACCAATGCACTAGACCCTGTTCATTGTTCCTGTTATACCTTTGCTTATCTGAACTTAGACAATTCTTCAAGGTGACTTCTAGAGGAGATCATGACTTAACCTTTGAAGCATAACACTATCAAACAATTGAGAACATCATACCTGAACCATATTATCAGATCATCATCTACGGAGACATACTATCTAATTTACTGTCCTCTACTCAAAATACTTTCCATACTTAGCCATTTTCTATCAACCGGACCTAGGATCCAACATGTTCTTCTGGAGATTTCTCTTCCTATCATGGTGATAAGATCTATAAGCCTTGTTTCCATCAATGAAAACATATAGGTCCATACCAGAGCAGTGTCTCTTACCTATAATCTCCCCCTTTAGTATTGATGGCAACACTTAGTGAAAAATGCTTGACTGCTCCCCCTGAGATGATTATCCATTATTCACTAATCTACTTCTCCCCCTTTGAAATCAATGGCAAAGGGTGTGATTTGGAACCCAAATTTTTTCAAAATTTTAATATGTTTTTTTGTACTCTACCTCATATTTACAAGTACACTCTTCATCTTAATATTACATATATTTGAGGATGTCATTGAATATGTTTTTAATTTGCACCCACTCAATGTCCCAACCTTTCTGAGCATTGTCCAAAATTTGAATGTGTCCACTATAGAGAAAAGCTAAAGCTTCTACCTTTTTGAGATCATAAGGTGTGTCTATTTGTACAGCTACCCTAGCCTCTGCAACAAGATTTGTCATTGAGTCCAGTTTAGGACAGACTAGTCTCCTTAGTTGTCCCATTCTACTTTTTATTTGATATTTTCAATTTATTATGCTAGTCAAATCATTGTGGATGCTAATTATTTTTGCTTCTTTATAATTTCTAACTGATTCTATTACTGGATCAAATTTGGTAGAGATGTCCATCATTTTCTGTTTCAGCTCTTTGATCTTTTCTTCAATCTATTGAGCAACTTTTGTCTAGGATAGACAAAATTTGTACACATCTCCAGCTTCTTTTACAACTCTTTTAATGTTGGCTATTGAATTATCTAACGAAATTTTATCATTGGCTATCATTGTCTTTAATTCTTCCAGTCTTTTTCCCTCAAATTCCTGCCTTACTTTTGTTTTTGCAGATTTCTCAAAAGATTCAAACTGATTACTTACTGAATTTATTAATCCCTTCAAATATCTTGCTAGGGGCATGGATGAATCCCTCTTGTGGGTGGGTAGTAGCTTCTCCAAAATCCCAGATGCTTCATCAATCAGTTTACTACCCTCAATATGTGATTTCAACATCTCTTCTTGAGCCTTTGCTTGGACAATTGAAACCCACATAAATTTCTATGCCGAAGACATTGTGTCCAGATTTATTGGGCCATGTAGAAATTCTGGTTCATCCAAATCTTGTTTCTCTTTCTCTAGCACTTCTTTTACTGATGTAGCAGTGTCTTGGCATAGTAGGCACTTCTTCTTTCTGATTTTGTTCCAGATCATCTAATTCCATATTCTTATTGGTTTCCTCTGCTTGTTTAGGTGGAGGATTTACTAATTCTTTCTCAGTTTTCCTTATGTCAATATTATCCTCAGTCTGTTGTGTCAAAGAGATTCTCACTTGAGAGTCATCAGTAGGTTCCTCTTTCTCCTCACACATTCTGTCATCTGTATCTAGTTCTTGACCCAAATTTATTGCCGGAGCAGATGAATTGATAGGAACATTAATTTCTTCATTGACACTTGCAATGGGAAGATTGTGTTGTTTCAAAGCTTTCAAGATAATTTCTTCTAATTCTTTTACCACTTTATCAATATCACCCAGCATTAACAAATTCATTCTTGTTTTAGTTCTAAATTGATCCTTGGTCTCCTTTGAAATCATGTTTTCTTCCTCTGCAGTGATTTATGGACATAGTCTAGTCAACACATGTTTTCTTAGCTCAATATCTTTAGCTCTGGCATTCTCCTTTCTGATGCTCAAAATATTTGCTAGAATTTCTGGGAGATCAGAGATGATCTCAATGAGGGCTTTGCTAAAAGTGTTGAGATAGTTTACAGTGGCTTCCTCCAGATTCCTTTTGTCATCATCACTATATTCATCATAGTGCTTAATCATAGGTTTTAGATTCCCATCTACAATGACAACCTTTACTATATCTACAAGTGCTGGAGGCATTTTCTGTCTTTTACTGGATTGATCTTTTCTGAAGGATTTTTCTTTAGTGCTTCCGGAGGCTTTGACAGTCTCAATTTTCATCTTTTTGATCTCTTCATCTGTCTCTGTCTCCTCTTCATCCTTTTCACATACACTAACATATAATCTTTTTCCGTTCATATTTTTCCTCTTCATATCTTTGGAAGAGGATTCTTTTGATGTTTTCTCCAGGTTCATTGATGATGTGACATTAGAGGGGGTAGCGGAGCTCCTAGTAGTCCTCTAAACTTTTTCTAGTTTCTCCTTCCTTAACTGGGATTTCTCCATAACCTGTACCAGTTCACTCTTTTGTTTTTCTTTTGCTACTTTCTCCCTTACCTCTTTAGTTGTTTTTTGGTGATGCCATATCTTGCAGTAATCTCTTCTTCAAGTTTTGCATAGTCTTCTAATTTGTCCTTCACAATTAAATTCAAATCATCTTTTGCTCTTGTTCTTTCTATAACTTCTGCTTCCAAAACATTCAATGCTTCACTTGCTGATAACAATTGATCACTGACTTCTATGTATTTATCTTTGAATTTAATGACTTGCTCTTTTAGCTTTAAGATGCATTCATTGGCTTGTTGCAAGTTTTCTTTCAGATCCCTGACCTCTGCTTTAGAATTTTCAAGATCCATAAGGGCTGCTTCTAGTTGGTTGTATCTTTCATAATTTCCATACCTTCTTGCTGCCATGATCATACTATCCCAGATCTTCCTTAAGCTATTAAACTTTTTGAAAGGAACTTGGCTCTGATACCAATTGTTGATTGTCAGGAACACTGAGAGGGGGGGTGAATCAGTGTTCTAAAAATCTTTTCATGAACTTTAACTTTCAGACGTTTCCCAAAATTAATTAAACAAAAACACAATATGCATATGAACAACAACCATGAAAACATGACACATGAACACGAAGATTTTTACATGGAAAACCCAAGAAGGGAAAAACCATAGAGAGGATTAGCTCTCAAATATATATTGCAATCTTTAAAAAAATAATGTTCAGGCTTGGTTACTCTATGGGCCTAGAACATGCTATCTCACTGCCATGAAGTACAACTAGGTCTAGCAAGCTCACTACCTCAACCCTAAACCTAGCAAGATTACAATAAGGGCTGTTAAACCCTATTGAAGGCTCACTGTCGGCTCACTGCCTTGATGATGAAAGCTTGCTTCCAATCAGATTGCACATGAAAATTGAATACTACTTAAACATCTGCCACTATGCTAGGTGCAGTCATTTAATAGCTGAATTCTGAATCCCAAGTCTTCATTCTCACTGATCTGTTATTCACATTTTCACATTCTCTTCCACACCCACACTATTTCACTCAACTAAAATTTATAGCTCTTATATATCTGCATCATGATTTGATCCATAGTCAGGTTGACATCTAAGAAGTAAAATGTGCACATAGAAAGATGTACCTTGTCGGCTCAATCCAATGCACTATGTGTCACGTGGACCCAAATCTTTGCCCAAGCATATTCATATAGGTCAGCTCTAGTCACTCAATTACTTGAATAGATCTTTCACACACTATCCTTTCTCCGCATCATGATTTATCTTGCCAGTCGGCCTATTCCTCAAGAGCATGCTTAACAGGTTCATTTGCTGACTTACAACTTCTACTACAGATCACAAAACACTTCCAAAATCGTATCGAGGACTCTTTACACATTCCTAATCTTACCCTTAGAACCACAAGGCATGATATCATCTTGTGGAGAAATGCGGACCATCAGAACTCAAACTCTGTCTCTGTCAAACACTATGCCGATACTTAGCAGCTCATAGCTAATCTTCCAGTGGACTTCAGATCTCCTAACTCTGAAATAAGACACTTCATATAAGTGTTTACAACACCTCAAAACCACATAACAAAATACTTATCTGTGGGGGAATGCAGACCACTGCACTAGACCCTATTCATTGTTCCTGCTATACCTTTGCTTATCTAAACTTAGACAATTCTTCAAGGTGACTTCCAAAGGTGATTAGAACTTAACCTTTGAAGCATAACACTATCAAACAACTGAGAACATCATACCTGAACTGCATTATTAGATCATCATCTACGGAGACATACTATCCAACTTACTCTTCTCTACTCAGAATACTTTCCATACTTATCCATTTTCTGTCAATCGGACCTGGGATCCAACATGTTCTTCTGGAGATATCTCTTCCTATCATGGTGATAAGATCTCTGAGCCTTGTTTCCATAAATGACAACATCCAGGTCCATACTAGAGCAGTGTCTCTTGCCAATAGTTTCACTATGCAAGCTTGAAAATATACTACTAAATATACTAATGACTAAATGCAAGCTTCAAAATGACTAAATATACTACTAATTGACGTCAATTAATAATTAAATTGACTAAATATACTACCAATTGACATAAATCAGTGAATAGTGAATAAATATGACTAAATATATGACCAATTTTAAATCAATGAATAAAAATGACTAAATAAGTGACCAGATTACAACAATCAATGACTAAATATACTACCAAATCGATCAATCAAAACAACCAATAAATGAGTAAAAATAGTTTAGTCATCAATTTGGTCATGTTATAAATGACTGGCAATAAACTACTAATGGTCACATGACCATGTTTGGCCATTTATAAGCAGTTTTTAGTAGTTTTTTAGTAATATATTGCTCTTTTTGTAATAGTGTCATTTGCTTTGTTGTTAGCTTGCCGTGAAAATATCTTCCATAGAAATGAATAAAGCGATGCTTTATTTATTAGGCTGCATATTACTTTGCTGTAGCTTTTACCTCTTGTGAGAGTCATATAATATAATATAAGAATCCTTACAAATAGAGTCTTAGCTTTATAAGCTGGAGGGACCCACATGTTATGATTCTTTTAATAAAAGATCACACATTATTTTAATATGATTTTACTCCTGTGAGTCTTATGTAAGATAATGAGACTCTTTACATTTATTTATCTTTAGAAGGGGCCCACCACTTTAATATGTCTTAACTTTTATTCAAAGAAACATTTAACTCCTAATAAATTTGACTCACGTGACTTTCATATTAAACCTTTGAAAAGATTTAATAAAAGAGACCATTTATCTGACTTCAGCTTCAGCCACACATTGCAACGATGCTCATTTGGGAGTGAATTTCTTTGCTCACCCTCATACTCCTGTGGTTGCGCCAAGTGGCAGCTTCTGTGTTCTCCTTTCTTTTGCTTCTTGGAGCCGTTGATTTGAATCTGCATCCTATAGTTGTTGTGTTGCTGCATTTGGAAACCTTATCTCTTATTCTTTGTATTTGAAGTCTCTATAACTCTTTGGCCGGCATAAATTTGTAGAGGGTAGACTTAGGGTCTGCATGCCATTTGAATGATGCTCCATATTTGGGTTTGTATCCATAGTTTATATTTTCTGTGAGTCTCTCTCTTGAAACACTATGCTCTTTTATTATTCATACTTTATTGATAGTGCCATTGTTCTTCAGGGGTCTGCAAGGCTTCTTTAGATATGCTGAGACTTGGTTTTAATATGCTATGCCATAGTTAGAAAGGCTTGGGCTTGCATTTTTATATGGGTTGTGCTATACTCCAAACACATATACTATGGCTTGCATCATATTTCATTGGTAGCACCACCATTCATTTGATACCTACATTGGAGCTTCATTCGATTTGGTTGTGCCTTGTTTGGTATGGCTGAGTGCTTTATTCATGGTATAGAGGCCACCTTCCTTCATTCATAAGACCTGTGCCTTCCTTGTATCATGACTACGTTAAAACTTATTTGTGTCTATATCTTCATTTCTTTGGCTGCCAACTTCATTTGTTTGTAGATTTGTTATATGAAGGAGACCATGTCATTAGAGAGGCTGAGTCATGTCCTCCAGGCTGGCGCCTTTACTTGCTAAGTTGTATGCCTTTATATGCCTGAACCATATTCTGTTTACCTCACATGCTTTGATTTTAAGCTGGTGCACCATACATTAGAGGTTGATGTTATAGTTGGGGCTTAAACTATTCAGACTATATTTCCTTTCTATTAGGTGCTCCTTTTCTTGGCTAAGCCAAACATGGTTGTGGCATCCTTCAATAAGGCTAGGCCATATTATGATATTGTGTGCCTTTACCAAGGAAGATCCTTCGATCCACGTATGGCCTCGCCTCATACTTGAAACCGTTGCTAAAGCCATTTCTCTAAGAGGTCGCGGTAGGTTGTGACTTGTATTTGGTTGAGGCTTTGTGCCTTCACCTCTTATGACCGAGTCAATGTTTGGTTGAGTCCTGAGTCATGTTCTTTATATAGTTGAATCTAATCTTAAAGAACACCTTGGATTTGAGAAGCTCGTGATCCATTTGCCTGATGTTGTTTCAATTAGCTATGACTCATTAGTATGCACCATACTCCTTGTGACTTTTGCAGTGATCTTGCATAGTGGCTAATTTGTCATTTCTTTATGACTGCACCATGAATCTATAGATTACACTATGAGTCTATATACTAAGCCCTCTTTGCAATGAATTGGTGCTATTTCTTTATGGGCTGAGACTCTCTACTGAATCATCATCCATTTCTATCTAAATAACTTGCAACTTAATTGACTCAATCTTTCATTGAAACTAATTAGCTTCTGAATCCCACTGAATTCTATTTGAGGAATGATAGAAACTAGGAAAAGAACCAAATAGCCACAAATTTGACACACATTGAAAAGTTTCAAAATGGTGTGAAAAATTCTCACCAGTTCTTGGCGACTGGCAGGGAAAATGAGATTGCTCATTGTGAATCCTAAAATCTCTGGTTTTGCAAATCAAAGCCTTGTCCATCAGGCATAGAGTCAAATATTTGACCCAGAAACTACGAGTACTCTGAAAACACATCTATTGAGACAAATTACCAAACAAAATGCATTGATTCTAAAACTAAAACACTACTGGATAAAACACATACTGTAACTGACGGGCCACTGAAAACTAATTACAAATTGATGACAACTGACCATACTGAAGCCAAAACTAAAACTTATACACAACCATAACTAGATTTTTGAAACCCTGACCACCTGATGATTATCAAAACCTTCGAGTCCTTTATGCAGTTGAGACTTATTGAAAGCAAACAAAACTGAAATTGAAACCTAATGTTGATGCTACAACTTATTCTGAAAATCTTGAAACTAAGCTATCCTCAAAGTAAACTTGACAAGAACATGCTCATTTATTGGGACAACAAAATAACTATTGTGTCTGATGATTCTGCTCCACTTAATCAACATTGACTTGAATTTGGACTAAACAAACTGTACAAAGAAGTAAAGCAAGAACTTGTACCTTTTCACCTTCCTACATTCTAGAGAATCTTCCTTGGCATCAAAATACCTTACAGGCTGATCTACATGATGTTCTTTCTTGAGCGGAGAGTGGGAAGGAAAAATCAAGTGATGGAGTTCACCTCTTTATTTGCATGTGAAAGCTTCTGTTAATGGGACTTCATCAGTGATCTCTTTTTTATGCTTTTCTACAGGATCATGATCCATAGTAGCCTCAAACTTTGGCTTGAATGTGACAGAACTGCCTATAACCATCTTGAATCCGATTGACATTTCTTCTTGAATGAAGAATGGTATATGAGGCAACTCTTCATGCAACTCTCCATTACAAGGGTCTCTCGATGTATCATTATCATGGAGCTCACTTTTCTTTTTATCATGGTCACCCAAATTTGAACAAAAAACTTCTAGATCATCCAAAAAAGAATCATTCTCAGACTCATCTTCACCCTTTTGCACAAGAGGACTTACCTTTTGTTCTTTCACAAGATGAGGTCAAGATTTTGTATTGTTTGATGGCCAGTACCTTTCAGCTTCAAAGAGAATCAAGCCACTGTCATCTATCCTATTCTCTTCTTCATGTGACTGCATCTTTGAATCAACTCCTTCAAGATGTGAAAAATCATGGCAGAAATAAAAACACCCTTTTTTTTGTAGATTCAATAGCAAATTCTTTTGCAACTTTTTCCTCAAGATGTGGTACAGATGATGCATCATTCTTCACCTAGTACTTTTCAGCTTCAAAGCCCCTTTTCAAGTACTTTTCAGCTTCTAGAAGAGATAATTCATAAGCATCCCCTGAATATCCTTCACTACTTGACTAAAATTCTTAGTCATACTTTTCCACAGGTGCATAATGTTCAAAATCAAAAGGAGATACTGAATAGACATGAGTTAGCTCTCTTCCTGCATTTTGATCCTTGAGACTCAAATTTTCTTTGATATCAAAGTGACAAAGAACTTGATCTATGGCTTCTATGGATTGGTTCATAGCTATAGAGGCTTGTAAAGAATAATTCTCAAAATAAGGGGGTCTCTTTTATGTCTAAGGGAAAATTTCTTCCACAAACTTACTGCCTTGATATTGCTGTCCATAAGGATTTTGAGGTGTGAAGTATGGATTAGCAAGATATAATTCTTGACATTTTAGCTCATTTAGCTCATGGGTGAAGGTTTTTATAAGTTGTTTTACCTCCAACATCTCCTTATGATTTAGTAAATCAGCAGGGAGGTGGGTGGATTAGAACAAGTATGCATTTGGCTACAAGAAAGAGCTTGAGACGAGATACTTACATGAGGCATCAATGATTTTAAAGGAAGAGGAGATAGTTTACCAGCCTCTATGAGGTTATTTTCAGCTCTAACAACAAGACTATATTATTGGGGTAGAGTTTCACCTCCTAAGGCTTGTATCATGATAGAGATTTTAAGGTCTAAAGCCTTCAAATAATATAGAAATGCAAAAATGCGAGGAGGTCTCATATCAACTAAATTTTTTTTCCATACCTTATCAAATCTTGCATTGAAATCAGACATGTACTCCATAGGATGCCTTTTCATTGTGATGAGATTTTGAGTGAGAGAGCTGACATTCATCCTCTCTTGGAATTGATTATAGATGACCCCTCCTAGCTCATCCCATCCTATGATTGAAGTGGGGTGCAATTCTCTATACCATTCTTTTGCTTGGCCTCTGAGTGAATATTCCAACAACAGAAGGGCTTCATTCTCAACTATGATATTGTGAATGGTGCACAAATTAGCAATATCCTGAATATGGTCTACTGGAGAAATTGGTCCATCCCCAAGAAAATGAGGTAATGCTTTCCATGCTACCTCATGAACCCGCCCCTGTTGTTGTAGAAGCAGAGGACTTGAATCCCAAGTCACAAAAGGCAAATTTCTTGTAGGAATATTGAGCTGCACAAAAATATTTGGGGCTGCCATGATCTAGAGAAATAAAGATCTGAGAAAGAGTCACCACTAGAGTCACCAGATGGCAGATTCATACTCCTGTGAGCAGATATTTTTGTGATTTTCCATCAAAACCACAAAATACAAGAAAAAATTCATCAAAACAATGACCAAAGTCTTTGATTCCAGTCCCACCATGGTCGCCAAAAACTATTGATGCTTAAATTTTTAGGTTAATCACCAACAATGGGAGATCCTAAAGATGTGGAACTTGACCCTTAGAATAACCTACAGATTTTAAAGAAGATGGTTCTTCTCTTTGGTTTGTGGGGAAAAGGGAAAAAAAACAAGATTAAACAAAATATGTAATCTGCTAAGGCGATGCGCCGGATTCATTATCTAACTCCATAACACAATGATCAAACCCTAAAAGATTCATTGATAAAACTAAAGAGCAGAGTGCATGATTAATAACGCAACATATGAAATAGATTTATTAGAGGCTAAGAATAGAAAGAAAGAAGAAGCAAGAATCAGAGACAAATCCAAATTTGTACAAAGCACCACACTCTCTTCATTGTTTGATGGAGAACAAAATACAAAGGCAACTAAATTGCACAAAATACAATATTGCATCCCTCATGAGAGGCACCTGTTGAGGCAAGAAAAATGTCTTTGCTCTGCTACTAAGAAAATTTTTGGTCATCTATGTATATCTCCCTCTCTCTCGGATCGCTGATATTTATAACCCAGAAGCCAAAGAAACCCTTTAGAAAATCTTCTCCAACTGTCCAGAAATATCTGTAACTATAATCTCGTTGATTCTGACTCTGATAACTGAAACCCCTAGTTAACTCCTCTATCTATTTTTTCCCATCTAAGTTGCATCTCCATTTCTTTTGACCTATGTGAGAAATTCCCACTCATTTCCTTTGTTGTTAGCTTGCCATGAAAATATCTTCCGTAGAAATGAATAAAGCGATGCTTTATTTATTAGGCTGCATATTACTTTGCTATAGCTTTTATCTCCTGTGAGACTCATATAATATAATATAAGAATTCTTACAAATAGAGTCTTAGCTTTATAAGCTGGAGGGACCCACATGTTACGATTCTTTTAATAAAAGATCACACATTATTTTAATATGATTTTACTCCTGTGAGTCTTATGAAAGATAATGAGACTCTTTACATTTATTCATCTTTAGAAGGGGCCCACCACTTTAATATGTCTCAACTTTTATTCAAATAAACATTTAACTCCTAATAAATCTAACTCATATGACTTTCATAGTAAACCTTTTAAAATATTTAATAAAAGAAACCATTTATCTGACTTCCGCTTCAGCCACGCATTGCAACGACGCTCATTTGGGAGTAAATTTTCATTGCTCACCCTCAAACTCCTGCGGTTGCACCAAGTGGCACCTTCTGGGTTCTCCTTTCTTTTGCTTCTCAGAGCCATTGATTTGAATCCGCATCCTACGGTTGTTGTGTTCACTAGTAGAATTTTGCCAAATAAATGACTAGGTGACTAAAACTTTTAGTCACAACAACTAAAAATGACTAAATTCTACTATTTTTTTGCAACACAACTATAAATGACTAATTTGATCGTCAGGTAAAAAACACAACTAAATAATTAGTCACACAAATAAAAATGACTAAATAATTAGTCACACGAATTGGTAATTTCTCTCTTCCCTACCATTTAAAAATTTCATTACAATTAATAGTAATACCGCGTAAAACATTTCCCACCTATCCATTGATTTAGGAGTCAAAACCAGTTGATCTCGGATCAGTTGACCCCTCCCCAATCTAGCGGTCTCTTCGATCATATGTGCGCCCAAAGTAATCTGAGCAGTATGGTAAGAAAATTAGGAGCATGAAATATGAATGCCATGGAGAAGACTACTACCAAGTGCTGGATGTTCCAGTGGATGCTTCTGCCTAACACATTCGCAAGGCATATCGACAATTGCAAAAGAAATATCATCTTGATGTAGTAAGACAAGAGGTGTTTCTTCATCGTCCATTCTCCACATAAATTATGTCATTGAAGTTTAGTAAGCTTCTGGAAAAACTATGTACTCTACATCAAGATGAAGACCTAATTATGTTGTTTGTTACAGGGACATGCAATGATAGTGTTGTTGAACGGGGCTTATCAGAGTCTCATGAGCGATCATGTAAGAACAAGTCACGATGTTTCCAGTGGCAAGAATGGACAATTCACAGGTTCAACTTATAGTTCATGGAATGGACCTCACAGACCATAGGCCCTCTTTGTTGATGATGTTGCTTATATAGGTAACTAATTCTTATATGCTTTTCTCATCTTATTAATTCTTGACAATTGCAACACAACTAAAATTTGCTTATGCTACATGTAATACCCAAATTTCCCTTTGCCTAAAACTTGTTCTAAAATTCAAGGTTAAAATGTTTTAAAAGTTGAAATGGGCATACTCCAAGTAATTTGAATCCTGCCACTCATTTATCTATTACATTGATTAAGATTTCCCTTAGAACCTCCCATCTGGAATGGACATCTCAAAAATTACTTTGTATCTTTTTGCAACATGTACTTCTTACCAGCTTCTATGAAAATTGAAAATATCTTATGATTTGTGGGGTTTCTCAAATTTGACAATATCGTTTATTTTTGGTGAGCTACCAAGATGTGAAAATGGGATATAGTGGGCAGTCAGCCTATATACCGTTATTTTCACTAAGTCGTGTACATTAGGATTGTTTCAAGCTATGAATTGTTTATAGTAATATAATTGTGAGGAAGATTGGTATTGACATTTTGAAACTTCTGCATCAGGAAATGGAAGATTGGGAACTTCAAAGATGTTGCAATCATGATCAAGTCACCTTTATTGCGACTATTGGTGCCTTTATTTTTGTGATCCTTGCTATATGGCCACCAAGTCATTCTCACATTTGATCAGATTATTGATTTAGTAAAGATGAAATTTTTGGCTGTATTCATGATTTTGCTATGATAGTATGGATGAACCTAAATTTAATTGTCATAATTCATTTGAAGTCATTTTGTTCTCTAGGGATATATGTTATTTTTTTGTTGACTTATAAATCCTATTTTGTAGCTTTGGAGGACACCATTATTGACTCCTTTTAAGCTCATAACTATGTTTCTTCACGAAGCAAGCCATGCAATTGCTTGCAAACTTGTGGGCATGTAAGCTTTATTAGCCTTAATTTTTTTTAGTATGTAGTGCTTAAACTTTGAAGTTCATTTGGATGCCTTGTTTGGTTATCTATTATCAACTATTTTGCAAGTGCCAAATGATTTGAATTTGGTGAAAACTTTATCAAGGTATAGGATAAATAGAAAAATGGAAAAAAAATGACAAATAGGAGCAACACATGAGCCATTTAGACCATTTGAAAGTATTTTCAAGGACATTTCAAGATACAAGCACATTAGAAGTGTCTTCTCCTAAGCTAGGTACCAAGTTTGCGACTTGATTAGCATCATGAAAGTAGTGAGCCCATGCATTAGAGGAAAATGATGACATTTTTGGTTTGGATGGTTTTGGGAGCTGATATTTGACATTCCACACTCAACATATTAACTAATCATATTTATAAATATAAACCTTAAACTACAGCCTAATATACCTCATTCCACATTTACGGTATTTCCTCCATTTATAAGCCACAAAAAGCAGCAGCCAAGTAAAATTGCAACTGATCATAGAAAAGGAAAGTAATAGAAAAAAAAATTAATTTGCAGAGTAAAAGAAGAAAGTTTTTGGTGCAAATAAATGGTAGGCCTATCTTTCAATTTATACTTCATTGTTAAGAGTTATTTATCCTTGTCCAAACCCCTGTTAAACTTCTTGTTACTATCCATGTTGTTGACATCGGTCGTAGTTGATCAATCCCATTTTTTTGCCTACCCATAATGAAGGTTTCACATTGGTGTTGAGATTAAAATATTGCATGAGGTCTGAGCTTATGAAAAACATTGCTTAAAACTTGTCATAGGTCTGGTCATTGTATTCCATTGAAGTATATTCTTACAAATCCCAAAGAAAGTGACAAAGATTCACTAACAAGCCACTGATCTATTTCCATTGAGGCATGCATTGACATTATTGCAGTTTCCTTGATATTAACTAAACCCTTATAAAAACCTTGCAAAATCCATTAATTAAGAGATTTTGAGAGCTTCCTTGCAAAATCCATTTTGTGCACATTCTGCAATCATATCATTTCATTCAATGAGATGCCATCTCTTTGAGGCATTTTTTCAAACAATTCAGGTGTTTTTTCTATGATTCCACATCTTGCATATATGTCTACCAGAGCATATTTAACTATAATTCAAGTAACTTTTAGATTGCTTTGTTAAATGGATGCTTCAGAAGCTAGGAAACATTTTTTTAAAGTTTTGTTTCATTATAATTTAATGATTGAAAACGAGAGGATGGTACTGTAGGAGGAGTAGAGTAGGGGCAAGAAGTTGGAATAGGCTACCAACAATCTCCCATCGATATAGAAACTTTTCATGTTCAATGCAATCCCAGTTTTGGAGAATTGAAGAAGAATTATAGACCTGCAAATGTAACAATGCAAAATAAAGGCTATGAAATTTAGGTTACTACTTGTCTTTCTCTTAGAATCTTACCTACTAGCTTATAATAATACTAATGCTCTATAAAATGTTGAATAAATACAGGTAGTGTGGTCTGAAGATGTAGGCAGTCTTGAAATAGGTGGTGTGGAGTACAAATTAGCTCCGTGCCATTGGCATCACCCATCTGAACACACGATAAACAAAATAAAGTAGTTAAATTACCCCTTCATGCTTTGCATTATCTCACTAGCAATGCACAATGATCATTGTGGTACTTACAAACCCCTCTTATGTGCTCAAGTACCCTTTAGAGTTGCATATGGTCCACATATCATATCACAACAAGATTGTAGTTATTGGTATCCTCTATGATTTTTACCAGTTTGGACCACTTGATTGCTTTATCACAAAGGTATCATTGTATTCTATTCTCATATTACTTTATATATTTATATGAATATGTAATTGTTTCTAACTCTGGGATGTGTTTTTGGGATTAGTTTTTAAGTTATGATTAAAATTTTTAAAAATTATCTAGTTTATGGACATAAGGTTTTTAAAGTCACAAATGAAATGAAAAGAGGGCTTTTCAGAGAACTGTGTAGGAGATTTTGTCTTTTAATATTTGAGATCACAGTCACTGATCTATTTAACATGTTTTCCTGAAAGATGTAAAATCTTCAGTTCAAACGCTTTTTAACTAATAATTTTTTGTTTCTTTTAAGTAAACTGTTAACTATGATTAAAAATTGAAGATTTTTACAAGTATATATAATAGAATTTGTCTAAAATAACTCTAGAATAACACCCAATAAATGGAGGTGTGTTAGGGTCTTGAATATTAAAGTGTATGCTCCTGCCATGTATTAACAAAGGTGATGTTGTCTGGTGTTCATAGCTTTAGAAACCCATTAACAATATTGGCAATCAAAATTGGTAGTGTCTTCTTCATCTTGAGGCCATACTGAAATTGCAAACACCCAATCACCATTTTTTAGGTTGTCAAAAATTTTGAACCACCATACAAGAAGTGATCAGATAAATGTAGGAGAGTGGTCCTATTCCTTCTGTCCTGCACAATTCTATACTCCATCGGGTTGCAAGCAATTGTTGGTTGCCTGCAATCAATATCACCAATATAGATAGGGGTCACAAAGGATGTCTTACACATATACCTACAAAGTATTGATATGCTGAACTGATCCCAGAAAAAGAACATGATACAACATCACCAAAGTGGCAAAATGCTAGTCTTTATAATCTAATTTAATGGCTCATAATTAAGAAGAGCTCCTCACAAAATCCACTACCCTAATGAGATGCCCTAGCTTCAGAATGGACTTTTAGATCAAGGACAGAACTACTCACAGGGTCTAGCAGTGGATCTGGAGAGCTTATGCCTCATAGAGGTTAATGATTCACTATAAACTACACCTGAATTTTCTATTTTTGATCAGTCCTGTTGGCGGTTTCAATCTGTCTATCTTTGTGGCACCTAAGTTTGCTTTGAGGGCTGAGTGGAAAGTCACATGACATAGTCTCTTTTGTGTCTCTAATATTATTAAATTTTTCTTCCTAATTAGATTTGTATATTGAATCTGTATTGGAAATGTGTTGTTCTGGACAATGCCTCAGGACTATTTTTTGATGTTTTCTCCCCCTATGGTCTCTTCAGATTACCTGAGGATAGACTCCATATTCTAGGGGAGAGGACCCAGTAATTGAGAACCCTAACTTCATGCCTCTCAACATCACACATGGCAATTTTGAATCACTCCAAAAATTTTATAGTAGCTTACTTGGCAAGGCCTTTTCTTATAACTAAGGTTTCAGGTCCACATCATCAAATATGATGCCATATCATCATGCTTTTTGTTGAGGTGTCCAAAAAGACCCAAAAAAAGGGTGGGCCAATACTTGTGTATTAAGTCATGTTTTGTTGGTGCACTAATGTGGCATCACATGATTGGTTGATTTTTAGATCTAAAGAGCACATTTTACATACATGTCTAGCATGGCAGTTGGAACTACAACATCTAACAAAATTCCTCTATCCTTTATGTTTTGATGGATGTCCGTACCCTATTCCAAAGCTCCCATTTTGACATAGGTAGGGAGGATGCTGGCAAAGGTTGTGGAATTTGGCTTTACACCAGCTAATTGCATTTGCTTTAAAATTTCTAAAGCCTTTTCAACAAATCTATTTTGTACATATCTTGCAATCATTTTAGTCCATGAGACCACATTTCTTTGAGGCATTGTGTCAAACAGTTCACCTGCCTTGTCTATGCTTCCACATTTTGCATACATGTCTAACAGGGCAGTTGCAACTACAACATTTGACAAAATTCCTCTATCCTTTATGTTTTGATGGATGTGCATACCCTATTCCAAAGCTCCCATTTTGACACAGGTAGGGAGGATGCTGGCAAAGGTTGTGGAATTTGGCTTTACACTAGCCAATTGCATTTTCTTTAAAATTTCTAAAGCCTTTTCAACAAATCCATTTTGTACATATCCTGCAATCATTGTAGTCCATGAGACCACATTTCTTTGAGGCATTCTGTCAAATAGTTCACGTGCCTTGTTTATGCTTCCACATTTTGCATACATGTCTAATAGGGCAGTTGCAACTACAACATCTGACCAAATTCCTCTATCATTTATGTGTTGATGGATGTCCATACCCTATTCCAAAGCTCCCATTTTGAAACAGGTAGGGAGGATGATGGTAAAGGTTGTGGAATTTGGCTTTACACCAACCAATTACATTTTCTTCAAAATTTCTAAAGCATTTTCAACAAATCCATTTTGTGCATATCCTGCAATCATTGCATTCCAAGAGATGATATCTCTTTGAACCATTCCATCAAACAGTTCACGTACCTTATCTATACTTCCACATTTTGCATGTACATGTCTATGAGAGCATTTCCAACTATAATATCTGACAAAAATCCCCTTTCCATTATGTTATGATGGATGTCCATACCCTATTCCAAAGCTCCCATTTTGGCACAGGCAGGGAGGATGCTGGCAAAGGTTGTCAAATTTGGATTTACACGTACTAATTGCATTTACTTGAAAGTTTCTAAAGCCTTTTCAAAAAATCCATTTTGTGCATATCCCGCAATCATTGCATTCCATGAGATGACATCTCTTTGAGGCATTTTTCCAAATAGTTCACATGCCTTGTCAATGCTTCCACATTTTGCATACATGTCTACTAGGGTAGTTGCAACTACAACAAATGACAAAATTCGTCTATCCTTCATGCTTTGATGGATGTCCATACCCTATTCCAAAGCTCCCATTTTGACATAGGTAGGGAGGATGCTGATAAAGGTTGTGGAATTTGGCTTTACACCAACCAATTGCATTTGATTTAAAATTTCTAAAGCCTTTCCAAAAAATCCATTTTGTGCATATCTTGTAATCATTGCAGTCAATGAGACCACATTTCTTTGAGGCATTCTATCAAATAGTTCACGTGCCTTGTCTATGCTTCCACATTTTGCATACATGTCTAATAGGGCAGTTGAAACTACAACATCTGACAAAATTCCTCCATCCTTTATGTTTTGATGGGTGTCCATACCCTATTCCAAAGATCCTATTTTGACATAGACAAGGAGGATGCTGGCAAAGGTTGTGGAATTTGGCTTTACACCAGCCAATTGCATTTTCTTGAAAGTTTCTAAAGCCTTTTCAACAAATCCATTTTGTGCATATCTTGCAACCATTACATTCTATGAGATGACATCTCTTTGAGGCATTCTTCCAAACAGTTCACATGCCTTATCAATGCTTCCACATTTTGCATATGGTTGTATATACCAAAGACTGAGGAAGATGCAGTCCAAGCTCTTCCCGCATCACTACGGGACCTATCAAGAGTTAGTGTGGGAGTGCGGGAAGCTTCCAGCACTCTCGCATTGACTCTTGATAGCTACTACGGTGATACAGAAAGAGCTTGTCCATGCATATCTTGCAATCATTGTAGTCTATGAGACCATAACAGGAACATGTCTAATGTTTTCTCCTCCCAATTAAAATTGAACATGTCTCCTACTTTTCCTTCATGGTAAAATTATATGGTTAATTCTATTTACTTTTTAGGCATTAATGGTGATGACGTTGAACTACTTTAGGTTGAGTAGTGTAAAGGGTAAAATTTGGATAGTTGAGGTTTTGGTGGTTTTGTATGTGTATCCTCCTTTCACCCTTTCATTCAAGGACCTAGGGTCGAGTTACAATGTACTATCCTACCCTAGGTCACTGTGAGATGTAGGGAAACTTGGAATTTTATGATTTGATTGTAAATTATCTTCTCTTATGCTTAATTATACCTTAAAACCCTAATTATGCAAATACGACAACAAATAGATGAATATTAGAAAATGTTGTTACAGAAAGATGTAAAATAACAAATAACTGTGCACCTATTTTTGGGGTTCCAAAGCAGAACAGTCAGGGACTAAAGAGCAGGCGCCCAAGTCCAATGCCCTACTTTTTGTTGGGATCTGTAAACAAGATCTGTAACCTATTCTTGCCGCATCGAAGGTTTTCCCGTCATGAAACTTTGAGGACTAATAAGTGGGTGCCCTAGTCTAGGGAGTTGTTTTCTTCTCTGATCTGCAATTCTGACACTCTGTTGTACCCTCCTGCAACTTCACTTTCTCCATATTCGACACCTGTAACCTGTAATCATGAAAAGTTTGGGGGGGGGGTTGTGGTGTTTAAAGGCTTGCCTCAGTCAATCCCCGGAGAGACATTCAAGTCTTCCGAACACCATTATTAGATAGAGAGTGTGTGCCCTTGTGAGTCAGAGGCAAAAACAAAATGATAAATTCTTACAAACACAAATGATGTCACCTTGTAGTGAAGATCTCATGGGAGGAAGAAGCTCTTCATGCCATGAGGAGATGATTGCTCAAATCTGCAAATACAAACACATAGACAACACAAATTTGCTCTTGCTACACAATGAAAGCCTTGGATCACCTTTAGAATGCATAAAGTTCACAATAACAATCTAGTTTACAAATGAATGCCTAAACATGCTTTTATATGCAACTACAAACACCCCCACCAAGAATTTCATAATTAAAACTTACTGTGTCGGCATAGGACCCAAATAACGGTCACAAGTCGACACCTAAAAATTGGGACTGCCCCAAAATAGGGCAGGACTAGGGTGTGGGTGCCCAAGTCCTCCCCCTATTTTAGGTAGTGTTTATCTCAAGTGGTCCCCCTAGGTCCTATTTGCTAAGACACTTAGGGATCATTTCATTGGGATGTCAAATTATGATGTAAGATGTCCTAAATGCACACTAAAGACCCAAGAGATAGACCTTATGAGGGAAAAGCCCCCAAGGGGACATTTTTCAACGTTACATTTAAATGCGAGGCCAATACATGCATTAAAGTACGGTCAACAAACACACCAAGCATGGAGAAGACCTACCAGACACATTGAAGACAATGACAGGCATGCAAAACATAGAGAAGACAGTTACAGTCACACAAAACATGGAGAATACATTGAATGCCAAGAAGACACATTAATGCATAGAAGACAGGAATGATTTCTTTTCTTTTCTTTTTCTCATATATATGAAATGAATATGCAAGTACAGGAAAGTAAACAAATCCCCTATAATGTAGGATGTACTCATCATACAGGTCTTTAAACTGCATATGGGGCAACACACACACAAGACACACCAAACCTCCCGAAATGCATGATGTACTCATTGCACAGGTCTTTAAACTACATATGGGGCAACAAACACACTACACAAAGCAAACACGCCAAAAACACACACTTTGAAGACATGGAGAAAACATGACAGACAATCGATGGAGTGTTCCTATTTCTAGGTTCATCACCATCTCAGACACATTATAGGCACACATTGATGATTGGGTTCAACACAACAATTGCTGAAAAATTGCTTAAGGGATGAGTTAGTCATAGAACCGCTCCCTGCCTCCGTAGAGGACTTTTGAAAATGATAGGATGATGCAATCTGCTGCGAGAAATACACCATCCCCACCTCCATAGAGGGCTTAAGATAAAAAGGATATATGTGATAGCCCGCCTCTACAGAGGCCTTAAATGATTGATTGATTGATTGCAAACAAACTCAGAGTGCAGGATGTACTCATCACACAAGTATGTAAACTGCACCTAAGGACAAGCACATTGCTAACACCTACAATAGACAACTTACCTTATATATGTCCCCACCTTAAGGTGGTTGATATCATGCATTGATATCAAGCACGTTAAGGTAGGAAGAAAACACATGAGGGAACACAAACTTTCACAAAGCCCATGCCCCTCAGAGGTGACATGTACTTTACGATCGCCAAATATTCCCACAAACACATTCCTATAAGAAACATGTTAGTATCTACATAATCATGATAAACAACAACATCAATGCATATGATTAACCACACAAAGAGCCAAGGTTATACTACAATTTGGAGTTCAAGGAAACTGTGGGGCTATATCACGAAGATCTCCGAATCGAGTACCACCAAGACTAGATTCAAAGACAAACAAAGTGCGCAGAGCATCAATATTGTTATGATTTGTAAATGAGATAAAAACATCATCAAAATCACTACATGGAAAGAATGAGTGCTTCCACTAGCCACACGTTGGATAAGATGTACAACCCCATCGACATATTAGGAACTAAGTCCAATTTTTTGATTTCTCGCTAAAGGGACACTAGGTCCGCATTAGTATAAATGTTTTTTCATCATCCACCCACTAGATAGAAACACTAGAAGAAGGGAAACAATAAATAAGAGAGGAAAAACAAGTGTCTTAGGGACAGTCATGTAGGAGGGTGCCCCCAAGTCACCAACCGCAATGCTATGTCTGTAAGACACAACTAACAATGATGAAATCAGAGAGAGAGGCAATATAGAAGAATGATGATACAAATAGAAGAAGGTCACAATAGAGGTGATCTCTTGGTATCTCGGACCTTACAAGAGAATCAAGGGTCATCCCAGGAGGCCTAAACAACACATAACACATCATGGGGGAAGCACATCACGAGAGAGATAAAGGGTTAGAGATACTTACTTGTAGGATTCCTGGGCTAGTGGTCATTAAGTAAATCATCGTCATCCTCCCATTCTCAAATTTTAGAGGAAAGTGGGACATAAGGTACCATAGCCCAATTCTTGTCTTTGTTAGGATCATCTTTTTTTGGTTCAATGTTTGGATCAATGTTTTCTTGTTGAGATGCAAGGTTTATGGCATAAGCTTGGCTTCTTCTCCTTCTTTCTCTTTCTTTTCTATTTCTTTTTGTCTTACCACTTATCTCTTGTAATATAGGGCTTTGCTCTTTTATAGGTTTTTTCATTTTAGAAGAGGAAGCATCAGGATCAAATCTCATTTTTTGAGGTGGAATGTTTTGTTGTCGACAATTACCTCCCGATCCTTGTAAGGATGGTAGGGGAGGAACCTCAGCATTGGGACCTTGTCCTTTCGATCTATGGTTCTCTTCAAATGTGGGTTTCTTATCTTTTGTTATTTCTTGTCTAAAAGGACTGGTCATTGGATGTAATAGTTTTTCTTTGTAATTTCTATAGCTCAAGAAGTTAAAGTCAGTTCGTGGTTTAGGTTTCTCTTCAGATTTGTCCCAAAAGTAATATAATGTGCAATGTTTTCTTTCAACCAAAGGTTTATATTTATTGCGAGAGATGGCAATCACATGTCCTTCAAAAGGAAATTTTAAACAATTATGAATTGTTGAAGGGACAACTTTCATTTCCTTTAACCAAGGGTGTCCCAAATTAATACAAAAGTGGTCAGAAAAGGGGACAACATCAAACCATTGTTCTACATGTTTTTCAAATATAGTTACCAACAATGATATCTTACCTAAAGGTTTTACAAAGGTTCCCTTATGTGTTTTGATCATCATGTCCGAAGGGTCATAAGATCCTTGCATCAAATTATGTAAATGGAGGAACTCTTCCATGGAAACATTAGTCATACAATTAGGATCAACAAGGGTTCCATCCATGGGGTTTCCCATTATTTTCACAGTGATTTAAAAAGGTCCGTCAGTATCTCTGATTGTTCTATCATGAGGTGTAAACACAATTTCATGTTCAGGGACCTTTCTCTTCATGTAAGGCCTAGGAGGGAACCTATTGTTGTTGTTGCGATTAGATGCCATGTTTATATTCTCAAATCAATGCAAAATTAGATTTTAACAATTTTCCAAAAGTATGCAAAAGACAAGTGTAAAACTATATGCAAAACTGACCTACAATGCTTGATTTTTTTGTACTTTTTTAATGCGAATAAGTGAAAGCAAAGGTGTTGTAAGGATTTTGATCAGGGGAATAAAATTATATGTCTGATATCAGTCCAATACAACAATAGGATCTTTCACAACACACTCTTGATGCAAATATAAGATGATGACAAATCAAAATATAGTGAAAATATGCTAAAATATGCAATTTTTTCACCAAATCTCAATGTAAAAGAGCATGAAAAAGGGTGTTGTGAGGAAAATGATAATGGAAAGAAAATTATATTAGTAATAACAGCCACCTAATGCCAAAATATCTATCACAACACACTTATAGTGCCACTCAAGGTCAAACCCTAGAGAAAATATAGCAAAAAGAGGTAATTTTTCATGATTTTTCAATTCCAAGACCTAGCCAAAGGGGTGTTGTAAAGAATTTTAGGAGGTTTAGAAAATAAAATCAGTGATATTAGTCACCTACAAGCATAAAATATGTTACAACACGCTTACAGTGTGTTACTTTTCAATCTGACTGGATGCTTATTCCTAGTTATCCCTATAAGGTAGCCATCAATGATCAACAGGATCTCTGGGCCAGCAGCCAATAGTATAGGAGATAGACTCTATAAATATCTCCTCTTCTTCTTTAGGCTCTGCAAGACCAAGGGGGTATTCCCTATTCAACATCTACAACATATGCACATGAAACCACTCGGATGTTGAAGCAAAGCAGATAAATCCTCTATGATGCAGACCAAAACTATGGAATAAGTGCAAAGGGGCTAGCTTTGGGTCTATGCTCAGTTGTAGACAGAGGATTTTGGGTCCTAAAACTACTTCTAAAATCCTAAAGGTTTGTATTTAAAGTTTGAGTTTGATTTTATGTTTGGATGCAAAACTAGGACTTGGAATGTAACCTCAATACAGGACCAGATTGGTGCCTATCCTGGGCTTGAAGTCAGTAGACATACACATGCACATGTACACATAAACTTGTAGTGATGACTGAGTTTCAAGGGGATTGTTTAGTACCTGCCTCACAGATACTTCCCAAAAACTAGGTGCTTAATCATTCATACTTAATGGTATCCCTGCTGCAACACACTTTCTCAATGATTAACCTGAAACATTTAATTTGTTCCTTAAACAAAAGTAGGAGATTAAACATTCAATATAGAAAAGCTATACTCCTAAATCATAACAACCCTTAGTTATCCTGATTCAAAAGAAAGAATATGCCCACAGCTTGGAGATAAATGATTAAGCACATGCACAGAGCATTTCTCATATAAAACAGCATGAAACCAGTGAATTTATGCATTCAACATACAACATGAGACTCATAAACTCACAAGACAACAAAGACACAGCCACCAATGAAGTCGTATCTCCTTACAACACCAAAAATTTGTCCAGTTTTCAACAAGCCAACATGAGTAACACAGTTTGGCTTTTATACCAAGACTGTGTACTCAGCAAAATTAATTACAAGCCAAGGTCAAAAATTTGCCAGATACAGTGCATCTAAAAATAACGCTCAAAATCATAAATGTAGCAGAGGACAAAATGGGAAAGAGCAAGAGAAGGGCGAGGAGTAGTTGAGCTCGAGCCCTGTGCCGCCACTGGAAGACTCTCCGTCATAAACCAGGTACTTGGTCATTCGACCATCGCCCCATGCCTGTCTGCAATCCTGCCATTAATGGCTCAACCACCCGTAGCTCCCTTGGAAACTGTCGCAGCGCACCCATGGAAATCTCCCGCTCAAACAACGACTGCAGACGCAAGGAAAAAACCACCGCCAAGGGTTCAAAACCTGACCATCGATCCAAAATCCATCGCTGTGATCAACGGTCTCAAAACATGCATGAAGAGTCACCAGCCAATAATATCGTGCCATGTAGGCACCTTGACCTTCTATCGCTGACCCTTTCTACTTTCATTTCACCTCTATCGCTTTTGTATATGCAAATCCAAATGCATATACAACATACAAGGCAGACGTCAAAAGTTATAGAACAAACTAGAATTTAGTTCGGGTCTGGCTTGTATCTCCACCCTGCATCCATCGCTTTGTATATTACACACATACAAGTGCAAAACATATACAAGGTGGACTTCATTGCATCTATCCGTCAGATTAGAAAAACCTTCAAGTTCAGGCCTTGTATCCTCATGAATTTGCATATCGGCACATATACAAGTACAACTATACAAGTGGTGGCCCCAACCCATCTTCTCTTTCTTTTGCACATCGCATATACAAATGCAATGTACAAGCCGCGGATGCCACACTGCTTTAGAACAAAATGAAAACGACTTCGGGTCTGCCTTGCATCTTCTTCCCTTACATATTTTTGAATGTATATCACATATACATTCTCCTTTGTATATGAGATACAAAACCCTTTGTATGTGAGGCGGGCCCCACCAAGTGCATCTCCTGCTGCTTTGTAAATTTGCCAAATCATACAAGACCATTTGCACTTTCCCTTTGTATATTATCGAATGTACATTTCCTTTGCACCTTTTCGTTGTATATTTGGATATACAAACTCAAAATACATTCGACCCTGCGACCACCTTCGTATCCTTGAATGTATATTCGCACATACATTCTCACTTGTATATCCCTGGGCCCCACCACATGCATATCTTTTCCTTGTATGTTTGGTGATCATAAAAGATCACCTGTTCATTGCACTGTAGCACATGTATGTGCGCCCTCTTGTATATTCTTCAATGTACATTTCCTTTGTATGCTTCGCTTGCATATTCTACATACAAGCCCGATAAACAAGCAGGGCCGATATACAAATGGCGAATATTCCCAGAATCTTTTAGAAGATTCCCCCAATGTATATGCAACTCGATATACATTGAGAAATGCATATTACTCAAAATTTTCACCATTTTCTGAAGGTCGATGGAGATTTCACAAGCTTGTCAAAATATTTGATCAATCGCACATACAAACTTAACATTTTTTCTCAAGGTGACAGGAACAAACCATGAAACACCGTGCGGGGGTGGGTCAACCTATGAAAACCTAAACATGAGGATGAGATTTAACAACCAAAAACCCACCACACAAGGCCAACACTTGAATAAACAAAACAATGCAAGATCCGATGATTCACAAAATTGAGGGTTCGGATGAGAAAACCTGCAAACACCCAAGCTTAAAACCCAAAACATAAATGAGTACTAACAGAGGCTCCGATTGGGGATGTGCAGGCACAAGACTGCAGCGAGAACCAGACTACTCCAGGGTAGACCAGACAAGACCCAAAACTCAAACATGACCGACTATACAAGGCATGTACAAAATATTTACAACTAATTTACAATGTGCACAATAGATACTCATTTATGAGAAAAAAGCCTTAAGGAATTTACCATGCACAGGCAATTCCAGTAGTTCACCATTTAGGGCTTGGAGAAAGTAAGAATCACCTCCATGAATAGTGCCAATTTGGTATGGGCCAGTCCATAAGGGCTCAAATTTGCTGTGTTTGCCATTATCCTAGCTCTTTGCATTCCACATAAGGACCAGATCACCTATCTGAAACCTTCTCTCTGTAGCCCTTTTATCAAACAGATATTTCACTTTTTGTTGTGTCTTGATATTTGTCATGCGTGCCTCTCTTCTGATTTCATCCAATGCAACTAGCTAATTATTCTTTTAGTCATTGGGTTTCCAATCTCCTCACTGTTCCCTTGGATGAATTTATAAATTGGCAGGAGGTTATTCACAGGCAACCTAGCTGCTACACCATATACCAATTCAAAAAGAGATTTCCCAGTTGCTCTTTTCATTGTCACCCTGTCAGCCCAGAATGCCAACTTTAGCTTTGAATCCCAAGATCTCTTGTTTTTATCTATCACCCTTCTGATGATTTTCATGAGACTTTTGTTTCTTGACTCTGCTTGACCATTCCCTTGTGGATGATATGGTGATGTATGAGACAAATCAATTTTATAATTATTGCAAAAATCAATAAATTCACCAGATCTGAAGCACATAGCATTATCTGTGACCAATTTGGCTGGTACTCCAATTCTTATAATAATATTTTCTAGGATGAAATCCATCACTACCTTGCTTGTAGCCTTTTTAGTTGGAATATCCTCAATCCATTTAGTGAAGTAATCAGTAGCAACCAGAATCCAATTGTGCCCTCCACTTGACTTTTCTGAGATTTCCCCTATAAAATCAATCCCCCATTGCTGAAAAGGAGCTTCTACAGTTATAGTCCTAAGGGGTAATGTACCTTGATATCTTATCTTTCTTGAGAACCTTTGGCAAGACTCACATTTTCTTACCATTTTATGTGTATCTGAGAAGAAAGTTGGCCACCAATAGCCTACTCTGAGAATTTTGTGGGCTGTTGTTTGGCCAGCATAATGTCCACCACACGCTCCATCGTGCATGTCACTTAGAATATCCTTAGCCTGATTTTTATCCACATATCTGAGTAATACACCATCAGGGTTTTTCCAATACAGCTCTCCTTGAATAATGATGTATTTAATAGCCTACAGCTTCAAAGTTCTCTTCTGGACATCACTGAGGTGAGAAGGACAATTTAGATTCTGCAAATAATGTATTATGTTCTTATACCATTCAAAATCCGACATCTTTACAACTTCATTATGCACCACATTCACTTGGCATGCCTCTAAATTAGACTATGTCATGAACTTTGCTAAACCTTGTCCTCTTACCAATTTCATGATCTGTATCTCTATGTTGAACTCCTGCAATTTGTTTATCCATTTGCATCTTCTTCCAGTTACTTCCTGTTGAGTGAAGATATCCTTGACTACTGCATGAGGCACATATGCAATTATCTGAGAGCCTACCAAATATGGCCTGAAACTCTTGACTGCTCTAACCAGTGCATATGCTTGTTTCTCCATGATGTCATACTTCAATTTGGCAGCCTGCAATGACTTACTAAAGAAAGCTACAGGTTGTTCAAAACCCCCTTCATTTTTTTGCAATAGGCATGTAGCAATAGTGTGGAAAGAAGCAAATAAAAATAATTGAAATGGCTTAGAAAAATCAAGAGATTTTAAAATAGGAGCCATCTTTATAGCCTCTTTTATGTTTTGAAATGATTTGGTTGCTTCATCTTCCCATTTGACAGTTGCATCCTTCTTCAACATCTTGAAGATATCTTTGGTGGTCTCTACAAAGTTAGGCACAAATCTTCTGACAAAGTTAATTTGCCCAAAAAAGGACTGAACACCTTTTACTATTTTAGGGATCTGAATTTTGTCAATTGCAGCCACTCTTTTAGGATCAATCCTGACTCCATCCTTGGAAACAATGTGACCAAGCAATTTTCCTTCCACTACCCGAAAAGCACATTTCTTTGGGTTGAGTGATATGCCATATTCCAATGATCTAATAAAAATCTGCTCCAAGTGCATACAGTGCTGCTCTTCCTTTTTTGAATAAGCTGTCAAGTCATCTTGATACACAGCCAAGATTGAATTAATCAATCCTGCAAAAGCAACATCCATTGCCCTCTGAAATGTGGCACCTACATTTGTCAGTCCAAATGGCATCCTCACATATACATAGGTTCCCCATGGAGTAGTGAAAGCAGTCTTAAATTGTTCTGATTCTTTTACTTTCACCTGATTATAGCCTGAAAACCCATCCATCATGGATAAAAGTTCACATCCAGTCACCTTCTGCAACATGGCTTCCATATTTGGCAATGGATAATTGTCCTTCAAAGAAGATACATTCAAATTTCTAAAGTCCACCCAAAGTCTGATATCACCATTATTTTTTCTGACTGGGATGAGGTTGGACACCCAAGTTTAATGTCTGATAGGCATAATTATTCCAACCTCCCTAAGTTTCATAAGTTCTTCTTGCATTTTTGGAGCTAAGGTTGGATTGATAGGCCTTTGTTTTTGTCTAAATGGTTTAGCTCCAGGCTTCAAAGGGATTTCATGCTGAAATAAGTCCTCTCTATAAGCTTTGAGGTCCTCATAAGACCAGACAAATACATGCTTATATCTTCTTAGTAATGCAATCAACATAGTTCTGATATGTGGCTTGAGCTGTTTGCCAATGTATACTTTTTTGGGAGCATGAGATGTCCCCAAGTTTATCTCTTCTAAATCATTCTTGTTTGTCGGAGATGACTTTGTGACAAATTGGTCCCTATTGTCAAAAGCTCTCTCTAAAGCAACTAGCCCTCTAGGGATCTTATTTGTCTTGAGTTGAATTATTTCTTTCCCTAAGAGAGTTTCTTTCCCATCTACAACCTTTACAAAGTTCTAAAAATCCATTTCCTGGTTCTCATATTCATCAATACAATGTAGAAATCTCAGTAAATCTTTATCATCATCAAATACCTGCCAGCTATATACATTATCTGGCACTACAGGTCTAAGCTTGGCTTCAACATTTGTGACATCTGATAGAGTTATATCATCTGGCCTTATGGCTACATTAGCTAGAAAATCTGCCATGACATTTTTTGATCTCTCTACCCAATTTATTGAAAAAGCATCAAACAATTCAATTGTATCCCAAACAGCATGCTTATACTATTTCAATCTCTTATTTTTTGAAGCATACTTATCTCTAACCTGGGAAACAATAAGCTCTGAATCACCAAAGACTTTGAGCATCTTAATTCCATGCCTCAAAGCAACATTCAATCCTAACAACAAAGCTTCATACTCTGCAATATTATTTGTACAGGCAAACTTCAACAAGAATGAGAATTTTAGAAGTTTACCAGCTGGAGACAGAAAAACAATTCCTGCACTAGAGCCTTCCTTCGAACAAGCTCCATCAAAATACATGGTCCATAGACTCTGTTGATCCAATTCTTGGATGCAAATATTTTTTCCTTTATCTTCCTTATCATCTGAGACAACTCTGAAATTATCACAGTCAGTGTCCACAAAACATATATGTTCCTCTGATTCTTGATCTTCCACTGTCTCTAATGACCTTTCTTCTCTGATTAGTTTGACATCCTTGCCGTTCATTGGGATCATAGCATATGACAGGTCTAACTACATACTTCCACCAATCAATGTTGCCCATCTTCTTGATAACAGCATACCATATTGTGGCTTGATGTCAACAACTGTAATGTTCATTTTGTAGGTCTTCTCAGGATATGCCGCCAGTCTGAAATCAACATCCTTCATGATTCCAATAACAGGTACTTCTCTAGCATTTCCCACATGCTTTGTCTATTTTCAACCCAACTTGCTGCATGATAGCCAAAGGCATGATATTTGTTGACGCTCCTGAGTCAAGCATACAATTTTTAATCACTTTTCCATTTATGACAAGGGAGACATAAAATGGTTCAACCTGTGAAGGACATTTTGTCATGGTCATCACAAGATACACCTCAGGAACTTCATCTTCATCAATGTACAGGGCCTGTTTCTTACGCTGAGGTTCCTCACTCAACTTGGCTTGACAGGGTACTCCTAAAATTAAGGATACTGCTTTATTTTTGAATTCTTCCACTTTTATCAATTCCATCAGTGGAACCGAGACTTTTATCTGCGATAAGACTTGAGTCATGTCAAATGGGGCATAATTTTGAATAACAGTTGTAGCTTGCTCCATAGTTTTATTTTTATCCTGAGATGATCCAACTTTGGTTTTTGTGGCTCCTTGATTATCATTCTTGCTCTGAGAAATTTTGCTTTGATTCTCAGCTTGAGGAATCATGCTTTTTGGTCCTTGAGGATCATGACCTGCTTTCTGCTTAAAGCCTTGCTTATTATTGTTCCATTGTTTCTTATATGTTTCAATCCCATTATAATTTTGCACTGGCTAGCATGCAGAAGTATTCTCTGGTTGGTGTGAGTGGCTTACCTGAGCTTTACCTCTTAGGTTATAATTGCTTTTGACTTGAGCTACTGCTGCAGCTGTGAAGGCGTGAATTTCTTCATCAGAAGGCCTCCTCAAATTATTCAGAAAATTATGTGAATCTTGAGCATAAGCATAGCTATCTTCCTCATCTTCATCATAGGGAAATTGCTGCCAGACCTGAATCTCATCATTTGCACTTACATCAGCATCATGAGAAGAGTACTCTCTATTTGTAGACAGCATATTGACACTCTCATCTTCCATGCGATGTGGCTCATTGCACTCATCACAGGCAACAACATTATTGTATAAAGACTGAGCAATCAGGCATTGCGACTGTGAGTGAGGCATTTGGCATATTATGCACCATGGGGTGTCATTAACAATGTTTACAACCTTCTTCAAAGGATCAGGAGTTTCCTTTGCATTTTGAATCCTTTGACCCATGTTGTTGTTTTGAAGAATAGGATTACCATTATGCCAATTGGTGTTATATGGCATATCATGTAATGATGGTCTTCTTTCTTGCCTTTGGTAAACTGGTCTGTCAGGACCTATCCCCTTTTCATTTTTAGCCATTCTATAGTTCAGGTCCTTGACAATAGTTGTCAATTTGTCTAATTTATCCTCAGAAGTAGACACATTGCCCTGAGCACTCTGAGATTTGGTATTTGGATTTTGTAGAATTTTTACATCATCTCTTCTGTTTGTCTTACCAGATGCTTTTTTGTTATTTTCAATATTTGTTGCAATCTTGAAAGCATCACAGAGGCTATGAGGACTCTTGTCTCTCAATCCATAAGCTGTTTTGGCATCAAAAGCATTTATGTACAACACAATGCACATAGGTTCATTAGGTCTCAAGTCCTGTGGCAATTTGTTCAATACCTTCGTAAATCTAGCATTAAAATCAGCAACCTGTTCATTTGATCCTTTGGTGATTCCAGTGAATTCATTAATGAAAAAACTAGGATCAGTCTTGTCACCATACTATTCTTTGAAAATTCTTCTGAAGTCATCCCATGATGAAATGTTTTTATCAGGCAGACCTTTGTACCATTCCTTGGCTTCATCAACTAAGGATTGCATAAATGATTTCATGAAAACATCCTCATGCTCAACCTCAAAGTTGTCCATGATATTCTGAAAAGCTTTTAAATGGTCTTCACCTGATACAGTATTATTCCTAAAAATTAGGCACTTGCAGCCTCACATGTTTGTCAATAGGATTTGGATAACCAGGAATGCCATCAAACACAAGCTGTCTAAATCTGTCTAGCTGCAACGGTTGTCTACCGGATTGATTAGCATTGACTTTTCTATTTGTATTCTAATTTCTTACATTATTTAATGGTATTCTGGCATCATTTGCATTCTATCTTTGATCATTGTGTTGATCCTGAACTTCATTCCTGTGTTGATTTCTTTGCATATTTGCATTGCCAAGGGTAGGAACTGAATCATTCTGAGCAACTCTCAGAGCTTGCACTTTCTGTCTCATGTCATCCCTGATCTTTACTGCTTGTAGATATTCTAATTCTGCCCTTAAGCTCTTAATTTCATTGGCTAGCTCCTCTTCTCTAGGCATAGAAGAAGATGGTTTTATCACATTCTGATCATCATTATCTTCATCCCTTGGAGACTCAAGCTCTTCAAATCTATCACTGGGATCCAAGAAAGGGCATTCTTGAAAAACTTCTAACCTTATTCTCAGAGTACCACCCTGCTATCTTTCATATACATTCTGGATTTCAGCCTCGGTGTTTGAAAAATAGGGTATTATTTTCTCTGAGGATCCTAGATTGTCCTGAATAAATTCATTTTTCTTGGGGCTAGGAGAACCATCTTGACTGGCTCGAACAGTCCCTTTTTTCCTATACATCATTTTTATGGGTAACTCTTCAAACAAAGGGTTACGTTGGGATCTTCTCCCTTGCATACAAATTTTTACTTTACCGGTTGGGAGATTGGTTCAGAGTCGCCACCTACAACTAGGAATTGTTTTCTTTAGTATCTGGGTTCTACAGGATAATACTTTCAAATCACCCTCCCTAGCAGAGTCACCAATTTCTGTTACTTTTCAATCTAACTAGATGCTTATTCCCAGTTATCCCTACAAGGTAGCCATCAATGATCAACAGGATCTCTGGGCCAGCAGCCAACAGTATAGGAGATAGACTCCATAAATATCTCCTCTTCTTCTTTAGGCTCTGCAGGACCAAGGGGGTATTCCCTATTCAACATCTACAACATATGCACATGAAACCACTCAGATGTTGAAGCAAAGCAGATAAATCCTCTATGATGTAGACCAAAACTATGGAATAAGTGTAAAGGGGATAGCTTTGGGCCTATGCTCAATTGTAGACAGAGGATTTTGGGTCCTAAAACTACTTCTAAAATCTTAAAGGTTTGTATTTAAAGTTTGAGTTGGATTTTATGTTTGGATGCAAAACTAGGACTTGGAATGTAACCTCAATCTAGGACCAGATTGGTGCCTATCCTGGGCTCAGAGTCAGTAGACATACACATGCACATGTACACATAAACCGTAGTAGTGATGACTGAGTTTCAAGGGGATTGTTTAGCACCTGCCTCACAGATACTTCCCAAAAAATAGGTGCTTAATCATTCATACTTAATGGTATCCTTGCTGCAACACACTTTCTTAATGATTAACCTGAAACATTTAATTTGTTCCTTGAACAAAAGTAGGAGATTAAACATTCAATATAGAAAAGCTATAGTCCTAAATCATAACAACCCTTAGTTATCCTGATTCAAAAGAAAGAATATGCCCACAGCTTGGAGACAAATGATTAAGCACATGCACAGAGCATTTCTCATATAAAACAACATGAAACTAGTGAATTTATGCATTAAACATACAACATGAGACTCATAAACTCACAAGACAACAAAGACACAGCCACCAATGAAGTCGTATCTCAAAATCATAAATGCAGCAGAGGACAAAACAGGAAAGAGCAAGAGAAGGGTGAGGAGTAGTTGAGCGTGAGCCCTATGCTGCCGCTAGAAGACTCTCCGTCATAAACTAGGTACTTGGCTGTTCGACCGTCAGCCCATGCCTGTCTGCAATCCTGCCATTAATGGCTCAACCACCTATAGCTCCTCTTGGAAACTATCGCAGCGCACCTATGGAAATCTCCCGCTCAAACAATGACTGCAGACGCAAGGAAAAAACCATTGCCAAGGGTTCAAAACCCGACCGTCGATCCAAAATCCATCGCTGTGATCAACAGTCTCAAAACATGCATGAAGAGTTGTCAGCCAATAATATCGTGCCATGTAGGCACCTTGACCTTCTATCGCTGACCCTTTCTCCTTTTATTTCGCCACTATCGCTTTTGTATATGCAAATCCAAATGCATATACAACATACAAGGCAGACATCAAAAGTTATAGAACAAACTGGAGTTCAGTTCGGGTCCGGCTTGTATCTCCACCCTGCATCCATCACTTTGTATATTACACACATACAAGTGCAAAACATATACAAGGCGGACTTCATTGCATCTATCCGTCGGATTTGAAAAACCTTCAAGTTCGGGCCTTGTATCCTCATGAATTTGCATATCGGCACATATACAAGTGCAAATATACAAGTGGTGGGCCCAACCCATCTTCTCTTTCTTTTGCACATTTCCTTGCACATCGCATATACAAATGCAATGTACAAGCCGCGGATGCCACACTGCTTTAGAACAAAATGAAAACGACTTCGGGTCCACCTTGCATCTTCTTCCCTTACATATTTTCGAATGTATATCACATATACATTCTCCTTTGTATATGAGATACAAAACCCTTTGTATGTGAGGCGGGCCCCACCAAGTGCATCTCCTGCTACTTTGTAAATTTGCCAAATCATACAAGACCATTTGCACTTTCCCTTTGTATATTGTCGAATGGACATTTCCTTTGCACCTTTTCATTGTATATTTGGATATACAAACTCAAAATACATTCGACCCTGCGACCACCTTCATATCCTTGAATGTATATTTGCACATATATTCTCACTTGTATATCCCCGGGCCCCACCACATGCATATCTTTTCCTTGTATGTTTGGCGAACATAAAAGATCACCTGTTCATTGCACTATAGCACATGTATGTGCGCCCTCTTGTATATTCTTCAATGTACATTTCCTTTGTATGCTTCGCTTGCATATTCTACATACAAGCCCAATAAACAAGCAGGGCCGATATGCAAATGGGGAATATTCCTGAAATCTTTTAGAAGATTCCCCCAATGTATATGCAACCTGATATACATTGAGAAATGCATATTACTCAAAATTTTCACCATTTTCTGAAGGCCGATGGAGATTTCACAAGCTTGACAACATATTTGATCAATCGCACATACAAACTTAACATTTTTTCTCAAGGCGACAGGAACAAACCATGAAACACCGCGTGGGGGTGGGTCAACCTATGAAAACCTAAACATGAGGACGAGATTTAACAACCAGAAACCCACCACACAAGGCCAACACTTGAATAAACAAAACAATGCAAGATCCCATGATTCACAAAATTGAGGGTTCGAATGAGAAAACCTGAAAACACCCAAGCTTAAAACCCAAAACATAAATGAGTACTAACACAGTGCAAACTAGGCCAAACCCTAGGGCAAAAATAGCAAAAATAGGCAATTTTTCACCAAATTTTCAATACAAGAGGCCAATAGAAAGGTGTTGTAAATATTTTTAGGAGGGTCAGTAGATAATACCCCTAATATCAGTCCATTATTGCAAAAATATTCTTTACAACATGCCTATAGTGCAAGTTTAGAGAGTCGATAAGGCCAAATCTAGTGAAAATCAATGTTTTTCAAGCTCTAGGTTTGAGATCTTGATGTAAAATTCTATGTGAATGTTTTGAAAGCTAGTGTATGATAAAAATTACATTCGCTCAAATCTGAAAATGATTTCCATGCTCTAACATGCAAAATGCAAGTGCAAATCTAATGAAAAATCAATGAAAATGCTAATTTTTGTTGAAAATTTCTATGCAAAAATGCAAATTTTTGAAATCTAAATGCAAATTTGTTCTAAAATACAAGACTAAAGACAAATGAAAATTTTAATGAACCTCTAAAATCAGTAGAAAAATCTGAAACAAGATTTTACCTACAAACCCTAGATTTTGGAATTACTAGGTTATATGCAAAATTCACAATTTTCAACAAAACCCTAGCAATTTTATGATGAAAATGCAATGCAAACTAATGAATTTTTGTAATTGTCTGTAATTTAAATAAGATATAATGCAAAAATAATTTTTTTTATGAAATTCAAATTAATTGATGTAAAATAGAAGCCCTAAAATGCCATTTTTTTTTTCCAATTTTTCTAGTTTTTTAATTTTTTTGTAAGTTTTCCAATGCAATAAGATGAATGACTATATGAATGAATGAAATCAATGTAAATCTAAAGAAATATACTCAAAAAGGTTCAAATAAGTCCAATAACACAGGTTCACCAAAATGTAAAGGGTAAAATTTGGATAGTTGAGGTTTTGGTAGTTTTGTATGTGTATCCTCCTTTCACCCTTTTGAATTCAAGGACCTAGGATCGAGTTGCAATGTACTATCCTACCCTAGGTCAGTGTGAGATGTAGGAAAACTTGGATTTTTATGATTTGATTGTCAATTATCTTCTCTTATGCTCAATTATACCTTAAAACCCTAATTATGCAAATACGATAGCAAACAGATGAATATCAGAAAATGCTGTTATAGAAAGATGTAAAATGAAAACTAACTATGCACCTGCTTTCAGAGTTCTGAAGCGGAATAGTTAGGGACTAAAGAGCAGGTTCCCAAGTCTAATGTCCTACTTTTTATCGGGATCTGCAACCTATTCCCGCTGCACCGAAGGTTTTCCTGTCATGCAACTTTAAGGACTAATGAGAAGGTGCCCTAGTCTAAGGAGATGTTTTCTTCTCTAATATGTAATTTTGACACTCTGTTGTACCCTCCTATAACTTCACTTTCTCCAAATCTGACACCTGTAACTTGCAATCATGAAAACTTTGGGAGGGGGTTGTGGTGTTTAGAGGCTTACCTCAGTCAAGCCCTGGAGAGGCATTCATTTCTTATGAACACCGTTTTCAGATAGAGAGTGCGTGCCCTTATGAGGTAGAGGCAAAAACCAAATGATAAATACTTACAAACACAAATGATGTCACCTTGTAGTGAAGATCTCATGGGAGGAAGAAACTCTTCATGCCATGAGGAGATGATTGCTCAAATTTGCAAATACAAACACATAGACAACACAAATCTACTCTTGCTACACAATGAAAGCCTTGGATCACCTTTAGAATGCATAAAGTTCACAATAATAATCTAGTTTACAAATGAATGCATAAACATGATTTTATATGCAACTACAAACACTCCTGCCAAGAATTTTGTAATTCAAACTTACCGTGTGGCATAGGACCCAAATAATGGTCACAAGCTGACACCCAAAAATTGGGACTACACCAAAATAGGGTAGGACTAGGGCATGGGTGCCCAATTTCTCCCCCCTATTTTGGGCAGGGTTTATCTCAAGTGGCCCCCCTAGGTCCTATTTGCCAAGACACTTAGGGATCATTTCATCGGGATGTCAAATTATGATGTAAGATGTCCTAAATGCACACTAAAATCCTGGGAGCTAAACCTTATGTGGGAAAAGCCCCCAAGGGGACATTTTCCAACGTTACAAGTAGAAGACATCCACATGAAAAAGTCTGAAGTTGGTATTAATTAAGGTTTGTTGGTGGCGATTCAATCAACTATGGTCTTTAAATTGAAAATGCACGAGGCAATACCCCACAGTTTCAATGGCTTTTAATATGATTATGCTTGGTTTAGAAATAGCCATTGGTAGTCTTTGGTGTGTTGAAATAGATGCAAAACAATTAGCACCGGCTATGATTGTGTTTGGAGATTCAACTGTAGATCCAGGAAATAACAATCATATATCAACGCTTCTTAAGAGCAATTTCCCTCCCTATGGAAAATATTTCCCTGGCCATAAACCCACTGGCCGCTTCTGCAATGGAAGGCTTTCAACAGATTTCATAGGTAATCAAATCACATTGAAGCAAGCTGAACACAATGCCATTTAGTTCTTTGAGCAGATGATTGCCTTTGTTTTTCTCTACCTTGTCTTTCTATCTTGTTTTTTTGATGTGGGTTTATAATGTTGTCAATAAACATAGCAAAAGGATTGGGTATAAAAGAGACGATGCCACCATATCTAGACTCAAAACTTGAGGACCAAGACCTGCTTACTGGAGTTAGTTTTGCATTTGCTGGCACTGGATATGATAACATAACATCGTGATCTGTTGTATGTTCATCGATTTCACACATTTTTCTCTATTTTTCATGAAAATTTTAGATAACCATTAAAATTATTATGCTTTATAAATATGAAGAATATAGCAAGCATGAGCTTTCCACAGTCCATAATAGTAAATGAAAGTGCTTTTGGATTCAACTGTGTATGTTTTTGCATTGACATTTCGGATCATACTCAATGATCCATCATCAGGAAGAGGAGAGTTATGGTTGAGATAGCAGACATGACCATTTTGTGTTCCTTTGCATTCCTTTTTGTTCTATAAACAATTCTAATCTAAGGAAAATAAGCAGTGTAAACTTACATGGATATATTCTCTTGGGACCTGCACCATGAAAGGTAGTTTTGATAACATCACAATAGAGATGGTATTATCGACTTACCAGGTGACTAGTTTTTGAATATCAATTGCCATTTGTGAGAAATTTATTATTTGCAAGTGTACTTAGAGTTTCTATCAGAAGTAAACAAAGTTGGATTCCCAAACATTTATTTGAAATTGAGATACACTCCTGAAAAATATGATTATGCTTTGTGTGCAATATTAATTGACTCTAAATCTGTTATGGAATCAATTGTAGGCGGCTTTATTAATGTTGTTCAATGAAGATGAAAAACTTAGTTTTGATGACATCAAATCTCAATTGAATTTGGAAGATGATGATGTAAATAGAGTGTTACATTCAATTGTTTTTGCCAAGCACAAAGTTCTTCTCAAGGAAATAGACTTAGAAAAAATAGAACCTATAGTGCATGACAGAGTAAGCACAGTTCACAGTGATTAAAAGAGAGCATGGATAGCGGGTAAGACAGGTATGGAATCTTAGCATGCACCATCTCAGTGGGTAAGATAGTACTGTCTTTTTGAATTGAAACACCTTGATCCTAGACTATCACAGTGACTTCCGGAGCATAAAAGGATAAGTGTTTTTGAGATCTTGAGTGGCATAAAAGGATAAGTGTTTCAAGGTGAGAGTATAGACCAGCCTTGTGTTGAGCAGTCCAACAAGGTAGAGAGTAGGAGCTTTGATGATAGTCCATAGTGGTTCTTGAAAAGACAAAGGATCAAAGGTAAAGGGTGAAGCTACCATGATAGTGTCAAGTGAAATAACCATCAAAGTATACTCAAAACGTCAGTGATACTCAAAAAATCAGTTTCTTACTTATTCTTTGAGCTATGTATTGTAACCATGAAGGTTTTTTTAGCAAAGACAAAGCATTGTAACTTATTTTCAAATCTATATGCTGTTTGTAAGCATTTTTTATCAATAAAACAAGTTTTTTTTACCTTTTCAAAGTTGTTTCATTGTGCAAGCTTCAAAATATACTACTAAATATACTAATGAGTAAATGCAAGCTTCAAAATGACTAAATATACTACTAATTGATGTCAATTGATAATTAAATTGACTAAATATACTACCAATTGATAGAAATCAGTGACAAAGTGAATAAATATGACTAAATATATGACCGGTATTAAATCAGTGAATAAAAATGACTAAATATACTACCAAATTGGTCAAAATGATGATTAAAATTAATGACTAAATATACTACCAATGGACAGAAATCAGTGAACAAAAATGACTAAATAAGTGACCAGTTAACAACAATCAATGACTAAATATATTAGTGAATAAAAAATGACTAAATAAGTGACCAGATTACAACAATCAATGACTAAATCAACAACTAAATATACTACCAAATCGATCAATTAAAACAACCAATAAATGACTAAAATTGGTTTAGTCATCAATTTGGTCATGTTATAAATGATTGGAAATAAACTACTAATGGTCATGTGACCATGTTTGGTCATTTATAAGTAGTTTTTAGTAGTTTTTTTAGTATTATATTTCTCTTTTTGTACTATTGGTTGCTGCATTTGGAAACCCTATATCTTATTCTTTGTATTTGAAGTCTCTGTGACTCTTTGGCTGACATAAATTTGCAGAGGGTAGACTTAGGGTCTGTGTGCCATTTGAATGATGCTCCATATTTGGGTTTGGATCCACCGTTTATATTTTCTGCGAGTCTCTCTCTTGAAATGTTGTGCTCTTTTATTATTTTTCATTCTTTATTGATAGTGCCATTGTTCTTCAGGGGTCTGCTACGCTTCTTTAGATATGTTGAGACTTGGTTTTATATTGTTGTGCCATGGTTAGAAAGGCTTGGGCTTGCATTTTTATAGGGGTTGTTCTATACTCTGAACACATATACTAGGGATTGCATCATATTTCATTGGTAGCGCCACCATTCATTTGATACCTACGTTGGAGCTCCATTCAATTTAGTTGCGCCTTGTTTGGTATGGGTAAGTGTTTTATTCATGGTATAGAGGCCACCTTCCTTCATTCATAAGATCCATACCTTCCTTGTATCATGACTGCGTTAAAAATTATTTGTGTCTGTATCTTCATTTCTTTGGCTGCCAGCTTCATTTGTTTGTTGATTTGTTATATGAAGGATACCGCATCATTAGAGAGGCTGAGTCATGTCCTCTAGGCTGGCACCTTTACTTGCTAAGTTGTGTGCCTTTATATGCCTGAACCATATTCTGTTTACCTCACATGCTTTGATTTGAAGCTGGTGCACCATACATTAGAGGCTGATGTTATAGTTGAGGCTTAAACTATTCAGACTATATTTCCTTTCTGGAGGTGCTCCTTTTATTGGCTAGGCCAAACATGGTTGTGGCATACTTCAATAAGGTTAGGCCATATTATGATATTGTGTGTCTTTACCAAGGCAAATCCTTCAATCCATGTGTGGCCTCACCTCATACTTGAAACTCTTGCTAAAGCCATTTCTCTAAGAGGCTGCGACAGGCTGTTTCCATTAACTATGACTTGTATTTGGCTGAGGCTTTGTGCCTTCACCTCTTATGACCGAGTCAATGTTTGGTTGAGTCCTGAATCATGTTCTTTATATAGTTGAATCTAAGCTTAAAGAACACATTGGATTTGAGAAGCCCGTGATCCATTGCCTAATGCTATTTTAATTAGTTGTGACTCATTAGTACGCACCATACTCCTTGCAACTTGTGCAATGATCTTGCATAGTGGCTAATTCAAGTCATTTCTTTATGGCTACACCATGAATCTATAGATTACACTATGAGTCTATATACTGCACCCTCTTTGCAATGAATTTGTGCCATTTCTTTATGGGTTGAGTCTCTCTATTGAATCATCATCCATTTCTATCTAAATAATCTACAACTTAATTGACTCAATCTTTCATTGAAATGAATTAGCTTTTGAATCCCAATGAATCTTGTTTGATGAATGACAGAAAGCAGGAAAAGAACCAAATAGATACAAATCTAACACACATTGAAAAGTTTTGAAATGGTGTGAAAAATTCTCACCAATTTCCATTATTCAGCTCTAAATTCACTCGCGAGGAGCATAAATGATTGTCACTTCCCTTGGATTTGCTACCCCCCCACACTTGTGAAGTTCGTCCTTCTCTCAAGGGAAGGATAGTTTGCGTCATCCCAAGTACGACCGTAACTTGAAGTGGAATGGACAGTAATGATAGTTTTCTAACCATCTGTCCTTCCCACATGAGCCACTACTAAATGACTCCAACTCGGCTACCAGTAGGGAATGGTGCTTCCCAAGACTAACACCTACCACATGGGATGAGGCTGTGACCTTACTTGCTGGGAAGGGAAATCCTCAAATTCTGTAAGAGGTCCAATCTTACCAAATTCATGACCATCTTCTACTCTATTCACTAGCTCATCAACTTCCCTATTTGCTTCTCTGTAAGTACGGTTCACAGAAAAAGCCTCAAAGAATTTTAACAAGTCCAAAGCTCGCTCCAGATGAGATTTCAATTTCCAATTCATCACAGATTTTGTTCTTAAAGCATTGACCACTAAGGTAGAGTCCCCTTCTATTTCCACCTTGTCCACTTCTAGATCCTTGCAAAAGAGAAGACCATGAATAAGGACCTTGAATTTTGCAATGTTGTTGGTGTCCTCTTCCAGAGGGATAACCAATCTACCCATGAAAACACCATTCCAAAGTCTGATAACGCGGCCAACTCCTGACGAACCAAGGTTGCCTCTTGAGGCTCCATCAAAGTTTAACTTGAACCATCCTTGCTTAGGAACAAGCCATTTTTCTTGCCTTCACTCAATGGATGAGGCCTTCTCTCCATTCCCAATATGAGGAGGTATCTTTAGCCCATGCCACCTCAACCTCATCTAGGCATCCCACTCCATGAACTTCCCTTTTTAGATCGATCCTAAACTGGCTCTATTGTTTACCACTTCCATGATGGAGGCTTCTACCTTGTTCTTGAAGGAGACACTTGACATTTCCTTGTCTTCAAGAATACGCCTGTTCTGTTCCTTCCAAATCTCCCAAATAAGAAGGGAGGGGCAAATAATCCACAAGCTATTTAAAAGTCCAGACCATGGCCTTATCGTCCATTCATGAAAAAGGCTCTTGATATCATTTGGTAGGGCTATTATCGAACCTAATTTTGCACACAACCATCTCCAGCACTCTTGAGAAAAGGGGCAGCCAAGGAACAAGTGATCAATGCTTTCTTCCTCTCTCCTACACAAGACACACCAGGAGGGCCCCTCAAAGCCTAGTTTTTAAAAATTTTCTACTGTCAATATCTTTTTTTGAAGAGCCGCCCAGGCGAAGACCCCAGCTCTTGGGACACACCATTTGTTCCAACATAGATGAATGGGGAGATCATTTTTCTCCATAGCTCCCACCCCATCAACTATTCTATATCTGTCCTTGTGTAAAGTATGCATTCCATCACAAAAGTTACATGAAATAAATAATTCACTTAATTACAAAAATAAAATAGATATAAGATAGCTACAACAGGAACTTGAATTTGAGATAGGAAGTTTTAGGCTTGATAAGACAAGAATCTTAACTACACAAAGTAAAATAAGAGACTGCGACAATAACAACTATGAGGAAAATAAAACAGGACTGCAAGGCCAATACCATCTTATTATAGAGTAAGAAAATAACTTTATGAATTTAAGATTGCCAGATATTAGATTATAGTGTTCAAGATAACTTGCTATCTATGGATTTAACAGTTACATTAAGGCCAAGAAAAGGGCCGATCCACTTTGCATAAAATCAAGAAAATAAAGAATAGTAGAGACAAGAATAAGAATAGCCGGCTAATGATAGGAACTTTAACAGATCCAAAACTAGTGGCTAGGCCAATATGCACAGGTTTGATCCTCATGGAACATAGAGATCACAAATGTCTATTAATTGACAAAGGTTTGAAAAGAAATCTAGTCCATGCCATGTAACTAGGCGACCAAGGAAAAAGGTAACTCTGTCGAAAGTCAAAAAGATTGCTTACAAATCTAAAACAAAAAGGAAACACCAATATGCTGCAAATGATTCATAACAAGTTGGTTTGCAAATGGATCAGAGGTGATTTAATATGGTAGTCTATGTCAATGGTAACAATGATGACAAGAAAAAACTGGATTGATAAACACGCTATCTTTTAAACCACAAAAGTATAATAACTTACAAATAGAACACTAAACAGAGAGCATATCAACCAGATGATGGAAAACATACTATGGGGTTTGGGTTGAACATAGCATAGATGGTTTAAATAGCAGTCGATTCAAGGTAATACACAGACCAGAAAGAAGACAATCACAGGCCAAATTTACTATAGTTTAACGGTCATTTACCATCTTAAATTATTGCAATTAAAATCAAGGAAAATACCCAGTTAAACTTGCTTGCCAAAGGGTCAAATTCTTACTATTGTCACTACTCCTCTCTTCTATCTGTCGCTACCAAGGAATGATCATCCTCCTTCTGTCTGCTATTGCAATATCGTGGGTGCCAATTCCTCTATCATTCCCCCTTCTTTTATTACAAAAAATCCTCCCTTAATTTGGCATCCATAATTTAGGTTTTGGGCTGCTTTTTAATAACTATTGTTTTCTTATGTTTTGCATGAGTTTTTCTTTTTCAAAGCTCACAAATTTAGTTTTAAAATAGAATAAATAACTTATTTAAATTTCTATCACTTGCATGACATTAACTTCCTTTAATTAGATTCTAAATATAGTAATAATAATATTAATGCAATTTATCTATTTTTAATAAAATACAATCACTCAAATCAACTCAAGAAGTATTTGTAATAATAATAATAATAATATATATCTATCTATTTAAACATAATTATTTTAAGTCTAAATTAGGTATTGTTTTTGATATTATAAGGCTGCAAACCTGGGTGCAGATCCTGATAACAAAAGCCAAAAGGTAGCAAAACAGGCTCAAAGCATCAAACAACCTGAAACTAATAGACTAACAACAGTTTAATAGCATAACCAAAAAATAAAGTTTGAGTAATTAAAACATAAACCAAGGAAATAACTAACTAAGAATTTCCTTCCAATCATCATTGAGCAAATTAAACATATTCTCCTTATTCTCTAGTAGAGAATCCACGCCATTAAACCAGTCATCCTGCAGAACCGAGAAAGCAGAAGCAGCCCTGTGAGAAGACTTCAACACCAAATTGATCAGCACCTTAACTTTAGTCTCCATTGATGCAAGATGGGTCTTGACCTCTATCAATTCCTTCTCCAGTCTCTTATTGTCCATCTCCATCCTGGCGCTCATCACCTCCTTGTTCGGGGTCTCCAGAATCTCAGTGTCTTCATTGTTGGTGTAATAGAAGGAATTGTTCATGGACTCAAAATGGTTGGTTCCCTCCTGATCCTAAACCGAGGCGGTCTTCACATTTTTAACTTTAACCTTCTTCTCAAAGTCCTCCTGATCAAAGGCAAAATAGTAGTCAACTATCTTTAGAACTTGGGGCTTATCCCCTGCCAGTTTAGAGGATCTTCTGGTACTCGGTCTTCTGACAACACCTTGTTCTCCTTTGGCCCTTTCCTTCACCACCTCAACTTCCTCTTCCAATTGAATTTCCTACTTATCCATCATCCCCTGAGTCTACTGATTGACATTCCCACCCTTCTCAACACTTTTACTGTAGCTTTTCCCATCACCTTTGCTTAGCGCAGGATTCCCTCTTTTGTGTTTTTTGCTACCTTGTTTAGGAGTATTACTTTTTAAGTTGCAAAGGCCCTCAGCCGCTTCCACCCAGGACCCCCAATGGGAACCCACCAAACCAGCCCGAATAGGGGCCTGCAGAGTACAACTTTCAGAACAGGATTTAGAAAGAGAATTGGCCTTGGAAATAGGAGGGCTAGGAATAGGGGCCAAAGAGCTCAAAGGTAGGTTAGTGGGAGAATTAGGTGTCAAAGGCATAGAGTTTTTTAGCTTGGCAGGCTTTCCAAGCCTCACACTAAGGGGGACTTTGTCTTCAGGGTCATCAGTGGAACTATCATCTACCAACCGGGTAGTAGGGGGTTTGGAAGGGCACAGAGCAAGGTGGTACTGGTAGAGATGAAAAATGAACCCCTAATGTAGAGGTAAGGCAGAAACCTTAGGGTTTCCCTCGCAAGTTTTTTGGATTGAATCATGGAAGCTTCCAGACTAGAGAGAAGGAAGGAGGGAAAGTTGACCTAAATTTTGTGTCGAAAATGGTTAAGAAAAGCAAAATGATAGTGGTAAAAAACTTTGTATCTCCCTTCTAAAGTAAAATACTTCATGACTAAGAAACATACCTGGTTCGAAGGGCTGACCAGGCTTTCCCTTTCGAAGCCACCTTGAAGTCTTATTTGTTTCTCTCCTTCCCTGAAGAACAATTTCAATCCTTTGATGTCTTGGACTCGCGTCTACTTCTTGAGCCTATTCCTGGAACAAGACAGACCTGTAGCTTTGGCAATGACATCCTCTGAAATCTCAAACTAGACACCACCCACCTTCACCATCCTATTACCATCCCAAGAGGCAAGAAACTGGGCTGATAAAAGCTCGTCAAAGCCATTCAGGCTTTCGAGATAAGGGGTAACCCCTCCCTCATACACTATACTCCAAACCTGCACATCATCTTTGAATTCACCATAGTTCATGGGCTCTATTATCACCTTCTCTCCACCCATCTTCATTAACCAATTGTAGAGCAAAGAGAAGTGTTAGATGAACAGTCTAGAAAGAAGAATAAAAAACTTTAATTCCAAATCCTTGCTCAAATTTTCATGCATGTCCTTCTCATCTTCACGCACGCTCGAATCATTATTGCCTTGAAAGGTTCACTTGTGTGAGATTTTCATAGCCAGCACTCTAGAGGGTGGCTGAAAAGATTTTCCAAATCTATTAAGACGCGAATCTTGCTTATTGTTGAGTTTGTCTAAATCCATGTGGGTCTCCATCATCCACATCACCACATAGGGATTTGTGGGGCTCTCAAAGTTATCGTAAAGTCACGTCTCCCCTCGAGGTGAGAGAAGAGTGAATTAAAACAACACCAATAAATACAAAAAATCATTATAGTCATGATGAGTTAGTGAAGCGCTTCCTTCTGTATGCTAACAATAATGTTTAAAGGTAGATTGTCTATATTTTTCTAGCATCTTAGGGGATTAATATTAATCCCAAAGTTAGCTAAAAGGTCGGCAGTTTTGTTTCCCTCCATGTATATATGTCTCACTTCCCTTCCTTCAAAGTTTAAGAGGAGGGCTTTTATATCCTACACAATATCCTCCATCTGCCAGCTGACTTTGACATTTCCTTTGAAAGCTTCGATCACAATTTTAGAATCACCTTCAACAATGATATTTTTTATGCCTAGAGCCAAGGAAAATTTAATTCCCCAAAGGAGAGCTATGGCCTCCATGATATTATTGGTATTTTCACCCAGGCTTCCAACAAAAGTAGCATAGAGGGAACCATTCTCTGATCTTATTAATCCCCCACCACTAGCCAACCCTGGGTTACCTTTCACAACACCGTCAAAGTTGAGTAAAAACCAACCCTCAGGAGGACGGGACCATTTAGTGCTAGTCCTATCTTTTTTCCTGCTATCATCCACCCTGCATATACTTAATGGGATAGCCCACTGATTAATCATATATGATTCCACAACATTTGGGGGAGTTTTTGTAGCTCTTGTTGAGCTATTGATGATGTTATCTTGCAGCAGTTTGACAACCGATTCAAACACTTCTTTAGGCTTTCTAAACTTTTCTCTGAAAAGTCTATTATTCCTTTCTTTCCATCATCACTCCGGTGGACTTTAGACTCTACAACTATGGATTTAAAGACTTCATACAAGTGTTTACAACGTCCCAAAACCACAAAATAAGATATGCAACATCGAAGGAGTGCGGACCAAAACAAGTGAGTGTTCTATTCGAATTACCTCTGTTCTCTGTAATGCCAGACTTAGGCTACTTGAAGATATGCTTCTAGTACATATCAAAAGCTGAAATCTTAGATAGAAGATCTTGTAAGGACTACAAACAACATACCAGAACCACATGATTAGGTCTTCAACTACAGACCATTGTCAATCCAAACATTGTCTCTCTATTGTTGTCTCTGTACACTACCAACACTTAGCCAAACTGATTAAGTCTTCTTCACTAGACAAAATCTCTATTCCAACCTTGTTTTTTTTCTTATTTCCATCAATGAAAACACCTTCAAACATCAAGCTCATCTAAATTGCCAACACAAATAAAGAAACTACATAATAGCAAAGCAACTAATCAAACTAAGAAATATAGTCTCTGCCCTTCTATTGGAGTGGACCCTTGTTCCACCTCCAAAGAGAGACTAATCAATTCCAGCAATCAAAAAATTGGTAGAACAACTTCTTTTATTCAAAACCTTCAAGATCAAGAGTACATGTTGCTGAGAAATAACAGAGTTCTTCTTTTTTCAATTTATTCTTTTACAACTTCCTTTCTATTCTATGCCATAGTTCTCTATGGATAACTATGGTTATTAAATTATAATTGAGAGTCTCTCTAGAGTAGAGAACTTATTCATGTAGCTAACTAAACTTATTCATCTAGTTAACTAAACTTATCCATTTAGTTAACTGATTATACAACTGTTGATTACAAGGCCAAACTTGCAATGCCTTTTACAAAGACATGCAATGACACTAAATGTGTATTTTTTGCATGGGATAATTACTCATAATTAGATCCATTAATTTAGGAGTAATTATAGTCAATATATCCTTCAAAAATCTTGGAATGTGTGTTGGTATATTGGAAGAATCTGCAACAACTTCACAAAGTATTTCTGGAACATCTTCGGAGCTTGCAAAACAATCATCTTTTGTCATTAACTTCTCATTTTTTTACTAGATCTCCTCAAATTCTTTCTGGGTTATGCTCCCCTCACTTTCATCTTTCCAAATAATTTTGAATTTCTAAATTTCATTAATATATGATAGAGTTATCACAGTTTTACTGAAATTGCTTTTTTGAGTTTTTCTCTTTTGCATCTCTGGCGCTCTATAATAGTTAATTTCTGCCATTAATGATTTATTCATTTTAATTAATATCCTCAAAATGCCTTTAGAGATTTTTTCCTCTATCTTTAATCTTTCTGGATCATTTTGAAATTCTGATTTTCATTAAGAAATGAGTGAGATATTGTAGTTTTACTGAAACTACATTTTTGACTTCTGCATCTCTAGAGCTCTGCATCTATGGAACTCTGCATCTCTAGAGCTCCAACTTGGCATTAGTTTTAGTCTTCAATAACTCATTCACCTACATTATAGTATCTTACACATACTCATGAAGAAATATTAGAAACTAAGAAGCAATTTGGATCACATTAGTACTAAAAACAAACCAAATATCTACTTTACATTCTACATTAAACAAGCTAGAAATCTCTCAAATTATACTCAAATCCACTTTAAAACATATTTATTAAGAAGAAATAGATGCTTCTATTTGGATTAAATATGAGACAATTTATGGTCTCATCATCTCCCCCACACTTAAGTCCTTGTAGGTCCTCCTACAAGCTATTTTCTTCTTCCTTCATCTAAAATTTCTGCATAGAGCTGAGAACTTCAACACTTATATATCTTTGACCATTGTTGTTGTGTAAAAATGGACAAAGTTTTTTCATCGTAAGGCTAAGGAGAACAAAAACCTCTCTTAGTTTTTCATTTGAAGTTTTGTATCTTCCTCTAGCCTACAAAAGTACAAGTGTCGAAGATGCTCCAGAGTTGTTATTATGCTGACCTCCAGAGATATTCTTTTGATGACCTTTGGAGCTGCTATTCTGATGATCTCCAGAGCTAATACCCTATTGTTCATCTCTAGATCTGATACTCTATTGTGCATCTCTAGAGATATTGTTCTTATGATCTCCAAAGCTACTATTCTGATGATCTCTAGAGTTGATACCTTGTTCTGCATCTCCAAAGTTGATACCCAGTTGTGCATCTCTAGAGCTATTGTTCTGATGATATCTAGAGCTGCTATTCTGATGATCTTCAGAGCTGTTGTTCTATGTGCTCATAATTTTTTCTTTTTTTATCTTTTTTTTTAAGTGGACTAAGCATAATGAAATAAATTTCTAACTAAATAAGAGTAAAATAATAAAGCAAACACCTGAGTCCATCTTAGTTTTCCATGTGACCATCATGCACCAGTTTATTCTCCACCTTTTTAGCCCTTGTTTCCCATGATGCATGCAAAGAGGTCTTCAATTTCTGAGAGTTGTAATAGGATCATTTATGTTGAATAACAATTGTATCAACCTTACTCTAGTGAGAAACAAATTGTATAGAAAAGTACATGTGCAAAGCACTTATTTGAAGAAAATAAACACACCCTAACCTACTCTACTTAGTGATGTAGAGATAGGTTACACAAAACCATTGACTAGTTGTGGAAAATAACTTCTTTTTCTCAAAATATGGATCCTTGTATTTAACTTTTTGAAAGAAGAGGAAAACCATGAGAAGAAAATGACTGAAAATTTGAACTTTGATGCTTCACCTTCCTCTGAAATAGCAACCTTCTCCATAATTTTTGATTCTAGTACATGCATGGGCTGATTGGAGAGATCTTGCAATCCCTCCTTACGTTCTGGTGCATGCATGATTAGAGGCAACTCCTTGTTGCTCATGGGACAATTGGAGAGATCTTGATTTACCCTTCCTCATATTCTGGTACATGCATGGTTAGAGGCAACTCCTTGTTGCTCTTCAAATATCTGATCGGACATCCCTCCTTGGACTTTGAAGGCATCCAAATAATACTCTACTATACAAGCTCCTCCAATGGAGACAAGATTTCTTCATTATACTAGTTACCTATTGCAAGTAGTAGGGCATCAATGTCTCCTAAAATACATTTTTCCTTGCTGGACATTGGAGTCATGGTCATCCAGTTGAAGAGGTTGCACAAGAGCTGAAATTACAGAACAATAAGGTTTTTCACCTTCTTTTCATGCAAGAACCTTATGATTTGGATCTATTTTTTGGGGGGAGTTTGGCATATAGATCTCTCTTGAGGAACTTCTGTTATCTACATATACTTCAAAATAATAAACCTAAAAAGACTACCAAACTAATTTTCCCCCTTTTTTGACTTGTTATCACCAGATCAATAGCAACTCCCTAATCACACAGGTATCCCCAGCAATGGCGCCAAAAATGATGAGGTTCATTGCAGTCCTCATCATTTAATTTTAATAAATATCAATCCAAGGCGATGTCCATGGATGTATGCAAAAGGGAAAAAGGAATAACTTGCATGGCAATCCTTTCTACAAAGGGGAATTGACAACAACTGCATGAAACAAACTAGGGTTTAACTTTGTTGAAAAAGACAACTTAATCTAAGGAAAGTAATAACTTGAGTAGCTAATGTAATTCTAGAATAAAGGAATTGCACGACAGAAAAATAACTTAATCTAAGGAAAACAATAACTGGAGTAGCTAAAGGAATTCAAAATAAAGAAACTACATAACAACAAAGCAACTAATCAAACTAAGAAATAGTCTCTGCCCTTCGGTCAGAGTGGACCCTTGCTCCACCTCCAGAGAGAGACTAATCAATTCTAGCAATCATAAAAATGGTAGAACAACTTCTTTTATTCAAGACCTTCAAGATCAAGAGTACATGCTGTTGAGAAATAACAAAATTCTTCCTTTTTCAATTTATTCTTTTACAACTTCCTTTCTATTTTATGCCATAGTTCTCTATATATAACTATGGTTATTAAATTCTAATTGAGAGTCTCTCTAGAGTAGAGAACTTATTCATGCATCTAACTAAACTTATTCATCTAGTTAACTAAACTTATTCATTTAGTTAACTGATTATACAACTGTTGATTACAAGGCAAAACATGCAATGCCTTTTACAAAGACATGCAATGAAACTAAATGTGTATTCTTTGCATGGAATAATTACTCATAATTAGATACATTAATTTAGGAGTAAATATAGTCAATCTATCCTTCAAAAATCTCAGAGTGTGTGTTAGTAGATTGGAAGAATCTGTAACAACTTCACAAAGTGTTTCTGGAACATCTTCAAAGCTTGCAGAATAGTCATCTGTTGTCATTAAGTTATCTTTTTTTTAATATATCTCATCAAATACTTTCTGGGTTTTGTTCCCCTCACTTTTATCTTTCTAGATCATTTTTATTTTTTGAATTTCATTAATAAGTGTGTGAGATATTGTAGTTTTATTGAAACTACTTTTTTGACTTTTTCTCTTTTGCATCTTTGACACTCTGTAACAATCAATTTCTATCATTAACCATTTATTAATTTTAATTAATATCCTCAAAACACCTTCAAGTATTTTTTCCTCTCTCTATAATCTTTTTGGATCATTTCAAAATTTTGATTTTCATTAAGAAATGAGTGAGATATTGCAGTTTTACTAAAACTGCATTTTTACTTCTGCATCTCTGGAGCTCTACATCTCTAGAACTCTGCATCTTTGGAGCTCCAACTTGGCATGAGTTTTAGTCTTCAATAATGCATTCATCTACATTATATCATCTTACACATACTCATGAAGAAAAATTACAAACTAAGAAGCAATTTGGATCACATTAGTACTAAAAACAAACCAAATATCTACTTTACATTCTACCTTAAACAAGCTAGAAATCTCTCAAATTATACTCAAATCCACTTTAAAACTTATTTATTAAGAAGAAAGAGATGATTCTATTTGGATTAAATATGAAACAGTTTATGGTCTCATCAACAACCAATCATCCTAAATAGTCTCAACCTTATCACTAGAGTCCAAACATCACTCCATCCAATTCTTTGTCATAGAAAATTTGAGATATCACATGGCTGTGACTAGAAATCAATATTGATAAGCTATAGAGGCTAGCCAAAAAATCCCCAAAACAATCCCAAAAATAATGATCAAAACACTCCCCAAACCAATCCTCAAGATGTCAACACTACAATGATAGATGTGTTGGATTCAGGACAGACAACTGAGAGGGGGGGTGAATCAGTTGTCCAAAACTTTCTTCCAATTAAACACTTAAATCCACTTTGCAATTCAACAACATAATAATAAATCAATCATGGAAACATAATGCATTAAATCAAGAGTAGAAACGTATTAACACTTAAGACACCAAGATTTTGACGTGGAAAACCCGATTAAGGGAAAAACCACTAGGTGACTAACCCAAGATTGCATTCTCTATTAGAAGAATAGAAAGAACAAAATGGCACATGCCAATTAGGGCTCACTACTTGAGCACACTACTCACAAGAGGTTCACTACCTACAAGAGACACACTGTCTACAGAATAATAAGTATTACATACTTGAACTAAAGAATAGCATATTCACCATGCTTGAGTCAGTTCCATTTAAGCCCAATACTTCTGCTCTGCCTTTCACTCTTCTCCTCTCTACCACATTCTCATCTCGACACCATACACTTGAAATGACTTACAACTCCTTATTTATACAAGACATCGACTTAGGAATAATCATCCAAGTCAGCATTACATTACAGAACAAGCACATAAATACATCATGACTAATCTACAAAAAGACTTCATGCAAATCAACACACTGTCGGCCACACAGATCTGACACTTCAATCTTCTTTTGGGAACATGCCAATCTTCACATAACATCTTCAATATCATTTGCAGGATGTGTAACTCATCCGGTCAGCCAGGCTTAGGTATAACAACATCATCCGGAAGTAATTCTTCAATTGTGAGCTCAAACTTCAATGCGGACCATCAACACAAACTAGACATGATCCAAGGACCTCCACAAGCTTGCCTGAATCACCAAGAACATTCACACTACATCTTCTTACTGAAATTATTCTCTCCTTCATCTGGAACCTCAAGAACATAGTCTGTCACAATTGTCATAATGTAAAAGATGCTTGTGGACATCTAGACCACGAACCAATTGAGTTGTCAATTCACATTGACTTCCTAAACACTCCACCAGATCTGCAGAACAAGATATTTCATTTCCAGATCTCACCGGACCTATCTGTGTTACTCTGTTACCTCTGAACATCTGCCAAAACTAGTTTTACTTAAGTGGCCATATCTTCTTCAAATCACCATGCAGACCTCTGAAATCTTTACTGGATCATCATAAGACACATATCTAAAAACCCTTTGATGCGCATCCTCTGATCTTCATCTTAGCTGGGATCTTTGCCTCACTGTCTTCACTGTTCTTCTCTGTTCCTGATAGGACCAATTTTCTCAATATTCTTAGCATATAGCTCATCCAATCCTTATCATCAATGCAATAGGAGTATGTTGACATCAATGACAACACTGATTAGGCCCATACTTGCAAAAATCTCCCCCTTTGTCATTGATGGCAACATATGATGTGAAAAACTATTTTGACCATCAAGATAAGAACTTTCTCTTACTGACACAACTCCCCTATCAACAACAACCATTCACATGTCTTCTCTTCCTTTACATCTCCCCATTGAACTTTATCAAATGAATTAATCAAACCCCTTCTTCACCATATCTACATCTTCATCATCTCAAAACCCAACCATAGTGGCACAAGTTCAATCTTCCATCCCCAATGTTACTTATGCTACTCCTCCACAAGTGTCACAAGTTCATTCTTCCATCCCCAATGTTGCTTATGCCACTCCTCCACAAGTGTCACAAGTTCAATCTTCCATTTGTAATGTTGCTTATGCCACTCCACCACAACCGTCACAAGTTCAAACATCTATTCCTCAACATTCATACATCATTCCACCCCAACACTCCCAAATTCAACACTCTTACATCAATCCTCCACAACACTTCCAAAGTCAACACTCCTACATCAATCCTCCACAAAAGTCACATGCCCAACACTTCTACATGAATCCACCCCAAAACAATCCTCACAATGCTTATGATCCATACAATATCCATTCATATGCATCCAACACCAACCCCTCTTATGTAGCACAACAACCACCATTCATCCAACATGGTCTTGCTCAACAACAACCCACATCATAAATTGATCTTAAATTTTCCAATCTACAAAAGAAAATTTCCAACCTCGCCCTTGGTCACACCAAGAAAACTTTATCCTTGGAGGAGGTTTGTCCTTATCCCTTTGATAGGTCACTACATATGATCCCTTTTCCTCCTAACTTTGACATGCCAAAATTTGACAAATATAAAGGAAAAGGTGACCCAAAAGAACATCTTAGGGAGGTCTACATTGCTTGCCTAGAGGTTGCTCTTAATGACACTTATATTTTAAGCCTTTCCCTCGCAGTCTTAGAGGGCAAGCAATAGAATGGTTTTCTCATCTACCCATGGGTATCAAAGCATTTAATGAATTGGCTAAAACGTTCATCACACACTTTTCCTTCAATATCAAAAATGTGATTTCCATGACAAACTTGTGCAATATCAAATATGGACAATATCAAATAGGACAAACATCCCAATAAGTGTCACAATACTGAATTGAAGAATTGCAAAATCCTAAGATTCTAGATACCATAGATAGGCTCTTGGCTTCTAATCCTAATAGATTCTTTCTTTTGCTTCCTAAGCAAGGAGCCAAGTTCCCTAATGACTTTGACACATCCACACTTAAAGAGAAAGACCCCATTAATGATGCTATTGTTGCTATGGGTAGATCACACCTAACTCTTATTCAAACCATGTCTACCATATCAACCTCAATCCCAAATTCACCTTCACATGGTGTTCCTCTAACACCCTTCACCTATAAGTATCACAACCCACTATATCAACACCTCACAACACTTGAACCTCTTCTTGTCCCCACTGAACTTTATTAAATGATTCAATTAAACCCATTCTTCACCACATCTACATCTTCATCATCTCAAAACCCAACCATAGTGGCACAAGTTCAATCTTCCATCCCCAATGTTACTTATGCTACTCCTCCACAAGTGTCACAAGTTCATTCTTCCATCCCCAATGTTGCTTATGACACTCCTCCATGAGTGTCACAAGTCCAATCTTCCATTTCTAATGCTGCTTATGTCACTCCTCCACAAGTGTCACAAGTTCAATCTTCCATTCGTAATGTTGCTTATGCCACTCCACCACAACTGTCACAAGTTCAAACATCTATTCCTCAACATTCATACATCATTCCACCCCAACACTCCCAAATGCAACACTCTTACATCAATCCTCCACAACACTCCCAAAGTCAACACTCCTACATCACTCCTCCACAAAATTCACATGCCCAACACTTCTACATGAACCCACCCCAAAACAATCCTCACAATGCTTATGATCCATACAATATCCATTCATATGCATCCAACACCAACCCCTCTTATGTAGCACAACAACCACCATTCATCCAACATGGTCTTGCTCAACAACAACCCACATCAGAAATTGATCTTAAATTTTCCAATCTACAAAAGAAAATTTCCAACCTCACCTTGGTCACACTAAGAAAACTTTATCCTTGGAGGAGGTTTGTCCTTATCCCTTTGATAGGTCACTACCTATGATCCCTTTTCCTCCTAACTTTGACATGTCAAAATTTGACAAATATAAAGGAAAAGGTGACCCAAAAGAACATCTTAGGGAGTTCTACATTGCTTGCCTAGAGGTTTCTCATAATGACACTTATCTTTTACGCCTTTCCCTCATAGTCTTAGAGGGAAAGCAATAGAATGGTTTTCTCATCTACCCATGGGTATCAAAGTATTTAATGAATTGGCTGAAAAGTTCGTCACACACTTTTCCTTCAATATCAAAAATGAGATTTCCATGACAAACTTGTGCAATAATAAACAATGCAATGGGGAAACTTTGATCTCCTTCTTGCAAAGATGGAGTAACATGGCTAGTAAATTCCCTTGGCCTATCCCATAAAAACAACTTGTGAGTATATTCGTCCAAAATCTCAATCCCAAAATTGGATTTCACTTACAAATCTAATGTACTAACTCATTTGAAGAAATCATATTCAAAGGGACCAATATTAAAAAATCCCTCATGGCAAAAGGATTGGTTAAAATATTCAAAGAGACCAAAGATAATCCTCAATCATCTAATGACAAACCTCAATTTTGGTTGAAGACAAAAATGTCATCAATGATGGTGTTGTGCACACTAAACACCAGTCAATCTTCAATCACCTGCAAAAACTACCCCATCTACTCCTAGGGAGCAACCTAAACAAGACTATGCACCTAGACACAAATTCACTCCATTGGGAGAACCTATTGAATCAGTCCTTAAGAAACTTGTCCAAAGTGGACTCGTCACACTACCAGAAGCTCATCAATTTTATGAACCCACTTTCAAACCCTCTTGGTACAAAGACAATGAATATTGTGAATACCATAGAGTTAAAGGACATAAAACCCTTGGATGCATGAAATTGAGAAATCTAATCCAGAATATCATAGATAGAGGAGAAGTCACAGTTGATGATTCTCCAACCCATACAACAAACAAAGACCTTGACATGTAAAAGGATCCATTACCTCCACATGGTAAAGGTAATAACCCCGATAAAGGTAAAAATTTCAACAAAGATTCCTCTTCTTATGATTCCATTGTTGGTTGTTTCAAAGAAAGTGGTGTTTCCACTCTTACCATCAAGGGAATAGTCCCTAATTGTGATGTAACAACTCATTGTGGTTGTGTAACCCTTCATGGTCCAACACCTGATATCCCCATCAACTCTGAGTACCATATCATAGAACATTTAGGGAAGACTCCAAAACAAATCTCTATTTTAGATCTCCTCAAGTCATCACCTACACACAAAGTTGATGTAGGAGCATCCCTGACTCAAGAGAAATCTTGCATCAACCAAAAACATTTGCATTTCAGTTTGCTTGCAATTTAGTTTGTTTCTTTTGCAGTTCAGTTCAGGCAGTTCAGTCAAAAGTAGTTTCATATTGTGGTCTAGTATTGGCATTTCACACCTTACGGATCTAGGCTTAGCATCTAGATTCATTCATGTACATCATATCAAGAGTTCAGAGCATTTGGATTAGTTACCGAAAAGATATCGCTATTAGAAGTTGGTTGTTTCTCAGAGAAGAGCATCCTAATATTCACTGGCAACCAGCTGAAGGAGAAACTTGCGGAAGCATTTCCCAATCTTTTGAGCCTAATGACACATCATTCAATGATCTTTGGTTCATGGCCGACCTTTCTCAAAGATCCACACTTCATTCCATTCATTTTCTAGAAGTGTCTATGCATTTAGGTTCGACCTATATGTGTTTACACGTTACATCTCTTCTTTGGAATTTGTGATCTTCCTTGGCTGACACGGAGGAATCTATTGGTCTAGAGATAATATATATTGATGTAATAGATCCTTAGGAAAGCAGTTAGCAATTGATTCATAATTCTTAGTTTATATTTTGTGTGAAGGGAGCTTCAAAGCCTTATCTTGCGCGTGTATGTAATCAGGCCTGTGAGCCCTAATTGTAAGCCCGCATGTTGCCGGTCGATCTCTAGTTAAATTTTATGATATACTGAATGACTGAATTTGAATTTTTTCTATTTCTTTGAGTTGTTTCCATTGTGTTTACTCTTTCTACATGGTCTAGATAGTTCATTCTATGAATCCTCCTACCATGACTGCACCAAGTGGTATCAGAGCGAAAGTTTGAATATTTGGGAGTGAATTGAGAGAAGTTAGCGAAGCAATCTCATAAGATCTTGTTGTGGATAGATCTCTAAATTGAGGTAGGTTACTTGGGTTGCAACTGATTGCTGATTGTGAGGCAGTTGTCACCTTGTAGCCCAATCACCAAACTTGAGGCAGTTTACACTTGATCCTAGGAAGAATACCGCCGAGGAGAGTTATTGCTGCTAGAACAATGGCTAGTAGAATAGATGAGATGATGAAGATAATGAAAATAATGCGAATTCAATTGGATTTTGTTGAAGAGGACAAGCGAAGAGGATTGACACTGAGACCTAATGTTGAAAGCAATGAGGAAGAAGAATTTCAATTTGTTGAACAAACTGGTGAAACCCGAGAAGGTGATGAAGAAGAAGAATCAGATCAAGTAAAGATGTTGCGAGTTATTTCAAAGATTGGAAAGAGACCTAGAGTTGATGTGCTGAATTATACTGGTAATCTGAATCCTGAAGAATTCATTGATTGGATAAATGACTTGAAAGAATACTTTGAATATGAGGAAATTAAAGATACGGAGAGGGTGAAATTTGTAAAGACAAGGCTGAAAGGACATGCTACAATATGGTGGAAAGAAGTTTAGTTGGAAAGAAATAGGAGAGGGAAAGAAAAGATTACAAAATGGGATAGGATGGTGACAAAGTTGAAGAACCAATTTATACCTACTGACTATGAGTTGGAGCTATTGAAAAGATTGCAAAACATGAGACAAAAGGAGAAATCTGTGAAGGAGTACACTAAAGAATTTCACAAGATGATCATAAGAATAGGACATAGTGAAGAAATCAAGGAGAAAGTGGCTAGATACATCAATGGACTGAGGTTGAACATTCAAGAAGAACTAAGCTTGGTAAGGATGACATCTTTGGAAGAAGCATATAAGTTTGCCTTGAAAGTTGAAGAGAAGTTGAATAAAAGGCATGATCAGAGATAGAGAGATAGAGGAGGTAAATTTTAGAAAGGTAGGACTAATTTTGGAGGAGACAGATCACATCTAGAGCAGAACAAGTTTGACAACCCATTTAAGATGGAGGACAGAGATAACAATGCTTACTGGAGAGATGACATAAATTTTTACTGGAGAGGAAACCCTAGTGCATATCGGAATGAAGGAGACAAAATAGAAGGAAGAGGATTAGATAAGAGAACATTCAAAAGTACTTGTTTCAAATGTGGAGGTGAAGAACAGATAGCATTTGAATGTAATTAGGGTAGTACAAGTAAGAGGATAGAAAATAGTGGAAGAGCAGCCTATGTTGAAGAACTTGTTGAAATAGATGATCCCTGTTCTATTGGTAAACCAGAGAAAGGAGAATCATTGGTGATGAGGAGAGCACTATTTCAAATAGAGACAAATGAGGAACCACCGCAGAGGAAAAGCTTGTTCAGGACAAGATGCAAATCAGGATGTAAGTGTTGTAAAGTTGTAATTGATAGTGGTAGTTCAGATAACCTAGTTTCAGAGGAGATGGTGACTAAGCTGAAGTTGGAAAGATTGAAACACCCTAAGCCATATCAGATAGCATGGATTCAGGATGACCATAAGGTATTAGTGAGTGAACAATGTTTGGTGAAATTAAATATTGGATCTTATCATGATGAAGTCTAGTGTGATATTATGCCTAGGGATGTTTGTCATATCTTGTTGGGTAGACCTTGGTAGTATGATAGAAAAGCTATACATGATGGGAGAAAGAATACATAGACTATAACAACAAATGGAAAGAGAATTACTTTGATTCCTTTAGAGGATGATCCTAAAGATGTGGTATATGGGAATGCTAGAATCTATTTGGTAGATGGAAGGAAATTTCTGGATGGTTTGAAACAGGAGAGTATGTGTTATGCCTTGATTCCTAAAAAGCATGAAGAATTGAAGAAAGAGACTAAACTGGAGGAGATAAGAGAATTGCTGATAGAGTATGAAGACATCATATTAGATAATGTACCAAATGGATTGCCACCTATAAGGAGTATCAGTCATCACATGGATCTTATACTTGGAGCAAGTTTGCCTAATAAAGAAGCACACCAGATGACACCGGCAGAGAATGAAGAGCTGAATAGACAAATACAAGAATTGTTGAGGAAAGGTTTGATCAAAGAAAGCTTGAGTCCTTGTGCAATACCTGTAGTGTTATCACCGAAGAAGGATGGAGAATGGAGAATGTGTACCAATTCTAGAGCAATAAACAAGATCACAGTTAAGTATAAATTTCCTTTACCTAGGATGGATGATATCATGGATTGTTTGAGTGGAGAAAAATATTTCACAAAGATATACTTGAAGAGTGGATACCATTAGATCAGAATTAGAGAAGGTGATGAATGGAAGACTACTTTTAAGACAAATGAAGGATTGTATGAGTGGTTAGTGATGCCTTTTGGATTGACAAATACACTGAGTAATTTCATGAGATTGATGAATGAAGTCCTAAAGAAATTCTTGAGTAAGTTTGTTATTGTATACTTGGATGATATTCTGATTTTCAGTAAGACAAAAGAGGAACATTTGTGGCATATTAGACAAGTTTTGCAGAGGTTGAGAGAAGAGAAATTGCTAATAAACATCAAGAAGTGTAGTTTCATGAAGGAAGAACTAGTATCTTTGGGATTTGTGATTTTTGTGGAAGGATTGAAGATGGACCTTGAGAAAGTGAGAGCAATTGTTGAATGGCCTACACCGAAGAGCATTGAGAGGTTATATCATTTCATGGATTGGCTAGTTTCTACCAGAAGTTCATCAGAAATTTTAGTTCAATTTGTATCCCTATGACAGAGACAATGAGAGGTGACAAAAAAGATTTAAGTGGACATCTAGAGTAGATAAAAGTTTTGAGTTATTGAAGCAGAAAGTGACAGAGCAACCTATTTTGGCGTTACCAGATTTCAATAAGGTATTTCAAGTTGATTATGATGCTAGTGGAAATGCAATTGGAGTAGTGTTAAGTCAAGAAGGTAGACCTATAACTTATTTTAGTGAGAAGTTGAATGATACAATGAGAAGATATTTAGTTTATGATCAAGAGTTATATGCCATAATTCAAGCCTTGAAGAAGTGGAGACATTACTTGTTGCCTAAGGAATTTGTGTTGTATACAAATCATCAAGCTTTGCAATATTTGAATAGTCAAGGTAAGTTAAACTAGAAACATATGAGATGGGTAGAGTTCATGCAGAGTTATACTTTTGTGTTGAAGTATAGGAGTGGTAAATCAAGGTTGTTGATGCCTTGAGTAGAGAAGAAACTTGTTGACAGAGATGAGAGTTGAGGTGTTCGGTTTTGATGAATTGAAGAATATGTATGAGGGAGACACTGATTTTGCAAAACCTTGGAAAGCATGTAAGGAACCTATTGTGATAGATAGGAGTAAGTGGTTGGACTATTTCATTCAAGAAGATATGTTGTTCAAAGGAAGTCAGTTGTGTATACCTAGAAGTTCAATGCGAGACAATTTGATCAAGAACCATAGTGGTGGATTGGCAAGACATTGTGGCATTGATAAGATAGTGTCTTTGGTAAGTGAAAATTACTTTTGGCCTTAGATACATAATGACGTTCATAAATTTGTGCAGAGTTGTAGAGTTTGTCAAGTTGCAAAAGGGAGTAGTCAAAATACTGGATTGTATAAACCTTTGACAATACTGGAGAGACCTTGGGAAGACATAAGCATGGATTTTGTGATGGGATTGCTAAAGACATAGAGAGGACATGATTCAATATTTGTAGTGGTTGACAGATTTTCAAAGACGGATCATTTCATACCTTGTAAGAAGACAACTGATGCAGTGCATGTAGCTGACTTATTTTTCAAGGAGATTGTGAGATTACATGGATTACCTAAAAGTATAGTTTTAGACAAAGACACAAAGTTTGTTGGATACTTTTGGAGGACACTTTGGAAGAAGATGAAGACACACTTGAAGTTCAATTCATCTTTTCACCCACAGAATGATGGACAGATAGAGGCAGTGAATAGGAGTTTGGGAAACTTGTTGAGATGTTTGGTTGGAAAGAAGACATGAAGTTGGGATTTGATTCTTTTACAAGAAGAGTTTGCATACAATAATTCAGTGAATAGGAGTACCAGAAGAACACCTTTTGAGATTGTGACCAGAGTGAATCCTAGAGGAGTTATAGAATTGAGAGATATCAGTACAAAGGAAAAGAGATGTACAGAAGCAGAAGAATTTGCAGATCATATGAAGACAATGCATAATCAGGTGAAGAAGCATTTGGAAGATATGAATAGAAAGTACAAAGAGAAGGCTGATGAGAAGAGAAGACATAAGGAATTTGAAGTTGGAGATGAAGTGATGGTGTACTTGAGAAAGGAAAGATTTTTAGTTGGAGCATATAACAAGCTGAACATGAAGAAGTTTGGACCTTGTAGGATACTCAGAAAATTTGATTCAGGAAATGCATATGAAGTGGAGTTACCAGAGACATTAGGTATATCACCTATTTTCAACATTGTAGACCTATATCAGTATCATGAAGCAGAGTTCAATGAAAGCATAGAAGAAGACTTGAAGAAGTAGTTACAAGCACTGGAGCAGATTGAAGACATTTTTGGAGCATCCCTGGTTCAAGAGAAATCTTGCATCAACCAAAAACATTTGCATTTCAGTTTGCTTGCAGTTTAATTTGTTTCTTTTACAGTTCAGTTCAGGTAGTTTAGTCAGAAGTAGTTTTAGCTTGTGGTTTGGTATTAGCATTTCACACCTAGCGGATTTGGACTTAGCATCTACACTCATTCATCTACATCATATCAAGAGTTTAGAGTATTTGGATTAGTTATCGAAAAGATATCTCTATCAGAAGTTGGTTGTTTCTAATAGCAGAGCATCCTAATATTCACTGGCAACCAGCTGAAGGAGAAACTTGCGGAAGCATTTCCCAATCTTTGGAGCCTAATGACACATCATTCAATGATCTTTAGTTCATGTCTGACCTTCCTCAGAGATCCACACTTCATTCCATTCATTTTTTGGAAGTGTCTATGCATTTAGGTCTGACCTATCTGTGTTTACACATTACATCTCTTCTTTGGAATTTGTGATCTTCCTTGGCCGATGCAGAGGAATCTATTGGTCCAGAGATAATATATTGATGTAATAGATCCTTAGGAAAGTAGTTAGCAATTGATTCATAATTCTTAGTTTAGATTTTGTGCGAAGGGAGCTTCAAAGCCTTATCTTGCACATGTATGTAATCAGGCCTGTGAGCCCTAATTGTAAGCCTGCATGTTGCCGACTGATCTCTATTTGAATTCTATGATATACTGAATGACTAAATCTAGATTTATTCTATTTCTTTGAGTTGTTTTTGTTGTGTTTACTCTTTCTGCATGATCCAGATAGTTCATTCTATGAACCCTCCTATCGTGACTACACCAAAATTATTGCTAAAAATCTCTCCAAGAGTCATTGGTGCCAAACAACATAGCTATCATGAAATTCCAAGCCATGATAGGTCATACTGCCTCACCTTACCACGTGGTATTCACTAATAAAGACCTTCCATCTCAGAACCCTTGCCATAATGATGCCCTCCATATTGAAGTATTCATCCATCAACACAAGGTGAAACATATTCTTACAGATGGTGGTGTTGGTTTGAACATTTGTTCTCTAAAGCTAATAAAACAATTGGGACAATCTGAGCATGTTATTGATCCTAAACAATCCATCACTATTAAAGCCTATGATGATGCAGAGCGCTAGTCAGAAAGTTTAATCCATTTGCCTATTCAAGTTGGTCATGTTATACTAGAAACTCATTGTCAAGTACTGGGCCTTGATCTACCCTATAATATAGTCCCAGGTCGCCCATGGATTCATACCATGCAAGCTATCCCTTCTACATACCATCAGTACCTCAATTTTCCTTTTAATGGTATAGAAATCACTATCCTTGGAGATCTAAATCCTTTTGAGTTTTTCCACGCCATGCAAGGGTGATGTTAGAATACCAACCAAATCCCAAATAACATTGAAGCTCCACCATCTTCTTCATATATTGACCCAAATACTTTGATTAAATCTTCAGCTAATAAACCCATTCCTAAGATCAAGGTTTGGTACAAAGACATAGGGTTTGGTGAGTATGACCTTCAAAAATCTTGTTGTGTGGGAAGGATGCCTTTATCACCTCAATCATTTGGCAAACCACATATAGAAAAGGTTAGTAAAAAGATAACCCTACAAGCTACCCCAACTATATTAATTCATTGGGGTTTTTAGGAAATGAATCTCTTGAAGATATTTCCTCTTGGATCTTCCAAGATGAAAAGGATTTAGTTACACTACCTATTGCACAATATGGTAGAGGTCTCTAAATTGTGAAAACATGGGTTATAAAGGCTAAAGTGCTCTTAGTATGTATGGACAAGGAAATCTAGAGCCTATCATTGTGACTAAGAAAAAAAATAGGCATGGTTTTGGATATGGTAAGGAGGTACCATGTTCCTCAGACATCGAGTTTATTCTCAACAAGGTAGCGAAGACTTTTCTTGTGGTTTCGATCTCTCACGAGGATACTATCGATGACTCTTACCTACACATCACAGACCTATTCCAAGAAACCTCAATATTTATGATATCATCCATCTCCCTTACATCCAACACGAAAACCCAGAACATTCCACTCATTTACCTTGAACTTATTGATTGGGACAAACAAGAGGCCCCCGTTCTCGACGTCTTTCAGAATGATGAGGCTATAACAAAATTCATGGGACTTCGAGATGGTATACCACTTGGTGATCATAAAATTGGGTTTGTCATGGACTTAGATCAAGGATCATACTTCGATGAGAATGCCAAATCCTCCAATCGTAAAAGTGAAAATAAAATAAATAGATCCCCAGGTGAAAAACACAATGTGGCACTTTCTAATCATAAAAAAGAAAAAAGAAAGGACATATCCAATGGTGAAAACCTCTCTGAGGCACCCAAGGATGGAGGATTTGACCTTCCCTTACCTACAAAGTATTAAGAGAAGTCTTTTCTTTTGGTTGAAATCACAAGAGAAAAATCTAGCCACAGTTTAGAATCCCAAGATCACATTTCTAGCAGCTTCACTTTCAGGACAAGAGAGGAAAGATTTTACAAAATTCTTCTTGCAAAGGAAAATAAATTTTTCTTGGACATATGCATACATGCTTGGGCTGGACCCTTCATTAGTGGTTCATCACTTAGCAGTATTTCCAAATGCCAAGCCCGTCATACAAAAGCTTCATAAGATGCATCCACAAATAGCACTATTGGTAAAAGCAGAGCTTTAGAAATTGCTAGATGTGAAGTTCATTCGCCCTATTGATTATCTAGAGTGGGTTTCAAACTTGGTACCTATCTCCAATATCACTGGGGTCATCTGCATTTGCACAGACTTTATATATCTCAATAAAACATGTCCCAAAGATGACTTCCCGTTGCTGAACATTGATATCATTATGGACTTAATAGCTGGTCACAAAATGCTTTCCGTAATGGATGGTTTTTCCAGCTACAATCAGATTATCATAGCATTAGAGAATCAACATAAGACAACATTTACATGTCCTTGGGGCACCTAATATTGACAAGTCATGCCTTTTGGTCTAAAGAATGTAGGAGCCACCTATAAGAGAGCAATGACAGTGATATTCATGACCTTTTTCATACTATTATGGAGGACTATATCGATGATATATTGGGCAAATCTACTACTAGAGAAAATAATCTACAGGTTCTAGGACATATATTTGATAGATTAGAGAAATATCAAATGAGGCTCAATCCTAAGAAATGTGTCTTTGGTGTCACTTCAGGGAAATTGTTGGGATACATTGTATCTCATAGAGGAATTGAAGTGGATCCCACCAAGGTCAAAGCTATAGTTGAGATGCCTCTACGTTCCACTCTAAAATGGTTAAGGAGCCTTGAAGGCAAATTATAGTCCATTAGACAGTTCATATCATAGCTAGCATATAAATGTCAACCATTTCTATACTTTCTCCGAATGGATGTCTCATTCTGATGGGATAGTAAGTGCCAACAAGCATTTGATCAACTCAAAGAATATCTATCTATGCCTCGAGTTTTGGTGCCACCAATTCTAGATAGACCTTTACTCTTATATATCTCTACATCCACCACATTAGGTGCTCTCCTAGAAAAGCATGATGAGTCAGGAAGAGAACAAGCAATTTACTACATCAGTCGTACCTTGGTTGGCTATGAGCTTAATTATACTTCCATGGAGCAGGCATGTCTAGCAGTTGTGTTTTGCTTCCCAAAATTTGTGACATTATATGTTAGACCAACACACTAAGATCAGTTCTAAGATAGATCCATTGAAATATCTTTTATCCAAGGCAGTCCTCATAGGTAGACTAGCTAAGTGGGTCATGATTTTAAGTGAGTTTGATATAGAGTATGTTGATCAAAAAGCTATGAAAGGACAAGTTATTGCAAATCAACTAGCATAAAGCACTCCTATGACAGATACTAACCCTATGTTCTTTGATTTTCTAGATGAAAGGATATTCAATCTTTCTACCTCAGTTGAATGGAAACTATACTTTGATGGTTCCTATACCCAACATGGTTTAGGAGTTGGAATCCTCATCATTACACCACAAGGTGATTGCATTCCAAAGTCATATCGGCTAGCTTTTCCTTGCACCAACAACATTGCTGAGTATGAAGCTCTCCTAACAGGTCTTTGCCTACCAGTCCAATGAAACATCAAACAACTATAGGTTTATGGAGATTCTCAACTAATCATTAGATAGGTTATCGATGAGTACCAAATAAAAGATGATAAGTTGATGCCCTATAAAAGAATGGTTGATGACTACAAGCAACACTTTGCTGTTATCTCTTTTACACAAATCCCCAAGGTGAATAACAAGGTTGTTGATGCTATGACTACTGTTGGGTTTCTCTTGGACATGCCTACAAATACTCAGCATTGTGAATTCTTGGTCGAGCAATTGTTCATAGTAGACGTTGATGTTCCACCTATTGAAATTATTTGCAAACTTGTTGGTCCCAATTCTCCCTGGTACCAAGATATCTATGAATACCGCCATGATAACACTATCCCATCAAACCTTGCATCTACCCAATTAAAAACCTTCATCTCCCAAGCCTCTCATTTTACTATCCTTAGTGGCACCTTATACTATAGGAATCTTGATGGTATCCTCCTTAGATGTCTTAACTTAGAAGAAGCTAACATTGCCTTACAAGATGTACGAAGGTGTCTGTGGATCACATTTCACAAGTCCTCACCTAGCTAAGAAGTTGCTCCCTACAGGTTATTATTAGCCCACATTGGAACAAGATGCATCCCAGTTTGCCAAGAAGTGTCTTCAATGCTAGCAACATGGAGATTTGATTCATGCACCAGCACATTAGCTACAACCTGTTACTACTCCATGGCTTTTTTCACAGTGGGGATTTGACCTCGTTGGCAAAATCCATCTATCCTCTTCCAATGGCCATAAGTTTATCATTATTTCCATTGAGTATTTCATGAAGTGGGTAGAAGCTATCCCCATGGGTAGAAGCTATCACTGGCAAAAAAATAGCTAAGTTTATCCTAAACTATCTCATTTGCCACTATGGTATTCCCCTAGCTATAGTAACTAATAATGGAATACCCTTCAAAAACCAAGATGCTCATGCCTTGTGCACCCAGTACCATAGTCATCATCGCTTCTCGACTCTATACTATCCATAGAGTAATGGCCAAGCCAAGGCTTATAACAAAAACATATTGAAAATCCTAAAGAAAATAGTCAATGAAGCTGGTCATGATTGGAATTTGCAACTCAATCCCGCCTTATGGGCCTACCGCACTAGTATCAGAACCCCAACCAGTGCTACCCCATATTCCTTAGTCTATGGAACTAAAGCCATTTTACGTATCAAGATCGAGATCCCATCTCTTAGAGTTTCTATGCAGCATCTTATTGATGAGGAGGAGTACATAATTTATAGATTGCATGAGCTAGAGTTACTGGACAAGAGGTGTCTCGCAACACTTAATCATCTTCACATTTATCAAAACTACCTCTGTCATAATTATAACAAGAAGATCAAGGAAAGAGGGTTTTAGATAGGTGATCTTGTCCTTAAGGAAAATCAAAGAAACCAACAAGATCGAGACAAGAAGGGCAAGTTTGAGCCTAATTGGTTGGGTCCTTTTGTTGTCATAGAAGTTTATGGATTAGGATATTACACTTTGTCAACACCTAAAGGCATTCCTCTAGATGAACCCATAAACAATGTTCATCTTAAGGAGTTCTATGCTTGATGCTCAGAGTATCCCTAGAAAAATACAAAAAAAAAAAGAAAAATCTAAAAAATAAAATAATTCGTCCTCTGGTGAAAACCTAGTAAACAGGCGCCTTGGATAAGTACCATAGTGAAAACATGGAAAAGAGGTGCTATGTGTAGATTCAACATCCACCATCTATTAAGTCTTACATCCATCTCATTCGATATAAACTTATAATAAAACCCCCATCCATCCATATTGACCTTTGCACTTACACTTTCCCATCTATCATGGTTTGGAAATTGTTAGTGTCAGTTGATCATCCATAGTCAGTTCATCCATCATTCTCCATGATAAAAACCTCTACTTGAATGGGGGCACGGTTTCCTTAACCTAGGCCTAGGAATGGATCCTTGTTCAAGGTATGATAACACTTTAACTCACTTTCATCTCATCTCCTCCTATATCATCACCACCAACAAGAACTACATACCATCATCATCATCATCTTAATGTGCCTTGATCCTGTGGATATAGGATATGTAGGTAGTCTGGAATACAAAGGAAGTATCTAGTACTCAGGTACATAAGATGTCATCATTTCATCCAAACACCCTGAACCATCCCACATCATCATCATCAACAAGAACTACATATCATCATTACCTTCAGCTTAATGTGCCTTGATCCTATGGATATAGGGTATGTAGGCAGTCTAGAATACGAAGGAAGTATCCAGTACTTAGGTACATAAGATGAACCCATCCTCATTCCAATCCATAATAAATTCCACCTTCCACTTTGTCCATCTATCACAACCCATCCTATTGACCTATCACCCCAACTTGACTAACTCAAGTAGAAAATGAACTATACATCCTTTGAAAGCTCAAGTATTTACCAAAAAAGATGTGAAAAACTACTCCTGAAGCAATACGCTTGCCCGCATACCACTTGCCACATCTACTACAATCCATTTATCTTATATCCAAAGTCTTTAATGGATATATTGTTCCTACAATAAGGCCCAATCTATCATGAGCACCCTCTTTGGCAAGAGAAAGTGTTGGCTATGTTTTTCTTTTATCAGTCAGTCAATTTCTTTTTGGTTTATCTTTTGTTCCTTTCTAATACCTACTCAAGACTACCTTGATTTTTTCTATATCTTGGTATGTTGCAATACAATATGGATTGGGGCATGGTCATTTTCTTTTGTATGTTGTGTTTATGGGATGAGCTTATTATCCTACTATGGCTAATATTTATCTTGTTTGTGTTAGAATTAGAACCTTGCATATCAATATCTTTTGCATCTAGGGTTCTATGAAGGCTGTATCTATATTAAGATCATTCTACGCTAAGAGTATATTCCATTCACATTATCCAACAAGGTTCTATTATGTCTAGTGGATTTAAGTTCAAACTGTTTGTTTGCAGAGTCAATGTCCTCGCATTGGATACATCGTCACCTTGGTCTTATATACCCTGGTGCATAATATCCATATACTATATCAAAACTAAGGATTTCTCTTTATAAATTTTAGCATAACCATTGCAACTTCCTATTCATCTATCCATCCATATATCCTAATAAAATTATAGTTTTCATACAAAGTGTAAAGGGTGGAATTTGGATAGTTGATTTTTTGGTAGTATATCCTCCTTTCACCCTTACATTCAAGGACCTAAGGTCGAGTTGCAATGTACTATCATACCCTAGGTCACTATTGATATGTAGGGAAACTTGGATTTTTATGATTTGATTGACAATTTCCTTCTCTTATGCTCAATTATGCCTTAAAACCTTAATTATGCAAATACAACAGTAAACAAATGAATTGCAGAAAATGCTTCTACAGAAAGATGTAAAATATCAAAGAACTATGCACCTTCTTTTGAGGTTCAAAGGTGAAAAGTTAGGGACTAAAGAGTGGGTGCCCAAGTCCAAGGCCCTACTTTTTGTCTAGATCTGGAAACAAAGTCTGCAACTTGTATCTGTTGTACCAGAGATTTTTTGGTTGCAGAACTTTGAGGACTAATGAGTAGGTGCCCAAGTCCAGGGAACCATTTTCTTCTCTAATCTACAATTCTAACACTCTGTTGCACCCTCCTGCAACTTCACTTTGTCTACAACTCCAACCTATAATCTGCAATCATGAAAACTTTGGGAGGGGGTTGTGTTTAGAGGCTTGCCTCAGTCAAGCCCTGGAGAGACATTCAAGCCTTTCGAACACCGTTTTCAGATAGAGAGTGTGTACCTTGGGAGGTAGAGGCAAAAACCAAATGATAAATGATCAATAATCATAATAGATATCACCTTGTAGTGAAGATCTCATGGGAGGAAGAAGCTCTTCATTCCATGAGGAGATGGATGCTCAAATCTGCAAACACAAACACATAGACAACACAAATCTTCTCTTGCAACACAATGAAAGCCTTGAATCACCTCTAGAACACAATAGCTTGCTAGTAATCATCTAGTTTACAAATGAATGCCTAAACATGTTTATATATGCAACTACAAACATTCCTGGAAAGATTTCGTAAATTCAAACTTACCGTGTTAGCCTAGGGACCAAATAACGGTCATAAACTGACACTAGAAATTTGGCCCTGACCCAAAATAGGGCGGGACTAGGGCGCGGGTGCCCAAGTCCTCCCCCCTATTTTGGGTAGGGTTAGGTTTAAGGGGTCCCCCTAGGCCTCATTTGTCATGATACCTAGGGTTCATTCCATCGGGATGTCAAAATATGATGTAAGATGTCCTAAATGCAAACTAGAGACTCGAGAGCTAAAATTTTTGAGGGAAAAGCCCCCAAGGGGACATTTTCTGACATTACATTTAGCCCCCACTTTAATGTATGTATAAACACAAGGCCAATACATGTATTAAAGTACGGTCAACAAACACAACAAACATGCCAAGCATAGAGAAGACACGCCAAGCACATTCAAGACAATGATAGGCACACAAAACATGGAGAAGACAGTTACAGTCATGCAAAACACAGAGAATACAGTAAATGCATAGAAGACACATTAATGCATGGAAGACATGAATGATTTCTTTTCTTTTATTTTTCTACTATATATGCAATGCAAATACAAGTACAGGAAAATAAACAAATCTCCCATAATACAGGATGCACTCATCACATAGATCTTTAAACTGTATATGGGGCAACACACACACAAGACACACAAAACCTCCCAAAATATAGGATGCACTCATCACACAGGTCTTTAGACTGCATATGCGGAAACAAACACACCAAACAAAGTAAGCACCTCAAACACACACACTTTGAAGACACAGAGAAAACATGACAGACAAGCGATGGAGTGTCCCTATTTCTAGGTTTAGCACCATCTCAGGAACATTATAGGCACACACTAACGATTGTGCTTTGCCACAACAATCTTCGAAGAAACACTTAAGGGTTGAGTTTGTCACAGAACTGCTCCCCGCCTCCACAGAGGACTTTTGAAAATGCAACCCCACCCGCATCATGGAGACGCCTTACCGTAAAAGGAAGCATGGCATACAACCTCACCCACATCACGAAGACACCTTATGGTGAAAAGGAGGTATGACCTCAAAAGTATACAACCCCACCCACATCACGGAGATGCCTTACGATGAAAAGGAGGTACATGAAACAGATTTCAAGATTTCAAGATTGTTCAAACACACTTTACGAGCATCTAGAACAGACAACTTACCTTATATATGCCCCCACCTTAAGGTGGTTGATATCATGCTTGATATCAAGCACATTAAGGTAGGAAGAAAACACACAAGGGAACATAGACTTTGGTAAAGCCCATGCTCCCCGGAGGTGACATGTACTTTACGATCACCAAATGTTCCCACAAACACATCCCTGCAATAAACATGTTAGCATCCTCATAAAAAAAACATCATTGCATATGAAATTTGAGGCATGCAAGATTCAAGATAGACAAAGTGCATGGAGCAGCAGTATTGTTATGATTTGTAAATGAGATAGAACACCATCAAAATCACTACGCGGAAAGCACAAGTGCTTCCACTAGCCAAGCGTCAGATAAAATATACAACCCCATCGTCATATTAGGAATTACGTCCAATTTTTGATTTCTTGCGAAAGGAATGCTACGTCCGCATCAGTATAAATGTTTTTCATCATTTGCCTGGTAGATAGAAACACTAGAGGAATGGAAACAATAAATAAGAGAGGAGAAACAAGTGTCTTAGGGACAATCACATAGGAGGTTGCCCCCAGGTCACCAACCGCAATGCTATGTTCACAAGACACAACACACAACAATGAAATAAGAGAGAGAGGCAATATAGAAGAATGATGATAGAAATAAAAGGTCACAACAGAGGCAGTCTCCTGGTATCCCGAACCTTACAAGAGAATCAAGGGTCATCCCAAGAAGCCTAAACAACACATAACACATCACGGGGGAAGCACATCACGAGAGAGATAAAGGGTTAGAGATACTCACCTGGTAGGGTCGTCGTGCTAAGTCTCATCATCAAGTAAATCATTGTCATCTTCTCACTCCCAAATTTTAGAGGAAAGTGGGACATAAGGTACCATAGCCCAATTCTCATCATTGTTAGGATCATCTTTGTTTTGTTCAATGTTTAGATCAATGTTTTCTTGTTGAGAGGCAAGGTTTATGGCATAAGCTTGTCTTCTTCATCTTCTTTCTCTTGCTTTTCTATTTCTCTTTCTTCGACCACTTATCTCTTGTACGATAGGGCTTTGCTCTTTCATAGGTTTTTGCAATTTAGAAGAGGAAGCACCGGGTTTAAATATCATTTGTCTAGGTGGCATATTTTGTTGTCAACTATTACCTCCCAATCCTTGTAAGGATGACGGGGGAGGAACCTCAGCATAGGGACCTTGTCCTTTCGGTCTGTGGTTCTCTTCAAATGTGGGTTTTTTGTCTTTTGTCATTTCTTGCATAGAGGGTCTGGCTGTTGGATGTAATAGTTTTGCTTTGTAATTTCTATAGCCCAAGAAGTTAAAGTATGTTCATGGTTCAGGTTTCTCTTCATTTTTTTCCCAAAAATAATCCATTGTGTAATGTTTTCTTTCAACCAAAGGTTTATATTTATTCTGAGAGATGGTAATCACATGTCCCTCAAAAGGAAATTTTATACAATAATGAATTGTTGAAGGGATAACTTTCATTTCTTTTAACCAAGGGTGTCCCAATTTTATGCGAAAGTGGTAAAAAATGGGGACAACATCAAACCATTGTTCTACATGTTTTTCAAATATAGTTACCAACAATGATATCTTACCCAAAGGTTTTATAAAGGTTCTCTTATGTGTTTTAATTATCATGTCTGAAGGGTCATAAGATCTTTGCATCAAATTATGTAAATAGAGGAACTCTTCCATGGAAACATTAGTCATGCAATTAGGATCAATGAGAGTTCCATCCACGAGGTTTCCCATTATTTTCACAGTGATGTAAAGAGGTTTGTTAGTGTCTCTGATTGTTCTATCATGTGGTGTAAACATAATTTTAGGTTCAAGGACCTTTCTCTTCATGTAAGGTCTAGGAGGGAACCTATTATTGTTGTGATTAGAGGCCATGTGTATATGCTCAGATTAGTGCCAAATCAGATTTTTAAAGCTTGTAAAAGACAAGTGCAAAGTTATATGCAACAATGAACTAAATGCTTGATTTTTTATACTTTTTCAATGCAAATAAGTGAAAGCTAAGGTGTTGTAAGGATTTTGATCAAGGGCAAAAACTTATGTGTCTGATATTAGTCCAATACAGTAATAAGATCCATCACAACATGTTAAGGGAAAATTGGAGTAAACATGAATAATCAATATATCAATATCAATAATACCCAAAACTCAACAAAAAGGGAAATAATCAAGATCAAACAAACAAAGATGAAACCTTTGCAAACCTCAATACTTCATAGCTTCTATTGGTTGTCTATCTCAATCAATCTTGCATGTATGAATAAGGCCCTCAGAGAGTGCACTTCCTTTCTTTTTCAAGATTGTCAATGGAGAATGGCTATGATAATGCTTTGTAATGAAGATGAGCTTCACAACAATGGCAGTGATATGGTAACAAGTTGATCACAAGCAAAAAGAATGACGTGGGTGCCAAAGGCACGCTGTAATTCCTACAAAGTAACAATACTAAAATCTTGGATGAATGAAATGGAGGAATAGGGTTCAATTTATAGACTCATGAGAGAGAAGATCAATAGTATAGAAACCTTGAAAGAATGTGCACAAATAGGAGGAAGACATGTGTCACACAAAAGTTGTTTTGTTTGAGTTAACTACTTTCTTTTATTGAAGATAAGATTTGCTTTTCATAAATTAGAAATCTTTTTTTTTCTAATTTAGGAGATATTGATAAAAACAAGGCTAATTGAATAGATAACTCAACTTGTGATTTGCTTTTGCATGATTTGAGAGAAATTAAATAATAAATTATTTAATTTTGTGTGCATGAAGAAGAAGATTTATTTTTAGAAGATTTGGAAGATATTTGAAGAATTAGAAGATAAGAAAGTAAATTAAATAAATAGATTTATTTAATTGTTGTGCATGATTTGGAAGAATAATTTTGACTTAATTAAATAATTAAGAATTATTTAATTGCTTTGGAAGAATTAAATTAAATAAAGGATTTTATTTAATTTTGACTTTAGAAGCGGTAATTAAATATTTTGATATTTAATTAATTCAGAGGAATATGAATCGAATAAATAAATTTGTTTATTTATTTATTGATAGAAGATTTAGAATGGGATAAATATTAAGAATATTTATTTAGACCGAGTCGTGTCATTTTTAGGCGTATACATTTTGCCCCTCTTTAATGCAATGCAGTTTATGGCATTGCTTCAAAGAAATCAATTGTTGAATAATGATACATGCCCCAGTTTACCCCTGGTATTGGTTATGACGATAGGATGCCCCCTCGCTAGATTGGACGGGAAGAAGGGCAGAAGGATGTGAGATGGACAATCTCACGAAGAAGAAGGAATAAAGAAAGAGGTTAGGATTGAAGAAATTGGCTTATGGTGAAGAAATTGGTTAAAGAAAGATCCGAATGATACGTGATGCAAGATAGAATGATAACACACACAAGCAAGCAAGCAAGTATGCACAAATGATACAAGAAAAAATAAGGTATTGCCCCTGTCAAGTGGTAAACCAATGGTATACTGATAATGATATACGATAGTGTTGTCATGGCAGGGAATGATATATCCCTAGACCAACATGGCAGACATGTTGTCATGGTGGGGAATGATAGATCCCTAGAGCAAACACGAAGGATAATTTCTGGTTTCAGGAAATGAAGCATGTTGTGTAAGATGCGTGTGTTGGTTTGATTTTGTCAATGTTACATCATGTATAAGACGATTGATTAACTGATCGAGTTGGTTTACGACCAGACAAGGATCAAGACCACTGATTGTGATTGGATCATTTGACAAGATTGACTTGACTTGATTGATATGGATTAAGGACGGACTTACATTTGGATCATTTCTCGGACTGATAGTGAGAACTGTAGATGAGAGAGACAATGAAAGATAGAAAGTTGATTGATAGAAGAATGATTCAACAGAAGGAATCACAATCTCTTATTTGATACTCTGTGGTTTGGATCTTTATTTGCATGGGATATGGTATGGATGCTTTTGAATGCAAATGGATACGAGTGGATGTGAATGGTTTTTTTGACATCTTGATTGTGCAAGTATTTTGAAGTGCTTATTTCATCATTGGGTGATTTTTTTTTTGGTAATTTTTTCTGATGTTGTAAGTTAATACAAGCATCTAGGTATAATTAAACCAAGATGACCTGAGTATTGCTTACATGGATTTTGATTTAGCAAGTTAATACAAGAATCAAGGTATAATTGAACCGAGATGACCTGAGTACTTCTTGCATATCAACAAACAAGGATTGCCCTCTTTCATGTTAGACCTTTGAAGTCCTCGATGATCTTTTGCCGATCATGTCATTAGACAAGGTGTTACATTACTAAAGATTAATCCACAAACAACAAACAAAGAAAATGATTATGCCCCCATCACAACATCTCTAGTTTTTGACATCCTCGAGTAGCATAGGAAGACATAATAACAAAAATCAAGACTCTGTAAGTTAACCTGATCACAAACATAAAACATTCTTGCGTTTAGATGTGTTTTTCTTGCCATAATTTAGATAGAATCAGTTAGAGTGCGTGGGTACTTGTTTACTTTGCGTTGGATAGGTTGATGCCTTCCATCAAGATTTTTGCTTTGGAAGCAGGCTTTGCTTGTGCTTGCATGCGTGCCTGGTAAAACTGACCCTAAGGGACTGACATAGTGCCTCGAGGGAGCATTGATAATGGCCTTGCCTATGTGATGACGCAGAGACAACGTAGTTCAGGAACTTGGACCATGGATGGACTACAGGATAGACAACAAGATATGGGATGGATGAGAAGGCGGAGCCTCGGGGGCGCATTGAAAATGGCCTTGCCTACGTGACGACACAGAGGCAACATAGTTCAGGGTTGACCCTATGACCTAAGATATGGATCAGATGAGACACGATATGAAACATATATGGATCAGATATGGAACAGATATGGATCCGATGAGACATGATATGGATCAGATAAGACATGGTATGGAACATATATGGATCAGATATGGAACGGATATGACACGATATGGAACATATATGAATCAGATGATACTGATGACAAGGAAACACCATGGATAGATAGATGTATGGGTGATAAAGAATGGAACAAGTAGGTATGAGGATGGGTAATAGTAGACACAAATGTGTAGATAGAAACTAAAGATGTGATCTCCAAGGACTATGTCGTATAGGAATAATGTGCCCCATTATAGGTAGAATGCTTAGGATTTTTCATGGCAAAGCTTGTGACGATAGGAGGATAAGAGGATAATGAAGGATTTGCATGACTTGGAGGGATAAGGTATGTCAAGAGACATCTAAAACATTTGTCAACATTGTGCCCCCAATCTTTATCAAGATCAAGAAAATAGAGGAATGGAAGATTTAAGATAGATAGACTAGACAGTATAGGTAGGTAACAGCTAGAAGGATAGGATAGGAAATGGTATGGAAGGAAACTAATAGGAGAAAGTGATATGTTGATGAGACAAGGTGTTGCCAAGTGTAGGTGACATAGAAGATCTACTTACACATGATGCCTATTTGCTAGGTTTTCATTATAGTACTTATCCAAGGAACTTGTTTGCCAAATTTTCACCGTTGGATGAAGGGATTTTTTTTTTTGGAAACATTTGGACAAGAGAACATGGGTATGGAAGAGAGGGCCTCAATTGCCAGGTTCCATAAAAGGTGATAATCCCACTAGAAAGATGTCGCCGCATGGACCATGTCGGGTGTTCTCATAGATGTTTGGTAGGAGACTGCATGATAGTGAGATGGAGAATGGTAGATAATAGTTTATGGAAGGGTGTGATAGTGGATGATGATATAGAATATGGAGGGAAGGCTTATGCAAAAGCATGGACCACAAGAGTAGGATGGAGAAGATATGTAGGTTAATAGTAGAAGGAAGGGGAGATGGAGGTATATGAAAATATTTTTGGGATGGAAGGGAATCATGACCAATGGTTGCACATACCATGATAAACATTGAAGCTGGTGATGGAAAGTAGTGTAGGAAGCAATGGAGACTTTTGCTTGTGGATGAATGACTTAGGCATGTAGGGATCCACATAGACTGAGTATTTTTCTAAGCTTTGCTTGTCATTTGGGATGGAGGAATTTGAGACTTTTGGATGGAATGGGAGAAAGTGGATGCCTCATTTGACTTGATAGCTTTTTGCTTAGGTACCCAAGCCATTTTGCTTTTAGATAGTACCTGTGAAGGTATGGGCTTGGGTGTATGTAGTTTTTGTTCAGCTTCAGAGGTAATCATTTGTTGGATGCGGACCCACACCTTTTCTAGTTTGGCATATAGGTGTGTGGGTGTATGCAGCTCTTGAGAAGGACACTTCTTTGATTCTTAGATTTTGTATCCTAGATCATGAGGACTCTTAGGATTTTTGAATTGATAGGTAGAGGCATCCAGATTTTTATGGTTGAATTCTCTTGAGATGGTGGAAGTGGAGTTTGAGGAAGTTCTTTGTTTAGACAACATGTGCATCTGTTGGTCATGATTGGGATTGTTAGAAGACTCATAGATGGATGGATAAGGTGTTGGAAGTAGTGGTGGTAAAATGCATGGAGGGATATTAGGAGTTGGAAGTAGTGGAGGTAGTTTGGATGGTGGAAGGTGTATGGTCACATGCTTTTGACAATTGTAGGATGATGGAGGTGGAATGGCGACATATGTTTTGGGGATATGATAGGGTTTGCAATGGAAAGTGGGGGATTTAGGAGGAGTGGAGGAAGTACCAACATCTTGAGATTGTTCACTTTGGGGTGTGTATCCAAGGCCATATGAAGGAAGAGGAACATTGACATGGACGGGCTCTGAAATACCTTGTTCACGGAGGTCTAAGCCTTTACCTTGATAGTTCATATGTTGGAGTATGCGGTGGACAGTGGGATTATGTGTAGGTGGAACACTAGACATAAGTTCCTTATTGGATGGAGAAGGGGAGATAGAGGATAATGGTTGCTGGTGTTCTAAGGAGGAACACTCATGAATGAAGGTAGTAAGACCAAGGATATATGGTGGGGGATTTGCAGCATGGTCGATAATAGATGGCAGAGGAGTATTATTGGTTCAATCTTCTACGCTTGCTTGGGAGGAAAGTGTCTCATCAAGGGAAGTGGAAGTTGTTGGATCTTGGATAGGACTAGATGGGGTTATAGGCTCAGGACCATGGAACGCATAAAGTGGGCTAAGAGGATCATCATGGTCTGCTTGATCATAGATAGGCTCTTCATCATAGATGGGATCTTGATCATAGATAGGATTTAGTGTAATGGGATTAATGTTCTCTTGTATAGGTTCTTCATCAAAGATAATATCTTGATCATAGAAAAGATATAGGTTATGGAGGGGCTGAAATTGGATCTCTAGCTCATGTATAGGATCAAGTTGCTCATTGATAGCTTCTTCATCAAAGGTAGTATCTTGATCATGGAAAAGATATAGGTTATGTATGGTTGAAAATTGGATCTCTTGCTCATGTATAGGTATAGGATTGTCGAAAAGATAGAGGTTATGTATGGGTTGGATGGGAGTGCTTTGATCTTGATTTAGACAAGGGGTTGATGTTTCCACATGCTCTAAAGTGTGCTCTTAACATAATGCTTGGTGTTCTTGAATTGAAGTGGAGGTAGAGACCTCTTGGATAGGACTTTGGTCAACAACATGAAGGTATGAGGGACCTTGACTTTGGTTCATGGTAGGAGGTTTTTCAATAAGTTCAAGGAGTTGCAAACTACATGATGGGGTTGTAGGATTTGACATAGCATTGGAAGAATCTTTGATAAGGTCAAGGACTAGAATTTGGGGACATGGTTGACTCTCTGCTAGTAGCCCTTGGATCACATCATTGGTAGGTGTATGGGTAGAGGAGTGAGGCAATAGAGGAGTGGGTTTAGAGTTCTCCCTATCTTTTCTTTTCTATGTAAATCTAGAAAACATTTTTCCCAAAACTTATCGGAGGCTTCTTTGGTTGCCTATTTAGAGCTTGGGGAACTCGATGGTGGTGTTGGTGTAAGACTGGTATTCTTTGGGATATGTGCCTTAGAAGATGGTGAAGGAGGACTAGTAGATGGAGTGGTATACAATTTTGCACTTGAGGTGATGCTCGCTGTGTCAAGAGTATCATTAAGATGGGAAGAGAACGTATGTTTTTGGGGTGAGGTGTAGCTAGTATTGGCTTGCTTAGCTTGTTAGATTGCAAAGTGTTGTTGTATGACTTGGAGTTCGTGAGTAATTGCTATACGACCTTGGGGTGAGGTGTCTAAGGTTAATTACAATTTCAGGTATTTGAGTTCTTGAGCAAGCTCTTCTAATTCGGTTGTCATATCTTTAGAAACTAACACAAGGCTAAAGTGGGTACTCAGAAAGGTTGAAAAGTTTCTCTCAAAGTATGTGGAAGTGCTCACTATCATACATGCGAAGGAACAAAAGCGCAATAGAAAAGCATAAATGCGCAAAAAGTTGACACAGATGCGCAGTACTGGTAAAGGTCAAATGCGCAGAAATAGGTGATAAAAGCACAAGCAAGTCAGTGCAAATGCACATAAAGTTGGCATAGATGCGTAGCTGAAAATGATAAAAGTGCATCTCTAGTTTTTTCAATGTTTTTGCAAATTTTCAGCAAATTTTCTGATGTTTTTGGTTTCTCTTGGTTGCAAAATGGTCTCTTTTGATCTGATTTTCTCTATTTATGGAAAGAAGACACAACAAGTACAAAGACTGTTTTCATGGTTTTTTATTTTTTTTGTGATTTTTTGACTCTTTTTGGACTAAAAATAAAAGCAAGTACAATCCTAGGCTTCAAATGGATTACAGGGGTTTTTGGCCACTAGAACAAAGGTGTTTAATGAAGGCAACCATTCAAGTGGTTATACATATGACAGCACTACTCTCTGTTATGGAGTCTCCCAGCCTACAAGGGTTGTGCCTTGGAGGGTTTTGGGGGAGGTTGGCTGTCAGTATAACACAACTGCACTCATTGTTTGAAGCTTTCGCTCCAAGCACAATTTATTTATAGTGGATTGGTAGGGCTTGGCGTTTAGCCTGTTACCACTTAGGGTCGTTCCTATTTAGATGAACGATATCCAAGAGCAGGCCCCTCTAAAGGAAAAACACATGTGAGAATGATATGTCTGGCATTTTGGTCACCCAAGATAGGGGAGAGCATAGGCCTGGTATCATTCCCAAAACACAGAAGATAGTGGTTCTTTTTCCCCTAGTTAAAAAGAAAAGACTAAATGAGCTATCTACTTGGGCAAACATAGAAATTTGTTAACTTTAAAGTGATAACAAGATAACAATGGTTCAATTTTACCTAGATAGCAATGATGTGTTCAATTTTACCCAGATAACATGGATTTGTTAACTTTGAAGTGATAATGAGATAGCAATGGTTCAGTTTTACCCAGATAGCAATGATGTGTTCAATTTTACCCAGATAGCAGTGATTCAAGGATATGCAAGATAGAAATGATTCAGTTACCACCTTCCTAGTTAAGACTACGTGAGATTTGCATGAGCATCCATTTACTTTCCTTTTAGAAATTAAAGTGTGAGTTAACAAGTGCAGCTATATGTGACTAAACCAGTGCCTAGCCTGCAAAATAGATCAAAGAGCTTTCCTATGAAAAAGTGTTAAGCATTACCAAAACCACAAGAAAAATAAAAAAGTCAATGTCAAAATCATATGCGTAGGTACATAGCTCATATGCACAAAAATAGAGGTTATATGCACAATTTTACAGCTACGCAAAATCATAGATCATATGCGTAGAAATAGATGTCATATGCACAGATTGACAGATGCATTGATTCAGAGCTCATAAGCACATAAATAGAGGTCATATGCGCAGATTAACAGATGCGTTGAATCAGAGGACATATGCACAGAAAGAATGATCAAATCTGTAGAAACAATGTTCTAAAAATTCACTGCAAAATAGATGTGCAACAGGATGGAACAGATACGCAATAGGATGGAACAGATGTGCTACAGGATGGAACAAATGCACAGAATTAGCAAATGCACCATATCAAAGATTAGATGTGTCAAAACAGAGACTGTATGCGCTGAAAGATTAGATGCATCGAAACAGAGCCTGTATGCGCCGAAAGATTGGATGCGTCGAAACAGACAACAGATGCATGTTAGAATGGGTCAAATGCACAGATTCCTCTTGTGTATGGTTTCCTAACACACAAAAACTTAGTTTTTGGGTTAAATCAAGGCAAGGCCCCATGGTGGGCGCCAAAAATGTTAAGGGAAAATTGGAGTAAACATGAATAATCAATATATCAATATCAATAATACCCAAAACTCAATGAAAAGGGAAATAATCAAGATCAAACAAACAAAAATGAAACCTTTGCAAACCTCAATACTTCACAGCTTCTGTTGGTTGCCTATCTCAATCGATCTTGCATGTATGAATAAGGCCCTCAGAGAGTGCACTTCCTTGCTTTTTCAAGATTGTCAATGGAGAATGGCTATGATAATGCTTTGTAATGAAGATGAGCTTCACAAAAATGGTAGTGATATGATAACAAGTTGATCACAAGCAAAAGGAATGACGTGGGTGCCAAAGGCACGCTGTAATTCTTGCAGAGTAACAATACTAAAAGCTTGGATGAATGAAATAGAGGAATAGGGTTCAATTTATAGACTCATGAGAGAGAAGATCAACGGTATAAAGAGAATGAGAAGATCAAAGGTATAGAAACCTTGAGAGAATGTGCGCGAATAGGAGGAAGACATGTGTCACACAAAAGCTATTTTGTTTGAGTTAACTGCTTTCTTTTATTGAAGATAAGATTTGGTTTTCATAAATTAGAAAGTTTTTTTTCTAATTTAGGAGATATTGATAAAAACAAGGTTATTGAATAGATAACTCAACTTGTGATTTTCTTTTGCATGATTTGAGAGAAATTAAATAATAAATTATTTAATTTTGTGTGCATGAAGAAGAAGATTTATTTTTAGAAGATTTGGAAGATATTTGAAGAATTAGAAGATAAGAAAGTAAATTAAATAAATAGATTTATTTAATTGTTGTGCATGATTTAGAAGAATAATTTTGACTTAATTAAATAATTAAGAATTATTTAATTGCTTTGGAAGAATTAAATTAAATAAAGGATTTTATTTAATTTTGACCTTAGAAGCGGTAATTAAATATTTTGATATTTAATTAACTTAAAGGAATATGAATCGAATAAATAAATTTGTTTATTTATTTATTGATAGAAGATTTAGAATGGGATAAATAATAAGAATATTTATTTAGACCGAGTCATGTCAATTTTTGGCGTATACACAACACACTCTTGATGCAAATCTAAGATGATGCTAAGTCAAAATATAGTGAAAATACACCAAAATATGCGATTTTTCACATCTCAATGCAAAAGAGCATGACAAAGGGTGTTGTGAGGAAAATTATGATGGACATCAAATAATATCAGTAATAACAGCCTTTTGATGCCAAAATATTTGTCACAACACGCTTGTAGTGTCTCCCAAGGTCAAACCCTAGTGAAAATGTAGCAAAATAGGCAATTTTTCATGGTTTTTTAATTCCAAGACCTAGAAAAAGGGGTGTTGTAAAGAATTTTAGGAGGTGCATAAAATAATACTGATGATATCAGTCACCTCAATTCATAAAATTTGTTACAACACACTTGGAGTGCAAACTAGGCCAAACCCTAGGGCAAAAATAGCAAAAATGTGTAGTTTTTCACCAAATTTTCAATACAAGTGCCCGATAAAAAGGTGTTGTGAAGATTTTTATGAGGGATAGAAAATTGTTAACCTGATAATAACAAATTAGTGCAAAAAGATCCTTCACAACATGCCTATGGTGCAAATTTAGAGAGTCGATAATGCTAAATCTAGTGAAAATCAATGTTTTTGAAGCCCTAGGTTTAAGATCTTGACACAAAATGCTATATGAATGTTTTGAAAGATGATATATGATGAAAATTACATGCTCTAATATTTGAAAAGGATTTTCAAGCTAGAACATGCAAAATGCAAGTGCAAATCTAATGAAAAATCAATGAAAATGCTAGTTTTTGTTGACTTTTTTAATGCAAAAATGCAAATTTTTAAAATCTAAATGCAAATTTGTTCTAAAATGCAAGACTACAGCCAAATACCAATTTGAATGAGTCTCTAAAATCATTAGAAAAAGCTGAAACAAGATTTTACCTACAAACCCTAGATTTTGGAAATACTAGGTTATATGCAAAATTCACAATTTTCAATAAAACCCTAACAATTTGATGATGAAAATGCCATGCAAGATATTGAATTTTTATAATTTTATATAATTTAAATCAGATATAATGTAAAAATTAAAAAATTCATGAAATTCAAACTAATTCATGCAACATGCAAACCCTAGAATGCAATTTTTCCAATTTTTTAATTTTCCTATAAATTTTCCAATGCAATAAGATGAATGAATATATGAATGAATGAAATTATTGTAAATCTGAAGCAAAACACTCAACAAGGTGCAAATGAGTCCAATAACATGGGTTCACCAAAATGTAAAGGGTGGAATTTGGATAGTTGAGTTTTTGGTAGTTTTGGTGTATATCCTCCTTTCACCCTTACATTCAAGGACCTAGGGTCGAGTTACAATGTACTATCATACCCTAGGTCACTATTGATATGTAGGGAAACTTGGATTTTTATGATTTGATTGACAATTTCTTTCTCTTATGCTCAATTGTGCTTTAAAACCCTAATTATGCAAATACGACAGTAAACAAATGAATTGCAGAAAATACTTCTGTAGAAAGATGTAAAATATCAAATAACTGTGTACCTATTTTCAGGGTCTGAAGGCAAAAAAATTAGGGACTAAAGAGTAGGCACCCAAGTCCAAGGCCTTAATTTTTGTCAAGATCTGGAAACAAGGTCGACAACCTATATCTGTTGTACCAGAGATTTTCCCATTGTGGAACTTTGAGGACTAATGAGCGGGCACCCAAGTCTAGGGAGCCATTTTCTTCTCTAGTCTACAATTTTGACACTCTATGTACCCTCTTGCAACTTCACTTTGTTTACAACTCCAACCTGTAACCTGCAATCATGAAAACTTTGGAAGGGGGTTGTGGTGTTTAGAGGCTTGCCTCAGTCAAGCCCCAGAGAGACAGTCAAGCCTTCCGAACACCATTGTCAGATAGAGAGTGCGTGCCTTGGTAGGTAGAGGAAAAAACCAAATGATAAATGATCAATAATCACAATAGATATCACCTTGTAGTGAAGATCTCATGGGAGGAAGAGGCTCTTCATTCCATGAGGAGATGGATGCTTAAATCTGCAAACACAAACACATAGACAACACAAATCTGCTCTTGCAACATAATGAAAGCCTTGAATCACCTCTAGAACACAATAGCTTGATAGTAATCATCTCATTTACAAATGAATGCCTAAACATGTTTATATATGCAACTACAAACATTCCCACCAAGATTTCATAAATTCAAACTTACTATGTCGACCTAGGGACCAAATAACAGTCATAAACAGACACTAGAAATTTGGGCTTGACCCAAAATAGGGCAAGACTAGGGCACGGACGCCCAAGTCCTCCCCCCTATTTTGGGTAGCGTTAGGTTCAAGGGGTCCCCCTAGGCCCCATTTGTCATGATACCTAGGGTTCATTCCATCGGGATGTCAAAATATGATGTAAGATGTCCTAAATGCAGACTAGAGACCCGAGAGCTAAACCTTTTGAGGGAAAAGCCCCCAAGGGGACATTTTCTGACATTACACAAAGATCAATCAATTACCATCTTCCTCTATTCTAAATCATTTTTTCTATCCATGTTAACATCATCAATGTCTTCTTGAGCTTCAAAGGGTTACTTCTACCCTAGGGGGTTCCTCCTTTCTGGGCCAATCTATGGGATTCTAAGCTTATCCCCAAGATTAACATCTTCTTTTGGATGCTTGTTCAGAATAAGGTGCCCACCATTGATAATATTTGTAAAAGGGGTTTCTCAATTCCCAATAGATTCCCCTTGTGCCTTAAGGACTTGGAAGATTCTTTCCACCTGCTTCTTAGACGTCCCTTCTCTGTGGAGGTTTGGGGAAAGATTCTTTCTCTATGGAACCTTAGCTAGATCTTCCCTAATTATTTTAGGGATATGGTTACTCAATAGTTTTGCCCTATTAATAATTCATCCCTTAAATTTTTGTGGTCTTTAATGATCCCTCATATTTCTTGGAACCTCTGTAAGGAGAGAAATAGCAAAATTTTTAGGGAGGTTAGTGTGGAACTAGAAGGGTTGTTTTTCAAGGTGGTTAGATGTATTAAGGAGAAATTCTCTATTCAGATCAAGGAACAACTCTCTCAATGAACTAAGTTAGGAGTCTCTCCTATGGAGTTGGATATATCTAAGAACTGGAACCTTCCTAGTGATATTTCTATCCCTTTTAAAAAATGAAGAAACCCAGAGGTGAGGTGGTGTGGAAACTTCCTCCAAGGGGATGGATCAAAATTAATTAAGGGGAATCTTGGAGTTGCTGGTAGTGGGGGAGTGATGAGAGATGACTTTGGTAGGTTTTTGGTGGCTATGGTACTCCCTCTGGGTACCGAGACAAACCATTATGTTTAAGCTACAGTGGCCTACCATGCTATTAATTTAGCCCACTCCAAGGGATTTAAAAAGGTGTGGATTGAAAGTGACTCTAATAACATTGTTAATTGTTTAAAGAAATCCCAAAGTCCTATCTAGACTATAGCTACCTACATTGATGAAGCTCTCAAGCTAATGGAATCCTTTGAAGAGATTATTATAACTCATATATTAAGGGAGGGAAATAATGTGGCCAATGTGTTTGCTAACATTGAGGTCACTAGGTAGACTAAGCTCATGTGGGAGGTCATGGATATGATCTCTAGTGAAGCTCAAACTTTGATTAAACATGAGTGCCTATGTGGAACCCAGATCAAGGGATACTAATTTCGTTATGATGGATATTAATGGTATGAATGTCAGGGTAATCATGAAGGACCAGCACACACAGATTATGGATAATGTTAATGGCCCACTCAAACCTAGAAGGCTTCATTTTTATGTCATTTGATTCTGGTTTGAGTGTTAGGAGCGCTATGATCTGAATCTTAAGACGGGCGGTGATAGGAATAGAGTGGAGCCCTCTTCCTGCGAGGGGGTCTGTAACAACAAGAAAGTGTGGAAGATTATGGAGGTAGGGGATTTGACTCTGTTATCAGAAAAATGTGAACAATAGTGTAAACAACAAATTATCTGATAATCTCAATGAAATTGAAACAAATAAGATCAAACACAAAGAGCACAATACCTTGCAAACCTTTCTATTCTGTGACTTCCATTTATCGCCTATCTCGAATTGATCTCATGTATGAATAGAGCCCTCAGAAGGTACACTTCCTTGCTTTCTTCCAAGATGACAATGGAGAATGGTTGTTGATAGGTTTTGCAAATGAAGAGGATCTTCACAATACAATGATAATGGTGTGACAATTGATCTCAAGCTATGGAGTGATTTGTGCCAAAGGCGCATTGTGATTCCTACAGAGTAAGTTTATAAAAAGCTTGGATGGATGAAATGGAGGAATAGGGGTTGTATTTATGGATTTGTGAGAAAGAAGATCAATGGTGTAGAATGAATAAGAAGATCAACAGTTGAGGAAATTTGAGAGGATGTGCATGAATAGGGAGAGGACAAGTGTCCTGCTCTTTCATGAGTTATGGGAGTTAATAGAATAGATTGAGGAGTTAACTGAGATGATTGACCAGTTAACAAAATTGATTGTAGAAGTAAGTGGGCTGATTGGGGAATTGACTGAGATGATTGGCTAGTTAACAGAATAGACTAATCAATTAAGTGAATTGATTGAAGAGTTAACTGATTTGACTAGAGGATAAATATGACATGTGGGTGAGGGGATATTAGCTAATTAAATATTAAAATATTTAATTACCTGTGCATATGGATTAGTTAAATTATTGTCGGTATTAATTCAATTTTGGAGGAAATAGACAATTTAAATAAATATTTAGATTTATTTAAATATAGAGAATGAGAAGAAACTAATGGATTTGAAGACTTTTGAATTTTGAAGAATTAATTAAATAATTTGGTATTATTTAATTTAGAATGATTTTAGAAGAATTTGGATGATTTAATTAAATAAATTGATTTTATTTAATTTTTTGGAGAAATATGAATCAAATAAATAAATTGATTTATTTATTTATTGATAGAGGAATTTAAAATGAAATAAATATTTAAAATATTTATTTAGCTAGAGTCGTGTCATTTTTAGGTGTATACATTTTGCCCCTCTTTGATGCAATGTGTTTTATCATGTTGTTTCAAAGAATAATAGAAAATTTTCTGACAATGATACATGCCCCAGTTTGCCCCTGGTACAGGTTTAACGATGGTAGGATGTCCCCCAGGAGATTGGATGGGAAGAAAATTGTGAGGGCATGAGACAGATAATCTCACAATGAAGAAGGTGAAAGAATGTGTGAAATGGTGGGGAAAATAGGTGACGGCTTGAAAAAGTGAAGGAGAAATGGCACGGAGAGCAAGCAAGGTCACCACACAACTAGTTAGGGTTGCAAGTCTATATATAGAAGCTGGGTCCACAATCCTCGTCATTTGCACACTTGTCACTTTGTGAGAGATACTTGGAGCTTTCCAAAGCACAGGAGCTAGAGCAGTCAGCAGAGAGATGGATATTCTAGTCGAGAAGCATCAATTCAGGCGGGCAATGAACGTAGGACCCCTAGTACGTATGTCAAAAATTTTAGGCTAGGTGCATTTATTAGTACAATAAATGCGCATTAAAGTTACTTGAACATATGCGTAGCTTTGAGTTTCAGTGGATCTATATCCTGAAACCGTGCATTTGTTTTGTTTTAGTGCATCTAGGTTTTATTGTTGCGCATTTGCAATTTCTACGCATTTGCTAGAGGTTAATGGGCATGTTTTTCATCTTTCTGCGCATTTGTACTGGTCTGTGCATTTACTTTAGGTTGTTGTGCATGTGTTTAGATATGACGCATATATCTAAGTGCTACGCATACACTCCTTTGCGTGGTGCATGCATTGCGAAGCTGTGCTTTTGCTTTGATACTGCGCAAATGCTACCTAGAATGGCACATTTTCTTAGGATACTCAGTTACTTAGTAAAATTGACTCAATTCGCATCTTGATCGATGCGACAATTGATAAGCGATCTCTAAGATTGATAGAATCTAGACAAGAGATGATATGCTTGGTTTGATCAATTTGATATGTTAAGTAAGTGATTAGGATAGGTTTGATAGTTGAGCAGGTTTGCATTGATATGGTTATGGTTGACGCTTTGCTTTGTTGATGGTAGGAGGATATTTCTGATTGCATCATGTCTTGGGAGAAGTTCTTGGTTACTATGCGGTGATGACACATGCTCACAGAGGTAGATCATCTAGTGCTTGGAGAGATTAGCTTGTACTATATTTTCTTCATGCCTGAGGTTCATGCAAACCTCGGTCTACTGACTGCTTTGATAGAGCGCTTCCACAGTGAGGATGGGACATTCCACCTCCCACCAGTGAGATCACCATGACTTTGGAGGATGTTTATAGGATCCTAAGACTTCTGATAGTAGGGGAATAGGTACAGTATGACTCTCAATGTGACACCAGGCTAGCTAAGTGCAAGAGGATTTTTGATGATCCTGACATAGAGGGATCAGTGATTAGCTAGTAGGATATGTATAATTACTACGATTACTTCCCCAGGATGGTAGCTGGCTTGATCAGAGGTGTTGTATACCCCAATCAGAGATCACATGGATTTGCAGTTGGCTAGGGTTGGACCCTAGAGAGGATGTTGACTAAGGGCACCTATTTTGCTTGGGGTGTTTGTGTACTGGCCTACCTATACCATGATATGCATCAGGTTGTGTACTGTGGAGCGTCAAGTTTGTCTACATGTGTTTCTTTGTTATAGTTCTAGGCTTGGGAGCACATTGCAGTTACACGACCCATTTCCATGTTTCACCAGCAACCAGATGAGCCATACTCCTATGGATACGCCAGTGTACTTACTTAGCACATGCTAGGTAAGTTGGAGTATTGGCACCATCAGTTGGATAATGTGGATGTAGTTGTGTGGCGACCATACTTGGAGTACGAGGTATGGGATGATAGGGCTTATGAGCTACTATATGTGTTTCAGACATAGTGGTTGATTGGCTGGACCCATCATATTCTAGAGAGATAGATACTTAGTCATGTCTTTCAGTAGTTTGGGCGGATACAGGGTATGCCACAGGGGCATGCACTATTTGCGAGGACATGGGCAGAGCGGAAACAATGGGGTCATGTGGCTTCTTATGAGGAGGCCTAGGTAGATTTCCTATAGATTCATTATTAGGCATGGATGATGAGGTGGGAGGTGGTTGATGCAGGGATGATGTAGGATTTTGAGGAGTGGTTTTCTGCACACCCATTCCCTAGGTACTTAGGTCTAGGAGAGTTAGCTCCTCGTCTAGAGGAGGTGGTGGTAGAGGAGGATGATGGAGGTAGACGGAGGAGGAGGAGGAGGAGGAGAGATGGAGTTAGAGGAGATGGAGGAGGGGGAGATAAGTGAGGAGGAGATGGAAGAGGTGACGACCGGCTGAGATAGTGACAAAGAGTGGGGTAGGCCCCACCCTAGCAGGTAGCATAGCAGGCAGTACTAGCAATTGTTTTACAGGTATCGCAGGCACCTGATCTGCTTGACCCATAGCAATAGGTGTAGGGGGATACTATAGCCTTGTTATGAGGCTAGTTGAGATAGATGAGAGCACAGCTAAGAGCCACCAAGGCTCAGATAGAGGGAGACATAGGGATCATTACCAACATCACTGCAAAGCGAGATGCCGCACTGGCTAAGGTACAGGCACTGACAGAGGAGAGGGATGCATCCATAGTTGCCCTGGGCACTGACACGGCTACAGTATTACTGGTGATACAATTGACATAGGCCCAGGCCCAGGTTACATAGGTGTTGGGAGAGTTGGCTTTAGCTTGAGCACAAACATAGTACTATGATCAGAGGGCACCGAGCTACAGGAACTAGTCAACGGCTGTGTCCTCATGGAGGATAGGTGGTTCACGGGTGACAGCCTTAGGCATGGGCCCATAATAGTCTGGGACATGCCGAGGTGGAGGAGGGGGCGGGGATAGTGTCGAGAGCAGCATCCCGCGACAACAAGGTTAGTTGTGATTCTGTACAAATTTTTTCTTTGTACATACATTTTTTGATGGCTCATGGATAGCCAAATTATGTATATATCACTCGTATTTTGTACAACTACTAAGACATGTATCATTATTACTTTGATGTATGTATATACCTATTATGATTCGACTCATGGATGACGGATTGATATTGTACACTTAGACATTTTATGTTTTATGATGATGCAGTTATGATGGCCTACATGCATTTTGTATTATGCGATGATCATGGATGCACTCTATTTTTTATGGACACTTTTACGTTTTATGTTTATATATGATGATGCAGTTATGATGGCCTACATGCATTTTTATCTTTATGCGATGATCATGGATGCACTCTATTTGTTATGTTTATATGTTATGCAAAGGTTATGATATCTAATGTGCAACACCTATTATGCAAATAAAATGGTATGAGATGATTATTGACAGCTATGTTTGCGATGGTTTTCTGATGAGATACTATGTATGCATCTATGTTATGTTGTTACAAATGTATATGGATGATTGAATGTGCCTATATGTATGTAAATGATTTAATCAATTTAATGAATATCTCACCTACTATGAAATGCAAAATGATAATATGTTTTTGTGACACCTATATGTATGTGAATGATTTAATCAATTTAATGACTATCTCACCTAATATGAAATGCAAAATGATAATATATTTTTGCTACATCCAAGTGTACTCAATCAATGTAGAAGAGACTCGATGACAGACACAACAATAGATATAAATTTGATTGACAGAAGAAATGCAAATGAAGGAATCACAAGATTTTATTTGCAAACATTGGCACTTTGAACAAAACCATTATTTATGGATGGTATATGAAATGCAATTGGATGTGGATATTTGTCACCTTGATATTGCAAGTATTTTAAAGTGCTTGATTCATCATCGGGCAATTTGGTTTGTTATTTTTCTATTTTTAACATGTTGTAAGAAAATACAAGCATCTAGGTATAATTAAACCATGATGACTTGAGTATTTCTTACATGGATTTTGATTTAGCAAGTTAATACAAGCATCTAAGTATAATTGAACCAAGATGACCTGAGTATTTCTTGCATATCAACAAACAAGGATTATACCTGTTTCATGTTTAGACCTCTAATGTCCTCGATGATCATTGTGTTGATCATGTCTTTAGACAAGGCTTCACATTGTAGTTCAATATTTCTGGGATTAACTGTGTATGAGTTTCTTAACCTCAACATTTCAGATCACACTCCATGATCCATCATCAGGAGGAACAACAAGAGAAGAGAGAAGTAGGATGATAATTTACAGACCAATAACTCTAAATAGGATTTTTATAACCATTTTTATGTATTTATTTTTTCATATGTTCCCTCATCTGGTTTGTCCAACTAGGTACTAGTTTGTTTGTCTTTGTTCTTGTTTTTGTCTTGGTAGGTTTGTGATTTAACACTTACTCCGTTAGTTTTGCTTTATCCCTCTTTTTTTTTTTGGTGTTGGTTGTTCTTCTTTTTTAGTTAACCCTTTTATTTCTTATGCTTCTTTGTTTCCTCTCTTTCTCTTTTTAATCTTTTGGATTTTTTATCTTGTTGAGATATGGATGGTTTTGGATATTTTAACTTTATTTTATTTTTACTCTTTTATCCTAGGAGCTCATTGGTTCCCGAACTTCCCCCCCTCATCCTATTTAGAGTTATTGGTCTGCAAATTATCATCCTACTTCTCTCTTCTCTTACTGTTCCTCCTGATGATGGATCATGGAGTGTGATCTGAAACGTTGAGGTTAAAAAACTCGTACACAGTTAATTCCAAAAATATTGAACTACAATCATGATGGACTGTGGAAATTTGATGTCTCTTAAGGCTTCACATTACTAAAGATAAACCCACAAGCAGCAAACAAATAAAATAATCATGCCCCCATCATAGCATCTCTAGTTTTTAGGCATCCTTGAGTAGCGTAGGAAACATGATAACAAAATTTAAGGCACAACCAATCAAAACAAAACTTTCTTGCATTAGATGTGTCTTCTTGCCATAAATTATTTGGAGTGTTTAGGCCCTTGTTTGTTTTGATTTGGATAGGTTGATGTCTTGTGTCAAAATTTATGTTTGGAAACGGGCTTTGTTGCACGTGTGTGTCTAGTGAAAGGTATCACAATCCCTATTGGTGTCCCCTTAGAACATGTGGCACTGTAGAATCCAACTCCGTAACCAGGTCAAGGACTTGCTCCCAGTCGGGTAAAGGATCAATTTATTATGGAAGAATGTACAATGGACACGAAGAAATGGGCCCTAAGGGACTAACCTAGTGTCTCGAGGGCCCATTAATGTTTGCCTTGCCTACATGATGGCATAGAGACAACGTAGTTCAGGGTGCAGACATTTGTGGACCTGGGACCTAGGTGATGGGAAATGGTGCGGATGCGGATGGACCAGAGGATGGGTGATAAGGTATGGAATGAATGGGTAGCCTCAGGTACCCATCAATGATGGCCTTGCCTATGTGACGACATAGAGGCCATGTAGTTCAGGATGATAAGATACTGACGATGGACCCTATGATAGGCTAATACTATGGATAGGGGAGTGGATAAACCTTAGGTAATAAGGAGACAATGGTGATAGAATATCAAGCCATGATAGGTTATTGTTAGGTTGCTTTTGTGAAATGGATACGATCAGATGACGGATGATGGTAGGAAGAATGGATGCAAGGTGATGGTTTCCCAAAGATGGAGGAAGCGGTTCTCATCGCAAGAGGACCTATTTGCCAGGTTTTCACTACTTTGTTTTTATTACATGAAAGCTAAAATATACATGACACCTGTTTGCTAGGTTTTCATCATGGTATCTATCCAAGGCACCTGTTTACCAGGTTTTCACCAGAGGACAATTTTTTTTGTTTTTTCCATTTGTTGATTTTTTTGTTATTTTTCTATTTTTTGATTTTTTGCTTTTTTTTTCATTTTTTGATTTTTTTTGCTATTGTTTTGCTATTTTTGACTCCCTTACACTAGGGTTCTCTAGGTATAGAACCAGTGAAGATGCATACTGTTGATTGGGTCATCAAATAGCTCACCTTCAGATGTAGCTAACTGGTATGCTCCTGATCCAGAGGTAGCAATGATTACATAAGGACCAAGCCAGTTAGGTTCAAACTTTTCTTTCTTCTCCTGATCTTGTTGATTGCGAGGATTGTCTTTGAACACTAGATCACCAACATTAAAGACCCTTGGATGGACTTTGTGATTATAGCTTCTAGAAATTCTTTGTTGGTAGGCTTTGAGATGGTTAAAATCATTTTATCATTTCTCCTCCAATAGTTCTAACTCTTGTAGTCTGGAAACTTTGTATTCCTCATCAGTTATAAGACCTTTTAACAACACCTGCAAAGATGGTAACTCAACCTCAATGGGCAAAACGGATTTAGAACCATAGACAAGGGCATATGGTGTGGCACCTGTGGGAGTGTGTATACCGGTTTGATAGGCCATAGAGTGGGATTTAGTTGCATGTGCCAATCACAGTCAGTGTCATTGATAGTTTTCTTGAGGATTTTCAAGATGGTTTTGTTGGATGCCTCTGCCTGACCGTTGCCTTGTGGGTAGTACAGGGTGGAGAAGTGGTGTTGGATTTGGAATTTGTCACAGAGATCTTGGACATCCTAGTTTTTGAAGGGTCTTCTATTATCCATGACTATGGATGAGAGAATTCCATATCCACAAATGAGGTAATTAAGGATGAAGGAGGCAATTTGTTTTCCTGTGACATTGATGAGGGGGACAACTTCAATCAACTTGGTAAAGTACTCAGTGGCAGTGATAATAAACTTGTGGCCGTTGGATGGTGGAGGGTGGATTTTCCCACAAGGTCAAGTCCCCATTGACAAAAGGGCCAAGGAGTCATTAAAGGCTGCAGTTCTTGAGCTGGTGCATGGATGAGGTTACCATGAATTTGACACTGCTTACATTTATTGACAAAATGATATGAATCTGTCTCCATGTTCATCCAATAGTATCCCAAACACATGAGTTTCTTAGCTAAGGTAGGACAACTAGAGTGTGTTCCGCAGATTCCTTCGTGTACTTCTCATAAGGCAGTTTGAGATTCATCACGTTCAAGACATTTGAGTAGAGTACCATCCAAACCTCGGTAGTAGAGTGTGTCGACAATAATGGTATAACAAGATGTCTGGTAGATAAAGGTTCGACATTGGTTGTTGGATAAGTCAATTGGTAAGGTGTTATCCTTGAGGTAAGTGTAAATTTTACCATACAAGGGTGAATCAGATCCTACTAGGAGGCAAATGGATTGTGTTTCGGGGACATCATAAGCTAGTTGTGTGACTAACTCCACCAAGAACTCAAAATGTGAGTCATTCTTTGGTATATTGAGAAGAGAGGTGATGTTTCCATGGCATCTGGTGCTTTGTTCTCTATGTGAGGAATCTGCTCAAAGGAGATTATCACAAAGTATCCTTTAAAGTCATCTACCATATGCTTGTATGGTATTAGCTTGTCATCTTTCATCCGATAGTCACCATTTACTTGATTGATGATGAGTTACGAATCTCCATAGACCTATAGCTCTTTCACTTTCCACTCTGTCACCATCTTAAGACCAATGACTAAGGCCTCATACTCTGCTATGTTGTTTGTGCAAGGAAAAAGTAGATGATAGGACTTAGGTAGTATGTCACCTTGAGGTGTGACTAGTAAGATTCCTGCCCACGAGCCATGGTTTGTGTTGGGTCTTTTCTCTCTGAATCGGCAGAGAGTTTGCCAGTTCCAATGCACAGGTAGATTTAGCCAACAAATACAGGAGGTTGCATGAGCTGCCTCCCCTTCATTTCTGGTTCTGTCACACCAAGGAGGGTATCCCTATAGCTAAAGATTTTGCTTTGACTCGCCCAACAGAAAAATTTAGCTTTACAACAACAGGCAGAATACTCTCATGTTTGGACCAAGATTTGCATGATAAGTCACTAGGCTAGCAATGTTCTTGGACATATCTAACTGGTTGAGGATGAGAGTATGTAGGGGTCCTATTCCTACTCCTACAAACTAACAAGTTTCAACTATTGAAAGGATTTGTATTTTATGTTTGGAATGATGGGATTTTCCTAGACCCTTTGAACAGACAAGTTCCCAGACAAGTGCCTTATCTAGGCAACAGAGTCAAATCTATGAATGTAAATGTTTCCCTATGACAATGTGACTTCATATCTAGAGGACTGAGGTAAAATATTACTGCCTAACATCAATATATCCAAGAAAGAGTATTACCTATGATCATACTTTGCAAATCCTATGATGCAATCCATTTTCCTTTGTATCTAATCAAAAGCCTATTTAATCCACCCCTTGAGTAGACACCAGAACCAGACACACAATATAGCAAGTATATACTGAAAAACTTGGAAGCCCTTGACAGCCTTGTTTGAAAGAGAAACAAATACATATAGGAGATAATCATAAACAATACACACGCCAAATGTTTTTCATTTTAATTCAATCTGCATAGAAAGTCATCATACAGGAACTTATCATTTACAAAACAAGAAAGACTGATACACTAGATCAAGGACCGAATCTGCAACAAAAAATGCCTTTCAAAATGTGAACACCTTGTGTTCAAGGTCAAAGTGGAAAAAACCCCAAAAAACATCCCACCCCCATAGAATGGCCATTGATATATTTTTAATGAGCACACAAGCTTCTGGCCACCTACACACTGACAAACTTCATAAATGCAAAGATCATTTCTTTAGATTTTTGATGCAACAATTAGATCTTTATTAAATTTTGGTCACTGAAGCCATTGGATCCTCCATGAAAGCCAGTGGTACAAGCAACTTGGACCTCGATCAAACTAGCAGATGTGACATTTTCTTGGCATCGTGTAGCAATGTCGGTTGACTATGGAATGAGCGCACAAAAATGGCACCAATAGACAGTCGTTTGAAGCTTTAAAACCTAGCCACAGAATCAGGCTCTATGTAGGCAAGATTGACGGTTGTAATCTACCCATCCACTTTGAAAATCCATGTCAGCATCATAGAAAATCCCACCACCAATGAGATCGCGCCATGCAGGCAGCCTTTTCCTTTGCTGACTTATCGTAGTCGTGAGATCTAATTATCCCACACTCACCCTGTAGTGATCCTTTGATCACTTTATATACCAAACCATTGGTATACCTAACATCGCACACTTTTCCCCAACGTGATCAGTGATCCACCTGCTAGTGGTCTATCTCTCCATCTCCCACCGATGCCAAGACCCTATCAGAGTGACCTCAAGTGTCAAAGCGACATCCTCCAGGCACGCCGATACCACTAGTCAGGTTGATACCAAACCTTCGTCAGTGTGACCAAAATAGTCAAAGCGACATCTCCACAACACGCCGACACATATTATCATGCCGATCGGCGGAAAGACCCAACACATCAGAAGGAGACTTCCATAGCACACTGATACACATTGTCACACCGATGGCTCACCTTGCATATATCCTTATCTTCATCGGTGATCAGCGGGATGCCAGACCTGGCTGCCGATAGGCAAGGTCACACCGATGACACTTCTTCATATACCTCATTGGCCTATTAGCGGGACCGCGGAATGAGACGCCGATGTAAGTTGTCTTGGCAATGATCCCCCCTTTGGATGCTTCTTTGAACCTCCATCGGTCTATCGATGGGAACATGAAATGGGCCGCCGATGTGTATCGTCTCGTTGATGCAAGGAACAAACCACTGTGAACAACATGATCGCTAAGACAAAGGTCTACTCTTGCCAATGGACTTAGAAATTTTAGGTTTATAATGAAAATGCCTGCGAATTTTTAGCTCAAAACCTTAACTTCGGGTGTAGGCACCAACATTGGCTCTATCTGGGGATGCATGCCTCTTGCAGGCATGGCAAGAACACCAGATCTCTAGGATGTAGATCAGGCCTTCTCATTGGGCAACAAAGTCGAAAGCCACACCAACTTGCATCATAGATCACATTTTCAAACACTATTTTGGTGGCCCTGGGTAGCCAAAAATGAAGAACCATAATATCCTCCTGTCAAATGCCCGATTCTGATATGAGCGATCCCAATCACAACTGAAAACATTAACAAAAACTAACCACATGCTAATCTTGTCAATTACATACTTCACCATTTTTGTAAGCTTGCCTATGTCCTTGTTACCTCTGTCATTTTGTATTTCAAAATCAAACATACAGCCATACATACTAGAATATCTTTCAGCATTAGGCAACATATGTATTTTATATTCCTCAAACAGTATATCACTATATTGCATTTGGCATTCTTCACTATCTACCTGGCTATTACACATTACCAGGCACTCATCCAGCTAATCTAGAAACTAAAAACACTCAGAATATATGAAACCCTCAATGTCATTCATATCACTTATTGACAGTGAAAACAAATCTTGATCCACACAGCCATCATTACACATGTTTGAACCAACTAATGATGAATATTTATTATCCACAGTTTGCATATCTATACCATCCTCACAAGAGTTGAAGATATATGATTTTGATTCATACATCCCCTCTTCACAAACTAATGCAGCACCTAGGTCAGCTGTCACGTCATATTCATCATCATACTCAAAAAGAGGGTTAATTCTGTACCCATGAAGGTCATGACTCACAACATTCAATGCAGCTAAAGGCTCATCATAAAGGGGATTCATACTCAATACAAAGGTCTCTACTTCTTCATGACAATCCAACTCTTCTTCAACATTACCAAATCTAGAGTCATAAGAAGAACAAACTTGATCCATGAACTGATCATGGATATCATCTTTATCATCTGATTGCCCTACATACAAGATTTCTACTACTTCAATGCAATCTGAAGCTGAATTATCCATATCACTTTCCAGCCCTCTAACGCTTCCTGATGAAACTGATATTGACTCCTGATCCATATGATCAAAACCATGCATAACTGGATCATTTAAACATGAATGCTCTTTGCTGAGGACTGGCATGTAAATATTACTTGAAAAATCATTATTATCAACTTCATTTGTTGGGCAAATCAGGACATCCTCCTCTATAGCAGAGTCATCATTACCTTTAACTGATGCATAAACTGGGACAATAGGGGTGTGATTGCTTTGACATTCATTTTCAACATATAAATTATATCTTTCATCAACATTGGGGATCATAGGGTAGTACAAATTTGCAAAGAAATAACCCTTTTGTATCCCATGCCTCCAGTTGTTTTCAATGTCTATTGCAAACTGATGTGCCTGATGCAATGTGGTGGACTCTTTATCTCTCAATCTATAACTCATTTTCTTATCAAATGCTCCTAGATAGACCACTAGGCACAATGCATCATTAGGTCTCATACATTCTAGAATTCTTTTCAATGCCTTCATAAATCTGAGGTTAAAGGTTGGAATTAACTCATCTTTTTCAATGTGGATGTACATGAAATCACTGATAACTACATATTCAGATATTCTTTCACCATATTGCTCTAGAAATGCAGATTTGAATTCTTGCCAAGAGATGACAGAGTAGGCCGGAAGGTAGGAGAACCAGTCCCTTGCATATTCATCTAGAGATTGAACAAATAATCTCATAACTACATCTTCATGGTCAACCTCAAAGTCATCTATTACATTTCTAAACAATTGCAAGTGTCTCTCAGCTGATTCACCTTTTATACCATTGAATTTGGGCAAACATTTTCTAATCTTAGATGGAAGAGCATTTGGATAACCACAAATGCCATTGAAATTGATGGGCTTATATCTGTCAATGCTGAAACTCCTTCTATTACATGGTTGGGATTGATCACTATACATTGTTGCATTTGACACCTCACAAGGGTGCATGGGTTGATAATACATCTTTATGTGTGTTTGCAACCATCTTCTCAACTCAGGTTTCTTTTCACAATAATGACCTTAGGCCTTTACAATATAAATTGCTATTTCAAACTTCCTAAAGTCCTCTAAATCAGTCTTTCAACAACATTGCATACTTCTTCTGAAACACAAAATATATTCTCAACAAATACAAAGCATGCAATCTCTCACCAATATTTCCCTTTTAACTAGTGCTACTTCACCAAATAGGGAATCTTTTAAAACTTATAAAAATACCTAGATATGTTGTAGCTGCTGCAAATTCCTTTCCCTGACTTAAAGTATGAAAATCTAACACATCTTTGTATTCTTTTTCAAGTTCTTTTTGTGCAGAGTCGCCACCTCCTTGGCAGAGGAATGAGCTTCAAACATGCTGAAGCTAAAAATTCATTTATTTCTTCATGGGTTCTCCAACAATAGAGCCACATGTACAACTTTTCAAGTTTGCTACAACAAGGCACTTCCAGGTCTGATTCTTCAATCTTTCAGACTCACACTTTTATGGATATGACATTACATCCCCAGTAGAGTCGCCACTTTGTTTGGTCTTTTCTCTCTAAATCGGTAGAGGGTTTGCCAGTTCCAATGCACAGGCAGATTCACCCAACAAATACAGGAGGTTGCGTGAGCTGCCTCCCCTTCACTTCTAGTTTTGCCGCACCAAGGGGGGTATCCCTATAGCTAAAGATTTTGCTTTGACTCACCCAACGGAAAGATTTAGCTTTACAACAATAGGCAGAGTACTCTCATGTTTGGACCAAGATTTGCATGATAAGTCACTAGCTGGCAATGTTCTTGGACATATCTAACTGGTTGAGGATGAGAGTATGCAAGGGTCCTATTCCTACTCCTACAAACTAACAGGTTTGAAGTATTGAAACAATTTGTATTTTATGTTTGGAATGATGGGATTTTCCTAGACCCTTTGAATAGATAGATTCCCAGAGAAGTGCCTTATCTGGGCAACAGAGTCAAATCTATGAATGTAAATGTTTCCCTATGACAACTTGACTTCATATCCAGAGAACTGAGGTAAAATATTACTGCCTAATAGCAATATATCCAAGAAAGAGTATTGCCTATGATCATACTTTGCAAATCCTATGATGCAATCCATTTTCCTTTGTGTCTGATCAAAAGCCTATTTAATCCACCCCTTGAGCAGATGCCAGAACCAAACACACAGTATAGCAAGTATATACTGAAAAACTTGGAAGCCCTTGACAACCTTGTTTGAAAGAGAAACAAATAACTTACAGGAGACAATCATAAACAATACACACACCAAATGTTTTTCATTTTAATTCAATCTGCATAGAAAGTCATCATATAGGAACTTATTGTTTACAAAACAAGAAAGACTGATACACCAGATCAAGGACTGAATCTGCAACAAAAAATGCCTTTCAAAACGTGAACACCTTGTGTTCAAGGTCAAAGCAGAAAAAACCCCAAAAAACATCCCACCCCCATAGAATGGCCATTGATATATTTTTAAGGAGCACACAAGCTTCCAGCCACCTACACACTAACAAACTTCATAAATGCAAAGATCACTTCTTTAGATTTTCGATGCAATAATCAGATCTTTATTAAATTTTGGTCGCTGAAGCCATCAGATCCTCCATGAAAGCTAGCAGTGCAAGCAACCTGCACCTCAATCAAACTAGCAGATGTGACGTTTTTCTTGGCATCGTATAGCAAGGTCGGTTTACTATGGAATGAGCGCGCAAAAACGGTGCCAATAGATAGTCGTTTGAAGCTTTAAAACCTAGCCACAGACTCGGGCTCTATGTAGGCAAGATCAACAGTCGCAATCTGCCCATCCACTTTGAAAATCCATGTCAGTCTCATAGAAAGTCCCACCACCAATGAGATCGTGCCACATAGGCAGCCTTTTCCTTCACTGACTTATCATAGTCATGAGATCTAATTATCCCACACTCACCCTGTAGTGATCCTTTAATTGCTTTATATACCAAACCACTAGTATACCTATCGTCACACACTTTTCCCTGACGTGACTAGTGATCCACCCGCTAGCGATCTATTGCTCCATCTCCCATCGATACCAAGACCCTATCAAAGTGACCTCAAGTGTCAGAGCGATAACCTCCAGGCATGCCGATGCCACTAGTTAGGCCTATACCAAACCTTTGTCGGTGTGACCCAAATAGTTAGAGCGACATCTCCACAACACGCCGACACATATTGTCACGTCGATTGATGAAAAGACCCAACACACTGGAAGGAGACTTCCATAGCACGTCGATACACATTGTCACGCCAATGGCTCACATTGCATATATCCTTATCTTCATCGGTGATCGGCGGGACGCCAGACCTGGCTGCCGATAGGCAAGGTCACACTGATGACACTTCTTCATATACCTCATTGGCCTATCAGTGGGACCGCGGAATGAGACGCCGATGCAAGTTGTCTTGGCGATGATCCCCCCTTTGGATGCTTCTTTGAACCTCCATCGGTCTATCGGTGGGAACATGAAATGGGCCGCCGATGTGTATCGTCTCGCCGATGCAAGGAACAAACCACTATGAACAATGTGATCACCGAGACAAAGGTCTACTCTTGCCAATGGACTTAGAAATTTTAGGTTTACAATGAAAATGCCTGCGAATTTTTAGCTTGAAACCTTAACTTCAGGTGCAGGCACCAACAGTTTGTATAAGACCCATCAAAGTAGAGCTTCCATGAATGCATTGTGATACTAAAAATTGATTCATCGAGAAAATTGAATGTCATTGGAGTAGTATCTTGCAATGGTGCCTCTGCTAACTGATCTGTGATGACCTGACCTTTGATAGCTTTACTTTCCACATATTCTATGTCATACTCACTTAGTAGTATTACCCATTTAGCTAGGTGGCCTATTAGAGCTGCTTTGCTTAACAAGTATTTGAGTGGATCAATCTTTGCAATTAACTTGATGGAATGTGCAAGCATGTAATGGCATAGTTTTTGGCAAGCAAAAACTACAACAAGACAAGATCTTTTGATTTAAGAATATTGCAATTCATACCCCACCAATGTGTGACTGATGTAGTAGATTGCCCATTCCTTGCCTTCATAGTCTTATTGTGCTAAAAGGGCTCCAAGAGCTATTGGTGTAGTAGATATGTAAAGATATAGTGGCTTGCCTTGGATAGATGGCATCAAGATAGGTGGATTCATGAGATACTCCTTCAATTTGTGAAATCCGTCTTCACACTTCTCATCCCATCTAAATGGGATGTTCTTCTGCAAGAGATGAGTGAAAGTTTGACATTTGTCTGTTAGTTGTGAGATAAACCAATGGATTGCCTATAACTTTCCTTGTAAAGACTACAGTTGGGTGATGTTCCTTGGTGGTGGCATCTCCATGATAGCTTTTACCTTCGCAGGATCTACCTCAATCCCATTGGCTGATACTATGAAACCCAAGAGTTTGCCGGAAGTGACTCCAAACACACTTTTTTGGATTCAATCAGACCTTGAAGTGTTCTAGCCACTAAAAGATTTTCTCTAGGACATCTAAGTGAGATTCCCTTGTAAGTGACTTGGAAAGGATCTCATACACATAGTCTTCCATGGTGACAGGCATCATGTCGTGGAAGATAGTAGTCATTGCCCTTTGGTATGTTGCTCCTGTATTCTTCAACCCAAATGGCATGACGTTCTAGCAGAAGGTACCCCATGGACATGTGAATGTCATCTTATGTTGATCCTCTGGTGCTATTCTAATTTGGTTGTATTTAGAGAAACCATCCATAAGAGAGAGCATAGTGTGTCCAGCTGTTAAGTCTACAATGATGTCAATGTTGGGCAATGGGAAATCATCTTTGCGATAGGCCTTATTGAAATCCCTAAAGTCATTGCACAATCTAACTCTTCCGTCAGGTTTTGATACTGGTACAATGTTTGATACCCACTCTGGGTAATCGATTGCTCTGATGAATCCTGAATCCAGTAGCTTCTTTAATTCCTCTTTGACTAGCAATGCGATATGTGGATGCATTTTCCTGAGTTTTTTTAACAGGTTTAACTCTAGGATCTAGTGGTAGATGATGCAAGATCAAGTCTGGATCTAACCCGGGCATATCTTCATAGGACCAAGCAAAGTTGACCTGTTTCTTTTTTAAGAAGGGTACAAATTTTGTCTTTTCCATCGGAGATAGAGACTTGGCAAAGTGTATGATCTTTGGGTTACCTATTGTACCAAATGTCAATACGTTCTGTAGGTTCTACCACAATTTGTGACTTCTCCTGATACATGTTGTTGGGGAGAGTGTCAAGCCTTCCATCATTTGGTACCTCAGAGAGTTTTTCACCATCAGATGCGTCCTTTATTTTTACTTTTTTGGGATCTGACACTACCACAGAGCGGTTTTCACCATCAGATCCATGTTTGATTTTTATATTTTTGCGACTGGAAGGCATGGCACCCTCTCCAAATAAGCTACAGTATTGAGTTCTATGGCAAATCTAGCTTTATGATCTGCCACAGGTAGGCGGTCTCTTAGTTCCATGTAATCAATGTAGGCATCATCATTCTGGAACATGTCTAGTTGGAGGGTTCCTTGTAGATCCCAATTGACAAGCTCGGGATGTACTAGGGGGAGGAGATTGATAGGTTGATATGATTCTATGGGTGTGATGGTAAGGATGGATATATGATTAGGATTAGGAGTGACAGGAATAAGATCTATGATGGTACTCTCTTCAAGATTATCTATCTCATGCAAACTCCAACCTTCCTCGTAATTTGTTCTCTCCGGAATGGGTGAATCACACTCTACTGGTCTAGGCCTTAGAGTTTGTCCCTCACAGTAGGGCTATAGGTGTGAATGATATCGATTCCTTTGTCCTCGTAGGAATGTTCTGAAAGGTCATCCCATTTGTATTCGTTAGAATCTATATCACTATCCTCTTGGAGGTTATGGATCTGTTCCACAAAACAAGTAGTAGCCTTAGCTTTGCCTTTGCCATTGTCTTTGTATCCTAGCCCTCTTGTGTCTTGAGCCGATGAGGATGAAAAGGGTTAAATGGGTTTAGTTATTCCTTCTTTTCTCAGGCCAATGGGACCCTTTCCTTCATAGTCCATTCTATGTAAGATAAATTGACCACGCCCATAGATTTCTGTTGGGAGCTTTGGTTGTTTGTCTTGCGGTGTGTCATCTTCATCTATGTAGAGCTATTGTAGAACATCTCTTTCTTCTCTCTCATCTGATAGGGTGCCCCATTTGACAAAGGGAGCTTTGGGAGGTTCAAGAGGAGCAAATGGTTTTGTGAAGGGTGTAGGTCGCCCAAAGGACTTTGGAGATGAAGGCATTTTGGCTACGCAAAGGGTATGCTCGATGGAATACTCTCCTACCCCTATTTCTTTGATCTTGACCTTTTGCTCTTTGGCCTTTGATGTGGAAGCTTGGGAGCTAGGATCATGCTAGGAGGCAGAAGATGTGGAAGCTCTATTATTAGGGATGCTGAAATCTAGCTTTGATTGGATAGTGTTACAGTGTTGAAAGGGATCAGGGTCACCTTGGATGGTGATTTCTCTATAGTTGTGAGGGAACTTGATACATTGATGATATGTGGAAGGCACAACTTTCATGGCATGTATCCAAGGTCTACCTAGGAGAATGTTTTATACGAGCTCCCTGTCAAGGACTTGGCAAACAACTTCTGTCTCCACTAGTCTAATTCTTAATGGTAACACCACAGTTCTTTTGGTTGTCCATTCTTCTTCATCATAGGCTTTTATTGTGATCTTTTTTCATGGATCTACTGTAGTTTTTGAGAACCCCAATGTAATGATTAATTTAAGCATGCAAATGTTCAAACCTGCTCCTCCATTAATGAGAACCCTTTTGATGTGATGTTTATTACTGAAGGCCTCAATATGTAATGATGTGTTATGGGGTTGAGATATAGATAGATCATCTTGTTCAGTGAATGATAGGATGTTAGGTGAGGTAAGATGACCTACCATGGCTTGAAATTTCTCTTGGGCCAAGTTGGTGGGCACAGTGGTTTCCACTAGGGCTTTATCAAGAATCTTTTTGTGGGATGATGATAGATGCAACAACTCTAATATGGATATATGGGCCGGAGTCTTTCGTAGTTGGTCAATGACGTTGTACTTGTGGTGGGGAGATGGTGAGGATGACAACCTTGGAGGGAGTGTGCGCAAGGTGACTATCCCACTACGGGTGGTGATATTACAATCAGATTTGGTGTTAGAATTTGATTGTTTGTTAAACGCGAGCACATTGATTTGTGAGATATGCTCTGATATGCAATTAACAGTGTACTTGAAAGACATGTTCATGTAGTTAACCTCATTGTTCCTTTTATTGTGATTTTGTTGGTTGTTATTGTTGTTGTTATGAGTGTTCTGCCTATCATGGTCAAGGAGTAGATCCTTGAATGCCACATGTGAGTCATTAGAGGGATGATCCTTTTTGCCCACACGATTTTGATCTAGTAAGTCTTCTATGATGTTTTTCAAGTGGATACAGTCACCAGTTTTATGGCCTTTGCCTCTATGGTACTCATAGAAATTGGTATCCTTCCACCAAGAAGGTTTGACTTGAGGTTCATAGTCTCTTGTGGTGGGAAGGGTGATCTCATTGTTTACTACTTTCTCAGAGTGGACTCATATGGCTCCCCCAGTGGTGTAAATTTTCATATAGGAGGAAAATTGTACAGTTGTCTTGGTTCATTTCATGAAGGTTTGCTCAGTGTTGCATTTTTTGATGCTCCTTTGAGATTTAAAATTGGTTGCTTAGGAGCCGCTACTTTAGCATCAACCACTCCATCATTGACGATGTTCTTATTTTTGGTCCAAAATTTTGACTTATCTGTGGTATAGTTTGAGTTAGGGGTGTCTTTGAATAATTTTATTTGTCCTTTCGCAATCATAGTTTTTTCGATGAATAACCCCATCTCAATGACTTTTGTGAATGAGGTAGGGCATTGGATTTGAATTTGATATCTTAGATCAGGATTGAGATTATGGACAAACATTTCTATCATCTGTTTCTCAGGGGCATGATATGAGCACTTGCTAGTGAGTTTCCGCCACCGTTGTAAGAAAGTAACGAAGGATTCACCACTCTTTTGTTTTGTGTAGCAAAGGTCAAGCATGGATACCTCATGTTTGATATTATACAAGAAATGCATGACAAATTTGTTCACTAACTCATCAAAGGTACGGATACCTAGGGGGAGTCAAGAGAACCACTCCATGGCTTGCCCTCCTAGAGATCTAGGGAAGAGTCTCATGAGAAAAGTTTCATTATGAGCAACCTCTAGACATGTGATGCTGAATTCTCTGATATGGTCTCTAGGGTCACCCTTTCCTCTATACTTGTCAAATTTTGGAACTTCAAATCTAAGGGGAAAGGGGATCATGTTCAAGCTCTTATCAAAGGGATACAACGAGATTTCCTCCAACAAATAGTTTTTAGTGGACGTCCTTGTTTGGAGGTCCACTAATTGTTGTTGTAGGGTTTGAACTTGTTTTCTCAACATGTCTAAAGGTGTGGTTGAGTTTGTAGTTTTCTTGCCTTTGTTTGTGCCAAGGGTTCTTTCCTCACGTGTGCTGTCTTCATGGGTTCTTTCCTCTTGGTTTATTTCAATGTTGTGACGTCAAAGTTAGCGAGGAACTTAATTCCTTGGGTTTCTAGGTGGAGAAAGAACTTTGTAGGGTCTTGGTGGAGCACTTTGTCCATCATTTGTTGAAATTTTATATCTTGGAGAGCTTATTGTAAGTCCTCATGATATATTTCCTCGTCACTATCATGAGGGGAGGGGACAATTTTGTCAAATGTTCCAACCATTTCAATTTGTTTTTGCTTTTCTGATCTAGTTAGTACCTAGAAATGTGATTTGGAATGGAGTGGGGTGAAGTTGGACGCTTTGGTAAGATGTTTTTGAAGGTTGCAGTGAAGGGGATATTGGTGGTGATAAGATTTGGACAAGGGTTTTCTTTGATCAATGGTTTCAAACAAGTTGGTCGACACAAAACGGCAGCTAAAAGTAAGGATGAGTGAAACCTGATTACTTGGTAGAGACTAGTTTTGTACCAAAACAAACTAGTGAAGTTCTAAGATAGAAGGATGATAGATCCTGTTAGTGGAGACTAACTAGTGATGCTTGAGTCTGATATGATCCAAAAATTGCCTTGTAGTAACCTAGTTTTGATAGTTTGATTTGTTCTTGGGAAGTTTTGTGAAATTTTGACGAGGTGATTGATGGAAAAGAGGGTACACTATGGAAATGAATGGGAGAAGTGACTGCATGGTTAATTTGATCTCAAAAACTGATACAAGACTAAAATGGGTGCTAAAAAAGGTAAGTGTTTTTCTGACAAACTGTACAAAAGTGCTCACTATGACAGATGCACAGGAATAGATGCATAGGAACAGAGTGTATATGCGCAACAACAGGAAACAAAAACGTAGATTTGGTGGAAAAGTGGATGCGCCAGAACAAAGTATAAATGCGCAACAATAGGAAACATAAGCGCAGGTCTGGTGAAAAAGTAGATGCACAGTAGAACTGTGTAAAAGTGTAGCAGAACTAAGTAAATGCACAACAGAAAATAGATGCGCAGCGGGGTGAAGCAAATGCGCAATAGGATGAAGAAGATGCGCAGATTTGTCTGTTTTGCTTGATTTTGACTAATTTTGACTTGGTAAAGGCACATTTTTCAATGTTTTTGGGTTTTCTTTGTTTGAATGGTGCTCTTTTTGATTTGTTTCTTCAATTATGGCAAGAAAGACACATCACACACAAAGAATATTTTCATGATTGTTTGATTTTTTTATTTTTTTGATGTTTTGATTACAATGCAAGCACAATCCTAAGGTTGGCAAGGACAATATTCAATGAGTTCCAACTTGGTTTTTACACTAGCCACTTGCATAAAGGTAGAAAACTAATAACTTGGTAGCACCGGCTCCCCTCCACGGCACTCACTTCTTCTCACGCATACCAAGTTATAGTTCCTCTGAAGCGTTGAACTTTCCTATCTCTACACTAAATGAGTGTATGATGTTGGATGGCTCTGGAGAATGTTTTCCTCCTGTGTTATCGAATAGGGGATTTTGGTCTTCTACAACAAAAGGATTTTAGTCAAGGCATCCATTTAGGTGATTACGCATACGGCCATTCGCTTCGATAAGAAGGCTTCCCAGCCTGCAGAGGTTACGCTCCACAGGGTTTTGGGGGAAACATTGGTTGGTGTAATACAATAGCACCCGTTGCTTGCAACTTTTGTCACAAATGCAATTTATTTATAGTGACTTGGAGGTACTTGGCTTTAGCCGTTATCACTTAAGGTTGTCCCCCTTGGAAGGAAGGAATTCCAAGGGCAGGCTCCTCTAAAGGTAACACATGTAAAATGATGATTCTGGCATTTTGGTCACCCAGTTAAGGGGAGAACATAGTCCTATCATCATTCCAAAATCACAGAAAACACTGGTTCTTTCCTCCTAGTTAAAAAGAGAAAAACTAAATGAGTTACTCTATCAGGCACACAAGATTTGTTAACTTTGAAAAAGCTTTTGAGAGCAATTGTTCAATTTTAATCTTCCTAGTTGGGACTATGTTCAAGTTGTGATGCAACAAGTACAAATTACTTCCCTCCTATTTAGATCTAAGGAAAATTTGTATGAACAAGCTCAATTACTTCCTTTGCTATTTAGATCTAGATGAGAGTTAACCATGCAACTATATGTCTAACCATCTCTTAACCTGCAAGGTGGATCTGAGAATATTCTTGCAAATGATGTTAGCCTTAGAAATTTCCTGAGATATAGCCCAAAAACCCTAGCAGAATAAATGCGCAGAAACAGATGTGCAGTAATAGAGAGTGTATGTGTAGAAACAAAGAATAAATGTGTAGATCTGACATATGAACTATAATAGTGACTATATGCACTGTAACAGTGAGTGGATACACAGATCTGAAAGATGCGTAGTAACAATGAGTAGATGCACCATAACAGTGAGTGGATGCATAGATTTGACAGATGCATAGTAACAATGAGTAGATGCGCAGCAGAATATGATGGATGCACAAAAATGTCGTGTATGGATTCTAACACAAAAGCTCAATTTTGAAGTTAAATTGGGGCAAGGGCCCCACAGTGGGTGCTAGAAATGTTATCATAAAAATGTGAACAATAGCGTAAACAACTAATTATCCGATAATCTCAATGATATTGAAACAAATAAGATCAAACACAGAGTACAATACCTTGCAAACCTTTCTATTATGTGATTTCCATTGATCGCCTATCTCGAATTGATCTCATGTATGAATAGAGCCCTCAGAAGGTACACTTACTTTCTTCCAAGATGACAATGGAGAATGGCTGTTGATAGGTTTTACAAATGAAGAGGATCTTCACAATACAATGATAATGGTGATAATGGTGTGACAATTGATCTCAATCTATGGGCTAATTTGTGCCAAAGGCACGCTATGATTCCTGAAGAGTGAGTTTATAAAAAGATTGGATGGATGAAATGGAGGAATAGGGGTTGTATTTATAGATTTGTGAGAAAGATCAATGGTGTACAATGAATAAGAAGATCAACAGTTAAGGAAATTTGAGAGGATGTGCACAAATAGGGAGAGGACAAGTGTCCTGCTCTTTCATGAGTTATGGGAGTTAACAGAATAGATTGAGGAGTTAACTGAGATGATTGACCAGTTAATAGAATTGATTGAAGAGATAAATGGGTTGATTGGGGAGTTGACTGAGATGACTGACCAGTTAACAGAATAGACTAATCAATTAAGTGAATTGATTGACGACTTAACTGATTTGACTGGAGGATAAATAGGACATGTGGGTGAGGGGATATTACCTAATCAAATATTAAAATATTTAATTACCTATGTACGTGGATTAATTGAATTATTTTTGGTATTAATTCAATTTTGGAGGAAATAGACAATTTAAATAAATATTTGGATTTATTTAAATATGGAGAATGAGAAGAAATTAATGGATTTGAAGACTTTGGAATTTTGAAGAATTAATTAAATAATTTGGTATTATTTAATTTAGAATGATTTTAGAAGAATTTGGATGATTTAATTAAATAAATTGATTTTATTTAATTTTTTGGAGAAATATGAATCAAATAAATAAATTGATTTATTTATTTATTGATAGAGGAATTTAAAATGAAATAAATATTTAAAATATTTATTTAGCTAGAGTCGTGTCATTTTTAGGTGTATACAGACTCCATTTATGGAGACTTTGCATGGTGTTGACCCCACTGCTATGTTGATGTTTTCCAGAAATTAGAAGAACTAGAAGGTGGTGACTTTTGGATGGGAGCTTGCCATAACTAAAGACTTCATTGCCATGATAACAAGTCTCTCTATCAATGGGAAGAAGTTTTTTAGGAGTGAAAGACCAATGAGGAGGCCTTGAATCATTTCTTTAAGGGCAATGAGCAGAGCAAACTGGTGAAATTGCAATCGAGGGGCTACAACCATTTGTCAATTAAGCCTATTTGGGCTGAGGTTGTAGAGGTTATTATGTATTATATTACCCTCAATGGTAGGTATATTTTTGTTTATGGGTACCATTTCAATTTGTTAAATCATTTTCACCATCAAATGCTTGTTTCTTTTCTATTCTACTTGTTGGCATCAATGGAATTTTCTTTAAAGGAGAATGTTAGAAACCCTAAGCTCCCAGTCTCCATAAAGGTCTTATCCTTCTCATTATGGATTATATGAAAAATAACACCCCCAAGGGTAGGATGAAGGATAAATCCTCTGCCAATAAGAAGGTTTTTGCGGTCTCCAATGACTCAGAAACCTAGTTGGAGGATTAGGAGTGGATGGAAGATGAGTGGGAGGATAGTGATGAGGTGTCCAGTAGAAATAGAAAGAGGCTAAAAAGAAGAGAGGTTCAAATATCTTGGTATGAGGGGTCCTAGACAGGTGAGGATTCAGACCCTACGAAAAGAATGGGGAAAATGAAACCTACAGACAAAGGGAAATACCCCATGTCTGTGGGGGAAGCTTCGAATTTGGTCATGGAATAGGGGAAGGAATTGGGTGATAAGGAGAAGGTGATGATTGATCATGGTAGAGGTGGTACTGGCTTTCCTGTTGAGGAGCCCAACATTGGGACTCCTTTCCTGGAGATCCCTAACCCCTCTCAGGATATCCTAAATGACTTTGAAGAATTGGTGGTGAAGGATAGGAATAGGGATGAACTAGAGGAAGCTCTTGGCTTGGTGAAAATAGTGGTCAATAGTCAACATAAGATGATCAAGTGGTTCTTCATGGAGATCAGCTAAATCAATATCAAGTTGAATGTTCTACAAGAGAACTTGAATAGGGGTGGAGAAACCACTTTGGATCACGATAAGAAAATTTACTAGAACTAGGATGCTACTCCTAGGATGGAGGAGATGGAGTGTGAGCTACTGAGGATGAAAGAGGAGTTTGGGACTAGGATTCAATACTTGGAGGAGAAACTGATCAGGATTGCTGAAAATCTAGAAAAGATTATGAAGATCAGTAATCTCACTATACATAATAGTCTGCATGGGATGAAGCTTCAAACTGTCAAGCTTAAGGAGCTTAGAAAAAATTGGGTGAGGGACCTTAATGCTAAGGATATCCTGGTGATGGATGAAATTGTCATGGTTGAAAAGAATGATGGTAACAAAGACAAGGGTAAACAGGTGATGCAAGAAGATACTGGGGCCCCATCGATTCATACTAGGGGAAGTAAAAAGAAGTAGTTTGAAGAGGAAAAGAAAGAGCTGGTGAACTTTGCAAAATTGCATGAAAAGTTTTATGAACAAGAGCTAGAAGCAGCTAAAACACTAAAGAAGTTGTAGTTTCTGGGGCTTTCTATTTTTCTACTATTTTCTATGCTTTTATCTAGTTTTTAGGATTTTGGGTGGCTTATGGTTGGCTTTCTGTTTATGGACTGCTTCTTTTTGTAAAGGGTTTTGGGCTCCCTTCAAAACCTATTTTACCATATAATCAAAAACATCATCAATATCTTCTTCAAAATCTACAAAACCATCCATGTTAGGCATCATGATCATAAACATCATAGTATATCATCACATAAATCCATGATCCCAATATCTATCATCTCATCCATACATTTATAATCATATCAACATCATCCTAATATATCCATAGCATATAAGACATTATAGTAAACCACATCATCAAATAAATTCGTGATGATAATATGTGTCATCATATCCATAACTTCATCATCATTATCATATGTCATCAAATATAAGCATCTAAACATTTATCTCATATAGAAGTAAATCATCATATACATAAGCATATAGACATCCATAATAGTATCCATAAGCATGTCATCATGAGGTCATCCATATAACATCAATAAAAATCATACTCACATACAATCATCAAGTAATCATGTCTCATCATATATACATCAAAAAAATTGAATCAATATAGTACAAGCTACTAAGAGCCATCAAAATATACATCAGATCCCACAGGAATCATAGTATCAATAAAATACATCAATGATACATCATATAGAGTATAACAATTGTGTATAGTACCAATTATGGGTGGAGCTCCCTGTAGAGTGTTGTCCCTAAGCCCCACCTGTACCAAGTGGTGGCTCTCCTACTAATGGTCTAGGTGGTGGGCCTATGACAGAATGTCCTGATCTCTAAGAGGAAGATACCTCTGATCTGATGCGCTCTCAAAAGCTAGGCTACCACTACTTGACAGGTACTGTAGCATAGTATAGACCCCTATAGTACTCAGCGTCACATATCATCATGTTCAACACACCCTAAACACAAGTCAACTCTCCAACCAATGTGATGGTGACCTAGTTTGTACCCAGGGCTGCACTAGTAGTATCTCTCTCAATAATCATCCTCTACATAGATGCATCATATCCCTATCTAGCCTATACCATAGCATCCCTCTCGGCAGCTAGTCAAGCTACTACTCCATCATCTACCACTGGTCCCTATCCCTATATCTAGGACTAAGCCTATCTCAGCTCCACACTGGTCGTATCTCTCTCTTGCCTCATCCTCCCATATCGCAACTCTATGTGGGTATGGCATGCAATCTCTACCTACAGTAGCCTCTGCAAGCACTCCATCTCTCTCTCTCTCTCTCTCTCCCTATTGTGTAGCCTGTCCTGCACCCTCCCCCACCTAAACATTCAGTTGATGTGGGTCATCAACCTACTCCTATACTACATGTTGTCCTACCTCCGCCTATCTGACCTCTCCTTGCCCAAAATCTCTCTGTCCCTATCTCCTCTGCCTCGCTTTGTGAGGCCTCACCTCGAAACCTCTACCTTCTACCTCTCCTTGTCTATCCTAGTCTCTGACTACCCCTAGGATAGTCATTTGTGTAGGTCAGTGAGTTAGCTAGTATGTGTCATACTCTAGAGTGGTCCCTAGATTGACACCACCCCCAATTGGATCCCATACCACTGGGGCAAGCCCCCAAATCTCTGCTAATGTTGTAGGCACCATTATCTTTGGTCCCCACTTTGTTATCTCCCACGTCTAAGAAAATATAGTATCTCCAACAGGCTTCGACTGTGGAAGTCCAAACTACCTGAATACCCTTTCAAAAAGGTATCTCTCAATCACATAAATGCTTTGGCCAAATAACTATCACCCTTGTCTACAGTAAGAGATCTGCTTTGTATTGTTGTCCTAGATCTCACAATCTCTCCATGGTCTCTAGATGAAGGTATCCATCTCATCAAGCTATCTCTGCCAATAACTCAACTAACCCAATCTCTGCTATGTGATAGCTCCATCATATAAATGAATATAAGGTTGTCCTATCTCCTGTCGGTAGGGAGATATTGGTTGGGTCACACCAATGTGCTCCCAAGCCCATACATGAAGAAAGGTCAAGCTATCTCTGCCAATAACTCAACTAACCCAATCTCTGCTATGTGATAGCTCCATCATATAAATGAATATAAGGTTGTCCTATCTCCTGTCGGTAGGGAGATATTGGTCGGGTCACACCAATGTGCTCCCAAGCCCATACATAAATGCTTTGGCCAAATAACTATCACCCTTGTCTACAGTAAGAGATCTGTTTTGTATTGTTGTCCTAGATCTCACAATCTCTCCATGGTCTCTAGATGAAGGTATCCATCTCATCAAGTTATCTCTGCCAATAACTCAACTAACCCAATCTTTGCTATGTGATAGCTCCATCATATAAATGAATATAAGGTTGTCCTATCTCCTGTCGGCAGGGAGATATTGGTCGGGTCACACCAATGTGCTCACACCTGCAGATAAGTTGGTCCCAAACCTATATGTAACATCGTGTAGATCATGATATAACTGGTTGAGAACATAAGGCCCCCATGCATACCTAATGCCATAGGTAAACATCCCCTCTAGTACAGTGCCCCATCTAATAGATAGTCCACAGGAGCACCTTCCTCGAACTAGTAGCCCACCAATTAGAGATACAACCACTAGCTAAATCCTATCACACAGCTTCCTCATTTGGCTCCACCTAATATCATGGTCCTCGATGCCCAGATCTAGTGTTGTGAATAATCTCAAGGAAAACTCACCCAAGTCTATGTCATAGTCCACTCATGCTCCATGGATCATGATCCTAAGAATACACCAAACATCCTCCAATGCAATAGTGGCCTCTCCAGTAGGAAAGTAAAATGAGCTATGCTCATTGTGCCATTTCTTAGCTAGAGCAGTCATCATGGTTAGGTGGGCTCACACTGGAGTGATGTGGGCTATGTACCATAGTCCCATCACCTCCAGGAAGACCTCCACCTTGAATTCTAAGTCTACAACCAAGTCCAAATTGACGGGATGTCACTCCCTTGATATTAGTGGAGGTAACACAACCTGCATCCAAATAGTGTACTTATCAAAAACTTACAAAACTCCTCATCTAGGCAGTCTAAACCAAATGCACATCAGTGTTATCCAAAGGTACATTTATGTCACCCATAGGCACATCTCTGTCAACCAAATACATATTATTTTCATGTTATACTTTTTTCTATGCCAAAAGTGCCACCTTTTTACCAAAGGCATGGCACTGTTGATCAAGTGCGAGCCCTTTTTCCAAAGGTGCATTGTTGTTGACCAGAGGTGAGCCTTTTCACCAAAGGTGGCATAAACTCTACAAAACCTAGTTTCTAGCCATAGGCAAGCTATTTTCACCAAAGGTGTAGTTGCGCACCTCAAAGGTGAGCCTTTTTTGCAAAGGTGTAGAAAAATTTACCATACGCACATTTTCTAACCTAGCCCGCTTTTGGTAACACCTACAACCTACCTTCATTAATATGCTTAATAAATACACCTAAAGGATAAGTTAGGATAACATACCGCTCCCAAAGCTCCAGTCGGTTGTCTATAAGTCCTCACTTGCTCGACATAGTGGTCATGTCACAAATTGTTTGCCATCTCTTCTCTTGAAGTCTGTCGTAAGCTCTAAAAACTCAAAAGACACTAGAAGACAACTCTGATTTTTTAAACTCTAAAGATGCAAATGAGTTGAAAATGACCCTTTCTACCCTACTTATAGAGTCCCGGCCCTAATTCTTCCCTCCCATTGTCCTATTTTTCTTCGTGTCAAACTTATTTCTCCAACATGTCAGCCTCCAACCTCCAATATGATCCTTCTAGTCGCGAGTCAACCCAGTCCTTCTATTGTTTCCCTAGTTTTCCTCTCGATGGGGCAGCCTCCACAAGTTACACTAGGGCATATTTGTTAAATCACACCACCATCATTAGTATTTTCTTTGAAATAATGTTGTAAAATGCATTGTCTCAAAGCGGGGCAAAATGTAGACACCTAAAAATGGCCTTTGCATTATTCACCTTGCATACATCAAATTCTTCTAAATCACTTGCATCTAACATTAATTAAATAATAGGTTGTGAAAGGGAGTCTCATAGCTAGATGCAAGAATAGCCTGAGTGTTAGAATAGATTCTTATAACAAATCTTGGAATTTAGTCAATATTTATGCCCCCAATCAGAGAAATGCTAGGAAGGAGTTGTGGGATCTCCTTTCCACTCTAATTGAGAGCAACAAGAGTGATTTCTACATGCTAACAGGTGACTTTAACTCCCCTCTCTATCCTTCAGAAAAGATTGGTGGTATCTTAGACTATACTGATAGTATGGCTGACCTGACTAATTTCCTCAATAAGGAGGGTCTTATGGATCTTGATCTCCAAGGGCGGCGCTTTACCTAGTCTAATCAAAGGAAAGGTGGGAACCTGATTCAAGTTAGATTGGATAGATTCTTGGTTATGTCTAATTGGGACTACATCAGTGCCTACAATATTGAAGCCCTCCCTAGGATGACCTTGGACCACAACCCTCTTCTCTTATCCTAGAAGGATAGGGAGGTTAAGGGCCCCTTCCCCTTCAGATTAGAGATAATGTGGACTTAGCATCCAGACTTTAGAAACTAGTTGGCTACTTGATGGAAAATCAATGTCCAAGGAACTCCCATGTATAGGCTAGCTCATAAGCTAAACATGGTGAAAAATAAAGTCAAAGGTTGGAACAGGTTCACTTTTAGCAATATATTTGAAACAAGAAAAGGATTTATGCCAACCTTGCTAACATTTAGCTACAAATGGCCACTGGGGACTTATCTGATGATACTATGCTTCTAGAGGAATCTTTGAGGAAGGAATGGAGGGAATTTCTTAAAAAGGAGGAAATCTATTGGAAACAGAAATCTAGAGTGCAGTGGCTTCGGGAGGGGGATAGAAATACTACCTTCTTCCATCAATCTACTATGAGATATAAGAAAAGGAAAAACATTGTTAGACTTATAGATATAAATGGATCAATGGTTGAGTCAGATGTTCAAGTGGGACAGGTAGCTGACATCTATTTTTAGAATTTTCTTATTGTCTAGGACAAATTGGTTTAGCAAGAGTTAATTGATATCATCCCCGCCCAACTTAATGCTAAAGATAATACTCTGCTTACTAAGCTGATGATTGACGAAGAAGTCTGTGCTTGTATTTTTTCTATGGGTGCCTTAAAGGCCCCAAGCCCAGCCTAGATGGTTTTCCTCTAGCCTTTTGTTAGGAATACTAGGACATTGTGGGGAAGGATGTTACTGAAGCAGCCATGGACTTCTTTAGGACTGGAAAGCTGCTAAAATAGCTCAATCATACCTTGATAGCGCTTGTGCCCAAGAAAATGGATCCTATGAGTATGGGGATTTCAAGCCCATCAGCCTCTATAACATGATCTATAAGATATTTTCTAGGATTCTGGTTTGTAGATTACAGCCTATCCTGGACCGTTTAATTAGCAATAGTCAAAAGGGGTTCGTCCCGAGCAGGCAAATTCTAGATACTGACATATCCACTCATGAATTTATTCATTGTATGGAAAGAAACAAGTTGCCTGGGATAGTCTTTAAACTTGACATTTCCAAAGCTTATGACAGGGTGGCTTGGGACTTCCTCTTCAAATTTTTGGAGAAGATGGGGTTTCAAGACAAAACTTTGTAGCTCATCAAAACTTGTGTCACTTCTATTAAGTACTTTATCCTTGTTAATGGGGTCCCTAGGGGCGTTTTTAAGGTAGAAAGGGGCCTAAGACAAGGTGACCCATTATCCACTTACCTTTTTATTCTTATGGCGGAGGTGCTTAGTAGGAGTTTTTTGAAGTTGCTGAGAGTTCAGGAGATCAAAGGTATTAAACTTGCTTCAACATCAGACCCTGCTACCATTCAACAATTCGTGAATGACACTATCCTTTTTGGGGATGCCTCTATGGTCAAAGCTAGGAAATGGAAGAAAGTGCTAAAGGATTATGCGGATCCCTCCGACTAGTGTATCAACTAAGATAAAATCTTGATCTACTTCTTCAACCCTTCTCTAGACCTCCAACAGAAAATCATGGGGATCCTTGGCTATCCTAGTGTAGAGCTCCTAGGTACTTACCTTGGAATTCCTTTAGTTGTTAAAGATATCCCTCCCACATATTAGAATTCCATCCTAAAAAGGATCCAAAAGAAGCTGGCTAGGTGGAAACAAAAGTTGTTGAGTCAAGATGGAAAATATCAACTTTTAAATGCTTCCCTTCAAGGAATTCATGTTTACCTCCTTTCCCTCTTCAAAATCCCTAAATTTATTGCAGAGAAGTTTGAGAGAATTCAGATAAATTTTCTATGGACTATGATGGAATAGAAAAAAAGATGGCCATAGTTAGTTGGGATAAAGTTTGTGGACCCAAATTACAAGGAGGCCTTGGAATTAGAAAAATAAACCTGATAAACAAAGTTCTCCTAGCTAAGATTGGGTGGAATTTCCTAAATGGAGGCAAGGAATGGAGAAAAATTATGAGGGCCAAGTACTTGTCTAATCTTAACTTTGATAACTTCCTGCACATCATTGGTATCCCTAGGGGTTCAGTGATATGGAATAATATGTTAAAAGCAAGACCTTACTATTGCAGGTATTAAATGGAAGTTGGGGGATGGTAGAACTATCAATTTTTGGGAAGACAGTTGGCTTAAAGGCCCCCTCTCTATAAGACTCAAAATATCCAAAGACTAGTTGACAAGGCTACTACATTCTTTGGGAAAATGGTTGTCGATTACCTTCTTCCTGGTTGACTTTTGTTGACTTGTTGAGGAGGAAGGCACTAGTTGGCCTAAGGTCAAAACTGTAGTGCAGGATAAGCCTTCCTGTAAAATTTATTTTCTAAAAAAAATAATAACATATAATTTTAAATTGTACAACAAACTAATCTATAGTTTATATTCTAAATCTAAACCTACACAAAGAACCCACAAGTAATCCACCTAATGTCGAGCATGGAAAAACATGAAATCCATTTGAACAAATTCATATATATCAAAAATAAAATACCTTCAACAAAACAAACCCTCAATGATGGAGGTTGTCCTTCCTTAAACACAATACACACCAAACTTTGAAACTCTCCTTAAGATCCAATTCCAAGCTCCCAATCACAAGTAGGATTTCCAATCAATCTTTTAGAAAAATAAGTCTCGCACACCATAGATGAGAGAAGAGGAAATGGACAAAAGAAATAGTGTTCTAAAAATGCCTTTCCTTTTCCTTTTTGTCAAAAATCCTAAACCCCCAAATATATTTTTCCTTTTTCACATTGAAAGTAGTTAATTTACAAAGGTAGATATTTGTAAATGACTTATGCATAATATTTTAAATAAAACTATATAATCTTTCTAGTTTCTTTTTTAACATTTAATTCTTAAATTGCATAGCACCTTATCCACTAAGGAAAATTTAATTAAAAATCTATATAACTCTTTTTGACTCAAAAGCATACTAGTCATTTTATAAACACTTTGTAAGAATTAAAAATGCTAAATAAATGCAAACACAAGTAGCTTACATAAAACACTCATACAAATTTTATAATTTTTTACAACATAGGAATCCAGAATTAACATCAATTCAAATCAATAATTCATAGGGATACATAGGGATCATCTTGCAACTCACAATTGAGTGAGAAAGGGAATTTAAACATAACACATTTACCAAGCCTATAATCTCTAGATTAATCACCGTCAGGGAACCTATGCTTGCACAATCAGTTAAAACATTAGGCATATCTACAACTACTATGATCTAGATATCAAAGATGCATAATCAATACACCATAATGTTGAACTAGATAATATAGTCATAATCAACATATAAAGTGAAAATAATGAAGTTGAAACACTGCTAGAGGTTAAAACATATAGTCATAATGCATTCAAGATAAATAGTCAAACATCTAGATGGTAATATAGAATGTGATTGAAAATCTAAACTACAATAGAAACTACCTAAATATTCAATACTCCAATGAAAATAAGATAAAGGCAATAAAACAAAGATATACCTTGTTGAACCGATCTACCTCATGTCTTCCATTGTTGCCTATTTCCTCAATGATCTTGCAGATTATGATTGAGCTCTCAGAAGTATACTTCCTTGTTGTTTTAAGATGACAAAGAGAGAATGGCTTTGTGGAGGATTATTCAAAGTGAATGGTTTCTACAATACAACACCAAGATGGATGATGGAGACTATGGTATGAAGCCATGGAAAATGATATTGATATGCAACTAGATGAGATAATGATGCTAATGGATGAAATGACAAATGAGAGTATGAGCCAAAGGCACGCTTGATAACTATGGTGGAATTTCTGCAGCATATGTTTGCTAAATCTTGAGTGATTATCTATATGATGCAAATGAGGGAGAGGTGCCTTCCTTTTATAGGCTTAGGAGAGGCCAAGTCCATGTGTTAATAGATCCATGATTGGAGTTGTTTGTGACATGCACGGTTGAGATGGAGTTGGTTGGGATGAGGGAGATAGTCATGGGAAATGTTCCTACTATATTTACAAGGTAGAGGAATATGTGGATCCATAAGCCACATGTCATTGTGCTCACAAAGACTTGTGAGTTAAAAGTGGAAGACTATGAGTAGATTGTGGTAGGACTCTTGATTTGTTGGAATGTGAGAGATAAACTAGGATTTGAAAGACAAGTGTCTTTGACCATGGAGATGATTGAGAAATAATAGGACACATGTGGAGAGGATAATTACTTAATTAAATATTAAAAATATTCAATTATGTATGCAACATGGTGAGGTGTAAAGTGAGGTGGAAATGATGATGTGGATTTATAGACTTAGGGCTTTAGGATAGTGATTAATTAAATAATTTAGAATTATTCAATTAAGGATGATTTAGAGGAATCTGGATGATTTAATTAAATAAATTAATTTTTATTTAATTTTTGGAAGATTAAGATGAATGTGAATCAGATAAATAAATTAGAATATTTATTTATTGATAGAGGAATAGGAATAAAATAAATATTAAAATATTTATTTAATTCAACTCAAGCCATTTTTAGGTGTATACATTTTGCCCCTCTTTGAGACAATGTGTTTTACCATGTTGTTTCAAAGAATAAAAATTTTCTAGTTATGATACATGCCCCAGTTTGCCCTTGGTACAGGTTTAATGATGATAGGATGCCCCCTCAGGAGATTGGTCGGGATGAATTTTGTAAAAGGATGACAAACGATCTCATGACGAAGAAGAATGATAAAGGATGGCTAAGAAAATAGAGGATGCAAGATAAGGGACAGTTGAAAGAGTTGAATGATATGCTATGCAAGGTAAAATTATAACACACACAAGCAAGCAAGAAAGTATGCACAAATGATACAAAAACAAACAAGGTATTGCCCCTGTCAAGCTATAAACCAATGATTAATTGATAATGATTAATGATAGTGTTGTCATTGCAGGGAACGATATATCCCTAGATCAACACAAAGATTAAGATAGTGTTGTCGTTGTGGGGAATGATATATCCCTAGATCAACACAAAGATGTGGGAACGATATATCCCATTGATGATGTTGATGATTGATTTAGTTTACGACAAGATTAGGATCAAGACCATTGATTGTGATTGATAATTTGACAAGATTGATTTACTTGATTGGTATGGATTAAGGATGACTTGCATTTGGATCATTTCTTGATCTGATTCAATTGATTTTATGGTTGAATTGATTTAATGGATTAATTTGATGATTGGATTAATGATTGGTGATGCTCCAGTCACTCAAGAGTGAGGGTGACAAGGAAATATAATGGTAAGTTAATAGTAAGATGAATGATGATGATGATTCCCCCTCGAGAGGACAATTGGTGTGCTCTCAAAATGAAAAGAGAGAAAAGGGTGAGTAGATGAAGAGATGTAGATAAAGAAAGGACTTGGATCTTAAGCCACTTGGAAAAGGATAATTATGGAATGCTTATAAATGAAATGCACACCTAATATGCACAAAAGAGATTTTGTCATCTTGTATACAAGTATTTGAAGTTCTTTTTTCATCATTGAGCTTTTAAAAATGTTGTAAGAAAATACAAGCATCTAGGTATAATTAAACCATGATGACTTGAGTATCTCTTACATGGATTTTGATTTAGCAAGTTAAAACAAGCATCTAGGAAAAATTGAACCTAGATGACCTGAGTATTTCTTGCATGTATCAATAGGCAAGGATTGCACTCTTTCATGCTTAGACTCATAATGTCCTCAATGATCTTTTACTGATCATGTCGTTAGGCAAGTCATCACATTACTAAAGATTTGATCCACAAACAGCAAACAAATGAAAATAATCATGCCCCCATCATAGATTCTCTAGTCTTAGACATCCTTGAGTAGCATAGGAAACATGATAATGAAAATCAAGACCTAAGACTTAAACTTATAACAACCATCCAATCTTCTTGTCAAAGATATGTTTTCTTGCCTTGAAAACAGATATAATCATCCTGATAGTTTGGGTACATTGTTGTTTGATATAGGTTAATGTCTTGCGTCAAGCTTTTGTTGAAAAGGTCTATTTGTAGTGTTGCATGTTGTCTTGGTGATAGTATCATGATCCTAATTGTTATCCTCGGAGTTTATGACATTCAAGAATCTAATTCTCCAACTAGGTCAAGGATTTTTCCCCTAGTCAAGTAAAGGATCAACTTATTATGGATGAAACACATGGATGAACTGATGGTAAACTTGATATGATGGGACCTAAGGGACTAACTAATGCCTCGGGGCTCATCAATGATGGCCTTGCCTATGTGATGACACAGAGGCAACGTAGTTCGGTGAAACAAACTATGTGGACCTAAGACCTAGGGGTAGGAAGCAAGTGGGATTGGATGGATAAAATGATGGGTGATAAGGGATGGAATGGATGTATGTGTAAGATAGGGTAGATGTGATCTCCAAAGACTATGTCGCATAGGAATAATTTACCCTATTCTAGGTGTAAGGCTTGGGATTTGACATGACAAAGCTTATGACAAAGGAGGATGATAAGATTGGTTTGAAAGGGATGAGGTATGTCAAGAGATATCCAAAACATTTGTCAACATGTGCCCCTGATATTTATCAAGATCCAAAGGAGAAAGAGAGGACGAAAGGATAACAATGTGATAGGTATATGTAGGATAAGGATGATAGGATGGTATGGTAAGATAGAATGGAAAATGATAGGGTTGATGAGACAATGTGCTCCTAAGGGTAAGTGACATAGAAGATCAATCTACACATTACGCTTGTTTGCTAGGTTTTCATCATGGTACTTATCCAAGGTGCCACCAAGGGTGGTTTTCACCATTGGACGAAGGGATTTTTCTTTACTTTTTTTGATTTTTTTTATGGGATATGATAGGTGGAATATGGACGAGAGGGAATCAAGTGTCTATTTTCATGAAAGGCAATAGTCATACTAGGGATAGATGTTATCACATGGACTATGTCAGGTCTCATTATGCTCATAGATGTTGGTATGGGATTTAATGAGAGTGAGATGAAGTAGGTAGATGGTAGATTATGGAAGGAATGATAGTGGATTATGATGTGGATTATGTAGGGAAGATAGTGATTTATGATATGGATTATGGAGGACTTATGCAAGGATGGATGAAAGACTTATGCAAAACATGGACCATAGGAAGGTGATGAGTGAAACATGTAGGATAATGGGTGAAAGATGGAGAGATGGAGGTATGTGGAAATGTTGTGGAATGGAAAGGAATCAAGACCAACGATTACACACACCATGATAAACATTGAAGATTTTGATGTGGAGGTGGTGTAGGAATCAATGGTAATGTTTGATTTGGAGATGGGTGACGTAGTAACTTAGGTACCCACATAGACTTAGTATTTTTATGATTTTTGTTTTTCTTATGGGATTTTTGAATTTTTTGAATGGGATGAGAATTTTGGATGGAAGGGGATGGTTAAGATTTTTGAGATGTGGATGCTCCATTTGACTTGCTTGATTTTTGCTTAGGAACCCATATCATCTTTCTTTTGGACCTTGCTCTTGGAGGTATGGGCTTAGATAGATTTTTGGATGTACTTTGCTTTGTCTCTTTGTATTTGTACTTTAAAGCATGAGGATTTTTAGAATTTTTTTCTTTATAGAAGGAAGTATCCACATTTTTATTTTTATATCCCTTGGGGTTGGTGGAATGAGTGGAAGCTTCATGTTTAGACAATGTATGAATTTATTCATCATGATTGAGATTTTTAGAGGATTTATGGATAAGTGGATAATTAGGCATTGGTAGAAATGGAAATAAAGTGGATGGAGGGATAGTAGGAGTTGAAAGGAGTGGAGGTAAAGTGGATGGTGGAAGGTGTATGGTCACATGCTTTTGACATTTGTAGGATGATGCAGATGGAATGGCAACATATGTCTTGGGTAATGATAGGGTTTGTGATGGGAAGTAGGGGACTTAGGAGGAATGGAGGAAGTACTAACATCTTTAGATTCTTCACCTTGGGGTGTCTATCCCAGGCCATATGAGCAAGGAGGGACATTAACATGGATGGGCTCCAAAATACCTTGTTCGTGAAGACCTAAGCCTTTACCTTGGTAGTTCATTTTTTGGAGCATGTGATGGACTATGGGACTAGGTGTAGTTTGGACACCAGACTTGAGTTGATTATTGGATGGAGAAAAGAAAGTGGATAAAGATTGTTGTGTTCCTAAGGAAGAACACTCATGAATGAAAGTGGATAAACCAAGTGGATAGGATGGTGGATTTGCAATGGAGTTGATAGTGGATAAAGAAGGATCATTAGGAGCTTGATTATCATTATGCTTGATAAGATCCATGGTATCTATTTGATCTTCTATGTTTATGTGTTCTTGGGAGGCACATGTCTCATCATGACAAGTGGAAGTTTGTGGATCATGGATTGGACTAGTTGGAGGATGGATGGATGAGGTGATAAGCTCTTGACCATGAAATGCATAGAGTTGACTAAGTAGATCATCATGGTCTTCTTGATCATAGAGGGGATCTTGATCATAGATGGGAGCTTGGTCATGGATAGGATAAAGTGTGTTATGGATAGGCTCTTGGTCATAGAGAGGATTATCATGGATAATGTGATAGTGAGCTTAGATAGGATGAGCTTGGCTTACTTTCTCATGGATAGTAACTTGATCATAGATAATATCTTGATCATAAAGAGGATTAAGTGTGATATGGATGGGATCAATTTGCTCATGCATAGGTTCTTCATCAAAGATAATATCTTGATTATACAAAAGATATAGGTTATGGATGGGTCGGATGGAGGTGCTTTGAACTTTATTTAGATAAAGGGTTAATGTTTCCAGATGCTCTAGATTATCCTCTTGACATAGCTCTTAATTTTCTTCAATGGAAGTATAAATTAGATACTCTTGGATAGGCTTGAGAGACTCTAGATGCTCAATAATATGAGAGTATAATATATCTTGACTTAGACTCATGGTGGGAATTTCTTCAATAGGTTCAATGGATTGTGAACTACATGATGGGATTGGAGAAATAGGCATGTCATTTGAAGGTTCTTGGATAGTTTCAAGGATAGGGATTCGATGGCATGAGGGTGGTTTACTACTTTCTAATAGCCATTGGATCACATCCTTCATGAGTATATGGGTGGATGGACAATATAACAAATGGAGAATAATGGTAGATGGCGTAGGCTTATGATTAAGGTTAGGATTTCTTGTGCTAGATAGGGATGAAATTGGATGAGTGGATTTGGATTTCTTCATAGATATTCTTTTGCTTTTAGATTTTGCAAAGAGTCTTTGGAGAAAATCGTTCATGGATTCATTGGTTGAAGGATTAGAGCTTGGAGTGTTTGATGGTGATGTTGGTGTAAGACTAATAGGCTTTGGTATAGGCATTCTATTAGATGGTGATGGAGGGATGACAGGATTGGACTTGAATGACTTCACCAATAGATTCTAGGCTGAAATGGGTATCTGAAACTGATCTAATTTTTTAATCAAATTTTTGGGAAGGGCTCACTATTTTAGATGCACAGGTTTAAATGCACAGAAATAGGTTTCAAATGCACAACTCTATGAATTATATGCGTTGTTTTGAATGTGAGCTTCTGTTATTTGAATGCGCAAGTTTATGTATGTGCAGCAATATTTTTCAAATGCACAACAATGAGGTATATGTGCAGAAGGATGCAGATGCATAGAAAGACCTATCAAATGTGTGGCAAAAAGTCTTAAATGTGCAATTTTGTTTTTTTGCAATGTTTGATCAATGTTGTTTTGTTCTAAGTACATTTTTATTTGCAACCTAAGTGTTTTTGTTGATGATTTTGTTTCATTTTGTTGTAAGAAAATATAGTAGACAAGAAGATCTCATGGTGTTATACAAATATTTTATAAACATTTTGCAAACAAGTACAATTCCTATGGTTGGCAAGGACAACAGTTATTGAATCCCAACTTGGATTTCTCTAGCCACTTAAATCAAGGCAGACAGTTAGCAACTTGGTAGCACTGGCTCCCCCTTGCTCAGTACTCACTTCTCTGGCATACCAAGTTACAATTCCTCCAAAGAATTGAATTTTCTATCTCTACACATGATTAGTGAATATGTTGGGCGGCTTCAGAGGTTTGACCTCCTGCATCAACAAATAGAAGGTTTTTGGCTTCTATGAATAGTTGGTTCTTAGTAAGGGCATTCGTTCAGGTGGTTATACATGAGGTGATTCACTTTGTTTAGGAGGCTTCCCAATATGTAGAGGTTAGGCTCTACAGGTTTCAAAGCACCACAAGGGTACTAAAGGAAACATTCATCGGTATAACACAACAACACCTGTTGTTTATGACTTTCGTCACAAACACATTTATTTATAGCGGCTTGAAAGTGGCTTGGCTTTAGCCCATTACCACTCGAGGTCATCCCACTTGGAAGAAACAGAATCCCAAGGGCAAGCCTCTTCAAAAGGTTAAACAAATGAAATGATGGGTTTGGCATTTTGGTCACCCAAGACAGGGAGAGCAGGCCTATCACCGTTTTACAAACACAGTAGATAGTGGTTCATTCACCTCCTAGAGTTAATCTAAATGTGATTTAATCTACCAAGTACAAAAATGACAAGATAGCATAAACATGAAAAGATAGTTGATTTTAGACTCCTAAACAAACTATGTGAAGATTGTTGTTGAAGACTTTGGTCAAGTTATTTGCCCTACTTATGCTAGATGTGGATTTGTAAATGCAAGATTTGTTCAATTTTAACCTCCTAGTTTGGGACTATGTGAAATTTGTATGTAATTTCTAAGGTTACTCCTCCTAATTAAGAACTAGATGAAGATTTGGATGCAATTTGTATGAACAATGATGTGATTTACTCTTCCTAATTAAAGCTAGATGAAGATTGTATGCAAGATGCAACTAACAATGCCTAAACCAGCCCTTAAACCTGCAAGAACATTCTGTCAATAGCCTCCATTGATGATTGATAATACCTGCAACCAAAGTTAGTATCAAAAATTTTACAAAAATCAATACAAATCTCTGACAGGAATCAGATGCGCTAAAATAGACGTTGGATGCATAGGAGGACAGATTAAATGTGCAAAAAGATAGATGCGCAGAAAGAACTTGCAAATGCACATAAAGAAGTCTTAAATGCATAGGAAGAACAAAAGCACAGAAAGAATTATCAGATGCATAGAAAGAAATCTCATATGCGTCAAACTACTCTTTTCATCATGGATGTGCAAGACTAGAAATTGAATGCACCGGAATGACCTGTCACAACTACAGCTTCACCAAAAACTCAAGATGGAGGTTAAAAATGAGGCAGTGGCCCTGTGGTGGGCACCAAAATGTGATTGAAAGTCTAAACTACAGTAGAAACTACCTAAATATTCAATACTCCAATGAAATAAGATAACTGCAATAAAACAAAGACATACCTTGTTGAACCGATCTACCTCGTGTCTTCCATTGTTGCCTATCTCATCAATGATCTTGCAGATTATGATTGAGCTCTCAGAAGTATACTTCCTTGTTGTTTTAAGATGACAAAGAGAGAATGGCTTTGTGGAGGATTATGCAAAGTGAATGGTTTCTACAATGCAACAATAAGATGAATGATGGAAACTACGATATGAAGCCATCGATAATGATATTGATATGCAGCTAGATGAGATAATGATGCTAATAGATGCAATGAAAAATGAGACTATGAGCTAAAGGCACACTTGATAGCTATGGTGGAATTTCTATAGCATATGTTTGCTAAAGCTTGAGTGATTATCTATATGATGCAAATGAGGGAGAGATACCTTCCTTTTACATGATTAGGAGAGGCCAAGTCCATGTGTCAATAGATCCATGATTGGAGGAGTTTTTTGTGACATGTACGGTTGAGATGCAATTGGTTGGGATGAGGGAGATAATCATGGGAAATGTTCCTACTACATTTACAAGGTAGAGGAATATGTGGATCCATAAGCCACATGTCATTATGGTCACAAAGACCTGTGGGTTAAAAGTGGAAGACTATGAGCAGATTGTAGGACTCTTGGTTTGTTGGAATGTGAGAGATAAACTAGGATTTGAAAGACAGGTGTCTTTGACCATGGATATGTTTGAGAAATAATAGGACACATGTGGAGAGGATAATTACTTAACTAAATATTAAAAATGTTCAATTATGTGTGCAACATGGTGAGGTGTAAAGTGAGGTGGAAATGATGATGTGGATTTATAGACTTAGGACTTTAGGACAATGATTAATTAAATAATTTAGAATTATTCAATTAAGGATGATTTAGAGGAATTTGGATGATTTAATTAAATAAATTGATTTTTATTTAATTTTTGGAAGATTAAGATGAATGTGAATCAGATAAATAAATTAGAATATTTATTTATTGATAGAGGAGTAGGAATAAAATAAATATTAAAATATTTATTTAATTCAACTCAAGCCATTTTTAGGTGTATACACAAAACATCATTGATAATAATGATAGTATCAAAATTAAATAACCAACATATGCTTTTGGACCTTACAACATCAACATCAAATAGTCATGAAAAAAAATATTCTAGCCACTAGTTATCACCATTAGATTGGTCATTCATACATGTTAGAGATTATATTGTCAAAGGTCATGATAATTGATCTAATAATACCATTGGCCTTCTCCACACAGCTTATTGATAAAGTCATTCCATATGCTAATGAATATATTTTTGAAGTCCCTTGCTAGAGAAGTCATGTGTTAAAAAAGTGAAGTCCCTAGTGTTGTTGAAGTTGATGCATATTTTGTTGAAGTCATATTTTTTGTTGGAATTGTCCTAGGTTGTTGCCGATGAAGATAACAATTGTTGTAGAAGTCCCTTACTACTAAAGTTGCATAATAAAATATTGATGAAGAGATTCAGGTAAATACTGATGAAGTCACACACATGCATAAGCTGACCAAGTGAAACCATGTTGTTGTAGAAGATGTAATTATGATTTCTTTTTCTACAAAAGTCAACTGGAATGCTATTTCACCTCTAAAACCCTCCAAAACCTACACATAAAGCCAAAAATCTCTTAGCCACCCTTATTCTATTTTTAGGTGATACAAAATTGCTCGTGGACCTAAATGCTCTTGCATCACATCTTTTTCAATATTTCAATCCTCAAGTTGCATTCTTAGTGACTTGAATAGTGTGATGAAGTTTCACTGCTTCTAAATTTGCTTGGACTTAGACTAATTAGGTCATTCTCAAGTTGGTGGATTTTTTGGTAAAAACCTCCTGCAACGAGTGCTGTTGTGTTACACAAATGGCCAATCTCCCCCAAAACCCTCCAAGGCGTAACCCTTTGAGGCTGGGAGACTCCATAATGGAGAGTAGTGCCGCTGCATGTGTAACCACTTGAACTGTTGCCTTGACTATGAACCACTTGTTTAGTATACCAAAAACCCCTATTTGTTGACACAAAAGGGCGGAGCTCTTGAAGCAGCCTCGATTCATGTGATTCTTAGTAGAGGTAGTAGGGACAATCCTATGGTTTGGTGGGGGTACAAGCCTAAGGAAACCTGGATCTGGTATGTGTGAGAAGTGAGTGTCGTGGAGGGAAGCCAGTGCGACTAGATCCTGGAGCTACATGCTTTGAATATGCACAGCTAGAGGATTCAACAAATATTGTCCTATCCAGCCTAGGTTGTACTTGTTCTTAAGTCAAAATAGTCTGAAAATACAAAAAAAAATAACTAAAGATAAAATCATGAAAACTTCTATGTGTTAGTTGTGTCTTTTGCCATAATTAAACATTAGAATTCAAGAAAAGGCCAAGTTTTCAAACCAAAAACAAAAAAATCTTGAAAAATGTTCCAAAATTCTGCAAAACTGAGACAAAAACCAGAATGATGCATTTGCCTCGACTAGCGGCACATTTGATGAGACTTGCAACACATTTAAACCCTGTTGCAATGCATTTAAAACATTACCAGATTTGTGCATTTGATCTGACTTGTGGTGCATTTACACTCTGTTGTGGTGCATTTACCGCTGTGCATCCAATCTAGAGAGCAAATCCATACCTTCCAAGAGCAAAACTGTCAAACTTTCAAAAGCTCATTTCAAACCTATCTCAATTGATCCAAAATCTGATTAGAATCGTGCAAATCAACCATTTCTCTCTCTTTCCACACCATAGCTTCTTTTTCATCCAAAATCTCACAAATTTCTTCTAAAACCCAACAAGGTTAGAACCAAGCTATTCTTGATCACAATCAAACCTCAAACAAACCTAGTGAGTCTCCACTATCAAGGATCACTTATCCTTTTCTCTAGGAACTCCACTAGTGGCTTGTGCAAGACTAGTCAACATCAAGTAAATGGATTTCTATCATCCTTACTTTGACTATCATTTTGTTCACCTAACTTGTTTGACACCAATTGATCTAAGGAGAACCTTTCTCAAATGTTGACCCATTCTTTCACAGCTTGTTCAAAGCTTTCTCACTCCATCCTATCTCTAGTCACTTTGCATGGTCTTAACACGGTCTCAAAAACAAAAATAGATTGAAATGGCTGAGAAAATTGTTCCAAACAGTCATGAAAGTGATGAAGAAATTTCTATGGAAGAGATCCTTCAAACGCATCATGACCCAAAATTTCAATGCCTAATGGAAAAGGTGCTCACCCAAGACCCTGCCAAATTCTTTCTACACCTAGCACATCTAGGAGTCAAGCTCCCTAAAGATTTTGACATAGAGGCTCTAAAAGAAACTGAGGAAGAAAGGAAACCCCAAGGGAAGTAGACATGAGGAAGTACCTACAGACAAAATCAAAGAAACCATTGATTCACGGATGCCCTAAGTCTAGTGAACCAACAGATCCAAGCTTTACAACAATATTTCATAGACATGACAATAGGAGCATCAACTAAACATTACACCCTAGAGGATATTTCACCATATCCTTTTGATAGGACCTTGATCATGATACCTTTCCCCTCTAAATTTGAGGTTCCAAAATTTGATAAATATCGAGGAAAGGGTGATCCAAGGGATCACATTAGGGAATTCAATGTTGCATGCCTTGAGGTCACACACAATGACACTTACCTTATGCGACTGTTTCCATGAAGCTTAGGAGGACAAGCCATGGAGTGGTTTTCTAGACTACCACCTGACATTAGAACATTCAACAAACTTGTGGACAAATTTGTCACACATTTCTTCTACAATATTGAGCAGGACACCTCAATCTTGGATCTTTGTAACACCAAGCAAAAAGGTGGGGAATCTTTCGCCGCCTTCCTACAAAGATGGAGACAGTTGGCAAGTAAGTGCCCACACCAAATGTCTAAAAAACAAATGTTGGAAATGTTTGTCCATAGCTTACAAACCGATCTAAGCTATCAGATACAAATCTAATGTCCTACTTCCTTTAATCGCAAAGGGTCAAATAAAGCTATATAAGGACACTCCTAGTACCAACACCAACACTGCCAAACCAAGATTTTGGACAAAGAACAAAAATGTTGTGAACGATGGGGTGGTAGATGCCAAGAATGCGGCACCCAAACAACCAATCTTTAACTTATCGACTCCTCAAAACAACCCCCCACAAAACAAACCAAGAAACACTGGATCACGGTTTACCAATTTTCAACCTAGGAGAAAGTTCACACCTTTAGGAGAATCATTGGAAACTACCCTACAGAAGTTAATCACAAACAAGATCATAACACTTCCCTCAGCACGAGAATATGAACCAAAGGTCAAACCCCATTGGTGGAATGACAATGATTTTTGTGAGTACCACCGAAATAGGGGGCACAAAATCAATGATTGTATTGCGCTCAAGCACACTATCCAAGATTTGATTGAGCAAAACAAAATATCCCTTGATGGACATACCTCTAACAATGATCACTAGGCATTCAAGGATCCTCTTCCCAACTACGAACAAGGAGGACCTTCCAACAAAAACAACAGTGGATCTAACAACACAAATTACACAAATGTCGGCTTTGACTATGTTGTTAACCATATCTCGGAAGGTGATTTGTACATCAATGTAATCACTATAAACAAAGATCCAGATTGTAATGTTACCACCCACAGTAACAGAGTCACTCTTAGAGGAGCCCCCGCCACTCCGGCTAATCAGTACAGTATCTTAATTCAGCTACATAAGACACCTGCACATATCTCCATTCTGGAGCTTCTCTGTCTATCCCTGTCTCATAGGGCCATACTTGATAAAGCTTTAGCGGAAGCCTCCATCCCAAGGAACCTTGCTGAAGAACAATTCCAAACCATGGTGGGTCACATTACCTCACCTCACTCCCTATCATTCACTAAAAAGGATGATATGTCAATCACTCAACCCCATAACGCCTCTCTTCATATCGAAGCCTTCATACACAAACACGAGATAAAGAGAGTCATGATCGATGCAGGAGCTAGTTTGAATATTTGCACCTTAAAGATAATCCTTACATTAGGGTTTTCAGAGAAGGCTATAGATCCAAAAAAGAAAATTACTATCAAAGCCTATGATGAGGAGGAGAGAACTTCCAAGGGAATTGTTATTTTACCTATCAGAGTGGGACCTATAGTAAAAGATGTGGCTTGCCAAGTCCTTGATATGGAGCTAGCATACAACATTCTTCTTGGGAGACCATTGATACATGCACTGAAGGCAATGCCATCAACATACCATCAGTGTATTAAATTCCCCTATGAAGGTCAAGAGATCACCATCCAAGGTGACCCCAATCCATTTTAGTACTGCAACTCTATTCAATCTAAACCTGAAGTGGTGATCCCTAACAACCGTACCTCTACTTCATCTTCATCTCATGTTGACCCAACTTCACTTGCTTCCACTTCAGAAGCTTCTCAACCTAAACTCAAACTCAAAGATAAGGGCTTGGGTGAGTACACCATATCCCAATCTCTCTATTTGGCACAACTCCCCTTATCTCCAAGATCATATGGAAGGCCTACTATGAGACAACACAAATCAGACAAAGCTACCAAAGGTCCATTTGTCAAATGGGGAAGCCTTGAAGATGAGAATGATGAAAAGGATATCCTACAATGCTTATACAAGGATGAAGGCAATTCCTCAGCACAACAAGACCATCCCACTATACAAACTGCACAATATGGTCAAGGTTTCCAAATGCTACAAAGAGTGGGGTATGAAGGACATGGTCCACTCAGCTCAAGAAAGGACAGTATCACTGAACCCATCCAACCTCATACCTTGATAGCCCAAGACACTACAGGGCTAGGATACATGGGAACATCAAGAACCAATAGAGAAAATAAGAATAAGGGCAAACAACTAGAAACATCTATTAACAATCTGGTTGAACAAATTCAGCAAATGCAACTAGGGAATGAGACTGATTCAAATGAATATGAGTGGGATAGTCTCTCAGAACTATCTTGTGACGAAAAAGATATTGATGTTGTCCACGAGTATGACCCAACCAATGCAAATGAGAGACAAGGTCCAAGGGCTAGACCGCTAGAGTTTGAACTGCCTAATAATGATAGCGAAAGTCATGAGGAAGGAATGATATCCCCCTTGACAGATCTACTAATAGAGAGTACCATGGCAGACTTTGTCCATGCTTTTAATAACTCTATCCTAACCATCAACACCATCAAACCAGACCAACCCGATGATCCCTTACCTTTGGTACAGCCCAAACTCATAGATTGGGACCTACAAGGCACTACCCCTGAGCTTGATACCTTTGAGAATGATGAAGCCATCATAGACTATCTTGAGCTTAGAGATCATATACCCGCAGGGGACCACAGAGCTGGCTATGCCATAGAACTCAATGAGAAGGCTTATTTTGGTGAGAGTGCCAAGCCTTTCAGTCTCAAAAATGTCAAAATGAAAGAACAATCTAATGGTGAAAACCGCTCTGTGGCAGTATTAGATCATGAAAATAGTAAAAATAAAGACATATCCAATGGTGAAAACCTCTCTGAGGCACCAAAGGATGGAAGGCTTGACCCTCTACCCAATCTTACACATCAGGAGAGATCTTCAATCTTGATAGAACCAGCAAAACTGAACAATATCAGCACAGGTGATAATCCCAGAATGATCCACATGGCAAAGGATTTAACATTCACTAATTTCTTCAAGAGAAAACAAATTGACTTTGCTTGGACATATGCAGACATGCTAGGTATAGATCCAAATCTCATTATGCATCACTTATCTTTAGCTCCAGGAGCTAAACCAGTAAAGCAAAAACTCAGAAAGATGCACCTGCATGTGGCCCTCATGGTGAAAGAAGAACTAAAGAAACTGTTAGATGTCAGATTCATCAGACCAATAGACTATCCTGAATGGGTTTCAAACATAGTACCAATTGCTAAACTAGATGGCAGAGTCTGAATATGTAATGACTTTAGGGACCTGAACAAAGCTTGTCTGAAAGATGATTTCCCCCTGCCAAACATTGACATGATTGTAGATCTCATGGCAGGACACACTATGATGTCACTAATGGATGGTTTTTCTAGATATAACCAGATAAAAATTACACCTGAAGACCAACACAAGACTGCATTCACATGTCCTTGGGGCACCTATTATTGGTGTGTCATGCCATTTGGTTTGAAAAAAGCCAGTGCAACATATCAGAGAGCTATGACCACAATCTTCCATGACATGATGCACACTATAATGGAAGACTATGTTGACGACATCTTGGCAAAATCACTCACAAGAGGACACTTGGCAATACTGGACAAAATCTTCAATAGACTGGAAAAGTTTAATGTGTGCCTTAATCCAAAGAAGTACGTGTTTGGAGTTACATCAGGTAAGCTATTGGGATACATAGTGTCTGCAAATGGTATCAAAGTCGACCCAGCTAAAGTGAAGGCCATCATGGAAATGCCACCTCCTAAGAATCTCACTCAGCTATGGTCCCTACAGGGAAAACTACAATCTATCAAGAGGTTCATTTCTCAATTGGCAGACAAGTGCCATCCATTTTCTCACCTCCTACATAAGAATGTCCCTTTCAAATGGAATGATTCATGTGAACAAGCATTTCAATAGTTAAAAGACTACCTCATGAAGCCACCTATGTTGATGCCACCAATTCAGGGTAAACCATTACTTCTATATATCTCAGCTATGCCAATAGCTCTAGGAGCCCTCCTTGCACAGAAAAACTATGACGGGAAAGAACAAGTAATCTACTATATCAGTCAAACACTTGTTGGGTATGAACTGCAATACACACCAATTGAAAGAGCATGTCTCGCTGTAGTCTTCGCCTCACAAAAATGTAGACATTACATGTTGTCATATTCTGTCAAACTGGTAGCAAAGATTGATCCACTCAAGTACTTACTCAACAAGGCAGCCCTAACAGGTAGATTATCCAAATGGGTCATGCTTCTCAATGAATTTGATATCGAATATGTAGATAGAAAAGTAATAAAAGGCCAAGTACTTGCAGATCAACTGGCAGATGCACCTCTAACAGACGATAGCCCTCTGAGTTTTGAATTTCCAGATGAATCTATCTTTCACATAACCACAACAATTTGGAAAATGTATTTTGATGGCTCATACACTCAACATGGATCGGGAGTAGGTATCTTATTGATCACACCTAATGGTGACACCATTCCCAAATCATACAGATTAATGTTTTCCTGCACTAATAACGTGGCAGAGTATGAAGCCCTAGTCATTGGCATCAAGCTAGCAGTTGAATGGAATATCAATGAACTTCAGGTGTATGGTGATTCACAGCTGGTCATAAATCAAGTAAATGATGACTACCAAACAAAAGATGAGAAATTAATCCCTTACAAACAAATGGTAGATGACTTCGAAGAATACTTTGTCAAGATCTCTTTTGAATAGATACCAAGAATGGAGAACAAATCTACAGATGTTATGGCAATGATCGTATCTCTCCTCGATATTCTAGATAATCAATCACGTTACGAGTTCTTGGTAGAGCCAATGTCCTATCCTGCATATGACACCCCCGAATCCCATATCATTTGCCACATTGTTGGAGTTGATTCCCCCCTCTATGGAAAAATATTTTCCTATCTTAAAGAGAATACCCTCCCACCCGATCTCTCCAATAACCAAAAATGAACCTTCATCCATCAGGCATCTTGGTCTGCCATTGTCACCAATACCCTATATCACAGAGGTCTCAATGGTACTCTCCTTAGATGTCTCGATAGTGAGGAATATCAAACCACCCTAAGCGAAGTGCATGATGGTATATGCGGGACCCACTCTAGTGGCCCTACCCTAGCCAAAAAACTCATACGCATGGGATACTACTGGCCAACAATGGAACAAGATTCCTATCATTTTGTAAAGAAGTACAAAAAGTGCCAAATCCATGGGAACCTGATACATGCACCAGCACAGGAGCTACAACCATTAATGACTCCTTGGCCTTTTTGTCAGTGGGGACTTGACTTAGTGGGCAAGATTCACCCTTCTTCCTCCAGGGGCCATAAGTTCATAATCACTACCACTGAGTACTTTACAAAGTGGATTGAAGTCGTGCCCTTAGCCAATATCACAGGCAAGCAGATTGCCTCTTTTATCCTGAACTATATCATTTGTCATTATGGTATCCCTTCGTCCACTATCACGGATAATGGACGACCTTTCAAAAATCAAGATGTCAAGGAACTATGTGAAAAATTCCATATCCAGCACTGCTTTTCAACCCCCTATTACCCCCAAGGCAAGGGCCAGGCTGAGGTATCAAATAAAACCATTTTAAAAATCTTGAAAAGGACTGTCAATGATGCCGACTAAGATTAGCATGTCTAACTAAACCTTGCATTGTGGGCCTACCACACAAGCATCCGCACACCCACAGGCGCAACACCATACTCCCTGGTCTACGGATCTGAAGCTATCTTTCCCATTGAAGTTGAGATCCCATCCTTACTAGTTTCGTTAAAAGGCCTCATATCTGATGAAGAGTATAGAGTATCCAGACTTCAAGAGTTAGAGCTGCTCAAAGAGAGAAGGCAATAGGCCTTTAACCATCTAAAAGCATATCAGCAACGAATGTCTAGAAGCTACAATCATAGGGTAAAGCCCCGAGTCTTCCAAGTAGGTGATCTTGTCCTTTAAGAAAATCCCAGAAACAGTAAGACAGAGAAAAGAAAGGAAAGTTTGAACCTAACTGGTTGGTTCCCTATGTCATCATTGTAGCCTATGGGTTAGGAGCATATCAATTGGCTACATCTGAAGGTGAACTATTCGATGATCCTATCAATAGCATGCATCTTTGCAAGTTCTACACTTGAAAACCCCAAATGCAAGGGAGTCCTGAAAAAATCCAAAAAAAATTGAAAAATGATCAAACAAAAACAAACAAAAAAATAAAATAAAAAATTGAAAAATAACAAAAAAAATCATCCTCTGGTGAAAACCTGGCAAACAGGTGCCTGGAATAGGTACCATGATGAAAACCTGGCAAACAGGCGTCATGTGTACTTTTAGCTTTCATGTAAATAAAAGCAAGTGGTGAAAACCTGGTAAATAGGTGCTATCTGCGACAAACCACTTCCTCCATCTGTTGTGACTTCATATCTCTTATGTCCATCATATCATTCATCTTGAATTAGTCCTTTGAATCATTATCGAACTACGTCACCTCTGAGCTATCACGTAGGCAAGGCCATGCTCAATGCGCTCCCGAGGCTTTGCTCCGCTCCACTGTCCCATCTGTCCCATGTCTAGTCCTTCTACCTATCTGAGTCCATACCATTTCTACATATTTGCCATCGCCTAGGTCTTAGGATCCATTAGGTTCACCTCGAACTACGTTGCCTTTGTGTCATCACATAGGCAAGGCCATTTAGCAATGAGCCCTCGAGGCACTAGGTCAATCCCTTAGGGTCCAACTCTCCATGTCTGTTTGTCATATCGCCCATAATAAGTTGATCCATTGTCTAAATTGGGGGCAACTCCTTGACCTGGTTTCGGATTTGGATTCTTGAATGCCACATGTTCTTAGAGGATACCAATAAAGGATTGTGATACCTTTCACTAGACAAGCAAGCGCAACAAAGCAAGTTTCCCAAAACAAAAGTCTTGATGCAAAACATCAACTTGTCCAAAGAAAAAATAGATCACTATACCAAAACACTCAAACTAATTCTATATCAATTATGGCAAAAAGACACATCTCATGCAAAGAACGTTTTGTGAACAGATTAACTTACAAATCTTGGATTTTTGTCATTATGTCTTCCTATGCTACTCAAGGATGCCAAAAGCTAGAGATGCTATGATGGGGGCATAATCTTTTTCTTTATCTACTGCTTGTGGATTCAACTTTAGTAATGTGATGACTTTCTATCTAACGACATGATCAACAAAAGATCATCGAGCACTCTGAAGTTTGAACATGAAAAGGGGCAATCCTTGTCTGTTGAAATGCAAGAAATACTCAGGTCATCTAGATTCAAGTTTGAATAGATGCTTGTATCAACTTGCTATATCAAAATCCATGTAAGGAATACTCAAGTCATCTTGGTCTAATTATACCTAGATGCTTGTATTCTCTTACAACATTTCAAAAAGAGAAAAATACCAAAAAGTGCCCAATGATGAAAGCAAAAGACTTGCAATTTCAAGATGACAATCCACATCCATCCCATATCCAAAAATCCATATCAACCATGCAATAAGAAGATCCTGCAGTATATCAAATGAAAGCCTGTGTTTCTTCATTTCTTCCCTTCTACATATCTATATCATCTCTGTGTCGATTGAGTACATTTGACATATCAAAAACATAGCATAGATAACATATCATATCACATGAGATAGTCATTCGCATGATTAAATCATTTGCATACATATTCAAGTGCATTAGGTCATCCACATACATGTGCATCCGCATATCATATCATAAAAATAAAAAACATAGGCAAAGTACATATAGAGCTGCATAATCATATCCATACACATTTGTATTTACATATCAAATCATTCTAATCCATCTAGTATGCATCACTTACACAAAACATCATAAGATAGAGTGCATCCATAGCATATAAACATAAAAACACATGCATGTAGAACATCAATAAACTGCATCATCATATAATCATCAAAACATGTCCAAATGTACAATATATCAAACATCTGTCCATCTCTTAGAGTCATATCATAAACTGTATACAAAGTACAACAAAATGGTGATACATGTCTCAGGGCAAAAATGGTACATATATAGGCTATCTCGGTCATAAAAAATGTGTACATCAAATCAAAAATTGGTACAAGCTAACCCTGCTACCGTGGAGCACTACTCCCTACATTGGACTCTCCTCTATCTCCCCCTGACTACTGGGGGCCCCTAACTAATCTCACAGATCGAGACCCACTTGCCCTCTGAGATGCCCACGACTGGCTCCTGAAGTTGGGTGCATGATGCTCTGTTGACACTGCTCCATGATATAAACCCCTATAATATTGGGCCTGAGCCTGCACTCTGGCATGCTCACTATGTACCTGGGCTAACTGTGTTTGTGCCTGCTGCACCTATGAAACCATCTGTACCCATAGCTGTCACAACTGCATCTCTCTCTGCTCTCATAGCCCGCATGCTAGCTAAGATTGCATCTCTTTGGTCAACTCAGATATCCATCCCACATCTGCATCTCTGCAAGACTCTACTGCTCTCAGATGGGCCCTTAGATGTCTAACCTGACTCTGTAGTGCAACCATAGCCTGCTGTTGTAAGTTAGTCTGCAGTGCTTGCCTTGTCTGTCCCTATCCCGGTGCCACCTATTGTGCTGGCACCTGTCCCTGTACCTACTACTATACCACCTATTGTGGTGGTGACATCTGCCTCTACGGTGCCACCTGTTGTGCTGGCACATGTACCTATACCTATCCTACAGCCCGCGGCTATGCAGTTGCCTGCTGACCTGAAGGTCCCTCTCCAGACCTCCTCCTCCATCTCCTCCATCATTCCCCTGACCTCCTCTCCCCCTCCTCTATCCTCCCCTCCTCCTGCCAGTTACACCCTCATCATCTAAATCCTCCTCGTCGATATGAGGAGCCAACTCTCCAAGACCTGAGTATCTAGGAAATGGATGAGCGGCGAACCACTCCTCATAGTCAGGTGTCATACCCGCATCCACTATGTCCCTCCTCATCAGCCAAGCTACATGGGGAATCTGCTAAAAATCTGCCAAGGCCTCCTCATATGACGCCATGGGACCCTACCTGTATCTCTCTGCATGGGTCTTTATGAAATGTGCCTGCCCCTGTGGTTTGCCTAGTACTCTGCCAAACTGTCTCTGAACCCTGCTAACAATTTGCCTCTCTAGTATGTACCTGGTCCTCCCAATCAGCCATCAAGTTTGAAAGCAATAAGGTAACTCATCGGCCTCATCCTCCCATACCTTACAATCTAGGTATGGGTGCCAGATAACTGCAACCAAGTTATCCAGCGCATGTATCCAGTACTCAAGCTTTCCCAGCGTGTGCTGGGAAATCAAACCTGCATAACCATAACTATAGGGCTCACCCCTCTGTCAGTGAAAGAGACATATCGGCCGTGTGATCGCAATATGCTCCCATAACCAAAACTGTAAAAGAGATACACCTGCCGACAAGCTGGCCCCTCTATGATACACCACCTAGTGCATATCCCTATGTAAATGTGCTAACATGCACACACCCCACGTATACCGAGTCCCATCAGTAATCATGCTCTCTAACACCCTCCCCTAGCTAATCGAGAAGCCGTGTGACCTCCTATTAGGGCATACTACGCCACCAATCAGTCCCGCCACTATACCTGGGAAGTAGTCATAGCAGTCGTGTATGTCTTGCCATGAAATCAACTGCTCCACCAACTCTGGGTCATCGAACACCCGTCTACACTCAGCTAATCCAACATCCCGCTGTGACTCATACTTGACCAACTCTCCCTGAATAGGAAGGTGCAAAATTTGATACATGTCCTCAAGAGTGATCGCCATCTCCCCCGTCAGAAGATGGAATATGCCATCCTCATTGTGGAATCTCTCCACTGCTGCAGTCAACATCACCCAGTTCGCGCGAACCTCCGGCATGAAACAAACATAATGCAATCCCATCGCACCAAGTGCCTCGCAGTCAATCTCAGTCAGCATGTACCACTGCAATAACGGCAAAGGGAACTGCTCTTGTGACATAAGGGTATCTCAAACATCCTCCTGCAACCAAGAAAACCTACTCAAAGTAATCAAACTATCCTATCATTGACTTAGCATATCAAATTAATCAAAGCAGCATATCATCTCTTGACTAGATTCTCAGCAATCTCAGAGATCTCTTATCAATTAACGCATCGATCAAGGTGCCAATTGAGTTAATTTCGTTAAGTCAACTGATTTTCCTAGTGCAAATGTACCGATCCAGGTGGCAAATGCACCAATCCATATCATATGCACCTCTTCACTGTGAATGCGTCGCCTTTTGATGTGTATGCACCGTTTTGGCACATGCGCCACTTATTATGCCACATGCGTCGTTCCGCAATGAATGTGCCAATTTAGAGCCTACATGCACCAAACTATCGTATGCACCGTAGTATATCTCAAATGCGCTACTTAGTGGCATATGCGCCATTTCAAAGCACATATATGCTGAACGACAGTCCGGTGCATCTGTCCTAGTATTTTTCCCTAAGAATTTATTGCCCTAATAAATGACTTTTAGTGAGTTTTGACGAACTACATACCGGTGGTCCTGCCTCTGCTGGCTGATCAAACTGTCAGACTCACTCAAACCAGTGCTCCTCATGCGGAATATCCATCTCTCTGGCTACCATGCTCTCCTAAGCTCTCAAAAAAGCAATCAACTAAGGACAAGTGTGCAAATGAATAGAACTTGTGGACCCAACTCCTATATATAGCAAGTGAACCATATCTGATTGTATGACAACTGCGACTACTTCCCATGTCTATTTCTCCAAACCATATCCCATTTTTCTCCACCCTAACCCATTTTTCACCTTCTTCTTCATGAGATTGTTCATCTCACGCCTTTTGTCTTCTTCCCGTCCAATCTCCCAAGGGGGCATCCTATTGTTAAACTTGTACCAGGGGCAAACTGGGGCATGTATCACTATCGAAAAATCTTATTCTTTGAAACAACGTGATAAAACACATTGCATCAAAGAAGGGCAAAATGTATACACCTAAAAATGACATGACTCTACTTAAATAAATATTTAAAATATTTATGTCATCATTCATATTCCTCTATCAATAAATAAATAAATTTATTTATTTATTTATTTGATTCACTTCCTCTCATTTAATTAAATAAATTACATTTATTTAATTAATTAAATTCATCTACTTCAACTTCATTCTTCTAAATAATTAAATAATTTTAATTATTTAATTAAAATCTTTTATTCTTCCAAATTTAAATAAAATGCAATTTTATTTAAATTAAAATCTTAAATCTCCACAAAAATAAAATATATTTAAACATTTTATTTTATTCCTCCAAATTATCTACAAATAATTAAATAAATCTATTTATTTAATTATGCTTTCTTATCTTTAAAAATCCTTCTTATCTTCTAAAAATATATTCTTCTTGTCATACAAAAGCAAAAGCTGAGTTAAAGCAACTTTGCTCTTAAATTAGAAAAATAAATTCTAATTTAAGAAAAACAAAACTCATCCTCATCAAGAAAGCATTTAACTCAACAAAGCTTCTTTTTGAATGACACATGTCCTCCTTCTATTCGTGCATGTTCGCACGAACATTCTCCTCTGTTGATCTTCTCATTTCTTCTCAACCATTGATCTTCGCTCACACAACTCTATAAATACAACCCTCTTCTTCTTCATTTCAAATCCATCATTTGAGTAAACTTATGCTGCAGGAAACATAGCTTGCCATTGGCACCCATCTCCATAGCACTTCTTATCATCCATTTCATTAGTGTGTGTTGAAGCTCATCTTCAATCACACAAAGTATCCTACCAACTTCTCCTTGTCATCTTGAGGATTCAAAGCGAGGAAGCAAGCTTCCTGAGGGCCATTTCATCTTCATCAAGATCAAGAAAGAAAAGGCGATTAATGGAAGGTATAAGGTAAAGGTTGTAAGTATCATCTTGTTCTTATTTTAAAAACCTTTTATCTTTATATTTCATTGTTTTTTGGGTTATATTATTCATTTTGATTAATCCACATTTCACCCATCACAGCGTGTAACAAATATCATTAGGAGTGTTAAGTAATTCAACATGAAAATAAAGATTAAAAGATATGGCAAGAAACATAAATATATATTCTTCATCACATTTGTTCAACCATTTGATCTTACTAGCTTCTACAATAAGTTTTTTTTAAATTTCTTGAATTATGTTAAAAATCCCTTAGCTGTAGAAATAAAGTCATTTTATTTTGACACAAAGTAGTTATATGGTGTTAGTAATAGGATTTGTTGTTGAGATCCATTGAAAAAAATAGAATGAATGTAGAAGGAAACATGTGCAACCACAAGTGTACACCCTCCTTATACACTAAATGAGAAGAACCCCCCCCCTCAGCAAATCAAAGTAGCACAATGATGGCACTTTATGATTAGTATGATTACAAGATCCTAAACCTCTTTCTTATAACTTTATAGTGAGGTTTTATAATATTTTACATATAAAAAATAAGACTAATAAGCTAAAAGTATAGCTTTGAATTAAAAGGAATACAAAATAGAAACACTATTGCAAAGTACATGGAAAATCATGCATTTAAAAAAATGACACTAAAAAAGGAGTTTGTATTTACAATAGTGAAGCTCTATAATTTCCTCTTATCCAAGTCTACACCTAGATAGATAAAAGATGAATGGTGAATAATATTTTAACATAAGACTGAGCATGTCTTCATGGGGGTCTTTTCACTCGGGACACCTATGCCTTTTAAAAAAGACTACAACATCTTCTCAGAAATGCTGAACCTTGTTTTGGGCATCCAATGCCCTTAAGAAAAGCCTTTTTAGCCCTAAGGCCTATGGCATTCTAGAATAATTTTCATTAAAAAACTTTCTCCTTCCTTAAAAATAGTGCATAGTATACATTCTAAACTCGTACCTTTACCTTGAACTACATGTTGTACAACCAAGTGGAGAAGAACAAATTGGGCCTTTAGACAAATTGCTTTGAATCAGATGATTTGATAAGTGATCTTAGAGTTTTAGATGTTGTAGATGCGATGAAAGCTCAGAGTTTTGTCAACTTGCTCCAAAAAATTTACCTACATGATGAACATAAGCAACATGCAACCTTCAAACCCACATCAGTTTCTAGGTGTTTGAATCAAATGAAATAAAACCAAGTTTCTTAGATCCTTTATACATAGACGTAGGCTTAGATTTGATCTACTACTCACCAAAAACTACTAGAAAATAATCACAATTCTAACTCTAGAAAACTCTAAATAGAATGGAAATGAACTATCATAAGAGCACCAATGTCTTGATACCATTTAATATTTATCTATGAAATCTACCCAAGACCACAAATCTCTTATTATAAGATTTGGCTATGGAGATAGCCACCCAAGATCTAGAGGCCTAATGGAAAGCACAAAGAAATGAGAAGAACAATATGACAAGAATAAATTGTATTCCTATCAAAGTATGCAAATACAATAATGATATGAAAATACAATGAGAATACTACAACAAATCCATGTGATTAGCTCCCTTTTTTGTTCCATTTTTTGCTTCCACCCACTGTTTTAATGTATTTTTCTCCAATTTTTTGAAAAAGTTGATGCTATTTATTGGGATGGCGTTATTTTTAGCATTTTTTCCACTAATCAAAATAAGTAGGCGCTAAATTAGGTGCAAATTAGCACCCAAATTAGCGCCTAATTTAATGCCTAATTTAGCACCTACTTTAGAGCCTGCTTTAGTGCCTAATTTAGCGCTAATTAGGGTTACTTGGGTTTAGTGGTGTTATTTAGGGTTTAGGGTTTTTGGTTTTGGGGTTAGGGGTTAAGATTTAGAGGTTTAGGGTTTAGGGTTTAGGGTTTAGGGTTTAGAGAGAGATAGAGGACCAATAGGGAGGTATAGAGGAGACTGAGGGGAGAGATAGGGAGATAGAGAGTGAGGGACATGGCTAGAGACATAGGGAGAGAGATTGAGAGGTAGAGGGACAAAGGCGATAGGGAGAGAAGGGAGAGATAGGGAGATAGAGGTTTAGGGTTACTTGGGTTTAGAGTTTAGGGTTTAGGGGTTTAGAGTTTCTCAGGTTTAGGGGCATTATTTAGGGTTTAGGGTTTATAGAGAGAGGGGAATGGTAGGGAGATATAGAGGAGACTGTGGAGAGAGATAGGGAGATAGAGAGTGAGGCACATGGCTAGGGACATAGGGAGAGAGATTGAGAGGTAGAGAGATGATAGAGATAAGGAGACAGGGGAGAGATAGGAAGATAGAGGTTTAGAGTTGCTTGGATTTAGGGTTTAGGGGTTTGGGGTTTAGGATTTCTCAGGTTTGGAGAGAGAGAGAGAGAGAGAGAGAGAGAGAGAGAGAGGGTTTCTCAAGTGTAGGGGTTAGAGGTTAAGGTTTAGGAGCATTATTTAGGGTTTAGGGTTTAGTGTTTAGAGAGAGAGGACCAATAGGGAGATATAGAGAGTGAGGTACATGGCCAGAGACATAGGAAGAGATAGGGATATGGAGAGTGAGGGACATGGCCAGAGACATAGGGAGAGAGATTGAGAGGTAGAGGAATGATAGAGATAGGGAGATAGAGGTTTAGGGTTTCTTGGGTTTAGTGTTTAGGGTTTAGGGTTTAGGGTTTAGGATTTAGGGGTTTAGGGTTTCTCATGTTTAGGGTTTAGGGGTTAGGGTTTAGGGCTTAGGGACATTATTTAGGGTCTATGTTTTATGGGTTAGGAGTTAGGGTTTAGGGGCATTATTTAATGTTTAGAGGTTTAGGGTTTAGGGGCATTATTCAGGGTTTACAGTTTCATGTCAAAAGAAGTCTCTCTCTCTCTAAATCCCCGAACCCTAAATAATTCCCCTAATCCCTAACCCATAACCCCTAAACCCTAAACCTCTATCTCCGTATATCTTTCCCTTATCTCCCTCTCTCTATCATCCCTCTACCTCTCAATCTATCTCCCTATCTCTCTAGACATCTCACTCACTCTCTATCTCCCTATCTCTCCCTCTGTCTCCTCTATCTCTCCCAATTTATCTCCTCTCTCTCTCTACCTATCTCTCTCTCCCTATCTCTTGCCTCTCTCTCCCTTATCATTCCTCTATCTCCCTCTATCTAGACATCTCTCTCACTCTCTATCTCCCTATCTCTCCCCTCTATCTCCTCTATCTCTCCCTCTCTATCTCCTCTCTCTATCTCTCTCTACCTAGCTATCTTTCTCTATCTCTCTATCTCTTGCCTCTCTGCCCTATCATTCCTATATCTTCTTATCTCTCCCTTCTATTTCTCTCATGAAGGAAATGAACAAGAAAACTAGGACTCTCTCTCTCTCTCATACCCATTAGGTAGGCTATTTTGCATATGGTGGTCATATCCTTTAGGTCCAATCACCTCCAAACTTCACAAATAGACATAGAGCATAATTGTAAGCATCTTTCATAAAGACCACTTCTCTACATAGGTGCAACTAATACCACTTTTTCATTTTTTTCCACATTTAATACTAATTCTTTTCCATTTTCCAAGTCCTACATGTGTCCAAGTTGTATTGTTTGTCAAGTTTTTAGTCTAATTGTTAGTCCTAGCTCTCATGGTTATTAAAATGTTAGTATAGTTAGATTTATCCTTACATAACATTAATTTACACATTGTTGCACAAACAACCACACTAAAAAATAACCTTACCTAATTAAGGTTAACCTTTAAGGTTCTTTCATTTGGTGAGCCTAACAGATCCAACTAGTTCAATCTTCTTATAGTCCATGCTTAGCCTTCCAAGAGAGTTCATGCCATGTTAACTTTGCATTATGCCATCACTTTCCTCTTGCTAGTTGTAGTACTTTTATTTTCTAATCCTATCCCTATATCATACTATTGTTGTTGACTTTTCTTTCCATCATCATCATAGTCCTATTTATTCTATTTTGAGCCTACCATTTATCTTGTCTTGTACTTCTTCTATTCATGTCAATTTTGATGACCGAGCCAAATTTTCCATAAATTCTTCTCCACCAAACCCTAGACCCTCACCCAAATCCTTACTTTCCTAAGTAAAGCCCTTCCCCAAACATCATTTTGATCATGTGGCTCCTTCTATCACTAGACAGGTGCCCCTACTTTCCATTATTCATCCAATACAGTCCTAATGTCATAGCTCGCATTCCCACACCTACATTCATATACTCCATTCCCTTTATTGACACCATCATTGGTAATCATTTTAAGGAGTCTCCCTTGAATAATCATTAAACCATGGATTATCCCATATCCCCATCTTACACTTTCCTCACCTTTGAACCCTTAGAAGATGACATTTAGCTATCCCCACCATTACCAATCACACTTTCTAGTAATCCCACATAAGACACCTTACCCATCACTTCACCTAGGTCATCACCAATTAAATCACCTCGTTACTCCATTCAACCATACCTATACCACCTCTTTCTCACTCCACAACCTGTATTAATGCATGATTCACCCCATGACATGCTACAGTTACCACAATGCCAATTCACTCTACCATCATTCTTCATATTATCTTATGAATCACCATCCTTTCTTCTCATTTCTTAATACATCATACCATGACACACATCCCTTCCTCCATTACACCCTCCCTAACCCTTTCCCAACATTGATAGCCCACTACCCATGCCACCTCATTTTCATAACACATTTGACCATAACATTGCCACAACAATCATCACTCATCCCGACACCATCCTCCACCATATGACATTTATCTAACACAGATAGGCATTAAATTAGGCACACTTTGCACCACCTTTTCTACCCCAAAGAGATTACATTTAGGGTTAAAAGTTGGCACTAAAGTTGGTGTTAACTACGCTGACTATAGTGCCGACTAATGAATCAAAAACAAAAAATTAAAAATTCCTGCCTGCGTTAAAACATACCACACAACAAAAAAATACAAAATAAAACTTTCATAGTTATTGGTGTTCATTTTGTGTTTGTTGGAGATCAAGCGTTTGGCGTGCATAAATCTTGTCTTCATTTCAAAAAGGCTTTTTTATGTTTGCCCTTATTTTAGGCAGATCCTTGATGTAGCATACTCACTATTTTGTTTGAGAAGTAGTTATTCACATTGCTTTCGCAGACTTTTTGAAGTTCACTAGATGTGGCTTCAAGCATCTCTAATCTCTAGTTCATTGGCACTAGTCACACATTCAAATCCCATTGTGTTTGATAGTTGTTCAAAGCTTCCAGAAGGCAATGTCCTGTTTCTTACCACTATCAAGGTCATAGCTCACACCATACACAACAAAGCCAAGGTTTTCAAAGATCATTGTTCATTGTTTGCACCATTCAAGGTTTGGTGGTTTCCAGTTCATACACCATTCATTGCCCGCTCTATGGTTAAGGCATTTCTTTGGCAGACTTGTTTTTTACCATGTTTTGTTCCTAGATTGAAGTATTTGAATGATGCCACCATCATCTTGGCTTTCTCATTAATCACCCGTTTCTTTTAAATCACCCATTTCTTTTAATTTCTTTGATTGGTGGCTTGCTTTCATACCACAAAACAAAACTTTCATACCACAAACTATACGAAAACTTTCATACCTGGCAGTGTGTACTTCATTTGCCTCCACAGACTAGATGAAAATAATTTGCCCTAGGTCACCTCAAAATGTCAAGCAATAGAGGGAAAGGGGCAAAGGAAGCAGACTCTAGCCACAATGAAGTAATTCACTGTCAATTTATAGATTTGTAAATGTTTCCATTGTTTCTTTGATTTTTAGTTTTTAGTTTTTTATTTCTAAATTTAAAAGAAGAAATTTATTTTATATATATATAGGGACATGAGACTGACAAAGATAAAGAGGTATTGGCTTCCATATTGGGGGTAGAGGCAGTGAACAAATTGGATGGTGTGGACTTGACAATGCTTGCCAGATATATAGAAAAATGATCTAGTAAATCCCCTGAAACATTGCGACCAAATCAACCGTGTCAAAGGGAATCAATTGATTCTCCAACCAATCATGGATCAAGCAAATGATCCAAGAGGAAATCAATAACAATAAACTCTAATAATGTGGAACAGGGAGTAGAGACTTCCAATGTCCTAGCCACTCCTGGGACACAGACTTCTTCCACCACACCATGTTTTGCATCTTGCATTGGTAACTATGATACCAAGATAGAATACGATGTGGTTTTAGGGGAAGTCTGAATGATAGATGCTAAAAAAATGTTTGTGAATAGGTTGAAGGAATTATGCCTTCAATGGTTCAAAGACCATCTACATTTGTCATTCTCAAAGATACCCATGCACCTACAAAAAGAATTTATCCATGACATGGAGACTGAATTTGGCACAGGTTGGTCTATAAAGAAGATAAAGCTACAAATATCTCAAAACTGCAAGAGATTTTGGTGTAACCAAACAAAGAAGATAAAAAAATCCCTCCCGAGATAAGGCTCAAAAAAAGGCCAATTGATGTAAGTATGAAAGTATGGAAAGAGCTTGTAAAAGCATATGAGAAGTCCGATGCATGAAGGAAGTCTGGTGAGGAGAGTACGTAGGTATTTGAATTTGCTCATAAGATTATATCAAATTTATTAAACAATTTTTAAATTTTATTTGTGCATAGTTAAATCAAATTAGTATATGTTTCAGGACAAGGCTTGCAAGGCTAGGCTTGACAAACTTCGTACCACGCATCATAGTGGTTAGAAAGGTTTACAGACCTTGATCTGTACATTTGTAAGTATATTTAATATGTTAAATGATATTTTTTATTTCCTAGGAAAAAGTAAATGATTGAATATTAATTAGTTTAACTAGTCCATGTACCATGTTTTGATAGGAGGAGAAATATGGACGACATCCAACGCAATTTGAAAAGGAAATGTTACAAAGAAACAAGTGGACCAATTTTGTAATCTGGATGGAGAATGAGGTATCAATAGTTGAATTTCAATAACTTGGTTGGATATTGTTGTGTTAATATGTCAATTTGCATTTCTTGTGTTGAATTTTTTATTGATGTGTAGGATGAGTTCTAAAGCGCTTCTCTGTTGGCCCTAGATCCCACTCAATTATCCCATTATTTCATGTTGAGGAAAAAAATATTGTTCACCTTAAAGGGCAGTGGGTGACATTCATGCCTTATTTTCATTGCATCTTTTAATTAATGACCATGGTCTTTTAATATCTCTTATGTGTCCTCATTTAAGTTATGAGTTGTATCAGTAACTTAGTCCCATGTTGATTTGATTTATCTTATTTTCTCTCAAACATGGTATCTCAAGGAGTGCTTCCTTGTGATGCAGAGCAGGGGTGGTTTCAAGATTTCAACATCTCACAACAAGATTTGGTGTTTTCTTGCTCATAACCTTTAATGGATGCAAACTAGGTTTCAACCCCTAATGGGTCATCTATGCTTCAACAGGTAAATCAACACTAGGAGGACTCTCAATGGAATGAGGGTGACAAACAATAAGTGTTAGGAATGCACAAGAACTTAGGACTAGCAAAATTCAATTTTTCTCTTGCCAAATTGACTCTAGGCCAAGTAGGACAACAAATTGGCTTTTTATGACATAACTTGCAGAGCAGACCTCAAACCCACAATCTAAAAACTATTTTGAGTACCCTTTTGTGAGTTCTTGAACATATCCAAAACTTAGGTATGGTTGTTTTGTAACAACACAAGGCTCTAAAATTGACTGTCCCGTTTGACAAAAGGTCTAATTAGGCTTGTTCAACTAGGTTACCACAAGGTCTTCAACCCCTCAGTTCCCAAACTTCATGCCAATGGCTTAGACATGTCTTATGACGTCTATCAACACCATTCCTAGAAATTCATTGCACAAAGTGAGTGACAAAACAACTACCTAATTTAAAATTGGCCCTTCTTTAAGCAACATATATAGCAATGAGACTTAGGATTCTTGAAAATGAGAAGCATCCTTCTCCCCATACAACCTACTATCTAGGGACACTATGTTTTTTACTGAACCCTTGAGGCTGATGGAAGGGTACCAATTAGTGTTCCTAGAAGTTAATTGTCTAACTCCTCTTGAGGTTTAGGCTATGTTTTAGGGTTGAAAACTAGGCACTTTTGTTGTAACATCCACTTCTAGGACCCATGGACGATGTGGCACAGAGCCTTGAACCACCACATAGGTCTTATAGAGAGAGTCTTTGGTGTAAAATCCAAACCTAAGTCCTATAGAGAGAGGGGGTGGCGCTAGACTCCAAGAACCAAAAAACCATAAAATAGTCCTCTCATGCATGAACATGTGTGCCCAAATGCTAGATCAACCCCACATATATGGAAGATGAAGGGCCACTCCACATAGAAAAGGAAAAAAGTATCTCGTGTGGGTCAAGTAGACCAAATAATCCATGCATGAACCAATAAACAACCTCCATGATGCCTTAACATGTGTGCAAGGGTGCTTGTCATCTCTATCATGCCTCAACATATGTGCCAATGCCAAATCAAGTCCCATGTGTGGTGATGAGAAGGTCAATCTATGTCAAAAAGTGATGAACGAACATGTGTGAGCCAATGGAGACCAAGTGCTCCATGAACTAATCTAATATAATTTGTAGTAGAAACTTATAATTTGTAGTAGACCCAACAAATTTAACATGCACTTCTTGAGGCAAAAGGTGATATTCAATTTTAAGTTCCTCAAATATTTCCTTCATTTTCAGTAGCAAATCAGATCTTCCATTTGACTTCTCCCCTATGTTCTGATAATTCATTGTATATTTGAGGCAAAGGCCCATTCTCATTCTACTAATGTTCTCAATGTCCTTAATGAACAAACTATACTCTGGGTGGCAATGATGAGGCTTGCTTTCAATATAGCTGCATGAACAAACACAACACTTAAATAATAAAACAAGTTATGGAAATATTTATCTCATAAATAAGATAAGATAAGCTAACTTTACTGGCCTTCATACCAAAATGGATCAAAAGACCTATGAGAGTTTGTTTATTATTTCTATCACTACTTAGTTTTAAGAATAAATTTCCAAAAACTTTTCATGGATATCCCAATTAAATATTTCATATGTAATGCTATTTGCAAATGTATCTATAACTGTGCTTAATATTACTACCATTGCTAAAGAAATAAACAAACACAAATAAAAGGTCCTACGTATTCTCTCCTTAAGTGCAGCAATTTTTTCCATAGTAGTAGTAGCATCCACAAAGAAATCAATGCTTTCTCCCATATTTGAACTCCTATAATAGTTAGTGATTGGTTTTGTAGATAATATAGAGTTGGGGTAGTATACTTTCTCATTATCATTGTACAAAAATATTGTTGCGAAGATGTTCATTTCTTCTACAACCATCTGTACTGTTCAAAAACCAATTAGTCGTATCATGTAGAATTGAAAACTTACACTGATTAGCTGAGACAATATGTTTGTTCAAGTGAAATAAGATGAATTTAAAAAATAAAAATAAAAGTGATTGTTTAAGCTATATCTTAATATCTAAGCCCCCTTTATAGAAGTAAGCCAAGGTGTTTAAGCTATATCTTCATATCTAAGCCCCCTTTACAGAAGAAAGCCAAGGATAATTTCACTAGCTCCCTTTAGCCCAAGTCATTTTTTAAATGACATTTTAAAACTATTTTTGGGATATCCTTCATCTGACAGATGGTTTAGAGTAGTAGAACATCCATTGGTTTATTCTCTATGTCATGGGTGAAATATTTTCTAATTTTCTACTTTTTCTTTTATAGTTTATTGTTGAATCAACACTCCTATTATCTACTATAACTAGATGTATTTTTATTACCCATTCACCCATTTTAGTCATTTGTGAAAATTAGTAAAATATTCCAAGCTTCTTCAAGGAGTTAATGGTGACTTTAACCTGAACTCCATCAACAACACACCGATCACCCAACATCAAAAGGATGCATGATAAATACAAACACAATGGCTCAAAGATTGTTTTACATGTATTTCCAAAAATGAATGCCACAAGCAGTAGCTAAGATAATATAATAACAATAGCATGGGAGTTGGCAATGCCTAGAAGAACCAAAGAAAGCATTAGTAGATTAGTGGATGAGAATTGTACATACTTCAATCACATTTGTAACCCTTATTGCATTACACCTACAGTTGATCATTATATGTGCATGGTTGACCTCCTTGCATGCTGGCTATCTTGAAGACACCCTGAACTTTATCATTGAGATACCTATTAAATCTGTTGAAAAGGCATGTGAACTGTTTGACAAAATCCCTGAAAGAAATGTGGTCTAATAGACTGCAATGATTGCATGATATGCACAAAATGGATTTGTTGAAAAGGCACTACAAGGATTCTCTCAAAATCTTTGAATTAATTAAGCACTCTGGAACATATCCTAACATTGTAAGCTTTGTTTGTATTCTAGGTGCATGTAGCCATGCAGGTTTAGTGGATGAGAGTTGTACATACTTCAATCACATTTGTAACCCTTATTGCATTACACCTACAGTTGATCATTATGTGTGCATGGTTGACCTCCTTTCTCGTGTTGGCTATCTTGAAGACACCCTAAACTTTATCATTGAGATACCTGTTAAATCTGTTGAAAAGGCATGTGAACTATTTGAAAAAATTGCTGAAAGAAATGTGGTCTAATAGACTGCAATGATTGCATGATATGCACAAAATGGATTTGTTGAAAAGGCTTTAGAAATTTTAAAGTAAATGCAATTGGTTGGTGTAAAGCCAAATTCCACAACCTTTTCCAGCATCCTCCCTGCTTGTGTCAAAAAGGGAGCTTTGGAATAGGGTATGGACATCTATCAAAACATAAAGAATAGAGGAATTTTATCAAATGTTGTAGTTGCAACTACCCTGTTAGACATGTATGCAAAATGTGGAAGCATAGACAAGTCACGTGAATTGTTTGACAAAATGCCTCAAAAAAATGTGGTCTCATGGACTGCAATGATTGTAGGATATGCACAAAATGGATTTGTTGAAAAGTCTTTAGAAATTTTAAAGAAAATGCAATTGGCTAGTGTAAATCCAAATTCCACAACCTTTGCCAGCATCATCCCAGCCTATGTCAAAATGGGAGCTTTGGAATAGGGTATGGACATCGATCAATACATAAAGGATAGAGAAATTTTGTCAGATGTTGTAGTTGCAACTACCTTGTTAGACATGTATGCAAAATGTGGAAGCATAGACAAGCACATGAACTATTTGATAGAATGCCTCAAAGAAATGTGGTCTCATGGACTGCAATGCTTGCAGGATATGTACAAAATGGATTTGTTGAAAAGGCTTTAGAAATCTTAAAGCAAATACAATTGGCTGGTGTAAAGCCAAATTCCACAACCTTTGCCAGCATCCTCCCTACTTGTGTCAAATGGGAGCTTTGGAATATGGTATGGACATCCATCAAAACATAAAGGATAGAGGAATTTTGTTAGATGTTGTAGTTGCAACTGCCCTAGTAGACATGTATGCAGAATATGGAAGCATAGACAAGGCACGTGAACTATTTGACATAATGCCTCAAAGAAACGTGGTCTCATGGACTGCAATAATTGCAGGATATGCACAAAATGGATTTGATGAAAAGGATTTAGAAATTTTAAAGAAAATACAATTGGTTGGTGTAAAGCTAGAAACATGAAAGAAAATAAATGCAAAGTCTTTCCTATTTTAACTGGTGGCATCATGGTAGGGGGATTCTTGTGAGATATTATAGTTTGAAATGCTCTCATAGACATGTCTGCAAAATATGGAATCATAGACAAAAAATGTTAACTGTTTGACAGAATTCCTCAAAGAGATGTCATCTCATGGAATGCAATGATTGCAGGATATGCACAAAATGGATTTTGCAAGGATACTCTCAAAATATTTGAATTAATTAAGCACTCTAGAACATATCCTAACATTGTAAGCTTTGCTTGTATTCTAGGTGCATGCAACCATGTAGGTTTAGTGGATGAGAGTTGTACATACTTCAATCACGTTTGTAATCCTTATTGCATTACACCTAGAGTTGATCATTATGTGTGCATGGTTGACCTCCTTGCCCATGCTGGTTATCTTGAAGACACCCTAAACTTTATCATTGAGATACCTATTAAATCTATGCTGGTTGTATGGATGTGTTTTCTTGGTGCATGTAGATCACATATGAATATAGGCTTAGGAGTATTTACAACAACACTACTTTTTGATTTGGATCCTAAAAATGTTGTACAACTTATGTTCTTCTCTCAAACATCTATCTAGAAGTGGGCAGGTGTGGTGAGGTAAGGAGATTGATGAAAGATAGAGGAATTAAAAAAATCCCTGAATGCAATTGGATTGAAGGGCATAAAATGGTACATGTTTTTTGTGTAGGAGACAGATCACATCCATAGACAAAGGAGACCTATGCAAAGTTGGAGAAATTGGCTTGGAAGATGAAGGCGACAAGGTATTATCCAGATTCAAGAATTTACTTAATTCTGTGGAAGGATGGGAAAAAGAATTATTTCTCTACCACCATGGTGAAAAGTTGGAAATTGCATTTGGTTTGTTAAACATGCCCCGTGGAACAACTATTAGAGTTGTTAAGAACCTTAGAGTATGTGTTGATTGCTACACTGCAACAAAATTTATCTCCAAGATTGTCACAACAGAAATTGTTGTGAGATGTGAACCCTTTCCATCATTTTAAACAGGGACAATGTTCTTGTGGAGATTATTGATGATGCTAAATGAAGCAATCTAAAAAATAGGCTTACACTATAATAATGTGCACCATGTCATATTTCCAACTGGTGGGTGTAAAGCCCAACTCCTCAACCTTTGCTAGCATCATCCTTGCCTGTGCACAAATTGAAGCTTTGGATGAGGATATGGACATCCATCAAAGCATAATTGGAAGTGGATTTTTGTCAAATGTTTAGTTGCAAGTGCCACTTCTGATCATGAAAGCCTTCACAAAGACTTATGCACAAAATTCAATAAAGAAGAATAGAATTTATGCACAAATTCTCTTGTGAATGATTTCAAATTGTAATCAATTTCTTTGTAGCTTATAATGTGTGGATAAGAATTGATGTTCCTTGTAGTTTCCTATGCCATTAATTAAAAGGAATCTAGATCTACACATTCATCTTAGATGCATTCGCACAGTTGAAGCCTATTGTTTTAAATCCTTTACACAAGTTTTCAATGGGTTAACTAATGATAACATGTCTCCTAGCAACATAATAGCAATCCTCTCCAGGGGTTCTTAAATACCACCATTCTAGGTTAATTTATGCTGAGTTGTGTGCATAAAATAGATTACATCCCTCAAAGAAATGTGGTCTCATGGGCTTGAACGATTGCATGATATGTACAAAATGGATTTGTTGATAAGGCATTAAAAAATTTCAAGAAAATGCAATTGAATATACATATACAGAGAGAGAGATGTATGTGGAAGCATAGACAAGGCATGTGAACTATTTGACAAAATCCCTAAAAGAAATGTGGTCTAATAGACTACAATGATTGCATGATATACACAAAATGGATTTATTGAAAAGGCTTTAGAAACTTTCATGCAAATGAAATTGGCAGGTGTAAATCCAGATTCCACAACCTTTGCCAGCATCCTCTCTGCTTGTATCAAAATGGTGAGCTTTGGAATAGGGTATGGACATCCATCAAGGCATAATAGTAGGTAAATTTTTGTCAGATATTATAGTTGGAAATGCTCTGATAGATATATATGAAAAATATGGAAGCATGGACAAGGCACACAATCTTTGCCAGCATCCTCCTTGCCTATGCCCAAATGGGAGCTTCAGAATAGGGTATGGACATCCTTCAAAGCATAATGATAGGGGGATTCTAGTGAGATATTATAGTTTGAAATGCTCTGATAGACATGTATGCAAAATATGGAATCATAGACAAAAAATGTAAACTGTTTGACAGAATTCCTCAAAGAGATGTCATCTCATGGAATGCAATGATTGCAGGATATGCACAAAATGGAGTTTGCAAGGATGCTCTCAAAATCTTTGAATTAATTAAGCACTCTAGAACATATCCTAACTATTGCAAATATGTGCCTAAGTGGTGTTGTCATTGATGTCAACATATTCTTGTTGTCATTGGTGTCAATTGTGCCTTATTTTGTTGTCTGTTTAAGAGACCGGAATGTTGAGGATATTGAGAAAATTAATGAAGACTCATGGTTCGTGGACCTTATGGCTGTATAGAGTATTCTCAGAGGCTGCTCCAGTCAAGAATTGAGAAGTCCACATGAAGATTTGAAGAAGTTATGGCCATCTGAATAGAACCAGATCTTGTAGTATTTAGAAGAGACAGAGTGACAATAAGTTGGTCCAGATTTCTCCACAGTGAAATATTATGATCTGTGGATCTGAAGGCATGTTTGGGAAGTTAGTGTGTATCATCAACTCTAGTTGTTCATGGTTTGGAGGTTCGCAAGCCATCCTTCTAGTTTGATAGTCATGGCAGATAGTGCTCTTGAGGTTTTGGATGAAGATACAAATGATTCTGGTAATTTGGTTTAGAGTGGATGTTATTAGTGAGTTCAATGTGCTTGTGGAAGTCTCTGGATCGTGTGGCTACTATGTTGGAGGTCCGCATTGGAGTTTGAGCTTGTTATTGAAGATTTCCTCTTTGAAGTTGTTGTTCTTCCCAGCCTTGGCTGACCGAATGTTCCTAGGTGTTGTGGATGATCTAAAGATCATCTTATAAAGCATGGTGTGTTAGTAGAGGAAGATTCAAGTCTCAGCTATGATTGGATGACAATGTAAAGATCCATGTTAAGTTTGGCTGACCTTGTTGATCATTCCAAGATTGATGAAGTGTATAAATATTTGTTGAAGAGTTGTTAAACATCATCCTTGAGAAAAATAGATTAAATCCGAATAAAGGATCACAAGCAGAGCAAAAATGAAAAGGAGAAAGAGTAGCATAGAGTGTGAAGGTAGTAAAGAAGAATTTGGGGCAAAGTATAAGTTTTTGAGCATTCATTGAAACTGAACCAGGCATGAAGTAGATGCTATTTCTTAGTTAATTCTTTCTGTTCTAAATAAAATATGTAGGCAGTGAGCTCTGGGTAGTGCACCCGAAGGCATGTTCAAGTTCTATTTTTCTAAAGTACTTTTAACAGGGTACAAATCTTTGTGGGTTAACCCCCACCATGGTTTTTCCCTTAACTAGGTTTCCACGTCAAAATCTTGGTGTCAAGTGTGTTGATTATGTTTCTACTCATATGTTGTTCATCTATGCTTTAATGTTTACATCATTAATCTGGTAGTAAGATAATAAAGAAGGTTAAAAGTAGAAAAAATTTATATTGTGTGACAATTGATTCACCCCCCCTCTCAGTTGTCCGGTCTAATTCCAACAATTGGTATCAAAGCCAAATCCTCTTTTAAAAGCTTGACCGCTTGAGGAGATCTAGGATGTTGACCTACAAGAAGGATAGTCTGAGATTTGATGGAACAAATTATTCTATTTGGAAGAATTGCATGGAGTGCCATTTGCAATGTATGGGCAATGCCTATTGGGCAATAACCTGTGTTGAGTATAAACCTCCACAGAAAGGTCCTTCAACTCCAGATCAAGTCAAAGATGCTGAAAATAACCTTCAATCTAAAGAATCCTTGTTGAGTGCCCTGACTGATTTAGAAATGACAAATGTATTTGGTCTAAAAACTGCTTATAAAATTTGAAAAAGTTGGAGAATCTATATGAGGGTGATAAATTTGTCAAATGTGCCAAGCTACAAAGTCTGACAGAAAATTTGAAACTCTGAGGATGAGCGAAGATGAAAATATCACAATCTACATGAAAAAGATAAATGAACTTGTGTGTGGTATCAGGTGTGCTGGTGGAACTTTGGAAGAATCAGAGATTGTATCAAAAGTGCTCAAATCTTTACCTGATTCATACAAACATAAGGTTGTTGCTATAGAGGAGATCAGGACTGTCTCAAAAGTTACAAGAGATCATCTGGTTGGCAAAATTTTAGCTTTTGAATTAAGTGAGTTTGGTGATTCTCTTCCCAAGTCTGAATCTGCATTTAAGGCCAGTGTATATGGAAAACAAAGATATGATCCAGGTGAAAGCTCTTCTGCAAGATCAAATAGATTCATGAAGACAAGGAAGGATCTTGACGGTGTTGAAATTGAAACTACAGATCTTGAAGCTCTTCTTGCCAAAAGATTGCCAAGAGGATTCGGTAAGTATGAAGGAAAATTGCCACTCAAATGTTTTTCTTGTAATAAGATTGGTCATTTTGCATCAAGATGTTCAAAGAGGTTTTCAAAACCAAATCCTAGTAGATACAAAAATTAGAACAAATGTTACTATGTCCAAGAAGCTGGAGAAGAAGGAATCACATATGATGAATCTGATCACGGAGGTTCCTTTGAAAATGATTGGGTGTTCATTGCCATCAAAGAAGAAGATCCAGTGTCTACTGAATTTGCTAGCTATCAAAATATGGAAAGTGCCTTGGTTGCTCAGGTTATTGAGAAAGATGAATGGGTGATTGATAGTGGATTTTCTCATCATATGACTGGAGACAAGAGTAAGTTTGTGAATTTTGAAAATTATGAAGGAGGGCTTGTGAAATTTGGAGATAACACAGCTGGTAGAATCTGGGGAAGAGGATCCATCTCTTTTGATGTTAAGAATATCACCAATGATATTCTATATGTGGAAGGATTGAAACATAATCTTCTCAGTGTTGGGCAGTTGGTTGATAAAGGTTATGATCTTCGATTCAAGGATGGAAAGTGCAGAATCTTGGAGAGTTCCGGAACTGACATTGCATTCGGTACTCAAACTAGAGGTAACATTTTTCATTTAAGTAGCTTTGGAAAAAGTTGTTTGATTGCTCAAATAGATCAAAGTTGGTCATGGCATAGGAGGATGTGTCATGTGAATTTTGATAACATTGTCAAAATAAGTACCACTCAGGCCGTAAGAGATCTTCCAAAACTTGTGAAACCTAATAGCATGTGTAGAGAATGTCAATTGGGAAAACAGAGCAAAATTTCATTCAAAAGTAAGGAACAAGCTTCAAGTGGATGATTGGAACTAGTACATACTGATCTCTATGGTCTTGCTAGAATCAGGAGTGTGCAAGGAGATAGATATTTCATGTTGCTGATTGATGATTACTCTAGGATGATGTGGGTAACCTTCCCAAAAGAAAAATCAGAAGCTCTTGACAAATTTAAAGTATTCAAAGTGATGGTGGAAAATGAAATTGGTTAAAAATTGAAATGTCTAAGATCCGACAGAGGTGGAGAATTTACTTCCCATGAGTTTGATGCTTTCTATGAAAAGCATGGCATAAAAAGATAATTATCTGCTCCTAGGACTTCCCAACAAAATGAAGTTGTGGAAATAAAGAACCAAACCATTCAAGAAGCTGCTAGGACCATGATGATGGAAACAAATGTTCCTCAAGTTTATTGGAGAGAAGTTGTAAGTACTGATGTCTACACTCTTAACTGGGTGTAGGTAAAAGGCAATTCTGGTAAGACCCCTTATGAACTATGGTTTGGTCATCCTCCTACTATGAGATATTTCAGAGTTTTTGTTAGTAAATGCTATATCAAAAGAGATGAAAATTTAGGCAAGTTTGATACAAGAAGTGATGAGGGAATATTTTTGGGATACTCTACACAAAGTAAGGCTTACCGGTGCTTTAACAAGAGGTTGAAAAAGATTGTTGAAAGTGCTAATGTTAGAGTTGATGAGAGCAAGGAAAGACATTCTAGGTTCTACAGATATGATTCAGATGATCAAAATGAAAGTCAAAGTCAAGGAAGGTTAGTTCAAACTTTGACTCAGATTCAGATTGATCTAAAAAATCTAGAATACTCAAGTAATTAGTACAGATGTTGAGGAACAAGCTCAAGAAATAGAAGCTCAAGCAATTCCCAAAACCCCTAGGTATGTAAGAATGAATCATCATGAAGATCAAATCATAGGGGATAGAAATAAAGGTGTTTGAACTAGGAGAAGAGTTGCTCAAGATCAAGAAGAGATTTGTTTGATTTCAAGGATTGAACCCAAATTAGTTAGTGAAGCCTGCACTGATGAAAACTGGGTAAAAGCAATGGAAGAAAAATTAGTGCAAATTGAAAAGAACCACACTTGGGATCTTGTTCCTAGACTTGAGGACAAAAATGTGATTGCAACCAAATGGGTCTTCTGGAATAAACTAAATGAAGATGGTGAAGTTGTAAGAAACAAAGCAAGGTTGGTATGCAAAGGCTATTCTCAAGTAGAAGGAATTGATTTTGAATAAACTTTTGCTCTGGTGACAAGAATAGAGGCAGTCAGATCGTTTCTTGCATTTGTTGCTTTTAAAGATTTCAAAGTGTATCAGATGGATGTCAAATCAACATTTTTGAATAGAGATTTGGAGGAAGAAGTCTACATTGAGCAACCGGAAGGATTTTAGTTGTGTGATCAAGGAGACATGGTTTGTAGACTAAGAAAAGCTTTGTATGGACTCAAGCAAGCTCTAAGATCTTAGTATGCAAGATTGGATAAATATTTGCTTAAGATAGGTTTTAGCAAAGGTACTGCTGATAGTAATCTTTACTTCAAGATTAATCATGAGGACATCCTGATTGTTGAGGTCTTTGTTGATGATATCATTTTTGGTGGAAATGAATGTATGTGTAAAGCATTTGCTGACCGGATGAAAAGTGAATTTGAGATGTCAATGTTTGGAGAGATGAATTTCTTCCTAGGTCTACAAATTGTTCAGTCAGATAAAGGTATCTTTACATCTCAGTCCAAGTATGTGAAAGAATTGTTGAAGAAGCTTGGAATGGAAGATTCAAAGCTAGTAGGTACACCTATGGTAACTGGATGCGAGTTAACTAAAGATGATGATTCCCCCAATGCAAATCAGAAAAGGTATAGATCAATGATTGGAGGATTGCTCTATCTGACCCAGACTAGACCTAACATCATGAACGTCATTGCACTTGTTGCTAGATTTCAAGCTAATCCAAAAGAATCTCACATTGTGGTAGTCAAAAGAATTTTTAGATATCTCAAGGGGAAAATTGATTATGGATTGTGGTATCCAAAAGACAATGATTTCATTCTTCATGTATATACAGATGTTGATTGGGTAGGAGATGTGGATGACAGAAAAAGTACTAGTGGTGGTGCTTTTTTCTTGGGAAGAAGATTGGTCTCTTGGATGAGCAAAAAGTAAGAGGCAATATCTCTATCTACTACAGAAGCAGAATATATAGCAATACAAAATAATTGTACTCAAGTTCTGTGGATGAAGTAAATGTTGAAGGACATCAGAGTTGTGTTTGAGGAGCTAGTCATAATCTTTTGTGATAATTCTAGTGCAATAAGCATCTCAAAGAATCCAGTGTTGCATTCAAAGCCAAAGAATATATCTATCAAGTTTCATTTCTTAAGAGAGAAGGTAAATGAGAATGAATTCAAGTTGGAGTTTGTGTCATCCAACGATCAGATTGCAGATATCTTCACTAAGCCTCTTCCCAAGGATACCTTTGAATATCTCAGAGAGAAGTTAGGGGTTATTACCCCTCTGAATAAGAACTAAGATGCACTAAGATGCATTAGTCTGATGGAATTCTTAGTCATATCTTGAGATCCGGAGTGATGTTGAGAAAATACTACTCTAAGGAGTAGTCAGTATGCAAATGTTGGAGATCAGTCTGAAATAAAAAGGGGGAGAAAAGGTTGCAAATACGTGCCCTTTTCCATTGATGTCAAAGGGGCAGAGAAGACATGTGAAAAACTAATTGCTGATAACAGGGGGAGAAATGAAGGAATTAGTTGCAGAAGTTAGGGGGAGAAGTTTTTGTCATGATGGTTGAATTAGGTTTTCAAAACATATGTTGCCATCAATGACAAAGGGGGAGATTGTTGTAAATATGTGCCTAAGAGGTGTTGTCATTGATGTCAACATATTATTGTTGTCATTGGTGTTAACTGTGCCATATTTTGTTGCATGTTCAGGAGACTGGAATGTTGAGGATATTAAGAAAATTAATGAAGACTCAAGGTTTGCAGACCTTATGTCTGTATAGAGTATTGTTAGAGGCTACTCCAGTCAAGAATTGAGAAGTCTACATGAAGATTTGAAGAAGTTATGGCCATCTGAATAGAACTGGATCTTGCAGTATTTAGAAGAGACATAGTGATAGTAAGTTGGTCTGGATTAATCTACAGTGAAATATTATGATCTGTAGATCGAAAGGCATGTTTGGGAAGTCAGTGTGTATCATCAACTCTAGTGGTTCATGGTTTGGAGGTCCACAAGCCATACTTCTAGTTTGACAGTCATGGCAGACAGTGCTCTTGAGGTTTCGGAGGAAGATACAAATGATTTTTGTAATTTGGTTTAGAGTGGATGTTATTAGTGAGTTCAATGTGCTTGTGGAAGTCTCTGGATTGTGTGGCTACTATGTTGGAGGTCCGCATTGGAGTTTGAGCTTATTATTAAATATTTCCTCTTTGAAGTTGTTCTTCCCAGCCTTGGCCGACCGGATGTTCCTAGTGTGTTGCAGATGATCTAAAGATCATCTTATGAAGCATGTCGTGTTAGTAGAGGAAGATTCAAGTCTCAACTATGATTGGCTGATAGTGTAAAGATCCGCGTTAAGTTTGGCCAACCTTGTTGATCATTCCAAGATTGATGAAGTGTATAAATACTAGTTGAAGAGTTGTTAAACATCATCCTTGAGAAAAATAGATTAAATCCAAATAAAGGATCAGAAGCAGAGAAGAAAAGAAAAGGAGCGAGAGTAGCATAGAGTGTGAAGGTAGTAAAGAAGAATTTGGGGCAAAGTAGAAGTTTTTGAGCATTCATTGAAACTGAACCAGACATGAAGTAGATGTTATTTCTCAGTTAATTCTTTCTGTTCTAAATAAACTCTATAGGTAGTGAGCCTCTCTTTTGAATAGTGAGCTCTGGGCAGTGTGCCCGAAGGCATGTGCCTTCTATTTTTCTAAAGTACTTTTAATAGGGTACAAATCTTTGTGGGTTAACCCCCACCGTGGTTTTTCCCTTAACCAGGTTTCCATGTCAAAATCTTGGTATCAAGTGTGTTGATTATGTTCTGCTCATATGTTGTTGATCTATGATTTAATGTTTACATCATTAATCTAGTAGTAAGATAATAAAGAAGGTTAAAAGCAGAAAAAGTTTATATTGTGTGACAACTAATTCACCCCCCCTCTCAGTTGTCTGGTATAATTCCAACACTAAAATTGTAAGATTTTCTTGTATTCTAGGTGTATGCAGCCATGCAGGTTTAGTGGATGAGAGCTGTACATACTTCAATCACATTTGTAACCCTTATTGCATTACACCTACAGTTCATCATTATGTGTGCATGGTTGACCTCCTTGCCCATGATGGCTATCTTCAAGACACCCTAAACTTTATCTTTCTTTATAAATCCCCAAAATTTCCCTATTCCCACTCACATTGAAGATCTGTGAGTGGGAATAGGGCTAACATTTTTTCTTTCTAAAATCGGCCGGATAAAGCCATATTGCTAACTTCATTTTTTTTCAAACAAAATAGACCTTTATCTTAAGGTTACTCATGAACCTTAAGATAAATAATTATTGAAAAAAAATGGTGCATTCCTTAATGACATGTAAGAGAATTTAATCAACTACTACTTAAACTCTTTAATGTTTCTGTCTAATGCAGGTTATCAGATTAATAGTGAAAAAGAACATACATGGACCAAGCAATTTGTGACACTTAACGTTATGTAATAGAATTTATAGTTGATAGTTAGATTGTATAACAAATTTTTTTATGATCTTTACTAACGTTCATTAGAATTGTTGCATGTTATACATCATTGGAATGACATATTAGCTGTAATTTTTTGAAATTTTATTATGGTAGGTGCACTTTTATATGATGTAATATGATTATGGTTTCGTTTCATATGTTGTAATATTAGATATATAACAGAAAAATAAATCATTGCATGAAATAAATAATAACATTTTATTTTAAATATTTTTTTATAGAACACGGGTCTTCCAGAAGATCAAGATGATCCTCATGATATAGATCCAAAATATGTTGGTTCTGGTATAGATTACATGGCAAAGGATGATGATGACGCAAATACAAAAGACACCGAGGCTGATGACAATGACGATGATGATGATCATGATCATGATCATGATGATCACGATGGTGATGATGATGAGGAAGTTACTGGTAGTAGCCAGAGACATTCATGATCATATAGACTACATCATGGATCATTGTTGATATATTGTTATGATGCCTCTTTTCATGGTTACTATCATATGTATCATTTTCACAGCCTACAGTACCATATTATTGAGTTGTATCATTTTGACATGTATCATTTTGACTTATATCAGTTGGACATGTATAATCTTGACTTGTATCATTTTGAGTTACATAATTTATCATTTTGACTTATGTCGACTGTTAGACATGTATCATTTTGACATGTTATTGATCTACTGGCATATTTGACTTTAACTTGTTTTAGTTATATAGGATGGTGATCTTATCAGTATTGACTTGTCAATTTATATATATTGAAAGTGGAGGATGATTTTTTGATGGATATTTATTACGTATGATGATTTTAATTTACTGCTCAGGATGGATGTTGTCAAATTCAATTCAATTATAGATATTTGACTCACTTGTTTTAATTATAGATGATGATCATGTTATAATAATTATCTTAGTATTTTATATATACTAGATATTGTTGTAGATTTTATTTTGATGGAGATTTAATAAGTATAATAATGTTGTTAATTTGTATGGATGTCCATTTCCCTAAAAATTATTTATAAATGTTATCCTATAAAATATTTCAAATGCTTTAGGGGTCTTCAAGTGGATGGAGCGCATATCAGTGAGTTAGAGAGTATTTTGTCAAATAGGTCTGTGAGCTTATCTTGCAAAGAGGATAGAATAAGATGGAGCTGCTAAAAAACTAGGGAGTATCAGGTTAAACTAGGTTATAAGGTGAAAGATGGGGTGGTTAGAAAGAAAGATTGGGCCACTCACCATTTTTGGAACAAAGAAACAAAAATGGAAGCAAATCTAGATACAACAAGCGAGGTTATATCGGAAGCAAAATTGGAAGCAAATCTCGAAGCAAAATCGGAAGCAAAATTGGAAGAAAAAATGGAAGCAAAATTGGAAGCAAAATCGAAAGCAAACCTGGAAGAAAAACTGGAAGCAAACCTGGAAGCAACACAAGAAGCAAAACTAGAAGCAAAATTGAAAGCCAAACTAGAAACAACAAAGGACATCATAATGGAAGCAAAATTAGAAGCAACAAAGGACATAATAATGGAAGCAAAACTTGGAATCAATTAGGAAGCCAAAAAAGAAGCTATTTTTTATGCCATACCAGAAGCAAAACAGGAAAGACAACTGGGAGCAAAACTAGAAGTAAAAATGGGAGTAGACATGGAAGCCAAATTGGGCGTTAATTTAGGTGCTATTTCTAACATTAAATTGATCGTGCTTCCCGGCACTATTCCAGGCTCTAGAAAGGAGGCGCTATTGCTTGCATTACTTTTCTGGTGCTGAAGAGAACATGCAGTTTGACGCCAAGTTTTACGCCGGTAGAAGTGTCTAATTAATGAATTCAAATGCACTAAATTTTGGTGCTATTTTAGGCGCCAATTACCTATTTTATTGTAGTGTCGAAGCCCTTGGTTATATAGACCAAGGTGAAACATAGGACAACATAAGATCATGACAAGTGTCTTAATCTTATGACATGAGACACAAAGTGATAAGTATCCTTAGTATAACCTAAGTATGTCCTAAGTAAACTTAACTAGACAAGTGTGAATAGGACCTAATGTGGAACCAGTTAGGTAATATACTTGGTTCACACCAACACCCCCCCTTAAGTACAACTTAGAGAGAAGGAAACAGATGGAAAGATGCAAAGAAGGGTACCAGCTACAAGGCCATGTTAGGTACCTATGTACAAACAAACTCTCACAAATAGAGAAAAGGAGAAAACCAAAAGAAAAAAACCTCTCCAAAAGAGAAAAAACACAAGAAAGATGCTCTCCAAAAGTATGAGAAGGAAAACCCAATGTTAGGAAAAAGTCACCCCCATAAGAGAGAAAAAGAAGAGAGACCATGTATCCCCCTCTCAATGTAGAATCTCCTGTATTGATGGTAGATACTCAACAATGAATGTTGAAGATGATGCAAGATCATTGAACAACATTCCTACCCTTAAGAAGAAACAAAACCAAAGATGTATGCAAGATGTCTTTCCATTCCTGAAAGGAATATGAAGGAAGAAAACTCAATATATATGATGTCTCTAAACTTTTCTCAAATGTCACCATGTCAATGTTGAAGGGTGCCACAACCAAATCAGGAGTCCCATGCCTACTTGAAGTATGTGACAATCCATAACCTAGTGCAAATGGATGTAGAACATGATTTAAAAACAAAGATGAATCCTTCAAATGTTGGTCAAGGATCTCCAATCTAATGTCAAATTGTGACAAATAGTGATAAGATGAATTAGGTACCATGCAAGATTTTGATGTAGTAACCATGGATGTATGGTGCTTACTGTTATCACCCAGATTTGCACCCTTTGTTGCAGTTGTGAAACTTCAGCAATCTAGAGTAACATGGGAATGATCTCGAAGTGTGGTACCTTGCAAAATGAGATCAAACCTTCGGAGAAGGCTGACTTCCTCTCTCTAAGCCTAATGCTTAGAGAAATTCATCTAAACCTAGTGCTAATGCTTGCTGGGAAAGGGGAAGAAGGAATGCTAAAAAGAAATGTTGAAATAAACTAAGTGATACACCAGATTTAAATGTGTTTGGTTGTAATTGAATAGACACAATAACAATCTCACAACTGGAAATACTTACACAGACTCATACTAATTCTAGAGAGGTCCAGGAGAATAGACACAATGCTAAAAATAATAAGTGAGAGGCAAAAATACCAGTTTATATTGATTATAGAGGCCAAGTAACCATTACAAAGAATAGCCCAGAAGAACAACCAACAACTAATACATCTATTTTTTATGTATATATAGCATTTCATTTAGCCTCAGTCGGTTACAAAATTGCTCTAAGAGCTGTCTCAAAAAATACCTGCATCAGTTATGGCATCAAAATATTTGGAAATGGTTAGATAGAAGATATTTTTGGTCTTCAATGCAAACTACTGCATCATCGATCTGTACCTATGAATTGGTGGAAGATATTTTGGGCATGAATGCCAACAGCTTCCATTACCTGCAGAAATGAATGCAACAAATATCTGCGTCCTGCCCCAAAAAGTCGCTGAAACGTCCAGTTGCCCAAAATATATAAGGCCAGATCCAAAACTTGAAAGTGAAAATAATCTCCTCAGAAGCCCACCAAATGAAAGAAGAGGCAAAAACATGCATCTTTGCCTCTTGCAGTATGTCAAAATTTGCCAAAATGGAGGGGATATAGGCGGTCAAAGCTTTGGTCAACTGCCTGTATATATCGCTTTGCATCTATGTGTATATCACTTGCATTTGCTACTCAAATCAGCATCCAAAACCTCCTCTGCAACTCCTTTGTATGTGCATGGCACCTTGTACATCGGACTTAAATATGCCCTTTGAATTTTGAAATTGTATATGCATACAATTTCCCTTTGTATATGCGGGCCCCACCATTTGTATGTTAACTTGCATGTATGTCTGCCGCCACGTGGCACCGCCTGATTTGTTGCTGAGTTGGTTCAAGGAGTATCGCTGAAAACTGTATCTGCCCTTTGCATATTGCAATATACAAGCACAATTGTACATGCAAGCCGCGGACTTCAAATTTTATGAAATAGCCTGACAAGACGTTGAAATCCAACTTGTATACCTCCTTTGTATGTTTGCTTGTATATTGCATGATATACAAGCGCCAAATATACAAGCCATGGACCCCAAAAATTTATCAACTACTTTGACTGCTGGGTCGGATCCGGCTTGTATCACTTTCTTTGTATATTTCCCTGCATGTTCAAATATACAAAACACTTATACATATATAAGGCGGACCTGAGACCTAGATATGCTAAATTTGATCTTCAATTCAAGTCCGTCTTGCATACAACCCTTGTCTCTCTGACTTGTATATCACCATATACAATCGCCCATATACAAGGTGGACCCCAAGACTTTATAAAATAAGTTAAAAATCTAATCGGGTCCGGCTTGTATGTAAACCTTTGTATATCAGCTTTGTATGTGAAAACATACAAAGTAAAATATACAAGCCACTGTAGCAAATGTATCTCTAACTTGTATCTCAGGCAAAGGTCCCTTGTATCTTTTCTTTGTATATTGGCTTGTATGTGCAAACACACAAGTGAAATATACATTCTGTTGTTCATGCCTACTTGTATCTTCTAACATACAATTGGCCTTGTATGTGCGCAGGCCCCATCTCTTGTACATTCGGCCTTGTATATTTCACTTGTATGTGTAAAACATACAAGCAAAATATACAAAGAAACATATAAGGCCAGATGTACATTCCATTGTAGCGGATGCACTTGTGTGTCAAACTTTGTATCTTTTTGTTGCATGTGCAAACATACAACATAATATGCATTTGAAACCCAATATACATTGAGGGAATATTCCAGCAATGTATCTCCTGCTTTGTATAATTTTCCTTGTGTGTTTCTTTTTGCAACCAGATATACAAACTAGGAATATCCCAGGAATCTGCGAAAGATTCCTCCTTGTACATGCACCCTCCTAAGCCCGATATACATTCAGAAATGCATAAAACTCACTTTTTTCATCATTTTCTAAGGCCGATAGAGATTTTGCAAGCCCACCAATGAACATTTGAACTGTATGTTGACCTAAACTTTGACCAAAAATAACTTCTTTATTTGGCCGAATTTCAGGGTGATGTAAAAAGCAAACCTGCCTATTTTTTCAAGCTCTTTCCAATGGTAAGGTTTTTTAGGCAAGGATTTTTGGGAAATTGGCACTTTAAGCTTTATAGGAACATTTTCCAAAGGATTTTCAAGGAAAAATACCAGGTGGGCTTTTTAGCTCAGGATAGAGGAAAATGGGTCAACACTTACCATAGGTAAGACAACTGGACCAATGAGAATTTGGTACTCCTGCAGAAGGCGTCATCATGAATGGTGAATGAGTTGTACTATCAACTCATGACTATCTATAGAATCTATCACTATGGAAGCATATGTAATTGGAGAAAGAACAAGAGGGTATGAAGGTTCCCTCATCACATCCAAAGAAGATGATATAACTCCATAAGAGCTAACATCAAAGAGAATATGAATGTCCTTGATAGTGTCCTCCAAATCAGAAATGTGAGACTCCACAAACAAAGATGATATGTCTAATAAATAGGAATCCCAATGAGGTGGATCAAAAAGACTGATATGATCCTACTACAAAGAATCATTAAAAGCCATGGATGAAACAATACTAGATTTAGATGGAGCAAAAAGTGATGGAAATAAGATCTCAATGCATGTCATCTGATTACACTACTCATCCATGAATTATGTATCCACACAAAATGTCTAAGTGTGAACATCAGATGTATTGTAGATGCTAGATTAGAATAATCTAGCAAACTGATGCCATTGGCAATGCAAAGTTGTCTCAATTGTTAAAGTTTAATTTGTAATCTTAGATCGCTAGGTTTCCTTTGTATGCATTCATCAAATGTATGCCTTTTATTTATACAGTAATCACATTTAACTTTCCAAATATTAGGAGTCACGATTACAACCAACAAAAATAAAAGATCACCACAAGATTACCCCCCACCCCAAATTCACTCAATCAAGGTTCCCCTTAGAAAATTATGATCTTGGTACTTTATATTTAGTGTGATTATAGTTTCCACTAGCCAAAACAACAAAGTGGTCTTTTGATCTTGGTACATGCAAATGTTAAATTAGGCCTCAAATTGAAAGTACAATTTACATACAGAATTGAATTAATCTAATTACACCACTGTAAAATACTTGAAAAAATATGCACTTTCAAAAAAATCACCTGAAAATGTTATTGTATGAGCCAAAATGGGGACCCAAAAGTCCCCAAAATAAGAACTACTCAACAACAGTGATCAAATATACAATTTCTATAAAAACTAGACACCAAAGTCAAACACCATCTACACCACTATGAAGCCTGCAAAATTGTACCCCAAATCAAAAAAAAAAAATTGCTTTAGAAAAGAGACTGGATGATTGAGAAAATGGTTGAGCTAAAGTTCAAGTGCAAAATCAAAACTACCAATGGTGTAGGGGGCTAAATTTGAAAATTCTTCTCTACTAAATTTGGTGGAACTACTGCCAAATCTAGTAGAATCATCATATGTAGATGATATCTAGCTGAAATAGATCTTCACCAAATTTGAGGGATCTCTAGATAAATTTAGAAGCCTTCCAGAATAGTGAAGCTACCAGAAAAACCTTAAGATTTGGAGGAACCACCAAATTCTCTACTAAAAACTCCACCAAAATTGGAGATCTACCAAAGTTGGCAGAATTTCCAAAAATACTACCAAAAGTGGTGGACTATACGAATCATTTTTTTTTAATAAAATTTTTCTAAAAAAAATTAAGGTCGAAAGGTCTGAGGGGGTCGACTAGCCTCAGGCCACACTCGAGCCCCAAAATAAGGGTCTGCAGCCCTTTGAAAGGGATTTTTAGCCCTTGTTGGATGTGATGCCTAAGCTCTTCATGGGGCCTGTGGCCTAGCACAAGGTCGGACAAGGCCATGAGGCATGTCAGTACCCTATGTACTACCAAGAAAAAAAAATTAAAATAAAAAACTGCGATACAAATTATTAATTCATAGAAAGTTAAATATTTTTTATTGAAAAAGGTACCAAACCATAGTGGTGCATGTGTTGGGGAATATTCCTATGTAGAGAATATTTTGTGGATGATGCTATCATGCGATCTGTATAGCTAAATAGGGGATTTTTTTGAGGGCCCAAGGCATATTGCTTAAATTTGATGAATTGACAGTCAATCTTTAGGTTCTTGGGCCTTCTAGATGCGATGGTAGGGTCAGATTTGACCCAAAATGCTCCAAAAATGCAACTACCTCTTAGATCTGGTAACCACCTCCCAGCTTCAAACCCTTGTGGATCTTGCCTCCAATGTCCAATTTGAACAAGTCAAAAGTCTAAACTAAATTTCTTGGACACCTTGAACCCAATGGTGAACTCAAATTTACACCAACATGCTTCAAAATGAACCTACAATATAAGGCCACAAAGAAGAAACCCTCCCAAATCTAGTATTTCTATCAAGTATTTTCGATTCTCCAGCTCATCATATGATTTAAGAGAAGAGCATACTCAACTTTTCAAAAGCCACCATGATTTTCATCATATATCTATCAAAAGACTAACCAATGGCACTCAACAAGCTCTAATACATATAATATTGGCTATGGATATAGCCACCCAAGATATAGAGGTCTAATGGAAAGCACAAAGAAATGAGAAGATAAATATGACAAGAATAAATGGTATTCCTATCAAAGAATGAAAATACAACAATGATATGAAAATACAATGAGTAGCCCTTTGTTATATAGACCAAGGTGAAACATAGGACAACATAAGACTATGAAAAGTGTCTTAATCTTATGACAAGTGTCTTAGTGTAACCTAAGTATGCCCTAAGTAAACGTAACTAGATGTAAATGTGAATAGGACCTAATGTGGAACTAGTTAGGTAATATATACTATTCACACCGACACTTATGACTAATTACAATAACCTATTGCTCAAATTAATGCAAGGTTTACATGAACGACAATGATTGTCCCATACATTAACAATTTAAAGGAGACACACACACATGTCTAAGAGGAAAAGAGTTATTAATCAAGGATGGCACATTTCATTACTAACTACATAGGAATGAAATATATTTACTTAAGGAAACTTAATAAAAAAAGATGAAATATAATATTAAACCAATAAATGGATCGACCCTGATTCTATGGCTCAAGAAAAGTAATCTAAGATGATGGAAATTAGGTTGGATCAACATGTGTACTAATAAACCTGAATTGAGCATTAGAATACTATGCTTAAGAGAGTACCCAAATTGAGTCCAAAACAAGTAGGATAAATAGAAAGGATGCACTTTACCCCTCTATAATCTCTTTATCTATGTTTCTAAAATATGATGGGAAAATTGGTTTTCACTACTTTTCATCTAGGATAAATAATTAAACAATAATTTAAAAACCTATGATTGATATCAAATAATTGAGATAAAATCCATAATAAATGCAAATTTTAAATGTGATACTTAGCTAGATTTGAGAGATGAAAAAGTTATGCTAAAGATGTCAAGAATAGATTTGCCACAATACTAGATTTTTAGGGCCTACTTAGATAAATGTCTCAAAATCTAAAAATTAGCTATGCAATGATCTAGTTTAGATCTGCATATGTGGACCTAATCACCTTTGTTCCAAAATTAAATTAGCATGGAGACTCAAACTTGTACTTATAGGAATAAACTTTGAAAAATGTAATTTTTAAAATTTTGCTTGCCTTGATCTTCTGATATCTAAATTCAAGTAAGAATTGGTGGTGTTTAGGAACACATTTAGGAATTTACAGAATTGTAAGGGTCACATTATTCTTAGTCAAAACCCTAGTTGGGTTTATTTTACAACTTTGGAACAAGGATCAAGCATAAAAAATGTGAAATGGACCTAGGATGATAAATGTTGATGTAATGTTCTCTTAAATTCTCTAGGATAAATGCTCTTTAATAACTTCTATTGCACTCCTAGATTATCCTTGATGATCTCAAAATGAATGAATGAGTGAATGTCCTTAAATACAACAACCAATCACATAAATAAACATAAATGTGTGTCAAGTCAATTCATAATATCTAGTAGGAGGGAGTAAATGGGGTTTAATTTGAATTTAAAATTTAAAAGTTTAGGGTTTAGATCTAAATGTAGAAATGATGCATGTCAAGTCCACACCTAGAAATATGATCTAGGATGATGAATGGTGGATATAGGGATCTAAACCAAATATATAGGAATGAGTGATAATGGGATTTAGATGTAATGATGTTATGACATAGATTCACACAAAAATATGTCGCACATTGTTGTCCCTTTTGACATATTATTCTTTTATCCATCCCACTATAATTTAGACGTGGGATGATATAATTTAATATTATGCTTATGAGATATTTGCATTGTTGCTTTGAAGGAGTGTTTATGTGTTTATCAAGGGGGATTTTGGATTGTGATTGATGTTTAATTAGATGGTTTAACATTTATTTATGTGATCGATATTGAGTTTTATGTAATTCTACATTGTATTTATTGGTAGGGTGAACGTGTGTGTATGTATGTGTTTAAGCACATGATGGTTAATTAATTGGATTATATTTATTCATGTTGTAAGTTTTATTATATAACACAAATGCTACTAACAATATTCTTGATGTATGATGTTTCAATAATAGGTAATGGCAAAAGGAGGAAATATTTTTGGTGCATGAAGTGGGTAAACACCTAAACCTAGTTATGAAGCAATGTCCTTATCAATAATAAAATATCTAAGATAATTAGAATAATAATTAATTAGATTTATTTGTATTTCAGTAATTTAGGATTAGTTAAATTAGATTTGAATTTGAAAGTACATGAATTTTCTTTAATTAGTTCACTTATATGCAAACTTTATTTAAGAATAATAAGAATTAAATAAATAAAAAATTCATATTATATGACTATTAAATTAAAATAAATTTAATTTAGAATTAGATTGAGGATAGATACTATAAATGGGTGATCTCACAATAGTGTGTCCCACTTTTTGGCTGAAGTGGGGCACTGAAATGAACATTTATAACCAAGTTTTTATTTTTAGTCATTTATAGCAAGCAAACTATTAAGAATTTTAAGGTGATGTGAACTAGTGATTTTTTGAGATTTTCTATGTAGATTCTAAATATATATTTTAAAAATTTTAAAAAATAATTTGTCTTATTTCTTAAACATTCTCAGTAACTTACAGGGCAGTTAAGGGGAATCTTGGTGTTGTTGGTAGTGGGGGGGTGATGAGAGATGATTTTGGTAGGTTTTTGTCGGTTGTGGCACTCCCTCTAGGTACCTAGACAAACCATTATGCCGAAGTTGTGGTGGCCTACCATGCTATTAAATTAGCTCATACCAAGGGATTAAAGAAGGTTTGGATTGAAGGTGACTCCAATAACATTGTTAATTGTTTAAAGAAATTACAAAGTCCTAGTTGGACCATAGCTACCTTCATTGACGAAGCTCTCAAGCTTATGGATTCCTTTGAAGAGATTATTATAACCCATGTATTCCATGAAGGGAATAAAGTGGCTGATGTGTTTGCTAATGTCGAGGTCACTAGCCAGACTATGCTCAATTGAGATGTCGTGGACATGATTCCTAGTGAAGCTCAAACTTTCATTAAACATGAGTACCTACGTGGAACTAGGATCAAAGGATACTAAGGTGTTAATGATGGAAATTAATGGTATGAACATCAGGGTTATCATGAAGGACTAGAACACATGGGTTGTGGGTATTGTTAATGGCCCATTCAAGATGAAAAGGCTTCATTTTCATGTCATCTATTTCTGGTTTGTTTTGAGGGGCTTTATGATCTAAATCTTAAGATGGGTGGAGATAGAAATAGGGTGGAGCCCTCTTCCTATGAGGGGGTCCACAATAATAGGAAAGTGTGGAAGATTATGGAGGTGGGGGGCTTGACTCCATATATGGAGACTCTACATGGTGCCGACCCCACTGCTACATTGATGTTTGCCAAGAATTGGAAGAACCGTAAGGTGGTGGATTTTGGCTGGGAGATTACCACAATGGAAGAATTTATAGCCATGATTACTAGTCTTCCTATCAATGGGAAGAATATTTTTAGGGAGTGGAAGACCAGTGAGGAGGCCTTGAATCACTTCTTTAAGGGCAATGAACGGAGCAAATTGGTGAAGCTGAATCAGGGGCTACAACTGATTGTATATCAAGCCTATTTGGGCTGAGATGGTAGAGGTCATTATGTGTTATATAACCCTCAATGGTAGGTTTATTGTTGTTTATGGTTACCATTTTAACTTGCTTAATCATTTTTTCCATAAAATATTGGTTTCTTTCCCATTCTACTTGCTGGCTTCTATGGAATTTTCTATTAAGGAGAATACTAGAAACCCTAAGCTCCCAATCCTCCATGAAGGTTTAATCCTTCTCATTATATGGATTATATGAAAGATAACACCCCCAAGGGTAGGATGAAGGGTAAATCCTATGTGATGAAGAAGGTTTTCTCGGTCTCTAGTGATTCGGAGACCCAGTCAGAGGATGAGGAGTGGATGGAAGATGAGGGGGAGGGTAGTGCTGAGGTGTCTGGTAAAAAAAGAAAGAGGTTGAAAAGGAGAGATGCTCAAATCTCTTGGTCTAAGGGGTCCCAGACGGGTGAGGATTTGAGGCCAAAAAGGGGAGTATGGGGAAAAATAAACTTATTGACAAAGGGAAAAGCTCCATGTCTATGAGAAAAGGAAAAAGGAAACATGTGGGGGAAGCTTCTAATTTGGTTAGAAATAGGGGATGGATTTGGGTGATAGGGATCTGGTGATGACCGATCATGGTAGAGGTGGTAAAGGCTTGCCTATTAAGGAGCCCAACATTGGAATTCCTTTCCTAGAGATCCTTGACCCCTCTCAAAATCTACTGAATGACTTTGAAGGTTTGGTGGCAAGGGTCAGGAATAGGGATGAACTAGAGGAAGCCCTTGGCTTGGTGAAAGAAGCGGTCAATAGTCAACATAAGATGACTAAGTGGTTCTTCATGGAGATCAGTCGTATCAATATCAAGTTGAAGGTTATGTAGGACAACTTGGATAGGGGAGGTGAAACCATTATGGATCAGGATAAGCAAATTTTCCAAAAATAGGATGCTATTCCAAGGATGGAGGAGATGGAACGCAAGCTCTTGAGGATGAAAGAGGAGTATGGGACAAGGATTGAGTACTTGGAGGAGAAACTGATTGGTGTTAATGAAAACCTAGAGAAGATCATGAAGATTAGTAAGCTCACTATTCATAATAGTCTACAGGGGATGAAGCTTAGCACTGACAAGATTAAGGAGATTAGAAAGCGTTGGAAACAAGGCAGACAACTGAGAGGGGGGGTGAATCAGTTATCCTTAATTTTTACTTTATTTTCTTATCTCAATATTTAATGATATATCAAAACATGAAAACATAAGCAACCATAAGAATAGAAGTGAAATTAACACACACAACACAAGGATTTTTACGTGGAAACCCTGTTAAGGGAAAAACCATGGGGTGACTAACCCAAGATTGTATTCTCTGTTAAAAGAATAAAAGAGTACAAAATGGAAATTGCTAATTAGGGCTCACTACCTGAGCACACTACTCACAAGAGGCCCATTGCCTATAAGAGACTCACTGTCTACAAATGCTTACATATGATACCAAGGTGTTTGAACTAATGAACAACATCCATACATGCAAGAATTCAATTCCGGTTAGGCACTATATACTGATCTGGCACATTTCATTCTTTCTCTCCTCAATATCACTATTCAGTCATATTCTAGATTCAGATCTTTGTTTTCACACTTCTTCCTATATTTTCTTCCACTTCTCGATGCACAACTATATTCCACAAGCTTGAATCCATCAAGTATATATATCCGCATCAAGGATTTCCAACAACTTCATAGTTGGCAACAAGAACACTTGAGATATTTGCAAGTTTCTATTCTGTCAGCTGAATCCTTGCTTGGTTGATGATGCACATCAAAAGATTAAACATAAAAGTCATTAATCATGTCAGACAATAATGTATAGTGCCACAAATTTCTTGATCAACACCTTTCATGCATCCAGATTGAAGTCTGGTACTCTGTCGGTTAGTTCTTCCTCTGTCTATTTTGTCTGACTAGAACCCATCACTCAAAAGCTCATATATTTTTCATGCTTTATCACCAGAGGCAAAATCTCTAGAATACAATAGTCATGATACCCTTCTTGACTTGTCCAAGTTTGTAACTTACTGAGTTACACCATCTGAGAGATCTGAACCTGATTGTCAGACCATGTTGCATACTCTGTTCTTGTCCACCGGACCAAAACAATCTTCACTCTGACTTCCGGTATAGGCATATTATGTATGGTGGATGTGTAGAATAGACTTTGTTGCCATCAATGACAACACTTATGAAGCCACACAGTGTCTCTTTCCAACAATCTCCCCCTTTGTCATTGATGGCAACACTTAGTGAAAAATGGCTAAGTGTCGCAGTAACTCCCCCTTTGCTTGTGCTCTGTTTCTTTATACTACTTTGTCAGTGCTCCCCCTTTGCTGAATTCCTTATTTTTAACTACTCTTCACTCCCCCTTTGACATCAATGGAAAAGGGTGGAATCCACATACAAAATTGTGCAAAAACTATTATATACATGGCCGCATATGTATATACAAATCATATGTTATACTTACATATACTTAGGTATATCCACAAAGGTTGTCTTCAACTGTACAATCTTTGTGGCCCAACTCCTCTTCATTCTATCCAAAATGGAGATGTGTCCACTTAACAAAAATGCATATGCTTTTGCCCTCTTCAAATATGTTGGATTACTGGTCTGGGTTGTACTTTGAGCATTTGTTAAAGCATCATGCAATACCTCTAACTTAGGAAGGATTATTCCCCTAAGTTAACCCATTCTATCCATCAAATTCCTCTTCTCCTTAACTAGTTTCTTTATCTCATTTATGCTAACAACAACTTGACATTCTTGGTTTACCAGAGAGATAGTAAGAGGAGCAAACTTCTGAGATAGGTTTGTCAATTTTTCTTCTTGCTCTTTTATCTTCTTCTCAATGTCTTCTGTAACTCTAGGCCAAGATAAACAAAATTTATATATATCTCCTCCATCTTTAAGAGTGTTTTCAATGCTCTTTATGCCATTATCTAAGGTTCTTCTGTCATTGTTAATTAGTCCTTGCACTTCACTGAATCATTTTTCAAAGAACTCTTTCCAGACCTTAGTTTATGCTGATTTTTCTAAAGATTCAAAATGGGAATTGACAGAATTAACCAAGTTTTTCAAGTTACCGGATGGAGAGGCAAATGCATCCTTTTGAAATGTAGGCATGATCTTCTCTAGTACACCGTGGTGGTGCCTACCTGGGGTTAGGGTTTTGAGTCGAGTCTGCAAGCCTGTATTTTTGTTCCCTCAAACTCTTAATGCCTTAGGTATTATTTTCCCTCAGCCTCCTGCATTGTATCTTCTATTTCTGCGTTGACCATCTACAGCAGGTCATCTGTCACTTAAGATGCATTTCATGTCATAGCACTCGTCAAATGATCGGCCCCCTTTGCCTTGTGTTACCTCCTTTTCCCATCACGAAAAAATGTTAAGTTCAAAAATCCTTAAGCGACAGTGGGGTCCACAATTGTATGCATGTGTCGTTGTATGTTTGTATCTAATGTACAGATGCATATATACAAGGCCGGACCCGAGAGGAAATTTCAATTGGCTTGTGAAAGTGGAAAAATGGTTATATGTGTCTTTCTATGCTTATAAGTTTGTGTGTCATTCGGATACATTTTCAGATGTGAAAATGTGGTTTTATATCGCATATACCAGGTTAGATTCCGCGGTTGTATCAAAAGTATTATATGTATATGTCATTGTATATTTGATATACAACGGGCAAGATACAAAGACGGACTTCAAAAAGATTCAAATCAAGTTGAATAGTTGTTGGGCCCACAGGTGTACAAGGGGGATTGTATGTATGTTCGATATACAATATGACATACAAGGCAGAACATACAATCCTGGATTTCAAAAGTTATTAAATCAGACTTAGCGGGTGGTGATACAATGGCAAAGTTGAAAAGTCAAAGGCATTTCCTTGTATGTTAGGTTGTATGTATCTGTACATGTACAATTGGACATACAAAGGTGGAACATACAAGGGTGGAATGTACAAGCGGACAAGTACAAATGTGGATGCGAACAGAAAGTTAACAGTATTTGTGAGATGGGTGAAATCTGTGATTGTATATTGGGATTGTATGTTCCCGATATACAATCAGACATACAACGAGAAGATACAAAGAAACATACAAGGCAGGAGCGGTCAAAGTCAACATTCTTCAAGAACCTGGTGGGGCCCACGCATTTGTATGTCTCGCGATTGTATGTATATGCTATATACAATGCAAAATACAAAGCGCACATACAATCCCGGATGCGAATGAAAAGTTTGTTGTGGCAGATAAGTGGCTGAGGTCCGTGGATGTATATTGCACATTGTATGTATGTGTGATATACAATGAAAGGTACAATGAGGCTGATACAACGCCAAATTTCAATATTATTCCAATCTACCTCATAAGTGTGATGAAATCCGCAGTTGTATGTATGTGCAATGTACAAGGTAATATACAAAGAGAAGATACAAATCCCGGACCTGATAGTGATTGCAATTTGTTTTATAAGGATTTGGGGTCCGCCTTTGTATGCAGGTGATTGTATGTATATACAATCTCGTATGCAACCACAGATACAAAAGGAGATACAATGGATCACCGATGAAGAGGCCAATGGTTAGCGATGGTGATCCAATCAGTGGGTGACACATGTCCAAGTCAGTTGTATGTATATACAACCACATATGCAAAGATTTAAAGGCAAAAATAGGCAAAAAGGTAAAATGTATCTTCACGCTACGAAAAGTCAAAGGAGCAAAAAGACACTTGCATGGCATGTTTTCATTGGCTGATGACTTTTCAAAGCTGGTGACTGGGATGGTCCAATCCAACTGATGCCATAGATCTCGGTGGGAGGAAAAGAATCGATGGCCATCATTCAAACTTTAAAGAATAGGAAGAGATTTGTATGTGTTCACGATTGCATTTCAAATGGAAAGAAACTTCAGAGCACGCAACTACTGCACTTCTAGAAAATGGGTAGGTTGGCCATTAATGGCAAAGTGTAGGGGTATGGTCAATGAATGATAGGCCAGCTACCATTTTTAGTGGAAAATCTTTAGGTGGTTACATGTTTCCCCAATTCCACCTGCTCTTTTCTCTTCTTCTACCTGGAGCATTGAATGTTTTGGGCACCATTTAGATGGTGCATTGTATCCGGCAACATTTTGAGATGACCCTGTACTTGATTGCTGAGTACACATTCTGGGTATATCAGGACTGTGTCACTCATTTTTCTGTGTGGAAGACTCGGGCAAAATTTTTGGAGAAATAATGGAAAAAAGAGCTTTTCTGGGCTATTTTGTCTCTTTTGTGAGTTTATGAGTTGCATCTGAATGTACGTTGCATACATGTTCAGTTTCATGTCATTTTTATATGAAAAATGCTTCATGGCATGTGTTTAGCTATTTGTCTCCATGGCTGTATGCATCCCTTCTTTTGAATTTGGTTGCTAAGGGTTACTAAGATTCTAGGGTATAGATTTATGTATTGCATGCTTGATCTCTAACTTCCATTCAAGGAGTGGATTAAACTATTTTAGGTTAGGTATGAGGAAGAATGTATGGCAGCACGGATATTTGTAAGTAGAGATTGCTAAATACTCATTCTTGGGTGATGTTTGTAAGGTAAGCACCAATCTAACCCCTTGAAACTTGAATCTCTATTGAGTTTGTGCAAATCATTCACATGTATACGTCCAGTTGACTCCTTGCCCTGAGATAGGAACCAGTCTGCTTCTTGTGTTGTGTTATGTTCCTAGAACCCCTATCTTGCATCCAAAACATTAAAACAAATCCTTTCAAAGCTTCAACATGTTAGTTGTAGGAGTTAAAATAGGACCCTTGCATACTCTCATCCTCAACCAGTTAGATATGTCCAAGAACATTGCCAAACATGTGATTTATCATGCAAATCTTGGTCCTAAAATGAGAGTATTCTACCTGTGACTAAAAGGCTAAATCTTTCTGTTGGGTGAGTCAAAGCAAAATCTTTAGCAAATAGGGATACCCCCCTTGGTATGGCAGAACTAGAAGTGAAGGGGAGGTAGCTCACGTAACCTCCTATATTTGTTGGCCAAATCTGCCTATGCATTGGAACTGGCAAACCCTTTGCTAATTCGAAAAAAAACCCCAACACACCGGATGCAATATTCAATAGTTCACTGTCCTCCATGTGTGATTTTAGAAGTTTCTCTTTTTCTTTGGCCTGAGCAAAAGATGTTATTTTCATTATCTGAACTGGAGAGAGAGAGTCCAAATTTAGTGGCCCTTGAATCAACTTAGGTTCATCAAGCACCATCATTTCTTTGTCCAGGAAATTCTATATTGTCTCTGCAGTGTCTCTTGCTGGTGATTTAGACTTCTTTCCTTTAGAGATATAGGAACTGACTAGTTTGGTTAAGTCATCACCAACCTTTTCTACTTGTTCTTCTTCTTTTACCTTATCCTCTTTCTCTTGATTCTCCTTCTTCTTCAGTGTTTAGAAGATTTGTCTTGGCAACTGTGGGATCCGAAGGAGTGACATTACTAGAGTTTACTGCTTTGTGAACTTCCTCTTCTAGAATAGAGGAGTCTAAGTCCTCAAATTTCTCTTCATCTATTTTCTTTAATCCTTTGACATCCTTGTCAGAGAATTCTTCATTGATTGCCTTTAATCCTTCAACATCCATGGTAGAAGGTTCTTCATTTGTTTCCTCTACAATAGGAAGATTAAATCTCTTCAAGGCATTCCAGAGAATTTCTTTTGTTTCATTTTCTATTTGATCAATTTCTCCAAGCATAAGCTTATTCATTCTTGCCTTGCTCCAGATCTCATCTTTACTGTCCTTAAAAACCATGTTCATTTGCTTTGGAGTTATAGAAGGACATAGTTGTATCACTATCTGCTCCCGGATCTTCAAGTCTTTTGCCTTGGCATTCTCTTTTCTCAGTTCTACTACTTCTTCTAGGCTCTTAGGAATTAGTGAAATTATTTCAATGAAGACTTTATTGTAGATGTTCAAATACCTAATAGTTGCCTCTTCAAGAATTCTCTTATCTGCATCATTATATTCATCATAAAATTCTCTCACTGGCTATAGGTTTCCATCTACAGTGATGGCTTTGATGATGTCTTCAATCGATAGAGTGGGGTTTTCAACAAATTCCTCTGTTTTCTCTTCCTTATTTCTTCTATCAGAGGACTTCCCTAACGTTCTTTTCTTCTTCATTTTCTTGATTTCCTCATCTGATTATGTCTCTTCATCATCCTTTTGGCTCATATATGTCCTTGTGGCATTGGTCTTCATTCTCTTTTCTCCTTTCCCAAATGGCTTGACTTCCAGTTTCGTAGTCTTTGAGCTTTTAGGAGTGACAGGAGCAGAACTCTTGGAAGATTTAGTCCAGGAGGAGGCTTGCACTAGAATGCTTTCTTTCTTTGCTTCTTGTCTTTCTTTTTCTATCTTCTCTATTTTCTCTCTATTAGCATCTACTGCCTCCTTTGATATGCCAAATCTTTTGGCAAATTCTTCAACTTCCTTTCTTACTTTTCTCTTTATCTCATGCTGCCTTAATTCAACATGTATTTTTATGCTTAGCTCTTTAAAGGTGCCAAACCTGTCTACTTCAGTATCTTTAGGTTGGCTCAGTAAATGTTGAACATGTACCTCCAAAATGTTTTCATCGACCTCATATCCCATGGGCATTATCCACACAGTTCTTGGCTCAACTGCCTCCATTAGGCATTGATCAGTGTCAACCATGAAGTAGACTATGTATTTGTATTTCTTAACTATTAACTGTGGTATTCTCTCTCTGGCATACATTATGCTTTGGAAATTCTTGAAGTAACCCCAGAGAGCTAAGTTTTGGGCTTGAGCATCACCAAGTCCATACATGTAATCTCTGATTTGTATTGCAATGGGTTTTTCATTTTGCCAGACCCAACCCTTTGATCCAGGCAACTCATTCATATAGTAGAAAAATAGACACAATATTAGACTACCATATTTGAAATAGTTTTTCTTATCTTTCTTGATCTTCTGCAAGTTTTCCATTAGTTGACTCAATAGAAGCTCACATAGATCATAATCTGCATCTTCCTTCAGCATCTGATATGCAGCATAGATTGTTGTACCAGACACAGAATTTTCCCTACTTGAGTGGTAGATTTTGTAGCCAATTATCATTGAAGCAAACTTGACATCCAAATCTGTGATGTCATCTATAGTCATTGCTCTTTTGTCAAATTTTGATCCGGTGGCTTCAGTTGCCATTTGGTTCTTTACAGATTTAAGTGTGGGTAACCCACCAGTTGAATGCAATTCGGTCATAGCCCTGATGGCATCTTTGGTTATCTTGAATGGCCTCATTAGCCACATAAAATTATCTTGCATCCTACTTAGAACATACTGGACCCATTCGTCTTCTGTAAAAGATGGAAAATGTATGCAATGTTTGAAGTGTTTGTCCCTTAGGGTCTTGAATTCAGGTCTAAGTTTAAAATTCTCATCTATTAATTGTTTTAGATAGATGTCAATCAGTTTTGTGTCTCCAAAATCTTCGATTTTTGCATGGATATAAACCCTAATTTCTTCTACATGCAAGACACCATGCGGAATACTGGAAAATGCACCCAAGGGATCAACTTCTAGTGACTTGTAAGGGTGTTTCTTGAATTTTGGTCTCGACCTTTCAGAGATATTAACAACCATTGGAGTAGCCATTCTAGCAAAGAAATCCAGAGGGAATTTGTAGAAGGGAAGTACCTTTTCACACCTTAGGGTTTGAAGCAGATGTTGGAGTGATTTTCTGTTTGAATTCAATCTTCATCTTGAACTTGAGTAAACTGTAGGATCTCTTCTCAGAGCTCTTCTTTCTTCTTTGTGAGTGCAAGTGTGTAAATAATGAGTGAGAAAACACTTTTATCCTTGCACAAAACCTAATTCCCTTTTGTAATAAATGCACAAGATTTTAAGACATCCAATCACCCTGCTTCTTAAGTGAGCTTTTCATGAATCATCTTACAGATCTTCAAACTAGTACCTTAGTGTGTTGATAACACCTAGGTGCCTTACAGACTTTCCTCTGGATCCACAGATCAGAGTATTGTATTTTCAAATCATACCAGATCAATTTGTATTGCTCTATTAATACTGGATGGTTGCCAGAACCAGATCTACTCAAGTGGTCATAAACCTTGTGAAACTTTATGCAGAACTCTCACATTCTGACTGAAAGTTCTTTGGGGGATTTTATAGGAACCCTTTAATCCACAACATCAGATGTTCACTCAATGTGTCAAATTTAGACACTTACCAGCTGGCTGGGGGAAAAAGATTTTCTTTGTAGCTCCCCCTGAGCCAGAGCTCACTTTTTAGTTTCTGGAAGGATTATCAACACCAGATTCCAATGCGGATCCATCTCCAATATTCATTGTACTCTTCTTTACCCAAATCTTTCTCATCTCCTTTTGAACTTCATTCGCATTTACTTTACCTTTGCCTTTATCTTGTTTCTAATCATGTTTTACCAGACCCCTTTCATCATGATTTATGCTTCTGTAGAATCTAGCTATATGACCAGATTTATTGCAATTGTAACACACAACATTTCTTTGCTTATTGGTTGATATCCTTTTGATCTGCACTAATTAGCCATATGCCCCATTCTATTGCATGTAAAGCATCTACCATTGAAAGAATTGTTCATTTGCCTATTTCTGCATTCATGAGATTTGTGACCATACCTTTTGCAACTAAAACATTGACCAAATAAGGATGAATTGTTCTGATTCATTCTATTCCTACACTGAGTTTCTTTATGACCAAATTTGTTGCAATTGAAGCAAGTTCCATTGAAAGATGGATATCTTTGAGTATTTGGTTGCCTTACTGGAGGTCTTCTAGGCCTTTTTCTTTGACTTCCTGATCCAAAGTTCCTTTGACCAGATCTAGAGCTTTCACCTTTCTCATATCCCAAGCCACGCTTATCATCTACCCTCTTTTGACTTTCAAGAAGAACTTCAAGTTGGGCTGAGCTTATCTTGAATTTTTCTTTGTATTCATTTGCAGATTGAAGATCTTGTTTAAGAGTGTCTATCTGGCTCTCAAGTTGTTCTTCATTGTCTCTAGCTTCTTTAAGATCAGATTCAAGATGCTTGATTATTCTATCCATTTTGTGGCAGTCCTCTATTTTCTCCTTGAGGGATTGTTTTAGGTTATCTTCAGTCTTTCTCTTCTCTTCAATTTATTGGGTGAATTTCATAACCCTTGATTCCATTTCATGTCTTATCATAATGACTTCTTTTGATAGCTTCTCACATAGCTTAGTTTTCTCATTCAGATCCTCATCAGTATTATTGGCTTCATTCTGATTTGCTAATTTTTGGAGTAGTTCTTTTCTCTTTTTCACAGAATTACTGAGTTTTTCTTTCAGCTCATTGATGAAATCATCAGCTTCCTTAAGTCTTTCTCTCAAATTATTGATCTCAGAGTGGGATTGTTCAAGATCATCTAGGGCAGAATGAAGTTGTTCTTTCATACCATATGCATCCATTGAGATTCCCAGATCTTCCTCAAGTTGTTAGGCTTGTTCAAAGGAACTTAGCTCTGATACCAATTATTGGAAACAAGGCAAATAACTGAGGGGGGTGAATCAATTATCCTTAATTTTTACTTTCTTTTCTTAGCTCAATATTCAATGATATATCAAAACATGAAAACATAAGCAACCATAAGAACATAAGTGAAATTAACACACACAACACAAGGATTTTTACGTGGAAACCCTGTTAAGGGAAAAACCATGGGGTGACTAACCCAAGATTGTATTCTTTGTTAAAAGAATAAAATAGTACAAAATGGCACTTGCCAATTAGGGCTCACTGCCCGAGCACACTGCTCACAAGAGGCCCACTGCTTACAATAGAATCACTATCTACAAATGCTTACAGATGATACCAAGGTGTTTGAACTAATGAACAACATCCATACATGCAAGAATTCAGTTCCGGTTAGGCACTGTATACTGATCTGGCACATTTCATTCTTCCTATGCTCAATATCACTCTTAAGTCACATTCCAGATTTAGATCTTTGTTTTCACACTTCTTCCTATATTTGCTTCCACTCCTCCATGTATAGCTATATTCCACAAGCTTGAATCCATCGAGTATATATTCCACAAGCTTGAATCCATCAAGGATTTCCAACAACTTCATAGTCGGCAACAAGAACACTTGAGATATTTGCAAGTTTCGGTTCTGTCGGCTGAATCCTTTCTTGGTTGATGATGCGCATCAAAAGCCTAGACATAAAAGTCATTAATCATGTGGGCCAATAATGTATAGTGCCACAAATTGCTTGATCAACACCTTTCATGCATCCGGATTGAAGTCTAGTACTCTGTCGGTCAATTCTTCCTCTGTCTGCTCTATCTGACTGGAACCCATCACTCAGAAGCTCATATCTTTTTCATGCTTTATCACCAGAGGCTAAATCTCTGGAATACAATAGTCATGATACCCTTCTTGACTTGTCCAAGTCCGCAACTTACTAAGTTACACCATCTAAGAGATCCAAACCTGATTGTTGGACCATGTTGCATACTTTGTTCTTGTCCACCAGACCAAAACAATCTTCACTCTGACTTCCAATATAGGCATATTATGGATGTGTAGAATAGACTTTGTTGCCATCAATGACAACACTTATGAAGCCACACAGTGTCTCTTGCCAACAGAAAGGACCAGGTTAGGGACCTTGCTGCTGAGGATATCCCAGTGTTGGAGAAAATTGTTATGGTTGACAAGAGTGTTGGTAACAATGAAAAGGGTAAACAAGTGGTGCAAGAGGATAAAGGGGGCCTGTCGACTCATACTAGGAGCAGCAAAAAGAAGGAATTTAAAGATGAAAAGGAGATGGTTAACTTTTCCAAACTAAATGAAAAGTTTTATGAACAAGAGCTAGAAGCAATTGATCCACTGAAGAAGCTACTATAGTTTTTGTGGCTTTCTATTTTGCTACTATTTTTTATGCTTATATCTAGTTTTTTGGCTATCAATAGGCTTATGGCTAGCTTTTTGTTTTGCTACTATTTTCTATGCTTATATCTAGTTTTTTGGCTATCGGTAGGCTTATGGGTGGCTTTCTGTTTATGGACTACTACTTGTTGTAAAGGGTTTCAGGCACCCTTCAAAACCTATTTTACCATATAATTAAAAACATTTCCCATTAACTTATTTTTATACTTTATAATATTTTAATGAGTTATATTATTCCATAATGCATAAATATTTTATGAGTGAATATGGCTAGAGGGGGCCATTCTCACTAAAATTTTAACAAAAAAATGTAAACTAGTTGCTCTAATGGAGGGCTTGTATCAAAATCTCATCTAGGTCATCTGTATTACTATCAAGTTTAGTTACAAAATAGTAAACCTTTACAAAATATATTATTTTCCACATACACTATAAGGATTACTTGTGTATTTCCTACTATAATATTTTCTATTTACATCTATATAACTCCTTATATATCTAATATCAACATCCCCAAGAAGCAAGCAAGAAACAAAGTAATCTTCAAACCTATCTGTCATTTGAACCATGTTCTCATCCATACCCAAGTTTGAACTCCCAGTGTCGATTGCAAAAGACCAATCAACATCTTATGTTGGAGTTGCGCCAGATAAAACTTTTAGAAATTCTACACCCCATTTAGCTTTATGTTTACATTCTTCCTCATTCTAACTTACAACAATAATAATGAATGGATCCCACAGTCTGTTGTAGGGTCATAGTATCACAGGCCATGTGCATTGTCTAATAGAAAACCCAAGCCCAACATGACATCATCCAAGATATTTTTCAAACCTCCCCTCCATCATGATTTTATTAGAGTCTCCACCACCACATAGATGACATCCTTTGTTTCACCCAAATCTAGGAAGACTGCAACAAGCATGGATGAAATATCTATTTTAACCCTATACCTATGGGAGGTTGATAGGAAATTATCCCCCAAAACCATGTGAATGTGATGTAGAGAAACATAACAATCAATTCAAGTTTCAAACAAACCAATTTGCAACTCTCAAACCTCTAGGATGAATGGTTTCCTTCACTAGCCCTTCATATTCCTTATAGCCCTCCTAATTGAGTTTTTTCAACATAATTTTTAAATTTGGCTGCAAACCCATGACTCATTTACCTTTTTAAGTACCCTTTATACCCTTCTTCAACATACCAAAAACTTGGGTAAGGTTGTTGTTGATAACTGAGAGGGGGGGTGAATCAGTTATCCTAATTATTTTTTCTTTCTAAATTTTCTTATTAATCAATGCAGCATTAATTCAAACAAGCAAATATTACCATGAAATGAAAAACACATGACACAGTATTTTTGACATGGAAACCCTGTTAAGGGAGAAAACCACGGGGTGATTAACCCAAAGATTATTCTCTGTTAGAAGAATAAGGAATTACAAAATGGCACTTGCCAATTAGGGCTCACTGCCCAAGCACACTGCTCACAAAGGAGGCACACTGCCTACAAGGAGACACACTATCTACAAAAGAATGTTATACAATACTTGAACTGATTGGAAGCATCCACATATGCTAGAGTTCAGTTCCAGTTAGGCTCAGTACACTGATCTACTGCACTTCATCTTTCTCTTCTCTTTATTCTGCTTACTTTCACATACCGGATCTTTCTTACTGCTTCTGTTCTTCTCTACTCTTATTCGCATATCACATCTCATCACATCACTTCTCATAACTAAATCCATCCTATATATATATCCACACAAGTGATTTCATTATCTTTCTAGTCGGCACTCAGAATAGTCTATCTTCTCACAAACTCTGTTTTGTCGGCTGAATCCTTGCACATCAAGTAATGCGGATCAAGCATATACTTGTAGATATCATTGATCATGTTGGCCAAACATGATTCATGCCTTCACAACCTTTACCATCATCAGTAACACATCCAAAAAATAGTCTGATGTTCTGTCAGTCAGTTCTTCCTCTGTTCACACTGTCACTCAAGAATCCGGTACTCAACTATTCATATCTTTTTCCTTGTCCATCACCAGAGGCTAAATCCTTGGAATATACCACTAAAGGTAGTCCTCTTGACTTCCCCAGATCCATACTACACCAAGATACTTCCTCTGAGAGATCCGGACCTGTCTGTTGGACCTTGCCACATGCTCTGTTCTTGTTCACCGGACCACAATAATCTTCATTCTGACTTCCGGTAGAGACACACCATGACTTGTGGATATGTGGAATGACCTTTGTTGCCATCAATGACAACAACCATGAATCCATATAGTGTCTCTTGCCAACAATCTCCCCCTTTGGCATTGATGGCAACACTTAGTGAAAAATGACTAAGTGTTTACACTATGCTCCCCCTTGGCTGATGCTCTGTCTTTACATACATTTTTCGGAGCTCCCCCTTAGTTGGATTCCTCATTTTTCACTACTCCTTACTCCCCCTTTAACATCAATGGCAAAGGGTAGGGTCCGCACACCAAAATTTTCAAGAATTTTACTATACTTGGCTGTATATTACATATTCACAAAAACTAAAGAATGTCTGCAAAGGATGTCTTCAATTGGATGAGTTCTGTAGCCCAACTTTGCTTCATTCTATCCAAAATTGAAATGTGACCACTCAACAAAAAATGCAAAAGCTTCTACCCTCTTAAGATCTGTCGGATCATTGGTTTGGGCGATAGTCTTAGCATCATTTATGGCCTCATGCATGGTCTCTAACTTAGGGATAATAATCCTTCTAAGTTCTCCTAGCCGGTTAATTATATTCTTCCTTTCCTTTTCAAAGTTCTTTATTGCATTTGTGATTGCAATAGTTTGACATTCTTGATTTACTATGGAGGAAGAGAGAGGATCAAAACTTTGAGACAAACTCAGTAGTTTGTCCTGTTCCTCTTTTATTTTCTTCTCAATTTCTACTGTTGCTTTTGACCAGGAGATACAAAATTTGTAAATGTCACCGCCATCCTTAAGAGCATTTTCTAAGCTTTTTATTCCAATATTCATATTTCTCCTATCATTAGAGATTAATCCTCGTACCTCTGAGAATCTCTTATCCAAAAACTCCTTCTGGACCTTTTCTTCAGCTAATTTTTCTAGAGAATCAAAATGTGTACCAACACTGCTGACTAAGGTTTTGAGATTACCGGAAGAGGAGGCTGTGGGATCTTTCTGGACCGATGGCATAATCTTTTCAAGCACTCCGGAAGCAGCTTCTATCAACTCACAGTCTTCCATATGAGACTTTAGGAGTTTTTCATTTGCCTTAGCATTTGCAAATGAAGCTATCTTCATTGTCTGTACCAGAGAGAGGGAATCAAAATTGAATGGACCTTGTAGAAGCTCCGGTTCATCAATCTCTATTGTTTCTTTGCTCAGAAATTTTTGGACAGTTTGTGCAGTGTCTCTTGCTGGAGACAGATGTTTCTTCTCTTCTGCAGTCTTGGAGCTGTCCTTTGGAGTTTTCTCTCCTTCCACATTCTTACTACTATCAGTTGTGGTCTTCTCTTTCTCTGCAACCTTGGTACTGTCAACTTCTTTTTCTTTTATCACTGCTTCTTTCTCCTGTAATTTCTCTTCTTCTTTGGATCCAGAGACTGTAGGTGAAACCGGAGGAGAAATGTTGGTTTGTTCAGGGCCCATCTCTTCTGTTGCTTTCTCAGAAGTTTCTTCTACAACACTTGTGGATGAGGGATCAGTACCCAAGTCCTCTACAACAGGAAGATTAAACCTTTTGAAGGCCTTCCGGAGGATCTCTTCTATATCCATGGCCACCTTGTCAGTCTCACCAAGCATGAGTTGATTCATCCTTGCTTTACTCCTAAACTCATCTTTGTAGTCTTTGAATATTATGTTCATTGTCTTGGGATCAATTTGAGGATATAGCTGAATAGCTATCTGCTCCCGGATCTCAAGATCTTTTGCCTGGGCATTGTTCTTTCTTATTTCTAACTCCTTTTCTAGGCTTTTAGGAATTAGAGAAATAATCTCAATGAAAGCCTTATTGTATATGTTCAGATACCTGATTGTGGCTTCCTGCAGGATCTTTTGGTCAGCCTCATTGTAGTCATCATAGAATTCGGCCATTGGTTGAAGGTTTCCATCCACAGTGACTGATTTGATTACACTCTCTAGAGACAGGGTGGGGCTTTTCAACAAATTCCTCTACCATTTCTTCCTTGTCTTGGCCTGTGGAGGGTTTACCGGATCCTTTCTTTTTCTGCTTCTTTATTTCCTTTACCCCCTCATCTGATTTAGTTTCCTCTTCATCTTTCTGACTTGTATAAGCCCTTGTGGCTTTTATTTTAGACCTTTCTCTCCTTTACCGGATGTCTGACCTTCCGGTTTTGATGTTTTTGAGCTTTTGGTTGTGACAGGTGTAGATCCTTTTGATGATCTTGTCCGGGTTGAGGTTTCCACCGGAGTACTTTTCTTGCTTTTCTTTTCTGCCTCTTTCTTCTCTTCCTCAGCCTTTCACCTCTTTTCCCAGTTGGCATCAAGTGCCTCCTTTGGGATGCCTAGGCCTTGAGCAATATGCTCTACTTCTTTTCTCACCTTCCTCTTTATCTCAGGTTCTCTAAGTTCCACATGGATCTTCACACTCAACTCCTCAAAGGTTCCAAACCTTTCTGCCTTTGGATCTTTGGGCTGACTAAGCATGTGTTGAACATGCAGTTCTACAATCTGTTCATCAACCTCATACCCCATGGGCATGATCCAGACTGTCCTTGGCTCTACTACCTCCATTAGGCACTGATCTATTTCTACCATAAAGCATACTGTGTCTTTGTACTTCTCAATAAGAGACTGGGGAATTCTTTCTCTTGCTTGCATCATGCTCTGAAAGTTCTTGAAATATCCCCACAGGGTTGTATTTCTTGCTTTAGCATCTCCAAGTCCATGCAAATAATCTCTGATTTGGATGGCAACTGGTTTGTCATTCTGCCATATCCATCCACTAGATCTAGGAAGCTCATTCATGTAATAAAAGAATAAACAAAGGATCAAACTACCATACTTGAAGGAGTTCTTCTTGTCCTTCTTAATCTTCTGCAGATTTTCCAAAAGTTGGTTTAGAAGAAGCTCACACAAATCATAGTCTGCATTCTCTTTTAGCATTTGATATGCTGTGTAAATTGCAGTTCCCGGCACTGAATTTTCCCTACTGGAGTGATAAATCTTGTAACCAATTATTATAGATGCAAATTTGACATCCGGTTCAGTGATGTCTTCAATTGTCATAGCTCTCCTATCAAATTTTGATCCGGTTGCATCACTAACTGTCTAATTTTTGACAGACTTGAGGATACGTATTCCACCAGATGAGTGCAGACCGGTTACAACCCTAATTGCATCTTTGGTGATCTTAAAAGGCTTGTTCAACGATAGGAAATTATCATGCACTCTACTCAGTACATACCGGACCCATTCATCTTCTTCAAAACAGGGGAAATGAATGCACTGTGCAAAGTGCTTATCCCGGATGGCTTTATACTGAGGTTTAATCTCAAAGGAATCATCTATCAATTGTTTATGATAGATATCCATCAATTTTGATTCTCCAAATTCTTCAATATTCGCATGTATGTAAACCCTAATGTCCTCCGTATGCAATACACCATGCGGAACACTAGAGAAGGCTCCTAGGGGATCTACCTCCAAAGATTTGTATGGATGTTTCTTGAATGTGGGGTGAGGTCTATCAGAGATCTTAACTATATTCAGAGTAGCCATTTTTCAAAAGATTTGCAGTGAGATATTGAAGACAGAAAATACCTTATGCGCCTTTGGTTGCACGGAGTTGGTTTGATTGATTTCTGGATGTAATAACTTATGTAAGTGATCTTTGATAAACTTGATGAATTTTGTTGCAGAGCTCCACTTTTTGTCTCTTCTTGAGTGAAGAATGAAGAAGTGATTAATGAGAAATCCCTTATATTGCTCCGCAAACCCAAATATCTGATTGCAATAAATGCTCGACCTACATTATTCCAGTTTGCCTTATTCAGATGACTTGAAGAACCAGATCAATCCTGATCTATGAACATCATGCGGATCTTCTAATCATGAACAAATCAAGATGACACATCACAACATCCCAAATACTCTGTCCAATCTGCAGAATAAGACAATGCACTTCCGGATCTCTCTGGACCTTTTTGTAATCCTCTATCATTCCGGAGCATCTCCTGGAACAGGTTCTACATGATCAATCACAACTTCTTCATATCTTCATGCAGACCTCTGAAATCTTAGCTGGATCATCTCAAGACTCATATCTACAAACCCTTTACTCCGCATATTGTGCCTAATCTGGCACCACTTGATTGGCTGGGGGAACAGGGTTTTCTTTGTGTCTCCCCCTGACCCAGAGCTCATTTCTTAATTTCTAGAAGGGATATCAGCACCAGAGTCTGGTGCGGATCTAACCTCTACCTTCTCTGAACTTTTCTTCACCCAAATCTTATTCATCTCATTCCTAACTTCATCCGCATTCATCTTTTGTTTACCCTTGTCTTGATTCTGATTATATACCGGACCTCTTTTGTCATGATTCTTGCTTCTGCAAACTTTTGCATTATGACCGGACCTATTACAGATTTGGCAAACAACATTTCTTTGCATATTTGACTGATAACCTCTTGATCTACATTGATTAGCCATATGACCTACTCTATTGCATGTAAAGCATCTACCATTAAATGATTTGTTCATTTGCATATTTCTGCATTCATGAGACTTATGTCCATACTTTTGCAGTTAAAGCATTGTCCGGAGAAGGGTGAATTAGTCTGATTCATTCTCTTTCTGCACTGATTAGCTTTGTGACCAAAGTGATTGTAGCTGTGGCAGTATCCATTGAAGGATGGATATCTTTGAGCATTGGGCTGTCTTACCGGAGGTCTTCTAGGCCTGTTCCTTGGATTTTCTGATCCAAAATTCTTCTGACCAGATCCGGAGCTTTCTCCTTTCTCATATCCCAAACCACACTTGTCATCTGCCCTCTTTTGACTTCCAAGAAGAACTTCAAGTTGAGCAGAACTTATCTTGAATTTCTCTTTATATTCATTTGCTGTTTGAAGATCCCTTTTGAGAGAGACAATTTGATCCTCAAGTTTTTCTTCATTATCTTTAGCATCTTCAAGATCAGATTCAAGATGTCTGATAATCCTATCCATCTGGTGGCAATCTTCTAATTTCTCTTTGAGAGATTGTCTTAGATTGTCTTCAGTTTTTCTTTTCTCTTCAATCTCTTGAGTGAACTTTATAACTCCTGATTCCATTTCATGTCTTACCATAATGACTTCTTTTGATAACTTTTCACATAACTTGGTTTTCTCAATCAGCTCTTCATTTGCATTACTTTCTTCACTTTATCTTGCCAATTGCTGGAGCAGCTCCTTTCTCTTTTTCATAGAGAGACTTAATTTGTCTTTTAGTTCTCTCATGAATTCATCAGCCTATTTGAGTCTTTCCTTTAGTTCATTGACTTCAGAGTTTGACTGTTCAAGATCCTCAAGGGCAGTCTTGAGTTGCTCCCTTAAACCATATGCATCCATTTGAACTCCTAGATCTTCCTCAATCTGTGAGGCTCTATTAGGAGGAACTTAGCTCTAATACCAATTGTTGATAACTAAGAGGGGGGTGAATCAGTTATCCTAATTATTTTTTCTTTCTAAACTTTCTTATTAATCAATGCAACATTAATTCAAACAAGCAAATATTACCATGAAATGAAAAACACATGACACAGTATTTTTGACGTGGAAACCCTGTTAAGGGAGAAAACCACGGGGTGATTAACCCAAAGATTATTCTCTATTAGAAGAATAAGGAATTACAAAATGGCACTTGCTAATTAGGGCTCACTGCCCGAGCACACTACTCACAAAGGAGGCACACTGCCTACAAGGAGACATACTGTCTACAAAAGAATGTTATACAATACTTGAACCGATTGGAAGCATCCACATATGCTGGAGTTCAGTTCCGGTTAGGCTCAGTACACTGATCTGCTGCACTTCATCTTTCTCTTCTCTTTATTCTGCTTTACTTTCACATACCAGATCTTTCTTACTGCTTCTGTTCTTCTCTACTCTTATTCACATATCACATCTCATCACATCACTTCTCATAACTAAATCCATCCTATATATATATCCGCACAAGTGATTTCATTATCTTTCTAGTCGGCACCCGGAATAGTCTATCTTCTCACAAACTCTGTTCTGTCGGCTGAATCCTTGCACATCAAGTAATGTGGATCAAGCATATACTTGTAGATATCATTAATCATGTCAGCTAAACATGATTCATGCCTTCACAACCTTTACCATCATCAGTATCACATCTGGAAAATAGTCTGATGTTCTGTCAGTCAGTTCTTCCTCTGTTCACACTATCACTCAGGAATCTGGTACTCAACTATTCATATCTTTTTCCTTGTCCATCACCGGAGGCTAAATCCTTGGAATATACCACTCAAGGTAGTCCTCTTGACTTCCCCAAATCTGCACTGCACCAAGATACTTTCTCTGAGAGATCCGGACCTGTCTGTCAGACCTTGCCACATGCTCTATTCTTGTTCACCAGACCACAATAATCTTCATTCTGACTTCCGGTAGAGACACACCATGACTTGCAAATATGTGGAATGACCTTTGTTTCCATCAATGACAACAACCATGAATCCATATAGTGTCTCTTGCCAACAATTGTTTCAGACCAACCTACTCAACAATTTGATGTTGCTGCTGTCCTAAAGGGGCAATTAGGTAACTTTTAAAAAGAAACCACCATGTAAACTCTTCCTGAACCCCAAATCTCAATTATAGGACCTTAATCAAGTTTCAAATGGATCAAATCAACAATTTGTATTATTGGAAACTCTTACAATTTCACCCAACACCAAAATCTCACTTTTTGGCCTTCTAGGCTTGGCTACTATGAGGGTTTATTGAAACTCTTATCTCTGGACCTTTTCTAACCTCACCAATGGCTCAAACATATTTATTTGGACCTGCACATTCTATACCAACCATTCCCCAACATTTACCAGGGTCATTTCATCACATTCTAGCCTCTAACCATACAAATTTGCTCAAAAATGAAGGTTTTACCAGCCTAGGGCATCACCATACACACATCAAACTCACACCTCTACTCTAGCCACTTTGAGGAATCAAAATACATGTTATTACAGTCCATTTCACCAATTTTGAGAGATTTTCACTGAAGGGATTTGTCACAAAGTTAATTTTCTCATTTCATACCCTCAAAAAATAGGGTTTCCAGTTTGCTTGCACTCAAAATGCCATAAAATGCTTCAAATTCAATAAAAATTGATGCAACCAATTGCAAAAGAAAAAAGATTCATAGGTTCATTGATTTCAATTATTAAATGTAATCCTATAATCTATACTAGGCCATACCAAAGTAGAAATAGGGACTGTTACAAAAAATAGGGTCTTTTTTTATTGATTTTCATCACCAAAGTTGGTTACAACTCCAATACAAAGCTTCTCCTTCATTGTTTCAACCCTTCCCAAGTGAATATAAATATTACACACCAAAACCAACTAAAATATTTGACAAAACTAACACTTAGACTCCTATGACTATTGGTATTCCACACTTTGCAACTTTCATTTACATCATTTTGACAATATTGCAATATTTACAAAAAAATGAACTCTCTAAATGAATTAGCTTGGTTGTAATCATTATTACAAACTTCCCCTCCAATTCATCCACCTTTTCTTCCAAGTGAGTTAGCCTTGGACCATTAATTATTCATAATTCCTACCTTAGTTTCAAGTGTGTGGGGTGGTCAGTTGATCTAGCTCCAAATCCTTCCATGCCTATGAGGTGTTGGTAATATAATAGTTTCTAGACATGTTTATTTCCACATTTGCATATGTATATGCCTCACTATTTGCTTTTCAATAAATGTGGCTCATTTTGAATTATTTCAATTGATCTATTAAATTCCAACACTTTTTCAAAATATTATCAATCTTCTAGTTTGGGTATGAACATTTTCTGATGGCATTAACAATTATTTGAGAATCTCCTTCTATGTGAATTTTTGATAAGTTGAATTTTGAGCAAGTTTGAAGCCCAAGCAACAAAGCCTGGGATTCAACTTCATTGTTCGTTCCCTCCATGATTTTCTTCATTGTTGAGGCAACCATCTCCCCATTATGGTTCCTTATTATACATCTTGCCCTAAACATGCCTAGGTTGCCTCTAGCAGCTCCAGCGAAGTTGAGTTTGTGTCAATCTTTGTCTAGCGGTACCCATCTTAGGTCTACTCTTGGATTATGAGTCGGATGAACCCTAGCTTTCCCATAAAGGGGAGGAACCACCAGGGCTTTCCAATATTTCTAAATTTCATTATCCTGGGTTGTGAATGTTCTTCTTAAGTGATTAGTTCCTTGTTTCATTTTAACCATTTCAATGATGGAATTTCCAATTTGTTGAAGAAAGCTTCATATATCATTTGTTTATCTTGGAAGAGTCTTCTATTCCTTTATTTTTGATGTAGTCAAGGTAGGAGGGTCCAATGAAGGACTGTCTAGCCTTGTCGCCTTAAACAACCAACACCATGATCGCAATAGAGATGTAACAACAACATATAGATAACCATAGAATGATAAGAGATAGTCATAAACACATGACACAAGATTTATTCTGGGAAAACCCTTAAAGGGAAAAACTTAGCCTTCAATAAATCACTTCTCATTATATTAGAATTTCAAATCTCATTACATATGCCTCTAGGGATTTTTAGGTGTTAGGTCGCAACCCAAGCTTACAAAAGATTCATACATCATTCTTCCATGTCTTCTTTCTCCTTCTCTTTATTTATTTGCTACTCTATATCTTTTTCTACTCTTTGCTCTATCTTCTGCTTCTGCTCTGCTATCTTCTAGACTTAAAACACCTCTATGTCTTCCAGACTATTCATCTCTTCACATACTTTCTTCACACACTTCATCATTATGTTGCTTCTTTGAAACAATCTTCTATCCTTCATTTATATCCTCCCCAAGCCTTCAAAACATTATCTTGTCGGCCTGATTGTAACGTGTAATATGAAACATGTAGGAAACAAGTAGGTTGGCATCCAACACTCAAAAATGCTCCGCAAATGATGGAAACTTGATGATTTTCTCCATGAAGGTCAGCTAGGTCCCAAATTACCTTGAATAATGCTCCATTAGGCTCTGCAAGTCATTGAATTGCTCTGCAAACCCATTAGGCTTCAACTGAACATTGACTACTCTATTTTGAGAAAACTGATGATCTTCTAATAGCAATAACTTTTAGCAAACAAATCCAAATGACCTCAAACTTGAATATGACGTAGATGTCATGTCATAGAAACTAAATCTTGCTCCACTCTGAGATGAAGATGTGGTAAAATGCAGTAATCTCCAATGTCTCCTCTATTAACCAGTTACACAGTCTTGACTCAAACACTTCCAACTACCTTTTCGGTGATCCAAAACTCCTAAAACTTAGATATGTTATGCCTCCTACCCTGCTCTACATAACCTCCAATCTATGAGACCATACAATCAAATGCGGTAGAATGCAGTAGTCCCCATTTTAACTTTCTAGCACTCTGCAACTCAATATTAACTATCCCAATTCATTGAATGACTTTCAGATACTCGTGCATCAGACTCTCAGGGTTAAATGAAAACTAAGCCTCTTTACTTTGGCCTGTATTCTGTTTGAATTAATATTGTCTCTTAGGATATGTTCGGTGGTCTATTCACAGGTACTTGCAACTGCCTCAAGGTCAATGGTATACTACCTCAAGTTCGGTGATCTGTTTACAAATCACTACACTACCTCATGGTCGGCGGTCTGTATAGGTCTTCTCTGTGGACTACCTCAAGTCCCTTCTCACTTCTGATGATTTAAATTCAGTGTTCTACTTACAAATCATTGCACTGCCTCAATGGTCGACAGTCTGAGCAAGTCTTCTTCACAAGTTGCCTCAAATTCTTCATTTTGCAGTGGTTTAGGTTTGGCAGTCTGGCTATAATGTTGCATCTGCCTCTCAGTTTGGTATTTTGTTGACAAACACTTGTGGGCTGCCTCAAGATCAATACCAACTTCAATCAATTAAGAGTCAAATAGCCTCAACATCCTCTAGAATAATCATTTTTCTTCTTTTATTCAGTCAATACATTCTTGAATTCCCTCTGTGATACTTCCTAACCTCTGGTTCTAGCTACAATTCCTTCCACACACATTAAAATCTTTCAATTTCTTCTCTGCATACACTGCTCCTATACTTTTCTCTATTTCTTTATCCATATTTCCTTTACTCTAGTACACAAGGTTTCTCTTTCACTAGTTCCTCAGTTGTTTAGTCTACAACAAAATTCTCCTTATGATCAATGTATCACCCTCTTCCAATTTCTATATGTTGAACTTGATGATTCAATAGGTTCTTCTTCCTCCGCATAAGTTATCTTTGCATTATTTACTATTCCTCTGGTAATATCTTCTTGGTGATATTCAATGCTTGATGTTTTTTGCCTCCATCCTTGAAAACAGGTTCTTCTGAATGATCTCCTATCAAATCCTCTTTCATCTCTTATATATCCTTCTTTGTGGTAAGAATTATGGCTTCCTATGTTGTTGTAGTAGAATATTATGTCATCTCTCCCTCTGTGATATGAATTACTATCCTTATTTTTCTCTGCATGTGGTCTTCTTTCTCTGCATCTTGATCCATATCCTTCTTTTCCTCCAACACATGAATACTTTAGTCTATACAACCCTTTGAACATACAAGTAACAGATTTATAGTTTGATCCATCAATCCATCCATAATCCTTCTGTATACAACCTGTCATAGGCTTTCTTCTCTGCATTTTACCCCAACACATCTTTTCAGAGTGATTCCTTAATCCATAGAACTTACAAGGGTATAGATCACAACACATTTTATTGCCATGTCCATGTCTATTACAATAAGAACAAAGCATACCTTTCCTTCCCTGAGTTGATTTGTTTTGACTTGTGACAACATCCTTATTCTCTTCACCCCTGATATATCCAAGACCTTCATTTCTTGATCTCATTACCGGCTCAATAGGCTTTGTAATTCCTTGCTGATATTTTCGCAATCCTTTTCCTTCATATCCCATTCTTTTCATGATGTTGTAACCAACATTGTCAACACCATCACCAACAATTGTAGATTCAGTTACATTGTTATCTTCAATCTCACCTTCTAAAGAAGCTTTTGCAGTATCACACAAATCATTAGTATCACAAGAAACATCACAAAGTTTAGGATTGGATCTTAGACTTTTATTATCTTCCATGCATGCTACAAGTGACTACTCTAACTAATTAACTTGTTCTTTCAATCTAGATATTTCACTCCCTTGTAAACTATTTTCCTTTTTCAACTTCTCTAATCTTTCCTTTAGATCTATGTTCCTCTTTTCAATTTGACCAAACAACTTGCATCCTTCTTCCAATTCTTCAAAACTTCTTTTAACATATTCAAACAACTTTAGCTCTTCTTCTAATTCTTCATTCCTCCTTTTTACATTTTCTAATTCTTCTTCAAGAGAATCATATTTGTCTCCTCCTAGCTCCCTTATCTTCTCTACCAATTCTAAGTTATACCTTTTGGTTCACACAATTCTTCTTCCAGAATATCCTTCTTGCATGTTAGGTTTTCATTTTCTTTCTTCATCCTTTTTCCAATCTTCCCCATTGAAACAAATCACACAAACAACTTAATATGAAAAGCTTACTCAGATCTTCCTTGCCTTGATCTTCCTTCTGCAGTGATTTATGTAATACTTTAGGTTTCACACTTTCTTCCAACACTTTATATCTTCCCAACAGATTCGCAACCATCCCAACAGATTCGTAACTAGCCCAACAGATTCACAACCATCACTGATGCCACTTGATACAGTCAAGGTAGGAGGGTCTAACGAAGGATTGTCCAGCCTTGTAGCCTTAAGCAACCAACACCATGATTGCAATAGAGATGTAACAACAACATACTGTTAAGGGAAAATTGGATTCAAATGAATAATCAATATAATAAATATCAAGATACCCAAAACTCAATGAAATGGTGAACAAAAGAGATTTAAATAAACAATGAACAACAACAAAGCAAACCTCCTTTAATTCGTAGTTTCCATTGATCGCCTATCACAAATAATCTTGTCTATGAATATGGCCCTCAGAAGGTGCACTTCCTTGCTATGATTCCAAGATGTTCAAGTGGAAATGGCTATGATAGTTTCACTATGAAGATGAGCTTCACAACAATGATAGTAGTGCGTAGTAACAAATGTGATTACAAGCAATGAAGGAATTGGTGCCAAAGGTGCACTCCAATTCCTACAGAGTAACGATACTTAAAGCTTGGATGAATGAAATGGAAGAACAGGGTTCAATTTATAGACTTGTGAGAGAGAAGATCAACAGTATAGAAAGAATGAGAAGATCAACGGTATAGAACAGTTGAGGAACGTGCGTGAATAGGAAGAAGACAAGTGTCACACAAAAGTTGTTTTATTTGAGTTAACCACTTTCTTTTCTAAAGATAAGACATGCTTTTCATAAATTAGAAAGATTTTTTCTAATTTAAGAGATATTGATAAAAACAAGGTTGATTGGGTTAGTTAACTCAACTTGAGATTTGCTTTTGCATGATTTGAGAGAAATTAAATAATAAATTATTCAATTTTGTGTGTATGAAGAAGAAGACTTATTTTTAGAAGATTTGGAAGATATTTGAAGAATTTGAAGATAAGAAAGCAAATTAAATAAATAAATTTATTTAATTGTTGTGCATGATTTGGAAAAATAAAATATTTGATTGTATTTTATTTTTAGAGATTGAGAGGATTTAAATAAATTTCATTTGATTTATTCAAATTTGGAAGAATGATTTGATTTAATTAAATAATTAAGAATTATTTAATTGCTTGGAAGAATTAAAGATTTTATTTAATTTTGACTTTAGAAGAAGTAATTAAATATTTTGGTATTTAATTAATTTAGAGGAATGTGAACCGAATAAATAAATTTGCTTATTTATTTATTGATAGAAGAATTAGAATGAAATAAATATTAAGAATATTTATATAGACAGAGTCATGTCATTTTTAGGCATATACATTTTGCCCCTCTTTAATTCAATGCAGTTTACGGCGTTGCTTCAAAGAATAAATAGTATTATAATGATACATGCCCCAGTTTGCCCCTGGTACAAGCTATGACGATAGGATGCCCCCCAGGAGATTGGATGAGAAGAAGGTAGAAGGCCGAGAGATGGACAATCTCATGAAGACAAAGGATGAAGAAAGAGCTGAATGACACAATATGTAAGATGAAATGATAACACACACAAGCAAGTAAGCAAGTATGCACAAATGATACAAGAACAAACAAGGTATTGCCCCTATCAAGCGGTAAACCAATGATATACGATAGTGTTGTCATGGCGGGGAATGATATATCCCTAGAGCAACACAAAGAATAGTGTCTGGTTTCAAGAAAATGGAACATGTCATGTAAGACGCGTGTGTTGGTCTGATTTCGACAATGCAACATCCTGTATAAGATAATTGATTGATTAACTGATTAAGTTGGTTTATGACCAAATAAGGATCAAGACCACTGATTGTGATTGGATCATTTGGCAAGATTGACTTGACTTGATTGGTATGGATTAAGGATGGACCTGCATTTGGATCATTGCTCAGATTGATAGCTAGAACTGTTGACGAGAGATACAATGATAGATGGATAGTTGATTTGATAGAAGGAATCACAAGCTTTTATTTGTATTGATACTCTACATTGTTGGATCTTTTATTGCATGGGATATGGATGCTTTTATGGATGTATAATGGATACGAATGGTGTTTTCTTTCTTGACATCTTGATGGTGCAAGTATTTTGAAGTGCTTATTTCATCATTGGGTGATTTTTTGGTACTTTTTCTGAATGTTGTAAGTTAATACAAGCATCTAGGTATAATTGAACCAAGATGACCTGAGTATTGTTTACATGGATTTTGATTTAGCAAGTTAATACAAGCATTGAAGTATAATTGAACCGAGATGACCTGAGTATTCCTTGCTTATCAACAGACAAGGATTACCCCTGTTCATGTTAGACCTTAGAAGTCCTTGATGATCTTTTGCTGATCATGTCATTAGACAAGGCTTCCCATTACTAAAGATTAATCCACAAACAACAAACAAAGAAAATAATCATGCCCCCATCATAGCATCTCATTTTTTGGCATCCTTAAGTAGCATAGAAAGGCATGATAGTAGAAATCAAGACTTCGTATTCTAACCATGTTTCCAATCCACAAAACATATTTGCATTTAGATGTGTTTGTTTCTTACCATAATTTGGGTAAAATCATTTAGAAAGCCATAGGTGCTTGTTTGCTTTTCTTTGGATAGGTTAATGTCCTGCGTCAGGATTTTTGCTTCAAAAGAGTGGGTTTTGTTTGTGCTTGCTTGCCTGGTGAGAAGATTCCACAATCTTTATTGGTGAGATGGACCCTAAGGAACTGACCTAGTTCCTCGAGGGCTCATTGCTAAATGGCCTTGCCTACGTGACGACGCAGAGGCAATGTAGTTCGGGGTAAACCCTAATGGACCTAAGACCTAGGCAGTAGAAAGTGGTGCGGACTCAAATAGATAGAAGGAATAGTCATGGGATGGATGGGAAAGTGCAGCCTCGGGGGCGCATTAAAAATGGCCTTGCCTACGTGATGACGTAGAGGCAATGTAATTCATGGACTTGGACCATGGGTACTAACGAGAGACACTATGCCAGGCTGACACTATAGATAGGATATGGGATCAAACCTTGGTTGACTAGGCAACAAAGAGATAGAGTATCAAGCCATGATAGGTTATTGTTAGGTTTTTATTATGGAATAGATATGGATCGAATGGGACATGAGGAAGAATGGACACTAGGTGATTGGTTTCCCAAAGATGGAGGAAGTGGTTTATCACAAGTAACGCCTGTTTACCATCTTTCACCACTTGCTTTTATTTGCACAAAAGCTAGAAAGTATGCACGACACCTGTTTGCCAGGTTTTCATCATGATACCTATCCAAGGCACCTATTTGCCAAGTTTTCACCCAAGGACGATTTTTTTGTATTTTTCTAATTTTTTGTATTTTTTGTATTTTTTTGTATTTTTTGTATTTTTTGTTTTTTTTTGTATTTTATGCCCCCCTTACATTGGGGTTCTCCTAGGTATAGAACTAGCGAAGATGCATGCTATTGATTGGGTCATCGAACAGGTCACCCTCTGATGTTGCTAACTGATATGCCCCTGATCCATAAGCAGCTACGATCACATAAGGCCCAAGCCAGTTGGATTTGAACTTGCCTTTCTTTTCCTGATCTTGTTGATTGCGGGGATCTCCTTAAGTACTAGATCTCCAACTTTAAAGACTCTTGGGTGGACTCTGTGGTTATAGCTTCGAGAAATCATTTGTTGATATGCTTTGAGATGGTCAAAAGCTTTTTGTCTCCTTTCTTCTAGCAACTCTAGTTCTTGCAATCTGGAAACTCTATATTCTTCATCTGTTATGAGACCTTTTAACGACACCCTAAGAGATGGTAATTCTACCTCAATGGGGAGGATAGCTTCTGAGCCATAGACAAGGGTGTAAGTGGTAGCACCTATGGGAGTGCGTATACTAGTTCTATAGGTCCACAGAGTGGGATTGAGCTAGATATGCCAATCACGGCCAGCATCGTTGACTATCTTCTTGAGGAGTTTCAAGATGGTCTTGTTGGTTGTTTTAGCTTGACCGTTGCCTTGGGGGTAAAAAGGTGTGGAGAAATGGTGTTGGATTTTGAATCGGTCATAGAGTTCTTAGACATCCTAGTTTTTGAAGGGTCTTCCATTATCCATGATAATGGATGAGGGAATTCCATATCTGCAGATCAGGTAATTCAGGATGAATGAGGAAATTTGTTTACCTGTGATAGTGGTGAGGAGAGCGACTTCAATCCACTTGGTAAAGTATTCAGTGGCAGTGATTATGAATTTGTGGCTGTTGGATGAGGGTGGATGGATCTTTCCCACAAGGTCAAGCCCCCATTGGTAAAAGGGCCAAGGTGTTGTTAAAGGTCTCAACTCTTGAGCTAGTGCATGTATCAGGTTCCCGTGTATTTGGCACTGCTTGCAGTTCTTCACAAACTGATATGAATCTGTTTCCATGTTTGGCCAGTAATAACCCAAACGCATGAGTTTCTTAGCTAAAGAAGGACTCCTAGAGTGTGTTCCGCAAATCCCTTCATGTACGTCTTGTAAGGCGGTTTGGGATTCTTCTCGTTCTAAACAACGGAGTAAAGTACCATCTAGACCATGTCGGTATAGGGTGTCAGCAATAATGGTATAGCGAGATGTTTGGCATATAAAGGTTTATCGTTAGTTTAAAGATAAGTTAGGTGGGAGGGTGTTGTCCTTGAGGTAAGTGTAAAACTTACCATACCAAGGTGAATCAGATCCAGCTAAAGGGCATCTAGAATAGGTTTCATGAAGATCATAAGCTGGCTGCTGAATAGTTTCCACTAAGAACTCGTACCATGACTCATTCTCTGGTATCTTGAGAAGAGAGGCAATGGTCGCCATGGCATCTGCTGCTTTGTTCTCAATCTGAGGTATTTGCTCAAAAGAGATGATCACAAAGTATTCTTTAAAGTCTTCAACCATCTACTTGTATGGGACAAGCTTTTCATCTTTGGTTTGGTAATCATCATTGACCTGATTGATCACTAGTTGAGAATCACCATAGACATGTAGCTCTTTGATTTTCCACTCTGTTGCCATTTTGAGGCCAATGACTAAGGCTTCATATTCTTCTATGTTATTGGTGCATGGGAATAATAGACAATAGGACTTCGGTATGGTGTCACCATGTGGAGTTACAAACAAGATTCCTACTCCCAATCCATGGTTTGTGTAGGACCCATCAAAGTAGAGCTTCCAGGAATGTGTTGAGATGTTGAATAGGGGTTCATCTGGAAATTCAAATTGCATTGGTGTGGTGTCTTGTAGTGGTGTATCTGCTAATTGATCAGCAATGACTTGCCCCTTGATAACCTTTCTATCTACATCAGCAATGACTTGCCCCTTGATAACCTTTCTATCTACATACTCAATGTCATATTCACTTAGGAGCATTACCCATTTGGCTAGGCGACCTGTTAGAGCTACTTTGCTTAGTAGGTATTTCAGTGGATCTATTTTTGCAATAAGTTTGACTGGATGTGCAAGCATATAATGTCAGATTTTTTGGGAAGTAAAAACTACCACAAGACATGATCTTTCTATCTGAGAGTATTGCAACTCATAGCCCACCAATGTTCGACTAATGTAGTAGACGACTCTTTCTTTATTTTCATAATCTTGTTGTGCCCGAAGAGCCCAAAGAGTTGTAGGTGTAGCAAATATGTAAAGTATCAATGGTTTCTATTGGATAGGAGGCATGAGAATGGGTGGATTCATAAGATACTCTTTTAGTTTGTTGAATGCCTCTTCACACTTCTCATCCTATCTAAATGGAATGTTCTTGTGCAAGAGATGACTGAATGGTTGACACTTGTCCGCCAGTTGTGATATGAATCTATGGATTGCTTGTAGCTTGCCTTGTAGAGATCTTAGTTGAGTAAGATTCCTGGGTGGTGGCATGTCCATAATAGCCTTGACTTTAGTGGGGTCCACCTATATTCCATTTGCTGAAACAATAAAACCTAGGAACTTGCCCGAGGTGACTCCAAACACACATTTCTTTAGGTTCAACCTAACTTTGAATTGCTCTAATCTCTGAAAGACTTTCTCTAACACATCCAGGTGGGTTTCTCTTGTGAGTGACTTTGCAAGGATATCATCTACATAATCTTCCCTGGTGATGTGCATCATATCATAGAATATGGTGGTCATAGCACGTTGATATGTGGCTCCTGCATTCTTTAGCCCAAATGGCATGACATTCCAACAGAAAGTGCCCCATGGACAAGTAAAAGCTATCTTATACTGGTCTTTCAGTGCTATCTTGATCTGATTATATCCTGAGAAACTATCCATGAGAGATAACATCGTATGCGCTACTGTTAAGTCGACTATGATATCTATATTTGGCAACGAAAAATCATCCTTGCGGCAAGCTTTGTTTAGATCTCTAAAATCATTGCATAGTCTGACTCAGCCATTAGGTTTGGACACTGGTGCTACGTTGGAGACCCATTCCGAATAGTCTATAGCTTTGATGAACCCTACATCCAGTAGTTTCTTGAGTTCTTATTTTACAAGCAGTGATATGTGTGGATGCATTTTTCTAAGCTTTTGTTTCACTGGTTTTAATCCTAGATCTAATGGAAGATGATGTAGAATCAAATCTGGATCTAACCCCGGCATATCTACGTATGACCAAGCAAAATTGACTTGCTTTTTCTTGAAGAATGGTACAAACTTAGTCTTCTCTGGTGGGGTTAGAGACTTAGCAAAGTGAATGATCTTAGGTTGTTCCTCTTTTCCAATGTTAACAGGTTCTGTGGGTTCCACAACAATCTGAGACTTCTCCTGGTGCATGTCATCAGGGAGAGTGTCAAGCCTTCCATCATCAGGTGCCACAATTGGGTTTTCACCTTCAGATGTGTCCTTTCTTTCTACTGTTTTGGGATCTTACACTGCCGCATATTGGTTTTCACCGTCAGATCCAGTTTTTATTTTGATATTTTTGCAACTGGAAGGCTTGGCACCCTCTCCAAAATAAGCCATGGTATTAAGTTCAATAGGGAAACTAGCTTTATGATCCCCTTTGGGTAGGTGGTCCCTAAGCTCCATATAGTCAATATAGGCATCATCGTTTTAGAACATATCAAGTTGTGGGGTTCCTCATAGATCCCAGTCAATAAGCTCAGGATGCATAAGGGGGAGGGAGTTAGAGGACATATCTGATTTGTTGATAGTTTGAATGGATATGCTAGGAGTATTGGTAGGGGGAGTGTTCAGGATGGTACTTTCCTCCAAGTTGTTTATTGCGATAGAACTCGAACCTTCCTCAAAAGTCGTATTCTCAGAGATAGGCAAATCACACTATAATGGCCTATGCAGTACCATTTGTCCCTCATGGTAGGGGCTATAAGTTTGAATGGTATCAACCTCTTTGTCATCGTAGGAATGCTCTGTCAACTCATCCCACTCATATTCATTGGAATCTATGTCACTGTCCACTTGAAGTGTATGGATCATTTCCACTAGACAAGCATTTTCTTTTTAGCTTTGCCCTTATCTTTATATCCTAGGCCTTTTGTATTTCTAGCCAATGAGGATGAAGAAGGTTGAATAGGTTCTATGATTCCTTCTTTTCTTAGGCCAATGGGGCCTTGTCCTTTGTAACCCATTCTATGTAGGATAGATTCACCTCGCCCATAGATTTCTGTTGGGAGCCTAGGTGGTTCTTGTTGTATGTTCTCTTCTTCTTCATTATAAAGCCATTGTAGGATATCTCTTTCCTCTGTTTCATCTGATAGGGTCCCCCATTTTACAAAGGGAGCTGTGGGAGGTATAGGAGGAACTGATGGCTTTGGAAAATGCCTAGGTCACCCAAAGGATCTAGGAGATAATGACATTTTGGCTAGATTGAGGTTGTGCTCTATGGAGTATTCCCCTACTCCCTTTTCTTTGATGGTAATTTTCTTCTCTTTGGGCTTTGATGAGGAAGCTTTAGAGGTAGAATCATGGAGTGGGGTAGGGGATGTAGATGCTCTATAGTTTGGTGTGATGCAATCAGGTTTTGAAAGGACAGAGTTGCAATTCTGAAAGGGGTCAGGGTCTCCTTGGATGGTGATTTGCTTGCCATTATGTGGGAATTTTATGCATTGGTGATAGGTAGAAGGTACAACTTTCATGGCATGAATCCATGGTCTACCTAGGAGAATATTATAGGTGAGCTCCCTATCTAGGACTTGGCACACAACGTCTTTTATCACCAGTCCCACTTGTATGGGTATGACCACTATTCCTTTTGTAGTTCTCTCCTCTTCATCATAGGCTTTGATAGTTATCTTCTTTCTTGGATCAACTACATTTTTAGAGAACCCCAATGTAAGGACTAGCTTTAACATGCAAATATTTAAACCGGCTCCTCCATCAATGAGAACCCTCTTGATGCGGTGTTTATGGATGAAGGCAACAATGTGCAAAGGGGTGTTATGAGGTTGAGACACTGAGAGGTCATCTTGTTCGGTAAATGATATGGTACTTGAGGAGGTTAGATTACCTACCATGGCCTGAAACTTCTTTTGGGCCAAGTTAGTGGGGATAGTGGTTTCCACTAAATCTTTATTGAGAATCTCCTTGTGGGAAGGAGATAGATGCAACAACTCTAAGATAGAAATGTGGGTAGGAGTCTTCCGTAGTTGGTCTATGACGCTATACTGATGGAAGTTGGATTGAGAAGGTGACAACCTTGGAGGAATGGTATTTAACGTGACTTTACCACTGCGGGTAATGATACTGCAATCATTTTGGTTAGGCTCTAATTGTTGGTTGGGCATGACCACATTGATTTGTGGTATGTGCTTTGTTATGCAATTGATGGTATAGTCGAATGGCACACTTGCGTAGTTTGCATTACTATTCCCACTATTCTAATTTTGCTTGTTGCGGTTGTTGTTGTTGCCGTTGTTGTTATTGTTGTTGTATGACCTATCATGATTGAGAAGTGGATCCTTGTAAGCCACATGTGTCTCATTGGAGGTATGTTGTTGAGTTCCTCCTTGATTTTGATCAAGAACATCTTGAATAACATGTTTGAGATGGATACAATTGTTGGTTGTATGTCCTCTTCCTCTATGATACTCACAATAGTTGATGTCTTTCCAATAGTGAGGTTTAATTTGAGGCTCATAATCACTTGTTGGCAGTAGAGAGATTTCATTGTTGGCCAATAGCTTCCTTAATGCGGATTCTTGGGACTCACCCAATGGTGTGAACTTTCTCCTTGGATTTGAGTTGAACCATGGTCCTGGCTCCTGAGAGAATGTTTTGTTGGGTGTAACATTGCTTACCTCTCCTTTGAGAGTAATATTGATTGTTACTTTGGAGCCACCACCTTGGCATCAACTACTCCATCGTTGACAACATTTTTGTTTTTAGTCCAAAACTTTAATTTTTCAATCATGTAGTTGGAGGTAGGTGTGTCCTTGTATAACTTGATTTGCGCCTTGGCGATCATATCCTTTTCGATGAACAATCCCATTTCAATGACCTTTGAAAATGAAGTAGGGAATTAAATTTGTATTTGATAGCTAAGATCGGAGTTGACATTTTCTTGCTAGTTGTCTCCATCTTTGTAGGAAGGTGGCGAATGATTTGCCACTCTTTTGCTTTGTGTTGCATAGGTCAAGCATAGAGACTTCGTGTTCAATATTGTAAGAGAAGTGTGTGATGAATTTGTTGACTAACTCATCAAAAGTTTTGATGCCCGATGGAAGCTGTGAGAACCACTCCATGGCTTGACTACCTAGAGATCTCGGGAATAGTCTCATTAAGAAAGTCTCGTTGTGAGCTACTTCCATGCATGTAGCGTTGAATTCCCTAATGTGATCTCTAGGGTCCCCTTTCCCTTTGTATTTGTCAAACTTAGGAACCTCGAATCGAAAGGGAAATGGTGTCATGTTCAAACTTTTATCAAAGGGGTACGATGCAATATCTTCTAAGGAGTAGGTTTTAGTGTTTGTACCCATCTTGAGATCCGTCATTTGTTGCTTTAGACCCTCGAGTTGTTTCCTCATTTCTTCCATAGGAGTGCTTGGGTCTATGGCTTTCTTTCCTTTTTCATGATTATTCTCCTCATTTTCTTGGATTGTGCTTAGATCAAAATCCGCAGGGAGTTTAATACCAAGATTTGTGAGATGATAAAAATACTTGTGAGGGTCATCATGGAGTACTTTCTCCAGCAAGCATTGGAATTTCTGATCTTGGAGGATTCCTTGATACTCTTCGTGAGAGATTTCTTCATCACTATCATGAGGGGTGATGATGTGGTTGGATGATCTGTCCATTTCAAGTCACTTTTTGTATTAAGATCTAGTAAGAACCATGCAAGGTGACATGGGACGAGGTGGGATGAAACTAGAGATTTTGGCAAGGTGCTGATGGAGACTATTGAGAATAGGATACTTATGACAAGACTTGGACAAGGGACTCTTTCGATCAATAATTCCAAGTAAGACGACCGATACAAGATGATAGTCACTAGTAAGGGTACTCGATACCTATCTTACTATGTAGGGACTAGTCATGCACCAAGACCACTAGTGAAGTTCTATGACCTACTAGGGTTACTTGAATCCAAAGTGATACGAAAAAGGGGCCTATGCTGACCTGATATGGGATACTCTGACTTTGGACTAGGAAGACCTGACATAAGCTGAATGGGATGACCAACAAAAGAGAGACTTTGATGTGAAATGGAGGAAAAAAAAAGGATTGCAAGGTAAGACCTGATCTCAAAACCTAAAACTAGATTGAAATGGGTATCCAGAAATGACAAAATTTTTCTCTCAAAGATTGTGCAAGTGCTCACTGTCACGCATGCGCCAAAACAGATGCACTGTAGAAACTGGTAAATATCAAGATACCCAAAACTCAATGAAATGGTGAACAAAAGAGATTTAAATAAACAATGAACAACAACAAAGTAAACCTCCTTTAATTCGTAGCCTCCATTGATCACCTATCACAAATGATCTTGTCTATGAATATGGCCCTCAGAAGGTGCACTTCCTTGCTATGATTCCAAGATGTTCAAGTGGGAACGGCTATGATAGTTTCACTATGAAGATGAGCTTCACAATAATGATAGTAGTGCATAGTAACGAATCTGATCACAAGCAATGAAGGAATTGGTGCCAAAGGCATGCTATAATTCCTGCAAAGTAACGATACTTAAAGCTTGGATGAATGAAATGGAAGAATAGGATTCAATTTATAGACTTGTGAGAGAGAAGATCAACAGTATAGAAAGAATGAGAAGATCAATGGTATAGAACGGTTGAGGAACGTGCGCGAATAAGAAGAAGACAAGTGTCACACAAAAGTTGTTTTATTTGAGTTAACCACTTTCTTTTCTAAAGATAAGACATGCTTTTCATAAATTAGAAAGTTTTTTTCTAATTTAAGAGATATTGATAAAAACAAGGTTGATTGAGGTAGTTAACTCAACTTGAGATTTGCTTTTGCATGATTTGAGAGAAATTAAATAATAAATTATTCAATTTTGTGCGCATGAAGAAGAAGACTTATTTTTAGAAGATTTGGAAGACATTTGAAGAATTTGAAGATAAGAAAGCAAATTAAATAAATAAATTTATTTAATTGTTGTGCATGATTTGGAAAAATAAAATATTTGATTGTATTTTATTTTTAAAGATTGAGAGGATTTTAATAAATTTCATTTGATTTATTCAAATTTGGAAGAATGATTTGATTTAATTAAATAATTAAGAATTATTTAATTGCTTGGAAGAATTAAAGATTTTATTTAATTTTGACTTTAGAAGAAGTAATTAAATATTTTGATATTTAATTAATTTAGAGGAATGTGAACCGACTAAAGAAATTTGCTTATTTATTTATTGATAGAAGAATTAGAATGGAATAAATATTAATAATATTTATTTAGACAGAGTCATGTCATTTTTAGGTGTATACACATACAGATAACCATAGAATGATAAGAGATACTCATAAACGTATGACACAATATTTATCATGGGAAAACCCTTAAAGGGAAAAACCCATCCTTCAATAGATCACTTCTCATTATATTAGAATTTCAAACCTCATTTATGCCTCTAGGGCTTTTCAGGTGTTAGGCCGCAACCCAGGCTTACAAAAGATTCATACAACATCATTCTTCCATGTCTTATTTCTCTTTCTCCTTTATTCACTACTCTGTATCTTCTTCTACTCTCTATTGTCTTTTGCTTCTACTCTGTTGTCTTCTAGACTTAAAACACCTCTGCATCTTCTAGACTATTCATCTCTTCACATACTTTCTTCACACACTTTGTCACTATGTCACTACTTTGAAACAATCTTCTATCCTTCATTTATATCCTCCACAAGCCTTCAAAACATTATCTTGTCAGCCTGATTGTAACGTGTAATATGAAACGTGTAGGAAACAAGTAGGTCAACATCCAACACTCAACAATGCTCTACAAATGATGGAAACTTGATGCAATTCTCCATGAAGGTTGGCTAGGTCCCAAATTACAACGAATGATGCCCCATTAGGCTCTGCAAGTCATGTAATTACTCCAGAAACCCATTAGGCTTCAACTTAACACTGATTGCTCTGTTCTAATAAAATTGATGATCTTTTGACAGCGATAACTTTTAGAAGACAAATCCAAATGACCTAAAACTTGAATAAGATGTAGATGTCATGTCATAGAAACTAAATCCTACTCCACGAGCTCTAAGATGAAGATGCGGTAAAATACAGTAATCTCCAACATCTCCTCTGTTAACCAGTTACACAGTCTTGACTCAAACACTTCCAGCTACCTTTCCAATGATCCAAAACTCCTGAAACTTGGATATGTTATGCCTATTGCCCTTCTCTACATAACCTCCAATCCGCGAGGCCATACACTTAAATGCAGTAGAATGCAGTAGTCCCCATTGTCATTTTTGTCACTCTGTAACTCAACATTAACTGTCCCAATTCATTGAATGACTTCCAAATTCTCCTGTATCAATTTCCATAACTCCCAAATCACCATTGAAGGACAACTAATATAAATGCTTGAAAATACAACATTATTTGTAAATAACTGGCCAAGCTACAAAGAGAGAGTCGATGCCTTGAGCAAGGGGACTGGCCTAATTTAGCTCTTCTATAACTTATTTCCAACATTTTTCCATGAATTTATAGCTTAAGAGTAGGTAATTTGTGGTTTCCTCATCCTTTTACATAGTACACATCTAGAGGGGCCACAAAAGCCCAATTTCCATAGTCTACCTATAATGTCGCTTTTGGCCCATTTAGTATTTTTTGTGAACTTGGAAGAATGTGTGGAAAATATTTTTAATTATTTAATAAAGGGAATATTTAATTAATTAAATTATGAAGTCATCCTAAGTATTCCTTTATATTTAATTAATTATTGTGCTAAACAAAGGAAAATAATAAAGTAACTTTATAAACTATCAAAAGTGGAGTTTATTTTAATAAGGGGACACTTTATAATTTGAGAGGTGAAATAAAAGAAAATAAAAGTAATTCCTCTCGAAAAGATATAAAAAGAGATTTGGTAATTCATTTGGGTCATTCTTGGTATTTGCATTATTTTGAAACCCCATTTCTAGAGGTTGAGAAAGTTTGTTCAACAACAGCCTAGGATGGAAACCCGAAGGCAAAGATTGGTTTCAGTGATGAAAGATCCTTTGTAGCCAATATGGTGTGCTTCATCCAAAATCACAATTTGTACAAATTTTTATAGGTTCAAAGGATTTGTGCTGAAAGATATATCATTTCATAGGTTTTTGGGTATTTACTTGCAAGAAGAATTCATTACTAAATTTGTGTGATTTTCTTTACAAATACAAATTTAGATTTTGTATAAAGATTTCATTGAATAAATTATTGATTTCATTGAAGATGGTGGTGAAGTTTTGCTAGGGTTTATACCTTATTTCTAGGCCTAGCATATTTAAGCATTTTTAGAGGAGGTGATTCATTTGGGAAGCCATTTTATTAATTATTTCCTATTCTACACTAGTCGTAGCTTTCCTAATAGTTGCAACTTCATCTAAGGGTATCTAACCAATACCAAAAGTGTCACAGTTTTATGAGAGCAAGCTGTGGGTTCTTAAAAGATGCATGGCAGTCTTCCTTGGTGGCACCTACATTGATTTTAGAGTTTTACGTAGTCATATCCCTTGAAGGAAGTGAGAAGTGAGACTTAGAGGAGGCGTGACTCTCTTAAGGAGGCTCCAATATCATTTGCAATTTTGTACAAGTTGGCCACCTAGATGGAGCTTATTTATATTCTATTTTAGTATCATATTTGGTATGTATGAAGGTTCATTGAAAGTGTGTTTAAATTCTGAATATTTGATAATTAAATAGCAAGTTTGGTGTTATTGTATTCAATCTCCTTTAATATAGATTTACAGTAAAATGTTTGACAATATGCCTATCATTCATCTATAAAATTCAAGTGCAATGCTGAATGTTTTTCATGCTCTAAAACCATAAACAAGTTGTTCCAAAACATAGAAACTCATAATACTAGTTTGAGCAGCATTTTACCAAGTGTTTGACGAAATGCCTATATAGAAAAAATAAAAAATTTGTGGTTCTCAGTTAAAAATCTTGGTAGGGGATTTTACAGTGGTATCAAAGCTAGTTTTCATGCTATTTTGTGGGAAAATTATTAGTTTGATGTAGAAAATTAGTTCATATGCATCCTGGTGAAGGGTCTAACAAGTACTATTTGAGAAGAAGACAATTTAATCAACTAGTAAATCCAGAAGGAGGGCTTCCTATTGCAAGTTTAGAAAATAAAGAACCTCCATTTTTTAGATTTTCATAGTGAAGAAGAAAATATCATGGGTGATAAAGATATTCAAGATCCTAGTACTAGACAGATCCTTAATGACCTTGCTAGAGGTCAGTAACAATTGATTTAGTTAATAACTCAAAAGATGCAAAGCAATAATACAAATCAGAATAATAATAGAGGTAACCAACAAAATGGAGGTAATAACATGGAGTAATGGAGAAACTAGCAATGTTGCAAATAGTGCAAATAATCCCATTAACATCACTAGAACCACTACGGCCTCTAATGCCTAACTTCTTATATCAGCACACAAATTAGGATGGTGGAAAACAAGTTATTAGTGAGAGCTTTATAGATTGTATGCATGAGTGGCAGTCACTTGGTGATGAGTTTCAGGTTGCGATGTCTCTACAGGATTTTTGCTAGTTAAAGTATGGGAACAGGCCTAGAGGTGAAAGAGGATAGAATAAAGAGTTGCAGTGAAAGTTGGTTAAGGTATCCCTTCCCTCTTTTGATGGTTCTTCTAAATGCACTGCACGTGCATTGATACAAAAGTTGTATAACTATCTTGGTTTAAACCCAATGTTTGAAAATGAAGTTATCAAATTTGCTAGTTTGCATTTGGAGGGTGATGCACATGAGTGGTGGTATCATGGAATGGTTACATAGTGTCATAGCGTTAATACTTCTTATGCAAATTTTACTCAGAGGCTTATAGATAGGTTTGAGAAGAAAGATTATGAATATCATTTCAAAGAGTTGGCCCAATTGAGGTAGAAGGATGTTATGTGGAAAGAGTGATCTAGCATAAGGAGTTAAACTAGGTCAAACCCTCTTCTAAAAACATTGGGGCACAAACCAAGTTTGGCTTCTACCCAAGAAGGAGTGCCAAACTACATGGGTTCTTCCCTTTTTGTTGTATATATAAGAATCAACCATATTCAACCAAGATCAAGCAAGCAAGCTAGGGCAAATGAACAAACCCTCAATGACAAAGATCAGACTATAACTAACTATCCAAGACATATCTTAGAAAACCAAAAGCACAATAGAGATCAGGGAGTGATTCAGAACCAAGATCTGAAAGAAGAAATGCCAAAGACTAGGGTGCTTGGGTACTCTAGACACTAATTAGGGTTTTCCATAATCTCAGGATATCATCAAACCTGCACCAACCTACTTTGTCTTCTTCTTCTTGTAAATTATCTTTAGAAACTTGTTTCTTTGACCTGCACACAAGGAAAGAGGAAAAGGTTGTGTTGTGTATAAGGGCTTGCCTCAGTCAAACCCTATGTTGGTGTTTCCACCTCCACTACATCTATGATTAGATCCAAGAGTGTATGCCCTAGGAGGGCACCAGATCTGCAATATGTGATAGAAATATGAATAAAAATGATGATGATTACCACAAGATGTGAAGCCCTAATTGATGAAGATAAGTCAATATCATTAACCAATAAGGAGAGCGATGAAGAAGGCTTGAAACTTACTTCAAGACCTACAAACAAACTTCACTAACATCGACAAGTAGATTGCACTTCCAAGCATGAAGAACACTTTAGCATAGAAGATCAAACATGAGAGCAAACTCCAATTTCACATTAGGAAAATTCCCTATAAAATGAATTATAAAACTCCTTTATATATTCCCACTCACAAATGATGAATAAAACCAAATGGAGTTGACATATACAAACTAGGGAGGTGTTCTAAGATGACATCACAAGAGAGGGTCTAAAGAGCCCATCTGGGCCTAGGGTGCTCAGGCACCCTGGTCCTTTAACCCTCCAGTGAGTATCAACTATCATGGGCTTAGTCCAATCCTATGTTTATTATGTTGAGTTTATTCATCGGGATTGAGATTTTATCATTTTATGCTCAAAATGGTGTTAAAATAGGTCATGATTAACAAAAGTAACAATTTAGATCCAACCACATGCTAAACTAAGTGTAAAATGCTAGTGTACACATTTTACTCTATAACATTTATCTCCTACTTTAGCGTGGATACAAACTACATTCTAACTCACACTAAATGATGGAGAAGACAAATTTCAAACACACAAACATAGAAGTCCAAAGAATTCTACCAAGTTGTGGACTATAGGTAGCTCCCCAAGCTTAGGATTCTAAGGTTGTAAACACATAAGCAAAGAGATTCCAAACACACAATACATTGCAACATAACTCACATATACATGGAGTACTAAAAGAATTCATAGGAGTACACATGAAAGACACACAATACACAAAGGTAATACACACCATACACAATGCATACACGCTTGTCACAAATCATACACATAAAGCACAAAGTACACATAAGACACAAAGAATACATAGAAAACACATGGAAAGCATGATGAAGACACATAAGACACATGGAATCATTAAGGTAAAATAAATTTAAACACAATACATCAAACAATGTAACAAACAAAGAAACATAGAAACACACAAGGCACATGACTCTGACACTAGCTTTCTATGTCGTTAGGGGTCATGTGAAAAGAAGTTCCACCATGGATCACACACTAGTAAGGACTGCTGAATTACTAGGTGACCATGACAAGTCACATGAAGCACAGGGCTAGCCAACTTTGTTGCACTAGGTGGTTCATGGACCAAAGAGGAAATATCATAGGCTAGTGAGGACCACTGAATCGCTAGGTGAATTCCATGCCAACAAACAACTATGTAACAAAAAAAAGAGAGCATAGCATGATGTATGCCCCACCTTAAAGTGATTGCTAACTCCTATCAAGGAGCAATTTCTTTAAGGTAGAATAGACCACAAGACAGGCATGAGAGATTTCCAGAAGCACATTCCCATAAGATATGTGTTCCCAAAAATTACATCACATGAAGGGGTTGCCCCCACAAAAGTAAAAGTGAGGTGATACTACGGGCATGATACACAATGGCTTGTGTAGTCATGTTATGACACTAAGCATAGCAAACAGGTGCCACTTGAATCAAAATATGAAAGAATTAACATGTTATACTAAGTAATTTAACACAAAGGGATCTACCTAACTGGTGTCAGTATATGAATTTGGTTGTATAATAGGAGATATCTTGAGACTATATATGTTTGTAACTATCATCATCCACCAACTAGTAGAACTTCAGAGTCAAAGGAAGAAGTATCACATAAAATCAAAGTAAAAATCCTTTGGGTCAACAAGGGAGAACGTTGAAGAATCCTACACCTTGCATCATCCCCAAAGGACACAGCAACAATACAAATTATGACATATAGAAGAATGATGATACAAATAGAGATAATGTCATAATGGATTTCAGTCCCTTTGTATCCTTGCACCTACAAGGTTCTCAAGGGTCATCCAAAGAGAGCTTAACAACAACAAAATTAACATAAATAAAGCATCAAGCAACACAACATGGGAGAAAACAATCACATGCACTCATAACATAATAAAACTAAGAGACCTCACTTGTTAGTCATCCTAAAGCAAATCATCCTCCTCCCAATCTTTCTCATCATCTATTTAGAAAGGTGGACAAGATGCAAGAGGAAATATAGCACGTGAGGTATAAGGAAAAAGAGCTATACCTATATTATCTTCAGATTCACTATCAAAATGTAGCACAATAAGTGCCATTGTCACTTGTGAAGCTTCATCCTTCTATAGAGGAGATGCAACATCAGTAGATATATCTTTCACATCCGTCGGTGATAAATGCTTGCGAAGAGGGAGATTCTCCTCTCCTACGGCAAGGTGAGCCATGGTACAATGATGCTTCTTTCTTTCTCACAATCTTATTTCACTTAGCTTTATTCATGATGTTTGTTAAGGGAACCATAGTACTTATCTGCCAACGTGGGTTCCTTTTCTTCCTTTGCTTCGAGAACATTAGAAGAAACAAGAGGACACACCAAAGGATGGGAGACTATAGGGGAAGGGTTCCTCATTGTTGGATGCTCTTCCTCCTCAACTTGTGAAATAGGTGGAAGTACAAGAGCATCCTCAAGCAGTTGAGAAACCTCAGGAAATAATACATGACTAATCGATTGATTTCCACTAGTCTCCGCGCGAAGGAAGGTGGTACAAAAGTAACATTGCAATTATGGGGAGTTTTATTTTGTACACAAATGTTGCCTCATTGTCCTTGAAGGGGTGGTAGAGAGGGAACCTTGGCATATCTACCAGATGGTCAGGGATGGGGAAGAACCTTTGATTCGAGCTTAGCTTCATTCACCACTTGTGGGACAAGAGGAACTACTATCGTGGCCTCAAAAGATCGAGGAGGTACAGGGACATCACAAGGAGGAATATTACTAAGTAGTAAATCTGCTATTTTCTTTTCTTTAAACTTTTAATATAATAATAAGGATAAATCCTCTCTAGCTTGAGCAACTCCAACTAGTTGTGGCCAGAAGTAGTCAAGTCTAAATTGTCCATTGCAAGCAATGGGTTGGTACTAACTATGATGTACAGTGTGGACACGTCCCTCAAATAGAAACTTTAAGCACTTGTGAACCATAGAGGGGACCATCTTCATGGAGTGGAACCATGGGTAGCCCAACTTCACATGAAATAAGTCCGATGTAGGAATGATGACAAAATTAACATCTAAGGCTCTTAGCCCAACCTTGACTTCAAGAGTTAAGGCACCAAGAGTTGGAAGGATAGACCCATCATGTACTCTAATATCCATCTTTGATACATCACAGGTATCTCAATGTAAACCATCCATGTAGAGAAACCCTTCAGTTATTACATTTACCATGCATATAGGATCTATCATAGCACCTCGAATAGGTTTACAATTGATTTGAATAGTAATGTAAAGAGGACCATTAGGAGCTTCAATAGTAGCATCATGTGGAGTAAAAGATATAGTAGGTTCCAATTCCTCTCACTCTTTGTGAGGATGAGCATCCACCATGAAAATATCAATAACATTAGAATTGTGATGGGGTAAACGATCAGTATATATTTGAAGATTTTGATTAGGATCCACCACCGATTTATTCCCTTTGTCATTCACACTAGCAACCTAGATGACATTGGAGTCAATTAGGTCTTGAACTTCATGTTTAATATGCATACATCTTTTACTGTCATGGCCAATGGAGTGGTGAAATTTACAAAAGGCCTTTGCATCAAAGGGAGATGATTACATCTTGCTTGGATTAAGAGCTCTAATGGGTGGAATCTTGATTAGATTGTTTTGCAAAAGTTGTGTCATGAAAGCTTAGAGAGATTCAGATAATGGTGTGAAGTTTCTTATTTTTTTATTTCAATTTACACATGGTGGGATCAGGAGATGACATTGCCACCACATGTTTTCTTATGTTACTAGCTGAAATCTCATTTATCTTGATGAAGTTTTTGTTTTGTATTTTGAAAGAATGATTATGAGAGGCTTCGAATTGACCAACTGGAGCCGATGAGGGATTATGCTCATATTGACTAACCAAGAGTTGATAATCACAAAGATCCATGCAAAGATGAGTAAAAGAATCATATCACATCAATAATATCTTATCAGAGATGTGAGGTTGTAAGTTGCCTATAAATATTCTTTGTACATCAACATCTGAAATATAATATTGAACTTGTGAGAAAAGGGCTTGATAACAGCCCATAAAATTTGTTATTTTTTCTTTTGTTCCTTGTTTGCAATGAACCAAGTCAGTCAAAGGGACTTGAGGTCCAATGTTCACTTCGAGGAATTTATTAACTAATTGTGAGAAAGAAGTTATAGAAATAGGAGGTAGTGAGCAAAACCAATCCAAGGTTGTATCCTTGAGTGATCTAGGAAAGAGTTTTGCCAAGATTGCATCCTCAAAGAAGAAATCACTACACATAGAAGTAAAGGTTGCCACATGGTTGTTAGGGTCTCCCTTCCCATTATATTTCTTCAAGTGAGGGGTCTCAAACTTCTCAGGCATTTGAGTTCTTGGGATGGAATATGAAAAAGGGCTACGAATATAATGTGTTGTCATATTAGGTTTAGGTGGACTATTGCTCATGCTAGCCAATAGTTGTTGGATGGAGGTCATATTTTTCAACAATTGGTTTATGACAGGGTCGGAAGCTAAATTAGGTAGAGATTAGAATGAATTAGAAGGACTAGGTGATGGTGTATGAGTAGCCTTTTGGAATGTCATAACAGGTTTAGATGTAGGTGGAGTAACATTAGGTGTGGAATTTATGTAACTATATGGAATGGTATTATAATGGTGAATAGAATTCCCAGTAGACAACCCAACACATGTGGTAGAACTATTACTTGGTTCTATAGTAGTAGTGAGAATAGTATAAGTATAAGTAGCAATAGGGAGTGTTGGTATGGGTATCAACACTTGAGTCCCTATTTGATTAGAAAAAGTGACATTGGTGATGATTTCAGCACAACTAGATGTAGATAAAATGTTGTTATGCACTATATGAGCAAGGACATGCAAGAATTCCAATCCTTCTTGACCTTTGAGAAAAAGACTTCTTAGACTCTCAACAATAGATATAGTCTCTTCAGCTATGTGTTCCGAGCTTACAAATTGCTAGAATTTGGCCAACTTCATGTCTAATATCTAAATTTGAGCTTCAGGAACATGAGCCACAAGGTCATCAATGATGGATTCATGGAAGTTTGATGCTTTAGGAAGATGCAAAGTAGGGATATCATGAAGAAGTAGTTGACCTTGTTGTGTGATAAGACTAGGAACTTGGGGTTCTGATGTATTGGTATCATCGTTATGCAAAGCATTAGAACCCATGATTCGAAGACTTCTTTGCACAAGAATGTTATAATTGGGGCACCAGGTCACAAAGCTCATAAAGCATCTACAAGCTTTAGTAACACACAAGATGCACCAATAGAAGAGATGAATGATGAAGAAAAATAAGGATTTGAGTTTTTGTTTAAGTGAATCAATTTTTAATTCAAATGTAAACAAACATAATGCAAATAATATATCCTTGATCAAATTCAACTCTACTCAAATCCACTTAGGTATGAATGATGCCAATGCTTAAATCAAACCTAAATTTCAATGCTTTTTTTTTCAAAATGCAACAACTCAAAATTGTTCTTAATTTCAATTTTCAATGCAAGATGATAATTTTAATATTGTAGGAAAATACAAAATCAGATTTGGAATGCAAATGACAGTAGAAAAATCTGAAATTAAATATCAATCACAAACCCTAGATTCCAACATTAACTAGGTTTTCTCACAAAATGCAACTTTTTTTGACAATTTCTAGCAATGAAATGGATTCAAATGCACAACGTATGGTGTAGTCATGGTTAGGAGGGTCCACAAGGTGAACAGTCCATGCCGTGTGTTGATGTATAAAATTGCGTAGGTTCCAACACCAACATGGGAAGTTTCAAGAATGTGAGACTTGATACTTGAAACAACCTCCATATTTTACAGAAGCTGGCTCTTCCTATTTCATTGGGGTTTTAGGTAAAAGGAAGAAGAAACAAGATTACAGATATAATAAGAAAAACTTCTAAATCTATGGTGATGCGCCTGAATGAAATATATTTCCTTAACTAGCACAATGATTAAATTCTTACAAATTGACTATATCAAAGAGCAGATACTGCATGATTAATATAGATAGATAATAAATGAATTTAAAATCAAAGGCCAAACTCAGAAAATTGACATAGAGACACATATAATATCACCAATGGAATAGAATAGAGCTTCTTTCATTAACAATTCGGCAAATACAAAAGGCACAAAAACATGCACAGATATATCAACTTCCTTCTCAGAATAGCTAAACTAAGGCAAAATGATATAATCTGACCACAGTCAAAAATTTTGAATTCTTAATCAATAATGTATATCACTGTGTTACAAAACTTCTCTACTTATAGCCATGAAATTTGACTCAAGATCACCTCTAACCATCAGGATCTCAACAGCCTAAACAGAACTAGAACTCAAGTGGGACTTCGACTGGTACTGAGAATCTCCTCAAATTTGCAACTATCTTCCCAACGCGCTCATTAGTCGAGTGATAAAATATGTGGCACTATAACTGTAACTTTGTTGCTACACGTGACATCATCCATGAGTTCTCAAACAGCTTCAAAATATACCACATGGCACCTTCCACTCAATGCTTAGCATCCTTTCCATTCAAAAGGGACACACAAAATAGTGCCACCTGTCACCATTCGCCACACTTGAAACTTGATAAGTGGCAACTTCCAAGAATCAAAACTAGAACACCTGGCAATCTCTGCTAATCTTAAAAGCTTATTTAGTTTATGTCCCAAGCACCTACGACAATGACACTTGTCACTTCCCGCATCATTTAGAAACTATAGCATTTATCTCATGGGACCCACCATATGCTTTTTTACTTCCCAAAATAGAGACACAATATGATGACACATGGCATCATCCGCATAAAGGAACAATAGGAATGTGGTGCCCTCCTGCTATATCTAAAGCTTGATAAAAAGCGTCTCCCGAAGCCCTGCGGAGATGATACTTGTCACTCTCTGAGTACAACTGAACTTATAAGAAACTTATACATGGCGACCTTTGGCCATATCAAAATGAAAAGGTTCAACCATCCGCATGCAGCACGTGGCAGCCTTCATACAAAACTGAAACTATATCGTAACATCCTTTGGACCCACCACATGTGTCTTGGCACTCGAGGCTTAACAAAATGGATACACATGGAAGCGTTCGTCACAACAACAAAAGGACACTTGGCGACACCCACAAGCAAGCTGTAGCACAAGGAACTTTTCACTAAGGCCAGTGACAGCAACACATGGCACACTCCACACAAAGGAAACAATTTGAAACACAACTGATATAGTAAGAACTGTAAAGCATAAACACTGAGACCACGAAGCATAAAGAGACATACATAATACATAATACTTAGAAACTGTGGAAACTAGAGGAATACTAAAACTATAGAAATGATGAACTGCAATCAATCAAAAAGGCTAAAACATAGAGTTGGACTCTATAGTTCTTGGTGACTACATGGACCTCTACGCCTGCCCAGAGAGAACTCCAAAATCAACAAAATCTCAAAATTGTACCACCACTATCAATGAATCTCAATTATAATTTATGTAATGTGGTCTGATATATAGACTACTTTGAATCTAACAATCCCTATTTACCTTGTAGATCTTGAAAATCAAAATCTAAATTGATGATGTCTTTGTGGGAAAAAGACTACAAAATCTGAACTACAGCATGTAATTAAAATTCAAGCTGAGCCATTGGGACCAAGATAGCTTCCACTTCTTCCACATTGGAGGAATCACTCAGACCCTGAAAAATAGTCTAATCATTTTGTTTAGTTAACAACAAAGCCTTTATATCATCAATCATTAAAACTATATTATCATCAGGAAAAGGAGAAGGCAAACCCAACTGCACTAAATCCTCAATATGCTTCTTCATATTCTGAACTCATTCCTTAACTATATCCAAAAGTTCTTTACAATTCATTGCAGCAGAATTACAACTCAACACTTCATTCACCCTTTTGGTAGTAACCATTCTATCACTTACACCAGTTGCAGATAGGGTCTCATCAGATGTGTCATAAAGTTTCTGTAACAGGAGTTGGGAGTTTGAAAATCTTAATGAAACAATAGACAAATTTGCTTGCACAGAAGACTCTACCTTCTCACAAAGTTGTTGGGCATTTAGCAGGAAGGTGAGGGATGGCTTAAGCTATACAATCTCCTCAGAGATTCTTTTCCACATAGATGCATATATCTCCTTTACCAAATTCAGACCCCTACATTTTGTGGCCTTTGTGCTAACTCAATTGTTAATTGCTTTGTCTTTTATTGTTCAACCATTAATTGGGCCTAAGCTGTACTACTTAGATTTTGCTCTTTTGAAAGGGTCTACTGCAATTGTGACACCTCTTGCATTTTATCCTGATACTTCTTCTCTAGAGTGGCTTTCTCTTGTCTCAATATAGTAATGTTTAGTAGCTTTCTCCTGTGCTAACTCAGCCTTCAAGGTTGTGACCTGAGCCTGTGCTACTTGATGTATCTGTAAAGATACAGTAGACTGCAAATCTTTGTTCAAGGTATCAATTTCTTTAACCTTAGCTTGTATCTCTAAAGTTAAGATACTATTATTAGCTTTCTCTTATGCCAAATCTGCTTCAACTTTCTTTGATCTTTTTGATATTTTCAAATAATCAGTGGTAACTACTAAAGCAGTTTCATTCATCAACTCTACCCTATCTTGTGGTCTGAAATGAGTCAGATCCATGGCCACTCCATTCATTGTATAATCTTGTGGCTGCAATTGCTCCATAAGTTTGATCACATTTGGGGCTAAATGGGTACTAGTTAAAGACTATTGAATAGGATCAAACAAGGATTTCATGTGAGAAACAACATGGCTTTTATTCTCTTTCTTCCTCTTCTTTTCCATTTGAGCCTCTCTTGCTTTCCTTGCTGTGCCAACTTGTTCTTGAAAAATAGGAGGTGAGGCAATGTGTCCACCAGCAAACAGATAACCTTGGGGCAAGCCATAAGGAATGGTAGTCACTTGCTGGCTTGGGTCAAACTGAGGAAAAGCCTACTTGGGTATTGATGGAGAAAATAGGGGTAAGGATGTGGCATGTGATGACATGGCTGGTGAACTGGCAAATGGGGCAAAAGTTTGAATTAGCGCAATAGAGGTGGTAGGAGGCATGGAAGAATGGGTTATTTGGGCAACCACCCCTATATGAGAAGAAACAAAAGAAGGGGAAAAGAGAGAAGAAATACTAACTTGAACCGCCGATGAAGTCATGGGAACTTGTTGTTGCGGGGGCACTGATACATCTTCTTTCTCTTCTCCTAAAACCAATTTATGTTTTCTTTTCAAAAGCCTCTATGTTGGGTCATTAGGATCCTCTTATTCTAAATCAATTACTATTTGATGAAAAGGTGTCGCTCTGAGACTCCCTGATGTCGAAGCTATTTGAGTCTCATGAGACGGTGATACAATCTCCTTTTCATTCTGTAAGGTGCTGAGAGATGGAGGCCATGGAACTCTAGGAATTTCTACCGCAACATGCTTAGTTTCTTCAAACTGTTGAGCTCCCTCTGATGTTCCTTCTTCTACTCTTGAATCTCTAGGAATGTTGCTAATGTCAGGGCTCAATACCAGGGACATATGAAACTCATCCCAAACTATTTCCCATTCTTCATTAGTCTCAACATCTCCAAAAGTATGGGTAAGCTCAGATATCTCCTGCTTGTATTTCCAGTAAGTAGCAATTTTCTCTGCATTCCATTCTTTCTTTTTCAAAGTAGCTCTGAGACCTGTAGTCATAGACTTCTTTGGGTCAAAATCTTGTATCTTCTTATAAAAAGTCTCCCATGGCATGGGACCCTCCTCTGGCAGGTCTTTCAATTCAACATAAACTGTAGGATCATCCTGCTTTGGCAATCTCCTCTTCTCCCAAAAAGGGTGTCTTTCATGAATGAATTTTACAGAAACTTTATTATTGACAATTGAAGAAGCTAAGAAACTATCTGGATCATATTTCCACTTATCTTCAACTATCAAGAAACCATAAGCTGCTAATTTCCTCAATAGGAGGTTTTTAGTTTCTCTCCTCTCAATTGTTATTTTCTCTCTTGTCCAAGGAACATCATACATTTTCCTCTTCTTCTTTTTATAACTAAAATTGTTATCAATGACAGATATTTGCTGAGCCACTTCTAAAAATGTAACCCTGGGAGTCAAAACCTTTGGGAGAAGGACAGGCTCTTCAGCAAAGCCACGAAGTCTGATAATAGTTGTATGGGCCCTGAAAAAGTAATCACAAGGAATTTTCAAATTCAATAAGAAACCCCTGAGGCTCTCTGTCATTCTATTTTCTACAAGCTCAAAACTTAATTGGTTAAAAACTAGTGCAACAAATCACTCTGCAACCTCATATGGGTCTGAAGTGTCTGACAGAACATGGGTCCATGCGAACACTAGGATTGTTCTATTGCTACTGGACTCAGGGTCATACATATTTAAAGGCATATATTATTGAAAGAGACCAAAATTTTGATACAGCAATAAATGAAATAGGTATGCTGAATACCTAAAAACATGATCCTCATAAAAGTTTGTGAGCTAATCCACCATAGCCTGAGCGATTTGTTCTGCAAAGTCAAGACGGTACTCTTGAGATTTGTCTATAGTTTTCAGTCTAAAAATCACTGCAAGCTGCCAATCATGTACTGTTGAATCATCATATTGGCCAAAGATAAAATCTAGCATGGTGAGGGCATCTTGAACATCGGGATTGAACTGAGCTCGGCCTGTAGGCAGTGAAGGCAACTAGGTATTGTCATCACCTAGATGCATTTCAGTGTTTAGAAACTTCACCTTACTGTGGAGATTTCCCCATGTAGCCTGCAACTTAGGAATCATAGGAAATGTAGTTGTCCTATCATGGTGCAAACCTAGCATATCCTAAATTACTTTAGGAGTTATCTGGACTGTGAAGAGGCCGCATTGAATAGAGGTAGATGGAGGATGAAACAACTCTGAACATATGTCAATCAATTTCAGATATGGGTGAATGGCAGGAACCACAAACTGTGCCAATTGAGACGTCCAGACCCTCATCCCAAAAGTTTCCAACTGCCCTTTTGCAACTCATATGAGGCACCTCTGATGAGCTCCTTCCTAAAGACTTTTTAGGTTCTTCTGCATATGTGTGTCAAAAATGCCATCTATATAGTTTGTTACCTATGTAGAGTCTTTACTTACCCCTATTTTTGGGACCCTTGTCCTTGGATAGCTCACTTTTGGTTGTGCTAGTGCAAACACATAAGATTTATTGCCTTTCAATTTATCAGATTGCTTAAAGAGTCACAGCCCTTCCTGTGGTGATTGTGGCTCTGAATCTCCTTTGATCCTTAGAAACTCTTGACACAACAATAAGCAAGAAACTTGGAAGTGACTCAAACTTAGCTAGAATTGCAGGTAAGGAATGAAGCTTAGACATAGAAGCAGAGCTTGGGAAATGCAGAATGAAGAAATAGAAAATGCAACAATCTAAGGGATTCAAAACTTAGCTTGACAAGGCATAAGGAAACATTAATGACCCATCACGTCTTATTAATGGCATTAACGCTAAAATATGGTTAGTGTATCAATGAAAATATGTATGGGATAGTGTTTCAGATCAATATTAAAAGTGGTGATCATATGATTTGGTACTTTATTTTGATGTTTAAGGAATCGCCAAACAGCCTTAGTAAATGCAACTACTAACAAAAGGGGCCACTGTACTACAGACAATGTTATCTGAACACTTATTTAAAAGGGAAAAAGTGGGAAAGAAAGGAAAAAGTTGGAAAACAAATAAAAGACACCTAACTAACTATGATACATAGCGAGTTTCAAGACTATGTAAAATGCTTCAAGAAGATCCCATTTATAGGAATCTCTTTAGGTTCTCCATCCATAGTCTCTAGCTCGAATGTATTTTGTTACTTACAGGAGCAGATCGTAAAAGGACCTATCCATAATGAGTCAAACTTACCGTGTTGGCCTGGTTTAGCAGCTCTCTCGTCCCATTTCAGCACCAAAGACCCAATTTCAAAATTTGGATTGGAGGTCTTTCTATCAAACCAATTCTTTAAAATCTGTTAATGCTTCATCAATGACTCATGTGCCCTTTCTCTCTTCTCTTGAACCTCTAGTAACTTGGCAAGCCTCACATGCATTGAGCCACTTTCTTCTATCTCCAACTATTTAAGCAACTGTAAGGCAGGAACTTCTATACTTAGTGGCATTACTGCATGCTTGCCATAGACTAACTCATATGGAGACATCTTAGTCACTTGCTTCGGTGTGATTTTGTCTTCCCATAATGCTAAATTAAGGGATTTGTGCCAGTCTCTCTGATGCTCAACCCCCATTCTCTGTATGAGTCTAATCAGGTTCTTATTTGTAGACTCTACCAAGCCATTGCCTTGTGGATAATAATTAGAAGAAGTCTTCAGATAAATTCCATTTTTTAATACAAACTCTGATAGTCTAGTTCCTAAAAATGCCTTAGCATTATCTGATATGATAGTGCGCGAAGGGCTAAACTAGGTAGTTATCCCCTCTAGAAACTCTAAGATTACCTTTTCAGTAGCTTCTTTGAGTGGCACTACTTCACTCGACCTTGTAAAGTAATCTATTGCAGTAAGGATCCACTTGTATCCCATATTTGACACTGGATTAATGATTCCAATAAAGTCTAAACCCCACTGAGCGAAGGGTTCCTCCACTATTATGGGACTTAGAGGCAATGCCGCATTTCTTCTTCTTCCAGTGTAAAACTGACAAGCCTGACACTCTTTGACCACCTGGTAGCAATCTGCAAACAATATTGGCCAATAGTAGCCAGCTTGTGTTACTTTAATTGTAGTAGTTCTTGCTGAAAAATGTCCCCCTCAGGTTCCATGATGAAACTCAAGCAGTATCTTTTGGGCTTCTTCCTTCTCTACACATCTTAACAGTATTCCATCAATATTCTTCCTAAACAAAACATGATCAATTAATACAAAATGAACTCCCTATTGTCTCTAATACCTTCTTTTATCATAGGAGAGTTTATTAGGGAAAAAACCAGTTCTCATGAATTGTATTCTATCACTTACCCAAGAATCTTGATCAACTTCTTGGAGTCTCAATATTGTTTCAATTTTTGCTTCTCTAGGTATTGACTCTTCTATGTCTTGAGTAATATATTGGAAGAGTCCCCTACCTCTAACCAATTGGTAGGCCTTACCTCTACATCATATTCTAATATTTTAGTTATCCAATTGGCTCTCTTTTCAGTAATCTTACCTTCCATGATATACTCCCTTACACTAGGGTGAGATACTAATATTAGGATCTTATTCCTTGTCACTAAATGCCTAAATTTCTTCAGAGCTTTAACCATTGCATAAGCTTGTTTCTCAACAAAATTATATCATACTCCTTGAGTGTTCTGGAGAGGAATGCAATTGGATGTTCTCCTTCCTTGTCATCTTTCTGGGTCAGAACTGCTACAACACTATTTTCTCCCCCATATACATACATTATAAATGACTTAGAGAAATCTAGGTTTCTTAGTACTGGTGTAGTGGAAATAGCTTTCTTGACTTCTTCAAAAGCTTGTCTCCCCTCGGTAGTCCATTTGAAAACTAGATCCTTCTTCAGTAGCAGAGTAATGGGCCTAACTAGCCCTGAAAAAATCAGATATAAAGTGACTAACAAAATTGATCTTACCCAAAAAGGACTAACTACCTTCTTGTTGACTGGCAAAGATAGATTTAGTATGGCTGTGACTCACTCTGGATCAATGGAAATTCCATCTTTTGAAACAATGTGTCCCAGAAGTTTCCCTTGGGGTACAACAAAAATACACTTCTTAGGATTGAGGGAGATCCCAAACTGATCTTGACATTTCTAAAAAATAGCTTCTAAGTGCTCAAAGTGATCTTTGGAATCTTTGTTAAATATTGTAAGGTCATCCAAATAGATCAAAATGATCTTATTTATAAGGTCTCCAAATGTTATGTCCATGGCACGCTGAAAAGTAGCTCCAGCATTTGAAAGACCGAATGGCATATTGGCATATGCGAAGGTTCCCATTTTGTAGTGAATATTGTCTTATGCTGGTCCTCATCAGCCAACCAGATCTGATTGTACCCTGAGAAACCATCAAGCAAAGAAAACCTCTCTGATCCAGCTACAGTTTGCAAAATTTGTTCCATAGATGGCAAGGGGTAATGATCCTTCAATGATGCTTTATTTAGATCTCTAAAGTCTACACAGAGTCTTATGTCCCCATTCTTTTTTCTCACTGGCACTAAGTTAGACACCCAAGTTGAATGTTTAATTGAAAAAATAATCTTGGATTCTAGAAGCTTTTGCAATTCATCTACCATTAAAGGGTCAATCTTAGGATTCACTGGTCTTTATTTCTGACGGACTGGTTTTGACCCCTCAGCAAGTTCTATGGTATGTTGAATGATGTCTCTATTATAACCATGAAGGTCATCATAGGTTCATGCAATTACTATATCATACTTATTACACAAAGAAATCAGCTTATCCTTTTCCTCTTAGGTAGTAGCATTGCCTACCTTCAGCTTTCTTCCTTCATTGATTTGAATTTTAGAATAATCATCTTTGCTTGCCTTAAACTTCCTCTTGTTCAGGCTTACATCATCTGGGTCAAAAAGATTTTCCAGTGTGATCAATCCTTGTGGGAGCTTATTAGACTTCAGTTGGATAATTTGGTCACCATAAGCTTCTTCAATCTTAGGTTGTAATTGGTCAGCAAATTCTCCTGATTGCTACAAAAACAAAAGTACCTAGAGATCTTTATCAAAGATTTGCCAGTTCTGGACATTGTGTGGGATTGCTGGTCTCATTATCACCTTTACTACCTCACTGTTAATGAGCAGGTTGCTCACTGGGTCAAATTGGGAACTAGTTTGTGTCATTTTGTCTGCCTAAGTGTTTTGGGTTCTAGGGACAACTTCTATGTTAAAAGTATCAAAACAATCTATTAGATCCCAGATTCTATGGAAATAACATCCCATTCTTACATTCTTTGCCATAGCTTTCTCTCTGATTTGTTTCACAACCAGTTCTGAATCTCCCTTGACTACCAAGTTCTTTATCCCTTTCTTCTTGGCCAACATAAGACCATGCACCAAAGACTCATACTTAGCATCATTATTTGTGCAAGCAAATTGAAATCTTATGGCTCTAAGAATTTTTTCACCATTTGGAAAGGTGAGACATATACCTGCTCTGTCACCATTCTTACTTCTAGCTCCATCAAAATTCAAGGTCCAAATTTCTGAGCTTCTATCAGGTTCTTCTTTTTTCAGATACTTATTTTCTCATAAAATTTGGTATTTCTTGGCCTTCTTAAAAAATGGAATAAGTGCCCAAACTAGTGGAGTCATAATTTCCATAAGGGTCACTTTGCATCATGGTCAACAACTGATTATTTTCTTCTTCTTGTTGATCGTGTTCAATCTAGTCACCTAATTCCTCAACAAAGACCCTCTCCTCTTTATACATCATGGCATGGGATGCTTCAATTCTTGGGGTTGGTTCATTAGTGATATGATCTTTGGATAGAGGTTCAAACAGTATCTTCATCTTTGTTCCATACTTAGTTCTCAAAATCAGATGTGACCAATCTAGTGACATGTATCCTCCTATCTTACCTGTGAAATCTCTAGATAGGCATAGACCAAAGATAGGGGGAATATCTATAACCATCACATCTTGTAGGACAGTGATATTTGGGCAAGTATACAGCTGTAATGGGAGTTTCTTGATCCTTCCTATGGTTTGGATAGACTTTGCATCTAGTTGCATGACTCCTTTAGCTAGTGGCTCATATTTTATCTTTAAAGCATCTACTATCTATTTTAGCATGACTGTAGTACTAGCCCCTAAATCTATCATTGAATTGTGTAGCAATTTTTTACCCACTATTAAAGTTAAGTAAAATGGTTCAGGTCTAGATTTTCTTACCTCTAGTGCAATGTTCAACAGAGCAGCTAATTGCAAGGGTGGAGTGTCCTTATTTTGAGTCTTTCCTTTGTTAGTACCTCCTTATTTAGGCTTGGGATCAACGTAAATCTGTAGCGCTTCTTGCAACAGTGTCTTTTGCTCAGGAATGACCAACATATCCCATATTGATACATGAGTAGGGGTCTTCTTCAGCTATTCTACCACATTCATGGGTCCCAATGCCTGTCTTTGGGTAGTAATGATACTTTACTCTCTCCAGTACTGGGTTAGATACTACTTGATTCTAAGTCAACTGAGGCACTTCTTGTCTTGAAGCCAGATTATAGTGAGCCTGGAAAGAAGGGACCTCGATAGCTTCATTATTTTGAGTCTCGGGCTATTTCACCATTCTCCTCTTTGATCTGGTATAGTAATCTAACTGTACTGAGGGTTTCTTGAAGGTAGAGGCTTCATTCAAGAATACTGATTCTTCATCTTCAATCCATGAAAACAAAGCATGTTCTGGGGCAATCTCCTCCTCTTGTTGTATAGACATTCCTTGCATCTGAGCCACCATTACTGCATTTTGGACTCCAGGTGACTGATATGGAGGAGCATTAGACACTGTAGCTTGATTTTCCATCCTTCTCTGTTCTACTATCTTTTGTTGTAAATTACCTCTAGGGCAATCTTTGGGCATGTGAGCATTGTTGCAAGGAAAACACCAAGCATTGGCATCTTTTGCTACATTATTTTGTCCAGAAACCATTTCTCTGCCTGGGTTAGGAGGGACAACCTACAAAGGTGTGGGAACCGTGACCAACTGGTTTGAAGGCTAAGGATTATTTGGTCTTTGAGCACCTTGGCACTGATTAGGCTGATATGGGGGTCTATTTCCTTGGAATCCCTGGCATGGAGGCTTTGGGCAAGAAGTATGTTGCCTCTTGAGATTAATAATCTCATTTGAAAAGGTCCTAAGGATGTTCTTGACATCATCCATTTCAGATGGAGGGGCAGAGGGTGTTGACACAATAGGTTGTTGAGATGTTGGGAAGGTGTACATGGGTACATGCATAAATGGTGAATTAGGGACTTCTTGAGGCAAGGGGATAGAAATTTCTAGGAAAATAGGCATAGGAGGCCTTGGAGGCAGTTTTCCAGCATCTATCAGATTATTCTCAGCTCTTATAGCCAATTCATATGCGTCTAGTAAGGTTTGTCCTCCTAGAGACTGAATCATTATAGATATATCAGAATTGAATGCTTTGAGGTAGAATACAATAGCCATACCTGACGGTGGCCTAGCTGTAGCGGGGATTCTATCTTAGGTCTTTTGAAACCTACTGTTGAAATCTATTATAGCTTCTTGTGGTGCCCCCTTTATAGTGATCAATTGTTGCAGCAGGGAAGATTTATCACCCTTCTCACTGAATCTTGCAAAGAATGTGTCCCCAAGCTGGTCCCAAGTAGATATTGAATTTGGGGTCAAAGATTTATACCAATCTAGAGCCTTCCCTTTAAAAGAAGTCACCAATAGACTAATAGTAGATTTTGTACAGTAATAACATGTACTGCACACACATCTAATAAATATTGGAGATACTCCTCTGGTGTCTTAGAATCTTCTCCTCTAAATTTGGGTAAAGCTTTCAAAGCATTAGCTAGAATTGGGTCCCAAATATCTAGTGGTGTTGGAAGAATGAGAGGACTGCTATTGTTCCAATTTGTATAGTTTCTTGGAGGTACAGGTACTCCCATGTTTTCTCCTGATGCTATTGCAACTTGATTTACTCTTCTTCTTGGAGTGGTAACTAATGGTGGCAATAAAATCCCCAAATTAGCGGCTAATTAAGCTCTTGTTGTTGGTCCATAGCTCTAACTCCTTGATGCTCTCTAGTTCATACGATCTTGATTAGAATTCAAGAAAGGTCCCACCGGGCATGCCAAAAACTATTGATGTATAAAATTGCACAGGTTCCAACACCAACATGGGAAGTTTCAAGAATGTGAGACTTGATACTTGAAACAACCTCTAGATTTTATAGAAGCTGGCTCTTCCTATTTCAATGGGGTTTTAGGTAAAAGGAAGAAGAAACAAGATTACAATTACAATAAGCAAAACATCTAACTCTATGGTGATGCGCCTGAATGAAATATATTTCCTTAATAGCACAGTGATCAGATTCTTACAAATTGACTATATCAAAGAGAAGATATTGCATGATCAATATAGATAGATAATAAATGAATTTAAAATCAAAGGCCAAAATCAAAAAATTGACATAGAGACAGATAATATCACCAATGGCACAGAACATAGCTTCTTTCATTAACAATTTAGCAAATACAAAAGGCACGGAAACATGCACAGATATATCAACTTCCTTCTTAGAAATAGCTAAACTAAGGAAAAATGATATAATCTGACCATAGTCAAAAATTCTGAATTCTTAATCAATAATTTATATCACTGTGTTACAAAACTTCTCTACTTATAGCCATGAAATTTGACACAAGATCGTCCTTAACCATCAGGATCTCAACAGCCTGAACAGAACTAGAACTCAACTGGGACTTCGACTAGTATCAAGAATCTCCTCGAATATACAACTATCTTCCCAACGTGCTCATTGGTCAAGCGATAAAATATGTGGCACTATAACTGTAACTTTGTTGCTACATGCAACATCATCCATGAGTTCTCAAATGGCTTCAAAATATACCATGTGGCACCTTCTGCTCAATTCTTAGCATCCTTTCCATTCAAAAGGGACACACAAAATAGTGCCACCTATCACCATTCACCACACTTGAAACTTGATAAGTGGCAGCGTCTGAGAATCAAAACTGGAACACCTGGCAATCTCCCCTGATCTTAAAAGCTTCTTTAGTTTATGTCCCAAGCACCTATGGAAATGACACTTGTCACTCCCCGCATCATTTAGAAACTATAGCATTTATCTCATGGGACCCACCATATGCTTTTTTACTTCCCAAAACATAGGCACCATATGATGACACATGGCGCCATCTGCATAAAGCAACAATAGGAACGTGGCACCCTTTGGTTGTATCTAAAGCTTGATAAAAAGAGTCTCCCGAAGCCCCGCAGAGATGACACTTGTCACTCTCCACGTACAACTGAATTTATAAGAAACTTATACATGGTGACCTTCAGCCATATCAAAATGAAAAGGTTCAACCCTCCACACGCAACATGTGGCAGCCTCCGCACAAAACTGAAACTATATCGTAACATCCTTTGGGCCCACCACATGTGTCTTGGCGCTCGAGGATTAACAAAATGGATACATGCGGCAGCGTCTGTCACAACAACAAAAGGACACTTGGTGACACCTGTAGGCAAGTTGTAGCAAAAGAAACTTTTCACCAAGGCTAGCAACAGTGACACATGGCGCACTCCACACAAAGGAAACAATTTGAAACACAACTGATACAGTAATAACTGCAAAGCATAAACACTGAGACCATGAAGCATAAAGAGACATACAGAATATAGAATACAGAATACTTAGAAACTATGGAAACTAGAGGAATACTAAAACTATATAAACGATGAGCAGCAATGAATCAGAAAGGTTGAAATGTAGAGTTGGAATCTACACCGTGTAGTAAGAGTAAACACAATGGAAACAACTCAAAGATATGAAGCAAATGTAGATTTAGTCATTCAATATATCATAGATCCAAAATGCAAACCGGTTGGCAACATGTGGGCTTACAATTAGGGCTCACAGGCCTGATTACAGAATATGCACAAGATATAGCTTTGAAGCTCCTTCGCAAGAAATCCAACTATCAATCTATGAACTAATGATCAACTATCAATCACTACTTTCTTGGGTATTGATTACATGATTATATATCATCTCTAAAACATAAGTTTCCTCCATGTTGGCCAAAGAAGATCACAAACTCCGATGAAGAGTTGTAACATGTGTACATGGATAGGTCAGACCTAATCATATAGAACTCCTTCCAAGTGAATGGAATAGCATACAGATCTCATGGAAGGTCAACCACAATCTAAACAACATTGAATATGTGTCATTTAGCTCTGCAAGTCACGAAATGCTTCGCAGGTCTTCTCCTTTAGTTGATTATCTGAGACTGTCAGGATGCTCTGCTCTAAGAAAATAGTTAATCTTCTGATAGTGATATATTTCTGGTATCTGATCCAAATGATCTAAATTTTATATATGATGTGCATGAATGTGTCTAGATGCTAAGTCCATCTCTACAGGGTCTGAAATGAAATTGTGGTAGAATGCAGACCAATCTACTAAAACTGCTACTGACTGAACTGAACTGGAAAATGAAAGAAAACAAACTAAAATGTAAATATTTTTGGTTGATGCAAGATTGCTCTTGAACTAGGGATGCTCCTACATCAAACATCTGAGGTTGTTGAAAAAGTGAGTCCCTCACTTTGTTGGGGCTAGAGGAAAACCAAGACAGTCCACCTTAGCCTAAGAAATCCATGATGAATCTTCTTTCATTCTATCTTTCCACTTCACAAGATATTCTTTGTATTGTCTTCCTCTAGTGTTGCATCCAACTCTGCTATCCAAGATGTCTTCAATCTGCTTTGGTGCTTATTATGGTAACTGCTTCTTCAAGTCTTCTTCAATGTTGTCATTGAACTCTGCTTCATGATACTGATATAGGTTTGCAATGTTGAAAATAGGGGATATACCCAATATCTCTGGTAACTCCACTTCATATGCATTTCTTGAATCAATTTTTTTGAGTATCCTACATGGTCCAAACTTCTTCATTTTCAACTTGTTATATGTCCCAACTGGAAATCCTTTTTTTCTCAAGTACACCATCAATTCATTTCCAACTACAAATTATTTGTGTCTCCTCTTCTCATTTGCTCACTCCTTATAATTACTATTCATCTCCATGAAATGCTTCTTCACCTAATTATGTACTATCTCCATGTGTCCTGAAATTCTTCTGCTTCTGCACTTCTCTTCTCTTCCATAGTGATATCTCTCAACTATGTTACTCCTCTAAGGTTATTTCCAAACACAATCTCAAATGGTGTTCTTCCAATACTTCTATTCACTAAATTATTGTATGCAAACTCTGCTTGTGATATAATCAAATCCCAATTTCATGCCTTCTCTCCAACCAAACATCTCAACAAGTTTCCCAAACTCCTATTCACAACCTCTGTCTGTCCATCAATCTATGGATGAAATGTTGAACTAAAATTTAAATCCATCTTCATCTTCTTCCAAAGTCTCTTCCAAAAGTATCCAAGAAATCTTGTATCTCTGTCTAAAATTATACTCTTAGGTAATCCATGCAATCTCACAATCTCCTTGAAAAATAGGTCAGCCACATGCAGTGCATTAGTTGTCTTCTTACAAGGTATGAAATGTGTCATCTTTGAAAATCTGTCCACCACTAAAAATATTGAATCATGTCATCTATGTGTCTTCGGCAATATTATTATGAAATTCATAATTATGTCTTCCCAAGGTCTCTCTGGTACTGTCAAAGATTTGTACAAACCAATATTTTGACTACTTCCTTTTGCAACTTGACAAACTATACAACTATGTACAAATTTCCTAACATCCTTATGTATCTGAGGCCAAAAGTAATTTTCACTTACCAAAGCCATTGTCTTATCAAGGCCAAAATGTCCTTCCAATCCACCACTGTGCTTCTCCTTGATCAAATTGTAGCTCATTGAACTCCTAGGTATGCATAACTAGTTTCCTTTGAACAACATATCCTCCTGAATGAAATAATCCAACCACTTGCTCCTATCTATCACAACAGGTTCCTTACATGCTTTCCAAGGTTATGCAAAATCAAGATCTTCTTCATACATTTTCTTCAATTCCTCAAATCCCAACACTTCCACTCTCATCTTTGTCAACAAATTCCTTCTTCTACTCAATGCATCTGCAACTTTGTTTGATTTTCCACTCCTATGCTTCAATACAAAAGTATAACTCTGCATGAACTCCACCCATCTCATATGTCTCTAATTCAACCTCCCTTGATTGTTTAAATATTGCAAAGCTTGATGATTTGTATACAACACAAACTCCTTAGGCAACAAATAATGTCTCCACTTCTTCAAGGCTTGAATTATGGCATAGAACTCCTGATCATAAACTGAATATCTTCTCCTTGCATCATTCAACTTTTCATTGAAATATGCTACAAGTCTACCTTCTTGACTTAACACTGCTCCTATTGCATTTCCACTTGCATCATAATCTACTTGAAATACCTTATTGAAATCTGGTAATGCCAACACAGGTTGGTCTATCACTTTTTGTTTCAAATTCAAAACTTTTATCTACTCCTGATGTCCACTTAAAGTCTTTTTTGTCACCTCTCATTGTCTTTGTCATAGGGTTACATACTGAACTAAAATTTCTGATGAACTTCTGGTAGAAACTAGCTAATCCATGAAATAATTTGACTTCTCCAATGCTCTTAGGTGTAGGCCATTCAACAATTGCTCTTACTTTCTCAGGGTCCATCTTCAATCCTTCTGCAAAAATCACAAATCCCTAGTATACCAATTCTTCCTTCATGAAACTACACTTCTTGATGTTTATCAACAATTTCTCTTCTCTCAGTCTTTGCAATACTTGTCTCAGGTGCCACAAATGTGTTGCAAGTATGAGGTTATCCAGTGTTGTCATTGATGTCAACATACTCATATTGCATTGACAAGAAGGATTTGATGAGCTGTGTGCTGAGGATATTGAGAAAATTAGTCTCAGTCAGGAACAGTGAAGAACAGTGATGAGAAGAAGGTAAATGTACTGTATAGGATGAGAACCGGAGGATGCGGATTAAAGGGTTAGTAGATATGAGTCTTGAGATGTTACAGTTAAGATTTCAGAGGTCCGCATGAAGATCGGAAGGAGTTGTGGCTGCCGGTATAGAACCGGGTCCGGCAAGTATCCGGAGGTGACAGAGGATCACAAAAAGGTCCGGTGAGGTCCGGAGTTGTATTATCATAATCTGCGGATTGGAAGGAGTGTTTGAGATGTCCTTGTGATGTGTCATCCTGATTTGTGTGTGATTTGGAGGTCCGGAAGTACCTCTTGCATTATGACAGTGGCGACAGACTGTGTTCTTGAAGTTCCGGATGAGGAAGACAAGAGATCCCAGTAAGCAGAGGAAGTGCGGATGTATCCGGACATTCAGACAGGCTTGTGAAGGTTCTTGGATCATGTTTAGGTTGTGTTGTTGGTCCGCATTGATGGTAGAGCCCGAAATTGAAGTTATTCTTCCGGATGAAGTTATTGCTCTGTTTAGCCGACCGGATGAGTTGTTCATCCTGCGAATGTTCTTGTGATGGCCGACCGGATGTGTTATTCATCTTGCGGATACTCCTATGGTTGTTTTCCGACTTAGATGCTTGTTCCTAAGTCGATGTCTTGTATAAATAATGATTTGTGAATTCATTTCAGTGTGTGGTGTGAGGATGAGTATGGTATAGCGAAGAAACGTGCGAAAGGCAGAGCAAAGATTGTTGGGCTTAATTGGAACTGATCCGGACATGTTAGAGATGTCATTCTCCAGTTCAAGACTGTGATTTTCATCACTTTGTAGACAGTGTGTCTCCTTGTAGGCAGTGGGCCTCTTTGTGAGCAGTGTGCTCGGGCAGTGAGCCCTTATTGGCATGTGCCATTCATTTTTTCTTTATTCTTCTAACAGAGAATAATTCTTGGGTTAATCACCCCGTGGTTTTTCCCTTAACCGGGTTTTCCACGTCAAAATCTTGGTGTTCAATGTATTGATGCTTATCTGCTCTTGTGTTTATGCATTATGCTTCCATGGATGATTATTTGATATGCTGCTAACTAATAACAGTGAGTTAAGTGTTTGAATGACAAGAAGTTTTATACAACTGATTCACCCCCCCCCTCTCAGTTGTATGCCCTAGATCCAACAATTGGTATCAGAGCCAAGTTCCTCTGACAAGAGCTTAACCGCTTGAGGAGATCCAGGATGTCGTCATACAAGAAGGATAGTCCGAAGTTCGATGGAACCAACTTCACTCTCTGGAAAGGTCGCATGAAGTGTCACTTGGAATGCATGGGAAAAGCATACCTGGGTATGATTTCAAAACCATATGTACCTCCACAAGGTGGTCCGACAACTCTGAATGAAATCACAGAAGCTGAAAACAATCTGCGGACCAAGGAAGCTCTTCTAAGCGCATTGAATGACTTAGATCTCTCGAATGTCATTGACCTACCAACTGCATATGAGATCCTAACTAAACTAGAACTTCTGTATGAAGGAGATGAGTTTGTCAAAAGTGCAAGGTTGCAAAGTCTGAAAGGGAAATTTGAAAGATTGAAAATGAGAGAAGATGAGAACATCACTACCTTTATGCCAAGAGTAAATGAGCTGGTATGTGGAATCAGAAATGCTGGTGGAACTTTAGATGAAAATGAGATTGTCTGCAAAATCCTTAGATCCCTTCCTGCTGCCTACAAAATCAAAGTTGCTGCCATTGATGAATTCAGAGCCCACACAACTGTCACAAGAGAACAACTGGCTGGCAAACTAGCTGCATTTGAAATGACCGAGTTTGGAGATGATCCTCCCAAGACTGAATCTGCTTTCAAAGCCAGTGCCTATGTGAAAGGCAAACAGAGATTTGATCCGGGTAAAAACTCATCAAAGAAAATGTCATGGTATGATCAAGCAAGAAGAGACATGGAAGAAGAAGAAGCAGAAACAGCTCAACTTGAAGCCCTCATTGCAAAGAGACTACCAAGAGGATCCGGTAAGTATGAAGGAAAACTACCCTTTAAGTGTTTCAACTGCAATAAGATTGGTCATTTTGCCTCAAGATGTCCGGAGAGATCTGCAAGATCTAATACTCACAGACAAAGGTTTCAAAAGAATTGCTATTATGTTCATGAAGAAGATGACAATGAAGGAGTAACAGATGATGAATCAGAACCAGGAAGCAAATCCGGAAATGAGTGGGTGTTTATAGCCATCAAAGAAGAAGATCCCTTGCTCTCTGAATCTGTCAATCACAAAGTTGTTGAAAAAGCCTTGGCTGCTCAAGTGGAAGAAAAGGATGATTGGGTTATTGACAGTGGATGTTCTCACCATATGACTGGTGACAAGAATAAGTTCTTGGACTTGGAAAGATATGAAGGAGGAATGGTAAAGTTTGGTGACAATTCTGCTGGCAGAATCAGAGGTAGGGGAACTATTTCCTTTGATGGTAAGAGCAAAACAGGAAATGTACTGTATGTTGAAGGATTGAAGCACAATCTTCTCAGTGTTGGTCAGTTAGTGGACAAAGGCTATGATCTCCGGTTCAAGAATGGAAAATGCAGAATCTTTACAAGCTCCGGAACTGAAATTGCATCCGGTACTCAGACAAAAGGTAACATCTTTCATCTGGTTGGTTCAAATAAAAGTTGTTTGTTTGTTCAAATTGATCAGAGTTGGTTATGGCATAGAAGAATGTGTCATGTAAATTTTGATAACATCATCAAAATAAGCAATACTCAGGCTGTGAGAGATCTTCCAAAGTTGATAAAACCTACAAATAGTGTGTGTAAAGAATGTCAGTTAGGCAAACAAAGCAGAGTCTCTTTTAAAAGCAAAGATCAGTCTTCTACCGGATTATTGGAATTAGTACATACTGATCTATGTGGTCCGACAAGAATCAAGAGTCTGCAAGGTGATAGATATTTCATGTTGGTAATTGATGATCATTCCCGGATGATGTGGGTTACCTTTCTAAAAGAAAAATCAGAAGCTTTTGAGAAGTTCAAAATCTTCAAAGCTATGGTGGAGAATCAAACCGGATTGAAACTAAAGTGTCTAAGGTCTGATAGAGGTGGAGAATTTACATCTGGTGAATTCATTGACTTTTGTGAGAAACAGGGTATAAGGAGACAGTTGTCTGCTCCTAAGACTCCACAGCAGAATGGAGTAGTTGAGAGAAAGAACCGGACCATCCAGGAAGCTGCTAGGACAATGATGTTGGAAGCAAATGTTCCTCAAATGTTTTGGAAAGAAGCTATCAGCACTGCAGTCTACACTCTCAATCGAGTTCAAATCAGAAACAACACCGGTAAGACCCCCTATGAACTCTGGTTTGGCATCACTCCTACTGTGAAATATTTCAGAGTATTTGGTAGCAAGTGTTATATTAAAAGAGATGAAGATCTAGGAAAGTTTGATGCTAGAAGTGATGAAGGAATTTTCTTGGGCTACTCCACTCAAAGCAAAGCATACCGGTGTTACAATAAGAGATTGAGGAAGATGATAGAAAGCACCAATGTGAAGGTTGATGAAGGAATTGAGAAGCCTTCAAGATTTTATGAGTTTGATGAAGATGACCAAGACAGTGTTCAAGGACCTCAATCCTCTCCGGTGAGACAGAGTCAGCCTGATCCGGTAAATCAGGAAGAAGAGTTAGATTTGAATGAGGCTGATCAAGAAACAGCAGTGCTGGATACTCCCAAAATTCCTAGGTATGTAAGACTGAATCACTCTGAAGATCAGATCATAGGTGACAGAAGCAAAGGTGTACAAACTAGAAGGAATATTGCTCAAGATCAGAATGAATGTTGTCTGATTTCAAAGATTGAACCTAAAACAATAAATGAAGCCTGCAATGATGAAAACTGGACCAAAGCAATGGAAGATGAACTGATGCAAATTGAGAAAAATCATACTTGGGATCTTGTTCCCAGACCTAGAGACAGGAATGTAATTGGAACCAAGTGGGTCTTCCGGAACAAACTAAATGAAGCTGGTGAAGTAATCAGAAACAAAGCTAGATTGGTCTGCAAAGGCTACTCTCAAATAGAAGGAATTGACTTTGAAGAGACTTTTGCTCCGGTAGCAAGAATTGAAGCAGTCAGATTACTTCTTGCATTTGCTGCCTTCAAAGACTTCAAGGTATATCAGATGGATGTCAAGTCTGCCTTCCTAAATGGTGATCTGGAAGAAGAAGTCTACATTGAACAACCGGATGGATTTCAATTGTCTGATAATAATGATATGGTTTGCAAGTTGAAGAAAGCCTTGTATGGATTGAAGCAAGCCCCAAGAGCATGGTATGAAAGGTTGGATAAGCATCTTGTGCAGATTGGATTCAACAAAGGTACTGCTGACAGCAACTTATATTTCAAAATTGATCATGAAAACATTCTAATTGTTGAAGTGTTTGTGGATGATATCATTTTTGGAGGAAGAGATAGTATGTGCAAAACTTTTGCAAATCAGATGAAAAGTGAGTTTGAAATGTCTATGCTTGGTGAAATGAATTTCTTCTTGGGTCTGCAAATTACTCAAACAAAAGAGGGGATCTTCATCTCTCAGACCAAATATGTGAAAGAATTGTTAAAGAAATTTGGTATGGAAGACTCAAAGCCTATGAACACTCCTATGGCAACCGGATGTAAGTTAAGCAAAGATGATGATTCTCCAAAGGCAGATCAGACAAAGTATAGATCAATGATTGGTGGATTGTTGTATCTCACTCAAACTAGACCAGATATAATGCAGGCTGTTGGTCTTGTGGCAAGATTCCAGGCTGACCCTAGAGAATCTCATGTTATGGCAATCAAAAGAATTTTTAGATACTTGAAAGGAACAGTTGAGTATGGTCTTTGGTATCCTAGAGATCCGGATTTCTCTCTTCACGCTTACACAGATGCAGATTGGGCAGGTGATGTGGATGACCAGAAGAGCACCAGTGGTGGAGCATTCTTTTTGGGGAAGAGATTGGTTTCTTGGCTAAGCAAGAAACAAGATGCAATATCTCTGTCTACAACTGAAGCAGAATACATTGCAGCAGCAGGTAGTTGCACTCAAATCCTATGGATGAAGCAGATGCTAAGAGACATCAAAGTTGAATATGAGGAGCCTATCACAATTTTCTGTGATAATTCAAGTGCAATTAACATTTCCAAGAATCCGGTATTGCATTCTAAGACTAAGCACATATCTATCAAATTTCACTTCTTGAGAGAACAAGTAAACAAGGAAGAAGTCAGATTGCAGATATCTTTACAAAACCTCTTCCCAAGGACTCTTTTGAATATCTCCGGGAGAAGTTAGGGGTCATGGCCCCTCCGGTGATGAACTAAGATGCACTGATGTGCATCAGTCCGGTGGCTATCACAGTCATATCTTGTGATCCGGACTAATGAGGAGCTGCAACTAAGGGGGAGCAGCTAGTATGATTCTGATGCATGAGAATTGCAAGTATGAGCCCTTTGCCATTGATGTCAAAGGGGGAGAGAAGACATGTGAAAAACAAGTGGTTGATGATCAAAGGGGGAGCAGTAAAGGAAGAGAAGACATATGAAAAGATGAAGTTCTTGTCTTAATGGTTTTTCACATCATATGTTGCCATCAATGACAAAGGGGGATATTGTTGCAAGTATGAGGTTATCCAGTGTTGTCATTGATGTCAACATACTCATATTGCATTGACAAGAAGGATTTGATGAGCTGTGTGCTGAGGATATTGAGAAAATTAGTCTCAGTCAGGAACAGTGAAGAACAGTGATGAGAAGAAGGTAAATGTACTGTATAGGATGAGAACCGGAGGATGCGGATTAAAGGGTTAGTAGATATGAGTCTTGAGATGTTACAGTTAAGATTTCAGAGGTCCGCATGAAGATCGGAAGGAGTTGTGGCTGCCGGTATAGAACCGGGTCCGGCAAGTATCCGGAGGTGACAGAGGATCACAAAAAGGTCCGGTGAGGTCCGGAGTTGTATTATCATAATCTGCGGATTGGAAGGAGTGTTTGAGATGTCCTTGTGATGTGTCATCCTGATTTGTGTGTGATTTGGAGGTCCGGAAGTACCTCTTGCATTATGACAGTGGCGACAGACTGTGTTCTTGAAGTTCCGGATGAGGAAGACAAGAGATCCCAGTAAGCAGAGGAAGTGCGGATGTATCCGGACATTCAGACAGGCTTGTGAAGGTTCTTGGATCATGTTTAGGTTGTGTTGTTGGTCCGCATTGATGGTAGAGCCCGAAATTGAAGTTATTCTTCCGGATGAAGTTATTGCTCTGTTTAGCCGACCGGATGAGTTGTTCATCCTGCGAATGTTCTTGTGATGGCCGACCGGATGTGTTATTCATCTTGCGGATACTCCTATGGTTGTTTTCCGACTTAGATGCTTGTTCCTAAGTCGATGTCTTGTATAAATAATGATTTGTGAATTCATTTCAGTGTGTGGTGTGAGGATGAGTATGGTATAGCGAAGAAACGTGCGAAAGGCAGAGCAAAGATTGTTGGGCTTAATTGGAACTGATCCGGACATGTTAGAGATGTCATTCTCCAGTTCAAGACTGTGATTTTCATCACTTTGTAGACAGTGTGTCTCCTTGTAGGCAGTGGGCCTCTTTGTGAGCAGTGTGCTCGGGCAGTGAGCCCTTATTGGCATGTGCCATTCATTTTTTCTTTATTCTTCTAACAGAGAATAATTCTTGGGTTAATCACCCCGTGGTTTTTCCCTTAACCGGGTTTTCCACGTCAAAATCTTGGTGTTCAATGTATTGATGCTTATCTGCTCTTGTGTTTATGCATTATGCTTCCATGGATGATTATTTGATATGCTGCTAACTAATAACAGTGAGTTAAGTGTTTGAATGACAAGAAGTTTTATACAACTGATTCACCCCCCCCCTCTCAGTTGTATGCCCTAGATCCAACAAAATGTTCTTCTTTTGTCTTACTAAAAATCAAAATATCATCCAAATATACAATAACAAACTTACCCAATATTTTCTTAAAAACTTCATTCATCAACCTCATGAAAGTACTAGGTGCTTTTGTCAATCGAAAAGGCATCACTAACCACTCATACAATCCTTCATCTGTCTTAAAAGTAGTCTTCCATTCATCTCCCTCTCTGATTCTGATTTGATGGTATCCACTCTTCAAATCTATCTTTGTAAAATATTTTGCTCCACTCAAACAATCCATAATATCATCCATCCTAGGTAAGGGAAATCTATAGTTGACTGTGATCTTGTCTATTCCTCTAGAGTCAGTACACATTCTACATTCTCTATCCTTCTTCAGTGCTAACACTGCAAGTACTGCACAAGGGATCAAACTTTCTCTAATCAAACCTTTCCTCAACAACTCATGTATTTGTCTATTCAATTCTTCATTCTCTATCGGTGTCATTTTGTGTGTTGCTTTATTAGGAAAACTAGCTCTAGGTATAAGATCCATGTGATGACTGATACTCCTGATTGGTGGTAATCCTTTAGGTACATTGTCTAATATGATGTCTTCATACTTTGTCAGTAACTCAGTTATCTCCTATGGTTGTGATTATTCAGTCTCTATCTTCAGGGTTTCAGGCTTCTTAGGGATCAAAGCATAACACATATTCTCATGTCTCAAACCATCCAAAAATTTTCTTCCATCTACCAAATAGATTCTAGCATTCCCACATACTTCACTCTTAGGATCATCTTCCAAAGGAATCAAACTAATTCTCTTTCCATTTGGTCTTATAGTATATGTATTCTTCCTTCCATGATGTATAGCCTTTCTATCATACTGTCATGGTCTACCCAACAATATATGACATACATCCATAGGCATAATATCACACAATACTTCATCATGATAAGATCCAATATGAAATTTCACCAAACATTACTCACTCACCAATACCTTATGATCATCTTGAATCCATGCTATCTAATATAGCTTAGGGTGTTTGAATCTCTCCAACTTCAACTTAGTCACCATCTCCTCTGAAACTAAATTATCTGAACTACCACTATCAATTACAACTTTACAACATTTACCTCCTAATTTACATATGGTTCTAAACAAACTCTTCCTCTATGGTGGTTCCTCATTTGTCTCTACTTGAAATAGTGCTCTCCTCATGACAAGTGATTCTCTTTTCTCAGGTTTACCAACTGAACTCGGTGATCCAATAGGTTCTTCTTCTACATAGGCTGCTCTTCCACTATTCTTTGTCCTCTTATTTGTACTCCCTTGATTACATTCAAATGCTCTATGTCCTTCACCTCCACATTTAAAATAGGTTCCTCTGAATATTCTCCTATCAGGTCCTCTTCCTTCTCTTTTGTATCCTTCACTCTGGTATGGACTAGGGTTTCCTCTACAGTAGAAAGTTCTCTCATCTCTCTGGTATGCATTGTTATCTTTGTCCTCCTTCTTGAATGTGTTCTCTTGTCTGTTCTACTCCGCATATGATCTCTCACCTCTGAAAAGTGTTCTACCTCTCTAAAATTTACCTCCTCTTCCTCTCTATCTCTGACCATGCCTCTTGTTCAATGTTTCTTCAATTTTTAGGGTAAACTGATATACTTCTTCCAATGTTGTCATCCTCACCAAACTCAGTTCTTCTTGAATATTCAATCTCAGTCCATTGATATATCTAGCTATTTTCTCTTTGCTTCACGATGTCTTGTCCTTATGATCAGCTTATGAAATTCATTAGTGTACTCCTTCACAAATTTCTCCTTTTGTCTCAGGTTTTGCAATCTCTTCAACAGTTCCAACTCATAGTCAGCAGATATAAATTGATTCTTCAATTTTGTCACCATTCTATCCCACTTTGTAATCTTCTCTTTTCCTCTTCTATTTCTATTCAACTGAACTTCTTTCCACCATATAGCAATATGTCCTTTCAACTTTGTCTTTGCAAATTTCACCTTCTTTGGATCTTCAACATCTTCATACTCAAAGTATTCTTCTAGGTCATTTATCCAATCAATCAGCTCCTCAGGATTCAAATTGCCAGTATAGTTCAGTACATCAACTCTAGGTCTTTTCCCAATCTTCAAAATAGCTCGCAACATTTTGACTTGATCTAATTCTTCTTCTTCATCTCCTAGGGTTTCACCATTTTGATCAACGGATTGAAATTCTTCATCATCATCACTTTCAACATTAGGTCAAGGTGTAAGTCCTCTTCTCTGATCTTCTTCAACAACATCCAAGGAAACTCACATTGTTTTCATCATCTCCATCATCTCATCCATTCTTCTAGCCATAGTACCAACAGCAAGTATTCTCCTCAATGGCATTCTTCCTAGGATAAAGTGTAACTGCCTCAAATTCTATGATTAGGCTACAAGGTGACAATTGCCTCACAATCAGCAATCGGTTGACAACACAAGTAGTCTGCCTCAGATTTGACAATCTGTCCACAACAAGATCTTACAAAATTCCTTCACCAACTTTGCTAAATTCACTCCCAAAGATTCAAACTTTGCTCTGATACCACTTGGTGCAGTCACGGTTAGGAGGGTCCACAAAGTGAACAGTCCAGGTTGTGCGGCAAGAGTAAACACAACAAAAACAACTCAAAGATATGAAGCGAATGCATATTCAGTCATTCAATATATCATATATAAAAAATGCAAACTGGTCGGCAACATGCGGGCTTACAATTAGGGCTCACAGGCTTGGTTACTTAATATGCACAAGATATAGCTTTGAAGCTCCTTCACATGAAATCCAACTATCAATCTATGAACTAATCATCAACTATCAATCACTACTTTACTAGGCATCGATTACATGATTATATTTCATCTCTGGAACATAAGATTCCTCTACGTCAACCAAAGAAGATCACAAACTCCAATGAAGAACTATAACGTGTGTACATGGATAGGTTAGACCTAATCATATAGAACTCCTTTGCAAGTGAATGGAATAGCATGTAGATCTTAGGGAAGCTCAGCCACAATCCAAACAACATTGAATGATGTGTCATTTAGCTTTGCAAGTCATGAAATGCTCTGCAAATCTTCTGCTTGAGCTGATTATCTGAGACTGTCAGGATGCTCTTCTCTGAGAAAACAATCAATCTTCTGATAGAGATATCTTTTCGGTATATGATCCAAATGATCTAAATTTTGGATATGATGTGCAAGAATGTGTCTAGATGCTAAGTCTAGCTCTACAGGGTCTGAAATGAAACTATGGTAGAATGCAGACCAATCTACTGAAACTACTACTAACTAAACTGACTGAACTAAACTAGAAAATGAAAGAAAACAAACTGAAATGCAAATGTTTTTGGTTGATGCAAGATTGCTCTTGAACCAAGGATGCTCCTACATCAATGTAACACTATGAGATTAATAACTACTATATTACCAATCAAATTTGATATAAAAATTAGAAATTTAACTCATGCTATGATGATCTATCCTAATGAGATGCAAACAAAGTGACAAATATGTTTTTTTCTAAATCTAGAATGAAGTTTTTCTTTTCCAAATTTCAAATGCAAGGATACAAATATGTTTTAAACACCAAGAATGACATGAAATAGAAAATGCAAATGTTTTAAACAAGCTAATAATGCAACAAGATCTGAAACAACTCAAATCTATAAACCCTAGGTTTAAAACTAGCTAGATTTTCTAGAAATGCAAGGCTTTTATAAACCCTAGTTTTGAAACTATGCAAGATTTAACTATGTATGTATGCAAAATGATTAATGAACCCAATCCCAATCAGATCTAGGGTAGTAATCAATTCAAATATGAAAGAAGAAGAATGCAAAAGTGTAATACAAGTCGGGTTCACCAAAATGTTATGTGGAAAAGAGTGATCTAGCCTAAGGAGTTAAACCAGGTCAAACCCTCTTCTACATTGGGGCACAAACTAAGTTTAGATTCTACCCAAGAAGGAGAGCCAAACTATAGGGGTTCTACCCTTTTTGTTCTATATAAAAGAAACAACCAAATTCAACCAAGATCAAGCAAGCAAGCTAGGGCAAATGACCAAACCCTAAATGACAAAGATCAAACTATAACTAACTATCAGAGATAGATCTCAAAAAACCAAAAGCACAGCAGAGATTAGGGAGTAATTCAAAACCTAGATCTAAAAGCACAAATTTGAAAGACCATAGCGCTTGGGCACCCTAGACCTTGGTTAGGGTTTTCCATAATCTCGGGATATCACCAGACTTGCCAAGCCTACTCTATCTTCTTCTCAGAAATTATCTTCAGAAGCCTATTTCTCCAACCTACACACAAGGAAAGAGGAAAAGGTTGTGTTGTATATAAGGGCTTGCCTCAGTCAAACATTGTGTTGGTGTTTCCATCTCCACTACAACGATGATTAGGTCCAAGAGTGCATGCCCTAGGAGGGAAAAGGGTAGATTTGCAATATGTGATAGAAATATGAATGAAAATGATGATGATTACCACAAGATGTGAAGCCCTAATTGATGAAGATAAGTCAAGATCATTCACCAACAAGGAGAGTGATGAAGAAGGCTTGAAACTTCCTTCAAGACCTACAAAGAAAATTTAATAACATCCACAAGTAGATTGCACTTCCAAGAATGAATAACCCTTTAGCATAGAAGATCAAACATGAGAGCAAACTCCAATTTCACATTAGGAAACCTTCCTATAAAATGAATTACAAAACTCCTATATATATGTATTCCTACTCACAAAAGACGAATAAAACCAAATTGAGTTGAAAAAAACAAACTAGGGAGGTGTTCTAAGCGAACACCACAAGAGAGGGGTGAAAGAGTCCATCTAGGCTTAGGGCACTTGAGCAACCTATTCCTTTAGCCCCACAAACTCTGGGGAGTATCAAATGTCATGGATTTAGTCCAATCCTAAGTTTATTCTATCAGTTTTATTCAGTGAGATCAATATTTTATCATTTTAAGCTCAAAAAGGTGTTAAAATAGGTCATGATTAACAAAGGTATCAATTTAGGTCCAACTAGGTGCTAAACTAAATGTAAAATGCTAGTCTACACATTTTACTCTATGACAAAGGATATAGTTGGTGTGTATATATTTGATTTCTAGAGGCTTTTAGTGATGGTACTAGATGTGTCAAAAAATAGGTTGACTTATCTTTTCATTGAGGGATTGGAGGATCCACTCTGAGGATGGGTGAAATCATTAGACCCACCCTCTTTGCAAGATTCCTTAAGCAAAGCATGCAACATGGAATTCTCTACTCCAAAAGGGAAACCTAAATTGGAGGATTTTCAGCCCAAGCAACAAAAGAAAACCCTTCAAAAGGAAGAGCTCCAAGTGCAACCTCAAAAGAACTTGTCACATAAAACAATTCAAGAAGAACTCAAGGATAAGTTGAGGAAGAAGAAATTATTCTTTTCATACAAGGAGCCATGGGAGCTATGACACTGTTTCCTAGGAAGAGGCAAGGTCCACTACATTGAGGTCACTTTGGATAATGATGAGGAGAATGAGGCCAAGGATTATGTAGGTTCAATAATGGAGCAAGATCAACTTTTTGAAGATGATGATAGAAAAGAAGGTGCACTTGCCTCTCTTTCTAGAGCTCCAAGGTATAATTATTCCTATTTCAAGGTATTTTATTTGGGCATAGAGTCATAGCACTACTTGATAGTGGAGCTACACACAACTACATTGATGAAGGATTGGTATTCAAGAGGGATATGCATACTAAGGACTTTGAAGGATTTGATGTTGTTGTAGCTAATGGCTTTATCATTCCTTGTAAGAAGAAAATTAGCAAGCTCAACATTCTCATTGATGAGTACACACTTTATGATGATTTCTATGTCATTGGTTTGAATAGGAATGATGTTGTTTTGGGACTACAATGGTTAATTCTCTTGGTAAGATTCTTCAAAACTTCCAAACAATGGAGTTGAGTTTCTATCATGAAGGGAAAGAAGTAGCTTTGAATGGTCTTCAACACAAGCTGCCACATCAAGTTACAGCTAAAAGAATAGAAGTTTTGGGTAAGAAAACTCTTCATTTTCCAAATGTGAGTAATGAATCTAGTGGTTCATCTTTAGAAAACATGTTTTCACATAATTATAGCCATGATTCAGAGGCTTTAACTGTGCAAACAAAGAGTATCTATGTAGACTTTTCAATTTTTATCAAAGTAGCACAACAAAAGCATGGTGGAACATTATAGAATTTCAAAAAAATTGATGACTACTTGTGAAGGATTGTTGTTCTTTTAGCAAGAATATTGTAGGGGGTGTCCTTTTCAAGTGTGTTGCAGCGTAGTTCATCAAATGGGAAGCCACGCAGATGTCCTAGATTGATTTGGGATCCTGAAATTCTTTTGGAATGTTGGTTTTTAATGCAGGGTTTTCACCATTGACAAAGTTTGTATTGCTTGAGGACAAGCAATCCTCGAGCGGGGAGGACTTGTAATGTCCCTTTTTAGCCCATTTAATATTTTTTGTGAACTTGGAAGAATGTGTGGAAAATATTTTTAATTGTTTAATAAAGGGAATATTTAATTAATTAAATTATAAAGTCATCCTAATTATTTCAAAGGATTTCTTTATATTTAATTAATTATTGTGCTGAACAAAGCAAAATAATAAAGTAACTTTATAAACTGTCAAAAGTGGAATTTATTTGAATAAGGGGACACTTTATAATTTGAGAGGTGAAATAAAAGAAAATAAAAGTAATTCCTCTCAAAAAGATATAAAAAGAGATTTAGGAATTCATTTGGGTCATTCTTGGTATTTGTATTATTTTGAAACCCCAGTCGTGGAGGTTAAGCAGGTTTGTTCAACAATTTCCTAGGATGAAAACCCGAAGGCGAAGATTGGTTTTAGTGGTGAAAGATCCTCCCTAGCCAATATGATGTGGTTCATCTAGAATAACAGTTTGTGTAGATTGTTACAAGTTCAAAGGATTTGTGTTGAAAGATATATCATTTCATAGGTTTCTAGGTGTTTGCTTGCAAGAAGAATTCATTGCTAAATTTTTGTGATTTTCTTTACAAATACAAATTTAGAGTTGTGTAAAGATTTTGTTGAAGAAATTATTGATTTCATTGAAGATAGTGAAGAAGTTTTTCTTGGGTTTATATTTCCACGCCTAGCATATTTGAGCATATATTGGAGGAGGCACTTCATTTGAGAAGGCATTTCATTAATTATTTCCTATTCTACACTAGTCACATCCTTCCTAATAGCCACAACTTCATCTAAGCATCTCTAACCAATACCAAAAGTGTCATAGTTTTATGAGAGCAAGTCATGGGTTCTTAAAAGATGCATGGGGTCTTCCTTGGTAGCACCTACATTAAGTTTGGATCTTTAATGAATTATAGCCCTTGAAGGAAGTGAGACATTAGACTTAGAGGGGGTGTGACTCTCTTAAGGAAGCTCCAATATCATTTCAAATTTTGTACAAGTTGGCTACCCAGCTAGAGCTTATTTGTATTATGTTTTAGCATCATATTTGGTATATATGAAGGTTCATTTAAAGTGTGTTAAATTTTAAATATCTAATAATTAGACAACAAGTTTGGTGTTATTGTATTCAATCTCGTTTAATATAGATTTGCAAAAAAATGTTTGACAATATGCCCATAATTCATTTATGAAATTCAAGTGTGGTGAGTGCTAGGTAGCACTCAAATTAACACACCCTTTTTACTCCCTTTTTCCCATCCTTTCATTTTGTTGTCCTGGTAATTGCACCATAGAAATTGTAAATACTTGTTTTAATTAAACTAATGAGAGATGAATTACTGAAGATTATTATTTTTGATGAAAGAACTAATGTTGCAGCAAATTAATGAAAATGTGCAGAAAAGTCACTTTTTGGGTCCATAGGTGTAGTTATACAGGGGAAGGCAAATTTGAAGATTTCCAGAGATGATCCTAATGATCTCTAGAGCCAATATGGAGGATTCTACACCAGACTCCAACATTTTCCCAAAGTATTGGAGGAGTTCTGAAGAGAAGGAGCATGAAAGCAAGGGGTGGATGATCTCTAGAACTATGCAGGAACCATGGATACATCTCCAAAGCTATTGGCAATAGCACACAGTCACTAGAGCTACTGGTGATAGTGTAGAGTCTCTGACGTTGTTGTTAACCTACATCTCCAAAGTCAATTGCAGTGCTCCGAAGTGTACCCATCCAACACCAAAATAATCTAGTGAAGACTCTAGTTGACTGCCAAGGATCTGATTCCCTTTCTATTTTATTTTGTACGAGTTTTAAAAGACTTGTTTAAGACCTATATTTTAGGACCTCACTGCCCATTGTTATTTAAGTTAACACTCCAGATTTAGTGGGACTTCTATACCACTAAAGCCTTTTTCAATTTGCATGATTATACTCTTCAGTTAAATAGTTGTATTTTTTAGTTAGAATAAGAGATTAGTTGTATCTCATAGATAAATTGATGGATAGAAAAGTTATTTTCAAAAGATATCTTATCACTTGGACTAATATATGTTTAGGTAGTTGCAACATAAACATATACAAATTTTGGCTATTAGATTATTGTAATTTCCATTTTCAGATAGATATACTTTTTTAATACAAGTGTACCTCAATGAGATTAGATTGAAGGAAAACATCAAGTGTTAATACATTTTTGTACTGAGTTCTTACTTTAGCCTTCAGTCTTGAAGGCATGGAGCAAGGGCCCACTCCTGCCATCAAGACAGGAGGCTAGTATCTATTGCTTCATTGTCTTATTTACATATTTTATTAGGAGTATAGTTTTACTGCTTTCACAAGATAGATTTATTTATGTTTAATAGTTGTTTCCAATAAATGCATGTTTCCATCTTTGTGTGGATCAGAATAGGTCATTGTCAGCAATCTACTGCTTTAGCATTATTTTGGTGTTTTTAGGATTTCATTTTATAGCAAATAAATTAGTAGCATTAATTCCTTAAACAATCAAATCAATAGGATTAGTTGGAGGACTGTTGATTATGAAGTTCCTTATTGCAGACAGCCTAGGACACAACCCTTGATTTGACACATGAAAAACATGATTAAATGCTAAGGTATAGTGACCCTTGTCATTTTTGGCATTGTTGCCAAGGATGTATGTGTTAATAAGAAAAACTTAGTTAGCAGTTCTTTTTAGGTTAAATTAAATTTGTATGGTTAGGCCTAGGGATTCAAAAGGTACATACATAAAACAAACACCCCATCAACAAACTACAAGAGAAAGCAGTAGGGTGGTACAAGATCTCATTGAAGAGGAACACTTAGAACCTACCTTGGAAACTACACCCCAAATTGACATTCCCTCAAGTCCTCAAAATCTTTCACTCTCTGAGTATATTCAAGAACTACAAGAAAGACACCAAGTAGATCTGTTACAAGAATCCACTTCCTCATAACCCCACACTAAATCTTAGAAAGAAGAAACATCAAACATGGATGATAATCACAATGATGAGGAAGATCCTCTACATCAAAATGCTAGGACCTTCTCATACCCTGTTGTCCTTGCTCATTGAGATAATGCCCCTACGAAGAACATTTCACCTTCAAACCTTCCAAACTTCAAGGGTCTTGCTTCTAAGGATCCAGATTAGTTTTTATTTGAGTTTAAGGTCTCATTGCAGACATATGATTATGGATCAGATAATCAAAAACTCAAACTTTTTCCATCAACCCTGAAAGATTCTGCTATGAGATGGTTCATGGGTTTAGCTCCAGACTCCATTCATTCATGGGATCAGATGGAAACTAAATTCATGGACAAGTACTAGGATTACTATAGGGTCAGTGATAAAAAGGAGGAGTTGTTTAAGATTAAACAAAGAGAGGATGAGAGTTTAGAAGACTATCTAGATAGGTTCAACTTTGCCTTGAGGAGATATGACAATCATGTGTCTCACACCTTGTCCAGAACTCTATTTGTAAAAGGATTGGATAGAGAATCAAAATAGGCACTAAATCTAATGGGGAGAGGAAATATCAATAAAATGGATATGCCTGCTATAGAGGAACTCTACAAGAACTAGTCTAGAACCTAGTATGGAGTGAGAACACCCAGGTCTTTTAAAGGAAAGAATGAAATAAGACAATTAATGGAAGAGATTGCAAACCTCAAGACATTTATCTTGGTCTAGTTGAATACCACATTAGATGGAATTCAGGCAAAGACTAGAACAACTAAACAAAATAGAATGATTGAACTTCTTTCCATATACTATCCTAGGTGTAGGAACAAACATCTTTTGAGAGAATGTTCATTGGAAAAGTTAGAAATCTATCAAATCTATGACAAAGAGCACCCTACTAATCATTGTGATCAACTCCTAGCCTTAAAGAGGTTGACTAAAAAGAATGCCATAATAGAAGAGGAGTTCAACTACATGGGACAAAAACAAACTAGCCATTTCCCATATAGTCAGTACCCAAAGCAGGCTTCCTATAGGGGTCCTTCAAACTGGGGAAATAATCAATGGAATCCAACCTGGAAGGGACCTCAAAACATTCCTCCTTGGGTACCACAAGACTGGTTAGGCCAGCAATGGCATAACTAGTAGTGGCAAAATCAGCCCTGGGGAAATCAATAATGGCCACAACAATTTCCACAACAATTTGGATCACAAAACATGCAGCCTCAGTGGGGTCCTCAATAGGGTTATAGTCAACAATACCAAGGACAACCTAGATGCTTTCAACCTCAACAAAACATTACTAAATGGACCCCCCAACACATAGGGATAGTCACAAAATGAGCCAATTAGTCAACCACCCTTACCAGCTCAACCTGTAGCAAATCCATGAAATAAACAGGGAGCAATTGTTTACATGACAGCAAGAAAACATGGCTGGTGTAAACTCTATTTATCTACATAACCTCTAGTTACGTTATGGGAAAGCACTACCAAGACCATCTCCCCCACTCATAGTTGAAGTAACTAATGATATGGAACTTGAAAATCCATCCACTCAACCTTAGGAGGAGATTACTATCGAAATTGTGCTAGAAGAACAACCCTTAGGTAACTTTGGAGTTTCTCCTAAAAGAACAACTCTAGAGGTCACCTTTGGAACTACTTCTGAGAAGAACTCTAGAGCTGCTCTGGAAATGGAAAAACTAGAACCCTACCCAGAACAACTCAAATAGCATGTCCCTCAGAAAACCATCCTAAAAAAATAAGTCCAACCTACCATGGAATCAGAACTTCTGCAAGAAATTAGACAGTTGAATATTGAAATTCTACTCATACAAGAAATTAGGGATGTTCCTGAGCTAAACCAATTCATCAAATAACATTGCGTTAAAACCCAGGGTAGGAAGAAAAACTTCCCTACCACCACTCAGGTGGAAGGAAAAGTGGTAGATCTTCTTGTGGGAGAGATGCTCCTCCCAAAATATGGAGACCCTGGGAACCCTATCATAAATGTCCACATTTTAGGGGTAGAAATATCTAATGTTTTGGTTGATTTAGGGGCAGCAATAAATGTAATGACAGTGCACACCCTAGATAAATTAGCCATGAATGATATGTAGGCCACATCCATAATTCTCCAATTGGCTGACCAGTCAGTGGCTATTCCAAAAGGGGTATTAACTAATGTTTCAGTTGTGGTGGAATCATGGGAATTTCTAATAGACTTTCTGATATTAGAGGCCAAAAACCAAAGAAATTCTTACCCCTTGATCCTAGGAAGACAATGGTTAGCTACAGCAGTAGCCTCTATTAATTGCAAAACTGGAGACATGGTCATTTCCAATCGAATAGATTTGAAGAAAATCTCTTTATATCCTCCATCTAAACCATCAATACACTACTCAAGAAAAGTGTGGGTAGATGAGCCTAATAACATGGAAAATAATACCTCAATAGCTATGGTTACCATCAAGGAACATTTGGGTGAGTTAGAAGAAGAAATAAACTATGACACACCAGAAGACATAACTCAATGACACACTAGAAGACACAACTCACAGTCTCATTGATAAGGATATAATGGAATTAGCCCAAGACTTGAAGAGAATTTTTTATTGTTGCTTATTGTACACTAGCAAATATAATTCCTTGTGGAAAAATGTTTTATAGAGACTTGGCCACCTTTCATATGCTACTTCCACATTCCTTCCTCTTAACACCATGACTCCATGATATGGGGTAGGGACATCCATGGATTAGATTACAAAGTAGGTTATAATCTTACCTAGGAAAACATTGAACATCAACACTCAGCTAGCAAAAAAATGGGAAGAAGCACTTCTTAACCTCCTAGTCTCCCATTCTGTAGCTTTTGCTTGGGAATATTAGGATATGAAGGGCATTCCTCCTGAGATCTATACCCATCATATATACACTGAAGATGTCAAACCTTTTAGACAACCCCAAACAAGATTAAACCCTACCTTGAAAGATATTGTTAAAATTAAAATAGAGAAATTGCTACAAGCAGGATTAATGTATCCTATTTTAGATAGTCAGCGGGTTTCACCCTTAGTCATAGTTCCTAAGAAGAATGGAAAGTGGAGAGTATGTATTGACTACAAAGAGATAAATAAAGCCACAAAGAAGAATTATTTTCCCTTGCCATTCATTGACCAAGTGCAAGACAACCTAGCAGAGAAAAAGTACTTTTCATTCCTAGATGGATTTAGTGGATATAACCAGATTCAAGTAGCACCAGAGGACCAAGTCAAAACCACCTTCACTTGTTCATGGGGAACCTTTGCATATAGAGTTCTTCCATATGGCCTATGTAATGCTCCAGCTATGTTTTAAAGGGTTGGTTTAGCTATTTTTGTTGAACTAACTAATGAGTGTATGGAAGTTTATATGGATGACTTTACTGTGTACGGAAGCACCTTTGATGAATCCCTCAAAAATCTAGATAAGGTATTGCAATGTTATGAAAAGAATTAGTTGTCCTTAAGCCATGAAAAATGCTTTATGATGGTAGAGGAAGGGATTGTTCTTGGACATCATGTATCAGCCCAAGGAATCAAAGTAGACTAGAACAAAATAGAAGTGATCAAGTAGTTACCCTCACCCAAGAACCAAATAGATGTTAGAAGCTACCTAGGTCATGCAGGATACTATAGGAGGTTTATAGAAAATTTCAGCAAAATAGCTTCCCCTATGTTTTCTTTTCTCACCAAGCATGTTGACTTTCTATGGACAGAGGACTACCAATCAACATTCGAGACCATTAAAGAGAAACTTATTGTTACACCTATTTTAAGGAGACCTAATTGGACTTTACCCTTTCACATACAAGCTGATGCTTCAAACGAGTCTATAGGGGCAGTCTTAGGATAAAAAGAGGAAGGGGAAGGTATGCATGCAATATACTACATCAGTAAGAACCTTACCCCTGTAGAAATAAATTACACGACAACTGAAAAGGAATTCTTGGCAGTGATCTATGCTATTAACAAATTCAGACATTATTGTTACTAAATTTTTGTTCACACTTAAAATTAGTTGGACCTAAGTGTAGTTGTTTAGAAGGAATAAAAGAAAACTTTAAGTTATGCATTCATTGAATGGTTGATGCCTTGACAGAGTGGAAGAGAATATCTAGTTGTCAAGATAACCCATTAGTCTAATCAGGACTGATAAGTTATCATGAAAAGAGAATTGATTGTCAAGAAATCAAACATTCAAGGAGATACAGTTGTTCTACACAGTTTGATCTTTCAGGAGTTATAAGTTAAATTCATTATTCAGTTAATCAGTTTTGACTAAAAGAAAGAAAGATAATTGTATTGCACTATTATTTCGTGTCATGTTTTGAACATACATTCAAGTATCTGTTACTTTATCTCATGCATTGATTGAAAAGGAAATACATATACATCATATGCATAAGAGAACTTAACTAATCATGTTTAAAAGAAGTGTTCAAATGTGTCACACACAAGCTGTGGGAGTAACTAGACTGAACAATTGCAGACATGCAAGCTATGCATCTGCTTGATAAAAGGAAAAGAAATGAACACATGATAAGGTTAAACATCCATCATTATCTGATGATGGAGGTTGCTGTTGAGGCTAGCCTTAAAGTCTTCAGTCTTCAGTCTTCAATCTTCACTCCAAGCCATCATCAGTTGAACCTGCAAAATTTTGGGGACAGCCCTGCTAGTGCTCCAAATGTTTAAAATTATCACATGCTTTTATCAAATAGAGACATCTACTTATCATATCATGCATTCAGATGAGAAATTAGATCAGATATATGACACAAATCAGGAAGAAATCATGAAGAAGATCAATCAACACTATCAGGTACTTTTTATGCTAACTTATTTGTTTACTGTGTAGGTATAGGACAAGTTTTGTTGCTAATTTGAAGACAAATAAACATGTGGATTAAATGTGGCTCCCACAAGGGTTTGAGCCCAGCATGTTTCTTTTCATTTTTTGAAAAGAATATTAGAAAAGACAGGATGCATCATTCTAGGTTATATCATGCATCATCTAATCAACTTACATAAAGGTTATCTCATCATGACATTATTACAAGTGATTGGAACAGATTAGAGTTACATGACTGAGTCAAGATTGACAAAAACAAAATGCAGAAATCAAATTACAGTCATCTAGGCTTCAGGAGTCATCTAAGAAGGTGATACAAGTTTTCATATTATTGTGCCTGATAAAGAGAAGAGAGACGGAGTAAAGAAGGATACAAGAACTTATGTATCATTTGAACAAGTTACAGAATAAATCATGTGAGGGGTCATCTCATTATGATAAGGAATAACATAGCAGCACTCTATACCAGGTATTTCTAATAGTGTTCTCATATTGTTAAAGATGATCAAAGTTTAACAGTGATATTACATTCAAGTTGTAAATATAGAGACAATCAAGAAAAATGCCACACGGAATAATAGATGAAACAGTGGAAGGCAAGACAATCATATATACACTATGCCAGCTTGACTGTCATAAAGAAAAACCTCACAGGATTTATGAGATAAGTGTAGCTTTCACATGTTAGCAACAGAAATGCAAGTGACAGATGTATACAACATTCTCTTTGAAGAGCATTCATCAAATGATAAAGACTGTCACCTAGTAATAGAGATCTTATAAGCAGAACAAGCTATGGAGTAGCTACATATATCATCACTGACATGACAGTCAAGTACAAATCCAAAAGCAAGAGACTGTCATGTATAGAGCAAAGAAGGATTCAAATACATTGAGTTCAGTGGAGTGTTAAGAATACTATAGTCCAAAGATAATACAATGGTTTCTTTGCTTCTTATCAACTGTTTTCATCAATAAACCTTATCTCATACACCTTGGAGCTATAGTGATGCCATGATATAGACAAATGCCATAAAGAAAGATACAGTGCAAAAACAGGGACAGATACAGACATCTTCATTATGAACAGTCAAGGCAGTGATCAATAAAGTAGTTTTTTACAAGTAAAAAGTAAATAGAAGTATACTGCAATTGCCATATCCATCTACAAAAGTGCATCAATGATAAAGAGAGAAGGAACATCAGAAGAAGGACAAGACTTATATCAAAGTGCTATAGTGATAGGTCATTGACAATTCATAGGGTTGGCAGTCTCCTTTTATGCCATCATGATGTAGTCATAGTAAATAGATAACCAAAGGGAAAAATGCATGATACATTTGATACTATAACATTCAAATGATCAGACAAATAGTGAGTATACAAGAATATGTTATCTATGCTACAGGTATATTTAAAGAATGCATAACAGCCAAGGAAGAGATATGAACATGTTAAGGATGCTACAGGTATACCTTAAAGAATGCCATAGACAACAGGGAGAAGAATACATGATGTCTAGAGCACAGAAGGATCCAAACATATATGACAGTCAAGAGATGATGCCATAGTCACACATGACAAGTGTTTACAGTTAGCAAATCTGAAGAGATCCATCATATGCAAATAAGATAAAGAAACCATTTATGCTACAGGAGAGCCTCCAAGAAGTGTCAATGTATGATACTCATGTAAATGGAGGTAAATGATAATAGTTATCATACAGAATATCAAAAAACTTGCTATTATACCTAGTAGCTACAGTGGGATAGAAGAGATAAAATGTATCATCATTAATGCCATGACAGTCACAAGGAGAAGGAGGAGAAGGTGTTGTGTGAAGCTCCATTTATTAATACTTCAACTCTTAATGCTTTTGCCTACAGGGAAACCACAGTCAAGAAGGTGCTATACAGAAGGAAAGATTGATCGTCAAAAAAATGTATACCCATATCAAGATATCAAACCCTAGTGCTCATTTTTGTACCCACAATCAAGAGGATTCAGATAAAAAGAGAGATACAGTCATAGCCATGCCAAAAGAGCAAGGTTTCTCATGATAACAGGTATACTCATCTGCATATTAAACAAGGTCTTTTCAAAGAAACAACAAACCCTTGTTTCTTACATGTAAAGAGAAAGAGATAATAGTAAAGAGCATGGCAGTGGCATTATGAAGGAGTGTTTGTGCAAGGAGGGTTGAAACCCTAGTTTCAAAACTTACAAACCCTCAAATAGTTTACACAGTTTGATGCCTATTTACAAAAGGAGCATGGCCATGACAAGGTGGAGGCCTTAAAAATAGAAGAAAGTGACAAACCCTCATCTCAAAATCTCAAAACCTCAAGTTTCCTGCACATACAACCAAGTCAAAACTAAAAGAGACATACACATTCATGGCCGACAGTGATAAAAAAAAAAATTTTCTATAAAATGCAATACCCATGTCTACCTATAGCCTTGGCATTCTTCAAAATGTAAAAACAAGAGACAAATGAAGCTACAAAGGTGAAGAATGACAAGTGCTTACCTCTTTTTTCATGACAGGTAGAGAAGATCTTTCCATGGCCTTACAACGGCCTTAAGCTCTCAAGAATAGGTTACAGATGCAATGAAAAGAAGATGTAGAAACAAGGAGGGTATTAAAGAATGCACAACATATGGAGAGAGCAATGAATGAAGAAGGAGGCTGTAGCCATGAAAGAAGAAAGCTATAGATCAAATAAAATGCTTCATATGAAACTCAAGCAGTGTTACCTTCTTTATTAATGATGCAGAGTTTGAGGATGCAACCAAGGATGTCGTTGAGAGGAGTGAAAAAACCAGAGATATGTCTCAGACCTTCAAACCTTAAGGCCGGTGGAGGAAGTTGTAGAGCAAGTAAAGAGTTTACCAAATGAAGAATGAGCAACTTTTAGGGTTGGCTCTTTGTTTTGTTCGAAGGATTCTTTTCTCTCAAGTGTTTTTTTTTTTTTGACTTACAAAAACAAATAATTACCTTATCCAAGAAGTGCCCATGGTCAAAACCTTATTCTTGAAGATCCTAGCCATCATAACATGGAGTGGCCGACAACAATGCTTAATACTTAAGTTTTATTAAGTCAAGAGGGCCGATATGATGAGAGAGAAAGGCTTCATGCCTTATAAAATTTTTAAATATTCCTTGGTGGTCGAGTAATGCATGGACAAAAATACACATGCTAAGGTTCCTTTTCGTTATTCAAAACATCAAAAGGTTGAATACTTCTTGATTATGCATGGTGGCTAACAAAGCCAAGAAGGTGTGATTTTAGACATGACATGCATGAGGCAATGCCTGGAGTTTTCCAAGACAAGCAATTATGCATGGTGGTAGTATATGATGGTGCAGTGATGGAGTCATGGAGTTGATTTTTTCTTTTCTTGACTTTAGGTTTCATATGGAGATATAAGGTGGTTTAGAAAATGTAATGATATATATGTGCACTAAGGCATCAAAGGGGAGTCATAAGGATGTTTATGCATATTATTTTGTGCATGGAGTGTCATGATGCATGGAGTGACTCAAATTTTTTTCATTGATCATGGACTGATAAGGATAAATTTATTTTCCTTCATGTATATTTGAATCATGCAAAATAGGGTTATTTTTTCCCACAAGGAGTTATAAGGAGATTGTATTTGTCCCTAAGTCCTATTTATGCTTATATCATGCAAATTAGGCAAATGTAATTGGAGTGATAAGGAGTGAAATTTTTCTTCTAATCAGGCACGATTTTACAAAGTCATTAATTGTAAATAAATAATAAAGTAATATTTTCTAAATTACTTTATTATTTTCCACAAGTTGTAAAATAAAAAATAGAACAAATTGTAACCAATAATAAAGTAATTATTCTATTACTTTATTATTTACTCACAATCAATTTTGCTCATGCAAAATCATGCAAATTGATTAGTTGAGTTAACTAGGCCACCTAGGAGGTTTTGCATATTTTTTAGGAGTATTTTTAGGGTCCTTGGTCAACTTTTTGGTCAAACACATGGAGAGGCCCAAATTAAAGCTATTTTTGCTCATTTTGTGGCAGTTTTAGGCCCTAAATTTGAGGATTTTAGAGGTTGCTTGGGAATGATTATTTTTAGAGGTAGTTATCTGTAAGTCCATATTTTTGCATGCCTCTTGGAGAGAGCAAACCTATATATTGTAAAGAAAAAGTTTGTTTTTGCTAGTTCTTGATTCTTATTCTGATTCAGACAAATTGAAGAATTCTTGTAGCTCACTTTTACAGTTTTATTGAGAGATCAGCAGGTTACAGGTTATACTTTTGTCTTCATTGCAGAACTTTCCTTTGGTTTTTCAGATCAATTGAATTACCTTTCCTTTTAGTGCTGATTATTGAAGTGATCTTGATGAATTTTTGTTGTGTTTTATTATTAAACCTTTTAAAATATTGTGTCACTTCCTTGCTTGCAACATTAAGAATATATTCATCAAAGGTCTTAGGTTGTGTTAACCAGAAATAGTCTTTTTGTGTGGTGAAAAAACCTTTTCCTTTATAAAAACCTGTTTTCAAACCTTCCTTAGAATCATTTTTGTGATATTTATGTCAAGTCTAGATTGTGTAAAAGTCAGTTTTCTGAGCAAACATTTTGGATCAAATTGCATATTTTTATCTAAATCAGGTGCATCACCAATTTTATATTTTTGTATTTAATTAGTTTCTTTCTCCCCTTTTCCCAAATAGTAAAAACATATATCTCAATAGAACATTTGAAGGGAACTAGCCCACAATCTTGAGGTCTAATTTTGTCATAGGGCACCCACAACCTGAAATTAGTCCCATGTTACACAGAATTGCAGTGCTTCACCAGCCTTGCATACGGGTGCAATTCCCAGTGATAACAGTTTTTGGCACGCCCAGTGGGACTTTGAACTGATTTTCAGTTGAAAAGGACTTATTTTTTTGGTTGTGTTTGGTATGAACAACATAATTCCAGCCTTTTAGAGGTTCATTATCAAGTACCTGGTGACTCTAATACTTTGGTTTTTTTAGATTAGATCTTGCAGCCTATGAAAAAATATCAAACAAGGTCAAGTAAAAATTCTGAGAAGAAGCATAATCAGTTATCTCCACCAAAGAGGAGAATAAAAATAGATAAAGATTCTAATACAACAGATTTATTAGTTGTTTTAGATCTGCCAAATACACATCCTGAGTTTGCTTCACATCAGAATCTATTTCTTGCAAGATCATCAACAGAATTTTTCAATTCTCCACCAACAAGCCCAAAAGAACAAATTCCTGTTTTCCAAGAGGAACCACTTCTTCTTGAGTTTACTAAAGAAGAACCTGTGTTACAAGAGATATTCCAAGTAGTTTCAATCCAAACACCAGCTCAAGTTCTACCCACTCCAATGTCTTTACTAAGAGGAGGAGGAGTTTTACCACCACCCGGAGATGGTGGAGGTGGTGGAGGAGGTGGAAGAAATACACCACCACCTCAAAATCAGCCTTTTGTTTCATTTAATGGAGGTAGCCCTTTGAATCTGAATTAGCATGATGACATACCAATGGCTGCATTGAAAAGTTTACCAAGTTTCACAGGAGAAGATGGGACTACAGCCATTAAACATAACAAAGATGTGGCTTCTTTGTGCTCTATTCACCACATCACCAAAGAAAACATTGCAATCAGGTTGTTGGCAGAATCATTTAAAGGTAAAGCTCTTCAATGGTTTAGAAGTTTAGAAGTTAATTCAATTAGATCTTGGGATGAATTAGGTTCTACTTTGAATAGGTAATTTCAAGACAAATCTGATCATTTATCATTAGTTGAACAAATGACTAATAGAATCCCCGAAACAGTGAAACCATCACCAGAGCATGTTTTTTTGTATTATTTAAGGGCATTAAATTCTGATATTGCTGTCATGATACAATCCATGGGAGGGGTAACTTTACCAGCTTCTTTTGATATTGCAATAAGAGTAGAAAATAGTTTATACAAGCTGGTAAGATAGCACCTAGGCCCCCAATTCCAATTTTCCTAGATATACAGCCTTTAGTACCAATTTTAACCCCACATATTTCAGCAATACCATCTTTTGGTTATCAAATAAATGCACAAAATGGTACAGATCCCATTCATTCTAAATTTTGAGAGTTCAAAGACAACCAACAAAGTATAGCAAAAATACTACAAACTCTGAGTAATGACTTAGTGAGTCTAAAAATTCAAACAAATTAGAATAACAGACCTTATCAAGAAGCCCCCTACCAAGCAAATAGACCTGGTTATCAGGCAGATTATCAGGGTCAAAGGAGAAGTTATAACAATAGGCCAAAACAGCAATACAATCCAAATGTTGTCAGTACATCAAAAGAAATTGTGCCTATACAGAACAACATGGTTCAAGACTATGCACGGTGTTATCCCTGTAATCAGCCTCATAATCAGGCCACTTGCCCAAATGGAATAGTAAATCAAGCTTTGATGGTACAGAATAACTATGTTGCTACTAAAAATTCAGCAAGTGATGTAAACAACTAGCTGGACATTCAGACTCAGTATGTTAATCCTGATGTAGCTTTAATGAATTGGCAGGCTAATGAATTTTGTGGTGTAAATCAGTTGCCAGGTCAAAAGCAATCTTTTACTAATATTGTAGCAAATACAAGATCAAAAAAGAGAGCTGTTGACTTGCAACAACAGTCCGGAAATGTAAATTAGCAAGATGATATTGGGAAACAACAAGCTGGAAATGTACCACAATAAGCTGATAAAGGAAAAAATACAGTTTCTACAACTCAGAATGAATAGAATCAAGCTTCTACATCAAAGGATTTGCACATTTTGTCAAGACAGCCAACCACAAAAAATAAACAACCAGCAAAAGACCAACCAGAGGTTGCTGTCCCAAAAGTACAGCAAAAGGTTAGTGGTCCTGCTTTTAATATTTTGGATCATATGAAAAAGACAACAGTAAGCATGTTTATTTTAGATGCTTTACACATTCCAAGACAAAAATATTTGTTACAAAATGCATTATCTCAGTTGCCTTTGTCAAATGAAGTACAAAAATCACATCAACCTCAGATTATGATTGCAAATGAGGCAGAAAAAAGAATAGAACAGCCTAAACCAGTAGGCAAACCTCCATCATTTTATGTCACTTTGATTGTAGGTGACTATTTAGTACATAATTGCATGATAGATTCAGGAGCTAGCAGTTCAGTTATGCCAAAACAACTAGGTGATAAGTTAGGTATAAAATATGAACCTGTTGTTAGAGGTGTTGTACAAATGGATGGAACTGAAGTGAGTACAGTTGGAATGTTAAAAAATTTAGGCCTTACTTTGCATGCTTGTCTAAACTTTGTTATATACCAGGACATTTATGTCATTGATCTACCACCTACCTTTGCCATTTGCTTATCCAGAGATTTTACAATAATGTTAGGTGGGTATTTATCATCTGATTGGATACTTTATTCTTTAGAACTAGATATGGAACCAAGGTTACAATTAAGTCTGAACCACTAGCAAAAGATCACCTAGAACCTTACACACCTAGTTCTATAAATGCCAATCTTTCCATTTTTTATCAAGAAGATCTGATTCCTGTCCAAGACCCAAATACACCTTTAGAAGGAATTCCAGATATAGTTTTAGATCAATGGGTAGCAGAAAATCATGAAACAAATCCATTTGAGCAAATGGATGAGATAGGCCTTGGTGTGTACATGATTCAAGAAAGTAATACAGTTATTCCACATCTGATTAAAGAAGAAAAACAACAATCTGTAGAGTCTAAAGAAAATGATGTTTGGGAACTATATTTTGATGGTTCTAGAAGCAAAGTAGGAGCTGGAGGAGGTGCTGTTTTAGTTTCTCCCATAGGTGAGAAATATTATTCATCTTTCATATTTGCTTTCAGTTGTTCTAACAACTCAGCTGAGTATGAGGCTTTAGTTCATGGATTAGAATGGGAAAGGAAAAGAAAAATCAAGTGCTTAAAAGTTTTTGGAGATAGGAAATTAATGGTTAAACAAGTTAGAAAGCTTGTTGCTATAAAAAATGACTTGTTGAAGTTGTATAAACACAGAGTTTGGGACATGATAGAAGAGTTTGATGCATTTAATCTAATATCTGTACCTAGAACTGATAACAAGCAAGCTGACAAGTTAGCTGCCATAGGAGCTGAATATGATATTCCTGCTGAAATGAAAAATGTTCACTCTCCTTTATATGTCAAAGTTGTTGTTAGACCATCAGTTTCAGATAATAATGTCAGTTGGCAAGTGTTTGACAGTGATGAACAGATTGTAAATTTCTTAATGGAAGAGGCTGAATTTTCTGCAGGTAATCAGCAGAAATTTGCACAACAATATGATGACCAGATACTTCAGTTAAGATCAAATAAGCTAGCCAAGGGCTTAGTGACCTTGGAATCTATCTTTAATACTGATGATCAGGTAAGAAAAGACAAGGCCATCTTGTCAATAAAGCAAGAGCATTATGAACCTATTGAGATCTTTAAAAGAAAGTTGCTCGAGCTGGGAAAGCTATGTACAAAACAGGAACAACAAGCATTCATCCAATTTTGTCAAGAGTTTAGTGACATTTTTGCATGGGAATATGGAGATCTAAAAGGTTTCAACCTTGAGTTAGCTCAACACACAATAGAGCTGGAACCCAAAGCTAAACCTATCAAATAGAAGCAAAGGTCATTGAATCCCAAACTGGAAGTGCTTATGAAGACAGAACTCAATAAACTCATTGAAGATAATATCATTTTTCCTATTAAACATACTTCATGGGTTTCTAACTTGGTTCCTGTCAGAAAGAAAAATAGAGAAATTGGATTATGTGTTGATTTCGATGATTTAAATAGAGCATCTTTAAAGGATCATTATCCTTTACCATCTATGGAGAAAATATTACAGGTTGTTTCTGGATCAGAAATATTTTCTTTATTGTTTGGTTATTCAGGTTATAACCAAATTCTTGTAAAAGAGGAAGATCACTACAAGACAACTTTTACCACAAAGTGGAGCACACTAGCATATAGAAAGATGCCATTTGGCTTATCAAATGTAGGTGTAATATTTCAAAGAGCAATGGACATGGCTTTTCAAGGCCTGATTAATAAAATTGTGCTTGTATACTTAGATGATGTCACTATTTTTTCTAAAAAGGCCAAAGATCATTTTCATCATTTAAGACTAATCTTTGAAAGATGTAGAGAATTTGGGGTATCATTAAACCCAAAGAAGAGTATTTTCTCTATTCATGAAGGAAAACTATTGGGACACATTGTGTCTAAGGATGGAATATCAATTGATCCTAAAAGAATTACTACAATATTGGCATTACCTCTTCCTGCACATAAGAAAGGCTTACAAAGATTTTTGGGAAGAATCAACTTTGTAAGAAGGTTTATTCCTAATATAGCAACACTTTTACAACCTCTTATAGCAATGCTGAAGAAGAATATTCCTTTCAGCTAGACCAAAGAAGGAAAGTAGAGTTTTGAAGAGATAAAGGAGGGACTTGCTGCTGCTCCAACTCTGATAAATCCAAACTTTGATAAAGACTTCATTCTATATGCATTTGGTAGTGTGGATACTATATTAGCTATGCTTTGTCAACAAAACAATGAAGGAATGGAACAACTTGTGGCATTTTTTAGCCAAGTTCTGCATGACTATGAGGTAAGATATTCTTTTGTTGAAAAGAATGTATTAGCTATTATCAGGAGTTTAAAGAAAATCAAAAATATGCTTTCAAATAATAGAATTCAGTTAATGGTTGCTCACCCATCAGTGAAAGAATTTTTGCTCAGTAAGGATTTAAATGATAAGAGAGCAGGGTGGATAACTGTTAGTGTAGGTTTTTATTTCCTAGTTGGGTTATTTATTTTTCCCTATATTCCTAAGTTTTTCCTACACTTCTTTTAATCTCTCTTAGGTTAATAAAGCATGTCTTATTAGGTGAGTGGTTGCGAGGTGTCACCTTCCTACATGTGAGCATCCATTAGCTATCTTGGGAAGATACTTTTCTATCTTTAGTCCGATAGATGGTTTCTCTTGATTGGTCGGTGTTGCCACCTCCTCCCTCTTCCTAGTCTATATAAGCATGCTACCTGGCTTGTATTTTCCATCTTTTGCTTTTGCATCCTCTTAATGCTATTTTGCTTCTAACATTTGCATTACTCTCTTGGAGACTAACTCTATGTTGCTATTTTGATTTCGTATCATTTGCATTCATAGTTTAGATATCTATTCTTTGCACTAGTTTTCTGGGTTAATAATCTTTTCAGATTCTAACATGGTATCAGAGCTATTCTATGTGCAATAGTAGATTTTAGTTTCCATATTTGAGAGTTTAGGGGGGGCTAATAAATCTTATTATAGTTTTTTGAAAACCCAGTATGCTCTTCTCTTGCATCTTTAGATGATCTTGAGAATCAAAAAAGTTTGACGGAAACTTTTTTAATCTTTGGGGTTTGCACATGTGTTTTATGAAATCTGGGTGATTGCAGCATTTCTAGTTATACTAGCAGCATTTTTGACTATTCTAACGTGTCCAGGAGGCTTGAGAAAGTCATATTTGGCTTTCGTTTCACCGAAATTAGAGATCGTTAGACATGGTTGCAGAACTGGGGTTTCAAGCTCAAATTTGACAACCGACTTGCATATTTTGTGTTTTTAATCAATATTGCAGGTTCTAGCATGCATTTTCTTGTCTTAGGTAGCTGATTCAGCCTTTGCATGCTATTTTTTGGTTGCTGGGGTCATTTTTTTTAGTTAAAGGCGTTCTATTTACATTAGAACTACATCTTTTGTACATCAACAGGAAAAATGCCTTCTAGGTTTTGTTCGTAGCACAAAAACACCATCTTGGTATATTTTATTTTTTGCATGTAGTCTATATATTTTGCAAAAATGCACTCAAAAAGCTATAGTAGGACCCCTCTCCATTGGCAGTTACAGTTTTGAAGGCAGTTTTCAAATGCTCCGTTCTTGCTCATACGGACTCCGTTTCCCACGATTTTTTTTTTAATTTTGGCTATTTTTTTGTGCTCTATGCACTAGTACAGATGTTTTTTGATTTTGATACGGAGATTTTTCAAAAATTGTAGATTCTCAGTTGTGACACTGCACAATTCTCATTTTGGGAACTTTGGAGGATCATAACTTTCACATACGACCTCGTATCAAGGCGATTCATTTTTTGAAAGTGCATGATTTTTTGAGTAGATTGCAGTGGTACTATTTATTTCTCTAGGTATTGTGTCTAAGTTGCATTTTTAGCATATGCTCTTTGTGAGGGTTTTGTAATGCATTGAAGTCAAAACCACTTAGTATTTCTTGCTAGTGGCAGTTGTAAAAGGCACTAATATAAAGTTCCAAATCATATTTTCATAGGGGGGTTCTTTGATTGAGTGAAAAGGGGGGGTTGTCTTGGTTGTGTTCTCTTCTTTTTGGCATTTCTTCTCTGCATTTCTTCATCATGGATCAAACAAATGTGCCCATCCTAACTCCATACAATTACTTTGAGTGGAAATCACAAATGGTAATTCACTTAAAGAAAGATGGATTAAATAGGATAACTATGGGACTTGAAACTAAACCTGCTAAAGATGAAGATAAGCCTAAGTGGTTTAACAAATGTGATGAGGCATATGGAACATTGTGTTTGTCTATTTCTCTTGATTTGCTCTTTCACATCGAGTCTTTGAATTCACCAAATGAAATCTAGGCAAAGCTAGAACCACTATTTGGCACACAAGATTCAATAAGGGGTCATATGTTAGAAAATGAACTAATTAGTTTAAGTCCAGGCAATTTCAACATAATCTAGGATTTCTTCACTAAATTAAAATCACTAAGGCTATAGTTAAAACAATGTGGAATTGAAAAGAAAGATGAACAACTGATTCTTAGTATTCTCTCTAAGCTAAGTTCAGAATATTCTGTGTTTGTTTCTACCTTCTATGCTACTAAGGGTGCACTTGGTACTCAATTCACCATGCCATCTTTAGATGATTTTGCTATCAATCTCACTTGGGAATAGGATAGGCTAATCTAGATGGGCACTCTTAAGTCCTCTAAGTCACATTCCTTGGCTGCCAACCAAGGCACAAAAGAACAAAAGGGACAAAGTAGTAACAACAATAGTAAGGATAAGAAATAGAAGAATAGCAAGGAGAAAAAAGGATCAGATACTGGTTGCTTCAAAAGCAACTAATGAGACCCAATCTTCCAAGGGCAACAAGCCTAAGAAAGAGAGCGTCTAATATGCCTATTGTAAAAGGCCCGGTCATGATGAACATAGATGTCTAAAGAAACAAATTGATCACTTGACACACATACTTGAGAAGAATAATATCAGTGTTCCTAAGTCTATCAAACAGAGTTCTAATGAGGGGTCTAATAAGGCAAAAGAAAATAGCAAGGGGAAAGGAAAGGGCAAGGCCCTTGTTGCAGTTGCTTCTTCACCATCCACTTGGGTTCTTGATTTGGGTGCTTTGCACCACATGGCTTCATCTAAGGAAGAACTTGCATCTTTGGAGCCATGTACTATGCCTTCTATTTTGATGGGTGTGACACTCCTGTTGAGGTGTGTGGGAGAGGGTCTATTGATGTGGGGGATGGCACATTCCATGATGTTCTTTGTGTGCCCTCATTATCAACTAATCTCCTATCGGTATACTAGATCACTCACATAGGTTCAGGCAAATAGGTTGAGTTCACTCTTGATTAAGTAGAAATTCATGAGTTGCATAGTGGTTCTACAGTTGCAGTTGGGAGAGCAGATCATCAATCACAGCTCTATCTATTTTCTCACTTTGTTCATGATCCTCCAACTATTTTGCTCACTCATTCTAATGACGTGAGTAGATTATGGCATGAGCGGTTTGGCCATCTTAACTTCTGCTACTTGCAGTAGCTCAACTAGCAGAGCATGGTCACAAGGTTGCCTTTAGTTCAGTTTTCAGGTGGTGTTTGCCAAGGTTGCATTCTTGGTAAGCATCTTAAGGAAAAGTTTGACAAAGGTAAAGCATGGAGAGCTTCACAGATACTGGAGTTAGTTCATAGTGATTTGGCCGGTCTATTTCCGCATCCTTCTTTCAATAGGGTTGGATATGTCCTCACATTCATTGATGACTTTTCTTGATATACTTGGGTGTACTTTCTCAAACAGAAGTCAGAGGTATTTGATCATTTTCAGGACTTCAAAACTTTTGTAGAGAAGCAATCTGAGAAAGCCATCAAAGTTTTGTGCACTGACAATGGTGGTATGTCAACCATCAGTTTGAGAGGTTTTGCACTTCAGAGGGGATTGATTTGCAGCATTTAGTTCCATACAATCCTCAGCAGAACGGTGTTGTAGAACAGAAGAATAGGTCCTTGAAGGAATTGGCAAACTGCATGATTAACTCTAGATCTCTTGCACCACAGTATTGGGTAAAGGCCATTAACTGTGCTTGTTATATCAGAATCATGTTCCTCACTGAGCCTTGAAGGGAGTTACTCCTTTTGAAGCTTGGAGTGGTCAAAAACCATCAGTTAAGCACTTTTGATTTTTTGGTTCTCCTGCATGGGCCCACATTCCTGCAGAGAAACACAAGGCCTTGGATCTGCAGAGCAAACCTTGCATATTTGTAGGTTATCTTGATGGTGTGAAGGGTTATCGGTTGCTCCACCCTACTACACATGAGTTGTTTATTGAGAGGAGTGTTTAGTTTGAGGAGGGCTCTTCGAGCTGACTTTCTATCACTTCTCCAACTCCTACTTTGACATTGGAGTCACTTGGGATACATGACAAATCTTCTGATGAGTCAGATTCACCTGAGCAGTCTTCTACCTCCACTTCCGATGCAGTGAGCGATTTAGAGGACCCACCTACTTCCTCTCCTAGTCATCATTCAGAGGTTGATGATTATCCTCGAGATTTTCCATCTTCCGGTCCACTTTGGGCTAGACAGACCTTGCAGTCTGCAGGTGATTGGGTTGGGGATCCATTAGACACCAGGCGGACTCGTTCACAGTTCTAGGATACTCCACATGTCTTCATTGCTACTACCTCAAAACCACAGTCTTTTCATGAGGCTTCTGGTATTCCTGAGTGGGATACAGCTATGCAGGAGGAGTATAGTTCCTTGATGAGGAACCACGCTTGGGATCTTGTCCCTCTTCCTAAGGGAAGAAAACTTGTTTGATGTAAGTGGCTCTATCAAACAAAATTTACAACAGATGGGTCAATTGACAAGCATAAGGTTCGCTTGTTCACCAAAGGATTCTCCCAAGTTCTTGGGATTAACTGCTTTAATACTTTTGTGCCAATTGCCTGAATGAATTCCATCTGACTTGTTCTTTCCATTGTTGTAGCTAATCGTTGGGAAGTACACCAGATGGATGTGAAGCTTGCTTTTCTTCACGGTGACCTTAGGAGGAGATCTATGTGGAGCAGCCACAGGGGTTCATTCAGGATTCTTCACTTGTGTGCCATCTTCAGAAGTCTCTCTATGGCCTCAAACAGGCTCCTCAGGCCTGGTATGCCAAGATGGACTCCTTCCTTCTATCAGTTGGGTTCACTCGGTGCTATTCTAATCCCAATGTCTACATTCTACAATAGGATGATTCACTCCTATTTCTGGTTCTATATGTTGATGACTTGTTGATCATAGGGAGTTCTTCATCCACCATTGGGGATTTCAAAACTGCCCTTCATTATAGGTTTTGGATGACTGACTTGGGCTTGTTGCATTACTTTCTCAGGATTGAGATCTACCAGTCTGCTTTTGGGATCACCATCAACCAGTCCAAGTATGCTCTAGATTTGCTCTTGAGGTTTCATATGGCTAACTACAAGCCTGCTTCAACTCCCTTTCTTTCTAGAGTCAAACTTGAGGCTTAGTGTTCTTCTCCACTTGTTGATGGCACTTTGTATTAACAGCTTGTTGGGAGTCTCATTTATCTGACTCGTACAAGACTCAACATTTCATATGTTGTAGGCATGGTCTCTCGATTCATGCAGGAGCCTCATGAGCTACACTGGAAAGCAGCCAAGTGGATCTTTCAGTACATTTAGGGTACTCACAGTTTTGGGATTCACTATGTAGCGGGCATTGAGCTTGACTTGGTGGGCTACAGAGATTCAAATTGGGCGGGCGATTCTCAGGATCACAAGTCTACTTCAGGTTACAGCTTCTCACATGGTTCAGGTCTTGTTTGTTGGTCGAGCAAGAAGCAGTCTGCTATTGCTCTATCTTCTACTAAGGCCGAGTATCGGGGGGCTGTGAATGCCACCACTGAGGCCATTTGGCTTCAAAATCTTCTCACTGAGTTTGGTATCCAGATCAGATGGCCATTAGTCATATTTTGTGACAACCAGAGTGCCATTCAAATCTCACGGAATCCGGTCCATCATCAGTGGACCAAACACATAGAGGTCCACATACACTACATCCGAGAGCTCATCCATGGCCATGTCATCGACCTTTGCTACTGTCCGACTTCTGAGCAGGTTGCTGATATCTTCACCAAACCCTTCACTAAGAGCAAGTTCCTTCATTTGCGATCTTTACTCAGGGTGCGGGATGCTTCATCTTCTGGGGGGCTTCTTCCTCTCACTCCGAGTCCTGACTCTCTACTTTTGGGGGGGTCTCTTCTCTCTCTTTGGGGGGAATTTTATGTACATGGGTACCTCATCAAGCTTGATTTGCTGGGACCCATTTCTACACCCACCTAAGCTTCGCTTATGGGGGGTGTTAGTGTAGGTTTTTATTTCCTAGTTGGGTTATTTATTTTTCCCTATATTCCTAGGTTTTTCCTACACTTCTTTTAATCTTGCTTAGGTTAATAAAGCATGTCTTATTAGGTGAGTGGTTGTGAGGTGTCACCTTCCTACATGTGAGCATCCATTAGCTATCTTGGGAAGATACTTTGCTATCTTTAGTCTGATAGATGGTTTCTCTTGATTGGTCAGTGTTGCCACCTCCTCCCTCTTCCTAATCTATATAAGCATGCTACCTGGGTTATATTTTGCATCTTTTTCTTTTGCATCCTCTTAATGCTATTTTGCTTCTAGCATTTGTATTACTCTCCTGGAGACTAACTCTGTGTTGCTATTTTGATTTCATATCATTTGCATTCATAGTTTAGATATCTATTCTTTGCACTAGTTTTCTGGGTTAATAATCTTTTCAGATTCTAACAATAACCAAGGTCATGAAATATGACATACAAATTAAGGTAACCAAGCTGGTCCGAGGCAAAAGACTGTGTGAACAACTTGCAGAAAATGAAGGATACAACAAAGAACTTGAAGGAGAAGCTGAGATAGTGCTTCAAAATGATGAAACAACTATTGTCCCAGACCCCCCTGGAAGTTGGGCCCATGATATGATTCATTATCTACACACTGGTGATTGTCCACAAGGCCTGGATAGATCTAAAAGAAGATATTACAGATTATAGGCAATCCCTTATGCTATAATTGATGGAATTCTATACAAGAGAGATTTTAACAATGTTTTACTGAGATGTGTACAGCTAGATCAGACTCAAAGGATTCTAGAAGAATTTCATGATGGACCTACTGGAGGTCACTTTGTAGCTAGAACAACAACTCTAAAAATTATGAGAGCTGGTTACTATTGGCCTGACACGTTCAAAGATGCTCATGAATGGGTAAAGAAATGTCTAAAGTGTTAAGTTTTTACAGGTAAACAAAGACTAGCAACAATGGCCTTGCATCCAATTCAAGTGGAATAGCCATTTGGCAAGTGGGGATTGGACTTCATTGGTCCTATTAATCCACCTTCAAGCCAAGGACACAAGTGGATTTTGACTACTACTGATTATTTCACTAAGTGGACTGAAGCAATTGCTTTGAAAGATGCTAATGAAACATTAGTCCTGAATTTTTATCAAGATCTAGTGTCGAGGTTTGGAACTCCTGACTCAATTATTTCAGATAATGCTTTAGCATTTATTAGATTAAGAATATCTGATTAGTCCATCAAAAACAACATATTCTTGAATACCTCATCAAATTATTACCCTCAAGGTAATGGACAGGCTGAATCAACTAACAAAAATCTGATTAAGATTATAAAGAAAATAGTTGATGAGAATCAGAGGTCTTGGCATGATAAGTTAAAGTTACCATTATGGGCTAATAGAATTACACCCAAAAGATCAACAGGTAATTCACCCTATGTACTTACATATGAAAAGGAAGCCAAGTTACCAATAATAGTGGAGTTGCCAACACTTAGCTACATAAAAGAGCTAGAGTTACTTGAAGAACAACCAATGGAAATCAGGCTTGCACAGATGATTGAACTTGAAGAAATCAGAAAAGAGGCCTTGAAAACATTGGAAGTACACCAAGCCCAAATGAAAAGGACTTTTGATAAAAGAGCAGTACCAAGAGTTTATAAAGAAGGAGATCTAGTTTTCAAGTGGAATGAGTTGAAAAGCAGACCAGGACATTATACAAAGTTTGATGCAATATGGGATGGAACATATATAATCACATAATGCAAGCAACATAATGCATTTCAGCTTGCTAAGTTAGATGGTGAGGTGTTGCCAATCCCAGTTAATGGGATTCACCTCAAGTTACGCTACTAAGTAAGCCAGCCTTATGCTGCAAATAAGTGCTTTTGCACAGTTAGTTTCAGTTTTATTGTTTTGTTTCCAAGAAGTGCTTTTGCACATGTTGCTGATTTTGTTTTAGGTAAATCAGTTTTAATTTCAGTTTTCAGTTAGTTGTTGCTGTTGTTTTCAATTAGTGTGAGTTGTAGAATTTCTCATAGTTCAGGGCATAAATGACTCTATGCCCAATGGAAAGGCTAGGCTACTAGTTCTAAACTGTTTAGAAGGCAAACACCCCTGAGAGGTCACCATAAATATTACTAATTTTTTGTTCACACTTAAAATTAGTTGGACCTAAGTGTAGTTGTTCAGAAGGAATAAAAGAAAACTTTAAGTTATGCATTCATTGAATGGTTGATGCCTTGACAGAGTGGAAGAGAATATCTAGTTGTTAGGATAACCCATTAGTCCAATCAGGACTGATAAGTTATCATGACAAGAGAATTAATTGTCAAGAAATCAAACATTCAAGCAGATACAGTTGTTCTACATAGTTTGATCTTTCAAGAGTTATAAGTTAAATCGATTATTCAGTTAATCAATTTTGAGTAAAAGAAAGAAAGATAATTGTATTGCACTGTTATTTCATGTCATGTTTTGAACATGCATTCAAGTATCTATTACTTTATCTCATGCATTGATTGAAAAGGAAATACATATACATTATATGCATAAGAGAAATTAACTGATCATGTTTAAAAGAAGTGTTCAAATGTGTCCCACACAAGCCGTGGGAGTAACTAGACTGAGCAATTGCAAACATGCAAGCTATGCATCTATTTGATAAAAGGAAAAGAAATGAACACATGATAAGGTTAAACATCCATCATTGCCTAATGATGGGGGTTGCTGTTGAGGCTGGCCTTCAAGTCTTCAATCTTCAGTCTTCAATCTTCACTCCAAGCCATCATCAGTTGAACCTGCAAAATTTTGGGGACATCCCTATTAGTGCTCCAGATGTTTAAAATTATCACATGCTTTTATCAAATAGAGACATCTACTTATCATATCATGCATTCAGATAAGAAAACAAATCAGATATATGACACAAATTAGGAAGAAATCATGAAGAAGATCAATCAACACTATCAGGTACTTTTTATGCTAACTTGTTTGTTTACTGTGCAGGTATAGGACAAGTTTTGTTGTTGATTTGAAGACAAATAAACATGTGGATTAAATGTGGCTCCCACAAGGGTTTGAGCCCAACATGTTTCTTTCCATTTTTTGAAAAGAGTATCAGAAAAGACAAGATGCATCATTCTAAGCTATATCATGCATCATCTAATCAACTTACAGAAAGGTTATGTCATCATGACATTATTACAAGTGATTGGAACAGATCAAAGTTACACGACTGAGTCAAGATTGACAAAAACAAAATGCAGAAATTAGATTACAGTCATCCAGGCTTTAGGAGTCATCTAAGAAGGTGATACAAGTTTTTAGATTATTGTGCCTGATAAAGAGAAGAGAGACAGAGTAAAAAAGGATACAAGAACTTATGTATCATTTGAACAAGTTACAGAATAAATCATGTGAGGGGTCATCTCATTATGACAAGGAATAACATAGCAGCACTCTATACCAGGTATTTCTCATATTGTTCTCATATTGTTAAACATGATCAAAGTTTAACAGTGATATTACATTCAAGTTGCAAATATAGAGATAGTCAAGCAAAATGCCACATGGAACAGCAAATGAAATAGTGGAAGGCAAGACAATCATATATACATTATGCCAACTTGACTATCATAAAGGAAAACCTCACAAGATTTATGAGATAAGTGTAGCTTTCACATTCTAGAGAAAGAAATACAACTGACAGATGTATACAACATTCTCTCTGAAGAGCATTCATCAAATGATAAAGACTGTCACCTAGTAATAGAGATCTTATAAGAAGAACAAGCTATGGAGTAGCTACATATATCATCACTGACATGATAGTCAAGTAGAAATCCAAAAGCAAGAGACTGTCATGTATAGAGCAAAGAAGGATTCAAATACATTGAGCACAGTGGAGTGTTAAGAATGCTACAGTCCAAAGATAATAAGGTGGTTTTTATGCTTCTTATCAACTATTTTGATCAAACAAACCTTATCTCATACACCTTGGAGCTACAGTGATTCCATGATATAGACAAATGCCATAAAGAAAGATACAGTGCAAGAACAAGGACAAATACAAACGTCTTCATTATGAACAGTCAAGGTAGTGATCAATAAAGTAGTTTTTTACAAGCAAAAAGTAAACAGAAGTATACTACAGTTGCCATATCCATCTACAGAAGTGCATCAATGATAAAGAGAGGAGGAACATCAGAAGAAGGACAAGACTTATATCAAAGTGCTATAGTGATAGGTCACTGACAATTCACAGGGTTGGCAGTCTCCTTTTATACCATCATGATGCAGTCATAGTAAACAGATAGCCAAAGGGAAAAATGCATGATACATTTGATACTATAACATTCAAATGATGAGACAAACAGTGAGTATACAAGAATATGTTATCCATGCTATAGGTGTATTTAAAGAATGCATAATAGCCATGGAAGAGATATGGACATGTTAAGGATGCTACAGGTATACCTTAAAGAATGCCACAGACAGCAAGGAGAAGAATACATGATGTTTAGAGCACAGAAGGATCCAAACATATATGACAATCAAGAGATGATGCCACAGTCACACATGACAAGTGTTTACAGTTAGCAAAGCTGAAGAGATCTATCATATGCAAATAAGCTAAAGAAACCATTTATGCTACAGGAGAGCCTCTGAGAAGTGTCAATGTATGATACTCATACAAATGGAGGTAAATGATAACAGTTATCATACAGAATATCAAAAAACTTGCTATTATACCCTGTAGCTATAGTGGGACAGAAGAGATAAAATGTATCATCATTAATGCCATGACAGTCACAAGGAGAAGGAGGAGACGGTATTGTGTGAAGATCCATTTATTAATACTTCAACTCTTAATGCTTTTGCCTATAGGGAAACCACAGTCAAGAAGGTGCTATACAGAAGGAAAGATTGTTCATCAAAAAATGTATACCCATATCAAGATATCAAACCCTAGTGCTCATTTTTGCACCCACAATCAAGAGGATTCAAATAAAAAGAGAGATACAATCATAGCCATGCCAGAAGAGCAAGGTTTCTCATGATAACAGGTATACTCATCTACATATTAAACAAGGTCTTTTCAAAGAAATATCAAACCCTTGTTTTTTACAAGTAAAGAGAAAGATATAATAGTAAAGAACATGGTCATGGCATTGTGAAGGAGTTTTTGTGCAAGGAGGGTTGAAACCCTAGTTTTAGAACTTACAAACCCTCAAACAGTTAACATAGTTTGATGCCTATTTACAAAAGGAGCATGGCCGTGACAAGGCGGAGGCCTTCAAAATAGAAGAAAGCAGCAAACCCTTATCTCAAAATCTCAAACCCTCAAGTTTTTTGCACCTACAGCCAAGTCAAAACTAAAAGAGACGTACACAGTCATGGATGATAGTGATATAACATTTTTTTTGCTATAAAATACAATACCCATGTCTACCTATAGCCTTGTCATTCTTTAAAATGTAAAAACAACAGACAAATGAAGCTATATAGGTGAAGAATGACAAGTGCTTACCTCTTTTTTGCTGACAGGTAGAGAAGATCTTTCCACAGCCTTACAACAGCCTTAAACTCTCAAGAACAGGTTATAGTTGCAATGAAAAGAAGATGCAGAAACAAGGAGGGTATTAAAGAATGCATAGCATATGGTGAGAGAAATGAATGAAGAAGGAGGCCACAACCATGAAAGAAGAAAGGTACAGATCAAATAAAATGCTTCATATGAAACTCAAGTAGTGTTACCTTCTTTATTAACGATGTAGAGTTCCAAGATGCAACCAAGGATGTCGTTGAGAGGAGTGAAAAAAAAAGATATGCCTCAAACCTTCAAACCCTAAGGCCAACAGAGGAAGTTATAGAGAAAGTAAAGAGTTTGCCAAATGAAGAATGAGAAACTTTTAGGGTTGGCTCTTTGTTTTGTTCGAAGGATTCTTTTCTCTCAAGTGTTTTTTATTTTTGACTTACAAAAACAAATAATTACCTCATCCAAGAAGTACCCGTGATCAAAACCTTATTCTTGAAGATCCTAGCCATCATAACATGGAGTGGCTGACAACAATGCTTAATACTTAATTTTTATTAAGTCAAGAGGGCCGATATGATGAGAGAGAAAGGCTTCATGCCTTATAAACTTTTTAAAGATTCCTTGGTGGTTGGGTAATGCATGGACAAAAATACACATGCTAAGGTTCCTTGTCTTTATTCAAAACATCAAAAGGTTGAATACTTCCTAATTATGCATGATGGCTAACAAAGCCAAGAAGGTGTGATTTTAGACATGACATGCATGAGGCTGTGCCTCGAGTTTTCTACGATAAGAAATTATGCATGGTGGTAGTATATGATGGTGCAGTGATGGAGTCATGGAGTTGATTTTTTTCTTTTCTTGACTTTAGGTTGCATATGGAGATATAAGGTGGTTTAGAAAATGTAATGATATATATGTGCACTAAGGCATCAAAGGGGAGTCATAAGGATGTTTATGCATATTGTTTTGTGCATGGAGTGTCATGATGCATGGAGTGACTCAGATTTTTTATCTTACAGATAGATAATTTTTTTTCATTGATCATGGAGTGATAAGGATAAAAAAAATTGCCTTAATGTATATTTGAATCATGCAAAATAGGGTTATTTTTTCCCACAAGGAGTTATAAGGAGATTGTCTTTGTTCCTAAGTCCTATTTATGCTTATATCATGCAAATTAGGCAAATGTAATTGGAGTGATAAGGAGTGATATTTTTCTTCTAATCATGCATGATTTTACAAAGTCATTAATTGTAAATAAATAATAAAGTAATATTTTCCAAATTACTTTATTATTTTCCACAAGTTGTAAACTTGAAAATAGAACAAATTGTAACCAATAATAAAGTAATTATTCTATTACTTTATTATTTACTCACAATCAATTTTGCTCATGCAAAATCATGCAAATTGATTAGTTGAGTTAACTAGGCCACCTAGGAGGTTTTGCATGTTTTTTAGGAGTATTTTTAGGGTCCTTGGTCAACTTTTTGGTCAAACACATGGAGAGGCCCAAATTGAAGCTATTTTTGCTCAATTTATGGCAGTTTTAGGCCCTAAATTTGAGGATTTTAGAGGTTTCTTGGGAATGATTATTTTTAGAGGCAGTTATCTGCAAGTCCATATTTTTGCATGCCTCTTGGAGAGAGCAGACCTATATATTGTAAAGAAAAAGTTTGTTTTTGCTAGTTCTTGATTCTCATTCTGATTCAGACATATTGAAGAATTCTTGTAGCTCACTTTTACAGTTTTATTGAGAGATTGACAGGTTACACGTTATACTTTTGTCTTCATTACAGAACTTTCCTTTGTTTTTTCAGATCAGTTGAATTACCTTTCCTTTTAGTGTTGATTATTGAAGTGATCTTGATGAATTTTTACTGTGTTTTATTAGTAATCCTTTAAAAATATTGTGTCACTTCCTTTCTTATAGCATTAACATATATTCATCACAGGGCTTAGGTTGTGTTAACTAGAAATAGTCTTTTTGTGTTGCGAAAAACCCTTTTCCTTCATAAAAACCTATTTTCAAACCTTCCTTAGAATCATTTTTGTGATATTTATGCCAAGTCTGGATTGTGTAAAAGTCAACTTTCTGAGCAAACATTGTGGATCAAATTGCATATTTTTATCTAAATCAGGTGCATCACCAATTTTATCTTTTTGTATTCAATTAGTTTCTTTCTCCCCTTTTCCCAAATAGTAAAAACATATATCTCAATAGAACATTTGAAGGGAACCAACCCACAATTTGGAGGTCTAATTTCATTATAGGGCTCCCACAACCTAAAATTAGTCCCATGTTATACGGAATTGCAGTGCTTCACCAGCCTTGCATACGGGTGCAAATCCCAGTGATAACAATTATATCACAAGATATAAAATATTTGTACATATTGATCATGCAGCCATTAAATACTTAATGAACAAACCTATAGTAGGTGCAAGGATAATTAGATGGCTATTACTATTGCCAAAATTTGACATCACTATCATAGATAAGCTAGGAAAATTCAATTTGGTTGTTGACTTTCTATCAAGACTGCATACAGGTGGACAGAACCAACCAGTCAAAGATAAATTTCTAGATAAACATCTCTTTGTTGTTTCTTCCACTACACCTTAGTTTTCTGACATGGCTAATTTCTTAGCTACAGGCTTGTTTCCATCTCATTTCACATCTAAACAGAAGAAACGGTTGGTAAAAAAAGTCTATCTTATAAATGGTTGAATAGTGTGTTGTTTAAATGTGGTCCTAACTTTATTTTATGCAGATGTTTAAGAGCTAATGAAATATTTGATGTATGAAGGGCATGTCATGATGAACCCTCAGGTGGACATTATTCCTCACAAAGAACAATCCACAAAATTCTAGGAGCTGGTTACTACTGGCCATCTCTCCATAAGGATACCAAAAGGTATGTGCAGCAATGTGATCAGTGCCAAAGGATGGGCTAGCCAACTTTCACTCAGGAAATGTCACTACATCCTCAAGTGGTTTTGGAACCATTTGAGAAATTGGGCCTAGATTTTGTGGGACCAATTTCTCCACCCTCTTTAGGCAAAGAATATATCTTGGTTTGCACAGACTATGTAAGAAAATGGGCTGAAGTTCAAGCATTACAGTTTGCAAAAGAAGAAAAATTTATTGATTTCCTTTACAATAAAATCTTCTTAAGGTTTGGAGCCCCAAGATCAATAGTTTCAGATAAAGGGCCACGATTCACTTCTCAGGCAATTTAAGCTTTTATAGATCTATATTAGATTAAGCATAGAAAGTCTTCACCCTACCACTCCTAGGCTAACGAGCAGGTAGAGGTGACAAATAGAGAGCTAGAAAATATCTTGGCCAGAACAGTGGCTATGAATAGAAAAGATTGGGCCAGCAGGTTACCTGAAGCAGTTTGGGCTTGCAATACCACATGGAAGTCAACAACCAATTTTTCACCGTATGAATTGGTTTATGGGAAGAAACCCATACTGTCCATAGAATTTGAATTGCAAACACTAAAGATCTCATTAGATATTGGGCTACCATTATCTATAGCATAGCAGAACAAGATTCTTCAACTCAATGAGTTAGATAAAATCAGGACAGAGGTCATACATCAGATAGAACTTATTCAACATCAAAGGAAATAATGGCATGATCAACACATCAAAAAGAGACATTTCAACAAGGAGATTGGGTTCTCTTGTATGACTCAAAATTTAAGAAATTCAAAGGGAAGTTACAAACCCATTGGATGGGAGACCTTACCAAATCAGGGAAGTCTATGAAAATGGGACAGTTTTTCTAGCACCCATTGATGGAGAAGAAGACACATTCTTAGTAAATGGTCACAAAATTTGGCTTTATACAAGACTAGCTATAGAGGAGGAATTTACCAAGGACACAAGTTGAAGAAATTTAAAGGACATAAAAAAAGAAGCATTGAAAACTAGCAATTGGCAGCCCTTCTCAAAAAAAAAAAAATAAAGATAAAAATAAGAGGAATATTGAAAACCAGTAAATGGCTATCTTTCTCCCCTGGGGGGATTAAAAACTAGCAAATGGTGGTTCCCCTCTTCATGCAGGATTCCAACAGAAGCTCTCTGAAGCTAACTAGGCACTCCTCCAAAGCCATCAAAACACATCTTCAGAGTGGACTAGGAGCACCTCTGGCACTTCATCAAGATTAGAAGCATTTCAAGGTATGGGGACCCACCTCTCCAAGCATCAAGTGGGGACAAAAAATTGATGAGGTCAGCATGACTCATCTTCCACTCTCAAAAAGGAAACCCACATAGGACAATCATTTTGTAGCTGCCAGCACACATCATCCACACAATCTCATGACGTCACTTGCTAAAATGTCACTATCAAATCCATCTGCAGGGGAAGTACTAGACCACACAATGCTGACATCATCACAATCAATGGGGAAGCTACACATAAAAAGTCATGCCACACCTCATCAAAGCAGTGGCGCAACAACCCAAGTAAATCAGTCATTTATTACGAATCTTAATCCAGGTATTTCACTTAAATTAGTTAATTTTTGAAAGGAAGCTAGGTGTGCAGAAAACACTTCCTACACTAATATAATGAGGGGAGGAGAGTGCAAATTCAAATTTATCCTAACTATTATAGCAACATTAAACCATTAACATGAGATATTGCAGCAAACACATAACAGAGAAGGTGAGATAGAAGAAGAAAGACACAAGATATACATGGGGAAAACCCTTATCGAGTGAAAAACCCCACACTCTGAAACCTGCACAATGTATTATAAAAACAAAGAATGTTTACAACACACTTGCAATGCAAGCTCTCAGGAGTCTTCGACATTCGTATTTGGAGACAAACTAGCAGCATAACAGTACTTGTCAAACCTATAATACATCTCCTCCTCCAAGCACTTGTTTATATAGAATATACAAGGCAATACTAGTCCTATCTTGGAATGGGCATCCAACTTGGCCTCATGGCCCAAAACCCATGCCTAAGGACACTTGGTCAACATTATAGAATGTTCATGACACTTGTCCACAACTCCCATCCCAAAGAGGTCACCTATTTCCAAAATGGGCTATGACAGATGCTCTTACGACACTTACGACTATCATAGAATCTGTCATAGCGGTTACAACTTACAGCTGTAAGAGAATCTATCATACACAGGCTATAAATAGCATATTCTCTTACATGTCATAGTCCACCTCGGGGCACCCAAATATGCCTTTTTCAAAGATGCTTCATGACACATGTCTTCACCTATCTTACAAGCTTCTATTTCTAACTCTTACATGTCATAACTTCATCATAGGAATCTGTCATAACTGTTTCGGTCAAACATTCCCTTACACAACATCTAAGATGCCGACACATGGAAAAATGCTCCTACCACAAAATGGGACGCCTATCTCCTCATGTGAGGACAAAATTACAAGTTTTCATCTTCCATATAGGATGACACATCACCATGCCACATCCCACAATATGACAATATGGAATTTACAATTAATTTACAACCTAGGCAATGAATTCATAAATACACACATAAATAATGCAAGGAATTACCAAGGTTGAAGCACCTTAATTCCCAACAATTATTAACAATATTTTCATTTCTATTTTTATGTGAATACCATGACACATACCCCTTCTATCATTATTCCTATTTCGGCCTATGCATGTCACCATAACTGTCAGACTGAGATCTTCACTCTGGAGTGTCAAATCCTTCCCTGTAATTATGACTTAGCCCTCAATTCAAATCATTTGAAGTAAATAACCCTCCTATAATCAAGCACTCTTTATTAAGAAATATCAAGGCAAACAATAGGCTTTCAAACTCCAGAGGTTGCAAATATTTTGCATTACAAAGATTGCATAATAGACAGTGCACCAAAATTTCTAAAGAAAAAGGGGATCTTTGAGGGAAAGAAGAAGCTTTATTACCACGGAAAGAAAGGGAACTCTCGAGGAGACTCAAGCAAGGGTTAGTAAACAAGGGGTGCATATAAACACAACACAGAAGAGAGGAAGAAAAAGATAGCATGGGAGTCAAAAAGAAGTCTGAGCCTGAGAATCCAAAGGGACTCCTTCAGGATCAAGCCTCAACAAATATATTAAGAAATGTAGAGTGGTTAGAGTTCCTAGAAAAGTTTGAAGGGTTTTAGGAAGACATTGTTGATGAGTTCCTGCATAATCTAAAGAATAATCAAACAAAAGTGCGAGGAGTCACCATCAACATTTCAGCTACCATGGTTAGCCACATCTCAGGTCTACCAGATCAAGGTGAGAGGTTTTATCATCTCAAAACCCTATACTTTGATTTGATTAAAAAATTCTTAGTAGAAGGTGAGCCTGAAGTCCAATTACATTTGAGTAAAAATGAAGTCAAAGGAATTGTCAGAACCTCACTCCCCCAATCATGGTAGTCTTTAGCCACGTGGCTCATGAAATACTTTACATGTGATGGACAATTCTCCTTAATCTTAGGACCCATAATGAAAATGCTAATTTTCTTGAGGCATGGGCATGCCCATCCAGAATATAGCATCAATCTTCCAAATTTCCTATACTCTGCAATTATAGCCTTAGCAAATAAGTACCAGTAGGGGAAGGGTCCTATGAAGCACCATGGGCTCATTTATTTGATTGTCAAGCATTATTTTCTATCTCAAAGTGAAGGGGAGGCTTTATGGTAGTCATTCTTGAGTGACACACAACAAGCCTAGAATAATACTAGGGAAACTGATGCAGATATAACTTCTTCCACTCGGGATATTGAGGAGACAGCACCCTCTACTTCAACCCTAGCCATTGGGAGAAATAAGGGAGGGAAGAAAATAGTGGAGGAAACCCCAAATTCTATACCACAAACAACACAAGAAAGGCCAACATTTACCATAGCTACTGGGAAGGGGAGAAAGGGAAAAAAGTTGTAGGAGAAACCTCAGCTATAGTTGACCAGCTAGAAAAAAGAATTGCAGAACAATCTTCCTGGATAACTCACTCAACAAAACAAAAGACAACCCTAGCTAAGGAGTCCACCCCAACTAGACAGATGGGGGGTGTTGTAATTATGGAAGAGGGAGAAACACCAGAATCTGCCAAGACTGCTAGGTACAAAAAGCATAGAAAAGAGGCAGGATAGAGAGAAGACAAAAAGACCTCCAAAAACACCTAAGCTCGGCAAGCATAAAGGGGCAAAAGAAGAGTCTAATGATTCAGATGAAATTCCCCTAATTAGAAGAAGAATAAGAAGAAGAGTAGTTGAGGAGAGTACTCTAGAGTTTAGTACCCTTCCAAGGACTTAGACTCCAGAGACTTTGAACCACAATGTACTCAAGCTCTAGAGGTAGCAAGGGGGAAACCTTGACTATCTCTTTAGATTCTGAGGGATGTGTTCCATCTCTAGAGGCACAGTCCCCACTAGTGCTCTGGAGAATTAAACAGAAGAGATAGCCTACTTAGGTAGAAAAGGACACTGCTCTCTTGGCTGAGGTCCTCATGGGGTTCAAAACCTCCATGACTCCTCCTTAGGAGTAGGATGGACCCTCATCAGCCTCAACATTTGTAGAAGTGCAAAAGGAAGAGGCTTAGGAAGAGGAAGCTCAAGAAGAAGAAATTCAAGAGGAAGAAGAGGATCAACAAGAGAAGGCAGATGAACAAAGGGAGCAAGTTGACAATGTAGGACAGGAAGAAACAAAAACCCTTGATGAAGAAAGGGCAGAAGGAGGAGAAACAGGGAGTTACTCACACCCTTCTGATCAAGAAGATGTAAAGGTTCCAAGAGAACAACAATTGATGGAAGAGATTGAGAATCTAAAGAGGATGATATGAGGAAAGAACTTGATTATCACTAACCTCAAGAAGGTCATGAAAGAATAAGACACAGAGCAGAAGCAGGAAATAGAGAAGATGAGAAATGAGATCAAAGAAAATAGGGGATTATTCAAAGGAAAGAGGTTGAGATAAAGGAAAAGGATGAAGAAGCAATAAAGAATACCTCTGGTATTATCCAAGCTAGAGACAATTACATTACATTGATTTTAGCAATGATAGATAAAATGCAGCATCAAGCTAAGCAGCTAACAAAGGCCAACAATAAAATAGATGATCAAGAAGAGTTGCTTCATGAACTGACCAATCCAGCTGCTACTATTGAACAAGGGACTCAAACAAATGCATATCTGGGGATACTCCCAATAGACATTCCTAAAGCCATGTTTCATTGGGAAAGGAGATGTAGGGAGTTAGAAGGATCCAAGGAAATGTTACAACTGCAAAAGGCAGTAACCACCATGGTAAAGAAAGTAAAGGTTCCAGAAGAAAAAGTTACCACTGTAGCCACTCTCTCTGTTGAAATCATATCCTACAGACCTCCCAGTGCCAGTTATGCTCTATTCTTACAAGAGCAGATTCTGTAAAGGAAAATATCACCAGTTCTCTTTGATTTAATTGAAAATATAAAAGATGAGAAAGATTTCCTTGAGGTGTACAAGAATATTTCTAATGAAGACAAAACAATTTTGTGTGAATTATACCTACATGATTTCTTCATAAAAGACCACACTTTCTTCATCAACTACTTTGTGGGTGAATGCTAGCTTAGAGCATTTATGTCAATGATGAGAAACCATTAGATTTGGAGTGAATAGATGGAGGCTTACACCAAGAAGGATGCAGAGACAAGCCTATTCCTCAAGAGAGAGTGTCCAAATCCCATGGGCTTTGAAATTCATTTAAGAGTAAAAATTTATTCCCTAGAAGGTAGAACAAAAATTTTGCCCCTATATTAGAAACACCTGCAAGAGTGTGCTATTGAATTTGGTCTCTTCATGCACAACTCATCTAGTCAGATGATCCCAATTGGGAAGAAAAGGTGGAACACTGTAACTTTAGAGAAAAAGATGAAGGAAGTAGTGTCCCCAACCAACCTCAGGTTGTTTATGAGGAAAGCAAGAGCAATGTCTGGATTGATGGACAAATATAAACAAGATTGGATAGATGGTCATTTTAGGCCACCCCTCATTATTGAGAGCCACTGCCCATTTGGGCTAAACAGATGGAGGATACTGTTCGCAAGAGACACTGCTATGCATGACAAGTATTGTCATTGATGGAAACTAAGTCTATCTTACACATCCACATTAAATAATTTGTTCATACTGAAAGTCAAAGTGAAGATTTGTCTAAGGTCAGGTAGTCAGAAACAGAGCATGTGATTGGATCCAGTATCTTGGTCCAGATCTCTCTAGTGGTAAATCACAATGTGTTGTGGATCTGAGGGGGTAATAAGGATTGTCAAGACTATCTAAATCTAGGAATTTAGCCTTTGGTGATGAAGGATTCAAAAGTTATAAGCATCTGAGTATCAGGTTCCAGTTAGTCAGTAGAGTTAGAAGAAGAATAGGTTGACGTAGTATTTGATCTTGGTTTGGATGAAGAAAAGCTATTGGTTAGGTAATTTGTGATAACTAGTGGTATTGAACGACATGATTGATGATTTTATAACACAAGTTTTTGGTCTGCATTGTTGTTTGTGCATGGATTCAGCCGATAGAGCAGAGTTCTTAATAAATGTTCTAAGTTTTCTTGAAGCTGACTACAGTTGATTGAATCTCTTGATATGGATATATATAGCCAATGGATTCAAGTTTTTTGAAGCATTAGTGAGGTGTGATGATGGAGTAAGTGCGATAAAGGTAGAAAGAAGTGTGAAGGTGAAGATCTAAGCTTAGATTATGGCTAAAAAGTGAAACAGGGCAGAGTGAGGCTGAAGTGTGTAAGATTAGTATTCTGTGCTTAATCAAAACTAAATTTCTACATTGGTAGATGCCATTCTTCAGTTCAAACATTCTGTAATCTTCTTGTAATCATCTATGTAGGCAGTGAGCCTCTTGGAGCAGTGAGCTCTGGGCAGTGCGCCCTGAAGGCATGTGCCTTCCCTATTTGTAATACTTTTAATTGAGTATAATTTCTTGTGGGTTAACCCCCACTATGGTTTTTCCTTTAACCAGGTTTCCACATAAAAATCCTAGTGTTATGTGTGTTGATTATGTTTCTGCTCATGTTTTTTTGATTTATGCTTTCATGGTTATATCATTAAATTGTTAATAAGTGATAAAGAAGGTAAATTGCCGCAAGTGATAAAAGTTTTTGTGACAACTGATTCACCCCCCCTCTCAGTTGTCTACCCTTATTTCAACAATTGGTATCAGAGCAAGGTTCCTTGGAAGAAGCTTAACAGCTTAAGGGAGATCTGGGAAGAAGTTCCAATTGGTTCACTCAGAGAACAACTTCAATTGGCTTTAGAAGATCTTGATCAGTCCAAAGCAGAAGTAAATGAATTGAAAGCAAACCTTAAAGATACTAATGATTGCATTGAGATGTTAAAAGAAACACTAAAAAAATGTATGGAAAAGAGGAAGGAGCTACTTCAGCAACTAGCTAATTCCACTGAAGAAAATGGCATGAATGAAGCCTTGGAAGAAAAGACAAAGGAATGTAAGAAGCTGACAAAAGAAGTTTTTGTTCTAAAACATGAGATGGAATCTGGGGTGATGAGGTTAAATAAAGAAATTGAGGAAAGAAAGAAGACTAAAGAAGACCTTAATCAAACTCTAAAGGAAAGAACAAAAGAATGCTGCAGAATGGATAGAACAATTGGCCACCTAAAATTTGATTTACAAGAATGCAGATATAATGAGGAGGAACTTGAAAGGCAAATTGTCATTCTCAAACATGACCTAGAAATTGCAAATGAATACAAGGAGAAGTTCAATATAAGCTCAGCTAAACTTGAAGTATTGCTTGAGAGTCAGAAGAAGGTAGATGATAAGCATGGTATGGGATATGAGAAGGTGAAAGCTCTAGATCTGGTCAAAGAAATTCTAAACCACGGAATCAAAGAAACAGACCTAGAAGACCTCCAGTAAGACAACCTAATGCTCAAAGGTATCCATCTTTCAATGGAAATTGTTTCAATTGAAATAAATTTGGTCATAGAGATATTCAGTGTAGAAGTAGAGTGAATCAAAACGGTCCATCTTTCTTTGGTTAATGCTTCAATTGTAAAAGGTATGGTCATAGATCTAATGAATGCAGAAGTATGATGAACTACTCTAACAACAAAAGAAATGTCAATTCTTTCAATGGCTAATGTTTTGCATGCAATAGATTTGGACATATGGCTAATCAGTGCAGATCAAGAGGAAATTAATCAAATGGGCAAAGAAATGTTGTGTGCTTCAATTGTAACCCATTCGGTCATATTGCAAGATTCTGCAAAAGTAGGAATGATGACAGAAAAGGTTCAGTAAATAGAAAACTAGATGAGTAGAGACAAGACAAAGGCAAGGGAAAAGTTGATGTGAATGAGGTCCAAAATAAAATGAACAAAACATGGGTAAAGAAAGGTGAAATGAATGTTGACAATGGGTCCACACTGGAATCTGATGCTGATAATTCCTCTGGGAATTGAATCAGGAGCTATGGCATAGGAGGAGTTGCATTGAAAATCTAATTCCCCCTACCAATAAGTGGGTGCCTGAATCTGGCACGATGAATGAAGATAAAGAAGCCTATTGCAGATCTGTTGAACAAAATTTTGGAAGAAAAGAAGCTAATGTGATTGATTGCGAAGCAATTGAAGATTGACTGCATGCACAAATAGTGTACCCAAATGTATTAGGGAAGAGCATTTATTACAATGACAAATTAGGTTTTACGGGGGATAAAAAGTCATTCATTCAATCATTTAGATCACTTTGCATTCGAAGAGAGTGAGTAGAAGAGTAGCTGAGCTAGGATTTCAAGGATTTGAAGTGTGACCAGCGAATTCGTCAGCTAACCCTAATTCCATGGAAGAAAAAGGTATTTTTTTGCAAAGCTTTGAACTTGTAATCTTTTGCACTGGCTACACCTTTGATTGTTAATATCACTGAAGGCCCCAACCCAAATTCAAGAAGCATCCACACAAATCAATAGAAGTCGACCCATTAGGTGCATTTTTAAGTGTTTTGTATGGTGTATTTGTTGGAAACAAGGCATATAACTAAGAGGGAGGGTGAATCAGTTATCTCAAATATCTTTACTTTCTTTTCTTCTTCAATAATTAGTGCAACATCAAATCATATAAGCATACATAATCATGAGAACAGAAATAAAATCAACACACATAACACAAGGATTTTTACGTGGAAAACCCTATTAAGGGAAAAACTATGGGGTGACTAACCCAAGATTGTATTCTCTATTAAAAGAATAAGAAGTACAAAATGGCACTTGCCAATTAGGGCTCACTACCTGAGCACACTGCTCACAAGAGGCACATTGCCTACAAGAGACTCACTGTCTACAAAGTTTATAGAAGGTAACCAGATGTTAGAACTGATGAGAGGCATCTACAAATGCTGAAGTTCAGTTCTGGTTAGGCTCAATATACTGATCTAATGCACTTCATTCTTCCTCTGCTCTAGTGTTGTTGCTCTGTCATATACCAGACTTGTATTACTATTTCCACACTTATCTCCGCCTTTCTTCGCACCTTATTCCATAATATCATATTCACACACACCTTCATACTGGAATCCATCAGATATATATATATCTGCACCAAAGATTTCAACAACTTTCTAGTCAGCAACCAGAATACTCAAGATATCTACAACTTACTGATCTGTCAGCTAAATCCATGCTTGATATGCGATGCGTATCAAAATCATAGACATTGAAGTCATCAATCATGTCGGCCAACCATGTGTGATCCCTCAAATAGCTTGATCAACATCAATTACTCATTTGGATTGAAATCTGATACTCTGTCAGTCAGGAACCCAACACTCAGATGCACATATCTTTTCCATGTTTTCTCACCGGAGGCTCAATCTCTGGAATATAGTAGTCATGATACTCCTCTTGACTTGTCCAAGTCTGCAACTTTCTGAGTTACACCATCTGAGAGATCCGAACCTAATTGTCAGACCTTGTTGCATGCTCTGTTCTTGTTCACCGGACCAAAACACTCTTCAATCTGACTTCTGGTATGGGCATACTATGTGTTGCAGATGTGTGGGATAGACTTTGTTGCCATCAATGACAACAATCATGAAGCCACATAGTGTCTCTTGCCAACAATCTCCCCTTTGGCATTGATGGCAACACTTAGTTAAAAATGACTTAGTGTCGTAGCAAACTCCCCCTTGGCTGATGCTCTGTCTTGCATACTATTTTACTGAAGCTCCCCCTTAGCTAGATTCCACATTTTTCACTACTCCTCACTCCCCCTTTGACATCAATGGCAAAGGATGGAATCCGCACACCAAAATTTGCAAAAATTAACCCATACATAGCTGCATAAGTATATACACATGTTATACTTACATATACTTGAGTATATCCGCAAAAGTAGCCTTCAACTGTACATACTTTGTGGCCCAGATTTGCTTCATTCTATCCAAAATGGAGATGTGACCACTCAGCAAAAATGCATATGCTTCTACCCTTCTTAGATCTACCGGATCACTAGTCTGGGCTGTGGTCTGAGCATCTATTAAGGCCTCATGCATTGCCTCTAACTTAGGGATAATTATCCCTCTGAGTTCACTCATCCTATTTATTATATTCTTCCTTTCTTTCTCTAGCCTCTTTATTTCATTTATAATAACAATGGCCTGGCATTCTTGGTTCATTAGGGATGTAGTGAGGGGATCAAAGTTTTGAGATAAACTTGACAGTTTACTTTCTTGCTCTTTCACCTTCTTTTCAATATCCTCTGTCACTTTAGGCCAAGATAGACAAAATTTGTACATGTCGCCACTATCTTTAAGAGCATTGTCAAGGCTCTTTATCCCAATATCTAAGGTCCTCCTATCATTAGTAATGAGTCCCTGTACTTCAATGAACCTTTTTCCCAAAAATTCTTTCCAGACCTTTTCTTCTGCTGATTTCTCTAAAGAATCAAAATGAGTGCTAATAGTGTTTACTAGAGATTTCAAGTTACCAGATGGAGAGGCCGAAGGATCCTTTTAAAAAGCTGGCATGATCTTCTCCAACATACCGGATGCAATCTCTAACAGTTCGCAGTCTTCCATGTGAGACTTCAGAAGCTTTTCTTTTGCTTTAGCTTGGGCAAAAGATGTTATTTTCATAGTCTAGACATGAGAGAGGGAATCAAAATTCAGAGGTCCTTGGAATACTTCCGGTTCATCTATCTCCATCAGCTCTTTGTTCAAGAAATTCTTCACTACCTCTGCAATGTCTCTTGCTAGAGACTGAGTCTTCTTTTCTTTTGGAATCTCTGAACTATCATCAGAGATCTTCTCTGTATGTTCTTCTTCTCTTCCCTTTACCTCCTCTTCTTGACTCACTTTCTCCTCTTTTCTTCCTTCTTCAGTTCCTAAATCTGGAATGTCTGCAATGGGATTCGGAGGAGAGATGTTAACTTCTTCATGAACTTCCTCTTCCAGAATAGAGGAATCCAAGTCCTTAGACTTCTCCTCATCTATCTCTTTAGACCCTTCTACATTTTTTTTAGTAGATTCTTCTTTTGATGCATTTAATCCTTCAACATCCATGGCAGAAGGTTCTTCATCTATTTCCTCTATAATAGGAAGATTGAATCTTTTGAAGGAATTCCAGAGGATGTCTTTTGTTTCTCTTGCTACCTGATCAATCTCTCCAAGCATTAGTTTGTTCATTCTTGCTTTGCTCTGGAATTCATCCTTACAGTCCTTAAAGATCATGTTCATTTGCTTTGGAGTAATGGAAGAATAGAGCTGAATTGCAATTTGTTCTCAGATCTCTAAGTCCTTTGCCTTAGCATTTTCTTTTCTAAGTTCAAGTACCTTCTCTAGACTTTTGGGAATTAATGAAATGATTTTAATAAATTCTTTATTATAAATATTCAGGTACCTAACTGTAGCTTCTTCCAAGATCCTCTTATCAGTATCACTATAATCATCATAAAATTCTATTACTAGTTACAGATTCCCATCCACAGTGACTGCCTTGATGATATCATCAATAGAAAGAGTGGTCTTTTCAACAAATTCTTCTGCCTCTTCTTGGTTTTTACCGGCAGAGGATTCCCCAGAAGTTTTCTTCTTCTTCTTCATTTTCTTAATTCCTCATCAGACTCTGTTTCTTCATCATCCTTTTGACTTATGTAAGACCTTGTGGCTTTTGTTTTCATTCTCTTTTCTCCCTTTCCGGATGTCTTGGCTTCCGATTTGGAGGCTCTTGAGCTCTTAGGTGTGGTAGGTGCAAAGCTCTTGGAGGATCTAATCTGGGAGGAGGATTGCACCAGAACACTTTCTTTTTCTGCTTCTTGTTTCTCTTTCTTAGCTCTTTCTATTTTCTCTCTGTTTGCATCAACTACCTCTTTTGATATGCCATATCTTTTGGCGATTTCCTCTACTTCCCTTCTAACTTTCCTTTTTATTTCCAGTTGTCTCAGCTCAACATGTATCTTTACACTTAATTCTTGAAAGGTTCCAAACCTTTCTACCTCAGGGTCCTTTGGCTGGCTCAATAGGTGTTGAACATGTAGCTCCAATATTTTCTCATCTACTTTGTAACCCATTGGCATTATCCATACTGTTTTGGACTCAACTGCCTCCATTAGGCATCGATCAGTGTCAACCATGAATCATACTATGTCCTTATATTTTTCAACTATGGTTTGAGGAATTCTTTCTCTGGCCTACATCATACTTTGGAAGTTCTTGAAGTATCCCTAGAGTGATGTGCTTTGAGCCTTAGCATCACCAAGTCCATACATATAGTCTTTGATTTGTATGGCAATTGGTCTATCATTTTGCCATACCCAACCACTTGATCCGGGTAGCTCATTCATATAGTAAAAGAATAGACATAGTATTAAACAACCATACTTGAATGAGTTCTTCTTATCCTTCTTGATCTTCTGCAAGTTTTCTAATAGTTGTTTTAGAAGATCACATAGGTCATAATCAGTATTTTCCCTTAACATCTGATATGATGTATATATTGCAGTCCCAGACACAGAATTCTCCCTGCTGGAGTGATAGATTTTATAACTAATTATCATAGAAGCAAATTTCATATCCGGATCTGTGATGTCTTCTATGGTCATTTCTCTCTTGTCAAACTTAGATTTTGGTAGCTTCACTTACTATCTGGTTCTTGATAGATTTTAGTGTAGGTAACCCATCAGACGAGTGCAATCTAGTTACTGCCCTAATGGCATCTTTTGTTATCTTGAAGGGCTTCATCAAGCACATGAAATTGTCATGTATTCTGCTAAGAACATACCGGACCCATTCATCTTCTGCAAAATAGGGAAAGTGGATGCAATGTCCAAAGTACTTATCCCGGAGGGCCTTGTATTGAGGTTTGAGTTCAAAACTTTCATCTATTAATTGTTTATGGTAGATGTCCATCAACTTAGATTCTCCAAATTTCTCAATATTGGTGTGGATGTAAACCCTAACATCTTCTACGTGTAGAACCCCATGTGGAATGCTAGAAAAATTGCCTAAGGGATCAACTTCTAGGGATTTCTAGGGGTGTTTCTTGAACTTTGGGTGTGACCTAACAGTGATCTTAACAACCATTGGAGTAGCCATTTTTGCAAAAGATTCAGAGAGAGATATTTAGAATGGAAGTACTTTTTTGCACTTTTAGGGTTGAAAATAAGAGCCAAAACAAATCACTGGTTGAATTAGATTTTGTAGTTGATCTTTGAGAGTGTTATAGAAACTTGATGTAGAGCTCTTCTTTTCTTCTTCTTGAATGCAAAAGTGCAAAAAATGAGTGAAAGAACCCTTTTATTCTTTCGCAAACCCTAATTTCCTTTTCTAATAAATACACAACTTAAGTTATCCGGTTGCCCTGTTCTGAGAGAGATCTTTTTGAATCACTGTGTTGCACTTAGAATCATTTTCAGTGATAATTGACAATGCATCTTCTTTCCTCCAATCATATCATGGATCCGTAGATCAAGATATCTCAATTTTGAATCATACCGGATCTATCTGTAAAAATCCTACTTTACCGGATGGCTGTCAAACGAGATCAATCTTGGATGATTAAATTCTTGCAAAGCTCCATGCGGATCTTTCATATTTTCACTGAGGGTTACTTAGATAATTTTATGAGAACCCTTTAATTTGCAACATTCCATGTGCCAAATTTAGGCACCAATTCACTAGCTAGGGAAATTTATTTTTCTTTGTGACTCCCCCTGAGCCAGAGCTCATTTGTTCAGTTTTCGGAAGGAATAACAGCACCAGATTCTAGTGTAGATCCATCCCCATCATTTTTTGTACTCTTCTTCACCCAAATCTTGCTCATCTCCCTTTGAACTTCATCCGCATTCACTTTGCCTTTTCCCTTGTCTTGATTTTGACTATGATGCACCGGACCTTTTTTGTCCTGATTTTTACTTCTGTAGAATTTGGCAATGTGACCGGATCTATTGCAATTGTAACAAACAACATTTATTTGCATATTTGGCTGATATCCTCTTGATCTACATTGATTAGCCATATGTCCCATTCTATTGCATGCAAAGCATCTACCATTGAATGAATTGTTTATTTGCATATTTCTGCATTCATGAGATTTGTGACCATACCTTTTCAGTTGAAACATTGTTCGAAGAAGGATGGATTGGTCTGATTCATTCTCCTTCTGCATTGAGTTGCTTTATGACTGAAGTTGTTGCAATTGAAGCAGTATCCATTGAAGGATGGATATCTTTGAGCATTTGGTTGCCTTACCGGAGGTCTTCTAGACCTATTTCTTTGATTTCCTAATCCAAAATTCTTCTGACCATATCCGGAGCTTTCACCTTTCTCATATCCCAAGCCACGCTTGTCATCTACCCTCTTTTGGCTTTCAAGAAGAACTTCAAGTTGAGCTAAGCTTATCTTGAATTTCTCTTTGTATTCATTTGTTGTTTGAAGATCTTGTTTAAGAGTGTCTATCTGATTCTCAAGTTGTTCTTCATTATCTCTAGCTTCTTCAAGATCAGATTCAAGATGCCTGATTATTCTGTCCATTTTGTGGCAGTCCTCTATTTTCTCCTTAAGAGATTGTTTTAGATTATCTTCAGTTTTCCTTTTCTCTTCAATTTCTTGGGTGAATCTCATAACCCCTGATTCCATCTCATGCCTTACCATAATGAGCTCTTTTGATAGCTTCTCACATAGCTTGTTTTTCTCATTTAGATCTTCATTTGTATTATTGGCTTCACTCTGATTTGCTAATTTTTGAAGTAGTTCCTTTCTCTTTTTCATAGAGATTCTCAGTTTTTCTTTTAGCTCATTTATGAAATCATCAGCTTGTTTGAGTCTTTCTCTCAAGTTATTAACTTTAGAGTGAGATTGTTCAAGATCATCTAGGGCAGACTAAAGTTGTTCCTTCATACCATACATATCCATTGAGATTCCCAGATCTTCCTCAAGCTGTTAGGCTCTATTTAGAGGAACTTAGCTCTGATACCAATTGTTGGAAACAAGGTAGATAACTAAGAGGGGGGGTGAATCAGTTATCTCAAATATCTTTACTTTCTTTTCTTCTTCAATAATTAGTGCAACGTCAAATCATATAAGCATACATAATCATGAGAGCATAAATAAAATCAACACACATAACACAAGGATTTTTACGTGGAAAAACCTGTTAAGGGAAAAACCACGGGGTGACTAACCCAAGATTGTATTCTCTGTTAAAAGAATAAGAAGTGCAAAATGGCACTTGCCAATTAGGGCTCACTGCCCAAGCACACTGCTCACAAGAGGCGCACTACCTACAAGAGACTCACTATCTACAAAGTTTATAGAAGGTAACTAGATGTTAGAACTGATGAGAGGCATCTACAAATGCTAAAATTCAGTTCCAGTTAGGCTCAATATACTAATCTAATGCACTTTATTCTTCTTCTGCTCTAGTGCTGCTGCTCTGTCACATACCATACTTGTATTGCTGCTTCCACACTTATCTCTACCTTTCTTCGCACCTTATTCCATAATATCATATTCACACACACCTTCATACTGGAATCCATCGGATATATATATCTGCACCAAAGATTTCAACAACTTTCTAGTCGGCAACCAGAATACTCAAGATATCTACAACTTACTAATATGTCAGCTAAATCCATGCTTGATATGTGATGTGTATCAAAATCATAGACATTGAAGTCATCAATCATGTTGGCCAACCATGTGTGATCCCTCAAATAGCTTGATCAACATCAATTACTCATCCAGATTGAAGTCTGATACTCTGCCAGTTAGGAACCCAACACTCAGATGCACATATATTTTCTATGTTTTCTCACCGGAGGCTCAATATCTGGAATATAGTAGTCATGATACTCCTCTTGACTTGTCCAAATCTACAACTTTCTGAGTTACACCATCTGAGAGATCTAGACCTGATTGTTAGACCTTGTTGCATGCTTTATTCTTGTTCACCGGACCAAAACACTCTTCAATCTGACTTTCGATATGGGCATACTATGTGATGCGGATGTGTGGGATAGACTTTGTTGCCATCAATGACAACAATCATGAAGCCACACAGTGTCTCTTGCCAACAGTATTGCATGTTGAAGATATTAGGGTCTATATTCATGTGAGCATAGATAAATTTGGGGACTCAAGGTTTGTAGATTTTTTCAAGAATCATCTAAGGGATGAAATTCATGATCTTAAACTTGGATATAAGGCATCGCATGATAAACATTTCATTTAAATTATAGGGTTTCCATCCTTTGATGAAGATGAGTGGGTCTGGTATGTGCTGAGCCAAATGCATGATGAATTTATATGGCTAATGAAACCCTTCAAGATCACCAAGGACGCCATCAAGGCTATGACAGGGTTAAACTCATCCAATGGACTACCAATGTTGAAAGCAGTAAAGAATCAAATAGTAACTAATGCTACCAGTTTAAGGTTTGACAAAAGGGCAATGACAATCAATGACATTATTGATCCAGATGTTAAGTTTACTTCAATGGTAATTGGTTATAAAATTTATCACTCCAGCGAGGAGAACTTTGTTTCTGGAATGGCCATATATGCTGCATACAAAATGTTAACAGAGAATGTTGATTATGACTTGTGTGAGTTGTTGTAGAACCAGTTGATGGAAAATTTGAATAAGGTAAATAAGGATAAGAAGAACACCTTCAAATATGGTACACTGATCCTATGTTTGTTCTTCTATTTCATGAATGAGTTACCCGGCAAGAAAAGCATGTGTTGGACAAATGATAAACCTGTTACTATACAAATAAGAGAGAACTTGAACAGCATTGGTGACTCTAAAGCATAGAAAACTACAATTTGGAGTTACTTCAATAATTTTTAGAATATGATGAATTCTAGGGAAAGAATTCCTAAATCGGTTGTTGAGAAATACAAGAATGAGATCTGCTTCATGGTGGATACTGATCAGTGATTAATGGAAGCAGTAGAACCCAAAACTATCTGGATCATGCCCATTGGGTATGAGGTAGATGAGAAAATTTTAGATATGTATGCTCAACATCTCTTGAACAAACCCAAGGATGATTCTGTGGAGAGATTTGGGACATATAAGGAGCCCAGTTTGAAACTGCATGTTGAGCTCAAAAAACCTAAAATCAAGAGGAAATTTCAAAGGCAAGTAGAAATGTATGCTTAAAGCATTGGCATAACTAAGGAAGTTGTGAAGCAGAATAGAGAAAGGATAGAAAAAGCTGAGAAGGAAATGCAGGATAAGAAATAAGGAAGTGCTCTGGAAGTCTCCACCAGCCAGCCTAGAAAAACAAGAAGCTCTGTTGCTGCCTCTGTTCACACAAAACATGTTAGAAAAGAGAAACTGGAAGACAAACCATCTGGTAAAGATGGTAAAAGAATGAAGACTAAAGCATCCAGAACATATGAGAGCATTAAAGATCATGAGGAAACAGAATCAGATGAAGCAGTAAAGGAAATAAAGACAAAGAAAGTAGAAGCTTCAAAGACTATAAAAGATAAGCCTTCTGAAAGTATGAAGGTAAGTAAAAGACAACAGACTGAAACCCAAACTAGAAAACCCACTTTGTCTATAGAAGAAATTGTGAATACTGTGACAATTCATGGGAATCTGAAACCGATAGTAAAATACTATGACACTTTTGATGATGCAAACAAGAGAATTTTGGAGGATGCCACTGTAAAATACTTGAATACATTCAATAGAGCTCTTTTGGAAATTTTATCTGAAATTCCTAAGTCTGAGTAACATTTTGGAAATGAGGAAAGAGGCTACTAAATCTAAAGATTTGGAGCTGAGGGAACATGTGTTATCTAGTTTGTGTCTAGTGATCTCCAACAAAGAAGCAGATAAAATTTCCAAAGAGGTGAAGAACGATTTTAGAAGCAAAAAAAGGATGAATAAGCTAATGATTGGATATATTGATGAAGTTGTTAAAGAAACAAAACATATTCTAAAGAAAGCACTGGACAAGAACAAGTTCTATGTGGTTACAGAAGAACCGGTTGATACTGAGGATGCATCAATTATGAATGATGAAGAGTAGTAGAGAGATGAGTAGCAAACTAAGATAGATGACTCCTCTATTCCAAAAGAGGAAGCAATAAACAAAGAAGATGAAAAAATGACAGATAAAACTGATGATGCAAGAGGTATTCAAACTCCTCCAGATAAATCTAGCAAAGAAGATACAGAGATGAATGTTGAAATAGATGAAGATGATTCATTGAAAAATAAAGAGCATGAAATAAAAGAAGCTAAGGACCAAGAAGAAGAAAGGGCCAAGGACAAAAATGAAAAGGAAGAAGAGATGACAAAGGTTGAGGAAGAGCCCAAGCAGGACAATCTGGTTGACAATACCGGTAAGGATCAAATAGATACATCAACATCTTGGGCAAGAGACACTACATAAGCAGTGAAAGAAACTTTGGAAAATGATAAATTAGTTGCAGAAGAGTTGAAAGGTCCAATCAATTTGGACAGTCTTTCACCAGTTCAGAAGATAAAGTGGGCCTCTCTCGGACAAGCCAAGGTGAGAGAAGATATTTTGAAGTCTCACATAGAAGACAATGAGCTACTTGGTCTGGCATCAAGAATCTTGCAGAAGATCATGCCTACCTTTTAGAAGGATTCTTTAGCATCTCCCTCTGGCCAATTGAAAAGTCTAATAAACTCGATAAGTTCTCATTTTGAATCTCTAGAGAAGTCTGCAAAGGTCAAGGTTCAAAATGAATTCAATGATAAAATATTTGATGCTCTAAAATGGATGATTGGAGTAGATAGAATTGTGCTAGATACCAATATAAAGAGTATTCAAAATGCTCTTATAGAAGGAGGAAATGTATATAAGTTTTGCTTATCTTGTCCTAAATTAATAGAGGATATTGAAGAAAAAATAAAGGAGTCTAAGCAAAAACTATCAAGTGTATCCAAATCTTTTGATCCTGTTACAACATATGTGGCAAGCAAGGAGTGTCAGGAAATTAGCTTGATTGAAGAAATAAAGAAATTTACAAAAGAGAAGGAGAGCATTGAGGCAAGGATGAATGAGCTCTGGGGACTAATTTCCCCCAAATTAGAAGCAATGTTCAATGCTTTGACCGAAGCCCAAGCTGTTGCTAAGTCAAGTGATCCTACTAACTTGTGGAAAGCAGAGTCTCAAGCATTCTTATTCAGTGGTCACATCTCAGTTTTGAACAACATGAAGAAGAGTTGGGACAATGAGTTGGCGCTGTTGAGGAATGTCTTTGGTGATGTGTTCAAACTTATGTAAATAAGTCATAGGGTTATTTGTATATATGCCCATGTACATAAATTTTTTGGTGAATTTTGGTATGTGGATTTTGTCAAGTTTGATGTTCAATTACATAAATTGGAACTACTAGACCATAAGGCAATATTCACTCCTGGCTATAAAGTTGTATTGCATATACACTCCATTGTGGAAGAATGTGAGATTATGGAATTATTACATCAAGTCCAGCCTTTGCCATTGATGTCAAAGGGGGAGTGAAATGCAGTGAAAAATGAGGAATCCAGCAAAGGGGGAGCACTGGAGAATAGTGAAAACCATAAGTGTACATAGTAAGGGGGAGTTGTTCCAACACTTAGTCATTTTTCACTAAGTGTTGCCATCAATGCCAAAGGGGGAGATTGTTGGAAAGAGACACTTCTATGCATGACAAGTGTTGTCATTGATGGCAACTAAGTCTATCTTACACATCCGCATTACATAATTTGTTCATACCAGATGTCAAAGTGAAGATTTGTCTAAGACCGGGTAGTCAGAAACAAAGCATGTAACAAGGTCTAGTATCTTGGTCCGGATCTCTCCAATGGTAAATCATAGTGTGCTACAGGTTTGAGGGAGTAATAAGGATTGTTAGGACTATCTAAATCTAGGAATTTAGCCTCCAATGATGAAGGATTCAAAAGTTATAAGCATTTGAGTATCGGGTTCCAGTTAGTCAGTACAGTCAAAAGAAGAACAGGTTGACCTAGTATTTGATCTTGGTCCGGATGAAGAAAAGTTGTTGGTTAAGTAATTTTTGATAACCAGTGGTATTGGCTGACATGATTGATGATTTGAGAACACAATTTTTTGGTCCACGTTGTTGTTTGTGCATGGATTCAGCTAATAGAACAGAGTTCTTAATAAATGTTCTAAGTTTTCTTGAAACCGACTATAGTTGATTGAATCTCTTGATGCAGATATATATAGCCGATGGATTCAAGTGTTTTGAAGCATGAGTGAGGTGTGATGATGGAGTGAGTGTGATAAAGGTAGAAAGAAGTGTGAAGGTGAAGATCTAAGCTCAGATTACGGCTGAAAAGTGAAATAGGGCAGAGTAAGGATGAAGTGTGTAAGATCAGTATTCTGTACTTAACCAGAACTAAATTTCTACATTGGTAGATGCCATTCATTAGTTCAAACATTCTATAATCTTCTTGTAATCATCTATGTAGGTAGTGAGCCTCTTGGAGTAGTGAGCTCTGGGCAGTGCACCCTGAAGGCATGTGTCTTCCCCATTTGTAATACTTTTAACAGAGTATAATTTCTTATGGGTTAACCCCCACCGTGGTTTTTCCCTTAACTAGGTTTCCATGTAAAAATCTTGGTTTTATGTGTGTTGATTATGTTTCTACTCATGTGTTATTTATTTATGCTTTCATGGTTATATCATTAAATTGTTAATAAGTGATAAAGAAGGTAAATTTCTACAAGTGATAAAAGTTTTTGTGACAACTGATTCACCCCCCCCCTCTCAGTTGTCTGCCCTTATTTCAACGGATACCAAATTTTAGGAATGGATGAAACAGGTTGAGCAATTCAAAGGGAATGGTAATACAAATTTCACAACTTGGTCAACTTATGAGGAGTACAATCTCACTGATAAAATATACCACCTCAATAAGTCTAGGCTATGAAGTGCAGGACGACCTGCCAACCTTTAAGTCTGGGGGGATGATGAGTGCTAGGTAACACTCAAATTAACACACCCTTTTTAGTCCCTTTTCCCCATCCTTTCATTCTGTTGTCCTAGTAATTGCACCATAGAAATTGTAAGGACTTGTTTTAATTAAACTAATGAGAGATGAATTACTAAAGATTATTATTTTTTATGAAAGCAATAATGTTGCAGCACATTAACAAAAATGTGTAGAAAAGTCTCTTTTGGGGTCCGTAGGTGTAGTTATATAGGCAAAGGCAATTTTGAAGATCTCCAGAGATGATCCTAATGATCTCTAGAGCTAATATGGAGGATTCTACACCAGACTCCAACATTTTCCCAAAGTGTTGGAGGAGTTCTAAAGAAGAAGCAGCAGGAAAGCAAGGGGTGGATGATCTTCGGAGCCATGGAGGAACCATGGATGCATCTCTGGAGATGCTGGCAACAGTACACAGTTGCCAGAGTTGTTGGTGACAGTGTAGAGTCTCTGGCACTGTTGTCAACCTACATCTCTGAAGGCAACTACAGTGCTCCGGAGTCTACCCATCCAACACCAAAATGATTTGGTGAAGACTCCAGTTGACTGTCAAGGATCTGATTCCCTTTCTATTTGATTTTGCATGAGTTTTAAAAGACTTTTTTAAGACCTATATTTCAAGGCCTCGCTACCCATTGTTATTTAAGTTAAGACTCTGGATTTAGTGGGACTTTTATACCACTAAAGCCTTTTTCAGTTTGCATGATTATACTCTTCAATTAAATAGTTGTATGTTTTAGTTAGAATAAGAGATTGGTTGTATCTCATAGACAAATTGATGGATAGAATAGTTAGTTTCAAAACATATCTTATCGCTTGGACTAATATATGTTTAGATAGGAACAACAGAAACATTTACAGATTCTAGCTATTAGATTATTGTAATTTCTATTTTCAGACAGATATACTTTTTGAATACAAGCATACCTCTGTGAGATTAGATTGAAGGAAAAGATTGTGTTATTACATTTCTGTGTTGAGTTCTTGCTTTAGCCTCCAGTCCTGAAGGCGTAGAGAAAGGGCACACTCCCGCCATCAAGATAGAAGGCTAGTATCTATTGCTTCATTGTCTTGTTTATAGATTTTATTAGGAGTATAGTTTTACTGCTTTCACAAGATAGATTTATTTCTGTTTAATAGTTGTTTCCAGCTTTGTGTGGATCAAAATAGGTCATTTTTAGCAATCTACTACTTTAGCATTATTTTGGTGTTTTCAGGATTTCATTTTACAACAAATAAATTAGTAGCATTAATTCCTTAAATAGTCAAATCAATAGGATTAGTTGGAGGACTGTTGATTATGAAGTTCCTTATTGCAAACAACCTAGGACATAGCCCTAGATTTGACACATGAAAAACATGATTAAATGCCAAGGTACACTGACCCTTGTCAAAGTGCAATGTTGAATATTTTTCATGCTTTAAAACCATAAACAAGTTGTTCCAAAACATATAAAATCAGAATACTAATTTGAGCGGCATTTTACCAAGTGTTTAACAAAAATCCTATATAACAAAAATAAAACATTTGTGGTTCTAAGTTAAAAATCTTGGTAGGGGATTTTACGCTATCTCCAATTAGCATCATCTTTTGTAAACTCACCCATGCAAAGGCACCCACTTTTGGAAGGCATTGTTTCTTCTAACATAGGTGGATAGGCCACTCCTCCTTTTCTAATGCAACCTCTTCTATTTTATAACCAATCTTTACATTGTACCTTCCAAACTTTTCCCCACACCATTTAATAGTATCCTCTCCATCTGAGATGAAGATCTTCCTCCTGACTAGTTCTTCAGTCAAAAACTTGTTTTGTTCTTCAAGTATGTTGATGCCTAGAGGGGACTTCTATTTCAATTCTGGTCATCCATCTCTATTGACCATTATTGTGCAATCCCTTACATATATTTCCCACTCAACCAACACCATTCTTGCCTTGGTCAAGTTTAGTAGGTCTTTCATTGTTGAGTACCCATTCCACAAATCTTCCCAAAATAGAGCTTGTTGCCCACTCTTTACTTCCCATGTGATATGATTCACTATCGGATTCCTATGAGAAAACAAAAAAATTTAAATTGTAGATCCTCGAGGGGGATTAATCATTGTTAGAATTCTCTTGGTATCTAAGGAGACTAGATATTTATTTTATAAAATTTTGGCCCACTTGAGTTGGGGGTTTGAGTATAAATTCTAGACTATCTTTACCCCCAATGTTGTATTGAGGATCAACCATTTTCTTAGACTCTCACCTCCAACCATTTTTGGATTGCAAATTTTGTCATAAGCTATGATAAAAATCTTCTTGTCATCAGAGTTTCCTTTCCAAAATAAGATGTGATACAAGAACATCCAGGTGGATGTGTGATCCTATATCTCCCAAAAATATTTCAAGTTTTATTTCTAGTGTTGATGTGTTTCAGTTGTTGTGGTAGTCTTTTGCTTTAGGAGTAACTATCAGGGCAAACTAGGTTAAGTTCATTTGGATAAGTTTGCAATTTTGAGCATTTTGGCAAAGGAATTTAGTCTTTGAATTCAAAGGAAACATTGAAAGGCTCCTAATTCATTGGTTTGTTGATGAGAAAGTCTTCTTTGTGCACTGGTACAACTTTGTTAAAATGATAAAGTTAGAAGTTGCATTATAGTGCTAACTACCTTTGACAAAGTCTCCTTGTGCATTGGCACAACTTTATTTAAGGGCTAAGAGTCAAAGGTTGCACCCATGTGCTAATTTCCTTAAAGGAAGACTTATGTCCATTGGCACAACTTTTCCAAATCATAGGGACCTCAAGGTTGCTCTCATGTGCTAAACGAGGCTATAGCGCATTAGCATAGCTTTGCCAGATCACCAAGATCACAAGATTGCACCCATGTGCCAACCTAGGCTATAGTGCATCAGCATAGCTTTGCCAAATCATAGGGATCTCAAGGTTGCACCCATGTGCTAATCGAGGCTATAGTGCATCAACGTAGTTTTTCCAAATCATAGGGCTCTCAAGGTTGTACCCATGTGCTAACCCAGGCTATAGCGCATCGACACAGGTTTGCCAAATCATAGGGCTCTTAAGGTTGTGCATGTGCCTTAACCTAGGCTATAACACATCAGTGTAGGTTTGTCAAATTGCATGGATCTTAAGGTTGTACTCATGCACTAACCATTGCTAAGAAGGACTCCTAGCACAGTTTTGCAACTTTAATTTTAGCACGTGGTTTTGAGGTTGTGCTCTTGCACAAAACTGTTGTTATTTTAATTTGTCAATGGAGACATTAAGAGAGAATTTGGAAATTATAATTCATGCCAAATCTTTGCATTGTGTTTTATTTGAGGTTAATAAGGTGCTTTAGTCATTCAATTCCACAATGGAAAATGTTGGTAACTGTTTATCTTCTCTAGGAGAATATAAAATGGATCAATATCCTTTGTTAGGGGTTTGACCATTCTAGTGGGTAGCAAAAGAATAATTGAATGTAATTTTTGATGAAGAAGAAGAAGATTATACTCCTGGTTTATTCCATCTACTGTAAATAAATAAAATATTCATATTATTTTATCAATTCTTTGTTGTGTGTTTTTGTGTATTGGACACTCATCCTAATTATCTGATAAGGCACTTGGGGCTTGATCTACACCAAGATGTCAGGTTTTCTTTAGCATTCGAAGACAAGACAATGTGTAGATTGGGATTATAAAAATTATAGCTTTGAGCATTAAGATTATCCCTACTATAGATATACATTTGCCCTTCCACAAATACATCTTGGAAATACATTTTGAGATGAGAGGTTCCCACAAATGAGATTTTCTCACTCTTGAGAATAGAGGAATACTGAGGAATTTTCTTGGAAGTAGGATTATTTTATATCGAAGAATGTGTGCTATTGCCTTATGCTTTCTTAGGTTTGTATTGAAGAAAAATACCTCAGACTTACTCCTATTTACTTGTTGAGCCAAGTTTGATAGTAATAATCCAATGCTTGCGTCAAGACCTTTGTTGCTCTATTACTTGTCACCCCAAATAGAAGTGTATCATCTACAAATTTACATTGGGCACCACCTTGACTCCCTTCCATCTACCCATGTTTCCTTCTACTTGAATCCATCTTCCAAGGGCTTTGGCCATTATTATGAAAAGAAAAAGTGATAGAGGATCCCCTTATCTAAGTCCTTGGGTAGATGAGAAGAAACCATGGGGTCTACCATTGATTAGTACTAAGAATCTTGGGGGGATATGTAGCTCCAAATCCAATTGATCCATCCTTGGAAAAACCCAAGTTTCTCAATGTTAAGAGGTAAAAAGAGAGATGATGGAATGTGTGAGTACATAGAGATCAAACCCTCCTTTCACTCTAACATTTAAGGACAAAGACTGATCCAAGCCACTACAATATATAAGAGGGCTCAGCTATTGATCATTGTGCTCTCGTTTGTCAAGGAAAGATAAGATTCAACCAAGATTTTATCAAACCCTAGGCCAAGTATGAAGGAAGCCCTAGTTCTAAGATAATCAACTTGAAATAGATGATCAACAATAGAAATCTGGAAACCAAAAGTACAGAGAGGATTAGTAAGATGTCAAAACCTATCTCCCAAAAGTAGAGGTGTCGGAGGATAAATTTGGCACCGCCCAAATCCAGATGTCAGAATCTGCAAGAAGTTAGAACCAATGAAATGATGCAGATGATGTCTAAAACTCAGATCCAGAAGCTTGAGGCCCTATGGACTAGAGCGGCAACTACCCAAGTTGAGTTAGAGGAGTATTCTGGAACTGTTTCTAGATCCCAAGACTATAATGTTTGCACTACTTCCCTGTAGCTCCACTTTTCTTGAAACCTATACCTATAACTTGAACACAAGATGACAAGAGAGGGGTTTGGAGGTTGTGGTGTTTAGGAGCTTGCCTCAGTCAAGCCCCAGGTTAGCATTCAATCTTTCCTAATGTTGTTGTTAATGAGAGAGCGTGCTCTTGCAGAGCAAAGGCTAAAGATAATCCAAATGATGAAATGATTCAAATAGCAATGATGTTACCTTGGAGGTGAAGCCCTTGAAAGGATGAAATCTCTTCAACTCACAAGGAGATTGATGATGATGCCAAATCTACAACAAACACACAAATACAAACACAAATCTACAACAATAACACAATGAATACCTTGAATGCTCTTTGCTCCAATATCATAAGTCATAAGCTCACTTATATATGCTTTCGCACTAACATTTATGAATTTAAATCACAAGAGCCAACAAGGAGAAACATTTTGGAAGGGCCCAAGCCAACATACCAAAAGTTAACCCTGACCAATTAGGTGAGACATGGGTAGTTGGCACCCAAGTCCAAGGGCCTAAATTGGGTTAGGGTTAAGCAAAAGGAGGCCCCAAGGGTCCCAAAATGTCCTAGGTGTTGGGAAGTTTCCTTCAAGATGACCAATTATAATGTAAAATTAAGTATAAGGAAGCAAATAGGACCTAGGAACTAAACTCGGAGGTAAAAAGGCATGTGGCCACTTTTACTCAAGAACTTCCAGTAGAAATTGTCTATTTACCTGATTGTATGCTTTCTTGATGTCAAGTTTGATAATCATTCTCTCTACTTTGTTTTTCCTAATTGAGTGAAGGGTTTCATGGGCTATAATAATTCCATCTATGATCAATCTTCCTAGAGTGAAGCCACTCTACTCCTCAGATATGATGTTTGGTAATAGCCCCTTGATTTTGTAAGTCATTGCCTTAGAAATTATCTTGTAAACTATTTTGCATAAGGAGATTTTTCTAAATTCCTCCATAGATTCCATATAGTTATTTTTGGAATCAAATATATGAAGGTGTTATTCATGTCCTTAAGCATTGTTCCTTTCTTCCTTGCCTCCACTACCACTACCACCAATTCATTTGTGATTATTTTCCAAAACTTTTGATAAAAGCTGGTGGGGAATCCATCAAGCATAGGGACCTTGTTAGGATCCATCTAAAAATCTGTGAATTATATCTCTTCTTCTATGAAAGGTTGTTTCAAGAATGCATTCTACTCAAAACTCACCATGCATGGGATTTGATTTAAAATAGTTTGCATGGCCTATAGATTCATAGAGCTGGTATCATTCAGGAATTCCTTGAAATATCCAACCACCACCTCCCATATATCATCAGGCCTTTCCACCATAGATTCATCCTTATTCTTTATTCTTGTTATTCTATTTTGGTTCCTTTATATCTTTGTGGAGTTGTGAAAAAACTTTGAGTTTCTATCTCCCTCCTTGAGTCAATATTCCCTGGATTTCTACCTCCAAAAAGATCTCTTCCCTGACCAATATTTCCACATAACTCCCCATAAGTTCCTTTTCTTTCTGGTTAGGTCTTCTAATCCATGCCATCCTAAATAATCATCTCATTGACTACAACTAGCTTTGACTCTACTCTTTCTTTCTCGTCAAAAATGTTTTGAAACAATTTTTGTTCCAGCATTTTAATTGTTCCTTATTATAACCAAGTTTCTTAAATAATTGGAATAGTTTGGTACCTTTGATCTTTGGAGCCAAAATTCACCATTCAAAAATCTTGTCCTTGATTTCCAAGTCTCGTAGCCACATATTCTCAAATTTGAAGGGATACCTCAAGCGAGGTGAGTCTGGTATGAATTTTAGAAGCAGCGGGAAATGATTTGAACCAAAACATGGGAGGATAGAACATTATTGTAATGAAGGGATGGAAATCTACTTCCCATGTACAAGAAATAAATCTAATAAATTTTCATAATTTTTATGAATCCTTACCTCTAATTTGTCCATGTGTAGCTTCCATTTTCTAGAGTGATATCCTAGGACTGATTTGTAGACATGAAACTCTAAAAGTCCAGCTAAGTCTATGTCAACTTGGAAATTACCCCTTTATTCTTTAAAATGTCTAAGGTGGCATTGATGTCTACCCCCATAATGATGAGTTAATTTTCCATTGTTTGAACTATGGTAGTTATCAATTCCCAGACATCCTTTTTCTAATATTTTCTAATTGAACCATACACATTAATTAGGATGAAATTAAAGTTCAAGGGGATGTATTTAATTCCACATACTTTCCAAAAGGGACAACCTTGAATGTGGTTAACTATCACAGTGTTGGGATTATATATTATCCCTATCCCTCCTAAGGAACCTCTGTCATCCATGAATGACCTCTTTGTTGTCTCCATTTTGCCACTATCTTGCTAATCTCTACTACCTCCATCTTGATCTCTTAAATTAGGGTTATGTCATGATTTGACATATCCATCAAGCACTTGACCAAGTACCTCTTTTTAGGGGCATTAATACCCCTAAAATTCCATGTTATAAGCCTCATGTCTCCATGGGAAGGGTGAGCCCCTTCCCCGATCTTAAATTCATTTGTCCTTTGGCCGTTATAGTAATCTCCAACTTGGCCCTACTCAATTTCATTCTTCTTAGACTTTTTTTCCCTATTTTGTGTTTTTTATCTTGGACTTTGTCTAGTTTATCATCCTTTCCTCTAATAAATCAACTTCATCTTCAAAAAAATCACTTTCTAATTCCTCTTCCATTCTTGGCTCAGCCACACCATTCTCCTCTATTGGTGGGTTAAAGTCACTTTTTTCCAAATCTCTGTTACATCCAAGGATCTCCAAGGTAATGTAAAAACTTGTGGTTTCCTACATAGTGACCACTTCATCGGTTGGTATCAACCCGAGTCCATTCCCATATTTTGTTACATTGATGTTGTTGTCCTCCCCTAAAGAATCTACATCTTTGTTCTCAAATTTTATTCTTGATGTAGGTTTAGTTGTGGTTCTATCTCTTTCCCTTAGTTTTTCTTCCTCTTGATTACATTTTGTTGTGGTGTGCTGCAACCGATGACATTTCTTACATTTTTATGGAGATCTTTCCACCTCCACCTTTTATCTCCAAATTCTAGATTCTAATCTAATCTTAATCTTAGCTAGGGGAGAGGCTTCAAGATTAATAGTGACATAGATTCTAGCATACATTCCAAATTCACCTTCTTCAATTTGATCATTCACCTTCTTCAATTTGATCATCCACCTTGATGAAGGACTTGATTTCATCACCAATCAATTTCAGGATCCCAGGGTCCTAATACTTTATTGGTAGATTGTAAAGTCTAATCCACGTTGTGGTTTTGGATATCTTGTGGGTGATTGGGTTGAAATTAGGAATCTAGTCCTTGACATAAAATCCTACCTCATCCATCATCATGGGGCCCTAACTAAGAATTTACTTTTTATTCTCTCCAAAGGGGCACTCCGCTAGGAAGAAACCTCTAGTGAGTGATTTAACCCTAATGTAATTACCCCATTGGTTGCTACATCACTTTTGAATTTTTTTCCTAGAGGGTCAATCTGCCACCCACTTCATGAAAAAGGCACAATTGTGAAGGTGAGTCACATATTTAGTTCTACAAAGCTAATCACAAAAGAAATATAACTCACCAGGTGTCTTGGTAGCACTAGAACCCTATTTGCTCTTGTGGCCAACTCTAACCCCTTTAGAATCAAGATCTTGTTATTATTTTTTCTCCCTTGTAGAATCTTACCTAGTGCATAGTCATTATGCACTTTTAAGACCCGCTCGAGTGCTCTTTCTCATTGTGCTACAAAGAGGTGTGTTTGAATCTCTAGTTTTTTGTATATCCTTGCCTACCATTTTTTTGATCCCAAGGACAATGATCCCCATCCATTTTCTTGATCCAATCCACACCTGAAACTATTTTTCTTTGGGGTTCCTATCCTCCCACCTTTGAAGTTCTTCCTTATTTTCTCCATGTCTTTGCTCCTCCAGATCTCCTGTGATATCAAATACTATCATGTCGCCAAAGGTTGTCCTTTGTGGTGTCCTTATAATTATTCTACCAACTTTCTCCTAGAAAATTTTAGTGGTGAGTCATTTCCTTGTAAAAATCCCACATAATGAATAACTTTTTTTAGAAATAAGATAAATTCATTATTTCTTAAACATATATCACTAGCAATGATATCTAGTGAATGCATATTTTTCATAATTTTTTGTTGCATATTTTATTTATTAATATTTTTCAATATAAATTAACTATAATTTAGAGTAATATTATTCCATAGCACATAACCTTTTTGTATATATCCAAAAAAAATTATTGAAACAAGGACATCAACATGGAATGCGTATGTATTTTTTTCTAATTTTTTAAATTGTCCACGTGCATTGAACAAAGACCTTTATGTTTGACAAAAAACTTATGTTCATTAAAAAAATAGAATAATTAAATAAAATATAGTACAAATTGTAGTTTTTATAAAGCTTACTCTAACGGATACAATCTTGCAAAATCTCATAACATGGTGTCCCCATTTGATGGTCCAACCCTTGCTTTGAAACATAAATTTATTCTAAAAACTAAGTGAACAAAAGGAGGGGATCATAAAGACTTTCAAATAAGAGCCCTTTAAAATTTGATTAAAGGTCCCTTCCTACAGCTATTTTCCAATGTGCAACATTTAAAATTTAAAAAAATACCTACATTCGAAGGTCCCCCTTCATTCGAAGGTTATTAACATGTGGCAAGCATTTTACCTTCAAATGAAATGCCTTCATTTGAAGGTGTTCAATGATTTTTGCCTTCCAAAACTCAATTTTGTCTGGTGTCCCACAAGTGGGACACACTATTATGGGTTCACCTAAAAAATAATAGTTATTAATTAAATATTCTAAATATTTTATTTGATAACTTAAGGAAATTTAAGTAATTATATTTAGATTGAAAATTTAAATACAAGTGAAGAATGCAATTAACTTTTCTATTTTTAGGGTTTCTTAGTGAACATTGCTTGAATTTTAGGATAAGTATAAAAGGTTAGAGAACAATAGAGAACATTACAAATTCAAATTTATAAGATTTCAACAATTGAAATTGAAGAGAATTGGAGAAGGATTTTGTATGAATTTTTAAGAAAATAATCTTGATAGAGTAAGGATTTTAGCTTTTAAATTCAACAAGGACAGTCAATAAGTGTTGAAAGTTTAGAGCCTCTATGTAATGCCTACCAATGTTGACCCTTTCCATCTTGATTATTATATGATTAATTGTGTGTTGATCACATTATTGGATATTTATGAGATTGATATATATTGGTGTTTCAACGTCACTATTTTTATTTAAATGATATGTTGGGCGGGTAGACCTAGTTCCTAATTAGTGGTTTATATTGGAAAGGTGCTTATTTTCAATTCATTATGCATGTGCATGAAATGATAAAAATGGAAGAGAAGAGAGTTTTTCAAAACCCCCTTTGAAGAGAATGGGTTTTTTCTTGTTTGATGTTTTCTTGGTGTGGATTGGATTCCTATTGGAGGGGAAAATAATTAGTGTGGGATTGCAAGTGCATTAATTGAGTTAAATACTACCTTGCTTGCTTTTCAATTTGAATTTTTATCAAGATTTTTATGTTGTAGGCATTTATTTTTAAAATTTTGATTTTCCTACCCAAACCCTAGAAAAGTTTTCTAAAAATGAAATGTGAAAAGTATGTTGTATTTTTCAGTTTTCATGAAAATGGTGTGTGTAGTTTCCTTCTAAACATGCCTTAAACATTTCAAAAAAATTATGTTATTTGAAAAGTTTTTTTTGGGAAAATTGGGAACAAGAGGGTTTATTTTGAATTTTGAATTTTTGCATTTTTCAAAAAAGGGAAAAATTTGGGAAGAATTTGGGAAGGATGATTCAAGATTTGTTAATGGTGGACCTTGGATAATTTGGAAAATATTTTATTTTATTTTTTCAAAATTTGAAAATTTTGAAAAGTGCATGTGATGTGGAATAGTGGATTTTCCCATAGTTTTAATTTTATATGTGCATTGGGAAGCATGCTTTCAGGGAAAACCACTCCTTTCCTATTCTTGGGTTCCTTGAAGAAGGTTGACCCAAAAATTATGTGGGATAGGGAGATATCTATAGGGGTGGTCAATTACCCAACTCATTGGACAAGGTTGGAAGTGGGGAGTGCATTGAAGAAGTGCCCCTCGAGCTTGCATAGATGTGTGTTAAGAGTGATTTATGTACAACTTGAGGCTCTTATGTGTGAGTGGTGGGCATACATATTGAGGCTCTCATGTGTGATTGGTAGGTGCATCTTGAGGCTCTTATGTGTGAGTGGTGGGCATGCATCTAAAGGATCTTATGTGAGAGTAGTGGCATCCTTCCTTGAGGCTCCTATAAGAGTGGTGGCATCCTTCCTTGAGGCTCCTATGAGAGTGGTGTCATCCTTCCTTGAGGCTCCTATTAGAGTGGTGATGTCCTTGAGGATCTTATTGTATGTGTGTTGTTTCTTATTGTGCATTGATTGGTGTGGGTGTCATATGTTGCCTTATATGATTGTTTAGTGTGAGTTGCCACATGTGATGTTGTGTGTACACTTATTGGTGTGTGTGCCATATGTTACCCTCATGCTTTATTTGGTGTGAGTTTCCACATATGTATTGTGTGCATTGATTAGAGCGAGTGTTTCCATGTATTCCTTAGATGTGTGTGAACCTTGGCCTTGATAGCGGTGTTTCCATGATCTTCTTCTTCATAGTGCGGGGGTTGCCTAGAGTGGCATAGACATCTATTGCACTTCCTGATGGTAATATAGTAGGGTGGTGGGTAAAATTTCCCCATTGGTCCTCTAGGAAAATCTCTTGGGAGCTAGAAGAGTTCCTTGTGTATTATTTTATGTTATGATCATGTTGTATTTTGTGGTTATTGGAGCATCTTGGAGGTGGCTTATTATGGTTGTAGTATTATTCTTTGTACCATTTTATTATTGGACTGTGATCCTTCTATGTTTGGGAAGTAGCCTCCAACATGTAGTTGTGTTATGGTTTTATATGGTTGGAAAATTGTCTTTGTTTTTGAAGGAAATTGTCATGTGGTGAATGTTGTCTTAATTGTTAAAATGATTAAATTGGGATGTTGGAGTCCTCTTTTGTATATTATATTATTTAATTATGTTATGATTATGAGTTTGGTTGTGTTGTGCCCACATAATGGATGAGAGATCCATTATTGTATTTGGCCCATCTCGACATTGGTGTCGAACAAGCATGTCATTCTATATGGTATTTTTCATATTTTGCTTGTATCTTAGCATGCTTGGGAAATGTATCTTATCTTTTTAATAATTTTTCTATTGTTCTATTTATTTTGAGATGGTTATTAATTTTATGCAATGTGATTGGATCCATTGTTGGACGTCTTAACCTCATGAGGTTTCATGATCAATCCTCTCTTTAGCTTGTTGGCCATTTGTCAATGTTGGTTGTTCTTGTCTCAAGTAGACAAGTGTATATCCTTGTTTCCACCTATCTCTTGTACCTTTAGTGTTGTGTGGCACTGTGTCAGAGTTTTCATGCTTGAGTGTACAATTAAGACATGCGAGTGTTACAATTGCATCGTAAAAAAATTGTTCACCCTATTTTGTCTATTACTGTCCTAGTGTAAAATTTGGGGCATTACACTCTACCATTGAAATGCTTATACGAATATGATTTCAATTTAGGTTTAAAATATACTTATATTTATATAATTAAAATCATGTGAATAGTAGATTTATAGAGAAAAAAATTAGGGAATTGTATTCATGGAAACTATTGATTTAGGAATATATGTGTAAATTAGACATGAGGGTTTTAGGAACTTTTTAGATTAATTTTGAAGAAGAATATAAATCAAAACTTAATCTTGAAACCTTAGGCTTGGTGAAATTAAGAAAGAAATATGTTGGAAGATGGTAGTGGTACCAAAAATAGCATTATACAACCGTCTATGATATTATCCTATGTCACAAAGTTTTTCTCCTAAGTTCCAACCTATCCTTACCTCTTACTAGGTTCCTAGAAATAGAAACAAAATGTTAGTGGGAGAGGGGTGCAAATCAAAGATCTGGGCTTATTCTCTCCAAAGTGTAGTTTATACCCTGATGTAAAGGGGTAAGAGGAAGATTAGAATCAGTGCAAAGGATTACAATGAAGTGTGGTAAGTTATATATAGTGTGGCATATTCCAACATATATCAAATACAATAAACATATATTAATTCACCATTTATACATATATAGTCTCACTATATATTCCTTATATATCTCTTACACATATATATTCCCTTCTCATTCTCTCATATAATGTCCTTATCTCTCACTCATATCTATTCCACACCTTTCTCTCTCTTTCCCTTACTTATACAGCCTCTTAATGCCTTTTCATCTTGCCTTTTCTTTATAACCTTTCATAAATAGTCTTAATTGTCCTTTTCCCATGAACTTACCTTTCCCTTTATGATATTTAACCTTATTATAGTTTATTTATGGATATTTATGTGTGTTTAAGGCTATTTAAGGGTTATATGACCCATATATGTGTCCAAATGACATGTGTAGAGATTGTATGATGTTGGACAACCTCTTGTATCCCTTTAATAAGTGTTTAATGCTCATATGTAGTACTAAAACATCCTTAATATAGTGTGTGGTATTACCATTTTCTTTTGTGTCTCTATAGGATGTGGAACTCTTCTTGTATGGTATCACAAACCCTTTGAGGCATAGGATAATATAAAATAGGGTTGTATAATACTAAGTGTGGTACCACTACCACCTGCCAAAAATATATATCAACCCTAGTGAAGAGAATCGAAGCCCTATGAGAAGAAATTGTATCAATTTGAGCTTATGAATGATTCTACTTGATTCTATTGTACTTGTGACTAATTTACTTACTAGAATAAACCATTTTTTTTTTAGTTTAATTAATCTCATTGGAAATTATGCTTTTGGGAAAAAGGGAGTTATTTTTCATGTTGTGTTTAGTTGAAGTCTTTCTACTAAATGATTTGTATGTTTTATGATTGTTGAGTCTTCTTAGGGGGTTCTTTAAATTTTTGAGATTAATTTGAGTTTGTAATATTTTTGGAAGTGTGCTTTGGATGACTGTGAACCTTTTTTTTCTCATTTCCATTCACTAGAAGGTGTGGTTCAAACCCTAATTATATGGGAACCTAGAAGAAGTCCTAGTGTATTGTTTTGAGCGAAAATAGATAGAAAATATTTCTTGTGGCTAATATTTACACTCCAAGGGAAAAATCCATGCCTATGGGTTATTTTTATGCCTTCAAGGGTTGATCTCACAAGTCACTTCCACAACCTAGAGTTTTTGGTTAAAATGACAATTTCTAAGCCCTAAAAGCCTATTTTTTAGAGTTTTCTAATTATGACTATCATAAAACAATGAGTGCTTCCCTTAGTAAAAATGAATATGTTAATGCATGTGAATTAAGCTCAAATGATTATCTAACTCTTTCAAAGATATAATTTTGATATCATCTTCCATCTGTAAGTTACTGATGATTTTATGTCCTAGGTGTGAGTGTGTGAGTCTATGTATGGTGGAGTTGTCTTGTGAAATCTAGAAGGTCATGTTCCTACACATACCAATTAAGTTAGTTATATTGAGTAATTAATTATATTAGGTAATTAGGAGGCCTACACGGGTTTAGTGGTTTACCCCTCCATTATGTTATTAGGAGGTCTACATAAAGAGGTGAATATCATAGTAACAATATGTGTTGGGCACGATATTATGTTTGGGATCTCTTGGAGATGCAACATTGAGTGGATTCTTCCATAAAGAATATTGTACGATGTTACCCTACCCCAAGGGTTTATTCTTATTTTGCATATATTGGATATTATGGAATCTTGGCCCATGAACATCTAATGCATTGTGTGAGATCTTTCTTTGACATTGTCTTATTGCCATCATCATATGTGTGGATCTTACAAAGTGGTATCAAAGCTACAATTTTATCAAAGGTGAGGATGAAATCCTATTTTTTGAAGATTTGCCTATAGCTTCCAAACAAATATATTTTTTCTATAATTTTTTTACTAGAGTCGGCAAACTAAATAATAAATTTATAGTCCAAAATTTAGCTATTAATCATCAATATTAAGTGAGGTATTACAATTCTATGTTGAAATGCTATTTTTTGAAGATTTGCCTATATCTTCCAAACAATTACAATTTTTTTTTACTGAAGTTGGCAGATCAAAAAAAGAAGCTACAATCCAAATTGTAGGTTTTTATCATCAATATTGAGTGATTTATTATAGTTTTGTTGCATAATTTCACTCTCCAGGCCACAAATCAAGTAATTTTTCTAATTTTTTATATTAATGGAAAGCTCATAAAAATGCATTAGAGTTGAATATCATTGTAATAATATGTGTTGGGTTTGATATTATGTTTGGATCTCTTACAAATATAGCATGGAGTGGCTTCTTCTATAAGGAGTATTATATGGCATTACTCTACCCCAAGGGTTTATTCTATTTCTGCATATATTGGATATTAGGGCATCTTAGCCCACAAACATTTCTTGTCTTGTGTAGGATCTATCTTCTACATTGTCTTATTTTCATTATTATATGTGTGGTTCTTATTAGGATAGAGTATAAAGGGTGTAGGTGTGTCTTTATATTCTCGCCTACATCTATCACTACCTCTTAGGAGAGTCTAAATTATGAAGTCCTATAACCCATTTAATATGTAATATATTCTAGTGATCTACCATGTGGGTAGAGTGTTCAGTGTGTGGTAAATAGAATCTATTATACATTATGTTGTTTTGCTTTTATACAATAAGGAGTATCCTTCATTTTAATGGCAATGTTTCGTGAAAGTGTATTCTTGAGTGTGGGGGTCCTAGGAAATGATTCCTAAAGGATGAGTAGATAATTCTCCCAATGTCCATTACTAAGGGTTCAAGAGATGGGATTTTGGGGTGTTAGGATGCAATATGGTGAGGGTATAGGGATTTGTTTTTTAATAGGAGCAATACAATGGGGGCCCAAGGATTTAGGGGTCAAGATACCCCGTTAACACTTTCACAGAGGTAATCCATCACCAAAATCCGTAAAGGTCCAAAGAGGAATGTGTGGGGAGATAAGCAAGGGTTGGGGAATCATGGTGCTAGGTGAGTGAGGAGGCATAAGTTTATATGCCCACAAGAGAGGAGGAAATGGGAGGCAATAGCCCAAGGAATAAAAAGAAGGTATGACAATATGAGAAAGTCTAAAATCCTGCCCAAAGCAAGAAAGTGGCCCAAACACTCAAACTTAAATAATCTATAAAGGGAACATTACATCCACCCTCTATTAAATCATTGAAATTTCAAACACATACCCACAACCTCCCACACTAATAGAAGGCATAATACCCTAGACAACAAATCTTCCACTACCACCTCCTTCTTTAACATTGCATTACCACCATGAGTACAACTAAAGAATGAAGCTTCCAAACCCAAAAATTTATGCCATGAAATATTTTCACTCTTTTTTTTTGTTTTTACCACCTCTTCTAAACCTATAAAAAGCATGGTGAACATAATTGAGACCTCTAGGCACCCTTTAGAATGGGTTACCATTAGATTTTCAAAAACCTAATCAAGGTTCAAGTAGTAATCCTTCAACATCTTCACTTCCTTATACATTGTGATGATATTCTTTTGGCTAAGCCAAGATTATTAGTAGATGTTTCTAAATTTAAACTCACAACTAGTAGAGGATTCAACCCCACTCCTTCTACAATCATCTCTATAACTAAGAATAACACTAATAAGAACAAACCAAGGATCCATTGTTTATGCCCTACTACAGGCACCATCATCTCCAACTTCCTGATAAATTCATCTTGAATAGATTTAGTCAAGCAAGGATGATCATCCCCTCCCACACTATCCTCATCCAACATGGATTTGACAAAGTTGAGGGACATCCTAGATTCTTATAGTTAAAAATTACATAAAAACAATGATTTGAGACTCTCCTTCTAAGATGGGGGTCTCATTTTGTAGAGCTATAATATTTGGTTATGATTGAACATATAGAGAATCCATAAAAACCAACCCAACACCACCTAAAGAACCACTAAGAAAACACCTACCAGCCACAACAAAAGATACACAACACCAATCACTTATAATACTAATCCAAGCCAACACCATAAGATGTGAAACATTGGCCACACAAAAATATTAAAAAGAAACCAAATCCCATTATAACTAAGTGTATTAATCACAAATAACTTGCACACCTCTCAGACCACCACCTTAAAACCCAACTATGAGATCTATATTAGACACCCTTAACAAAAACATAATTACAAAAAGGTGAAGCATTCCTCCACCATGAGGTTAAGGAAATAAAATATAGAAATATCTAAAGAGGCTTAAAGACCAAATAGTCATTTGAACCTATTTAAATGTCTATGATATTATAAATCTACCTCACCACAAAAGTGATGATATGGACTCATAATTGTTGGGAATTAAGGTGTCTCAACCTTTGCAAGTTCCTAATGTTGTATTTATTTATTCAGCACTATGTTGTAGTATCCCATAGTCAGTACCTTGTAAATTTTGGTGACTTTGTTAGCCACGGTTTCCCCCCAAAGTAATTAATGGGGGAGTGTAGGGAGGAAGATCCCCTCCTGTGGAAGCAAAAAATGCCCTATATTTAATAAAGGTGTTGACAGTTATTTTGTTATTGGATGACATGGATAAACCAACATTAGATAACCAACAAAGAGGCTTAATAAATAAGCAGCTAGAGGATGTGAAAGGTCATAGGATGTGAATGAGAATCAACAATGTGTACTCCTGAAAGAACTTACATTGCAAGTGTGTTGTAATCATCTTTTGATCTGATAATACATTGTGCAGGTTTTGGAGTGTGGGATTTTTTACCTGAAAGGGTTTTCCCCACATATATCTTGTGTTGTGAGTTTTGTATTTGTATTTGGATGTTGTTATTATCTTTATGTTAATGTACATCTCTTAATCTGTAACTATAAAAGTTAAAATTTGCATAAATCTTTCCTCAGTAGATTAGTGTAGGAAGCTTTTTCTGTATACCTTGCTTCCTTTCAGTTGGTATCAGAGCCTGATCACCTTTGGTTCTAGTTGTTGGGTAGAGGGTTTTTTGAGTTGATATTTGTTTGAGTAGGAGCTTGTGCAGAGGATTTTGAAATCTTTGTTGTAGGAAAGAGATAGAGAGCACATCTGGGAGGTTTGAGATAGAGAAGTTTAATGGAGACAACTTTGAGTTGTGGAAACTCAAGATGGAGGACTTATTGGTGGATAGTGATCTATTTCTTGTAGTATCTAGAACCATGCCATTGGGCATGAAATAATAAGATTGAGATCTAATGGATCGAAAGGCTAAGGGTTTGATAAGACTCTGTTTGGTTGATTCAATGCTCTTGAATATCCATGAAGAGAAAACTACAAAAGATATTTGGAAGAAACTTGGAGATGTTTATCAGGCTAAATCCCTGGTGAACAAGTTATTCTTGTGAAATAAATTGTATTCTCTAAGGATGGAAGATGGAGGATCTATCATTGATCACCTGAATACATTCAATATGCTTGTTGCCTAGTTGACGTCTGTTGGTGTGAAGATGGAGGAGGAGGATCGATGTATGACATTACTATGTTCCTTACCAGATTCATGGGATCACCTTGTTATGGCCATTGGGAGTACCACTACCATATTCAAGATGGATGAAGTGGTTTCTTCATTGTTGTCTAAAGAGATGCGAAGAAAGTCTTCTGATCAACTAAGGAGGCTCTTGCGGTTCATGGTAGATCTAAAGAGAAGGGAAATAAAAAGGATAAGAAGAAAGAAGAAAAAGGAAGATCCAAATCCATTGGGAGATCAAAGTATCATGGAAATTCCAAGGCCCTGTGTTGGAATTGTAGCAAGCCTAGTCATTTTGTAAGGAGTGCAAGGAGGAGAAGAAGAAAAAGAAGAAGAACTATGATTCAGATTTTGAAAAGTCCTCTCAAGATGAAGGAGAAGCGTTTATCACTACCTTGACAACACATGCATCTAAAGATGTGTGGCTTATTGACTTAGTGCATATTTTCACATGACCTCTCATCAGGATTGGTTTTCAAAGTATGAAGAATATGATGGTGGGAAGGTGTGCTTGGGTGGTGACTCTCACTTGAAGATTTTTGGCCATGGAAGAGTCTTGATTTGATTCCCTGATGGATGAGTGAAGGGGATCAATGTTGTTCTGCATATCCATGGTTTGGCATAGAACCTTCTTTCTATAAGTAAGTTGAATGATGTGGGTGTGCAGGTTGTTTTCTTGAATGGAGGATGCAACATGACTAGAGGATCTATGGTATTAGCTAAGGGTGTTTAGATTAGCACTCTATTTAGCTTGATGCATATGCAGTTTAGTACAATAGTGCCTCTGTTTCAAAGAAGATAACTTCAGAGTCTTCATCCTCACCATTAGAACTAGCAGCAAAAAGGACTATTGTGTTTACTTCTGATGGTCATGCTTTCTAGGTACCTAAGGGTGCTCATTCTATGGAGATGAAACTTCCAGCTGAAAAGACAATGTTATGGCACCAAAGGCTTGGTCACATTGGTGAAAAGGGTTTGAGGACCCTGGAAGAAAAACCTCATTCAGGGTATGAATGATTGTAATCTTGAGTTTAATTTCTATGAAAATTGCATTTATGGTAAATAAAATCGTGTTCAATTTTATTCCAATTCTCACAAATCTTCTGAGGTGTTGGACTTGATTCATTTTGATGTGTTTGGTCTAGTTAATGTTCCTTTGATTTCAAAATATGTTTACTTTATTTAATTCATTGATGATTACAGTAGAAGGACATGGGTGTATTTCCTTAGAAGTAAATCTAAAGTCTTTAATAGATTCAAAGAGTTCAAATCTCTTGTAGAGAATTAAAAGGATAGAAAGATTAAGTGTTTGAGGACTGATAATGTTGGTGAGTATTGTTCAACAGATTTTGACAAGTTCTGTAAAGAACATGGGATTAAGAGGCACAAGACAACTCTGTATACCCCTTAGCATAATGGAGTTGCAGAGAGGATGAACAAAAAGTTGATGGAGGGGGCAAGTAGTATGCTAAGTGGAGCTGGCCTTGAACAAAATTTTTGGGCTGAAGTTGTTTCTATCACTTGTTACCTGGTTAACATGTCTCCTACATCAGTGCTTGTTGATAAGACACCTATGGAGGTGTGGTCTAGTAAAAGCCTTCATTGAGACATATTCAAGTATTTTGTTGTGAGGCATATGCACATGTGCCTAAGGAGAAGAGGTCTAAGTTGGAGAATAAGGTTGTGAGGAGTATCTTCATCAGTTATGGCATCGGTGTGAAAGGGTACAAGCTTTGGGATCCAGTGGCTGAGAGAGTTCTGTATAGCAGAAGTGTGATCTTCAGAGTGCTCAATCCTTCTTTGTTGTTTTATAGCCAGAGAAAGAAAAAGAGAAAGAGGATGTGTTTCAGCTTCCTTCCACCCCTGAGAAAGTTAAACCAAAAACATCTATTGGACCTAATAATGAAGAGAGCTCTAGTAGCCTTGAAATTTTAGGAGAAGATGAAGAACCTCAACCTCAATCTTTGAGGAGGTCCACATGGATAAGGTGGCAACCTGATAGGTTTGGTTATTCATTGCATGATTCCAGTTGTAATTTTTCTTTGATCTCTAACATTGATTAGCCTAGAACTATGAAAGAGGTTATGGGTATGGAAGATTTAGGTTCCTGGAAGGAGGCCATGGAAGAGGAGATGGCTTCTTTAGAAAAGAATAATACTTGGGACTTACTGCCTTTTCCTGAAGGATGAAAATCTATTGGATGCAAATGGGTGTTCAAAAAGAAATTTAGTGTAGATGGCAGCGTTGACAAAAATAAGGCTAGATTGGTTGCGAAGGGGTATTCTCAAGTGGAGGGAATTGACTATGGTGAGATTTTCTCTCCCATTGCAAAGTTGACATCTATTCAGTTCCTGTTATCTCTTGTAGCAGCGTACGATCTAGAATTAGAACAGATGGATGTGAAGACAACATTCCTTCATGGTGACTTGGAGTAGGAAATCTATATGTCATAGCCAAAGCACTACATGGTGAAAGGTAAAGAAAATCTAGTTTCCAAGTTGAAAAAGTCTTTGTATGGTTTGAAACAGTCTTCTTGGATGTGGTAGCAGAAGCTTGATGCCTTTGTATTGAGTGTTGGATTTCTAATATTGAAATCAGATCATTGTGTTTATTACAAGTTTAACAATGATTGCATTCTCATTATTGCATTGTATGTGTTGTCAATTCAAGTATGCACCCTTGTTAAGTTTTGCAAAAACTTAACTACTTGTTGAAACATGGAATCATTCTCAGATGTAGGTCTCCTTTATTGAGAACAAATCTCCAGAGTGAGCTGGTTCTCTTATAATTTCTAAACTATGACTTGAGGGGAAAAGGGATAGAAAGATGTAACTAAAATGCAAACTAATTTTGGAATTTAAAACTAAATGAAGTTCTATCATTCACAGGTAGATCCTCCAAAATAAATCCTCACAGCTTCACTGATAGCTACTCCTTAAGTAATTTGCAACAAGGTTTGATGTCAAACACAAACTGCAACCAGGAAGAACTAAATTCTAATAGTATTGAGACAAAATAAAGGATTGAAATAGTCACAATATGGCATCAGATCAAGACTGCAAAATGTATGCGAAGCAAGAAGATTTGCTATTAGAACTTAAAGGAATACAATGCATGAAAAAAATGAAATATGTGAGACAACTGTTGTATACAACTCTGGAAGAGAGAAGAAACTAATGCTAACTGACTGAGAAGAAAAAAGTTTTTTCTCCTATATATGTCTCCCAACAATCTCCTGGTAAACAAAGCTGAAAAAGCTCCTAAAAATAGATCTGCAATCCATTTTTGAGCTTTAGAAAAAAGCTGCCAAAAATAGCATCAAACTGCCTCCAAACTATAAAATAAAACCACCAACTTGATCCTCTAGGTGGTCCCGACCAAAACTGCATCTAAATTTGTCCAAACTGCCTCATGAAAGCAAAAAAATTGTCCTATTATGCTCAATTTCGCCTAAGGAAATCCAAATGCTTTAACTGCCTAAAACAATTAAACTTTAAAAGCAATTCATAAATTCATTGCTTTAAAGTTAACCTTTACATGACTTGGCAACTTTTAAAATCGATATCCTATCGATATGATTTTTTGCAACAAATAAAACGATATCTAGTTTATAATTCACCAAGATATTTACAAGATATCATTTATGATTTTCTACAAAAATCATAAAAAAAATATGAAATACTACATATTTGCAAAAAAATATAAATATAAATATAAAAGCCTAAAAAGGCTTGACACCATGGACTCCAAGTGTTGATATTCTACCACCTCACCATCATTCATATGACTCAACAAAATGCCACTTCACTGCTTCAACATGCCACCATGTTGCATCAACCCCTTTGACCATATCTCCATTTAACATACTCTTCACATTCTCAAGGCTTTGGTTTGATCTTATACATACATAAAGATATGCAAAGGAATAATAATAAAAGGCATATGTGGGAGGTCAAAGACACTCGACCACATACCTTATCAAATGATAATGTCTTGACTCCAAATGTGAGTCGGCCACCAATAATGATTAAGCCTTGGTAGATTCTAAAGGCATATTTCATACTCATGCATATCTTTGACTTAATAAAATAAGCCATGCTCCTTGTGCTGTCAGTCATTCCTCTCCATGATTTCTAGGCACTTGTCAATAGAAGTGTTGACCCTGATCATATTTGAATAAAATGATTATGTTGTTTACAAAAGTCAAAAAATATAGAAGTGAAACACTTGATCGAACAAAAGAGAGGTCAAACCCTAAAATGAGGCATTTCATTTTGTTGTCATTGAGATGGCTCTGTAACTGGCCACTGACTTGGGGTTTGAAGACACTGTGTTTCTCTTCCTCCATTTACTAGCCTCCAATGGTCGAAGGCACTGTATTTATCTAGCAAAATGGCCGCCGCCTCCTGGTAAGCTTGAAACTAAACTCTCAATGATATTCGTTGTGTTTTGTTGGCTCTCATTTCAATAAATGGCCGCAGCCATTAGTTGCTCTTAGTCTCTTTGTTTGATAAGCATTTGTTTGTGTCTTTCTATGTGTTGAACTCTGCTTTAAAATGGCAAAATGACAAGGCTTTCCTCGAATGGTTACAGCCATCATCCTTCTCTCATCTGCATTATCAATGGTGATTCTACTTTCTCCTTGCCATTACTCTTTCAGTTTTGAACTCTTTTATCTCTGCATAACAAAACTGTGAAGAGGGTTTCATATGTATTAGCTGGGTGTATTAAATATCTCTTCAAATGGCACGGCCGCTCCATGTAATGCATACTGTAGCTTCCTCCTTGTCTTTTGATGTAAAATTGTGAAGTTTCTTGTGTTGCCAGTGAGGGTTTCATTTTGTTTTGCACAGAACCTTCTTTTGCTCATGCAGCCATGTCTTCAATGCTTCATTTGATCTTGTTCAACTGTGAAAAGAAAGAAAGAAGACTGCTTTCTTTAAAATCGATTAGGGTTTCATTTTTATTTTGAGTAAATAGTCATTCCTCACGGCCTTATCTTGGACAATTTTGCATTACCATTTTTCTTTCCAACACTGTAAAAAAATGTGTTAGGGTTCTGAAAGTCGATGTGGGTATCAAAAAAAATAAGTGCATAAGGCACTATATGCCACGACCTTACCCATGAATATATCTACATTTTTCCTTCACTGTATACACTCATATTTGAAAACTAAAGCAATATTTGTTCTTTTCTGAGCACAGAAACTTCTTTCTGTAGCATATATGGCATATGATGTCACTTTCTTCCTTATACTATTCATTGTTATTGTTTAGAAGAAGTGATGATAGCATGCACTATTCTTTCTCTGTAGCTCTACCTACTCTTTTAATGAACCTTGCATATGGAATGACACTGTCACTTGACAGTCTCCACTGTAGTAGCATGCATGTCTTCAATCTTGTAACTCCACTTGTACATTCAGTGGATCTGTGCAATCAGATTTTTCATGTATGATGATCTAGCTGTCATTAAATGTTGGCATTGTCACATGAAGGCAACACTTATTTTTCTGTGTAAATGTGACATATCAGCTGCTATCCTTTCACAGTATCCTATCATATCAAATTCTTATATGAGATGCCCTATAGGGTATGACCGGGTCGACTGTATCAGTTTGACTACTTATGTCACATGATGATGCTGCTCTATTACACACATGTAATGAAATGCTTCCTTTTGATTCTCTTGTAGTTTGTTAAAGACAAAAAGAGCCATCTGGGTTGGCTGTCTTGAATTTTGCTACAGATTTGCAATACTGTCCTGTGTCTTTTATAGATATGCAATAAATGCAATAGGTGATAACACTTCTTCTGATATTCAACTTATCAGTAGTAAAAAAAATGAGGCATAATTGGATATATTTCATCACTTAAGAGGTAGCCTATGTCATTGAATTCTGAATCTAATTCTTATCACTCCACTTAAATGAGAAAGTATGAGGCTTGGTACTCACTTGTCTTTGCAATTTGCTTACTGATTTATAATGAACATTCCAATTGGACTGCTGATCATGAATGAGTAAGTAGCCTTCAGATAATTCATGCTTGTGAACATTTACTCCTTCATCAGTCTGATGATTACAAATGTATTATGTACTCTTGATTATTATCATGTTTCGGAATGTTATTCCATAGCAGTTGAAATAGTATATCGGTTGTCATATGCATTGAATCTTGTCCTCCATCTTTTCATGTCATGCTCTTGGTTGCATTTCATATTCTAAAGTGAAATCATGGTCACGTCCTGAAATGGGACTGATGCATATGACCGTTTTGTTACTCTTTCACTTTTTCATATGAAAGTTGTCAATGATTCTCTTCTTCTGTTCATCCCTTTAAAAATAGTTATATCATCTAAATAGACCAGCACTATTCTATTCATCAGGCCATGGAAGGCCATATCCATTGCCCTCTAAAAGGTTGCCCCTGCATTGGACAAACCAAATGGCATTTTCTAATAGGCCATGGTACCCCACTTAGTTGTGAATGCAGTTTTGTATTGGTCCTCTTCTTTGACCAGAATTTGATTATACCCAAAGTATCCATCTAACAAAGAGTACCTATCAGAACCTGAAACAACTTGCAGTATTTGCTCCATAAAAGGGAGAGGATAATGGTCTTTTAATGAGGCTTGATTTAGATCACAGAAATTGACACAAAGTTAGATTTCACCATTTTTCTTCCTAACTGGGACCAGATTGGAAACCCAGGAGGTATGTTTTATTGGAAAAATTATACTAATCTCAATCAGTTTATTTAGCTCAGCCTTCATTAAGTGCTCAAGTTTGGGATTGAGGGGTCTTTGCTTTTGCCTAACAGGCTTGGCATTAGGCTCTAACTCTATGGTGTGCTGGGCCAAACCGGGATCAAAACCTCTCAAGTCCTTATACTCCCATGCAAAGGCATCAGAAAAATCTTGACATAATTGAATAAAAGATTGTTGTTCTTCTCTAGTACATACCTTTCCAAGCTTCAACAATTTGTCCTTGAAAATTTCTATAGTTTGGTAATGTTCTTGCTTCACTGTCATGCTACATTTATCTTTTCTGAACTGATCGTCAGTGTTGAACACTGATTCTAAGGTGACTAATCCTTTGGGCAACTTGTTGGTCCTCAACTGAACAATCTGATCTTCAAATTGCTGCTCATACTTATGTTGATTATCTGCTGCAAATTCAGCTTCTGCACTTAAAAAACTTAGGATCTGTTCATCACTGTTAAACACTTGCCATGAAACACCATTGTCAGGTACAGAAGGCCTAACAACTATCTTAACATATGGCTGTACCTCAACATTCTGAATTTGATCATGAATCTCAAATTGAGATCCCAAGGCTGCCAACCTATCTGCACACTTATTTTGATCCCTAGGAACTGAAATTAGGTTGAAAGCATCAAAAAATTCAATTGAATCCAACACCCTATGCTTATATTTCTTGAGCAGATCATTTTTAGCAACATTTAGATTCCTAACCTAGTTAACGATCAACTCAGAATCTCCATAAACTTGGATAGATTTGATACCCTTTTTCTGAGCCCATTCCAAACCATGGATCAGGGCCTCATACTCAACCAAATTATTTGTGCAGCTGAAGGTAAATCTTAAGGCAACATAATACTTGTCTCCTTGAGGTGAAATTAACATATTACCTCCACCAGCACTCGTCTTGGTCCTTGATCCATCGAAGTACAACTTCCACAGCTGATCTTCTTGTTGTTCTAACTAATTTTGATCTTTAATTAGATTAGGAATCACTGTATTTGGTTTTTGTATCATATAGATGCCTAATCCTACGTCATTAGTGTGATAGAAAGGGTCACTTTCATGATCTTTAGCTACCCAATCATCTAAAGTTATGTCTTCTATAGGTGCATTGGGATCTGAGCTCATGGGTTCATCCTGCTGCCCACGGGTGATGTATAGATTAGCATTTATTGGGCTAGGGACATAGGGTTCGATGTGATCTTTTGTAAGTGGTTTAGATTGTATAGCTACTTTTGTACCATATCTCATTCTAAAGAACAAGTGAGTCCAGTCAGATGAAAGAAACCCACCCAATTTGGCTGTGAACTCCCTAGAAAGACAAATTACAAAAATAGGTGGAAGGTCAATGATGTAGATATCCTGATGGATGGAAAAATTAGGACAAGCATGTAATGTGAGTGGAAGATTTCTAATTATCCCTGCAGTACTAAGTGTAGATCTGTCTAACTGTACTACTCCTTTTGCAAGGGGCTCTCCTAATGAGTCAGCTACACTTTTGGGCATAACTGAACTACTTTTCCCTGAGTCTACCATACCATTATGAACCAATTTATCACCAATAATGAGACTTAGATAGAAAGGGGGTGGTTTTACCTCATCTTCTTGCTATCCACTTTTGATCTCAGAACTATTGGCAAGTAAAACCTTGGCCTTCTCTTAACCAGAATGCTCAGAAAGTGAGAGTTCGGTCAAAGCTTCCTGTAGAAAATATTTCTGACCAGGGATGCGTAAAGCATCCATGAATGACATGCTCATTGTTGCTTTCTTAAGATGATCAACTATATTAAGGCAACAAGATTTACCTTATGTTGTCCTCTTGCTGCAACTGCATCAATCTGACCTTGCAAAGACTGCTGCTAGATTTTGGGCTACTCTTTGACTGGTACTATTTGGTCCCTTTGCAGAATTTGCACTTTCTATTGTGGTACAGGGGTAGTCTGTGATGGTTAAACTTGATTTTTATCCCTTACAGCCTGCTGTTGTACTATAGTAGCTTGCTGATTTACACCTGCAACCCTCAACTTTGACCTTGTGTTGGCTAAAACAGGTGTACTTTGCTGATTTTGACCTTGAAAATAATTTACACCACAAAAATTAGATTCTTCCTAATTCATTAAAACCACATCAGCCTTACTCTGCTAAGTTGAAGCTTCACCATTAACAACCTCTGAATTTGCATAGCTGTTCTGAACCATTATTGCCTAATTTCTCATTCCATTCGTGCAGGAAGCTTGATTATGTGGCTAGTGACATGGATAACACCAGTCACTATCTTAGACCAGATTATTTTGTGTGTGTACAAGCTCTCTTGAGGTACTAGCACCGCGGATTATAGTTCTTTCTCTATCCCTGAGGATCAGCCTGAAAGGGTTGTCTATATTGCTGATTGGGCTGATATTAGGTACTTTGCTAATTAGGTCGCTACTGATTTTGATAGGGTAATGTTTCTCCATATTCACTAACTTATTTGCAATTGCCCTTAAAGTATTTTCCAACTCTGGGGTACTTTGGGTTTGAATTGGTACAATAGTTTGTTGGGCTATTTGATATCCTACTATTGGAATAGGTGGGACAGTAGCTAGATGAGGCACTACCATAGGCATTAATGGTTGGATTTTAGGGGAAATGGGTAAAGGGGGCCTGGGGGCTATCTTCCCTGCCTGAATAAGACAGTTTTCTTCTCTAACAGCGATCTCAAAAGAATCTGGAAGGGTGGTCCCTCCCATAGATTGTATCATTACTGATATTTCACTATTCAAAGCTTTGAGGTAAAACAGAAAAGCATGCCTTGGCAAAGGTTTTACCGTAGTGGGAATCCTATCTCAGATTCTCTGAAATCGGTAGTTAAAATCAGCCATGTGTTGGTGGGGTGCCCTTTTGATGGTGCTCAATTGCTCCAGCAGTGAGAGGTGATCTGACTTGTCCTCGAAGTGTTTATGTAATCCATCTCCCAGTAAGTCCCATGATTTTATTGAATTTTTAGCAAGTCCTCTGAACCACTATAAGGCCTTCCCTTTGAATGAAACCGCTAAAAGCCTGATTGCTACATTTTCTTGCATGACATTATGCATAGAACACAAGGTTGCTACATCTTGAATATGTTCAGTAGCGATAGTGTGATCCTCTCCAGTAAAATAAGGCAAACTTTTAAGGGTTGCCATCAAAATATCATCTCTTTGGGCAAGTTGTAATGGGTTGCCTCCATTGAAACCAGCAAATGCATACTGCCTAGCCATTATTGGTATCTGGACTATCAACACTGGGCTTCTACTTCTTTTGGTTAGGCTTGTAGATATGAAATGAGAAGGTGTTGACTTTGATCTTCTTGATGACTCTACTATTCTGTTTGCTAATCTGCCTCTCCTTCTAGGTGTAGACAGCTGTAAGTAGTCAAATGGGTCTAGATTCAACCTAGTTTTCATAAGCTGCAAGCACTAATCTACATCTAACCAGAAAAATGAGTCGCCAGGTATATTGAAAGCCTCAAAAGGCTGGTAAAACTACTGCATATACCAAAACAGCAGCTATGAGGGTACAGATCTTTCTAAAATTACTTCCAGGGTCCCACTAGGCGTGCCAAAAACTGTTGTCAATTCAAGTATGCACCCTTGTTAAGCTTTACAAAAACTTAACTACTTGTTGAAACATGGAATCATTCTCAGATGTGGGTCTCCTTTCTTGAGAACAAATCTCCAGAGTGAGCCGGTTCTCTTATAATTTCTAAACTATGACTTGAGGGGAAAAGGGATAGAAAGATGTAACTAAAATGCAAACTAATTTTGGAATTTAAAACTAAATGAAGTTCTATCATTCACAGGCAGATCCTCACAATTTCACTCATAGCTACTCCTTAAGTAATTTGCAACAAGGTTTGATGTCAAACACAAACTGCAACCAGGAAGAACTAAATTCTAATAGTATTGAGACAAAATAAAGGACTGAAATAGTCACAATATGGCATTAGATCAAGACTACAAAATGTATGCGAAACAAGAAGATTTTCTATTAGAACTTAAAGGAATGCAATGCATGAAAAAAATGAAATATGTGAGCCAATTTTTGTATACAACTCTGGAAGAGAGAAGAAACTAATTCTAACTGACTGAGAAAAACTAAGTTTTTCTCCTATATATGTCTCCCAATGATCTCTTGGTAAACAAAGAGGAAAAAGCTCCTAAAAATAGATCTATAATCCATTTTCGAGCTTTAGAAAAAAGCTGCCAAAAATAGCCTCAAACTACCTCCAAATTGCAAAATAAAACTACCAACTTGATCCTCTAGGTGGTCCCGACCAAAATTTCATCTAAATTTGTCCAAACTGCCTCATGAAAGCAAAAAATTTGTCCTATTATGCTCAATTTTGCCCAAGGAAATCCAAATGCTTTAACTGCCTAAAATAGTTAAACTTTAAAAGCAATTCATAATTTCATTGCTTTAAAGTTAACCTTTACATGACTTGGCAGCTTTTAAAATCGATATCCTATCGATATGATTTTTTGCAACAGATTAAATGATATCTAGTTTATAATTCACCAAGATATTTACAAGATATCATTTATGATTTTCTACAAAAATCATACAAAAAAAATATGAAATACTACATATTTGCAAAAAAATAAAAATAAAAAAATAAAAGCCTTAAAAGGCTTGACACCATGGACTCCAAGTGTCAATATTCTGCCACCTCACCATCATTCATATGACTCAACAAAATGCCACTTCACTTCTTCAAACATGCCACCATGTCACATCGACCCCTTTGACCATATCTCCATTTAACATACTCTTTACATTCTCAAGGCTTTGGTTTGATCTTATACATACATAAAGATATGTGAAGGAATAATAATAAAAGGCATTTGTGGGAGGTCAAAGACACTCGACCACATACCTTATCAAATGATAATGTCTTGACTCCAAATGTGAGTCGGCCACCAATAATGATTAAGCCTTGGCAAATCCTAAAGGCATATTTCATACTCATGCACATCTTTGACTTAATAAAATAAGCCATGCTCCTTGTGCTGTTAGCCATTCCTTTCCATGATTGCTAGGCACTTGTCAACAAAAGTGTTGACCCCGATCATATTTGGATAAAATGATTATGTTGTTTGCAAAAGTCAAAAAATATAGAAGTGAAACACTTGATCGAACAAAAGAGAGGTCAAACCCTAAAATGAGGCATTTCATTTTGTTGTCGTTGAGATGGCTCTGTAACTGGCCACTGACTTGGGGTTTGAAGACACTATGTTTCTCTTCCTCCATTTACTGATCTCCAATGGTTGAAGGTACTGTATTTATCTAGCAAAATGGTCGCTGCCTCTGGGTAAGATTGAAACTAAACTCTCAATGATATTTGTTGTGTTTTATTGGCTCTCATTTCAATAAATGGCTGTGGCCATTAGCTGCTCTTAGTCTCTCTATTTGATAAGCATTTGTTTGTGTCTTTCTTTGTGTTGAACTTTGCTTTAAAATGACAAAATGACAAGGCTTTGCTCGAATGGATACGACCATCATCCTTCTCTCAGCTGCATTATCAATGGTGAGTCTACTTTCTCCTTGCCATTACTCTTTCAGTTTTGAACTCTTTTATCTCTGCATAATAAAACTGTGAAGAGGGTTTCATATGTATTAGTTGGGTGTGTGAAATATCTCTTCAAATGGCATGGCCACTCCATGTAATGCATACTGTAGCTTCCTCCTTGTCTTTTGATGTAAAAATGTGAAGTTTCTTGTGTTGCCAGTGAGGGTTTCATTTTGTTTTGCACAAAACCTTCTTTTGCTCACACGGCCATGTCTTCAATGCTTCATTTGATCTTGTTCAACTATGAAAAGAAAGAAAGAAGACTACTTTCTTTAAAATCGATAAGGGTTTCATTTTTGTTTTGAATAAACAGTCATTCCTCACAGCCTTGTCTTGGACAATTTTACTTACCATTTTTCTTTCCAACACTGCAAAAAAATGTATTAGGGTTCTAAAAGTTGATGTGGGTATCGGAAAAAATAAGTGCATGAGGCACTATATGCCATGACCTTACCCATGAATATATCTACGTTTTTCCTTCACTGTATACACTCAGATTTGAAAACTAAAGCAATATTTGTTCTTTTCTGAGTATAGAAACTTCTTTCTGTAGCATATATGGCATATGATGTTACTTTCTTCCTTATACTATTCACTATTATTGTTTAGAAGAAGTGATGATAGCATGCACTATTCTTTCTCTGTAGATCTACCTACCCTTTTAATGAATCTTGCATATGGAATGACACTGTCACTTGAAAGGCTCCACTGTAGTAGCATGCATGTCTTCAATCTTGTAACTCCACTTGTACATTCAGTGGATCTGTGAAATCAGATTTTTCATGTATGATGATCTGGCTGTCATGAAATGTTGGCATTGTCACATGAAGGCAACACTTATTTTTCTATGTAACTATAACATATTAGCTGCTCTCCTTTCATAGTATCCTATCATATCAAATGCTTATATGATATGCCCTATAGGGTATGACCGGGTCGACTGTATCAGTTTGACTACTTTTGTCACATGATGATGATGCTCTATTACACACATGTAATGAAATGCTTCCTTTTGATTCTCTTGTAGTTTGTTAAAGACAAAAAGAGCCATCTGGGTTGGCTGTCTTGAATTTTGCTACAGATTTGCAATACTGTCCTGTATCTTTTATAGATATGCAATAAATGCAACAGGTGATAACACTTCTTCTGATATTCAACTTATCAGTAGCAAAAGAAATGAGGCATAATTGGATATATTTCATAACTTAAGAGGCAACCTATGTTATTGAATTTTGAATCTAATTCTTATCACTCCACTTAAATGAGAAAGTATGAAGCTTAGTACTCACTTGTCTTTGCAATTTACTTACTGATTTATAATGAACATTCCAATAAGACTGTTGATCATGAATGAGTAAGTAGCCTTCAGATAATTCATGCTTGTGAACACTTACTCCTTCATCAGTCTACTGATTACAAATGTATTATGTACTCTTGATTATTATCATGTCTGGGAATGTTATTCCATAGCAGTTGAAATAGTATATCGGCTGTCATATGCATTGAATCTTGTCCTCCATCTTTTCATGTCATGCTCTTGGTTGCATTTCATATTCTGAATTGAAATCATGGTCATGTCCTGAAATGGGACTGATGCATATGACCGTTTTGTTACTCTTTCACTTTTTCATATGAAAGTTGTCAATGATTCTCTTCTTCTGTTCATCCCTTTCAAGAACAAGGGACAGTAGCATGTTGGGCTTGACCCTTGTGGGAGCCCATTTGTCACCACATGTCGAATGTCTTCAATTAGCTTCATGATTTGTCCTATACCTGCACATGAAACAAACATATTAGAATAAAACAATGATGCTCCTAGGTTTGCTTTTCTTCAATTCTTTCTGCATATGGATATTCTAATCTGATCAATGCATTACAACTGAAATATTATGTCTCTCTTGATTGATGAAGGATTTCATAACTGGGGCTTCTAACGGGACCTTCCCGCAATTTTTTAGTTACATGTCAAGGTCAGTAGCGGGAACTTGAGGCTTCTACAAAGATCTACCCAAAAGGCAATGATGGCTATGTATTTCCCTCTTCTTCATTAGATGCATAGTGTTTTACTTGTATTTGCATGAGTTCAGTCATAACCCACGGCTTGTGTGGGACATCTGATATGTCATAGTTTCCTTCAATGCAATGTTTGTTCTCTTATGTATTCAAAATTGTAAATGAACAATCACTGTAGTAAATGAATACTTATCTCTTTTACTATTCTGCAATGCAATGAATGATTGAAACTTTTCTTTTCTGCATCTGAACAACTGAACTGCACTTGTCATAACAACTATGCAACTAGCACATAACGGAAATAAATCAAACCACATTCAAAAATGATAAGTGATAAATCTATTGAGCCAATTTTTGAGCTGGTGTCAAAAAATGGTAACAGTATGTTGATGATATGTTACTCATTGGGAATGGTAAAAGTTTTAATTTTTGATTTGAAGTCTCAGTTGTCAGCATAGTTTTAGATGAAAAATCTAGGGGCATCCAGGTACATTCCGGTGATGGAGATCAGAAGAGATAGAGCAAACAAAAAACTTTGGTTAGGCCAGAGTAAGTATGTTAACACTATGTTGGAGATATTTAGCATGGTAGATTGCAGACCTTTGACGATACCTATTATGATGGGGACAAAGTTATCTATTACAGATTGTCTAAAGTCTACTTCTGAGATGGAGGATATGAGCATAGTTCCTTATGCTAGTGTGGTTGGCAGTTTGATGTATGCGATGGTCTGTACTAGACTAGACATTGCCCAAGTAGTGGGAGTCCTTAGTTGATTTATGGCTAATCTTGGATGAGTACAAGGTGTGTGCAAGAAGTTGAGTCCACTTTTTGGCCAAAAAGTGGAAGTGTTTTCCCTAATTTTCAGAATTTGTCACATTTGACCTAAAAATTTGAAGCACTTAAAGATTGAATCTTTAAAAAATGCAATTGTATGAAATGTAGTACTTGGAATTTAGTTTCCAAATATGTAAATTTGTTTAATACCCAGATGATACAAATTGATTTTCAATAGGCATGTCTAACAACCATTGTTTAAAAGTCACTTTTTTTTTACCATACCATGCACGTGTATGTCAACCATATTTTGACCTAGATAATTGGATTTTTCTGAATCCTTTTGGGAAAAGATCTATAACACACTGAAGATTGATGAGGATATTTGTTTGTATTTTTTTTTAATTAATGTTTTATTGGTTGTAATAGTTGTTTTGAAAATCCCTCGTGTACGTCACGCATAAGATAACCTAAACTTATCATTTTTTGATTTTTTTTTCAAATTGAAAATAATTATCTAAAGATCGATGAGGTATAATTTTTTTTCAAAAAATTATTTTAATAAAGGTTATTAAAATAATAAGAAAACTTGATATTTCAAGTTTATGGACCATTTTCATCAAAAATTATTTGAAAAATAGAAAAAATAATCAAATTGTAAAAAAATACATATTTGGAATCTACATAATCTCATCTATAATGGGTTTTACTTTCGTCAAAAAAATCTATAAAAATGTCTTCAGACATACGTCCAAAGTCACTTTTTTCTAGTGACACTAACATGACCTTCAAGTTGCAGGTCAAAATAGGTTCAAAGCCAAGGGTCGGGTTCCCAAGCCTTTTTCTAACCTAAAACCCGTAGCAAAAATTGGGTCAGAAATTCAAATTTTAAGAAATGGGATCCTGTTTATTTTTTAAAATATTTTAACCCTTTATGAAACGGGAACCCGTTTCTACAAAACATGATCTCGTTTCTAGAATGAGATCTCGTTTCTAGAAAACGGGATCCTAATTTTGGCTTGGGGTCCTGAAGCAAAATGGGATCTTGTTTCATAAAAAGTGGGATCCTATTTCACTTTTCCCAATTTCATGTTTTTGGCTAAGTCTGAAACTTCCATGAGAAGTGGACTCATCTTCTTGCTTTTACCCTACATTGGGATCCAGTGAAGAGAGTTTTCAAATATCTGCAAGGTACTTCTAAGTATTCCTTATGTTATCATGGTTATCCTACAAGGGATTGGCATTCACTTTGTATTCAAGGATTTGTGGATTCAGATTGGATAGGTGACATTGATAGCAGGAGATCCACCAGTGCTTATGTGTTCACTATGTTCAATGGTGTTGTTAGTTGGATGAGTAAGCAGCAACCTGTGGTCACTTTGTCCACTACTGAAGTAGAGTACATGACAGCAACTCATGCTTGTAAAGAAGCCATTTAGCTTAAGAGATTGTGTTTTGATGTTGGGTTTGATGTAGGGAAGATTACCATTTGTATCGACAGTCAGAGTGCCATATGTTTGGAAAAGAATCCTACTTTCCACATGAGGACTAAGCACATTGATGTCCAGTACCATTTTGTTTGTGACATGGTAGAGGATGGGAAGGTGAATTTGGAGAACTTGTTGACACTTTGACGAATGTTGTAGATGCCTTGACAAAACATGTGAGCACAAAGAAGTTTAGATGGTGTTCAGAGCCTATGGGCCTCTCGGCCCCTAGTAGTTAAATCATGTCATTCTATTGGCTCTTGAAAGGTGTTCGACAAGTGGAAGAATGTTGGGAATTAAGGTGTCTCAACCTTTGCAAGTTCCTAATGTTGTATTTATTTATTCAGCACTATGTTGTAGGATCCCATAGTCAACACCTTGTAAATTTTGGTCACTTTGTCCGTTGCAGTTTCCCCCCAAAGTAATTAACGAGGGAGTGCAGGGGGGCAAAGCCCCTCCTGCGGAAGCAAAAATGCCCTATATTTAATAAAGGTGTCAGCAGTTATTTTGTTATTGGCTGACATGGATAAACTGACATTGGATAACCAACAAAGAGGCTTGATAAATAAGTGGTTGGAGGATGTGAAAGGTCACGGGATGTGAATGAGAATCGACAGTGTGTACTCCTAAAAGAACTTACATTGCAAGTGTGTTGTAATCATATTTTGATTTGACAATACATTATGCAGGTTTTGGAGTGTGGGGTTTTTTACCTAAAAGGGTTTTCCCCATGTATATCTTATATTGTGAGTTTTGTATTTGCATTTGGATTTTGTTATTACCTTTCTGTTAATGTGCATCTCTTAATTTGTAACTGTAAAAGTTAAAATTTGCATAAATCTTTCCTCAGTAGATTAGTGTAGGAAGTTGTTTCTACATACATTGCTTCCTTTCAAGAATGACACATTTCACTACACCCTTTCTTAATGGCCAAAATATAACTACTATTTCTCTCATGGAAAAATCCAATCAAGTGACATAAATTTGAACTGATTAGCATCTTCTTGAGTTTGGGAAGTCTAGTAAGTGACAGCCTTATCATTGATATGAATCACACCACTTGCCTCATTTAATTCATGAGGAAGGAGGGCCAGATGGAAGATTAATATGTTGATTTGTGTGGCTAGGTGTTGAACCATTGGTGTGTTTGCACATTATCTTATAGCTCATTCGAGCGCTAATATTGTGATTCTAGTATCAATGATTTCAATGAGTCCTAAAAGATAGTGCTTTAATGTGTAGTGTTTTTCTCTTAACTGCATTTTCTCATTATGTTCTCAGATTATCCCAATGATGGGCTGATTCTCTTAGAATTCATCTAAAACTACCTGTATCCAATCTTCCTTAACCCCATGACACATTTGACATGAAAAGACAAGTGAGAGATAGGAAGGTCAAATGAGAGTGATTTTGGTGAGCTTGTTTTCCTTGTTAAATGTGTCATGTTTACTTGGTTTGAGTTTTTGTGTTCTCTTTGTTTGTTGAGTATTCGTTGAATGCCTCATGATGATATTGAAAGATTTTCTCTTTCTCTTTAGCTTTACTAAACATTTTGAATGATTCCAATTAAATGCACTATTCTAAATGCATATAAAAAAGATTCTAAGTACTTCCTTTTTGCATGCTTTTCCAATTTGAAATGTGAATTAATTAACTATATGCAAATAACAACTCTGTAGCCTTTTAGATGCAATTTATGCTACACTTCTTCTATATTTTAATAGAGTTTCACTAAACTTAATCTATGGAAAGCAAATAAATTAATATAAATCTAATATTTGTAAGAAAATGAATGCTAAACTAACTAAGAAGCAACAACATAGTGTTAGATTCCTTAGGCAAGATTGTGTGATCTAATTATTGACAAATGAAGCTATAAATAAATTACCTTTTTGAAATAAATAAACTCGAGAGAAGCTTTAGAGCTTCTTGAAGAGCCATTGTTAGTATGTCATTAGAGGGTTTAACTTTTTTTGTAGTATCTTCTCTTCTTCCATCCTTGGTCTACTTTGCTTGATGGAAAGGGAAGATTGGGATTGATGAGGAAGATAGCATTAGCTTCTTGTGCTATGTGGATGAGGATTTGTGATCAGGCTTAATAACGGGGCTTGTAATCTTCTAAACGTGATCTAATGCTTGGAGAAGGGATACAGAGATTTTCACAAATACTTGTAAGGGTAGCCTAATAATCCTTCTATCCAATGGGGAGAAAAGCTTCTTCAAGTTTTCTCTAAGCATGGGTATGCAAAAATTATCCTCCATTATGAATGAGAGAGGGGAGTTTATAGAGTAAAAGAGGAGAGACTAACAAAAGGAAAATCAATTCAAAGAAGGAATGAAAGATCAACTTTAAAGTAGGAAAGAAAGTAGGGAAGAAAACATACTATCTCCCATTCAAAAGATGAGTTTTGGGAAGGAAGATGGTGAAAAACAAATAGATTTTAATGACTCGTGTCCATGCCAAATGATGGCAAGCTATCCTATGCTAGGGTATGGGTTGCCCCTCTTACCAATGTTAGTTACCTAGGTGACCTTGCAACTTAACATGGGTCTCTTGGGCACCCCTGCAACTCAAGGTAGGTGTCAGGAGTTTCAAATGGAAAGAAGGTTGGGAAGGTTAGAAAGATAAAAAAATAAGAGGAAATAACATCTAAACAAGGGTATTAAATCATTAGAAGGTCTTCCATCAAGGTGGAAAAGGACATGAGGAGAAATTATCACACCACGTGGGTCATGATTTGGACCATCAAATCATCATTGGATGTGTTTATTGACCCATGTAATTTTGGGTACTTACATATTGCCCCCTCAGGTATGGTAGTCTACATAGAAGGTAGGTGTCATTTCCCAAAATAGGCTTGTGGGACCTACACTTACCTATATTTTATTGTCCTCCATTTGGACTTGTAAATGAATTGATTAGTTACATGTAATACAATAATTGAGAAAACAACAATGAAAATATGACAAAAGAAATTACCATCAATGTGGGGTTTGGTGTATACTTGTGTCAAATTGCTCCACTCTGATGATCTAGAAAAAATGGTGAGAAAAATGTGGAAGTAAAATCAAATCTATAAAGGCAAAAAAAAGGAAAAATAGGTCATTTATACTTTCCATAGTGAAGAGAGGAGAGGTAATAAGAGGGGAAAGGAGAGGAAACTCATCCAAATAATGATAAAATTATGCAACCAGATAGTCAATGGAGAGCAGGAGACAAGGAGATTGATCTTATGATAAGAGCTCAACCTCGTGTAGTTCCTTAAGTGTGAGAAATGAGAAAAACCACCTCTTTTCCTTCTATTTTTTGTTCTGTTGATTTCTCTTGAAATTATCTATTGATTTCAGTTCTACTTGTTTCTTTAGGTCACCTTTTTCATTTTCAATGTTTTCATATTTTTGTATTATCATTTTCTCTTTAATTTTGCATGCTTTAGGGTTCATAGGGTTTGCATATGGCATGGGTAGTGTTGCCCCTTATTTCCCTACATGGTCACCCAAATTGAGGGGGTTGGGACCCTAGGCACTCCTGTAGCTTTCCCTGTGGTCTCTTATGTGAACTTCTTGGTCACACTTATTGGTTAGGAATGGTTGAAAAGTTAGCATTTTGTAGCATTTTGTAGGCTATTTTCTATGGTTATAGGCTAGATTTTAAATTTTTGTGGTTTTTGGGGGGATTTTTTCTATTTTTTCTATTTTTTGTGTTTTTTCAAGTTTTTGCATTTTTTTATTTTTTGTGTTTTTTTAAGTTTTTACAATTTTAGGGTTTTCTAAAGACTAAAATGGTTTTTGGTTTCATTAGATAATTACATCTATTGGAATGTCACTAGGGAGTAGGCATGGTTTGTAGGTGCTATTGAGGCATTGAGTAGAGTAGACATGACCATCCTATAGGGAGATGGACTAGTGAGAGTCCTACATGTTCTAATCATGCTACCTTCTACATGGATTTGCTATGACATTATTACCTATTGGGATGCTTACCAAAACATCTTTCAATTTCTAGAATTAGAGGAGAGTGGGCCATCACTCTTTATAATGTGTATCATATACTAGGAGTTCTTATGCATGGATATGGACTAACACTAATTGAGGTAGAGTTTGAGGAAAAAGACTAGAGTGGGTTGCCTTCATGGGGATGATTATTCTGGGGATAGGTTGGTGATCCAACTTACCTTATTTCCTTCATGTGCTTTTTGGCTCTGTGGAAGGTCTTAAATAGTCTTATTTCCACACACTTTTCAAGGCCAAGAAGACTCCTATGTTGATATGGTGTTGGGAACCAATCATTCAAGAGATAGAGCAGGGAAAAAAATTTACCTGGGGAATAGATATTTTTGCATTGGTCTACTAAGACTTATAGAGGATTGCATCCTGGGGAGCTTTGGCCTTAAGTCACCATTCTCTAGTAATGGTATGGATTTTAGAGAACATTAGGAATTAGTAGAGTGAAATTCCCACAATAGAGTCCACAAATATTAGAGCTACAAGGTGGCACAGAGTCAGACTTTTCAACATAACCACATCAATACTGGTGACTCTTTCAAATGATAATTTTACTATGGACCCCTACATTGACATGGATGGAATATGGACAGGAGGCATGGATATATAATCTTATTTTCAGGGAGTGTTCTCCCTAATAGATAGGAACAAATTCATTGAGATTCATTCCATTTTATGAGTCCTTCAACAACTTGAACATGACTTTCTTGTAAACTTCCCTTTGTGCCATTGATCTCTTCAAGAGATGATAGAGGCAAAGGGAGGGATGTCCTTGTGGTCTCCTCTCACTCCAAGGAAACCTATTGCACTATCTTTACAAGGTGAGGATTAGAGGCAACTTTGACCACATAGGGGCCACTTGGTTTATGATGTAGAGTGACCAAGAGGAGGAGGAGGACAATGACTACATCACAAATGATGGAGATGAGGTGGAGGATAAACTAGAGGATGAGGTAACAGGAGTGCCTTAGGTTACCTCTATCTTTTACATGATGGAGGAACCAATTAGGATTCTTTATCCCACAAGGTAGCTAGGAGATCCTCATGAGTACTACACTTCTTGATTATTTACCTTGCTTAATGCAACCTATAACTTGATTATTGCTTTGATGATCTTCTTGCTTCTTTTGCCTTTGATTGCATTGGTAATGTTGGTGGATGGAGAGATTTATTTAGGAATGCTTCTTTATATATTTTGATCTCCACCATTGGATAGCACAGAGAGGATTTTGGTGGACATGAGGATTCCATTGATACCTATCCAACACATAGATGTTCTTGCCCCTACTTACCATGCTAAGTGGGACTTAGTATCTTAAAGGACTAGATTTGTTGCATTGGAGACTAAGATTTCTTTGCTACAAGATATGGATATCTTTGGAATTGATCAATAACCACATAGTCACACATGACCTGGGACTCTACTTAAGCCATTCATGCACTTAAGTTCTCACACTAGTCCCTTCTCAAAGACAAACTCATCAAACTCCTTTACAGTTAGCCATAGTAGATAGTAAGAGGAGATGATGAAGTAGGAGTCCAGGAGGTTCTATGGCTCAGAGATTACATTGAGGCTTTTTTTTATGTCTTGTGCTTTACAAAAGAATAGCCCTATAGCTCCCACAAGGTGTGAGACATACAAGAAGGAAAAATAGTAAAGGAACAACATAAACCAAAAGAAATAGAAAAAAGATAGACCCCAGACAAAAGGGCACAAAGAAAGACTAGTTAGCTCTATTCTTCCAACATCTACAACCAATAAGCCACTTTCCAGTCCTTACCCATAAAATTAACTTGATCCTAAAGCAAGACACCTAACATGTCATCATCAATATCTATGCCCTTAGCTTTGTCAATGGTCACTTTAACATGGATCCTCCAAGTAGGGTCTTCTCCAATAGCAGGGTCATCTCCAGTAATGTTATGTTTTCTATTTTGTAATTCATTCTAGAGGATGAAGAGGCTAGTGGTTGAATTCTTGATGATGTTTTGTGAAAGAAACAATCTCAAACAATCTTTTAGAGATTTTGTCCTACTTCCTCTCCACCTTTGTTATTCTTTGTTCCATTCTTTTTGAACCTTTGTTGTTAATTTTGAGACTGGTGGGGTTCATATGATGTTCATCACCTCCCATAGTGCTACTATCCTTATCAATCCTAGTGTTGTCTTTACTCCCCTAAGGGCTTTTGCTGATGGATTTCATCTGACAAATAAGTCCTTTTAAGACACTATTCTACAATTGAGGGCTTCCTCCAATCTATTCACTTTGTTGGATAATTCCACATAGCCATTGTAGCTGGTAGACATGTCCATGGTATTGGGGGTAATGGTTCTCTTCTTTCAAGAGGACAAAATTTTGTTTAATGGGGCCTCTTCCAACTTCTTCCCTTTATCCTTCTAGGTGGTCACCTTGTCTGAACTCTCAGTTGGGGAGTTTTTGAAATTGTAATAATTGGAGTAGACCATGTTGGCTCATGTTCAGCTAGGGGATATAGGTTCTAACCACTCTAGACCCCTTACAAGACCCAACTAGGACATCAAGGTCCAAAGGTAATTGAAATGGTTGTCATCAGAGGATGATAGGGAGTCCTCAAAGGGGAAAGATATGGCTAGGGAGGGGTCATCTTCCAAACTGACATGGTCCATTTTAGGCCTAGGGTAAATATCAGTTGAGTTGAGAATTCTAGAGAAGATATCATTGGCAAGGATTTTAGCAACTTGATGCCTATCAAAAAAAGATTAAACCCTGGTGTAGTGGGAGCTCTGCCTTATTAAGAATCACATCATGGATAGATTTTTCAAGGGATTGAAAAAGGAAAAATGGGAAGTTCAATTTCATTCTATGTCTAAGTTGGTTCAACATAAAAAACTGGTAGTAATACACTCTTATATATATACCTTCTAGAGTAACATGCCTTATCAAGACCTTGGCCATTTCTCTCCAGGGGTTAGGGAGGTAATTTTTCTTAAGCCCATTTTGAAAGGGACTATATTTTTCCTTTGACCGTAGGAATTTCTCCAAGTGTTTCGCATTGTCAATCTTATTATACCTTTGCATCCCCAATCCCTCCCTCTTAAGGCATGTGGCTTCAGTGATCATTTCATATGAGACTATGAATTATAATCCCCATTTACATATATGACTCTATTTTTCTAGGACCTAGCAAATTCCCTAGAAAGAATAGGGCCATAGATATTAATAGCCTCCAAGAAGCTAGTTAGTCCTTCTTTGTAAAGTATGTTCCACACCGTGGCATTAGATTTCACCTACCCACATGAGAAAGTTTCCACTCTCAACCTCTTTCCACACATGGCCATAAGAGTAGGCAATCCCTTTCATTGGGGGCTATCTAACAAAGAAACCTTCAAGGCTCTGTCAAGCGTTATAGCAATGGCTTCAGAATTATGTTTTGATCTTGCAATCAATACACCTACCTCTTTCTTTCCTCAACTCCACTTCATCATTATTCCTTTGAACTCTAACAATTATGCCACTCATGTGGAATAATTCCCACACTCGGCTGAGATGAAACTTAAATTTTATCATCATTATTGCATTCAATGTAGATTTCCTCTTATGTTTTTGATTGCATGGATAAGGGGTCATTCCAATGCACATGTCTAGGGCATCAACAATTTGATTCCCTTCCTTATAGATATGAAATATAAGAAATTTTGCCAAAGTTTTTTATCAGTTCAATTACATCCATAATTAAACTCCTTAAGGACCAATCTGGATTAACCTTCAAATTTAACATGTCAATTATGATTTTAGAATCTTGTTCTACTATGATGTTGGTGTTGAAAAGCGCAAGACAACTGAGAGGGGGGATGAATCAGTTGTAACTAAAATTTCAAAACCATCAACACATCAACCACTTAATTACTGTTAGTATGATTTAATCATGAAAGCATGAAATCAAAACTTAAATACATTCACACATGAGACACCAGATTTTTATGTGGAAAACCCTATAAGGGAAAAACCACGATGAGTTAGCTCACAATATAAAAGACATATCAAAATTTACAACAAGGCTCACTACCGAAGGCTCTCTGCTGAAGGCTTGCCATTGAAGGCTCATCGCTGAAGGCTAACTACGGAAGGCTCACTACTGAAGGCTCACTACCAATAGGGCTCATTGCCCAGAATGCTCACTACAAAAGAAGTGGCTCACTACCAATGCGGTGGCTCACTATCATTAGGTGGCTCATTACCTAAATTGGTGAACTGAGTTATTAGCATCTACTTCATGCCAGGATTCAGTTTCATTGAAGCACAATAATTTTCCTCTGCTCTGCTCTACTTTTTCACTTCACACTTATCTTTGTATCTTCACATTTGGACACCTTTTTCATGACTTCATTACAAGTATTTATACAATTCATCAACCTTGGAATGATCATCAAAGTCGGTATTACAATCATCAATCGTTGGAACAATCTCCAAGGTCGGCAAACATGCATACATTAGAATAGGTCTAGACCTAAACAGATTATTGAAAAAGAAAGAATAAATGCAAACCAAACCACTCCTTATCTAGGACTCAAATGTAATCTTCCACACAACAACATGCCATTGCAAACTCCAAAGCATAATTGCAAGTAGTGAAAACAACCAAGTCGGCTAAAACTGGTGTTAACACTAAGACCTTTAAGAACACACTTCATGCACGATCCAGATTACACTTTGTGGATCAATCAAAAGGTAGGATCACAATCAAGAGACATCCACAAGCACATTATAATCACCAAGAATATCTGCACAACTTCTAAACACTATATTCACAAAATTCTTCAAATTAGAGCACTTGAACATCACTGTCAGCCACTAAATAGAGAAAAGATCACTTGCGAACCACCAAATCATGAACCATTTGAACTGAAGGCACATAACGATTTGAAAGAGACACTGCTACACATGACAAGTATTGTCATTAATGGCAACTAAGTCTACCTTGCACATCTGTATTGCATAATCTGTTCAAACCAGAAGTCAGAGTAAAGATTTGGTTAAGTCTGGGTAGTCAGAAATAGAGCATGTGACAGGGTCCGGTATCTTGGTCCGGATCTCTCTGATGATAATTCACCATGTGTTGTGGATCTGAGGGAGTGATAAGGATTGTCAAGACTATCTAAATCCAAATATTTAGCCTCCGGTGATAAATGATTCAAAAGTTATAAGGATCTGAGTATCAGGTTCCAATCAATCAGCACAGTTAGAAGAAGACCAGGGCAACCTAGTATTTGATCTTGGTCTGGATGCAAAAATTTTGTTAGATAAGCAATTGGTGATAATCAACAGTATTGGCTAACATGATTGATGATCTAGAAACACAAGTTTTTGGTCCACGTTGATATTGGTGCATGGATTCAGCCGACAGAGTAGAGTGTTTAATAAATGTTCTAAGTTTTATTGAAGCTGACCATAGTTGATTGAATTTGTTAATGCGGATATATATAGCCAATGGATTTGAGTGTTTTGGTGTGTGAGTATGTGTGATAATGGAGTAAATATGAAAAAGGTAGATTAAAGTGCAAAAAAGAAGAGAGCTAAGGTCCAGATTATGGCAGAGCAATAAATAGGGTAGAATAAAGATGAAGTGTGTAAAATTAGTATTATGTGCTTAATCATAATTGAATTCTTGCATTGGCAGATGCTACTCATTAGTTCAAACAATCTATAATCTTTTTGTAATTGTAGATAGGGAAAAATTAGATTTGGTTTTGAAAACAACATAAACAGGGTAGAATAAAGATGAAGTGTGTAAAATTAGTATTTTGTGCTTAACTAGAACTGAATTCTTGCATTGGAAGATGCTACTCATCAGTTCAAACAATCTATTATCTTTTTGTAATCATTCTTGTAGGTAGTGAGCCTCTTTTGAGTAGTGAACTCTGGGCAGTGAGCCCAAAGACATGTGCCTTCCCCTTTTGTAATACTTCTAATAGAGTATAATCTTTGTGGGTTAACCCCCACCATGGTTTTTCCCTTAACCGGGTTTCCACGTTAAAAATATTAGTGTCAAGTGTGTTATTTGTATTTTTACTCATGTGTTATTGATTCTTTCTTTTCATGGTTACATCATTAATCTGTTAAGAAACAAGCATCAAAGTTTTAAGACAACTGATTCACCCGCTCCCTCTCAGTTGACAGCCCTAATTCCAACAATAACATCATTACAAACTAAATTCCATAACCGCATATTGTAAGACTTAAATGCAGATAAATGCAGAGCGGAATACATTCTCCCTATCACCACTAAATGCACAGAAAAATAGTTTTCACTCTGGTGAACAAAACTTATTCAAATCTTCATACCAGAGGATCAAACTTGAAACATGGAATCTACAAACATTCCTTAACACAACTTCCAATCCATAAACAAAGATATTCAGTATACAAAATATGCAAAGCAAGACACTACATATTTCTGCAACCTAGGAAACTCTGCAACACACTGTTTCCACTAGGAGAGCAAATTTTCTCAAAAGCACTTGGAAACTTAATATCTGAAACACTTTCTTATTATCTTCAACACTTATGTAAGCCAATACAAATCAACTAACTCAACATAATTAAACATCAAAACAAGAGCACAGTTGACACCAATGACAACATAGATATGTTGACATCAATGACAACATTGATAAGCACATACTTGCAACAATCTCCCCCTTTGTCATTAATGGCAACATTGATGTGAAAAACCGTAACCATCAAGACAAGAATCTGCATTGATTCCTTTTCTCCCCCTTTCTCTTTACACATCTGAATTCTTTCTCATCTTGAGTTTTTCACGTGATTTTCTCTCCCCCTTTGACATCCATGGCAAAGGACATCACTTCTTCTTTCTCTGTACATACTTGCAATAGTTGGGAATTCCCACTTTTCTAGATAGAGTAAGACCAATTAGGGTTTTCATGGCCTCAACCACATTATTTGTTTGGGTTCCTAAATTATGGGCATAGCCAACCAATGATGTACCTTTAATGTTTCTTATGATTTCGTTGGCACCAACTTTTCCTAGGTTCCCTTTGTAGCTTCCATCAAAATTTAAATTGATCCATCCAGGGTCATGTGATTTCCATTTAGTAGATTTTCTTCTCAATATTTTGTCGATGTCAATATTGTCCAAAGGGGCATTGATCTTCCAATTAGTAGCAATCCTTTTCTCTATTTTTGAAAGGGGCACTTTGGGTTTTTTGACCTGAGATGCATCAACATTTTTAATGACAGAGCTAGTTAATCTCCTCATGATTATGTTCCAAGAATTTCTCTTCTCCTAGAAGATCTTATTATTCCTCTCCTTCCATATAGCCCAATAGAGGTGTGGTAGGGCTTAATTTTAGAGTTCCTTAAGAACTAGGTGAATGAATTGTGGTTTCCAACTGTTAACCATGAAGCAAAAATCCCTGAGCCAAGCCCATTGGGCCTCAAACTTAACTAAGATAGCTTGCTTCAAGTTCCAACCAAATGGATAGTCAATGAAGAGGTGATCAATAGTTTCTTTAGCTTTCTTACAAAGGATGCATCTATTAGCATTCAAGAGTCCTTTTTAGTTTAGGTTGTCAACTATAAGGATCTTACCTTGGCAAAAAGCCCACTAGGATCTTAGTAACTACCAAGAAACTATTTTTTCACTCTGCAACTTCCCCACCCAAATATTATCTTGATTTTGAGTGGGAATGGAGTTTGATAGCCCGAGGGGAACCTGTGCCTCCCTCACCCCCTATGATATGGTGTTCACCTGGTACTACCTTAGGTAGCTTTTTGAACCCATGACTATAGCTTTGGACTTAGGGCCCAAATTTTGGAAGGATGTCCTCATGGGAACAGACCAAGGGGTACAAATCCCTAGGAATGTTGTTCCTTCAGTGTTAGAGTCTAAGGAAGGAACAACTATCAAGTTACGTAACTCAACTTTGAATAGGATATTATCAACAATGGATAATACCTTGGTTGGTAAGTTCTTTTCCTACCATCCTAATATAAACTCGATCAAGAGATGGATAGTAGCCCAATGGCAGTTGAAAGGTAGTGTGACTACTAGCGCTATGGTAGGAGGTATGTCCCCTTTTAAATTTACTTCTCAAGAAGACTTCCTTCAAGTTTTATCAAGGGGACCTTGGTTATATGGGAAGCATTCCCTCTCCCTTAGTAGATGGAAGCTAGGTTTTGATCCTAAAGTGAACATGAACAAATTAGCCCCTATTTGGGTTAGGTTACTAAGCTTACCTCTAGATTTTTTGGATGAAGAAATTTTTGCTTGGATTGGTAATTCCTTTGGTAACTATGCCACTATCGATAAAGTTACTAAGGCAAAATTAGGGTAGTTTATGCTAGGTTTTGTGTTAATGTTGATATTTTAAAACCATCCCAACCTTCATTATCCTTGACTCTAAAAATGGGAAATGGACCCAAAACATTTTGTATGAAAACTCTAGGGTTTTCTATAAAAACTATATGAAGTCAAGTCATGTTATCACCCAATGCAGGGCCCCCAAAAACCCTACTAAAAAGTCCAAGGAATCTACGAAAAAGATGAATGATGTTTCTAAATGATACCCCTCTAAGGAAGATCTCTTGAACATCATCATCTCACCCCCTACCTCCCCTATGAAAGAAATTAAGGAGGAAACTAAGGAAGGGACCTCAAAGGTTCCCTGTGCGGAAGAGATGGAGAAGGACTTGGTAGAGAAAAGATTTGCCTCATCAGATGGACATCAGACTGATAGTCAACTAGAAGAAACTCTTGAACAAAAGATTGATTATAATGAGGAATGGTAGATTACTCTCCCTATGGTGGATAGGGAGGAGGGAGACATCCCCCTCAAAATTACTTGAAGGGTCTTGAAGTTGTTGAGAAGGAACATGTGATAGGGACTATATCTAAGGATAACCACATCCAGACAGAGATGGTTTTGGAACAAGTCAAAACTTATAGCCCGGTTAATAAAAAAATTGGGTCTCCAAGAAAGGATAACTTTATCTCCCCTCTCAAAAGTAAACATTTTTTTCCTTCCCTAGGGGTTGGGTCTAGCAAGGAGAGTAGAAAATAGATCCCCTATGATTTAGGGGGTTGGTTTATTGCAAGAAGGAAGGGAAAAGGATAGACTGGGAAAATAGTTGATGTGGGGGGTGACCTAAAGGATGGGAGACCTACATACCAGGAGACTAGACAAAGGGAGGTTGCTAAAGAGATGGCCAATGGAAGGTAGACTACATTGCAATTGCCTTCCAGGAAACCCTGAAAATGAAGATTCTTTCGTGGAACATATAAGGACTCAATAGTCCTCAAAAATAGTTTTTAGTCAAAAATAATATTTTTAAAAATAAAACTGATATCCTCTTGCTGCAAGAGGTTAAAATGATTGAGGTTAATTTTTAAAATATTGCTAAGAATATCTGGCCTAATGCTAATTTTTGTGTTAGTGAAGTTCAAGGGGTGTCTAGAGGCATTGTCACCATGTGGGGTCAAAATATGAAAGGATCTTATGTTGCTCATTCCAAAAACAACCTTGAGGTAAGCTTCTCTTATTGGAATAGAGAGTGCATTATTGCTAACATTTATGCTCCTAACACTAGAGCTGCTTGAAAGGAAGTTTGGGTTTATGTCTCTCCCTGGATTATAGATAATAAGGATACTCATTAGATGGTGACTGGAGATTTTAATACCCCACTCTTTTCCTTTAAAAAACTAGGGGGTATCATGGTTTATTCTGAAAGTATTATTTTCCCCAAGGCTCCCTACTTTCCCTAAGGAAGATAGTATTATTTGGGAAAAAGATAACAGAGGTACTTGTTAGATCTAGGGCACACAACTGAGAGGGGGGGTGAATCAGTTGTACAAAAACTTGCTTCCAATTCAAACACTTAAATCCTCTTTGTTATTTAATAGCATATCAATTAATCACGCATGAAAGCATAAAGCGTATACACTAGAGCAGATACACATCAACACATGAGACACCAAGATTTTGACGTGGAAAACCCGGTCAAGGGAAAAACCATGGGGTGATTAACCCAAGGATTATTCTCTGTTAGAAGAATAAGAAAAATAGATGGCACATGCCAATTAGGGCTCACTACCCAAGCACACTGCTCACAAGAGGCACACTACCTACAAGAGACACACTGTCTACAAAGTAACAAGTATTACAAACTTGAACTGGAGATTGACATCTTTACCATGTCTGGATCAGTTCCATTTAAGCCCGAAAACTCCTGCTCTGCCTTTCGCTCTTCTTCTTCGCTATGCCACACTCATCCACACCAAGACACACTTCAAAAAGAATTCACAATCCCTTATTTATACAAGGCATCGACTTAGGAACAATCATCTAAGTCAACAAACACCTATAAGATCATTCACAAGACGTGTAATACATCCGGTCGGCCTGTCTTAGGAAGAACACCAATATCTGAGGTTATTCTTCAAATGCAAACTCAAACTTTAATGCAGACCACCAATAAGAATTATACATGATCCAAAGATCACCAAAACCTTTCCTGAGTCATCAGGAACAACCGCACTTTATCAGCTTATTGGAATTCTTCTCTTCTTCATCTAGAACTTCAAGAACATAGTCTGTCATCACTGTCATAATGAGAAAGGTGCTTCAAGACCTCCAAACCATGAACAAATCTATTTGTTACTTCACATGGACTTCTTCAACACTCTCTCCAATCCGCAGAATGAGATAATGCAATTCCGGATCTCACCGGACCTTTCTGTGACCCTCTGTCACCTCTGAACACCTGTCGGAACTGGTTCTACTTGAGTGACCATAACTTCTTTAGATCTTCATGTAGACCTCTAAAATCTTGACTGGAACATCTCAAGACTCATATCTACAAACCCTTTAAACCACATCCTCTGAACCTCAACCTATTGAGGACTTTTGCCTTCTTGTCATCACTGTTCTTCACTATTCCTGATTGAGACTTATTCTCTCAATATCCTCAGCACACAACTCATCCAATCTTTCTCATTAATGCAATATGAGTATGTTGACATCAATGACAACACCGGTTATCCTCATACTTACAACAATCTCCCACTTTGTCATTGATGGCAACATATGATGTGAAAAACCATCAAGACAAGAACTTCTCCTTTCTGTCATAGCTCCCCCTATCAACAACAACCCTTCACATGTCTTCTCTTCCTTTATTGCTCCCCCTTTGATCATCAACCACTTTTTTTTCACATGTCTTCTCTCCCCCTTTGACATCAATGGCAAAGGGCTCATACTTGCAACTTGAACACATCAGAATCATACCAGCTACTCCCCCTGAGTAGTAGCTCCCCATCATCAATCTGGATCATAAGATATGACTGTGATATCCACCGGACTGATGCACATCAATGCATCCTAGTTCATCACCGGAGGGGAAATGACCCCTAACTTCTCCCTGAGATACTCAAAAGATTCCTTGGGAAGAGGTTTAGTAAAAATATCTGCAAGCTGATCCTTAGAGGGCACATACTCCAATCTGACTTCACCCTTGTTCACTTGCTCTCTCAGAAAGTGAAACTTGTAGATATATGCTTAGTCTTAGAATGCAACACCGGATTCTTAGAAATATTTATTGCATTGAATTATCACAGAAAATTGTCATAGGCTCCTCATATTCTACTTGAATATCTCTTAGCATTTGCTTCATCCACAAAAGTTGAGTGCAACTTCCTGCTGCTGTAATGTATTTTGCTTCAGTTGTAGACAGGGATATTGCCTCTTGTTTCTTGCTTAGCCAAGAAACCAACCTTTTTCCCAAAAAGAATGCTCCTCCACTTGTACTCTTCCTATCATCCACATCTCCTGCCCAATTTGCATCTGTATATGCATGAAGAGAAAAATTATGATCTCTAGGATACCATAGACCATACTCAACTATTCCTTTTAAGTACCTAAAAATTCTTTTGATTGCCATGACATAAGATTCTCTGGGATCAACCTGGAATCTCACCACAAGACCAACAGCCTGCATTATATCTGGTCTAGTTTGAGTGAGATACAATAATCCTCCAATCATTGATCTTTATTTGGTCTGATCTGTCTTAGGAGAGTCATCATCTTTGCTCAACTTACATTTGGTTTCCATGGGAGTATTCATTGGCTTTGAATCTTCCATCCCAAATTTCCTCAACAATTCTTTCACATATTTAGTCTGAGAAATAAAGATTCCTTTCTTTGATTGAGAAATTTGCAAACCCAAGAAGAAATTCATTTCACTGAGCATTGACATTTCGAACTCACTTTTCATTTGATTTGCAAAGGTTTTACACATACTGTCTCTTGCTCCAAAATGATATCATCAACAAATAATTCAACAATCAAGATGTTTTCATGATCAATTTTGAAATATAGGTTACTATCAGCAGTACCTTTGTTGAAACCAATCTTCAAAAGATGTTTGTCCAACCTTTCATACCATGCTCTTGGAGCTTGCTTTAGACCATATAGTGCCTTTTTTAATTTGCAAACCATAGCACCATGCTCAGATAACTGAAATCCATCCGGTTGTTCAATGTACACTTCTTCCTCTAAGTCACCATTCAGGAAAGCAAATTTGACATCCATCTCATACACTTTGAAATCCTTGAAGGCAGCAAATGCAAGAAATAGACTGACTACTTCAATTCTTGCCATCGGAGCAAAGGTTTCCTCAAAATCAATCCCTTCTATTTGAGAGTAGCCTTTGTAGACTAATCTGGCTTTATTTCTGATTACTTCACCAACTTCATTTAGTTTGTTCCGAAAGACCCATTTGGTTCCAATCACATTCTTGTTTCTAGGTCTAGAAACAAGATCCCAAGTGTGATTTTTCTCAATTTGCATCAACTCTTCCTCCATTGCTTTGGTCCAATTTTCATCATTGTAGGCTTCATTTATTATCTTAGGTTCAATCTTTGAAATCAAACAACATTCATCTGAATTTTGAGCAACATTCCTTCTAGTTTGCACACCTTTGCTTTTGTCACCTATGATTTGATCTTCAAAGTGATTCAGTCTTACATACCTTGGAACTTTGGGAGTTTCTTGCACTTCTGCTTCTTGATCAGGCTCATTCAGACCTATCTCTTCTTCCTGATTTATTGGATCAGTCTGAATCTAACTTTCAGGAGAGGATTGAGTTCCTTGAATCAGAACACCATTCTGATCATCTTCATCATACTCATAAAATCTTGAAGGCTTCTCAATACCTTCATCAACCTTCACATTTGTACTTTCTATCATCTTTCTCAGTCTCTTATTGTAACACCGGTATGCTTTGCTTTGAGTGGAGTAACCCAAGAAAATTCCTTCATCACTTCTAGCATCAAACTTTCCTAGATCTTCATCTCTTTTAATGTAACATTTGCTACCAAATACTCTGAAATATCCCATAGTAGGAGTGATGCCAAACTAAAGTTCATAAGGAGTCTTACCGGTATTGCTTCTGATTTGAACTTGATTGAGAGTATAGACTATAGTGCTGACAACTTATCTCCAAAACATCTGGGGAACATTTACTTCCATCATCATTGTCCTGGATGCTTCCTGGATGGTCTGATTCTTTCTCTCTACTACTCCATTCTGCTGTGGAGTCCTAGGAGCAGATAACTGTCTTTTTATACCATGCTTCTCACAAAAGTCTATGAATTCACCGGATGTGAATTCACCACCTCTATCAGACCTCAGACATTTCAGTTTTAATCCAGTTTGATTCTCTACCATAGCCTTGAAGTTTTTGAACTTCTCAAAAGCTTCTGATTTCTCTTTCAGAAAGGTAACCCACATCATCCGGGAATGGTCATCAATTAGTAACATGAAATATCTATCACCTTGCATACTCTTGATTCTTGTCAGACCATATAGATCAGTATGAACTAAGTCCAATAATCTGGTAGAGGACTGATCCTTTCTTTTGTATGAGACTCTACTCTGTTTACCCATCTAACATTCTTTGCACAAACTGTTTGCAGGTTTTACCAATTTTGGAAGATCTCTTACAGCCTGAGTATTACTTATCTTGATGATGTTATCAAAATTTACATGACACATCCTTCTATGCCATAACCAACTCTGATCTACTTGAACAAATAGACAACTTTTACCAGCACCAACCAAGTGGAAGATATTACCTTTTGTTTGAGTACCGGATGCAATCTCTGTTCCGGATCTTTCAAAGATTTTGCATTTTCCATCCTTTAATCGGAGATCATAGCCTTTGTCCACCAACTGTCCAACACTGAGAAGATTGTGCTTCAAACCTTCAACATATAGCACATTACCAGTTTTGTTTCTTCCATTAAAAGAAATAGTTCCTCTTCCTCTGATTCTACCAGCAGAATTATCACCAAACTTTACCATTCCTCCTTCATACCTTTCAAAATCTAAGAACTTGTTCTTGTCACCTATCATATGGTGAGAGCATCCACTGTCAATAACTCAATCATCCTTCTCTTCAACTTGGGCAGCCAAAGCTCTTTCTACAACCTTATGATTGATAGATTCAGAGGATATTGGATCTTCTTCCTTGATGGCAATAAACACCCATTCATTTCTGGATTTGTTTCCTATCTCTGATTCATCATCTGTTACTCCTTCATTATCATCTTCTTCATGAACATAATAACAATTCTTTTGGAACCTTTGTCTGTTAGAATTTGACCTTGTAGATCTTTCCGAACATCTTGAGGCAAAATGACCAATCTTATTGTAGTTGAAGCAATTAAAGGGTAATTTTCCTTCATACTTACTGGATCCTCTTGGTAGTCTCTTTGCAATGAGGGCTTCAAGTTGAGTTGTTTCTACTTCTTCCACTTCGGTGTCTCTTCTTGTTTGATCATACCATGACAGCTTCCTTGAAGAGTTTTCTCCCAGATCAAAACTTTTTTTACCTTTCACATAGGCACTAGCTTTGAATGCAGATTCAGTCTTGGGGAGATCATCTCCAAACTCAGTCATTTCAAATGCAGCCAATTTGCCAGCCAATTGGTCTCTTGTGACAGTTGTATGGGCATGGCAGCAACCTTGATTTTGTAGGCAGCAGGAAGGGATCTGAGAATTTTTCCAACAATCTCATTTTCATCCAAAACTCCACCAGCATTCCTAATTCCACACACCAGCTCATTTACTCTTGGCATAAAGGTAGTGATATTTTCATCATCTCTCATTTTTAGTCTTTCAAATTTCCCTTTGAGACTCTTCAACCTTGCACTCTTAACATACTCATCTCCTTCATGCAGAAGTTCCAACTTAATCTAGATCTCATAGGCAGTTGGTAGATCAATAACATTTGAGAGCTCTGAGTTAGTTAATGTGCTTAGAAGAGCCTCTTTGGTCCACAGATTATTTTCAGCATCTGTGATTTCATTTAGAGTTGTTGGACCACCCTGTGGAGGTGTATATGCTTTTGTGACCATGGACAAGTATGCCTTTCCCATACACTCCAAGTGACATTTCATGCAACCTCTCCAAAGAGAGAAGTTGTTTCCATCAAACTTCAGACTGTCCTTCTTGTATGACGACATCCTGGATCTCCTCAAGCGGTTAAGCTCCTTTTAGAGGAACTTAGTTCTGATACCAATTGTTAGATCTAGGGCACACAACTGAGAGGGGGGGTGAATCAATTGTACAAAAACTTGCTTCCAATTCAAACACTTAAATCCTCTTTGTTATTTAATAGCATATCAATTAATCACTCATGAAAGCATAAAGCATATACACCAGAGCAGATACACATCAACACATGAGACACCAAGATTTTGATGTTGAAAACCTGATCAAGGGAAAAACCACAGGGTGATTAACCCAAGGATTATTCTCTGTTAGAAGAATAAGAAAAATAGATGGCACATGCCAATTAGGGCTAACTGCCCAAGCACACTGCTCACAAGAGGCACACTGCCTACAAGAGACACACTGTCTACAAAGTAACAAGTATTACAAACTTGAACTGGAGATTGACATCTTTACCATGTCTGGATCAGTTCCATTTAAGCCTGAAAACTCCTGCTCTGCCTTTCGCTCTTCTTCTTCGCTATGCCACACTCATCCACACCAAGACACACTTCAAAAAGAATTCACAATCCCTTATTTATACAAGGCATCGACTTAGGAACAATCATCTAAGTCAACAAACACCTATAAGATCATTCACAAGACGTGTAATACATCCGGTCAGCCTGTCTTAGGAAGAACACCAATATCTATGGTTATTCTTCAAATGCAAACTCAAACTTCAATGCAGACTACCAATAAGAATTATACATGATCCAAAGATCACCAAAACCTTTCCTGAGTCATCAGGAACAACCGCACTTTATCAGCTTATTGGAATTCTTCTCTTCTTCATCTGGAACTTCAAGAACACAGTCTGTCATCACCATCATAATGAGAAAGGTGCTTCTGGACCTCCAAACCATGAACAAATCTATTTGTTACTTCACACGGACTTCTTCAACACTCTCTCCAATCCGCAGAATGAGATAATGCAATTCTGGATCTCACCGGACCTTTCTGTGACCCTCTGTCACCTCTGAACACCTACCAGAACCGGTTCTACTTGAGCGACCATAACTTCTTCAGATCTTCATGTGGACCTCTGAAATCTTGACTAGAACATCTCAAGACTCATATCTACAAACCCTTTAAACCGCATCCTCTGATCCTCAACCTATTGAGGACTTTTGCCTTCTTGTCATCACTGTTCTTCACTGTTCCTGATTGAGACTTATTCTCTCAATATCCTTAGCACACAGCTCATCCAATCCTTCTCATTAATGCAATATGAGTATGTTGACATCAATGACAACACTGGTTATCCTCATACTTGCAACAGTACTTTCTCTATCAAAACTACTTATAGTCTTTTATTAGACCCTGGTGAAGACAGATTTTGGAGTAGGATCTGGAACAACAAGCTGGTCCCTAAAATAATTTTATTTTGGTGGGATGCTAATCACAACAGAGTTCTCACCCTTGATAATCTTCAAAGGAGGGGGATTTCAATTCCCTAATAGGTGTATTATTTGCCAAAAAGAGGAGGAATCTATTTTTCACTTTCGTTTTCTTTGTGACTTTACTAGGGACATTTGGGGTTGTCCACTATGCAGAATTTAGGGTTTGTTTGGGTTTTGAATAATAATTTGAATGCCTTTGTTAAGGAATGGTTTTCTCCATTCTCCAATCTAGTGGTTAACGAGTTATGGCAACAAATTTGCCCCACCTTGTGTGGAGCATCTAGAAAGAGAGGAACAACAGAATATTTAGGAACTCTACTAGGAGATCTCTTGAAGTCTTTCATGCTTTCTTCAAACTTCTTTTGGAGAATATGTCCACTTGCAACATAAAATTGTGAAAGTTCCTCCTAGCCTTTTTGAGGTCAGTATTGTGAATAGGTGGGTTATTTCCAAGGACTTACTTAAAGTGGATAAATCTAAAAAGATTGCTCAGGCCAATACTAGATGGAAACCTCCCCAAGTTGGTTGGTGTAAGTTGAACTTTGATGTGGCAACTAAAGGGAACCCTAGTCTAGCAAGTGGAGGGGGATTTTGTAGCTATTTTTACTAGATGGTTGGGAGTTAAATCCAACAATGAAGTAGAGGATTTGGCCATGCTTTGGGGTGTCAAGTTGGCACTCTCTATACGTATCAAGAAAATTCATGTTGAAGGTGATTCTAAAATCATGGTGGATGCAATCTTGGATAAAGCTCACATTGGTTGGAAACTCATGGATATTGTCAATGATATTAAAGGTATCTTCAGTGGGCTTGTGGAGCATGAAGTTTCCCACATATTTAGAGAAGGTAATAAAGTTGTCGATGGTATGGCCAAATTTGGCATAAACAACACCTCTTGGAGATGTTGGAGACAGATTGGAAATATCCCTACTTATATCAGATCCTTAATAACCAAAGATGTTAATGGCTCTTAATAATATTGGTTATGGCTCCTTATATTTAAAGGTGGTTAGTTGGCCTCCTTGGTCTAAGTCTCACCTCATCAAGATGGCTTTAGCTAAGGAAGTTTTTAAAATTTATAATTTAAAAGCTATGAGTTAGCATGATAATGTTGACTGGACTATAGGATAGTGGAGACAACATGCTAAAGTTGAATGGACTCTAGGGTGGAGGATTTGGAATGCTAATGAGGTGACACATAAGGACAACTTGGTTAATTGTCAAGGGTGGTGGGCAAGATTTTTTTCATCTAGTGGTGAGTAGTAGTGGGAAGTACATCTTGAGTATGCCCCATCATTTAAGATTACCTAATTTAGATTTAGGCCATCATTACTCTATACTTGTGAAAGGGGAAGGATCAAGAACTTCTCATCATGACTAACATTTGGGGAAAATTACATATTTTTGGAAGGATTTGTATGAACAATGAGTTTGAGTATTCATCTGTGAATGTTTACTGCTTCCTCCCTCTGCATTCTCATTTGATTTTGCTTCTCTCTGTTAGGAGAAGAACTTCTGATATGGGGGGAGATAAAATTAGGACAGAGCCCATATCTTGTGAGGCATTTAAACAAGGCACCCTTTGGTATATATGTCAAGAAGGTGGTGTGACACCTTTTTTTGAAGTGTTGAATAGTTTTGATGAAAAATTATCCTGATACTTTGCTGATTCGTGGGACCATTGACATGTCCAACTCCATGGGATTAGCTTCGAAGTGAATGAGGAAGTTGTAGGCTAAGCTATAGGATTAACCTACAAGGGAAAGAAGCTCTGCAAGCATAGCAAAGTTCTAGACATTGATAGCATGACAATCTTTTTCAAGGAAGGGGAGTCCCCAGTTAAGGTCTAGGGTGGTTTTGAGAGGGACGAATTGAAAAAACTTGGGATAAGGTGTGTCTCATGATTATGACATTTTTTACTTTAGAAGGGTGGTACAGGTGCTACTTTCATTACCATTTCACCGTATTAGATCATTTTAGACATAAGATCTTGATCAGCTTCCCCTTGAATTTATTGTCTTCTCTTGAAACCTCTATTCATGAAGCTAAGGAAGCCCATGCAAAAAAACCCTAAAAAACCTACCATTGCCCTCCATCAAAGTTTGATATTTTGTTTGTATCATTTTCATCTGGATCTCTACCCCCCAAAGCCTATTAAAGTCAGCCAAGTTGAGGGCTCCCCTGGAATTGCTAGTGAAAAAAGTATTGAAGCCCCCAAGTGTTAAGGGTAAAACCAAAAAGCCTGTAAGCCTGCAAAAAGATGAAGTTGTTGCCCCTAAGGCTCCTAGGTCTAAATCTCCCTTAGACATGCCCCAGATTGAGGAGATTAAAGCTAGGGATGAACAAATGGGTTCTTCCTCTAAACCTAAATCCCCTTCTAAGCATTCTAAAGGTAAAGTCACCCCTATGTCTCAGAGCAAAGAATCAAAGGCTCAAGAGGAAGTTATTTTTAGTCTTTGCAACTTGAAATAGGGAGAAAAATCCTCTATTAAAAGGAATCTGGAAGGGGATTTGGGTTAGTATAGCAAGAAAGCTAAAGGGTCCCAAGTTGGGGAAGGTGTCAAGTATGATGTTGAGGAAATGAAGTTTGTGGATATGGACTTGTTTGTTCCATCCACTACTAATCAACATGTATTGGAGGATAAAGGAAAAGTCAAGGATGTTGGTGATAAAGATAAGACAATGTGAGAAGGTCAAACTATATAGCCAACATTTAGACTCCCAGACAAAAAGATATTGATGTTTCTAGTGACTCTCATTATGAGGAGGAGGAAAATTTAGAAGAGGAAGACAATGGCACCCCAGAGGTTTTTATCCAAGGGGAAGAGGGCAACAACTTGTTGTTCGAAATGAATGAACCTTATTCTGAGGAGGATGAGGATGTTCAAGAGCAACCTGTGGGTGAGCGGAGGTGTGTTCTATGTGAGCAAACTACTAAGGAGGTGTATGTCCTTAAAGTTAAGGTGAATAAGCTTGAGAATAGCTGGAAGGTGACAGCGCACTTTAGCACTAAAGTCAGGCATCATACAACTACAACTCTCTTTGTGCTGCAAGACCTTGAGTTAAAGAAATAGGGGATTGGTATGTTGGAAAGAGACACTACTAGGCATCATCCGCATAACACAATTTGTTCACACCAAAAGTTAGAATCAGAATGTGTCTAAGTTTAGGCAGTCAGGAACAGAGCAGGTGATAGGGTCTAGTATCTTGGTCCGGATCTATCTGGTGGAAAGACATGGTTTGTTCCAGATCTGAGGTAGTTGTAAGAATTGTCAAGACACTCTAAATCCATAGTTTCATCCTTCAGAGATGAAGGACTCAAAAGATATTAGCTTCTGAGTATCAGGTTTCAGTTTGATAGAACAAACAGAAGAAGAACTGGCCAACCTTGTGAATGATCCTATTTCTAGATATATAGAAGTTGCCTAGTGGACAATTGGTGATGATAAGTAGTGATAGCCGACATGATTGATGATTCATAAGTGAAAGTTCTAATCTGCATCTCATATTATGTGTGGATCTAGCCGACAGAGCAGAGTACTGTACCAAGTTCTAAATGTTCTTGAGGCCGACTGGTAAAATGATTGTAGTTCATGTTGCAGATATATATATCTGATGGAATTGGATGATTTTGGTGTGTGTATGAATAAGGTGTAATTGTGAGAAAAGAAGAAAATCTAAGGAGTGAATGAAGGCATAGCAGTAAGAAGAGCAAGTAAAGATGAAATGTGTAAGATTAGTTTTTGCACTTAACTGGAACTGAAACTCTTGCATAAGTAGATGTTATTTATCAGTTCAAAATCTCTGTTATTCTCTTGTAATATTTATGTAGGCAGTGAGCCTCTAATTGAGCAGTGAGCTCTAGGTAGTGAGCTTGAATGCATGTGCATTCTCATTTGTAAAAATACTTTCAACAGGATATTAATTTTTGTGGGTTAACCCCCATCATGGTTTTTCCCTTAATCAGGTTTCCACATCAAAAATCTATGTCAAGTGTGTTATTTATGTTTCTACTCATGTGTTATTGATTAATGCTGAAATGTTTATATCATTAATTTGATTATAAGTTGTAAAGAAAGATCAATAGTGGAAAAGATTAAAATATGTGACAACTGATTCACCCCCCCTCTCAGTTGTCCGGACCTAAACCAACAATTGGTGTCAGAGCAAGGTTCCTTTTATAAAGTTTAACAGCTTAAGGGAGATCTAGGAAGTCAGTAAAAATAGATGAATATAACCTTCAAGATCAACTAAATCTTTCCCTAGATGATCTTGAGCAGTCCAAGGCAGAAGTCCAAGAGTTGCAAGATAACCTCAAAAAGGCTAAAAACTTCATTGAGATTTTAAAAGAAAAATTGAGCAAATCCAATACAAAAGGAAAGGAGCAACCTCTTCAACTGGAAGACAAGTCCTTGAAAGAAAAGACAAATGAATGTGAAAAGTTAGCTAAAGAAGTTATTTTTTTAAAACATGAGATGGAAACTGGGGTAATGAGACTAACCAAGGAAATTGAAGATAGGAAGAAAACTGAAGAAGAAATGAAGCAAAATCTGAAGGAGAGAACTGAAGAATGCTGCATATTGGATGGAATAGCTGGTCTCCTAGAATCAAATCTACATGAAAGAAAAAACAATGAGAGAAAACTTGAGAGACAGATTATCATTCTCAGACATGACCTAGAAATTACCAATGAGTATAAGGAGAAGTTCAAGTTAAGTTCAGCTAAACTTGAAACACTAATTGAAGAATAGAAAAAGGATGATGACAAGCATGATCTTAGATATGAGAAAGGTGAAAGCTCTAGATCCTGACAAAGAAATTTTCAACCAAGAAACAAAACTAGAAAACCTCTGGTAAGACAACCTAATGCTCAAAGATATCCATAATTCAATGGAAATTGTTTCAATTGCAATAAATTCAGTCATAAAGCTACTCAGTGCAGAGGCAGAGTGAATCAAAATGGTCCATCCTTCTCTGGTCAATGCTTCAAGTGTAAGAGGTATGGTCATTATGTATGAGGAAAAATTGATTAAATAAAAACTAATAAAACCAAAACCAATCACATAAAGTGAACCAATCTAAGTAAAAGCCAATATCATCAAATCACAGAAAAATGAAAGCTCTTACCAAAATCTGTATTGTTCCCTTTGGAGAAGTGTAGATTGCTCAATGAAGTTGTGAAACCATGGCTGCAACAAGCAAGCGGTGTACTCAAGAGATTAATGTTAAGAGATTGTAAGGTTGTTCAATCGACGTGTTTGTATGCTCCAAGCGCTGTTAAGTATGCCCAAGAATAAGATCGAAGAGAGAGGCTTAATGAAGGAGATGAGGGGGGTTTATATAGGTTTCAACAAAAGATCGATCAACGGTCTAGATAATTCAGAAGAATCAATGGAGGAGAACAGTTGAGGAACGTGCAACGAATAAAAAGAAGACAAGTGTCTTGTTTTCTTTTCCATGAGAGGAGTTATCAAGAATAGAAGAATAAGTTAAAGCAATTAACAGAATGTAATGATCAGTTAAGTGATTTAAAATAAGAAGAAGAGATTTGCATGAGAATAAGAAGATATTTTGCTTTATTAAATATTAGAAATATTTAATTGCATGAGCAAGAAAGCTTGATTTATTTTAGAGATAACTCAAATTTAGAAAAAAAAGCAATTTAAATAAATAATTGATTTATTTAAATTTAAAGTAGATATTTTGGAAGAAATAATTAAATAATTGGAATTATTTAATTTAGAAGATTTGAAAGCAAATTAAATAAATAAATTTATTTAATTGTTGTGCATGATTTTGAAAGAATGATTTAGATTTAATTAAATAATTTAAGAATTATTTAATTGTAGATAAGAAGGAATTTGTTGAATTAATTAAATAATTAGGTTTGTTTAATTAATGTGGATGTGAAATTTGAAAGGAGGATAATGATCTAATTAAATAAGTAAAATTATTTACTTGTGGAAGAATAATAGAGGAATTTAATTTAATTAATTAAATAAAGAGGATTTATTTAATTAATGTCACAATTTTGTGATTTAGAAGAATTTGGTGAAATTTATTAAATAATTAGATTATTTAATTAATGTGTGAAATGCAGGTGATTTGACAGATTACGAAAAGCAAGTGGTGCGGCGACTTGGTCATTTTAGGGTGTCTACAGTCATAGATCAAATAAATGTAGAAGTATGATAATGAATAATGCTAACAATAGAGGAATTGGCAATTCTTTCAATGGTTACTATTTTGCTTGCAATGAGTTTGGACACATGGCTAATCAATGCAGATCAAGAGGAAATCAAGTTCATAAGCAAGGAAATGTTGTGTGCTTTAATTGCAATAAATCTGGTCATATTAAAAGATTCTGTAGAAATAGGAATAATGGAAGAAGAGGTCTGGTAAGTAGAAAATCAGATGAACAAAGACAAGACAAAGGCAAAAGAAAAATTGATATGAATGAGATACAAAGTGAAATGAACAAGATCTGGGTAAAGAAAGATACAATAAACAATGATGATGGGTCCTCACCAGAATTAGGTGCTGACAATTCCTCTGGGAATTAAGTTAAGAGCTTTAGCTCAAGGGGAGCTACATTAAACATCAAAATCCCCCATCAATAAGTGGGTCCCTGAATCTGGCACAATAAAAGAGAATATTCTGAATTGGTCCAGAACCTTTGGAAGGATTTCCATAAGAAAAGATGTTATGAAATCTTGCGAAGTGATTCATGAAGAACTGTCAAAAATGAAGTAACCATATATAATTAGGGCAACACATTTATTACAATGCCAAATTAGGTTTTGAAAAAGATAAAAGGTCACTTGGTTACTCATTTGAATCACCTTGCATTCGAAGGAAACAAGAAGAAGAGAATTCGAGCTGTAAATCCAAAGACTGAGGCAAAGAGCGAATTCAACCGGCAACTAATCAACCCTAACCTCGTGAAAGAAAAAGGTACCTCTCTGTAAAGCTTTGAATATGAAATATATTGAGATGGCTACTCCTCATGTTGTTGACATTACTGAAAGGCCTCGACCCAAATTTAAGAAGCATCCTCACAAATCAATTGAAGTCAACCCATTAGGTGCTTTTTCAAGTGTTCCGTATGGTGTGCTGCATGTAGAAGACATTAGGGTTTATATTCATGCAAATATAGATGAGTTTGGAGATTCAAGGTATGTAGACTTGTTTGAGAAACAACTCAAGGATGAAAATCATGAACTTAAACCCAAGTATAAGGCATTATAGGATAAACACTTTATTCATATTATGGGGTTTCCAACATTTGATGAGGATGAATGGGTCTGATACGTCTTGAGTCAGATGCATGATGAATTCATTTGGTTGTTAAAACCATTCAAGGTTACCAAGGATGCTATAAGAAATGTAACTAACTTAAACTCAACCGGAGGATTGCCCATACTAAAAGTTGTGAAAAAATAGACAGTGACTGATGCTACTGGTGCTAAGTTTGACAAAAGGGCAATGCCTATTAATGATATTATAGAACCAGATGTCAAATTTGCCTCCATGGTGATTGGGTACAAGATTTACTACTCGAATAGAGAAAATTCTGTGTCCAGAACAACCATATATACTGCATACAAGATGCTAAAGGAAAACACTGATTATGACTTGTGTGAATTACTACAGAATCAATTAATTGAAAATTTAAACAAAATCAAGAAAGATAAGAAGAACACTTTCAAGTATGGTACATTGGTTCTATGTTTGTTCTTTTACTTTATGAATGAGGTACCTAGGGTAAAAGGTGTGCACTGGACTAAGGATGAGCTAGTTGCCATTTAGATTAGAGATCACCTTCGCAACATTGGTGATTTCAAAGCTCAGAAAATTGCAATATGGGGTTACTTCAAGAATTTTTAGAGTATGATGCACTTAAGGAAAGAATCCCTAAATTAATTGTTGAGAAGTACAAAAATGATATATGCTTCATGGTTGATATTGATCAGTGTCTAATGGAAGTAGTGGAACCCATAACAGCTTGGATCATGCCCACGGGGTATGAAGTAGATGAAAAAATCTTGAATATGTATGCTCAACATCTTCTAAGCAAGCCTAAAGACACAACGGTTGAAAGATTTGGAACTCATGAGGAATTGAATTTAAAACTGCATACTGAATTTAGAGAACCTGAAACCAATAGAAAAGTAAGAAAAGAAGTTGAGCAGTTAGCTAAAAATCTAGGCCTAACTAAGGAGGCTGTGAGGAAACACAGAGAAAGAAGTGAAAAGGTTGAGAAAGAGAAACAAGATAAGAAACAAATAGATGCTCTGGTGGAATTCTCTTCCACTTCAAGAACTACTAGGAGCTCTGCTAATGTCCCTGTTCCTTCCAAGACTACAAAACTGGAAGCAAAATCTTTTGGAAAATGGGAGAAAAGGAAGAAAACAAAAGAAACCCGGACCTATGAAAGCATAAGAGAAGAAGAATAAGATACAAATTCTGACATTGAAATCAAGGAAATAAAGGCCACCAGAACAAAAGCTACAAAAGTAACCAAAGAAAAGTCCTCTAGAAGCAAAAGGGCTAGTAAAAGACAAAAGACAGAAGCATATGAGGAATATGTTAAGAAGCCCACACTTTCCCTGGAGGATGTGATAAAGTCAGTCACGGTAGATGGTAATCTAAAACCCATGATTGAATTCTATGATGATTACAGTGATGTGGATAAAAAGGTGTTGGAGGAAGCAATTGTCAGATATCTTGACATCTACAACAAGGCACTAATTGAGATAACTTCTGAGTTGCCACAAAGTCTGGCAAATATTCTGGAATTAAGAAAAGAAGATGCCAAGAGCAAGGACATGGAAATCAGGGAACATGAGCTAATAAATTTGTGTCCTTAGATTTCACCTGATCAAATAGATATAATATTCAAGGAAGTCAAAGATGACTTTAGAAGCAAAAGGAGAATGAACAAACTCATGCTTGGAGAAACAAGTGAAATCGTTAAAGAAACTCAAGAAATTCTTTTGAAATCATTGGAGAAGCACAATTTTCCCATAGTCATAGAAGAAGTTCTGGATGGTGAAGAAGAGAACATCATCAAGAAGCAATCTGAGTTGGGTGAAGCCTCTATTCTGGAAGTGGAACAAGTAAAATAGGATGATACAAAAATGATGGATAAAGTAGTTGATGCAGGAGATACTCCTAATTCACCTATCCCATCAGGAAAAGAAGATAATATTACTACTTCACAGAGCACTCTGGATTAGGTAGCCAGTGGTAAACAAATAGAAAAGAGTCCCTCTATAGAGAACACAGAGAAAAGTAAAGCAGAGAAAGAGGAAGAAAAAGGAAAGAAAGATAAAGCAGAAGAAGATGGTGCAATGTTGAAGCACCTAAAGCAGATACTGAGAAATTTGATGAACCAAAGGATGGTTCAGAAAATATTGCAAGAGACATTGTAGAAGTAGTGAAAAGTCTTCTTGAAAAAGAAATGATTGAGATTGATAAGCTTGAACTACTCCAAGGTCTAGCCAATCTAGATGCTCTCTCTCCAATTCAATTGATGAAAATTGCATCATTCACCCAAGTAAAGGCTAGGGAAAAGATGTTAAAGTTCCACATGGAAGACAATGAGCTATTGGGGCTTGCAACCAGGATTTTGGAAAAATTAATGCCTTCCTACCAGAAGAGTCCATCTGATTCCCCCTCCAGTCATTTGAAAAATCTTGTAAGTTTTGTAAATACTCATTTTGAGTCCTTTGAGAAGTCTGCAGAGATAAAAGTCAAAAATGAGTTTTTGGATAAGAGATTCAGTTAAATTAGGAGTCTAATAGGGTATGATAGGACTATACTTGCTATTAGTATAAAGAGTGTTCAAAATTCTCTAAGTGATGGAAGTGATGTATATAAATTTTGTCTATCTTGGCCTAAAGTAAATGAGGATATTGAGAAGAAGATAAAGGAACAAGAACTGAAATTGTCAAATCTGTCCAATAATTTTGATCCTCTAACCATTTCACCCATAAGTCAGGAATGTCAAGTAATTAGCTTGACTGATGAGATAAAGAGACTTGTTAAAGAGAAAAGCAACATTATGAAGAGAATGTGTGAGCTCTGGGGATTGATTGCCCCTAAGTTAGAGACAATGTATAATGACCTATCTGAAGCTTAAAGTGCAGTTCAGACTAGTGATCCAACATATCTATCAAAGGCAAAAGCATATTCATTTTTGTTAAGTAGCCACATCTTTATTTTGGATGGAATGAAGAGTACTTGGGCCTCTGAACTTGTGCAAATAAAAACTAGCTTTGCAGACATTCTCAAGTTCATGTAAATAGAACTTAATGATTAGTTGTACATATGCGGTCCTATATACAAAGTTTTGGAAAATTTTGGCTTGCAGACCCCACCCTTTGCCATTGATGTCAAAGGGGGAGTGAAGATCAGTGAGAAATGAGGAATCCGGCTAAGGGGGAGTATTGAAAAGTAGTGTGATCAATAGTATAGAGCACAAGCTAAGGGGGAGCCTTTCCAACACTTAGTCATTTTTCACTAAGTGTTGCCATCAATGCCAAAGGGGGAGATTGTTGGCAAGAGACACTACTAGGAATGATAGGTGTTGTCATTGATGGCAACTGAGATCATCCCAATCATCCACATAACACAATTTGTTCACATCAGAAGTCAAAATAAGAATGTGTCTAAGTCCGGGCAGTCAGGAATAGAGCAGGTGACAGGGTCCGGTATCTTGGTCCAGATCTATCCAGTGGAAAGACTAGGTTTGCTGTGGATCTGAGGTAGTTGTAAGAATTGTCAAGACACTCTAAATCTAGAGTTTTGTCCTCCAGAGATGAAGGACTCAAAAGATATTAGCTTCTGAGTATCGGGTTTCAGTTTGACAGAACAAACAGAAGAAGAACTAGCCAACCTTGTGAATGATCCTATTTCTAGATATATAGAAGTTGTCTATTGGGCAATTGGTGATGATAAGTAGTGATAGTCGACATGATTGATGATTTACAAGTGCAAGTTCTAATCCGCATCTCATTTTATGTATGGATTTAGATGACAAAGTAGAGTACTCTACCAAGTTCTAAATGTTCTTGAGGTCGACTGATAAAATGATTATAGATCATGTTGCAGATATGTATCTGATGAAATTGGATGATTTTGGTGTTTGTGCGAATAAGCTATAATTGTGAGAAAAGCAGAAAATCTAAGGAGTGAATGAAGGCAAAGCGGTAAGAAGAGCAAGTAAAGATGAAATGTGTAAGATCAGTTTTTGCACTTAATTGGAACTGAAACTCTTGCATAAGTAGATGCTATTTATCAGTTCAAAATCTCTGTTATTCTCTTGTAATCTTTCTGTAGGCAGTTAGCCTCTAATCGACCAGTGAGCTCTAGGTAGTGAGACCGAATGCATGTGCATTCTTATTTGTAAAAATACTTTTAACAGGGTATTAATTTTTGTGGGTTAACCCCCACCGTGGTTTTTCCCTTAATCAAGTTTCCATGTCAAAAATCTTTGTGTCAAGTGTGTTATTTATGTTTTTTCTCGTGCTATTGATTAATACTAAAATGTTTATATCATTAATTTGATTATATGTTGTAAAGGAAGATCAATGGTGGAAAAGATTAAAATATGTGACAACTGATTCCCCCCCTCTCAGTTGTCTGGACCTAAACCAACATGGTACTGAGTATATGGGTCAATATGAGGAAATGTAAAAATTCCTCACTGAAGTCTGGGCCAAAATTTGTCCCTAGTTTCTTTTGATTTGTTTGTTTCTTCTAGTTTTTTATTAAGTGTTGTATGAACTCTATTTTTGAATTTTGTTGTTAATCTACTATTGTAGCATTGTTTCTAGTTATTTGGGGCTCTTTTTGTTGTGGCTTTGTGGTAGTTTTTGTAAAGGGATCTGGACCCTCTTTTCTAGCTTACTTAATAAAAAACAAGCCCACTAGAAGAAATTGATTTTTAGAATCAAGATAGGATGCTAAACTAATTTCCAATTGAAATTTGTCTTTTGATGTGAGGATAATATGTTAAACCTAGACTTAACATAATAGGCCTCACTAGGCTCAACAGTCCAAATGATTTTATCTTTTCTAGAGAATAAATCCATTTGTTTTGTTGGTTAGGTCCATCCAAGCAACATTGTTAGTAGAATCTGTGTCTTCACTAAACTTTTTCCATTTCTAGATGACATTAGCATTGGTCTAGTAATTGAAAACCACTCTTCCATATCTCTCTATCATAGTTTCTTTCATATGAGCACAAGGGTGGAAAGCATCTAGGGGTGAACTCAAAATCTAGGGGTCTTCCCAAAACCTAATACTCTCCCCATATCCCACCATCCATCTAATACCATTGTTGAGTAGATGTTTGTATTTAGTGATGTTGTTCCAAATGGTGGAACTAGGGAGAATATGACTCATGTTGATGAAGGATTGGCTACTATAATTGTCTAACTATTTTGCCTACATAATTTTACTCCATTTTGAGTTGTTCATTATGAGATTCCAACCCACTTTGTCTAGGAGGGCCTTATTCATCTCTTTGATATTTCTTAATCCCAGTCCTCCATCATTTTTGGGGTAGCAAATTTGATCCCAAGCCACCAAAGCGATCCTTTATTTATCTTTAGACCTAGACCAAAGGAATATTCTCTAGATTTGTTGAACCTTTTCAGTCATAAACTTTGGTATTTTGAAAAGAGAGAAACTAAATAGGAACATGTTGAAGAGTGCTCTTGATAATTTGAACCTTACCTACATGGCTTTAAAGATTGTCCTTGTAGGATATGAATTTCTTTTGGATTCTTTCAAGGAGACTATTCCATATCCCATTGTTCATTTGTTCAAGATTAGAGGCATACCAAGGTAATTAGTAGGAATTTGGTTGATGTTACATCCAAGAATAGCTGCTATGCAGAGATGGAATAGCCAATGTTGAAGGAATACAACCACTTTTGTCAAGGTTTATCTTTTGTCCTGAAATAATAGCATAATATCCTAGTAATGTTTCTAGGGCTTAGCTTTGTGGTGGAGATTTTGGAAAGCTATCAGGATGTAAGAGATGGTGCAGCAAAGGATTCCATTGCAGAAGTGTTGAGGATATTTTATTTTGGGCACTTGTTCAATGTGGTGGAATAGAGTGAATCAACATCGATTATGTGGTTGAAAATGCACGAGCATAGCTCATGTCTTTCATATGATTTTGTCACAGATGACACCAATAAGTCTTTCCATGAAGAAGATCTAGACCAACTTTCTCTTTTGCGGTCTCTAATGATTTCGCGCCCACAAAATGAAACTTTTTTTTCCATAAAACTGCTCTTGAGAATTGTCTGTACCATGCCCGACAATGGCAATTCAACTCTGAATAGCCCATTCATCCAGATGTTTCAGTATCTTTTTGACAAAATCCTCAAATTATCTTCAAACAATTCTTAGAGAGGGGAAACAAGTGTTAGTTGGTTGCTCTGGGATAACCAATGAAAAATGATTGAAAGCAAATAACTCAGGCATGCATATTAGATTGCGAGATTTGAGGAGAGCTGAAGAGGACGGCGAACAAAAAAAAATGAATCACCTTCTGAGGATTCAATCCAAGTCCGTGGAGGAAATCTTCTTTTAAAAATGAGGTATTTGCATCAGTTCTTTGTTTTTCTAGCACAAAAACTAAAATTTGTTTGTTGCATTTTCATTACGTACATAAAACTAAAACCCCATTATTTTTGTCTGCTTCCCACTCGCACATCAATCCATGAGGGCTACCTGTGCACTGATTATGTAAAAATTTATGGCCTCTTGTACCTTGTATGTTGTTTCCTGCTCTATCCTGTCCAACGCTGATTTTGCGTAATCATCTAATAGAATCCCTCTACCTTTATGCTTTAATAGATATCCATTCTCAGTACCTAAGCTCTTGCGCATATAGGTAGGAAGGATGCCAACAAACATTGGAAAATTCACTTTTAAACTATTCTAGCGTCCTCTGCAATTCTAAGCTTCCCTATGGTATTATCCATCTACAGATGGACAACCTTCAATAATGATTAAAACTCAAATAATAAAATTAGCTTTAATCTTGCATGCAAACCATTTTAGTAAGATGTTTTGTCATTCTATCCATTTATGATTCTTGTCTTTCCTTGAGGCTGACTATATGGTTGGAATGATTGGTGCGCTATTTGATTTTATATCGGTACTTTTCTTTGCCACAAGTACACACTTTTATCTTTGTTTCTATCTATTAGATAGTTCATACAATGTATCTGTGATTTCTCATTTTACTTACTTATCTACTGACTTTTTCCCACTAAAATATCTAGGAAAGGTCCTGTCACCATTATACTTCAATGAAAGTCTTTCTCTAGTTCAAAATTGCTCGCGTAGGTAGGGAGGGAATGGCTTAGGTCGTGTAGTTTAAATCTATGCCTACCAATTGCAATTGCCTAAAATTTTCTTAATTCCAATCAACAAATCCATTTCGTGCATATTCCTTCAATCTTTGCATTCCATGGGTTGACTTCTTATTGAGGCATTCTGTCATATAATTCATGTACCTTATCTATGCTTACATGGTTTACATGCATGTTTACCAAAGATTTTCTAACTATAATATATATGGCAGAAATCCATCTACCACTATGGTGCATGACCTATTCCAAAGCTTCCATGCATGATGGAAGGACATTAGAAATGACTGTGAATCTAGTTTACCCCTATTGATTTGATTTCCATGCAATTTTCTAAGTTCGTTTCAATAGATCTATTTGTGTGTAACATGCAATCATTATTTCTTTTTTATATAAGTGAGCTCATTGACGAGAGTCTTTACTATCAATAATATTGATTAGGAAAACCTTATGAATGGATGACTAAAATATAGGAATCTATACCTATGACATCAATTTATATCGATTGGATAATATTTGGTTAGAGTTGGAACCAGGTTTTGTGTACTAGAGATTGTTTTAAATCTTATAAACTCCACGTTATCATTGGCTACATGGGTTGAAGGATGGTAGTATCATATGGTAGGATGTTTAAGGAATTATGCTTTGGAGATAAGTCCATAAGAAGATTTATATAGTCCTTGACTCACTATTGAGTCTATGGTATTCATTGTTAACCTACATATCAACATTTGATATATAATATAGTTCATTAATCATAGAAAACATGTATTATGCCTAACTAATTGATATGATGCAAATTTAAATCCTATGACAAGGTTAAAAGTCATCATTACTTTTGTGTAAGCTATAGATATATTAGTTGTGCATTATATTAAGTCACTCTTATTACAAAATAGTTTTATGAGCCTAGATCAATAAAGAGACTCTACCTAGTTGATAGATGCTAGTGTAATCTTGTCAAGAATGGTAAAACTTTGATCCTTTCCTTACTTTATTAATTCTTGAAAGGGTTTAGCAAGCCCGAAGGTATAGTTAGTTAGTTTATTTCCTCTTATCAGTTGATCTCAATGATGGTTAAGTTAACCCCTTGACAATGGAGGATATTAGATTTATAGATAGGATGAGATTTTCAAGTGGAAAATGATAATGTTTAATTTTTCTCCTTCGAGTAAAGATAGGATCTCATCCTTCCTTGAGATAGCTAGATTTACTCTAGAAAAGAATATCTTTGAGATTAGCTTAAGACTGTATTGATAACATATGCCTTCTCAATGTGGAGAATTTCTAATCTTGAATTTATTATGAGAATGATACTAGATTAGTAGAACATTTCAAATGAGAAATAGTTTTCTTGATACCACTTGCTAGAATATAAGTATATAGAGCTTTGATGTAAGTGCTTTTGTTATAGTAGCTAGAATATTATTATTTTGCATTGTAGAGATAGAATTACTTTATGTATGACTAGAAGATAGATCATTATTGGAATAGTGTTACATTATTTAAGACCCATTTTTAGTACATCAGATCATATGTTGCATTTGTGGTTTGTAATTGAAGTATTGATGAGATGAGCATTGTGATGTGTGACCATGATGTTTTAATGGTGTCAAGTATTTGTGTCATTGGGGAAATGGTGTTTAGAGGCCTAGGAGGGTGTGATTGTGTGGGGGTTGACTATGTGTGCATCTTGTGAGTTGAATGAAATGCTTTCTTGAAATAAGGCTTCTTATTCATATTGGAATGATACATGTGCAAGATGGATAATGCCTTGATCAGTGTACCTATTCATGTGGTTATGATGACTATGAAAGATGGATAATGCCTTGCTCTATGTGATGTGAAATGATGTGTATTTTGTGTTATAAATGCATCATGATGAGAAGGTGATAGTTCATGCTTGGTTTATGTTTTGGGACAAGGATATAAGAAGTTGGTCCCTATGATTATGTTTTCTATGCAAGAAGGTAAATGCCTTGCATTGTATATGTTACTTGTTTCATGGATAGGGTCTTTTAGGTGCAGGTAGGGGAGAGGCTTTCAATGTGGGGCCGGTGCCCAAAGTGGCTACCAGGATAACCCATTGGAAGTTTTTAATCCAGTGATAACTTAATAATAAATTTAGAGGGTTGGGTAGTTTTCACACTAAATAAGATAATTGATGCCTCACCCATGCCTGTAGTGCTCCTTCAAGCTAAGGATGGGATGAGAAGGCCGTGGTTGGCAAGATCAACTTCCTTGTCCTCACAAGAGGAATGTTGGTTCTGCATGTGTCCCCTATGGGGCCGGTGTCTAGTGAGAGGCTGCCAAGATAACCATAGATGGGGGCTGGTGTTTGGACGGCCAGGATAACCCATGGATGGGGGCCATCATCTAGTGAGAGACTGCCACGATAACCCATGATAGGACCATGCAATGACACTCTTCCCTACTACAGCCTAGAATTCCCTAAGTATGTTCTTTCCATTTATTATGTGATTGCCTCTGGGAGGTGTTGTTTGAGTTGCTTGTGATATTTATTTTGATTGTGTTGTTGGAATCTATGTTAGTCTTTCACCTATTTGTAATTGCCATCTTGACAGTTGTCATTCTAGGGCCTCATTGTTATCTCCTAGCATTGGGGGGTGGACCTCAGGATTCCACATGGTCGGGTGGTTGTGCTTTATTCCATTGGTTCTCTGGCTTCAAGGTTCATGTGTAAAGAACATGTATCTCACTTGATTCCAGTTTTGCACTTGTATTTGAAGACAATTATTTGTACTACTTGTACCTAGTTTAGTGTATCAGTCGTGTGTATGAGAAAAATCGATTATGATAAAACTAACAAATCAAAAACCCATAACATAAAGAGAACTAATCTAAATAAAAGCCATTATCAATAAATCAAATGAAATAAGAAAGCTTTTACCCAGATTGTGTTGTTCTCTTTGTTAGAATGTGGAGTACTCAATAATGCTGCGAAACCATGTTTGCAACAAGCAAGTGTAGGTGCTCAAATATCAATGTCAAAAGATCGTAAAGTTGCTCAATCGATGCGATGTATGCTCAAAGCGTTGTAAAGGATGCCTAAGAATAAGTGATTGAAGATGATTTGTGAAGGAGATGAGGGGGGTTTATATAGGTTTCAATGAAGACCGATCAATGGTCTAGATAATTCAGAAGAATCAACAGAGGAGATAAAACAAATAACCATGATGAATGTCCACACGACATGTGTCAATCCATAAGGATATTTTTATTAAGATGTGATGAAAACAAGATTGATTGAATAGATAACTCAACATGTGATTTTGCCTTTTTTAGAGTTCTAAAAATAAGATTGATTGTGCACATGAGTTAACAAGATATTTTTAAGAGGATTTGGAAGAAAACTAAAATTAAATAAATAAATTTATTTAATTGTTTGTGCATGAGAGAGAAACAGAAGATTATAAATAAAACATTTTATTTTATTTATTTTTAGAGGATTGAGACAATTTAAATAAATTTGCATGATGTATTTAAATTTAGAAGAACAATTGATTTAATTAAATAATGTAGAATTATTTAATTATAGATAAGATAGAATTGGATGAATTAATTAAGTAATTGGATTTATTTAATTAATGTGGACTTGAATTTTAGAAATAGGATAATGATTTAATTAAATAATAAACATTATTTAATTTTGGAAGAAAATAGAGGAATTTAATTAAATAAATACAATTTATTCAATTAATGTTGAATTTTGAAATTTTGGAAGAATTTGATGAAATTAATTAAATAATTAGATTATTCAATTAATGTTGAATGCAGGTGATTAGACAGATTAGATGAAATGCAAGTGGTGTGACGACTTGGTCATTTTAGGGTGTCTACATTTTGCCCCTCTTTGATGCAATGCAGTTTACAATGTTGCATCAAAGAAAATGATTGTTGAAGATATGATACAATTTATTGATGCCCCAGTGTAGCTAGTTGCCCAAGCGTATGCCCCCTCGAGCAGAAAGACTAGGAAGCGGTAGAAGGATTGGGTTGATGCTCAACTTAGAAGATTGCGTGATAAGGTAGAAGGAAAAGCAGAATGGGGGGGAAGAAAAACATGTGGGAGGGAGACTATAAATAGATCCCAAGGGGACCACACTCCTCATTTGTACACTAAGAGTTGCTAAAAATAGAGCTTAGGGCCTCCAAGCTTAGTGTGTGAGAGGTGACTGGAGAAGCAACTTGCAGCGAGGAGAGATGCCGATTCCAGTGCACAGACATTGAGCGGAGCTGGTACAGACATACGGGAGACCAATAGGAGCTCCGGCAGCGGTAAGTGTCTGAAAACCTCCTTGTATTTGATGTTTTAGGTCTGATTTAGGGTTTTAAACTAGGTAGGTCTTTAGGTCAGCCAAAAGCACTGCAGGATGCTAGGGCGTGTCTGGTAGTTAGTCTAGGTGCTTTTGGCGCGCTGAAGCACCTTTGGTAGGGTAGTATGGTGCTTTTGGTAATATCTTAGTGCTATTGGTTTTTAGTTGCTGCGTCGCAACGCTATTGGTAGAGACCTGCAGCGCTTTTGGTATAGTAGTCTAGCGCAGCTGGTAGGGTAGTGAGGCAGTTGGTAGGGGAGAATAAAAAATGCGTCACCTTTGCGTGTGCAGTAAGGCACAGATGGAGACACAGTGAAACATGCTTGTGTAAAACAAGTCACTTTTGGTAGAGGGAAGAATAGCACGTTTGCATAAACAGTAAAGTGCTTTCGGTAAAACAGTGTAGCGCACCAAGCTAAAACAAGGCGTTGTTGGCTAGGTGAGAAGAGTGCAAAAATTAGGGTTGACTAAGGGGTTGACCACCTCGATGAGAGAAGGGTAGAGTTGGGCCTAGGCTTTGCATCAGCAAGTAGATGCCGGTAGGAATGTGGAGAGGTGTGTAAAAGGTCTAACAAGTGGTTTTTGTGGATGCAGAGGATGATGTCGCCGCTGATGTTAAGAGAAAGACACCACATTATAGCGGACAAGGTGGTATAGATGACGTGGGAGGAGGATGCATTCCTAGAGTACATGGGATTGTGGCATGTGGCACACCTCACACACATTAGGGTGAATCTCACCCTAGTGATAGCAGTGGTGGAGAGATATCACAGCGAAACATGTTCATTTCACTTTCTGACAAGGGAGGCTACAGTGACACTCGAGGATGTGTATCCCATCCTAAGGATATGGATTAATGGAGAATGAGTGGATTTTGACCCAGTATAGGATGAGGCGGGCCTGATAGAGGTGTTTTGTATAGACGACCTAAGGATTGACGATGGCAAGATTTAGTGGCCAGATGTTCTGAGACTCTGCGACATGATCAGATGGATAGTATCATCACTGATTGGCGGCTTCATGTGCCTAGACAGGTGATCTAGAGGATTATCTGTAGGATGGGGCACTATACTTTCTGGGATGTTTACACATGGCATCCAGTATACATGGGGCCAGTGTGTGCTTGGGCAGATGTATCGAGATATGCATGATTGTGTATACAGGAGGGGCCAGAGTCTCTCAGTAGGGGTGACTCTACTATAGGTGTGGGCAGGGGAACATATCCAGTGATCAGACCTATTACACAACGCCGCCATGAGAGGGGAGAGCCTTATACATTTCTGTATGAGGGAGTTATTACACACAGGTGGCTCGGATCTGTTAGCCACTGGAGGTGACAGATCAATGAGATGGACTTATTCGTTTCGAGGCCGTGGTTACTATGTGAGGAGTGCGAGGATGAGCACGAGCAGCTGATGTACTATCGACAGGCTCGATACCTATTTGGGAGATAGATAGATACCATTGAGAGATACCTGCCAGAGCGGGTACTCAGACAGTTTGGATTACCACAGGGATTGCCAGTGGGAGAGGCTACCATGAGAGGACACGAAGGGAGGTTGGGGACTGGGATGTTGAGATTTCAGTGGCCATAGCCATGGCAGAGGTACGAGGACTCGTCCCAATTAGATGGGATTGGGATTCAGGGCTAGCAGACCTAGGTACTTTACCTAAGTATGATAGGTACAGGCAGACACATAAGCTAGTCAGATTGATGACACCAGGTGTGGTAGGAGTAGTGGGGGAGGTATTTGTCCCAGGTGCAAAGGCTAGGATGAGAAGATAGACCAAAGTGGTGAGACAACAGGTAGGTGGAGAGGCTAGAGGCCAGTAGGTAGACGTAGAGATGGTGGAGGGGGAGGATCTGGTCGTAGAGACCAATTTACAGTGGGCCGAGTGGCTATTACAGGAGGAGATGGCCCAGAGGACACGACTAGAGCTCTGGATGGTGAGGGTTAGGAGAGACAGGGATGCAGCAAGGGTAGAGGTGAGACAGGCCGAGGCCCTAGCACAGGTACAGACACAGATAGCAGCAGTAGCACAGACAGCCCTGGCAGTGACCCAGCAGGCACTGACACAGGCATAGGCAGCCCTGGTATAGGCACAGGCACAAGTGCTAGCAGGGGATGATGGGCAGTTATCCTAGAGGACTTTAGAGAGGGACGCAACAGATCAGTTGCAATTGATAGCAGAGGCTACACTACAGAGAGTGAGACAGGAGAGGGATGAGGCACACCATGCATTGGGTGCAGATCAGAGGACACTCTATAGTGAGCTCATCTGTGTGCAGGGAGAGCTAGTGTCGGCAGGTAGAGAGGCCAAGTACTACAAGGGACTCTACATTGGTGCAGTACCAGCAACTTAGTAGGCACCTAGTTACAGAGAGAGGAGCAGGTCCGGAGCATCTGGGTCATGTAGGACAACGCAGTCAGCATCCTCAATCAGAGGACCCTTTGTGCCACCAGGGGGAGGAGGACTAGCTGGGGGACCTGCGCCGAGTACAGGGGGAGGACAGGGACCATAGCAGGAGGGCAGCTCTACCCACTAGAGCAGGGATGATGCATATTGTATCATTTTTGTATTAGTTTTGTATCATGATGGACACTTGTACATTTTGACTGATGCCTGGGTGCATCCTGATGTATATTAAATTATGGGCTCTTGATAGCCTTGATGTACTTTATTGATGTACACATATGGACTATATATATATTGATGACGCATACAATTTGTATTTTGATGACCTTCACATGATATATATGATGACATATTACGCTCACTAATGTTCATGCTTTTGTGTATGCACTTCTTGATGACATGGATGTGATGATATGTATGTATGATTATGGATTTATGTGATGACGTATAGTGCTTATATGATGCTTGTAGATGTATGACATATGATGACATGATGCTTATAGATGTATGATGATAGAGATGCTATGACTTGTGATATCTAACATGTGGGTTTTGCAGATATGCACCAGAGAGAAGAAAAGAAGAGATGGAAGAGAGAGACTATTGATCGATCATTGCTTTGAAAATGATATAAGGCCATGGGTAAATGGATGGGTAAATGATGAGCTTGTTGCATTGGTTGCACAAGTGTATATAAAGAGCAATCCTTATTTTTGATATAGCACGTGGATAGTTCACCACCAAGGTATAAAAGACCAAGGTGCTGTGATATCTAAGTGCGTGGACATTGACTCTACAAGAAAGAAGTTTGAAATTAGATCCCTTAGACATAATATGACCTTGTTGGTACATGTGAATGAGCCATAGTCTTGAACATAAAATAAACTTCAATACATGTAAATGCAAGAAGAATATTAATATGTAAGATGCTAGGTCATAACACACACAAGATAAATATATTGCCAAGAAATATGTTAAAGATCATTCCTCAAACACGCCATACAAAAGCAATGACTATGCCCCCAATCTATACTACATCGCAACATACCAAGATTATAGATAAATCAAGGTAGCTTTGAATAGGTAATGGGCAAAGGAGCAAAAGATAAACCATAAAGAAAATTGACTACTTGCAAGGTAAACATATAGCCAACATATTCTCTTGCCAAAGAGGTTGCTCAAGATAGATTGGAAAGGAAAGATAACAACCTTATCATAGGAACTAGGTGTCCGTTAAAGGGGGCTATCTACCTAAAAAGACAATGTCTTGTTGCAGGAAAATGCCACATGTCACAGGAGATGCGTGTGTTTGTCTTGACAATGGAACACTTTGTAGAAGACAAGCTTGTCAATCTGGTGCTTTGGTTAAGATGGACTTAGCTGATGTTGGCAATCGATACGAGGACAGTAGATGACTCTGGAAGTAAGTTGCCTTGCTTCAGGTTCGTTAAGGACTCTTGCTTTGAAAGGATGCATATGTTGTTGCTTTGCTTCTTGAGTTAGTCAAGTCGAGGTGAATGGGTTGTGATAAACAGAAGACCAGAAAGGTGACATGTTAATGGATTGAAATGGGTGAAGAATGATGAATCGTATGTGCCTGAGTACTAGATACATCCTTCATATTCCAGACTGCCTACATACCCTGTATCCACAGGATCAAGGCACATTACGATGAAAGATGAGAATGATAATATGTAGTTCTAGGTAGAGTGATGAGATGGGTCAAGGTGCAAGGGGGAGATCTTATGTAATTGAGTACTGGAAACTTCCTTCATATTCCAGACTACCTACATACCCATATCCATGGGCTCAAGGTACCTTAAGATTGAGAAGAGATGATATGTAGTTCTGGTTGGTGTGATGATGTAGGAAAAGTGTTGGGAAGATAAGAGCCTTATCGTAGAAGTGATGTGTCTGTTAAAGGGTGTTATCTGTGGAAAGGAGAACGATTGAAGCGCCTGTTGCGAACCATGAACAAGGATCCATTCCTAGACCTAGGTTAAGGAAGGAATTTCCCCCATTCCAATAGAGGAATTCGCATGGATGACTGATGAAGAAGACACAGAAGCTTGACCTAGGACAAGACAATGCTAACTGTTGACACAGATCAAGACGTGGGATGACAATGATGGACATTGACAAATTTCCAAGATATTCTAGATAGGGAGATGGAAATGCAAACAAGGTCAATGGTTTTATTATGGATGGATGGAGCTTGTTGTGAAATGGACATGGAATGAATAGGACTCAATAGATGATGGATGTTGACTCTACACATAGCGCCTGTTTTCCAGGTTTTCACTATGGTACTTATCCAAGGCGCCTGTTTACCAGGTTTTCATCAGAGGATGGATTATTTGTTTTTTTTTTTGTATACTCTGATGATCAGGCATAGAATTTCTTGAGATGAACATTGTTAAGTGGCTCATCTAGAGGAATGTCGTCAGGTGTAGCTAAAGTATAAGCTCCTGATCCATATGCTGATGTGACAATAAAGGGACCTAACCAGTTAGTCTCAAACTTGCCCTTCTTTTCTTAGTCTGCTTGATTTCTCTTATTCTCTTTGAGCACAAGATCACCAACTTGAAACCGTCTTTCTTTGATCTTTTTGTTGTAATTACGCTGGAGGTGGTTTTGATAGACATGGAGATGATTAAGTGCAGCAAGGCACCTTTCATCTAGTAGTTCTAGCTCAACTAGTCTAGAAGTGTGATACTCCTCTCTGCCGATTAGGTTCTGCATGGATACTCTGAGGGATGGGATCTCGACCTCTATAGGTAGGATGGCTTTAGAGCCATAGACCAAGGCATATGGTGTGGTACCAATTGGTGTTCTGATAGTAGTGCGGTAGGCCCATAGGGTGGGATTAAGTTGCAAGTGCCAATCATGACCAGCTTCATTGACCATTTTCTTGAGGATTTTGAGAATGGTTTTATTGGAAGCCTCAGCTTGGCCATTACTCTGTGGATAGTAGGGAGTTGAAAAGTGATGCTGGATATTGTATTGTGTGCATAAGACACGGACATCTTGGTTCTTGAATGGTCTCCCATTATCAGTGACAATGGTTTGGGGAATACCATACCAGCAAATGAGGTAGTTAAGGATAAACTTGGCTATTTTCTTACCGGTGATATAGGTCATGGGAATGGCTTCAACCCACTTCATGAAGTACTTAGTGGTGGTAATAATGAATTTATGGCCATTGGATGAGGATGGGTGGATTTGTCCTACAAGGTCAAGACCCCATTGAGAAAAAGGCCACGAAGTTGTCACAGGTTGTAATTCATGAGCTGGTGCGTGAATCAAATCTCCATACTACTGGCATTGTAGACAATTCTTAGAAAATTGTAAAGCATCATGCTCTATTGTAGGCCAGTAATAACCTGTTCTGAGTATCTTCTTAGTGAGATTAGGACTGGTAGAATGTGCGCCATAGACACCTTCATGTATGTCTCGTAAGGTAGCTTCAGCTTCTTTCGCGTTAAGACATCGTAAGAGTATACCATCGAGACTCCAGCAATATAGTGTATCACCTAGAATGGTGTAACAGGAGGATCGATGGATAAAGGTTTTGCGTTGGGTTGATGATAGTTCTGAGGGAAGGTTACTATTTTTAAGGTATTCATAGATATCTTCGTACCATGGGGAATTGGGACCAACAAGTTTGTAGATGAGTTCAATAGCTGGAACATCAACGGCTGGTATCAACAACTGCTCGATCAAGAATTCACATTTCTGTTTATTAGTAGGCATGTCTATAAGTGACCCTACAGAAGCCATATAATCTGCAGCCTTGTTATGCTCTCTTGGAATTTGCTCAAAAGTGATGCTAGAAAAGTGTGGTTTGTAGGCATCCACTAGTTACTTGTAGGGGACCAACTTTTCATCTTTTGTTTGGTACTCATCTATGACTTGGCGAATGACTAGTTGTGAGTCTCCATATACCTGTAATTTTGTGATGTCCCATTGAACTATTGTATTCAAACCTATGAGGAGTGCTTCATACTCGGCCATGTTGTTGGTGCAAGGGAATGCAAGCTGATATGACTTTGGAATATAGTCATTTTGAAGTGTGATAAATAAGATGCCGGCCCCTAATCCATGCTATGTGTAGGAACCATCAAAGTACAACTTCCACATTATTGAGTTGGAAAGAATGAAGAGATTCTCGTCTAAAAAGTTTGCTACCATGGGGTGTGTATCTGTCATGGGTGCTTTTGCTAGTTGATCTACTAGGGCTTGTCCCTTGATGGCTTTAAAATCCATATACTCAAAGTCAAACTCACTAAGTATCATGACCCATTTAGCTAGTCTGCCTGTGAGAGCTACTTTCGCTAGTAGATACTTCAATGGATCAATTTTGGCTATAAGATTTGTGTGTTGGTTTAGCATGTAATGCTGCAACTTTTGGGAAGCGAACACTACTGCTAAACAAGCTCTTTCCATCGGTGAATAATTGAGTTCATATCCCACCAAGGTTTGACTAATATAATAGATTGCATGCTCCTTTCCTAACTCATCATTTTGTGCTAGCAGGGCCCCTAGGGCTGAAGTTGTAGTTGAGATGTATAATATCAAAGGTTTATCAGCAACTGGTGGAACCAATACAGGGGGTGTAGCTAGATACTCTTTGAGCTAATCAAATGCTACTTGACACTTATCGTCCCATCGAAATGAGACATCCTTTCGGAGCAAGTGTTGAAATGGTTGACATTTATCTGCTAGCTGTAAGATGAAATGCCTAATGGATTGCAACCTTCCCTAAAGGCTCCTTAATGCTTTGAGTTTCTTTGGTGGAGGCATCTCCACTATAGCCTTGACTTTTGTGGGGTCTACTTCGATAGCTCTGTGAGATACAATGTATCCCAACAGCTTCCCTGATGTTACACCGAAGACATACTTCTTTGGATTGAGGCGCACTTGATATTTCTCAAGCCTATCAAAGATCGATCTTAGAACTTGTATGTGATCTGCCCTAGAAGATTTAGCTAGTATGTCATCCACATAGTCCTCCATGATGTGATGAAAGAGATCATGGAATATCACTGTCATTGCTCTTTGATAAGTTGCCCCTGCATTCTTTAGACCAAACGACATGACACACCAACAATAATTACCCCACGGACAAGTAAAAGTTGTTTTATGTTGATCTTCCTTTGCTATCTTTATATGATTGTAGCCAAAGAATCCATCCATGAGAGAAAGCATTTCATGACCTACAGTCAAGTCTACTATGAGGTCAATGTTTGGTAATGGAAAGTCATCTTTGGGACATGCTTTGTTAAGATCTCTAAAATCATTACACATGCGGATGCGCCCATTGGGTTTAGACACAGGTACAATGTTTGAGACCCAATCTAAATAGTCAATGGGTCGGATGAACTTTGCATCTAACAACTTCTGTATTTCCACTTTTACCAAGAGAGCTATTTGTGGGTGCATCTTCCTCAGCTTTTGCTTGACAAGTTTAACTATTGGATCTACTGTGAGATAGTGAACCACTAGCCTAGGGTCTAACCCTGGCATATCAGCATAGGTCCACGCAAAATTGATGGTTCTCTATAAGAAGAATGTGTTAAGATTCCTATGCTCTATTTCTAATAATGATGCTGCCAGGAATGTGGTCTTTGGATTTTCCTCTGTGCCAAGGTTTATCTCTGTAGAATCTTCCACTAGGAGAGCTGACTTCTCTTTATACTTAGATGGTAGGGGAAGGTCAAATCCTCCATTCTTAGGTGCCACAGTTGGGTTTTCACCATTGGATACATCCCTTTTTTTTACTATTTTGTGATCGGGAGGTGCCATAGTGTGGTTTTCACCTAGAGATCTTTCTTTATTTTCACTTTTGCGACTGGAGGATTTGGCATTCTCACCAAAATAAGTTGTTGGCTCTAGTTCCATTACAAAACCTGCTTTATGACTGCTGAGAGGGATATTATCCTGGATTCCTATGAACTTAGCTATAGCTTCAACATTCTAAAATACATCTATAATGGGGGACCTTTGTTGGTCCCAATCGATAAGTTCAGGGTAGACAAGTGTTACTTTCTGGGTGTTTGTGGTGGATGTTAGGGATACAGATGATAGCATAAATACAAAGGATTCTAAAAATAGGTCAGTCATATCGAGGGGAGATTCATCATTGATATCCTCATTAGACGTTGAATCTATGAGAGAAGTTTCAGCCACCTTGTCGAGGATACCCTCGATGTCTAAGGTGCGCAGTACCTTTCTACCAAATCCTAACCCCCTCTTGTCTAGTTTCTTTGTCACAATGATGGGTTCCATTGTTCCTTGATTCTATTTCCCAAGGCCACCTTTGCCTTTATAGCCCATGTTTTTGACTATCCTTAAGCCATTGCCATATTGCTTGACTGGTATTGTGACTGGTTCTTTCCCCTTATAGAGCCAAGAAGAAATCTCCTCAATAATTTCCTCTTCCAATAATTTTCCCTGTTGGAATTGGGTTAAAGATGCTGGGGGAGGGATAGCTACTTTTTTAGTTACTTTGGCAATGGGCGGTTGGCCATAAGATTTAGGGGATAAAGGCATCCGCTCTACACAACAAGATTTTGAGATATCATATGTTCCAAAGCCTATATCACGGATGTGAGCTTTGATTTCAGGAAAAGGATTAGGTTCACTTGCAGAGGCTTCTGTCATATTTTTAGGATCGACATATAGAGGGGATTCAAGGGCTTTGTCATTATTGGGCACTTGGTTACAATTCTTATAACTGCCTTGTAAGACACTGCAGAATTCAAAAGGATTGGGGTCTCCTAGGATAGTTATCTTTGTACCATTGAATGGGAACTTTAGAGACTGATGGTACATTGAGGGAACAACTTTCATTGCATGGATCCATGGGCGACCTAGGATAATGTTGTAAGGCAGCTAAATGTCAAGGACCTGGTACCTGGTTTCAAGCATGACGAGGCCCAGTTGTATAGGCAAGTGGATAACACATTTTGAGCGGCGTTGAGCATCATCATATCCCTTGATTGTAATACTTTGATCAATGTTGACATGATCCTCAGAGTATCCCAATTGCTTAAGTAACTTTAAAGAACATATGTTGAGACCAGCACCACCATCTATGAGTATGCGTTTGATTTTGTGCTTATGGATGAGCACCTCAATATCAAGGGCATCATTGTGATATAGATCATGGGATGGGAGGTCCTTTTCAGAGAAGAGCACATTGTAGGGTGATGCAATGTTACCTACTATAGCTCGTAAATCTGTGACCGCTATATTGTTAGGAACTAAAGACTCTTGGAGGGCTTTTTCTAGCACCAGTTTATGTGTGGGTGATGACCATAGAAGGTCCAAGATAGAGATCTGTGTAGGGGTTTTCCCTAGATGTTCGATAAGGTTATAAATGGATTGAGTTGGGAGACAAGGTGTAGGACCACGAATGGTGACATGACCACGATGAGTTGTAATAGTGCAATCCATAGATTTTCCTTTGATTGTGAGGGTAGATACCTGACTCTCTTGAAAACAATCCACAATGGAGTCAAAGGAAGTGGAAGCATTATTGACACCTTTACCTTTATCCTAAGGAGGAGGCGGACCATGGTGAGGGAATGGTTCCTTGTACATGTTGAGGTCTTTGTTCATGTGTTGAGCTGGTGGTTCATCCTCAAAAGAGATTTGGTTGCCCTCGATGAGATTTTGGATTAAGTGCTTTAGTTTCATGCACGATGTGGTTCTGTGCCCTTTGCTCCTATGGAATTCACAATATTCGTTTTCTTTGTACCGTGTAGTTTTGTAAACAGGTTCATCATATGGGGGAGCATCAGGTAAGGTGAGTAGCTCTTTGTGTAAAAGCTTCTGTAGGACTGACTCTATGGGCTCTCCCAAGGGAGTGAATTAATGCCGCGGAGGGTAATCTTGTTGATGCCGCTCTTGTTGTCATTGCTGTTGGTTTTGATACGGTTGCCACTGTTGTTGCTGCTGTTGAGGTGGAGTTTGACTTGGTTTGGAAAGCTGAAGAGGTGTTTGCAATGTTTGGACATGTTTAGAATTGACCACCCCATCATTGACCATGTTTTTATTTTTGTTCCAAAACTTTGGTTTATCATTTATTTATTGTTGAGGAGCATTATCTTTCATTTCTTTGAATATTTTGACCACACCCTTAGTAATGAGGGCCTTTTCTATGTTGATCCCCTTGTATGTTATTTTGTCAAAGGTTGTAGCACTAAGAATTTGCAAATGAAAACCCAATTCTTGGTTGAGATTCTGCACAAATATGCTAACAAGCTACTTTTCAGGTATCTTGAAGGGGAATTTGCTAGCCATTTGTCTCCATCGTTGAAGGAAAGAAATGAAAGTTTCACCATTTTTCTGTTTGTTGTTGCATATATCAGTCATGGAGATCTCATGCTCTATGTTGTAGGAGAAATGGGTGGCAAATTTCTTTGCTAGCTCGTTAAAAGACTTGATACCCATGGGTAAGTGTGAGAACCATTCCATAGCTTGACCTCCAAGACTACGAGGAAAGAGACGCATAAGATATGTGTCATTATGTGAGACCTTGAAACAAGCAAGATAGAATTCCCTGAGATGGTCTTTTGGGTCCCCTTTTCCTTTGTATTTATCAAATTTGGGAATAGTGAAATTTTAAGGAAAAGGGATCATGGATAATGACCAATCAAAAGGATAAGGACACACTTCTTCTAAAGAGAAGGTCTTCTTGGTGTGGCCAAACGTAAGACCAGATCATTGTTGTTGAACCTTCGCAATTTTTAGCTCCATAGTTGTGGGAGGGGTTGGAAACATCTCCTGTTGTCCTAGAAGTAGTTGTTGTTTCCCATACAGAAGATTGTAGTGTAAGCCATGGGCATTGGTGTTATAAGGGTCATATGATTGGTTGGGGTCGTATGTGTTGTATGTTGGGTTTAGATTGGGTTGGAATTGGATGCTTTGATTTGGAGGAGGTGGGGGTGGTGCTAGATAAGAATGTAGGCTTTGCAATGGTTGAAGAAAAGAGTTTGGTGGGGGAAAGCTAAAGTTTGTTGGGTTAGGTTGTGGTTGCGAAACATAGATTTGGGAAGTTTGGTTTTGGGAATGTTGAGGGTGGATAGGCAATGTGTTGAAAAAGTTTAACGCTGATGATCATTGTGGTGGGGGGACATAGGTAGACGTGTTTTGCGATGGTGGAGGTTGATTGAGGGTGAGCATAGAAGAATGTTGTGGTTGGGGTTGCATGACCCTGGTTGGTTGAAGGATACGAAGGTTTGATGATGTTGAGGGTGGTGTTTGTTGAGACCCTTGTTGCATGGCTACGTAGTTGTTCCCTGGATTGTAATTTGGTGGGAAACCTTCTCGTGATGGGGTAGCCAAGTTTCCACTTACGATTGCTGTGGGCATTCTAGGAGTTTGTTGCATGTTTGACCAAGCTATGGTGGCTTGTTTGGCTAGCTCTTCTTGACATTGGAGAGTCTCTTGTTGGTTTTTGTAGATCTCCATAGGAGTTAGAAGTGGTGATATGGGTCTCTCTCGTGTTGGGTTTTGATAAAGGGGATTCTCATATTGTGCCATCGTTCTCCCTTGTGAGCCTTGCCTATGTAACGGGGTGGTTACCATTGACATGGTTTGGACCGCCATTATAGTATCTTGGGTGTTGTTAGGCTCGCTAAGTTTAGATAGTTCAAAACCTTTGGGTAATTTGGCTCCTTGCTCTGCTAGCAAGTGAAAGAAATGATCGTGGTTCTCACTAAGGATTTTGTCAAAGGTGGCCACAGCTCTAGGATCTTGTATGAATTCATCAAGGTCTTGTCCATCTTCTTGAGAGGATTGACCTTTTTCAAAGTGTCACTCTTCTTGAGATGGGACTTGATCTATGGTATAACCTTGTGGAACAAAATCCGGAGGCATGTCGGTGATATAGTGAGGTGTACTTACCAAAGGGACCCTACCTTCTTGAGATGGGACTTGATCGATAGTATAGCCTTGTGGAACAAAATCTGAAGGCATGCCGGTGGTATAGTGAGGTGTACTTACCAAAGGGCCCCTACCTTCTTGAGGATTGTTTGGTTGGTCAAGCTGCGGCATGTTTGGAGAGTTGGTCGATCTTTCCGTGGGTGTCTTAGGAGTAACCTTGGGAGTAATGTTGGATCGGCCTGATTGAGGTGTGTGAGGAGGCGATTTGTGCTTCCTCATGACAACTTGCTTGGACTTCATAGTTTGCTAGAGTCTAGTGGTTACCATGGAATACACTAGGACAATATGCTAGGATTTTGCTTGTATTTTGGAAAAAGACAAATTTTGATGCACAGTTTATTAGACCAAAGGCATTGTACTGTTTGACCAAAGGTGCAGGACTATGTTACCAAAAGCAAGCTACTGTAATACCAAAGGTGATGGACAAAGCTGCCAAAGGTGAGGTACTGCTATACCAAAGGCAAGCTACTATTTACCAAAAGCGAGCTACTATTATACCAAGGGTGCCGAAGTAGTTTTGCTAGAGGCGAGGTGCTGCTATACCAAAGGCGAGCTACTGTAATACCAAAGGTGAGCTGTTGTTATACCAGAGGTGCTAAAGTAGTGTCTAATGCTTTAAAAGGCAAATTTTGATAGATTTGGTTTTGTTTCTGATTGGATTTGCGTTGGCAAGAGAAAACACGTCAAACAAGATTGCAAAAAGGACTAACACAACAGATAGTGTATGTTTGAAGCTCACAAAAAAGCCCAATGTTTCCATAGGTATAAGACAATTGCAAACAATATCAAGCACTTTTTATCCCTAGAGACAAGGTGTCATTTCAATAGATCAACTCACAACTTAAAACTCTGTCGACCAAATGTCATTCCATAAAGGTGTCAGACATTTGTATCTTTGCGAGAGATGATAGGTAGGGATATCTCACCCTCCCCTCGAAAAGCTCAAGTAGGTCACAAGAGCTTTATGGCTGAGGGAATACTATCTCTTCTCAAGGGAGCCAATGGTGAGTATCTTGAGGGCTTAAATCAATTCCCCTTGCACTGATGATTACCACAACGTTCAGAGGTAGATCGAGTAGTCACTATCTAGAATGGTTCTTAGTAACTTTGAGGGATCAATGCCTTACGAGCAATGCAACAAGCTACTAAAAGCTTTAACCAATCCTACTAAGAGTATCAAACACTTTGCTCGATGTGAAAATCATTTTCACAAAGAGCTAGTACACCTCTTTTCAGTTTGACACCACAAGGTAAGGCTAACGTCGATTAGGACTTGGCTTTCACCTTATCCTCTTATATAGTGGTTCAAAGGAAAACTCTGCTTAGGGTCGTCCCTTTTGGATGAAACATAATCCAAAAGCAGGCCCTTCTAAAGGAATAACTGAAATGTAAGAGCAAGCATGTCAAACAAAGGTTCAATTTTCCATTATAAGAAAAATAAGGTGCAACTAGATTAGGCACACACACATTTGTAGTTGTCAATTGTCCCTTATGAAATTGAAGTGTTTGGCATTCATGTCCATTGTCCCTTAGAAAATTGAAGTATTTTTGCATACATGTCCATTGTCCCTTAAGAAAAGTAATATGTTCCTAAGACTTAGATTGCCAAAGTGATTTGTTCAATTATCCCTTAAGAATGGCAATATGTTTCTAAGACCCAGTGTGATAGATCAAGATTTCTTCAATGCTCGTCCTACATGAACATGTTAGAAAAACCCATTTGCTCTGTGTAAGTGATAAGAAGTTGCAACAGGTCAATTAGTTCCACAAAAACCCACAAGTTAGCAAAAATAAATCAACTTGAACAAAAGTGCTTTACTGTCTTACCGGAGGTGACTTACTATTATGTTGAAAGCACTAAACTGTATTACCGAAAGCGAGTTGCTCTAGACTAGAGGCGATGCACTGTGCTACCAAAAGTGCCGCTCTGTGCTATCAATAGTGCGGTACTGTCCTACCAAAAGTGCTTTACTACCCCAAATCTAAAAAAAGTTGTATTTTGTCAAAAAAGTTAGGTCAAAAGATAATTTCATGTTTGCTTTGTAGATCTGGGATGTAATGGTTGATAGATCTGTAACCTGGGATTAAGAACAACTCAAAGAATGCCACAAATAGATAGGTTAACTCAAAAATTGAAAATACTCCTAAATACGTCAGCTTAGGAAGTATCAAAGATAATCGAAAGACAAATAAATCAACTTGTTAGTCAATCAATGATAGTTATATGAGTTAAAATCCTGCAAATCACAAAGCAAGATCTCAAAAACCCTAATATGCCAGAAGCGCCTTACTGCTCTACCAAATGCGCCGAACTATTTTACTAATAGCGCGCTACTATGCTACCAAAGGCGCTACAGTATCGCCTGAGGGTGCTATACTATACTACCAAAAGCGCCTTACTATACTGCCAAAAGCACTTTACTGTGTCTTTTGTGCTATTCCGTACTGTACTTTAAAAAAAAATCAATTTCTCAAGGAAAAAGAGGGATTAGTAGGTCCCACCGGGTGTACCAGAATATGTATGAGGAAAATTGATTATGATAAAAATAACAAATCAAAAACCCATAACATAAAGAGAACTAATCTAAATAAAAGCCATTATCAATAAATCAAATGAAATAAGAAAGCTTTTACCCAAATTGTGTTGTTCTCTTTGTTAGAATGTGGATTGCTCAATAATGCTACGAAACCATGTTTGTAACAAACAAGTGTAGGTGCTCAAAGATCAATGTCAAAAGATCATAAAGTTGCTCAATCAATGCGATGTATGCTCAAAGCGCTGTAAAGGATGCCTTAGAATAAGTGATCGAAGAGGATTTGTGAAGGAGATGAGGGGTTTTATATAGGTTTCAATGAAGACCGATCAACGGTCCAAATAATTCAGAAGAATCAACGGAGGAGATAAAACAAATAACCATGATGAATGTGCACACGACATGTGTCAATCCATAAGGATATTTTTATTAAGATGTGATGAAAACAAGATTGATTGAATAGATAACTCAACATGTGATTTTGCCTTTTTTAGAGTTCTAAAAATAAGACTGATTGTGCACATGAGTTAACAAGATGTATTTAAGAGGATTTGGAAGAAAACTGAAATTAAATAAATAAATTTATTTAATTGTTTGTGCATGAGAGAGGAACAGAAGATTATAAATAAAATATTTTATTTTATTTATTTTTAGAGGATTGAGATAATTTAAATAAATTTGCATGATGTATTTAAATTTAGAAGAACAATTGATTTAATTAAATAATGTAGAATTATTTAATTATAGATAAGATAGAATTGGATGAATTAATTAAATAATTGGATTTATTTAATTAATGTGGACTTGAATTTTGGAAAGAGGATAATGATTTAATTAAATAATAAACATTATTTAATTTTGGAAGAAAATAGAGGAATTTAATTAAATTAATTAAATAAATACAATTTATTTAATTAATGTTGAATTTTGAAATTTTGGAAGAATTTGATGAAATTAATTAAATAATTAGATTATTCAATTAATGTTGAATACAAGTGATTAGACAGATTAAACGAAATGTAAGTGGTGCGACAACTTGGTCATTTTAGGGTGTCTACAAGTGGAATTTCTTTATGTAATTTGATGTGTTCAGAAAAAGAGCCTTTGAGCAATGCAATTATGTAATTTCTCTTGTAAAATAGAGTATTTTGTACTTGTAATCTTTATTGCAAAAATGTTGTTATAATCATCTGAAGTTGTAATCTAAATTGTTAGTTTTGACTCAATGGATTTATTGAAATAAACTATGTATGTTGTTGATTATTGTTTAATTTCAATAATGCAGTTGTGTAATCCCTAGAGATACTAGTTTAACTTGATGATATGAGACTATGTTATGTTTTGTTATCATTACTTCTATTTTAAAAAAATTTGCCCTTTATATTGCTAGGTTAAACTTAACTCTCTAGGGTTTTATGGCGGGGCATTACACTTGGTATCAAAGCCTAGGTTGCAACACTGAGACCTCTGGATTGTTGTTGTTGCTCTAGGTTAAGTGATTTTCTCCTTGTGGTGAGTTGGTAATGGTACCTTTCACCTATGTGCATTAGTATGACATTAGAAGGTTGATAAGTTTACAGACTTGTTCTTAGATTCTGGAAGAAATAAATCATTTATGCTTTGTTTTACCTATGTGTCTACTATGTGTTCTTTCTCCTTCTTTTCTGGAAATGTGATGATATATCTAACAATATGTTTTTTCCTAAATGTTAGTGCTTGTTGTTTTGTTGAGGCTTTGAGTTTCTCCTTTGATCTCTAGTGCGTTATAAGAAAGAAACATGGTTACGGTTAGTGCCTGTGATTAAGTATTAGAATGATTTAATCAATTGATGGCATCATGCATCACAAGTTACGTGGTTATGCGATGTTGTAAAGTGTGGGGTATCTTTATGTGGTTGCTTGATAATCTATATCTATTTCCTAGTCGGTCATGACCTCATCTAGAAGATCTATTGTGATTTATGAAAGTTATCATTGTGTATGCCTATGTAAGAACTATGTGTAGGAGATCAAATTGGAGCTTGCGTTGGACTTGTGAGATCATGAATGTGATACTATAAGTCAATTGTAGTTATCAATTATTCTTGTGTGTGACATCCTACATGTCCTATGTGAATATCTTCTTGCATAAGGAAGTAATGAAATATTTTTTTAATAGCCTAGTAAAAAAAAAATTGTACTGTATTAAAGATAGAAGTTGTTTGTAAATAAGTAGCGACTGTGTTGCCCTAAATCTTTATATAAAAGTTGCTTAGATAAGAGGATGTAGTTAACTAAATTGTTTGAGTGTTGGTGTACATTCTTTAACAAATTTTGGACCTTGTGTCCTTGAGTGTTGTGTAGCGGATACTCCCTTTTTGTGGTTAAATTAATCACATTGTGATGTGAATTTGTTTTGTAATTTGGTTGTTTTAGAATTTTTTACAGTTGTTTCATGTGTTGTTGGGGGTTAACAATGAATTTTCTTTCCTTAAAATTTCTTATGTCAGGAGTGGTCACCAAAACTCTTTTCTTATACTTGATTTATTGTTGAAAATTACCAGCATTTTATGACTTAAGATTGAATTTGATTATTTCCTCACTTGGATTTGCATTTTTTTTTAAATCTCTATGGTGGCTATTCTGAATGTTTGTTTTTGTGGCCCCGTTTTGTGTTAAGTGTTGTTTCTATCATGTTCATTTCGAACCTTTGATAGTATGTTCAAGGAAGTACTCTATGGAGGATTGTACTTTGTATGTTGACAAATAGTTGAAAGCATAGTGGAAATAAGATATGAAATGTATTTTTCCTTGATGATACACATTAAAGGTAAAGAATTGATGTTCTTCTTGTCTTTATTAATCGATTGTGCTTGTATTGTGAATAATTGCTTGATATGGATGCGTATGTTGGCAATAGAAAATTTTAATACTAATATGTTCTGTTTCCACCCTAGTTTGTGACTTCCAGGAGGAATTCAAGTTTTAGGGGGGGAGGATGTAGTGCCCCTCCATTCTCACCTTGGATGTGCTGGTGATCGGGCTAAGGAGCATGAAGGAGAAGGTAAAATACTTGGTATACTTAGGGTATGATAGACATGTTGATGGTAGGCTTACTATTATGATGTGGTTGATGACACTCATTGATGTTTACTATGATGACACTGTTGATATTTTATGATTAGTACATTATGCTTATTTTGTGATCAATTATGGGTTAATTGCTTATGTAGATTAGTTTTACTATGTGATTTATGCGATTATCTGATTATGTGTTATCTGGTTGTTTAGTTACTAATGAACTTGTTTAATGTGGATACTTGTGATGTGTTTTGTGAAACAACAATGTAGTATTACTCATAATGAGTACCCTACTACACTGTGATTCCCTATCACTATGTGCCTGTTTGGATGATTAGATATATGTTTGTATTCGACACGTTTGTTTGCTGCAGGTTGCAGGTACCAGACATCGACTCCACCTGAATTGGTAGGTTTGTGTGTACCTTCATAACAATGGAAGTTGTGGAATGGAGATGACATGAGGTCCCTTAGTTGACATCATTCTCGATGAGGATGAGTTCTCAGTCTTGTGTTTCATCAGTTAGGTCAATTGGTGCATGACTATGAGTCTCTGTTATTCTTTGGTATCTTGTTGTTGGAGAATGTTGGTATGTAGTTTTGGTTTGAATTGTATTTCCTCTGTAGATTGCTGAGCACTGTGTTGTTGTCACTCCTCTATAACATTTGGAAATCTATCAATTTAACCCTTGTCTATGATCGATATGTCAATGAATTTTAAACTTAGGTTTTATACTCATCTATTGTCTAAATTTAATCACTGTAACCACCAACCAAGACACTCCTATATACATTCTTGTACTTTTCCAAGCAATTTCTACATTGTATCTATACCCTTACTTGTTGAATGTAGCTTAATGGTTAATCAGGTCATATTATCAAACTCTTCTTGTTTAAATCCATGATACAAATAATCTTTGGTTCTTTCTTGTGCCTTATTAGTGTATCTTGCACCAAATCCTCATTTTTTCAAGCAAAGTCTAGATAACTTCTTTGTTTCTAGTTTTCAATCAAATACCCAACTTCTGCAAGAAAGATTAAATCATTTCAATGTGTCTATCTGCTAAACTTGTATAGAAAGACATTTGTATTGTGGAGATCTTAACAGGTGCCTTTGATAGGTGTCAAACCATACTAGGAAGTTTCTTAATGATAATTATACCTTTTGATAAATGTCGATCCATACTAGGAAGTATCTAAATGTTAGTAATTATCTTTTGATAGACATTGACCCATATTAGAAGGTCATAAATATTAAAATTATTCCTTTTTGGTAGTCGAGTGCCAATGTACCCTCCCACGTTGCTTTTGCATGTCGACTGAGGTAGTTATTGCCACCACAGTCTGGTAGAAATTGAATTGCTAGTTTTTCTATATTAAGCATTGAGGAAGTTTCTAAAGGGGGATGCCATTAAACCTTAGTGTGGAAGGAAGTAGAGAGAGATTGTAGCCAGAAGAGTAGAAAAGGAGAAACATTCGCATTGCATGTTTTGCTCAACATTCAGACATAATGGGAGCCCATTAATAGTTGTGAAGAGTCTCTTGTTCTAGTGGGAGTGTCTGTGGTGGAGATTTTGGCAAGCTATCAGGATGTAAGAGATGGTGCCGCAAAGGATTCCATTGAAGAAGTGTTGAGGATATTGTATTTTGGGCGCTTGTTCAATGTGGTAGAACAGAGTGAATCAGCGTCAATTATGTGGTAAAAAATGCACGAGCGTAGCTCCTATCTTTCATATGATTTTGTCATAGATGACACCAATAAGCCTTTGAGAGAAGAATATCTGGACCAACTTTCTCATTTGGGGTCTCTAATGGTTTCGCACCCACAAAATGCAACTTTTTTTTCCATAAAATTGCTCTTGAGAATTGTCTGTACCATGCCCGACATTGGCAACTCAACTTTGAACAGCCCATTCATCTAGATGTTTTAATATCTTTTCGACAAAATCCTCAAATTATCTCTGAACAGTTCTCAAAGAGGGGAAACAAGTGTTAGTTGGTTGCTCTGGGATAACCTGTGTGTTGGTGTTTCAATTCGCACCTCTGGAATGCGAGTTGGAAATGGACAGCTATGCACAGATAAACTGCTCTCCTATTGGAAGGGGGAGTTCCCTTTTTGCTGATGTTCACTGAAAAGATAATTAAATAAAACTTCACCTAACTTCTTTTTGAGTCTCAGCTGCGAGCACAAGGTTATAAAACTCTAAACACTGCAGAAGAGGTTTTTTCCTTTTTTAAAACTTCCACTACAACTAGGCATAGACTAACAATGCTTTTAATCTCCTGAGTAAATTCAAAGCAAAGGAAACTAAAAGTGAACAAGGAATAATTGTTAACACAAAAACTTAAGCAATTTTCTTCCAGATTTACACCACAAGACTTATAGTACTTTAATGATGGATGCTGAAATGAAAGCTACAAAAGCTACACATCTTACGACAATAACTTGATGAATTGAGATAGAATATAGGAGCAAAATAGGCATGAGACTTCTATTCAGTATCATAAAGTTGGCACAACTCCAGGATAGCAATGCTGCAGCAAAAGGCAGGCATACAGCAAGCGATCAAACACCAGAGAACAAATTACACAAAGTGAACAGACACTTGGAATATTAAGATTTGCAGGCTAGAATAGGCACAACAAATTTGCTATCACAATTACCATTACATACAATGGGAAAGGATGCCTTTATTTATACTAAAATCAAAGGAGTAGGGAACCCTAAAATCTCTTTGATTAACCCTAACTTGCCAACTCACAAGCTTTATTCCTATTCTAAGACAAAGATACAATAAACAAATGTTTTAAAGCAAAGAAGATTCCAACTATCACAAGGTGATTTCTTTTCTAAATATAGAATGGATGAGCTTAGGATGAAAGCACATGCTTTAAAACAAAAAGCATATGTTTTAAAGCTATTTTTTTTTTTAAATGCATCCTCATCATCATTCATGCTTTTTGGTGATGTCATTTGTTGATATTCTGGGAAACAATATCTTCTAAAAAGTGAGTGACTGCATCTCTGCCAGGAACACTGATACTCTCTAGAATGATATTCTGATTCTCTAACATTTCTTCACCATTGGCAACCATCTGAAGAAATTCATGAACTTCACATGCAGCCTTGTCAAATTTCAATGTCATTGCAGCAAAATGACTCATCTTGCCAGCACTGATATCATGATTAAAATTGTTGTAGACGAGTCTGGAACTCTGCTTGCACTTCCCTGAGATCATACAGGGTACCATCTTCTCTTTCATACGAACATGGGATCTAAGAGACAAAAGATCTGACAAACTTGAGGATGTTGACTACCTTTTCTTTCCATTCTGTCAACTCTGAAATCATACTGTCATAAGTTTTTACTATGAAAAGATATTGCATTTTCCAAGTAGAAATTATCTTCTTATCTTCAGCTGAATCAATAGAATCAAATGCAATCTTCAAGTCAGAGATAATGATCTCAAACACTGGTCTATTTTTTGCCATGGTCTGCTGCAATCCCTGTATGCCTTGGCGTAAATCATGACCATTGTACTTCAATTGATAAAGCTTTGAAAGCACAACTCTCCCTTTGGTCACAAATTCTTCCACCCAACTGTTCATGTGCCTCCCACAGAGAACCAGCTGACTAAAATGCCGCTGATCGGTTGGTGATTCAAGATTTGGTGGAAGAAGTAAATCAGCCTGTGAAGTGCCATGGAAGAGGTTAGAAATGTACTGTCGCAGTGTCAAACTTCAGCTTTGAGAGCTACCTTGTCTTCTCCATCTTTCAACACCCTTTCCTTCAAATTATCTGCTGCAACCTCAAAGAGATTGAAGTCTGTATGGCAGGTACTTCTGCCAATGTTAGCTTTGACAACCGTGAAGTCATCAACCTTGACATCATCAGCACTTATATTTTCTGGCGGTGTTGTAGTTTCAAGGATTATTTCTCCATCTGCATTCTTCTCAATGCAAACCTGCTTCTTCAACTTCTTGTCTTGTGTGTCTTGGTAGACACTTTTCAGCTCTGTTAAATCTAGCTAATATGAGGGCTTTCTCCTCTTCCTTCCCAGAATGTTTTCAAGCCAGGTTGAGCCTTCATCTCTTTGAAACTCGGTTCTGACCTCATCAGCTCCTGATGAATCAATGTGTGCATCAGAGTTGTGAATCGGTGAATCTGGCTCTGAATCTATGTGGATAGGAGAAGTGATCAGTGAAGAAGGAGGAGAAACATGATCCGAAGGTAACACTTCAACATGTGGCGTTGTTTCAATAGGAACTTCTGGTTCAACTGGTGGTTGTTCCTGCTAGACATGAGTTGGAGACTCATCCTTTTTCCTCTTTAACTTAGTCATTTTTGTTCCTTCTAGAAGAACACTCATAGATTTTACACATCATTTTGTCTTGGAAGTGGAAGGCTCTGATGGTTGCACAACTGGTGGCTCTGCTAACGAAATATCATCCTTCTGCTTAGTCTTCAAGAATATCAAACTGTCTTTAACCACTCGACTTGTTCTTTCTTCAATGGAAGTGCTCTCTTTTACTGACCAATTAACTGGTGGCAACGGTTGTTGCTCAATTTAGTCTCTGAAATACGTGGGAAGTAGAACTTCACCACTCTCTGTCAAACCCTTGATATCTTCTGATAGGATATCAGACATCTGCTGAAGAGTAAACCTATTGTAACTGCATTCTCACACTTCAAACTCATCAGCACAATTAGCCCAAAAGTCTTCAACCACAAACTTGTGTGTATAATTTTGTCCAAGATGTGATGCATAAACACCACGGGGATCATATGAAGATCTCTTGTCGAAAAACTTAAGACCATATCTGGATGATTCATTACCGATTGCCTTGGCATCTGCTCCAGATCTACATCTATAAATACTCACCCAAGTGGAAAATTGAAAGTTGTCTTGCATCTGCTACTCAAAAATCTATGAACTTCATAGGCTTGCCTCAAAAATTCCATAAATGCTATTTCATCTAAAGGATAGCGCGGCAACATGGTTGGCTCTCCTGAGAATCCATATACTCTAATGTAGGAAAAAGTAGGAAATTGCATAAACCAATCAGCCCATTCTGCCATTTCTATTCTAGCATCCGTTGAAAATCATATATGCAACTCGTTGTCCATGTCTCGCGCTACATGCATCAAGAATGCATCATTCACCCGCCTATAATGTCGATCAGCTTGAGAGATTTCTAACTGCGGGAAATGATGATACACATGCTGAATACCCAGAGTTCCAACAACATTCAAACCTCTGAATTGACCCTGAAAAGCCATCAAATACACAAGCTATGATATCATGTGGAATTCATGAGCTCTTTGAAAATCAATTATTTGTTGGTGGAGACTATCACCGATGAGTTTCGACCAGTCATAGAATCCAGTTCCATCAACAATTTGGGACATGATGTAAAACATCCAAGGCTAGAATTTGTTAGCATCTGCTTGACCCATGATCCGACTTAGTAGAGTAATCATTATTGCATGTTCCTCCTTGAATTCTCCACATCCAACGTTCTTTGGCATAACGTTCTGCTTCTCTTTTAACCATCTCTGACCAATCTTTTTTCTGTATTTTTCTTTATCATTGTTCCAAACCCTCTTGCATTCTTCAAGTGAAATAGTTAAGTTTTCTCTCCAAATAGGTATTGTAAAACACTTCTCTATGTCATTTGGCCTCAGGTTGTAGAGCACACGTCCATCTCTTGACTGGATTTCTCTTGTGACCAAATTGTAATGTGTCATGCAAGCAATTAAAAACTTGATACTTTGCATTGTGATAGGAAAGGATGCTACTGCAAGCAAACTGGAGTGTCCTAGATTGCTGATAACATTATTTCCTGCATCCTCCAAAGAGTGTAAATTGATTACTGGAAGAACTTTATGCAAGTCTGTTTCACAAGTTCTTAGGTAATCGTGAACCAACGCCTTTTTGGGCCTGATTTGTGTTAGAGAGTACTGCATATTGGAAGATTTGAAAATTGACTATGAACACACCTATGTTGGAAAAATCTTAGACAAATAGCTGAAAATTATTTGCTAATTTTTAGAAAAAGCAGAGTGTGAGCCAAAAAAAGCTGGTACATGGGTTTTTTAGGCAATTCTGTTTTGAAGCAACCCAGATTGTCAAATTTTGAAAAAGCAGAGATTTTCTTTAAAAAGCAAGAAAAAAGTAGATTCCCGAAAAAAGCAAAACTCCAATCTTCAAGAGGATAATAATCTGGATGGACCCATCTCGACGAAAACTGAAAAAGCTCTGGTCAGATTTCTAAAAAATGATCCCCTTGAAACAAGGACCCTAAAAAAGTGAACCTCCCTACTTCCTCAACCCGAAACTATGAAGAACGCTAAAAAAGCACTTCGTTTGGGTCTTCGAATCTTCGTTGAAAGAAAAATAAAAATCTTTCCTCTGGATGCAACCTACAAAAGATAATGAAATAAAGAAGCCAAATACTTATCTTTATAAATCTTTAGGGCAAAAAAGTAGCTTTATTTGTGTGAGAATAAAACTTCACTCTCATCCATGAAGAAAGCAACTTTTAAAGCATAAATCCAAGTGGATGTCTTCGAATAGGAAGAATCCCTATTTTGTAGTTGCCTACGGCTTCATATGTAAGATGACGAAAAATATCTTCTTTTGATGATGTCATCAACACGCGAGTTGAAAGAAGTGCTAGCCAATTTTTCTTCGTTTTTGACACTTCAACACTCGTTTTGACTTAAATATGACCTATCTCTGACTTCAACAAGGCTGAAAAATGTCACTGTTGACTGAAAAAGCTAACTGATCCTGACATTTTGGAGACCTATCAACTGAGATTCCATCCCCTACCTCCGACTGACGATCTGACATCATTTGACCAAGTTTGACCTCCCAAAAACTGCCAACGGGCAAAGATTGGGCACAAAACTATTGAAAAACACTGTGGACATGGAAAATATTCTAACACTACTCAAGTTGGGTGCCCCAAGTCACCTGGGATGCATGGTTTCACCAGACTTAGCCATTTTTTCAATTTTTGCAACTTCTTCAATTTCTTGATTTGCGTGCGTGTTTCAGTGGTGGAGGACCCCTGTTTGGCTATCGATTTCTATCAACTAGGATGAAACTGAGTCTAATGATCTAGAAAATATGCTGGCTTGATGAAAACTGAGCTAATTGTACCTCCTATTTGCCTCAAAAAATGTGCCAAACTGATCAACTCTAAACTAGACCGGGCCGACGGAAGGAGATTCATGTTTTTTGAGAAAAAACTTCAGAAATAAACTAACTCTGAAGAGTTTGGGTGCCCCAAGGCTCCTGGGGCGCCTGGTTTGCCATGCCTTAGAAAATTTTCTAAAAACTCAATTTGTACCATTTCTCATTTTCCGTGCCAACAACCCCTGTTTGATCTTCAATTTCAGTCGTTCTGATGATTGTCGAGGCGAGACAGAGGGTGATCTAAGCAATCTAAACATATCTATGATGAAATCTTAGTTTTGACTGACTTTTAACTAAGTTTGACCAAGTTTGACCAACCAGAAATAGGCTGACTGAAGCATTTTCGACGTTTCTTGAAAAATGTGAAAAAAACTAACACAGGAAAGGTTGGGCATCCCAAGTCACCTAAGGTGCCTAGTTTCACCAGACTTAGTCAAATTTATGATTTTCCAACCTCTCATTCCACCTTGGATCCATCTTGCATCGTCGAGTCGACGACTGTTCGTGGGTTCTACGTCGTTGAAACAATGTTGAAAACTTGTCGATGACCTCTGACAAATGAACTTTCTCTGTTGATGACTTTAGAACTCATGCTTCACCTTCTGAAAAAGTAGAAATGACCCAGTAGAGAAAACTTGGTCGTTTGAAGATTCCGTCTAAACCGTGCCAATCGTGAAGCAAAATCGACCAATGAGAATCAAGCGCAACACCTGAGTCAAAGATTCTATTTTTTGAAACTTTCTATTTTTAGAAAGTTTTTCTAGTATCCATATCTCAAGAAACCCAGAAAACCTAATCTGACGTCTATTTTTAGAAATTTCTATTTTTAGAAAAAAAAATTTAACTTTTTGACGAAAAATTTTCTAGACTTGTTCAAAATGCCTTAATGAAGCAAAATTTTTGGTTGGGTACAATAATTGGCTCTGTCTGGGGACCATGGCGGATACTTATGGCATAGGAGAACCAAGAATCTCTGGATTTTTTAAAGCTTGGACCAGTGCCTTATCCATTAGGCAATAGAGTCAGGTCACATTCCTAATCACCTAAAACAAGACTTTTCCCTACATCACCTAAGAAGCTGGAACTTTCTAGAACACAAAGAACACAACTGTCACATTATGGAAAGGGGAAAAACATTACGACATAATGATCACATTACAGAAAGGGGAAACACATTACGAGAAAAAAATGTGTTTCACGCGCTCTTTTTCCTAAGCGAGGATGAGATGAGATTAGGACTGTCGCATAAAACCATCAATCGACTCAGAAAAGTAAGAACCATCTCTCTTTAGCTGTGAAGATTGTCTTGGTAACACAAAACTTTTCTTTCTCTACAACATCTCCACAAAGAGCCACAATTCAAGAGGGTATTCACATTCAGGCCACAAGAAGTTCCTAAGGAACTGGTTGATATGCCAAAGATCAGGTGGAGCATCTTCCTCTAATGCAAGCAACCTCTGTAACAGGTGAAGGTACAGAACCTCCTTCTGAAGATATACAGGAAAGTCTTGTGGCCAAAGTATATCTATGGGAATGGTTATCACCACATATTGAATATGAGTTTCATTTATATCTTGTACACACACAACTTTATATTCAGTGAATGCATCATCTTCCAGAAAAGGTGCAAGTTGCCCATACACAACTCTCATTACTGATTCTTGGCTTATAGGATCCACAACTATTGTTGCCCATTTTTCTAGTGCTTCAAGAGCTTCTTCTTCTTCGTTGGTTGTGTTTTCATCCATCCACTCTTCAGAGTGTGATGAATCATCAAGATCTGAATGCTCAAACTCTTGAACATCTTCACCTGACAGCTCACTTTCCCATTCATTACCTGGAATCTCGTCATCCTCTATAGAGTAATCTTCTTCAATGCGGATATCTAGCATCACTTCATCTTCAGCATTCATGTATCTTTCTTCTTCTATAAAGGGAGTAGAATCAAAGACAGATCCATCTGAGTTATATGTTTCCTCTTCATCTTCATCTTCTTGATCAATTTCACATACAACATATCTCACAAAGCATTTGTCAAGAATCTCTAACTTTTCAATATCATCCTCTTTAGTGACCAAAACTGAATATTCCATGAACTCTTCTTCTCCATCAACCTCTTCATATGTTGCATTCCATACTAGTTGCATAGTATCAGTAAAGTCTTTTTCTTGCACAGGTTCATAGATGGATTCAACATCGTCTTCTTCACTAGTATGTATAAAAGATTCTTGAGATGCAAGTGAAGACGAGCTATATTGTAAAGAAAAGTCTGCAGTGTCTTCTGTTGAAGAATCACTTTCCCACTAATGTTGAAAACAATTTAGATTTGATAATGAAACTTCCATATGATCTCCAATTCTGAAAAATTCTTCCAAGAAGAAATCATCTTCAAAAAGAAGATCATGCTCTTGCTTCACTTGCAAAACTTCTTTGGTCTCTTCTTTAGATGTATCTGACATAGGTCCTTCAAACCAGCCTTCAAAAGATGCAAAAAAGAACTCTGATTCATCATTATTTTGTTCTTGAGAAGATTGTCGCACTTCTTTTTCCTCAAAGAAAGTTTGTAAGTTGTACATTTCTGCGGATTCTTCCTCTGACTCATCAACCACATGGACAACCTCCTAATTTTCTTCAGTTATCTCAGACAACGTAACATATGTACTAGGACCCGTTTCTTGATGTAGCACTTTTGCTTGAGGATCTTGAGATTTCACCACGGTGAACCATGACTTGGTTTCTGGTTCCAATTTGAAACTGCCTTCCTTTAAAGGAATGGTCGCAGATGATTAATCAAATTGTATTTCTCCTCCAAGATCTTTGCAGAAGCTTCTACTTAGCAGCATCCTGTAGCTAGCCAGAATGTTGGCTACCACGATAGTCATCATTATTTTCTTTTCTGGGCAAGCCACCAACCGTACTTGAGCATCCTTCAATTGTCCCACCAACGGCACTGATTTAGACTCAAGTGAATAACACTTGTCATGTGTTTTGGTGCACAAGAGTCCCAAAGCATTCATCACCTGCAAAGGCATGACGTCTAAGGCTCCTAAATCAATTATACAATTGCTCAATCTATAGCCTCCTATATATAGAGAGATATAGAAGGGCTTTGGCTTCTCTCCTGCTCGAATGGAAGATTCAAGCAATGTAGGTTGTATGACAGTCTCTTTCTTGACATACTTAACAATTCTATCCAGCTGATCTGGATGATCTTGAAGATAATCTGGCTGAGAAATCTACACCTTTGTCTTCATCATGGAATCCACTATATCAAAATTTGTTGAAGATGAATTTTGAGTAGCCTGGACATTTTCATGTGGTGGCTTAACATTAGAAGTGGAAGCCACTTCCTTCTCCTTTTCTTTTGGTCTTTGTCTATCCTCTCCTTCCTTCTGTGCTTTAAAATGCTGAGTACGTGTAAACACAGGAGTTGAAAGATTTTCATGATTCACTGCAAGGGAATATTGACGAAAATCATCTTGTTCTTCCTTTATTTTAACGGGTTCATTCTGGAAGTATCCCGTAGTAGAGTCACCATCGAAGTTGTCCATCTGTGGTAAGACAACATTTGCACTTAGGGAAGGAACAATGTTTGAAATAGGTGCAGCATCAGCATATCCCATGATTTGATTCATTCTTAAATTTTCAAGACATGTGGCTCTAGTATGCACATCTGTCTCATGAAAGGAACAAAACACTGCATTTTGAGTGGTATCAACTGCCTGTCTTGGTGGTGGTGCTGGTAATCTGGGCCTGTAATTATTGAAAGGCTGAAAATTGTTCCTCTTAGGCTGATATGGTTGTTGTGGTTGGTACTATTGCTGTGGTGACTGATATGGTTGTTGCACAGGTTGCCCCTGAGTAGGCAACGGTCTCTTCATCATAGTCACTTCATTTGCTACCTTATGTAGCAGTGGATCCACAGAACTCTGAACTAGAGGCCTGATTGAATCCATCTTCATCTTGCCAGAGGTAATCATGTCATCTTCTAACTTGATGGCATTTTCTTGTGCATTGGATAATTTTGTTTCATTAGCTGATCTCAAAAAGAAGGCTATCTCAGAAGGAAGAGCGTTAATGAAACTGCTCAACAGAATTTGCAGAAATGGATTGAGAGTATGAGAAAGGTGTGTAACCAGGTGATTAAAACTTGCCACAAACTCCCTCATTGGTTCATTGTTTTCCATCTTTGAATTTGAGAGTTGGGCGAACAATCTATGTCCATCTTCAGCAGGCTTGAACCTTGCCAAGAATTTCTCGCTCATAGTTTCCCAACTTGTAATGATGCCTGGTTCTAGATGATTGAAACAATCAGCAACATTTCCCATGAGAGTCTCAATGAAGAGATGCACAGCAACATCTTCATGTGATACATGCAAAACAGCGCAAGCCGTTGTGAATGCAGAGATGTGTTCATCAGGATGTTGAGTTCCATCACCATGGAATCGGGGAAAGTACTTCCTTGACCCCTTTGGTAACTCATGATGTGCTTGCAAGGCCAAAGGTCCAATGTTATTACCCCAAGGAAATGGTGGTGGTTGCCTTTGATTTGGATCATTGTGATTGTTGTTATTTGCATCACCCATTGCTCTAGGCTGGATTACTGGTTCTTCTTGTAATTCTTCCTACTTGACTTCAAGAACTGTTTGAACTTCTCAAACTATGTTGGATGCTTCTCCAACTTCTGCAGAATCAAGATCTTGAAAGAAAGGATCCGTAGCATTACCTTTTCCCCTTCTTGAATAAACCCTGTGAGCCATGATTATCTATTGCCACGCAGGAGGTGGTAGTACTAGTCTTCCTACTGCAAGATCCGCTTTGTGTTCTTCTTCGTCAAGGATAGCAGCCGCGTTTCTCCACTGATCAGGACTTTCCTTTTGTGCAAATATGAAACTCCTTAGGCTGCTAATGATGTTCATTTTCTCTCCTTCCACTCATACAAGATTTGGTTGAATAGTAGGTGGTGTAAGATTTGGTTGTTGCAGAAGGATGCCAGCGAGTCATTCCTGTGACATAAGCCTAAGCTTGCTTGAAGTTTTATGCCTCGTGCCCCATAGTGGGCACCAGAAAACTGTTGGCATTTCAATTCACACCTTTGGAATGTGAGTTGGAAATGGACAGTTATGCACAGATAAACTGCTCTCCTATTGGAAGGGGGAGTTCCCTTTTTGCTAATGTTCACTGAAAAGATAATTAAATAAAACTTTGCCTATCTTCTTTTTGAGTCTTAGCTGCAGAAGAGGTTTTTTCCTTTTTTAAAACTTCCACTACAACTAGGCATAGACTAATGACTCTTTAATCTCCTGAGTAAATTCAGAGCAAAGGAAACTAAAAGTGAACAAGGAATGATTGTTAACACAAAAACTTAAGCAATTTTCTTCCAGATTTACACCACAAGACTTATAGTACTTTAATGATGGAAGCTGAAATGAAAGCTACAAAAGCTACACATCTTACGACAATAACTTGATGAATTGAGATAGAATATTAGAGAAAAATAGGCATGAGACTTCTATTCAGTATCATAAAGTTGGCACAACTCTAGGACAGCAATGCTATAGCAAAAGGTAGGCATACAACAAGCGATCAAACACCAAAGAATAGATTACACAAAGTGAACAGACACTTGGAATATCAAGATTTGTAGGCTAGAATAGGCACAGCAAATTTCCTATCACAATTACCATTACATACAATGGGCAAGGATGCCTTTATTTATACTAAAATCAAAGGAGTAGGGAACCCTAAAATCTCCTTGATTAACCCTAACTTGCCAACTTGCAAGCTTTATTCCTATTCTAAGACAAAGATACAATAAACAAATGCTTTAAAGCAAAGAAGATTCCAACTATCACAAGGTGATTTCTTTTCTAAATATAGAATGGATGAGCTTAGGATGAAAGCACATGCTTTAAAACAAAAAACATATGTTTTAAAGCTGCTTTTATTTTTTTTGAAATGCATCCTCATCATCATTCATGCTTGTTGGTGATGTCATCCGTTGATATTCTGGGAAACAATATCTTCTAAAAAGCAAGTGACTGCATCTCTGCCAAGAACACTGATACTCTCTAGATTGATATTCTGATTCTCTAACATTTCTTCACCATTGGCAACCATCTGAAGAAATTCATGAACTTAACCCGCAACCTTGTCAAATTCACTGTCATTGCGGTGAAACGACTCATCTTGCCAACACTAATATCATTATTAAAATTGCTGCGGACGAGAGTCTGGAACTATGCTTGCACTTCCCTGAGATCATACAGGGTACCATCTTCTCTTTTATACGAACACAGGATCTGAGAGACAAAAGATTTGATGAACTTGAGGATGTTGACTACCTTTTCTTTCTATTCTGTCAAATCTGAAATCATACTGTCATAAGTTTTTACTGTGAAAAGATATTGCACTTTCTAAGTAGAAACTATCTTCTTATCTTTAGCTGAATCAATAGAATCAAATGCAATCTTCAAGTCAGAGATAATGATCTCAAACACCGGTCTATTTTCTGCCATGGTCTGCTGCAATCCCTATATGCCTTGGTGTAAATCATGAGCATTGTACTTCAATTGATAAAGCTCTGAAAGCACAACTCTCCCTTTGGTCACAAATTCTTCCACCCAACTGTTCATGTGCCTTCCATAGAGAACCAACTGACTAAAATGTCATTGATTGGCTGGTGATTCAAGATTTGGTGGAAGAAGTAAATTAGCCTATGAAGTGCCATGGAAAAGGTTAGAAATGTACTGTCGCAGTTGTCAAACTTCAGCTTTGAGAGCTGCCTTATCTTCTCCATCTTTCAACACCCTTTCCTTCAAATTATCTGATGCAACCTCGAAGAGATTGACGTCTATATGGTGAGTACTTCTGCCAATGTTAGCTTTGACAACCGTGAAGTCATCAACCTCAACATCATCAGCACTTCTATTTTCTGGCGGTGTTGTAGTTTCAAAGATTATTTCTCCATCCACATTGTTCTCAATGCAAACTTGCTTCTTCAGCTTCTTCTCTGGTGTGTCTTGGTAGACGCTTTTCAACTCTGTTAAATCCAGCTGATATGAGGGTTTTCTCCTCTTCCTTCCCAGAATGTTTTCAAGCCAGGTTGAGCCTTCATCTCTTTGAAACTTGGTTCTAACCTCATCAGCTCCTGATGAATCAATGTGTGCATTAGAGTTGCGAACCGGTGAATCTAGGTCTGAATCTATGTGGATAGGAGAAGTGATTGGTGAAGAAGGAGGAGAAACATGATCTGAATGTAACACTTCAACATGCGGCATTGTTTAACCAGGAACTTCTGGTTTAACTGGTGGTTGTTACTGCTGGACATGAGCTGGAGACTCATTCTTTTTCTTCTTTAACTTAGCCATTTTTGTTCCTTCTGGAAGAACACTCGTAGATTTTACCCTTCATTTTGTCTTGGAATTGGAAGACTCTGATGGTTGCACAACTGGCGGCTCTGCTAACGGAATATCATCCTTCCGCTTAGTCTTCAAGAATATCAAATTATTTTTAACCACTCAACTTGTTCTTTCTTCAATGGAAGTGCTCTCGTTTACTGACCAATTAACTGGTGGCAACGGTTGTTGCTCAATTTGGTCTCTGAAATATGTGGGAAGTAGAACTTCACCACTCTTTGTCAAACCCTCGATATCTTCTGATAGGATATCAAACATCTGCTAAAGAGTGAACCTGCTGTAACTGGGTTCTCGCACTTCAAACTCATTAGCACAATTAGCCCAGAAGTCTTCAACCGTAAACTTGTGCGCACAATTTTGTCCAAGATGTGATGCATAAAAACCACGAGGATCATATGAAGATCTCCTGTCAAAAAACTTAAGACCATATCAAGATGATTGATTACCGATTGCCTTGGCATCTGCTCCAAATCTACATCTATAAATACTCACCCAAGTGGAAAATTGAAAGCTGTCTTGCGTCTGCTACACAAAAATGTATGAACTTCATAGGCTTGCCTCAAAAATTCCATAAATTCTATTTCATTTGAAGGATATCGTGGCAACATGGCTGGCTCTCCTGAGAAGTAGGAAATTGGATAAACTAATCAACCCATTCTGCCATTGCTATTCTAGCATCCACTGAAAACCATAAATGCAACTCGTTGTCCATATCTCGCACTGCATGCATCAAGAATGCATCATTCACCCACCTATAATGTCGTTCAACTTGAGAGATTTCTAACTGTGGGAAATGATGATACACATGCTGAATACCTAGAGTTCCAACAACATTCAAACCTCTGAATTGACCCTAAAAAACCATCAAATACACAAGGTATGATATCATGTGGAATTCATGAGCTCTTTGAAAATCAATTACTTGTTGGTGGAGACTATCACTGATGAGTGCCGACCAGTCATAGAATTCAGTTCCATCAACAATCTGGGACATGATGTAAAACATCCAAGGCTGGAATTTGTTAGCATCTGCTTGAAGTGTGATCCGACTTAGCACCATAATCATTATTGCATGTTCCTCCTTGAATTCTCCACATCCAACGTTCTTTGGCATAACATTCTGCTTCTCTTTTAACCATCTCTGACCAATCTTTTTTTTGTATTTTTCTTTATCATTGTTCCAAACCCTCTTGCATTCTTCAAGTGAAACAGTTAAATTTTCTCTCCAAATAGGTATTGTAGAACACTTCTCTATGTCATTTGGCCTCAGGCTGCAGAGCACACATCCATCTCTTGACTAGATTTCTCTTGTGACCGAATTGTAATGTGTCATGTAAGCAATTACAAACTTGATACTTTACACTGTGATAGGAAAGGATGCTGCTGCAAGAAAACCGGAGTGTCCTAGATTCCTGATAGCATTATTTCCTGCATCCTCCAAAGAGTGTAAATTGATTACTGGAAGAACTTTATGCAAGTCTGTTTCACAAGTTCTCAGGTAATCGTGAACCAACGTCATTTTGGTCCTAATTTGTGTTGGAGAGTACTGCATATAGGAAGATCTGAAAATTGACTGTGAACACGCCTATGTCTGAAAAATCTTAGACAAATGGCTAAAAATTATTTGCTGATTTTTAGAAAAAGTAGAGTGTGAGCCAAAAAAAGCTGGCACATGGGTTTTGTAGGCAATTCTGTTTCGAAGCAACCTAGATTGTCAGATTTTGAAAAAGTGGAGATTTTCTTGAAAAAGTAGGAAAAAAGCAAATTCCTGAAAAAAAGCAAAACTCCAATCTTCAAGAGGATAATAATCTGGATGGCCCCATCTCAATGAAAACTAAAAAAGCTCTGGTTGGATTTTTGAAAAATGATCCCCTTGAAACAAGGACCCTAAAAAAGCGAGCCTCCCTACTTCCTCAACCCGAAACTATGAAGAACACTGAAAAAGCACATCGTTTGGGTCTTCGAATCTTCATTGAAAGAAAAATAAAAATCTTTCCTCTGGATGCAACCTGCAAAAGATAATGAAATAAAGAAGCCAAATGCTTGTCTTTATAAATCTTTAGGGCGAAAAAGTAGCTTTATTTGTGTGAGAATAAAACTTCACTCTCATCCATGAAGAAAGCAATTTTTAAAGCATAAATCCAAGTGGATGTCTTTGAATAGGAAGAATCCCTATTTTGTAGTTGCCTACGACTTCATGTGTAAGATGACAAAAAATATCTTCTTTTGATGATGTCATTGAACACGCGAGTTGAAAGAAGTGCTAGCCAATTTTCCTTCATTTTCGACACTTCAACACTCGTTTTGACTTAAATATGGCTTGTCTCTGACTTCAAAAAGGAAGAAAAATGTCACTGTTGACTGAAAAAACTGACTGATCCTAACATTTTGGAGACCTATCAACTGAGATTCCATCCCCTGCCTCCGACTGACGATCTAACATCGTTTGACCAAGTTTGACCTCCTGAAAACTGCCAACAGGTAAAGATTGGGCATAAAACTATCAAAAAACATTGTGGACATGGAAAATATTCTAACACTACTCAATTTGGGTGCCCCAAGCCACCTAGGGCACCTCAAGTCACCTGGGGCACCTGGTTTCACCAGACTTATCCATTTTTTCATTTTTTGCAACTTCTTCAATTTCTTGATTTGTGTGTGCGTTCTAGTGGCAGAGGACCCTTGTTTGGCTGTTGATTTCTGTCAGTTGGGATGAAACTGAGTCTAATGTTCTGGCAAATATGCAGGCTTGATGAAAATTGAACTTCAGACATTGTAAAATAGGTATTGTAAAACACTTCTTTGTTGATGACTTCAGAGCTCATGCTTCACCTTTTGAAAAAGCAGAAATGATCTAGTAGAGAAAACTTGGTCGTTTGAAGATTCCATCTATACTGCGCCGATCGTGAAGCAAAATCAACCAATGAGAATCAAGTGCGACACTTGAGTCAAAGATTCTATTTTAGAAATTTTTGCCAGCATCCATATCTCAAGAAACCCAGAAAACCTAATCTGACATCTATTTTTAGAAATTTTGCTTTTTTGACTTTTTGACGAAAAATTTGGTAGACTTGTTCAAAATGCCTTAATGAAGCAAAATTTTTAGTTGGGTACGACACTGTGAAAAATGGTTGAAAGCAAATAACTCAGGTGTGGATATCAGATCATGAGATTTGAGGAGAGTTGAAGGGTACGACGAATAGAAAACAAATGAATCACCTTTCAAGGATTCGATCCAAGGCTGTGGAGGAAATCTTCTTTTAAAAATGAGGTATTTGCATCAGTTCTTTGTTTTTCTAGCACAAAAATTAAAATTTGTTTGCTGCATTTTCATTATGCACATAAAACTGAAACCCTATTATTTTTGCTTGCTTCCCACTCGCACATCAATCAATGAGGGCTGCCTGTGCATTGATTATCTGGGAATTTATGGCCTTTCACACCTTGTATGCTATTTCTTGCTCTATGCTATCCAACATTGATTTTGAATAATCATCTGAGAGAATGCCTCTACCTTTATGCTTTAATAGATATCCATTCTTAGTACCTAATCTCTCGCGCATGTAGGCAGGAAGGATGCCAAAAAAGGTTGGGAAATTCACTTTTAAACTGCCAATTGCAAATGCTTGAAAGTTTCTCAAGTCTTTTCAACTATTCTAGCACCCTCTGCAATTTTGAGCTTCCCTATGGTATTATCCATCTACAGATGGAGAACCTTCAATAATGATTAAAACACAGACAATAAAATTACCTTTAATCTTGCATGCAAACCATTTTAGTAAGATGTTTGTCATTCTCTCCATTTATGATTCTTGTCTTTCCTTGAGGCTGACTATATGGTTGGAATGATTGGTGCGCCATTTGATTTTATATCTGCACTTTTCTTTGCTACAAGCACACGCTTTTATCTTTGTTTCTATCTATTAGATAGTTCATACAATGTATCTATGATTTCTCATTTTACTTACTTATCTACTAAATTTTTCCCACTTAAATATATAGGAAAGTCATGTCACCATTATACTTCAATGAAAGTCTTTCTCTAGTTCAAAATTGCTCGCATAGGCAGGGAGGGAATGGCTTAGGTTGTGTAGTTTAAATCTACACCTGCCAATTGCATTTGAATAAAATTTTCTTAATTCCATTCAACAAATCCATTTCGTGCCTATTCCTTCAATCTTTGCATTCCATGGGTTAACTTCTTATTAAGGCATTACGTCATATAATTCATGTACCTTATCTATGCTTCCATGGTTTGCATGCATGTTTACCGGAGCTTTCCTAACTATAATATATATGGCATAAATCCATCTACCACTATGGTGCATGACCTATTCCAAAGCTTCCACGCATGATGGAAGGACATTAGAAATGGGTGTGAATCTGGTTTAGCCCTATTGATTTTATTTCCATTTAATTTTCTAAGTTTGTTTCAATGGATCTGTTTGTGTGTAACATGCAATCATTATTTCTTTTTTATATAAGTGAGCTCATTGACGAGAATCTTTACTATCAATAATATTGACTAGGAAAACCTTATGAATGGATGACTAAAATATAGGAATCTATACCTATGACATCAATTTATATCGATTGGATAATATTTGGTTAGAGTTGCAACCAAGTTTTGTGTTCTAGAGATTATTTTAAATCTTATAAACTCCACGTTATCGTTGGCTACATGGTTTGAAGGATGGTAGTATCATATGGTAAGATGTTTAAGGCATTATGCTTTGGAGATAAGTCCATAAGTGGATTTATATAATCCTTGACTCACTATTGAGTCTATGGTATTCATTGTTAACCTACATATCAACATTTGATATATAATATAGTTCATTAATCATAGAAAACATGTATTATGCCTAACTAATTGATATGATGCAAATTTAAATCCTATGACAAGGTTAAAATTCATCATTACTTTTGTGTAAGTTGTAGATATATTAGTTGTGCATTATATTAAGTCACTCTTAGTGCAAAATAGTTTTATGAGCCTAGATCAGTAAAGAGACTCTACCTGGTTGATAGATGCTAGTGTAATCTTGTCAAGACTAGTAAAACTTTGATCCTTTCCTTACTTTATTAATTCTAGAAAGGGTTTAGTAGGCCTAAAGGTATAGTTAATTAGTTTATTTCCTCTTATTAGTTGATCTCAATGATGGTTAACTTAACCCCTTGACAATGGGGGGTATTAGATTTATAGATAGGATGATATTTTCAAGTGGAAAATGATAATGTTTAATTTTTGTCCTTCGAGTAAAGATAGGATCTCATCCTTCCTTAAGATAGCTAGATTTACTCTAGAAAAGCATATCTTTTAGATTAGCTTAAGACAGTATTGATAACATTTGCCTTCTCAATGTGGAGAATTTCTAATCTTCAATTTATTATGAGAATGATACTAGATTAGTAGAACATTTCAAATGAGAAATAGTTTTCTTGATACCATGATGAGGAGTACACAGTGAAAGCACACAAATGATCAAAATTTATCAGTGAGAGTCTAACCTTATGTCTCAGCGATCTACTCTTCTTCTTTTGTTATCGGCCAAACATACCCCGTCAGCCACTTCAGAAATTGTCTCAGCGATACACTGACGACTCTTCCTTTGGTATGACTTAGTGTTGTTGGTGTAACCGTGTTCTCATCAGGCTGATGCAACAATGAGTCCAACTCTTGACATCGGTGAGACTTAACAGCATCGGTGCACTAATCTTCCATTGGCTGATACACCGATACTATTGTCACCTTGACTCTGTTTGACTTCGGTGGAACACCACAATTTTAGTGGGACTCAGCTGTTGGTTCTGGTGATATGCTGATGCCACTATCAGCAAGAAAATCATTGTTGGATAGAACCCCAAAACTCACTCTGTTGGCCCGAGACACACCGATGGCTCACTTGGAACTTTCTTCGGCGAAACGAGACAGAGCTCACACTGATAGAAATCTCTCCATCTCCTCATTTCGGTCAAACAACCATTGTTGGTCTGATGGCTGATTTACTTCTCGATGGTCCCGGTCTTACCGATGATGACCTCTATGTCTCTCTGACTCTATGGTTCATCTACTCTTTCAACCTAACCCTAGCACATGGGGATGCTAGGTAAACTACTGCACGAAACAACTTGCCCAGACTTTCTGTAATGCCTCACAGAATAACAAAAATGAAACATAACAAAACAGATCTATACATTGTGAAGCCATTCCACTCGTTCACAGCATAAAACTACTAGTGGAATGCCTCACACTAACATATTACAACAATGGTATGCACAGAAAGAGCTACACTTCGAACATAAATCTACAGTTACATAATTTATAGTTACAGAAAATAGAAACTAGATTGATATAACAAAATGATTTTATTCCTTCTCATAATACCTCAAACATGCAGTTCAACAACAATGCACAGTCACATTCACCACCTTCTCTGATCATTATTTGGTTCATTCCTCTGGGTTTATCAACTTGCCCTGAGGAAAACTAACCGATTCAAATAGTTGGAAGACTAACCGTCTTGTGTCCCAAACTGTCCTACTGCCCTATTTTGGCATTATGTGATTAACAATTTGACAAATGTGTCCTAAGTCACTTGGGACTTACAAAATTGTTTCTAGGTCTTGAAGAATCTAGATACAAACTGAAATAAAAATGCATTGGTCAAATAGACCTTATTACAAAAGAAAACATGATTTTCTAGGTGCTCCTGCACCATACCACTTGCTAGAATATAAGTATATAGAGCTTTGATATAAGTGCTTTTGTTATAGTAGCTAGAATATTATTATTCTACATTGTAGAGACATAATTACTTTATGTATGATTAGAAGACAGATCATTATTGGAGTAGTGTTACATTCTTTAAGACCCATTTTTAGTACATCAGATCATATGTTGCATTTATGGTTTGTAATTGAAGTATTAATGAGATGAGCATTGTGATGTGTGACCATGGTGTTTTAATGGTGTCAAGCATTTGTGTCATTGGGGAAATAGTTTTTAGAGGCCTAGGAGGGTGTGATTGTGTGGGGGTTGACTATGTGTGCATCTTGTGAGTTGAATGAAATGCTTCTTGAAATAAGGCTTCTTATTCATGTTGGAATGATACATGTGCAAGATGGATAATGCCTTGATCAATGTACCTATTCATGTGGTTATGATGACTATGCAAGATGGATAATGCCTTGCTCTATGTGATGTGAAATGATGTGTATTTTGTGTTATAAATGCATCATGATGAGAAGGTGATAGTTCATGCTTGGTTTATGTTTTGGGATAAGGATATAAGAAGTTAGTCCCTATGATTATGTTTTTAATGCAAGAAGGTAAATGCCTTGTATTGTATATGTTACTTGTGTAGACACCCTAAAATGACCATGTCGTCGCACCACTTGCATTTCATCAAATTTGTCTAATCACCTGCATTTCAAACATTAATTAAATAATCTAATTATTTAATTAATTTCACCAATATCATCAAATTCTTCTAAATCTCCTAAAAATTGACATTAATTGAATAAATTCTCTTTATTTAATTAATTTCATTAAATTCCTCTATATTCTTCTAAAATTAAATAATTCTTATTATTTAATCAAATCATTATCCTCTTTCCAAAATTCAAGTCCAGATTAATTAAATGAATCCAATTATTTAATTAATTCATCACAAAATCCTCATATCTATAATTAAATAATTCCACATTATTTAATTAAATCACTTGTTCTTCTAAATTTAAATAAATCATGCAAATTTATTTAAATTATCTCAATCCTCTAAAAATAAATAAAATCAAATATTTTATTTATAATCCTCTATTCCTCTATCATGCACAAACAATTAAATAAATTTATTTATTTAATTTCAGTTATCTTCCAATTCCTCTTAAAATATCTTGCTAACTCATGTGCACAATCAGTCTTATTTTTAGAACTCTAAAAAAGGCAAAATTACAAGTTGAGTTATCTATTCAATCAATCTTGTTTTCATCATATCTTAATAAAAATATTCTTATAGATTGACACATGTTTTTGCAATTCATCATGGTTATTTGTTTTATCTCCTCCATTGATTCTTTTGAATTATCTGGACTGTTGATCGATCTCTGTTGAAACCTATATAAACCCCCTCATCTCCTTCACAAATCCTCTTCGATCACTTATTCCTAGGCATCCTTTACAGCGCTTTGAGCATACATCGCATCGATTGAGCAACTTACGATTTTTTGATATTGATCTTTGAGCACTTTACTTGCTTGTTGCAGACATGGTTTCGCAGCATTATTGAGCAATCCACATTCAACAAAGGGAACAACACAAATCTGGGTAAAAGCTTTCTTATTTCATTGGATTTATTGATAGTGGCTTTTATTTAGATTAGTTCTCTTTATGTTATGGGCCTTTGATTTATTAGTTTTGATATTATCATAATCGATTTTCCTCATACACAACTTGTTTCATGGATAGGGTCTTCTAGGTGCAGGTAGGGGAGTGGCTTTCAATGTGGGGTCGGTGCCCAAAGTGGCTGCCAAGATAACCCATTGGAAGTTTTTAATCCAGTGATAACTTAATAATAAATTTAGAGGGTTGGGTAGTTTTCACACTAAATAAGATAATTGATGTCTCATCCGTGCCTATAGTGCTCATTCAGGCTAAAGATGGGATGAGAAGGCTGTGGTTGGCAAGATCAACTTCCTTATCCTCACGAGAGGAATGTTGGTTCTGCATGTGTCACCCTATGGGGCCAGTGTCTAGTGAGAGGCTTCCAGGATAACCATAGATGGGGGCCAGCGTCTGGATGGCTAGGATAACCCATGGATGGGGACCGACATCCAGTGAGAGACTGCCAGGATAACCCATGATAGGACCATGCGATGACACTCTTCTCTACTACAGCCTAGCATTCCCTAAGTATGTTCTTTCCATTTACTGTGTGATTGCCTCTGGAGGTGTTGTTTGAGTTTCTTGTGATATTTATTTTGATTGTGTTGTTGGAATCCATGTTAGTCTTTCACCTATTTGTAATTTCCATCTTGACGGTTGTCATTGTGGGACCTCATTGTTATCTCCCAGCATAGGGGGTGGACCTCAGGGTTCCACATGGTCGGGTGGTTGTGCTTTATTCCATTGGTTCTCTGCTATCAAGGTTCATGTGTAAAGAAGATGTATCTCACTTGATTCTAGTTTTGTACCTATATTTGAAGACAACTATTTGTACTACTTGCACCTAGTTCAGTGTATCAATGGAATTTCCTTATGTAATTTGATGTGTTCAGAAAAGAGCCTTTGAGCAATGTAATTATGTAATTTCTCTTGTAAAATAGACTATTTTGTACTTGTAATCTTTATTGCTAAAATGTTGTTATAATCATCTGAAGTTGTAATCTAAATTATTAGTTTTGACTTAATGGATTTATTGAAATAAACTATGTATGTTGTTGATTATTGTTTAATTTCAATAATGCAACTGTGTAATCCTTAGAGATGCTAGTTTAACTTGATGATATCAGACTATGTTATGTTTCATTATCATTACTTCTATTTAAAAAAAAATTGCCCTTTATATTGCTAGGTTAAACTTAACTCTCTAGGGTTTCATGGCGGGACATTACATTCCCTTTCACAAAACACATCAAGTAACCACATCATGCACATTCATTAGTAACTAAACAACTAGATATGAACATCATCAAATAATCGCATAAAGCACATAGTAAGATGGATCCACATAATCAGTTAAGTCCATAACTGATCATAACATAAGTATAAAACACCAGTACTAACAATATCATCATAGCAGTAGGTTAACATCAATAAGTATCATCAACTAACACCAAAATAGTAAATCTCTCACCAACAAGATGTCATAATGTCTAGATCAAAAGGAACAACTATCAGTCTATCCGAAAGCAAAATGAGGGGCACTACATCCTCCCACCCCAGAATCAGGCTTACTCCTAGAAGCCTGTAAACAAGTATGGATATAACTCTCGCATCTGAGATGCATCCTCCCAGGTAGCTGAAGACTCATCATTAGGATCCCACTGAACCCTGACATGCTCCATGTCTCTACCCCTGAGTGCGAGTCTCCTATGCTACAAAATGCCTATGGGCTCTAAAGCCAGTTACCCGTCCTCTACCTATAAAGCAGTCCAGTCAAGAACATGAGCAATGTTTGGATAATATGGCCTGAGAACGGAAACATGAAACACATCATGAATACGGGATAAGCTAGGTGGCAAAGCAAGATGATAGGCAACAGGATTGCTCCTCTCCAAAACCTTGAACGGCCCAACAAATCATGGTGTGAGCTTAGAGCCTTTTCCATATCAGATCAGACTCTTTTGCGGATGCCCTAGCAAGAACACTCGATCTCCAACTGAAAACTGGTGATCAACCCTATGGGCATATGCATATTTCTTCTACATGTCTTGCGCTACCACCAAATGTTCTCTAATACGATTAACCTGTTGCTCCATCTCCCGAAGCATATCTGGTCCTAGGAGGAATCTGTCCTCAAGGCGATCCCAACTCAGTGGGGTTCGACAAGGATGACCATACAAAGCATAGAAAGGAGACATACCAATAGAACTGTGATACCCATTATTGTATGCAAACTCCACCAAGTATAAGTAATCCTCCCAGTAGGTTTGTTGATCCATGACATACACCTTGAGCATATCCTTGAGGACCTAATTAACCCTCTTGATCTACCCATCAGTCTCTGGATGATAAGCTGAACTAAAGTTCAACTGAGTCCCCAATGCATGCTGTAAGGACATCCAAAGAGATAAAGTGAACACTGGATCTCTATCAGAGATGTCAATCCTGCAAGGAATCCCATGCAATCTAACTATATCTGCCATGAAAATTCTAGCCACTAAAGAAGCATTATATGTAGATTGAACAAGAGAGAAGTGTGCCATTTTCATCAACCTGTCCACAGTGACCATAATGGCATCATGACGATGGGAGGATACTGGCAAGCCAACTATAAAGTTCGAAGAAATAATGTCCCATTTCCATTATGGGACAAGATACGGCTTGAAAAGACCTACGGGGTGCTGATGTTCTACCTTAACCCTCTGACACTCAAGACACCTCAAGACAAAATCAGCAATATCCCTTTTCATTCTAACCCAAAAATACATTTGACAGAGATCTGCGTGCATCTTCTTGACACCTGGATGAGCTGAGTAGGGTGCCTGATGTGCCTCGACATAATTAGGGTACAAAGACTCTCAGAAATGGGAACATAGATGCGACCCAAGTGCTGCAAGAGACCATCTAACTCAAGAGAGTAACTAGAAAATCTACCCTCCAAGGGTCTACCTGACTCAACCTCTAACTTCACTTCCTAATACCAGCTATCGGTAGGAAGTGTTGCAAGAATCTGACCTCTCAAATCTAATACAAGAGTGACTGTTGAAAGCTCATGTCTCCACCGACTAAGAGCATCTGCCACTACATTCTCCTTACCCTAGATATACTTCACCTCAAAATCATATTCACACAAGAACTCCATCCACCGCCTCTACCTTGCATTTAGGTTTGGCTGCATAAATATATACTATAAATTGCAGTGATTACTATGCAGCTCAAACTGAAGCCCCAAAAGAAAATGCCTCCATCTCACCAAGGCATGCACTATGGCGGCTAACTCCAAATCATGCGTGGGATAGTTCAACTTGTGATCCTTGAGTTTACGAGACTCATAGGCTATCACGCGACCATCCTGCATTAAAATTGCTCCTAGACCCTCCAAAGATGCATCGATACACACTACAAAGTCTTTGGTAGGATCAGGAACTACCAAAATGGGTACACTAGTCAACCACTCCTTGAGAGTCTGAAAGGTTGCCTAACATTTCTTTGACTAAATGAACTTCTTCCCTTTCCTCTAAAGGGAAGTGATGGGATGAGCTATCCTCAAAAAAACCTGTACAAACCGTCGATAATAGCCTACCAAACCCATAAAATTATGAACCTCTGTGACATTAGTGGGTACAGGCTAATCCACAATAGCTTGGATCTTCAAAGAATCCACGGAAATACCCTCACCATAAATGACATGTCCCAAATATCTCACCTCTGTCTGAAAGAATTCACATTTTGCCAAATTTGCATATAGTTGATTCTCTCTCAAACACTGCAAAACCTGTCGTAGATGCTCCTCCATAGTTCTCGAATAAATCAATATGTCATCCAAGAACACAAGGACAAATCTATTGAGATAGGTGTGAAATACACCATTCATCAGGCCCATAAACACAGAAGGTGCATTCATCAACCCAAATGGAACAACAGTAAACTCATAGTGTCCATAGCAAGTGTGAAATGTTGTCTGATGAATGTCTTCCTCAAAGATACACAACTGATGATATCTCGACTTAAGATCAATCTTTGAAAACACCTTAGCTCCCTTAATCTGATAAAAAAGATCATCAATCTGTGGCAAGGGATATCTATTCTTTACAGTCACCTTATTTAGCTGCCGATAGTCTATACACAACCGAAGGGATCCATCCTTTTTCTTCACAAAAATGATAGGTGCTCCCCAAGGAGAGACACTAGGACAAATGAACCCCTTTGCTAGCAATTCCTCTAACTACAATCGAAGCTCCTTAAGCTCCTGAGTGGTCATTTGATATGGAGCTCGTGAAATTGGTTCTGCTCTGGGAACAAGATCTATCCTGAAATCAATATCATGCTTAGGTGGCATCCCCAGAATCTCACTGGGAAAAACATCTGCATACTACTTAAGGATAGGATGGTCGTCAAGGGACATCTCTCGAGCCTCCCCTAACTCCAAATCATTGACTGTTACAGCAAACAATTGGCAACCCTGATGCATACATCACTTTAGCTGCATGGCAGAGATCATATGCAAGGAGATGGGTCTTTGAATGCCAACTACCTCCACATCACTACCAAAACCATCCAAACACCTCACTGACTTACGCTAGTAATCTATCATTGCTCAATGAGCATCTAACCAATCCATACCCAACACTATATCATAAGATCCAAGGGGTGTGATGCGGAGATCTACTGTGGTATATAGAGAACCAATCCTCAAACCGTAACATACACGAGGGATTCTACTGCTACTTTAGCCCCAGAGGCCAATTTGACCTACGACCTAACATCCTGCTTTGCTGCCACCAATTCACTGCGCTCTACTAAAGAAGGAGAAATGAAAGAATCAGAAGCACTAGAGTTGAAAAGAATGGAAATACCAATACCTCTCAACACACCTGAAGTCTCCACAACTGTGCCCTGATGCTTTGCCTAGCAGTTATCAACTACTGTAAATACCTTATGAGACCTGCCTACATCACCTATAATCAGCTCTAAAGCTACTGACCTTTGACCAAATCCTACTGCGTTCTTCTATGGACACTGCCTGGCTATATGGCCCTGTTGGCCACAAGAGAAATGTCATGTACCTCTGCCAAATCCTCCACCACTCAAGAATGCATTTGACTTCTAGAAGCTACCTCTACTAACTACAAATTGTGTGCTTTGAGCTGGCTAATCAATACGATCACACCTAGCTCACTGCCAACTCTTATTTTTCTTAGACTAAAATCTATTACCCTGCTGAGGCTGAGAATTCTTTGGTTTTGACTGGGAATACTACTGTCCACCCTTAACAGGTGCATGATGGCCTCTAGAAGAACCTGCTACCTGAGACTGACCACCACAAGACCTGAAACCAGCTGAAGGTGCACTACCAATCTGTACACCTGTATGACCTCCAAGAGCCATTACCAAATTCTCCTCTACTAACCGAGCCTTCTTGACTGCCACCTCCATGGTCTTAGGCTTGAAGACATAGACTCCACTGATATGGGCATTCAAGCCCCTAATGAAGTGTTGAACCAACATAGCCTCATCATCTCCAATGCCTATGTACTGTTTAAGCTCATAAAATCTACACTCATACTGCTCTACCAACATAGCCATTTGTCTCAACTCATGGAACTCGTCAACACGATGCTGCTTCTAGTGATCTGACAGGAAATGAGCTCTGATCCTCTCCAAAATAAATTCCCAAGAAACTGTACCAATATCCAAGTGTAACTTATGCTCCTCCAAACACCACCATGTAGAAGCAAAACCTCTAAGATGCAAGATGGCACATCACACCTTGGTGTTACTACCATACAGATGCATGGTGATGCAGAGCATCCACTTCCCCAACCCCAACATACCTGAGGGTTTTAATTGATCACCTTTTCTTAAAGACCATACAAAGTTGAAATATACACTTGCTTTGTTATCGGCAAGATACCTCCAATGTCTCACTGAAATAGACATTCACCTTACCATTGGCCACACTTCCCCTATCGGCGAACTCCTTACCACTCCTACCAATCGCTATCCTCTCGCCAATCGATATTCACCTTTGGTTGCCTATCGGCAACAGTTACACTATCGGCAATAGTTACACTATCGGACTAGCTGTTGAAGGTCTCCCCGACACTTCACCTCACGCCGACGCCAAACTTCCACCTTTCCTTCCAGTGTCTTTACCTACGAGAGCTAGTCCATCGCCAAGACTCATGCTATCGGAGTAACTTTCTCTTTGTTCCCCGATCTACCAACTCATGCCAATGTGCTTACCATCAACTTGCCTTCGATAAGACTCTCTCCATCGGCCTAGCTTTCTCCTCGCTCACCGAAGTCAAAACTCACACCGATCAACCTACTTCTTCTCCGTCGATGGGACTTCCCAAACTCCCCTCTGATAAGTTTTCTATCGACGAGACTCTACCCTTCGTCGAGACTTCAAAGTCTTCCCTCGATGACACTCCTTACGCCGATACTCTTCATCGGTGACACTTGCAGTTTTCACCCTGATCGGTGAAAGTGTTCACTGTTGGATCAATACGATTTTCTCAACCCGATGACCCTCGTCACCCCAATGCGACCACAACTTCCTTCGCTGTGACTTCTACTATCAGCGAAACATTCACTCCTTCTGTCGATCGCCACTCTCATACCGATGGTGTGAGGAACTGTATGTCTTGACACACATACAATGCAACACGCATCTTCTCCAACCTATTTGCACACCAGCGATAGTCCGATCCGCTCCTCAAATGCTTTCTCTGACACGATGCAACCTATACAGTTTAGCATATGCCAATGCTAGGGTTACTCAACATCTCTCAACCTTGATCCTGCAAACATGCATGTGAACAAACAGAAAATGCTAACTAAACCCTAAACTACTGTACACGGCCATTCCTCTAATTCACAGAATCAACCGGAGGAATGGGGTAAAGAGTCCATTCGGCCAATCAAAGCAATAGATCGATTACACAGTAAAATTGAACAAGATCTCTTATTTCTCTATCAGAATGGTGATTACAATTGCTCTGTTTCTCAATACAACTAACTGATTTTAGCTACTACACAACCTAGATCCCTTCATCCATCAAATCCCAAGGTATTTATCTAGTTGCCACTGGTAGTATAGACTTGTCTCCAAGCGGCTGGGAGACACAACCGATCCTAACAAACTATAACTAACTAACAACCTTGCACATAAACCTAGATACAAACTAAGTATTGGTCCAAGCTCACCTTATTACAATGCATTGGTCTTATAAGACCTTCTTGGAAACATCAACAAGACTGAAAACTAACTAACTGCCTCATGGAGGCCACTGTAAGGTAGGTGCACCTGCACCATACTCCCCAACAGAAAAAGAACTCATGCCCCATGAGTTCAATCTTGGAGAAATTACACCTTTACTCTTTTCCATCTCAGTGCTCTGAATTGTTCCAGCTTTATCCTCTACTGTCTCTTGGCTGCTCCAAGATTTCTAAACTGCAACTTGCTGTTTTGCAAGTAAACCCTCATGCCTATCAATGTAGGCTCTATTCACACATACCCTATGTTTGCCAGTCATTCTATCTATCACCTCTGTTTGAACAGCTAGGTGAATAACCTTGGTAATTGCTTCTTCAATTGCTGTAGAATCTGGTTTCTTATCAACTGTTATAGGACAAACAATAGTCCCAACTATAATCACATCCTTGTCTTGCCAATCAACTTGTGGCTGCTCAGAAAGCTGTTGTTTGGTATGTTGTTGACCTCTGTCAGTCAAAACTAAAATCTTCTTCAAACTCTGATCTCCTTTCCTCGAGATATCATCAACTGCTGTTATGCCTGGGGCTGTAGGCATCTGCACAAATTCCTTCTTACCTACCAAAATAATTTTGGTTGTCTTCATTGCTACAGCATTCTCCTGTAATGGTATCAACACAATAGTTTTACGATCTTTCTTGATGGTGTAGGTATTTGCATACCCATCATACAGTACCCTCCTATCAAATTGCCATGGCCTACCCAGCAGTAGGTGACAACATTCCATGGGCAAAATGTCACACAAAACTCTATCCTGATATGCTCCAATCTGAAAATCAACATATGCCTGTTCACATACAAAAAGTGATTGACTATCACTCACCCAAGATGCCTTGTAAGGGTTTTGATGTGGAATCCTTTCCAAATTCAGTTTATCCACCATTTCCTGAGATACCATGTTATCTGTTGAACCAGTATCAATTACAACCTTACATATTTTACCTTTGCTCTTGCATGTGGTCTTGAAAAGAGCTTTTCTTTGCATCATATCCTTTGATGTCTTCAAGACTGTCCTTCTTAACATCAATGCTTCTCCCTCCTCCAGATACCCATAATTATCAGGAGTCTCCCTCACACTTTGCTGAGTGTTTGAGCTGCTTGCACTTTGCTGATCAGTTTCTTGGATCAGAGTTGCCCTCTTTTCTCCTCCTGAACTTGTTGCTTTTGTTGGACATTTAAAAAATGGATGCCCATATTCACCACAAGTGTAACACTTACCAGAAAATGTAGTAGAACCTCTACCACCTCCAAATCTGCCTCTAGTACCCTTCCATCCACCTCTGAAATCAGATTGGTCCTGTCCTTTACCAGTGTCTTCTTGACCCTCATTGGTTTGCCTTGTTGTAGGGTCTGATCCTCTTCCCCTCGTATTGTTGCCTCTTCCTCTCATGGATTTATCTTGTCTTCTATTCATCTTTTCTTCAATCCTGATTGCCATTTGATAACAATCTTCCACACTCCTTGGGTTAGCTTAAACTAACTCATCCTGTATGTTCAATCTCAAGCCAGCTAAATATCTACAACCTTTTCTACCTCATTCTCATGATGACCAGATCTCACACTCAACTTATAAAACACCTCAGTGTATGCCTTCACATCCATTTCCTTTTGCCTTAAAAATTGCAACTTCTTAAACATCTGAATTTCATAATCCTTGGGCAAGAATTTACCTTTGATCCTTGCTACCATTTTGTCCCATGAAGTGATCTTTAACTCTCCTTGTTTCCTTCTCTCAGATTGTACGTAATCCCACCATACCAAAGCATGACCTCCTAACTTGGTCTTTGCAATATTTACCTTCTGATCCTCAACAACATCTTCACATTTAAAGTGATTATCGAGTGCAACAATCCAATCCAGTACCTCTTCTTCATTTAGACTTCCTGTGTACCTAGGAACATCAATCTTTACTTTAGGTTTGTCACTCTGAACTGCCTTTAACAGTTTTGCAAACCTCTGATCTTCAGCATTCAAATCTTCATCTACCTCTTCAAATTCTTCATCAGCATCATCTTCTCTTTTAGATTCACTGTCTTCTACTTCTCTCTTCTTGTTCATCTCCAAGGCTACAAGCCTTGCTTGAAGTGCTTTAGCAAGCTCCTTCATCTTTCTCATCTCTCTGGCATGTTTTTCCTTTATCTCCTGCAACTCCCTTGCAGTACCATTACCTTTCGGAGGCATTTTGTCAACCTCTCACTCCTCTACCTCTATCTTCTCAGTGACAGAATCAGCACACAAATAGCCCAGACCTTTTGCTGAGCTCTGATACCACTATGATGCAGAGCATCCACTTCCCCAACCCCAACATACCTAAGGGTTTTACTTGATCACCTTTTCTTAAAGACCATACAAAGTTGAAATATGCACTTGCTTTGTTATCGGCAAGATACCTCCAATGTCTCACTAAAATAGACATTCACCTTACCATCGGCCACACTTCCCCTATCGGCAAACTCCTTACCACTCCTACCGATCGCTATCCTCTCGCCGATTGATATTCACCTTTGGTTGCCTATCGGCAACAGTTACACTATCGGACTAGCCGCGGAAGGTCTCCCTGACACTTCACCTCACACTGATGCCAAACTTCCACCTTTCCTTCCGGTGTCTTTACCTACAAGAGCCGGTCCATCGCCAACACTCATGCTGTCGGAGTAACTTTCTCTTTGTTCCCCGATCTACCAACTCATGCCGATGTGCTTACCATCAACTCGCCTTTGGCAAGACTCTCTCCATTAGCCTAGCTTTCTCCTCGCTCGCCGAAGTCAAAACTCACACCGATCAACCTACTTCTTCTCCATCGATGGGACTTCCCAAACTCCCCTCCGATAAGTTTTCTATCGGCGAGACTCTACCATTCGTTGAGACTTCAAAGTCTTCCCCTGACGATACTCCTTACACCAATACTCTTCATCGGTGACACTTGCAGTTGTCACCCTGATCGGTGAAAGTGTCCACTGTCGGATCAATACGATTTTCTCAACCCGATGACCCTCGTCACCCTGATGCAACCACAACTTCCTTCGTTGTGACTTCTACTGTCGGTGAAACATTCACTCCTTCTGCCGATCGCCACTCTCATACCGATGGTGTGTGGAACTGTATGTCTTGACACACATACAATGCAACATGCATCTTCTCCAACCTGTTTGCACACCAATGATAGTCCGATCCGCTCCTCGAATGCTTTCTCCGACATGATGCAACCTACACAGTCTAGCATATGCCAATGCCAGGGTTACTCAACATCTCTCAACCTTGATCCTGCAAACATGCATGCGAACAAACAAAAAATGCAAACTAAACCCTAAACTATTGTACACAGCCATTCCTTCGATTCACAGAATCAACCGGAGGAATGGGGTAAAGAGTCCATTTGGCCAATCAAAGCAACAGATTGATTACACAGTAAAATCGAACAGGATCTCTTATTTCTCTATCAGAATGGTGATTACAATTGCTCTGTTTCTCAATACAACTGATTGATTTCAGCTACTACACAACCTAGATCCCTTCATCCATCAAATCCTAGGGTATTTATCTAGTTACCACTGGTAGTACAAACTTGTCTCCAAGCAGCTGGGAGACACAACCAATCCTAACAAACTGTAACTAACTAACAACCTTGCACATAAACCTAGATACAAACTAAGTATTGGTCCAAGCTGACCTAATTACAATGCATTGGTCTTATAAGACCTTCTTGGAAACATCAACAAGACTGAAAACTAACTAACTGCCTCATGGAGGCCACTATAAGGTAGGTGCACCTGCACCACATGGCAAACACCTACCAAAATCTATCAACCAGGTCTCTGCCTCCAACCCGCTACCAGAACCATCAATAGTGAGAGGGCATGACCTCAAAAGATCTCTCATGTGACTTGCCAAGATAGCCTCCTATTTCACTGTCATCTCTCTCCTTCTAGGTGACCTTTATCTTTCCATCACCTTCGGCTGATCAACCTCCTATCTAGGACCTAGGTGGGCAAGGGCCTCCTCAAGTAAATGACACAACTAAGATCCTTCAGGCTGACCCTGATTCTCCGCATTTTGACCCCCGCCTTCCTAAGCACTCTCACTAAGGGAACTAGGAGGGGGGATACCGCCACCACCTATCCCATGTCCCCTACCTTGACCCCGACCTTGACCTCAACCTCTAGGCATCTTCCTACATACACACACCACCAAAGGACAACCTTAGCTCATAAGGTGAGGAAGACAAAAGGGAAAACATAATCTGCAAAATTTAAGCAACTAGGAACACGTAATGGGCTCATATAAAACTAGAGTACCCAGTGTTTAAACTTGGCTCTGATACTAATTGTAACACCCTGCCATGAAACCCTAGAGATAAGCTTAACTATACAATACAAAAAGGGCAAATTTTTTTTTAAAGGGAAAATAATAACAAAATGTAATCATACATCTACATAATGTCTAAGTTAAGCTTTAACCTCTAGCGACTACATGGTTGCATTACTAATTATTAACATATTCTAACTAGCAACCATGGTTCATTCCAAATCCAAATGCATCAAAAGAATCAACACATATATTTCTATCATAATATGACACAGATAAGTAACATCAAGATATTGCATAAAGAATTACATTTAGATTTATAATTCCCTTTACAAATGAATTACATCAATACAATGTCAACAATGTTGCTTCCTGATTACATAGAAGTGTATTCATCAATATAATGGTACATGGTTCATCTGATATACAAAGAATAAGTATCTATCTCCTCAAACTAAACAAGATCAATAATCTGCTACATATGAAACATCCTCCTCGAACACGAATGACAACAAGAAACCAATGGAGGAAAAGCACAACTTCTCAACCATGTGGAACCCTGAGGTCCACCTCCCGTGCTAGGAGATAACAATAAGGTCCCACAACATGAAGGGCCAAGTAGAAAATAAACTAACAGGTGCAAGGTCTACCCCAGACTCTAACAAACACAGTCAATAAGAAACATCACTAGTAACTCAATCATTGCTTCTAGCGGTAGTCACGAAACAAAGAGGAAAAGATAAAGAGGGAAAGCTAAACTGCAGTAGGGAGAGTGTCATCGCATGGTCCTGACATGGGTTATCCTAACAGTCTCTCACTAGACACTAGCCCCCATCCACTGTTATCCTGGAAGTCTCTCACTAGATGCTGGCCCCATAGGGTGACACATGTGGAACCAACATTCCTTTCGTGAGGACAAGGAAGTTGATCTTGCCAACTAGGCCTTCTCATCCCATCCTTAGCCTAAATGAGCACTATAGGCATGGGTGAGGCATCCAATTATCAATTTAATGAGGAAACTACTCGACCCCCTAGGTTAATTATTAAGTTATCATTTGATTAACAACTTTCAAAGGGTTATCCTAGCAGCCACTTTGGGCACCGGCCCCACAATGAAAGCCACTCCCCTATCTGCATCTAGGAGACCCTATCAACGAGACAATAACCATCATAGAGACAAGTACACATAGACAATGCAAGGCATTTCCCTTCTTGCATATCAACATATCACAAGAACCAACTCTTTGGACAGTGCCCAATATTTTCCAATCAAGATGATCACATCAAGAATAAACCACATACTTTTCCATTAATAATTACCAAAGTCCTATAATAGGACATCATACTCTCATAACTTCCTTAACTCAAACACTACACATAGACAATGTAAGGCATTTCCCTTCTTGCATATCAACATATCACAAGGACCAACTCTTAGGACAATGCCCAATATTTTCCAATCAAGATGATCACATCAAGAATAAACCACATACTTTTCCATTAATAATTACCAAGGTCCTATAATAGGACATCATACTCTCATAACTTCCTTAACTCAAACACCTATCCATACAATACAAGAACTTAAACAATACCATCATATGCCTCTGGAATTAAACAATAACAACTTGCACCTCGACCCCCTATTCACAACCTACTACAAAATTTCACTTACATAAGCAATTTAACTCGATATAAAGTAATAGTTAAATCTCAACTTAAAAATATTCATGACAACAAGATCAATACTAATTTAACTTAATTTAATTCACTCTTACATCTATAACATATAGATTTACATTAATTCTAAACAATTACAACAAATTCACTAATCTTCTATAATCCATTCCGTTCCATAATAACCTAATCTAAATAAATAAGGTAACTTAGGTAAAATATTTAAGTAATATATATGAGTTTGGTTAATACTCAATCACATTATATACACATACAATTATCCGAAATAGATTCTACAGTTGAGACTTTCTAATAAAATAAACTATCAAAGATTAAACTTTCTAAAACAATTTTAATAGATATAACTTCCCTTAGTTCAATCTCTAATAAACAAAAGAACTTTCTAATACATGAAGTTTAATAAGAAACACTTTCTATAAATTGGATTTGGTTAGTTAGTGTAGTAGGACATGTTTTGATGGATGGTTAAAAATGTCTACCACAAGGCAGAGAATGATGCCAAAAGGATAACAAAATTTGCAACTAACTCAAATCCATGAATTTAGATTGGGTATCATTATGGCTAATTATTCAAGAAGGAAAAATCATCTTCAAAAGGCAAATAGATTGATAGAATACAGATATAGTAATGATGAGAGGGGAGCCTCGGTATCCCATCAAATTAGAACAAAAAATCAATATACTAAGATTTGGCAAACAATACAATCCTTCAAGCCAGAGGGACACCATCATTGCCGGGTACACCCAGTATGATAGATGGAGACAAGAGTAAGAGAATTAAAAACATCATACTGCAATCCCTCTACTAACTAGATACCACCTAACATTGCTGGGAACGTTTATACTTGACTACCAGTGCAACTTCTAAATAGCGCCTAAGTGAAAATTGCTACCTCAAAAAAGAAATACAGATATTTTTAATAAGCTTAGGTACTATAGATCATTCGCATAAGAACATACTGTGATACTAAAAAAAATACAACACCTATTTGTTTAGATTGTAGGGAACGATGCCACAAGGAAATGAGATCTAACATTTAAACTTCTACTGATAATTCTACATTGTATATTTTAAGATAGGATCATTAATCGATTTCTAATATGGAACACGACTCTAAAGAGGAAAACATCCCATTTCTCAATGCATATCCAGATTTGTTTAATGTGCCTAAGAAACTACCAAGTATTATGGATGAATAGTTTAGAAACTACAGAGAACATCCCTAACATTCCACACAGAAGTGGAAGTTGGAATAGTAAACGAAATGACCCTTGATGCAAAACCAAAAAAGGATCTCAGACCAATAGCCTATTTGTAAATACTTTGGCAAGATGCGAATGAGAAAGTACTGAGAGAATGTGTCTTCTGGTTGGTAGTATGCCTCAGATACAAACAAAAATGGAGTGCAAGGCTTTTAGCGATGCCCATGCAAGGTTGAAGAGAAGATGAGAGCCACTTGTAGGCAAAAAGTTTAATAAGGTGAAAAGAATAATAGGTTTAAGGCATTCAAAAAGGGTTACAGAGGGGCATCACATCTCTTGGCAAAATGAAACTGGTATCATAGGCACGCAGTCTGATACAAAACTATTACCTTCAATACATTCAACATAGATTCAATGGATATCTAAAAGATAATTTCAAAGGTGTCAACAAGATAGCCAGTACGGCAATGAGTTCAACCATGCATTCATAACGATCAACCTAAGGTGCAACGCAATAAGGCTACAACTGCAGGGTATGCCAAACTGGATCATTGAAAATGCTAAAAGACACAACAGGAAGATTTAGGAGCCTGGCATAAGATTCAGAGACATAACAAAAAGATTCAAAGACCCACATTCTTGATCAATCGAATCAATAGTGTATGTAGGTTATACAAAAATTGAGATTATCGACAAGCTCAAAAATTCAAATAAAATGCCTCAAAGAGGGGAGATAAATTCAAATCCATACCTTCAATGGTGATTGTTTTTCTTCTAGTCTTCAAAATTTCATCGAGCTTCCTGCTTCAAAACTTTCTATCTCCCATTCTCTGTCTCACTATATTTTTTTTCATTTCTGACCAACTCCCCAAATATACGGATAGAAGAAAAAACTAGCAAAACAATAAATTTTGCTCCCGTTACTGAACACCCACTAACATGGCAATTAATTCCATTTCTCCCAATAAAACTCTACATTTAATTTTCCACTAGGCAGAAAAATCTCTCTAATTTATCTTTATATTGCATTTACTATATAGTACAGCTCATATATCATTATTTGTAACTCTTAAATTACAGTATATATTATTTTATGGCAACACACGAATATCAATTTATATTTGAGTATAAACACAATATGATACTTTTTTAATAAATTACTATTTATTTTTTATATTAAAATTATCAATTATACCCATTTTATCACACTTTGTCAACCTCTTTAATAGTATTATTTATTTATCAAAATAGATTAATAATTTCTATTTAATGAAATGATTAACCAAAACAAAAATCACCCTAATGAGCTACAAATTAAACACTACCTGATGACAACACGTTAACGAACAACAGAGACTTACAACCATGTCCAAACTGACTTTACTGACAAGACATGTGACTAAAGACTCATCCTCTTTGAGGATGATGACAAGCTGAGGGACCTTATGTCATCTCTATTCATCAACTCTCCATTGGATTTAAGGTACGCTCAAACCTGTCGATTCAGGTGGAGTTGATGCTTGGTACCTGAAACCTACAGCAAACGAAAGGGTTAAACATATATATATATAGTCATCCAATCAGACACACTATGAAAGGGAATCATAGCATAGTAGGGTACTCACGTATGAGTAATGCGACACTGTCCCTTTCACAAAACACATCAACAAGTAACCACATCATGGCATTCATCAGTAACTGAACAACTAGATATGAACATCATCAAATAATCGCATAAAGCACAAAGTAAGATGGATCCACATAATCAATTAAGTCTATAATTGATCATAACATAAGTATAAAACACCAGTACTAACAATATCATCATAGCAGTAGGTCAACATCAATAAGTATCATCAACTAACACCAAAATAGTAAATCTATCTCCAACAAGATGTCATAATGTCTAGATCAAAAGGAACAACTATCAGTCTATCCGAAAGAAAAATGAGGGGCACTACACATAAACACTTTCAAGATTACTTTATGTCAATGAAAATGTTGTCCTCTTTTCATGTAAAATATTTATTTTATAATATTATTCTTGCTAGCATTTAGAATCCAACCTATACAAAAACTTTGTATATCCAACATATTGGATACAAGTTTCGTTGAATAGATTTTACATTGGGGTATTGTGAATTAACATTAGCTAGTTTACAATATTTGAAACCATTACAAACATCATCTGCTTGTTTAAAACTACTTTTTTTTTATAAACAATCATTCAAAAATTTAGTAATTCAATAATTTTCGCACACATTTCATCAAAATAGATATCATTACTTTCAATTACCTAGCATTTCAAGGCACAAATTTACACATTTCACTAGCAAGAACCTAACACAATGTGTCTTTTATTAGAATAGTCTCAAACGCCTTTGCTTTCAACAGATATGAGATCTTATTAATTGAGGATTTTTTTTAATTTTTTTTTTAGTTTTTTAAAAAGAGATATTGGTTTTGATTTGGATGTCAAGTTATTAAAAGATAATAGAGTATAGAATATTGTCATTGGCCCAAAATAGTAGTGGAGGAAAAGTTAAGGAGAAGAGTATGTGGATGAAGTCGAATACCAAGTGGATGAGTAAATGAGACATTAGGATGCAAGCGTGTTCAAACACTAATGAGGAAATCAAAAGATATGTGCGAAAAAAGTCAAGGCAACCACATGGACAAAGTAGCTTGAGTAAAAGAGATAACACTATGTCAGAGGATTCAATTCCACTTGTGAGCATGAACAAAACACATATATGGTAGTAGAGATAAAATAGAAAGAAAAAATGTTTATAGCTTAGCTAAGGACTGGCTCATATAATCTTAGGTGTGAGACCAGAAGATGGACAATGCCTAAAGAAAATTATATAGATAGAATATGTTGTTTTCTTCTCTTTGGCGTTAGTGGAAACAAAATAGTACTACAGTATGAAATATCCAAATAAGCTTTCTAACAACTTAATACCTTCACACTTTCCGGGTAAGTTAAAAAAAAATAGACAATACAATGCATGAATGGGGTATACCTAATGCATTGTGAAATTGTACACCCTAATATAGTTTAAAAAGGGAATGGAAGTGGGTGTGATTTCAATCATGACAAACACTTCCATGAATTCCAATCACCATTCTCTTTATTTTTAGCCAATAGGCAATTTGTACGGGAATGCTATCAACTGGAATTAAGACGGCCAGATTTTTAAGATAATCCGACGGTCAAATTGCCAGAAATAAGATCCCCGTTTGTGTCGGAAATAAGATGCGGGAAAGCATGTAAATTGGGAACCATCTTAAATTCAAATTTAATAATACAAAAAAGGTACACTTCGCTTCAATTATTTTCACTTACTTAGTGACATGTTTTTCCTACTTACACAGTTGCGAATTCCTCTCCCTTAGTGCGTCGGCGATGCATGTGATGATGGCAGTTCCTGGCCAGCGAGGGGTTTATTGCCGCCCTCCACATGACCAGTTTACTTCCATCACTATTCTGGTATACATTAATTGCATATAGAGAGTTACACAAACTCACGGCGAGTAAATAATTTTCAATTTTTTTCCCCTTCTGTCAATATTTTGTTCTGTATCTCATTATATTTTTTTGGGTCAATGTATTGTGTTTCTCTATGTGTTTTTTCTTGAGGTTTTTTTGATTTGTTTTTCTTTAGGATTTTCCATTTGTCTGTTGACGGTTTCTTTTAGTGCTGGTCTGTAGGCAGCATTGCTATTTTTAGGTTTCGTTGAGGTGAGGCATAGGTAGGCAGCATTGCTATTTTTAGGTTTTGTTTTTATTTTTATTTATTTTATTTAAGAGTGTCTTTTTATTATTTATTTTTGTTTTTGGGTTTGGGATATTATTAATTATTACTTTTAATAAAATTTAACACATCTACAATATTTAAATTAGACTTTTAAATTTATTTATATTTTAACATTTTAAAATTTATTATAATATATTTAAATTTAATATCTTTAATAAATTTTTTATGTTTGCAATATTAAAAATTCATAATTAAATCTATTATAAATATTTAATATTAAAAGTCATATTAACGTGGGCCTAAATTTAATGGATAACCTTGCTTGTCCAATATTCTTTTCTTGGCTTGCCTTTCAAATATTAGAACCTACCTTATTTTAAGAAAAATATATAAATTAAAAATATATAAGAATAATTAATTATTTAATTTTTTTAATCTTCACTTTCAAGTGATAAGCCTTCCCAAAAAAATGAATTGTATTTAGTAACTAAAATAACTAAATATAGCCATACAGCCATATTTTAAGAAAAATATATAAATTAAAAATATATAAGAATAATTATTTATTTTATTTTTTTAATCTTCACTTTCAAGTGATAAGCCTTCCCAAAAAAATGAATTGTACGTAGTAACTAAAATGAGTAAATACAACCATACAACCATTCGATCAAGGTGATTCACCAGGAATGGAGGAACCTAATCATTTATCTTTTTAGGTAATAATTTTTTTAACTTAATTATTCTAATTATACTATTTATTATTATGCTTCCTATATTAAAATATAACAATACAGTAATTTACATAAAAAGCAGCACCCAAAAGCTAATGCACGATTTTCAATAAAAATAATATCTAGGCATTTAGCTATGTTTTAGTTATTTTAAAGAAGCAAGTTGTGATGATGACATGCTTTGTTGTAGCTTGGGTGAAGTACAGTTTTCAGTAAAAATAATATCTAGGCATTCAGCTGTGTTTTAGTTATTTTAAAGAAGCAAGTTGTGATGATGACATGCTTTGTTGTAGCTTGGGTGAAGTCAAGGTATGGTATAGAGATTATTGAAAAGTAAAAGCTTTATAATTTGGTGGAGTTGGTTTCTAGTTGATACAAAGTTTTATGGAATATCAATTTGGCTTCAATTCCACTTTTATCGACAAAACTAGATCTTGCTTCAGGGCTTGGTTTCAGCTTCAATGAAGGCCATATGCAAATTGTATGTTAAGCATTTTAAGAAATTCCACCATTTTAATTATTGGCAAGCATTTCAAGAATTTGTAACTATACCTTCATTTATTAAATGTGTAAAGAAATGAACTAAAAAATCTTATAGTCCGTTGTTTGATTTCTAATGATTTATTATCAAACTGAAATGTAACTTGTTTGTGTTTTGATTGATTTCTCCAGCAATCTCAATGTAACTTGTGTGGTTAATCTTGTACTTGCTCTCTCAGTGAATTGTCGTTGCTAGGGAGTCACAGATATATGCAAGAACGTTCTCAGTCACAGGAATAGTCGTTGGAATTTTGATCAATTTTCTTCACCATCAATTAGTGAATTGGTTTTGTATGCAACTATTCTATTGAGTGTTGAGTTTTGTTATCAAGTGTTTAATTTATCATTCTCTTGTATCTCTAGGAACATAATGCAAAGTTCAACCCCTCCAAAAGATATGTCAACTGTTGAACTCAAAAAATGAAAGAAAAAAGAAGCAAACCACTTGTACTATATCCGCCATAAGGATCAAGCACGAAAAAATCAGTCACTAACATCTAATGAAGTAATCATGATTGCAAGTGATTTAGAGAACCCAGTGAATAAACCAAAGATAGGAAATTCTTCAAACTCCACATTCAACATAGAAGAAACAATAGTTGATAGTAGCTCACGTTACTTACCTAATGAAAGTACAATGCATATAGAACCAACACAAAACTTGATAAATGGGGAAAATAGTGACATAAATTCCTTACAAGATATGTAGTGTCCCAGTATCAAAAAACAAAAAAAGAGGAGGCAAACCACTTGTATTACATTCGATGTAACGAACAAATATTAGCTCGTGGTAATGCCCAACATTTCCAACAATCACTGCGAGACCCAATTACCCAACCATCAACGTCAAACTTGACAGATGAAGAAATTAATGCCGCCAATTCCTTAGAAGCAATGCAACGCTTTCGCAAAAGAATAGATGCACTATCAAACTTAAGGACATGCATGATATGTAAGGAATGCTACCCTGGTATACAAATCCATTCATCTAATACTAATTCTATTTGTAACAGATGTTTCAGGGAGAAAGGAGTCCATCAATTCTCTCCATCTAACAATTTAGATCCAGACGAATAACCCACTGTCCTTAAGGTGCTTACTCAAGTGGAGGAGATTCTTATAGCAAGAGTGAGCCTAATACTACAAGATACACATGCTCGTGGAGGGCAATACAAATACAGTGGCCACACAATAAGTTTTCCCCAGGATATTACATCGATAGCAAAATCCCTCCCACGTAGACTAGAGGACCTAGATTTTCTGATAGTTAGACGATCACACATTGAAGGAAATCATTATGACTGTGTAATTAGATCCCATCTCATTAATGCCCTTGAATACAAGATAATAAATGATCCATACTTCAAGGATGTTGAAATGGATATTGACTCGCTAACCTTCTTTCCTGAAACTAGCACCGATGTTTCAAATATGTTGTGAAGTTTTAAAATAGATAATGAAGAAATGATGGTGCCAGAAGTAGAAATTCATACCCAAGAGTATGAGCCATATACTGAAATTGAGTATTCATCATCATTTATTCCAAGATTACCAAATAGATGGTGAGAGATGGAAGCCATAAAAGAAACCTTGTAACTGCATCCTGACAATGATAGCGTCATCCCCCAGCCCAAAATTAGCACTTCCCTCATAAATGAGTACAATACTGAGGGGCTATTAGACATGGCTTTTCCAATGCTCTTCCTGAATGGAGTTGCACTACCCCTACAAACCAAGATAAGGGAAGTGCAAATGCATGAATATGCTTTACACCTTATGAGATATCATGACAACAGATTTGGAAGACACGTAAGATTTCACTACTTCCTCTACAATCTCATAATGTGTCATCATAGCCAACAAGCTGCTTCAATTTTTGTGAAAAAAATGTGGAAGACAACATACCAACTACTATACAAGACCTCCACCAAAACTTGTACAATGTCCTCGATAGTCAATTGGTTGAGCAACTTATGTGTTTTGGCACTTCTCTATGAGGCACCCGATTATATTGGAGAAAGTGTCGTTCCGAACTAACAAATATGATCAACCAACTAGGATCTCCCACAATATTCTTCACGCTGAGCTCTACTGATACAAAATGGTCTGACCTCCATGCATTGTTTAGAAGTGATAATTTGGCACCAATATTTTACTCGAGAAAATAGTTCATAGAAAACGTAATTCAAAACCCACACATAACATCCTTATGTTGAAATTAGGGTAAACAACTGAGAGGGGGGGTGAATCAATTGTCATAAAACTTTTATTCTTTGTTGCAATTAAACTTCTTTACCACTTATTAACAGATGAATGATATAACCATGAAAACATGAATCAACAACACATGAGCAGAAACAAAATCAACACACATAACACCAGGATTTTTACGTGGAAACCTGATTAAGGGAAAAACCATGGTGGGGGTTAACCCACAAGATTTATTATCTGTTAAAAGAATAGAAAAATGGGAAGGCACTTGCCTTCGAGCACACTGCCTAGAGCTCACTGCTCAAAAGAGGCTCACTGTCTACAAGATAAATGTATGATTAACACAGAAAGATTGAACTGAGAAATAACATCTACTTCATGCAAAGTTTAGTTCCATTGAAGCACACAATACTTCTGCTCTACCCCCAAACACTTCTTCACTATCTCCTCATCCTTTATTGTTCTTCCTCTTCTACTATGCTCTGCCTTTCTTCCTTTCTTAAGATATTATCATTTTCATAGAAGTATAACTTTCCACAACTCAACCACACATATTTATATGCTTCATCAACCTTGGAATAAACATCAAGGTCGGCTTGACTTAATGCCAATCACTATACTATTGTCCAATCATAGCTGGGACCCGAATCTTCCTCGAACAACTCACCACGCTTCATAGAACCTCTTTTAGATCATCTGCAACATGCACAAAGCATCATGTCGGCCAAGACTGGAAACAATAGCAACATCCAAAGAGAAATCTTCAATCACGAGCTCAATCCTCAATGCGGATCATCAACACAATAGGCACATGATCCAGAGATCTCCACAAGCACAATGAAATCAACAAGAACAATTGTACCACCTCAAATCACCAGAATCACTTGCATTTTCATACCAAAACATAAGAACACCAACTGTCATGACTGTCACACTAGAAAGATTGCTTGCGGACCTCCAAACCATGAACCACTTGAGTTGAGGATACACATTGACATCCCAAACATACCTCTAGATCCACAGATCATAATATTTCAATGCGGATCAATCCAGACCAAATTCCTATCACTCTATCACCTTTGAACAACTACAAAACCCAGTTCTACTCAGATGGCCATAACCTCACAAATTCTTAATGTGGATCCCTCAAATCTTAACTGGAGCAACTTCAGACAATCCCTTACAACACCTTTGGTCCACAGACTCTAATCTTCATCTTACTGGGAAAGCGGAGCAATCTACTTCACTGAACTACACTGTCTTCACTGTCTCTGACAGAGAGATATGTAACTTAGGCTAATTTTCTCAATATCCTCAACATACAAGTCTTCTAGAATGGGATACAGTTGACACCAATGACAACAAGGATATGTTGACATCAATGACAACACTGATTAGGCACATATTTGCAACAATCTCCCCCTTTGTCATTGATGGCAACATATGATGTGAAAAATGGTTTCAACCATCAAGATAAGAACCTCTCCCCCTTTCTCTTATCACACCTGCAACTATTTTCTTTACTGCTCTCCCTTTCACCATCAACTACTTCCAAGTTTTTCACATGACTTCTCTCCCCCTTTGAAATCAATGGCAAAGGGCACATATTTGCAATCATCTCTTCCTCTTTTTGTTTCTTAATCCAAAATCAGCATACTGACTACTCCCCCTGAGTAGGAACTCCTTAACACCAGTCTGGATCACAAGATATGACTGTGAATTCCACCTGACTGATGCACATTAGTGTACCTTAGTTCTAAATAGGAGGGGTAATAACCCTTAGCATCACTCTGAGATACTCAAAAGTATCCTTAGGTAGAGGCTTAGTGAAGATATCTGCAATCTAATCTTTTGATGAAACAGACTCCAATCTAACTTTATTCTCATTTGCCTTCTCTCTCAAAAAGTGAAACTTGATGGATATGTGCTTTGTCTTTGAATGCAACACCAGATTCTTTGAAATGTTTATTGCATTTGAATTATCACAGAAGATTGTAACAGGTTCTTCAAACACAACTCTGATATCCTTCAACATTTTCTTCATCCACAAAACTTAAGTACAATTACTTGTTGCTTCTATGTACTCTGCCTCTGTAGTAGATAGAGATATTGCCTCCTGCTTTTTGCTCAACCAATAAACCAATCTCTTTCCCAAGAAAAATGTGCCTCCACTATACTCTTCTTATCGTCCACATCTCTTGCCCAATCAACATCTGTATATGCATGAAGAGTGAAATCAACACCCTTAGGATACCATAAGCCATAGTCAGATGTTCCCTTTAGATATCTAAAAATTCTTTTGACTGCTAAAAGAGATTCTCAAGGATCAGCTTGAAATCTAGCAATAAGGCCAACTACCTTCATAATATAAGGTCTGGTATGAGTTAGATAAAGCTGTCCTCTAATCATTGATATGTACCTTTTCTAATCTGCCTTAGGGGAATCATCATCTTTACTCAACTTGCATCTGGTTACCATAGGAGTACTCACTGGTTTTGAATCCTCCATTCCAAACTTTTTCAACAACTCTTTCACATACTTAGACTGAGATATGAAGATGCTTTTTTCTGACTGAATGATTTGCAGACCTAAGAAGAAATTCATTTCACCAAGCATGGACATCTCAAATTCACTTTGCATCTGATCAGCAAATTTTTTACCCATACTCTCATTTCCACCAAAGATGATGTCATCAACAAATACCTCAACAATCAAGATGTGTTCATGATCAATTTTGAAGTAAAGATTACTGTAAGCAGTGCCTTTGTTAAAGCCTAACTTTAGCAGATACTTATCTAATCTTGTATACCAGGCTCTTAGGGCTTGTTTAAGTCCATACAATGCTTTCTTCAATCTGCAGACCCTATCTTTTTGATCAGACAACTAGAATCCTTTGGGTTGTTCAATGTAGACTTCTTCCAACTCTCCATTCATGAATGCTGACTTGACATCCATCTGATAGACTTTGAAATCTTTGTAAGCAGCAAAGGCAAGAAATAATCTGACTATTTCAATTCTCGCCACTGGAGCAAAAGTTTCTTCAAAATCAATTCCTTCTACTTAAGAATATCCTTTGCACACCAATCTTGCTTTATTTCTCACTTCACCATCTTCATTCAATTTATTCCAAAAGACCCATTTAGTTCCAACTACTTTTCTGTTTTTAGGTCTAGGAACAAGATCCCAAGTATGATTCTTTTCAATCATGGTTCTAGCAGCCTCTTGAATAGTCTAGTTCTTCCTTTCCACAACTCCATTCTACTGAGGACTCCTAGGAGTAGAAAACTGTCTTCTTATTCCATGCTTTTCACAAAATGCATTAAACTCACCGGAGGTAAACTCTCCACCTCTGTCAGATCTTAGACATTTTATCTTCACACCAATCTCATTCTCTACCCTAGCCTTAAACATTTTGAACTTGTCAAGAGCTTTTGATTTCTCTCTCAATAAAGTGACCCACATCATCTGTAAGTGATCATCAATCAGCAACATAAAGTATCTGTCTCCTTGCAAACTCCTAACCCTAGCAGGACCACACAAATCAGTGTGCACAAGTTCCAGTAATCCACTTGAAGATTGTTCTTTACTCTTGAATGTAGTTCTTCTCTATTTTCCCAATTGACATTCCTTACACATGCTATTGGTAGGTTTCACAAGCTTTGGAAGATCTCTTACAGCTTGAGTAGCACTTATCTTGACAATGTTGTCAAAGTTTACATGACACATTCTCCTATGTCATAGCCAACTCTGATCAATCTGAGCAATCAAACAACTTTTACCAGTACCACTTAAATGAAAGATGTTACCTCTAGTCTACTAGATGCAATCTCAGTTCTGGATCTTTCCAAAATTCTATATTTTCCATCCTTGAATCAGAGATCATATCGCTTGTCAACCAACTGTCCAACACTGAGAAGATTATGCTTCAATCCTTCTACATACAAAACATCATTAGTGTTATTCTTACCATCAAGAGAGATGGATCCTTTGCCACGGATTCTACCAGCTGAATTGTCTCCAAAATTCACAATTCTACCTTCCTACCTTTCCATACTTACAAACTTACTCTTATCACCTGTCATATGATGAGAGCATCCACTGTCAATTAACCATTCATCATTTTCTTCAACCTAAGCAGCCAAGGCTCTTTCCATATTCACATAGCTAGTAGATTCAATAGGCACCAGTGTTGATAACTGAGAGGGGGGGGGGTGAATCAGTTATCTTGATTACTTCTACTTTCTAATCTTCCTTAACAATTAATGCATCATTAAATCATATAAGCAAACATAACCATGAAATGGAAATAACATCAATACACATGACACAATGATTTTGACGTGGAAAACCTTATTAAGGGAAAAAACCACGGGGTGATTAACCCAAGATTGTATTCTCTGTTAGAATAATAAGATAGTACAAAATGACACTTGCCAATTAGGGCTCACTGCCCGAGCACACTGCTCACAAGAGGCTTACTGTCTACAATAGTTTATACAAGGAAACTAGATACTTGAATTGATGAGAAGCATCCACATATGCTGAGGTTCAGTTTTGGTTAGGTTCAATACACTGATTTGCTGCACTTCATTCTTTCTCTTCTTTGGTGCTATTATCCTGTCACATACCAGACCTGCCTTACTGCTCTTCTGCTTTTCTTCGCACACCATAACACACAAAACACCTTCATACCGAGATCAATCTGACATATATATCCACACCAAAGATTTTATCCACTTTCTAGTCGGCATCCAGAATACTTACTATTTTCCCAAACTCTTGGTCTGTCGACTGAATCCTTGCTTATCAAGTGATGCATATCAAAGAGATGCTTATAGAAGTCATCAATCATGTCGGCCAATCATGAATGATACCTTAAGAAACTTGATCACAAACAATAGCTCATCCGGATTAAGATCTGATGCTCTGCCGGTCAGTTCTTCCTCTATCAACTCTGCCAAACAGGAGCCCAACACTTAGCTGCTCATATCTTTTCACTCTTTCATCACCGGAGGCTCAATCGCTGGAATGTATCAGTCAAGGTACACCTCTTGACTTCCCCAAGTCTGCACTTTACTAAGATACTTCCTCTGAGAGATCCGGACCTAACTATCAAACCTTGCCACAAGCTCTGTTCTTGCTTACCAGACCATAACACTCTTCAATCTGACTTCCGGTATAGGCACGCCATGTCTTGCGGATGTGTGTGGGATGAACTTTGTTGCCATCAATGACAACAATCATGAAGCTACAATGTGTCTCTTGCCAACAACCAGATCTTCTTTGATGGAAATGAACACCCATTCATTTCCTGAGGTACTTCCCTTATCAGATTCATCATCAATGACTCCTTCAACAGCTTCTTGGACATAGTAGCATTTCTTTTGAACCCTAGGCCTATTAGGGTTTGACTTTGAAACTCTCTCCGGACATCTTGAGGCAAAATGGCCAATCTTATTGCAAGCAAAACATTTGAAAGACAACTTTCCTTCATACTTACCAGATCCTCTTGGTAGTCTTTTGGAAAAAAGGGCTTCAAGTTCTTCAAGATCCTTCCTTGCCTTCTCATATCTGGTTAGTCTTCTTGAAGAGCTTTCACCTAGATCAAATCTTTGCTTTCCAAAAACACTGGCCTTAAATGCAAATTTAGATTTAGGAAGAGAATCACCAAACTCACTCATTTCAAATGCTGAGAGCTTGCCAACCAACTGACCCCTTGTAATAGTTGTCACAGTCCTGATTTCCTTGATAGCAGCAACTCTATGCTTGTATGAAGTAGGTAAGGACCTGAGCACTTTTCCAACAATCTCTGATTCTTCCAGAATTCCACCAGCACACATGATACTATACACAAGTTCATTCACCTTCTGCATGTAAGAAGTGATGTTTTCATCTTCACTCATCCTCAAATTTTTGTATCTACCCTTCAAGCTCTGCAACATGCACACTTGACATATGCATCACCTTCATATAGAGTTTCCAACTTCTTCTAGATTTCATGAGCAATTTTCAATTCCAAGACATTTGTCATTTCTGTATCAGTCAAGGCACTCAACAAAGCTTCTTTAGCTTGAATGTTGTTTTCAGCATCTTTGAGTTGATCTGGAGTTGAGGGACCTTTCTCCAGAGGCTTATACTCATCCTTAGTTATCAACCAATAAGCATCACCCATGCATTGCAAATGGCACTCCATACGACTCTTCCAAAGAGAGTAATTTGTTCCATCAAATCTCAGACTATCCTTCTTGTAAGTCAACATCCTGGATCTCCTCAAGTGGTCAAGCTTTTTTAGAAAGAACTGGCTCTGATACCAATTGTTGAAATTAGGGCAGACAACTGAGAGAGGGGTGAATCAGTTGTCACAAAACTTTTATCTTTGCTGCAATTAAACTTCTTTACCACTTATTAACAGATGAATGATATAGCCATGAAAGCATGAATCAACAACACATGAGCAAAAACAAAATCAACACACATAACACCAGGATTTTTATGTGGAAACTCGGTTAAGGGAAAAACCACGGTGGGGGTTAACCCACAAGATTTATTCTCTGTTAAAAGAATAGAAAAATGGGAAGCACTTGCCTTTGGGTGCACTGCCCAGAGCTCACTGCTCAAAAGAGGCTCACTACCTAGAAGATAAATGTATGATTAACACATAAAGATTAAACTAAGAAACAACATCTACTTCATGCAAAGTTCAATTCCATTGAAGCGCACAATACTTCTGCTCTGCCCCCAAACACTTCTTCGCTATCTCCTCGTCCTTTACTGCTCTTCCTCTTCTTCTCTACTCTGCCTTTCTTCCTTTCTTAGGATCTTATCATTTTTGCACAAGGATAACTTTCCACAACTCAACCACACATATTTATATGCTTCATCAACCTTGGAATAAACATCAAGGTCGGCTTGACTTAATGCCAACCACTATACTATTAGCCAATCATAGCTGGGACCTAAATCTTCCTCGAACAACTCACCACGCTTCATAGAACCTTTTTTAGATCATCTGCAACATGCACAAAGCATTTGGTTAGCCAAGACTGGAAAGAACAACAATATGCAAAGAGAAATATTCAATCATGAGCTCAATCCTCAATGTGGATCATTAACACAATAGGCACACAATCCATAGATCTCCACAAGCACAATGAAATCAACAAGAACAACTGTACCACCTCAAATCACCAGAATCACTTGTATCTTCATACCGAAACATAAGAACACCAACTGTCATGACTGTCACACTAAAAATATTGCTTGCAGACCTCCAAACCATGAACCAATTGAGTTGAGGATACACACTAACATCCCAAACATACCTCTAGATCTGCAGATCATAATATTCCAATGCGGATCAATCCAGACCAAATTCATGTCACTCTGTCACCTCTGAACAACTACAAAATCTGGTTCTACTCAGATGGCCATAACTTCACAAATTCTTCATGTGGATCCCTCAAATCTTAACTTGAGCAACTTCAGATATTCCTTTACAACACCCTTTGGTCCACAGACTCTGATCTTCATCTTACTGGGAATGCGGAGCAATCTACTTCATTGAACTGCACTGTCTTCACTGTCTCTGATAGAGAGATATGTAACTCACTTGTTTCTTCCAGAGAGGCTAATTTTCTCAATATCCTCAACATACAAGTCTTCTAGAATGGGATACAATTGACACCAATGACAACAAGGATATGTTGACATTAATGACAACACCGATTAGACATATATTTGCAACACCTTATACCTACAGCAACGATTTACGATAATTCGTGAAGAAGTCATAGAGAAATTGTTGAAAGCAAAAGATTATTGGTACAGATATGAGTGACAACATCAAGGATCTGCTCATGTACATGGGTTCTTGTGGTTGCCAAATGCACCAGAAATGGACAAACTTGATTGGAACAATGGCGTTGAACTGGAGAGAGCTAGAAAATTCTTTGACAGATATGTTAGTGCATGGAATCCTCATAGTGCAGTCCAAAGAAGCAATGTAACATATTGATCTCCTCTCAATGATCCATTCTTACTAAACACAATAGAGATATTCTCTACTAACCCCATGAAAGATTATGAGTTAGTCACATGTACAATGACACACAAAATGTAGCAAGGGAACTTGTTTACGCAAGAAAGGGCAGACTGTTGAATGTTGTTATAAAGCTCTGTGGACTAAATGCATGGATTCAACCTTAATATGTGATGAAGGCGGTAAAAAGACTTACAAACCAGCTAGAAATGATGATAGGTTAAACATCCACATCCCTGAGATGCTTAAAATATGGCGAGTTAACATAGACTATCAACCTGTAATATCATAGAAACTTGTTCTCAAGTATATCACCAAATATGCATCAAAAGATGAGAGGAAGTCAGAAAGTTGTGTCGAGATGTTGAAAAGAATTTCAAATGTTGGAAAGAGTGAAGATGGAGTTTTGATAGCATATCGCAAATTCATGGCTGAGATTATTGTATATCATGATATAGGAGCACAAGAAACATGCCATATGTTGCAAAAATTACCTCTTGTCACTTGCAGTCGTACATTTGTATCATTAAATGTTGGTAGGAAAGTACTACAATGTATAACAAGAAGCATGGATGAATCTGAATTGCCAACTAATTACATAAACTCCTACAAAAAATGACCTGTTGAGTTAGAGAGAGTTTCCCTGATAGAATCAGCACAAATGTTCTCATTTTGTTCTCATCGCAAAGGAAGCAAGTGGTAGAAGAGGAAACAAAATGCAATTGTCAATGTATTCCCTTGCTTCTATAGTATTCCAATGGAAGACTCGGAGCATTTTGAAACCTTTTGTTGGAGTGAGCTCCTTTTATACAAGCCTTTTCGACACATAGAGATAGACATAGGTCTTTCAAAACAAGAAATCATAGAAAACTGGAGACAAATGGATGCAAACAAATACTATCCTTGGCATGTTGACCATTTAACACAACTGGAGGATGTTAATGAAGAAAATGAAAGTGATGTTGATGAGACATTGGCCGAAGAAACCAACATCCTTTATGAGTGGGTGTTACTATCACAAATGGGTCTAACATCTACTGTCAACAAAAATGAGCTAGAAATGCTTGGTAGACGAGACTTTGACAACAACAATACGTGGAATGAACACAATGTGCCCTAGAATTTACATGATAATGCCCTTCAATTCATAACCACAAACAAGTCATGCATACAACATACCTATTCATCCTCGTCATTCACTAAACCAAACTACCAACTGGCACCAAAGCAAGAGCTTGCACTAAACACCATTGTGTAACACTATAGAGATCCATGCTTGAAACAACCTTTATGTATGATCATTCAAGGAATAGCAGGCACTGGAAAATCATACTTAATCGATTGCATCAAGGACACTTTGAACAACTTGAATCCGAACAAGTAAAATCCACTACTCACACTTGCCCCTACAGGAGTGGCTGCTTACAACATGTGTGCCACCACAATCCATGCAGGTCTTAGAATTCCAATAAGAGAAATACGGCCATTACAAGGAAAGGTTCTTACACTATTCCAAGAAGAGATGCGTAACATTAAATACATCCTCATAGATGAGATGAGCTTCATATGCCCAAAGTTGTTCTTAAAAATAGACAATCGTCTACATGAGGCATTTCCCCACCAACAACACCAATGCTTTGGTTGTGTTTCCATTATCGTTATTGGTGACCTTGCACAGCTACCACTTATAATGGATATACCAATTTATGCATCGTACTCAACTACAAGGATGTTATGGGAGACATTTACCACAATCATCACATTGGAAACAATATTCCGTCAAGGAGGTGATAGCCAAGCCCAAAAAGAATTCTGTGCCATATTACAAAACATACGTGAAGCAAAACCAATGCAGCATGACTGGGAAACACTAATGAACCGCACAAATAAATCACTAACTCAAATAGAACAAGAAGAATTTAATCTCTCCTTGCATTTATTTGCAACCAATAACTTTGTCATGCTACATAATAGAAAGATGTTAAAGCTACTAAATCTTCCTGTGGCACTTAGTGTGGCACAAAACACACATAAAAAATTAGACAATGATACTGATGATGACCATCTGCAGCAAGAGGTGCTCCTACGCATAGGTGAAAGGGTGATGCTAACAACAAACTTATGGATTGAAGTAGGACTTATAAATGGATCATTGGGAGAAGTCAAAGCTATTGTTTACGATATCAACGCAAAATCCCCAGACTTGCCAATGTATGTCGTGGTTCAATTTGATACCTACAATGGCCCAAATGGGACATGGAAAGACCAAAGAACATACCTTTGATACCTATAACACATGGCGGTCATAGACAAATACCCCTGACCATGGCTTGGGCAATATCAATCCATAAATCCCAAGGCCTCACATTGAACAAGGCTACAATAAGCATAGGTGAAATTGAAAGACAAGGTCTGACATTTACAGCTATATCTAGAGTCAAATCCATAGAAAGTCTTCGCATAGAGCCTACGTTCAGTTTTGAACGATACTCTAAAATGCAAAACAACGCTTCCACCATCATCAGAAAGAAAGAAGAGGCTCGCCTACAACTACTTTCCTCTTGACACATTCTGGTACATGCATTTTCTTTTGTTTTACTTAAAAAATCAATTTAACATCCTCACTACACTGTTACCTACACTCTTATTTTTTATGTAGGAATACAAAAAAAAAGCAAGCATCATTTGGAAAGCATTACTCTACACTAAGGACAAGTTTTATTGTACTTTCAAAGAAATAAAAGCCTCACCTACAACTACTATCCTCTTAACACATTCAGGTATTACACATTTGCTTTTATTTTCCTTAAAAATTCAATTAGACTTCGTCACAGTGATGTTAATTAAACTCCTAAATCTTCTGTTGTTGATTACATAATAGAGACAAAACACCATATGGAAAGCAAGACTCTACACTTGGAAAGCAAGGCTCTATTAAATTTCTGAATCTAATGAAAATTAACCACTATTTGTGGTATTGTACAGAGATGCCACACTCTTGGCGTGTAACAGTCTTTACTCAAGCAGCTATCTATCTCTCTGCTTTTATGCTAATGATTGCATTTAAGTTTTTGAGACCTGTAAGGACACACAGTGATTGGGATGGCTTAAATGGCTCTCTCTTTCAGTCTCCATTACACTTGCTTGTATGTGCAAGGCAACTTTCATTCTCAAATGATACATTTTGAACCTAAACAATGTACAACATTGAAGTTCTGTAACAATTTTTCACTTTGCAACATGTAGTTCATCAAGGAAGGGTGGTATGATGGTGGAAGTATAGCTTTTGCTATTATTTTTGGAATTTTTGTCACAGGTAAGATTTTGTTTTGCATGCTGTAGCTTTTTCTTTTGTTGGATATAATTTGAAATGGTTTTTGTTTGAAGATCAGTGTTCATCTGTGCACTTGCTACTTTTCATATGTAGAGAATCTTTCTAAGAAAAATTAAGATCTCTTAAATTGAATTTTCAACTCAAAATTAAAGTCTCGAATTTTATGTAGGGTACAAACAAATTTTACCTGCCTAAATGCTCAATGCAGCTTGTGAGTGCAATATTATTGCTTAAAGACAGTTTTCTTTCCTACGATCTACTCTAATAACATTTATGTGATGTGGAAAACTATTTTCAAGAACTTGTATTCACATCAGAATTTCTTTTGTTGGGCTTTGTACTGTATTTCACAAACAAGTATGAGCCTGGTCTTTCTGATTTGCATCAATTAGCCACTACCAGCAGTATCTCTAGCTCTAAACTCTGAATGAAGAAAAAAGAAACATTCAATTGCAGGTTTATTTCTTGTTGCTATTTTCCTCCATCTTATATATCACCAACAGATATGATGAATTCATCAAGTTGATTTTTTTACTGTTCAGTCTCTTTGATTTGACAGTATTTGCCTTACCTGTTCAAGTTATCTGAGGGGGGAAAAGATTCAAAGTTTCCATTTTTGATCTACTTGTAGGTGATGTTCTACCTCTAAATATTGGTGATCAGGTATACATATGGAAACTGCCTAACATTATTATCCAATATATTCTATAGTCCATTCTTGAAATTAGATTATTTTTTTCTTAGACATTTATCATTTCTTTTCAGGTCCTTGCAGATGGCATTCTAATTGCAGGACACTCCTTGTCAATTGACGAATCCAGCATGACTGGGGAAAGCAAATTTGTATGTAACTCTCTCTTATGTTGCCTCCTTGGCTTGATTGCTCAGTGATAGACATCTTATAAGTTTTTGATGCTAAGAGCCGAGACATTGTCATTAGCTATAACTACCCCATTTCGGCACCAGGTTCACAAAGATCAGAAAAATCCATTTTTGATGTCTGAATGTAAGGTAGCAGATGGCTAAGGAACAATGCTGGTAATTTTTAATCTAGAAAAAATATTGTTATGCTTTCTGGTTGTGATTAATCAATTCACAAACTCTACTGGCTTATTATAGGTTACTGGAGTAGGATTAAATACCGAGTGGGGTGTTTTAATGAAGAGTATATCAGGGGATGATTGGGAGAAAACTTCAATACAGGATTAATTAACTAGGTTATCACAACTTAGAAGAGGCTTCTGTGAAGTAAGTCAAATCGTCAATAGAGAATATTTCCATCTCTGGATTGGTATTTATATTGAAATTTATTGATGGTGCTTTATTTAGACATAAGGTTTTGGTGTAGATATAAATATCCAAATGACAACTTGTAGACATAAATATTCAAATCAAATAAAATAAAAAAATTCAAATTGCTCTGAGTCTGATTATTATATTCCTTGATTAATGAAGACTATTTTTAAAAACAGTTGATTTTGAATATAGGGACTTGTGTTCAGGATTGATAGCCATTTAATATTTATTCACTCCCTTTAACTTTTGGTGCTTGTCATCTGAAATTATGCAATGAACAGATGATAGTATGCGATAGCGCGTAAGCTTCTTTAGCCACCTTATTTTGTAGTATATGCTATAAGTGTATATTTATTCTTTGTGCAAGGCCTAAGATGAAGAGTTGTTTCATTACATATAGAGCTATAATCTGAATAAAGTCGCCAGTTTATCAAAGACATAATGCAGAATTTAAGTAATAGGAAATTATAAAATCTTTAGATGAAAATTTGTAGTAATTTTTGAGCAGCCAAGAAAATGGAAGGGCTAAAAGTTTCCAGTTAATGTTCCTGATTTTTAGGAGACTCTTTTGCCAGATGGCAACATGTAATATATTCTTAATGAGTAAATTTAAACCTACTTCAATATTTTAGACTTACTTCAATATCTTATCCTATTGACAAATTCGTTGGGCAAATTTCGTGCTTCCTTTCAAAAATTTTAAGTCCCTTAAAGGAATGTATGATAGCAAGACAAGTTTCAAGACTGGAGAATCATAGAAAACGTGTAAGGTGGAGATTCATTCCTGACAGGTTGGAGTACAGTCCAGAGAGTTTGGAGTGCATGTACACCCGTCCGTACAAAATGTCTGACAGGATATTTTAGACTCTCTAGGCAATTCTTATTTTATGTGTTTAAATATAAATGAGATAGTGACATGAAGATTTGAATTTTGAGCGTCATCCTTACCTACGTTTGCCAATCAAACTAAAATTTAATAATAAGAAGCCATGTGCACCAGATTAATGATACGATTCAAATTTCAAAATATAGTTTTTAAAAAAGTTCGGTAGGATTTGGTCTCCAGAGCATGCAACTCACGGGTCATGAGCCACTACATGGAATATGATTTGGTATCCAGTGCCTGCAACTTCATGAGCCACTACATGGAATATGATTCATAGTAGGTACCTATATAAATTTGGTTTAGGGCTTTTGGTGTTGAGTAACACTAAATCATTTTGGATACACTAGAGTTGTTCTAATTTGGAGTATCTTTAGTATTGTGTTATAGTTGTTCATGGTTAAGGATGAGGTCCCTTGTTTGTAATTTTGTTGATTAGGGCATATAAACTCTAGGAGTATTCTATCTTACCTTTTAGTCAAGGGATTCAATTAAAAAGATAAGGAGAGAAAGAGGGTCTTTCTTTCTCTCCCTCAAGGGAGAGGACCTAGTACCCGCACACCCTAACTTTGCACACATCAAGCTTCTAAACAATACATTGGATTTTCATGAAAATTTGAGGATATCTCCATATCTGAGTTAAGAGCTTAAAGTTATTGTTTGGGATTCTAGGTATCAATGATGTAGCCTAATCAAATAAATCTTCGTCGAGTTGTCAAAAAACACCCAAAAAAAAGTTTGACCAAAACATGTGCACCAAGGCACCTATTACCGACCACCTTATGTGTTAGCATATGATTGGTTGTTTCTTTGATGTAACTTGTGAAGTGTATTATTACACATCTATATGTGTACATGTATTGGTTCCTTTTTAAACTTTTATTAGTATATTATTTCTCAATTACTATTCTTTTCATATATTTAACTAGGGGTGTAAGTGCATGGCACCATAGTAGTTATTTGGGCATGGTTATCTATTGGGTCCTTTCCCCTATATTTTCACATTCACCAGGGTATATACTCTAGGAACATTCCACTTCACCTTTTAGTCAAGGGATTTGATTGATAAGATAAGGAGAGAAAGATGGTCTCTCTCTCTCTCTCTCTCTCTCTCTCTCTCTCTCTCTCTCTCTCACACACACACACACACACCCATTAGTGGCCTAAAACTAGTATAGATATCTTAAATACATCTATCTAAAAAATGCCTAGAGATTTCAATTTGGAGCTACTTAAGAGTTATTTTATTTTACTTTAAACTATTTTATTTTAACTTTTTGAAAACTTGGGCAATGAATTTCTATAATTTATTGCACTACTAATAAAAAATAAAATAGCTATTCGATTAAAATAAAGTAAATTATGTCTATATATAGAAAAAATAAAATAATTCTTAACTAAAAATTTAAATTTATGTGTCCATGTATGTATGTAGTAAATAAAAAAGTTCTAAAGTAAAATAAAATAACTCTTAAGTAAATAAACAACTTGAAACTAATATTTCTTGGCCCTTTTTCCATGGATGTATTTAAGATATCTATAATTTTTATTAATATCAATATTATTTTTACTATTAAATATTAATTATTTGACATGTAAATCGCTATCAAATTTAAGTTAAGGGGTTTTATGTACATGGTCACAACATGAGACTCCTTTTTGCCACTGTAGGATGCCTCTCGATGTAGAAGGAAACAATTCAATCAAAGATCAAAATAAATGATTTTGGATTAGCTTCTAGCAATAATAAAATAAACATTCATTCCTCAATGATAATTCTGGGCTATTCTATCCCATGCTTAAAGGACATTCTTTACATGGCCATATGCATGGTCTAGATGTAGTGAAATGTGTTCCTATTGATCTTGTCATGATCATGAAAGTTAGAACCAATAGCTTGTATGGAGGAGGATCTCCTTGCAGTTGACATAGATGCTTGGTTATCCCTTCCTAATTGGTTTCTAGTTAAGCAACATATTCTTGTATCTTGTGTATTTTCTCTCCTAGTTGTTGGTTGGCCTTTAAAGCATCCTTCATAAGATTAGACATTATGGAAACTTGGAAAATGATGTTAATGTAAAGCAATTGAATCACAATTTCCAAAGGAAGTCATGACTTATTAAAGATTACAGTAGATCTTTCCTTCCAAATGTGATTGGCAATTTCTTATCTTATGGATTCACATATAACATTGTCAATAATACTAATTCCCAATAAAGCAACTTTCTAACTAAGTGGGCAACTAACAAAGCCAAGATGTCTCTGGAAACAACATTCCATTGAATGCAAACAAACATTCCTTCCCAAAAAATGTGTTTCACATTCTCATACAACTTATAGAAGGGACAACAAAAAGGTTGAACTTGTAGGAATCGTATTCATTCATCAAAAAGGAATTTGAAAAACAAGCTCCTAGGATCACCTACAAAAACAAAAACAATCTTCCACAAGAGAGTAGCAAGAGGATTAATTGCTTGATTATGGATGCAAAAATGATATTATGATCCTAAAGTACATGAGGGAGCTTGCTTATATAGGCAAAGTAATAAGGTAGGAGAACATAGGATTATGACAAGTGTCTTAATTATATGACATGAGACACAAAGAGATAACTATCCTAAGTGTGCCCTAAGTAAAATTAAGTAAACTAGTGTGAATAGAACCTAATAGGAAAATTGGTTAGGTAATATACCTCATTCAAACCAACACCCCCCTAAGTGCAACTTAGGGAGAATGAGAAAATATGTAAATGATGCAAAGATGCAATGATGGATGGGTCTTGATTACAAGGCCATGCTAGGTACCCATGTACAAAATATCTCTTACAAATGGAGTAAAGGAGAAAAACTCATAGGAAAAAAACCATCTCCAAAAGAGAGAAAACATGAAAGATGTGTTGGAAGAAGTGATGGAAGGAGGATACAATATGACCCCCAAAGGACTACATCCAACACAAATATACCATCAATGACCCCCCATAGGAGAGAAAGAGTGAGATGATTGATCAATGATAACTTTAAGGAATTCCCCTAAAAAAAATTATAAAATCCTAGCGAATCCTAGCTAAGTACTATAATTTTCTTGGTGAATCTTTGTTTTTTTGAAAAATATTAATTCTCCTAGAGAATCTATGCACATTATTAAAAAAATTATAAAATCATGGTGAATCCTAGCGAATACTTGCTAAAAAAATTAAATACAATAGCAATTATTAGCGACTAATTACTAAAGAAATTAATTATAATGGTGAATCCTATAAAAAAATACATATTTGGTTGGCACAATTCCCCCATATATTTTAAATGTTGAAGTGGGGGCCCAACATTAAAAAATATCAACGCAATTCCCCTTGCCACCAAGCACAAATCAACTATCCAAAATGCATCAAGGAACGCACTCAGATTAAACATTTTAAAAATATTTCACTTTAAAAACAAGACTAAAAGACAAGCAAATTATTACCGTTGATTATCATTTTGATCAAATGGTTGAGGTTGAATTTCATGACACTATTAGCATGTGCCTTTTAAAAGGCTTGCTTGGCCGCGAAATTTGTTTTGGGCCACATGATCATACTTTAATTTTGTAACCCAAAATAAATTATGCAGCCGAACAAGCCTTTTAAAAGGCACATGCTAATAGTGCAATGAAATTCAACCTCAACCATTTGATCAAAATGATAATAAATGATGAATTAAATTCATATTCAAAGTGAATTATCCCTAAAAGTACAAGACAAATTATTAATAATGGTGATATTACTGCAAAATTAAAGACATGAACATAATATTAATGATGAATCTAATTAATATTTATAATTATATTATAAACTATTAGCAAATTAGCTCTAATGATGCATCATTTACTTAGTGAAACAATTTAATTTATTAGTTTAAAAAATAATACTTAGGTGATTTTAAAACCAAGATTAAATATTTTTTTTGTAAAAATCAAGCGATTTAGCCCTTCCTTGGTTGCAATTATTTTCCAATTTTGAATTTGCAAATCTAAACTATTCACCAATTAGTGAATATTCACCACTAAAAATCATTGTTAAGAACATAAGGCTATCTTAAGTATAGATAAATCATCCCTTGTCCAATCAAACCAAATCATCCTAAGGTCTTGACATTTGATCCCCAACCTACATCAAGTTCATCCATCATCATATATCATCTCACCCTCCCACCCACATCCTAGATCTTCAAACAACATGGATCCTTATACACAAATACAAGAAATTAAATGTGTGTATGAGGGATTAGATCCTATCGCTAAGCCAAAATGTAGAAACCTCATTGGTCATAGTCCCTTAGCACATCTCATTATTGGAGATGCTCATAATCCTATCACATCAACATCACCATCCCACACATCCATCCCAAATCCAAGTCATCAAGTCATGAATCCATACATAAACATGCAAGCCCCTTGCAACCAAGCATTGGCTAGCACAAGCTACACCCTTATACCTAATTGCATACCCTATGACAAGGGAAATCCAATTCATCCTCTATCTACATATTCACCTACATCCATGTCCTAACAACCATTTCCATATGCAATTCCTCCATCTACTAGTTCCTCTTATCCAAATCCATAATTCCCTTATCAACCAAATCCACCATCCTATTTTCTACTATCCCATCAATCCAATCCACCATCTCATCCACCATCAAATCCTCCTACTACATCTACATCCACTCTCTTAGTTGAGCTCCAAGGACTCTTTGAATGAAAATACAAAAACAAACTTATTGACTCCCCAACACCATCCAAATGTGTCACTAACAAGGTTGTCACTAAGAAAGTAGTCAATCCCAATCCTAATCCATCCCCTCCTATTATCCATCCACCTAGTCCCAACCCTAACCCATCAACCCACAAAGCTATGAAGGATGTGACCCAAGGACTATTTGTAGGGAATCAAAAGCCATCATGCACTCAAATACCTATCCTTGAGCCTATAAAAGAGCCTCCTAGTCCTATGCAAACACTATCATAACATCCAATTCCTATGGAGCCTATAAAAGAGCATCCTAGTCCTATACCCAAACCATCATGCAACCCAATGTCTATCAAGCCTATTGAGGAACCTCTTACCATGAATGCAGGCCAAGATCCATCATGTAGCCATGTTGTTGACCATCCAACACCTATTGAGCCTATCCAAGAAACCTCCCCTCTTATCCAAACATAAGAGCTATTTCAATAATTAAATCCAAATAATAATCAACCATGTCTGCAACCAAATCAAGACCAAAGGCTCCCAATTCACCCTATCTAAGCTCAATATCACACTATCCATGTTAATCCTCTCTATGATCAAGATATTATCTATGACCAAGATCTTATCCATGATCAAGAAACCCATTCAAATCCTATCCATCATCACACTATTCCTATCCATCATCCAACAACATCCACTTCCCATGATGAGACACTTGGTCCCCATGAGCATATAGACAATCAAACAAATATCTTGAATTCTATCATGCTACATCCTAATGAGCATAATGATAATTAAGATCCAAGCATCTCAAATTATCCCTTTCCTAATCCCTCATCATCTCCTATTGATCTCCCACCATTCCTTATAGATCCTCCATCATCCCCTATCAACCTATCCCAAATCCATCAACTTATCCTCTTGGTCATGATCCCTTCATCAGTGGTGGTTCTCTCATAGGAAATGAATAAATTCTATCCACCACCCATCCTCCCCCATCTAATAATGGACTCACGTCTTGTTTCCAAAACAACAAACATCCCATCACACACCGCATGCTCCAAAACATGAAATATCAAGGCAAAGGATTAGGCCTTCATGAACCAGGTATATTAGAGACCATCCATGTTAAAATCCACCCACAATCACATGGCCTTGGATATATATCCCAAGAAAAAGAATCCACACATGTTGGGTACCACCCATACACCTCCTAAGGCATATTCTTCCAATCCCAAGCTAGGTGCCCCTCATCACACCTCCAAATCATACATCATCATCCCTCATCCTCCATCATATTTCATCCATCAATCAAAACATCCTCCCATCCCTATACCTACTCTTACTCCACTCCTCCCAACTCCCAATATTCCTATCCTCAAATCCCCTCATCCCTTAATCCACAAGTCCATTAATCTGTACATCCACACATCCCACTCCCTTAAATCCCCCAAAATCCTTAATCAAGATCAACAAGCGCACACATCACCTAAACATGAAGCTATCACAAAACCCATGGGATTCAAAAATAATCATTCAAATGCGTCTCTACATAAAGAAAAAAATTGACAAAAGCCTAATGACTATCATGTCGTAGCACATCGATACACAAAATATAAGCACAATCAAGAATCCAAAAGGCTACATAAGCCCACATCTCCAAAAGAAAAAATAAAAATGGTGTGGGTCCCCAAGCAAAAAGTAGTCAATCCAAATGGAGCATCCATATTTCACTCTATCAAAAATCCCACATCCCCAAAATCCCAACAATCCCGCACCCATTCAAAAAATCCTAAGAATCCTAAGTCCATTCGCATCCCTAAATCTCTAAATTGGAAATCCCAACGTCCCCCATCTTGATCCCATAATCAAAATTCTCCATTGGTCCCCATCCCTCTCACAAATATAAGCTTCAAAATCCATTACAGTTTGTGCAAACATTGGTCTTGGTTCCTCTCCACCCCATGGAATTCCCTCATGCACCCGTACCCCCATCTTCCATCCCCTATCCCACATATTTCCATCATTACCATCCATGATCCACATCATAATCCACTATCCCCCATCCATCCATAATCCACATCATAATCTAATATCCACTATCCTCCATCCATCCATAATCCACTATCCCTTGTTCATCCATATTCCATATCATAATCCACTATCCCCCATCCATCCACAATCCACATCATAATCCACTATCCCCCATCCATCTCATGCAATCATCTACCAACATCCATCCACATAATAACACTTGACATCTTCTATGTGCCACCTCTATCCACACTATCACCTTGCTATGGAAATAGAAAATCAAGTTTCCATCTTCCTCCAAATCCTTTCCTCTGTCCTTCCACCCATCACATCCTAATATCCAAAAATTAAAAAAAAAATTGTAAAGAGAAATCATTCATCCAATGGTGAAAATCACCTCAGTGGTGCCTTGGATAAGTACGATGATGAAAACCCATCTATGGGAATCATGTGTAGAATGATTATCTATGTGTCTTACACTTGGAGGAAAGTTGTCTCATCCATCCCATCCTATCATTTCCCTCCTATCCTATCATTCGTATCCTACCAACTCATTATATCCCCCATACCTATCCCATTGAACCAACCCATCCTCCCCTCCTACCTTTGATCTTGATAAGGACAAGGGTATAATTTTAAAAATGCTTTGGATATCTCTTGATATACCTAATCTTTCATAGCCAATCATATATCCATGATAATCTAGCCAAGCAATCTATCCAATCATCAATGACCATACCTCATTTTTGTTCCAAGCCTAGCTATGAACCTGATCATCATCATCAATCTAATCAATCGATTCTTTGTTTAAAACGTAAGCCTATATTAAGTATAGAAATCAAATCCAATCAACTCTTTCTTAAGAACATAAGGTTATATTAAGTATAAAGATCCGTCCTTATCAATCAATCAATCAATCAATCCTGGTGTTAATTCGCATGGCCAACAACACTATCAAATCAATCAATCATCAGTTTTCAGCTTGACAAAGGCAATGACCTTGTTTTTTTGAATCATTTGTGCCTGCTTGCCTGCTTGCTTGTTTGTGTTATCATTTTTCTTGCATTTTTATTAGTCCTTACAACATACTATCACAATGACATCATGGCCTTCCATATCATGGTGCCCAACGACATGTGTTTTCTTTAGAACTTTTTGTTTTTTGAGTCGGTCCTTTATGCACAAGACACATTGTCACCCTGGTCTTTATACCTTGGTGCATAATGTCTAGTGCTATATCAAACTATATGGTTTCTCACTCAATGCAACATAATGTATTCTTCATCCATTTCATCCTTCCCTTATATTTCTTCCATCTCCTTAACCAATTTGTTTCATCCATTTTGAGAGCATACCTGTGTTCTTCTACCTTGCCTATCCTCTTGAGGGGGCATATCATCCCTACATCATCCTTCCTTGTCACTCTCACTTCAAGTGGTTGGGGCATCATCATCCCTATTAGGGTTCAGGTAGATCAGAGAAATAAACACTAACAATTATATGTAGATTAAATAACCCAAATATAACAATGAAGAAAAACACAAAAGAGATCAACACAAAATTTTAACATGGTTCACCCAAAATGGGCTACATCCACAGAAACTTAGCCATCCAATGATTTTATTATCTAGTGCAAAATAGATTACAATCTCGTAAATTCCATATCCACAACATACATCCTAGCTGCTTATAACAAGCTTTTTAGAAGCTTATAGAATTAGGGTTTTACAATGTTATTTTTCTTTTGTCGGTTAACAAAAAATTAACAATCGACTTTGAACGTGCATAAAAGGATACGTTATGAGTGTATAGTATTTGCATGATCAGTCACCACATACAAAAAATCTCCCACTCAGAGATTGATTAGGCTCCACACCAAACAATCTCCCACTTGGAGATTGATCCTAGATGATATTACTGCACTTGCAACTCCCACTGGATTACATGCCTGGCTCGTTTCTTATATCCACCATTATCATTCATGAAGGCCAACAAAAACTAATGAGGAAATCAATTTCTCCCATGTAACCGCCTTTGTGAACATATCTGTAGGATTCTCACTTGTGTGAATTTTCTCTAGCTTCAACTGTCCATCCTCCAAAATTGACTAGATGAAGTGGTATATTAGATGTATGTGATTAGTTTTTGAATGCAGAGCTGAATTCTTAGCAAGATGAATGGCACTTTGGCTATCATTGTACAAAGGTCTATCTTCTTGTTGTTGCCCCAATTCCTCCAGAAAACATTGTAACCAAATCATCTCCTTGCTAGCTTTCATAGCAGCAACATACTTAGCTTCAGTGATTGAAAGCGCAACAACCTTTTGCAGCCTTGAAATCTAACTGACTGTAGTACCTCCTATAGTAAAAACATACTCTGTAGTACTCCTCTTGCTATCAATATCACCTGCCAGATCAGAGTCAACATATCCTTTTAGAGAAGAATTTGTTCCTCCAAAACATAGTTTCTTTGAAGTAGTACCTCTCAAATATCAGAGAATCCATTTTACTGCATTCCAATATTCCATTCTTGGATTTCTCATATACCTGCTCACAACTCCCACTGCATGTGCAATATTTAGCCTTGTGCATACCATTGCATACATCAAGCTGCCAATTATTGATGCATATGGTATCTTAGACATTTTGTCTTCCTCCTCTTGTGTCTTTGTACACATCTCCTTAGTCAACTTAAAATGACTAGGCAAAAGTGTACTAACTTCTTTTGCATTCTACATGTTAAACCTTTTCAACACCTTTTCTACATACTCGAAGACAAAATTAATTTTCTGTTTGTCCTGTCCCGTGTGATCCTCATACCAAGGATTTGTTTTACTACACCCAAATCCTTCATAGAAAATGAATTTGCTAATTTCTACATAAGTTCATTAATATACTGCATGTTAGACCTGACAACAAGCATGCCATCAACATAAAGCAATAGGATAATATAGCTACCATTACCCAATTTCTTAAAATAAACACAATAATCAAAAGGACATCTTTTGTACCCTTGTCAACCATAAAACTATCAAATTTCAAATACCATTGCCGAGGTGCTTGCTTCAGGCCATACAAACTCTTCTTTAATCTACACACAAATTCCTCCTTACCCTTGACCTCATATCCCTACGGTTGCTGCATGTATATTTCCTCTTCCAAATCCCCATTCAGAAATGTTGTTTTCACATCTAGCTGTTCAAGATGCAAGTCTTCCACAGCCACAAGACTTAGAATAGTTCTAATAGAAGTTATTTTTACAACAGGAGAAAATATTTCATCAAAATCTATACCTTTCTTATGTGCAAAACCTTTTACCATGAGTCTGGCTTTATATTTTTTTGCCTCCATCTTCTTGCTTCAACCTGTAAACCCATTTATTTGGCAATGCTCTTTTACCTGCAGGCAATTGAACTAAGTCCCAAGTCTGATTTTGCAGCAAGGAATCCATTTCCTCTTTCATGCCTATCTCCCACTGCTTTTTGGTATCTACATGCATTGCTTCCTCATAACCTTCAGGTTCACCAAAATTAGTTAATAATATAGAATATAATGATGGAGAAAATCTTTTTGGAGGTCTAGTTATCCTTGTAGAATGTCTAACACTTGTAAGAGTCTGTGGGCTAACTTGTTGTTGAGCATCAAGTACCACTGGTATTTTATTTTCTAGAATATCATCTAGCACCACATATTCCTTTTTATCTTGTTCATCCTTCTTTTCCTGCAGTTGATCCTTATACATGACCTCATTGAATATAACATCTCTACTCCTAATGATTTTATGATTTTCATAATCCCATAACTAATAACCAAACTCATATACTCCATATCCAATGAAGGTACACATTTTAGACTTAGCCTCAAGCAAGGATACGTTATGAGTGTACAATATTTGCATGATCAGTCGCCACATACCAACAATCCCTAATCCTACCAACCAAGTACTATGTTTTATCTTTCTTTGAAATGATGTTGCTTTGCAACACCATCTCAAAGAGGGGAAAAATGTAGACACCTAAAATTGACCACATCCCTAACATCCCCTTGTTGACATCACCTTGTGTCACTTTGCAACATATTCATCCTACGATTTCCCTCTAGCATTCCCCCTTGATTAATTAAATTATTTTATTTAATTAATCAAGATTATCCTTATTCCCAAATTAATTAAATAAATGATCTTTGTTTAATTAATTTAACCCATTTTCCTCTACCCAAATTAATTAAATAAATATTATTTATTTAATTAATTTTATCTTCCCACATCATCCTTATCCAATATTTAATTAAATAATTCTATTATTTAATTAATTATTGAGAGTCACATGTCTAGCTAAAGTTAGCCAAAATCATTGAACCTAGACACTTGCACAAAAGTAAAACTAGATTTACATCTCAACCATCCATTCTCATACTACATATCCAAATCTCAGCCGTTCACATAAGGATATGCCCTAGAAGCTTCCATCCTTGCCCTAATGTTGTCTCATCAAATCTCAACCATCCGTTGCACCTCTTAATCCTAGCCATCCATCTTATCATCCACAAATTTAAAAATCAAACATCAACCAAGCCATTTGCATCCACAATTTGAATGTAAAGTTATGTTGCTGGACTGATCAATCAACATAATATATCAAAGAGAATAGCCATTAGAGCTTGGGTGCACTCGATTCCTCTCTATCTGAGGAGAAAGAAGGGTTTAAGGTGAAGTTATTATGTGTATTGCATTATCTTCTACTATTTACCTTCAATAATTTCTTGTCTTCACCTACTTTTTAGCTAGACAACAAAGAGAACCATTTCAAATATTAAGTTGAAGAGATAAATAAAAAATTTAGTTGATCCATTTTGATTCATGTGGTCCACTACCAGTCTCTTCTACTAGTGGAAATAATTACTTCATTTTGTTCATTGATGACTATAGTGGAATGACCTAGACCTTTGAAGCACAAATTATAAGCCTTTGAAATATCTCAAAGGTTTCATACAAAGGCTGAAAATGATGCAAAATCTCATACTAACACAATAAGGATTGATAACGATGGTGAATTCATGTCAAAGGTGTTTGAAGATTATCTCAAGAATAATGGGATCAAGCATCATCTCATAATCTGTCACACTCCTCAACAAAATATAGTTGTTGAGAGGATGAACAAACCTATGATGATTATGGTTCAAGCAATGTTGTATTTCAAATGAGTAAAATTGCATTTTTAGCTAGAAGGAGCTCAAACAATAATCTATCTCTATAATTGGTCACCTTGAATAGCTCTTCAAAGGAAGACTTCATATGATATTTTCCATGGTCATCTTCCATTAGTGCAACATCTTTAGATTTTCAAATCCACATGGAATGTACCAATTCCCAAAAAGGAAAGGAACAAGTTGGATCACAAGAGTCACGAATGCATTCTTTTAGAGTATTTAGAATCCTCAAAAGCACATAGATTATATGAATAGAAAAAAGATATTTCTCAAACCTAGCGATGTGGTATTGTATGAAACCACACAATATTATTCAAATATTGATCAACAATTGAGTCAACTTGAAATTTTTTTAACAGATGTATCAATCCATCACTATGGAAATATCTTGAATGGTAGTAATAGTTTTGGAAATGGAAAAAGGAGACAATATATCACCCAAGTGACAACATTTGTAGAGAACTATATATGAGAATAACAACAATTATAAAATGTGATATTTTATTTCAGGGTTTAACTGCATAGTTTTTGAGTCAAACACATGACCCATATTTCATGAGTAGTGGTTCACATGAACCCATCTCTCATGTTAATGAATGGTCCACTTAGCACTCATTGCATCTAGGTGATGCACATAAGGGTGAAGCATTGGGACTTCCCGGGAGGTCACCCATCCCAGTACTACTTCGACTCAAGCGTGCTTAACCATGGAGTTTCCCCCAAGATCAAGCAAATGGGGTAGCAAGCTAAGTGGGCTTGATCTTAGGGGAAACTCCATGGTTAAGCGTGCTTGAGTCAGAGTAGTACTGGGATGGGTGACCTCCTGGGAAGTCTTGATGCTTCACCCCTATGTGCATCACCTAGATGCAATGAGTGCTAAGTGGACCATTCATTAACATGAGAGATGGGTTCATGTGAACCACTACTCATGAAATATGGGTCATGTGTTTGACTCAAAAACTACGCAGTTAAACCCTGAAATAAAATATCATAATTTGACATGTTGTGAAAAATACCTCCTACTTATCAATTATAAAATGATCAAGAAGTTACTTCTCAAGTGATACCTCTTGAGAAATAAGGAGCTTCTAATCAAGGCAATGAAAAACCAAGTGTAACTCATGAAACATAGGAAATTTTGGTAAATGGGAAACAAAAACATTAAAATATATTAGACCTAATGAAGTTGGGAAAACAAACACTAGAAGTAAACACAAATCTTGACAACAACAAGAGTCCCTTGATGAAATTCAAAATAAATTTCAAAATATAGCATCATCTTAACATATAAAAGAAGAAATTTTAGAATTGCAATTGATTTCGATCCAACTTCCTACAAATAAGTTGAAAAGATTGACATGTGGAGGAAAATAATGAAAATGATTATGATGCTTTATTGAATAATAAAACATGGGAATTCATGGATCCTCCACTACAAAGTAAACATATTGGCTAAAAATGGTTCTTTTGGAACAAGTATAAAGTGGATGGCTCACTTGACAAACATTAAGACGGGCTTATTACAGAGGGTTATTCTTAGAAAGAAGGCATCAACTATGAAGAAACTTTTACACATATAATAAAGTGGACAACCAGTTATACTCTATTTTCTTTGGAAGTACAACATGGGTGGTAAATCCACCAAATGGATGTGAAGAGAACTTGCAACACATGGGTAGAAAATCCATCAAATAGATGTGAAGAAAACATTTTTAAGAGGTGATCTCAAAGAAATAGTATACATGACTTTGTAGACACCTAAAAAATGACTCTTCATATCGCATCACTTGCATTCTATTAGGGTTAGCCGGCAGAAGATATCAATTAAATACAAATAAAGATTAAATAGAGGAATGAAAATACACAGAAATAATAATAGCGAGAGACAAGTTTTAACGTGGTTCACCCAAACTTGGGCTACATCCACCAATAGAGAATCTAATATTATTATCTAGTAAATCAAACTGATTACAACCAGCAATCCTTGCAACTCAATACTGTTGAAAAATGCTACAATACATCAACAGAAACCCTAACCCTTAGCCGCTTTTATCAAGCCTTATGTCAGTTACAAAAATAGGGTTTTTTTTATGTCGGCCAATAGAAAAATAACTCCCAATGCCTTAATAAAATAATAGGCAATTTTTGCTTCGAGGGTGCTACCCCTGAGCCCTTGCTGGGGGGGTGTTGCCCCCAGACCCCCACTGTGGGCTCTGCCCTCGGGCCCCCACCGGGGGGATGCCCCCCCAGGCACCGCAGGAGGGGCTTTGCCCCCCCTACACTCCCCTGTTAAATAATTTGGGGGGAAACCGCGCCGATAAAAGTGGGGAAAATTTAACCTCTGAGTCTAATTAGGCTCCATATAACAACACATTCATCAAATCTTCCTAAATCACCTGCATTCAAAGTTAATTAAATAATCTAATTATTTAATTAATTCATCAATTTCCTCTAAATCACCTTATTCCAACATTAATTAAATAAATCCTCTTTATTTAATTAATTTCAATAAAATTCCTCTTTGTTCTTCCAAATTAAATAATTTTAAATTATTTAATTAGAACATTATCCTCTTTCAAATATTCAAATCCACATTAAATAAATAAATAATTTAATTAATTCATCATTAAATTCTTCTAAATTTAAATAAATTGTTAAACTTATTTAAAGTTGACTATTATCCTCTAAAAATAAATAAGATTAATATTTTATTTATATCCCTCTCTCATCTAAAATAAATTAAATGAATTTATTTGTTTAATTTATTTAAATCTTCTTATTTTATCTTTTCCTCCATCATGCACAATTAATTAAATAAACTTATTTATTTAATTCTCAATTATTCTTCCAAAAATATTCTCATTCTTCCATGCACAATAAATTAATTTAATTTATTTAATTAATTTACTATTATCTTCAAATTCCTCTAAAAATATTATTTTAACTCTATGTACACAATCAATCCTATTTTTAGAACTTCAAAAAGGAAATCTAAAGTTAAGTTTAATTGACTTTAATTTATCTTATTTTTTATCATCAACTCATAAATTAGAAAAAAAACATTCTAATTTTATGAAATCAAATCCTATCTTTAGCCAAAAAGCAATTATCTTAATAAAAATACATTTTTGGAGTGACACATGTCGTGTGCACATTTATCATGAGTTATTTGATTTATCTCAACCATCCATTTCATTAAATTATCTCCACTGTTGATCGATTATGTCTTGAATCCTATATATACCCCCTTCATCCTTTCACAAATCCTCTTCGATCATTCAACTTTTGAGCACTCTTCATTCATACAACATTTTTGAGAACACATCGCATCATTAAGAATATTCTATCTTTGAGCACACTATCGACATCCGCTTGTTGCCACCATGGGTGCGTGACATATTGAGCAACCCACATTCAACAAAGAGAACAATATAATATAGGTGAAGGATTTCTTGTTTTAAATCTGATTATTCATTGATATTGGTATTTTGTTAGATCAATCTCTTTATGTTATAGGATTGAGTTGTCTTTTGTCATTGTTTTGATCTTATTAACAATCTCAATTTTTATCTATACACATTCTGGCACACCTGGTGGGACCCACTAACCTTGCTTTTTCTCTAGAAATTTTTTTTTTTTGAAGTACAGTATGGAAAAGTGCAATCAAACATAGAAAAGCGCATCTGAACCGAACTAAAGTGCCTTTGGTCTATAGTAAAGTGCCTTCGGGTGACAGTGAAGTGCCTTTGGCGCACAGTAAGGCACATCCTTGACAGTGAGGCATTTTTGCACAACAGTGAAGCGCCTCTAGTTATTAGGATTTTCTGACTTGATTTTCTTATTTACAAGGTTCTTCTCATATCATACTGATCATTCATTGTTAGACAGTCTGATTTATTTGTCTCTCAATCATTTGACATACCTCCTAAGCTAATTTATTTAGCAGTATTTTGTGTTTATGAGTTAACCTATCATTTCGTGGTGTTTTGTGATTCGTTCTTGATTGTAGGCTACAAATCTCATCATCTATCAACATCCTAGATCATCATTCAACCATTCAATCATCCTTTGATCTATCTTTTTTGACGAAATATTGTTTTTTCTAGGTCTATTATAGTCAAGCGCTTTTTCATAGCAGTCAAGTGCTATTGCACCATAGTCAAGCACTTTTGCACGATAGTCAGGCACCTTTGGTCAGCAGCAGCGCGCCTCTGCATCACAGTACTATGCTTTTGGTATTTTTTGAAGCGCCTTTGAACCTCAATAAAGCACTTTTGGTCAATTGATTTATTTTCTCTAACTACTTGAGTTTTGTGGAACTAAACCAACTTGTTACAGCCTCTTATCACTCAAACAGAGAAAATAGGTTTCCTAACATATCTTTGCAAGACTAGCATTGAAGATTTACAATATTTTACACTAACTCTTAGAAATAATTGCTATCTTAAGGGAAAATGGACATGAATCATCTTTTTGCAATCTAAGTCTTAGGAACAACTGCTATCTTAAGGGACAACAAACATGAATGATCTTTTTGCAATCTAAAGTTTTAGGAACAACTGTTATCTCAAGGGATAATTGACATCTATCATTTACAAAAACTTGTGTGACTTAAATGAATGTAACTATTTTCCATGCTTGTAAAGGTGATAGGTGTAATGCCCCTCGATTTTGGCTTGTGGCAGTTGTTAGTTCTTCTATTGCATTTAGATAGTTCTGAGACATTTGGGTGTTAGACTTATGTTTTATGTTTATTATGTTCATGATGGACTATGTTTGACTGATGTAGTTTTGACATGTGTTATGAGTTTATGATGACATTATTGTTATTCCAGTTATAATGTGATTGACGTGATTAGTAATGGTTTGATATTATCATGTTTTATGTGATTTGTTGTCATCTGATTGTTAAGTAGAAATGTTTATGATTATTGTCTTGTTTCAGAGCAGGGACGGTGTAGTACTACTTGTTTCGAGCACCCTACTACGCTATGATTCTCTGACTCTGTGTGTGTTTGATATATATGCATTGGTTCGTGTACAACCTATCATTTTGATGCAGGTTGTAGGTATCGGGCATCAACTCCACCTAACTCAGCAGGTCTAAGCGTGCCCTTGCACCAATGGATACTTTGATGGGAGATAACATGAGGTTTCCCCTAGGTCAGTTTCAGTCATCAGGGTGTTGGTCGTCAAGTGGTATGTGGAGTTATTGTCGAGTTTTGTTTAGTTAAGCCTATATGTATTTTGGTAAGGCATTAATGAATTAATATTATAATAATAATGTTATTAATATGTCAAATTTAAGAGTATTTTTCTTAGTTGTACAGTATTAAGGAAAATTGGAATATTCTTTAAGTAATATTAATGTAGATTAAATTAATTATTTTAATGTTTTAATAGTATCTGAGTCATAAGTTTTATTATGGTTAATTAGTATATAGTTATTTAAAGAATAATATTGATTGATAATTTAATTCTTATTAGTTGTTGGATAAGATTCTAGATTTGGAGAATCTCTATGTAAAGTAAAAATTTAATTTTTCCTAAGTAGTGGGATTGTCTGTAATGGATGGGAGATAGTGGACATTTACAACTCTTGGCTATTTTTGCTTCTGGGGTTATTATTTTTGAAGGGGAGTTGTTCTGAAGAGGATAGACAGAGAATTTGGGGAAAGAAATTATGACAGAAAAATTGAGGAAGAATTGGAGGTAGCAGAAGAATTTGAAGCTTGGGTCAAATCTTCGGGTATGTTTACTTGTGTTTTCTATAGCAATTCGAGCAAATTAGTTTAAATTCTTGTTGAATCTCTTGAGTGCAATTAAACCTGTGTCTTTATCCCAGTGGAATTCTACTTCCCTGTCTCCATTGGAAATTTCCTATAACTCTACATTTGATTTGGTTGCTATTCCAGTCTTGAGAAATTTAGGATTCTCTCTTTTCATCCTGTTGAGCTCCCACTGCAAGTTTATCCAACAAATGAATCATTTGAATTTGCTCTAATCAAATCTTTTATCTAACCCTATTCCAACTGTTGTTTCTCTCAGTGTTACTTTAAGGCCTACCCTGCGTTTGAATCTCTAACTACATTGCCAGGGAACAAGGCTTCTTTATTTTAGCCATGCATCGAAATGTTATTCCAATAAAATCTTATCAAAATTTTACCTTTGCCTAAATTGTTCACCTATGTTTTCCCCTGTTATTGCCAGATCATATAAATGATCTTTTGGGTCGATTGTTTTTCCTAGTTTTAATCTGCAAATTTTAATCTACTCCATCCACTGCCGTGTGAGTTCATCCTTTGATTCCTTGAAGTTCTTCCTACTTAGAAACTATTTTACCTTGCTTTTTGCTGATGCCAGGTCGTACGATGTGGGGTGTGAGAGCCAAAGAAAAGTAAATTTTCAAACAAATATTCCTTATTAAATCTTCTATAGTGCCGCCGTATGGCCCTTGCTATTTAGAATCTCTTAAAATTTCATTCACTAAAATGCAAAACTTGCCCTCCATTTGACCACCATACGGCCGTTGTACGGCCTCCTCCTGTGCTTCTATGAAAATTTTCTGTTTAATATTAAAACTGATTTTCAATCCTTGCCTGGTCACTCAGTGAGCTAAGTAAATTCTGTCATAAAGAAATTATATCCATCTCTTGTCTGAGTCGTTTCAGCCTGAAATCTCTTAGCCAAATGATTTTTTTTATCTCTGATTTCTATGAGTTTAGTTTTATGCCTGAATTCTTTGATAAAAAAAATAATGATAATGAAATCTAATTCTTAACTAAGTTATCTCTGATTCCTCTGAATCTTCTTGCCAGTTCTCCTCTGCCAGACAAATTAAAAATCTCTGATTCCTCTGAATCTCTGAAAAATTATGTTGGATTCATTCTCTCTGTATTCAGTATTGCCATCTCTCTCTTTCTTGGCTTCCATCTGATAGCTTATTCACCATTTGTTGTCATAAACCTTAGAAGACTCTTTCATTTCTCATATCTCTGAATTTTAAAGCTCCCAAATAAATTATATGGATTGTTTCTTCTTCTGCAATAAAATTTTAGCTTGAGTTCACTTAAATAGAATAGGGAGATTGCCATTGAATTTAATTAGAATGAATGCAAAGGTAATCTAATAGTTAGAAAACTTCTATTTGAAACTCCTTGAACAACTCATAAATCTTGCATTGTGCTTTTTGTAGTTTTGATTTATTAAAATTGTTAATTTGACTTTCTTTTTTATCAAACTCATTAAAAGGCAATAGTGATAAGTTAATATTAGTATATCTCATAGATTATTAGGATATATATGTATTATTTTAAAATTAATTTCTTTTTCTTGAAAAAAAAAAGGCTGCTTTAGTAGATGCAAGTTTGATTAAATGAATAAATTAGATTATTAATGTGTGTTAGATTATAGTGGCAATGCTAGCTTTCAAACCAATATTAGTTGATGTTACAAATCTAGAATTAAATATATTATGTTAAATAGTATATTCATTTTATTTTGTTGGATATAAATTTGTTAGTTATGACTTAACCATATACATTGTTTTTAGTAAGTAAATAATAAGTTAGAGTTTTAGTATGATTTGAGTTATTATATTAGATTTCTATGGTAATGATAGTGATTAAATAAAAGATGATTGATATTACATTCTAGAATTTAAAAATATTGAGTTAAATATTAGTTATACTTATTTTATCTTATTAATATAAATTTGTTTAGTTATGATTTAGTTTATACTATCCTGTGGCACATTGGTTTTTAATAAATGAATAATAAATTAGAGATTAATTGTGATTTTAATAAATAAATAATAAACAAATATTAGATGGATTTATAGTTCTAGAGTAGAATAATATTTGGATTTTATTTTAAAAGAGAGTGAAAACCTTATAGTGCTTTCTGGTTTAATTTGTTCAATGGTGTTATGTTGAGTTAATTTTAAATATGGTCTTGCTTAAAATTTCATTGTTTGTTAATAGCATCAAGTAGTAATGATGTAATTGGTTTATTATATTATTCTTTGGTTCTGAGTCATATTGTGCTAATTAAGTGTCTAGTTGTTTAAATCTTCATTTTTCCATATCGGGAAATGGATATATGGATAGTAGTTTTGAGTGCTAAGAGTTACCCGACTCCAGAGGTTAGGCTTCTTGGGTTCCAGTACAACATTAAGTCATGTTGTTTTAAAAAAAAATTTATGGATTTGATTTTTTGAGGTGGATAGGGGAAAGTTTTGTTGTTTGAGGTTTGGGATTGAAATGGTTTATGCAATGTATTGGTTTGCAAAAAAAAATGGATGTCTTTCGGTCCCTTGTCCATGCATGATATTTAATTAGTTTCTGGATGTTGGTTAGAGGTTGCTAGTTGCATGTAGGAGAGTGGCTTCTATGGTGGGGCCGGTGCCCAAAGTGGTTGCCTGGGTAACCCCATGGAAGTTGTAATCAAGTGATAACTTAATAATTTATTTAGGTGGGTTGGGTAGTAATTTACATAACAAGATAAGTAAGATGCCTCACCCATGCCTTGAGTGCTCTCATAAGCTAAGGATGGGATGAGAAGGCTTGGTTGGCAAGGTCAACCTCCTTGTCTCCACGAGAGGATATGCCAGCTCCTCATGTGTCACCCTATGGGACTGGTGCCTAGAGAGAGGCTACCAGGGTAACCATAGATGGGGGCCAGTTTCTAGTGAGAGATAGCCTGGGTAACCCATGCTAGGACCATGCGATGACACTCTCCCTACTATAGCTTAGTTACTTCCCTCTTTATCTTTTGTTGTTGCCTCTGGAGTACTGTCTTGTCTTGATGACTTGAGTTGTCTTGCTGATTTGAGTAGTCTTGATGATTTGTGTAGTCTTGATGATCTGAGTTGTCTATGTCAAATCTGTATCTGCTTGCTTGTAACCTTAGACTTAGTGGAACCTCAATGTTATCTCCTAGCTTGGGGGGTGGACCTCAGGGTTCCACATGGTTGGGTGGAAGAGCTTAATCCATTAGTTATTCTTGGTTATCTTGATTCATGTTCACTGCAGATGTGCTTCCAGTTCCAGATTTGCACTTGCATCCCTAGAGTTGTGTTCTAGTTTTAAAATTGTATAATCTTGTTGCATATTGTAAACTGATATGATCAGTCATGAAGCTTGTAATCTTGTAATCTTGTATTCAAACTTTTGTAACTATTCATATTTGCAAATGAATGATGTAACCTCTTCTGTTGTATTATAATGTATATTGCTTGTATTGTTATAGATTTATGTTTATTTGATGCAGTTATGTTCCCTAGAGGTGTTAGTCAATCATTTTGTGTAAATGTTGTAAATAGTGTAATCTTATCTAATAATTAATGCATTTACTCACTTCAAAAAAATATTTCTGTAAATTTTTGCACTGTTTAGTCTAACACTCTAGGGTTGCATGACGGGACATCACAATAGGTATATGCTCTCCCCTTGCAACATCTTGGGTGATAAAAAAACTAGACTCATCTATCATTTGCTTTCAGTTTATCCTTTAGAAGGGCCTGCTTTTGGATTTATATTTCATCCAAAAGGGACGACCCTAAGCGAAGTTTTCCTTTGAATCTCTATATAAATTGGTTGAGGTGAAAGCCAAGTCCTAACCAACGTCAACCTAACCTTATAGTGCCAAATTGAAAGGAATTGGACGTAACACTCTTGTAAAAGAAATTTTTCACTTGTGTAGGGTATATTGCATTCCTAGTAAAGTTGGTAAAAGCTTTTAGTAGCTTGCCGCATGCTCGCAAGGAGTTGGTCCCTCAAAGTAACTAAGAACCCCCTAACTAGAGACTACCTGATTCACCTCCAAACATTGCAATATTTTTTGGGGCAAGGGGAATCCTTACAAGCCCTCAAGATTACTCACCATTACCTCCCTTGAGATGAGACAGTAATCCCCGGCACAGCATAAGCTACATGTAGCTTTCCATCGGAAAGGGTAAGATACCCCTACCTATCCCATGTAATACATCTCCTCCTCCAAGCACCTGTTTATATAGAAAATACAAGGCAAATTTACCTCTATCTTGGAATGGGTGTCCAACTTGGCCTCATGGCCCAAAACCCATGCCTATGGACACTTGGTCAACATTGTAAGATGCTTCTGACACTTGTCCACACACCCCATCCCAAAGAGGTTGCCTATTTCCAAAATGGGCTATGACAGATGCTCTTACGACTCTTACGACCATCATAGAATCTGTCATAGCAGTTACAACTTACAACTGTAAGAGAATCTGTCACACACAGGCTATAAATAGCATATTCTCTTACAACATGTCATAGTCCACCTTGGGGCACCCAAAGATGCCTTTTTCAAAGATGCTCTTCGACACATGTCTTCACCTGTCATAGAATCTCCTATTTCTGACTCTTACATGTGATAACTTCATCATAGGAATCTGTCATGACCCTTATTGTCAAAATTCCCTTACACAACATCCAAGATGCCAACACATGGCAAAATATTCCTACCACAAAGTGGGACTCCATTCTCCTCATGTGAGGACAAAATTACAAGTTGTCATCTTCCATGTAGGATGACACATCACCGTGCCACATCCCACAAGATGACAATATGAATTTATAATTTAATTTACAATATAGGAAATGAATAAATAAATACAATGAAAATAATACAAGGAATTACCAAGGTTGAAACACCTTAATTCCCAACAGTACGATATGCAACAATGGGCATTGCATATATGCAGACCAAAAGGATTCTGAAACCGATACAACAATACACATCGCATATCAAATGTTGGTGGAAGTAAAGGATTTTGATCTGTGCGAGGTGCTCCAAGAGTAGTTGAAGAAGAATCTCCAGAAGACAATGAACTCATAGTACAATTTATGGTTTGGTACCCTAATTATATGCCTTGTCTTCTATTTTATGAATACACTTCCAAACTTTTTTGACAAAGCATGGAAATCCCAAATATTAGTTGCCACACAAATAAACCACCACATAAATCAATTCAAAGATAAAAAGTCATATATTGTGGCATATTGGGGTTTTTAAAAGCCCCTAACAACAAATACAAAATAGGGAGAGAATACCCTATGAAATGGTGAAGAACTATATCAATGACATAACATTTCTAGTAGATAAAGATTATACAATCATGGAGGGCTATAGAACCTAGGACTTCATGGATACCAAAACTCCCCTATGAGATAAAAAAGTAGGAAGTGGAGTCATATGGCCAAAACCTACTCAAACAACCCAAAGATGCAAATGCAGAAAGGTTTGGGACATATAGAGAATTCATGAACAAACAACAAAAGAAAGGTGGGGAGTAAAAAGTGGAGAAAAATAAGGAAACACTTCATGAAAAATGGGGATTCTCATCAATGGAACCACAACAACCAAGAACTATAGAACCATAAGCTAGTACCATAACACCATAAACATGGAGATCTAGGAGGCTACACTTAGGTACTCCAAGTTCACAAGTAGTGGCAAGGCCAACTACATCATCACAAACCTCATTAGTATCTACTCCACAACCTCCAGAGAAGGATCCTGAGGTTGAAAAAATATCAAAGATACTCATACAGATGAGTGCGGAAAGGAAGAAGAAGCCAATTAGGAGAAAACATGGTGTAAAAGAAACATCATAGAGGCTTCAAGAGAAGAAGAGGCTGAAGAGGAGGATGTACAGGAAATAAGGAAACCTTCACAGAAAAGGGCAAAAAGAAGAATTAAACAATATATAGTTCATATAGAGGAGAGGGAGGAAAAATAACAATCCTCATAACTAATAATGGACATAGACATCCTAACTGCAACAATTGACAATAGAGGAATACTTAGACAAATAGTGAATATGTAGTATAATTAGGTGGGCTGAGAAAATAAAGAGGTCATACTAGGAGCAATAATAAGATACATCTGGAGGTCTGATAAGACCTTGGAAAAAATCATTGAAAGCTTCTCGGAAGAATCTGCTATCACAATAAAGAAGAAGAGAGAAAAGGCCATAGAGTTAGAAGAACAAATAAGGAAGTAGGCTCTAGCCCAAATAGTTCCAACTCTATCCATCGAACAAAAGGAGAAGTTGGAGCAGATGCAAGCTAAGGAACTACAAACAAAACAAAGAGTAGACACTCTCATGGGGGTGGAAAAGGAAGAAAAAGGTAAAATCCAAAAAGAAATAGAGAATGTGAAAAAGAAGGTATGTCTTACGATAAGGGAATAAGAGAAAAATGAACAAGAACAAGAAAGACCTTCTATAGATAGTCCATAATAGAGTGAGCAGGGTGAGGGGTCATAGAATCCATCATATTCATAAAGGGCTTCCTCCTCCACCACATCTCCCATGCAATCTATCAAAGATTTCTTAGTGCAACAAAAGCAATCTGACTGGTGCTAACACCCAAACTACTACAAAAACCATTGTTGGGGTCACAAGTCAATTTGAGAAGCATCTCTCCAATACAAAAGTTTCAGTTGTGAGATATATTTCATAGTACCACAAGAGAAGAGATCTTGAAACAACATGCAAAGAGCACAAACCAATTGGAAGATGCTATTGCCACCATACAGAGCAAGCTGCCGCAAATATAGAGAGATACATCACTGCCACTGCCACAACAATAAAAACAATTGGTGGATGAGATATAAAATGAGATGTAGTATCAGGCCACTAAAATCCAAACTCAAGTGATAATAAAGATGACAAAGAATAGGATGGATGATGCAAGAAAGAAGTGTGTTGTAGCACACACTTAATTAGAAAGTCAGATTAGAAGTCTGCTGTAGACTATAAATGATGTAAACATCCTCTATCAATTTTGTTTACAGTGGCCAACTACAATAAAGAGCCTCAAAGATCAAATTGATGGGTTCAAAGCGCAGATTTTGCAAGTAACAGGAACCTATGACCCTATAAAATATATGGATGGGTTGAACAAGGCATAGATAAAGGCCATTCACACACATCTTCACTAGTCATAAGGGAAAATTTAAAAGGACAAATCAAATAGCTAAGGGAGGTGATAAGCCTAAGATTAGCCTATATGAAGTTGGCATATTGGGAGAGGCTAAAAGAACACGCAACAAATACAAATCCCAACCAACATAGTTGAGGTAGAGAATGTACTTATCCAAACTCAGGGCCATATATAAGCATTGCAGCAAGCTAAGACTAAGTGGGATTACACTCTGACATAGCTGAAGATTATCTACAAGAACATCATACCATAAAATTGAATCCGCATGTCTTGAGGACAAGACATAGTCTATAGATATAAAGGGGGGATGATGTTGGAAGGGTATAGAGCATGAAGGAAAAACTATTGTAACTCACCGCAAAATAAGTGTAGAGCACAAGGCCGACTAGGCCTAGTAGAAATAGGACTATTTTGTAAGGGACACATCCCTATTGTATTATAATGTATACGAATTTATTTAGTAAGATAGAAAGAAAGTGGAGATAGAGAAGAATATATGTAGAGTAGAGACTCAAACCTGCCTATTGTAATAAGATGTTGAATATATCTACAATAGAGATATAAGGATTTGGGATTAATAATTGAATATTTTATGATGCATGTGATGTATTGTGTATGATATAATCTTACTGCATTATGTTATTATCTACCACAATTATCTATTATTCTATCATTGTCTCATCTGGGGCATAAACAAACTACATAAGAGTATCTTAGGCTAAGGTCTTTAGACTGTGCCTAATTTCTCTTGCCAGCAATAATGCAAGAATTTTATCAAACATTGACTTGTAGGATCTAAATAGGATGTCAAACAATGCATTAGAAAAGATGAAAGAAATCATTATGCTCCCTACACATGATGTAAGAAGGAGAATTAAAGGACTAATGGTTGAAAGAACTTACAAGGAAGAAAATGATGAAGAGACTAGATCCTTTTTAAGTGTGTATGTTAAACTAGTGAAAAATAATTCTTTTAGATAAAAACAATAGCCTAATCAACCACCAATCAACATACAAAAGAGTTTGGACTAACTAAAGACAATAGATAAAACTTAGAAATAGGAAATGGGAATATATTGTGACAATAAAACAAGAAATAGTAAAAAAAAGATAGAGATGCACCTAGAGATAGACTATGTTTCTATGAAAATTTCTTAGAACATAGTGGAGAATCTCTAGTTCAAATCTAGATTTGATTTGATGAATGGACACTAGCACCCCCTTAGAGAAGAATGGGAGGTTTCAGGGGGCACCTAGATTGGTAGGATAGTCTAGTACTTAGAATGAATTGAAATGTGGAGGACAACTATATCCTAGCTTTAAAATGAGTACTTTTATATTCTATCACTTATCAAGAATCAAAACATAAAATGAGATATGAAGGATATAACTTCTATAAATGTATGCAAAAATGAGAGAAATTTGACAAATTGAAACAAAATGAAATTGTGAAACTAAATTATGATGGTTGAAATATTGTGCAAACAACTATTAGAATGAATTGGTGAAATCTAGAGCTCATCTAATACAAGGAGTACCCCCCTTAGAGAAAATTGTGATGGTCCAAGGGGTGCCTAGCCTAGTAGGATAGTCCTCAAATTAGAGTGACTTGAAATTTTCTAGGGAGCTTTGTCTTACCCACTTGAGTATTTTTATCTTTTGCACCAAGTGTAAAAAATGTACAAAACTTTTTGTATTTAACCTTTAAGAAACTATTGTGAAGGAAAACCTGTAGAATGGAAATGATAGAGGGGATATTGCCTTAGTTATCCCCCTAGTGGGTACTCCAAAAAAATTGACATGCATACACTAATGACAAATGTATAAATTAGACCTATAATAAAAGTAGTAACAATGATAACAATTAAAGTAAGACCATAGAGGATGCAAATGGGAACAAGGAGGAAAATTGGAGATAGAACAAAACATAATGAGATAGAAAAGGGCATCACAAGGGAACAAAATGAAATGGAATGTGCTTAGAAAAGAAGAGGGATGTGGGGATAAGGTGTATGAGGATAGATGACAAGAAAATGGTTGAAAATTTAATGACTATAGAAGAGGGAAAATGAACAACATTATGGCAAGAGGGGAAAGAGAGATGAGCCATTAAAATATTGAAAATAATGATCTAAGGGGATAAAAAAACTACTCCAAAGCTCCAATACAATGCTTAGCAAGCCTCTCAATATCTAAATATCCAAGGACTAAAACACAAGATGATAACATGCAAAAACACTAATAACAAGAGGAAATTGATATCTTGTAGTTCTAAGAGGAATTCAAGAAAGAGAAGAGTATAAATCTAGTAGGTGTGCATTAATAAGCCTTGCATTAATTTTTTGTGGAAAAATAGGCCAAGGAAGTTAGAGCAAGCTAGTTCATGTAAATGTCCACACAAGTGTCCTTTCATTCAACAAAGCTGAAATTTCCAAGGGGGATAAAGGCGATAATGAGAAATGGAGGGTATTTATTTCATGTCCTTGTGATCCTTCAAAAGTGTTATTTTAGGGAAAAAAGGAGAGGGTTCACTACACATAGAAGGGAAGCCACACACATTAAATAGTAGGTGGGAAAGGATAACTATCACATGGTAAATGTGAATAAGGGTTATACAAAGGGTAAGAACACATGTGAAAGGAGGAAAACATAGGCTTAGATGGATGAAAAAGGAACACATGGCTCAACTAGGTGTAAACAAGGGCTAATAATACATGCTAAAGAGAAGATCTAAAATGAGTCTAAAACATAGTAAAAGAAGTTGCAGGGTATGCAATTTCTATTATTACATTTTGCCCCCACTTTAATGGAGTTGATGACACACTAAAGGCAAAATTTCACACTAAATATACTATAAGTCAATGATACAATACCAAAGGAGAGATGTTGGTCTTCAAATTTGTTCTTTGATCTCTACTCACGTATGTGAACCTAGTCCTATAAAGCATCCAAAGAGAGTAGTCATTGTACGTATACAAGAGAAAAACTAAATAACATAAATACATATGATATATAAATGTAGTATATTACACTAAACATAGAAACATACATAGAGACATACAAGGGTTCACAATAGAAAATTCAAATAAAAGGAAAACGTGGGCATAAACATGAAAACACATTACCGTAAAATGAATGCATATGAAAGATGTTGGAAAATGACATAAGGGTTAAAATAAAGATAGGAATTTCCATTTTGTGAGGGAAGGTATCTATGGAGTGTTGCAAGTATGTGCCTAATCGGTGTTGTCATTGATGTCAACATATCCTTGTTGTCATTGGTGTCAACTGTATCTTATTCTATTACTTGTTTAGAAGAATTGTATGTTGAGGATATTGAGAAAATTAGCCTCTCCGGAAGGAATAAGTGAGTTATAGAGGAGTGCAGTACAGACAGTGAGTTGTATGCTGAAGAACAGTCTGGTAAACTGCTCCGCATTTATTTCTTCTTGAAGATCGTGGTCTGCAGATTGGAAGTAAGTTAGAGGTATGACTAAGGATGCTACATTCTAGGCTTGAGCCCTCCACATGAAGATCTGAGTGAGTTGTGTTCACCAGACTGAACCCTACTTTTTCTGTAAGTTTAGTTGGGACAAGAAGAAAGTATTCTACTCCGCATTCCTCAGCAATAAAGTATTTTGCTCTGCACTTCTAGAAGGAATTCTGGGATGATGATAAGTTCCTATAGTTGCAATGGTTCATGGTTTAGTCGTCTGCAAGCTATCTTTCTTTTATGACAGTTGAAGACAGTGAAGTTCATGTGTTCCGGTGAGAAGATTCCTTTGGATAAAGTGGTTAAGGTTCGTGCAGTTGCTCCTGATGATTATAACGTACTTGTGGATATCTCCTGATCATGTTCCTATCTAGACTTTTGTCCACATTAAGAAATAGAGATTATGTTTGAAGATTGTTCCTAGATAATGTAACGTGTAACCAGTTTTGGCCGACCTGGTTAATCCTAGTGATTGTAGAGATCTCTCGAAGATTGTTGAAGTGTGTTGTGGCGTGGAAGATCATGTTTGAGTCCCAGATAAGGCATGGCGTGATCTGCATTTCACTTCCTTTGCATATTGTTGTAATAGGTTAGGACCTATTTTGTAAATGTTTGTAATGCCAACCTTGGAGATTGTTCCAATGGTTGATGATTGTGATGCAGACCTTGATGATCATTCCAAGGTTGTTGTAGTGTATAAACACTTGTAGTTGAGTCATGGAAAAAGTGTCCTTGAGTGAAGATGGGAAGATAATAAGAAAGGTCCAAAAGGCACAGTAGAGAAGAGTAGAGGTAGAACAAAATAGAGAACCCGTGGGTGTGATGCGAATATGTGAATGACAAAGCAGTGACACAAATCAATGAGTTTGAAGAGTTGGGATTCATAATTCAGCTATTAAATGACTGCACCTAGCATAGTGGCAGATGCTTAAGTAGTATTCAGTTTTCATGTGCAATCTGATTGGAAGTAAGCTTTCGTCATCAAGGCAGTGAGCCTTCAACATGGTTTAACAACCCCTAGGGTTTAACAGCCCTTATTGTAATCTTGCTAGGTTTAGGGTTGAGGCAGTGAGCCAACATGTTCCAGGCCCGTGGAGTGACCAAGCCTAAACATTATTTCTATAAATATTGCAATATATATTTGAGAGCTAATCCTCTCCGTGGTTTTTCCCTTCTTGGGTTTTCCACGTAAAAATCTTGGTGTTCATGTGTCATGTTTTCATGGTTGTTGTTCATATGCATATTATGTTTTTGTTTAATTAATTTTGGGAAACGGCTGAAAGTTAAAGTGCAAGAAGAGATTTTTAGATCCTAACAATCAAAAATTGGTATCAGAGCAAGGTTCCTTGGAAAAAGTTTAACAACTTTAGGAAGATCTGAGATAGTATGACCATGGCAGCAAGAAGATATGGAAATTATGGAAGCTACAACCAACTAGAAGCAGCTCTTATGGATCTTGAAAATTCTAAAGTAGAAGTCAGTGATCAATTGTTATCAACAAATGAAGCCCTGAATGATTTGGAAGCAGAAGTTATAGAAAGAACAAGAGTAGAAGATTATCTGAATTTGATTGTGAAGAACAGATTAGAAGATTGTGCAAAAATTGAAGAAGAAATTGCAAATCTAAAAACAGACTTGGAAAAGGCCAAAAGCTTTGAATAAAAATTCAAGATAAGTATTGTAAAGCTTGATGAAATGATTACTAGCCAGAAGAGAGTTGATGACAAGAAAGGTTTGGGATTTGAGAAAGAAGAAAGTTCAAACTCTGGTCAAATAAACACTGAGTCAAGGCAAAACAAAGGATACTAGTTCAGAAATCAAAGAAGAAGACCTAGAAGACCTCTGGCCAGACAACCAAATGCTTAAAGGTACCCATCTTTTCATGGTTATTGTAATTCATGTAATAAGTTCGGTCATAAGGCTACTCAATGTAGGAGTAGAATAAATCAAAAGGTTCCATCATTCTCTAGTCAGTGTTTCAATTGTCATAGAGCAAGTGAATGTAGAAATTAGATCAAGAAAAGTTTCAACAATGTGATAAATGAACAATCCTTCAAAGGTAGATGTTTTACTTGCAATAAAATTGGTCATAAAGTTGCTATATGCAGAAGTAAAGTGAGTCAAAATCCTATTAGGTGAAATGCATTCTGTAAAATGGGACACAGGGCAAATGAGTGTGGAAGTCAAGTGAGAAACGACTATGGCAAGAATAGGACAATTGAATCCTTCAGTGGCTACTATTATATATGCAATAAATTTGGGCATAAAGCTAACCTATGTAGGTCGAGGACGAATGAAAGGAATAATGGTCAGAAAAATACTATGTGCTTTAATTGCAACAAGCCTGGATATATTGCAAGATTTTGGAGAAGTAAGAACATGAAGAAGGATAATCAAGAAGAATTGAAGAAATTAATAGAAAAGGTTGATTTGGCAGAAGTCAAGAAGGAGATGAACAAGGTCTGGGTCAAGAAAGAAGTAAATGAAGTCAAAGATGAGTCTGCACCAGATTCTGGAGCAGATACTTCCTCTGGGAAGTAAACTGGGAACTCTGGCTCAGGGGGAGCCGCATTGAAAATTCTAAATCCCCTAGCCAGATAGTCAGTGTTGAGATTCGGCACAAAGATATGATGTAAAGATTTATATGGCAGATTGCTTGAAAGGAACTTTGTAGATCAAGGCATAAAAGGATTCTGGTCTGGAAGCCCAAAATGACTAAAGTATGAGCAGTATATAAAGTAAGTAACAGAGATTGGATTAGTATGCCTCCGCAGTTGAAGATCATTATATGTGGTTCAGGTATGTTAAGAGGTCAATGATGATTGTTGGATATGAATTCTAGAGTCTCGTATGATCCACATTAGGAGTTATGATGTGACAGATGAATTGGTCAAGTATGTACTTAAGGGACAAGCTAACAAGTCATGAATTTTAGCTAAGTATCTAATCAATAAAATCAAGTGACAGGCTCTAGTATTTTGGTCCGCTTGGGTCCACCATTAAAGATAATGTTCTACAGTTCTGGCATATGGTTATTGATCAGTGATTACATCTACATCCATAAGTTTGTCTGATCTTGATAATTGGCTTGAGAATAATAAGTAACAGAAGTTTAGGATTATTTTCAGTATAGAGCAGCTTACTTTGGAAATGATTTGAAAATCTGTATATGAACTCAAAGTTAAATGATTATGAACTAGATGAGCTTTACAGGCAATGATTGGGAATGAGATACAACTGAGGATCTAATGCTTAAGGTCTGATAGTGGAGGTGAGTTCACATCAAATGAATTCAATTTCTTTTGTGAAAAACATGGAATAAAGAGACAACTATCTACACCCAGAACTCCACAACAAAATGGAGTTGTTGAAAGGAAAGACAAAACTGTTCAAGAAGCTACTAGAACCATGATGAAGGAAGCTCATCTTCCAGAAGTATATTGGATAGAGGCAATTCACACCGCTATATATATCCTAAATAAAGTTCAAGTAAAAGGTAACAGTTAAAAGACTCCTTATGAATTATGGCATGGTAGAGTTCCTATTGTGAAATATTTCAAAGTTTTTGGTAGCAAATGTTATATCAAAATAGAAGAAGATTTAAGCAATTTTGATGCTAGATGTGATGAACGAATCTTCCTTGGTTACTCCACCAAGAGCAAGGCCTACCAGTGCTATAATAAGAGGCTGAATAAGATCATTGAAAGTGCAAATGTTAAAGTTGATGAATGTAAGGAAAGGTCTTCAAATTCATGTGAATATGAGTCAGATGATCTAGATGTTTTAGAAGTGGTGCAACATGAAGACATAATAGATGAAGAAGAACAAGCTTTGGTAAGTGCTACCAAAACTCCAAGATATGTAAGAATTAGTCATTTTGAAGATCAAATCATAAGAGATAAGAGAAAAGGGATCTTAACCAGAAGAAAAGATGCAAAGGAACAAGTAAATTTCTGTTTGATTTCTACGATTGAACCTAAAACTATGGATGAGGCTTGCAAAGATGAGAATTAGATAAAGGTTATGGAAGAGCAATTGATGCAAATAGAGAAGAGTCAGTCTTGGGATCTTATTTTTCTAACCAATAGACAAGAATGTAATTGTTAGAAAATGGGTCTTCAGAAATAAGATGAGTGAGAATGGTGAAGTGGTAAGAAACAAAGCAAGGTTGGTGGTCAAAGGATATGTTTAAGTTGAAGGAATAGACTTTGAAGAATTTTTTTCTCTAACGGAAAGGATTGAAGCAATAAGTATGTTTTGGCTTTTGCAGCATACAAATATTTCAAGGTTTATCAAATGGATGTGAAGTCTACTTTCCTAAATGAAGAGTTGGAAGAGGAAGTCTTTGTAGAACAACTGAAAGGATTTCAATCATCAGATCAGGGTGCCATGGTATGCAGATTGAAGAAAGCTTTGTATGGATTAAAACAAGCTCTTGGGGCATGGTATGCACGGTTGGACAGGTACCTGATACAAATAAGGTTTAGTAAAGGTACTACAGATAGCAATCTCTACTTCAAAATCAATGATGAACAAACCCTAATTGTTGTAGTTTTTGTTGATGATATTATTTTGGAGGCAATGAAGGTATGTGCTCAGTTTTTACTAGAGAAATGCAAAGTGAATTTGAAATGTCTATGTTTGTAGAGATGAACTTCATTTTAGGTCTACAAATAAGTCAATCAGATAAAGGTATCTTCATTTCTCAGTCTAAGTATGTGAAAGAGTTGTTAAAGAAATTTGGGATGGAAGACTCTAAACCAGTATGCAAACCTATGATAACTAGTTGTAAATTAAGCAAAGATGATAACTCACCCATGACAGACTTAAAGGTATAGATCTATGATTGGAGGATTATTTTATCTGACTCAAACCAAACCTGACATAATGCATGCAGTATGTCTTGTGGCAAGATTTCAGGCAGAACCCAAGGAATCACATGTGATGGTAGTCAAGAGAATTCTGAGATATTTAAAAGGAACAATAGATTATGGTTTGTGGTACCCTAAGGACTGACTTTACTCTCAGTGCATATACTGATGCAGATTGGGCCGGAGATGTGGATAATAGAAAAAGTACAAGTGGAGGTGCATTCTTCTTGGGAAAAAGATTAGTATCTTGGTTGAGCAAGAAATAGGATTGAATATCCCTGTCTACTGCAGAAGTAGAATACATTACAGCAGCATGCAGTTGCACTCAAGTGTTATGGATGAAGCAGACTTTGAAGGACATCAAAATTGTGTATAAAGATCCCATTGCAATCTTTTGTGACAACAGAAGTGCCATAAACATATAAAAAATCTAGTGATGCATTCAAGGACAAAGCACATATCCATCAAGTATCATTTTCTGAGAGAAAAGGTGATAAAGAATGAAGTCAAGTTGGAGTATGTTTCTACCAAGGATCATATTGCAGACATTTTCACCAAGCCTCTGCCTAAGCATACTTTTGAGTATCTCAAAGAAAAGTTAGGGGTTATCACCCCTCCTGCTCTAAACTAAGATGCATAATAGTGCATCAGTCCGAAGGTGCTCAGAGGTCTGGATTGATGCTTTTTAGGGATACTTCTTAGGGGGAGTAGTCAAAGAGTTCAGAAGAAAGATTAGACCAGAGAAAAAGAGTGCAAGTATGTGCCCTTTGCCATTGATGTCAAAGGGGGAGAGAAGTCATGTGAAAAAATTAGAGTGCAGATGTGTAAGAGAAAGGGGGAGAATTTTGGAGAAAGAAAGACTATAGGTGTGTAAAGAGAAAGGGGGAGAATCTTGTCTTGATGGTTGTTGTAGTTTTTCACATCATATCTTGCCATCAATGGCAAAGGGGGAGATTGTTGCAAGTATGTGCCTAATCGGTGTTGTCATTGATGTCAACATATCCATTTTGTCATTGGTGTCAATTGTATCTTATTCTATCACTTGTTTAGAAGACTTGTATGCTGAGGATATTGAGAAACTAGCATCTTCAGAAGGAACAAGTGAGTTACAAAGAAGTGTAGTACAGACAGTGAGTTGTATGCTGAAGAATAGTCTGGTAAATTACTCCACATTTATTTCTGCTTGAAGTTTGTGGTCTGTAGATTGGAAGTAATTTAGAGGTATGACTAAGGATGCTACATTCTAGGTTTAAACCCTCTGCATGAAGATCTGAGTGAGTTGTGTTCACCAAAGTGAAACCTACTTTTTCTGTAAGTTCAGTTGGGACAGGAAGAAAGTATTCTGCTCTGCATTCCTCCGCAATAAAGTATTTTGCTCTATGGTTCTATAAGGAAGTCTGGGATGATGATAAGTACCTACAATTGCAATGGTTCATGGTTTGGTGGTCTGCAAGCTTTCTTTTATGACAGTTGAAGATAGTGAAGTTCATGTGTTTTGGTGAGAAGATTCCTATGGATAAAGTGGTTAAGGTTCATGTGATTACTCCTGATGATTATAACATGCTTGTGGATGTCTCCTGATCATGTTCCTATCTGGACTTTGGTCCACGTTAAGAAATAGAGATTATGTTTGAAGATTGTTCCTAGATAATGTAACGTGTAACCAGTTTTGGCCGACCTGGTTAATCCCAATGATTGTGGAGATCTCTTGAAGATTGTGGAAGTGTTTTGTTGCATGGAAGATCATGTTTGAGTCCTAGCTAAGGCATGGCATGACCCACATTTCACTTCCTTTGCATATTGTTGTAATAGGTCAAGACCTATTTTGTAAATGTTTGTAATGCCAACCTTGGAGATTGTTCCAATGGTTGATGATTGTGATGCTGACCTTGATGATCATTCCAAGGTTGTTGTGGTGTATAAATACTTGTAGATGAGTCGTGGAAAAAGTGTCCTTAAGTGAAGATGGGAAGATAATAAGAAAGGTCTGAAAGGTAGAGCATAGAAGAGGCAAAGAAGAGTAGAGGCAGAACAAAATAGAGAATGCATGGGTGTGATGTGAATATGCGAATGACAGAGCAGTGACACAAATCAATGAGTATGAAGAGTTGGGATTCATAATTTAGCTATTAAATGATTGCACCTAGCATAGTGGTAGATGCTTAAGCAGTATTCAGTTTTCATGTGCAATCTGATTGGAAGCAAGCTTTCATCATGAAGGCAGTGAGCCTTCAACAGGGTTTAACAACCCTTATTGTAATCTTGTTAGGTTTAGGGTTGAGGTAGTGAGCCTACTAGACCTAGTTGCACTTCATGGCAGTGAGCCAACATGTTCCAGGCCCGTGGAGTGACCAAGCCTAAACATTATTTTTGTAAATATTGCAATATATATTTGAGAGTTAATCCTCTCCGTGGTTTTTCCCTTCTTGGGTTTTCCATGTAAAAATCTTGGTGTTCATGTGTCATGTTTTCATGGTTGTTGTTCATATGCATATTATGTTTTTGTTTAATTAATTTTGGGAAATGACTAAAAGTTAAAGTGCAAGAAAAGATTTTTAGAACACTGATTCACCCCCCACCTCTCAGTGTTCCTGACAATCAACACGGAGATCCATATAAGAAAGGAGACAAGAGAGTGGATGGACCTACAAAGAGGCACATTGGTAAAAGTATTAGAAACTAGAAAGTAGAAACATGAAAAATGAAAACTAGAAACTAGATAAATGGAAAATAGTCACGATGACAAGGAATATGAGGTAGTCACCTAAGAGGGATAATTCAAGATGAAATCAAAAGGTATTGATGATTATGATCAATAGAAAATTTAAAAATGTTTAAATGCTAAAGTTGATTATTTGGTGACCACCTATGATAATGGCTATGTGGTTGCCACCCCAGATGTTGGATATATGTAGTTACCACCCTAGACTTAGGAAAATCCAAGACAAGATTTAAATTAAGAAAGTGATGATGGCATTAATGGTTATATAGTAACCAACCGATTTGATAAGAGGGCAAACTACATCCAAATTGGAAAGGATCAACTAATTATCATGGTCATGAATTTAAACACTATCTTTTGGGTACACATCTATATTCTATACAAACATGAAACATTGAAGTATTTGATGAAAAAAGTAGCTATTCAAAGGCACATATGTATATGGATCATGCTTTTTTAAGAGTTTAACTTCAAATTTATGGTAAGACTAAGGAAGTATATTCAAGGGCTAGATTACCTATCCAAAATAGACATGGGAGAAGAAAAATGTCTTATAGATGATGAGCTTTCTGGTGCACACCTTTTCAAAGTCAATGTAATACCATAATAGATCAATAAAATAGTATAATTACTTACTACAAGGGAGTATCCACCCAAAAGAAGAAAATAATATATACATAAACTAACCATTCAAGCATTTCCATACACATTAATTAAGGGAGAATAATTTATAATTGGAAAGGATTGGATAATAAGAAAATTCATGTCGAAGCATGAGAGAAGAGATATTTTAAGAGAGGACCATGAAGTCATATCAAGTGGGCATAATTCAAGAGATGGTATAGGTAAGAAAATATTACTAGTAGGATTATGGTGGTTATCATTGTTCAAGATGCTTAGAAATAGATATGAAAGGAAGTGCGATGTATGGACAAGGATTGGTAAATCAAATGCACAATATGAGATGTCATTATGATTAGTGGTAGCTCTAGTACCATTTAAAAAATGGACCATAGACTTCATTGGTTCAATTAATCTCCCTACTCGTAAGTCTCATGTGAGATTTATAATAACAAGAATTAAATATCTTGCTAGATCGATAGAGGCAACACCCACAAAGGACTCAATAGGAAATATAGTAGCTAATTTCTTATATGACAATATTATTACAATATTTATTTATCCCACAAGCATCACTAGTGATCAATGAAAGCACATTGTCATTAAGACAATCAAAGCATTAATAGATAATAACATGATTATGCATAAAAAGAGTACACCATATCATCCCTAGGCCAATCAGGTAAGTGAGGAATTAAAAAAGATCTTGGAGAGAATATTGAAAAAAATTGTGACAGTAATACTTGTGACTTAGGACCTAAAGATACCTATGTTCTTATGGGCATATAGAAGCTCCTATAAGAAACTGAGTATTGTCCCTTTCAATTGTCTTATAGATTGGATGAAATATTACCTATGCAATATGATACCTAATTTGATTATTGTGATATCACTGAGAATGGATGAAGAAGATTCATCAAGGAAAGATTGATAAAACTAGAGAAGCTAGATGATAAAAAAGTTGAAAGCAACTTATAATCAAGTGTAATAAAAATGAAGGCAAAAGGCATGGCATGATAGAAACATCATAAACAAACAATTGGAACTAGGGACACTATAAATTATTGTATGACAACAAATTCAAGAAGATTTTGAAGTTAAATTGCTAGATACACAGGGATACTGAGGGGGGTGAATCAATATCTAAACAATTTTCAACTTTAACAACTTTAACTTATTTGGAGTAGATTAAAACTTGAGCATCATAGTATTAACATGAACATGAACACACAATGCACATCAACACATAACACTAGATATGTGTGGAAAACCCTAGAAGGGAAAAACCATGGTGAGGATTGACTCACAATATATGAAGCTCAAATAATAACTTTGTTTAAGGGTTGCAACCCAAGGAAGCTACTACTCCCTCATGACTTTGTGATGCAGGAGCATCCCTGGTTCAAGAGTAATCTTGCATCAACCAAAAACATTTGCATTTCAGTTCTTTGAGTTTCTAGTTCAGTTCAGGCAATTCAGTCAGAAGCAGTTTCATCTTGTAGTCCAGTTTTAGCATTTCACACCTTGCAGATCTAGACTTAGCATCTACATTCATTCATCTACATCATGTCAAGAATTTAGAGCATTTGGATCAGTTATTGGAAAGATATCACTATCAGAAGATTGACTATTTTCTTAGAGCAGAGCATTCTAGCAGTTCTTGATAATTAGCTAAAGGAGAAGGCTTGCAGATCATTCCTTGACTTGTGGATCTCAATGACGCATCATTCAATGTCCTGTGGTGCATGGCCAACCTTCCCCAAGGGTCCACACATTGTTCCATTCATTTGAGGAAGTGTTCTATGGATTTAGGTCTGACCTATTTGTGAATATTTACAGCTCTTCATCAGAGTTTGTGACCTTCCTTAGCTGACGCAGAGGAATCTTTTGGTCTAGATTGGATATATATTAATGTAATAGATCCTTAGGAAATCATCTATTCACATAGAAAATATCTGATATTTTAGATTTGTGCGAAGGAGCTTCAAAGCTTTATCTTGTGCATGTATGTAATCAGGCCTTTGAGCCCATTGTGTAAGCCCGCATGTTGCCAGCCAGATTGTATTTGAATTCTTTGATAAATTGAATGACTGAATCTACATTTGTTCCCTTTTTCTTTGAGTTGTTTTTGTTGTGTTTACTCTTGCTACATGGTCTGGATAGTTCATTCTGTGAACCCTCCTACCGTGACTACACCAAGTGGTATCAAAGTGAAAGTTTGATTCTTTGGAGTGAATTGGTGAAGGGGATTCTGTAAGATCTTCTTATAAGCAAATCGTTGATCCAACGTAGGTTACTTGTGTGCAACCGATCGTCAATTGAGAGACAGTTGTCGCTTGTAGCCCGATCGCCAAACCTGAGGCAGTTTGCACTTGATGCTAGGAAGATGCCACCACAGAAAGTTCCTCCTGTTGGTACAATGGCTAATAGAATGGATGAGATGATGGAATTGATGAGAATAATGTGAATTCATTTGGATGTTGATGAAGAAGATAGGCGAAGAGGATTGACACTGAGAACTAATGTTGAAAGTGATGATGAAGAGGAATTTCAATCTGTTGAACAAATTGGCAAAACCCTAGAAGGTGATGAAGAAGAAGAATCAGATCAGGTAAAGATGTTGCGAGCTATTTCAAAGATTGGAAAAAGACCTAGAGTTGATGTACTAAACTATACTGGTAATCTGAATCCTGAAGAATTGATTGACTGGATAAATGACATGGAAGAATACTTTGAATATGAAGAAATTAAAGATCTGGAGAAGGTAAAATTTGCGAAGACAAAGTTGAAGGGACATGCTGCTATATGGTGGAAAGAAGTTCAGTTGGAAAGAAATAGAAGAGGAAAAGAAAATATTACAAAGTCAGACCGAATGGTGAGAAAGTTGAAGAATCAGTTTATACCTGCTGACTATGAGTTGGAGCTGTTGAAAAGATTGCAAAACCTGAGACAAAAGGAGAAATCTGTGAACAAGTACACTAAATAATTTCATAAGATGATCATAAGAACAAGACATAGTGAATCAAGCAAGGAGAAAGTGGCTAGATACATCAATGGACTGAGAATGAACATTCAAGAAGAACTAAGTTTGGTAAGGATGACATCTTTGGAGGAAGCATATCAGTTTGCCCTGAAAGTTGAAGAGAAGCTAAATAAGAAGCATGATCATAGACATAGAGGTAGAGGAGGTAAATTTTAGAGAGGTAGAGCATTTTCTGGATGTGATAGATCATTTGTGATGTAGAACAAGTTTGACAACCCAGTTAGGAAGGATGACAGAGATAACAATGCTTACTAGAGAGATAACAAAAAATTTTACCAGAGAGGAAACCCTAGTGCATACTGGAATGAAGGATACAAAAGAGAAGGAAGAGTATTTGATAAGAAGACATTCAAAGATACTTGTTTCAAGTGTGGGGGTGAAGGACATAGAGCATTTGAGTGTAATCAGGGCAGTACAAGCAAGAAGATAGAGAATGGTGGAAGAGAAGCCTATGTTGAAGAAGAACCTGTTGAATCACCCAATTCTGTTGGTAAACCTGAGAAAGGAGAATCATTGGTGATGAGGAGAACACTATTTTAGATAGAAACAAATGAGGAACCATCATAGAGGAAAAGATTGTTTAGAACTAGATGCAAATCTGGAGGTAAGTGTTGTAAAGTTGTAATTGATAGTGGTAGTTCAGATAACCTAGTTTTAGAAGAGATGGTGACTAAGCTAAAGCTAGAGAAATTGAAACACCCTAAACCCTATCAGATAGCATGGATTCAGGATGATCATAAGGTATTGGTGAGTGAACAATGTTTGGTGAAATTTCATATTGGATCTTACCATGATGAAGTCTTGTGTGATATTATGCCTATGGATGTTTGTCATATCTTGTTGGGTAGACCTTGGTAGTATGATAGAAAAGATATACATGATGGGAGAAATAATACATATACTATATCAGCAAATGGGAAAAGAATTAATTTGATTCCTTTGGAAGATGACCCTAAGAGTGAAGTATGTGGAAATGCTAGAATATGTTTAGTAGATGGAAGGAAATTTTTGGATGGTTTGAAATAGGAAAGAATGTGTTATGCCTTGATTCCTAAAAAGCTTGAAGTAGTAAAGAAAGAAACTGAACCGAATGAGATAAGAGAGTTGTTGATAGAGTATGAAGACATCATATAAGATAATGTGCCTAATGGATTACCACCTATAAGGAGTATCAGTCATCACATGGATCTTATACCGGGAGCAAGTTTGCCTAACAAAGTAGCACACTGGATGACACCGACAGAGAATGAAGAACTAAATAGATAGATACAAGAGTTGTTAAGGAAAGGTTTGATCAAAGAAAGTTTGAGTCCTTTTGCAGTACCTACAGTGCTTGCACTGAAGAAGGATGGATAATGGAGAATGTGTACTAATTCCAGAGCAATAAACAAGATCACAATTAAGTATAGATTTCCTTTACCTAGGATGGATGATATCATGGATTGTTTGAGTGGATCAAGATATTTCACAAAGATAGATTTGAAGAGTGGATACCATCAGATCAAAATCAGAGAAGGAGATGAATGGAAGACTGATTTTAAGACAAATGAAGGATTGTATGAATGGTTAGTGATGCCTTTTGGATTGATAAATGCACCAAGTACTTTCATTAGATTGATAAACGAAGTTTTGAAGAAATTCTTGGGTAAGTTTGTGATTGTATACTTGGATGATATTCTAATTTTTAGTAAAACAAAAGAAGAACATTTATGGCATATTAGACAAGTTTTGCAGAGACTGAGAGAGGAGAAATTGCTGACAGACAGAGATACAAAGTTTGTTGGATACTTTTGGAGGACACATTGGAAGAAGATGAAGACAGATTTGAAATTTAGTTCTACTTTTCATCCATAGACAAATGGACAGACAGAGGTAGTGAATAGGAGTTTGGGAAACTTGTTGAGATGTTTGGTTAGAGACAAAGCCAAAAGTTGGGATTTGATTCTTTCACAAGCAGAGTTTGCATACAATAATTTAGTTAATAGGAGTACTAGAAGAACACCTTTTGAGATTGTTACTGAAGTGAATCCTAGAGGAGTAGCAGAATTAAGAGATATTAGTATGGAAGAAAGGAGGAGTACAGAAGTAGAAGAATTTGTAGACCACATGAAGACAGTGCATAATCAAGTGAAGAAACATTTGGCGGATATGAATAGTAAGTACAAAGAGAAGGCTGATGAGAAGAGAAGACATAAGGAATTTAAAGTTGGAGATAAAGTGATGGTGTACTTGAGAAAATAAAGATTTCCAGTTGGGACATATAACAAGTTGAAGATGAAGAAGTTTGGACCTTGTAGGATACTCAGAAAATGCATATGAAGTAGAGCTAACAGAGACATTGGGTATTTCACCTATTTTCAACATTGTAGATCTTTATCAGTATCATGAAGCAAAGTTTAGTGACAGCATGGAAGAAGACTTAAAGAAGCAGTTACCACAACAAGCACCGAAGCAGATAGAAGACATTTTGGACAGCAGAGTTGGATGCAGCACTAGAGGAAGACAATACAAAGAATATCTTCTGAAGTGGAAAGGCAGACTGGAAGAAGATTCATCATGGATTTCTCAGGTTGAGGTGGACCATCTTGGTTCACCCCTAGTCCCAGCAAAGTGAGGGACTCACTTTTTTAATAACCCTGGATGTCTGATGTAGGAGCATCCCTGGTTCAAGAGTAATCTTGCATCAACCAAAAACATTTGCATTTTAGTTCTTTCATTTTCTAGTTCAGTTCAGGTAGTTCAGTCAGAAGTAGTTTTAGCTTGTGGTCTGGTTTTGGCATTTCACACCTTGTAGATCTGGACTTAGCATCTACATTCATTCATTTACATCATGTCAAGAATTCAGAGCATTTGGATCGGTTACTGGAAAGATATCGCTATCAAAAGATTGACTATTTTCTTAGAGCAGAGCATTCTAGCAGTTCCTGATAATCAGCTAAAGGAGAAGGCTTGCGGATCATTCATTGACTTGTGGATCTCAATGACACATCATTCAATATCCTATGGTGCATGTCCAGCCTTCCCCAAGGGTCTGCACATTGTTCCATTCGTTTGAGGAAGTGTTCTATGCATTTAGGTCTGACCTATTTGTGAACACGTTACAGCTCTTCATCAAAGTTTGTGACCTTCCACAGCTGACATGAAGGAATATTTTGGTCTGAATTGGATATTTATTAATGTAATAGATCCTTAGGAAATCATCTATTCACATAGAAAAGATCTGATAGTTTAGATTTGTGCGAAGGAGCTTCAAAGCTTTATCTTGTGCATGTATGTAATTAGGCCTTTGAGGCCATAGTGTAAGCCCACATGTTTCTGGCTAGATTGTATTTGAATTCTTTGATATATTGAATGACTAAATCTTCATTTGTTCCCTTTTTCTTTGAGTTGTTTCTGTTGTGTTTACTCTTGCTGTATGGTCCAGACAGTTCATTCTGTGAACCCTCCTACCGTGACTGCACCACTTTGTTTTAGGGTCACTCCTAAAGAAGCTATACTCCTTGATGACTTTATTTTAGGGTCACTCCCAAGGAAGCTACCACTCCCTAAATTGAAAACACGCTTACAAAGATTACAGAATGACAGTTCTTCTACTGTCTGAAAACTGACATTGAAACTCACTTCTTTGATGACTGGAATTCTACCTCTTCACACTTCCTTCTAATGATTAGATCTAGTAGGCACACTCTACACTTGATCACTATCACAAATATGTCTTCAAGATGGATCAAGACAGCATCAATAACTTTTTCTCTTTCTCCTTCAGACACACATCTTAATGCATTCAATTATGCTCTTTATCTTACATGCGAGCCCTATCAATCACTTTGCAATCACACCTTTTCTAACTCACTTTGATTTTTGATTTATACATGATAATACATTGATTACATTACTTTTTGGCTAAAGACAATATAAAAAATACATTTACAAGATGGCCAGACAGTGTACAACATGAAACGTGTAGAAGATATGACCTAAATACTATCACACATTACACTAGCAGAAGACTCATGCCTTGCAGACCTCAACACTTTATTAACTAGGTCCAAAACATCCTTTGCATCATCAAACATCAAGGAATTAACTCTGCACACTCTGCTCATTTGAAAATAGGACAGGCTTAAGCAAAATCATATGAAACTTGAAGCATAACGGCCACAACAACTTGAAAACCTTGTGCGGTATGAAAACAAGAAAGATCTTCATGAAACTCTTCCAGATGACTCTACATGACTCATATAGCATTCCCAACCACTCCTTTACATCCGCACATCAAATATTTGTGCCGCATATCTTCAATAATGAACTCTAAGAACACCAAGTCAACCAAAACACTCTGCAACATGCTCTCATTTGAAAAACTGAGATGCCGGCCACCAAGAGACTTGAAACTACAAGGAAGCATGCAATGCACATCCATTATCATATCGTCAAAACTGCAAAGGCAACCATTCACTTCTGAAGGAATGTGGAGCATTCCAATAGGCCTTCAACACTGCCTCACTCTGCCAAAACACATGCCTGTACTCTATCATGCATAACTTTCATAGTAGAAGGGTAAATGATCTGAAACTCTAGAGTTAACATCTTCATTGCATCCTAAACATAGCTCCATAACCATATAGACATATCTTCAAATGCAGAGGAATGCAAATCATTCTACTTCCATATTGTGATTGTCTTCACATAACCAACACTGTCTTTGCACTACAAAACACTCTTCTGGTGATCCAAACACCATGAAGCTTGGAACATAAATGATACAAACCATCAATAATATCTTCCAAACATCAGAAACACATTTGATCATCTTGGTGCTTCTAATTCCCATATTAATGTGTCTTCTTGATGCTTCTAATTCCCATCTAAATATGAATTCATACTCATCTCTGCAATGATCAAGGCATGACATCCAATCATGAACTTTAGTAATCACATTATATTCAATCATGACATCCAACCATGAATAATATTACAACATCTCCAGCTATAAACTTCCAATTCCCATCTCAATGTATCTTCTTCCAGAGCATGACATCCAACTATGAACACTATTACACATCCATAAAAGTGTTGAAATCAATGACAACTATACAACCATAGGAACCATATGTGTAACAATCTCCCCCTTTGTCATTGATGGCAACACATACCTGCACATTTCTCCTCCTTTGACATCAAGGACAAAGGGTAACCACCACCAGCTCATCAGCAACCACATATTTGTACATTTTTTGCTTAAGGTATAACTTCTTCTTTCAACAAACAGACTCCCCCTATCATCAACAACCACTACCTATTCCCCCTAAGAGGGAGCCATGATCAATCCAGGAAACAAGGATATAACATGAACTCCCCTTGGATAGATGCACCACTATGCATCTTAGCAAGAAGGAGGGACAATTACCCCTAACCTCTGTCAAAAATCCTCAAAGGTGTCCTTTGCAAGAGCCTTTGTGAAAATATCTGCAATTTGATCCTTTGTTGGAACATATTCCAACCTTACTTCATTTTTTACCACCTTCTCTCTCAAAAAGTGATACCTAATTGCTATATGCTTTGTTCTAAAATGCATCAATAGATTCTTAGAAATATTGATAGCACTTGTATTGTCACACAGAATAGGAATAGGCTCATCATACAACACCTTGATATCCTTCAAGTGTTGCAAGGTGTGGCCCTTGGTCTCCTTGTTTAGCACTGCACTGTGGTGGTTTGTGACAAGGGCTTAACCGCCTCCCGTGCTTGTTAAGTCAAGTGGTTGTATCGAGCATTAAAAGGTTGATCTTTTGGTGCAATGACAACTAACATCAAGGTTTGTTTCATCAACAACACTTGTGTACAATAGGATGCAACAACAATATATTCTACTTCTACAATTGATAAGGATATTGAATATTTCTTCTTGCTCTTCCATGAAATCAATCTGCTTCCTAAGAAGAAAGTACAACCACTTGTACTCCTTCTATCATCAACACAACTAGCCCAATCAGCATCAGTGTGGGAACTTAAATCAAAGTCATTACCTCTTGTATAACATAAGCCATAATTTGGAGTTCCTTTCAAATGTCTAAATATCCTTTTCACTACTTTCTCATGTGTTTTCTTGGGATTGGCTTGATATCTAGAAACCACACATATTGCATGCATAATATCAGGTCTGAAAGTAGTAAGGTATGACAATCCTCCAATCATAGATCTGTAGATAGCCTGATCCACCTCCGGAGACTCATCTTCTTTGCTCAAGTGACATCTAGTGGCCATCGGAGTACTCACTGGCTTTGAATCCTCCATACCAAACTTCTTTAACAACTCTTTAACATACTTAGCTTGAGAAATAAAGATACCACCTTCTAGCTGAGAAATTTGAAGCCCAAGGAAGGACATTTCACCAATCATGAACATCTCAAACTCTTTTTGCATTTCCTATGCAAACCTTTTACACATATCATCATCTCCGCCAAAGATAATGTCATCAACATATACTGCAACTATCAAAATCATGTCTCATTCTTCCTTGATAGAAAGATTACTATTTGTAGTACCTTTCGTGAGTCCGTGCTAAAGTAAGTACTTGTCTAACCTAGCATACCAAGCCTTGGGTGCTTGCTTGAGACCATACAAATCATTTTTAAGTCTACATACCATGTCTAGATCTTCTGATATCTGGAAACCATCTAGTTGTTCAATGTACACCTCTTCCTCTAGGTCACCATTTAGAAATACTGACTTAACATCCATCTAATATACCTTGAAGTTCTTATGAGCTGCAAGAGAAAAGAACATTTTGATTGCCTCCATCTTGGCTACTAGAGAAAAAATTTCTTCAAAGTCAATGCCTTCAACTTGTGTGTATCATTTGCATACCAATCTTGCCTTACTCCTTACAACTTCACCTTCTTCATTCAGCTTGTTCCGGAACACCTACTTTGTTCCTATAACATTCTCATTGGCTAGTCTAGGAACCAATTCCCATGTCTGATTCTTTTCAATTTGATCCAATTCTTCTTCCATTGCTTTTATCCATCCATCATCTTTGTTGGCATCAACAAAGGTCTTAGGTTCTACTTTTGATAACAAGCACAAGTTTACTTGCTCATGTGTCTTGGCAAGCCTTCTCCTTGTCTATACACCTTCATTCTTATCTCCAATGATTTGATCTTCTGAGTGGTTCTTCTAAACATACTTTTCTGGAGTCTTAGGTACTTGATCTAATTCTTGTTCCTTTTCTTCTTTCACTTCTTCTTCATCATCTTTAGTGCAAGGTAAGATGTCAGATCTAGAGTCTTCTGATTCTTGTGAGATCTGATACAAGTCTTCATCCACTTTGACATTTGTGCTTTCAATCATCTTTCCCAATCTCTTATGGTATCATCTATAAGCCTTGCTTCTGGTTGAGTAACCAAGAAAGATTCCTTCATCACTTCTTGAGTCAAACTTTCCTAGGTCTTCTTCATCTCTTCTAATATAACATTTGCTGCCAAAGATCCTAAAGTATCTGATAGTGGGAGGTCTTCCATACCTTAGATCATAAGGAGTCTTGGTGTTTTTGACCCTTAATTGTACTTTGTTAGTTAGATAGACAGCAGTGTGAATGGCTTCCTTCCAGTACATATCAGGGAGATCTGTATCTTTCAACATTGCACTAGACATTTCTTGCACAGTCCTATCTTTCTTTCATCTACCCCATTTTGCTAAGGGGTTCTAGGAACTAACAGATGTCTCTTAATACCATGATCTTCACAAAACTTTTCAAATTCATTTGAAGTAATCTCACCTCCTCTATTAGACCTCAACCAAATATTTGAAAACCTTAAACTTATCAAGAGCATCTAATTTTTCTCTTAGGAATGTAACCCAAGTCATTCTAGAATAATCATCAATGAGCAACATAAAATACCTCTCACCTTGTTAACTCTTTACTCTTGTAGGACCACATAGGTATATATGAAATAGCTCCAATGGCTTTGAAGAAGAGCACTCCTTGCTTTAGAAACTTGTCTTTGTCTGCTTTCCCATTTGACATTCCTTGCATATTGTGTTTGCAGGCTTGATTATCTTGGGCATGTCTCTTACTGCATGAGTAGATTTGATCCTTACCATATTATCAAAATTGTTATGTCTCATTCTTTTGTGCCACAACCAACACTCACTGGATTGAGCCAACAAACATGTTCTTCCATTTACCTCTTTCAAATGATAGATGTCACCATATGTCTTGATACCTTCTGCAACAAGTTTTTCAGACCCTACCTTCCTGATTTCACAACCATTGGCATGAAAGGTAAGATTGTAACCTTTCCTGCACATCTGATTGACATTGAGGAGATTGTGTTGTAATCCTTTGACATAGAGGACATCCTCAATCTTGTTCTTCCCATCAATAGTTATAACACCTTTTCCATAGATTTGAACTGACTAGTCACCTCCAAACTTGACCGCTCCACCATCCCACTTCTCAAGGCTAATAAACTTCTCCTTGTCACTAGCCATATGATTTAAACAACCACTATCAATAACCCAAGCTTTGGCTTCTTATTTTGCATGGAAGGAAGTCCATACAACCATTGATCTTTCATTGTTGGTTTGTTTGCAAGGTATTTGTCTTTTCACATTTTCCAACATCATCTCTTTTGTCACCAACACTCAAGGCCATGAAAAGTGTTTCATCATTTGAATCATCATGATCCTCATCTTTTGTGTTGGTAATTAAGGTGTCTCAACCTTGGTAATTCCTTGTATTTTTACATTGTATTTATTTATTAATTGCCTATTGTATTAATTGGATGCAAATCCTATGTTGTCATATTGTGGGAGTTGGCACGATGAAGTGTCATCCTACATGGCATATGACCACATGTAATTTTGTCCTCACATGAGGAGATAGGCATCCCACTTAGTGGTAGGAATATTTTGCCATGTGTCAGCATCTTGGATGTTGTGTGAGGGAATATAGACCGTAACAATCATGACAAATTCTTGTGACGAAGTTATGACATGTAAGAGTCAGAAATAGGAGATTCTATGATAGGTGAAGACATGTGTCGAAGAGCATCTTTGAAAAAGGCATCTTTGGGCACCCCAAGGTGGACTATGACATGTTGTAAGAGAATATGCTATTTATAGCCTGTGTATGGCATATTCTCTTACAGCTGTAAGTTATGATAGCTATGGCAGATTCTATGACAGTTGTAAGAGTCGTAAGAGCATCTGTCATAGCCCATTTTGGAAATAGGTGACCTCCTTGGGATGGGGTGACTTGACAAGTGTCAGGAGCATCCTACAAAGTTGTACAAGTCTCCATAGGCATGGGTTTTGGGCCATGAGGCCATGTTGGATGCCCATCCCTATGTGGAGCCATATTTGCCTTATATTTGTTATATAAACAGGTGCTTTTGAGAGGAGATGTATTACAGGTTTGATAGGTACTGTTATGCTACCGGTTTGTCTCTAGATATGAGTGTCGAAGACTCCTAAGAGCTTGCATTGCAAGTGTATTGTAAACCATTTCAGTTTTGATAATACATTGTGCAGGTTTTGGAGTGTGGGGTTTTTCACCCGATAAGGGTTTTCCCCACTTATATCTTGTGTCCTTCTGTCTCGCTTTCTTGTTTATGTGTTTGCTGCCATATCTTTGTTAGTATGTTTGACATTGCTATAATAGTAAGGATAAATTGAATTTGCACTCTTCTCCCCTCATTAGATTAGTGTAGGAAGTGATTTCCGCTCACCTAACTTCCTTTCAGTTAGTATCAGAGCCTGGCCAGTTTTGGTTCTAGCTGTTGGATAGGGAATTTTTGAGCTGATCTTAGGTTGAGTGGGAGTGTTGTGCAGAGTATTCTATATCTTGTTGTAGCAATGAGATGGTAACCACATCCGGAAGGTTAGAGGTTGAGAAATTCAATGGCACTAATTTTGAGTTGCGGAAACTCAAGATGGAGGACCTACTTGTTGATCATGACCTATGGGAAACCGTATCCGGTGTGAAACCTACAACAATGTCACAAGCTGATTGAGACCTCAAAGATCGGAAGGCTAAGGGTCTCATAAGACTCTTTTTAGCTAACTCTATCCTATTGAATGTCCATGAGGAGAAGAGCACGAAAGATCTTTGGAAGAAGTTGGGTGGTGTTTATCAGGCCAAGTCCTTGGTAAACAAACTTTTTCTGAAAAAGAAGTTGTTCGCTCTGAAGATGGAAGACAGAGGATCTATTGTGGACCACATGAATTCTTTCAACATGACCATTGCACAGTTGACATCTGTGGGTGTGAAAATGGAGGAGGAGGATCGATGCATGACCCTACTTTGTTCTTTTCTAGATTCATGGGATCATCTTGTCATGGCTATCAGAAGCACCACTACCACCTTCAAGATGGAAGATATGGTGTCCTCACTGTTATCTAAACAAATGTGGAGGAAGACATCTGAATCAGCCAAAGAGGCTCTTGCGGTTCATGGAAGACCCAAGGAGAAAGGGAAGAAGAAGGACAAGAAAGGTGATAAGCGCAGATCCAAATCTCCTAGAAAGTCCAAGGCTCTTTGTTGGAACTATGGAAAAACTAGGCATTTCCAAAAGGAATGCAAAGAGGAGAAGAATAAGAAGAAGAAAGCTCCTGATTCAGATTTTGACAAGTCACAAGATGATGGTGATACCTTCATTGCAGCCCTGGCCACCCATGCATCTGATGATGTGTGGTTGATTGATTCTGGTGCATCATTCCACATGACCTCACATCGAAGTTGGTTCATGAAATATGAAGAGTTCAATGGTGGAAGAGTGTACCTGGGTGAGGACTCTCATCTAAAGATTGTTGGTCATGGAAGAGTCTCAATCTGATTCCCTGATGGATGAGTGAAGGGGATCACTAGAGTTATGCACATTCTAGGGCTTGCACAGAACCTATTTTCTGAAAGTATGTTGAATGATGCAGGTGTGTAGGTTGTCTTTTCGAAGGAGGGATGCAAGATGACTACAGGATCTATGGTGCTTGCGAAGGGTACTCAGAGGGGTACTTTGTTTTAGCTAGAGGTATGTACTACACAGTGCAATAGTTCTTCTGACTCAAAGAAACGAGCTGTAGTCACTTCATCCCCACCATCTGAATGAGCAGTGAAGAAATTTGTTGTAATTAGTTTTGATGGTAGTACACATGCTATGGAAGCTAAGCTTCCTGCTGAAAAGACTATGTTATGGCATTTGAGATATGGCCACATTGGTGAGAAGGGTCTATGTACCCTGAAAAATAAAAACCTCGTTGAGGGGTTAAATGATTGTAATCTCGAGTTTGACTTTTGCGAACATTGCATTTATGGAAAGCAAAACTGTGTTCAGTTTTACTCTAGTTCTCACAAGTCTTCTGGTGTATTGGATCTTATTCATTCTGATGTGTTTAGTCCTGTTAATGTTCCTTCGATTTCAAAATATGTATATTTTGTATCTTTCATAGATGATTACAGTATAAGGACATGGGTTTTTTTATCAGAAGCAAGATTGAATTCTTTAGTTGGTTTAAGGAGTTTAAATCCTTTGCTGAAAATCAGACTAGTAAAAAAATTAAGTGTTTGTGAAGTGACAACGGTGGTGAGTTTTGTTCAACAAAGTTTGATAAGTTCCATAAAGAGCAAGGGATTGAAAGGCATAAGACAAATCCATACACCTCGCAGCAAAATGGAGTTGCATAGAGGATGAACAAGACACTGATGAAGAAGGCTAGGAGTATGCTTAGTGGAGCAAGCCTCAAACAAAAGTTTTGGGTTGAAGCTATAGCCACTGCTTGCTATCTGGTAAATAGTTCTCCTACATCAGCTCTTGTTGGTAAAACACCTATGGAGGTGTGGTCTGGTAAGAAGCCTTCAGTTAGACATTTTCATGTTTTGGGTGTGAGCCATATGCACATGTGCCTAGGGAGAAACGGTCTAAATTGGAGAACAAGGCTGTTAAATATATTTTCATTGGCTATGGTGTCTGTGTGAAAGGATACAAGCTTTGGGATCTTGTGGCTGAAAAAGTGTTGTATAGAAGAAGTGTTATCTTTAAAGAGCTACCACCTTCTTCCATTGTTCTACAGCTAGAATAGATAGAAAAGAAAGATGATGCAGTTCAGTTTTCCTCTACCCCTGAGAAGACTAAACAAACAGACCCTGTGAGACCTGATAATGAGGAGAGCTCTAGCATCTCTGAAAGCTCAAAAGAAGAAGCATAACCTCAACCTCAGCCATTGAGGAGGTCTACATGAATAAGAAAGCAACCTGATAGGTTTGGTTATTCATTACTTGATTCTAGTTGTGCTTTTGCTTTACTTACTAACACTGATGAGCCTAGAACTGTGAAAGAGGCTATGGGCATGAAAGATGCGGGTTCTTGGAAGGAGGCCATGGAAGATGAGATGGCTTCTTTGGAAAAGAACAAAACATGGGACTTGGTGCCTTTACTTGATGGACAGAAACCCGTTGGTTGCAAATGGGTGTTCAAGAAGAAATTCGGTGCAGATGGCAGTGTTGAAAAGTACAAGGCTAGATTGGTTGCGAAGGGGTACTCACAAGTGGAGGGAATTGATTATGGTGAAATTTTTTCTCCTGTTGCAAAGATGACATCCATTCAATTTCTGTTATCTCTTGTAGCTGCTTATGACTTAGAGGTAGAATAGATGGATGTGAAAACAACTTTCCTTCATGATGATTTGGAGGAAGAAATCTACATTTCACAACCAGAGCATTACATAGAGAAAGGTAAAGAAAATTTGGTTTGCAAGTTAAAGAAGTCTTTGTATGGTTTGAAGCAGTCTCCTAGGATGTGGTACTTGAAGTTTGATGCCTTTGTGTTGTCAATTAGACATCTGAGATCGAAATCAGATCATTGTGTGTATTACAAATTCGACGATGATCGCATTCTCATTATTGCATTGTATGTTGATGATATGTCGTTGATTGGGAATGGTAAGAATATGATTTCTAATTTGAAGTCTCAATTGTCAGCACAATTTGAGATGAAAAATATCAGGGCAGCCAGGTATATTATGGGAATGGAAATCAGAAGAGACAGAGCTAACAGAAAATTTTGGTTAAGCCAGAGTAAGTATGTGAAGACTGTGTTGGATAGGTTCAGCATGGCAGATTGTAGACCATTGTGTCTTCCTGTTTCATTGGGGACAAAGTTATCTGTTAGTGATTGTCCAAAATCTCCTAGTCAGGTGGAGGACATGAGCAGAGTACCTTATGCTAGTGTTGTTGGCAATTTGATGTATGCTATGGTTTGCACGAGACTAGACATTTCCCAAGCAGTGGGAGTCCTTAGTCAATTTATGGCTAATCCTGGACGGGTATGTGTATGAGGAAAATTGATTATGATAAAATCAAAACTAACAAATCAAAAACCCATAATATAAAGAGAACTATCTAAATAAAAGCCATTATCAATAAATTAAATGAAATAAGAAATCTTTTACCCAGATTGTGTTGTTCTCTTTGTTCGAATGTGGATTGTTCAATAACGCTGCGAAACCATGTTTGCAACAAGCAAGTGTAGGTTCTCAAAGATCAATGTCAAAAGATCGTAAGTTGCTCAATCAATGCGATGTATGCTCAAAGCGCTATAAAAGATGCTTGAGAATAAGTGATCGAAGAGGATTTGTGAAGGAGATGAGAGGGGTTTATATAGGTTTCAACAGAGATCAATCAATGGTCTAGATAATTCAAAAGAATCAACGGAGGAGATAAATCAAATAACCATGATGAATGTGCACATGACACGTGTCAATCCATAAGGATATTTTTAGTAAAATATGATGAAAACAAGATTGATTGAATAGATAACTCAACTTGTAATTTTGTCTTTTTTAGAGTTCTAAAAATAAGACTGATTGTGCACGAGTTAACAAGATATTTTAAGAGGAATTGGAATATAACTGAAAATAAATAAATAAATTTATTTAATTGTTTGTGCATGATAGAGGAATATGAAGATTATAAATAAAATACTTGATTTTGTTTATTTTTAGAGTATTGAGACAATTTAAATAAATTTGCATGATTTATTTAAATTTAGAAGAACAAGTGATTTAATTAAATAATGTAGAATTATTTAATTATAGATGAGATAGAATTGGATGAGTTAATTAAATAATTGAATTTATTTAATTAATATAGACTTGAAATTTAAAAGAGGATAATGATTTAATTAAATAATTAAAATTATTTAATTTTGGCAGAATTAGAGGAATTTAATTTAATTAATTAAATAAATAAAATTTATTCAATTAATGTTGAATTTTGGAGTTTTGGAAGAATTTGATGAAATTAATTAAACAATTAGATTATTTAATTAACGTTGAATGCATGTGATTAGACATATTAGATGAAATGCAAGTGATTCGAAGACATGGTCATTTTAGGGTGTCTACATTTTGCCCTTCTTTGATGCAATGCAGTTTACAGCATTGCTTCAAAGAAATCGATTGTTGAAGACATGATACAATTTACTGATGCCCCAATGTAGCTAGTTGCCCCAGCGTATGTCCCCTTGAGCGGAAAGATAGGGAAGTGATAGAAGAACTGGGTTGACGCTCAACTTAGAAGATTGCGCGACAAGGTAGAAGGAAAAGAATGGGTGGTAAAAAAAAAAGGGAGGGACCCTATAAATAGGTCCCAAGGGGACCACAATCCTCACTTTGCACACTAAGAGTTTGCTAAATTTAGAGCGTAGAGCCTCCTAGCCTAGTGTGTGAGAGTTAAGTGGACAAGGAGCTTGCAGTGAGGAGAGATGTCAATCCCAATGCACAGGCATCAGGTGGAGCTAGTACGGACGTATAGGAGACCAGCAGGAGCTCCAACAGTGGTAAGTGTCCAAAAAACCTCCTTGTACTTGACATTTTAGGTCAACTTTAGGGTTTGGTCTAGGTAGGTCTTTAGGTCAGCCAAAAGCATTGCAGGATGCTAGGGCATGTCTGGTAGTCGGTCTAGTCACTTTTGGCGTGCTGAAGCACCTTTGGTAGGTCAGTACAATGCATATGGTCAAAGCTCAGTGCGATTAGTTTTGAGGAGGCACATCGTAGCGTAGTTGGTAGAGACCCGTAGAGCTATTGGCATAGTAGTATAGCGCAGTTGGTTGGCATGAGAGTCAAGAAAATGAGTCACCTTTGCGAGTGCAGGAAGGTGCAGATGGATACACAGTGTAGTGTGCTTGTGTAAAACAAGTCACTTTTGGTAGAGGGTAGAATAGCGCATTTGCATAAATAGTAAAGTGCTTTTTGTAAAAAGTGTAGCGCGCCAGGCTAAAACAAGGCGCTTTTGGTTAGGTGAGAAGAGTGAAATAGTTAGGGTTGACTGAGGGGTTGACCACCTAGGTTAGAGAAGGGTAGAGTTGGTCCTAGGGTTTGCGTCAGTGGGTAGATGTCAGTAGGGATTTGGAGAAGTGTGTAAAAGGCTTGACAAGCACTTTTGTGGATGCAGAGGATGATGCCACCGCTGATGTCAAGAGAGCGACACCACATTATAGTAGACGAGGTGGTACAGATGACGTGGGAGGAGGATGTGTTCCTAGAATACATGGGATTGTGGCATGTGGCGCACCTCACACACATTAGGGTGAATCTCACCCTAGTGACAGTGGTCGTGGAGAGATACCACAGTGAGACATGTTCATTTCACTTTCTGACAGGGGAGGCTACAGTGACACTTGAGGATGTGTATCGCATCTTCAGCATCCGGATTGATGGAGAGCAAGTTGATTTCGACCCAATGCGGGGCAAGGCAGGCCTGATAGAGGTGTTTTGCACAGATGATTTGAGGATTGATGACGGCGAGATTCGGTGGGTAGACGTTCTGAGACTCTACGATAGGATCAGATGGATAGTATCTTCACTGATTGGCAGCTTTCTGTGCCTAGACAAGTGATCTAGAGGATTATCTATAGGATGGGGCATAGTACTTTCTAGGATGTTTACACATGGCATCTAGTATGCATGTGGCCCGTGTGTGCTTGGGTAGCTGTATCACGATATGCATGACTGTGTCTACAGGAGAGGTTGGATTCTCTCAGTAGGGGTGACTCTACTACAGGTGTGGGCATGGGAGCATATCCCAGTGACCAGACCTATCACACAGTGCCACCGGGAGAGGGGGGAGCCTTATGCATTTCTATATGCGGGAGTTATTACACAGAGGTGGCTTGGATCTGTTAGCCACTAGAGGCAACATATCGACAAGATGGACCTATTTATTTGGAGGCCATGGCTACTATGTGAGGAGTGGGAGGATGAGCATGAGTAGATGATGTACTGTCGACAGGCTTGATACCTATTCGGGAGACAGACAGATACCATTGTGAGATACCTGCTAGAGTGAGTACTCAGATAGTTTGGATTACCACAAGGATTGCTAGTTGGGGAGGCTACCCATGCAAGGACATAGAGGGAGATTGGGGACTAGGATGCTGAGATTACAGTGGCCACAGCCTTGGTAGAGGTACGAGGACTTGTCCCAGTTAGATGGGACTAGGATTCAGGGCTAGCAAACCTAGGTACTTTACCTGAGTATGATAGGTACTGGAAGACACACAGGCCAGTGAGATTGATAACACTAGGTGTGGTAGGAGCAGTGGGGGAGGTACTAGTCCCAGGTGTGGAGGCTAGGATGAGATGGAAGGCCAGAGATGCGAGACAGCAGGCAGGTGGAGAGGCCAGAGGCCAGCAGGCAGATGTAGCGATGGTGGAGGAGGATCCGGTCATAGAGACTGACTTACAGCAGGTAGAGCGGCTGTTACAGGAGGAGATGGCATAGAGAACATGGCTAGAGCTCTAGATGGTGAGGATGAGGAGAGATAGGGATGCAGTGAGGGCAGAGGTGAGATAGGCCGAGGCCCTGGCACAGGTTCATGCACAGATAGCCGCAGGGGCACAGGTAGTGTTGACACAGGCATAGGTAGCCCTGGTATAGGCACAGGCACAAGCACAGGCAGGGAATGATGGGCAGTTAGCCCAGAGGACCTTGGAGAGGGACGCAGCAGATCAGCTGTGATTGATAGCAGAGGCCACACTACAGAGAGTGAGGCAGGAGAGAGACGAGGCATGCCATGCATTGGGTGCAGATTAGAGGACACTATATAGTGAGCTCATCCGCATGCAGGGAGAGCTAGTGTCGGCAGGTAGAGAGGCCGAGTATTACAGAGGTCTCTATGTTGGTGCGGTGCCAGCAACTCAACAGGCACCTAGTTACAGAGAGAGGAGCAGGTTCAGAGCATCCGGGTCACGCAGGACAGGGCAGTCAGTGTCCTTAGTCAGAGGACCCTTTGTGCCACCAGGGGAGGAGGACCAACAGGGGGACCTTTGCCGAGTACAGGTGGAGGACAGGGACCACAGCAGGAGGGTAGCTCAACCCACTAGATCTATACTATGTACACTGTATCATTTTTGCATTATGACGGACACTTGTATATTTTGACTGATGCCTGCGTGCATCCTGATGTATATTTTGCGGGCTCTTGATAGCCTTGATGTATTATATTGATGTACACATATGGACTGTTGATGTAGACACATACAATTTGTATTTTGATGACCTTCACATGATATATATGATGACATATTACGCTCACTGATGTTCATGCTTTTGTGTATGCACTTCTATTGATGACATGCATGTGATGATGTGTATGTATGATTATGGATTTATGTGATGACGTATATTTCTTATATGATGCTTATAGATGTATGATGATATACATGCTATGACTTGCGATATCGAACATGTGGGTTTTGCAGATATGCACTAGATAGAAGAAAAGCAGAGATGGAAGAGAGAGACTGTTGGTCGATCATTGCTTTGAAAACTATATAAGGCCATGGGTAAATGGATGGGTAAATGGATGAGCTTGTTGCATTGGTTTCACAATTGTATATAAAGAGAAATCCTTATTTTTGATATAGCACGTGGATAGTTCGCCACCAAGGTATAAAAGACCAAGGTGCTGTGATATCTGAGTGCGTGGACGTTGACTCTGCAAGTAAACGGTTTGAACTTAGATCCCTTAGACATAATATAACCTTGTTGTACATGTAAATGAACCATAGTATTGAACATAAAATAAAATTCAATACATGTAAATGCAAGAAGAATATTAATATGTAAGATGCTAGGTAGTAACACACACAAGATAAATATATTGTCACTAAATATGCTAAAGATCATTCCTCAAACACGGCATACAAAAGCAATGACTATACCCCCAATCTGTACTGCATCACAACATACCAAGATTATAGATAAATCAAGGTAGCCTTGAATAGGTAATGGACAAAGGAGCAAAAGATAAACCATAAAGAAAATTGACTGACTTATAAAGTAAACATACGGCCAACATATTCTCTTGCCAAAGAGGTTGCTTAGGATAGATTGGAAAGGAAAGATAACAGCCTTATCGTAGGAACTAGGTGTTTGTTAAAGGGGGCTATCTACCTAAAAAGACAATGTCCCACTATAGGAAATACCACATGTCGCAGGAGACGCGTGTGTTGGTCTCGACAATGGAACACCCTGCAGAAGACAAGCTTGTTGATCTGGTGCTTTGGTTAAGCTGGACTTAGCTGATGCTAGCAATCAGAATAGTAGGACAGTAGACAAATCTAGAAGAAAGTTGCTTGGCTTCAGGTTTGTTAAGGACTTTTCCTTTGAAAGGATGCGCTTGTTTGCTGCTTTTCTACTTGAGTTAGTCAAGTCGAGGTGAATGGATGTTGATAAATGGAAGACTAGAAAGATGACATGCCAATGGACTAAAATGGGGGAAGAATGATGAATCATATGTGCCTGAGTACTGGATACATCCTTCGTATTCCAGACTGCCTACATACCCTGTATCCACGGGATCAAGGCACATTCTGAGGAAAGATGAAAAATGATAATATGTAGTTCTGGGTAGAGTGATGAATGGGTCAAGGTGAAAGGAGGAGATCTTATGTACCTGAGTACTAGAAACTTCCTTCGTATTCCAGACTGCCTACATACCCATATCCATCGGATCAAGGTACCTTAAGATTGAGATGAGATAATATGTAGTTCTAGTTGGTGTGATGATGTAGAAAAAGTGTTGAGAAGATAACAACCTTATCGTAGGAGCGATGTGTCCATTAAAGGGTGTTATCTACGGAAAGGAGAATGATTGAAGTGCTTTGTGAACCATTAACAAGGAACCATTCCTAGACCTAGGTTAAGGAAGGAATTGCCCCCATTCTGGTAGAGGAATTTGCATGGATGACTAACAAAGAAGACATAGAAAGTTTGACCTAGGACAAGACAGTGCCAACTATTGACACAGATCAAAACGTGGGATGACGATGATGGACACTGACAAATTTCCAAGATATACTAGATTGGGAGATGGAAATGTAAACAAGGTCAATGGTTTTATTATGGATGGATGGATGAAGTGTGTTGTGAAATGGACATGGAATGAACAGGACTCGATAGATGATGGGTGTTGACTCTACACATAGCACCCGTTTGCCAAGTTTTCACTATGGTACTTATCCAAGGCGCCTGTTTACCAGGTTTTCACTAGAGGACAGATATTTTTGTGTTTTTTTTTGTATACTCTGAGGATCAGGCATAGAACTTCTTGAGATGAACACTGTTAAGTGGCCCATCTAGAGGAATGTCGTCAGGTGTAGCTAAAGTATAAAATCCTGATCCATATGTTGCTATGACAATAAAGGGACCTAACCAGTTAGGCTCAAACTTGCCCTTCTTTTCTTGGTCTGCTTGATTTCTCTGATTCTCTTTGAGTACAAGATCACCAACTTGAAACCGTCTTTCTTTGATATTTTTGTTGTAATTACGCTGGAGGCAGTTTTGATAGACATGGAGATGATTAAGCGCAGCAAGGCACCTTTCATCTAGTAGTTTGAGCTCAGCTAATCTGGAGGTGGGATACTCCTCTCCGCCGATCAGGTTCTGCACGGATACTCTGAGGGATGGGATCTCAACCTCTATAGGTAGGATGGCTTTAGATCCATAGACCAAGGCATATGGTGTGGAACCAGTTGGTGTTCTGATAATAGTGTGGTAGGCCCATAGGGCGAGATTGAGTTGTAAGTGCCAATCACGACCAGCTTCATTGACCATTTTCTTGAGGATTTTGAGAATGGTTTTGTTGGAAGCCTCAGCTTGGTCGTTACTCTGTGGATAATAGGGAGTTGAAAAGCGATGCTGGATATTGTATTGTGTGCATAAGGCACGGACATCTTGGTTCTTGAATGGTCTCCCATTATCAGTGACAATGGCTTGGGGGATACCATACCGGCAAATGAGGTAGTTAAGGATAAACTTGGCTATTTGCTTATCAGTGATATAGGTCATGGGAATAGCTTCGACCCACTTCGTGAAGTACTCAGTGGCGGTAATGATGAATTTGTGGCCATTGGATGATGATGGGTGGATTTGTCCTACGAGATCGAGACCCCATTGAGAAAAAGGCCATGGAGTCATTACAGGTTGTAGTTCATGAGCTCGTGCGTGAATTAAATCTCCATGCTGCTGGTATTGTAGACATTTCTTAGTGAACTATGTTGCATCCTTTTCTATTGTAGGCTAGTAATACCCTGTTCTGAGTATTTTCTTCGCGAGATTAGGACCGGTAGAATGTGCGCCATAGACACCTTCGTGTATGTCTCGTAAGGTAACTTTGGCTTCTTCCGCATTAAGACATCGTAAGAGGATACCATCGAGACTTCGGCAATATAATGTATCACCTAGAATGGTGTAACAGGAGGATCAACGGATAAAGGTTTGTGGATGAGAGTTGAAAGGGAAAGGTACTATTTTTAAGGTATTCATAGATATCTTCATACCATAGGGAATTGGGACCAAGAAGTTCACAAATGATTTCAGTAACTGGAACATCGACGGCTGGTATCAACAACTGCTCAATCAAGAATTCACATTTTTGTGTATTAGCAAGCATGTCTGTAAGTGACCCTACAGAAGCCATAGAATCTGCAACCTTGTTATGCTCTCGTGGAATTTGCTCAAATGTGATGCTAGAAAAATGTGGTTTGTAGGCATCTACTAGTTGCTTGTAGGGGACCAACTTTTCATGTTTTATTTGGTACTCATCTGTGACTTGTCGAATGACTAGTTGTGAGTCTCCATATACCTATAATTCTGTGATGTCCCATTGAACTGTTGTATTGAGACCTATGAGGAGTGCTTCATACTCAGCAATGTTGTTGGTGCAAGGGAATGCAAGCCGATATGACTTTGGAATATAGTCATTTTGAGGTGTGATAAATAAGATGCCAGCCCCTGATCCATGTTGTGTGTAGGAACCATCAAAGTACAACTTCCACATTATTGAGTTGGAAAGAGTGAAGAGATTCTCATCTGGAAAGTCTGCTACCATAGGATGTATATCTGTCATGGGTGCTTCTGCTAGTTGATCCACTAGGGCTTGTCCCTTGATTGCTTTACAGTCCACATACTCAATGTCAAACTCACTAAGGATCATGACCCATTTAGCCAGTCGGCCTATGAGAGCTGCTTTCTCTAGTAGATACTTCAATGGATCAATTTTGGCTATAAGATTTGTGTGTTGGTTTAACATGTAATGCCGCAACTTTTGGGAAGCGAACATTACTGCTAAACAAGCTCTTTCCATCGGTGAATAATTGAGTTCATATCCCACCAAGGTTCGACTTCCTTTCCTGACTCATTATTTTGTGCTAGCAGGGCCCCTAGGGCTGAAGTTGTAGTTGAGATGTATAATATCAAAGGTTTATCAACAACTGGTGGAACCAATACAAGAGGTGTAGCTAGATACTCTTTGAGCTGATCAAATGTTGCTTGACACTTATTGTCTGATCGAAATGAGATCTCCTTTCAGAGAAAGTGTTGAAATGGTTGACATTTATCTACTAGCTGTGAGATGAAACGCCTAATGGATTGTAACCTTCCCTGAAGTCTCCTTAATGATTTGAGGTTCTTTGGTGGAGGCATCTCCACTATAGCCTTTACTTTTACAGGGTCTACTTCGATGCCTCTACAAGATACAATGTATCCCAACAACTTCCCTAATGTTACACCAAAGACCCACTTCTTTGGATTGAGGCATACTTGGTATTTCTCGAGCCTGTCAAAGATCTATCCTAGAACTTGTATGTGATCTACCCTAGAAGATTTAGCTAGTATGTTATCCACATAGTCCTCCATGATATGGTGAAAGAGATCATGGAATATCACTGTCATTGCTCTTTGATAAGTTGCCCCTACATTCTTTAGACCAAACGGCATGACACACCAACAATAATTACCCCATGGATAAGTAAAAGTTGTTTTATGTTGATCTTCCTCTGCTATCTTTATCTAATTGTAGCTAGAGAATCCATCCATGAGAGAAAGCATTTCATGACCTGCAGTCAAGTCTACCATGAGGTCAATGTTCGGTAATGGAAAGTCATCTTTGGGACATGCTTTCTTAAGATCTCTAAAATCATTACACATGTGGATGCACCCATTGGGTTTAGACATAGGTACAATGTTTGAGACCCAATCAGAATAGTCAATGGGTCAGATGAAATTTGCATCTAACAACTTTTGTATTTCCACTTTTACCAAGAGAGCTATTTGTGGGTGCATCTTCCTCAGCTTTTGCTTGACTGGTTTAACTGTTGGATCCACTGTGAGATAGTGAACCACTAGCCGAGGGTCTAACCTTGGCATATCAGCGTAGGTCCACACAAAGTTGATGGTTCTTTGTATGAAGAATTTGTTAAGATTCTTGTGCTCTATTTCTGATAATGATGCTGCCAGGAATGTGGTCTTTGGATTTTGCTCTGTGCCAAGGTTTATCTCTGTAGAATCCTCCACTAGGAGAGTTGACTTCTCTTGATACTTAGCTGGTAGGGGAAGGTCAAATCCTCCATCCTCAGGTGCCACAATTGGGTTTTCACCATTGGATACGTCCTTTGTTTTTACTATTTTGTGATTAGGAGGTTCCACAATGTGGTTTTCACCTAGAGATATTTCTTTGTTTTTACTTTTGTGACTAGAGGATTTGGCATTCTCACCAAAATACGTTGTTGGCTCTAGTTCCATTACAAAACCTACTTTATGATCACTAAGAGGGATACCATCTCGGAGTCCCATGAACTCAACTATAGCTTCATCATTCTAAAATACATCTATAACGGGGGACCCTTGTTGGTCCCAATCAATAAGTTCAGGGTAGACAAGTGTTACTTTCTGGGTGTTTGTGGTGGATGTTAGGGATGCGGATGATAGCATAAATATGGAGGATTCTGTAAATAGGTCAGTCATATGGAGGGAAGATTCATCGATGATATCCTCATTAGACGTCGAATCTGTGAGAGAAGTTTCAGCCACCTTGTCAAGGATACCCTCGATGTCCAAGGTACGCGGTACCTTTCTACCAAATCCTAACCCCCTCTTGCCTAGTTTCTTTGTCACAATAATGGGTTCCATTGTTCCTTGATTCTATTTTCCAAGGCCACCTTTGCCTTTATTTCCCATGTTTTTGACTATCCTTAAGCCATTGCCATATTGCTTGACTGGTATTGTGACTGGTTCTTTCTCCTTATAGAGCCAAGAAGAAATGTCCTCAATAGTTTCCTGTTCCAATAATTTTCTCTGTTGGAATTGGGTTAAAGATGCTGGGGGAGGAATAGCTACTTTTTTAGTTACTTTGGCAATGGGTGGTTTGCCGTAAGATTTAGGGGATAAAGGCATCCACCCTACACAACAAGATTTTGAGATATCATACGTTCCAAAGCCTATATCATGGATGTAAGCTTTGATTTCAGGAAGAGAATTTGGTTCACTTGCAGAGGCTTGTGTCAGATTTTCAGGATTGACATATAGTGGGGATTCAAGGGCTTTGTCATTATTGGGCACTTGGTTGCAATTCTTATAATTGCCTTACAAGACACGGCATAATTCAAAAGGATTAGGGTCACCTGGGATAGTTATCTCTATACCATTGAATGGGAACTTTAGAGACTGATGGTACATTGAGGGAACAGCTTTCATTGCATGGATCCATGGGTGGCCTAGGATAATGTTGTAAGGCAGCTCAATATCAAGGACTTGGCACCTAGTTTCAAGCATGACGGGGCCCAGTTGTATAGGCAAGTGAATAACACCTTCTAAGCGGCGTTCAGCATCATCATATCCCTTGTTGTAATACTTTGATCCATGTTGACATGATCCTCAGAGTATCCCAATTGCTTAAGTAACTTTAAAGAACAGATGTTGAGACCAGCACCACCATCTATGAGTATGCATTTGATTTTGCACTTATGGATGAGAACCTCAATATGAAGGGCATCATTGTGACATAGATCATGGGATGGGAGGTCCTTTTCAGAGAAGACCACATTGTAGGGCGAAGCAATGTTACCTACTATAGCTCAAAAATTCGCGACCACTATGTTGTTAGGAACTGAAGACTCTTGGAGGGCTTTTTCTAGCACCACTTTATGTGTGAGTGATGACCATAGAAGGTCCAAGATAGAGATCTGTGCAAGGGTTTTCCCTATATGTTTGACAAGATTATAATTGGATTGAGTTGGGAGACTGGGTGTAGGACCACGAATGGTGACACGACCACAACGAGTTGTAATAGCGCAATCCGTAGATTTGCCTTTGATTGTGAGGGTAGATACATGACTCTCTTCGAAATGACCCACAATGGAGTCAAAGGAAGTGGAAGCATTATTGACACCTTTACCTTTATCTAGAGGAGGACCTTGGTCATGGTGAGGGAATGGTTCCTTGTACATGTTGAGGTCTTTGTTCATGTGTTGAGCTGGTGGTTCATCTTCAAAAGAGATTTGGTTTCCCTAGATGAGATTTTGGATTAGGTGCTTTAGTTTCATGCATGATATGGTTCTGTGCCCTTTGCTCCTATGGAATTCACAGTATTTATTTTCTCTGTACCGTGCAATTTTGTAAACAAGTTCACCATATGGGGGAGCATCTAGTAAGGTGAAGAGTCCTTTGTGTAAAAGCTTCTATAGGACCGACTCTATGGGCTCTCCCAAGGGAGTGAATTGATGTCGCGGAGGGTAATCTTGTTGAGGCCGCTCTTGTTGTCATTGTTGTTGGTTTTGATATGGTTGTCTTTATTGTTGCTGCTGTTGAGGTGGAGTTTGACTCGGTTTGGAAAGCTGAAGTGGTGTTTGCAATGTTTGGACATGTTTCAAATTGACCACCCCATCGTTGACCACATTTTTATTTTTGTTCTAAAACTTTGGTTTATCATTTGTTTGTTATTGAGGAGCATTGTCTTTAGTTTCTTTGAAGATTTTGACCATGCCTTTAGCAATGAGGGCCTTTTCAATGTTGATTCCCTTGTATGTAATTTCATTGAAGGTTGTAACACTAAGAATTTGCAAATGAAAACCTAATTCTTGGTTGAGGTTCTACACAAATATGCTAACAAGCTATTTTTCAGGTATCTTGAATGGGAATTTGCTAGCCATTTGTCTCCATCGTTGAAGGAAAGAAATGAAATTTTCTCCATTTTTATGTTTGTTGTTGCATAGATTAGTCATGAAGATCTCATGCTCTACATTGTAGGAGAAATGGGTGGCAAATTTCTCCACAAGTTCGTTAAAAGACTTGATACCCGTGGGGAGGTGTGAGAACCATTCTATAGCTTGACCTCCAAGACTGTGAGGAAAGAGACACATAAGATATGTGTTGTTATGTGAGACTTTGAAGTAAGCAAGATAGAATTCCCTGAGATGGTCTTTTGGGTCCCCTTTTCCTTTGTATTTATCAAACTTGGGAATAGTAAAATTGTGAGGAAAAGGGATCATGGGTAATGACCGATAAAAAGGATAAGGACACACTTCTTCGAAAGAGAAGGTCTTCTTGGTGTGGCCAAATGTTAAATCGGCTAGCTGTTGTTGAACTTCTGCGATTTTTAGCTCCATAGTAGTGGGAGGGGTTGGAAACATCTCTTATTGTCCTAGAAGTGGTTGTTGTTGCCCATATGGAAGATTGTAGTGTAAGCCATGGGCATTGTTGTTATAAGGGTCGTATGATTGGTTAGGGTCATATGTGTTGTACGTTGGGTTTAGATTGGTTTGGAATTGGGTGTTTTGATTTGGAGGAGGTGGGGGCGGCACGGCACTAAGTAAGAATGTAGGCTTTTCAATGGTTGAAGAAATGAGTTTGGTGGTGGAAAGGTAAAGTTTGTTGGGTTAGGTTGCGGTTGCGGAACATAGCTTTGGGAAGTTTGGTTTTGGGAATGTTGAAGGTGGTTAGGAAATGTGTTGAAAAAGTTTAGCGCTGATGATCATTGTGGTGGGGGGACATAGGTAGATGTGTTTTGCGATGGTTGAGGTTGATTAAGGATGAGCATAGAAGAATGTTGTGGTTGGGGTTGCATGACCCTGGTTGGTTGAGAGATACGAAGGTTTGATGATGTTGGGGGTGGTGCTTGTTGAGACCCTTGTTGCATGGCTACGTAGTTGTTCCCCAGATTGTAATTTGGTGGGAAACCTTCTCGTGATGGGGTAACCAATATTCCACTTGCGATTGGTGTGGACACTTTATAAGTTTGTTGTATGTTTGATCAAGCTATGGCGGTTTGTCTTGCTAATTCTACTTGATGATGTAGAGTCTCTTGTTGGTGTTTATAGATTTCCATAGGAGTCAGAAGCGGTGATATGGGTCTCACTCCTGTTGGGTTTTGATAAAGGGGATTCTCATATTGTGCAATCGTTCTCCCTTGTGAGCTTTGTTCATGTAAGTGTGTGGTCAGTGTTGACATGGTTTGGACTGCCATTATAGTGTCTTGGGTGTTGTTAGGCTCGCTAAGATTGGATAGATCAAAACCTTTGGGTAATTTGGCTCCTTGCTCTGCTAGCAAGCAAAAGAAATGATCTTGGTTCTCACTAAGGATTTTGTCAAAGGCGGCTACGGCTCTAGGATCTTGTATGAATTCATCAAGATCTTGTCCATCTTCTTGAGAGGATTGACCTTTTTCAAAGTGTCGCTCTTCTTGAGATGGAACTTGACCTATGGTATAACGTTGTGGAACAAAATTTGGAGGCATGCCGGTGGTATAGTGAGGTGTACTTACCAAAGGGACCCTACCTTCTTGAGATGGGACTTGATCAATAGTATAACCTTATGGAACAAAATCTGGAGGCATGTCGGTGGTAAAGTGAGGTGTACTTACCAAAGGGGCACTACCTTCTTGAGGATTGTTAGGGTGGTCAAGCTACGACATGTTTGGAGAGTTGGTTGATCTTTCCGCTGGTGTCTTGGGAGTAACCTTAGGAATAATGTTGGATCGGCCTGATTGAGGTGTGTGAGGAGGCGATTTGCGCTTCCTCAGGACAACTTGCTTGGACTTCATAGTTTGATGGAGTCTAATGGTTACCATAGAATACACTAGGACAATATGTTGGGATTTTGCTTGTGTTTTGGAAAAGACAAACTTTGATGCACAATTTACTGGACAAAAGGCACTATACTGTTTGACCAAAGGTGCAGCACTGTGCAACCAAAAAGAGAGCTGCTGTAATACCAAAGGCGATGGACTGAGCTACCAGATGTGAGGTACTGCTATACCAAAGGCGAGCTATTGTTAGACCAAAAGTGAGCTACTGTTATACCAAGGGCGCTGAAGTAGGTTTTCCAAAGGTGAGGTACTGTTATACCAAAGGTGAGCTACTGTAATACCAAAGGTGAGCTACTGTTATACCAGAGGCACTGAAGTAGTGTCTGAGATTTTATAAGGCAAATTTTGATAGATTTGGTTTTGGTTCTGATTGGATTTTGCTTTGGAAAGATAAAACACATCAAACAAAGTTGCAAAAAGTACTGACACAATAGATAGTGTATGTTCAAGGCTCACAAAAAGCCCAATGTTTCCACAGGTATATGACAATTGTAAACAATATCAAGCACTTTTTATCCCTAGAGACAAGGTTTCATTGCAGTAGATCAACTCACAACTTAATACTTCATCGATCAAAATGTCATTCCATAAAGGTGTTGGACATTTGTATCTTTGTGAGAGACGATATGTAGGGATATCTCACCCTCCCCTCAGAAAGCTCAAGTAGGTCACAAGAGCTTTATGGCTGAGGGAATACTATCTCTTCTCAAGGGAACTAATGGTGAGTATCTTGAGGGCTTAAATCAATTCCCCTTGCACTGATGATTACCGCAATGTTGGGAGGTAGATCAGGTAGTCACTATCTAGAATGGTTCTTAGTAACTTTGAGGAACCAACACCTTACGAGCAATGTGACAAACTACTAAAATCTTTAACCAATCCTACTAAGAGTATCAAACACTTCATTCGATGTGAAAATTGTTTCCACAAAGAGCTAGTACACCTCTTTTCAGTTTGGCACCACAAGGTAAGGCTGACATCGGTTAGGACTTGGCTTTCGCCTTATCCCTCTTATATAGCGGTTCAAAGGAAAACTCTGCTTAGGTTCGTCCCTTTTGGATGAAGCGCAATCCAAAAGCAGGCCCTTCTAAAGGAATAACTGAAATGTAAGAGCAAGCACGACAAACAAAGGTTTAATTGTCCCGTTATAAGAAAAAATAAGGTGCAACTAGATTAGGCACAGAATGTTTGTAGTTGTCAATTGTCCCTTATGAAATTGAAGTGTTTGGCATTCATGTCCATTGTCCCTTATGAAATTGAAGTGTTTGGCATTTATGTCCATTATCCCTTAGAAAATTGAAGTGTTTTACATTCATGTCCATTGTCCTTTAAGAAAGCAAAGTGTTCTTAAGACTTAGATTGCCAAAGTGATTTGTTCAATTATCCCTTAAGAAGGCAATATGTTTCTAAGACTTAGTGCAATAGATTGAGATTTCTTCAACACTCGTCCTACATGAACATGTTAGGGAAACCCATTTGCTCTGTTTGAGTGATAAGAAGCTACAACAGATTGATTAGTTCCATAAGAACTCACAAGTTAGCAAAAATAAATCAATTTGACCAAAAGCACTACACTGTGTTACCAAAAAGTGACTTACTGTAATGCTAAAAGCGTTGAACTGTGTTGCTGGAAGTGAGTTTCTGTAGACTAGACGCGATGTACTGTGCTACCAGAAGCGTTGCTCCAGATCTAGGAGCAATGTATTGTGCTACCAGAAGCGTCGTACTGTGCTACCAAAAGCGCGGTATAGTGCTACCAAAAGCGCTTTACTGTCTCTGATCTAGAAAAAGTTATATTTTATCAAGCAAGGCTAGGTCAAAAATATGATTTCATGGTTGACTTAAAAATCTGTGATGTAACAGCTGATAGATCTGTAACCTGGGATCAAGAACAACTCAAAGAATGCTGCAAATAGATAGGTTAACTCAAAAATTAAAAATACTCCTAAATACATCAGCTTAGGAAGTATAAAAGATAATTGAAAGACAAATAAATTAGCTTGTCAGTCAATCAATGATAGTTATGTGAGTTAAAATCCTGCAAATCACAAAGCAAGATCTCAAAAACCCTAATATGCCAGAAGCACCTTACTGCTCTGCCAGACGCGCTGGACTATTTTACCAATAGCGCGCTACTGTGCTACCAGAGGCGCTATAGTATCACCCAAGGGCGCTATACTGTACTGCCAAAAGTGTTTTACTATACTGCCAATAGCGCTTTTCTGTGTCTTTTGCGTTGTTCCGTATTGTACTTAAAAAAAATTAATTTCTCAAAGAAAAAGAGGGATTAGTGGGTCCCACCGGGCATGCCAGAATGTATATGAGGAAAATCAATTATGATAAAATCAAAACTAACAAATCAAAAACCCATAACATAAAGAGAACTATCTAAATAATAGCCATTATCAATAAATCAAATGAAATAAGAAAGCTTTTACCCAAATTGTGTTGTTCTCTTTGTTCGAATGTGGATTGCTCAATAAAGCTATGAAACCATGTTCGCAACAAGCAAGTGTAGGTGCTCAAAGATCAATGTCAAAAGATTGTAAGTTGCTCAATCGATGCGATGTATGCTCAAAGCGCTGTAAAGGATGCCTGAGAATAAGTGATCGAAGAGGATTTGTAAAGGAGATGAGAGGGGTTTATATAGGTTTCAACAGAGATTGATCAACGGTCCAGATAATTCAAAAGAATCAATGGAGGAGATAAATCAAATAACCATGATGAATGTGCACATGACACGTGTCAATCTATAAGGATATTTTTAGTAAAATATGATGAAAACAAGATTGATTGAATAGATAACTCAACTTGTAATTTTGTCTTTTTTAGAGTTCTAAAAATAAGACTGATTGTGCACATGAGTTAACAAGATATTTTAAGAGGAATTGGAAGATAACTGAAATTAAATAAATAAATTTATTTAATTGTTTGTGCATGATAGAGGAATATGAAGATTCTAAATAAAATACTTGATTTTATTTATTTTTAGAGTATTGAGACAATTTAAATAAATTTGCATGATTTATTTAAATTTAGAAGAACAAGTGATTTAATTAAATAATGTAGAATTATTTAATTATAGATAAGATATAATTGGAGGAGTTAATTAAATAATTGGATTTATTTAATTAATATAGACTTGAAATTTGAAAGAGGATAATGATTTGATTAAATAATTAAAATTATTTAATTTTGGCAGAATTAGAGGAATTTAATTTAATTAATTAAATAAGTACAATTTATTCAATTAATGTTGAATTTTAGAATTTTGGAAGAATTTGATGGAATTATATAAACAATTAGATTATTTAATTAACGTTGAATGCAGGTGATTAGACAGATTAGACGAAATATAAGTGATTCAAAGACATCGTCATTTTAGGGTGTCTACAGGGTACATTAGGATGCAGTTAAGCAAGTGTTCCAATATTTGAGGGGTACTTTCGAGTATTCCATATGCTATCATGGTAATGCTACATGACCTCCGCATTCAGTTTGTATTCGTGGCTTTGTGGATTCTAATTGGGTAGGTGACATTGATAGCAGGAGATCCACCAGTGCCTATGTGTTCACTATGTTTGGTTGTGCAATTAGTTGGCTGAGTAAGCGACAACTTGTGGTTGCTTTGTCCACTACTGAAGCTAAGTATATGGCTACAACTCATGCTTGAAAGGAAGCCATTTGGCTTAAGAGATTGTGTTTAGATATTGGTGTTGATACAGGTCAGATTACGATCAGTTGTGACAGTTAGAGTCCGATTTGCCTTGCGAAGAATCTAACTTTCCATGCTAGAACAAAGCATATTGATGTACAGTTTCACTTCATGCGAGACATGGTAGAGGATGGGAAGGTAAATTTGGAGAAGGTAGATACTTTGAAGAATGTTGCAGATGCATTAATGAAACCAGTGGGCACTGAGAAGTTTAGATGGTGTTCAGAGTCTATGGGTCTCTCGACCTATAGCAATTAAATCCTATTAATTCTATTAGCTCTTACAAGGTGTTCGACAAGTGGGAGAATGTTGGGAATTAAGGTGTCTCAACCTTGGTTATTTCTTGTATTTTTACATTGTATTTATTAATTAATTTCCTATTGTATTAATTAGATGCAAATCCTCTGTTGTCATATTGTGGGAGTTGGCACGATGAAGTGTCATCCTACATGGCATATAACCACATGTAATTTTGTCCTCACATGAGGAGATAGGCATCCCACTTAGTGGTAGGAATATTTTTCCATGTGTCCGCATCTTGGATGTTGTGTAAGGAAATTTTGACCGTAATGGTCATGATAGATTCCTATGACGAAGTTATGACATGTAAGAGTCAGAAATAGGAGATTCGATGACAGGTGAAGACATGTGTCAAAGAGCATCTTTGAAAAAGGCATCTTTGGATGCCCCAAGGTGGACTATGACATGTTGTAAGAGAATATGCTATTTATAGCCTGTGTATGATAGATTCTCTTACAACTGTAAGTTATGACAACTATAACAGATTCTATGACAGTTGTAAGAGTCGTAAGAGCATCTGTCATAGCCCATTTTGGAAATAGGCGACTTTCTTGGGATGGGGTGACTCGAAAAGTGTTAGGAGCATCCTACAGAGTTGGACAAGTGTTCATAGGCATGGGTTTTGGGCCATGAGGCCATGTTGGATGCCCATCCCTATGTGGAGCCATATTTGCCTTGTATTTGTTATATAAACAGATGCTTTTGAGAAGAGATGTATTACAGGTTTGACATGTACTGTTATGCTACCAGTTTGTCCCCAGATATGAGTGTCGAAGACTCTTGAGAGCTTGCATTGCAAATGTATTGTAAACCATTTCAATTTTGATAATACATTGTGCAGGTTTTGGAGTGTGGGGTTTTTCACCTGATAAGGGTTTTCCCCACGTATATCTTGTGTCTCTCTTCTTCTATCTCTCTTTCTTGTTTATGTGTTTGCTACTATATCTCTATTAGTATGTTTAACATTGCTATAATAGTAAGGATAAATTGAATTTGCACTCTCCTCCCCTCATTAGATTAGTGTAGGAAGCGATTTCTGCTCACCTAGCTTCCTTTCATTCTGAAGCTACTTTCTAAGGAAAATAGACTTTTCTTGAACTTGTCTCTCTTGTTACTACCCCTTAATTCTTTAAAAGGATATTTAGAAGCAAAGTGACCAACCTTTCCACAATTGAAACATTTGAAAGGTAACTTACCTTTGTATTTGCCAATGCCTTTCTTGAATCTTCTTACAAAATTTGCTTCAACTTCATCAAAGCTCTTCTCTTCATCAGCAATTTCATCCTTTGTCTTCTTACTGACTTTGAAAGAAACTTCTTTCTTTGGAACATCACAACCAAATTCTCTCATTTCAAAAGCAATAAGGGTACCAAACATTTGGTCTATAGTGTATGTATCCAAGTCTGCAGTCTCCTTAATAGCAAATATCTTATGAGTATAAGATTTGGGAAGAGATCTCAGAACCTTTTTCACAATTTGATCCTCTTTTATTTCTCCTCCAAGACCTATGATGCCATTGACTACCTCATTCACCTAGAACATTCATCTAGCAATGTATTCATTCTTTGTCATCTTTAGGTTCTCAAATCTATTTTTGAAGATCTGCATCTTAGCTTGTTTTACTTTCTTATCTCCTTCATAAATGGTTTCAAGTTTATCCCAAACTTATTTACAAAACTGCAACACATTACCTTTGAAAGTTCTGAATCACTCAGCCCACTCATGATAGAAAATTTTGCCTTTGCATTGTTATCATACTTCTTAACTTCATCTACATCTGTAGGAATAGTAGCATGGACTTTGTAACCAGTCTTGGCAGATTGCCAAATACCACACCCTAGCGAGTCGTTGTAGGCTTCCACCCTTAGCTTCCAAAAAGCATAATTGGTTCCATCAAACTTAGGTGTCTTGTTGGATCCACTTTGTGCCATTCAAGACCTTCCTCAAGTAGTTAAGCTTCCCTCAGATGAACTTGGCTCTGATACCAATTGTTAGACACACAAGGATACTGAGGGGGGGTGAATCAGTATCTAAACAATTTTCAACTTTAACAACTTCATCTTATCCAGAGAAAAATAAACCTTAAGCATCACAATATTAACATGAGCATGAAAGATTAACACAATGCACATCAACACATAACACCAAATATATGTGAAAAACCACTGTGAGGATTAACTCACAATATATGAAGCTCAAATAATAGCTTTATTTTAGGGCTACAACCCAAGGAAGTTACTACTCCTTGATGACTTTGTTTTAGGGTCACTCCCAAGGAAGATACTACTCCTTGAATTGAAAACACACTTACAAAGATTACAGAATGACAGTCCTTCTATTGTGTGAAAACTGACATTGAAACTCACTTCTTTGATGATTGCAATTCTACCTCTTCACACTTCCTTCTAATGATCATATCTGGTAGGCACACTCTACACTTGATCACTGTCACAAATATGTCTTCAAGATGGATCAGGGCAGTGTCAATAACTTCTTCTCTTTCTCCTTTAGGCGCACATCATAATGCATTCAATTCTGCTCTTTATCTTGCATGCGAGCCCTATCAATCACTTTGCAATCACACCTTTTCTAACTCACTTTGATTTTCTATTTATACATGATATTACATTGATTACATTGCTTGAGAGCCAGAGCCAATATGAAAAATAAATTTACAAGGCAACTAGACAGTGTACAACATGAAACATGTAGAAGATAAGACCTAAATACTATCACACGTTACACTAGCAGAAGACTCATGCCTTGCAGACCTCAACACTTGATTAACTAGGTCCAAAACATCCTTTGCATCATCAAACATCAAGGAATGACCTCTGTACACTCTGCTCATTTGAAAATAGGACAGGCCTAAGAAAAATCATATGAAGCTTGAAGCATAATGGCCACAACAACTTGAAAACCTTGTGCGGTACTGGAAACAAGAAAGATCTTCATGAAACTCTTCTAGATGAGTCTACATGACTCATACAACATTCCCAACCACTCCTTTAGCTCCACACATCAAAGATTTGTGTTGCGTATATTCAATAATGAACTTTGAGAACACTAAGTCAACCAGAACACTTTGCAACATGTTGTCATTTGAAAAACTGAGTTGCGAACCACCAAGAGACTTGAAACTACAAGGAAGCATGTAATGCACATCCATTGCCATATCCTCAAAACTACAAAGGCAACCATTCACTTTCGGAGGAATGCAAAGCATTCTAATAGGCCTTCAACACTGCCTCACTTTGCAAGAACACATGCCGGTACTCTATCATGCATAACTTTCACAATAGAAGGGTAAATGATCTAAAACTCTGGAATTAACATCTTCACTGCATTCTAAACATAGCTCCAGAATCACATATCCATATCTGCAAATGCGAAGGAATGCGGAGCATTCTACTTCTGTACAGTGATTGTCTTCACAGAACCAACACTATCTTTGCACTGCAAAACACTCTTCTAGTGATCCAAACACCATGAAGCTTGGAACATACATGACATAGACCATCAATAATATCTTCCAAACATTAGCAACACATCTGATCATCTTGGTGCTTCTAATTTCTATATTAATGTGTCTTCTTGATGCTTCTAATTCCAATCTAAATATGACTTCATACTTAGCTCTTCAATGATCAAGGCATAACATCCAATCATGAACTTCAGTAATCACATTATATTCAGTCATGACATCCAACCATGAACTATATCTCCTCTGCTGGATAGGATATGATATCCAACCATGAACAATATTATAACATCTCCAGCTATGAACTTCCAATTCCATCTCAATGTATCTTCTTCTAGAGCATGGCATCCAACCATGAACACTATTACACATCCATAACAGTGTTGACATCAATGACAACCTTGTGACAGTGTTGACATCAATGACAACTATACAACCATAGAAGCCATATGTGTAATATAAACATGTGATGGTTAGGACCGTATAAGATAGACCATATTCCAAACTCTAGAGCAAAGAAACTAAAGACTTTAAATAGTGAGATAATGAATGGATATGTGAATGAATAAAATTGAAACCCTACTATGTAAAGGAATAAGAAAAATAAAAGATCAAAAAGGGGTGTAGAATATGTAGTGCATGTTTTAAAATGTGAAGAATGATGTAAACTAGCAGCAAAAGTTAAGTGTAAAATATGTAATGTGTTATACCCTGGTAGCATGGGTTAGGTTTGGAATAAATCTACTACATAGATTGAAAAGTGAATACAAATTGAAAAGAAAATGATAATGAAGCAATTGAGCAAAAAGTTAAAACAAATAGATCATTTACTACATAAATTACCATTGATTTATTAAAGGGTGAAGGAAACAAAGAAGTGGGGCATTCAAAATTTCTAAGTGTTGGGAAGAACTAGTAGAGTAGAAAGTAATAAGTAGACTAGGGTTTGTGAGCTATGATAGTGTGGAAAATGGATAGAATGATGAGAAGGTGGTCAAAGGGAGTAACAAATAATGGATCAAATTTATAATATTCAAATAATCAATGATTTCACCATTCCTCAACTTATATAAATAAGATCCAATGGAAAGCTTAAAAGGAGAATCCAAAAGAGGTGTTCTCTAGGATTCTCTCTATGGTGCTCCACACACAAGACATTTAGAAATATATGCATGTAAAGCTAGCTGAAATTGATCATACAAGCATGAATGTTAAATGAGAGAAATGAATGTAATCAAACCCTAAAAGGGAGTATACATATAGGTATAGGGTACTCAAAAGGATAATGCTAGAAATTTGGTAATAATTCCCCATATTTTCAAATTCTAACAATTGGAGTAGCATTTTGTTGAGCCATGTGCATGGATACTTCTTTAATCTCAACAAAACCTACTAGATTACAAAAGAAGTGATCAAGACGGTTACATGGCTATAAGATAGAGGATAATCATATCTAATTTTCAAATGCAAGAAATTATCCCTAAATGTTAAGCAAGCTAGGGAACTAACTGGAGTAGACCCAAATGGTAAAAACCTATCAATCAATAAAATAATGGATTACAAGGTGTGGTATACCACCAAAGGAATCACATACACATTATATAATAAAAATAGAGAGGCCTCTATCATAGCCAAGGTAAAATAGATAACATACAACATGATGATATAGGAATTGAATACAATCTCTACGAAGTATCGAGGGATCAACTAAGTTAGACAACCTAAACAAAACCAAAAAGTTCAAGCATGATTTTTAGAGGGATTTGTTGATTTGTTTAGCTCTATATCTCTTACAAGAAATCCCTAGGGTTGTAGAAAAAATGATGGGATCAAAATCAAATAGTAGGAAGTTAGATTTTGAATAACATAAAATCATATGTGGATAGGAGGATATATAAAAATCCTATAATACTTATTTTAAAAATCTCAATGTAAGATAGAGAAATGTTTCCAAGTAGGATAGTCACCAAATACAAAAATAGCATCACTTTCACTATGGATACTAACAATAACTATTTAAAAATAATGGAGCCTATGATTGCATTTGAACTTCCCCTAGACCCTACAAAGATTTAGAAAAGTTTATTGCACTACCTAAAGGATCCCAAGCTACCTAGATCAAGGGCATGGTGAGAATAGTGGAATAGGAGATATAAGGAGGAAAGAGACAAGGTAGGTTAAAGTAAATAGAAAGTTAAGAAAGAGAAGGAAAACAAAGAATTGGAAATTTTAGATGAACTAATAGTGATTTCTATTGTGTATACTCTTAAAACAAGGAAAGGAAAAGAGATGGAAAAGAAAACACCTAGAAGGTCAATTAGATTAAGTTCTTTAATTTTATGGATACCATAATACTCCTCACAATTTGAGATAAGAGATTAAAAAAGAAGACATTGAGTATAGAGGAACTACAAAATAAATCTTTGCAATATGAGATTAGCAGTAAGGAAAAGTGAAAAGAGGAGGCCAAAACATCTAAGAAAGAGAAAATGGCTAGAAGACTAGAAAATAAAACCCCTTCACTAGCTAACTCATCCATAAAATTAGTGACAATTACCCTATTGAAAATGAATGCACAAAATAGAAATGCAAAAGAAAACCAACCAAAAAGGATTAGGAGAAAGAAATCTAAGATGAGGAGAGGTTTGGTACAATATATAAATAGTAAATCCTTTGAAGAAGACAAATTAGGAATAAAACATCTAAGAGGAGGTACAACAAGTAAGAAAATAACCACAAATAAAGAACAAGTAGTGTCAGAAGAAGGAAATAAAGAAAGAAGTGGCCAAGGAGTGAAAACAAAAACAAAAAAGTGGAAAAAAATAGAAGAAAAAGAAGTATTAAAGATGTATTATCACTATTCAAATCAATTTTCAAGAATGGAAAACCACTTGAGGTAGCCAAAACATATCCCACCACTTCCACATAAAAGAACTAACTCAAAATTGGATACACCTAGTCAAAGATATTAATTTTGATGTGCTAACTAAAAATTACTAACTATAGTAATGGTCACCATATTTTGTAGATGTTCGCTAACTAAACATTTTGTAGAAGAATTATGTAAAAGGATCAAAGGAAAGAAAAAGGAGTGAGATGTTGCATTGAAGATAGAAGCATTCATAAGACTCATAGCCCTAGATGAACATTTTGTAAAAAAACTACAAAAACTACAATCTCTTGCTTAACTTAGGAAGAGATAAGGACTTTCCAAGATAAAGAACTGAGAACCAGACAAAGAGTCGACACTCTTGTGTAGGTGCGGCATAAAGAGTATGATGCAGTTACCAAAAGACTAAAAGAAGAAGATATACTGGTAACAAGGTTTTACTATCAAAATATTTTGGATGAAAGTGTTGTACAAAAGGTAGAAAATATTAAAATATAGGAGAATACAACATTTACAGTTATCACTACAACACAAGAAGCTCTAGCAATAATTGAAACATCATAGGAGGAACAAATAGAAGTGGACTAAGAAGAAAAACCAAAGAGAAGGAAGCAAAGATGATGAAACAAGAAATCACGAATGAACCAACAAAATCCAAAGAGAAGCAACAAAATGTTTTTACAAAAATAGGAGGTCAAGATGAAGAAATGGTAGACCAATAAAAAGAAGATCAACCCTATGGAGAAAATAAAAAAAAATAAATACAAATGGAGGAGGAACCAATAGAAGGAAATGAATATGAACAAGATTAGGATACAAAGTAATCTAGTGTAGAAGGTAAACATATTATGGTTGGAATGTCACTACCATCTACATGCGATCCATTGAGAAATATCAAAGAATTTCCAACAAAGTTGTAATAACAGAACCTTATGGTGACCATTACACTTGACCAGTATAATTACTATTATAGTTCAAGGATCCCAAGTGGATTTAGGGAAGTTCACCCTTCTACATAAGTATGGACTAATAGATATGCTAGCAATAAGTTTCAAGCAGGATTGGATGCACAAATATTGTAAATTAGAAGTAATAGATAAGATTGTTGCAAAAATAATCAAGGAACAACTATAATTAGTAATACACCCTACAATGAGTTCAACAAAATGGATAGAACAGACAACACAATGACTATTAATGTAAGTACAACATCTATAAAACACACAGACACAAATAAGGTAGCGAACAATCTAGGAGTTTGATAATAGACAACTCCAAACTATGTAGAATAACTTGGTGGAAAAAATGAGTGAAATGACAATAGAAATGAGGAATTTGGAGGAGAGATAGTAATTCTAGAACCCTCTATCAATACTCATTAAGTTGGCCAACTACCACCACAAAGAAAAAGTAAGACTCAGATGCCTTCAAGCAACAATTTACAAAGATGTCTAATACCTACAATCTACACAATGATCTCAATGGACATTAGCAAAATGTTTAGTCACTTCATACACAATATCAAAAGAAATAATGTACAAAAGACATTATAAGACATTGAAGCAATATCTATATAAGAGGATGAAGAATGGTCAAAGGACTATATAAGATAGTGAATCAATATCTATAAATGATCTTATTACTTGGTATTATTGATACATGTGGGTATTTTCTTTTGATTAGGTATTTTATTATTTTATTATTTTTTGTTCCATAAATTGTGAGGATATTTAGGTTGGCCCACTCTATCAGAGGTTACAAGGAGGACCTCCTCCCCATCCACATATTCAACATATTCAACTTAGATTTACTTATTCAACATGGAAGCCACAATGGAAGTCCAAGAGCCACAACTTGGAGTTCCAACTATAGGTGTTACTTAGGGGATTCGAACTTGGATCTCCATCTTGAGAACCTTATGGCCTTTCCATTTAAGCACAACCCCTTTCACTTGCTTAGGTATTTTATTAATTACTACATAATTTCATTTTCTTTACTATATCACATTGAAGTACAACATAAACATAATACAAAACTAGTCTTCAACATGTGTTTTCATGGCAACATCAATCAAAAAAGGCTTGACTGCATTCCAAGAAGTCTCAAGGATTCCCTATTTTTGTAGCAAGTTCCAATGATACTTTACAACACCACCAAGTCTTTGATTTCTAGATACAAACATAACATTTTTTTCCTATGGGAACTAAAGTTCTAAAGATTTAGAAGTTAGGTCTACACAAGAAGTTCAAGGCCACCCTTGAGAGAATCAAGGCCACCCTCATGACCTCGATCCATGCGTCTATGTAATTCTAATTTTCATAAATTGCATTTATTACATCCCTTAATTTTTTGATTTGGTTTTAGATTCTAGGTATATGTCTTGTGTCATAGTCAAAATTAGTCTCCTCTCCAAATATTAGATACATTATTAATTCATTTATCTTTATTTTAGTTTCTAATTTATTAGATTTTGGTACATGTCTAGACTTAGCTCTAAATTATCTAGATTAATTCAATTATTGCTTGCTTTATTGCATTTAAGTAGCCTATATTAGATCTAGGCACATATATAGACTTATCTCTTTTATCTAGATTAATTTGATTATTTCTTGCTTTATTTCATTTAAGGGTGTGTCTTCTTACCTTTCAATTATATTTCCATTAAGTCAATAATGTTTATAGTAGGACTCCACAACTACCACAATATAAGTGTATTTATTTAACTTTCACTTTACAAAAGAAGCTTAATGATTAATGATTAATGTAAAGTATGGAGTATTAGGTTGAAGTTATATAACATAGTAGGGTATTTTTGTTTAGTATAATATATTCTATCTTTTTTTAAACATCCTTTATTAATTATCATTATTTATTGAGAATTTTAAGATAGTAAAACAAGCTAGAGGAAAGAGGCTCTATAAACAATTTTGGATATAATGTGTAGTCTATGAAAAATTTACATATCAATTAGGGTTTTGATCCCCTCAATTATAATGGCTTACATTGTAAGAGGAAGGAGGAAAAGCTTGTGTACCATTGGAGACCTTGCATCATAATGTTAGATATGTTTTTGATTATAGATATGTTAGATAATGTTAGATATATTGTGTAGCTTTGAAAAGTTTCTAATAGAAATAAAATGAGGCCTTTGAATCCTAATAAACTATATTATAAGAGGAAGAATGAGGCATATGAACATAACATTGAATGTGCCATGCACTACATCTTGATGTTGCAAATAGGGCTTTGATGTCATGTAGGTAATACATATCCCTAGTCTTCCCTTTAAGTACTATTTGGCTATATAAGGAGACTTAATAAGTTGTACCTTAACTTTTATTTCATTAATTATTTTTCTCTTATATTTTCCAATTATATCTATTATTTTTCCCAAAATAATTTAAAAGTAAAGTGAGCTTCTTGGGACACATAATTAAAGGTGATCATATTTTTAAACATTTACCATTAAGTTTATCATCTTTGTATTGGGACTTCATAACTACCTCAATATATAGATGATCACATGTTTTTGTAATATTTACATTAAATATTTATTTTTTAAATATAAAGACATCAAAATTTTAAAATATAAACTATTAAAAAGTAACATATAAGTATATAATATTTACTACACTTTTCAAAGTAAAAACAAAACAAAAGAATTGCCCAAATAAAGAATGGTGGCTTTTGCAAAAGTAATATTAAAATTTTAAGAATTGTATATAAAATTAAATTTAAAATTTATGTGTCTATGTGTGTATGTAGTAGAAAATAATTATAAAATAAAATAATATAATAATATTAAGTAAATAAAATAGCTCTAGAGTTCTATGTGTTTTTTAGATAGATGTATTTAAGATATCTATGCCAATTATAGTTAAAAGTATAAAGTATTTAAGTTGAAGGTATATGAAGCACTAGGGTTTTTTTTTTTTTTTTGGTATAACAAGTTTATTTTCATTGATTTTCATTATTAATGTATTCTTTCTTAAGAATTTAAAGAGAGTAGGATAAGTTCGAGGATGAAGGCTCTATAAATAATTTTAGATATGATGTGTAGTTAATAAAAAGTTCACAATAGAAATTAAGGTTTTGAGATCTCATTATAATAGCTTTGTATTATAATAGATGTGATGTGTGCCCTGACATCATAAGGTTGTGCATTATTGGAGACCCTATAAATAATTTTAGATATGATGTGTAGCTTTAAAAAGTTCACGAATCATAAGGTTGTGCACTATTGGAGACCCTATAAATAATTTTAGATATGATGTGTAGCTTTAAAAAGTTCACGATAGTAATTAGGGTTTTGAGATCCCATTATAATAGCTTTGTATTATAATGGATGTGATATGTTCCTTGCATCATAAGGTTGTCCACTATTGGAGACCCTGATAAAAATTAGGGTTTTGAGATCCCATTATAATAGCTTTGTATTATAATGGATGTGATATGTTCCTCACATCATAAGGTTGTGCACTATTGGAGACCCTGCATCAGATGTGAGGTGCAGTTTTTGGAAAGTTCTTAATAGAAATAATGCCTGGAGATATTTGCATCCTGATAAACTACATTATAGGAGGAATGCAATGTGGCATTATAACGTTGGATATGTTATGCAACACATCACGATGTTGGGTGTGGTTTGTGATCTATAAAAAATTCTCAAGATAAATAGGGTTTTTAAGCCCTCTTTTACAAGAAGGAAGCCCAACATCATAATGCTTGATGCATTGTATGGTTTAGAGTTCACAATATAGATACAGGTTTAAGAGTGTATATTATGCTAGCCTGTAAAAGGAAGGAGATTTGCTATCATAATATATGATATATTGTTCATGCATCACAATAGCTTGTACAGAGAAGGGAGGCTCAATATCACAATAGATGGTTTATTTAAATGAAGCTTTGAAAAAGAGTTTAGAGTATTTGATCTAAACATACAAAAAAGGTATGACATAAATCTTCTCTAACCCTACTTCTCTTTTAAAAAATTATGTTCATAATAAATTTTAATTTGATATGCTTTCTTTATTTTCTAACTAAAATTTATATTGATTTTATAGTAGTAAAAATATGGAAATATGTTTTAGTGGTTGATGGGATTATCTTTACTCTTCAAACATTGAAAATTAGTTTCATGGTACGGATTATCTTCACAGTTGCTTGTGTCTGTTCTTAATCTTGAAACATAAAAACACACAGATTATATTTATATTTACCGTCCTTCCATTTTACCCAAAATAATTAACTTACTGGGTTTAACTCTGTTGTAACTCCGCTACCCCGTCCACACTAAATTGGCTTACTGTGTTTAAGAAATTTCAGTTGCCCAAATCTAAGACATCCGCCACCGTTTGTAAATTGTTCTGCTCTGTAGATAGGACAAACAAATTAAATTGACTTACTTGCAGCTTCTTTTTATTTGGGAAAAAGAAATCCCACAATCTTTGCTGCAAAATCAAAACCCATCACTGCAAATTGTTTGGGGAGAGGACTTAATTGTTGAGCCTGTTTCAATAGGTGTGATAATATTTGTGTATTTAAGGCTTAATATTTTTAAAAGTTTAGCACTAATAGTTGTAACTTTAAGGTTGTTTGTGTTACTATAAGTACTTATAATTGAACAAAATGTGTTTATTAGACTTAAAAAGCAACCAATCATGTGATGCCACATCAGCACACCAACAAAACATGGTTTAATGCACACCTATTGGTCCACCTTTTTTGGGGGGAACTATTTGACACTTCAACAAAAAGCGTGCTGATGTGGCCCTGAAAATTTAGTTATAACCAGGGGCCTTGCCAAATAAGCCGATGTAAAAATTTTAGAGTGATTCGAAATTGCCAAGTATGATTTTGAGAGGTGTGAAGTTAGGGTGCTCAACAAAAAGTGTGCTGCTGTGACATCATATTTGATGATGTGACCCTGAAACCTTAGTTATAAGCAGGGGCCTTGCCAAATAAACTGCTGCAAAATTTTTGGAGTGATTCAAATTGTTTCCTTTCTTCAGATCTACCAAAATTGCTATTTTTGCCAAGTCTGATTTTCATAATGTTTTCCTGTACCATCCTTTGCATTGTACCTATAACTGGTTCCACCAATATCCAAATACGCTATCCCTGATATTTATTTCAGTGAAGTCAAAAATAAGTCTCCTATCTACTTCAAATTGTATCACTTCTATGTTGAAATGCCTGTTGGCCATATTTTTTTTTGTCTATTCAAGTAGAGCTGTGAAAGAAATAGTCTAGTTGGTAGCACTTAACATTTCAATCACTAAGACCTTAGCCAACTCATTTTAAATATTTCCATAGAATATATTAATGTTGTTGATATTCCATCACAATGTCTAGAATGCAATAATGCTGTTGATATTCTATCACAATGTCTAGAATGCAATACTAGTCCTTTCTTGATAGGAGAGTTAGTTGAATTAGTTTTTATAAGGACAAAACATTTAAAACACAGCTATGCCCTAGACATGTAGACTTTTTACATGAATTGTTTCTTCTATGCAGAAAGTTGGAGCAGGTAGCAGCAGAAGTTGACCTTTTAAAGTCTGGTCTAGATAAATATCTTTCTCCTTGCAAAGAGTGGTGAGTTAGACTTCTCCCTCGTTATTTGTAATTTAGTTGAAACAAAATTCTTCTAAAGCTTGGATTGGATTTGAGGAGTTCTTGTCTGCTTCAAGATACATTTGAAATCAGTTGTAAGATTTCTGAGTCCATCCTCCTTTTGTGTCTAGATCTATTAGCAAACCTGTGAGTCTGTTGGACAGTCACAGTCTGGTGGTAGAGAAAATGGTCCAACCTTCCAGATGGTCTGTTGTGAATTTGTCAGCCCCTTTTTGAACAAGAGCTGCGTTGCATCTGTAGTCCCTTCCAAGGACTGCAAAAACAATGTACAAAACGGAGCTTGAAATATGTTAAGAATAGTTTGTAAAAAATAGTTAGAAAGTTATTCATCAGATAACTACATTCTTCGATACAGTGGAATGGATCATTTCAGAGCATTTCGATATTACATAGAAGCAAAGAAAGAAATAAAATTTCATTCCTAAATTACAAAAACGTACTCCTTAGAAAATTGTATCAAAGTGAACAATATGATGCAGGAAGAAAAAAAACTGCTTTCAAATCAATAGAGGCAACAAACTACACAGGACTCTAAGTGGGGTGAGTTCAAGTGGTTAGTTCACTTGGTTCTCATGTTGGAGACCAAGGTTTAAATCCACCCAAGAACACCTGTAGTTTGTTTATAGCAAGTTGGTTCCAAAAAGTTGTTTGTGACAGTTGTTGCTGCATTAATCTCACGTACAAGGATTTGAGCCCTTTCAAAAACCCATCAGTTCATAGCTCCGATCAAAAGCACTTACTCATAATCAAATACAAATTACATAGACTGCTGATCACCTTTAAATTGTAGAATTAAGTCTGCAATTTGATGGTACTTAGCTTGTGTTCACTTGTTCCTACTCAGTGCCAACATCCAGTATTCGTGCCAAGCTAAAGTCTACCTAGCGCCAAATACCAATCAGCACAACCATCGTAAACATGGCACCACCTTTCTTTTAACAATCGGGGATAATACATTTCATCTTCATTATCACTTATATGTCCCTGAATCAACGGTGGAAAGCTGGAAAATGTTTCTTGCAGATGGAAATAAACACATTTCTGCGTCCTTTCTCAAAGACATTTGTCATTTACAAAGCTTTCAAATTAATGTGATTCTGATTTGCAGTTCTTACTGCCCAATTTTGCTTTCTATGTCATATTTGCGATTCATAGTAGTTTGTAATTATCGGCATAGCTTTGATTCTACAATTTAGTTTGCAACCTTTTAGACAAGATTCAACTTTTATTAAGTAAGCTAAGCTTGAATGGTCTCAAAAGGATGCGAATTCTTTGCCAATTGGGGCACACGTTGAAGTGCTTCCTTTACTTGCCTATGCTTTCTATATCATATTTGCGATTCATAGTAGTTTGTAATTATCGGCATAGCTTTGATTCTACAATTTAGTTTGCAACCTTTTAGACAAGATTCAACTTTTATTAAGCTAAGCTTGAATGGTCTCAAAAGGATGCAAATTCTTTGCCAATTGGGGCACACGTTGAAGTGCTTCCTTTACTTGCCTATGCAAGAAAGGATTTTTCTTGAAATCCTAATGCTTAGTTGATATAAATCACATGTTCTCTAGATCAATGTAGTGTGCATTTATGTAGGAAAAAAGAAAAAGAAACTACCTAATAAAAGTTTTTTAATTGAGGGAAAACAACCCTTAGTGAACTCCCCACAAGAACACTTTTGAGCATCATCGAACATGTCCTTAGCCCCATTTTTAGTGGGAGAGACAACTAGAGCATCAATTGATGCTTCAATCTCCACTTGACATACACTAGCATGGGCAAGAGAGCAATCTATGCCATCACTGGAACTAGCCTTAGGGGGACACAATCCCTGCCATTTATATGGCAATGCTACGTCTTTGCCACCAAGCCAAGCCAGTCAAACTAAGCCTAATAAAAATTAAACTCGAAAACAATAATAATAAATAAATTATACCATATTGTAACTGTAAGTAGATATTTCTATCGAAATAAAGCTTAAAATTTCAAATTTTTAAATATAAATTTAATCTGTGTTAATACTAACTAGGAACAATAATTAACTGCATGTATAATTGAGCACGTTTAATCAGCCAAAGGATCCCAAGAAATGACTCTATGATTTTGAGCGTTTAGGCAGCTTTTCAATGCATAGAAGTTATCGAACAGCATTGTCAATGCCACAAATATGAGCAATTAGCCAAACTTGCTTTATGCCTTCTTTGTTATTTGCTGTAAAGAATTTCAGGCATTCAATATTCAAAACCAGAAATCAAATGTAGAAACCTGAAATAAACTTCATATTCAATAGAAACATAAAAATGTAGAATCCAAATGACAGAAACAATATCCACTTGTCAACATCCAGGGACTACAAGAATATCAAAAGAGAGAAATACAAAAGGAATTAATTAAATATTTACAGATTAGATAACTTCGATAGGAAATTGAATGTTTTGCAAGAGATTTCAACTTGATAATAAACTAAAGTTTTGAGATTTTCACACAATAGCATGTCTGGATAAACTGTGTACTGGTTTTTATTTCAATATTTAAAGTCTCCTTTGAAACCCCTCTCCAAGGAATTAATAGATCGGAGTTATGATAAATTTCCAAGCCTTTATTGTGATAGAAGCCTCTGGGTTTGTGACAAATTGGAGATATATAACCCCTGCCAATCTGCATAATGGACAACATTGCAAATAATTTATAAGAATACTATATAAAAATATATTTTGAGTAGCTTCATATCAGACTTCCACCATGTTAACAATCAACATAATAGACCAAAGATCAACAACATGGCTTTATGATTTTCAAGCCACATGAAAACTATTCCCTTCTTGTATGTGGAAAAAAATACAATCAAAGAAAGTAGTTCATAGGTGCAACAAACATGAAATATATTAAATTAAAACAAGGTGGAACAGAGAACCACATCACTTGCTTCACTTTCCACCTTTTCTTTCTAAAACTAAAAGGACAAAGTTTTAATTCTGAAACACTGTTATAACCATAGTTCCACGGAGTTTTGGGGACGGGGACGGGGGGTTTAATTTTGGGTGCGGCATCTAATTTTGGGTGCGGCGGTGGACGGTGAGGGGACCGCCTTTTCTTTCTAAAACTAAAAGGACAAAGTTTTAATTCTGAAACACTGTTATAACCATAGTTCCACGGAGTTTTGGGGACGGGGACGGGGACGGGGGGTTTAATTTTGGGTGCGGCATCTAATTTTGGGTGCGGCGGTGGACGGTGAGGGGACGGCGGTGGTGGGGCGGTGGGGGAGCGGCGCTGAAATACATATAGTACTTGAAAAATTAATTATAAAAAGATGTATAATTGTAAAAGCCTAAGAAATAACTTAATAAGTAAAGTTTAGAGTTTAAACACATTGCAATGATTTATCATTTCATTGAACTAGTGAACATTGAAACAGTTCACATGCCTTATCTATGCTTCCACATTTTCAGACCACATTTCTTTGAGGCTGTCAAACAGTTCACGTCCCTTGTCTATGCTTCAACATTTTGCATACATGTCTAACAGGGCAGTTGCAACTACAACAGCTGACAAAATTCCTCTATCCTTTATGTTTTGATGGATGTCCATACCCTATACCAAAGCTCCCATTTTGACACAGGCAGGGAATCTCATGGACTGCAACGATTGCAGGATATGCACAAAATGGATTTGTCTAAAAGGCTTTATTTTTATTTTTATTTTTTTTATTAGTCTCCGAGTCTCACGACTGATTCGACGCCCAGCTCAGAGAAGACTTATAGACTCCACACCCCACGGTGAAAAATTAAACTAAAAAACGAAAACAAATTATAACTTTTAGCCTTCTAGGTTTTAACTTTTGATTTTAGAACCCCAAAGACGTTTCGGATTCGTCCCAAGTCCCCCCAAAGGGAGACGTTTCAGATTCGGCGGGGGACTGGGAAACGTCCCCGTCTCCGGGACGGCCCTTTTTCAGGGGGGGCGTCCCATGGAACTATGGGTCACTTATACCATTAAAAAGGAGGTTCTCTTGCTAATATATAGCAGCTGCTAAGACATTCTACAATTTATCATCTGTAATGTCCTGAATAATATTATCAAGATTTCACTTAATTTTCAAACAGTTACAGCAGGCAATAAATCATCAGATCACACTCAGGGCTCACAACTTCATGAATGTTTCAGAAAATTAATTCAAAGTATCAAATAATTCAGCGGTGAAGAAATCACATTCAAATTTATATAGCTTCAATTCATAACACAAGATATATATAAATAATTCAGTGCCTCTGCCTGTGTGTGAGCCGCCTGCACTCAGTTGACTTTCCCGAATCCTTCTTCTATACAATTTCCCCGCCTATCAACTACAATAGCTTGACAAGGCAACTCAGATTATAATATGGCGGATGATCACTGATTGGCAATACCATTATATCAAAAGCTGAATAGCAAATTAATCTTGTGACAATTAAAAAAATATGGATGAGGACCAGATCAAATGACTATGAATCAAAATTATGCAAATGAAGGAGTTTCAGGAAAAATCATGACGCCCTCAGCCAAGCCAGCCCAAACAGCGGTGAATTGTTGGCAAGATTCCCAAGGCAATGGAAAGGAGGAACCATCACATAATCAACCGCATGATTGTTGATCAATCCTCCAAGCCAACAGGGCAAAATGCCCCCTACAGCCTTTTGAAATCAAGGTTTTTTAATTCGCCTTGAGAAGGGGGTTTTTCGTCAGATGCCATTGTTGCAATCGCCCTCTTAGGCATGTATGCAAAATATGGAAGCATAGACAAGGCACCTGACTTAGTTTACAGACTGCCACGCAACCACTTGCAGGAATAGGTGCCCTGCATGCAATAAACACCAGAAAACTTTAGAGGCCCAGTTTAATATTTATCTTGTCCTCCTTTCCATTGGCCAATACTTTTCTCAGATTTTTCAGAATGAAAAATAGTCTTGTTAACTAGAAAAAAGAACTACCATTCAATGAGAAATTCAAACCTTACCTTTTTCATTGCACAAAAAATATTGAAAAATACAAAATTTTAGAAAACTGCAAAAACTTTTGGAAGCACCAGAAACACGGCACATAAATAAAGCAGGATGAAAACATAAGGATCCCTGCCTTTGGCATGGTAACCTGTTCTCTCCTTTTGGTTTTGTGGCTATTATAATCTCATGATTCCTATATGTAGCCTGTATTTCATCTTGCATTGCACTTAGTGTATTGGAATGCAACATTCTCGTTAATGATTGGTTGAATGTGGTTGATGTTTAGGAATGCATCTCATCTCTTTATTTTGTTTATAAAGGGGTCTTAACATTCATAGAATAAGGGACAATGGTAGTTTGTGATGGAGTGTTTTCTATAAAGAATATCCACTTGGCATCCTGACTCCATGTAGGTATCTTATATCCACAAAGACTAGGTGCCCATTTGTACATCAATTAATACCACAAATTCCCAGGCATGCTCACTTTTGATTGTTAAGTGTAACTCGGAATATTACCTCCTGAACCTGGAATAGGTTCCAGTTTTGGGCATATTATTACATGCGCATATGGCTTCCGAGTTAAGGTCTGCCTTATTGCGATGTGGTAGTTTTGAACTTGAGTCACTTCTCTTATGAATCCACTTTTTTAACCTTTAAGCCACAACCCTTTGTACATTACCAAGCACAGTCATGATTACACCTAGTTTTTTTAAATTCCAGTGTCAGCGGCCATGTAGCAACATTTGCATTGCTACAGCTTTGTTTTTTTCCCGTCAAGTGGCACACTCAAGTTGTCTTTATCATGTTTAAGTGATTGGTGAAAGTGACCTACATCAAATGGTTGGCCATGTTTTCTCTAACTGATTTGGTTATTATTCAAATTGCAAAGTTGTGGCATGGACCAAAAAACTGCTTTACTAAAATTCCAAAATTTTTCTGTCCTTAAAAATATGCTAGATGAATGGGAAATATTAGTTTCTGCTAAAAATGAGCAAAAGGAAACCAAAAACAAGCATCAAAGATGAATAATTAATGCAAGAGGGTTCTCATACCCTCTGCCAAACACACAACTTTTCACACACATTCACACTAACAAGACACACACAATCAAATACACACTAATATGGGCAATACTCTGCCCCAAAACAAAATATAATTGCAGCTAATGAAATTGATTTTTTACTGATTCAATCCACACTATAAATCTGGGATCAAACTTACAGGTCTTGGCCTTCAATCACCTTTACAGCTATATGCATATCTGCATATTTCAATTTCAATTTCTATCTGAACTTTTCTCCAACTCTGCACCTCTGAAATTTGACTTCTATTGCATCAAATTGACAGCAACTTCCACTTTTATCAGCGTTCCCTGTTTGTCATTTGTATTGAGTTCTTTCTCCTTTTCTCAGAGGTCCCATCCTTTACAATGCATCTGTTTCTTTTGTATCCCTGTTATACTCTTCCTGGCAGGCAAACCTCATTCCATAGTCTTCCTTCCTTTTTAAATTTCTAGCAGTGACTTTTTATCCACAATCACCAGTTTCTTCTACTCACAGTGACCTTTTTAGCCACCCACGTTCACCTCCTCCATCTGCAATTTCAACGCTTCTGTTATGAAGGAGCTTAACACTCTCTATCTTTATTCCCTGGTAATGAATTTCTTTATTTTGCAGATGGAGCGTTGCATCTTCTACCTCCTACGCCCTCTTTGCAACGTCCTCTTTGATTTTTATGTTTGAACTTTCATTATCAATCCACTCTTTATGGGCAGCGATCTTCACTTCGTATTATTCTAAAGTTTTTAAATTTTTGTTCCTGCAAGAAACAACAAATGATGCTTCAAGCCTACGCTCCAACAGAGACATCTCTCTCCTCCTCACATTTTCTACAGCAACTCTTTTACTTTTTCCACTCTGGCAGCAAATTTTTTCTCTATTGTCAATTTTGTGCCATCTCCTTGTCTCCTACGCCTCTGTCAAAATAGAGAGCAAAAATGAAAAACAAATCTTTTTCTATTCTTCAGATCTGCCAAAATTGCTATTTTTTCCTGGTCTGATTTTATAATGTTTTTCTGTACCATCCTTTGCCTTGTACCAATATCCAAATACACTATCCCTGATATTTATTTCACTGGAGGCAAAAATAAGTCTCCTATCTACTTCAAAATTGTATCACTTCTATGTTGGAATGCCTGTTGGCCATTTTATTTTTTTTTGTCTATTCCAGTAGAGCTGTGAAAGAAATAGTCTAGTTGGTAGCACTTAACATTTCAATTACTAAGACCTTAGCCAACTCATTTTAAATATTTCCATATAATATATTAATTCCGTTGATATTCCATCACAATGTCTAGAATGCAATACAAATCCTTTTTTTATAGCAGAGTTAGTTGAATTAGTTTTTATGAGGACAAAACATTTAAAACACAGCTATGCCCTAGACATGTAAACTTTTTACATGAATTGTTTCTTCTATCCAGAAAGTTGGAGCAGGTAGCAGAAGAAGTTGACTTTATGAAGTCTGGTCTAGATAAATATCTTTCTCCTTGCAAAGAGTGGTGAGTTAGACTTCTCTCTGGTTATTTGTAATCTAATTGAAACTAAATTCTTCTAAAGCTTGGATTGCTTTTGATTTCTTGTCTGCTTCAAAATGCATTTGAAATCAGTTGTAAGATTTCTGAGTCCATCCTTCATTTGAGTCTAGATCTACTAGCAAACCTTTGAGTCTGTTGGACAGTCACAGTCTGGTGGTAGAGAAAATGGTCCAACCTTCCATCTATGGCCTGTTGTGAATTTGTCAGCCCCTTTTTGAACAAGAGCTACTGTAGTCCCTGCCAAGGACTGCAAAAAGAATGTACAAAATGGAGCTTGAAATTTGTTAAAAATAGTTTGTAAAAAATAGTTAGAAAGCTGTTCATCAGATAACTACATTCTTCAATACAGTGGAATCGATCGTTTCTGAGCATTTTGATGTTACATAGAAGCAAAGAAAGAAATAAAATTTCATTCATAAATCACAAAAATGTACTCTTTACAAAATTGCATAAAAGTGAACAATATGATGCAGGGAAAAAAATGCCTTCAAATCAATAGAGACAACAAATTACAAAGGACTCTGGTTAGGCCACTTGGTTCTCATGTTGGAGACCAAGGTTCAAATCTACCCAAGGACCCCTGTAGTTTGTTTGCAGCAAGTTGGTTCCAAAAAGTTGTTTGTGGCAGCTGTTGCTACATTAGTCTCGTGTACAAGGGTTTTGGCCCATTCAAAAACCCATCGGTTCATAGCTCCGATTAAAAGCGCTTACCCACAATCAAAAACAAATTACACAGGACTGCTGATCACACTTAACTTTGGTATCTAAAAAGACAAACTAAACAAGATCTGAACAAAATGCATTTAGAATTAAGCCTACAATTTGATGGCACTTAGCTTTGTGTTCACTTGTTCCTACTCAATGCCAACAAGTATCAATGCCAAGCTGAAGTCTACCTGTAGACACCCAAATTTGTCCCAACTTTGTCCATGTCTAGCAATACCTAGTCAAATACATCACTTAGACATCATGTAGCATTTTGTCCTAAATCCCATTCTTAATCCCATCCTTATCCCACTTAGCTAATTAATTAAATAAATTTTATTTATTTAATTAATTTCACATTCATAATCCCACTTAGCCAATTAATTAAATAAATTTTATTTATTTAATTAATTTCCACATCATATCCTAATCCCACTATCTAATTAATTAAATAAATTTTATTTATTTAATTAATATCCAACTCATATCCCAACTAATTCAAATATTTTATTTGAATTAAGTTCTCACATTTCATCATAAGCCGACTTTCCAATTAATTAAATAAATTTTATTTATTTAATTAATTTATCTTATCATTTAGCCGACATGTGTGCCTCTTTCATTTAAAAAAGATAAGTGGTACTACAGCCTTTTATTTAATATCTTTTATATGTAGTACTTTTTATGTATACAAGCACACATGAGCCCTATTCTCCTTGACACTTGTCAAATGACTACAACTCCCTTGAAGAGTGGGATAACCGAATCAATCCTAGCCGTCCACATCAATCAATTAGCTTTTTAATCTCGGCCGTCCATTGGAACCAAGCCTTTTCTATAAATCAACCCCCTCATAAGCCATTAGCATGCATTGAGCTTCAAGTAACATTATTCTGCCAAATTATCATTAGCATGCATTGAGCCTCAAGTACCATTATTCTGTTGAAATATCATTAGAGCCTTTGCATCCTTCAGCTATCATCCTCATATCATCTTCATCTTAAGGTTATGCTGCAGAAATGAGCACCCAACATTCCTCCAACAATAATCCTTCAAAATCTTGCATGCTCATGCGAGGTGGAGAAGAGCAATGGAGATAAATCAAGCATAGCATGGAGATCGGTTTGCATTTATATTTATTATTTTAATTTTCATGTTGTCTTGTGCTTCATTGTGCATTGCTAGGGTTTTTATTATTGCTATTTATTCATTTGCCCTGATTTGCAATTTTACCCTAACTACATTTGGCACGCCCGGTGGGACTCACTTCGCTTGATCTTTTTTGCAGGTTTTTGTAGTAAAAATTTGCATTTGTCTAACCCCCATTGTTGAGTTTTGTAGGTTTAATTAACTTTTTGTTGCAGATCCGCTGTTTTTTTGACAAAACCCTAGGTTTCAAAGATTTCATCATATCTTCCAAACGGCTTGGAATTTTTCTACAATATTTTAGCAGAAGTTTGTCCATGATATAAGAAAGCTACAGCAGAAAAATTTCGGGTTTATCGCGATTTTTGCGGGATTTATCACGTTTTTATATTTTTTCATAAAATCGTAATTTTGAGCGCAAATCAACGAATTTTTCAGACATTTTTATATTTTTAGAAAGCTCTTGAAATTCTAATGGGGGTCTATGTTTTATATATTTAATTTGGAGGTCGTTTACTATGCAAAAATATCAGATCTTTGCCGACTATACCATTTTCATAAATCCACATTTCTGGGCGCAAATCAGGGAATTTTTCTGATTTCTTTACATTTTCGGAAATCTCTCTGAAAATTAATGGGGGTCTCTTCTTTGATTTTTTAATTTTCGAATAAAAAATCTATCGAAATAATCAAATCTAATTCGGCTATGCATCTAAAATTACAATTTTCCTTGCCTGATGAGCCTATTTTTTATGCCTGCATTATAATATCATTTTTTTTTATGTTAGGTGATCATAAGGAGCTGGAGCAACATTGACATCAACATCTACAACAATTTGGATAGCGAATTAACCAGGTGCAATCATTTCATTTCTCATCTTCTAATTATTGTTTGCAAACACATTTGGATTTTGGGCATAAAATAAACAATTGTTTGCAAATTCACATCAAAACATTGGGCTAAAATGAACCATTGTCTTTCATCACATTTGGATTTGGGCTTTAAAACAAACAAGTGCTTGCATTGTCTTCCACACATTGAATTTCTAAGGTTAATGAACCCCATGCGAGTGTGACCAAGTAAATGTGTATGCTCTCTCCTCGTGTCCCAACACGAACTTGGAGATCAAAAACATTTACTTGTGTTGCTTTTGTTAAACCTTAGAGAGGCCTGCCTTGGTATCCACCCCAAGGGAACGACCTTAAGCGGTACTTTCATCCGGTCCGCTATAAAAATTAGAGGATAAGGCGAAAGCCAAGTCTAACCGGTATTAGCGCTCACCATACAGTGCTAACTCGAAAGGAGGTGTACCTTTGTGTATATTAAAACTCCTAGTAGGGTTAGTTAAAGTCTTAAGTGGCTTGCTGGATGCTCGTGGGGTGCCGGTCCCCCGGATTTTCATTAGAACCTCCTTGTGATAGTGGCCTTGCCTTAACTAGGACTTGTTGAAGTGTCTTCACGTGCTTGCTTAACCAACATCACATTCTTCCAAACTAACCACTTGCTTATGTGTCTTGCGTGAGTGATTCATGTGTGTATATGCATAATCATTTGTTTGAATATTGCCACATCAAGCTCTAAACACCCAAACACATAAAGACAAGTCATCCTACACATTCTTCCAATAACATTCAAACCCAATCACTTTCATCCCAAACATAGCCAAGTCATCCAAACAAGCCACATCATCATCCAAATCCCTAAACAAGCACTTGTTAAAAGGACTTAAGACAAACACTTGGTGACAACATGTCTACACTAGAGGACCTAGAAATCAAATTCCAAAGATTCCTCCAAAATCTTTATCAAGGATCACAACCCCTAAACCAAGATGCCATTGAAATATTACAATTCTTCATCCAAAGAGCTCAACCCCACGTAAGCCAATCACCTCAACTACAACACTTCGTAGCCCAAGTCCAACACCTTTTAGCCACTAGTCAAGCTCCACAAGTACAACAATCCTTAGCCATTCACTATCAACCTAATCCACCTCATAGCCACATGTCATATCCATCCACTTCCTATCAACCTAATCCATCTAGTCACATGTCATATCCATCCACTTCCTATCAACTTAATCCACCTATCCACCAAGTCAATGCCACATCAACCTATGAACATCCACCTCAAGCTTATCCAATCCCTCATACCACCATTCAAATGCACTACCAAGCCCATCCACAAAGCAATCAAGTGATATCACAAGAACAACATGCAAGTCCAAATAGCCCTTTATACATAAATCAAGCAAGTACAAGTACACCTCTTCAACAAGACCACCAAGCACCATTGATAGACCTAAATCCACCTTTCCAACAAGAACAATATCCAAATCCTAATGGTCCCTTGTACATAAATCAAATGAGTCCAAGTTATCCTATGCAAGATCTAATAACCTTTGACAAGGGAGACACCAATCTAGAGTGGCCACCATCATGCAATCCCATGCCAACACATGAGCCAACAAGTCCTATCCCAACACCATCATGTGATCCCATTCCTAGTCCATTAATCCATCAACCTTCCAAACCACCAAGCCCTTCATTACCTTCATCACCAAGTCATTCTAATCCTTCACCAAAGGATGCAGCTGAGATAGTTTTACAAAGAATGCTTGAAGCAAAACTCATTGAACTTCCCCCTATCAACCCATGTGAAGAAAGTCCATATGATGAGCATGATTATTGTGCATACCATAGGACCAAAGGCCACAATACAAATCAATGCCCAATATTTGTCCCAATTGTTTATAAGGTGTACCTACCTATAATGGGAAATCATGCCACATCATCCTCATCTAGTCTAAATCCTAATCCACCCAATCCAATTAGCTCTCAACCTAATCCTCGTCCTAATCCTAATCCAACACCATCTACTATTATCATCCATCCATTATATTGCCCATCCACTCATACCCTTGCGAAGGATGTGATCCATTGGCTATTAGCTAGGAATAAACTACCTCCATGTCAAACACACATTTATGAGCCAACCAAAGAACTTCCAAAGGTCATAATCCCATCATGTGGTCCACCTATCCTTGAGCCTATCCAAGAGCCCTCAATTAACATGCCTAATCCTTCAAGCCCATCATGTGACATACAAGCCATCAAGCCTATTCAAGAGTCTCTTATCATTAATCCAAGTCAAGAGTCATCATGTTCTCATGTTGTTGACCAAGAGCCTTCCATTTCCATTCAAGCAACCCAAAAGGTATATCAAAGGTTTAATTCTAAACATGTGGAAACATTAAGCCCTAGTCCAACTCAAGATCAAAACACTTTCATTCAACCCATCCATAACATTTACCTTCTTTATGATCAAGATGATACCTATGAAGAAGCTATCCATGAGCACCTTGATCCTATCCATAATCCTATATCTATCCATGAGCAAGATATCCAAATTGCTCCTAGCCATCTACCATCTAGCCCTATTCATAATGAGCAAACATCCACTTGTCATAATGAGACATGTGCCTCTCAAGAACACATAAGCATAGAAGATCAAACAAATAGCTTGGATCTTCGTGAACATAATGCTAATCAAGATCCTAATGATCCTCCTTCCACATCCACTATCGATTCTACTTCAAATCCACCATCATGTCCTCGTGGTCTTACCACCTTCCTCCATGAATGTTCTTCCTTAGGACAACAACAACCATTGTCCTCCATTTCATCTTCTCCATCCAATAAAGAACTCAAGTCTAATGTTCAAACCACAGCTAGTCCTATAGTCAATCGCATACTCCAAAACATGAACTACAAAGACAAAGGTCTAAGCCTTTATGAACAAGGTATTTTGGAGCCAAACCATGTCAAAGTTCCTCCATGCTCATATGACTTTGGATACACACCCCAAGGTAAACAAGGCCAAGATGTTGGTAATCCCTTCATGCATCCTAAACCTACCACTTTCCATCGCAAACCTTATCATATACCCAAGACATATGTAGCCATTCCATCTCCATCATCCTATAAATGTCAAAAGCATGTGACCGTACACCTTCCTCCATCTAATTTGCCTCCACTTTTACCAACTCCAAATATCCCTCCATCCACCTTGCCACCATTGCTTCCAACACCTAACATACCTATCATTCATAAGTATCCTTACATCCCTAATCATGGCCAACAAAAGCACACATCGTTTAAGCATAAAGCTTCCAATCATTCCATCCACTCCACCCACCCCATGGGATACAAAAGCAAAAATTTGGATGCCTTTATCTATAACGCCAAAAATCCAACTAAAACTCCTAAGGACCCTAATGCCTTAGGGAATCAATGTGAAAAGTCTCTAAATCATCCATCTTCTAAGCAAAGTACATTCACAAAGCTATCCAAGCCCATACCTCCAAAAGCAAAGCCCAAAAACAAAATGGTTTGGGTTCCTAAGAAAACAACTAGAAAAGCAAATGAAGCATCCTCATCCACATCTCAAGAATCCCAACCACCTATTTCCATCCAAAACTTCCATTACCTTCAAAAATCCCACAAGCAAAGCAAAAGAACTAAAAATACTAAATCTATGTGGGTTCCTAAATCACTTCGTCAACCATTTCCTAAGCAAACATCTCCATTGCTTCCTACACCCCCATCTCACCAAAAGCTTCAATGTTTATCACGGTGTGTGCAACCATTGGTCATGGTTCCCTTCCACTCCGCAACACCTCCACATAACTATAACTCCCCATCCTTCATCCACTATCCTACATATATTTCCCATCACCTTCCTATGGCCCATGCTTTGGCATAAACTTTCCATCCATCCTCATTCCATAAGCCTATATAAATCCACTATCCCCATCCATCTATCCTTGCATGAACCTTTCATAATTCCACATTATAATCTACTATCTACCTAATCCATCTCTCATCCACGCAATCCCTTATCAACATCTATGAGCATAACAACATGGTCCATGTGATGACATCCATATCTAATGGGACTAACAACATCCATCGAACTAGACACTTGAGTCCCTCCTATCCATTACCATGGTGAAAACCTGGCAAACAGGCGCCATGTGTAATTGTCATGTCATCTCCTCTAAAAGCAAAAAAAAAAAAAAGAAGAAAAAAAAAAAAAAAAAGTAAAGATAAATCCCTTCGTCCAACGGTGAAAACCTAGTAAACAGGCACCTTGGATAAGTACCATGATGAAAACCTGGCAAACAGGCGTCATGTGTAGGTTGATCTTCTAAGTCACTTACACTTGGGGGCACATTGTCTCATCCAACCTATCCATTTCCAAACTATCTATCCCATTATATCATTTACCATCCTACCATCCTTAGCCATTACATAAACAAACCTATCCTATTGAACCCATTTATCCATTCATTCATCCTTCTGCCTTTTGATTTTGATGAAGACATAGGGGCAAAATCTTGAAACATGCTTTGGATATCTCTTGGTATACCTCATACCTTCCTCATCAATCCATATTATCATTATCCACCTATCATACACCTTGTCATGTAAAACCTATCATGTCATCCCATGGTCATGAATTTTGTCATGAAAAATCCTAAGCATTACCACCTAGAATGGGGCAAGTTATTCTTCCCATGCAACATAGCCTTTGGAGATCACATCCTAGCTCCCTTATGATCCATCCACTATGGCATATCCTTATCACAAGCTTTCCATCTTATAGCTTATCCCCATCTATTTATCATGAAGCTTTCCACTATAGCCTACCTATCCATTTAGCATCCATCCCTTGTATGGCCTATCCCATCCAACTCTCATGAGTCTTCCATCCCATATACTATGAGCCCATCCTTTGCACCTAGACTTGGTTTTCTCCCTTATCATTGGTATCTAGCACAAAGGCTACTCAATTGTAAATCCATTGACATCCCAAAATGTTCAAAATCCCAAAAAAATCAAAACATTCAAAAACACAAAAAAATTAAAATATGTCAAAAAATTCAAAAAAATTAAATATCCAACAAAAAATCTAAGCAATAAAACCAATCACATCATCTAAACCAATCCACTCCATCAACATTCAATCAAAATCCAATCATCATCATTATCAATCCATCACCTCTTCCAATCATATCAATCAAATCAATCTAAGCAATGATCTTAAATCCAAGTCACACTAATCCATATCAAGCAAGCTAATCAATCAAGGAACATTATCCAATCAAATCAACAGGTTTTGATCCAAATCTTGTCATGAGCCCAATCAATCATCATCAATCATCATCAATGGGATAGAGCGTTCCCACATCCTTGTGTTGCTCTAGGGATATAACTTTCCCCGCAATGACAACACTATCTATCATCATCAATCAAACAATCAATTATTGGTTTATGACTTGACAAGGGCAATACCTTGTTTGTTTTCCATCCTTTGAGCACACTGAGAACACTTGCTTATGCTTAGATTGAGTTGACACTCTAATCATCACACCATCACTATCATCATTCAAAACAATCCAATCATCAAAACAATCAACCCAGCAATAGCAACCATCAAACCAAAGCATATCAAGCCAACCATCAAAACAAATCCAATCACTTCATCAAATCAAAAGTAGCTCAATCCACCATAATCCATCCTTCATCAAATCAATCTAATCAGCATTTCATCATCTTCCAACCATTCTAAATAATGATCCAAATGCAATCCAATCCTTAAAGCCATACCAATCAAGCTAATCAATCTAGCCAAGTTATCCAATCGCAATCTATGGTCTTGATCCTAGCCTTGTTGTAAGCCAAATCAACCAACCAACTAGCCAACCAACTTAGCAAACAACCTTGTGTTGATCTAGGGATATAGCTTTCCCCGTGATGACAACACTCTCAACAAAACAATTAGCAATTAATCATTGGTTTACAGCTTGACGGGGGCAATACCTTGTTTGTTTTTGTATCATTTATGCATGCTTGCTTGCTTGCTTGTGTGTGTTATCATTTTATCTTGCATTTGCATCATATTAGTATCATTTCCAGCTAATATTCATATCTTGTGTATGTTGGAATAGCTTTTTGCACTATCCTTTGCATCTAAGGTCATATTATACCTTTTGTGCATTAGGAATTTAATGCTCTAAGTTTACTTCCTCATACGTTAGACAAGGTTGTATTATGCTGGGGCATGAGACACATCGTCACCCTGGTCCTTATACCTTGGTGCATAATGTCTAGTGCTATATCAAACATCATGGTTGCTCACATTCATTGCAGCATAACACATCTCTATTTTATCTATCTATCCCCTTATCTTTCTTTTGTAGCCAAGCCATTTCTTTTCAAGAGCCTATCCGTGTTTGTCCAACCCGCCTAACCTCTCGAGGGGGCATCATCATCCTATCTTTCTATTTTCATCATCATTATCCCATTTCATCCTTACATCATCATCCCTATCCTCTATACATACCTTAGCTTCTTTGAAATGATGTTACTCAACATAAAGCTTATCATCTCGAACATCATCTCAAAGAGGGGCAAAATGTAGACACCCAAATTTGTCCCAACTTTGTCCATGTCTAGCAATACCTAGTCAAATACATCACTTAGACATCATGTAGCATTTTGTCCTAAATCCCATTCTTAATCCCATCCTTATCCCACTTAACTAATTAATTAAATAAATTTTATTTATTTAATTAATTTCACATTCATAATCCCACTTAGCCAATTAATTAAATAAATTTTATTTATTTAATTAATTTCCACATCATATCCTAATCCCACTATCTAATTAATTAAATAAATTTTATTTATTTAATTAATATCCAACTCATATCCCAACTAATTCAAATATTTTATTTGAATTAAGTTCTCACATTTCATCATAAGCCGACTTTCCAATTAATTAAATAAATTTTATTTATTTAATTAATTTATCTTATCATTTAGCCGACATGTGTGCCTCTTTCATTTAAAAAAGATAAGTGGTACTACAGCCTTTTATTTAATATCTTTTATATGTAGTACTTTTTATGTATACAAGCACACATGAGCCCTATTCTCCTTGACACTTGTCAAATGACTACAACTCCCTTGAAGAGTGGGATAACCGAATCAATCCTAGCCGTCCACATCAATCAATTAGCTTTTTAATCTCGGCCGTCCATTGGAACCAAGCCTTTTCTATAAATCAACCCCCTCATAAGCCATTAGCATGCATTGAGCTTCAAGTAACATTATTCTGCCAAATTATCATTAGCATGCATTGAGCCTCAAGTACCATTATTCTGTTGAAATATCATTAGAGCCTTTGCATCCTTCAGCTATCATCCTCATATCATCTTCATCTTAAGGTTATGCTGCAGAAATGAGCACCCAACATTCCTCCAACAATAATCCTTCAAAATCTTGCATGCTCATGCGAGGTGGAGAAGAGCAATGGAGATAAATCAAGCATAGCATGGAGATCGGTTTGCATTTATATTTATTATTTTAATTTTCATGTTGTCTTGTGCTTCATTGTGCATTGCTAGGGTTTTTATTATTGCTATTTATTCATTTGCCCTGATTTGCAATTTTACCCTAACTACACTACCTAGTGCCAAATACCAATCAGCACAACCATCATAAACATGGCACCATCTTTCTTTTAACAATCAGGGATAATACATTTCATCTTCATTATCACTTATATGTGCCTGAATAACGGTTGAAACCTGGAAGGTGTTTCTTGCAAATGGAAACAAACACATTTCTGCGTCCTTTCTTTCTCAAAGACATTTGTCATTTACAAACCTTTCAAATTAATGTGATTCTAAATCACTGGTTAGATGTCCAGCAATCCTAAAATAAGAAATGAAAAGATGGAAATTTTTCCCCAACCCCAATGAGAAGGGATAAAAGATCCATAAAATATTGTTTTTTTTTTAAAAGTGCAAGCATAAACCCATACTGTATTAAAACAAAGAGTTTAGATACATCAGAGAAAGGAAGTAACAACAGAAAGAAAAGATAAACGAGTTCAGCCGATGTGACAGCAAGCAGACATTCAGCCAAAAAGCAAAAAAAATAGAGTAATCTAAACACCTGAATTAACCATCTGGGGGTTGCCCGTCAATAGTCTCAGTGCCCACAAGAAGTTGACACGAGGGGTTCACGGATTGTTGGTGATCTTGGTGCCATGTCAGGGGCGTGGAGGCAAAGGAGGCGTATGGCTTTGAAGACCTCCTTGACATTGTATGTAATCTAAATATGTTGCATTATGAGACTAAAGAACGACTTAGACAAGCAAATTAGCTTTTCAAGATCCAAAAAAAATATTTTTGATAAAATTCCCAAACTAATTTATGGTGAATGTAATCTAAATGTTGCATTATGAGACTAAAGAACAACTTAGACAAGAACATATGAGTGTGTTGGACAGTCACAGTCTGGTTTGTAAATTGTTCTGCTCTGTAAATAGGACAGAGAAATTAAATCGACTTACTTGCAGCTTCTTTTTATTTGGGAAAAAGAAATCCCACAATCTGCCACAATTGCTATTTTTGCCAGGTCTGATTTTCATAAGGTCCTTTGCCTTGTACCTATAACTGGTTCCACCAATCTCCAAATACGCTATCCCTGATATTTACTTCAGTGAAGTCAAAAATAAGTCTCCTATATACTTCAAATTGTATCACTTCTATGTTGAAATACCTGTTGGCCATTATTTTTTTATTTATTTTTGGTCTATTCAAGGAGAGCTGTGAAAGAAATAGTCTAGTTGGTAGCACTTAACATTTCAATTACTAAGACCTTAGCCAACGCATTTGAAATATTTCCATATAATTAGTTAGTTGAATTAGTTTTTAAGAGGACAAAACATTTAAAACACAGCTATGCCCTAGACATGTGGACTTTTTACATGAATTGTTTCTTCTATGCAGAAAGTTGGAGCAAGTAGCAGAAAAAGTTGACTTTCTGAAGGGCGGAGTTCTTGCAAAGAGTGGTGAGTTAGACTTTTCTAGTTATTTGTAATCTAGTTGAAACAAAATTCTTCTAAAGCTTGGATTTGTTTTGAGGAGTTCTTGTCTGCTTCAAGATACATTTGAAATCAATTGTAAGATTATCCATTTGAATCTAGATCTAATAGCAAATCAAGGATAATACATTTCATCTTCATTATCACTTATATGTGCCTGAATCAACGGTGGAAACCTGGAAGGTGTTTCTTGCAAATGGAAATAAACACATTTCTGCGTCCTTTCTCAAAGACATTTGTCATTTACAAGGCTTTCAAATTAATGTGATTCAGATTTGCAGTTCTTACAGCCCAATTTTTCTTTCTATGTCATATTTGCTATTCATAGTAGTTTGCAATTACCTGCATAGCTTTGTTTCTGCATAACCATTTGGATTCTACAATTTAGTTTGCAACATTTTTTAGACAAGATTCAACTTTGATTAAGTAAGCTAAGCTCAAATGGTCTCAAAAGGATGCAAATTCTTTGCCAATTGGGGCACACGCTGAAGTGCTTCCTTTACCTGCCTATGCAGGAAAGGATTTTCCTTGTAATCCTAATGATTAGTTAATGTAAATCACATGTTCTCTAGATTAAGGTAATGTGCATTTATGCGAGAAAAAAAAAACTACCTAATAAAAAAGTTCTCTAATTGAGGGAAAATAAACCTTAGTGAACTCCCCTGCAAGAACACTTTTGAGCATCATCTAACATGCCCTTAGCCCCATTTTTAGTGGGAGAGACAACTAGAACATCAATTGATGCTTCAATCTCCACTTGGCATAGGCAAGAAAGCAATCTATGCCATCACTGGTGTGCCCCTCTGAATGTATGGGAACAAGCCTTAGGGGCACAATCCCTGCCCATTTATATGGCAATGCTATGTCTTTGCCACCCAAGCCAAGCCTGTCAAACTAAGCCTAATAAAAATTAAACTCAAAAACAATAATAATAAATATAAATTTAATGTCTTAATATTACCTAAGAACAATAATTAATTGCATGTATAATTGAGCACGTTTAATCAGCCAAAGATCCTAAGAAATGACTATTGTCATGTATGATTTTGAGCGTTTAGGCAACTTTTCAATGCATAGAAGTTATCGAACAACATTGTCAATACCACAAATATAAGCAATTAGCCAAACTTACTTTATGCCTCATTTGTTATTTGCTGTAAGGAATTTCAGGCATTCAATATTCAAAACCAGAAATCAAATGCAAAAACCTGTGACTGGAATAAACTTCATATTCAATGGAAACATAAAAATGTAGAATCCAAATGACAAAAACAATATCCACTTATCAGGATTCTTATTTATCAGACATTGGTTCATTGTTCGTAGAATCTCATATTTCTGAGTTGGAAGACACATTTGAGGGTATATCCCTCCTATTTGATTATAGTTGTGGTACAACTATTGTCACCCCATCTCTATCTCTGGAGAATGTTTAGAATCAGTTTCCAGTGGTACCTTGTTTGTCACCTTCTATTGTGATTAGGCATGTTCCTGATTGGTTCGTGGCATCATCTTCCAAGGTCATGGTGACACATGAGAAAATTTCAAAGATATTTTCATCCTACATTTGGATTTCACTTGCTAATTCCCATCCAGAATGGGATGCATTCCTGCATTTGTACTTGGTTTTGTTTCTTCCAAAAGGGAGACAAGTTGTTTGTCGACATTGGATTATGTTTTGTCTTCAGGCACTTACCATTTTTGCAGGTGATTACACATTGTGGGGGGGGCTACATAGTCTCTCTTTCCCTCTTATCGGGGGGCTATTGATTGTATATACATGATGTATGTAGTCCTTGGGGGGTGTGATTGAGTCCTCCATCCATGCATCATTTTTGTTTTCTTTTCTCTCTTTTGGAGAGGGGTTTTTTCCCACAGGGTTTTTCTCTTTTCCTTCATTTGTGAGAGATTTCTTTTTTGCATTGTGTTACCTTTAATTCACCCTTACTCAATTTTTCGTGATCCTTCCCTAAGCAAAAGTCAACCTACCATCTTACCTTATTAGTTATATGTTTATTTCTTAAGTTGGCTCTTTGTTTTTAAAAAATTTGTCCGCCTGTCATCTTATGTGTGAAATTACTAAAGAATTGAACCTTCGAACTGGAACCATTTTCAAGGTTCAAGAGTTCAATGGTTCAAGAGTTCAATATTCAATGTTTCTTGAGAAGTCGTTTAACTATTGGTCCTTTTGTGTAACTCATTTTGTATCTTTGAACATTCGAGTTGAACCCTATATCAGAGTTCAAAGGTTCAAAGGTTCAACGTTCCGTGACTTTAGTCCCACTTTTCCTGAAGTCTTCTTTAAGTTAAAAATTTGTGGGAGATTTAGAGGGAAATATAACTGGAACATTTTATGAAATGGAAAGTTTTAACTCTCGAAAGGTTACGAGTAATAATTACACATCAAGGTCGTGTGCGAGAGATGCTTACAATTAATGCATCTGTCAGAGTTCATGTCTTATCAAGCATTTTCAGCACGAATTATTTGAGCTAGTAATTATTTGATCTGATTTAATGCCCTTATTGAGAAAGAACAAGGCGATTTTAATAGTAAACGCACAGGGTGATGCAAAAGGAGAACATCGCTGGAGGTATAAGATTTTTATTGCCCAGTTTGACAGTAATTTCTGATCCATTGAAGGTGAGTTCGACTTTTCCTATAGCTGATTCCATTACTTTGTTGGAAAGGAGAATCATTTTGAGTTTCTGGTATTATTAAAGAAGTTCAAAGCATTTTTCATTATATTTATCCAATTTGTAGCCATGAAATCTGCTTGTCTTGGTTCCGAACACGGTTCTAGTCTTGTCTGTTCTCTTCCTAAATTTGGAGATACCTCTCTAGCTCAATATGATTTAGAGGATTTTAAGGAGAGGGTTAAAAATCCTATGTCAACTCCTATGATGGAGAAAATAGTGGAAAGTGGTTTAGTCGAAGCTGTAGCCTTTCCCATGGCAGTACAATGCCCTGAATTAGTTCTGGAATGTATGAGCAGGTATGACCCCCAAAATAGGTGTATCAGAACTATGGATGGCAATGTGTTACTACCTGTCAATAGACAAATCCTAATGGTTGTAATAAAAATTCTGCCTAAGGAGCCATATTCTGATCTTAATATTACTTCTTCTTATATCTATTTTTCCTTGAAGAAAGCAAACTACAGAAGTGTAATTGCAAGAAATTGGTTATTGAAATTTCAAAAGGGAGGTTCAAGACTACCCAGACCACTAACAAGAGAACACATGATACCGGAAGTAAAGGATATTATGGTATTTCTACACAGTCTAAAGGGTAACTCCTAGGCATTTTATTGGGAGGACTTGATGTATTTCTTCATTCAAGTGATCCTCCAAGGAGAACAGTATTTGGATTGGACAGAAATCATAGTTGAATGTTTGCATCTGGGTTTGAGTAATTATTTGGGGAATAAGGACTTTTATATGTCCTCATATCTCTTTTACTGCCTAGCGTCTACAAGAGAATGGAGAGGGTTGCCTCATGCATCCTTGGTTGAAGACAGCAAACTTTATGATTATTATTCACATTTACAGATGCAAAATTGTTATGAAAACTATGGAAGGGTTAATGATGTTTTTACTGGTAGGATGACTTATGAATTGACAGGCAATGTTAATAAGAGAATGTCTGATGAAGCCATGCAGCTAATCAGTATTTATGGTAGTTTCTTCATTCAATTTCCCAAATTTACTTATATCAAAGTTGGTGGTTTTGATGGCGAACCTGTGAAGCTGCCCATATATGTTTTTGACTGCTTTGTATTGATAGAAGTTTGCAGGCAGTTAGCCCATGTAGATAAGAAATTCCCAATGAAGAAAGAATCTGGTATATCTTTTCCCATTGAACTTGGACACTATTCATGTCAGTCAATTTCTTACACTTTAAATTTAGAGGTGGGACTGAAAAAGTTCAATTTTCAGTACTATACTACCAGAGCCCAGTTCAACAGCAAAGGTTTTGCTAGGGACAATTTAGATTTTGGAACGGGATTTTCACACATTCCCCAGATAGAAGACTATTGGGAGGATTGTCTAGATGAATTTGAAGTAAGAAAGAGGCTTTGGTGCAGGTTCTCATTAGGACAAATAGTTACCCTCAATCTGAGTATGAATATCTCTGGAATAATTGATAATCAGGAACAGGTGATTGATCCTCATTTTGAACAAATAAAACAGCTGCCTATTCCAGAAATTGATTGGAATAGAGATGAAGAGGATTGGATTGAAGTTAAAATCCTCCCAGTAATAAGGAGAACTGAGAAATGGATAAGGGAATGTAGATTGAAGGAGGCTCAAAATGAAGATTCCCAGCAATGTGCACCAATTGATGAATCACCATCCCCAATAAGCTCTTCTAATTGGCCTATTACTATATGTGATGCAGGTACTCCCAAGCCAAAAATTGGAAAGGGTTCTGTTATCAAAAAGTCCAAGAAAACTCTTGCAACTATTCTACCTTCTCATACCACCAGATTAAGGACTAAAAGCAGGAAGAAGGAGATTTCAGAAAGAATAGTTGTGGACTTAAACTCTGAAGAAGATTCGGGGGAAGCAACAGGCGATAAAGGGTCTGATTCACCAATGGTAGAAGAGATCAGCATGAACCAACAAGCAGAGGTTGCTTTAGATTCTGCCGACCTGATGATAATATCAAATGTGCCTTCTGAACAACTGAATCTTGGTAAAGAAATTCCGGTCCTTGCACCCAAATGGTTGGAAAACTCAATTAGTGATAAAAGAAAAATAGTTCCGTTTACATTACCATTGGAGGACATGGTTAGCAAGTGTCTAGGAAAGACTCCCAAATCCAAAAAGTTAAAAACCACATCTAGGGTGGATATTGACCCTAATACAGGGAATTGGAGTGTAGAAATAGCCCAGCCAACAACTGATGAAGAAGTTTAGGACCCCACTGTTCAGGATTTCACAATAGAAAGAAGAGATCTTGGGACTGCATCACATGCCACGGATGTGCACCACCTAGAAGCACCTACCAAAAGGATAGTTAGCCATACCTGGAAGGATGAAAAAGATAAAGAGAGAGTTGAAACAAACTTTACAATCAATGGCAGAGTATATTGATGCCATTCATAATCCAAATCCACAACCTGTTTCTCAACTACCTCTGTCTTTCGACCCTAAATCTCTAGTCAATCAGAAAATGCTAGATCAGATACAGAGGAACAAAATGGTGACCAAAGTGTTTGATGATTGGTTGGATGGTATCATCCAGAAGGGTACATAATACATTAATGAATTAAAAAGTATATATGATGAAACCATGGCTACTATCAAAGACTTGAAACACAAAATGCTTCATGGGTAAAAGATGAGGGGAAATGGATGAATGTGATGAATCAAATTGATGAAGTTCAAAAGTATGGGGTAACAAATTTTTTATCAGAAAAGAATATGACAAGTTTGAACGATGATATACTATATGTAAACAAGAGAAACATCGAATGGAGAAACTCAGTATCTCGTCAAGGGCGAATTGAATTTACAAAAATGATTAAAGAAATAACTGAGTTTACTCAATCTTTACAGCATGATTTGGAATGTATCGATGTGAAATATATAAAAGATGATGGGGAGCCAGAAAAGGATATCAATACTGTGGTTTAATCCTTTAGAGAGAAAATCAGTTTTGTTAAAGAAAATGATAACCTATTAATTGATGATTTCTCTCGAATGTCAAAAGTAGAATCACTTCTTCATCTTTGTGTCAATGCACTCCCGGAGCATGCGGAAAAAGTGGTGAAATTTTGAAGAGAGAAAGATGTTTGGAAAGCACGGGTTAAACACATTGGCCTCCCTAACTTCTCGAAAATCCAGGAATTTGTTACCGCTTATCAAGAATGGAAGGTGCAACGTGTCTCCTCAGCCGAACAAAGCAAATCCGAAGATTCCAACCCGCTGCCCCAGTCATGATCTTGCTTACATAATTTCTTTATTCAGTTATTTAGTTGGAATTATGTTCAAAAACTTTGTCTTTCAATGAGCTTGTAAGAAACTAAATCTCGTGTGGGTTAGAGTTTGTTTTAACTCTAGGTTTAAAAGAATAGTTAATTAGGGTAACTATATATATGTTTTTAGTTGTTAAAACTGATATACAGAAAGTTAAGAAGAAGATACAAGGAATTTTGGAGCTGAACTTTTATGTTTTACAATATATGTGATGTTGGTCTGAAAGATTTTCATCTATGAATGAAAAATAAGAAATGCTTGTTGCAAACTTAAATCTGTGTGTTTAAGTACTTGAATTTGGGTTTCTGTGCGAACTCTTCTTTCATATGGTAATTATTCTTTCATTGGATGACTCGTCATATATGTTCTATCATTTACCGGTTCAGTAATATACATATTTATATATCTGATTATTGTTGAAGATGGAATCTGTGTATTTTGTCACTGAATGATGTTATATGGAAGAAAGATACCGCATTCATAACATGGTGATGTATGGATGTTAATTTGCCTTAAATGCTTTCTAGTTAAAAGTGTATCTGAATGATTAGAATAGTTTGAATTCATTAAAGATTTAAAAGGAAGTTGTACCTTAATTCAGAGGGGAATTATTCTTGATAGTTCACTCATTTGTTGTTTAACTTATTTGTTCTAAAAGAAAGGGTTATAGAGTTAGAATAAAACATTTTTAGACCAGGACAAATATGTTAGCCAACACATTGTAAATGGGTACCTAACATGGTTGTGTACCTGGGACCCATATTGCATCTTGATTTTGCATAATAATTCTCCCTAAGTTTGCACTTAAGGGGGTGTTAGTGTGTTAAGTTTAACATAGGGATAATTAGTTTTTCCCTTAGGGTGGTTTTTTCCCATATCAGGTAGTTTTCTCACCCATCACATATTTCTTGCCTTTATAAGGCACTATTGTACATTATGTAATTTATCTCAATATTATTCACTCTTGTTTTGGTGAAATAGCCTGTGTGCTTCTCTCATGCATTCGTGAAGGTTGGTTGCAGATGGTGCTCCTGGGAGGTGGATGGCACCAACATAACATATGCTAAAGAGAAGACCTAAAATGAGTGTAAAACATAGTAAAAGAAGTTGAAGGGTATGGATTTTCTATTATTACATTTTACCCCACTTTAATGGATACAATAGCGAAGGAGAGATATTGGTCTTAAAATATGTTCTTTTATCTCTGCTCAAGTATGTGTATCTAGTCCTATAAAGCATCCAAAGAGAGTAGTCATTGTATATATACAAGAGAAAAACTAAATAACACAAATACATAGGAACTATAAATGTAGTATAGTACACTAAACATGGAAACATACATATTGACATACAAGGGTGCACAATAGAAAAATCAAACAGAAGAAAAACATGGGCATAAACATGAAAACACATTGCTATAAAATAAATGCATATGAAAGATGTTGGAAAATGACATAAGGGTTAAAATAAAGGAAGGAATTTCCATTTTGTGAGGGAAGGTACCGATGGAGATCCATCGACGAAAGGAGACAAGAGAGTGGATGGACCTACAAAGAGGCACATTGGCAAAGGTATCAGAAACTGGAAAGTAGAAACATGAAAAATGGAAATTAAAAACTAGATAAATGGAAAATAGTCACGATGACAAGGAATATGAGGTAGTCGCCTAAGAGAGGGATAATTCAAGATGAAAGTAAAAGGTATTGATGATTATGATCAATAGAAAAGTTTAAAATGTAAATGGTAAAGTTGGTTATTTGGTGACCATCTATGATAATGACTATGTGGTTGCCACCACAGATGTTGGATATATGTAGTTGCCACCCTAGACTTGTAACAAACTGATTGGATAAGAGGGAAAACTACATCCAAATTGGAAAGGATCAACTAATTATCATGGTCATGAATTTAAACACTATCTTTTGGGTGCACATTTATATTCTATCAAACATGAAACATTGAAGTATTTGATGAAAAACGTAGTTATTCAAAGGCGCATATGTATATGGCTCATGCTTTTTGAAGAGTTTAACTTTAAATTTATGGTAAGACTAGGGAAGTATATTTAGGAACTAGATTACCGATCCAAAATAGACATAGGGGAAGAAAAATGTCTTATAGATGATGAGTTTTCTGGTGCACACCTTTTCAAAGTCAAGGTAATATCATAATAGATCAATAAAATAGAAGAATTACTTGCTACAAGGGAGTATCCACCCAATAGCAGCAAATAATATATATAAAAACTAACCATTCAAGCATTTCCTTACACATTAATTAAGGGATAATAGTATATAATTGGAAAGGATTGTATGATAAGGAAATCCATGTTGGAGCATGAGAGAAGAGATATTTTGAGAGAGGACCATGAAGTCATATCAATTGGGCATAATTCAAGAGATGGTATATGGAAGAAAATATTACTAGTAGGATTATGGTGGTTAGCATTGTTCAAAGATGTTTGCAAATAGATATGAAAGGAAGTGAAATGTATGGACAAGGATTGGGAAATCAAATGCACAAGATGAGATGTCATTATGATTAGTGTCAGTTCTAGCACCATTTAAAAAATAAGTCACATACTTCATTGGTACAATTAATCTCCCTACTTGTAAGTCTCATGCCGGATTTATAGTATCAAGAATTAAATATCTTACTAGATGGGTAGAGGCAACACCCACAAAGGATTGAATAGGAAATATAGTAGCTAAGTTCTTATATGACAATATTATTACAATATTTCGTTATCCCACAAGCATCACTAGTGATCAATGAAAGCACATTGTGAGTAAGATAATCAAAGCATTATTAGATAATATCATGATTATGCATAAAAAGAGTACACCATATCATCCCTAGGGCAATTAGGTAAGTGAGGAATTTAAAAAGATCTTGGAGAGAATATTGAAAAAAATTGTGATAGTAATACTTGTGACCTAGGACCTAAAGATGCCTATGTTATTATGGGCATATAGAAGCTCCTATAAGAAAGTAAGTATTGCCCCCTTCAATTGTCTTATAGATTGGATGAAACATTACCTATGCAATATGACACCTAATTTTATTATTGTGATATCACTGAGAATGGATGAAGAAGGGTCATCAAGGAAAGATTGATAAAACTAGAGAAGCTAGATGATAAAAAAGTTAAAAGCAACTTACAATCAAGTGTAATAAAAATGAAGACAAAAGGCATGAAATGATAGAAACATCGTAAACAAACAATTGGAACTAGGGAAACTATAAATTATTGCATGACAACAAATTCAAGAAAATTTTGATGTTAAACAAGAGATGGTTAGGACCATATAGGATAGACAATATTCCAAACTCTAGAGAGAAGAAACTAAAGAATTTGACTAGTGAGATAATGAATGGATAGGTGAATGAAGAAAATTGAAACCCTACTCTGTAAAGGAATGAGAAAAATAAAATATCAAAAAGGGGTGTAGCATATGTAGTGCATGTTGTAAAATGTGAAGAATGATGTAAACTAGCATCAAAAGTAAAGTGTAAAATTTATAATGTGTTATACCCTAGCAAAGTAGTTAGGTTTGGAATATTGTGAAGAATGATGTAAAATAGCAGCAAAAGTAAACTATAAAATATGTAATGTGTTATACCCTGGCAGAGTAGGTTAGGTTTGGAATAAATCTATTGCATAGATGGAAAAGTGAAAATAAATTGAAAATAAAAATGATAATGAAGCAATTGAGAAATAAAGTTAAAACAAATAGATCATGTAGGTTGTTTGTCATTGATGTCAAAATGTCAAAGAATCAGGATGCTTTATGTCTTTTGATGTCAAAATGTCAAAGAATCAGGATGCTTTATGTCTTCATGGTGATGTGAATGTCTTCATGGTGATGTTGATCTATAATACAACAAGTTGAGGTGATTCAGTGTTAAGACAAGAGAGCAAGAGAAGAAACATGACCTTAGATATTACATGTTGATGTGGTGTTGAAACATGACCTTAGGTATTACATGTTGATGTGGTGTTCATTGTGTTTCCTTATTATGCAGGACCATGTTCAAGGAGCATCAAAAGGTCTCTCATGATGGTGTTGACTGTTGAGTAGTCATGTTCAAGGAGTATGGTAAGATTGATGTCTTCAGAGGGTGGTGACTTGATGTTTAGTTTTAGTTGATGCTATTTTGATGTGCTTAAGGACTTCATATTGGTTTGTCAGATGTTCATGTTGATGATTTAGTGATTTCATGCATCAGAATCAGTTCATGGTGGTGGTTACTTCATGGAGCTAATCTAATCTTGAACAACATGTTTCATATTGTCTACATATCATCACATTGTTTTTATGCAAGATGTTGTCAAAATGGTATGTGTGTTCAAAGTTTATTTTGCCTCTATCTAGATTCAAACCTTCTGTGATAAAGAACTAGTTTGGATCTCCATAAATTTAAAGGTTTAAGTCTTAAATTTTGCTGTCCTAAAAACCCTAGGCTCATGTCTAAAACCCTAAAGCAAGCCTATGGAAGCCGTCACTTATAATGTGTTTTTTTTTTGTTTTAATTCAGTATTGACTTATAATCACAAGTTATTATCACTTAAGACAACCTCTTAAAGGGTCTTTAAGTCATTAAGTTGATCGGCTCCTTTTTGGAGTCACTGGCTTCTAAGGTGAAAGTCAAATCGAAGGGTTTCATTTAAAAACTGAGTGAGTGCGAAAAGCCTAATCAAAGGCTTAAATTCAAAACATATTTAAAAAGCAACAAATACCCAATTATGTTATTTTTTACGGGTAGTTCCAAAATATAGTTTTGTGACTATTTCAAAACAGTTGTGCCACCGAATCTGCAAGGCCAGAGAAATGCTTTTCTAGCTCTGTGTGATAGATAATGATTTGAGACTTGGATGGATGGGCCAGAGGGTGTGAGATCTTTCTATCCATATGTAGACTATATAGTTTGGCTAAGGGAAATAGAGGTTTTGATCAGTTTGAAGTTGAATGATGTTATTAGATGTCTTTTTTCCAAAAGATGTGAAGGATACAATAGAATGGTTACATGATTTGACTATAGATATATACCTACATGTTGATATGCAATGTGTGATAAATAGAGGATAAATGTAGAGACATTGAAGAGCTTGAATATGAAGGACAATCTGAATACTCATAAGGAGGTATAAGTTTATTTGTTGTAGTATGTTTTTGTGTTCATCAATTTGCAGGATGCTTTGAAGAATTTTGCAAGGTCTTTGTTAAGAGTTTTCACAGAGAAGATTGATGTTTTTATCTAATGTTATGATTGACATATTGATGTAAAAAGGGGGAACATAACCAATTCATTTGATGTATTCAGTGTGATATATAAGTTTGATTGATTCAGTTTGCAGAAAAGGATAAAGAGATTTGCAGAGGTTTTTGACATGTCTTGCAGGGATCATTAAGGCTATGTTTGTAAAGGTTATGATTGAAGAATGTGTTAATTGAAAGGAGATATAAGGGGTTGAAGTTTTATTAATATGTAATCATTGTCCTTGTATATGTGTTGATGAATATTAAGTCATTTCGTGTGTTATAATGAATCAGGGTAACCCCCTGAATTGATTTTCTTCTTCTTATGTTATTAGATTTTCTAGTGAGACACATTTTGCCAGTGAGGCAGTTGTATTTGCCAGTGAGGCTGTAACCAGTGAGGTTCTCTTGCCACTGAGGCACCTGATTGCCAGTGAGGCAGTTGTATTTGCCAGTGAGGCTATAACCAATGAGGTTCTCTTGCTAGTGAGGCATTTTGTGTAGCCAGTGAGACATGTTTTTGATTAAGCTAGTGAGGCATTTTGCAACTAGTTTTTTATCCCTATGAGGGTTTTCCACTCATCAAAACATGTGTTATGATTCATATTTGTCTCTATGTGTTTGTGTGCCCTAATGCTTTATGGTTGATTAAGGTCTTGTACACTCTTCTCATCATTATACTTGTATGATTCTTTGGTGTCTATCTCATTTTCTATTTAGTGTGTTAAAAGGTGCAAAAAGTTGTTAAGGTTTCTAGACCACTAATTCACCCCCCCTCTCAGTGGTCCTGTACTCCAACAAGTGGTATTAGAGCATAGGTTTCCTATAGAAGCCTAACACGCTTGGGTAGGTCCTGATAGTGGAGTACCATGTTAAACTGTAAAAGAAATAGAGAAAAGAAAGATGCCAAACAAAGAGAGGTTGTAAAACAAACCCCAATCAAGTCAAGTAACGAGTTATTGCATGAGTCACCCCTAAAAATTGATACAAAGTGTGATAAAGAGAATGGTCTAGCAGTTGAGAGTTTTGATAAAAGAGAAGATGATTTTGTTGTTGAGATTGATGACGAAGAAGGAGACCTCTTTGTGGATGAAGATGACTATGAACAAGACTATGATGAACGAGAGTGTGAAGTTGATTTAGAAGGTGAACTCTTGTGTGCTCTAGATACAATCAAGCAAATAAAAGCATCACAAATATACTACAGGTCTAGGTTATGAAGAAGGACAATGCTCTAAAGTTAGAAATGCTCCTAAGAAAAAGATAGACCTAAATTTTCATTCTACTGCTCCTAATGAAGACAAGAAGAAAGCAAAAGACAAAGTTGCTGATGTTGGAAGAGGAAGAACAAACAAGCCCTCAAGACCTCCACCTATCAGACAATACCATTAAATAAGGTACAACTACTCTCAGTTTCATGGTTATTTCTATTCATGTCATGTTTATGGTCATAGAGCTAGAGACTGTAAAACTCATTCAAGAAATCATTTTGGATAGAATAAGGATAAAAGTTTTTATAGCTTGTCAAATCAGGACTATAATAATGTTTGTTATAAGTGCAATAAAGTTGGCCATAGAGCAAGAGATTGTTGGATTCATGGAAGATATGATCATAGAAGTCCTTCTTGGTTGTCAAGAGAATATGATTTTGTTCCTCCTATTGGTCATAAGATCATATGCTATAGATGTCATAGGTTTGGACATATTGCTCAATTTTGTAAGAGTGATCTAATGAAATCAATGAATCATCATAAGAAGATGGGTGTTAAGAAGGTCTAGAGAAGGAAACAAGTGAAAGAGAAGGTTGAACCTAATCTTGTGCATGTTGCACAAGAAACATTTATACCAGCTTAAAAGAATAGCTTGAAGTTAGGGGGAGTCATACAATGTTTTATCTCTTCCCCCAAGGAGTTTCAGGAGGTCTGTTGATGTGATGGAACAAGAACTCAGAAGAATGATCAAAGGAGATGTGTAAGTAAGATGTGTTTGTCATTGATCCCTAATCATGACTTCTGGACGTGCTTCATGTTGCTTCGAGGACATCAAGAGCAAAGATGCTCCAAGGTGTTTTGCATAATGACAGTATTGTGTTGAGAGTGATCAGTATGTTGGAGTCATGTTTAAAATGCCAAGACAATAAAGGTTTGTTGTTGATACATAGTTGTCAAGCTAACAAAGTATGATTGATTTATGCTTGCTACTGAGGTATTCTTGCTTGCTCCAAGGATTTACATTATTGGTGATGTTTTTAGTAAACTTGATAAAATGTTCCTTCAGTGAATGCTTTTCAATCTGCTTTGTCTCAGTGATAGCTCAAATCACAGTGATTCTCATTGAGTTTGATATCTTATTAATAGCACAAAGGTTGTTGCATCATTCTTTATATTGTGTTGTGCATTATATGGTATTGTGCAATTCCTTGCATGTTTCATGATACAAGGTTACAAAGCTGTTGCAAAGCTTCATCATATTTAGGTTGTAGTTTGGATGCTGCTTGGATTAGTATCAAGAATTTGATCATATATCACACTTGAACATACATCATACTTTATGTTGTCTCCCCTTGACAAGGATATACTTGTGCTATCAATGAAATCATGGATGCTTGTGTTTGGACAATAAAAAACTGTATTTGTGGTTGGTCACAGTGATTTATGACAGCGAGACAAGAGACAAGACTTTGGAATAGTTTGGACAGTGATAGTGCCTGAGCAGTGGTTATCCTTTTTGGTGGCATTCAATTTGTTTTGTCTTGGGCTTTGGACTTCATCATGATGCATTTGGGTGTTTACAATTCATATTTTGCAATTGGTTCTTGTGATACTTGTATCAAGTTTATTTGCTCGTCTTTGCTTGAGTGTGGATAGTGAGCAGTAATTTTTTCAATCTTTGGTGACTGGACTTTATCTTCACAGGGGGAGTAATGTCAATGGTAATCAAGAGTGGCACATGGCATAGTATGTATTCTCATTTGAGTGGCACAATATTCTCGTCTTCATATTCTTTGTGCAATGTGACTGTCAATTTGACATTGACTAAGATTGACTGAGACATATGATATGGTAACATTGTTTGACTGAGAAATGTGATATGGTAACATTGTTTCTCTTCTTTCAAAGTTGGCAATCTTGAGGTATACGGTGCATATTTGACAGTGGGTATACATTTTTTGCATTTATCCAGTGTACTTTGACAGTGGCAATCTATTTTTTATAGTTGTGCTTCTTGATCATTAATAATAAGTGTTAAGGATAGTGACATAGTATAGAGGCTTGTATGCCAATTGCAAAGTATTGAGATTTGTATAAAAATACCTAAGTATGATGGCAGTGATAGTGCAATCAATGTTTTCTTTGTGAACACTGCAGGACAGTCTGCAAAGTGAACAAGTGTCAAGTGGGATATTGTTCGTGATAGTTATTTCAACCATCTTTAAAGAGGTGTGGTCAAGTGGACTGACATGTTTGTAAGGTATTGTTCAACATAGGTTTGATAAAGGTTTTAAGAAAATGTAACTAAAGGATGTAACAGTAGTACAAAATTTGAAAGGACTAAATTTGTGACTAACTGTGGTCATCAAGACTGTGTTTTTGTGAATATTTTTGTAGCTAGTATCAATGGTGTTGTCTATGGCATCTAATAGTGTCACTGCTCCACCATCTTTCTACAAGATTCAGCATAGTTTCTTCATTCATAATGATTTCTTCTTGACAACAGTTAGAAAATAGAGCTTTGCAAGGTGACAGTGGTCTGCTCTATTTTCTGCCTAACAGTGGTACTGTATCTCATAGTAACAGTGACTTATGATGAACTCATTGAATTTACAATTGGCGTAACCCTATTCTTTTTATGTCTGTGTCTTCTTGTGTTTCATAGTGCAGTGCATTCTTCCTTACAGTAGTGCTTCAAGACTCAATTCTTTATCTTGCCATCTCAGTGCTACATGGAAGTGCCATGTGTTTAGGGGGAGTTTTTTCACTTCTTTGTCATTGTTGTCAAAGGGGGAGAAGAAATTGGTGTGGTTTTTACCATCAATGACAAAGGAGGAGATTGTAGGTTGTTTGTCATTGATGTCAAAATGTCAAAGAATCAGGATTCTTTGTGTCTTTTGATGTCAAAATGTCAAAGAATTTGGATTCTTTATGTCTTTTTGATGTCAAAATGTCAAAGAATTAGGATGCTTTATGTCTTCATGGTGATGTTGATTATAATACAATAAGTTGAGGTGATTCAATGTTAAGACAAGAGAGCAAGAGAAGAAACATGACCTTAGATATTACATGTTGATGTGGTGTTGAAACAGGACCTTAGATATTACATGTTGATGTGGTGTTCATTTTGTTTCCTTATTATGCAGGACCATGTTCAAGGAGCATCAAAAGGTCTCTCATGATGGTGTTGACAGTTGAGTAGTCATGTTTAAGGAGTATGGTGAGATTGATGTCTTCAGAGGGTGGTGACTTGATGTTTAGTTTTAGTTGATGCTATTTTGATGTGCTTCAGGACTTCATATTGGTTTGTCAGATGTTCATGTTGATGATTTAGTGATTTGATGCATCAGAATCAGTTCATGGTGGTGGTTACTTCATGGAGTTGATGTAATCTTGAAAAACATGTTTCATATTGTCTACATATCATCACATTGTTTTTATGCAAGATGTTGTCAAAATGGTATGTGTGTTCAAAGTTTATTTTGCCTCTATCTAGATTCAAACCTTCTGTGATAAAGATCTAGTTTGGATCTCCATAAATTTAAGGGTTTAAGTCTTAAATTTTGCTGTCCTAAAAACCCTAGCGTCGTGTCTAAAACCCTAAAGCAAGCCTATGGAAGCCGTCACTTATAATGTGTTTTTTTTTTGTTTTAATTCAGTATTGACTTACGATCACGGGTTATTATCACTTAAGACAACCTCTTAAAGGGTCTTTAAGTCATTAAGTTGACTGGCACCTTTTTGGAGTCACCAACTTCTAAGGTGAAAGTCAAATCGAAGGATTTCATTTAAAAACTGAGTGGGCGCAAAAAGCCTAATCAAAGGCTTAAATTCAAGACAGATTTAAAAAGCAACGAATACCCAGTTATGTTATTTTTGATGGGCAGTTCCAAAATATAGTTTTATAACTATTTCAAAACAATTGTGCCATTGAATCTACAAGGCCAGAGAAATGCTTTTCTAGCTCTGTGTGACAAATAATGATTTGAGACTTGGATGGATGGGCCAGAGGGTGTGAGATCTTTCTGTCCATATGTAGATTATATAGTTTGGCTAAGGGAAATAGAGGTTTTGATCAGTTTGAAGTTGAATGATGTTATCAGAGGTCTTTTGTCCAAAAGATGTGAAGGATACAATAGAATGGTTACATGATTTGACTACAGATATATACCTACATGCTGATATGCAATGTGATAAATAGAGAAGAAATGCAAAGACATTGAAGAGCTTGAATATGAAGGACAACCTGAATACTCATAAGGAGGTATAAGTTTATTTGTTGTAGTATGTTTTTGTTTTTGTGTTCATCAATTTGTAGGATGATTTGAAGAATTTTGCAAGGTCTTTGTTAAGAGTTTTCACAGAGAAGATTGATGTTTTTATCTAATGTTATGATTGACATATTGATGTAAAAGGGGGGAACATAACCAAGTCATTTGATGTATTCAGTGTGATATATGTTGCCCCAAATTTTGAGCTTGAAAATTTTCAAGTCTTAGTGCATCCTCCTGTATGCCCCTGAACCTACAAAATCACAAAAACAATTAAATTTGCAAATCTATAAATGCTGGTGGGAAAATCTTTTTGTGAGCTTGATCCTAACCTCATTCTGTAGAATTTCGTAGATCTGGAGAGATAAATTTTGCAAGCACAGATAAATGGAAATGCATCAAGTCGACTTTAATATAATCCATAAATCAAATGCAAGTATTTACAAATTTATAAAGGCTCAATAGGAGAGAAATTCCAAGAGGAAAATCAGGGACAGGCAGAGAAAAGTGAACACTCCTTGGTTAACTTAACATCAAGATTGAAATCCTCAATTATCTATCCATCATTCACGAAGAAGACTGAAATTAACACTAACACCCCCCCTTAAGTCTAACTAAGGAGACAAAACCTAAGGAAAGGAAATAGGAAAGAGAGAAAACCCAGTGGGAACAAAACCCCCCCTCAATATCTGACTAAGGAGACAAAAGCCAATATAGCCAACAAGGATGGGTCCTGGCATCAAGGCCATTTTAGGTACCCATGTACATATAAAATTCCCCCACAAATATAGAGAGAATATAAGAAAAGAAGATATGAATCCCCCCATAATGAAAGTGCTCCCGTGCCAATGATGAATGCTTGAAGACAGAATATGATCCACTGCCTACAAACTATATTTCTCCCCTTAGGAAGAAAATGATCCACTGGTGATTGGAGAAGCCAATCCAAAAAGATGGGTGATACTGGAATCCAAATCCAAATGATGCATGCCTCTAAAAACTGCTCACATGTCCACATGTCGGAAAGCAATGATGGCGATCCAAGATCTTGTGAAGACTGATATAGAGCAAGCTGCAAAGGTGACGAAGATGGTGGGCCAACAGCGTTGATGTGGCTGTCAACAAAGAGGAGAGATAACTCCTAAAATGTGTCCTCCAAATCTGAAATGTGAGTCTCCACAAACAATGAACCAATGTCTGACAAATACGAATCCCAATCAAGAAGACAAGAATAATCCCATTGCTTAGGAATGATGGAAGTACTTAATGAAGGTGGATCAACTATCTTTGCAAAGAATCAAGAACCTCTTAAGCAACTGCAACCTCATTTGAAGTCTCAAAAATGTCCAAAGGATCACTAGCATGGTTTTTGTTCTCTGAAGAATAAAGAGGCACATCAGAGTTGGAAACAAAAGCATCGAGAGATGGTGGAGGATCATGGTCTCCATATGAGTCTCAAATGTAGGTCCAAAGAGCATAAGGGCACTCAAGATGGATAAGAGACTCCAAAAAGTCATCATCTAGATGCTCAAAAATAACTCTAAAGACTCTAGCCCTATAGCCTTTCCAAATCATATACTCACAACGTGTGTCAGGAATAGGAACATCATTATAGAGATACAACAATAGATTGTGCTCACTAAGATGAGTGAGGATGTATTCACTCCACTTCCTATAGTTCCCTTTCTCCAAAGAAAAACCCATTATAGCTATAAATTCTTAAAAAAACATAAAGATAGTACCTTACATATGTAGAAACCTCCAAAATAAATGATGGCAATTGTGTCAACCAATAGCAATTTGTACAAATTCTGAGTCACCAAGCAAGCACTCCACTCTACCCACAAGCCTCTATAAGTTCTTCACAAGCATTTTGGAAGTGCTGGATATATAGAGCCTTAAGATTACTTCTGTCGGGTAAATGTGGGATTTAAGATCCAAAGAAATGCCCAAAAAAAAGCCATGAACAGGCCCACCCAAGTAAACCCTAGGAAATATTAGGTTGAAAAACTTTAGCAATACTAAAGTCTTCGTAGAGGATCTGCGCCAAATCTAGGGGCTGTGAGTAGCGCTCATGGCTCTCTGAATTGAATCTACACCTCACTTTACACATGCCAGAGATATTGTATGGGGCAATGAACATGCAGTCCAAGCTCTTTGAAATGGATCGCCAAAGCGCTGGAATGAACCCGCACCTTCACTTAAATACAACCCTTTTGTTTGTTGCGTCCAACAAGAGATGGCTTCTTTGCTGGGCACGACTCGGTGGTGAAGCTGGCTTCCTTGCTGGGGGACGTTCAATGTTTCTTCCTCTGTTGCGTCATGTTGTGGCGATGACCTTTGTCAAAATCACGTAGAATTCTACAACATAGACATCATAGAAGAGAAAAAAATACAATGAAATGCTTCACCTTACAGCCTGCAAAAAATCCATGTCCTGCTCTAATACCATTTAGAATTCTGCAAATCTGCAGAGACAAATTTTGCAAGCACAGATAAATGGGGATGCATCAAGTCAACTTCAATATAATCCATAAATCAAATGCAAGTATTTACAGATTTATAAAGGCTGAGCAGGAGAGAAATCCCGGGAGGAAAATCAAAGATAGGTAGAGAAAAGCGAGCACTCCTTGGTTAACTTAACATCAAGTATGCAATCCTCAGTTATCTATCTATCATTCATGGAGAAGACTGGAGAAGACTGAAATTAACGCTAACACATTCCACCTAGCTAACACATTCCACCTAATCTCTCCAATTCTCATACCAAAATACTTTACTGTTTATGAGATTTTATGCTTCACATTTTCTTGGCTATGATTCGCAAACAAGGTCAAAAATTAGTCTTTTGGTTGCTGGAGCTTAAAAGATTTCTGGGCTTTTCTTAGAAAAATCCAATCCTTTTGCTGTCCAAATTTCATGCAAAATGGAGCTATTATGAGGAAGATATAGATGTTTTCCATTCTCGGCCCAAAACACAGTTGCGAAGTTTCAACCTTGGATCTCTACGGAATTAATTTCAATTGGGGCATTGTAGATTTTAATATATCACTCCAAGGTTTGCAAAGGCCCCGAAGATTTAAAGTGTCACAGTAATAATGGGTATCAAGTTCTGAAGTGTAAATTCAAATATGATTTCTCCTTGATATCAATCTACTAATGCAATATGTTGATCTGCTGCAAATGTGCGAACTCCTCCTTGAAGTGCGAATTGATTTTGAATGAATAAAAATTGATGATCAAATGAATGATCATTGCCTTGTATATATACAAAGCAAGGCGTCTCTTCATATGCGTTGGCCTCATTTAGAAAATAATGTGACTTTTCATTTATTATTTAAATTTGGGAGAAGGATATCTCCTACCGCTAAAACATCAACACTCCCTCTTAGCTAGGGAGCTATCCTTCCAGATATCCATGTCATGGAGTCTCTCAACATGACATTCACAATGGCTACACCCATTTGTGAAATAGTTCATCATGAAGTTTTTTTTTTTTTTTTTTAACGTGATATCGTCATGGAGTCACTCAATATGACGTCCACCATGGCTACTCCCATGTGTGGAAAGAAACATGTGCACAAGTGCCCATCACGGAGTCTCTCAACATGATGTCCACCATGGCTACTCCCATGTGTGGAAAGAACCATGTGCACAAGTGCCCATCACAGAGTCTCTTAATGTGATGTCGTCATGGAGTCTCTCAACATGACGTCCACCATGGCTACTCCCATGTGTGGAAAGAAACATGTGCACAAGTGCCCATCACGGAGTCTCTCAACGTGATGTCGTCATGGAGTCTCTTTTCACATCCTTCTGCTTCCACAATCTGCTTTGCTTGCCGGGATTTCCAGGGGATTCACCTGCCACTATAGCTCTCCCTAAATCTCGTAAAAGATCATGCATTGTGGAGTTATTGTCATTGTCAATCTTTATAAGATTTTTAAGCTGAAGATTATGGAGGGCTGTGTTTACATTGAATCCCAGTGCTTTCCAAAAAATAGATGGTTCTTCTTTATCTTGGCCAATGAAGATACAGGTAATGTCTAAGAATATTTATTCTTGTATGGAAGAAGAGAGTCATAACTAATTTTCAAGGCTTGAAAAATATCTCGATGATCGAGATTCTCAAGCATTCTAAGTGCTTCTATCCAGTATCTATCATCTGTCCTTTTGTCAAATAAAAATACACCCAGAACCTCTAATGTAAGCGAAACCCCACCAGAAGCCTTGATGATCTTTGTGGATGGCTCTTGGTAAGAGTCATTTGGATGTGCTTTCTGAAATGCATGCCAACTGAATAACTCTAAGGCTTCATCCTCCTAAAGACCTTGTAATTCGTAAATGTTTTCAAGGGGCATCCTTAAATTTAGGATATGACAGTCACGGGTGATTGTAATTACTCTGCTACCAGATCCACATGTAAGATACTACCCCAATTTTTTTTCAAAATTAGGTACAATGATATGAACAGTGTTAGCATAAACAAAATACCTCCACACTTCTGATCACCAAGTTCCCAAAATGGGCGAGGTGAGAGCATAATGTGTTTTGGCTTACAACTAAAGCATCGTGCAATAAAGTAAATACATTCATCCGCTAATGAGCAGGCATCCGCTTATTCAATGGGCATCCACTTATTCAGTGGGTAAAGAGAAGAAAGGAAAAGTTCAGTTTGCCCACACTGGCGGTAAACCATCCAGGGAATTATTAGTGTGTTTTGAAATAAAGATAGTACAACTGAAACATTTGCAATATTAGAGCATTGCCTTTGGAACAGTATGTCTAGCTGCAACATCTAGATCATATGGAACAACACCAAGAATTAATGATTGAGCACACAAATTATTGAACTAAGTGATCACTATGCAGATATCATAGAGGTGTCATAAGGAATGAACTATTTGGAGACCCTCTGTGTGGCTGTAGCTGTTCACAGCATTGTAACTTATGAAGGCAGCCATAAAATCACTCCCAAGCTTGCTTAAATCCATATCAACCTCCCCTCCATTATGAAAGATAAACCCCAATTATTCTGACTCACTGTTATAAGGGACTTTCTTTTGCCAAAACTGGAACTTCTGAGCAGTTCTGATTTATCAACATCTACAATAGGTATGGACAGGTATAATTATGGTTTGTATTCTTTCTTTCCCGGCTGCATATAAACTCAAAGATACTCAAAGTTTCCACCGCCCAAGAAGTTAATTGTTCTACTCAAACTGAACTATCATGAAATCAGACTACTATAGCATGTACGGCTGCCATAATAGCATGAATCTTATTACAAATCAGACAGGAAGATATCAATCTTATAACACTTTCAAATTGCAACACTGTATACTCAGAAACAGGCTGCAATGACTCAGAGTTAATGCATGACAACTGCACTTATATTGTTTTGGACACCCTACAGGCTGTATGGTAGTACCAATACGGATGTTATTGCAGGAAATTCAAACTACTTCCAAACATTGAAATACTATCCAAGGATGCTTATCTATGCATTGCAAATGATCTTCAATCAAAAGATGATACCAAGGATTCAACTCTTTTTTCTAATCTATATCAAATCCTTCTTGATAGTACGGACCTCTAGCTGTACAGATTTCCATCAAACTCAACATATCACACATCATACTGATTGCAAATGGACTAAAAAGAAGTGTTTCTAACATATAACAACATCACCAAAAGCATTGAATACAAAGAAGACTGCACAAGCTACTATATCCAAATCATACTTTTCAGCAGTACGGACCAGCATAGTACGGATTGCATTATATAAAATCCAATCTGCATCAAAACCATCAGAAATCACTTGGAAGAGGGGCGCCTAGCCCATACAAAGACATTGCAATGGTCATTGGATCAAATACAACTTCATATATTTCCATTTGCAAACTGACCCAGGCAGAATGTACGGACTTCCTCAAGGCCAATTAAATCTGCACTAACAAACCACTGAATTCATACTGCAATGAGGCATAGGATGCATATAGACATATTCCAATCAATCTTAGCATTCAAAACCCTGAGGGGAAAGATCAACCCTTAATCACTCCAAAAAATTAAATGATCCAACTTGCACAGGCTGGGTGTACGGCCTGTTAAAGAACAGTTACAAACACAAGGAAAATATTTCCAAACAACTTCAAAATCAACTAATATTTATCATAATAATGTCTATTGAAATCACAAACAAGAATTCTTCAAGAATCTAACAACTCCAATTTGCTCCAGTTTCAGCACAAAGGTGGTTCCTGTATGAAACCACACCCAATTTGCAAGAGGGTTTTCATCCTCAAGAGAATGTGGAAGAACTCACAGGTTCAATCCATCTGCAACAATATCGAAGCGAAAAGCATCACATCCCCCTTCCAAATGAGAGCCCATTCTCTTTTATAAGGCACTGGAGGAGTGACAAAGGAAATGAATTATTTCTTGAAAATAATAACATTTTCCTTCTAACTTAATTTATTTCTTTTTTCTTCCACTTAAGTGCTCATTTTTATGTGCCTACATAAAAGAATATGTTTTCCCCTTTCAAATGAGCTATAACACTTAATAATATTTTAATTATTTTTCACCCTTAGGAACTTAAGTGAAAAATATAATTAAAATAGCTCATTAAATATTAAATTTTGCGGGAAATCCCAAACGGCCTCCGAATGTCAAATAAACTGAACCAATATGCTCTATAAGGTTTGGGATGAGCAACGATGCCTTCTGGATGACTTTCCAAAAATAGAAAATTCCTCCAAGAATCTTGGAGAGCAAATTAGAGGCCCGATCAAACTTCAGAAACCAACACTGTTACCCAGAACATCAACTGAGCTCAAAGCCATGAGAAATAATCCATTTACACAAGGAAAAACCAAATAATTGTTCTGCAGACCGAATCAAAACCACTCCAAAAACATTGGAGTTCTTCCCAAACATGTCGGATAGCCTCCAAGAGACTAGGAACAAGCACGAAACTCACAATATTCAATGCGCCAAAAATGGAACATTACACCACAGCAACCTAACATAAAACTGTTGAACTCCCTCCAGTGGTCAACATTATCTAGAACTACAAGAGAACTTATGGAACCCAAGTCAAAATTGCAAAAGTGATTTGCCATCATCAATGTCTTCTACTTTGATATCAACTTTTGACAAATCCTTCAACATTTGTGTCTGCAATCCAATGCCCCCAATACCCCAAATGCCCAACACGAATTGCTCTGTGAGTGAGATGCAGAGCTAACAACTCCTTAATCTTCCCCACATGAAGTTTAAGTCCAACAACGTTTTGAGGGACTGGTCGGGGTAAGTAGTTCAGTGCAGTGATGTCAGACACAACTTGCTTCACCAATTTCTTTTCATACCCTGCAGTCATGTGAAGAGACCATCCAGATAAGGAGGAGATGTAATGAAGAGCATCCTTCCATTCGTCAATTATATGTGGCTCAAATCGATCTTTACTATAATGATTGTTGAACACCTTTTTATATTTGCCGAGCAAAAGGAACGAACACTAGATCGTAAACTGGGGTGATAATGACCAAGACAATGAGGGGAAGAATACTGAGAGTGGCCAGAGAAAGATTGATGGACCTCATCTTCATGTTCATCGTCATTCCTTGCTGCACAGAGAGTGTCTATAGCTGAACAAGGCATGTCGTCACCATTATCGTGCTGCCAAAGATGGGAACCATTCGGACCAGCATTTCACCTGTTCTGGAATTTCTCTTAAGTTAAGATTCCCCCCGAAGTAACCATGAGTGGATACAGGGGCCTCTGAATGTATCAGCTACACTCATCAAGCTATTTTCCATCAATGACATTCTGATGTATCCAGAACAGTCGTTGGCTGGAAACTGTTGTAACCTCTGCCTGCCTAAAAGAAGCAATTCTCTTTTCTTTCATAAATTTTGCAGGCTAAATCGTGTAGCACATCGTGTACCCTGAAACAGATCACATGCCCAATTAAATCCCTAAGTCTCGCCTCAATCAGACAACGATCCCCAAGAAAGTTCACATATGCCTGCCTGGATTCTCAAGTTCAATTTTCTGCCCGGATTCTGCTTAACTTGGCTCTAATACCATGTAAATTCAAATATGATTTCTCCTTGATATCAATCTGCTAATGCAATATGTTGATCTGCTACAAATGTGCGAACTCCTCCTTGAAGTGCGAATTGATTTTGAATGAATAAAAATTGATGATCAAATGAATGATCATTGCCTTGTATATATACAAAGCAAGGCGTCTCTTCATATGCGTCGGCCTCATTTAGAAAATAATGTGACTTTTCATTTATTATTTAAATTTGGGAGAAGGATATCTCCTGCCGCTCAAACATCAACATGAAGAAGCCCGACTCCACGACCTGCGCCAGTATCCTCCCTTCCTCACACACCAAAACGGGAGTCTTCCAGTGATAGCACGATACATGCTTCAAATGGATAAAGAATGTTTACATTTATCCAATGATAATAAGTTGGAAATCATAAACAAGGCGGCTTCACATAAAAGAATGTGCCAATTGCAGGATATACACAAAATGGATTTGTTGATAAGTTTAGAAATGCAACTGGCTGGTGTAAAGTTAAATTCCATGACCTTTGCCAAGCATCCTCGCTGCCAACGCCCAAATGGGAGGGCTTTAGAACAGGATTTGGATATCCGTGAAAGCAAACGAGATGGGATATCCAACCTGGTACACATATATGCAACATGCACGTGGGAAGTGCCATTTTCTTTGATATCGAGTAAAGTTGATCAAATTTCTCTTTATAAATGGTCGTCTACGTGGAAGCACTAATAGATTGTTATGAGCTCAAGAGTCATCAATTAAGAACCATTGTCACATGAGTCTTGGTTTCCAAGTGAATACTAGATGCGCAAGGAATATAAACATGTACCTGATGATTATGCTACCCAAATGAGCTCAATGGCTATTACACAATGGTGGAATGCTGGATTTCAAAAGCAACCAGAACACCGGGCTTTCGCTATTTTGTTGCAGTTGCCTCAAGATTGTTAGAACTATTGTAATTTCTCCGTTTGCATGCAGCACCACATGAGGAGAAAAATAAAACTCTAGTTTTATATATTTTGCATGAATATTTTTATTCAATTAGATCACATGTTTTTTAGGAGATTTAAATTTAGTTATCAAATACTTTTGCATGTTAAAAATCCCCTATTAATAGAGGCATATTGTAACCGCTGGTGTGTAAGGAAATTAATAAAGTTTTAAGTTTGTTGTAGCAACTGCCTGCTGTGTATTTTTTGTTTGACTGTTTTATTATTATTTTTGTCTCTGCATATACAAATGGTATCAGAGCAAAAAGATCCTCATAGCCAAGTCTGAGCAGTCAATTGAAGAAGGAAGAGGCAAATTTTCTGCAATCTATAGATTGTTACTGGTGCAGATCTGTTGTAATTTTTTAAAGGAAGACCTATATCATTTAGGAGCTGTTGCTACACTCAGTGAATTCTCTACAAAGGTATTTCTCTCAAAATATAGAGATTTTCTATTTGCTTCCAAAAAAGTTTAGTCACATAATTTTCTAGAAATGGAAAAACCACCAGATATTGAGAGTGATGATGCCTTCATTGAAGATGAGGCAATTGTCCTATTTTGAAGAAGGGAACACTTTGAAGATAGGGAAGGATGCAGTAGAAGATAGATAGATGTTCAATAGTCCAAGGTGTTTGTGGATCAGAGAAACTATACCTCATTGGGGTTATGAGACATGCATGTGAGGATTGATGTCCAATAGTTCAGGGGAGATTCAGAAATCTAGAAGTTCAACATCATACCTTTAAGAGGGTAATGAGACACTTCATGTGCAAATGGTGTCCAATGATGTTGGGAACTTGGATTACAATTAGGAGGCTACTGGAGCAGCTTGAATAAGTTTTACTAGTCCGAAAATGTTTTTTCAAAGAACAACTTCTGAATAATGTAATTTTGAATTTTATATTGTTAGTTAGTTTAGTGGTGTAGGGGTGTTGGAATATACTCCAACATAAATAAATGTAACAGCAAACTATTCTAAGACAAAATTTAAGCATTGTAAATGTTGAAGTAATTACTAGTAGAAATTAAGAGGGAGTGTTAGAACTATTGTAATTTCTCCATTTGCATGCAGTACCGCATGAGGAGAAAAATAAAACTCTAGTTTTATATATTTTGTATGAATATTTTTATTCAATTAGATCACATGTTTTTTAGGAGATTAAGTTTAGCTATCAAGTACTTTTGCATGTTAAAAATCCTCTATTAATAGAGGCATATTGTGACGGCTGGTGTGTAAGGAAATTAATAAAATTTTAAATTTACTGTAGCAACTGTCTACTGTGTATTTTTTGTTTGACTGTTTTATTATTATTTCTGTCTCTGCAACTACAAAGACGATTCTGATAAAATACTAAATAAGCGCTTTCCTGTGGCACGCTTAGTCATCTGTGATCAGCATGGATCACAGGCTCATTTTTTTTGCTTGCAAAGTGGAATCCTTATGTAACATACAATTCAGACATGGGGCCTCCACCTGGACAAGATTTTATTTTTACGGATGATGTAAGCTTTCAGATTTTCATGGATCATCTTCAAAAATTAGCTGTTCAGTCATAATGTCACAACCAAAATTATTTAATTGGCAAATATGAAGAACCTTCTTTGTTGAAGATAAATATGATATAGTGAATTAAAAATCTTTCATCCATTGGTTATGGTTATGTTTTGTTTAGTGGAAAATTGAAATTAGCAAGGTACATGCCTGTGGTTTTGTCAATATGTCAGAATCTTCCGACCATGCTACCTTCTTGGTGTATAGAAGGTCTGTGAGCTGTATGACAGTCCTCTTCAAAGGATATCATCTCGTGGATGTAATGATCGCAAGATATGCAGAAAATGGGGTTTTGAGTTATGATGGTTTACATTCTTCTGATTCACTTGCGATCACAGCTGCTGCAGTTGCACTAGCATTATTGGAAGTGCCATTATCACGAACTGTTGCAGGTGTGCGGGTTGGCCTGATAGAAGATTAGTTTGTGATTAAGCCAATAATTCTATAGATGAAGATGTCCAAGTTAGACTTATTGCTTGCAGGCACAACTGAAGAAATACTAATGATTGAGGGATACAGTGATTTTCTATCTGAAGAGTTATTATTGCAAGCTGTTGAAGTTGGGCAGGACGCAGTTAGAGATATCTGCAAAGCAATTGATGGTCTGGTTTGTAAGTCTGGAAAAGTTAAGATGATTGACATGATTAGATTACCTCCACCAGATCTCGATGAACATGTAGAAATCTCTATAAACATTCAGAAGATCTTTCTGGGTGAGGGCTCATTGAGGCTTTAGAAGTCAAAAGTAAAATACCTCAAATGAAAGGTATTTTTTCTTTGGAAAAGGAAGTTATGTTTGTTCTTTCTGGAGATGAATATAGGAGAGAACATGTGATCATGAATGGATTCAAGATAGAAGATGCTACTCCGAGTCCCAAGGAGACAGTTCCTGAAATAGAAGAGTATGAGGAAGATAAAGAGAATATTAATTTGGAGAGAGTAGTTAGAGCTGATGTTGTATCACATGCCCGTGTATGTGTCCTAAAAGGAGAATGTATTAAACACGTATGACCAGTTTTAAATATTGACCTTATTAAGTTATAACCAAGAAAGAAGGGGAAGATAAAAGAGTCATAAGTTACGAAAACAAAAGAAAAATCTTTCTTGTATAACTAGCTGACTTAAAAGAAATTGTTAAGAGGAAGCGAGGAGTTTTCTTGGTAACGAACTTTTCAAGAAATAGTTACAACAAAAAAGTGGAGCCTTTAAAAACTCATCGGAGGCTCATACCAGGGGATCTTTTTCCAGTTGTTCTGTGAAACAGGGGAGGAGGAGCAAGTTTTGTTTTCTATGAATTTGTAATCAGTTATAGTTTTTCTTAACTCAACTTATGTACAGGAGCATTTCCAGAAACTTTGAGTTCTATTTTGTTGAAGAAATGAACAATCATTTATAGAATTTTGTGTCTTTAAATATCTTCTCTGGTTGCAACTTTTCTTATGTCAATTTGTAATTTGTCTTCAATATTGCCCTTGTTATATTGGTATGTGTTGAGAGGAATCTAGCTATCTTTTTATCAATTCATTTTCATTTGTGGGTGTGGGATAGGTGCGCTGTGTATACTTATATGCATTCATTTCATTCTGAATTAATCTTTTGCACCTACTTTCATGGTTATGGGTAGACGTTAGTTTGCCTTTTCTGCTTTCTGGTGAAAAGCATACCTTGCATTTTTATTCATTGCATATTATATGAAGGTAGCTGCACCTTGTAAAATAAGCATAGAGCACTTGCAATCACCATTGCAAGTGACTCAACTGTTGGTCAGACTGTCATTGTAGTAGGCAAGAGAGTATAAATTTTGAATGACAAAATTTGAACCAACAATATATAAGTTTGATTGATTCAGTTTGCAGAAAAGGATAAAGAGATTTGCAGAGGTTTTTGACATGTCTTATAGGGATCATTAAGGCTATGTTTGTAAAGGTTATGATTAAAGAATGTGTTAATTGAAAGGAGATATAAGGGGTTGAAGTTGTATTGATATGTAATCATTGTCCTTGTATATGTGTTGATGAAGATTAAGTCATTTGGTGTGCTATAATGAATCAGGGTAACCCCCTGAATTAATTTTCTTCTTCTTATGTTATTGGATTTGCCAGTGAGGCACCTAATTACCAGTGAGGCACATTTTGCCAGTGAGGTAGTTGTATTTGCTAGTGAGGTTGTAACTAGTGAGGCACCTAATTGCCAGTGAGGCACATTTTGCCAGTGAGGCAGTTGTATTTGCCAATGAGGCTGTAACCAGTGAGGTTCTCTTGCCAGTGAGGCATTTTGTGTAGCCAATGAGGCATGTTTTTTATTAAGCCAGTGAGGCATTTTCCGAATGGTTTTTCATCCCTATGAGGGTTTTCCATTCATCAAAACATGTTTTATGATTCATATTTGTCTTTGTGTTTGTGTGCCCTAATGCTTTATGGTTGATTAAGGTCTTGTACACTCTTCTCATCATTATACTTGTATGATTCTTTGGTGTCTATCTCATTTTCTATTCAGTGTGTTAAAAGGTACAAAAGGTTGTTATGGTTTCTAGACCACTAATTCACCCCCCCTCTCAGTGGTCCTGTACTCCAACAAATCATTTACTGCATAAAGTACCATTGATTTAATAAAGGGTGAAGGAAACAAAGAAGTGGGGCATTCAAACATTCTAAGTGTTGCAGAGAACTAGTAGAGTAGAAAGTAATAAGTAGACTAGGGTTTGTGAGCTATTGTAGTGTGGAAAATAGATAGAATGATGAGAAGGTGGTCAAAGGGAGTAACAAATAATGGCTCAAATTCATATATTCAAATAATCAATGATTCCAACATTCCTTAACTTATATAAAGAAGATCCAATGGAAAGCTTAAAAGGAGAATCTAAAAGAGGCGTTCTCTAGGATTCTAGATATGGTGCTTCATACATAAGACATTTATAAATATATCCATGTAAAGCTAGCTAAAATTGATCATACAAGCATGAATGTTAAATAAGAGAAATGAATGTAATCAAACCCTAACATGAACAAAAGGGAGTATACATATAGGTATAGGGTACTCAAAAGGATTATGCTAGATATTTGGTAATAATTCCCCTTGTTTTCAAATTCAAACAATTGGATTAGCCTTTTGTTGAGCCATGTACATGGATATTTCTTTAATCTCAAAAAAAACCTACTAGATTACAAAAGAGGTGATCAAGATGGTTACATAGCTATTAGATAGAGGACAATCATATCTAATTTTCAAATGCAAGAAATCCCTATATGTTAAGCAAGTTAGGGAACTAATTGGAGTAGTCCCAAATGGTAAAAACCTATCAATCAACAAAATAATGTATTTCAAGGTGTGGTATACCACCAAAGGCATCACATACAAATTATATAATACAAATAGAGAGGCCTCTACCATAGCCAAGGTAAAATAGATAACATATAACATGATGATATAGGAATTGAATGCAATCTCTATGAAGCAATGAGGGATCAACTACTAGACAACCTAAACAAGACCAAAAAGATTAAGCATGATTTTTATAGGGATTTATTGATTTGTTTAGCTCTATATCTCTTCAAGAAATCCCTAAGGTTGTAGAAAAAAATGATGGGGTCAAAATCAAATAGTAGGAAGTTAGATTTTGAATAACATAAAATCCTATGTGGATACGAGGATATATAAAATGCCTATAATACTTATTTTAAAAATCTCAATGTAAGATAGAGAAAGGTTTCCAAGTAGGATAGTCACCAAATACAAAAATATCATCACTTTCACTATGGATAGTAATTTTGATTGTATTTATCGTCCTTTCATTTTACCCAAAATCATTGTTTCAATTAAATTATTAGGTTTAACTCTGTTGTACATTGTCTTATTATGTTTAAGAAATTTCAGTTGCCCAAATTTAAGGTTTGTAAATTGTTCTCCTCTGTAAATAGGACAAACAAACTAAAATGACTTACTTGCAACTTCTTTTTATTTGGGAAAAAGAAATCCCACAATCTTTGCCGCAATATCAAGACCCCATCATTGCAAATTGTTTCCTTTCTTCAGATTTGCCAAAATTGCTATTTTTGTCAGGTCTAATCTTCATAATGTTTTTCTGTACCATCCTTTTCCTTGTACCTTCCATCTATAACTGGTTCCACCAATATCCAAATACTCTATCCCTGATATTTATTTCACTGAAATAAAAAATAAGTCTCCTATCTACTTCAAATTGTATCACTTCTATGTTGAAATGCCTGTTGGCCATGTTTTTTGTCTATTCAATTAGAGCTAGGAAAGAAATGTCTTATTTTTTATATAAAAAGGTGGCAAAAACTAGGGGTTGAACCCTTATAAAACAACCCACAAAAGAAACAACAAAGGCTCACGAACAAAAGGAGCCACTAACAGCAGTTACAACATTGACAGCCGATTAACAACAAAAAGTAAGTAGTAGCAGTCTGATAGTAGAAATATACAAAAAGCAAAGAGATAAAGCTAGGTAGAAACATCCTCCTAGCCTTTGGACAGGAATTCATAAATTTTATCAAACTCTTTAGTCTTCTCTTCATCCACACCGTGTGTAAGGGTATCTTGCTCCTGCAAAAGAGTCAAATTAACCATAGCTGAGCGGCAAAGCATACTACTTGTGAAGCGTCTGAGGGAAAGAAACCTCTGCTCAAGGGAATCCACCTAATTTCTTAAAGCAGACATTTTGTCTTCCTGATTGGCACCTTCCTCCTCAGCATCCTCCTCAACCTTCTTAACTGTCATCCCCCCCCCATCTTGAGTATGATCTCCAGGCGCAGAACCCCCACCATCAGAGTCCTTAGCTTGCATTTTCTCTTCCTCCACCCCTTCAATCTCCTCCAAGATCTCCTGCACTTCGATGCCTTCTCCTTTAGACAACTCACCCTCTTGAGTAGACTTATCTGAGTCACTTTTAGAATAATCTATCAATTTAGACTAAGGGGCAGGTTTGCCAGCAATTTTGCCAAATCTTCTAACACCCGAAGTGTTACCCTCAGTCTTCTCTTTAGCTGTTTTAGTTTTAACCTTTTTCAGTGGTCCCTCACTACCACTTTTTTTATTCTTATGGCCCCCCTTGTCCTCTCCCGAATCAGTGATCTCCACGGAAGGATCCACATCCTTAAGTTTCTGTTTCCTCAATTTCACACTACCTTTAGAAGTAGAAGTATGAAGTTCTTTCGCAGCAGTCTCTTCCAGGGATTCAAAAAAGGAAACCCATTTCAGTTTCTAGGTGGTAGGGGTAGAAACATTGGGTTTCTCAGAAGTGATATCAGCAATGGTAGGGTTATCCCCAGTGATTACAACAATGGTGGGTGGTTGAATGGGTTCAGATAGGGTCAAGGCAAGATGGAATTTATAGAGGTGATGGATAAGGCCTTGGTGAAGGGGGATAGGCTGCTTTGAGGGTTTCATAGCATACTTATCTTTCACATGGTGGACAGAGTGTTCCAATGAAGATAACGAATAAAAAGGAAAGCTAACAAGAGCATTTCTCCTAAAATGGTTAAGGGAAAGGTGGTAGTTATAAAACCTGGTATATCGACCCTCCAATGTGAAATACTTCATTAGAAAATAGTGCATAACATCCCATGGCTTCAATAACTTGGCATGATCAAACCCTCCTTGATAAGGAACTAGCTCCTCTCCCTCGCCCAGAAACAAATTCTGATTTTGGTGGTCTGCAACCTTAGCCTTCCTCTTCAATTTTGTGCTTTTAGTGGAAAGACCAATAGCCATAGAAATGACTTCAGAAACCTTGAACCCAATCTTTCCAATTTGGACTTTGCGGTTATCCCATGAAAGGGCACACTGCTCAAAAAGATTTTTGTCATGGCCATTGAGGCATTCCAGGAAAGGGATAATGCCTCCTTCCATATAGTAATGCCACACTAAGGTGTTATCCCTGAATTCACTGCAAGTGTTGGGTTCAGTTCGGATTCTATCCCCCCCATGATCAAATTTCCTTCAAAGCCACATAGAAGAAAGGAACTGAACTTCTCAGTCTGACAATCACAATGGCTTTCTCTCTTCAAAATGCATCTTTCAAGAATTATCTTTGCTGGCCTTGGGAATAATAATAGTAAAATAAATGATGAAATTAAGTGGCATCCATAAGTTATCATTACTCGGATACACCACTGCATTCACCACTCTCTGCATGTCCTTCCCATGCTTCAAAATCTTCCATTTAAGGCTCCTGTCAACATCATTCAACCACCTCATCTTACCATGGGAGATCAAGAGTACCAAAATGGCATCTAAAATAAGGGTACAATATATCATCATTAAGATGTCCTTAATCGGCCACCTCAACTTGCCACAAGAGATCAACAATGCCAAGTTGGCATCCACAATAAGAGTGTGTGGAATCATCATTAAAAAGTCCTATCTTTTTGAATTAACTCCCTGATAGCCCGGGGGATATTATTATATTAGCGCCAACACCACCAATTTTTAAATTGCTGACCATGGTTGGCAAGGGCGTCAGTGACTCCATTTCCCTCCCTATAAATGTGGGAGAAATCAACCATAGGAATACCTTGAATAAGGGTTTGGATATTAGTAATGATGTCCTTAAGACGCCACCCACACATAGAAACCTTAGTAATGGCATCAATTATGAGTTTCGAATCTCCCTCTATATGCAAATTCTGAATACCCAAGGTGATCTCTAGTTTAACACCCCATAAAAGAGTTGAGGCCTCAGAAAAATTATTACTTTGGAGACCTAATCCCCCTGCATAGATGGCAACAAGCTCCCCTCTATCATTTCTGATAACCCCACCACCACTAGCCTTACCATTAGATTTTGAAGCCCCGTCAAAATTAAATTTGAGCCAACCAGACTTTGGGGGGACCTTAATCAGCAGATGGTAAGCAGATTTGACTGAGAAGAGGCCTTTTTTATCTACAGTCTAAAGTAGCTCATCTGGTCTTGGAAAAAGGGGGATCTGTGCTCCCAAAAGCATCTATTGTATAGCATTCATTTCGAAGGAGAAGATTAGGTGGATTGTTACAACACTCAAGCAAGTTTTTCCATTGTCTGATTCCATATCCTTGTTGGATATAATGACAAAATTTAGTACCAAAAAACCGTTTGGCAATAACATCAACTGCCTCATTGCCCTCTTGAGTGGATAGAGCTTTGTCAGCCAACCAAGGATCCTCCCAAAAGTTTATGAGGGTGTCATCCCCAAGTTTCCATTTTAACCCCTTCTTGATTAAGCTCCTGGATTTGATCATTTTATTCCAAATCACTTACCCTTGTGGAAGACCCTCTTGATGAAGGAAGTTACAATTGACAAAACCCTATAGATATTTAGCTTTCATAATTTCCCCCCAGTCTTTATTGTTACTGAAAAGATTCCAATTGATTTTAGATAAAAGGGCTTTGTTCATATTTTGAATATTTCTAATATTCAGACCACCATGAGTTTTAGGGAGGCAAACCTTTTCCCATTTGACCAAGGACATTCTCTTCTTTTCTTTCACTCTTGTCCATAAAGAAGTTCTTTGGATCTGCTCTAGTTTATCAGCTAGATACTTAGGCATTTTGAAAAGAGAGAGAAAGTAAGTGGGAATACCTTAAAGGGAGGCACGAAGAAGTTTCAATTTTCCAGCACTTCTCAAGAGCTTTCCTTTCCAGCCCACCAATTTCTTTTGTGTTCTTTCTAAGATACTATTTCGAAAAACATGTGTTACTTCCTTGATAGTTAAAGGGAGACCAAGGTAGACTGAAGGTAAATCCACAGCAGCACATCCAAGGATATTAATAATTTTCCTCTGAAGGTCCCCTCGAGTATTGAAGAAAACAACATTGCTCTTTTGGAAGTTGATGTCTTGACCAGAAGCCTTGGCATAGTCATTGAGGATTTTTTTCCAGCTTTGGGCTTCCAAAACTGAGGAGATGCCAAAGAGGATGGTGTCATCCACAAACTACTGTATAGACATAGGAGGGAGAGTAGAGGCTGGTTTTATCCCAACTATTTCCCTTGAATTGATCTTTGAATGAACAGACCTCCCAAGAGCTTCAGCCAGCATGATAAAGAGGTAGGGGGATAGAGGATCCCCCTACCTGATGTCTCTTGTGGGAGAGAAGAAACCTCTTAGAACCCCATTGACAAGAACTAAAAACTTAGCAGTGGTGACAGCTTCTCGAATAAGGAGGCACACTTTATCATTGAAGCCAAACTTTTGAATAACTTTAAATAAAAACTGCCAAGAGACTCTATCATAAGCTTTAGATATATCAAGCTTAAGCACCATACATGGGATCCTGCTTTTCTCCATAGAGTGGATAGTTTCATGGGTGGAAATAATAGCATCCAATATCTGTCTTCCAGGAACAAAGCCTTTTTGAGAAGAGGAAATGATTTTATCCAGAAGGGGAACCTTGGAATCTAAAGACAAGTAACTTGGTGCATATCTTGTACATAGTGTTGCACAGACTAATAGGTCTGAAGTCAGCCAATGAATCAAGGTTGGGTGTCTTAGTGACTATAACAATAAAAGTGTTGTTAAACTATTTTAGGAGTTTCCCCATTTTGAAGAAATCTCTGACCGTAATAGTAACATCATATCCGACAATGTCCCAAAACTCTTGGAAGAATATTGGAGGGAAACCATCAGGGCCTAGGGCTTTAAAGGGACCCATGGAGAATAAAACTCCTTGGACCTCTTCCTCAAAAATAGGTTTTAAAATGTCAGCATTAGCTTCCTCAGAAATCAGAGTAGGAATATTATTGAGGAGTTGATCCATAATCGGCCTATTATCAACATTGACAACTTGTTCCGACAAGTCCTAAAAGAAACTAACTGCCTGATTACCAATCTCCTTATCATCAATGATCTCACTACCATCTTCCATACATAGTTTAGAGATAGTATTGGACTTTTTATGTTTCATAGTTGAAAGGTGGAAAAAAATAGTATTACGATCTCCTTCCTTGAGCCACTGGACTCTAGACTTCTGTTTCCAATAGAGCTCCTCTCTTTTCATAAGATTCTTCCAATCCATGATTAACTTGTTTTCTATTTGAGCAGTGTCCTTGGAAGAATCCCCTTGAGCTATTTTAGTTTGAATATTAGCCAATTTTCCAGAAATGATCTTCTTCTAGGAAAACACATTCCCAAAACTATACTTATTCCACCCTTGAACCTCTCTCTTAATGTGTAATCTAGTTTCTTAGCTAGTCTAAACATAGGGGTGCCCTGAACTTGGAGCTTCCACCACCTGGAGAGAAGACTTCTAAAATCCTAGTGTTTGATCCACATCACTTCAAATCTGAAAGGGAAGGGTCCCTTATTTTGCTATTCAACCCAATTTAGAAGAATAGTCTTATTATGATCAGAGACAATCCTCGGAAGGGTAGAAAGTTTAAGGGTGAGAGTGTTATCCCAGTTGTTAGAGATAAGGAATCTATCGAGCTTAACTTGGATCATTTGATCTCTTCTTCTGTTGGTCTAGGTATAGTTCTGATTTAGCAACTCTATATCCAAGAGCCCAAAAGTATTGGTAAATTCAGCTAAATCAAGCATACTATCAGAGTAGTCAAGAATGCCCCTAGTCTTCTCAGAGGGTTATAAAGGGATGTTGAAATCTCCCACTAGCATCCAATGGGAGTCAAGAGTAGAGGAGATGTGAATAGACAGTTCCTTCCATAGAGTTTTCCTCAACACCCTAGTGTTTAGGGCATAAATATTGACCAAGGTCCAATTGTAGGAAGGCAAAGACAAATTAATTATAAGGCAATGTTTATTAAGGAAGGTCAGCATACCTCCAACCTTGGTATTGTTCCACATCGTGACAATTCCCCCTAATGCACCAACAGCAGGACTGATACAGTAGGCGGCATTAGGCCAGATCCTATCAGCAATCATTTTGAAGCTTTCCTCTGACATTTTTACTTCCTGGAGTAAGAGAATGTCAATTTTTTGATCTAGAATATAGTTTTTGACTTCATACTGTTTTGAAGGGCTATAAAGACCCCTCATATTCCATGACAAAATCCTCATTTAAATAATTTTTGGGAGTGAATCTCCAGTGTCTTCTGTTTGCCACTGACTATCTCCCTAGCTACCTCCATTTGCCTTGTTTCCCTTAATGATGGCCTTCCTGATTTGGGGTCTACTCCCACATCAGCAAACTTCTTTGGCTTGCGACCCCTCTTCTTTGGAGTAATCCACCCTTCTTGGTCACTATGAGTTTCACTGGGTCTCGCTCCAGGGGAAAGTGGAGTTGGACCCGAGTTCAGTCTCAGAGATAACTAAGAGTTTATCCCTCCATTAAAAGGTTCTTCATTGTGAGTACCATTAGACCTTGCTCCAGGGGGGAGAGGAGCAAGACTCTGTCTTAGAGAGGGTTGAGAGTTCATTCCTCCTTAAACAAGATCTGACCCCCAAGCTTGAAAGTTGTCCTGAACGGGCACAACGTCTGAAACATTACCTTATGCCTCAAGGTTTTCATGGGAGGCTTTCAACTGCTCCTCCTGATGGGTCTCATCAAATCTGTTTTGAATCTCACCATCTTCCAATATTGGTGGGAGACTCTCTTTTGAGAATTGTCGGAGATCTTGTTCCCCATTTCCTTCCATCACCTAGAGTTCAACATGATCTACCAATGTCCTATCCATAGATTGCTTTGAGGAATTGGATTCACTTTTCTCTTTTTCCTGATTTATAGTTTCCTCAGCTTTCTTGTGCTTGAAGTGGGAAATCAAATGACCCTTCTTCTTGAAAATTTGACAAAAGGTGGTAGCATTTTCATAAAGTATTGGTTGCGTCTAGACCCCATATTTAGAATTCATCTCAATAGACGTAGGTAGAGCTTTGTGGACTTCTACATTAACACAAAATCTAGCATAGACAAAACAAGATTTGGCTCGAGTGGTATTATTCAAGGTAATAAACTAGCTAAAGGAATTAGCAATAGAAGCAAAAATAGTTTCATCCCAGTATTCTAATGGAAAGCCTGGGAGTCTAACCCAGACTAAGGCAGATCAATTTAGATTAGAACTAGGATCAAACCCTGGTCACCAACTACACAGAGTGAGTGAGTGTGTGCCATAGAGCCACAACTCACCTACTAAAATAGCTATCATATCCTCTTTGCTGGTAAAGCGAAATAAAAAAAGCCCTCACACCATAGCGCTTACAGTCACGCTGCCCTTAATATGCCAACGGTAGGAAACCCATTTCCAGACCATTTCAATATTAGGTCGAAGAGAAAAGAACTTACCCACAAGAGTGAGATCCATGGGGCAACGATTTTCTCCACCAGGTAATCTGGTACCATGAGGGTTGTCCCTTCAGAAGTTTCCTTTTGCACTGGGACAGTGGATTGACCATTAAGAAAAAGGTCCTCCTGCCCCGCTAGAACATTTTTCCAGTTCTTGGGATTGTTAATGCCTGACATAGGTAAGGGCTTGGGCAGTACCCTCCATCCCCATGTGACACAGAGATGTCAAGTCAAATCAAAACCCTAGACGTACATGTAGAGCAGAGGCAGAGCATGCATTTTTTGTCAAAGCCCTTTTTAAAGAAGAAATGTCTTGTTGGTAGCACTTAACATTTCAATTACTAATCCTTAGCTGACTCATTTTAAATATTAATGTTGTTGATATTCCATCACAATGTCTATAATGTAATACAAATCCTTTCTTTATAGCAAAGTTAGTTGAATTAGTTTTTATAAGGACAAAACATTTAAAACACATTTATGCCCTAGACATGTAGACTTTTTACATGAATTGTTTCTTATATGCAAAAAGTTGTAGCAGGTAGCAGAAGAATTTGACTTTTTGAAGGCTAGAGTTCTTGCATAGAGTGGTGAGTTAGACTTCTCTCTAGTTGTTTGTAATCTAATTGAAACAAAATTCTTCTAAAGCTTGGATAGGTTTTGAGGAGTTCTTGTCTACTTCAAGATACATTTGAAATCAATTGTAAGATTTCTAAGTCCATGCTCCATTTGAGTGTAGATCTACTAGCAAACCTATCAATTTGTTGGAAAGTCCCAGTCTGGTGGTAGAGAAAATGGTCCAACTTTCTAGATGGCTTGTTGTGAATTTGTCAGCCCCTTTTTGAACAAGAGATGCATAGCAGTTGTTGTCCTTGGGCCAAGGACTGCAAAAACAATGTACAAAATGAAGCTTTAAATTTGTTAAAAATAGTTAGAAAGCTATTCATCAGATAACTACATTCTTCAATATAGTGGAATGGATTGTTTCTGAGCATTTTGATATTGCATAGAAGAAAAGAAATAAATAAAATTTTGTTCCTAAATCACAAAAAAATACTCTTCAGAAAATTGCATAATAGTGAAGAAAATGATGCAAGAAACAAAAATAATGCCTTAAAATCATTAGAGGCAACAAATTACACAGACTATCGATGACACTTAACTTTAGTATCTAAAAAGATAAACTAAACAAGCTCTAGACAAAATGCATATAGAATTAAGTCTACAATTTGATGACACTTAGTTTGTGTTCACTTGTTCCTACTCAGTGCCAACATCCAGCGTCAATGCCAAGCTAAAGTCTACCTAGTGCCAAATACCAATCAGCACAAGCATCGTAAACATGGAACCACCTTTCTTTTATAAGGCTTCTAAATCTGTAGCTAGTAGAGAGGATATAGAGTCCCCAGAGAATATCCTTTTGTCCCTTAAAAGACATAAATCTTAGTAGTGGATTCCCTGGTGGTTTTTCTACGAAGAAAGGTAAAACTGTGAAAATCAAATCTACTTCTGCTAGGGTTAATCTTGATGCAGGCTTTGAATATATTAACCCTAAAGAAACTATGGAGGATGTGTATTCACACATTGTTAAAATTAGGAGAAGGTTTGCCCACCTTTGCTAAGGTAAATTCTCAAAATTCTAAGTAGAGGAAGAAGAATAAAAAACACAGAGAAATTATTATTGAAGAAATTGCCTTTGATTCCTTATTTGAGAATTGTGACAAAATTGTTGAAGAAATACAAGATGACCAAAATGATGTTGTGAAGGAGATTGAGGAAGATGTTGTTGTTGAGGAGGAGGACAATAATTTTGCAGACTATGGTGATGCTTCAAGATGTTCAGGTTGAAGAGCATTTAGAAATAGGTGGGAGTGAATATCAAACTCAGAATGAAGGAGTGGAGACTGGGTTTACTTCCCTAGGTGAAGATGACTTGGATGATGGGGGGAATGATGTTGATATTTTTGAAAATGAACAGACTAGATTATGTGAGAATAGAGAATATGAGTCCTGATCATACTATTAGGGACTTGGCTAAAAGGATTGGTTGTTTGGAGGAAATCTACATAAAAAGGATGGACTACACTATTTGTCAAAGCTAGACCAATATGTATGGATGATGAAACTATACCAGCATAGACTAATCAAAATTGAGAAGTGAATGAATGATTTGGCACAATTTACAAATGAGTTTATGAAGAAGATTGTCTCAGGCATGGTGTGTATTCAGGAAAATCTCAAAAAACGTAAGTCTCAATAGGAGATTTTGCAGGTTAAGAAGCAAAAGTAGTAGATGGAGGGATGAACTAATTGGGAGGAGACTCTAAACACACTGAAGAAGGATTGGGACACTTTGATTCATAGGAGTATATGATCTTCTTTTTTGGTTCCTATGTGTTGGGTTGTACCTTTTTGCTCGGTGTGGTGTTGTTTTCTAGTTATTTTGTTCCCTGGCCCTTCTAGTTTAGATCCAGGGGTTTGTTTATGTTTGTTAGTTGATTTTTTTCTATAAGAGACTGGGACCCTCTTTCCGAACTTATCATAATAAAAAACAATCAGGGATAATACATTTCATCTTCATTATCACTTATATGTTCTTGAATCAACTGTTGAAACCCAGAAGATGTTTCTTACAAATAGAAATAAACACATTTCTACATCCTTTCTCAAAGACATTTGTCATTTATAAAATTTCTAAATTAATGTGATTCTAATTTGCAGTTCTTATTGCCCAATTTTGCTTTCTATGTCATATTTGTGATTCATAGTAGTTTGCAATTATCAACATAGCTTTGTTTCTGCATAACCATTTGGATTCTACAATTTAGTTTCCAACCTTTTAGGCAAGATTCAACTTTGATTAAGTAAGATAAGCTTGAATGGTCTCAAAAGGATGCAAATTCTTTGTCAATCAGGGCACATGCTAAAGTGCTTCCTTTACTTTCCTATGTAGGAACAAATTTTCCTTGTAATCCTAATGCTTAGTTTATCTAAATCACATACTCTCTAGATTAATGTAATATGCATTTATGCAGGAAAAAAAGAAAAAGAAACTACCTAATAAAAGTTTTTTAATTGAGAGAAAATAAACCCTAGTGAACTTCCCCACAAGAACACTTTTGAGCATCATCTAACATGTCCTTAGCCCCATTTTTAGTGGGAGAGACAACTAGAGCACCAATTGATGCTTCAATCTCCATTTGACATACAGTGGCATGGGAAAGAGAGCAATCTATGCCATCACTGGTGTGCCCCTTTGGATGTATGGAAACTAGCCTTAGGGGGCACAATCTTGCCCATTTAGATGACAAATCTACTATGTCTTTGCCACCAAGCCAAGCCTGTCAAACTAAGCCTAGTAAAAGTTAAACTCAAAAACAATAATAATAAATAAATTATACCTTATTGTAAGTGTAAGTAGATATTTCATATCCAAATAAAGCCTAAGGATCCAAGAAATGATAATATTGTCATGCATGATTTTGAGCATTTAGGAAACTTTTCAATGTGTAGAAGTTATGGAACAACATTGTCAATACCACAAATATGACCAATTAGCCAAACTTGCTTTATCCCTCCTTTGTTATTTGTTGTAAGAAATTTTAGGCATTCAATATTCAAAACTAGAAATCAAATTCAGAAGAATGAACTTCATATTCAATGAAAACATAAAAATGTAGAGTCCAAATGACAACAACAATATCCACTTGTCAACATCTAGAGACTGCAACAATATCAAAAGAGAAATAAAAAAGGAATTAATTAAATATTTACAAATTAGATAACTTAGATAGACAATTGAGAGTTCTACAAGAAATTTCAACTCGATAATACACTAAAGTTTTGAGATTTTCACACAATAGTATATCTAGATACAACTGTGTACTAGTTTTTATTTCAATATTTAAAGTTTCCTTGGAAACCCCTCTTCGAGGAATTAATAGATCAAAGTTATGATAAATTTCCAAGCCTTTATTGTGATAGAAGCCTTCGGGTCTGTGACAAATTAGAGAGATATATAACCCCTGTCAATCTGTATACAACATTGCAAATAATTTATAAGAATATTGTATAAAAATATATTTTGAGTAGCTTCATATTAGACTTCCACCATGTTAACAATCAACATAATAGACCAAAGATCAACAACATGGCTTTATGAATTTCAAGCCACATGAAAATTATTCCCTTATGAGGAAAAAAATATAATCAAAGAAAGTAGTTCGTAGGTGCAACATTTACATGAAATATATTAAATTAAATTAAGGTAGAACAGAGAACCACATCACTTGCTTCACTTTCCACCTTTTCTTTCTAAAACTAAAAGGACAAAGTTTTAATTCTGAAACTATTATAACTTATACCATTAAAAAGGAGGTTCTCTTGGTAATATATAGCAACTGCTAAGACATTTTGCAATTTCATCATCATTGCTCCTGTTTTCAATCAAAGTGTTGAAAAGTGAGTGTACAACTTTTCTATCTTTTTTTAGTGTAATTTCATATGAATATGTAAAGTAGTCATTAAATTTAGCATTCTAAATATGTCCACTAAGTGTATATCATTTGCACTATTAAACAAGTGGTATGCATGCACTAAATATTCTTCTTAGGGGAAATAATAAGAAAGAAACAAGAAAATTTTACCCAATATAGACACCTACGCCATGTATGCATGCATGCATGTTGTAAATTCAAATGACCCTATCAAAGAGAACCACTATCATGATCACTGATTAGCAATACCATTATATCAGAAGTTGAATCCAAAAAACAATGCAAGAACATAATCAAATATCAACAATAATAACAAGTGGGCACAAGAAAATTAATCTTGTGAGAATTAACTAGAAAAAACCTCCCACTAACTATAAGAAACAACAAGTAGGAAAAATATAGATGAGGACCAGATCAAATGACTATGAATCACAATTATGTAAATGAAGGAGTTTCAGGAAAAATCATGACACCCTCGACCAAGCCATCCCAAATAGTGGTGAATTGTTGGCAAGATGCCAAGGCAATGGAAAGGAGGAACCACATAATCAACTGCATGATTGTTGATCAATCCTCCAAGCTAATAGGGCAAAATGAACCCTACAGCCTTTTAAAATGATCAAGGTTTTCTAATTTGCCTTGAGAGAAGGGGGTTTTTCGTCAGATGCAAAATGTGGAAGCATATACAAGGCACCTGACTTAGTTTACAGACAACAAACAACATAAAAATTTAGAGGCCCCATTTAATATTTATCTAGTCCTTCTTTCCATTGGCCAATATTTTTCACCCATGAGAAACATGGGAAATAAATAAAGCAGGATGAAAAAATAAGTATCCCTCCCTTTGGAACAGAATAATAATGGTAATATGTTTTTGTGGCTATTATAATCTCATGATTCCTATATGTAGTCTGCATTTTATCTTGCATTGCACTTAGTGTATTGGAATGCATCATTCTTGTTAATGATTGATTGAATGCGGTTGATGTTTAGGAATGTCTCTTTCCTCATCTCCTTATTTGGCTCACAAAGGGGTCTTAACATTCATAGAATAAGGGACAATGGTAATTTTTGATGGAGTGTTTTCTATAAAGAATATTCGCTTGGTATTTTTTCTTTATAAAATGCAAGTAAGATTGGCATCTTGACTCCATGTAGGTATCTTATATCCATAGAGATTAGATGCCCATTTGTACAACAATTAATACCATAGGCATGCTCACTTTTGATTGTTAAGTGTAACTCAGAATATCACCTTCTAGGCCTAGAATAGCTTCCAGTTCAGGACAATGTTATTACATGCACATATGGCTTCCAAGAATATGTTGATGTTGTGTCGGATGAGTTACCTAATAGTCTACCACCAAAGAGAGATATTCAGCACCACATTGATTTGATCCCAAGAGCATCTCTACCTAATCAGGTAGCTTAGCTTACAAAATGAGCCCTACCCACCATGTAGAACTCAATAGACAAGTGATAGACCTCATAAGGAAAGGTGTGGTAAGGGAGAGTATGAGCCCATGTGTTGTACATGTGCTATTAACTCCAAAGAAGGATGGCACGTGGAGGATGTGCATCGATAGCAAGGCAATCAATAAAATCACCATCAAATATAAGTTCCCCATCCCTCATTTGGATGACATGATGGATGTGCTTGCAGGGGCTAAATACTTCAGCAAAATTGATCTATGCAATGGTTATCACTAGATCTGGATTCGAGAGGGGGATGAGTGGAAAACAACCTTCAAGACTAGGGATGGATTATATGAGTGGATGGTTATGCCATTTAGGTTATCTAATGCACCCAGCACCTTCATGAGGCTAATGAATACTATATTACGTCCTTATATTGGTAAGTTTGTGGTGGTTTATTTTGATGATATTTTGGTTTTTAGCAAGAGAAAAGAGGAGCACCTACAACACTTGATATCATATTAGATGTGTTGAGAAAAGAGAAACTCTATGCAAACTTAAAGAAGTGCATATTCATGCAAGAAAGTCTTGTATTTCTGGGCTTTGTCATCTCTACAAATGGTGTTAAAATGGATAAAGAAAAGGTCAAAGCAATTCTAGAATGGCATAGTCCAAGGAGCATAATAGAGGTAGGAAGTTTTCATGGGTGAGCCACATTCTACAAAAAATTCATTCAAAATTTTAGCAGTATTGTAGCACCCATAACAGATTACATGAAAGGAAGGGAATTTGTGTGGACCAAGGAAGCTGAGGAAGCTTTTAATTTTATGAAAAAGAAGGTGATAGAAGCTCCTATTTTACCATTACCAGATTTTGAGAAGGTATTTGAAGTGGATTTTGATGCCTCACATGTGGGCATTGGAGCTGTACTTAGCCAAGAAGGTAAACCCATAGCCTTCTTTAGTGAAAAGTTGAATGAATTAAGGAAGAACTATTCAACTTATGAAGTAGAATTTTGGAGGCTCTTAAGAAAACCACTATTGTGTTTTTCTTTAGTGCACCTACATCTTATCCTAAGAGAGTATTAAGGTCTTCATGTGTTAAGTGTTGTGAGTACGAATGGGTTAAGTTGATTTTATAATTTATATTTTTATTATTTTATGTGGCGTGTGATTAATTTTTCATAAGTGACAAATCTTGGATTTGGACTTAAAGGGGTGTTTTAGAGGTCAAAAATGTCTTTTCCCTTATGTTTTGTATAAAATAGAATCCCTATAGTGATAACCTATGAGTGAGATCCTTCTTGGAATGTGTACAGAGTGATTTGAAACATTTACAGGTGGGGAAAAATACCAAAAATAATGGTGACAAGTTTTTGAGAAGGAAAACCTAATATTTGGTTGCAAGACAAAAAGAAAACTTAACCCTAGTTTATCTCATTCTATTTTGAAAACTAATTTGGGGTTGGCTTTTAGTATCTTTGGAATATTTCCATTTTGACAGAAAAGGGTTTGGAGGAGTTTGGAAGATTGACAAAGAGGAAGTTAGTAGAAAATTAGAAATCAAGGCTTTCCCTAACTTGGTGAAAGTAAGAGGTAGGATTCATGCCATTTTAGAATGTAGAAATGTAATTTTAGATTAAAAATAAATAAATTTAGTTGGCTGTTTTTTCTAAGTACTTGCTAGTTTGTGTGTTTGAAAACCCCATATTTTATGTTGTTTTTATGTCTAATAGGTCATTTAGGGTGTGGGTTGTGTTGGATTTTGATCTCTCTTCTTGGGTTAAGATCCACACGTGTGGGGTTGAGAGTGGTGTGCACCCTCTCTTGGAGAAATTTAATGTGCTATATGATTGTATGAGTTCCTTGTTATTTTAGTGATTGAGTTATGAAATAGAGTAATCATTTATGGTATATGGTATGGTGGTGATTACAGATGATGAGTTAGGCTTGTTTTGCTTGAATTAAGAGTTGTGGGTTATGAAATGGGTGGAGATGAAAATCTTCGTTAAATAATTTTATCAAGAAGTTAGTGACTCCCCTTGACTCTCCCTCTATTATGGATTTGGTAAGAATCCATTTGTTTTGTGAGTGGCATTTTGTGTATATTGTTATGTTGAATTGTTGTGTGTGATTTTATTGTGCAACTGATTTTATTCAGAGCCTCCTAGCCCAAGGGTGGACTTGCTTGCAAGTCCTACAGTTTGAAGGTGAGATAGTCTTGGTCATGCGGGGGTTTTGGAACTTCGTATACTTCTGATATAAGGGTTTTAGAAGATTTTTCTAAAGGATGACTTGTTGTACATTTATTTTTGAAGAGAATAGAAATTTCACAAATCTCCATGACTAATGGATTGTATTAATAGAACACTAAGATGTTCTTCTCAATCTATATGTTGTGTAGGAGTCATGTGAATGGAAAATATTTCTCAATTTCACATGTATTATTCTTTTCTTAAAGTTGAATACTGGCAATTTTGAAAAGAAATTCTTCTATTTAAGATTTCTTAAAACTGGTTATGAATTTTTTAGTAGAATAATTGTATTGTATTAAGTTAAATGATTTATTTTATTTTCCAATTTTTGTAAGAAATTGAATAGTTGAAAGGAAATGATTCTATTTCTGATTTATGAAACTAGGTTTGATTATTTGAGAAAACTAAGTGTATTGTCTTAAGTTAAATGATTTATTTTATCTTCAGATTTTTTTGTAAAATATTGTATAGCTTGTGACAAACATATTTAGTCTTAAGTTTAGTTTTTTTTGGAAGTTTTGCTATCTACAATTCAGAAATAAGCATCCATGTAGAACATTGATTCCGTATAAAAAAAAAATTATTGTGGATTGGTGCAGGATGATTTGTTTTATAACTTATTAACACATTTACAGATAAATTTTCTGGTTATAAAACAAATCAACCTATGCACTAATCCACAATTAAAAAACTATATGGAATCAATTTTCTGCTTATTTATGTGTAAATATCAAAACATTAAAAAAAAGTTAAACTTGAGGTTAAATATTTTTATTGTTAATTGTACAATTTCATAGTAAAAAATCTAAATAATAAAATAAATCATTTAACTTAATATAATACACTTCTTTTGTTCAAATAATGACACATAGTTTTAGAAATCTGAAATAGAAGATTTTTCTTCTAATTGTACAATTTTTTACAAAAATCTAAAAATAAAATAAATTATTTAATTTAAGACAATACATTTATTCTACTCAAATAATCATTTCAAATTTTTAGAAATCTGAAATAAAAGAATTTCTTTTTAGAATTGAGAGTATAAAATTTATCAAGTTTCAAGAAAAGAATAATACATTGTGAAATGGAAAAATATTTTCCATTCACATGGTCCTCCTACACAACATACAATTTGAGAATAACATCTTAGTGTTCTATTAATACAATCCATTAATCATTGAGATCTGTGAAGTTTCTTTTATCTTCAAAAATAAATGTACAACAAAGCCTCAGTGAGATAAGTATTCTAAAACAATCCTATATCTATAGCATACAAAGTTTCAAAAGCCATATTTTTGTAAGTTTCAAATAATGGGAAACTTTCATGCTTATAGGATAAGGATGTGAAGTTACCAAAAATGGTAATTTTAGAATTTTGCTAAAATCTACCAAAAATGGTATTTTTTGTTTTTGTTTAAATTTGGTATTTAGTTTCAGTTATAGTAGGATGGAATGGAATGAGAAGGAATTTGAAAATAGTTCTGAGTTTTCTGGATATTCTGTTGCAATAATAATAGTGTGAATTTTATGTTGTGAACTTTGGTTACATCATCTGGTATCAGAGTAGGAAGATCGTTGGGAGAGGAAGAGGAAGAACAAGTATTGCCTAGATGCAGAGGGATATGCAAAATCTACAAAGAGAATTATGAGAACTTGCAGGTATGATGGCCAATCAGAGATTGAGGCCATGAAGAGATGATTTTGATGAAGATCAACATGTAGGAGTTGAAGAGGAAACACAATTAGAGTGTTTGACTTTTGAGGAAAGGATGCTTAGGGCATTAGAGGGAAAAAATGGCATGATTAAAATTGAAGTTTCTGAGTATGCATGTAGTCTCAAAACAAAGGAGTTGATAGATCGGTTGAACGACATGGGGCAATTCTTTAAATGGAAGACTATGATAGAAGAAAATAAGGTGAATTTTGTATGCACCATGTTAAAGGTTCATGCATCAAGAAACTGATGATCAAATAGCTGCAAGGTATGTAAATGGTCTAAAATTCTCTATTCAAAATGAATTGAGCATGCATAGGGTTAACAATATGGAAGATGCATACCAATTAGCTTTAAAGGCAAAAGAAAAGAAAAGTAGACAATATTTTCAAAGGAATAGAGGAGCAAGGAGAGGGACATCATCTCCCTTGCGAGGTGGTTTGAATTATAGTCGAGGAGAATCATCCCAAGGAATAGAGAAATCAGAAGATATCCAATAAGATCCTCAATGTCAACAAAGAGGAAGAGGATTTTAGAGAGGCAAAGGTTACGGTGGTGGAAGAGGATGGGAAGGCCCACGAAAACCTTTCATTTGTTATATGTGTGGTGAAGAGGGTTATAGGGCATTTGACTGTCCAAACTATCACATGTAAGAAAGGAAACAGGGAGAACAACCTAATTTGAACTTGGTTTAAGCCAAGGATGAAGGAGAAGGGGCGGAACTAGAGGTTCCACCACATGTGGGTGAGAATCTCATGATGAGAAGAGCAATGGTGATTCCAGAAAAAGAGGAAATATAGGTTAAAGGTTGCGATGATTCTTGGCTTCGAACCAATATTTTTTGAACCAGGTGCACCTTAGGACAAAAGGTATGCCAAGTTATTATTGATAGTGGTAGTTGTGAAAATAGGGTTTCTAGAGAAATGGTAGATGAACTTAATCGGCACTATGAAAAACATCCCCATCCTTATTGTATTACATGGTTCAAAAAGGGAAATGAAGTCATTGTTGATAAGAGGTGTTTAATTAAGTTTTCCATAGGAAAGACTTATAAGGATGAAATATGGTGTGATGTCATTCCAATGGATGCATGCCATGTGTTGTTGTGAAGGCCATGGCAATACAACAGGAAGGTAATGCATGATGGAGAAAATAATACATACACTTTTTGGAAAGAAGGTTCCAAAGTGATTTAATTGCCTCTTAAGGATGAAACGAAGATTGAGAGTATGTTGTCCACAGGAGAACTTATCAAGGAAATGATGGTGACAAGGTTCTGTTATGCACTAGTGGTATAAACAGAAGATCGTGAGGAAATACTAGTACCAACAGAAGTAGCAAAGATACCAGAAGAATATGTTGATGTTGTGTCAGATGAGTTACTTGATGGTCTACCACCAAAGAGAGATATTCAGCACCATAATGATTTGATCCCAGGAGCATCTCTACCTAATCAGACAACTTACAAAATGAGTCCTACCCACCATGCAGAACTCAATAGACAAGTGATAGACCTCATAAGGAAAGGTGCCTTAAGTGAGAGTATGTGCCCATGTGTTGTACCTGTGCTATTAACTCCAAAGAAGGATGGCACATGGAGGATGTGCACTGATAGAAGGGCAATCAAAAAAATCATCATCAAATATTGGTTCCCCATCCCTCATTTGGATGACATGATGGATGTGCTTGCATGGGCTACATACTCCAGCAAAATTGATCTATGCAGTGGTTATCATCAAATCCAGATTTGAGAGGGGGATGAGTGAAAAACAACCTTCAAGACTAGGGATGGATTATATGAGTGGATGGTTATGCCATTTGGGTTATCTAATGTACCCAGCATCTTCATGAGGCTAATGAATACTGTACTATGTCCTTATATTGGTAAGTTTGTGGTGGTTTATTTTGATGATATTTTGGTTTTTAGCAAGAGCAAAGAGGAGCACCTACAACACTTAAGGATCATATTAGACGTGTTGAGAAAAGATAAACTCTATGCAAACTTAAAGAAGTGTAGATTCGTGCAAGAAACTTTGGTCTTCATGTGTTAAGTGTTGTGAGTATGAATGGGTTAAGTTCATTTTATAATTTATATTTTTATTATTTTGTGGCATGTGATTAATTTTTCTTAAGTGACAAATTTTGGATTTGGACTTAAGGGGGTGTTTTAGAGGTCAAAACGTGTATTTTCCCTTATGTTTTGTATAAAATAGAATCCCTATAGTGATAACCTATGAGTGAGACCCTTCTTGGAATGTTTAAAAGGTGTTTTGAAACGTTTAGAGGTGGGAAAAATGCCAAAAAATTGGTGACAAGTTTTTGAGAAGGAAAACTTAGTATTTCATTCCAAAACAAAAAGAAAACTTAACCCTAGTTTATCTCATTCTATTTATTTCTATTTTGAGAACTAGCTTGGGGTTGGCTTTTAGTATTTTTTGGAGTATTTTCATTTTGGTAGAAAAGAGTTTGGAGGAGTTTGGAAGCTTGACAAAGAGGAAGTTAGTAGAAAATTAGAAATCAAGGTTTTCCCTAACTTGGTGAAAGTAAGAGGTAGGACTCATGCCATTTTAGAATGTAGAATTGTAATTTTGAATTAAAAATAAAAAAAATTAGTTGGCTATTTTTTCTAAGTACTTGCTTGTTCATGTTCTTGAAAACCCCATATTTTATGTTGTTTTTATGTCTAATAGGTCATTTAGGGTTTGGGTTGTGTTGGATTTTGATCTCTCTTCTTGAGTTAAGATCCACACGTGTGGGGTTGAGAGAGGTTTGGACCCTCTTTTGGAGAAATTTAATGTGCTATGTGATTTTATGAGTTCCTTGTTATTTTAGTGATTGAGTTATGAAATGGAGTAATCATCTATGGTATATTGTATGGTGGTGATTCAACCACAACAAACTTCACCCATAATGCATAATCACCACCATACCATATAGCATAAATGATTTCTCTATTTTCATAATGCAATCACCAAAATAACAAGACACTCATGCCATAACATACCATATAAAATTTCTCTAAGAGACTATCCACACCTCTCTCAACACCACACATGGGTGGATTTTAACCCAAGAGGAGAGATAAACACCCAATACAACTCATACCCCAAATGATAAATTAAACATAAAAACAATACAAAGAAGGGGTTTTCAAGCACATCGACCAGCAAGTATTCAAAAAAACTAGCCAACTAAATTTATTTATTTATAATCCAAACTATCAATTTCTATATTCTAAAAATGACATGAAGGTCTACTTCTCTTTTCCACCATATTAGGGGAAGTCTTGTTTTCCAAATTTTTACTAACTTCATCTTTGTCAAGCTTCCAAAATCCACCAAAGATAATAAAAATCAACCCTAAACTAGTTTTTAAAATAAAAATAAATAGAATGAGATAAACTAGGGTTAGTGTTTTTTTGTCTTGCAACCAAATATTAGGTTTTTCTTCTCAAAAACAAGTCACCAATTTTTGGTAATTTTCCCCACCTCTAAACATTTTAAAAACACTTTTACAACATTCCACTAAGGGCTCCACTCATAAGTTATCACTATAGGGATTCTATATTATAAAAAAGATAAGGAAACACTAATTTTTTAACCTTTAAGAAACCCCCTATGTCCAAATCCTTGATTTGTCACTTAAGGAAAAATAATCACATGCCATATAAAATAATAAAATAAAAAATAAAAAATCAATTAAACTCATTCATACTCAGAACACTTACCACATGAAAACCTTAATCCTATCTAAGGATAAGGCCTAAGTGCACTGGGGAAAAACACAACAATGATTTTCTTAGGAGCTTCTAAAGTTTGTCATTGGGCACATAATTTAACCTATGTATTTGCACATAAACATTAATACATCTGATATGTTGATAACCAGTTGTAGCAACACTTGAGGATCATATTAGATGTGTTGATAAAAGATAAACTCTATGCAAACTTAAAGAAGTGTAGATTCATGCAAGAAAGTTTTGTATTTCTGGGCTTTGTCATCTTTGCAAATCATGTGAAAATGGATACATAAAAGGTTAGAGTAATTCTAGAATGGCGTAGTCCAAGGAGCATAACAGAGGTAAGAAGTTTTGATGGGTTAGCCACATTCTACTGAAAATTAATTCAAAATTTTATCAAAATTGTAGCACCCATAACAGATTGCACGAAATGAAGGAATTTGTGTGGACCAACGAAGCTGAGGAAGCTTCTAAGTTTTTGAAAAAGAAGGTGATAGAAGCTCCTATTTTAGCATTACCAGATTTTGAGAAGGTATTTGAAGTGGATTGTGATGCCTCACATGTGGGCATTGGATCTCTACTTAGCCAAGAAGGTAAACCCATAGCCTTCTTTAGTGAAAAGTTGAATGAGGTAAGGAAGAACTATTTAACTTATGATGTAGAATTTTGGAGGCTCTTAAGAAAACCATTATTGTGTTTTTCTTTAGTGCACCTAGATCTTTTCCTAAGAGAGGATTAAGTTCTTCATGTGTTAAGTGTTGTGAGTATGAATGAGTTAAGTTCATTTTATAATTTACATTTTTATTATTTTATGTGGCATGTGATTAATTTTTCTTAAGTGACAAATCTCGGATTTGGACTTAAAGGGGTGTTTTAGAGGTCAAAAAGTGTCTTTTCCCTTATGTTTTGTATAAAATAAAATCACTATAGTGATAACCTATGAGTGAGACCCTTCTTGGAACATTTAAAAGGCGTTTTGAAACGTTAGAGGTGGGGAAAATACCAAAAAAAACTGGTGACAAGTTTTTGAGAAGGAAAACCTAATATTTGGTTGCAAGACAAAAAGAAAACTTAACCATAGTTTATCTCATTCTATTTATTTAAATTTTGAAAACTAGATTGGGGTTAGTTTTTAGTATCTTTGGAGTATTTTTATTCTGGTAGAAAAGAGTTTGGAGGAGTTTGGAAGCTTGACAAAGAGGAAGTTAGTAGAAAATTAGAAATTAAGGCTTTCCTGAACTTGGTGAAAGTAAGAGCTAGGACTCATGCCATTTTAGAATGTAGAAATGTAATTGTGGATTAAAAATAAATAAATTTAGTTGGTTGTTTTTTCTAAGTACTTGCTAGTTCATGTGCTTGAAAACCCCATATTTTATGCTATTTTTATGTCTAATAGGTCATTTATTGTCTGGGTTGTGTTGGATTTTGATCTCTATTCTTGGGTTAAGATCCACACGTGTGGGGTTGAGAGAGGTGTGGACCCTCTCTTGGAAAAATTTAATGTGATATGTGATTGTATGAGTTCCTTGTTATTTTAGTGATTGGGCTATGAAATAGAGTAATCATTTATGGTATATGGTATGGTGGTGATTCAAGATTATGGGTGGTGATTCAACCATAACAAACTTCACCCATAATGCATAATCACCACCATACCATATACCATAAATGATTACTCTATTTTCATAATGCAATCACCAAAATAACAAGACACTCATGTCATAACATACCATAGAAAATTTCTCTAAGAGACTATCCACACCTCTCTCATCCCCACACATGGGTGGATTTTAACCCAAGAGGAGAAATAAACACTCAATACAACTCATACCCCAAATGACCAATTAGACATAAAAAAAAATACAAAGAAGGGGTTTTCAAGCACACTGACCAGTAAGTACTCAGAAAAACAAGCCAACTAATTTATTTATTTTTAATTGAAACTATCAATTTCTATATTCTAAAAATGACATGAAGGCCTACCTCTCTTTTCCACCAAGTTAGGGGAAGTCTTGGTTTCCTAATTTTTACTAACGTCGTATTTGTCAAGCTTCCAAACTCTGCCGAACCTTTGTCTCTCAAAATGGAAATCTTCCAAAGATAGTAAAAATCAACCCTAAACTAGTTTTCAAAATAAAAATAAAGAGAATGAGATAAACTAAGGTTAGTGTTTTTTGTCTTACAACCAAATATTAGGTTTTTCTTTCTCACAAACAAGTCACCATTTTTTGTTAATTTTCCCCAACTCTAAATGTTTCAAAAACACTTTTTCAAAATTCCAAGAAGGGCTCCACTCATAGGTTATCACTATAGGGGTTTCTATATTATAGAAAAGATACGCAAAAAAAAAAAAAATTAACCTTTAAGAAACCCCCTTATGTCCAAATCCGAGATTTGTCACTTAAGGAAAATTAATCACATGCCATATAAAATAATAAAAAATAAATAGAAAATCAATTGAACTCATTCATACTCAGAACACTTAACACATGAAAACCTTAATACTATCTAAGGATAAGACCTATGTGCACTGGGGAAAAACACAATAGTGATTTTCTTAGGAGCTTCTAAAGTTTGCCATTGGGCACATAATTTAACCTATGTATTTGCACACAAACATTAATACATATGATATGTTGATAACCAATTATAGCAACACTTGAGGATCATATTAGATGTGTTGATAGAAGATACACTCTATGCAAAATTAAAGAAGTGTAGATTCATGCAAGAAAGTTTGGTATTTTTGGGCTTTGTCATCTCTACAAATGGTGTCAAAATAGATACATAAAAGGTCAGAGCAATTCTAGAATGGCATAGTCCAAGGAGCATAACAGAGGTAAGAAGTTTTCATGGGTTAGCCACATTCTACCAAAAATTAATTCAAAATTTTATCAATATTGTAGCACCCATAACAGATTGCATGAAAGGAAGGGAATTTGTGTGGACAAAGGAAGCTGAGGAAGCTTCAATTTTTCTAAAAAAGAAGGTGACAAAAGCTCCTATTTTAGCATTACCAGATTTTGAGAAGGTATTTGAAGTGGATTGTGATGCCTCACATGTGGGCATTGGAGCTCTACTTAGCCAAGAAGGTAAACCCATAGCCTTCTTTAGTGAAAAGTTGAATGAGGTAAGGAAGAACTATTCAACTTATGATGTAGAATTTTGGAGGCTCTTAAGAAAATGACTATTGTGTTTTTCTTCAGTGCACCCAAATCTTATCCTAAGGGAGGATTAAAGTCTTCATGTGTTAAGTGTTGTGAGTATGAATGGGTTAAGTTCATTTTATAATTTATAATTTTATTATTTTATGTGGCGTGTGATTAATTTTTCTTAAGTGACAAATCTAGATTTGGACTTAAGGGGTGTTTTGGAAGTCAAAAAGTGTCTTTTCCATTATGTTTTGTATAAAATAGAATCTCTATAGTGATAACCTATGAGTGAGACCCTTCTTGGAATGTTTAAAAGGTGTTTTGAAACATTTAGAGGTGGGAAAAAATACCAAAAAAACTGGTGACATGTTTTTGAGAAGGAAAACCTAATATTTGGTTGCAAAACAAAAAGAAAACCTAACCCTAGTTTATCTCATTCTATTTATTTATATTTTGAAAAATAGTTTGGGGTTGGTTTTTAGTATCTTTAGAGTATTTTCATTGTGGCAGAAAAGGGTTTGGAGGAGTATGGAAGCTTAAGAAAACCACTATTGTGTTTTTCTTCAATGCACCTAGATCTTATCCTAAGAGAGGATTAAGGTCTTCATGTGTTAAGTATTGTGAGTATGAATGGGTTAAGATCATTTTATAATTTATATTTTTATTATTTTATGTGGAGTGTAATTAATTTTTCTTAAGTGACAAATCTTGGATTTGGACTTAAGGGGGTGTTTTAGAGGTCAAAAAGTGTCTTTTCCCTTATGTTTTGTATAAAATAGAATCTCTATAGTGATAACCTGTGAGTGAGACCCTTATTGGAATGTTTAAAAGGTGTTTTGAAATGTTTAGAGGTGGGTAAAAATACCAAAAAAACTAGTGACAACTTTTTGAGAAGGAAAACCTAATATTTGGTTGTAGGACAAAAAGAAAACCTAACTCTAGTTTATCTCATTCTATTTATTTATATTTTGAAAACTAGTTTGGGGTTAGTTTTTAGTATCTTTGGAGTATTTTCATTTTGGCAAAAAAGGGTTTGGAGGGGTTTGGAAGCTTGACAAAGAGGAATTTAGTAGAAAATTAGAAATCAAGGCTTTCCCTAACTTGGTGAAAGTAAGAGGTAGGACTCGTGCCATTTTAGAATGTAGAAATATAATTTTGGATTAAAATAAATAAATTTAGTTGGCTGTTTTTTCTAAGTACTTGCTAGTTCATATGCTTGAAAACCCCATATTTTATGTTGTTTTTATGCCTAATAGGTCATTTAGGGTGTGGGTTGTGTTGGATTTTGATCTCTCTTCTTGGGTTAAGGATCCACACGTGTGGGGTTGAGAGAGGTGTGGACCCTCTCTTGGAGAAATTTAATGTGCTATGTGATTGTATGAGTTCCTTGTTATTTTAATGATTGGGTTATGAAATAGAGTAATCGTTTATGGTATATGGTATCGTGGTGATTCAACATTATGGGTGGTGATTCAACCACAACAAACTTCACCCATAATGCATAATCACCACCATACCATACACCTTAAATGATTACTCTATGTTCATGATGCAATCACCAAAATAACAAGACACTCATGACATAACATACCATAGAAATTTTCTCTAAGAGACTGTCCACACCTCTCTTAACCCCACACATGGGTGGATCTTAACCCAAGAGGAGAGATAAATACACAATACAACTCATACACCAAATGACCAATTAGACATAAAAATAATACAAAGAAGGGTTTTCAATCACACTAACCATCAAGTACTCAGAATACCAGCCAACTAAATTTATTTATTTTAATTGAAACTATCAATTTCTATATTCTAAAAATGACATGAAGGCCTACCTCTCTTTTCCAGCAAGTTAGGGGAAGTCTTGGTATCCAATTTTTTACTAACTTCATCTTTCAAGCTTCCAAACTCCACCAAACCCTTGTCTCTCAAAATGGAAATCTTCCAAAGATAGTAAAAATCAACCTTAAGGTAGTTTTTAAAATAAAAATAAATAGGATGAGATAAACTAGGTTTAGTGTTTTTTGTCTTGCAACTAAATATTAGGTTTTCTTTCTCAAAAAACAAGTCACTAATTTTTGGTAATTTTCTCCACCTCTAAACGTTTCAAAAACACTTTTTCAACATTCCAAGAAGGGATCCACTCATAGGCTATCACTATAGGGGTTCTATATTATACAAAAGATAAGGAAAAAAAAATTTAACCTTTAAGAAACTTCCTTATGTGCAAATCTGAGATTTGTCACTTAAGGAAAATTAATCACATGCCATATAAAATTTTAAAAAAAATAGAAATCAATTGAACTAATTCATACTAAGAACACTTAACACATGAAAACCTTAATTCTATCTAAGGATAAGGCCTAAGTGCACTAGGAAAAAACACAACAGTAATTTTCTTAGGAGTTTCTAAAGTTTGCCATTGGGCACATAATTTAACTTATGTGTTTGCACAGAAATGTTAATACATATGATATGTTGATAACCAGTTGTAGCAACACTTGATGATCATATTAGATGTGTTGATAAAAGATAAACTCTATGCAAACTTCAAGAAGTGTAGATTCATGCAAGAAAGTCTGGTATTTCTAGGCTTTGTCATCTCTACAAATGGTGTCAAAATGGATACATAAAAGGTCAAAGCAAGTCTAGAATGACATAGTCCAAGGAGCATAATAGAGGTAAGAAGTTTTCATGGGTTATCCATGTTCTACTGAAAATTAATTCAAAATTTTAGCAATATTGTAGCACCCATAACAGATTGTACGAAATGAAGGGAATTTATGTGGACTAAGGAAGTTGAGGAAGCTTTTAAGTTTCTAAAAAAGAAGGTGACAGAAGCTCCTATTTTAGCATTACCAAATTTTGAGAAGGTATTTGAAGTGGATTGTGATGCCTCACATGTGGGCATTGGAGCTCTACTTAGCCAAGAAGGTAAACCCATAGCCTTCTTTAGTGAAAAGTTGAATGATGTAGGGAACAACTATTCAACTTATGATGTAGAATTTTGGAGGCTCTTAACAAAACCACTATTATGTTTTTCTTCAGTGCATCTAGACCTTATCCTAAGAGAGGATTAAGGTCTTCATGTGTTAAGTGTTGTGAGTATGAATGGGTTAAAGTTCATTTTATAATTTATATTTTTATTATTTTATGTGGCATGTAATTAATTTTTCTTAAGTGACAAATCTCGGGTTTGGACTTAAGGGGGTGTTTTAGAGGTCAAAAATTGTCTTTTCCCTTATGTTTTGTATAAAATAGAATCTTTATAGTGATAACCCATGAGTGAGATCCTTCTTGGAATGTTTAAAAGGTGTTTTGAAACATTTAGAGGTGGGGAAAAATATCAAAAAAACTGGTGACAAGTTTTTGAGAAGGAAAACCTAATATTTGATTGCAAGACAAAAAGAAAACCTAACCCTAGTTTATCTCATTCTATTTATTTATATTTTGAAAACTAGTTTGGGGTTGGTTTTTAGTATCTTTGGAGTATTTTCATTTTGGTAGAAAAGGGTTTGGAGGAGTTTGGAAGCTTGACAATGAGGAAGTTAGTAGAAAATTAGAAATCAAGGCTTTCCCTAAATTGGTGAAAGTAAGAGGTAGGACTCATGCCATTTTAGAATGTAGAAATGTAATTTTGGATTAAAATAAATAAATTTAGTTGGCTGTTTTTCTAAGTACTTACTGGTTCGTGTGTTTGAAAACCCCATATTTTATGCTATTTTTATGTCTAATAGGTCACTTAGGGTGTGTGTTGTGTTGGATTTTTATCTCTCTTCTTGGGTTAAGATCCACACGTGTGGGGTTGAGAGAGGTGTGTACGGTGCTCTCTTGGGGAAATTTAATGTGCTATGTGATTTTATGAGTTCCTTGTTATTTTAGTGATTGAGTTATGAAATAGAGTAATAATTTATGGTATATGGTATGGTGGTGATTCAACCACAACAAACTTCACCCATAATGCATAATCACCACCATACCATATACCATAAATGATTACTCTATTTTCACAATGCAATCACTAAAATAATAAGACACTCATGTAATAACATACTATAGAAAATTTCTCTAAGAGACTATCCACACCTCTATCAACCTCGCACATGGGTGGATCTTAACCTAAGAGGAGAGATAAACACCCAATACAACTCATACTCCAAAAGACCAATTAGACATAAAAACAATACAAAGAAGGGGTTTTCAAGCACACTAACCAGCAAGTACTTAAAAAAACCAGCCAACTAAATTTATTTATTTTTAATCCAAACTATCATTTTCTATATTTTAAAAATGACATGAAGGCCAACCTCTCTTTTCTACCAAGTTCTACTTGGGGAAGTCTTGGTTTCCAATTTTTTACAAACTTCATCTTTGTCAAGCTTCCAAACTCAAAAAACCCTTGTCTCTCAAAATAGAAATCTTCCAAAGATAGTAAAAATCAACCCTAAATTAGTTTTCAAAATAAAAATAAATAGAATGAGATAAACTAGGGTTAGTGTTTTTTGTCTTCTGACCAAATATTAGGTTTTTCCTTCTCAAAAATAAGTCACCAATTTTTTGGTAATTTTCCCCACCTCTAAACGTTTCAAAAACACTTTTTCAAAATTCTAAGAAGGGCTCCACTCATAGGTTATCACTATAGGGGTTCTATATAATACAAAAGATAAGGAAAAAAATATTTGTTAATCTTTAAGAAACCCCCTTATGTCCAAATCTGAGATTTGTCACTTAAGGAAAATTAATCACATGCCATATAAAATAATAAAATAAATAAATAGTAAATCAATTGAACTCATTCATACGCAGAACACTTAACAATTGAAACCTTAATCCTATCTAAGGATAAGGCCTAAGTGCACTGCAAAGAAACACAACAGTGATTTTCTTAAGAGCTTCTAAAGTTTTCCATTGGGCACATAATTTAACCTATGTATTTGTACACAAACGTTAATACATCTAATATGTTGATAACCAATTGTAGCAACACTTGAGGATCATATTAGGTGTTTATAAAAGATAAACTCTATGCAAACTTAAAGAAGTGTAGATTCATGCAAGAAAGTTTGGTATTTCTGGGCTTTGTCATCTCTGCAAATGTTGTCAAAATGGATACATAAAAGGTTAGAGAAATTCTAGACTAGCGTAGTCCAAGGAGCATAACAGAGGTAAGAAGTTTTCATGGGTTAGCCACATTCTACCAAAAATTAATTCAAAATTTTAGCAATATTGTAGCACCCATAACAGATTACACAAAAGGAAGGGAATTTGTGTGGACCAAGGAAGCTGAGGAAGCTTTTAAGTTTCTAAAAAAGAAGGTGACATAAGCTCCTATTTTAGAATTACCAGATTTTGAGAAGGTATTTGAAGTAGATTGTGATGCCTCACATGTGCGCATTGGAGCTCTACTTAGACAAGAAGGTAAACCCATAGCCTTCTTTAGTGAAAAGTTGAATGAGGTAAGGAAGAACTATTCAACTTATGATGTAGAATTTTGGAGGCTCTTAAGAAAACCACTATTGTATTTTTCTTCATTGTACCTAGATCTTATCTTAAGAGAGGATTGAGGTCTTCATGCATTAATTGTTGCAAGTATGAATGGGTTAAGTTTATTTTATAATTTATATTTTTATTATTTTATGTGGTGTGTGATTAATTTTTCTTAAGTGACAAATCTCAGATTTTGACTTAAGGGGGTGTTTTAGAGGTTAAAAAATGTCTTTTCCCTTATGTTTTGTATAAAATAGAATCCCTATAGTGATAAGCTATGAGTGAGACCCTTCTTGGAATTTTTAAAAGGTGTTTTGAAACATTTCGAGGTGGGGAAAAATACCAAAAAAATTGGTGACAAGTTTTTGAGAAGGAAAACCTAATATTTGGTTGTAAGACAAAAAGAAAACCTAACCCTAGTTTATCTCATTCTATTTATTTGAATTTTGAAAACTAGTTTGGGGTTGCTTTTTATTATCTTTGGAGTATTTTCATTTTGGCAGAAAAGTGTTTGGAGGAGTTTGGAAGCTTATAAAGAGGAGGTTAGTAGAAAATTAGAAATCAAGGCTTTCCCTAAGTTGGTGAAAGTAAGAGGTAGGACTCATGCCATTTTAGAATGTAGAAATGTAATTTTGGATAAAAATAAATAAATTTACTTGGTTGTTTTTTCTAAGTACTTTCTGGTTCATGTGCTTGAAAACCCTATATTTTATGTTGTTTTTATGCTTAATAGGTCATTAGGGTGTGGGTTGTGTTGGATTTTGATCTCTCTTCTTGGATTAAGATCCACACGTGTAGGGTTGAGAGAGGTGTGGACCCTCTCTTGGAGAAATTTAATGTGCTATGTGATTGTATGAGGTCCTTGTTATTTTAATGATTGGGTTATAAAATAGAGTAATCATTTATGGTATATGGTATGGTGGTGATTCAACATTATGGGTGGTGATTCAACCACAACAAAGTTCACCAATAATGCATAATCACCACCATACCATATACCATAAATGATTACTCTATTTTCACAATGCAATCACTAAAATAACAAGACACTCATGCCATAACATACCATAGGAAATTTCTCTATGAGACTGTCCACACCTCTCTCAACCCCACACATGGGTAGATTTTAATCCAAGAGGAGAGATAAACACCCAATACAACTCATACCCAAAATGACCAATTAGACATAAAAACAATACAAAGAAGGGGTTTTCAAGCACACTAGTGAGCAAGTACACAGAAAAACTAGCCAACTAAATTTATTTATTTTTAATCCAAACTATCAATTTCTATATTCTAAACATGACATGAAGGCCTACCTCTCTTTTCCACTAAGTTAGGGGAAGTCTTGGTTTCCAATTTTTTACTAACGTCGTCTTTGTCAAGCTTCCAAACTCCACCAAACCCTTGTCTCTCAAAATGGAAATCTTCCAAAGATAGTAAAAATCAACCCTAAACTAGTTTTCAAAATTAAAGAGAATGAGATAAACTAGGGTTAGTGTTTTTTGTCTTACAACCAAATATTAGGTTTTCCTTCTCAAAAACAAGTCACCAATTTTTGGTAATTTTCCCCACCTCTAAACATTTCAAAAACACTTTTTCAACATTCCAAGAAGGGTTCCACTCATAGGTTATCACTATAGGGGTTCTATATTATAGAAAAAATAAGGAAAAAATAATTTTTTAACCTTTAAGAAACTCCCTTATGTCCAAATTCGAGATTTGTCACTTAAGGAAAATTAATCACATGCCATATAAAATAATAAAAAAATAAACAGAAAATCAATTAAACTCATTCATACTCAAAACACTTATCACATAAAAACCTTAATACTATCTAAGGATAAGACCTAAGTGCACTGGGGAAAAACACAATAGTGATTTTCTTAGGAGCTTCTAAAGTTTGCCATTGGGCACATAATTTAACCTATGTATTTGCACACAAATATTAATACATCTGATATGTTGATAACCAATTGTAGTAACACTTGAGGATCATATTAGATGTGTTGATAGAAGATACACTCTATGCAAACTTAAAGAAGTGTAGATTCATGCAAAAAAGTCTGGTATTTATGGGTTTTGTCGTCTCTGCAAATGGTGTCAAAATGGATACTTAAAGGTCAGAGCAATTCTAGAATGTCATAGTCCAAGGAGCATAATAGAGGTAAGAAGTTTTCATGGGTTAGCCACATTCTACCAAAAATTAATTCAAAATTTTAGCAATATTGTAGCACCCATAACAGATTGCTCAAAAGGAAGGGAATTTGTGTGGACGAAGTGTAGTGCCCCTCACCTTGTCTTTTGTCGGACTGATAGTTTTTCTAGTAGGATTAAACACTACAACATTTTGTTGGATGATGAACTCTCTGTTATCATGCTAGTTGATTATGGACCTATTGTTATGATGATGTTTTATTACTGGAATTTTTCACTTTCACAATTTGTTGGACATATATGAGGTTATGGATTAATGTTATTCTAAGTTTAATGTGTTATTTGATCATGGTTATGATGCTTTAACAGTGGTTGTTATATTAGATCGTTATATAATTGATTATTCTATTCTATTGATAAGTAATCAGAAATCATTTGTAATGTAGTTATTTATTGATGTGTTTATGTGAATGGAACATTGTCGTATTACTCGTGTTTGAGTACCCTGCCACACTGTGACTTCCATTTACTGTATGACTTTATGATGATATATATTTTCATGGTTGACTATGTGGTTTGCTACAAGATGAAGGTACCAGACATCGACTCCACTTGAATTAACAGGTCTGAGCGTGCCTTCACCAATAGAATTGTTGAATGGAGTTAGCATAAGGTTCCCTAGTCATTGCTATTAGTTTTGTCTGTTTGTCTCTGTGGTTGTCATCTAGCTCTCTATTCGTGCATGATGGTCAAGTATTGTTTGACAATTAGGTTTAGCTAGTTTAGAATTACCTGATTTATGATTGGTTAATTGTTATATTTAAATGGAGCTAATAGATTGAGAATACAATTTTGATAAATAAATATAATTGTTTAATTAAAGTTATAAATTGATAAAATTAAAATAAAGAAAATAAAATACATAAATATATATAAACAATTACAAATCTTGATAAAATAAATTTATAGGTAACATTAAAATAATAAAAATAATATTTTAATGAATATTGTAAATGAATTTTGGTTGTCGATTGATTGGAGCTTTAGATCATGAGTCATTCCTCCTAAAAAGGTGGGAAGATCTCTCTCTCTAAAAACTAAATTGGCTGGAAAAGAAAAGGGGGAGGAAGAAGAATTGAGGAGGGAGATTGGAGGTCTGGTTTTCACAGCTGTAGGAGTGATCCTGACATCGAATTCTCAGAGCAGAGAAGCCAGGTTCCATCGTATCTATATTTATTTCTGGTTTGATTAATTTTGGTTGTGAGTTTGTCAGATATATTGATTGATTGTTCCTAAGGTCTTTAAATCCTACCAAATGATCACTCTTTTTTTCTGATTAAACATTGCTTTTCCTTTATCATCCAAAATCTTTATGCATGTGCCCATTTAGTAAGTCACATATATCCAGTAGAAGAATACAAAAGATAGCCTCTTTATTGTAGCTCATGGTCTGCTTTACAAACCCTAATTAACGGCAAGGAATAGATTGGAAGTATATATCAATTTGGCTCATTCTGCATTGAAAAAATATTAGTCAGGCGGCACTTGCGATGAACCTTTCCTTGACTTCAACAGAGTCAGTAATCCTCAATTTTCATAACAAGACCCAAATCAATAAGCGATGTTGCTGTAAATACTCTTAAGCCTATATCCATATGTGATCTACAGTCACCAAGAAATCACATCCACATAACCAGCTTATATTTAATAGATTTCTCAATGATAAAGTTTAGGGCTTCCTCTAGAAGGCCAGCATAGCCCAAAAAGGTCAACCATACACACACAACAACCAGTTGTAGGTGAAAATATGATAAGGGTTCCAATTGTGATTGAAGTATGAACAGTTCTCATGCTCTAAATCTGCGCGGCTGCATGCACTAGAATACAAGCAAAGATTTCATTGATCTGAGGTGTTTGCTTGTCAAGTTGCTCTCACCCATATATTTCTACCTGATATTTGTTTTCCAACTACCAGTACTTATCAAATTGTCTTCCTTATAATTTGCTTGTTTGATGGACAATGACATGTACAACTTAAAAAGATTGGTGCACGGCCAAAGTTGACATTAAAGAGGGATTGTCTCTGTTAGAAGTTTCAAGTTTTAATTAGATCATTATGTGCATTTCTGTAATCATTGCAATCCATAGATGACCTCTTTTGGAGGCGTTCTATCATACAGTTCACATATCCACCTAGTTGGGCCATTGCAACCACAATATATGATAGATACCTTTATCTTTATGCTTTGATGGTTTTGCATATCGTTACCACACCTTATCCAGTCACCGGCAGGGCGTCTAACTTAAGGTTGTCATTATATAATTAAATGTTACCTTCAATACACTAGTTTTTTTTAAAATCTCACGTGCTTATCAACTGTCAGCTTTACAAATAGGTAGCAACCTATAACCTTTTACCTTTGCTGAAATATGAAATCTGCAACATAAAAGGCAAAGTCTATTTATCCAAAATAATGTAACTGCAACATTTGTAGCTAATAGTTTTTGGATTAGATATATATATGCTTTCTCATCAGTTTGGTGTTCAAATGGGAACAAATTTCTAATAGGTCTTGGAAGTGTTTGTAATTTTAAATACATTTAATTGCATCTGTCATAAAATCTTATTTAGTGAATACCAGAATGTCTAGTATTTTACGAATTTTGACATTGTGAAGGAGTTACCGTTAACTTCACTTCAAAACAAGAAAAGATATGGTCTAATATTATCTATACCACATTTTTTGGTCCAACCTCAAACACATTATTTTCATACAATCACTGGATATTACAGTGAAGTCTAAAGGTAAAAGGGTGTTGCTTTCTATTTACCTGATATATTGTTCAAATATGGTAACCTTAGGTTTTCACTTTATGACCTTATATATTATTTAAATTTTGTACACCTAATTTATTACCTTTGACAGAAGATTTATGTAGTAATAGTAAATCCTGTTTAAGTAAATAACAACATATATATACCTGTTCTTTGATGAAAAATACTTACTATCCAATGACCCATGGAATATATTATTATTATTATTATTATTATTATTATTATTATTATTATTATTATTATTATGTATGTTAGATAATGCTACTTGATTTGTCAAGTAATGCAACCATGGAACCTTAGAGGACAAGTGGTTAGTTTAATGATGTATATAGATACGTTAAACATTACTTTGTTATCATATTCATAAAAAAAAAATTATCCTATTTTGTATAGCATAGATGTGTTGTTCTCTAAAGGTGTTCATGGCGGGGTGTTACACAAAGGAAGCTGAGGAAGCTTCTATTTTTCTAAAAAAGAACATGATAGAAGCTCCTATTTTAGCATTACTAGATTTTGAGAAGGTATTTGAAGTGGATTGTGATGCCTCACATGTGCGCATTGGAGCTCTACTTAGCCAAGAAGGTAAACTCATAGCCTTTTTCAGTGAAAAGTTGAATGAGGTAAGGAAGAACTATTCAACTTATGATGTAAAATTTTGGAGGCTCTTAACAAAACGACTATTGTCTTTTTCCTCAGTGCACCCAGATCTTATCCTAAGAGAGGATTAAGGTCTTCATGTGTTAAGTGTTGAGAGTATTAATGGGTTAAGTTCATTTTATAATTTACATTTTTATTATTTTATGTGGTGTGTGATTAATTTTTATTAAGTGACAAATCTCGGATTTGGACTTAAGGGGGTGTTTTAGAGGTCAAAAAGTGTCTTTTCCCTTATGTTTTGTATAAAATAGAATCCCTATAGTGATAAGCTATGAGTAAGACCCTTCTTGGAATGTTTAAAAGGTGTTTTGAAACGTTTAGAGGTGGGGAAAAATACCAAAAAAATAGGTGACAAGTTTTTGGGAAGGAAAACCTAATATTTGGTTGCAAGACAAAAAGAAAAAACCTAACCCTAGTTTATCTCATTCTATTTATTTATATTTTGAAAACTAGTTTGGGGTTGGTTTTTAGTATCTTTGGAGTATTTTCATTTTGGTAGAAAAGGGTTTGGAGCAGTTTGGAAGCTTGACAAAGAGGAAGTTAGTAGAAAATTAGAAATTAAGGCTTTCCCTAACTTGGTGAAAAGTAAGAGGTAAGACTCATGCCATTTTAGAATGTAGAAATGTAATTTTGGATTATAAATAAATAAATTTAGTTGGCTATTTTTTCTAAGTACTTGCTGGTTCGTGTGCTTGAAAACCCTAAATTTTATGTTGTTTTTATGTCTAATAGGTCATTTAGGGTGTGAGTTGTGTTGGATTTTGATCTCTCTTCTTGGGTTAAGATCCACAAGTGTGGAGTTGAGAGAGGTGTGAACCCTCTCTTGGAGAAATTTAATGTGCTATGTGATTGTATGAGTTCCTTGTTATTTTAGTGATTTGGTTATGAAATAGAGTAATCATTTATGGTATATTGTATAATGGTGATTCAACATTATGGGTGGTGATTCAACCACAAAAAACTTCACCCATAATAAATAATCACCACCATACCATTTACAATAAATTATTACTCTATTTTCACAATGCAATCACCAAAATAACAAGACACTCATGAAATAACATACCATAGAAAATATTTCTAAGAGACTGTCCACACCTATCTCAATCCCACACATGGGTGGATTTTAACCCAAGAGGAGAGATAAACACCCAATACAACTCATACCCAAATGATCAATTAGACATAGAAACAATACAAAGAAGGGGTTTTCAAGAAGCCAACTAAATTTATTTATTTTTAATCCAAACTATCAATTTCTATATTCTAAAAATGACATGAAGGCCTACATCTCTTTCCACCAAGTTAGGGGAAGCTTTGGTTTCTAATTTTTTACTTACGTCATCTTTGTCAAGCTTCCAAACTCCGCCAAACCCTTGTCTCTCAAAATGGAAATCTTCCAAAGATAGTAAAAATCAACCCTAAACTAGTTTTCAAAATAAAAATAAATAGAATGAGATAAACTAGGGTTAGTGTTTTTTGTCTTGCAACCAAATATTAGGTTTTCCTTCTCAAAAACAAGTCACCAACTTTTTGGAAATTTTCCCCACCTCTAAACATTTCAAAAACATTTTTTCAACATTCCAAGAAGGGCTCCACTCATAGGTTATCACTATAGGGGTTCTGAGATTTGTCACTTAAGGAAAATTAATCACATGCCATATAAAATAATAAAAAAATAAATAGAAAATCAATTGAACTCATTCATACTAAAAATACTTAACACATGAAAACCTTAATCCTATCTAAGGATAAGGCCTAAGTGCATAGGGGAAAAACACAACAGTTATTTTCTTAGGAGCTTCATAAGTTTGCCATTGGGCACATGAAAACCTTAATCTGATATGTTGATAAGTAGTTGTAGAAACACTTGAGGATCAAATTAGATGTGTTGATAAAAGATAAACTCTATGCAAAATTAAAGAAGTGTAGATTCATGAAGAAACTCTGGTATTTCTAGGCTTCGTCATCTCTGCAAATGGTGTCAAAATGGATACATAAAAGGTCAGAGCAATTCTAGAATCGTGTAGTCTAAGGAGCATAACAAAGGTAAGAAGTTTTCATGGGTTAGCCACATTCTACTAAAAATTAATTAAAATTTTTAGCAATATTGTAGCACCCATAACAGATTGCATGAAAGGAAGGGAATTTGTGTGGACCAAGGAAGCTGAGGAGGCTTTTAAGTTTCTGAAAAAGATGGCGATAGAAGCTCCTATTTTAGCATTACCAAATTTTGAGAAGGTATTTGAAGTGGATTATGATGCCTCACATGTGGGCATTGGAGATCTACTTAGCCAAGAAGGTAAACCGATAGCCTTCTTTAAAGAAAAGTTGAATGATCTAAGGAAGAACTATTCAACTTATGATGTAGAATTTTGGAGGCTCTTAAGAAAACCACTATTGTGTTTTTCTTCAGTGCACCAAGATCTTATCCTAAGAGAGGATTAAGGTCCTCATGTGTTAAGTGTTGTGAGTATGAATGGGTTAGGATCATTTTATAATTTATATTTTCATTATTTTATGTGGAGTGTGATTATTTTTTCTTAAGTGACAAATCTGGATTTGGACTTAAGGGGTGTTTTAGAAGTCAAAAAGTGTCTTTTCCTTTATGTTTTGTATAAAATAGAATCTCTATAATGATAACCTATGAGTGAGACCCTTCTTGGAATGTTTAAAAGGTGTTTTGAAACATTTAGAGGTGGGAAAACAATACCAAAAAAATTTGGTGACAAGTTTTTGAGAAGGAAAACCTAATATTTGGTTGCAAGACAAAAAGAAAACCTAACCCTAGTTTATCTCATTCTATTTATTTATATTTTGAAAACTAGTTTGGGGTTAATTTTTAGTATCTTTGGAGTATTTTCATTTTGGTAGAAAAGGGTTTGGAGGAGTTTGGAAGCTTGACAAAAGGAAGTTAGCAGAAAATTAGAAATCAAGGCTTTCCCTAACTTAGTGAAAGTAAGAGGTAGGACTCATGCCGTTTTAAAATGTAGAAATGTAATTTTGGATTAAAATAAATAAATTTAGTTGGTTGTTTTTTCTAAGTACTTGCAGGTTCATGTGCTTGAAAAACCCATATTTTATGTTGTTTTTATGCCTAATGTCATTTAGGGTGTGGGTTGTGTTGGATTTTTATCTCTCTTCTTGGGTTAAGATCCACACGTGTGGGGTTGAGAGAGGTGTGGACCCTCTCTTGGAGAAATTTAATGTGATATGTGATTGTATGAATTCCTTGTTATTTTAGTGATTGGGTTATTAAATAGAGTAATCATTTATGGTATATGGTATGGTGGTGATTCAACATTATGGGTGGTGATTCAACCACAACAAACTTCACCCCTAATGCATAATCACCACCATACCGTATACCATAAATGATTAATCTATTTTCACAATGCAATCACCAAAATAACAAGACACTCATGCCATAACATACCATAAAAAATTTCTCTAAGAGACTGTCCACACCTCTCTCAACCCCACACATGGGTGGATTTTAACCCAAGAGGAGAGATAAACACCCAATTCAACTCATACCCCAAATGACCAATTAGACATAAAAAAATACAAAGAAAGGGTTTTCAAGAAAACTGACCAACAAGTACTCAGAAAAACAAGCCAACTAAATTTACATATTTTAATTCAAACTATCAATTTCTATATTATAAAAATGACATGAAGGCCTACATCTCCTTTCCACCAAGTTAGGGGAAGTCTTGGTTTCTAATTGTTTACTAACGTCGTCTTTGTCAAGATTCCAAACTGTGCCAAACCCTTGTCTCTCAAAATGGAAATCTTCCAAAGATAGTAAAAATCAAGCCTAAACTAATTTTCAAAATAAAAATAAATAGAATGAGATAAACTAGGGTTAGTGTTTTTTGTCTTGCAATCAAATATTAGGTTTTCCTTCTCAAAAACAAGTCACGAATTTTTTGGTAATTTTCCCCACCTCTAAACATTTGAAAAATACTTTTTAAACATTCTAAGAAGGGCTCCACTCATAGGTTATCACTATAGGGGTTCTATATAATACAAAAGATAAAGAAAAAAATATTTTTTAACCTTTAAGAAACCCCCTTATGTCCAAATCCAAGATTTGTCACTTATAGAAAATTAATCAAATGCCATACAAAATAATAAATAAATCAATAGAAAATCAATTGAACTCATTCATACTTGAACACTTAACACATGAAAACCTTAATCCTATCTAAGGATAAGGCCTAAGTGCACTGGGAAAAAACATAATGGTGATTTTCTTAGGAGCTTCTAATGTTTTCCATTGGGCACATAATTTAACCTATGTATTTGAACACAAATGTTAATACATTTGATATGTTAATAACCAATTGTAGCAACACTTGAGGATCATATTAGATGTGTTGATAAAAGACAAACTCTATGCAAACTTAAAGAAGTGTAGATTCATGCAAGAAAGTCTGGTATTTCTAGGCTTTGTCATATCTACAAATGGTGTCAAAATGGATACATAAAAGGTCAGAGCAATTCTAGATTGGTGTAGTCCAAGGAGCATAACAGAGGTAATAAGTTTTCATGGGTTAGCCACATTTTACCAACAATTAATTCAAAATTTTAGCAATATTGTAGCACCTATAATAGATTACACGAAAGGAAGGGAATTTGTGTGGACCAAGGAAGCTGAGGAAGCTTTTAAGTTTCTAAAAAAGGTGACAGACGCTCCTATTTTAGCATTACTAGATTTTGAGAAGGTATTTGAAGTGGATTGTGATGCCTCACATGTGGGCATTCGATCTCTACTTAGCCAAGAAGGTAAACCCATAGCCTTCTTTAGTGAAAAGTTGAATGAGGTAAGGAAGAACTATTTAACTTATGATGTAGAATTTTGGAGGCTCTTAAGAAAACCACTATTGTGTTTTTCTTCATTGCACCTAGATCTTATGCTAAAAGAGGATTAAGGTCTTAATGTGTTAAGTGTTGTGAGTATGAATGGGTTAAGTTCATTTTATAATTTATTTTTTTATTATTTTATGTGTCTTGTGATTAATTTTTCTTAAGTGACAAATCTCAGTTTTGGAATTAAGGGGGTGTTTTAGAGGTCAAAAAATATTTTCTCCCTTATGTTTTGTATAAAATAGAATCTTTTAGTGATAGGCTATGAGTGAGACCCTTCTTAGAATGTTTAAAAGGTGTTTTGAAACGTTTAGAGGTGGGGAAAAATACCAAAAATACTGGTGTCAAGTTTTTGAGATGGAAAACCTAATATTTTGTTGCAAGACAAAAAGAAAACTTAACCATAGTTTATCTCATTGTATTTATTTAAATTTTGAAAACTAGTTTGGGGTTGGTTTTTAGTATCTTTGGAGTATTTTCATTTTGGCAGAAAAGGGTTTGGACGAGTTTGGAAGCTTGACAAAGAGGAAGTTAGTTGAAAATTAGAAATCAAGGCTTTCCCTAATTTGGTGAAAGTAAGAGGTAGGACTCATGCCATTTTAGAATGTAGAAATGTAATTTTGGATTAAAAATAAATAAATTTAGTTGGCTGTTTTTACTAAGTACTTTCTAGTTCGTGTGCTTGAAGACCCCATATTTTATGTTGTTTTTGTCTAATAAGTCATTTAGGGTGTGGGTTGTGTTGGATTTTGATCTTTTCTTGGGTTAAGATCTACATGTGTGGGGTTGAGAGCGGTGTTGACCCTCTCTTGGAGAAATTTAATGTGATATGTGATTGTATGAGTTCATTGTTATTTTAGTGATTGGGTTATGAAATAGAGTAATCATTTATGGTATATAGTATGGTGGTGATTCAACATTATGGGTGGTGATTCAACCACAACAAACTTCACTCATAATGCATAATCACCACCATACCATATACCATAAATGATTAGTCTATTTTCACAATGTAATCACCAAAACAACTAGACATGCATGCCATAACATGCCATAGAAAATTTCTCTAAGAGATTGTCCACACCTCTCTCAACCCCACACATGGATGGATCTTAACCCAAGAGGTGAGCTAAACACCCAATACAACTCATACCCCAAATGACCAATTAGACATAAAACAATACAAAGAAGGGGTTTTCAAGCACACTAACCAGCAAGTACTCAAAAAATCCAACCAACTAAATTTGTTTATTTTTAATCCAAACTATCAATTTCTATATTCTAAGAATGGCATGAACATCTACCTCTCTTTTTGTCCAAGTTAGGGGAAGTCTTGGTTTCCAATTTTTTACTAACTTCATCTTTGTCAAGCTTCCAAACTCCACCAAACCCTTGTCTCTCAAAATGGAAATCTTCCAAAGATAGTAAAAGTCATCCCTAATCTAGTTTTCAAAATAAAAATAAATAGAATGAGATAAACTAAGTGTTTTTTGTCTTGCAACCAAATATTAGGTTTTCCTTCTCAAAAACAAGTCACCAATTTTTTGGTAATTTTCCCCACCTCTAAACATTTCAAAAACACTTTTTCAACATTCCAAGAAGGGCTCTATTCATAGGTTATCACTATAGGGGTTCTATATTATACAAAAGATAATGAAAAAAATATTTTTTAACTTTAAGAAAACCCATTATGTCCAAATCCGAGATTTGTCACTTAAGGAAAATTAATCACATGCCATATAAAATAATAAAAAAATAAATAGAAAATCAATTGAACTCATTCATACTCAGAACACTTAACACATGAAAACCTTAATCCTATCTTAGGAGGTTCTAAAGTTTGCCATTGGGCACATAATTTAACCTATGTATTTGCACACAAACGTTTATACATCTGATATGATGGTCGAATCAATATTCAAATAAAATTAACATACAAATCCTATTTAATCTTTACTTCATAAATTTATGATAATTAAACAAAACATATAATCTAATGTTCAAGTCATTCTAATACAAACTTATATACCCACATCTCATTTAATCATCTACAAAATTAATGCAGAAACTTTTGGTGGTCATAACTTTTGACCCAGAGGTCCGTTAGAGCTAAAATTTGATGGGAAGATGTGTCTTAAAAAGTTTATTAGAAATCCCACCAAATTAGTAAATTCAGTAGGTCAGCATTTTGACACTTTATCAAGACCTTATCGATCATCTAGGGCCTCAAAATGAGGTTTTAATTTTTTTTCGAGATTTTCCAAGTTTTTTTCTAATTATTTTCTAAACTTTACTTTCAAATAATTAGAAAGTTGATGATTAGTCGTATTTTTGTAAGTTTCAAATAATGAGAAACTTTCATAGTCATAGGATAAGGATGCAAAGTTACCAAAAATGGCAATTTTAGAAAGTTGCTAAAATCTGCCAAAAATGGTAATTTTTTTTGTTTTTGTTTAAATTTGGTATTTAGTTTCAGTTGTAGCTAGATGGAATGGAATGAGAAGGAATTTGAAAATAGTTCTAAGTTTTCTAGATATTTTGTTACAATAATAATAGTGTGAATTTTATGTTGTGAAGTTTGGTTACATCATTTGGTATCAGAGTAGGAAGATGGTTGGGAGAGGAAGAGGAAGAGTAGGTATCCCAAATATAGAGGGATATGCAAAATCTCCAAAGAGAAGTATGTGAACTTGCAGGTATGATGGTCAATCAAAGATTGAGACCACAAAGAGATGATTCTGATGAAGAAATAGGCCAAGAAGATGAAGATCAACATGTAGGAGTTGAAGAGGAAGCAAAATTAGAGCGCTTGACTTTTCAGGAAAGGATTCTTAGGGCATTAGAGGGAAAGAATGGTGGGATTAAATGTGAGGCCCACCCTTGTGCGACTAGATTAACTGCACTATTAGACCTTGACGGTTCGAATTATAGTTGGCATGTGGTCATTTTGAGGACTAATTATCCCTCCTATTTGGACATTTGTCAGTTTTATCTTGTGCTTGATTAGATAGATGATTTATTGTAGGATGATTCTATATCTACATGCTTGATTATATTATGAATTCCATGATGTTGGATGTGTATTATAAATGATGCAATTGAAATGGTTTAGCCAGATGTTTGAATTGATGAAATATTAGGTGATTTATGATCCTGGTTGTGATTTAAAATACAGTTGATTTGAGAATCAAGTGAATGTTATCATGTGATATTTATGAGTGTATGATGTGTGTGCTTCCCTATTTCTCAATGCTTTGGATATCTAGATATATATACTGCATGTGGGTACTAATGTGTGTTGAAGTGTGCAAACTAATTTCATTGCCAATGGAAATCGGAGGTTCACAACTCTACCCATGTTTAAAACTAGTGATGCTCAACCAAGTCCCTCCCAGGGACTATGGTGTTGTTTGATTTTAATTGCATGGTTAAATTGATGTAATTTTTGTAAGTTTCACCCTTTTTATTTATCACCTTGATGTGTTGTAAGGTTGTAATATTTTGGTTTGCACAATTTTGGTGCTAAATATTTTTGAGCCCTTTTCATGTGAATTTATGAGTTCCCTAGTGTTAATTATGGTCATATAATGACTCTAGGTCATACCCCTAGGGTCTAGGGCCATTCTTAGCATGTTTAAACTTGGTTTAACCCTTGTATGGTAACCTAGACTTGGCCCTTGAGTCAAGTGACGAGTTTGGGAGATGTAAGAGGTGGTTGGCATGTGATCATCTCACCTAAGGGTAAGTGCAAAAAGTTGGGGGGCCAAAAAGTGGCCAATTTTTTTTTAAAAAAATTAATACATAATGCGAGCGCATTATAACGCGCTCACGTTATGTTTTGGTAATGACGAGCCTAAGGCTCAGCAAAACCAAACCATAATGCGCTCGCGTTATAACGCGAGCGCGTTATGACTAATTATATATATAAGACCATTTATGCTCATTTCATTTCTTTATTTTCCTCTACACAATTCAACACCAAAATCTTACCGATTCATTGCAAAATGCCGCCACGATGTCAAGTAGGCCAAAGGAGTGAGTTTTATTTATTTTTTTGTTTGAATTTGTTTCTAAATAGATAGGTTTGAGTTGATTTTTTATGTAAATTTCCTTAATTGTTAGGAAATGTTAATGCACCTCCTCCTCCTCCTCCTCCTCCTCAAAATCCATAAAATCCTGAAGAGGAAATACCTACCGAAGAACAACCCAAACAACAAACTCCTCCATCCATTCCTCGACATGCCCCTGGAACACAAGAAAATCTAATGGGGCAAATTGAAAACAATAAAAAAGAAATTGAAAACATAATTGCAAGGTTGAAAGATCATTCCACTTCAACCTTGCATAGGTCCACGCTTGCTCAATCTCTTGAATCTATGTTATCAAATGTAGATTCAATTAGCAAGCAAATATCTAGTTGGTCAGATAAGAGGAGAAAGTTTAGAGAGTATTATGCAGACAAGCTATCATATGAAGATGTGAAAAAGTTACAAATTACAAAATTAGACTTGTGTTCCATTTTCACAAACCCACAAACAAATCAACCTCCACCAATTACATGCAAGAGGTTCCCTATCCATTGGTGCAACAACCAAGCGATAAGGGACAATTTTGGGCAGAGGTGGTGGATGGTTTTTGACCATCCTCCATGCAATAATAATGAGGTCCCACAATACTTTTTGAGGAAACTCTACTGCGAGTTTGTCCTCAATAAAGTGCCAAACTATTTTGATATGCGAGACTTCCAGGGTAGAGGTGGGGGGTCAGCACAAGATAGACCAGGGGCACGTGTTGACCCATAGCGGCCAGTGAGATGAGTAATCAGCAGACCAGCCCATGAGCATGTTTCTATCCCTTCCATTGTGAAGGAGAGTGTTGAGGTTGATACACTTCAGTCCATTAGTGCCTTGACCCAGAGCATCATAAAGCATGTCAGTCCTACAGCACAGCGGGGGTTGGGAGATAGTGTGAGGAGTAAGGTCCCACCCCATGCTTGTCAGACTTGTGGGTCAACCTGTGGTTATGTCCCCATGGATAGTCAGGACACAGGTACATAGGCTACATCTGCAGCTGAGCAGATGGTGATGACAGATACCCTCCTGAGTGAGACTTTCGGCCTTGATACTCAGGTAAATATTAGCAAGTTCATTGAATTTAATTTATTAAATTTCATTTTTGAAATGCAAGATTAACTAATTTAGTTTGATGATTTTAATGAAATTTCAAGGTCATAGTGTTGATGCAGTTTTCAATGGTTCTCCACGTGCATATTACACTACATCATCTACTTTCGGGGTATGTAACTAGTAAACAATTATAAATATTACATGTGAATAGCATCATTATATGAATGGTATTCTAATATCTAATTTTGGATGTTGAATAGGTTAATATTGGAGATTTCATGGCAACACCTGCCAGCGGTGGTGGATTTCAAAGCTTCACAGAGGTAATAAAATAAATAGTTTAATGAATGAATTGTACTTACTAGATTTTTGTATGTGACTTGTCTGCTTTATTGTGTGTACTTCCATGTTTAGGTGAACATGTGTGTATGTTAGGAGCCATGATTTGCATCACTATTATAGTTTTCATAATTGAATAATGTTATTTTATTTCTAGATGATGCTGGCTGCGGAGACACCTCCCAATGTTCATAGGGCAATGGAGCATGGTGTGACCTCTGCGATTCATAGCTCCATGCCATTGACAAGGGTATGAGGCAGATTAGTAAATTTCAATTTATATTCATTGTTATAGTTGTTTATTTTTGAAAAATCAAAAGATTATTGATTTGAAGTTTAATTTCTATCTGGATGGTTTCTATAGGACATGACATCACCACCGCCTATTCCTGCTACTAAGGCAAGTGAGGACACAGATTATATGGTAGCGGTAAGTGATTATTTTGTTAAATGTTTTATTTTTTATAACATGTAATTTCTATATATTAATGTCTATACTTTTTATTGTAACAATTAAAGATGCAGGAAGAACTAAATAGGAGCAGCCCTCGGGTTCGTAGTAGACCACCCACATACGCATCTCCATCCCCTAGAAGATCAAAGGCTGCCCGTGATCTATTCTCTTCACTAGTCAAAGGGGAATGACTTTTTATTGTGTTCCTTTGTTGTATGCCTATATGGCATTTGTGGACATATATTTTGTATTGCATATAGTTGACATTGTATGCCTATATGGCATTCTTGTAAGCCTATATGGCTATTTTGTATATATGTTATACTTATATCGACAGATAATGATGTATGCCCATATGGATATTTGGTTAATACAAATCTTTTTTATTGATGGTGTCCATACTTGCATTATAAATCCACGGTTGAATGGATATTTGTAGATGGCTACTTCAAATATTTAAAGTCCAATTGTATTATATAGGATGTTTGTTGATCCAATAAGCCAACTATTGTTATTCAAGTATCATCTAAACCTCATTTTGAAACTAAAAGATAAAAGTTGTATTTAAAATAAAAATAAATCATCATGTTGAACAGGAAATATTCATATTCTTTATGAGTTGCTCAATTGAAAATATTCAAATGAGTATGTTGATATATATTCTTTATGAGTTGGTCAATTGAAAATATTTCTTAATTTCTTGTTATTATACCATATTGGGATGCAAAGAGTATGTTTGTTGTTTTGAATAAGATAGTCAAAATCATATGCTTATGAGCACCTAATGACCATTGTGGTTATTAAATGTAATTCCTCTTGCATATAAGGCAAGGTTATGAGATTACATTGAGTCTTACCTAATTTTAGTATGCAACATAACATTGGGGCTATAGGCTTCCATAAGTCATCAACAACCAAGGTTCAAGGTTGTCATTGAAGTCAAAGGGGCAAGGTTGTTTGTCATTGATGTCAAGGTTGATGACATGATGTTGATAAGGTGATACAGTGATTCAAGGTAGGTGATGGTCATGAGGTGCATGATGTTGTGAATATGGTTTTCATGATAAAGTCTCTCAATTCATGTTGATGTTGCACAAGACAAACATGGTTCATATGATGCAAGGTTCATGTTCATGGTGGATGTGGTTTTATTCATGCAAGGTTTTGTTGTGAATATGATTTTCATGATAAGGTATATCTTGAAAGGTTGATATGATGCAAGGTTCATATTCATGGTGGATGTGGTTTTGTTCTTGTAATAAGAAGTTAGAGAAGACACAAGCTTTCATAATCATAATTTTATTGATAGTTAGGGTTTGCATATTGGGCATTAAACCCTAAAAAGAATCTACTTTTCTTAAGACTTTAAAACCCTCAATTGCTTGTCGTGTGTAAAGTGCACTTTTGTTTTAATTTAATATTGACTTATAATCAGAAGTTACTATCACTTAAATCAACCTACTAAAGGGTCTTTAAGTCATTAGTTCACCGACCCTTCAACCTAACTCAACCGGCGTCTCTGGTAAACTCTCATAAGCTCGAGCGCCATATCATAATCGAAGGTCATATTTAACTGATATGAGGGAAGGAAAAATGATTGGAAGTTTAGTATTTAAAAGGAATTTAGAATACAAACAATCATCTCTATGCGGTTGAATTTGATGGGCATGCCTTTATAAAAGGCTAAAAGACAGCTTTATGCAAGATATCATGGTATTTGTAGTGTTTGAAGATTGAAGACTAGTTAGTGTTTGTAGTTCAGACTGTTTTGGCATGTTTGGGTGTGAAATAGGACCATGCCTAGCCTAAACGTACCCATCTAGATGTGTTGGAACTGTTAGTTTGGCCGCACGCGGAGAAGAACAAAAGTTACACACCTTTGCAACTTTACACTGCCTCCTTCTGATAATTTTTGGGGAAACAGAAAACCTTTCACCACAGGAAAATGCCTTAGAGATATAAAAATTTGAGAGAGGTTATTGTAGAGGGACCCTACATGATCACTTTTCCTTAGACTGAATGTATCTAAGTGACACGGTTTCCAAATAACAACTCATCAAAGATTGTTGCCTTTTTGCACTTTAGACTCTTTAGGGATATCGTCGCTCGGACTATTTCGGCATGTTTGGGTGCAAAATAGGATCATGCCTAGCCTAAATGTACCCATCCAAACGCATTGGATCTGTCAGTTTGGCCACATGAGGAGAAGAACAAAAGTTACACCCCTTTGCAACTTTACACTACCTCCTTGTGACGATTTTTGGGGCAGCAGAAAACCTTTCACCACTGGTAAACGCCTTAGAGATATAAAAAATTGAGAGAGGTTATTGTAGAGGGACCCTACATGATCACTTTGCTTTAGATAGAATGTATCTAAGTGACACATTTTCTAAATAACATCTCGTCAAAGATTGCTACCTTTTTGCACTTTGGACTCTTCGGGGATATCACCGGTACAATGTAGCTCAGACTATTTCGGCATGTTTAGGTGCAAAAAAGGACCATGCATAGCCTAAACATACCCATCCAGATGCGTTGGAACTATCAGTTTGGCCACACGAAGAGAAGAACAAAAGTTACACCCCTTTGCAACTTTAAACTGCCTCCTTCTGACGATTTTTGGGGCAGCAGAAAACCTTTCACCACGGGCAAATGCCTCAGAGATATAAAAAATTGAGAGAGGTTATTGTAGAGGGACTCTACATGATCGTGTTTCCTTAGACAGAATGTTTCTAAGTGACACAGTTTTTGAGTAACATCTTGTCAAAGATTGCTATCTTTTTGCACTTTGGACTCTTCAGGGATATCGTCGATACAATGTAGCTCAGATTGTTTCAACATGTTTGAGTGAAAAATATGACCATGCCTAGCATAAATGTACCCATCCAGATGCGTTGGAATAGTTAGTTTGGTTGCATCAGGAGCAGGATGAAATTTACACCCCTTTGCAACTTTACATTACCTCCTTCTGACAATTTTTGGGGCAGCAGAAAACCTTTCACCACAGGCAAACGCCTCAGAGATATAAAAACTGAGAGAGGTTATTGTAGAGGGACTCTACATGATTGCATTTCCTTAGACAAAATGTTTCTAAGTGACATGATTTTTGAGTAACATCTCGTCAAAGATTGCTGCCTTTTTGCACTTTGGACTCTTCAAGGATATCGTCGGTACAATGTAGCTCGGACTGTTTCGGCATGTTTGGGTGAAAAAAAGGACCATGCCTAGCATAAATGTACCCATTTGAACATGTTGGAACAGTCAGTTTGGTCACATTAGGAGCAGGATGAAAGTTACACCCCTTTGCAACTTTACACTACCTCATTCTGACGATTTTTGGGGCAGCAGAAAACCTTTCACCACGGGCAAATGCCTCAAAGATATAAAAAATTGAGAGAGGTTATTGTAGAGGTACTCTATGTGATCACATTACCTCAAACATAATGTTTCTAAGTGACACGGTTTTTGAGTAACATCTCGTCAAAGATTGCTGTCTTTTTGCACTTTGGACTCTTCAGGGATATTGTCGATACAATGTAGCTCGGATTGTTTCGACATGTTTGGGTGAAAAATAGGACCATGCCTAGTGTAAATGTACCCATCTGGATGTGTTGGAATAGTCATTTTGGTTGCATTAGTAGCAGGACGAAAATTACACCCCTTTGCAACTTTACACTGCCTCTTGACAATTTTTGGGGCAGCAGAAAACCTTTCACCACGGGCAAATACCTCAGAGATATAAAAAACTGAGAGAGGTTATTGTAGAGGCACTCTACGTAATCACGTTGCCTTAGATAGAATGTTTCTAAGTGACATGGTTTTTGAGTAACATCTCGTCAAAGATTACCACCTTTTTGCTCTTTGGACTCTTCAGGGATATCGTCAGTACAATGTAGCTCGGACTGTTTCAACATATTTGGGTGAAAAATAGGACCATGCCAAGTGTAAATGTACCTATCCATATGTGTTTGAATAGTCATTTTGGTCGCATCAGGAGCAGGACATCAAAAATACAAAAGTTGCTTTGTGCAACTTGACAACATTGACACTTTTTTGCAACAAGACTCAAAGACTCAAACTAACCACAAATGACTCAAAGTGACTTAAAAACAAATGAAATGGTCTTAGAAGACCTTATTACATACAATTGACTCAATCAAAATAAAATTTTATTTTTTGACCCCTCTTGGAGGCATGACAACCTAGGTGCCCCTGCACCATTAGTGCAACTGAAGTCGATAAAGTTTTCCTATTAAGAAAAAGAGCTTCCCTTAGCTTCAAGAAATATAAATATTCTATATTGACAAGGCCAACCACGTGAAGGTGGAAGCTCATGTGGCCTCACCTAAGACCTAAGACACATGTAGTCTAGTAGATGCAGGACACCTAAGACACCTATTTTCTAGTCTCTACCTACCTAGTTGACATATCGTATATACCTAAGACACAATTAGAGACACCTATTATCTAGTTAGAAACCAAGTCACCTAGAGACACCTATATTTTATACATTACCTAGATTTTATACATTATTCTTAGGATCAACTTCATCCATCACTTAGGTCTAACCCCATGAAGCATAACATGATGATGTAAAAATGTGTATATTTGTAAAAATGTAGCAAGAAATAAAAAAAGACAAACCTTACAATTTAATGTGCATACTTACAACTCAATGTAACATGACTTTACAAAATTAATGTGAATACTTACAAATTAATCCAATGAACCATTGGGGTCTGCTCTACTCTTTATTGTGTCAAGTATTGCTTCATGGTCAGACTCACGCACCTTCCACAAGCTTTTGTTCAAAGGTCTACCCCGATACTATATCAAATGAACATTGGATGCCATGACAAGGTTCAAGTAATGAAGAATCTTCCAATGTGTGTCAAAGTCTTGAAATAGCCAAACATTAACACTCTTATGTGGGTACCTTCTAAGCCATGTTCCAGTAATAACCACTGAGCCTGTAGGGTATTCGATGTTTTCTCCATCTGTAACTGGGGCCTCCAATTTCTTTTTGGCCTCAACACAATGACATAAGTAATAATATGTTCCCTCTTCATTATCTTCATCTGAAATAACTACATATACGTGGCCTACATTGATATGTGTAGCAAATTAGATGAAATTAGTCAACATTACAAAAACACTACAAAGTAAGATGACATTAGGAATTTCAAAAACTATGCAAATAGATATATTACCTGGTTGAACTAGATCTGATATGTAGTCAAAGTCAACTGATGATTCTATTTGTGTTAGTTCCAATGCCGTCGGAAGTCAATACATGTCAAGTGGGCTAAGATAACTTAACTGCCATTCGTCAACCCACTCCTTTGACTCACGCACTCATCCCAGGCTTGAATTGTACAAGAAGAACAAAAGCATGACATCTTTCACGTATGGATACTCCATGAACCTGCAATTGAGCTTATGAAAGAGTGTATCTCACTTGATCCTGTCAGTGTAGAATAGTCCTCATATGGTGCAATGTTAGTATCATCTATCAACCAAAAAATCTACAAACTGAAGACTTACCTTCATTACCTGGACCCATGGAGCATTACACCACTCGAAAATCAATTTTGCATCTGTCAACTTTGCATTGTCTTTATACTTTAACTCTTCTCGTGCTATGGCTCTTTTGATACATGCTCCCCCTTTCCATGCCTGGCCTCACAAAAGTTCCACATATGCTGAATACCTGTAAGATTATGCCTCCTACTCGGCTAATAGAAATTTTGTGAGTTCTTGAATTGTGACACACAGTTATCCGACCATATGATATGCTGACTGAACGATATGCCCCTTCTAGCCAAATTATTATAGAACACCTGAAAGCAACCTTACACGAACTTCGTAGAATGCATACGATCATCACTGATATAGAAATTATACTCCCTTATGATCTTTCTATCATCCTCTGTACTATCATTCGCATGAATGAATGCGATGTGCACAAATACAGAAACCTGTGTGGAGTTGTAATATTGTGATTACACCTCACGCTGTGGCTGTAGACTGTAGTTCTCTGCAAAGTTGATGACTGAAACAATGCTACCAACCTGAAATGTGTCCTTACATAACTTGAATTGCAAGTCCAACTATTGAGCTCTATGGGCATGTCTTGCATACTCATACACTATGCTATCACGAAATATAGGCATAAACTGATACATTGGAATCTTTTCAATAACCAATTCACACCTCTTTGTTTCTTTACCATCTTTTGTATTGTATGCCACTATTTTATACTTGTCAAACTCTACTAGTTCGTTTCCAACCGCATGTGTTCTTTCCATATGTTCATATATTGGCAAATGTTACAAGCCATCTCAACGATGACATGTGCCATCCAAGCATAATTTCTTGTAGAATATTTGACCTTCCTCTCTTTCACATAAAATTCTTGATATGAAGTCTCTTAAAGATGTTGGTGGGGCACGTATGGCACAACCCTACAAAACATTGTTAGTATGCATATCTAAACATATAGACCTATAAACATCAAAATGGTTAGAAAATTCAATATGTAATCTACAACAACAAGTAGTGCGTGTGTGATTTATCTTGACATAGAAAGGTTTTAGCATTTCAAAATATCTTTGACAAATTGTAATTTGAGGATACTTCTCTAGAAATTTACCATAAAACTGTGTTTAAGTCTCATCCAAAAAATGCTTTGGATGTGGCTCACGGTTCTGACTACCGATTCTCCTTCTTACCACATCCCTTTGATTCGGAGATACCCTTGTGTAATTCTTCCAAAAGTCTTCAATTAGTAATCTCAATGCTTCAACAATTGGTTTATCTTTTCATGGTAGTCTCCCCGAGAATGCCCATAATTCATTGGCATTAGTGTCCTCAATTCTTTGGCATCTTCCAACAGCTCTTGATAAAGTTTTCCTATTAATTCTTAATTCTTGACTCATCTTTCTAATGAGACAAGCTTTCCTCGTTTGACTACTTACTATAGTCGATGTAATCACATGCCGTGTTGCATTACTATCTTTTGTGAGTGTGGTGTTACCCACAATCTCATACGCACTCATTAGATTCTTGACAATAGATTTTTCACTTGAAGCCTCTGATGTTCTCAACCCAAGAATCTTCATGATGGACCTATACTTTATACTTTGCATCATTTTAACGAATAGTTGACATCTTGCAGTCTCATTTAACTTTTCAAAGAACAATCTCCAAATCTTATGAGCATATCTTCTACAAGTGTGTTTTGGAATTTTACCTTCCATTGGCTACAAAATATTCTCATCAATATCAATCAAATACTTTGGCTTTCTATGCAAAATTCTAGGTGGTGTTAAGTTAGGTAAATTCATCTCAACATTAGGAATTTCATCAATATTTAAATGAGATGGGCTAGATGGCATACCTTCGATCGAAGATGGAATAGATGACACCTTGAGGTTGAGGTGGGAACGATGGCATACCTCCTTCATCACATGTGAGTGATAATGTACTCTCAACTTGAGATGTGGTAGATGGTGTCCCTACATGTTGACTTGAGGTAGAGGACATGTCTCCAACTATAGTATTCAAATCTCTCATAGCATGAAGTTTTTGCATTTGTTCTCTTTGTGCCGCTAATACCATATCTCTTTGTGATGGTTGTGGTTCCTCTTCAATTGGCATGTCTTCATTTATAGTGTCCAATCTCCTCTTCTCACGAAGTTCCCTCATAGCCACTGCTTTCTTTGCATTCTTAGCTTCTATCTCTTCCTGTGTTGGTTTAATTCTTGATCGTTTCTTTGGCATGACGGAGAATTTTTCTATAGCATGATAAAGAGACCAATATTAGTTCCTAAGAAATGAATCCATACAAATAACTAAAATATATGTCATTCAACCCTTCATAGTAAATGTACATACAATCATCATGTAAAAGAGTAAATGTCACTCAACCAAAATAGGTACAAAGCATACAAAGCAAATTATTGCAGCCATGAAAAGAGTACATGGGACTTCATGCTTGAAAAGGTTGAGGCAGACCCAATTTGACATGTTTGTTGTTACTAGGGCTACTAGGATTTGGAATTGAGAAGGTGTTTTATTGGTACTAGGGATACTAGGATTTGGGTGGCTTGTGAAGGAATAGACAACAATTGTTGTGTCATGTGCATGTACAAATCATCATGAATAGGTGCATAAGGAATGTCCTAGCCCAAGATATGTGTATACAAATCATCATGTCATGTGCATACTTGTATGATCTTGGCACTTATTCATTTGTATTTTAACTTGTTAATATGACAAGATAATAGTGGGATTGTATTTTTATTATATTGTAAGGATTTATTCTTGTATAGTTTGGCATCATGGTATGTTAAGGTATGTTTATTACACATAATTATTAAAGAGCCCAAGTGCAGAAAATATACATGGAATCATGTGAGATTGTAGGCTGCTTTCTTGATTGGGAATGTGTCAATTTTAAACATGTATGATAAAGCATGATAAAGTAATTCAAATAGAATTAAGGAAAATGTAAAGAACATGCATGTAAAGACTTGACACACCTAAAAAATGAAGATTCGAATGGAGAGAGCACCCAATTATGTAGTGTTTTTTTCTTCTTGCATCAAACTCCTCAACAATTTGAGTTTTTCACCACTTGCTTCCTTTTCAATGTTAAATTGAATAACACTCAAATATAATTACTAACAACAATACTATTAACGAATCTATAATGTTAAATTCCTAAAATTGAATCACAATTAACATTGCAACACTATAAAAATTGAAACTTGAATAGATATATATCAAACTTGGTGTGAAAACTATGTTATTTCCTCCTTCTCAAGTTGGCAATGTAGAAAAGGTGGTGGAAAGATCATGCAAAGGTGGTAGAATGTGTAAAATGTGCATGTGAACTTCCCAACAGCATGAAAGCACTTTTTTTTTGTCAGAGCACACGCATAATCAACATAAAAATAGAGCATGTGGGCCTGGATCACAGGAGTCAACACTTTTTTTATCATTTCTATAGCAGGACAAAATGTGAGCGCATTATAATGCGCTCGCATTTTGTCCTGCTATAGATTGATCCATAAATATTTGTGCCTATCTCACCTTCGATAGCACCTTTACAATATCTCACCTCTAGTTCCATTAGCTCGTGTTCTATATCTCACTTATCTCTCTCCCTCACCTCTCTACCTCTCTCCTCTCTATGTCTCTTAGTCACTCCTTGTCTACCTCAACCCTAAACCCTAAACCTCAACCCTCAACCCTAATCCCTCAACCCTCAACTCTAATCCCTCATCCCTAAACCCTAAAATTTAACCTTATCCCTAAACCTTAATCCCTCAACCCTCAACTCTAATCCCTCATCCCTAAACCATAAAATTTATCCCTATTCCTAAACCCTCAACCCTATCCAGAAACCCTCAACCCTCGAACCTTAATGTACTCAACCGTCAACGTCAAACCCTAATCCCTCAACCCTTAACTCTGATCCCTTGACCCTCAACCCTATCCCTAAACCCTCAACCCTAAAACCTCAACCCTCAACACTCAACGTCAAACCCTAATCCCTCAACCCTTAACTCTAATCCCTCAACCCTAAACCATATCCCTAAACCCTATCCCTAAACCCTAAACACTATCCATATTCCTAAACCCTCAACGAGCTTGATACTATACCTTAAACCCTAATCCCTTATCCCTAAACCCTCCAACCCTATTCCTAATCCTTATACCCTCCACACTCTACTTTAACCCTAATCCCTCGACCCTCAACCCTATCCCTAAACCCTCAAACCTTAATGTACTCAACCCTCAATGTCAAACCCTAATCCCTCAACCCTTAACTCTGATCCCTCGACCCTCAACCCTATCCCTAAACCCTCAACCCTAAAACCTCAACCCTCAACACTCAACATCAAACCCTAATCCCTCAACCATTAACTCTAATCCCTCAACCCTAAACCCTATCCCTAAACCCTAAACACTATCCCTATTCCTAAACCCTTAATGGGCTTGATACTATACCTTAAACCCTAATCCTTTATCCCTAAACCCTCCAACCCTATCCCTAATCCTTATACCCTCGACACTCTACTTTAACCCTAATTCCTTGACCCTCAACCCTATCCCTAAACCCACCTCAATGTACTCAACCCTCAACGTCAAACCCTATTCCCTCAACCCTTAACTCTGATCCCTCGACCCTCAACCCTATCCCTAAACCCTCAACACTCAACATCAAACCCTAATCCCTCAACCCTTAACTCTAATCCCTCAACCCTAAACACTATCCCTATTCCTAAACCCTCAACGGGCTCGATACTATATCTTAAACCCTAATCCCTTATCCCTAAACCCTCCAACCCTATCCCTAATCCTTATACCCTTGACACTCTACTTTAACCCTAATCCCTCGACCCTCAACCCTATCCCTAAACCCTTGACCCTCGAACCTCAACCCTTAACCCTCAACGTCAAACCCTAATCCCTTAACCCTTAACTCTAATCCCTTGACCCTCAACCCTATCCCTAAACCCTCAACCCTCAACCTTCAACGTCAAATCCTAATCCCTCAACCCTTCACTCTAACCCCTCAACCCTAAACCCTATCCCTAAACCCTCAACACTATACCTTAAACCCTAATCCCTCAACCCTTAACCCTCAACTCTAATTACTCATCCCTAAACTATAAACACTATCCCTATTCCTAAACCCTCAACGGGCTCGATACTATACCTTAAACCCTAATCCCTTATCCCTAAACCCTCCAACCCTATCCCTAATCCTTATACCCTCGACACGCTACTTTAACCCTAATCCCTCGACCCTCAACCATATCCCAAAACCCTCAACCCTCGAACCTTAATGTACTCAACCCTCAACATCAAACCCTAATCCCTCAACCCTTAACTCTGATCCCTCGACCCTCAACCCTATCCCTAAACCCTCAACCCTAAAACCTCAACCCTCAACACTCAACGTCAAACCCTAATCCCTCAACCCTTAACTCTAATCCCTCAAACCTAAACCCTATCCCTAAACCCTAAACACTATCCCTATTCCTAAACCCTCAATGGGCTCGATACTATACCTTAAACCCTAATCCCTTATCCCTAAACCCTCCAACTCTATCTCTAATCCTTATACCCTCAACACTCTACTTTAACCCTAATCCCTTGACCCTCAACCCTATCCCTAAGCCCTCGACCCTTGAACCTCAACCCTCAACCCTCAACGTCAAACCCTAATCCCTCAACCCTTAACTCTAATCCCTTGACCCTCAACCCTATCCCTAAACCCCAAAGCCTAAAGCCTCAACCCTCAACCCTCAACGTCAAATCCTAATCCCTCAACCCTCAACCCTAAACCCTAATCCCTCAACCCTCAACCCTAATCCCTCAACCCTCAACTCTAATCCCTCATCCCTAAACCCTAATGCTATCCCTATTCCTAAACCCTCAACGGGCTCAATACTATACCTTAAACCCTAATCCCTTATCCCTAAACCCTAAATGTTATCCCTATTCCTAAAGCCATCTATTCCTAGAGGTTGATGGAACAAATTATGTTCTCTGGAAGGCTCAGATGAAAATCCATCTTCTTTCTCTTAATTATAAAGTTTGGAAAGCTGCAAAAACAAAATACACCATACCTCCAAATGGTCATCAAGGTCACTAAATGAATGATGGAAAGCTGCAGAAACCTTTCTTAATATCTTTTCATTTCCTCTCAAGGACACTTTTTCCATGACTCAACTACAAGTATTTATACACTACATCAACCTTGGAATGATCATCAAGGTCGGCATCACAATCATCAACCATTGGAACAATCTCCAAGGTCAGTATTACAAACATTTACAAAATAGGTCCTGACCTATTACAACATTGTGCAAAGGAAATGAAGTGTAGATCATGCCATGCCTTAGCTAGGACTCAAACATGATCTTCCATTCCACAACACACTTCCACAATCTTTCAGAGATTTCCACAATCACTGGGATTAACCAGGTCGGCCAAGACTAGTTACATGCTACATTATCTGGGAACAATCTTCAAACACAATCTCAATTTCTTAACACTGACCAAAGTCCAGATAGGAACATGATTAGGAGACATCCACAAGCACGCTATAATCATCAGGAGCAACCACATGAACCTTAACCACTTTATCCATAGGAATCTTCTCACCGGAACACATGAACTTCACTGTCTTCAACTATCATAAAAGAAAGATAGCTTGTGGACCACCAAACCACAAACCATTGCAACTATAGGCACTTATCATCATCCCAGACTTCCCTCTAGAACCACAAAGCCAAATACTTTATTGCAAAGGAATGTGGAGCAGAATACTTTCTTCCTGTCCGAACTGAACTTACAGAAAAAAAGCATGTTTCACTCTGGTGAACACAACTCACTCAGATCTCCATGCGGAGGCTTCAAACCTAGAATGTAGCATCCTTAGTCATACCTCTACTTCTAATATACAGACCACGAACTTCCAATAGAAGTAAATGTGGAGCAATTTACCAGATTGTTCTTCAGCATACAACTCACTGTTTGTACTGCACTTCTCTGTAGCTCACTAGTTTCTTCTAGAGAGGCTAATTTTCTTAATATTCTCAACATACAAGTCTTCTAAACAAGCAATAGAATAAGATACAATTGACACCAATGACAATAAGGATATGTTGACATCAATGACAACACCAATTAGGCACATACTTGCAACACTTTGAATAAGTTTAAACAATTAATATTAAAAGGATTAAGATCCTCAAGATATATCAAATTTAAAAGACAAGTCAAATTCAAAAGTGGTGCCAAAATGCAACATTCAAAATTTAAATATAAGGATGCTCTACTAAGCTCATTAACCAACTTAATATTGATGAAAGTTGTGGATCTTGAAACTGTAAATAAGGTATGGAAAAAGTTGAAAAATCTATATGGAGGAGATGATTCTGTGAAGGAAGCCAAGTTACAAAGTCTGAAATTGAAATATGAAAGCTTGAAGATGAATGATGATGAAAACATATTAGCCTTTATGCAAAGATTTGATGAACTTGTTATAGGGATAAAAGCTATAGGTGGAACTCTTGAAGAAAAGGAAGTTGCTATGAAAATTCTCATATCTTTGGCTAAGTCCTACTGTCACAAGGTAGTCGCGATTGAAGAATAGGGATCATCTACTTGGTAAGCTTACTGCTTTTGAAATGAGGGAGTTAGATGATGCTCTTCCAAAATTTGATACGACCTTCAAAGCCAGTACTCTTGGAAATACTTCCAAATCAGAAAAGTACAAGGTAGAATCCGATGATGAGTTAGATGAAGTTGAAGCCAACTTTGTGGACAAACTGCAAAGAGGATCCAGTAAGTATAAAGGCAAATTACCTTTCAAATGTTTTTCCTATGGTAAAGTAGGTCATTTTACTTCTAGATGTCCTGAAAGAATCAAAAGAAATAGAAGAAGATATCAGAACAGGCCTAGGACCCAAAAGAAGTGTTATTATGTTGAAGATTTTGATGATGATGAAGGAGTATCAGATAATGGTGAACTAGATAATGTTGTTCCTATGTAAATGAATGCTTGTTCATTACTATTAAGGAAGATCTCATGTCTACTAATTCTTCTAGCTATGTGAAGGAAGAAAAACCAGTAGAAAGTGCTTTGGCTGCTTAGGTCATTAAGGAGAAGGATGAATGGGTTATTGATAGTGGCTGCTCTCACCACATGACTGGTGACAAAAGTAAGTTTGTGAGTTTGAAAAGATATGATGGTGGACTAGTTGGGTTTGGGGATGATACAGCTGGTAGGATTTGTGGGAAAGGATCTATTTCTTTTGATGGCAAGCATAATACTAAAGATGTCTTGTATGTGAAAGGATTAAAGCACAATATTTTGAGTGTGGGTCAGATGTGTGACAAGGGCTATGATTTAATCTTCAAGGATAATGGATGCAAGATCAAGGAAAGCTCTAGAATAGTCATTACAACTGGTAAGAAGACCAGAGGTAATATGTATCACTTGAAAGGAACTGAGAACTATTGCTTGTTGACTCAGACTGATGAGAGTTGGTTCTGGCATAGAAGGTTGTGTCACATAAATTTTGATAATATTATGAGGTGAAGTACTACACAGATTGTTATAGATTTGCCTAAGCTTGTGAAGCTTGCTAATCCTATTTGTAAGGAATGCCAATTGGGGAAATAGACAAGAACAAGTTTCAAAAGCAAGGACCAATCAGTTGGAGGACTACTTAAGCTAGTGCATATAGATTTATGTGGACCTACCAAAGTAAGAAGTTTGCAAGGAGATAGGTATTTCATGTTGCTTGTTGATGATTATTCTAGAATGACTTGGGTACCTTTTTGAAAGAGAAAGTTGAAGCTCTAGATAAATTCAAGACATTTAAGGCAATGGTTGAAAATTAGATGGATTTGAAAATTAAATGCTTCAGGTCTAATAGAGGAGGAGTTCACATCAAATGAATTCAATTTCTTTTGTGAAGAAAATGGAATAAAGAGACAGCTATCTGCGCCCAAAACTCCACAACAAAATGGAGTTGTTGAAAGGAAAAATAGAACAATTCAAGAAGCTACTAGAACCATGATGAAGGAAGCTCATCTTCTAGAAGCATATTGGAGAGAGGCAATTCACACTGCAGTATATATCCTAAATAGAGGTCAAGTAAAAGGTAACAATTCAAAGACTCCTTATGAATTGTGGAATGGTAAAGTTCCCATTGTGAAACATTTCAAAGTTTTTGGTAGCAAATGCTACATCAAAAGAGAAAAAGATTTAGGCAAGTTTGATGTTAGATGTGATGAAGGAATCTTTCTTGGTTACTCCACCAAGAGTAAGGCTTACCAGTGCTATAATAAGAGGCTGAATAAGATCATTGAAAGTGAAAATGTTAAAGTTGATGAATATAAGGAAAGGTCTTCAGAATCAAGTGGATATGAGTTAGATGATCCAGATGTTTCAGAAGTGGTGCAGCATGAAGATAACACAGATGAAGAAGAAAAGCTACGGAGGAACAAGTAAATTTCTATCTGATTTCTAAGATTGAACCTAAAACTGTGGATGAGGCTTGCAAAGATGAGAATTGGATAAAGGCTATGGAAGAGGAATTGATGTAGATAGAGAAGAATCAGACTTGGGATCTTGTTCCCAGACTAGCAGACAAGAATGTAATTGGTACAAAGTGGGTCTTCAGAAACAAGATGAATGAGAATGGTGAAGTGGTAAGAAACAAAGCAAGGTTGGTATGTAAAGGATACACTCAAGTTGAAGGAATAGACTTTGAAGAAACTTTTTCTCTAGTGGCAAGGATTGAAGCAATAAGGATATTTTTAGCTTTTGCAACATACAAAGATTTCAAGGTTTATCAATTGGATGTGAAGTCTACCTTCTTAAATGGAGAGTTCGAAGAGGAAGTCTATATAGAACAACCGGAAGGATTTTAGTCATCAGAACAAGGGGACATGCTATGTAGATTGAAGAAAGCATTGTATGGATTAAAACAAGCTCCTAGGGCATGGTATACATGGTTGGATAGGTACCTGATACAGACAGGGTTCAGTAAAGGTACTACAGATAGTAATCTCTACTTCAAGATCAATGATGAACAAACCTTGATTTTTGCAGTTTTTGTTGATGATATTATTTTTAGAAGCAATGAAGGTATGTGCTTAGTTTTTACTAGAGAAATGCAAAATGAACTTGAAATGTCTATGTTTGGAGAGATGAACTTCTTTTTAGGTCTATAAATAAGTCAATCAGATAAAGGTATCTTCATTTCTCAATCTAAGTATGTGATAGAGTTGTTAAAGAAATTTGGGATGGAAGACTCTAAACCAGTATGCACACCTATGATAACTAGTTGTAAGTTGAGAAAAGATGATAACTCGCCCATGGCAGACCAGAAAAAGTATAGATCTATGATTGGAGGATTACTTTATCTGACTCAAACTAGACCTGACATAATGCATGCAGTGTGTCTTGTGGCAAGATTTTAGGCAGAACCTAAGGAATCACATGTGATGGCAGTCAAGAAAATTCTGAGATATTTAAAAGGCACAATAGATTATGGTTTGTGGTACCCTAAGGACTATGACTTTACTCTCAATGCATATACTAATGTAGATTGGGCCGGAGATGTGGATGAAAAAAAAGTACAAGTGGAGGTGCATTCTTCGTAGGAAAAGGATTAGTATCTTGGTTGAGCAAGAAACACAATTCAATATCCCTGTCTACTGTAGAAGCAGAATACATTGTAGCAGCATGCAGTTGCACTCAAGTGTTATGGATGAAGCAGACTTTGAAGGACATTAGAATTGTGTATGAAGATCCCATTACAATCTTTTGTGACAATAGAATTGTCATAAACATATCATAGAATCTAGTGATGCATTCAAGGACAAAGCACATATCCATTAGGTATCATTTTCTAGGAGAAAAGGTGACAAAGAATGAAGTCAAGTTGGAGTATGTTTCTACCAAGGATCATATTGCAGACATTTTTACCAAGCCTTTGCCTAAGGATACTTTTGAGTATCTTAGAGAAAAGTTAGGGGTTATCACCCTGCCTTCTCTAAACTAAGATGCACAATAGTGCATCAGTCTAGAGGTACTAAGAGGTCTGGATTGATGCTTCTTAGGGCTACTTCTCAAGGAGAGTAGTCAGAGAGTTCAAAAGAAAGATTAGATCAGAGCAGAAGAATGCAAGTATGTGCCCTTTGCCATTGATGACAAAGGGGGAGAGAAGTCATGTGAAAAACTTAGAGTGCAGATGTGTAAGAGAAAGGGGGAGAATTTTGAAGAAAGAAAGAATGTAGGTGTGTAAAGGGAAAGGAGGAGAATCATGTCTTGATGGCTGTTGCAATTTTTCACATCATATGTTGCCATCAATGACAAAGGGGGAGATTGTTGCAAGTATGTGCCTAATCGGTGTTGTCATTGATGTCAACATATCCTTGTTGTCATTGGTGTCAACTATATCTTATACTATTACTTGGTTAGAAGACTTGTATGTTGAGGATATTGAGAAAATTAGCCTCTCTAGAAGAAACTAGTGAGCTACAGAGAAGTGCAGTATAGACAGTGAGTTGTATGCTCAAGAACAGTCTGGTAAACTACTCTACATTTACTTCTGTTGGAAGTTTGTGGTTTGCGAATTGGAAGTAAGTTAGAGATATGACTAAGGATGTTGCATTCTGGGTTTGAAGCCTCCGCATGAAGATCCGAGTGAGTTGTGTTCACCAAAGTGAAACCTTCTTTTTTCTGTAAGTTCAGTTGGGACAGGAAGAAAGTATTATGCTCCACATTCCTCCGCAATAAAGTATTTGGCTCTGTGGTTCTAGAGGGAAGTTTGGGATGATGATAAGTGCCTACAGTTGCAATGGTTCGTGGTTTGGTGGTCCACAAGCTTTCTTTTATGATAGTTGAAGACAGTGAAGTTCTTGTGTTCTGGTGAGAAGATTCCTATGGATAAAGAGGTTAAGGTTCGTGCGGTTACTCCTGATGATTATAGCCTTCTTGTGGATGTCTCCTAATCATGTTCCTATCTGGACTTTGGTCTACATTAAGAAATTGAGATTGTGTTTGAAGATTATTCCTAGATAATGTAGCATGTAACCAATCTTGGCCGACCTAGTTAATCCCAGTGATTGCGGAAATCGCTAGAAGATTGTGGAAGCATGTTGTGGCGTGGAAGATCATGTTTGAGTCCTAGCTAAGGCATGGCATGATCTACATTTCATTTCCTTTGCACAATGTTGTAATAGGTCAGGACCTATTTTGTAAATGTTTGTAATATCAACCTTGGAGATTGTTCCAATGGTTGATGATTGTGATGCCGACCTTAATGATCATTCCAAGGTTGATGTAGTGTATAAATACTTGTAGTTGAGTCATGGAAAAAGTGTCCTTGAGTGGAAATGCAAAGATATTAAGAAAGGTCCAAAAGGCATAGCAGAGAAGAGGCAGAGGAAAGAAGAGGAAGAGCAGAGCAGGGGAATTATTATACTTTAGTCACAAATATAGAAAGGTGTTGATTATGGTTGTGAATCTGGTAGTAAGCCACCAGTAGGGTTTAATAGCCCTTATTGTAATATTGCTAGGTTTAGGGTTGAGGTAGTGAGCCTGCTAGACCTAGTTGTTCTTCATGGTAGTAAGCTAGTATGTTTAGGCCCGTGGAGTGACCAAGCCTGAACATCATTATTTCAAGATTGCAATATATATTGAGAGTTAATCCTCTCCATGGTTTTTCCCCACCTTAGGGTTTTCCATGTAAATCTGGTGTCTCTTGTGTTTGATGTTGTATATGTGGTTAAGTTTCTGATTTCATGCACTCATTGTCAAATGATAATAATTGTGGATAAGTGATGAATGTTTAATTGTAGAAAGTGTTTAAGTTTTTGTGACAACTGATTCACCCCCCTTCTCAGTTTCCAGCGCATATCAACACAACGACTTATCTTTTGCAAGGTTGTTATTTCAAGATTTTCCTTATTGTTGCTACTGCTAGTACATGTGTAGTGTTGTGATTTATGTAACCTACTCTACCCATAAGGGGTATTTGGTGAGAGGAAGATGGGAATAGTTGGTCTTGGTTTGATATTGTAAAGTTGAGGTTTGTTGTGTGGATTAATAGTGGTGAATCAAAATTCCTTGTTGACCTTGAGTCGTGTTGAGTTATACTTTGGTGTTTCCCCTTTTTAGGAGGCTAAATCTTTAGTAGAAAGAGATGAATGCTAGAAAGGTTCAAAGGAGTAATCAGGTTGGAAAAACCTTGAGATCCTCCTATTGTTGTGTGGAACCACTATCCTCATGATATTGGCTACCTTGTTTAAAAGGCCTTGTGTTGTTCCAATCGAATAGAAGTTGACTCACAAGTCTTATAGTGGCATAGGTGTGTAGTTTTCATTCCTTGACATTAGGAGCACATGGATGTGTTTTGTTCCTACCTATTCTACAAGCTCGATCCTGGCAGTATAGTGAGAACCTGTTGATCGAAGAGGCAGTCAAGACTTGTGAGCCTCATGCATTTTTCATGGAGTCTTAAGTGTTGTAGCTTAGCATCAGTGGTAAGTTGAGTGGGATGCATGTTTGGGGCTGGTTGATATGGTTATTGCAGCTAGTTGTTGCCAAACTTACTTTTGGTTGTCTTGATTAGTTAAGTTATCTTGGATGGCTAAGAGAGGTTAGGAATCTATTTCAGATAGTAGAGTTTATAAAGGCTTCTCATAGCGTTAACCTTCTTGGTTTGACCCCATCTTTCATGACCTTGAAATTACTTGGTGGTCTATCTTAAGCCATATAATGCCCTTATGTCTTTTATTGCCCATAAGGTCTTTGGAGTATGTGTTTCTTTTTGTTACTTGACTCCTCCTAGCCATGGGGGAATATTATCTGGATTATTTCTATGTGATTACTTGTTAAGTTCCTAATTGTTCTCATACTTTTGTTTTAAAAGGATCTTTTCTTTTAGTTCACCGCTATGTTGGTATGGCTTGTTGGTGGGTTGCTCTACCTTACCTTCATGTTAACTTCTAGGAGGAAGTTTAGCTCTAGGGGAGGAGGATGTGAGGCCCACCCTTGTGCGACTAGATTAACTGCACTATTAGACCTTAACGGTTCAAATTATAGTTGACATGTGGTCATTTTGAGGACTATTGATCCCTCCTGTTTGGACATTTGTCAGTTTTATCTTGTGCTTGATTAGACAGATGAGTTATTGTAGGATGATGCTATATCTACATGCTTGATTATATTATGAATTCCATGATGTTGGATGTGTATTATAAATGATGCAATTGAAATGGTTTAGCTTGATGTTCAAATTGATGAAATATTAGGTGATTTATGATCTTGATTGTGTGATTTAAAATATAGTTGATTTGAGAATCAAGTGAATGTTATCATGTGATATTTATGAGTGTTTGATGTGTGTGCTTCCCTATTTCTTGTTTCTTCGGCTGTCTAGATATATATACTGCATGTGGGTACTAATGTGCGTTGAAGTGTGTAGACTAATTCCATTGCCAATGGAAATCAGAGGTCCATGACTCTACTCATGTTTAAAACCAGTGATGCCCAACCAAATCCCTCCCAAGGACTATGGTGTTGTTTGATTTTAATTGCATGGTTAAATTGATGTAATTTTTGTAAGTTTCACCCTTTTTATTTCTCATAAATACACTTCTCTTGTAAATTCCAGAGATTTTTTTTTTTTTTTTTTTTTTTTGGTTTGAAAACAATAAGCTTTAACTCCATTGGAGAATAAAATAATTTTTGGGTGATGCATTTGAAACTTGAAGCATTAACCCCTCCCCTTTTTAAAACTAAATATAGAAAAGGATGGGAAAAGAAATGGAGTTAGAAAACAAATAAAACCTGTGCATGCAAATGGAGAGCATGGAAAAGAGAACAAAATAAACTTGTTAGAAAATATTAAACTTGGATAAAAGTTGTTAGAGAACTTTCTTTTTTGGGAAAATGCCTTCCCACTTGGGGAAGGGATTTTCCCACTCCTTTTTGCAACTTGTCCAACCTGCAAACCAATGGAACCAAAGAAACATTTGTGAGCAAATAAGAACTTTTGGATGCTTTTATAAACTTTATATTTTTTAGGGCTTTGTGATGCCCTAGGTTTAGGGAGTGGTTTAAACCTCTAACCCTTGTTAACCCTTTTAATCTTTCTTAGGCTTATAGTGCATTTTATTTTCTTGGGACTTTTGTGTGGGATTTAATTATATCCTTCATTATAATTTATTTATTCATGCTCCATAGTTATAGTATTTATTTAAATTGTTTTAGTGCAAATGTTTTAATTCTATAGTAGAACGAGGTATTTAATTTATTTAATTTGTTTTAATTTTTGTAAAAGTTTTATAGTTGGTATATTATATTGGTTTTATTTGCTTGAGACTTTTGTGTGGGATTTAATTATATCTTTCATTGTATTTTATTTATTCATGCTCCATAGTTATAGTATTTATTTAAATTGTTTTAGTGCAAATGTTTTAATTCTATAGTGAAACAAATGAGGTATTTAATTTATTTAATTTGTTTTAATTTTTTCAAAAGTTTTATAGTTAGTATATTATCTTGGTTTTATTTACCCCTCACATTGTTAATAATGCAACGTTATGCTGCCAAAATTTTACCTAGGAGAAACTATAGTAAATTCAAATGCTTTTGACTAGGATTCTCTCCTTCTTAGTTTGGCTACATTTAATTTGGTGATTTTATTATTATTCACATTCTAAGCATTTAAAGGTCCCTTATGCTTTTCATTGATTTTTGTATTTATTCATTTAAGTCCAGGCTATTGGACATTATTTTAGAAAACCTTTAGTTGAACGTTGGTTTTAATCAATCAGCTTTCTTAATTGGATTGAAACACATTGGTTAAATTTTAATCTTGGTCTACGGTTTGAACCTATAATTGTTCAAAACTTGGTAGAGGAAACCAGGAACTACCTCTAGAAGGAGATCTTCCCTTTTGGCAATGCATGATGCTACGCCTAACCTGTTAGGTCAATCCTTGTTTTGGTAGGAAACGAAAGGAGTTTCACATTTCCTTGTCTTCGTAGACTTTATCCTTGTTTCGTTGTGGTGTGATTAATGTTGTTTGCACTTGCAACAATGTTAAGTGCGTTTGTCGTTGAGCACGTAGAATATGCGCTAGGGGATTCTAGCATCAGGTGGGAAATTTTTTTGATATTTCATGTCATGATCACATGACGAATGTGGGCATGACATGTGGATATCATGTCATGACCATTTGGCAAATGTGGGCATGACATTAAAATTGAATATTCTGAGTATGCATGTAGTCTCAAACCAGAGGAGTTGATAGATTGGTTGAACGACATGGGGAAATTCTTTGAATGGAAGACTATGATAGAAGAAAATAAGGTGAAGTTTGTATGCACCAAGTTAAAGGGTCATGCAATGATCTAATGGGATCATCTACAAAAGAAAATAACTAGAAAGGAAAAGGATAAAATCAAGACTTAGAGCAAAATGGAGAAGAAGATGAGAGAGAAATTTTTTCTTGTAGACTATGTGCAAACTCTTTTATGTAGATTTCAAAATTTGAAACAATACTTATCTATTGTGCAAGACTATACAAATGACTTTTACAAGTTGTTGATTCATGTGGAGCATCAAGAAACTAATGAATAGATGGTTGCAAGGTATTTAAATGGTCTAAAATTCTCTATTCAAGATGAATTAAGCATGCATAGGATTAACAATATGGAACCGGCATACCAATTAGCTTTAAAGGCAGAATAAAAGAAAAGTAGACAATATTTTCAAAGGAATAGAGGAGCAAGGAGAGGGACATCATCTCCCTTGCGAGGTGGTTTGAATTATAGTCAGGGAGAATCATCCCAAGGAATAGAGAAATCAGAAGATATCTAACAAGATCCTCAAAGTTAACAAAGAGGAAGAGGATTTCAGGGAGGCAGAGGTTACAGTGGTAGAAGAGGATGGGAAGGCCCACGAAAAACTGTCATTTGTTATAGGTGTAGTGAAGAGGGTCATAGGGCATTTGACTATCCAAACTATCACATGCAAGAAAGGAAACAAGGAGAAAAACCTAGGTTGAACTTGGTTCAAGCTGAGGATGAAGGAGAAGGGACAGAACTAGAGGTTCCACTAGATGTGGGTGAGAATCTCATGATTACAAGAGCAATGGTGATTCTAGAAAAAGGAGAAAATATAGATTAAAGGTTGCGATGATTCTTGTCTTCGAACTAATATTTTTCAAACCAGGTGCACCTTAGGAGGAAAGACATGCCAAGTTATTATTGATAGTGGCAGTTGTGAAAATATGGTTTCTAGAGAAATGGTAGATAAACTTAACCTGCACTATGAAAAACATCCTCATCCTTATTGTATTGCATGGTTCAAAAAGGGAAATGAAGTCACTATTGATAAGAGGTGTTTAATTAATTTTTCCATGGGTAAGACTTATACGGATGAAATATGGTGTGATGTCATTCCAATGGATGCATGCCATGTGTTGTTGGGAAGGTCGTGGCAATACGACAGGAAGGTAATGCATGATGGAGAAAAGAATACATACACTTTTTGGAAAGAAGGTTTCAAAGTGATTTTATTGCCTCTTAAGGATGAAACAAAGGTTTCGATTATGTTGTCCACAAGAGAACTTATCAAGGAAATAATGGTGACAGGGTTCTGTTATGCACTAGTGGTGTAAAAAGAAGATGGTGAGGAAATATTGGTAGCAACAAAAGCAACAAAGATACTAGAAGAATATGTTGATGTTGTGTCGGATGAGTTACCTGATGGTCTAGCACCAAAGAGAGATATTTAGCACCACATTGATTTTATCCTAGGAGCATCTCTACCCAATCATCCAGCTTATAGAATGAGTCCTACCCACCATGCAGAACTCAATAGACAAGTGATAGACATCATAAGGAAAGGTGCAGTAAGGGAGAGTATGAGCCCATGTGTTGTACCTATGCTATTAACTCCAAAGAAGGATGGCACATGGAGGATGTGCACCAATAGTAGGGAAATCAATAAAATCACCATCAAATATCAGTTCCCCATCCCTCATTTTGATGACATAATGGAGGTGCTTGCAGGGGCTAAATACTTCAACAAAATTGATCTATGCAGTGGTTATCACCAGATGCAGATTCAAGATGGGGATGAGTGGAGAACAACCTTCAAGACTAGGGATGGATTATATGAGTGGATGGTTATGCCATTAGGGTTATCTAATGCACTGGGCACCATCATGAGGCTAATGAATATTGTAGTACGTCCTTATAATTGTATGTTTGTGGTGGTTCATTTTCATGATATTTTGATTTTTAGAAAGAGCAAAGAGGAGCACCTGCAACACTTGAGGATCATATTAGATGTTTTGAGAAAAGAAAAACTCTATACAAACTTAAAGAAGTGTAGATTCATGCAAGAAAGTCTTGTATTTCTGGGCTTTGTCATCTCTACAAATGGTGTCAAAATGGATACAGAAAATGTCAGAATAATTCTAGAATGGGGTAATCCAAGGAGCATAATAGAGGTAAGAAGTTTTCATGGGTTAGCCACATTGTACCGAAAATTCATTCAAAATTTTAATAGTATTGTAGCACCCATAACAGATTGCACAAAAGGAAGGGAATTTGTGTGGACCAAGGACGCTGAGGAATCTTTTAGTTTTTGAAAAAGAAGGTGACAGAAGCTCCTATTTTAGCATTACCAAATTTTGAGAAGGTATTTGAAGTGAATTGTGATGCCTCACATGTGGGCATTGGAGCTCTACTTAGCCAAGAAGGGAAACCCATAGCCTTCTTTAGTGAAAAGTTGAATGAGGTAAGGAAGAACTATTCAATTTATGATGTAGAATTTTGGAGGCTCTTAAGAAAACCACTATTGTGTTTTTCTTCAGTGCACCTAGATCTTATCCTAAGAGAAGATTAAGGTATTCATGTGTTAAGTGTTGTGATTATGTTTATTTTAGAATTTATATTTTTATTATTTTATGTGGCATGTGATTAATTTTTCTTAAGTCACAAATCTCAGATTTGGACTTAAGGGGGTGTTTTAGAGGTCAAAAAGTGTCTTCTCCCTTATGTTTTGTATAAAATGGAATCGCTATAGTGATAACCTATGAGTGAGACCCTTCTTGGAATGTTTAAAATGTGTTTTGAAACATTTAGAGGTGGGGAAAAATACCAAAAAAATGGTGACAAGTTTTTGAGAAGGAAAACTTAATATTTTATTGAAAGACAAAAACAAAACCTAACCCTAGTTTATCTCATTCTATTTATTTATATTTTGAAAACTAGTTTGGGGTTGGTTTTTAGTATCTTTGCAATATTTCCATTTTGGTAGAAAAGGGTTTGGAGGAGTTTGGAAGCTTGACAAAGAGGAAGTTAGTAAAAAATTAGAAATAAAGCCTTTCCCTAACTTGGTGAAAGTAAGAGGTAGGACTCATGCCATTTTAGAATGTAGAAATGTAAGCAATAGAGGCTCTTCCAAGAAGAATTGTATCATCTACAAACTTTTCATGGGATGAAGGATTCAAGATAGATGTTGGTTTAAATACTTAAAGGTTCCCATTCATTATATTCTTTGAAATGTTCCTTCCTAGCACTGGTGCCAACATAATGGAAAGGTTTGGGTATAAGGCGTATCCTTGTCTTAAACCATCTTTGGAGATGATGTGGCCTTGGGGGGGTCCATTAATTAGGACAGATAAGCTAGGAGTAGTGAAGAAACATTTCATTGGCCTAAGGATCTTCCCACAAAACCCAATCATCAATAATACTTTTGTCATGAAGTCCCACAAGACTCTTTCCTAGGCCTTGGATATGTCAAGTTGAGGGCCATGCCTTCCTTCCTGCTTTTATCCATAGAGTAGAAAACTTCAAGAACATAGATGAATGTATTTAGAATTTATCTTCTGGACATGAATCCTTTTGGTTCTTGTGTATAACCCTGTCTAACAAAGGTTGTTTTCTTAGCACTAATAATTTGGAGAATATTTTATAAATTGTATTGCACAATTTGATAGGTCTGAAGTCATTGAGACAGATGGCTCCAATTTTCTTTGGAATTAGAACCAGAAAAGTATTGTTGAATTTTCAAAGTAAGTTACCCTTTTTAAATAATTCTTGGATAGTAGCAATGACATCTTGAGTGACTATATCCCAGAAGGATTGGAAAAAGATAGTGGAAATGTCATTTGGTCCTAGGGCTTTATAGGGTTCAAAGGAGAAAATAAAATCCTTGACCTCCTCTTCCAATACACTTTTTCCCATGAGTTCCAAGTCTTCAATAGAAATAGAATTAGGAATTACCTCAAGAATATATTCCTCTTTAGATGGGTCGGTAGCAGGAGCATTGTTGAGCAAAGTCTAGAAGTATCTGATGACTTATTTTTTAATGTCTTCTTCTTCGTTGTCTTAGTCCCATCTTCTAAAAAGATTTCAATGATTTTATTATTACTCCTATGTTTTAGGGTAGATTGATGAAAAAACTTGGTGTCCCTATCCCCATACTTAAGCCATTGGCCTCTTGATTTCTATTTCTAGAAAATTTATTCCTTACCATATATATTGTGTATCTGACTCAATAACTCCTTCTCCTCTTTCCAGTAGTCAGTCATAGCACCATTAGTCTTCATCTATTGTTTGATATTAGTGAGTTTATTTTTCAGCTCCTTTTTGGTCTCAAAAAAAATGTTTCTAAAGGAGAATTTGTTCCTCTTTGAATTTCCTTTTAACATTGTCAAGCTTCTCAATGAGTTTATATATAGTTCTCCCCTCTATTTGAATTTTCCACCAGTATTTCACTTTCTCTATGAAGTCAGAATGTAACATCCACATAATCTTAAATTTGAATGGGTACCTTCCTTTCTTGATCTACATATCACAAATGAGAAGAAGGGGGTTGTGATTAGACCCAATTCTAAAGAGGGCTAAAAGGTTGCATTTATCCACAATGTTCTAGTAAGAAGGTATCAATAATCTATCAAGTTTAACTTGTATCAAATGGGAATCCACCCATTAGACCAAGTGTATAGGGATCCCCTGATTCCATGTTATACTTGTGTGATTATATTTTTTTTTATGTATGTATTCAATGTGTAATATGCATGGATAAATGCAGATAGTCTGCTGGATATGACATAATGGATTCACATGTTTCATTTTGCAGATGCCATTTGCTATGGCATTTATTTTCATGATATGCAAATAGTACTAATAATGTAGTTGGTCTCTATGTGATCTTTGACTTAGGGGGATTATGAGTTAACAAAGGATGACTTACTAAACTCTTAAGATGGATATTTAGGGGATAAAGTGGGAATGGGAAGGTGATGGAACAATTTTAGATGAAGTTGCACAAAAGGATAAAGACTTATCCTTGTCTAGAATGACCACTTAGACTAGTTTTTGATAGACAAGCAACAAATTTTGTTAGTACCTTCTGTACTTAGACCAAAAGAGATGGATAATAGGTCAAACTTGGGGTACATGATTAGCTCCTCATCAAGGATGGCTCTAGAAAGCAAGCTAGACTCTTAGTTTTACCTAACTTGTGTGTGTGTGTGTGTGCTTAGCTTATTTCTCCTTTTTATATTTGTTTGGATGTCACCCTCATAGATTCAAGCTTAGATTGCTCTCCACCTAAGAGTACAAACATCAAAAATTATCTTTCTTTTATTTTTTGAATTACTTTTGAGACTTTTAGCCTCCCTAATCTAAAGATTAGGCCAGGTGAGTAAAAGGATTGGTGTAACCTATTGACCCATTTTTCCTCTATCCAAAGTCAAATAGTTCACCTTGAAAAAATCATGGACATTCTTTGGTATATGGCCCTGCAGCCCTTAAATTCCTAAAATCCTCATGCTCTACCTTGCAAAAATCCCTGGAATCTCATCTGGAGAATCCTTACAAAAAACCCAAAAAAACCTAGAATCCTTAGTCTCCAAATGCTTTCCTTCACAGGATTTTCCATCTTCATACTTAGTCATTTTGGTGTGGATATCCTACTGATGTCATCTGGATCTTAGCTAATATCCTGGATATTATCAAATGTCCTGGACCTTAGTTAAAATCCTGATATCCCTTCATATTTAGACCTTAGTTAATATCTGGATTTTTTCTAAACATCCAGATCTTAACTAATATCTAGATCCTTCTTAATATCCATGACCTTGTGAATGTCTTGATAATGTCATCCACACATTTCGCCTCCAGTATATCATCCTGTAGTGCTAATATCCTAATGATGTCATCCAGATCCCCTTTTCGACAAAGTTCCTCATGCTGATGACATCATCAGGATATTCAATAGGCATCTAGATACTAAGTTAATATCCATGCGGATGACAGTTTTTCCATACTGTGAAGGTAAATTTGACAAGTGTGTATCTGGATATCACATAGCCCGCAAACAGCTGAAGCTAATGTCATGTTCCTTCTGCGGGGCTATAAAATGAAGACAGTTGTAAAGTATGTTGGCGATGGGGAGCCACATGGAGGGTTGAACGCGCTTCCATGGAGCCCAAATGAAGATGGCCCTTTTCCTTCCGCTCGACTCTAGAATGGTGCCACCTGTAAAGTGCATCAAAGGAAGGCAGCAGTGGGGCTGAAGGTCAAATGGTAGCACAGTGTCGTAGGTGAATCTTGCTCATAAGGAAGATTCTATGTGCAGTTGCAAAATGATGACACGTGGACATCTAGATGCCAGTTGACCGCAACTTTGACCACGGATATCTCCCTTACCCTAAGGAATTTCTACATGGTCCAAAGGGAAAAAGTTCTTAGAATTTCCTCCTCTTTCATTTGGCGGGCTTTTGGGGGGACATTCCCACTTTGAAAATATGATATAAATTGCATGATCTAGATATGCATCTAGATATTAGGATGGCTACCAATTGAAGAAGGATACGCAGACTCTGCGAAGAAGGATATGGCATCCAAATATTTTTTGATAGAGCCCATGGGGTAATTTATTGTAACCTAATTAGGTTGTTTGGAATCAGATGCTATATATGCGTGAATGTAAGATGTAAAAGGGTTGGAAAATAGTTGGATATCCTTGATGCTTCTGTATTCCAAACAGAACTTTCCTCTGATGTAACTATGCCTCTTGATCAATACATATGGTGTTTTACTTTTTCATGCTTTTCACTCTATGTAGTCTTAGAATTGGTAATTGTTTGTGAATGTTTAATTCTTGGCAATCCATTCTTTACCTATGTTAAAGTCTTAATGATCTATGTAAGTTTATCAAATGTATTTCTTTATTTGTGCATCTTAGCTCTATGAATGTTCTTTATTCAAACCTGGTGTATCACCCCCCTTTACTTTTAGTTTCACTCCCTCTTCCTCTTTTCCTATAATGTGGATAGATTAGGTTTAGTCTTAGGTTAGTTGAATCTCTCATTCAGCAAAGGAACCAGCCTCTCTCTGGAGATGTGGCCTCCCTATAGGGTCCCACACTTGAAGGTCGTCTCAATGTTTCACTAGATTATTGGAGCCCCAAAAGCCTTCAACACTGGGTGCAAATCTATGTGACAACAGTTTTTGGCACGCCTGGTGGGACAATAAGCATAAGAAATCAAAGAATCAAGTTGAGAATCTGGTGTTCTTCTCAGCACTCTACGTTGTGGTAGAATTTTCATACACCTGGCGACTCTACATGTGTCTAGCCCTGATCAGTGCCATCTTTTATGCCTGTGCAAACTAGGGCATCTTCAGGAGGTAACTTTCAATTTACTAAATTATTTGTTGTTGCTTCAAGGAGAAGGTCTAGGTTATCTAGGTCTCCTATGAGAAGAAACAGCAGTCTTACTCTACCTCATTCAAGAGCTCAGTCCACACCCCCTCCTATTAGGTTTTAGTATAATAGAAGAAGATTACATATTCCTAGATTGAATTTGAATATCCCCAAGATGGCAAGGAATTTGCCTTTTGTAACCTTCAATGGAGGAAGTCCATTATATTTGGCTGCATACAATGACATACCTGTTGCAGCCCTGAAAAGTGTTTCACCCTTCACGGGTGATGGTTATGTAACCCCTGTTGAGCATATCAAAGATACATCCAACGTATGCTCGGTCCATCATATACAACATGAAGAAGTTGCAGTCCATCTCATGGTCTCATCTTTCAAGGGAAGAGCTCTTCAATGGTTCAGGAACTTGACCCCTACTTCAATACATACCTAGGACGAGCTAGGAGAAGCCCTCTACAAATACTTTGGAGAGAGGGCAAACAATGTTTCATTGCTTGAGCAGTTGACGACTATCAATAGGGCTCCAAGTGAGATGCTAGAAGATTTTAACTTCAGATTCCAGAGGATGTGGGAGAGAATTCTAGCTACCCTCATAACATCTCCACAAGGTGCTTTCGTGTACTTTTTAAGAGCTTTAAATTCTGATATTAGTATGATGATGCAATAAATGGGTGTTGAGACCCTACCAGATGGTTATGAGACAACTCTGAAAGCTAAAAAATTTTAATACATGCTGGGAAAATTGCTCCCAGGCCTCCTATCCCACATTTTCTAGAGTTGTCTTCCTCGTCCCAGTAACCCATTGTTGCTCCTATCCTAAAGCCTAAAAATTCAACATCCTCTCTTTCTCAAGAAGAGAGTGATCTTAAGACCCTAATGTCTAATTTGACCAACAAGGTGAATAGTATAGCTATTCAAACTACTCCCAAACCCTATCAGAACTATAACCAGGGACAGACATCTAATCAGAATTGAAGTCAAGGGTTTAATCAAAATTGGAATCAAGGTTATCAACAAAATAGCTACCAAAATCCTAACCCTACACAGACTTTACAAATTATTTAACCTATCCAACAAATACCAACTGTGAATCCAGTTAGGGCCTTAGTCCCTACTCAGAACAATCTAGCCCAAGAGGTAGATTGGTGTTATCCTTCCAACCAACCTCACAATCAGTCCTCTTGTGCTTTTGGTGCACAAGAGAGGGCTTTGATGGTGTAGAACTTTCACACTCATCGGACATCATTGTCAGAGGTAGCCAATAGCAACCCTAAAGTTCAAAATGAGGCTACCCCTGATGCCAGTATGATGCTATGGACTATAGAGGACTTTTGTTTTGTCAATCAACCTATGGAAAGTGTTGTTATGCCTATTGCAGACAACGTCAGGTCAAAGAAGAGGCAGTTTGAGGATAGTCCCATGCTTGTTGTGTTACAAAAAGAGCATGTTCCAAAGGCAAAGGTGACCAGTGCCACAATCCCAATCCTGAGAAGCAAATCTGCTGCTACAAAAGAAACTCCATTAGGCTCAAAGGTGCTTGATCTAGCTATAGAATAGTTCCAAAAAGGGGAACATGGATTCCCTCTATGCATAAGGCAACCACTGTTCCATTGAATATTGTGGAACAGATGAAGAAAATGAATATCAATGTTTCCATGTGGGAAGTAATGTCCATCCCCTCTCAGAGGGATCTATTACAAGTAACCTTGAGGCATTTCCCATCTGCTAAGTCAACAGTATCAAATCCATCAACTAAGCAAAAAGAAAAGGCTCCTGCTAGTCTTATGCAACCAAGTGAAGGACAAGTAAGTACAGTCAAGAAACCGTCTCCTTTCACCTTGTCTTTGATCATTGGCAAATTTTTAGTACACAACTGCATGATACTCTGGGGCTAGTTTTTCAATCATGCCCAAGAAGATAGCAAATGCATTAGGCATCAAGTATACTCATGTTTCATCAGGAGTATTATAGTTGGATGGAACCTTTGTGAACACTATAGGAGTGATCAAGGGACTGGACTTGACTTTGCATCCATGTCCAAACCTCACTTTCAAACAAGACATTTCAATCATTGAACTTCCTCCTTTCTTTGCCATTTGTCTATCAAGAGATTTCACAACAAAGGTAGGTGGCTACCTTTCTTCTGACTGGTCTCATATGTTACTGAGGACCAGATATGGTACACGGTTCACCATCAAGGCTAAACAAATTTCAGATTATCATGTGGAGAATTATGACCACATCATTGTGAACCCACATGTGATGATTCAGGGCGAGGAAGTGCATGACTCAGAATCTGCTGAGGCAGAACCTTCACCTCTTCCTATCCCTAACCTATTTTTAGATGAGTGGGTAGGGGATCATGAAATTTTTGATCCTTATGATACCACTGAGGTGACTGACTTGGGAAACTACATGATCCATGAAGGGGATTCTTCAACTCCTTCTGTACTCAAGCCAGATGATGACTCCAACAGCCCATGGAAGATGTTTTTCAATGGTACAAAGAGCAATAATGGAGCTGGTGCAAGTGTTTTGCTAGTCTCCTCGACTCATAAGAAGTTACATATTTCTCATAGGTTGCATTTTTCTCTTACGAATAATGTAGGAGAGTATGAGGTGTTGGTCCATGGCCTGTTGATTGTTGAGAAGGAAAATATCAAGCATCTGGAGATCTTTGGTGATATTGAATTGGTGGTTAACCAAGTAAGAGAGAGATGTGCTACAAAAACCAACTTCTAAGAGCTTATAGACATAGAGTTTGGGACCTGTTTGAGAGTTTTGATGCTCTTAGCATGCAGGTGATCCCAAGAAAACTAAATTCAGAGGCTAATCAATTAGCAATGGTGGGAGCTCAATTTTCTCCACCTACAGGCTTGTTCTAAGGTCCCGATCAACATGTGAAAATAGTCATTAGGCCCTCTGTTCCTAACAATAATATTCATAGGCAAATTTTTGATAGTGATGAACAGATCGCGTACTTCATCCAGAATGAAGCTGAGTTCTCTTCAAGGGCGCAACCCAAGTTACAAGAATCCTATGGCGATAAGATCATCCATCTTAAATCAAACAAGTTACCCAAGGGTCTAGTCACTCTTGAGGCTATCTTTAGTCGTGATGATGAGTTCAAGGGAAAGAAAAATAACATGACTTTCAAGAAAGAGGATTTCCAGAAGGTAACCGTTGCCCAAGACAAGGAGTTGTTTCTAGGAAAGGTATGTGGTGATACAGAAGTTCAAGAATTCATAAGACTTGCCTAGAAGTATAATGACATCCTGGCATGGACATATGAAGATCTTAAAGGATTCAATCTGGATGTGGCTCAACATGTCATTGATCTAGATTCTAATTGTAGGCCAGTTTGCCAAAAGCAGCGACCTATAAGTCCAAAAATTGAGCCACTCATGAGGAAAAACTTGCTAAGCTCATACAAGCAAGGATTATATTCCTTATCAAGTATTCTACTTGGGTGGCTAATCTAGTACCTGTGAGAAAGAAAAATGAAGAGATTAGGCTCTGTGTAGACTTCAGGGACTTGAATCAGGCTTCTCTGAAGGATCATTACCCTCTGCCCTCTATGGATCAAATTTTACAAACAGTTGTAGCGGCAAAGAGGTTTTCATTATTAGATGGCTTCTCTGGCTATAACAGAGAGGAGGATAGATTTAAGATAGCTTTTACAACCAAATGGGGAATCTGACATATGAAAAAATGCCATTTGGTTTGTCTAATGTTGGTGCCACATTTCAAAGGGCAATGCATATTGCCTTCAAAGGATTTATAAACAGGTTCATCCTAATTTATCTGGATGACATCACAGTCTTCTCCAAGAAGGGAGAAAATCACATGGAGCATCTGGAAAAGGTTTTCCAAAGACGCAGGGAGTTTGGGGTATCTTTGAACCCCAAGAAATGTATTTTTGTTGTTGCCCAAGGTAATCTTTTGGGTCATATACTATCTGAGGATGGAATATCCATAGATCTAGATAGAACATCTACTCTGCTTTCCTATGGTAGATCAACTTTATTAGGAAGTTCATTCTTAACTGCCCTGGCTTGGTGAAGCCTCTAACCCTTATGCTTAAGAAGGATGTAGTCTTCATATGGAGAAAAGAGGGGAAGGATGGTTTTGAGAAGATCAAGCAAGAGATTGTCTGGGTGCCTACTCTCATGAATCCAAATTATGAGAAGGGCTTTGTCCTCTATGCATATGGAGGAGAGAATAGTATTGATGTTGTCTTGATGTAGCAAAATGAACATGGACTGGAGTAGTCTTTAGCCTTCTTTAGTCAAACCTTGAAGGATTATGAGGTTAGATATAACCCCATGGATAAAAAGGTATTGTCCATTATTAGAGCTTTAAATAAATTCATATATGTGCTAGCAAATAATCATATTAAATTTTTAGTTTCTCATCCTAGTGTGAGAGATTACATAATGGGGATAGAAATTAGTGAAAAGAGAGCTAGTTGGGTCACAAAGATCCTAGAATATGATGTGGTCATCAAAGCCACTAAGTTGATTAGAGGCAGAGGATTATGTGAATAGCTGACTCAAACATCAGCAAATGAAGTCGATTCATCTTACCATTTGAATGAGGAGGAACCTACAACTAAGCCACCAATTATGAGTTCTTTGACAATAGAGATGGCTAGTTTCCTATCCATTGGTGAGTATCCCTATGGACTAAACATAACCAAAAGAAGACATTTCAGGCTGCGGTCTATCCCGTATGCTTTGGTAGATGGTGTTCTCTTCAAGAGAAACATAGATGGAGTCTTACTGAGGTGCATAGAATCATATCAGGTTTATAGACTTCTTGATGAGTTTCATGCTAACCCAGCTGGTGGCCATTTCTCTGCTAGAGCTATAGCAATGAAAATAATGAGGGTGGGTTACTTTTGGCCCACATTATTCAATGATGCCCATGTATAGATAAGAGGATGCAAGGAGTGTGTTCTCTTTGCCGGAAAGAAAAGATTGGCAGCACTCCCACTCCACCTTATTCAGGTTGACCAGCCCTTCTCACAATGGGGATAAGATTTTATCAACATGATAAATCTCTCTTCTAGTGCTGGCCATAAGTGGGTTTTGATTGCAATGGATTACTTCACCAGGTGGGTTGAAGCAGTCCCACTCAAGGAGGAAAATGAATCATCTATCATTGATTTCTTGGAAGAAATCATGACAAGGTTTGGAGCTCCTCATATTATTATTTCTGACAATGCAAAAGCATTTACTAGTTTTAGAATCACTGATTGGGCCCTTAAGTACAATGTGTTCTTAAAGACTTCATATAACTATTACCCCCAAGGTAATGGGCTAGCTGAATCTACCAATAAGAACCTGATCAAGATCCTAAAAAAGACCATGGACACAAACCAGAGATAATGGCACAATAAGATCAAATTATCTCTTTGGGCTTATAGGACCACATACAAGAGAGCCATTGGGACCTCTCCTTATGTTCTAGTGTATGGAAGAGAGGCTAGATTGCCTATATCTTTGAAGCTTCCTACATTGGATCTGGCTCATCGATTGGAGTTGGAAGGAGAAGATGCAAGGTCTGTCAGAATGGCTAAATTGATTGAATTAGAAGAGAAAAGATAGTCAGCCATGATCACATTAGAAGAACATCAGCTACAAACTAAGAAGTATTTTGACAAGAAGACCAAGATCCAAACCTTCAAAAAAGGTGATCTTGTCCTAGAATGGGATGCTGACTGAGCCAAACCTAGAGGCCACACCAAGTTTGATGCACTTTGGAGTGGGCCTTATGTCATCATCAGCTGCAAGCAAGCAAATGCCTTCATTCTCTCAAGGCTAAATGGTGAAGTTCTACCGATCTTAGTGAATGGGATCCATCTCAAACCTTACCATTAAGGTTGGTATGAAGTCTTGTACATATTGTTCTATTTTATCTCTGCTCTAGGTTTCCCTTTTCCTAAGTGCTCTTGCACATGCTGCATTGTCATTAGGAGAATGCAGGCCTCTTTTCTTGTGTGTTTTGGGAGGCAAGTTTCAGTTGTCTTGACCTATTTCATTCCTCTTTTGGACTCCATACCCAATGGATGCTTAAGGCCACTGATCTATTTGTTTAGTAGACAAACATCCCTGAGAGATCACCAAAATGTTAACCCATTTTTCCTCTATCCAGAATCAAATAGTTCATCTTGAAAATATCATGGACATTATTTGGAATATGGCCTTGTAGGCCTTAAATTCCTCAAATCCTTGTGCTCTACCTTACAAAATTTCTTAGAATATCACTTGGAGAATCCTTGCAAAAAACCTAGAAAACCCCAAAAATCGTTAGTCTCCAAATGCTTTCCTTCGCAGGATTTTCCATCTTCATACTTAGTCATTTTGGTGTGGATATCCTGCTGATGTCATCCGGATCTTAGCTAATATCCCAGATATTATCAAATGTCCCAGACCTTAGTTAAAATCTTGATATCCCTTCATATTCAGACCTTAGTTAATATCTAGATGTTTTCTAAACATCTGGATCTTAATTAATATCTGGATCCTTCTTAATATCCATGACATTGTGAATGTCCTGATGACGTCATCCACACATTCTATCTCCGGTATATCATCTTGTAGTACTAATATCCTGATGATGTCATCCAGATCTCCTTTTCAACAAAGTTCCTCATGCTGATGACATCATTAGGATATTCAAGAGGCATCCAGATATTAAGTTAATATCCATGTGGATGACGGTTTCTCCATACTGCGAAGGTAAATTTAACAGGTGCATATCTAGATATTGCATAGCCCGCAAAATGCTGAAGCTGACGTCATGTTCCTTCTACGGGGTTGTGAAATGAAGATAATTGTAAAGTATATTGGTGATGGGGAGCCACGTGGAGGGCTGAGCGCGCTTCCACGGAGCCTAAATGAAGATGGCCCTTTTCCTTTTGTTCGACTCTGGAATGGCACCACGTGTAAAGTGCATCAAAGGAAGGTAGCAGTGGGGCCAAAGATCGGATGGTAGCGCAATGTCGCAGGTGAATCTTTCTCACAAGGAGGATTCTATGCATGGTTGAAAAATGATGACATGTGGACACCCAGATGTTAGTTGACCACAACTTTGACCGTAGATATCTCCCTTATCTTGAAGAATTTCTACGTGATCCAAAGGGAAAAAGTACTTAGAATTTCCTCTTTTGTTTGGTGGGCTTTTGGAGGGATATTCCCACTTTGAAAATATGATCTAAATTGCATGATCTCGATATGCATCCAGATATTAGGATGGTTGTCGACTGAAGAAGGATACGCAGACTCGGCCAACAAGACACATCTAGAGTTGAATTGAAGTGTTGTAAAAGTTTCTCAAATGTAGATATTTGTTTCATTTATGGTTGCAGGTGAGTGATTCAGCAGCTCGCATTGAAGGCACAAAATATCTCCCATCCGCCCATGCCCCAAATATTTTTTTCAATGAATTCTTGCAGGCTAACTTTCCTTTTGGCAGAGATATTTTCTGACAGAGCCCATGGGGTAATTTATTGTAACCTAATTAGGTCATTTGGAATCAGACACTATATATATGTGAATGTAAGATGTAAAAAGGGTTGGAAAATAGTTGGATATCCTTGATGCCTCTATATTCCAAACAAAACTTTCCTCTGATGTAACTGTGCCTCTTAATCAATACATATGGTGTTTTACTTTTTCATGCTTTTAACTCTATGTAGTCTTAGAATTGGCCATTGTTTGTGAATGTTTAATTACTGGCAATCCATTCTTTACCTCTGTTAAAGTCTTCATGATCTATGTAAGTTTATCAGATGTATTTCTTTATTTGTGCATCTTAGCTCTATGAATGTTCTTTATTCAAACCTGGTGTATCACCCCCCTTTACTTTCATTTTCACTTCCTCTTCCTCTTTTCTTATTAGGTGGATAGATTAGATTTAGTCTTAGGTTAACTGAATCTCTTGTTCAGCAAAGGAACTAGCCTCTCTGTGGAGATTCGGCCTCCCTGTAGGGTCCCACACCTGAAGGTCATCTCAATGTTTCACTAGATTGTTGAAGCCCCAAAAGCCTTCAACACTGGGTGCAAATCTATGTGACAACATAACCAAAAGGATAATTCATTCCTAATACTTCCCACTAAGTAAAGAGAGATGTGAAGATCTTCTTGTTAGCTTATATTAGGTACTATAGGTTTAAAAACTTAACTTTTTAGACTTGACTAGATGACAACTAAGACCAAGATTATTTTAAAGCTAAAAGTTTGACTTTATTTGAAATTGTTGGGAATATAAAGGGATAATGGTGATAATAATTTTGGGAATTCATGGCTTAGTAAAGGCAAACTATATTGAGCAACCTAAGAATCCTACTAAGTCAAAAATTAGAATAGAGAAAACCATGAACAGGTGGGAAGAAGGAGTGAAATGTTATGGAATGAATATTTTTTCCCTTTTTAGAATATATGTTTTTTGTCTTTTTTATTTTTATGGCTTTTTTAGATATTATACTTTTTGATATGGAAAGCATTGATAGTTTCAACAAATTCTTCACATTCCACTATGTACAAGAGGTAAGTGTCATTTATGACATCTTCCCTAACTATATATGGACCTTTCCAATCTTTCTGGAACTTATGCTTGCTTTTACATCTTTTATTCATTAATCTTCCTCTTCTAAGTATAAATTCTCCTACATGAATCAAACTAGGAGGGGATTCTTCATCTCTTGCCTTGTTGTGCTTTCTTGGGAGGGCTAAGGTTTTAGGAGTTGATATAAGGCTTGATAATCTTGTTAATGAGATGGGGTCTAGTATATGATTACCTCAATGTATATAAGTTTGGTTCTAGTAGGTCAAACTCATCTTGCAAGTAAATTTTAACCTCATCTCTTTCTTCAAGTAGTTGGAGAAATTGAAATAGTTCAAATGGAGTTTATGGTTGATCTAACTCTTTTGGAGGGATAAATATTATGCTCATATTCCCATGGGTTCTTGCCACAAATCCATGCAATAATCGATGTATCTCTCATGAAACTCTAAAATAGTTAGGTTTTCAATTCCAATGGTTATACGCAATTTATTTTCTTTTTGGAGTTCCCCTATGCTCACCTCATCTTCATCGAGGAATATTTAAATTATCTCCACCTTGACTTGGGAAGGTTCCCATTTGTCAATATATTATATTAAGGTAGTTGTTGGGATTAGGAGTCATTCACCTTGCAAATCCCTATACACGTTTCAGTTGTTTTTATTGATGTTGTAATAAATAATTGCTATATCTCCAAGGAACATGGAAAGGGTAGACTTGGATGCCCCTTTATGTGGTAGAAAAATATTTATTATGTGTTCTCTCAATTGTAATTGTAATGGTATTTAAGTGGGAATTTACTTTTTGGAAGATATTAGAAATTGGCTAAAGATTGGAATGTGTAGAGGATGTAAGAGGATCTTGGGATCTTGATCAATTTGAATGTTATGACATAATCTATGATGATTATGATGGTGTAAGGTGTGTAAGAGGAGTTACTACTCAATGTATGTTAACTAATTTTTGTGAGATGTGAGCTTCCACATGGGGATTTGGACTCCTAGATTTGGATGAGTGGTACCTTGAGATGGTGGTATTATGAGATTTTTTTACAGGTCATTCGAGCATTGTTATACTACTAGAATTCAAAGAGATAAGTAGATTATGATTATAACTATTTACATAATTAATAGAAGTTGGGGTCTCCTTAGGTGTAGAGTTTTTTCTTTCAAGGGTTTCTCCACATAAATCAATGTCTTATGATTTGCATTCTCCTTCATGTTGATTCCATTATCTTTATGTTCTATCACTTAAGAATTTGTAGCATTAAAGTTCAACATATCTTGTTGCTGGTTTCATTGTACTTTCCACATTTGGTATTAGAGCTAGAATTGGCTTGATTAGAAAGAGGGATTATTGGAGTGTGTGATTGGGATTTTTGTTGTAGTGGATATAGTCATAAGGTATCTACTATTGAGGAGAATGCATACTTGGATACATACACTATAGACAAAGTGTTTGGTTCCCTTACTGCCTTTGAAATGAGAGAGTTTGGAAGTGATGACTCAAAGAAAGAAGTTGCTTTCAAAGTCAATATGATGTCCTCTATGTCAAAGGGCTAAAACATAATCTTCTTAGTGTTAGTCAGATGTACAGCAAAGGTTATAATCTCACCGTTCATGCCAAGGGTTGTGAAATCAAGAAGGCAGGGTCAAAAAAACTAGTTGCATAAGGTATCACTACATATGGTGATATTTATCATCTGAATAAAGTAAATGGAAGAACATGTGTGTTGGCTCAATCTAGTGAGTGTTGGTTGTGGCACAAAAGAATGGGACACAAAAATTTTGATAATATGGTAAGGATCAGCTCTACTCATGCAGTGAGAGACATGCCCAAGATAATCAAGCCTGCAAACACAGTATGCAAGGAATGTCAAATGGGAAAGTAGACAAAGAGAAGTTTCAAAATCAAGGATTACTCTTATTCAAATTCATTGGAGTTTAATCAGATTGATCTATGTGGCCCTACAAGAGTAAAGAGTCAACAAGGTGAGAGGTATTTTATGTTTCTCATTGATGATTATTCTAGAATGACTTGGGTTACTTTCTTAAGAGAAAAATCAGATGCCCTTGATAAATTTAAGGTGTTCAAGGCTATGGTTGAGAATGAAGTAGATGCTAAGATCAAATGTTTGAGGTCTGATAGAGGAGGTAAGTTTACTTCAAATGAATTTGAAAAGTTTTGTGAAGATCATGGTATTAGGAGACATTTGTCAGCTCCTAGGACCCCTCAGCAAAATGGGGTAGTTGAAAGGAAGAATAGGACCATGCAGGAGATGTCAAGAGCAATGTTGAAAGATGAAGACCTGCCTATTATGTACTAGAAGGAAGTAGTTCACACTTCTATCTATCTAATTAACAGAGTGCAACTAAGAGTCAACAACACTAAGACCCCTTATGAGCTATGGTATGGAAGACCTCCCACTGTCAGATACTTTAAGATCTTTAGCAGCAAATGCTATATCAGAAGAGATAAAGAAGACCTAGGAAAGTTTGATTCAAGAAGTGGTGAAGGAATCTTTCTTGGTTACTCAACCAGAAGCAAGGCCTATAGATGCTATAACAAGAGGTTGGGAAAGATGATTGAAAGCACAAATGTCAAAGTAGATGAAGACTTCTATCAGATCTCATAAGAATTAGAGGACTCTGAATTTGATCTCTTTCCATGCATTGAAGATGAAGAAAAAGAAGTGAGAGAAGAAAAGGAACAAGAACCAGAGTAAGTGCCTAAGACTCGAGAAAAGTATGTTCAGAAGAACCACTCAGTAGATTAGATCATTGGAGATAAGGATGATGGTGTGCAGACAAGGAGAAGGCTTGCTAAGACACATGAGCAAGTAAACTTGTGTTTGTTATCAAAAGTAGAACCGAAAACCTTTGTTGATGCTAGCAAAGATGATGGATGGATAAAGGTAATGGAAGAAGAATTGGATCAGATTGAGAAGAATCAGACATGGGAATTGGTTCCCAGACTAGCAAATAAGAATGTTATAGGAATAAAGTGGGTGTTCTGGAACAAGTTGAATGAAGAAGGTGAAGTTGCAAGGAACAAAGCAAGATTGGTATGCAAAGGATACACACAAGTTGAAGGTATTAACTTTGAGGATACTTTTTCTCTAGTATCTAGGATGGAGGCAATCAAAATGTTCCTTGCTCTTGCTGCTCATAATAACTTCAAGGTCTATCAGATGGATGTTAAGTCAACTTTCTTGAATGGTGATCTAGAGGAAGAGGTTTATATTTAACAACTAGATGGTTTCTAGATATCAGAAGATCCAGACATGGTATGCAGACTCAAGAAGTCTTTGTATGGTCTCAAGAAAGCATCTAGGGCTTGGTATGCTAGGTTAGACAAGTACTTACTTCAATAGAGATTCAAGAAAGGTACTACAGATAGTAATCTTTACATCAAGGAAGGAGACATGATTTTGATAGTTGCAGTATATGTTGATGACATCATATTGGTGGAGATGATGATATGTGTAAGAGGTTTGCAGAGGAGATGCAAAAAGAGTTTGAGATGTCTATGATTGGTGAGATGTCTTTCTTCCTTGGACTTCAAATTACTCAGCTCGATGGTGGTATCTTTATTTCTCAAGCTAATTATGTCAAAGAGTTGTTGAAGAAGTTTGGTATGGAGGATTCAAAACTAGTGAGTACTCCCATGGTCATTGGATGCCACTTGAGTAAGGATGATGAGTCTTCGAAGGAGGATCAGACTACCTATAGATCTATGATTGGAGGATTGTTGTACTTGACTACTTCTAGACCTGATATTATGCATGCAATATGTGTGATTGCCAGATATCAAGCCAATCCCAAGAAAACACATGAGAAGGCAATAAAAAGGATATTCAAATACTTGAAAGGAACTCTGGATTATGGCATATGGTATCCAAGATGTAATGACTTTGATTTGAGTGCCTACATTGATGTTGATTGGGTTGGTTGTGTTGATGATAGGAGTACAAATGGTGGTGCTTTATTTTTAGGAAGCAGATTGGTTTCATGGCAAAGTAAGAAGCAAGATTTAGTGTCCTTATCAACTGTAGAGGTAGTATATTACAGCAACATCCTGTTGTACACAAGTGTTGTGGATGAAGCAAACCCTAAAGGATATCAAGGTATTATATCATGAGCCTATTCCTATTTTGTGTGACAATACAAGTGCTATCAATATTTCCAAGAATCTAGTTATGCATTCAAGAACCAAGCATATAGAAATCAGGTATCACGTTTTGAGAGAGAAGGTTGCAGAAAAGGAAGTAAGGTTGGAATATGTTCCAACAAAGGATTAGATTGCAGGTATTTTCGCAAAGGACACTTTTGAGGATCTCCAGCAGAGGTTAGGGGTAATTGTCCATCCTTCTTATTGATATATGTATAATGGTGCATCTGTCTAGGGGGAGTTCATGTTATATCTTTTTCCTGGACTGATGGTGGCTACCTCTCAGGGGGAACAGGTAGTAGTTGTTGATTATACTTGGGAGTTTGTTTGCTGCAAGAAGTTATGCCCTAAGATAGAAGAAGTTGCCCTTTGTCCTTGATGTCAAAGGGGGAGAATGTGTAGGTATGTGTTGCCATCAGTTCCAAAGGGGGAGATTGTTACACATATGGTTCCTAAGGTTGTCATTGATGTCAACACTATCACAAGGTTGTCATTGATGTCAGCACTATCTTGGATGTGTGGTAGAGTTCATGGTTGGATGTCATGTCCTATCCAGAAGAGAAGATATAGTACATAGTTGAATGTCATGTCCTATCCAGCAGTCATATCCAGCAGAGAAGATATAGTTCATGGTTAGATGTCATGTTGAATATAATGTGATTACTGAAGTTCATGGTTGGATGTCATGCCTTGATCAGTGTAGAGTTGAGTAAGAAGATACATTAATATGGGAATTAGAAGCACTAAGATGTGTTGTTGATGTTGAGAAGATGTTACTGGTGGCTTGAAGCATATTGTATGATCTCTCCTACTATTCCTAAGAATTCATGTGTTGATACAAAGAAGGTTTGGCATCCGAAAGTTGGTGACAATTTCTACTACAGGATGACTACCTTTGAAGACTGTCTGGGAGATTGCTTTGCATTCCTCCACATTAGCAATTATGGCTATGCAATTCTAGAACTATGTTCTAGGTGTAGTGAAGGTGATAATTCCAAAGTTTTTGATCATCTATCCTTCCATTGTGAAGTTATGCATGATAGAGTACCAACATGTGTTCTAGCAAAGTAAGGTGGTGTTGAAGGCTTGTTGGAATGCTCTACATTCCTCTAGATGTGAATGTTTTCCTTTGCAGTTTTGTAGACATGTTTATGGATGTGCAGTACATGCTCACTTACAGTTTCAAGGTTCTTGGTGATTTGCAAGCTCAGTTTTTCAATGACAATATGTTGCAGTGTCTTCCGGATGACTGGTTGTTCTCAGAGTTCATGGTTGAAGATGTGCGGCACAAAATATTTGATGTACAGAGGTAAAGGAGTGTTTGGAAATGTTGCATGATTCCTATAGACTCATCTAGAAGAGTTTCATGAAGATCCTTCTTGTTTCTATTACCGCACAAGGTTTTCAAGTTATTATGGTCGTTATGCTTCAAGTTTCATATGTTTTTGCTTAAGGTTGTCCTATTTTTAAATGAGCTAAGTGTGCAAATGTAATTTCCTGATGTTTGAAGATGTGAAGGATTTTTTGGGCTTGGTTAAGCAAATTTTGATGTCTGCAAGGCATGGGTATTCTGCTGGTGTAGTGTCTAGTCTTGTTTAAGACTTGTCCTCTACACGTTTCATGTTGTGTGTTGTTTGGCCGACTTGTAAATGTATTTTTCATGTTATCTCTAGATGAAAAGAAATGTAATCAATGTAATATCATCTATAAATAGTAAATCAAATTGAGTTAGGTGAGGTGTGATTACAAAGTGGTTGATAAGGCTCACAAGCAAGATAAGGAGCAGAATAAATGCATTATGATGTGTGACTAAAGGAGAAAGAGGAAAAGTTGTAGATGTTGTCTTGATTCATCTTGAAGACATATTTTTGATAGTGATCAAGTGTAGAGTGTGCCTAACTAATTTGATCATCAGAAGGAAGTGTGAAGAGGCAGAATTGCAATCATCAAAGGTGTGAGTTTCAATGTTAGTTTTTAGACAGTAGAAGGACTGTCATACTGTAATCTTTTGTGAGTTTGTTCTCAATTAAAGGAGTAGTAGCTTCCTTGGGAGTGACCCTAAAACAAAGTCTTTAGGGAGTAGTAGCTTCCTTGGGAGTGACCCTAAATCAAAGTTTTTAGGGAGTAGTAGCTTCCTTGGGTTGTAGCCCTAAAACAAAGTTATTATTTTGAGCTTCATATATTGTGAGTTAATCCTCACCATGGTTTTTCCCTTCTTAGGTTTTCCACATATATCTGGTGTTATGTGTTAATGTGCATTATTTTAATCTTTCATGTTTATGTTGATGTTATAATACTTAAGTTTTAATCTACTTCGGAGGGCTTGAAGTTTAATTAGATATTGATTCACCCCCCCCCTCTTAGTATCCTGGTGTGTTCAACAAAGGGTTGGAAGGACAAGTCTAAGGATAGATCTAAGTCCAAGGGTAGATCCAAGAAACATAATAAGATAAGGTTAAGGTTTTGGAATTGTGGTAAATGGTGACATCTAAAAATGAATGTTGAAATAAGATAAAAAGATGAAGATTCCTCTACTAATAAATCCTCTAATGATGAAACTACTATTCTTTTATTATTTCTACTAACATTACATCTGATGTCTGTTGATTAATAGATTCAGATGCATCCTACCACATGACTCCTCACAAGGAGTGGTTTTTAACATATACAACTTATGAGGGTGGGGAAGTTTTCCTCGAGGATGATAACGCATAGAATATTATGGGTTGAAGGAAGGTAAAATTAATTTTTAGTGATGGAAGGGTGAAAACCATCACAAATATATTGCATATCCCTAGTTTAGGTAGAAACTTGATTTTTGTATCTAAAATGAAAGATTCAAGGGTACATGTTACTTTTCAAAAGAGTGGTTATAGGTTTAACAAAGGGAACTTGATGTTGGCTAGGGGTACTTGATGTGGCACCCTATTTAGGCTAGAAGCATCTACTTTATATAACTCTGTGAATATAACTAATAGCCCTATTTTTATAAACTATGGCACCGTAGGATGGGTCACATTGATGAGAAGGGTCTTAAAAACCCTCAGTAATAAAATTATGGTCAATGGTTTGTTTGATTACTCTACTAACTTTAATGTAGGTGAACACCATGTGTATAGTGAATAACATAGAGTTTCTTTCAAATCTGGTAGTGCCAGGGTTAAAATGTTTTGGAGGTTATTCATAGTGATGTCTTTAATCCTTTAGATGTTCCTTCGATTCGAAATCTTGCTACTATGTTACATTTATCGATGATTTTTCTAGATTTACATGGGATTGCTTTCTTAAGCATAAGTTGGCTATACTTTTTATGTTCAAAGATTTTAAATCACTTGTTGAGAAACAATCAGATAGGAAAGTAAAGGTTTTAAGAATAGATAATGGTGGTAAGTATTGCTCTAGAGATTTTGATGATTATTACAGGCATGCAAGGATTGTTAGACAAAAAATAACTCCTTGTTTAGTGGAAAATTGGATTTGTTAATGTTTTAGTGATTTGATGTTTAAATCCCCCTCTCCACTTTACATTCAAGGATCTAGGGTCGAGTGGCGAGCACTATCATACCCTAGTTCACTGTGAGATGTAGGGAAACTTGGATTAGGGAATTTAATTATCAATTTTCCTTCTCTTATGCTCAATTGACCATTAAAACCCTAATTATGCAAATACAACAACAAATTGATGAATAACAAAAAAAGCTCTTGCAGACAGGAGTAAAATACCAAATCACAAAGTACCTATTTTTAGGGCTCTGAAGTGGAACAGTCAGGGACACTGGAGCAAGCGTCCTAGTCCAAGGTACCAGTTTCTTTGCGGGATCCAAACCTCCTTCTGACACTGATCAGCCCTGTAACTTCTGTTTCTAGAAATTTGTCTGCGGAGGACACTAGAGCGAGCACCCAAGTCTTGGAAATGCTCCTGTGTCCAGCTTCTCTTTAGATCCCGAATCCTTGATGCCTGTCAATCCTTCCTGTAACTTCACTTTTCCCAAATGTGACACCTGTAACCTGTAATCACAAGACTTGGTTTGGGGGTTGTGGTGTTTAGAGGCTTAGCTCAATCAAGCCCTGGAGGACACTTAAGTCTCCAAACACTGTTGTCAAACAAAGAGTGCGTGCCCTTGTGAGGCAGAGGCAGAAACCAAAGGAATCAATGATGAAAACACAATATTATGTCACCATGTAGTGAAGCTCTCATGGGAGGAAGATGCTCTTCATTCCATGAGGAAATTGATGCTCAAATTTGCAAATATCAACACACAAAACACACAAGTCTGCTCTTGCAACACAATGAAAGCCTTGAATCACCTTGAGAACACTTGAACATCACAATTGCCATCTAGTTGAAATCTAGTTTACAAATGAATGCCTAAACATGCTTATATATGCAACTACAAGCACTCTCGCCAAGATTTCAAAAATCAAAACTTATCGTGTTGGAAAAGGGACCAAATAACGGTCATAAACCGACACTTAAATTTTGGGCCTGACCCAAAATAGGGCAGGACTAGGGTGCAGGCACCCAAGTCCTCCCCCCTATTTTGGGCAGGGTTAAGATCAAGGGGTCATCCTAGGTCCACTTTTCCATGAAACCTAGGCCTCATTCCATCAGGATGCCAAAATATGAACTAAGATGTCCTAAATGCATGCTAAAGACCCAGGAGCTAAACCTTATGAGGGAAAATCCCCCAAGGGCACATTTTCCTATGTTACACTCCTTATATTCCACAACAAAATGAGGTGGTAGAATAGATAAACATGACTTTTATGGATACAACTAGAAGTATGCTAAGCAATGTTAATATTTAACAATATTTCTAGGCTGAAGATGTACACACTACTTGTTACCTTGTTAATAGGTCTTGCACTTATACTCTAGTTGACAAAGTAATATATGATGTATAGATAGGTAAAAGACCATTAGTTTCTTATTTTAGAGTCTTTTCAAGTGAGGCATATGTTCATGCTCCAAAAGAGAATTGTTCTAAGCTTGATTTCAAGAATAACAAGTGTGTTTTTGTTGGTTATGGTGAGAACATCAAGGGTTATAAGATTTGGGATCTTATAGCATTAAAAAAAAAATATTCTAAGGATGTTATTTTTAGAGAGCTTAGGGATTTTACTAAAGATGAACAACCTTGTGTGAAGACTAACAAAATAGTGCATTTTTATATTAAGAATGATCCATAAAAAATGCATGTGCAAAACAACAACATGATGGAAAGATTAAGGATAAGGTTTAAATTTAAGTTTTGATGACGAACAACAAAAGCCTCTTATTACGCCTCTCAGAAGGTCCACTAGACAACATAATCTAGTTGAATGGTATGGTCCTTCTTATTATAGTTGTGTATTTGCTTTATCATGTACTGGCAACAAGCCTCAATCTATAATGGAAGCTTTATCTTTAGATGAGCATGAGTCATGGTTGGAGGCCATGAAAGATGAAATAAAGGCTTTTGAAAAATGTTGAGTTTCCTAAGGGGAGGAAATTCATTTGTTGCAAAGGGGTATTTATTAATAAATTTGGAGTAGATGGTAAGTTGGAGTGGTCCAAGGCCTGTTTAATGGAAAAGGGACACTCCTAGGTTGAGGGAGTGGATTTTAGTGATATATTTTCTCCTCTGGAATAGTTAAACTCTATTAGATCCCTTCTATCCATTGTTACTACATTTGATTTAGAGGTTGAGAAAATGGATGTAAACATAACTTCTCTGCATAGGGATCTTGATGAGGAAATATTTATGAAATAACCTAATAATTTTATGGTGAAAGGACATGAGAACTTGGTTTCCAAGTTGAAGTGATCTTTGTAGGATTTGAAGGAATCATCGAGAATGTGGTATTAGAAATTCAATGCTTTTGTATTGGATCATGACTCTGTTAGAAATGAAGCTAATCACTATGTTTATTTTAATCTAATTGATGATCGATTATTAATCATTGTTGTATATGTAGACAATATGTTATTATTGAAAATGACAAGGGGATGATTAGAGAACTTAAGGGTCAGTTATCTAGTACTTTTGGTATGAAAGATTTAGGGGCTACATAATATATCTTGGGTATGGAAACCTATAGGGATTAGGTTAAAAAAAATATGGTTAAATAAAAAAAAGTATGTTGACATTGTTTTGCAATGTTTTTCCATGTAGGAGTGCAAACCAATTAACATTCCTGTACCAATTCTCACTAGGGTCTCTCTAGAATAGTGTCCTAAAATAGATGATGAATTTGAAGAGATGCAAAAGGTTTCATATGTCAGTGTTTTAAGAAGCCTCAGGTATGTCATGGTCTATATAGGACTTTTCAATTCCCCAAGTAGTGGTAGTTCTGAGTAGGTTTATGTCAAACCTTGGTAAAGATCATTGGACTTGTGATAAAAAGGTTTTTAAATATTTACATGGAACATCTAATAGTTGTATTTGTTATCATGAGACTAATGATGCAGTTAGGATGGTTGATTTATAGGGATTTACTTATTCTGATTGGGATGGTGATCAAGATTACATGAGGTCTACGAGTGTCTATGTCTTTACTTTGTTCATAGGAGCAATTAGTTGGATGAGAAAACAACAACCTACAGTTGCATTGTCCACTGTAGGAGTAGAGTACATGTCTACAACATGTGCTTGTAAGGAGGTAGTGTGGTTATAAAGGTTGTGTTTAGGTATTAGCTTTCATAGGCCAGAATTAGATGCAAGAGTGAGAGTGCCATTGATTCAAGGCTAAAAACCTAATGTATCATGCTCACACAAAGCACATTGATGTTTAGTATCACTTTGTTCAGGAAATGGTTGAAGGTGGTAAAGTCATGTTATAGAAAGTGGTCACTAAGAAGAATGTTGCAAATTGTCTCACCAAGTCAATGAGTACACAAAAGTTTAGTTGGTGTAGAGAGGCCATGGGCCTCTCCTCTTTGAGAGATTGATTGTTTATGTTTATTGACTATGTCATTGTAATGTGAAATTCAAGGGGGATAATGTTGGGATTAGGTACCGGTCACCTTAAAAATCCCTATATAGGTTTTAGTTATTTTAATTAACATTGTTGATAAATAATTGTTGTTTCCAAGGAACATGGAGAGGGTAGACTTGGACACCCCTCTAAGTGGGAGGAAAATTATTTATTATTATTTGTTCTCTAACATGTAATTGTAATTGTAAATATCAAATATTTTTATTTATTATTATTTTTTTGGGAAGATATTAGAAATCAAGTAAAGATCAGGATGCATAAGAGGATGTAAGAGTATCTTCTACAAATAGATCTTATGACAAATTTGATCAATTTTCCCATGGAGCGCCAGGCATTTGGATCTTGATCAATTTAACCATTATGATAGAATCTATGATTCTTATGATAGTGTAAGGTGTGTAAGAGGAATTAGTATTCAAGGTATGTTGATCAATTTTGGTGAGGTGTGAGATTTCGTAGGAGGATTTGGATGCCTAGATTTGAGTGATTGGTTTTAGCCACTTGTTTTAGAAAACCATTGATGGTATATTGTATTAATCTATCCTATAATGGTACCTTGAGATGGTAGTATAATGTGATTATTTTATAGGTCATTCAAGCACTATTATGTTGTCAAAATTTAAAGAGATAAGTAGATTGTGATTGTAACTATTTACTTAATCAATACAAGGTTGGGTCTCTTTCAGTGTCATATTTTCCTGCAAGGGTTTCTCCATATAAATATATGTCTTATGGTTTGCATTCTCTTTCATTTTGATTCCATTATCTTCATGTTTTATCATTGATTTAAGAATTTGTAGCATTAAAGTTCAATATATCTTGTTACCAATTTCATCCTATTTTCTACAATATAGGTCAAGTTTATTTGATTCTTACCTTATAAAGGCCCTGGTAGAAGCTTCTAGACTATTTGTAGATTCATTATCAATTGAGCAACTATACATGTAGTCTTTTGAATCTATAGGTACCTACTCTGTTGGTGGAGTCCAAGGGGTGTATGTTTCACTTCTTTATACTCGAGAATTGTTCAAGTTACTTAGGGGTGTAAGATTCATTCGAATATGTAACCCTTAGTAGTGTTAAAGGGGTATATTATTTTGATTCTTTGTCAATGTCTATGAATATATCAATTTATGTGATTACACAAACCACACAAACTTTCGTAAGGAGGGATTGAAAAGGTTGATCATTTTCTAAAAGATCCATTATCTTAGTTGTAGTTTTGGTTGAGATGATCACACCTTGCTTAGAGGTTTGTCCCTTTTATAAGTTTTGATTTCTTGTTCCTCAAGGGGATCTTTTTATTTTATCACAATAATGGACACCTAATTTGGTGTTTGGTCTATTTTTCTTATTTGGATACTGTGAAGGGTCAATTCAAGTGTTGTGATCTTATTGGTACCTATCTTGTATTTGATCAATATGTTCACCTTCTTGTTAGCTACATCATTTTTTACCATGTTGAAGGGTTTTTTAGTCTCCCTTAATAACATTAATTTTCCCTAAGTGTATTAAATGAATTTCTTAGAATAACATGGAAGGCATCACCTTCATCTTGTGGATCTATGGCCTTCCCAACATAGGTTGTTTCCTATTTCCTTTAAATTACATAGAAGGTTATAGACACCATCTTGGGTCTTGGAGAAACTATTAGTGTAATTTTTTAATTGTTGTAGGTTTAAGGTTGTCATATCCTCACAAGGTATATGTTATGTGGAAAAGAGTGATCTAGCCTAAGGAGTCAAACTAGGTCAAACTCTCTTTTACAAACATTAAGACACACGTCGAGCTTGGCTTCTACCCTTGAGGGAGAGCCAAACTATAGGGGTTCTTCCTCTTTGTTGTATAGATGAGTCTTCAAACCAAATTCAACCAATCTAGATAGGGCACATGATCAAACCCTAATTGAGAGAGATTGAGCTACAGATGATAGTTAGAAGTGAAATCAGAGAAACTAAATGAACAACAAAGATGAGTAAATAGCTTAGAGCAGGAACCTAGAGTCAAAATTCCTCAAATACCAGGGCGCTCGAGTGCCCTAGGCCTTTTTTAGGGTTTGTAAAAACTATAACTTTCACTAGATCTATACCTACAATACCTTTCTTCTCTTGGACTAATATCTCTCGAAACCTATTTTTCAGACCTGCACATAAGAAAGAAGGGAAAATTTTTGTGGCTATATAGGATATTTCCTTAGTCAAACCTCATTTTGGTATTCCTACCTCACAAATGGCCAAGATTAGAACGAGATGTTGTGTGTGCTCAAAAACCCTAGGTGTGAGTAGTAACATGAAAGATCTAATCAAATAATATCAAACTGTAATCTTATATGACTCAAGCAAATAGGAAGGAATGATGTAAAAGGATGCTTCACTCAAGGAAGCTCACAACTTCACCTCAAGGATGAAGATTCAATGAAGGTTTGCTAAATAAGAAGGTGATGCAGCCATACCCTTGGAGGATACTCAAGCCAATCTCAATTTGGTGGTTCTAGCCCTTCTCCTAATCATGCACATTGCTTGTACCTAGGAACAAATCAGATAGACTCAAGATCTCATCTCCTAGCCTTCATACAAATCTTTCCAAGAGCAAAGTAGAACTCCACTTGATCAGGTAGAAACCTACAATAATTCAATAACATAGAGAGCATAACAATAGAGGTATTTTTCACATATAGAACACATCTAGTTTCAGATGAAACAAGTCACTTACTTTTATGCAAGGCTATAGAAAAGAGTAATTTGAATTAAAGAGTCGACATCACACGCCAAAAAGCAAATTTGAGCTTAGGGTTAGCCTAAACAACATTAAAGCCAACTTGTAGACTTAAATTGCCTCCATAAAACATGAGAGACCAGAGCGCTCGGGCACCCTAGGCTCTTTGAGAAATTTAAGTCTCAAGCCCGCACTTAATGTAGGGCTAACTCCAAATCTTAATTTGTTTTTTGAGTTATGACAAAACTTTATTCAAAATCATGACATTTTCTATAAACGGGGCCAAAACAAGACTTTAAGGTGGACCTAAAAATGGACTAGGCTTGGGATCACTAAAGGGAGGAGCTATACACAGTGAAATTGTGCCTACACAACAAGTGTACATAGTTTACAACATAACATTTAGCCCCCACTTTAGCGGTCATATGACACTACGTGCATATGCAAGATAAAGGATAGGAAAGTAAAAAAATATAACAAAAATGATATTGTAGAGGACGCGGATCATCACCAAGAAAGAGGGTGAAGCCCCTAGTTTGTGATCCTACAAACTACAACATTAGTGCGATAAAATAATCATGTAACCAACAGGTGTATGTGTTAGTCCAAAAACTCTAAAGGGGAAGGGTGATGAGAGTAAAATTCATGGGTATATATATGCCCCCTATTTCTAGTTGCTACTTCAGGATGTAGAAACAGGGTGGTAATCTTTCCACTTCAACTTTCTAGAGAGAAGGTTGATGAATATGCTTTGGTAATGTCATTCTGGTGAATAATACCGAGACACAAAACATATAATTGTAGATACGATGGAGCTAGGATTCAAACACAACAAATGGCACTCAAATTCGAGTTCACTAGCCTAAGTTATCGATGTTTAGATGAAGAGAGGTTTAAAAAAAATGTGGTCTTTGACCCTAGAAAGTAATCAGGAGTTCTTGAATTTTTACTATAAATAGTAAAAGAAGTTCTCACATTTTACCATTCTATTGTCATTTTCAATCTTTGAGGAGATAACGCAAGGAGGAGAGCCATCATATCGATTCGAAGGCCGTATCAACCACTGAGGTTGGATGCACTGTGGAGCTAAGTAGCGTGGGGACTAGATGAGCATGAGGTAGGCTTTTATCCAAATTGTAATTTCATATTGTAATGTGTTTTTTTTCCTTTTTCAAGCCAAAAATGGGCCCATGGGACACTTTTCAGTATCCACCTAGGGTGCCATTGTCCTTCTAGGATGCGCCAGATCCTTTTGAGTGCCCAGGTCCTTCCTGAGCACCCCAGACTTGTCTGGGTGCCCTGGTCCAGGATCAAGGCTTTGAGTGATTTATTTGATTCTTGATGAAGTAATTAGAATTGAAGTCTAATGTACACTTTATTTGTCATGTTTCAGAATCTCTCAGGGATGTGATACCATGTCGGTGGTCACCTATACATATTACTATGTAGTAGATCCCACACTTATAGATGCAAAGATGGGACATCTGCGAGATGTTGGATTGTGGTGGGTGTACACTATGCCTATAATGACATATCATTGTTTGATTTTGATGGAACTCCTAGAGCAGTGGAACTCGGATATGTCCACCTTTCATCTTCCAATAGGAGAGATGATTGTCACTTTAGAGGATGTGTACATGATACTATGATTACCTGTGCATGGTGAGACAATCAAGGTCATAGAGCAAAGGTTTGAGGACTACACTTAGGTGAGCCAGCTATACTGTCTTAGACATAGTGTAATTGAGCAATCAAGGACACATTGATATCAAATTCTTAGAGCAGAGTGCGATTGTTATACCAATCATATGTTACATCATGATCACTACCATCGCACTAGTTGTTACACTGGAAGGGCAAGGCACTCACCTTCATGGGATCCTAGTTTATACCATTAGAGCGATGGAGGAGTAGAGGACAGTATACTCCTGGGGATGGAGTATTCTTGCTCATTTATATTATGATTTGGGTTGCTATGTACATTATGAGTCACACAGCTTCATGATGTGCACACTTCTACATGTGTGGGCATTCAAGCACATTACATGCACAAGGATGGTGGGTTATCTGATAGAGACTATCAGGACAAATCCATGAGCTCATGCCTATGAGCTAAGCATAATATTATGTTATTGTACATATGTTAATTTAAGATGCATAATGTTGATTTGATTGAGATGTTAACATGATGAGTATATTGTTCTACAGTTGGTAGCAGCGCATGGCATGACTTTGTGAGTCGAGTCATAGATGAGGTACCCACTGAGTTGAAACAGTAGCTAGTGTGGGATTGTTATAGACCAGCACACATGGCGATTTGACATGAAAAGATATTTAATCTTATTGTGTGGCTTAGAGTAGTGTTCAAGGAGGGACATATAGAGTGAGATCAATTAGTGGTTGAGAGAGATCAGCTAGTATTTGAGTGAGACTGGTGGTTTAGAGAGAAACAAGTGCTGAGGAAACACAAGATGTTCTCTAAACATAGCTAGATCAACATAGAGTCATAACCATATCAGGTATTGAACATGACCTATTGAGCTATTTGTTCTTACGCATGTATGTCAAATTAAATGCTAAGGTGATTTGTGTAAACAACTATGTGTAATTATTTAATAAATCCAACAATGATTTAAAAGATACATGTTATAATGAGACACACGTATGCTCAATTAGATGCTAGACAATATGTATACACATGATGAAATAATCTAGTTGTGATCCAGTGAAACAACGTTGTAACATTGTTGATTAGATTTGACAATGATTATTAAGCATGGTGTACATCTATTAATTTATATGCTAACAACTAAGTAATTCTCTAAACTAAGAAAACTATTCTAAAGAATCAAGACAAACTACATATTTTGTCAAGATAGAAGCAAATAATGAAATAGGAAATTTAAATTTACTATCTACCAATCATTTTCTTTGTAAAGAAAGTGATAGCATATAACTAAAAATAGAGATTAAGCATAATATATATGTAAATGTATAGTGTTAATAGGTTATTTAAGAGATGTACCATGCATATCGTATAGTTTATATGCACTCAATCTGAAGACTTCAGTGATGTTGTAAGGTCCTAGCCAATTCGGGCTAAACTTCCTTTTTTTGTCAGGAGGTGCATTGACATTGCACTGATTTTCATAGAGTACAAGATCTCCAACCTCAAATGAGCGATGAATGACATGTTCATTGTACAAGTGTTGAATGGATTTTTGATGAGCTTGAAGATGTTTGAGAGTGTTTATATGTTGTTTGTCAAGCATCTCGAGTTGTTGATATCATAGTTCTCTTTGAGTATTTTCATCGAGGATGCCCTTGAGATAAATTCACAATGAAGGAATTTATAACTCCAAAGGCATATTACATCGGTGTCATACACAAGGTTATGTGGGGTAGTACCTGTAGCTATACGAACACTATTTCAGTAAGCCCATAATGCGTATGATAGTTAAGTATGCCAACCCTTTTGAAGTTTGTTAGTAGTTTTTCAAAGAATTTGTCTAATTATTTTATTAGAAGCTTTCGTCTATCCATTTGATTGAGGATAATATGGTGTAGAGAAGCGGTGTTGAATATGATATCTTTCAAGGAACTTATTCACGTCTTTGCTCTTAAATGAGGCACCATTGTCAGAAACTAAAGTGGAAGGAATACCAAATAGAGTGTCATGCCCATATTTGTCATGTGGTCATGATGTGCAACACACATGTCATGTCCACATTTGTCATGTGGTCATGACACAAAATATCAAAAAAAAAATCCACCCGACTCTAGAAACCCCCTCGCGCACATACAACATGCTCAGTGACACACGCACATAACGTAGTTGCATCAGCAACCTACATTAGGCACGTCACCTGAAGGCGGGGACGTCAATCCAAAATGGGATAATGTGAACTCATTTTGTAATCCCTATGAGGTGGTATCCACTAAGGGGGTGTGTGTCATGAGGAGCGACGCTTAGAGGGTTGGTTCCAGTTTCAGGATCCAACCCTAGGGTTTACCAACGAGGTGGAATGATCTCGATGCAAATCAAAATCTAACCTTAGAACAACTACTAACTTAAAAATTAACCTTAAATTAATGTCACAAATCAATTTTCAACTTAAAGCATTTAATCAACATCTAATGTGAAAAAGGTAATTAATCAAATTAAATTAAATAAATATATCCATCTAAGGTTTAGGAAAATTTTGGCAACATAACAGGATACAAGGGTTTATTTCTATAGTGATTTTGATTACATAACGTCATCTCATCAACTACAGGAGAGTTGCAAAATAAATTAAATTTAAAATACACATTAACCCCTTTCAAAATTTAAATAGAAATTAAATTTACTTTCACTAATTTATCAAAAATTAAATTTAATAAACAACTTAACTAATTTAATTTTAAATAAAGCAACTAAAGGAAATCAATTAAATAAAAAATCTAACCATTAAAAAGATAGCTTTAAGGTACCAAGAGACTTAGATAAATAACTAAGACAAAAGTAAATTAATCCAATTACTTTAATTACATTCCTCCAATGCAAATCAAATCAATAAATTAAATAAATAACATAACTACACATACTCACAAGAGTCCAAAAGAACACTCCACAACTTAAGTGGGTTTAATTTCACAAAAATAAGTTTAAACCAACTAATCACTTTCCTAATTAATAGGGCTCCAAACCCTAGAACTATGGATTATAAAAGCTTACTATTCCCCTATTTGCTCTCATAACTAACTTTGCATTTTCTTGTTGGTTGCAGATTTCTAGGAGGACGCAATTGGGAAGGTACCTTCCCAAGTGGGAGGTATCTTCCCAATCAAAGGATTCCTATCACTATTTTTATAGTTTACTAATTGTTAGTTTTCTAACATTAATTATTTTTCTTCAAGTTGAAAACAATTATTTCTCTCTAACAAACTTGGTTTTCTAATTTATCTCAATACACAGGTTTCAAGATTTATCTATTGTTAACTAGTAGGTTCATTTTACTTTTCTAAGTTTAAAAGAATGCTATTGGTTTTCCTCCAAGGTTTAATGTTTTCCAATTTCTTCTAAAACAATTCTCTGGTTAAAAATGCTTCAATACACACAGGGAGTTTATTTTAATAACAGTGGTATATATGTAATCATAAATATATATATATATAAAGAGAATCATACAGGGCCGAATTTATATAAAATAGCAGAGTATACTTTTTATATTTTTATATATGTTAGCGTCAAACCCTTATGAAATGAAGTGCAGACTGCATGGAAAAGGGCCAAAGACTGTGAAGATGGAAAGAGCGTTAAAATGTTTTAAGGCGCTGAGCGCCATAGATGCAGAGGACGGGCCGAGGTAGGGGCTCCCGCCCCACCCGCAGGATCTACCCTGAGGTTGGGATGGGGGTCCCTGACCCCCTTACTTCACTGATCATGGCAGCGGCTTAAATGCCGTCGTTGCAACACTTACATTCTTTGATTTTTTTTCTTTTCAAAAGCTTTGAACCCTAAAAGAAGCCGACCCTAATATATCTAATTCACAACTATTTTAACATTTAATAAATTAAATCTCTGCACCATATGATATATATATCTGTCAACATTTTGTTGTCACTGTCTTTTTTTTACAGTGAGAATTAAATAAACAGTGAGCTGAATAAAATTTGTAAGTGTATATATATACAATATATATAACTCACAAAAAAAATAAAGAACAATAGATTTTTTCTATATAAACCTAAAACCAACTTAGGCATAAATAAGATTAGTTTTACTATAAAACAAGGGTCCATTTTACTTTACTTTAAACAAAAACATAAATGCAATTAACAACCTATTTTTCTTTTACTCAACCAAGCTCAATACATACATATTTTTCTTTTCTTTTCTATAAGGTAATTTACCCATGCAACTCATTGTAGTAAAGTAAGGATAGAGGAAAGGAGAGAGATAACACATTTAACATATGAGCATTTTTCTTTCATCTTACAAGAAGTGTAATGAAATCCCAACCAATAAGAGAGCTCAACTCTCAAAACAAATACAACTCATTACAAAGCCCAAATAGGCATAAGGCAACTCATTTCCATCATTTTTACATTTCATCAAAAACCATTAAAACACCCAAAACCTTCCATACTCCCAAGTCTTCTCCAAGAGCCACCAAGAAACCTACAAACACAAAATGAGATTTCCCAAGCCCAAGGAGAGCTCACCTCCCAGCCATAGGCATACAATTAAGCCACCCCCAAGCTAGGAGGCCATTCAAATAACCATGCTCACTCAACAAAGATTTCATATCACACAAAGCACTCACACAAAACATAATAACTCCCTCCCAAGGATAATCACATAACTAACCCATTTGACAATGAGTTTAAAGGGTGAGAGAGTGGACAACTCTCAACTCAAAGGAATCCACACACAATAACTCAAATATATTCAACTCTTGGCCTCTTTCCATCAAAACTTCTCATACTCCAAATAAACAAGGCACTCATGCCATAACCATAAATCTCAACTTCTTAATAAGGCCCGTAGCCAACATTACTACTCCAAAAGATGAGGAGAAACCGAGGAGGTTCACACCTCTCTCACCCATGACAAAGTTGAGCTCTCTCACATGAAGAGACCACCAACACAACCCTTTTAAACCCACACAACACAAAACTAAAAATACAAGAGCATAACATCCATAAAAACATGCATATCTACATAAACAAAAGCAAATAGAAGTAGGCTTGAAGCCTTGAGAGCATACCTCTCAAGCTCCAAGAGTAGAAGTGATGGTGAAGATCTCTTTAATAGTCCTTTCCCAAAATCCTTCAAGTCTCTCCAAATCTTCCTCTCCTTCCCAAATCCAACATAAAAATGCCAAAATAAATAACTATCATCTCTTCTCAAAGAGAGATAAATAGGCTTTGCTCACAAACCCTAATGAATGAGAAGGTGACACTTGTCACCTTCTCCTTCATCCACACAACCCTCCTCACAACCCCACAAAAATGAGGAGGTGACACTTGTCACCTTCTCATTCAAGCAAGCTGCACATTCTCCCGCAAATGCTCTCACATGTGTGAGAGCATAGGGAGAAGGGATCACACATGGGAGACCTCTCATGAATGAGGAGGTGACATTTGTCACCTTCTCATTCAACTATGCTACACTCTTCCCCACATATGCTCTCACACTTGTGTGAGAGCATAGGGAAGAGATCTCACACACTTGAAAAGATTCTAGAAGCTTCTAAAGCACTTGAGGCAAGGGTAACCTTACCCTAGGTGAGTGAGGTTAGGTTAGGTGAGATAGTGACATGCCAACCACCTCTCACATCTCCCAAACTCGTCACTTGACTCAAGGGCCAAGTTTAGGTGACCATACAAGGGTTACACCAAATTTAAACATGCTAAGAATGGCCCTAGACCCTAGGGGTATGACCTAGGGTCATTATTTGACCATAATCAACACTAGGGAACTCATAAATCCACATGAAAAGGGCTCATAAACATTTAGCACTAAAATTGTGCAAACTAAAACATTACAACCTTACAACACATCAAGGTAATAAATAAAAAGGTGAACTTTACAAAAATAACATCAAATACAAGACAACACAAAACATCATTCGCTATCACAAATGACCTTGGTCCATCTTAGGGACTAGGTTGGCTTAACAGTGCTAACACATAGGGTTATTTGTCTGACCTCCAATTTTCCATGGGCCATGGAAATTTACTTGCACACTTACACAAACCCGTTAATAGCACATGATACATATAGACAAAGTGAAATGAAGTACATAAACACACACAAGATCACATAAGCACATATATCCTCAATTATAATCACATGCTAACATTTATATGATTTTCAAATCACTCGCATTTCACAAGGTATAATCAGGTTCATCATCACATAGCATTTCATTAAGTCAATCTTCTAACTAAACCATGACAATTGCATCAATAACACATTCAACATAATGAAATTCATAATATAATCATGCATGTAAGATATAGCTCCATCCTACAATAACTCATCAATTACAAGATAAAACTGACAAATGTCCAACTAGAAGGGGTCACTAGTCCTCAAATGACCACGTATCCCACCTAATCTAAACAACAAGTCCCATGAACAAAATAAGAAGAGCAACATGAGTCAACTTCACACTACAACACTAAAGAGTCCAGTCTCAAGCATAAATAGGTGATATATCAATCAAACCCAACTAGGATGTGCATTGCCTATGCATCCACAATTAATCACAACCACCTTATACAAAGATCCACAATACCACTACACTGACTCAAGATAGGGCCACGATTTCATCGACTAAATCCTTAGCTAGGGTGAAGAATAACAATCATGGTCAAAAGGGCAACTAATCTAGTCGCACAAGGGTGGGCCTCATATAGAGAGATTATGTTATCTTGAATGAAATGACAAATTACTTTGGTAGTCGTGGATCAGAGAGGAACCACTTTGACACACTTCGTAAAGTAATCAGTAGTTGTGATTAGGAAAGTGTGTCCTTGAGAAGGAGGATATTTTTTTTCAATAAGAACTAAGCCCCACACAGAAAATGGTTAAAGTGAAACTTGAGAATGAAGTTCCTGGGCAAGAGCTCAAATGAGATTGTTATGTTGTTGACATTGTGGGCACTTTTTGACAAAGGCAAAAGAATCTCGTTCCATGTCTTGCCAATAGTAACCTATACGAAGTAATTTTTGAACAAGAGATCTCCCACCAAAATATCCTCTGTAGGCACCTAAATGTGCCTCCTCTAAGGCATTCAGGATCTCTAAATTATCAAGGCAACAAAGGAGAAGGCACTCATAGCTTTGTCGATATATAACATTTGATAAGATTATATAATGCACCGCAAATTTGCATAGGCAAATTCGGGCACTTCTGGATGTTAGATCAGGAAAGGTAACATCATGCAAATATTGGAATATATGGGAGTACCATTCTCTTGAATCTATATTATCACAAAAGGCAACCTCATATGTTTCAAATATTGAAGGTGTTTTGAGATTATAGATGATAAATTAATAGCTCCCTAAAGAATCGTCAAGGGACATAAGGGAAGCAACGCTTTCCATTGCATCCACATGTTGATTGTCTTTTCGTGGAATTATGTCGATTGTGAAAGATGAGAAATTCTTCAATAAAGATAAGGCCAAGTTTCGATACCGAGATAACTTATCTTGCTTTGCTTGATAAGATACAGTGACTTGTCTTATGATCAATTGAGAGTCACCAAACATAGAAATGTGTTTAATGTTAATAGATAAAGCGGCATGCAAGCCAGCAATAAGGGCTTCATACTCTGCAATGTTGTTGGTACATAGAAAATTAAGATGATAAGATAGAGGAATCGGATTACCTGAAGGAGGTACTAGTATAACACCAGTACCAGAGCCAGTTTGACATCTAGAACCATCAAAGAATAGCTTCCACTTATCATCAACATCCAGTGAAAGGATTTGATCATCAGAGAAAGATTCTTGATTTAGCATAGCAAATGGTGAAGGAGCTTCCACTAAGTGGTCGGTTAACGCTTACCCCTTAATTGCCTTTTAAGAGACAAACTTAAGGTCAAAATCCATTAACAACATAATCCATTTTATTAAGCATCCTAAAAGATCTATTTTATCAAATAGATGCTTTAAAGGATCAAATTTTATACTTACATTAATTTTATCATTTAAGAGATAATGAGATAATGTCTCAATTTTTGTGTTGCAAAAATGAGAGCTAGGCATTGCCTTTCTATCGCAGTGTATCACATTTCATAATAAAGCAAAGTTTGGCTAATATAATACACATCATGTTCTTTTCCATCGTCATCATGTTGTGCTAATAAAGCTACGAGAGCATTAGGGGATGTTGATATGTAGAGAATAAATGGTCATCCAAAGACTGTAGGTTGTAATATAGGACGATTGGCAAGATAACGTTTGAGGCCATCAAAAGCTTTCTGACAATCTCTATCCCATTTAAAGTTAGATTCTTTCTTAAGTAGTTGTGTGAAAGGGTGAGTCTGATCTGTGAGTTGTGAAACAAATTGATGAATACCTTAAATTTTCCCTTGTAAACTATGAAGTTGTGAAACATTTTTAGGAGGTGGCATGTTAACAATTACGTCAATATTTTTCATATACACCTCAATACCACAATGTGAGACAATAAATCCCAATAGCTTATCACTATCAACTCCAAAGACATATTTACGAGGATTCAAGTGCATGTTGTAGTTGCATATATGTTCAAAGATTTGACAAAAATTCTTGACATGATCCTGGCACAAAACAGATTTGGCCACAATGTCATCAACATGGTCCTCTAAGATGTTATGCATGAAATCATGAAAGATAAGTGTCATAGCACGTTGATAAGTTGCACCAGCATTCCTTAATCCAAATGGCATGACAACCCAACAAAATGTTCCCCAAGGAGTTATAAAAGTTGTTTTACATTGATCCTAAGGATTGATGAATATTTGATTATAACCAGAGAAACCATCCATAAAGGAAAGTAATGCATGGCCAGTAGTAGAATCAACAATCATATCAATATTAGGAAGAGGAAAGTCATCTTTCAAAGATGCTTTATTCAAATCTTAGAAATCATTACACATTCGAATATGGTTGTCCAATTTAGTAACAACCATAATATTTAAGATCCAAGGCGAGCAGTCAATAGGGCAGATAAAGCTTGCTTGTAAAAGCTTCTCTATCTCAACTTTGACCAATAATGCAACCTTAGGATTCATCTTGCATATCTTTTATTTTAGAGGTTTAGCATCAAGATGAATTGCAATATTATGTGTTACCACATGAGGATCAATGCTAGGCATATCAGAGTATGTCCAAGCAAAGAGATCAGGATATTCATGTAAGAGAGATGTCCAAGCAAAGAGATTGAGCTATTCATGTAAGAGATATGTGAGTTCTTGTTTTTCTTTTGTATCTAAACAATTTCCAATAGGGATGACTTTTTTAGGGTCATCCTTATCCATCAAAACATTTTTAGTTTTCCCATTAATGAGAGTACTACGGTCTTGAATGTTAGGAGGATGAAGGGATTCTCTAGGTGACTCATGAGATTCCAAGGTATCATCAGATAAAAAAGTGTCTTTCCCAAAGTATTCTTCCATATTTAAACAACAAGGAAGGCCACAATCATGATGGTAACAAGGGAAGTGATCATAAGCTCCTAAAAATTTAGCCAAAACTTCATCTGTTGAAAAAGTATCCAAAGGAATATCTTGAAAGTTAGAATTTGTATCAATCAATTCCAGATATACCCATTTAACTATAGAGGATGAAATTGTGTTGATATTTAGATTAGGATGACAAGCGGCTTTGGTGGGTTGTAAAGGATGATATCCAAGTCTAAATGAAGAGAAATGTGGATTAGCCTCCAAAGGGACTTTAATACCTTGCTCCTTTATACCACAACCATTACCATTGTATCCACATTGAAAGAAGATTAGAAAACCTTGACCATAAATAGATGTCATTTCCGAAGAGGAAGGAGGCAACCCAAAGGTCTCATATTCAGTAGTATAAGAATAAGTGTTATCATCATTACTTTTCAAAGAAATTTTAGGTGATGTAGGATTAGAAATTAAAGCCACCTTAGAACTTTTCATCTTTGATGGCGAGACTTTTTACTCCCCTACAAATGTAGGTGTAAAATATAAAGAACCCTAATAATTTCCAAAGAGTGTATTCGAAAGTGAGTTAGATTCTTCTATAATAATCTCCACAAGAGAGGGAGAAGAATTAACTTTAGAAAGAGGAGAAGTGAGAGTAAAGGGCTTAAAATATTGACTATTTTTAGCCTCAGTTTGTAAATAAATTTCTGGAGTCGAATTAGCTTCAATTATATGGAGCTAATTATTGTAAACAAACTTAATTAATCGATGGAGGGTAGACAAAACTGCCCCCATGGCATGAATCCAAGATCTACCAAGAAGAAGATTATATGAAAGAGAATTAGGCATGACATGGATAAGGGTAAGCAATGTCACAGAACCAGCCTTAAGAGGTAAGGTGATAGTACCCAATGATTGTCTACCAACATTACCAAAGCCATGAATATTGATTTTATCTGGTTTAATGAGAGAGTTATCAACATTTAATTTATGTAACAAGTCTATGTCACAAACATTAAGACCTGGTCCACCATCAATCATAGTACATCTAACTCTCATATTATCAATGAAGACAAATATCATAAGAGGCTCGTTTTGGTTTTAAACTTCTATGGGAGGTGTAGACACCTAAAAATGACCATGCCTTCGAATCACTTGCATTTTGTCAATTCTGTCTAATCACCTGCATTTCAACATTAATTAAATAATCTAATTGTTTAATTAATTTCATCAAAATCATCAAATTCTTCCAAATCTTCTAAATTTGACATTAATTGAATAAATTACATTTATTTAATTAATTTAAATCAAAGTCAACTTTATTCTTCCACAATTATTTAATAATTTTAATTATTTAATTAAATCAAGTGTTCTTCCAAATTTAAATAAATCGTGCAGATTTATTTAAATTATCTCAATCTCTAAAAATAAAATATAATCAAATATTTTATTTATTCCTCTATTTTCTCTAATCTTGCACAAACAATTAAATAAATTTATTTATTTGATTTTCTTTTTTATCTGTCAAATCCTCTAAAAATAAATCGTATTCATCATCCACACAAAATTAAATAATTTATTATTTAATTTATCTCAAATCATGCAAAAAGCAAATTACAAGTTGAGTTAATTGACTTAATCAACCTTGTGTTTATCAGCAACTCTTAAATTAGAAAAAAAGTATTGTAATTTATGAAATCAAATCCTATCTTTATCAAAAATCAATTAACTCAAACAAAAATAGCTTTTTGTGTGACACTTGTCAGGTGCACATTCATCATGAATTTTAGATTTATCTCATCAATTGATTACATTAAATTTTCTAGACCGTTGATCGATCTTGTCTTGAACCTATATAAACCCCCCCATCCCATAACAAATCCTCTTCGATCATTTATTCATAGGCATTATAGTGCATTGAGCATACATCGCACCCTTGAGCACTTTGATCACAAACACAACCTACATCCGCTTGTTGCAAACATGGTAAGAGCAATCTACATTCGAGCAAGAGATCCAAACAATCTAGGTGATAGTTTCTTTGTTCGTAATTTGATTTATTCATTGATTTGGTTACTACTTAGATAGATCTTTCGATGTTATGGGTAATTGAGTTGTTATTATCATTCCTTTGTGATCTTATCTTCAACCTCTCAATTTTTCCTATACACATTCTGGCATGCCTGGTGGGACCCACTAATCGCTCATTTTTCTTTAAGAAATTGATTTTTAAAGTACAGTACGGAACAGCGCACATCAACACAAGAAAGTGCCTTTGGCAGTACAGTGTAGCGCTCTTGGTATAACAATACAATGCCTATAGGCGATACTATAACGCCTCTGGTAGCATAGTACCACATTTTTGGTAAAGCAGTGCAGCACATTTGGCATCACAGTAAAGCACTTTTGGTCTATTAGGGTTTTTGATCTTGTTTTCTTATTTGCAGGGTTTATAACTCATCATATCTATCAATCATTGACCGACAAGATGATTTATTTGTCTTTTAATTATCATTTATACTACCTAAGCTGACATATTTAGGAGTATTATCATTTTTTGAGTTAACCTCTCTTTTCTCGGCATCTTGTGAGTTGTTCTTGATTCTAGGTTACAGATCTTATCATCTATTAACATCCTAGATCATCCATTCAACCATGAAATCATCTTTTGACCTAGCTTTTTTGACAAAATATGACTTTTTTTAGATCTAAGGCAGCAAAGCGCCTTTGGTAGTATAGTAACTCGCGTTTGGTAGCACAGTACCACACTTTTGGTAGCACAGTGGATCACTTTTAGTTCTGCAGTAACTCACCTTCGGTAATATAGTTTAGCGCTTTTGGTAATATAGTAAGTCACCTTTGGTAATACAGTAAAGTGCTTTTGGTCAAATTAGTTTATTTTTTCTAACTACTGAGTTTGTGTGGAACTAATCAACTTTTTACAGCTTCTTATCACTCAAATAGAGCAAATGGGTTTTTCTAATATGTTCTTGTAGGATGAGCATTGAAGAAACTCAATCTATCGCACTAAGTCTTAGAAACATATTGCTTTCTTAAGGGACAATTGAACAATCATCTTTTTCAATCTTAGGAACATATTTCTTTCTTAACGTGTTGGGAATTAAGGTGTCTCAACCTTGGTAATTCCTTGTATTTTTACATTGTGTTTATTTATTTATTTCCTATTGTATTAATTGGATGCAAATCCTATGTTGTCATATTGTAGGAGTTGGCATGGTGATGTGTCATCCTACATGGCATATGACCACATGTAATTTTGTCCTCACATGAGGAGATAGGCATCCCACTTAGTGATAGGAATATTTTGCCATGTGTCAGCATCTTAGATGTTGTGTAAGGGAATATTTACCAAAATGGTCATGACAGATTCCTATGACAAAGTTATGACATGTAAGAGTCAGAAATAGGAGATTCTATGATAGGTGAAGACATGTGTTGAACAGCATCTTTGAAAAAGGTGACTTTGGGCACCCCAAGGTGGACTATGACATGTTGTAAGAGAATATGCTATTTATAGCCTATGTATGATAGATTCTCTTACAGCTATAAGTTATGACAGCTATGACAGATTTTATGACGGTTGTAAGAGTCGTAAGAGCATCTGTCATAGCCCATTTTGGAAATAGGTGACCTCCTTGGGATGCGGTGACTTGACAAGTGTTAGGAGCATCCTACAGTGTTGGACAAGTGTCCATAAGCATGGGTTTTGAGCCTTGAGGCCATGTTGGATGCCCATCCCAATGTGGATCCATTTTTGCCTTATATTTGTTATATAAATAGGTGCTTTGGAGAGGAGAAGTTTTACAGGTTTGATAGGTACTGTTATGCTACCAGAACATCTCCAAATATGAGTGTCAAAGACTCCTGCAAGAGCATTGGATCTGTGTTGTATTGTAACCTTTATTGTTTATGCAATACATTTGAGCTGTGTTTTGGAGTGTGGGGTTTTTCACCCGTAAGGGTTTTCCCCACGTATATCTTGTGTCTCTCTTCTTCTGTCTTACTTTCTTGTGTATGTGTTTGTTGCAATATCTCTATTAGTGGGTTAACATAGCTGTAATTGTAAAGATAAATTGAATTTGCACTCTCCTCCCTTCATTAGATTAGTGTAGGAAGTGATTTCCGCACACCTAGCTTCCTTTTAGTTGGTATCAAAGCCTAGCCAGTTTTGGTTCTAGCTACTGGGTAGGGGTTTTTTGAGCTAATCATAGGTTGAGTGGGAGTGTTGTGTAGAGAATTTTGTATCTTGTTGTAGCAAGGAGATGGCAACCACATCCAGAAGGTTAGAGGTGGAGAAATTTAATGGTACTAATTTTGAGTTGTGGAAATTCAAGATGGAGGACCTACTTGTTGATCGTGACTTATAGGAAACTGTATCCAGTGGAAAACCTACAGCAATGTCACGAGCTAATTGGGACCTCAAAGATCGAAAGGCTAAGGGTCTCATAAGACTCTGTTTAGCTGACTCTATCCTGTTGAATGTCCATGAGGAGAAGAGTACAAAAGATCTTTGGAAGAAGGTGGGTGATGTTTATTAGGCCAAGTCCCTGGTGAACAAGCTTTTTCTGAAAAAGAAGTTGTTCTCTCTGAAGATGGAAGATGGAGGATCTGTTGTTGACCACATGAATGCTTTCAACATGATCGTTGCATAGTTGACATCTATAGGTGTGAAAATGGAGGAGGATCGATGTATGACCCTTCTTTGTTCTTTGCCATATTCGTTGGATCATCTTGTCATGGCTATCGGAAGCACCACTACCACCTTTAAGATGGAAGATGTGGTGTCCTCACTGTTATCTGAAGAAATGCAGATGAAGACATCCAAGTTAGCCAAAGAGGCTCTTGTGGTTCATGGAAGACTCAAAGAGAAAGGGAAGAAGAAGGACAAGAAATGTGAAAAGGGTAGATCCAAATCCCGAGGGAAATCCAAATCTCCTAGAAAGTCCAAGGCTCTCTGTTGGAACTGTGGGAAGATGGGGCATTTCTGAAAGGAATGCAAAGAAGAAAAGAAAAAGAAAAAGAAGACAGCCCCTAATTCAGATTCTGACAAGTCAAAAGATGATGGTGATGCCTTCATCGTAACCCTGGCCACCCATGCATCTGATGATGTGTGGTTGATTGATTCTGGTGCATCATTCCACATGACCTCGCATCGAAGCTGGTTCATGAAGTATGAAGAGTTTGATGTGGAAGAGTGTACTTGGGTGACGACTCTCATCTCAAGATTGTTGGTCATGGAAGAGTCTCAATTTGATTCCCTGATGGACGAGTGAAGGGGATCAATGGGGTTATGCACATCCCAAGCCTTGCACAGAACCTGCTTTCTGTAAGTATGTTGAATGATGCAAGTGTGCAGGTTGTCTTTTTGAAGGATGGATGCAAGATGACTAGAGGATCTATGGTGCTTGCGAAGGGTACTCGAAGAGGTACTCTATTTCAGCTGGAGGCATGCACTTCATAGTGTAATAGTTCTTCTTACTCGAAAAAAAGAGTTGCAGTCACTTCATCCCCACTATCTGAACAAGCAATGAAGAAATCCATTGTAACTCTTTCTAATGGTAGTACACATGCTTTTGAAGTTAAACTTCCTGCTAAAAAGACTATGTTATGGTATTTGAGATATGGTCACATTGGTGAGAAGGGTCTACGAACCCTAAAAAATAAAAACCTCATTGAGGGGTTAAATGATTATAATCTCGAGTTCAACTTTTGTGAACATTGTGTATATGGAAAACAAAACCATGTTTAATTTTACTCAAGTTCTCACAAGTCTTCTGTTATGTTGGATCTTATTCATTCTGATGTGTTTGGTCCAGTTAATGTTCCTTTGATTTCCAAATCTATATATTTTGTATCTTTCATAGATGACTATAGTAGAAGGACATGGTTTTATTTTATCAGAAGCAAGACTAAAGTCTTTAGTCGGTTTAAGGAGTTTAAAGCCTTTGCTAAAAATTAGACTAGTAAAAAGATTAAGTGTTTGACAACTGACAACAGTGGTGAGTTTTGTTCGGCAGAGTTTGATAAGTTCTATAAAGAGCAAGGGATTGAAAGACATAAGACAACTCCATACACCCTGTAGCAAAATGGAGTTGCAGAGAGGATGAACAAGACACTGATGGAGAAGGCTATGAGTATGCTTAGTGGAGCAAGCCTCGAACAAAAGTTTTGGGTTGAAGCTATAGCCACTGCCTTCTATCTGGTAAACAGATCTCCTACATCAGCTCTTGTTGGCAAGACACCTATGGAGGTGTGGTCGGGTAAGAAGCCTTCAGTTAGACATCTTGATGTTTTTGGTTGTGAGGCATATGCAGATGTGCCTAGGGAGAAATGGTCTAAATTGGAGAACAAGGTTGTTAAATGTATTTTCATTATCTATGGTGTCGGTGTGAAAGAATACAAGCTTTGGGATCCTGTGGCTGAAAAAGTGTTGTATAGCAAAAGTGTTATCTTCAGAGAGCTAACACCTTCTTTCACTATTCTACAACTAGAACAGACAGAAAAGAAAAAGGATGCAGCTTAGTTTCCTTCTACCCCTGAGAAAACTGAATAGACAGACCCTATGAGACCTAATGATGAGGAGAGCTCTATCAGCTCTGAAAGCTCAGAAGAAGAAGCAGAACCTCAACCTTAGCCATTGAGGAGGTCTACACGAACAAGAAAGCAACTTGATAGGTTTGGTTATTCATTACTTGATTCTAGTTGTGCTTTTGCTTTACTTACTAACATTGATGAGCCTAGAACTGTGAAAGAGGCTATGGGCATGAAAGATGCAGGTTCCTAGAAGGAGGCCATGGAAGATGAGATGGCTTCTTTGGAAAAGAATAAAACATGGGACTTGGTGTTGTTATATAGAGCCTAATCAGACTCGGAGGTTAAATTTACCCCACTTTTATCAGTGCGGTTTCCCCCCAAATTCCTACGGGGTTAAGGGGCAGTGCCCCTTGTAGGGTCCAGGGGCAGCGCCCTCACGGGGGCTCGAGAGCAATGCCCCCTGTTGGTGCTTAGGTGTGCGACCCTCAACTCCTCCCTTCCCGGACCCGCGTGGTCTCTGGGTTAACATGACCGGGGCACCATTCACTAACAGTTTGAGCTTTTGGTGTAGTGGTAGCCGGGGTTGTGTTAAAACAAACTGGCGACTCTGCTGGGGAGGGGTTCGATTCCCACCGATGCCCACCTGCACCATGCGCACAAGAAGGCGCCAAGCAGCCCGTACCTGCCTATGTGGTTATCACTAGGCAGGCACGGGCTGGTGGGGCTCTGTTGGTGCTTAGGTGTGCGACCCTCAACTCCTCCCTTCCCGGACCCGCGCAGTCTCTGGGTTAACATGACCAGGGCGCCATTCACTAACAGTTTGAGCTTTTGGTGTAGTGGTAGCAGGGTTTGTGTTAAAACAAACTCCCCCAAAACCTCACATGGTTTTTTATTATTTTATTAAGGCGTCGGGAGTTGTTTTTTCATTGGCCAACATAAAAAAACCCCCATTTTGTAACCGACAAAAGTCGTGATAAAAATGGCTAAGGGTTAGGGTTTTCGTTGATGTATTGTAGCATTTTGCAGCGGTATTGAGTTGCAAGGATTGCTGGTTGTAATTAGTTTGATTTACTGGATAATAATATTGGACTCTCTATTGGTGGATGTAGCACGAGTTTGGGTGAACCATGTTAAAACTTGTCTCTCGCTATTATTATTTCTGTGTATTGTCATTCCTTTGTTTAATCTTTATTTGCATTTAATTGATATCTTCTGTCGGCTAACTCTAACAAGTGGTATTAGAGCGGGTTGTGTTCGATTATCATTTGCAGGAAGGTCTCACAGTTGAGCGGGAGCAATGGCAGATGAGGGTAAATTGAAGGTAGACAAATTAAATGGGCAGAACTATCAGTTATGGAAGATGCAAATGGAGGATTATCTCTATCAGAAGGATTTATGGAGGCTGTTGGAAAGAGTAGCCAAGAAACTGGCAACAATGACTGATGAGGATTGGAATCTTCTAGACAGAAAGGCACTAGGAACCATTCGGTTGTACCTGGCACCATCGGTGGCATTCAATATAACGAAAGCCAAGACAACAAATGGTGTGATGAAAGCTTTGGCTAAATTGTATGAAAAAACCTCAACCTCAAATAAGGTATTTCTCATGAAGCATTTGTTTAATCTAAAAATGATTGAAGGTGGATCTGTGACAGATCATTTAAATGAGTTTAATACGATTATCAGTCAGTTAACTTCTGTAAAAGTAAGTTTTGATGAAGAGGTGAGGGCTCTCTTGATATTATATTCTTTGCCAGAAAGCTGGAATAGCTTGGTAATGGCTATAAGTAAACTGTCTCTGGTTCAAATACTTTAAAATTTGATGATGTTGTTGGTGTTATCCTTAGCGACGAAATGCGAAGGAAAAGCTCAAGAGGGTCTACATCAGGTAGTGTTTTGAATGCAGAAAGTAGGGGCAGATCAAAGGAGAGAGGAAAAGGTTCTGGAAGTCATGGGAAGTCACGAGGAAAATGAAAGGACAAGAGATCCTAATCTAGAGGATAGAAGGATTGTTGGTACTATGGGAAACCAGGTCATCATAAGAAAGATTGCTGGTCTCAGAAGAATAAAGGAGATAAACAAGAAGGAAATAAGGAGACAAATGTGGTAAGTAATAAATCTAAAGATGATGCTTTGATTCTTTCCCTAGATAATGCTAATGATTCATGGGTTTTAGATTCAGGGGCCTCATTTCATGCTACGCCCCATAGAAGTTATTTTCTTGATTATGTCCAAGGGGATTTTGGGCTGGTTTATTTGGAAGCTAACGAACCCTGTCAGATTGTTGGAAAGGGGAGAATTAAGATTAAGTTGCAAAATGGGAATCATTGGCTACTACAAGAAGTAAGGCATGTTCCAAGGCTCGGTAGGAATTTAATTTCAACAGGGCAACTGGCTGAAGAAGGTTGCATTGTTACATTTACTGATAAAAATTGGAAGGTTTCAAAAGGTTCCTTAATAGTAGAAAAAGGTGTGAAAGTAGGCACCTTATATCTTTGTACAGGTCATACTGTTCCTTCTACTCTAGTTGTTGTAGAGAAAAAACAAACAGGTTCAGGAATAGTTGTTACAGGTTCACAGGAAGAGACTGAAACAATTGTTGCAGATTCTGAGACAACACTATGGCATAACAAACTTGGGCATATGAGTGAAAAAGGTATGAAGGTACTTCATTCTAAGAAAGTTTTACCAGGTCTAAAATGCATTAATATGGATTTTTGTGAAAGTTGTGTGTATGGCAAACAAAAGAGAGATAGTTTTCTTAAGGATGGGAAGCAAAAGAAAGATGAAAAGTTGGAGTTTGTGCATACAGATGTATGGGGACCAACTCAGGTATCTTCTCTCGGTGGCTCTCATATTATGTTACATTTATAGATGATGCAACTAGGAAGGTATGGATTTATTTTCTTAGGTAGAAATCTAATGTATTTGAAACATTTAAGAAATGGAGAAGCTTGGTTGAAAATGAGACGGGTAAAAGATTAAAATGTCTTAGATCTGATAATGGTGGTGAGTATTGCAGCAAAGAATTTGAAGATTATTGTTCCTTTAATGGAATTCGTAGGAAGAAAATAGTTCCAAGGACTCCACAGGAAAATGGAGTGGTTGAATGCATGAATAGGACAATAATGGAGCGTGCAAGGACCATGAGATTGCATGTTGGGCTACCTTTAAATATGTTGGTAGAGGCTGTCAACACCATTGTATATTTAATTAATAGAGTTCCTTCAGTTCCTTTGGGCTGTGGTATTCTAGAGAAAGCATGGACAGGTAAGAAGGTGAGTTATTCTTTTCTCAAAACTTGCAGATGTGAAGCATTTGCACATGTAGATTCTAAAAATAGAACCAAGCTGGATGCAAATGTTAGCAAGAGACACTATGTGGCTTCATGATTGTTGTCATTGATGGCAACAAAGTCTATCCCACACATCCACAGCTCATAGTATGCCCATACCAAAAGTTAGATTGAAGAGTGTTTTAGTCCGGTGAACAAGAACAGAGCATGCAACAAGGTCCCACGATCAAGTCTGGATCTCTCAAATGGTGTAACTCATAAAGTTTCAGACTTGGACAAGTCAAGAGGAGTATCATGACTACTATATTCCATAGATTGAGCCTCCGGTGAGAAAACATGGAAAAGATATGTGCATCTGAGTGTTGGGTTCTAGCAGAGTAGACTAAGGAAGAACTGACCGACAAAGTATCAGACTTCAATCTGAATGAGTAATTGATCTTGATCAAGCTATTTAAGGGATCAAACATGGTTGTCCAACATGATTGATGACTTCAATGTCTATGATTTTGATATGCATCACATATCAAGCATGGATTCAGCCGACAGCTCAGTAAGTTGTAGATATCTTGAGTATTCTAGTTGCCGACTAGAAAGTTGTTGAAATCTTTGGTGCGGATATATATATCTGATGGATTCCAGTATGAAGGTGTGTGTGAATATGATAATATGGAATAAGGTGCGAAGTAAGGTAGAGATAAGTGTGGAAGCAGCAATACAAGTCTGGTATGTGATAGAGCAGTAGCACTAGAGTAGAGGAAGAATGAAGTGCATTAGATCAGTATATTGAGCCTAATTGGAACTGAACTTCAGCATTTGTAGATACCTCTCATCAGTTCTAACATTTGGTTACCTTCTATAAACTTTGTAGGCAGTGAGTCTCTTGTAGGTAGTGTGCCTCTTGTGAGCAGTGTGCTCGGGCAGTGAGCCCTAATTGGCAAGTGCCATTTTGTACTTCTTATTCTTTTAATAGAGAATACAATCTTGGGTTAGTCACCCCATGGTTTTTCCCTTAACAAGGTTTTCCACGTAAAAATCCTTGTGTTATGTGTGTTAATTTTATTTCTGCTCTCATGATTATGTATGCTTATATGATTTGATGTTGCACTAATTATTAAAAAAGAAAAAAAAGTAAAGATATTTGAGATAACTGATTCACCCCTCCTCTCAATTACCTGCCTTGTTTCCAACAACAAAATTAAAAAAGTGTACCTTCGTTGGATATGGCATTGATGAATTTGGTTATAGGCTTTGGGATTTTGAAAATCAAAAAATTGTGAGAAGTAGGGATGTCGTATTCAATGAGAAGGTGTTGTACAAAGATCAATTGGAGGAGCATAAGAAAAAAGAAAAGGATTATGTGGTGTTGGATGATACTCTAAATAGTGATATTCTAGTGGTTCCTCATGCTCTGCAACAGCAACCAAAAATACCACAAACTCCAGTGAATGTTAGATGGTCAACAAGGCTAAGTAGACCTCCTAAAAGGTTTTCTCCCTCTTTGTATTCTATTTTGTTAACATATGCTAGTGAACCAGAAGGGTATAATGAAGATATGCAGGTGGATACAAAAGTTCAGTGGGAGCTTGTAATGAAAGAAGAAATGGACTCCTTGTTGAAAAATTAGACTTGGGAATTATGTAAGTTACCTACTGGTAAAAAGGCTTTACCAAACAAATGGGTTTATAGGCTGAAAGAGGAAGATGGAGGTAAGAAAAGATTTAAATCCAGGTTAGTTGTAAAAGGATTTGCACAGAAAAAGGGCATTGATTTTGATGAGATATTTTCTCCGGTTGTCAAGATGGCTTCTATTCGTACTATTTGAAGTATTGTGGCTACTGAAGATTTGCATTTAGAACAGCTAGATGTGAAAACTGCCTTTCTCCATGGTGATTTGGAGGAGGAGATATACATGGAATAGCCCCAAGGATTTGAGGTCAAAGGTAAGGAGAAACTGGTGTGCAGATTGAAGAAGATTTTGTATGGCCTGAAATAAGCGCCTCGGCAATGGTACTTGAAATTTGATAGTTTTATGGCTGAGCAAGGCTATAGCCGGTGTAATTCTAACCATTGTGTTTATTTAAGAGGTTGGATAATGATAGCTACATTATTTTATGTTTATATGTTGATGACATGCTTGTAGCGGGGTCTAACATGGATCACATAAGAGAGTTAAAACAACAGTTAGCACAGTCATTTACTATGAAGGATTTGGGGGCAGCAAAACAAATCCTTGGTATGAAAATTTACAAAGATAGGAAGAACAGAAAATTGACTCTATCTCAGGCTAATTATGTTGAAAAGGTGTTGCAGAGATTCCATATGAAGAATACAAAAGTTGTCAGCACACCTTTGTCTAGTCATTTGAAATTGACTAAGGAGATGTGTCCTCAGACACCAAAGGAGGAAGAAAAAATGTCCAAGGTACCATATGCTTCAGCTGTAGGAATTTTAATGTACGCCATGGTATGCACAAGACCGGATATTACACATGTTGTAGGAGTCGTAAGCAGGTATATGAGTCATCTCGGATTGGAGCATTGGAATGTAGTAAAATGGATTCTCAGATATTTGAGAGGTACATCCAATAAACACTTATGTTTTGGGGGCTCTAATACTGATTTAGCAAGTTATGTAGACTCATATTTGGCAAGGGATATTGATACCAGGTAGAGTACTACAGGTTATGTCTTTACTGTAGGTGGGACAGTAGTGAGTTGGATCTCACGGTTGCAAAAGGTGGTTGCTTTATCCACCACGGAGGCAGAATATGTAGTTGCAACAGAGGCAAGCAAGGAGATGATATGGCTATAATATTTCATGGAAGAATTGGGCAAACAACAGGCTAATAGTTATTTGTTTACGAACAATTAGATTGTCATACATCTTGCAAAGAATTATGCCTTGCATTCAAAGACCAAACACATACAGTTGAGGTATCACTTCATTCGATCAGTGTTGGATGATGGACAGTTAAGGCTAGAAAAGATACATACAGATGAAAATCTAGAAGATATGTTTACAAAGGCAGTGACAAGGGAGAAGTTGAGCTCCTCTTCAGCTTCGGTTGGTCTTCAAGACTGAAAACAAAAAATTAGAACAGCAGAGTCTAGGGTGCGTATTTCCAGTGGGAGCTATAGGGTTAGCGGTGTTATGATTAGCCTCCAAGTGGGAGATGATATGGTTAAATTTACCCCACTTTTATCAACGCGATTTCCCCCCAAATTCCTATAGGGGTCAAGGGGCAACGCCCCTTGCGGGGGCTTGGGGGCAGCATTGTAGCATTTTGCAGTGGTATTGAGTTGCAAGGATTGCTAGTTGTAATTAGTTTGATTTACTAGATAATAATATTGGACTCTCTGTTGGTGGATGTAGCCCAAGTTTGGGTGAACCACGTTAAAACTTGTCTCTGATTGTTATTATTTCTTTGTATTTTAATTCCTCTGTTTAATCTTTATTTGCATCTAATTGATATCTTTTGTCGGCTAACCCTAACATTTGGTGTCTTTGCCTGATGGATGAAAACCTATTGGATGAAAATGGGTGTTCAAAAATAAATTTGATGTAGATGGCAATGTTGAAAAGTACAAGGCTAGATTGGTTGTGAAGGGGTACTCACGAGTGAAGGGAATTGATTATGGTGAAATTTTCTCTCCCGTTGCAAAGCTGACATCCATTAGACTTCTGTTATCTCTTGCAGTGGCTTATGACTTAGAGGTAGAACAGATGTATGTGAAGACAGCTTTCCTTCATGGTGATTTGGAGGAAGAGATTTACATGTCACAGCCAGAGCATTACATAGAGAAAGGTAAAGAAAATTTGGTTTGCAAGTTAAAGAAGTCTTTGTATGGTTTGAAGCAGTCTCCTAGGATGTGGTACTTGAAGTTTGATGCCTTTGTGTTGTCGATTAGATATCTAAGATCAAAATCAGATCATTGTGTGTATTACAAATTTGACAATGATCGCATTCTCATTATTGCATTATATGTTGACGATATTTTGGTGATTGGGAATAGTAAGAATATGATTTCTAATTTGAAGTCTCAGTTGTCAGCACAGTTTGAGATGAAAAATCTCAGGGAAGCTAGGTACATTCTGGGAATGGAAATCAAAAGAGACAAAGCTAATAGAAAACTTTGGTTAAGCTAGAGTAAGTATGTGAAGACCGTGTTGGATAGGTTCAACATGGTAGATTGTAGATCATTGTGTGTTCTTGTTTCATTGGGGACAAAGTTGTCTATTAATAATTGTCCAAAATATCCTAGTGAGGTGGAGGACATGAACAGAGTACCTTATGCTAGTGTTGTTGGCAGTTTGATATATGCTATGGTCTGCACAAGACCAGACATTGCCCAAGCAGTGGGAGTCTTTAGTCAATTTATGGCTAATCCTAGACGGGTACATTGGGATGCAGTTAAGCGGGTGTTCCAATATTTGAGGGGTACTTTCAATTATTCCATATGCTATCACGATAATGCTATAGGACCTCCGCATTCAGTTTGTATTTGTGGATTTGTGGATTCTGATTGGACAGGTGACATTGACAACAGGAGATCCACCAGTGCCTATATGTTCACTACGTTTGGTGGTGCAATTAGTTAGATGAGTAAGTGACAACCTATGGTTGCTTTGTCCACGATAGAAGCTGAGTACATGGAAACAACTCATACTTGCAAGGAAGCCATTTGGCTTAAGAGATTGTGTTCAGATATTGGTGTTGATGCAGGATAGATTACGATTTGTTGTGATAGTCAGAGTGAGATTTGCCTTACGAAGAATCTAACTTTCCATGCCAAAACAAAGCATATTGATGTACAGTTTCACTTCATGCGAGACATGGTAGAGGATGGGAAGGTAAATTTAGAGAAGGTAGATACTTTGAAGAATGTTGCAAATGCATTCATGAAGCTAGTGGGCACAAAGAAGTTCAGATGGTGTTTGGAGTCTATGGGCCTCTTGGCCTATAGCAGTTAAATCCTGTTAATTCTATTGGCTCTTACAAGGTGTTCGGCAAGTGGGAGAATTTTGGGAATTAAGGTGTCTCAACCTTAGTAATTCCTTGTATTTTTACATAGTATTTATTTATTTATTGTCTATTGTATTAATTGGATGCAAATCCTATGTTGTCATATTGTGGGAGTTGGCACGGTGATGTGTCATCTTACATAGCATATGACCACATGTAATTTTGTCCTCACATGAGAAGATAGGTGTCCCACTTAGTGGTGGGAATATTTTTCCATGTGTTAGCATCTTGGATGTTGTCTAAGGGAATATTGACTTAAACGGTCATGACAAATTCCTTTGACAAAGTTATGACATGTAAGAGTTTGAAATAGGAGATTCTATGACAGGTGAAGACATGTATCGAAAAGCATCTTTGAAAAAGGCATCTTTGGGCTCCCTAAGGTGGACTATGACATGTTGTGAGAGAATATGATATTTATAGCCTTTGTAAGATAGATTCTCTTACAGCTGTAAGTTATGACAACTATGACATATTCTATGACGGTTGTAAGAGTCGTAAGAGCATCTATCATAGCCCATTTTAGAAATAGGTGATCTCCTTGGGACGGGGTAACTTGACAAGTTTCAAGATCATCCTACAGTGTTGGACAAGTGTCCATAGGTGTGGGTTTTGGGCCATGAGGCCATGTTGGACGCCCATCCTAATGTGGATCTATTTTTGCCTTGTATTTATTATATAAACAGATGCTTTGGAGAGGAGAAGTTCTATAGGTTTGATAGGTATTGTTATGCTACTAGAACATCTCTAGATATGAGTTTTGAAGACTCTTGCAAGAGCATTGGCTCTATGTTGTATTGTAACCTTTATTGTTTACAGAATACATTTGAGTTGTGTTTTGGAGTGTGGGGTTTTTCACCCGTAAGGATTTTCCCCACGTATATCTTGTGTCTCTCTTCTTCTGTCTTACTTTCTTGTGTATGTGTTTGCTGCAATATCTCTGTTAGTGGGTTAACATAGTTGTAATTGTAAAGATAAAATTGAATTTGCACTCTCCTCCCCTCATTAGATTAGTAGTGGAAGCAATTTCTGCACACCTAGCTTCCTTTCATAAGGGACAATGGACATGAATGCAAAAACACTTCAATTTTCTAAGGGACAATGGACATGAATGCCAAACACTTCAATTTCATAAGGGACAATTGACAAGTACAAATCGTGTGTGTGCCTAATCTAGTTGCACCTTTTTTTTCTTATAACAGGACATTTGAACCTGTGTTTGACATGCTTGATCTTACTTTTCAATTATTCCTTTAGAAGGGCCTATTTTTGGATTGCGCTTCATCCAAAAGGGACGACCCTAAGTAGAGTTTTCCTTTGAACTAATATATAAGAGGGATAAGGTGGAAGCCAAGTCCTAACCAGCGTTAACCTTACCTTATGGTGCCAAATTGAAAAGAGGTGTACTAGCACTTTGTGGAAATAATTTTCACATTGTGCGAAGTGTTTGATACTCTTAGTAGGATTGGTCAAAGCTTTTAGTAGCTTGTCACATTGCTTGTAAGGCATTGGTCCCTCAAAGCTACTAAGAACCAATCTAGATAGTGACTACCTGATCCACCTCTGAATGTTACGGTAATCATCAGTACAAGGGAAATCGATTCAAGCCCCAAGATACTCACCATTGCCTCCCTTGAGAAGAGATAGTATTCCCTTGGCCATAAAACTCTTGTGACCTACTTGAAATTTTTGAGGGGAGGGTGAGATATCCCTACCTATCATCTCTCGCAAAGATACAAATGTACGACACCTATATGGAATGACATTTGGTCGACGAAGAATTAAGTTGTGAGCTGATCTACTACAATGATACCATGTCTCTAGGGATAAAAAGTGCTTGAATTGTTTGCAATTGTCTTATACCCATAGAAACATGTCATGCCCACATTTTCCATGTGGTCACAACACACATCGTACGTGTCATAGCCACATCTATCATGTGGTTATGACACGAGATATGAAAAACTTTTCTCACACTGTCCTAAAAACCCCTTCGCATGCGTAAGCATGCTCGGCGGTGTTCTCTCATGGCGAAACACTACAATTTTCGGCGGGATATAAGTACAATTACGTGCAACCAGACGCATACAGATCAACAAGAGGGTCTTTACGACGCCGCTAACGTCATTGCAAGAGTGAGATTACCAAAGTTCCTAAATCTAAACCTCGGCAATTTCCGGCAGCATAACGCCTTACGGCGTTAGTGGGAATTACGCTGCACTCATTTACGCACGTGGTTCGCTGATAGACTAACAACTTCCCACGACGCCTTGTTCCGACTAAACCGACTAGTGATCTCCCTATTTAGTCATTTTTCAGCCAGGCACGGTTGTCTGTCTCCTCTCTTGTTTCCTGAAACATACTCCTCCTACGACTTAGCATTCTCAACAAGGCGGTTTGTTTGCTCTCTCTTCCCTTTTCTCTGGGTCTTAATTTTGATTGTATTTTTATCGCGCTCACCTTAACTATTTCTGTGATAATTTAGTTTGTTTATATTTCGGTCTCTCTCTCTTTCATTTTCCTTTCTTTATGTGTATCCGGTCCTTTCTTCATGATTTACGTCAATCAGGGTTATCGCTGCATCTATTGTTGATATTAAACCTAACGACCGGATGGTCTAGGTCACATAGGCTGGTTTACTACTTCGCTGGACTCGGTCTCCTAATCTTTTCCGATCTAGGTTCCCCCTCTACGTATGTATTATGAATCTTGTTCCGAAGCAAATTTTAGCGGAAGAGTCCGTCGACTTAGTTCTCTTATCCCATGTGGGAAATGTCGCGCATTTTCTCCTCTGTGTTTTCCAATGTTAGTTTTTCTTCTTCTGACTCTCTTACAGGTTTACTTATGAGGACGTTTACTACAGTTGAGATTAAAATGGTCTCACATCAAATGCCTGTGATGTCTCCTTAAGTTTATTTCCAGTGTTCTTTTTAAGCAAGGTGACGTGTAATTTTTTTCCTCTTCATTTTCCGGGTGATTGAAATTACGTTGATAGTTGAAACTTCCGAGAAACTCTTTCCGGAGTATTACGGAATAGTCCTTTACACTCTCTTTACATTATAATTTTATTTTCTCTTGTTTATAATTACTGTTGTTATTATTACTAATAATGACTATTAATACTCGGATTGTGACTCGTATAACATTGTTAATAGATGTAGGAGGCTCTCCTCTTTATAAAACCCTGATCATGGAAATATAACTTCTTTGGTTGTTGTGTTCAACACTTAATAAAAACTAACTGTGAAAATATAATTTGTTATTTTATTTTTGTGTATCCATGTGTCACATTTTATTAAGATTTTAAACGAGGGCCCAATAAAATGGTTCATAGAACTACTCATATGTATATATATATATATATATATATATATATATATATATTTTAATGTCTATGTAGAGGACGAAATTTGTTTAACAATATATATATATATACATATATATATATAGATATATCTATATGTATATATATATATATGTATCTATATGTATATATATATATATATAGATATATAGTAATTATTTCATTATATATTGCTATATACATAGACATATATAGTATCTATATATGCCTATATATATAGCAATTAAAATGTATTCATTTCAAAATAGACCAATTATATGTTAGGGCCAAAAGCCCTAACATTTTTTTTTTGTTTTTGTTTTCCACAGCCAGCGGCGGACATGGGCGGCGGTGGCCGCAGCGGTAGAGGAAGCAGGGTCGGCCGCACAGAGTGGAGGGCCTGTGTAGGCCGCGGGAGTTATAAGGGAAGGGGGATGTGGGGAGGGGCGGAGCCCCACCCACATCCCACGATGTGGGGTGTGGGTGGGGCTCCGCCCCTCCCCACACCTCCATTTATTTGTTAGAGCCTGCGGTGGGGATTTCTCCCCACCGCCCAATATGAAACCGCGACTGTGTTTTTTTATACCACGAGTTTACAATTTTGACAGTCATATCTTTAGTCAGTATTTGGTGCTTTTCGTTGATATCTATCATCAATGATATATTTATATATATATATATTTATATATATATATATATATATATATATATTTTTATATATTTAGATTTATAATTCAGTCTCTTAATAAAACAATTTATTCAGTTTTCTATTCTTCTGTCAACATGATAATTCATAACAACTGTTATATATATATATATATATATATATATATATATATATATATATATATATATATATATATATATATATATATATTTATTTCATAATCTTCTCAAATTTCAACCTATTATAATGATAATTAACAATTATATTTATATATATATATATATATATTTATATATATATATATATATATATATATATATATATATTTATATATATATTTATATATATATATATATACCTATATATATATATATATATATTCCAGTTTCACTTATTCGGTAGAAATGATAAATATATATCAACTTATTATATTTATATATATATATTTATATATATATATATATTTTTATATATAGCGATATATATTCCATTTTCATCAAATATTTAAGTTGCTTAACTTGATAGATAGAAATATATACATGCTAGATTTCCTCTAATCTTTTCAAATTAACTGAAACCATTATATATGAGAATAAACTTAAACATTTAAAATTGTCTTTTCCATTAGATCAATGAACCATAGAACTAACATTTCAACTAGTTAAGCAATTCCAAACTTTCAATTACATAAACAAACTCAAATTAGATTGCAATTAAATAATGAACTCTTCCTTTCAATAATACTGGAAACACAAATAAAGTGCTATTGAACAAGGTTTACAAGCAACAAACTTGAAAATTTAAGCACATTCATAGTACAGATTTTAAACCATGGATACAAACAACTAACTTCCCAGATATGAACTTCCTTCTCCCAAACAATATACAACTGATAGTTTGTGACAACCAAGTAAAAGTCCATCAATAACAAGATCAGGGAGGTGATTTCCTTCACTCCCAGGGTAACAATAAATTACAGCAATAACAAGAGAGGTGCTCCCTCTTCAACTCATATGAAAAGAACCAGGCCTAATTCTCATGACAAAGAAGAATAAGCTGTTTCTTCATAAATATCCAACCAGAAGCTCCAAGAGAAAACCTGCGTATCAAAGACAAACAAAGAAGAAAACACCACTCATCTAGCTCTCCTCCCTTCCGTAGACCCGCAAGTGGGTCACCCCCGAGCTAGGGAGACCATACTCACACCTGGGTAACTCAAACACTCCACTTCACAACAGTAACAACAACAATCCCAAAGCACACAAACACCCGTGGGTCATTTACACAACACGGAAACTCATGTACAGTGAGTTTCATAAGGGGCAGGGGAGTGGACACACTCGACTCCGGAGTGTCACCCTGACAGATAAGTTAACCAATACAATTTCTCTTGGTCTCAAACCAAGTTTGATCACAAATTTGTAAGAAATCTGTATATGACTCTCAAGTCAAAGATACAGACACAGATACATGCTCTCAAGGCTTTCAACATCCCAAAAGATGGAAACAGGTATGCACCCGAGGAGGATCTCTCCTCCCCTACCCCAAACTTGATGAGCATTTCTCCCAAGTGGGAGAAGCTCTGTCAAACAACCCGACAACAAACCCCACAGAAAACAAATCTAAACACAAATTCACACACTTTACATATTCAGCTATACGAAACAAAGGTAGAATTCAAACCAACCTTACAAAGCCTTCCTGGAATGAAGCTGTTGCTGAGCCCACAGAGTTCTCTTCCAACCTTAGCCACCAACTCCCTCTCCCTTCTCTCTCCTACAAGCTAACTATTCTATTTTTGGTAAGGCAAAATGAAAGTTTTCCCAAAATTCAACTAACTCCCTCTCATCTCAAAATTGGAAACAAATAACCAAATTCTTTTCAGTTTTGAGGAATGGGGAGGTGATACTTGTCACCTTCTCACTCTCCCCCAAAACCACTATTCTGCCCTGGTGGCTTATGTCACTCACCCTTCCCAAGAGTACTCCTTATTCCTCTCCTCATGTGATTCCTCTTACGCATGGGAGAAATAAAAGAAGTTAAAGGGGGAAGAAGACAGGTGACCCATGCCCCTTCTTCCCTTCTTCACATGGGTGTCCCCACAGCACATGGGGGAATCTCACTATGGAAGGGGTGACTTTAAGTCATTCCTTCAATAATGGATGGCATCTCTTACCTTGGGAAAAGTAGAGGGGATGGGTTGGGTGTTGGTACAACCCATCATGTCCCCTCCTACCTCCAATTTTCGCCACTTAACTTCAGGGGGAAGTTAAGATGACTAGATGGAGGTTACTCAAGGGTTACCCATGCCAAATGGGCCCCTGGACCCATGGGGTATAACCCAGGGTCAACTTTAACCCATACAAGACACCCCTGGTCAAGGTAAAGCACAAGAAAAGGCCTCATAAATTTAAATTAAATAAGGAAATTCAATTTCAATCCTTTTTACAACACAAATTATAAAATAATGTTACATGAGGGTAACTTAACCCACTCGACCATACGAAAGACCACAGTACATCATTACATCAAACACAAAGAGATCTTGGTTCCTCGTGGAACCAGATCGGCCTAACAGGGAATAACAAATAACAAGGTGCGGAATGATCTCCAAATTCTGTGGTTCGATTAGTAATTCCTGCACACTAAATTACAAGATCAGTAACCACATAAAATCATCATAGCCGAAGCAACTTAAAAACATGCATTATCCTGACATAGTACTAATTAACATAAATGAAATCATATTACAATTTTCCATCATCACCTAATTAATTTTTCTGAAATGTAAACTTATCCAAACATCACCCAATTAGTTTTTCCGAAAGCATAATAAAGTTTAATAGTTTGACAATTCTGGGAACTGCTATCCCACAAATATAAAAAGTAACAATAACAGTAATGCAAATAGTCATAACAACAGAAGTAAAAAGGGCGGTCCTCACATCCTCTCCCCCTAAGACGATACTTCCTCCTGGAAGTCGTCAAAAAGGTGAGGATAAAGGGTCTTCAGTCTCTCTGCATCTTCCCATGTTGCAGTGACTTCGTCGTATAGGTCCCACTGGACTCTAACCTGGTCCAGCTCTCGACCTCGAAGGGCCAGCGTCTGACGAGCCAATATGCGAATTGGCTCCAACGCCAGCTGTCCGTCTGCCTCTACCTGAAGAGCACTCCAATCCAACACGTGAGATAAGTTAGAAATATATTGACGTAAAACTGATACATGAAATACATCGTGGATACGTGACAGGCTAGGTGGCAAGGCTAGACGATAGGCTACTGGTCCTATCCGCTCCAAGATTTTGAAAGGTCCTACAAATCGAGGTGCGAGCTTAGAGCCTTTTCCGTAACGGATTGGACTCTTGTGCGGCCGTACTCTCAAAAATACTCTTTCCCCCATAGAGAAGCTTCGGTCGGTCCTCTTAGCATCGGCATACTTTTTCTGCCTGTCCTGTGCTTCCTGGAGCCTTTGTCTAATCTGTTTGACTTGCAGTTCCATATTCTGAACTATCTCTGGACCGATGACTGTTCTGTCCTCTATCCGATCCCAACTCAAAGGTGTTCTGCATGGTCTGCCATATAACGCCTGGAAAGGAGGCATACCCAACGAGCTATGATGCCCATTATTGTAGGCAAACTCAACTAGATATAGGTACTCCTCCCATCTAGACTGATGGTCCATCACATACATGCGAAGCATGTCTTCTAACACCTGGTTAACTCTCTCTGTCTGTCCGTCGGTTTCCGGATGATATGCTGAACTGAAGTTGAGCTGTGTGCCCAACGCCTGATGTAAGGCTTTCCAGAACGATGAAGTGAATACGGAGTCTCTGTCAAATATAATGCGGCGAGGTACCCCATGAAGTCTAACAATCTGATCAAGAAACACCTTTGCCACTGATGGTGCATTGTATGTTGTGCATATTGGTGAAAAATGCGCCACTTTGGTCAGCTTGTCAACTGTCACCATAATAGCATCATGGCGATGTGATGACATAGGTAAACCAACGATAAAATCCATAGAAATGGTGTCCCATTTCCATTCAGGTATCTCGTGAGGGTACAACAGTCCCGCTGGATGCTGATGTTCGGCCTTGACCCTCTGACATTCCAGGCAACGAGCAACAAATTCAGCAATGTCACGCCTCATCCCGGCCCAATGATAAAGCTGTCGTAAGTCAGCATGCATCTTCTTCACTCCTAGGTGTGCTGCATAGGGTGCTCTATGAGCCTCTGATAGGATTACTGTGCGAAGATTACCCACATGGGGTACATAGATGCGCTGCCGATGTCGAAGCATACCATCAGACTCAAGGGTATATCCTGTAAATTTGCCCTCAAGGGCCTTCTGATTTAGTAATGCCTGCTGCACTTCAAGAAACCATTCGTCCTCCGGCAGATGCTGTAAGATGCGATCCTTCAAGTCCACCTTCAAGGTCAGGGTCTGGATCTCGTGGCGTCTTCGACTCAAAGCATCAGCGACCACGTTCTCCTTCCCTTTGATATAGTGGACATCGAAGTCATATTCGCATAGGAATTCCATCCAACGCCGTTGGCAGGCGTTCAAATTAGGCTGTGTAAAAATATACTGCAAACTATGATGATCCGAATGGAGTTCAAAGCGTCGACCTAAGAGAAAGTGTCTCCAGCGAACCAAGGCATGAACAACAGCTGCGAGCTCTAAGTCGTGCGTAGGATAGTTTAACTCATGTGTCTTTAGTTTCCACGATTCGTATGCGATCGCTCGACCATCTTGCATAAGCACGGCTCCCAAACCTTCTAATGATGCATCTGTGCAAACTACAAACTCCTCTGTAGGATCTGGGACTGCTAAAATAGGAGCACTAGTAAGACGCTCCTTGAGGACTCCAAAAGCCTTTTCACACTGCTCGGTCCAAGTGAAACCCTTCCCTTTTCGCTGAAGGGAAATAATGGGATGTGCTATCCTGGAGAAACCTTCGACAAACCGACGATAATACCCGGCTAACCCCATAAAGCTTCTGACCTCTGTCACGTTAGTGGGTGCCGGCCACTCCTGAATTGCTCTGATTTTAGATGGATCTACGGAGATGCCATCGCCTGATAAAATGTGTCCCAAATACTGCACCTCTGTCCTGAAGAAGGCGCACTTCGCCAAGTTGCCATAAAGCTGCTGCCCTCGTAATTGCTGCAAAACTTGACGCAAGTGCTCTACATGCTCCTCCTCAGTCCGTGAATAAATTAAAATGTCATCAAGGAATATTATCACGAACCGATCTAGGTACGTACGGAACACCCCGTTCATGAGACTCATGAATACTGCAGGAGCATTTGTCAACCCGAAGGGTACCACTGTGAATTCGTAATGGCCATATCTGGTTCAAAAAGTAGTTTTATGAATATCTGACTCCGTGATGTGCAATTGGTGATACCCAGATTTTAGATCAATTTTCGAGAACACTCTGGCTCAATGCATCTGATCAAAAAGGTCGTCAATCCTAGGCAGAGGATAACGGTTCTTCACCGTCACCTTATTCAACTGCCTGTAGTCCATACATAGACGAAGAGACCCATCCTTCTTCTTCACGAAGATAACTGGTGCGCCCCATGGTGAAATGCTAGGTCGGATGTGTCCCTTCTCAAGTAATTCCTCTAACTGCAGTTTAAGTTCAGTGAGTTCATGTGTAGTCATCCTATAGGGTGCACGGGATATCGGTTCTGCACCTGGCACTAAGTCGATGTGGAAGTCCACTTCTCTGCGTGGAGGCATACCTGGTAATTCTGGCAGAAATACATCGGCAAACTCTCTAAGGACAGGGTGATCATCTAAAGTAGCCTCAGGTTCATCCTCTGCTCTATCACTGACCGTGATGGCAAACATTTGACATCCCTTCCGCATACAGCGCTTAAGCTGCTGAGCGGATATCATACGAGTAGCCGTGGGCTTTTGAATACCCACTATCTCAACCGATGAACCATGATCATCTAAACAGCTAATCGTCCTCTGGCGACAATCAAGCTTGGCTCTATGTGCCGCAAGCCAATCTATACCCAGAACTACTCCGTAGGATCCTAATGGCATAATCCTAAGGTCACATGTTGTGGTGAATGACCCCAATGTGATCTCACAATCTCTAACCAAGGAATCTACTGACATCCTGGCCCCTGAGGCCAACTCAACTTCCCACCTAATGTCTTGCCTAGAAGCCACCAGCCTGCAACGCTCCACTAACGATGTAGACAAAAAAAAGTCAGTAGCTCCTGAGTCAAAAAGGATCGAAATGGAAAAGTCTCCAATCGTACCTGCTGCCTCGATGACAGAAGCCTGGAATTCGGCCTGGCGATTATCAACCGCTGCAAACATGTGGTGGGTTCTGCCCACGTCACCTACGGTCTGCTCAGATCCTCCTGATCGGGGTTGTCCCCCTGCAGTAAATCCCTGCGGGCACTCTCTAGCTAGATGCCCTGCCCCACCACACACATAACATGGTCCTCGAACCTGTAACTGCCCTGACTGTGTTCTGCCCGATTGTTGTTGCCCAGTCCGTCCAGTGGATCCCTGTGAGCCTCTGTAAGACTGCTGGGACCTCGCGGGTCCTGCCGATGAACCCTGCTGTCTCTGATCTCTGCGTGAACCCTACTGCTGCCATCCACGGTTCTGTCCTCCCTGTCCCCTCTGTTGAAATTTGGATTTTTGCTGATGTTGCTGCTGCTGTGGTGGCCTAGGAGGTAATGATGAAGGATTATATCCTCCTCTCTGTGTTGTATTTTGAGGCCTTCGGAAGTTCTGCTGTTGTTGGGGATTACGTTCCTGGTACTGTGGGCGTGAATTCTGCCCTCATCCCTGAATTTCCTCTGATATAAGGGCCTTTTCAACAGCCTCACTCATGGTCTGGGGATTTGCCATACGAACTGGTCCTGCTATCCCGTGATTTAGCCCTCTGATGAATTTGTGTATTAAGATTTTCTCGTCATGGAGGTATTCTGTGTAACGATAAAGCTCTATAAATCAGCTCTCATACTAAGTAACAGTGAGTCCCCTCTACTGTAAATCATGGAACTCATCGATCCTGCGCTGTCTATAATGTTCGGACAAATATCGCGCATTGAAGCGCTCAATGAAGATGTCCCATGTGAGTGTATCCACGGATAATCGATGCTTGCACTCCTCTGTGCGCCACCAGGTGGCTGCTGCATCCCTAAGAAGATGGACTGCCACTCGTGCTTTCGTGTTGCTCCCATATGGTCGCAATGCGAAACACCTGTCTAAGCTAATCAGCCAAGCCTCGGCTACAGCTCCCTCTGTAGCACCTGCGAAAGTGGGTGGGTTGAGCCTCAGTAGATCTCTGATGGGGTCCCCTCTGTCTCTAAGTCTCACAAGTGGCTCTTCCACACCATCCTCATATAATCCATGCTGAACCTGTTCTTGTCTCAAAAGTCTCGGAGGACTCCTGCTCCGTGCTCGGGAGGCTGACCCTACCTCCTCTACTGTTGTGTCGGGAATCTCAACGAAGGGCTCCACACATGGCACCTCTAGTGGATCAACGCGGGGCTCCATACGTGGCTCAATACGTGACTCGGCACGTGGCTCCTCTCGCGGATCAACATGAGGCTCTCTACGTGGCTCAGGAATCACTGGCGGTAACCTATCTAACATAGTCTGTAGTGCCTGTAAGATCTGTGGACCTATATCCAATACTGGTGTAGCCTGTGGTCCTAATGGTGCTTGTGGTACAGGTGGTGCAGGTGGTGCTGCTATAACTACGGGTGCCAATACTGGTGTCGCCTGTGGTACTAATAGTGCTTGTGGCATAGGTGGTGCAGGTGGTGCTGCTGTAACTACGGGTGCTAGTCCCTCAGCTGAGGAATCGCTGTGCACCTCGACTGACGTTGTGTGGCGTGATCGCGCTCGTCAAACACGTCGGGGAGGCATCCTACAAAACAAGGTAGAAACTAATTAGCCAAAGTTGCGGAATAATAACGTGCCCAAATACGCCCAGTGTTTAAAAATTGGCTCTGATACCAAATGTCATGCCCACATTTTCCATGTGGTCACAACACACATCGCACTTGTCATAGCCACATCTGTCATGTGGTTATGACACGAGATATGAAAAACTTTTCTCACACTTTCCTAAAAACCCCTTCTCATGCGTAAGCATGCTCGGCGGTGTTCTCTCATGGCGAAACACTACAATTTTCAGCGGGATATAAGTACAATTGCGTGCAACCAGACGCATACAGATCAACAAGAGGGTCTTTACGACGCTGCTAACGTCATTGCAAGAGTGAGATTACCAAAGTTCCTAAATCTAAACCTCGGCAATTTCTGGCAGCATAACGCCTTACGGCGTTAGTGGGAATTACGCTGCACTCATTTACGCACGTGGTTCGCTGATAGACTAACAACTTCCCACGACGCCTTGTTCCGACTAAACCGACTAGTGATCTCCCTATTTAGTCATTTTTCAGCCAGGCACGGTTGTCTGTCTCCTCTCTTGTTTCCTGAAACATACTCCTCCTACGACTTAGCATTCTCAACAAGGCGGTTTGTTTGCTCTCTCTTCCCTTTTCTCCGGGTCTTAATTTTGATTGTATTTTTATCGCGCTCACCTTAACTATTTCTGTGATAATTTAGTTTGTTTATATTTCGGTCTCTCTCTCTTTCATTTTCCTTTCTTTATGTGTATCCGGTCCTTTCTTCATGATTTACGTCAATCAGGGTTATCGCTGCATCTATTGTTGATATTAAACCTAACGACCGGATGGTCTAGGTCACATAGGCTGGTTTACTACTTCGCTGGACTCGGTCTCCTAATCTTTTCCGATCTAGGTTCCCCCTCTACGTATGTATTATGAATCTTGTTCCGAAGCAAATTTTAGCGGAAGAGTCCGTCGACTTAGTTCTCTTATCCCATGTGGGAAATGTCGCGCATTTTCTCCTCTGTGTTTTCCAATGTTAGTTTTTCTTCTTCTGACTCTCTTACAGGTTTACTTATGAGGACGTTTACTACAGTTGAGATTAAAATGGTCTCACATCAAATGCCTGTGATGTCTCCTTAAGTTTATTTCCAGTGTTCTTTTTAAGCAAGGTGACGTGTAATTTTTTTCCTCTTCATTTTCCGGGTGATTGAAATTACGTTGATAGTTGAAACATCCGAGAAACTCTTTCCGGAGTATTACAGAATAGTCCTTTACACTCTCTTTACATTATAATTTTATTTTCTCTTGTTTATAATTACTATTGTTATTATTACTAATAATGACTATTAATACTCGGATTGTGACTCGTATAACATTGTTAATAGATGTAGGAGGCTCTCCTCTTTATAAAACCCTGATCATGGAAATATAACTTCTTTGGTTGTTGTGTTCAACACTTAATAAAAACTAACTGTGAAAATATAATTTGTTATTTTATTTTTGTATATCCATGTGTCACATTTTATTAAGATTTTAAACGAGGGCCCAATAAAATGGTTCATAGAACTACTCCTATGTATATATATATATATATATATATATATATATATATATATATATATATATTGTAATGTCTATGTAGAGGACGAAATTTGTTTAACAATATATATATATACATATATATATATATATACATATATGTATCTATATGTATATGTATATATATATATATATATATATATCTATATAGTAATTATTTCATTATATTGCTATATACATACACATATATAGTATCTATATATGCCTATATATATAGCAATTAAAATGTATTCATTTCAAAATAAACCAATTATATGTTAGGGCCAAAAGCCCTAACATTTTTTTTTGTTTTTGTTTTCCACAGCCAGCGGCGGACATGGGCGGCGGTGGCCGCAGCGGCAGAGGAAGCAGGGTCGGCCACACAGAGTGGAGGGCCTGTGTAGGCCGCGGAGGGGAAGGGCCTGTGTAGGCCGCGAGAGTTATAAGGGAAGGGGGATGTGGGGAGGAGCGGAGCCCCACCCACATCCCACGATGTGGGGTGTGGGTGGGGCTCCGCCCCTCCCCACACCTCCATTTATTTGTTAGAGCCTGCGGTGGGGATTTCTCCCCACCGCCCAATATGAAACCGCGACTGTGTTTTTTTATACCGCGAGTTTACAATTTCGACAGTCATATCTTTAGTTAGTATTTGGTGCTTTTCGTTGATATCTATCATCAATGATATATTTATATATATATATATATATTTATATATATATATATTTATATATTTAGATTTATAATTCAGTCTCTTAATAAAACAATTTATTCAGTTTTCTATTCTTCTGTCAACATGATAATTCATAACAACTGTTATATATATATATATATATATATATATATATTTCATAATCTTCTCAAATTTCAACCTGTTATAATGATAATTAACAATTTTATATATATATATATATATATATATATATATATATATACCTATATATATATATATTCTAGTTTCACTTATTCGGTAGAAATGATAAATATATATCAACTTATTATATATATATATATATATTTATATATAGCGATATATATTCCATTTTCATCAAATATTTAAGTTGCTTAACTTGATAGATAGAAATATATACATGCTAGATTTCCTCTAATCTTTTCAAATTAACTGAAACCACTATATATGAGAATAAACTTAAACATTTAAAATTGTCTTTTCCATTAGATCAATGAACCATAGAACTAACATTTCAACTAGTTAAGCAATTCCAAACTTTCAATTACATAAACAAACTCATATTAGATTGCAATTAAATAATGAACTCTTCCTTTCAATAATACTGGAAACACAAATAAAGTGCTATTGAACAAGGTTTACAAGCAACAAACTTGAAAATTTAAGCACATTCATAGTACAGATTTTAAACCATGGATACAAACAACTAACTTCCCAGATATGAACTTCCTTCTCCCAAACAATATACAACTGATAGTTTGTGACAACCAAGTAAAAGTCCATCAATAACAAGATCAGGGAGGTGATTTCCTTCACTCCCAGGGTAACAATAAATTACAGCAATAACAAGAGAGGTGCTCCCTCTTCAACTCATATGAAAAGAACCAGGCCTAATTCTCATGACAAAGAAGAATAAGTTGTTTCTTCATAAATATCCAACCAGAAGCTCCAAGAGAAAACCTGCGTATCAAATACAAACAAAGAAGAAAACACCACTCATCTAGCTCTCCTCCCTTCCGAGGACCCGCAAGTGGGTCACCCCCGAGCTAGGGAGACCATACTCACACCTGGGTAACTCAAACACTCCACTTCACAACAGTAACAACAACAATCCCAAAGCACACAAACACCCGTGGGTCATTTACAGAACACGGAAACTCATCTACAGTGAGTTTCATAAGGGGCAGGAGAGTGGACACACTCGACTCCAGAGTGTCACCCTGACAGATAAGTTAACCAATACAATTTCTCTTGGTCTCAAACCAAGTTTGATCACAAATTTGTAAGAAATCTGTATATGACTCTCAAGTCAAAGATACAGACACAGATACATGCCCTCAAGGCTTTCAACATCCCAAAAGATGGAAACAGGTATGCACCCGAGGAGGATCTCTCCTCCCCTACCCCAAACTTGATGAGCATTTCTCCCAAGTGGGAGAAGCTCTGTCAAACAACCCGACAAAAAACCCCACAGAAAACAAATCTAAACACAAATTCACACACTTTACATATTCATCTATACGAAACAAAGGTAGAATTCAAACCAACCTTACAAAGCCTTCCTGGAATGAAGCTATTGCTGAGCCCACAGATTTCTCTTCCAACCTTAGCCACCAACTCCCTCTCCCTTCTCTCTCCTACAAGCTAACTATTCTATTTTTGGTAAGGCAAAATGAAAGTTTTCCCAAAATTCAACTAACTCCCTCTCATCCCAAAATTGGAAACAAATAACCAAATTCTTTTCAGTTTTGAGGAATGGGGAGGTGACACTTGTCACCTTCTCACTCTCCCCCAAAACCACTATTCTGCCCTGGTGGCTTATGTCACTCACCCTTCCCAAGAGTACTCCTTATTCCTCTCCTCATGTGATTCCTCTTACGCATGGGAGAAATAAAAGGAGTTAAAGGGGGAAGAAGATAGGTGACCCATGCCCCTTCTTCCCTTCTTCACATGGGTGTCCCCACAGCACATGGGGGAATCTCACTATGGAAGGGGTGACTTTAAGTCATTCCTTCAATAATGGATGGCATCTCTTACCTTGGGAAAAGTAGAGGGGATGGGTTGGGTGTTGGTACAACCCATCATGTCCCCTCCTACCTCCAATTTTCGCCACTTAACTTCAGGGGGAAGTTAAGATGACTAGATGGAGGTTACTCAAGGGTTACCCATGCCAAATGGGCCCCTGGACCCATGGGGTATAACCCAGGGTCAACTTTAACCCATACAAGACACCCCTGGTGAAGGTAAAGCACAAGAAAAGGCCTCATAAATTTAAATTAAATAAGGAAATTCAATTTCAATCCTTTTTACAACACAAATTATAAAATAATGTTACATGAGGGTAACTTAACCCACTCGACCATACGAAAGACCACAGTACATCATTACATCAAACACAAAGAGATCTTGGTTCCTCGTGGAACCAGATCGGCTTAACAGGGAATAACAAATAACAAGGTGCGGAATGATCTCTGAATTCTGTGGTTCGATTAGTAATTCCTGCACACTAAATTACAAGATCAGTAACCACATAAAATCATCATAGCCGAAGCAACTTAAAAACATGCATTATCCTGACATAGTACTAATTAACATAAATGAAATCATATTACAATTTTCCATCATCACCTAATTAATTTTTCTGAAATGTAAACTTATCCAAACATCACCCAATTAGTTTTTCCGAAAGCATAATAAAGTTTAATAGTTTGACAATTCTGGGAACTGCTATCCCACAAATATAAAAAGTAACAATAACAGTAATGCAAATAGTCATAACAACAGAAGTAAAAAGGGCGGTCCTCACAAAACATTAGGCTTTTTTGTGAGCCTCAAACATACACTATCTATTGTGTCAGTCCTCTTTGGTACTTTGTTTGATGTGTTTTCTCTTGCCAAAGCAAATCCAATCAAAATCAAATCCAAATCTATTAGAATTTGCCTTATAAACATCACTGACACTACTTCAGCGCTTTTGGTATAACAGTAGCTCACTTTTGGTAGCACAGTCCAGCGCTTTTAGCATAATAGTTCAGCACCTCTGGCAGCATAGTCTAGCACTTTTGATATAACAACAGCTCGCTTTTGGCAAAACAGTCCCGCGCCTTCGGTAAAATAGTCCAACGCCTTTGGTCTAGAAAATTGTTTGTCAAAATACCTTAGTAAAATCCCAACAAAATCTCAAAACATATTGTCTTAGTGTATCCATGGTAACCAATAGACTCTAGCAAACTATGAAGGCTAAACAAGTTTCCCCAAGGAAGCGCAAATAGCCTCCTCATACACCTCAACCAAGCCAATCCAACATGACTCCAAAGGGTACTCCAAAAATACCAATGGAAAGACCAACCAACTTTCAAAACAGACCGTAAAATGACCAACCAACCAATCCTCAATAAGGTAATGTTCCTTTGGTAAATGCACCTCAATATACAACTGGCATGCCTCAAGATTTTGTTCCACAAGGTTATACCATAGGTCAAGTCCCATCTCAAGAAGAGCGACACTTTGAAAAAGGTCAATCATCTCAAGAATATAGACAAGACCTTGATAAAATTATGCAAGATTCTAGAGCCATAGGCACATTTGACAAAATCCTTAGTGAGAACCAAGATCATTTATTTCACTTACTAGCAAAACAAGGAGTCAAATTACCTCAAGATTTTGATCTATCCAATCTCAAGGACCCAAACAAAACCCATGACGTTATAATAGTGGTCCAAACTATGTCAAATGTGACCACTCCTATACCTGAACAAAGCTCACAGAGGAGAATGCCTACGTCTTTTATCGCTCAATATGAGAATCCTCTTTATCAAAATCCAATTGCAGAGAGACCTATATCAACACTTATGACTCCTATGGAGATCTACAAACACCAACAAGAGACTCTACAACGTCGAGCCAAATTAGAGAAATAATCTGCTCTAGCTAAATCAAGTACACAACAACCTCCTAAAATGCTTACATCAAACATAAATGTAACATTGGCTACCCCATCACGAGAAGGTTTCCCACCAAATTACCATCCGGGAAACACCTATGTAGCCATGCAACAAGGGCCGCAACCAACACCACCCCCAACACATCCAACCTCTGTATCATTAACCCAAACAATGTCATGAAACCCCAACCGTCACAAAAAGTTAACACAACCTATGTCCCTACACCACAATATTCTTCTAGCCTCAATCATACCTATACCCATCTTATTCAACCCCAACCATCACAAAACCCATCTACCTATGTCCCTCTGCCACAACGATCATCTACACTAAACTTTTTCAACACATATCTCAATCAACCCCAACCATCACAAAACCCATCTATCTATGTCCCTCCACCACAACGATCTTCCACTCTCAACCTAACCCACACCTATCTCAACCATCAACATTCCTAAAACCAAACTTCCCATAGCTATGTTCCACCACCACAACTAAACCCAACAAACTTTAGCTTTCCTCCACATAATTCTTTCTTCACACCACCTCCACAATACCAACAACATAACTCTTATCTACAATATTCACAAAGCCTACATACTTACCTAGCACCACCCCCACCTCCCTAAAATCAAAACACCCAAAACCAACTCAATTCTAACCCAACATACAACACATATGACCTTAACCAATCATACGACCATTATAACACCAATGCCCATGGCTTCCACTACAATCTTCCATATGGGCAACAACAACCACCTCTAGGACAACAGGAGATGTTTCCAACCCCTCCCACAACCATGGAGCTAAAACTTGCAGAGGTTCAAAAACAACTAGCTGATCTTACATTTGACCACACCAAGAAAACCTTCTCTTTGGAAGAAGTTTGTCCTTATCCATTTGATCGGTCATTACCCATGATCCCTTTTCCTCACAATTTCACTATTCCCAAATTTGATAAATACAAAGCAAAAGGAGACCCAAAAGACCATCTTAGAGAATTCTATCTTGCTTGCTTCAAGATCTCACATAATGACACATATCTTATGCGCCTCTTTCCTCACAGTCTTGGAGGTCAAGCTATAGAATGGTTCTCGCACCTACCCACGGTATCAAATCTTTTAACGAGCTTGTGGAGAAATTTACCACCCATTTCTCTTAAAACACAAAACATGAAGTCTATATGACCAACCTATGCAACAATAAACAAAAAAATGGGGAAACTCTCATCTCCTTCCTTCAAAGATGGAGACAAATGGCTAGCAATTTCCCATTCAAGATACCTGAAAAGTAGCTTGTTAGCATATTTATGTAGAACCTCAATCAAAAGTTAGGTTTTCATTTGCAAATACTTAGTGCTACAACCTTTAACAAAATTACCTATAAGGGCATCAACATTGAAAAGGCCCTCATCGCTAAAGGCATGGTCAAAATCTTCAAAGAAACTAAAGACAATGCTCCTCAACAACAAACAAACGATAAACCCAAGTTTTGGAATAAGAACAAAAATGTGGTCAATGATGGTGTGGTGGATTCCAAGCATTTCCAAACACTACAAACACCCCTTCAACTTTCACCAAAACCAAGTCAACGTTCACCTCAACCAAACCAACAACAAAGACAACCAAACCGATGATGACAACAACAAGAGAGACCTCAACAAGATTACCCTCAACGTTAATTCACTCCCTTGGGAGAACCTATAGAGACTATTCTATAGAAACTTATAAACAATGGACTCATCACGTTACCAGATGATCCTCCATATGGTGAACTTGTTTACAAAACCACATGATACAAAGAAAATGAATTTTGTGAGTACCATAGAACTAAAGGACATCGAGCCATAGGATGCATGAAACTCAAACACTTGATCCAAAACTTTATTGATGGAGGACAAATCACATTCGGTGACCCCCTAATCAAAAAACAAACAAGGATCTCAACATGTACAAGGAACCATTCCCTAACCATGGTCAAGGTCCACTTCTAAATAAAGGTAAAGGTGTGAACAAAGCTTCAACTTCCTATGACTCTATTGTGGGTCGTTTTGAAGAGAGTCAGGTGTCTACCCTCACAATCAAAGGTAAATCTACGGATTGCACTGTTACAACTCATCGTGGTCATGTCACCATTCGCGGTCCTACAACAAGTCTCCCAACTCAACTTGATTAAAATCTTGTTGAACACCTAGGGAAAACCCCTACACAGATCTCTATTTTAGATCCTCTAAGGTCATCACCCGCACATAAAGCTGTGCTCGAAAAATCTCTACAAGAGTCTTCGGTTCCTAATAACATAGCGGTCACGAATTTCTAAGCTATACTAGGTAACATTACCTCACCTTACAATGTGGTCTTTTCTAAAAAGGACCTCCCATCCCACATTCCATGTCACAATGATGCACTTCACATTGAGCTTCTCATCCATAAACACAAGATCAAATTCATACTTATAGATGGTGGTGTCAGTCTCAATATCTGTTCTCTAAAGTTACTCAAACAATTGGGATACTCTAAGGATCATGTCAACATTGATCAAAGTATTACAATCAAGGGGTATGATGATGTTGAATGTTGGTCAGAAGGTGTTATCCACTTGCCTATACAAGTAGGCCCTGTCATGCTAGAAACTAGGTGCCAAGTCCTTGACATTGAGCTACCTTATAACATTATCTTAGGATGCCCATGGATCCATGCCATGAAAGTTGTTCCCTCAACGTACCATCAATCTCTCAAATTCCCATTTAATGGTACGAAGATAACTATACCTGGAGACCCTAATCCCTTCAAATTTTGTAGTGTCTTGCCAGGCAGTTATAAGAATTTCAACCAAGTGCCCAATAATGAAAAATCCCATGAATCCCCATTATATGTTGATTCTAAAAATCTGACAAAATCCTCTGTAGCTGAACCCAATCCTCATCCTATTCCCAAAATCAAAGCTCACATCCATGATATAGGCTTTAGAGAATATGATATCTCAAAATCTTGTTGTGTAGGGCGGATGCCCCTATCTCCTAAATCCTACGGCCTACCACCCATAGCTAAAGCAACTAAGGAAGCAGCTATTCCTCCCCCAGCATCCCTAACTCAATTCCAAGAGGGAAAATTATTGGCAAAGGAAACTATTGAAGACATCTCTTCTTGGCTCTACAAGGAGAAAGAAGCAATCACAATACCAGTCAAACAATATGGCAATGGCCTAAGAATTGTGAAAAACATGGGCTACAACGGCAAAGGTGACCTTGGAAGACATAATCAAGGAACAATGGAACCCATTGTTGTGCAAAAGAAACTATACAAGAAGGCGTTAGGATTTGGTAGGAAGGTACGACGTGCCTTGGACATTGAGGGTATTCTCGAGAAGGTGGCACAAACTTCTCTCGTCGATTCGACGTCTAACGAGGTTATCACCAATGACTCTTCCCTACATATGACTGGCCTATTTACAAAATCCATTGTATTCATGCTATCATCTGTATCCTTCACATCCAACACAAACACCCAGATTGTAACACTTGTCTACCCTGAACTTATTGATTGGGACCAACAAGGAGCCCCCATTTTAGATGTATTTCAGAATGACGAAGCTATTGCTGAGTTCATGGGACTTCGGGATGGTATCCCTCTTGGCGATCACAAAGCTAGTTTTGTAATGGAACTAGAGCAAACTTCTTATTTTGGTGAGAATGCCAAATCCTCCAGTCGCAAAAATTAAAAATAAAGAAAGATCTCTAGGTGAAAACCACACTATGGCACCTCCCGATCATAAAATAGTAAAAACAAAGGATGTATCCAAAGGTGAAAACCCAATTGTGGCATTTGAGGATGGAGGATTTGACCTTCCCCTACCATCTAAGTATCAAGAGAAATCAGCTCTCCTAGTGGAAGATTCTACAGAGATAAATCTTGGTGGTGGTGTTCACCTAGGATTAGGATTCTGAAATTGGGTTTGTAGGTTCCTGTGTTTATTCCCACAAGCCCCTAGTGCCTTAGTTTGAATTGGTCCTTGACTTATATACAAAGTTTCACTGCTTTTTCCTATCACACTTGAGAAAAATGTTAAATTATGTGTATGCAAAGGTCAAATTTGTTGACAAGCTTGTGAAATCCCAATCGGCTTCCCAAGATGGTGAAAAATTTGAGTTATATACATTTCTTGATGTATATCGGGTTGCATATACATTGGGGGAATCTTCTGTAAGATTTCGGGCATATTCGCCATTTGTATATCGGCCCTGCTTGTATATCGGGCTTGTATGTAAAACATACAAAGGAAAAGATACTTTGCAGGAATATTCTGGAGAAGATTCCTTGTTTATATGTGCAAGGTAATGTACATTGAAAATTATACAAAGGTCGGCGACATGCAAAGTGAACAGTGCCATGGATGTACAAGGTGGAATGTATACGCAATATACATTCGGGCGCACATACAATGATTAGATGCATCACGCGCATATTCTAAAAAGATTCCCTGCTTGCATGTTTGTATTTGTATATTCTGCATACAAACAAAATATTCATTTGATGAGATACAAGTCGGATTCGAAAGGTTCTCCAATCTAGCTGATAAATGAGTTGGAATCTGTGACTTGGATATTTGCTTTTGTATGTGCAACATACAAGATGGAGATACAAAGGAAAACATACAATCCGGACCCGATGAATATTTCAGGTTGCTTCATAAACATTTGGGGTCCGTGGCGTGCATGTATATGGCGTTTGTACATGTCGATATACAAAGGATGAGGTACAAGCCACATTTCAAGGCAGATGCAATGTGTTTTATATTTTTTGAAATTTGAGGCTTGTATCTGAATTGTATATATATGCATATATACAAGGAAAATATGCAGGAAAAGGGGATACGAGCCGGACCCGAATTGAATTTCAATTTGTTCTAAACAGGTTTGGGGTCCGCCTTGTATATCAAACAAATGTATATGCATTTTGCATAAACAGGGGATTTTTGAAGGGTGAACAGTGGTGATTGTATATGCATTCGTTCTTGCATATACAAGGGGCAAAAAGGCAAAATAGTGGAACAGAAAAGTCAGTGATAGAAGGTCAAGGTGCCTACGTGGCACGATATTATTGGTTGGTGACTCTTCATGCATGTTTTGGAGCCATTGATCTCGGCGATGGATTTCAGATCGACGGTCAAGTTTTGAACCTTCAGCGATGGTTTTTTCCTTATGTCTGCAGTTGTTTTTGAGCGGGAAATTTTTAGAGGTACGTCGTTGCTACATTTCAAAGAGGTTGTGGGTAGCTAAAGCGTTAATGGCAGGATTGCAGCAGTATGGGTCGGTGATGGATGGGTCAACAACCTGATTGAAGATGAATGTCCTTGAACAGCGGTGCAGATCCTGATTCCATCTACTCATTCATCTCTGTCTCCCCACAGCGTTGAATATTTCTGAGCACCATTCCTCATGCATTGAATCTAGTAGATTTTTTATTTGCCTTGTAATTAATTTTGCTGGGTACATAGTCTTGGTATATAGGCCAAACTGTGTTACTCATTGGTTGTTGAAAACTGGACAAATTTTGGTGCTGCAATAGGAATACAACTATCTGGTGACTCTATTTCAAGTGTCTTTGCGAGTTTATGAGTTGTATGTTGTATGTATTATGCACAGAATTATCAATTTCATGTTGATTTAAATGAGTAATGCTTCACTGCGTGTGTTTTGTTATTTGTCTCCAGACTGAATGTGTTTTTCTTCTGACTCTGAACATCTAAGGGGTGTTATAGATTCTACAATATAGGTTCTCTATATTGAATACTTAGTCTCTCACTTCTGCTCAAGGAGTAGATTGAATGTTTTGGATTAAGTGTTGAGAAGAATACATTACAGTAAGGATGTTTGTAAGCAGAAATAACTAAATACTCTCTCTTGGGTATTATCTGTAAGGCAAACATTTTAGAAACCCCTTGAAATCTGATTACTGTCTTAGGTCTGTGGTAAACATTCACATATATATGTCTACTGACTCTGAGCCCTGGATAGGCACCGATCTGGTCTAGTATCTCTGTTGTAACCTAAAGTCCTAGTTTTGCATCCAGATATAAATCAAATTCAAACTTCATATACAAACCTTTAGGACTTTAGAAGTAGTTTTAGGACTAAAATCCTCTGTCTACAACTGAATATAGGCCCAAATCTAGCCCCTTTGCACTTATCTCAAGTTTTGGTCTGCATAATAGAGGATTCATCTGCTTTGTGTCAACATCCTAGATAATTCATGGATGCATTTCATAGATGTTGAGTAGGGAATACCCCATTGGTTCTGTAGAGCCTAATGAAGAAGAGGAGATATTTATAGAGTCTATCTCCTATACTGTTGGCCCCTAGCCCGGAAATCCCATCGATCATTGATGGCTACTTTGTAGGGGTGAATGGGAACAAGCATCTAGTCTGGGAAAAATACCAACACTTGGCACAAAAAAAAATCCTAGAACAACATTCCTGGCAGCATCACTATCAGAACAAAAGCACAAAAATCTTACCAACTTCTTCTTATAGAGAACCATCAACTTTGCATGGACCTATGCCAATTTGCCAGGGCTAGACCCTTCACTAGTAGTTCACTATCTCACAGTTGATCCAAAAGCTAAACCAGTCAAACAGAAGTTGAGAAAGATGCATCCACAAATCGCTCTCCTAGTGAAAGTTGAAATATAGAAACTGTTAGACACAAAGTTTATCAAGCCTATTGATTATCCAGAATGGGTCTCCAACATTGTACCTGTGGCTAAACCCAATGGGGGCATCTGCATGTGTTCTGACTTCAGAGATCTCAACAAAGCATGTCCTAAAGATGACTTCCCACTGCCAAACATTGATCTCATAGTAGACTTGACTGCTGGTCATGAAATGCTTTCTCTAATGGATGGATTTTCTAGCTACAATTAGTAATGATAGTAGAATAAGATCAACATAAAATAGCCTTCACGTGTCCTTGGGGTACCTATTGTTGGTGCGTCATGCCATTTGGTCTTAAAAACGCAGGGGCAACTTATCAAAGAGCAATGACAGTGACATTCCGTGATCTCTTTCATCACATCATGGAGGACTATGTTGATGATATACTAGCAAAGTCTTCTAGGGTAGATCACATACAGGTTCTAGGACAAATCTTTGACAAACTCAAAAAATATCAAGTAAGACTCAATCCAAAGAAGTGTGAATTCTTGATCGAGTAATTGTTGATACCAGTCGTTGATGTTCCAATTGCTGAAATCATCTACAAACTTGTTGATCCCAATTCCCCATGGTACGAAGCTATCTATGAATACCTTAAACATGGAACCTTTCCCTTTGAGCTATCTGCAACCCAACGCAAAACCCTTATCCATCGATCCTCCCTTTACACCATTCTAGGTGATACACTATATCGTTGGAGTCTCGATGGTATCCTCTTACAATGTCTTAATGCAGAAGAAGCTGATGCTACCTTACGAGACATACATGAAGGTGTCTATGGTGCACATTCTACCAGTTCTAATCTCACTAAGAAGATACTCCGCACAAGGTATTATTGGCCTACAATAGAACAAGGCGCTTTACAGTTTGCTAAGAAGTGTCTACAATGCCAGCAACATGGAGATTTGATTCACGCACTAGCTTATGAACTACAACCTGTGACAACTCCATGGCCTTTTTCATAATGGGGTCTCAACCACGTAGGACAAATCCACCCATCTTCATCCAATGGCCATAAATTTATCATTACCGCCACTGAGTACTTCACGAAGTGGGTAGAAGCCATTCCCATGACCTATATCACCGACAAGCAAATAGCCAAGTTTATCCTTAACTACCTCATTTGCCAGTATGGTATCCCCCAATCCATTGTCACTGATAATGGGAAATACAATATCCAACATCACTTTTCAACTCCCTACTATCCACAGAGTAACGGCCAAGCTGAGGCTTCCAACAAATCCATTCTCAAAATCCTTAAGAAAATAGTCAATGAAGCTGGTCATGATTGGCACCTAGAACTCAATCCCGCCCTATGGGCCTACCACACTAGTATCTGAACACCAATTGGTGTCACACCCTATGCCTTGGTCTATGGCTCTGAAGCCATTCTACCTATAGAGGTCGAGATCCCATCCCTCAGAGTATCCATGCAAAACCTGATTAATGGAGAGGAGTATCGCACTTCTAGATTACCTGAGATAGAACTACTAGATGAGAGGCGCCTTGCCGCCCTTAATCATCTTCATGTCTATCAAAACCTCCTCAGGCGTAAATATAACAAGAAGATCAAAGAAAGATGGTTTCAAGTTGGTGATCTTGTCCTCAAAGAAAATCAGAGAAATCAAGCAAATCAAGAAACGAAATGTAAGTTCGAGCCTAATTGGTTAGGACCCTTTGTTATCACAGCAGCATATGGATCAGGAGCTTATATTTTAACAACACCTAAAGGCATTCCTCTAGATGAGACACTCAGTAGTGTTCATCTCAATAAGTTCTATGCCTGATCCTCAGAGTATCCATGTCAAAAACAAAAACAAAAATAATCCGTCCTATGGTGAAAACCTGGTAAACAGGCGCCTTGGATAAGTGCCATAGTGAAAACCTGGCAAATAGGCGCTATGTGTAGAGTCAGCACCCATCATCTATCGAGCCTTGTTCATTCCATTTCATAATAAACTTCATCCATCCAACCATAATAAAACCACTTGTTAGGGTTAGCCGGCAGAAGATATCAATTAAATGCAAATAAAGATTAAACAGAGAAATGGAAATACACAGAAATAATAATAGCAAGAGACAAGTTTTAACGTGGTTCACCCAAACTCGGGCTACATCCACCAAATAGAGAGTCCAATATTATTATCCAGTAAATCAAACCGATTACAATCAGCAATCCCTGCAACTCAATACCGCTGCAAAATGCTACAATACAATATCAAAACCCTAACCCTTAGCCGCTTTTTATCAAGCTTTTTATCGGTTACAAAATAGGGTTTTCTTATGTCGGTCAATAAAAAAATTAACTCCCGGTGCATTATAAAATAATAAAAAACTGTGTGAGGTTTCGGGGGCGTTGCCCCCGAGCCCCCACGGGGGCGCTGCCCCTCGACCCCGCCCTGTATCGCGACAGGGAACGCGCCAGGGGCGCTGCCCCTAGACCCCGCAAGGGGCGCTGCCCCTTGACCCCGTCTTGGGGGCGCTGCCCCTTGACCCTGTAGGAATTTGGGGGGAAACCATGCCGATAAAAGTGGGGTAAATATAACCTCCGAGTCTGATTAGGCTCCATATAACAACAATCTCCCACTTGGAGACTGATCAGACTCCACACCATATCATCTCCTACTTGGAGACTGATCATAACACCACTGACCCTGTAGCTCCCACTGGAAATAAGCACCCTGGACTCTGTTGTTCTATTTTTGTTGTGTTCAGTCTAGAAGACCAACCGAAGCTAAAGAGGAGCTCAGCTTCTCCCTTGTCACTGCCTTTGTAAACATATCTGCTGGATTGTCATCTGTATGTATCTTTGCCAGTTGTAACTATCCATCATCCAACACCGACCGAATGAAGTGATACCTCAACTGTATATGTTTGGTCTTTGAATGCAAGGCAGAAGTCTTTGCAAGATGTATGGCACTCTGTAAACAAATAACTGTTAACCTGTTGTGTGCCCAATTCATTCATAAAAGATTGCAGCCATATCATCTCCTTGCTTGCCTCTGTTGCAGCTACATATTCTGCCTCTGTGGTGGATAAAGCAACCACCTTTTGCAACCTGGAAATCCAACTGACCGTTGTTCCACCTACAGTAAAGACATAACCTATAGTACTCCGCCTGGTATCAATATCTTCTGCCAAATCTGAGTCTACATAACCTGCTAAATCAATATTAGAGCCCCCAAAACATAAGTGTTTATTGGATGTACCTCTCAAATACCTGAGAATCCATTTTACCGCATTCCAATGCTCTAATCCGGGATGACTCATATACCTGCTAACGACTCCTACAGCATGTGCAATATCCGGTCTTGTGCATACCATGGCATACATTAAACTGCCTACAGCTGAAGCATATGGTACCTTGGACATTTTCTCTTCCTCCTCTTGTGTCTTAGGACACATGTCCTTAGTCAATTTCAAATGACTAGGCAAAGGTGTGCTGACAGCTTTTGCATTCTCCATGTGGAATCTCTGCAACACCTTTTCAACATAAGCAGCCTGAGATAGAGTCAATTTTCTGTTCAGCCTATCTCTGCAAATTTTCATACCAAGGATTTGTTTTGCTGCCCCCAAATCCTTCATATCAAATGATTGTGCCAACGGCTGTTTTAACTCTCTTATGTGATCCATGTTAGACCCAGCTACAAGCATGTCATCAACATATAAACATAAAATAATATAGCTGTCATTATCTAACCTCTTAAAATAAACACAATGGTCAGAATTACACCTACTGTAGCCTTGCTCAGCCATAAAACTGTCAAATTTCAAATACCATTGCCGAGGTGCTTGTTTCAGGCCATACAAACTCTTCTTCAATCTGCACACTAGTTTCTCCGTACCTTTGACCTCAAAACCTTGGGGCTGTTCCATATAGATCTCCTCCTCCAAATCACCATGGAGAAAGGCAGTTTTAACATCTAGCTATTCCAAATGTAAATCTTCAGCAGCCACAATACTTAAAACAGTACGAATAGAAGTCATCTTGACAACCGGAGAAAATATCTCATCAAAATCAATGCCCTTTTTCTGTGCAAATCCTTTTACAACTAACCTGGCCTTAAATCTTTTCTTACCTCCATCTTCCTCTTTCAGCCTGTAAACCCATTTATTTGGTAAAGCCTTTTTACCTATAGGTAACGTACATAATTCCCAAGTCTGATTTTTCAGCAAGGAGTCCATTTCTCCTTTCATTGCAAGCTCCCACTAAACCTGTGTATCCACCTGCATAGCTTCATCATACCCTTCGGGTTCACCAGCATCTGTTAACAAAATAGAATACAAAGAGGGAGAAAACCTTTCAGGAGGTCTACTTATCCTTGTTGACCATCTAACATTCACTGGAGTTTGTGGTATTTCTGGTTGCTGTTGCGGAGCATGAGGAACCACTGGAACATCACTATTTGGAGTATCATCCAGCACCACATAATCTTTTTCTTTCTTCTCATGCTGCTGCAACTGATCTTTGTACAACACCTTCTCATTGAATATAACATCCCTGCTTCTCACAATTTTTTGATTTTCAAAATCCCAAAGCCTATAACCAAATTCATCAATGCCATATCCAACAAAGGTACACCTTTTTGATTTTGCATCCAGCTTGGTTCTATGTTCAGAATCTATATGTGCAAATGCTTCACAGCCGAAGGTTTTCATAAAAGAATAACTCACCTTCTTGCCTGTCCATGCTTCCTCTGGAATACCACAACCTAAAGGAACTGAAGGACCTCTGTTAATTAAATATATAGCAGTGTTGACAGCCTCTGCCCACATGTTTAAAGGCAACCGAGCATGCAATCTCATGGTCCTTGCACGCTCCATTATTGTCCTATTCATGCGTTCAGCCACTCCATTTTCCTATGGAGTCCCTGGAACTGTTTTCTGCCTACGAATTCTATTAAAGGAACAATAATCTTCAAATTTTTTGCTGCAATACTCACCACCATTATCAGATCTGAGACATTTTAATCTTTTACCCGTCTCATTCTCAACCAAGCTTCTCCATTTCTTAAATGTTTCAAATACATCAGATTTCTGTCTAAGGAAATAAATCCAGACCTTCCTAGTTGCATCATCTATGAATGTAACATAATACCAAGAGCCACCGAGAGAAGATACCTGAGCTAGTCCCCATACATCTGTATGTACAAGCTCCAATTTTTCATTTTTCTTTTGCTTCCCATCCTTGAGAAAACTGACTCTCTTTTGTTTTCCATACACACAACTTTCACAGAAATCCATATTAATACATTTCAGACCTGGTAAAACTTTCTTAGAATGAAGTACCTTCATACCTTTTTCACTCATATGCCCAAGTCTGTTATGCCACAGTGTTGTCTCAGAACCTGCAGCAACTTTTCCAGTCTCTTCCTGTAAACCTGCAGCAACTGTTCCTAAACCTGTTTGTTTTTTCTCTGTAACAGCTAAAGTAGAAGGAACAGTATGACCTGTACAAAGATATAAGGTGCCTACTTTCACACCTTTTGCTACTACTAAGGCACCTTTTGAAACCTTCCAATTTTTATCAGTAAATGTAACAGTGCAACCTTGTTCAGTTAGCTGCCCCGCTGAAATTAAATTCCTACTGAGCTTTGGAACATGCCTTACCTCTTGTAGTAGCCAATGATTCCCATTCTGCAACTTAATCTTGATTCTTCCCTTTCCAACAATCTGACAGGGTTCGTTATCTCCCAAATAAACTAGCCCAAAATCCCCTTGGACATAATCAAGGAAATAACTTCTATGGGGCGTAGCATGAAATGAGGCCCCTGAATATAAAACCCATGAATCATCAGCATTATCTAGGGAAAGAATCAAAGCATCATCTTTAGACTTATTGCTTACCACATTTGCTTCCTTATTGCCTTCTTGTTTGTCTCCTTTTTTATTCTTCCGAGACCAGCAATCTTTCTTCAGATGACCTGGTTTTCCACAGTACCAGCAATCCTTCTGTCCTCTGGTTTGGGATCTTTTGTCCTTTGATTTTCCTCATGGCTTCCCATGACCTCCAGAACCTTTTCCTCTCTCCTTTGATCTGCCCCTACTTTCTGCACTCAAAACACTGCCTGATTTGGATCCACCTGAGCTTTTCTTACGAATTTCCTCACTCAGAATAACACCAACAACATCATCAAATTTTAGGGTATTTGAACCAGAAACAGAGTTACTAACCGCCATTACCAAACTATCCCAGCTTTCAGGCAATGAACATAATATCAAGAGGGCTCTAACTTCTTCATCAAATTTTACATTTACAGAAGTCAATTGACTGACAATCGTATTAAATTCATTTAAATGACCTGTCACAGATCCACCTTCAACCATTTTTAAATTAAACAACTGCTTCATGAGAAATACCTTATTTGAGGCTGAGGGTTTTTCATACAATTTTGCCAAAGCTTTCATCAGACCATCTGTCGTCTTTGCTTCTGTTATATTGAATGCCACCGACGGTGCCAGGCACAACCGAATGGTTCCCAGTGCCTTTCTGTCAAGAAGATTCCAATCCTCATCAGACATTGTTGCCGATTTCTTGGCTACTCCTTCCAACGGCCTCCATAAATCCTTTTGATAGAGGTAATCCTCCATCTGCATCTTCCATAACTGATAGTTCTGCCCATTGAATTTATCAACCTTAGTTTTACCCTCGTCTGCCATTGCTCCCACTCAACCGTGAGACTTTCCTGCAGACGATAATCGAACACAACCCGCTCTGATACCACTTGTTAGGGTTAGCCGGCAGAAGATATCAATTAAATGCAAATAAAGATTAAACAGAGAAATGGAAATACACAGAAATAATAATAGCGAGAGACAAGTTTTAACGTGGTTCACCCAAACTCGGGCTACATCCACCAAACAGAGAGTCCAATATTATTATCTAGTAAATCAAACCGATTACAATCAGCAATCCCTGCAACTCAATACCGCTGCAAAATGCTACAATACAATATCAAAACCCTAACCCTTAGCTAATTTTTATCAAGCTTTTTGTCAGTTACAAAATAGGGTTTTCTTATGTCGGTCAATGAAAAAATTAACTCCCGGTGCATTATAAAATAATAAAAAACCGTGTGAGGTTTCGGGGGCGTTGCCCCCGAGCCCCCACGGGGGCGCTGCCCCTCGACCCCGCCCTATATCGCGACAGGGAATGCACCAGGGGCACTGCCCCTGGACCCCGCAAGGGGCGCTGCCCCTTGACCCCGTCTTGGGGGCGCTGCCCCCAAACCCCCACAAGGGGTGCTGCCCCTTGACCCCGTAGGAATTTGGGGGGAAATCGCGCCAATAAAAATGGGGTAAATATAACCTCCGAGTTTGATTAGGCTCCATATAACAACACCACTGACCTTGTTTGCATTTCCATCTCCCTATATAAAATAACTTGGAAATTTATCAATGTTCATCATCGTCATCACATGTCAGTTATCACTTAGCTTACATCAGCTATCCTATGTCAGTCATCCATACAAACACCTCTACTAGAATGGGGGCAACTCTTTCCTTAACCTAGGTCTAGGAATGGATCCTTGTTCGTGGTTCACAAAAAACACAAACACTTCAAACACAAACACAAAAACAAAAAACACATCAAACAATAAAAACAACAACACAAGCACTTCAACCATCTCACCAAAACCAAAATAATTCATCCTATCCTACATCATCACTCAAACTAGAACTACATATCATATCATCTCCATCTTAAGGTACCTTGATCCCATGGATATGGGTATGTAGGAAGTCTGGAATACGAAAGAAGTTTCTAGTACTCAGGTACATAAGATCTCATCATTACCCCAACCCAAGCTCAAAACACCTTGACCCACTCATCACTCTATCTAGAACTACATATTATAATTTATCATCTTTCATCGTAATGTGCCTTGATCTCGTGGATACAGGGTATGTAGGCAGTCTGGAATACGAAGGACGTATCCAGTACTCAGGCACATACAATTCATCATTCTTCACCCATTTCAATCCATTGACATGTCATCTTTCTATTCTTCTATTTATCACAATCCATTCACCTCGACTTGACTAACTCAACCAGTAAAACGACAAACAAACACATCATTTCAAAGCAAAAGTCCTTAAACAAACCTAACGCACAGAAGCTTACTTACAGAGCCATATGTTGTCCTTCATATTAATTGCCAACATCAACTAAATCAATTTTCAACTAAGCAACAGATCAACACACTTGTCTTATACAGGATGTTCCATGATTGAAACCAGACCAAGCGTCTTATACGACATGTTACATTTCCTGAAACTAGACATTATCCTTTCGACAGATAACACCCTTTAACGAACACATCATTCCTACAATAAGGCTGTTATCTACCCCAAGCAATCCAATCTATCCTGAGCAACCTCTTTGGCAAGAGAATATGTTGATTGTATGTTTACTTTGTAAGTCAGTCAATTTGCTTTTTGGTTTATCTTTTTGTTCCTTTTCCATTACCTATTCAAGACTACCTTGATTTATCTATATCTTGGTATGTTGTGATGTAGTACGGATTGGGGGCATAGTCATTGCTTTTGTATGTCGTGTTTGAGGATTGATCTTTAGTATCTTTCTTAGCAGCATAGTTATCTTGTGTGTGTTACGACCTAGCATCTTACATATTAATATTCTTCTTGCATTTATGTATTGAAGTTTATTTTATGTTCAAGACTATGTTGGCAAGAGACACATTGGAGCTTCATGATTGTTGTCATTGATGGCAACAAAGTTCATCCCACACATCCGCAGGACATAGTGTGCTTATACTGGAAGTCAGATTGAAGAGTGTTGTGGTCCGGTAAGCAAGAACAGAGTGTTATGGCAAGGTCCGACAATCAGGTCCGGATCTCTAAGAGGAAGTATCTTTGGAAAGTGCAGACTTGGGGAAGTCAAGAGGAATACCTTGACTAGTAGATTCCAGGATTTGAGCCTCCAGTGATGAAAGAGTGAAGAGATATAAGCATTCAAGTATTGGGATCTTGTTTGGTAGAGCAGACAGAGGAAGAACTGACCGGCAGAGCTTCAAACGTTATTCCGGATGAGATGTTGATGGTGATCAAGATTCTTAAGGTATCATTCATGATTGGTCAACTTGTTAGATAACTTTTATAAGTATCTATTTGATCCGCATCACTTGGTAAGCAAGGATTCAGCTGACAGACTAGAGTTTGGGAAACACTGACTATTCTGGATGCCGACTAGAAAGAAGATGAAATCCTTTGTGCGGATATGTATACCAAATGGATTTCAATGAGAGTTGTTGTTGTGTTGTGTTGTTGTGTGTGTGAAGAAAAGCAGAAGAACAGTGTGAAAGCAGTAAGACAGGTCCGGTATGTGACAGGTCAACAACACCAAAGAACAGGAAAGATGAAGTGCAGCAAATCAGTGTATTGAGCCTAACCAGAACTGAACCTCAGCATATGTGGATGCTTCTCATCAGTTCAAGGATCTTGTTATTCTTCTTACAACTTGTAGACAGTGAGTCTCTTGTAGGCAGTGAGCCTCTTATTAGCAGTGTGATTGGGTAGTGAGCCCTAATTGGCAAGTGCCATTTTGTATTTCTATTCTTCTAACAGAGAATACAATCTTGGGTTAATCACCCCATGGTTTTCTCCCTTAACAGGGTTTCCACGTCAAAAATATTGTGTCATGTGTATTTCCATTTCATGGTTATGTTTGCTTATTTGAATTGATGCTGCATTAATTATTAAGAAAGTTCAGAAAGCTAAAATAATTAAGATAACTGATTCACCCCCCTCTCAGTTATCAACAGACTATGGCTCATTCACATGTCAAACAAGGTTATATGATGTCTAAGGGATCTAAGTTCAAACCGCTTGCTTGCAGAGTCAACGTCCACGCACTCGGATATCACAACACCTTGGTCATTTATACCTTGGTGGCAAACTATCCATGTGCTATATCAAAAATAAGGATTGCTCTTTATAAACATTTGTGAAACCGTTGCAACAAGCTCATCCATTTATCCATGGCCTTATATAGTTTTTCAAGCAAAGATCGATCAACAGTCTTTCTCTCATGTTCTCTTCTATCTCCAACACAATCTTCTATTTGAGTGTCAACCCAGTTCTTTTGTCACTTCCCTCTTCTGTCACTTCCCTGTCTTTCCTCTCGAGGGGGCATACTATGCCAGCTACACAGGGGCAACTAGCTACACTGGGGCATCAAAATTGTATCATGTCTTCAACAATCAATTTCTTTGAAGCAATGCTATAAACTGCATTACATCAAAGAGGGGCAAAATGTAGACACCTAAAAATGACCATGCCTTTGAATCAATTGCATTTCGTCAATTTTCTCTAATCACTGCATTTCAACATTAATTAAATAATCTAATTATTTAATTAATTTCGTCAAAATCATCAAATTCTTCCAAATCTTCTAAATTCGACATTAATTGAATAAATTACATTTATTTAATTAATTTAAATCAAAGTCAACTTTATTCTTCCACAATTAAATAATTTTAATTATTTAATTAAATCAAGTGTTCTTCCAAATTTAAATAAATCATGCAAATTTATTTAAATTATCTCAATCTCTAAAAATAAAATATAATCAGATATTTTATTTATTCTTCTATTTCCTCTATTTTTGCAAAAACAATTAAATAAATTTATTTATTTAATTTGCTCTTTTATCTTCCAAATTCTCTAAAAATAAATCTTATTTATCATGCACACAAAATTAAATAATTTATTATTTAATTTATCTCAAATAATGCAAAAAGCAAATTACAAGTTGAGTTAATTGACATAATCAATCTTGTTTTTATCAACTCTTAAATTAGAAAAAAACATTCTAATTTATGAAATCAAATCCTATCTTTATCAAAAAGCAATTAACTCAAACAAAAATAGCTTTTGTGTTACACTTGTCAGGTGCACATTCATCATGAATTTTAGATTTATCTCATCCATTGATTCCATTGAATTTTTTGGACCGTTGATTGATCATGTCTTGAACCTATATAAACCCCCCTCATCCCATAACAAATCCTCTTCGATCATTTATTCACAGGCATTCTAGCGCATTGAGCATACATCGCACCCTTGAGCACTTTGAGCACAAACACAACCTACATCCACTTGTTGCAAACATGGTTTTGCAATTTGAAGAGCAATCTACATTTGACCAAGAGATCCAAACAATCTAGGTGATAGCTTCTTTGTTCATAATTTGATTTATTCATTGATTTGGTTATTACTTAGATAGATCTTTTGATGTTATGGGTAATTGAGTTGTTATTATCATTGCTTTGTGATCTTATCATTCAACCTCTCAATTTTTCCTATACACAGGAGGTAATTCATGTGGTTGAAATATAATATTTGATTTTGTCACATGCATACAATCTAACGGAGCTGCTAAAACATTTAGCTAAACAACAGGTGGAACAATCATCTTTTGTAAAGCTTCTTAGAGCATTTTGTGGTATGTAGGTGATGCTTGTATCAACTCCCATAGATAGATCTTTGTTGGAGTAGCTCGAAGCTGCTCAACAAGATCATAATCTCTACCATTATGAGTAGGAAGATGATGTGCTTGAGGAAGAATAGGTTGAGAAGGTGGAAGAGAAGAAGGAATAAATTGTATTTGTTTCTTTTGTTTATTGTTTCTAGTGTCATATGCCTGAGCAACTTCATGGTGAATGGGTTTCTGCGACACATTTTGATTGAATGGACTATTTTTAGTGATTTCTTTTTCATAATTGAAGATATATCTAGGATTTCTAGGTGTTTTCGAAGAACCTCCTATTGTGATAGATTATGATTGAGGAGCATCATTATGAAGATGCACAACAATTTTAGGTTTCTCAGGTTCATTTGGAGAATCGGAAATATAAATTGTATTAATGATTCTTTGAAATAGATATGGTTTAGAAGTCGTAGAGGGTGATTCCATAGATATGAATTCATCCAAGGATTCATCTAACATGTCAAAATCATCACTACTAAATGGCTCATCAAATGCATTAAAATCTTGAATAAAGTAATTTGACATAATTGCATACCCTACTTTTTCAAAACATTTAGTGATAAAGTAAATAAGAGGGAATGAAATGAAGTTTCTTTATACATAATATGAAATACACCAAGCTATGAACAATAATGCTTTAACTATATTATCCAATAACTAGCTAAAACACACTCAAATTTTGCAACTTTTAAGCTAGAATTACCATAAAATGAGATTTTAGATAACCCTAATCAAAATATATGAATGCATGCAAGATGTATAACTAAAGAATACACATCAAACTCAGGTATAATTAGACCAAAAGCATCAGATCAGAAATTTAATTTGCACTATAATGATCTAATTTCATGAATTTTAAACAATACTACAAGTATAGACTATTTTTAATTTAAACAAATGCTTATTTTTCAAATTTCAAATGACAAAATGCAAGGCATTCACTAAACACAAAGGATGATTAGGTACAGAAAATAAGCTCACATTAATCAACCTAATGATGTTAACAAGATTTGAAACAACACACTAATCTACAAACCCTAGGTTTGAGACTAGCTAGGTTTTTATGAAATGCAAGGATTTTGTAACCCTAATGATGAATTTAAATGCAAAACTTATTATATGTAAGAAAGGAAATAATGAATGAACTAAATCTAAATCAGATCTATAACATAAGATAAACTTTTTAGAATGAAGAAGGATGCAAGGATGTAAGAAGAGTCAGGTTCACCAAAATGTTATGCGGAAAAGAGTGGTCTAGCCTAAGGGGTCAAACTAGATCAAACTCTCTTCTACAAACATTGAGACACAAAATGGGCTTGGATTCTACCCTTAAGGGAGAGCCAAACTACAAGGTTTCTGCCTCTTTGTTGTATAGATGAGTGTTCAAACCAAATCCAATGAATCTAGCTAGGGCACATGATCAAACCCTAATTGAGATATAGATTGAGCTACAAATGACAATCGGAAGCGAAATCAAAGAAATAAATGAACAACAGAGATGAGTAAACAACTTAGAGCAGGAACTTGGAGTCAAAATGCCTCAGGTACCAAGGTGCTCAGGTGCCCTAGGCCTTTTTTAGGGTTTGTAGAAATTGTAACTTTCACTGGATATGTACCTACAATACCTTTCTTCTCCCAGACTGATTGTTATCGTGCAGGATTGCAACCATTATGCAAAGCTGTGAAGCTTAGCAATCCTATGTAATATGGGATCAAACTCAAGTTGTGGGTGACCTATGGTGAGCTTGAACCTCTAGATTATGGGATGGTTCCCTTGAAATTTTTCAAATGGGTGAATAACTTGGTAGGAAAAGGGTTGAAAAGACCTATTGAAAGCACTAAAACTAAATTTAAAGTGTGGTGATGCACCTAATTTTATGGAAAACTGCAACTCTAAATCACAATAAATCTCAGAAAAATCTATCCACACAACTCACTTTGGCAATATGATCACAAAAATGTTTCTAAGGGAGGCTGGAAATAATTTTCTTCTTGGAGGAAAATAGGGTTCTCACAGCATGAAAGAAAACTTTTCCAACTGCACAACCTAAGACCTATGACTTTTACTGCTATTCAATACATGCAAATACAAATGAGACAATGATTTTAAAGGTTCTAATATTAAACACAATAAAATATCATCAAATCATTCATAAAGATAGCACAAATAAGAAGGTAGACACTTGATTCTACTGAAAAATAAAGGAACACTTGATAAAAATGACAAAGAATAAAACTTGTAACCTGTTGTAATGTATTAATCTACAAAAGTTGAGTTACAAAACACTCTTTTTGTTTGCAATGTGTAAGAGAGCAAAAGGTAAGAACTAGAAAAACCTTAATTTTTCTTACAATATATAATCTCCTCTCTAAAAAACCTAGAAAGGTCAACTGGAGTCAACTACCTCTAAAAATAATCTCTCAAAATTGATCCATGAGCAAGTATGAAAATCCCAAAAAAAATAGGGTCCTAACTACAGAAAAAGAAGTCAAAATAGCTTCAAACTGCTCCTCAAACTTAGTTTGACCAAGTGATGGACCAAACTCTCTAATTTTGACCAAAAAACCATGCAAAGAACTCCAAAGAACCTCAGTTAACTCCATCTCCTGATTTTGCATGATTTGGGCATGTGTAAAAAAAGTAAAAATAAATAATAAAGTATTCAAGAAGATTTACTTTATTATTTATTATAGACCTGTCTATTTTCACCATCTTTGCATTTCTATGATAAATAATAAAGTAATTTATAGCTCATCGCTTTATTATTTATTTACAATTGTTTATTTATCTCTAACTCATGCAAAAGCATAATAAAACTCCTTATATCTCCTTTTTGGTCTCAATATGCAATTACATTTATACCTGCAAAAAATACTCTCTTTAATTTGTCTAAATTTGACCCTTATGTCTCCCATGCACAATTAGGATTTCTTCTAAAAATATCCATTATACATTCACATGTCTATATGCATTGTATTGATCCTTATAACTCCCTTATACATGATGTATATTTCATTCATTTTTTCAAAATTCAAAGTCTTTTATACCTTATGTCTCCCATGCACAATCATATGCATCATGCATCACATACCTTTTGACATAAAAAACACCTTATAGCTCCTTTTGATCTCCATGCATATTAGAGCATAAAGCCTTACCCTCACATCATTATTTATGCTTGGACTTTGTAAAAATCAAAAGGAAAAGAAACAAGCCCTCATGGGCCACTGTGGCATCATTAGGTTATGATAATCATAATTTTTGACCACGACCTGGAAATGGATAACAATGATTTCTAAAAACAAAAAGAGTCAAAACACATCAAATTCGATCTAGGTCATTTGACCAAAAGGGAGAAGCAACCCTAAACATATCATTTGTACTAGTCTTTTTTTGCTACTCCTCCTGAGTCGCCGCCATGCAAGGATGTTTCTAGGGTTTGACTGTTGTTCCAGAGGCATTTTGAAGGATTTAACTATTGTTTTCTCCTCTAATTTTGAAGCCACATTCTTCAGTCTCCTGTATACTTATTATTTTTTTCTGCAAAAAGAATGGGAAAATTGCAATATATGATGCTCCTGAAGCCATCTTTTCCTCTCTAGTTTGTGTTATTTTGGCATAATGAAGTGAACCTTCCACCTTCTCTACATTTTCTCCATCTTTTCACTGCACCTTTTATACTAGAACAAGGAAGAGTGAGTTTTGTTGCACTGGTTTCTTTATATACTCTCTTGCCCTGTATATTGTTTCTTTTTCCTCTATCGGTCTCCATGGCATGAGGGTTATGATGGTTTTTTTGTAAGACGCTCATAGAAAGGCAATATAACTGGTAAAATGCTCTGGTTCTCTCAAAAACCCACCATGGCTGCTTTGATAAAAGCATGTATATCTGATTATTTGGAAAAATGGTAAAAGCTTTTGTTTATCATGAGAACTCTCTTAGGGTTTATGAACAAAGACTCTCCTTTTTTCTCCTGTTTGTTGTAAAAAGTATTCCGTGTAGCAAGAAAAGAGGAAAAGAAAGAGACTAATCTTTTTGTTTTTGTGCCTTCTCTGTATTTTCTTGTAAAAAGTGAAAACCCTAGACAAACCTTCCATTTTTCTTGCTTCTATTATTAAAAGAAGGCATTTCCTGCTATGGCATTCTAAGTTCTTCTATTTGACCTTCTTAACAAGTACTAGGAAGATTTTGTGAATAATGACTACACCTTTTGCTTCTCTCTGTTACAAAAAGTGAAGTCTTTGTTTCTTCTTTTCAATACTACACCATCCTTTTTGTTTTTGATCCTATATGGAAAACCTTAGTGGGTTTTGTGAACAATGAACATTCTATTTCTTTTCTCTGTCACAAAAGGTATATGCTGCTCCTGGGTCTTTTGACCATCTTTTGTCCCTCTTTGTTGCTCCATCTTTCTTATCCTTTTTTTTATATATTGTTCCCACTTTCTTTTGTAACTGTATGTGAAAAAGAAAAATGCCTTGTATTGTTCCTAGATACTACATCCTTTTGTATGTGATCATTTTGATGAAGACAAAAAGGAGTAGTTTGTGAAAAATGGTGAATGCCTTCTTTTGTAACTTGAACAGATGGCTTTCCTCTTGACATATGACTGTGATGACATTGTATTGTTGTGGCTATGGCAAACAAAGTATATATCTCTGTTGCTCCATCATCTATTCATCTGCACATAAGGCATATGACTATATATTGAGTTAGCATGCATTATGTGTATTGCATCCTCCTTTTGATAGCATTAGGAGCCTTCATGGTGATTGTTCCACTTGGTTTTTGACTTGACTGTACCTTAATCATTTGATTTAACAACAATATACATGTGATTTGATATAGCAGCAATATGCATGTGATGTAATACCATGATGTTTGGTTATCATTTTCTCTTGGTTGTCAAATCAAAGTTTCACTTTGACATTAGACAGTTGCCAAAGCTAGGGAATAGCTCATTCTGATAACTGTCTACTGTCAAAGGTCTACTCCTTCATGATTTCTTCAAGTTCACTAAACGTTTCTTAGTTCTGGTAACTGTCTATTATCAAAATGCATTCTTTTAATGACACCTTGATAGAAAGTGTTTATAATTTGAATATTTCTGCATTAATGACATTATTTTGAGCATGCTGGGCTCAACCCTCATAGGATCCCATTTCCTCCACATGCTTATTTCATAAAAAAATGAATCAGTAACATGATTTCTCCTATACCTGCATAGTGAACAAACAAGTTAGCATAAAAACATACCTTTGAAAGTTCAAAGCTCTTTCTTGTGGTGATTTGGCCTCCATTTGATGATCTAATTTTTGCATATGTCTAATAATGATCCAATTGTAGCATCATGATTGTCAGTTTATATATCTGTTGATAAGGCATATGATGAGTTTGTATATCCTGAGCTCTAACCAAACCTTTCAATCATTGCAGGTTCATCATTCTGATCAAGAGCAAGAAGTTGAAAACATGAAGATCAAGCTGCAAATAGGAGGATCAACACCAACACTTCAAGGCAATTATGGATATCACTCTCCTCATATGTTCCTTTTTCTTTACTTTAACATCGGATGTATAGCTTGCATGCTTTGCTGCATTGGCTCAGTTTAGTCATTCTCATGGCTTGTGTGGGACATATTTTAACACTCTCTTGAATATAATCAGTTATTTTACTTTATACAATGATTTATGTATGTTTTGCTTTCTGAATCAAATACATAACATAAAATAATTGAATCTGCTTTAAAACACATGTCTAAAACATGATGATGAAATGATAGTTTATAAATACATTTCCTTTTGCACTATACTGTGGAATTGAATACTTAATAACATTATAACTGAAAGATGAAATCAGTTAGATACCTGTCATTCCTTGAATGCCTACTTTCTTGTCCTTAGATTACTTTCACTTATCAAGATAGTTTGACAACTCAGCTTGAGCTACCACATTATCCTAATAAGTGATCTTTTGTTGTTCTCTTGTCAAGAGAATAGGCATTTGACTGAGTGACCATGCACTTAAAAAATTTCTTTTATCCCCTTTGCAACAACTGCAATCTAGGCCTTGCTAAATTAGGTTGTAAACATAATTTAGTAACACTAATATCTCCCAAAACCTATTTTTCTGACCTGCACACAAGAAAGAAGGGAAAATTGTTGTGGCTATATAGGAGCTTGCCTTAGTTAACCCCCCTGTTTTAGTATTCCTATATCACGGATAGCCAAGATTAGAACCAGATGTTGTGTGTGCTCAGAAACCCTAAGTGTGAGCAGTAACATGTAAGATCTAATCAAATAATATCAAACCGTAATCATATAAGACCCAAGCAAATAGGAAGGAATAATGTAAATGGATGCTTCACTCAAGGAAGATCACAACTTCACCTCAAGGATGAAGATTCAACAAAGGTTTGCTAAATAAGAAGGCGATGCAACCATACCCTTGGAGGGTACTCAATTCAATCTGAAGTCGGTGGTTCTAACCCTTCTCCCAATCATGCAAAGTGCTTCAACCTAGGAACAAATGAGATAGACTCGAGATCTCATCTCCTAGCCTTCATATGAGTCTTTCCAAGAGCAAAGTAGAACTCCACTTGATCGAGTAAAAACCTGCAATAATTCAATATCATAAAGAGCATAACAATAGAGAGATTTCTCACATCTAGAACACATCTGTTTCAAAAGAAACAAGTCATTTACTTTTATAAAAGGCTATAGAAAAGAGTAATTTGAATTAAAGAGCTGACATCACGCGCCAAAAAGAAAATTTGAGTTTAGGGTCAGCCTAAACAACATTAAAGCTAACTTAAAGACTTAAATGTCCTCCCTAAAACACTGGAGGGACCAGGGCGCTCGGGCACCCTTGGTTCTTTGGGAAATTTAAGGTTCAAGCCCACACTTAATGCCGGGCTAACTCCAAATCTCAATTTATTTCTCAGGTTATGACAAAACTTTAATCGAAATCACAACATTTTTTATAAACGAGGCCAAAACAGGACTTTAAGGTGGACACAACAAGTTTTTGGGTGCTGGAATGTTAATAACTCCATTGATGGTTGCACTAAAATTATTGTTCTTTAATATTTTAGGCATTGAGGGGTTATTATTGTTATATTGTGTTTCTAATTTTCTATTGGCACCATACTCTTTTCTTCCTCTATCAATTGTGGCTTGATCTATCTTGAGAGCGTTTTCCAAGGATTCTTCATATGACTTGTATGGAAGCTTTTGAACTTATTTCCATGCATCTTTATTAAGGGCATAGAGGAAGAGATTGTACAACTCCTTACAACCCATATTTAGTGTGTTAGTCGAAGATTAGAAGACCTGCCTCCATTGTGTAGTGAAGTGCATGACTAATTCGTTGGCTTCTTGTTTATATGTTAGGAATTATCAAATTCTTGTTTTAACAAGTTTGCTCATGTCAAAAGCAGTAGTGAACTATCCAATGAGATATCAAAAGAAATGGATTGATGCCTCTAGGAGATGATGGTACCAATATAGAGAAATACCTTCCAAAGTTTTTGGGAAAATTATTACTACTACCCCATCCCAAGGAAGGAGTTCCCACATTGTTATTGTGTAAGTCTTGATATGTGAATTAGGATCTCCTACCCCTTTGAACTTTGGAATTTATGGGAGATATTGTGGTAGCATGATGATATGAAGGTTGAGATCGAGAGGCTTTTTTAGATATTCCAAGTAGGTACATAAAAAGAGGTTAAAGATGGAAGAAGTTATTCTTCCAAACATTAGCCCTATAATGGAGCTTGTGGTATTTATTGTATCTGGAAGGGTACATTGGGTTGTCGATACCCTAGGAAGGTAGGATAACTAGGCATCACTACGGTTTGGAAGTTAAGTGGAATTGATTAAGATTGATTTTGCATGATAGGTATCCCACCTAGTTGATTTATGCTTGCTATGTTGAGATTTGAAGTTAAGGGAGGCATGAAGGCCTTGTTGTTTGTGTTTCATGCATAAAAGTTAATATAGGGGGAGTTGAGATGCCCTCTAGTTTTGATCAACCATTTCTATTGTAAAAGGATTGTCATGAGGTTAAAATCTTGGAGACTTTAGTCTTTCATTTGATTGAGTGAAGTTACGTGTTGGTTTCTCACCACCCCTAGTTTCAAGGGTCCTTATCAGTTGGACCAAGGTGGCTATGAGAGCTCTAAGGGTAGCATCTCTTGTGTTTTCTATTTCTCTATCCTAAGGTGGGTTTTTTTCAACAAGAAGGATTTGAGTAACCCCATTGGTTCTAATATAATTGTTTGTTGTGTATTCTTGTATTAGTATTTAGTGTGTGTGAATAATATATTGTGTGGATGGTACAAGGTCTTGTGCTAATGTGTTATGAATTCATGCAGTGTGGGATGTATGATGTTCTACCTTGAGCTTAGTGGGAGAATTAAGATATTTGACACTCAAAAGTGGATACTCTCATAATATGTGATGCATGTGATGTTTATTTGGTAAGCGTTGTGGTGAGTAGAGTTATGTGTCTTTGTTTGGTTGTCTTATATGTTGTTATATATGTTTGAAATGAGCATTTTTATTACGTATGCATGTTATAAAGTATTGGGATTTGTTGAATAGTGCGGTGAATGTTGGATATATTAGTGGGTGCCTTATGATTATGAACATATGTGTTGTGAATATGGATAGGAATGAACCTAAGGAAGATAACTACCATGAACTTGATACCTATTGCTTCATGGACTATGAGTTTTTTTATTTAACCACTTCAAGCCACATTGATGGTTGGGGAGGATAGAGTTCCCTTGATGTATGGGATCATATAATATTTTTCATACACAATTGCTACATTAGAAGGAGTGAGAGTTACTTGGACATTGTTACAATGGATATTTGAATATTTTATTTATTGGATTCTTAACTTTAGACCACTCTTACATATGTAGCAATTTTAAGCATGTTACTTATCTGGACGTATATTTTTCATGGGATGTATTATTGATTTGGATATACTAGGATTATACCATGAGCTTATTGTACTTATTACTATATTTTATATGATCTATGAATGTAATTATTATATTTGAATCATACTATTGATTCACATGAGTTATTTAATATTGTTAAAGTATGAGAAAGTTTGAGGTTCCATTTTGGAGGCTATTGCAATATGACACATGAATTTTTGGATTAATTAGTGGGAAATCTGAAGGGACCCCACCTAAGAAAAATGATTTTACAAAAAAATGTACTTGATGGTCAACAACAAAAACTAACCAAAAGAGATTGGCAACAAAACCAATTGAATTGAGGATAACTAATCAAACCTTGTCAACCTATGACAAAGAGCACAAACAGGGGAGATGAGACACACAAAACACTAATGAACTACTACTCCACTAAAATAATCCTTAGCTAAAATATTCATATAAAATACTTAGATCTGAAATATTGTAACGAGTCTCAATCAAAATGATTATATCTAAAATATCTAGAACACACATTAATATGGGTTACTCATGTAAACTAGTTGGACCAAAATATTTCATTCAAATAACTCATTTAATGATTACAAATATTTGTTGCCTAAGATGTTTGTAGATAACAAAGTTTACAACGACCATAAATATATTCAAAAATACTTAGAATGTTGAGATGTTGAAATGTTGAAATCCACCAAACCTGAAGTGCAAATGTTGCCTTCAAAATCCAAAGAGGTTTCACCCTTTGAACTCTAAGAAATTAATGGGGTTTTGTCCACTAATATCTAGAGCCCAGGGGTTTTTGTCCTAAGATCCAACAAGTTAACACAAGTGCTTGACTTTGCCATGTATGGTTTGTATATATGATGTCCAAAGATGATCCAAACTAATGAAGTTTCTTGCCTTATAAAGAGGTTGAAGGCCTAGCATGGGCCCCAAGTTTTATGCCATTTTATCACATTTAATTTGATTCTATTAATGGTGTTCCTGGTTAGTTGTGGCAGTGTGTGAAGTCCTATGTTCGAATGATAGGGTTTCATGAAAGTGCATGCCTAAATGTAGAGGTCACAATAAATGTATACTTAAAGGACGAGAAGATAATTCTCCCAAGGTACTACATCAAGGGTTTTGAAGAAGGGATTCCAATGTGTCACAATACAAGGCAGTGAGGGTCCAAGAATTTGTATGTCAATAGGAGTAATATGGCAATGGTCTAGGGATTCAAGGGTTGGGATACCTTAGTGACACTTTCACAAAGTTAAGCCATCACAAAATCCCTAAAGGTTTGAAAATGAATGTGTGGGTAGAGAAGTGGGGGTTGAGGAATTAAGGTGCTAGGTGAATAAGGAGGCATAAGTTTGTAGTCCCATAGGAGAGCATGAAGTAGGAGAAGGGGGTGTGGGGAATGAAAGGAAGGTATGAAAATATGAGAAAGTTTGAAATCCTTCCCAAAGTAGGAAAGTGACCCAAACACTCTCAAACTTAAATAATTTAGAAAGGGACGTTACATCCACCCTCTAGAAAATCATTGAAACTTAAAACATATACCCTCAACCTCCCACACCAATAGAGGGCATAATACCCTAGCCACCAAATATTCCATTGCCACCTCCTTCTTCTCCCTTGCATTATGATGCACAGATTGCCAAGACTAAAAAATTTACACCATGAAAGATTTATGCTCTTTGTTTGGTTTTGACCACCTCCTCTAAACCTAGAACAATCTTGGTGATTATAATCAACACCTCTATGCACCCTTGAGAACGGGTCAACATTATATTTTCTAAAACCTAGCCAAGCTCCAAGTAGTAATCCTTCAACATCTTCACTTCCCTGTACATTGTGACAATCTTCTTTTTGGCCAAGCCAAGATTATTAGTAGATGTTACCAAATTCAAAATCTCAGTTGGTAGAGGATTCAACACCACTCCTTCTGCAATCACCTCCATATCTAAGAATAACACTAATAAGGACAAACCAAGGAGTTATTGTTTATACCCCACTACAGGCACCATTGTCTCTAGCATTCTAATAAAATCATCCTAGATGGATGTACTTGAGAAAGGAGGATCATCCCCTCCCATACTAGCCTCATCCATCTTTACAAAGTAGAGGGCCACACTATCCTTGCAATTAAAAATTACATAAAAATAATGGTTTGATACTCTCAATAGAAACCCACCCAAAGAACCATTGATAAAACACCAACTAGACACAACAAAAGATAATTGAACATCAATCACTCACAAAATTCCCAAGCCAAGCCAACACCATAGGATGTAAAACATTGGCCACACAAAAAGCTTAATAAGAAATCAAATCCCATCAATGACTAGGTGTATTAATCACAAATCACTTGTTCACCTCCCAAACCACCACCTTAAAACCCCAATTGTGAAATCCATACTAGCTTCCCTTAACAAAAACATAATTACCATAAGTGAAGCATACCTTGACCATGAGGTTGAGGAAATAAAAAATAAAAAGATCTAGGGAGGCTTAAAGACCAAACAATCACTCAAACCTATTTAAGTTTCTATGATATTCTAAATCGACCTCACCCCAAAAGTCATGATGTGGACTCAAAATGACACATTTTACTGTACCCTTGCTTAGTGGATAAAATATAACTACTCTTGCTCACGTGGAAAAAGCCAATTAAGTGATGGAAAGTTGAACTGACTACCCCTCTTATTGAGTTTGGGATGTCTAGTGAGTGACAACATTATTGTTGATATGAATCACACCACTTGGCTCATTAACTTCATGAGTAAGGAGGGCCAAATGGTGAATTATTATGTTAATTTGTGTGATTGGACATTAAACCATTGGTATGTTTGTACATTGTCTTGCAGATCATTGGAGTTATAATATTGTGATTGTAGTGTTGATAATTTCAATGAGTCCTAAAAGATAGAGTTTTGTTGCATATTGTTTGTAATGCCCCAAGCTTCCATCGAAGGCATTAACTGAACAAACACTAAATGAACAAATTTTTACATACAAAAGTGGCATTAAGTAAGACACACTAAACTTCTACATGCCCAAGGTATCTAATCAACATGTATTGACAAACATGGAAAACACACCAATGCACAAAGCAAGGTGACACATGCAGAAGACTTAAAAGTACCACAAGACAAAACACCATGGTTGATATTGAAAACAAGATATAGAAGAGAGTTGTGGTTTCCAAGACCACTAAAGAAGCCCTAAAACCTTTCTAATAGGCCACCCCTTTGATATATTGAGATGTAGAAAGCATAGAGTCTAAAGTGACAAAGGTTTAGACTTCATGGGAGAACTTGTAAAAATTTGGACTTTCCCTTTGGCCTTGCAACTTGGCCATGAAAATTAGACTTCGCCCTAGAGTTACATCTAGCACAAGGCATTACCACCTCATACTTTGGCATTGAAATGTAAATCACAATCTACAAAACCTACTCGAACTTTAACCTTCGACTTGCAATTGCATTCTACACCTACTCATCCTTCTTAAAAGCAAGCATAGAACTTTAGACTTTAAAGAATATTTTAGATATCACATCATAGAAAATTTCAAACGAACTATGAACTCTAACCCTAGAGAAACTTCAATTTTTAGGAACCAATTACATTTATACCACTACAAAATGAGAAGGGACTTTGAACCCAAACTCAAATTGACTTCAAGCTCCACAGTCCAATTACAATTTACACTAATGCAAATTGTAATTGAACTTCGAACCCAAGACCTCCTACAACTTTAGACTTCAAAGATTGATTGCAACCTTGCACTATGCAATGTGTTATTGGACTTTGAAGTCTAGAATTTCTACAATTTTGGATTGGTAATTCTAATTTGTACACAGTTCAAACTGTGTAGTCCAATTTGCATAAACAAATTGCAAAAACAACCAAGGCAAGAAAACAAGGCTTAGTTTCTTACATAATGAGGCATAACTTCCTTCATTTTTATGTTGTTTGAAAAATGGTTCAAGCCTAAACATCTACACACCTATAGGCTCTAAGTTGGTCAAACAAGCACCCCAAAATGGACATGGTTCCCAAGAAATAAGGTCTATAATGACAATTTTTCTAAAACCCAAGGAAAACAATAAGAGAAGAATTTAATCCAACACTAAAGTATTCATAAACATAATTAACACACTTCATAATTTGAAGCTAACATGCTAAAATATAATGATTCAGTATAACAATTATGCTAACTGTTAGAAAGACGGTTGTCATTGCACCAAAAGATTGACCTGTTAATGCTTGATATAACCGCTAGAGTTAATGAATCCATGAGAGGCGGTTAAGCCTTATCATGAACCCAAGCGCTACACTACACAACACAAGGAGACCAAGGGTGCACACCTTGCAACAATCCCCCCAGTACAAGTGAGGGGTTCAAACCCGTGACCCGGGCTCTGATACCAATTGTTAGAAAGATGGTTGTCGTTACACCAAAAGATTGATTTGTTAATGCTTGATACAACTACTAGAGTTAATGAATCCACGGGATGCGGTTAAGCCTTGTCACAAACCCAAGCGTTGTATTGCACAACACAAGGAGACCAAGGGCGCACACCTTGCAATGCTACACCCTCACAAATGTTAGGAATTAAGGTGGCTCAACCTTGTAAAATTCCTAGAAATATTATTTGAAGGGAGATTTACAGCCATGAAAACAATTTCCACATAACCCTATGAGAGATATTTATGTAAACAAGTATTCAAAAATCCATATGCAAAAGAATAGGAAAACATGCCATCAAGATGACACGAGATGTATCTTGGGAAAACCCTCCATGAGGGAAAAATCCAGCCTCCAAAAGTATCCACACCCATTGTATTATCTCATGAACAAAGATTACAATACATAGCCTCCATGAATACTTCTAAGTCATCAAGCTCCCTAATTGTACTCCATGTGAACGGGAAAATGAGAATAATGTAACCACACATCCCAATCCATGCTTCCTCTCCTCAAATATGTAACCTACAAGAGAAGCTCACTACAATGATAGCCCACTCAACCAGCCAACTAGCCAACCCAAACCACAAACCATGTGATTGCTTTTATAGACTCAAGCTCACACAAATACAACTTGTGGCATTGGGTAAAACCGTGTGACTCAAAACCATGAGTTCAAAAAACCTTTTACCCCTCAATTAATATTTGCAACTAAGTTTTTACTTTATGATACTAAGTTTTCCAAACATTAAATAATTTCCCAAATAAATAATTAATTATTCTATGTCCCACACACATAAAATAACTAACCCAACGTTACATATAACTTTTACAAGTGGCCCCAAATAACTATTTGTAGTGGCTAAACACATCAACAACGATGCACCACAAATAAATATTTATTTTATATAATTAAAATATTCAATGTTATGCATGGTGTACAACACATCTATTCCTAACATTATTTTAATTATTTAGCATTTTCCCACATTATTACTATATTTTATATTATTTAAATTGTACTCCAGCCAAAATGGGGTGTTGGACTTTGTGGTGGCATATTTGGCCATGTGTCAGTGCTTTGCAGGTAGTTGTAAGAAATATTTAAGTTGGATATTTATAGCACATATAGGATGCCCTACTTTAATGGGATCATATGATAGATTTATGATAGATGCTTATGACGCTGAGCCAGAAATAGAGGGAGTCATTTTGGAATCTTGACCAGAATTATGATAGATATTTACACTTGTCATACAACATTATGTTTAGTTGGTGGGAGTTACAATCTAGGCACCCAATTTGGATGGTCAAACTAGTAGTTACATATGGATAAATGACTTGCCAAAAATAGCCAAAATGTGGAATCTTCATGTGTGGCATTAGAATTTGGGGTCTTGTTTGGGCACCATACCACTAGGAGGTTTTAGCACATTATTTACAAAACCATTTATGGTTTCCAAGTTACCCATTGTGTATAAATTAAGTGTTGGAGTTGTAGTATTGTATTGATAATTTGTAGGTGTTGCCAAAATGCTACCAAAATCACTCCAAATTTATATGTTGGAAAAACTCTTGTAAAATCTTGCTCTATAAGTGTGTTGTAATCTGTTGTTTAATTGAATAATATATTGAGCTACTTTGAAGTGTGGAGTTTTTTCTCCTGTAAGGGTTTTTCCCACGTTATATTGGTGTTATGTGTTGTATCAATTGTTTATGTTTTCATGTGTTTCTACATAAATGTAATAGTTTTAGATCATATTTTAAAGTTTTTTGTACATCCATCCTCTCAAAGTTAGTGTAGGAAGTTGATTCTACTACCTTTGCTTCCTTACAAGTGGTATCAAAACCTAATCACCTTTGGTTTTTGTTGTTAGGTTTTTTGAGCTAATCTAATTTGAGTGGGAGCTTGTGCAAAGGTATTCTTTGCGGTCTTATTGTAGGAATTATAGATAACAAGCACATTAGGTAGGATTAAGGTTGAAAATTTTTCTAGTATGAATTTTGAGTTGTGGAAGATGAAAATGGAGGATATATTGGTACATTATGATCTGTGGGGTGCAATTGATGAGAATGTTCATAGACCTATAGATGCTACCACAACTACTTAGTATGACATTATGGATCAAAAAACAAAGGGTCTCATAAGATTATGTTTTCTAGATTATGTTTTGATTAATTTCCACAATGAACTTGCTACAAAGAAGTTATGGAAAAAATTGGATGAAATCTACCAAGCTCAATCCCTGGTTAATAAGTTGTTTATGTGGAAGAAATTATATTCCTTGAGAATGGAAGAAGGTGGACAAATTGTAGACCACATAAATACATTTAATACATTGGTGGAATAGTTAAATTTAGTGGGTGTGAAAATGGACAAAGAAGAAAGATGTTATAATTTGTTGTGTTTTTTGCCTGATTCGTAGGATAGTCTCACGATGCTGATTGGGAGTACTTCTACTATATTGAAGGTTGAAGATGTTGGTTCTTTAATTTTTGAAGAGATGAGAAGGAAGGTTTAGTGCCAAAGAGGCCTTGAAATTTCATGGTAGTGTAACGTAGAAAATTACATACCCTTGCAACTTCTTGCTACGTTTCACAACCACCTTAGTGTTTGCACCTTCTCTTTGCACATAGGCTAAGGTTTGCTTGATTTTGGTCTATTTCTCTCATTTTATTTAAAATTCATTATGGAACTTGGACACTCACATGATCCTAAAGTGTCATGTGTGACTAGGAGTTGGTTTTACCTAGACTCAAGCGCTCCGCATGAACGTTGTTGCATTGCGCTAGCATTCTACATTTATTTGTTGACATGTATCTGTTTCTGAGTGTTACCATGTATCTTCAGTGATGATGGTGATTATTTGTAACTCTGGGGTCACAGAACATCTCTTGAATATCTATTTCAGGATTTTTCCCTCTTATTGTCTATGGGAAGAATTTGGAAGCACATTGAATCAATCTCTCTCGCTCTCTCTCACACATTCTGGAAAAACTTTGGCCCTTGGATATGCTCTACATTTTTCTTGTGCAAACTAAACTTTTATAGTAGCTATTTGAGATTTTGGTACTCCTTGGTGGTGTAAGATCATTTCAAGTGGCTCTTCAAGGTTTGGTTCTATGTGATATTCATTAAATAGGCTCTCTTTGTCTTGGGTTTGAAGCTACACATTATCTTTGAGCTCTTGGGAGTTTGTTGCCTCTTCTCTTTTATTTACATTTGTAAGATTGTTCATTGTTCTCAATATCATTTAATTCCAAATCTTTTGAAGTTTTCATAGTTCATTGTTTGGTGTAGACCACCATTTTAGCTTGTTGGGTGTACACCACCACTTTGATATTTTGCATTGGTTGCATGTTGAAGGTTTCTTTCCTATAGACCAGGAAAGTAAATCTTGTTTTGTTATTGCTCTTATCTTCCTAGATACACTTAGGATAGGGGCACACACTCATATTTCTTTGTTATTTCATTTCTCTCCATCAATCACTACTAGTGGAGGTAGAAATACCAAAATTGGGACTTGACTAAGGCAAGTCCCTAAGCATCCCAACCCTCTGTCCTTTTATAAGTATTTATGGAGTGAAGATTTCCCAATTGCATAGAGGTTTTGTGTATCTTCCCTTTGTTCTTTATTTGTTTCATTTCCTTTAGTATACTTGTCTTTATTTCAATTCTTTTGTCACCTATAAATTACTGGAGATGTGTTGTGTTGAAGTCTGTGTTGTGTAGGTGATTTGAGTTCATACAAACTTGAAAGTTTTTATTTTTGGCACGTTTTGGACTCTAGTGCCCAGCACAGATGTCCTCATGTTGCGCTGTCATCCAGGGAAGTGGGATTCATCTCTCAGCTATAGGTTCCACATTCCAACCTCTTTTTACTTCTATTATCATTTTGTTCAAATTATGTTTACTTCAATTAGTTTTCAACATTCTTTTCATTTTCCTATCGTTGTCAATCACCTAGTCAAGTTGCATTGCTTTGATTGGGACACATGGTGGTTTTATGAGACCTAGAGTAAGATCTTAAATGTCTTAAATAAGAGATAATAGAACCCTGGTGTAGTCATTAGTGGAGAATTATCTTGAGTTGAAGATATTCAATTGAGAGGTAATTTTTCCTACACTAGATTTTGGCAAACCTGACGTTCTATCCTTTAAAACTTTTAATCTTCTTGGTTGTGGCTCACCCTACATTTTGGTAAACTCATTGTCCTTAAAAAAACATTTTATTTTCATCACTTAGCCCTTTGTGTTGTAGAGATTTAACATAGTTTATGAGCTTTACGACCCAGTCTTCCAATTCTAAGTACATGGTGTGAAGGAGTGTGAGGAATTTAAAGAATTTGACCAGTATGGAATTTTATGCTAATCCTTCCACACCTACACACTCGGTTCCTAATTTCACTCATCTTTCTTCTGAACAAATTAATGTATCTCTTTCATCTCCTTCTTCTTCTCACTCTATGATGTGACTTCATTTCATGATGTGAAGCCAGCTTTTGATCATGAAGAAGCACTTGAATTTGTCCTGCAAGAAAAAATTAATGCTTTAGATCATGAGCTGGCTGATTTTAAAATTTCTTGACTCATGAGGACATATCTCATTTTTTTGTTCCCCTAGTTGATGCTCTTTGCATCATTCTAAATAACCATTCTCAGGGATTTAACTTTCTCTGTGGCATTGCTCACATAGTGCATAGCAAAGCCTCGCCCTTGGTGAGCTATATTCCAGGTGCTCGGGACTCTCAGTCTCACACTCCTAACAATCAACTCTCCTTGTCTATACCTACCACAAGTATTCAAACTTTTACTTCTCTACACATGGCTACTAGTTTTGCTCATTTTGGTAGTGTAGGATTTGCCTTGTCTGCCGGTGGAATGAATCCCATTAATCAATATGGATTCATTCTACCCTTGAGGCCTTTATAGTTAAATTTTCCTCCCAGTGCCCCTAGAGTTTCCCACCAGCTTTCACAACCCCTTACCTTTGTTCCACTTCATCCACTCACACATACTGTTGACCCCATCATTAACCAACTCTTGCAGAACATTGGCTCATTGTAGCAACAACTTGTCATGCTTTCCACATCATCCTCACAGTCACATGTACATTCTTATTATAGGCATAGCCCACTCTCATTGGCTATCCTTGATACTCCATTCTCGTAGAACTTCAAGGCAATGAGATTTGAAAAATATACTAGAAAGGGCGATCTGAAGATGCACATCTCTACATTCACTGCTTTATGTAGTGATTTTCTCTTTCAAGATATTTTGCTAGTGAAACTTTTCCCATGTTTCCTCAAGGATACTGCATTGGATTGGTTTTTCTCACTTCCTCACCATTCCATTCTTTCTTTCGATCAGCTCGTTAATCAACTTCTACAACACTTCCAAGAAAACATTAGGCCACATGTCACTTTTACAGACCTTTTACATTGTAAACAAGGAAGTGCAAAGAAAGTAATGGATTTTATTTATCGTTATTAGTCTCTTTTCTCTCAAATTCCCTATGCTTTGCCTGATTTTGACATGTAGTGGGTTTTCATTGGAAACCTTTAGCCACAGATTCGAGATAGGATTATGTTGATAAAGTATTCTTTGTTTACACATTTATGCACAACACTTTGCAATTATTAGCAGGCACTCAACCAATTTGAGGCTTCTCCCTCATTGTCTCCTACTTCTCAATTTGATGCTTCTTCTTCATATACAAACCATAGAAGATAATTTTTTTATAAGAATAATTCAATAAATATGGTTAGTGATGTAGTGGTTGAAGAATCCTCCCAAACAACTTTAGCCCTCTCTACTCCTAAGACATCAAAAAATAGAAAACTTACTCCTTTAAAGTAGCCCCTTTATCCTATAATGCAACAACTCCTTAACAATGGTTTAGTTCAGTTGCCCCCTATCAGAACTCTATGTACGAGCAAGCCTCTACCACCTTCATATGACCCAAAGGATTTTTGTTAATTACATAGAGTACCTGGTCATGATATTGAACAATGTTTACATTTCAAACACACCATTCAAGACCTCATCGATCAGAATGTGATTTAGGTCTCTCATGAAAATGATGGCATAAATAAGTCAATGGCTCTTGCGAACCATCATATGCAAATATACACAAATCCTATGCCACGTCATTCCTCAAATTTTGTTGACCTCGCTTCTCCTTCTATGGCATTAGAGTCAACTTTTGATGCTCCTTCTCTCTCTTCCTATTCAAAAATGATTGGTATGGTGGACGTTTGTTCTCACCCTATGTGAGAACATCTTGTTCCTAAACCCATTATCTCCTTCTCTTCTTCTGAGATACTACCTAAGACATCTAGAGGACCTCTATACACTACTGGGGATATTAATGGGAAACCCATTAAGGGTGTCCTCATTGATCTTGTCTACATGGAAAATGTTATTACAAAGGAATTCATGTATGTGCATGAACTGTATAAGGATGTTTATGAGAAATCTAATGTATTTATACGATGTCATGATGGGTTGTCTTGTCCTACCTTAGGTTCCATCACTCTTCCTATCCAGGTTAGACCTAAGACCCTAGACATTTCTCTTTTTATTATCCCTACTTATGATTGCTTCTGTGTGAAATTGGGCCTGCCATGGCTCACTTCCATGAGAGCAGATGTTTCTATGGTTCATAGATGTCTAAAGATTTTTAATACTACTTTTCCCCAAAATTAATAAACTACTTGCAGTGGATTTTATTATAGTTAATATTAGAGTTAAGATAATTTAGAATATTCAATGAGATCAAAATAAACGTAAATAACAAACATAAATTACAACATATGTTAATTAAATAAGATCTCTCTAGTAAATCATTAACAAAGCGAATTGGACAACATAATCACATGATCAAATTAACATCAAAACCCACATATATCAGGATTGTAATATCCTTTAATAGCATTATGTTTAGTACTTAATTAAATTCCATCATAGAAAGGAATAAATATATATCTTTTGGATTCTGAAAGTTCTCCCAAATATCACTTCGGAGAATGGATTAGAGATTGAACCCTTTTCATCTAGTGAGTAATTCTAGGAGGAAACCAGTTCTTATTCAGAACCAACCATGTACTTCCTAGCATTCAACTATTTTTCTAGAAAACACACATGTATCCAAAGCACCCACTCCTTTTCAGAAAGCACACACACACACAAGTGCTCTAGAGCCATGTTCAACAAAACATACTCAACACAAGTGCACACACAAGCCCTAGCAAGGACAATCTTAGGTGTACATTGTACCCCAAGTTAGACACACACTATGTGCCCCTTCTCCAATACTTACTACCAGCCAATCAATAATCCTTCTCCTTCATGATTTCTTGCAATTCTCTTATTTCCTCCTTTCTCCACCTTATTCTTCCTTTTGAGTGATCTCCATGCCTATTCCAAGTCTCACACAAATGCCTTATATAACCTTTTAAGGGTTATTTCTAAACCATCACACCTTTTCACAAAGGTTGTCATTAATAATGGTTTAATAAACATAATAAATCCTCCCTTTTAAAAGGGGTTTTTCATAATTATTCTTTATTTATCTCCCTTTTAACCAAAGGATCATAATATCCTTTATTTTCCATCTTCCTTTTAATTATAAAGTGTAAATAAACTTTATCCTCTTATAATTTTAGAGGGTTATTCATAAATATCTTTCTTTTCCATTTTGGAGAAAAAGTCACATAACATTTCTCCCCTATAAATCAGTTGTTGTCCTCAGTAGCTCAAGTTGAATCTACAACATATTTCAGTACAAATAATTAGTTAAGTGTGGATGTAACACTATCAATATCACAATGAATCTATTTATGTTTAACTTCATCTATAAGTATATTTCTCAATATTTAGATCTTTTCATTCTTTTATTTTAACTGAAACCAAAATTAGATCCCATAGAAATACTTTGTTAATCAATAACATGATTACAACCATAAGTATACTTTCACATGAAATAGATCATGAATTTATACTTGAGAAGCTGATACAAGAGAGTACATTAAATCTCCTATCAAATAATCTTCAAATTTTTCATTCATGTGTAACCTTATCTTTAATGCAAATATTTTGATCTTTCAGGTGTCACTTTAATACACAAAAGTATTATCATGTAATCACATATCACTTACCTAGTGAATGACATGCATATCCCATACTATGTAGTCACTCATCACTAAGTACCATATACTCAAAATACATTCAAAGATGATATTCATGCATTCCAGACTACATGAATATCCTCTTTTCATATACCAAATACAATTGAATAGCAACAATTACATCAATGTTTATATAATTTCCTAGTCAATCCAATAAAATTTTGGGGCAAGTCTAAGTTTTGTGACAAGTCTAGTCACTCAAATGTAATTTGGTTTATTACTATCAACAAGGTGTTTATAATACCTAACTTAGATCTCAATCCTACATGTACAAGGTTATTGGGTTGATCAAGTCCAATAACAAAGTACAAAAAACATGGTACACATAATTCAATTAAAGCTTCATAAGCAAAAATAGAAAGACAAACTATTACTAGCTACTAATACAAACAAATTATTACTTAAAAAAATTCCTTAAACTTGTATATAATACGTTTATATAACTTTCATTGAACTTTCATATCAAAAAGAAAAATTAGATGTTGTCTCTCCCCTTGTAAAAATTGGCATGTCCCCATGTTTGATCCTAAAAGAACCTTTATCACATCCTATATTCACCAACATAGTCCAAACAAAGTGTCATTTTTGTTCAAGTTGAATATATCAAAATGATCCTATGACCTATGGGTTATGGACCTATAATGCAATTTTAAAATAAATGTATGTAACAAATTAACCTGGGCTAGTTTAAATAGACATAACAAGCATAGAAAAACCACTTTCTCAAAACAAACACAAAACCAAATGGAAAGTAGCATAGATAGACAAGTTTCACCATTACAATTATTAATTCATGAACTCTATTTCGAAAACTCCTTGTATAAAAGGGTACTAGTTGAGTAGAAATATAAACAAGACTTGAAGTTAGTCCAAATAATTGTATATTCTCCAAGGATGTATAATATTAAGCTTTCTAGATAAACTAATTGTACATTGTTCTACTTATTCTAATAATATGTCAAGGCATTAAACATGTAGTCATGGGTTCATTGGAAAGTGTTAAATATAATCATCTCTAGGAGTTTGACATGGAAAATTTTAACATGAGTACTAGCTAATTCAAAGCTACATCATTCAATGACTATACTTTGTAGATAACAAATGATCTAATTTGATTTTGGAATAAAGCAGTGTGTCTAATCAAATTTTTGACTATTTGTCTTTAACATTTGAGTATTACATTCGATCTTTCCTTAGTCATAGAATACTAAGATCATGTTTCACTATGATGTGAATTCTATTGAAAGGTCAAAAGGATTGGAGAGTAAACTCAAAAGAGACCAATGCTAATGGAACATCAAGAGAGTTCCCCATAACACATGATATCCTCTTATGTCTCACATTTCATCCATGGCAAGCATGATATGTTTCTCGAAAAAGAAAACAAGAAACTAAACTATTTCTTTATACTAGTAATATAATACATGATAAAATATCCATTATGTAGCACTTTCTATTTTTTATTGATACAAAGCAACATAAAAAAAATTAGGAAAGAGAAGCAACAAGGGATGCCAAGTAACATCCCAATACTAATATAGAAAATAGTATAAGAGGTTAAACAACAAAATAAAGCATAAAGTTCAAGAATAGAAAATTATGTAAATCACTATCTAGCACTTGCGTTGGCCCAAAAGCCAATTATATGGATATCATAATTAATCTAAATACTCTCATAAAATCACAAATATTGTATAGCTAAGTGAAAACTAAAAAATATATGTATGAATGGTACAATATTGGGCTCATTAATCATTAACTGGAGGCCAATGACAATTATTGACCAGGGTATGGGAAAAGAGAAGTCCTTGTCATCGATTAAATAAATGGTATAAGGGATGGTGTAAATCCAATCTAAATGGGAAATCAATTTCGATGGACCAGAGCAAAAATTGTGAAAACCTCGAAGAAGCAGCAGAAGGCAAAGGTAAAAAGAAGGCAATTACAGAACGAAAAGAGGCTTCAAATGAAGATGCGAATGGCAAAAGGTCAAGACAAGTTCATTGATCTTGGGAGACATAAGCATAATGGGATTTCCCTTTGGATAAGATTCAGGAGAAGGCAAAAGAAGAGGAGTGGTGCAAGCAGACGGAGCATCGAAGATCTAATTTCCAAGATCAACAAGGATTTGGAAGACCTTGATGGGGTTTCAAAGGGAATCACTCCTTTGCAATCTACAAGAAAGGGCAGGAATTTGCAAGTCATTCAGACATGAAGGGTGCAAGCCCTTTTCCCGCAGGAATAACCCTAGATTCATGGGAGAGGGAGGTATTGGTAAGAAGGTTTATGTGGGCAGAGGAACAATAAAAAAATTTGGCAACAAGAAGACTATGGTTTTGGGTTCTAGATTGTTGGGCCCATCAATAGAGTGACTTGAAAAACTAGGGTTAATCGCAAGATGGTTTGGCATCAATCTAAATTTGATCAATCTAATGCTATGGTGGCAAGAAAGATGGGGTAAGGACCTAAGCCTAAAAGCCTTAGATAACAATTTCTTTATGGTTATTTGTCCATCGGAAGAAATCAAAGTAGAAATTCTAGATGGGATTTGATTAATGGATGGATATGAGTTCTACTTTCGTAAATGGCAACTGGGCTTTGACCCCATAAGGCATAGAATGGAATATGTCCAAGACTGGTATTAACTCCCCAGATTGCCACTAGAATTTTGGGAAGAAAACATCCTGGAAGAAATAAGGAACTAGTTAGGGAAGTACATTTGTGTGGAAGAATGAAGGGACAGCAAGGAAGAGGCCTCTTCTATCAGAATTTCTGTAGAGAATCAGCCTTTTGATCCCTAGTGGAGGGAAATTGATATTTACATGGATTGGGGAATCTTAAAACAACCTTTGGTTTTTGATCCCAAACCAGAAGGGCGGTGGATCGACACATTGGGTTGGCATTCATGGGATCAATCTCCTTCTAAAAATATTTCTGAGCGGATGGCAGAAGGACCTGGAGAGGACAACTTAGAAAGAAATTTGGGCCCTTCCAAACATTATGGTTCCCAAAAGGAGAATCAACAACAAACAGACAAAAAGGAAAGTGCAGGAGTGATGGGTTCGCCCATCCTCAACCATCTTCAAGACAGTCAAGACAACCCAGACCCTCCAAAAGACCCTCAATCCAGGAAATTAGGTCAGGATTTGAAGGAGAAAAGTGCTTTGGTTGAAGACTTGTTGGATAAGAGCATGCCGGAACTACCCTCTTTGGAGAATGTGGTCAATATCACCCAAAGCCTAAACATGAAGATTTTAGAGACTCTAAATGCCATGAATCTAATCATACAAAAGGAGGACCTTGAGTCCCTAATCGAAGTTGGCAATGAGTTAGTAGAATTAGTGAAAGCAGCCAAAGAAGGAACTCTTAATGTTGGAGAAGAGGATCTGGCAGAGGATTGGATGATTGATTCAAAGTATAGAAATGAAGATATTTGGTCAGAGGATGAAGTCACCTCCCCCTCTCCAAAACTAATAGGTGCAAACAAAGACCCTTTGATAAGCGGATTGTTGGGATTAGGGCAGAAGGAGACTACCAAGATCTCCCCAAATCACAGAGAGCATAAATCAAGAGGTTGAATCCCCAATAAGGAAAAGCTCAAGTGGGATGGGTAGGCAAGTGGGCAACTAAAGATTCTTGAGATGTTGAAAGTAGGGAAGGGGGGGCCCTTCCTAAACAATAATGAAAATCACATCATGGAATGTTAGGGGCTTGAATGCCCCTGACAAAAGATGCCTCTTAAGGCATCATTTGAATTTGTTCCAAATAGACATTTGCCTTCTCCAAGAAACTAAGTTGGAAGAATAGGAAAAGCAAAATCTCGCCAAGAGTTTGAAGCACTAGAAATCACTCAACGTCAATGCGATTGGTCCCTCTGGGAGACTAATTACTCTATGGTGATAACAGACTATTTTGATTGAAGAACTGGCTTCTAATAAGGGTTGGATTGTGTGAAAGGTAAGAAGTTTGGCCTCTAACCTAAGCTTTTTGTTAATAAATGTATATGGCCCTAATTCATATATACAAAAAAGAGAAATGTGGAATAAACTGGATGTCATCTGCAATAATCCTGCATTTGACTTTTGCATTTTGGGAGGGGACTTCAATGTTGTTCTCAAAGTGGAAGATAAAGAAGGTGGTGTGGGGAGAAAACAACAATCTCAGATAGATTTTGAAAATTTCGTAGACAGAAACACGCTGATAGACATTCAATTGGGAAATGGCAAATACACCTGGACCAACAAGAGGAAAGGCTTCTGCAATATTGCAAAAAAGTTGGATAGATTCTTGTTTAAAGGAGACCTAAGCAGATTTCCTTTTAGTCTGGAAAGCAAAATTATCCTTTTATCTAGGTCTGACCATTTCCCAATCAGCTTAGAAATAATTGGCGAAAGGAAACCTGCAAGATGCCCCTTCAAATTTGAGAACATCTGGTTCAAGGATCCCTCATTCTGTGAAATGTTAAAGGAATGGTGGATATATTGTAGTCTTGGAGGTAACAAGCTCTTCAATGTAATGACCAAATTAAAGTTGATCAAGGTTAATCTGAAGCAGTGGAATAAGGATCATTTTAAGAACATTTTTGAATTCAAAAGACAGATTAAAGAAGATTTGGGGTTACTCAATGAAAAGATTTTGAAAGAAGGCATGGACAACAACTCATACAAGCAGGAAAAAGAGCTGATGGGGAAGCTAGAAGACATTTTAGCCAAAGAAGAGATTCACTGGCCTCAAAAGTCACGAGAGGTATCGCTTAGGGTGGGTGATAAAAACACAAAATTCTTTCATAACTCTACCAGAGTTTGTAGAGATATTAACAAAATCACTGCCATCAAGACATCAAATGGAAGACTGGCTGATAAACTGGAAGAGATAAACTTGTCAGTGGTGGAGTACTTTCAAGGTTTCCTAAATGACTGGGAGGGTTCAGTGCTTGGAGTTCAACAGTAATTCATAAGGACCATACCCAAACTAGTCTTAGAAGCTCAAAATGAGACATTGAAGAGTAAGTTCACAGAAGTAAAAATTAGGGAAGCATTGGTTCAACTTTCTCCAGATAAAGCTCCTAGACCCGATGGATTTCCCATAGCCTTTTTCTAGAAATGCTGGGATATCTTGGGAAAGGAGTTAATAGAAGCTTTTGAAGATTCTAGAAAATCTAGCAAAATACTTAAAGAGATCAATAATATTTTTATCGTCCTGATTCCAAAAAAGGAAAAAATGGAATCCTTTGAAGAATATAGATCCATAGCTCTCTGCAACACTTTATATAAAATATTGGCCAAAGTAGTAGCAAATAGAGTCAAGAAGATTCTTCTAGATATCATAGCAGAAGAACATACCAGTTTTATCTCGGGAAGATCAATTCTGGATGGAATGATCATTGCCCAGGAAGCTATTCATTCCATTCAAAAGAACAAATTCCCCTCAATGCTGGTCAAATTGGATATTAGGAAGGCTTATGACAAAGTGAATTAGAGATTCTTATTTAAAGTCGAGGCCTTTGGATTTAACTCTTTCTGGCTAAATTGGATCTTTGAATGGGTTGCCAACCCTAGGTATTCAGTGCTCATCAATAGCTCGCCTAGAGGATTCTTTAGCACTTGCTGGGGTCTGAGACAAGGGGACCCATTGTCTCCCTTTCTCTTTATCATAATGGCGGAGGCCCTAGACAGATCTTGTGCTAAGGCTTGCCAAGAAGGTCAAATTACAGGCATCCAAATCACGAGGGACATGCCAAGAGTCACCCACCAACAATTTGCAAATGACACTATGCTCTTTGGGGCAGCACAGGAAGGGAGAAGCCAGGAAGTTCAAAGACATTTTGGATCTTTACTCGAGAGCTTCAAGCCAAGAGGTAAGTAAAGAGAAATCAGAGGTCTTTTTATTTAACACCATTCCCGGGAGAGAAGCAAGGATTCTAAGAATTTTGGCATTTAGAAAAGGAGCCCTTCCTTGTAAATACTTGGGTTTGCCTCTAGTTCAGGGAATTCATCCTAGGAGAACTTGGGAACCCTTGCTAGAAAGGGTGAAGAACAGATTAGCTTCATGGAAGAGCAAATGGCTCTCATGGGCAGGCAGGTTAACTTTACTCAAAGCGGTTATCGCAGCAATTCCTATCTACATGATGTCATGTCGCTGTCATCAAGTGCAGTAAACAAGGAACTTAATCAGAAAATGAGAACGTTTTTCTAGCAAAGTAACTCGGAGTAGTTTAAATACCCCTTGATAAAGTGGAAACAGATCTGTGAATAGAAAGAATCAGATGGAGCAAGGGTTAAGAATTTACTAATGCAAAATAGAGCCTTGGGAGCTAAATTGGTCTGGTTCATGTATGCAAAACCAGAACTCAAATGGGCCAGGATCCTTAAAGCTAAATATTTAGATGAAGAAGAAAATAGCATCTTCACCTCTAGAACCTTGCCGAGTGGTTCAAGGATATGGAATTTCATTAAGAGCAGTTGCAGCTTAATAACCAATCACTTGACATGGGAAATCAAGGATGGCAGGAATGTGCTTTTTGGGAAGATTCATGGGAAGGCTTTCCAATCCTAGTAGACAAGGAATATTTAGCCTCAGTAAAGCTTCGTACCAAACAAGCTTGGGGAGACAAAGTGAGGGATTACCTTTCTTTTACTATAGACAAGGATGAACTCTTCCCCAAGTGGAAAAGTGTGCACAATCTTGGTTGAAATGATAGGGAAATTGAAGCCTTTGAAGAGATGTTGTCTCAACACTCAATCTGTAGTAGAGAGGGAAGGGATACCTAAGATGGAATGCCTCTCCAAGTAGGCAATACATTGTTAAGGAGGGGTATGGAGTTTTGAGCAGAGTGAATGCTGAAGAGGCAAGGATTCCAATCAAATTGTGTTGGAACAAACAATGCCTTCCCAAGGCCGGTATGTTCACGTGGGCAGCTACCCAAGGAAGAGTCCTCATAGCATTTATGTCTAAAAGAATGGGCTTTGTTGGCCCCTCAAGATGTAGCCTTTGTAAGGAAGTGGAAGAAGATGGAGACCATCTTTTTCTTAACTGTCGTTTCTCTTCCAGTGGTTGGCAATGGCTTATCAACAAACTAGAATGGATTTCAGCCTTCCCAAACAACCTTCTATAATGGCTCTCTTTTTGGCCTATTATTTACCAGAAGGAAATGTTCGGAGGTCTTTGGCTTTCTGGCCCCTCAATTTTAATGTGGGAAATATGGAAGGAACACAATAGAAGGATTTTTCAAGAGAAAGAAATGAATCTGCAGTCCTTTCTAAACAAGGTTGAAGCGAGCATAGTAGAAGTAGTGAATTCTAGGCTTGAAGAGTTGGGTGCCAATCAATTGCATTTTATAGGATGGGATGTAGATATGAGCAAAAAATGGCTAGGCTTGAAATCAGCATCATACACAGGTGTAGGCGGTTCCAAAACCTAAGAAGCTAGAAAATCGATGCAATGGTCCCCTCTAGAGATAGGCTGGTTCAAATTGAACTTTGATGGTGCAAGCAAGGGGAATCCGGGAGTTTCAGGGGTTGGCTGCATTATGCGTGATTGGAATGGGGCTACTATTGGAAAACTAGCGTTCCCCCTCCCTCCAGGCACCAACAACAAAGCAAAAATTTAGGTGCTTTTATGTGGTCTCAGTCTATGTAAGGAGTTAAAAATTAGAAACTTAGCCATAGAAGGAGACTCTCTTTTGGTTATCAATGGCTTAAGAGCTAGGAGGATCGTGAACTGGAGGCTGGGGGCCAAATTAGATATGGCCTTAAACTTGTTGGGTAAATTTGATTGAGTCACAATTAACCATATTCTAAGGGAAGGTAACCTCGATGCAGATCTCCTCTCTAACACTGGTGCAGATGGAATTTCAATAAAAGAAGTATTTGATCCAGGGGGCTTGAATGCTTCTTAATTGGTAAGGCAGAACGTCGTGGGTGGCAGGGCAAGCAAATTTCCACCCTTCGATGGTGGAAAGTCTATTAGAGGGGGAGGATTAGAACAGGACTGCAAACATAACATAATGACATCTCTAAGGTGGCAAGTATAAGCAATCATGATTGAAATTAGCCTCTCGATCGTATCATTCCTCAAACTGCGAGAGTCAGGAGAAGTAGTTATGTCACACTGGTGAAAATCTAGAGGAGAGATTGCAGGTTGGATCTGTCAGTTTGAAGGGATATAGCCATCAATGTTTAGAGTGCATCCAGCTTAGCTAGCTCAACCTGAGGTTCTTTTTAGAAACTGAGACTTCTGCTTGTCTTGCAAACTACCGATAATGTTTGAGAGACCAAAAATTTTGAAATTCCCAGTAGACAGGATCAGGTATGGAGGTATGGATACTCCAATTTGTCTAGTTAGCTCGAAGCGTCTGATGGATTTTTTAGGGGGGGATTACCAATCTGCTCCTAAAAAGAATTCTCAGACAAAATGATGAGTTGGTGATAGGGGCAGTGAAGATGGCGTTAGGGAAGGTGTTTTTGGAAGGAGGTGAAAGACACATGGTTGATACAGATTTAAGCTCCCAGTTCGTGGCGTCCCTATTGGATCTCAATATTGCAAAAACCTGGGTGGAGGCGGTCATTTGTAGGCTCTTCATTACAGACGTGCTTAGAGGACTGGACGAAGCCCTGGCGACTTCAACATTTGGGGCAAGGCTGCTGCGTCCTAGAGACATCCATCTGTTGCAAACATCAGGCAATGTGGTCAAGTATTTCCCTTTCCTTCTGGACATGATGGGAGAAGACCTAATTTGGCATAGATAACATGCTTGGGTGGGGGTGAATTATTTGTTAAAGGTGTGTCAAATTCTGGTGGTGCAGGGATTCGACTGGGTCAAAGAATTCAACCTCAAGCTCCACATATATGAAACAAAGGAGGCGTGAAGTCTTCGGGGGCTATAGATAAGTTGTTTTCTGTTATTAATATCTGTTGATAGTGGTCTATAGGCGATGGCAAAATCTATATGTAAATGTTTGTTTTGAGCGATCTGAGGAATTGGTAGACCATGAATATTAGTAGTTTGCTGGCACTACGTGGTTGTTTTTGTCTTTTGGATGGTAGAAGTTTAGGGCAGTAGGAAGTTGGTTCGTTTAGTCTGGTTCAGGTGGTTGCTCTTTGCAAGTCATTACAGACACTATAACTTTTTTTGGCATAAATATAAATAATCTATATTATGGAGCAAAAAAAAAATCCAATCTAAATGGTTTCAAGTGAGTCGAAATCATTCATCAACATGAAAATCTTGATCCTGTACAAAAGAGTATGGCTAAACTTGACTTTTGCGTAGTCATCAATGAATGCCTTTATCCCTAAATAGTTTTAGAGAAAGGTCAAATGAGAGGTCTACAAAACTAGTACCAGTGATATCCCCTTACCAAAGACATAGATGTATTATCTATCATAGACATATCACTATTAAGTCTCCTCACATTGGCATATAAAATTGGAAACATTTAATTAAGTAGAATCCAAGAAGAATGGAGCGTGGAGAATTTGTAGTGAATTGCCTTAAACAAAATTAGTGTGAAGAACTAGTATATGTTTTACTATAAATAAAAGATTGCCACCTTGTTTTGTTTTCTTAATTGTAGACTAGAGGTAATTTGTTATTAGGTTATAAATAATTTCCCAATGGTCATTGTCTAACCGACAACTATTTCAGTTATTCTGGATGTTCTATATCTATTCTATAAACTCTTTGGTTTTCTCAATTGGTAGATATTAGTCTTTTTGGGAATGACTATGGACACTATGATCATGAATCTTATTAGGGAGATCAGGATATAAATTTATTGGTTGTGGCTACAGGGGCATTGGTTGCACCTATGAGTTGGGAAGATCTTTATGTAATTCCCTTTTTCTCATTAATGTCATTGTATTTCTAACCCATGACGCATCAGGAATAGTAGCAAATGGCCTTAATGGTTTCCTCTCACCTTCCATGTGTTTGTAAAATAATAATTGAATGTGATGCAACAACAAATTCGTCAATCTATGGTAGACATGGAACTTGAAAATCTTGTGGTTTTGGTATAGGGTAGTCTGCATTTTGATTTGGCAAACCATTACATTGGATGGTCCATGGCACACTGTGTATCATATGTAGACCCAACAAATATTTGCACGCCACAATGTATAGCACTTGGCCAACCTATATTATAGTTGGCGGTCATACTGATAATGATTGGTCCACCAAAGGCACTTCATTTCTTAATGTCGAAGGTGTAATGAAAGGTGTCAATTCATATAAAACAAGGTATCTATAATTTATTGATCATAATTAAGGGTGCATTTGATTTTTAAGGAGTATTCTCCAAATATGTAGTTATATCCAACAAGTGAGAGATGCAGAAGAATGTAACTGCCATTATCTATTTGTTCTTGATCAATGTGATTATGAAATCTAATGTTTGTTATTGCTTCGTAGTATGGTTTTTTTGGTTTACAATTATAATTGGTTCTTGTGAATTAGATAGGCATATATGTTTGTTGGGTTCTTCAATAAATATACCCATGTATAACTTACTTCTAATAGCCCCACTCAATTCTACATTGTCCTTCAAAAGGCCTATAACCAGTCCTCTATTTATTGGAAATTTCATTAATAACTCTTGTTTTAATAAATGTTATGGAGCATCATCCTATTTTTAGATACAAATATATTCTCCTTAATGAGGCTTTTCCAATCTATTTGTTGTTTTTATGTTCTTTACTAATGTGCTACAAAGAGAGGGTCGCGACCTTTAAAATGGAAGTAGGTTGAATAATAAGGAAAAGAGAACGCCAGTTTTTAAAAGTGCATGAATATAATAGCGACCATGAAGTGGTGCCAAAGTATAAGAGGATGAATTGCGAAAAATGAAGAGATGAGGTTATGTATTATTATTTAGAATAATAAGTAGATGGTCCCTTCATAGTTGTATATTTATAAAGAACACGTAAGGATTGTTGGTTCCCAAAATAACTCCAACCCAAAACTCTAAAACATTCCTAAAAACCTAGGCTAGGGATTGTCATCGAGGTGAAAGGAAGAGGTTTATCAACAAGTAAAGGGGAATTTTGGCAAACTACATGAGTGGGTAAACTCCTCTGCACTTTAGGCTCAGTAGACCTATAGAGGTATAAAATGAAATACTAATAACCATACATAGCCATACCCAATTATACACTTGACCCCAAAGCTGTCACTATGGTGCAGTCACAATAGGAGTGTTCACAGAATGAACTATCCAGGCCGTGTAACAAGAGTAAACACAATGGAAACAACTCAAAGAAATGAAACAACATAGATTCACTCATTCAGTATATCATAGAATTCAAATACAATATGGCCGGCATTATGCAGGCTTACAACTAGGGCTCAAAGGCATGATTTCAGAATATCAAAATGTCCACGAGATATAGCTTTGAAGCTCCTTTTTGCAAAATCTACAATATCAACTATCACTATGTGAATCACTTGATAACTAATTTCCTAAGGATCTACTACATCAATAAATATCATCTCCGGAACAATATATTCCTTCGCATCGGCCAAGGAAGGTCACAAACTCCAATGAAGAGTTGTAACGTGTGCACACAAATAGGTCAAACCTAATCATGTAGAACACCTCCACAAATGTATGGAATGATGTGCGGATCTCAGGGAAGGTCGGCCATGAAGCAAAGATCATTGAATGATGTGTCATTAAGCTCCACAAGTTAAGGAATGCTCTGCAAGTCTTCTCTTTTAGCTGATTATCAGAGACTGTTAGGATGCTTAGTTCTAAGAAAACAGTTGATCTTCTGATAGCGATAACTTTCTGGTAACTGATCCAAATGCTCTGAATTCTGGATATGATGTAGATGAACATGTCTAGATGCTAAGTCCAGCTCTACAAGATGTGAAATGCAATTGTGGTAGAATGTGGACCAAAATACAGAAACTACTACTGACTGAACTGCCTAAACTAAACTAGAAAATGAAAATAAACAAACTGGACTACAAGCAAACTGAAATGCAAATGTTTTTGGGTGATGCAATATTGCTCTTGAACCAGGGATGCTCCTACATCAAACATCTGAAGTTATTGAAAAAATGAGTCCCTCACTTTGTCGGGGCTAGAGGAAAACCAAGACGATCCACCTCAGCCTGAGAAATCCATGTTGAATCTTCTTTTGATCTGCCTTTCCACTTCACAAGGTATTCTTTGTATTGTATTCCTCTAGTGCTGTGTCCAACTCTGCTATCCAAGATGTCTTCAATCTGCTCCAGTGCTTATTGTGGTAACTGCTTCTTCAAGTCTTCTTCCATGTTGTCATTGAACTTTGCTTCATGATACTGATATAGGTCTGCAATGTTGAAAATAGGTGATATACCCAATGTCTCCAGTAATTCCACTTCATATGCATTTCCTGAATCAAATTTTCTAAGTATCCTACAAGTTCCAAACTTCTTCATCTTCAACTTGTTATATGTCCCAACTAGAAATCTTTCTTTTCTCAAGTATACCATCACTTCATCTCCTACTACAAATTCTTTGTGTCTTCTCTTCTCATCTACTTGTTCCTTATATTTGCTATTCATGTCTTCCAAATGCCTCTTCACCTGATTATGCACTGTCTTCATGTGATCTGCAAATTCTTCTGCTTCTGCACTTCTCTTTTCTTCTATACCCATGTCTCTCAGTTCTATCACTCCTCTAGGGTTTACTTCGGTAACAATCTCAAAAGGTGTTCTTTTGATACTCCTATTTACTAAATTATTGTATGCAAACTTTTCTTGTGAAAGAATCAAATTCCAACTTCCTGCCTTTTCTCCAACTAAACATCTCAACAAGTTTCCCAAACTCCTATTCACTATCTCTGTTTGTCCATCAGTCTGTGGATGAAAAGATGAACTGAACTTCAAATCTATCTTCATCTTCTTCCAAAGTGTCTTCCAAAAATATCTAAGGAATCTGGTGTCTCTGTTTGAAATTATGCTCTTAGGTAACCAATGCAATCTCACAATTTCCTTGAAAAATAGGTCAACTACATGCACTGCATCAGTTGTCTTCTTACAAGGTATGAAATAAGCCATCTTTGAAAATATTTCCACCACCACAAATATTAAATCATGTCCTCTCCGTGTCTTAGGCAATCCCATCACAAAATCCATGCTTATGTCTTCCCAAGGTCTCTTTGGTATTGCCAAAGGTTTGTACAATCCAGTATTTTGACAACTCCCTTTTGCAACTTGGCAAACTCTACAACTCTGCACAAATTTCCTAACATCCTTATGTATTTGAGGCCCAAAGTAATTTTCACTCACCAAGGCCACTATCTTGTCAATTCCAAAATATCCTGTCAATCCACCACTATGCTTCTCCTTGATCAAATTATCTCACATTGAACTTCTAGGTATGCACAACTGATTTCCTCTTAACAACATATCTTCTTGAATAAAATAATCCAACCACTTACTCCTATCCGTCACAACAGGTTCCTTACATGCTTTCCAAGGTTCTGTAAAATAGTGTCTCCCTCATACATGTTCTTCAATTCATCAAATCCCATTACTTCAACTCTCATCTCTATCAACAAGTTTCTTCTTCTACTCAACGCATCAGTGAATTTGTTTGATTTTCCACTCCTATGTTTCAACACAAAAGTATAACTCTGCATGAACTCTATCCATCTCATATGTCTCTGATTCAACTTACCTTGACTACTCAAATACTACAAATCTTGATGATCTGTATACAACAAAAACTCCTTAGGCAACAAGTAATGTCTCCACTTCTTCAAGGCTTGAATTATGGAATAGAACTCTTGATCATAAACTGAATATCTTCTCCTTGCATCATTCAACTTCTCACTGAAATATGCTACAGGTCTACCTTCTTGACTTAATACGACTCCAATCGTATTTCCACTTGCAACACAATCAACTTGAAATACCTTATTGATATTAGATAATGCCAAAATAGGTTGCTCTGTCAATTTTTTCTTCAACAATTCAAAACTTTTATCTGCTCCTGATGTCCACTTAAAGTCCTTCATGTCACCTCTCATTGTCTCTGTCATAGGGTTACAAACTAAACTAAAATTTCTGATGAACTTTCGATAGAAACTAGCCAATCCATGAAATGATCTAACTTCTCCAATGCTCTCCGCTGTAGGCTATTCAACAATTGCTCTCACTTTCTCAGGGTCCATCTTCAATCCTTCCGTAGAAATCACAAATCCCAATTATACCAACTCCTCCTTCATGAAACTACATTTCTTGATGTTTATCAACAATTTCTCTTCTCCTAACCTCTGTAAAACTTGTTTAATTTATGCCACAAATGTTCCTCTTTCGTCTTACAAAAAAATAGAATGTCATCCAAATATACAATAAAAAACTTACCCAAGAATTTCTTCAAGACTTCATTCATCAACCTCATGAAAGTACTTGATGCATTTGTCAATCCAAAAGGCATCACTAACCACTCATATAATCCTTCATTTGTCTTAAAGCAGTCTTCCATTAATCTCCTTCTTTGATTCTGATCTGATGGTATCCACTCTTCAAGTCTATCTTGGTAAAATATTTTACTCCACTCAAACAATTCATGCTATCATCCATCCTAGGTAAAGGAAATCTATACTTAACTATGATCTTGTTTATTATTCTAGAGTCAGTACACATTCTCCATTCTCCATCCTTCTTTGGTGCTAACACTGTTGGTACTACACAAGGGCTCAAACTTTCTCTGATCAAACCTTTCTGCAACAACTCTTGTATCTGTCTGTTCAATTCTTCATTCTCTGTCAGTGTCATCCTATGTACTGCTTTATTAGGCAAACTAGCTCCTGGTATAAGATCCAGGTGATGACTGATACTCCTTATAGGTGGCAATCCTTCAGGTATATTATCGGATATGATGTCTTCATACTCTATCAGCAACTCCTTTATCTCTTCCGGTTGTGATTCTTCAGTCTGCTTCAATGTTTAAGGCTTCTTAGGAATCAAGGCATAACACATATTCTCATGTCTCAAACCATCCAGAAATTTTCTTCCATCTACTAAAGAGATTCTAGCATTTCCACATACTTCACTCTTAGGATCATCCTCTAAAGGAATCAAGGTAATTCTCTTCCCATTTAATGTTATAGTGTATGTGTTCTTTCTCCCATCATGTATATCTTTTCTATCATACTGCCAAGGTCTACCCAACAAAATATGACATACATACGTAGGCATAATATCACACAAGACTTCATCATGATAAGATCCAATATGAAATTTCACCAAACATTGTTCACTCACTAGTACCTTATGATCATCCTGAATCCATGCTATCTGATAGGGCTTAGGGTGTCTCAATCTTTCCAACTTCAACTTAGTAACCATCTCCTCTAAAACTAGGTTATCTGAACTACCACTATCAGTTACAACTTTACAACACTTACCTCTGGATTTGCATCTGGTTCTGAACAAACTCTTTCTCTGCAATGGTTCCTCATTTGTCTCTGCTTGAAATAATTCTCTCCTCATCACCAATGATTTTCCTTTCTCTGATTTACCAACCGAACTAGGTGATCCAACAGGTTCTTCTTCCACATAGGCTACTCTTTCTTTGTTCTTTATTTTCTTGCTTGTACTCCCTTGATTACATTCAAATGCTCTATGTCCTTCACCTCCACACTTGAAACAAGTACCTCTGGATGTTCTCTTATCAAAACCTCTTCCCTCTCTTCTGTATCCTTCATTCCGGTATGCACTAGGGTTTCCTCTTCGGTAAAAATTTCTGTCTTCTCTCTGGTAAGCATTGTTATCTCTTTCATCCTTCTTAAATGGGCTGTCAAACTTGTTTTGCTCCACAAATGATCTCTCACATCCAAAAAATATTCTACCTTTCTAAAATTTAGCTCCTTTGCCTCTCTGTCTCTGATCATGCCTTTTATTCAACCTCTCTTCAACTTTCAGGGCAAACTGATATGCTTCCTCGAAAGATGTCATCCTTACTAAACTTAGTTCTTCTTGAATGTTCAACCTCGGTCCATTGATGTATCTAGCCACTTTCTCCTTCCTTGCTTCACTATGTCCTATCCTTATAATCATCTTATGAAATTCTTCAGTATACTCCATAGATTTCTCCTTTTGTCTCAGGTTTTGCAATCTTTTCAATAGTTCTAACTCATAGTCAGCTGGTATAAACTGATTCTTCAATTTTGTCACCATCCTATCCCATTTTGTAATCTTTTCTTTTCCTCTTCTATTTCTATCCAACTGAACTTCCTTCCACCATATAGTAGCATGTCCTTTCAACTTTATCTTTGCAAACTTTACCTTCTCTGGATCTTCAACTTCCTCACATTCAAAGTATTCTTCCATGTCATTTATTCAGTTAATCAATTCTTCAGGGTTCAAATTACCAGTATAGTTTAGCACATCAACTCTAGGTCTCTTTCCAATCTTTGAAATAGCTCACAACATCTTGACTTGATTTGATTCTTCTTCTTCATCACCTCATAGGGTTTCACCAATTTGTTCTATAGATTGAAATTATTCATCAACACTTTAAACATTAGGTCTCGATGTCAATCCTCTTTGCCTATCTTCTTCAACAGCATCCAATTGAATTCACATCATTTTCATCATTTCCATCATCTCATCCATTCTACCAGCAATTGTTCTAACATCAGCAACTCTCCTCGACGGTATTCTTCCTAGGATCAAGTGCAAACTGCCTCAAGTTCGACAATCTAGATATAAGGTGACAACTGCCTCACAATCGGTGATCGATTGCGACACAAGTAACTTGCCTCAATTCAGTGATCTATCCACAACAAGACCTTACAGAATTCCCTCACCAATTTCACTCAATTCACTCCCAAAGATTCAAACTTTCACTTTGATAACACTTGGTGCAGTCACTGTAGGAGGGTTCACAGAATAAACTATCCAGATCGTGCAGCAAGAGTAAACACAACAAAAACAACTCAAAGATATGAAACAAATGCAGATTCAGTCATTTACTATATCATAGAATTCAAATTCAATCTGACTGGCATCATGCAAGCTTACAACTAGGGCTCAAAGTCCTGATTTCAGAATATCAAAATGTCCACGAGATATAGCTTTGAAGCTCCTTTTCGCAAAATCTAAACTATCAACTATCCCTATGTGAATCACTTGATAACTGCTTTCCTAAGGATCTATTACATTAACATATATCATCTCCAGAACAATGGATTCCTCCGCGTCAGCCAAGGAAGGTCACAAACTCCAATGAAGAGCTGTAACGTGTGTACACGGATAGGTCAGACCTAATCATGTGGAACAGCTCTGCAAATGTATGGAATGATGTCTGGATCTTGGGGAAGGTCAGCCATGAAGCAAAGATCATTGAATGATGTGTCATTAAGCTCCACAAGTCAAGGAATGCTCTGCAAGTCTTCTCCTTTAGCTGATTATCAGAGACTGTCAGGATGCTCTGTTATGAGAAAATAGTCGATCTTTTGTTAGCAATAACTCTCTGGTAACTAATCCAAATGCTCTAAATTCTAAATATGATGTAAGTCTAGCTCCACAAGATGTGAAATGCAACTGAGGTAGAATGCACACCAAAATACAGAAATTGCTACTAACTGAACTGCCTGAATTGAACTAGAAAATGAAAAGAAACAAACTGAACTGCAAGAAAATTGAAATGCAAATGTTTTTGGTTGATGCAAGATTGCTCTTGAACCAGGGATGCTCCTACATCACACTAGATGAAGACAAACTAGTTGCACAAGCCTCTCATTAAGCTGATTCAACTGTATAAATGTACATGCACATGAAAGATGGTTTTTATTCCTAAACCACGGATGAAAGATTTGTTTGTTTTTAAAAGATTGTTTGGTCCCTCTCCAATATGGACTGGTGTCTATTCCATTGGGCAATAAAGTCATAGAATGCAAGGAGGAAAAGAGATACATAGAAAAGGATCAACAAAACTAGACGTACATTTACATATATGACTTTCTAATAGATTTTCATACAATGAACATACTCAATATTCCAAAAGAGGACTGCAGTGATTCTTGTATAACAAAATGATGGCAAATACAAAGCCTTGTATTTATTTAGATGCTATCACACATCTCCAAACACCTATTAAACTCATACCAACAAATGTGGCAAAGGAAAATACATAACTGCCGACAGGTTGTCGTAAGGTCCTAACACTTTAGTTAAAAATATGTCAATTATGTCAACTGGGTAGTGTCCAAAGGCTATATGCAATAGGGGATATTTTTGGACATCTCACTTAGTGTAGATTTTTTGAATTTTTGAAAAGTTTGAAAATAGAAATTAAACTAGAAAGAATGAAATTATTTAAGCTAGAAAGCATTCAAATTCCTATTCTAGAAAACATGTAAACTATCTAAGAATCAACACTTGCAGTTTAACTATGAAATTAAAACAAAGGCAACTAACTACTAATTGAAAGGACACCTAACATCTTTTAATCAATAGCTAACAACAATTTTATGAACAGAGTGGATGCTCCAAAAATTTCAAGTAAATGAAATTTAGAGATCATTAACTTAAAACCACAACTTGCAGGAACACACAACCGAGCTAAACACAAAGTAACATTTATCTAAACATAACATGCACAAAATAGAAATAACAACATTAACGATATAAATACTTATCTACTCTATGATCCCTTGAGTGGCTAGCTCTTGGGCATTCCTACTATTAGTTCAAATCACATGTGGTACTTTAGCAGCTTCAAAGTAAATCCCATTCACAATACTTTCATTACTCAGAATTAGATTACTCCAAACAAATTACTAAGAACAACAATATTCATTCATTCATGTCATAAAAGTATAACGGTATAGTGAACATAATTGAACAATATTCAAAATATATCATAACAGCATATCCTTGTTTTGAGCAACTTCATATATATACTGCACTACTACAAAATCTTAATTTGCAGATGGCGGGTAAATGCCATTGAAAAAGTCTTAAACAAAATTACAACTAACTAGTGTTCATGACATAAAACATGGTAAAGGCTCTGAGTGGAGCTGTAAAGTCTCAAATATTCTTAACAGAAAATAACAGAATGCTTTAAAAGAAGTCTTCAACTATGCACACCTAAATTTTCATCGCCCCAACTTCCAGCGCTCTGACTTCAACCGCTTGAAGTTCACTGCTTTCATAGGCCATGCATAAGTCCTGCACAATTACTTAAATTTTATACCATTATATCAACATTAGTAGCTAATTCCAATTAATTTGAGGAATAAAGATTTATAAACCATTTTATCAAAAGTAGACAATTATTGCTTCTAAAAATAAACAAACTGGCATGGCTGGGGTGGTTGGCAAGAACAAAAAGGGGTATTTAGCTCATCATAAGAATGAGGTTGTTTATACCTCATCAACTATGATTACATATTTACCAAAATCATTACAAACTCTCGTGGAGACATTCGCTACATTCAAATTTGCAATATAAAAGCTTCCTACACAATACTGAATATATCCCTTCACTTACAAATTGGACAAATCATGTGTTGATGCCAGCAAAATCCTTATGCTTTGCAAACCAAGCAGTTGGCTTAGAGGCCAACCATGAAAACATCTTCATTTCATGTATATATAGCAATCTTGTTTCTGTGCAACTCTAGGCGTTGGAAAATCAATCAACAAGCAACCTGGAACGACCCATGCTGCATTAAATGTAGGCTTGCGACCATAGTTAGAAGAATCAGTGAAAATCTTGGGCGCCCATGCCCTATAAATTAATTTTGGTCCTTGAGGATATCGCAGAAGATATGGGTACTGAGACATACCATCCACTGCTAGAAAAAAGTACCCACACATTTACAGCATTCACTGTATCAACCATCAGCAAAGTACCCACAATGACCGCAACAAATTCATGCCATACAATTTGACTTTTATTTTGATTTTTCCCTATTTGTGACTTCTTCCTAGCGCAAACTTGCCTCTATTTGCACCTTTTATTGCCTCTATTTCTGCACTTTGTCGGTGAATTTGCTTATTTCAGAACTAGGTCATTTCCCCCTTTTTATCAGCAAATATGCAATTTGTCAAACTATCTTCATTTTTCCCTTTGCCTTCTCTTTGTTCACCTTTGTTGGCAAAAGTGAAACTTGTCGAACCTATTCCTTTGCGGGCCACATTTCTATCAGCAAAATTGGCGAAACAAGAACCTCCGCCATTTGCACCATTTTTGCCCTTATCGGTAAAATTTACTTTTGTCGAACTCATCCATTATCACCTTGTTGATGATTTCACACTTCTTAGAATTAGGCCATTTGGCACCCTTTTGCCTTATATCGGCAAATTTTCCTTTTGTCGAACCTGCCCTTTATCGGCAAAAATGCCCTATGCCAAACTCTCTATGCCTTTGCAAAATATTACCCTTATTTGTCTTGTTAGCAAAAAGAACACATGCCGAACCAACACCTTTATCAATGAATTCCCAAATTTTAGAACCAAACCTGCCTTGTCTTTATCAGCAAAAAACAATATCAGGGAACTACCACAAATCTGAACTACTTCATTAGTTCATCCTTCTGTTGATTCCCCAACAAGCATACTTTATCCTTTGCCTTAGTCTTTTATCACCATTTTCCTTATTGTTACACCCACTCTAATTACACAGAAATTAAAATTTATCCGATAACAGAATTTCAGCAGAATGCTCAACTAATTTTCAAAGCAAATAAACAAATTTCATATTTACAACTAACTTTCATTTTCAGCTGAAGTGATCTTTTCTAACAAACAAAATAATTTAACTAACTTTCTTCTATGAATTTTCAAATAATAAGAGAGATTAAGAGAAGTACAATTGAATAGCTTCTTGCTGATTTTCTTTGTAGATCTGCCACTGGATTTTTAGAAAAAAGAGATATCAACAAGGGTTTTATCCACCCAACCAAGACCAACTAGTCTCTCGTGCTTCTTCAACTGAAGAAACGTAACCCTTCACGAGGTAATAATAGGAATCCATTAACAACAACGTACCTCTGAGCCCGGTGTCAAGACCTATACCTCCTGATTGATCTTTCCCTATAGGTACCTCCTAATTGGAAAGATCATTCTGACTAGTGTATATCTGGTACTTGATCGCTGGCCGATGCCTATCTGCATCGTAACCTTGGCCAAGGATTTTCTAGTATATTTATATATATACATATATCATACACTATTGTGTCATCAGCCTTCACCCTTGCTCGACATTATTGTTAACTTAATGATTTCTTCTTTTCTTTTGGAATGCAGGTTTACACATAGCATCATGCATATCTTACTTGCCAACTTTTGTTCACATAAAGAAACACAACAACAACACATAGATGGAAGTATGCCCTCAGGAATACAACAGACTCTTATTATCAGAATATAATGATACTTAGGCTGGTAGTAACAACAATGGATTTCCTAAAACATATATATATGTGTGTGTGTGTGTGTGTGTGTGTGTGTGTGTGTATACATATGTCTATGATTGCATACCATACATAGATCATATAATAAAAGTGTCTCGATGAAAGTAATCTCAGAAATAGAAATAAAGAAGACACGAATGCTGATCTCAGTTGATTGAATTCGAAAGTTTAGAATTCCTTTCATTCAATAGATAATACTATTACTAAGATCAACAAACTCTTATCGAACTGATCTAAAGATTTAAGAACTTTCCTGATAATGTTTTGTAAGCCAAAATGGCTAGCTTTGGCTGATATATTTAGTGATGTTGGTATCTCGGACTGTTAGATGAAAGCACGACTCAATGACACTTTACAGAGAAAAATGCTAAAAGTATACCTGAAGAAATAATGGTGCCTTCCCAAGAACTACAACTCGAACTTCTTCTCTTTTACCCGTCTTTTCTTTCAGAATGAAAAATAAGAATGTTTCATAGCATGCGAATGTTTCCTCTACTCTCCTATATGAAGGAAAAAGATGCATGCCAAGAAGGAATAATCGATCAAAATAGGACCGCTCCACGTAGTGGAAAGAAAGAGGAGTTACAAAACAAGACTCAACTCATACACATCAAGCGCTCCAAAGGTAAGACTCGAGTAATATTTTTTTTAAAACAAAAGAGATAAAACTTTTTCTTTATTTCAATATATATATATATATATATATATATATATATATATATATATATATATATATATATATATATATATATATATATACACTCATATGCCTTAGCCAAGGCTATGATAATTTTAAGATTTTGGCTAAATTATTGTTAATTGATTCCGGTTATTATCCTCTCCTTGTTGATATCCCTTTTTCTTAGTCGCCTGTTTTGTCCTGCAACCACTTAGACAATTAGGGAAAGTTAAATCATTTCCATGGTACAAATAATAATCAATATCTTTTCCATCAATCCATTTCATATAATAAAATATTTGCAATTAAAGAAAAAATCATCGTATGCACTTTCAATGAACATTTTCACATTCATATGAAAAATGGTTGTTCTCAACTAACAACATAATTAATATTTAATTGTTTAAACGAAAAGGGATGTAACACTTATCAGCAAACTGGCCTTGTGCATAACCAATCTCATGCCTTAGTCATTTCCTTCTATCAGAAAACTAGTCATCGGGAGAACCTCCAGTCGGTGAACTTGGAGGTTTGCGAACCTCCAACTTCCTTGACAAAGCCTTTTTCCTTTGTCTCTTTGCCTTCGTTGCTCCTTTCTTCCTTGTTTAGTCTACATGCCATGCAACTGCCTTGTCGGTGAATCGACAAACTGTCAAACTCCTGAAAAGTTAGTAAGTTTGGGAAAAGGCTGATTTGTCGACCAAAGGCAAAAAATGGAAAATTCTAAGGGGAAAAACCACTTTTGATCAAGGCAAAAACACAAAAGCCAAACCTTGACCAAGCATAACTTCTTCATTTCAAGGAATTTTGAGATGGTCCAAAAGGCAAAGTTGTTCAGAATTGAATTCTCTATCTAATGGTGACATTTACTAAGCAATTTGCACAAGATTTTTTAGATTTTTAGGGGCAAAATGGGCATTTTGGAAGCAAAATTTTGCAAGTACGAACAAGGGCATTATCACCCAAAGTAGGGACTAAACAAATCTTTAGTTTAATATATATATATTGGTTTCATTGCTCATTAAATATTTTTAATGGTAGTTATTTCCCTCTCATCTTGTAGTGTAACTCCATATGGATTGATAATTTCACAAATGATTTATCCTACAAATTACAATTGAAAGTACAAGGAAAGGCATTCTAGGTTTTATATTGGATAGAAGTTTGATTATGATGGAAGATAATAAATATTTGCTAAGGACACAAAAAATATTTGATCCTTGTAGTAATTATTCTTTACTTAGATTTCCTAGGATGAAATCTTGGGAAATATTTCTTTCTCAAAATAATAGCACTCATTTATTAAACAACTTTTATTGTAAAGATTATCAAGACATTTAGAAGAGGATCAAGTTTACCATACTTAGAACACACTATTGTTTGGGTGGTGTTAAAGTTTCCATATCTATTGTAGATATCCAATAACATACACCAAATACTAAATGTAGTATTCAATCTCCTCCTCTATTGAAAGAATTTCTTTAAGGATGTAGTCTATATTATCATTAATTATCCTAATAATCTATCCTTACATGTCAAGGAAGGATTCTCATAGGTACAAGATTGTTTTAGGCTTTGATACCAAATGTAATGCTACTTTTCCCCAAAAGTAATTAACTACTTGCAACAGATTTTACTAGAGTTAATATTAGAGTTAAGATAATTTAGAATATTCAATGAGATCAAAATAAATGTAAATAACAAACATAAATTACAACATGTGTTAATTAAAATAAAATCTCTCTGGTAAATCATTAACAAAGCGAATTGGACAACATTATCACATAATCAAATTAACATCAAAACACACATATATCATGATTGTAATATCCTTTATTAGCATTATGTTTAGTACTTAATTAATTACCATCATAGAAAGGAATAAATACATATCTTTTGGATCCTGAAAGTTGTTGGCAAATGGTCAGCGCTCCCCGTGGGATTCGTGACATGGACTAACCGCCTCCCATGGATTCATTAGCTCTGGTGCTTGTATCAAAAATTCACGGGTTGACCTTTTGGTTTAACGGCAATCGTGGGCCAACAATTAGTATCAGAGCCAAGTTCCTCGGGAATAAGCCTAACAGCTTGAGGAAGATCTAGGATGTCTTACAAGAAGGAAGCTTCGCAGTTCGATGGAACAAATTATGCTCTCTGGAAGGTGCGAATGAAAAGCCATCTCCTTTGCCTTGGATATAGAGCATGGAAAGAGATAGACAAAATATACTATGCCTCATAATGGTTTGACAACTGAAGATCAAATCAAAGAATATGAGTTGAACATAAAAGCCAAATATGCTTTGCTAAGTGCCCTGTCTAACACATAATTGATAAAGGTCATGGATTTGGAAACTGCTCATGAAGTCTAGGAGAAGCTGAAAAATATGTATGAAGGAGATACATCTATAAAAAATGCCAAATTATAGGGTTTGAAAGCAAAATACGAGAGTTTGAAGATGAGTGAAGATGAGAACATAACAACCTATATGCAAAGAGTTGATGAAATTGTTAATGGAATAAAATGAATGGGATGAACTATTGAAGAGAAGGAAGTTGTAATGAAAATTCTTAGGTCATTACCTAAGTCCTACAGTCACAAGGTAGCTACAATTGAAGAAATAATGATCGTGAAGGATGTCTCTGAGGACTAGTTACTTGGAAAACTTATAGCTTTTGAAATGAGAGAATTTGATGATGCTTTACCAAAGTTTGAAACCGCTTTCAAAGCTAGTAGAGCTGAGAAGTACAAAGTGGAATCTGATGATGAGCTTGATGAAATTGAAGCCAACTTTGTTAACAGACTACAAAGAGGCTCTGGTAAGTATAAACGTAAACTACCTTTCAAATGTTTTTCATGCGATAAGGTTGGTCACTATACTTCTAGATGTCCTGAAAGAATTGAGAGGAATAGAAAAAGATTTGAGAGTAAACCTAGAGTTCCAAAAAAATGCTGCTATGTTAGAGACATTGATGATGAAAGTGTGACAGATGATGAATTTGATGATGCTAATACTAGTGCAAATGAATGCTTGTTTATTGCTATTAAAGAAGAACCTGAGACTACTAATCCTACTAGTTGTGTAAAGGAAGAAAAACTAGTGGAGGAAAGTGCTTTGGTTGTTTAGGTGGAGAAAGACAAGGATGAATGGATTATTGATAGTGGATGTTCACTGTTGGTTTTTTCCCTGACTAGATGTTCATTCCCAGATTTCCCTACAAAGTAGCCATCAGTGATCAACAGGATCTCTGGGCCAGGGGCCAACAGTGTAGGAGATAGACTCTATTTTTATCTCCTCTTCTTCTTTAGGCTCTGCAAAACCTAGGGGGGTATTCCCTATTCAACACCCATGAGAATACGCTTCTGGGTTGGCTTGGGATGTTGATACAAAGCAGATAAATCCTCTTGTATGAAGACCAAAACTGTGGGATAAGTGCAAAGGGGCTAGCTTTGGGCTTATGTTCAATTGTGAATCAGAGGATCTTGGTCCTAAACTACTTCTACAGTCCTAATGGTTGTTTTGGAAGTTTGAATTTGATTTAGGCTTGGATGCAAACCTGGACCTGGTGTATAACCTCAACACAGAGCTAGATTGGTGCCTATCCAGGGCTTGGAGTCGGTAGACATACACCTGTGAATGATCAACATGAACATAATAAAACTAGATTTCAAGGGGATTTGTGTGATATCTACCTTACAGATACCTCCCAATACAGAGTGTTAAGTTATCTCTACTCATGGCATCCCTATTGCAGTATATTCTTCCCAACACTTAATCTGAAAACACTTTAATCTACCCCTTGAGCAGAAGTTGAAGGATCAAGCATTCAATACAGGAATTCTATATTCTAGAATACCAGACACCCCTTAGATATCTAGATTCAGAAGAAGGACACATGCAATATTAGAGACAGAATTAACAAAACACATGCAAATACAACATTACTCATATAAAATCAATCATGAAATCAGTAGATTCATGCATGACATACAACAAGAGATACATAAACTCACAAGACCTCCTGCACAGAGCAACCAAAACCAGTTGTATCTATTACAAAGCCAGATATGTCCAGTTTTCAACAACCGCTGAAAATGAGCAACACAGCCTGCTAAAATACAGCACAGAAGGTCCTCAGCATTAATTACATGGCCATTCAAAATTTGCCAAATACTGTACACATGAGAAGAATGGCGCTCATCAAAATGAATGCAGCAGGGGACAATATGGGAAAAAGTAAGAGAAGGGCAAGGGGTTGCCAAACTTGAGCCCTGCGCCACCGCTGGAAAGCTCTCCATTATAAATCAGGTACATGGTTGTTCGACCGTCGGCCCATAACTCTACATATCGCCATTGATGGCTCAACAACCCACATCTTCTCTTGGAAACCGTCACAATGCTCCTATGGAAAATTCTTGCTCAAAACAAGCCTGAAGATGCAAAAGAAAACTGATGCTCCAACTTTAAAACATGGCCGTCGATCAATCCGCCGATTGAAAATCCATGGCACCAAATCGTCGTTGAAAAGTCATCGTCCTACAAAAATGTGCCACGTAGGCACCTTGCATATGCATATTCTGCTTTGTGCAATGCGTCATCGACGTGACCAAGACTATCGGGAAGACCTTCCAATTTGCATGATTCAATATCCCACATTTGTCCTGCGGAGACCATTCTATCAATTTATAAACGGGGCCGCATGTAAACTAAGTGTTGAGTGTTTTGCCTCACTCGATCCAAGAATCTTTTGCCAATAGCCTATCGGCCAAACCCCTCATATCAGTCACTCCAAAATTTCTCCCATTGATACACATGTCATCCCGATCGCTAATGAATCATACCCCGTCGACCAGACATATACTATCGGAGCGACAGAAAACTCCACCGCCGACCACACAACTCATGCCGATGACACTTCCATCTCCCACCTCCATCGGTGTGACCTACACCATCGGAGCAACACTTCAAACCTACGCTGACTCCAAAAGCCACGCCGACGCCCACAAGCTAATCCATCAGCCAGAGTAACCCTATCGGGCCAACGTTCTGTGATCTGCCTGACAAGCAAAGTCACCCCGATGGCACGTCCAGCCACACTCCATCGGCAAGATCCACTGCATCGGTGAACACTCTGCCAACCTCCCCGATGCGCAATGTTACTCCGATGCAACACCCATCGGCGTAACCCCTTCCCATCGATGGAAGCAAAAATAGCTTCACCGATACACCAAGCTATGCCGATGAACACACACAAAAGCCTCAAACCACAATCCGTCGGTGAGACACCAACCATCGGCGCGAACACCATACTTCATACCAATACCACACATCACACTGATGGACATCCCCCGTCGGCATGACCAAGACCATCAGCCCAACAAAAAGTTTCCCCGCTGACCACACCACGTTACGCCGATAGCAACTCCATCGGCCAGATCGAACACCAAGTCCCTTCGATGGTCACCTCCAAAAAACCCTCATCGGTAAGACCCACACCATCGGCACAATCAAAAATCCCCTCGCCAATACAACCACTCTCACCGATGACCACCCTATATAACCCTCATCGGCCTATCGAAGAGACATGCAAGACAGCTGCCGATGGATAAAGTCTTAGCGATGGAATGAACATACCACCATGAAAAACATGGTCGCCAAGACAAAGGTGAACTCACACCGATGGCCATATAAATCTTTTGATTTTTTGGGAAGGTGCCTGCATGAAAAATTGCTTGAAAACTGGCAGTCAATTCAGGCACCAACATTCACATCACATGACTGGTGACAAAAGTAAGTTTGTGAGTTTGGAAAAGTATGATGGAGGACTGGTTAGGTTTGGAGATAATGCAGCTAGTAAGATTTGTGGGAAAGGATCTATTTCTTTTGATGGAAAGAACAACATTGATAATGTCTTATATGTGAAGGGTATAAAGCTAATCTTATGAGTGTTGGTCAGATGTGTGACAAAGGATATGATATAAGATTCAAATATAATGGGTGCAAGATCATGGAAAGCTCTAGAACAGTGATTGTTACTGGTAAGAAGACCAGAGGTAACATTTATCAATTAAGAGGAACTAATGACTACTGTTTATTGGCTCAGATAGATGAGAGTTGGTTGTGGCATAGAAGGATGTGTCATATAAATTTTGATAATTTGATGAAGATAAGTTCAGGTCAGCCTGTGAGAGACTTATCAAAGCTTGTGAAACCCACCAATACCATTTGTAAAGAATGTCAGTTGGGGAAGCATACAAGAACTAGTTTCAAGAGCAAAGAGCAATTTTCTGTCAGCTTGCTAGATCTAGTGCATACAAATATTTGTGGTCCTACAAGGGTGAGAAGTCTACAAGGTGATAGGTATTTCATGTTTCTTATTGATGATAATTCTAGAATGACTTGGGTTACCTTTCTAAGAGACAAATCAAAAGCCCTAGAGAAGTTCAAATATTTCAAGGCAATGGTTGAGAATGAAATAGAATTGAAAATCAAATGCTTGAGGTCTGATAGAGGAGATGAATTCACATCAAATGAATTCAACATTTTCTGTGAAGAGCAAGGGATAAAGAGACAGTTGTCTACACCTAGGACTCCTCAACATAATGGAGTTGTGGAAAGGAAGAACAAGACAGTTCAAGAGGTTGCCATGACAATGATGAAGGAAGTAGATCTGTTCGAAGTTTTCTAGAAACAAGCTATACATACTATTGTCTACATTCAAAACAGGGTTCAAGTGAAAGGTAATGGTACTAAAACTCCCTATGAATTGTCGTATGAAAGAATTCCTACAGTAAAATATTTTAAAGTTTTTGGAAGCAAATGCTATATCAGAAGAGAAGAAGATCTAGGGAAGTTTGATGAAATGTGATGAAGGAATCTTCCTTGGATACTCTACCAAGACTAAGGCCTACCAGTGTTAAAACAAAAGGATGAAAAGGATTGTTGAGAGTGCAAATGTGAAGGTGGATGAAGACAAAGGAAGAACATCAGATCTTAATGGCTACAAATCAGATGAACTTGTTGTCACAGTAAATGAGAAGAAAGAGGAACAGGAAGACAGTCAAGATGAAGAAGAATTGGCTATAGAAACTATAGTTACGACTCCCAGGTATGTGAGGATCAACCATTCAGAAGATCAAATTATTGGAGACAAAAGTAAAGGAGTACTGACAAGGAAAAGAGTTGTAGAAGAACAAGTGAATTACTATTTGCTTTCTAAAGTTGAACCAAAAACTATGAATGAAGCCTGCAATGATGAAAGTTGGGTAAAAGCCATTAAGGAAGAACTAATGCAGATAGAGAAGAATGAAACTTGGGAATTAGTTCCTAGACCTGCTGATAAAAATGTTATTGGAACCAAATGGGTTTTTAGGAACAAGATGAATGCAAATGGAGAAGTTGTAAGAAACAAAGCAAGGCTTGTGTGCAAAGGATATTCTCAAATTGAAGGAATAGATTTTGAAGAAACTTTTACTCTAGTGGCTAGGATTGAAGTAATTAGAATATTTCTGGCATTTGCAGCTCACAAAGATTTCAAAGTGTATCAAATGGATGTGAAGTTTGAATTTTTGAATGGTGAGTTGGAAGAGGAAGTTTACATTGAGCAACTGGAAGGATTTCAGTTATCAGACCAAGGTGATATGGTGTGTAGGTTGAAGAAAGCCTTGTATGGACTCAAGCAAGCTCCTAAAGCTTGATATGCAAGGTTGGATAAGTACTTATTGCAATTAGGGTTTAATAAAGGTACTACTGATAGTAATCTCTATTTCAAGATTAATGGTGATCAAATTTTGATTGTTGAAGTCTTTGTTGATGACATTATCTTTGGAGGCAATGAAGGTATGTGCATGAAATTTGTTGGTGAAATGCAAAAGGAGTTTGAGATGTCTATGTTTGGTGAGATGAATTTCTTTTTAGGTCTGCAAGTTACTCAATCAGATAAAGGAATCTTCATATCTCAATCTAAGTATGTGGAAGAGTTGTTGAAGAAGTTTGGAATGGAGGACTCTAAACTAGTAAGTACTCCTATGGTGACTGGTTTCAAGTTAAGTAAAAATGATGAATCACCTAAAACTGATAAAAAAAGGTACAGATCCATGATTGGAGGATTACTTTATCTAACTCAATCCAAACCTGATATAATACATGCAGTATGTCTTGTGGAAAGATTTCAAGAAGATCCTAGAGAATCACATGTGATAGCAGTCAAGGGAATTCTGAGATATTTGAAAGGCACGTCAGATCATGGCTTGTGGTATCCAAAGGACAATGATTTCACTCTCAGTGCTTATACAGATGCAGATTGGGTCAGAGATGTTGATGACAGAAAGAGTACAAGTGGAGGTGCTTTCTTCTTGGGAAATAGATTGGTTTCATGGCTAAGCAAAAAGCAAGACTCAATCTCCTTATCTATTGCAGAAGTAGAGTATATTGTAGCAGCATGTTGTTACACTCAAGTGTTATGGATGAAATAGACTTTAAAGGACATAAGAGTTGTATACGAAGATCCAATTGCAATCTTTTGTGACAATACAAGTGCCATAAACATTTCAAAGAATCCAGTGATGCACTCAAGAACAAAGCACATATAAATGAGGTATCATTTTTTGAGATATAAAGTGATAGAGAATGAAGTAAAGATGGAATGTGTGTCCTCAAAGGATCAGATGACAAATATTTTCACTAAGCCTCTACCTAAAGATACCTTTGAGTATCTTAGAGAAAAGTTAGGGGTCATTACCCCTCTTGCTTTGAACTAAGATGCATAGGAATGCATCAGTCCAGTGGTTCTCAAAGTCTCATTCTTTGATCTGGATTGATCTTTTGAGGGCTACCTCTTAGGGGAGTAGCTAGATGTTTCTGATAAAGAAAATGTTGATGACAGAGAAAGTTCAGTAGATCAGAGCAGCAACATGCAAGTATGTGCCCTTTGCCATTAATGTCAAAGGGGGAGAGAAATCATGTAAAAAACTCAGGGGGAGAAAGAGTACAGATGTGTAAAAAGAATGGGGGAGTATCTTGTCTTGATGGTCAATACAGTTTTTCACATCATATGTTGCCATCAATGACAAAGGGGGAGATTGTTGTAAGTATGCGCCTAATCAGTGTTGTCATTGATGTCAAAATATCAGTGTTGTCATTGGTGCCAACTGTGCTCTTAATTTTGATGTTTTTTACTATTAGAGATAAGGAGTAAGTGATCTTGATGTTGAGGATATTGAGAAAATTAGCTCATCTGGTGGAAACAATGTATTGTAGAGTATCTTTGTTTACAGAAGAACAGTCCAACAGTTTGCTCCGCATTTCCTGTAGAATGAATATCTTTGTCTGTAGATTGGAAGTTATTTAGAGGCATATCTGAAGATTCTATGTTCCAAGTTTGAGCCTCTGGTATGAATATTTGAGTGAGTCATGATCACCAAAGTAAAATCTACTTTTTCTAGGTATTCACTAGTGACAGGGAGATTGTATTTTGCTCCGCAATCCTCTGCATTGAAGTTTCTCAGTCAGTGGTTCTGGAATCAAGTTTGTAATGATGTTAAGTGCCTTCAACTCCAATGGTTCATTATTTGGTCATCCACAAGTGATCTTTTCTTTATGATAGTGGCTGATAGTGTTGGTTAAGTGCTCCGATTTGAAGAATATTCTTGACAGAATGGTTAGAGGTTGTGCGGATGTTCCTGGCAATTACAATGTGCTTGTGGATGTCTCTTGATCATGTTCCTACATTTGGGTTGGTCTGCGAAGAGAAATTGGATTGTGAATGAAGACTGCTCATGGAAGTCTTAGTGTTAACACTTGTCTTAGCTAACATGGTTGTTTTCACTAATTGTAGAGATGCATTGAAGATTGTAGAAGCATATCGTGGCATGAAAGATTGCAATTGAGTCACAGCTAGGGCGTGGGTTGAAAGATTGCAATTAAGTCTCAGCTAGGGCATGGCATGATCCACATACATATTTACATCTTTTCCTTAGCTAAATTTGTATTAGGTCCAGACCTATTTTATGTATGTTTGTAATGCCGACCTTAGAGATTGTTCTAATGGTTGATGAATGTAATGTCAACCTTGATGTACACTCCAAGGTTGATGAATCGTATATAAGCATGTAATGTAGTTGCGAAAAAGATGTCCTTATGGGAAAATGAAAAGATAAGTGCGAAGGTGTGAGAAGAGCAAAGTAGAGGAATTATAATGTGCTTCAATGGAACTAAACTAAGGCATGGAGTAGATGCTACCAAATTACTTCACCATCCTTTGGCAGTGAGCCACCCCTTGTTAATGAGTCATTCTTAGCAATGAGCCTCAAATTTTATAGTGAGCATTTTGGGAAATGAGCCTCTGTTTTTCGGTATTGATTTAACATATATATCTTTGTGGGCTAACACCTACTGTGGTTTTTCCCTTATAGGGTTTTCCACATAAAAATCTGATGTTTCATGTGTTGATTGTGTTATTGTGTTGACCTTCTTATTTCATGCTTTCATGGTTAAATCTGAATAACAGTAAATAAGTGTTTGATTTGTTGATGTTCATACGTGTTCAAAGTTTCTAGGACAATTGATTCACCCCCCTCTCAGTTGTCCGTTATATTTCAAAAATTGGTATCAGAGCAAAAGGTCGTGGGTTTGAATCCCCTTGGGTAATGCTGGGGGGAGTTTGTTTGCAAATGGTCAACGCTCCCCGTGGGATTCATGACATGGACTAACTGCCTCCCGTGGATTCATTAACTCTAGCACTTGTATCAGAAATTAACGGGTTGACCTTTTGGTTTAATGACAATCGTGGGCCAACAAAAGTTCTCCCAAATATCACTCTGAAGAATGGATTAGAGATTGAACCCTTTTCAGCTAGTGAGCACTTCCAGGAGGAACTCAGTTCTTATTCAAAACCAACCATGTGCTTCCAAGCATTCGATTCTTTTTAGAAAACACACATGTTTCTCAAGCATCCTGCTCCTTTTCAGAAATCACACACACACACAAGTGCTCCAGAGCCATGTTCAACAAAACATGCTCAACACAAGTGCACACAAGCCTTGGCCAGGACAATCCCGAGTGTACACTATACCCCGAGTTGGACACACACTGTGTGCCCCTTCTGCAATGCTCACTTCCATCCAATCAACAATACTTCTCCTTCATGATTTCTTGAAATTCTCTTATTTCCTCCTTTCTCCACCTTCTTCTTCCTTTTGAGTGATCTCCATGCCTATTCCAAGTCTCGCACAAATGCCTTATATAACCTTTTAAGGGTGATTTCTAAACCATCACACCTTTTCACAAAGGTTGTCATTAATAATGGTTTAATAAACATAATAAATCCTCCCTTTTAAAAGGGGTTTTTCATAATTATTCTTTATTTATCTCCCTATTAACCAAAGGATCATAATATCCTTTATTTTCCATCTCCCTTTTAATTATAACAAGTAAATAAACTTTATCCTCTTATAACTTTAGAGGGTTATTCATAAATATCTTTCTTTTCCATTTTTGAGAAAAAGTCACATAACAAGTTTCCTTATGATGTTGTGGTGCATACAATCTATCATTATGGATTTACACCACTTTCCATGTGAGGAAACTTCTCTCTAGACTACTTATGGCCAGTTCCCATTGAGCCACTCTAGTCTCGTAATGATTTTCTATTTATTTCATACCAAAAATTCAAAGCAAGCAAGATAGCCCATTTGTCTACCTTCTTTAATTATTACCCCTATGGTGCCTCCGTCTTTAGAGGATTCTCATGTTCCTTATTCTACATTCTAGGTAGATAAAGGAAATCAACCCATACAGAGTGCACCTCCTCGCTCCCATGCTCCTAGCCTATACTCCATAGTCTCCGGTCTCTTACACAACAACTTGAGATTGAAATGTTGTACAACCTCTTGCACTGCATGTTCTTGGGACTTCCAAGCCTTTGTTGGCTAGTTTTGTTCCTCCAACCTCTTCATTGGCATCAATAAAATCACCTCTATGAAGTACTCCCCCTCCTTCTCTTGTGTCTCCATAACCTTCGGTGGTTGCTTCTATTTCTCCTGCCCCTCTGATGGCACGAGGAAAGCAACCTATGTTGCAGGCATCTTTCCCTTCTACCTCTCCTATGGTCTCCCCACTATTAGTGGTTGTATCTATTTCTCCATGTATCCCTGTAATAATAGATGACGTACAACCCATGATGGAAGACCCCCTGTCTCCTTCAATGGAAGCCTCGACCCGTACTAGGCGGAACCAACTTGCGTGAGATCGCAAGTGTCACTATCGTGCCACAACCTGAGCACATATTGTTGATGTGTAACATCCTCACAAGAATACTTCTTCCTCACAACTACTTGTTGATTATGTTCCTTCTTTTTTGCCTTCATCTCTTCCATCCTTGACCCCCACCCCCATTGTCAATGCCACTCCTAGCACCACCCTACCTGCTCCTGCTTTTAGTGATGCTCCTCGCATCACCTTGGATGATCTATGCTTCCTCCATCTTGAAGCACCACCCCCGTTGCCCAAACATAAACCTAAGCACTACCCCAATCCACCCTCCCAGCGACCTAAGTACATCTTGCCACTACCTGCACCACCTCCTCTTCCTCCTCCTTCTTCTTTGATTTTATTGGAGGATGTTACTCTATATGTGTCTCCTTGTGATAGCAATGTGGAGCCACATATTATTTATATTTTTGATAGTGACTCTTGTGATTCCCCCTCTAAGGAGTGATTCACTGAGTCTGTTGTTGATATACCTGAGTTTTCCATGATCTTTACATGATTGTTGACTCTTGTTCCTAGTGCCTCAGAGGCTCCAGTTGTTATAGTTTCTCCCCCACACCTAGAACCAGGTGAATCTCCTTTGACTTCTCTTGCAATGGTTTCATTGTTAGCTCTCTCATTGTCCCTTTATGCTTAGCAAGATTGGGACCGGGCAATGAACTATTCATAGTCGACCCATGAGAAATTTACTTGTGTTTTGTGTGTTTGCTTGCTTAATCGTGATGTTTCTCTTATGTTGTGATTTTATGTTTGTTAGTTCTGTCTGAATGACCCACAATGTCCTTGTAGACACGTGGATACAGGAGGAATGCATCTATTGTGACATTCTTCTATTTCTTCCTACTTTCTTCTATATGTTATTTTTTTGTATATTGTTGTGACATTTTGGGGACGATGCAAAGAGTTGGAAGATTTAGCTTCCTTTCATGTTGGTCCCCAAAATTTTAATTTTAATTTTTATTCATTTCTTGTGTTATTCTTCCTTTGTGCTCGTAGTTTTACACGATTGGGGAGTGATGATGATTCATTTAGTTTTCCCTTGATGATTACCCTTCCCTATGCATATTGACCCTAAAGCATGTAGATCCCTTGGTGTCTTTTGGGTGTTGTTGCTTGTTTTATATGACAATTCTTAGCATTGCTTAGTGTCATACCATGCTTACACAAGCTTTTGTGTATCATGCATGTAGCATCACCTTTTGTTCTTGGGGGCAACCCTCTTTTTCATTTTCAAGATGTAGCTCTAAGAATATATTTGTTCATTTCTGTTTCCTTAGGCTCTCTTCCCATCTCTTGCTTTACACCTTTTTACACACACCACTTTGTTGAAACGATCCCTAAGGCATGGGTTTTTGATACACTCCATGAAATGTTTGCTCCCTATAGAATTTGTAGCTAGTGGTCCAAAGCAGATGCACTTGCTTGCCCTGACCACACTTTTAGCTACTTGTTTAGCACTCTTTGTGAGTCACCTAACAATGTAGTTTGTTAGTCCTAGTGGCCCATAAGAGTTTGATATATTTCCTAGCTCTCATAGTGTTCTAGCACTAGAACCATACTTGGCATCCTTCTAGCTCTCATAGTATGTTAGAAATGCCTCTCTGATGTTTCATTTTCTTTATTTGTGTGTGTACATGTTTTGTTGCAAAAAGTTGTAGATTGTGTATTAGATTATATGACTTGCTAAACATTGATGTTTGGGCAAACCATATTTAATCTAATCCCTTTTAAGATGTTTTTATATATGTGTATGATTCTGACATTGCCTCTTGTGCAGGGTTATTATCTGACACTATGATTTTGTGGGTTCTCACCCTAGGGGCTTCATACCTCTATTCAAAGAACCTTTTGCATCCGTACAGTGATTCTTTCTGGAGGTATAATGTTTCATGTTATTTCAATTATACATTGGTTTTCATATGCACATAGTGTCATACACTTAGTAAAGTGATGGTTAAATGTAACGTAGAAAATTGCACACCCTTGCAATTTCATGCTACGTTTTGCAACCACCTTAGTGTTTACACCTTATCTCTACATATAGGCTAGGGTTTGCTTGATTTTGGTCTATTTATCTTATTTTATTTAAAATTCATTATGATACTTAGATACTTAAATGGTCCTAAGGAGTCCTATGTGACCAGGAGATGGTTTTACCTAGACCTAAGTGCTTCACGCAGATGTTGATGCATCACACTAGCATTCTGCATCTGTTTGCTGGCATGTATCTATTTTTAAGCATTACTACACATCTTCAGTGATAATGGTGATTCTTTGTAACACCCTGTGGGGTTGCAGAACATCTCTTGACTATCTATTTTAGGATTTTTCCCTCCTCTTGTCCATGGGAAGAATTTGGAAGCACATTGAATCAATCTCTCTCACTCTCTCTCACACATTATGAAAAAACTTTGGCCCTTGGATATGATCTACATTTTTTTTTGTGCAAATTAGACTTCTACAGTATCTATTTAAGATTTTGGTACTCCTTGGTGGTGTAAGATCATTTCCATTGGCACTTGGAGGTTTGGTTCTATGTGATATTCATTGAAGAGGCTCTCTTTGTCTTAGGTTTGAAGTTGCACATTATCTTTGACTTCTTGGGAGTTTGTTGCCTCTTCTCTTTTATTTACATTGGTAAGATTGTTCATTGTTCTCCTCAATATAATTTCATTCTAAATCTATTATAGTTTGCAAAGTTCATTGTTTAGTGTAGATCACCATTTTAGCTTGTTGGGTGTAGACCACCACTTTTATATTTTGCACTAGCTGCATGATGAAGGTTTATTTCTCATAGACCATGAAAGTAAATCTTGTTTTGTTATTTCTCTTACCTTCTTAGATACACTTAGGATAGTGACACACACTCGTATTTCTTTGCTATTTCATTTCTCTCCATCAATCATTGCTAGTGGATGTACAAATATCAAAACTGGGACTTGACTAAGGCAAGTCCCTAAGTAGCCCAACCCTCCTTCTCTATCCTGTTATAGGTATTTCTGGAGTGAAGACTTCACAACCGCATGGAGGTTTTATGTATCTTCCCTTTGTTCTCGCTTTGTTTCATTTCCTTTAGTATACTTGTCTTTATTTTGATTCCTGTGTCACTTGGAAATTATTGGAGGTGTAGAGTGTTGAAGTATGTGTTGTGCAGGTGATTTGAATTCATACAGACTTGAAAAATTTTATTGTTGGCATGTTTGGACTCTAGCGCCCAGCGTAGATGTCCTCGCGTCATGTTGTTGTCCAGGGCAGTGGGCTTCATCTCTTAGCTACAGGTTCCATGTTCCAACCTCTTTTTACTTCTATTATCATTTTGTTCAAATTATGTTTACATCAATTAGTTTTCAACATTCTTTTCATTTTCCCGTCATTCTTAATCACCTAGTCAGGTTGGATTGCTTTGATTGGGATACATAGTGGTTTTGTGAGACCTATAGTAGGATCTTAAACATCTTAAGCAATAGATAACATAACCCTAGTGTAGTTATTAGTGGATAATTCATTTGATTGAAGATATTCAATTGAGAGGTAATTTTTCCTACACTACATGTAGATCAAAAGAAAGATTCAAGAAGAACAAGAAACATCATGAGAAGTCAAGATCCAAGACCAAGGGGAGATCAAAGTCTACTAGAAATTCCAAAGTGTTATGCTAGAATTGTGGCAAACCTGGTAACTTCTGAAAAGAATGTAAAGAAGAGGAGAAAAAGAAAAAGAAATTTGACTCTGATTCTAAATCTTAAAAGGAAGATGGTGATGTCTTCATTGTAGCTTTGGCATTGTGTGCAAGTGATAATGCATGGTTAATTGACTTAGGCACATCCTTTCATATGACCTCTAATAGAGATTGGTTTACACGATATGAAGAATTTGATGGAGGTAAGGTGTACTTGGGTAATGATTCTCATTTAAAGATTGTTGTTCATGGTAAAGTACAAATTAAATTCCTAATGGTAGAGTTAAGGGAATTAGTGGTGTGTTGCATATCCTTTGGTTAGCATGAAACCTATTATCTGTAAGAAAATTGATTAATGCAGGTATGCAAATTGTCTTTTATGATGTAGGATGTAAGATGGTTAGAGGCACTATGGTGATCGCAAGAGGTGTCATATTGGGCACATTATTTTATCTTGATACATGCATGGTTGAGTGCAATAGTAGTTTTGTTAAAACTAAGTCTTCATCTAGTTCATTGGATAAAGGAGTGGTATCTTCTTTTAGCGGATGCTTGTGCTTTTTCGGTACCTAAGGGTGCTCTTTCTATAAAGACCAAGTTACCAGTTGAAAAGACAGTGTTATGGCACTAGAGATTAGACCACATAGGAGAGAAGAGTCTAAGGACCTTAAAGAATAAACACTTTATTGAAGTATTATTTAATTGTAATCTTGAATTTGATTTTTGTGAAGATTGCATATATGGAAAATAAAACTACATTGAACTTTATTTGAGTTCTCATAAATCTTATAGAATTTTAGGTATTATTCATTTAAATGTGTTTGGTCTTGTTGGTGTTCCTTTAATCACAAAATTTGTTTACTATGTTACATTCATTGATGATTATAGTACAAGGACATGGGTTTATTTCTTAAAAACAAATCATAAGTTTTTTAGTCATTTTAAAAAGTTAAAAGCTATGGTAGAAACTCATACTGGAAAAAAAATTAAATGTTTGAGGATTGATAATGGTGGTGAATATTGTTCTTCAAATTTTGATAGATTCTACAAGGATTGTGGTATTCAAAGCTAAAAGACAACTTGATATTCTCCATAATAGAATGGAGTTGTAGAGAGGATGAACAAGACATTGATGGAGAAGGCTAGGCGTATGCTCAGTGGAGCTAGCTTGGAACAATGGTTTTGGGCTGGGATTGTAGCCTTTGCTTGCTACCTGATTAATAGGTCTCCTACATCAGTTCTTGTTGATAAAACACCTATAGAGGTGTGGTCAGGTAGAAATCCTTCATTAACGCATCTTCGTGTTTTTGGTTGTGAGGTACATGCACATGTGCTGAGGGAGAAGCATACTAAATTAGAGAACAAGGTTGTAAAATGTATTTTCATTAGTCATAGCTATGGTGTGAAAGGTTGCAAGATTTGGGATCTTGTTGCACAAAAGGTATTATATAATAGAAGTGTTATTTTTAGAGAAACTAAGCCTTCTTCCATTAGGTTGCAACTAGAACTAATAGAAATGAAAGATGTGGTTTACCTTCCTCCTATTCCAGAGAAATTTGAATCAAGAACCCCATTGAGACCAAAAGTTGAGGAAAACTCTTCAAGCTCGAGAATCTTTAGAAGAGGAGGAAGAACCTTCTACTTAGATTGTTTGAAGGTCAACCAGGCATAGACAACCACTCGAAAGGTATTCTCCTAATGATTGGAGATGTATTTTTTCTTTGAATACTAACATTGATGAACCTAGATCTGTGTAAGAGGCATTGGATATGCATGATGTAGTCCTAGAAAATTGCCATGGATGAAGAAATGGTAGCCTTGGAGAAGAATGATATGTGGGACCGTAGTACCTTTTCCTAAAGGATGCAAACTCGTTGGTTGTAAATGGGTATTCAAGAAGATAGGTTCATATGGGAATGTTGAAAAGTATAAGGCATGGTTGGTTGCAAAAAGTTACTCCCGGGTTGAGGGAGTGGATTAAGGTGAGATATTTTCTCCTTTTGCAAAAATGTCATCCGTTAGATTCTTGGTTTCTATTGCTATAACTTATGATTTAAAAGTTGATCAAATGGATGTAAAAACTACTTTCCTTCATGGTGATTTAGAGGAGGATATTTAAATGCCACAACTAGAACACTTTATGGTGAGAGGTAAATAAATTTTGGTTTGTAAATTAAAGAAATCTTTGTATGGCCTAAAGTAGTCTCCTAGGATGTAGTACCAAAAATTTGATACATTTGTGTTGAGCTTGGGATTTAAGCAGTCTAAATCATATCATTATGTTTATGACAAAATTGATGGTGATTGTTTCTTGATTATTGCATTATATGTTATTCATTGGGAAAGGAAAATAATTGATTTGTGAACTAAAATTTTAGCTTGCTGGTAGATTTTAAATGAAGGATTTAGGTGCAACAAAACACATTATTTGGATGGAGATAAAGAGAGATAGATCAAACAAAAGGATGTGGCTTAGCTATAGTAAGTATGCGAATTAAATTTTTTAGAGGTTTAACATGTAGGATTCTAGACCATTGTGTGTTCCTATTACTTTAGGGATAAAATTATCTATTACACAATGTACTACTTCTCCTTTAGAGATGGAAGACATGAGAAGAGTGCCTTACTAGAGTGCAGTTGGAAGTTTAATGTATGTCATGGTCTATATTATACTAAACATTGCCCAAGCAGTGGGAGTTTTGAGTAGGTTTATGTCTAACCTTGGATGGATTCATTGGATGCAATTAAAATAGTCTTCAGATATTTGTAGGGTACCTCAAAGTATTCCTTGTGTTATCATGGCAGCTTGATAGCTGAAAAGCATTCCCTAGATATTCATGGTTATGTAGACTCAGATTGGGTTGGAGATGTCGATAGTAGAAGATCTACCAGTACTTATGTGTTTACTTTATTTGGTGGTACAATTAGTGAGATGAGTAAGCAATAAGTTGTGGTTGCTTTGTCCACTATTGAGGCTAAGTATATGGTAGCTACTCATGCTTGTAAACAAATCATTTGGTTAAAGAGGTTGTGTTTAGATGTTGGGTTGAATCATGGTGCAATTACTATTTATTGTGACAGTTAGAGTGTACTTTATTTAGCAAAAAACCCAACATTTCATGTGAGGACCAAGCACGTAGATGTGCAGTATCATTTTGTTATAGACATAGTCGAAGATGGAAGGGTGAAACTATAAAAAATACAAAATTTAAAAATTTTGCATATGTTTTAACCAAGCCCCTAAGCATGGAGAAATTCAGATGGTGTTCAAAGTCTATGGGCCTCTTAGCCCCTAGCAGTTAGATTCCATGATGGTATGTTTCCATTTAGCTCTTGCAAGGTATTTGATAAGTGGGAGAATGTTGAGAATTAAGGTGTCTCAACCTTACAAAATTCCTAGATTTATTATTTTAATTATTTAGCATTTCCCAGATTATTATTATATTTTATTTTATTTAAATTGTGCTCCAACCAAAATGGCGCATTGGAATTTGTGGTGGCATATTTGGCCATGTGTCAGTGCTTTGTAGCCAATTGTAAGAAATTTTTAATTTGGATGTTTATAGCACGTATGGGACACCCTACTTTTGTGGGATCCCATGACAAATTTATGAAAGATGCTTATGACACATAAGAGCTAGAAATAGAGGGAGTTATTTTAATAATCTTGAATAGTATTGTGATAGATATTTACAATTGTCATACATCATTATTTTTAGTTAGTGGGAGTTGCAATTTAGGTGCCCAAGTTGGGTGGTCAAACTAGCAACTGCAGATGGATAAATGACTTACTAAAATAACTAGAATATGCAATCTTCGTGTGTGGTGTTGGAAATTTGGGGTCCTATTTGGGCACCATACCACTAGGTGGTTTTAGCACATTGTTTACAAATCTATTTATAGTTTCCAGGTTGCCCATTGCCTATAAATTAAGTGTTAGAGTTGTATTGTATCAAGAATTTTCAAGTGTTGCGGGAATGTTTCTAAAATCTTTTCAAGTTTATATGCTAGTGAATCTCCTATAAAAGCTTGCTCTGCAAGTGTGTTGTAATTTCTTGTTTGATTGAATAATACATTGAGCTAGTTTGGAATGTGTTGTATTGTTTATGCTTTCATATGTGTTTCTGCATAATTTTTGTAATAGTTTTAGATTATATCTTAAAATTTTATGTACATCCATCCTCTCAAAATTAGAGTTGGAAGTTGATTCCGCTACCTTTACTTCCTTACAAAAGGATGAAGTATGTAAATATCCAAAACATTATCAATTAAATATTACAATTAAAGGGTCTCATCCAAAACACGGATGCATCTAACCCACATAAGATAATATAATAAAGTACAACTATGCACTTATTACAATGGTCTCAAGGAGCCAATTTATAATAATTGCAAGATTACAACAAATAAGTGATACGATAAATAATATACCATGAGAATCCAACACACTCTCCAATAAGCTACCTCCAAGTTTGTCTATCCCCAATGGTGGTTTAGTGCCACCCAACCATGTGGCACCCTCAGGGCCACCCCACCATCTTGGGAGATGGGTCAAATTGGGTACAAATCTCACTCACACAATACATGGAGATATGACAACACTCACACGACGCTCAACATGTATAAAATACACCACATCCACATGAATGCACATGAATACAAGTCACATAAACATATGTAAGTGATCACAAATCATGTTAGATACCAAATCTGATGATAGGAAAAGACAAGGATCATAGAGATAAGAGAAGGAGTGTCATCAAAGTAGCATGATGAAAATGCATGATTTGTGAGTAGAACTTCCTCGTACAAAGATACTCAATGACATTCACCGACTTCCAAGAGTTGTGACATGTCCTTCATGACTGCGATCGAACCCATCATGGCGCATATATCTTGATTAATCATTTTATTATCCCAATGCGTATTGTGGTATCACTTAATTTTAAACTCTTCTCCACTATCTCTATTGATCTATTTATACCACAACAAGCGGTGAGAGCCCACTTCTTTCTTACTCAATACCTCAGTCTTGAAAGTTCATCACTCCAAATTTACAGTTTGAGCAAAGCACCTAATTCAATGCAATTATTATCACAACACAATTTGAAAAGATGCATAATTCTAAATAATAAAGGAGAACAATCTTTCCACAAAATAAAATATTTGTTTATGGCCTACAATGCAATTTTCATACATTTTCAAAAAACACCAAAACCATAAAATATCTCCAAATCCTCCATTAATGGAGTTGATTGTAACCTTAAATTTCTAACTTCTAAATTAGAAGGAATTTGCACATTATAAACATAACCTCTCTATGTTTAAAATGAATAGCAACAACATTCTCAAATAAAATTTGAAGAAAAATAATCCAATGAAATTTTGCCATAGTCATAGCTCTACTTTGTATATTTTAGAAAATTAAAACGTTCAAAATAAAACCTACAATTCGTATGCATTTTAATCAATTTAAACTCTAAAATAAGGAGGCCATATGCAACCACCTATTGTGGGTATGGAAAATGAAATAAATTTCATTCCAAATACAAGAAAAAGACAAAAATACCTTTCCAATATCAACTTGGAAACAATGGAAGACAAGTCTCTTTGAAGCACACAACTAAACACTCCAATCCTCATGATAATCCACTTCTAATCCCCTCCAAAACCATTCCTATCCCTTCCATTTCAATCCCCAAACAATTCAAAAATATATTTCTTTTCAAAGGAGAGAGATGGATTGTCAAAATGCAAAATGACAATTTCATGAAAATAAGTCTTCCCTTTTCTTTTTGATAATTCCATAAACCCCTTTTGCCTTTTTCTCCATTTCTTAGTTGAAGGATATTTCATAAAAAAGACCTTTTGAAAGGAATAAATATTTTATATAAAATATTACATTATTTCTTTTCTTTCAACACTTAATAAATTACCTTTACACAATATTAAAGTAAAGCTAATGCATTACAAATAGCTTAAAAAATAATATTTTATTACCTTTACACAATATTAAAGTAAAGCTAATGCATTACAAATAGCTTAAAAAATAATATTTTTGGTAGCCTTCCAGTAAAATTAAAATTTCCAATTATAATGCAAATTCTATTCTCTTTGCACAAAATACTTTATTTCCAAAAAAGGTAATTGAATTCACTTTAAAAGAAAATAATGCCATGGACCTTTTCCACTAAGGCATAAATATTATCTTTTTGACTCAACTATGATAAATATTTTGCAATGCACTAAGATAAAATAAACACATGCAAAGGATCCACTCACTTTACAGGTTTAATGATTCCAAAATTGCTACCGATTTGAATCTAGATTTTCATAGGGATTCACAAGACTCATCTTGCACTCAAACTGAGTGATATATAGGTTAACAACATGTTTTACTTAAAAACAACCTTCTCCAATATAATCATCATTGGGGAATAACCTTCTACACACTCAAGTCAAACATCAGACATGCCTACTCCACACAATAATAGCTGAAGCTACATAATCCACTCAATGTGATATAAATCATAAAATGATATCAATTCATCACATCTAACTGTAAATCATCTACAACTAGCATGATCTGGGAAATAAGATGCATAATCAACAATATTTCATAATGTTGAAATAGATATAATAATCACAACTATATCAAATATATCAAAAATAGTGAGGTTGAAACACTATAACGATCTAAACATATAAAAGCACAACATATGCATCCCATAATACATAATCAGAAATTCAATGCCAATTTAAAATCTCATCGGGAACACACCAATGATCATACAAAATATCTCCATAAAAGCATCTAGAGTGCATAATCAAAACACTTTGATGGTACAACACGCCTCATCAAAAAGTTCAGTGCAATGGATCATGACACATGATTTACATAATACACTGATATAACACTAGATATGGCATATAACATATAAATCAAGAGCACACAAGACATACACATTAGTGGGCATTATAATGTTTTTCTCTTAACCACCTTTCCTCATTGTGTTCTTGGATTATCTTGATGATTGTTTGATTCTCTTGGAGTTCTTCCAAAATTGCCTCTATGCAATGTTCCTTAATCCCATGACACATTTGGTGTGAAAAACCAAGTGAGAGATAGGAAGGTCAAACAAGAGTAATTTTGGTGAGCTTGTTTGCCTTGTTAAAGTCGTGATGTTTACTTGGTTTGAGTTGTTATGTTCGCTTTGTTTGTTGAATATTCGTTGAATGCCTCGTGATGTATTGAGGGCTTTTCTCTTTCTAAATATTTTGAATGATTCCAACTAAATGTGCTATTCTAAATGCACACAAAAGAGCTTCTATCTACTTCTTCCTTTTGTGTACTTTTCCAATTTGAAATATGAATTAATTAACTATATACAAATAACAACTCATTTATGACTTTTTAGATACAATCTATGCTATGCTTTTTTGTATTTTCAATAGAGTTTCACTAAAATTTATTTAAGGAAAGCAAATAAGGTAATCTAAATCTAATCTTCTTGAGGAATGAATGCTAAACTAACTAAGAAGCAACAACATAGTGTTACAATTCTTAGGCAAGGGTGTGTAATCAAATTACTAACAGATAAAGCTTTGCATAAATAAATTGCTTTTTTGAAATAAACGAACTTGGGAGAAGCTTGAAGAACTTTTGTAGTGTGCCCTTAGAGGGTCCACCTTTTATCCATAGTATCTTCTCCTCTTCTAGCCTTGGGATACTTCGCTTGATAGAAAGGGAAGATTGGGATTGGTGAGGAAGATAACATTAGCTTCTTGTACTTTGTGGATGAGCATTTGGGATTGGGCTTTGTAGTGAGGCTTGCAATCTTCTAAAGGTGATCCAATTCTTGGGGAAGGAATATATAGCTTTTTGTAAAGAGTTGTAGAGGCAGCCTAACAATTCTTCTATTTTATGGGGAGAAAAACTTATTCAAATTTGTTCAAAGCTTGTGTATGCAAAAAAATCTCCTCCCTTATAAATGAGAGAGGGGGAGTTTATATAAGAAAAAAGGAGAGGTTAACAAAGGGAAAATCAAGCCAAGGAAAGAATGGAAGCTCAACTTTAAAGAAGGAAAGAAAACATACTATCTCCCATTAAAAAAATTGAGTTTGGGTAAGGAAACTTAAGCAAATCTAAATGACTCATGGCCATACCAAATGATGAGAAGGTCACCCATGTCGGGATATGGGTCACCTCTCTTATCAGTGTTGGTTGCATGGGCAATCTCGCAGCTCACGACTCTAAAGTTTGTCGGACACCCTTGCAACTCAAAGCAAGCATTAGGACTTTCAGATGACAAGGAGGTTGGGAAGGCTAGGAAGATGAAAAACAAGGGGAAAGAACATTTGTAGAATGGGGCTAAAACACTAGGAGGGCTTCCATCACAACAAAAAAGACTGAGGAGAAATGAGCACTCCACGTGGATTGTGAGTTGGACGGCCAAATCATCATTGGACATGTTTATTAATCCATATGGTTTTGGATACTTATAGTGTCAAGATGCAAACTATATAAAACCATAAACAACCCTTGATCTACACCTAAACTAGTTGAAAAATCAACAACCACATTCATTTTTATTATATCTAACACATCTACTCAAAACAAACCCAAAACATATATTTTTTTAATAAATATACGATTTTCACCATTAGAAAATAAAACCTCTCGATAAATAGCAATAGGCCCTAGTGGCCTAGAACTATTGGTGACATCAGGGATAGCAAGGTCGGGAGGCATTTCAAATTCAAAAACTGAAGCCCGAGTTTCCCTCTTACCTAGTGGGAAAGAACAAGCATGCTTTTGTTGCGAAAATGTCACTGGAGGAGGGAGACGAAGCTCTGTTGGTATGGCTAAGGTACGTTGCTTCATTTCATTCCACAATCCCTACGCGTAAGCGTATTGTGTATGCTTGCTGGATCTGCTCAGAGATTTTGATTTCGGTGCAGCTGTTTAAAAGACCCAGATGAAGATGCGAAGAAGAATCGACTGGAAAGCTGCACGAAGCTTTTTCAGGAGGACAAGTACAAGAGTGACATCAGATTCTTAAAACTTTGGATCCTCTATGTAAGATTCACCAGACACATTGGCACTCACCTCTGGGTTTATTGTTTCTTTATTTGTTTACAGTGCTTTGGATTGTAAATGCTGTCAGGCAGATAGCTGTGAGGAACCCGAGCAAGTTTTTTTAAGAATGGAGGCAAAGGGCATTGGGATATATCACTCTTTGTTCTATGAGGCATACGCAACCTATCTAGAAATCCAAAGGAAATTATGTGAAGCAAATGCAGTATACAATTTGGGCCTCTCTAGGTAGGTATGCTGTTAATTAAGATGCTTGATGATAGATCACAGGTCCAAATTGTGAAAAGTAAATTGTACACAGTTTTTTTCAAGAAGCTTTTTACTCTAAGATGTTCATTTTTAAGATGAAATGGTTAAAGTTTTAATAGTTGTAAATGAAATGCCATGCCCACTGCAGGAAAGCACAACCTCTTGCAAAGTTGAAGTCTATGTACATCGATTTCCTCAATCGAATGCTTCAAATAGCATATCCCTCTTTTAAAAAGGTATGGCTGCACTGGCAGATTGTATTTTCATGTACGTGGTGTTTTTACAGTGTATCAAATTATGTGATGTTTATGTGTATCAAATCAAATTATGTAATGTTTATGTGTATCAAATTATGGGTTGATGGAGATTGACTTGAAACTATGCAGTTGAATCTCGATAAAACATCACATAACATTGCTATTGCTGTACTAGTTTTGTTGCACATTCCTTATTTATCTTTTTCAAGACAATTGAGTTCCTACTTCTTGTGATGCTAACATCCTCTTCCGAGAGCCATCAATGATTTGGTGTTAACCGAACTTAAAGCCCTTTTGATAGGGTTCATAGTTTCGTTGAGAATAACCTTGAAAACATTCATAGATAAATAGCCAATGTAACAACTAAAAATCAGGAATTAGCGTTTTACTATGATAAGTCCCCATGACTTATCATTTTAGTCTAATACGCTCTTTCAAATTTGCACTCAGAATGTTTACGGACACCAATTCACTGGGTCACAGATTTTACTACCGACAGTATTGCTCTTTAGTATCCGTTACTTGAGGAGGAAGGAGTCCAAGGCCTGACTTCCAAAGTAGAGCAAAGCTGAAGAGGAATTGTTCAGCTCTTTGCAGATAGGGGCTTCTGAACTGTAAGAAGACTTGACTAGTGAATTTGAGTCTCGATGGACAACACATGACAGCACTACGGGCCAGCTAAAGCAAACTCTAGATAGCATAACAGAATGGGAGGTGACCATTTAGAAGGCAGAATCAGAAATGAGGGAAATCATTGGCATCAACGGATGATTTGACAATTTTGTAGCACACCTAAGGATCCAGGCCCCAAAAATCTTGAGCTTCGCTAGCAATCCCCAACAAACTATACAAGAATATAACTTGTCTGGGGACAGACAAGGAAACTGGTATGGGGGGAATGTTGGATGGGAAGAATAATGGTCAGAGGTAATCTAAGCACATGGGTGAGGTGGCATTCTGGTTAGGGCTAGGGATGCGAGAAGGAATTGTGGCCAAGTATTTTTAAGAGAAATCTGCACCAGCTGTTCATTGGTAAATCTCCACCACATATCCAGAAGGTGAGAATATTATATAAAAGAGACCATGGTAGCAAACGTTTTTCTTGGGAATAAATTGGCAAACCAAAAGAGAAAGGTTTGTTCAATTAATTGGGAAAATTGGGAAAAAATCGGGTTAGGGTTAGGGAAAACATTGGGGAAAAAACAAAAAAAACCTGAGAAATCCAAAAAAAAACCCAGAAACCCTATTTTTTTTGACTGGAAAATCATGATTTTATTGGAAAAAATGTTCTTTTCCCAATAAAATCCTCAAACAATTGGTTGAAAATTGGGTTGAAAAATCAGGCCAACTGATCAAATAAAAAAATCACTTTAAAAAAAAAATTTGGCAGGGGGTGAGTGGTGGTTAATTAGGATTAATTGGCAATTTTTATTAGACAGGTAAGTGAGGGAATCTATTTGGGGCCCTTGCCCATGAGAAAAAAAAAAAATACATTCGACAAAACTGAGGATATACATCCTAAAAAATGAAGTACTCAACTTCCAAAGAAGCCTAAAGAAACCTATCAAACTAGAATTTGAGAAACCCTCTGAAATTGAAACCACCAAAGTAAAGGAACTTGAAATCAGCCAACATCAAGGTGAAGACGAAAATCAAGCTCTTGTTGAAGCTAACCTCCTTCCTCTTCGGGAAAGAAGAACCTCCATGGTCCACTCAGAGTCTTCTCCAATTGAATTTTGAGCTTCCAAACAGAGCCTCTCTGCTTTTAATTACCTCCCCTTGCACTTTGCCGTAGATCCATAGTTAGGTTTCATTTTCTTACTTTTTGTTTGTGAGATAGTTAGAATGTTCATAGAGGCTAATTGATCTTCCACTACCACCTCCTCCTGCTGATTTCTACTGACCAAAAACTCAATGCCATCAGTCTCCTCAAGCACCTCATCTGATAAATCCTTAATCAGTGTAATCAAATTCTCAGAATGGGCCAATCCCTTAAAAAGAGACTGACATTATTCATGCCGTTGTCCTTTATCCTTGGCACTGACTTCAGAAGAGGAGTGACAGTTCTCAAAAAGTGCCCATGGTTCCTCTACACAAAATATTCATTCGGACTGCCAGCTTTCTGAGTCCATTTTTTACAACCGAAGAGTGCTACTTCTCATAGGAATCTTTGAAGAACACTCCACCAACTTGTGCCTTATATGATTGCAGCAAAAACATTTGAAAGGCAACCCTCAAAATTCAGAAATTAAGTCTGCGATCCTTTGGAAGATAAAATTTTAAGGGAGTGGAAGATGGGTTCAGAAAGATCCACCAAAACGCAAATCCTCACAAATCTGTTTTGAACATCATTTGATACCTTATCTGCTACTTGTTGAATGAGACTAGCATTTCTTATCATCAACGGAAGATTGTACATTCTAACCGACATAGGAACCTTAGTGAAGGAAGCAACAACCAGATAAAAAAAAGGAGACCAAGAGCACATGAAAACTCCGAGCCTTCCAAAGAACCAAGGACCATCGTTTCACATGAAATCTCTATCTTCAATAGTCCTGAATTGAACCAGAAAAAAATTCTCCAACAAGGAAAGAGAAGGGTCATAGATGTTGCTCCACATAGAATGCATCCATTGAAAAAAATCTTCAAAAGATGATTTCTTCCCCAAACATCGAAACATTAGTAATCTGTTGCCAATATCCTCTTCAATAGAATTTAAACAGTCATCTTCAATAAACACTTCTAGCACATCTTCCACCAAAAACACTGGCACATCTCTAAAAGAAGAGGAAATTGGAGCTTCTTGAGCCTGCTCTTCTTCAAAAAACAAGCTTTTAATGGGGGAGTTAGAGGGGACACACTCCTTTGAATCTTCACCATCTAATTTCCCAACCTAGCCCGCCTTGGATCAGAGGGTGAAATACCTTGGATTAGTTGTTTCCGATCAATCAAGGTAGGAGACATATTGTTGTTTAATTGGATGATTTTCTTTCTACAAAATGTGCTGCAACACTGCATTTTTGCACTCCTAATAGACTTTGTCATCTGGTGACCCCTCGTTAGGTTGGATATTCAACATGATGGTAGAGGGTTTGGACAAATTCAAAAAACCGTGTGTTAGAGGGGGAATGGCAACGCTTGAGGACTTCCCTTTCTTATCACTTGTCAATGTCCCCTTTTTACCTGCACAATCAAGAGACGGAAAGGAAACCCGAGTTGCATTGTCAGGCTCAACCGCACTAGCTTCCTCCAAATTGGTGATCTTGCTCACCATTTGTTGCTTGCTCCATTTTAATTATAAGCTGATTATTGGATTAATTCACGATTGTTTTACTATGATAGAAACCTTCTAATAGAAAAACAGGAACAATAATAAGAGAGATAGTAGTAGAAGTGTAGAGATAGAAATCTATGTAGGAAAATGGCTAAGTATGGTTTGCACAGAAGTTTGTAACATTGAAGACTTATAAAAGGATGTCATGTTTTGATGTAAATGGTTGTTCATAAATAAAATAATGAAAGCTTTGTTCCTATTTGTATTGCTTGTTGATGTGAATGAATTGATAATTAAGTAATTTCGTAAATAATAACAATAGTTTGTGCAATCAATTGTGCCACAAATAACTAATATGTGTGACACCTTTATCCTCGTGTGCATTCATGTGAACCATTGACGAGGGGTCTCGGGGAGCTGTGGCACCTAGGGTGAGCTCTTAGCTCCTTTTGGCCTGAGTGATATGTTGGTGGGGCGACTCCTTTGTTGGGTGATTGTTGGTTTGTGCAGGACCAGTAACTGACTAGCATGCACCCAACAATTACCTAAATAAATTATGACAGTGACATAATTAGCTACGGAGGAGCTTAAGGCAACATTCTATACTTGAACCATTTCCATTTCATTATTTCTTTGTTATGTACCCTACCTATTTTGAGACATAGTCATTCCAAATAAACCTTTGCTTCAAACTTAATTCTAATATATAACAATATTTGGTCCAGTGATGGTCTGCTCAAATCTAGCCTAAGCTTAGTGAGAAATTAATAAAATGATAAAGAGAAAAATGCTAAGACAACCATAAGAACAACAAGCTACACAGGAAAGTGAAAAGCAGATTTATTTTCAAATAGAAACATATTACTGTTTAAAGAAGGTTGAACTTATGATTTTTCCAATTCACTTTACAATAGCCAACTGATTTCACATGAAAGCCAATGCCTTTTCTGATAAAAGCATACACTTACCACGTTTCAGACTGTCCACTAAATAGGAAATGATCAAAATGAACTATTTGAGTATCAACTAAAACAACATTTAAAAGCACTAAACAAGCTTATTAAATTTTTTTATGGAAGCCTTTGTGGTGGGTGTCTACTTCCATTGGCGTAATTATGCCATGGTAAGCTTTGGAAGATGGATGAAGAACACAGAGATGGAAGTGTGCAAGAGATTCACAGAATGCTAAGTTGAATCTTTGAGGATGCTGAACAAAGTGAAAGGATAAAATTATGTTAAGCCATTCAAAATGAATCTTGACGTAAGAAAGCAGCATAATGTAAACATGAAATAAATAGTTCAGTTGATTTCATTTAAAAACTATTTGAAGATAGAATTGTAAATATATATGATTTGAAGACAACAAAAATACGAAGCATAGTATCAATGCCAAGATTAAGCATATCCCAGTCCTCAAATTGCAGTATATTAATCGCTCTGGGCTCACTACATTACTGGTTACTGCCTTGGAGGACACCATACCGGTACTGGTCCTGATACTTTTATTATTGTAGGCAGTTGACTAATAATAAAAACATAAAAATAGTGCTGATCTGGGTAGGACAGTCATAATAAAAACTTAAAGAAAGATAAAATGAAGATTAAAAAAGATAAAATGAAGATTAAACACACACTAAAAAACAGAAAGAAACATGCAACTAAGTAAACTGATTTGAGTCCTACAGCATCTGGCTCTAATGAACGAATTGCCAATTTGGATTGTCTTGATGAAGGGCAATATGATGATTTGGTTAACGTAATTATGAAGTTTGACTATGGCCATTGTCTATTTTCCTATTTTGAATAATATAAACCTGTGTGATATATCATATAGTATGACTAATTATATTCTGAATTATTAATTATTGGTATGTTATGTTTCTTTTATGCAAATAACATTGAAATTATGATTTATTTTGTTTATTTATATTTTTAATATTTTTTGTATGGACATAACCAAGCTGTACCATATCTAGGGTCCAAAAAATGGCAAACCACCATCCTTGAATCCTGTACCTAAACCTGTACTGGAACTTATCTCTGGGGCATGAAGCCAACTTAAGAGTGCTCTTTTTAAAATTCTAACCTAAGAGACTAAGCAAGACAGCAAGACAGAATTTAGATTCAGGCTTCAGATATTGTATACATTTGGCAGGTGACTTGAGATAATAAAATGGAAAGACTGAGAAAATGATAAGTCAATAGCGCACATGCAAAGAGAATAACAGATGGAAATAGAAGTCCAATAGAGCAAATTGGAAATTGGCAAAGGGCCAAAAAGATCCTCTTTCCTTCCTTAATATCATAGTTGGAGGAGGCTAAAGTCAGAATTTCAACTGTTCAGGGTAGCATTTTGTTATGATTGATGTGTTAGGGAATGTAAGTGGATGGGTGTAATGTCCTCTTTTGAGATTTTTAGGAATTTTCTGATTTGTATAATGTTCTGAATTTTGAGGAAAAGAAAACCGAAACAGAAACAGGCGGCTGGAAATCTCTTAACCAATCCTCAACTACGACACACAACTTCATATAGATTTTTTGAAATATGATATATATTCTGTATTTTCTGTATGTTTGCAAACTGAAAGAATAGGAAATGTAGATAGCTACAGCAACTATGATAATTTGAAAATTCCCTCTTATACCACAATATTCAGACATGCACTTTGTTAAACCAGCTGAGATTACATAGAAATTTAGAATAAACAAGAGAGTGTGCTATATGCTGTGGTGGCAAATTGCTTCAGATCCAGCACACATTGCAACTATTAATAGATCTTCAAATTAATACCTCTGGTTATAACCTTGATCACTGTCACTTGAAACTCCTTGTGGTCAGCTGAAGTTCTACAAATTAACCCTCACAGGCACAGTTGAGAGGCTGGTATGCTGCACAGCACCCATATGATGACAACACCCTGCAGTAAAGGCTAGCAATGGTACGATCAGAACTGTATTGGCTGGAATACTGCATACACCTTGTATGGAGCGATCTATCATGGATGGGTTCCTTGCTATGTCTTCAATTGCCTGTTGTAGAGATGTGGCGGATATGATAGCAATGAGAATTTGGTATGATATTGGTAATTCCAAATTGCCATAGATGACCAACAGTTGTGATCTTAAAGTCTAAGTGTCAGTGTTAAAATCAACAGTGAACCAAAGAATGATTCTTGTCTATGGATGCGATCCAATTGTTATATGCTCCAAGTTGTAATAGAATCGGCCCAATCAGAACATACTTTAGTGATGAAGGATCATTCCACCAACAAGATGCCATGGATCAGGATGAGGAGTGAGCAGAAACTTAAATATTATTGATGGTAATCTGTTTAGCAGCCCAGACAATCACATCGATCCACATGGTATGGTGGCTAGACCATCAAAGTCAAACTTATCTATGCGGCAGTCTACATAAGGCTTACAGTACTCTTAATTCTTGAATGTGCAGTAGGTACACTTAATATGACACCTTCAAAGAGTTAGTATAGAGTAACAATATGAAATGGTCCCACCAAGGGAAGTGATATTTAGTTCGCAGCCTCCAATTAATCACCAATATAAGTTTAAAAATGGTGCGGCAGATATGAACAAGTTATTTCACCATCAAACAAATAAGTAGAAATATTATGACAGATAATTTGAAAGATAAGATTTGCTAAGGCAAATAAATAATTGATATTCCTTTCAGATCTGAAAACTGCATTGCTTAACAAACAAAATCTGAAAACTTATAAATATCTTCAACAATCTTGAAGTTCTTCTAGACCTCCAAAATCTTCAATAATTTGCTTGCAATATGAATCGATCAATCACCAACGATGAGCCCAATTGCGATCCTTGAGTAGAATTGCCTCAATAAGCGAGAGGGTTTTCATCCTCAGACCCGTAATGGAAACCTAAGGGTTTTCATCCTCCTATCACCTGCACCAAGGGTTTTCATCCTTGAATGCTGAAAACTCCAAATTGGAAGGAATAGAAAATTTGACATAACTGGATGATTTGCTTTGTGCCTTGATCTTTTTTTATAGTCGCCCTTTTTTAAAAAAATTTTTAATTTTACTTTTCCCTCCAAGTATTTAAAAAATACTTTTTAAATTACATTTGAATAAAGTGTAAAAAACACCTTTCTAAAACATTACATAGGACCTAACTAATATTTAAGTGGCCAAAAGTGATCGGGCCCACTTAAAAATATTATTTAACTCTTTGGTTCTGAAAAAGGGGACATGACAATGGGGCCCTAGTAATCTGTTTTGGCCTAGCCATTGGTCTGATGTTTACTGAATGTGAGTTACCTTTGGCTAATGTGGCTTGTTAATACAACTCAAGGGGACTTTAGTGATGAGCACACGATTATACTGAGAGGGGGGGGGGGGTGAATTAGTATAAGATAAACTTTTACTTCTTTCAAAACTTAACAACCATAACAATATCAATCACACAAGATCTACCAATTATGCAACACAAAGAGAACACAAGATTTATGCAGAAACCCTTATGGGAGAAAACCATGTCAAAATATTGCTTATCTTTACAAGCTTTTGTAGGCACCAACCTACAGGAGACACCAATCCCCTCTTGTATAATTTGTAGGCACCAACCCACTGGAGACACCAATCCCCGCTTGCAGAATTTGTAGGCACCAACCCACTGGAGATGCCAATCCCCGCTTGTAGAATTTGTGAGCACCAACCCACTAGAGACATCAATCCCCACAATTTGTAGGCACCCTCCTAATGGAGGCACCAACCCCACTGCTAAGCACCAACTTAGTGAGAGACACAAATCTCTCTTTTAGGAAGCACCAATTTCCACAACAATGTTCCACCTTCAGGGTGTTGCTTCTTCAATGGATGATGTACATCTTAAACTCTTCTTGTAAATGATACATTCTTCACAAATTTGATGCACTTGATTTCATATACTTTCCTCTTTCAAATTTGAATACACCTCTTCACAAATTTTCCCACACATACATTCTCCTCCACAATAATCTGCCTTCTATCAAATAATTATTCTTGTCTTTGTACAAGGCTGCTTGAGTTTGAATGGTATCTCTTTTTGTTCTTCTCTCAACTGTTGGTGTTTTCATGATGTTTCTTCTACATTCCACTCACATCGTTTTCACCACCACTCACAAACTTCATTTATTCCTTTCATATGCCTCTTCACCCAAGAGACATGATCCTTCACGAAGGAGATGTCTATTATTAATATATTCTTTTTATTCCTTCATGGATATTTGAGTTCACTTCCCTTTTTGATATATCCTTTTATCTCCTTGCTTCTTTATATTTTCTTAATACAAATCTGCTGGTGTATGTAAGATATATTCTTTTTATTCCACACACTACACACATTTGCTTAATATACATTCAATACACCCATAAATCTGCTTCCATATACTCAGAAATCTGCCTTTAATGATCTTCTATTTATTCTCCATACACAGGTCTGCTGGTGTATATATGATATGTCTTTTCACACTCTACATCCTCTTTCCACAATTCTTTCTCTTTTTTATATTCCCATATCCAAGTGAAGTGATACACCTCTTTGAATAGAGATCTCCCTTCAAAGAGACATGACTTTTTGTTCAAAAGCTAATCGCTGAAATTCTCTTTTCCTTGATCGCTGCCTTCTTAAGATTAACTGCTACTAATTCCAAACCTTTTAATCTTTGCTTGATCGCTGCCTTATTGAGTGTAATCGCTGCCCATACTTAATCTCTGCTCTTCATGATATATTCACATTCATAAGCTAATCGCATCATATACTAAATATGATCATGTGTAATTTCAAATTAAATGAAATATAGCTTGGGTGCCAAAGGTGATCGGCTTTTTAAAACAAATTTAACTTTAATTTATTTCCATGTCCATAAAGGAGTCGACCATCTTTACAAAATTAATCGCTGCCTTTGTCTTCATAATGTTGGCCCATATAACATCATATACTCAGAAATCTGCCTTTAATGATCTTCTATTTATTCTCCATACACAGGTCTGCTGGTGTATATATGATATGTTTTTTCACACTCTACATCCTGTAATAAATATTTTGCTTGTATCATCTTGACAATTCAGTGTAGCATCTATTGGAAGCTGTTGATGGATACCTGGGATCTACTTGAGCAGCAATTAGAGTGTTACAGTCAATTACATCATTTGTAAAAGGGGTCGTATCTTCCAGGTTATAGCTGTTTGGTACTCCTTGATCAGTCATTTTGGTTTACAAGCAGCACTGGGCACTTAGAAGGGGTCTGCTGTAGGTGTTGAGGATATGTATATATATTATACTACAGTTCGAGCCACCAATTAACATAATTTGTAAGTGGCAATTTCTAATTCATGTAATAAGGAAGTACAGGTTGTGTAACTGTAGGCTATATTGTAATCTCAATCTGCTTTAACGCATTATAATCATTCAGTTTGTCTAACATTTGAGTATACATTCAGTCAACTGTTCTTCATTGTTTCAGTGTGGGTTTGTTATCTTTTCTAAATACTATACTGTTTAAAGGAGTTCAAATCTGCTGTGATTGTTGTAGCTATTGACATTAATAATCATTTCAGTTTGATGACATCCAGAGAACAAAAACTAAATTAGGAAAAATACTATTTTTCTAGTTGGGGACATTATAGTGGTATCAGAGCAGTGATCTTGCTAGCCTGGTTTGGGGAAGGACTAATTTGTTTGATGCAGATCTAATGGCAGGAAATGACGTTAATAAGAGAAAAAGATGTGGGAGAGACGCTGTACTGAGCAGGGAAAAGACTTGAGTGTCCGCCTTTGCCAAAAGATGACATACTCAACATTTTGGGAGAAGTGGAAAATTGTTTATCCATGGTAGAACAATCACATTATGAGACTATGATATGAGTAGTGAATCCATCGATGATTTCTTTGGTTAAGCCAAAGCTTCTTAGACACCTAGACAAAGAGGTAAGACTTGTAGTTATCACTTGTATTAGTGAAATTACAAGAATAACAGCTCCTAAGGTTTTGTACAACAACAAAACCATGAAGGAGATATTTCAGTTGATTGTAGAAAGTTTTCAAGGTTTAGATGAGATTAAAGTTTCTTCATTTGCAAGGAGGGTCTCGATTCTAGAAACTATGGCAAAGGTTAGGTAATGTGTTGTGATGTTGGATTTTGAATGTGACGATCTTATTCTTGAAATGCTTCAACATTTCCTTTCAACTCTTAGTAATGTTAGTGTAGGTTTTTTATTCCTTTTCATAAGGTTTTTCCTACACATTTATTTAAGGTTGCTTAGGCTAATAAAGCATGTTTTATTAGGTGAGAGGATTATGAGGTGTCACCTTCCTACATGTGAGCATCCATTAGCTATCTTGGGAAGATACTTTGCTATCTTTAGTTCGATAGATGGTCGCTCCTCATTGGTCGGTGTTGTCACCTCCTCCCTCTCCTTGGTCTATATAAGCATGCTACCTAGCTTGTATTTTTATTTGATATTGGAGATAGTTATATGATGCTATTTTGCCTTCCGAGCATTTCACATCAATCTCTTGGTATCATTGTTATGCTGTTTCGATTGCTTTTGCATTTACAGTTTATGTTTCTAACTTTTTCAATTGATTTTGGGTTATAATCTGTTTTACGGATTCTAACATGGTATCATAGCAAGTTTTGTATGGTTAGATTCTTTGTAGAGATCTTGCAAAATCCTGTATACTCTTCTTTTGCGTTTTTCGAACGATATGGAGAATCAGAAAGGATTTATGAAGATCCAGTAATCGTTTTTTGCATGTATGAGATCTGAGTGATTGCAACATCTTCAGGTAGTCTGGCAGCATTTTTGACTGTTCCATTGCATTCGGGAGGCTCTTAAAAGTCTTTTTTGGCTTTCATTTCACTCATTTTGGAGATCGTTGGCCATACTTGCAAACAAGGGTTTTGAAGCTTGCATATTTTGTGTTTTCATCAATATTGCAGGTTACAGCATGCCTTTGCTTGTCTTAGGTAGCTGATTCAGCCTTTGCATGTCGTTTTTTGGTTGTTGGGATTGTTTTTTATTGTTAAAGGCATTTGTTTTACATTAGATCCACATCTTTTGTACATCAGCAAGAAAAACGCCTTCTGGGTTTTGTTCGCAGCATTGAAAAACCATCTGAGTATTTTTTATTTTTTGCATGCAGCCTGTATATTTTGTAGAAATGAACTTAGAAAGCTACAACAGTACCCCTCTCCGTTGGCAGTTGCATATTTGAAGGCAATTTTCAAATGCTCTGTTCTTGCTCATACGGACTTTGTTTCCCACGATTTTTTTTTTTTGATTTTGACAATTTTTTCGTGCTGTATTCACTAGTGCAGACTTTTTTGATTTTGATGCAGAGAATTTTCAAAAATTAGAGATTCTTAGTCGTGACTGTACAATTCTCGTTTTGGGAACTTCGAAGAAGTATAACTTTTGCATAAAACCTTGAATCGAGGTGATTTTTTTTTTGAAAGTGAATGTTTTTTTGTATACTTTGCAGTGGTGTTGTTTATTTCACTTAGTATTGTGCCAAAATTCTATTTTCAGCATATGCCCTTTTTGAGGATTTATAATAGCATTGAGATCAAGTCCACTCAATATTTCTTGTTGGTGGCAATTGTAATCGCACTAAATATAAAGTGCCAAATCATCTTTTCTTGGGGGGTTCTTTGATTGAGTGGAAAGGGGTGTCTTATGTGCTCTCTTTGAGTTACATCTTTTATGGGGTTATTTTAATCATTTTTGAGGGTTCATCATGGATTTCGGCTATTTCCATCCTTCTGTTGTTAAGTTAACCTCAAAGAACTATTTGTCTTGGAAACAAGGTATAAAGAATCAATGCCTTGAGCAGGATCTATTGCCCCATCTCCATGGACTCATTCCTGAGCCAAGTGACTATGAACAAAAGAATGCATGGTTTAATAATAATGACATGGTCTATGGACTAATATGTATTACTATTTCTGAGGATATTCTACATCACATAGAGCACGCTGAGTGCCCTTTCACTACTTGGACCATCATCCAGTAGTTGTATGGAGACTTTGGATCTTCATTTGATAGTGATGTTTCCTTGGATGACCAGGCTCTTGTGGATGACACTGAGACTTTTGTTGCCCCTTCTTGTGTGGACACATCCTCATGGGATGATCAGTCTATTTGGTTGACATACATTGATGCCCCATCTACAGTTAAGGACATTTCTATTATACCTGTTGCTTCATTAGATTCTAGAGATGCTTCTTTGAGAGTTTCCAGTGATTCTTTGCAGCAGGATCATTACAGTTTTCTTGATTTGGATTCCTCTTTATCAGACATTGCATCTTTGTTTGTGGAGTCTTACATTTCAGATTTGGAGGCCACATTTGAGGGGTTATCTCTCCTCTTTTATGGTAGTTCTTTTGTCCTTGCACCTTCTACTACTACAGAGTTCAGAGAGGCTTCACCGAGGGTTTCCAGTGATTCTTCGCAGGACATCTCGTGGGATTTACTTTGTAGCCACATGGCATGCATTGACATTCCACTTTCATACATCAGTTCTTCAGATCCTGTTCTTCATCAGTCTTCACATGATTTTGAGATGTCACTTGTTTCAGTTAGGCCTGAGACTCCTGATTTGATTGTGACTCATTTCAACATCAGCATGATGACACTTGAGCAAAGTTTTGAGACAAGATACATCATGAGGCTTCCTTCCTCACCTTGCTTCTTTGAGTGAGAGTTACTTCGACATTCACCATTGGAGTTGTTTCTTCCTAAGGGGAGAAATGCCATTTGCCACAAATGGATCATCTTCAACATTCATAGATGGGCATCATCCTTCGACACTGGAGCTACTTCATTGTGGGGGGTTTCATAGTCTCTTTCACTCTCTCTACTTTGGGGGGGTTTCTTCTCTCTCTATTTGGGTGGGCTTTTCTCTCTTCTAGAGGGGGCTTCTTCTCTTTGGGGGGAATTTTATGTTCATGGGTACCTCATCAGGCTTCATTTGTCGAGACCCATCTCTTTACCCACCTAAGCTACGCTTAAGGGGGGGTGTTAGTGTAGGTTTTTTATTCCTTTTCATAAGGTTTTTCCTACACATTTATTTAAGCTTGCTTAGGTTAATAAAACATGTTTTATTAGGTGAGAGGATTATGAGGTGTCACCTTCCTACATGTGAGCATCCATTAGCTATCTTGGGAAAATACTTTGCTATCTTTAGTTCGATAAATGGTTGCTCCTCATTGGTTGGTGTTGCCACCTCCTCCCTCTCCTTGGTCTATACAAGCATGCTACCTAGCTTGTATTTTTATTTGATATTGGAGATAGTTATATGATGCTATTTTGCCTTTTGAGCATTTCACAACAATCTCTTCGTATCGTTGTTATGCTGTTTCAATTGCTTTTGCATTTACAGTTTATGTTTTTAACTCTCTCAATTGATTTTGGGTTATAATCTGTTTTACGGTTTATAACAAGTAAGACTCATGCAAAAAATGTAGTAGCCTCAACGCAGATAATTATGATTTTGGTTTTGAATGAGAGTGATGATATTTCCCAACATTTATTATTTGTATTATTGGCTGGTTCTGAGAAGGAAGTTTCACTAGTTGCACATACACTAGCTGAAAATGTTGTTGAACTATGTGTAGAGAAGCTAAAGCCATATTTGACAGTTGAGAGATTTACTTCTAGTGATCAACAAGAAAAAAGTTCTCCTATTGGGACAAGGAAAGAGAAGGGATTAGAATTGTAAGAAGGGGCTAAGGAAGAAATTAGGAAGCAAAAAGAACAATCAAATCTAGAACCACAAGACCTCATTGAGCAAGAATAGAAGGGACTCAACATGCAGGTTGAAGGTAAAGATTCTTTGATGGTAGAAGACGTTTAATTGGCTTCTAATGATTGCATGTGTCAGCAAAATATTGATGAAGTCGAGGCGGAAAGGGTTTCACTTGTTGGATGTGAAGAGTTCAAGATGATGGAAGATGCGCCAAATCATGCACTGTCCTTCGAAGTTCCAAATGGTGAGCCATTGATTGATTTTCGGAGTAGCATTGTGGATGGATATGCATTTGATAGAATATTTTGGTTAGCCCTATGTCAAGAGTTTTGAGTCACAAAAATGGAGGTGTTGAGGATATCTCAACAACTTCTCTTTCGACAAATGAGGGTGAGCACTTTGATTACAACCTAAGTATAGGGCATGAAGATTGTTTTTGCATATGGGACCCTGGTGATCTTTTGGACAAATAGGGTAGTGGCTTTGATGTCACTATTGAATTCTTCATCTCTTGCATTTGGATAGAAAGGAAGTTCATGAGGAATCATATAGAGTATGTTGTGCATTCTAACGAAGTTGTGAAGGATCAATGCTCACTATTCATAGATCACTCCTTGGAGCTAAGTCCCACATTCGAAGACAAGATTATAGCTGATGGCCAAATGGAGATCGTCACAACAAGGTGCTCGATGTGGGTAGGTGGTAAGCAAAATAGATGTCATTTTTTGATGTTCAAGATTTTATGACTGAGCATAGCATGGTGTTTTTGGAATCAAGCTACATGCAGGTTTGGCACCCTTGGATGTATGGAGGAGAATTCAAAAGGATGAGATACTACAAAATGGCTTCATTCCTTGCATCATGGAGGCACAACAACTTTTCAACACTTGGGGTAGACACAAGGTATGCAATGATTCTTATATCATGGGTCTAGGTGAGATATCTCCCTGTGATGGTATTTGGTCTACTTTGGATCATCTTTGCATGGTGTTTGATTTTGCACTTTCACGAATGCCATTGAATAAAGAGCATCATGAAGAGTTAAGGAGGAGTTGTGTTGGATATATCCTTCCTATTGAAGAAGTTATGAGCACCACAAGAAGATCTCAAGGGGAAGTTCACATGAATACCAGAGTAGTGCAGCATAAGCATGGTGGAGTAACTCCAAACTTGGAGACTTGTGCAAAGGGTTACCAACAAGACAAGAAGGGAATGAGGGGTGATGAGATACTACTGTCAAGTGATAGAGGAAACGTACCCTGGGCAGCTATGAACCAAATTGCTATCATTAATTGCTATGAACCAAAGAGATAGAAATATATGTAGGAAAATGGCTAAGTATGGTTTGCACAGAAGTTTGTAACATTGAAGACTTATAAAAGGATGTCATGTTTTGATGTAAATGGTTGTTCATAAATAAAATAATGAAAGCTTTGTTCCTATTTGTATTGCTTGTTGATGTGAATGAATTGATACCTAAGTAATTTAGTAAATAATAACAATAGTTTTTGCAATCAATTGTGCCACAAATAACTAATATGTGTGACACCTTTATCCTCGTGTGCATTCATGTGAACCATTGACGAGGGGTCTCGGGGAGCTGTGGCACCTAGGGTGAGCTCTTAGCTCCTTTTGGCCTGAGTGATATGTTGGTGGGGCGACTCCTTTGTTGGGTGATTGTTGGTTTGTGCAGGACCAGTAACTGACTAGCATGCACCCAACAATTACCTAAATAAATTATGACAGTGACATAATTAGCTACGGAGGAGCTTAAGGCAACATTCTATACTTGAACCATTTCCATTTCATTATTTCTTTGTTATGTACCCTACCTATTTTGAGACATAGTCATTCCAAATAAACCTTTGCTTCAAACTTAATTCTAATATATAACAATATTTGGTCCAGTGATGGTCTGCTCAAATCTAGCCTAAGCTTAGTGAGAAATTAATAAAATGATAAAGAGAAAAATGCTAAGACAACCATAAGAACAACAAGCTACACAGGAAAGTGAAAAGCAGATTTATTTTCAAGTAGACACATATTACTGTTTAAAGACGGTAGAACTTATGATTTTTCCAATTCACTTTACAATAGTCAACTGATTTCACATGAAAGCCAATGCTTTTTCTGATAAAAGCATACACTTACCACGTTTCAGACTGTACACTATATAGGAAATGATCAAAATGAACTATTTGAGTATCAACTAAAACAACATTTAAAAGCAGTAAACAAGCTTATTAAAATTTTTTATGGAAGCCTTTGTGGTGGGTGTCTACTTCCATTGGCGTAATTATGCCATGGTAAGCTTTGGAAGATGGATGAAGAACACAGAGATGGAAGTGTGCAAGAGATTCACAGAATGCTAAGTTGAATCTTTGAGGATGCTGAACAAAGTGAAAGGATAAAATTATGTTAAGCCATTCAAAATGAATCGTTTTTGGAATCAAGCTACATGCAGGTTTGGCACCCTTGGATGTATGGAGGAGAATTCAAAAGGATGAGATACTACAAAATGGCTTCACCATTCCTTGCATCATGGAGGCACAACAACTTTTCAACACTTGGGGTAGACACAAGGTATGCAATGATTCTTACATCATGGGTCTAGGTGAGATATCTCCCTGTGATGGTATTTGGTCTACTTTGGATCAGCTTTGCATGGTGTTTGATTTTGCAGTTTCACGAATGCCATTGAGTAAAGAGCATCATCAAGAGTTAAGGAGGAGTTTTGTTGGATATATCCTTCCTATTGAAGAAGTTATGAGCACCACAAGAAGATCTCAAGGGGAAGTTCACATGAATGCCAGAGTAGTGCAGCATAAGCATGGTGGAGTAACTCCAAACTTGAATATTTGTGCAAAGGATCACCAACAAGACAAGAAGGGAATGAGGGCTGATGAGATACTACTGTCAAGTGATAGAGGAAACCTACCTTGGGCAGCTATGAACCAAATTGCTATCATTAATGTTGCTGTCATCACTTTTATCAGCCACCACATTATTTTAGTTGCACTCATACAAATGGTTATGTAGGTGTTTTTAGTCACGGGAAGGAGTGTTTTACAGTTTGTGACTAGTAATGAAGTATTTTCAGTCCTTACAGGGATGTTTTCAGCCTCTACATTGCTCACATTTTTTATTTTTGAGAGTAAGTTTTAATCTCGTAGCTGTTGTACCATTGTCATGTTGCTGGTTTTGTGTACTATGCTACCCCCAAGTTTTTTTCAAATTTATACAAATGATCACAGCAGGGTTAGCACAACAATGTATGCAACTAAATAGATGAAATACCTCCACATTTTCTGATCACCAAGTTCCCAAAATGGGCGAGGTGAGATTATATAGTGCTTTGGTTTACAAAACAATGCTTGCCAATGAAACTGAATACAATCATCCGCTATCTAGCGGGCATCCACTTTGCAGTGGGAATACTCCACTTATTCAGTGGGTGATTAAAGATAGATATACAATGTTCATCCACTTGTTCAGTGGGAATACTCCACTTATTCAGTGGGTGATAAGAAAGATAAATTGTTCCTTTCCTCCACACTGGCAGTAAACCATCCAGGGGTTATGAATGTGTCTGAAACAGAAAGTAAAGTTTACAATGTAATGAACAATTTGCAACTACACCAATACCCTAAATGGCACTGTTGTGACCCATTAGATCATAGAAGGTTCCAAATAATTAATGAAAGAAGCAGGCTATCATAATCAAAGGAACAATGTAGTTAGCTAGAAAGATAAAGCAATTGACTACTGATATATTGTGCTCTGCTGTAGCAAACTGTGTTAGCCCAACAAACCCATACCTTGATCATGGACATACCATATCATGGATCTGTAACAACCAAGAAAGAAACATCAGATAATATGAACACAAGTCACCTTAATACTGTTCCAACATGACCCTTCTGCTGATCAAAGTGCTGAGTGGAAATAGTTCTGCTGTACGGCGGCCGGAGGCAGGACTGCTTTCATGGTTTAGCATAATATCAGTCCACCCTCTTTCAACCTCATCATACACAGCTTAAACCCTTGATGGACCATAAGCAAATAATAAACTTGCTTAAGATTCAAGCGCGCAGCAAGATTAAACCTTCACATATATGCCAAGATTGTACGGACCTTCCTACAGAAACGGCTGTCCAAAAGAATGATAAATCAGCATTAAAAAATAATGCAATATGCTCAGAAAATGCCTCCTTTACTATGCAAGAGTATGACCAGCTTCAGCAAGGACATTACACATGAAGCCATACTCAACAACCCCCACTCCCATTTTTTGGTACGGACTGGTACAGGATTGTATGATCTGATAAAAAAACACTGTAAGCAGCAATATCAACCAATATTTCCTTCAATCTGATTGCCCAGGAAAGACTAAGAGCTCTCTTATAATAAGACATCAAAGGAGAGTTCAAACTTCTTCAAAATGGATGCAATCATCAAATAGTACGGTCTGATTGGAATGACCCAGCAACGTAACATAAGCTCCAATCTTATTACTCAAAGATTTATTAAAATACTCAATCAAATCAATCCCAAAAAACATCAAAACCTCAAACAATCAACATCAAACCAGAATATCACAAACTTAATGAAAGCTCAATGTGATTGTTGTTTGCAACCACCATTACCAGCTAGGGTGGATATCTCACCACTGAAACTGATCACCTTCACGAGGGTTTTTGTCTTCAAGAAGGAAAAATGGAAGAACTTGCAGGTTCAATCCGACAGAATAACAATATCAAATCCAAAAGCCCCTTCAAATGAGCTCTCATTCCCCTTTATAACTTTTTGAGAGGAATATATTATTATTTTCCTTTTAACTCTTCATATTTCTCCTCTCCAAGAGACCTTTTGAAATAATAAAAATATATCATGTGTGAGGTCCCCTTTTTAAGTGTCTATCATTTAGAACACTTCAAATCCTTTCCAATGAGCTATAACACTTAGGTATTTATTAATTATTTTCATCCCTAAGAGCCTAAGTGAAAATAATAATTAAAATAGCTCATTAAATAACACCTTTTTGCGGAAAATCCCAAACTTCACCCAACTGCCAAATAAATTGAACCATTATGCTCTATAAGGTTTGGGATGCACAACGATGCCTTCAGAGTGACCTTCCAAAAATAGATGGCTCCTCCAAGAATCTTGGAGAGCAAACCGAAAGCTCGATCCAACTTCTGAAAACATCACTGTCACCCTGAACATCCACTAAGCTCAATGACATAGAGAATTAAACCATTCCTAAAAAGAAGACCACTTATCTGTTTTGCAGACTGAACCATGACCACTCCAAGAACATTGGAGTTCTCCCAAACATGTCGATAGCCTCCGAGAGACTAGGAACAATTCTAATGCGCACAAAAATCTATGCGCCAAAAAAAAGGGACATTACATTTAGCTAATTTCAGATCATGAGCTGCTGTCATCAGTCATGAACAGCAGCAAGTTTGCATATTTTATGGAGATTTCATCGCTGGATGATGTTGGTAAAAGGGTTCAGCTGGAGGGAACAATCATTTCAGCCACCATAGTTGTGATTTGGTTGAGATTCTAGGTGCTTTGTGGCTGTTGTAACTTGATTCCAGCCCATACACAATCTGATTTACACCATATTTTGGAAGGTACAGCTTGCTACATCATTGAAGGGTCCATGGGAACTGAAGGTTTTGGTTATGAAGTTTTAATAAGCGTTCCGAATTCTTCATCACATAGAAGGAGCCAAGTGGAGCAACAAAATCACGGTGGTGAGTACATGTGTTGTGGGAATTTATGGATATTTTCATTCATCATCAAATCGAAGAGGATCATCTTGAGAGTGAGTTGCATTCCTTGTCTTATACTATTTGGGAGATTCTTTGGGAGGTTTGTATTGTGGATCATGCACACTAGTTGGCCAAATTGTTTCCTAAGTTGCAAAGGTTGCATACAATTGTTGTGGGTAAGGGAGTTGGCAGATGTTGTACTTGTTGGCCCATGTTGCTTCACTTGATAGGCATGGGATCTAGACTCCACAGGTGCATGGAAGTTTTCAAACATTGGGGAGAAGGCATCATTCGTCATCACATCAAAGAGGAATATATGGAGAGTTGGTTGCCTTCATTGGTTTATCCAAGTCGAAGATGGAAAAGTATAATCATGCATTACTTCACGGATCTCCCTAAGGTTTGCATTTATGATGTTGTGAGTTATGAGGTCAAGTTGTGTTTCAAAGAGGTGATAAAATTACATGAGTTGTACATTGGAGGTAGTAGATCCCACAATACTTTTCTAGTAGGAGTTGTCTCACTTGACAGGTACAAGATCCAAATTACATGGACATCATAGTTTGATTCATGACATTGGCATGGTGACACTTGAGTATCCGGGTTTGCATAGTGTTCTTTTGACAGGAAATGCATCATCTGATAGGTATTGGATCTAGGCTCTATCGGTATTTCAACATGACTCATCACATTGACACGATGATACTTGAGCATCCGAGCTTTCATTTACTTGAGGGCAAGCAAATTTTGGGAAGGGTGGACTGCCATGCCCACTTATTTTTAGAACTAAAAATTAATAATATTGGGCTCAATCACTTTATATTATTATAGGTCCTATGTAATGTTTAAAAAGTGTTTTTAACACTTTGTTCAAATGTAATTTAAAAAGGGGACCTATGGATCTAGTATTTTTAAATACTTGGAGGGAAAATAAAAATAAAAATAAAAAATAAAATAAATGGAGGGTCCGAAAAAGGCAACTATAAGAGAAAGGACAAGGCATCAAGCAAATCATCCGAATTTGTCATTTTCACTTTCCTTTCAAATTGAAGTTCAAAGCATTCAAGGACGAAAATCTTTGGCATGTGGATGATCGGAGGACGAAAACCCTTTGGTTTCCATTATGAGCTTGAGGACAAAAATCCTCTCTCTCAACAGAGTCAGTTCCATTCAGGGATCATGTTTGTCCTGAAGCAATTAGATTTGCAAGCAAATTTTCATATCGGCAATTTGTTGAAGATTTTCAGAATTTTGATATCCTAGTTTAGTTATGAGTCTAAATATTTCCAGATTGGTACATGTTGTGGATTTATGAAATAAAAGGTTCACTGTCACATCATTCCAGTTGCTGTTGCAACAGCAATTCAGTTCATATTGGATCAGGCGCAACATTTTTTATTCAGAGACTTTAGTGCAAATCGCCAGTTCAAGGTAAGTGTTAAGTTTTTTATTGATTAGTCAATATTGCACTATACAACATAATTCAGTGGCCCGGTCGTAGACATAAAGGGGGTCAATATTTGATAGTTGTACATATTCCTTACATCATCAAGGCTGATTGTTAGGAGGGGATCAAAGTACATGAATAATAGTTTAGCCCAATTGCAGCCTTGGAGGTTTTTCACTTGTCATTAAAGGTGGTGAATGGTATTTGATAAAAGAGAATTGCATATGTATGTTGTTCCTTCTGCCTTGAAGGAGGACGCAGTTCCTACATAGGACAAACAGCCTTGAAAGGTATTGGAGTAGTCAAACACTACCGCATTAGGAGGGGACCAGTCTAGGAAATGGTGGAGCCCACTGTATCTCCTTGTAGCATATTCTTTTTCGGCCATGGATGATTTTGGGTAATCAGTCACACTTGTTAAGGGGGCCGTGGCATTTAACTTTGGAGCGATTTAAGTCTAAACTTGCTGCATAAATAAAATGGACCCAACATGTCATAAATATTTTGCTTGTATCATCTTGACAATTCAGCGTAGCATCTCTTGGAAGCTGTTTGTGGATACCTGGGAGCTGCTTGAGCAGCAATCGAAGTGTTACAGTCAGTTACATCATTTGTAGAAGGGGTCGTATCTTCCAATTTATAGCTGTTTAGTACTCCTTGATTAGTCATTCTGGTCCACAGATAGCGCTGAGTATTTAGAAGGGTCTGCTGTAGGTGTTGTGGATATGTATATATATTACATTGCAGTCTGAGCCACTAATTAACATAATTTGTAAGTGGCAATTTCTAATTCATGTGATAAGGAAGTACAGTTTGTGTAGCTGTGGGTTATGTTGTAATCTCGATCTGCTGTAATGCATTATAATTATACAGCAGATCGAGAAAAATAAAAACAAAAAACAAAAACATATCAGGAAAAATACTAATTTTCTAATTGGGGACATTACAGTATTGGAGGACCAACAGCAAGAAAGCATAACAGATTTGTCTTTTGCTATCTGATACTTTGATTCTTGTGGCAATGACATTTCCCAATGTTGGATTGGGGGTGTGAATGACACTCTACGTTCCAAGGTCAGCTCATTGCCACTTCCATCATGCTTCCTTCTTGAGTCAGCCAAGGATCATTTTGAATGATACCTTCACCGAATTGATAATTTTTGTTTGCATATTGTTTCTTGTTGCTGAAATTGTGCTGAACTGCAGAAGGCCTGGCAGCATTTTCTTTTTGAATCTTCTCAGCATTAAGTGACTTCTCAATGGCATCCATACGTTTTAAAAGGGTCTGGTAGCAAAACATAAGTGTCGAGAGACTCTCCCCTTGCTTGGTAATGCAGTTGGAAATATTTTTTTGGTTATCTTTTAGGTTGCAGCCTGGTGCTAAATTTTTTCAACCCTTCTCAAGCTCCTTTTTAAATGCATGTTGACTTTGATATGAGCACTCCAAAGCAGGATGCCTAATATGAAAATTCTTTGGAAATAATGGCACTTAGAGCAGTGAATGTTGTTGAGGTGCAGAGAGAAGGAATGAAGAATATTACTCAATCCCAAGTTAGCTTGGAGATCTTGCCTAATGAAATCATATATCATCTCTGCACCCTTATTAAATCCTGCAGTCCCTGGAGAATTATTTTTAGAGATCCAAATCTCTTCTTTGGTGTCCACAACTGATTCCCAGAATTCCATTGTTGAGCTTGCATAGAGAATGTGAAGGAAGTGACGGTGGAGGTTAATGACATTCATTCTGTGAAGCTGTGATCCGTCCGAATCAGAGGATGCTGAGCCCTAACTACCATTTTATTGACATGCCTTAAAGCGATTTAGGAGCAGAAGTAACCTAATACAGGGAGCCAAGAAAATGCAATTTGAATATGCCGAGCAAGAACAGTCTATGGGTGGTTGATGCCATCCAACCGCCGATGGATGAGGAGTTTCTTACATGTCACATTTGGAATGCATTTGAGATCACCAATGTTAAGTTCTCGATAGCATCATTGGACGGGTTCTGCACTAGGCAATCCAAACTGTTTGTGTTGGTGTTGTAAAAAGGAAATCAGCACTTTGTTATGCTGATTTTTTATTATGTTGGATTTCATGAAAGAGGCTGTTTGTGGTTTTGCACAAAGGAGGGTTACTTTTGTGGTATTCAGGAATGGTTGTCAAGTTGGATTACACATAGGATCTAAAGTCTGGAAAAGAAGTTTGTGCCATGTTGATTGAGAATGAGAGGAGTAAAGCGGTTCTCGCGGCGGCATCTCCAAGTTGCCATCTCCTTATTGGGTGAGGATATTTGTGATGTGCTGAGTAAGGAAGGGCGACTCAATTTCTTATTGGGCACATACCCATTACCCACATAATGGATATATGGTCCCACATAGATGACATGGATAAACAGACAAAACCAAGTTTGAGAGTTGTTTTGTGTGTGTAACATCTGGAGACTGGTGTTGGCATTGATTTGCTAAGAGGTTGTGAGTTTGAAGTTGAGAGTAATGGGTGTGGAAGTCTTGAGAAAGGGGATTCATGTCTGATGAAAGGGGGTGCTGGGAGGTGGGGAATACAACTCTCTTTTCAGATACCTTCTTTAAAAAACACAGGAAGGCCATGAGTAGTTTTACTATTTTTCATTGTTTCGTGTTGCCAATCACGACTATCAGGAAGCAGAACTTAATTTGGTGGTTTCATATGGGTTGCAAGCTTTCTTTCATACCACCAGACATCATCCTTCATTTATTTCAGCTGTTTTTGAAACTTCTCAATCATCTGTTGTAGGAGATTAACTTTACAGTTCCATAATCTGGGTTCATCTGACTGCACCTATTCACTCCTTGGTGAATGATGGTATGGTTGCAGTGTAGATGTGTGAGGAAGTATTTCAACCTGAGAGGTGCCTTTAATACTTTTAATCCCCCTGGTAGCCAGCAGCTCAATTTCATTAGCACTGGTCTTTTCCTTGATTCTGTGGCGCACAATCTCCTGTAAACTGTTCAAACTTTAGATGGAACTATAGTATGAGATTAATATTCAGTTTTTCTGGGTATTGTTTCATTTTCGGATCATGGACTGCAGCTAAGGCTGCTTGTTCTTCTTCCTTATCAGGAGTCAACTTTTGTTGCTTTCTAGCAGGACATATAACTCTTTATATCATTCACTTCTCTATTGCCCCAATCATCATCACCTCCACTCTTCTTCCCTGACCTAACTATTTGCTATGTGATTTGACTGTGGCCAAAGGCTCATTGGGGTCACTAAGCTTGGTCACCCATGGACTGTGTAGGGGCATGCCCTGTTTTATTTGGCTAGATTGCTGAGTTACTAGCACCAAGAATTCTATTACTTAATCTTGCTTCTATTGCATAGGTCTGGATTTCAAGAACCAGCTATATTGAAGGAATTGGGGATTGCTGCATGCTTGATTGCACTAAGGGGTTCTGCACATTAGATTGTGTCATAAAGAGAACATTGGCAGATACTACTGAAGAAAATCTTGGCTAGCTCTCTGTGTGTGTTACCATATTTTGTTTGTTGGGACGTAACAAACTGAATTCCAACTTGAGCTGGAACTTGTCCAGGTTCAATCTGTGGTTCATCATCCTCTTTTTTATCTGTTATATTTGTTGAGAAATTCCCCAAAGATTATGAGAATGGTTATGAATCATAGTACCCCCTGCCCCTCTTGTTAGCTTCTTACTAAACAGCTATCAAACCGTTATACTTTTGAAATGTGTTTTTGGAATGTCCCCATTTTTGGAATGGTCGCCATTGGAGAGAGATTGGGCTAATTCCCACACTTCGGGAATTTTGGGAGACATCTGGAGTATTGGAGATGACTTGTTTGAGGCACTTATCTTGGGTAAGATAATTTGTCTTCCTTGGAGTGAACTACATGAGAGAGTCACACAGATGGAGATATGTTACCAGGAGTGTAGAGACTTGCCATCATCATGCCAAGAGGTAATATTATTTCATATATGGATGAGTGACATAACATCTTCATTCATGGATAAGTACGAGGTCTCCTTGTACACATCACCTTACAGAGATCATTATTATATTTCGTGGATTGGGCGACTTGTGATGGGAAAACATAAAATAGCTAACACTTCACTTGGGCGCTTGAAGACGGCGTGGGAAATAATAAAATCATATCTTCAATTTGATTTTTGGGCGCCAAGTTACAATAAGGGAGGTTGTCCCTCTTAGTGAGGGCAAATAATAAATAAAAAGCACTAAAAGTGCCTAGGTCGGCCCTAATTGAGAGGGCAAAAGTGATGTATAAATATGAAATCATTTCAAGGCATTTTGGGCATCATTCAATCATTCATTCATACACCTTTTGGGAGTTTATCTCTTGAAGAAGATCTTGGGACGAAAACCTCAAACATCTTGGAGGAGTTGGACAAAAACCTAGCTCTTCTTGTGGAGGATTCCGTGACGGGAGTTCAGTTGCACTTCATTGTTTTGGAGCAGAATTGCAGATCAGATTTGAAGATCATTTTGGAGGACTTTATCATTATTTTGCATTATTTTTGGTATGTACAACCTTAGGGTTTAGGGCAGATTTGAGCTGGGCTATTTGTCTTGTTGCCCATGCTTTTTGGATGAAGTTAAAGACTTGTTCAGTTCTGATTTTTATAGCAGCAGACTTCTGAATTATATTTCAGTCATTTATGATTGCCATTTGAAGTGATTTAATTGCATATTGTGTGGTGGAATTCAAATATAATATTGGAAATGTTGTTGGCAATGATATTATGGTGATTTGACATATTTTATGGAGATTATATGCAATTGATTAAGTCTGATTTTTGGAGCAGAAGTTAGGGTTAGAGCATAAAACTACGACAGAAGTTAAGGTTAGAGCAGAAAACTAAAGTGCAGAAATTTAGGGCAGAATTCAGAAAATTCATTTGGAAGGCCCGTAAATCCAAATCAGGAGAAAATATCCCCATTTGGGATATTACAGTGCTATTAGAGCCATGGTCTTGCCAGCCTGAGGGTTTGATCATGGATGTTATGACGGTGGAATCCTTTATTGCATCCTTGGAGCGACTTGAAGATGATTTGGAGAGGATGTTGGAAAGATGGATTGCTAACAAAGAAGCTACAAGAGCCAAAAGGAAGTGCGTTATTGAAAAATCAGAAGTTTCCATGAAAGAAAAGGTAGAGAAGAAGGAGGATTTGCCGCCCTATGAGGACAAAGGAGAATTACCTAATGAAGAACACATAAGTGTCCACGAAGATTACAAGGTTGAAGAAGAAGCACTTGTGTGTGACTTGCAGCCTACAAATAACCATGAGGAAGACAAAAATCAGTCATCATGCATTGGAGTTTGGACTCCCAGCCCTAGAGAAGATGAAGACAAGAGTTAACTTCAGCCCTATGAAGATAACGAGGAAGGAGAGTCACCTTTTGAGGCTACAAGTGAAGAGTACAAGGGACTTCATGATAGCTACATGGGTGAAGAAGATGCCGCCATGGAAGAAGAATTACTTGTTGATGATTTGCATCATGAGGATATGGGCGAAGGAGCATCACACATTGCAAATGGCGAACACCTAAGACTTCATGATGACCATACGGTTGGAGGGTACACTATCACAGAGGTTGCCAAATCTACAAGGTTGGATCAGCTACAAGAAGGTATGAGTTCATTTGATATTCCTTTGGTTGAGCCTAGCATTGTTTCATCACCTTGGCATCACATGGGCATGGAATCAAATGGTGGTATGGGTATCTTTGAGACGAATGTTGTTCATAAGGACAATTCAGAAATTTCAGCGGGAAGTGATCAAAGTGGGTCGGATAAGATTGATTTGACATTGCAAGATAAAGAGGTCATAGCGGTGCACACATCTTCTAGATCAGCCATTGAGGAAGATCATGAGGTAGAAGATTCTACCTGCTACTTTGATGGAGATCCTTTGATAAAGCATAATGAAGACTTAGCTTTCACACCTGGGTGTAATGAAGAAGTTGATTTGTGGAGGCATGATTGGGATATTTTGAATGAAGACGTTGGGTCTCATAAGTCTCATCACTTGGAAGGACAGTTGAAGACAAATGGAGGTAAGCTTGTGGTTGCCCTAAATCATTTTGATCATATTCATGAAGTGATGGCAGGTTTGTGTTGGAAAGCTCTAGAGAGGCATGAGCACTTTGGAGAAGATATTTACCTTACCGGTTTTCAAGAGCTCGAAGACGCCATGGCTATGGTGAAATCAAACTACTTGCATCTACTTGCGGATAGAGATCACCTATTCAAGTTGAGCGAGATATATGCTGGCGCTTTGAGAAGGGAGGAAGATGAGGTGGATAAGCTCACCTTGGAGCTTAAGGACACTATGGATTCTTTGAAGAGCACTCAAGAGGCCCTTCAAGAATCGGAAGATCAAGTGAAGAAGCTTCGTTGGGAGTTGAGCATGGCACACTCTTCATCATACACATCAGAAATTCAGACTTCTATGGCCGCCACATTCAAGGAAGAACAATGCAACATGAAGAGGGCAAAGAGCGGAGACATGGAGAAGGTCTTGAAGGATTATATGACGAGGTCATGAAGATAGAAGAGATGTACACACATGGGGATTAAGCTTGCAGCCATGAGACAGAAGTTGTGGCACATGACACATCTGATTTCCCATTGGAAACATCACTTTGACCTGCCCTAGTTGATGATCACTCAATCATGGAAGAAGAGGAGATTTGGGTTTACAAAGAAATCTCTCAAAAGGCTTGAGGTAAGGCCTGATTTTCTGATTTGCAACAACACTCGTTTGATTTCACATCATTATGATATGACATCCAAAGGGATCAGCCTTGAGGCTTGTGATTTTTATGGAGAGAGTCATGTTGGATTAACCTTGGATGAAGAGCATGCAACAACAATAAAGGAGAGGTTTGAGAAGGGTAAAGGCAATACAAAAAGGTATGGGAAGAGTTCTGATTTTATTTGGATCAACAGTCTTTCACTCTTGCATAATCATATGTTAACAACCCTTAGACATGAGAATGGGTTTAGCCCTTCTATCATTGGACCCAAGAGAACCAAATTAGTTCAGCATGACATGTGGCATGAATCTTGTATGGTGGCTAAGCAAGTGGAGCAATCAGTTTTGAGGTATGGTATAGAATCTTTTACTTGGTTGCTTCTTGAAGGTTTGAAGAACCACTTGAAGACTCACATCACGGGTTTGGATGACATCATTGAGTACACACTATGTGGATCAGTGACTAGTGTTGAGACTGCCTATGTTGATTAGTGTAGTGAGGATGGGTCCTTGGTCCTTCATGGAACACTTGAGGAGTTTGTTGGTGAAGGGTTCCATCGTGTTGATAACTCTTGGATGGAGTATATAGCTGCTTTATTTCCGATGTATGCCATGGAGACTCTTGCTTTTGTTGGGCATATTGCGGTGGTATAGCTGAACTATGACACAAGGTATGAGGATATTGATATGATGTTTGGTTTGGAGTTACTAATGCATGTGTTTCAGCCGGGTGATGGCATAGGGATTGGAAGAAAGCATTAAGATCTTGATGTTCCAGCCCTAGTTCATGAAGATCTATTCCATACTTTGTTTGGAGATGGTTGTTCCACTTCATGGTGCATAGATTCCCTTCAGAGTTCTTGGCGAACAACAGCTGCTTGGGAGCTTGGTGGAGTTGTTGAGACTACCCTTAGTGGATGAGCCACTAATATCCAAGCTTCACTTGAAGAGGGAGTCATAAGGGATGATTCTTTTATCATTCATGGGGAATATGTAGAGTTGGATGCTACTGTGACACAATTCTATCATTCTATTGATCCTTTGGTAGCATTGGAGGCTGTCCTATGTCTGAGCTTGGTGATGCATAATACCAAGGCACTTGCATTAGAGGAGCATACTTCCGAGATACAGTTGGTTCACATGCTGAGGTATGGAGATGTTGTTCCCATTTCTGATTTTGAGGCACTAGGGCTTGTTTCACAGTTGGGTTTTTACCTTGAAGGTGGAGGTGAGCACGATGACATGGATATTCTAGCCCTAGGACATGAGGTCCGTTTGCATAAATGGATGGGAGATGATTATTCTACTTCATGGTGCATGGATCTCATACTTAAGTAGATGGGGGACGGCAATGGCTTTGGAGTTGAGAGGAGAGTTGGATCATCACCTCATCTTGGGAGAGCAACACATTAGTGATATCCTATCATCCCTTGTCATGAGCGACATTCTTTGCACTATCATGGAGTTGATTTGCCATCACGAGGTTACTGTTTGGATTCATATCAGCAGCATAGTGGGAGCAGTTATACACATTCTTGCACCTATGCAGGGTGTATTTCACATTGACAGGAGGTCTATGGGAGTTGGAAGTTGGAGTGATGTTGAGGACTTTCCGGGATGCTTCCACTACCTCATGCTTGGCACATATGGAGGAGTGATGATTTGGGATCCAGGCGGTGGCACTTGGGGTCTAGTTGGGTTGTTTCACAACCTTTGGGACATGGAGGATGACAGCGTGAGGCAGTTGAGGCTTGGTGACAAGTGGACATGTTTCAGAGACTACACTCTTTGCCACTTGTTGACAGGTATGTTTCTCTTTGAGGCTTCATTTCTGAGGAGTAGCACCTTGGGAGCTTTGGAGAGTGTTGCACTCGTGGTTGTGGGATTACTTTCAGAATTTGGAGGATGGTGCTCGGTTGGGCTTGAGTGTGTATGGCTTTGGCTACCGGAGTTCACTTCGCATTGCATTCTTCACATTCTTCTTGGAGGATGCAACCACAAGTGGAGGATTTGTACGGCCACCAGGCATGCGGACGGATGGAGATACATGCCATTTGAACCTATCTCATAGGATACATACTTGCCATTGCTTGAGGACAAGCAATTCTGAGGAGGATTGTAATGTCCCCATTTTTGGAATTGTTGCCATTGGAGAGAGATTGGGCTAATTCCCACACTTTGGGAATTTTTGGAGACATATGGAGTATTGGAGGTGACTTGCTTGAGGCACTTATCTTGGATAAGATAATTTGTCTTCCTTGGAGCGAACTACATGAGAGAGTCACACAGATGGAGATATGTTATCAGGATTGTGGAGACTTGCCATCATCATGCCAAGAGGTAATATTATTTCATATATGGATGAGTGACATAACATCTTCATTCACGGATAAGTGCGAGGTCTCCTTGTACACATCACCTTACAGAGAACATTATTATATTTCGTGGATTGGGCGACTTGTGATGGGAAAACATAAAATAGCTAACACTTCACTTGGGCGCTTGAAGACGGTGTGGGAAATAATATAATATCTTCAATTTGATTTTTGGGCGCCAAGTTATGATAAGGGAGGTCGGCCCTCTTAGTGAGGGCAAATAATAAATAAAAAGCACTAAAAGTGCCTAGGTCGGCTCTAATTGAGAGGGCAAAAGTGATGTATAAATATGAGACCATTTCAAGGCATTTTGGGCATCATTCAATCATTCATTCATACACCTTTTGGGAGTTTATATCTTGAAGAAGATCTTGGGACGAAAACCTCAAGCATCTTGGAGGAGTTGGTCGAAAACCTAGCTCTTCTTGTGGAGGATTCCATGACGGGAGTTCAGTTGCACTTCATTGTTTTGGAGCAGAATTGCAGATCAGATTTGAAGATCATTTTGGAGGACTTTACTATCATTATTTTGCATTATTTTTGGTATGTACAACCTTAGGGTTTAGGGCAGATTTGAGCTGGGGTATTTGTCTTGTTGCCCATGCTTTTTGGATGAAATTAAAGACTTGTTCAGTTCTGATTTTTTATAGCAGCAGACTTCTGAATTATATTTCAGTCATTTATGATTGCCATTTGAAGTGATTTAATTGCATATTGTGTGGTGGAATTCAAGTATAATATTGGAAATGTTGTTGGCAATGATATTATGGTGATTTGGCATATTTTATGGAGATTATATGCAATTGTTTAAGTCTGATTTTTTCTCATTGAGTTTATCTCATTTGGCTGCAACATTTGTTGGGCACGAATCCAAGGAGGAAAACCCTTGTGATTCTTGGTGAGTTGGACGAAATCCTAGCTCATCATTGTGGTGGACTCATTAGGAAGTTCAACTTGCACTTCGTTGGAGATCTTTGGAGGATTGGAGCTGATTCCATATTCAGATTTTTAGATCAGCATTGGAGGAGAATTTTGTTGCATTTTTGTGAGCACATTGCATAAGGGCTTTGCCCTAACTTGGAGCGCCACACCTAGAGAAGGGCGACTTGGCTTTTGGAGTTGATTTCACGATTGTTGAGGGTTTCTAAACCCTAACCCTAGCAGCTGCCCAAGCACGACCATTTTGGAGGGTTTGTGGAGTACCATTTCATCATCTTTTGGTATGTACAAACCTATGTATTAGGTCTGATTTGGGCAGTGGCATTCCGGGCTATGTTTGTGTCCTTGTCTTGGATGTAATATTCAGACCTAATATTCTGATTTATAGCAGCAGACTTTTATTCAGAAAATCAGACTTGGTTGTTGGTTTTGGATGCCCTACATTGTGTATTTCATGGTGTAATTCATGCTTGTGATGGATATCAACTTGTAGTATCATTTGCCATGATCGTTTGTCAGGTTTTGGATATGTATATGTTCGCTGTGATCACATGTTTGTAATGTTGGTGTTTTCCCTGACTGGATGTTCATTGCCAGATTTCCCTACAAAGTAGCCATCAGTGATCAATAGAATCTCTGGGCCAGGGGCCAACAGTATAGGAGATAGACTCTATTTTTATCTCCTCTTCTTCTTTAGGCTCTGCAAAACCTAGGGGGGTATTCCCTATTCAACACCCATGAGAATATGCTTGTGGGTTGGCTTGGGATGTTGATACAAAGCAGATAAATCCTCCTGTAAGTAGACCAAAACTGTAGGATAAGTGCAAAGGGGCTAGCTTTGGGCCTATGTTTAGTTGTGAATCAGAGGATCTTGGTCCTAAACTACTTCTAAGGTCCTAATGGTTTGATTTGGAAGTATGAGTTTGATTTATGTTTGGATGCAAACCTGGACCTGGTGTATAACCTCAACACAGAGCTAGACTGGTGCCTATCCAGGGCTTGGAGTCAGTAGACATACACCTGTGAATGATCAGCATGAACACACTAAAACTGGAATTCAAGGGGATGTTATGGTATCTGCCTTACAGACACCTCCCAAAACAGAGTGTTAAGTTATCTCTACTTATGGTATCCCTATCACAGTATATCTTTCCCAACACTTAATCTGAAAACACTTTAATCTACCCTTTGAGCAGAAGTTGAAAGATCAAGCATTCAATACAAGAATTCTATATTCTAGAATACCAGACACCCCTTAGATATCTAGATTCAGAAGGACACATGCAATATTGGAGACAGAATTAACAAAACACATGCAAATAGAGCATTACTCATATAAAATCAATCATGAAATTAGTAGATTCATGCATGAAACATATAACAAGAGATACATAAACTCACAAGATCTTCTGCACAGAGCAACCCAAACTAGTTGTATCTCATTACAGAGCCGGAAATGTCTAGTTTTTCAACAACCTTTGAAAATGAGCGACACAGCCTGCTAAATATAGCAAGGAAGGTCCTCAACATTAATTACATGGCAGATTTCAAAATTCGCCAGATACAGTACACATGAGAAGAATGGCGCTCAACAAAAACGAATGCAAATGGCAGGGGAGGAGACAGGGGAGGCCTCGAGCCTTGCGCCGCCACCTGGAAATCCTCAACTTCAAACAGGCGGTTTTACAATTCGTACCATTGCCCATACCCCTGCAACAGTCGCCATTAAAAGCTTCAACCACCCGCGGCCACCAGGAAACGCAGCAACAGCGTGCCTTAGATACTTCCCGCCAAAATACAATCGCTGTGATAATTCAAAAATGCAGGAAACATATATCCCACATGCACCCCGCGGAGACCCTTTAGCACTTTATAAGCATGGCCACGAGCATAATAAGTGTCGAGCATTTTGCCCCGCTCAACCCACGAACCCACCGCTAGCGGTCACCATTCCAACTCCCGCCTTCATCGGTGTAACATACGCCATCGGAACCAATGAAAACCCTCCTGCCGACATGCCAATCACACCGACGACCACTTCACATCCCCCGTCGACCAAACATAGACTATTAGAGCGATTGAAAACTCCTTCGCCGATCACCAAGTCACTCCGATGGTCATCTTCCTGAAAGCCTCAACCCAAACAACACATCGGCCAGACCCAAACCATCGGGATGACCACCATAATACTTACCGATGCCACACATCACACCGATGGAGATCCCCCGTCGGTGTGACCGAGGCCATCGGAGCAACAAAAAGCTCCTTCGCCGATAACGCCTCCTTACGCCGATGGCACTCCATAGCTCCCCGTCGGCAAGACCCAAACCGTCGGAGCAACACTCCAGGATTTGCCCAATACACCATGTCGTGCCGATGGCACATACAAACTACACTCCGTCGGTAAGACCCTTAGCGTCGGCGAACCCTTCGCCTGCCTAGCCGATATCACATGTTATGCCGATGGCAACCCCATCGGCCAGATCGAACACATCGGAGGGTCTCAAAAATCTTTCGCCGATAACATCGATCACTCCGATGAACATTTCTTTCGGCAAGACACACGCCGATGACACCATCGGCCAAACCTCCCACTGTCGGCCTAACTCAAAATTCCCTCGCCGACAGCCAACACTACACCGATAACACTTCATCGGTGAGAACCAACGCATCGGGGCAAACTTCTCCAACCATGCCGAAACCATATGTCTGGCTGATATCCTGATGCGAAGTAGCAACCGGATATCCTGACCCTCAAATATCCTCCTCATCAGGATATCACCCGATATTGAAACATGATGACCCTGATGAAACATCTGGTCGATAGAAGATCATGATGATGCTGACCACCTCCTAAGAGAAAAATGATGCTAATGCTGGAACATGCTGAGGAGGCCTGAATACTTCGAATTTTTTTTGGATTTTTAGGGAAAGTGCCTGCAAAATATATGCTTGTAACTTGATTGCTCATGCAGGCACCAACATGTAATCAGAAAATAAAATCAGAATCTAGGGTTTTGAGTAGAAATCTAAAGTGCAGAAATTTAGGGCAGAATCCAGAAAATTAATATGAGAGTTTTAGGGCAGATCCCATTGGGGATATTGCAGATTTGGGACCTTAACAAGAATGGGTAACTCTTCTTCACTTTAGGGTCTGCAAAACCAAGGAGGGTATTCTTGAGATCCTACAAGACAAATTAAAGAGAAATGAAGGAACAAGACTGCAAGAACAAGCTACATCTTATGCATGAAGACAACCCAATTATCTCTAGTTAAGGATCTAAATAAGTAGATAGAACATCGGGATCTAAGAAAATTCTATTACAAAGATAAAATCAGTGAATTCCCTTGAAAGATGTGCTCATTATAACTTCCTGCCGGGGGGATAAGCCCGCCTGGGCCATGCAGGAGGGGCTCTTCCCACCCTGCACTCCCCTGTTAAATAATTTGGGGGAAACTGTGCCGACAAAACTGGGGAAATTTAACCTCCGAGTCTAATTAGGGTCCATATAACAATAGAGAAGGTCCTGAAGATGTCTTGTGACATTTGATGATTAGTCACAAACATTTGAATCTCCTTATCCTCTGTGTAGATTTCTTTGACCCACTCAATCTTTGTGCCAATCTCTTGCAATATCAAATTGAGTGAGTGGACAACACATGGTGTCCAAGAAATATGCCCATACGTACCCTCTACTATAGAACCAACTAACCTACAATTTTTAGCATTGTTCATTATGACTTGGACAACATTTTCGAGGTCCACCATTTCAATGGATTCTATGAGGATGTTGGCAATGAAAGTTGCATCCTTCACTTGCCCCTCACAATCCACTGCCTTCAAAAACATCGCTCCTTTAGGGGACACTACAATGACATTGATCAGTGGTCTATTTTTGCAATCTTTCCATCCATAAAAAATGATGGACACACCTGTTTCAGGTCATGTATCCTTGATTGCTCTCAATGATGCCTCTATTGAAGCTTTCTCCTTCGCCAATAAGGTGGTTCACACCTTTTCATACCCAGGACTAACATAATTTGTAGGTGCATTGGCAATGGTTGTCACCATATCCCGCCAACATTGTGATCTAACGAGGTTGAAAGGAAGCCTATTGCCATAAATGCAGTGAGCAATGCTTTCATCTGCAACCTCCCTTGCTCCATTCTTGAAGGGCTTTTCTAATGGGCCTCTTTTACACGAAACATTCTCTTCTTGAGAAGATGGTGGCAATGGCATGAAAGGATGCGGGCCAATCGGTTGTGATAAGCTACTAGGAGGCTTCTGCAAGCTTTTCTTGGTAAGAGGATGTGCTTTTTCCTTTGATTTACTACTTACCATGTTGGCATCCTCTTGTTCTTTAATGTACCCCATTATTTGTTGCTTTGGAAACCCTTTTATATTCGGCCCACGACAAGCTTTTATTCCCAAGCAGGGAATAGCGCAAAAGTGAGCTTTCACTCAACTGTACAAGCTCTTATACTTAGTTCCACGTTAGCTACAATGCCAACGATAACCCCCACCACTAGGAAGTTGTTCAATCATTGTTGTATGTCGCCAAAGAGGTGATGCTGTGTCAAATTGAAATGAACTCTTTGCATTGGGGACATCTGAACTGGAACTACCAACCATTTTGTATGAACCTAAAATTAAATTTTTTTTTTTACAAATTTACAACCCTATGACTTAAAAAAATAAAATAAAATCGGCATTATAACCCCTTATTATGCATAAAAAGTTAAAAAAAATACTCAAAACTATGAAAAAAAACTTGAAAAATATTGAAAAATCTTCAAAAAAATTATTCAAAACTTAAAAAAAACAAGATTCACTCACTTTGGATGGTTAAATCTTCTTTGTGTAGGTATTTCTCCCCCGTTGGCCTAGGTTTAACTCTCCTGTAGCCTTCACCTTCGAAGAAAAATGAAGCAATCTTCAAAACCCAACAATGGCAGCTTGGAGGAAAAAAATGCTGTTTTGGTCTTTTGTGTTTGTGAAATGAGTGAAAACAAGTGATATGCCCTCACACTAGGGTGAATTAGTGCTTTCAAGATTTTTTTTGTTTAAAAAATGTGAAGGAATTGTGTTTTATTTGATTTATGGGTCCAGGCATTGCAAGTCTTTAATGTCCCCATTTTTGGAATGGTCACCATTAGAGTTGATTTGGGCTTTTCACCTTGCTCCGAGACTTTTGGAGGACATCAAGGGTAATGACTTGTCATATTTGTATGGGTGCCATGTTGATGCTTTCATTCATGCCAAGAGAAGTATAAGGGCGCCTTGTTTACACTTTCATTCATGGTCACATTGTATACATCACCATGGAGGTTGCTATTGTTACCCTGGGTGACTTGTGATAAGGGATCAAATATTCTCTAACACTTCATGAAGAAATAAAATATAATATTCCTATGCTAGCGCTTGAAGAAGAAGACAAAATAATAACGAAATCTTTAATTTGATTTGATCTAGGCGCTCTTGTGATTGGAGGCTGGTCGGCCCTCTTGGAGGGAAAATATCATTCAAAAAGCAAAATATAATTGCCCTAGGTTGGCCATGTTGAGGAGGGATAAGTTGTGTATATATTCAAGTTCTTTTGGCACTTGCAAATCATCAATCAAGCATTCATTCATTACACATTTGGAGAGCAATCTCTAGAGAGGATCTTGGGACGAAAACCTCAAGCATACTAGGAGGAGTTGGGCAACAATCTAGCTTCTCTACTTGAGGATTCCGTGACGGGAATTCACTTGGGCTTCATCATCATCAAGTGCAGAAGTTACATCAGCTTTCGAGAGCATTCATGGATGGCGAATTGAGTAGGGCTTCACCCTAGGGTTGGAGCGCACCACTTGGAGGAGGAGCGACCTGAATATTAAGGCAGGTTTGTGGTGGTTATTGGCTGCTAGGGTTAGGGTTTAGGCAGACTTGCAGACCTTATTCACCTATCATTGGAGTTCATTTCATGCATATTGTGGTATGTTAAACATTGATATTTATGTCTACTATATAGCTGGGCTTGTTGGCTGTTTGCCCTAGCCATATTTTATACTTGGAGACTCCATTATTTCTGATTTACAGCAGCAGACTTCTATATTCATTGTGGGTGTGTATTTGAGCGATTTAAATGTGTATTTCATGGTGAATCTATTCCTCATGCTTGGGCGATTTCATATGCAATGTTCCTTTGATGCTTTGATATGCTATTTATGGTGTTTCTTGAAATATTGGACTGCTGAAAGTATAAAATCAGAAATCAGAATTAGGGTTTGAGCAGAAAAATCATATTTATTGCATAATATCCCATTTGGGATATTACAAGGTCCCCCTGGGTTCGTTTGCGTTCGACGTAGGTTTGCCCAGGGTACCGCCTAGGCACCTTGGGCGGTACCCTTGGTGAGCCTTGGGGAGAACTGGCCCAGGACTCGTACCCATACCGGTATGGGGGGGTTCCTGAGGGACCCGGTAACACAGGTGAAAACAATTGCCACGGGTTTTGACAATGTTGAAAAAGCCATGATTGAATCTCTCAAATGAAGGTATGACAAAAACCCTAGGAACTAGGTTTTGGTAACATTGGCAATAGACACAAGAAATTATCCTTATAATCTGCAATGAATGAAACTTTGAAAAGTGACTGGTATCTGCCCTGAAACTCTTAGATTTGTTCCTTGAATTTGCATCTCAAATTAGGACCCCTGTAACTGCAAAAATATGTTCAAAATCCTATCAGAAACCACTAATCTGCAACATTCACGAAACCCTGGGAGCTGATATGGTGTCCTTAACTTCCTAGGAGTACTACATGACTTTTATGCCTCCTGAAGAATGATCAGACCCTTGGTGAAGATGAAACATAAAATTATGATTACTGATATGCAATATCTCTCTTGAAAGATGTAAAATACTGCTGACAGGCATGACAAAGTGTAGCTAAAATCAGATTGTGATCACCAAATGAACAACATTATGTTTGATGATATTCTTTGAAACACAATCCTCCATCAATACACCCTTTGAATACTCATTGAACTTGATGGAAAATTTACTGTAGATGGCTAGGTTGTTAATCAAAATCCTACTGCTGTCCGTTTCAAGATATAAAGTCGCTGCTGATCATTGAAGTCTGATGTCAAAAACTTGAAATCGGATTGCAGCTGCTGATATGATAGGCCTAGGTGCTCATTTTAGATGTCTTATACCATTTAGAATTGCGAGTTTGAAGTTTATGACACTCAAACCAAGTTTTCAACTACCGGGTGGAATTATCCTATGGTTAAGCCATCTTTAATGTGCACCCAACTCACTTGAACCCTGTTTCATAAAGCAGGCAGAAAAATTAAGTGGTTGAACCACTCTTGGGGCGCACACATGGTTGATTAACCACCTTTTTGTGATGTCAAGCTGAATTCTTGATCCCTCTAGCCATGTTTTAAGTTGCCTGGTGGAAAAGTTAAGTGGCTGAGCCACATGAAAAGCATGCCTCATCACTGTTTTAAGCATACTTCATATCGAGGGCAGAAAAATTCATGACTTAACCCAGTTTTAAGACCTTGGTGTAGATTCATAATGTCTTGACCAACCCTAAAGTGCACCTAGCTTGTTTGAAGTGGAATACTTCACGACTTAAGCCAAAAGAGGGATTTTGAGTGGAGTTATCCATCATTTTAACCACTTCTCCAAGACTGAGCAGAACTTTGTCATGGCTTAACCACTACATATATGTGGCCATGTCTTTATTGCTGATATGTGGTGGAACTTTGGGCAGGGATTGGCATCACTGTCGCGACTTTTCATGTTGTGGTAGAAGATTCAAGTGGCTTTGCCACCAAAAAAGTGTGCCCATGAGTGTTTAGCCATATTTCTTTTGTCTAAGGTGGAACCTTCAACCACTAAAGCCAATTCTTCACATTTTAGGCAGAAAACTGATATGGTTTAGCCACTTTCTTGTTGCGTGAAGATTTGAGTCACATAAACCACTTTGTCAAGCAGAACTTTTTCCCCATTTTGCCGGTTTGCCATGAGTTAAGCAGAACTTTGGATAACTTAAGCCAAGGAGGATAAAATAACTCACTTAGCCATCTCTGTGTTCTTTACCCTTTGCTTATGCCATTGACATCAACTAAAACATTGTCCTTCTCTATCAGATTTGTGGTGATCATTATCATCCTACAAAAAACATTAGTTAAAGAGTAAAGACCACGAATTGAATTGGATTGATACACAAATGAGCAAAAAGTAAGTACAAACATTGAGTTTTGTAGGGGTGCAATAGGGATGACTTTAGGAGCTCAAGAAATACATTATCCTAGCTTCCACCTTCCGCTCTTTAGAAACCAATAGGACAAAGAGATGTTGACATGCGCTCAAATTCTCATGGTAGAAATAGGGAAGTCACATAGATGAATTGTGGTACAAAAAGAAGCATGAACAAAATTTAGAACATCACAATGTATCAATAAAGGGATGTAGGAAAAGGTACATGAAACAAAGGGAGATCAACCAATAATAGAAGTGAAACAGTACTAAGCTAGTGGGTCACTATTAATGAATTGTAGAGCATCATTGGGTGTTTTATTATTGAGTAAAGGATGATATATAGACAATGAGAAATGTCGGTTAGAAAGGAACAAGACAACCACCACCCAAAACTGCCTATGTTATTAACAATGATAATAAGATTTATTATGATTGTTAATAATTATACAATGATGTAATATTGTATTTATTCTATCAGTCCCTGAAATATCCCAAACTAATTTTTTGCTGTTTTTGTAAATGTTTGACAAAAAGACAGAATAGATAGAAAACTGGAAACTGTGTTTATGTTTTATAATTCAATGAGGAATGCCACAATAATTTAAAATAGCACAGTAAACTCAGACTACAAATCAGAAACTAACTAATACTGCTGGTATAAATGATCATTTTATCATATGCAAACTGAAAGTATTACATTTCTGACCTCTATTACTGAGATAGAGAGACATGCTGGGATAAACACTCATATCTGAAAAAGGTTCTGATCATACAAGAAATCTGCTCCAAACCTTGTCTGCTGTAGCTGCTCTCATAAAGATAATAAACACAACTGGAATGTCACTGGAAGTCCATGTGTGCTGCTGTTTGGCCAATGAGAATGATATGCATTGATGGACTGTTGTTTGCACTTGGATGACTGCTGAAATAAATATAAAATCTGCCTCTATGCTCTGTATGGAGCTAGTGTATATGCTATCCCTGGTTGCGCTTAAGCTCCAAGCTGGGAAATGCACACAATGATGGTGCGGCTGGGCTGTATGGTCATGGAGCCTCTTCAACTGCTGCATCCTTCCTCTAAACACCAAATGCCCTTCCTCTTCACTGGTATGGCCTTTCAAAGGCAAGCTGAAGGTAATAATAGTAGCTGCGACTTCCTTAACCCAATCGCCCCTTCCAAGATCAGTACAACCTGAAATAAATGCAGCGCCCAGCACAAAGACATAACCTGTAGAAATTGGTATGGCCAGCATACAATCCTCTTCACTGGATATTTCGATGAGATTTGCTCTACAAATAAACTTCGATGAAAACTTCAATCTTCTAGCCAAAAATGAAACTCAAAATACAAGCCAAAATCTCCATTGCACGCATTTAGCACACAGGTGAACTCTAGATGAATCCACTCAAATGGCTAGGAGGGTTTTCATCCTCGAAACTATTCTTTGTTGAAGGGTTTTTGTCCTAGGGCAGAATAGATGAACAAGTTCAATTTTCACAAACCGGGTTTTGATAAAAATGCACGGAACGAATTTCCTCTTCTCAAGCTCTTTTTTTTATATCCCTCCAAAATATTATTTTCGTAACTTTTTATTTTCCCTCCAAAATATTATTTTCATAACTTTTTATTTTCCCTCTCAAAAGTGACTTTTGAAATTTCTTCTATTTTAACTTCACTTTTTGGACCCCAAAATAAATCACTTTTATAATGTTGTCTATCTTTTATAAAATTTATTAATTAAATATAAGTTGTCTTTAAAATAAATATTTCTAGACGACTTAATTAATTAATTATTCCCTTGCAACACCTCAATTAGCATATGGGAATTAAAATAGGCTAAGGATCATCGTATTTCTTCATGTTGGCAAAGGGGACATACAATCCCCCACTTATTACATCATTTTTTGAAGGGTACAAGTTAAGAAGCTCTAGACAGCTTCAAATTGTACGGCAGCAAAAGATTTGGTGAAAATATTTGCATGTTGCTTTGGAGTCAAACAATATTGGAGTTGAATATTTTGTTGTTGCACATGCTCGTTGATGTAGTGGCATTGAACCTCAATGTGTTTAGTGCACTCAATGCGATTGTCACAGAACAAAACTTTAGGTTTTCTCACGTACACCCATTCTTGTCAAGATGTGACATAACCAAACAGCTCCACTTGGGGCAATATATTCTGCTTCTATGGAAGAACAATCAACAATGGTTTGCTTTTTACTCCCCCATGATATTGGCGTGGATCCCAAAAAGAAAACAAAGCTTGAAGGAGACTTCTTGTCATCCAAAGATCTTGCATAGTTCACATCTGTGTATCCTTGGAAAGAAAAATGTGTATTTTGTTGATATTTTAGGCCATAATCCACTGTACCATGGATGTATATCAAAAATTGCTTTGCTATTGTCCAGTGTGAAACCTAGGTTCTTGCATAAATGATGAATGATAATTGAGAACATAGCTGATATGTCGGAGATTTGTGTTAAGACCAACGCCATTTTTTGCAAACAAATTAAAAATATAACTTTGAAAAGGTTGTGTGTGTTGAAGTAGGAAAAACCAATAAACAAACCTCTCTTGTTAAAGTTATGAGGTAATCAATACGTGTAGTGAATTAAATTTTTTTTCCCACATTTCAAGTATTTTAGAAGCAAACCTTAGGATGAAGATAAAGGTGATGGGATTTAACAAAACAAAATAATACTTTAGTTACTTTCTTAAAGTCATAGGACATGTAAGGTTTATAAAGGAAGCATTCAAGTTAGAAAATAATTTAAAATTAAAAGAAATTCCATAATTTTAAAATCTTTTTCTATTTAAAGTTATTTTAAAAAACCGCTTTTTAATATATTAAAAATCATAAAAGTCAAAGCTATATTGAATTTTTTGGAGCAAGATTTAATTTAAAAAAATAAATTATAAGCCATTTATTTGTTACATTTTGTAATTACAAGTAGTGTTTGGTATAAACAAGGCCTTTGTTTCACATTCATAAGTAAAGTTTTGATGAATTATTTCATCTAATACCTATGCTTTGGAAAAATGTTGCCAAAAGCTTTGAAGCCTTATGCAATTGGCAATGCCATGGCATTGAAAGATGTAACTTCAGAGGTAATTGGCTAGCTTTTTGGGAGGAAGCACTTTTCTTCGGATAACAGACATATCCTTGAGGATCTTGAGGATACAAATTAGGGGAAATTTACATATAAAATGGAACTCCTAAGGATGACATAATCAAAATAATGAACTAACAAAAATCAATTAAAAGATGACATCAATTGTTATGGTGACATCATCCAAAATAAAATATAATCATTTATTTTATTATATTAAACTTTATAAAATCCTATGATTTAACTCATTAAGGTTAATTTAACTCTACATATCTTATTTCATCTCAACCATCTTTTCAAAAAATAAAGATTTTTTTAAATTTTTTTATTTATTTATTTTTTAATTTTTCTTTCTGTTTTTTAGATTTATCATTCTTAAGTTCTATTATGGAAATTATTGTGTAAGCATATATAAAATAAAAAATCTAAATATATAATGTTGTAAACATATATAAAATAAATCTAAATCTAAATCTATAAAATCATAAATTTAACTATATATAAAATCAAATCATAAATATATTAAATCATATACTTGTAAGTATATGTAATATAATAAATCTAAATTTATAAAATTATAAATAAATAAAATCATAAATTTATGTATATATTAACAAATGATAATATGAGACTTAATTTAATATAAAAATGTATATATAAAATAAAATATTGAATTTTTGTTTATCCTTTGTCACTATTTATAAATTTTAGAAAGCAAAAATATGTATCTAAATAAATATATATAGAAAAATATTTTAAAGCTGCCCTCAAATTTTAGAAAAGTTTTACCCTCCAAAAGAAAAATTTTATTGGAGAAAGAAAAATAAAAGACTAACAAATATTTATTTACATTTTAAAGAAAGGAAAATAAAAAACTACTATAAAACATTCCTTCTTATTTTTTATATATGTTTAAAAAATTAAACTTAAATTACGTCTAGTTATTTTCTTTAAGTAAAACTTGAGTTTAAACGATGAAGAGTGTTTTAAAATTAGAAAGTGTAGCTCTTTTAAAATATAATTTTAAGATAAAAGACTTTTCAAAGAGAAAACAAATTAAGAAAAAACTAATATACAAAAAAGATGAACTTAAGTTTTTTAAGGAATTATAACAAAAATATAAAAAACTAATAAATATTTTTTTATATTTTAGTCAAAGGAAAATAAAAAAGCTATTGTAAAATATTCATTTTCATTTTTTCATATATGTTTGAAAAATTAAACTTAAATTACTTTCAACTACATTCTTTTAAGTAAAAATTGAGTTTAAAGTATGAAGAGTTCGTTTTAAAATTAAAAAGTATAGCTTTTAAAAACTAATTTAAAGATAAATAAAAGAAAAAATTAAATAAGAAAAGAAATAATAAAAAAAAACAGGGGTACAAGGGGATGCATCCCCAACCCTAACTGGGATGTCCTCGTCCCCAATGGTGTTTTCGGGACGAGGACGTCCTTGTGGCGTCCCCCAAAAAAATGAAAATGTGGGACGTGTCCCCTTTATAGGAAACCCCCCCAGAAAAAACGGGGACGTTTGGACACCCCTGAGGTGGCCGAGGGACGTCTCAGACATCCCTTGATTGTCCTGAGGACGACCAAACATCCTCACGTGACAAGAAAAACAAAGACGCAGTTTAAAAAAAAAAAACTCATTTCTTTTAATTCTAATGGCTGGGAAAGGGGCGTGGGGGTCCCACAAACCCTCCCATGCCCTAAACAAAGCTTCAAAGACATTTTACTATTCCAAATCAAAAAACTCAGAAAAATTGCCGCCGTTGGAAGGGAGCTGTTGCACTGCATTGTCACTCAGCTCTTGCCATTGCAACGTTTTGGAGGTGATTTTTGCAAGTTGAAGACTCATTTCTTTGCAATGCTACACACCCCTTCATCTTGAGCTGCAATTATCAACTGACATGTCTCTTTTGAGTGTTTTTTTTTTTTTCTGATTTTTTTGTTTGTAATTAGTTTAAATTTTTGATTCAATTTGTTCATTGTTCTCAAACTACAAACTTCAAAAAAGCAAAAAGATTTAGAACCTTTCAAACTCAATGTCATACACAAAAAATTGAAAACTGAGCAGCAGTGAGGAAAATGAAAATGTGCATGAGGTGGGGAGTGAAGAAGAGGTTTAAGTAAACACAGTGGATTCTCAAAATCAAAAGACTACAAATTCTATAGGAAGTGCAGGTCAAAAAGACCATTTTGCATGCCCTTCATCCTCTCTTTAGATTCATGCAAAAGGTTCTTTCACCCCCCAAAAACCCTTGCTTCAATTTGCCACCAATTTGACCACTAATAAGGCTAAAAATTTAGGGGGCAGCAGGGATTGGTTGTGTCATGTTCGCAAGACTGATTATCATGGGAGTTATAGCAGGGTTGAACATCATTTATTGAGTGAGCCTGGCCATGGGGTTAGAGTTTGTGAAACTATAACATTGGAAGAATAGGTTGAAATGCTCAAGTTGGTAGGGGAGAGTGAGGAAAAACATGCAACTACTACTACTAAGAGTAGGAAGCGTTCTTCTAAAACAATGCAATTGCAATCAGGTGGAGAGCATGTTATAGCAGGGTTGAACATCATTTATTGGGTGAGCCTGGCCATGGGGTTAGAGTTTGTGAAACTATAACATTGGAAGAATAGGTTGAAATGTTCAAGTTGGTAGGGGAGAGTGAGGAAAAACATGCATCTACTACTACTAAGAGTAGGAAGCGTTCATTTAAAACAATGCAATTGCAATCAAGTGGAGAGCATTCCAATGTATCAGTTGGAGAGCATTGTGATAGAGAGAAGAAGAAGGCCACTTTTACTACAGACACAATTGAAAAAATACAGTGATAGGGATGATGAATTTACAAAAACGTGAGCAAGCCGATGATTCAATGACAGTTTTTTTATGCCCATGCCATCCCTTTTCATTTGGCAAGGTCTCCTTATTTCAAAACCACGTTGAAAGATGCAATAGCAGTTGGATCCTCTTATGCTCCTCCTGGAGAACATAGATTACGTACCTCCCTCCTTGACAAACAATATTTAAAGGTGAACATATTAATGGAGGAGATGAGACAAACATGGATTAGGATTGGTTGTTCCATTGTGATGAACGGGTGGATTGATATTCGACATCAGCCACTCATTAATATTATTGTTACATGTCCTATTGGTTCATACTTTCTTAGAGCCATTGATTGCTCTGGGAAACGTAAGGATGCTGATTACCAGTTTGGCCTTTTGAAGTAGGCCATAGAGGAGGTTGGGTCATCTAATGTTGTGCAAGTTGTGACAGATTCAACTTGTGTTTGTAAGTTGGTTGGATTGATGGTTGAGAGTGCTACAAACATATTTTTTGGACTCCATGTTGTGTACATGCTTTGAAAGACATTGGCAAAATAGAATGGGTGAAGATAGCAGTGGCCGAAACTAGAGAAATACAAATGTTTGTATGCAACCATCAAACTTCACTTGCATTATTCCGATCCTATTCAAAGAAAGAATTCCTCAAACCTGTTGAGACTAGATATGCTAGCTATTTTATTTTATTGGAGAAGATGTTGGAGGTGCAGGATGCTCTACAATCCATGCTGGTTTGTCGTGAGTGGAAAATGTGGATTCCATCAAATACAGAATAAGGAAAGAAGGTGAGAGACAGGGTGCTTAGTGAGCCTTGGTGGTCCAATATCAAGTAAGAATTTTTTACTTAATATGTTTCTAACTTTCTACTTTGCTTTTTCTTTAAACTATTAGTATTACTAATTTACTAGAGTCTAGTGTTAAATTGTTAATGTCTTACAATTTTTAAATGTTGTTTGCAGATATATTTGCTCTATCATATCACCTGTTGTGGGGTGATCAGGTATGCAGATACAGACTTTCCTAGCCTTGGAGAGATTTATGAGACTTTTGATAGCATGCTTGATCAAATGAAGCAAGCAATTCGTGACAAGGATCCTCAATTACAATTCTATGAGTAGCATATCAGGCCTATTGTCACAAAGAGGTGGAACACAATTAAAGCCCCTCTTCATATGGCTGCCTGTACTCTTAATCCGAAGTGGTATGCACCTAGACCTGGCTGAATCCTTCCTTTTGAGGATGATGAAGTAATGGAGGGGCTTATGACAACCCTTTGTAAGATGTATAACACTAAGGAGGCAACCATACTTCGAGAGTAGTGGCATCAGTTTTTCGATCTTCAGGGTCCTACATTCAACAAACTAGAGGCTAGGATGGATATGGCCACTATTTGACAAAAAAACCCCATTGGATGGTGGAAATTTCATGGGAAGGACACACTAGAGCTATTACTTTCACAGATTGCTAGTTCCTTTGCTGCAGAGAGGAATTGGCCCACCTATGGCTTCATCTATTTGATCAAGAGGAACGAGCTTACGTCAAGAAGAACAGAAAAACTAGTTGCAGTTCATAGTGCCTTGAGACTTCAAGATTGGCAAACTGCTGAGTATCGATAGACTCCAGCAACATGTTGGGATATTGATCTTGAAGATCTTAGGCTGATTGACGAGGAGGAGGTGCAACCAGGAATTGTCGGGCTTTCATTGGATGTTCCACTTCAGCTAGAGAGTGATAGTGACACAGATAGTTCTTTTGATATTGATAACCCGAATGAGGCATAGATTGTTGTACTTTGAAGTTTGACTATTTGAGACTTTGAGTTTAACTTTAATTTATAATGTTATATTGCTGTTTAATAGTTTATACTATTGTTATGAGTTATTTAGATCTGTTGTAATTTTATTGATGTTTATATTGCTATTTATAGTACTTTATACTGCTGTTATACTACTTTACACTGCTGTTATACTATTGCTGTCATGATTAATTCACATATGATATTGTTGTTATCAGTTATTGACATATCTCTCTCTCTCTCTCTATATATATATAATTATATATATATTGAAAAATTCATATATATTGCCATCCCCTGCTGTCCCCAAAAATTGGCCCTCGGATTGCCGTCCCCGACATGCGTCCCCTGTTGTTCCCCTGTCCCCGTCCCCGAAACGTCGTGGAACACAGAAAAAAAAGAATTTAGGATTTTAAAGAATTATAATAGAAATATGTGTCCCCATTTAACTCATGTAGTTAAGTAATTTATATTATATGAGACAAGTTTTGCTTTTTTAGAGTTACTTAGGAGGCCCATTTTATATGTAAATTTTCACTAATGTCTTTGCCAATTGGATGGTGGTCCAAAAGAAGAAAACTTTCTCCAAAAATCAGAAAATTCAGATCCCATCATAAGAAAAGAAATGTTTGTTCGTAGGGTGAGGCTAAACAATGTTAAGAGTGGTTCTTTGGCTTTTTGATTTAGATATATATTAGTGTTAGCTCTTTTTATTTAGCTGCTCTACTTGCTCCCTTGATTATGGGTCTCGACCACAAAATCTTTTGTTCAATTTTGAAAGTTTATTAATATGGGAGTGAGTCCTTATCCCACATTTGATTGATTGAAAAATAAATTAAAAAAATCTATGACATTGCATACATTCCATTGATGTCAAATTTATTTAGGGACATTGCGATTACTGAGCAGTGATGTAGGGATTTGTCTTATTTTCATTGCTTTTAACATGATGTTTGCTCTCCTTTATTAGCTAGTTAGAATCTTTGTGGTTTTTTGGATGTGATAATGTTCCTATAGCTTGTTGATAGATTGATCAATGTTGTATGCTTTAAGCTGTATTGAAATTTTTTACTGGAAATCTTTTGACAAGAAATTAATTTCTGATCATGAACACCTCAAGTATGTCGTGTAGTTGACAGTTATTCCCATAGCTTTCATGAATTATTCATATTAGGGTTGATTTTTGTATACAAATATATACAAATGTTAGATCGTGTTAGATCTTTGATATCAGTAAGTAACACTTTGAAGTTTCTGTTGTGAACAAAAAAGTAAGATAGACAAGTAATGAGCAATTTTATAAATCAGTAGCAAGATTTATATACAACAGAAAGTAGTTAGTCAGAGGAGGAAACCAACCAACCACCTAGCGAACCACCTTATGTTAATAATAATAATGATATGTATATATTAACATATATATAAACAATGATGTAAGATATTTATTTATTCTAACAATACCCCCCCATATTACATCATTTTCTAAAGAGTGAAAGCAGAAGTTACGAAAAAAGTCGAACTTCATTGTTGCAAGAGATTTAGTAAAGATGTCAACACATTGCTCTTGAGTGGAAGAAAATTGGAGTTGAATTTTCTGCTATTGTACATGCTCGCGGATGTAGTCATACTGAACCTCAATGTGTTTAGTAAACTCATGAAAAACTAGATTATGAACAAGTTTCAACATTCCTTGATTCTTGCAAAACAAAATTGTAGGTTGTCTTAGGTGCACCTATTCCTATCCAGATGCGACATAACCATATCGCTTCACAAATCCTACTTGTGTGGAAGAGCGAGCAACAATGGTTTTCATTTTACTCCTCCATGATACTAAACCATATCCCAAAGATAAAACAAAGCCTGAAATAGACTTCCTGTCATCCAAATATCTTGCATAGTATACATTCTTGTATCCTTGCAAAGAAAAACGTGCATTCTGTTTGTATTCTAGGCCATACTCCATTGTAACATGGATGTATCTCAAAACACGCTTTGTTACTTTCCAGTGTGAAACCGTAGGTTCAAACCTCGAAAGATAACTTACAACATAGTTGATATCTAGCTTGGTGTAGGTTAGGTAAATCAAACTCCCAATCAATTGGCGATAAAGAGTAGTATTCACTTAAGGTGATGGATCATGTTTGGAAAGTTGCAACCGTGTCTCTATTAGTGTTGACACGGGCTTGTAATCTTCCATCCTAATTTTTTTGAGCAATGTCTTGGCATATTTCATCTAAGATACAATATATATATATTTTTTTTTGCCACACTTCAAGGCCAAGACAATAATGTATGAGCTCGAGATTTGTCATGTTGAATGATCATTAGAGATAATTCTTTGTTGCTGCAATCATGTATAGAGAGCTCCTAGTGATTACCTGATTGTCGACATACACTATCAAAATCACAATCTTCCCCCTTTCCCTTTGAGGTAGAGATTGGGATTATAGGGATTCTTGGTGAATCTGTGTTGGAGGAGACGCTCATCAATCTTGATGTACCAGGGGTTGGGAGCTTGTTTCAAACCGTAGAGGGATTTCACAAGTTTGCACACTTTCTGTTGTTGCCTAGGTGCAATATGTCCCTCAAGTTGAATCATACAGACTTATTTGAAATTTCACTAAGGCACTTTTAACATCCATCTGATGAACATGCCAACCTAACTGTGCTGCCATTGCCAAAATCATTTTGATAGTCTTGATCTTTGCAGTTGGGGCAAAGGTTTCTTCATAGTCAATGCTTTCTTTTTGAGCATATCCCTTAGCAACAAATCAAGCTTTGTAGTTGTCAATGGTACTGTCTGCCTTGTACTTGATCTTGAAGACCCATTTACATCCAATTGCTTTCTTTCCAGGGGGAAGATCAACAAGTTCTTGAGTGTTATTCCTCATTAATGTTTGATATTCTGCATCGATAGCATCTTTCCAAGGTTGTGACTCAAGTGAGTTCCTCATTGTTTCTAGTTCTGTATTTTGAATGATTTTGGACATAAGAGCCAAATTGACTTTCTCACGAGTTGTTGCAAAGCTTTGGCCTAGAGTTAGACATATCTACAACTGCATCTGCCTTTGCATCCTTTATTGTGGTATAATACCAGTTAGGTATTTTGTGCACATGGGACGAGGAGTGAGGTGGAAACTATTCCATTGGAAACAAAGCCTCTTCTGTGCTTCTTCACCTGATTCTATTGCATGGTGACTGTCTTAATGTTCCTCATCTTCAATCTCAGTTTTGGGTGTTTGATGGTTGATAGGTGATGGTGAGGAAGATGTGCTTTGTCCTTTTTCCTCATCAAAAACTACATTCCTGCTAATGTACAACTTCTTTGTGGTTGGATGCAAAAGTCAATATCCCTTCAATTTTGAATTGTATCCAAGAAAAATTCATTTCAAGGATATTATATTTAACTTTTTCCTTTGGACCTTGGGAATGTGCATGAGAGCTATACACCCAAACACTCTCAGATGTGAAATGGAGGGCTTCTTCAAGAGTGATATATTCGATCACTTTGGTGGGTGCTCGATTCAACAAATACATAGTTGTATGAACTGCTTCAGCCCATAATGTAGGAATCAAATCGGTATCTTTCAATATGCATCACACCATTTTCACAATGGAATGATTAAGCCTCTCTGCAACACCATTTTGTTGAGGCGTGTATGTTGTGGTCAACTATCTTTTGATTCCATGTTGAAAATAGTTTGAAAACTTCTTACTAGTTATTTCCCCTTCTTGATTTAAGTAGATGGCCTTGAGGGAGTGACCAAATGACATTTCTGCAAGGGCTCAAAATTCCTTGAATTTTTCAGAGACTTGATCTTTGTGAGTCAAGTAATAGATCCACTTCTTTATGGAATAATCATCCAGAAAAAGTAGAAAATATTGGGCATGATTATAGTTGGGTGTCATGCGTTTGCATAGATTGGTGTGCAACAAATCCAGGGGACTAGACGCTCGTGTTTCTGCAGTAAAAAAAAGAGCTCGATATTTTTTCTCGACAAGACAGCTGGAGTGAAGAACTTGTGTTTCCTTCACGAGGGGAATTCCTTACACCATGTTGCATTTACATATTGCAAGAAGATAGCTGAAATTGAGAGGACCAAGTCTTCTATGCCAAAAAGTAGAGGATGAATTTGTTTTGATTGCAAGGGCCTTGTCTACATGGATGACATTAACCAATTGAAACATTTTATTGACCCTTGAGGCACGAGAAACAACTTCACCATGGCGAGTCTTGTCTCAAATGAGACAAAGTTTCTCATCATTATCTATGGCAAACTCAACCTTCAAGTTGTGCTCTAGCAACTAACTTATTGATAGAAGGTTCTTCGCGAGCCCTAGAATGTAATGAACCTTGGTAAGTCTACACTTGTGAGTCTTGAGTGGTAAGGAAATGTCCTTGATATCTTGCACTTCATAGGATGTATCATCACCAAATGAAACTTGCTCATATGAAGTTGATGGGGTGAGGTTGTAGAACCACTCTTGTTCGCTTGTCATGTGTCTCGATGCACCAAAATCAACATACCAGACATCACTGTTGGAAATGGAGGCTTGAGTTTGCACAGCATACAAAAAATCTTCTTCATTAGAAACACTTGTTGAAAAAACAATGCCATGTTGCTTGTGGTGCTTTTTTTGCCAATGAGGATGCTTCCTATCTTTCCCCTGAGAATTATGTTGTGGCTTTTGCTGGCTGGATTCACTAGTGGTAATCGAATTATAACAACATTCCTGGATATTGTGCCCCTTCCCACAAATGAGACACTTATTCTTTTTTACAGATGAATTTTCTTGTTTTGATTTTGATGAACTCGATAGACCACTTCGACGTTTAGGTTTCTTTCCCTTCTATTGAGATGTGAGGTCTTGATTTTCTGAGAAGCCTGAGGTCTCATCATGAATTGCATCTTGTTGAGGCCAATTCATCAACTCCTCAAATGATGGTTTTATGTTAGCCATATTGAGAGATGTGACAAACACACGAGAGGTAGGGGTAGTGCTCTCAAGACGATGGGTACAAGAGAGTTGTTGGTGTTTCAATTCGCACCTCTGGAGTGCGAGTTGGAAACGGACAGCTATGCAAGATAAACTGTTCTCCTATTATGAGGGAGAGTTCCCTTTTTGCTGATGTTCGCTTAAAAGATAAATAAAACAAATTTGTCTATCTTCTTTTTTTGATTCTCATCTGCGAGCACAAGGTTATAAAACTCTAAATCGCTGCAGCAGAGGTTTTTCCTTTTTAAAACTTCTAACTATAGCTAGGCCTAAGCTAAATGACGCTTTTAATCACCTAAGTAAATTCAGAGCAAAAGGATTAAAAGTTAAAAAGGAATGATTTGTTTTTAACATAAAAGCTTTAATAAACTCCTTCCAGATTTACATCAAAAGACATTGTACTTTAAGATGAAAGCTGAAATAAGATTACGCAAGCCACACATCTAACGACAAAACTAGATGATCTGAGATAGAAAATCAAAGCAAATGGCAGGCATGAGACTTCTATTCCAATATCATAAAGTTGATATAACTCCAGGACAACAATATTGTAGCAAAAGGCAGGCATACAATACGCGATCAAACACTGGAAAACAGATATCACAGAGTGAACAAGTAGCTGAAATAACAATTTCTGCAGGCTAGGATAGGCACAACAGATTTCGCTATCACCATTACCATTCCTTTACAAATGGGCAAGGCTGTCCTTATTTATACTAAATCAAAGGAGTAGGGAACCCTAAAATCTCCTTGATTTAACCTAACTAACTTGCCAACTCGCAAGCTTTATTTCTATTCTAAGACAAAAATTACAACTAACAATTGCTTTAAAATAATCTTCTTTAAAGCAAAGAAAACTCCAACTATTACAAAGTGATTTCATTCTAAATAAAGAATGGATGAGCTTTGGATGAAAGTAAATGCTTTAAAACAAAAAGCATTTGAGTTAAAGCTGCTTTCTTTTGAGTCACATCCCCATCTACATTCTTGCATTATTGGTGATGTCATCCATTGATATTCTGGGAAATAATATCTTCTAAAAAGTGAGTGACCGCATCTTTGCCAGGAACACTGATATTCTCTAGGATGACATTTTGATTCTCTAACATTTTTTCACCATCTGCAACCATCTGAAGAAATTCACGAACTTCGCCCATAGCCTTATCAAACCTTACTGTCATGGCAGCAAGACGATCCATCTTGCCAGCACTGAGATCACCATTAAAATTGTTGCGGACGAGAGTCTGGAACTCTGTTTGTACTTCCCTGAGATCATACAGGGTACCATCTTCTTTTTCATATGAACACAGGATCTGAGAAACAAAAGATCTCACGAACTTGAGAACATTTAACACTTTTTTTTCCATTCTACTAACTCTGAGATTATATTGTCATAAGTTTTTACTGTGAAAAGATACTGTGCTTTCCAAGTAGAAACATTCTTATTTTCAGCTGAATCAACAGAATTATATGCTATCTTCAAGTCAGAGATAATGATCTCAAACACCGATCTATTTTCAGCCAAAGTTTGTTGTAATCCCTGAATGCCTTGATGCAAATCATGAGCGTTGTACTTTAATTGATAGAACTGTGAAAGTACAACTCTACCTTTAGTCACAAATTCTTCCACCCAATCTTTCATGTGTCTCCCATAAATGACCAACTGACTGAACTGCTGCTGATCGACTGGTGATCCTAGATTTGGAGGAAGTAGTAAATCAGCCTGTGACGTGCCATGAAAAAGATTAGAAATGTACTGCTGCAGCTGCCTAACTTCAGCCTTGAGGGCTGCTTTATATTCTCCGTCCTTCAACACCCTCTCTTTCAGATTATCTACTGCAACCTCAAAGAGATTTACATTTGTATGCCGGGTACTCCTACCAAGATTAGCTTTGACAACTTTGAAGTCATCAACCTCAATATCATCAACATCTTTATCTTCTGGCGGTGTTACAGTTTCAAGGATCATTTCTCCATTCGCATTCTTTCCAATGTGAACTTGCTTTTTAAGTTTCCTGTCTGGTGTGTCTTGGTAGATGCTTTTAAGCTCTGTCAAGTTCAACTGATATGAAGGCTTTCTTCCTTTCCTACCCAAAATGTTCTCAAGCCAAGATGAGCCATCCTCTCTTGGAAACTCGGTTCTAACTTCATTAACTCCTGATGAACCAATATGTGTCTCAGAGTTATGAACCGGCGAATTTGGCTCTGAATCTATATGAATGGGAGAAGAACTTGGTGAAGAAGGTGGAGAAACATGAATTGAAGGCATTGTTTCAACATGCGGTGCTGGTTCAGTAGAAATTTCTAATACAACTGCTGGTTGTTCCTGCTGACTATGCATTGGAGACTCAACCTTTTTCCTCTTCAACTTGGCCATCTTTGTTCCTTCTGGAAGGACTTTCATAGCCTTAACTCTTTGTTTTGGTTTGGAAGTGGAAGGTAATGATGGTTGAACAACTGGCGGCTCTGCAGCCGGAATGGCTTCTTTCCGCTTATTTTTCAAGAATATCATACTGTTTTTGATAACTCGGCTCGTTCTTTCCTCGATCGAGGTGTTCTCTTTGGCTGACCAATAATTGGTGGCAATGGTTGTTGCTTGACTTGATCTCTGAAATATGTGGGAAGTAGAACTTCACCATCATCTGACAAAATATCAGCTAACTGTCGAAGAGTAAACTTGCTGTAATTGTGTTTCTGAACTTCAAACTCATCTGCACAATTAGCCCAGAAATCTTCAACTGCAGGTGCATGTACACAATTTTGACCAAGTTGTGATGCAAAAACACCACGAGGATCGTATGAAGTCCTTCTGTCGAAAAACTTAAGACCATACTTGGACGATTCACTACCAATTACTTTAGCATCTACTCTAGATCTGCATCTGTAAATACCCATCCCAATTGGAAAATTGAAAGCCGCTTTGCGCCTGCTACGTAGAAATGTATGAACTTCATAGACTTGCCTCAGAAATTCCATGAACGCTACTTCATCTGTAGGATATCTCGGCAACATGGCTCGCTCTCCTGAGAAGCCATATACTCTGATGTAGGGGAAAGTGGGAAACTGGATAAACCAATCAGCCCATTCCGCCATTGCCAATCTGGCATCAGTTGAAAATCGTATATGCAACTCATTATCCAGATCTCACACTGCATGCATAAGAAATGCATCATTTACCTGCCTATAATGTCGCTCAGCCTGAGAAAACTCTAACTGCGGGAAATGGTGATATACATGTTGTATGCCCAGAGTCCCAACAATATTCAAACCTCTAAATTGACCTTGAAAAGCCATTAGATATACGAGATATGATATCATGTGGAATTCATGGGCCCTTTAAAAATCAATTATCTGCTGGTGGAGACTATCACTGATGAGTGTTGACCAATTATAGTATTCAGTTCCGTCAACAATCTGGGACATGATGTAAAACATCCAAGGTTGAAATTTGTTAGCATCTACTTGACCTGTGATTCGGCTCAGCAGAGTAATCATTATTGCATGTTCTTCCTTGAACTCTCCACTTCCAACGTTCTTTGGCATAACGTTTTGCTTTTCTTTCAACCACCTCTGAGCAATCTTTTTCCGATACTTCTCTTTATCATTGTGCCACACCCTCTTACATTCTTCAATTGAAACGACTAAGTTTTCCCTCCAAATTGGTATTGAAAAACACTTCTCAATATCATTTGGCCTGAGGCTGCAGAGCACCCGTCCATCTGCTGATTGAATTTCTCTTGTGATTGAATTGTAATGCTTCATACAAGCAATTACGAATTCGATACTTTGCACTGTGATGGGGAATGAAGCTGCTGCAAGCAACCCGGAGTGATTCGGATTCCTGATAGCTGTATTTCCTGCATCTTCCAAGGATGTAAATTGAACACTGGAAGCACCTTATGCAAATCCGTCTTGAAAGTTCTCAGGTAATTGTGAACCAACGCCGTTTTAGGCTTGATCTCAAATGGAGAGTACTGCATACTGTAAGACTTGAAGAATGACTCTAAACACGCCTATGTCGGAAAAATCTTGGGCAAAAGGCTGAAAATTACTTGCTGATTTCTTCTAAAAAGCAGGATGTGAGTGAAAAAACTGGCACATGGGTTTTGTAGGCAATTCCATTTCGAAACAACCCAGATTGTCGGATTTTGAAAAAGCGGAGGATTTCCTGAAAAAGCAGCAAAAAAGCAGATTCCTAGAAAAATAAAATTTCCCAATCTTCAAGAAGATGAAATTCTGGATGGACCCATCTTGATGAAAATTGAAAAAGCTTCGGCCTTGTTTCTGAAAAACGATTCCCTAGAAAAAAGGACCTCGAAAAAGCATGCCTCCTTGCTTCCTCATCCTGAAACTATGAAGAACGCTGAAAAAGAACTCCGTTTGGGTCTTCGAATCTTCGTGGAAAGAAAATAAAAATCTTCCTTCTCTGGATGCAACTTGTAAAAGTAAAGAAATAAAGAAGCCAAAAGCTTGTCTTTATAGAACTTTAGGGCAAAAAAAGTAGCTTTCTTTGTTAAAGAATAAAGCTTCAATCTTATCCATGAAGAAAGCATCTTTTAAAGCACAAATCCAAGTAGATATCTTCGAATAGGAAGAATCCCTATTTTAAGCTGTCTATGGCTTCATGTGTGAGATGATTAAAAATATCTTCTTTGATGATGTCATCAAACACACGAGGTTGCAAAAGTAAGCCAATTTTTACTTCGTTTTGACACTTTTGCATTCGTTCTGACTCTAGTATGGCCTGCCCCTGACTTCAACAAGACGGCAGACTATTATCGTTTGACTGAAAAAGCTGATTGATCATGGCACCTTGAAGACTTATCAACTCTGATTCCATCCCCAGCCTCGAACTGACGATCTGACGACGTCTGACCGCAAATCTGTCTTCTGAAAGCTGTGGCCGGACGAAGAACGGAAGCGGCTGTCGAGAAAACACTGCCAAAGATGAAAAATTTCTAACAGCTGAAAAATTGGGTGCCCCTAGCCTCTAGGGGCGCCTAGTTTTTTGTGCCTTAGTCATTTTTTCTGGAAATTTCAACTTTTTCAATTTCTTGATTTCCGCGCGCGTCTTGGTGACTGTGGACCCTTGTTCGGAAGCCAATTTCGGCATGTCGGAGCAAGACTGAATCTGATGATCTGGTAAATAGGCAAGCCTGATGAAAATTAAACTGATTGTACCCTCTGCTTGCCTCGAAAATTGCGCCAAACTGATTTCCTGCGAATTTGACCGGACTGACGGAGGAGGATTTGCACATTTTCTAGAAAAACATGAAGAAAAACTAACTCTGGGGCTCATGGGCGCCCCTAGCCTCCAAGGGCGCCTAGAATTCTGTGCCTTAGAATATTTTTTGACATGTTCAATTTTTCTAACTTTTCTTCGTTTTCTGTGTTCCGGGTCTTGATTGATCTTCGTTTCTGGTCGTCCGGCTGACTACTGAAGCAAGATGGGAGGTGATCTGAGTAGCTTGAACATACTTGAGATGAATTTCTAGCTTCTACGGGCATTTCGACTGAGTTTGATTGAATTTGACCTCTCGGAAACAAGCTGACGAAGACTTTTTTACTTTTCTCGAATAATGCGAAAAGAAATTTTGAGGTAGGAAAAGATGAGCGCACCTAGCCTCCAGGGGCGCTTGGTTTTTAATATCTTAGAAAAATTTATGATTTCAAAGCTCTGTTTGTAGTTTGCCTCATTTTGCGTGCCGGCAACTGTTTCCTGTTGTAAATTTTGGCATTTTGTCAGTCAACTGCCACTGGATGAAGGATGGACTAGATAGCCTGGCCATATTTTAGGTGAATTCTAGGTTTTCAAGATCTGTTGATCAACTTGACTGCTTTTATCAACCGAGAAACTGACTGACGAAGACATTTTCGCATTTTCTGAAAAACATGAAAAAAAACTAAGTTTGCTAAAGCTGGGCGCCCCTAGCCTCCGGGGGCACCTGGAAATCCATGCCTTAGAAAAAATTCATGATTTTCACTTTTCAACACTTTCTGGATTCACCATGCTTCGTTCTTCGTTCTTCGTCAAATTGACGACTGTTCGTTAGTTCTGTGTTATCTGAACAGCCCTGAAAACTTGAAAATGAGCTCTAGCAGATGAACATCCTCCATTGATGGCTCCGGAGCTCGTGCTTCGCCGACTGAAAAAGTAGAATTGATCCAGTAGAGAAAACTCGACCTTTTGCAGATTCCGTCTAGACCACCTTGATCATGAAGCAAAATCGACCAATCAGAATTAGGCACGACACCTGAATCAAAGATTCTATTTTTAGAAACTTTCTAGTTTTAGAAAGTTTTGCTAGCATCCGTATCTCAAGAAACCCAGAAAACCTAATTTGACATCTATTTTTAGAAATTGACTTTTGACTTTTTGACGAAAAATTTTCTAGACTTTCTCAAAATGCCTTAATGATGCAAAAAAAAAAAATTGATTGGGTACAACATGAGTCATCTGACACAGTCTCCCCTAATGTTTCCGGTGATGTCCTGATTCTTGAAACTCTTATGAAATACTTCTCCAATTTTTCACCATTTTGTGTTTCCAAACAATGTAATGGACGTTGTGAATGGAGGATTTGATTCTGATTCTTGGATTCATATATTGTCCTAAGATGATGCCAAGCTTCTTTGGCAGTTGTGGCTGTTTGGATGTGAGGTTAAACCTCATTGGAAACACCGAACAAGATTATTAGTTTGGCCTTATGATTGGCCTTATCATATTGTCTCTAGTCGTCTCCAGCTTGTGCGAGTTTGGTGTCTCTTCCAGAAACAACTTCACACAAATCTTCAAAATCAAGTTGAGTTGGACCTTGGTTTTCTAGGCTGAATAGTTATCACCTCTCAGCAACTGAGATTCGGGAAGCATTATTTTCGAAGCATTTGAAGCCAATTTTTAGGATGTGGGGGTTCCTTGTCTCTCCACAAAGAAATTTTCACCCTTATTTGTCCCTGACGATTTACAAGGTCGATGCCATAGTTGTCATTGTTGCAACTATTTTAGGCATTAGATGTAGTAATTTGGCATGATGGCATTACTTGTAAATGTGAATTAGAGGCATTGTTTATATCGAATGTTGCAATTTTGTTACGAAAAATAACATACAAATGGCTTGTAATTAATTTGTTTTTTCTGTTTTACTCCAAAAAAGAATTTTCTAAATGCAAAAAATAATCAAAATAATTATAGTTTTGTTTGCTTTATTTGAATCTATATTATTTGCACTTTTTTTTTGAAATTAAAACTTTAGAATGAAAAGAATTTAAAAAAACAGTTGTTTTTTATTGTTTTAAATTCCTTCCAAAACTAAAGAAAAGCTTCTTGTAGTTTTTTTAAATCTCCAAACTTTGGAAGAAGTGGGAGAAAAACAATACATATTGCACCTTTTAATTTTGCTAGAGACTTTTGAATGACAACAGATATATTACGTTGGCCTTTGTGGCTTTCACACAGTTTTCAGCCATTTGAAACAACATTTTGCTTTCTTCACACGAATTTTTTGATGTTATTGCTCCTTAACATGTACGAGATAGTGCAGGTAGGTTGAACCAGACTAAATGACAGCTTTAAACCCCTGCTTATTATTCTCTTACATTGGTGCTTTGTTTGGGACTATCTTCTATAAAACTTTGCTTTCTTCCACATGAATGGTAGGTGCCTCCTGAATAGTTAGCAGAGCAACTTTTTCTTTTTCTCATTCAACTCCTGTTTGATTTCTTCGCATACTATCCTTCCCACTCGTGTCATGTCCTTTCTGGAAACCGCTTGTCTTTCTCAAAATTTGGATGATTTTGTTTCTCTTTTACAGCAGCATTTCAAAGAAAGATGATTGGCAAATGTTGCTTGGTGTTGGAGTTCCACCTTACACAGGGAGACACATCTGGAAGATATTACAGGAATCCTTGGCACTTTTACATATGGATTTACCACTTTGCAAGCACATGAAAATCACAGGCTTTGATACCAAAATAAAATGGAGAAGCAATGAGCAATTTTATCAATCAGCAGCAGCAAATATATACAAGAGAAAGTAGTTGGTTAAGGGAGGAAACCAACCGACCACCCAGCCAACCACCTTATGTTAATAATAATAATAATGTGTTGCTGTTATTGACATATATACAAACAATGATGTAATATATTTGTTTATTCTAAGATGAAAACACGTGATGACATTTGCACCTATGGCATTAGGAATGTTTGATTTAAGATCATAATATTTTTTATTGGGCTGAGATCAATGAATTCTTGCTTGTGTCGATCTTCAGTTAATAGTTTTGAAAGTCCTTAAGGTTGTCTGTTAAAATTGTCAATTTAATATGGTTTGTTTGTGTCAATATTCTTTGCTGCTGTTACATTTTGTGTTGTGAACTAAGCTTTGAAATTCAGAATAAGATGGTCTATTTAGTGTTTGGTTATTGATTCAAGAACTATCATTCAACTGCGTGTTTTAACATATTCCTTTTAACTTATTTGAGTTTAGGTAATATCTGAAGATGGTGTGTCATATAAAGTAAGTGATGTACAAGCAAATGATACAATCTCTCCAATTGTGTCATATACCCCTCATCATCCATCTAAGAAAAATGATATTGGACATCATAATGATGTGCAAGAGGAGAATGCATTACAATTACCTATGCAGGACGTTGAAATGAATGATTCAGGTATGAATGGGTATAATTTATGTAACACCTATCCACAATGACACCTTTGTATTTCATCTTAGGATAAAAGTGCTCGTTTGAAATGATCCTATCTTGATGTTGTTTCTAATTTGCAAAGAAATAAGCTTTAATACTGGATAGGCACCGAGTGTTTTTTTTTTTTTTTTTTTTTCTAATGGAAAAGTGTAGTCTTTGAAGGCGTGTCTCTATTTCTGAAAAACTTTTAGATGAATGAGAATCCACCATAAATTTACTGAAGCAATTTGTTTATTATTTTGTCAAAAGAGAAAAAGCAGGGGTTTGTGCAGATAAATTTAGAAAAATTTAATGATTTTTAGAGTTTAGTACTAATTTTTTTTTTTGCTTTCAATTTGTAAAAGGTAGTGCTACGCTCTACTTGTCTCAGAAGTCTCAAGATCATGAATGCAATCAAAATAACAATTCCATGGATGATGTAGTCCATAACAATGAAGGGATTGTAGGAGACGAACAGCAGCTTTGCCATCCTCTTCAATTGTCATCACGAACGGGCGTTGCTCAAAAATTTAAACCTTCTAATGTAAGCATAGAATCATCATATTAGTTGATAGGTGTGCCATTATTTCTCTTAAGTTATTCTCTTCTGACATAAAGGTAAAATGCAAGCAAGAAATCAACTCTTTTGTAAGTCTATCCTTATAATAGATGTTGAAGTATGTAAAATGTATGGATATTTATTGGTGAAGAGATTGCAACAAAGCCTTGTTTTGTAGGTTTATTTATTGGAAAGTTACTATATACGAGGAGAAAGGATAAGCAAGTCATTAAAAGCTATGCAATAGTTGACATAAACAATATATGGTGTGAAATTATTTATTTATTTTATGAATATGGTTATGTATTTTCAATTTAAACATAGAAACAAAACATTCCATGAATAAAACAAAATAGAAATGCACACAAAAACTGTGATAAACAAAAAATTGATATTGCTTCACTTCTTGATGAAATTGTGTTACCTTGGCAACATATTTATATTTTTTTTAATGATCCAAATGAACTCTAATTTCTTGGAGGGACTAATGACAAGTGTATGTAAGAACATTATACTGAACCGAGTTTATATTTTGTTGGGACCCCTATGAAACTTTGCCCTCAATCAAGTTTGTAGTCAGTAACCATGTCATTCTTGTCATGTTATCTGTATCAACCGTGTTTTCTTTCTGGTCTAAATTGCAAGGTTATTAGATCTTGGTCTACTTTGTTAATTAACAACTGTTGCAGGTTGCTCAAGGATGAGATGTGCCAAATGAAAATGGCAAAGATCTTGATAGCGTGATGGCTCCAACACAGAAAAAAGGATTGGCGAGTGTCAAAGAGAATTCCTCCAAAACTCCATTCAAGTGACATATCAGCATAGGGCAAAGCAAGAAAGAGGAGACAATCAGTCAATGTGGTGCCACTTTTTGGTGGCTAAGCCAACATAAAATTGTACCAAAAACATGGCAATCATTTTAGTGATCCACGCCGAAATATCAACACTTTAAAACCTGAAGAGGATGATGCACATTTAAAGTGGCAAAGACCTTATGAAATTGTGTCTAGCAAAAAGGATGAATAAGAAGGATTTCAAGTTAAGTGAAGCACTAATTTTAAGTGGCAAGGACTAGTCAAAAGCCCATCCAAAGCAGCCAAAAAGAAGGGCACAATGTTTTGACGGTTATGTCATCATAAATTCACCCCAAAGGGTGGCAAAATGGACATAAAAGTGCACCAAGGCAAAAGAAGGTAATATCACAAGATGGGACACTTTCTAGGTGGTGTTGTCACCCAAAATTTCCTATAATTGCACTTTCTAGATGGCATTGCCACCCAAAAGTTCCCACAATTGCACTTTTTAGTTGCCTTTGCCACGTCAAAACTCCTCCAAGTGCAGAAAATCCAAATTCGAATGTTGGGCATAATCTCATGGTTAAGGTTTCAGTGTTCAATAGAAAATTTGTCTAGTTTTCAAAACAATTCTACTTTTAGAAACTACTATTTTAGCAGCTATGTTTTTTTTTTGAGGAATGGCGAGGGGAGCTCAATAATCCAACTTTCTATTTTTAGAAAGTTGCTTTTTCAAAAAATTGCTTTTTCAAAGGCTCTCATTAGTTTCATATCCATAGATAGGGTTTCAACAATTTTTAGAGGTTCTAGAAAAAGTTTTCCATATTTTAGAGACTCTAGAAGATTTGACAAAGTTTGCAAGTCAAAGTCATTTTAGATTTTTGAAAATGACTTGAGTGACAAAAGTTTGAATTTTCTAAAGGAGACAGAGATGAGCTTGTTATTAGGATTTTATTTAATTATGTTTTAGAATTAGTTTGTTTTAAAAGGGTTTGATTTTCTTGTTTTAATAGATAAGTGTTGTACCCGATCCGAAATCGGATTGTGTTACAAGAAACTCCTTTGTCATCATTGAATCGTCATTTATATGTGTTATTCTTAAGTCAACGTTGAAATTGGAAGTCATTTTCGATCAATGTCGCAGGTGGTTATGCTCGAGTCTATTGTTCGTTTTTGGTTAGGTTCATTTAGTTAGATCTCAAGGAGCTTCCCCTTATAATTTGAAGAAAGGTTTAACTATACATGCTATTCTAGTGTGAGTTGTCTTGAAAAGGACAAATAAAATGCTAACATATTTATTATGGAATGCCTCCCAATTCTTGAACCCAACAATGAAATATACTTCATAGTATGGTTTTGTATGGGTGGAGGCTGAAAAACCATGTCTTGATAAGATTCCCCTTGATGTTAATCGCCATTATGTCATGTCCCCTTCTCAAAAATGACGGATTTGATTGAAGACCCGTAACCTATTTTATTTCCCGTAGGTTAAGGCACATTATAAGGGAAATAAGTATTAATAGCATTGTAATTTGGGGCCCAATCATCTTTTTTAAAAGGGCAATTTAATGTCATTATTGACGGTTGTCTAAATAAGACATTATAAGGTCCATGTAATATATTATTTTAAAAAGTGTTTTAAACACGTACTGAGAAAAAAATAAAAAATTAAAATTAATTAAGTCCCCAAAAGGGGTTGCCTATAGAGGAGAGGCAAACGCTCAAGGCAAAATCATCCATTGTCATTATTTTGAATTTGAATTTCAAAATTGTGCATTCAAGGACGAAAACCTTTGGTTTGTGAATTCCGAAGAACGAAAACTCTCTTGGATTCATTGTGGATTTGGGGATGAAAAAGCTCATACCCAATTGGGGCGATTCTACATGAAGGATTGCGATTGTGCTTATTGATCTAGTTGGAAACAATTTACATTTGCAAGCAAATCAACGTTTTATCATTATTGGAGATTATATATTGCTACGCCTAATTCTGATCAGGCACCTTTCAGCATATTTTCAATATTTTTGCAGTAGTTTGGCAGTGTTTGAGGGCATTTTAATTACATTTCAGCCACTGATGTACATTCCACAGGCTGCCGTACCTATACCAGCCACTTAGTTTGCTGCGCCATCATCATCAACACCTTTTAGGGACAGTTCAGATTGGTTTCTAGGCTGCACCACATCCATTCAGTATTTCTGGAAGGCACCAACATTTATAACTTTATTTCAACCCTTGGGCCATCTGTACAACATTTTCAATATTTGAAGCCCCTATATTGCTGTGCCTAGGGTTTGACAATAGTTCGGCAGTGTTTGAGATTTTAATTACATTTCAGCCACTACTGTACATTCCACAGGCTGCCGTACCTATACCAGCCACTTAGTTTGTTGCGCCATCATCAGTACCTTTTAGGGACAGTTCAGATTGGTATCTAGGCTGCATCACATCCATTCAATATTTCTAGAAGGCACCAACATTTATAACTTTATTCCAACTTGTAATGTTCTATTTTGGCGCATTGATTATTGTGAGCATTTTGGCTTGTTCTTAGTCTCTTAGTGGCTATTCGGCTTTGTTGGGAGAACTCCAATGTTCTTGGAGTGGCTACAAATGAGTTTTGTAGAGCAATTGGTTATGGCTTTGAGCTCAGATGGTGTTGAGGATTGCAGTGATGCTTTTTGATGTTTGATCGGGTTCCCGGTTTGCTCTCCAAGATTCTTGGAGAGGCCGTCTATTTTTAGAAAGTCACTTGGAAGGCATCATTCATCTTCCCAAACATCATGGAGTATGTTGGTATGCTTAATTTTGTAGTTTGATGATATTTGAGATTTTCCGTAAAATTAGTTGATTTAATGAGCTAAACAATTAATTATTGCACTTAAGTTAAAAAGGTTGGGAAATGTTCATTTAACACTTAAGTGTTATAGCTCGTTGGAAAGGGGATGAAAAGTTTTAAGTCATGGATTCATCATATTGGGACCTCACGAATCAAATATTTCCTTTATTTTGATAAAGGGGTCTTTGGAGCTAAAAGGAGCTTTAAATTAAAAAGGTGACTTTAAGTTGTGCACACATAATGAATTATTTTTTATATTTTTGAGGAGAAATATGAAGGATAAAGGAAATAATATTTTATTTCCCTCAAAAAGTTATAAAAGGAGGAGATGGGCTCATTGTTTCGACAAGCTTGGATTTTGTAATGAAATGCTGTTGGGATTAAACCACAGAGTTCTTCCATATTCTCTTGAGGACGAAAACCCTCTTGTAAAATGCTCTTGAGGACGAAAACCCTCTTGAGGTTTGGTGTGATTTCATATAGGAATCACCATTGTGCTGAAGGTGGATTGGGAGCAAGCTCATTCGGAGTTTGCCATAGAGCTTAATGGATTTGATTTTCTGTGAGAGTTTTGTTATGAAGATTAACTCTGTCAATGGAAAATGGTTTAAAATGTGTTTAGTTCCATATTTAATTTGAATGTGCATTCTTATTGCTAGTTCTAGAGTTGTTTCAGATTGGCCGTACAACCAGCCGTACAGGCTTAGAGATTTGATTTTGGTTTGGTCTGTTTTTTCAGTTGTTTGGAGCAAATAATATATGAAGATCAATGGTTTGTTTGGGTGCCTCATATCTGATCCATATGAATGTGATCTGAGCAATCTTCTGTGATATATGATTGGGTTTTTGCTGCTATAGAGCCGTACAATGCATGTAGGATGATCTGTCATAGTTAAAACTGGTTTATGTTTTGATCTTCCTAATGTTTGGGCCTTCAATGCTATGATCAGACGCTGCCTTTCCATGTTTTTGCGGTGATTTTGGAGCAAACTTTGTTAATTTCTGGGCAAATCCGTACATGGGGTCCGTACCCTTGTGAGGGACAATTTAACCATGAAATCCTTATGCCTGTTTTGGTGCAGAAATTTATTGTATTGCCTTTGTTTAGTGTGGGTGCCTATGTGCAGATATATTTCCTTGTATGCTGGGCAGTCTTTGTGGAGTTTTTGTGAGGATCCGTACCTACAGGACAATACGGAGCTGTGTGAGCAGTGATGTGTGTCATGGGCTGTATGTGTTATTTTTGGGGCTGTCTTCAGTATTCATTTATATTGCAGGGAGGTTATAATCAGTTCTAGAACAGTTTGGTGATAGTCTTTGTAATATGTATGCATTTATGAGCAAATGGACATGTTCAGGGCACCGTACAGCAAGGGCAGTTTCTGATTTTCAGTGGCTCAGTTTTGATCAGCAAGAAAACTCAGTATTAGCTGCTTTGGACAGTTAATGATATGGTTTATGATGATAATTTTGTGCAGGGTTAATTCTCAGTGATATCTATGCATTGTTTCCAGCATGGGCAATGGTGTTTAGTACAATTAATGTTCTGTTTGTGCAGGGTATTTCCTTGTTACCCAGTCTATTAGAATACTGATATAATCATCCAAATGTTTTACTGAGCAGCGTTGCATTCGTTCTATCATTTGTAATTATTCTTATTTATGCAAACATTGTATAACCCTTGGATGGTTTACCGCCAGTGTGGAGTAAAGAACTCGGCTTATCTTTCTTGTTTCACCCATTGAATATGTGGAGTATCCCCACTGCATAAGTGGATGCTTGCTATATAGCGGATGAATGTATTTAGGTTTCTTTGCACAACTTTGATTTGTAAACCAAAACATTGTATCGTCTCACCTCGCCCATTTGGGGTCTTGGTGATCAAAAGTGTGGAGGTGTTTAGTTGGTTTTATGCAATTGATGCTAACAATGCCATATCATTGCATGTCATTTTGAAAAAATTGGGGTAGCATCTTACACAACCCTTGTGTCATCCGTACAACATTTTTAATAATTGAAACTCCTATATTGCTGTGCCTAGGATTTCACAGCAGTTCGGCATTGTTTGAGGGCTTTTTAATTATATTTCAGCCACTGCCGTACATTCCACAGGCTGCCATACCTATACCAGCCACTTAGTTTGCTGCACCATCATCATCAACACCTTTTAGGGACAGTTAAGATTGGTTTCTAGGCTGCACCACATCCATTCAGTTTTTTTAGAAGGCACCAACATTTATAACTTTATTCCAACCCTTGTGCCATCCGTACAGCAGTATGGCGTTAGTAAGTGGTCTGCCATTGCATATAAATTAATCTGAATTTCTACTGATCTTTAGGGATTTTAATTACAGTCTAGAGCTGAATTATTATATGTTATTTAAACCTCCTTCCACCAAGGCACCTCCATCCTCCCAAACATTTGTTTATCCAACTCCAGGTAGCCCGAGGCAACAGAAAAAATACCCTTTTGAGAAGGGCCCCAAGCCAAAGTGTCCCTCCCAAAAAGGGCATTGCACATTCTGTCCCCCAAAATCCTAGCCAACTCTAAACGAGCCTTCTTAGATCCTCCCGGTGGCCACTCTTGCGGAGTCTTCCAACACACCATTTCCTCTTGTCCAATAGCCTGCACCAATTTAAAATCCTTCACTCGACTCCAGCCGGCCTCAAGAAAACTGTTGCTGAGGGGAGCAAGGTGAGGAAACAAAGTCAAGATGGGGGGATGCCCATCCCAAGAATTGTGCCAAAAGAGAGCATCAGAGCCACTATTGCAAATCCAGAAGAGACCCTGTTTAATGAGCTTCGCCCCTCTTTTAAGAGTCTCCCAAATCTTGGACCCCTTCCCTGCAAGGCTGCACCGAGGCACATCCACAACACACACTCCATGAAGGTACTTCATAGTAAGAATCCTAGCCCATCTTGTTCCTGGCAAGTACACTAGCGCCGATAGAGCTTAGCTGCTAAGACCTGGCCAATCAAACCTGCAGTTTTGAGACCAAGACCTCCCTCCTGCTTTGGCCTACAATAGTTGTTTGATGTTAATTGATTTAAGTTTTATGATTTTTTTTAAAAACGAATTGCTACCAAGGGGTAGCTCCCATTATATATATTTGAACGCAGAAAAGATACTAAGAAGCGCATTCCAGCCGCCACCTAATGGTGGAAGAGGAAGCCCAGGCCAAAGGCCATTTCCTGAAGCCTTTCAATTTGTGCAGGAGACAAAATATTCCCTTCATGAGCCATGTAGAAAGCATAAGTTTCCATATTGTCCCTTTCGATGCCTTCCCTGAACAACTGAATGACCAACGTCATTTTCTCGTTCTTCAGTGCTGTCTAATGCAAATAGCGTCTCCCATCAAACTAGTCGAGGGTGTCCTCTCCACATCCGCAATAGTGCTTGACAACTCTCCACGTAGTCGGGGAATCACCACTCTATTGTTGACCATTTCTCCCCACCGAACATTCCCCATGGTGGCCACTGCATTGTATATCAGCTTCTGCACCAAGTCCACATCATGCGTGTGTGCTAGTTGGAGGAGTAGTTTTATGATTATTACTTATCAATCAGTCACTGCTATTTTGACTAATAGATGTTTGGATTAAATTCCGAAAATTTATTGTTGTTTACAGTACTGTAGCGTTTGATTTATTTTGCATTTCATTTCATTTTTGTAAAATCAGAAAATACAAAACTGCACGTTTACAGTATTTCATTTCATCTTTTCAATAAATCACATAAAATCCACAAATTGCATTTTCTTAACTTTAAGCTACAGCTTCTTTCATTACCTAGGGCTTAATCACATAATTTAGCATTTTCTTTCAGCATTAATTTCCAGTTTCGATAATCAGAGCAAAATACATAATATTTTTAAATTTCATAAAATTCAGTTAGGGGACATTACAAATTGGGCATTACTAATTTAGGACACCGGCTAAGTCTATCTTCATCACTTAAGCATAGGACAAGATGTGGATGAAAATATCTTAGATAACTAAAGTTTATATATCATTCATTTTGTTCATGAAGATTAGCTTTGCATTTTGGACACTCTCCCATATTTGATGTATACCTGTTATATTTAATAGAATATAGTGACACACAACTTGGTTGTTTGAGAGGTCATTGGCAATAAAGTTTTGTTTGTTTCCGAGATTCAGAATTTTTTTCCCTGAAAAGAGCATTGTCTACTGATAGGTTTTGTGTGCATAGCTGGTCAACGTAGTGGATTGTGAATCTACCTTGTGCAATAGGTTGCACCTCTATGGAACTTCTTGTGACAAGCCCTTTTGTGCATGCTTCATCATGTCCACTTGTCAAATTGTTGCAGATTAAAGCTGATTGTCATGATTGTGCCCTTGTTGTTTGTCCTTTTCCAGCAAAGTTTGTCATTTTTGAGGGATGAATGGGCAATTTACTATTTGTCTTGTGTTAAGAAGAAGATTGAAATAAAAATGAAAGTTTTGAATGACGTCCACGAGACCGGAACAGTCTATGGGACCCAGAAAAGCAGCAGACCCCGCAAACACGCCGCCATTTAAACCTGACTGCTGCTCTCAATCTCCTTGATGATAGTCAATCTTCTATGGATTCTATCCAAAAAATCAGCCACTCTCACAATCTTTGTTTCAACAAACAAGGCCGCTAAAGAAACAACATTCAAGACATCCTTGAATTTGAAACGAATGTCCTCATAGGCTTTGCACTCCATGATGTAATGCCATTCCGTTTCCACTAACCCCGACGAACAAAGACGACAAATCCTATCCGTCCTCTCTTCTTTGGGTGTCTTCCATCTTCCCGTTTCACACCTAAGATGGTGTGAGCTAGTTCTGAGCTGGGCCAATAACATTTTATATTTCCACTTGATATCCGCCATGATATAACACTTTTGATCGTGATCACATGTGGGGTTAAAATGAATGACATAGTATTCTCTTTTTCGCCCGAGTTGTTGAGACCACATGGCAGTTTTGACTTTCCCTCTCACAAATTTTTTGATTTCCACATTTGATCTTGGGCATTCTTGAATGTTGATGCCCCACTTGTGCAACCACTTGGCATTTTGTTGCATCCACGTATTCTTCCTTTTGGTAATCTTTTCCTCCGCTGCAACTTTGGGCCAACGGTGCCCCCCCATGCTCTCAATTCTCTTCAGATACCCCAAAAGTTTGGTTATCGCCATCGCCTCAATAGGATAAGCACCCGCTTCAGCCAGGATAATCTCATATGGAACTGAGCTTTTTATTTTAAAGCTGCTTGTGATCAGATGTTTTTGTAATCTTTCTATTTGCCTCCATTTCGAAGTCGATGTGCTGCTGCCCCAAACTTCGCAGCCATACAAAATCACCGGTACAACCAACAGCCCAAAGAGTTTATGCTTTGATTTCCAGTCCCAGAGTTCTGCAGATCTGCATCTATTTTGAAGCATGTACAATGCTTTCCATCCTCCTTGAATTCTTTTTGTCCTGCAAGTCTCCCAACTGAGATTGCTACAAAAATCAAGACCCAGGTCCTTGTATTCCTTTACCACCTGAAGAGTCATGTTCAAGGCTTAATGTTTGTCTAAATATATGTTAGTTCTGTTGGTGCTCATTTTGACCTGGAGGCTGAGCTTGCTTGTTGGAGGGTTTCTTCATTCAAACCCTAGGTATTCCTGTCCATCGGCAGGAGCTTGATCTATCGGCTGGAGTATTTTTGGTTCCACCGATGTGGTGGTGCTCTGCCATCGGGATGACTTCTGTCATCGGCGTATCTTCTTTCTGGTTTCCCGATGGGCATGTGTCTAGCCGACGGGGGGGCAGAGTGAGGCTTGTTGGTCATCGCTGTGACTAGTGCTATCGGCCAGGGTTCCTTTTGTTGCTCCGACGATATGTGTCTGGCCGATGGGAGCGAGGGTTTTGATGTGCCATCGGCACGACATTGAATATCGGGTGAGCGGGCAAGTGTTGGGCCGACGGCGTATGTTTGGTCGATGAGGAGTCATCGGCGTGTGTCTCGCCGACGAGGGTTTTGAAGGTTACCGGTGTAGCACTCTTCATCGGCAGAGGAATTTCATGCTAGACCGACGGTCTAAGTCTGGCCGATGATGATTTAGGCGTTGTGTTCATCGGCGTAACATGTGCGATCGACGAAGGATTTCTGAGTTGTGTCGACGGCGTAGGTTTGGCCGATGAGATGTCATCGGCGTGTGTCTCACCGAAGACCCGGATGTGGTATGTTGTCGGCGTGACTTTGTGTATCGGGTGAACTGTGGATTGCTTGGCCGACGATCTATCTCTGGCCGATGGGAAGTTTTGAGGAAGATTGGGGTGTTCGTCGGCAAGACCTTTGAGATCGGCAAGCGTCAATTTTGTTGTGCCGATGGTCTATGTCTTGCCGAAGAGGGTGTATTTTGCTTAGCCATCGGAGGGACTTGATAGATCAGTGAGAGTTCGTTTGACTTGGCCGATGGTTTTTGTCTTGGCGATGGGCGTGTATGGAGTGGTCATCGGTGAGACTTTGTTCATAGGCGGGGAGGCTTTTGGGTCTGCCGATGGTAGTTGTCTGGTCGATAGGGGATTGTGATGGGCTTCATCGGTGTAACACATGAGGTCGGCCAGAGGATTTTTGGATGCTCCGATGGAGGGGGTCACGCCGACGGAGGTGGGGAATGTAGTTCACATTGGTGAGACTAGTGAGGTCGGCAAGAGATCTGCGGGGTTGGCCGATGGCTTAGGTCTGGGTGATGGGGCTTTGGGCGAAGGAGCGTGTGTTGAGCGTGGCAAAAACGCTTGACACCTATTATGCATGCAGCTATGTTTATAAAGTGGTAGAGTGGTCTCGACACCGTGCATGTGGGACTAATTTTCTTGCATAATTCAAACTTTGAAGCGAAGCGCTTTTTGGCGGGAACTTCCCATTTGAGCACTGCGACAGTTTCCAAGTGAAATGCGGGTGGTTGAGCCATCAATGACGGTCGTGCAGGGGTATGGGCGATGGTACAAACGGTGAAGCTGCCTGATCGTGGATGAAGACTTTCAGATGGCGGCGCAAAGCTCGAGATTCCCCCTGTTTGTCGCATTTAATCTGTGAAGGCCATTTTCAAATGGAAGGAATGTATCTGGCGAATTTTTGACTTCTGGCCATGTAATTAATTACTGAATGTACACGGTTCTGTATAAATGGTCTGGCTGTGTTACATTTTAGGGGTTGGACGTTTTTGGGCTTTCTGCTCTGGCTCTGAACATAAGGTGTTCACATTTTGAAAGGCATTTTTTGCTACAGACTTGGTCCTTAGTCTGGTGTACTAATCTATCTTGGCTTGTAAATGATGATTTTCTCTGTGATGGCCTTCTATGCAGATTGATTTTAAATGAAAAACACCTGTGTGTGTATTGTTTCTGATTGTCTCCTGTATGTCATTTGTTTTCCTTTCAAACAAGGTTGTCAAGGGCTTCCAAGTTTTTCAGTATGTGCATACTGTGTGTCTGATTTATTGCGTCTGCTCAAGGAGTGGTTAAATAGGCTTTTGATCAGATACAAAGGGAAATAGATTGCATCATAGGATCTGTTAAGTATGATCATTAATGATACTCTTTCTTGGACATGTTGCTGTCAGGCAGTAGCATTATTCTCAGGTCCTCTGGATATGAATTTATGTGGTCATGGGGAGACATTTACAGTCTTAGATATGACTCTGCTGCCCAGATAAGGCACTGGTTTGGGAATTTGTCTGTTCAATGGGTCTAGGAAAGTCCCATCACTCCAAACACCATTTCAACCCATCTCATCACTTCCACCTGTTAGTTGTAGGATTAGGATTAGGAACCTCTGCATGCTCTCATACCTAACCAGACATTATGTCCAAGAAGATTGCCAACCTTGTGATTTGTTACACAAATCTTGGTCCATACATGAGAGTATTCTGCTTGTTGCTGTCAAGTTAAATCCTTCTGTCATTGAGCTAGTCAAGGTTATACTTTTATCAAATAGGGACACCCCCCTTGGTGCGGCAGAACCAGAAGTGAAGGGGAGGAGCTCACGCAACCTCTTGTATTCAGTTGGCTGAATCTGCATGTGCATTAGAACTGGCAAACCCTAATGCTGATTCAGAAGAAAAACCAACAAGTTCAAGGGACGTGATGTGAAATATGTTGTCGTTGAAGTTAAAAGTGGATTTGGGTGGATGTAAGGTGATTAAGTACTGTTCATATGATTCGACTAGTAGAGGAGCACACTTCAAGAGGGTTTGCCATGACAAAGGGTAGTGAAAAGCACACCTATGGTAGTCTTAAGTGTCAAGTGTTCAGTTGGAGTGCACCTAAGAGAGATTTGTATCCTTAAAGTGACAAGGACAACAAAATTGAGCACCAAAGTGATGTTTGACATTGTTAGGTGACACAAGTGGTGTAGATGCATGTCTATGAGACACTTAAATGGTGAGAACAAGTAAGAAGAGGCTCTTGTCATCCTTCAGGTGACAAGAATGATACATGTGTGCCTGGACAAGTAATGCCATGATTAAGTGGAAGGCATGCACTAAAAACACACCAGATATGTTATAATGAGCATTTACGTGACATGGGTAGCCAAAATGCATGCCTAGAAAAATGACAAACTTAAGTGGCACAAGTGAATGTCGTGCCCAGACAAGAGATGTTAAAGTTTGAGTGACAAGGGTGAAGGGATGGCATGCTTGGAAGAGAAATAACAATCTTTAGTGGCAGATGTGAGGCAAAAGCATGCTTGCAAGTGGGTTGTGATCACTAATGTGACAAAGGTGAGTGAATTGAGCACCTAGCGGAGAAAATCCAAGGCTTAGGTGACAAAGAACTTGAAAGGTGCACTTGAGTGTTAAGGACTTGTTAAGTGGTGAGGATGACCAAAATGCATGCCTAGAGTGAGATTGCAAACCTTCAAGTGGCTAAGACAATTATGAAGCGTGCCAAAAGTGAGATTTTGCCATTACTTATGTGGCATAAGAGCAGGAGAATGATGTCTAAGTCAATTCTTGTCATTATCGAGTCATTGATGTCTTATAAAAATGTACTTGAACTGTTTTTGAGAAGTTTGACTGGTTAGAGTGATAAAAATGTGCACCCAAGTTGTTTCCCCATATGTTAAGTCGCCAAGATAGTCATGATAAGTGGTTTACCTGGTTTGTTGTGAAAACCTTACACATATGGCAGAATTGAAGCATTAAAAGGTATGATTCAACACTAAGGTATGCTATTATTGCATGGTTTCTTCTAGCAGCAAGTTTTGGAGCCACCATAAATTCCAAGAATGAGTTTTCACTTGCTTATACCAGCAGCACTTCGGGTATGATGGTGGCAGCTTATACTACTTCATAATACCTCTGTTTCCATGCTTATGACAGCAGTTCGACAGTTTGATTATGGGAGTTTTCGTCCTTGGAACATCATATGCTTTGATCAATAAAATGAGGAAGAAGTAAGACAAACAAGGACACTGTAATGTCCCACCCCAGGAGGACACTTTCTAACAGAAAATTTCTGCCTTGTTTGGTTTGTTTTGATACATGTTTGTGATATATTGGCAATGTTTGATACAACAAAATAATGCAGCAAAACAGGAGATGTTGCAATAATAATTTTTAACTCAAAACTGAAATTGCATTGGGAATACACAACTGAATATTCCAGATTTTTATCTCCCAAAATACTTAGTATTTTGACAAAATATTAAGTACCCAGTTGAGAAAATATCCCCTATTATCTAAGCAACCCATACCCAAAAAAATATATTGCCAAAATATGAAGCATTTTACATACCCATTACGCTGCCATGCAAAATACAGGTCTGTCACACTTGTTACAGCAACTAGAATGCTCAATCTCCATTAATATGGCAGGGTACAATGCTGTAATGTCCTCAAAAGTGAAGACAACAATATATGGAGTAGATTCAATACATCCAATGGCAGTCAAATAGGGCAAAATCATTCACAGCAGATATCTTTGAACTTAGATGATTAATATCCAAACCCTTGAACAATCTTTGAAGATAATCATTTTCAGATTTGCATAAACTCCATTGATGCTTAGATGTGACCTCCGTATGAAGCCACCAATAACCTGCAACCCCTGGGTGATCTTCTCACCTGTAGGTAGCACAATCAAAGAGAGGCTACGTTCTCCAAGATTGAAATTACAGTGAAACCCTAGGTTTCTTCCTCAAAGCCAAAGCTTCTTCAGAAAAGACAAATGTTGAATGATCAAAGAATGAATGAAATCCCTTTTCAAAAAGCCTTTATATAATATTCAATTTGTATTTGGATTCATCTCATTAAATTTCACTTTAATTTCATTTACTTTTCCCTCCATTTGGTGCACAACAAAATAATATAAAGTATATTTTAATAATCACTTATATCTCCCTTCAAATTGGCACTTTATATTATTCCACAAATAGGTGCCCATAATATGCACTTTATAATTTGACTTAAATGCACATTATATAACTTGACTTTATAATCATTAAATACCCCTTTTAATAATAAAGTCAAATAACATTTAATGATGTGCACATTTAATTAATTATTAATAAAGTATTACTTTATTAATGATTAAAATGTCATAACTCCAAGAATACTCATTATTTCTCGTTCGTGAGAACTAGGTGGTCAACCACAGAAACCACTACTAATCCAGATGCCTTTCCTAAAATAGAAAGGTTGGCCACTGGCACTCAACTGACTTACTATAAATAGTAAGTGCCTCAAAACGGAACTAGAAACCTCTAAATAGCTTAGCCTCAAAATATACCCACAATCTGGAGAGGTAAACATTGTCAATTGCCACCTGAAGAGCTCATTAACGCCCACTGGACCCTCTAATCACTGAACACTAGCCTATGAGGGTCAACTAATAGGCTAATCCTCCGAACTCTGATGCTCACTAAAATGGGGACATTACAAACAACATTGATGTCAGTTTCCAATGTTATGGCTTGTCTGATTTGCCATAGCTGTCACGTTGTAATCAATTAATTAGTTATCAGCATTCAGCAAAAATCTCATCATATTTGAGAACAAAACCCTAGCATTGGCAAGTGACAGTTTTCGTTCGTCTAGAGAGGACGAAACAACCACCTTTCAGCTTTATTCTTTGTAGATTTCGCTGATAGTTTTCATGTGTCTTTTGCTGGTTTTGCCAAATTCTTGTCATAAGGTTATGAGATACCTCCATTCAAGGGATTCAACCATAGTTTTCAGTTTTGTCAAAACCCCAGGCAATGCTTTTCCATTTTGCTAGTTGGAACAAATAATTAGAGTTGGTGAATTGTCCCCAAAAGGGAACTAGGGTTTATAACACTTGATTTGTCTTGTCTCCACAAAAGGCTTCAGATTTGAGTCACCAAGATTGGTAGGTGAAGTTGTTAATGGGTTGGCAAATTTTACGGATCTATCAAAAGCAAGACTTGGGGTTTCTAGTTCTTTGGAAGATTCGTTAGGTTTTAGAGCAGGAGCTACATTAGAATTACAGAGCATGTTAGGGCAGCAAACTACTATTTTTGGACAGGGCATTAAGGGTCTATTTTTAGGTTGCTTTAGTTAGTTTTTATTTATTTTTTGCTTTTTAGGAGTTTTAAGCATTTTGCTTTAAAACATTGATTTTTGAGATAAATTAATTATTATCTTAAATCCCCCAAATTGGGTATTTTGTAACCTTGTAAATAAGTGCTCTGAGCATAAGAATATTGAATTCTAGTTGACAGTATGCTTATGTTGCCGAAATATTGTTCAATTTATTATCCTTATGTTTGCTTTATTGTGTTTGTAATTTCATGTATTGAATCAAAAGTAGATTATAGTGTCAAGCTTTGCATTGATGATATCTTTCCACCTAGGTTGTTGCTTTAAATGCAACATAGCTTTTCAATTCCTAGAATTTGTGTTGTTATTTGTTCGAGTTATTATTCATTTGCAATCTTGTTTGCATCTCCTTATTGGTCTTTGTTTTAGCCAACATGAAGATGTTTGTGCATTTAAAGTTAGATGCTTTCATTTAAAATCTAGAAAATCTTGCTTGTGAGACATTTTGTTATCAATCTTGTTCTCGTATTTGAGGCAAAAAGATAGGTAGATAGTTATTTTATTTATGCAAAACCCTAGAAGAAATATTGTAAAGTGTGAATAATTGTATATTTTATCTATAGCTTAGTGTCTAGGGTTAGTTTATATCTTAGGGAGCTTCTCCTTATAATTTGAAAAGAGGTTTTACCTTGCATATTGTTCTAGTTAGATTTGTCTCGAAAGAGATGAATTAAAATGCTAACAAGGTTCAATCCTTATTGATTGCTTGTAAAGTTATAGTAGTTTAAAAAACACCGTATTAAATTCTTTGTTGTTAACTGTGGGGCTTGGGTTGAGGACTTGGAAATATGAGAATTGATTGATTCCTACTTGAAGTGTGTCTCCAATTCACCTATTTATTTGCTTTTATGCCAAGTCAAAATGGTTTGATGGTGCCCATTAACATGACAAGCATAGGAAGGTAAATAGAAATGAAATAAGATTGTCCCCTTAGGTAGCAAGGAAATTGGACCCATATTTTGATGGTGTTTCAAGAGGCAACTAGATTTCAAGCAAAACTGGATATATAATAAGAGATACATGTGGATATTTTGTGAGGTTTCAATTGATTCATATCACAAGGTGGACGTATAATGAGCTTGAAGCGATTGCTTTTACCAAAGGACTTGAATGGCTAGTGACCTAAGGATATGAAGCTAGACTATTGAGGGTATTTGCAAATTATTATACAGGAAATGAAGAGGGGAATGACACCTAGTTGGAAATTGAATAGTATTATATATGGCACTCGAAAACTTCTAGTTTAGTTTAATGCCATATACTTTGCTGTTGCACAGTGCTAAACGGCTGGGGAAACATTATATTGATCATTTGGACAATGCCATTGTGAATCAAAGCCACACAACACTAACAGTTAGCTTGAGCATTGATAATCGGGAGGGGCTGAAGATGTTTGTAGACATTGACATGCTCTAAGGTTGATAGGACCTGCACTTTTTCCAGAGTTCTTTCAGTAAGTTGCTTTATATTCGCTTCGCCTAACCATATACTCATCAATTCAATCGGCTCAAAAATCTTCTATTTTTGTTGGTGCCTATATTTGCTTCCCAATCATTCAAACATAAATGCCTTTTGGATCATATGTGCATTTTTCAAAAAAGGCTTAAAGCTGAACTTATCTCACCATTGATGTATTTTGATTCTATTGCAGCCTTGCATTTGTATATATCAAGGTGGATTGGAAATACAACTCCTAACTTATGCTTGCTTCTTAGAAGAAAATGAACCTTGGAGATTTGTCTACAATACTCTATCATGGCTATCTGATTTTGGAATATTTGTTAAGCATGTAAGGAAAAGAGGCAAAGCCAAACATTTTGATAAATGTGAGAATAGGAAATTGTATGTAACAATTGGCCCACTTTGAAATCATTGCTTTGGTAAGCTATGTAATTCTGAAATGCAACAACTCATTCATCCTTCTTATTGCATCAAAAAGACATCACTCACTTGCAAATAATGTTTGAAAGATTCATTATATTCCAATTGATGTAGGTGGGTATGAATGCAAGTCTTGTTCTATGCTCCAACTATATTCAAACCTAGAAACAAATCTTGCGTTGGCCATAACATGGATCAAATAGAGTATCACTTGAAACTCACCAGTTTGCTCGAACTCAAAATAGCTGTTTGTGTATACACCAACTAATCAAAATACCCCAACCAATAAATCTCTCATATATTGAACTCATGATGAAAAATATCCATGTCTTGAATGGATTTGTGTAATGTCTCCATTTTGTGCTAAATAATGATTTCTAGTTTGAGCTTGTTTCTATACATGGAGAACCGGAATGTTGGTTTATTTCTATAGCATGGAGAACCGGAATGTTGGCTCAACTATTGTTTTTTGTTGATTTTGGCTAGTGTTGATAAAAGGTATTATTTTATTTAGCCAAATGATTTGTATAGAGATTGGTGCTATGAAAAATGCAATATTCAACATTGTATTTTCATTATTATCTCTAGAGGATCGATTCATGTCATGTGGACAAGGAAAATGGAATCTTCAATTACATTTTCCTATGTCTAGTTTTAACGTCAAATTGAGTGGTTGGATGGACAAGGTGGAGCAATTAGCATGGAGTGAAATTTGAATTGTTCATTGGGCACAACGGTTGCAAATAGGTCCCATGTCAATCGACATTGAGAAGGATTACACTTTCCGAAGTCAAATCGGCCTTTGAGGAGGATATATGGTTATATGTTTGCATTGTTTCTAGTGCCAACCGCCTAAGGAGATGATCGACTAGCATTTGAGATGGATTTACATTGTATGGAGTGCATTTGCATTGGATCGTGGACCAATATGATGAAGTTGTATTGTCAATATCTCAACGGCCAAGGTAATTGCATGTAATAGTGTGTTTGCTCATTGTTTGGAGAGCCAATGGCTAGGAGAGTTATTCGCCCAAGACAAAAGCATTCAAAAACAATTGTTTAGAGTTTTAAATGCCCAACAGCCAAGTGGAGATTGGGCCAAGAGGAGAAGAGTTTTTTAAATGCAAAATACATGAATTCAATGCCAAACGTCTAGAAGATGCAGTCGCCTAGAAGTTGCTATGGATCGACTATGCCACATGGAGGAATTCAAATGATTAAACACTAATCAAGATGCATTCGCTCAGCCATAGGAGAAGATTTTAAATGCAAAAGAAGGATTTTAAATGAGTTTTAACAATCATTTCCAGCCGTCGCCCAAGGAGAGTCAATCGATTTGCATAGAGAGGCGAATTGCAAGGAGTAATACATTCAGAACGGTGTAGATTGATTTTAAATGCTTGTTTTGACATAGTCATGCATTTAAAATAGTTTGTTTGGAAGCAATTCTATTGGTGGATGTCAAAATATTTACAAAATTGCTCAAGGAGTGGGACATCCAGCTATGGAGGAGATAAATAGAGGCTTCCAACTTCAATTCACAAATATTGATCACTTGGTAAGCTTTTGATATTGTTTCTTTATTGCTGGAAATTGCATTTTCTAGTAGTTTTCTCAAGGTGATGCTCCCTTGAGTGTTGTGGTGATGTTCTCATAACATTTTATGAGGTGTTATCATTCAAATTTCATCATTGGATTGAATTTGCAGGTCTTTTGGAGAGTTTAGAAGTGTATTTGAATTTATATCAAACCCTTGGTGATTGAGGAATTGAACCAAGGTAGTCAAATTGGGGTTTTGAAGTACGTAGCAAGGTTTTTGGCATGTTTTAATTGACTGATTTTCATAACAGCCAGCTGATAAATTCATATACAGGGTCTTATTACTTGGTTTCATCAAGGAGAGTGAAGATTGAAGGCTACACAAGGCAAAGGCATCATTGAGGAACCCATCACTTGCCTAGGAGGTGGATAGTTTGCAAGATTTTAGCATTTTCTTCATTGCTGATTAGAAATCAGACTTACAAGTTTCTGCTACAGCGAATTATCAATCAAATCAGTCAAGGATATGATCCTATTTCATGGCCCAGGTGAAGTGAATTGAAGTGTTGCATATGCTAGAGGGTTTTGGCTTTGTTCCTATGCCGTATTTGATCAATTTGGGCACTTTTTATGCATGTAATAAAGTCTGATATAAAATCAGACTGTGACTGAAATAATTTCCAGCCACTAGACATTTGTATATCTTTCATTTGAAGGTTTCCAATAAGCAAGCGTGTTGATGGTTTGATGTTCCACTATTTCATTGTTCATGTTTGATATTTATATGGTGAATTGTTGCAAGAAATCTTATCTAAATTGGGCAAAAAATTTCAGTCATTTAAGTAGGGTATTTTACAGTGGTATCAGAGCTTAGTCAAAAATCAGAAATCATTTGGTGTTTTGAGCAAAATCTCGGTAGGGGATTTTACAATTTGCCTCCTCTTGTCCTATGATTTGGTTGAGCAAAATCATTATGATGGAAAAGTCATATTTGAATTTATTTTTTCTCAATGTTTTTGAGACGTGTGATCTCTTTTCCTTCAACTAACACTTGTCAATGTGTTTTTAACATTCAAGGAGATCCTTATTCCACATCTCTTCTCAATCCTCAAGGTCAATCTCTTGAGATTTGTTATAAAGTGGAAAATTGAATATATCCTCCATTGAATGAGCATCACGCTTGCAAAGTACTTGGTCACTTATCGAAGAAACGTATTTCGTTCTTTTCAGGATCATAATGCTTGGTACATGGTAGCAAATTCTTGGCTTTGAATGGAGATAGGAAATAATGCTGCTTCAATGAGGCTGCTACCCAGAAGCCTTTTTGCTAATTTGTTTCCACTTTTGATCTTTTCATGCAATTCAACCTCTTGCACATTAACATGCCCTAGGTTAGTGTCTTTGATTTTTGGGTATTTGGACTCTAATGCGGAAGGAGGATGTTATTTGAAAGTGGTATTGCATGATGGAAATCCTAGGCATTTAATTCAAATCTTGGTGCCTTGAGCCATTTAAAAACCCTTTTTTTCTAATTTTTCACCATCAAACACTAGTAATTTTCTGTCAAATCTGCAATTCAGAATATTTTTAAAATCATAGGGCATGTCAAAAATTGCTGTTATGTGTTTGATATTGGCAAAAAAAAAACCATAAAAACTATTGTAAAAATTGATTAGAGAATTCTTCAATGGGCCTCCTTGGTCAGTATGTTGTAATGTGTCGTACCTGTTTGTAATTTTTTAAAGATCTTTTTATGTGTTTTATTTTTTATTTTATGTGATCTTTCAGACTAGATAGAAAAATGCAGAAGGGGTTTTCAGTTTTCCTGCAGATGTGTTGTTGGAGCATACAATATAGAGCATATAACCAAAACCCAGAAAATATACAATGAATATCAAGAAACTATTGACTACCCAGATAGCAAAATGGCCAATAATGTAAGATGCTACCCCAATTTTTTTTCAAAAATATTGAACAAGAATATGACAGTGTTAGCATCAAATGCATAAACCAACTAAAATGCCTCACACTTTCTGATCACCCAGATCCCGGAAAGGTTATCCCGGAAAGGTAAGGTGAGAGCATACGGTGATTTGGCTACAGAGAATAACTATGCAAACTAGAATCTATGCTTCATCCGCTGCGGCGGGCATCCACATAATGTGGGGATTCACCACTTTTAGTGGGTAAAGAACAAGAAAAGAAAGATTACAAAGCCTTCAACTTGTCCAGTGGGTATACTCCACTTATTCAGTGGGTGAGTGCAAATAAGAAAGGTTCTTTCTCCACACTGGCAGTAAACCATCCAGGGTATTATGTTTTTTGCTTAAAGAAAGATTACAGTAAAATCTAATGCAATATTAATCAGAACTTCATGATTAGAGCTTGGTGTTGATAACCCATGAAGATCTAGAAAGCAAATGAAGTTATTCCCAGCATAACAATTGCTTGCACACACATCATATAATTAAGCCATTGCTATAATATTGAAGGTCCTTGCTGTTCAGACTGTGCTATAGAAGATCAACTGTCATCACATTGTATGGCTGCCATGACTTAGTCTAAGAATCACCATTGATCACACATATGAAGACAACTTTTCTAAACTCCATAGATATTCAACATACAACCTAACAACTCCCCTGCATATTAAAGTGATCATGTATGAAGGACAGATTACCTTTTAAGTGCCATGATCTCTTTACAGTCCGTACTGTTCAGCATTAACATGTATCATCAAATACTTGTGATGACTGTCCATAAATGTTTCAAACAACATTAAACATAAAGTAAATGCTATAGTAATTTATGCCATCACACTCCTATTCATATCCAAAGATAATATCTGCCATGAACTACTAACAAATCCCCTTTCTATGGTACGACTCAGAACCCCAAATCAATTCATACATTACAAAACTTGCCTCTGAATGAAGTAACAAGTCTGCATTAAAGGCATTCATACATGACAATGATGCTCCAATAACAAAACTGCCCCAAAAATCTGTATTAAATTTATTAACATAAATCATACCCTGTCATGGTACGGACCATGGAATAGTACGGATGCTCAGAACATAATATATACTGCATCAAATTTCACCAAACAAATCTTAAAAAGAGCGCCCATACATAAGAAACATATTCCACAATGCAAAATCATCAAAGAAGACCACATGAATTTCATTAGCAAATCGCCCTCAGTTGCTAGGTACGGCCATGGAGTACGGCCTAGCAAGAGGACAGTCTCAAACTTCAAGGAAATTACACCCAAACACTCCAAAAATCATCTACAACTAATCATAAACAAATCAAAATACATCAACTCCATGAAAGCTTGATGGCAAACTCTGTGTGAGATTACTCCAGTACCTCCGTCTTCAGCACAAATGGTGATTTCTGTATAAAACCACACCAACTTCAGCTAGGGTGGATCTCTCACCACCGAAACTGATCTACTCGAAGAGGGTTTCTGTCCTCGAGAAGAATTTCTACAAGAGGGTTTTCGTCCTCAAGAGAAATGGAAGAACTCGCAGGTTCATTCCGGCAACACAACATTACAAATCATAAGCATGTCCAAACAATGAGCCCATCTCCTCATTTTATAACTTTTTGAGGGAAATAAAATATTAATTCCTTTACACCTTCATACTTCTCCTCAAACAATATAAAAATAACTCATTATGTGTGCACAACTTAAAGTCACCATTTTAATTAAAAGCTCCTTTTAGCTCCAAAGACCCCTTTTATCAAAATAAAGGAAATATTTGATTCGCAAGGTCCCCAAAAGATGCATCCATGATTTAAAGCTTTTTATCCCCTTTCCAACGAGCTATAACACTTAAGTGTTAAATGAACATTTCCCAACCTTTTTTAACTTAAGTGCAATTATTAATTGTTTAGCTCATTAAATCAATTGATTTTACGGAAAATCTCAAATATCATCAAACTGCAAAATTAAGCATACCAACATACTCCATGATGATTGGGAAGATGAATGATGCCCCTCCGGGTGACTTTCTAAAAATAGACGGCTCCTCCAAGAATCTTGGAGAGCAATCCGTGAACCCGATCAAACATTAGAAAACATCACTGCGATCCTGAACACCATCTGAGCTCAATGTCATAACCAATTGCTCTATAAAATTGATCTGTGGCCACTCCAAGAACATTGGAGTTCTCCCAACATGCGGTATAGCCTTCACAAGACTACGAACAAGCAACAATGCACATAATAATCAATGTGCCAAAAATGGAACATTACAAATAATAAATTACTATGACATACCCATGTTCAAATATGCAACTTGGTACATGTGCTAAGTCTGGACCAACAAATGGGTATAGCTAGAATCACTCCAAACTCCAGAGAATACAAGATTGAGCATACAAATTGATATCAACGAGGAGAGAGGTCTTAAACACCTCACACAATGCTAAATACAATCTACCCACAAAGTAATATGGAGCCAATAAACCCCAACGTCCCTCCAGGAAGGTATGACCAAGGCTGAAAGGCAATATCAGCAACAAAGCACACTCAAATCCCTCTGAAATTGTTTGATATCTATCTGCACTCTGAACTCCAAGCTGGGCGACTCTATTGTGTTGAAGAAACAGCAATAGAAAGCACCAATGAGCCACTAGAAGTGGTATGGCCAGCCAAGGAGAGGTACGACCACTATAGGAGGTACAAATCAGTCTCAAACCACCACAAAACTCCACCAAATCTGCTGTTAATTCTCTGTTTGGGACTGCACACACTTTATCCTAGAAAGATGTCACAAATCAACTCCAAATCCATCCAATTCAGCTCCATGAATGCACAACTGTGAACACTGAATGTATTCAACTTCACTGGCACCTTTGGGTGGTATTGCACACCTGTAGAATGCCGTCACTAATGGAGGTTTTCGTCTCCAAAAGCCTGGTTCGAATACTCAAACCCACAAACCCTAGCAAAGCTCCTAAAGAAAATATCATAAAGCAAGCATATCTCAAATGAGCTCCAAATTCACCTTTTATTCTCCCTCGGGGAGGGAAATTACCCTTTTAAAAACATCTTTATTTCCCTAGGGATGGGCGCCCAAGGTTATAACTTATTATTATGTCTTCATTTTCATAAAGTCACTTTTCCCCTCAAAATATAATAAAGTCCAAGTTAAATATAACATTATTATCCTTCGGACTTTAAAATAAATATGAAGACGGTGTCAGAATGAGGTGATCTATAGCTCGTCGGAAAGCCCTTGATGAGACGAATTTGACCCCGCTCTGAAAATCCCGAACCGACACTGACCCTGAACTTACTAAAAATAGTAAGTAACGACCAATAGTGATCTGAGCCAACTCAGAGGGTGACAGCTGGATCCACTGAAGGCGAACCGCAACTCCATCACCGACAAATACCTCCAAGCCAAATTAACCAAAGTTCCCTAACCCAACTGCTAGTCCACGGGAACTCAATGATGGACTAACCATATCTCAAGAAGGGGACATTATAGTCCGCCCTCCCTAAGATTGCTTGCCTCAAGCAATCTCAGATCAGGATGCTCCAATATCTGCTCACTCTACCAAGTAGCATCCTCAACTGGCAGGTTCTTCCATTTAACCAGGTATTCTCTGATAATGCTCCTCAAATTACGTTCCCTAGTGTCAATTATTGCTTCGGGTACCAATATCAACTCTCCCTCTTCATCAAGAGGAGGCAACTCGGCTGATGGTGTTACATTATGCCCTAGTGCCTTCTTGAGGCGAGATACATGAAACACATTATGTACCCTGCTACCTGCTGGAAGTTCCAATTCATAAGCCACTTCTCCAATCCTCTTGGAGATCCTGAAAGGTCCATAATATTGTGGCTTCAACTTCTCCGCTCCACTCTTTTTGAGAGTGGATTGCCTATAGGCCTGCAACATGAGGTATACCATGTCACCAACCTCAAAAGATTGCTCAGTTTTCTGCTGATCTGCATACTGCTTCTGCTGATTCTGAGCCTTCTGTATATTCTCCTTCAAAGACCTCATGATGTCCTGACTCTCTTGTAGAAGGTCTTTGGCCTTAGGCACTCTGCTATCCCCAAACAACAAATCAACAAAGCTGGGTGCCTCATACCCATACAAGGCCATAAAGCGTGACATCTGAATGGACATGTGGTAAGTGGAATTGTAACAATACTCTCCCATATTAAGCCACTTAACCCATGCCTTCTGCTGCCCTGAAACAAAGTTTTGGAGGTATCCTTCCACCTATTTATTTACTATCTTTCTTTGATCATCTGTCTGGGGGTGGTAACTCGTGCTAGGTGTGAGCTCTGTCCTTTGTCAACCTGAAGAGCTCCTGCCAAAAATTATTGAGGAACCTGCTGTCCCTATCATTGACAATGTTTTGTGGCAACCCATGAAGTCGGAATACCCAACGAGAGAACAACTCTGCAACCTGACCTGCAGTGAAAGTGGTAGGGATGGCAAAGAAGTGTGCATACTTTGTCAATCTGTCCACTACCACGAAAATGCAATCCCTGCCTTGGACTTTTGGTAAACCTATAATAAAATCCATAGAAATGCTATCCCACTTCCTCTCCGGAATGGGCAGGGGCTGTAATAAACCTCCTGGAAATGAGTGCTCCTGCTTGTTCTGCTGACATATCGGGCACTCTCTCACATACTGCATCACCTCAGTCTTGAGGCCCTTCCAGATGAACCTCTCTCTGACTTGCCTATAAGTTTTGAAGTATCCTGGATGCCCTGCCATTGGTAAATCATGGAATGCCCTCAAAACTTTCTGCTCCATCTGTGAACCCGACACCAAGAAGATCTTGTCCTTGTAAATGATTAAATCATTTACCACTGTTGGTGCCTGAATTTACTGACAGTTTTCGAGCAATTTTCATGCAGGCACCATCCTGAAATATCCAAAAAATTTTAAGTTTTGGGGGCCCTCAGTGTTTTTCAGCATCTGCATCATAGTTCTTGAGGAGGTGGTCTTCATGTTTTCTCCATCGGCATGAGTTTGTATTTGTCTTGGCGATCATGATGGTAGCAGTCATATCTTCTTCCATCGCCAAGACTTTGTGCTATCGGCGAAGGAGTTTCATGTTGGGCCGATGGCATTTGTTTGGCCGATGGATATCTATCGGCGAGAGTAGTATTGTCGGCCAAGCAGTTTTTTGTGGCACCGATAGGCGCGGGTCACACCGACAGGGGAGTATGGAGTGGACCGTCGGCGAGACTTTTGCTATCGGCAGAGGGGTCTTGACCTCTGCCGATATCGTTTTTTTGGCCGATGGGGATTTGGGCATTGTGTTCATCGGTATGACAATGTGTGTCGGCGAGGGAGATTTGTGCTTAGCCAATGGGTCTTCTCTGGCCGATGTGGAAGTTGGAGGCTTTAGGGAGGTGTTTGTCGGTGTGATTGAGGGTGTCGGCCAGTGTTTTTTCAGTTGCTCCGATGATGTGTGTCTGGCTGATGGGATCAAGGAGTTCGGTCATCGGAGTGACCTTGGCTATCGGGGGCAGCACTTTGTGGTCCGCCGATGGAGAGTGTTTGGCCGATAGTGGAGCAGAGTGTGGCTCGTTGGTGCGTCGGTGTGACTCGACGTATCAGCGAGCGTCTTTTTTGTTGTGCCGATGGTGTGTGTCTCGCCGAGGACTTGAGTATGGTGTGGTGGTCGGTGTGACTGGCTGTGTCGGCAGGGATGGAATGTGTTGGCCCGATGGCATTTCTTTAGCCGATGGGGAATGTGAAGGTAGGCATCGGCAGGACTTTTGAGGTCGGTGGGAGCTTTCATTGGTGTGCCGATGGTCTATGTCTTGGCGACAAGGGATTTGTAGCGGTCATCGGCATGACATAGACTATCGGGTGAACGGGCAGATGTTGGGCCGACAATGGAGGTTTCGCCGACGAGGGTGTTTTGGTGGCCATCGGGGAGAGTTGGTCTATCGGCCAAGGAAGCTTTTGGGCTGGCCGATAGACTGTCTGGCAGACAGAGGCTTGCGGAGGTGTCGTCGGTGAGACGATTGAGATCGGCGAGAGGTTTTTGGGGCAAGCCGATGGTGTAGATTTGGCCGATGGGATTTTGGCGAAGGGTCGTGTGTCGAGCGCGGCAAAACGCTCGACACCTATTATGCATGCAGCTATGTTTATAAAGTGCTAGTGTGGTCTTGGCACCGTGCATGTGGGATTATTCCCTTGTGTAGTTTGAACCTGCGAAGAGGGCGTTTTGGCGGGAAACTTCCATTTGAACGCAGCGATAGTTTTCTCGATGGTTGCGGGTTGTTGGGCCATCAATGGCGACTGTAGCAGGAGTATGGGCGATGGTACAAGCGATTAAACTGCCCGATTGTGAATGAAGACTCCCAGATGGCGGCGCAAGGCTCGAGGCCTCCCTTGTCTGCTGCATTGATGGCTTCTGAGCGCCATTCCCTCTGATGGATGTATCTGGCGGATTTTTGACTTCTGGCCATGTAATTAATTGCTGAATGTACACGGTTCTGTATAAATGGTTTTGGCTGTGTTACTTTTTAGGGGTTGGAGGTTTTTTTGGGCTTTCGGCTCTGACTCTGAACATAAGGTGTTCACATTTTGAAAGGCATTTTTTGCTACAGACTCGGTCCTTAGTCTGGTGTACTAATCTATTTTGGATTGTAAATGATGATTTTCTCTGTGATGACCTTCTATGCAGATTGATTTTAAATGAAAAACACCTGTGTGTGTATTGTTTCTGATTGTCTCCTGTATGTCATTTGTTTTCCTTTCAAACAAGGTTGTCAAGGACTTCCAAGTTTTTCAGTGTATGCATACTGTGTGTCTGATTTATTGCGTCTGCTCAAGAAGTGGTTAAATAGGCTTTTGATCAGATACAAAGGGAAATAGATTGCATCATAGGATCTGTTAAGCATGATCATTAATGATACTCTTTCTTGGACATGTTGCTGTCAGGCAGTAGCATTATTCTCAGGTCCTCTGGATATGAATTTATGTGGTCATGGGGAGACATTTACAGTCTTAGATATGACTCTGCTGCCCAGATAAGGCACTGGTTTGGGAATTTGTCTGTTCAATGGGTCTAGGAAAGTCCCATCACTCCAAACACCATTTCAACCCATCTCATCACTTCCACCTGTTAGTTGTAGGATTAGGATTAGGAACCTCTGCATGCTCTCATACCTAACCAGACATTATTTCCAAGAATGTTGCCAACCTTGTGATTTGTTACACAAATCTTGGTCCATACATGAGAGTATTCTGCCTGTTGCCGTCAAGTTAAATCCTTCTGTCATTGAGCTAGTCAAGGTTATACTTTTATCAAATAGGGACACCCCCCTTGGTGCGGCAGAACCAGAAGTGAAGGGGAGGAGCTCACGCAACCTCCTGTATTCAGTTGGCTGAATCTGCCTGTGCATTAGAACTGACAAACCCTAATGCTGATTCAGAAGAAAAACCAACAACCACCGTGTACCTGTCATCTTTGATGGTGTCATCAATTATTCCAGTAGCCCAGGCATCCTTAGCATATTTAGCAGATATCATCTCCCTCCAATCATCTGCAATGGCACCTAGTGCACACAAATGGGGCCTCCTGGATAAAGCATCAGCAACAACATTTTTCTTTCCTTTGACATAAACAATATCAAAGTCGTGGGCTTGTAGTTTGTTGACCCACTTTTGTTGCCTCTCATTCAGATCTTTCTGCCCAAGGAAATGTTTTAGACTATTGTGATCTGTCTTAACCACGAATTTACTGTCGACAAGGTACTGTCTGAACTTAGCCAACGCATGCATTATGGCTAGCATCTCCTTGTCATAAATACTGTAGCTGCGTTGCACACCCCTCAACTTCCTGCTCTGAAATGCAATGGGGTGCTTATCCTGCATAATTACTGCACCAATGCCTTCTCATGAGGCATCACACTGCAACTCGAAGGGTTTGCTGAAATTTGGTATGGCCAACACATGACATGTACTTATAATCTGTTTGAACCTGTCCAAGCACTCCTGTGTACCCCCTGTCCACATGAAAGCATCCTTACGAGTCAAATCTGTGAGGGGTGCGGTTGACTGAGAAAACCCCTTCACGAACCTGCGGTAATACCCACAAAGACCAAGGAATCCCTTCAGCTGAGTGAGATTCTTTGGTGGTGGCCAATCTACAATTGCTCGAATCTTCTTCGGGTCTACCTTCACATTGCCAGCACTGATAATGTGACCCAAGTATAACAACTCGGTCATCCCAAACTCACACTTTGACATCTTGGCATATAAAGACTCTCCAAAATGCTCAACACAATGTCAATGTGTTTCAAGTGTTCTTCCCATGTCTTGCTGTAAATCAAGATATCATCAAAAAATATCAGAACAGACCTCCTCAACTGCTCACGGAAAACTCTGTTCATGCAAGACTGGAAGGTGGTTGGTGCATTTGTCAGGACGAATGGCATGACTAGGAACTCGAAGTGCCTATAGTGACACCTAAATGCTGTCTTCTACACATCCTCATCCTTGACCCGAATCTGATGATACCTGGATCTCAAGTCTATCTTGGAGAAGTAACAGGCCCCGTGTAGCGCATCAATCATCTCATCAATCCTGGGTATGGGGTACCTGTTCTTTATTGTTTTCTTATTGAGTTCCCTATAATCAATGCACATCCTGAGGGTCCCATCCTTTTTCTTTAGAAGAACCACTAATGAAGCAAACGGGCTCTTGCTTGGCTTGATATGTCCTATCTCGAGAAGCTCTTTGATAGCTTTCTCAATTTCATCCTTATACCTTTTTGGGTGCCTGTATGAGGTAGTAATTATTGGTTTTGCACCCTCCTCAACTCTATCACATGCTCAATACCCCTGTCAGGAGGTCTACCTAGTGGAATATTACTAAACACTTTGGTGTGTTTAGTTAAGAGAGCGTGTATGTCAGGTGGATACTCTCTCTTCTGCTGCTCTGAAACTGCAGGCACCACCATCACCTCTGCTGCCCACTGCACCTGATCATGGCGAATCAACCGCTCCATCCGTTTGAGAGAAACAACTCTCAATCCACCATCTAAAATGCCCTTGAGCACATGTCTAACTCCATTCACCTCAAACTTCATCTCCATCGTCCTCAAGTTGAGAGTGAGCTCGCCTATCTCATGTAACCATTTCATACCCAACACTACGTCCATGTCACCCATGCTAACAACATAGAACTCTGTTTGGCAAGTGTAATTGTTTAGCTGGATGGTCAAATTGGGTATCCTCATCGTGCAAGTGAGTATGAACCCATCGGCTACCTTAACCTTAAATCCCTCGAACTCCTCTGTCTTCAGTCCTCTCTTTGCAACCAAGCCCTCGTCTATGAAATTGTGAGTGGCCCCTTTATCCAACAGTGTAATGCATCTCTGTCCACCCAACACTCCTTGGATCCTAAATGACCTTTCTCTCTGAATACTCGAGATATGGGTTGTAGGTAGAGAGGTCTCCTCCTCCTTATCTGATACTTTAGAGGCAACATCAAACCCTGAATCATTGTCTTCTGTATGCTGCTCTGAATGTGTCTCCGACTCCACAGACTCATCTGTTGAAAAGTATTCAATCTGTTTTGCCTTTCCTTGGGCAACACACTTGTGCTTAGGATCCCAAGGCTCTCTGCAGTGAAAACAAAGTTTCTTTCTCCTGAGATCATTCAACTAGTAACTGTCTAGTCTGGAAGAACTCTACTGTGCCAGCTCCTTGAACTGCAACTCAAGGTCCTTCTTATTGAACTTGTCTATGAGTATGGCTGTGAATTCAACATAAGATGTGATTTGGTCATGTCCCAGAGTTACCTTCCCATTGCTCCACCACTTGTGTGCACTGCCCTCCAAGTGCAAGGTTGCTTATGTGATGGCATCAGTTTCTGGCATGGGGCTGATCTGTAGATAACTGTCCAACTTTTGGACCCAAGCTTTTGCTGAAGTTTTTCTCGAACAATCAATGTAGGGTAAAGTCATCTTACTAACTTTCTTCTGTAGCTCATTTATTCTGCTGCCTGTTACCACCTCAGGGTTATGCCTCATCTTGAGATTAGAGTAATCCCTGAAGGTCATCTCGGCTCGAAACTTTGCACTCGAAGCCTGTCAATCTATAAAGATCTCATCCTGGAACTCCACCTGTGTAGCATCTTGTTCAGGCATCTCGTCCCTCAATATAAAGATAGGAATGCTGGGTCTATCTACAGCTGTGAGCTCTGTAGCACCCCGGTTATTCACCGAAGCCTCTCCATCCTGATCCCTGTATCCATTTCTATTCCCATTATTTCTGTCGCCATTCTGTTCACCATTACCTCGGTCTCTGTGTCTACCCCATCATTCCTGTCATTCCTGTCTCCATTCCTGTCATTCTGATTTCTATTCCGGTCTCCATTATCCTCATCGTCATCCAACTCTGGAAATAATCGGCCAAGAAGCCGTGTGAGTGCCAACTGGGACCTGTCCATGCTAGCAATAATTTGCTGTTGTCCCCTAGCCAAATCATTCAAAATATCTCGGGTTCTAGGTTTTCCAATCTCCTTGTCCCCCATTTCTTTAGGTTGTTCTGGGAGTACACCAGAAAAAGGATCAGTTCTGGGAACCTTGAAATCTTCCTCACTATAAAATACTACAGGCTGCTCCTCAACAACTTCAATTTCTGTATCAGTCTCAAATGGATCTGTTGGTGGCACTGGATTCTCTGGTTCTAATAACTGCGGTGTTCCCTGTAGATTTCTTGTTCCCGGTCTGGGTTTGAAATTGTATCTATCTATAGGCCACATGTCTCATTTTCATCTTCTTCATGTCACATATAACCACACAGGATGGCAAGATACACCGCTCTGATACCACTGTAATGTGCCGTACCTGTTTGTCATTTTTTAAAGATCTTTTTATGTGTTTTATTTTTTATTTTATGTGATCTTTCATACTAGACAGAAGAATGCAGAAGCGATTTTTAGTTTTCTTGCAGATGTGTTCCCGGAGCATACAATATAGAGCATATAACCAAAACCCAGAAAATATACAATGAATATGAAGAAACTATTGACTACCCAGATAGCAAAATGGCCAATAATGAATTACTATGACATACCCATGTTCAAATATGTAACTTGGTACATGTGCTGAGTCTGGACCAACAATTGGGTATAGCCAAAATCACTCCAAACACCAGAGAATACAAGATTGAGCATACAAATTGATATCAGCGAGGAAAGAGGCCTTAAACACCTCACACAATGCCAAATACAATCTACCCACAAAGTAATATGGAGCCAATAAACCCCAAGGTCCCTCCAGGAAGGTACGACCAAGGCTGAAAGGCAATATCAGCAGCAAAGCACACTCAAATCTCTCTGAAATTGTCTAATATCTATCTGCACACTGAACTCCAAGCTGGGCGACCCTATTGTGTTGAAGAAACAACAATACAAAGCACCAATGAGTCACTAGAAGTGGTATGGCCAGCCAAGGAGAGGTACGACCACTATAGGAGGTACAAATCAGTGTCAAACCACCACAAAACTCCTCCAAATCTGCTGTTAATTCTCTGTTTGGGACTGCACACACTTTATCCTAGAAAGATGTCACAAATCAACTCCAAATCCATGCAACTCAGCTCCATGAATGCACAACTGTGAACACTGAATGTATTCACCTTCACTGGCACCTTTGGGTGGTATTGCACACCTCTAGAATGCCGTCACTAATGGCGGTTTTCGTCTCCAAAAGCCTGGTTCAAATGCTCAAACCCACAAACCCTAGCAGAGCTCCTAAAGAAAATATCATAAAGCAAGCATATTGTTGGTGCCTGAATTGACTGTCAGTTCTTGAACAATTTTTATGTAGGCACCATCCCAAAAAATCCAAATTTTTTTTCCAGTTTTGGCACCCCTTCAGTGTTTTGTAGCATCCACATCATCTTTCTTGATGGAAGGGGTCATCATGTTCTGCCCATCGGCATGAGTTTTCATGTGTCTTGGCGATCATATCAATAGCATGGTGTGTTCTTTGTATATCGCCAAGAGCTTGGTTTATCGGCGAAGGATATTGTGGTTCCGCCGACGGTGTTGGTCATGCCGATGGGGGTATCTCAAGTGTTCATCGGCGAGACTTGTTTTATCGGCCAGTATGTTTTGTGGTTCGCCGATAGAGGAAGTCACCCCGATCAGGAGTGCCATCAGGGTGACTTGGTGCATCGGCGTAGGTTTGAAGTGTTGCTCCGATGGTGTTGGTCACACCGACGGAGGCGATAGGTGGAAGTGTCGTCGGCATGAGTTGAGCGGTCGGCGAAGGATTCATGGGCTTGGCCGATGGTGTTGATCTCGCCGATGGGAGCGAGGAGTTTGGCCGTCGGGGGGTCGTCGGTATGTGTCTGGCCGATGAGAACTTGGAGGATGTCTATCGGAGTGAGGAGTATTGTCGGCCTAAGGGTTTTTTGTGGTGCCGATGGTGTGTGTCTCGCCGACGGAGGTGGGAAGCGAAGGACCATCGGCCAGACTGATGTGATCGGCGAAGGTTTTGAAGGGTCCTCCGATGGAGTATTCTCTGGCCGACAAGGGATTACGATAGGTGATCGGCCAAACCGCTGTGGTCGGCAGGAGATCTGTGCGGTGGGCCGATAATGTATGTCATGGCGATGGGCTATGGGCGAAGGGTCGTGTGTCGAGCGCGGCAAAACGCTCGACACTTGGTATGTATGCGACTATGCTTTTAAAGCGCCGAAGTTGTCTCCACACCATGCATATGGGACTAATCCCCTTGCATTATTTTTGAACCCGCGGTAGAACGTGTTTTGGCGGGAAACTTCTTTTTGACTGCAGCGACGGTTTTCAAGTGACCGCGGGTGGTTGAGGCCCTTAATGGCGACTGTAGCAGGAGTATGGGCGATGGTATAAGTGATCAGGCTGCCTGATTGAGAATGAAGACTTCCAGATAGTGGCGCGTGGCTCGAGGTTCCTCTGTCTGTTGCTGTAATAAATTTTGAGCGCCATTCCTTTGAAGGATCTGTATCTGGCAGATTTTGTAATAGCCATGTAATTAATTGCTGTAGTACACTTTCTGGCTGTTATAAGCAGGAAGTGTTACTCATTTTTAGGTTGTTGAAAGTTGAAGATTTTTGGCTCTGTAATTCAAAACAAGCTGATCTGGTTGCTCTGTACAGCTAAACCTGTGAGTTTATGTATCTCTTGTTGTATGTTTTGGCATGAACCCACTGATTTCATGATTAATCTTATATGAGAAATGCTATCTTAGCATGTGTTTTGTTAATTCTGTCTCCAGTATTGCATGTATTCTTCTTCTGAATCTGGATATTTGGGCAATATTTGAGACTCTAGAACATAGAATTCCTATGTTGAATGTCTGATCTTTTAACTTCTGCTCAAGGGGTAGATTAAACTGTTTTCAGGTTGAACATTGGGAAGGGTATACTGCAGTAGGGATGCCATAAGTAGAGATAACTTAACACTCTGTATTGGGAGATATCTGTAAGGCAGGTATCATATATATCCCCCTGAAATCCAGTTTTAGCTGTTCATGCTGATCATTCACAGGTGTATGTCTACTGACTCCAGGCCTTGGATAGGCACCAATCTTGCTTTGTGTTTGTGTTACAACCATGTCCAGCTTTGCATCCAAACTTAAGATCATAATCAAACTCTAAAACAACCATTAGGACATTAGAATTAGTTTTAGGATCCTCAGTCCTCTGTCTACAACTGCAAATAGGCCCAAAGCTAGCCCCTTGGCTCTTATCTTTCAGTTTTGGTCTACTTACAGGAGGACTTATCTGCTTTCTGACAGCATCCCAATCCTTGTATGCGTATCTCATGGATGTTGAGTAGGGAATACCCCCCTAGGTCTTGCAGAGCCTGAAGAAAAAGAGGAGATAAAATATAGAGTCTATCTCCTACACTGTTGGCCCCTGGCCCAGAGATCCTGTTGATCACTGATGGCTACCTTGTAGGGAAATCTGGGAATAAGCATCCAGTTTGGGAAAAAACCAACAGAAATTGGCTACTCTGCTGGGGAATAAATTTGAGAAAGGGTTATATCTTGTGACCCATCCGAGTCACCAACAAATTGGCGACTCCGCTGGGGAGTCTTTCATGTGAATGATGATGCTCTGCTGGTGGTATGAACTCAGAAAAATATGTGTTGAGCTTTCAGCTGCTGTAAATTTTGTCCTCTTTGGAGAGGTGGCGACTCTGCAAAAGATTCAAGTGCACATGAAAAGTTGATGTGTGTTGTGACAGAAAATGTGCTTTTCAGACTTCAGCATTTGTATGAGAAAAGGTACCCTATTTCTTCCCACTTATATTTATTGTTCTACTGCATAAGTTAGATGCCAGGGGAGGCTATAGGTCTTAGGAATGCAAAGGATGTCTGAAAATAGAAATTTCATGAATCCAAGTATGTATTATCCCATACTCAGTCAAAAGGGGGATGATTTGAATGATAAAAGAATAGAAGAGATAAAAAATAGGTTGATATTCTTAGAGGCTAGGCAGGCCCAGTTGAATCATGATAACCTTGTTGTGTCTGCCAGTCAGAAAGCTAAACTTCCTGTCAGCCCTTTTGATCCTTTGTATGACCAATTAGATTTGTCATGGGTTGATTATAAAGTAGAAACTATGTCTGCCAGGATATACTGTCAGATGCCCAGATTTAGTGGTCACAGTGTATGTGATGGGAATGCACATATCCAAAATTTTCATGAGTTCATGGGAAAACATTCACTCAGAGATGAGGATATGTGGATGAGGTTTTTTGTTAGGTCCTTTGATGCAAAAGCAAAAGACTGGTATTTGAGCTTTTCAAAAAGATCCTTTGCCTATTGGGATGAGCTTGTTGACTGTTTCAAAGAGGAATTTGCAAAAGAACCGGCTGATCTTGTTGCAGAATTGATGAAAATCAGAAAACAAGATGAAGAGCCATGTGTTGATTTCAGTCATAGGTTTGCAGTAGCCCTTTCACAGATCCCAGAAGTCTTCAGACCTGATATTTCAGCCTGTGTTGGCATATTCTTTGAATCTTTTGAGGAGGGCTCTAGTGCAATACTGAGGGATTTCAAGGTGACAGGTATGCAGATGGCATACAAGTTCGCCGAAAATATAGAAAAATTCAGAAATGGGCGCCTGTTGATATCCCTGTCCCCAGGCCTTGGTGTGAGAAATGGTTGTGAAGCTGCAAATGACCAAATGATTATGGCATCATGTGCAGATAAAAATGAAAATGAAAGCATAGAGGTTGAGACTGCTGTATTTGAACATAATGCTAACAATACTGCTCAACTGGATTGTTCACCAGTTGAGGATGCCAGTGAAAGGACTAGTGAGGATTCCCATTGCAATGATGAGGCATATGACCATGAAAACAATAACGAGGTTGTGGACAGCAATGAGCAATTTTTGGAATGGACCTGTGGAGACAATTGTGAGTATTGTACTCAAGACAGAGAAGATATAAGCAAACAGAGAAGCAGTCCTATGTGTGACCCATTGCCTTCCTTTCAAACACATGGAGATCATGAAGAGCAGTCAGGGATTGAAACAAGTGCTAGTTCAGAGCATGATTGTTTTTCATTTGATGGCTGTTTTGCTTATGACACACAAGCTGATACTCCTCCACAAAGGGAATCCATTGGTGATGAAGATGCATGTTCTGCTGCCCATGAACAAATGGCATACTATGATCAAGCTGATGTACCTGGATCACCCATCTTTGACACATATGGTGATGAGGATCTATTTGAGTATGGTGAGGATCTAGACATTGTTTTTGGTTTGGATTCTGTTTCTCATCCTGATGAAAGAGGAAACAACATACATCAGGTAAGTGACTATGAAAATGTGCCTAATTTGAAAGAGATGCCAGAGCCTGATCTTTTCCAGGTTGGTGCTACTGTTGGTTGTGTACATGATGTACACAATTGTGAATTTGAAAGCTTTTCTTTTGAGAGGCCAGCATATAAAATGAGCTCTGATTTTCCTAGCTGCATGGTGGACTTTGAATATTTTCAGTTTTCAGTCCAGCTAGGAGATCATTTTGCAATGCATAATGCTGATACAAATGATAACCTGTGTTCTATGCCATGTGAGTATGCATTGCCTGATACATTCTGCATCCACTTGTTGCCGGATGCTAAGGGTTATCTGCACAGGGACGACAGTGACAAGCTAAATCAGAAGGTTGAATGTGCAGATGACCAGGTTTGTTTATGGTCAGATCATGGTAGCACTCTCAGGCTTGACCCAGTGTATGCAGATGAGAATAAGGTGTTTGATAAAGGGAAATATTGGTTCTCCTTTTCTTGGTGGCCTTAGGCCATCAAGTTTGATTGGTGATGCAGATCATTATAACTTCATGACTCTGTGCCCAATGGATAGGGGACTGGTCTGCATCCCAGAGTTCTGTGGTTCTTGCCATGCCTACAAGAGGCATGCATCCTCAGACAGAGCCACTGTTGGTGCCTGAATTGACTGTCAGTTCTTGAACAATTTTTATGCAGGCACCATCCCAAAAAATCCAAATTTTTTTTCCAGTTTTGGCACCCCTTCAGTGTTTTGTAGCATCCACATCATCTTTCTTGATGGAAGGGGTCATCATGTTCTGCCCATCGGCATGAGTTTTCATGTGTCTTGGCGATCATATCAATAGCATGGTGTGTTCTTTGTATATCGCCAAGAGCTTGGTTTATCGGCGAAGGATATTGTGGTTCCGCCGACGGTGTTGGTCATGCCGATGGGGGTATCTCAAGTGTTCATCGGCGAGACTTGTTTTATCGGCCAGTATGTTTTGTGGTTCGCCGATAGAGGAAGTCACCCCGATCAGGAGTGCCATCGGGGTGACTTGGTGCATCGGCGTAGGTTTGAAGTGTTGCTCCGATGGTGTTGGTCACACCGACGGAGGCGATAGGTGGAAGTGTCGTCGGCATGAGTTGAGCGGTCGGCGAAGGATTCATGGGCTTGGCCGATAGTGTTGATCTCGCCGATGGGAGCGAGGAGTTTGGCCGTCGGGGGGTCGTCGGTATGTGTCTGGCCGATGAGAACTTGGAGGATGTCTATCGGAGTGAGGAGTATTGTCGGCCTAAGGGTTTTTTGTGGTGCCGATGGTGTGTGTCTCGCCGACGGAGGTGGGAAGCGAAGGACCATCGGCCAGACTGATGTGATCGGCGAAGGTTTTGAAGGGTCCTCCGATGGAGTATTCTCTGGCCGACAAGGGATTACGATAGGTGATCGGCCAGACCGCTGTGGTCGGCAGGAGATCTGTGCGGTGGGCCAATAATGTATGTCATGGCGATGGGCTGTGGGCGAAGGGTCGTGTGTCGAGTGCGGCAAAACGCTCGACACTTGGTATGTATGCGACTATGCTTTTAAAGCGCCGAAGTTGTCTCCACACCATGCATATGGGACTAATCCCCTTGCATTATTTTTGAACCCGCAGTAGAACGTGTTTTGGCGGGAAACTTCTTTTTGACTGCAGCGACGGTTTTCAAGCGACCGCGGGTGGTTGAGGCCCTTAATGGCGACTGTAGCAGGAGTATGGGCGATGGTATAAGTGATCAGGTTGCCTGATTGAGAATGAAGACTTCCAGATAGTGGCGCGTGGCTCGAGGTTCCTCTGTCTGTTGCTGTAATAAATTTTGAGCGCCATTCCTTTGAAGGATCTGTATCTGGCAGATTTTGTAATAGCCATGTAATTAATTGCTGTAGTACACTTTCTGGCTGTTATAAGCAGGAAGTGTTACTCATTTTTAGGTTGTTGAAAGTTGAAGATTTTTGGCTCTGTAATTCAAAACAAGCTGATCTGGTTGCTCTGTACAGCTAAACCTGTGAGTTTATGTATCTCTTGTTGTATGTTTTGGCATGAACCCACTGATTTCATGATTAATCTTATATGAGAAATGCTATCTTAGCATGTGTTTTGTTAATTCTGTCTCCAATATTGCATGTATTCTTCTTCTGAATCTGGATATTTGGGCAATATTTGAGACTCTAGAACATAGAATTCCTATGTTGAATGTCTGATCTTTTAACTTCTGCTCAAGGGGTAGATTAAACTGTTTTCAGGTTGAACATTGGGAAGGGTATACTGCAGTAGGGATGCCATAAGTAGAGATAACTTAACACTCTGTATTGGGAGATATCTGTAAGGCAGGTATCATATATATCCCCCTGAAATCCAGTTTTAGCTGTTCATGCTGATCATTCACAGGTGTATGTCTACTGACTTCAGGCCCTGGATAGGCACCAATCTTGCTTTGTGTTTGTGTTACAACCATGTCCAGCTTTGCATCCAAACTTAAGATCATAATCAAACTCTAAAACAACCATTAGGACATTAGAATTAGTTTTAGGATCCTCAGTCCTCTGTCTACAACTGCAAATAGGCCCAAAGCTAGCCCCTTTGCTCTTATCTTTCAGTTTTGGTCTACTTACAGGAGGACTTATCTGCTTTCTGACAGCATCCCAATCCTTGTATGCGTATCTCATGGATGTTGAGTAGGGAATATCCCCCTAGGTCTTGCAGAGCCTGAAGAAGAAGAGGAGATAAAATATAGAGTCTATCTCCTACACTGTTGGCCCCTGGCCCAGAGATCCTGTTGATCACTGATGGCTACCTTGTAGGGAAATCTAGGAATAAGCATCCAGTCTGGGAAAAAACCAAGACATATCTCAAATGAACTTCAAATTCACTTTTTATTCTCCCTCGAGGAGGGAAATTACCCTTTTAAAAACATCTTTATTTCCCTAGGGATGGGCGCCCAAGGTCATAACTTATTATTATGTCTTCATTTTCATAGTCACTTTTCCCCTCAAAATATAATAAAGTCCAAGTTAAATATAACATTATTATTTTTCGGACTTTAAAATAAATATGAAGACGGTGTCGGAGTGAAGCGATCTATAGCTCGTCGGAAAGCCCACGACGAGATGAATCTGACCCCGCTTTGAAAATCTCGAACCAACACTAACCCTAAACTTACTAAAAATAGTAACGACCAAGAGCAATCTGAGCCAACTCAGAGGGTGACAACTGGATCGACTGAATACGAACCACAACTCCATCACCGACAAATACCTCCAAGCCAAATTAACCACAGTTCTAGAACGCAGTTGCTAGTCCACGGGAACTCAATGATGGACTAACCATATCTCAAGAAGGGGACATTACATATGTGCTTTGCCTCCATTGTTTCTTCATGAGCCTAAATTTCAAAAAAATTCGAAGTGTGAAGGTATTTAGATCAATTTCCAGGCTTGGGCGAATTTCGGAGTTTCCTTTCTCAACATACCATTTAGGGGTTTCCCTTCTTGGCATGCCATTCCTTCAAAATCCCCTTTTCCCATTTCCCTTCATTTCGGGGTATACGGGTTTCTCTTCTTGGCATACCATTTTGGGGTTTCCCTTCCGGACATGCTATTCCTTTAAAGTCCCTTCTTCCCATTTCCCTTCATTTCGGGGTTTAGGGGTTTCCCTTCGTGGCATGCCATTCCTTAAAAGTCCCCTTTTCCAGTTTGCCTTTATTTTAGGGTATAGGTGTTTCCCTCGGTGACATGCCATTCCTTTAAGGTCCGCTTTTCCCATTTCCATTCATTTCGGGGTATAGAGTTTTCCCTTCTTGGTATACCATTTTGGGGTTTCCCTTTTTAGCATGCCATTTCTTCAAATCCTTAAACCCTTGGATTTTGGCTTTAGGATGTTTTTTACTTTCTTGCCCCTTTGGCATGCGAATTCTTACAATCCTGTTGTTCAAACAAAAAATCCTACCTAGCTCCTTGCATGACCCATGATGTCATCAATGGTCTCAAATGGACACAATTAGATAGAGGAAGACTTTCAAATGCTTTAGTACCTATGGACCTCTCAGAGACATGGTTTGTGTACAAAGGTAAATGTTTGCTGATGCAATAGGCATGGTTTCAAGTGCACAACCATGTGAAGATGATGCACCAGGCATGGGCGGCTTTCAAATTTGTTGACTTCTCTTGCATTATTGCGAAAACAACAAGACTAAATGTAATGTTATATATACATGTAAGCAAGATGTAACAGTTGTTGGTCTCTAAGCCAATTCCCTGCCCTATTGCTGAAATTGTATTCTAGGGTATCAAATGAAGTTTAGTGGCAGCACTATAAAGACAAAGATCATGTTTGTATGAGTTGTAGGAATGTGTATTTAGGTTGGTCCGTTGTATGATCATATGTCTCCATGACCGTTTATCATATCTCAAAGGAATCTTTGACTTAGTTGTTGGTTCTTTCTTGCTACGTTTGTTGGCCTAACGTAATGAGGGGTTGATTAATGTTGCAACATTATAATGCATTACAAACGTTTTTGTAACGGTCTATCTTTGTTGCATGTGGAGTATTATTGATTTGCTCTGGATTACTAACTATGTATGATATGCAATGTTTCTTTATTTTGGTGATTCTATTACAACCCATATGGTCATCTTTCTTTCTTACATGTGTCTCTGTTGCCCATTGGACTAGGCATTGGCCTTTTGGCTTAGGATTCAATCATTTATTTTCATAAACCTTCTCTTCCTTTTCTGTTTTAGTTTAGTTTGTTGCTTTGCCTGCATACACAAACCAGTATTATTATTTTTGCTCCATTTTAATGGAGTTATACTTGAATGTGATGTTCAGAGGTTTGTGCATGTAGGGTTCCTACTCGTCATTATAGTCCATTGCCCTGGAAGTTTACATCTTCAGTGAGCTTGTGTTAGATAGATATTTAGAGGGCTGTGGTGATGAGATTGCAAGATGTAAGTGTGTAAGTGATTTAAGGGGATTCATTTTTGGTGATTAGAATTGGTTATATTTTGGTGCACTTACATGTTTGCTTGTAATCAATTGTTAATGAGGTCTAGTGGGCTTGTCCTTGACCACCATTAGGGCATGGTAGTCAATGCCTTGTTCTGATTGCTATCCTATCTTAAGATCTCAATGGAATACGCCCCTAGGTTTTGTAGAGCCTGAAGAAGAAGAGGATTTGCCCTAATTCTATGCATTGGTCCAAAACCACCCGCTCTTTGTTGATGTATCACTCTTCTGCCTGAGATGCCTTGTTCCTCTTGTCTTAGTTTGGGTTGTGATGCTAGAGGAGAGGGCCTGCATTTTTGAGCACCGACAGAGTTCATGATGAAGAACATCCAGAACTTAAATGTTCTTGGTTTTTTTTGTCTTGTCACCTGGTTAAGCAAAGTGATCTTGACTGAAAATTTAAGCTTAAATTCATTATTTCTCATTGTTTTTGGAAAGTGCTTTCTGCTTTCTTTCAGTCAATGTTTGCCAACAAGCTTTTGACACTCAAGGAGATTTTTAGGTGTCTCTTCATAAAGTTGCAAATTTAAAATGTTTTACATTGAATCAATATCGAGTTTGCAAGGGATTTGATCACTTACTGAGTGTATCTCCCTCTCTTCAAGGTCATAGTGTTTAGTGCAAGTGAGGACAAATTCTTGGCTTTGAATAGAGATTGGAAAAGACATTGCTTCAATAAGACAACTATCTCAAAGCCTTTTTGCAATTTTATTCCCCCTTTTTGATCTTATCCAATTCCAATTCTTGCACATTGGCGTGCCCCAATCCAGTCTCCCTAATTTAAGGGTATTCGGAAACAAACTTTGAGGGGGAATCCAAGATCGGAAAATGATACTCCTTGATGAAACGCTAGGTATTCGATTTTATTCAATTCTTGCTTACTTGAATTTAAAAAAATCCTCCTTTTACTGATTTTGCACCTCCAAAACCTAGATGTTTTGATCAAATATGTAACTTTGACTATAGGAAATCCTAGGTTGTTTGGATTGCTGCTGTCTTTGTCTTTGAATGATTGGAAACCACCATAGAAGACTGTTGTAAACCCTAGGAAAATCTGGAACACCGCAAGCAACACTTCTTCCTATGGTGCAAGGTGGATGCTCGTTGTGCTTTGATCTTCCTCTCTAATAATCTTGAGTAGTTCTTGTATAATTCATAGATTTTACCATATCTAATTTTAAAAACATCTCCTACCATGAGGTTTAGTTCCTCTAAGCAATCTTCGCAAATGCCTCTTAAGAAGATGAACTTGGTGAATTCTTCCTCTAGTCTACTCTGTCCAAATCTCTAGAGGTTGAATTAGAACCATTCCATATAATCTTCCAATGACTCGTCTTCCTGTTGCATCATTTTGAAGATTTCTTTTCTAGCATATCTCCTCTTATAGTAGGCTTGGTACTTCCTTAAAAGTACCTCCATTTCTGCTCAAGTTTATTCTACTATGTAATTTCCCCAATCAGGCATTGAGCATTTTAAGATAATTTTCTGACTATGCAGACTGAAAACCAGTTATGAAATGCAAGATATGACTACTCAAACTCCCACCAATGAAAATTGACAACAATCCTTCAATACCAGCTATTGTTGTCAGCATGTATGAGTGTTGAGCAAATCACTAGATTAATAAAGAAATATATCCAACCAAGTGCCAAGACTTGTATAAATAAATTTGAATCCTCAACACTATAGCAGACTTAGTTACCATTTTTGAAATCTATATAATGCCAAGGCTGTAGCAGATGTTTGTCAGGGTCTGTCCCCTAGTAACCAACAGATTGCATTTGTATGGTGGCTAATAAGTTCCTTGTTTGAACCTTGCAGCAATCTCCAACAAGTTTCCATATAATAGGTGCGGGATGCACCAAAACAATTAGTGACGACCTTAAACCTTATGTGAGCCTTTGAATGACATCATACAACTGCGATTTGATTACCCTTGCTTCGTAATATGATCTGCAGTCAAATATGAGGTGGTGGCTTAGCTGTTGCACTAGATCTGATGTGGCAGGTGGGTTTGTCTTATTGATAGTTGCGACTACCTCCAAACAATTATAGTCCCACAGTGATCCAAATTAGCCTTCAATATTTGCACTTAAACTTATATGTATCCTTGGCCACGTTGAGTAGGAAGCGAATCAACTTTATTATGGAAAGGGCAGGGGATGGCTAGACTAGCGACTCCTTATGTAGATATCGCTGTGGGTATAATCAAGGAGATATGGATCGACTAATTGCTCAGGTGTGACTGAACTGTAGCAGATGATGGAATGATTAACATAATTTGCAATTATATTTATCATATGATCTGTACCAACTGTTACACACAAGATCTGCTGTGATTAGATGCTCTGGACAATGGTGTTTGGCTGGTGCTCTAATCATGGTTATAGCAATATCCCCCTGTTATAAAGTGCTGCGGTTCTAACTTTAAAAGGGGGCTGGATTAATGGCAATGTCTGATCACAAAGACTGCGATCCAAATTGAATTAAAATATACTATTACATCTGAAATGCTATGGATCACCAAGAACTTCAATTCAATCTATATTAAAATATATTATCACAACTGGAAATGCTACAGATCACATCATGTGATATGATATAACATAATTGCATACAACTCAATAAACATGCGAAATGCCACACAGGTGCGATCCCAATAGCAAACTCGATTTTTATTATAATATGGAACATAGACAATGAACAGCACAAGTTGATATCAGATCCACACACCCAACTCAATAAACATGCGAAATGCCACACAGGTGTGATCCCAATAGCAAACTCGATTTTTATTATAATATGGAACATAAGATAATGAACAGCACAAGTTGATATCAGATCCACACACCCACTAAATTGCAAACACATTGAAAGCTGAGACAATCCCAAACTGAAAATTTGCAATATTCGACAATGTAAAAGTTTGCTTGCAAAAATCAAATCGACAATTGCCAACAATGAGCCCACATGCGATCCCTGAATAGAACTGCCTCCAATGAGTGAGAGGGTTTTCGTCCTAAAGCTCGGTACGAAAACTAAAGGGTTTTCATCCTTGATTGTTGAAAACTCTAAATTGGAAGGAATAATTGAAAATGACAAAATCCGATGATTTTCTTTGTGCCTTTGTCTTTTTTATAGTTGCCTTTTTCAGGCGCTCCATTTATTTATTTATTTTTAAATTTTAATTTTAATTTTATTTTCCCTCCAAGTATTTAAAAATTCTTTTAAAATTATATCCATAAAGTGTTAATAACACTTTTTTAAAACATTACATAGGACCTGTAATAATATAAAGTGATCAAGCCCAATATTATAATTTTTAGCTCTAGAAAAGGGGACATGACATATTACTTCCTAGCTGCATAAACAAGGGCGGGTTGCATCCTTCAAAGTTGTCGAAAATAGCTTATCTTTGTGGATGTTCTTTATAGTGATAGCTTTTGCACAACACATTGAAATTGAACAAGAACGTATCTGGATCCTCATTGACTAGCCCTGAAAATGTGGCAGAGTTCATTGAGAAATGACCTTCATGGGAGCCTCACCAGTTGGTGTGGCAATTGTAAATTCGAAAATGCTGGTTTCATTGATAGGGTTCTCCACTTTTGATTCATGATGTTGCATTGCTTTTCCTCTCCACGAAGTCCAAATAAATGATGAGTGAAGATGGGCAAGGCTGATATGGGCTCTTTGGAATCTTTTGAAAACTGTGCCTTCTATGCTGGTAGGTTCTGGAAGAATCAAGAGGAGAACCAAGAGGATTTAGTGGTTTTCTTTGTTATTGTGTTACAGGTTGTGAAACCTTTTTATCAGGAGCTTCCCTTGCTGCTTCTCCTAAAAATGGAGAAAAAGTTTTAACAGGGCTGTCACAATCACCTTGTTTAGGTTCAGCTAATTGCATCATCTCCTCGTCCAACAACTTAGAGTTTTTCTCAGAAACTTCTGCAATATGATCTTCCATACTTTCAAATTTTTGAGCAAAGTTTCTTCTTCAGTAAGTCAAAACTAAACAATGTGTTTTGGTGGGGTTGTCGAAATTCCGTTCTTCTTGCTCAACTTTTCCGTCCTCTTACTGTAGATGATATCATGATTCTTCTCTTGCATCCAAGTTTATTGATTTTGGAATAAATCGTTCCTTATTATCTCTCCAATGACTCATGCATCTAATATGACATAACTTAAGAAAGCATCACACAAAGGTACAAACAGAATGAATGTTAACCTTGTCTCTATTCAAGGAAAAACTTAGTTCAAGGAAAAACTATTGTTGTCCTTTGACATGTAACCCCAAGAATGATGCCAAAAAGTGTTGAGCACACTCAATATTGTTCTAATCTAGGATTGTTGGTTTTTGACTAGATATGCAAGACTGCAAATTCTACTAAAACTAAGTTCTCTATATGAAATGCAGATCTAATCTAATTTGTGCTATTTTGATGGATGAAGGAAAATGATAAGATAAAAGGAAAGACTGATTCTATTTTGCAAACTATAAAGCAAATTGTCTCAGATTGTAATTAAAACGTTGCATTGATCATCAATCATAATCATAGTGCTAGCATTATAACTTGCACGTTTTAGTGTGACACAAAATGGAACAACGTGTATAGTAGAATTGTTCTTCAAATTAGGAGGGGAAGCTCCCTCTTGCAAACTTTAAAGAAAACAAACTAAACGAATATTATCTTTTTGTTTTCTTAGCTATGAGCACAAGGCAATTTTCAGCACTTCTGCAATTGAAGAGAAATTTTTTCATATAAGGACTCTATCTATTGCAGAAATATAAATTACTACTATTACGATGCTTATATCTTTCAATTAAATCCAGAGATTGAAATATACAAATAAACAAAAAGATTTAATTGAATGAACACAAATTGGGACTCACAAATATCACAAATGAATCAAACTTGAATAATTGTGTGCAAAGTCACAATTATCCTTCTAATACTCTTAATAACGTAAAGTTTAATAAGATTTAATGAGAGTATTCAACCAAAATGAACAATCGATTGCACGAGAGATAAGTGAATAACAATAGACAACACAGAAAACTTGATCATTTACTATACTCTCTACAAAGAATTGCATGAAAGATAAAGGAGTTTAAATGATACTCCTTATCTACGACTAGACTTGCATGCATGCAAGTTTGATTCTTAAACTAATTCTATCTACCTAAAAGGAACCTAAACCATGCAATAATCAACTAGACTGATAGTTGCATTTATTACATCAAATAAACAATTAAAGTTCCATTTTTGCATGACAAGAAGGATCCAAAAATAGATTTAGCTTTGAGTGAATTGTAGTTCTCAAAATAGATCCTTTGAAATATCAAAAATAACCAAAAATAAGATTTTCGGAGCTTGTGCTGAATTTGGCTGTCTGGGATTGCAAACTTTGCTGAAATTCAGTCACCTTAGCTTCACCTGGTACTTGTTGATGTATAAAATTGGGCGGATTCCAGCACCAACATGGGAAGCTTCAAGAATGTGGGACTTGACATTTGAAACAACCTCCAGATTTTAGGGAAGCTGGCTCTTCCTATTTCAATGGGGTTTTGGGTAAAGGGAAGAAAAAACAAGATTACAGATACAATAAAACATAAACTACTAAGACGATGCGCCAGATTTAAATGTGTGTCAACAACTAGCACAGTGATTGAATCTTTATGATTTTCAGCTATATCCAAGAGCAACTAGCATGATCGATACAGACTGGTTAATAAACAGATTTAGAATAAAAGGCCCAATTCAGAGTAATTATACAGAGACACAGGAAAATATCATCGAACAACACAGAATAGCTTTTCTTTTCATTAACAAATTTAGAAAAACACAAGAGGCACAGAAACATGCAAAAATCTATATGCTTCCACTTGAAAAAGCTATGAAAGGCTAAACTAATACAATCCAGTCGCAGCAATAATCTCTCTCCCTTTTCAATCAATATCTCCCCTATTTATAGAAACAAAATTTGACTCAAGATCGCCTCCATCCGTTAGAATCTCAACGGCCTTGCAACTGAACTGAACACAACTAGAAGTCGAACTGGCACTGAAAATCTTCTAAAATCTGCAACTGTCTTCCCTGTGCGCCCATTGGTTGAGTGATACTAAAAATGCGGCACTGTAACTTGTAGTTCTGTTGAGACACATGGCGGCACCGGCGAGCTTCAAACAGCTCCAAAATGTGCTACGTGACACCTTCCGCTTGCGGCATAGTTTCCTTTTAATATAAAAAAGACACACAAGACACTGCCACTTGTCGCATTCTGTCACACTTAGAAATTGATACGTGGCAGTGTCAGGAAACTTCGCACTGGGACACTTGGCACTCTCGCGTGCATCTTAAAAGCTTCCTTTATCCTGCGTCCCCCAAACACCTGCGGTGATGACACTTGTCACTCTCCGCAGCACTTTAGAAATGTGGCTATTACATCACGGGGCCCACCATATATTCCGTCACTTCTCCAAACTTAAACCAAAAATAGGGACACAGAGACACACGACAACCTCCACGTAATGCAACAAAAATGACACGTGGCGCTTCGGCGGGCGTTTCCAAAGCTTCACACCAAAAAAGTTTCTCAAAGCCCTGCGGTGATGACACTTGGCGTCCTCCTCTTGCGATTGGAAATTATTAAAAGAAACATACGGCCAAGGATAGGTGGCAGGTTTAGATGCATTAGCGAACTGCGATCCGAAAGGAAGACACATGGCACTCTCCGCATCACTCCGAGCACAACCTTACTGCTTCACTACTACCACAACACGTGTCAGCCTCGCGCGCCTTCAAAAACAGAAACATCTCTTTCGGCGCTTCAACCCCCGCTTTACTACCACGTGGTGTGCTCCGTACACAACAAAAGAGGGACACAGCAAAATGTGACGGAAGATGTTGTGAATGAACAACACAACCGCGGCTAAATAGATGTTTCAAAATGTAGAGTTTTAACTCTACAGTTCTTGGCGACTACATGAACCTTTGTGCCTGCTCAGAGAGAACTCTAGAAACATCAGAAAAGTTTCAAAAAACAAAATTGTATTGCCACTATCAGAGAATCATAATTTCTGCAATGCGGCCTGATATCCAGACCACTTTGAATCTGATAGACCCTATCTATTCTGCAGATCCTGAAAGGCAAAATCTAAATTGATAATGTCCTTGTGAGAGAAGGACTATAGAATCTGTACCACAGCATGCAGCTGAAACTCAAGACGAGCCATTGGAACAAGAACTGCCTCCACTTCCTCAATACTGGAAGAATCACTCAGACCTTGGAAAACAGTTTGATCAATTTGTTTGGTTAGCAGGAGGGTCTTGATTGCATCAATCATTAGAACTATGCTATCATCTGGAAAAGGGGATGGTAACCCCAACTGCACTAACTCTTCAATGTGTCTTTTCATGTTTTTGACACCTTCCTTTACCACATCCAGAAGTGCTTTACAACTCTTAGCAGCTTCATTACAACTTAAGACCTCATTTACCTTCTTTGCTGCAACCATTCTATCATTCACACCAGCAGCTAACAAGGTCTCATCAGCTGTATCATAGAGCTTCTGCAACAAAAGTTGAGAGTTTGAAACTCTCAAAGAAACAATGGACAAAGTTGCTTCAACTGAAGACTCTACCTTTTCACATAACTGTTGAGCATTTAACAGGAAACTAAGGGCAGGTTTGAGCTGTGAAATCTCCTCTGAGATTCTTCCCCATGCAGACACATAAAGCTCCTTCACCATTGTCAAGACCCCTGTATTTTGTGGCCTCTGACTCAGCTCAATAGTTAACTGCTTGGCCTTTTCCTATTCGGCCATGAACTGGGCCTGAGCAACACTATTCTAATTTTGTTCCTTTAACAGGGTCTGTTGTAACTGGGACACTTCTTGCACCTTGTCTTAATACTTTTTCTCAATAATAGCTTTCTCTTGTTTCAATGCAGTTATAGTAGCTTTTTCTTGTGTTATTTCATTTTGCAAAGCTGCAACCTTCTCTTGTGATGCTTGATGTATTTGTAAAGACATAGTGGACTGCAAGTCCTTATTAAGAGTGTCAATCTCTTTATCCTTAGCCTTTATTTCTGATGTCAGGCTATTGTTAGTGGCTTTTATCTTTGCTAGATCTGCTTCTACTTTCTGCAACCTTTTTGTCACCTTCAGATAATTAGTGGTAACAGCTATGGTAGTTTCACTCATCAATTCCACTTTGTCTTGAGGCTTGAATTGAGTTAGATCCATAGCCACTGCATGTATTGTGTAGTCTTGTGGCTGCATTTGTTCTACAAGCTTAACCACATTAAGGGCTAGATGAGTGATGGTTAGAGACTTCTGAATTGGGTCAAATAATGAATTCATATGAGGAGCAGCAGGGCTTTTCCCTTCTTTCTTTTTCTGTTTCTTCATCCTAGATTCCCATGCCTTTTTGGCAACATCTGTTTGTGTTTGGAATGTAGGTGGAGAAGCAATAAGCCCTCCGACAAAAGGATATCCTTGGGGCAAACCATAGGGAATGGTGGTGATTTGTTGACTAGGGTTAGTTTGAGACAAAGCTTGCTTGGGCATAGATGGGGAAAATAGGGGTAATGATATGGCCTGTGATGACATGGCCGGTGAACTGGCAGTAGGGGCAAAAGATTGCAATGGCACAACAGAGGTGGCAGGAGACGTGCAAGAATGGGCCATTTGAGTTGCCACCCCTAATGAAGAAGTTGAAGAAGGAGAAAGAGGAGAAAGGATACTTACCTATCCTGCAGCTGTTGTTGCAAGAATTTGTTGCTGTGAGGACACCAAGATGCCACCTTTAGTATCTTCCTTTTGTATCTCCAATTTGCGCCTTCTTTTCAAAGGCCTATTTGCTGCATCTTTAGGGTCTTCCTCCCCTGTTGCCTCCTGTGATTCTATTAAAATTTGGTGAGAAAGTACCACTCCAAGACCCCCCGATGCCGAAGCTATTTGGGTCTCATGAGATGGCGATAATGTAGCCTTTTGTTTTTGTAGAGCGCTGAGAGATTGAGGCCATGGGGCTCTAGGAGTTTCTGTTGTTGCTTGCTTTGTTTCTTCTAACTCCTGAGCTTCCTCTGAGACTTCTGCCTTATGAACCTTTTGTGGCTCTTCTGTATCCTCTTCCTCATGAGAACTACCTGGAAGATTACTTGTATCTGGGCTTGACACTGGGGTCATATGATATTCATACCAGATCGCTTCCCATTGTTCATCTGTCTGGACACTTCCAAAAGTATGGGTAATCTCAGAAATCTCTTGCCTATATTTCCAATAAGCAGCTATTTTCTCAGCATTCCACTCTTTCTTCTTTAGAGTAGCTCTAAGACTAGGAGTCATGAGCTTCTTGGGATTATATTCTTGTTCCTTCTTGTAAAATGTCTCCCATGGCTTGACTATATTAGGCAAATCCTTCAATTCTACATAAAATGCAAGATCATCCTGCTTTGGTGATCTCTTTTCCCAGAAGGGGCGTTTCTCATGGATGAAAGTATCAAAAACTTCGTTATTCACAATCCAAGATGCTAAGAAGTTGTCCGGATCATACTTCGATCTGTCCTCTACTATTAGAAAATCATAAGCTGCCAATTTCCTTAATAGGAGATTCTCAGTTTCTCTCCTCTCTATTGTAACCTTTCCTCTGCTCCAAGGAACATCATACATCTTCTTCCTCTTCTTATTTCCAAAATTATTATCAATGATAGACAATTGATGAGCCACCTCTAAAAATGTGACCCTCGGGGTTAGAACTTTTGGGAGCAAAATAGGCTCTCCAGCAAAACCATGAAGTCTGATAATGGTGGTGTGGGCACCAAAGAAATAATTACAGGGAATTTTTAAATTTGTTAAGAAACCTCTCATGCTTTGTCATCCTATTCTGCACAGCCTCAGACCCTAATTGCCCAAAGAATGGGGCTACAAAATAATCAGCAAACTCGTATGGATTTGAAGTATCCGAGAGAACATGAGTCCATGTAGACACTGGGATTGTTCTCTTACTGCTTGACTCAGGGACATACATATTCAAAGGCATATATTGCTGGAAGAGACTGTGATTTTGATACAGAATTAGATGAAAAAGATAGGCAGCATACCTGAAAACTCAGTTCTGAGAGAAATTTGTCAGCTGCTCCACCATAGCCTGGGAGATTTGTTCAGAAAAGTCGAAACGGTACTCTGAAGACTTGTCCATGGTTTTAAGTCTAAAAATTGCTGCCAATTGTCAATCATATACTCTTGAATCATCATTCTGGCCAAAAATAAGAGACAGCATGGAGAGAGCATCTTGAACATCAGCATTAAATTGAGCTCGGCTAGTGGGCAGCTGAGGCAAATGGGTATTTGTAATGTCCCTTTTTTGGCGCATAGGCTTTTGTGCGCATTTTGGCTTGTTCTTAGTCCCTTAGTGGCTATCCGGCATGTTTGGGAGAATTCCAAAGTTTTTGGAGTGGTCGTGATTTTATCTGTAGAGCAGTTGTATGTGTCTCAAGTCTTCATTTCATCAAGAATTGGTTGAAGTTATTTACCAGTGCATTTCTAGTGCTTATTTTGGCTTGGGACTATTATTTTGATAATTAATTAATATTTCACTAAGGTTGCCTAAGGTTATATTTAATTATTGCAACTTAGTGTAATATTAATTATAAAAGTGGGTTTCCTTTTGGAAAATGGATTAATTCTCTTTGGCATCAAGCTCAGTGGATGTCCTAGGTGACAGTGATGCTTTCAAATTTTGGATCGGGCTTCCGGTTTGCTCTCCAAGATTCTTGGAGGAGCCGTTTATTTTTAGAAAGTCATCTGGAAGGCATCATTCATCTTCCCAAACATCATGGAGTATGTTGGTATGCTTAATTTTGCAGTTTGGTGATATTTGAAATTTTCCGTAAAATCAGTTGATTTAATGAGCTAAACAATTAATTATTGCACTTAAGTTAAAAAGGTTGGAAAATGTGCATTTAACACTTAAGTGTTATAGCTCGTTGGAAAGGGGATGGAAAGCTCTAAATCATGGATGCTTCGTTCTGGGACGTTGCGAATCAAATATTTCATTTATTTTGAAAAAAGGGGTCTTCGAAGCTAAAAGGAGCTTTTAATTGAAAAGGTGACTTTAAGTTGTGCACACATAATGAGTTATTTTTATATTTTGTTGAGGAGAAATATGAAGGGATAAAGGAAATAATATTTTATTTCCCTCAAGAAAGTTATAAAAGGAGGTGATGGGCTCATTGTTTGTTCATGCTTGGATTTTGTAATGAAATGCTGTTGGGATTAACCCAGGGAGTTCTTCCATATTCTCTTGAGGACGAAAACCCTCTTGAGGTTTGGTGTGATTTCATACAAGAATCACCATTGTGCTGAAGGTGGATTGGGAGTTAGTAGATTCTATGAAGTTTTTGTTATGCTTTCAGTTTAGTGGTATTGGGTGTTGGATTAGAAGCATTTTTGGTGTGAATAGATGCATTGTTATTTTGTTTCTGTTGATGTCCGTACCCTTCTTGAAGGACGATTTTGATCATAATCTTGCTGCTTCTGTTTTGGGCCTGAAAATAGGTGTTATTACCTTTGTTATTTGCTGGCGCCAATGTGCAAAGGGTTTACTTTGTGCACTGGGCAATATTAGATGAGTGTTTAAAGGATCCGTACCTCCAGGGCCGTATGGCCTGTGTGTGCAGCTGTGGACCTCCTAAATTGTTTGTTTTGTGAACTATCTTTATTGTGTTTCATCATAACTGAGATAAGGTGATCAAATTACAGCAGTGGTGATAAGGGTTAGTTTAGTAATGTGTTGAATTAATTGATGAACTTGCTTAGATGTCGCCGTACATGCATGTGGGACTGATTTTTGGGTATGATCTTATTATTAGTTGTTAATTGCAAATAATGAATGAAGATCTATGTTTCTGAGTTGGCAAATCATCTCTGATCAGTACTAATGAATTCTGCGCTACAGGGCAGTACGGACCTGTGTAAGAGATGTGTGAATTTATGAACAGATTGTTATTCTTTGAGGCTGTCTTCCTTTGTCAATGCTGATATTGAATGGTTGATAACAGTTGGGGCAGTTTGGGAATGATCATTGAGGGATATGTGTTTCTATGAATAGTTTACATACTCCAGGCTGCCGTACAGTACCATAAGGGAATGGTTTCTTTGATGTCTCAGTCTAGAACAACAGAGTTTATGTGATATCCTGTTATGGACAGCTAATGATATGGTTTATGACATCAATGATGTGCAAGGTATAACTCAATGATCTCCAATCCATTAAGTTGCCATGATCAAATCCTAATCTCTATATTTCTAATTATCATTGCATTATGAAATTCATTGTTCTATTTCTTATTTGTAAAACACATAATAAACCCCTGGATGGTTTACCGCCAGTGTGGAGAAAAGAATGTTTCATATTTGTTCTTACCCACTGAATAAGTGGAGTATCCCCATTGAACAAGTGGGTGGCTTGTAATCTTTCATTCTTGCTGTATTACCCACTGAAAGTGGTGAATCCCCACAACATTTTGGATGCCTGCATATGCAGATGAATGTTTCTTTATTTGCACAATGTTTAAAATTGTAATCCAAAGCACATTATGCTCTCACCTCGCCCAGTTGGGATCTTGGTGATCAGAAGTGTGGAGGAGTTTTAATTGTGCTAACATAAGTTGTTAATTGTTCAATATTTTTGGAAAAATTTTTGGGGTTGTTTATTACAGTATTCTCCTCATCTAAATGCATCTCAGTATTTAAGAACCGTACCCTACTGTGGAGACCACCCCATGTATGCTGCAGCTTAGGGATTGTAGGAAACGTGGCAGTCCGGTTATAATACAAACCCAATATATCTCAAATTGCTTTGGGAGATATCTAGACCATGAAAGCACCGTGTTGAATCGAGGCAGTTGGGCGGTCAAAAAGCTCAGCACACATGTCAATCAACTCCTGGTAAGGGTGAACAACGGGAACCAAAAATTGCGCCAATTGAGAAGTCCAAACCCTCATTCCAAAAGTTTCTGACTCTCCCTTTTCAGCCCGTTGGAGGAATCTCTGGTGAGCTCCTTTCCTTAGATTCTTTGGATTTTTTTGCATACGTGTATCGAAGATACCATCAGCAAAGTCTTTCACCTGTGTAGAATCTGCGCTCACTCTCGTATCCAAGACCGTTGTCCTTGGATAGCTTGTTCTAGGCTTTGCCGCTGCAGATGCATAAGATTTGCTGCCCTTCCATTTTTCAGGTAGCTCAAAAAGCCCTAGCCCTTCTTGCGGCGACTGTGCCTCTGACATCTCTGTATCTCTTAAAAAAGGCCAAGGTCGAAACTACAAACGCACTCAAACTTGCTAGAATTGTAGGCAAGGAATGAAACTTTTGACACAGACAACAAGAACTCAGAGAATATAGAATAAGGAATGGCAACTGCAACTATCTGAGAAGCTTAATACTTGGCTCTGCGGGGCATAATGACGCATTAAACGACCCATCACATCTTATTAATGGCATTAATGCCAAAAAGACGGCTAGCGTATCATTCAAAATCCGTATGGGACTGTGTGTCAGATCAACATTAAAAGCGGCGATCCTTTGAAATGATTAGCCACTTTCTTTAAGGTTTAAGGAACCGCCCGACGACCTTGGTAAATGCAACTGCCAACAAAAGAGCCACTGCGCTGCGGAGACGTGTTCCTAGAACACTTTTCTAAAAGAAAAAGCGGGAAAAGCAAGACAAAAGTGGAAAAGGAAATAAAAACGCCTAATTAACTATGATATAGGGGCGGGTCTTGAGATTATGTAAAGTGTTTCAAAAAGATCCCATTCATAGGAATCTCCTCGAGCTCTCCTTCCATATTCTCTAGATCAAATGCATTCTGTTGCTTACAAGAGTGAATCTTAAAAGGACCCGTCCACAATGAGTCAAACTTGCTGTGCTGGCCTAGTTTAGCAGCTCTCTCGTCCCATTTCAGCACCAAAGATCCAACTTCAAAATTCGGATTAGAGGTCTTTCTGTTGAACGAGTTCTTTATGATACGTTGATGCTTCATCAAAGACTCATGTGCCCCTTCTCTTTTCTCCTGAACCTCCAGTAACTCGACGATCCTCACATGCATTGAGCTGTTTTCTTCTATCTCCAACTGTTTAATCAACTGCAAGGTGGGAATTTCTATATTTAGTGGCATCACTGCACTCTTGCCATAAACTAGCTCATATGGGGACATCCTAGTCACTTGCTTTGGTGTGATTCTGTCCGCCCATAGTGCTGAATTGAGGGATTTGTGCCAATCGCTCTGATGATCAACCCCCATTCTCTTGATGAGTCTAATTAGGTTTTTGTTTGTAGATTCTGCCAGACTGTTGCCTTGTGGATAGTAATTAGATAAAGTCTTCAGATATATTCCATTCTTTAATGCAAACTTTGACAGTCTGGTTCCTAAAAATGCTTTAGCATTATCTGATATGATGGTGGGCGGAGGACCAAAACGGGTAGTTATCCCCTCAAGAAACTCTAGGATTACCTTTTTAGTGGCTTCTTTAAGTGGCATTGCTTCACTCCACCTTGTAAAGTAATCAGTTGCAGCAAGGATCCACTTGTATCCCATATTTGACACTGGATTAATCATCCCAATAAAATCTAAACCCCACTGAGCAAAGGGTTCATCTACTACTATGGGACTCAAAGGCAACACTGCATTCCTTCTCCTTCCAGTATAAAATTGACAAGCCTGACACTCCTTGACCATCTGATAACAATCTGCAAACAGTGTTGGCCAGAAGTAGCTAGCCTGTGTAACTTTAATGGCAGTAGTTTTTGTTGGAAAATGTCCCCCTGAGGCTCCATGATGAAACTCATGTAGTATTCTTTTAGCTTCATCCTTTTCAACACATCTCAATAGTATTCCATCAAAATTCCTTCTAAACAAAACATTATCAATTAGTGCAAAATGAATTCCCTGTTGTCTATAATATCTTCTTTTATCAAGGGAGAGTTCACTAGGGAAAACACCAGTTCTCATGAACTGTATACTATCATTAACCCAAGAATCTTGATCAAACTCTTGGAGTTTTAAGACTGTTTCATCCCCCGCTTTTTCAAGCATTGACCCCTCTGTGTCTTGGGTAATATATTGGCAGAGTCCCCTGCCTCTGACCAATTTAGTAGGCCTTACCTCTACATCATATTCTAAAATTTTAGTTATCCAATTGGCCCTTTTTCTGTAATCTCACCTTCCCTAACACTTGGGTGAGCTACTAGTATTAAGATCTTATTTCTTGTTACTAGATGCCTGAATTTTTTAAGAGCTTTAACCATAGCATAAGCTTGTTTCTCAACGAAATTATACCTCGATTCATACTCCCTTAGGGTCTTGGAGAAGAATGCAATTGGATGTTCTCCTTCTTCCTTGTCATCCTTTTGGGTCAAAACAGTTGCAACACTGTATTCTCCTCCATATACATACATTATGAAGGGCTTAGAGAAATTTGGATTTCTCAGTATTGGGGTAGTGGAGATAGCTTTCTTGACTTCTTCAAAAGCTTGTCTCCCTTCAGTAGTCCATTTGAAAACTAAATCCTTCTTCAGCATCAGGGTAATGGGCCTAACTAGCCCTGCAAAATCAGATATAAACCGATTGACAAAATTGATCTTACCCAAAAAAGATTGAACTGCTTTTTTGTTGATTGGCAAAGATAAATCTAGTATAGCTGTGACCCGTTCTGAATCAATGGAAATTCCATCTTTTGAAACGATATGCCCCAGAAGTTTCCCTTGGGGCACAACAAAAACACACTTCTTAGGATTTAGGGAAATCCCGAATTCTTGACACTTCTGAAAAACAGCTTCTAAATGCTCAAAGTGATCTTTGGCGTCTTTGGTAAATATAGTAAGGTGATCTAAATAGATCAGAATGATCTTGTTTATAAGGTCTCCAAACGCTATATCCATGGCGCGCTGAAAAGTGGCTCCAGCGTTTGAAAGACCAAACGACATTTTAGCATATGCGAAAGTTCCCCACTTTGTTGTGAATGCTGTCTTATGCTGGTCTTCATCTGCCAACCAGATCTGATTGTATCCTGAGAAACCATCAAGCAAGGAGAATCTCTCTGATCCAGGCACTGTTTGTAGGATCTGCTCCATGGAGGGCAGGGGGTAATGATCCTTTAATGAAGCTTTATTCAGGTCTCTGAAGTCTACACAAGGCCTTATGTCTCCATTCTTTTTTCTTATTGGCACCAGGTTAGACACCCAAGTTGAATGCTTAATTGGAAAAATAATTTTGCACTCCAGAAGCTTTTGCAATTCATCTACCATTAAAGGCTCAATCCTAGGATTCACTGGTCTTTGTTTCTGACGGACTGGTTTTGACCCTTCAGCAAGTTCTATGGTATGTTGAATGACATCTCTATTATAACCATGAAGGTCATCATAGGTCCATGCAATTACTCTATCATACTTGTTACACAAAGAAATCAACTTATCTCTTTCCTCTTGAGCAACAACATTGCCTACCTTCAACTTTCTTCCTTTACTGATTCGAATCTCAAAATAATCCTCCTTGCTTGCCTTAAACTTCCTCTTGTCCAGGCTCACATCATTTGGGTCGAACAGGTTCTCTAGCGTGATTAATCCTTTTGGGAGCTTATTAGACTTCAATTGAATAATTTGGTCACCATATGCTTCTTCAATCTTGGGCTGTAATTGGTCAGCAAATTCTCCAGACTGTTGCAGAAACAAAAGCACCTGAAGATCATTGTCAAAGACTTGCTAGTTCTAGATGTTATCTGGGATTGCTGGCCTAACTATAACTTTCACTGCCTCGCTGTTAACGAGCAAGTCACTTGCTGTGTCAAATTGAGAGCCAATTTGTGCCATTCTGTCTGCTTCAGTATTTTGAATTCTAGGGACAACTTCTATGTTAAAAGCATCAAAGCCATCAATTAAATCCCAAATTCTGTGGCGATAAGATCTCATCCTTACATTCTTTGCCACAACCTTCTCTCTGATTTGTTTTACAACCAGTTCTGAATCTCCTTTGACCATTAGATTCTTTATCCCTTTCTTCTTGGCCAACATAAGACCATGCACCAAAGATTCATACTCAGCATCATTGTTCGTGCAGGCAAATTAGAAGCGCATGGCTCTAAGGATTTTCTCACCATTTGGAGAAGTGAGACATATACCTGCCCCAACACCATTCTTACTTCTAGCCCCATCAAAGTTCAAGGTCCAGATTTCTGAGTCTCTATCAGAATCTTCCTTTTCAGATACCTCTTTTCTCATAATATTAGGTATTTCTTGGCCCTCCTCAAAAATAACATAAGTGCTCAAACCAGTAGAGTCATAATTTCCATAAGGGTCACTTTGCATCATGGTCATCAACTGACTATTTTCTTCTTCCTGTTGATCATGTTCAGTCCAGTCTCCCATTTCCTCAACAAAAACTCTCTCCTCCCTATTCATCATAGCATGGGATGCTTCAATTCCTGGAGGTGGTTCTTCAGTGATATGATCTTTAGATAGGGGTTCAGACAGCACCTTCATTTTTGTCCCATATTTAGTTCTTAAAATCAAATGTGACCAATCAAGTGACATGTATCCTCCTATTTTAGTTGTGAAATCTCTAGATAGGCATAGACCAAAGACGGGGGGAATATCAATAACCACCACATCTTGCAGGACAGTTATATTTGGGCAAGTATACAATTGTAATGGGAGTTGTTTGATCTTTCCTATGGTTTGGACAAACTTCCCGTCTAATTGCATGACCCCTTTAGCCAATGGCTCATATTTTATCTTTAAAGCATCCACTATTTGCTTTGGCATGACTGTAGTACTAGCCCTTGAATCTATCATTGAGTTGTGCAACAGTTTCTTGCCCACTATTAAAGTTAGATAAAATGGATTTGGCTTAGATTTGCTTACCTCTGGCACAACGTTCAATAGAGCAGCTGACTGCAAGGGTGGAGTGTCTTTATTTTGAGTCTTTCCTTTGTTAGTACCTCCTTTTGTATTGATAGGTTTGGGTCTACCTGAGTCTGCAATGCTTCTTGCAACGTCATTAGCTCAGGAATAGCCAGCATATCCCATATTGACACATGTGCAGGGGTCTTCTTCAACTGTTCTACCACATTCATGGGTCCCAATGTCTATGCCTTAGGATAGTAAGGATACCTTGCTCTTTCCAATACTAGGTTAGAGATTGCTTGATTCTGAGTTGGCTGAGGTATTTCTTGCCTTGAAGCAGGATTATAGTGAGCTTGGAAAGGAGGGAGCCCAACTGCTTCATTGTTTATGGCTTTAGGCTGTTCCACCATTCTCCTCTTTGACCTGGTGTAGTAATCAGACTATACCAAGGGCTTCTTGGAAGTAGATGCTTCATTTAGAAAGATTGACTCTTCATCTTCAATCGATGAGAACAAAGCATGTTTTGGGGCAATTTCCTCTTGTTGAATGGACATTCCTTGCATTTGAGCCACCATTACGGCATTCTGAACACCAGGTGACTGATACGGGCGAGCATTAGACACCTTAGCTTGACTTTCCATCCTTATCTGCTTTGCTATCTTCTACTGTAAATTGCCCCTAGGACAATCTCTGGGCATATGGGCATTGTTGCAAGGAAAACACCAAGCATTGGTATCTTCTGCTAGGTCATTTTGTCCAGGGACCATTTCTCTACTCGGGTTAGATGGGACAGCTTGTAACGGTGTAGGAAATGTAACCAATTGATTAGAAGGTTGAGGATTATTGGGTCTTTGAGCACGTTGGTATTGGTTCGGCTGATATAGGGGTCTATTACCTTGGAATCCCTGGTAAGAAGGCTTCGGGTAAGAAGTCTGTTGCCTTTTAAGATTAATGATCTCGTTTGAAAAGGTCCGAAGGATGTTCTTGACATCGTCCATTTCAGATGGAGGGGCAGAGGGTGTTGACACAGTGGGTTGTTGAGGCGTCGGGAAGGTGTACATGGACACAGGTACAAATGGTGGATTAGGGATTTCTTGTGGCAGGGGAAAAGAAATTTCTGGGAACAAAGGCATGGGAGGCTTCGGAGGCAATTTTCTAGTATCTATTAGATTGTTTTCAGCTCTTACAACCAACTCATATGCTTCTGGTAGGGTCTGTCCTCCTAGGGATTGAATCATTACAGATGTATCAGAATTGAAAGCTTTGAGATAGAATACTGTAGCCATACATGGTGATGGCCTAACTGCCGCAGGGATTCTGTCCCAGGTCTTTTGAAACGTAGTGTTGAAGCCTGTTATGGCTTCTTGAGGCGCTCTCTTTATAGTGATCAATTGCTGTAGCAGGGATGATTTATCATCCTTTTCGCTTAATCTTGCAAAGAAGACATCTCCAAGATGGTCCCAAGTTGATATGGAGTTTGAGGCCAAAGACCTATACCAATCCAGAGCCTTCCCTTTAAAAGAAGCCACCAACAGTCTAATAGCAACATTTTGTTTTGTAATAACATGTACTGCACACACATCTGACACATCTTGAAGATGTTCTTCTAGTGTCTTGGAATCTTCTCCATTGAATTTGGGTAAAGCCTTAAAAGCATTAGCTGGAATCGGATCCCAAGTATCTGGTGGCATCAAGAGAATAAGGGGGTGGCTATTGTTCCAGTTTGCATAACTCCATGGCGGAGTAGGTGTTGCCATGGCTGTCCCTGATGCTATTGCTACTCGATTTACTCTTCTCCTTGGAGTGGCTACTAATAGGGGCAATAAGATCCTCGGATTAGCAGCTGACTGTCTTTTTGTCGTTGGTCCACAACTCTGACTCCTTGATGCTCTCTGGTTCATACGATCCTGATCAAAGTTCAAGAAATGTCCCACCAGGCGTGCCAAAAATTGTTGATGTATAAAATTGCGCAGATTCCAACGCCAACATGGGAAGCTTCAAGAATGTGGGACTTGACACTTGAAACAACCTCCAGATTTTAGGGAAGCTGGCTCTTCCTATTTCAATGGGGTTTTGTGTAAAGGGAATAAAAACCAAGATTACAGATACAATAAAACAAAAACTACTAAGGTGATGCGCCAGATTTAAATGTGTGTCAACAACTAGCACAATGATTGAATCTTTATGATTTTTAGCTATATCCAAGAGCAATTAGCATGATCGATATAGACTGATTAATAAACAAAATTTAGAATCAAAGGCCCAATTCAGAATAGTTATACAGAGACACAGGAAAATATCATTGAACAACACAGAATAGCTTTTCTTTTCATTAACAAATTCAGCAAAATACAAGAGGCATAGAAACATGCACAAGTCTATATGCTTCCACTTGAAAAAGCTATGAAAGGCTAAAATAATACAATCCAGTTGCAACAATAATCTCTCTCCCTTTTCAATCAATATCTCCCCCATTTATAGAAAGAAAATTTGACTCAAGATCGCCTCCATCCGCTAGAATCTCAACGGCCTTGCAACTGAACTGAACACAGCTGGAAGTCGAACTGACACTGAAAATCTTCTAAAATCTGCAACCGTGTCTTCCCTGTGCGCCCATTGGTTGAGTGATACTAAAAATGCGACACTGTAACTTGTAGTTCTGTTGAGACACATGGCGGCACCCGCGAGCTTCAAACAGCTCCAAAATGTGCTACGTGACACCTTCCGCTTGCTGCATAGTTTCCTTTTAATATAAAAAAGACACAAGACATTGCCACTTGTTGCATTCTGTCACACTTAGAAATTGATACGTGCCAGTGTCAAGAAACTTCGCACTGGGACACTTGGCACTCTCGCGTGCATCTTAAAAGCTTCCTTTATCCTGCGTCCCCCAAACACCTGCGGTGATGACACTTGTCACTCTCCGCGGCACTTTAGAAACTGTGGCTATTACATCACGGGGCCCAGCATATATTCCGTCACTTCTCCAAACTTAAACCAAAAATAGGGACACAGAGACATGCGACAACCTTTGCATAATGCAACAAAAATGACACGTGGCGCTTCAGCGCGCGTTTCCAAAGCTTCACGCCAAAAAAGTTTCTCAAAGCCCCGCGGTGATGACACTTGGCATCCTCCACTTGTGATTGGAAATTATTAAAAGAAACATATGGCCAAGGATATGTGGCAGGTTTAGATGCATTAGGGAACTGCGATCCGAAAGGAAGACACATGGCACTCTCTGCATCACTCCGAGCACAACCTTACTGCTTCACTGCTACCACAACACGTGTCAGCCTCGCGCGCCTTTAAAAAGGGAAACATCTCTTCCAGCGCTTCAACCCCCGCTTTACTGCCATGTTGTGCGCTCCGCACACAACAAAAGAGGAACACACAACAAAATGTGACGGAAGATGTTGTGAATGAACAACACAGCCGCGGCTAAATAGATGTTTCAAAATGTAGAGTTTTAACTCTTCAGTACCATTGCAATGTCTAAGTGTACAATTCGCCGTTGGAGAACAATTTCACCTTCTAAAACTATCTTGTTGATTTATTCAGACTCTTTCTCTGCCTTCTCGAACTTCACTGTTATTGCCGCCAAGAGGTATATGTTATCCTATCTTGCCTTCCAGCCAAATAGCCTAAGCATCCATGAATCCCTAGTGTTTTCACCTTTTGGAATGCAAGGAAAAACCACCCAAATTGACCAAGTCCCAAAAATCCCAAGTTTTCCTCGTGTTTTCAGTGTTTTCGGGGTTTCGGAGTTCGGGCTTCCCCTCTTCGTCATGCCATATTTGTCAGCTCCAAACTCTGCCTTGTTTCTTGTATTCAGCTAAGTGTTTCGGTCTTTGGAGGTCGGGAGTTCACTTTTCCGCGTTCTTCCTTCTGGAAGGTGGAAGGCTGGAGGTCCACTCGCCGAAGCTCGATAAGTTATTATTCTAAGTGCGGTGGGAGTCGGAGGTCGGGTGTTTCTTCTTCCCCATTCCTTTTCTTTCGGTAGCTGGAGGGCAAAGGGCCCGAGGTCCGAACTCCGCCAAACTCTTTCAACTAAGTTACTTAGCAGCGGAGGTCGGAGTTTTCTCTTCTTCCTTTTCATTTTGGAAGCCAGAGGGCGGAAGGCTCGAAGCCTGAAGTTCGACAATTTCTCAATGACTAAGGGAGGAAAAGAGAAAGACAAAGTGTGCCTTTAGTCGACAAAAGTTTGAGTTAGCGAACTAAATAGTTCGTCGATCGGTGAATTTGCCGATAAAGGGAAAAGTTAGAGAAAAAGCTGGTTCGTGAAAAACAAAATTCCTCGATAAGGTGAAAAAATGAGGAAGAGCGGCCGTTTGGCAAATCGGCAAAAAGACAAACCCAATAATCAGTTCATGATTTTTAAATTTCATTGATAAGGCGATAAGGTAGGTCGAGTTCGCAAAAGTGAAAATTCTCCGATAAGGCTAGAAAGAAGACAGGCCGTAGGCCTAATGGTTCGACGATCGACGATTTCGCCGACCAAGGAGAAATCAAAGGAGTAAGGCGATAGGCCTGGGGCCCGATCTCTGCCGAGTTCTCAAAATTAGCTAAGTTTTGTGGAGGCGGGGGTTGAGCGCTTCTTTCTGAGGAACGATACACGATGAAGGCTCGACCTCTGAAGTTTGACGACTTCCCTTCGTTCGGACTTCGGATGCTAGGGTTTCGTCTTTCACCTTTTCAAGACTCGATCGGTGGAAGACCGATCGAAGGAAGCCCGATCAGTCAGGGCCCGACCTTTTTGCCTTCCAGGCGCATTTTCTACTATTCCAGACACGACGGGACTGTTCAGCGACATTCTTGGTCGCCATTAATGTTTCTCTTAAGCTCGATTGCTTGTAGAAGATGGATTTCTCGCCTCCCCATGCCACTGTAGCCTCATTTGCATTAAATCTTTTGTACCCAAGGCATGGGCCGACCCCTTGTTTCAGTGGATTTCATGGGCAGAGCCGTGTGGGCGTGCTCCAAGGACATCGGAATGAGTTATTGCAGTATGAACGACATTTTTCTTGGTTGACTTCTCTTCCACGTCCACGACTGCTATAGTTTGAGTTGAAAAGCTATATATGCATGTAAAACAGATGTATTTCTGTTGGTTGGTCGCTGGGTCTTTATTTAGATCAAAGCGCTAAATGCTTGATCTCGACCTCATGATATATCCTAAGACTGTGTGAATTTGATCGATTGTGTCCTCTTCTGGGCCTCTTTGCCTTCATTTCTAGTGCAACTATGAGGCGAGAGTTATCATTATGTGTCTTCCCAATCTTTGTTTAGCTTTTCTCTCTTTGTAATGGCTATTTAGCCTGTGTGATTAATACAAGCAACTAATTCTGCCTGTCTGATTTTCTTTTTTACTGTGTCTGCTTGAATGCTGCTCACTTATCTTGTGGATAAATCGATCTCTTTATAAGTTTTAGTATTCTATTTTGACCTCTGTTAGAGAACGAATGAGTCTGTGTTGGTCTATTCAACCTTTGAAATCATTACTGCGTTATGTCAGCTCCAACTAAACATACTAAATCTTGGTGCATCGCCCCCTTTCAATTTCAGTTTCCTTCTCTCCCTTAGCATAGGTTAGTTGTTTTCTCTGAACGTTAAGTTCAGAATGAGGAACCGACCTTTTCTGGAGGTCTGATCTCATCTGCAAGGTCCCACACCTTGAGATCAGTCCCATTGTGTCATTGGAATGCTTGAACAGGCTTCAAGCAGGGTGCAATTTCACGTGACAACAATACATTTTATCAGTTTGAAGGTTGTTGCAAAACCTCTCTTACCAATTGCTGAAACTCTCCTTGTACTTCATCTAAGTCGCAAACATGACCCTCTTCATGTAAGTACCTACGTGGAATTTGTTGAACAAACTCAACAACGAATTTGTCAACTCGAAATAACTTCTCCTTTCATTCGATGAAGACCGATGTAACTTCATTTAAGATTGTTATCAAGAAGGCATATTGCTCCCTCCATGTGAAAACCTTATATTTTTGTTCCTTAGTCAATTTTTGCGAACTTATTGCCTTCAAATTTTAATCAATCTTTTCATAAGAGGGCAACATCTCCATCATATATTTTTCGATATTAGCCATGTCCTGGATAACCCTCTTAGAATCTATCACCAACTGAAATAGTTTTGCAAGTACTTTTGTACGTCTTTCAATAAAATCTTCAAGCCAATCCCTTTAGTGTTTACCATAAACAACTAGTTGATTTAGCTACTTCTGGTCATTAGGAGACTCTAGGACTTGTGGCAGAAATAACGTTGGTTTTTAAGTGGAATGAAGAAGGTGAAAAATATATTCCGTTAGTTGTTTGACCTTGGCCTTCAGGGTTGCCTGATCTTGTTCGTCCTTGATGAGTCTCTTTGAGATTCCTTGCCGCTACTTCCAACATGTTGACATCAGTATGCCCAGTACTTCGGTCCAAATTGGCCAGGCTATCTGAAAGTCGGCAGGCTCTATATTGAGAAGAGTTTTATCCTTCGGAGGAATAATTGTGTCGAGAACCAAATCTCCTTCGAATGTCTTCGATATTCTCATTTGACGCTTAGGATTTTTGGCTATTGGTTCTTTGAAGACTTTGTCGAACATGCCAAAATCAATTTGGTACATAGGTTTCTTCCTTTTCTTTCTAAGAACTTCCTGCAACCAAGAGGGAACCTCTTCACACGCCTCTGTCTCTTCAAGTCTCGATGAGTCAAGCAACGTGGAAATATTTTGCACAGGGGATGATGATTCAGGCTCTGATTGTCGTGGAGTGGGTGTAGTAGTCTTTGGGGAAGGCTCTACTAGTGGCGAAGCTGTTAACATGGGCTGTTCATACTCTATTGGCGAAGCAATGCCAACCCTCCATTTTTGAATTCTCCTCAAGATCCCTATCTCAGGAAGACTATCATCCCTTTCCTCCTCATCAAGCACCTTTTCTTTTAACTTAGTGATCGGTCTACGAGTTGGAGCTAATACTCCTCGTGATGGTGACTTTGAAGCTGGGGTCTTCTCTTTATGCACTTTTACCCTTCTAGTCATTTTGAAACTCAAGTAATTTACTGCATTTCACAACTTCACTAGTCCTCATATGATTAGAAGTCCCTTCACCAACCAATCCACTTGCAGTAGTGGTGATTGTTCATTTTTTCCCTGACAAACTTGGGTGATATGACATCCCCATTGTCATCGGAAAGGCCCTCAACATCATCTGACAAATACTCTGCAATCTGGCGCATTGTGAACCTACTGTAATCTCTTCGGCGAACTTCAAATTCATCTTTACAATTGGCCCCAAAATCCTCAATCTTCGGTATGTGTGCAAACATGTTTCCCAACCTTGATTGCATGACTTCCTTTGGATCATAGGTGTGCTTCTCACGAAGAGTCTTGAAGTTAAACTTGGCCATCTCTTCGCCAATTGATTTGACATTTGCTGCCATCTTGCATTTATAAATGCCCAACTGGAGTGGAAAACAAACCCCATGTTTATGCTGGCTCTGCAAAAGTATATTCACTTTTGAACTCTGGCACAAGTACTCCATGAAGATGACCTTGTTAGTTGGATACTTAAGAAGCATTTAAGGATATGACGAGCAGCTGTATACCCTGATGTAGGTAAAAGTGGGAAATTGGATGAACCAGTCTACCCAATTTGTAATAATCACCCTGGCTTCCTTTGGAATCCTTATGTGCATTTGATTCTCCATGTCTCATACTGAATGCATGAGAAATGCATCATTTGCCCTCCTAAAATGCTTCTAAGATTTTTCAGAGTTCCAACTGTGGGAAATGGTTGTAAATATGGGTGCGCTGAAGTGACCCTATGAATTTCAACGCCTTGAACTTGCCATGATGAGCCATCATGTACACTAGGTACGAAGACATCTTGAATTCGCAAGTTTGGGAAAACTCGGTTATCTGCTTGTGTAGATAATCACTGGCTAGAGCTGCCCAATCAAAATTCCGGCTGCCATTGCTTATATTGATGATGAGGTAAAACATCCAAGGCTTGAAGCTCCTTGCCTCTGCCTTTCCAGTGATTCGATTAAGTAATGTGATCATGATGGTCATTTCATCCTCGAACTCACCTTGACCACATTCTTCGGTAGTGTAAACCTTTTTTCCTTTAGCGATCTCTTCACCATTTGTTTTTGACACTTTGCCATGTGTTTGTGCCATACTTCCTTGCACTTAGCAAGATCAACTTCAAGGGACTCTTCAAAAGGCGAGATGGAAAAAGTTAGCTCAATGTCGTTAGACTCGAGGCTGCAAAGTGTACGACCATCAACTGTTCTTATCTTTCTGGTCTCGGGATCATAATGCTTATTACAAGCGAGAACGAGCTCTAGACTTTGCATCGCGATAGGGAATGAACCTGCTTGAACAAGTCCGGAGTGAAGTAATTTCTTCACCGTATTGTTCCCTTCCTTGACCATGGCCTCAAGATCAAACCCTTTCGACGCGACTTGGCACAAATCCGTTTCCTTAACTTTTGGAAACTCATGTATCAAAACGGATCGAATATCCATGGTAAGAGCCGAATACTGCATTTTTGAAGGCTCTTCAAACTAAAATTTCTATCTCTTGTCAAATTTTTTGGGCAAAATGAGAAGAAATTTCAAAAATTTGAATTTGAAAATGAATTTCTTGTTTCTGTTCTAAAATTTTTTACAGAAAAATTCACCTTTATATTGCTAGTTTCACTCAGAAATTTCACAAAAATTGTTTGCTCTGCCTTGAAAATTTAATTTGAACTAGAAATCTCTACCTCTGATTTGCTGATCTAAACCTCCAATTCAGTGAAAAAGTCTGATTTTAGTCTTCAATCTGCTGATAAAAAGTCTGATTTCTGACCTCTTCTTGGCTGTACCTGTCAGAATGGTGAAGCTTCTGCAAAAAATTCTCTATATACTGCTGTGAAGAAAAGAAATTCTGCCTTTCCTGATGAGAAAAAGCACAATCAGCTTGCTGTTGCTATTTGTAAAAGAGGAAAGTCTTCTGAAATAAAAGGAGCGCTGCCTTCTCTCTATTTTTGGAGATGCTTTTTTATTTGCATTCAAACTTCTGTTTTCATTCATATTTATAGCATTTGAAAAGGCTGTTCTTTCATTAAAAGAGGCGCCAACCTCAGAACTGAAGTTAAGTCAGCCAAAGGAGATTTAAAGTGAAGTTTAATTTAAAAGCGCCTCAAACTAAGAATAGACGTGCCTCAAACTGAAGTTTTGCAAACTTTTAAAAATTGCGCTCTAGTCATAGGCATGCCTTCAGCCAAGGGGACACGCTTTCATTCAAGAAAAAAATCCTTTATAGTGGCGCACTTTTTGAGTCTTGGACAGGCCTCCATTTGGTCAGGGGTGCCTTTAAAAAGTAAAATGTGCCTCTACAGTGAACAAGCACATGAAGTCTTCCCACGGTGCGCTTTAACACTTCCAATTTTGCCTTTGATAATCTTTCTTTGAAGATACGAAGCAACTGGAGAAGGTACGCTTAGAGTCTACTCCCTTTAGCTTGGGGCGTCTGGTAGAAGTTGGGCGCTCTTTTTGTCTTCCCTAATTTAACACTTCTGTATATAACAGCACGCCAATATTAAATAGACGCGTCGTTGGTTTTGAGCAGGAGTGCCTGGAATGACTTAGTTACATCTGTATACCAAGAAATCCTTTAATAAAAGCGCGTCATGTTTACCTTACACGCACCTTTCCATAGGGGCTTTACCTTTGTTGAATTGAACTCTTGTAACGACGCCTAGGAATGAGGAGATGCGTACCTCTACACCAAAGATTTATCCCTTCACCAGGTGTTTTGTTGGATTATTGTCATTGATGTCAAAGGAGATACATAAGTAATGTTTTTGAAGCAATTTGGTGAAGGTTAAATGAACGATTATGATATGTTTAAATTAAAGATTTAAACATGAGAAATCTGGCCGACTTCATGTTGGCGCCAAGATTCAAGTTTAAACCATCTCAAATTTAATATTGAGTCCGATTCCCTCCTTAGAAGCGCCAATGATTGGAAGATCAAATTTAAATAAGTTTGTTTGTTGTGGCTGACCTCCTCATAGAATGGCATCAAGATGAAGTTCAAGGTGGCCGACTCTCTCATTCTTTGGCGCCCTTGGTTAAAGTTTTAAATAAATCAAAATAAATATCTTCCAAAAGGTGGCCGACCTCCCAAATAGAGCGCTCCACTAGAGGACGAAATTATTATCAAGTGGTGTATAAAAAGAGTTGTCTCTCTTTGCAAAAGACACTTTTTGAATGCGTTGCCTCTCTTGAAGAAATATAAAAGATAGATGAACAGATTGAGTTTGGTGTGAGTGAAATGAATAAGGTATATTTCTGATTTTGACCAGACCTAGGGCAGGTATTTATGAAGAGTATTTCAGACCTATTTTGAAATATATATACAGCCGATGTGTGAAGATTAAGAGTAGATATATTTGAGGAATATGTGTGAAGATTAAGGGCAATTTTGAAGGAAGATTTTGAGATATTTGTGATCAGATTTGTGAGAAAAGATAGTGCATGAGTGGAATCATATTTGTAAAGGAAGGACATTACAAGAGTTGTGATCAGATTCGTGAGGCAAGAAGTTTCTACATAGTTTTTGATGTCACTCATTGAAGAATTTTAAGGTTGCTGCCTATCAAATAAGAGATTGTTGTCTCTTGTTGAGTTGGTGCTCAGTTGTGGGGATTGGTGTCTCCAGTGGGTTGGTGCCTATAGATTCTGTAAGTGGGGATTGGTGTCTCCTGTGGGTTGGTGCCTATAAAAGAAGGTTTGTAAAAGTAGGTTGGTGCCTACAAAGAAGATCAATATATATAAGCAACATTTTGCCGTGGCTTTCTCCCGCAAGGGTTTCCACGTAAATCGTGTGTTCCTTTTGTGTTCTTAATTGCTAGATCTTGCGTGTGTGTTATTGTTAAGTTTTGAAAAGTCAAAGTTTGTGTTATACTGATTCAGCTACCCCTCTTAGTATAATTGTGTGCTCATCATGTTTGAATTCTCCTTAAGGCACATTTTGTTCTTCATCTAGGCGCGCTTATTTGGAGGTGGACACGTCCATGAACTGGAGTCTTCTATCTTCAACAACTCAACTATAGTCTTCAGGAGTGGCTTTTATAGAATAGGCGTGCTTTCAACTTATCCTTGGCGCGTGGGATCAACAGAAGGCACAGGTTTCATTTATTGAAGCGCATGGAATGCTTACTGGGCATACTTTTCCTCTATTTTTATTTTCTTTCCAAATGCGCCAATCTTCTTAGGCGCATTCTATTTCCTTCGGGCGTGCTTTTGAATGTTTAGGCACAATTTTCCTCTGTTAGGTATGCTTTCAAACTTAACTTCACCTTTTTATTCTTCCTTTTGTTCAAGCGTGTCTAGACTTAGTTAGGCGCACTTTTGCTCTAACACTTCCCTTCTTTGTCTAGGCGCCTTGAGGGTCCTCTAGGCGCGCTTTTGGTTTGAGACTTCACTTTTTCTCCAGTTTAATGTAGAGAAGCGCCTAAACTTATGAAGGTGTGCTTTTACTTTGGCAATTTTCTCTTTTATACCTCCTTTGAATGTTACGATCTGTAGAATTAGTAGTTTCGACAAAATGATGTACAAGAACCGACAAGTCAAGGCGAACATTAGGACGTTTGTTTGGAAAGATGGATAACAGGCGAAATTGTTTGTATGCGTACAACTCACAACAATTTTATTATTAAATATTCAAACCAAACATGAAAATAATACTTAAACAACCCACAAATAGAAAACAAGCCTAAACTGGTCATCAATCCTCTTGACAGGCCTTTTCCTATCAGATTGATGCGTGCAAACATAAATCTCTCTCACACAACAAAAAGCCTTTTATTGATCAAACAATCATGTTTTTGGAAAAAATAAAACCACTCATGAATTGCAAGGGAAATATCTAAATTTTGGACTAGGTTCCTACTACTCTCTAGCCACAGAATTTTATAGATACTAGCTGTGGCATCTTGTTGTCACAATATCTTAAATAAAATGCCAACTTTACAACTCCTAAACAACTCCTACAACAACTTGTAAAACAGATTTGTCCTCTATCTATCTTCAGTTCAACAAAAATCCGAATAACTATTTGGCATGTTGTACAACAAATGTAACCTCTTGGGATCCTTGCTTTGGAGTGCAAATCCTTGTGAATGCTGCTGTTGTGGACAGCATGATTGATCTTGCACAACATGTTGCTCAACAAGGTGACCACATTGCACAACAAAACAAACTGTCATAGCTTCTGTTCTATGTCTTGCGCAACAACTCCAATCCTTCCTAAACCTTTAGAAACACACAAAGTGACTGTTGAAAATAGCTCAATCAAACCGCTTTCAGGTAATTAGCCTATTCTACCTTATTTTACTTAAAAGCAATTAATTCATCCATAAAATCATAATTTAAACAAAAATCACTTCATAGGTAAAATTGTGTTTGGTAGATGGAAATGAGTTTATCAAGAGGGATTTTGTATACAAAAGCATGTTTACGGATATAGAAAAGTGTAATGTCCCTTTCCTAAGCAGTCGGAGATTAGGGTTAGTCTATTAAAGGGTTCCCGTAGAGTAACATGGATGGTTAGGGGACCCATGTTGGGATTGCTCTGTCTGGTGCAGTTTTGGACCCTGTGGCCGAACTTACTATTTTTAGCAGGGATTCGGGACTCAGAGCGAGTCAGTGCGAAACAACTGGACTTCATTTGTTTTCATTTGATGACTATGGCGGTGCGACGGAATCCATTTTCGAAGGTCAAATGAATTTAATTTTAATGTTACATCTATTTCCTATGTTAAATTAAAATATTTAACTTAGTGGCATAAAGTATAATGTGACTTTATATTATAAGTGAACATATAATATAAAATATAAAGTCATATTTTATGAAGTGGAAGGAAGTAAAGTGAAATAACAAAATATTATTATAATACCAAAAGTGGCATTGGGTTTGGGAGAAGAAACAAAATGCAAAATGAACGCTCATTTGATTCATTCACTAATTTGTTTATTTCACTAAGTCTGAGCTTGGTTCTTGGAGAAAAAGGGTTTGTACAAGCAGCTTTGGAGATGGAAATCTCCATGGTTGAGAGCATCTGCAGGGTTGAAAGACACTCCCAAGGTGTTGTGAGTGGCTTTATTTGCAGGGGTCACCATTGAGCTTCACTGCACGAAGTTAGTCTGTTGCGAAGGAGTTTTCATAGCTATATCTTCGAGTTTTTGTCATGATAATTATTGGAAGACATGGGAAAACACATTGCATGGTTCATTTGTGATTTTGGAGGAGTTTTGTGGTGCTAACTTCCTCTTACACAAGCCGTACAGCTAAGACAGGCCGTACCAAATAGAAAGAGTTGATTGGTATTTGTGGAGGCATTTGGCTTGAGTTTTTCCTTCTAGTTGGGCGCGAGCTTCTTGCAGATTGCATACAGAGTTTTCAGAGTTTTGAAGAGAGTCTTTTGAGTGTTTATGTGGCAGCCTTTTCCAGCAGGCCGTACCACCTTCGACAGCAGGACGTGGGTCTGTTTGCAGGGCCAGCAAATGCATTTAGAGGGTTTTCAAGCTATTTTCTGATGTGTAAAAGCTATATTTGGTGCTGTCATTTATGTATCTTCAAAATATATTGAGTTTGGTTGGTGGGTGAAGAGTCTGCACATTACGTACTGCTGTGACAGCCATTCTTGGCTTGTATTCCATTGGACAACGAACTGGGTATGTTGGTTTATTGATATATTGGCTTATTCTTCATATGGGTATTGCTTGAAATGGTTATATTAAGCATTTCCATTACTTTTTAGCTTGTGGGTATTCCTCTTTTTGTTATTTGCAAATATATGCATATGTATGAGTTGTATGTCAAAATGCAAAAAAACCAAAACCCACCAGGTATCAGCTAAACCATAGAAAACCAGAGAAAACAAAAAATTGATCTCAGATAGGGGTGGGACATTACAAAAAGGTGCACAATTGTATACATTTCTAGGTAAGGGCTCATGAGTTTCGAGTTTGAAAAATCAATTCATCCATAAAATTATCATATAGAAGAAAAATCACTTATAGGTAAAATTGTGTTTGGTATATGAAATGTGTTTATCAAGAGGGATTTCGTATACAAAAGCATATTTAGGGATATGGAAAAGGTGCACAATTGTATACATTTCTAGAGCTCATCAGTTCCGAGTTTGAAACAGTTTTGACTTCCTACTGTTGGAGTTTGACTGTGGGTGCACCATACAGACAGTTAGAAGCATGAACAAAAACATGAAAAATGCCTGCAATTCCAAAGACTTAAATACATTGATATTATTTTCATATTTACAGCTGAAGATAACCTTCTTTGGGTAGTTCTTTAACTCTAACTTAAGGTGCATATCTTTTACAACAGAAGCTGAAATACTCATTTTCTGGACAAGTCTGCCCTCTACAGATCTTTGAAGAAGCCACAACGGGTTTTCCTATGCAACACAATGGCCTGAAACTGGAGCTGTTTACGTTGTATGGTCTAACACTTTTCCTTTTGCACAAAAAATAAGGATGTGCTGCTTGCAAAGGCTGTTTGCCTTGCAAATGGTTTGCAGACCCAAAAAATGCACATTACAGCAATTTTGTTGCTTTTCTTGAACATAGATACAGAGAAACTTTTGTGTGTGCTTCTATTTCTTCTCCCATGTAGCCTTCATCATCTTTTGCTCTTTGTAGCACTCTTTCTTATAGCAGATTTGAGATGTCGTTCATGGGGGTTGTACGACTTGGTTGGCTGTTTTGTTGAACATTAATTCCGTTTCAAAAGATCTTATTTTCTATATTTTCTTTTGCATGTTTGTCTGCATGAATATTATGCATCCCTTTTCTTTTATGTCTAGTTGTCCCTTAAAGACTATATTAATAATGTAAATTCATAAAGTTGGAATTGTAATATTTCTTCCTCTTGCATTTTCAACTAAGATGTTGAAAAGCACAGATTGCCCTCAAATTGATTATAGTAGGTTTTTGTAATATACAGCCCCAAAATTTTTTCCAAAATAAAGAACAATGATAAACAGTGTTAGCACAACTAAACTCCTCCGCACTTCTGATCACCAAGATCCCAATTCGGGCAAGGTGAGAGCATAATGTGCTTTAGATTACAAATTAAAAACATTGTGCAACAAGTAAACTTTCATCTGCATATGCAGGCATCCACAAGTTGTGGGAATTCACCACTTTAAGTGGGTATGAGAGCAAGAAAGAAAAATTACAATACCATCCACTTATTCAGTGGGAATACTCCACTTATGCAGTGGGTAGAAACAATAAAGGAAAGTTCGTTTTTCCACACTGGCGGTAAAACCATCCAGGGGTTACAATATGTTTAATTGATCTTTCCTCCACACTGGCGGTAAACCATCTAGGGGTACTTATGTGAGTTGCATTAGGATCAAATTACAATGAAGTCAGATACAATGATAATCAAGGATACACAATTACAACTTGATAAAGATACCCCCTGAAATTCATGAATGTAAAAGTCATACCCTGCATGCATCACTGTCAATAATGAACTTCATGACTGAAATAGTTTGCTTTCCATACCCAGACTGAACTGAAGATGAAATGAGACTGAGTCAAGGTAGTACGGCTCACCAGCTGAGATGCCTTGTGCACACTAACATCCTACAAACCACTCAAAACCTGCAGATCCGTACATGCTCAGCAGTCCAAATATCCTCATAAATTCATCCATACACAGCCAAACTCTATAAAGAAGGCATTAATAAGGTCGTTCAACCATCACAAGAAGACTCCCAACATTAAACAATGCCAAGGAAGGAAATTGTAGAACATATTTGATTTGATCAGTTTCAGGCAGGTACGGCAGAATAGTACGGATATCCTCACTAGAGCTGCAATACTCAATCAAATCACTGCTAATTAATCTCAAAATAGTCCTTAATACCTCACAATGATATTGCAATCAACAAACAAAACAAAGAAGTTGCTAAGAATTTATGATGTGGATCGACCCATTCCAGACTGGTACGGCTGATTCAGTACGGACATGATCCCAAGGTCTCCAATACACATTAAACATCTGCAAAATAGGCTTAGAAGGGTCGCCAATATCATACAATGATATTTAAATAAACATAAGTTTCAATACCACTCATAATAATTTCTACATCCAATCGTACTTTCAGCTAGTACGGCAATTGAGTTGTACGGCAGTTCATAGAAAAGCATTCTTTATTTTATGAGACTCAAAATACATGAGAAATGGTTGCCTATCCACTAGATTGCAAATGCAAAACACTACAAAATCTTTCAAAACTCTGATCAGCTCCCTGTGATTCCCTGAAGTAGAAATCATCTCATACCAGCTAGGGTGGATTTCTCACCACCGAAATTGATCATCCTCGAGTGGGTTTCCGTCCACAAGAAGGCACAATTGATCTCTGGTTTCAACCCAGCAGCATAACATTATCAAATTCCAAGCATGCCTCCAAATGAGCTCATAACTTCTTTTTATAAGCACCTGGGAGTTACAAAACCAATCTTTCTTGAAATTAGAGCTTTTTTTGCACTTCCCTTAGAAATAATTTCTAATATCAAGTTAGGTGCACACTTAAGTGACTAGGGAATTAAAAATTATAACATTTCCCTTTTTCCCATCAAGTCATAACATGAAGTCACTTTTTAAAATAACCCGCCTTAACTTTAGTGCACCAAAAATAATAAAACTTAGTTTAATTATCAAATTAAACAAACCTTATAACTCCAATTTGATAATTAAACCAAAAATGATCCCAAACCATTCCCTAGCCCATCGGGATCATGAGATAGGCTAATGGTCCCATTCTGACTAGGCTTGGAAAGGGGACATTACAGTTTTCTTCCCAAAATCAATTATTTTTAGTCAAAGTAAACGAGATCCTTGATTAATGTCATAGAGAGATTGTTTGTAGAACTTTGGAGAGGTCTTTTGTATAAATATTTCAATGATGCCATTGAAAATTATATTTTCAAACTTTGATGTACAAACTAAAACTGTGGCTACTATGATGAAATTAGTAATGATTTTTACATGTGAGACATTTATATTGGGCTCAACTTTTTAAGGATATATTTGTTTTTGCTTTCATATATTTAACCGAGTAAATAAGCAATAAATGGTGTTTTATTACAGAAAGCATCATTTCGACGGTGGAATTTATTCTAAATATTAGTAATTTGACATTCAATTTTTTTATTTCTTGGCAGATAACTGGTGGTAGAAGGCTATCTAGGAGACGAGGTTTGAACCCATGGGCTAGTATATTGATCACTAATCTTTTAAAGAAACTTAATAAACAAATTTCAAAGTTCAAGGTAAGTTTTTTTTTTTTTAATATTACATGCTAATAAATATTTCTAATTTGTTCTATAATTTAGTGTTAGCATTCGCTATGACTACACAGGGATACAATATAAGTAGCAAAAAGTATAGTGGGAAAACTTGCTTGCTTTCTCTAAGAAATTCTTCACGAAACAAGCTGCTAGATCTAGGTAACAATCTCTCTATCTGTATGTTTAACCCTTCTGCCACAATAATTCTTTCCTTTGGTTGAATTATATTTGTGTGAAATGACTTGTTAGTATCTTGTCAATATTCATATTTGTAATAACTTCGAAACATTTTATATTTTTTGAAAAACTTAACGCTTGATTTAGGATTATTAGTAAATACAAAACTTTATTGGTACTTCAGTGAATATAATTCCAGCACTTGTTAGTTTACTAGTTTCTCATTCCTTGTGAATATGTAGAAAATTATAGAATGTTTTTTGTCATGCAAGATGATGCATTATATTTGCAATCTATTTTAGTCATAACCAATATCTATTTTTATTGTTTTGGAGATTATTAAGGATTAGTATTATCTTTACTAACTCAAGGTCGAGATGGATATGCCATTAATACAAGAAAAGTAATTCTTTTTTTAGATTAATTAGTTGGGGATTTATTGGGGCCCCCAACCAGGAAAAACATGTGCAAAGCAGTACAAAATATAGGAGTAGACAACGATCATAATGATCGACTATGAAGTATCAATAATAAACCCAACGAGAATGCTTATAACCACTGCCATCATACAAAAAACTACAACACAGGAGCTATAAACAAAAAACATTGCTTCCTACACCATAATACCTGAAATCAACACTAGCAAAAAAATAAGAGTGTTTAACTAGAATTCTTAAGGTGCATGTGTGAGAAAAATAAATTCTTGCCTTGAGGTTCATTGGAGTATTGCGTAAATATGTATATTAATGTTTGGTTGTTGTCTTCCACCCATAGCCCTAATTCATGTTATTATGTTCATTATTGTGGTTCTATTATGGAGTGATGTATTTGTGGCATTTATAACCTTTCATTAGTTAGGATTAATCATAAGGGTGAAGTTAAGATAGGAGGCTATGGGTTTCTCTACCGTATTTTTGTTAAGTGGTAGGCTATATATGTGTGTTTTCTTGTCATTTGGCAATCGTGTCTTCTATTAAGCTATTTATGTCAAGGGTTGCTTCTTAATGTCACATTGCAATACATAGATTGTTATTCTCTATTGCTATTACTATCAATTACCAAGTTTGTCCCCAAAGGACCTCATACTTGGCCCGAATGGGTCTAGGCCCAAGTTCCCTGAGCATGGCCTAGATGGCCTGGGTACACTTGTAGGTGAACCGATGGGGTGGTGGTTGAAAAAATGTTGCATAAAACATTACAATCTGGCGAACATAAACAATTAAATTCAAGCCCCAAAAAATAATTCTAAATTGCCTGCGAATTTGGCCACATGAATGCAAATGGACTTTTTTGGAAAACAATAAAAAATCATTAGCAAATTGTTTTCAATTTAGTTTTTTTTTCACTCCTGCAAAGTGATTGCAAAACAAACATTATTTTGGAATGGAGATGATACACACCAATACTCTACACCCACTTCACTTTATGAAGCTTGAGCTATGACCAAATAAACTACTGCCCATGGGAATAGAATTTGATGATGATGAGGCAGATCTACAAATACACATTACTTAACATTTTTCATGGATCCTTAACTAGTATACCAATCTAGTAATGTTATATATTTATTTCTTAATTATTATTTTTATTTTTTTAAAAGGGGGTAAAAATTTATTAATCAGAAAGCCAGAAGCACAGGCCAAAAGTTACAAAAGTCCACAAAGCCCAAAAGAGGGCCATAACAACCCCAACAAGCAAACAACCAACACCAACAAAGCAAGAAGGAACCCCACCACATCAGAACCCCAAACGGGGGCCCCCAGTTAACCGGCCATATCCTCCAAAATCAACTTATCTAAACATTGGGAGTGGTCCGGGGACAAATGCTCCCAGTCTCCCACATTCCCTTCAGATCTAACCTTGTTGTCATATTCTAGTAGAACATATTGTGTAAGACCCCTTGTTGAAACAACAAAGTACAACGAACCACTGAGTTATCTTGTAAGGCCAAGACTTGGTAGAGAGAGACCTTGGGGTAGTTATTTTCGAATTTTGGGATTTGATTTCTTTCAAGAGAGATGAAGTACCTAATATTTCATCTAAGTTGAGTAGCGTGCTAAAACACCCATCAACACAACCTATGACATGTCATTATCCATAAAGCATCTTTGAAGTGTTCGAATAAGACAAATTTGAGTGCCTAAGTTGGGAGGATTACCATGACATGTTATGACAAATTCTTGACAGGTGTATGTAATATATTTTATTTAGCATGAGGAATCTTCTTAAGGTTTGGGATTTGGAATTTGACCAAGGGATTTGCTCAACACTTTTGGGTGGTATTAGCTCTTGGTTTTGTGATTCCCCTTTGGTGGTTTCATGTATTCGTTTCTTTGTTTATTGGGTGCTTGGGATGGAGTTTACATAGTGTGTTTTGTAGGTATTGTTATGCTGTTGGTATTACTCCAGATCTGAGTGTTGGTGTTGTCTCCTATGAAGGCTTTTCTCCTGGATTGTATTGTAATTGATATTGTTGCTAATTAATAAATACATTGCTTTAGAGTTTGGAGGTTGGGTTTTTTTCGGAGAGGGTTTTCCTAGGTTACATCATTGTGTTATGATAAATGATTTTATTGTGTTTCTTTCTTACAAATTATTTTAAATTGTATTTTCTATTCATCTATTCTCTTAGATTAGTGCAGGAGGCATTTCCGCACCTTAGCCTCCTTTCAACTGAGATGAATGTTTGCAAGAAACTTCTAGTTGTATTTCTGTTTTTATTCATAGACGTTAATATATATGGACTAGAGTTCATCTTAACGATTCTCTTTGGACATTCATAGAAGAATTATAATCTTATTACCAAACTACTACTGTTAGTAACTTTGTTTCAATATGGAAGACTTGTTAGAGGAAATCTGTGGAATTATCTGTTTTTCAATATGCTGGAGAGAATGGAGGATACACTGCATCTCGATTCTCAACCTGATGGAGAACGTTTCTATTTACAATTACCGTTTGCTTGGTGATCTTTAAGATATGTAGACTGCTGAATGAAGGGCTATAGAATTTCTGCACAAGACTTGACTGATATTAGTTGATGCATAGACTGAATTTGCTGCCAGGTGCTCAGGAGCTTGTGTTCAGTCTGTGCTGTCAATTCAGTGTGGTTTAGCTTTTGGCAAGTTTGTTCCTTTGATGGTTTTTAATAACTAAGTTATCGGGTTCTTCTCAAATGCCCACCATGCCCGTATGGGTCCGGCTTGGGTACGGGTACGTGTACGGTTCGCCGGGGGGTTCGCTTAGGGTTCTACCTGGGCACCCTGGGTTCTCAGTGAACTAGGGTGCCCAAGCAGAACCGTGGAAGAACCCGGGCAGAACCCAGGAGAGGGACGCCCAAAATGGTGTCAAAATCAACTTTTTAAAACATTTTTTAACTTTAAAAAAATCTAAATGAGTCTATTTCGCCCTGAAAGTGAAATTTATCCAAGTATGACTAAAAGTGAAATAAAGTTCTTAAATGAACATTTTGATGCTTTGGCACTCCAAAATAATGAAAATAAGATTTTTTGATAAGAAGTATGAAGTTGGAATGTAAAAGAGATATCATCTAATTTTTTTGGATAATCTTGTTCTTATAGTTTAGTAAAGCAATTGGGAGGTATAAATCCAATCTCCATAACATTTTCTAGCATCCTCCAAGCTTGTGAAAAAATAGGAGCTTTAGAATAGGGTGTGGAAATCTATCAAATCACAATGGAAAGAGGATTTTTGTCTGACATAGTAGCTGCAAACGCCTTGGTACATATGTATGCAAAATGTGGAACAGTGGAAACATACATAAGGCAAGTAAACTATTTGACAAAATACATTGGAAGAACATGGTTTCATGGACTGCAATGCTTATAGGATATACAAAAAATTGGTTTGTGCCATTAATTGCTATTAATGACTATATTCCTTTTATCAAGTGTTTTATTGTTAGGACATATAGTTTGTATAGAGTGTAACATTGGTTTTTGGTTTGAATAAATTAGATATAGCTTTATTGGTTGGTCATATCATCATTGTTTTTTATATAGTCCTCGATTAGATGGAGCTATTTTTAATCAACAATACATATATTACATAATTGGAACTTGATTTCTATTGCTTTGATGATGCTATTGGATTCAATTATGACTTTGAAATCACTAAATTATGAATTTCAATTCATGAGCATTTTGAATTTTCATTATTACAAGTTATGAGGTATTTAACACACACACACACACACACACACACACACACACACACACACACACATATATATATATATATATATATATATATATATATATGTATATATGTTGCCGTACCATACCCAGGCCAAAAAAAAATTGCCGTATCCGCGTACCCGAACCTCGTACCCGTACCCAAACCAGGACCGGCAACTTAGTTTAATAAGCTTCAGAAATCTTTAGGCACGTATAACAGCTATTTCTCTTTAAGAATAATTATAGGCAGTTGGTTGTTTTGTCTATAGTTGGCTCAAAGGATCTCTAACATGCCTGTTTCTAGCCTGGCATAGAATGTTATATGGCAGCCTAGCCAAGTTTTGAAAATCTTCTTTTCGTTATATAATTTCTCATATTCAAAGCAAACAATAAATTTAGAACACATTTGGTTATGTTTATGTCATTTTTTACTTCTTTGTTTAGACTTTGGTTTATAATATTTATGTTATAATATGTGGTTATATTTATGTATAGTTTGCTTGTACTTTAAAAGCATTTTGTCCACACTTTGAGAAAAACTTCTCAGGTTGAATCTCATGAATTATTGATTTACTTTTATGATCTTAACAAGCGTGAAATCTATCACACCATGGTATGTTTTTGAAGATGGGGAAACTCTGATAGAATTGTGTGTATTGTTTATGATTTATTTGATTCTGCATCAGGGATTAAGTTTTTTATTTGTTGTATATGAAAAGACCAAGCGGTGGATTTTTAATTATTTTACCAAAATTTAAAGTAACTTATCATGTAAATAGCAGTAACATGATCATTTCAACTTTTATCTGGTTTTCAAAAGATTAAATAATGTTTTTCTGGAACAAAGATTATCCTACATGGTTTATAATTTTATTTACATTTGTTCTTAAAAGGTGGCATGAAGTACCATATAAAAGGATGCTCAGGTGAAGGGGCTTTTGCTCAAGTATTTAAGGCCCTTGTTGATGGACGCTCTGACGATATTGTTGCTTTGAAGGTTTTTTCTTAATAATTGACGTGCATTTATTGTTCGTATATATTTTATAAGCAAGTTCTATTTGTGTGGTCATATACAACACTCTATGTAAATAATATTTGAGCTTGTTATTATACAGATACAGCGACCTGCTTGTCCTTGGGAGTTTTACATGTACCGGCAGCTTGATGATCGCATTTCTTTAGAAGAAGTATCTAACTTTTTTCATGCTTCATGTTTTTCCCTTTAATGTGGAGACGTTTGTAAGGAAAAACATAATGTATTACCATTTTATAAGTTTCTTTGTTTTTTTTTTACCTTTTTTAAACTTATGAATAGCATTTTTTTAATATCAGCGGTCTAGTTTTGGATCTGCATGGAAAGTACATGTATATGCTGACTGTAGCATTCTGGTCTGTGACTATGTTGAGCATGGGACCTTGCAGGTAATGTTGTACGCTAAAATTTTTTATTCTCTTTTGATTAAGTTAAGACTTTCATTTGTTTTATGTCTCTTGATTTGAACACAATTTCTCTGAAGAAAGGACAGTGAAAGTTAAATATCTGGATTTGTGTGCATGTATTTTGGACTGAATGATTTTATGGCCCTGATGATATGCTACATTACCTCAGGATGTTATCAATTCATACCTGGTAACTGGTCAGTGCATGGATGAAGTATTGTGCATGTACTACACGATTGAAATGCTACGTATGTTGGAAGCACTGCACTCTGCTGGCATTATACATGGGGATTTAAAACCAGATAACTTACTCATTCGCTACAATAGGTAAGTTGGGTTAGTTTTATACAGTTCTGCAATCTATTTTACAGCGAATGGTTTACTTCTACATTGTCTCTGCATCTTTTGTTTTTGATTTTGTTGTATATATAAGATTCATCACTCAATTTTGTAAGTGCTGCATTAAACAAGCAATCCATTATTTACATTTTTAGAGATTTTTGGATTCTGTAGAAAACTCCAAGTTTGATTAACATTGGAACCTTTCCAAGAATGCTAGACCAGTATTATCTTTTTAAAATGCGACATAGATAGGAAACACATCATTATGCAAATTGGCCTCTTGGAGTAGAATCAGTCAGAGCATCTCCTGGAGTAATACCAAAATTTAGAAATGTTGCCTGTTGAATTATATAGAATTCAGCATATATTTTTCTCCGAATTGGTTTATATTTGGCATAGTACTTGAATGAATTGAACACAATCAACCACCATGTGTGTAAGCTTGGCCTCGTCTTATTTTATGCATACTTGTTTTCTTTCTTTCAAAGTGATGGAATCTGTGAAGAATGGAATCCAAGTCGGATGGGAGGGTGGAAGGATCAGGTATTTCTTTGATGCTGCAGCAAGGATTATATGTGTTTTGATGATTTAGTCATTTGTGTGGCCTTTTGAATGTGATCTTCATTATTAATTTCATTACAACAGGGGCTCTGTTTGATTGACTGGGGAAGAGGTATAGATATGAATCTCTTTCCAGGCGGGACAGAGTTTGAGGCCGACAGTAGGACCTCGTCATTCCAGTGCATTGAAATGCAGGAAAAGAGGCCTTGGACCTTTCAAGTAAGGATCATGACTTCACTGCAATTTTCTGGGGTTTAGGGTTCACTTACTTAGATTGCATGTGCATTGTGTTTTGTACCAGGTAGACACTTATGGAGTTTGTGTCATTGCACATATGATGTTGCATGGAAGCTACATGGAGTTAGTGAAGAAAACTAGCCCTGATGGAGATGAACTTTATCATCCCAAAGCTCCTTTGAAACGGTACAAATTTTCACTATCCACAACAGAAGTATTAAACATTTTTTATGGTATAATGGAATGCCTTCTTTTTAAAATTTATTTTTCATCTTTAATATTTAAAAATTTTTTAAATGGAAAGGTATGTTAGTATTGCATCAAATCATACAATTTGGTGAAAAGAATTTTGTCATGAAGACATTCACATGACAAGTGTGTGTGTGTTCAGGTATTGGAATTGTGCTGTGTGGACAAATCTGTTTACTGCATTGCTGAATGTCAGAAGTTGTGCAGAAAATCCGGATTTGAGCATTTTGAGGAAAGGTTTTGAAGACCATTTGTTAAGTAGCTCGCAGTCGAGGAAAAAGCTCACCCAGTTGCTGATGAAACAAAGAACTGTCATGTGCTAGGGAAATTGAGATCAAAAGAAATTAGTGCATCCCTGGGTAATGTGTTGTAATATTTACATAGCCTTATGTGAGAGTTAAGATATTTTATATTGTCTGTTCTAAGTAGACATGTAAGAACCCCTCATTTTGTAACCCATGCTTAAACACGTTAAATGGAAAAATAAAAATATGATGAATTTAAAAAATCAAATTAAGTACCCGTGTTTCTGCCTAAAGGAAAATTCCCTTCTTAAGCTCAAATCTTCAAGAATGCTAACACAATAAAAGTTAATGTCTTTTATCATTTATTCATCTTAGTCTATCTTCTTCATTTACCATTCTCCTTTGTTTGGTTTAAACATGGAATGGCACTCTTGAGTGCATTTAAAGACAAGTTTTTCATCCAGACAAGTCCATCTTTTTGTTCCATAGTTTTACAATTTTTTATGAAGAGAAAGCTCTTTCACTTTGGTGCAGTCTTTTTATATTAGCTTTACTTCCAAGAAGGGAAAATGATGATTATAAACTATTACCCAATTTTTCCATTAGTCAATTGGTTATTAGATTTACCATCTTTTTGTTCTATAGTTTTGCAATTTTTGATGAAAATAAAGCTCTTTTACATTGGTGCAGTCTTTTTTATATTAGCTTTACTTCCATGAAGAGAAAATGATGATTATAAACCATGTTAAACCCAATTTTTCCATTCCCCAATTGGCTATTAGATTTAGCATTGCATTTTTTGTTCCTTCAATTTGTTGGGTATGAGGTCTTAATTTTTGTATAATATTGTTTTTCAATAGTTATTATATGCCCTCTCTTTTATTTTGTTATGTTTGCGAGATTGCACCATGTGGTAGTGATAATGATATTTTGACATATTTGAAGACTAAATAAGTGCATATATTTGATTCATTGATATACAAATAGTCATTGACCTTTTGGAAATTAAGTGATAATTGTCTAAATGTCGAAGTTCAAAGGAGTTAACACGTGTGTTTCAAAACTTAAATGAGCATGAGGGGGGAAAAAAGTTGTTCTTCCCTAATTTGGCATTAATTAGCCCCTAATATAGTGTTTGAAGGTGTATTTCTTTGATTTTTTTCATTACTACAAACATAATTCTCACATCTTGAGCAAGCAATTGCAATTGCAATTGGAGAGTATGATGAATGTGAAATTAAGTGACTAGTAGAGAATTGGAGTGTGTTAATGACAATTTGGGAATGATTTAATGGTGAGTTGATCATTCAACCATTATCCTTAGGTTAGAGTAGGGTATTGGATGCTATAAAAATTTATAGGTTAGGGTATTAAGGTCTCGATTTGTTGTAAGAAATTGTTGTTGTGGGGTTTAAGGATTACTTGGCTAGAGTTGAAATTACAAGTGTTCTTTGCTTTAAGTTTCAATTTCAATTGTAAGAAAAAATGCTAGTTTCATTTTTGACTAAGAAACCATGGCATCTAAGAGAACCCTAAGTCAAGATTAGACTATTGTGGAAGATGATAAATCGTGGAAGCATTTCAAAGATGCTACGGTTGAAATACGTGACCTATGGTCCTTGTACTAGAGTCGGGTACTCTTCCATCATGCATGGTAGAAGAGCATCATGAAATTCCCATCTGTAACCTTTGGGAATTGGATTTGGGCTAGGCTGTATTGCCTAATTGCTTTGCAAAACTTGACATAGTGGATTGAATTGTTGAGTTGTATAATGTTAAGGTCAAGGATGTTAAAAACATGGTTGAAGAATTGATCTTTAAGGTGGAAGTTGATACACGAGAAGGGTATTTGGTTTGAGAATATGGGTGATGGAGAATTTCAGTCTTACGCCGTTGGCAATGAGATATAAAAACATGTATCAACTTTGGGGTTGTGAGTTGCATTTTCATAGAGCCATTATTAGAGTCCTTGAAGGAAATAATCGTCCTTGCTAATGAACAATAAATTGAGCAACCCAAAGTTGACCCAAGTCAATGGTTGCTCAATTGTTGGCACTTATTGCACATCTATCAAAGCTCCTAAAGTTCAATCATCAAGACAATCAACTACATCTTCCAAAACACCAGTAATCCATCTATTTAGGGGATGTAGAGTAAAATAAGTGAGCTTCAAGTCTTGCATGTATAAAGAGGAGAATAATCATGCAACATATCAAGTTTCTCAATTGAAAGCTCAATTTATAGCCACTCTTTAAGGCCTTGTTAAAGAAGATGGTGGATTGTATCATAAATGCTATTGATACCTCGTGGAAGGTAATTGTTTTTGTGGCTACTAATCTCACTTGAGATTAGGTATATGTGGAACTCATTGCAAATGTTAAAACAAAATGGATGCCTAAATCAACTATAGTTGCATTGATGCATAATAACACCATGTTGTTGGATATGCTAAAGGTACATGACAAGGAGAGGATTTAACAGTTAGATGAGGTCTATAGGTTGTCAACCATAGATTCTCATTTGACCTTCATGGGGAAATTCCTAAATGAAAAAAAAATCCTTAAGGAGATGGACAAGCTTGGATTGCTTGCTACTTGGATTGATGATGACAAACTAAAGGGTGTTGAGGGGTGGAATGTTGAAGTGGGAGGCATCCTCACCTACTATAATGACCCCATAACACATAGTGACTTCCCAAGTGTTGATCAAGTCAATCATTCATTGGAAGAAGTCATTAAACTTAATAATAAAACATATATAGTCTTGAAGGAATAATGGACATTAACAAATAATAGGTGGAATACTACATGGGCAGATGAGAAGAGGATTGACAATGCAGTTCTATTGACTGATGCTGACTGGGAGGTGAGAATCATAATAGTACATGAAGCAACATATTCCTTTTTTTCTTTATGCCTTCCATATTATTTCATTACTTAAATTCTTTGTTTATAGTGCTTCTACTTGGGAACACTAGATCATACATGTTGGCTATTTATTTGTAAGATATGTATAATATGTACAATGAATTGTGTTGGTTGGTTGCATCTTTTCTTTGTCCACCAACTTGTAGTTATGTGCACTTGACAATGGTAAGGTGAAGTACTACAAAATATTATCTAGTGAATCAATGTAAGAATGAGCTCCATATAAGGATAACAAGATGAGTTGAATGAGTACCTTCAATGTTTCATTCTAAGTTGTGTGTAGAGGAAGTTAATGCATCCTTACTAGAGAAATGACACCAAATGGTTCAAGCTTTGACAAGTCTTCAAAAGTGTCTTTGTTGGTCAATCCACCCATCCTCCAAGAAGTCAAGATGATTTTATCAAAGAATTAATGGAGGGAATCAAGAGGATGCATGACCTTCTAAAGGAGACTAAAAGGATGCATGGCTTTTTGAAGGAGTCCCACTCCCAACAGGTGTAAATGAGAAGTTAGTTGGAGTATGTTGTTGAAACTATAACTTAGTTGGCACAAGAGCAACGAATGATGAAATTGTTGGGATAAGGTGCCATTAACCTTGTAAATCCCATTATTGTATTATTCCATTTATTATTTGTAATTACCCATAAGGGATGTACAAGTTTCACCGGCAGAAGTAAACATTATTTACTGTCCACGGTAATTACGGAGTTATTGCACGGTAAGTCCCAGAGTTATCAGCGGTAGTTACAAGATGTCATTTACTATGGTCAATGGTAATTGGTCAAAGTGGGGTGCACATGTGGAGGAATAATCTATTTTTAGTGTTATGACGCACATCATAGATGTTGTAAGAGGGTGTAAAAGATTCTATGACAATTGTAAGTTGTCATAAGAATCTATGACAACTATAAGTTGTCCTAAGAATCTATGACACTTATAATACAATATGACACGTCATAAGATGTTGTAAGTGACTATTTTTGGCCCCAAGGCGTTCAAGATTGCATGGGCACATTTTTCCAAGTGTAGGATGCATGTATGACAGCATTTATGACCCTGTAAGAGCCTATTCTTGGCCATGGACGCCCAAGGTTGTATTGTTGACTCTTAACAAGTGTTATGGGCTTGTAAGAAGTCATTTAATGTCTTGAGGTTGTGTAAATTCTATATAAACCATAGCATAGTAGATGAGATGCATAATAACAGTTTACAGGTACCCAGGTTCTGCTGAAGTGAAGGTTGGAGGACAGAGGAAGTGAATGTATTTGTAATCTCCTTTTGTGAAGATAATACAACTTGACCTCTTTTCTTGGTGGAATTTTTTACTCGAAAGGGTTTTCTCCACGTTAAACACTTGTGTTATGTGCTTCATTTTGCTTCTAGTATATTTCTGTATTGTGGGTTTATGTTTTGTTACAATTTCCATTGTTAATAGCACACAGTTAAAGATTGCTGAAATTTATCTCAAATCAGATTTCCATTGAAGTAGTGTTGCTTTCATTTCTGACATTTGGCATTAGAGCCTGGCCAGCTTTGACTCTTGGGTGTTAGTGTGGAAGTTGTAGCTGCAGTGGGAGATTTGGTTGCATTTGTTTTGCAGATCTTGTGTTGTTATTATGGCTACATCCACCGTTGCATCAACCTCTCGAATGGACATTGAGAAGTTCGACGGAACGGGGTATGAGTTGTGGAAGTTGAAAATGGAAGATTTGTTGGAAGAAAGAAACCAATGGTTGGCTATTCAAAAAGAGAAGAAACCCGATGATGTCTCTCAAGATGAGTGGGATAGACTAGATAAGAAGGCACGAGGAACCATCCGGTTGTGTCTTTCAGACTCTGTCCTGTTGAATGTCGCAAAAGAAGAGATTGCATACAAGTTGTGGAAATGGTTGGGTGAGATCTATCAAGCCAAGAGTATGGTAAATAAAATTTATTTAAAAAGAAAAATGTTTCCATGAAAATGTGAGAAGGTGAATCAGTTACAGAGCATTTAAATTCTTTTAATTTGTTAGTGAGTTAGCTTGATTCAGTAGATGTTGAGGTTAGTGAGGACGATAAATGTATCTTACTTCTTTGTTCTTTACCTGAGTCTTGGGAGAATGTTATCCTTGCTATCACTACTAACCTTGCGGATCCGAAGTTGGATGCTCTTGTTTCAGTGCTACTGTCACATGAATTGAGGAAGAAGAGTTCAGATAGTTCAGGGGATACTCTCAGTGTCAGGGGAAGGTCTAAGGAAAGAGGACTTAAAGGAGATCAGAAAGGGGCTAAGGACAAGTCCAAGGGCTGGTCTAAGACTCCTGCTAAAAAGAACAGAGTTAAGTGTTGGAACTGCAGTAAAAGGGGACATGTGAAGGAGTGTAGAAACCCCAAGAAATAGTGGGAGAGTGCTTCAGATAAGTCCTCGAATGCAAGTGAAGAAGTTTTACTTTCTGCATGTAATCTTGTTTCTAATGATCACTGGTTGGTTGACTCAGGATGCTCATTTCATATGACTCCACATAAGGAATGGTTCTCTTCATATTAAGAATATGATGGAGGTAATATCTACCTTGGTGACAACTCTTCATATACGATTGTCGGGAAAGGAAAGGTATTGTTATGTTTCAGTGATGAGAGGATTAAAACCCTCCCTGGTGTTTTGCATGTTCTTGGATTAGTTAGAAATCTGATTTGAGTTTCGAAGTTGAATGATTTGGGAATGCATGTGACATTTGATAAGCATGGCTGCAGATTGGTGAGAGGGAACTTGGTGGCAGCGAAAGGGAAGAGATTCGGGAACTTGTTTAAGCTTGAATCCACTACAGTTTGTAATGCCTCTTATGTTTTTGAGGCTTTTGAAAACACTTGTATGTTGTGGCACCACAGATTGGGCCACACAAGTAATAATGTACTAAAAACTATTAAGAATAAAGAATTGTTGGATGGTTTCTCTTATTCTGATGAGCACTTTGATTTCTGTGAGCATTGTGTGTTTGGTAAACAAAACAGAAAATCATTTCCTTCAGGAAGCAATAGAGCAAAAGAGAAGTTAGAAATTATTCATACAGATGTGTTTGGACCTGTGGACAATGAATATATCAGAAAATCTCATTATTTTCTAACCTTCATTGATGATGTATCCAGATTTACATGGATTTATTTTATGAAGCATAAATATGAAGTTTTCACTAAGTTTAAAGAATTCAAAGTCTTAGTAGAGAACCAATCAGGTTTAAAGATAAAAATATTAAGATTTGACAATGGAGGGGAATATTGCTCTAAGGAATTTGATGAGTTTTGCAAGCATGCAGGTATAATAAGACAAAAGACAACTCCGTATACACCACAACAGAATGGTGTAGCAGAAAGGATGACCTAAACAATAATGGAAAGGGCCAGAAGTATGCTTAGTGATACATAGTTGGATAAATGCTTTTGGGCAGAGGCTGTGTGTACTGCCTGCTACTTGATAAATAGATCTCCTTGTAAGGATCTTGATTCAACACCTTATGAAGTGTGGACAGGTAAGAAACCTTCTGTTTCACATTTAAGGGTTTTTGGCTGTGAGGCTTTTGTTCATGTGCCTAAGGAAAAGCAATCTAAGTTGGATCCAAAAGCTGAAAAGTGTACATTCATTGGATATGGTGATAATGTGAAAGGTTATAAGCTTTGGAATCCACTAACCCGCAAGATTATCTTTTCTAGAGATGTTATTTTCAGGGAACTTAGAGCTATTTCTAATCCTGAGTAGCCAAAAGAAAAAGATGAAAAGGTAAAGAAGGTGCCCTTTGATTTAGAGCAGCAAGATGCACATCAGGAAGAACAAAATGATAGATTGGGGGGTGAAGAAGTGATGAGAGGGGTAAATCATAAAACACACAACATAAATTGCACACAGAAAATAGAATGATATTTTATTAATATGGGAAAAACATTAAATTACAGAAGCTCAAATACAACCAGAGGATGAATCCCCTACAGGCTGCAACACATTACAGCTCCCTCTCTCAAGACTCTGGAATCTTTAGCCTTCTGTAACCCCAAATCAACTAGGGTTTCTATTTTCTCGCCTTTTCTTGACTCTACACCTTCCCCCTTAACTCTACTGCCCCAAGGGTTCCCAAAAATGGTCATATATAGCCATTTTTGGTGGCCACCAGCTTAATTTTGAGATTTGCATCTCCCTCTAAAAATAGGTCAACTTTGCGAGGCCATAACTTTCGATCCGACCGTTGGATTTTCAATTATAATACCTTTTCAGAAAGATCTCAAAAAGATGATGGTGCATAAGTAGTACTTAAAGGTAGACTGGTTGGGTTTCCCACCAAATTTTGGGCCCATTCGGAGCCTCTAAGTACCTCAAATTTGACTTTGAATATTTCAATAGGATTTTTGGAATTTGAAATTTTAATATCTCACAAATGACAAATGATATTGAAGTGATTTCTTCACCATTAGCTTCAATTCACCATTCTAGAGGTCTGTGTAAGATTTTGTATCCAACCATGCACAAATGCAAACTTACTAAAAATAGTAACCCTGCCAAATTTAGCCCTTATTGAAAAGAAACAACATTTTTTTTTGGTTGATGTAAGATTGCTCTTACACCTTGGATACTTCTGCATCAGACACCCGGGGTAATTTGAAAAGTGACCTTGTCACTTTGCATGAGTTAGAGGGAAACCAAAACGGTTAACCTCAGTCTCAGATAACCATGATGAATCTTCAACATGCCTTCCTTTCCATTTCACCAAGTATTATGTATACTGCTTGTTTCTTGTACTCTTGAAGTAGATGCTGGAATGTCCCACTGTGTTCCTTTATGAAGTCCATCATCATGATACTCTGTCAAATCTGAAATGTTGAACACTGGTGAAATGTTGATGTCATCAGGCAACTCTACCTCAAATGCATTTCCTGAATCATGCTTCTTTAGGATTCTACACGGTCCAAATTTCTTCATTTTCAACTTATTGTATGTTCCAATTGGGAACCTTTCTTTTCTCAAGTGAACCATGACTTCATCTGCTACCTAGAACTCCTTAGATCTCCTCTTCTGATCCGCCTTAGCCTTGTACTGAATATTCATCTTATTAATGTGCTTTCTTGCTTCTTCATGCAAATTCTTCAGGTGGTCTGCAAAGTCTTCGGCCTCAGCACTTGTCTTTTCTCCTTTGTCTAGCTTCCTTAATTTTGAAGCATTTCTTGGACTATTGCCATATACAATCTGGAATGGTGATTTACCAGTACTCCTATTGACATAATTGTTGTAAGTGAATTCCGCCTATGGCAAAATCAAATCCCATCCCTTGGGCTTATCTCCTACTAAGCATCGTAGCAAGTTACCCAAACTCCTATTCACCAGTTCTATTTGTCCATCAATCTGTGGATGGTGTGCAGAACTGAACTTCAAATCTATTTTCAACTTCTTCCACAATGTCCTCCAGAAATAACCAACAAACTTGGTATTTCGATATGAAACTATGCTCTTAGGTAGACCATGTAGTCTCACCACTTCCTTGAAAAATAACTCTGCAATATGAATAACATCATTAGACTTCTTACAAGGAATAAAATGGGCCATCTTTGAGAATCTATCCACCGCCACAAAAATGGAATCATGTCCTCTTTGTGTCCTTGGTAAACCAAGAACAAAATCCATACTAATATCATCCCATGGCTTCTCTGGTACAGGTAATGTTGATATAGCCTGTATTCTGACTCGTTCCTTTTGCCATTTGACACACTCTGCAACTCTTCACAAATTTCCTCACATCTTATTGCAATTGTGGCCTGTAATAATGTTCACCAACAATAGCAATCGTCTTATCTTGACCAAAGTGTCCAGCTAATCCTCCACTATGCTTCTCCTTAATCAGGTTCTCTCTCATGGAACTCCTTAGAATGCACTACTGGCTTCCTCTAAACAACATGCCATCTTGGATTATGAAATCCAACCATTTTGTCCTATCCAAAGCAACAGGTTCCAGACAAGCTTTCCAGGCCTCTACAAAATCTGGATCTTCAGGATACAAACTTTTGAGCTCATCAAACCCAACAATCTCTATCTTCATTTCTGTCAAAAATTTTTGCCTTCTACTCAAGGCATCTGCAACTCTGTTGGACTTCCCACTCCTGTGCTTCAAAACAAAAGTATAACTCTGCAAAAACTCAACCCATTTTAAGTGCCTTTGATTTAACTTTCCTTGACTATTAAGATACTGTAAAGCCTGATGATCAATAAATAAAACAAACTCTTTTGGCAACAAATAATGTCTCCATTTCTTCAAACCCTGAACTATTGCATAAAACTCCTGATCATAAACATAATACTTTTTATTGGCATCATTGAGCTTCTCACTAAAATAGGCAATGGGCTTACCTTCTTGACTCAAAATAACTCTTATACCACTACCATTAGCATCACAATCTACTTGAAATACCTTATTGAAATCTGGAAGTGCCAAAACAGGTTGTTCTACGACTTTCTGCTTCAATGTATCAAAGCTCTTGTCTGCTCCTTTAGTCCATCTAAACTCTTTTCTATCCCCTCTCATTGTCTCAGTTAGGGGTGCACAAATGCTACTGAAATTCCTGATAAACTTTCTGTAAAAACTTGCCAAACCATGAAAAGATCTTACCTCGAAATCACTCCTTGGCATAGGCCATTTATTGATATCCCTCACCTTCTCTAGGTCCATCTTAAGACCTTCCTTTGAGACAGCAAATCCCAGGTATACCAATTCTTTCTTTGCAAAACTACATTTCTTCAGATTGATCAACAACTTCTCCTCCCTCAGCTTCTCTAAAACTCTTCTAATATGCATCAAATGCTCATCCCAAGTCTTACTGAAAATCAAAATGTCATCTAAATAAACAATAACAAAACTTCCCAAAAATTATTTCAGTACCTCGTTCATGAGCCGCATGAATGTGCTCGGTGCATTGGTTAGCCCAAATGGCATGACTAACCACTCATACAAACCTTCCTTTGTTTTGAAGGTTGTCTTCCACTCGTCTCCTTCTCTGATTCGAATCTAGTGATACCCACTCTTTAGATCAATCTTCATGAAGTACTGGGCTCCACTCAAACAATCCATTATGTCATCCATTATGGGCAATGGAAATCTGTACTTGATTGTGATCTTGTTGATGGCTTAGGAATTTGTGCACATCCTCCACTCTCCATCTTTCTTTGGTGCTAGTACTGTAGGTACCACACATGGAATTAGGATTTTTCTTATCAATCCCTTCCTCAACAACTCCTGAACTTGTCTATTCAACTCTTCACTCTCTGCTGGAATCATTCTATGGGCTGCCTTGTTTGGAAAACTAGCTCCTAGTATCAAATCCATTTGATGACTTATCTTCCTTACTGGTGGTAAACCTTCTGGTACATTATCAGAGATAATGTCCTGAAATTCTTCCAACATATCTGAGACTTTTGCTGGTACATCTTCACATTTCTCTTGACTAATCTTAGGAATCAATGCAAAGCAATGACGCTCATGCTTCGTACCCTCCAAAAATTTTCTACCATCTACCAAGCAAATTCTAGCAGTACTACATACCTTTTCTTCCACCTCCTTCAAGGGCTTCAACTTATGACGAACTCCATCCTTTGTTAGGGAATATGTGTTTGCACAGCCATCATGGACAACACTCCTATCATACTGCCACGACCTCCCCAATAACATATGACATGCATCCATCAGTATGATGTCACACAACACCTCATCATGGTAGTCACCAATCTTGAACTTCACTAAACACTGCTCATTGACCAAAGCTCTATGGTCCTTCTGCAACCATGCAATCCGGTATGGATGCGGATGCTTTCTTCTTGTCAACTTCAACTTGTCAACCATCTTCTTTGAAATAAGATTATCAGTGCTTCCACTGTCAATAATAATATCACAACACTTACCTTCACATTTACACCTTGTGCAAAATAAACTCTTCCTCTGATTGGGTTCTTTTTCCTCATTCAACAAAGTTCTTCTGACAACTAGGGTTTCTCCCCTTTCTAAATCTTTAGAGCGCTCATATTGCGCATCTTCATCAACATGTGCAACTCATGCATTACCTTAAGGTCTTCTATTTGTCCTTCCTTGATGTTGTTGACACTCGTATGCTCGATGTCCTCCACATTGGAAACAGGTTCCTCTGAAACCTCCTCTTCCAAGTCCTTTCCCAGGTCTACCTCTTCCTCTTCCTTTTTGTTCACCATTATTCTTGTCACGAGGGCGGTAGGTATTATCTCCTCTTTGATTTCGCCTGGTTCTAGCTTCTTCACTCTTCTTTGGATCTTCATTTCGGTCTCCATAGGGTCTTGCACCAGTCCTTGCGCCTTGACCTTTTCCCCTTTGCTTGCTTTCAAATCTCTTATTCAGCTTGTCTTCCACCTTCAGGTAAAACTGGTATGCATCTTCTATGGTGGTCAGGCTGACCAGGCTCAAGTCTTCTTGAATACTTGGCCTCAACCCATCAATATAACGAGCTACCTTCTCCTTGTTGGCCTCTCCATGGTCTGTCTTGATAGAGATATTATAAAAATCTTCTGTATACTCCTTAATAGACTTGTTACCTTGCTTCAATCCTTGCAGCTTCTTCAGCAACTCCATCTCATAGTCCATAGGAATGAACTACTTTTTTAATTTCTCCACCATTCGATCCCATCTGGTAATCTTTGCTTTTCCTCTTCTATTTTTCTCTAATTGGACCTCCTTCCACCAAATATTTGCATGGCCCTTCAACTTTGTTTTTGCAAATTTGACCCGATCTGGGTCCTCCACGTCTTCATACTCGAAATACTCCTCCATGTCATTGATACAATCAATAAGTTGTTCCGGATTCAAATCTCCAGAATATGTAGAAACCTCGATCCTGGGCCTCTTTCCAATCTTAGAAATGACCCTTAACAACCTAACTTCTGCAGGATCTCCTGCAACTTCTTGTTCTTCCTCAGATAGCTCTTCTTCAGCTTCATCTTCACTTTCTTCTCTTGTTCTCGGCTCAAACCCTCCTCGCAGCTCCTCTTGCAATGCATCGATTTGTCTTTGCAGGGCTCTAAAACCCTCTTCCGTCAAAGCATTCCTCCCAATACGATTTCTTCATGGAGGCTGTTGGTTTTTTCCCAGACTGGATGCTTATTCCCAGATTTCCCTACAAGGTAGCCATCAATGATCAATAGGATCTCTGGGCCAGGGGCCAACAGTGTAGGAGATAGACTCTATATTTTATCTCCTCTTCTTCTTCAGGCTCTGCAAAACCTAGGGGGTATTCCCTACTCAACATCCATGAGGATATAATACAAAGGTTGGGATGCTGACAAAAAGTAGATAAGTCCTCCTGTAAGTAGACCAAAACTGAAAGATAAGAGCAAAGGGGCTAGCTTTGGGCCTATTTGCAGTTGTAGACAGAGGACTGAGGATCCTAAAACTAATTCTAATGTCCTAAAGATTGTTTTAGATTTTGATTTTGATTTTAAGTTTGGATGCAAAGCTGGACATGGTTGTAACACAAACACAAAGCAAGATTGGTGCCTATCCAGGGCCTGGAGTCAGTAGACATACACTTGTGAATGATATGCATGAACAACTAAAACTAGATTTCAGGGGGATACATATGATACCTGCCTTACAGATATCTCCCAATACAGAGTGTTAAGCTATCTATTCTTATGGCATCCCTACTACAGTATACCCTTCCCAATGTTCAATCTGAAAACAGTTTAATCTACCACTTGAGCAGAAGTTAAAAGATCAGACATTCAACACAGGAATTCTATGTTCTAGAGTCTCAAACATTCCTTAAATATCCAGATTCAGAAGAAAGATACATGCAATACTAGAGACAGAATTAACAAAACACATGCCAACATAGCATTTCTCATATAAAATTAACCATGAAATCAGTGGATTCATGCAAAAACATACAACAAGAGATACATAGACTCACAAGTTTTTATGGACAGAGCAGCCAAAACCAACTGTATTGTATCACAGAGCCAAAATGTTCAATTTTCAACAACTCAAAAATGAGTAACACTTCCTGCTTATAACAGCCAGAGAAGCATACTCAGCATTAATTACATGGCCTTGACAAAAAATCTGCCAGATACAGTCCTCAGAAGGAATGGCGCTCAGGAAATATTAATGCAACAGACAAAGGGGGGCCTCGAGCCATGCGCCACCATCTGGGGTCTTCATTCAAAAATCAGGCGACCTGACCATGTGTACCATTGCCCACATCCCTGCATCGTCGCCATTAAGGGTCTCAACCACCCGCGGCCACTTGAAAACCGTTGCTGCATTCAAAAAGGATTTCCCGCCAAAATGCATTTTACTGAAGTTTCAAATGTGCAGGAAGAATAGTCCCACATTGGTGCCGCGGAGACTCCCTCAATACTTTATAAACATGGCCACTAACATGCTAAATGTCGAGCGCTTTTGCCGCGCTCGACCCATGGTCCTCCTCTAAAGCCCGTCGCCCAGACCCAAGCCATTGGCTCGCCTCAAAAACCTCCTACCGACCTCTGTTGTCTCACCGACTGCTACACTACAATCCCCTCCATCAGCCAGAGATGCACCATCGGGCCAACCTTCCAAACTTCCACCGATAGCATGAGTCTCTCCGAAGACCACCTCCATCGGTGTGACTTACACCGTCGGAGCAACCAAAATCTCCCTAGCCGATCTCACTAGTTACGTCGATAGACATCGGCCTCCCATCTCTGTCGGTATGACCAAAGCCATCGGCTAACCTCAAAATGCCTATGCCGATACTCAATCTCACTCCGATGGCATACCACATCCTAGGTCTTCGGCGAGACCATCCTCCCTCGGAGCAATAAGAAAATCCTTGGCCGATAGCACAAGCCCTGCCGACGACCACCTTGAACATCCCTCATCGGCCAAACACCTTACATTGGCAGCCCAAAAATTTGCTTCGCCGATAGCCAAACACACGCCGATGGCACCATCGGTAAGAACAATCCCGTCGGGGAACCAGAAAAAACCCTCGCCGATGACAATCATTACACCAATAGACCTTGGCATCCCCCTTCTGTTGGTAGGAGTAACTCCGTCGGGCTAGCCAAAAACTCTTCGACCGATAACACCACTCACGCCGACGAACACCTGAGATATCCTCATCGGCATGACCACTACCATCGGTGGAACCACAATCTCCCACGCCGATAGTACAAAGTCACAACGATGAACAAAAAGCCTCACTCTGCCCCCTTGTCAGCTAAACACATGCCCATCGGGAAACCAGAAAGAAGATACGCCGATGACAGAAGTCATCCCGATGGCACATCATCACCACATCGGTGGAACCGAAAATACTCCAGCTGATAGGCCAAACTCTTGCCGATGGACAAGAAGACCTAGGGTTTAAATGAAGAAACCCTCCAACAAACAAGCTCAGCCTCCAGGTCAAAACGAGTGCCAACACTAGCTCCGAATGGGGACGTGTAGGTGAAAAACCTACAGCGAGAACCAGATCTTCGGGCAGACCAGGCAAAAAGTAAAAAAAGACATGAATTGTACAAGACATTTACACTATATACATATTTTTACAAATGTGCACAGCGACAAGTCATCTATGCAAAATAGAACTTAAGGAATTGGCCATGCACATGCAATTCCAGAACTTCACCATCTAGGGCCTGGAGGAAATAAGAATCCTCCCCATGAATACTGCAAATCTGATATGGGCCCATCCATAAGGGTTCAAACTTACCATGTTTACCCTTTTCTTGACCTTTTGCATTCCATATGAGCACCAGATCATTGACTTGAAACTTCCTTTTTGTAGCTCTCCTGTCAAACTGATATTTCATATCTTGTTGTCTCTTGAGGTTGATCTGGTGTGCTTTCCTTCTGTTTTCATCCAGTGCAACCAGCTGGTTCACCCTTTCTGTCATGGAGTCTTCAATCTCTTCATCATTCTCCTGGATGAATCTGTAAACTGGTAGGAGATTATTTATGGGCAATCTGGCTGATGCACTATATACTAGCTCAAAGGGTGACATTCCAATAGCCTTTTTTACTGTCACTCTGTCAGCCCATATTGCTAACTTTAATTTTGAGTCCCAAGCTCTCTTGTTCTTGTCCAGTATCCTCTTGATAATTTTCATGATGCTTTTATTGCTTGATTCTGCTTGACCATTTCCTTGTGGGTGGTATGGTGATGCATATGATAGGTTGATCCCATATTTGTTGCAAAAATCAACAAATTCACCTGATCTGAAGTACATAGCATTATCAGTGACTATCTTGAATGGTACTCCAAACCTGATGATAACATTTTCCAATATGAAATCCATCACCACCTTACTTGTAGCTCTCTTAGTTGGAATGGCCTTAATCCATTTGGTAAAGTAGTCAGTTGCCACCAAAATCCAACTGTGTCCCCCACTTGACTTATCTGCAATTTCCCCTATGAAGTCAATTCCCCATTGCTGAAATGGAGCATCCACAGTTACAGTTCTGAGGGGTAAAGCACCATCAAATCTCAATTTTCTTGAGAATCTTTGGCAAGGGTCACACTTCCTTACTAACCTTTGTGCATCTGAAAAGAGAGTGGGCCACCAATATCCTGCTCTGAGAGTCTTATGAGCTGTTGTTTGGGCAGTATAATGTCCACCACACAATCCTTTATGCATATCAATCAAAACATTGTTAGCCACATCTTCATCCACACATCTCAGCAGCACACCATCAGGGTTTTTCCAGTATAGCTCACCTTGAACAATAACATACCTGATTGCATGTAACTTTAAAGTCCTCTTTTGACTGTCACTGAAATGGGAAGGACAATTCAGATTTTGCAAGTAGTAGATAATATCCTTGTACCATTCAGATCTTGATACATTTACACTCTCATTTTGGACTGCATTAACTTGGCATGCTTCCAAGTTTGACTGTGCCATCATCTTGGCTAATCCTTGTCCTCTTACCAACTTGGTAATTTGTATGTCTATGTTGAACTCTTGCAGTTTGTTTATCCATCTGCACCTTCTTCCGGTCACCTCCTGTTGAGTGAATATGTCTTTGACTGCTGCATGGGGTACATATGCAATTATATGTGATCCTACCAGGTATGGTCTGAAACTTTTGATGGCTCTGACTAGTGCATATGCCTGTTTTTCCATAATATCATACTTCAACTCAGAAGCCTGCAAGGACATACTGAAGAAAGCTATGGGTTGTTCAAAACCATCTTCATTTTTCTGTAGCAAACATGCAGCAACAGTATGAAAGGAAGCAAATGAAAATACTTGGAATGGCCTAGAAAAATCAGGAGATTTAAGAACAGGGGCCATCTTGATTGCCTTTTTGATACTCTGAAATGATTCTATTGCTTCACTTTACCAGTTGACAGTTGCATCCTTCTTCATCATCTTGGAAATGTTCCTTGTGGTTTCTGCAAAGTTGGGAACAAATCTCCTAACAAAATTTATCTGTCCAAAGAAGAACTGAACTCCTTTTACAGTTTTTGGCATTTGAATTCTGTCAATAGCAGCCACTCTCTCTGGATCTATCCTAACTGCATCCTTGGAAACAATGTGTCCCAAGAGCTTTCCTTCAACTACCCCAAAGGCACACTTCTTTGGATTTAAAGAAATACCATACTCTAGTGCTCTTATGAAAATCTGCTCTAGATGCAAACAATGCTGCTCTTCCTTCTTTGAATATGCAGTCAATTCATCCTGATATACAGCCAGGATTGAATCAATCAACCCTGCAAAAGCAACATCCATTGCTCTTTGAAATGTAGCACCTGCATTGGTTAATCCGAATGGCATTCTAACATATACATAAGTTCCCCATGGAGTGGTGAAGGCAGTCTTATACTGTTCTGATTCCTTTACCTTCACCTGATTATAACCTAAAAATCCATCCATCATGGATAAGAGTTCACAACCAGTCACTCTCTGCAACATAGCTTCCATATTAGGCAGTGGATAGTTATCCTTTAAAGAGGATACATTCAAGTTCCTGAAATCAACACAAAGCCTAATATCACCGTTCTTTTTTTTGACTGGGACAAGGTTAGACACCCAAGTTGAATGTCTGATCGGCACAATTATTCCAGCTTCCCTAAGCTTTTTAAGTTCTTCTTGCATCGTTGGAGCTAAGGTAGGATTTATAGGTCTTTGCCTCTGTCTGAATGGCTTAGCTCCAGGCTTCAATGGGATCTCATGCTGGAATAGATCTTCCCTATAGGCTTTTAGGTCCTCATATGACCAAGCAAAAACATGTTTATACCCTTTTAGTAATGCAATCAGCATACTCCTGATATGTGGTTTGAGCTGTTTACCAATGTATACCTTCTTGGGGGCCTGAGATGTCCCCAAATTTATCTCTTCTAAATCTTCCTTATTTGTGGGAGATGTCCTTGTGACCAATTTGTCTCTACTGTCAAAAGCTCTTTCCAAAGCTACTAACCCTCTAGGGATTTTATTAGTCTTCAATTGAATTATCTCTTTTCCCACAAGAGTTTCTTTTCCATCTATAGTCTCTACAAAGGTTTGGAAATCAATTTCTTGATTCTCATATTCATCTATGCAGTGCAAAAATTTTAACAAGTCCCTATCATCATCAAACACTTGCCAACTGCATATATTTTCTGGTACTGCAGGCCTGATTTTAACTTCTACATTTGCAACATCTGACAGAGTGATGTCATCTGGCCTTATTGCAACATTAGCTAAGAAATCAGCCATAACATTCTTTGATCTCTCTACCCAGCCTATTGAAAATGCATCAAAGAGTTCAATGGTATCCCAAACAGCATGCTTGTATTGTTTCAATCTTTTATTTTTTGAAGCATACCTATCTCTAATTTGGGATACAATCAGCTCAGAATCCCCAAATACTCTTAGCATTTTGATTCCATGTTTGAGAGCAATATTTAGACCTAAAAGCAAAGCCTCATATTCTGCAATGTTGTTTGTGCAAACAAACCTCAGCAAGAAAGAAAATTTGAGGAGCTTACCAGTTGGAGACAGGAAGACAACTCCAGCTCCAGAGCCTTCTTTTGCACAAGCTCCATCAAAATACATGGTCCACAGACCTTGCTGGTCCAGCTCTTCACTGCAGACATTTTTCTCTTTATCTTCTCTATCATCTGAGACAACCTTGAAGTTATCACAGTCAGTGTTTACAAAGCATATCTGTTCCTCTGCTTCTTGGTCTTCCACTGTCTCTGATGATCTTTGTTCTCTGATTAGCTTAACATCCCTGCCATTCATTGGAATCATGGCATATTACAGGTCCAGCTGCATACTTCCACCAATTAGTGCAGCCCATCTTCTTGACAGCAACATACCATACTGTGGCTTGATGTCAACCACTGTTATATTCATTTTATATCTCTTTTTAGGAAATGCTGCCAGTTTGAAATCTACATCCTTCATGATTCCAATAACTGGTACCTCTCTGGCATCCATAGCATAACATTTTCCACATGCTTTGTCAATTTTCAATCCAGCTTGTTGCATGATGGCCAAAGGCATGACATTTGTAGATGCTCCAGAGTCAAGCATATAATTTCTGATTATTTTTCCATTTATAACCAGGGATACATAAAATGGTTCCACTTGTGAAGGACACTTTGTCATAGTCACTCCTAAATAGACTTCAGGAGCCTCATCTTCTTCATTACACATGACATGCTTCTCACCCTGGATCTGAACATTTTGTTTAGCTTGAAAAGGCACCCCTGAAATTAGGGATATTGTCCTATTCTTGATCTCTTCAACCTTCATCAGTTCCATAAGTGGAACAGAGACTTTTACCTGGGAGAGGACTTGAGCTATATCAAATGGAGCATAATTTTGTATAATAGTTGTAGCTTGCTCCACAATCTTGTTTTTATCCTAAGCTGATTTAGCTTTTACTTTCATAGTTCCCTGATCATCATTCTTGTCTTGGGAATCTTTGCTTTGATCTTCAGCCTGAGGGATTCTATTTTCTGGTCCTTGAGATTCATGACCTGTTCTATGTCTAAAATTCTGTTTATTATTACCCCACTGCCCTTTTTGTGATTCAATCACCTTATGGCCATGCACTGGCTGACCTGCATAAATACCTTCTGGCTGATGTGGGCTGCTTACTTGATTTTTACCTCTGAGATTGTAGTTGCTCTTGACTTGAGCAACTGCTGCAGCTGTGAAGGCCCTAATTTCCTCATCAGAAGGTCATTGTAAGTTACTCAGAAAATTGTGTGAGCTCTGAGCATATACATAGCTCTCTTCATTACCTTCATCATAAAATTCCTGTTGACAGGCTTGAATTCCATCATCTGTACTCTCATCAGCATCATAAAGAGGGTATCCATTGTTTGTGGACATCATATTAACATCATCATCTTGCACATAATGTGGCTCATTGCATTCATTACAAGATGTAGTATTATCACACAAGGACTGAGCAATCATACACTGTGACTGTGAATGTGGCATCTGACAAATTATACACCATGGAGTATCATCAACAATATTTACAGCTTTCTTTAGAGGATCAGGAGTTTCTTTGACATGTTGAGTCCTTTGATTTGTGTTGTTATGTGGGAATATAGGCTTACCATTATGCCAATTGGTATTATAAGGCATATCATGCAATGATGGCCTCTTTTCCTGCCTTTGATAGACTTGCCTATCAGGACCTATCCCTTTTTCACTTCTAGCTAGTCTGTAACTTAGGTCCTTAACAACATTTGCCAATTTGTCTATCTTATCTTCAGGGGCAGATGTATTACCTTGAGTGTTCTGAGGCTTGTTTGGATTTTGCAGAATTTTCACATCATCCCTTCTGTTAGTCTTGCCTGATGTTTTCCTGTTGTTCTCAATATTTACTGCAATTTTGAAAGCATCCCTGATAGTAGTAGGACTTTTATCTCTTAATCCATATGCAGTTTTTGCATCGAAGGTATTGATATACAATATTATGCACATAGGTTCATTTGGCCTCATGTGATGTGGCAATTTGTTTAACACTTTAGTAAATCTTACATTAAAATCTGCAACCTGCTCATTTGACCCTTTAGTGATACTAGTAAACTCATTTACAAAAAAGCTAGGGTCAGTTTTGTCATCATATTGCTCCTTGAACATCCTTTTAAAATCATCCCATGATGAAATACTTCGGTCAGGCAGATTCTTATACCATTCCCTTGCCTCATCTACTAAAGATTGCATGAATGACTTCATGAAAACATCCTCATGTTCAACCTCAAAGTTATCCATGACATTTTGAAAGGCCTTTAGATGATCTTCTCCTGACACTGTGTTGTTTCCTGAAAATTTAGGCTCTTGCAGCCTCAGATGCTTGTCAATGGGGTTAGGATACCCAGGAATACCATCAAATACCAGCTGTCTGAATCTATCTAACTACATGGGCTGTCTGTCAAACTGATTAATATTAATATTTCTGTTTGCATTCTGGTTTCTTACATTGTTCAGTGGTATCCTAGCATCATTCACATTTTGTCTCTCATCATTATGCTGATGTTGCACTTCATTTCTCTGTTGATGTCTCTACACATTTGCATTCTCAAGGGTAGGAATTGAATTATTTTGGGCAGCCCTTAAAGCTTGCACTTTCTTCCTCAGGTCATCTCTGATTGTTATTGCCTGCTAATATTCGAACTCGGCCCTTAAGCTCCTAATTTCATCAGCTAGTTCTTCCTCGCTAGGCCTAGAGGAGGATAGTTTTACCATATTCTGATCTTCATCTTCATCATCCCTCAGAGACTCTGCCTCTTCAAATCTTTCACTAGGGTCTAGGAATGGGCGTTCTTGGAACACTTCTGACCTCATTCTCACGCTACCACCCTGTTGCCTCTCATATGCACCCTGAATATCAGCTTCTGCATTTGAAAAGTAAGGCACATGCTGTCCTGATGGCCTAGGGTTATCTTGCATATCATCATTTTTTCTGGGGGAACCCTCATGACTGACTGAGACAGCTCCCTTTCTTCTGTACATCATTCTTCGTGTTGCTAGTAACTCTTCAAATAAAGGATTTTGTTGGGATCTTCTCCCCTGCATATAAGTTTTACTTTGACCAGTTGGGAGATTACTTCGGAGTCGCCACCTATTACTAGGAACTGTTTTCTTTTGAAAATCAGGGTTCTTTCACAAATCCCCAGCGGAGTCGCCAATTTCTGTTGCGACTCAAATGGGTCACAAATATAACATTTTTTTATCAGTCCTTCCCCAGCGGAGTCGCCAATTTCTGTTGGTTTTTTCCCAGACTGGATGCTTATTCCCAGATTTCCCTACAAGGTAGCCATCAATGATCAACAGGATCTCTGGGCCAGGGGCCAACAGTGTAGGAGATAGACTCTATGTTTTATCTCCTCTTCTTCTTCAGGCTCTGCAAAACCTAGGGGGTATTCCCTACTCAACATCCATGAGGATATACATACAAAGGCTGGGATGCTGACAAAAAGCAGATAAGTCATCCTGTAAGTAGACCAAAACTGAAAGATAAGAGCAAAGGGCTAGCTTTGGGCCTATTTGCAGTTGTAGACAGAGGACTGAAGATCCTAAAACTAATTCTAATGTCCTAAAGATTGTTTTAGATTTTGATTTTGATTTTAAGTTTGGATGCAAAGCTGGACATGGTTGTAACACAAACACAAAGCAAGATTGGTGCCTATCCAGGGCCTGGAGTCAGTAGACATACACCTATGAATGATATGCATGAACAACTAAAACTGGATTTCAGGGGGATACATATGATACCTGCCTTACAGATATCTCCCAATACAGAGTGTTAAGCTATCTATTCTTATGGCATCCCTACTGCAGTATACCCTTCCCAATGTTCAATCTGAAAACAGTTTAATCTACCACTTGAGCAGAAGTTAAAAGATCAGACATTCAACACAGGAATTCTATGTTCTAGAGTCTCAAACATTCCTTAAATATCCAGACTCAGAAGAAAGATACATGCAATACTAGAGACAGAATTAACAAAACACATGCCAACATAGCATTTCTCATATAAAATTAACCATGAAATCAGTGGATTCATGCAAAAACATACAACAAGAGATACATAGACTCACAAGTTTTTATGGACAGAGCAGCCAAAACCAACTGTATTGTATCACAGAGCCAAAATGTTCAACTTCCAACAACTTAAAAATGAGTAACACTTCCTGCTTATAACAGCCAGAGAAGCATACTCAGCATTAATTACATGGCCTTGACAAAAAATCCGCCAGATACAGTCCTCAGAAGGAATGGCGCTCAGGAAATATTAATGCAGCAGACAAAGGGGGGCCTCGAGCCATGCGCCACCATCTGGGGTCTTCATTCAAAAATTAGGTGACCTGACCATGTGTACCATTGCCCACATCCTTGCATCATCGCCATTAAGGGTCTCAACCACCCGTGGCCGCTTGAAAACCATCGCTGCATTCAAAAAGGATTTTCCGCCAAAATGCATTTTATTGAAGTTTCAAATGTGCAGGAAGAATAGTCCCACATTGGTGCCGCGGAGACTCCCTCAATACTTTATAAACACGGCCACTAACATGCTAAATGTCGAGTGCTTTTGCCGCGCTCGACCCACGGTCCTCCTCCAAAGCCCGTCGCCCAGACCCAAGCCATCGGCTCGCCTCAAAAACCTCCTGCCGACCTCCGTTGTCTCACCAACTGCTACACTACAATCCCCTCCATCAGCCAGAGATGCACCATCGGGCCAACCTTCCAAACTTCCACCGATAGCATGAGTCTCTCCGAAGACCACCTCCGTCGGTGTGACTTACACCGTCGGAGCAACCAAAATCTCCCCAGCCGATCTCACTAGTTACGCCGATAGACATTGGCCTCCCATCTCCGTCGGTATGACCAAAGCCATCGGCTAACCTCAAAATGCCTATGCCGATACTCAATCTCACTCCGATGGCATACCACATCCTAGGTCTTCGGCGAGACCATCCTCCCTCGGAGCAACAAGAAAATCCCTGGCCGATAGCACAAGCCCTGCCGACGACCACCTTGAACATCCCTCATCGGCCAGACACCTTACATCGGCAGCCCAAAAATTCGCTTCATCGATAGGCAAACACACGCCGATGGCACCATCGGTAAGAACAATCCTGTCGGGGAACCAGAAAAAACCCTCGCCGATGACAATCATTACGCCGATAGACCTTGGCCTCCCCCTTCTATTGGTAGGAGTAACTCCGTCGGGCTAGCCAAAAACTCTTCGGCCGATAACACCACTCACGCCGACGAACACCTGAGATATCCTCATCGGCATGACCACTACCATCGGTGGAACCACAATCTCCCACGCCAATAGTACAAAGTTATAGCGATGAACAAAAAGCCTCACTTTGCCCCCTTGTCAGCTAAATACATGCCCATCGGGAAACCAGAAAGAAGATACGCCGATGACAGAAGTCATCCCGATGGCACATCACCACCACATCGGTGGAACCGAAAATACTCCAGCCGATAGGCCAAACTCTTGCCGATGGACAAGAAGACCTAGGGTTTAAATGAAGAAACCCTCCAACAAACAAGCTCAGCCTCCAGGTCAAAACGAGTGCCAACAGAGGCATCTTGATCTCCGCAACAAACCCACAACCTCAGGTCCTGGTGCAAACTACCTCACGGTCGGCAATCTATCTACACACTCAGGAACCCTTGCTCTGATACCACTTGATGAGGGGGTAAATCATAAAACACACAACATAAATTGCACACAGAAAATAGAATGATATTTTATTAATATGGGAAAAACATTACATTACAGAAGCTCAAATACAATCAGAGGATGAATCCCCTACAGGCTGCAACACATTATAGCTCCCTCTCTCAAGACTCTGGAATCTTCAGCCTTCTGTAACCCCAAATCAACTAGGGTTTCTATTTTCCCGCCTTTTCTTGACTCTACACCTTCCCCCTTAACTCTACTACCCCAAGGGTTCCCAAAAATGGTCATATATAGCCCTTTTTGGCGGCCACCAGCTTAATTTTGAAATTTGCATCTCCCTCCAAAAATAAGTCAACTTTGTGGGGCCATAACTTTTGATCCGACCGTTGGATTTTCAATTATAATACCTTTTCATAAATCTCTCAAAAAGACGATGGACTACTTGAGTTTCCCACCAAGTTTCAGGCTCATCCGGAGCCTCTAAGTGCCTCAAATTTGACTTTGAATATTTGTATAGGATTTTTAGAATTTGAAATTTTAATATCTCACAAATGACAAATGATATTGAAGTGATTTCTTCACCATTAGCTTCAATTCACCACTCTAGAGGTTTGTGTAAGATTTTGTATCCAATCATGCACAAATGCAAACTTACTAAAAATAGTAACCCTGTCAAATTTAGCCCTTATTGAAAAGAAACAACATTTTTTTTGGTTGATGCAAGATTGCTCTTACACCCTGGATGCTCCTGCATCAAGAAGAAGAAGAAGATTCAAGTAGTTTTGATGAAGATGAATCTGTTGTTACAAAAGAAGTTGGTGTAGATCATGCAGAAGAATGAGTAGAGTCTCTTACTCTACCCTTGAGGAGATCCACAAGACAACGAAATCCAGTTGATAAGTATAGCCCACCAGATTTCTGTTGAGTATATGCTTTATTGAGTACTAACGATGAACCTAGATCATACAGGGAAGCTCTTTTTGCAGATGATAGTGAGTCTTGGCAGTTAGCCATGGAGGAGGAGATGATGGCTTTAGACTCTTCTAACACCTAGGATCTTGTTCGTTTTCCCAAAGGAAGAAATGCCATAGTTTGTAAGTGGGTCTTCAAAAAGAAATTTGGAGTAGACGGGTCATTGGAGAAGTACAAGGCTAGACTGGTAGCCAAGGGCTACTCCCAGAGAAAGGGAGTTGATTTTGGTGAGATATTCTCTCTTGTTGCTAAATTGACTTCTATTAGATTTCTCTTATCCATTGCTGCAGCTTATGATTGGGAGATTGAGCAAATGGATGTTAAGATTGCGTTCTTGCATGGAGATCTTGAAGAAGAAATTTATATGTAACAACCTATAGGTTTTGAGGTAAAAGGAAAACAACATTGGGTTTGCAGGTTAAAGAGGTCTCTCTATGGTTTGAAACATTCCCCCATAATGTGGTATCAAAAGTTTGATTCATTTGTTTTGAAATTGGGTTTTGTTAGAAGCGAGGAGGATCATTGTGTTTACATTCATTGTGTTGATGATTCTATATTGGTTATTGCTTTGTATGTTCATGACATATTTTTTTAGCAATACTAAGGGTATGATCAGTGAGCTTAAAGCCCAACTTTCAGGTGCATTTGAGATGAAGGATCTTGGTGCTGCAATGTATATTTTAGGAATGGAGATAAGGAGGGACAAAGTTAACAGAAAGCTTTGGTTGTCACAAAGTATGTGAATACTATTTTGCAAAGGTTTAGTTTGCAGGACTTTAACCAAGTTAGAGTTCCTTTACCTATTGGTACTAAGCTTTCATTAGATGTGTCCAAAGACTGAGGATGATCTTAAGGATATGTCTAATGTGCCATATGCTAGTGTTGTAGGGAGTTTGATGTATGCAATGCTTTGCACTAGACCAATTATTGCCCAAGCAGTGGGAGTTTTGAGTAGATTTATGTCTAACCCTGGTAGATAGCATTGGAACTATGCAAAAAGGGTGTTTAAATATCTTGCAGGTACTCTTGATCATTGTTTGGTTTATTCTGGTACTAATAGTGCTGATAAATCTTTGGACATACAGGGTTTTGTTGATGTAGATTGGGTAGGTGACTTGGATAGTCAAAGGTCCACTAGTGGCTATGTGTTTACTCTATTTGGAGGTGTAGTGAGTTGGATGAGTAAGAGGTAGCCCACAGTTGCTTTCTCCACCACATAAGAAGAGTATATGGCTGCAACTCATGTCTCTAAGGAGGCAGTTTGGTTGAGACTGTGTACATGTATTGGTTTTGATTGCAGGAACATTTAGATTGGTTGTGATATCCAGAGTGCTATCTGTTTGGCGAAGAATCCCATGCATCATGCTCGAACTAAGCATGTTGATGTTCAGTATCACTTTGTTCAAGAGTTGATTACAAATAGAGAGATTGAGTTGAAGAAGATAGACAGTCAGGAGAATGTTGCAAATTCAATGACCAAGCCTGTGAGCACAAAGAAGCTCGTGTGGTGCAGAGAGGCCATGGGCCTTGTTTCTAGTGCCTGATTATTTTTTATTTGATTTCCTATGGGTTGATTTACAATGTATAATGTCAAGTGGGAGAATGTTGGGATAAGGTACCATTAACCTTGTAAATCCCATTATTGTATTATTCCATTTATTATTTGTAATTACCCATAAGGGATGTACAAGTTTCACCAGTAGAAGTAAACATTATTTACTGTCCACGGTAATTATGAAGTTACTGCACGGTAAGTGCCAGAGTTACCGGCGGTAGTTATGGGATGTCATTTACTATGGTAAATGGTAATTGGTCAAAGTGGGGTGCACATGTGGAGGAATAATCTATTTTTAGTGTTATGACGCACACCATAGATGCTGTAAGAGGGTATAAGAGATTCTATGACAACTGTAAGTTGTCATAAGAATCTATGACACTTCTAATTGCATATGACGTGTCATAAGATGCTGTAATTGGCTATTTTTGGCCCCAAGGCGTTCAAGCTTGCATGGGCACATTTTTCCAAGTGTAGGATGCATGTATGACAACATTTATGACCCTGTAAGAGCCTATTCTTGGCCATGGATGTCTAAGGTTGTATTGTTGCCTCTTGACAAGTGTTATGGGCTTGTAAGAAGTCATTTAATGTCTTGAGGTTGTGTAAATTATATATAAACTATAACATAGTAGATGAGATGCATAATAACAGTTTACAGGTACCCAGGTTCTGCCGGAGTGAAGGTTGAAGGACAGAGGAAGTGAATGTATTTGTAATCTCCTTTTGTGAAGATAATACAACTTGACCTCTTTTCTTGGTGGAGTTTTTTACCCGAAAGGGTTTTCTCCACGTTAAACACTTGTGTTATGTGCTTCATTCTGTTTCTGGTATATTTTTGTATTGTGGGTTTATGTTTTGTTACAATCTCCATTGTTAATAGCACACAATTAAAGATTGTTGAAATTTATCTCGAATCAGATTTCTATTGAAGTAGTGTTGCTTTCATTTCTAACAGAAATTAAGTTTGGAGGCATTTCAATCTAGTCTTACTGAAGTCTAAGAGGTAGGAAGGCAATTGTAGAACCAAATGGATATTAATTAGGAAATTCTCTAATATTTGTAAATAATATATCAAGCTATAAAAACATATGCATGGACCTAGGAGTCCCTTGCCCACCACCCTACTTACCACATCAACATAGATATTGCTTAGTTTGTTTAAGATTGTGGGTTGTCTTCTCTTTTTTTAAAAAAATGTTGTATAGTTGTGTGTTGTTTTTGTTGGAATATGTTGTCATTGATGTCAAAGAATCTTTGTGAAGGTTAAATATGAATATAGTCATTTATGTCCCAACCGACTTCCTTGGAGTAAGAAAATAAAAACTAAAATATTTCTTAATGATGGCCGACCTCTCCATGCTGGCCGACCATCCTTGGCTCCTAGTTGGAAGTTTAAATTTAATAAACTACATTATTTAAAGTGGCAGACTCCCCTATCTATGGGCCAATTTAAAGATCACGTATTGAGTGCCAAAATCATTCATTAAAATTTAAGATTTAAAGTCTAGCCGACCCTATCCTTGGCGCCACATGTATGTTGGAGTTTATGTTTAAATTAACACTCCAAAAGGTGGCCGACCCTCCTCAAGAAGTAACACCAAAATTTGAAGAGTTGTAACCTTATAAGAAGACATCCTTTGGCAATGAAAGGATACAACGAGTAGCATGAGTCGCCCCTCTCAAGCATAGTATAAAAGGTGATTGCAAAATCTGATTGAAGCGTGAGTGAAATGAATAAGATATATTTCTAATTTTGTGCAGACCTAGGGCAGGTATTTATGAAGAGTATTTTAGACTTATTTTGAAATATATATGCATCCCATGTGTGAAGATTAAGAGAAGATTTATTTAAGGAATATGTGTGAAGATTAAGGAAAGATTTTGAGATATTTGTAATCATATTTTTAAGAGAAGATAGTGCATTATTTGAATCAAATTTGTGAAGGAAGGATATTACAAGAGTTGTGATCAGATTTGTGAGGGAAGAAATTTCTACATAGTTTTTGATATCACTCATTGAAGGATTTGAAGGTTGGTGCCTATCAAATAAGAGATTGGTGTCTCTTGCTGAGTTGGTGCTCAGTTGTGGGGATTGGTGTCTCCAGTGGCTTGGTGCCTACAAATTTTGTAAGTGGGGATTGGTGTCTCCCGTGGGTCGGTGCCTACAAAAGGAGACTTGTAAAAGAAGTAGGTTGGTGCCTACAAAGAAGATCAATATATATAAGCAACATTTTGCTGTGGTTTTCTCCTGCAAGGATTTCCACATAAATTGTGTTCCTTATGTGTTCTTAATTTTTAGATCTTGCATGTGTGCTATTGTTAAGTTTTGAAAAGTAAAAGTTTGTGTTATACTGATTCAACCCCCCCTCTTAGTATAATCGTGTGCTCATCAATTGGTATCAAAGCGGGTTCCTTCATGAATAGCCTAATCGCTAGAAGGTAGATCTTGGAAGCACACATGGCTGGTTAAGAAGGATTTGGGGTTTCCTTAAACAAGGCACCACTATTTGATGGGACAAACTATGCCTTTTGGAGCACAAGGTTGGAAACTTATTTAAATGCTATAGGGTTTGATATTTGGAAATTTGTTGAGAATGGTTATACTGCTCCAGGAACCCCACCTACGGATCGAGACAGAAAGAGGGCAAGTGAAAATAATGCCAAGGCTAAGAATGCTATTTTATGCGGTTTGTCTGAGTCGAAGTTTATAAAAGTAATGCGTTGCAAATCTGCCAAGGAGATGTGGGATATGTTGCAAGTATGAGCCTAACCGGTGTTGTCATTGATGTCAACATACTCCTATTGCATTGATGATAAGGATTGGATGAGCTATGTGCTGAGGATATTGAGAAAATTAGTCCTAATCAGAAACAGAGAAGAACAGTAAAGACAGTGAGGTAAAGATCCTAGTTAAGATGAAGATCAGAGGGTGCGCTTCAAAGGGTTTGTATATATGTGTCTTGAGATGATCCAGTAAAGATTTCAGAGGTCCGCATGAAGACCTGAAGAAGTTATAGCCACTTAAGTAAAACTGGTTCCGGCAGGTGTTTAGAGGTGATAGAGTGATATAGATAGGTCCGGTGAGATCTGGAAATGCAATATCCTATTCTGCAAATTTGATGGAATGTTTAGGAAGCCATTGTGGATTGATAACTCAATTGGTTCGTGGTCTGGAGGTCCGCAAGCATCCATTCCAATATGACAGTGATGACAGACTATGTTCTTGAGGTTCCAGATGAAGGAGGGAATGATTTCAGTAAACAGAAGTAGTGTGGATGTTTTCAGTGATTTAGGTAAGCTTGTGGAGGTCTTTGGATTGTGTCCAGTTCATGTTGGTGGTCCGCATTGAAGATTGAGCTCGCAATTGAAGAATTACTTCTGGATGATGGTGTTCCTTCTAAGTCTGGCCGATCGGATGAGTTACACATCCTACGGATGATCTTGAAGATGTTCTATAAAGTATGGCGTGTCCTTAAAGAAAGATTGAAGTCTCAGATCTGTGTGGCTGACAGTGTGTTGATCTGCGTGAAGTCATTTTGTAATAAGTCATGTTATATTTATGTATTTGCTCTGTAATGTATGCCGGCTTGGATGATTGTTCCTAAGTCGATGTCTTGTATAAATAAGGAGTTGTAAAGTCATTTTCACGTTGGTGTGTGTGATGAGTGTGTGGTAGAGAAGTACACAAAGTAGAGCAGAAGTATTGGGCTTAAATGGAACTAACTCAAGCATGGTGAAGATGCTATTCTTCAGTTCAAGTATGTAATACTTATTATTTTGTAGACAGTGTGTCTCCTGTAGGCAGTGGGCCTCTTGTGAGCAGTGTGCTCGGGCAGTGAGCCCTAATTGGCATGTGGCATTTTGTTCTTTCTATTCTTCTAATAGAGAATACAATCTTGGGTTAGTCACCCTATGGTTTTTCCCTTAACCATGTTTTCCACGTCAAAAATCTTGGTGTCATATGTGTTAATGTGTTTCTGCTCTTGAAATTATTTCATTACATTTCCATGATTGATTTATTATTATGCTGCTAAATTAAGAAGATAATTTAAGTGATTAATTGAAGATAGTTTTGACAACTGATTCACCCCCCCTCTCAGTTGTCTGTCCTTAATCTAACAATTGGTATCAGAGCCAAGTTCCTCTAAAAGAGCTTAACCGCTTGAGGAGATCCAAGATGTCGTCCTACAAGAAGGATAGTCTGAGGTTTGATGAAACCAATTTCAATCTTTGGAAAAGTCGCATGGAATGTCACTTAGAATGTATGGGAATGCAGTATTGGATCATGGCTTCAAAGAAGTATACTCCTCCACAGAATGGTCCGAGAACCGTAGATGAAATCAAAGATGCTGAAAACAATCTGCGGACTAAAGAAGCTCTTCTAAGTGCCTTGTCTGATTCAGAGCTAACAAATGTTGTTGACCTACAAACTGCTTTTGAGATTTGGGAAAAATTGGAACTTCTGCATGAAGGAGACAAGTATGTTAAACGTGCCAAGCTACAAAGTCTAAAAAGACAATTCAAAAATCTGAAGATGAGAGAAGATGAAAATATCACTACATTTATGCCAAGAGTGAATGAGCTCATTTGTGGCATTAGATGTGCTGGTGGAGTCTTGGATGAAGATGAGATCATTGGCAAAGTTCTCAGATCCCTTCCTGATTCTTACAAATACAAGGTTGTTGCTACTGAAGAATTCAGATCTATTTCAGGTATCACAAGAGATCAATTGGTTGGTAAATTGGCTACATTTGAATTCACTGAGTTTGGAGATGCCCCCCCAAGACTGAATTTGCATTCAAAGCTAGTGCCTCTATCAAAGGAAAACAAAAGTTTGATCCAGGAGAGAACTCCTCAAAGAAACTGTCATGGTATGAGAAAGCAAGAAAAGACCTGGAAGGAGATGAAGCAGAAGCTACTCAACTTGAAGCCCTTATTGCAAAAAGACTGCCAAGAGGATCTGGTAAGTATGAAAGGGAAATTACCTTTTAAATGTTTTAACTGCAACAAGATTGGTCATTTTGCCTCAAGGTGTCTGGAAAGATTTTCAAGGCCAAACCCTAACAGATCAAGGTTCTAGAAGATTTGTTACTATGTTCATGAAGATGATGATAATGAAGGAGTAACAGATGATGAATTAGAAACAGGAAACAAATCTAGAAGTGACTGGGTGTTTATTGCCATCAAGGAAGAAGATCCAATGCCCTCTGAATTTGTCAATCATAAAATTGTAGAAAAAGCTCTGGCTGCTCAAGTTGAAGAAAATGATGATTGGGTCATTGACAGTGGATGCTCTCACCATATGACAGGGGACAAAAATAAGTTCATAGATTTGGAAAGGTATGAAGGAGGAGTGGTGAAGTTTGCTGATAATTCTACTGGCAGAATCAGAGGTAGAGGAACCATTTCTTTTGATGGAAAGAACAAAACCAGTAATGTACTGTATGTTGAAGGCCTGGAGCACAATCTTCTCAGTGTTGGACAATTAGTGGACGAAGGCTATGATCTCTGATTCAAGAATGGATAATGAAAGATCTTTGAAAGTTCCAGAACAGAAATTGCATCCGGTACTCAAACAAAAGGTAATATCTTTCACTTAGTTGGTATTGGTAAAAGTTGTCTATTTGTTCAAATTGATCAGAGTTGGTTGTGGCATAGAAGAATGTGTCATGTGAATTTTGATAATATCATCAAGATAAGCAACACTCAGGCTGTAAGAGATCTTCCAAGATTGGTGAAACCTACAAATAGTTTGTGCAAAGAATATCAGTTGGGTAAACAAAGCAAAATCTCATTCAAAAGCAAGGAACAATCCTCTATCGGATTATTAGACTTAGTTCATACTGATCTATGTGGTTTGGCAAGAATTAGGAGTGTGCAAGGTGATAGATACTTCATATTACTAATTGATGACTGTAGACACCCTAAAATGACCATGTCGTTGTACCACTTGCATTTCGTCTAATCTGGAGCATCACCTGCATTTCAACATTAATTGAATTCTAATTATTTAATTAATTTCATCTATTTCTTCTACATCACATAATTTCAACATTAATTGAATAAATTCTCTTTATTTAATTAATTTAATTAAATTCCTCTAATATTCTTCCAAAATTAAATAATGTCAATTATTTAATTAAATCATTATCCTTTTTCAAAATTCAAATCCACATTAATTAAATAAATCCAATTATTTAATTAATTAATTCATCACAAATTCTATCTTATCTACAATTAAATAATTCTATATTATTTATCTAAATCACTTGTTCTTCTAAATTTAAATAAATCATGCAAATTTATTTAAATTGTCTAAAATCCTCTAAAAATAAATAAAATCAAATATTTTATTTATAATCTTCTATTCCTCAATCATGCACAATTAAATAAATAAATTTATTTATTTAATTTCAGTTATCTTCCAATTCCTCTTAAAATATCTTATTAACTCATGTGCACAATCAGTCTTATTTTTAAAACTCTAAAAAAGACAAAATTACAAGTTGAGTTATCTATTCAATCAATCTTGTTTTCATCATATTTTACTAAAAATATCCTTGTGGATTGACACATGTCGTGTGCACATTCATCATGGTTATTTGATTTATCTCCTCCGTTGATTATTTTGAATTATCTGGACCGTTGATCGATCTCTGTTGAAACCTATATAAACCCCCCTCATCTCCTTCATTACCTCTCTCTTCGATCTTATTCTCAGGCATACTTAACAGCGCTTTGAGCATACATCGCATCGATTGAGCAACTTCACGATCTTTTGACATTGATATTTGAGCACTACACTTGCTTGTTGCAACTATGGTTTCGCAGCAATATTGAGCAATCCACATTCAATCCAAAGGGAACAATACAAATCTCGGTAAAAGCTTTCATGTTTCTTTGATTATTATTAATGGCTTTTATTTGGATCGGTTCTCTTTATGTTATTGGGTTTTTGATTTGTTTAGTTTAATTTTAATCAATTTTTCCTCATACACATTCTGGCACGCCCGGTGGGACCCACTAATCCCTCTTTTTCTTTGAGAAATTAATTTTTTTGAAGTACAGTACGGAATAGCGCATCTCGACACAGAAAAGCACCTTTGGTAGAGCAGTACGACACTTTCGGGCCATCTCGCAGCGCCTTTGGTACCACAGAACCACGCTTTTGGTAATACAGTAAAGCGCACTTGAGAAAAATTGCAAAGCGCTATTGGTATAACATTAAAGCACTTTTGGTAATAGTAAAGCGCTATTGGTATGACAGTAAAGCGCTTTTGGTAATAGTAAAGTGCTATTGGTATAACAGTCAAGCACTTTTGGTCAGGATAACAGGCTTGCAAACTTCAAAACCCCATAACTTTCTCAAAATGTAACGAAATTCGATGCTTTTTTTTTAAAATTGCATAGAAAATCATAAGGAATCCATTGGTGATAATTAATCTCTCATATCTCATCATACTTGTTACCAATTTTTAGGATTTCACTTTGGTTTTCTAGGGTTTCTCACTTCTTGTTAGGGTTTTGACTTGATTTTTGACATCTTGTTGTTTTCTTTGGAACTAATATTACTTGTTGCAGCGTCTTATCACTTATCAACATCCTAGATCATCACTCAATCATTCAATCATCCTTTGATCTAGCTTTTTTTGATGAAATATTGTTTTTGCAGGCCTATTATTACACTGTGCGTTTGGTAGTACAGTAGCTCGCTTTTGGTAGCAAAGTAGCTCGCTTTTGGTCAAAGTAGCTCGCTTTTGGTAGAACAGTACCACGCTTCTAGTATCACAGTGCATAGCTTCTGGTAATATGGTAAGTCACTTCTGGTCTGCAACGCATCGCTTTTGGAAACACAGTGCAGCGCTTTCGGTAAGACAATAACTTGCTTTTGGTCAAATTGATTTGTTTTTGCTAACTTGTGAATTTTTGTGGAACTAACTGACTTGTTGCAGCTTCTTATTACTCACACAGAGCAAATAGGTGCTTTTAACATGTTCATGCAGGACGAGTGTTGAAGAAATCTTGATTTATCCCACTAAGTCTTAGAAACACATTGCCTTCTTAAAGGATAATTGAACAAATCATTTCGGCAATTTAAGTCTTAGGAACATACTATTTTTCTTAAGGGACAATGGACATGTATGCGAAAACACCTCAATTTTCTAAAGGACAATGGACATGAATGCCAAACACTTCAATTTCATAAGGGACAATTGACAACTACAAACGTGTGTGTGCCTAATTAAGTTGCACCTTATTTTTCTTATAACGAGACAATTGAACCTTTGTTTGATGTGTTTGCTCTTACATTTCTGTACTTCCTTTAGAAGGGCTTGCTTTTGGATTGTGCTTCATCCAAAAGGGACGACCCTAAGCGAAGTTTTTCTTTGAACCGCTATATAAGAGGGATAAGGCGAAAGCCAAGTCCTAACCGACGTTAGCCTTACCTTGTGGTGCCAAACTGAAAAGAGGTGTACTAGCTCTTTGTGGAAACGATTTTCACATTGAGCAAAGTGTTTGATACTCTTAGTAGGATTGGTTAAAGCTTTTAGTAGCTTGTCGCATTGCTCGTAAGGCGTTAAAGCTTTTAGATAGAGACTACTCGACCTACCTCCGAACATTGCGGTAATCATCAATGCAAGGGGAATCGATTTAAGCCCTTAAGATACTCACCATTGCTCCCTTGAGAAGAGATAGTATTCCCTTGGCCATAAAGCTCTTGTGACCTACTTGAGCTTTCCAAGGGGAGGGTGAGATATCCCTACCTATCGTCTCTCGTAAAGATACTAAATATCCGACACCTTTATGGAATGATATTTTTATCGACGGAGTATTAAGCTGTGAGCTAATCTACTGTAATGAAACCTTGTCTCTAGGGATAAAAAGTGCTTGATTATTTTGTTTGCAACTGTCTCATACCTATGGAAACATTGGGCTTTTTGTGAGCCTCGAACATACACTATCTGTTGTGTCAGTCCTATTTTTTGGTTGCCCACTGTGTTTGCTGTGTTTTCTCTTGCCAAAACAACCAAATCCAATCAGAAATAGAAATTTTTTGCATCAGACACTACTTCAGCGCCTTTGGTATTACAGCAGCTCACCCTTGGTGGTACAGTAGCTCGCTTTTGGTCTTCGTAGCTCGCCTTTGGTATATCAGTACCTCACCTTTGGTAGCTCAGTCCATCACCTTTGGTATAACAGTAGCACACTTTTGGTTGCATAGTCCTGCGCCTCTGGTCAAATAGTATAGCGCCTTTGGTCCAGTTACTTGTGCATTAGAGTTTGTCTTTTTCTCAAAACACCAAGCTGAATCCCAGCGTTACCTTTTTCCATGGTAACCACTAGGCTCCAACAAACTATGAAGTCCAAGCAAGTTGTCCCTAGGAAGCACAAATCACCTCCTCCCACACCGCAACTAGGTCGTCTCAACATCACTCCAAAAGTTACTCCTAGAACACCCATGGCAAAACCAACCAACTTTCCGAACATACCACACCTTGACAAACCAAACAATTCTCAAGAAGGTAGGGTCCCTTTGGTAAGTACACCCCAATACACCCCTGATATGCCTCAGGATTTTGTTCCACAAGGTTATACTATTGATCAAGTACCATCTCAAGAAGAAGGGGTCCCTTTGGTAAGCATTCCTCACTATACTACCGGCATGCCTTAGGATTTTGTGCCACAAGGCTCTACTGCAGATCTAGCCCCATCTCAAGAAGAGCGACACTTTGAAATAGGTCAATCCTCTCAAGAAGATGAGCAGGATCTTGATGAATTTATACAAGATCCTCGAGCCGTGGCCACCTTTGACAAAATCCTTAGTGAGAACCAAGATCATTTCTTTCACTTGCTAGCAGAGCAAGGACCCAAATTACCCAAAGGTTTTGATCTATCCACGCTTAGCGAGCCTAACAACAACCAAGACACCATACAAGCAGTGCAAACCATGTCAACTGTGACCACGCCCTTACCTGAACAGAGCTCGTAGTATGGGAATCCCCTTTATCAAAACCCAATAGGGGAGAGGGTCGTATCACCGCTTCTGACTCCTATGGAGATCTACAAAAACCAACAAGAAACTCTCCAAAGTAAAGCAGAGTTAGCTAAGCAAGCCACCTTAGCTTGATCGAATATGCAACCACCTCCTAAAGTGTCCACACCAATTGCAAGTGGAATTTTGGTTACTCCTTCACGAATAGGTTTCCCACCAAATTACAATCTAGGGAGCAACTATGTAGCCATGCAACAAGGGTCTCAACACATACCACCTCCCATATCATCAAACCTCCATGTCTCTCAACCAATTAGAGTCATGCAGCCCCCCCCCACAAAATTCTTCTACTCTCATCCTCAATCAACCTCAACCATCGCAAATCACTTCTACCTATGTCCCTCCTCCATTACGTTCATCCTCGCTAAATTTCTTTCACACATTGCCTAGCCACCCTCAACATTCCCAACATCAAGTTTCCCAAAGCTATGTGCCGCCATCGCAACCTAATCAAACACACTTTAGCTTTCCTCCACCCAATTCTTTTCTCCAACCATCACAAAGCCAACATTCTTACCTAGCGCCACCCCCACCTCCTCCTCATCAAAGCATCCAATTCCAACCCAATCTCAACCCAACGTACAACGCATATGACTCCAACCAATCTTACGACCCTTATAACACCAATGGTCATGGCTTATACTACAATATTCCATATGGGCATCAAAAACCACTTCTTGGACAACAGGAGATGCTTCCAACTCCTCCCACAGTGATGGAGCTAAAAATTGCGGAAGTGCAACAACAGCTATCTGATCTTACGTTTGGCCACACCAAGAAGACCTTCTCCTTAGAAGAAGTGTGTCCTTATCTTTTTGATCGGTCATTACCAATGATCCCTTTTCCTCAAAATTTCACTATTCCCAAGTTCGATAAATACAAAGGAAAAGGTGACCCAAAGGACCATCTCAGGGAATTCTATCTTGCTTGCTTCGAGGTCTCACATAACGACACATATCTTATGTGTCTCTTTCCTCGTAGTCTTGGAGGTCAAGCTATGGAATGGTTCTCACACTTACCTACGGGCATCAAGTCTTTTAATGAGCTAGCAGAGAAGTTTGCCACCCATTTTTCTTACAACGCAGAGCATGAGATTTCCACGACCGATCTATGCAACAATAAATAGAAAAATGGTGAAACTTTCATTTCTTTCCTTCAACAATGGAGACAAATGGCTAGCAAATTCCCTTTCAAGATTCCTGAGAAACAACTTGTTAGCATATTTGTGCAAAACCTCAACCAAGAGTTAGGTTTCCATTTGCAAATTCTTAGTGCTACAACCTTTGACGAAATCACTTACAAGGGAATCAACATTGAAAAGGCCCTCATTGCTAAGGGTGTGGTCAAAATCTTCAAAGACATGAAAGACAATGCTCCTCATCAACAATTGAATGATAAACCTAAGTTTTGGAATAAAAACAAAAATGTGGTCAACGATGGGGTGGTCGATTCTAAACATGTCCAAACGTTGCAAATGCCACTGCAGCTCTCCAAACCAAGTCAAACTCCACCTCAACAACAGCAACAACAGTGGCAACCATATCAAAATCAACAACAACAACAACATGAGCAACCTCAACAAGATTACCCACCGCGACGCCAATTCACTCCCTTGGGAGTGCCTATAGAGTCAGTCCTACAACAGATCTTACAGAAAGGACTCATCACCTTACCAGATGCTCCCCCATATGGTGAACCTGCTTACAAAACTGCGCGATATAGAAAAAATGAATACTGTGAATTCCATAGGAGCAAAGGGCATCGAACCACATCATGCATGAAGCTCAAGCACTTAATCCAAAATCTCATCGAAGGCAACCAAATCACTTTTGAGAATGAACCACCAGCTCAACACACAAACAAGGACCTTAATATGTACAAGGAACCATTCCCTCATCATGGTCCACCTCCTCCTCAGGATAGAGGTAAAGGTATCAATCATGCTTCCACTTCCTTTGATTCCATTGTAGGTCATTTTGAAGAGAGTCGAGTGTCTACCCTCACAATCAAAGGCAAATCTATGGATTGCGCTGTTACAACTCGCCGTGGTCATGTCACCATTCGTGGTCCTACACCCAGTCTTCCAGCTCAATCTGATTATAATCTTGTTGAACATTTAGGGAAAACACCAGCACAAATCTCTATTTTGGACCTTCTACGATCCTCACCTACACATAGAGTAGTGCTAGAAAAAGCCCTCCAAGAGTCTTCGGTTCCCAACAACATAGCAGTTGCAAATTTCCAAGCTATAGTAGGTAACATTGCTTCACCTACAATGTGGTCTTCTCAGAGAAAGATCTCCCATCCCATGATCCTTGTCACAATGATGCCCTTCATACTGAAGTGCTCATCCATAAGCGCAAAATCAAACGTATACTCATAGATGGTGGTGCTGGTCTCAACATCTATTCTTTAAAGTTACTTAAGCAATTGGGATACTCTGAGGATCATGTCAACAATGATCAAAGTATTACAATCAAGGGATATGATGATGCAGAACGTCGTTCAGAAGGTGTTATCCACTTGCCTATACAGCTGGGCCCTGTCATGTTTGAAACCAGGTGTCAAGTCCTAGATATTGAACTACCCTACAACATTATCCTAGGCTGCCCATGGATCCATGCAATGAAAGCTGTTCCCTCCATGTATCATCAATCTCTAAAGTTCCCATACAATGGTACAGAGATCACTATCCCAGGAGACCCCAATCCTTTTGAATTCTGTAGTGTCTTGCAAGGCAGTTATAAGAATTGCAACCAGGTGCCTAACAATGAAAAAGCCCTTGAATCCCCACTATATGTTGATCCTGAAACTCTGACGCAAGCCTCTACAAGTAACCCAAATCCTCTACCTGAGATCAAGGCTCACATCTGTGATATAGGCTTTGGATCTTATGATATCTCAAAATCTTGTTGTGTAGGGTGGATGCCTTTATCTCCAAAATCTTACAGCAAACCACCCATTGCCAAAGTAACCAAAAAAGCAGCTATTCCTCCCCCAGGATTCCTAACCCAATTCCAACAGGGACGGTTATTGGAAGAGGAAACTATTGAGGATATTTCTTCTTGGCTCTATAAGGAGAAAGAACTAGTCACAATACCAGTCAAGCAATACGGCAATGGCTTAAGAATAGTAAAAAACATGTGCTATAAAGGCAAAGGTGGCCTTGGGAAATAGAATCAAGGAAATATGGAACCCATTGTTGTGACAAAGAAGCTAGACAGGAAGGGATTGGGATTTGGTAAGAAGGTACCACACGCCTTGGACATCGAGTATATTCTCGACGAGGTAGCCGATGCTTTTCCCGCCGATTCACATCTAATGAGGATATCATCGATGACACTTCCCTCCACATGACCAACCTATTCACAGAATCATCCATTTTTATGCTATCCTCCGTATCCTTAACCTCCACCACCAGCACCCAGAACGTAACACTTATCTACCCTGAACTTATCGATTGGGACCAACAAGGGTCCCCCATTATAGATGTATTTCAGAATGACGAAGCTTTAGCTGAGTTCATGGGACTTCGGGAGGGTATCCCCCTTGGCAATCATAAAGCAGGTTTTGTCATGGAACTAGAGCCAACAACTTATTTTGGTGAGAATGCCAAATCCTCCAGTCGCAAAAGTAAAAATAAAGAAGGATCTCTAGGTGAAAACCACACTGTGGCACCTCCTGATCACAAAATAGTAAAAACAAAGTACGTATCCAAAGGTGAAAACCCAACTGTGGCACCTAAGGATGGAGGATTTGACCTTCCCCTACCATCTAAGTATCAAGAGAAGTCAGCTCTCCTAGTAGAAGATTCTATAGAGATAAACCTTGGCACAGAGCAAAATCCAAAGACCACATTCCTAGCAACATCATTATCAGAAACAGAGCACATAAATCTTAACACATTCTTCTTATAGAGAACCATCAATTTTGCGTGGACCTATGCTAATATGCCAGGGCTAGACCCTAAGCTAGTTGTTCACTATCTCACTGTTGATCCAAAAGTTAAACCAGTCAAGCAAAAGTTGAGGAAGATGCACCCACAAATAGCTCTCTTAGTGAAAGTGGAAATACAGAAGCTGTTAGATGCAAAGTTCATACGACCTATTGACTATTCAGATTGGGTCTCCAACATTGTACCTATATCTAAACCCAATGGGTGCATCCGCATGTGTAATGATTTCAGAGATCTTAATAAAGCATGTCCCAAAGATGACTTCCCACTACCAAACATTGACATTATAGTAGACTTGACAGCAGGTCACGAGATGCTTTCTCTCATGGACGGATTCTCTGGCTACAATCAGATAAGGATAGCAGAGGAAGATCAACATAAAACAACCTTTACTTGTCCGTGGGGTAACTATTGTTGGTGTGTCATGCCATTTGGTCTAAAGAACACAGGAGCAACCTATCAGAGAGCAATGACAGTGATATTCCATGACCTCTTTCATCACATCATGGAGGACTATGTGGATGACATACTAGCTAAATCTTCTAGGGCAGATCACATACAAGTGCTAGGACAGATCTTTGACAGGCTCGAGAAATATCAAGTGCGCCTCAATCCAAAGAAGTGTCTTCGATGTCACATCAGGGAAGCTATTGGGATACATTGTATCTCGTCGAGGTATCGAAGTAGATCCAGCAAAAGTAAAGGCTATAATGGAGATGCCTCCACCAAAGAACCTTAAAGCATTAAGGAGCCTTCAAGGAAGGTTGCAATCCATTAGGTGTTTTATCTCACAGTTAGCAGATAAATGCCAACCATTTCAACACTTGCTCTAAAAGGATGTCTCATTTCAATGGAATTATAAGTGTCAGCAGCATTCGATCAGCTCAAAGAGTATCTAGCTACACCTCCTGTATTGGTTCCACTAGTTGTTGATAAATCTTTGATATTATACATCTCAATTACAACTTCGGCCCTAGGGGCCTTGCTAGCACAACATGATGAAACAGGAAAAGAGCATGCAATTTACTATATCAGTAGAACCTTGGTGGGATATGAACTCAATTATTTACCGATGGAAAGAGCTTGTTTAGCAGTAGTGTTCACCTCCCAAAAGTTACGACATTACATGTTGAACCAACACACAATTCTTATAGCTAAAATTGATCCCTTGAAGTATCTACTAGCAAAAGCAACTCTTACATGCAGACTAGCTAAATGGGTCATGATCCTTAGTGAGTTCGACATTGAATATGTGGATCGTAAAGAAATCAAAGGACAAGCTCTAGTAGATCAACTAGCAGAAGCACCCATGCAAGATACACACCCTATGGTAGCAAACTTTCCAGATGAGAATCTATTCACTCTTTCCAACTCCATAATGTGGAAGTTGTACTTTGATGGTTCCTACACACATCATGGATCAGGGGCCGGCATCTTGTTTATCACACCTCAAAATGACTACATTCCAAAGTCATATCAGCTTGCATTCCCTTGCACCAACAACATAGCCGAGTATGAAGCACTCCTCATAGGTCTCAATACAACAGTTCAATGGGACATCATAGAATTACAAGTATATGGAGACTCACAGCTAGCCATTCGCCAAGTCACGGATGAGTACCAAACAAAGGATGAAAAGTTGGTCCCCTATAAGCAACTAGTGGACGCCTACAAACCACACTTTTCTAGCATCACATTTGAGCAAATTCCAAGAGAGCATAATAAAGCTGCGGATTCTATGGCTTCTGTAGGGTCACTAATTGACATGCCTACAAATACACAGAAGTGTGAATTCTTGATTGAGTAATTGTTGATACCAGCCGTCGATGTTCCTGTTACTGAAATCATCTGTGAACTTGTTGGTCCCAATTCCCCATGGTACAAAGATATCTATGAATACCTCAAGAACAAAACCTTTCCCCCTGACCTATCATCCACCCAATGCAATACCTTTATCCATCGATCCTCCCATTACATCATTCTGGGTGATACACTATATTGTCAGAGTCTCGATGGTATCCTCTTACGATGTCTTAACGCGGAAGAAGCTGAGGCTACCTTACGAGACATACACGAAGGTGTCTATGGTCCACATTCTACCGGTCCTAATATTGCTAAGAAGATACTCAGAACAGGTTATTACTGGCCTACAATAGAGCGAGATGCTGCACAGTTTGCTAAGAAGTGTCTACAATGCTAGCAGCATGGAGATTTAATTCACGCACCAGCTCATGAATTACAACCTGTGATAACTCCATGGCCTTTTTCTCAATGGGGTCTCGACCTCGTAGGACAAATCCACCCTTCCTCCTCCAATGGCCACAAGTTTATCATTACCGCCACTGAGTATTTAACAAAGTGGGTGGAAGCCATTCCTATGACCTATATCACCGGTAAGCAAATAGCCAAGTTTATCCTAAACTACCTCATATGCCGGTATGGTATTCCCCAAGCCATTGTCACTGATAATGGGAGACCATTCAAGAATCAAGATGTTTGTGCCTTGTGCACACAATACAATATCCAACATCGCTTTTCAACTCCCTACTATCCGCAGAGTAACGGCCAAGCTGATGCTTCCAATAAAACCATTCTCAAAATCTTCAAGAAAATAGTCAATGAAGCTGGTCGTGATTGGCACTTGCAACTCAATCCCGCCCTATGGGCCTACCACACTAGTATCAGAACACCAACTGGTGCCACACCTTATGCCTTAGTCTATGGCTCTGAAGCCATCCTACCTATAGAGGTCGAGATCCATCCCTTAGAGTATCCATGCAGGACCTGATCGGCGGAGACGAGTATCGCACTTCCAGATTAGCTGAGCTTCAACTACTAGATGAGAGGTGCCTTGCCGCGCTTAACCATCTCCATGTCTATCAAAACCACCTCAGGCGTAATTACAACAAAAAGATCAAAGAAAGACGGTTTCAAGTTGGTGATCTTGTACTTAAGGAGAATCAGAGAAATCAAGCAGATCAAGAAAAGAAGGGCAAGTTTGAGCCTAACTGGTTAGGTCCCTTTATTGTGACAGCAACATATGGATCAGGAGCTTATACTTTAGCTACACCTGACGGCATTCCTCTAGATGAGCCACTTAACAGTGTCCATCTCAAGAAGTTCTACACTTGATCCTCAGAGTATTCCAAAAAAAAAAAAATCTAAAAAAAATCTATCCTCTGGTGAAAACCTGGCAAACAGGTGCCTTGGATAAGTACCATAGTGAAAACCTGGCAAACAGGCGCTATGTGTAGAGTCAGCATCCATCGTTTATCGAGTCCTGTCCACTCCATGTCCAGTGCACAAAGCACGCCTTTCCATCCATCCATAATAAAACCATTGACCTTGTTTGCATTTCCATCTCCCTATCTAGTATAGCTTGGAAATTTGTCAATGTCCCTCGTCGTCATCCCACATCTTGATCTGTGTCTACAATTAACATTGTCTTGTCCTAGGTCAAAGCTTTCGGTGTCTTCTTCGACAGTGACCCATACAGTTTCCTCTACTAGAATGGGGGCAACTCTTTCCTTAACTTAGGTCTAGGATTGGTTCCTTGTTCGTGGTTCGCAACGCATACTTCAATCTCTTTCTCATTGTTCACAGGTAACACCCTTTAACAGACACATCGCTCCTACGATAAGGCTGTTATCTTCTCAACACTTTTCCCACATCATCACACCAACCAGAACTACATATTATCTCTTCTCAGTCTTAAGTTACCTTGATTCCATGGATATGGGTATGTAGGCAGTCTGGATTACGAAGGACGTATCCAGTACTCAGGTACATAAGATCTCCTCCTTTCACCTTGACCCATCTCATCACTCTATCCAGAACTACATATTCATTTTTCATCTTTCCTCGTAATGTGCCTTGATCCCGTGGATACAGGGTATGTAGGCAGTCTGGAATACGAAGGATGTATCCAGTACTCAGGCACATACGATTCATCATTCTCCACCTGTTTCAATCCATCAAACATTGTCACCTTTCTAGTCTTCCGTTTTTCAAAATCCATTCGCCTCGACTTGACTAACTCAAGCAGCAAGTTAGCACATCCTTTCAAAGCAAAAGTTTTTAGCAAACCTGAAGAAAAGCAGCTTTCTTCCAGAGTCAACTACTGTCCTACTGTTCCAATTGCCAACATCAGCTAAGTGCCACTTAACCAAAGCCCTAGATCAACAAGCTTGTCTTCTACACAGTGTTCCATTGTTGAGACCAACACACGCATCTCCTGCGACATGTGGCATTTCCTGCAGCGAGACATTGTCTTTTTAGGTAGATAGCACCCTTTAACGGACACAGAGTTCCTACGATAAGGCTATTATCTTTCCTATCCAATCTATCCTGAGCAACCTCTTTGGCAAGAGAATATGTTGGCTGTATGTTTACTTTGTAAGTCAGTCAATTTGTTTTATGGTTTATTTTTTGTTCCTTTTTCAATACCTACTCAAGGCTACCTTGGTTCACCTATAATCTTGGTAAGTTGTGATGCAGTATGGATTGGGGGCATAGTCATTGCTTTTGTATGCCGTGTTTGAGGAATGATCTTTAGTATCTTTCTTAACATCATATTTATCTTGTGTGTGTTATGACCTAGCATCTTACATATTAATAATTCTTCTTGCATTTACATGTATTGAAGTTTATTCTATGTTTAAGACTAGGGCTTATTCACATATTCCAACAAGGTTATATTATGTCTAAGCAGATCTAAGTTCAAACCGCTTGCTTGCAGAGTCAACGTCCACGCACTCGGATATTACAACACCTTGGTCTTTTATACCTTGGTAGCAAACTATCCATGTGCTATATCAAATATAAGGATTGCTCTTTATAAACATTTGTGAAACCAATGCAACAAGATCATCCATCTACCCATCCATTTTTCCATGGCCTTATATAGTTTTTCAAGCAAAGATCAATCAACAGTCTTTCTCTCATGTTCTCTCCTATCTCCTTTCTTCTATCTATCATCAACCTAACCTCGTTTGTCTCCAACAAAATCTTCTAGTTGAGCGTCAACACAGTTCTTCTATCGCTTCCTTGTCTTTCCTCTCGGGGGGGCACCCTACGCCAGCTATGCTGGGGCAACTAGCTACACTGGGGCATCAAACTTGTATCATGTCTTCAACAACCGTTTTATTTGACGCAACGCTGTAAACTGCATCGCATCAAAGAGGGGCAAAATGTAGACACCCTAAAATGACCATGTCGTCGTACCACTTGCATTTCGTCTAATCTGGAGCATCACCTGCATTTCAACATTAATTGAATAATCTAATTATTTAATTAATTTCTACATCACATAATTTTGACATTAATTGAATAAATTCTCTTTATTTAATTAATTTAATTAAATTCCTCTAATATTCTTCCAAAATTAAATAATGTCAATTATTTAATTAAATCATTATCCTTTTTCAAAATTCAAATCCACATTAATTAAATAAATCCAATTATTTAATTAATTAATTCATCACAAATTCTATCTTATCTACAATTAAATAATTCTATATTATTTAATTAAATCACTTGTTCTTCTAAATTTAAATAAATCATGCAAATTTATTTAAATTGTCTAAAATCCTCTAAAAATAAATAAAATCAAATATTTTATTTATAATCTTCTATTCCTCAATCATGCACAATTAAATAAATAAATTTATTTATTTAATTTCAGTTATCTTCCAATTCCTCTTAAAATATCTTGTTAACTCATGTGCACAATCAGTCTTATTTTTAGAACTCTAAAAAAGACAAAATTACAAGTTGAGTTATCTATTCAATCAATCTTGTTTTCATCATATTTTACTAAAAATATCCTTGTGGATTGACACGTCGTGTGCACATTCATCATGGTTATTTGATTTATCTCCTCCGTTGATTCTTCTGAATTATCTAGACTGATGATCGATCTCTATTGAAACCTATATAAACCCCCCTCATCTCCTTCATTACCTCTCTCTTCGATCTTATTCTCAGGCATACTTAACAGCGCTTTGAGCATACATCGCATCGATTGAGCAACTTCATGATCTTTTGACATTGATCTTTTGAGCACTACAGTTGCTTGTTGCAACTATGGTTTCACAGCAATATTGAACAATCTACATTCATCCAAAGGGAACAATACAAATCTCGGTAAAAGCTTTCATATTTCATTGATTATTATTAATGGCTTTTATTTAGATCAGTTCTCTTTATGTTATTGGGTTTTTGATTTGTTTAGTTTAATTTAGTCAATTTTCCTCATACACAATGACCATTCCCAGATGATGTGGGTGACTTTTCTAAAAGAGAAATCAGAAGCTCTTGAGAAATTCAAAATATTCAAGGCTATGGTAGAGAATGAAACTGGATTAAAATTAAAATGTCTGAGGTCTGATAGAGGTGGAGAATTCACATCCGGTGAGTTCATAGAATTCTGTGACAAACATGGAATAAAAAGACAGTTATCTGCTCCTAGGACTCCACAGCAGAATGGAGTAGTTGAGAGAAAGAACCGGACCATCCAGGAAGCATCTAGAACCATGATAATGGAAGAAAATGTCCCTCAGATCTATTGGAGAGAAGTTGTAAGCACTGCAGTCTACACTCTCAATCGAATACAAATCAGAAGCAATACCAATAAGACTCCTTATGAACTTTGGTTTGGCATCTCTCCCACTGTGAGATATTTTAGAGTCTTTGGTAGCAAATGTTACATTAAAAGAGATGAAGATCTAGGAAAATTTGATGCTAGAAGTGATGAAGGAATTTTCTTGGGTTATTCTACTCAAGGCAAAGCATACTGGTGTTATAACAAGAGATTAAGGAAGATTGTGGAAAGTACAAATGTGAAGGTTGATGAAGGCATTGAAAAACCCTCAAGGTTTTATGAATATGATGAAGATGATCAAAATGATGTTTTTGTTCAAGAAGTCCAATCTGAAATTCAGATTCAGACTGATTCGGTAAATCAAGAAGAAGAGTTAAATTTGAATGAACCTATTCAAGAATCAGAAGTGCAAGAAATTCCCAAAGTTCCCAGGTATGTAAGACTAAATCACTCTAAAGATCAGATCATAGGTGATAAAAGCAAAGGTGTAAAAACAAGAAGAAGGATTGCCCAAGATTCAGAAGAGTACTGTCTGATTTCAAAGATTGAACCTAAGACAGCGAACGAAGCTTGCAATGATGAAAACTAGACCAAAGCAATGGAGGAAGAGCTGATGCAAATTGAGAAAAATCACAATTGGGATCTTGTTCTCAGACCTAAGAACAAGAATGTGATTGGAACCAAATGGGTCTTTCGGAATAAACTAAATGAAGATGGTGAAGTGGTTAGAAACAAAGCCAGATTGTTCTGCAAGGGTTACTCCCAAGTAGAAGGAATTGATTTTGAAGAAACTTTTGCTCCGGTGGCAAGAATTGAAGCAGTCAGACTATTTCTTGCTTTTGTTGCCTTCAAGGATTTCAAAGTATATCAAATGGATGTCAAATCTGCCTTTTTGAATGGTGACTCGGAAGAGGAAGTTTACATTGAGCAACCAGATGGATTTCAATTATCTGATCATGGTGATATGGTCTACAAATTGAAGAAAGCACTGTATGGACTCAAGCAAGCCCCAAGAGCCTGGTATGAAAGATTGGATAAGCATCTTTTGAAGATTGGTTTCAACAAAGGTACCACTGACAGTAATTTGTATTTCTAAATTGATCATGAAAATATCTTGATTGTTGAAGTATTTGTTGATGACATCATTTTTGGGGGAAGAGATAGTATGTGCAAAACCTTTGCAAATCAAATGAAAAGTGAATTTGAGATGTCCATGTTTGGGGAAATAAATTTCTTCTTAGGTCTGCAAATCACTCAAACAAATAAAGGAATCTTCATTTCTCAGACCAAATATGTGAAAGAATTGTTGAAGAAATTTGGGATGGAAGACTCAAAACCAATGAATACTCCCATGGCAACTGGATGCAAATTGAGAAAAGATGATGACTCTCCCAAGGCTGATCAGAAAAAGTACAGATCAATGATTGGAGGATTATTGTATTTCACTCAAACTAGACCTGACATTATGAATGTTGTTTGTCTTGTTGCTAGATTCCAAGCTGATCCCAGAGAATCTCATGTCATGGCAATCAAGAGGATTTTTAGATATCTAAAAGGAACAGTTGAGTATGGTTTGTGGTACCCTAGAGATCATGATTTCTCTCTTCATGCTTATACAGATGTGGATTGGGCAGGAGATGTGGATGACCGGAAGAGCACCAATGGTGGAGTATTCTTTTTAGGGAAGAGATTAGTTTCTTGGCTGAGCAAGAAACAAGAGGCAATATCTCTGTCCACTGCAGAAGCAGAATATATTGCAGCAACAGGTAGTTGCACTCAAGTATTGTGGATGAAGCAAATGCTAAGGGACATCAGAGTGGAGTATAAGGAACCTATCACAATCTTCTGTGATAATTCAAGTGCAATAAACATATCAAAGAATCCGGTGTTGCATTCAAAGACTAAGCACATATCCATCAAGTTTCACTTTTTGAGAGAGAAAGTGAACAAAGATGAAGTTAGATTAGAGTTTGTGCCTTCAAGGATCAGATTGCAGATATTTTTACTAAACCTCTACCTAAGGACTCTTTTGAGTATCTCAGGGAGAAGTTAGGGGTTATTGCCCCTCCAGTTCTGAATTAAGGTGCACTGATGTGCATCAATCCGGTGGATCTCACAATCATATTTTGTGGTCCGGATTGATGATGGGAAGCTGCTACTCAGGGGGAGTAGCTGATATGATTCTGAAGTAATGCAGGTATGTGCCCTTTGCCATTGATGTCAAAGGGGGAGAGAAGACATGTGAAAAACAAGTAATTGTTGATCTAAGGGGGAGTAGTAAAGGAATAGAAGACATGTAAGTGGTTGTGTTGATAGGGGGAGTTATGTCAGTAAGGAGTTCTTGTCTTGATGGTTAAAACAGTTTTTCACATCATATGTTGCCATCAATGACAAAGGGGGAGATTGTTGCAAGTATGAGCCTAACCGGTGTTGTCATTGATGTCAACATACTCCTGTTGCATTGATGATAATGATTGGATGAGTTGTGTGCTGAGGATATTGAGAAAATTAGTCCTAATCAGAAACAGAGAACAGTAAAGACAGTGAGGTAAAGATCCTAGTTAAGATGAAGATTAGAGGGTGCGCTTGAAAGGGTTTGTATATATGTGTCTTAAGATGATCCAGTAAAGATTTTAGAGGTCCGCATGAAGACCTGAAGAAGTTATGGCCACTTAAGTAAAACTGGTTCCGGCAGGTGTTCAGAGGTGACAGAGTGACACAAATAGGTCCAGTGAGATCCGAAAATGCAATATCCCATTCTGCGGATTTGATGGAATGTTTAGGAAGCCAATGTGGATTGATAACTCAATTGGTTCATGGTCTGGAGGTCTACAAGTATCCATTCCAATATGACAGTGATGACATACTATGTTCTTGAGGTTCCGGATGAAGGAGAGAATGATTTCAATAAATAGAAGTAGTGTGGATGTTCTCGGTGATTCAAGCAAGCTTGTGGAGGTCTTTGGATTGTGTCCAGTGCATGTTGGTGCTCCACATTGAAGATTGAGATCGCAATTGAAGAATTACTTCTGGATGATGGTGTTCCTTCTAAGTCTGGCCGACTGGATGAGTTACACATCTTGCGGATGATCTTGAAGATGTTCTGTAAAGTATGGCATGTCCCTAAAGAAAGACTGAAGTCTCAGATCTGTGTGGTCGATAGTGTGTTGATCTGCGTGAAGTCATTTTGTAATAAGTCATGTTATATTTATGTATTTTCTCTGTAATGTATGCCGACTTGGATGATTGTTCCTAAGTCAATGTCTTGTATAAATAAGGAGTTGTAAAGTCATTTTCATGTTGGTGTGGTGTGATGAGTGTGTGGTAGAGAAGTGCACAAAGTAGAGTAGAAGTATTGGGCTTAAATGGAACTAACTCAAGCATGGTGAAGATGCTATTCTTCAGTTCAAGTATGTAATACTTATTATTTTGTAGACAGTGTGTCTCCTGTAGGCAGTGGGTCTCTTGTGAGCAGTGTGCTCAGGCAATGAGCCCTAATTGGCATGTGCCATTTTGTTCTTTCTATTCTTCTAACAGAGAATACAATCTTGGGTTAGTTACCCCGTGGTTTTTCCCTTAACCGGGTTTTCCACGTCAAAAATCTTGGTGTCATATGTGTTAATATGTTTCTGCTCTTGAAATTGTTGCATTACATTTCCATGATTGATTTATTATTATGTTGCTAAATTAAGAAGAGAATTTAAGTGATTAATTGAAGAAAGTTTTGACAACTGATTCACCCCCTTCTCAGTTGCATGTCCTTAATCTAACAGGATAAGCTAAAATATATTTATGAGGGAGATGATAAAGTGAAGAACGCAAAGCTTCAAACCCATAGGGGACAATTTAAAAGCCTCAAAATGAAAGAAGAAGAAAACATAGCTTCTTATTTTCTTCGAGTCGATGAGATAGTGAACACTATAAGAGGTCTTTGAGAAATAATTGAAGATGCCGTGATCATGCAAAAAGTATTAAGATCTTTACCGCTAAGATTTTATCCCAAGTTTTTGGTGATTGAAGAAATGAAAGATTTGGATAAACTGACAAAGGATGAGTTGTATTGGATTCTTACTGCCTATGAAATGAGAACCATGGATAAACCTTCCAAAAGGGAGGCAGCCTTCGAAGCATTGAGGAAAGGAAATAATAAAAAGCATGATCCAAATGATAGTTCAAACAATGAAACAAATGATAGTTCAAATAATTAAACAAATGAAGAAGAAGCCCACTTCATGAGGAAGCTAAAGAAAGGATCAGGTAAGTTATCATTTAAATGTTTTAATTGTGGTAGAATATATCATTTTTCTTCTAACTGTCCGCAAGGAAAAAATGAGAGTAGCAACGATGAAGAGGACTATAACATGAAGAAAGGAAGAGGGTATCAACAATACAAGAAGGGTTATAAACAAGGTCAGCATGAGAAAAGGAAGAACTTCTAGAATTGCAAGAAGAGTCTTTATTCCAAGGAATATAACAACTCATCGAAGGAAAGCGACGAAGAATTTCTAACAGTGACAGAGAAGAAATATTTTTTATGGCGATACAAGCAAAGGATGATGCTCCTGAAAATGAAGACCAAAAGGGAGAAAAGAAAGATTCAAAAGATAAGAAGGATGAAGATAATGAAAAAGTAGATCTTGAGGAGGAACTCCATTTTGCCTACAATGAGATCAAAAGACTTCAAAGAAGAAACTCGAGACTAAAATCACAGCTTCAAGAATATAATGAATCCAAGGCCAAAACATCTCAAGCCCTTGAAGAAGCAAAAAAGATGATCGTAGATCTAAAGGTTCAAATCAAAGAAGCAAAAAGGATTTGAGGAAGAAGTGAGAAATCAATTGAAGGAAAAGGAATAAAATTGTGAAAGTTGGAATCAAAGATTGTTTCACTAAGAAATCAGTTAGAGAAAACAATGGCTCAAGTAAATAGGAACTTGAAGAATGAGAAGAGTTCAGAAATTTTGGATAACATCATCAACTCTCAAAAGCTTATGTTCGATAGGAGTGGTATTGGCTATTAAGAAGGCCAAAGTTCTAAGGCATCTCAATCATCAAAGAAATCAAATGAAGAAAAGATGAAAAAGAATGATGATGTCCTTAAAATCCCATCAAAGGTGAAATAAACAAAAAGAAGGAGAATCTGAAGTCAAGCATACTTCCACAAGCTAAGCATGATAATTTTAGGAAGCCTTTTCCAGAAAGACAAGCTCACATAACCAGGTTCAATCACTCCTCTGGTTATTGGTTTTTATGTAGTCAATTTGGCCATAAGGCAATAGATTGTAGAATGCATGCCCGAAATAATTTTAGTCATAGAGCAATGAACTATGGAGCATATACAAAAAATAACCTTGCATGGAACAAGAGCAGAAGTCATGGGTTCACAAACATAAACTTCAACTCTTTTGCCCCTCTTAAGGATTATAACGTCATATGCTATAAGTGCAACAATTTTGGACATACAACAAAACTCTACATAAGTGGTTTTGTGGAACCTCCTAAACAAAACAAGGAGACAATAGTCAAGCAAAAAGAGGAGAATTCAAAAACATGGAGAAAGAATAAGGAAGAAGAAAATAAAGAAAAATCCATGTTGGTTCAAATAGCTCTACACGCACGAAATGAAGGTCAATGGTACATTGACAACGGTTATTCAAAACATATGACAGGTGATAAAAGTAAATTCCTCACTTTAAAATGGATGAATGGTGGAACAGTGAAGTTTAGAGATAATGCCTCTACAAAAATATCAAGGAAAGGCACTCTTAGTCTTGATAATGGTAAGACAAGAACTGAAAATGTGCTATATGTTGAAGGGCTGAGACACAGCCTCCTAAGTGTGAGCCAAATGTGTGACCAAGGGCACACTCTCACATTTCATGTAGAAGGATGTGAGGTCAGCAAAATAGGAAAATGAATTGCAAAAGCCAGTAGAGCAGTGAACAATCTCTATATTCTTAGTGAAATCAGAGGTGAGACATGTTGTATAAGTCAAGAAGATGAGAGTTGGTTATGTCACAGGAAAATGGGGCACATAAACTTTGTCAACCTTGTCAGAATTAGCCGTAAGGAAGAGATAAGATACATGCCAAGAATTTCAAAACCCTCGAATATCATTTGTAAATAACACCAACTTGGGAAGCAGACTAGAGGAAGCTTCAAGTCGAAGGAATATTCTACACTGAAACCTTTAGATCTTGTACATATAGATCTCTATGGACCTACTAGGACAAAAGGAATGCAAGGATCAAAAGTAACCCAATTCATATGGTGTCTTATAGTAAGGTACTTTATGTTGTTGATTGATGATTTTTCTAGAATGAATTGGGTTACTTTTCTGAAAGAAAAATCTGAAGCACTTGACAAGTTTGAGGCATTCAAGGCCTTAGTGGAGAATGAGGCAGGTTTAAAGATCAAATGTCTTAGATCAGATGGAGGAGAATTCACCTCAAATGAGTTTGAAGATTTTTGTGAAAAGCACGGGATAAGGAGACATTATTCTACTACAAGAACACAACAAAATGAAGTTGTGGAAAGGAAGAATATAATAGTTCAAGAAATGGCTAGGGCCATGCTAAATGAGTCCAGGATACCTGACACATTATGGAGAGATGCAGTTCATACCATTGTTTACATTCTAAATTGTGGACAACTTAGAGTAAATGATTATAAGACACCATATGAATTATGAAAAGGAAGGCCTGCAACAATGAAGCACTTCAAAGTATTTGGAAGCACATGCTATATAAGGAGAGATGAAGAAGATTTGGTAAAGTTTGACTCCAGGGTTGATGAAGGGATATTCCTTGGTTACTCATCAAGGAGTAAAGCATACAAATGTTACAATAAGAGGATGCATAAGATTGTTGAGAGTATAAATTTAAAGGTAGATGAGGAAATATACTATAAAGAAAAAGCACAAGAAGTTGATCCTCAACCTGAAGAAAATGGCAAGGAAGAGGAAAGTGAACATGAGGATGTTGAGCAACAAGATCAAAAGACTCCATCAAAAATGCCATCTAAAACACCCTCTAGATTTGTCCAAAGAAATCATCTAGAAGACTTGATTATAGGTGACAAAGATGGAGAAATAAAGACAAGAAGGAGATTGGAAAATGAAATTTTGTCTGCTTTCCAAATAGAACCCAAGAATTTTAAAGAAGCGAGGACAAACATTGGATAAGTGCCATGGAAGAAGAATTGAATCAGATATAAAATAATGAAACTTGGGAGGTTGTCCCAAGCCCCAAAGATAAGAATGTGATTGGTACTAAGTGGGTGTTTAGAAACAAACTGAATGAGGATGGTCAAGTGGTAAGGAATTGTCTACTATAGAAAAGAGAGAAGGATAACATTTGCAAACTAGGTCAAGTCCCTCTTTTCAAGTACACCAACATTCAAAATATGAACCGAGCTTGATCACTATGAGAGTGATAAGCTACAAATATCCTATTCCTCTTTATTGTACCTAAAAAGGTGTCTCAACTAGAGTTATGCAAACCCTAACAAGCCAAGGATAGATCAAACCCTAGTTGTAAAATATGCACTAATAGACGGATTTCAAGAGAAGTAACACAGACTGATCATAGAAATGTAAATAAAGAGTAACAATGACTGTGCACCTAAAATTTAGATGCCTGCTAGACTCAAACACTAGCCCCAATGTCTTGTAAGTTTTCTGACAACAAAATTATCTGTACCAGATGCATATATCTCTGTTCAAGGCCCCAAAACCCAGTTTTCAAGCCCTGTTAGACTTGGGCACTAGCCCCAATGTCTGACAGATATTTTGATGATGAAACTACAATTTCCATGATGACTGTACCTGTAACACCTACTTCTCCTTCGCTTCTTTCTTTTTGATCTTCCCGAATCTATCCTACACAAACAAAATAAGAAGGATGGTTGTGGATACATAGGAGTTTGCCTCCGTCAAACCCTGTCTTCGGTATTTCTACCTCAACAATAGCCAATGTCAAAGTATGCAGATGCATGTGCTTGTAAACCAAATGTGTAAGCATAAATAAATGCAAGATCCTAAATGACTCAAGCATCAAGGATTAGATCCACAAATATTTCACTCAAGGAAACAACTTCACCTCAAGGAGATGACATCAATGAAGACTTGTAGAACAAGAAGGCGAGGCAGCCATATCTGTGGAGGATTTGAAAACTCAAGTTGGAGGCTTCAACCCTTCTCCCGATCATATAAAGGGTTTGGCAAAATCTAGGAAGAGCAAGATAGACAATATCTTGATTCCTAATCTCCACAACATATCTCCATGATAGCAAAGATAAAACTCTTCAATGAGCTTCAACACTTTGTAGACTTCAATAGCAATAGTAGTAGAATTTCGACGTAGTAAGCTTGCATGTGAATTGTGTGTGTTAAAATGATTTTCAATTCTCTTTAAATACCTAATCTTAGGAAGGAAAAGGAATTCAAAATAACATGCTGACATCGAGTGAAAAACAAATTTTGAATTCAGAATCTCAAAGCACATAAAAAAAGTCAACACCAAAATAAAACTTGGAATCTAGAGATTTAGGGCAGGACTAGAACGCAGGCACCCAAGTCTAGCTCCCAAATTTTACTTGAAATCAAGCTTAAGGGTGTCTAGAATGTCTGAAATTCATCATCTCTTTCCAGGTTTTTTTGTTAGATGCTTTGAAATGCGACATTTCGTCGATAAGGCAGTCATTAATCAAGGCTTAGATAGGTCCAATAATGAAAGGGGTTAAGGGACACTAAAATGTAGGAGCTAAACTTAGTGAATTGTGCTAACCCAAGTAGGAGCACAATTTATGACATAACATTTAGCCCCCACTTTAGTGGCCATATGAAACTACGTGCATATGCAACTAAAGGAACGTATGTAATGTAATCACAAAAAGGATACCAAAAAGGATACTGTAGACGAAGTCGAATGTTGCCACACAGAACGTAGAAGCCCCCAATCTGTAATCTTGCAAGATCACAAAGGTTAGGAACCACAACCTGCAAAGAAAGATATGTTAGATGAAATCATTAAACCAACCTACAAACAACAAATGAATAAGTCAGTCATAAACACTAAAGGGGTGAGTGATGAGACATGATTAGGGTGGAAATCATGGGAGATATATGCCCCCTTGTTTCTATTTTCTTAGTCCAAAAAGGATAAACAAGGTATAAGTAAGGGGAGTTTTCACTTTTTCACCCATTCATTTGTCACTTTCACTTTTAGAGGAGAAGAAGAGAGCTACGATGCCGACCCAACATCTGTATCAGGCCCCGAGACTCGATGCACTATGGTCCCAAGTGGCAAATGGGTGATTTGAGCATGAGGTAGGACTCTAAGTTGTACTTTTTGCATCAATTTATCTTAATTTTTTGTACTTCTTATTATTTTGTGTACCTTTTATGGTGTAATGGATAGAGGTTCCTGTCTGGTGTGCCCAACTCCATCTAGGGCGCCCAAGTCTGGAAAGGACAAGGGCCCAAGGGGACAAGGCACAGTTAGATTAGATATGTATGAGTGTTTGATTTTTGATGAGTATGTACTGATTTGAATATGTTTGATGCACAAGACGTCCCTGGGATGCGGGAGCACACTAGTGGCTGACTCATGACATTACTGCGGGACCACATAGGTTCTATCTCCATTGAGGACCGCAGTCTCCTTCAGGATACCAGCCTATGGTGGGTCTTTACGAAGCCCATGATGGGATATCATAGAAGTATGCTGATGGCCCTAATGGAGAGATCGAATGCAAACATGTCTACCTTCCATCTACCCACATGCGAGATGACCATTATACTTGAGGATGTATACCGGATACTATGACTTCCAGTCTGAGGGCGAGCAGTGTGGATCATAGAGAATCACTTCGAGGAGTATACTCATGAGAGTCACAACTACTTTCTAGGTTGTGTGGTGACACCACTCGGACGAGGTCATATCATGCTTCGTTGGTTAGAGCAGTGATGCACAGACATACCCCTAGTTTGTCGCATCATGATCACTACTATTGCATTAGCGGTTAATCTAGATGGGCGAGGCACACACCTTCATAGGGTCATCGTGCACACTATCTGGGTAATGGAGGAGGAGAGGACAGTTTATGCATGGGGGTGCAGTATGCTTGCACACCTATACAGAGTCCTAGGGCATTATGTTCAGTATCAGGCACATAGTCTGATGATATGCACCTTGTTACAGGTATGGGCATTTGAGCACATTAGATGCACATGGATAGTGGGGTTTCCCATTGAGCTGACATGGACACATTCACGCACACATGCCTATCCATTGATTAGATGTTGGAAATTTGGTTACCTGCTATACTAGAGAGTAGTGTTGGATAGAGTGTGGCCTGACGACATCACATGGAGGCCATATCGCAGCTGCAGACCCTAGATGGGACAACATATTTAGTTAGCGATGATGCAGTGTGATCAAATGTTAGTTGGTCATCTATATCACATCGTTGTCATCTTTTACTTTGATAGAGTCACAAGATAGTTCGGATGCATGTATGGTGCTCCTAGCATGCGTTTGAGCTACACATGCTCAATGCATAGTGCGACGAGGGCCAATGAGGCCCCATGACCGATGATTGCCAAGTTGGTCAAGAGTGAGGATGATGGTGTAGTGGATACAGGTCCAATGCCAGAGGTAGACAATGTTAGGTGTACCCATACATGACCTGGTGGGAGATAGCTTGACCTGATCCAATTTTCCCTGCCTGTCATCTCACAAGTGATTCATGTCCATGGGTGGGATGCGGAGATGATGCAGGTGACTAGGAGGACTTCAATCACTTCTCTGAATACTATGATGATGATGACAATGATGATGATGAGGAGACATGGTCATGCTTCGTGTTCAGAGCAAGGCCATGGCGAGGGTAGCGAAGGGTGGATGATGACGAGGAGACCGAGGAGAGACTCAGGTCGAGAGATCATGGTCCAGGTCCCACGACCACTAAGAGATCAAGTTGACTTGAGTGAGGGGAGACGAGTGCTTCTATGCCCCCGACTATAGAGGCAACTCCAGATATAGCCATAGCATCAGTAATACACGATCCTAGTTGGCAGGATGACAACCTCCATAAGATTGTTGTTATATTTTGTTGATGAATACTTGCTTATGATGTGATATATACATGCTTGATGATGAGATACTGATATTATCTATATGTTGCTTTTGACAGTTGGTACAGAGGCATGGTGTGACTTTGTGAGTCATGTTGTAACAGATATAGTTCTTGCTGATGCAGCCAAGAAATGAGTGCAAACAAGATATTCACCACAACACTCCATGGGGAGACATGCAGAGTTGTTCATGCCCTTTATGAGATACAGGGTGGCTATGGAAGCAACTTTAGATCAAGTGAACCAGAGGGCAGAGCGTGCAGAGGCAAACCTCCAGTTACAACAAGATTAGGCCACGACATCCCCTACAGTCGAGGTGAGTTGCTTCCTTATTCACTTTCTAGAGACAGAGTTGGATCGAGCGAGAGCTGAGAGACATATTTCAGCAGCTCTACATGGATTCTCAGGGGGAGATGAGAGAGCTTAGAGGGGAGCTTAGGGGTCTATAATTGTGGAGTACCTCTAGGAGTCATTCACGATCGACAACCTCACATGGGCAGCCTTTTGTCACTCGTACACCACCAAGTCCTGAGGGGTCTGGTAGTCACGGTTCAACTATGTGATATGTATCTCATGTATTGTACTATGACATCCCATTTTGATGTATGAGATAGTCAATTTTGATGTATATTCAAACTTATGCCTATATATATTTAATGTTTTCCTATTTAATGCTAAGGTGTAATTTGATGTACCACATGTGATTTATGTAAATGCAACAAGTGATAATTTTGATGATCATGTGAAAATGTATTTAATACTATTGTGATTTAATCAATCTTTGCAAACTGTTTAAAATACAACAATGATTAAAAATTTTGCACATGAGTAAAGATATTATTTCTAATTAATGCAATTGTAATCTGACAACACATGGTTTAATTAGATGAAACAATGATGAATTGTGTTTAGAAGATCTTATGCTGGCTTATTTTATGAATTAAGACAAAATGTTCTATCTTGTCGAAATCAAAACAACTAATAACTAATTGCTTTATAAAGTAATATCTAACATATGATCTTAAGCATGAAATTTTTGTAAATGCATAGCATTAATAGGCTCTTTAGGAGGTGTACGTTGTTCATCGGCCAATTTATATGCTCCTAATCTGTAGGCTTCAGTGATAACATAAGGTCCTAGCCAATTAGGGTTGAACTTCCCTTTTCACTAGGAGGTGCATTTACATTACGTTGATTTTCATAAAATACGAAGTCTCCAATATCGAATGAGCTATGAATGACCCGTTCATTGTACGATCGTTGTATGATTTTTTGATGAGCTTTAAGATGATCGAGAGCATTGATATGCTATTCATCGAGAATATCTAGTTGTTGTAATCTCTTCTCTCTTTCCATATTATTGTCAATAATGTCCCTTAGGGAAACTCGCAATGAAGGAATTTCTAACTCTAAAGGCATTATCGCATCGGAACCATATACAAGGTTGTATAGTGTAGTACCAATAGCCATTCTATAATATCCCGGAAGGATATTGAATACCGACTCTGATTCCTTTCTGAAGCTTAGCATTGAATTCAACTAGGAAATAGAAAATATAGACTATTTCATTCAAATTAAAGATTTGAATGATCTTTTTATTTCAATCACAAAATTCTTAGTTTAATCTCACATACCAGTTATGATACTCAGCACCCACATAGAAATCATAATTCCAATATGTTCATAGGAATCTTCAAATGATGGAGTTGATGATCATCAGGAGTTGATTGCTGATACTCCTCAAGGTTGGTAGACTTCACTCAAGTCTTCAAGCTATATTTAGATTATCATCTTCTATAATCCGTCACCTTGTAGAAGACATTGATGATGCCAAATACATAGTGATTACCAAAATATAGTCTGCCACCAGCTATGCAAGGAATGATCGAGAGAGTCACTGAGAATGTTACGCTGATGTTCCCTGTTGATTGTTTCTACTTCATACCATACTTTGATCCTTCAATGAAAGGCTATGTTGATTCTTCAGATGCCGCCAATTCATTGATATATCATTCTATATCACTGATGCTCCTTTAATATAGCTTTTAACTCCTTACGTAGACCTGAGATAACCCATGAACTTCTTTCACTGACTGCAACTTGTGTTTTGAAAGGAACTGTTAAGGGAAATTGGAGTAAACATGAATAATCAATATAGTATATCAATAATACCCAAAACTCAATGAAATAATGAACAAAGAAGGTCAATTAAACAAACCACAATACAAAGCAAACCTCCTTTAATTCTCATCTTCCATTGATCGCCTATCACAAATGATCTTGTCTATGAATATGACCCTCAGAAGGTGCACTTCCTTGCTATGTGTTGATGTAAAAAATTGCGCAGGTTCCAACACCAACATGGGAAGTTTCAAGAATGTGGAACTTGCTACTTGAAACAACCTCTAGATTTTAAAGAAGCTGGCTCTTCTCTATCTTAAATGGGTTTGAGGAAAAAAGGGTAGAAGCTAACAGGATTACAGATACAATTAAGCAAACGTAACTATGGCGATGCACCTGAGTAAAAATATTTCCTTCAAATTAAGCACAGTGAAAACTATTCTCAAAATTTAGTTATATTAAAGAGCAGATACTGCATGATTAACATAAACAGATGCAATGAATACAATCAAAGGCTCACAATCAGATACTTTGCAATGACAGATAATATCAACCAAGGCACAGAACAAAGTTCTTCTCATTAATTTTCCAGCAACATAAAAGGCACAAATACATGCACAGGTACATTAACTTTCTAATCAAGAACAACAAAATAAAGGCAAAATGAAATTAACTGGCTGCAATAAAGTCTCCAACTTCTCTTTTTGATTCTGACTACAAAACTTCTAAAAATTCTCTCTCTGTGTATCTCTATGAAAATGTCTGTATATCAATCTATATCCTGATCTATTACAAATATTACATATTTATAACAAAGATCTAACCCTAAATTGTCTGTAACAACCGAATCCCAACGGCCCAATAGAACTGAAGCTAACTGGAAGTCTCAGGCAGTTATGATCCTTCAAATCTGCAACAGTCTTTCCTTTCCTACAAGCTCATTGGCTGGGGCAAAATATATGTGGCACACCTCCTTCATTAAGGGACAGACACATGGTGAGACCAGCACACATGAAACTAAACATTTTGTGATAGATGGCAGCGTCCGCAACAAAACAAGAAACTCCTTTGTCTCCCAGGAATGAACAAGAAAATGACACATGTCGCATTTCGCAGCCTCTAAAAACATCTACGTGTCTTCTTCCGCAAAGCCTTCAAAACTGTGTCCTTATGCTCAGGTGAACTCTGTTGTTGACAACTATCACAACCTGCATCACTTTAGAAACTTACATATTAATACTGGGACCCACAACCTCAGCACTTATTAGTTTTCAAAGGGAGAAAACTGGGACAGGTGGCATCGTCCACGTGCACGCTAACTAACATGTGGCGGCACCCGCATCACTTCTGAAACTTTAAGCTATTCACCAGAGAAGGGTCATAAACAAAACAACTTTACCTCCACGTCCACCACGTGGCGTTCTCCGCTGGCTTGAAACTCAATAATCAAGGTGGCCCACCATCTTCTTTACAAACAATAACATGATGCGGAAAGCAACATGCGGCAACCTCTGCGTCAATTAAAAGGGACACACGGCGCGCTCCACACAAAACTGAGAACTTAAGGGCTGCCTCCGCTTATGACACATGGCGACCTCCGCAGAAAAGCTGAAACTTAAAATATATGAAACAATTTACTACGTGGCGCACTCCGCACAAAAGTTAATACTTGAAACAAATACCGCGGCTTTAACTGGGGCTCGACACTTGGCGGCTTCCATAGAGAGTATTAGAAACCCGCATAGCGAACACTTTGAAACATGCACAAAAATAAAAAGAAATCCGCGGACTCACTACGACTGATACAAAATGTAGAGTCTTTGACACTCTACAGTTCTTGGTGACCAATAAGACTTCTGAGCCTTCTCAGAAAGAACTCAAAACTGGAAAAATATATATATATATATATTGAAACATAACCCAGAGTCACAAATTCTGCAAAGTTGTCTGATAAACAGACCATTCTGAATCAGAGAGTCCCTGTCTACTCTATAAATCTTGAAAAGAAAAATCAAGATTAATTATATCCTTGTGGGAAAATGTTTCCAAAATTTGTACCACAGCTTTTAACTAAAACTCCAGCTGGGCCATAGGTATCAACACAACTTCCACTTCCTTGACTGATGAAGAATCACTTAAACCCTGGAAAATTGTCTGATCATTTTGCTTGGTCAAGAGCAGGGCCTTAATGTCATCAATCATTAGCACTGTGTTATTGTCTGGGAATGGTGAAGGAAGCCCCAGTTGCACCAGGTCCTCTATATGTTTCTTCATTTCCTTCGCTCCTTCCTTCACTGTATCCAGGAGTTCTTGGTAATTTGTTGCTGCAGAATTGCAACTCAGAACCTCATTGACCTTCTTAGCAGCGACCATTCTATCATCAATTCCTGCTGCTGACAGAGTTTCATCTGTGGTGTCATATAATTTCTTCAACAAAAATTGAGAGTCTGAAACTCTTAAAGAAACAGTTGACAAGCTGGCTTGCACCGAAGTTTCAACCATCTCACACAGCTGCTGAGCATTTAACAGAAATGTTAAAGATGGCCTTAGCTGAATAATCTCCTCAGAGATTCTTTCCCAAATTGAAACATAAAGCTCTTTCACCAGATTCAAAACTCCATCATTCTATGGCCTATTAGCTAACTCAATTGTTAGCTATTTTGTTCTTTGTTGCTCTGCGAGGAGTTGTGCAATTCACATTAGCATTCTGCTCACTCAATAACTTCTATTGGAATTGTGTGGCTTGCTGCAACTTCTCTTGATACTTCTTCTCCAAAGTGGATTTCTCTTGTCTCAAAACAGTTACTGCAGCCTTTTCTTGCACTAGCTCAGACTTAAGGGAAGCATTATGGGCTTGAGTAGCCTGATGTATCTAACAAGAAATAATATTTTGCAACTATTTGTTTAGACTCTCAATCTCATTCTTCTTGGATTGAACTTCCCCAGCAAGGTTGCTATTATTCACCTTCTCCTGAGCTAAATCACTCTCAACTTTCTGCAACCTTTTAGACACTTTCAAATAATCTGTTGCAACAGCAGATGTAGTCTCATTTAGTAGCTCGACCCTGTCTTGTGGCCTAAAAAGAGACATATCCATAGCTACAACATTCATTGAATAGTCTTGGGGCTGCATCTATTCATTAGGTTTCACCACATTTGGGGACAAATGTGTGACTGTCAGTTGTTGTTGAATGGAATCAAAAAGTGACCTTATGTGTGACATAGCAAGGCTCTTGTTTTCCTTCTTTCTCTTCTTGTCCATTCTAGCCTCTCTAGCCCTTTTTGATGTGTCTGCTTGGGCTTGGAATGTAGGAGGTGAAGCAATGTATCCTCCAGCAAAGGGATGACCTTGAGGTAGGCCATAGGGAATAGCCAATAATTGTTGGCTAGGAGAAACTTGAGGAGGGGCTCTTTTTGGCACAGATGGGGAAAAAAGTGGTAATGAAATGGCCTGTGAACTGGCAATTGGGGCAAGGGCTGATGTAAGCACAACAGAAGTGGCAGGGGGTATAAATGTTTGGCTAATTGGGATTGCCACTCCTAAAGTAGAAGAAAGAGACAAAGGGGAAAAGGGAGAAGAAACACTTACTTGAGCAACAGAAGATGTGACTGGCAGTTGTTGTAGCAGTGGTTCTGCTTCTTCCTCCTCTTCTGGTTGCAGGTGTAGTTTCATGTGTTTCCTAGGTCTCTCTCATATTTCTTCCTTTGTTTCTAACTCTGCCACATTTACCACCACTGGTGGTTGCAAAGGAACAAAACTGGAACCTCCAGATGCTAAAGCTGCTGGAGTCCCTATGGTTGGTGATGACACCACACCTTTCTACTTTTCTAATGTGCTAAGGGATTGGGGCCATGAGGATGCAGGAGCAGCAAATGAGGCTTGTCCTTTCTCTTGCATAGTGTGGGGTGACTCTGCTTCCTCCTCTGATTCCTCACCCTTCCTATGAATTTTACTTGTGTCAAGGCTAGAGACTAGGGAGGGATGCCACTCATCCTAGATTGACTCCCATTTTTCATCTGTGTCAATATTCCCGAAAGAATGTGTTAATTCTGAAATTTCTTGCCTATACTTCCAATAGGCTTCAATCTTCTCGGGCCTCCAATCTTGGTCCTTCAATGACTTCTTCAGACCAGCAGACATTCTTATCTTAGGGTCATAAACCTTTTCTTTAATATAAAAATTTTCCCATGGCCTAGGCCCTTCATAGGGCAAATCAGCTAGTTCAACATATAGGTCTGGGTTGTCTTCTTTTGGATTTCTCCTATCTTCCCAGAGTGGCTGACTCTCATGTACCATTTTAGTATGGACTTTGTTGTTCCTAATCCAAGAGTCCAGAAAACTGTCTGGGTCATACTTCCATTTATTTTCAAAGATGAAGAAACCAAGGGCAGCTAGCTTTCTTAGCAAAAGGTGCTCTGCATCTCTAACCTCTAGTGCCATATTTTTCCTGACCCATGGGATGTCATACATCTTCTTTTTCTTTTTCTTGTGGCCAAATTCATTATCAACCATAGACACTTGCCGGGTCACTTCTAAGAACACGACCCTGGGGGTCAATATTTTAGGTAATAGCATGGGCTCCTCATTGAAACCATGGACTCTGATGATAGTATTGTGTGCCCCAAAGAAATAATCACAGGGAATTGGGTAGTTGGTCATAAATCCCCTTATACCCTGTGTCAATCTATGCTCTACAGGCTCAGGGCTTAATTGGCAAAAAGCAGGGGCTACAAAAAGTTCCCAAAACTCATAAGGGTTGGATGCCTTAGATAACACATGTGTCCATGCAGACATAGGGATAGTTTTGTTTTGGCCAAAATCTGGGTCATACATGTTTAAATGCATATATGGTGCAAAAAGACTATGGTTCTGATATAGCATTAGATGGAAAAGATAAGCAGAATACCTGAAGACTCGCTTGGACTTGAAATTCACAAGCTGATCAATCATGGTGTTAGCAATTTGCTTTGAGAAATCCAGCCGGTACTCTTGTGATTTGTCTACAGTCTTTAATCTAAAAATGATAACTATTTGCCAGTCATGGACTGTGTTGTCCTCTTTCATCCCAAAAATGAAGGCTATCATTGACAATGCCTCTTGAACATTTTGACTGAATTGTGCCCTCCCAGTGGGCAGTGTGGGCATCTAGGTGTTATTATCTCCCAATTGCCCATGTATTTTGCATTTTAACAACAGTTGGAAATGTGGATGTTCTATCATGTTGCAGGGCCAGCATGTCCCTTATGGCCTTGGGCATAATATGCACAATGAAAGGGCCCTGTTGTATGGTATTTGACGGTGCATGAAATAGCTCTGTGTATAATTCAATTAGCTCAGGACACAAGTGTACACTCGGAACCAGGAACTGTGCCAACCGTGAGGTCCATATTCTCATACCAAAAGTTTCAGACTACCCATTTTTTGCCTTTTGAATACACCTCTGATGTGCCCCCTCCCGGAGAGTCTTAGTAGTCTTTTGAATGCGTAATCCTTCACCTTTGCTGGTTCAATAGAATACCCTACCTTAGGGACCCTTGTTCTTGGATAGGATCTCTTTGGTTGCATGGGCGCTGAAGCGTATGATTTGCTGCTCAATAGCCTATCAATTGACTCATAAATTCAAAGTCCCTCTTGAGGAGACTGTGCTTTAGACATATCTGTATCTGTGGGGAGAATGCGGGAAGCTTGACACAGGAAAGAATGAAACTGTTCAACAAGAATGACACACAACTGAAAGGCACTTGCTAGGGACAGAAAACAGATGCAACAGTGATTCAAAGCAGAGAGATAGAAACAAATGAGAGCTACAGTTAGGATTTAATACTATTTCATTGGGGCTTTATGGAGGTAATCAATGAAACATCTTATCTTATAAATGGCATTAACGCCGAGAAATAGTTAGTGTATCTTTTTGAAAATCTACATGAAAAGGAGTGTAAGATACATTACGGGAGTGGCTATCCTTTCTAAAAAGCGTGTACTTCTGGGGAATTTGGGGATTTCCAAACAACCTTAATAAATGCGAGACCAAAAGAGAAGGGGCTTTGCACTGCAGACATGTGTTCACCGAACACTTATTGAAAGGGAAAGCGGGAAAATAGGAAAGCAGAAAAGAAAACTAACTAACTATGATACATAAGAGCCCTTGCTTAATTGAAATGTTTCAGATAGATCCCATTTACAGGAATCTCTTCAAGTTCCCCATCAATGGTCTCTAGTTCAAATGAATTTTGTTGCTTGTAGGAATGAATTTTGTAAGGACCAGTCCATAATGATTCAAATTTGCTATGTCGACCTGGCTTAGCAGCTCTTTCATCCCATTTTAATACCAATGAGCCAACCTCAAAAAAGGGATTTGAAGTCTTCTTATCAAAATAGTCCTTAACTATTTTCTGATGTTTCATCAGTGACTCATGTGCCTTTTCCCTTTTTTCCTGTACCTCCAACAGTTCAGCAAGTCTAACTTGCATGGGGCCATTCTCTTCAATTTCTATCTGCTTTAACAATTACAAAGCAGGGATCTCTAAGCTCAGTGGCATTACTATTGGTTTACCATAAACTAATTCATAGGGAGACATTTTAGTCACTTGCTTTGGTGTGATCCTGTCAGCCCACAATGTTGTATTAAGTAGTTTATGCCACTCTCTGTGATAATTGGTCCCTATCCTCTTAATGAGTCTGATTAGGTTTTTATTAGTAGACTCTACCAGACCATTACCCTAAGGGTAATAATTTGAAGAAGTCTTCAAATAAATCTCATTCCTTAATGCAAACTCTGATAGTTTGGTTGCATTATCTGATATAATGGTCTGAGGAGGACCAAACCGAACAATTATGCCTTCTAGGAATTCTAGTATAGTCTTTTCTATTGCCTCTTTGAGTGGCATTGCTTCACTCCATCTGGTAAAGTAATCTGTTGTTGTGAGGATCCATTTGTGTCCCATGCTTGACACTAGATTGATCATACCAATAAAATCTAGACCCCATTGAGCAAAGGATTCATCCACAACTATGGGGCTTAGAGGCATTGTTGCATTTCTCCTTTTTCCTGTATAAAATTGACAAGCCTGGCATTTTTTAACCAACTGATAGCAATCTGAAAACAGAGTGGGCCAGAAATATCCTGCTTGAGTCACTTTGATTGCAGTGGTCCTTGTTGAAAAGTGTCCACCTGAGGCTCCATGATGTAATTCATGTAGTATTCTTTGAGCTTCATCTTTCTCCATACATCTCAAAAGTATACCATCAACATTTCTTCTAAATAGAATATGGTCAATTAGTACAAAATGGGCCCCTTGCTACCTACAGTATCGTCTCTTATCATGGGAGAGCTCATTTGGGAAAATACCATGCTTCATAAATTGTATTATGTTTTTAACCCAAGAGTCTTGATCAACTTCTTGGATTTTCAATACATTTTCACTTTCTGTTTCTTCAGTCATCATTCTCTCCATGTTTTGAGTCATATATTGGCACAATCCTTTGCCCCTGACTAACTTGGCGGGTCTTACTTCTACATCATATTCTAGGATCTTTGTTATCCAATTGGCTCTTTTCTCAGTGATCTCACCCTCCATAATATATTCTCTTACACTAGGATGGGCCACTAATATCATAACCTTATTTCCTGTTACCAAATGTCTGAATTTTTTAAGGGCTTTTACCATGGCATATGCTTGCTTCTCCACAAAATTGTATCTAGCCTCATATTCCCTGAGAGTCCTAGAGAAAAATGCTATTGGGTGTGCTCCCTCTTGCTGATCACCTTTCTGAGTTAAAATAGCAGCAACACTGAATTCTCCCCCATATATATACATTATGAAAGATTTAGAAAAATTTGGGTTTCTTAGTACTGGGGCTATTGAAATGACTTTCTTGACTTCTTCAAAAGCCTGTCTTCCTTCTACAGTCCATTTGAAAATTAGATCTTTCTTAAGCAACAGTGTCATTGGTCTAATTAGACCTACAAAATCTGATATGAACCGGCTAACAAAGTTGATTTTCCCTAGAAAGGATTGAACTGCTTTCTTATTAACTAGCAGAGATAGGTTCATTATGGCAGTGACTCTTTCTGGATCAATAGAGACTCCTTCTTTGACACTATATGCCCTAAAAGTTTACCCTGAGGTACTGTAAAGATACATTTCTTGGGATTCAGAGATATTCCAAAATCTTGGCATTTCTTAAAAATAGCCTCTAAATGGTCAAAATGATCTATAGCATTTTTGGGAAAAATAGTGAGCTCATCTAGATAGATCAGAATGATTTTATTTATAAGTTCCCCAAATCCTACATCCATTGCTCGCTAAAAGGTAGCTCCAGCATTTGAAAGGCCAAAAGGCATCTTAGCATATGCAAAGGTTCCCCACTTTGTAGGGAATGCAGTCTTATGCTAGTCTTCATCTGCTAACCAAATCTGATTGTATCCAGAGAAACCATCCAGCAAGGAAAACCTTTCTGACCCAGCCACAGTCTGTAGAATCTATTCCATAGAGGGCAAGAGGTAATGATCTTTCAGAGATGCTCTATTCAAATCCCTGAAATATACACAGAGTCTTATGTCACCATTCTTTTTCCTTACTGGTACTAGGTTTGATACCCAGGTTGAATGCTTAATTGGAAAAATAATCTTTGATTCTAGGAGCTTTTGTAGCTCATCCACCATTAAAGGTTCAATTCTAGGATTCACTGATCCTTCAGTAAGCTCTATGGTGTGTTGGATGATATCTCTATTATAGCCATGCAGGTCTTCATAAGTCCAAGCAATCACCCTATCATGTTTTTCACACAAATCAATTAGCCTTTCCCTTTCTTGCTGGGTTGTAGAATTTCCAATTTTCAATCTTCTTCCTTCACTAACTTGGATTTCAGAATAATCTTCCTTATTTGCCTGGAACCTCCTCTTCTCTAGGCTTACATCCTCTGGGTCAAACAAGTTTTCTAAAGTGATCAGTCTTTTAAGGAGTTTATTTGACTTCAGCTGGATAATTTGGTCACCATATGCTTCTTCAATTTTGGGATGTAATTGATCAACAAACTCTCCTAATCATTGTAAGAATGAGAGTACTTGGAAATCATTATCAAAAACTTGCCAATTTTGGTCATTATCTGGAATAGTTGGTCTCACTATAACTTTGACTGACTCATTGTTAACTAACAGATCATTTGCTGGGTCAAATTGTGAACCAATCTGTGCCATTCTATCTGCCTCAAAATTTTGGGCTCTAGGAACTACCTCAATATTGAAAGCTTCAAAACCATCTATCAGGTCCCAAATTCTGTGTCTATAGGATCTCATTCTTACATTTTTGGCTGTTGCTTTTTCCCTAATTTGTTTTACCACCAGTTCTGAATCTCCTCTTACTATCAGATTCTTTATCCCCTTTTTCTTTGCCAACATGAGTCCATGCACCAATGATTCATATTCAGCATCATTATTGGTACAGACAAACTAAACGCGAATGGCTCTTAGAATTTTCTCACCATTTGGGGTAGTAAGGCAAATTCCTGCTCCAGCACCATTTTTACTCCTAGCCCCATCAAAATTTAGGGTCCAGATCTCTAAGTCTTTTTCAGATTCTTGACTCTGTGATGCTTCTTTCCTTAAAACATTTGGGATCTCTTGGTCTTCTTCAAATATGACATAAGTGCCTAGACCTGTGGAATCATAATTTCCATAGGGATCACTCTACATCATAGTCAATAACTGATTATTCTCTTCTTCCTGTTGGTCATGTTTAGTCCAGTCACCTAACTCTTCAACAAAGATTCTCTCCTCTTTATTCAACATAGCATGGGATGCTTCTAACTTTGGGGTCGGTTCATTTGTGATATGATCTTTGGATAATGGCTCAAACAATATCTTCATCTTTGTCCCATATTTGGTTCTCAGGATGAGGTGTGACCAATCTAGTGACATGTAACCTCCTATTTTGGCTGTGAAATCTCTGGATAAGCATAAACCAAATACAGGGGGAATATCTATGACTACCACATCCTGATTGACAATTATATTGGGGCAAGTATATAGTTGTAATGGAAGTTGTCTGATTTTTCCTATTGTTTGAACAGATTTTCCATCCAACTACATGACCCCTCTTGTAAGTGGCTCATATTTTATTTTTAAAGCATCTGCTATCTATTTGGGCATTACTGTAGTACTGGCCCCAGAGTCTATCATTGCATTATACAACAGTTTCTTCCCAACTATTAGAGTTAAATAAAAAGGATCTAGTTTAGATTTACCTACCTCAGGTTCATTGTTTAACATGGCTGTTGTCTGCAAAGGTACAGTATCTTTGAGCTAAAGCTTCCCTTTGTCAATAGCTCCTCCCTTAGTACTAGTATGTTTAGGGGCTTCTTGACCCTGCAGAGCTTCCTGCAGGAGTGTCTTCTGCTCAGGAATAGCTAACATATCCCAAATTGATACATGTGCTAGAGTTCTTTTCAAATGGTCCACCACATTCATAGGTCCTAATGCTTGGGCCTTTGAATAATAAGGGTACCTTGTCTTTTCTAGAACCTATCTTGAGGCTACTTGATTATGCATAGGCTGAGGCATTTCTTGTCTAGAGACTGTGTTCTAATGATTTTGAAATGGAGGGGCTCCCATGATCTCATTATTAGTAACTTCAGGCTGCTCCATCATTCTCCTCTTTGATCTAGTATAATAGTTTGACTGCACCAATGGTTTCTTTGAAGTGGACGCCTCATTCAAGAATACTGAATCTTCTTCTTCAATCCATGAGAATAAAGCATGTTCATGAGCTATTTCCTCTTCCTGTTGTATGGACATCCCTTGCATCTGGGCCACCATGACTGCATTTTGAACACCAGGGGACTGATATGGTGGAGTGTTAGAAGTTGAAAATTATCCTTCTAACCCTCTCTGTTCTGCTATCTTTTGCTGCAAATTTCCTCTGGGACAGTCTCTGGGCATATGGGCATTGTTGCAGGGAAAGCACCGAGCATTTGATCCATCTGCAAAATTATTTTGCCCTGGAACAATTTCCCTGTTAGGATTAGGAGGAACAGTTTGTAAAGGTGTAGGGACTGTAACCAACTGGTTTGAAGGCTGAGGATTAGCTTGCCTTTGAGGGCCTTGGTATTGATTTGGCTGAAAGGGAGGTCTATTTCCTTGGTAACCTTAATAAGGGGGCTTTGGATAGGGATTTTGTTGTCTCTTTAGATTAATTATCTCATTTGAGAAGGTCCTTAAAATGTTCTTGACATCATCCATTTCAGATGGTTGAATAGGGGTGGTTACCTTAGCAGGTTGTTGAGGAAATGAATACATAGACATAGGTGGAGCTATAAGATTACGAGCCGCAAAGGTAAGGTAATTTCTGGGAACATGGGCATAGGAGGCCTTGGAGGCAATTTTCCAGCATCTATCAAGTTATTTTCAGCCTTGACTGCCAACTCATATGCTTCTCGTAGTGTCTGACCTCCAAGAGACTGAATCATTACTGATATATCTGAGTTTAAAGATTTAAGGTAAGACACAATAGCCATACCTGGTAATGATCTTGTTGTAGCAGGAATTCTCTCCCAAGTCTTTTGAAATCTTGAGTTGAAATTAGTCATGGCTTCCTTGTTGCAAGTATGGGTCTAACCGGTGTTGTCATTGATGTCAACATACTTCTATTGCATTAATGATAAGGATTGGATGAGCTGTGAGCTGAGGATATTGAGAAAATTAGTCTCAATCAGGAACAGTGAAGAACAGTGATGACAGTAAAGCAAAAGTCCAAGATAGGATGAGGATCAAAGGATTGGATTAAAGGGTTTGTAGATATGTGTCTTAATGTGGTCCAGTAGAGATTTCAGAGATCCGCATAAATATCTAAAGAAGTTATGGCCGCTCAAGTAGAACCGGTTCCGACAGGTGCTCAGAGGTGACAGAATGACACAGACAGGTCCGGTGAGATCCAGAAATGAAAGATCCTACTCTGCAGATTTAAGAGAGTGTTAAGGAAGTCTTGGTGGAGTGTTATCTAGATTGGTTAATGGTTTGAAGGTCCGGAAGCATGTATTATTTTGTGACAGTAGTGATAGACTGTGTTTTTGAGGTTCCAAATGAAAGAGAGATGGTTTTTAGTAAACAGATGAAGTGTGGATGTTCTTGGTGAGTCAGGATATCTTGTGAAGGTCTTTGGATCATGTCCAGCCCATATTGGTGGTCCACATTGGAGTTGGAGCCCGCAATTGAAGAATAACCTCTAGATGAAGATGTTCTTCCTGAGACTAGCCGACTGGATGAGTTACACATCTTGCGGATGTTCTTATGAATGTTTGTCGACTTAAATGATCATTCCTAAGTTGATGACTTGTATAAGTAAGGGGTTACGAAGTCATTTCAATGTTGTCCTTGGGGTGATGAGTGTGGTGTAGCAAGGAAGAGAGCGAAAGGTAGAGCAGAAGCATTGGGCTTAAATGGAACTGATTCAAGCATGGTGAAGATGTTATTTTCCAGTTCAAGTAGGTGATACTTATTTCTTTGTAGACAGTGTGTCTCCTATAGGTAGTGGGCCTCTTGTGAGCAGTGTGCTCAGGCAATGAGCCCTAATTGGCATGTGTCATTTGTTCTTTCTATTCTTCTAACAGAGAATACAATCTTGGGTTAATCACCTCATGGTTTTTCCCTTAATTGGGTTTTTCACGTCAAAATCTTGGTGTCTTGTGTGTTGATGTGTTTCTGCTTTTGATTTAATTACATTACATTTCATGATTGATATACTGCTAATTACTTAAAGGATTCAAGTGTGTAAGTGAGAGAAGTTTTGGACAACTGATTCACCCCCCCTCTCAATTGTGTGCCCTAAATCTAACAATTGGTATTAGAGCCAAGTTCTTTTAAAAAGGAGCTTAACCACTTGAGGAGATCCAGGATGTCGTCTTACAAGAAGGACAGTCCAAAGTTTGATGGAACCAATTTTAATCTCTGGAAAGGTCACATGAAATGTCATTTGAGATGTATGGGAACGGCATACTAGACCATGGCCACAACACAGTATGTTCCTCCACAGGGTGGTCTGAAAACCCAAAATGAAATCACAAATGCTAAAAACAATTTGCAGACTATAGAGGCTCTTCTAAGTGTATTATCTGATTCAGAGCTCTCAAATTTTATTGACCTACCAACTGCTTTTGAGATTTGGCAAAAACTGGAACTTCTGCATGAAGGAGACAAATATGTCAAATGTGCAAGGTTACAAAGTTTGAAAGGAAAATTTGAAAATCTGAAGATGAGAGAAGATGAAAACATCACTACTTTTATGCCAAGAGTAAATGAGCTTGTTTGTGGAATTAGAAATGCTAGTGGAGTCCTGGATGAAGATGAGATTGTTTGCAAAATTCTTAGATCCCTTCCTGCCTCTTATAAAATCAAGGTTGCTGCCATTGATGAATTCAGAGCTCATACAACTGTCACTAGAGATCAATTGGCTGGCAAATTGGCTGCATTTGAAATGACCGAGTTTGGAGATGAATCCCCCAAGACTAAATCTGCATTCAAAGCTAGTGCTTCTGTAAAAGGTAAACAAAGGTTTGATCTGGGAGAGAACTCATCAAGGAAACTGCCTTGGTATGAAAAAGCAAGAAAAGACCTAGAAGAAGAAGTAGAAACTACTCAACTTGAAGCCCTTATTGCAAAGAGACTGCCAAGAGGATCTAGTAAGTATGAAGGCAAATTGCCCTTTAAGTGTTTTAACTGCAATAAGATTGGTCATTTTGCCTCAAAGTGTCCAGAAATATTTTCAAGGCCCAATCCTAACAGATCGAGGTTCCAAAAGAATTGCTACTATGTTCATGAAGAAGATGATAATGAAGGAGTAACAGATGATGAATCAAAGACAGGAATCAAATCTGGAAGTGATTGGGTGTTTATTGCCATCAAGGAAGAAGAACCAATATCCTCTGAATCTATCAATCATAAAGTTGTAGAAAGAGCTTTGGCTGCTCAAATTGAAGAAAAGGATGATTGGGTCATTGACAGTGGTTGCTCTCACCATATGACAGGTGACAAAAATAAGTTCATAGATTTGGAAAGGTACGGAGGAGGAGTGGTAAAGTTTGGTGATAATTCTGGTGGTAGAATCAGAGGAAGAGGAACTCTTTTTTTTTATGGAAGGAACAAAACCGGTAATGTACTATATGTTGAAGGTTTGAAGCACAATCTTCTCAGTGTTGGACAGTTGGTGGACAAAGGCTATGATCTCTGGTTCAAGAATGGAAAATGCAAGATCTTTGAAAGTTCCAGAATAGAGATTACATTCGGTACCCAAACTAAAGGTAATATCTTCCACTTGGTTGGTACTGGTAAAAGTTGCTTATTTGCTCAAGTTGATCAGAGTTGGTTGTGGCATAGGAGAATGTGTCATGTGAATCTTGATAATATCATCAAGATAAGAAATACTCAAGCTGTAAGAGATCTTCCAAAATTGGTGAAACCCACCAATAGCTTGTGTAAAGAATGTCAGTTGGGCAAGCTGAGCAGAGTCACATTCAAGAGTAAGGAATTGTCTTCTACCGGATTATTGGACTTAGTTCATACTGATCTTTGTGGTCCGGCAAGAACCAGGAGTGTGCAGGTGATAGGTACTTCATGTTGCTAATTGATGACTATTCCCGGATGATGTGGGTAACCTTTCTGAAAGAGAAATCAGAAGCTCTTGAGAAATTTAAAATATTCAAAGCTATGGTAGAGAATGAAACCGAATTAAAATTGAAATGTCTAAGGTCTGATAGAGGTGGGGAATTGACATCTGGTGAGTTCTTAGAGTTCTGTGAGAAACATGGAATAAAGAGACAATTATCTGCTCCTAGGACTCCACAGTAGAATGGAGTAGTGGAAAGAAAGAATCAGACCATCCAGGAAGCTTCTAGGACCATGATGATGGAAGCAAATGTTCCTCAAATCTGTTGGAGAGAAGCTGTCAGCATTGCAGTTTATACTCTCAATCAAGTTCAAATTAGAAGCAATACCGGTAAGACTCCTTATGAACTTTGGTTTGGCATCACTCCTATTGTGAGATATTTCAGAGTCTTTGGTAGCAAATGTTACATCAAAAGAGATGAAGATCTAGGGAAGTTTGATGCCAGAAGTGATGAAAGAATTTTCTTGGGTTACTCTACTCAAAGCAAAGCATACCGGTGTTATAACAAGAGACTGAGAAAGATAATACAAAGAACAAATGTGAAGGTTGATGAGGGAATTGAGAAACCCTCAAGATTTTATGAATATGATGAAGATGATCAGAATGATGTTCTGATTCAAGGAGCCCAAACCTCTTTTGAAAGTCAGATTCAAACTGATCTGATAAATCAGGAAGAAGAGTTAAGTTTGAATGAGCCTGATCAAGAAGCAGAAGTGCAAGAAACTCCCAATGTTCTAAGGTATGTAAGACTGAACCACTCTGAAGATCAGATCATAGGTGACAAAAGCAAATGTGTGCAAACTAGAAGGAGAATTGCTCAAAACTCAGATGAGTATTGTCTGATGTCAAAGATTGAACCTAAGACAATAAATGAAGCTTGCAATGATGAAAACTGGACCAAAGCAATGCAGGAAGAGTTGATGCAAATTGAGAAAAAACACAGTTGGTATCTTGTTCCCAGACCTAGAAACAAGAATGTGATTGGAACCAAATGGGTCTTCCGGAACAAACTAAATGAAGTTGGTGAAGTAATCAGAAATAAAGCTAGATTGGTCTGCAAAGGATATTCTCAAATAGGAGTTGATTTTGAAGAAACTTTTGCTCCAGTAGCAAGAATTGAAGCAGTTAGATTATTACTTTCATTTGCTACCTTCAAAGATTTCAAAGTATATCAGATGGATGTAAAGTCTTCCTTCCTAAATGGTGACTTGGAAGAAGAAGTGTACATTGAGCAACCGGATGGATTTCAATTGTCTGATCATGGTAATATGGTCTGCAAGTTGAAGAAAGCACTGTATGGACTGAAGCAAGCCCCAAGAGCCTGGTATGAAAGATTGGATAAACATCTTTTGAAGATTGGTTTCAACAAAGGTACTGCTGACAGTAATTTGTATTTCAAAATTGATCATGAAAACATTTTGATTGTTGAAGTGTTTGTTGAAGATATCATTTTTGGAGGAAGAGATAGTATGTGTAATACTTTTGCAAATCAAATGAAAAGTGAGTTTGAGATGTCCATGCTTGGGGAAATGAATTTCTTCTTGGGTCTACAAATCACTCAAACAAAGAAAGGAATCTTCATCTCTCAAACCAAATATGTGAAAGAATTGTTGAAGAAATTTAGGATGGAAGATTCAAAACCAATGAACACTCCCATGGCAACCGGATGTAAGTTGAGTAAAGATGATGATTCTCCTAAGGTTGATCAGACAAAGTATAGGTCAATGATTTGAGGGCTGTTGTATCTCACTCAAACCAGACCTAACATAATGCAGGCTGTTGGTCTTGTTGCTAGATTTCAGGCTGATCCTAGAGAATCTCATGTCATGGCAATCAAGAGGATTTTTAGATATCTAAAAGGGACAGTTGAGTATGGTCTATGGTATCCTAGAGATCATGATTTCTCTCTTCATGCATATACAGATGTTGATTGGGCAGGAGATGTGGATGACCGGAAGAGTACCAGTGGTGGAGCATTCTTTTTGGGGAAGAGATTGGTTTCTTGGCTAAGCAAGAAATAAGAGGCAATATCTCTATCTACAACAGAAGGAGAATATATTGCAGCAGCAGGTAGTTGCACTCAGGTTTTGTGGATGAAGCAAATGCTAAGAGACATAAGAGTGGAGTATAAGGAGCCTATCACAATCTTCTGTGATAATTCAAGTGCAATAAGCATATCTAAGAATCTAGTATTGCATTCAAAGACTAAGCATATATCTATCAAGTTTCATTTTCTGAGAGAGCAAGTGAACAAGAATGAAGTCAGATTGGAGTTTGTGCCTTCCAAGGATCAGATTGCAGATATCTTTACTAAACCTCTACCTAAGGACTCTTTTGAGTATCTCAGGGACAAGTTAGGGGTTATTGCCCCTCCGGTGATGAACTAAGGTGCACTGATGTGCATCAGTCCGGTGGGTATCACAGTCACATCTTGTGATCCGGATTGATGTTGGGGAGCTGCTACTCAGGGGGAGCAGCAGATATGATTCTGAGATGGTGGAAATGCAAGTATGTGCCCTTTGCCATTGATGTCAAAGGGGGAGAGAAGACATGTTGTGAAAAACAAGTAGTTGCTGATCAAAGGGGGAGCAGTAAAGGGAGAGAAGACATGTGGATGGCTGTTGCTGATAGGGGGAGTTGTGACAGTAAGGAGAAGCTCTTGTCTTGATGGTTTTTTACATCATATGTTGCCATCAATGACAAAGGGGGAGATTGTTGCAAGTATGGGTCTAACCGGTGTTGTCATTGATGTCAACATACTCCTATTGCATTAATGATAAGGATTGGATGAGCTGTGAGCTGAGGATATTGAGAAAATTAGTCTCAATCAGGAACAGTGAAGAACAGTGATGACAATAAAGAAAAAGTCCAAGATAGGTTGAGGATCAGAGGATGCGGATTAAAGGGTTTGTAGATATGTGTCTTAATGTGGTCCAGTAGAGATTTCAGAGATCCACATAAATATCTGAAGAAGTTATGGCCGCTCAAGTAGAACCGGTTCCGGCAGGTGCTCAGAGGTGACATAATGACACAAACAGGTCCAGTGAGATCCAGAAATGAAAGATCCTACTCTACGGATTTAAGAGAGTATTAAGGAAGTCTCGGTGGAGTGTTATCTAGATTGGTTAATGGTTTGAAGGTCCGGAAGCATGTATTCTTTTGTGACAGTAGTGACAAACTGTGTTTTTGAGGTTCTGGATGAAGCAAAGATGGTTTTCAGTAAACAGATGAAGTGTGGATGTTCTTGGTGAGTCAGGATATCTTGTGAAGGTCTTTGGATCGTGTCCAGCCCATATTGGTGGTCTGCATTGGAGTTGGAGCCCGCAATTGAAGAATAACCTCTGGATGAAAATGTTCTTCCTGAGATTGGCCAATCGGATGAGTTACACATCTTGCGGATGTTCTTATGAATGTTTGCTGACTTAGATGATCATTCCTAAGTTGATGACTTGTATAAGTAAGGGGTTGCGAAGTCATTTCAATGTTGTCCTTGGGGTGATGAGTGTGGTGTAGCAAGGAAGAGAATGAAAGGCAGAGCAGAAGCACTGGGCTTAAATGGAACTGATTCAAGCATGGTGAAGATGCTATTTTCCAGTTCAAGTAGGTGATACTTATTTCTTTGTAGACAGTGTCTCCTGTAGGCAGTGGGCCTCTTGTGAGTAGTGTGCTCGGGCAGTGAGCCCTAATTGGCATGTGCCATTTGTTCTTTCTATTCTTCTAACAGAAAATACAATCTTGGGTTAATCACCCCGTTGTTTTTCCCTTCACTGGGTTTTCCACGTCAAAATCTTGGTGTCTTGTGTCTTGATGTGTTTTTGCTTCTGATTTAATTACATTACATTTCATGATTGATATACTACTAATTACTTAAAGGATTCAAGTGTGTAAGTGAGAGAAGTTTTGGACAACTGATTCACCCCCCCTCTCAGTTGTGTGCCCTAAATCTAACATTCCTGTGGTGCCCTTTTGATAGTAATCAATTGTTGCAGTAAAGAGAATTTATCACCTTTCTCCTTAAATCTTGCAAAGAAAGTGTCCCCAAGCTGATCCCATGTAGATATTGTGTTTGAAGTGAGAGATCTATACCAATCCAGAGCCTTCCCTTTGAAAGAGGCTGATAACAATCTTATGGCCACATTCTGTTGAGTGATAACATGTACTGCACACAAGTCAGATACATCTTACAAATGCTCTTCAAGTGTCCTTAAATCTTCACCACTGAACTTAGATAGAGCCTTCAGAGCATTGGCTAGAATAGCATCCCAAGTTGCTGGTGGTATTGGGAGAATTAGAGGACTGCCAGTGTTCCAATTTGCATAGTTCCTTAGGGCTATAGGTGCTCTCATTATTACTCTCTGTGCTGCTGCAAACTAATTCACTTTTCTCTTTGGAGTAGCTACTAGTGGTGGCAAAAGAATGCCTGGATTAGCAACAGACTGAGCTCTTGTTGTAGGTCCACAGCTCTGGCTCCTTGTGGCTCTCTGGTTCATGCGATCTTGACAAAAACTTCAAGAAAGGTCCCACCAGGCGTGCCAAAAACTGTTGATGTATAAAATTGCATAGGTTCCAACACCAACATGGGAAGTTTCAAGAATGTGGAACTTTCTACTTGAAACAACCTTCAGATTTTAAAGAAGCTGGCTCTTCTCTATCTTAAATGGGTTTGAGGAAAAAAGGGTAGAAGCTAACAGGTTTATAGATATAATTAAGCAAACCTAATTATTGCGATGCGCCTGAGTAAAAGTATTTCCTTCAAATTAAGCACGGTGAAAACTATTCTCAAAATTTAGTTATATTAAAGAGCAGATACTGCATGATTAACATAAATAGATGCAATGAATACAATCAAAGGCTCACAATCAGATACTTTGCAATGACACAAATAATATCAACCAAGGCACAGAACAAAGTTCTTCTCATTAATTTTCTAGCAAAATAAAAGGCACAGATACATGCACAGGTACATTAACTTTCTAATCAAGAACAACAAAATAAAGGCAAAATGACATTAACTAGCCATAGCAAAGTCTCCAACTTCTCTTTTTGATTCTGACTACAAAACTTCTGAAAATTCTCTCTCTGTGTATCTCTATGAAAATGTCTGTATATCAATCTATATCCTGATCTATTACAAATATTACATATTTATAATGAAGATCTAACCCTAAATTATCTGTAACAACTGAATCCCAACGTCCCAACAGAACTGAAGCTAACTGGAAGTCTCAGGCAATTACGATCCTTCAAATCTGCAACAATCTTTCCTTTCCTGCAAGCTCATTGGCTGGGGCAAAATATATGTGGTACACCTCCTTCATTAAGGGACAGACATATGGCGAGACCCGCACACCTGAAACTAAACATTTTGTGACAAATGACAGCATCCGCAGCAAAATGAGAAACTCCTTTGTCTCCCAGGAATGAACAAGAAAATGACACATGTCGTGTTCTACAGCCTCTAAAAACATCTACATGTCTTCTTCTGTAAAGCCTTCAAAACTGTGTCCTTATGCTCAGGTGAACTCTGCTGTTGACAACTATCGCAACCCGCATCACTTTAGAAACTTACATATTAATACTAGGACCCACAGCCTTAGCACTCATTAGCTTTCAAAGGGAGAAAACTGGGACAGATGGCATCTTCCGCGCGCACGCTAACTAAAACGTGGTGGCACCCGCATCACTTCTAAAACTTTAAGCTATTCACTGGAGAAGGGTCATAAACAAAACAACTTTACCTCCACGTCCACCACGTGGCATTCTCTGTTGGCTTGAAACTCAACAATCACTATGGCCCACCATCTTCTTTACAAACAATAACATGATGCAAAAAGCAACACGTGGCAACCTCTGCGTCACTTAAAAGGGACACACAGTGCGCTCCGCACAAAACTGATAACTTAGGGGCTGCCTCCGCTTATGACACATGGCGACCTCTGCAACAAAGCTGAAACTTAAAATATATGAAACAATTTACTATGTGGCGCACTCCACACAAAAGTTAATACTTGAAACAAATATCGCGGCTTTAACTGGGGCTCGACACTTGGCGGCTTCCGCAAAGAGTATTAGAAACCCGCACAGCGAACACTTTGAAATATGCACAAAAACAAAAAGAAATCCGCAGACTCACTATGACTGATACAAAATGTAGAGTCTTTCACATTCTACACTATGATTTCAAGATGTCAAATGGGAATGGCTATGATAGTTTCGCCATGAAGATGAGCTTCACAACAATGATGATAGTATAGTAACAAGTTTGATCAAAAGCAAAAAGGAATGACGTGGCTGCCAAAGGCGCGCTGTAATTCCTGCAAAGTAACAATACTGAAGGCTTGGATGAATGAAAGGGAGGAACATGGTTCAATTTATAGAGTTGGGAAAGAGAAGATCAACAGTATAGAAAGAATGAGAAGATCAATAGTATAGAACGGTTGAGGAACGTACGCGAATAAGAAGAAGACAAGTGTCACACAAAAGTTGTTTTGTTTGAATTAACTGCTTTCTTTTATTGAAGATAAGATTTGCTTTTCATAAATTAGAAAGCTTTTTTCTAATTTAAGAGATATTGATAAAAACAAGGTTGATTGAATAGATAACTCAACTTGTGATTTGCTTTTGCATGATTTGATAGAAATTAAATAATAAATTATTTAATTTTGTGTGCATGAAGAAGAAGATTTATTTTTAGAAGATTTTGAAGATATTTGAAGAATTAGAAGATAAGAAAGCAAATTAAATAAATAGATTTATTTAATTGTTGTGCATGCTTTGGAAGAATAAATAAAATATTTGATTATATTTTATTCTTAGAGAGGATTTAAATAAATTTGATTGATTTATTTAAATTTGGAAGAATGAATTTGACTTAATTAAATAATTAAGAATTATTTAATTGTTTGGAAGAATTAAATTAAATTAAAGATTTTATTTAATTTTGACTTTAGAAGAGGTAATTAAATATTTTGATATTTAATTAACTTAGAGGAATATGAATCGAAGAAATAATTTTATTTATTTATTTATTGATAGAAGAATTAGACTTAAATAAATATTAAGAATATTTATTTAGACCGAGTCGTGTCATTTTTAGGCATATACATTTTGTCCCTCTTTGACGCAATGCAGTTTACGGCATTGCTTCAAAGAATAAGAATTTATGATAATGATACATGCCCCAGTTTGCCCCTGGTACAGGTTAACAATGGTAGGATGCCCCCTCGGGAGATTGGATGGGAAGAAGGTAGAAGGACGAGAGACAAACAATCTCACGATGAAGAAGGGAAAACTAGGTTAGGTTTGAAGAAAATAGGAAGCGTTTTAGAGAAACAGGAAGAAATGGGCTAGGGAAGTAGTCATAGTCACCACACAGCCAGTTTAGGGTTTGCATGTTGTAAATAGGAGCTGGGTCCACAAGACAAGTCATTTGTACACTTGGCTTTGTTTGGTTTGTCTTTGAGAGCTTAGGAGAGCACAGAGCATAGAGCAGTCAGCACTAGGATGGATATTTCGTGTGAGGAGCACCGCTTTGAGCGAGTCCAACGGTTCGATCGGCCAGCTAAGGTAGGACCACCAATATGTATCTTGAAAAACTTCACCTAGGGTCAATTTTGGGTGTAATAAATGCTAGGCAAAATTAGGCAAAACAAAAGCATAAGATCGCAATTCGGCGCATCTGACATGCGGAACTGTGCATTTGTCTTCATGCGACGCATGTAGGTTACGAAACTGCGCATACAACAGTGCTACGCATGCATGTTATAGGTCGGCACATACATTAGGAAAAGGCACATTTGACATGAGAATCAGCACATACAATTTGGCTACGCATATACGGTATGGATCAACACATTTAAGAAATGTTGCGGAGCATCTGCCAGAAGTGGCGCATTTGTTGCGAAATGGCGCATGTACCTTCTGTTTCAGTGCATATGATATAGATAGTTAGTTTACTTAGCAAAATTGACTCAATTGGCATCCTGTTTGATGCGTCAATTCATAAGCTATCTCTGAGATTGCAGGAGATGTAGTGTGTTGTTTTGATTAATTTGATATGCTAAGTTAGTTGATATGATTCTATAGATATGTTGAGCATGATACTTGCAGCTTTAGGTTGACGCCTTGCCTTACATGCTTGCAGGAGGACATACGAGATACATTGATGTCGAGGGAGTAGTTTCCCTTGCCGATGTTGCAGCGCTACATGCTTACAGAGATAGACCGAGAGGCGCTCAACACGATGGGATTGGATTACATGTGCTTTATGCCCGAGGTTCGTGTAAACCACGGTTTACTGACTGCAATAGTGGAGAGGTTTCACAGCGAGGATGGGACCTTTCACTTCCCAAGTGGCGAGATGACGGTGACTCTAGAGGATGTATATAGGATACTATACTTACTGATACAGGGAGAGCTTGTGGAGTACAATCCACAGCGGGATGCAAGACTCGCAGAGTGCAGGTGGGTGTTTGATGACCCCGAGCTGGACTGTTAGGTTATCTCCTAGTAGGACATACATGACTACTATGACTACTTCCCTGAGCTAGTTGCAGGATTGATCGGAGGCGTTGTATGCCCCGATAGGAGATTGCATAGGTTCCCGATTGGATGGGGACGGATTATGGAGAGGATGATCATGGAGGGCACCCTTTATGCTTGGGGTGTCTGTGTTTTGGCACACCTATACCACGATATGCATCAGATGGTATACCACAGGGGTGCTAGTCTATCAGCAGGTGTCTCGCTGTTACAATTTTGGTTGTGGGAGCATATCACCATTACTAGACCGATATGTGTTTTTTCAAGACAGAGGGGAGAGCCCTATAGCTATGGATATGCAGGAGTGATTTCCCAGCATAGGCTGGGGAAGTTAGAGTACTGGAGGCATGCACTGGATGGGGTAGATGTAGTCGTTTGGCGACCATATCTAGACTGTGAGCCTTGGGACGACGAGGCGGACGAGCTACCATACTGCTATCAGACTCGGTAGCTTATAGGCAAGATGTGGTTTATTTTGGAGAGACAGATTGTCAATAGAGTGCAGAGATAGTTTGGGAGGAGACAGGGGTGACTGCAGGGACAGGCATTGTTTGTATGCACCCATGCAGAGAGTTTTAGATGGGGACCAATGGCATCCTACGAGGAGGCAGTGGCAGAGTTTAGATAGATTCCTTACATTGCATGGTCTATGAGGAGAGAGATAGCATACGCGGGGATGACTTCGGATTATGAGGAGTGGTTTGCAGAGCACCCATTCCCAAGGTACTCAGGGCCTGGAGAGTTGGTTCCTTGCATAGACGAGGAGGATACAAATGATGAGGGCGGGGCTGGCAGGAGGAGGAGGAGACGGGGGAGGAGAGGAGGACGAGGAGAGGGAGGAGATGGGGGAGATGGAGGAGGGGGAGATGGCGGAGATGGAGGAGGGGGAGGTAGAGTGAGACAGAGGAGGAGATCTGGGAAGGGATCTTCTCACCAGTAGTAGGCAGTGCAGCCACAGGTTGCACAACAGGTTCAGATGCCACCACCTCAGCAGGTGGCACAGTAGCAAGTGCCCCGGTAGTAGGTGCAGGGATAGGCCCCTCAGGATCTAGTGCAGCCGGATGCTTAGGAGAGGGCCATTGCTATGTTGAGAGGACAGGTCAGGTAGCTAAGGGCACAACTCAGGATGGCTGAGGCTCGACGGGAGTCAGATGCAGGCCGCATGTCAAAGATCTCAAGAGAGCGAGATGCAACTGAGGCCAGGGTGCGAGTGATTAGGGTAGAGAGAGACATAGCCGTAGCAGCCCTTGGGACAGATGGCACTAGTACATTTCTGGTTGGACAGGTATAGCAGGCAGAGGCACAGCTTGCCATGGCTCAGGCACAGTTGGCACAGGTGCAGCAGCAGTTAGTGCAGGTACAGGGTGAGCTTGCCAGAGCGCAGGCTCAGACGTAGTTGTTCCAGTTGATCAGAGGGCTCTGAGCTACTGGAGCCAGTCCATGGCCTCGCAGAGAGCTGGTGGATCACTTTCAGGAGCCTTTGTGATGGGTCCGCAATAGTCTGGGGCCAGTAGAGGAGGGGAGACAGAGGACACCGCTAGGAGTAGCAGTTCACAGCAGCAGGTTTAGCAAACCCTTGGATAGATTTTGGCTCCTATGTACATACCTTTTGATGGCTCAGATAGCCATACATGTAAATGTATCACTTTTGTACTTTGAGACATGTATCATTATCTTTGAGATGTACATATTGGATATGACATTGACTCAGAGATGTTCCTTTTTTATATTGTACATTTGGACATGTTTATGATATTTATAGGATGATGTAGCTTGTTTTGATGATCTCTATATGCAGTCATGTATGCTATATGTTATGGATGTTTATCTAATGCATATGTTTATCTAATGCAGACTTAGATGTTTTCTTGATGCAATGTGATGTGATCTAATGCAGACTTAGATGTTTACTTGATGCTATGTGATGTGATGTGCAAATTAACTACATGATGATGCAGATATGGTGATGCTCTAAATGTCTTTGTCTATGTTTTTTTTTGGATTTTTCTATTTTTTGACACTATGTTATGATGCAAAATGTATATGGATGACCTAATGTACTTATTATGTATGCAATTTGATTTAATCAAGTAAATGACTATCTCATGTGATATGATATGCAATCCTATGCTATGTTTTTGTTATGTCCAAATGTACATTATTGACACACAGATGACACAATGATAGACAGAAGATTGATTGAAGACTGACTTAGTAGAAAGACCCACAAGCTTTAATTTGTATTGATACTCTGTATTATTGGATCTTTTATTGCATGGGATATGGTATGGATGTATAATGGATGCAAATGGTGTTTTCTTTTGACATCTTGATGGCGCAAGTATTTTGAAGTGCCTATTTCATCATTGGGCAATTTTTTGGTACTTTTTCAAATGTTGTAAGAAAATACAAGCATCGAGGTATAATTGAACCGAGATGACCTGAGTATCACTTACATGGATTTTGATTTAGCAAGTTAATACAAGCATCGAGGTATAATTGAACTGAGATGACCTAAGTATTTCTTGCATATCAACAAACAAGGATTGCCCCCATTCATGTTAGACCTTTGATGTCCTCGATGATCTTTTGTCGATCATGTCTTTAGACAAGACGTCACATTACTAAAGATTAATCTACAAATAGAAAACAAAGAAAATAATCATGCCCCCATTATAGCATCTCTATTTTTTGACATCCTCGAGTAGCATAGGAAGACAAAATAACAAAAATCAAGACTTTGTAAGTTAACCTAACCAGCACAAAACATTCTTGCATTTTAGATGTGTTTTTCTTGCCATAATTTAGATAGAATCATTTAGAGTGCGTTAGGTATTTGGTTGCTTTGCCTTTGGATAGGTTGATGCCTTGCATCAATATTTTTGCTTTGGAAGCGGGCTTTGCTTGTACCTGCATGCCTGGTAAAATGGACCCTAAGGGATTGACCTAGTGCCTCGGGGGCTCATTGGTAAATGGCCTTGCCTACATGATGACGTAGAGGTAACGTAGTTCAGAGTAAACCCTAATGGACCTAAGACCTAGGCAATAGAAAGCGGTGTTGGCTTAGGCAGATAGAAGGATGGACGAGTGGAGCCTCAGGGGTGCATTTGAAGAAATGGCCTTGCCTACGTGAGAACGCAGAGGCAACGTAGTTCATGGTTGACCCTATGATACTGACGACAGACACTATGCTAGGCTGACACTGTAGATAGGATACTGGATAAGACCTTGGTTGACAAGGTGACAAAAGAGATAGAGTATCAAGCCATGATAGGTTATCGTTAGGTTACACAAGGTACTTTATTATGGAACAGATATGGATCGAATGGGACATGATTTGAAGGAAGAATGGACACAAAGTGATTGGTTTCTCAAAGATGGAGAAGGCAGTTTATCACAACGCCTGTTTACCAGGTTTTCACCACTTGCTTTTATTTGCATGAAAGCTAGAAGTACACATGACGCCTATTTGCCAGGTTTTCATCATGGTACCTATCTAAGGCGCAGGTTTACCAGGTTTTCACCAAAGGACAATTTTTTTTTGTTTTTTATACTTTTTGATTTTTTTGATTTTTTTTAATTTATTTTTTATTTTTTTGTATTTTATGCCTCCTTACATTGGGGTTCTCTTAGGTATAGAACCGACGAAGATGCATACTGTTGATTGGGTCATCGAACAGCTCACCCTCTGATGTTGCCAACTGATATGCCCCTGATCCATAGGCAACAATGATCACATAAGGCCCAAGCCAGTTGGGTTCAAACTTGCCTTTCTTTTCCCGATCCTGTTGATTGCGGGGATTTTCTTTAAGTACTAGATCTCCAACTTTAAAGACCCTTGGATGGACTCTATGGTTGTAGCTTCGTGACATCATTTGTTGATATGGCTTTCTGTCTCCTTTCCTCTAGTAGCTCTAGCTCTTGTAATCTGGAAACTCTATACTCTTCATCAGTTATGAGACCTTTTAATGACACCCTTAGAGATGGTAACTCGACCTCGATGGGCAAGATGGCTTCTGACCCATAAATAAGGGTGTAAGAGGTAGCACCTGTGGGAGTGCGTATACTGGTTCGATAGGCCCACAAAGCAGGATTGAGTTGGATGTGCCAATCACGGCCAACATCGTTGACTGTCTTCTTGAGGAGTTTCAAGATTGTTTTGTTGGATGCTTCTACTTGGTCGTTGCCTTGGGGGTTATAGGGTGTGGAGAAATAGTTTTGGATCTTGAATCGGTCACAAAGCTCTTGCACATTCTGGTTTTTGAAAGGTCTTCCATTATCTGTGATAATGGATGCGGGAATTCCGTATGTGCAGATGAGGTAATTGAGGATGAATGAGGAAATTTGCTTGCCTGTGATGGTGGTGAGGGGAACGGCTTCAATCCACTTGGTAAAGTATTCAGTGTTGGTTATTATGAATTTGTGGTCGTTGGATGAGGGTGGGTGAATTTTACCCACAAGGTCGAGTCCCCATTGACAAAAGGGCCAAGGTGTCGTTAAAGGTCTCAGCTCTTGAGCTAGTGCATGTATCAGGGTCCTGTGTATTTGGTACTACTTGCACTTCTTCACAAACTGATATGAATCTGTCTCCATGTTCGTCCAATAATAACCCAAACGCATGAGTTTCTTAGCTAAGGACCGCTAGAGTGTGTTCCGCAAATCCCTTCGTGCACATCTTGTAAGGTAGTTTGAGATTCTTCTCGTTCTAAACAATGGAGTAAAGTACCATCCAGACCACATCAGTATAGGGTGTTAGCAATAATGGTATAACGAGAGGTTTGGCGGAGAAAGGTTCGACGTTGGTTTGAAGATAAGTTAGGAGGGAGGGTGTTATCCTTGAGGGGGGTGTAAATCTTACCATACCAAGGTGAATTAGATCCAACTAATAGGCATATGGTGTGGGTTTCAGGATGATCATAAGTTGTTTGCTGAATTATCTCCACTAAGAACTCATACCGTGACTCATTCTCTGGGATCTCAAGGAGCGAGGCAATGGTTGCCATGGCATCTGCTGCTTTGTTTTCAATGTGAGGTATCTGTTCAAAGGAAATGATCACAAAGTACTCTTTAAAGTCATCGACCATGCACTTGTAGGGGATAAGCTTCTCATCTTTGGTTTGGTAGTCGTCATTGACTTGGTTGTGTTGGTGCCTGAATTGACTCCCAGTTTTGGAGCAATTTTTCATGCAGGCACCTTCCCAAAAAATCCAAAAAAGTTCTTAGTTTAGGGGCCCCTCAGTGTTTTTCAGCATCTGCATCACAGTTCTTGAGGAGGTGGTCTTCATGTTTTCTCCATCGGCATGTGTTCATTTTTGTGTCTTCGACATTTTGGTTTGAACTTGAACCCTTTTTCTCTAAGTTCAATGGTTCAGCGGTTTGAGGTTCATTTTTCTTCTAACGGGTCGCATTATGCATTTGCCTTGTGCAAATATTGCATCGTTGAACCTCTCACTTGAACCTTTTTGTTTTGGTTCAAGGTTCAATGGTTCAAAGCTTTGTTGCCTATGGAGTATTATTTTTGATGTTTGAACCATCGCGTTGAACCCTCGTGTTGAACCCTTTTGGTTCGGGGTTCAATGGTTCAAAACTTTATGTTTTTGGTCTTATCGGAGTGATTGGCTTCATCGGCGAAAGATTTCTTGAGTGCTCCGATTGTTTTGGCCTGGCCGATGGATGTCCATCGGCGTGTGTTTGGCTATCGGCGAAGCAAATTTGTGGCCCGCCGATGTAAGGAGTTTGGCCGATGGAGGAGCAGTGTGTGGCTGGCAAAGATGTTGTCGGCGTGACCTTTGAGATCAGCAGGAAGCTTTTTGGATGCTCCGATGGTGTGTGTTACACCGACGGAAGGGGAAGAGCCAGGGTCTATCGGCATGGGTTGTATTGTCAGGTGAACGGTGAAATGGTTGGCCGATAGACTAATCTCTGGCCGATGAAGGGAAGTGTTGTGTATGGTCTTCGGCGTGACTTGTGTTGTCGGCAAGGATGGATTGTGGTGGGCCGACAGTGGGAGGACTCGCCGATGAAGGAGCAGAGTATAATTCGTTGGTGCATCGGTGAGAGTGTGGTCTATCGGCAGAGGGATCTTTTGCTTGGCCGACGGTATTGGTCTGGCCGACAGGGGATTGCGGTGGCTTCATCGGTGTAACTGATGAGATCAGCGAAGGTTTGGATGGTTGGCCCGATGATGCATCTCTGGCTGATGGGGAAGCGAAGGTAGCGGTCGGCGAGACCGTTGAGATCGGAAGGAGATTTGTGGGGTGATCCGATGGCCTAGGTCTGGGCGATGGGCTTTGGGTTGAGAGGCGTGTGTCGAGCGTGGCAAAAGCGCTCGACACTTAGTATGTTAGTGGCCATGTTTTTAAACTATTGGAGGGTCTCCGCACCATGCATGTGGGATTAATTTCCCTACACATTTGAAACTTCAGAAATTGCATTTTGGTGGGAAAATTCTTTTTGAACGCAGCGACAGTTTTCACGCGGCTGCGGGTGGTTGAGCCATCAATGGCGACTGTAGCAGGGGTAAGAGAAATGGTACACATGATCATGTCGCCCGATTTTTGAGTGAAGACTCCCAGATGGCGGCGCAGGGCTCGAGGCTTCTCTTGTCTATTGCTACAATAACTTCTGAGCGCCATTCCTTTGTGGAGTCTGTATCTGGCAGATTTTTTATTTTTGACCATGTAATTAATTACTGCGGGTACACTTTCTGGCCAATATAGGCAGACTGTGTTACCATTTTTGACGTTGTTGAAAACTGGCCATTTTGGCTCTGTAATAAGATACAACTAGTTTTGGTTGCTCTGTGCAGCAAAACTTGTGAGTTTATGTATCTCCTGTTGTATGTTTGTGCATGAATCCATTGATTTCATGGTCAATTTTATATGAATAATGCTATGTTTGCATGTGTTATGCTGATTCTGTCTCCAGTTTTGCATGTATCTTTCTTCTGAGTCTAGATATTTAAGCAATGTTTGAGACTCTAGAACATAGAATTCCTGTGTTGAATGTCTGATCTCTTAACTTCTGCTCAAGGGGTAGATTAAACTGTTTTCAGATTGAATATTGGGAAGGGTATACTGCAATAGGGATGCCATAAGTATAGACAGCTTAACACTCTGTATTGGGAGATATCTGTAAGGTAGATATCATGTATATCCCCCTGAAATCCAGTTTTAGTTGTTCATGCTGATCATTCACAGGTGTATGTCTACCGACTCCAAGCCCTGGATAGGCACCAATCTAGCTCTGTGTTGAGGTTATATACCATGTACAGCTTTGCATCCAAAAATCAAATCAAACCATTTCATCCTTCCACCTGTTAGTTGTAGGAGTAGGATTAGGATCCCTGCGTACTCTCATACCCAACCAGACATATATGTCTAAGAATGTTGCCAACCTTGTGATTTGTTATACAAATCTTGGTCCTTACGTGAGAGTATTCTGCCTGTTGCTGTCAAGTTATATCTTTCTGTCATTAAGCTAGTCAAGGTCATACTTTTATCAAATAGGGACACCCCCCTTGGTGCGGCAAAACCAGAAGTGAAAGGGAGGAGCTCACGCAACCTCCTCTATTCAATTGGCTGAATCTACCTGTGCATTAGAACTGGCAAACCCTAATGCTGATTCAAAAGAAAAACCAACAGGTTGATCACTAGCTGAGAGTCACCATAGACATGTAGCTCTTTGATTTTCCATTCTGTTGCCATTTTGAGACCAATGACCAAGGCTTCATACTCTTCTATGTTGTTTGTGCATGGAAATAACAGATGATAAGACTTAGGTATGGTGTCACCGTGGGGAGTGACCAACAAGATTCATGCCCCTGATCCATGGTTTGTATAGGAGCCATCAAAGTAGAGCTTCCATGAGTGTGTTGTGATATTGAATAAGGATTCATCTGGGAACTCAAATGTCATTGGTGCGCTATCCTATAGTGGTACTTCAGCTAACTGATCCGCAATGATTTGTCCCTTGATAGCCTTTCTGTCTATATACTCAATGTCATACTCACTTAGGAGCATTACCCACTTGGCTAGGTGACCTGTTAGAGTTGCTTTGCTTAATAGGTATTTCAGTGGATCTATCTTTGTAATAAGCTTGATTGGGTGTGCTAGCATGTAGTGTTGTAGTTTTTGGGAAGCAAAAACCACATCAAGACATGATCTTTCTATTTGAGAGTATTGCAGTTCATAACCCACTAATGTATGACTGATGTAGTAGACAGCTCTTTCTTTACCTTCGTAATCTTGTTGTGCTAGAAGTGCCCCAAGAGCTGTTGGCGTAGTAGATATGTAAAGTAGCAACGGCTGTCCTTGGAGAGGAGGCATCAAGATAGGTGGGTTCATAAGATATTCCTTCAGTTTTCCAAATGCCTCTTTGCATTTCTCATCCCACCTAAATGGAATGTTCTTATGGAGGAGATGACTGAAAGGTTGACACTTGTTTGCCAGTTGCGATATGAACCTACTGATTGCTTGTAGCTTGCCTTGTAGAGACCGTAGTTGAGTTAGATTCTTGGGTGGTGGCATTTCCATGATGGCTTTGACTTTGGCCGGATCTACTTCAATCCCATTTGCTGATACAATGAAGCCTAGCATCTTGCCTGAGGTAACTCCAAACACACATTTCTTTGGGTTCAACCTGACTTTGAATTGTTCTAGTCTCTAAAAGACCTTCTCTAGCACATCCAGGTGTGATTCTCTAGTGAGTGACTTAGCAAGGATATCGTCCACATAGTCTTCCATTGTGACATGCATCATATCATGGAAGATAGTGGTCTTAACACGTTGATATGTGGCTCCTGCGTTCTTTAGCCCAAATGGCATGACATTCCAGCAGAAAGTGCCCCATGGACAAGTGAAAGTTGCCTTGTGTTGGTCTTTTGGTGCTATCCTAATTTGATTGTATCCAGAGAATCCATCCATGAGAGATAACATGGTATGCCCTATTGTTAAGTCAACTATGATATCTATATTTGGCAACGGAAAGTCATCCTTGCGGCAAGCTTTATTTAGATCTCTGAAATCATTGCATAGTCTGACTCGGCCATCATTGTTTGGATACTGGTACAATGTTGGAGACCCACTCTAGATAGTCTATTGCTCTGATGAATCCTACATCCAGTAGTTTCTTGAGTTCTTCCTTCACTAGTAGTGTAATGTGTGGATGCATCTTTCTAAGCTTCTGTTTGACTAGTTTCACTCCTGGATCTAGTGGAAGATGATGTAGGATCAAATCTGGATCCAATCCTGGCATATCTACATATGACCAAGCAAAGTTGACTTGCTTTTTCTTGAAGAATGGTACAAACTTAGTCTTCTCTGGTGGAGTTAGAGATTTAGCAAAGTGAATGATCTTAGGCCGTTCCTCTGTTCCAATGTTAACAGGTTCTATAGGTTCCACTACAATCTGAGACTTCTCCTGGTGCATGTCGTCAGGGAGAGTGTCAAGCCTTCCATCATCAGGTACCACAGTTGGGTTTTCACCATCAGATGCGTCCTTTCTTTTTACTATTTTGGGATCTAATACTGCCGCAGAGCGGTTTTCACCATCAGATCCAGTTTTTATTTTGATATTTTTGTGATTGGAAGGCTTGGCACCCTCTCTGAAATAAGCCATGGTATTGAGTTTAATGGTGAAGCCAGCTTTATGATCTCCTGAGGGTAGGTGGTCCCTAAGTTCCATGTAGTCAATATAGGCGTCATCGTTTTGGAACATGTCTAGTTGAGGGGTTCCTTGTAGATCCCAGTCGATAAGTTTAGGATGCATAAGGGGGAGGGAGTCGGAGGATAGATCTGATTCGTTGATAGTTTGAATGGATATGCTATGGGTATTGATAGGGATAGGGTTCAGGATGGTACTTTCATCCAAATTGTTTATCACGATAGAACTCGCACCTTCCTCAAAAGTCGTATTCTCAGGGATTGGCGAATCACACTCTAATGGTCTATGCGTTAGCGTTTATCCCTCACGATAAGGGCTATAAGTTTGAATGGTGTCAATTTCCTTGTCGTCATACAAGTGCTTTGTTAGCTCATCCCACTCATACTTATTGGAATCTGTGTCACTGTCCTCTTGAAGGGTATGGATCATTTCCACCAGACAAGCATTTGTTTTTACTTTGCCCTTGTCCTTGTATCCTAGACCTTTTGTATTTCTTACCAATGAGGATGAAGAAGGTTGAATGGGTTCTACTATTCCTTCTTTCCTTAGGCCAATGGGACCTTATCCTTCGTAACCTATTTTGTGTAAGATAGTCTCACCTCACCCATAGATTTCTGTTGGGAGCTTAGGTGGTTCTTGTTGTGTGTTCTCTTCTTCTTCCATGTAGAGCCATTGTAAGATATCTCTTTCCTCTGTTTCATCTGATAGGGTCCCCCATTTTACAAAGGGAGTTGTAGGAGGCGCAGAAGGAGCAGATGGCTTTGGAAAATGCTTGGGTCACTCAAAGGATCTAGGAGATAGAGGCATTTTGGCTAGATTGAGGCTGTGCTCGATGGAGTATTCCCCTACTCCCGTTTCTTTGATGGTAATTTTCTGCTCTTTGGGCTTGGATGAGGAAGCTTCAGAGGTAGAATCATGCTATGGGGTAGGGTATGTAGATGCTCTATTATTGGGTATGATATAATCAGGCTTGGAGCGAATAGAATTGCAATGTTGGAAGGGGTCAGGATCACCTTGGATGGTGATTTGTTTGCTATTATGAGGGAACTTTATGCATTGGTGGTAGGTAGAAGGCACAACTTTCATGGTACGAATCCATGGTCTACCTAAGAGAATGTTATAGGCCAGCTCCCTGTCTAGGACTTGACAAACAATGTCCTTTATCACTGGTCCCACTTGTATGGGTAATAGCACTGTTCCTTTGGTAGTTCTTTCCTCTTCATCATAGGCTTTAATAGTGATCTTTCTCCTTGGATCCACCACATTTTCAGAGAACCCCAATGTAAGGACTAGCTTGAGCGTGCAAATATTTAAATCGGCTCCCCCATCAATGAGAACTCTTTTGATGTGGTGTTTATGGATGAAAGCAACGATATGCAAAGGGGTGTTATGAGGTTGAGACACTGAGAGGTCATCTTGTTCGGTAAATGATATGGTACTAGAGGAGGCTAGATTTCTTACCATGGCTTGAAACTTCTCTTGGGCCAAGTTTGTGGGTACAGTTGTTTCTACTAAGGCTTTATCGAGAATTTCCTTATGGGAAGGAGACAGACGCAACAACTTTAGGATAGAAATGTGGGCCGAAGTTTTTTGGAGTTGGTCTATGACACTATATTGATGGGGGTTGGACTAAGAAGGTGATGACCATGGAGGAATGGTATTTAACGTGACCTTACCACTGCAGGTAATGATACTGCAATTAGTTTTGTTGGGCTCTAATTGTTGGTTGGGCATGACCACATTGATTTGTGGTATGTGCTCTGATATGCAATTGATGGTATAATCGAATGGCACACTTGCATAATTGGCATTATTATTCCCATTATTATGATTTTGCCTGTTGCAGTTGTTGTTGTTGTCGTTGTTGTTGTTGTTGGTGTTGTTGTATGGCCTGTCGTGATTGAGAAGTGGATCTTTGTATGCCACATGCGTCTCATTAGAGGTATGTTGTTGGGTACCTCCTTGATTTTGATCAAGTATGTCTTGAATAACATGTTTGAGATGGATACAATTGTTGGTCGTATGTCCTCTTCCTCTATGATACAAAAATCGGTGTCCTTCCAATAGTGAGGTTTGATTTGAGGTTTGTAATTGCTAGTTGGCGGGAGAGTGATCTCGTTGTTGGCTAATAGCTTTCTTAATGCAGATTCTTGGGACTCACCCAACGGTGTGAACTTTCACCTAGGATTTGAGTTGAACCATGGCTTTGGCTCCTGAGAGAACATTTTTTTGGGCATAGCATTGTTTGTCTCTCCTTTGAGAGCAAATATTGGTTGTTGTTTGGGAGCCACCGCCTTGGCATCAACTACTCCATCATTGACGACATTTTTATTCTTGGTCCAAAAATTTGACTTGTCCGTGGTGTAGTTGGAGTTAGGGGTGTCCTTGTACAACTTAAGTGAACCTTTGGCGATCATAGATTTCTCGATGAATAGTCCCATCTCAATGACGTTCAAGAATGAGGAAGGGCATTGAATTTTGATTTGATAGATGAGATCAGAGTTGAGGTTGTGGATGAACATCTCCATCAATTGCTTCTCAAGTACATCATATGAGCATTTGCTCACTAGCAGTCTCCACCTTTGTAAGAAGAAGGCAAATGATTCGCCACTCTTTTGTTTGGTATTGCATAGATCAAGCATGGAGACTTCATGTTCAATGTTGTACGAGAAGTGGGTGATGAATTTGTTGACTAACTCATCAAAGGTTTTGATACCCGGTGAAAGTGGCGAGAACCACTCCATGGCTTGGCTACCTAGAGATCTAGGGAACAGTCTCATTAAGAAAGTCTCATTGTGAGCTACTTCCATGCATGCTGCAGTAAATTCCCTAATATGATCTCTTGGGTCTCCCTTTCCTTTGTACTTGTCAAACTTAGGAGCTTCAAACCGAAAGGGGAAGGGCACCATGTCTAAACTTTTATCAAAGGGGTACGGTGCGATGTCTTCCAAAGAGTAAGTTTTAGTACTTATTCCCATCTTCAGATCTGTCATTTGTTGTGTTAGACCCTCGATTTGTTTCCTCATTTCTTCCATAGGTATATTCAGGTCTGTGACTTTCTTTCCTTTATCACCCTCAGTGTGATTTTTGTGAGTTTCCTCTGTGGTCTCTTTTAGTGTGTTGAGATCAAAGTTAGAGGGGGGTTTGAGTCCTAGACTCGCAAGATGCATAAAGTACTTGTGAGGGTCCTCGTGGAGCACTTTTTCTAGTAAGCACTGAAATTTTTGATCTTGGAGGTTCCCTTGATACTCTTCATGAGAGATATCCTCATCACTATCGTGAGAAGTAACAATGCGATTGGATGATCTGGCCATTTCAATTTGTGCTTTGTATTGAGATCTTGTTAAAACCATGCAAGGCGACGCGAGAAGCGGTGGAATGGAACTAGAGACTTTGGTGAGGTGAAGGTGGAGATTGCTAAGAAGAGGATACTTGTGATGAGATTTGGACAAGGGACTCTTTTGATCAATGATTGCAAGCAAGATGGCCGATACAAGACGATAGCCACAAGTAAGGGTACTCAATACCTGTCTTACTGTGTAGAGACTAGTCGTGCACCAAGACCACTAGCGAAGTTCTATGACTTGCTAGGGTTACTTGAATCCGTAATGATCCAAAAAAGGTCTTGCACTAATATGATATAGGACACTTTGACTTTGCACTAGGGAGACCTGATAGAAAGTGGGTGAGATGACCGACGAAAGAGAGGGTATGATGCGAAACGGATGGGATAATGACTACAAGGTAAGATTTGATCTCTAAACTTGGAACAAAGCGGAAAATGGGTATCCAGAAATGGAAAAAAATTTCCTCTAAAGTATGTGGAAGTACTCACTATTACGCATGCGCAGGAACAAATGCGCAATAGAAAAGGATAAATGCGCAGAAAGTTAACACAAATGCGCAGTACTGGTAAAGGTCAGATGCGCAGAAAAAGGTGGTAAAAGTGCAGTAAGTTAGAGTAAATGCACAGAAAGTCAGCACAGATGCACAGCAAAAAATGATAAAAGCGCAGCTTTGGTTTTTTCAATGTTTTTGCAAAATTTCAGCAATTTTTATGATGTTATTGGTCTCTTTGGTTGTAAAATGGTCTCTTTTGATCTGATTTTCTTTATTTATGACAAGAAGACACATCAAACACAAAGGATGTTTTATGGTTTTTTATTTTTTTGTGATTTTTTGACTCTTTTTGGACTAAAAAGAAAAGCAAGTACAATCCTAGGCTTCAAATGGATTACAAGGGTTTTTGGCCACTAGAACAAAGGTGTTTAATGAAGGCAACCGTTTGAGTGGTTATACATGCAGTAGTACTACTCTCTATTATGGAGTCTCCCAGCCTACAAGGGTTGTGCCTTGGAGGGTTTTGGGGGAGGTTGGCTATCAGTATAACACAACTACACTCATTGTTTGAAGCTTTTGCTCCAAACACAATTTATTTATAGTGAATAGGTAGGGCTTGTCGTTTAGCTTATTACCACTTAGGGTCATTCCTACTTGGATGAATGGTATCCAAGAGCAAGCCCCTCTAAAGGAAAAACACATGCGAGAATGATATGTCTGGCATTTTGGTCACCCAAGATAGGGGAGAGTATAGGCCTGGTATCATTCCCAAAACACAGAAGATAGTGGTTCTTTTTCCCCTAGTTAAAAAGAAAAGACTAAATGAGCTATCTACTTGGGCAAGCACAAAAATTTGTTAACTTTAAAGTGATAACAATATAGCAATGGTTCAATTTTATCCAGATAGCAATGTGTGTTCAATTTTACCCAGATAGCAGTGCTTTGTTCACTTTGAAGTGATAACAAGATATCAATGGTCCAATTTTATCTAGATAGAAATGATGTGTTCAATTTTACCCTGATAGCAGTGATTTATTAACTTTGAAGTGATAACAAGATAGCAATGGTCCAATTTTATCCAGATAGCAATGTGTCTAACTCTGAAAGATAGCGGTATAGAAATGATTCAATGATATGCAAGATAGCAATGATTCAGTTACCACCCTCCTAGTTAAGACTACGTGAGATTTGCATGAACATCCATTTACTTTCCTTTTAGAAATTGAAGTGTGAGTTAACAATTGCAGCTATATGATTCTAAACCAGTACCTAGCCTGCAAAACAGATCAGAGAACTTTCCTACGAAAAAGTATTAAGCATTAGTGAAAACCTCAAGGAAACTCAAAAAAACATGGCCTGAATCAAATGCGCAGCTTCTAAGCTTGAATGCACAGAAACAGAGCTCAGAAGCGCAGAAGTACAAATGCGCTGAGATAGAGGTCAAAAGCACAGGAAAATAGAGTATATGCGCAGAATTAGCAGATGCGCCGTAGCAGAGGTTGTATGCACCGAAACAGAGCCTATATGCACCAAATCAGTAGATGCACCATAGCAGAGGTTGTATGCGTCGAAACAGAGCTTGTATGTGCTGAATCAGGAGATGCACCATATAAGAGGTTGTATGCACTAAAACGGAGCCTGTATGCGCTGAAAGATTGGATGCACCGGAACAGACAGCAGATGCGTGCTAGGATGGGTCAAATGCGTAGATTTCTCCTGTGTACGGCTTTCTAACACACAAAAAACTTAATTTTTAGGTTAAATTTGGGGCTAGGCCCCACGGTGGGCACAAAAAATGTTAAGGGAAAATTGGAGTAAACATGAATAATCAATACAGTATATCAATAATACTCAAAATTCAATGAAATAATGAACAAAGAAGGTCAATTAAACAAACCACAATACAAAGCAAACCTCATTTAATTCTCAGCTTCTATTGATCGCCTATCACAAATGATCTTGTCTATGAATATGGCCCTCAGAAGGTGCACTTCCTTGCTATGATTCCAAGATGTCAAATAGGAACAGCTATGATAGTTTTGCCATAAAGATGAGCTTCACAACAATGATGATAGTATGGTAACAAGTTTGATCGCAAGAAAAAAGGAATGACGTGGGTGCCAAAGGCGCACTGTAATTCCTGCAGAGTAACAATACTGAAGGCTTGGATCAATGAAAGGGAGGAACATGGTTCAATTTATAGAGTTGGGAAAGAGAAGATCAATGGTATAGAAATAATGAGAAGATCAACGGTATAGAACGGTTGAGGAACGTGTGCAAATAAGAAGAAGACAAGTGTCACACAAAAGCTGTTTTGTTTGAGTTAACTGCTTTCTTTTATTGAAGATAAGATTTGTTTTTCATAAATTAGAAAACTTTTTTCTAATTTAAGAGATATTGATAAAAACAAGGTTGATTGAATAGATAACTCAACTTGTGATTTGCTTTTGCATGATTTGAGAGAAATTAAATAATAAATTATTTAATTTTGTGTGCATGAAGAAGAAGATTTATTTTTAGAAGATTTGGAAGATATTTGAAGAATTAGAAGATAAGAAAGAAAATTAAATAAATAGATTTATTTAATTGTTGTGCATGATTTGGAAGAATAAATAAAATATTTTATTATATTTTATTCTTAGAGAGGATTTAAATAGATTTGATTGATTTATTTAAATTTGGAAGAATGAATTTGACTTAATTAAATAATTAAGAATTATTTAATTGTTTGGAAGAATTAAATTAAATTAAAGATTTTATTTAATTTTGACTTTAGAAGAGGTAATTAAATATTTTGATATTTAATTAACTTAGAGGAATATGAATCGAATAAATAAATTTGTTTATTTATTTATTGATAGAAGAATTAGACTTAAATAAATATTAAGAATATTTATTTAGACCGAGTCGTGTCATTTTTAGGCATATACAGGAACGACACTTGCAGTAATACCACGCTTCTTTTTACTTTAAACTCTATTTGATGCTTCAGGCGGTGGATGTAACTAGTTGCGATGTCTTTGAAATCCACGATCAATGCTACATATATTTTAATGATTTATAATCCCCTTTGAAATATGCATTCTTCAGTGAGCGCTGGGAATGAGGAATTTTGAGTCCTTAACAATCATAAAGGAATATGTGATTCCTTGTCAATACCAACTCTCTAATCGCGATTACTCTTGTCAGTGCTTCCATCCACAGCGACCATCGTATATTCATGCAATCTGAATTCCTATACAGACTCTTCTCTTTTGAGATGCCACAGTTCCCTTCTGAATTGGACGGTGCTCACTATATGAATTCCACGTCTGAAGGACCTCCACGATATCAGCTCCAATGCCAACTGGATAGCTTTATGATCTTTGAATGCAGGTTGAGAGCTTTAAAATCTCTGAATGTTGAACAGCCTGTGGACTTTACACTAACATATCAACAAATGTTTAACGTATGCAAATTCGAATCCTTAGTGCTAGCTAGGTCCCGTGATCCACTAATCAGAAAGCCTTAGATTATATTAATCTTAAACTATAACTTGTGTCAGATGTTGTCTCCCAAGAGGCAACATAGTATGAATAGTTCAAATCAAACTCAGAAGATAAACCAATTATAAAACTTGGATATTGCAAGCTGCAAACACATATATATAAATCTGGAACAAAATACCAAAGATGTAAATATCGATTCAAAATAGACAAATTTATATTGATTTATCAATCAATAAATTTGTAATAAGAACCCTCTTCATTTTATTATCAAATCTTCATACAATCTTCAATGAAGCTTGCAAAATGGTCTCAGACCAATTATTGAAATTCTAATTACAATAAAGTTCAACTGAGAAACTTGAGTGATTTCTCCTCTACAATTCAAAAAATGCAAAGAAACCTCTCTTTGACATTGACTGGATACAAAACATAAGTCATAGACTCAATCAGAAAACCCAAGACATAAGCATCTAAAACATACTCAACAATGACTTTCAACAGCCCTTTTAAAACTTTCATCAATTAGGACAGGCCCTAATTTTATTAAATGAAAGTTTTATGTACACAATCACACCTTACAATTTTAAATGCTTTTACATGACCCTTTTTAAATGTGTGTGTACAATAACACTTTAATTCATAAAGTGTTTTTAAATGACTTAAGTAACTTAATGAAACTAATAATTTTATAAAGTAAAAATACTTTATAAAATTAAATTACAATTTAGAACCATTTTAAGTTACTTAAAATTGGGGACATATCAGTGTTAGAGACACTGTTGGCATACCAAGGTGCATGATAGTCAAGAAGTGTTGTCATTGATGGAAACAATGTTTAGAGCAGTAAGGCTAAGTGTCAGACTGTCTTCCAAGTGCACAGAGATACAGTTTTCTAGTTCGCATTTCTCACAGTTTGAAGATTTTGGTCTATGGTTTTGGAATGTTATTGAGGACCGTTAGAAGCATCTAATTCCAGGATTTCATCTTCCTATGTGTTCCAGAAGGTTGGCTACTTGTTGGAGAAGTTCAGCTTAACAAAGTGTAGTCTCAGGCAGTGCAGATTGCCTGATTGTTTTAGTCTGCACATCTCCACTGTGATAGACTTTCTTCTATAGTTATAAGGGGTTGTTGACATATGTTTGGACTTTCCAAATCCAAATTTTTAGAGATTGAAGACCTCTGGAGAGAGATAAATTTGTCTAAGTATCGCTACATGAATAGACAATGTTTGATTGTGACAAAGACTGAGTTCTAGTACTCCACATTTCATTGCATGGGAATATTTTTCTTTTTAGTTTTGAGGATATTCTTGTAGATGTCTGAAGATGGCTAGTTCCAAGTTTGAGGTGATTTAGAGTTCAGGTTGTTGAGTTGTGCTTTGACAGTTATTGTGTAGCTGTGTTAATCAGCTCATGCAAGCTGGCCTAAAGAAGTTTACGTGTGCGGTGCATTCCAAAGATTGTGATGTTATATAAGGTGGTTCTATAGGTCAAGACAACCTAGGAGAATGTGTTTATGCTTTGGTTCAGTCCACATTGGAGTTTGAGGCTGACCCATGCTATTCTACACGCTACACTCAATCAGGTTGATCTATTTGGTGTTGTGAGTAAAGCGGTTCTAAAGGGAAGGTAAAAATAATGTATTGAGTTAAGTGAGATCTATTTTACATCGAGCCTGACCTATTTCCCAATTTGAATCTTGGCACGTAATTTGTGGTAAATTTTGAGGTATATTTTTGAGACAACCTAGTTGATGATTGAAAATGAAGCTAACATCTAAGTAGAGATTCAATTTTGATGTCTAAAAGTGATACGGGAGTGCGAACTATAAAAATGAACATGATGCAAAGGAATGGTGTTGTTTTGTGTTTTGAATGATGCGATAAGTGTTGTAGATACGAATTGAGAAAGAAAAGGGCAGACTGTGTGATTATAGAGCAAAGCAGTACTAAGTTTCAGAATAGTGAAAGAAGATATTGTTTGTGCTTCAATAGAATTGTAGTCCATGCATATGTAGATGCAATTGTAATAGTTTCTTTATTTATTTCTCTCTCATTCTTTCTCTATGGGTAGTGAGCTCACTTAGACAGTGAGTCCACCTGTAGTGAGAACTTTCTTCTCTCTCTTTCTATCTCAGTGGGCAGTGAGTCCACTTGTACAGTGAGTCCACCTGCAGTGAGCATTTCTGTATTACCTTAACCAATTATAATATATTGTGATCTAACACTCACCGTGGTTTTTCCCCTTTGGGTTTTCCACGTAAAAATCTTGGTGTTCATGTGTTATGGTTTATTGCTTCTTGTTTTCATGCATAACTTACTTCATTGCAATTGAATATGCTAAATGGTTTGAGATGTTTTATATATGAATGGTTTTATAGAATACTAATTCACCCCCCCTCTCAATATTCTGAGTGTTTAACAATTGGTATCAGAGTTTGGTCCCTTGGAAGAAGCCTAACTGCTTGTGGAAGATCTTGGAGATTGAACACATGGCATTTAGAAAGTTTCCTACTCCTCCAGATGAGATTCCTGTTGTTGAATTTTTAGAAGATGAATGCATCTATGCAAATAGTGAAGAACTAAAGATTTCTCTTGAAGACCTAGAGAGGACTGAGGAAGAAATTATAAATTTGAAGAAGAATGTCAAAGAAGCAAATGAATGTATCAAAATTTTGAAAGAGCAAGTCAAGAAGCTTAAACAAAGGCATAAGGAGGATAGTGAAAAATTAAGGTTAGCAAATGAATCCATGATTGATCTAAAAGTGAAAGTTGAGGAAAAAGGAAGAATTGAAGAATATCTAAACTCAATGATGAAAGGAAAATCTGAAGATTGTACAAAGATTAAACAAGAAGTGAAACTAAAATTAGATCTGGAAAAGGGAAAGAGTTATGAATAAAAATTCAAGATAAGTTCTGCAAGGCTTGATGAGATGATAGCAAGCCAGAAAGATCCCAATGATAAAGAAGGCTTAGGGTTTGAAAAAGATGAAAGTTCAAAATCAGGTCAAGCATCAAAAAGTAAAAACAAGAAGAACAATGGCAAGTAGATCTGGAATCAAAACAAAGGAGCTAGAAGACCACTGAGAAGACAACCTAATGCTCAAAGGTACCCATATTTTAGTGGTTATTGTTATTCTTGCAATAAATTTGGATATAAGGCTACACAATGTAGGAGCAAAGTAAATCAAAATGTACCATCTTTCTCTGGTCAATGTTTTACATGCAAGAGAGTTGGGCATAAGGCCATTGAATACAGAAGTCAAAGGATGAATGACTATAACAATGGTAGAATGATTCAATCTTTTAATGGCAATTGTTTTACATGTAATAGATTTGGGCACAAAGCTAACCAATGCAGATCCAGAATGAATGGAAGTAATAATGGTTTGAATCAAAGGAACGTTGTATGCTACAATTGTAATAAGCCTAAACACATTGCAAAGTTTTGCAGAAGCAAAAGCATGTAGAAGAACACTCCGGTAGAGAAGAACAAACCAATATAGAAGATTGATCTGACAGAGACCAAGAAGGAGATGAGTAAGATTTGAGTTAAGAAGGAAGTAACAGAAGTGAATGGTGATTCTGTACTAGTACCTAGTGCAAAAATTTCCATCTGAAAACTGAGCTGGGAGATTTGGCTCAGGGGGAACATCAATGGAAAATTTTCCTCCCTCTGCCAAATGAGTAGTGCTGAGGTCAGCATGAAGATATAAATTGAAGATCAATATGTTTGATCAGTTGAAGAAAATTCAAGAAAATATTCAATTGCAGAAGATTGCAGAGAAATTTAAATCGACAGTGAGTTACAGTGAAGATATTAACAACTTTTTGAAACAAAACATTTATGGTAAATTAGGTTTTGATCGATGAAAAATTATAAACAAATTCATTTGATGGAAATTCACATTGTAATCAAACTTTGAAGTAAAGAAGGAAATCTTGAGCAACACATCAAAAAGGAGTTCATTGCATTCAACATTTTTCAAGCAGAAACCCTAACCAAAAGTATTTATCGAGGTATTTACAATTTTTCTCTCCTAATCCAAGAATTCAAGCAATGAAAATGTTTAAGCCTCATGTGATTGATGTATTAGATAGGCCTAGACCTAAGTTCAAAAGCATCCATTGAAATCCATGGAAATGGATCTGGATGATGCATTTTTTGATGTTCCCTATGAAGTTCTGCATAATGAAGATATTAGGGCTTACATTCATGTGAATATGGAAGAGTATAAAAATGTCAAGTTAGGACAAGTTTGGTTTAATGAATTGACTGACGATGAATACAATCTAAAAATAGAATTTAGTGCCCTAGCTGAGAAGAAATTAGATGTATGGAATAATTTCCCTATCTTTTGCTATGAGAATGCTTGGATAAGATATGTGTTAAGCAGGATACATGATAAATTCATGTGGTTGGATGTCCCACACATAATCAACAAGGAGGCCATCAAGGCCGTAACAAGGTTACCCTCCATCGGTACTATGTTGGCTTTGAAATCTGTGAAAAATGATATGGTAATGAAGATTATAGGGGTGAAGTTTGATAAAAGGGATTTAATAGTCAATGACGTTGAAGATTCGACAGTTAAGTATGCATCAATGCTAATTGGGTATAAGATCTATTTCACTAACGGAGAGAACTATGTTTCTGCCACCAACATATACACTGCATATCAGATGGTAAAAGAGAATGTTGACTATGATCTATGTGAACTCCTTTGGCAACAACTTTTAGATAATTTGAAGAAGACCAAGGAGTCTAATTACCCATTCAAGTTTGATACTCTCATAATCTGTTTGATCTTTTACTTCTTGAGAGAGCTACCTAGAGTACAAAATGTGGTATGGCTTAGAAATATTCCAGTGGCAATTCAGATCAAAGACCATTTACAAGGAATTGGTAGTACTGATGCTCAAAGTGCAGCCCTGTGGGGCTATTCCAAAGTTTTCCAAGAAAAGATGCAAGCTAGGGTCAGAATCCCTAGGAAAGTTGTTGAGAAGAATGAAAATGATATCATTTTTATGGTAACCAAAGATGAGCTCTTGATGGAAGCTGTGGACCTTAGAACTGTATGGATCCCAGAAATAGGATATGAGGTTCCAGAAGACACTTTGGTTGGTTTGGTTAAACTAATGGTCAAAAAACCTCGTGACACTGCTGAAGACAAGTTTGGGACTTTCAAAGAAAAGTCTATGAAAATCCATATGGAGCAAAATAAGTCACAGTCACAAAAGAAAGCATAGAAAATAGTTGAGGAATTTGCAAAGGTGGCTGGCATATCCAAGGAGCAATTACAACAGGCTAAAGCCAAGGGCAAAGAAGTTGAAGAAGCCAGTGCTGTAGAAGAACAAAAGAAGAAGACTAAAGGAAAGGAGCCTGCACCCAACACCAGGAAGTCAACTAGAACCTCATCTTCCACGACTGGTGCATCCAAGGCCTCCGGAGCCTCTGCTATTGCTGCTACAGAGAAGAATGATGAAGCTAGTGCTTCCAAACCAACAAAGAAAAGAAGAGTCAAAAGAAAAGGGCACAAAGATGTATATGTCAGTCATGGTGTTATGAAGATGAGGAGGAAGAACAAGAAGAAGAAGCAGACACATTGGTCTAGGAGAAAAAGGGACCACCCTCTATTTTGAAGAACAAACACTGGCAAAGAGGACTAAGATTGATACTTCCACTAAAGAAGGAGAGTCCTCCAGAAAGGGTAAAGGAAAAGGAAAGAAGAAGAAGAAGGATTAGAAAGGTAATGGTACTATGACTCTTGAAGCCACAATCAATGCAGTTGATGTGCAAGGAAACTTAAATCCTATAGCAGATCTGTATGATGAGAGCTCTAACGATGACAAGGTCATCATTGAAGCTGTTGTGATAAGGTATTTAGATATGTTCAATAAAGCTTTGATTGAAATTACTAGTGAATTACCTGATAGTCTAGCCAATATTTTAATTGCCAAAAGAGATGGGGCAATGGCTAAAGATACAGAAATTAAAGAAATTGTTTTGAAGAAATTTTGTCCAAGTCTCTTTGGACAAGAGAAAATCAGAGTCACTCAGAGGCTAAGTAACGATTTTAGAACCAAAAAAAGAATCAATACTCTGATGACTGGGGACAAAAAGGAGATTGAGAAATTGATGAAAGAGACCTAATAAATAACATTGAATGTGCTCAATAAGCTCCAAGTTCTAATTGTTACAAACACTGATGAAGAGGAGAAGAATCATGATGTGGGCACCACTCGTGCAGTTCTAGATGTAGATGGTGGGTAGAATGTACAATCTTCACCACCTCCTTCAGACTGAGTGGATCAAGGTGTGATCTCTCCTCTGAAAAACTTAGAAAATAATGAAGTAAGAGAACTTGCTGAGGAAAGGATTGCAGAAGAAGAAGACAAGCTGAAAGAGAATGAACCATTAGAATAAGTTGATAACTCCTCTGGTTTGGAAATCAATGTTGAACAACAAACTCCTATTGGAGAAGAGCCTCTGGAAGTTCCTACTGCAAATACATTTTCAGATGTTGAAAGGAGAGACACTACTGGTGAAAACTCAGCAACTTCACCATTAGATTCAATCAGAGAATTTTTATCAATCCGAGAGAATTACAAACTCTGTCAGCCTCTGATTTGTTGCCAATTCCTTCCACTAATGGTCAAATAAACTTGGCCAGCATGTTCCCCCTACAAAAGCTCAAATTGGGAACAATCTTTCAGGCCACATCTCAGGAAGAAATACTGAAATCACATATTGAAGATAATAAGATGATAGAGGAAGTTGTAACAGTGTTTGAGAAAAAATTTCCAGATGTTGAGAGAGATGATTCACTGAATCCCACCTTGCAAATGAAGAAACTCATGGAGTCTGTGAATAGTAAGTTTGAGTCTATTGAGCTTGAGGTAGAGAAGAAAGTTAGAGAAGAATTTGATAGCAAGAGGTTAGTAGAGCTGAATGATAAGTGCTCTAAGGCATAAATTTTGTTAGACAATAGAATTGAGTATGTTATGACAACAATTAATGATGCAAATGCTTAATATCAATTTTGCTTAACTTGGCCCATAATTACAAAGGATATAAAGGACAAGATAGAGAATCTTGAGACTTAGCTTCTAAGGCTTTCCAACACTTATGACCTTTGGAAAGATTCGAGTGGAGATCTGAGAGTTGAGATAGTAAAAGCCCATGTAAGTATAAAGCAATTGCAAAATCAAAAGGAGTCTATAAAGGATTAGACAAGCCAACTGAGAGAAATTGTGAGCTTCAAGATAGCTACCATAATGGGTTTGATCAATGAAGCTGATAAGGTCAGGAAAGTGATAGATGCTCCCGATACGATAGGTAAGGCAAAAGATATGTTATCCCCGATTAATGGGCATGTACAATTTTTGAAGTATACTAAGGCTAGATGGGATTCAGATGTAGCTCAACTAAAGATTATCTACAAAGACATCCTACCTAAAACTTAGTAAGTCTTGATTTCTCATGTACATATGTAGAAGGTTATAAGATATCTTTTTGAAAATTTGGTGTATATATAGAGATCAATTATTTAGGGGGAGCAATTTTCATTTTGTATTTATGCTCTCTAGACAAAAGGAGATCCAGTAAAAGTTCATATCATTTCCATTGATGACAAAGGGGGAGAGAAGAAGATGTGAAAAAGGTACTTTTGATGAAGAGGTGCAGATGTGGAAAATATCTATCTAAGGGGGAGAACTTTCAAAGATTTGGACTGATGGTTTTCACATTATGTGTTTCCATTAATGCCAAAGGGGGAGATTGTTGGACATATCAGTGTTAGAGACACTGTTGGCATACCAAGGCGCATGATAGTCAAGAAGTGTTGAAGTGTTGTCATTAATGACAACAATGTTTAGAGTAGTAAGGCTAAGTGTCAGGCTATCTTCCAAGTGCATAGAAATACAGTTTTCTGGTTTGCATTTCTCACAGTTTGAAGATTTTGGTTTGCAGTTTTGGAATGTTATTGAGGACTTTTAGAAGCATCTAATTCTAGGATTGCATCTTCCTATGTGTTCCAGAAGGTTGGCTACTTGTCAAGAAGAAGTTCGGCTTAATAGAGTGCAGTCTCAGGTAGTGCACGATGCCTAATTGTTTTGGTCCGCATATCTCCACTGTGACATACTTTCTTCTACGGTTCTAAGGGGTTGTTGACATATGTTTGGACTTTCTAAATCTATATTTTTAGAGCTTGAAGACCTCTAGAGAGTGAGATAAATTCTTCTAACTATTGCTACATGAATAGACAGTGTTTGACTGTGACAGAGACTGAGTTCCAGTACTCCGTATTTCACCGCATGGAAACATTTTACTTTGTGGTTTTGAGGATATGATTGTAGATGTCTTAAGATAGTTAGTTCCAAGTTTGAGGTGATTTGGAGTTTAGGTTGTTGAGTTGTGCTTTGACAATTAGTGTGCATCTGTGTTACTTAGCTCATGCAAGCCGACCTGAAGAATTTTACCAGTGTGGTGCATTCCAAAGATTGTGATGTTATCTAAAGTGATTCTATAGGTCAAGCCAACCTAGGAGAATGTGTTTATGCTTTGGTTTAGTCTGCATTGGAGTTTGAGGCCGACCCATGCTATTCTACATGCTACACTCAAGCAGGCCAACCTATTTGGTGTTGTGAGTAAAGCAGTTCTAAAGGGAAGGTAAAAATGATGTATTGAGTTAAGTGAGATCTATTTTAAGTCCACCCAGACCTATTTTCTAGTTTGAATCTTGGCACTTAGTTTGTGGTAAAGTTTGAGGCATATTTTTGAGACAACCTAGTTGATGATTGAAAATGAAGCTGACATATAAGTCGAGATTCAGTTTTGATGTCTAAAAGTGATACGGTAGTGCGAACTATAAAAATGAACATGATGCAAAGGAATGATGTTGTTTTGTGTTTTGAATGATGCGACAAGTGTTGTAGATGCAAATTGAGAAAGAATAGGGCAAACTGTGTGATTGTAGATCAGAGCAAAACTGAGTTACGGAACAATGAAAGAAGATATTGGTTGTGCTTCAGTAGAACTGTAGTCCATGCATATGCAGATGCAATTGTAATAGTTTATTTCTTTCTTTCTCTCATTCTTTTTCTGTGGGCAATGAGCTCACTTGGATAGTGAGTCCACCTGTAGTGAGCACTTTCTTCTCTCTCTTTCTATCTCAGCAAACAGTGAGTCCACTTGGACAGTGAGTCCACATACAGTGAGCATTTCTGTATTACCTTAACTGGTTATAATATATTGTGAGCTAACACTCACTGTGGTTTTTTCCCTTTTGGGTTTTCCACGTAAAAATCCTGGTGTTCATGTGTTATGGTTTATTGCTTCTTGTTTTCATGCATAACTTACTTCACTACAATTGAATATGCTAAATAGTTTGAGATGTTTTATATTTTATAGAATATTGATTCACCCCCCCACTCAGTATTCTGGGTGTTGCCAATCTTTCTGATGTTTATTAATAGTTTTCCTAAGAATTTGTCCAATGATCTTATTTGAAGCTTCTGCTTAGCCATTTGATTGTGGATAATATGACATAGAGAAGCAATGTTGAATGTGATAATTTTCAAGGAATTTCTTCACATCCTTATTCTTAAATGGTGTACCATTGTGAGAAACCAAGGAGGAAGGGATACCGATCGTGAAATTATACTATCTTGAATGAAGCAACAAATTACTTCAGCAGTCTTAGATCGTAGCGGCATAGCTTCAACCCACTTCGTAAAGTAATCAGTAGCAGTGATGATGAAAGTGTGTCCTTGGGAGGAATGAGGGGAAATATTTCTAATTAGATCCAAGCCCCATATAGAAAACAACCAATGTGAAACTTGAGCACGAAGTTCTTGGGCGAGAGCTCAAATTAAATTACTATGTTGTTGACATTGCGGGCACTTCTTAAAAAATGCAAAGGAATCTTGTTCCATGGTTTGCCAATAGAACCCCATACGTAATAGTTTTTCTACCAAGTATTTTCCTCCAAAATGACTTCCACAGGCACCAGAGTGAGCTTCTTCTAAAGCAATTGGAATTTCTGAGTTATTAAGACAAAGAAGAAGAATGCCATTATAGCCTCTTCGATACAACACATTGGATAAGATAATGTAACATGCTGTGAGTTTGTGTATGCGAACTCTTGTGTTTTTAGATGCTAAATTAGGAAAAGTACTATCACGCAAATATTGAAATATATGGGAGTACCATTCATCAGCAGTTGTGTTACAACATAAGTTAGTATCCAAGGGGGTGGCCTCGACTACAACTGATGTTTTGAGATTATGAATGATGAAAATGATATTCTTCAAGGGAATCATCATGGGATATAAGGGAAGCGGTGCTTGCCATTGCATCTGCATGTCGATTGTCTCTCCTTCGAATTGTGCCGATAGTAAAGGATGAAAATTATTTCAGTAATGACAAGGCAAGATCACGATACTGAGATAACTTATCCTGGTTGCTTGATAAGATCAAGTAACTTGTCTTACAATTATTTGTGAATCACCATAGATAGCGATGTTTTGGATATTTGGAGACAAAGTGGCATAAAGTCCTGCAATAAGAGTTTCATACTCAGCAATGTTATTTGTGCATGAGAAGTTTAGATGGTAGGAAAGAGGAATTAACTTACGTGAAGGAGGTAGCAAGATTATACCAGCACCCAAGCCAATTCTACATCTTGAACAATCAAAATATAATTCCTATTTATCATCTTTATCAGTAATGAGAATTTGATCATCAGGAAATTCCTCACTATTTTGAATAAAGAAAGGTGAAGGCGCTTTGGCTAAATGGTCGGTTAAAGCTTGTCCTCTTGAGATCAAATTTCGTTAACAACATAACCCATTTAGTTAGGCGACCTGAGAGATCCATTTTAGCAAAAAGATGCTTCAAAGGATCAAATTTTATCATGACATGAACTTCAACATTTAGGAGATAATGTCTTAACTTCTGTGTTGTGAAAACAACAGCTAAGCATTGTTTCTCTATGATAGTATAGCGCACTTCATAATCGAGCAAAGTTCGGCTTATATAATATACAACACGTTCTTTGTCGTCACTATCATTTTGTACTAATAATGCCACTAGAGCATTAATAGAAGCTGATGTGTAAAGAATAAAGGGTTTTTCTGCAGTTGCAGGTTGTAGGATAGAAGGATTAAATAAGTATTCTTTCAACTCTTCAAAGGTTTTTTGACAATCAAAATTCCATTAGAATTTTGATTCTTTCTTAAGTAATTGAGTAAAAGAGTGAGTTATATTTGCGAGTTGTGATACAAATCGACGAATGGCCTATATCTTCCCTAGTAAATTGCGAAGTTGAGTGATATTTCGAGGATATGACATGTTAACAATCGTGTCAATTTTTTGCATCTACTTCAATACCGCGATGCGAGACTATAAATCCCAACAGATTTCCACTATCTACACCAAAGATGCATTTACGGGGATTTAAGCACATGTTATATTTTTGTATTTGCTCAAAGATTTGATGGAAGATTGTGATGTGATCCTGGCAATGAATAGACTTTGCAAGAATGTCATTGACATAATCCTCTAAGATGTTATGCATGTAATCATGAAAGATAAGAGTCATAGCACTTTGGTAAGTTGCTCCAGCGTTTTTTAATCCAAACAACATGATTATACAACAAAATGTTCCCCACGGGGTTATAAAGTTGTCTTGTACTGATCTTGAGGGTTGATAAAGATTTGATTATAACCCAAAAACCATCAATGAAGGAAAGTAATTCATGGCTAGCTATTAAATCAACAATCATATCAATATTTGGAAGAGGAAAATCATATTTCAAAGAAGTGAAATTTAAATCTGTAAAGTCAATGCACATTTGAATATGGTTGTCACGTTTAGCAACAGCCACAATATTCAAGGTCCAAGGTGAGTAATCAATAGGGCGGATAAAACCAGCTTGTAAAAGCTTTTTTATCTCAGCTTTGACTAACAATGCAACATTAGGATTCATTTTATGAATCTTTTGTTTAACCAACTTAGCATCAGGTTGTAATACAATATTATTGTTGGCAATATGTGTTATCATTGATGTCAACACTTAAAGTAAGGTTAACATTCAACTTGTGATGATGCTACACTAGTGAGATACAAAGATGCAGTGGGATACAATGTTGATGTTGATGTTTAGGGTTGTTAATATTCAATAATATTCATAAGGTTCATAGTGGGTTGCTGATGTTCATGGTTGGATGTCATGCTCGGATTAATGTCAAAACAAGGTGTATTGAGCATGCTTGAGGTCTACAAAGTAGTAAGATGCAGTGATGTTCCTAATGTTCATGGTTGGATGTCATGTCTTATCCAATGATAGTAGAGAAGATATATTAAGATGGGAATTAGAAGTTCATGGTTGGATGTCATGTCCTATCCAGCAAAGAAGATACAGTTTATGGTTGGATGTCATGTTCTTATGATGAAACAATAAGATGGGAATTAGAAGCACTAAGATGAATGATGATATATTAAGCTATGAAGAGGATGAAAATATATTTTTGATGGCCTATGGCATATTTATTGATCCTTCTTATTGTTCTCAAGGATGTATATGTTGTTATATGAAGGTTTTGGCCTCTAGAAGTTGGTGAAAGTTTCTACTACAGGAAAACTGTTTTGAAGACTACCTGGGAGATTGCTCTACATTTTCATGCTTTTGATGTTGTATCTTTGTGGATTGGAAGGACAACTTCATATAGTGTTAAAGCATGTATGTTCCAAGTTTCATATTGTTTGGACCACCAGAAGAGTGGTTTGCAGTTGACAGTTTGAAGACAGTGTTGTTCCTAAATAAGGTATTCACAATACTGCAATTTTTGGCTCTGCATTTCTTCACATTTAAAGATATGGCCATGCGGTTTAGAAGTTAAGTATGATATAAAGGTGCTAAATCCAAAGTTTTAGATCATTTGTCCCTCCGCAATGAAAGTCATGAAAGACAAAGTTTTGGTCTGTGTTTTGATAGAATTAAGTAATGATAAAGACTATTTGGGATACTCCGCATTTCTTCACAATGATAAATATGGATATGCAGTTTTGAGGACATGTTCACAGAAAGGTATGAGTGCATCCATATGATTTTTAGGTGTTTTGGAGGTCCGCAAGCTTAGTTTCTCAATGACAGTGGGATACAGTGTGTTCCAGATGGTTGTTTGATCTCAGTGTGCACGTTTTAAGGTATGTGGTATAATGTATTTGTTGTGCAGAGTTAGAGGTGTATCTGAAGGTGTTGCATGAGTCAGGAAGACTCATATGGAAGAATCTCATGAAGATCTTTTATGTTTCTAGTACCGCTCAAGGTTTTTCAAGTGGTGGTGGCTGTTATACTTCAAATTTCATGTCTTCCTACTTAAGGTTGTCCTATTTCAAATGAGCAATGTGTGTGGAGGTGATTCCTTGATGAATGATGTTGTGAATTATGTTTAGGACCAAAATAAGGATGTATTGGGATCTGCAAGGCACGTGTTTTCTTCTGGAGTAGCGTGTCGTTCATGATAGGGCTTACCCTATGCAAGTTTCATGTATAATCTCTGGCCGACTTGTAAAATATAATATTCTTATTGTATTGGCCAACTTGTAATGTAATCAATATAATGCCATGTATATATTGTAAACCTAGTTGATCCAGGTGAGGCACGATTGCAAAAAATGAATATGTGAGTGTGTGAAAAGTAGAATATGAAAAACATATGCATTATGATGTCTGACTGAAGGAGAAAGAGTAGAAGTGTTAAACGCTATCTTGATTCATCTTGAAGATATTTTTGTGGCAGGAGGGAAGTAAAGACTGTGCCTAACTGTTCCAATCATCAGAAGAAAGTTTGAAGAGGCAGAATTGCAATCATCAAAGGCATGAGCTTCAATATCAGTTTTCAGGTAGTAGAAGGATTGTCATACTGTAATCATCTCTAAGTTTGTTCTCAGATCAGGGAGTAGTTGCTTCCTTGGGTTGTAGCCCTAAAAAAAGTTTGCAAGGAGTTGTATCTTCCTTGGGAGTGACCCTAAAGCAAAGTTTTTAGGGAATAGTAGCTTCCTTGGGTTGTAGCCCTAAAACAAAGTTGTTATTTTGAGCTTCATATATTGTGAGTTAATCCTCGTCGTGGTTTTTCCCTTCTTGGGTTTTCCATGTATATTTGGTGTTATGTGTTGATGTACATTGTGTTGATCTTTCATGTTTATGTTAATGCTATAATGATTAAGTTTTAATCTGCTCAGGAGGATTGAAGTTTGTTTAGATACTGATTCACCCCCCTCTCAATATCCTAGTGTGTTCAACAATTAGTATCAGATCCAAGTTACTCAAAAGAAGCTTAACCGCTTGAGGAAGGTCCAGGATGGCTAACAATGGATCTCTCAAAGTACCTATGTTTAATGGAACAAACTATTCCTTTTGGAAGCTAAGGATGGAAAACTATCTATCTTCTTTAGGGTATGGCATTTGACAATCTGTCAAGAAGGGTTATACTATTCCTACTAGTGATCCTATAGATGCAGATGAGATTAAGTTGTATGATAACAATGCCAAGGCAAAGAATCTTATCATGAGTGGGCTAGCTAACTTAGAATTTGTGAAAGTAATGAGTTGTACATCTGCTTAGGATGTCTGGAATAAACTTGCAAGTATTTGTGAAGGAGATAATAAAGTGAAGCAAGCCAAGATTCAAATTTCAAGAGCAAATTTGAGACCTTGAGAATGTCAGAAGAAGAAGACATTTCTAGTTACATGCTTCGGGTGGATGAATTAGTAAATGGCATTAGAGGCCTTGGTGGAGAAATGAAAGAAGATGAGTGTTATGTCATAAAATGTCCCCTAGGACTTTTACCTCCTAAGTTTAGCTCCTGGGTCCCTTGTTTTGCATCTTGCATGTTCATTTTTACTCCCGAGACAAAATGGCCTAAAACCCATGTCAAATGGGGCTTAAGGGACATTTGTGAGCTTAACCCTGCCCTAAAATAGGTCCCAAGGGCTTGGGCGCTCGCACCCTAGTCCTGACCTATTTTAGGCAGGTCCCAAATTTGAATGTTAGTTATGTGACCATTAAAGGTGTCCTATGTCGACATCTTAAATTTGAATTACAAATTTTGTAGTGGGAATACATATATAATCATGTTTAGGACTTCATTTGAAAACTAGATGGATAATGCGAACTTGTGTTCTTATGCTAAGGTGATTCAAGGTGTTCATTGTGCTACAAAGCAGTCTTATGTTGTTGTTGTGTTTGTATGCAGATTTTGGCTTCATCAATCCATCTCCTCATGGCATGAAAGAGATTCATTCCTCCATGAGAGCTACACCTTTGAGGTGACATCTGTTGATGTTTGAATCAATCATTTATCATTTTATTTTGCCTCTATCCCACAGGGATAAACATTTTTTATCTTACATCGGTGTTCAGAAGACTTGAATGTCCTTCTAGGCCTTAACTGAGGCAAGCTCCTAAACACTACAACCCCCAACCACACTCCTTGTGATTGTAGGTTACAGCTATCAGATTTCAAGGAGTGGAGTTGCAAAGGAAGGTTGCAGAAGATAAGGATTCCAGATCCAGCCGAAAGAAGCAATTTGATGCACTGTCGGGGCTAGGGCACTAGTCGTAAAGCCCTCCGAGTTTATAGGAGTAGAAATCTCTGCAACAGTAATAATCAACATTAGAAGAAGTCCCGACATCTCAAAGAACATCCTGCCTTGGTCTTGGGTGCTAGTCACAGTGCCCTCCGCATCCACAGAGTTGAAAATTGACATAACAGAGATCATCAGTGTCAGAAGGAGTCCGAAAACCCCTAAAGAAAACACTGCATTGGGCTCGAGCGCTAGTCATAAAACCCTCGATTGTTTAGATTCCCAAACTTGGAAAAATGGTCAGTAACTAAAAACTTACTCAATACTAATGTCAAAAAATGTAGAAAACATTATTTCTAATCATATGTAGAAAATATTATTTCTTATATTTCATCATAAACAAAGTTCATAATATTTTGTCCAAATTTTCTTATTATTATGTTATTTATAAATAAATTTATTTACATAAACTAAATATATCACACTAAAATAAAATGCAACAACAAAAAGTAAAAATAAATAAAATTTATGTCTTATTAAAACCAAGGGAAGGGGAAAACTTACACCATTTAAATCTTCAAATCACATAAATATAGGCCAAGCAACCAACAACAGGCCTAATCTAGTACCTCTCAAAACAGTATTGCTATTTGTCAAAATAAAAACTATTGTTAATTATGCCCTGCTAATATTTTAATAATTTTTATCAAACTATTCTTAATGTATTACTAATATTTATTTAACAATTTCTTATCATATTTTGCATGGTATAATTAAGCATACTTGAGCCAATTGCTATGATTAATTTGTGTTTTCAATAAATTTATTTTACAAATTAAAAAAATTATAAAATCTCAAAATTATTATAATAAACATTAATATTAATAAAGACATTCTTTATTAACTATCTCAACAATAATATCAATGAAGATTTCACAATCTAATAACAAATTAGAGGCATACTAATAAATCTAATAAATGCAATATTTCTATAAGACATATTTGTTGATAATAATAATTTACTAAAGGAAAGGCAACAGATAACAATACCTACACAATGGAAAAACATATTATACAGGCTTCAACTCAAGGGAACACTCTTGGAATTTTATGGTGGACAAAAAAATATGCATTTGAATGCTGTTGTTCCTGTTTCTCCCAAGCAGAGAGAAAAAATGTGGAAAATTACAGAAAAGGATGACCACAGCTATGCAAACAAAGTCACAGCAGATGGATCAAGATATGAGCCAGAAAGCCTACTATCCTCAGTTTTTGATTCTCTGTCACGTGTAAACTTATCTTTTGTAGCTTCATTTGATTTTAAATTTCTTATGTAACATCCTTTATCACCCTTTGGTAAAGGGTATGGAGCTTCAAATTCAATAGATATATCAGTTTCCCACTAGATAACCAATTCAAAAAAAATAAACAATTGATAAAAATGTTTCTACCTTTGATACACAAGAAACTGAACATATTTGAACACAAATTATAGTGATGCTAGAAGCAATAAGTGAAGCTTTACAACATTCAAGTTGAAAATTTTGGACAAACCAGAATTGCCCCCAGAAATCTACACGGTTAGGGTAAAGATACAACGTAGGCTGAAGTGTTGCACAAAACAAATAAGGCAATCACAATTGTCTCTACTGCATTCATTTGAAAACGTTTGACAAATCAAAATTGCACCAGAAATCTGCATACTTTTGGTAGAAGACTCCACACAGACCACAGTGTCTCAAAAAGCCAAGAAACCAAATCATAATTGCCCTACACTTTTGGACAAATCAGTCACTTTCCCATAAACCAAAAATGGTTTTCATAGAAGATTGCAATCAAATTGACCACAACACCCCAGAACATTCATTAACAAAAAATAATGTTCCAAAAAATTATTGACCATATATCTGTAATTAAAGATCTCAAAGGATTATCTATCCCATTTATGTGCAACCCTTCAAGGAAGGCTCAACCTTTTCATTTATTCTTGCTCTGCCACTCTTTCCAAGCTGAGCCCTGCAGAAGCCTTGATTGTTGACAAGTTTCTCTTAGACTGCCACTTTCCCTCAAGCCTATAACCAATCAGGTGTATCAAACTCTTGATCATTGGCAGGTTTATATCAGACAGCCATGTTCCCTCCAGCCTCTAACCAATCAGTTAGGTCAAACTCTTGATCATTGGCAGGTTTCTCTTAGACTGCCACTTTTCCTCGAACCTATAATCAATCAGGTGGGTCAATTTTTCCATTTTCACAGAGATTAGAATAAGAATATTGAGCTTGTGATCCTCCTGCAATTGAGTGTCAATTGAGTGCGATCCCCAAGTCATTGGGTTTCTCTGGTGGGTACCTTCTCATGGTGAATTTCTCTGCAGCTAAGGTAGAATTTTCTGGTGGGCACCCTCTGTTGGAGAATTTCTCTGCAGCTAAGCTTTGATCCCTGGCTTCATAAAAAAGCATAGATCTCTGGTGCCTATACCCTGTCAAAAAAATTCTGCAGACAAGCCTAGAAATCGGGCTTCCTTTAAAAAGATTATTATTTGAGCCCCCAACCTCACCAGCTCTCAATCAAAATAAATCATGCAAAATTCTCAAAGCAAATGGTAGGCATAAATGAATTGAGCCGCCTTTTTCCCAAATGGCCCACTACAACACAACACATACTGAGTGCCCCCAAGTAAACCATCAGCCTGTTCATAGAACCACTCCAACAAGCCATGACTAAGATCTATTTTCGGATGTTGATCAATAATCTACCACATTAAATCAACGTCCATAATCTAAGCTATTTTTTTTCCAATCTGAAATGCTGAAATGAAATCCAATAATATAAACTATTAAACAACTATTGCAGATTGGGGGTTTGTGGTGTATTCTTCCTAGAAATTAACAATCTAAGAACAAAAAGAATCCAGGGGGGACAAAAATGGGGGATAAATAAACATATACCCTAGAAATCTGTTTAGGGAAAAACTATACTGAAAATAAATAAAATAAAACTGCAAACTCCCAGGGAAAATAAACATAACCTAGTAACCCACAACATAAAAATACAGGGAAACTACATGCATAATCTCCAGTTCTGTACGACAAATAAAAATGACTTAGAAATCTTCCGAGTGAAAAATACGAGGAAAATATCTGCATAATCTCCGTCTCCGCAGCAGGAAACTTCTGCTTCTGTTGGTGCAGAGAGATGTCCTTTCAATATACTTACCATTCCAAATCATTTTCATGTCAATTAAAAAATATTACGATACAAAAAATATATCACACAAAAGATTAAAAAAAAATACCTTAGAAAGAAACTTAACACTGGAAGAATCACCGACTGTAGCAAGAGCAGGACAGGCCACATGTGCCGCTTTCGTTGTCGCTCTTCACTCCGCCGTCCATGCATAGACTTACATCTTGGCCAATTTTTTTCCTTCTTTTTCAAAGCAAACAAATGATTACCCCTCCTTTAACCTTTCGAGCTCCTTCCTTCATTTTTCCCCTTAATATTCTCCATCCTTCCACTGCAATCCCTAGATCTCTCCAATTCGCGCGGAGCATATTACAGTGCAATGAATTGGAGCTTGGAGGAATGATACAATATATGCATGGGAGCAGCAAACAAGATCAATAGGATTGATACTATGCATTTATTCCAACAAGATTTGATTTGATCTTTAAATGCATAAAATGTCTAAGGGAGAGGGCCCAGTTGCCCGGACGCCCCAATAATTTAAAAAGAACCATGTAAAATACCAACCAAATAAATTAACATAAATGTACCAATATATTTGTAAATTAACCAATGAAATTAATACAAGTGTACAAATGTGATGGCAAGCAGTTATCGGCACATTGATGTGGATGTATGGGGCGACATGTTGAAATGACCATTTTTCGACCCATGTGCACATAACGCGTCCTAGGTCGCATACGGAAAAACCCAAAAAAATTTGTCAAAATTCAATATGTCTATCTATGTGCTTGACGTGCGTGAAGTTAGGGTAGGAGGCTACTGACCCCTCTCCCTTAGATTTGCCTTTGATTGCTACAGTGCATAGAAGATGTTAACATGAGAAAAACCGACAACTTTAAAAAAAATTCCTGTTAACATGAGAAAAACCGACAACTTTAAAAAAAATTCCAGTGTAGATTTTACGGCGTGAGACAATTCCGAGCACTATAATACTCACATTAAAAGCCTAGCGGCTAATTACATGGAATGCTTGGTTGGTTTCGTTAGACTTCTAAAAAATCATCATTGAGAAACTTTTACATGTGCGATAGTTTTGGTATCTAAAGTTTATGGTCCTTAATTATCTTAGCCTATGATGGGTATTCTCCTTAAGTATCCTTAATGTTTTTTTAACTTGATCGTGCTTTCCTCTTTTTGAAAGTAATGAACCTCTTGTTAAGCACCACGTTTCTTAGTTTTAATGTTTGAAAATGTGCGATCAAAAGGCCACCTTCGATTTGAACCTTGAAAATGCAATACAACTACCAAATCTCGCATCCAACATTCGCCAACACGAATATTCATAGCAAAGTTTCTAGGATTTGTAGAGGTTCATGTAACAACCAGTGAGTATTTGTCAATGGCTATAAAAAAAAGAATTATTTGATTGAATGAATGAATGAAGAATTTTAATAACGTTCACGAGGTCACAGCGGTCTATGAGACCTAACAATCGCACAGAGCCTTCGTAAAAAAAAAAAAGTACAGCGAACACAAAACGCCCCCTAAGTTCCCTGAACTTCCTTCTTAAGATCTTCCCTTCTGCTGTGAAGTTTGATCACAAGGTTCGCCGTACTACCCACCCTTGCTCTTCAAACAGGATGCCAAGGTTGGCGATTTTCAAAACTTCACCATAACTGTATCGGATGTTGTTGTATGCCTCGCACTCCAAGAGGAAGTGTCGTTCCCTTTCCACCACGCCTTTGTTGCAAAAGAGGCATATTCTCTCCTCCCATTTCTCTTTAGGAGTTATCCATCTACCCATTTCACACCTTAGGTGATGTGAGCTCATCCTAAGTTGGGCAATCAACATGTTCGCTTTCCACTTAGTGAATGCTCCTATATAGGCTTTTTCTTCAAGATCCCCCATGGGGTTGAATTTTTTGAGGTAGTATTCCTTTTTACGGCCCATTTGTTTTGTTCACATGATGCACTTGAATTTTCTTCTCACATATTTTTTTATTTCTTCATTAGTATTTGGGCACTCCTGCATGCTAATATCCCACCTCTTTACCCATTTGTCATTTTGCTTCCTCCAAGTGTTCTTTCTTCTAGTTAACTCTTCCTCCATAATTAGTCTAGGCCACTTGTGGCTCTTCATGTTTTGAATCTTCTTGAGGTAGCTTAATAACCGTACCATCATCGATGCCTCTAGAGGGAAGGACCCTGTTTCAGCCAGTAAGATCTCATATGGCACCGAATTCTTGACTTTGAGACTGCTGATGATGAAATGTTTTTGGATTCTCTATCTGCTTCCATTTCTGATCTGACATACTGCTGCCCCAAATTTTGCACCCGTAGAGAATCACCGGGGTAACCAACAAACCGAAGAGTGTTCTCTTGGTCTTCCAATCACATAACTCCGCAATCCTACACCTATTTTGAAGAGAGTACAATGCTTTCCATCCTCCTTGAATTCTTTTTGCTCTACAAGTTTCCCAGCTGAGCTTGTGATGAATAACCCGAGGTACTTGTACTCCTCGACTATCTCCAATGGGCTGCCTTCAAAGATAAAGGTATATTGCTTCTTTTTTATTTTCAAAGAGAAGATCATTACTTTGGTTTTGCTTGTGTTCCCCTGCATTCCAACCTCTCGACAAAAAGTTTCAAGTGCTCTCAAATGTTCCCTCGAGCTGCTGGTCGTTTTGGCGATTAATATGAGGTCATCCGCATAAAGAAGCAGTTTTATAACATACTTAGCTAGCTGAACCCCCTCCCCACTATCTTTATTTAACCATTCTTCTAATTTATCAATGTAAAGTCCAAATAAAGTTGGTGAAAGCGGACAGCCCTACTTGACGCCTATATCGCTACCAAAACACTCTGACAATCCATCACTAGTTCTAATTTTAGCCTTTACTTGCTCATACAATCTATGGACAACAGCTCTAAGCCCATCCGGAATCCCTAGCTCCTTCATCCTATTCCAAAGTTTGTCACAAGGAACTATGTCAAAGGCTTTTTTGAAGTCGACAAAGCAGCAAAAGGCCTCGTCCCCCTTAATGTTCCATATTTTTTCAATCAAAAACCTAAGTGTAGCCCCATGATCAATAGTAGAGTGCTTCGGTCTAAATCCAGCTTGACCCTTAGCTCTTTTTCCTTCTTTTTCTACCCACCTGCTGATTATGCGCTCTATCATGCTTCCGAAGAGTTTACCAAGAAGGGGATTAACCATGATAGTGCGATAATTTGATGGGTTATTAGTATCCCTGCTTTTGAAGATAGGGATAACCACACTAGTCATCCACTCTTTCGGGAAGCCCTCTTGGATGACCTTATTGAAGATGTGCTTGATACGAGGTCCCAGTACTTCAGCACCCCACTTTAAGTGCTCAGCTTGCAGCCCATCAATATCTTGAGCTTTTCCACTTGCCAATTGTTTTATGCCTTGAATGACGTCTTCAGTGTTGAAAAGTTTTGTATTCGCATAGATTATTGGGGGTCTATGTTTATCTTGGTCCCTCTCATATAGCAACTTCGCATACTCGAGCCATTGGTTTCCGATGATACTGTTTTCTGTTTGTTTCTTCTTTTGACGTAGCTCTTTCCAAAAGCTTTTAGGGTTGTTTTTTCCAAGGGCAATCAGCTCTATTCTTCTGTTGTTTACATACTTCTCTTTCTTATTCCGTAGCATCTTTTTGTACTCCTTATGCTCTTTGTCCATACCTCTTTTTCGCAGATTTCTTTTTTCTATCTTGCATTCCTTGTCAAAACCATGGATTTGCTGGGAAAGTATTTCTTGTTCCTCTCTTGGGTCTAGCTCTCTTACAACCATTTAAGGCCTTATGCATTAGGGGAATCAACATGTTCTCTTTGAGGAACTGATTCTTTATGTTAGCTATTTTTTCTTCGTGATCACTGAAAAGTTGTTTGATTGCAGCTCTAAATACTTCCCGATTCTCATGATTTAGAAGGATTTTACCTTAGGGAGTAGTCTTCTTTTGGCTAAAGTGGACTTGTTCTTCCTGTTGTTTCCTTATGTGAATGTGAACCTTAATATGAATTGGATTATGGTCTGATTTCAGCGCTAAGACATTGTCCCCAATCACAACTTCCATCAGCTTCGAGGTATCGCTCTATGAGCAAATGACATAATCTACAACACTTTGGTCTTTGTACGTTTTGCAGGTGATGCTTCTTGATTCAGGCCATGCTCTCATAACATTGCAGATGACCATGCTATAAGAACTACAAAGCCCTAAGAGTTCAGCCCCGAAGTGTAAAACTGCAACTTTGCTGTCTTGTGAGACCCTGTCCCAAAGTTGGTCGTTCTCTTTGTAATGCCCCACCATGCAACCCTAGAGATAAGTCAACTAAAGCAATAAAAAGGCAAAAAAAAAAATTATTTTTTTAAAATAGAAATAATGGTAATAAAATATAACTTAGTCGGATTCAATCAGTTAACTAACATCTCTAGGGAGAACATGGCTGCATTATTGTAATTTAGCAATATTCAATAACATACATAACACATTCAAATTTGTTTATCTACATGGCCACATTACCAACATGATCAATTATCGGTCATGGATTGTGCCAAATACACACATACACAATTAGTAGTACCTACCAAGAAAGTAACACAAAAGAACTCTACAGGATGATAAGATAACAATTTACAAATTTTATCTTAGTAAACCTCAAGTCAATAGTCGGAGCATATCAATGTTCATCAAACATGAAATGTAAGATACAAGTATTTCAATAAGTTTATGTACATTTATACACTTTTACCAATGCTGCCAGATAGCCAACTATTTGCCAATTGGAAAGGTGCTTCCTTAGCTCCAAAATCCTGCATGACTATAGATCTCAACTGCACATCTGATGAAACATTAGTCCTTAATAATTGCATAATTCAAATATCAACTACATCCAAGACAAGCCTAAGGCCCTAAGGGGTCGACCTAATGTCTCAGGGGCTCTTGATGGCCTTGCCTATGTACGCACAGCGCAGAGACATCGTAGTTCGGGGACTTGAGTTTGCAACCACAAAATGGTGTCTTACAATAATAGTTATAATGAACCAAATAAACAGATATCCTTGTCACACAAAGTGTGAAGGGTCAACAAACATCCTAAACCATAACTAGGCAAATCCATAACTAGAAACAATTAAATTAACATTCCATTCTAAAATAAACATGGTCTTCCACCTCAATCATTACCACACTAAGTCGTAATCATATATCAATCAATTATCTTTTATAACATGTAGGGGAGTTACCTTCTATCATAATTTCCAATTCAGTAAATACAATTTATTATTCAACTGACAAGTCCTTAAAAACAAATATAAATGTCAAATGCTAGTAACAATCCAATATTCTTCTAGACATCTATTCATTATTCACTTCCACACTATCAAACTAAGATATAACAAACTCATATTCGCTAATTTACAAGAATAATTAGAAGAAATTAAGCTAGTCATGATTGTAATAATAGAAAGATAACGGTCGATCTACCCATATCATTCACATAGGAAAATTTAACCTTATCCAATAATATGTTTTGTTAAAGACAATGCTTAAACTACCATCCATTGGTTTCACAAATATTCTTATCATTTTCAATATCTCTCTAAGACAAAATTTAAGTTAAGTATCCTTTCCATAACTAATCATTCTAAAAAAATAATCTATTACTTTATTTTCAAAATCAATGCACAAAATCAATTCTAAAATTAATCTATTTCTTTATTTTCAAAATCTATAAACAAACCATTCCAAATAATATATATATTTCTTTATTTTCACATTAAATACTATCTTTACATATAAAGAAGAAATCCTTATTAAATTAAATATTTCAAAGGTAAGATTTTCTTAAAAGAGGAACGAGTTCTTTCTGGGAAAAGAGTTTTTAATTCTAAAACACATAAATTCTACCAAGTACTTTAATAATAATAATAATAAGTCTAACTTCATGATTTCAATCAAGATACAACTCTTATCTTTTTCATAACAAGAATAATAATTATGGGCTGCATTCCTTAAATATAAACAAACCATTTCTAAACCTACCAAGATTCTTTGAAGAATATGGTATTTCGATAGGAAGAATGTTTCTAAACAAAATACGACGTTATCTTCAAAAAAAAATGGAAAAAGATCTTCTATACAAGTAAGAAGAATAATTACGAATCAAATTATGAAACAAAGTGAAACTTAAAGGGGAATTTTATCAGATATTTTAGTTGGAACAATTTTAGGAGACAGACATGCAAAATGTGGTAGCTCTAGCTATCTGACAACATGCTAAAAAAAAACACACTAACTGTTAGACATAATGCCTCAAAGAGAGGCCATCAGTGACAAATATGATTACTGTTAGAGAAAACCTTTACGTTACAAATCTATATATATTTATTCTTTCCTAACCTAATTCATTGGAAGATAGTACTGACAAGCTAATATCACCGATTGTGGCGGCTAAGACGACCTCAATCAGCGACTTATTGCACATTAAGGTTTATCTTTCCATAAACCCCTATTCCCATCTACACAAAGCTTTTTCTATTTTGATTAACTAAGCCATCTGAATTACAATTCTCTCCAGTTGATGTAACTATACCGAAGTAGCCAATGAAAAGTTTGGGACATAACGAACAATCAGTCTTGAAAAAATATAAATACAATGTGTTACAAAAGACTATTGATTATTGGAGATAATCATAATAAACATACTGGTTAATATGAGTTTAGTTTCTTGAATAGCAACGGTTACAGTACAAGAGAAGAATAGTTAAACGTTGAGAAAAGAAGAGAATATAAACCGTTCAACATTTTTTTTGGGACCCAAACGTAAAGGAAGATCACATCCAAAGACCGAGGAGATTCATACAAAGTTGGAGAATTTGGCATGGAAGATGAAGGCGGGAGATAATTTTCTAGATTTGGAACACAACTCAATGTTATGGAAAAGGCAAAATGAAGCCTCGAACCACACTTGTGAAGAAATCCTTGCATGAGGTTTTAGCATAGAAAATAGGTTATTATAGCCATTTGTTATAATGATTTCCTTCAGGGTAGTCGACCTTAAAAGGATTAAATATAAACTTGAGTAAAATGCAAGGTATGGAGGCATAGATACAGCATGATAACGGTTTATCATAACCCCTTAAAGGAATATCTATCTGAAGGAATGCAATGATTGCAAGATATGCACAAAATGGATTTGTAGAAAAGGCTTTAGAATGCTCAAATCAAACGACAGTCGAAATGATCGTGGGTTTAGACATCAAGAAAAACTGTTCCAACCGTCTATAGGAATACGGTCTTGCAGTATGTCATGATAACAGGATAATTACAACAGATTATTACTGAGGCAAAGAAAATATGTAGTAATATATTGAAAGACGATACCACACTGCAAATAAAGGTTAAAACAAACTAACATTTTCTTCCATTAAAGGTCACTTTTACATAAAACCAGAGAGACATCATACAAAATTTTAATAAACCAATACTACGTTTCCAGAGTAGATATGCATTGAGGTTACTATCATCTGTGTTTGCAAATACTCGTAGACACTAATGACATGGTTATGTTATCATAATAGACGAGATAAGAATTTTGGAAATGAAACTTGCTAATAATAAGAGCTGTGAGCGGATCTTGATCACAATTATAAATCTCCTATAAAATATAATGTACAGGAAGTTAGGGGTCAACCAACTAGAGAAGGATAACCAAAGTGAAGGAATTGTCTGGAATGTGAAGTGCTGAAGCAATGGATCCCCAAATTGGATAAAGGATATAAAACCCAAGACAAGAAATGAGAGTTTAAACAGAAGGAGTGTCATTTTCAGAAGATTTTAAGCTAGGGAAAGCTTCTTGTGAGCCCACACATCCATTGTTTGAACAATGTATCCAAAACCCACTACGATTTATGAACACCCACAAAAGCTTGTGGAACTACCCACTACAAAAGTTGCAGAAAACCCCCTCAGAGAAACAACTTATACCAATTTATTCAAACACTATATATGAATGGAATCGATCACATACCTATGTGGAACACCTTCTTGAAAACAATTCCTCCTCTATCTACCATCCAATCCAACAAGCAGCTTCCAGCCCCTCAATTCCTTTCAGATGTGCACCAAAATGAAGATCCGAGTTACCTGAGTAAGCCCATGAGATAGACCCTGCATGCTTTGAATAACATTATCTTTCCCACTTAAGAAAGTCGTTTGCGGCTACGGCTAGACTGAAATCGCTGCGATCCGATTACCCCCCCAAAATGTTCTGACCCCCTTAAATGCATTTAAAATACCACTATGGCACTTTCTTCTCTTACTAAAATTAACCTTCTTTGATTTGAAACTGAAAAGGAATAATGATTCAAGATTCCCACTTTGCAACTCCTCTTACTAAAATTAACCTTCTTTGATTTGAAACTGAAAAGGAATAATGATTCAAGATTCCCACTTTGCAAAACATCTGCCACTTAGTTACATGTAACCAAAATATAATAATGAAATAAAGCATCTTTCTTAAATATATAAATAGAACAATGCAAATTGATTAATTATTCCTTTACATAAATATCATAATTAGCAAGTTTCAAGCATGCTCTATACCTCTCGGTGGAGAATGTATTCCACACCTAAGTCAACTTAGTCCACAATCATTAATCTGCACATCCATGGTGAAAATGGAGGGGCACTACATCCTCCCCCCCTAAAACTTGACTTACTCCTGGAAGTCACAACTAGGGTGGAAACATAACACATTAGTACTGCAACCTTATTTTACCAATATCAAAGCTGATGTATTACATAAAAAATAACATACACTAGTTTTGCCTATGAAGATGATTCATCTCATAAGGTTATATAGTCCATTTCAAACATGATCTATCCTTTTAGTTTCTAATGTCACAATAGTAGCACCATCAAGACTTGCATTTCAAAAATGATTTCATATTACAAAAATCACTCAAAATTCTTACATGTTAACATTAACACCCAGTCGGTTTCTTTAGGACAAAGAAAATATTGCACCTTTTAATCCTAACTAGTAGAAATTCTCATGTCGTCAACATTTTAAGTATTCAATTCAAATACACCACCATTGTAGTTCCTCTACCAATTCACTGTTAAGCACTCAATTGGTCAGATTGCATCATATCAACATATTTTCACACGTAAAACACACATTTTCCAATAATTATCCATCATTTATAAACAAGATATTTCACTATAATTATTGTACCATGTTAAATCCAGACACAATTTATCATTTCATAAGTACAATTTTCATAATTTTACCATAGATTCTCTACATACTCACAAATTAACATTACTGGGACTCACATCACAAGGCTACACAAGGGTCCATCTGGATACTGGGAACAACATACTAATCCATGTTACATAATCCATGAGCCAAAAGCCAATATCCATCTCACAAAATCCATACCTCACACTTAGTGGTTTGTTGGTGTTAGGCCACACACACAGGGTGAAACCATCCAAACAAGACCACAATGACCTCTCTCTTGTTGTATAAGGTGATTAGCCTCCAAGAGATAGTCATCACACATAGGTGGGTAGTGGGTCCTAACTGTATAACAGCCTCACATACCCTCATCCTCAAGGTTTCCTTCGTCTTCTTCCTCGTATACACTCACCAAGTCTGCCTCATACGTCCTTGGAGAGGAATCACAATACGGCACATGGCTGACATTGAAAACAATATAGATAAACTAGTTTAGCCAACCAATTCATTAAAAAAAAAAAAAAAATTAATAAAAATTCAATTTCAACAATAAGGTAAGAAAAGCACTCAATTTCAACACTAAATCAAATGTAACCACGAGGGTTACTTGCAAATAAGGTCACAAAGTGTGGCTAAACCATCACAATCAAATAGAAACAAAGTGTCGGCCTTCACAATCAATAGAAAATCATCAATAACCATAAAGAAAGTCCACAATCTTTGAAATTGCACTAAACATCACTGTGTGACTAGATACTAGCCACCCAACGAGGAAGGAGGAAACAACGTCAGGATATAGCAGTAGCCCTCATTTGGTGTGGAGTAAGCACGCCATCCACATGGCTCAGAGTGTACTCCTCGGCTACACATCACGTCGTCACGTAGCATGGACTAACCAAGTGGCCCACACACTCATAGGCTGCCCGCATGGAATGTGCACCTCGGCCACATCCCGCATTGTGTCTCAGCGCGGCATGGTCATACGCCAGCCGAAGAAGGCACGTACTAGTCATATACCACATGGCAGTGTGTCTGTGGCTCCATGGAAGTAAGCACATGCAGAACACACCCCGCATAGCGACACCTTGTGGAAAAAGCACACACAAGTATTTGCCGTAGCCAGAGGTATACATGGCTAGGTCATACCCATATGCTAACTGACCCAAACACTATCAAAAGCAAACATGAGTATCCCTCTACAAGTGTGTGAGGCCCCATTACACTCATCACACAAGTAGTCTATAACACAATCTCATAGTGCACCTTCACGTGTCTATGCACGTGGCATCATGTCCTCGAGCCCAGTTTGCTACCATCAGCAACACAACATCATCACCAACACTGTGTCAGAACATCAATGGGGTGTGGCATCGTACCTATTGCATCATGTTAGAACATGTGCAGATACGGAATCTATCTCAACATGGGTACCAAATCTCCCTCCACATGCTGGAACTCAAATATACATGGGGCACATGGTCTCACTTGGGTTATCCATGCAGGTCCTAGACCCTGGCCCCAGGTGACGACTCATGTCATCACATAGTTCCAGTTGGGTTGTCCATGTAGGTCCTAGACCCCGGTGTCCACTGACAACTCATGTGGCATATCATACCTTTCGTGAAGACAAGGTAAATGATCCTCCAAGAAATACCATCCAGATGCTCAGAAACTGTGGGGATTAGGTTAACACATATGGATCAAGTACCCTGATCCATCATAAGGGGAAGTAGTGAGTACGTTTCCTCATGTTTGGTTGAGTGAGGGACCGCTCTGCGCCGTCATAAGCGTACGCTACACACTCTGCCCAAGAAACTTTGTGGCTGCTACTACCCCTTCACAGACTGAGGGACTAGAGAACCAAAAGAAGAGAATCTATGAATCTAACTTTTTGGTTACTCTTTTATATATTTTCAACCACACAAGGGTTGGCCCTCAATTGGGTAACAAACATATAAACACACATAATGGTATGGTTAATTCCACACTACACATATTCCCCAAGCATGGGTACCCATTATCACCATCCCATGGGCACACAAAGCAAGTACGGGGTATTCACAACACTCAATCAATGCATAGTTACTGGTTTCTCACATTTACAAGGGAAGATTTCTTTTACATGCACAATTCCATTGCTACCAATATGATTCATATTTACAAAATCATAACATTATCTGTTATCCACTTCCCCATTCCAGTTTCCTTTCACTCTACTTTTCTACATTTCACATGAGGTTGAAAGTCAATATCATGATCAACTATCCAATACATCAAACTGGGTGCTTAGATCAAAGCATGGTATCCTACACGAGAGCTCCTATCATATGCATCAAAGAATTACTATAACTAAACATGGACGACAACAAAAAGAAAAGTGCACTTCTAACTCCTCTAGGGAAACATAACTGCATCAATTGAACATAAAGTCTTAACAACACAAGTGATATACATTATACTACTACAAATAATTATAACATTAACATTTGCAGAGATAGTTAATTACAAAGTTTCAATTCAAGATTACAAGGCCGATCACGTTGGTTTCCAAATAATTCAATTATGAATGTATACAACTCTAAAAGTGGAGGACAAATCTGAAACTGGAACACTTCGGCACAGATCTCAAACCACAACATCTAAGAAGACCAATGGGTAGCTCTACCACCCAACCATGTGGAACCCTGAGGTCCACCCCTCTGAGCTAGGAGATAACAATGAGGATTCCACTAAGTCAAAGGATACAACAACAAATATAACCAAACAGATACAGACTCAACACAAACCAACCATAATAACAAGACTGCACAAGACAAGGCACTACTCCAGAGCAACAATAAAAGTTAAAGAGGGAAGTAACTAAGCTGCGGCGAGGAGAGTGTCATCGCATGGTCCTAACATGGGTTATCCAGGCTATCTCTCACTAGAAGCCGGCCCCCATCTATGGTTATCTTGGCGACCTCTCTCTGGCACCGGCCCCATAGGGTGACACATACGGAGCCGACACATCCTCTCATGGGGACGAGGAGGTCGACCTTGCCAACCAGGCCTTCTCATCTCATCCTTAGCCTATAAGAGCACTCAAGGTATGGGTGAGGCATCATGCTTATCTTGTTATGTGAATTACTACCCGACCCACCTAGATAAATTATTAAGTTATCACTTGATTACAACTTCCATGGGGTTATCCAAGCAGCCACTTTAGGCACCGACCCCACCATGGAAGCCACTCTCCTTCCTACAACTAGCATCCCTTAGCCAACATCTGGAAACAATGACATGCATGGACAAGGAACTACTAGGCATCTATCTTTTCTCAATCCAACACGTTACATAGACAGTTTTAAGTTCAAATCCACAAAGCTTTTCCCCCATCCATAACAAAACTTGATTCAATTAATGCCATTTACAAAGACATGTCACAATATTGAACCGGAAACCAAGAAGCCTAACCTCTAGAGTCAGGTAAGTTTAAATGCAATACCATTGTTAAAACAACCATTTCCCAACATGGACAATGGTTCACGCGACTTGACGCATAGCAATCATGACATCTCCCTAGATACTTCACTTTATACTAAGCCAAAGGATAACTATAAGACTCAAACCCAAATAGATACAATGACCCAATTTAAACATATCGATATGAAAAGACAAGGAAAACAATCAAGTATTTTGAGATTCAATATACTCTTAACTTTAAACATGAAAATAAATATGAGGTTTTAACTTTCTTTCAAAGAAATTTTAGCTTCCGAAAGTAATAATTTCTATACAACTCCAAGTATAAATTTCCTATCTAATATTTTAATAACTACCATTTTCTAATTAAAAAAACAACCTATAATTTTTATTTTTTTTTGCTATAAGCATAAACTTTCCATTTAACATTTTAATCACTACAATTTCTAATAAAAACCAACTACAAATATATATATTTTCTATAAGCATAAACTTCCCATTTAATACTTTAATAACTACAATTTCTAATAAAAACCAACTACAAATATATATTTTTTCTATGAGCATAAACTTCCCATTTAACATTTTAATAACTAAAATTTCTAATAAAAAACAACTACAAATATATATGAGATAAAGCATAATACAAATATTAATACCAAACCTATCTTAACTATATAGTGGCAAAAAATTTAATTATGAAATCTGACAACGTATCTAACACCACCTACGATTTCCTTATGCAAGTCTTACTATCAGTTATACATGAGTCCCATTAGAAGCTTCCTAAATTGGTGAATGCACCATTCTAAACTCACTGGATTCTCAAATTACTCAAGTCGAATGAAGAAAATCATAAAATCTGCAAGCCTTGGCACTAACACGGGAAGAGAAAACTGTGGTAGACACAATTCAGAGAAGTCCCACGCTAAAAGCGTGCGGCCAGGGAGAGGATAAAAGAAAAGTAGATCTTAGAAGATTGGGAAGCTCAGAACGCCACTCCTCATTTAGCTCCAGTGACGTACGAGAGAGCAGAGGCACAAAACGTCTGGCTAGATTCAATGTAATAACAACATCATATCCCAGATCTGATGTGGGAAATCAAGTAAGCAGAGAGCTAAAACCAATAAGGAAGCATTACAAAGGCTACAATGACAATGACTGGCAGAAGTATATTCATAAAGTAGCTCCAAATACTCCCAACAGTGTTTGGCCTGAAGGGTGGGGAAGGTTTGAATTAAGAACTTCAATAGAGAAAGAGGAGGATTACTAAGAGAAGATCGAACCACGTATTCTTTCTCTATGTTGTTGTTTTTCAGATTGAGAGCTTGATTATTTGTAGTTCTTGCATTAAAGTCACCAATTATTACTAATTCTCCCATGTTACTAAAAGCATAAATGTCTTTTTTTAGAGCTGCAAATGGGTCTTCACGGTCTAGATTCCTTTTCTTATAAAATTTTGATCCCTTTGGAGCGAAGTAGCATGCTGTCATCCTTGTTGTGATTTGATTTTCCATAATTTTAAGCCATATGAACTACTTGTTTGGATCTTCTTTCTCCACTTTTACGAAACTGTCTCATTCCTCTTTAATTAGGACTACCACTCCATCGTGTCCCTTGCCACTATCAGTTCTTTCATTCCACACTGAAGTCTTTTTATATCCTTCAAAATCTAGAATCCTACACCCATCATGTTCATGAGTCTCAATAAGGATGATGAGATCATTTCCCTCTACTATGGGCCCCAATCCAAGTCCTCTTCTCCACGGATACCCTCTACAGTTCTAACTTACCACTGTCAAATACTCCTAGGGGGGCCCAAATTCCTATTTCTTGTATGATGATTTGTCACCTATTTGGGCTTTGCCATTTTGTAGCCAAACCCATTTTCCTACATCTCTTGCCGCCTTTACCTTCTCCCACTCTTTTCTCCTTTCTTCCTGCCAAAAACAATAGAAGTTGATTTACTTGTAGGGGTAAGTGCAAAAAGATGGGGGGCCAAAAAGTGGCCAAAAAATTTTGAAAAAAAATTTAGGCATAACGCGAGCGCGTTATAACGCGCTCGCGTTATAAAGCGCTTTATATATAAAAAAACGCTGTCATTTCATTTTATTTTATTTCATTGTGAGTTTTTCCTCCGCCCGCGGCTTAAAACCCTTCAAAAACGCGCTCGCGTTCTACAAAACACCGTTCAACACAAAAGATTTGTCGATTCATCGCCGAAATGCCGCCGCGACGTCGAGCACGCCAAAGGGGTGAGTTATCTTTGTTTTTTTGTTTGAATTTCTTCCTAAATAGGTAGGTTTTGTGTTGATTTTTGATGCATATTTTATTAATTGTAGGAAATGTTAATGCACCTCCTCCTCCTCCTCAAAATCCACAAAATCTTGAGGAAGAAATACCTGCAGAACAACAACCTCCTCCATTCATTCCTCGACATCCCCCTGGAACACAAGATAATATAATGGGGGAAATTGAAAACAACAAAAAACAAATTGAAGATATAATTGCAAGGTTGAAAGATCCTTCCACTTCAACCTTGCATAGGTCCACGCTTGCCAAATCTCTTGAGTCTATGTTATCAAATGTAAATTCAATTAGCAAGCAAATAACTAGTTGGACCGATAAAAAGAGAGAGTTTAGAGATTACTATGCAGATAAATTGTCATACCAAGATGTCAAAAAATTACAAATTACAAAAGTAGACTTGTGTTCAATTTTCACAAACCCACAAACAAATCAACCTCCACCCATTACATGCAAGAGGTTCCCTATCCATTGGTGCAACAACCAAGTGATAAGGGACAATTTCGGGCAGAGGTGGTGGATGGTTTTTGACCATCCTCCATGCAATAACAATGAGGTCCCGCAATACTTCTTGAGGAAACTCTACTCCGAGTTTGTCCTCAATAAAGTGCCAAACTATTTTGATATGCGGGACTTCCAGGGTAGAGGTGGGGGCTCAGCACAGGATAGACCAGGGGCACGTCTTGACCCACAGCGGGTAGTGAGACGAGTAATCAGCAGACCAGCCCACGAGCATGTTTCTATTCCTTCCATTGTGAAGGAGAGTGTTGAGGTCGATACACTGAGGTCGATTAGTGCCTTGACCCAGAGCATCATAGAGCATGCCGATCCTGCAACACAGAGTGGGTTGGGAGATAGTGCGAGGAGTAGGGTCCCACCGCATACTTGCCAGGCTTGCGGGTCAGCCTGTGGTTATGACCCCATGGACAGTCAGGACGCAGGTGCACAGGCTACATCTGCAGCTGAGCAGATGGCGATGACAGATACCCTCCTGAGTGAGACTTTCGGCCTTGATACTCAGGTAAATATTAGCAAGTTTATTGAATTTAATTTATTAAATTTTATTTTTGAAATACAAGATTAACTAATTTAAATTGATGATTTTAATGAAATTTCAGGGTCATAGCGTCGATGCAGTTTTCAGTGGTTCTCCACCTACATTTTTCACTAGATCATCTACTGTCGAGGTATGTAACTAGTAAACAATTATAAATATTACATGTGAATAGCATCGTTATATGAATGGTATTCTAATTTCTGATTTTGGATGTTGAATAGGTTAACACTGTAGATTTCATGGCAACACCTGCCAGCGGTGGTGGACTTCAAAGCTTTACGGAGGTAATAAAATAAATAGTTTAATGAATGAATTGTACTTACTAAATTTTTGTATGTGATTTGTGTGTTTTATTGTGTGTACTTCCATGTTTAGATGAGCGTGTGTGTATGTTAGGAGCCATGATTTGCATCACTATTATAGTTTTCGTAATTGAATAATGTTGTTTTATTTCCAGATGATGCAGGCTGCGGATACACCTCCCCATGTTCATAGGGCAATGGAGCAGGGTGTGGCCTCTGCGATTCATAGCTCTATGGCATTGACAGGGGTATGAGGCAGATTAGTAAATTTCAATTTACATTCATTGTTATAGTTGTCTATTTTTGAAAAATCAAAAGATTATTGATTTGAAGTTTAATTTCTATCTGGATGGTTTCTATAGGACATGACATCACCAGGGCCTTTTCCTGCTACTGAGGCAAGCGAGCAGACAGATTATATGTTAGCGGTAAGTGATTATTTTGTTAAATGTTTCATTTTTTTATAACATGTAATTTCTATATATTAATATCTATACTTTTTTTTGTAACAGGTAAAGGTGCAGGAAGAACTAAATAGGAGAAGTAGCCCTCGGGTTCGTAGTAGACCACCCACATGCATGTCTCCATCCCCTAGAAGATCAAAGGCTGCTCGTGATTTATTCTCTTCACCAGCTAGAGGGGAATGACTTTTTATTGTGTTCCTCTGTTGTATGCCTATATGGCATTTGTGGACATATATTTTGTATTGTACATAGTTGACATTGTATGCCTATATGGCATTCTTGTAAGCCTATATGGCTATTTTGTATATATGTTATACTTATATCGACAGATATTGATGTATGCGTATATGGATATTTGGTTAATACAAATCTTTTTTATTGATGGCGTCCATACTTGTATTATAAATCCACTTTTGAATGGATATTTGTAGATGGCTACTTCAAATATTTAAAGTCTGATTGTATTACATAGGATGTTTGCATTTTCTTTGATAGGCTTGATAGGCCATGGATTACATGATGGTGTTTGATGGAAAAGTATGGTACTAGAAGACTCTAGTTCATTCTTAATAGGCTTGTGATTGATAATATCTTTGCATGATTACACTTGATCTTGGATCATGGGCATGTTGTTAGGATTTTGATTGCATTGTGATGTTTGATGGATAGGCATGGTGTAAGTGTAAGATACCCAACTAGTTCTACGAAAAATTTTCCTTACTTAAACACTTTTACTTGCTAACAATTCATCAACTACTTCAATAACATAAAGATATACATCAAGATAACTATTTGAATGAAACAACATTAGAGTTGGGTACTTGTCTTGTTACTTGATTCAATCAACTTGCAATGTCTTATTACATGGAAAATGCTTTCAATAGCATGAAGTACAACTCATTCAATGGAAATACAAGGACAGGCATTGAAGCCTTGATGTTACAATGTCTTCCTTATTTGAGCAACATTTGAAGATTTGGAATGTTCAACTCATCACCTCACAAGTTAGGCGCATATTTGAAGGATTTACAGGTTTTTCTGACTTGGGCGCCAAGTTGAGGTGACCTCCTCCTGAAGTTGCGCCTTGTCAACATTAGGTGCCAATTAGAGTTTATGGATGCTCTGGATTGTATCCAAGAGTAGGCGCCAAAACATCATCATTATGAAAGTGTTTTAAATGCTAGGCGCCCAAATCAGCCCTCTGGAGTCTAGGCGCTCCTTTCATGCATTCTGTGTTCTAGGCGCCAATTGAAAGGAGTGGAGAACAGGGCAAGCGCCTTCCAAACTAGGTGTTTCCTTGAGGTGACAAGGACTTAGAAAGTGCGCCTAAGGTGAGTGCCTTGAGTGAAAAGGTCTAACAAACATCTTTGAACCCCCTTTCAAGGTTAGGCGCATTCTGGAGGTGGAAACAAGTAGAAGGTGCGCCTTAGCTTCCTTTGTCAATTCTTGCAAGTCTTTGTTGATTAGGAAGGTGGAATGCTTCATTGTAGAATGAGCGCCTATCTTCTAATGTCCAAACTACTTCTTCTGGCTCACTCTGTGGCTAGGCGCCAGAGCTAAACTGTTCACACAAGGGAGTGCGCCTAGACTCACTTGATGTTTTCTTACTACTTCAACCCATGGAAGATGTTCCAAGGTGTTCCCTTTTACAAGCACCTAACCTCCCAAGTTCCTTCATGTGCTATTCCTTGAAGGCGCCAAAACTGAGCTCCAGTGCCATGGGATTGTGCCTAACATCTTTGAAGAGTTTCTAAGCCTTTTGCAAGTTGATATCCCAAACTCATCTTCTAGGCGCAACAGGAGCTTTCCAAAGGAGTTTCCAAGTTTTAGACGCCAAGCGAGGTCATGGGTGAATGGAACTGCGCCTTAAGAGATGACTGGATCCTAAGCGTCAGTCTGGAGTTACAGTGGAATTGATATGCGCCTCAACTAGCTTAGGCGCCCATTTGAAGTGATTCCTTTAACACTTCTCTGTCAATCTCAACTGCAAGGATGATCTCCTAATCCAATTTTGATCCTCTGGAGATGCAAATAGCTTTACATTTCACTAGGTTCCATCAATGATGATCATCAACCAAAGCACATTTCAAAGGTGAGATAGGCAAGTGAGGCGCCAAACTAGTCCTTAAGACTTATCTCCTTCTATCAAGTCAATTTCAACTATGTGAGAGAGTTCTATTCTAGGCGCAAAATGGAAATGTTTCATCAATTGGTGCATCTTACAAAGCTCCCAATTCTAGGCGCCAGAGCCAAAGAGTTTTTCCCAACACATGCACCTGGGCTAGGAATTCACGTAAGAGACATCACTTAGCTTTAAAACTTTCAATCTATAGCCATCTGGGCTAGGTGCTCCAATGGAGGATCCTTGAACTCATGCATTGGCGCCTTCTAGTTCTAGGCACCCATTTTGGATGATTCATCCTGATACTAGAGCCCAAAATGACTAGACTCTCTTCATTATCCAATTCACTTAGAAGACTCAAGTTGGAGACTTAGTTGTCTATCCATGTTCTCCGGAAGATTCATTGTACCTCTATGCACTATCTCCTTCAAGGCGCACATTTAGCTCCAAAACGCAAATTTCCATCATCAACCCATCAAGGTGCATCATCTTCCCTTTGTATCCCCTTCAAGGCGCAGACATTCACTTCTTCACACTCAAACTCAGTCTCTGGCGCCAGAATAGGTGTATAACTTCAAATAAGGCGCTAATCTTAGGTTTCTAAGTACTTAGTTTGATCTTAAGGCTATCCTTCCTCTAAGCACTCTCTTCAACTCCCTCACTGAAGGCCCTCTATAAGTTTGGGCGCATTTCATCCCAAGGCGCTTCAACATCATCCAAGGCGCAAATTCACTCTCCAAGACAAGGTGCAAAAAACCCTATCCTAAGGCGCTCAAATCTTGCTTCTAGACCTAGGCGCACAAACATGAGATTAAGGATCATTCTGGCCACCATCACTTCCCTAAAGGCGCAAAATTGGTGTAGATACATTCCATTTATTAAGGATCATTCTGGCGCCCAAATCTTGTCAAAGCAAAGGATCAATAGGTTCTCTCTAAGGCGCACTCCAGGGTTTGATCTTGCAAGACTTCTCACGTCAAAATTTTGACCAAGACACTCAAGGCACTAGTCTTTATCATCTAACCCTACAGTGCACTTACTCATTATGATATACTCCTCAACTTTGTATTCAACCTTGCCCAAGGCGCATATTCACTATAAGGCATTCTCACGTTGTCAAGGCTCAGAGGGCTTCAACTTGCTAAAGGGTAGAGGTCTAGGCGCATATCTGACTTGAAGCTCAAGGCGCTCCAACCCTCTTGCTCTGGAATTCCTTCTAGGCACTAAGTGACTTCTCCAATTCCTTGAAAACATTTGAAGTGTTTTACCTTCTCAAGGTGCTCCTTCGAACTTGACTCCAAGGTGTTATAATCTCAAAGGTGCTGACATCATCTCAACCAAAGGCGCTCAATGATTCATCCCATATCTAGGTGCTAAAACACTTAATCAACCAAGTCATTCAAGGCGCCATTCAGTAAACTCATCTTCCATGATATTCCTATCAAGGCGCATATCACTTCTCTCATGGGCTTTAGGCGCTCAGTTGAGTGTTTCAATACTATTTAGGTGCCAAATTCATTTTAATGCACCAAACACAAAGAGCTTTCAAACACTGGGCGCTCACAAAGAGTCTTCCAACCTTGGGCACTAAATTAGGTCTTTGCAACTATCCAAGGCGCATATCTTCGTTTGAACAACTTATGGTGCCAAGACAACTTCTCATTAGGGCGCTCAAAACACTTGTGTTTACATTTGAAGTGCTTTACCTTCTTAAGGTGCTCCAGACTAACCTGACTCCAAAGCGCTCCATCATCATCCTTAAGGCGCTAAAAACATCATCTCCACTCTAGGCAAAAACATCATCCAACTCCTTAAGGCACTTCACTGTCAAAGTCTGAAGGCGCTCTACCTAGACCTTTCCCCTAGGCGCTAGAACTCCTAAGCACTCACCAGATAACTCTCTTCTTCAAGGCGCAAATCTTCCTATACTATGATTGCCTCTGAAACGCCGATTAACGTGATGTGAGGGTGCAAAGGCTACTCCAATCCTCAGTGAGCGCCTAGTTTAAACAAGGAGAAATAAAGCATTCAAAACTATCCAAACGATCATCCCCTTCCTAATGTCTTCACTGCTCCAGAAAACCTTGGCCAAAATGACACATAACAACTCCTATGAGCGCCCTTATGCCCTAGGATCATCTAGTTTGTGCGTCTTGTAATGAGTAGTTCATGTAAGTTTGGAATGAGCGCCTTGAATAAGTGTAAACTAGCCTAGAGAAGGGTATGTGCGCCTTGAGCATTCCAGAGATAACTGTGCGCCTAGAACAATATGAGTGCTCATGATGATGATTAACGTTCTGATGAGACTATGAGTGCCTTGTTCAGGAGATACCTTGTTTGATCATAAAATGCACCTTGAGTCTTGAAGGTTTTGAGCGCCTAGGTGATTTGGATGTTGGGATGTTGGTATGCGCCCAAGATTGAGGTAAGTGAGTGCTTGTAATGGAGGAGAGCAATGAGATGAGGTTTAGCGCCTCCAAGTAAGGTCAGAGGTGAGGTTAGAGGTGAAATGCGCCTTTGGACCATTCTGGCGCCTTGGATGAAGAACCTATATCTTGAGCCCAAGAGGTAAAATTTGCGCCTTAGTGGATTTGGAGAGTTACAGAGATTAGAGAAAAGCGCCTTGAAGACAGAGTTGTTCAAGGTGCATGTGTGATTTGGTCAAAAACAGGCGCCTAGAGTGAATAGGCTTTCATCCTGACTTAATACATTGCCTCCTTCTGACGATTTTTGGGGCAGCAGAAAACCTTTCACCACGGGCAAATGCCTCAGAGCTATAAAAAACCGAGAGAGGTTATTGTAGAGGCACTCTACGTGATCCCGTTGCCTCAGACGGAATGTTTCTAAGTGACACAGTTTTTGAGTAACATCTCGTCAAAGATTGCTGCCTTTTTGCACTTTGGACTCTTTAGGGATATCGTCGGTACAATGTAGCTCCGACTGTTTCGACATGTTTGGGTGAGAAATAGGACCATGCCTAGCATAAATGTACCCATTCGGACGCGTTGGAACAGTCAGTTTGGTCGCATCAGGAGCAGGACGAAAGTTACACCCCTTTGCAACTTTACACTGCCTCCTTCTGACGATTTTTGGGGCAACAGAAAACCTTTCACCACGGGCAAATGCCTAAGAGCTATAAAAAACCGAGAGAGGTTATTGTAGAGGCACTCTACGTGATCCCGTTGCCTCAGACGGAATGTTTCTAAGTGACACGATTTTCGAGTAACATCTCGTCAAAGATTGCTGCTTTTTTGCACTTTGGACTCTTCAGGGATATCGTCGGTACAATGTAGCTCCGACTGTTTCGACATGTTTGGGTGAGAAATAGGACCATGCCTAGCATAAATGTACCCATTCAGACGCGTTGGAACAGTCAGTTTGGTCGCATCAGGAGCAGGACGAAAGTTACACCCCTTTGCAACTTTACACTGCCTCCTTCTGACGATTTTTGGGGCAACAGAAAACCTTTCACCACGGGCAAATGCCTCAGAGCTATAAAAAACCGAGACAGGTTATTGTAGAGGCACTCTACGTGATCCCGTTGCCTCAGACGGAATGTTTCTAAGTGACACGATTTTCGAGTAACATCTCGTCAAAGATTGCTGCCTTTTTGCACTTTGGACTCTTCAGGGATATCGTCGGTACAATGTAGCTCCGACTGTTTCGACATGTTTGGGTGAGAAATAGGACCATGCCTAGCATAAATGTACCCATTCGGACGCGTTGGAACAGTCAGTTTGGTCGCATCAGGAGCAGGACGAAAGTTACACCCCTTTGCAACTTTACACTGCCTCCTTCTGACGATTTTTGGGGCAACAGAAAACCTTTCACCACGGGCAAATGCCTCAGAGCTATAAAAAACCGAGAGAGGTTATTGTAGAGGCACTCTACGTGATCCCGTTGCCTCAGACGGAATGTTTCTAAGTGACACGGTTTTCGAGTAACATCTCGTCAAAGATTGCTGCCTTTTTGCACTTTGGACTCTTCAGGGATATCGTCGGTACAATGTAGCTCCGACTGTTTCGACATGTTTGGGTGAGAAATAGGACCATGCCTAGCATAAATGTACCCATTCGGACGCGTTGGAACAGTCAGTTTGGTCGCATCAGGAGCAGGACGAAAGTTACACCCCTTTGCAACTTTACACTGCCTCCTTCTGACGATTTTTGGGGCAACAGAAAACCTTTCACCACGGGCAAATGCCTCAGAGCTATAAAAAACCGAGAGAGGTTATTGTAGAGGCACTCTACGTGATCCCGTTGCCTCAGATGGAATGTTTCTAAGTGACACGGTTTTCGAGTAACATCTCGTCAAAGATTGCTGCCTTTTTGCACTTTGGACTCTTCAGGGATATCGTCGGTACAATGTAGCTCCGACTGTTTCGACATGTTTGGGTGAGAAATAGGACCATGCCTAGCATAAATGTACCCATTCGGACGCGTTGGAACAGTCAGTTTGGTCGCATCAGGAGCAGGACGAAAGTTACACCCCTTTGCAACTTTATACTGCCTCCTTCTGACGATTTTTGGGGCAACAGAAAACCTTTCACCACGGGCAAATGCCTCAGAGCTATAAAAAACCGAGAGAGGTTATTGTAGAGGCACTCTACGTGATCCCGTTGCCTTAGACGGAATGTTTCTAAGTGACACGATTTTCGAGTAACATCTCGTCAAAGATTGCTGCCTTTTTGCACTTTGGACTCTTCAGGGATATCGTCGGTACAATGTAGCTCCGACTGTTTCGACATGTCTGGGTGAGAAATAGGACCATGCCTAGCATAAATATACCCATTCGGATGCGTTGGAACAGTTAGTTTGGTCGCATCAGGAGCAGGACGAAAGTTACACCCCTTTGCAACTTTACACTGCCTCCTTCTGACGATTTTTGGGGCAACAGAAAACCTTTCACCACGGGCAAATGCCTAAGAGCTATAAAAAACCGAGAGAGGTTATTGTAGAGGCACTCTACGTGATCCCGTTGCCTCAGACGGAATGTTTCTAAGTGACACAGTTTTTGAGTAACATCTCGTCAAAGATTGCTGCCTTTTTGCACTTTGGACTCTTCAGGGATATCGTCGGTACAATGTAGCTCCGACTGTTTCGACATGTCTGGGTGAGAAATAGGACCATGCCTAGCATAAATGTACCCATTCGGACGCGTTGGAACAGTCAGTTTGGTCGCATCAGGAGCAGGACGAAAGTTACACCCCTTTGCAACTTTACACTGCCTCCTTCTGACGATTTTTGGGGCAACAGAAAACCTTTCACCACGGGCAAATGCCTAAGAGCTATAAAAAACCGAGAGAGGTTATTGTAGAGGCACTCTACGTGATCCCGTTGCCTCAGACGGAATGTTTCTAAGTGACACAGTTTTTGAGTAACATCTCGTCAAAGATTGCTGCCTTTTTGCACTTTGGACTCTTCAGGGATATCGTTGGTACAATGTAGCTCAGACTGTTTCGACATGTTTGGGTGAAAAATAGGACCATGCCTAGCGTAAATGTACCCATCTGAATGCGTTGGAACAGTCAGTTTGGTCACATCACGAGCAAGACACCAAAAATGCAAAGGTTGCTTTGTGCAACTTGACAACATTGACACTTTTTTGCAACATGACTCAAAGACTCAAACTGACCCCAAATGACTCAAAGTGACTTAAAATCACCTTGATTATAGAGGTCAAGGCGCTCCTTATCATTCATTCATTATGAGCGCCTTGGGAGAATGGTATATAGGTCATCATCATGATTGGGCGCCCTGGATCCAGAGTGTTGGAGAGATCATCAAATGGTGTCTAGTAGGGTGAGTTATGAGTTTGGTCGCATCAGGAGCAGGACACCAAAAATGCATAACATGATGATGGAAAAATGTGTACATATGTGTAAAAATGCAGGAGGAAATAAAAAAAGACAAACCTTACAAATTAATGTGCATACTTACAACTCAATGTAACATAACTTTACAAAATCAATGTGAATACTTACAAATTAATCCAATGAACCATCTGGATCTGCTCTACTCTTTATTGTGTCAAGTATTGCTTCATGGTCAGACTCACGCACCTTCCACAATATTTTGTTCAAAGGTCTACCCCGATACTTTATCAAATGAACATTGGATGCCACGACAAGGTTCGAGTAATGAAGAATCTTTCGATGCATGTCAAAGTCCTGAAATAGCCAAATATTAACACTCTTATGTGGGTACCTTCTAAGCCATGTTCCAGTAATAACCACTGATCCTGTAGGGTATTCGATGTTTTCTCCATCTGTAACAGGGGCCTCCAATTTCTTTTTGGCCTCAACACAACGGCATAAGTAATAATCTGTTCCCTCTTCATTATCTTCATCTGCAATAACTGCATATACGTGTCCTACATTGATATGTGTAGCAAATTAGATGAAATTAGTCAACATTACAAAAACACTACAAAGTAAGATGACATTACCTGGTTGAACTAGATGAAATTAGATGCATATATGTACCCTATATTACCTGGTTGAACTAAATCTGATATGTGGTCAAAGTCAACTGACGATTCCATCTGTGTTAGTTCCAGTGCCGTCGGGGGTCGATACGTGTCAAGTGGGCTAAGATAACTTAACTGCCATTCGTCAACCCACTCCTTTGACTCGCACTCATCCCAGACTTGAATTGTACAGGAAGAACAAAAGCATGACATCTTTCGTGTATGGATACTCCATGAACCTGCAATTGAACTTCTGAAAGAGTGCATCTCATTTGATCCTGTCAGTGTACAACAATCCTCATATGGTGCAATGTTAGTATCATCTATCAACCAAAAAAATCTACGAACTAAAGACTTACCTTCATTACCTGGACCCATGGAAGCATTACACCACTCGACAATCAATTTTGCATCTGTCAACTTTGCATTGTCTTTATACTTTAACTCTTCTCGTGCTATGGCTCTTTTGATACATGCTCCTGCACCATCATGCTCCCCCTTTCCATGCCCGGCCTCACAAAAGTTCCACATATGTTGAATACCTGTAAAATTATGCCTCCTACTCAGCCAATAGAAATTCCGCGAGTTCTTGAATTGTGATGCACAATTATCCGACCATATGATATGCTGACTGAACGATATGCCCCTTCTAGCCAAATCATTATAGAACACCTGAAAGCAACCTTGCACGAACTCCGTAGAATGCGTGCGATCATCACTAATATAGAAATGATACTCCCTTATGATCTTTCTGTCATCCTCTGTACTATCATTCGCATGAATGAATGCGATGTGCACAAATATAGAAACCTGTGTGGAGTTGTAATATTGTGATTGCACCTCACGCTGTGGCTGTAGACTGTAGTTCTCTGCAAAGTCAACGACTGAAACAATGCTACCAACTGGAAATGTGTCCTTGCATAACTTGAATTGCAAGTCCAACCATCGAGCTCTATGGGCATGTCTTGCATACTCATACACTATGCTGTCACGAAATATAGCCATAAACTGATACACTGGAATCTTTTCAATAACTAATTCACACCTCTTTGCTTCTTTACCATCTTTTGTATTGTATGCCACTGTTTTATACTTGCCAAATTATACTAGTTCATTTCCAACCGCATGTGTTATTTCCATATGTTCACATATTGGCAAATGTTGCAAGCCACCGCAACGATGACATGTGCCATCCAAGCATAATTTCTTGTAGAATATTTGACCTTCCTCTCTTTCACATAAAATTCTTGATATGAAATCTCTTGAAGATGTTGGTGGGGCACATATGGCACAACCCTGCAAATCATTGTTAGTATGCATATCTAAACATATAGACCTATAAGCATCAAAATGGTTAGAAAATTCAATATGTAATCTACAACAACAAGTAGTGCGTGTGTGATTTATCTTAACATAGAAAGGTTTTAGCATTTCAAAATATCTTTGACAAATTTTAATTTGAGGATACTTCTCTAGAAATTTACCATAAAACTATGTTTGAGTCTCATCCAAAAAATGCTTTGGATGTGGCTCGCGGTTCTGACTACCAATTCTCCTTCTTACCACATCCCTTTGATTCGGAGATACCCTTGTGTAATTCTTCCAAAAGTCTTCAATTAGTGACCTCAATGCTTCAACAATTGGTTTATCTTTTCGTGGTAGTCTCCCCGAGAACGCCCATAATTCATTGGCATTAGTGTCCTCAATTCTTTGGCGTCTTCCAACGGCTCTTGATAAAGTTTTCCTATTAATTCTCAATTTTTGACTTGTCTTTCTAATAAGACGAGCTTTCCTCGTTTGACTACTTACTATAGTCGATGTAATCACACGCCGTGTTGCATTACTATCTTTTGTGCGTGAGGTGTTACCCACACTCTCATACGCACTCATTAGATTCTTGACAATAGATTTTTCACTTGAAGCCTCTGATGTTCTCAACCCAAGAATCTTCATGATAGACCTATACTTTATACTTCGCATCATTTCAACGAATAGTTGACATCTTGCAGTCTCATTTAACTTTTCAAAGAACAATCTCCAAATCTTATTAGCATATCTTCTACAAGTGCGTTTTGGAATCTTACCTTCCATTGGCTGCAAAATATTCTCATCAATATCAATCAAATACTTTGGCTTTCTATGCAAAATTCTAGGTGGTGTCAAGTTAGGTAAATTCATCTCAACATTAGGAATTTCATCAATATTTAAATGAGATGGGTTAGATGGCATACCTTCGATCGAAGATGGAATAGATGACATACCTTGAGGTTGAGGTGGGAACGATGGCGTACCTCCTTCATCACATGTGAGTGATGATGTACTCTCAACTTGAGATGTGGTAGATGGTGTCCCTACATGTTGTCTTGCGATAAAGGATGTGTCTCCAACTATGGTATTTAAATCTCTCGTACCACGAAGTTTTTGCATTCGTTCTCTTTGTGCCGCCAATACCATATCTCTTTGTGATGGTTGTGGTTCCTCTTCAATTGGTATGTCTTCATTTATCGTGTCCAATTTCCTCTTCTCACGAAGTTCCCTCATAGCCATTGCTTTCTTTGCATTCTTAGCTTCTATCTCTTCCTGTGTTGGTTTAATTCTTGATCGTTTCCTCGGCATGACGGAGAATTTGTCTGTAGCATGATAAAGAGACCAATATTAGTTCCTAAGAAATGAATACATGATAATAGTGGGATTGTATTTTTTTTATGTTGTAAGGATTTATTCTTGTATAGTTTGACATCATGGTATGAACTAAGGTTTGTTTATTACACATAATTATTAAAGAGCCCAAGTGTAGAAAATATACATGGCATCATGTGAGATTGTAGGTTGCTTTCTTGATTGGAAATGTGTCTATTTTAAACATGTATGATAATGCATGATAAAGTAATTCAATCCGAAATAAGGAAAATGTAAAGAACATGCATGTAAAGACTTGACATACCTAAAAACGAAGATTTGAATGGAGAGAGTACCCAATTATGTAGTGTTTTTATCTTCTTGCATCAAACTCCTCAACAATTTGAGTTTTTTACCACTTGCTTCCTTTTCAATGTTAAATTCTTAAAATTGAATCAAAATTAACATTGCAATACTACAAAAATTGAAACTTGTATAGATATATATCAAATTTGGTTTGAAAACTATGTTATTTCCTTCTTCTCGAGTTGGCAAAGCAGAAAAGGTGGTGGAAAGATCATGCAAAGGTGGTACAATGTGTCAAATGTGCATGTGAACTTCCCAATAGCATGAAAGCACTTCTTTTTTGTCGGAGCACGCGCAGAATCAGTAAGAAAACAAAGCATGTGGGCCTGGATCACGGGGGTAACCACTTTTTTACCGTTTTAGTAGAATTACAAAACGAGAGCGCGTTTTAACGCGCTCGCGTTATAACGCGCTTGCGCTATAACGCACTCGCGCTATAACGCGCTCGCGTTTTGTCCTGCTATAGATCTCTAAACCCTAAACCCTCAACTCTGATCCCTTGACCCTCAACCCTCAATGTCAAATCCTAATCCCTCAACCTCAACCTTGTCCCTAAACCCTAATCCCTTCAACCTCAACCCTATCCCTAAACCCTTGACCCTCGAACCTCAGCCCTCAACTTCAAACCGTAATCCCTTGATGCAGAGCGAAACAAGTTGAACATTAACACAGGTGAAAAAATCCTTGAAAGTCCACAAAATAACCTTTACAGTGTATATCGGCAAGACAATTTAAATGTCACACCGAAATGTACCTCAACCCTCAACCCTCAACATCAAACCCTCGAACCTTAACCCTCAACATCAAACCCTAATCCCTCAACCCTTAACTCTAATCCCTCGACCTTCAACCCTGATCCTAAACCCTAAACCCTCAACGCCAAATTCTAATCCCTCAACCCTTCACTCTAATCCCTCAACCCTAAACCCTATCCCTAAACCCTCAACACTATACCTTAAACCCTAATCCCTCAACCCTAACCCTAAACCTTGTCCCTAAACCCTAATCCCTTCAACCTCAACCCTATCCCTAAACCCTTGACCCTCGAACCTCAGCCCTCGACGTCAAACCCTAATCCCTCAACCCTTAACTCTGATCCCTCATCTCTCAACCCTAACCCTAAACCCTCAACCCTCAACATCAAACCCTAATCCCTCAACCCTCAACCCTAATCTATCATCCGTCATCCCTCCACACTCTACTTTAACCCTAATTCCTCGACCCTCAACCCTATCCCTAAACCCTTGACCCTCGAACCTCAACCCTCAACCCTCAACATCAAACCCTAATCCCTCAACCCTTAACTCTAATCCCTCGACCTTCAACCCTGATCCTAAACCCTAAACCCTCAACGCCAAATTCTAATCCCTCAACCCTTCACTCTAATCCCTCAACCCTAAACCCTATCCCTAAACCCTCAACACTATACCTTAAACCCTAATCCCTCAACCCTAACCCTAAACCTTGTCCCTAAACCCTAATCCCTTCAACCTCAACCCTATCCCTAAACCCTTGACCCTCGAACCTCAGCCCTCGACGTCAAACCCTAATCCCTCAACCCTTAACTCTGATCCCTCATCTCTCAACCCTAACCCTAAACCCTCAACCCTCAACATCAAACCCTAATCCCTCAACCCTCAACCCTAATCTATCATCCGTCATCCCTCCACACTCTACTTTAACCCTAATTCCTCGACCCTCAACCCTATCCCTAAACCCTTGACCCTCGAACCTCAACCCTCAACCCTCAACATCAAACCCTAATCCCTCAACCCTTAACTCTAATCCCTCGACCTTCAACCCTGATCCTAAACCCTAAACCCTCAACGCCAAATTCTAATCCCTCAACCCTTCACTCTAATCCCTCAACCCTAAACCCTATCCCTAAACCCTCAACACTATACCTTAAACCCTAATCCCTCAACCCTAACCCTAAACCTTGTCCCTAAACCCTAATCCCTTCAACCTCAACCCTATCCCTAAACCCTTGACCCTCGAACCTCAGCCCTCGACGTCAAACCCTAATCCCTCGACCCTTAACTCTGATCCCTCATCTCTCAACCCTAACCCTAAACCCTCAACCCTCAACATCAAACCCTAATCCCTCAACCCTCAACCCTAATCTATCATCCGTCATCCCTCCACACTCTACTTTAACCCTAATTCCTCGACCCTCAACCCTATCCCTAAACCCTTGACCCTCGAACCTCAACCCTCAACCCTCAACATCAAACCCTAATCCCTCAACCCTTAACTCTAATCCCTCGACCTTCAACCCTGATCCTAAACCCTAAACCCTCAACGCCAAATTCTAATCCCTCAACCCTTCACTCTAATCCCTCAACCCTAAACCCTATCCCTAAACCCTCAACACTATACCTTAAACCCTAATCCCTCAACCCTCACCCTAAACCTTGTCCCTAAACCCTAATCCCTTCAACCTCAACCCTATCCCTAAACCCTTGACCCTCGAACCTCAGCCCTCGACGTCAAACCCTAATCCCTCAACCCTTAACTCTGATCCCTCATCTCTCAACCCTAACCCTAAACCCTCAACCCTCAACATCAAACCCTAATCCCTCAACCCTCAACCCTAATCTATCATCCGTCATCCCTCCACACTCTACTTTAACCCTAATTCCTCGACCCTCAACCCTATCCCTAAACCCTTGACCCTCGAACCTCAACCCTCAACCCTCAACATCAAACCCTAATCCCTCAACCCTTAACTCTAATCCCTCGACCTTCAACCCTGATCCTAAACCCTAAACCCTCAACGCCAAATTCTAATCCCTCAACCCTTCACTCTAATCCCTCAACCCTAAACCCTATCCCTAAACCCTCAACACTATACCTTAAACCCTAATCCCTCAACCCTAACCCTAAACCTTGTTCCTAAACCCTAATCCCTTCAACCTCAACCCTATCCCTAAACCCTTGACCCTCGAACCTCAGCCCTCGACGTCAAACCCTAATCCCTCAACCCTTAACTCTGATCCCTCATCTCTCAACCCTAACCCTAAACCCTCAACCCTCAACATCAAACCCTAATCCCTCAACCCTAATCTATCATCCGTCATCCCTCCACACTCTACTTTAACCCTAATTCCTTGACCCTCAACCCTATCCCTAAACCCTTGACCCTCGAACCTCAACCCTCAACCCTCAACGTCAAATCCTAATCCCTCAACCCTAAACCCTATCCCTAAACCCTCAACACTATACCTTAAACCCTAATCCCTCATCCCTCAACCCTAAACCTTATCCCTAAACCCTAATCCCTCAACCCTCAACCCTAATCTGTCATCCCCCAACTCTAATCCTTCATCCCTAAACCCTAAATGCTATCCCTATTCCTACACCCTCAACAGAATCGATAATATACCTTAAACCCTAATCCCTTATCCCTAAACCCTCCAACCCTATCCCTAATCCTTATACCATCCACACTCTACTTTAACCCTAATTCCTCGACCCTCAACCCTATCCCTAAACCCTTGACCCTCGAACCTCAACCCTCAACCCTCAACGTCAAACCCTAATCCCTCAACCCTTAACTCTAATCCCTCGATCCTCAACACTATACCTTAAACCCTAATCCATATCCCTCAACCCTTAACCCTTAAAACTTAAACCCTATCCCTACACCCTCAACACTTGACACTATATCTTAAGCCTTAAACCCTCATCCCTAAAGCCTCAACCCTCAATCCTTAAACCTTAAACCCTAAACCCTATCCCTAATCCCTCTACCCTCAACACTCTAACCCTAACCTCGACATTAAATGCTAATCCGTCAACCCTAAACCCTAATCCTAAACCTTATCCCTAAACCCTAATCCCTCAACCCTCAACCCTAATCCATCATCCCTCAACTATAATCCCTCATCCCTAATCCCTAAATGCTATCCCTATTCCTAAACTCTCAACAGACTTGATACTATACCTTAAACCCTAATCCCTTATCCCTAAACCCTCCAACCCTATCCCTAATCCTTACACCCTCCACACTCTACTTTAACCCTAATCCCTCGACCCTAAACCCTTGACCCTTGAACCTCAACCCTCAACCCTTAATGTCAAACCCTAATCCCTCAACCCTTAACTTTGATCCCTCGACCCTCAACCGTAATCTGTCATCCCTCATCCCTAAACCTTAAATGCTATCCCTATTCCTAGCCCCTCAACGGGCTCGATACTATACCTTAAACGCTAATCCCTTATCCGTAAACCTTTCAACTCTATCCTTTATGCCTTAACCCTCATGATGAATAGCCTTGAATGTAAAAAAATTTGAGTGGGACATAACGCGAGCGCGTTATAACGCGCTCGCGTTATGTCAAACATGGGAAAAGACAGGCTTGCGGGAAAAATGTAAGGCAGTAAATAACGCGAGCGCGTTATAACGCGCTCGTGTTATTTCTTGCTTTGGGAATCCCAAGCCTTTGGCTTGGGATTTGCTTTGGATTTCCAACCCAAAGGCTTGGAGTGCCTTATGAACAGTCACATACGTGTTTTTCTGTATTCTTCAAAATTTCACATAATTTCGTTCGTGCTAACCCTCAGATTTGCACGTGTTTCAAGGTTGAACAAATCGAACACATGGGTAATGTTAGGCTTTCTCTTAGCTATTTGACGATGTGATTTTTTTCACATTTTAACAATGTTAAGCCTTTCATCTTTAATTTCTTTTGTTTGTGTGTCCGTTTTTATGCAAAAACCACTGTTTGGTCTTTTTTTCATTGTAAAATAACTATTCATTCAAATTTCAAAAAAATTACATATTTAGAAACTAGACTCCATTCTACAAATATTAAAAAAATAAAAAAATGATTTTCAATTAGTTTTCAAAATTTATAGGGGTAGCACGGCCAAAATTCTGTTTTTTAGGATGTGTCCACTTTAAAAATTAGTAAAAAATCAAATATTCATCAAAAAATTATCAGAAAAATCGGGCATAAACTACATGCTATTAGCTAATTTCTCACCAAAGCGATTTTAAAAATACCAAAAAAAAGTTGACCTTTTGAGGGAGCCACAAAACATGCTATGTTATGTTTTTTTGACAGAAACAACACCAATTTCTGTGGCTCCCTCTTTTGAACCCCTTAATCTATGCCATTTTCAAAACAAAATAGTAGTTTAGAAAGTAGACTCGGAGCACTACGAACATTGTTTTGGTTGCATCTCTAAATTTTGAGTGTAACTATGCTCAATTTCTCATCCAAGGCCAGTATTTCCTGATTTCAGAAAAAAAGTGGCCACTTAAGACCCCTTTTTGGCCCCCCATCTTCTTGCACTTACCCGTAGTAACAACTATTACGTTGAAATACAATGTTTTATCTTTTTAATTTTAAGTGAACTAATACAAGGAAAATAGATGTAACATTTAATTGTGATGTGGAAATGAGGTTGTCACAATTTAGTGAGAAAGTGGCAAGGTTTTAAGGTGTTGTATTTAAAGGAACAAGTGCTTCACAAAACAAAATTAGCAAGGCACCACCACCTATTTCACAAACTATATTGAGATTGTGCAAGGTAGAAAAAAAATGATGAGGTAACAACAAAGGCTCTTATGCTTTCTTATTCTACAAAAGTTGAGGCTTTGCTATAGATGGGAAAGTTCCAGTGGTGCTAAATGATTCCACCTAGGGCTTCACTTTGAGCCCAACAATCTCAAAAGTTGCTATAGAAAATACCACAAACTTCATGGACTCAAAGGCATCTCTTTAGGATCAACACATCTTAGAGATATATTTTGAGTTATTTTTGTATTAAGACACAATAGATGTCCTATTGTAAAATATAGAGTAATGCAAGATGATACAAGATGATAGGATATAGTATGGCATAAGTTATAGGATATGTTGAGAGAAAAGTACAAGAATGAATTTATGTACAGGAGAAGTATAGAGTATATGTGAATGTACAAAGAGATAAATTATTTGATATATATATATATATATAAGAGTAGGAGTCAAAAAATACTATGCAAATGATTTTGTGTAAATGCATATGCCCTCTTCAAAATTTGATTGTTTATTTCTAATAATTAACCCTTGTATTAGTTTTGAACTTCGACTAGGCTCTGATACCAAAATGTAATGCTACTTTTCCCTAGAGTTATTTAATCATTGGCAATAGATTTAAATATAGTTAGTAATAAAATTATACAATTTAAAGTATGCAAGGTTATTAGTTCCAATGTAAATTGCAACATATGATAATTTAATAGGAACTCTAAAGTAAATAATTAACATAGCCAACTGAATAACACAATCCACAATCAAATTAACATCAAAATCCATATATATAATAATTTCAATATCTTTTATTAACAATAAGTTTGGTACTTATCTGAATCAAAGTACTTGAATCAACCACTCTCACCCTAGGAAGATTTAAGTAGTCTTGGCCCACATAGTTATGGTGTATTTGGAGAACCTGTGTAAAAATACAATATGTGTGTACTACTCGCACCAACTATTGTACCTCCTAGTACATTGTTCAACTAATTTCCTACTCACACAGTGTTCAAGGCATGGCCAAGACAATCATGAGTGTACTATATACCTTGAGTTGGACACACTCTATGTGCCCCCTTATCCAATTTCCATAGCCCACCAAACCACTTTCATCTTCCTTGAGTGTTCTCCATGCCCTTCCAAGTCTCACATAAATGCCTTATATAACCTTCTAGGGGGTGGTTTCCAAACCATCACACCCTTTCATAAAGGTTGCCTTTTAATAATATTTAAATAAGTACATTTATTTCTCCCATATTAAAAGAGATTATATAAACACTATCTATTAATCTCCATTTAACCAAAGCATCATAATATCATATTTTTTCATCTCTTTTTTAATTATAAAACGTTAAATAAACTTTATCCTCTTATAATTAATTATAAAAGGTTATTCATAAATATCTTTCTTTTTCCATTTTGGGGAAAAAGTCACATAGTTAGGTTTTCTCATTATTTTATTAATAAGCACAACACATTTTACCATATATACCTTTAAATAAAAATTTGTTCATAAGAGGGACTATCCTTTAAAATGTGTAGTTTAAAAGGCCTTGCTAAAGAGTGCTAACTTTGTGATAAAATGCATAACCAAATCATTTTTGTATTAAAAGTAAGACCATCTCTTAAATGTGAACCTTGTTACTCCTTCACCAAGTTCTATTATTTAATTTAATGTGATCTTTCCTAGTGACTTTTTGAATATCCTTTCTACCTAGTTAACCATATTAGCGCTTGTTAGTGCATTTCTTAGATAGTGAACCTATGTTGATCCTTCTCTCCTTAAAGTTATAACCATGTGAGACTTAAATTTAAATAGATTAGACTTATATTTGAGTTACCTCAGTGTAGTAAATATGTGATTGTTTTAAATGTTAACCAATGAGTAGTTGTTATCATTGTTAGATTGCAAAAGTTTGTAAAAATTTGAAAAGAGAAATTGAATGATAATCTATGTTGAAAGTGAGAAATTGAGTTTAGAATTGAATGTGGAAAGATTGTAAGTGATAGGAAAGAACTAAAATATGTTTGTGTGAAGATTAGATTAGAATTATGTTATGATTTGTCTAATTGTGAAAGTTTGAATGTGAAAATTTCATGTAAATAGCTATTATATGAATAATTTTTTTATTGAAAGTTGAATCCTAATTTTGGAATTATGTTTCTTTATGTGTTTTCTTATGAATTCCAAGAGTAATAATAAAGATTAGATATAGTAAATTGTTGTAATGTGTGCTTGATAGCATAGATGTAGTATGCAAACTTTCAACACATTTACAAGCATCTTGGAAAAGAGGAAATGTGTAGAGAGTTATCAAATGAGCTATGTAAATGGCATTTTCATTAGATGTATGTACTTCATATGCTTTTGAACAATATTGTGTCTAGATGCATGTATGAATGTTTGGACAATGCACCTTAGAATTAAATTATCTATAAATTAGTGTCCAATTTTTGATATTGTAAAGGATGTAATTCCAATATGAAGAAGAAATGGACTTGGTTATGATGAGGAAAGAAGAAAATTAACCCAAAACAGGTAAAATGGTCTTTATGGTGTATGAACCTTAAAAGATAAAATAAATCTTATATGTTGACAAGTGAAACTAGTTTAATATGAAATAGGGACTAAATTGTAAACGATGCAAAAAGCATAAACATGGTTGTGATAATTGTTATGATTTGAGATATTAACTTTTCAATCCTAAGACTACGTACTTTAATTTAATAATTTAATAGTTAGTTAAGGAAAACAATCTTTAACTTAATAGTTAGTTATTTAATAGTTAGTTAAGGAAAATAATTTAATAGTTGTAGCCATAAAACTATTGCGAAGGGGTAAGTTAAATTATTAGAATGGCTCACTATTGGCTATCATGTTTGTTGTTCCAAATCCCCCAAGGACTATAGGTCGTGCAAAGGGCTTATTACTAGAATTAAAGCCATTCATTGTTTTTGAGAAGATCAACTTAGATGACTACATTGGTTCGATCGATTAATCTATTACTAGGACTATAGGTCGTTCAAAGGGCTTATTACTAGGATTATAGGTCATGCAAAGGGCTTATTACTATGTACTTCAATTTAATAATTTAATAGTTAGTTATTATAATATATATCTCCAAGAAACATGGAGAGGGAATTTGGACACCCTTTATGAAGAGAAACATTTTTTATAATTAAATATTAATTTCCTAGGAACTTGGAATATTCTTTGCAAGATGGCATCGAGTGGAGAAGCTTAATTTGGCCCAGCATCTATGATAGCATGGCTATTTTTAGTCAATGACATCATCTATGACAATGATTATTGACAACATGTAATCTGAGGATGTTTTAAATAAGGTGTGTTATGACAAATTCCTTACAAGGTAGGAGTTACATACTATTCCTAGAGATTTCACATGTGTGAAGGGTGTGAGAATTTGGACCTCCACATTTATGAGCTATTTTTGGGTCTATATAGCCACCTAGCTTTGGCCCATGGTATTAGCACTTGTTTACAATATTGTAATATAAAAATTATGCTACCACTAGCTTTTATATTACATTCATATGAGATGGGTAGGAAAATGTTAATTTACAGAAAACTAAAGTACATAATTAAAAAACTAAATTCAGAATTGTAAATTGTAGAAATAAAGGAACCTGGCACTAAAAAATGGAATTCGCTATCTAGGATAATAATGTGATGTGCAAACAAAAGTTCATATGAGCTGGGTAGGAAAATGCTAATTTACAAAAAATTAAAGTACACAATCAAAAACTAAATTAAGAATTGTAAATTGTAGAAATAAAGAAACCTCACACCGAAAGATGGAGTTCGTTGTCTCAGATGCCAATGTGACATGCATACATTCACATGAAGATCTATAGTCCTTTCACATGATATCATCCTAGTCTCATGTTGTCCAAAAAAGTTGCAAAACTAAATGTTTTCACCAAATTTTGAACTCACTTGCGTAATAGGAAACAGAGACAACCAAAACAACCAACCAAGGGATACCAGATAATATAGAAATGATAAAATAGAGATATACTAACTAAATCAAATGAAATATTGAAATGACAAGTAAAGGAGAAGACACCAACAAACCTTTGTGCGATTGAATGCCTCCCAAAATACATGTAGTTGAAACAAGATAAAACGTTGCGACTATTTAAGGGGTTTGCCTTCAGGTCAAACCCCTTCTTTGGTATTTCTACCTCCACAAACAACCAACGATAAAGATATAGAAAAATAATGTGTGCTCCTATCCTACGTGCATCGAGGAATTAAGAGCAGTGACAACAAAAATAAATCTATAAGTATCAACCCTAGTCTACGAGGAAACCCCAGTGTACGTATGATAAATTGGGTGGTGGTCTACACCAAGAGATTTGCCAAAGTAAATAGAAAATAATATGATCAAGAAGTTGAAACAATATTATTCAATGCAAGAACATGAATAATATTACCAATATGATGTAGAAGAATAAGAAATGAGCTCTTTAGAGGAGTCAACCATTGTGCAACAATGTAAATCCTTGAGAGAGATTCAATAATGGTGTTATTTCAGTAGCATGCAAATTCAACAAGTTTCAATAATGGAGGTATGTGTAGCCAAGAATAACCAAGAGAAGAATAGAATAAGAGAGATTGATTAAGATTCAAAAATTGCTTTTACATAGGGCTTGTAGGGAATCTAAAGGGTCAAATTTGATTGTTGAAGGCATTTTTCTGACAGACAAGCATTACAATAGGCACCAATAGGCGGTTGGGTCAGAAATCAACAGTTTAAATTTTTGGAACTCATAGGATGTGAGTGCTTCATGCGGATGCCCACGAGTCACACTAGTGTCCCAGAGAAATCACACAAAATTCAACACGTGTTCCTAGGACAACAAGAAGAATTAGAATCTGATGATAAAATTTAACAATCTAGTGAAGGAAAAGGATAAGGCTTGGCTAAACGATCCCTAAAACATGTATGCTAGGGGAATGGACACTAAAACAAGGTCAAATATAGTGTGAAATTTCAAGGGTATGCAATGTTCAACGTTACAAATACCATTTATGGTATTTTGTATTGTATTTTCTTATATATTAAGGATTTGGGATAGTGGTTTGTATGAGAAGTTGTAGGTACATAGGGGTTGTTGGATTACTGCTAGAAAGAAGACTGAAGTGTGTTGTATATTTGTACCATTTGTGAAGATTAATACATAGTCGGTGCTCTCTCTTGCTGGTGGATTTTTTTCTTGAAATGGTTTCTCCATGTAAATTGTGTGTTGCTATGGTTTGTTAATTTAATTATTATTATCGATTTATGCTTCCACACATAATCTTTTATGGTAATGTGATTATTAAGAGATTAATTTCAAACTTGCATACACTTTGATAAGCTCTTATTGTAGCAGTTTCACCTTGTTTGTCAACAATAATTTATGCCAAAATGAATTGTTCAATTGCATTTTGAATGATTGTAAGTGATTTAGGGAGTAAATAACTTAAATACAAAATGACATGAGAAAATTATTTTCAATTAAGCAATTAGAATATAAACCTAGTAGAATGTTCTTGCAAATAAATTATGATTTGTGTATGCATCTCTATGTGTAGTCAAATGTGAAAGAAGTGTGTGATATGGATGTAGAGAGTGACATGTGAGCATCCAATGAATGTTGTAATCATATATCAAGTATGTGATATAAGGTATCCATATTTTGAAATAGGGTATTAGACATCATGTATGATCCACATGTTTGCATAACCCTTGTGATAGTTGTTTACATGTGTGTTAGAAACATTTGAAAATGTTTTATTTTTGAATTTAGTTTGAGCATGGAGTGAACCTTAAAATGGTGTAAGTGTTTTGTCATTTGGATAGGGAGTTGTTGTGGCCTTCACAACACACCCATGTCTTTTCAAGATTGGGGGTCATTGTATTTTGTTTTGTAGTGCTAGCTTTCATTCATCTTTCACATTTCGTCTGGGAGAGGCAAATTTGAGTAGGTTTCTATCACATTATTTGGTCATGAGTCAATGTCATCCTTTAGTTGTATATTGAGATATTAATGTTCTTGGTTAGGATCTAGGACTAATTAAATGTTCATAGGATTGATCTAGTCCCATTACCTTGTGTCCATGCACTTGTTGTTTTGAATATGACATTTTAAACTTTGAGTCCAATTAGTCACATTTTGTCATTTACCTTTTCATATTTGAGATCACGTCAGAGGCCATTGCATCATTTTGTTCAACTGAGTCACCAGATTCTTGTTAGGGACTCTTAGTCACACTTGAATCTCAAAATGATTTTGGTGATCTTGGTTAATGCAAAAGATTGTCAATTCTCTAATGTTCCAATCATCATCCAAGTCATCTTTTCATGAGTTGTGTTAATATCCCAAATCTCTTTCCTTTTGACCCTTTTTGCTTTTCATTTTTACCTTTAGTTTGAATTTCGCATTGTGGATTTAACAACTTGTCTTATTCTTGTTGTTTTCTTTCATGGTGCCACATTCATCAACATACGGGTTATTCCCTTAGGAGTAGAGTGGTTCTTGACATCCTTTGGTGTTATGCATGTCACATTGTTATAAGGGAAGCATGTTCATGCGTTCTAGTTCATTCACTATAGTGGAGGTCTTGTTTTACATGTGTATTCAGTTTTTTTCTCAAAGGTCTTCATGTGTATCTAGTCATTTTTCTTATAGTCATCTAATTATGTGTCTCTATGTTTACACTCATTTGATACATGCCTTGGGCAATTGTTGCTAAATAATTTGGGGATATGACTAAGGCTTGGGTCCTTCAAGTTATCCAAGATCAATTGGAGATTAGTACATATGTGACCTCTTTGAATTTATACACATCCCACCTAAAACTTAATCATTAAGGTAATCAATGCCCCATTCATGCCATTCTTCACACTTTCTCCAAGTCCCCCACTGGCCTTTGTTTTTCCTTGCATTTATTGTTATTCATTTCGTGGTTTTGAATTTAGGGTTTCTAGGAGTATGATTCAATGAAGATTGTTTGTGAAGTGGGTTTCTATTATATGATTGAATTTAGACTTAGGAATGAAAGCCCTAATTTATGATTATTCGTTTCAATTGTTTGAAATTCTTAGTTAGGGTTCATGATTAATGAGTTTTATTTTGATTATTAAACCCTAGTCATGACTCAAATTAGGTCTCAAGTTTGGTGTTAGTAATGGTAAACTTCACATAAGCTACAAAACACAAATTTTCACCAAGCTTCGGGCTCCAAAAATTCAAGTCACTCATGTTTTTGGAAACGGACTCAGACTTCAAGCTTAGAATGTGAATTATAAGCTCATATTGTAAACTATTAAAAACTATGAAGTCTGAACCCTGAGATTAATGGCAATTTAGACTTTGAACTTAAAATGCAAAATGTAACTCGCACTTTACATTGCCAACAAATCCTAAAGTCTGAACTCTAAGACCATAACTAACTCAAACTTTGGGTCTAACCTTTAAAGTTTTGAATGAGCTCAATGATTCCCTAAAATATGGAAGTTTGAGCCTCACAAACTCCAAATTCTAAGTTCTCAAAGCCTCAAACCCCGAAGTTAAAGTTGATGAACTAAACTCTTTGAAATCCTTTAGGTAGACGTTTTCCCATAGAGTCTGAACTCCAAGATTTTGGGGTCTCAAACCCTCAAGCAAAACCTTACCAAGCAACCAAACCCCTAAGCTGCATAGAAAACTAATGTTCTATATAATTTTCAAAGTGGGAAAAGTGTATATTATGTTTTGATTTACGAATATAAATTTCACACTCATTTTTTAAAGCCTATAAATGATTAAGCTTCAACATTTGCAATTATGTATAAAAACTCAGAGTTATTTATGTTATCACACATATTGTACTACTTAGTGAAGTGTAATTATAATTATAGGCACAGAAGTACCAGAAGGAATTGGAGTTCTCAGAAGTCATGGCAGTCGTGGTGAAGTCAATCAGGAGGTTAACGATATGAATGCATGGCCATTTGTGAATACATCAAGCAAGAGTAGTATTGAGGCCATCATTTGGAGGTAGACAAGGCGGAACCCCAAACTCGGTGTTTTGGACTTAAAGTGTTTTAAAGGAAACTTCAAATTAGCCAAGTCTTAAAGTGTTGAGACCCTGAACAAGAGCAATTTTATGGCGTGTATAAAAAACTTATCAAAACTCTAAAGACTGAGGCTCTCAAAGACCGAACTGTTGCAAAGAAATAAGAAGTTGAATCACCATGGATTGTAGAATTTACACAAAATGGATTCGTTGAAAAGGTGAGAAATACGTGTTATATGAATTACTTACATGCTAAGTCTTGTTAAGGAACCATGTACAATTGAGGGTTTCTACGCCCTTTGTGCTTCTGCTCTTTGGGACCTTGTAGCATTATCACTGTCATCACAAGGGGAAGTTATAGAGCCTACAATTTTGTTCGAAAATCTGGGCAACATCTCCTCTTCTTTTCAAAAATAGCAGCAAGAAGATGCTCATGATTACTTGGATTCACTTCTTGGGGATTTGAATAATTGTGCTTTAGGGATGGGACATTTTAATCCATGCTCATGTTTTCAAGGAAGTAGTTTTGTGAAGAAAATGTTTGGTGATTGTCTCAGAAGTAAAGTAAAGTGCACACATTGTTTTCACTGCTCGAATGCATTTAAACCATTTACTGATCTAAGCATTGGGGAGACTAAATCCTATCAGAGACAAAGAACTGATAATGATGAGCAAGATACTATGTCTCGACAAAGTGGTGTCTACTCTAAGGAGGAAGTGGAGAAAAATTCAGAGGGTGTTAAACAGAACTCACTAAAGCAGGAAAATACACTAAATGATGAATCGTTGGCTGTTCAATTGGAGATAATCCAGCAAAGTTTCAACGCAGGAAATTGTAACAACAAAGTAGAGAGAAAAGAGTGACTGAGCTCATTCAATTGGATGAAGAAGAAAGAATTAACCTTGAAAAATCAGCTATTACAAGATCTAAAGCAGTGGATTCAGAATATCTGGGCAAACACAACATTTAAAGACATGAGTATGAGAATGATAATGCAGATTCCATAATTAAATTGATTCGAGATCAACTTCTTATGGCTTGGGCATATGCAAGCATTGCACTCTGTAGGAATAGCCTTGTTAGTTGATGAAGCAATGGGAGGAAAGCCAACGTGCACTGGGTGAAGCACATTTAGATTTAGAACTGCATCACAGTGCACCTAAAAAAAATTAAGGTAATGGGTCAGGTTTTGTCTAGAGCCACAGAAAAAATTATATGATTGTACTCTGTAACCAAAAAGTTGCGAGCCATGCTTCAATTTATAGAGGAAAAAGTAAAATCATTGAAAAAGCAGAGCACATTCTTAAGTCTAACTTGCGGCAAAAACTATTCCAAAAGGTGTGAACTGTTTGTCAAGGTTCCACTTGAAGAGAGACTTTCCAAACAAAGACAGGCTAGAAGACCCTAACCTTTGTCATTATGCACTATTCTCTAACAATTTACTAGTTGTATATGTGGTGGTTAATTCAACAATACTGAATGCAATGGAGCCTGCTATAAAGATGTGGTTTCTGAATAACCCTCTAGGCAAAGTTGCATTACATGTTGAAAATGAAGATAAATCCACTTTGTAATTATGCTTAAGGAATATATGGTATAGGTGATTGTGGAGCTGGTTTTAGGATCATAAATGATTTTATTTAATTTCATCCTGCCCTTCTAAATGTTGCATTATGAGAAAAATAATATCGTGAATGCAATGAGAAAAAGAAAAGGAGACGGTCTAAAGAAGGGAAAACTGTAAGAGTTGAACATAATATGGTTCCAATATTCAAAAGTAATCTCAGATTGGTGCATTGCTTGGTTTAGGTTGGACTAGAGGTGTTATAGCCTCTATTCTGGAAGTGCCTAGTTGTTAAAGGACGAAGTGTGAGGATCAAGATGTTTCATTATTGTTAGGTAAAGTAGACATTGTGATGAGATTCAAAAGCTTTCATAAGAACATTGACCAATTTTAGGGCAAGGTTAATGAGGACGTTGATCCTCCTTCAAAGATTGGTGCATGAACCAGGATGCTAAGGAGGATGAAGGAAGTAAGAGGTCCAAAAGAACACATGACATGCATCTGCACATCAAATTTTAGATTACATGTAATGAAAGATTAGAATGCACAAATCAAAGTGACTTTTCGTATTCTATTGTTTTGTCTGGCATGGGCTTTTGGAGGGAATGGTTTTTTAGCTTCATCATTCCAAAATGACCTATAAATATGCATTTGTAACACATTGTAAGGGTTGGAAACCCTTGGAAATTCATTTTGAAATACAATATACTAAACTTTGCTCCAATTTTTGGGGTTTTTATTTTATGGTGTTTTCAAAACTTTGAATTTATTTTTCTTCCATATTTCTATGCACTTAATTCAATGAATGTCCGATGAATTTGATATGTGTTTCATATCACTGACACCTTATTGATGGTGAGGTATGTTGTATGGACAACTTGAACACATTTGTGAGAGAAAAAATTCAACATCAATCATGCATGTGGCTTCTATTCCATTGAAAATCGCTCCTTCCTACATTATGATTGTAGATAGCAGGCTAGGAAAGAAATGGTTTTTAATTCAATTTATCCATTTGCCTGAATGGTGTATGGAAGGACTGAAGACAAGTTTAGATTCTTTTCTTTTATGCTTTTTCCTTACTCTTTTTACCCTTTCTTTTATATCAAGATGTTAGATTAGAGTTAGTTCTAGGATTTTGATGATGAATTTCCATTCATACAACACAAAGAATTTAGATGAGTTTTCATTTTTTCATGTTAAAAGTACATATTTTAACATACCTATTGTCTCTCAGATTTGCACCCTTGCTGAGTTGTAAAACTTGGCAATTTGGAGAAACATGGGATCTTTCCAGGTCTATGGGTCACCTGAGTTGGAAAGAACCTCCGGAGAAGGCCGGCTTCCTAGCTGGTTATCACCTAAAATCTACTGGATTTGCAGAGGAAAAAGGAGAAGGAATGCTTTTAAAAATGAAAGATAAAACTAGAAAACTTGAAAATAAGGGTGATTCACCAAAACTTGATAAGGTAAAATGAAATTTAGACCTACATACACTTGGCCACAAACAACTGAAAATAAAAACCTGCACAACCTATCACTGTATGTTTGCAAAAGCACTTCACAAAGAGGCCTAATTGCATTAAAATCTTCAAAAAAGGAATCTAAACTTCACAATTTTAAGTCTTATAACACTCTAAGATACAGTTTGCAACCCGCATAAACACAACTTCTGCAAAAAAAGAGTATTGAAAACATAAAACAATCACAAGGAAACAAATTACCTCACAAATGACCTATCCAAACATTTAATAACACCCAATACTTCAATACATGAAGGCAAAATCTAACTTTCAGTGGTATCCAAGGTATTCTCTGTATTTCATATGCCCAAAGAGTTACAAAAACATACTCAAACTGAGTAGGATTCTAGAGAAAATCACTAACTCAAGAATGTATATGGAAAAGAACCCCCTAAAAATTGAAGTTACAATGTCATTTATATCAAATTCCTGTGTTAGGAACGTTGAAACAGTTGCACAGGATCCCAGGAATGCAGAATGTATTCATCAATGCAGGAACAGGGACACAAAGGCAGGGGCATGGTGAAAGGACAGGAACCATGTCGCTGGTAGGTCCACAACCATCAGAAAATGGTTTCCCAAACACAAGATAGGACAGGGCATTGAAGAGAAGAGCCCCCAAAGTCATCGCCAAACACATGAAGATCTGCCAACAAGACACAGAGCACATACGCATTGAAGAGTGAAGCCATCTACCATGAATCCACCTGCAAAGCCTACCAATTGGAATAAATGCAACAATATCAACCCCTGCATATGCCAAATCGGTCGTTGAAACGTCCAGTCGATCGAGCCTGCAGATTTGCATCAAATTCTGAAAGTGAAGATATCCTCCTCAAAGCCCATCAGATGAAAGAGGAGGCAAAAACAAACACATTTTCCTTTTGGAGCATGTAGAAATTCCTCAGGATGAAGGAGATATGGGCAGTCAAAGTTACGGTCAACTGCATCTTGCATCTGTATATCACTTTGCATCTGCAATTGTATATTGTTGTATCTTGCAATTGTATATACAATTGCACATGTGTTTTTAAGTTCACTTGGTGCAACATACAAAATCTCCTTCGCTTTTCTGCATATACAACTTTTGTATATATCGGACCGTCGGGGAGACCTCAAAAAGTGCCTCACCGATGTGTATTTCATCTTGTATCGGCCATTGTATATGCGACTTGAATCACCATCTGAATGATTCTCTGAATCTACCTGACATGTGGCACTATTTGATTGGCCGCTGAGCTGAACCTGGGACCCATCGCTGAACATTTGCATCTTTATCGGCCATCGGTGAGACCTCAAACTGAGCTGCCGATAAGGCCTATCTCGTCGAAAATCCTTTGTATGTGACTTTGTATATGCAATACAATCACATGTACATACAAAGGCAGACTCCAACATTTTTATGAAGCAAATTGAAATTAAGATCGGGTTCGGCTTTGTATCTTACCTTCTTGTATGTTGCACTTTTTCGACCTTGTACATGTGATATACAACTGCGGACCCCAATATTTTATCCGCCACATACAATTCCCCAGTCACGTCTGGATTGTATGTATTTCCTTTTGCATCACCTTTTGTATATCGCATATACAATGCGAGTATACAAACAAAACTGCATACAATCACTTATACATACAAACATTGCATCTGACCTTTGCATGTGACTTTGTATATGACCTTGTACTGCCTTTGTATCTACAAATATACAATGCGAACATACATACAAAGATGCATACAACCACATCTGCCTTTCTAAACCAAATTGCATATTCTTTCAGGTCCGGGATTGTATCTCAGGATTGTATATGTCATTGTACATAGGATTGTATGTGGGATGATACAATCGCATATACATACAAAGAACGGACATACCTTTTGTATCACCTTTTTGCATCCCGCCGATGTAGCCTTGTACATCTCTTTTTTGTACCTGTCCTTGCATATGCTTTTGTATATGCAATTATATATGAGATACAATTACCCGATATACAAAAGCGGACCTCATATTTTGTATAAGCTTCTTGTATATTGCATTGTATATGCAATATACAAACGGAGATACATACAACATAACCTACAACGAACCTGATGTATAGTAACATTGTACATGACCAAGATACAAGGAAAAATTGTATCTGAGATACAATTCGACCAAAAGATAGAAAACCCCAAAACAAGGATGACGTCATCACCATATACATGAAAAAAGGCTAAGTATAAAATTGAGAAATCTCTGCGATAGAAAACAATTGGAGACAAAAGATTTATGGGTTTTTCTGGGTTTTCTAAAGGATTCTCCAGGCAAGTGTTTGGGATTTTTGGCAAGGCAGAGCATGGGTAATTGAAGGATTTAAGCTTTGTAGGGTCATTTTCTAAAGGATATTCAAGGAATACACAAGGTGAACTATTTAGCTCTGGACAGAGGAAAATAGGTCAACATTTTGGCGACTTCTCAGGGATGTTTGCCTGCTAAACAATCAGACCAGTGGCTTTAAGCATCCATTGGGCATGGAGTCACACAGAGACTTAAAAATACCTTTGACAATCAATCTTGACCTCAGTAACTCAGCATATCAACAATGAAGAACACTTGGAAGACCAAAACCAAAACAAAAAGCTGAAAGCAACTCATCTAACTGTGCTAGATAGTACTTAGGGAAAACAAAAGGTATCTAAACTATTGTGTAGCAGCACTTATTGAAAGCAAGAAACCTAATCTACTATTTTACAAGGCAACTCATACCTCAAAACACCTCTTCAGGTGTATCCCATTGACTAGGATAGGCAAATTTTCTCCATCCATGTTTGATAACTGAAATGCATTGTGCTCCTTGCATTCAGTAATGCTAAATGGGCCACTCCACATGTTGTCAAACTTGGAGTGCTTCCCTGGCCTGCTTTTCAACTCATCCCATTTGAGTACCATATCACCCTCCCTAAAATTTTTGGGAGTGGCCTTCTTATCAAAAATTCTTTTTGTCTGAAGCTGATGATAATCCATAGCTTTCATAGCTTTATCTCTCATTTCTTCAACCTCCATAAGTTGAGCATATCGGATAGCCATGGGGTCTTCTTCTTCAAACATCTTCAGTTGATTCATGATATCAAGTGCTGGCAGCTCCACAGACACAGGCAGTCTTGCCTCTTTTCCATAAACTAACATATATGGGGAGTTTCCAATAGACCTCTTGGGAGTTATTCTATCTGCCCATAAAGAAGATTTCAGATTGGTGTGCCAAGTTCTCTGGTTGTCCTCCATTGATCTTTTGATAATCCTTATGAGATTCTTATTTGTGGATTCAGCCAAACCATTACCCTGTGGGTAATAATTTGAGGAAGTGTTCAAATAGATTCCATTCTTCACAGCCCAGTCAGTTACCTTCAATCCAATGAAGGCTAAAGCATTGTCTGAGATGATTGACTCAGATACTCCAGATCTAGATACCAAATCATAATAAAAGATCAAAACAGCATTCTCATTGGCTTCCTTCAAAGCCACTGCCTCAGTCCACCTTGTGAAATAGTCTGTTGTTGTAAGTACCCACCTGTGGCCTACACTTGACGGTGGGTTAATGGGACCTATAAAATCAATGCCCCATCTCATGAAGGGTTGTTCTACTTGAATCGGCTGCAGAGGTAAAGCTGGCAGCCTTTCTTTGCATGCAAAAATGGCACATTTTACACACTTTCTGGCCCATGCATGGGCATCCTTGAATAAACTGGGCCAGTAATATCTAGCTCTCATTATTTTCCAAGTAGTATTCCTTGGGGCAAAATGACCCCCTATTGTTCCATCATGAAACTCATGCAGCACCTTGTCAATTTGATCATTATCAATGCATCTTAATAACACACCATTAAAATCTTTTCTAAAAAGGATATTGTTGGTTTTCAATCTGACTGGATGCTTATTCCCAGCTATCCCTACAATGTATCTATCAATGATCAACAGGATCTCTGGGCCAAGGGCCAACAGTATAGGAGATAGACTCTATTTTTATCTCCTCTTCTTCTTCAAGCTCTGCAAAACCTAGGGGGGTATTCCCTATTCAACACCCATGAGAATATGACTATGAACTGGTTGGGATGTTGATACAAAGCAGATAAATCCTCCTGTATGAAGACCAAAACTGTAGGATAAGTGCAAAGGGGCTAGCTTTGGGCTTATGTTCAGTTGTGAATCAGAGGATTATTGTCCTAAACTACTTCTACAATCCTAATGATTGTTTTGGAAGTTTGAATTTGATTTATGTGTTTGGATGCAAAACTAGGACCTGGTGTGTAATCTCAATGCAGAGCTAGATTGGTGCCTATCCAGGGCTTGGAGTCAATAGACATACACCTGTGAATGATCAGCATGAACACACTAAAACTGGAATTCAAGGGGATGTTATGGTATCTGCCTTACAAATACCTCCCAAAACAGATTGTTAAGTTATCTCTACTTATGGTATCCCTATCGCAGTATATCTTTCCCAACACTTAATCTGAAAACACTTTAATCTACCCTTTGAGCAGAAGTTGAAAGATCAAGCATTCAATACAGGAATTCTATATTCTAGAATCCCAGACATCCCTTAGATATCTAGATTCAGAAGGACACATGCAATACTGGAGACAAAATAACAAAACACATGCAAATACAGCATTACTCATATAAAATCAATCATGAAATCAGTAGATTCATGCATGCGACATACAACAAGAGATACATAAACTCACAAAATCACCTGCACAGAGCAACCAGAACCAATTGTATCTCATTACAGAGCCAGATATGTCCAGTTTTCAACAACCTCAAAATGAGAAACACAACCTACTAAAATACAGCAAGGAAGGTCCTCAGCATTAATTACATGGCAGATTTCAAAATTTGCCAGATACAGTACACATGAGAAGAATGACACTCATCCAAAATGAATGCAGCAGGCACAGGAAGAGACAAGGGAGGCCTCGAGCCTTGCGCCGCCACCTGGAAATCCTCATCCATGATCGGGCAGTTTGATCATTCACGCCATCACCCACACCTCTGCACAACCGTCATTAAAGTCTTCAACCACCCGCGGCCACCGGAAAATGTAACAACTGTGCCTTAGACACTTCCCGCCAAAATGCATTATGCTGATATTTCAAATCATGCAGGAAGCATTTGTCCCACATGCACCCTGCGGAGACCTCCTTACTACTTTAAAAGCATGGCCGCATAAACACTAAGTGTCAAGCATTTTGCCCCACTCGACCCACGAACCCACCGCTAGCAGTCACCACTCCATCTCCCATCTCCGTCAGTGTGACCTACACCATCGGCACCACAAAAAGCCCTCCTGCCGACAACACTAATCTCACCGATGAACATCCCTTGCTAGGTCTTCAGTGAGACATTAACAATCGGCCAAACACTAGCATATATCTCCAATCCCACAACTCCTGCCAACAGCTACACCCATCGGCCAAACACAAACTGTCAGAGCCACTGAAAATCGTTCCACCGATCTCACCGACAGCCTCTGCATTGCCTCATCAGCCAGACCAACCCCATCAACAAACCACAAACATGTTTGCCTGACACAGAAAGTCACCCCGAAGACAAACCTCATTGGCGAGGCCCAATGCATCGGAGGAAAATCCTCTAGCCTCGCCGATACCATATGTTACGCCGATGACACCATAACAGTCAGCGTGACTTGAACCCTTGGAGCATCCTCCGTCAATCTGCCTGATACACTTCATCATGCCAATGACCACACAGCCTTGAAAACCTTAAACCATCTGCCATCAGCCAGATTAACCTCCATCGGTCAGGCCGATGCCAAACATTACACCCATGGCATCTCTCCATCGGTAAGACCCAAGCACATCGGTGAACCTCAAAATTCCTTCGCCAATAGCAATACTCCCGCCGATGACCACTCTGAACGACCCTTATCGGCCTGACCATCATCATCGATGGGACATGTAACACTGCTGCCGATGGATAAAGTCTTGGCGATGGAAGAAAATACCACTGTGAAGAACGTGGTCACCAAGACAAAGATGAACTCACACCGATGGACATGGAAATTTTTGACTTTTGGGAAGGTGCCTGCAAAATTTATGCTTGTAACTTGACTGCTCATGCAGGCACCAACAGTGGCTCTGTCTGGGGATGCATGCCTCTTGTAGGCATGGCAAGAACCTCAGATCTCTGGGATGCAGACCAGTCCCTTATCCATTAGGCTATAGAGTCAAACCCGCACCGACCTGCATCACAAACTAGATTTCAAAAATTATTTTGGCGGCCTAGGGCAGCCAAAAAGGAAGAACTGGAACTTTTTCTTGTCAAATGCCTGATTCCAAACTGAAAGATCCCAATCCCAACTGAAAAGATTGGCATAGTCTGCCCATAAGGTCATCTGCTCAATTAGATATTCCACCATTTTTGACAACTTGCCACTTGTAGTACTGCCTCTGTCACTCTGGATTTCAAAGTTAGACACATAACCATACACATCATAATATTCTTCAGCGTTAAGTAACATATGTATGTTATATTCTTCAGACAGTACATCATATTGCTCTTGGCACTCTTCATCATTTACCTGGCTGCTGCACATCATCAGGCATTCATCCTACTAATCTAAAAACTAAAGACATTCAGAAAATATGAGACCCCCAATATTTATTGATATTGAAAACAAATCCTGATCCGCACACCCATAGTTGCACATGTCTGGATCAAATGATGATGAACATACATTATCCATAGTTTGCAAATCCATAATATCTTCACAAGAACTGAAGACATCTGATTCATATGTCCCCTCCTCACAAATTGATGTAGCACCTAGGTCAACTGTCTCCTCATATTCATCATCATCCTCAAAAAGAGGGTTAATTCTGCACCAATGAAGGTCAAGACTCACAGTATCAAATGCATCCGCAGACTCATCATAAAAGGGATTTTCATTCACTGCAAAGTCCTTTGCTTCTTCTTCATGACAATCCAATTCTTCTTCATTACTATCAAATCCAGAGTGATAAGAAGAACAAACCTGATCCATGCACTGGTCATGGATATCATTTTTATCATTTGATTGCCCCACATACAATATTTCTGCTACTTCAATGCATTCTGAAGTTGAGCTATCTGCATCATTTTCCAGCCCTCTAACACTTTCTGATGAAATTGATATTGATTGTTGATCCATATGATCACAACTTTGCACAACTGGATCATTTAAACATGAATGCTCCTTATTTAGAATTGGCATGTGAATACTATTTGGGAAATCGTTATTTTCAACTTCATTTGCTAGGCAAAACAAGACATCCTCCTCTATAACAGAAACATCATCAACTTGGAATGATGCAAAAATTGGGATAGCAGGGGTATGAGTACTTTGACATTCATTGTCAACTCCTGAATTAAATCTTACATCAACATTGGGGGTTGCAGGACAACAAAAATTTTTAGAAAAAAAACCCTTTTGAATTCCATATCTCCAATTGTTTTCAATATCTATTGCAAACTGATGTGCTTGATGCAATGTGGTGGGCTCCTTATCTCTCAATCTATAACTCATTTTCTTATCAAATGCTCCCAAATAGACAACTAGGCACAGTGCATCATTAGGTCTCATACACTCTGGTATTCTATTCAATGTCCTCATAAATCTGAGGTTAAAGGCTGGGATCAACTCATCTTCTTCAATATGGATGTACATGAAGTCACTAATAACTGCATATTCAAAAATTCTTTCACCATATTGTACTAGAAATGCAGATTTAAAACCATGCCAAGAGCTGACAGAGTGAGCTGGAAGGTAGGAAAACCAGTTCCTTGCATCTTCATCTAGAGATTGAACAAATAATCTCATAACTACATCCTCATGGTCAATCTCGAAATCATCTACCACATTTAAAAACTGCTGTAAGTGTTTCTCAGCTGATTCATCCTTTATACCATTAAATTTAGGCAAATACTTTCTAATTTTAGATGGAAAAGCATTTGGATAGCCACAGATGCCATCAAAGTTTATGGGCTTATATATGTCAAGTCTGAAACCTCTTTTATTACATGATTGGGACTGACTACTATACATTTTTGCACTTGACACCTCACTAGGGTGCATGGGTTGACAATACATCCTTTATGTTTTTTGCAACCCTCTTCCCTACTCAGATTTTCAATCGCAGTATGACCTTAGGCCTTTAAAATACAAACTGCTATTTCAGCCTTCCTAAAGTCCTAGATATGAGCCTTTTGAACAATATTGCATGCCCTTTTGAAATACATATCAGGTTATAACAAAAGCATGCAAGCTCTGCTTTCACCGATATTTCCCTTTTAACCAGTGTTATTTCACCAAATAGGGAATCTTTTAAAACTTGTGCAAATACCTGGATATGTTGCAGCTGCTGATAGGTTCATTCAACAGAGTCGCCACTTCCTTGGCAGAGGAATGAGCTTCAAACTAGCTGAAGCTGAAAATGCATTTCTTTCTATTTGGGTTCTCCCACAGCAGAGTCACACATACAACTTTTTCCTTTGCTGCAACAAAGCACCTCCAGATCTAATTTTTCAATCTTTTAGACTCAAACTTTCATGGATATGACATTGATCTCCCCAGTAGAGTCGCCAATTTCTGTTGGTGACTCGGATGGGCCACAAATATATCACCAGAGATGACTAGATAGTACTTTGACTTCACATCCCCAGTAGAGTCGCCAATTTCTGTTGGTGACTCAGATGGGCCAGAAATATATCACTAGAGAAGACTAGATAGTACTTTGACTTCACATCCCCAGTAGAGTTGCCAATTTCTGTGGGTTTTCAATCCGACTGGATGCTTATTCCCAGCTATCCCTACAATGTAGCCATCAATGATCAACAGGATCTCTGGGCCAGGGGCCAACAGTATAGGAGATAGACTCTATTTTTATCTCTTCTTCTTCAGGCTCTGCAAAACCTAGGGGGTATTCCCTATTCAACACCCATGAGAATATGATTATGAACTGGCTTGGGATGTTGATACAAAGCAGATAAATCCTCCTGTATGAAGACCAAAACTGTGGGATAAGTGCAAAGGGGCTAGCTTTGGGCTTATGTTCAGTTGTGAATCAGAGGATTATGGTCCTAAACTACTTCTACAGTCCTAATAGTTGTTTTGGAAGTTTGAATTTGATTTATGTGTTTGGATGCAAAACTAGGACCTGGTGTGTAATCTCAATGCAGAGCTAGATTGGTGCCTATCTAGGGCTCGGAGTCAATAGACATACACCTATGAATGATCAGCATGAACACACTAAAACTGGAATTCAAAGGGATGTTATGGTATTTGCCTTACAAATACCTCCCAAAATAGAGTGTTAAGTTATCTCTACCTATGGTATCCCTATCGTAATATATCTTTCCCAACACTTAATCTAAAAACACTTTAATCTACCCTTTGAGAAGAAGTTGAAAGATCAAGCATTCAATACAGGAATTCTATATTCTAGAATCCTAGACATCCCTTAGATATCTAGATTCAGAAGGACACATGCAATACTAGAGACAGAATAACAAAACACATGCAAATACAGCATTACTCATATAAAATCAATCATGAAATCAGTAGATTCATGCATGAGACATACAACAAGAGATATATAAACTCACAAAATCACCTGCACAGAGCAACCAGAACCAGTTGTATCTCATTACAGAGCCAGATATGTCCAGTTTTCAACAACCTCAAAATGAGAAACACAACCTGCTAAAATACAGCAAGGAAGGTCCTCAGCATTAATTACATGGCAGATTTCAAAATTCGCCAGATATAGTACACATGAGAAGAATGGCGCTCATCCAAAATGAATGCAAAAGGCACGGGAAGAGACAAGGGAGGCCTCGAGCCTTGCGCTGCCACTTGGAAATCCTCATCCACGATTGGGCAGTTTGATCATTCACGCCATCGCCCACACCTCTGCACAACCGTCATTAAAGTCTTCAACCACCCGCGGCCACCGGAAAATGTAACAACTGTGCCTTAAACACTTCCCGCCAAAATGCATTATGCTGATATTTCAAATCATGCAGGAAGCATTTGTCCCACATGCACCCCGCGGAGACCTCCTTACTACTTTAAAAGCATGGCCACATAAACACTAAGTGTCGAGCATTTTACCCCGCTCGACCCACGAACCCACCGCTAGCGGTCACCACTCCATCTCCCATCTCCGTCAGTGTGACCTACACCATCGGCACCACAAAAAGCCCTCCTGCCGACAACACTAATCTCACCGATGAACATCCCTTGCTAGGTCTTCGGCGAGACATTAACCATCAGCCAAACACTAGCATATATCTCCGATCCCACAACTCCTGCCGACAGCTACACCCATTGGCCAAACACAAACCGTTGGAGCCACCGAAAATCGTTCCGCCGACACACCGATCTCACCGACGGCCTCTGCACTACCTCATCGGCCAGACCAACGCCATTGACAAACCAGAAACATGTTTTCCTGACACAGAAAGTCACCCCGAAGACAAACCTCATCGGCGAGACCCAATGCATCGGAGGAAAATCCTCCAGCCTCGCCGATACCATATGTTACGCCGATGACACCATAACAGTCGGTGTGACTTGAACCCTCGGAGCATCCTCCGTCAATCTGCCCGATACACTTCATCATGCCAATGACCACACAGCCTTGAAAACCTCAAACCATCTGCCATCAGCCAGACTAGCCTCATCGGATTAACCTCTATCGGTCAGGCTGATGCCAAACATTACACCTATGGCATCTCTCCATCGATAAGACCCAAGCACATCGGTGAACCTCAAAATTCCTTCGCCGATAGCAATACTCCCGCCGATGACCACTCTGAACGACCCTTATCGGCCTGACCATCATCATCGATGGGACACATAACACTGCTGCCGATGGATAAAGTCTTGGCGATGGAAGAAAATACCACTGTGAAGAACGTGGTCGCCAAGACAAAGGTGAACTCACACCGATGGACATGGAAATTTTTGACTTTTGGGAAGGTGCCTGCAAAATTTATGCTTGTAACTTGACTGCTCATGCAGGCACCAACAGATATCATTAATTAAAACATATGGAATAGACTGCAGTCTAAAATATCTTCTCTTGGTTCTATCTAAACCTGCTGGACATTCACCAGTTTGCAAAAATTGAGTCATGTCATTATCCCAACCTGTTCCATCTGTTGTTGTATCATCCTGATGTTCATCTTCAATGGTCAGAAGCACCTCTTCTTCCTTCTCTGTTTCATTTTCAGACCTAGTAGCAAGTTGTTCACTGAGTCCTCTACCTTTGATGACCTTGGTTATCTTGATATCTACGTCATATTCCATGACTTTGGTAATCCAACCAACCCTTTTCTCATTAACATCCTTACCTAACAGAAACTCTTTCAAACCAAGGTGAGCAACCATCAAATGTACCTTATTGTTAGAAATAAGATGCCTAAACTTCTTGAGACTCTTTACCACTGCAAGGACATATTTTTCAATGAAACCATACCTCTATTCATACTCCTCCAGTCCTTGACTAAAGAAAGCAATTGGCTGCTCAAAGCCTTCACTTTGCTGTTGTACCAAAATTGTAGAAATTGTATCTAAACTGCCATAAGCATACAAAATAAAATCTTTTGAGAAATCAGGATTTACCAGAGTTGGTGCAGTCGATAACGCTTCTTTTATGGACTCAAAGCTGAGTTTGCCCTCTTTTGTCCAACTAAAAATTACATTTTTCTTTAACATAGAGGTCAATGGCTTCAATAAATTTGCAATGTCAGGTATAAATCTTCGCAGAAAATTAATTCTGCCAATAAAACATTGCAGTCCTTTCTTGTGACTGGGTAAAGGCAGCTCCAAAATAGCTCTTACTCTTTCTGTATCAATGGTAACTCCCTCTTTTGACACAATGTGTCCTAAAAGCTTGCCTTCATGCACAGCAAAAATGCATTTCTTGGGATTGAGAGATATCCCAAACTCTTTACATCTCTCAAATACTTGTTTCAGGTGGGATAAATGTTCAGCTGCATCCTTAGAGAAAATTGTGATGTCATCAAGGTACACAAGTACCAATTTATAAAGCAAACCTTTAAAATCCATATCCATAGCTCTCTAAAAAGTAGAGCCAACATTTGACAAACCAAAAGGCATCCTTTTGTAGGCCATGGTGCCCCATTTGGTGGTAAAAGCAGTTTTAAACTGATCTTTCTCCTTGACTAATACTTGATTATAACCGGAATATCCATCAAGTAAGGAGAATCTTTCTAAACCAGCCACTACTTGCAAAATTTGCTCCATTGAGGGCAGTGGGTAGTAGTCCTTCAGGGAGGCTCTATTAAGGTCTCTAAAGTCAACGTACAGCCTAATCTCTCCATTCTTTTTCCTCATAGGAACAAGATTCAAGACCCAAGAAGTATGCTTGATCAAAAAAATGATATTTCCCTCAATCAGCTTGGTTAATTCCTTAATCATCGGAGGCTCAAGTTTTGGATTTAAAGGTCTTTGTTTCTGCCTTACAGGTTTTGCACTTGGCTCTAACTCTATAGTATGGTAGGCAATATGAGGGTCAAACCCCTATAAGTCTAAGTATTCCCAAGCAAACACAGCTTCAAATTCTTGACAAAGAGCAATAAAAGTTTTCTTATCCTCAGGGGAATAGATTTTACCAATTTTGAGAAGCTTACCTTTAAAAATTTCTAGCTCCTCGTAATGTTCCTCTTTGACCTGTATGCCAATTTTTCTCTTTTTCAGATAATCATCAGTACCAAAAATGGATTCCAAGGTTACTAACCCTCTGGGCAGCTTGTTAGACCTTAATTGAACAACTTGATGATCACCATATTGTTGTTTGAGTTTGTTTTGATTCATCACAGAGAACTCATCCTCTTCTAACAGGAAATGCAAAACTTGCTCATCACTCTCAAAACCCTGCCAATGAATGTTATTGTCAGGGATAGAGGACCTATCAACTATTTTCACATGAGGCTATACCTTTTGTCTTTGAATATCACTAGGGATATCGGACTGAGCCCCAATCGTAGCTAACCTATCTGCATGACGGTTTTGATTTCTTGGAATAGAGATTAGATTAAAAGTGTCAAACTCCTCAATCATATCCCATACCCTATGTTTATAGCATTTCAAAGCATCATTCTTTGTAATATGCAGTCCCCTCACCTGATTTACAATAAGTTCGATGTCCCCATACACCTACAAACAACCAATTTTCCTCTTCCTTGCCCACTGTAAACCTTGAATCAACCCTTCATACTCAGCAGTGTTATTTGTACATGAAAAAGAAAAATAGAAACCAGAATAATATCCGTCACCTTGTGGAGACACAAGGATTGCACCACCACCAGATCCATTCCTATTCCTAGAGCCATCAAAGTACATTTTCCATACCTCATCTTGTTGTTCTATCTGCTGTTCTGCATTCTTTACAATGTTTGGAATTGTTGTTTCAGGTTTGTGCAGCATGTAAACCCCCATACCAGTTTCTTGAATGTGTCCCTCAGGATCATCTACAATATTTTCTAAGGTCCACTCCTTTAACAGCACTTCTGGTATACTCTCAGCTTGCAGTTCTTAAGCAGCAACAAGCTCGGGATCATCAGAAATAATTCAATTTGCATTAATAACACTTGGGACATAAGGCTCTATGTGATCTTTGGCAAGCAATTCAGATTTTATGGTCACTTTTGTGCCATATCGGGTCCTAAAAAACATGTGGGACCAATCTGAGGATAAATATCCTCTTATCTTGGCTGTGAACTCCCTTGACAAACACATGGCAAAATAAGGAGGTAAATCTATGATGAACACTTCTTGAGAAATGGAAATATTTGGACAGGTATGCAAAGTGAGACCTAGATCTTTTATCACACCTACAGTGTTAACAGATGTGCCATCTAGCTGGAGCACACCCTTCTCAAAGGGCTGGTATTTCAATCCTAATTGGTCTGCAATCTGTTTTGGCATTACAAAACTACTTGCACCACTATCCACCATGCAGTTATGTACTAACATGTCTCCTATTATTAATGACACAAAAAATGGAAGTGGTTTAGCACTCTTATTTGGTTGTTTACTGTTGTCCTGGGATGAATTGGTAAGAACAACCCTAGCTGGGTCAACAGTTGCATCATTTGACACTTTAAATCAGACAAGGCAGATTGTAACATGTCCTTTTGACCTAGGATGGCTAAGGAATCCCACATAGATATTGTCACATTCATTTTATTCATATTTTCAATAATATTAAAAGGTGAAGTGACATTTACCTTCTGATGTGACTTTGCAGCAGCAATATCAGCTTGCAAATGAGGTTGTTCCCTGGCAGTTGCTTGAGTATTCCTTTGCAAAATATGGGGAATCTGGGATGTAGAAGGATCAGCAGGTCCTTTTCCTTTGTTTGTTGCTTGATCTATCTCATAACCCCTCTTTTTAGCTCTCGTATTTGCTGCAACTGAAGTATCATCTTTGTTTATGCCACAAAACTCATATCCCCCCCAGTTTAGAAGGCAATATCATTCTGAGGCTGTTCTTGTTGCTATTGTTGACCCTTTTTTCTCTAGCCAGAGTCAAATAATTCAAGCAGCATCAAGCAGTGTACATATCCCCAAGGTAAGCTATATTTGTGATTTGGAGGTCTGAAACCAAACCTCAGGTTCTGAAGCTTGCCTGAAGAAGCTTACCATGTTATAGAGCTTGAAAAATAGGCAAGTTTGCTTTTTATATCACTCTGAGATTCCCTAAAATAAGGGAGTTATGTAGGGTCATGATCTGTTCAAGCCTGATCTTACAAGATGGCATTATCATGATATTCCGAGTATCAGGTGATTTTCTGAAAATGGGGGTCATCTTCCAAGTATCGGGTCATTTTTTCCAAGGGGGGTCATCTTCCAAAATGTCGGGTGATATTCTAAATGTCGAGTGATATTCGTAATATCACCCCGATCTCCCAAATATCACCCTACCTTCTAAATATCACCCTATCTCTGGAATATCACCCTACCTTCCGAATATCACCCTATCTCTGGAATATCACCCTACCTTCCAAATATCACCCTATCTCCGGAATATCACCTCGATCTCCATAATATCACCCTATCTCCGGAATATCACCCTATTTCCAAATATCACCCTACCTTCTGAATATCACCCTATTTCTGAATATCACCCTTTTTCCGTAATATCACCCCTATCTCCATAATATCACCCTATCTCCGAAATATCACCCCGATCTCCATAATATCACCCTATTTCTAAATATCACCCTATCTCCGGAATATCACCCTATTTCCAAATATCACCCTACCTTCTGAATATCACCCTATCTCCGGAATATCACCCTACCTTCTGAATATCACCCCTATCTCCTGAATATCACCCTACCTTCCGAATATCACCCCGATATTCGTAATATCACCCTACCTTCTGAATATCACCCCGATATTTAGAATATCACCCTACCTTCTGAATATCACCCCGATATTCGTAATATCACCCTACCTTTCGTAATATCACCCTAATATGATGATGACGCCATCCTGTCACATTTCAATAAGGCCCGTCCATAATGGTGATGTCACCATTATATCCCTCATAAGGAGAAGCATACAAAGATGGATTCACATGCATATTCTATGGGGCATCTTCAAAAGAGCGTTTAGGCGCCAAAATCAGAGCATATACAAAGGAAATTTCAGCATGACTTCATACATCGGCGGCTCGACTGAAAGTTATTCCGACAGCCCGATACAAGGCACTTTGCACATACAAATGCAATTTTCAGATAGCGATATAGACATAGATGCAAAGTGATATATACAGGTGGTTGACCAACCTTTGACCACCTGTATCTCCTCCATCCTAGCGAACTTTCACATGTTGCAGGAGGCAAAAGTGCTTATTTTTGCCTCCTCTTTCATTTGGCAGGATTTTTAGGAGGTTTTTTCTCACTTTCAGTTTTGGACCTGGATCTGCATGTTGGTCGAGTTGACTTTTCAATGACCATTTTTGGGGCAGATGCAGATATTTTTTGCATTCATTGCTGCACAGGACGAAGCAGCTCGCATTCATGATCAGAAATATCTTTCCACTGCCTTGTTTCAGATATTTTCATATATGTGTTGTTGAGGATCGATGAGTAAGCTGCTTGCATTAAAGACTCTGAATATCTCCCCACCTACCCCTGTTCTAAATCTTTTGCACCATTACTCCTGGCAGCTGGGACGTCCTTTTAGAGATATTTTTGGTGGCAGCTCTCTGAGAAAATTTTGTAACTTACTTAGGTTATATTGAATGCTATATAAGCTGAGGCTTATGATGTAAATAAGGTTGGAAAATTTTTAGCATAGAGGCTTTTCTATTTTCCAAACAGAGCTTTTATGTTAATGTAACCTTGCCTTCTTACTGAATATATGCAAGTTATCATACCTCTTTTACTGATTTTCTAGTTCTGTGTAAATCTGCATATGGTTGTCTGTGAATTTCTTTTGTTCCTCTCAATCATATTGCTTCTTGCCTCTGCTAGAATCATCTAATCTGTGTATACATACTTGCTATATCTGGTTGTGTTGTGCATTTTTCAGTTCTGTGAGAGTTTCTTTAAATCTGTTTGGTGCATCACCCTTTTGTGTTTCAAGTTTTTGTTGTTTCATCTTTCAAGCATTCCTTCTCCCTTTTCCCTTCAAAATTTAGTAGTTTTAGGTGATAATTAGGCAAGGAATCCAGCCTTCTCTGGAGGTCTAATCTCTTTTAGCAAAGTCCCACACTTCGAGATCATTCCCATTGTGTCATTGGAATGCTTGGAATCCTTCCAAGAAGGGTGCAATTTCATGTGACAATTGCTGTACAACCCCATCATTAAGTGTGTTTGGCTATGAAACTGCAACATTTTGTACCATTAGAGCCTAATTTATCACTCCATTTGAACAAGTTGCCTGACTATGTGGCTAATTGCATGGACAACACCATTCATACTCGGCTGCAAGGTTATTCTGAACAGGGACAAGGTCTCTAACCGCATTAATGGGTACGAGATTGTAAGGTTGGAAAGGCCTCTGGTTCACATTCTGCCTGGCACCCTGGTAATTGCTTTGATATGGAGGCCTATTGGCTTGGTATGGCTGGTTTTGCCCTTGATAAGGTTGATTTTGCCCTTGACTGTGTGGTTGATAATGCTGTCTATTCTGGGACTGCTATTTTTTGATGTTCACCAACTCATTCCTAAAATCTTGCAAGATATTTTCTATTTTCTGTTGGTTGTCTTTGATCTCTCTTAACTCTTGTGATGAGCTAGAAACAGCAGTCTCAAGATTGGCAGTACTTGGCAATGCTACTGCAGCAGGTAAAGGGGCAAAAGATGGGATTGACAAAGGCATTGAAGCTTGAATCTCAGAAAAAATGGGCACTGGTGGTCTAGGTGCTATTTTCCTAGCCTGAATCAGGCTATTTTCTGCTCTAATGGCTATTTCATATGCATCAGGTAAACTTGTACCTCCCAACGATTGTATCATTACTGAAATGTCACTATTTAGAGCTTTCAAAAAATACAGAAATACATATTTTGATGAAGGCCTTACCATGGCAGGAATTATGTTCCATGTCTTCTAAAACCAGAAATTGAAATCCATCATTTACTCCTGGGGAGCTCTCTTTATTGTAGTCAGTTGTTCAACCAGTGATAAGTTATCTGACTTATCTTGAAATTGTTTGTTCAACTTATCACCCAGATCATCCCAAGTTCCAATGGTTTACACTGGTAAACTCTTGAACCACTGTAATACTTTTCCTTTAAATGAGGCAGCCAGCAACCTGATGGCTACATTTTCTTGAGTTACATGATGAACACCACATAGAGAAGCTACGTCTCTAATGTGCTTGATTGGGGTAGTTTGATCCTCCCCAGTGAAATAGGGCAGGCTCTTCAAAGCTGCCATGGGTATATTATCATGCATTGTCAAATTCAATGAGTTGCCCCCATCAAAAGCCACAAACGGATGATTCCTTTCCATTGGAACAGCTGGAGGTAGGTTTTCTTGAACCGGTACAGGAACTATAGGTACTACTGGCCTAAAACTTGGTGGGGTTGATTGTATTCTTTTTGAAACTGGCGTCCTTACCACAGTTCTACTCTATCTTCTAGGCGAAAATAGCTGCAAATAATCAAAGGAACTCAAACTCCGAGTTTGTATTTTTCTCATAAAAATGGAGCAGCACTGATCTACTTGTCCTTTCTCAGTATGAGTCACCAGATATGCAGAAAACTACCTCTTAAAGGCCTGATACTGCTGGTAGCATATCAAAACCAGCAATATGATTGTAACATAGCATTGTACAGACTCAAACAATCCCACCGGGCATGCCAAAAACTGTTGTCTCTCAGATTTGCACCCTTGTTGAGTTGTAAAACTTGGCAATCTGGAGAAACATGGGATCTTTCCAGGTCTGTGGGTCACCTGAGTTGGAAAGAACCTCCGAAGAAGGCTGGCTTCCTAGCTGGTTATCACCTAAAATCTACTGGATTTGCAAAGGAAAAAGGAGGAATGCTTTTAAAAATGAAAGATAAAACTAGAAAACTTGAAAATAAGGGTGATTCACCAAAACTTGATAAGGTAAGATGAAATTCAGACCTGCATACACTTGGCCACAGGCAACTGAAAATTAAAATCTGCACAACCTATCACTGTATGTTTGCAAAAGCACTTCACAAAGAGGCCTAACTGCATTAAAATCTTCAAAAAAGGAAGCTAAACTTCACAATTTTAAGTCTTATAACACTCTAAGATACAGTTTGCAACCTGCATAAACATAGTTTCTGCAGAAAAAGGGTATTGAAAACATAAGACAGTCACAAGGAAACAAATTACCTCACAAATGACATGTCCAAACATTTAATAACACCCAATACTTCAACATAAGAAGGCAAAATCTGACTTTCAGTGGTATCCAAGGTATTCTATGTATTTTATATGCCTAAAGAGTTACAAAAACATACTCAAACTGAGTAGGATTCTGGAAAAAATCATTAACTCAAGAATGTATATGGAAAAGAACCCCCTAAAAATTGAAGTTACAATGTCATTTATATCAAATTCCTGTGCTAGTGACATTGAAACAATTGCACAAGATCCCAGGAATGCAGAATGTATTCATCAATGCAGGAACAGGGACATAAAGGCAAGGGCATGGTGAAAGGACAAGAACCATGTCACTGGTAGGTCCACAACCATCATAAAATAGTTTCCCAAATGCAAGATAGGACAGGGCATTGAAGAGAAGAGCCCCCAAAGTCGTCACCAAACACATGAAGATCTGTCAGCAAGACAGAGCCTATATGCATTGAAGAGTGAAGCCATCTGCCATGAATCCACCTGCAAAGCCTACCAACTAGAATAAATGCAACAATATCAACCCCTGCATATGCCAAATCAGTTGTTGAAACGTCCAGTCGATCGAGCCTATAGATTTGCATCAAATTCTAAAAGTGAAGATATCCTCCTCAAAGCCTGTCAGATGAAAGAGGAGGCAAAAACAAGCACATTTGCTTTTTGAAGTGTGCAGAAATTCCTCAAGATGAAGGAGATATGGGTGGTCAAAGTTATGATCAACTGCATCTTGCATCTGTACATCGCTTTGCATCTGCAATTGTATACTGTTGTATCTTGCAATTGTATATACAATTGCACATGTGCTTTTAGGTTCACTTGGTGCAACATACAAAATCTCCTTCGCTTTTCTGCATATACAACTTTTGTATATATCAGGCCGTCAGGGAGACCTCGAAAAGTGCCTCACCGATGTGTATTTCATCTTGTATCGGCCATTGTATATGCAACTTGAATCACCATCTAAATGAGCCTCTGAATTTGCCTGACACATGGCACTATCTGATTGGCCGCTGAGCTGAACCTGGGACCCATTGCTGAACATTTGCATCTTTATCGGCCATCGAAGAGACCTCAAACTGAGCCACCGATAAGGCATGTCTCGCCGAAAATCCTTTGTATGTGACTTTGTATATGTGATACAATCGCATGTACATACAAAGGCAGACCCCAACATTTTTATGAAGCAAATTGAAATTAAGATCGGGTCCAGTTTTGTATCTTACCTTCTTGTATGTTGCACTTTTTCGACCTTGTAGATGCGATATACAACTGCGGACCCCAATATTTTATCCACCACATACAATTCCCCAGTCACATCTAGATTGTATGTATTTCCTTTTGCATCACCTTTTGTATATCGCATATACAATACGAGTATACAAACAAAACTACATACAATCACTTGTACATACAAACATTGCATCTAACCTTTGCATGTGACTTTGTATATGACCTTGTATCTGCCCTTTGTATCTACAAATATATAATGCGAACGTACATACAAAAATGCATACAACCGCATCTACCTTTCTAAACCAAATTGCATATTCTTTCAGATCCGGGATTGTATCTCAGGATTGTATATGCCATTGTACATAGGATTGTATGTGGGATGATACAATCGCATATACATACAAAGAACAGACATACCGTTTGTATCACCTTTTTGCATCCCACCGATGTATCCTTGTACATCCCTTTTTTGTACATGTCCTTGCATATGCTTTTTTATATGCAATTGTATATGAGATACAATTGCCTGATATACAAAAGCGGACCTCATATTTTGTATAAGCTTCTTGTATATTGCATTGTACAAACGGAGATACATACAAAATAACCTACAACGAACCCGATGTATAGTAACATTGTACATGACCAAGATACAAGGAAAAATTGTATTTGAGATACAATTCGACCAAAAGACAGAAAACCCCAAAACAAGCATGATGTCATAACCATATACATGAAAAATGGCTAAGTATAAAATTGAGAAATCTCTGCGATAGAAAACAATTGGAGATAAAAGATGTATGGGTTTTTTTGGGTTTTCTACAAGGATTCTCCAGGCAAGTGTTTGGGATTTTTGGCAAGACAGAGCATGGGTAATTGAAGGATTTAAGCTTTGTAGGGTCATTTTCTAATGGATATTCAAGGAATACACAAGGTGAACTATTTAACTCTGGACAGAGGAAAATAGGTCAACAATACCCTTTGTTGTCCTAAAAATCAAAATTGAATTATGTAAAATTGGAATGAAATAATTTAAATGACTTCAAATTCCATCACACTAAATTTTGATCTTGAAGGAATGTCATTGTTTTATGGATTTAGATTGCTTTAATTCAAAATTAGTGTCGAAAGGAACTTATTGGAATTTTGAATATAACAAGTTAAATCTGATTTGGATTTCATAGACATGATTTAAAAGTGAATTTGAGGGTTTGTGCCAGCTAATAGTGATCAATTACACTAAGTAAACTTCTTTTTCACATGAATGACTCTTGATATTCCTACATAGCCCTTTAAGTAAACTAGCCAAAGTGCTCTCCAACTAGGCAATTTTGGAAAACCTCATGAAATCAATCAATTAAGACTCTTGAGGCTAACCACCATCCAAGTAGGAGAATCTTTGTCATTCCAACTTATTGGTGTGTCAAAACCCACATCAACAAAAATGGCACTAGAAGGAGGGCATCAAATTAGAATATTAGGATAGTTTACACGTACGTACTATTGATTTTTAAAATGTTTCAAACTTCCTTTAACCTTGCTAGAATTTATCATCCAAAAATACCAAAAAAAATATAAAATCAAAAAATTATAAATTATAAAAACTTTAAAAATTAAAAAAAAATGTAAAAAATGCAAAAGCAAATGTTTGTTTGTCATGTTGAAAAGTTGATTAAAAATGGCACATTTCCATCAACTTGTACAATTTACATGAGATAACACTAGGGGTAATTTCATTTCAATGGCAAGCCCTTTGTGTATACCTAGAGGGTTTCACCAAATCCCTATGAATGCATTCAATTGGATTCCTATCTTTTCCCCTAACACTAGACAAATGCTTTTGATCATGTTAATATTTGAAAGGATTTAGATAAGGAACCAAATTAATTATGAGAATATTGCTTGCTAGTTGTTTGTTAACGCATTTAAGGATGCAACATGTCATTGGTATGCTTGCCTCCCACTGTATTCCATACATTCATGGGTAGAATTAGAAAATGCATTCCTAAGATAGTATGGGCAAAATGTGGATCCATGAGAAGATTTTATCCAATTTGCAACAATAAAGAGATAATTGAACTAGCCTATTACCCAGTTTAATCAATAATTTTATCAAGCACTTGAAAAGGTAAATATTATGCATAGGCCAAGTCAAATTAATTTATTGAACCATTATTTATAGGGATTGGATCGTCTATTTGTTGCACTAATAAGGGATACGCTAGGATTAATCATGATGTAAACCACTTCTCAAAGAGATCTAATGTTGGCCCAATTAGGTTATGATCATACGCAACAGGCAATGCAAAATTAGAAATATTATAGCCCAAAACTAAATTAGATGCCATATCAATCAAATGTGAATATATGATCCAACAATATCAAGCAAGCAACTATCCTCAACAAAATTTGATGCCTCAACTAGATCAATTGGCTTATTAGCAAAACCTAACATTTTGTAATTTGAAACAAATTCCACACATGCAACCACAAATGATCTTGGATTCAAGTAATTATAATAGTCAAATTAATCATTTGTCTACTCATTGCCTATCCAAAGTCAAGATAAGTGGATGTTGCAACAACCTCAACAAGTTGATCAACAAATCTTCAATGTTATTCCTTCAAGAATGAATATAAACCCATGTCAAGACCATGTTGATATTTTAACTATTCTACATGAGAGTAAATGAGTTGATCCACTTGAAACTAGTGATGATTCTAATAGTGAATTCATAAAAATTACCAATGGAGTTGAAAACAATAAAACAATGCTTGATATAGACAATCACAACAACCTAGTGTATCAATGTAGTGGAATAACAAATATATATGCACCTATGATAAAGCAAGATAACAACTTCAACAATATGACAAGACTCGTGACAATATGATCAATGTTGAAGAGGAAAATTTTCCAACAAGTGATAATAGATAAGGTCATTAACAGTTAAATCTAATGTCTCAACCATGCCAACTAGCCATGCCAAGTTTTGAATTGGATATTCAAAAAGTGATTAAAAAGTTGAATCATGATATGTTAATTCTTGGATTTCTAAGAACTTTTAAAGAAATAATTTTACATGACTAGTGCTGACTCCATAATACATCTAAGCATGGAGAGATTACATGTTTAGAAATTATCATGAGCTTGGATATGTCTCTCAAGGAAATGTTGAATCCCATGTTTGACAAGAACAATGAATTAGCAAATTCGGAGTTTAAAGGACAAGAACATGGTGCTATTCCATTGAGTGAAGGAGATCATAAGCATACTTTATCTAGCAAGATGGAAGAAAATCATGAGTACCAAGGTTCCTTTGAGAGGAACCTCCTACAACAATTTAATAAAAATGCATGAATAACAGATTTATTTATATAGCAGAAACATAGAACGAATTTTATTGAGCATAGGCCACTTCAAGGGGGCAACTTCCTTTGAGCAAGCTCAATACAATAAATTTGTGGATGCCTTCATTGGCCTCTACACTTACTTATATACTAAGTCTAGTCTAAACAACTACTACTTCCCATGAATGTGGGATAAAACAATATGATCACGGGATGACTTACAAAGCATATGCGTCCATAGAAACTAATATACTAACAAAGCAAAGAGAAGGGATAAACATGGGTTCCTAACAACCCCTCCCTCTTAGAAAAAGATTTGTCCTCAAAGCTTCAGATGTGGGAATTGTTACTGAATCTGAAATAGTGGTTCCCATGATGCATCCTCTCGTTGCATTCTATGCCACTGAATTAATACCTCTATGATGGAGCGGGAGTGAAGTTGGTGAGTGCATCTATCCAGGATTGCCTCCATCTCAAGAAGGATTGATCATTCATTATCAAGTTTCGGTAAAACAGTTTGCACTTTGATGTTTGTGCCAAGAACTTTCTTCAGACAAGAGACATGAAATACTGGATGAACTCAGGAAGAAGGGGGGAGCTCTGATTTATAAGGAACTGATCCAAACTTCTGGAGAACCTTATATGGCCCATAGAACTTTGGATCTAGCTTATGATGCCCTTTAAGTTTCAAGGATGATTGCTTATATGGATGCAAGTGAAGAAAAACCATATCACCTACTTGAAAAGTGCGCTCGAAACGGTGTTGATCAGCCTATTGTTTCATTCTTTTAGATGTGCCATATGAAGATTCTCCCACAGGATGCTGAGAATCCTATCCCCGGTTCAGAGAATCATGTTGACTACCTAAACTAGTGAAGTACTGGAGGTGTACGAAAGGAGCATTGGTGGTGCTTGACCATAGACTGCTTCATATGGAGTAGCTGAAGTGTGGTAGGAGGTATTGTACCACCATTCAGCAAGAGGGAGCCAATTTGCCCACTAATGTTGTTCTGAGGTGAAGCAATGAAGGAAAGTTTCCAAGCATTTGTTGACAATTTCAGTATGGCCATCTGTTTGTGGATGATACTTGAAACTCATCGTTAGTTGGGTGTCGATGCATCGAAATAGTTCTGTCTAAAAATGGTTGGTGAAGGTTGCACACGATCTGAGACAATGGAGGAAGGGATGCCATGAAGATGGAAGATCTAGTCCAAGAAAAGTTGTGCGACTGTGGAGGCGATATAGAGATGATTGAGGGTACAAAAATGATTTTCCTTCGAGATTTAGGGAGCCCCTTAATGAAATCCATAGAAATATCTATCAAAATCCTTGTAGGGATGGGCAAGGGTTCGAGCAACCTAGTAATGAGTATTGTTTCATCCTTGTTGCATTGACAGGTATCACATTCAGCCACCATCTGTTGAATGGCCCTTTTCATTCCCTTCCAAATTAAGTTACGTCATGCTCGCTCATAAGTTTTGAGAAACCCTAAGTGCCCTGTTGAGGGAGAAGCATGAAGTTCATAGAATACAACCTGTTGAAGATCTGTGCTATGGGGAAGCACTAGACGACTTTTGTATTGCAGAGAAGCACCATCCCAAGAATAATGCAATACTGCAGAGGGGTTAGCGGCCAACTATTGAATGATTTGAGATAATGAAGTGTAGACAGATCCAACCAATTCATAATAGGCATGGAAATAGCTGAAAGGGAAGAGTGGTTCTCAAATGTGCAAGAAAGAGCATCAGCCACAATATTGTCCTTACCCTTCTTGTAAGTGATCTCGTCGTCATAACCCATGAGTTTGTTGACCCATTTCTGTTGTGCTAGGGAGGAGACCCGTTGTTTTGGGAAATATTTCAGACTCTGGTGATCAGTTTTGATGCAAAAATGATTCCCCAATAGGTATGGCCACCACTTCTATACTGCATGCAAAATGGCCATCATTTCCTTCTCATAAGTAGAGAGTACTAAATTATTGCTAGAAAGGGATTTGCTGGTGAATGCAATGGGGTGTCCTTCTTGGAGGAGAACAATACCAAGTCCATTGCCGCAAGCATCACTCTCGATAGTTAAAGTCTTGGCAAAATTTGGCATAACTAGAATAGGTGTAGTACACATAGCTTGTTTCAATTCTTCAAATGCACACTCAGCAGCTTGTATCCATGTAAAAGCATCCTTTTTCAACATAGCTGTCAATGGAGCTGCAATCTTCCTATATTCCTTGACAAACTTGCGATAGTAGCCTGTCAGCCGCAAAAAACCATGGAGGCTCTTGAGTGTCTGAGGGTGAGGCTAATTTTTCATGGCAACTATTTTTTTAGGATCTACCCGAACCCCTTGGGCGGAAACAATATGCTCGAGATACTCCACTTTGTCTTGGCCAAAAGCACATTTAGATTGTTTTGGACAGAGATGATGATTAGAGAGAAGTTGCAGTGTGAGATTCAGGTTTTGGAGATGCTCATCCCATGTTTTACTATAGATGAGGATATCATCAAAGAAGACCATAATGAATTTCCATAGGTAGGGTTGGAATATTTTATCCATCAATGACTGGATTGTTGAAGGAGCATTAGTGAGGCCAAAGGGCATGACCAGAAACTCATGGTGACCATCATGTATGTGGAAAACCGTCTTAGGGATATCATCTTCAGGAAGCCAAATCTGGTGATACCCAAAGCGGAGATCCAACTTGGAGAAAAAATGAGCGTTATGAAGCTCATCAATAACAGGGATCAAAAACGTATCCTTGATTGTGATGTGATTAAGTGCTTAGAAGTCAATGGAGAGGTGCCATGACCCATCTTTTTTTCAAACAAGAAGAACAGGTGAAGAATATGGGCTAGTACTAGGGTGAATAATGCCTTGCTTCAATAAGTCTCGAACGAGCATCTCAGTCTCTGTCTTTTGCTAAAATGGGTAGCGGAGGGCCTAATGTTGGGAGGAATGCTTCCAGGAAGGAGTTGAATATGGTGGTCCTTTGGCCGTGAAGGTGGCAATCCCACTGGTTCGGCAAAGACACATGCATACCTATCCAAAACTCTTTGTAGATCATAAGGAGTAGTGGAGACCGTTGATGGTTGCATCTGAATGGAATGGAGTTGGGCAATGACGCTATGTGAATTCTTATTAAGAAGCTTTTCCATGTGATGTGAACTTATGATGCTGAGAGACCTCGGTTGTAAGCCTTTCAATGTGTGTTTTTTCCCATTGTCAGAAAACTACATCCAACATCTAGAACAAGCCCATAAGATAGGTCCAAGTGTGTGTAACCATTGGGCTCCCAAAACCACATCACATCCACCTAAGGGAAAGGAAAACATGTCAGAGCGTAGGTTATAATCTCCAATAGAGATATGCACATTGCAACACTTCCCTTTGCAAGGTAATGTGCCCCCATTAGCAATCATGACTTCAAAGTTGGAGAAAGGATGGATAAAACAATCAGCCTGTTTGGCAATTTGAGGGTCAATGAAGTTATGAGTGCTACCAGAATCAATGAGTATTGTAAGAGGGATCTTCTTGAAATAACCCCCGACCTGCATGGATTGTGGGGTGGTGGCTCTTGCTAAGGCATGGATAGAGATCTCTAGTTGGTATTCCTGAGAAGAAGGTTCCACAATTGGTTGTTGAGATTCTTCCTAATCATCTATTAAATCCTGGACATCTTCCCAAACTTCAGTTTCTGGCAGAGAGTCCACATCCAATACATAGAGCTTTTGCTCGACACATCGATGTCCCCGAGTGAATTTTTCATCACAATTATAACATAGTCATTTTTCTCTACATGCCTGCATCTCTGCTTCAGTCAAATGCTTGATAGGAGTTATTTTGGGGGTTGGGATTGTTTGAGATTTTTGTGGAGATATATTTCTGAATCGAACAAAATTAGATTTGGATCACTGTTGAGTTGTGATCTTGTCCTCTACCAACTTAGCCAAACCTAGGGCTTCCATCATTGTGTTGGGACAGAACATTTTAACCTCAAATCAAATTGCATCCTTTAGAACACTGACAAAGAAACTCCTGAAGAATTCATCAAACAATCCCTTTGTGTGATTGGCCAGTTTTTCAAATTCTATTTGATATTCTCTCATAGTGCATGTTTGGCAAAGTTTAGTGAGTGCTCCAGTGAAGTCATCAAAAGCACTATGGTCAAACCGTTGCAAAATGAGTTTGCAAAAATTTGTCCATATTGGCTCATCATGAGCCTTGATATACCAATGGAACCATTGAAGGGCTTCTTGTTCCAAGTGAAAGGATGCAAGTGGGACTTTGTTGACATCAAAAGTATTATGTAGACTAAAATATTGTTCTGCCTGGTATATCCATCTATTTAGATCTGCACCATTAAATCTAGGAAAATCAAGCTTTAACCCATGAAAATTACTTTCAGAAGAAAACCCAGGGTTTGAAGAAGACTCTTGATGTCATCTGTTGTTCATGGCTGAATGTTGAAAATTGAGTCCGAGAACTTTTTCATCAAGATCCTTGATTTGGATCTTGAGGGCGGCAATTTCATCCTCCATGTTTTTTGTTCCTATTCGGGTTACTACCATGACCAGAATAAGATTTTTTTGGAATAGGTAGAAAAACATGTGCTAAAACACATTTAGTAAAGGGAAATTTTAATTTGGGGAAAACTACAATGAGTAATTGGGCTTTGACTAGCTTTTGGAAAATTTCTGAGGTATATGGACGAAAGAAATGGTGATTTCAGAAGCAGGGTGAAAGAATGGGGAAATTTGTCCAACAGGGACAAAGGGGTAGAAATATGAAAGGAACTCTATGGTGAAATCTTAAATCTATTGGGTAAGATTTGAAGAAGTTATGGCAAACCCTAAAAAATAGTCAAATGTGAGATTTCTGATGAATAGAAGTGGAATTGGAAAAGGGTCCTCACGGATGGAAATGTGTGGAATGAAATTTCAAATGTTCCAAGGAATTTTGTGAGGAAACAGAGCTAAAACACGAAAGATATGGCAAAAAAATGGAATTTTTTTACTTTTTTTTTACTTTTTACTTTTTTGGAAACTTGCAAATGGAACTGGCTTTTTGCGTTTTTCACTAGAAACCTTCAACTGGAACTAGATTTTTAAGTTTTTCTTTGGAAACTTTCTACTCGAACTAGCTTTTGAGTTGTTCTAGAAATGGTCTACCAACAACTGTTCTGGACATATTCAATCTGTGGTTTGCCTGTTGTCAATAGATATGGGCCCCAAGTTTGTTCGTCTTCCTAAAGGTTAAAAGGAGTCACTCAGGCCACCAATGTTGTCTAACAACTTGCATATTGGGGTAGTACCCCTCACTCCCCGACTCAAGTAAACTTGATAACCACTTTGCCACAAACAACAACTCTTGGTTTACCTCACGGGTGGGAACTAGTCAATTGGGTAGGGGTCATTGCCCTTTTCACTGGCAGGTCCTCTTAATGGGCCAGCTACTTCGGGGTTCCTATGGTACTCCTCATAATGATTTTTAGGGCTATATGCCCAAGTACTTCCCACAGTTAAGTAGATAGGGATGTTCCCTAATCCGAACCTGCAATCTAGATGACAATACAGATGCGAAATAAATGATACTGCTACAACAATCACAGCCCCTGGAGGGCCACTGTGGAAAAACAAATTGGCCAAAAATCTACCTAATAGAGGCCAAGAAAGTGTTCTGATATCATATAAGAGGTGTTAATAAAAGTGTCTCAACCTTGCAACTTTGAAAGGTTACTATTCTTCCCAGTTTTGGTCTTTTTGAATACCCTTTATCTTGAAGAATGATCTAGAACTTTCAAAGTTTCCAAAAGGGATAAAAATGGCGGGACTTACTATTTTTAGTAACTTTACATTTGACCTCAAATTGACCTAAAATTTTTCCAAAAGGTGCGGAACAGCTAAGTAAACATCTCGGGTGAGTTTCGACTCAAGATCATACCTGGATCGCGAGATATTAAAGTTTCTATTTTTTGAAAACTACTAAAAGTTTTTGAACTCAATTTTGAGGCACTTAGAGGTCCCTAAACACTCTAAAAATTGTCATAACTGACGAAGTGGGTTCAAGATGATAGATCTCTTCACGAGCTTTTCGATGCATCAAACGGTTCATCAATCAGACACCCGGATCAAAAGTTATGACCTCTGGAAGGTGGACCTCCTGTTTTTGGGAAATGTAAAAATGTGTTGGACACATAAAAGAGTTATAAAGAGGAGAGTTACATGTGTTGGTGTGTGTTTTGGCACATCACAAGGAATATTTGATTGGAGATAATTTGGGTACCACTTTTGGGTGGTTTGGGCTCATGGTTTTGTAATTACTGGTAACAGTTTACTATATTGTATCTCCTATATATCAAGAGCTGGAGATGGAGGTTGTGTGTAAGAATCTTATAGATGTTGATTTACCTCCTGGATCTCTGGTTGGATATACTCCTATAAAATCTTGCTCTACAAGTATATTGTAATCTTCTTGATTCCTGAATAATATATTGGGCGGCTTTGGAGTGTGGGGTTTTTTACCTGAAAGGGTTTTCCCCACATATATCTTGTGTTGTGAGTTTTGTGTTTGCATTTGGAAGTTGTTATTATCTTTCAATTAATGTGCATCTTAATTTGTAACTGTAAAAGTAAAAAATTTCATAAATATTTCTCAGTAGATCAGTGTAGGAAGCGTTTCTACACACCTTGCTACCTTTTAGTTGGTATCAGATCCCAATCACCTTTGGTTCTAGTTGTTGGGTAGAGGGTTTTTTGAGTTGATCTTTGTTTGAATGGGAGCTTGTGCAGAGGATTTTGAAATCTTTGTTGTAGGTAAGAGATGGTGAGCACAATTGGGAGGTTTGAGATAGAGAAGTTTAATGGCAATAATTTTGAGTTGTGGAAACTAAAAATGGAGGACATGCTTGTAGATTAGGATTTATGGGATGCCATATCTGGTAGAAAACCAACGTCAATGTCTCAAGAAGACTGGGATCTCAAAGATTGAAAAGATAAGGGTTTGATAAGACCATGTTTGGTTGATTTAATGCTCCTGAATATCCACGAAGAGAAGACTGCAAAGGATCTTTGGAAGAAGCTTGGAGATGTTTATCAAGTTAAATCCTTAGTGAACAAGTTATTCCTAAGAAAGAAATTGTATTCTCTGAGGATGGAATATGGAGGATCTGTCACTGATCACTTGAATAAATTCAATATGCTTGTTGCCCAGTTGACTTCTGTTGGTGTGAAGATGGAGGAGGAGGATCGATGTATGACATTACTATGTTCCTTACTAGACTTGTGGGACCACCTTGTTATGGCCATTGGGAGTACCACTACCACCTTCAAGATGGATGAAGTGGTTTCTTCGCTGTTATCTAAAGAGATGCAGAGAAAGCCTTCTGAATCGGCTAAGGAGGTTCTTGCAGTTCGTGGTAGATCTAAAGAGAAGGGAAAGAAAAAGGATAAGAAAAAGGAAGAAAAAGGAAGATCCAAATCCCGTGGGAGATCTAAGTCTTCCGGAAAGTCCAAGGCCCTGTGTTGGAACTGCAGCAAACCTGGTCACTTCCACAAGGAGTGCAAGGAGGAGAAAAAGAAAAAGAAGAAGAATTATGATTTGAATTCTGACAAGTCCTCTCAGGATGAAGGAGAAGCATTTGTCACTGCCTTTGCAATGCACGTATCTGAGGATGTGTGGCTTATTGACTCTTGTGCATCTTTCAAATGATGTTGCACTAGGGTTGGTTTTTGAAGTATGAAGAATACGATGGTGCAAAGTGTACTTGGGTGATGATTCGCACCTGAAGATTGTTGGCCGTGGAAGAGTCTTGATTCAATTCCCTGATAGATGAGTGAAGGGAATCAATGGTGTTCTACATATCCCTAGTTTGAAACGGAACCTTCTTTCTGTAAGTTAAATGATGTGGGTGCGCAAGTTGTTTTCTCAAATGGAGGATGCAAGATGACTAGAGGATCTATGGTGTTGGCTAAGGGTGTTCAGATTGGCACTCTATTTCATCTTGATGCATGCGCAGTTCAGTGCAATAGTGCCTCTATTTTGAAGAAGAGAGCTTCAGAGTCTTCATCCTTACCATTGGAACCATCAGTGAAGAGGACTGTTGCATCTACTTCTGATGGTCGTGCTTTCTGGGTACCTAAGGTTGCTCATTCTATGGAGATGAAACTTCCAACTGAGAAGATAATGTTATGGCACCAAAGGCTTGGTCACATTGGTGAAAAGGGCTTGAGGACCCTGAAAAATAAAAATCTTGTTGAGGGTATGAATGATTGTAATCTTGAGTTTGATTTCTGTGAACATTGCATTTATGGAAAATAAAATTGTGTTCAGATTTATTTCAGTTCTCACAAATCTTTTGAGGTGTTGGACTTGAGTCATTCTGATGTGTTTGGTTCTATCAGTGTTCCTTCACTTTCAAATCTATTTACTTTGTTTCATTCATTGATGACTACAGTAGGACATGGGTGTATGGTGCAGTCACAGTAGGAGGGTTCATAGAATGAACTATCCAGATCATGCAGCAAAAGTAAACACAACCGAAACAACTCCAAGATATGAAGCAAACATAGATTCAGTCATTCAGTATATAATAGAATTCAAATATAATCTGGCCAACATTGCGAGCTTACAATTCAGCTCACAGGCCTGATTATAGAATATACACAAGATATAGCTTTGGAGTTCCTTCACTCAAATCTAGACTAGGGATTATGAATCAATCTCTAACTACTTTCCTAGGGATCTATTACATCCTTATATATCATCTCCGGTACAATAGATTCCTCTGCGTTAGCCAAGGGGGTCACAAACTCCCATGAAGAGTTGTAACGTGCATACACAGATAGGTCAGACCTAATCATGTACAACACCTCCGCAAATGAAAGGAATGATGTGCGGGTCTTGAGGAAGGTTAGCCATGAACCAAAGATCATTGAATGATGTGGTCGTTAGGCTCCACAAGTCAAGGAATGCTTTGCAAGTCTTCTCCTTTAGCTAATTACTAAAGACTGACAGGATGCTTTGTTCTGAGAAAACAGTCAATCTTCTGATAGCAATAGCTTTCCGGTACTCAATCTAAATGCTCTAAATTCTGGATATGATGTAGATGAATGAATCTAGAAGCTAAGTCCATCTCCACAAGATGTGACATGTAACTACGGTAGAATGCAGACCAAAATACAGAAACTGCTTCTGACTAAACTACCTAAACTAAACTGGAAAATGAAAGGAAACAAACTGAACTGCAAACAAACTGAAATACAAATATTTTTGGTTGATTCAAGATTTCTCTTGAACCAAGGACGCTCTTGCATCAGACATCCAGGGTTATTTAAAAAGTGAGTTCCTCACTTTGTTGGGGCTAGGGGAGAACTAAGACGGTCCACCTCAGCCTGAGAGATCCATGATGAATCTTTTTTTGGTCTACCTTTCCACTTCACAAGATATTCTTTGTATTGTCTTCCTCTAGTGCTACGTCCAACTCTGCTGCCCAAAATGTCTTCAATCTACTTCGGTACTTGTTGTGGTAACTGCTTCTTCAAGTCTTCTTCCATGTTGTCACTAAACTCTGCATCATGATACTGATAGAGATCTGCAATGTTGAAAATAGGTGATATACCCAATGTCTCTGATAGGTCTACTTCATATGCATTTCCTAAATCAAATTTTCTGAGTATCTTACAAGTTCCAAACTTCTTCATCTTCAACTTATTATATGTCCCAACTGGAAATCTCTGTTTTCTCAGGTATACCATCACTTCATCTCCCACTTCAAATTTTTTGTGTCTTCTCTTCTCATCCGCCTTTTCCTTATATTTATTGTTCATGTCCTCTAAATGCTTCTTCACCTGATTATGCACTGTCTTCATGTGATCTACAAATTCTTCTACTTCTGCACTTCTCTTTTCATCCAAACTGTTATCTCTCAATTCTGTAACTTCTCTAGGATTCACTCTGGTAACAATCTCAAAAGGTGTTCTTCCAGTACTCCTATTTACTGAATTATTGTATGCAAACTCTACTTGAGAAAGAATCAAGTCCCAACTTCCTATCTTCTCTCCAACCAAACATCTCAACAAGTTTCCCAAACTCCTATTCACAACCTCTTTCTTTCCATCGATCTGTGGATGAAAAGTTGAACTAAACTTTAATCTGTCTTCATCTTCTTCCAAAATGTCTTCCAAAAGTATCCAACAAACTTTGTATCTCTGTCTAAAACTATACTCTTAGGTAATCCATGCAATCTCACAATCTCCTTGAAAAATAGGTTAGCTACATGCACTACATCAGTCGTCTTCTTACAAGGTATGAAATGAGCCATCTTTGAAAATCTGTGAACCACTACAAATATTGAATCATGTTCTCTCTGTATCTTCAGCAATCCCATTACAAAATCCATACTTATGTCTTCCCAAGGTCTCTCCAGTACTGTCAAAGCATTATACAATCCAGTGTTCTGACCACTCCCTTTTGCAACTTGACAAACTCTACAATTCTGCACAAATTTCCTAACATCCTTATGTATCTAAGGCCAAAAGTAATTTTCACTTACCAAAGCCACTATCTTATCAATGCCAAAATGTCCTGCCAATCCACCAATGTGTTTTTCCTTGATCAAATTATCTCTCATTGAACTTCTAGGTATACATAATTGACTTCCTTTGAACAACATATCATCCTGAATGAAATAGTCAAACCACTTACTCCTATCTGTAACAATAGGTTCCTTACATGCTTTCTAAGCTCTACAAAATCCGTATCTCCCTCATACATGTTCTTCAATTCATCAAAACCCAACAGTTCAACTATCATTTCCGTCAACAAGTTTCTTCTTCTACTCAAAGCATCAGCAACTTTGTTTGATTTTCCACTCTTCTTCTTCAACACAAATGTATAACTCTGCATGAACTCCACCCATCTCATATGTCTCTGATTCAACTTACCTTGACTGTTCAAATATGACAAATCTTGATGATCTGTATATAGTACAAACTCCTTAGGCAAAAAATAATGTCTCCACTTCTTCAAGGCTTGAATTATGGCATAGAACTCTAGATCATAAACAGAATATCTTCTCCTTGCATCATTCAACTTCTCACTGAAATATGCTACAGGTCTACCTTCTTGACTTAATACTGCTCCAATCGCATTTCCACTTGCATCACAATCTACTTGAAATACCTTATTGAAATCCAGTAACGCCAAAATAGGTTGCTCTGTCAGTTTTTGCTTCAACAATTCAAAACTCTTATCTACTCTGGATGTCCACTTAAAGTCTTTCCTGTCACCTCTCATTGTCTCTGTCATCGGGTTACATACTAAACTCGAATTTCTGATGAACTTCTAGTAGAAACTAGCCAATCCATGAAATGATCTAACCTCTCCAATTCTCTTCGGTGTAGGCCATTCAACAATTGCTCTTACTTTCTCAAGGTCCATCTTCAATCCTTCCACAGAAATCACAAATCCTAAATACACTAGTTCTTCCTTCATGAAACTACACTTCTTGATGTTTACCAACAATTTCTCCTCTCTCAACCTCTGCAAAACTTGTCTAAGGTGCCACGAATGTTCTTCTTTTGTCTTACTGAAAATTAGAATATCATCTAAGTATACATCACAAACTTACCCAAGAATTTCTTTAAGACTTCATTCATCAACCTCATGAAAGTACTCGGTGCATTCGTCAATCCAAAAGGCATCACTAACCACTCATACAGTCCTCCATTTGTCTTAAAAGCAGTCTTCCATTCATCTCCCTCTCTGATTCTGATATGATGGTATCCACTCTTCAAGTCTATCTTTGTGAAATATCTCACTCCACTCAAATAATCCATAATATCATCCATCCTAGGTAAAGGAAATCTATACTTAATTGTGATCTTGTTTTTTGCTCTAGAGTCAGTACACATTCTCCATTCTCCATCCTTCTTAGGTGCTAACACTACAAATACTACACAAGGACTCAAACTTTCTCTGATCAAACCTTTTCTCAACAACTCTTGTATCTGTCTATTCAATTCTTCATTCTCTGTCGGTGTCATTCTATGTGTTGCTTTGTTAGGAAAACTAGCTCTAGGTATAAGATCCATGTGATGACTGATACTCCTTATCAGTGGCATTCCTTCAGGCACATTATCTAATATTTTGTCTTCATACTCTGTCAGAAACTTTCTTATTTCCTCCAGTTGTGATTCTTCAGTCTCCTTCAATGTTTCAGGTTTCTTAGGAATCAAGGCATAACACATATTCTCATGTCTCAAACCATCCAAAAATTTTCTTCCATCTACCAAATAGATTCTAGCATTTCCACATACTTCACTCTTAGGATCATCCTCCAAAGGAATCAAAGTAACTCTCTTTCCATTTGATGTTATAGTATATGTGTTCTTTCTCCCATCTTGTATAGCTTTTCTATCATACTGCCAAGGTCTACCCAACAAAATATGACAAACATCCATAGGCGTAATATCACACAAGACTTCATCATGATAAGATCCAATATGAAATTTCACCAAACATTGTTCAATCACCAGTACCTTATGATCATCCTGAATCCACACTATCTGATAAGGCTTAGGGTGTTTCAACCTTTCCAACTTCAACTTAGTCACCATCTCCTCTAAAACTAGATTATCTGAACTACCACTATCAATTACAATTTACAACATTTACCTCTTGATTTTCATCTTGTCCTGAACAAACTCTTCCTCTGTGATGGTTCCTCATTTGTCTCTACTTGAAATAGTTCTCTCCTCATCACAAGTGATTCTCCTTTCTCTGGTTTACCAATAGAACTAGGTGATCCAACAGGTTCTTCTTCCATAAAGGTTGCTCTTCCATTATTCTCTGTCTTCTTGCTTGTACTACCATGATTACATTCAAATGTTCTGTCCTTCACCTCCACACTTGAAACAAGTGCCTCTAAATGTCCTGTTATCGAATCCTCTTCCCTCTCCTTTGTATCCTTCATTCCGGTATGCGCTAGGGTTTCCTTTTCGGTAAAAATTTTTGTCATCTCTTCGGTAAGCATTATTGTCTCTGTCATCCTTCTTGAATCTGTTGTCTGGCTTGTTCTGCTCTGCAAATGATCTATCTCCTCTAGAAAATGTTCTACCTCTCTGAAATTTACCTCCTCTTCCTTTCTATCTCAGGTCATGTCTTTTATGTAGCTTCTCTTCAACTTTTAGGGCAAACTGATATGCTTCTTCCAAAGATGTCATTCTTACCAAGCTTAGTTCTTCTTGAATGCTCAATCTCAATCCATTAATGTATCTAGCCACTTTCTCCTTACTCGCTTCGCTATGTCCTATCCTTATAATCATCTTATGAAATTCTTCAATATACTCCTTCACATATTTCTCCTTTTGTCTCAAGTTCTGCAATCTTTTCAACAGCTCCAACTCATAGTCTGTAGGTATGAATTGATTCTTTAGTTTTGTCACCATCCTATCCCATTTTATAATCTTTTCTTTCCCTCTTCTATTTCTTTCCAACTAAACTTCTTTCCACCATATAGCAGCATGTCCTTTCAACTTTGTCTTTCCAAATTTCACCTTCTCCAGATCTTCAATTTCCTCATATTCAAAGTATTCCTCCATGTCATTTATCCAGTCAATTAATTCTTTAGGGTTCAAATTACCAGTATAGTTCAGTACATCAACTCTAGGTCTTTTCCCAATCTTTGAAATAGATCGCAACATCTTTACTTGATCTGATTCTTCTTCTTCATCACCTCCTAGGGTTTCGCCAATTTGTTCAACAGATTGAAATTCCTCTTCGTCATCACTTTCAACATTAGGTCTCAGCAGTAATCCTCTTTGCCTATCTTCTTCAACAACATCCAATTGAATTCACATCATTTTCATCATCTCCATCATTTCATCCATTCTTCCAACCATTGTTCCAATGGCAACAACTCTTCGTGGCAGCATCCTTCCTAGGATCAAGTGCAAACTGCCTCAAGTTTGGCGATCAGGCTACAAGGTGACAACTGCCTCACAATCGGCAATCGGTTGTGACACAAATAACCTGCCTCAATTTCAACAATTTGTCCACAGCAAGATCTTATGGAATTTGCTCACCAACTTCACTCAATTCACTCCAAAAGATTTGAACTTTCGCTCTGATACCACTTGGTGCAATCACGGTAGGAGGGTTCATAGAATCAACTGTCTAGACCATGCAGCAAAAGTAAACACAATGGAAACAACTCCAAGATATGAAGTAAACACAGATTCAGTCATTCAGTATGTAATAGAATTCCAATATAATTTGGTCAGCATCATGCGGGTTTACAATTCAGCTCACAGGCCTGATTATAGAATATCAGAATATACACAAGATATAGCTTTGGAGTTCCTTCACTCAAATCTAGACTAAGGATTATGAATCAATCACTAACTACTTTCCTAGGGATCTATTATATCCTTATATATCATCTCTGGTACAATAGATTCCTCCGCGTCGACCAAAAGGGTCACAAACTCCCATGAAGAGCTGCAACGTGCATACATGGATAATGTGAAATGTAGCTGCAATAGAATGCAGACCAAAATACAGAAACTGCTTCTAACTGAATTGCCTAAACTAAACTGGAAAATGAAAGGAAATAAACTGAAATGCAATTGTTTTTGGTTGATGCAAGATTGCTCTTGAACCAGGGATGCTCCTGCATCAATGTATTTCCTTAGAAGTAAATCTAAAGTCTTTAATAGATTCAAAGAGTTCAAAGCTCTTGTAGAGAATCAGAAGGATAGAAAGATTAAGTGTTTGAGGACTGACAATAGTGGTGAGTTTTGTTCAGCATATTTGGACAAGTTTTGTAAGGAACAGGGAATTGAGAGGCACAAGACAACTCCGTATACCCCTCAGCAGAATGGAGTTGTAGAGAGGACAAATAGAATGTTGATGGAGAGGGCAAGTAGTATGCTAAGTGGAGTTGGTCTTGAACAAAAGTTATGGGCTGAAGCTGTTGCTACCGCTTGTTACCTTGTTAACATGTCTCCTACATCAGTGCTCGTTGATAAGACACCTATGGAGGTATGGTTTGGTAAAAAGCCTTCATTAAGAGACATTCAAGTATTTGGTTGTGAAGCATATGCACATGTGCTTAAGGAGAAGAAGTCTAAGTTGGAGAACAAGGCCATGAAGTGTATCTTCATCAATTATGGCATCGGTGTGAAAGCATACAAGCTTTGGGATCCAGTGGCTAAGAGAGTTCTTCATAGCAAAAATGTGATCTTCAGAGAGCTCAATCCTTCTTATGTTCTCTTGCAGCCAGAGAAAGAAGAGAAGAAAGATGATGTGGCTCAGCTTCCTTCTATCCATGAGAAAGTTGAACCAAAAACATCTATTGGACTTGATAATGAGGAGAGATCTAGTAGCTCTGAAAGTTTAGAAGAAGATGAAAAACCTCAACCTCAATCTTTGAGGAGGTCCACGCAGATAAGACAACAACCTGATAGGTTTGGTTATTCATTGCATGATTCCAGTTGTATTTTTGCTTTGATTTCTAACACTGATGAGCTTAGAACTGTGAAAGAGGATATGGGTATGAAAGATGCAGGTTCCTGGAAGGAGGCCATGGAAGAGGAGATGGCTTCTTTGGAAAAGAATAATACTTGGGACTTGGTGCCTTTGCCTGAAGTATGAAAACCTGTTGGATGAAAATAGGTGTTCAAAAATAAATTCGGTGTAGATGGCAGTGTTGAGAAATATAAGGCTAGATTGGTTGCGAAGGGGTATTCTCAGGTGGAGGGAATTGACTATGGTGATATTTTCTCTCCCATTGCAAAGCTGACATCTATTCGGTTCCTGTTATCTCTAGCAATAGCATATGATCTAGAAGTGGAACAGATGGATGTGAAGACAACATTCCTTCATGGTGACTTGGAGGAGGAAATCTATATGTCACAGCTAGAGCACTACGTGGTGAAAAGTAAAGAAAATTTGGTTTGCAAGTTGAAAACATCTTTGTATGGTTTTAAACAGTCTCCTACGATGTGCTACCAAAAGTTTGATGCCTTTGCGTTGAGTATTAGATTTCAGAGATTAAAATCAGATCATTGTGTTTATTACAAGTTTGACAATGATTGCATTCTCATTATTACATTGTATGTCTATGATATGTTACTCATTGGGAATGGTAAAAAATTGATTTGTGATTTAAAGTCTCAATTGTCAGCACAGTTTGAGATGAAAAATCTAGGGGTAGCTTGGTACATTCTGGGGATGGAGATTAGAAGAGACAGAGCAAACATAAAAATTTGGTTAGGGTAGAGTAAGTATGTTAACACTGTGTTGGAGAGATTCAGCATGGTGGATTGCAGACCTTTGCCTGTTCCTGTTACAATGGGGACAAAGTTATCTATTGCAGATTGTCCAAAGTCTCCTTTTGAGATAGAGGATATGAGCAGAGTTCCTTATGCTAGTGCGGTTGGCAGTTTGATGTATGCGATGGTCTCTACAAGACTAGACATTGCCCAAGCAGTGGGAGTCCTTAGTCAATTTATGGCTAATCCTAGACGGGTACATTGGGATGTAGTGAAGAGAGTGTTCAGATATTTGTGGGGTACTTTCGAGTATTCCTTATGTTATCATGGTTATCCTACAGGACCTTGGCATTCACTTTGTATTCGAGGATTTGTGGATTCAGATTAGGTAGGTGACATTGACAGCAAGAGATCCACCAGTGCTTATGTGTTCACTATGTTTGGTTGTGCTATTATTTGGATGAATAAGTGGCAATATGTGGTCGCTTTGTCCACTACTGAAGTTGATTACATGGCAGCAACTCATGCTTGTAAAGAAGCCATTTGGCTTAAGAGATTATGTTCTGATGTTGGGTTTGATGTAGGGAAGATTCTCAAACCATGCCATGTCTAGACCCATTCTGGAGTCTGCCTCTCGACCAGATGCTGGGCTTTGCCTTGCTAGGTGTGTGGCTAGGTGGGTGGCTCACTGCTTGGACCATCAATTGAGGCATCGTGTACAATACCAACTTCATCAGCTACACCAACTGCTTAACCGACGGAATGAACCACTGAAGTTACTGTTGCATCAGCTGCTTCTTCCCAATCCCCTGCCAAAGCGTGGGGAAGGAATGGATTTAGGGGCTAGCAGGTTTGGGTCAGCCATACCGCTATCATTCCCTCCCACCCAGGAATCTACTTGCTTCATTCCTTTCAATCGGTGATCCACCTAACTATTTGTTGTGACAGTCAGAGTGCCATAATTTTGACGAAGAATCCTACTTTCCACGCGAAGACTAAGCATGTTGATGTCCAGTACCATTTTGTTTGTGACATGGTAGAGGATGGGAAGGTAAACTTGGAGAAAGTTGATACTTTGATGAATGTTGCAGATTCCTTGACAAAACCTATGAGCACAGAGAAGTTCAGATGGTGTTCAGAGTCTATGGGCCTCTCGGCCCCTAGTAATTAAATCATGGTGTTGATACACCCTTTTCTCTTGCAAGGTGTTTGACAAGTGGGAGAATGTTAATAAAAGTGTCTCAACCTTGCAACTTCAAAATGTTGCTATTCTTCCCAGTTTTGGTCTTTTTGAATACCCTTTATCTTGAAGAATGTGATGGTGTTAGGTTGTCATTGATGTCAAAAGTGTTCAGAAGATGTTTAATGAGGTATTCATCATGATGTCTTCATATGTTTGAGGAGTACATCATCAGAAGTATATCATCTTGTGTGTTGTTGCAGGATTACATCAAGGTGATACTGACATACAGTGGTAGTGGTTTGGTAATTTGATCTCGGTATTCAGTGACACTGTTTATAGTTGGTCTTGTTTCATGTCTCTCACAATCTCTTTTAGAATTGTTTACTCTATCAGGAACATCAATCAGGTGTTGTTCATACAAGAGTTGTTGTTACAAGTGACGATGATGCAGGATCTTCTTTGTGGTATCTACACATTACAGATTACGGATTGATAGGAGCAGTTTGGTTCTTCAGGATGTCATTATTCTTATAGTAAGTTTGATAATTTGATTGGATGGTTGATGTTGGGCTTAATATACTTCAGTTGGGATGATGACTTACTTGGCACAAGGTTGGTTGGTGTCAACATTTGACACAGGCACAGTTGGTTGGTTCAGTTGATTGTTGTTGGCATATGACTGTGCTTTAATATTAGAACCTTGTATTTTTCAGTTCCTATATGTCATATCTTTATGACATTAAAAGGTGAATTTCATATACAAAGTCATAGTAGAAAAAGAGCATGAAAATAGAATATTAAATATATTTGAAGGGAAGTATAAACATCATTTAAAAATCTTATGGAGAGAACGAAAGTTTTTTTATGAAGGAGCTTTATTTAAAAAAAAAAAATATTGTATCATTTTATAACGGGCACGAAGCATACTCAAAGGGGAGTAAAATAATTCAAAGACCTTTATTTGAAATTGTTTGAATAAGCATTATAATTTTGAAGGTAATTCAAAGGTTAGGAATTCCTTGGAAGTTTTTTTTAACTCAAATTCTTAAAACCCGATTCATATTTGAAATATTTTTATTTAAAAAATTGCATGTATTAAAAAGGAAAAACAAAAGGCATCGAATTGCCTTAGGGGAGCCCGATTTTCTTGCTGTTTTTTATGTTTTATAGAAAAAGGCTAAAGTGGGATGTTTTTGGAAAAGGCACCGAATTATTTTGAGAGCATAGTAAATATGACAAGGAGCCCAATTAATGGAAACTTGTTTAAGATTCGTTGTCAAAGGAGAAGCCCACTTCTTTAGTCATATTTATGGCTTTTTAAATTTTGGAAACTTTATTTAATTTCCATTTTTGATAAGGAGTTTGTTTTGGTTCCTTTTAGAAAGCAGATTTTTTCTTTTTGTTTTTTTTCCATTAAGGCAATGGATTTGGATGTAAAAAAAAACTTGGAAGATTTTTGAGGAGAGATTTTTTTAAGGAAGATGGATTTTTTTGAAAAAGATTTTTTATGGAGAATATGAAAAATTTGTTTGTTGAAGATTGAAGAATACAAAGGATATTGATTTGGAAATAGAAGAATATCAAGGATTTTGTTTTTGAAATTTTATACAGGAGCAAAATGGTTTTTTTTTGAAGAAATGTGTTTATAAGATCTTAAAAATTATCAGATGATTTTATTGGAGATTAGTGAAGTTATTTTTGCAGAGATGGAAGATGAAGTTGCTCAGATGCAAGGAAATATAAAAAGTTATTTTTTAGCTCACAGGAAAATGAAGAGTCTTGTTGTGAAGGGCTTGGAAAGATGAAAGATATTTTGAAGGATTGTTTCTTGCAGGAATATGAATGGTTTTACAGATGGAAGATGAAGTCAGTCAGACAGGGCATTGAAAGAACAGATCAAGTTTTTTTTTTTAAAGAGATACAGAAAGTTTTTCTTAAGATTAGGATCAATTTTTGAAAGAGAAATATAAGACATTGTAAATTAGATTTTCTTCTTGAAAATGGATTTATGGAGATATTATTTTGAGATGTTTGCAGGGAATAAGTAAATGAAAAGACATTGAAGACAAAATATTCAGATTGAAATAAATATAAAAGGTCAATGAATTTTTGTAGAGAAAAAGGAATATGAAAAGATTTTTCTTTGCAGGAGGGAGAACATTCAATCTATATAAAATTGTGTTTCCAGGTGCATTGAATGAGGAATTAAGAAGGATAGAGATGGCATATACAGGGTTGTGATGTGTTGGATTAGAATACACATTTGATATACAGTGTTGTGAAGTGTTGGATTAGAATACACATTTGATATGCAGTGTTGTTAGAATGCAGTGTTGATTGGATCAGAATAAAGGATTGTTGAGATGTCAGATTGAATAGAATGGGTATTTGACAGACATATATTTGTATTGAATGGAAACAGAGTATCCCTCTGATTTGGTTTATAACTTCTATTGGTGATTTGGTTTGCCAGTGAGGCATTGTATTAGCCAGTGAGGCTTATAGGTCAGTGTGACCTTAATATTTGTCAGTGAGACAATTTGTATTGCCAGTGAGGCATGTTTTTCAGTTAAGCCAGTGAGGCAATTCTGGAGTGGTTTTTCTACCCTGATGGGTTTTCCACTCGTGCATATCTTATGTTATGATTCATATTGATCTTCCTTGTGTGTGTTTAATTTACTTATGAAGTTTTATTCTCTTTCTGCATTCATAGTCATGTGTATATGTATTTGACAAATCAAAGGTATCATTCATTCCTTGTGCTCAGAAAGTTAAATTTTGAAAAAAGATTAAAGAATTTACACAACACTGATTCACCCCCCTCTCAGTGTTGTCCTTAACTCCTACAGAATGATCTAGAACTTTCAAAGTTTCCAAAAGGGCTAAAAATGGTAGGACTTAATATATTTAGTAACTTTACATTTGACCTTAGACTAACTTGAAATTTTCCCAAAAGGTGCGGAACAACTAAGTAAACATCTCGGGTGAGTTTCGACTCAAGATCATACCTTGATCGCGAGATATTAAAGTTTCTATTTTTTGAAAATTGTCGAAAAAGATTTAAACTCAATTTTGACGCACTTAGAGGTCCCTAAGTGCTCTAAAAATTGTCATAATTGACAAATTGGGTTATAGGGTGATAGATCTCTTCACGATCTTTTCGACGCATCAAACAGTTCGTCAATCGGACACCCGGATCAAAAGTTATGACCTCCAGAAGTTAGACCTCCTATTTTTGGGAAATTTAAAAACATGTTGGACACATAAAAGAGTTGTAAAGGGGAGAGTTACACGTGTTGGTGTGTGTTTTGGCACATCACAAGGAATCTTTGATTAGAGATAATTTGGGCGCCACTTTTGGGTGGTTTTGTCTCATGGTTTTGTAATTATTGGTAACGATTTACTATATTGTATCTCCTATATATCAAGAGCTAGAGATGGAGATTGTGTGTAAGAATATTATAGATGTCAAGTTACCTCTTGGATCTCTGGTTGGATATACTCCTATAAAAGCTTTCTCTGCAAGTATATTGTAATCTTCTTGATTCCTGAATAATATATTGGGCGGCTTTGGAGTGTGAGGTTTTTTACCTGAAAGGGTTTTCCCCACGTATATCTTGTGTTTTGATTTTTGTGTTTACATTTGGAAGTTGTTATTATCTTTCAATTAATGTGCATCTTAATCTGTAACTGTAAAAGTAAAAATTTGCATAAATCTTTCCTCAGTAGATCAGTGTAGGAAGCATTTCCGCATACCTTGCTTCCTTTCAAAAGGAACCTCCTACAACAATTTAATAAAATATCACGAATAACAGATTTTTTTATATAGCAGAAACACAAAATGAATTTTATTGATCGTAGGCCACTTCGAGGGGGCAACCTCCTCTGAGCAAGCTCAATACAATAAATTCATGGATGCCTTCATTGGCCTCTACACTTACTTATATACTAAGTCTAATCTAAACAACTACTACTTCCCATGAATGTGGGATAAAACAATATGCTCACGGGATGACTTACAAAGCATATGCGTCCATAGCAACTAATATACTAACAAAGTAAAGAGAAGGGCTATACATGGGTTCCTAACATCCTTTGATGTGGTAGATGATTCAACATTACTTGAACTTGAAGAATTGACAACTTATGATGCTAGTAAACTCATGGGTAGGTTTGAAATTGAAGTTGAGAGAAATGACTCTAAGGTGTTTGATGCTAAATTTTATGATAGTCGTGTCAAAAATGTTGAATCAAATGATGGAAATGCTTGTAAACATGAAAAGGTGCAATCAATGGGCTTACTTAAATAATTTACAATGACGTATTGATTGAATATTTGAGCATAAGAATTTTCCTAAAGGGAGAGTCATGTTTTCTCTATAATGAAGGAGAAAATTATGGTATTACTAATTTATTGGTGTTTGTGAGGTAGGATTGTCAAAATTCCAATGAGTTGATCATTATTGATTCACTCTATTTAGATGCGAGTGCAAATCTTGAAGATATTCATTGTCCAAATTCACAAAGTCAAGGGGTTGAATTACTTTGTCTTCAAGCTAATATTGCAATTATCTAATTGCCTGGTCTCAACTTTAAACTTGAACAAGAATTTTACAAACATTTTTGGCTGGAAGAGTCAAGTAATTCATCCTTATTTGGTTTTAAGATTTATAATACTCTCATGTTTATGGATCTAAATAAAGTGATAGTAAGTTTGATAAGTCTGATTTGAGTAATTCTTTCCTAATGGACTTTAAATTCATAATAATCTAATGTTTGAACATGAAGAAAATAATGTTAATTTTGAGAAATAAGATATAACTATTGAAATGGATATGCTTGTAGGGTAGAATCTTTGTGACATGCCTAATGAAAAAAATCTTGATTTCAATTATGAAAAGAAAGAATCATAATGCATTCTATAAGTCAACAAATAAGTTTAATAAAAAAGAATGAGTATATTAAAGAATGTTTTGTTGAATTAAAATCATTGGACATATTACTAATTAATGATTTTACGTATGCACTCAATGATCATGCAAATTGAATGGAGGAATGTACATCATGGAGTATAACGCATGTGACAATATACAAATTTCTTTGATGGATGGCATTAGAACATAGGATATATCTAAACCCTTTCATCTATGTCATTCATTTTGTCATTCTAATTTTGATACTAAGAGAAAAGAAAGATTTATTATTTCACCTATTGACAAAATTAATAATAATTTACAAATAGAAGATATGGATCCTCATTTTGATGACTTAAATTTCAACAACTTTAAGAACACTTTAGTAGATAAAGAGGGTTTTGACATCAATAAGAATAAGGAAACTAAACCCTCTTATTATTCTAACTACAGGGATTTAGGGAGAAAAACATGCTTGTGGGTAGAGCATGAGGATGGTGAACTTCCTCGACTCTTAATTTTTCCTAAAATCATTTGGAGTCTGATCCCAAATGGTTTAAACTTGGTATTTTAAAATTTAAAGACAAATCTACAGTGTTTAGGACTACAACATGAAGCTCTTATTACTAGACAATGCAAGAAAGCAAAGAAATGGGAGCTTTACTACTTGTATCTCTCATCTATCATGCATGTACTAATCAGGTAGAGTAGCAAATTTTACATTCTTTGCTTTTTGTTTTGTTTCATTTTTGGTTTGTTAGTTAGTTTGTCATTTTCTATTTGTTTTCTTTTCTTTCGATCTCTTGGTTTGTTGTGGATATTTTATTTTATTTCCAATCTCACCTTTGTCAATTGGGTGTTAAGGTCCTATTCTTCATTAAACGACAAAATCATGTTTGACTTGTGAGTGGGTCCAGGTATACTTCCTAGCTTCTTTTACAAACAATTTATTCCTTTCACATTCATAACAAGTCAATTTCCAAGGTGAAGGTTTCATGAATCTTTCATTTGGATGTGTAGATTTGTATTCATGCTTGAGAAGGTATAGGTAATTCCAAGATGTACTTTACATAGTTTTCATTCCTCACTCTTCACACTTTAAATTTTATTAAGTCTATTTGGTGAGACAACAACAACTGAGGTATCAAGTAGAAAATAAATTACTATTATTATTTTTTTAAATGATTTTTATAGTGGACCCAGACCCAGAGATAGGATTCAATGCCTATGGAATGAGAAAATTGAAAAAATAGAAGAAAAGAGAAAGAAAGAATGAAAAATTAAATATCTCTTTCATTCTAGGTGATTCAGGTAACCTCTACTAGGGACATGGACATCTAGCTAGTAGTAGCACTATACTTAGCGTGAGACTAGAGGCAACTCCATCGGAGTTATAGACACCTAGCTAGTAATGGAGCTACGTCTGAGTAATCAAAAGAGGCAAGTTTGAATGATACTCATTGTCATATTTAAAGGAGACCTTTGCCTAAATAAATATTAATAAAATCATAAAAGCATGATATCTAAGCTATTTTAGGTAAGTATTATAGGAAAAAGAAGGGAAAGAATCAAGTGCACACACCTAGGTGAAATCAATGCAAATATTATTGTAAAATTGACCTATTCAAACTATGTTATGAATGTAAGTCTATGTTCTTGAATGTGTTGATCATTGAGATTATTATCCAAGCAATTTTTTTATTATGAATTCATTTGGAATGTACTGTCTTGGAATGTTCCTTGGCAATAAAACTAATGACCAATGGTGTAAATCAAGATACAATCTTTGTTGGTTATAAAGGATTCCTTGCCTTAGGATGGCGTTTATCATTATTTTATATCAGTCATGACTTGGCCCTAGATAAAAAAAAATTTCTATTAAGGTGAGGGGAATTTGTTGTGGCCTCCACAGCACACCCCTATCTTTTTGAGATTGGGGACCCTTGTCTTTTTTTCTTAGTGCTAGCTTTCATTCATCTTACATATTTTTGGTTTGGGAGGGGTAAATTTGAGTTATGTTTTTGTCACACTGTTTGGTCTTGAGTCAATGTCATCCTTCAATTATATATTCAGGTATTAAGGTTCTTGGTTAGGATCTACAAGTGATTAAATGTTCATAGGAGTGATCTAGTTTGATGGCCTTAGTGTCCATGCACTTGTTATTTTAAGCATGACATTTTAGTCCACTTAGTCACATTTGTCATTTACCTTGTTGTATTTGAGGTCATATCAAAGGCCTTCACATCATTTTGTTTAACCGAGTCACCAAATTCTTGTTAGGGACTCCTATTCATGCTTGAATCTCAAAATGTTTTTGGTCATCTTGGTTCATCCAAATGATTGTTGATTCATTAATGTTCCAAGGGTTGTTCGAGTCTTCTTTTCATGAGTTCTATTAATATCCAAAATATCTTGCTCTTTGGACCCTTTTTGCTTTTCATTTTGACATCTGGTTTGGATTTTTCTTTGTGGATTTAATGGCTTGCATTATTCTCATTGTTTTCTTTCATGGTGTTGCATTCATTAGGATACAGGTTATTCCCTTAGGATTTATACTAGTGCTTGAAATCCTTTGATGTTATGCATGTCACATTGTTAAAAGGGAAGCATGTTCATGCAATATAGTTCACTCACTATAGTGGAGGTCACTTTTCATATTTCTATTTGGTTATCTTCCTAAGGTCTTCATGTTTTATTAGTCATTTTTCTTATAGTCCTCTAATTGCATGTCTCCATGTTTGCGCTCATTTGTCAATTGCCTTAGGTAATCATTGCTAAACAAGATGGGGATGTGACTAAGTGTTAGGGTTAGCCGGCAGAAGATATCAATTAAATGCAAATAAAGATTAAACAGAGAAATGGAAATACACAGAAATAATAATAGCGAGAGACAATTTTTAACGTGGTTCACCCAAACTCGGGCTACATCCACCAAACAGAGAGTCCAATATTATTATCCAGTAAATCAAACCGATTACAATCAGCAATCCCTGCAACTCAATACCGCTGCAAAATGCTACAATACAATATCAAAACCCTAACCCTTAGCCGCTTTTTATCAAGCTTTTTATCGATTACAAAATAGGGTTTTCTTATGTCGGTCAATGAAAAAATTAACTCCCGGTGCATTATAAAATAATAAAAAATAATATACAGGGCCCCTTGACCCCGTCTTGGGGGCACTGCCCCCAAACCCCCGCAAGGGGCGCTGCCCCTTGACCCCGTAGGAATTTGGGGGGAAACCGCGCCGATAAAAGTGGGGTAAATATAACCTCCGAGTCTGATTAGGCTCCATATAACAACACTAAGTTTTGGGTCCCTTAGGTTTGGAGATTAATACATATGTGACCACTTTGAACCCATAGACATCCCACCTAAAACTTAATCATTAATGCAATCAATGCCCCATTATGACATTTTCATGCCATTATTAGCACTCTCTCCAAGTCCTCCCCCTTTAGATTCTATTTTTCCTTGCATTATTGTTATTCATTTCATGGTTTTGAATTTAGGGTTTCTAGGAGTATCATTCAATGAAGATTGTTTGTGAAGTGGGTTTCTATTATATGATTGAATTTGGATGTAGGAATGAAAGCCCTAATTCATCATTATTCATTTCAATCTGTGAAAGTCTTGGTTAGGGTTCATGATTAATGAATTTTATCTTGAATATTAAGCCCTAGTCATGACTCAAATTAGGTCTCAAATTTGGTGTTAGTAATGGTAAACTTCACATAAGTTGTGAAGCACAAATTTTCACCAAGCTTCAGGCTTTCAAAATCTAAGTCACTCATTTGTTTGAAATTAGACTTTGTTATAAGGTAAAAAGAGAGATGATAGAATGTATGGATTCACTAGATCAAACCCTCCTTTCACTCTAACATTCAAGGACAAAGATTGAGCCAAGCCACTACAAGATGGAAGAGGGCTCAGCTACAAAACTTTGTACTCTTGTTTGTCAAGGAAAGATAAGATTCAACCAAGCTTTTATCAAACCCTAGGTCAAATATGAAAGAAACCCTAGTTCTAAGATAATCAACTTGAAACAAATGATCGACAACAGAAATCTGGAAACCAAAAGTACATAGAGGATCAGTAAGATGTCAAAACCTGTCTCCCAAAAGTAGAGGTATTGGAGGACAAATTCGACAACCGCCCAAGTCCATATGTTTGAAATTTCTGGAGGTCCGCACTGAAGAAATGTTGCAGATGATGTTGGAAAATCATATCCAAAAGCTTGTGGCCCTATAGACTAGGGTGGCAACCTCCCAAGTCCAATTAGAGGGATTTTCTGACACTATTTCTGAATCCTGAAACTATGATGTCTACATTGCTTCCATGTAGCTCCACTTTTCCTGAAACCTGTACCTGTAACCTACACACAAGATGACAAGAGAGGGGTTTGGGGTTGTGGTGTTTAGGAGTGATGCAGAGTGGCACAAGGGGAGCAACACACAAGGGTTTACTCTATTGTCCCTTGCCCACTCACCCACTTCACCTAGCCTTCAACCAAGCAACCAAAGGCACATTCAAGGGTATATGAAAGGTTTGATATCCGGGTGATGACTCAACCTTCAGGGTATATGAAAGGTTTGATATCCGGGTGATGACTCAACCTTCAAGGCTTCTCCAACACCTTAAGACAGATCAATAAACACCTTCTATGCAGTTAGTTTGATCCCCAACTTCCCAAAACTCTCCAACCTATACTTTGACTAGTAAGGCTACTAGCCCTCCAAACTAGGTTTTCTCAACACAACTTGACAAAATCCCAAATGACCAGGTAAGTGAATGATGGTTTTAGATACCCTTTAAGGGACCCTATCAAACTTCCAAGTCTCTTGTTCCAACTCTACTCCAGCAATCCAGAACACTCACTAGGTCTCTAGGCCTAATTGATCAGTTTAGGGCTAGGTTACAAAGCAAGTGATTAAAATTGGGTGCATAGATCAAGGGTAGGAATTTGGAATGCCTCTACCATGCCCAAACAACACAAAGCCACCATCCATTCACTCACCCTATCAGGATTCTATCATCTACAACCTCAAATAGCATAAATTTGGTCAAATACAAGGAAATACTTGACCTAGGGCGTCACCTTAAAATTTGAAAACAGTCTCTCCCAGTGAAATGCTTTTGGAATCCTATAGAGTACATCCCTAGCCTGCATTTCACTAGTTTTTATGAATTTTCACTGGTGGGAATGCATTCTAGGGCCGGATTTCTATGATTGCCCTAGAAAACAGGGTTTCTAGACCAGTCTTGAAAGAAAATTCGATATCTTTTGACTCCGACCACTTCAAGACCTCAAACTAGTTGTATTTGAACCCTGACTCCAAGCACTTTCAAAAAAATAATATTTGCTCACCTAACAAGTCTGTACAGGCCATACATAATAAGAAAAGCAGGAAAAAATGACTATTTTCTATTGTTTGAATGCCCAAAACTCCGTACCAGACCTCCTCTGCCATACATGAGTGAACTACAATCTTTTTCAACTGATCCAAGTTGGCGTCTAACTTCTCCAACAACATTCAACCGCCAAAAATGGTTTTTGAACCGACCTACTACATGACACACTTTGACAATTATGTTGTTTTGCCTTAACATAAGGAGGTTGATTTGCTTGGCTTGTCCAATGGATCTCCAATGATCAACACACTCCTTAAAACATATTAAAACACCAAAACAACAAAAAAAACTCAAAAACCAATCCTTAGACCTTATAGGCCTAATTGGCACAACAAGGGTCCAAGTGGACTAAGCATGATTGAGGTTTATATGATTACCCCAATCATCTTGACCACACAAGAGGACCTTACATCCATGGCTAAAGCCTTAGTACAAACAAAACCACAACTTTCAAAAAAAATGCAATCAAAATGACTTAGGAACCAAGGTGCTCCTAGGTGCCCTGCACCATACACCCACTGTCAAACAGAACTCAAGTCTCTTGAGTTAGGAATGTTATCAAATGTGAAACCTACCTTCTCAATGTCTGCTCTGCTCATCCAAGTGGCATCCTCCTGAGGTTCATTTAGCCACTTCACCAAGTACTCATAGTAGGTGTGCCTCCTAGTCTATTTTGCAATCCTCTTATCCAAAATGCACTCAATCTGATCAGGAGATGAAGGAATCAATTCTTGGAGTGTCTGATCAGTTTGGTCTTCTTCATCAGTAGTCTGAGGATCAGATCCTTTATAGGGATAAAGGTCTAAAACATTAAAAATTGGAGACAAAGCAATGCCATCCGGAAGTCTGATTTTATATGCATTTTCTCCACATTTCTTGAGCACTTCACAAGGCCCAATCTTCTTCATGAGCAGCTTGGTATATTTATCTGCAGGGAGTCTCTCCTTCTTAAGGTGGACCATAACCAAATCTCCTTCTTTGAACTGCAGATCCCTTCTCTTCCTATTAGCAAACTGTTTATATTTCTGAGAAGTGGACTACAATTTTTGTTGTACTTGTTCATGGAAATCTTTCATCACTTGAACGAAGTCTTCAGCCAAGGCACTGCTATTTTCCAGTCCTCTAACCTCCCTAAGTTCCAAAATGCCCCTTGGGTGAGTGCCATAAACAATTTGGAAAGGAGACAGGCCGGTGCTTCTGTTGACAGTGTCATTGTATGAGAACTCTGCCTGTGCCAAAACTGAATCCCAACTAGAACCCTACTCCTTTGTTAGGCATCTTAGGAGGTTGCCAAGTGACCTATTAATCACCTCTATTTGTCCATCACACTGAGGGTGATAGGCAGATGATAAGGACAAATTTGTACCTAGTCTTTTCCAAAGTGTCCTCCAGAAGTGTCCTATGAACTTGGGGTCTCTGTCTGAGATGATTGACAAAGGTAAACCATGTAATCTGACTATTTCCTTGAAGAAAAGACCTGCTATGTGTGAGGCATCATGTGTGGTTTTACAAGGGATGAAGTGAGCCATTTTTGAGAACCTATCAACTACCACAAAGATGCTATCATGTCCATTCTTGGTCCTAGGCAAACCAAGTACAAAGTCCATGCTAATGGAATCCCAAGGCTTTGAAGGAATAGGTAGTGGAGTGTATAAACCTGCATTTGATGTATGCCCCTTGGCTCTTTGGCAAATTTGATAAGTTTCAACAAACTTCCTTACATCGGTTGGCAATTTTGGCCAAAAATAGTATCTCCTAACCAATTCTAGGGTCTTATCAATGCCAAAGTGGCCTGACATGCTGCCATAGTGCTTTTCCTTGATAATATTCTCTCTAACAGACCCTCTTGGGATACACAACATGCTACCCTTGAAAATATATCCATCTTGTAACAAAAAATCAGAAAAATCAGTGTTATACCTTCCTGTCATGGCTTTGCAAGATAGGTAAGGTTCTTTGAAGTCTTCATCTACTGCATACTGATCTTTGATGGAATGAATACCTATACTTTCCAACTGAATAGTTTGCACAACAAGATTCCTCCTACTTAAGGCGTCGGCTACCTTATTGGCCACTCCTTTCTTGTGTTTTATTGAGAAGGTATATGCTTGGATGTACTCCATCCACTTGACATGTATGTGGTTTAACTTTTGCTGCCTGGTCAAGAAGCTCAATGCATGGTTATCAGTAAAAACTATAAATTCCTTAGGCAATAAATAGTGTCTCCACTTCCTCAATGATTGAACCATGGCATATAATTCTAGATCATAGGTAGAGTAGTTCTATTTTGCCTCATTTAACTTCTCACTAAAGAATGCTACAAGCCTCCCATCTTGACTTAGGACTCCCCCAACAGCCCTCTTACTTGCATCACACTCTACCACAAAGACCTTGTCAAAATCAGGAAGAACAAGGACCGGTTGTTCTAATATTTTTTTCTTTAATAGTTCAAAGGCTTGATTGGCCTCATTTGTCCACACAAATACACATTTCTTGCCCCCTTTTATGGTGTCAACAAGTGGAGCACAAATACCATTGAACCCTCTAATGAACTTTCTATAAAAGCTACACAAACCATGGAAACTCCTTACCTCAGAGGCTGTTGTAGGTGTGGGCCAATTAAGAATGGCTTCCACTTTGCTTGGATCCATTTGTAGGCTACCCTTAGAGATGACAAACCCCAAGAATATCAACTCTTCTTGTAGGAAGACACATTTGTCAAGGTTGATTCTCAACTTCTCCTCTTGAAGCCTCCTGAGCACTTGATGGATATGCCTTATGTGGTCTTCCTTGCTGTCACTAAAAACCAATATATCATCCAAATACACAACAATAAACTTGTTAAGGAAAGGTTTTAGCACCTCATTCATCAATCTCATGAAGGTGCTTGGTGCATTTGACAAGCCAAAAGGCATCACAACCCATTCAAATAGTCCTTCATTGGTTTTGAAGGCAGTTTTCCACTCATCCCCTTCCCTTATCCTGATTTGGTGATAACCACTTTTTAGATCTATCTTGGTAAAATACTTAGCCCTACCCAAGCAATCCATTAAATGTTCTATTCTAGGCATTGGAAATCTATACCTGATAGTAATCTTGTTAATGGCCCTAGAATCAGTGCATAGTCTCCATGTTCCTTCCTTCTTGGGTGCAAGTATGCAGGTACTGCACATGGACTAATACTCCTTATAAGTTCTCTATCCAACAAGTCTTGGATTTGTCTTGCCACTTCAGCATTTTGCTCTGGGGTCAACTTGTAGGCTGCTTGGTTTGGTAGGGTGGATCCCGGGATGAGTCAATGCAATGACTAATCTCCCTCTTTGGTGGAAGGGCATCCTTACTCTCATCGGCTATCACATCATGGAACCTTTCCAATAGTTCTTCCACTTCCTTTGGTCCAATCCTCCTAAGAGGTTGTTGCACTTTGACCTTCTTGGGATTTACATCCTTGGGCTTGATGACTACTGCAAAACATGGCACATTCTCTTCCTTGAGGTTAGCCAAAAACTCTTTTTCACCTACCAACATAACTAAACTAGAAATGACTTTCTCTTTGCAATCATCAATCAAAGGAGTCATTGTGAAGTTTTCGCCATTTTTGGACAAATGAATCACATTTTGCTTACCATCATGTTGGGCACTTGTGTCATGTTGCCAAGGCCTTCCAAGAAGAAGGTGGCATGCATCCATATCAACTATCTCACAAAGAATCCTATCATGATATTCACCTATCTTGAATTCAACCCAACATTGCTCTTTCACCACAATTTGTTGTTCCTTGGTTAGCCAAAAGACTCTATAGGGGTTAGGATAGGGTATCCTTTCCAATCCTAATTTAGTCACCATTTCATTAGAAGCCAAATTTTCAGAAGAACCTGAATCAACTATTACCTTGCAAACTTTTCCTTTCACCTTGCAAGTGGTTCTGAACAAGTTGTTCCTTTGGGGCTGCTCCTTGGTGGCTGGCATGATGAGGGATCTATTAAACATGATGCACTCTCCACTCTCAGGTGCTGCAGACTTGGAAGAGGCAGTTTGGTATGATGTGGTTCTTTGACAGTCCTCTTCTTGAAGGAGTTGCACTCTTCTATCTTTCTGATTTGCAGCAGTGTTTCCAATCTTCTCTAGGCATCTAAAGGACTGATGTCCAATCTAATTGCAAGAGAAACACCTTCCAGTAAACACATTGGGACCCCTGCCCCCACTTCTTCCTTTGCCATTACCTCTCCCTCTAAACTGACCCTTATCAGCACTGTCTCTGTCAGCAACCCCTTGACTGCCTTCTTGAAATCTGCCACCTTGGGGTCTTGAATAATTATCTTTGTTTTGAAATCTGCCTCTGCCCCTAAAGTTCAGATTTCCTCTGCCTCTACTGCTGTTGTTTGAATCACCTTTTCTCCTCTGCTTATCCTCAATCCTCAGTGCCATTTGAAAGCACTTATGGACTGTCTCCGAGTTAAAGAGGGTTAATTCATCTTGAATGGAGAACTTAAGGCCATTGAGATACCTTGCAAGCTTATGTTTTTCATTCTCAGGCATCTTGGCTTTCAATGTCATCTTGTGAAACTCCTCTATGTAGGTGCTCACATCCATGTCCTTCTGTCTCAAGTTGTGCAACTTCTTGTTTAAGTTGACCTCATAATCTTCAAGGACAAATTGCTTCTTGATTTCAAGCACCATCTTCCTCCATGTAGAGATAGGGTTCCTATCATCTTCTATCCTCTCATTTTAAATAAAGTTCCACCAACTCAAGGCTGGCCCTTTCATTCTTGATTTGGCAATCCTCACTTTCTAATTTTCTGCCACTTCTTCACATTCAAAATAGTTCTCCATTGCCTCAATCCAATCAAGGCACTCCTCTGGGTTCATCTTACCAGGAAACATAGGTAAGTCCCCTTTAGTGTCCTTTCTACTCAACTTTCCAAGTGCATCTAGGAATTGTCTTTCTGACATGCCTCCTTGTGGCTCTTCCATAGGCACTTCTTCTTCTTCATCCTGATCCTCTTCATCTAAATCTAAGATGACTTTTGGCTTCTTCTTCTTGTCCTTGTCTTTCTTCAACTTTTCTATCTCAGCCTCCATCCTTTTGTTCTTGGCTGCTTGCTCTCTCACTATCTTTGCCAATTCGGCATTGGTCACTCTTGAAGGGACTTCCTCTTCTTCTTCTTTATCTCCCATCTCTTTTGATGTCTTTGATACCACCTGATGCAGAGTGGCACAAGGGGAGGAACACACAAGGGTTTACTCTATTGTCCTTTGCCCACTCACCCACTTCACCTAGCCTTCAACCAAGCAACCAAAGGCACATTCAAGGGTATATGAAAGGTTTGATATCCGGGTGATGACTCAACCATCAAGGATTCTCCAACACCTTAAGACAGATCAATAAACACCTTCTATGCAGTTGGTTTGATCCCCAACTTCCCAAAACTCTCCAACCTATACTTTGACTAGTAAGGCTACTAGCCCTCCAAACTAGGTTTTCTCAACACAACTTGACAAAATCCCAAATGACCAGGTAAGTGAATGATGGTTTTAGATACCCTTTAAGGGACCCTATCAAACTTCCAAGTCTCTTGTTCCAACTCTACTCCAGCAATCCAGAACACTCACTAGGTCTCTAGGCCTAATTGATCAGTTTAGGGCTAGGTTACAAAGCAAGTGATTAAAATTGGGTGCATAGATCAGGGGCAGGAATTTGGAATGCCTCTACCATGCCCAAAAAACACAAAACCACCATCCATTCACTCACCCTATCAGGATTCTATCATCTACAACCTCAAATAGCATAAATTTGGTCAAATACAAGGAAATACTTGACCTAGGGGGTCACCTTAAAATTTGAAAACAGTCTCTCCCAACCAAATGCTTTTGTAATCCTATAGAGTACATCCCTTGCCTGCATTTCACCAATTTTTATGAATTTTCACTAGTGGGAATGCATTCTAGGACCGGATTTCTATGACTGCCCTAGAAAACAGGGTTTCTAGACTAGTCTTGAAAGAAAATTTGATATCTTTTGACTCCGACCACTTCAAGACCTCAAACTAGTTGCATTTGAACCCTGACTCCAAGCACTTTAAAAAAAATAACATTTACTCACCTGACAAGTCTGTACAGGCCGTACACAGTAAGAAAAGCAAGAAAAAATGATTGTTTTCTGTTGTTTGAATGCCAAAAACTCTGTACCAAACCTCCTCTACCATACAGGAGTGAACTACAATCTTTTTCAACCAATCCAAATCAGTGTCTAACTTCTCCAACAACATTCAACCACCAAAAATGGTTTTTGAACCGACCTACTACATGACACACTTTGACAATTATGTTGTTTTGCCTTAACATAAGGAGGTTGATTTGTTTGGCTTGTCCAATGGATCTCCAATGATCAACACACTCCTTAAAACATATTAAAACACCAAAACAGCAAAAAAAACTCAAAAACCAATCCTTAGACCTTATAGGCCTAATTGGCATAACAAGGGTCCAAGTGGACTAAGCATGATTGAGGTTTATATGATTACCCCAATCATCTTGACCACACAAGAGGACCTTACATCCATGGCTAAAGCCTTATTACAAACAAAACCACAACTTTCAAAAAAAATGCAATCAAAATGACTTTAGGAACCAAGGTGCTCCTAGGTGCCCTGCACCAAGGAGCTTGCCTCAGTCAAGCCCCACGTTAGCATTCAAGCTTTCCCAACACCATTGTTAATGAGAGGGTGTGCTCTTGCAGAGCAGAGGCCAAAGATAATCCAAATGATGAAATGATTCAAATGATTCAAATAGAAATGATGTCACCTTGGTGGTGAAACCCTTAAGAGGATGAAAGCTCTTCAACTCACAAGGAGATGGATGATGAAGCCATATCTGCAACAAACACACAAATACTAACACAAATCTGCAACAAATACATAATGAATGCCTTGAATTCTCTTTGCTCCAATATCATAAGTTCGCGTTATCCATCTAGGTGTAAAATGAAGTCATAAACTCACATATATATGCTTTCCCACTAGCATTTATGAATTCAAATCACAAGATTTGACAAGGAGGAACATTTTTAAAGTTCCCATGCCGACATATTAAAAGTTAGCCTCGACTAATTAAGAGAGACTTGGGTGGTTGGTGCCCAAGTCCAAGGGCCTAAATTGGGTCAGGATTAAGTCAAGATAGGTCCCAGGGGTCCCAAAATGTCCTAGGTCCCACGAAGTCTCTTTCAGGATGATCAATTATAATGTAAAATTAAGTATAAGGAAGCAAATAGGACCTAGGAGCTAAACTAGGAGGTAAAAAGGCATGTGGCCACTTTTTACTTCATAACATTTAGCCCGCACTTTAATGTATGTATTGTTGCAATTATGTGCCTAATCAGTGTTGTCATTGATGTCAACATATTCTTGTTGTCATTAGTGGCAACTGTATCTTATTCTATTACTTGTTTAGAAGACTTGTATGTTGAGGATATTGAGAAAATTAGCCTGTGGTATGTTGAAGAACAACCTGGTCGACTGCTCTACATTTCTTTCTGGATGATGATCTGGTAATGCGGTTTAGGTATGATGTTCTTAGTTGTTTGATAGTGCTATGCCTCAAAGATTATGTCATGACTTCCTCTGGAAGTCATCTTAAAGAAATGACCAAGTCTGAGTAAGCAAAGGCTAGCAGGATTAGTGAACAGGGCATAGTGCACTGGTTTGCATTCCTCCACAGATAGGTATTTTGTTGTAAGATGTTGTGAACACTTGTATGAAGTGTCTTATTCCAACGTTAAGAGATCTAAAGTCCACCGGAAGGTTAGCTGCAAGCTGCTAAGTATCGGCATAGTGTTTGACAGAGACAGAGTCTGAGTTCTGAAGGTCCGCATTTCTCTACAAGATGATATAATGCCTTCCAGTTCTAAGGACAAGATTAGGAATGGGTAAAGAGTCCTTGATAAGATTTGGAAGGTGTTTTGAGATCCTCAGTAAAATTTGTAAGTCAGCAGATGAAGTTGTTAAGCATGCTTTGGAGGAACAGGTCGACTGGTGAGATAAATCATGATGCACAGAAAGGATAGTGTGTGAAAGATCTATGTAAGTAATTAAATGATTAGAGCCAACCTATATGAACATGTTTGGGTCCGCATGACACATAGTGCATTGGATTGAGCGACAAGGTACATCTTTCTATGTACACATTTCACTTCTTGGATGCTGACCTGATTATGGATTAAATCATGATGCAGATATATATAAGAGCAATGATCTTTGGTTGAGAGGTGCATGTGTGGAAGGATGTGTGTGTGATGTGAAGATGCAAATAATGGAGCAGAGTTAGAGGATCAACAGCGATGAAGACTTGGGATTCAAAATATAGTTGTTAAATGACTGCACCTGGCATAGTGGCAGATGCTTAAACAGTATTTAGTTATCATGTGTGATCTAATTGGAAGTATGTTTTTGTCATCAAGGCAATAAGCTGGCAGTGAGCCTCCAGTAGGGTTTAACAACCCTCAGGATTTAACAGCCCCTATTGTAATCTTGCTAGGTTTAGAGTTGAGGCAATGAGTCTGCTAGCCTTAGTTGTCCTTCATGGTTGTAAGCCAGCATGTTCTAGGCCCGTGGAGTGACCAAGCCTGAACATCATTTTTGTAAAGATTGCAATATATATTTGAGAGCTAATCCTCTCCATGGGTTTTCCCTTTTTGGGTTTTCCACATAAAATCTTGGTGTTATGTGTCATGCTTTTGTGGATGTTGTTCAGTTGTATATTTTGCTTATGTTTGATTATTCATTTGAAATGGTTAAAAGTAAAAGTTGAAGAAAAGATTTATAGAACACTGATTCACCCCCCCTCTCAATGTTCTTGACAATCAATAATTGGTATCAAAGCCAAGTTCCTTGGAAGAAGTTTAACAGCTTGAGGAAGATCTGGGATAGTGTAATCATGGTAGCAAGAAGGTATGGAAATTATGAGAGATACAACCAACTAGAAGCAGCTCTAATGGATCTTGAAAATTCTAAAGCAGAGGTCAGAGATTTGAAGGAGAATCTAAAGCAAGCTGATGAATGCATCTTAAAGCTGAAGGAGCAAGTCAAGAAATTCAAAGACAAATACAAATAAGTCAGTGACCAATTGCTATCAGCAAATGAAGCCCTAAAGGATTTGGAAGCAGAGGTTACAGAAAGAACAAAAGCAGAAGATGATCTAAACTTGATTGTGAAAAACAAATCAGAAGATTGTGCAAATCTTGAAAAAGAAATTATAAGTTTAAAAACAAATCTGGAAAAGGAAAGAAGTTTTGAAGAAAAATTCAAGATAAGTACTGCAAAGCTTGATGAAAAGATTGCTACCTAGAGGAATGTTGATGACAAACATGGTTTAGGATTTGAGAAAGGAGAAAGTTCAAACTCTGGGCAAATAAGCACTGAGCCAAGGCAAAATAAAGGATACTAGTTCAAAAATCAAAGAAGACCTAGAAGACCTCCTATCAGACAACCAAATGCTCAAAGGTACCCATCTTTCAATGGTTATTGTAATTCATGCAATAAGTTTGGTCATAAGGCTACTCAATGTAGAAGTAGAATAAATCAAAAGACTCCATTATTCTCTGTTCAGTGTTTCAATTGCAATAAAATTGGTCATAGAAAAAATGAATGTAGAAATCAGATCAGGAAGGGTTTCAACTTTGCGAAGAATGAACAATCATTCAAAAGTAAATGCTTCACTTGCCATAGAACTGGTCATAGAGTTGTTGTCTCAAAAGTAAAGTAAGTCAGAATCCTATTAGGTGCAATGCATGCTATAAAATGGGACACATATCAAATGAATACAGAAGTTCGGTAAGAACTAATTTTCAAAATATCAAGAACAATCAATCGTTCAATAAAAGGTGTTTTGCATGCAATAGATTTGGACACATGGCTAATCAATGCAGATCAAATTCAGTCAATGAAAGGATTCAAGGACAAAAGAATGTGGTATGTTTCAATTGCATCAAACCTAGACATATTGCAAAGTTTTGCAAAAGCAGGAATGTGAAGAGAAATCATCATTCTAAAAAAAGGGAAATAGAGCAGAGAAATGACAAGGGAAAAGAGAAACTTAATCCAATTGAAACCAAGAAAGAAATGAACAAGGTATGGATCAAGAAAGAAGTAATTAAAGTCAGGGATCAATCCGCACCAGTATCCATTGTAGATACTTCCTCCGGGAAGTAAATTGAGTGCTCTGGGTCAGGGGGAGCGATGCTGAAAATCCAAATCCCCCAACTAGAAAGTGGGTGCCAAAAGTAGACACAAGGGTGTTTGATGAACTCTGATGTGACACATCTCTCAAAAGAAAAACTAGAATAAAAAGGGATAATGCGGCATATTGTGAAACAATCCTAATCAACTACAGTGAAGGGTCTTAACAACGTTTTGAATGAGCATTTAATAGGTCAAGCCGCACGGAGGATAAAAAGGAACATGTTTGATCTCTAAATCTATTTGCATGCTCCCAGAAGGTTTTATTTGTAGTAGTTGTAAATCAAGCAAGGACTATGGTGGATCTTGAGACTTCGCTACTAGAGGCAGTTGGTCGCACTAACACCTATGATGGAAAGCATAAGGAATTGAGCTCCAACCAAGAGGAAGCAATCTGATTCCTTTTCAGATGATGGCAGCAATTCCAATTCTGATAATGGGGGTGATTATGATGATAGAAATACATCTAGGACAAGGACGCCTTTGAAGAAGAGATTTGATTTTGGTGAAAAAGAAAATGATGATGTGAGATGATTCAGACAGTGATGGATTATCATTTGAGAGTGATTTATACAAAGATGATGAAGATAGGAAATGGCTTTGAAAGATGTTTGAACTAGACAGGGAGATGATTTTTGCAAAAAGAACATAGGCGAGGGATAATTTTTGGTGTGGAAGAGGGATGAAGCTCAACAAAATGAGACTATAAATCAGAGGGGAAAAGATGTAGGGCCACCATCTTCACGGATGTGCTCTTCTATAAAATCTACCATGACAGTGAAAGAAAATGTCTTAAATGAATTAGTTGCAAAGAGATAGAAGGCACAAGACTTAGATGTGGAGAGAATGCGAAGGGACACTGTTGGGTCATCTAGAAGATGGGATTCTTCACCTGGAAGATGAAAGTCTCATGCTAGTCCTAATGTTAGTCCATCCTCCTCTAGTAACAGGGATCAAAGTTCAAGCAGTCATGGAGATCTAGATGACAGTGGTGGAGAAGGTACAAATTTTGATATTCCCTCCTTTGAAGATATTAAGAGTACAACAATTCAGGGATCAAAGCTTGCCAAGTGGTTCATGGATCCATTCTTCGAATAGATCAGTGTGGGTTGTTTTGTGAGAATTGAGATTGGTATGTCAAGGTCAAGGCAGTGTATTTATTGTCTATGCATGGTCAGAAATGTAGATGCAACCAAGGCTGACAAGCATTACAAATTTGAGAATAGGATTATCCACAAGTACATGGATTATGTTTAAGGAAGTGATGATAGTGCAGGTAGATGGCAGATGAAGCACCTAAATTAGAGACCATTGAGTCTAAACCTGCAAAGGCAGAAAATACTGCCAGATGAAGCTGGCACTAAACCTGAAGGACCCAAGGAATCTGTAGCAGCAAAGAAGAAAAAAAAAAAGGAAATAAGGTAGCAGTAGCAGTTGCTGAAGAGAAGGGCAGGAGATTAGAGGAAAGGTTCTAGGCAAAAAGGTCCCAAAACTTGTAAGGGAAATGCAGGAAAGGTTAATAAGATTGAAAGAAGAAAAGGAGAAAAGGAACCCTTAAAGGAAGAAGGCAGAGGGAAAATCATCAACCGGTGAGTAGAAGGAAGAAGCTTACAGATTGACTTCAAATAAGAAAAGCAGTTCATTGCCTGAGTAGGGGTTTCATCTGATGTTTCAAGGGAGAAACAAATTGATTGAAGACACCAAAATATGAGACAAAGAAGAATAAGTGTGGACCTATTTGCAACTTCTCAGCAGGCTATGCTAATAGAAGACCATGACATCCAAAGGTAAAACTCAGAGGCATAGTAAAGTAAAGGAAGAGGTCAATGCAATGTAAATTGAACCTATTGAGAGTAAGGCTCACATGAATATGGAAATGAAAAAGGAGGAGAAAGATGATAAGGGAAGCCAGCAGAAGAAAATCTGTAGATAGAGTCATGTTTGAAGCTTTGAGAAGACAAGAAATGTTACTCCAGAAGTGATAGCATGTGAAGGTTCTAGATATGGTCTAATGTGTACTCTTGAGAGGGAGAGGTCAAAGCAATAAAAGGAAAAAGGTGTAGCAGTGCAGTTAATAATCAGAGATGGTTGTTGAAGTCAAGAAGATTATGGGACTATCTCCCAGGGGAAGCAGTTGCAGCAAGATCCTAAAGTGAGAATTGACAAACCAAGAAGAAGAGAACTTCACATGAAGAACCAAACTTGCAATAAGGAAAGCATCAAGTAAGGGGGAGCAGTCAATTGAAGAAAGTTCAGAAGAGAGATTAGATCAAAGTAGATGAGTGCAAGTATGTGCCCTTTGCCATTGATGTCAAAGGGGGAGAGAAGTCATGTGAAAAACTTAGAGTGCAGATGTGTAAAGAGAAAGGGGGAGAATCTTGTCTTGATGGTTGTTGCAATTTTTCACATCATATGTTACCATCAATGACAAAGGGGGAGATTGTTGCAAGTATGTGCCTAATCTGTGTTGTCATTGATGTCAACATATTCTTGTTGTCATTGGTGTCAACTGTATCTTATTCTATTACTTGTTTAGAAGACTTGTATGTTGAGGATATTGAGAAAATTAGTCTTTGGTATGTTGAAGAACAACATGGTAGACTGCTCTACATTTCTTTCTGGATGATGATCTGGTAATGCGGTTTAGGTATGATGTTCTCAGTTGTTTGATAGTGCTATGCGTCGAAGATTATGTCCTAACTTCCTCTAGAAGTCATCTTAAAGAAATGACTAAGTCCGGGTAAGCAAAGGCTAGCAGGATCAGTGAACAAGGCATAGCGCAGTGGTCCACATTCCTCTGCAGATAAGTATTTTGTTATGCAGTTGTAAGATGTTGTAAACACTTGTATGAAGTGTCTTATTCTAGAGTTAAGAGATCTGAAGTCCACTGAAAGGTTAGCTACAAGCTGCTAAGTATCGGCATAGTGTTTGACAGAGTTTGACAGAGATAGAGTTTGAGTTCTAAAGGTCCGCATTACTCTGCAAGATGATATAATGCCTTTGTCATAGCTCGATATTAAGGCCATGTTTAAATTAAAGATTTAAACATCATAAAAGATGGAAGTTGCTTTCAGATGATTACGTGTATTATTAAATATAATAAATAATATTATGTTTAATAAATATAAGCCCAAATATAAATATTTTATTATTATAATTATAATAATTACTTAATATAATATATAATATATAAGAAATAAATATAAATATCAATATATATACTAAATTAAATATTATACAATAATATATATAAATATATATAAGTAAAGGATAAACCAAAAAGGTTCGATTCATAAAGAAGATTCCATATAATGGAAAAAAGTAATATGGTGCATTAAAAGAGAAGACAAATTCCTACGCTGCTATCCATAAACAAAGACAAAGACAAACCATATGCACTGATTATCATGTTAAAGGTCTGCAAGGTATAAAGTGTGATTGACTTTACTAAAGGAAAAGCCCATGGGAAATGTCAAGCAAAATGAATGTTATAAAATACGATTTCATGGTTCTATAACTAAAGACATCAACCTCATGAAATAAGATAAACAAAACAATGAATATTATAATGTTCAAGTCAGCAACAGAGGATAAATAATATTAATGAAATTGGTATTAGAAAAATCAAAGAGCTACTAACTAATTAAGGAGTATTAGCGCTTGTAGAGTGGCGACTCTTGATTAGGACACCGATCCAAGCTATAAAATGGAAATCAGTGGAAGGATAATGATATAATAGGCAGATCCTCTCACCAATGATCTCATCTCATCTCACGAATTGAAATCATCTTAAGCAGTTTAAGGAAGTCAATCATCTCTGCCATTAGATAGAAGCAACCAAAGAACCTTATTCAATAAATATCATTCAATATTTCATTGGGGAAGACGACGAAGATAAGAGGATCCTCACAAATCATCACAGCTAAAAGCAAACAGTTATTCATCAAATTCAAAGGATGAACTTCCACATCAGTTCGTGGCACCCAATAAACTCATAATCATATTCTTCTTCAGTGAATTGATCAGAGCCATTTGTAACAACAATAAAGGTATGAAATAATGCTCTTACCCCAATCTGAAATATATGTTTATACTTTGCATTTCATGAATAACATATGTTGATCGATGATAATTAGGAAATGTTTATTACTAACTGTATATGAAGTTATAATTGCATTTAGGATTTAATAATCTTAGAGGCTTTTCATGATATAAACATATATAGACTTATAAAGGTAAATGATTAGATAGTGATCATGAATAAATATGCAAGGAAGGAATAGAATTAATATGATCTAGATAAATGAAAGAATATGAGAATAGTGTGGTTTCATAGTTCAAGTACATATAGTTTATAACATGATTATAGGTAGTAATCTAGAATAGACTAAAGGTAGAATATGATCGTCATTTAAGAATGCATAAACAAACAAAGATGAAAGTAAGAATAATGGAAATGCTTCAATGTAAATTAGTGTCATCTATATTCAATATGCAAATGGACAATAGACAATCTTAATATATATAAATATATGGAACAATAAAGTTATATGAATGATCATAAGGATATGCATAAAGGCATAGGCCAATGAAAATGATAGGTTCCATTATGGAATAAGAAAGATCATGGCATCTTGTGATCCAAGGGAGGTCACAAGATGATAACATTGGATAACTATGGGACAGGACTCATGATCTAACCGAGAGAGGTGTTTGAGCCTCCTCATTAATTGTCTGACCATACATTGAAGTAAGGGGTTGGATTAGGGATGTATATTGGACCTAGGTGACCCTCAAGTGGATGAAGAACATTGTGTGGGTGTGAATTCCCTTGAGCCAAGTGATGAAGAACTCTATGTGGGAGTGAAGTCCTTGGGCCTAAGGTAGTTATGAGCTCATAAAAAATGTGTCTGACAAGAGGTGACCCTCGATGGGATGAAGAATGTTGTGTGGACATGAAGTTCCATCGAGCCAAATGGTGAAGAACACCACATGTAGTGCGAAGCCTTTGGGCCTCCGTAGGGATGGACTATGCCCTAATACATCCATACTTATGTGGAAGGTAAGAATGATTAATGAGAGGGCAACCAAGGACCCACTCAAGGTAGTGCATAGGAAGTGTGTGAATGTGAATATGAAATGATTATATTTTGAAAGTAATGCCACTAAGATCATAAGGTCATCATCATAAGGATATAAGTATGAATTAGTATTAATTAGAAAACTAGAATGATAAAATGAAATGGAAATGGAACTCTAATTTTCTCTTTTGTAAGTTGAAATTCTGCAAGGTTAAGAAATTTTTTGGCTTACTAGAAGGGGACATTACAAGTGGTATCAGAGCAGTCATCCTGCCATCATGTGAATAATAAGTATCTATTATTATGATCCTCATGAAACAATATATGAATTTGCATATGTTGTTAACATCTTTGATTGCAGGAATTAAATACGCACGCCAAGGTAACATTACATTCATATTAATTATTGATAATGATTCTTATGTAATGATTTCATTATAGAATTGATTTTTTTTAAAGTACTAATGTCTCTTTCTAAGAGTTATTTTTGTATAGGTGAAGAAATCTAAAAGTATTTATGATACAACCTAGATCTTCTCTCCAGTGGTTTATGCATTCATGTGAATACCTTGTGTACTACGTATTCAAGCTTCATGCTTGTTGTGGATACTTGTGTGAATACCCTGTGTATTACTGCATCTTATGTGGTCTCCATGCATTTATGCTTCATTGCCTTACTTGTATGCTCCTTGTATTCTTGTGTGTATTTATTTCATGCTTCTTGTCTATCTGTATTTACGTGTAATCAAGTGTATTTACTTCTTATCTATGTAATCTTGTGTAGTTATGTGTATTGCTTCGTACTTATATGCTCCTTGCCTTGATTGTATATGGGAGCATATGCATGCCACTTGGACATTTATGTGTATGTTTAGTGTGTATACCTCATTGAGTGTATTTGTATGCATATTTCATACCATAATTCTTCATGTGTATTTAAGTAGATACTCCATGCCTTACGTGTGTATGCTTATGCTTTCTTACTACATGCTTCATAAGTAGTCATACTTGTGCCTTCATGCCTGGTGTGTATTCATGTACTCCATGCTTGTACATAACGTATATACTTCCATATCTACTTCATGCCTTACATTCATGTATACTTTGAGTGTGTTTAGATGTATGCTTCATGCTTTACATATGCATGTATAAATTATCGCCTTACGTATATGCATGTATATGCTTAATATCTTGTGTGCACACTATAATACTTTATGTGTTCACATGTACACTTCGTGTATTCCTAAATGCATATGAACCCTTCATGGTTTAAGTGTATTCATTAAGTTTATGACAATGAATTTGTAATTGTATTGTATTTGAAAATTGTATACTCTATGCTTTGCATTCAAGTATGATTATGAATTTGCATACATACTCTATGACTTGCATTTTTATACTTTGTGTCGTACATATATCCGCATATATGCTTAATGTGTGGTGTATGCTCTATGTAGTGTATTCATTTCAAGTGTATGCTTTAACATGTATTTGTAGTCGAGAGTACTAGTATTCGAATATACGCGTTATGAACATGTATCTATATTCAAGTATATTTGTATTTGTATTCAAATATATGTGCCATGATTTGTACTTGTATTCAAGTGTGTAGTCTATGATTATACTTGTATGCGAATGTATGCTCTATGACCCATAATTATATTCGAGTGTATGTTCCATGACTTGCATATGTATTTAAGTATACACTCTATGAAATCGTATTTGTACTCAAGTGTATACTTTATACTCTATGATTCTGTGAATTGTATAACTTGTATTTGAAATTGAATGAGTGCATGCTCTATGACTTGTATTTGCAATTGTATGAAATTGTAATTGTATGACTTGTATTCAAATGCACATGCCCAGTATGATTGTGTATGACTTGTATTCAAGTGTGAAAATGTATTCAAATGCATACTCCATGACTTGTGTTTGTATTTGAAGGTGTACTTTGTGTCTTGTATCCGTATTTGAGTGTATACTCTATGACTTTGTATTCAAGCATGATTGCATTCATACTTGAGTGTACTTGATGACTGTGTATTTGAATATACGCTCTATGACTTTCTACTTGTATGACTTGTATGTGTATTCAAATGTATAGTCCATGATTGTACTTGTATGCAAGTGCATATTCTATGACATTGTATTCGAGTCTATACTCCATGATTATGTATGAGTCACTGGTGACTTCATGCAAGTGTGCTTCATGATTTACATGTATGCTTTACATTTAGGGTTCATGCTTCCTGTGTATACTTGGTGAGTTATGTGTATTCATATTGGTGATTGGCGAGTATTCGTATGTATACTTAACTTGTATTCGTGTGTATACCTTGCAACTTGCATACGACTTATAAAATGACATATGTATGCTTTATGAATTATGTGCATACTTTATGTAGTGACAAGCATGTATTGCATCGAGTGTATGTTTCATATATTACGTATGTATGCTCATCATACTTTATGTATTCAACAAATAAGCTTGTGGGTGCTTCATGTGTTATGTATGTGCTCCAAGTTTAAGTTGTCTATGAGCATTAGTAGGAGAACTAGCAAATTAACTTATGTACTAACAAAGAGTTATCACTAGTAAAATGAAAACTGTGTCTGTCAAAATTGAGACGAATACTAGCTTAATTGCTTGAGGACAAGCAATCTTGAGAGGGGAGGCCTGTCATAGCTTGATATTAAGGCCATGTTTAAATTAAAGATTTAAACATCATAAAAGATGGAAGTTGCTTTCAAACAACTTAGATGATTACGTGTATTATTAAATATAATAAATAATATTATATTTATTATGTTTAATAAATATAAGCCCAAATATAAATATTGTATTATTATAATTATAATAATTACTAAATATAATATATAATATATAATATATAAGAAATAAATATAAATATCAATATAAATACTAAATTAAATATTATACAATAATATATATAAATACATATAAGTAAAGGATAAACCAAAAAGGTTCAATTCATAAAGAAGATTCCATATAATGGAAAAAAGTAATATGGTGCATTAAAAGAGAAGACAAATTCCTATGGTACTGTCCATAAACAAAGACAAAGACAAACCATATGCAACGATTATCATGTTAAAAGGTATGCAAGGTATAAAGTGCGATTGACTTTACTAAAGGAAAAGCCCATGGGAAATGTCAAGCAAAACGAATGTTATAAAATACGATTTCATGGTTCTATAACTAAAGACATCAACCTCATGAAATAAGATAAACAAATTGATGAATATTATAATGTTCAAGTCAGCAATGGAGGATAAATTATATTAATGAAATTGGTATTAGAAAAATCAAAGAGCCACTACCTAATTAAGGAGTATTAGCGCTTGTAGAGTGGCGACTCTTGATTAGGACACCGATCCAAGCTATAAAATGGAAATCGGTGGAAGGATAATGATATAATAGGCAGATCCTCTCACCAACGATCTCATCTCATCTTACGAATTGAAATCATCTTAAGCAGTTAAGGAAGTCGATCATGTATGCCATTGGATAGAAGCAGCCAAAGAACCTTATTCAATAAATATCATTCAATATTTCATTGGGGAAGACGACGAAGATAAGAGGATCCTCACAAATCATCACAGCCAAAAGCAAATAGTCATTCATCAAATTCAAAGGACTAACTTCCACATCAGTTCGTGGCGCCCAATAAACTCATAATCATATTCTTTTTCAGTGAATTGATCAGAACCATTTGTAACAGCAGTAAAGGTATGAAATAATGCTCTTACCCCAATCTGAAATATATGTTTATACTTTGCGTTTCATGAATAACATATGTCGATCGATGATAATTAGGAAATGTTTATTACTTACTGTATATGAAGTTATAATTGCATTTAGGATTTAATAATCTTAGAGGCTTTCATGATATAAACATATATAGACTTATAAAGGTAAATGATTAGATAGTGATCATGAATAAATATGCAAGGAAGGAATAGAATTAATATGATCTAGATAAATGAAAGAATATGAGAATAGTGTGGTTTCATAGTTCAAGTACATATGGTTTATAACATGATTATATGTAGTAATCTGGAATAGACTAAAGGTAGAATATGACCATCATTTAAGAATGCATAAACAAACAAAGATGAAAGTAAGAATAATGGAAATGCTTCAATGTAAATTAGTGTCATCTATATTCAATATGCAAATGGACAATAGACAATCTTAATATATATAAATATATGGAACAATAAAGTTATATGAATGATCATAAGGATATGTATGAAGGCATAGGCCAATGAAAATGATATGTTCCATTATGGAATAAGAAAGATCATGGCATCCTGTGATCTAAGGGGGATCACAAGATGATAACATTGGATAACTATGGGACACGACTCATGATCTAAACGAGAGAGGTGTTCAAGCCTCCTCATTAATCATCTGACCATACATTGAAGTAAGGGGTTGGATTAGGGATGTATATTGGACCTAGGTGACCCTCAAGTGGATGAAGAACACTGTGTGGGTGTGAATTCCCTTGAGCCAAGTGATGAAGAACTCTGTGTGGGAGTGAAATCCTTGGGCCTAAGGTAGTTATGAGCTCATAAAAAATGTGCTTGACGAGAGGTGACCCTCAATGGGATGAAGAATGTTGTGTGGACATGAAGTTCCATTGAGCCAAATGGTGAAGAACACCGCATGTAGTGTGAAGCCTTTGGGCCTCCGTAGGGATGGACTGTGCCCTAATACATCCATACTTGTGTGGAAGGTAAGAATGATTAATGAGAGGGCAACCAAGGACCCACTCAAGGTAGTGCATAGGAAGTGTGTGAATGTGAATATGAAATGATTATATTTTGAAAGCAATGCAACTAAGATCATAAGGTCATCAGCATAAGGATATAAGTATGAATTGGTATTAATTAGAAAACTAGAATGATAAAATGAAATGGAAATGGAAATGGAACTCTAATGTTCTCTTTTGCAACTTGAAATTCTGCAAGGTCAAGAAATTTTTTTGGCTTACTAGAAGGGGACATTACAGCCTTGTGGTTCTAAGGACAAGATCGAGAATGGGTAAAGAGTCCTTGATATGATTTGGAAGGTGTTTTGAGATCCTCAGTAAAAGTTGTAAGTTAGCAGATGAAGTTGTTAAGCATGCTTTGGAGGAATAGGCCGACTGGTGAGATAAATCATGATGCAGAGAAAGGATAGTGTGTGAAAGATCTATGTAAGTAATTGAATGATTAGAGCTGACCTATATGAACACGTTTGGGGAAAGGTTTGGGTCTGTGTGACACATAGGGCATTGGATTGAGCAACAAGGTACATCTTTCTATGTACTTGTTTCACTTCTTAGATGCCGACCTGATTATGGATTAAATCATGATGCAGATATATATAAGAGTGATGATCTTTGGTTGAGTGGTACATGTGTGGAAGGATGTGTGTGTGATGCGAAGATGCGAATAGTGGAGCAGAGTTAGAGGATCAGCAGCAATGAAGACTTGGGATTCAGAATACAGTTGTTAAATGATTGCACCCTGGCATAGTGGTAGATGCTTAAGTAGTAATCAATTATCATGTGTGATCTTATTGGAAGCATGTTTTTGTCATCAAGGTAGTAAGCTAGCAGTGAGCCTCCAGTAGGGTTTAACAACCCTTATTGTAATCTTGCTAGGTTTAGGGTTGAGGCAGTGAGTCTGCTAAACTTAGTTGTACTTCATGGTTGTAAGCTAGCATGTTCTAGGCCCGTGGAGTGACCAAGCTTGAACATCATTTTTGTAAAGATTACAATATATATTTGAGAGCTAATCCTCTTCGTGATTTTTCCCTTTTTGGGTTTTCCACGTAAAATCTTAGTGTTATGTGTCATGCTTTTGTGGATGTTATTTAGCTGTATTTTTTGCTTCTGTTTGATTATTCATTTTGATATGGTTAAAAGTAAAAGTTAAAGAAAAGATTTATAGAACACTGATTCACCCCACCCTCTCAATGTTCTTGACAATCAACATGTATGACCTTGTGATCCATACATGCATTAAACTACGGTCAAAGCACATCAGACACACCAAGCACACCCTAAGTTTGAAGACTATCACTAGCCCCCAAGCTTAGGCAAACATAAGAGAACACTTAGCAGTCACATAAGACATGATGAATACAGTAAGGAAGCACGTAATACATGGAAAATACAGTGAAAACATGCAATGCATAGAGAAGACATGAACACAGTCACGCAATACACAAAGAAGACATGAATATAAGACATGATTATGTAATTACATATCTATATATATATTTACGAAATGCTAATTAAAGTAAACAAACACACAGCATTGGGAGGGACTCATTGCCACACAACTTTAGACCATGCAAGAACACGTAAAACACATGGAGCATAGGGAGGGATGCATCGCCACACAACTTTAGACTATGCCACAAACATGCAAGACACATAGAGAAGACACATAAAACACATGGAAGACACATGGAATACACGAGCGCCACATAGTGTGCCATATACACACTATACATCTTATACACAACAAACATGAGTGATAGGGAGGAGCTCATCACTACTCCACTATCTAAAACACGCCAAACACACCTGACAGTTGAGCTACGCTACCACAACCACCAAAGTCACGCTTAAGGGTGAATAGCTCAAGATCTAACCCCGCCTTGCAATGAGGACTTTGTATAAAAGGATGTGCACTAGCTCAAGAGATACACCATCCCACCTCGCAATGAGGGCTTTGTAAAATGCAATGCCACCTGCATCACAGAGATGCCTCATAGTGAAAAGGAAGCATGTGCTTAAGGTATACAACCCCACCTACATCACAGAGACACCTTATAGTGAAAAGGAGGTATACATAATAGATAAAATAGACAACCCCACCCACATCATAGAGATGCCTTACAGTGAAAAGGAAGTGTACACAAACATGATTTGTCAGTGTCAAAATAATCAAGCAGATACCATTATATATGTCCCCACCTTAAGATGGTTGATAACACTTTCTGGTATCAAGCACATTAAGGTAGAGTGAAAACACGCAAGGGAACAAGAGCTTTGAAAAGCCCATGCCCCCAAGGGTGACATATACCACAATCACTGAATGTTCCCACAAACCCATCAAGATTAGTTGATAAGATAATGAACATGATATAAATTTTGGTTAGAAAATCTCACTCTAAGATAACAACCAAATCAATTTATAGAAGCTATGCAGAAATCATATCACATGAGAGACCAAGGCTACACTTGCGAGTTCAGTACCAAGTATAGCAGTTGGGCTTATACTGCAAGTATTTCAAAACTGAGTGTAACAACAAGGTGATATACAAAACAATCCAAACTGCATTGAAGCAGATTGAGAGTATTAGAAAAAATGTTTGTTACAAGAGATTTCACTAGACGAATCACAACACAAAGTGATTCCACTAGCCAAGTGTCGGATATATATAAATCAACCCCATCTTCATATATGGACTAGGTCCATTTTTGCTTTCTTGCCAAAGGGATGCATGGTCCTTATCAATATTTATTTGTTTTCGTCATCCGCCAGCTAGTAGAGCCACTGAAGAATGTAAAAAATAAATATGAGAGAGGAGACAAAAGTGACTTGGGTTTATAACATAGGGATATGCCCTAAGACATCCCCCTAGTGTAATGCCCCCAAGGCACAACACACAATAGTAAAATAGATGATAGGAAAGTATAAGAATGATGAAACATATAGAAGAAGTGCACAACAGAGGCGGTCTTCTTGTATCCTTGACCTTACAAGAGTGTCATGGGTCATCCAAGGAGGCCTAAACAACATATAACACAACACAGGGGAACACAACACAACATATGTAATTCTATATATCTAAGAAGAGGCCAAACTTGCGAGCATCATAGAGAGGTGCTCCATCAAGAGTGGCAAATTGTGCGAGAAGTTCATACCTGATTCATGTTGATTTCTAGAATGGACACACAGTTAATGCTTCTCAGGACTCGGTATGTGAAAGATCTTTTGTTGCTTACAAGGAGGGTAATTAGTGGCATTTCCCACTGAAGACAATCACCTTGCTCTTTTCCTTTCCTTTGCCTTCTTAGTCTAATTTATGAGCCTTTCATGATAAAAAGGAATTCTTCTCATCGATACCACTTTCTCTTGCTTCAAGTGATTACATATAGGCTGTTCCAATTGCATATATTGTGTGTGTTGGTTATATCCTGATCCATAAAGGGATAATGGAGGAGGAACCTTAGCATAGATACCTTTTCCACATGGATGAGGTGAATCTTCAGTTGTCATCTTATCCACTTCTAACATACCCACTATGCCAGCATAATCAAGATAGTCATCTTCAATCTCTATTGTATTTTGTTCCACCATATTGTTGTCACTATGGTTAAGAAAAGGATTGGTGAAGATTTGTAGATTTTGATTCAGAGGCACTACCGACTTATTTCCATTGTCATTCACACCAATAACTTGTATCACATTAGAATTGATGATGAATTTCATGTTTAAGATGCATACATATTTCAGTGTCATGTCCCAGAGATCGATGATAGTGACAATAAGCATTAGCATTGAATGAGGGTACTTGTGGCCTTGAACTATCAAAAAGACAAGTAGGAGGAAGCTTTAAAAGATTATTATTCACTGCTTGAATCATTATCGAATGGAGAGAATCTGATAATAGAGTAAATTGCCTTTGTTCCTATTTGAATTGAAATGGTGCCCAGGGAGGCTTCGAGATAGCAGACACTTATGAGTGCAAATTATTCAAATGTTGCCCATTGATCTTGATGAACATCCTATTGTTCTTCTTGAATGAATTTTGAGATGATCCAGCCACAAATTGACCAACAAGAGTTGATGAGGTGTGATTCTCATACTGACTAGACGAAAGTTGGTAATCAGAGAGTTGTGCATAAATGTTGAAAAGAACTATACTTCATCAACAATATCTGATCATGTATGTGCAGTTTTAAATTTGTAATGAATACCTTCAGAAGATCATCATCTTTAATTGGATATTATATCTGTGAAATGAAGCCTTGATATTGACTAATGAACTATGTCAACTTCTCCTTGGAGCCTTGTTTACAATGAACCAAATCAATCAAGGAGATAGTGGGTCCAATTTTAGCTTGGAAATTTTGCAAGAATTGATCCACCAACTATGAGAAAGAATTGATTGAATTAGGAGGTAAAGAGCAAAACCATTCCAAAACAGTATATTTGAGAGATCGGGGAAAGATTTTTGCTAACAATTCCTTATTAAAGAAGAAATCACTACACATTGTCGTGAATGCTACCACATGAGTATTAGGATCACCTTTACCACCATACTTTTCAAAGCAAGGGGTCTCAAATTTACCAAGCATTGGAGTTCTTAGAATTGCATAGGATAAAGGACTATGAGCACAATATGTTGGTAAAGTAGGTTGAGAAGAGGAAGTAGCCAAGTTTGTAACTTTATGTTGTAAAGAAGACATACCCTGCAAAAGTTGATTTAGGAGAGTATCATTGGATGAAGAAGTGTCTTGTGGATTTGACAAAGATAGATTTGATGTTGTGGTTGTGAAATTATATGGTGGTTGATAATAAGTAGAAGTGATGGATGGTTGAATAGGTAGTGGTAATAGGTGGTTGAGAATAATTATGCATAGGTATGAATACATGAGGTGTAGAATTTTGATAATTAAATCCAATTACTTTGTAATTTCTAGTAGATGTTCCCACGGTAGTGGAAGTATTACTACAAGCATGCGGATTGGTGGTGAGAATTGATGATGTAAAAGTGGATATTCCCATAGTCGGTATGGGTACCGAGACTGGTGAGCTTATATATGTTGGTGGTGACACATTTTCAATGTTATTCGCGCGGCTAGCCGTATGCATAATGTTATGATCCACTATGTGGGTTAATCCATAGATCATGTCAACACCTTCTTGTCCTTCTTGTAACAATCCTCTTATACCTTTGGCAATAGGTACCACCTCTTGAGCTAGGTGTGCTTATTCGACAACTTGTTGAAATTCAGCCAGTTGTTTATCAAATCTTTGAAGATGTTCCTCGGGCAGATGAATATCTTTATTACCCATTTCTTCAAGAGGAAGAATTATTGATTCTTCTATGTTATCAATGAAGATGTCATGTTAAGGTGTTGATTCACCCTTTGTAAAGTGGTTGTATAATGGATTTTCTGATGTTTGTACACTATTGCTATCAATAGAATTAGAACCCATTAGTCTACAACTTCTTCTTACAAAGATGTTCCTAGTAGGGAAATGGATTATACAACTCATACAAAGTCCAATAACACTCAATGCACAAACTAAGAGTACAATCAACAATATTAAGGTAGTTATGTTTGTTGCAATATAAAATGTGTAATTGCAAATTTTGAAATTTGAATGCAAGGACACACAATGAAAACACACTAAAACTCAAAATCAGATTTGAATGAGTTCTTAAAAGAGCAACAAAATTTGAAACAAGATTTTGACTACAAACCCTAGCCTTTTGCAAAAAACTAGGTTATATGAAAGATGCAAAATTTCAACAAAACCCTAACAAATGATATATGCAAATGCAAGGTGTAAGATCATGAAATGATTAATTGTTGTAATTTATCTCAGATATGATGTAAAAAAATTATATTTGCAAATGTATCCAATGATATGCAATGAAATAATGCAAAACTATGCCTTAATGCAAGCCTAGAATGCTTTTTTTTTTAAATTTTTTCAAATGTATGCCAAATTTTTCAATGAAATATGATTAATATGATATGAATGAATGCAAAGACTGATTACAACACTCATCAAGATGCAAGTTCAGCAAAAACATGGGTTCACCAAAATGTTATAAGGTAAAAAGAGAGATGATGGAATGTATGAATTCACTAGATCAAACCCTCCTTTCACTCTAACATTCAAGGACAAAGATTGAGCCAAGCCACTACAAGATGGAAGAGGGCTCAGCTACATATCTTTGTACTCTTGTTTGTCAAGGAAAGATAAGATTCAACCAATCTTTTATCAAACCCTAGGTCAAATATGAAAGAAACCCTAGTTCTAATATAATCAACTTAAAACAAATGATTGACAACAGAAATCTAGAAACCAAAAGTACAAAGAGGATTAGTAAGATGTTAGAACCTATCATTTGAAAGCAGAGGTGTCGGAGGACAAATTTGGCAACCGCTCAAGTCTAGATGTTTGAATCTTTCGGAGGTCAAAACTGAAGAAATGTTGCAAATGATATCGAAAACTCAGATCTAGAAGCTTGACGCCCTATAGACTAGGGTGACAACCACCCAAGTCCAGTTAGAGGAATTTTCTGACTTTCAAATCCCAAAACTATGATGTCTGCACTGATTCCCTATAGCTCCACTTTTCCTGAAACCTGTACCTGTAAGCTACACACAAGATGACAAGAGAGGGGTTTGAGGGTTGTTATGTTTAGGAGCTTGCCTCAGTCAAGCTTGGGTTAGCATTCAAGCTTTCCCAACACCATTGTTAATGAGAGGGTGTGCTCTTGTAAAGCAGAGGCCAAAGATAATCCAAATGATTCAATGATTCAAATAGCAATGATGTCACCTTGGTGGTGAAACCCTTGAGAGGATGAAATCTCTTCAACTCACAAGGAGATGGATGATGAAGCCATATCTACAACAAACACATAAATACTAACATAAATCTGCAACAAATACACAATGAATGTCTTGAATGCTCTTTGCTCCAATATCATAAGTTCGTGTTATCCATCTAGGTGTAAAATGAAGTTATAAACTCACTTATATATGCTTTCCCACTAACATTTATGAATTCAAATCACAAGAGCTGACAAGGAGGAACATTTTTAAAGGTTTCATGCCGACATACCAAAAGTTAGCCCCGACCAATTAGGAGAGACTTGGGTGGTTGGTGCCCAAGTCTAGTGGCCTAAATTGGGTCAGGATTAAGTTAAGATAGGTCCCAAGGATCCCAAAATGTCCTGGGTGTCAGGAAGTTTCTTTCAGGATGATCAATTATAATGTAAAATAGGAAGCAAATAGGACCTAGGAGCTAAACTAGGAGGTAATTAAAAGGCATGTGGCCACTTTTTACTCCATAACAGACTCAAACTTCAGGCTTAGAACATGAATTACAAGCTCAAGTTACAAACTATTAAAAACTCTAAAGTTCAAACTTTGAGATTAATGGTAAAACAAACTTCAAACTTAAAATGCAAAATGTAACTCACACTTCAAATTGCCAACAAATCCTAAAGCTTAAACTACAAGACAATAACTAACTGAGACTTTAGGTCTAAGCTTTAAATTTTTAGATGAACTCAATGATTAACCCTAAAATTCAAAATTTTGAGCCTTATGAACTCCAAATTCGAAGTTCTCATAGTCTTGGACCCTGAAGTTAAAGTTGGCGAACTAAACTCATTGAAAGCCTTTAGGTATACTTTTTCCCACAAGAGTTGAACTGTAGGATTTTAGGGTCTCAAAATCCAAAGTAAAACCTTTTTTGTTGCATAACTTTACCAAGCAACCAAACCCTTGAGCCACATGGAAAATTAATGTTCTATATTACTTTCAAAGTAGTAAAAGTGTGGGTCAAACCTTGAGTCACATATGTTTATGTTTAAATTACGAATATAAATTCAACATTCATTTTTTTAAGCATATAAATGATTAAACTTCAACATTTGTAATTATGAATAAAATCTCACACAATTATTTACATTATCACACATATTGTATTAATCAGTGCATTATAACTGTAATTACTGGTAGAGAAGTACAAGAAGGAATTGGAGTGATTAGTATCATCTCAAAAGTTGTGGTAATGACAATGAAGTCAATCAGGAGGTTAATGATATGAATGCATGGCCATTTAGATCAGGTCATTCATGAATGCATCAAGAAAAAGCAACATTGTGGCCATCAATTAGAAGTAGACAAGGTCGAACACCAAACTTTGGTGTTTCAGACTTGTGTCTTCATTTTGTTTTTTTACAAAATTTCAAGAAACTCTAAGTTAGTCGAGTCCTCAAGTGTCGAGACTTCAAACAAGACCAATTTTTTAGTGTAACATTTTGAATGTATAAAAAATCTTATCAAAACTCTAAAGGTTGAGGCTCTTGGACATCAAACCATTATACAGAATAAGAAGTTGAATTGCCATGGATTGTAGAATTTACACATAATGGATTCATTGAAAAGTTGGTAAATACATGATATATGAATTATGTGTTGCAATACATTACTTACACGCTATTAATTATTGAGGTGCTTCAGAGTTTTGACCATAAAATTGAATGCATAATTGAGGGTTTATGTGCTTTTCGTGCTCTTTGAGACCTTGTAGAATTATCACTATCATCACAATGGAAAGTTGTAGAGCCTACAATTTTGTTTGAAAATTTGGGGAACATGTCCTCTTCTTTTAATATATGGCAACAAGAAGATGCTCATGATTACTTACATTCACTTCTTAAGGATTTAGATAATTGTGCTTTGGGAACATGACATTTTAATCCATGCTCATTTTTTCAAGGAAGTAGTTTTGTGAAGAAAATTTTTGGTGGTTGTATCAAAAGTTAGGTAAAGTGTACACATTGTTTTCACTACTTGATTGAATTTGAACCATTTACTAATCTAAGCATTGGGGAGATAAAATCTTATCAAAGACAAAGAACTAATAATTAAGAGCAAGATACCATGTCTAGACAAAGTGGTGTCTACTCTAAGGAGGAAGTGGAGAAAAATTTATAGGGTGTTAAAAAAAACTAACTAGAGAAAGAAAATATACTAAATGATTAGTCGTTGGTGTTGGCAAGAATGGGTGTAGATCAGAGATCTAAGATTAAGTTACTTGAATGTTGTATGTATACCCTAGTGTTAGGGATAAGAAGAGGATCAAAACTTATGTGGAAGATTACAGAAGGTTGTAGTAGGAAAGGATGTGAAAAATTAACAAATTACATTCATTACCATATACAACATACATCATAACAAAATATATATGAGCTAGACTAACTTGTGATATATTATATTCATATGTACAACTCTATTACAATGTCTGTCAATACATCAGTCTCTATCTCTATTACATTAGATATTATATTATATTTCTCTATTATCTCTATTTTCTCTCCCTTCAATTGTTATTCTTCTATTAACATGTTTTGAAGCTATACTTATAGCTAAGTATCTCAAAAAGTGTGTATCTTATGCATGTCATGTCTTTTAGATGTGTTGGTGGTTGACTGAATTTACTGTATCTTCTTTATGGTGGATGTATCTTGTTGCAAAGTTAGATTTGTACTACTAACAACATCCCCCTTTGAAATGATGTCTTATTCTCAAGAAATCCTTGATCTATCCACCAAAAATACAAAAATTTTACTATCACAAAACTTAGGAAGCATTTGTTCTTCAATGAAAAATATGTTTATAAATCCCCTTCAACTAGGTATAGGTGTTATCCCACTGTATGGTTCCTTTTTATAGAAAATGTATTTATCCATTAATAATTACTAGGTTTTTATCTCCATCTTCTAGAGTGTTTAATATTTGAATTGTTGTAGTTACCTTGATTTCTTCTATCAACAAACCTTGAATTGTTGTAGTTACCTTGAATTTATTTAACTATTGTCTTAAGGGAGTTGAAGTGTCCCTAATGATTTGTGGTGATGCCACTTGTAGTGTATTCAAAATATTATCAACACTATCCATGATGTCTACCCGTTACTTTAATAAATTCTCCCTTGTGGTGGTTTATAACATCTATCACAATTGAAATTTCTATAGTGGAGATGTTTGAGATAAATTGGTGATTGGAAATTATAAAGTTGAAGGAGATGGAATGGGCTACAATTGTCATTGTTACTTCAAGAATTTCTTGATTTCTTACATGGGATCTAGTAATGGAGGTGTGGGAGTGGATGCAGTTGTTTAGGTGAGGAGATCTGTTGCTATTTCTCCTCTTGTTGGAATTCTTCTTCCTGTTTGGGTACATTTTCCTATTGTAATTCTTCCTCTTCTTGTAGCAATGCAGTACATAGGATTTTTTAGTAGCATCTATAGTTTCTTGCTCAACTCTTTTCCTTGCTTCTTCCACCTAAGATAAGAGTGTATCCACTCTATGTTTTGATCGTAGTTCCTTCTTTTGGATTTGTATCAATCTTTCCTTCTTCTTTGGTGACAAATTTACCATAATTTCATCTAATGCCTCTTTTCAAATTTTCTCTTCTACCTTAACTAATTCTTCACATTTGTGCCTTAGGACTTGGCTAATTCATCCAAAAACCCTTCTATTATTTCCACCATTATGGGAGGTGATCCAAAAATATACCCTAGTACTCCCTACTTAATGACTTTCTTGTTTTCTACACCCACTTGTGTATGCATCTATGTAGTTTTCAGTGGCATTCCTTGTGTGAAAAATGATCTATATAATCTTAAAATATCCATTATTGGTTTATCTTCTTCCTTCTATTTAACCTTTATAGTAGTTTATTTTTGTGAGGATTCTTTTGATTTCTTTAATGGAGGTGTTTGTTCTATCCCTACCCTTCTTACCTTTCCATTGTATTTCCTTGCCCCATCTTTTCTATATCTTGTACTTGTGCAGGAGTGCATTTCCTCTTAGCCTTTTTCTTTTTCTTCCACTGGCAAGTCTTCGCTTTCTTCTTCTTTTTACTAGTCATTTGTAATAGAGCTTCTATTTCTTCCCTTATTGGTGACTTTGGTGCCTTTTCTTGCATCTACAATTATGAAACTAATAATTTTCTCCTTATGGTGATTGGTGGCAAGTGCTTTTCTAGCTCTTCTTTTCCTAATGTCTTGTGCATTCTAGAATCCCTTATTTCACATCCTAGAAACTCTAATTTTAGGCACCTAGAGTGTCACACTTGGGATGGACCTTCTTCCTATACAATGGGAGAATTAGATATTATTGTAACTTTTGGTGTGGTGGGATCTTGTTGGAATTCCCACTTTTTATGTAATTTATATTTATTCTTCTCCAAATGTTATACAACCTTTTGCTTGCTCTATTTATACATGAATTCTTTGTGTGTAGCAAACCTCTCTGATTTTGCACTTTTTATCACGAATAGCAATGCTTTGGCATTGGCATGTATGAGTTGATCACTTATCTCATATGGTAGTTGGAGTATCCATGACAAATGTGGTTCTAATGTCTCCATGAGGATATGGTCTTTGTCTACCACAAAGGTGATGTCATTGGCATATTTTCTTACTACATCATATGAGATGTGGTCCCTTTCTTGCATCTCTATCCAAAAGTTCTTGAAAAATCCCCAATATAACTCATTGTAAGAGGTAGCATTCTTGAAGTGTTTTACATGTTCATTGATTTGTGCAATGACTAGGGTATCTTGTGACTAGACTTTCATTAGAAATCTAGGAAGTCTTCTCATGAAATAGAAAACTAAGAAAACTATAAGAGAGCCCTATAAAAATTGGTAGTGGTCAGTCCCTTTATTTTTGGTAATGTTCTCTATTAGTTGCTCCTATAGAATCTCAGACAAATTAAATTCTTTGTTCTACACGACCAACTAGTACGTAGTGAGGATGGTCATTCCCATAGAAGACCCTTCTCTATTTGTATAATAAATTTTATGAGTGATGCCTAAGGTTGCATATCTAACTATCAGGTTTGTAATTTTTTGTATTGATAAGTTTCTGCCATCTGGTGTTGCTCCTGTGAGATTTGTAACCTTTTGTGTGCTTACATTTTTCTTTGATGATAAGTCAACTTTGTTCCACAACCCCATTACCACATGAATGGCTTCCTTAGTGATGTGGTAGGGTTGGTTAAGGTACATATAGTCATCATGTATCCTACTAAAAATGATCTTTATCCATCCCTCTTCTATGCAACAGTCTAGAAAATTCTTCCAAATATCTAGTTTGAAGGTACCCACTTGTTTGTATTGATCTCCAAGTATTCTTATTGTCCAAGCTTCAAAAGGGTTTGCCACAATGACTCAAACTTTGTATGGTCAATTTTGGTAAGTGATGTATGTATATACTTTCTAACATCTTCAGCATAGAAATGTTGGTGGGCATGCTTGAGAAGGCTCCATCAGGATTCACTTTCATCACCTTGATTGCATACCTCTTATATTTTGGATGTTGGTTGTTTGCTACATCAACCAGAATTAGAGTTGCCATGATTTCAAATTCCTTTACTTCTTTCTTATCTTCAAATTCTCAATTAAACCTTTTCACCATCAACTCTTGATACTAGGGTTTGTAGTGGAGCTCTTAGCATTTTTCACAAGTGAATTTTTTTGTGGATTAAGTCACCTTTTATAGATTTTTGGTGGGGGTGCACATTTATTTCACCTACCTATCCATTCCTTATATTGGTACTCTTCCATACGCTTTACTATTATATAGAAGTTACACTTTTTTAATTACTATTTCTTAAGTTGCTTTGTAGTAATGTTGTAGTCTTTTTGTAATGTTTATAATTTGATAACTCCTAAATCAAATATTTTTGCAATCTTATATAGGTCACCTAACCACCACATTTTCAATTTTTATTATTTATTGAATTCGTTGTCATAAACTAAAATCATGTCAATTTGAAATATTTTATGCCACAAATTTTTATCATGCCATGCTTTTCCGCACATTTTCTCTAGACTTTGGTGATAAGATGCCAATAATTATTTTTCATCCAATTTACCCAATTCCCTTAATCTTTCCTATAAATATTATTGTTCATTCAATCATAATGTGGTAGTTAGTCTTAAATTTGGTAAAATATATTGTATGGGTAGTGATGCATCGGTTCCATATACTAGTTTAAATGGGTAGAATCTAGTTAGTCTTTTGTAGGTTGTCCTATAAGCCCACAATAGTTTTGGTATTTTGATGTCCCAATCTATAATGTTGCTATTGCACATCTTAGTGAGTGTGGTGCGTATAATCTTATTCAAAGCCTCACTTGCTCCACTTACTTGAGGATGATAGGGGTTACTTAGGTTGTGTGTGATCATGATTCTATCCAAGATTTCTACAATTGTCATATTTACAAAATGTTTTCCCTAGTCACTTGTTATGCTAAGAGAACAACTAAACCTTGTTATAATATTTTGATAAATGAATCTTATGGTGGTTTTAGTGGTACAATCCTTTGTCACCTCTAATTTGGCCCATTATTTAAGATATTAAATCCCTATTTTGATAAATCTTGCTTTTGATTTCTTTGCAAGGGATCAATAGGTCTAATGAAGTCAATTGATTATTTCTCAAATGGGGACTGTGCTAATTTTCCACAAGGAAATTTCATCTCTTGTGATAGGTTTCTCTACCCTTGGCAAACATCACAATATCTTGCATACTAGTTTACATTTTTGAAAAGTGTATGCCACCATAATCCTGCCAGTACTACTTTCCTTGTGGTGCCTTCTCAAGAGTTATGTCTTCCAAATATTCCTTCATGAGCTTCTTGAAAAATGTTATCTGTCTCATTTTCTAGCACAAATATTCTTATAATTTCATCTCTCCCTATAACATGGATTTCCCCTTCAATCAATGTGTAAGGTAGAGACTTCTGCAATAGTCTATTTCTCTCATTTTGGAATAGGTTTTTAGAAATTGCCCTGTAGCTAGTAGTTGCGCTACTTTTGTAAGTTCTTCTAGTACTATAGTTACTCTAAACAAACTTGCTTCTTCCTCAATAATCCCTGACTTTTCCCCTATATTGATCCTAGATAGATAACCTAGTCCTTGATTGACTTTTCCTAGTTTTACCATGATTTGAAAGTCAAATTCCTAGAATAGGAGTAGCCCATCTACAAATTCTCCCTTGTATAATTGGTCTATTCATTAAGTATATGATTGGTTCATGATCTATGAAGAATGTAAATGGGGTGGACAAGAGGTAGTATCTAAACTTTTGTAACACATAAACCATAGCTAGCACCTCTCTCTCTATTGAGTGTAGTTTCTTTCTTCCTGTGACATTTTGCGACTAGAAAATACAATTGGGTGGTATTTGTTTCCTCTTGGTTGTGCCAATACTGCTGCAATTATGTTTCCTAAAGCATCCACATGCACATGAAAAGGGGTGTTCTAATCCAAGAATACTAGGATTGGTGGCTACGCTATCTTATTTTTAAATGTATCAAAGGCTTTTTAGCATCTGTCCACTAGAAAGGTTTGTTTGTTTTCTTTTTCAAGGGTTCTTCTATTGGCCCAACAATTGCCACATATTCTTTAATGAACTTCCTATGATAGTTAATGTAACCCAAGATTGTTTTTACTTCAATTATTATCTTTGGGGCTAGAAGATTTAGGATGATTGCTACCTTTATTGGATTCATTAAGCATTATTTGCATGTGATATGTCCTAATAATGGACCAAATGGTACCACAAATATATATTTCTTCAAATTTAATGAATTTTGTAGACTTCACCATTTTAGCATGAAATGAAGTACTTGGACATTTTCTTTGATTAAGCCACATACTATCTAGTCGTCTACGTATACCTCTAGAAAATTACGAATAAAGTCCTTAAATGCATTGATCATGATTTTTCTAAATACCACAAGTGAATTTTTTAAGCCAAATGACATCATAGTATACATGAATGATCCCCATTTAGTTGGAAATGTAGTTTTAGGCTAATCTTCTCCCTAAATATTTACTTTATGGTATCTTGAGAACCTATTTGTGAAGAAGTAAATTTTCCTGCCTACTACTGATTCTAACACTTCTATAAATGGGGTGGGAAAAAGATCATGTATGCAAGCTTTTTTCAATTCCCTAAAATCAATGCATGCCCTTATTTCACTTGTCTTCTTGTGCTATATACAACCATAGGACTTATCCATTCAACATATTCCACTGGTTTGAATATACCACCAGTTACCAATATTTTGTCTAGTTAATTTTTCACTCTAGCCTTTACATTAGGATTAAGTCTATAGGGTCTTTTCTTTTGTGGCTTTACACCCTCTTTCAATTAAATTTTCATTACTCTAGCCTCCTCCTTGATTCCTTTCATATCTATGAACGTGTGAGGAAGTAGATCTTCATATTCATTCAATAATTTTGCAACTTGCATAACCTACCTCTTGTCCCAATAGTCTCTAATTTTAGAAAATTTAGGGCTCCCCTCTGTTGCTATATTTTCTTCTCTTGTCTTTAACAATTAATTAAAGTATTTATTTTCTAGTGCACTTGTAGTGGCTATTTTTCTTTCTCCTTCCTCAACTTCTACCTTCAAATTTTGTGGATCTTCCTCCTCACCTACATCTTTTCTTGTCCTTTGTGTGCTATAACATAGCTTTTACAATGGAGTTTCTATCCTATCCATCCACCCTATAAGATTCCAAATACCCTTCTCTTTTGGTGGGGTGGTCTAATCTCTTTTGTTTCTATGTATATTTTTGACTTCTTATGTTGATGGTAAGATTATTCCCTTCATCTTCTATAGTGCAATATGTATAAGTCTATTGGGGCTATAAAATGAGAATATTTTATAGAAGTCATTTTGTATCATTTCCCAATCTTTGGTTTCTCTTCTCTTTTCTTATTTAATATACCAAGTTTTGTGATGGGTGGTAGGATTCAATAGAATAGTTGAGTGTAAAGTCTATTGTCATATTCTCTCTTATTAGTCCATTCTCTAATATAATTCTATAAATTATGTGTTTCAGGTTCTATTTCACCATAGTATTCATATGTAAGCTTCCAATCCCCTTCTTCTGGCATACTAGGGTATCATGTAGTGTTTTTAATCTTAGATCTTCTCTTTCAAATATTCTCTCCATGCCTTCTATATAAGTTAGTAGGTCTCCAACACTAGAGAACTATGGAAGCCTAATATGTGAGATGCCATGTGAGATATGGTTCAAATGATGTGAAATTTTATATGATGTTTTCCCTCATCTCTAATTTATTTTTCTAAAATTTTTTATGGGTTCTCCTTATCTATTGAAATATTGTTAGAGTTTGTTGGCAAAGCACAGGGCACCTAGCAGAACCTACCATAGGTTACCGCAAAGGGCATGTAGAGGATAGAGTTGATGCATAAAGAGGTATTTTGGGAAAGGACACACCTCTATGTAGATATATAGGAGATACATGTAAGAAAGGAAGAATAAAAGTGTAAGAGTGAATAAGACAATATGAGATAGATATGTATAAGGCAAAGACTCAAACCTGCCGGTATGACCATGTATGTACCGATTGCTGAGAAATATATAAAGGAGATATAAGGGTTATGATATATGTGTATGTGTCTTATGAATGATTTAATTTACTTAGATTGTACTACATAACATATTTCCTTTATGTTTATCTATGTTTCTCTCATTGTCTGACTAGAGTATAAACTAGACTTTAGAGACTTGACTGAGGACCAAATCTCCAGACTGGTTTCCCTCTCATTTCTTGCTGACATTTGGTTCCATTGCTGGGACCCTAGAAAAGGATAGTGAAGAATAGAGAGGATAAACAGTAAAAAGGAAAAGAGCGGAGTGGCACAAAGTAAGGAAACTAGAGTGACAAGAATTTTTTTATGACATGCGGAAGATTTTGAATTCTCTTAAGTTCCTACCCTTGTGAGAGGGGGTAGACGCTTAAGGGGATGACAAATGGAATAGGGGGAGGATCTAGAAATATCCTTGAAAAGATGTATCTCTTCAAGATAAGCCAACCATGGGATACATAAGGATTAATATGATTCCAAATCAAAAACACCCATGGCAAAAGGGGATAACAAAAGATTAAGGGAAATTAGTGAAATTATACTAACTGAAATGGAGATAAGCAGAGAGGAGAGACAAAAATAAACTTAGGAACAATAAGAAAGGTATTGCAAAAGGATGGAGAAGGCAGGAGAAGCAAGTAGAAAACATGAAAGATAAATTGCAAAAGGAAATAATAATTTGGATGAGCACCGCCATTGGGCTAGAGCTGTCGCATGCAAAGAGATTGAGGCAAGGAAGAAGATTGAGACTACAAATTGAATTAGATGAAGTAGAAAGAGGTGAAGGAGAAGAGCATGCAATTGATACCGTAGAATCACAAACCACACCTACAACATCACAAGATGAGCCTACAATAATGTTGAAGGGGCTAACATTCATGAAATCATTAATATACCCTCTTCCTCTGGACCTACTCAAAAGAAAAAAAAAAGTGGCCACTAGGCCTAAGGTTTCAAAACTTATATACTCACATTAACTAAAGGAACATGGATTGAAATAAAAGGCTCGTATACCATGTGCAACCTATTTTTTATAGATAGTGCTTCAACCTCTGGGAAACAAGCACACTCTGCTAGCACCATTAGGGAGATTATAGAAACATCAAGAAACTTCAATTTCCATCCTAATGAGTAAGCAATCCCTTCCTTAGAAGCTACATTAGAGGAGTTTGAAGAAGAACATGTCTCTATAGCCACGGTATAGATGATACTAATTGGAAGTCTAGCTTGAGGAAAATTGCATAGCTAGAGGCCCAACTGCAACAATATGAGAGCAATAATGGAAAGTTGGATGCACTAGCAAAAGTGGCAAAAGAGGATATAGAATGAATAAAGGTAGACCTTTCACAACTTGGAGGGCCATGAAGGAACCTGTTCAAGATCAACCTATAGTAGCTAACACAGTTAATAAGGCAACCAATTATGTGCCTTTTTCTATAACTTTTGTTGTTAAGCAAAGAGACACGAAGTCCACACAGACTGATGGACCTAGGATTGAAGAATTGTTATGGAAAAGGGACATGGACATTAGGGCCATGGAAGGAGATCGGACCCTACAAAAAAAGGAACTTGAAGAAAAGTTCAAAGGAGAATTGAAAGAGAAAAAGGAAGAAATAAAAATTTTGAATAAAAAAGTTGAAAAGATGGCATAACTCATTGTCCAATTGGTTGATTTAGGAAAAGATGGCATAACTCACCGTCCAATTAGTTGATTGTAAGGCCCCTGATAGGGTATATGCTATTTAACTTAAAAGAACAATGGCTTAGTTTTCAATTTATGAGTATTATTGTGTTTTATCCCCTAAAATAGACACCCCAAGATCATTCTTCAAAGCTTATCGAGGAAGAACAGTTGAGATGCAACATCAACTATGTGAATTTTATCTACATGATTTTGTTGTTTTGTATAATTGAGGTTGGAACCCCAACTTGTACATTGGGGATGTGCAATTGAAAGCTTTCAACTCTTTCATGTGCAATGAGAAGAAAAGGGAAGAGAAGATGCTGAAATACTTTGAATATGAAAAATATACCCCTCTAAATTAGGGGTGAAGCCAAGGATGTTGACAAAGTAGCAAATGAGTGGGAAGAGTTGATAAACATGTCTGAGATTGTCAATCAGATTATGCATGATTAGGTCACAACACAGAATCAATACCTAGAACTGGCACCTCAGATAGGTAATCGCTAGTACATAAACAACAATATATGACTGAAAAAACTACTAAAAACTGCATATAAATGACCAAACATGGTCAGTGACCATTAGTAGTTTATTTCCAGTCATTTATAATGTGACCAAATTGATGACTAAACCATTTTTATTCATTTATTGGCTGTTTTGATTGATCAATTTGGTAGTATATTTAGTCATTGATTATTGTAATCTAGTCACTTATTTAGTCATTTTTTATTCACTGATATATTTAGTCATTAATTTAGTCATTGATTATTGTTAACTGGTCACTTATTTAGTCATTTTTTATTCACTGATTTATGTCCATTGGTAGTGTATTTAGTCATTAATTTTAATCATCATTTTGATCATTTTGGTAGTATATTTAGTCATTTTTATTCACTGATTTAACATTGGTCATATATTTAGTCATATTTATTCATTGTTCACTGATTTCTGTCAATTGGTAGTATATTCAGTCAATTTAATTATTAATTGACGTCAATTAGTGGTATATTTAATCATTTTGAAGCTTACATTTAGTCATTAGTATATTTAGTAGTAAATTTTGAATCTTGCACAATGAAACAACTTTGAGCAGGTAAAAACATCTTGTTTTATTGATAAAAATGCTTACAAATAACATACATATCTGAAAATAAGTTACAATGCTTTCTCTTTGCTAAAAAAACCTTCATGGTTACAATACATAGCTCAAAGATTGAGCAAGAAACTGATTTTCTGAGTATCACTAAGCATAGAAGCACAAAGACATTCATAGATGTATTCTTCACAAATCCATGACTGTCCCATGAAGCTCACTGTCCTAGTTCAAGATCACATTGTCATCTTTGTAGAGATCTTGTCTCATGCACCCAACTTGCTCTAGTTCATAAGCTACCACTGTGAATTGTTACCTATAGCAATAAATTGTCCTTATCTCTGATGATTATGCCTTTGATGACTGTCATCTTTGGTAGGATGCCTCAATTGTCATGGACTGTTATTCAACAATATTACCTTATGACTAGGCTATGCATTGTCCTAATCAAACTTGTAGCTTCTTGAAATGCATTGTCCAATCACTTGTCAACCTACTGTCATTCATTTTCCCTTTATAAAATAACAATGCCTCATGACTGCCACTACCTAGCTCATTATTTTGGCATGCTTTCACTTGTACTCTGCCTCCCTTCAACTTAGAACACTACCCCTCTATTAAATGCCTTGACTACCTTTGACATCACTGTATCTTTTCCAAATTCCTTGAAAACGGTTCATCACTACTACTGTTACCTAGGTATGCACTCTATGTCATCTACTAGACTGTTACAAGTTCACACAGTCCATCATTGGTCCCGTCACTTATCACATCACTATCATGAACAACTATCATATCATATCATCACCTCTAATATAGAAATCACCATCCCATTATGATACTATTGTTGTAAAATATATGTGTCTTGGCAGATAGCTCATGATAACCCTCAACCTTGTTGCTACTCACTTGTACCAACTCTATGGTATTGTCCTAGGTGTTCAAGCATCTAACATGAAGACTCTTGACTATCGTGAGATTTGGCATTGTCAAATGCATACTAGAAGGTTGTCTCCTTACCCCTTTAAATGCCTCTTGAGACACTGACAAGATTGTAACCTTTGCATAGTTCTTCTCATTGACTCTAAGATTATCTTTTAATGTTTGCATGATCACTATCTTTTGCATGAATCTCTGCCCCTTGATAATCACTTGTAGGTTTTCTTCATGCATAGCTGGAAGCTCTTTCACAAACTTTCCTTTCAATCCTCACTGTCATACATCCTCGTTTGCAAACATATTCACTCAAGTTTGAGGAGTGCTTCTATCATGGTCATAATTGTTTTGGAAACACTATCATTGCCATGATGCCATTTGATCAGGAACTTCACTTTATGTTTCCAAGTTAGATTGAAACTATCCAATCTCTTCACACTCTTCCCATTATATTGTTTCAAACATCCGTGTGTCTTCTACTTATGGCTCTCAGTGTCACCCTATCATCCATGGGTCTTTAAGTGCTGCTCAACCTCAAATGACTATCATTGCCTTTTCAAAAGGTCTTCTTATTCTTTTATAGTCATATCACTGTCATAATCATTCCTTGTGGGTAAAACCATGATACGAAGGATTATTGCAAACAACAAAGAGAGGACCTGCAAAGCAAAAATATAGTTTTCAGTACTCAATAAATGATTTGTCTTTAAGTTTTCCTAGTTGGACCATAATGAAAAATATATAGAACATTATCAATAAAAACTAATAATTGCTAGACTTGATAAACAAGATCATAAAAAAGATATGCATTCAATAAAATTTCCTTTGAAGTATATGGAAGCCTTGATTCCTTCAGATGTTGTAGTTGCAACTGCCCTGGTAGACATGTATGCAAAATGTGGAACCATGGACAAGGCACATGAACTGTTTGATAGAATGCCTCAAAAAAATGTGGTCTCATGGACTGCATAGTTGCAGAACTAGGCTTGAACTTTCCAAGTTACGGGCCGCCTTCATGGTCTACCAAGTCCAGGTGGAACAGTAAGGCCAACCCAAAAGAGACTCAATGACACTCATGATGTTTTTCCTCACTTGTTCTAGGAAATCATTTTGCAAGGGAGAGAGGGTTTTGACTAACAAAAATTGTAACAAACAGTAAATTGGAAACTGGTTTAAACTTTAAACTTTAATACAAAAACATATTTTTCAGCTTTCTTTGTAAATTTTTATCAAGCAACTTTTAAACTATCTATTTCAAACACATTTAATTGTAACTTGCATAGACATGTCCTAGCTCCTTTTTCATATTTGATGTCCATGCCAAAGCAGGAGTGTTGCTTTCCTTATGATACATAAGTATATCTTTGTTGATGAATTGAGTAGACTAGATAAACTTTATCATTTAGATGTCATTAAAAAAAGAAGCAAGTCAAAGATAGAAATGCAATTTTAAGAAAATTAAAGTGGTTTCCATGTTAAGCATATTTGAATATCAAATAGAATTTCAAACTTCATTAAAAAAGAATTCTTAACTCAATTGACACATACAGTGAAATAGGAATAATGGTTGAATATAATGTCACAAGGGTAAATAGTGTAAGAGCAGTAACCTGTGTAATGAGGAAAGATGAGAGAAATGAGAAATTTACATAGAAAGAAATTGCCCATTAGCTAAAAAAAGAAAACTCGGTAGCCTTTAAAATTTCTAAATATCTAAATTGTCATTGTGGCTTCAATTTTAGTTTACGTTGTGCCAATATAATAAAATCTAGAGTATTGCTTTGGAACAGGGTATGGACATCCATCAAAGCATGAAGGATAGAGGAATTTTGTCAGATGTTGTAGTTGCAACTTCCCTGGTAGACATGTATGAAAAATATGGAACCATGGACAAGGCACATGAACTATTTGATGGAAAATGCCTAAAAAAAATGTGGTCTCTATAGAGGAAAACTAATGTGTTGTAGACTTAAACAAAATTCAGGGGTAAACCTATCTGAATAGTCTACTCTATCATTGCATTCCTACATTGAATTATCGACCAAGGAGCGTAAGCTTATGATGATGCCCGCACTATATATGCCTTCAAGACTCATTTCTATCCTAAACTAACTCATACAAACTTATTCTAATTGACTTGATTTACTAAAGTTCACATAAATGAAAGAACAGTAAAAACAATTAAAAATCCAGTTGCTACGGGTACCTTCAGCATAAGCTGAAGATAACTATATTCAACAGAGAATTACAGAATTAACTCAAAATACACAGACTGATAAAAGAATTGAAACTAACCTCCAAAGGACTTCAAATATGTATTCTATTCATAGATCACAACTACTAGAAATAGCAATTAAGATATCTTTACTCATTCCACAATGTAACTTTTATAAAATGACATGAAACATTTTTAACTAGAAATGCATGAATGAATAAGGAAAGATACAAAGTGAGAGTTATTACCTTGAGTGGCCAACTCAGGGAACTAGCTCACTTAATCTAGAAACTAAATCTACTTTAGATTCTCATAACACATAGTTGTATTCACTTCATATCAGAAACAGGATCTTTTTCAGATTGTATTCAATAAAACATGTCCGAGTAGAAATAGAGTAATTGTTGAGTAGTTTGTAAAAACAAAGTACCTTGGAAAGAAAATCTTCTCTAACTTCAAATCAAACGCATCCCTCCTAACTTATAAAAAAATGGGAGAGTACGATGTAACTACCAACTAACTTGATCATCAATTCATCCCTAGATATCAGTGTTTAGGTTTGAGATCAATTTATTATTGTAACTGAAACAAAGGAAGCAGAGTCCTGCTCAAACAGAAATTCCTATTCAACAGCTCATGAATGAAAACACATAATCTGTGATTAGAATCCTAGAGCAAGTCTTCTTCTTCTCTTGTATTTATTCCTCCATGATGATCACGTTCAGCTTCAGTTGGCACTTAACTGTGACTCCCTTCAATGCTCTATCTTGCAATGTGCTGCGAATTCTCCTCTCCTTAACACTACCAACTTGTTGTTGCACAAGGTTAATCCATAGAACATATGCATACAAAATAGCCTTCATAATTAATCCACAAAATCCCATTTATATACATACATACTTATGTCTAACTCATGCAATTGACAAATATTATCACCATGTTTCATATTGGCATATTAAGTTTAAGGTTTGCATAATATATATAAAAGAAAACATATTATGGTAGTAATGTCTTAGAAAAGTATCTGAAATAGCATAGGTATAAAGTTTGGAAGCATAAAAAATAGCATAAAAGAAGTCAACATTTGAATCCATCATTTCCCCCAACTTAGACTTTTGCTTGTCCTCAAGCAAAAGATTCAATAAAACACCTAGGGGAAAAGGTTATAATGCAAAGTTATCTACCTCATATCCAAATCTTATCTAACCCCCTTTCCCTGTTTGAGATGGAATCCATTGTAGCATGCAAGTTTCTCGAATCTGATTAACTCAGCACGCCTGCACTCATCACCTCTTTCTCCTGTCTAGTGTGGCACTGGATAAAGAAGAATAGGAAGGTGATAAGTAAGGGGTAGCCATTCCACTCCTTTTCGCTTTGAGATCTGGATATACCTACGCAACCTCTCAAACATATTCATAAAGTTGTGGAGAGAATGAGGCTCTTTCTGCTGCAACTCTGGGGTTAAACTATCCCATCTATTTTGCACATACCTTTTGCAATTCTGAATGATAGATACTGCCAACTGTTGTATTCTCTTATAATCCCTAAGTCTTAAATCCATAATTACCTTACCTGGACCCTTATGAGAAAGTAGTGTTAGCCATTGGATCAGGATTACTTTGGGATCTAATGCTTCTTTCCTAATCTGCAATGGTATTTTCTTTTCATGTTCCTCATATCTATCCATCAGCTCCCCTCTAAGATGCTCATTTCTAAAATAAGACATTAGTGCTCTGACTTGAAGATCACTAGCATAGATCAAGGGGTTCCACTCTGTATCTTCATCCATCAAATAGTTGTGCAAACATTATTCACACGGCTGATCTTATTCTTCCAAACTGACTCCTTGAAACAACTAGAAAAAATCATGCCTTGAATAGATGGAAATGGTTTGATCATTGATGAATCTATTGAATTGAAAACTAAGAAACTTTTCTTTGATAAATAAGGCATAAACTTTTGGTGGAGGTCTACATTCTATGATTTGAATTGCCCTGTCAACTACCTCTGTTAGCTTCCCTTCCAACCTTTTCAACTCATCATTTTTACTATCTAATGATGTATTAAGAATTTGTTTCTCCTTTTCCCATCTTTCTTTTTCTTGCGTGAATTCATCATTGAACTTTATCAATTCAAAACCCATAGATAGAACAGTGAGACATGTTGGAGGTCTTATTACAGGAGGCTGCAGGATTGGAGCTTCTTTTTCCTCATTTTCCATTTTACTCTCAATCACTTGTGCCAAGAGATCCATGTTAGAGCCATGACCATATGTCTGAATCTTTTCCTCCAATTCTTTTATTCTTACCTCTTTCTCCCTATCCTTCTCCTCATACTATTTCACTTGTTCTTCTAATTGTTTAATTCTATTAAGGGCTTCCTGAAGTTCTTGCCTTATGTTTCTATCTTCTAACAACTCTTTTTCTTGTTCAACATCAAAACCTTCATCCTTACTTTCAGTAACATTAAAAATTTCTCCAACAGGGCTACCAAGAACTATTTTTCCCATTTTTCTTGCAATGAAAATGTCCTTTGAATCAAAACTAGAGGATGAAGAAACATACCTTCTGCGTTTGGTAGGTACACTGGCATCAGTACGAGTATTCCCAAGGACATTTCCTTCCTTCTCTGAAGTTGTGTTCAACAATGTTGGATCTTGCTGCTGTTGTGCTTTCTCCTTTTCTGCTTCCCCTTGTCCCTCATCAACTCGTTTTCCTACATTCTTCCTCCTCAATCTTCCTGAATGCCTAGGTGTGATAGTTTATGGCTTATCCTCACTTTTTTTCTCTTTTTCTGACTTCTCCTCTTCTTCCTTTCCCCTGTACCCTTCTCTTTCTCAATTCCCTTATGCTTCACTACATTCTTCTTACTCTTCTTCTTCTTAGAAGAAGAAGCATCACTTCTCATAGTTCCTCTCATAGGTTTAGGGTTAGGAATTGAGGTTTCTTCTGCTGTCACTAGCATAGTTTCTGGAGGAATTTCCTCTTACAGCTCTTCTCACTCAGGCTTAACTTCAGGTTCAACCTCTGGTTCTGGCTATGGTTCAGCCTCTAGTTCTGGGTCTGGTTCAACATTAGGTTCAACTTCTAGTTCCAGTTCCTATTGAGGCTCATCTACTTCCAGCAATTCAGAAATATCCTTGCATTGTTTAAAAGCATCCCAACTAACCTGTGGGTGTTGGATTCTCAAACTTCTTTTAACTAGTAGAGCTACCAAACAATGGTGAGACAATGTAGTCTCTGTTTGTCTTTTCTGATACTCAAATGTCGTTCTCTTCAACATATTGTACAGATAATTGGGAAATTTAACCAGTTTGTCATGGCGCAGGTGATTCAACAATTTAAAGTGTGTAGTATACAACAGGTTATGTCTACCATCACAAGTGAGATATTTGATAATATATGAAGAACATTTCCCTCAGAAGAAAGGAAGGGATAACCTTTTTGTACCTTGTGTAGTCCACTCCAGGTTCTCACCACGCTCATAGAATTCCTCCCTCGTCGCTGCTGCATCAGCACGGGCTGGATACTTAGACCTTATTTGTGGTAATCCGGTGACTTGGGAAATAGCTGTTTCAAAGGCGTCCACAACTAATCCCCTCACTGTTGCTTCGTCATACTACAGAGTTGCTACAAAATCCCTTGCCATATCATTGTCATACTCTATTAACTTCAAAAAATAGTCTAACCTCCCCACTCTAGTAAAGAGTGGGAGAACCAATACATCCTCCATTATCTCCTTATGCACCGATGGTTCTCTTCTAATTACATCACCCCCCATTGCACCTATATTCTGCACTCTTATCACTTCTCAATTCTGCCTAATTTCAATTTTACCACCTTAGAAAACTGTCTGTCAATACTTCCACCCCCCAACTGTAGCTTTAAAGAAATTTGAAATTTAGCTCACTCATAGGAAAATAACAAGCTCACAATTTAGGGTAGGTTGATTATCATGGAAAACGACACAGGAAAACCTGGACAACAACTTAAAGAAAATTTGATTGATGGTAAATAGAAAAATAAAAACTTAAAAACTAACCATATACCCCTCCCCCCAACTAAAAGGTGAAGTGACCACACTTCACGAATGAATGTGCAAGGATGAAAGAGTAATGATTACATGAAAAGGGTTGATATATTACTGCATGCATAAGATAAACACTTAGTAATAATGAGTATAAATAGAAACTTTGAAGATAATCATTAAAAGGTTACCTTATGTGCATTGATTATGAAGAGCATGGAGTATGTTGGTTTTTCTTCTGAATCAGCACTAGGGTTTGCCACTTCTAATGCACAGGCAGATTCAGCCAATTGAATATAGGAGGTTGCGTGAGCTCCTCCCCTTCACTTCTGGTTCTGCCGCACCAAGGGGGGTATCCCTATAACTCAAGATGTAACCTTGACTAGCTCAAAGATAGAAAGATCTAACTTGACAACAACAGGCAGAATACTCTCATGTATGGACCAAGATCTGTATGATAGATCACAAGGTGGGCAACGTTCTTGGACATATATGTCTGGTTAGGGATGAGAGCATGCAAGGGTTTCCTACTCCTAATCCTACAACTAACAGATGGAAGGGAGAGATGGTTTGAAATGGTGTTTGGATGCAAAGCTGGACATGGTGTATAACCTCAACACAGAGCTAGATTGGTGCCTATCCAGGGCTTGGAGTCGGTAGACATACACCTGTGAATGATCAGCATGAATAGCTAAAACTGGATTTCAGGGGGATACACATGATACCTGCCTTACAAATATCTCCCAATACAGAGTGTTAAGCTGTCGATACTTATGGCATCCCTATTGCAGGAAGAAAGATACATGCAAAACTGGAGACAGAATCAGCATAACACATGCAAACATAGCATTATTCATATAAGATTAACCATGAAATCAGTGGATTCATGCCAAAACGTACAACAGGAGATACATAAACTCACAAGTTTTGCTGCACAGAGCAACCAAAACTAGTTGTATCTTATTACAGAGCCAAAATGTCCAGTTTTCAACAACCTGAAAAATGGTAACACAGTCTGCTTATAACAGCCAGAAAGTGTACCACAGCAATTAATTACATGGTTGACCAAAAATCCCACCAGATACACAGTATCAGAAAAATGGCGCTCAACGCATTACCAGATTGGTGCCCAAACATGAATGCAGCAGGTAGGGGAGGAGACAGGAAGAAACCTCGAGCCCTGCGCCGCCGCCTAGGGATCCACATCTTCAATCAAGTACTAGATCCGTCCATACCTCTGCAACAATCGCCATTAATGGCGCACCAACCCGCGGCCTTGGGAAAACATCAAACAGTGCATCACAACCGTTTCCCGCCAAAATACCTCATCGTGATATTTCAAAATATGCAGGATATCAATTATCCCACATGCACCCCGCGGCGACCATTTCAACACTTTATATACTAGGCCACGAGCATATATGATGTCGGTGCTTTTGCTCCCGACGACACTAGTATAAGCCTTCATCATCATCCTCCAACAGCATGATATCCTGTTGCTTGAAATATCACCCTGACGTCAGCATCATCATCGTAATATCACCTGCATGATAATCGCCTTCATCGGCACAACCTGATCCATCGGAGGAAGATCCTCCTGCTCAGCCAATACTAAATGTCTGGCCGATGAACATCCTGATGACGTCACCGTCATATCCTGCTGACATCATCAGCATATCTGCCTACTGCGCACCTCCTCATATTCGGATGACGTCATCATCATGTTTGCAAATATCGGGGGATCTCCACAAGATGATCAGTGTTAGAAATATGACCCCCCCGGACCTTGATGATGTCATCATCATATCGACATCAGGATGATATTCGGAAGATAACCGGATATTTGGAAATATCATCCTGATGCACAAATATCATGCTGCACTGTAGCTCCACTATAAGATCGGGGTGATAGATGAATATGCCAGATATTTGAAAAGATCACCCCCCACTAGATAATGCACGAAGCCGACAGGCGGATATCTCCCTTCGGAAATATCATGATGCAGACAGGCAGAAAAGCGGATATCACCCTGACCTAAGAATGACGTCAGCATCATCAGGGTGATAAAACAACGAACATGAAGTGATACAACAACATCAGGATGATATTGACTAAGATCATCCTGATGTTCAAAATATGATGACCACGATGAATATCGGGTCACACTTAGAACTTTACAGCAACATCATCAGGATGATCTTAACAAAGATCACCCGATGTTAAAATATCACCCCGCGAAAGATCATGCTGACAGAAAATATGATGACCCTCGTAAGCAACATCAGGGTGATGTCTTCAAACATGATGATGATGACCTCCTCCAAAGAAAATATGATGCTGATGTTAAAACATGCTGAGGAGGCCCAAAGACTTAGAACTTTTTTGGATTTTTTGGGAAGGTGCCTGCATGAAAATTGTTAAAATAACCGACAGTGAATTCAGGCACCAACAGAGTAGATAGCCTTGGAAAAAGAGATCAGTACATTGGCACGAGTGGAGTGATATGCATAGAGTAGATGGAAAGGTTGCGGGTACGTCAGAATTTATTTGACATGACAGATCATAAAATTTGATGTAACAATCGGTTAATACAATTTGAACAAACATGCCGCAACCGTTGGATTATGGAAGGTGATGGAAGCACGTGGAGAAGTAAGGAAATGCGCATGAAGAAGAATGAGATTTGTGCCAAATGGATGAAAATATCCGCAGACACTCATTGCTACAAGAACCTGCAGCACAGGTCCTGACTGAATATGTTCAGAGATAGGAAACCAGGGCCCAACTAGACAGATCCCTATGATATGTGAAAAATAGGTCCCTTTGAAATTGACAATGGTCATCATGTACAATGTGTTGTGTGTGCATGTGATTTTAAAACAAAGAAAATTATGTTTTAGCAACAGGGGTTGAGTATTGCAACTCAACCTCCACATCACTGGACAATGTTGGTGGATCAGTATCTGAAGGTGTATCATCTGGTGTCGCATCATCATCATCAGGAGTGTTAGGAGGACCATACTAAGTAGCTAGAGAAACAAGAAAGTCATCCTTCTGAAGTGGCTTTTTATACAATTTTAGCCTGTGCCCATTTACTAGCAGTGAAAACCAAACTGCATCAATAGTCTGCAATTGAACTGCACCATTAGGAAAGACTTGCTTGATCTCATGTGGGCCTAACCAACATGACTGAATCTTGCCCTTGAAGTCCTTATATCTAGAATTATAAAGGAGTGCCCAGTCACCTGCAATGAATTCCTTTGTCTTGATGTACTTATCATGCCATTTTTCTCTTTGTTTCTGTATCACCTCTGTATGATAAATGGTCTCCAATTGGATTTCATCAAAAGCATTCAAATGTTGTAGCTTTCTTGTTGTGCTATGATCAAATCCATTCCTAGTTCCATTGTTGTCCTCAAGGTTTTGTGTTCAAATTCTATAGGCAGGATTGTTGTCTTGCCATAGACCAACTCATAAGGTGTAAACCCTATAGTTGTCTTCCAGGTTGTTCTGTATGCCCAAACAGCTTTAGGGAGCCTAGAAACCCAATCTCTTCTATGAATCTACATTGTCTTTGTCAAGATGTTCTTAATCTCCCTATTTGTGACTTCTACCTGACCATTGGCTTGAGGATGATAGCAAGTGGATTTCTTATGTCTGGTTTGATATTCCTCAACCAATTTGGTGATTAAATTAGATGTAAATTGTGGTCCTTGGTTAGTTACTATCTCCCTTGGAACACCATACCTAGTGAAGATGTCTTCATACAGGAATTTTGCCACATTGCCATCTTTGGCAAATTGTAATGCCTTCACTTCAACCCACTTAGTTAAGTAATCAGTACATACCAGGCTATATTCTTTGCTATTAGATGTAGGAGATACAGGACCCATAAAATCCAATCCCCACTTGTCAAAAGGAGCTAATGAGATTTGTGGATGCAAAGGCATCTCATCACTTCTTGTAGGCCTCCCCATTCTCTAACATCTATCACAGCTCCTAGTGTACTTGACAGTATCTTTATGAAGTGTTGGCCAATAATACCATGTTAATATTTTGAAGACTATCCTCTTAGCTGCAAAATGTCCCCCACAAGGCTCATCATGACAGGCCTTCAATATATCAAACACCTCATCTTCTCTAATACATCTCCGCATAATATTATCTGACCCAATGTAAAATAGAAATCCAAAAATCCATGAATAAGGAAAACATTTGTGAACTAGCTACCTCTTCTCCCTTGGAGAGAAGTATCCTAGAATCTGTCCTGTAACCAAATAAATGGCTATATCTGCATACCATGGAGTGTGTATAGTGAGAGCAAATAGATGCTCATCAGGAAAAGAATCATCAACCACTCCTTCTGAAGATTGTGTAGGTAGTCTAGACAAAAAATCAGCAACTACATTGGCCTTGCCTGATTTGTCAACAATTGTAATATCAAACTCCTGTAACAACAATAACCATCTTACAAGTCTGCCACACACTATTGGCTTGTTCATCAAATATCTGATGGTTGCATGATTGGTGATGAGTCTAGTTTATGACTCATGTTTTGTTAAACTTTATTGTCTATTTGTTGTAGCTATCTTGGACTTTGATACTTTACTCTTGGTTTTTCTATGTCATTACCCCCAAAACTATAACTTGTTGAGCATAGGTCATTTCTTATATCCTTTGGTGGCAAAGACATGCTATTTGAACTATTTATGTTAATGTTACATATGGTTAATGAATATTACTCCAAGGTGGTTATGAATGATCAATTATTTGTGTGTACTAACATTATTTTGCAGGTATAATTGGCATCCATAAAGTGAGGAAAATTCTGCTGGAAGGTCGTTTACCATAAAAGTCAAAGGTGGTGGCCATTCAAATATCAAATGGAGGAAAGCAACCGTTTTGTAACTGATCTTAAATATCTGTTGAGTGAATTTAGGAGCTATAGTTATGCTAAATCTGCGTTAAAGCAACTCACTTGACCAGATTCCCTTGCATGCATAACTTCCTTCCACTTTCTATGTTTTCCATAATGTGGTGTCCTCCTATTATGTTGGAGTTGACCGCCCGCTAGTTAGTTAGTAGTCTTTCTTCTATAAATAAGACTCTGATACTCCTTTTGGGGGGTTGTTGATTATTCAAAGATTGTACTTGCATTATCCAGTTTCTAGTAATACAGTTATCATGTTCAGTTGTACTCATCCTTTCGAATGAATAAAATAAAGTTATGAGTTCACATTTATGAGTTTACATTTGTATTAGGGAATACTCATCCAAGGGGGGCCACTTGGTGAGAATTCCACCTTTTAGTTCAGTTGCATTTTCTATTAAGTGTTTAGTAAATCTGGCATTGAATGTTCCTATATCCACTAGAATTCTATTCTGTGTCTATTCCTGCAGCCAAAGCAGACAGAGTAGTTTCCTGTTTGTTTGCCCAGATTGTTACTTTGTGTTATGTACTTGATTCTAGAATAGTTGTTGGTTAATATTCAGTATTCTTGTTATTTCCTTTTTAGCAGTTTATCTTCAGCATTATGTCTTTCATAGCTATAGAATGAACATGGCTACTTTGAAGTCCTTAGTGCACATACTGTGCTGACCCATTTCAAGTTCATGTCCCTGGGTTGACAAGTGAAATGCATCTCCATAGTGATTAGGACAGCTACTCAGTTTAGATGTCCAATCTTTGAGTTACAGTTTTAAGAGCTCAGTTGTTAAGTCATTGTAAGAGACCAACATTTTTGGCGCCATTGCCGGGGATGGTGTCAAACTAAGAAAATCTTTGGAGTCATTTTTAGTATTATTCCTTGCAGTTTTTCCTTAAAATGTGTGTTAGTTAGGAAGAAACCATTTACAACCCATCAATATTTTTTATGTGAGAAGTGGCTGATATTGAGTATATTGCATGCATAGAGGTAGGAGAAGAGATGCTTTAGGGAGATTCCTTCCTAATGATTTAACTCACCCAGCAGAAGAAGCAGAAGTGAATCCTTTTCTTTATGCATTCCCTGATTTGAATAGCTCTGAAATCTCCTCTGAAGAACAAAATACCCCAAATCTAGTTGAAAATCTATTTGCCTTGATAGTAGGTCAAGCAGTCATGGCTGCCCAAAATGTACCTAATCAACCACCATTTCCATTCCCGATTGCTCTTCAAAATGAAGTGGATAATCTCAAGAACATACCTACTTCAGCTCTCCCCAAGTTCTATGGACTCGCAACAGAGGACCCAGACACCTTTTTGTTTGAATTTGATATCCTCTGTAGAAGCTATGACTATACTATTGATGCTCATAGACTTAAGTTGTTTCCTACTACCATGAAGGAGGCTGCATTAAGGTGGTTTATGAGTCTAGGTAGTGATGTTGTCAATACCTGGGAAGAAATCAAAGATAAATTTCTTGAGAAATATAAAGACTACTGTAGGAGTGGGGATATGAGAGGCAATGATGTTTTCAGAATGCAGCAGAAAGAAGATGAAAGTTTGGAGGATTACATCTCAAGGTTCCTATTTTGTTTACAAAAGTCTCCTCATCATGACTCACTGAGGATTCTTAGAAACTGCTCTTCCTCAGGGGAATAAGTGAGCATTACATGGATGCTTTGGATTTAATGGGAGGAGGAGATATTACCCAAGTGTCTTGGGATGATATTAAGAAGTTGTGCTAGAGTTATTCCAGAGCAGCCATGAAGAAAGGAAGAGGTTACCATTCCCTTGCGGGCAAAACCTCTACCAATGGAATTTCAAGGATGGAGATAAGCCACTTGCTATCTGATTTTAAGCAAGATATTATAAACAATATGGCCACCCAATTGGATACACTCCAGGCAAAGAAGAAGCATGAAGAGGCTGAGGCAATGTTGGCAAAATATTGTCCTCATTGCAGACAAAAGAAGAGGGACTGCAGATGCAAGATGGTAGCTAACATTGATAGCAAGCAGATTCCACCTGAGTTCAAGCCAATACAAGTTGAAGAGGATCAAGTCTTCTATGTTGCACAAAGGAGGCCATGGGCTCCAAGACAAGGTATGTCACCAGATCCATTATCATATGTTGGTCCACATTTTAATACTTATACATATGGTAATCAATGGCAACAGCCATTTCCATCTAGTTATGGAGGATATCCACCTCAGCCTTGGAACAACCCTCAAAATGTTTGGCTAAATTACCAAAACCCTGCACCCCAGTGGCAGCAGACCCCAGGGAATTGGCATTCACCTCTAGGAAATTGGCAACAAACATCTCAATGGAGAGGAGGACAGTAATGGCCAAATCAGACCACTAATTACATGCAGGCACCTCCTCAGTCCCAACATCTTGCCATAATGCCTCCACCTGCTAGCTCCAATTCAAATACACCTAAACCTACTCAAATACCAGCTCAACCCTCACCTAACCCAAATAATAGACCACAGCAACAACCAGTATATTCTACTAATCCAAATCAATACCCTGCATATGCTTTGAATGTCAGTGATATAAATCTGCGTTCAGGAACTACCTTGGCAGCTCCTTCAAGACTTGTCATTACTGAGATTTCTAAGGAAGAAGTGGAGCCTAACAAAACCCCCATTCAATCTGATGTGCCTGAAAATCCTAAACCAATGACAGTCAAACAGACTCCCCAAGAACCACCATTTCCACAAAGGTTAGAAACTGTGAAACAAAAGGTAGTAGAAGAAGAACCCACCTTTGATATTCTAGAATACTTGAAACATGTATGTGTCAAGATACCTCTATTTCAAGCCATAAAAGATGTTCCTATATATGGCAAAGCAATCAAAGAAGCATGCCTTAAGAATCTAGGTAGAAAAAGGAAAGACCCCACTATGGTCCATGTGGTGGGACAGTTGGCTGACATCATGCTTGGAAAGGTGACTGTTCCTAAATATAATGACCCAGGAACTCCTGTAGTAGGAGTTGTCATAAATGGAATCCAAATCAAAAATGCTTTGATTGATCTTGGAGTAGCCATAAATGTAATGACAAAGGATATCCTGTAGCAACTGAATGTTGCAACTATGTGACCAACCCCTACTATCCTGCAACTTGCTGATAGCTCTACTATTAAACCTGATGGGATAGTTGAGGATCTTGTAGTATCCCTGGACTCATGGGAATATCCAGCTGATTTTATAATACTTTCTCCTAAGGCTACATTGGGAGGATACCCCATCATATTGGGAAGGCCATGGTTAGCCACAACAGATGCTTATATTGGGTGTCGGTCAGGAGACATGATCATCTCTGATGGAAGAGGCACTAAAACACTTGTTCTTTATCCACATGCACAGCCATCTCATGATATGGAGAATCTTGTTTGGCCTCATGTTGGTGAAGAGGTAGAGGAAGTTAATTCTGTGAAGCAGTTTATGATGATTGGCAGAACTTCTTTCCTATAGCTTCAAGGAGAGGAGGAGGTGTTGTCCAATATAATACAAAATCTTTATGAAGTTGAGGAAGCATCATCCTCTCATTCTGCTGATTCAGAAAGGATGCTTATTCTAATTTTTCCTGCAGCATCAGGTATGTTACATACATTGCTTCCACAAGAGGTTAAGGTACCTAGCATTAATGAAGTAACTATGGTTGATTTCACAACTCAAGTGGAAATTTCAGAGGACAGATATCTCAATAATAACAACTTGACTCAAGCACAACAGCTGTCCTTGGCAAATTTGTAAAAGAAACATAAAAATGCCTTTGGATGGGATTATCATGACATGAAGGGATTGGATCCTACATTATGCACTCACAGAATTTACATAAAGGAAGATTGTACACCAGTAAGACTACCACAAAGGATAATCAAGCCTGCACTAAGAGAAATTGTCAAAGAAGAATTACAGAAGCTATTAGATGCAAGATTTATTTACCCAATCTTAGATAGCCAATGGGTGTCCCCTATGGTTCTTGTGCCCAAGAAGGGAGGAAAATGGAGAGTATGTATTGATTATAGAGAATTAAATTCTGCTACCAAAAAGGATCATTTTCCCCTTCCTTTCATAGACCAGGTTTTGGACTCACTTGCAGGAAAGCAATACCTTTCCTTTTTGGATGGATTCAGTGGTTACAATCAGATTCAGATTGCACCTGAAGATCAAGAGAAGACAACATTTCCCTGCCCTTGGGGAACATATGCATACTCAGTGCTTCCATTTGGCTTATGCAATGCACCTGTAACTTTCCAAAGAGCGGTCATTAGCATATTCTCTGATATCTCACATGATTGTATGGAAATCTATATGGATGATTTCACTACTTATGGTGCTACTTTTGAAGAGGCATTAGCAAACTTAGGCAAAGTTTTGGAAAGATGTGAAGACCACAGCCTATCATTAAACAATGCAATGTGCTTCATGATGATGCAGGAAGGTGTAGTGCTTGGTCACTATATTTCTCAAAAAGGAATACAGGTAGACCCAGCTAAGATTGAAGTCATCATCAATCTGCCCATTCCTGCAAAGCAAAAGGATGTCAGAAGTTTCTTGGGTCATGCAGGGTATTACAGATGCTTCATCAAAGATTTCAGCAAAATGGCATCCCCATTATTTACCCTTCTGACAAAAGATGCTGAATTTTAGTGGAATGAAGACTGTGACAAAGCATCTTCTAACCTAAAGATAGCCTTAACCCATGCTCCTGTACTTAAAGGCCCCAATTGGGAACTTCCTTTTCACATTCATACTGATGCATCAGATTATGCTATAGGAGCATTTTTAGGCCAGAAAGAAGGAGTCATTGAGCATGTTATTTATTTTGTCAGCAAAAACTTACAGGGTGTTGAATTCAACTATACAATCACAGAAAAGGAAATGTTAGCAGTCATCTATGCACTTAATAAGTTTAGGCACTACATAACCGGTTATCAAATCTTTGTGCACATAGATCATGCAGCTATTAGATATCTCATGAACAAACCTCTTATATCAGGTCGGTTAGCAAGATGGGTGTTGTTAATGCAAGAGTTTGACATCACTATTGTGGATAAACCAGGAAAAGCCAATGTGGTTACAGATTTTCTTTTAAGAATGACTACATCAGAAGATAACTAGGTCATTGATGACTCTTTTCCTGATGAACATTTGTTTTCACTCTCTGTGCAAACACCTTGGTATGCTGACACTGCCAATTACCTTGTCACAGGAAGAGTCCCTCCTCACTTCTCTCCTAAGGAAAGAAGGGTACTCATTGAAAAATCATTTCCTTTTTCATGGATTGCTGAATGTTTGTTCTACACTGGACTAGACAATGTCATGAGAAGATGTATGAGAGAAGATGAAACATATGACATTTTGCATGCTTGTCACAATGAACCTTGTGGAGGACATTTTGCAGCAAAGCAACTTGCAATAAAAATTTTGAAAGCAGGTTATTATTGTCCTACACTATACAAGGATGCAGCAAGATATACCAAGAAGTGTGATAGTTGTCAAAGGATGGGTTGGCCAACAAAGTCTGATGAGATGCCCCATTATCCTCAGCTTGTGATTACTCCATTTGATAAATGGGGGTTAGATTTTGTAGGACCTATTGATCCTCCATCTAATGGTAAATATTATATCTTAGTATGCACTGACTATGTAACTAAGTGGGTAGAAGTTAAAGCCATGAAACATGCAAGAGACAATAAAGTTGCAGAATTTCTTTATGAAGAAATCTTTACAAGGTATGGAGTCCCCAGAGAATTGGTGACTGATCAAGGAGCTCAGTTTACCTCAACTCTAGTTGCAGCATTAGTTCAGGAATACAATATAAGGCACAAGAAGTCTACTCCTTATCACCCCCAGGCTAATGGCCAAGTTGAGGTGACTAACAGAGAACTAGAAGCTATTTTGACCAAGACTGTGGTAGTTCATAGGAAGGATTGGACAAGTAGGTTGCCAGAAGCTGTTTGGGCCTATAGGACAACTTGGAAAACAACTACTGGTTTTACTCCTTTTGAGTTGCTGTATGGTAAAACAACCATGATGCCTATTGAATTTGAACATAGAACTCTTAGAACTACACTTGACTTGGGAATGGATTTATCTCAAGCGCAAAAAGAAAGAATCATGCAGCTTAATGTTTTGGATGAGATGAGAAAAGTAGATCTACATCATACAGAAGTGGTGCAGAATCAGAGAATCAGGTGGCATGACAAATACATCAAAGATAAGAAGTTCCAGCCTGGTGATTGGGCTTTGCTTTATGATTCAAGGTATCAAGAAAATGCAGGAAAATTACAGACAAGATGGCTAGGCCCATATGAAGTTGCTGAAGTGTTTTCCAATGGTGCTGTTCAACTTACTACTATTGACCCTGTCAAATTCAAGCTATTAGTCAAAGGTCATAGACTTAGATTATATCATAAGCCACCCTCCAAAGAAGATTTCCTACAGCAGTTCAATCAACATGTAACTCTCAAACTTCCTGCAGCCAAAGGCAGCAGACCTAGTGTCCCTCCTTCTGGCTAACCAAGGTACAGTAATAATCATAATAAAGATTTCCACATTTGTGGGAGTCCATTCTTTCACTTCTTCGCCCATCCACCCACCCATATCCTTTCTTCTCTCTTCCATAACGTGTATTGATTACACTCCATCCCACCTCACTTCAATCCACTTCACTTGCATTCATTGCTCAACAAATTCTTAAGCATTACCCATTACTTTCTCCATGATTCTAGCAATAGATCTTCCTCAAATAAAGGTACGCACACTTCAATAATTCTCTCTTAATTACCTTGTGGTTTGTTTATTTAATTATTGCACATTAATATCAATATTTCTTGTAGCATGTCATTATTCCCTTCCTTGTCCTGTCACGCCTCAAATCCACTTGTATGGACACATGCCTACATATAGGTTGGGGAGGGAGTGTAAATATTATGACCACGTGTTTGTCTGTCCATATGTTTTATGCTTGAATGTCAGTAAAGTTTTGAAATTGAATAATTTGAATCCTGAGTGAGGTGATGGCTTGCGAGTGTGAGATGACAACCTTCATCGATCACTTATTAATGCATGTACCACCCTTGTCTTGCATTCCCAAGAAAAGAAGCCGTAAAAGAAAATGCAGATAGCATGAGTTATTAAAAACTTACAGGGTTGCAGGAAGGTAAAGCTTGTTTTCAAATTTTGCGCAGAAAAACTTTGCAGTGTGATTGATTTCAGACAACTAAGTCATGGGAGGAGGTTTAATTCAGAATGAATCCACAGTTCATGATGCATTGTTACAAGATGCACTTAACCAGGCCAAATTCAGAAATTGTGGTTGGGTAGACTATATCTTGAAATTAAATGGTTTCGATGAAAATATTGCATTGGAATTTGCTCAAACGTTGTCTGATGGTAAAGCAGTGGTAAGAGGTTTAGAGGTGTTGGCCACAGAAGAAAGAATTACCGAGGTTATAGGTCTGCATGTTGATGGAGAAGGATACCCTGTTGCCAGAGATGCTAGGTCAGCTAGGGCCGAGTTTACTAACCCTAGGGAGCCACCATTGATTATAGACAAGCAGGGAGCCAAAAGAACCTCTTTGCCAGGGCCGTGGAAGCAGGTAGCTGTTCATGTGGTGAAATACATCACTTGTGAAGGTCGACAGTCGAACCTTCACTTTGTGCATTTCAAATTACTAAATCATATGAGACATGGAAGAAGAATGAACATGCCAAATGTGCTTCACCACCTTCTCTCAATTATGGCCATTGAAACTCAAAAAGGTAGGCCTAATTCTGTCTCTCACCATTGTTTAATCAAATTGCTTGTTGAGAAGTCTCTGCATGATGTATCCGATATGACTTGGGAGGAATTTCTGGAAATTGATCAAATAAGACCTAGTCATTTGCGACATGTGGTTGTGCCACAACATCATAGAACTAGGAGAACCATACATGGAGTTGAAACTACTCCAGGAACTTCAACTTCTAGTGTGAACCCTCTTGCAGCAAAACCAGCTATTGAAATTAGCTCTTCTGAAGCAGAGCATGGAGATAAAGAAAATTCTTCAGATTCTGACAGTGAGGATATTCCTCTTGGTAATTTAATTCAAACTAGGGCACAGAGGAGAAGGGCAGAAATAAAGAAGGGCAAAACCAAAAAGAAAAGTGTAGAAAGGAAGGTGCTGCACTCTAGGAAACAAAAAGTTGATACTATTCTTCCTGTAGCTAAAGAACAACATGAAAGCCCTTCTAGTAAACCAAGACCTGATGAACCTGCCTCTAGTGCATCTACATAGACAAGCCCTAGGATTGATGAAATGGCAGCTGAGGGAACAGAGGCCCCAGTGGGGCATGATAGTGATGTAGAAAAAGAAGACATAAATAAGGAAGCAACAGATGTAACTCTGGCAGACCTTGCCGCCACTGCTGAGCATATGGAGAGACAGGAACATGAAAATAAATAGGAGTTCCTACAGCAAGACACCCTGCAGCCAGATTTGGTTGAGCAATCAAGAACCCTACAACCTATGTTGCAGGAAGAGCTGCCATCTGTGCCAGGAAAACTTTTGGTAGGCATTCATAGACCTCCTGATTTTTCAATGCAAATGGTTGCCATGAATTTGTGGAATGAAATGCAGAGGAGAGAAGAAGAATGGAAGAGGGAGAAACGTAGGTTGAAAGTTGAAATTCAAAAGAAGGATGAAGAGATTAAAGAAAAGGATGTAGAAATTACAATTTTAAAAGAGAGAGTAGATGGTATGGTAGCTTTGGTGCCTCAGGTATTAGAATGCAGGACTCCTCTGAGAGTCTATGCTCTGCATTTAAAAGAAAGGTACCTCTCTTTTAAGTTGGCAAGAATTATTTCTGGTTTGAACCCTTCCATTGAAACTCCTCTTGAATTTTTCAATGCTTATAGGATTGCTCCTCTAGAAATAAAGAATTTGTTGTATGAATTTTATTTGCATAATTTTGCTGTGTCCCAAGACCATGAGTGGAACCCCTTGTTATATGTTGGGGATGTTCAGTTGAGGGCATTTATGTCCTGAATGCAAAATGAGGTTAGTTGGGGACAACAATATAGGGCTTATAAGCAATTGGAATTCAACACTCCATTGCCTGTTAGAGCAGAATATGGAAATCCAGGAAGCATTTTTAATGATTGGCATAGGATGCTTTATAGGCCAAGTTATGGTAACATAATTTTGCATGAAAGAGAAGTAGCATACAAAGAATATGAAAAGATGGCATGCACTACTGGAGAATTTGTGAAAGGACAGCTAATACAAAGGTGGACTAGTTTATCTGACGAGCTAAAACAGGCAGAGCCTCACTCCCTGCAGAATTATGCTGTGGCATGTAAAAGAGTGGACAGATATATTCAGATTGGAAGGACAAAGGGACAATTCTGGCTTCCCTTAATTTTTCAACCACCCCTCCTATTGTGGCCAGTGCCAAATTACAGATTTTACCAATATGATATTGCAGAAGAAAAATAGAGATGGAGCAAGTTGGACAGGCAGCAAGGATTCTATTGGGATCCTAATTCACGCACCAAAGAGACTGATATTGGACAATTGGTAGTTGCTAACTTCAAAGCATTGACCAAGCAAAAGAATAACCCTTCCTCTAGTTTATGACTCATGTTTTGTTAAACTTTATTGTCTATTTGTTGTAGCTATCTTGGACTTTGATACTTTACTCTTGGTTTTTCTGTCATTACCCCCAAAACTATAACTTGTTGAGCATAGGTCATTTCTTATATCCTTTGGTGGCAAATACATGCTATTTGAACTATCTATGTTAATGTTGTATATGGTTAATGAATATTACTCCAAGGTGGTTACGAATGAGCAATTATTTGTGTGTACTAATATTATTTTGCAGGTATAATTAGCATCCATAAAGTGAGGAAGATTCTGCTGGAAGGTCGTTTACCATAAAAGTCAAAGATGGTGGCCGTTCAAATATCAAATGGAGGAAAGCAATTATTTTGTAACTGATCTTAAATATCTGTTGAGTGAATTTAGGAGCTATAGTTATGCTAAATCTATGTTAAAGCAACTCGCTTGACCAGATTCCCTTGCATGCGTAACTTCCTTCCACTTTCTATGTTTTCCATAATGTGGCGTCCTCCTATTCTGTTGGAGTCTACCGCCCTGCTAGTTAGTTAGTAGTCTTTCTTCTATAAATAAGACTCTGATACTCCTTTTGGGGGGTTGTTGATTATTCAAAGATTGTACTTGCATTATCCAGTTTCTAGTAATACAGTTATCATGTTGAGTTGTACTCATCCTTTTGAATGAATAAAATAAAGTTGTGAGTTCACATTTTTTAGTTTACATTTGTATTAGGGAATACTCATCCAAGGGGGCCCACTTGGTGAGAATTCCACCTTTTAGTTCAGTTGCATTTTCTGTTAAGTGTTTAGTAAATCTGGCATTGAATGTTCTTGCAGCCACTAGAATTCTATTCTGTGTCTGTTCCTGCAGCTAAAGAAGATAGAGTAGTTTCCTGTTTGTTTGCCCAGATTGTTACTTTGTGTTATGTACTTGATTCCAGAATAGATGTTGGTTAATATTCAGTATTCCTGTTATTTCCTTTTCAGCATTATGTCTTTCATAGCTATAGAATGAACATGGCTACTTTGAAGTCCTTAGTGCACATACTGTGCTGACCCATTTCCAGTTCAAGTCCCTGGGTTGACAAGTGAAATGCATCTCCATAGTGATTAAGACAACTACTCAGTTCAGATGTCCAATCTCTAAGTTACAGTTTTAAGAGCTCAGTTGTTAAGTCATTGTAAGAGACCAACAATTGGTATGTATGAATACCTTGTAACCAGTTATGTAGTGCCTAAATTTGTTAATTGCATAAAAAATTGCCAACATCTCTTTCTTTGTCACAGTGTAATTTAACTCAAGCCCTTGCATATTTTTACTTACATAGTATATGGCATATTCTTTGTTTCCTTCCTGTTGGCCTAGGACTGCCCCAATGGCAAAATCGGATGCATCTGTATGGATGTGAAAAGGTAGTGACCAATTCAGACCTCTAAGAAGAAGGGCTTGTGTCAATGATGTTTTTAGATTTTCAAAAGAAATCTGACAATCTAATGTCCATTCAAATTCACTGTCCTTGGTCAGTAGAGTAAACAGAGGGGCAACAATCTTGCTAAAATCCTGAATGAACCTCCTGTAATATCTGACATGGCCCAGGAAACTCCTTACATCCTTCTGTTTTTGTGGAATAGGTAGGGTAGATATGATCTCAACCTTCTTTGGGTCAACTTCGATGCCTGCAGTTGAGATGAAATGTCCCAAGACTATTCCCTATGTCATCATCAAAAAACACTTTTCATTACTCAAAGAGAGGTTGTGCTCTGTACATCTTTTCAACACTTTCTCCAAATCGTGTAAGGCTTCATCATATGTACCACCATATGTGGTGAAGTCATCCATATAAATCTCCATGTTGTCATGGGCAAAATTAGAGAAAATATTGAGGACTGCTCGTTGAAATGTAGTTGGAGCATTGCACAAACCAAAGGGTAAGATAGAATATGCATATGTCCCCCAAGGGCAAGTAAACGTTGTCTTATCCTGATCCTCTGGAGCAATCTTAATCTAGTTATAGCCACTAAAACCATCAAGAAAGGAAAAATACTTCTTGCCTGCTAAAGAGTCAAGAACTTGGTCAATAAATGGCAATGGAAAGTGATCCTTCCTGGTAGCAGTATTCAGTTCCCTGTAATCAACACAAACTCTCCATTTGCACCTTTCTTGGGTACTATGACCAATGGTGAAACCCATTCACTGTCTGAAATGGGGTATATAAAGCCTGCATCTAGAAGCTTTTGAAGCTCAGCTTTCACAATCTCTCTGAGGATTGGGTTCATGCACCTCTGCTGCTGCCTGATGGTCTATAGTCATCATCAATATATATTTTGTGCATGCATAAGGCAGGATCAATGCCTTTCATGTCACTGTAATCCCAAGTGAATGTTGCTGAGTGTGTATGTAATATTTCATGCAGGGATTGTTGTTGTTTATCAATCAATGTATTGTTAATATTCAACATCTTACCTGGCTTGATTTCTACTTGTTTGGACAGTTCTTGCATGGAAGATAAATCAAGGCTGGTAATACAAGGAAGCATTGCTGAGGTAATAACGCATGGAATATTTGGGAGACTTCTTCTAATGAACTATTGGGTATTGTGCTACTCAAAGGGTCTTGTAAGCAAGATAGGCAGTCTTGCTGCTATGGGTGTCTCCCACAATTATTTTGTATGATGTGAGCAATTAACTCATCTTCATCTGGAATATTCAATAAAGGGTTGCATTCAATAGTCATCAGGGTTTGCAGGGAATAGGTATCCTCATCCTCCAAGCTAGGCCAAAGGGTCTGCTCAAGCTCATGGTATGGCTGGGCTAGTGGATATAAAACCAATTTCTTGGTCACTGTCCCATTGGATATGATCATGTTACCAGACCTGCAACCTATAAATGCATTAGCAATGGCAAGCCATGGTCTACCTAGGATAAGAGGATAACTGGCAAGATTAACCTTTGGCTGTAAAACTATAAAATTAGCAAGGTATTCCCAAGAATCTAATGCAAAGACCAAATCTTCTATGACTCCTTTAGGTTTGATTGTAGACCTATCAGCTAATTGCAAGACTGTCTGAGTAGGCCTAAGGTTGTTCAATTGGAGTATTTGCATTATCTCCTTGGTCATGACATTAATTGCAGCACCTAATCAATCAAAGTATTCTTAATCAGAGTCCCATTGATCCTTACATCCACCACTGGACTACCTGGATCTATGTATTTGGGAACAGTTATATTACCCAACATGATATCAACAAGATTACCTAAAACATGCACTATATGAGGGTCTATTCTCTTCCTTCTAGGCTTCTTTATGCAAAGATCCCTAATAGTTTTGGTGTAGATAGGAATATCCTTGATGGCTTGGATTAAGGGAATCTTGATGCTTATATCTTTTAGCTGGCTGAGAAGGACAGTATCAGTTTGGGTTGTTTGCTTTTGCATGGCCAAGCGCTCAGGGAAAGGAGGAGACTTTTGTTGTAAGGTAGTTTGGGAATCTTGGGTTGATTCAGGTTCCAAAGGTGGCTTAGCTGAGGCTTCTTCAGTGGGTTCTTCGTCTTCAAGCTCTGTAATTTGAGGAGTTGAAGGCCCTGCAAGTTGTTTCCCTAATCTAAGATGAACATTACTCACTTCCACCCCATAGGTGGGATATTGCATTACCTCATTAGTATAAGCCTACTGAACAGGCTTGTTGTTAGGGTTAGCTGCAGGTTGGGCAGGTCTAGGAGGTGGATTTTGAGGTGTTGATGGTGGCATTATGGCTAGCTATTGTGGCTGAGATGAAATCATAGGTTGCTGAAATTGTGCATTTTGCTACCTTTGTTGGCCTTTGTTCCACTGAGGCTGCCATTGTTTCTACTGAGTAGGCCACTAGGGGTTATAGTTGGGACCTTGGAATTTTTTGAGGCCATGAGTTTGGTTGTTGTTGGTTCCAACCATTTTGTGGAGTAGGTCATTGGGGAGTAGGCCATTGAGCATTTTGCCATGTATTTGGGTTACCAGGCCATTGTTGAGTATTCCAAGCAGAGAAGTTCTGGTTTGTAATGGGAAAGGGAGAATTAAAACTAAGTGGATCAGAGGGCATACCTTGCCTTTGCTTCCAAGGTCTCCTCTAAGCTATGAAGAACAGTTGCCCATCTTCTCCTTTAAATGGCTGCAATTCTGGCCTTTCAATCTTTTCTTGCTAGATACTGGCCACCCTTTTGCATTTACATTTAGCCTTCCTCTGCCTACAAGTGGGGCAGTATTCAGTAAGCATTGCGTCTGCCTCTTCTTGTTTCTTCTTGAATATGAAGAGTGTCTAGTTGTGTAGTCATATGGTTAATAATGTCCTCCTTCATGTTGGTCAGCAGGTTACTAATCTCCACTCTTGAAACTCCATTAGTTGCCTTACATGGTTGCTCTTTCTCCCCTTGGTTTTCTAGAAAATGTTCTAGAATAATTTATGCAGGCTCTACAGACATCTTCAAAGGGAAGTTGAGATATATCCCCTATTCTAATGAGATTGAGGGCATCCATGCAGTCATCATTAACTCCCCTCAAAAAGACCAACTTCAGTGATTCTTCAGACAATCTATTTTGAGGGTTTTTCTTCAAGGCAAACTAGAATCTTTCCACATAGTCTTCTAGTGGTTCATCCTCTTTCCGTGACATCCTAAAGATGTCATCTCTTCTCCTATCATGTCCTCTGCAGTAGTCTTTATATTTTGCCAAGAACTTTGTCTTCATGGTATCCCAGTCTGGAATGACATCTTTCCCTAACCCCATAAACCATCTTAAAGCAGGATCTTTTAGTGTGGTAGGGAATAGCTTGAGTATGTAAGGATCAGTGGTGTAGTCATAACTCCTACACAAGACATCAAACTTGAACAAGAAAGTGTCAGGATCTTTGGTCACCAAGCCGTAGAAAACAGGCAATGCAGAAGGTGGTATATTTTTCAGAGTAGCAGCTCGTGCTTGGTCTGGGATAGGGAATACAAATGTTGCGTGTCCCGGAGGATCCTCTACTGCAACATCTGCCATCATTTTAAAAGTCCCTTCTGTGGCTGTGGAGGAAACTGATGGAGATGTAGGAGGTGTTGAGTAAGATGTAAGAGGAAACTCTTCTTCAACACTTTCTACTGTATAGTTGATAAAATCAGTTGTGTCCTCGTTATCCTAAGAAGTTGAAGGGAGGAATCTACCTCGGTGATCTCTCTGCCTCTGCATACAATAGTTTTAGCTTGATATTTCCATGGTCCTGCACAATGTTAGTATAATGTCTGGTGTTTCCTGAAGAAAAATGAATTCACTAATTCTAATGCTGGAATTAGAATTTAATCTATGAAAGCACATAAAACTAATGAGACTATGAAGATAGCACCATCCTCGACAATGGTGCCAAAAATGTAGAGAAAAACTAATGTATTGTAGACTTAAACAAAATTTAGGGGTAAACCTATATGAACTGTCCGCTCTATCATTGCATTCCTACATTGAATTATTGACCAAGGAGCATAAGCTTATGATGATGCCCGCACTATATATGCCTTCAAGACTCATTTCTATCCTAAACTAACTCATACAGACTTATTCTAATTGACTTGATTTACTGAAGTTCACATAAATGAAAGAACAACAAAAATAGTTAAAAATCTAGTTGCTACGGGTACATTCAGCATAAGCTGAAGATAACTATATTCAACAGAGAATTACAGAATTAACTCAAAATACACAGACTGATAAAAGAATTGAAACTAACCTCCAGAGGACTTCAAATATGTATTCTATTCATAGATCACAACTACTAGAAATAGTAATAAAGATATCTTTACTCATTCCACAATGTAACTTTTATTAAATAACATGAAACAATTTTAACTAGAAATGCATGAATGAATAAGGAAAGATACAAAGTGAGAGTTAGTAGGTCTTGAGTGGCCAGCTTAGGGAACTATCTCACTTAATATGGAATCTAAATCTACTTCATATTCTCATAACACATAGTTGTATTCACTTCATATCAGAAACATGATCTTTTTCAGATTGTATTCAATAAAACATGTCTGAGTAGAAACAAAGTAACTGTTGAGTAGTTTGTAAAAACAAAGTAGCATGGAAAGAAAATCTTCTATAACTTCCCATCGAACTCATCCCTCCTAAATTATACAAAAATGGGAGAGTATGATGTAACTACCAACTAACTTGATCATCAATTCATCTCTAGATATGAAGGTATAGGTTTGAGATCAATTTATTATTCTAACTGAAACAAAGGAAGTAGAGTCCTGCTCAAATAGAAATTCCTATTCAACAGCTCATGAATGAAAACAAATAAGCTGTGATTAGAATCCTGGAGCAAGTCTTCTTCTTCACTTGTATTTATTCCTCTATGATGATCACGTTCAGCTTCAGTTGGTGCTTAACTGTGACTCCCTTCAATGCTCTGTCTTGCAATGTGCTACGAATTCTCCTCTCCTTAATGCTACCAACTTGCTACTGCACATGCTTAATCCATAGAACATATACATACAAAATAGCCTTCATAATTAATCCACAAAATCCCATTTATATACATACATACTTATGTCTAACTCATGCAATTGACAAATATTATCATCATGTTTCATATTGGCATATTAAGTTCAAGGTTTGTAGAATATATATAAAAGACAACATATTATGGTAGTCATGTCTTAGAAAAGTATCTGAAATAGCATAGGTATAAAGTGTGGAAGCATAAGAAATAGCATAAAAGAAGTCAACATTTGAACCCATCAGTCTCTGTTAGGACCATTCAAAATTCTCATAGTCCCACTTGGTTTCATGCAAATTTCTTTCCATAAATCCATCTTAGGGATCCATATTTCTTTTAAAATTATTCCAGGAGTCATTCATAAGCACCCCATACCAAGTCCATGTGAAAGATATTTGTATTTTTTACCATTGATGTGTTTTCGTCTCTCATCGCAATCCCGCAGGTCACTCAAAAGGTCTTGGTGGGTGTGCAGGAACCAAGGATAACAAGGGAGCAGTTATCACTATCCCACAGCATGAAGAGATTGTACTTTTGGCATTGCGGCATGCAAAGATTGATTACTGTAGCCCCGCAGCGGTCTCAAAATGAAGTGGCGGACTGGCGGTATAAATTTAAGTGGCATATGATACTTCACCGCGGTCCCGCGACAGTCAAGAGAATAATTGGCGGTAATGCAATAAGAAGGAGTAGAGGAAAATAGTACACCACACCCCCGTGGAAGCCTCAAGTGAGGCTTGTGGTATGGTTGTATAAGGAGTTTAAGTTATGTAAGTGTTGAATACTACGGCCCTGTGATAGTTTCAATGAAGGAGTGCAGTAGTGCGGTGAAAGGCTTCAGGTGATGTTTAGTATACCGTGGTCCCGTGATGGTCAAAGAAATAGTTTGCGGTACTACAGTAGGGAACAAGTCGATAAACATAATGATACCATGACCCTGCAATGTCCACTCCCTTAGTGTGCAGTAATGTGTAAAGGTCAAAATGATGTAGTTGCCCCGTTGCCCTGCAACAATGACCTCACTAGGTCTGCGGGGTAGCGGTAAACGATAAAAGATGACTACCAAGTGTTCTTCTGCCATCCCATGGAGCAAACAAATTGACTTTGTGGTAGTGTGTTGAGCATTGGATGCTGGAGTGATAGCACCGCCGCCCTGCAGAGACCATCATTTATGGTGGTGGGTGTGCGGTAATCATTGAAATGACTACAAAACTGGTGAAATATTTTGTCTATTCGATCTATGATGATCAAGGGACTATGTTTGAGGTGATTTAAACACGCAAATTTGCTCAATCCTTGCATGAACCAGAGTAAATGGTGAAATGACAAGCTTCATAGAAAAATAAAGCTTGAAATTCCCTTGTATTTCATCATTCAAGCAAGTGCAGTGGTGATTCTAGACGGTGAGCTCAAGCTTTGAAGTGTGTTCTATGAACTTCACTCAACCGAGTAAGTCAATTTCATCATCCTCTTCATAAAAGTTGATATTTAGTTGGTACTTTGCTTAAATTGGTTCAGTAGATCAAAAACTATCAAAACCCTAGTTCATAAAAGTATCAACACAATGGCACCCAAAAAATCTGAATCCACAAGTAAGAAAGCTGAGTCCTCTGCCCCTAAAGAAAAGAAGTGGTCCCTTCAATAGTCATTGTTAGACATTTTGCCAAATTCAGTTGACAAGGGGTATAAGAAAATATTTAAGGATATAGCAGAGGGTTGTCAAGATGCCAAGGTTCATGTTTATGGTTGGAGTCTATTTTGGTATTTCTGTGAGAAAAAAGATGGTCAAGGTCTTGTTGCCAACCCTTGGAACCTGAATCTGGCCAAACTTGTAGTTCCAAATATGTTTTTTGATGTTGAACTAATCAAAGTATTGGCACAGTGCTACCATCCATCCACCATGACAGTTAGATTGCCTAATGGGTCACCATTGGTAGCATTGGATAGAAATGCAATTATTGATTGTTTCATGCTCAGTAAGCAAGCCCTCACACGGGTTGACTTGAAGAAGAGTGAACAAGAATATAATAGCCTCAGAAAAACACATGAAAATGATGAATTGCCCATGTACATGAGAAAAGCTTGGGCTAATAACAAAAGAATTGAAATTCCATCCACTGTTGTTGAGCCTTTTGTTGTTGATGATTTTGTTGTTTATTTCAAGAGGACATAATTTGCTTTGTCTTAGGTGCTGGGTATTGATTCCCAAGACAAAATGCCTGTGGATTTGATGATGATGGCCATGAGGATTCAGAATCCAGAGGTGAATATTGAGTATGATTTTGCATCATATATTGAAAAGAAGTTGTATGATGGTCTATATCAAAACAGAGAAAACAAGAAGCCCCTTGATTTCAAATACTATTCCTTGTTGTGTCACTTGACATTGTATCAGAATAGGGGAAAATAGCCTAGCAAAATGAATTTGAGTATGATTGACCAGAAGAGGCAAAGGTTTCCCACACAATACTGGTGTTACAAATAGGATATTCATTGCAAGAATTGTAATTATGTAGTATTCCATGATGAGTTTGCAATCAGAATAATGAACTCACTTGGTTTCCCTTCTCCCAGATTGACCAAAGAGGTCAGAGAGATGTTGAGGCCTCTTGCTCATAGGCTAGCACAAGGTCATAAGCATAACTTTGTTGATTGATTTTTCTTTCCAGACCATACAATAATCAAAGTTTATGGGTGTACTCAACCACCCCATGTGTTGCCAAAGTTTGTACCAAATAGAATTGCATTCCTTGAGTTCATGTGGTAGATGCTTTGGATGGAGAAGGATGTGATGAAAAAGGCAAAGAAGGGCACTTTCCTTCCTGATTCTACTGTGTTTGGTGATTGGTCAGTTGGTTCAAACACTTTGGAAGAGCTGCAGGCCTATTTGAAGGCTAAGTATTCTTTGAAATTAGGGACTGAAAGAGTTTGTGATCTAGAGGGTCACATGAATTTTTTCAGGCAAGTCATTCTTACTAGAATGGGGGTATCCCATCAAATCAATTTTGATGAGGATGTGATCAGAAATTGTGTCACTTTTGATGAAGTGTATAATAGAAAGAGGAAATGGGAAATTGTAAAAAGATTGAGGATGACAGGAGAAAGAAAAACCCTAATTTTGAAGGATTTTTTGTTGATGAGAAGGACCCCTTGAAGAGAATAGATATGGTCATTGATAATTTTCAAAGAATCTATGACAAGTCTAAAAAGGATCCTACAAAGGCTACCAATCTCCCAGTAAGAGGCCACCAGGAGTTGTAATTCAAGAGCCTGCCCCTGATGCAATGTCAGTTCAAGATCCTGCAGTTTTTGATTCACCTCCTCCCAAAAGGCAAAAGATTGATGATGTTTCTCCATTGGTTCCATATGAAATGACTGAAGGAGTTGGAGATACTGAGGAGGTGGCCAGTACTCTGAGGCATATGGGAGATGAAGAGGAAGTAGATCAACCATTAGTTGGTGAAGAAACAAAGGCCCACAAACCTGAAGCAAGAATGGAGGAACAAGGAAAAAGTGAGCTTGAGTTACAAGAAGATGAAAGGGTCATGGCCTCAATGAGGTTCATGGAGGACAATTATTTCATAAATACTCCAGAATTCAAAGACTTCCAGTTGAAAATAAAGATGAGGGAGTTTGAGGAGAAAGTTGAGATAAATAAGATGGGTGCTGATGAATCACAACATGACCAAATTGTGACCCAAACTTTCAAAGAAATGAAGATTGATGAAATAAATGTTACCCATGAGGAGGCTAGATAGATGGTCTTGAAGAGTAATATGTTGATCATCCCTGGCCTTGAATTGAAGAAAATGTTTCTATTAGACCAAGTAAGGAATCAGGATGAGCCCATGATGGTCTCAGAATTTCATTATGAGGATGGTGTCAGTGGTTGTGGGTTCAACCAAAAAATAGAAACTCTAACAATATGAGCCACACAGAAAAACACCAACAAGCTGAGATTACTTGATGTAGTCCAAGTGAAATCCATAGTAAAAACATTCTAGGATACATCAGTGCTTGGCAACCACTCTTACCATGCACTCTGCAATGTTCACTCAAACTGTTGTCAAAAAGTTGGAGCAAAGATCGCTTGATTATGAGAAAACTCAGATTGAGTTGAATGATGAAATGAGCAAGTTGTATCTAGAAAATGTCAAACTCAAGCAACAAATGAAGGGTGCTAGTTCTTCTCAGAGCCAGGCTATTGTGCCATACCAAGCCCCTGTTCCACAAGAAACCAGTGATGTTACAGTGCCAATTGAGTAGTTGAATGCATTAAAATTGAAGTTGGAAAAGGAAATTGAAGAAATGAAAGAGCAGAATGAGAAGACAAAGGATGAAGCCAAATTGAAAAATCTTGAAGTATTTGAAAAAAAATTGGAATACAGAGTAAAATTGGTTGTTGATAAGTTGAAAGATGTGCATGAATGCTATTCCTCCTTATCTCAGGCCATTGTTCAGTTGAAGGCCAATCTTTCTATTTTGGACCCAATATACAAGAAATGGCAACCTACACACCATACATTGCTGACTTTGTGCAAGGTTCTACAAAGAGACCCAGGTGCTTTGGCTTCACTCAAGCCAACCGAGAAGATGGTGAAAATGATCCTGGATGAATTCCAGTATGTTAATGGTGAGAGCCAAAAAATGCAGGCAAAGATTGATTGTTTTGCCACCTTCAAGCACCAGTTTATTCCTTCCATTTTGATAGAATATGAAAAGATCAAAGATTTTGATGCATGAAAGAATGAGTTTAGCCAAATAGTTTCTCAAATCATTGATTTATTGAAAAAGGATGAAAACATAAATACTCTTAGTTTCAATGTTATTCTAGATAGGGTGATTGCCCTGGATGCTGGATATGTCAAGTTTGTCATGGATGTCAAAGTGTTGTTGGACAAAAGATGGAAAGATCATCAGGCTAACTTGCTCCAGATTCAAGAATATAAATGGCCTAGTGATTATGTTGTTTTCCAATGGGAGCAAAAATATCTTGCAGTTAAAGAGTGATTAGGCAGGGGACCAATGAGCATCATGCTGGCGTCAATAGACACCATCAAATCTTGAACGTCCTCCTTTTTGTCTCTTTCTATTTTTATGCTTTCCAATTTGTATTCAAAATATAATTGGTGGTATTTTTAAGACTTGTCAAAAAAGTATATATTGTAATAGGTCGTAGCAAGGGGTGGGTATTTGAAAAGACATTTTTGGAATGTGAAAGGTCCGAAGCTTGTAGCTTCCTTCACCCCTATAAGAAGGAAACCAAGACCTTGGCAAAGCTCTCCGGGAATTTTGATTTTTGAAAAGAGACATTATAAGTCATGATCTTTGAAGCATTTCAATAGAAAGCTGCATTTCTCTGGTGCCATTACTTCTAGTTCTCAATTACTTGTTGAATATCTTTGATACTTTATCTGGTTGTCTCCATATTGCATTTTCCTGGTTATTTGAATTAATATATCAAGGGTATGCTTAGTTCTTCAAAACACATTTGTTGGTTTGTGTGATTTATTTGACAGGGTTTTGACTTTGTAATGAAGCCTTGAGTTTAAGGCAGTGAGATCTCAAGTTAAGGAGAAAATATTGCCATGGTCAGTCAAAAGGAGCATAATGCACTATGGGTAAAAGCAAACCAATATTTCCCCTTTTGTTTACAATAAAGAATCAGGTCAATGAGACATGTATATGCTCTTTTAAGCTGTCAGATTGAGGATTGTATGTGATTGTTACAAAGGTTGATTATCATAGTAAATAATGGTGTAAAGAGTTTAAAAGGTGGCAATCACCAATCACTTAGAGAGCAAAACAATCACCAGTTTGAGGCAGCCTTCTTCTCACAAGGCAGTCATCATTCACAAGGAAAGAGGACAGTGGGCTAGGCAAGAGGTCTTCATTTATTCAAGAGGGCAGTTAGCAAAAATAGTGAATGTGCAAGAAGATCAAACCCTAGGCAAGTTTATGCAATGCATATAGGATTACAGTTCCTATAGTTCATCTGCAATATCAAAAGAGAGCTTATTTTACAGAAAAACCAACAACTCTGCAAACTTTAAGCTAGTTCAAATTGCAAATCAAGAAGCAACAGAATACCATACCTGGCTGTACACCCAGCTCAATCACGTGTAACTTTGAAGTGAGATGCCCTCCAATGATTGTTTTTGAAGCAAAGGAAATAAGGATGGAAGGATTTTCATTGCTTGCAACCTATAGAAAAACAAAATCAATGTTAGGAAACACTCCACAAATTTTAGAGACAAGATGAAAATTGAAGCACAACAAGAAAGAAGCATCTGATGTGGTAGATAAAATAATCTCAAAGAGTGGAAGATAGTTTTACCTTAAATGATGTAAATGTGGTTGCATGGGCTTCTAGAGCTTGACTTCGCTACTGCTCTACAAAAAACAACTGCATGTTCCCCTTGACAAGTTGTGGCCTCTGTCCATAGAATTTTGTTATTGTCAATAACAATTGTAAACCCCATCAATTAAGGAATATAATAATATCATATCCATTAGATAGTACACACCTCAGGTGCTTCTGGAGAAATTCCAATCAAAACAAGCCACTTTTCAGTAGGATCACATCAATAATTTATTATCTGGTTGCCTATTAAATTGGTCATTTGCTTAAACATTTAGACATGTTCAGAATCCCCTATATGCCCCAATAATTTGACATGTTAAAAAGAAAACAAAAAACAAAAGAAAGCACATCAGCAATAGAAAACAAGCTTTGCATGAATACACAAAAATAGACTTTCAGTCAAATTTAATATTGCACCTTGCTTTGCTTTAGGAATATTATAACATAAAGAGCACGTAAAAAGTAGACATTTTTTTGAATTTTTCAGAGCTTTTCATTACCTTCCAATTACCAATGATACACTGAACTCTGTGTAACATGTCCCAACATCTTTGGTGTGATCCACTTCCAAAACACAACCTATGAATTACAAGTTTGTAATATATGAGATATCATGAACTATCTTTGTGTGTTAATAAAATAACACTAGTAGATACAAACTGGGCTGAGAAATAATCCAAGTACCTAAATTTACCATAGCATATGGAGAGAATCATTCACACTAGGATCAATGAAGGCCTCCTACTTGGCATTACATTTCACAGAGAATAAAACTAAACGAATTTATGTCATCAGAACAAAAGAAATTATCAGAGCTAGTAGAATGGTGGCTTTCCCCGCATCACCGTGAAGGCCCAACAACCACCATGTGGTGTTGTAGTGGTCTTCTGCACAACACCATTCTCTAGATTGGCACATGTTCGCATAGTCCATGGTGAAACCCTATCACCCTTTACACCATTGTCATCAATTCCTTGAAAACACTATTCAATTACGACTTTTATATTGCCTTCAAGAAATTGTCTGTGCTCTATTGATTTATAGCTCTTCATACAACACTATGATATCTCCTTTGATGCCACTATCATATGACTATTTGATACCACTGTCATTGGTCTTCTCTCAAATTCAAACCTTACTCTTTTCACACTTTCACTCATAGGTTTTGAGTCAAGGGAGTCAAGTCTAGAATGTAACATTATTGTTCCTATGTTTGCAATAAGAGAATACTATCATTTGAATCTAATATCTCTGTCACACCTCATTATTGATCTATTCCCTTTTTCAACAATCATATGGCTGTGATACGCTTCTTTGCTATGATGACTAATCATTGCATGATAATGTAGACTATCACCGTGTTTGTGTCACAAGCATTTGACTGTATTGTTAGATCACGTGTATTCTTATGGTCTCACAAACTCTAGGAAATAACCTAAGACCCTTGGATTTCCTTAATACTCTCCTCTAACCTGTCATGCTCTAACAATCTCTTACATTGTCCTTTATCACCAACCATATACTTATAGACTACTTTTAGAAGTTTGTTTACTGTCCTCTTTTATATTTTCCATAGGTTGTAACTCATCCATTAGCATCTTGAAATTTTAAAACAAGATGCTTAACACTTCTATCATGATTGTAAGTGTGATTGTGTAGGCTATCTTGTGACCTGCACAGGTGACCTATGGATTATTTGTCATCTATCCTTCATGCACACTTGTCATACAGTCCCTAACTTATAACTGTCATCTACAACATTTCCATGACACAAAACCTTAAGGCCTAATTCATGAAGAAAATGTCTCATAAAAATCCTTATATACTACCTTCTACTCACAATGTGGAGATAGAAATCACTTACATACTCCTATGCCAAAGAATATGCTCTTGTTCACAATAATCTTAGGATTCACTTATATTTACAAAAATCTCATTAAATCTCTTAGAGACACCACGCTTTAAGCAACATTGCCATGAAAGGCTTGTCATACTACTCTCTGTCATTTGGTTTGACATGTCATTATACATTGCCTTCTTATTCTCTATTCATTGTTTTTAATGAGAGAAAACTTTTGTGACTCCTCAATGAAACATCACATACCTATGACTGCCCTTGTGACTGTAATGAAACTCGTTCATATTATCTTCACAAACCATTTACTTGAGTTATTGTCTTTTGACTTGATTACAATGACTTCTTTTTTACCTTGTTTGACAAGGTTTAACATGGAAAACCTCCATAGATTTTGATGAAGGTGCTAGGGTTTAACAGACCTAAGATCTTATCACTATTCATAGATTTTAATATTCATAGAGGCAAAATATACCATGGAAAACAATGGAAAATAACTCATATTTCATAAGTAGTAATTTGTGTTTTTCACATATTCATTTGAGAAATTAATATTCAAATGTCAATTTTAATTGGGTGTTCCTAGTGCATAGCTTTGTAACATTTGGATCTAGTATCCCTACATTAGGAAGCTTATGCAAATATTAAATTCATGAAGAGACAGTGAATAGAAAAACACAATCATAGTGTTATCTTTAATAGGTACAAGCCTGTGTTAAGAAAGGCAGTGAGCAATTTTTATCAAAGGATAGTGGGATAGCACTTGGAGATGCTTGGTCAAGAGGCAAAACATGATAGTCCTTAAGGGATCGATTGAGTAGTAGCAACATCAAAATTACAAACTTATCCTTAAATCCCTACAATCATGTTCTAAAATTACATGGAAAACAGGTACATTTCTTCATTTAAATGACAAAAACACAAATCTTATCTAATATATTTAGTAGATCAAATACAAAGCACCAAGAAAAACTAATCAAGGGTAAAATTTAATTGTACTACCTGAATAAAATCAGAAACGGATAAAGGTTGTTTCAGACCCAATCAGTTTATATTTGAATGTATTGGAGAATGCGGAAATATGGGAGCATGAAAAGAAAAATGTCTAGAATTTTATGTAAATATGTAAATAGAATATGTATATTGGAGGCAATGTAAACTCCTAAATCCTTGATAATCTAAGCAAGGAATTTTTCTGCAATGTTATTGAGTTGGCTGCTTGGTCACCTAGCATATTGATTGTTCAGGGATATACACACCATTATATAAAGGACGTCTTATGTGGTAGAGATAGACTCTGCATATTGATAGCTGATATGTTTCAATATGTATTCGTCACAGACATTTTCATGCATATTCATATCCACTTATGTACATGCATATATACACTCTATTAGATATCTTTTTTTTTAGGATTAACCACTTGGAATATTTAATACTCAAGTGATTCTTTCAATGAGCTATCATTGTTACACTCATCTCTTTATATATATATATATATATATATATATATATATAAATCTACACATTTTTACATGCATATATGTGTCTATGTGTATATACATACAAACACACAAGTACATGTATATGTGTATACACATAAATACAGATATACAAATGTATGTATATATGTATAGAGTAAATTATATATGCAGATCTCTCTCAATCACCTTTATATGGGAATTTGCATTAGGTCAAAAATTGTTGAATTAGGTATTTACTTGTATGTATCCCATATGCTATTGGTGCAGGGTTGGGACATGTCTTGATTACAGAGCATGCTCCCCGGATTTGGGGACATTTAAAATATAATTTTTCCTAAACATAAAGCAAAGCAAAAAACACTAAGCAAACCTGGATATGAACAATTTATAGCCATTGAAGAGACATTTTGCATTATTTTCTCTTTATATTTTCAAGTACCAATTCATTGACTTGGGAAGTAGCTACACATTCAGACACATTTATGCATCTCTTTATGGTTCAATGTTTCATTGTGCCCTCCAATTATGTTTTCTGGGGATGCAGGGGAGAGGGAGTATGTGGAAATATGAAAAGTGAATGCCTAGAAGCTCCCCTAAAATGCAAGGAATATAGTTTGAATAGGAAATTACCATGGGAATGGGGAGTACGTGATTGGGCCAAGAGGATGAGAAAAAGGGAAATGCAATTTAACAAAGTGATGATTGGCAAGTTTTTCATAAGGAATAGCTATATTAGTATATATGAACAACAAAATGCTCTTTTATAGCTATATAAAAATTAAACTTCTAATTAACAAGTAGTGCAACAATTTTTCTTTCATGAATACAATATGAATTCTAGTTGACCAATAAGCACACCAGAAGATTCTAACTTAGTATGGTGATCCTCAAATCATAAAACCATAAATATGTCAAACAGGACCCAATTTATATCACCAGCATTGAAAATAACCATGTGAGAGGAAGACTCATCTTGAAGGAAGATAAAATTGATGGAAACCATGGTTGGAGGTAGAAGCAAGCCCCAAGTCCCTATCAAAGTGTAGGTGTTGAAGAATTAACATCATCATTATCACTAAATGAGGCAAAGAAAATTTGATAATGCCCATAGAAATTAAGCTTATATCGGAGGGCCTGGTGTGGCAATCTTGTGGGACTGCAATTAACTTGTCTTGGGAGATTTTATCACAACTACCAAAAATTAGAGAGGAAGTCGGCAATGAGCATCTGTTTTGATCTCTTGGAGTATGGATGAGAAGTGAGAAGTTGTATGTTTGTGAAGAACATCATATGTACCGCTTTAAACAAAAAACATGACATTTTGAACAAAAACCCTTACATTTGGAAGCTTTATAGGGCTTCTCAATATAAGCTCAAAAAACACCAAAATACGGGAAGAAGTTTGCACTGAGTCATACTACATTACTGATATCCTTGTGTCCTAAAGTTATACTTTCCGCAGAAGTCCTCTATTCTCCATCAAACGTCTGCAAAAAGGCTCGAGCTTCAAACAATAATCCTCTTCATACATGGCAAACTCATTCATTAATGAGCATCCAACGAGAAGAAGATGAAGGATTTTTTGTACTAAAGATATCAGTTCGAGCTTACATTCCTTTGTGTGGCTCTCAGCTCTCAAACTAAGGCTCTCAGCTCTCAAACTAACGAAAGGACAACAGAGGAAATATTTGCATCCCACCAATAATTTCTCAATTGTAGCAATGGAGAGGAAATGATTAGCATCCCGCTAATAATTTTTCAATTCAAAGTATTTTTTTTAATTACCCACTTTTATTTGTGTGACTAACTATTTAGTTATTTTTATTTGTATGACTAAATAATTATTTAGTCAATGACCAAGTTAGTAATTTATTTACTCATTTATAGCTGGGTTGCAAAATATTAGTAGAATTTAGTCATTTTTAGTTGTTGTGACTAAAAGTTTTAGTCATGTAGTCATTTATTTGCCAAATTCTACTAGTGAATGATTCATTCGATTATTGTAAATAGAGGTGGTAGGAACTAACTCTTGAGCTATAGTGAAAAGTGTCCTATTCTATGTATAATTTTAGGGTAGTTCAAAGGGTGCGTAGGTATATTGATTCAGCTAGATAGTTTTGGTTGGCTTGGTTACCTTTAGCCTTTCATCCACCCTTTTTCTTGTTCCCAATCCCTAGTTGGAAGGGTAATCAGGCAATAGACATAGTAGTAAAAGAGCAAGATGGAAGAGAATTGAGGATAGATGAGGCTTTTATTTTAAGCAAGTTGAGGGATCCACATACCCATTTGAATTTAGGGAATTTTGCTTCGTGTATATGTAGAGAACTTAGTTGGTTGAGGACAAGAAACAACTTAAGTTGTGGGGTTTGATGAACCCCAAAATTATCTCTATTTGATAATTTTTATCTCTTGATTTAGTGTGTATTTTATATCAGATTGCACTCTTTTAATACCCTTTTTATCCTATAAAACACAAAGTTTAATATGTATGATGTTTATTGAATGGTTGCATATTTAAAGTAGTTATTTTAAAGGTAAGGTAGCATTTTTTTGTCTTAGTCATGATATTTTTTACACTCCTAAGTTATTTGATTGCAACAAAATGATTGAAACATAATTAATCACTACCCTGCAACAACCAGGATTCATTTCATGCAACCAAGGTTGTAGATCACTTATAGCAAAGACTGTAGTCAACATGTAGCTGAGATTGTAGCATGCCTGTAGCAAAGTAATGAACAAGGACAACTAGAAAACTTCAACTTCTCATGTGCACAAAAGGAATTTGTATGAAGATAGATGAGCCAATCAACTCAACCTTGTTCTTCTCAACAGATTCCCTATCATCCTTCTTTTAAGCGTATTTAATTAAATGTTGTACAATCTTGGTTGGAAAGTAATCTTACCCATCCAAGGATTAGTTTCCTAGTTTTGTTGTTATTTCCTAAATAAAGCATCCATCTTTTACATATCTGTGAGTAGTGGAGATGCATGTAGCAACAATAATACATATATATGATAGACAAGATCTAGTAGAGGATATTAATAAATTTAGAAAAGATATTGTGACTGATTGAATTTAATAGGTTTTATGAAATCAATAGAAGAGTGAATTTCTATTTTCTTCATTTCAGTACATTGTTGCAAGGAGTTTTGATTTAGTTATTAACTTAGGAAGAGGGAGAGAGGAAGGCTCATTTTTATCCAAGCAAGGGTCCACTTGTGGTGGACTATAGTTAGGTCCCTACCCTAGTTAGTTTAGATGCACTTACAGTTTAGCATCCTTTTTATCATAAGATTTCAACCTGTAGCCATTAACTTGTGTATTTTCCAATATGTTTTAAAAGCTTTCTAGTTTTGGGATAGGTTTCCTTTATGTGTTAATCATTCACTTTCTTAAAGTTTGTATTTTTCTTCCCCTATACATAGCGTTAGGACCTTAGTCTCTTAGGAATCCAAAATCGATACATATAGTACAAATATCATGCCAATAAACACGTCCCTAGGTTGATAGGTAAATGAAGCACAACATGAACCAAGTGGCTTCCTGATTAGTGGATAGTCTATCCATCAAGTTGGATGTGAGTTTTTGCTCCACCAAGTTTAATTGAGGATTGTCTAAGCTCGTCAAGGACCATTAGATTTGTTTTTCATCTGAGACACCTAATTACTCCTAACAAGTTTCCTTCCACTAGGTAACTTATGATCATCCATACAAATGATTGGACTATCACATCTAACACTTATAGTACTAGCATCTTGTTTGTATACAATTCCATGGTGAATTCCCTTTTCTAATACCATAACCCCTCTAATCATTTTGCCACTATATTTACCAAAGACAGCCTCCACACTTACATCACTCATTTTGCTTACATAAATCCAATTTTTGCTAAAACAAGAATATGTATATCTCCAAAGTGACTTCACCCTTCCATCCTTAAACAATACTTTGAAATTACCTTGACCAAAAAATATGTGTTGTGTTATCACCTTAGAAGACATCACCTCCATTATACCTTTCATATTATGAAAGCCACTCTATGAAGAGCCATATGAAAAGAAGCTCTTGAATCTATTAGCCATGCATCATCACATGCATGAACAACTACATATACCATAAAAAATCTCCATCTTCACCTTATTCTTCACTAGAAGAATTTAAATCTAAAGAATAATCATTGATGCCTTTCCTTTATTTGTCTTATTAAACTTGCATTCTCTTCTAAAATATGTGGATTTTCCACAATTCCAATACTTTACCTTATATTTTATAGTAGATTTAAATCATTTATCTCCACTCTTGCCCTCACCTCTACCTCTCACCATGAGAGCATACTTTTCACCACCATATGTGGGTTTACTTCTCAATTTTTTTTGACAATAGAGATGCCACAACTTTAAACTTCAACTAAGAAGACGTAGTGCTAATTGCCATAAATCTGGAAGAGAACAAAATAATGTTATACATTGATCCTCTTCATCCATAACCATGTCTATAGATACTAAATGACTCACAATGGTATTGAAAGCATTAAATGACCAATAATTGAATCTCCATCATTTATTCTCAAAGAATACAATTTCTTTGTCAAGAAATTTTTGTTAGCAAAGGACTTAGTTTGATATTGAGCCCCTAATTTCTCCAATAGAGTTCAAACAACATGAAATTAGAAAGACAAAGTCTAATGGTGCTTCCTGCCTTTCTATCAAGTTTATTCTAATCATTTGAATCCATTCTAAGAGGATTAAATCCTTGAACTATTATCATTGCAATCTATTGACCTCTCTCAACAAAAAGATCTTGTATTTTGAGTTTCCACAATTCAAAATTTTACCCATTGAACTTTCAATTTCAATTCTTGATGTACTTTCCATGATAACACAAATTTGAAATGAGCACAAACTACTCTCATTGTGATGCAAGAGCATTTGAGTTCATATGCATCCTACACCACCCAAAAACATTTGTGAAGTTTTGTTTTCAGTTTATGTTATGTTTTGAGTGTATTGTTGTTTGTAGTTCATGTCATCTTGCTTTCTTTGAGTGAACTACAAGAAGGTTTTAGGCTTTTTTTTTTTGTTTTAGTCATCAATAGTAGTGCTAGGAAGTCATTAGTGTGTAGTTTTAGACACAAATTAAGTTGTTGCAAGTCTATTTTTCATTAAAATGAGCTACTAAAAAATGGTGTCAATAACTGTGTGTGAAAACATCAAGGCTTTATATGTGTGACATGAGATTTATTATACTATTGGCCAAATTTTTAGTGTTTTGAAATGCTTTATCTTGGTTGACAGTGATAGGAAGAGTAATGTCTTAGTGTTACTTTATATTTTAAAAGGTTGAGTTAGACTTTCCTAGGTGATTAATGATCTACAAAAGAAAATTCAAAAGACATGCTTTAAGTTCAAAGCTCGCTAGTTGTAGCTTACTGATTTAGATAGGGGTTTCTTTTTATCTTCTTGCAATTTGGCATTTGATGAGTTGTCATATTGATTAATATTGCCTTTGACAATGCAAAATTGATTCTAGTAAGATTATTCCTGAGGTATTTGATGGCTCGTTAATCTTATTGGTAGAAATTTTTTATAATTACATGTTCCTTTATTCTTCTTTTCTCCCCACTTGCAACCTTTTAGTTTTCCCTCAATTCATGGCATTGGTTTATGTCTTATCCTCAACCTATTTTGATTAGTAGATATTTTATTGAGGATTTCTTTGGCCATGTGGTATTGTTGAAACCTTTTCTTGGCCATTTGCATTCATCATGGTTGTTACACCTTTATTTAGGTTACGTGGATGCAAATGTTTTCTTGAGGATTTCTTTGGTTGTGTGGTTTTGTTGAAATATTTTCTTGATCATTTGCATTCATCATGGTGGTTGCACCTTTATGTAGATTGCATGGATGCTTCTCTTTAAAAGTTACAATACAAGTTTATATCAACCATAACCAATACTAGAGAGACCATGGGAAGATGTGAGTATGGACTTTGTTCTTGGATTGCTGAGAACGTAGTGAGGTAATGACTCTATTTTTGTTTCAGTTGATAGATAGATTTTTAAAAATGACACACTTTATTTCATGTAAGAAGTCAAATGATGCTGTACATGTTACTACATTATTCTTTAGAGAGGTGGTTAGGTTACATGGTTTACCAAAGAGCATTGTCTTGGATAGGGATACAAAATAATTTGTAAGTCATTTTTGGCATACTTTATGGAGGAAGTTGGACATAAATTTGGGTTTTAGTCTAGCCTATCATCCACAAATTGATAAGAAAATAGAGGTTGTAATAGAAGATTTAGAAACTTGTCGAGATGTTTTATCGAGAGAATCCAATTCAATGGGACTTAATACTAGAACAAGCTGAATTTGCTTATAGTTCAATAACCTAATCAATGGAAGTACAACTGAAAGTCCATTTCAAATTGTTTATGGTTACAACCCAAGAGGGTATATGAATTAATAAATACTACTGATTTGGGAAGGCCGAGTGCTATGGCAAAAGATTTTGTTGAATACATTTAGGAATTACATAATGAGGTGAAGAGTAACTTGGAGAAGAGCACAATGAAATACAAAGAACATGTAGATATCAAAATGAGAGAATAGGAATTTTAGATTGGAGACTTGGTTTTGGTACATTTGTGGAAATAGGGGTTTACTCAAGGGACCTACAATAAATTAAAATGGAGAAATATTGGATCATGCAGAGTTTTGAGAAAGTTTTCATCCAATGTGTATGAGATTGAACTTCTAGAAGGAGTGTATATATCTTTGAATTTTAATGTTGTAGATTTTATAATTACCATGAAGGTTAGACAAGTGAAGAAGATGTATTTTCATATTTGTGTACAAAAAGAGTGAATACAATAGTTACCATAGAAAGAGTGGAATGAAGTTGAGGCAATAATAGACTCCTATGCGATCAAGAAAATAAGGGGATGAGAATACGAAGAGTATTAAGCAAAGTGGAGAAACATAATAATAGATGAGGCAACATGGATGAGTGCATCCAAGGTCACCAAAAATGGAATCACCATTCTTAATTTCATAAAATGTTTAGGAGCCTCAACTTGTGAAACATTTCTCCTACCTAATGTGTCTAATGCAGGAGCATCCGAGCTCATACGTAATCTTGCACCACCCCAAAACATTTGTGAAGTTTTATTTTTAGTTTATGTTCTATTTTGTGTGTATTGTTGTTTGTAGTTCCTATCATCTTACTTTCTCCAAGTGATTTATAGGAAGGTTTCGGGCTTGTTTTTGTTTCATTCATGATTAGTAGTGTTAAGAAATCATTAGTGTGTAATTTCATACCCAAATCAAGCTATTATAGGTTTATTTTTCATTAAAATGAGTTGCTACAAAATGTCAATAGTAGCTATGTGTGCAAACATTTTTTTTTATATGGGAAACATGAGATGTATTATACTCATTGCAATCTATTGACCTCTCTCAACAAACTTTATTGTCATTGAAATGCTTCATCTTGGTTGGCAGCAATAGGAAGAGTGATGCCTTAATATTTCTTTAGATTTTAAAAGGTTGAGTTGGACTTGCCTAGGTGATTAATGATCTACAAAAGCAAATCCAAAAAGACATGTTTAAGTTCAAAACCTACTAGCTATAGCTTACTAATTTAGATAGGGGTTTCTTTTCATCTTATTGCCAATTTGGCATTTGGTGAGTTGTCATATCAATCAGTATTACCTTTGGCAATGCAAAATCAATTCTAGTAAGATTATTCCCAAGATATGTGGTAGTTTATTAATCTTATTGGAAACAAAAGTTTTGATTACATGTTGTTTTAGTACACTTTTCTCCTAGCTATAACCTTTTAGTTTGTGGCATTCATTTTTGTCTTATCCTTGACCTGTTTTGATTTGCAAACATTTTCGCGGTATTATTGAAACCTTTTCTTGCTCATTTGCATTCATCATGGCTATTGTACCTTTGTTTAGATTGCATGAATGCCCTAGGAACTAGCATGGGAAAAATATCAAAGGTTTTTGCCAAGGTTTCTTGGGGAATAGAGGTGTCAAGAAGAAAAAAAGAGATTGAAGATGGAAGAAAGAAAAATAAAATAGAGGATATACATAAAGGTACATAATTGATCAAATTTTATTTGTGAAGAACCAACTACAAAGCCCACCTATAGCCTTAAGACAAATGTTTCCATTTTTATTTCTTAAACATATTTTATGAGCTACAAAACCATAAACAAAGCATTGCCAATTGTTTATTGCTTTAAGAATTGCATGGGGTGTACAAATTTATGTTTGGTCGTGAGATTTGGTAGATTTTAATTAATCTCCTTGATCTTGATTGCATTACATTGAAACCACATATCTCCCAAGATAAGAGCATCCTCCTTCTCAAGTATCAACTTGTAACCAACCTCTAATACCAATTGTTGAGAAAAATGGATGGAATATTTAATTTAGGAGTTAATTTTTTAATTTATATTAGATTTACATCAAACTTATAATCACTACACATTTGAAATATGTTTATAAACTAGTAATGAGAAAACCCTTTTAGAAAAAAAAAACTCAACATAAAATCAAAATCACCCATTCTATTATCAATGAAATATGATTCCAATACAATGAGAAAACTAATTTATAGTGTCTCTAGTCTATGCTCCAAATCTAGCAAAATATTCCTTGTATTTTGACAACACCTCCTTACTCTAAAGGCATCTATGTAAAACCACTATCCCAAGTCTACATATATAAGAAAGTGAGCAACAAGGAAACTAACTTACTAAGTTTTTCCAAACTTACTAGATCAAGAAAAAATATTTTCCTAAACTTATTAAATGAATAAAACACTTGGTTTTTCTACTCAATGCACTAAGTGGGATTTCCCAAGGTGGATGCCCAAATAAGACTGTACCAACCCAAAGTCATTCTAACTTTCAAGGCAATTGCCACATCAAATACATTTTCACGTGAGCCCCCAAATGAAATGCATCTTTAATGTTATACATACAAAATTACAAAGTAGTCCCAAGAATATCTAACTTAGTGTGGTGTCTACATCCTAAGACATTACAATGTTTTATGTAAGATGCAAACACCTAATCCAATAGGTTGTATGTACGAGTTTGAATCAAAATAGAGCACAAACCATTCCTAGTCTACTGGAGCTCCATTATCTTAGAATTGATAGTACAAGTTTGATTTGGATCACCAAGCACACACTCCATAGAAACATCTATTGTCACATATAGAGCTAAGCAACTCTATCATTCTTTGTTGATTTTAGCATTTATTTTAGTATATTTTGCTTCCTTCTAGTATCAATTCTTATATCTAGGTTGATTGTGATTATGATTGTTTTATACCTTAATTAACCTAGATACCCCTTAGAGGATTTTCCCCCCTCTTCCATAACCATGAGTTTGTTTTACTATAGGCTCAATAGTAGCACCTTCTAATAAGGGAGATTTAGTAATATTTTAGTAATAAGACTACAATAGGATGTTTTTTGTTTTAACCTCCAATTGGATACATCTAAAAAATTATCTTGAAATTGATTCTACAACAAAAATTGTATATCTTCATCCAAAAATTAATCCCATATTAGTTAGAAGACTTCATCTACAACAACATATACAGTTCAATATATCATGATCCTTATGCCAAGAAGGGTGATGCCACAATGAAAGTGGCCCTCCTACTAAAATAATGGTTGAAATGATTGTAGATGAATATAGTTGGTTTAGGTCCGGACAACTGAGAGGGGGGGTGAATCAGCTGTCACACATTTTCAATCTTTTCTATCTTTAATCTTCCTTTGCCACTTATAATCAATTTAATGATATAAACATTTCAACATCAATCAATAACATATGAATAGAAAACATAAATAACACATTTGACACCAATATTTTGATGTGAAAACCTGGTTAAGGGAAAAACCACGGTGGGGTTTAACCCACAAAAATTAATACACTGTTAAAAGTATTTTTACAAATGGGAATGCACATGCATTCGAGCTCACTGCTCAAATGGAGGCTCGCTGCCTATGGAAATATTACAAGATAATGACAGAGATTTGAACTGATTAATAGCATCTACCCATGCAAGAATTTCAGTTCCAGTTAAGTACAAAAACTGATCTTACACATTTCATCTTTGCTCTGCTCTTCTTACTATTTTGCCTTCATTCGTACTTTGAATTTCTACTCTTCACACATACACCTTATTCACATACACAACACACACTTAATCATCCAATTTCATCAGCTATATATATTCACAATATGATCTACAATCATTCTATCAGTTGGCTTCAACAACACTTAGAACTTTTATGAATGCTCTGCTTTGTCGGCTAGATCTATGCATAACTTAAGGTGCGGACCAAAACTTGCTCTTGAAAAACATCACTCATGTCGGTCATTATCACTATCATCATCATTTGTCCAACAAATAACTTCCATACATCCAGAATCAAGATCTTCTGCAAGGTCAGCCTGTTCTTCTTCTGTCTGCTCTGAAAAATTGGAACCTGGTACTCAAAGGCTAATATCTTTTGAATCCTTCATCACCGGAGGATAAAAATTTGGATTTAGACTATCTTGACAATGCATATAACTCCCCTAGATCTGTAGCTAATCATGACTTTCCACCAGAAAGATCTGGACCAAAATACCAGACGTTGATACTGCTCTGTTCCTAACTGCCCAAACTTAGACAAATTCTGAATCTGACTTTCGGTATGAACAAATTGTGTTATGAGGATGATTGGGATGATCTTAGTTGCCATCAATGACAACACCTAACAATGCAAAGCAGTGTCTCTTGCCAACAATCTCCCCCTTTGGCATTGATGGCAATACTTAGTGAAAAATGACTAAGTGTCTAGTGCAACTCCCCCTTTGTCTGTACACTTGTATACTTCACTTATTCTGATGCTCCCCCTTTGCTGAATACCTCATTTTTCATTGCCCTTCACTCCCCCTTTGACATCAATGGCAAAGGGTGGGGTCCGCAAGCCAAAACTCTACAAAAATTCTATATATACTGCCGCATATGTACAAATAATCATTAAGTCTTATTTACATGAACTTGATAATGTCTGCAAAGCTAGCTTTTATTTGCACAAGTTCAGAGGCCCAAATACTCTTCATTCCATCTAAAATGGAGATGTACCCACTTAACAAAAATGAATATGCTTTTGCCTTTGACAGATATGCTGGATCACTAGTCTGAGCTGCATTCTGAGCTTCAGATAGGGCATTATACATTGTCTCTAACTTAGGAGCAATTAATCCCCGGAGCTCACACATTCTCTTCATAATGTTACCCTTTTCTTTAACAAGCCTCTTTATCTCATCTGTCAGGCTGATTCCTTGACATTCTTGACTTATAGGCGAAATTGTTAGAGGATCAAAATTTTGAGAGATCTGACAATTTCTGTTCTTGCTCCTTTATCTTTTTCTCAATATCCTCATTAACTTTGGGCCATGATAGACATAATTTGTACATATCGCTTCCATCATTTAGAGCATTCTAAATTCTTTTTATGCTAATACCAAGTATTCTTCTATCATTTCCTATCAGATTCTTTATTTCACAAAATTTCTTATCCAGGAATTCTTTCTGAACTTTTGCCTCCGCATACTTCTCAAAGCACTCAAAATGAGTATTCATAGAACTTACAAGATTTTTTAGATGTTTGGAGGGGGAGTCAGATGGACTCTTCTGGTAGGTAGGCATTAACTTTTCCAAAATCCCAGATGCAAGCCCTAGTAGTTCATTGTCCTCCATGTGGAATTTTAACATCTTTTCTCTGGCCTTTACTTGGGTGAATGATGCTATTTTCATCTGTTGAATTGGAGAGAGCATTTGGATTGGCTAGACCTTGGGGTAGTTCAGGTTCATCAAGCTCACTCATCTCTTTTTCAAGAAGATTTTTCACTGCATCTGCAGTGTCTCTTGCAACATTTTCTGAACCATCCTTTTGTTCATCAGATTTCTCAATATCTACTTTATGTACTTCAACATTTGCACCATCTTCTTCTGCTTTATCTTTCTTTTCTCTTTCTTCATCTATCTCTGCTTTATCTTTATCTGTGTTCTCTGCAGAAGGACTCTTTCCAGTTTGTTCATCACTTGCTACCTGATCCAGAGGGCTCTGTGTAGCAGCATTATTCTCTTCTTTTTCAGAATGATCAGGTGGAGGAGTTACTCCTGCATCAACTAATTTATATATCACATCTATGTCTTCCTGATTGACTTGTTCCATTTCTGGAACATAGGCTTCACCCAACTTAGATTGTTGCTCGATGATGTTCTCTTCTTTACCATCCAAAACTTCTTCTGTGACTATAGGAAAATTGTGCTTTTTCAATGCTTTCAAAAGAATTTATTGAGTTTCTTTAACGATTTCACTTGTTTCTCCAAGCATGAGTTTGTTCATTCTCCTTTTGCTTCTAAAGTCATATTTGGCTTCCTTGAATATCATATCTATTTGATCAGGTGAAATCTGAGGACACAAATTTATCAGCTCATGTTCCCTGATTTCCATGTCCTTGCTCTTGGCATTTTATTTTCTCAATTCCAAAATATTTGCTAGACTTTGTGGCAACTCAAAAGTTATCTCAATCAGTGCCTTATTGTAGATGTTGAGATATCTAACAGATGCTTCTTCCAATACCCTTTTATCCACATCACTGTATTCATCATAGATTTCAATCATGGGTTTTAGATTACCATCTACCGTGACTGACTTTATCACATCCTCTAGGGAAAGTGTGGGCTTCTCAACATATTCCTCATATGCTTCTGTCTTTTGCCTTTTACTGGCCTTTTTTCTTCTGGAGGACTCTTCTTTGTTTACTTTTGTAGATTTTGTTCCGATGGCCTTTATTTCCTTGATTTCAATGTCAGAATCTATATCTTCTTCTTCTCTTATGCTTTCATAGGTCTGGTTGCTTTTGTTTTCTTCCTTTTCTCCCATTTTCTAGATGATTTTGCTTCCAGTTTTGTAGTCTTGGAAGGAGCAGGGGCAATAGCAGAGCTCCTAGTAGTTCTTGAAGTGGAAGAGAGTTCCATTGGATCACCTCTTTGTTTCTTATCTTGTTTCTCTTTCTCAACCTTCTCTGTTCTTTCTCTGAATTTTCTCACAGCTTCCTCAGTTAGGCCCAGATTTTCAACTAACTGCTCAACTTCTTTTCTTACTCTCCTATTGGTTTCAGGTTCTCTGAGCTCAATATGCAACATTAAACTCAGCTCCTCATAGGTTCCAAATCTTTCAACCATTGTGTCTTTGGGCTTGCTTAGAAGATGTTGAGCACACATATTCAAGATCCTTTCATCTACTTCATACCTCATGGGCATGATCCAAACAGTTATGGGTTCCACTGCTTCCATTAAACATTGATCAGTATCAACCATGAAGCATATTTCATTTTTGTACTTATCAACAATTGAATTAGGGATTCTTTCCCTTGAGTGCATCATACTCTAAATTTTTTTGAAGTAACCCCATATTGCAATTTTCTGAGCTTTGAAATCACCAATGCTGTGAAGATGATTTCTGATATGAACGACAATTGGCTCATCCTTAGTCCAGTGCACACCTTTTACCCCAGGTACTTCATTCATAAAGTAAAAGAATAGACATATAATCAATGTACCATACTTGAAAGTGTTTTTCTCATCTTTCTTGATTTTGTTTAAATTTTCAATCAGTTGGTTCTGTAGTAGTTCACACAAGTCATAATCAATATTTTCCTTTAGCATCTTGTATGCAGCATATATGGTTGTTCCAAAAACAAAATTTTCTCTGCTCGAGTGGTAAATCTTGTACCCAATCACCATGGAGGCAAATTTGACATCTGGTTCTATAATATCATTAATGGTCATTGCTCTTCTGTCAAACTTGGCACCGGTAGCATCAATCACTATCTAGTTTTTCACAGCTTTCAGCATGGGCAATCCTCCGGTTGAGTTTAATCCAGTTACATTTCTGATAGCATCCTTGGTAATCTTGAATGGTTTTAACAACCAAATGAATTCATCATGCATCCGACTCAAAACATATCAGACCCATTCATCCTCATCAAATGTTGGAAACCCCATAATCTGAATAAAGTGTTTATCCTGTAGTGCCTTATACTTGGGTTTAAGTTCATGATTTTCATCCTTGAGTTGTTTCTCAAACAAGTCTACATACCTTGAATCTCCAAACTCATCTATATTTGCATGAATATAAACCCTAATGTCTTCTACATGTAGCACACCATACAGAACACTTGAAAAAGCTCCTAATGGATCGACTTCAATTGATTTGTGAGAATGCTTCTTAAATTTAGGTCGAGGCCTTTCAGTAATGTCAACAACATGAGGAGTAGTCATTTAAATAGATTTTAGATTCAAAGATTTATAGAGAGGTACCTTTTTCTTTCGCGAGGTTAGGGCTGATCAGTTCCTGGTTGAATTCGTTCTATGCCTCAGTCTCTCGATTTGCAGCTCGAATGCTCTTCTTCTTGTTTTCTTCGAATGCAAGGTGATTCAAATGAGTGACCAAGTGACCTTTTATCTTTTGCAAAACCTAATTTGGCATTTTAATAAATGTGTTGCCCTAATTATATCTAGTTACATCATTTTTGACAGTTCTTCATGAATCACTTCGCAAGATTTCATATCAACATCTTTTCTTCCGAAAATCCTTCCAAAGGTTCTGGACTAATTTAGAATGTTCTCTTTTATTGTGCAAGACTTAGGCACCCACTTACTGACCAGGGGAACTTGATGTTCCATGTAGCTCCCCCTGAGCCAGAGCTTCTGACTTAATTCTCGAAGGAATTATCAGCATCTGATTTCGGTGCGGACCCATCACTATTGTTTATTGTATCTTTCTTTATCCAAATCTTGTTCATTTCACCCCGTATCTCATTCACATCAATTTTCTTTTTTCCTCTATCTTGTTTCTGCTCATCTGATTTTCTGTTTACCAGACCTCTTCTTCCATTGTTCCTATTTCTGCAGAATCTTGCAATATGACTTGATTTATTACAGTTAAAGCACACTTGATTTCCTCTTGATTTTCACTGATTAGCCACGTGTCCAATTCCATTTCAAGCAAAGTAGTAGCCATTGAAAGAATTGCCATTTGAGTTATTCATTATCATTCTACATTCATTAGATTTGTGACCATACCTCTTGCATTTGAAGCATTGACCTGAGAAGGATGGACCATTTTGATTTGCTCTACTTCTGCACTAAATATCGCTATGACCAAATTTATTGCAATTGAAACAATTTCCATTAAATGATGGGTATCTTTGAGCATTAGGCTGTCTTACCAGAGGTTTTCCAGTTCTATTCCTTTTATTCCTTGGTTGAAAATTTCTTTGTCCAGACCCGGAGCTTTCACCTTTCTCATATCTAAGATTACGCTTGTCATTATCCTTTTTTTGTTCTTCAATTAGTGCTTCGAGTTTAGTTGAGATTATTTTGAACTTCTCCTTATACTCATTTGCAATTTCTAGGTCATGTCTGAGAGTGATAATCTATCTCTCAAGTTCTCTCTCATTGTTTATGCTTTCTTGTAGATTAGATTCTAGGAGACCAGCTATTCCATCCAATCTGTAGCATTCTTCACTTCTCTCTTTCAGATTTTGCTTCATCTCTTCTTTAGATTTCTTCCTATCTTCAATTTCCTTGGTTAGTCTCATCACCCTAGTTTCCATCTCATGTTTTAGGACAGCAACTTCTTTAGCTAACTTTTCACATTCTTTTGTCCTTTCTTTTAGGGCCTTGTCTTCCAGTTGAAGAGGTTGCTCCTTTCCTTTTGCATTGGATTTGCTCAACTTTCCTTTTAAGATCTTAATGAAGTCTTCAACCTTTTTGAAATTATCTTGCAATTCTTGGATTTCTACCTTGGACTACTCAAGATCATCTAGGGCGAGATTAAGTTGCCCTTGAAGATTATATTCATTCATTTTTACTGCCTTCCCAGATCTTCCTTAAGCTATTAAACTTTTCCAAAGGAACCTTGCTCTGATACCAATTGTTGGTTTAGGTCCGGACAACTAAGAGGGGGGGGGGGTGAATCAATTGTCACACATTTTCAATCTTTTCTACCTTTAATCTTCCTTTGCCACTTATAATCAATTTAGTGATATAAACATTTCAGCATCAATCAATAACATGTGTGTTGAGAATTAAGGTGTCTCAACCTTGATAATTCCTTGTATTTTTACATTATATTTATTTATTTATTTATTGCCTATTGTATTAATTAGATGCAAATCCTATGTTGTCATATTGTGGGAGTTGGCACGGTGATGTGTCATCCTACATCGCATATGACCACATGTAATTTTGTCCTCACATGAGGAGATAGGCGTCCCACTTAGTGGTAGGAATATTTTGCCATGTGTCAGCATCTTGGATGTTGTGTAAGGGAATATTGACTGAAACAGTCATGACAGATTCCTATAACAGTTTTATGACATGTAAGAGTCAGAAATAGAAGGTTCTATGATAGATGAAGACGTGTCACAAGGCATCTTGGAAGAAGGCATCTTTGGGCACCCCAAGGAGGGTTTTGTCATATTGTAAGAGAATATGCTATTTATAACCTGTGTATGACAGATTCTCTTATAGTTGTAAGTTATGACAACTATGACAGATTCTATGATAGCCAGTTGGTGCGTAAGAGCATCTGTCATTGCCCAAATTGGAAATAGGCTACCATATTGGGATGGGGTGATATGACAAGTGTCATGACCATGCTGCAATGTTGGACAAGTGTCCCTAGGCGTGGGTTTTGGGCCATGAGGCCAAGTTGGACGCCCATTCCAAGATATGTTTAGTTTTGCCTTGAAAACTTCAATATATACAGGTGCTTGCAGAGGAGATGTAAGAGGTGATTAACATGTGTTGTTATGTTGCTAGTTTGTCTCCAAATATGAGTGTCGAAGACTCCTGAGAAGACTTGCATTGCAAGTGTGTTGTAAACATTGTTGTTTTGATAACACATTGTGTAGGTTTTGGGGTGTGGGGTTTTTTTACCCGAAAGGGTTTTCCCCACGTTATATCTTCTCTCTCTCTCTCTCTCTCTCTCTCTCTCTCTTTTATACCTACATTCTATGTGTATGTGCATTGCTGCAATATCTCTATTGTTGTATTAAACATTCTGTAATTGTAAAGGTTAAAATGAATTTGCACCCATCTCTCCTCATTAGATTAGTGTAGGAAGTGATTTCCTCACACCTTGCTTCCTTACAGTTGGTATCAGAGCTATTCTCTTTAGTCCTAGTTGTTGGATAGGGGTTTTGTGTACTAATCTTAAGTTGAGTGGGAGTCCATGCAGAGTATTCTGAAATCTTGTTGGAGGAATGAGATGGCAGGCACATCCAGAAGAATAGAGATGGGGATGTTTAACGGCACAAATTTTTAGCTACAGAAACTGAAGATGGAGTGTTATGGAGTTGATCATGTGGTTACATTTAGTATGATATTGATTTGGAGCTCCTGTTTGACAGTATGCAATAACCCTCATGCATGGTGGTTATGTTCTATCATTCTATGGTCGTTTGCAACAAAGTATTCATGTTGGGTGTTCGTTCTTGGCTCCTTGATCACATGGAGAAACTTGGGTTGCCATGACTGTGGTTTGATGTGCTTATGTTGGGTGCTTGGTTTTAGTCCCTGGCATTGGAAGACATTGTTTTGTTAACCTCGAATTCATGTAGGCTGTGGAGTTCATCATTGGATGGCTTGAAAGCTTCTGGAACAGCCTAGCTCCTTCGTATGCTTGTACATGGTGATGGTTGTGGAATTGGCCTACAAGTGGGCCTGAAGTTCTTGGACCTCTATTTCATTTAGTTGACTATACTTGCATGTCTGAGTTTCATATTGATTTGATCTGAGGGTTTTGTAGATATTCTGTTCAAAAATCTATGGTTATGCTTATCTATGTTATTCCATTATTCTGGTTTAACTATATTGGTATTTTTCAGACTGGTGTGTTTTCCAGATGATAAGTGGATATGGATCTGCATGTATGTCAGTGACATGGTGGTTTTGCAGGTTTTACATGGTCAATCAAAACTTGTGGTTTTGTAAATCCGTAGACAAACTATTTTTTTTTCAGATTATGATTCCTTGAGAGTGTTTCTGGATGTAAGATAGTTGTAGATTTGTATGTATGCTTCGTGCATAATATGAGGAGATTTGTATCTTTATCAGTGTGGAGATGTTGGTATGTGATTTATCACTCATCATTTCTACAACATATGCTTGTTTAGTTCCTTGACTACGATCACTCGTTTGTGGACTTGTTGGCAAATTAAATCTAGAATTGATTTGATGGTTGAGTCTTGAAGTCTACAGATTGTCTTCTTTGGTATCTTAGTTTGCAAGTTACTAATGTGATGATGAGTTTGCATGTTTCATGTTTGGGATCTACGAGTTATGTAATTTTGTGGGCTGATCACCTATTTGATTGCAGTGGGATGACTCAGATGTGGACTGTCTATATCCACAAGATTGATTCAGTATTTATGTAGACTTTGTTAGTTGGCCTTGTCTGTGGTCATTTGTGTATTTGGTATGTTGCTTTGGGATAAGAGGATGGATAATTAGAGTGCATGGATAGTCAGTTATTGGGACTTATAGCACATTTATCATAATGTCATGGATAGCTTGGTTACACAGTTTAGTGTAAGCTTTTGACAGTAATGGATTTATCTTCTTGACTTGGAGATCTTGGTTCTACTTTACTCTTTTGTGTTGCTAATATTGCTCAGGACAATTATTAGATTGTGTTAGAGCCATGGATGATCTTCATTAAGAGGATGGTTATCATGATGCCTAAATGCGGCGCAATGGAAGGCTGAGTTGAGAGTTCGTAATTACCTCACTTTCCGTCATCTCTCTATTCGGCCTCCCACATGGCATCTTGCAACCATCTAAAGCAACCCAGAAGCTAGACAGATGCTACCAAGGTATCCCAGTATCGGGTCACGGCATTGGAATGTAAAGGGACCATTCCGAGCGTGCATCCAATGACGATTTCGTTCCAACTGTGATGCCCACAGAGCCTCGGCATAGCATCTAGGTCGCTTCCGCATGTCCCCGTAGCAATCACATTATCCTACACCAAGGAGCCTGAGCTGTACCCTTAGGGGACTTGCCCATTCTTAAATAGCTCGTATACCTTGGCACAACACATGGTTCCATCCTACGGGGGCATGCGAGGGGGTCAGCATGGACAACGCCATGGAATGCCTTGATAAGCTCAGTATCATAATTTTAGTGGGAGCTTCAGTAGTGATGTTGGATTCATCATAAGTGATGGATGATCTTCTGCAGTGGATATTAGTGTCATGGAGGAGCTCTTGGTTTTGAGATTTCTTTGACATTTTCAGTTTTGCTGTCAGGAGATGGTTATCTTCATATGTTTGAGATGTTGACATCTTGATTGAGGTGTCGGGTTTATGATTTGTCAGTATGACATGTTTATCCTTTGTTTAGAGATGTTGTTACTATGTCATGATTTACTCTTGATGCTAGCTTAAAGTTTTGGCATGATACATGTTCTCTTGAGACAGGATGTATGCATCATTGTACACTTTGTTGTATGTGATCTTCTTACGAGGAGATGGTTAGATCATGATGTCATGATGGGCTTCTTGATCATGCAGATGTGCAGTGGGAGTTCTGACAGTGATCTTGTTTGTTCTCTTTGGTTTCGAGTATTAATCATTTCTTGAAGCTTCATGATTTTGCAAGATGCATTTGAAGTTGGCATGTATTGGTTGATGGATGCTCATGGATACTAGAGAGACTTGAGGTGAGGCTTGAGATCTCTTGTTGTAGGGATCATGTGTTGGAATGGTTAAATTTCAGCAGAAAGACCGAGAAGCCTTCACTTGTTATGGACGTGAGTTCATATTTGAACTTGAGAGGAGATTGTTCTTGGAGAGAGTATATGAGATTTGGTGTATCTCAATGGATCATTCTCATTCCCCACTCTTAGTTCAATTGGCAGAAAATGTTTTGATAGGTATTGCCCTGTTTATTTTAGATTCATTTTGTTTTATGCTTTGATTTCTCATGGATATGAATCTTGAGCTACATTTATTGGTTCTGGAGGTTTCATTTGAGGGATGTTAGCATGGTCATCTTCTTGATTCGTATGTTTTGTTTTATGATGTTCATTTATGAGGAGTTTAGGAGATGTGATTGGGCTTATTCCTTGTTATGGAATGGTTATGAGTTTGATCTACCTTGATTAGAGAGGCTTACATCGATATTAATGTTTATTTGATCTTATGAGATTGAATGGTTGGGTGTTGTTAAGGCTTTTCAGTTGGGGTTTTGTGAAGGAGATCATACTTGGCACAACTTAGCACTTGCTGGTGTTGGCAAAAGGACATGATATGGTTTGTAGTTTCTCTTTATGGTCTAATATTTCTTCCTAGAGGTTCTTATTCATCTAGTATGATCACTGGGTTTGTGGTCATTTACTGTTGTTGTACTTTATTGTTTTTTGGCAACAGTATGTGTTCTTTTTGATGTGGACTTGGGAGAAGTGGAGGAGATCAGAGGTGAGAGAGTGAGTAGAAAATTGTTTGTGGAAATATGCTATGTTTTGCAGCAGTTGGTTGTAGTTTGCAGATCACTGTGATTGTTCTTTGTATTATATGTTTGTATTATAAGCCATCTTTTTATGAAAGTGCTGATTGGTAGACTTTGAGTTACTTCAGTTGGCATTGCTCATGCAGTTTGATTCCTAGGATGTATGTATATCTTTGGTAGATGGTTTTTCATTGGACTGTAGTATCAAAGGTCTTCAGATTTTTTGCACATCAATGGTTTTGGTGTGTTTTTTATCATGGGAGATGGTAACTTTGAGCAGGATAGTGGATTATACAGGGATGAGAGTTGCAGTATGGGTTGGATATGTCATGTGCAAAAGTTCTATCAATGGTGGTTATTTATTTGAATGTAAACAACTAGCTGTGGTTGTTGTTCTAACTGTTTTGGAGCTTATGTGCTCGATCTTGTTTTGAAGATGTTTGGACTTCAAAGTTATGTTCTGTTAACTAGGTTTGAAGTTGGATACATTGATGTGTCTGTGTGACACTTAGTGTTTCATCATATTTTTGGCATTCTAATTTTTTTTCATGTTGGTGATCACTTGGAAGATGTTACAGGTGCTTCTATAAAGCTAGTGAGCATAGTGGAGTTCAGTTGAGCTGAGTATTTGGCAGCTACTCATGCTTGCAAGGAAGCCATTTGTCTTAAGATATTATGTTCAGATATTGGTGTTGGTGCATGATAGTTTACTATCTGTTGTGACAGTCAGAGTGTGATGTTGCAGATGCATTAATGAAACCAGTGGGCACAGAGAAGTTCAGATGGTGTTCAAAGTCTATAGGCCTTTCCGCCTATAGCAGTTAAATCTTGTTAGTTCTATTGGCTTTTATAAGGTGTTTGACAAGTGGGAGAATGTTGAGAATTAAGGTGTCTCAACCTTGATAATTCCTTGTATTTTTACATTATATTTATTTATTTATTGCCTAGTGTATTAATTGGATGCAAATCCTATGTTGTCATATTGTGGGAGTTGGCACGGTGATGTGTCATCCTACATCGCATATGACCACATGTAATTTTGTCCTCACATGAGGAGATAGGCATCCCACTTAGTGGTAGGAATATTTTGGCATGTGTCGGCATCTTGGATGTTGTGTAAGGGAATATTGATTGAAACGGTCATGATAGATTCCTGTGATAGTTTTATGACATGTAAGAGTTAGAAATAGAAGGTTCTATGACAGATGAAGACATGTGCCACAAGGCATCTTGGAAGAAGGCATCTTTGGATGCCCCAAGGAGGGTTTTGTCATATTGTAAGAGAATATGCTATTTATAACCTGTGTATGACAGATTCTCTTACAGTTGTAAGTTATGACAGCTATGACATATTCTATGACAGTTGGTTGGTGCGTAAGAGCATCTGTCATTGCCCAAATTGGAAATAGGCGACCATATTGGGATGGGGTGATATGACAAGTGTCATGACCATGCTACAATGTTGGACAAGTGTCCCTAGGCGTGGGTTTTGGGCCACGAGGCCAAGTTGGATGCCCATTCCAAGATATGTTTAGTTTTGCCTTGAAAACTTCAATATATACAGGTGCTTGGAGAGGAGATGTAAGAGGTGATTAACAGGTGTTGTTATGCTGCCAGTTTGTCTCTAGATACGAGTGTCGAAGACTCTTGAGAAGACTTGCATTGCAAGTGTGTTGTAAACATTGTTGTTTTGATAATACATTGTGTAAGTTTTGGAGTGTGGGGTTTTTTACCCGAAAGGGTTTTCCCCACGTTATATCTTGTCTCTCTGTCTCTCTGTCTCTCTCTTATGTCTACATTCTATGTGTATGTGCATTGCTGCAATATCTCTGTTGTTGTATTAAACATTCTGTAATTGTAAAGGTTAAAATGAATTTGCACCCATCTCTCCTCATTAGATTAGTGCATGAAGCGATTTCTGCACACCTTGCCTTACAATATGAACATAAAATATAAATAACACATTTGACACCAAGATTTTGACGTGGAAATCTGGTTAAAGGAAAAACCACGGTGGGGTTTAACCCACAAAAATTAATACCCTGTTAAAAGTATTTTTACAAATGGGAATGCACATGCATTCGGGCTTAGTGCCCAGAGCTCACTACTCAAATGGAGGCTCACTGCCTATGGAAATATTACAAGAGAATGGCATAGATTTGAACTGATTAATAGCATCTACCCATGCAAGAATTTCAGTTCCAGTTAAGTACAAAAAATGATCTTACACATTTCATCTTTGCTTTGCTCTTCTTACTGTTCTACCTTCATTCGTACTTTGAATTTATGCTCTTCATACATACGCCTTATTCGCATACACAACACACACTTAATCATCCAATTTCATTGGCTATATATATCCACAATATGATCTACAATCATTCTATCAGTCGGCTTCAACAACACTTAGAACTTTTATGAATGCTCCGCTCTATCGGCTAGATCTATGCATTACTTAAGGTGCAGTCCAAAACTTGCTCTTGAAAAACATCACTCATGTCGGCCATTATCATTGATCATCATCATTTGTCCAACAAACAACTTCCATATGTCCGGAATCAAGATCTTCTGCAAGGTCGGCTTGTTCTTCTTCTGTCTGCTCTGACAAACTGGAACCTGATACTCAGAGGCTAACATCTTTTGAATCCTTCATCACCGGAGGACAAACATCTGGATTTAGACTGTCTTGACAATGCATATAACTTCCCTAGATCCGTAGCTAATCATGACTTTCCACCGGAGAGATCCGGACCAAAATACCGGACCCTGATACTGCTATGTTCCTAACTGCTCAGACTTAGACAAATTCTGAATCTGACTTTCGGTATGAACAAATTGTGTTATGCGGATGATTGGGATGATCTTAGTTGCCATCAATGACAATACCTAACAATGCAAAGCAGTGTCTCTTGCCAACAAATATGTCTCTCCTCTTCTTAGGTTAAAAACTCCAAAAAACTCCTTCCTATAAGAAAAATGTCTTGGAATTGATTCTACCCCTAGAAATTGTATTTTGGAATTGATTCTATTACTAAAAATTCCTTATATCTATATCCAAAAATTAATGGTCTAATATACCATGATACTTATGCAAATATAGGTAATGCCACAACAAAAGTGACCCTCATATTAATATAATGGTTGATTGGTAGATGATATATATGTTTTGCTTGTTGGGCTTCCCTTCCCTCTTTTGTGATGTAAAATTAGAAAACAAATCCATTTCTACAAACTCATTAAAAATGCCTTTCCCTTCAAGTCAATTACACCTAAAAAACAGGTCGGTCTTCAAATTCTAAAAGCTTCCAAAAAAAGTCTTTTCCCCTCAATTAAAATTCGCCTCAGAAAATCCTTCTATATCTCTGAAAAATTCGCCACTCTTTTTTTTTTAAATTACTGGTATCTGTGAATCACATGGGTATGTAAAGGCAACTTTGTAATGATGAAATAGGCTTCAGAATTCCAGACAGGAATTGGAATGTTGCAAAAGGAGGAAAAAAGAAAGTGGATTGAAAAAAGATTGTTTTTGTGCTCCCATGCTCAACTTTAAGCTGATGGGATTTGGCTTCTTTAACAGTATAGGCTAAAAAGCTATAGGTTTTCTAGCACTATAAATCAGGCTTTGGGCTTTAGATCTATTTGATCCATAGATTCAAAATGATTCAGTTATTGTTTACAGTGGTAATTGGAGAGGCCGCAGTGGCGTTGTTTCTGATGGTAAATATTCCTCCCTTGAGAAAATTGACAATCAAGAGTTTGGACAGGGTGAAAACAGGGAAGGGTCCTGCCATGGTGAAGACACTTGCAGGGACTCTGTGCGTGATCATGGCATCCAGCATCACAAGTATTCTCAAGATTCAGAATAGAGCTCTTAAGATGGCTACCATTACTCCCACGGATCAGATTCTCATGCGAACCCATTTACTCGAGGCTACATTGATGGGTAATTCTTTCCATTTTCCTTTTCTTATTTTGCAAATTTGTGCAAATTCATTCCATTAAATCTTCTATAGTGCCCATTTGCTCAAATTCATTCCTTTACGTCTCTAGTCAATGTACATTTGCTTAAATTCATTTCATCGTGTCTTTAAACGACGCACATTTACTCAAATTCCTTCCTTTCTGTCTCCAGACAATCTCCATTTGCTTACACTCATTGTACTTCTTTGATTATATGTTTTGGCAAAGATGGCTTGCCGATTGACATTCCAGTTGGTTTATTAGGTATCGCCCGTATTTTTGAAATTCATTCCATTTCCCATGAACATGTTCATGCACTGCTGATTTGCTGAGGTTTTAAATTTGTGTATGAAAACATTGGTATTGATGCCTATGGGGCAATGTCAAATTTGATTTATATGAGTTTGAGCTTATGTCTGGTAGGTGCAAGTGAATTTATAGATGAAGGAAACCTATGAACTATTTCATACGAATTCTTTTGTTCAGGATATCTTTAAAAATTGTATTGCTTCCTTAAATATTGAAAGCTGAATTTGAGGGCATAAGCACATATACTCAATCTACAAAGGTAGAGTGGATTTTTATCAATGGCGTTTTACAAGAGACCAAGAATGTCATCCTCAAAACTTTATTATAAAGATCTATCAATGCGAAAAAAGAAAACATTTAGATAGCTTCCTGCCCTAACCTTTGACCTGAACTTCTTTGGTGTATCATTAAGGGAATTTGAAATTTCATACTTATTATGTATATATAATAATTTTTATATGTACTGTATTCCACTAGCTTGGCATCTATGTGACCAAGATGGATCAGTATCATGATCGGTCATGTCCTGAGTGCTATCCAAAAGAGTTAAGACATCATAATTTCACATGGCTTATGACAATGAATATAAGCATTTATATAATCAAAAGTCACGACATCTTATTGTTAAAATACTACATCGACTGTCATTACAATTATTGCCGTATGTTTATAAGTAAACGATTAACAGGCCAACAAATAAACATAATTTAGTCATAGTTGATGTGCTATATCTGCAACTTACAATGAGCAAATAACTGTTATACCACTGAAATTGGCCACAATTTTGAAATTTCAATTAGATAGTCAAACTTGCAATTTTCTGTTATTCTACTGGTATTTGGAGAAGAGCATGCAATCAAGTTCTCATCTTTTGCCACCTATATTTTCTTTTTGTGGTCTTAATAGTGTGGGGTAATGTCCTTTTAGGGCTTAAGAAAAACCCTTTTCTGTTTTTTGTTTTCATTTTTATGAGCAGTTGAATAGATGCTGAGAAACCTTAGTAGGTCTCTTTCTACTCATCTTAGGTACCGGAGGCATGTACCCATACCTATTAAGTGTAATATCAAGATGTAGTTTAGTTTACTCCTTTGTCAATCTAGGAGCATAAGCTTACAAAAGGCAAAGTAGCAATGTGTGCAAGGGTTGCAGGTAATGAGGTTGAGTATAGTATGTATGCAACTATTCTATGAAAGAAAAATGGATAGGTGTAATGCCTCTGTTCTAAATGAATAATGTTGGCTACAGAAACAACTTATACTGGCTACAGAAAATAGTAAATGCTACAGGAAGTAACGGACAATAAAATTGGCTACAAGAAATGAAGGAAAAAGTTATAACAGACAATAACATTGTCGACAGGAACAACTATAAGAATAGTTCATAAAATGCTAAGATTACTATTGCTACAACAATCACGAGTATTAATACAACTAATGCGATATTCAAGATCTTCACATATAACAGAATTACTTATTACAACATTAGATTCATTCCAACATAAACAAACACACTTGTGATAATATTTATCCACACAAATTTTAAACTTAAAAATAAATCAAATCACACAACAATAAATTAAGGAGCAATTGATCATCAATAAACACAATCCAGTGAGTGGGCCCTGCCTCACGTTCTTGTGATGAAGATGATTTTTTGTTAACTCAAGTTAATGCACTTGATTCAGATCTTCCATCTTTAACTTTTACTCCACCATAAAACTAAGAATAACAGATCACTCCCAATAACAGTGCTATATTATTTACTCATAAGTACTTAGTACATATTTCACACTAGTCCCCCAGGCTTTTATAGAGGAAATAGTGTGTAACAGTTTTATAAATATTTGTTTAATTTGTTAGGCCAACGGCCTCTACAAAACACAAACTTTAAACAACAAAGTCTTAAACAAGTAGTCATTGTAAGAAAACATTCTAAATATTTATATTCTCCACGGTTACATATCAGCAGCTCCCTTCGCTTGTGATATCCACTGCTACAGGGACTGTTGAACCTTTGTCATGCTATAGGTAGGTAGAATTGACAATGATTATTAGCAAACAAATTTGAGAACATATTTTCAACTATTTTATCTTAAACTAGATTAAATACTTCTTATTTCTATTAATCATATAAGCAACTTAAAAGGTAGGATATGGCATTAGAAAGGGTATGAAGGTGATCAATGTAATATAGAAAAAAGATATAAACATGAGAAAAATGGATACATAGTTTAATCACATCAAGAACTTTGTCACCAAATACAAGTTTAAGTCTTTTTTCAACTAGCTGTACAACACTCATCAAATTATGCCTTAGTTGTGGTGAGTGGTATACATCAGCAATTTCTGTTCTTCCTTGTCTAGTGTCTATATCCAATTTTTCTTTTCACTATAAGTAATTTATTATCACCCAATCTTACTTTACTTTAAAAGTTTTCTTTAATCTTTGAAAAGACTTCTCTACAACCTGTCATATGATTAGAACAACCTGAAATTTAGAAACTATGCCTCATTGCTTGTGTTTCCAACTTCGTTGCATGAAAGAGAGTAGTGTAGTGGATCTTCATCTTTACCTTTCTTTGGACCTTCATTTGCATTCTTTGTGTATTCTTGTATTCTTGGGCATAGTTTGCTTTTTTTTTCCTGCATTTGAATTCTTGAATCTGCAATCTCTCTCTTTTTGATCAAATTTCTTGCAATAGTAACATTGCATTGGCTGCCTTTTTGCATTAAATCACCTCTACCTCTTGAGAAACCATGGCCTCTACTTTGTCTTCTTCCTTTGAACTTAGAACTAAACCCTTGATATGAGTTCTCCCACTTATTGCCTTGAAGAAAACTAGTACTTGCTCCTTGATTATTATTGATATTTGCCTTTGACATAAATGCTTGGTCTAGACCACCCATACATTTTACCTTCTCTTCATGGGTGAGTAATGATCCAATTAGCCCTTCAATCTTTAGAGTATTTAAATCCTTGCACTGTTCTAAAGTAATAAGAGTATTGCATCCACTTGGGTGTAAAAGATCTCAAGATCTTCTATACAACCACGTCATCTGTCACTGCCTCACCATATGTTTTCATGTTATTCACTATGTCTATTCCTGTAACACAATAATCTTCAAATTTTTTATTATTTCATTTTTAAATTCTCAAAATTTGTTCTTAGGGTTTGACGCTTTGCAACTTTTACCTGGTTTGTACTTCGATATGAACTTTCTAAAGCTGTACATGCTTCCTTTGATGTCTTGCAACCCCCAATTCTTGGATAAATACTTGGATCTATTGCACTTTGAATATGGAAACAAAATGTTCGAGCATCTTTTTCTCATCTTCTTTCTTTTCTATCTTATCTTTTACATTCAATGTATTGATATTCCAATCTTGAATTTTGGCATACCCCCTTCTTAATGTATCCCATGCTCCTTTCCATATTAATACTCTTTTCAATTTATCTCTCTAATAATCAAAATTCTCACTTTTAAATTGTGGAACTAGCATTGTACCATTGCTAGCTGCCATTGTAGTGAAACAAACAAAGCTGAGATTTTCTTTCAAAGTATTGCATCTTGAACTTTGGTGAAAGAGCTTTAGATTTGACTTTGCCCACAGTAATTTTGATAAATGTTGCTTTGATAGAAATTAAAAATATAAAATAAAATCATAAATTCCACCCACAAGATCTTAAAACCATTCAAACTTTTTGAAACAATTATTTTTTATTTTATATTAAATCAAATCAATTTCCTGCTCCGCTTGAGCCTCATACTAAGCTGACAATCAAGGCTCTGAATTTTCTTCTTCTACACTCTCACAAATTCTTTTCTCTCTATTGGCTGTTTGCTATCTTAACAATGATAGACACATCTACTTATAACAATAAACTAATACTCTAAACATAGCCTTGCTTTTAAAAAATATAAAACAGTCCTATTTTTATCCTCCTAATTTTATGTTTAATATCTGCTAGTGTCCAAGCAAGACACCAAGCAGATAATATGCCAAAGACTGCAGCAAAACTCTCCAAGTTCGGTTTAAGTACTTAAGCAACTTTAGAACAAGAAAATCATAGGAAGTTTATGATAACATTTGATGAGCCCAACCTAGGACCAACACCCAAGCCCCCTTCCCAAGGCTAAAGAAACGAAAGCCCAAATGCATATAAGGTATGTTGCAGGTGATTACATATCCACATAACCACACTAGACAAGTTTAAACATCACAGAGACCCTATTCCACATGACAGCCAAGGTCCATCTCACAATAATCACTAAGACAACATTCAGTCATTGACATAGTCCAACCATCTCTTTGGTGACAGTACAAACATTCAATCAATGCAACAGTCACGCACTCACCTAATGACATCAGAAGGTTGATTAGATATGGTGTCAACATACCACTTCAAGAAAGTCAACAAGGTTCTATACTGTCAACATAGTCAAGACAAAATGAAGCCAACAATGCATTCAATTTTTTAGCAGATCAACAAGGAGTCAAGCTAATCCATAGGTTCTAGAAATAATCAATGATAGCAATGTCAGTACACAAGAATGTTACAATGGACAGGTCCATCCTATAAATCTATGAGTCACTTAACAACAATAAGGAACTTACAACACAATACTAATAAATCTATTATTTCCAAGGCATATTATATAATGACAACAACAGTGCCAACAAGAGTATGCAGTGTATATTATAGCACTAACTCATTCCATAGAACCCTAGCAATATTTGCAAATAATCAAGCTCAACCCAGCATTTCAAGTCCCTAATAGTACTTCAAACCGTTACAATAGCCTCACAAGTCTGTTGTATGCCAGATTACAATTGAGTCAAGTAGATTGGAGAATGCACAGACAACAATATGCATTATACCCCTAGCCTCACGTCAGGCAAGGCTTAAACAACATTCCAACACAAGAGAAGACAAAACAAAATGCTTAACAATAATAGAAGCTCTAACCTAAACCATATTTTCTTTTACCAGTCTCACTAGTATTACTGTAGTCAACCTTATAGGTTAGTAATGCATATAAGTCTGAAACCCCAACAATACCCCTTACTAATCAATAATAACCCAGCCAAACTATATCACTGTCAACAGTAAAGATGTTGGTGAATATACAAATGTATATACACGAGCATCTTTACTATTGATACAACAAATTATTTTCAAAGGGAACTTAGTACCCACAATACTACAAATATGTACATATATTTGTACATGTGTACGCACATATATACAAATATGGGTATGAACTGTTTTAAATACATATTGTTTACACAATGTTCTAGGTTATTAAACCTAAACACACTGCATACAATATTCATAGAACAACCCAAGTATCCAGAAGAATATGCAGCCAAATGACCAATACAAATAGCATAGAACTTCTGCTTAGGAATTTCAACATGATCAACGTACCAGACCAGTGGAGCACAAGCCAACAACTCCAAGATGGAAAGAATGTGAAGCAGGTCAAGCTTCTGGAACCTCTTCCAATCTCTTTCCACAACAACTCTGAGCCACAGAGAAAAACAAAACAAAAGAACCTCCATATAGACTTCTAGGCCAGCACCCCAACAATAGCATGCCGACAAAAGAGCTGGCAAGCTGCTGCATGGGTTGCAAAACCTCAAAAAGGCATGCCACTTTCCAACAAACTGAAGAAAATACAATTGAACTGAAGATCAACGAGTCTTTCCATGCACACCAAGGCCAACCAAAATGGTGGTAAGGCACAATAATGACAATAAAATCTATTAACTGCCCGCAGAACTTAGGTACCAATTTGCCTCTTTGGAGGATAGCTAGTCTAAAACTTGTCTTATCATGTTAACCCCTCCAAAATTCAAATATTTAAACCTATGTTGCACCAAGTTTCGGGGATAGGGATGGCAGGAATCACAGGGACGTGTTTGCAGGAGAGAAGGGGACAGGAGGCCTTTTTTAAGGGGACGACAATTAAAAAAATAGGGAAAATTAAAAAATATAAGAAATTTCAATTATTCATATATAAGGCATTCATCATATGCAGTATAGAACCATATTATGAAACATTAAAGCTGAATTGAGAATTCATGAGTCGACATACAAATTAACAAACTTTCAATGTCAAATCATTTCAATTTGAGTTTTCATTACCAATGTGCATATACATAATACAACAAAATGAAAAGGCCAAAAGGCTACAAGTACAAAATGGCAAAATGTAGGCAATCTAAGATCAACTGCTGCTGTGCCAATGCTTCATCCTCACCTAAATCAAAATCAGACTATACTCAACCATGTTGAAAAGTGAAAGTAGACTATACCCATAACCACAAGAATGCACTCCCATTATCCCCCACATTTTGAGGACAGAATATCTGAGAAATCTCTCTAGAGTCTACACATCCTCTGTGAGGAAGCCAACAAGGGATGTGTAGGGAATCTCCCCTCTCATTCCCAAACATCTCATGGTTATCTAATTAAAAAGCACAATTTCACATCAGTCATTAACAAGATTTTCACAAAGTGCTAATTTTTGTCTCTATACCAATAAGTTGAACTTTTATATTAGCTACTGCTAGTAAGCTCAAATCTAATCATGTAGCATATAAAAACACTATTTATATGTTTATAGTTTGGAATATAGAGCTTGGAGCATGGTAAACCTTTATTTAAGTATTTTGTGTTGTATTCGATATTATTATCATACTATAAGAGTATGGTGGGTATAAGCAAAATTGTTTATAAGCCACTGCTACAACCAAGAACAAGAAGTAACTGGACCCTATAGCATCAGCAGTGCATTTTTTTAATTCAAAGTATAAAAGATGCATCCAAATGAAATGTCCAAATCCGGTTTTCAAGACACACCCTCTACTAAGAGAGATCATGGAGTCTCCCAAACTCTCTGTGACATATCCTTTACAAATATCTCATGAAAAAGTAGAGATGTACATCTCACTTATAATAGACTATTGGAGCTGACACTCATCTGGAATTTAAGTTCAAAAGCCAACCTGTAGCATATAAAAACCCTTGAGTATCAATCTTTACCTACTGACTTGAATTCCAAGGTATTCTTTGCTGAATTATATAATTGTTCCTAGGGTTTTTTGCATTTTAAAAAAAATTTCTGATTGTTTTTAAGTGTGGCCGGCCGGCTGTCCATGGGACGGTTAGGGGACGTCATTGATGTTCTTGGCCATCATGGGGATGGCCAGCTCCCAAACTCTCTGTGACATATACTTTACAAATATCTCATGAAAAAGTAGAGATGTACATCTCACTTATAATAGACTATTGGAGCTGACACTCATCTGGAATTTAAGTTCAAAAGCCAACCTGTAGCATATAAAAACCCTTAGAGTATCAATCTTTACCTACTGACTTGAATTCCTAGGTATTCTTTGCTGTATTATATATTTGTTCCTAGGGTTTTTTGCATTTTAAAAAAAAATTCTGATTGTTTATAGCTGGGGCCGGTCGGCTGTCCATGGGACGGTTAGGGGACGTCATTGATGTTCTTGGCCATCAAGGGGATGGCCAGCTGTCCTCATTTTTCTGCAGTGTTTTTGGGACGTTTCTGAGTAGAGTTGAGAGTTAGGGGACAGCAGGGGACATTTTTGAGGCTTCCCCACATCCCTGGTATGGGTACGCTTGCAACAGGGCAGGGGACACATCCTCATGTATCATATTTTTAAATTTTAACATTAGAACTTTAGACTTTAGGTTTAGCTAAATTCTCAATCTCATAGTTATACATTGGGTCATGTTTTCTAATATTATTATCAATAGTTTAAACCTTAATAAACCACATAGCCAACATTACAAGCAAGGGCTAAACTGCCAACCCATACCAGTGACCAATCTATCATACAATGAACGAGACTAGGACTGAACAAACCAACACAAGACAACATCAAACAAAGAGGATAACATGGATATGTAACCGGCTTCAAAAGAATGTATGCCAAAAGGACTTCCATTACCATAGCCCACTATAAGATGTCATCAAAGCCTGTTATGATATTCTGGAGTACTTGTTACTTGTGAATGAAACTGGATTCTCATCAATAGAATCCATCCACATAAACAAGGACTATCTTAACCTGTCCAATCAACATGTGTTAGTACATCAACAATCATCATATGCCTGTAAAACAATCAAATAAATATCTCAATATATCCATGAACCGAGCCTAGAAAGGTGGGATATTACAAAAACATATGAATTGTGTCCAACCAAAATTTGTGAGGACATTTTACATCCAAATTACAACTAACCCTATGACAATTGCAAAAACCCATATGAATTTTGATTTAGAATCAAAATCTTAGGTTGCAGTTTTTTTTTATTAACTTTTTAGAAAACTTGGGTCACAATTTTTTTCCTCTTCTTTAAAATGGACAAACTAGGCCAACTTTTTTCTCTTTGATTAACTCACCTAGGTGGTTCATAAGGTTATTCCACCCCCAAAATGTGCCCTATTGAGGAATTCTTTGTAATTTTACCATAAGTTTTTACTCCAATCTCCATTTGGGTGCCATTCGAGCCATTGGAAATATATTGAATAGGCCTACAGCTTTCCTATATAAGCTTTTAGTGGGTCTACACAGATTTGTCACAATTTTCAAAAGAATAAAAAAGAATCTTATGACAATAAAAACAATATTTCCTAATTTTGGCTTAACTTTTTGCTCTAACCTCCATTTTGAGTGTTCTTTACATTGTTGAAAAGATGTTGAAGAGACCTACAACTTTGTTGTTTTACACTTTTAATGATTTCCAATGAATTTGAAAAATAATAGAAAATAAGATCTTGACATATGTCAAAAACTATTTTATTTTTTTGCAAATCTGTAACAATCAATAGGGAATCATCAAAAGTATAACATCAAAATTGTAGGTCTTTTCAATATCTTTCCAATGGTTCAAATGACACCCAAAACAGAGGTCAGAGCAAAAAGTTATGCCAACATTACGAAAGATTGCTTTCATTGTCAAAAGACTCTTGTTTTATCAACATTGAAAACATGACCAATCTGTGCATAATAGCTAAAAACTTATAATAGGAAAGTTGTAGGTCTCTTTAATAGCTCTTCAATGGTTCAAACAACACCCAAAATGGAGGTTAGGATAAAATGTTCTGGTAAAATTACCTCAAAAAGGAGAAATCTTGGGCATGGAATAACCTTATATTTCTTGTTTACCTTTAAATCAAGGGCTTGGTAATGTGTTTGATGGTTGTGTGATAGGTTTCTAGAACAATTACATGTTGGATTGATCATAGGATTGAGGATATAGGACATCAAATCAGCACAAGTGAAATCTCTTTCTATATTGTAATCATAATTTTTGACAATATATTGATTAGTGTTGTGTTTTTGCTAGGTTTTTATCCGAAAGGGTTTCCTAGGGTGTATCTTGTGTTCATTTTTGTATGTTGTTGATTTACATTTTGTTACAATAGTTTGGATTTTGTATTTAACATATCTTCTCTCTATTGGTTATTTGTATTTCCTTTCATTTAGTATCAAAGCAAAGTTGCTAAGATTTGTGAGAAAGACATTTTTTGTCTTTGTTATAATCTTTGTTTGAGTGGGAGCTTTGCATAGGTGCATCTGAGTTTTGAGCACAAGAAATGGTAAGTGTTGTGACCTAATCACACATCGCCCCATTGCAAATGGGGACCCCCTATTTTTTTGAGCTCCTGTGCCTTGTTTTAGTCTTGGATGATGTCTTAGCACTTTTTAATAATAAAGTTAGTATTGTTTGAGTCTATAGCTTGGTGGTGAATACTATAGTCCCCTGATAGCCTGATATCCTGATGTTTGAGATCTTGAAAAATGACTAAGTCTGATATCCAAAAAATCCTGAAAATTGGCTAAGTCTGAAATTTGGTGGATCCCTCAAAATCTAGAATCTACATGTTAAATCCGGTGGATCCGAGACCTATCTCAAACATCCTGAAAGGTATATTGAAAAATATATTTAAGTATAAGTTTGAAAAATATTTAAAGTATAAGCCAAACTTATACTTAAATATACTTTTCAATATACCTAACCCTGGGGACTTCCATTTTTAGGCGCAAATTTGCTCTAATTAGTTAGGCACATTTCTCCACTTGCAGTGACTCAAAATTGCGCCTAGAACTCAAGGCGCATTTCATCATCTAGGAAACCTCAAACTTGCGCCTTGAACCAATGATGCTAGAAGTGGTGAAGAAAATGGGCGCTTTGAAGAATTAAACTCCCTGAGACACCTTGCAATTGCTTAAAGTCCAAAATTCACTCATCTTGAGCTAGGCGCATTTTATCTTTTGAACAACACCAAAAGTGCGCCTAAGGAGGAGTGTGCTTAAATCCAGGAGTTTTAAGGAGTGATCAATGTTGAGACTTCCTTTTGAGCTAATATATAGGCTTGAATTGATAAACTTGAAGAAGGGACTAGTCTAAGTCAAGGCGCTATTTCACACTTGGAAGACCCTAAAATTGCGCCTTGCAAAAGGGCACTTGAAACCTTGACATTTGATCATTTTGAAAGCAAGGTGTATGGTGAACTAGCCTAAAACTCCTTAAGTTGAAGTGAAATCTCTCTCCAAGTAGCTAGGCGCCAATTTCCTCTGTGTAACCTCACATTTGCGCCTAAGTGGTAGGAGGCTAGGTATCTTGAGTCTTGACATTACTTTGGAGTAGGATGTTTCCAAACATCAATACCATGACTTGAGATCATCACAAATGCCTAAGAACAAGCCAAAGGGGTTTAGGCGCATTTCAACTCTTGAAGAGTCCATTTTGGCGCCTAGGGGGAAACTATGTTTGAATCTATCAACATTGAAGGTATTAAGTTTGACAAATCCACAAAAAAGCATACAAGTCTAGAAGACCATGAAATTTTGAAGTAAACACCACATCAATGCTAGGTGCAATTCCTTGTCTCTATGGTTATCTTTTGGCGCCTAGGAAGTAGAATGTTTGGAGATATGAGTATGAGTGCCTCTATTGAAAGAGTATCAAATTTGACATAATCAAGATTCCTAAGGTGAGGAAGAATTTCCCAAACGTTCAAGCATGAAGTAGAAATCATTAGATGTCAAGATACAAGTTAAGGGCTTTAGGCGCAATTTTCAGCTCTTTTAACCTTAAATATGCGCCTAACTTGGAGTAAACCCTCATTCACATGAAGGCGCTAATGCACATCTCCACAACCCTCAACTAGCGCCTAGCCTTGTGAAGGCAAGAATCAAGGATAAAAGACCTCACCTTGTTAAAAGTTGAAAGTTGTAATCATCAACATGAGTTTGAAAGTGTTAAAACGCCAAGAAACAGGCTAAGTGTTCTAGGCGCATATTTCCACTTGTGCAACCTTGAATTGGCGCCTTAGAGAAAATCACATGAATATTCACCCTTGATTGAGCGCCTTGAAAGAAATAATCATTATAAGTCATTTTCCATTGTTTGAAGCATTGAAATAACAAATTTAAAGCCATTCAAGCCAAGGCGCACTTTCTATCAATACAACACCATTCTGGCGCCTAGGAAGAAATTGCATAAAATGACGTCTTTGAGTGAATTCCTTAAGAGAAATAAACTTTTAAGCCATTACAATTGTTTGAAATCATTTAAAATGACAAGTATAAAGCTATTTGGTGCTAGGTGCACTTTGCTCCTCCAGACACCTAGATATGCGCCTAGACTTGAGACAAGTTATTTTGATGTTTAATGATGATTCCTTACTGTTAGAAAGTGTTTATTAAAAGGGATTGATGTTGTTTCTTTGTTTGTTTTGCAGGAACATCAACGAAGTTGAGAGATCATTCAAGGAGCAAGAGCTTGGAATCACCAATGGACAAAGAGTGAAGTCAAGAGGCAGTCGTTGCAGAAGAGGCATCACGTAGCTGCTCCAGAGGATCACATCAAGTTCAGCACTCCATCATCTGCATCCAGAGAAGACATTCATCCATTTAGCTTCAAGTTCCTCTTGAATCTTCAAGTCTTTGAGACGAGTCTCCTACTCCATGTTATCAATGAAGCATCATCATCATCTACACTATTCTCTATATGAAGAATCTTCAAAGAAGATCATTGTGTATCCTACCAAGAAGAGAAGAAGAACCACAAAGTTAGACAAATGAGCAACATGTATCATACGTATCCTACTTACAAAAGAACAAGGCAGGATCAATAAGGATACATTCCCAAACACTCAAGTTCAAAGCAATCATGTTCGAAGACAACACACAGATGATGCAATTTGGGAATATGCTGAGGTGGCACCTACATGGCATATACATATCATCATTCAATCACAATTCGCCACATCATTCAACCACATTCAATGCATCTACAACAAGCAAGAAGCCAAAGAGGAGGTCCATGTGGAAGATGCTCTAAAGATTCCATTTTATCCTTATCTTCTTGGAAAACGTGCCTTCATTGCCTCTATTATGTACTAAAAATAGCAAGTTGTTGTAACTACCTGTTGAGATGGCATGATCTGGGCCCTTGGCTACTTGAATTGATCTTAGCCCTTCATTGTAATTTTGGACCTCTATATAAAGGCCTTGTTGCCTCATTTGTAAAAATATAGTTAGTAGGCAATAGAGTAGGAAGAGACTCTCGAAATTATCTGAGAGTACTGGAAGTTGTAAATATTTCTTAAGATTAATGCAAAGACATTGAAGTTCACTTGGTGTTAAGTGTTGTCTTGTGGAATAACATGGTTTCTTGTATCTTGATGAAATGAAGAGATGTTTCTAAGTAGATTAGAAGTAGAATAGTAGAGGTTCATTGATGTAATGCATGTATGTATTGGATATTTGATCAACTCCTAGCTCATGCTTTTGACATTTATCGTTGGTGAAGTGTTGTGTAAAGCTAGTTTGAGCTTCATTTGCTTAAGTTTGATTGTGGATGCTTGTTTGAGCTGCACCGTTTAATGGGTGCTTATATTAGTTTTCATGATTTGAAAACCTTTTGCTATCCTTAGGAGATTGCACCAACTTCATGTAGTTGTAGGCATCCTTGGCGAAGTGGAGTTAGGTTTATTAAGGAGTTTGTCTATTCTTGCATCATCCTTGCTTCATTGACCTTAGATTAGTTTCTCTAAACCTTGTCCTTTTTCCTTTTCTTTATTATTGAAGCATTGTACATGTCATCCACACTCAAAGGAGAAATAAGCTGAATGAAGTATGAAGAAGTCTGCATAAGTCCCTTTGTGATTATCAACAAGATCACATGTATTCACTGAGTTTATCCATTGCAAATCACGAATAAGGAACCTTGAAGTTGTCTCACTGGATCACATAGCTTACCTTTGAGAGACTTTATTCAAGAGAGAATAGGATACTTAGTGTTTTATTCTATTGTTGTTGTTGGCACAGAAACATAATCAACAGTAAGCACCATAAGGATGGAGACTGAAAAGTTCAATGGATAGAACTTTGAGCTATGGAAGTTCAAGATGGAGGATCTCCTTGTTGATAGAGATCAATGGACTGTTGTTCCATAAAAGAAATCATTGGATATGGATGTAGATGACTAGGATAAGCTTGATAGGAAGGCGAGAAGTTTAATCCAGCTTTGCTTTTCTAATTCAATATTGTTCACAAGACACCACTAAGAAGCTATGGGACAAAATAGGGGCTTTATATCAAGCAAAGTCTTTGGTAAATGTAATGTCCCCATTTTGCGCATAATCAATTTGTGAACAATTAGCCTATTTTCGAGTTTTCCTGTAGGCTAATTGGTGGTGTAAGGGAGAACTCTAGCTTTCTTGGAGAGGACATGATTGTTCTAGCAGCAATTTTATTCATGGCAGTGAATTCAAGAAGCTATCATGAGCCCAATGACACTTTCCGAGTGTGATTCTATCTCTCTGAGAGCACTCCACACTTCTTGGAGAATGCATGATTAGTCAGGTTGGATTTCTGACAGTGGCAGTGAGTTCAAGAGATCTTGATGAGCCCCATGTTTCTTTCAGAATGCATTTCTACGCTTCTGGGGACTCTCCACACTTCTTGGAGAAGTAGGCTATTTTTAGATTGACCCAAGTTGGTTTGGGTCATCATCCTTAGCCCTCTGGAGCATTTTGATATGATTAGAAATTCATATTTGGTTTCTTCAAATGGTTTCCCCAACTTGAACGAAGAATTTAATTAATTTAAATGGTTATGACTTAAGTTGTCTAAAAAGGTTTAATTCAAAAAGGCAACTAGGTGTGTAACTATTCTTTGGAAAGGATTTTAAGTTGTCCATACTTGGGCGCTAGACACAAGGGGGACTTTGCTCATGAAAAAGGATTATTATTTATATTTTCAAAAAGGAGTTTGGAGGGAAATTAAAAAGCAATATTATATTCACTCCATAATGTTATAAAAAGGGAGTTGGAGCTCATTTGCGAGTTTAGCCATGATATGAATTTGCTTTTTGCTTATGGAGAGAACCTGAGTTCTTGTCAAATTTCTTGAGGACGAAAACCCTCTTGAGATTTCTAGTTTTGGGGATGAAAACCCTCCCTAGCTAGACTTGGTGATTTCAGAGCAGGAATCACAGTGGAGCTACAATGGAGTTTGATGTTTTCTGACTTGTTTGTTTGGAGTTTGGTGTGAGTTTTCATGATCATTTTTGGAGTTGTATTTTAGTTTGTTAGTGCTGATATCTTTTTGGAGTTTGTGTTGCATTTCTAGGAGGCCGTACTTGTGCTGGGCGCTGGAATCTATGATGAAATAATATTGTTTGCTGGCCTGAAACCCTTTGTAACCTAGGCGCAAGGATTGAAGTGATATTTTGGTGAAGTTTAATGCAGATTTGAGCAGCATATTGGAGGTTTATTGCTGGCCGTACCTCTTGGTACCAGGTTGTACATTGTTGGGAGGGGCGTGTGAGTTCTGAGAGGGAAATGCCTCACTTTCCCTTGATGTTCTTTTCTGTTTGGAGGCGCCTTGAACAGTAGTTGTAGTTTGCAGAGGTTTTGAATTGTGAAAATCAGTTTGGGGCTGTTGGTTGGGTTTCTTGTGTGATTTTCAGTCTTATACATTGCTGCTAATTCTGTATCAGACTTGTGTAGCAGCATTTGCAGAGTTATTTGATGAGTTTAGAGTTGAAAATGGGCTTCATTTATCATCTACATTAGTAGTGCTTCAATAGGGTATGATTTGTTTTGGTTTTGAATGAATTCCAACTCTTCAAATATCCTGATATAATGTTACAGCAGTGTTTATCAGTTTGAAATCAAAATATAATAATCATATTGCAGCTTTCTAATGTTTGTTATATCATTCAATAGTTGCAATGGCTTTATGAATGTAAACCCTGAATGGTAGTACCGCCATGTGTCATATTATCATGCATGATCATATTGTAAACTGGATGGTTTACCGCCAGTATTTATAGCATTTCATAGTCAGCCCCTTTTGGCATGAACAAGCTTGCAAGCAATCGACCACTTTAGTCTGATCAAGCTTTAATCATTCTGCCAGTGGCTTGCATTGCACATGTCTGCTGAATAAGCGTTGATAAGGTTGGCTTTGCTGCCTTGTGTGTTCATTCTGTTGCATCATGCACTCCATTGAACAAGTGTAGCTGTGGTCAACTTAGTCGCCTAGTGCATTCATTCTGTGTTGCATCAACTACTCTGCTGAATAAGCGTAGATTGTGGACGGCGTGGCCGCCTAGTGGTTGTAGTGATTTTCTATTGCATACTCTCTGTAGCTGCATTGGATAGTTGTGTAATCCAACACACTATATGCTCTCACCTTGCCCATCTTGGGATTTGGGTGATCAGAAAGTGTTGAGGATTTTACATTGTATGCATTTACATATTGTTGAAAAAAAAAATCTAGGGTGGTTACCACAGTAAACAAACTTTTTTTTGGAAGAAGTATTCCCTTTGGATGAGCGATGGCGACTCTGTGACAAAACATTTGATTGCTTTCAACATTATGGTAAGTCAATTACCCTCCATTGATGTTAATATTGATGAGGAAGATAAATGCATTATCTTGTTATGTTCTTTGCTAGATTCATGAGATAACTTAGTTATGGCAATTAGTAGTACCTCTACAAAGTTGAAGCTTGAAGAGGTGGTTGTAGTCTTATTGTGAGAAGAAATGAGGTTGAAATCCATGGGGGTGTTATGAAGGACACTTTGTTTGTGAGAGGTCATCTCATAGTAAAGGCAAGAACAAGTTAGGAGATAGACAATCAAATTTTGAAGATAAATCTATTGGAAAGTCTAAGGTGAAATGCCAGAATTGTGGTAAATTTGGGCATATGAAAAATCAATGCAAGTTTAAGAGGAGTGACAAAGACAAGGCATCTATTGATGCCTCTTCCTTGGAATTAGAAACCTCCACCGAAGAAGACTTGTTCTTGGCATCTTCAAGTACACATGCATGCAATGATGCATGGCTACTTGATTTAGGAGCTGTTTGTCATATGACTCCTCATAAGGAGTGGTTTTCTAAATATGAATATTATAATGAAGGTGATGTGGTCTTAGGTGATGACTCATAAGATTTTTGGTTAGGGTAAGGTCAAATTGATGTTTAATGATGGGAGTGTGAAGTCACTTGCTAGAGTTCTTCATGTTCAACGTTTATTCGGAAATCTAATCTTTGTGAGTAAGATAAATAATTTAGGTGTGCATGTAGTCCTTGGCTAAGATAGTTGTAAGATGGTCAAAAGAGCATTAGTGCTAGGAAGAGGAGTCTAGACTGGGACTTTGTACAAGCTGGATTCTAGCATTGTAAGTAGTGGATGTGGTAGTTCCATGGTTCTTGATATTTATCATGAGTTGCCTGATAGAAGAAAATCCATTGGTTGCAAATGGGGGTCTCAAATGAAGTTCAAATATGACGGTCTTTAGGGAATTGAGGAAGTGAACCATGCTGCTATGGTGTGTTTCAAACCACACATTTTTCATGCAGTGGGAGTTTTGAGCAGGAGCATGATTGATAGTGCTAGGAGAAAATCCATTGCTTGTAGACAGGTGTCTCAGATGAAGTTCATATCTGAGGGTCTTTAGGATATTAAAGATGTGAGCCTTGTTGTAATGATGTGCATCAAACTAGACAATGCCCATGTAGTGAGAGTTGTGACCAGATAGATACATGTAGAAGCCAATGAGTACTGAGAAATTTATTTGGTGCGCGAAAGCTATGGGAATTGTTACCTCTAGCTACCAATTTTTGTTTGTTTTGTTGGCCCCCTTATGCAATGTATACAAGAAGTAGGATATTGTTAGGAAGGTGTGTTGTACACCTTGCATAATAATATTTTAATATTATTGTAATATTGGGCCCTCATGGTATGTGGTGCCACATTGGAAAGGAATCTTAAGATTCCCTTTGTAAGATTGATCCTGCCATTTGGAATGACATCTACAACATGGGAGTTACATTGTGTAAGAGCATCTATGATGTGTAAGGTGTGCAAGAGCATCTATGATATGGGAATTACATTGTAAGAGTACTTATTATGGGGGTTACAAAGACATTGAAGAAAGACATCTTTGACTGGATAAATTTAGTCATGTGTAAGAGTATCTTGTAAGGTGAATTGATTGCACCAAATTGGAGCACTTGGTTTGACTAGGGTGGAATCCTTGTTCATAGGGGTCAAAGGAATTTACTTGGAGCGTTGGAATTGCACTCATGAGGTGGAGTGGGCTGTATGGATTTGTTTGGAGGATTTTGATTGAGGTTGGAGATCCATGGTTTGGTTAACTCACTCGGGCGTTTTCTTGTTTATCTTTAAATCAAGTGCTTCGCATTGTGTTTGGACATGGTTGTGTGACATGTTTCTAGAGTAGTTACATGTCGGATTGACCACAGGAACGAGGATACATGACATCAAATCAGCACAAGTGAAATTTCTCTATATTGTAATTATTCTCTTCGACAATACTTTGCCCTATGTAACTCATCACATAGACCATCAATCCTAGGCCTAGTTGTTCTTTTTGTTGATTTTATTGAGTGCTCTATAATCAATGTGTTGTACCCATACGAAATTTTTCATATATGTGCCCAAACATACCTCCCAAGCACCGTGTAGCCTTGTCATTACTGCGCTAACCCTGCAGGTACAAAGATATATCGAAAGATAGTGATCCAGTGCCCGAATGAAGGAGATTCTGACAAGCCAATCAGGGACGGAGCAGTGAAAGAACGTCAAAAAGAGGAGGTCAAAGTGTTGAATTGGAGGCCAAAACAACATAAAGGAACCAAGGGAAGCAATGCAAATACATCTGGCAAATCAAAATTCAATTTTGAAAATTTTGAAATTTTTTCTAAGGCATTTTTGGGCGTTCTTGGCTTGAATGAGCTCCATTTGTGAGTATAATCCATGGAGGACAAGCTTGGATGATAGTTTTAGATCATATGAGCTTGATTTCCAAACTTCAAGACATTTCGACGTCTGACGGAGAAGTTACGACAAAGATAAGAACCAGAAGCAGTGATGAATGATGATGATTCAGGCTACCTCCGTCAAAGTTTTCAAGGCCCATTTCAAGGTTTCTCAAGGTCAAATTCATGATATATAAACATGGAAATGATGAAGCAATTGCGAGGTTCATGCACCAAATCCATGGAGCAATCACGGAGTTTTTCAATGGCCAAGTGTTGAAGTATTTGATCAAGGCAAAGTCACTAAGAGAAAGGCGTTCAAATCCTCCAAAACCCACGCTTTTTCCTTGTCTATAAAAGGCGCTCAAATCCTCAAGAAGCCACGCCTTTTTAGCACCCCAAGAAAGGCGCTCAAATTCACCAAATGGCACGCCTTTTTCCATGTCAAAGAATGGCTCTCAAAATGCTAAAAAGTCACGCCTTTTTGTGAAGTGGAAGAGGCGCCTAATTTGCCCAAAACCCACGCCATTTTCCACCATTCCCAAAGGCGCTTGAAATCATGAAAAACCCACGCCTATTTTGAGGCATCCAAAAAGGCGCTTCAAATGTCTATTTCCCACGCCTATTTGATCATTGGCAAATGGCGTCCAAATACACCAAAATACACGCCTTTTTGAGGGAGTCCTAGTTGCATGGAAATTGGCGTTGAAGAGAGAGAAGGTTGGCGCCAGGAGAGAGAGGGTTTATTCCTGTAAATACACCCCTTCACCTCTCTCATTTCATTCATTGTTTGTGCAACGTTGGAGAGGCAAAGCAAGGTCAAAGTTGGGGAATGAAACCCTAGGAGGAGGGCGTCCACCATAGGGAAGGTATTTGGCATAGTTTTCATCATTTGCTTGGCAAGAAGATGGTACATGGAGCTGCACTTCTCACATGGCGGCCATTAATGGACGAGTAAAAGCTTGCATAAGGCGAATTTGAAGGCTTTGACGATTGGATCTTCACACACAGGGCAAAGACTATCCACTCTTGCATCATTCTACATCTTTTTTTCACTCTAAGAGGAAAATTTGTCCACCAGAGGGTCTCTTTCTTGCACTGGAGGCCATTGTTGAGGGTTTTTGAAGCTTTTCCGGATCTACGAAGCATAAAGAGGGCAATTCGATCACTTCTATCCTTGTTTTTCTTCATTCTCTTCTTTCACAGGGTCCATCTTCATGTTCACAAGGCAACATCCAAACCCAGGAAGTCATTTTTGGCAAATTTTCAAGAATTTTCACCGCTGGTCATGATTTTTCGAGGGCAAAATCACGACCTACAGCCAAGATAAAATTGATTTTTGAGGTTTATTTGTCCAAAATTTCTCATTTCTGACACATACCCACCTCGGCAAAAGGCATTTTCCATCATCCTAGACCGGTTTGATTTCAGATCTGTTGAATCTTTGAGGGTCTGGCTCCAAAATTTCATTTTCCAAGGGCAAAATTTTAATTTTTTTTTTCACAAAAATTCTATGTTCCATGGTGTTTCGGGGACGGGGACGGGGGGATGGCAGGGGACGTGTTTCGGGGACGGCAGTCCGAGGACCATTTTCTGGGGACAGCGGGGGGACGGCAACATATACAAATTTATATATATATATATATATATATATAGAGAGAGAGAGAGAGAGAGAGAGAGAGAGAGAGAGAGAGAGAGAGAGAGAGAGTCGAATTTCTACAAGTTAATGGACAGCATAAGACTATAAGCTGAATAACAACAATAAATATTAACAACAGCATAACAGCAATAAAATTAGTTATGATAGCAATATAATGGCAGTAACTTTAATCATGACAATAGTAGAACAGCAATAAAATTTAATCATGACAAATATAACAGCAATTTAATCATGATAGCAGTATAACAGCAATTTAATCATGACAGCAGTATAACGGCAATATTTCATTTCCAGTTGTGAGTTTTTTTCTCTAAACATTATAAAATGTATGTTTGATTTTGGGGACGGCAACAGGGACGGGGACGGCGGTCTTAGGGCAGGAGACGCGTCCCCGTGGAACACAGCAAAAATTAAATTTTGGACAACGAAAAGAAAATTTGTTTTTTCTTGAGCAGCGAACATACAGAAGACCAGATTGTCCATTTTTAGTGCAGAAAAGTCACCAGAGTGAGCTTCTACAAGTCATCATGCAATATTTGTTAGTCACCATCGAGACCAAATCTTTGCTCAAACACGAATATTCCAAGGTCAAAGAAACAGACTTGTGCCAAGTCTCGCCTGAGGGTTTTGACTTAGAACCACTGGTAAACTCAGGAAATGCAGCTGCGAGAAATTTGAAGAACTCTGGGCTTGTTCAAGCCGGATCATTTCCTTTCGTTGCCCATAGTCTTGAATTTGTACTCTCGTGCATTCAACACTATGATCCTAAATCAAGAGAAGTCAGATCAAGGGACGGAAGATTGATTGCTAGTTTGAAGCCTGATGACATAGAGATTGCCCTTGGCATCCCTATTTTTGAAGAATCACTCACCCTTGATCTAGAGGAAAGTGACAGAGTGTGGACCTCTGCTACTGATAAATGTCAAAAGTTAGCTTGCAAATGGCTAAAAGAAAGAAGGAATACGCTTCCAAGAAATGTGGGTCGAGGCCAGTTCAAGGATGAATATGCTATCATGATTACGATGCTCAACCGGATTACAGGTCAAGCTGAGGGAAGGAGTTTCAGGACATGGATGTTCTATGCGATCAGTACCATTGCCAATGGAAGCGCAACTTATGAATGGGCCACTCTCATAAGTGATTGCATTCACCGACAAATCATGGACTTCACAGGAACTCACGAGTTTAGGATGGTGTCCTTACTTTTCATGGTGGCCAAACAACCTCACTTTGCCGGGTTGAACTTTGTGGGCTCTTTGCAAAACACCAGGATTGTTAGGCTGTATCCTCAGCTTGAGATTTCAGAGTCTCAGAAACACTTCCGGCGAGTCAATGATGCATTCCTGATGTTCACTGTACGTGACTTGGAGAACCATATGCATGTCAGATTATCAGGAGAAGCCAGGGCAGTAATCTCGGAATGGGCGGATTGGTATATCCAGTTTCCTACCTTCTATATTAGAGCTTACGGATTTACATCATATCCATACATGCTTCCAAGGTATCCATTTGATGAGGTTGTCTTCATGGAGTTCCTGCATCAGATAGAAGTACACAGTTTTCTACGCAGTAGGCATAAGACGGTAGTGAACTTTCCTATTCAAATGGGTGTTTTCAAGTGCAAAAGTGCTGCTGATGCAAAAGTAATTGGGGAAGAAATGTCCAAATTCGGCCTAAAGACCTTCAAAGAGAAGCGCACATATGATCCTAATCAAGTGATGAAATCCAGACTCAGCGGCAAGTTTGCCCATGTACCTATTATGGAGGATTTTTGGGTTAATTGTCAGGATGAATATGAGGTTCAGCGAAGGAGTTACAGTCGCTTCACCTTGGAGCAAATACTAGTCTTTCTTGACGAGAGTGGCAAAGACTTGCACGAAGACGGTTCGATTCTCTCCCCAAAATTTGTCAAAGAGGGAATTGATTCACAACCATTGCCGCCAATGGATTGGTCACTTCAAGAGATCACCTCCATTGCCGAAAGAACCAAAGGAGTGGTGAAAAGAAGCTGGATGTTCATCAACAGTCAAAGGAGCAAGAGGACGAATACACCCAAGGACAAGGCATCTACAACAGAGCTGCCATCTTCGCCTACTCATTTGACTCCACGCTTGAAATCCAAGGTAGTGAGTGGAAAGGCCCAAGCAATCGACATTACCAGGGAAGAACCCTTGAGGGTGACCCCGAAGAGGAAGGCTTAAACCCCAGCACAATAGCAACCAGAGGCAACCCCTTGGTCACTAGCTGAGCCTAGTTCGCCTACCACTTCTATTTCTACTTCTTCCTCTTCAGAAGAAGGGAATTTGTCTGCACCATAGATGATATCTGAGCCTAACCGATCTCCTATACCTATTGATTCTACACCACTTAACTCTTCTGGAGTTAACGATGCAGGAGACCTTGAGGTCGTGCAAGGAGTTGAAGTGAACACTGTAATGGAAGTGGACCTAGAGTTCGAACCCAACATAGTGTTGGATTTTGACCCGGAGATGGTTATTCATTTTGCACCTCCTGAGACCGAAGTCATGCCAAATCCGGGTGCTGAAAAAGAAAATCATCCAAAGCCAACATTTCAAGAGTCAACTTCAAGTTGGCTTCCTACAACAGTTAGTGAGAAAAAGAAAATGCCATCCTATCAGTTGGATTTCAGTGCCTTAACCAAAGCTTTCAAGGAGCCATCTATAAAGAAGCCCAAGAAGCAGTCAAGAATTCTAAAGACAAGTGAAGGAGAATTAGTTTTGGAGACTGCTGTTCCTCCTCAGGATAAAGCAATTGAAGAAGTTGAGCCTGAGGATTATCATATTGTCAAGACTTGTTTCGGTCATAACACACGATAGACAGCAGTGAATATTTTGGAGGCTGCTACAGATACTATGAGAAACAAGGTATTGAAAGATGGAGAGGACAAGGCTGCCCTCAAATCAGAAGTCCAGCAGCTACGTCAGTACATCTCGCAGCTTCTGCATTCATCTTCTCCCCCTTCACTCTTTTTGCCACAGGTGATGGAATCTACTGATGAACAAAAACAGTTGAGTCAGCTGGTGGTGTATGGTAAGCACACTAAAGATTGGGTGGAGCATTTTATAGTAAAGAACGTTAACTTTCTAGCAAAGTTATCAGAAGTGGTGTCCAATTTTAAGGATGTTCTCGGAATCCAGAATATGATCGAGTGCATGAAAGACATGGGGCCGGTGTATGACAGATTTATGCTCAGATTGTGTGCACTTGGTTTGAGGCCTATAACGGCAGATCAGAAGGCTGCAATTTTCTCTTGGACTCACTAGTATTCCTTCTTGGTTTATACCTCGAAGAATATAGCCTCGGAGTTGGCTATATGGAAAGAAAAGCTTCTAGGCATTGAAAGATATGCCATTGATTTTGTCCAAAACATTCCATGCAAGTATTTTAGTGAAGAAGGTGTAAATTGCCTCATTCATGTTTTACAGGGGGAGTTCATTCAACTGATCCGTGGAAAGTTTTGTGGAGATCCTCATGTAGACAAAATGTATCTCCTGGTTGATATTGCGTCAAGGTGCACCAAGGCTGAAAAAGACTTTGAAGTGTTTGAGAAAATCACAGAGGACGCTGCCATAGACCTGCAAATGAGGACGGTTCACCTTGAGTCCATGATCATCCCAGATGAAGTCAAAGTTGAGGAATTTGAGAGAAATCTCAATTCTTAGACTTAGCTTATTTTTCACATTTTGCAGGAGGGATTTATTTTTGGCAGCAAGAGAGATTTCCAAAGCAGCTTCTATTTTGAGAATTGTCCTTGTTAACTAAAGTTAAATTTATTTTTAGATTTTGCTTTTGGAAATCATGCAAAATATCTTTGAGTTGGAACTCGATGTGTAATAACATGCAAATTCAGTTAACTGAATTGCATGACAAGATACTTTTAGTTTTAATTGCTAATAAGCTTGCATGCTTCCCATGCAGCAGTTAGATCTAGAGTGAAGAGTGTTAGTTAACTCTTCCTTTTATTTCCTTGCATCTTGGCTTTTTAGGTATAAATAAGTGTATTCGACACACTTAAACTCTCTAATGGTAAATGTTGAGACTAATTTTTGCTCGCATTTTATTGTTCAAGCAGTGTTATTGATTCTTGCTTTTTGATTAATGAGAATACGCATCATGGTTTCAAAGATCTATCTTGTTGTCAAGAGTTATGTAAATTGTTCATGACTTTGTGCATGAGCAATTATTGTTGAGTTGTATTTGTTCTTTTGTTTTGAAAACCTCCAAATTGTCCTGATTTCTTTATGCTCTGAATTTACTTGAAGAAATCAGAATTGTTTTAAAGATAAAGTTAGTTATTTTCTTCTGGAAAGTTTTTAGAAAATCTTATAGCCTTGCAGAAGAGCTTCATTGCCTTGTGTTCGTGCCTTGAGAAACAAAAAGATAGGTTGTTTTGTAAACTTCTTTTTATTTTCTTGTTGAGGGAGCTTCCCCTCCTAATTCGAAGAACAGTCCTCCTGTACACGCTGTCCGTTTTCCTCTTTCACTAAAAGGTGCGAAATTAAACGCTAACACAATGCAAAGATGATATGATCTATCTTTCCTTCTAGCTAGAACCATTGGTGCAACATAAGGGCTTGTGTGACATTATCCTAGCTTCCGTCAACTCTTGTCTAAGCCTTTCACTCTCTAAATCTTGAAAAAGGCCACATCTGTAAGGGCGTACCACTGTTGGGCCTTAGTAGGGTTAAACTCAAGAATATTGTCGATGCTAGTGAGTCTTTAAAAAGAAATCCTTCTGTCATGTTTACTTGCAATGAAAAAGAAAGTAAAACAACAAATCAAACCATTCTCTACCTATATATAAAACAAACTATCCTAACTACTTTTGCTTTTCTTTTTGATTTGTGGAACAAGAGAGAGCTTGAAAGGGATCACCTTTAACAATTCTCAAATCAAAATGATGACACCATGAAATGCAATCTTTTGATATTTACAAGCCTTAAGATGTAAATTACCGATAACAAACATTCAAATGAACAAATTCCAACCTAACATAGATCTAGAAATGAAAGGGAAGAACTTCTAAACACTTCAAAGATACCTCCCTCAAAGTGACTTTTACATAAAAAATGACTCTTGGATTTTTGGTGGGGGTTTAAGACACCTACCCAAGTCCAGGGGTGCATGGCAGAATGGTGAAAAAGAAAGGGTTTTGAAACCGCCCCTTGATGGAACTGGCGGTTTTGCACTGCTAGTTCCTCTGGGTTTTTTCTGAGCTTGCAACTTCAGAAGTAATTACACCTGCTGCTATCTTATTTTTTCCCTGGTCTTTACAGATCATACCTCCCTTTTGAGAGAGGCTTTTGGTCCCATAAATGCTTACCCTTGACATATAGAAGAATACCTTCATCTTTGAAACTTTTGTTTCCATGTGTATGGAACAAGATTCCCTCACACCTCTCTGTTCTTTCTCCAAGGAGATACTCAGCACTAAGGTGCTTCAAGATTGAAGGTAGTGGTGCTCTGTCACACTTGAAACCTGCAAATGTAAAAAGCATTGATGTTTCCTTGGTGTCTTTCCCATGATCATCTCAATGATGTTCACTGCCTATATAACTCTAATTATTAGCTTACACTCCTCATGCTACAACCTTTGCAACACTCAAGAAATGCTGCAATGGTTGCCATGAGTTCAAAACTGTATCACAACAATTCCTATCACGACCGCTTCAGAATTTGCTTATTCATACAACTTGCTACCATGAATGGTTTTCCTTTCTACTGAAACATAAATTATAATGAATGTCATACATTATTATAATGTTTGCTGTCTAGTTGAATTGCCATTAGGCATGCTACAACAACTGAAATTATATGTATCTTCATACCACAACTATGCACATGCTACAGTTGAGATGAAATTTTGTGCAAAATACAATAATGGTGGCTATGTGATCCATCATTGTGATGCTCTTTTTCTTTGCTAGAAATGAATTCCCAACCTCATGATTTCTGAAGCTTCCTCTCTTGGAATGCTCTTATTTCTTTTATCCTACTGGCTACACACAAGTGGTGAGTATTTTGCTGGTCCCACTTGCCATTTCCAAGTGGTGAGTATTTTCCATTGTTCCCATGCTCATTCATGATAAACAGAATGCCTCCTTTACTTGCCCATAAAAGCAGTGTTAGTTCCCTTACTTGTTATACCATACAACAAATGGAACAAATTACATGTTACAATGACAACATTGTCAGGAAAAGATATGCATGCTTACAACACTGAAAAATGTCCATACTACTGTCCATGTTACTGATTTTGCTGGTTTTATTAGAATTTGTGTACCCTCATGCAACCAAGCAATTCAACTTACTCTTGCTATATGCAACAAATGGATGTGAGTGCCAGTCATCAATGAAAGAAATGTGAAGGCTGCAATTGACCCATTAATTCACATATTTTTCCGTTTTGTTGTCCCTTCTTGGCCTGCTAGTGGACATGCTATTCATGCTGAATCATGGTAAGAGAATGATCCTCCTTGTTAGCTCTACAAGTGGAGCTAGCATCTTGAACATAACTAAATTCACAAGAAATGCCTGGCATGCTACTCACATGCCCATACGAATGAAAGAAACTCATCGTTTTCTCCTTTGCAAGTCAAGTAAATGCTTTATCCAAGAATCAAATGACAACCCCTTACCATTCAATGGTGGTGAAGATATGTGAGAGGCGTTCTCTCCTTGATCCTAGTGTTTTGGTAAGCTTCTCTTCCCCTTCCCTAATGGCTGCTCATTCTTGCCTTTGTGATGTTTTGGGTGAAGCTTTGATAGAGTCTCCAACACTTGCCAACTCAATGCCCTTCAATCTTGCAATGAGAGCAATAGTTGTGAAATTTAAACTTGCTCAAATCAATCGATTTCTTACCTCCTTTTAGTGCATCTTGACCTTCTTCTTCCTTCAATCTTGGAGAGTGTCTTCTTCTTTTCTTATCCTTGCGATGGAACATAGGCTCATTAGTGGTGTTTGTCTTGCACGTTATCTTGCAATGGTCATTTCTCCCACAACTAGTCCAAGGATCTAGATCCCTGCATTCTTGCAACATATCCTTTCTCCTTGCAATTGAAATAAACAATAGAAAATTTGCCTCTGGCATACCTTGCTTGATTTTCTAGATGCTGGTTTGCCTACTTCCTAGGCTTGACTAGTGGTGAAGTAAGTGGAGTATAGTCTCCCCACTTCATTGTTGCATTTGTGGGAAAGGATGGAGTTCCCTTATCTAAAGGCGTCTTTGTCTTTGAAGCCTCCTCTTTGCTCTCTTTGGGTAGAGTCTTGCTTTCCTCTACTAGCTTTGATTGCTGGTCATGTTTTGTAGACAACCTACGATCATTATGAGGATTCACAAAAATAATATTAGAGGAATTTTCACTTTCCTTGGACCTGAAAGAAAAGAAAATGTACTTTTCTTTGTTTAAAGTGTGTGATAAATTAGATCAAATGAATGACATCAAAAGGTTTGTAAATGAGCTTAAGTTTGATCTAATCTGATCACACAGGAGTTGGGATTGGTAAAATGACTAAAAACATAGATTTGGAAACACAAAATTGAAACCAGGAATAAGCAATTTTAGACTAAAGCTAGGAGATAGAAAATTGAGAATTTAAGTGTACAGGTCAACCTGGAGATAGGTGGTCCAGTTTTGAGAAATGCTGGAAATGTTGTAACAGACCTCCTTGCAAAATTGTATGGTATATGTATGCAGGACAAATGCGTCCCTATGGTTCAGGGGGGTGCAGGTGTCCTTGGGACAATTGTGTTGGTATGAGCACTAGGGGTGCTGGGATGGTGATCTAGCTCAGAATTGGTTCAAATTGTTAGATTTGTTAGGTACAATGCTGGAAATGTTAGATCCACTGAGTTTGGGTGCTACTGCTTGTAGATGTTAGAAATGATAGAAAATGAGGAAAGAATAATAAAAACCCTATTGTCAAAATGAGGATAGAAAATAGGAAATGAGGAGAGAAAATCTGAAATTTGAAACCCTAGATTTGAGGAAAAACAAAAAGTGAAAAGATGAACAAGTCTAATAGAGTGTCAGGAAATCCCTTAGTAAATTTGGTCACTGTATGACTGATATTTCTATGAGGACACTTGTGCTGGTATGAGCACTTGGGGTGCTAGTACAGTTGACCTAGGGGCGCTGGTGATCTATCTCTGAATGACCTAAAAATTTCTAAGAATGTTTGTCTCTGTGTGCTGATCAGTTCTTGTAACTGTCCTGCTTGCTCAATCTGCTTTGATTCTTCCGCAAATCACTTACAAGACAAATTTTGCTAATGAAAACCTTGCAAGGTAGCTAGGTCAAAGGGGAAGCTGCCTTGGTCAGCCCCATTGTGGGTAATTCAAACATAAATCCACATGGCAATGATAATGGCATAATAAACTGAAATGAAATCTGAAAATACACTTGCTAATAAAAATAAATTCAAAACCCTAACATGCTTACCAATTAGGAGATTCAAGGAAGGCAACTAGGACTTGGTGGGAGAAGGAAATGGGCAACAAGATGAGCACAAAAGGCAACAAGTTTGGTATTTGGCTGAAGAGGGATGAAGAAAGGAAGGGAAAACAACAAATTAGGGAAGATTAGGATGGATTGGAAGGGAAATTGGATGAGAGAAAGACAGATGGCAATAAGAGGGAAGAAAAAATGAATAGGAGCACATAAGCTACTACATAGCTTCTAAATGATGCATGAATGGACTCCAAAGCTTGACAAAGATGCTCTAAAGATGGACAAGCACTCCAAGACTCCAAAGCTTCAAAGTCTTGATGAGAAGGCTCCAAAATGCAATAGCATGCTCTAGTGATATGTGTGTGTCATAATAATGTGTGATGATAAAATGAGGGTAGGATGGCTCTTTTTTAGATTTTTAGGGTCCAAATTTTGTTATTTTGAGTGGGCATCATTTGATAGTCAACCTAGGGTAAGGCCTCCTTAAATTTTTGGAACCAAGGGAGGGTGGGAAATGTGCACCCCTATGAGGGCTAGGGGCACAGGTATCCCATATGCTGAGGTGGATGAGATTAAATGGGAAAGAAGAGGGTCTAACAAGATCGATGGAGGTGGTTTCATCTCAATTGGATATCAGATGTTAAATTTATGGAAGAAATAAGGGGAAAAAGTAAGCTAGCCAAAGGAGGAGATAAAGAAATATTTAATTTTTGAAGCTTAAGTGTGAAGGAAGCTTATAAGAAGGGGTAGAGACACATGAAAGAGGAAAGGGGAACATAGGGATAAGAAAATAGGTTCTTGGAAAGGGTCAAGGCACATGGAGAGGGTAAAATGACACATGGAAAGGGGAACAAACTAAGAGGAGAAGGAAAATAGTAGCAAAAGGGGTCAAAATGGGCAAACTAGACAAAACACCAAAGTGAGCACAAAACATGTAAAAAATAAATTGCAGGGTATGCAATTTATATTCTTACAGGACCGTCCTTGGTTTGTGCATGGTGTAGACTCTTTTGAGCATTCACCAATCTCCATGCTCCTATATCCAAGGCCCTCATATTGAGGTCTTTCCTCAACCATGATGGGTTCGAGTATTCCTTGCCTTTCCTTGCCAAGTCCCCTTCTATTATAGTCCATCTGTGTTAGCGGCTTGGAGCCTATACCCTTGGTATGCTTTTCAAACTTGCCAAGGGATTTATCACATATAACATGTAGAAGGAAAACATGTTCATGGATGCTCTCTTTGCATCCCTTATTCACTGTTTGTTCTTCTAGAAGAGAGGCTGTTCCATTTTTCTTTGTAGACTCCACTTTCTTCTGTACTCCTTCATGCTGGAGTTTTGATAGTAATTCATCTTTTACCATCAACTTCTATTGAAACTGCTCAAGGATTCCAATGAAGAATTCTTCTTGGCTCCCCTTGCTAGCTTGCAATACTTGGATTCTTCTTCTAAGTGATACACCTCCTCCCAAAGAGTTCTATTCTCTGCCAGCACCTGCTCGTGATGCTCGGAGATCCTCAAGCTTTTTCTTTAGTGGCTTTGTCATGGCTGTAGCATGCAACCAACAATTCCTACAACATCTTGTCAAAGATCCAGAAATATGGTTACACACAAATCCTGTTTGTGTTACCAAAAACTCCTACAAGCCTCAATGAACTGACTGCTCTGATACCAATTGATCTTAATTTTCTACAAGATTATGTTTGTGTAAGTTAATGGTCAAAATTAATTTTTACTCATACCATGCTACTTGAATTCTCATTCAAATGATAGTGGAATTCCTTTGAACTAGAGTTATAGAGTGCATTCAAAATGAAAGGATGATTTATACTTCATAAACAAACATGAATAGAAGTAAGTCACACCATACAGAGAGACAAACTTATCCTGGAAACCTCAAGATGAGGAAAACTAGGTGCAAGTGGCAAATGCATATCTTCTGAGCTTCCTTGGAATAATGAAACAACTACAAGTTTGAAAAACTCATTCCATGCATTTCCTATCTTCCTAGCGGTCACTGGTGTTGAGTACTTCCAACCTCTTGAGCTGTGTATTCTGCCTGGAGCTTACTCCTTTGTGCTGCTCTCTCACTCTCTCATGTATTGTGCTTTGCAACTGGAATATTGGACCTTGCACATTGGAAGACTCGAGAATGGAAATTTGAAGAGGAATCATCAAACAATTCGTTTCATCTTCTCATTCGTTGAATTGGAATGAAACTGCTCCCTTCATCAGACTGGCAGTTTTGTAACCGCTGCTTAGAGAACTGGTGCTTTTGAAACCACCTAAAACTGGTGGTTTTGAAACTACTCCTAGGAGGAACAGGTGGTTTCACACTGCTAGTTCCTCTGGGTTTTTTCTGAGCCTGCAACTTAAGAAGTAATTCCTCCTGCTACTGTGTTATCTTTTCCGTGATCTTAATGGATCATAATTCTAGACCTAAAATTTGAAAATTTAAATTCTGAGCTGAGGATTTGTTATCTGCAGGTCTGATACTGCTGTTAAAAACCTGATTGCAGCTGCAGCTGGTTGCAACTGCTCTGAACTCCAGGTCAAAAACAGAATAATTTAATATTTTTCTAAATTTCTGAAATTTCTGTTATGTAAAATTCTTGAAATTAAAACCTGCTGCAAAACATTTTAGGAAATGTAGATGTTTCCTATGGTCCAAAACACTTGCTGTTTATGGTATACAACTTACAATTACTCCTCCCTTGTGATTTTTTCACTTTCTAAGTGTGGGATAATTTCTTTCTACATACTTACTAAACAACTTAGATACATTGAATCCACACATTGACCAAAGGATGGGTAGGTGGGCCCACTACCTAAAAATGAGCGTTGGCCCATAACCCCAATAGTGGTGGTATTCCTAGTTACATAAAAACGGTGGATTAGGCTCACTACCTACTAATGCCATTATTATTGGTAGAGAACAAAAAAAATGCATTACAATGCCCCTCGATTAGCATTGCCTCACAACAATAGTTGCATTGGATGTTGAACTGTTTGGGGCCGTGTCAACAACCTCACTAGGACCTCTTCAAATCTTTGGTGGGATTACCACTTGGAATAAATGGCCTAATACAATCATCTCGTGGTTTCTCTAGGAAAAAGTGTTATATAGGATCATATCTTAAACAAATCCATGAGAGCTTTCATGATGGTTCACTCTTATTCATTGGTCACATAGACGAGAAGTATAATTTCTCCAACTTTTACCTCATTAAGTAGAGGAGTAGATTGCATAATCACCCATTGCAATAAATAAAATAGATCCTAATGTAATATCCCGAATGGAATATTTTCTAATTTATTACCACAAATCATGCATTGCTCTGATTCACTATATTGTCCTTACCAAAATATGTCAACAAACATGCAAATACTATCAAATCTGGCTCACAGACATTTTGTCAAACAGTTGATGGGTGACTGGAATTTGTATGTATTTCAGCAAATATTTCACAGTTCACAAATTGGCATTCACAAATAATATGGATATGCTCATTTTCACATTGATTAATTAAAGCCAAAATGATAACAACCGTTGACATCAAACTGAGATGATATGTCAAAGAATTAAACAATACAAGGAGTAAAAAGCTGACCTTTAACCTCTGCTGTCAAGTTCTATGAACTAATTTCAATTACTGATTGCTGCCCTTTCAACAGAACTATCTGATATACCTTTGAGTTGCTGATATACCTTTGAGTTGCTGTCCACAATCACTTGCACAAATTCTATGCTCCAAACAGTCCCAGATTTGCTCTAATAGTTGCTGTAGTCATTAAACAAGAGCTCTAAACAATAATATTGCCTGAAGGTATATCACACACTGTCCCAAGGCTGCTGCACACTCAGAAATGGGCTGCCAGATCAGAAAACCCTTTGAAATGAATGTATTTCACTTCCAAAATGCTTGAAACAACCCTATATGGCTGTGCCTTGGGTTTTGAGACTTTAAATAACACAAAATAGGGATTGTTCTGTCTTCCTTTCCTCACACCTTGATCTAACAATGGCGCCTTGCTGCTGTTGACCCTTATTGGAAGGTTTTATCAGCTCCTAGTATGGGGCGGCTGGGATAATAAGGGTTTTAAACCCATGCTTGAAGTGCTCAATCTCTCTTAGCTGAAAATGCAATGAAATTCCAAGGAGATCCACAAATACTAACCCTCCAACGTCTACCACAAATTTATTATTTGGAAACAAATCTCAATAAATTCAATCTTTCAGCACAATACCAAACTGGAGAAATATTTTACTTCTTCAGCACAATCCTTCATTCCTCAATCATTCAACTCCTGTGTGAATCCACCAAAACATTGCCTAGTGAAGATCTTTCATTTCCGAATCCAATCTTACCTTAGGATTTCGTCTAAGGTGTTGTTGAACAAACCTGCTCAACCTCCACAACTGGGGAAACAAGAAAATACCAAATATCTAGAATGAATTGAAATGTCTCCCCTCAACCTCCTTTTATAACCCCAAGGGATCTTTCTAGACGTTATATTTTTTTTATCATTTAATAACTTTCTAGAAAAATCCTTTATTTCATTTCTTTATAAAGTGACTTATATTTTAGCCAATAAGGGCGTGGTTCGGTGGTTATGTCGCTCGGTTGTAGTGGCGGCCACCAAAGTTCAAACCCCCGCTGGGCCAACGAGCTCGCAGGCTTTACGCCTTCGCTGGGCCAACGAGTTCGTGGGTTTGAAGTGTTGGTGCTAGGGGATGAGGTCCCCCGTGTTGTGGCCTCACCAGTTCATTGCTCCGGGCAAAAGCATTCGCGTGGAGCCCCTCTGCATGTCGCACCAACGTCGCCGATCACGTTAAAAAGTTTACCAGGCGCATTTTAAAAAAAAATAAAAAATTGACTATTATTTTAATTTACTTTTGAACTATAAAGTCACTTTATAATTAAAAATAGTTATATTTTTCACACAACTATTAAATTGTGGAAAATACTAAAATGGCCCATATGTGAATTTTGATTACACCAACATACCCTTGCGTCCTCAAGAAATCAACCTCTGTGAAAATTGGTGCTTTCCAAAAACAGTAAGCTTCTCCAAGAAGTGGGGGGAGCTCCCAGAATGTCAAAACTGCATCTGGAAAGTACAGTTGGACTCGTCTTGGCCTCCTAAGCTCACTGCCACTAACAGAATTCCTTTTTGAAATAGTTGGTGCTCTCCAAGATTCTTGGAACTTTCCAAGAATGTTGGAATGGACTGAAAAAGGGACATTACACCTAACGTTTCCTTAAATGTATCCCCAAGAAGCATATATTGAAACTGGATATAAGCTAGAAATAACTTGGAGTACTTTTTATCCTAATTGGTGGAAGAGAAACCGTCAAATGTGAAACCAATGGCTTAAAGATTTGAGGTGCTTCAATATGTTCTATCCATGGTGGATAATTTAGAGCTCCACTGTGTTTCATGTTTGCAAATAAGGCAATTGCTTCTGGTATTTCTATTGTGATTCATAGAGAACCTTTTGTCAACTAGTTTGCTTTTTCCTCTAAACATTGCCACTCAATTTGAAGGCAATTCTAATGTTTTATTTCAACCAATGGAAATAATTCAACCATGGTCGAAATGTCTCTTAACCATGAAGTCATGTTTTCTAAACTAAATGTAGTAGATTCATTTTCTTCCTTCTCTTGCAAATATGGTTACTAGAATAGGGGCATAGGTGGTACTTATATGGAGGCTGCTCATAGCCTTTTCTTCTTTGTTTGTTTGAGCTTCTTTCGTTAAGGCTTTTCCGCAAACAATTGTATGTGGATGATAGCCACAACAATTGAGCATACTCTAAGGCACAACTTCGTTGGTGTCATGTTCATAAAGATCATCACTAAGGTTTGGATCTTCCTCTTAACAATTTCATGCATTGAATTATTTCCATCTTTATTCATTGCCTTAACAAATTCTTCAAGTTCCACTGACCACTTCTTTTGATCTTCTGAATAAAGCTCAACATATTGTGCAATATAGTATTTCAAGATTTTTATATTATTATTTTTTCTAACCCTAGATATTGATTGATGAGAGACTAGAGCTAATAGGATCAATTTCTTTGAATAAGTCTTTTGTATAGGGATTCCTTCACATGGCTAAGAAGTGGCTCAAATACTTCTTGATGTGGGTTTTAGCACACAAACAGGTTGGAACAACAAAGGTTCCCCTATTTGGAAGGTGGCTAGCCTCAAAAGTCTTCATTAATTACATTTGCAAGGTTTACCAAAATATCCTAGTTGGAGAGTGTTTTGGCTGTGTTCAAGGGGCTACTTGTAGAATACCAAGAGTCATTCACATAATTAGTGTTTTAGCATAGCGAAATTAATCACTATTAGCCAGTGTAAACCTTCTAATTCAATTTTAACTATGTTCATGATTTCCATTTCAAATTATCAAACTTCTTGCAAGTAGTTTCCAACACTAATTTAAACAGAAAGAAATCATTTAAAACCATATGATAACTTAATTGTTTCCAAAATTGGAATTGTATAACTAGGAATACAAAAAGTCATTCATGTTGTTTTGCCCAATTTCGAAGGAATAACGATTCTGATTTTTATGACAACAAAAGATATGTGAAAATACAAATTTTACCATGCGGAAGTTGAAAAGTCACTTACAATTTCTGCCTCATGTGAATAGAAATTCATCCTCAAAACCCTAAACTAATCCTCATCGATATCAAAAAATGTAAAAAAGGAAGGGTGAGAAGAAAAAGGTTAAAGAATCTAAATCTATTTTCAAACCCTTCATACACCATTCAACAAATGGACAAAATCAATGGAAATCATTCCTCGCTTGACTCGTTTCCAGCAATCAAAACGTAGGAAGTGCAATCTTCATCTTCAAAGTAACAAAACCCATGTGTACGATGGATGTTGAATTTCTGTGTGACACAAATGTGTTTGGTTCCCTACGCAAAACACCTACCATCAGCAAGGCATCAATGATATAAAAAAACACATCGAATTCATCAAACATTCATTGAATTTAAATGCATGAAAATTTAAGAAAACAACTTTAGAGATTGAAAACCATGTTAAAAGAATGAAAACCCCAAAGAAAATGGAGCAAATTTGGTATATTGTATTAAAAACATTTTTCTAAGGGTTTCCAACCCTTACAATGCATTACAATCGCAAATATATAGGTCTATTTGGAATGGGAAGGTGAAAAGTCATTCCCTCCAAAATCCCATATGAGATAAAATACAAGAGAATGCGAAGAGTCACTTTGACTTGCACTTTACATCCTATTCTTGCATTACATGTTAGCCAAAATTTGACTTGCAAATGAATGTCAAAAAGCTTGTGCACACTCCTAGCTTCCCTCATCCTCCTTCTCAACATCCTAGTTCATCCACTGATCTTCAAAGGAGGATTCGAAATTGATCATTTTTCTTATGAAAGTCCTTGAACCTCATCACAATGTCTTGTTTACTTAACAATAATGAAACATCCCGATCCTTGCACTCCATCCTTGCAAGTGAAAATATAATCTGTGTCAATGTCCTGTCAAAGATGAGACAACATTAGCATTAAAAACTCAAGAAAACGAAACAAAATCGTAAATGTAAACAAATTTAATGTTCTTGAATCAAGAATATGATTTTGAGATACCCCTACATGTTTACAAGGTTCAAAAATCAAAATCTTGAAGAAATTTTGAGTTACAAGGTTCAATTAGAAGAAATTTGGACTATCTTGACCATTTTGCAAACATACACATAGGTGATTTGAGCTCGAAATGCCGAGCTACAAGCTTAAAATAAACTAAAAAGACGCTACTTCACAGAAGGCTCGGGGTTCGACATCCCAAGACAAATTTGCATGGGTTATAATTTCGCTTTGGAGTTTGGACTTCGAACACCCCAGGGTTTGGAGGTTCAGACTTCTGGACTTTTAAGATTGTTTTGAACTCACTTTGAAACTTTAAGACTTTAGACTTGAGGTCCGAGTTTGGGGTTCTAGGGTTTAGACTTTCAGACCTTGGAGGACTCGGGTCTAAACCTGCAATCATGCTCTTTTTGTAATTAGCCACTCTAGAGCCAAAAGTTTGAATTCCTATAGATGCACACATTTAGTGCCTAAGGATTTAACTTGTTTATCTCAACAACTTTCATAATTTCGCAGGAAAATTCAGGGTTTTGTGTTCTTTGTAAAGAAACCATTAAAACATTGCTACAAGAATTACAATGAGAATTCAAAGCACCAATAAACCTTGCGATTTAACCAAATCCTAACAGATTACTTCAAGACTCGAAAAGAACTCAAAAGAAACCTAGAAGTGCCTTGATAAAATGGGGCAAGATCCTGCTAGAACCCAAGTCAGACTAGTCAAATCCAGAATATCAACAGTTGGGAAGAAGGCTGAATTTTGGTGAGCCACTTCAAAATCACATTGAAAAGCAAAGATGGAAGACAATTAGTTGTAAAATGAAGGGTTGGGGCTCGGGGTTAGAGAGCCTCGAGGCTTTGGAAATTCGGAGTTTTTGAGATCACTTTAGTGTTTGGACCTTGAGGTTTGGGGTCTGAACTCCGAGATTATCCAGGTTCGGACTTTGAACTAAAACTAGTAAGTGCCTGGAATTTTGACAAAACAAGCCTGATTCATTTGTAGCTCTGGGTCTGGACTCCGAGGTGAAAATTATATCTTGCAAAAAACTTGTCAAAGTCAGAAATTCCCAAGAGAATTAGCCTTGATCCAGGAACATAAGGATTTTAATCAATCATAAATGCACGTACCCCAATGCACTTGTGAATACCCAAACATTTCACAGTACCTCCTTGACATTCAAATGAAATCCTTGTGAACTCTGAACGAGCAACAATGACAGAAGTCTGAACAAAAATCATGACTTATATGCTGACTTATAGAATGCATTAACAATTTCCTCTTTTCAAAATCATCATGAGGAATATCATTGTCAAAATTTGTTTTAGATTGTAAATCACAAAGATTCTGCCTTATAAGTATATTCATTTCAGTAGTTATATAATATTAGATTTCTCAGAATTAACATCAGTTTCTTAATATTCGAACATAGGATTATCATGAACCTTAAAGTCCATTAAGGAAGAATCACTTAAATCAGATCTCTCGGAATTGCCATCGCTTTGTTCATTCACAAACACAAGGTTATTATAAATCTTAAAGCCAAATAAAGAGGAATCATTTGTCTCCATCTTATCTCCCAACCAAAATTGTTTATAAACTTCTTGTTCCAGTTTACGGAAGAGATTATCCAACTGAATAATTGCAATATCAGCTTTAAGACAAAGCAAATCAACCTCTTGAGTTTGTGAATTTATAGACAACTAACTTTTTCAACATTCACCCTCATGTCTAGGTGAAGTGAATCAGTGATGATTAACTCACTAGACCTTTGACAATCTTGCCTCACAGGCACCAGCAAATCAACAATGCAATCAGTTTCTCCATCGAGGGAGAACACGTTTCTCCATTTAGGAAAATACTCGTACTCAAATCTTCAATGAATAGATCGACATTCTCTCCATCTTCCTGCAAACCCATTGATTCCAAATTGTTAGCATTAAATTCAACTTTCTCAACATGAATGTCATTAGTTTCAACCCCTAGCAAAATGTGATGACTTACCTTATCTTCATTTTCAGACTTATCATGGAGGGGATCAACATCATAAGTGGTTGGCTCTTCCAATTCGAGTACCGTTGAATTATCTTCTCTACGATAGGAACTTTAGTACTCATGATGCTCTTCAATTTCATCAGATAAAGTGTGTTTGTGTACTTCTCCAAGTGGGACATCATTTTCTTGACCTTCAAGGTTCAAGTTTTCTGATTTATGAGTTGTATTGGTGATGAATGATATAGAATTCATCATATTCTTGAAGGCCATGTCCAATTTATGAGGAATTTAGGATGGGCATCCTCCCCATGCTTAGTGGTGTTGTGAAGCTAGCACTCGTGGTGTAAACCAGTGTTACAGGACTCGCAGAGACTCACCAAGACTCGGTGAGTCCTGAGGCGAGCAGGTCAAAACATTGCTACAAGAATTACAATGAGAATTCAAAGCACCAATAAACCATGTTATTTAACCAAATCCTAACACATTACTCAAAGACTTGGAAAGGAGAACTCAAAAGAAACCTACAAGTGCCTTGTTGAAATGGGGCAAGATCTTGCAAGAACACAAGTCAAACTAGTCAAATCCAGAATATCAATAGTCGGGGAGAAGACTGAACATTGGTGAGCCACTTCAAAATTGCATTGAAAAGCAAAGATGGAAGACAAATAGTTGGAAAATGAAGGGTGGCTTGGGGTCCGAGAGCCTCGGGGCTTTGGAAATTCAGAGTTTTTGAGATATTTTGGGTTTTGGACCTTAAACTAAAACTAATGAATGCCCAAAATTTGACAGCAAGAGTCCAATGCACTCTTACCTCGGGGTTTAGGGTCCGAACTTTGAGGTTCTTGGGGTTTGATATCCAAACTGAAACTAGTAAATGCCTGGAATTTTGACAAAACAAGCCCGATTCACTTGCAGCTCAGGGTTTGGACTCTAAGGTGAAAATTATATCTTGCAAAAAACTTGTCAAAGTCTGAAATTCCAAAGACAATCAACCTTGATCCAAGAACTTAGGAATTTTAATCAATCATAAATGCATGTACCCAATGCACTTGTGAATACCCAAACATTTCATGATACCTCCTTGACATTCAAATGAAATCCTTTTGAACTCTGAATGAGCAACAATGACATAAGTCTGAAGGCCAAATCATGACTAAAATCAAGACGCACAAATGGAAGATGGAAGCATAAGATTCAAAACGAGGGTCCCCAATTTTGATAAAAAATTAGGGGTGTGTTGTGGAGGTCACAACAATACGAATGATATGTTTTTAATAGTTTCCTGTTGTTTATCTTAGAAAACGTTAATGTAAAATCTGTATTTTGAAATTTGAGCTAAGAATCCGAAATAAAATCTGAAAGGTAAAGCTCTCAAAATACCGTTATGGTCTTCACAGGGAGATGCTGCTATTGCTGGGAAAACTCTGCACCTAAAATCTGAAAGGCTGAAATTTAGGCTGCCAATCCAAACTCTGCAACTTTGATACCACTATTATGAACCCTGTTTGTAACTAAACCTTAGATTCCTAAAATAGAAAATACTAGAGTTAAAAAATTTCTAGAATTATTCTAGAAACTCTAGATCTGAAACTGTAATTTGAACTCAGAGTATTCTGGAGTTGTTGTAGAAATGTGGAAATAAATTTTTTCTGTAAAACTGGAAAAAATCTATAACTTAGAAATCTAGAAAATATTTAAAGAAAATTCAGATTGAACTGTACTTTTTTGGAAAATTGCTAAGTTACAGGTTTGGGTTCTGATATGCCAGTACAACAATTTTTTTGGGGGTAGGTTCATTTTGGGTACGTTTGTACAAAAAATGTATAGAAACCATAAATATATACATACTTGCAACCTAAAAACAGGAATTAAGTTCAAAATACTACATAGCATGCATATAATAAACAAAATGACCATAAAAGTTAAAAATACTAGTTCAATGTTTGTTTGTCAAACTTGAATGTCATGATGGATATTCACTGTTTGATACTAAAATAATAAAATCAGCAATCAGCGTCTTATGGGTCTTCATGAAAATCATTATCATCATCATTCACATTAGATGATGTAGGTAGATAAGAAGAACCACAAGTAGTGCCATTAGTACTTGCTTCATGAAAATTGTCATCATCATCATTGACATTAGATGATGTAGGTAGATTAGAAGAACCACAAGGAGTGCCACTGGCACTTGCACTAAAATTATGTTGACTCTCCGACTCCTCAAAAAATAAAGATTGTTGGGAAAGCAGAAGCATCCAAGTTAGTATTCTTTGGTTCCACATCCACAACTTTGTTGACCCTTCCTCATCATCATTTTGTTTGTGTGAAAGAAGGCACAAGTTGGAATACATATACAATTCTGCTCAAATGAAGATGAATTGACACCCTATTGAGCTAAAGTTAGAGAGTGAGAGTCACAAAATTATAAATGTAACTTAAAACTTGAAAGAACCCTATTTCAAAAATAAAAAGAAATTCAAATTTAGAGAATTTTACATAAAAAAACAAAAAAAATAATTGTGATAAAACTTTGACCACAAGAGGTTGTAGATGTTGGAATGTTTGGCCATGGAGGTACCACCAATTAGCATTCTTCTTATACTTTTCACAAAGAGCAAAAGTACTTTGACCATTGATATGTACAAAATTAGCAAACTCATTTGTGACTACATCCAACAAATCAAGATTAGGGAAGAGTCTAGCAAACACTAGCTTCTACCCTTCTTTGACTTATGCATCTCTGTATGGTGCAATCCTCCTCGGCAAAGAAATGATCTCAGTGTTGTAATATTTGAGAGTCAATGCAAAAGCAAGATATAATGGGGTGGTCATTTTGTTCTTATTGGCTCTCAAAGTTGTGAAACCCCAATTCCTAAAGACAAACTATACCTAAGTGCCAGGGATGCCAACTTAAAGTGGATAGCTTGCGGCTTACAATTGGGTAGGGACAACAATTGACCAAGTAGTAAGGATGGGTAACTTGTGCTTTAGGCTTTTGCTAGGCCAAGGGGGGTTCCCTGAGGTCTTTAAGATAGGACACTAAAAAATAAATAAAGGAATAAACTCAAGGTCCCAACAACCATACCGATGCACTATGAACTCTAAGATGTCACTAAATTCATGTCAGTGCTGGCTGCAACTAGACCACTAAGACCTCCAAATGAGCAGATGAGAACTTTTTTGCATATGCAACCAAAGATAACAGCAGTACCATTCCGTAGTAAGTGAATCCACTTAGCTACACATATGCGTGTGCAAGAAAGACAACATACTTGTATGATTCTTAAAGGATTTGTCAGTTTTAGGACATTATAAGATACGTTATGAATTGCATTACTAGATCATACAAGCATAGTGGGACCTAACTCTACTCCTGAGATGATGAGGACAAGAGATAGCATGATTGTAATATGTTTGGTCTTTCACCTCCTAGACTGGTGCCCACTCCAATGAGCAATAGAGTCGCAACCTGCAAGGAAGAAGAGAGCACATTTGCAAACCATAAATGGATCTAGACTTGCATACACACACAAATAAGAGATAAAAGCTTTCTACAACTAAACATGCTTAACAATCCATCTCAAAGCTAAAACAACCTATATGAAATAAGAGAAGACCATTACAAAAGGTTTGTAATGCATTAGAATGCTGTCATACATTCATCTAACTCCTATTACAATTGTGCTAGCAAGTGTGGCAAGAGGGAACCCACAACTAGGTTCAGAGACTCCCTTGACTTGTTACAATCTGCTATGGAGACATTTAGTTGTAGACACAACTTCAATTGACTAACCCTTCCTATGGTTTACAAAGCATACTTTATCCTTATAGATTTGGCTTGCATGAATTGATGCCCTAAAACAATTTGAGACACATACAACCAGAAAGTTAGCTCAAAGACCAACCTTTTGAGCATATTATATCCTTGTATATATAGCATTTCATTTACGTTACATTTAGTTCCTTAGGCGGGCTCGCAAGGGTCACTTGCAATCAATACATGCCATTCACCAATACAACCATCTGGGCAAGAAATCTCCCTTAGATCTGTTGATAGATACCCTAAGGCAAAGAAAATGTCCTCTTCATGCTTAGACAAGTCACCAAGTACCAATTTGTAGGCATCCAAGTGAGGGCATTCCATAGTCACATACAAGTCACCCAAGCCCATTTCATCAGCAACACATGGCCTTGCATCTGAATCCATGTCCTTGAGGGGTATAACAGTACTTGGGCATGATTGGATGTTTGTAAATCTCTATCGCATTCATTTGAGGGCATTAATGATGTGTTAGGATGTGTAGGGAGTAGGTGAGAAACCCTGTTCAAATGACAAAACTTTGAGGCGGACCTACAATTAGGATTTTCAAATTGCATAGAAGGCTAGGAAGTCCGCAGTGTAAACTGACAAAGATCAAAACTTGGCATGCAATGTGCAATTGTAGGGAAGGGCCAAAAGTCTACAGATCATGTACATGGCGGAATGACAGAGCTCGGAAGCAAGGATGCAATTATAGGAAGGGGTGAAAAGTGCACCAAGACTAGTTGTTGAGGTTCGGTGCTTGGGAAGCAGTCCACGATTGCAAGAGAAGGGGGCAAATCCGATGAGAATGACAAAGCTCGGAGGTGTAGAAGCAATTTGCAAAAAATGCAAAACTACATGTGGGGTCCAAACTTTTGTGGGCAACAAAGGGGCAAAAAGTGGTGGTTGGGAAGTAATTTGCAAAACATATAAAATTGCATGTAGGGTCCGAAGTTTTGCGAGCAACAAAGGGGGCGGAAAGCAGAGGTTGGAAAGCAATTTGTAAAAATTGCAAAATTGCATGCAAACTCTGCACCTTTGCTCGAATTTGTAAATTGAGCAAAAGCCCCCCAAAACTTGGAATTTTCAACAGATGAGTACAACGCAATGATTCAGATGGGTGTAAAGCACAACATTAATCATGACTTGACCAAGATGGCCCATTTATGAGTTCTTAGATTGGTGAGCTATGATGGGCTAAAAGCAAGCACCTGGGGCAACACTTGTAAGCATGAAAGGCAAAATCTGGGAGGGGTGCCAAATTTTCTTGATAGTCTTCATAAAGTGCCCACCACACACTCCTTGATGATACTCATTTATAACCATGATAGATTGCTCTTGATTTAAGCACTTAAGTAACAACCCATCATGGTTCCTCCACATTAGTTCACCCTCTGCTAGCATGTACCTTTGAGCTCCAAGCTTGAGGGTTCTTTGCTAATTATCATTCAATCCTAGGGAACAACTCAAATTCTCCAAGTAGTACACTACATCCTTATACCATGAGCCATTTCTCAAAAGACAAGGAATATGTGCAAGATCAAAAACTTACATCATTAACTTCTGCTGCCTCCAAGTTTGCATCAGCCCCCAAGAATATGACATGGAGGTGCAAACAACAAAATTACACTCCTTTGACGGTCTTGGGTTGAGGGATGAGGTCTATTGCTTTAACTCTTTTAGGGTCAATCCTCACTCCTTCCTTGGACACCGCATGCCCAAGGAGTTTCCCTTCTTCCACATTGAATATACTGTTTTTTGGGTTTAATAAAATCCTATACTCTAGACATCTTTTGAATATCAACTCCAAATGCTTGCAATGGTCTCTGCAATAAGGTCATCTTGATAAACCACCATGATATCATCTATCAAACCTGCATAGGCAACATCCACTGCTCTTTGTAAGGTAGCTCCTGCATTCCTAAGCCCAAAAGACATTCTTACATAAACATATGTACTCCAAGGAGTTGTGAATGTTGTTTTGTGTTGCTTCGACTCTTTGACCATCCCTTGGTTATATCCTAAGAAGCCATCCATCATTGATATTAACTCTGAAGCTGTCACTCTTTGTAGCAAATGATCCATACTTAGCAATGGGTAGTTGTCCTTGAGGGACTTAGTATTCAAACTCATGAAGTCCATGCACAACCTTATATCTCCATCTTTTTTTTAGCTTCATGAGTTCCTTTTGCATTTGGGGGCCAATGTAGGATTGATAGGCTGCTAGGCATTTGTTTCTACCTGAATTATGCTACAAGGGGATTGTGTTGAAATAAATCTTTCCTATAAGCTTTCAACTCATTATAGGACCATGCGAAGCATTTTTGGAATCTTCTTAGCAATGATTTCAGCATTTGCTTCTCGGCTGGTTTTAATTTTTTGCCTATGTAAATCATCCGTGGAGATGCTTAGTCCCCAAGTTAACACCCTCTACGTCATCTTGACTGATTGGTTTGCTTCTTGCCTTATGGCAAACAACACTGTCAAACATATTCTCAAGGGCCATAAGACCTCTAGGAAGGGTGTTAGTCTTAAGCTGAATGATGTTATTGCTAGAGAGTTGTAAGAGACCTTATTATATATGACTAAAAATGTAATCAACTTTAGATAAGATTTCTTGCACACAAAATGACTAAAACTCAAATACAATCACATATATATTCAACTATGAATCACCAATGCATGTATCCTTGATTCAACTTGAGATGATATCAAAAGCTTGCTGCTGATATAAAATTTCAGTCACTGATTTAATCATATCAGCCCTGAATATCATATGAAAATGACAACCAGATGTCTTTGCAACTCAAAAACATGAAAGAGCTATCAATGTCCAATGGAAATAGACTTCAAATATCACTGTTGGAGCCTCATAAAATGGACTGATTACATTATATAGACTGCTGTTATGTTTGATACAAAATGCATATATGCCCAAAAATCTTCTAGAGATCAAAACAATGACAAAACTCCTCTTTGAAGCCAAGCAATAAAACCATGGATGCAATATCTTGTGTCTACAATGCTCCCAAGCCAATATCTTCAATCAAACTTGCATAAGAACCCTGAAATACCATTATCAGCTGGCTGTTATAAGAAATCAAAACTGAAAATATATGTTAAATCTTTGTATAATGATGATCTCTCCAAATCGACTACCTTGGTGTAACATCCATAATGACCAAGGGTTATAATGATGTCAAATTCACTTCAAATGCTCCTTAAACCTGCAATATTAAGCTCAATGGTGAATATTTGCATAATATCACCTCACAAAGAGTATGGGGTCATCTCCATACAAACACAAGGGGTCATCACCTTGCAAATTGACATGAAAATCGGAATCTTTAGCCAAAACAAAAGAGTAAGAAAACATACCAATTCATCAATAGTTGCAAATCGAAGTTTAAGTCCTCTATTTAAACTCCTCAAGCATGGATGTCCTCTTCTTTGGCATTTTGAATTGTAGCTTGAAGTCCACCAATGAAGAACAACGAACTTGAACAATATTAAATGAATTTCATCTAGAACATATTCATTTAAAAACAATCTTTAATTGTTTTAAATGAAAACCATCTACTTCACATGCATCGATCCAATTATCATTGAATTCCTTGCTTGGGCGGCGACGGCTTGTGTGCAAGCATTTAATATTTTATTTTGCATTTGAATATCACTCTTTGGCTTGAGCGATCCTCCCCAATGGTGGCGTTAGCATTTAAAATCTTCAATCGCTCAAATGCAAATATTTAATAAATCAAATTTGCATTTAAAACCATCTTCTATACCTTGCGCCAATCCTTGCATAGGCGATTTCATTGAATTTCATTGCAATTGTTTTTAAATGCTCTTGACTTGGCGAATGCTCCTCCACATGGTGTTGATCCTATTCCTTGACACAAGATCCAATGGAATCCTCATAATACAATGTAGTTCCATCTCCAATGCAAATCGATTCCCTTGGAATTTCAAACCAATCGATCCTCATGATGACCGTTGGGTTTTAGCTTGGCCCTATTCTTTGATTGTTGCGAATACCCTTATTCATATTTACATCTCCATATAAATCGATTAGAGAAAATGAAATTAAAGATTCCATTTTCTAAAATCTATTAAATGAAATGAAAATACAATTTCAATATTGCATTTTTCATATGGCTCATTAACACACTAGTTGATCCAACTTTCCGGTTCTCCATGCATAGAAATAAAATCAACTAGCAAATCAGTCCCTTACCAATACATTAGCCTACGGGAATGGATGATAGGCTAATTGTTAACTCCATATGAAGTCACTCTGGAAATGGGGACATGACAAGAGTGTTTCTTTGCCATTCTCCTTCTCGACCATGGGCTCCCAATCAATAAGTTTGTTGTCAAAGTCATCCGTACAATTTAGGAACCTATATATTTACTGGTTGTCATCAAATATCTGCCAACTATATAAAATATTAGGTACGGTGGGCCTTCTGAGGATCTCCACACTGTATGTGCAATCGGGCAATGTCCAACTAACATCAAACTTTGAAGCCATAACAAAAAGAGTGTTTGCTATAGTATTTTTTAGATCCGTCCAACTATTGGATACTAAAAGCATCAAACAACTCTATAATGTCTTATGTAGCATTCCTGCACATTTTTAACTTTTTGTTGTTGGTTGCATACAATCCTCTAATTTGAGATACAACTAATTCGGAGTCTCCATGCACACTTAGACATTTGATATCATGCTTGGAAGCAATGTTCAAACAAAGGAGGAAGGCCTTATACTCTGCAATATTATTAGTTAACACAAAGTCCAACTTGAAAGAGAATCTGAGATTTATGCCGTCAGGAGACACAAGAACAACCTTATTTAGAGCATGCACCATCAAAATACATAGTCCATACAACATCATGTTCAAAGCAAGAGGGTCGGGGGTAAAAATTAAGATCCACATGGCTGCCAATATTATCATCACAATATCCATCGATATTGTCAGGTTCATCTTCAATAGAGAGCACCTCATTTTTAGCTTCCTTAGGATCCTTCACAATGTGTGTCATTTTTTTCTCCCTATGTATGTGATGTCCCAATATTAAGGCATTTGTTTAAATTAAAGATTTAAACATCATGATGATGTTGGAAGTTGTCTTCATGAAATACGGTATTTAATTGAATGATAGAGATAATTATGTTTACATATATTATTAATATACAATATTTAATAATTAATATTTAATAATATTATTAACACATTCATTTTAATTAACAAAGATAATAAATATAAATATAAATACTAATAGTATAAAAATAAATATTAATAATTTAAATATTATTATAAATAAATTAATATAAATAAATATATATTTACAAATTAAAAAGGGGCATTAGAATTAAGTCCCTTCATGGTACGATTATAGACTTTGTAACAAAGGCGTTGAAACTTCATTTCTTTTCCTTTGGTTATGATTCCTCTTGTTTACAATGTCACCTTGCTGACTAGACGAATATGCAAAATCTCCTTTTGACTAGGTGCGGTTCTTAATTGAGTAAAATCATGCTTCCATATGGAGCGCTTGTCACATAAGATAAACTAAAAAACTTTGATTATAGATCATTAATCTAAGGAGCGATCAACTAATGAAAAAGTTGTGTTTCATACTAAGTAACGATTAGTGTATGGTTTGTCCATTCATCAGCAAAGTCATCAAAGGGTGTGCCTCTTAGTGAATCGCCTCACTTGAGAGGTATAAGAAGAAAGAAATGACAGAAGAAAAGGAGAGAAAAAATATAGATTAGAATAGATATATCTGAATTAAAATTCAGATCAGCAGAAGTATAGGAAAGATACAAGGAATATAAATGGGAACATAGAGCAGATCAAAAGGAAACGAATACATATATTTTGAGTTTAAAGGAAACAATTTATGATATAAGAACAGAAGATGGATATATCAGCAAAGAGATACACATATGCAGATTTAAAGTTATGTGCAGGTGGAAATAGAAGTGAAATATGAAGACTAAGTAAAGAGCAGATCTGGTATGGAGTAAGAAAGGTCAATCATATATACCAGCAGATACAAATAGCATAGAAGGAAGGAAAAAAATCCTAAAGAGTTTTAAAGAACACAAAGGCAAGATTTATCCTCCTGGTATGATGTATCTAACCCTATGTTTCTTATGATAAATGCAATATAATAAATAATGACAAATGCATATAATTGAAAAGTTATCATTAGAATCATAAAGCATTGTGAATTTGCTATGAAATATAGATTCTATTCACAACACATTTGATATGATTGTTTGCAACTATGAGTTGATTAACTTTAATGTGGATTCTTGTACGAATGTTATGATGGAGGGAATTGGGGGCCTATGAGGAGGGGAAACGGAGTTGGGATCATCCTCTAAGTACCCCACCCCATGGTGGATGGCTGCTGATGCAGAGGTGGCACAAGGGAAGCACAACACAAAGAAAGTTTGTTCTCCTTAGCCCACTTACCCACTTCACTTCTTCAATCCAACACAATCAAAGGCACATTCAAGGGTAAATGAAGGATTTGTTACTTAGACTCTTGTCCAACTCTCAAGGCTATGTCTACACCTTCATGCAGGTCTGGAAACACCTTACCAACACTTGGTTTGATCACCAACTTCATTCAACTCTCTAACCTTGACTAGGCCTAGTGAGGCTACTAGCCCTCCAAAACCAGTTTTCTTCACAACAAATGACAAAACCCCAAAGGACTAGGCAAACAAATGGTGATTTTGGATACCCTCTACGGGACTCTAACAAACCTCCAAATCTCCAATCCCAACTCTACTCCAGCAGTTCAAAACCCCCACTAGGTCTCTAGGCCTAATTGATCACTTTAGGCCTGGGTTACAAAGCAAAGGGTTCAAATTGGGTTCATAGGTCAGGGGCAGGAATTTAGAATGTCTTTACCAGGTCCCTACAACACAAAACCACCGTTCTTTCATTCACCTTGTCTGGATTCTGTCACCTACAACAGCAAATAGCATAAAATAGGCCAAATACATGGTAATACTTGACCTAGGGCATCAAATTAAAAATAGAAGACTGCATTTCCCGACAAAAAGCTTTTGGAATCTTATAGTACATATCCCTAGCCTGCATTTCACCAGTTTTTGTGAATTTTCACCGGTGGGAATGCATTCTAGGGCCGGATTTCAATGGCTGCCCTAGAAAACAGGGTTTCTAGACCTGTTTTGAAAGAAAAATCAATATCTCCTGATGCCGACCACTTCAAGACCTCAAACCAGATTCATATGAACCCTGACTCCAAGCACTTTCAGAAAAAGTACATTTGCACCCCTGGAAAATCTGTACAGGCCGTACAACAGTGAAAATGCAGAAAAAAACAGTCGGTTTCTTTGATTTCTGTGCACAAATTCCGTACAAAAACTTCCTCCTCCGTACTGGAGCAAGATGTTTACCATATTAACCCATCCAAGTCGGTATGCAACTTGCAAAATCAGTTTGAACTGTCCAAAATGAGTTGCAACCGCCCAATGTGTCATAATACACTGACAATATTTGACACTATGGTATTTTTGCATTAACACTATGGTTTAGCTTGTCCAAAGGAATCAAACCATCCTCCATACTCCCAAAACATGATAAAACACACAAACAATAAAAAAAAAAACTCAAAAACCAATCCTTTAGACCTTCTAGGCCTGATTGGCACAACATGGATCCAAGTGGACTAAGCATGATTGAGGTTTATAGGGTCACCTCAATCATCTTGACCACACAAAAAGGACCATACAAACATGGCTAAAGCCTTATTACAACACATACATCAAAACAAAACATAGCTTATCAAAATGCATCAAAAATGCTTGAGGTGTCAGACTGCTCCTAGGTGCCCTGCACCAGCTGCGGCCTGCCACATGTGGGCCAAGGGGGCATAAGAGGCCGCCCTTGGGCTTGGAAGGAGTGATTTCCAGGACACCCTGTTGTAGTTGCACCCCAACCTCCCATCATGGTGATTAATTGAATCATAAGAAGAAGCAAAATGGTTTTGATAAGGGGAATGGTGATAGGACGCCTCACTAGGCACCCCACCCCATATGGATGGCAAGAGGCCACATGGGGCCAAGAGGGGTGAAGCACCCGCTCTTGGGCCTAGGGTAGAGGGTTTCTTGGGCACCCTATCTGGTGCAGGGCACCTAAGAGCATTTTGATGCATTTTGAGAAGTTATGGTTTTTGTTCAATGTGTTTGGTAATAAGGCTTTTAGCCATTGTTGTTTGGTCCATTTTGTTTGGTCAAGAGGTTTGGGGTGACTATATAAACCTCAAATCCTTCTTAGTCCATTTGGACCCTAGTTATGCCACTTAGGCCTAGTAGGTCTAATGTTGGTTTTTTGTTTGTTTTTGAGTCTAATTGGAAATTTGTGTTTTGGCATGTTTTAGAGGGAATGGTGGTTGGTTAGGTTCCATTGGACAAGTTGAACCAATCGACCTCTTTGTGTTATTGAAAAATGTCATAGTGACCAATGTTGTCAAATGACACATTTGGTCGGTTGCAACCCATTTTTGGTAGTTGAATCTGTTTTGATAGTTGAAAACCAACTTGGGTCAAGTTATATTGCTGTCCTCTCACCCCAGAACGGGGGAGGAGATTTGGTATGCAATTTTGGGCACAAAAATCAAGAATTTGACTGTTTTTCTGAAGAAAACGTGTTTCTGTACGGACTATATGGACTGAACTCTTGGTCTAATGTACGTTTTCTGAAACTAGAGTGAGTCTGGGTTCGAATGCAACTGGTTTGAGGTCTTGAAGTGGTCGGGGTCAAAAGTTATTGAATTTTCTTTCAAAACTGGTCTAGAAACCCTGTTTTCTAGGGCTGTCCCACAAATTTGGCCCTAAAATGCATTCCCACCGGTGAAATCTCATGCCACTCAGTGAAATGCAGGCTAGGGGTGTATATTACTTGATTCCAAAAGCTTTTTGCTGGGAAAGGTAGTCTTCTATTTTTAAGGTGATGCCCTAGGTCAAGTATTTCCTTGTATTTGACCAAATTTATGCTATTTGAGGTTGTAGATGATAAAATCATGATAGGGTGAGTGAATGGATGGTGGTTTTGTGTTGTTTGGGCATGGTAGAGGCATTTGAAATTCCTGCCCCTGATCTATGCACCCAATTTTAAGCACTTGCTTTGTAACTTAGCCCTAAACTGATCAATTAGGCCTAGAGACCTAGTGAGTGTCCTGGATTGCTGGAGTAGAGTTGGAATAGGAGACTTGGAAGTTTGATAGGGTCCCTTAAAGGGTATCTAAAACCATCATTCACTTACCTAGTCATTTGGGATTTTGTCAAGTTGTGTTGAGAAAACCTAGTTTGGAGGGCTAGTAGCCTTACTAGTCAAGGTATAGGTTGGAGAGTTTTGGGAAGTTGGGGATCAAACCAACTGCATAGAAGGTGTTTATTGATCTGTCTTAAGGTGTTGGAGAAGCCTTGAAGGTTGAGTCATCACCCAGATATCAAACCCTTCATATACCCTTGAATGTGCCTTTGGTTGCTTGGTTGAAGGCTAGGTGAAGTGGGTGAGTGTGCAAAGGACAATAGAGTAAACCCTTGTGTGTTGCTTCCCTTGTGCCACTCTGCATCACTATCAAACCATTTTGTTCCAGGAATTAGAAACCCTAACCCTAAACTTGTGGGATTTGAATTTTTAGGGTAAAATTAGTATTGTTCCAATAGGGGACATTACAAGTGGTATAAGAGCATCTTTCCTACCATCCTGTGTATGCTTTATGTGTATTCAAATGAATTCAAGTGTATACCTTGTGATTTATGTGTATTCAAATGTATACTTCGTGGCTTATGTCTATTCGGGTGTTATTCAAAGGAATACTTTGTGACTTATGTGTATGCTTTGTAACGTACGTTCATATGAATACTTTGTGTATTACATGTATTTGTGTGTATGCTTCATGCTTGCTGTGTATACTCATGTGTATACTTGGTGATTTTGGGATGGTGGACGGACCCATGGTGTAGTATGGATAACAAACAGAATTTAACTTAATGTAATGCCCATTTTTTTGGCGCATAGATTTTTGTGCGCATTATGCTTGTCCCTAGTCTCTCGGAGTCTATACAGCATGTTTGGGAGAACTCCAATGTTCTTGGAGTAGTCGTGGTTCAGTCTGCAAATAGGAATGGACTAAGTATATACTGGACCCGCGGTGTAGTATGGGATGCACTAAATCCCCTTCCCATTTGTATACTTACATGTATTAATGCAACTTACATGTATTCATTCCTTGTGACTTATGTGTATTCAAGTGTATTCAAGGGTATACTTTGTAATTTATGTGCATTTAAGTGTATACCTTGTGAATTGTGTATTCGAGTGTATACTCTATGACTTTGTATTCAAGTATATACTTCATGATTGTGTATTCGAGTGTATACTCTCTGACTTTGTATTTGTATTCAAGTGTATACTTCATGACTGTGTATTCGAGTGTATACTCTATGACTTTGTATTTGTATTCAAGTGTATACTTTATGACTGTGTATTCGAGTGTATACTCTATGGCTTTGTATTTGTATTCAAGTGTATACTCCATGACTTATATGTATTCAAATGTATTTAGGTGTATACCTTGTGAATTATGTATTCAAGTGTATTCATGTGTATAACTTGTATTCAAGTGTATACCTTGTGGCTTATATGTATTCAAGTGTATATTTTGTGGCTTATGTGTATTTAAGTGTATACATTGTGGCTGATCAGTATTCGAGTGTATACCTTGTGGCTGTGTATTCATGCAACTTATGTATTTAAGTGTATACTTTACGACTTACATGTATGCTTTATGACTTGATGTACTCGTACGCATACCTCATGTATTATCCGCATATATGCTTCATGCTTCTTGTATATACTCTATTTATACTTTATGTATTGATACTTCATGTATCTTCAACAAGATGTGTTCTTATAATTACTTTATGCTTAAAACTATGAGAGTGTTAAAGATGGTGTCTTTCCAGTGGCTTAGGCTACACGGTTGCGTTCTTGAGCTACCTAGTTGCGTGCTTGAGCTACTTGCCTACCTACTTGAGCTGGCTGCCTACGTGCTTAAGGTACTTGCTTGTCTACTTTTGAGCTACTTGCCTACTTGCTTGAGCTAGTTGCTTGCATGCTTGTCTACTTGAGCTACTTGCCTACTTGCTTGAGCTGGTTGCTTGCATGCTTGAGCTACTTGCTTGTCTACTTGAGCTACTTGCCTACTTGCTTGAGCTGGTTGCTTGCATGCTTGAGCTACTTGCTTGCCTACTTGAGCTACTTGCCTACTTGCTTGAGCTGGTTGCTTATGTGCTTGAGTTACTTGCCTACTTGCTTGAGCTGGTTGCTTGGGTTCTTGAGCTACTTGGTTGTCTACTTCAATTTTATTATGTAATTAAATGGCAATGCATGTAACCTACAAATTGGTGTAATCACTTCTATAGTTAACATCCTGAGGAGATCACTCACCACCATTTGACCTTGAGGTGAAAAGGGAAGAGCATTTCATCTAAGAAAGACATCCAAACATCATTAAAGGATTCAAAGTAATAATGATGTGACTCCAAATGTGGAAAGTTGTGACCTTTCAAGGAGAAGAACTATGATCCCTAACAATGAATTATAAAAAGGGGAATCACTCTTAAAATATAAATAGGAAAGAAACCTATTAATCAACTTGGAAGGAACAATTATAACAACTCGACATAGTTAAGGATAAAATCTAAAGACACAGTTTGACTGCCAGTTCTCAAACGAAAATCTAATTGTCACGGAAGCATAGATACAAAGTTAGATTAAGATAAGAATGTTAACAACAATTCTTTGAAGGGATCGATTTACGATCCTGATAGTTTCAAAAGCATCCTAATGGTAATTGCTTGAGGACAAGCAATCTTTGGGCGGGTCGGACTGTGATGTCCCGATATTAAGGCATTGTTTAAATTAAAGATTTAAACATCATGATGATGTCGGAAGTTGTCTTCATGAAATACAGTATTTAATTGAATGATAGAGATAATCATGTTTACATATATTATTAATATACAATATTTAATAAGTAGTATTTAATAATATTATTAACACATTCATTTTAATTAACAAAGATAATAAATATAAATATAAATACTAATAGTATAAAAATAAATATTAATAGTTTAAATATTATTATAAATAAACTAATATAAATAAATATATATTTACAAATTAAAAAGGGGCATTAGAATTAAGTCCCTTTATAGCACGATTATAGACTCTGTAACAAAGGCGTTGAAACTTCATTTCTTTTCCTTTGGCTATGATTCCTCTTGTTTACAATGTCACCTTGCTGACTAGACGAATATGCAAAATCTCCTTTTGACTAGGTGCAGTTCTTAATTGAGTAAAATCGTGCTTCCATATGGAGCGCTTGTGACATAAGATAAACCCAAAAACTTTGATTATAGATCATTAATCTAAGGAGCAATCAACTAATGAAAAAGTTGTGTTTCATACTAAGTAACGATTAGTGTATAGTTTGTCCATTCATCATCAAAGTCATCAAAGGGTGTGCCTCTTAGTGAATCGCCTCACTTGAGAGGTATAAGAAGAAAGAAATGACAGCAGAAAAGGAGAGAAAAAATATGGATTGGAATAGATATATCTGAATTAAAATTCAGATCAGCAGAAGGATAGGAAAGATACAAGGAATATAAATGGGAATATAGAGCAGATCAAAAGGAAACGGATACATATATTCTGAGTTTAAAGGAAACAATTTATGATATAAGAACAGAAGATGGATATATCAGCAAAGAGATAAACATATGCAGATTTAAAGTTATGTGCAGGTGGAAATAGAAGTGAAATATGAAGACCAAGTAAAGAGCAGATCTGGTATGGAGTAAGAAAGGTCAATCATATATCCCAGCAGATACAAATAGCATAGAAGGAAGGAATAAAATCCTAAAGAGTTCTAAAGAACACAAAGGCAAGATTTATCCTCCTGGTGTGATGTATCTAACCCTATGTTTCTTATGATAAATGCAATATAATAAATAATGACAAATGCATATAATTGAAAAGTTATCATTAGAATCATAAAGCCTTGTGAATTTGCTATGAAATATAGATTCTATTCACAACACATTTGATATGATTGTTTGCAACTATGAGTTGATTAACTTTAATGTGGATTCTTGTACGAATGTTATGATGGAGGGAATTGAGGGCCTGCGAGGAGGGGAAACGACGTTGGGATCATCCTCTAAGTACCCCACCCCATGGTGGATGGTTGTGGCTTGCCACATGTGGGCCAAGGGGGCATAAGAGGCTGCTCTTGGGCTTGGAAGGAGTGATTTCCGGGACACCCTGCTGTAGTTGCACCGCAACCTCCCATCATGGTGATTAATTGAATCATAAGAAGAAGCAAAATGGTTTTGATAAGGGGAACGGTGATAGGACGCCTCACTAGGCACCCCACCCCATATGGATGGCAAGAGGCCACATGGGGCCAAGAGGGGTGAAGCACCCGCTCTTGGGCCTAGGGTAGAGGGTTTCTTGGGCACCCTATCAAACCATTTTGTTCCAAGAATTAGAAACTCTAACCCTAAACTTGTGGGATTTGAATTTTTAGGGTAAAATTAGTATTGTTCCAATAGGGGACATTACAATGTAGTTTGACTTCCTTCCCATGCAATGGGATAGTGGCATAAGACAAATCCATCTGGACACTACCTCCAATGGAGGCAGCCCACTTCTTTGACAGCAGCATGCCCCACTTTGTAGGGTAATCAACAATGATTATGTCCATCAATAAAGACTTACCAGGATAGGGTGCAAATTGAATCTCCACTTCATTCACAATTCCTATGACATTAACTAACCTTGAATCCATTGCATAGCATTTGCTATAGGATCTGAAAACCTTCAAGCCCAATTCGTTCATGACTAAGTGGCATGACATTACTTGAAGCCCTTGAATCCAACATATAGTTATGTACCAACTATCCCCCTATCAGTAGTGAGGTGTAAAATTGGTCCACATTTAACTTGCTACTCACATGTGACGTGCCAAGGTAAACCTTAGTAGTATCTTGAGTGTTTGCATCGACATTGGTATTAATGGGAGGGCTGACAGTTTGATCAAACATAGTTAGGGTGGTCATGTAGGACAAGGCTCTCGCTTTGTGCTCGGGGATCCTAAATAGCTCACTTATAGGTATTGAAATTCTAACTTGGCTCATGACATGGGCAACACCAATGGGAACAGAGTTGAGCGAAGGGGGTGGACTCAGGTATGGTTATAGCATTAGTGTTGGGAATGAATGGTAGGACACTGCTGCAATTGCTCACATTCTTGCCATTCGTGACATCACCACCCCCTTGGACGGTGTCTTGTCCTCATCATGGCGCCTTATTGGTCTCGCTTGTCTTAACATTTGCATCTTTGGCTTTGGGGACCTCAATACTGCTTATTGGTATATCAACCCCTTTTGTCTTTGGGATTTACTTCTTTTGGGCTTTTGAACCTTGCACATGAGGCTTCCTCTCCTCAACTACCATTTCTTCTGTACCACTATTCTTAACCTCAACTTTTGCCTTTTGTTTTCCTCTATCTGCTTGTGGGATAGACACATTTGGTTTGGCAGCAGCAGCAACCTCATTTTTAGCAGTAACTTGTTTATTCCTTAGATGATACCCACTTTGCATCTGCATGACAACTGCATTAGTAAGAGCCTTGATATCCTCACTTGAAAGCCTTGCTCTCTTGTACCTTTGTTGCCTGAATTCTTTGAGATACTCTAGGTCATGAGTTGACAATTCATATTGGCTTGAAGTGTTGTCCTGATCATATTGAAAAAATTCATCATCATTAGAGTGAGTTGCATACTCTATTTCTCCATTCATATGCTCATATTCACGTGTGTCAAATTGATCTATGCCACGGTCTTCATAATATTCAGGATTGCCTTCTTCATTTGGGAATTTTTCCTCTCATGGTAGCAATTGCAATAGCACAATTAATGGGATCATGGGGCAAATAGCATGCCTCACACCATGGTGAATCTTCTTGAAGCTTCACATGATCTTTCCTCAAGGAGTTGGGGGTTTCATTGTCTTTATTTTTTTGATTCCCTTGCCTAGGAACTACTTGTCTATCATTTTGCCTTGGCCTTTTAGACCAATATGTGTTATACGGCCTTTTTATGTAGTCTTTGACTTTCATTGTAATCAGTAGCAACATTATTTGGAGGCAGTCCTTTCTCATTCCTTGCAACCTTGTAAGGGAGATCTTTCATTGCACTCATAAGCTTATCAAGCTTGTCATCAACTGTAAGAGGTTTGTTTGGGGTACCTTTATCTGGTTGGAAATCTTAACATCAGCTCTTTTGATGTGCTTACTAGATGCCCTCATGATGCTTTCAATGTTGATGGCAGTGGCATAACCCTCCCTTTGAGTTTGAGGATTTTTGTCCCTAAGGCAATACCCCAACTTTGCATCAAAAGCACCATAGTACAGAACTAGACATAGATTCATTAGGCCTTAAATTAGGTGGGACCTTCCTCATAGTCATAAGGAACCTACTGTTGAAATCCACGACTGTTTAATTGATCCCCTTTCTTATGGTTGTCAACACATGTATAGCAAATTTTGGGTCTATCCTATCTCGATATTGCAACCTAAAGACCCTCATAAATTCTTCCCGCGAGCCAATGCTGCTATCTGGTAGACCTTTATACCACTTCCTTACACTTTCTTCCAAGGAATGCACAAGTAGTTTCATTATGACATCCTCATGGTCAATCTTAGTCATTGGTAACATTAATAAAGTGCTTGAGGTGTTCCTCTCCTGAGATTGCATTGTCGCTTGAAACTTAGGAATTTCCCTTTAATTTCGTTAGGATAGTTAGGGATTCCAAAGAAGTCTAGTTGCCTATATCTATCCAATCCAAGGGGCTGCCTTGCTGGCTGGAACATTTGAGCTTATCTCGTAAATGGAGCCCTCACATTAGGGGGATTGTTGACTCGTGGGTTGTGCTGCTGATTTGGATGCACTAGCTGATTATGAGCACACTGATCTTGGTTTTCATTTTGCTGCTGAGCAAACTGATCTAAATGGGCTTGCAATTGCACTTGTTGAGAAAGCCTAGCTTCATTCATTCGAATCTCTGTTTGAAGTGCTCGAGTTCTTTCCCTAAGGTGGTCAAGCAAGTCAATCGCTTGATCAATATCTCTTTCACTATCATCACCTTCTGATTGATTTGGTTCATTGGCATCATTGAAATCGATATCATGTTCTTGCGAGGCATGAGGGGAAGCATGGGGTGGTCCAACATGTGAGGTTCTTGTATTTGGAGCAGGCATACCAAGCTCTTGATCACATCTATCATGAGACCTACCTCTATGCATATATCTTCTAGTATCATAATTTAGTCAATGGGGTATTATAGTGGTTCTTACCACATTGTCAACAGAATCATCAGAAGTGTATAGATATTGATCCCTTAAGTCCATAAAAACTCTCTCTACTGGAAGTACTACTTTTTTGCACTTGAGAAGAGGGCTGAACATATTTACCCATATCTTTTGCTTTCCATGTGGCTTACTGCTTCCTTGCTTGCACGAATGTTTCTTCATGGTCTTGACGATATCTTGAATGTCTCCTCTCCATCTTCAAGGTTTTTTCTTGTTTCTCCCACTATGTTCAGATGACAGAGCCGCCACTCTTCACTAAAGAAGAGAGAGAAAGCCTTGTAGAAATCAGCAAATTGAACTAGGTGGGGTTGTGAGCAAGAAACTGACCCTCCAAAAGATGAACCACTTCAAGCTGTTGCTGACAATGGTGCCATTTGTTGGCTGCAAGTTGACAGGCAAAAGGCACACAAGCAAAGTGACACAGCTGCAAATTTTTTTGACCAACGAAGTTGCAAAGGTCTTCAATGAAACTTCCAGGTTAGTACTTTCCTGGCAACGGTGCCATTTGTTGGCTCTAAAAGTTGTGAAACCCCAATTCCCTAAAGACAAACTATACCTAAGTGCCAGGGATGCCAACCTAAGGTGGATAGCTTTCGGCTTATGATTGGGCAGGGACATCAATTGGCCAAGTAATAAGGATGGGTAGCTCCTGCTTTAGACTCTGCTAGGCCAAGGGGGATGTTCCTTGAGGTCTTTAAGACGGGACAATAAAAGAGAAATGAAGGAATAAACTCAGGGTCCCAACAACTATACCCGATGCACTATAAACTCCAAGATATGTCACTAAATTAATGTCAGTGCTGGCTGCAACTAGATCACTAAGACTGCCAAATGAGCAGATGAGTGCTTCTTTACATATGCAACTAAATATAACAGCAGCACTATTCCTTAGTAAGTGAATCCACTTAGCTACACATACGCACGTGCAACAAAGACAATATACTTGTATGATCCTTAAAGGATTTATCAGTTTTAAGACAGCATAAGATACATTATGAATTGCATTACTAGATCATACAAGCATAGTGGGACCTAACTCTACTCCTAAGTTGATGAAGACAAGAGAGTATGATTGGAATATGTGTGGTCTTTAACCTCCTAGACCGCTGCCTACTCCAATGAGCAACAGAGTCACAATGGCAAGGAAGAAGAGATTACACCTGCAAACCATAAATGAAACTAGACTTGCATACACACACAAATCAGAGATAAAAGCTTTCTGCAACTAAACATACTTAACAATCCATCTCAAAACTACAACTCATATGAAACAAGATTACAAAAGGTTTTTAATGCATTAGAACGTTGTCACACATTCATCTAACTCCTATTACAATCATGCCAACAAGTGTGGCAAGAGGGAACCCACAACTAAGTTCAAAGATCCCCGAGTTGCTACAATCCACCATGGAGACATTCAGTTGTAGATAGAGCTTCAATTGACTAACTCTTTCTATGGTTTACAAAGCATGCTCTTATCCCATATAGACTTGGATTGCTTGAATTGATGCCCCAAAGGCTAAAACAACCCGAGACATACAATCAGAAAGTTACCTCAAATACCAACCTTTTGTGCATATAAAATCCTTCTATATATAGCATTTCATTTACATTACATTCAGTTCCTTGGGTGGAGTTGTAGGGGTTGTTTGGAGTTAATACATGCCATTCACTAGTACAACCATTTGCACAAGAAATTTCCCTTGGATTTGTTGATAAGTACCCTGGGGTAGAGAAAACATCATCTCCATGCTTAGACAAGTCACCAAGTACCAATTTGTAGGCCTGCAAGTGAGGGCATTCCATAGTCACATCCAATTTGCCCATGCCCATTTCATCAACAACACATGGCTTTGCATCTGAATCCACATTCTTGAGGGATCCAACAGTACCTAGGCTTGATTTGGAGGTTTGTAAATCTCTTTTGCATCCATTTGAGGGCATTAATGGCATGTCAGGACATGCAGGGGAGTAGGTGAGAAGCCTTGTTCACATGGTAGAACTTTGAGGTGGACATGCAATTAGGATTTGCAAATTGCACAAAAGGTTGGGAAGTCCACAATGTAAAGTAGTGGAGATCAGAACTTGGCATGCAATGTGCAATTGTAGGGAAGGGCCAAGAGTCCGTGGAGCATGTGCATGGTGGAACGATGGAGCTTAGAAGCAAGGATGCAATTATAGGAAGGGGTGAAAAGCCCACCAAGACTAGTTATTGGGGTTTAGGGCTTGGGAAGTAGTTTGCGATTGCAAAATAACGGGGAAAATCTGATGAGAATGGTAGAGCTTGGAGATGCAGAAGCAATTTGTAAAAAATGCAAAATTGCACGTGGGGTCCAAAGTTCTGTCGGAAACAAAGCGGTAAAAAGTGGAGATTGGGAAGCAATTTGCAAAAATTGCAAAATTGCATGTAGGGTTTGATGTTTTGCAGGCAAAAAGGGGGGTGGAAAGTGGAGGTTGGAAAAAATTGCAAAATTGCATGGAAACTCTGCACCTTTGCCAAGATATGTAAATTGAGCAAAAGCCCCCTAGAATTTGGAATTTTCAATAAATAAATACAACACAAAGATTTAGATGGGTGTGTAAAGCACGACATTAATATTACTTGACCAAGATGACCCATTTATGAGTTCTCAGGTCGGTAATCTATGATGGGCCAAAAACAAGGACTTGGGCAACACTTGCAAGCATGGAATGTAAAATTTGGGAGGGGTGCCAACAATTTCATCGCTCAACAAGAATTGTTTGCATCTGTTTGAAGAAAATTTCATTAGGATTTTGCTCTCTCATTTATGACGGTCTTCATCTTCTCAATCATTGATTCACTGCCATCATATGCCTCGCCGTAACATTCCTTATCCACTTCAATATAACAAATTATACTCAAGATGGGCTTGGTGAAACTAAGAAGATATTTCACATGATCCCTCCAAATGTCATTTAGGATCATCTGCATAATATTTGTTGCCTTCTCATTGTTGGATTGTCTCTATGTGGACCAAAGTTGGTTGATGACCATGCTAGAAAGTGCCTCCTGCACCTTCACAAGTCATCTCAAGACGATTGTATTGGAGGCAAATCAAGTCTCAACAACCTATTCGAAAATAAAAATAAAATACAATAAAAAACAAAGAAGAAAACATACGTAAAGTTTTAAAAAATTAATTATTAAAGTGAAACATAAAATTGTATCGTTTCACTTAGCTTCAACAGCTCCAATTTTGAGAATGATCTAAATATTTCTTGTGACATGGTGGTTGGTGACAAAGATTTGGATTTCATTGGCTTCAACATACACTTGTTTGATCCAATAAATTTTGTTGACCATCTTTTGTATCTTAAGGTTGAGCGAGTGGATATCACAAGGTGTCCAAAAGATTTGTGAATAATGTGTCTCAACCAACAAGCCAACCGTTTTACAAGTTTTTGCGTTGTCAGTTATGACTTAGACAATATTACTAGGCCTCACTTCCTCAATGGCCCCTATGAGGATGTTTAGCAATATATTATGCATCCTTTATTTACTCACAATCGATGACTTTAAAAAACATTGTCCCTTTAGGGGACACTACAATCACATTGATCAAGGGCCGATTTTTGGCATTTTTCTATCTATTGGAAATGATTAACACCCCTTTCTCAACTCATGAATCCCCAATGGGATTCAATGAATTTTCAACAAGTTTCACTTCCTTTGCCAATAAGGTGCTATCCACCCTTGGTAGCCAGGTCATCCTTTGGCAAGGAAAGGATCTCAAGAAATAAGGCCCCCTTCTTCCCTATATATTCTTAAAGTTGGGGTCAAGAGCCACCCATTTTTGATCACACATCAAGAAGAGCCCGCTTCACATAAGAGAACAAAGGGACCATTAGAAAAGGCATTTCAAAACAAATCTCAAGAGATTGTCGATTAAGACATTGCAAGATGCATCTATGCAAATGGTTTGTCTTTCAACGTTGTTTGCTCACCATATTGGCAAGAAATGATGAGCAAAATTAGTAAGTTGGAAAATTGGAAAATGAACAAAAGTTCATCATTTCTAGAATTTATATCTGAGAGAGAGAGAGAGAGAGAGAGAGAGAGAGAGAGAGAGAGATTCTTCCCTAATATCTGAGATGACATGGCTAGCACCCCCCTTCTATCCAAAACATAATCCCATGCCTAACCCAAAGGGTCCATTTATAGCCTTGTTCCCTTTATGACTTATTCATTTTATGAATGTGGGATAATTATGTTTTTGCAACTACCAAATCTTACCAAGCAACCTAAATACATTGAATTTGAGTGCATTAACCAAAAGGAAAGCTGGCCCATTAACTTCAAAAGTGGTTTTCTTATTTACATAAAAGGAGTGGGTCGGAGCCACTACCCAATAATACCTTCACTATTAAGATAGATAAAAATTGTTTATTACAGGTCCTCTTCTTGAATTGCATTTCCCCAAAACAATATAAGTTCTGGAAGGTGAACTTGTTTGGACCCTTTCATTTTCTTAGAACCTCTTAGAATCTTAGTAGGCATTGCCTCCTATATCAAATGGCCTAATGCAGTAATCCACTGGATTCTTTAGTAAAAATTATAGATATGGACATATCTTTTACAGATCTTATGAGAGCTTTCAGTATATTTCATCCTTCACCCTTGTCTACATAGATAAGGATATTTCTCCAACTTTTGTCTCCGTAGTAGAGGATTATAGTGCATAATCACCCATTGCAATAATAGATCTGTTGTTTTTCTAAATGTATACTCAAGAAGCACACACTGAAGTCTGCACAATCTAGAATGAAATTGGAGTAGTTTTTCTTGAATTGGTGGGAGATCGTCTCTCGAACTTGTAGCCAATAGCTGTAAGAATTGTGGAGCTTAAGCAACATTTATCTATGGAGTATGATGTACAGCTCTAATTCTACTTTAGCAAATAAGACAATTACTTCTTGTGCTTCTATTGTGATTCTCAAAATCACATAATAGTGTTGCTAATGTGGTTGAAATGTGGAGCCATGATTTTCAAGTGCATATGCATTTCCTCTTTTTCCCACAAATATTGTACTAGAATAGTGAAATAGATGGTGTTTATTCTATCCCTTTCATTAGGGCTTCTCCTACAACAGTTCTAAGAGCATGATGATCACAAGTGATCAAGCACTAAGCCACATTTTCATTTCTGGCTTCATGTTCATAAAGATCTAAGGTCTGGATCTTTGTCAACAACTTCATGCATTGAAATATTTCCATCCTCACTCATTGCCTCCTTTGAAAATTCAAGTTCCACCATTGACTTCTTTTTCTCTCTTCATAAAGCTCAACATTTTTTTTGTAGTCAACATTTTTAGTGTATTGCTTTTATTTTATCCATGCACATTATGTTTGACATGAAATAATAAAATCAGTTTTTTCTCTATTTTTACAAATATTACATTCTTTTATGTTCTCTCAAGTTTTTCCATTTTTATCTTGGGTAATTGAATTCCATTCACACTTTTGCCACACTGTGTCATTGACATATAAATGGAATGCTACAATGCTACATACATCTAGTTAGGCCTCAATTTTGGTTCTGATATATTTTAAAATTGAAAAGTGGCCTTCTTCTCGCATACAACTGCAGGGTTTGCACTGTTCCTTGCATTGGTCATTGATCGTCTGCACCATTATATCCGAGAGTTATCTGGGCTACGGATGAATATTGATTCTTTAAAAAAACAGGTTCAAAGTTCTCAAGAAGAATTTTTTCATTTCAAGGAAGAAAGAGAAGGGTCCAATGAGCTGAAGTTGTTGAAGGATGAGATCAGTGACCTGAGGCAGAAGCTGGAACAATTAACCTTGGAGTCGGAGGCAAAAGAAAGAGATGCAAAGTCAGCTGAAGCAAATGCCATTGCACTTAGGAAGCAATCGGAGGGATTCCTTCTTGAATATGATCGCTTGCTGGAGGACAATCAAAATCTTCGAAGCCAGTTATCATCATTTGATCGGAGGTATTCACATTCTGACAGCAAGAAGAATACATGAAGAGCATCCTCGATGTTACCAACATAATTATTGGCTATCTTAGAAGTGCATAGTATGACGCATCCTAACTCTTCTTTCTTTATAACATTTCTGAAAAATGCTAATGGAAATTTCAGATATTGTTTTATATGTTCAACTAAGCGTGTGCTACCGATTATTTTTACTCAAAGAATATGCCTGTTTTAATTCCATATCTGGTGAATTCAGCCACTCCACTGTGAAATTGTAGAGGCTATGTGTAAATGCTCTCTCAAATCAGGTTTGAAACAAATTGTGTATCTCCAAAATTTAAATTTTATCATTCGTGTAACAATCTGTGGGACTCTGATATTCTTTTGCTGAATGTGGTTTGATTTTGGTTGGCAGTGGCTCTCTCCAAGAGTGGAATGCTTTGATGCAGAAATTTCTTCTTTGTTACATGCTAATTAATTAAGAGATTTTGTTTCAGGGTTTAACTTGTGAAAGTTTCTGCTTTGCACAATTTGCTTATTAGCAGGATAGGTTAATGCATAGAAGCAGAAATATTTACTAAATCGTGATAATCATTTCTCTTCTTGCTGGATGATTTTTTTGTGATTAAATCACGATTTTTCAAAACATCATGTTTTTTTGGTCAAAAGGTTTTCTGGGTTACGGTTAGGATTTTTTCTAATTTTTGCAGCAATTTTTTCCCTAACCCTAACCTGATTTTTTCCTAATTAAATCCTGATTAATTGAGGAAATATTAATGTTTTGGTTTGCTGATTAATTCCTGAGAAGGATTTTTGCTGCTATGTTTATATTGTTATGAAGTAAGATGACAGTTCTACCTAAATGAAGTAACTGGGATACTGATGGTTTTACAGAGGTATGTTCTGAGAGTCTGTTAGGATCTACTTTCTCACAATACATGTGCTTCTGTTTCATGCTTTTGTTTCTGCTACTACTGTAAGTATGCCGTTTCATTTCGATGCAGTTCACATCAATTGCAATGTAAGCAACATAAAACTCTGTTTCCAATTTCATCTTGACAGAATTCACATCAATTTCCATGCAAGCAACACATAATTTATGTTTCCTATTTCAACCTGACACAAGTCAAATAAAGTGCTATGCAAGTAACATAGAATTAATGGTTGTAACCTCATAACAAATTATTTGATTCCTATAAGTACTAGTAACCTGGGTCCCGTTGTGTTTACCGCGGACCCAAAAAGTAGATAGGTTGAGACTAAAGTTCTCTCTTTGAACGAACTTGATTGAAAATATTATTGTGTCCAAATACATTGTTTAAACTCTTGTTTCATTGCATTGAATGTCAGATTTAATAATTAGAGCAATTTACAAAAGTTATGGTAGAAAACTTGGGCGATAGGAATCTGAAGCCCAAGATTAAATTTTATCAACAAATAGATGAAAAGGGGCGAGAGTTGCCTCACAACAGGCCAGATCGTTAGATATATTATTAGAACAGTTAGGCAAAAGAGTGGTTTGAGGATTTTCAATATAATAGGCAGATTGTTACCCTTACCAGAAGCTTGTTACAACCTTGTACATGGGCATTGTTTATATTAGGAGGCTGTCAAGTTATATATAGCAGCATTATACAATGTAATTTTATGGCTTGTGCAGCAATTCTTATATAGTATCAGAGTCAAGCCTATGGATGCTGAAAGTTCAATTGAAGTGATAGCTATGGTTTTGCTAGGCATCAAGAACTTCAAGTTCACATTTGAAGTGTAAACAATAGTAGTGTGGTTTAGATCTCACGGGTGAACACATAAGTGGTTTTTATTATGAAAAAGCAAACACACAGAGAAACCAAGAATGCTGAAAGAGAAATAGTTGATTGATAATAAAATAAAGAGAGCAAACATCTCTTTATAGGAATACAACTTCATAAACCTAAAAACTAAACCTTACTAACTTAAGTGTACCTTAAGTTACATTATTGCATTACCAAAGTGATTCTATTATAAAAAGCATAGCAGCAAAAATCTTTTGGGAAAAAAATTCGGCAAACCAAAAGATTAAGATTTTCTCAAAAAAAAAGGGATTTAATCAAATTTAAAAAAAGTAAAAAAAAACACAAAAAAGAAAAAAACTTGTAATTTTAAAAATTTAAAGGCATTTCAATATCATAGAGATATAGAGAGCAAATGAAATTGAGAGTTTGGCCTATGAATTGTGGGTATAGGTTTTTGTCATTTATATTCATATTACTAATTACATTGCATTGCACAATACATATTGCAGAGTGCATAAATAATGATTAGATGCTAACAGTTTTTAAATTTTCAATTACAATCTATTTTGCACAAAGTCAATCTACAAAGTGAGTACAAAGTTTTAAAAAATCAGACATAGCTAATGACTCTTGTTGCTATGAAGAGATTTACATTAGAGGGTTGTAGGTCTTGATGATGAAGCTCCTTGGTCAGAGCCTCTTTTGAGTCGTTCAACCACATCACTATTATAGTTGCACTCCTCAAGTAGATCATAATCATCACCATCATCAGAGACAACATCATTTGCAATCCATTCAAAATTTGGTTGATCTTGTCGAGGTCAATTTGCTAGTCTTCCTCAACTCTACTTAATTTTGTTCATATAGAAATTAGTTTTGACAATTGATAGTGAAAAAAGTAATGATTACAATTTATAATTATGATTGCAAGTATTTCAAAGCTCTAACTTTGAGATTTCTTTAACTTCAAGGGGAGGTTGTGGTGAATGAATATCAAGTCATTTATCCATTGTGTTAGACGATTGTATTTCTTGAAACATGTGTTAAAAACATTCCAAGTATGCTTGCAAGCAAATGAATTGCATGGCTACCTGAAAATGCACATCATCATATATTGAAGATTTTTGGCTTTTTGGCCATAAAAATCCCACTATTGCATTAAAAAACACAAATTATTTTGAAATGATTTCATGTAAGATTTATTAAAAGCTTAACACCTATAATGAACATGTCCACAATAAAGGGATATTGCCTAAAGTTTATGGAGTCTACCTAGTCTAAAGGTCTTCTTGCTTTGCATGGCATCCATACTTTAAAAAACCCTTGCCAACTTGTATATTGGTAGCTCTACCATAACTGCATATAACTTTTCTAGGGTAGGGAACATTCTCTTCATGGACAAACTAGGTCATGTGTGATCTCTACATCATCTTTGAATGAAGGAATATTGAACGATCGATTTAAATAGTATCCAACGATATGGAGAGGGGAGTGCATCTGTCGACCCCATCTCCTATCAATTATGCCCACAATGGCATGCACCTATTGACAGGTTGTCATTAAGTCCTAACTCTTTAGTTGAAAAATGTATCAGTTTTGTTGAGTGAGCAGTGTCCAAGGCTGTATACAATAGGGGATTGGTTCGGACATCTCAAATTAGTAATGGTTTTCAGGATTTTTAGGAAAGCTTTTGACAATGTAAACCTAAACTAGAAAGCATACAAACTTAGTCTATAAAGCATTTGAACTAAATCTAAAAATCATATGAACTCTTAACTATAAATAAGCACACAAACTCTTAACAATAAATTTGGAAAGCAACATCTTAATCTAAGAAAGTAGGAAATTCTTTAAACCCAAACTTGCACTACCAATGAGTATTGAAATTTTGCATTTAAGCAGGAACTCCATTACAAAACAACACATAGAACTTCAGAAACTACAACTAAAGATTTCACTATGCTGGAAATAACTAAACACACACCCTGCAAGTGCACATTAACATTATTCTACCATATCACCACAAAATAGAAAGTTATATAGTTTTGAAAGAAACAATCATAGAACAGAACATAAACAACACATTCACAAAACATTATAACACTTATCTATCCTTAGTTCCTTCGAGTGGCTAGCTCTTCGAAGATTTCTTCTTGATTCAAATCACATTCACCATTGACAGCTCAAATTCCATTCCACATACATTATTCAATAACACTTAATTTTACGCAGAGCAAAATCTGATTCTATTCATTCATTGTATGATTGTTTGAGAAATAGCAAGATAATCTTTATCACTACCAAAATCGTAGATACTAGGGCGGCTTATCAATGCCACTGAAAAAGTCTTCAACAAGATAACAAACAGAATTTAACTGAATGTAATGCCCCTTTTTTTGGAGCATAGATTTTTGTGCGCATTATGCTTGTCCCTAGTCTCTCAGAGGCTATCCAGCATGTTTGGGAGAACTCCAATGTTCTTGGAGTGGTCGTGGTTCAGTCTGCAGATAGGAATGGACTAATTTTACCTTGGCTTTGAGCTCAGTGGATGTTCAGGTTCACAGTGATGCTTTTTGATGTTTGATTGGGTTCACAGATTGCTCTCCAAGATTCTTGGAGGAGCTGTCTATTTTTGGAAAGTCTTCCGGAAGGTATCATTTCACATCCCAAACCCTACAGAGCATATTGGTTCAATTTATTTCGCATTTGGATGAAGTTTGGGATTTTCCACAAAAAGTAATATTTAATGAGCTATTTTAATTATTATTTTCACTAGGGTGAAAATAATTAATTAATACCTAAGTGTTATAGCTCATTTGAAAGGTTTTTAAGTGTAAAAAGGTGACCTCACACATGATATATTTTTATCATTTCAAAAAGGTCTTTTAGAGAGGAGAAATATGAAGAGTTAAAAGGAAAATAATAATATATTCATCTCTCAAAAAGCTATAAAAGGGGAATGAGAGCTCATTTGAAGAGTTATGCTTTTGGAATTGATTTTGTTTGCAGATGGATTGAACCTGTGAGTTCTTCCATAATCTCTTGAGGACGAAAACTCTCTTGCAGATTAGGTGTGGTTTCATACAGGAACCACCATTGTGCTGAAGGCGGATTTGAGCAAACTCATACAGAGTTTTGCCATAGAGCTTTATGGATTGCATAGTTTTGAAAGTTTTTGATTTGGCACTTGATGTTATTTGAATTGCAATATTATGGTGTTGTTTCTTGAATGAATTTGATATAGATTGATGAAGTTTTGGCTGCCTACAGGCCGTACATACTGCAGATGGGTGATTTGGAGTTTGAGTAGTTTTGTTCTTGCACATTTCATTCTAAATTGTAATGATAATTCATTCTTTACAAAGGCACCATCAATTGTTCTATTTCTGGATTGTTTGCTGCTATATTCAAATATCTTTGTATGAGCCGTATTGTACCAGGAGTACATTTAGAGGGTTTCATGAATGGTTGGTTTTATATATGAGATCTTACAAATTCCTGTTATTGGGTTTACATGGACTGATATTGGCATATAATTTCAGCCTTCTAATGTTAAAAAGAATGCAGTTTTTGACATTCCATTAACAGGCCATACTTGTGAGCAGCGTCGTACCATTACTTAGGCAATTTGTTTTGGGCGATTCTTTTTTGAGGATCACTAAATGCTCTTTCTTCAGATCATTTATGGTTCTTGATTGTCATGTTTGGATGCCCTTTTCCAGCGATGAGTTGGGCATTTGAAAATAAAAAATGACTTTAAATGATCTGGTTGTACCCTTCAGAAATAGCCGTACATATGCATATGGGTGATTCATGTTTTGATTAATCAATGCACAAGTCTATTTCAAACTTGTTTGCAGATTATTCTAGACTCCTTGGTGCCTATATCCATACCACTTAGCGAATCTTTGCTGTAGATTTCAAGTTGATTCTTGCTGGTTGTATTTCCCAGACAGATTCGTTCCAAGGTTAATGAAGTGTGTGAACCTTTCAAATGTGATCGCTTAGCTTTGACTGATATTTTCAATGATGATTGAAGTGCCTATGCAAGTGGTTATGATATGCAAGGTTTGAGGGAAGTCTGATATGGGGTTGAGTATGATTGAGGAAGGTTACATGGCTGTCTTCATAAGTCACAGTGCTGCAAACAGTTACAGTAGAACATAGGGTCTTCAAGCAGTCCATGCCTTATGACATCCTCTATGATTTTTGCATAGTGATTTCTTAGTCTATTATTGTGTGCTCAATCCTTTAGTGTCTTTCCTATGATCTATTAGTTGCAACAGAGACATACTACATCAGAGGCTATGCTCTAATATTGCAAATGTTCTTCATTGTAATTATTTCCTTGGGCAAATTGGAACTTATCTTTCATGATTCTCCTACCCATTGAATAAGTGGTGAATCCCCACTATATAAGTGGATGTCTACTCATAGCAGATGAATGTTTTTACTTTGTTGCACAATTCTTAGTTTTGTAAGCCAAAACTCATTATGCTCTCACCTCGCCCGATTTGGGATTTTGGTGATTAGAAGTGTGGAGGTCATTTAGTTGTTCATCCAAATTGTTCTAACATTGTGTTATCACTGTTTAAGTTTAAAAAAAAAATTGGGGTTGTATGTTACACTGAACTAGTTGTCTTTTAAATACAACATATCAAAGGCTCCGAGTGGAGCTAAAAATGTCTTAAGTGCTCTTAACAACATAAAATGATAGAAACTGCTAGGTGGTCAGATAATAACAAAAGACTGAAGTCCACGATCATGTATCTTCTGAGATTCCAACGCCTTAGTGTTCTAGCGCTGCTGACTCTAGTTGACATTCATGACTATTCCTCCCACTAAGCCATGTATTTTTCATGATTCTCCTACCCACTAAATAAATGGTGAATCCCCACTGTACAAGTGGATGCTTGCTCATAGCAGATGAATGTTTTTACTTTGTTGCACAATTCTTAGTTTTGTAAGCCAAAACACATTATGCTCTCACCTCGCCCGATTTGGGATCTTGGTGATTAGAAGTGTGGAGGTCATTTAGTTGTTAATGCAAAATTGTGCTAACATTGTGTTATCACTGTTTAAGTTTCAAAAAAAAAAATAGGGTTGTATGTTACACTGAACTAGTTGTCTTTTAAATACAACATATCAAAGGCTCCGAGTGGAGCTATAAAATGCCTTAAGTGCTCTTAACAACAGAAAATGATAGAAACCACTAGGTGGTCAGATAATAACAAAAGACTGAAGTTCATGATCATGTATCCCCTGAGATTCCGACGCCCTAGTGTTATGGCGCTGCTGACTTCAGTCGACATTCATGACTATTCCTCCCACTAAGTCATATTCAAAAGCCAACATAAATACACAGATCTTTTCACAAAATCATGTCAACATTAGTAATGAAATTTAGTCAATTCGAGAACAAAGATTTGTACATCATTCTTTAAAAAACAAGTAATTATTGCATATAAAACTAATAAATTGGCATTGTTCAAGGTAGTTTAGTGGTACAAAAAGGGTTATATGGTTAATGATAAAAATGAGGTTATTTATACCTCATCACCCTCCCCTCTCTAAGGCCGAGCAGATCCTCATGCTCTTTGCTAAGAATGGATCCTCTACCTCTCTGCTTCCCTCTTCCTATTAAGTTTATCAAATAGTGTACTGAGATCATACATGTTCCCTGCTTCAGGATCCTGATGATCAGGATATTTAAGAAAACCCTTATGTAATTTTACTCTCATTTTCCATGCATGAAGATCTCTATGGTCTTGTTCTGCAGTAACCAAAACTACAGGTGGGGGCTGGATAATCAAGGGAGGTCTGTACCTCATGCCTATCCACTTAGTCTTAAGCTGTTGTAATATTTTTGTCAAAACTTCTGCCCGTCTGTATGACCATCTGAGGTTAGTCAAAGAGATCATCTCTCTTCTTTTTAGGTACATTGGTATTGGGGTATATCATTCCTCACAGGCATACCATGCCCTATCTATCAAGTTTGGCCCATTTATTTTGAATTCTTCAAAATAGATTCTCAGACTTTCATTATATTTTTCTTGCATAGCCTCATACTTCTTAATCCTTTTGAACTGGGTTTTGAAAGAAAAGGGTTTATGGTATGGGTGCCTCATGAGGAGTCCAACTGTTCTTTCTGCCTATAGATATTCCCTAATTATGTCCTGCCAATTAAGCTGATTCTGCAAATTAGTGTCATATCTCCACTTCCTAAGTGATCTTCAGGAGTGTTGTAGATTAGCCTATTCACCATTCCCGTAGGCTAATTCAGGTGATTAGGGGATGATCTCGAGTTGAGCCTAGTGAGGAGTTGGATTTATTTCTATGGCTCAATTTATTTCTACTTAATATATTTTACTAGGCACTGACGATGGATTAAAATGTAATCATTACATTTTTTATTATTAAAGTCCTAGTAAAATTACTTTACCTTGGGAGCTGTGCCTCAATGTATTATTTTATTATAGAAGCTTGTAACTTAAAAAGTGGCCACGAAGGGTATGAGCATCATGGAGTTGAGCGCCTAGGAAGAGGTGGGCCCCTTTCTTGGTGTGGCGTTCCTTTTATAAAGTCAAACATAAAAAAATAAAGTTGATTTCATTTTATTTTTAGCGGTGGACTTCAAAGAAATATTCTTCCTTGTTTTGGGCGCCATGTTTGAGGAGTATATATTGCATTTGGAGCTTCATTTTGGAGTTTATGCTATCTTCTATTTTGCTGATATATGCTAGAGTGACCTCTTTTCTCTGGAAATGCTTATTCTAGACTTCCAGGGTGATCCTCCCTTGGGATTATAGGTTGTGGTGATGCTCCCACGCTATATAGAAGAATGAAGTCAAGCAGATTTCGTCATAGAGCTTCAAAGATTGAGTTTGATGTTGCTAGGGTTTGAAATGTTCAATTTGTAGGTTTCTGACAGTGAAGTTTTCTTGGAGTATTTGGCTTGCATGTCGATATTTTGGTGTGCATGTTTGAGGAGTGATGGATGTTGATGTGGTGTTACAAATAATCCATCTGGGTATTAGAGATTTTGGCTTGCATTTTGGTATTTTGGTGTGCATGTTTGAAGAGTGATGGATTTTGATGTTGTGTTGAAAATAATCCATTTGGGTAGTTGAGTTTTGTAGATTTGAGTTATTGGGTGTTGCTGCAATTTCCAGTTCCAGATAGGGTTTGACATGGGTGCTCATAGAAATCAGTTTTGGCATATGGGTATTGATGCAAAGTGGATTCCATGAGGTTGGAATAACATATGCACTTCTGGGTATTCTTCATTTCATTGTATGATTTCAGAAATTATCGATCTTCCTCTCTTGTCAACTCAAAATTTGTAGCAGCGAACTTAGAAATGGAAAAAGATGTAAAATATGCATTTGGGTATGTGTTTCCAAGTTTGCAATGTGTTCATTTTTATTTCTAGTTGATTGTTCATCAATTATTTCATGTTTTTGTGGCAAAATCTCTCTCAAAAACACACATGCAATTTCAAAACTGAAACCCTTTCTGCATCTTCTGTCTAGTCTGAAAGACCACATTAATAAAAAATACAAAACACATTAAAAAGACAAAAAAATATAGTAGAATAGGTCAGCATATTACAGTGGTATCAGAGCTAAAAATCCTGCCAGCCTTGGGTTATGCAGCCTACAGAAATTGGTTCACACAAGTACTATACTAGAAAAGCAGCTAGACAACAAAAATAAATTTTGGAATCAGGTACAGGTGCACAAAAAGAAGTTTTAACAGGTGCTAAAAAACATAAAGAAATGTCAGGAGAAGGTGGCAACAGTCCTAAGAGACATGGGGATTTTGATATTCATGAATTCATGCAGAGTTTTGGGGAGCAAATGAGAATTTTCAAAGATGAACTGGTTCACTCCATTACTGATTTGAGGCGTGATCATCCAAGGTCAAGGAGGTCTAGAAGTGAAAGTAGACACAGTAATACATCTTCACATGATAGTAGAGAGCATTCAGTTCCTGGTAGACATGACATGCATGCGGGTAGGCATGATGCTCGTGGACATGAAAAACATAGAGAACCCACTCCTACATTTACAGGTAGAGCCACAATGATTGCTGATGATAGACCACTTCGCCCAAAATTTGAAACTATCAAAGAGGAATCTTCATCATCATTATTAGAAGAAGAGGTGGTAGTCAATCTTACAGATGATATCATGATGGCACATGATGAATACAAATTGTTACCCGCTAAAGTTAGGACGACCCTTAACTTCAACTATTTCATGAACCAAAGAAGGGAGAGGAACAAGAGTATCAAAGAACATAAACCAAAAAAGAAAGAAAAGAAAGAACACAAAGAATATAAGGAGGCATTAAACAAAGTTCCACTTCCCAACTTTGATGGTAGCGAAAAGCTAAGTGCTAGAGCTTGGGTTCACAAACTGATACTTTTCTTTCACTTAAAACTATGAGGGAAGCAAAAGCCATTCGGTTTGCAAACATGTACTTAGAGGGAACAACTTATGATTGGTGGCATCATGGTTTGGTCTCACAAAACCATGGGATGATCACCTCTTATGATGAGTTTACTGGTAAACTCATATCAAGGTTTGACAAGAAGGACATGGACATCAATTACAGAGATTTAGCTCAGCTAAAATAGGTGGGCAGATTAGATGCATATATAAATGAATTTCAAAAGATTGTTGTTATGGTCCCAAAGATGCCAGAAAGTAGAGTGGTTATATTTTTTGTTGAGGGTTTGAGTGACAGAATGTGTGGCTTGGTGAAAGTACACAAGCCCAAGACTTTAGATGAGGCTATTAAGCTTGCTATGGACTTGGACACCACTCCTGCACCAACTCAATTTCAAAAGAATACTTTCAGAGGTGGGAGTTCAAATAAAAAAAGATTCAATCAGCCAAAGTCCAATCATTCTAATGCAATCAGCGATGAGAGAAATTAATTGAGAAGGAAAAAATTGTGTTTCTCATGCAAGCAACCATGGGAACCTAGTCACAGATGCCTTGGGAAAGGCAAGGTACACCTTATAGAGGTGGTTTCAGATGAGGAAAGTGATCAGCATGAGGAGACATGTCCACATAGTGATGCTGATCCTATGGAGCAGCAACCTCAATTGGAGCTTGAGGCCCATGATACAGGTGGTTCAGGGGGTATTACTATTGCCTCTATCTTAGGTATTCCTAGGTATCATTCTTTCCGCTTGAGAGGAGTACTTAAGGGGCAGCAGGTCACTTGTTTAGTTGATAGTGGTGCCACACACAACTTCATTGATGAGAAGTTGGTGAAGAGGCGTAACATACAAGCTGAAGACTTTCAAGGATTTTCAGTGACTGTTGCTGATGGTTATACTTTGGATTGCAAACAAAAGATCTCTCAGCTTGATATATAGATGGGCAATTATACTCTAACAGATGACTTCTACATGGTGAATCTTGCGGGTATTGATGTGGTGTTAGGGATGCAGTGGCTACATTCTCTTGGTCGCTATATACAGGACACACAGAAGATGGAGATCGAGTTTATACATGATGGGAGGAGGATAGTTTTGAGAGCTCTTTCAGATGGTGGGCCTAGGACCGTCTCAGCTAGATGGATGTAGACATTGTTTCGCCGTGATGATGTGGCATGGGAAGCACAAGTGATTATCTCTCCCAAATCTTCTCCAGATGATCCTCATTATGATGTGGATATCCAGTCAGTGTTGGATAAGCATAGCAGAGTGTTTGGTGACATCCCTCCAGATAGGGGTTTTGAGCATGTGATAGAGTTAGAGGAGGGCACCAAGCCCATTAATATTCCCCCATACCGACATCCCAGGCACTTTAAAGAGGAGATTGAGAGGACCATTCACGAGTTGATAGTTATGGGTCACATTCACCATTCCTCTAGTCCATTTGCTTCTTCAGTCATGTTGGTGAAGAAGAAGGATGGCACCATGTGCATGTGTATAGATTACAGGGCCCTGATCAAAAAGATAATTAAGAACAAGTACCTAATTCCCAGGATCGATGAGCTGCTAAATGAGTTACACAGGGCCGTGTTCTTTTCCAAAATTGATCTACGTTCAGGATATCATTAGATACGTGTCCGAGAGGAGGATATTCCCAAAATAGATTTCAGATGTCACTATGAGCACTACAAGTTTCTTGTGATGCCTTTTGGTCTCACTAATTCTCTAGCCACTTTTCAGTCTTGTATGAACCATGTGTTCAACAAGTAGTTGCGAAAATTCTTGTTAGTGTTTTTTTATGACATACTGATATATAGCAGGACATGGGAGGAGCATCTTCTTCATCTTGATGAGGTTCTTGGTATCATAGAAGCCCAATCTTTGTTTGCTAAGGCTTCCAAGTGTGAGTTTGGATTGAGGGAGATTTTATATTTGGGGCATGTAATCAGTGCAAATGGAGTTAGAGTGCATGAAGAAAAGATTAGAGCTATTCAGGATTGACCTACACCCAGAAACATTTCAGAGTTGAGAGGTTTCATGGGGTTATGCAATTACTACAGGAGGTTTGTGAGGGGGTTTTCTCAGTTGGCAGCACCACTCACCAATCTCACTAAGAAGGGATCTTTTGGCTGGTCCAATCATGCATAGGAAACTTTTGATAAGTTGAAGGAGGTCATGAGCACCACTCCAGTTTTAGCACTTCCTAATTTTTCACAGCCATTTGTCCTTGAGTGTGATGCTTCTGGTGATGGCATTGGGGCTGTGTTAATATAGAACAGACATCCTATTGCATTTGAGAGCAGAAAATTGAGGGATGTAGAGCATATGTACTCCACCTATGACAAGGAGATGCTTGCCATCATGCATGTGTTGGCAAAGTTTCGTCAATATTTGGTGGGTGCCAAATTTGTGGTTAGAACAGACCACAATAGTTTGAAGTATTTTTTGGAGTAAAAGGATCTAAATGAAAGGAAACAAAAGTGGGTTAGCAAGATACAAGCTCATGATTTTGATATAGAGTATGTGAAAGGCAAGAAAAATGTGGTCGTTGATGCCCTTTCTAGGAGGCCTACACTTTACTCCTTGAGTGAGATTTCAACAGATTGGAAATCTCAACTTTTGGTTGAGTATTCTAAATCTATTTTTGCATGTGAGCTTTTGGATGGATTGATTCAGGATGATAGATATAAGGTGGTTGATGACATCATATACTATAAGGATAGGATATTTCTGGTACCTGGATGAAATCTTAAGCAACAGATTTTGAGATCCATTCATGATTCACCTCTAGCAGGGCATCCAGGTTTCTTTAAAACCTATAGGCAAGTTAGACAGAGATTCTCTTGGAAGGGTCTCAAGGATGATGTGATGCAACATGTTAGAGAGTGTTTGACTTGTCAACAGAACAAGTCAGAGCATACTTTCCTAGTTGGTCTTCAACAACCTTTGCCTATACCTGAGTAGAAGTAGGAGAGTATCTCTATGGACTTTATTACTGGCCTTCCAAGGGTGCAGGGCAGAGATTGCATATACGTAGTAGTTGACAAGTTGACTAAATATGCATATTTCTTTGCCATTCTGATAGACTATTCAGCTTTGTAGGTGGCAGAGTTGTTTTTTCGGGAGGTATTTCGGCTGCATGGTCTCCCTAAGACCATTGTTAGTGATCGGGACAACAGGTTTCTCAATGTGTTTTGGCAGGAGTTGTTCTGATTATCAAGTACAAAATTGACACCCAACACTAGCTACCATCCTCAGACAGATGGTCAAACTGAGGTTGTGAATAAGTGGGTAGAGGGCTATCTATGAAATTATGTAGCGGGGCGGCAACATGCTTGGGTTAGATGGCTCTATTTGGGAGAGTATTGTTATAATACTAACTATCATATGACCATTGGTATGTCACCATTCAAGGCTCTATATGGTTATGACGCATTTTCTTTTGTTGATTTAGCTTTTGGTGACAGTAGAGCTCCTAGAGCTAAGGAGCTAATTCAAGACACACATGATATTCTTAAGGCACTTAAAGATAACATGCAGCAGGCCCAAAATCAGCAGAAGTTGTATGCTGATAGACACCGAGTGGAGAGGACATTTGAGATTGATGACTTGGTTTTCTTGCGCCTACAACCTTATAAACAGAGTTCATTGAAGAGGAGTGGTGCAGAGAAGCTGAAACTGAGGTTCTATGGTCCCTACAAGATTGTTAGGAGAGTTGGGGAGGTGGCGTATGAGCTTGACTTACCAATAGGTAGCAAGATTCATAACGTCTTCCATGTATCATGCCTCAAGAAGGCATTAGGACAACATATAGTTTCTTCTCCCAACCTTTCCCCTCTTGACGAGGAAGGTATATTGATCTTAGAGCCTGATTCAGTGTTGGATATGAGAGAGTGCAAGTTGCGCAATAGGGTGATCAGGGAGTATTTGGTGAGATGGAGAGGTTTGCCAATGGAGGATGCTACTTGGGAAGGAGAACAGATTTTGGAGCATCGTAATCTCCGATTGCTTGAGAACAAGCAATCCCGGGAAGGGAGGACTGTCATGTCCCCACTTCCTGAGTGATCTTCAAGAGTGTTGCAGATTAGCCTATTCACCATTCCCGTAGGCTAATTCAGGTGATTAGGGGATGATCTCGAGTTGAGCCTAGTGAGGAGTTGGATTTATTTCTATGGCTCAATTTATTTCTACTTAATATATTTTACTAGGCACTGATGATAGATTAAAATGTAATCTTTAATTACTTTTTTTATTATTAAAGTCCTAGTAAAATTACTTTACCTTGGGTGTTGTGCCTCAATGTATTATTTTATTATAGAAGGATGTAACTTAAAAAGTGGCCACGAAGGGTATGAGCATCATGGAGTTGAGCGCCTAAGAAGAGGTGGTCCCCTTTCTTGGTGTGGCATTCCCTTTATAAAGTCAAACATAAAAAAATAAAGTTGATTTCATTTTGTTTTTAGCAGTGGACTTCAAAGAAATATTCTTCCTTGTTTTGGGCACCATGTTTGAGGAGTATATATTGCATTTGGAGCTTCATTTTGGAGTTTATGCTATCTTCTATTTTGCTAATATATGCTAGAGTGACCTCTGTTCTCTGGAAATGCTTATTCCAGACTTCCATGGTGGTGCTCCCTTGGGATTACAGGTTGTGGTGATGCTCCCACGCCGTATAGAAGGATGAAGTCAAGCAAATTTCGTCACAGAGCTTCAAAGATTGAGTTTGATGTTGCTAGGGTTTGAAATGTTCAATTTGCAGGTTTCTAACAACGAAGTTTTCTTGGAGTATTTGGCTTGCATGTTAGTATTTTGGTGTGCATGTTTGAGGAGTGATGGATGTTGATGTGGTGTTGCAAATAATCCATCTGGGTATTGGAGATTTTGGATTGCATGTTGGTATTTTGGTGTGTATGTTTGAGGGGTGATGGATTTTGATGTTGTGTTGCAAATAATCCATCTGGGTAGTTGAGTTTTGTAGATTTGAGCTATTGGGTGTTGCTGCAATTTCCAGTTCCAGCTAGGGTTTGACATGGGTGCTCACAGAAATCAGTTTTGGCATATGGGTATTGATGCAAAGTGGCTTCCATGAGGTTGGAATAACATATGCACTTCTGGGTATTCTTCATTTCACTGTATGATTCCAGAAATTATCGATCTTCCTCTCTTGTCAACTCAAAATTTGTAGCAGCAAACTCAGAAATGGAAAAAGATGCAAAATATGCATTTGGGTATATGTTTCCAAGTTTGCAATGTGTTCATTTTTATTTCTTGTTGATTGTTCATCAATTATTTCATGTTTTTATGGCAAAATCTCTCTAAAAAACACATGCAATTTCAAAACTGAAGCCCCTTCTGCATCTTTTGTCTAGTCTGAAAGACCACATTAATAAAAAATACAAAAACACATTAAAAAGACAAATTTTTTTTACAACAAAACAGGTCAACATATTACAATTAGACTAGAAGGCTCTAAGTTGTACTTCCCCTACAAATAGATTGATAAAGAAAACATTATATTTTTCCAACATAAGATTATGTACAAAGAATTCACATAGCAGATTTTGTTGAGTAGGGGGTGACTCTTTAAATGTCTCCAAGAACTACTTATCATCTGGGTCATGAGGTAGATTACAAGAGATTCTAAGGAGCTTCCATCTTAATGCATGTTCATTGAGAAACATTGAGTAAAGCCTGCATGGTTTTCAACAAGCCAACAATAACTCCCCTATTTTACATGCGTCTTTTTTGCCTGGTACAGTCTATCATAGGATTCTTTTAACAATACCAATTCTTTCTTAAGACTAGAATTTTCTATTCCATTTTTTCTTAAAAGGTAACACCTTTCCATCCATTTTCTCAACAGGGGAGGAATGTGTACTTGGAACCATTCCATCTTTGTCGATTCAATTTGTATTTCCTTAGACTCCATGACTGGTTTGACATTCACTTCTTGCAATTCTTGCTCCAATTCCACAGTTTGGCTAAGGGCCGCATTAAGTTCTTGCTTATGTTTTTCCCATCTTTCTACAAAATCTTGAAGAAACACTACAAAATTATCAGTCAAATTCTTTATTTGCTCATCTTTCTTAGATAGGGTTATTGAATGTTCCTGGTTTTTCTTCCCAGACTGTTTCAAATGGGACTACAAATTTTCAATGAGTTCATCTTTTTGTTTCATTTTGGTTTCCAAATCTCTTACCTCATGATCCCTTTGTTGTAGGAGTTCTTCCTTTTTATCAATATCCTGCTTCCGTACACAAATTTGCTTATCACTATGCTGCAATTTATCTCTTAACTGTTCAATTTCTTCTCTCAACCTATTCATCAACTCAGTTTCCATTTGATTATGCATTTCATTTTCTATATCCGTTGAAAGAGGTGACCCAAGAATCTTTGTATTCTAGTTAAATATATTTCCTTCATTATCTTCCCCTATAGGGCCTTGCTCTATTCATCTATATCATTTGATGGAGGTGGCTATTCATTATGCAGGATTGTTTTAAGCTCATTTTTATCTAGTATCTATTCGGTCATTGAGACTATCTCCATAGAATCTTGTCCTTGTGTTTCAGTTTCTTCAATACTTGCATGAGCCAAGTTTTGTTTATCTACCTTCTCTTGTTCCTTCTTAGGTGGGTTGGTTTCTTTTGCAAACTCTTGAATGTCATTTCCCCCTAGGGTTTCATTTATATTTTATGTCTATCTTGCCTCTTCCTTTTTCGAATAGGCTATTGCTCACACACAGCAGGACAACTGATGTCCATAGCTAGCCTTTTGCCCCTTCTTGGAGGAGGTGGTCTCTACAATTTTTCTTTAGGCCTTTGTTTTCTTTCCCTAGGTAGGCTTTTTGGTTCATCCCTGGAATCAACAAATTCTACATCTTCTCATTTTTCTGGAGTCTCTAGAATATTGTATGTCCTAGGGGGCTCATCAGTTTCTGAAGGGTTTGGCACAATTTCTGGCGCTTCACCTTCAGGAGTCCCTTTGTGTTGCTGGGGTTCAGGAGAGGGTTCCCTAGGGTTTCATGTGGCCATACCACACAATTCCCCCCTCTCAAAGTGTTCTGTGGGTGCTGGGGTTTCAAATTTCCTAAGGAATTTCTGCCACCTTTCATTTGTTTTCCTTTTCTTCAGCAGTTGGTGTTTGCAAATTAATGTGATTAGGCCATGGTGTTTTAATGGCCCTGACCCAATCTTATACCTTTCGATCATATGAATGATGGAATTATACCAGAAAGCGGGAAAGTTAATTCTCAGTTCAAGTTTTTTAGTGTCATGGCGCAAATGAATAAGCATACGAAAGGGGGACCTACAATAGTGGCACACTGGCCATCACAGGTAAAGTATTTGATAATCCATGCAACTTTTGTTCTCCATGGTTCTGCTATTGACATTCTTTGAAAACCCTTGTTTTGCCCCCTAAGACTTGTGACTAGCAATGGCTGAGGTTCCCCTTCCCTTAAAAAGAGTTCTAGCATTTTCTGATAAGAAATATTTGTTGATTCTGCTAGATTTATTCCTTCATTTTTAACACTAGACAAATCATAAATGATTCGAGCACTTACCTTGAATTTTCTCCCTCGTACCATGGAGTGCCCGTTTGAAAAATTCTTGACAAATTCCTTAACCGGCTTTGAATTGTGCCCCTCGAATTTCTTAACAAAGTTCAACCACCCTACCTTTTGAAATAGCTCTGAAATTTTTTGTAGGACCAACAGCTTCTCTAGAGAATTAGGTTTTGATTTTCACTTTGTCTGCATGTTGGTTCCTATGATAATTCCTGCCAAATTATTTACTAAACTACTATGGCGACGAAGGTGACTAACTGTTTAAGATAACTAAACTGAATGATCAAATGAAAAGCTAATTCCACAGCTAATTGCAATTGTATTAAAAACAATAGAGTGAGTTGGAGGTGATGTGATATCTTCCAACTCAGCATGTTAACTCGAACCTTGTGCTCATTATTACCATGCATGGTGTGGAGTTAGTGTGCCATCATTTCCTTCAATTGAAGTATAATTCCCATGTATTTCTAATTTTGGGAAAAAGGGTAAAAGCGTACCAATTTATTAAATCCTATTTACAATCTATTGTTTAATTAAGAAAGAACATGTGTGTACCTTATGTCCTTGAATTGATTTGAAATTTGCTTCACTTTTGCTAATGTAATGGTCATGTTTATGGTTTTCAAACCATCAATGCGAAGCTTTGGATGAGATGACAAAAAAACTTTAGCGAACTTATTAATGATGCTGATTATGTGGCTGGGGGATGTTTAATTATTATGACTTTAAGTGGTCATAATAATTTTTACTTATTATGATAGAGGGTTGTAACATAAGGAATTCATTTTAATAAATGTCTTGGTACGAAAGAGTTGGATGGTGGAAATGATATGAATGGGTATGTTTTGAAAATTTTGGAGTATTTGCAAGGAGGTCACAAGTTCCAGAGCATCGGGATGGGATGCTCACAAAACGAACATAATAGAAACAAAGGAACACAATTCTGAAGTACTAGAAAGAGATACTACTAGAATGAATAAACAAAGTTCCAGAGCATCGCCAAAAGATGCCGTCGAAATGCAAGAACAAAGTTTCGGAGCATCGTGGAAAGATGCCGCCGGAACATAGGAACAAAGTTCCAGAGCATCGCTGAAAGATGCTGCCGGAATACAAGAACAAAGTTCTGGATCATTGCTTAAAGATGCCATTAGAACACATGAAGAAAGTTCTGGAGCATCACTGAAAGATGCTGTTGAAATGCAGGAACAAAGTTCTGGAGCATCACTAAAAGATGCCATTGGAATGCAGGAACAAAGTTTCGAAGCATCGCTAAAAGATGCCGCCAGAACACAGGAACAAAGTTCCGGAGCATCGCTGAAAGATGCTGTCGGAAAGTAGGAACAAAGTTCTGGAGCATCACTGAAAGATGCCGTAACACAGTAACAAAGTTCTAGAGCATCGCTGAAAGATGCCGCCAGAACGCTAGAACAAAATTCTAGAGCATCGCTGGAGATGCTAACGAAACTTTAGCATGAACACGAATGAAGTTCTGGAGCATCGGTGAAGATGCTAACGAAACTTTAGCATGAATAGGAACAGAGTTCTAGAGCATCGATGGAGAGGCTACCGAAACTCTAGCACTATCCTGAGGTGAATTTCTGCAAAATCATACTAAAATCTAGATAAGTAACTTAGACAAATACACAACACTTAGCCAAATACTCAAAAATTAACACATACATGTACACATTTTTTTTAATTCATTCTATCTCCTCTACCAAGGCTGAGTTGATACATTGGTTCTCTCCTTACATCTCTACCATCTTAGTAAATTTCTCTTTATTTATAAGTTTGTGGTAAATCCACAATCTATGACTGTTGACTAGAAGTGTTTGAGTGTCACCATCTATGGGTTTAAGCTGCACTGCTCTATTTGGAAATACTTTGGAAATCTCATATGGACCTAGTCAATGAGTCCTAAGTTTACCTTTTTGGTCTTTATATCTGGAGTCAAACAACAATGCCCAATCACCGCAGTGGAATTCACTTCCTTTTATATGTTTGTCATGCCAAGCCTTTCACTGATGTTGAACCAACTCAGTCTAGTGAATGGCTTCCAGACGAAGTTCATCCAGTTCACTAAGTTGCAGGACTCATTCAACCTGGGATCGAGCAAGGTCCAAGCCTACTTCCATTGCTTTTCTAAGCATTTGTAATTTGAATTCAATGGGTAGAAGAGGTTTCTTTCCAAAAACCAATTCATAGGGAGTAAGACGAGTGGTTGATTTCCAAGTTGTGTTATAAGCCCAGACTGCCTTATGCAATTTTCTAGCCCAATCTTTCCTTCCTAATAAAACTATTTTTGTTAGGATGTTTTCAAGTTCTCTATTAGTTACCTCCGCTTGACCATTTGCTTGTGGGTGGTATGGGGATGATTTCTTATGATTGACTTGGAAATAGTCAGTGAATGCTAATAGAACTTTAGAAATAGATTGAGGTCCTTGATATGTGACAATTGATCTGGGAGCTCCAAATTTGAGGAAGATTTTGTTCTAAAGGAAATATGCGACTTGTTCTTCCCTAGCAACTTTCAGTGCTTGAACTTCTGGCCATTTGGTTAGGTAGTTAGTACAGACCAGGATGTATTCTTTACCTTATGAAGGAGGATCTATGGGTCCTATGAAATCTAGTCCCCATTTTTCAAAAGGTTCAAAACTATCTGTGGCTGAAGAAGCATTTCACTGGATGCTATAGATCGCCCTACTCGTTGACATTCATCACAATGGCAGACATATTTTTTTACATCTTTGTGCATAGACAACCAATAGTAGCCTGCGCCTAAGATTTTATGGGAGGTTCTTTTTGCTAAATAATGACCTCTAGAGGGATCATCATGGCATGCTTGTAGGATACTATATGTTTTGTCTAATATGATGCAATGACGTAAAACAAGATCAGGTCCACTTTTGAATAGCATACCATTGATCCAATTGAACTGGGCACTTTCTTTGATGAGGCATTTCTTTTGTTTTGATGTAAAATCTCGTGGAAACTCAGAGGTGGCTAAATACTTGGCTATGTTTGCAAACCAGGGTGTTTTAATGGAGATGGCGAATAAGTTTTCATCTGTGAATTCATCTTGAACAGAAGCACAGTCTCCATTATCCTGTTTGATTCAGGATAGAAAGTCGGCAACTACGTTAAAGTTCCTAGGCTTATCAATGATGGTTACATTGAACTGTTGGAGTAGTAATAACCATTTGATTATCCTTCAATTCACTGTAGGCTTGTTCATTAGGTACTTAATGGCTGAATGGTCTGTAAAAACAGTTACCTTGTACCCTGTAATGTAATGTCAAAATTTGTTGATTACATGAACCACAACTAAGAATTCTTTCTCCGTAGTGGTGTAATTTCATTCGGTGGGAGTTAGATTCTTACTTATGAAATATATAGCATACTTCCCTCCATTCTCATCTTCTTGGCCTAAAACTCCTCCAATTGCATCATTGGAAGCATCTGCATAAATATGGAAGGGAAGGTTCTAGTTAGGTCCTCGTAAAACTAGAGAAGAAATGAGTTTTTCTTTAATGATATCAAGCAATGTTTGACATTCTGTTGTCGAGGCAAATTCCACATCCTTTTGAAGAAGAGAAAACATAGGCGCTGTGATTTTACTAAAGTTTTTTATGAACCTTCGGTAGTATCTAGCATGACCCAAAAAGCTTCTAACATTAGTTTGGTTTTTTGGTGTCTCTAGTTGTTGTATCACTTCAATTTTTTTAGGATCTACCTTTATTCCCTCAACTGAGATATGGTGTCCCAACACTATCCCTTGTTCTACCATTATTATACATTTTTCATGACTTAGGGATAACTGATGGTCTTCACATCGTTGCAATACTCTGTCCAAGTTTTTAAGTGCTTCATCAAAGGTGGATCCATATACAATGAAATGATCCATGTAGACTTCCACACAATCATTTGCAAGTTGAGAAAAGATTGCTAGAATAACCCTTTGAAATGTTGCAGGTGCATTACATAATCCGAAGGGGAGAACTCGATATGCGAATGTTCCCCAAGGGTAGGTAAAAGTTGTTTTGTCCTGGTCCTCTGTTGCTACTTGTATCTGATTATATCCACTAAATCCTTCTAGAAATGAGAAATACTTTCTCCCCGCTAAGTTATCCAAGACTTGGTCTATGAAGGGTAGTGGAAAGTAGTCTCTATAGGTTGCTTTATTGAGTTCTCTATAATCGACGCACACTCTCCATTTCCCATTTTTTTTGGAACAACCACTAAAGGCGAGACCCACTTGCTGTCAGAGATAGGATAGATGAATCCCACTTGTAGGAGTTTTTCAATTTCTGTTTTGACAATGTCTTTGGGAGTAGGGTTAAGTCTCCATTGTGGCTGATGAACTGGTCTAACATCTTTGGTATAGATGTGGTGGTTACAGACACTAGGATGTATTCCTCTCATATCTGTGTAGTCCTAAGAAAAAGCCTTGGATCTGTTGACTAATACATTAAATAGCTTGAGCTCATCTACTTCTATCACCCAGCTATTGATATTTAAAGTTTTTCCTGGTAATAACATAATAGTTTTGGTTCTTGGGTAGTTGGAGGTGATAGTGTGAACTTCTCTTGTTAATGTGTTGAGCAGATAGCTATGCGGTATGATTTTATGGAATCTAGCAATATCGTCAAAGAAGTGATCAGTCTTTGGAATGTTATTAGCTAGAAGGCAAGGAAGCGTTGTGAAGGATGTCTGGATGTTACTATGTGCGTGCTTGATATCATTAGTTTGGATCATGTGTCCTAAGATTTCCTCAACTTCCAAGAGTTCTTCATCATTGGGGTCTATAATGATACCTTGCATATCAGTTTCCAGTTCATCTTCTAGTTCTTCATTGTGTTGTTTAATGACTACCATTGCAAGCGAGGCCAGATTTTCCTGTCTGTCGGAGCAATTTGATTCATCAACCCAAACTTGCTTGTTCACATTAGGTTGAGCAAGAGAATACAAGGAAAAGTATTTTCTATTAAGGCCATTTGAAATGGTCATTCCTCCCACTTTGTAATCAATTTTAGCTGCAACAGTTTCCAACCAAGGTCTCCCTAATATCAATGGATAACTATCCTTAGGAGTGTGGGACTGGATCACTTGGAAGTCCACTAGATATTCCCAATTGTCAACTTTGATAGGGACATTTTCCAAGACACCTTTGGGAACAACTATAGACTAGTTTGCCATTTGCAATATGGTGGTTGTGGGACAAAAATCCGTGAGCCCCTATTTTTCCATAATGTCCATAGTCATGATGTTAATTGTTGCCCCTAAGTCCATAAGTGCATTGGGGATTTCTACGTCATTGATTGTCACCATTATGAGTGGGCTACCTGGGTCACCATATTTTGGGGCAAAGATTTCTCCAGTCAGAAGGTTAGCCAAATATCAATTGATTTGCACTGTGTTAATTTGTTTCTTTTTCATCCTCGGGGTCTTTATGCACAACTATTTAACTAACCAGTTGAGTTCAGGAAACTCTTTGATTACTTGTAATAGTGGAATCTCAATGTGGAGTCATTTAATTTTTTGTATTAAAACAGTTTCACTTGGTAGGGTCATTTTTGGAGGGTTTTTCAAGAGAGTCTCCTTAAGGTGCTCCGGAAAAGGTTCTTGCATTTTCCTTTTAGAGTTAGGGTCATTCTTTGGAAGACTTGATGAATGTTTATTGACAATTTCTTCTAGCGGGACATCTGAAAACTTATGTAGAGGTCGTTGAGGAGATGACAAGGGTGCTTCAGATATAGAAGGCTTCTCTTGGTTACTTCCTGTGGCCTACTCTAAAGGTATGGGAGTCATCTTTGTTCCTTCAGTGGGTATCTCATTGTGGTCATCTAGGATCTCAACAATGGTAGGCAGCTGGAGCATTTTTCCTGACCTTAACTGTAGGTTCCCACAATAAATAGCGTTGATCCCAGCCACGTTTTCTTGCTCAGTGGAATACACTAATATAGTTTGACGGTTATTCTTTGGATTAGAAATAGGTTGCACTGGTAGTTGGGGTTGATTGACCTACTCATTTTATTGAGTATTTGGGGAGCTGGAAGGAAGTTCTATTGTGGGTTTGGCATCTATCGTGGAGCATGATAGAATTGGTTTGAAGTTTGATTCCATTGCAGGGTAGGATTTTGAGGGTACCATTGTTGTTGAGTTTGATTTGCCGATTGAGGATTTTCCCAGGACTGGTTTGCCCACTTAGGTGGTCCCCAAGGACAAGGTCCCTAGTTAGGTGGTGCTAGAGGCCAAGGTGCCGACCACTGATTGTTATTTCAATTATTTGGAGGGCACCACGATGAGTTTGAGTTTTGACCATAGGATAAATTCCCTCCTAGTCTTTGGCCTACGTAATTTACATCTTCCTCTATGTGAGACACCTTTTTCTTTGAGTTTTTAATTGCATTGAGTATCTCACACTGATCGGTGGTATGATTTTTCTCATAAATTTGACAACTGTTATCTTTGTCTAGAGAACACTCCCTTAGCAGATGTTTATTTCAACATCTGGGATAGTAGATGGATAAGGTTTTAGGATTGCATGTCTTGTTCAGTATTCCATCCAGGGTGGTGTTTAACTGAACAAGGATATTGGTTTTCAGATTTGCTATTTCCTCCCTCAACTTGCCAATTTCATTTTATCCTCTTAATAGACTAGACTTACAGATTCCTCGATGAGTTCGAGAGAAATTTTTGCATAACTCAACAATATCTCCAAGGTCAAGTTGGGACACATCTCCTTTTCTTATCAAGTCTAAGCTCCTCCTAGCGTCCTCATCAAGCCCTTTTAGGAATACAGTCTTCAGGATTTCTGAGCTCATTGTTTCTTCTTCGCACTGTTTTGTTAGAAAGTTGAACCTATCCAGGAAGTCTTCTAGGCTTTCGTCCTCTTTTTGCGTCAATTTGAATAGCTCTTCCTTCCTATCCTTGACCCTACAATAGCTCTAATATTTGTCTAGAAAGATGGTTTCCATTTCATCCCAAGTGGTTACCAATCCTGAAACCAACCCCATGAACCATGACATTGTGCAGAGTCTCTCAAGGTAGAGGGAAAAAGTTTTAGTTTTTGATTATCTACTTTGTAGTCATATGTCTAACACATAACTTTAAACTTGAAAAGGAATTGGTCTGGGTCTTCAGTGGACAAACCTCTAAAGGTTGGTAGGATGGAAGGTGAAATGTTTTTCATTGGTGAGTCTTCATCGGATTGAGAGAAATAAGATAAGTGAATGTTTAGGATGCTCTCCGAGGATTTGGGTTATCATCATCATGATTGTTTGCTCTCCTCCCATTTTGGTAATTAAAAGGGTCATTATTGTTATCAGCCATGATGTTGAAAGGAATGTTTTCCTCCTCAAAGGTTTGGTGTGGTGGCTGAGTATATGAGGAATGTTGGAAAGTCTCAGGTTGATCCTTATCGATCAATTCATAACAAAGTTCTTTAACTAAGACTTCTACCTCTCTAGATTCGATTGAGACTACTATTTGGGGGGGTTTTGGCTATGAATCTTTTGTGTGGACCTCGTTTTCTGACCATGCAGAAAAAGAAGTTTGACAATTATTTTTGTTTTTACTAACAAGAGGTATCCAAATGTTCTCCTACTAACACTAGAAAGGAATTCACTGAAAATGGTACCAAAAAGTGACAGGATGTCATTAAGTCCTAACACTTTAGTTGAAAAATGTATCAGTTTTGTCAATCAGGCAGTGTCCAAGGCTGTATGCATTAGGGATTGGTTTGGACATCTCAACTTAGTAATGGTGTTTTGGATTTTTAGGAAAGCTTTTGACAATGTAAACCTAAACTAGAAAGCATACAAACTTAATCTATAAAGCATTTAAACTAAATATAGAAAGCATATGTTCACTCTTAACTATAAATAAGCACACAAACTCTTAACTATAAATTTGGGAAGCAACATCTTAATCTAAGAAAATAGGAAATTCTTTAAATCTAAAGTTGTACTACCAATGAGTATTGAACTTCTGCACTTAAGAAAGGGCTCTGAAAATTATAAAACAACACACAGAACTTCAGAAACTACAACTGAAGATTTCACTATGCTAGAAATAACTGAACACACACCCTGCAAGTTCACATTAACATTATCCTACCATGTCACTACAAAACAGAAAGTTATATAGTTCTAAAAGGAACAATCACAAAACATAACATAAACGACACATTCACAAAACATTAAAATACTTATCTATCCATTGACAACTCAAATTCCATTCCACATACATTACTCAATAACACTTAATTTTATGCAGAGGAAAATCTAATTCTATTCATTCACCGTATGATTGTTTGAGAAATAACAAGATAATCTTTATCACTACCAGAATCCTAGATACTAGGGCAGCTTATCAATGCCAGTGAAAAAGTCTTCAACAAGATAAAAAACAAAATTTAACTGAACTAACTGTCTTCTAAATACAACATATCAAAGGCTTTGAGTGGAGCTATAAAATGTCTTAAGTGCTCTTAACAATAGAAAATGATAGAAACTACTAGGTGGTTGGATAATAACAAAAGACTAAAGTCCACGATCATTCTCCTGAGATTCTGATGCCCTAGTGTTCTGGCGCTGCTGACTCTAGTCAGCATTCATGACTGTTCCTCCCATTAAGCCATATCCAAAAGCCTACATAAATACACAGATCTTTTCACAAAATCATGTCAACATTAGTGACAAAATTTAGTGAATTTGAGAACAAAGATTTGTACATCATTCTTTCAAAAATAAGCAATTATTGCATATAAGACTATTAAATTGGCATGGTTCAAGGTAGTTTAGTGGCACAGAAAGGGTTATATGGTTAATGATAAAAATCAGCTTATTTATACCTCATCACCTATCTATGTTATTTTTCATCCTACTCCACCTCTTAGGCCCTATTCATGGTTTTATACAAATAGCCCACGGGGATTTCTTCCCATCCACTAGTCTCAAAAATGTTACTAGAGTCTTTGAAAATTCAACCACCTATTCTTTCGCACCCCAAAAACTTATAGAAAAAATGCACCCTCCCACTATTACGCCATCCATTTGATTGGTGAATCCAAACTCCGTCCACTCATTTGAAACATTCACTTCAAATTCATTTTATGTTGGTAAAGAGTTTGCAATGCAAGGAAGTGCATAACAAATCTTGTCACCTTTGGTTGAACTAGCTCCTTGCCTTATGTGAAAATGTGCATTATACATAACACCTTTGTGTGATTGTAGATGAACTTGGTAATAGTTGAGCCTTTTGCAACACCTCTTGAACCCATTCAAGTTTTTTGATATCCTCTAGGGTTAGATAAAGGCGGTATGTCATGCATGAGTTAAAAAACATAGAGGGAAACTTGTCTATTAGGAGTCTCCCAACAACAATACAAATAATATTATTTGTAATAACTAAACCATATTTGGTGGCCCTATTGCATGCCTATGGACAAGTGATGTCTTAAGGAGCTCCAGGATGGATATCTATGTTGGAATATTCCCTGGTGCTCTAAGAGTAGGATGAGGGGGGTCCTTGAACGGTGACCCTCCCACGTTGAGTAGTGATGGCACAGTTAGGATTTTTGGATTTGATTCTGATGGTGGCGATATGGGTGTGGTCAAAGTCAATATGTCTTAGAAGAGACATAGGAATAAGGGGTTTTATTGTAGCTAATGTTATTGGTACAGGTATTATTGGATGGCTCTTGGTTGGATGTTGAGGGTTGATATTGGTCATGGTTAGGAAGAGGATTTTGATAAATGCCCAATTGTTCATTTGCCAAAGAAGACAAGTTCCTTGCGACTGCGATCTCACCACGATCAATGAGATCTTGGATGTAATTCTTGAGCTTCATGCATTTTCTAGTAGAATGGATTTTAATTCTTTGGTACTCATAGTATTCATTGTCATTGTACCATGCAAGTTTTGGTTTAGACTCATCAAATGATATTGTGTACATGAAAGTAATCATCTTTTCTTGGATGAGTTTATGTAAGACGACCTCCAAAGATTCCCTCAAGGAGGTGTACTTACGTTTTGGATTGGTGGGTTGCTTTGTTTGTCCTTGTGGAATGGAGATAGTGGGAGGTTTTAGGATAGTTTGCATAGTTTTAGTCTCTTGTGATTATTGGGCCATTTGTATATGTTTTGAGTCAGCGACTCCATCATTAACTGCGCTCTTATTTTTAGCCCAAAATTTAGGCTTGTCATTCATTTGGTTGTTTTCTTTGTTATAAATTTTAACCAAACCTTTTAAGATGAGGGAATTTTATAGTTACCCCTTTTTTAGTTATTTCATTGAAGGTAGAGACACAATGGATCTAAAGGTGGAATGTCATCTCTTGATTCAGATTTTAGAAAAAAATAGTGACTAGCTTTTTGGGGATAGGCTAAGGAAGTCGACTTGTGAGGCCCCTCCATCATTGTAGCTATGTGGTGAAGCTCTCACCACTATATTGTTTGGAATTACCTAAGTCTAGCATGTTGAGCTGTGCTTGCCATTGTAGTAGAAGTGTGCAACAAATTGCTTGAACAAGTCAACAAATGAGGTGATGGACCATGGAGGTAGGTGCATGAACCACTCTAGGGCCTAGCCTCCCAAACTATGAGGAAAGAGTCTTAGCAAGTACACATCATTGTAGGAGACTTCTTGGCAAGCCACAAAAAAATCTTTTACATGGTCACGAGGGTCTCCTTTTCCCTTATATTTATCAAATTTTGGAATTTCAAAGTGTGGTGGAAAGGGTATCATGTTGAGATTGCGATTGAAGGGGTATGGGCAAAGGTCTTTGAATTTGTATTATTTTCATTGTGTCCCTCTTTGCAATTTGTTCAAGGTATTTTCATCTCTTGCCATTCTTGATCAAAGGGGGTCCCAATAGGTGGATTACACGGGATGTAGTTGATGGCCCTAAAAGGTGGGGGTTGCATGAGAGTGGTTGGATTGATGGGATTGAAGGTGAGTGGATTTTGAGTAGGTAATTGAAGGAGTTGTTGATAGGTGGGGGTATGACATTAAAAGAGGTAGGAGGTTGTTGATACATATTTAGAGGAGGGGCGAAAGGTGGTGTGCTGATTTGGTGAGAAGTTTGAGGATAGTGTGATACAAGAGGGGGTTGATATGTTGGTGATTAAGTGGAAACGATGAAAGGTTAGGGGATATGTTGAAGGAGGGGGATATGACATTGGAGGGAAACTTGATATGGGTGAGAGGAAGAAGTAGGTGGATATGGGATGGAGGGCAGTAATGTGGCTTGAATGGTTGATGTGTGTTGTGGAATAGAAAGAGGTGGAAGAGATTGAATGATGTTGGATAAGGATGGAAATGATTGTTGAGGTAGATTGGAGAGAGTTGGAACATTTTTCTTAGACGCACGAGGGGGAATAGTAATGTGTTTTTGATGAGATGAAGAAGGTTGTCCTTGGTATTATCGAGGGGTGAAGATGAGGGGTGATTGTATAGAGGAGGTGGAGGTGGCATACCAACACCTAGTTGATGATTAGGTGGAGGGGGAGGTGGCATGCCAACATCAGCTTGGTCAATATGGTAGGTGTGGTCTTGTGTTGGTGGGGCGAGCATTTGGCCCCATGGGTTTTCAAAATTGGATGATGGAGGTGAATCATGGTGAATGATGTTTGATATGTCACAATCATGTGGAAGCTTAGCCCCTGTGATGATAAGACATGCCATGATTATCAAAGAATTGGTCCATTTTATCACAAGTGTGGTTATACTTAAAGAAACACCAAGAAGCAAGGGGAGTATCCATAAAGAGGTGAATATTCAAGTTGATTGATGAGGCTTCCTTGGTTAGTGTCACTATCATAGTGAGGTGAAGAAGGTCCTACTTGCGAAGGGTACCAATAACCTAATCCAAAATGATTGATGTGATGTTTATCCATGTTCTTCCTTGCTTGTGATTGAGTTATAAGGGGCATGAAAGGTTGATGTGTGATGAGGGGATTGGATTAAATGGGTATGATTTGGATTGAGAGGATTGAAGTGGGGTTTGGATTAATAGAGTAAAGCTGAAACCATAGGATTTTCTTTGATATCAAAAAGTTGTTGAAAGGCCTTAGTGAAGCTCACAAAGGTTGAATCAATGTGAGGTGTGGATGTGAATGGATTGATGGGATGGGATTTTGACTGGTGATGAAAGTGGGGGAAATTTGAGTTTAAACTTGATTAGATTTAATTTTAGAGGATGGTTAGTGGATGGAGTTTAAGTGATTTGATGTGAGGAGGGGTAATGAGGGATAATGGAATAAAGGATGAGGTTTGGATTAAAGGATGATGTGCAAGTGAGATTAAAATCAAGACTATAGGATGTGATTTGATTTGATAAGTGAGATTGATTCCTATAATTGAGATAGTCTAAGTGCTCAAGTAAGGGGTAAGGATGATTAAATCAAATGATTGCCCTAGAATTAAGATTGGCTAAGCTCTTAAGTAAAGGGGTTAAGTTGATTTTAGGTTTGGGATGATGAGTGGGACGATTGACTTAAGATAGTCAAAGTTCTCAAGAAAAGGTGAATTAAGGAGTGAATGGATTAAGGTCTTGATTAAAATCTAGGGATTTGTTGAAAGATTGGTTGAGTTAAGATGGATGAGATGAAGGAGTGAGAGGATTAGGGCAATAGGAAATTAGGATGGGGATGAAAGATGAATGGATTGAGAGTGGTGTTGGATGATTGGGAGATGTGAGGGACTGATTTAGTGAAGATAGATGGGAGTAAGGGGTGATATCAGTGGTTTGATTGGATGGATTAAGGGGATAGATGATTAGGATAATATGTTATTAGGATGGGGTTTAAGGATGAATGATTAATGATGATGTTGGATGAGCTATAAATGGGATGGAAGGGCACTAGTAAAGCTAAAAAATAAAGGAGGATGGGTGATGTAGAATTTAGGAGTTGAGGCATTTGGGTAATATTGAGTTGATATTTGATGTGTAGTTGATTAGAGTTGAATGGATTGTGGATGAAGATGGAGATGAAGGGATAATGCCTTGTGGGATTTTGATTTGGGAGGGGGATTAGGGTGCAAGACCTTGGAATAGGTGAAGGATTGGATGAAAATGGGAGTTGGATTGGGGTTGATTGGAGTGTGGTTGAGATTTGGATTGAATTGAACTTGAGTGGGGTTTTGATTGGAGTTGAGTGGGATTAATTGTAATTGGTTTATGGAGTTCAAATGTTCAACCTTTGGCAAAAGGAGTTTGGTGTTCAAAGTTGGGCTTGCATGTAAGGTGTTCAAAAGTTTGCAAGGTTTTGGGTTTTTAGATTTAAGGATAATTCATAGGTTTTGCACAAGAATACACACCAAGCACATCAACAAGCCTATGATTATTCAATTGGGTGTTTCAATTTTCATGGACCCACAAATGCATTATCTACCATGTTGTGGATATCTAGGGAATGTAAGGTCATGTACCACTTATACACCCCTTACCATGGAGGCCAAAGAATTTCCCATGGTGAGATCTATCTCAACAAACTTGGAAGTGCGATGTGAGTAACCTCCTAGGCTTAACTGGTATTTGGTGCACCATAAAAAGGATGACCAAAAGGTCTTAAGCTAGGATAACAAGGATTCTAAGGGTGTCCCTGATATATGCAAGGTACAAAGTGATGAAGTTTGTGAACAAGGATCTCGTCTACAAGAATGTGTTCATGGTCAAATCCAATCCCACTTCACCATGACTCCTTACAAAAAGGGGGCACCAAGACGGTGTTAAGACACAATGACGGATCCTATCAGCATGCAACTTTCATTGTCCCCCCTTTGATATACCATGCTAGAACATGTGGTTTGCATTGTCCCCTAAGGTGATTAAATCCTTAGGTAGGCTCCTAAAAGGAAAGAAATTTAGGTGCTTTTGATCCCCAAGATTGTCTCACAACATGAAGGGAGAACATATGCACACTAAGTTCCTTAGATTAGCACACAAACAAAAGAGATCAAACTTGTGTTTTTGATCTCCAAGATTATCCTAGGATGCGAGGAGAGAGCATACACACAAGTGAGATCCAGGACACAACAAACAAGGTGTTAATTTCTCTTAAACATGTTCATATGTGTAACTAAATTATTGAGAGAAATAAGTCTTTGGAAAGCATGTGGCACCCAAAAAAAAATCAGTAGTTTGATTAAAAGGTCTTTGACATGAGAAATTACTGAAATCAAAATGTTAGTAGCACAAATTATAAAACAACTATGAATACATGCAATTCAATGTGATGCCACTAACATTAATGATGAGATAATAAGAAATGAGTTAGTCTAAAGTGTAGGTGGTAGAAGAAGCTCTCTAAGGCCTATAACAATGCAAAATTTTGCCTCCCTAAGTGAAAATTATGGTGGTTTGAGTAAAAGGGCCTATTTGGACAAAAGGGGCTACGAAGGGGGACATGCTATCTATTAGGTAGATAGGATAGGGGACATGGACAAGGGGGTAGATAGGATCCAGGACAGGGTAGCTAGGCGGGTAGGGGGACTAGGACAGGGAGGCAAACAAAGGTGCCAAGTGACGGACAAAGGGTCCAGGTGGTGGAAAAGAAGGCCATGCAGTGGACAGAGGGGGCTAGGAGACACAATGAAGGGTATGTAGTGTTTGGGGTGCAGTCACAAAGTGTCCACGCCTAGGGCAATGTGAGTTGAGGGTTGAGGCTGGGTATGGGATGTGGTCAACTAGATTCCAAGTGATGGGGTGGGATAGAAGGAGAAGGCCAAGGGACTACCACAAATAGGGTGTCAATGGTTGGGGGTCAAGAGGGGCAAGTGCTTAGGACATAGGATGGGGAATGGAGTAGTGTGTTTGTGGGTTGGGAAAGGCACAGGGGATCGGTCTAGGTCTTAGGGGGTCAGGGGATTAGGGTTTAGAGGGTTGAGGGAAGAGGGAATAGGGGTGTGGGGATGGAAACAATGGACAAGGTGTTTGGAATGGGGCGAGGCCAAGCTAGGTCGTGGGATGAGGTGGAGTAGGTGGACGGGGGTTGTAGGATGGTGGTGATAGGAAATGGGGAGTTGTAGAGGACGAGGCACAACCCGAACAATGGATAGGGAGTAGTTTGTAGAATGTGAGGGGAAAAGATTGGGGTAGGTTGGGACCAAGTGGCGAGTAAGTTGTCCGCTGAGTGGACACTCTATTTGCAAAGTGGACAGGTTGTTTGTAGGGGGAAGAGTTGTTCGTGTGGTAGGAACTAGGGTCAAGTGGGTAGGATTTAGGATTATCCTAAGATGTAGTTAGGTTTAAATGGTATTTAAAATTTGAATTTTGGTTTTAATAAAATAAAGACAATAATAAAATAAATTTTCTAACAATAATTTTTATTTATTTTTCTTTGTGCCAAAATGAATAGCTTAAAAATGAAACACTAAGGAACTTAATATTAATGTAAGCTCCCATTTCACTTTTAACTCAACTAGTATTAGAGCAAATTAAGGAATGCAAATAATAATGGAACTTAAATGAAAGCTCTAAATGCAAACCTTAGGTGTTGAAGATGTGCTCCAAAATGATGTTGATGGCAATGAATGATGAACGTTGTTTGCTTGAGATCCCTACAACATGCCTTTTCTCTCCAAATATTGCTTGGAAATGGCTTGAGGGAGGTTGAATTTATAATTTTTGGATGGGAGGATCAATGAATGAGATCGATTTGGAAGATCAACAAATGCAGATGACTAAGATGAAAAGGTGAATGAGAAGCCTCCAAGTGGCATCTTCTGGTTGATGCACATGATGACAATTGGATTGAGAGGATATGTATGGATAATATTTTCTAGGAGAAGATGGAAGGTGAGGATTGAAAGGTATGTTTTAGAAGCTTGTGCAAGCTCTCACACATGTGTGAGAAGAGACATGGGGATGTGTGATGAGAATTTTTACACATGATTATAATAGGTGAGACTTCTCACATATGTGTGAGAAGCATAGAAAAGGGTGATTATGACAAGTGGATCTTATCACACATGTGTGAGAGGCATAATGAAGAGTGATTGTGACAAGTGGATCTTCTCACACGTGTGAAATGGAGGCTGTGGATTTTCTAGTTTAAATGGATGGACAAGATTTGATGAGAGGATTTATTGAACTATGTGTAAGTGATTAATCAATCAAATAAATGTAATTTTTTTTTTTAATTAATGATGGGGGAGAAAATGGATGAATTAAATAAATATTGGCCATTTATTTAATATTTAGATGAATATACATAGGAATTGATGATTAATTAAATAAATGCTAATATATTAAATGATGGAACATTAGAAAAATGATTAATTAATTAAATAAATGATGAAATTTATTTAATTAATGTTGGGAAGCTAATGGTTTGGGCTAATTAAATAAATAATTTATTCAATTAACATTAGAATAAAGTAGATGATGGATAAATCAAGTGGTGTTATGACATGGTTATAATTAGGTGTCTACAATTACTTTTTATTATATTATTATATCATTCTATCATATTATCATTCAATAATTCTATCATTCTATCAATGTATTATTCTATTACTTTATCATTCTATTATTCTATCCTTCTATGATTCTATTATAATTCTATCATTCTATAGTTCTATTATTCTATCATTCTACTATTCTATTATTATATTATTCTAGAATTCTATTATTCTATAATTCTACTATTCTATTATTGTATCATTCTATAATTCTATCATTATATTATTCTAATAATCTATCATTCTATTATTATTCTATCTATCATTCTACTATTCTACTATTCTATCATTCTATCAGTCTATTATTCTATCATTCTATAATTGTACCACTATTATTCTATTAATCTATCATTTTATCATTATATTACTCTATCATTCTATAATTCTATCATCGTATCATTCTATTATTTTGTCATTGTATCAATTTATTATTCTACGATTCTATAATTATATCTATCATGCTATCATTCTATCATTCTATAATTGTATGATTCTATTATTCATTTATTCTATCTTTATATCATATTTTTTTATAATTATATAATTATTCTTTCACTCTATCATTCTATAATTCTATTATTCTTGTTAGTGTAGGTTTTCATTTTTCTAATGGGTTATTTATTTTCCTCTTTCTTAAGTTCTTCCTACACTTCTAATTAAGTTTTCTTAGGATTAATAATATGAGTATTAGTGTGAGTGGGTGCAATGTGTCGACATCTTCCTTGGGAGTTACACTTACCTATTTTAGGCTATTGTGGTGGCCTCTTCCTATTGGTCGTATTTGCCACCTCTCACCTCTCTCATATTCTATATATACTCACCTCCTATCTAGTCTTGGGTATTGTATTTTACAGCTATTTGCTTTTACATTCCTCTAATGCTATTTTTCTCCTTTAGCATTTGCATTTCTCTCTTGGAGACTAACTCTATTTTGTTATTTTCATCTTTTAATATTTACATTTACAGTTTAATATCCAAGAAATTTTCTAGTGGCTATATGTTGCCATTTGGCTATTTTTTCAATTTCTACCCCCCAAATTTGGCTATTTTTGGGTTCTTTAGCAGTCTCCAATTCACCCATATATGATAGATTTTTCCTAATCTTGAAACATAATCACCTTGAGCTATTTTTTATTTTTTGTACTTGCCCCATTTCAACATATTTGTTTAACAATTATACGTTGATAGGAAATTTAGACATTGAATCATCATAAAAGTTAAATATTAATTAAAAAAATAGTCACTAAATTACAAAACAAATGGTACAAGGATAAAATATTGTCATCACTCTAAAATTTGATTCCCAATATGAAAAAACCACCTAGTATATTATGCTTCTATGTAATGGATTCACCGGGGTTTTTATAAAATTTTCAAGAGGTCATTTCTTAAAGTATACCTTGTTAATATCTATTCATTTGCACTACGATTTCTAGGTTATTCATCTTTTTAGATTCTAACATGGTATCAAAGCATTTCTAGTGCACGAATAGATTTTAGTTTCCTTATTTGAGAGATTCAAGGGGGGATAATAAGTTTGCTTGCAGGTTTCCTAAAAATCTAGTATGCTCTTCTCTTGCATCTTTGGATGATCTGGAGAACTAGAAATGTTTAAGGAAAATATTTTAACCTCTAGAGTTTTGAGTTGTATTTTCTAAAATCTAGGTGTTTGCACCCTTCTAGTAATCTTGGTGGCATTTTCAGATATTCCATACCATCCAAAAGGCTCAAAAAAGTTAGATATGACTTTTGTTTCACCAAAATTGAAGCTCAAAAAATTAGTTTGCAAATGGGGGTTTGAAGCTCAGATTTGGAGATCAGCTTTCATATGGGGTGATTTCAGGCCAAAAGGACCTCACCATTGAATCCAGAAGGCCCCAAAACCCCTATTTTCATAAATAAATTACCTACTTTCAGTGTAGGGAGTCACAGAGGAAAATTTTTTTTGCCAAGAGGGCCATACAACCCCCCCAACATGCTTCTCGAGATAGTTTTTTGTAAAAAAATTCCAAAAAATTCAAGGAAAAAACTAAGCACTAAGCTCTATTTTTAAATCACTTTGAGCACTGAGTTTAAAGTTCCTTGAGCATTATTTATAGGGCTAGGCCCTATTCACAGGGCTCCGCCCCTGTTAGGGCTCATGGGTTTTTAACCCACTACAGACCCCTAGTGGGTTTCTAGACCTTAGCTATCTTTTAAATTGCTTCTATTAAACTCACTACCCCAACAAATTTCTTAGCAATGCTCTGCCACCCAAGCGACCCTCAAGTGGTGCTTCACCCTTTGCTAATAATCTGCTGCCCTATGGCCACCTCTACTAGCGACCCCACCTAAGGGCCATAAGACCATATTTTTTAAGTATAGAAGGACATTTATTTCAAAATAACGTAACTTTTTCCCATGGAGGTGAAATTTTGCAAACAAATAGGCAATAGAAATCTAGTGAAGTATACTTTCCAATGAAGGAGGTTTTGATCAGTATTTTTTTTTTGTTTTCTCTAGATATTGCAAGTTGAAGATGGTAGTCGTAATTTTCTTTGACAAGACATTTTTGCACCCAACAACTTCATTTTTTGCAAACGGATAGGAATTGGAAAAGTATTGAAGAGAACTACACAACCATATAGCCAATTTTTGGATCAAAAGTTCATTTTTGGGCTTTGTGAGTATTGTAATTTGGGAAAAGCCTTGTAATCGCACTAAAACATAAAGTGCCAACATTGTAATCTCTGGGGGGTGATTTTTGATACTGGTGAAAAGGGGGGGTGTAATTATGTTCTCTTCTTTTCAGCACTTCATTTCTGCATCATGGATCAAACAACAGTTCCCATTCTAACTCCATTCAACTATTTTGAGTGGAAATTCCGCATTGTAATCTACTTAAGAAAGGTTGGTTTACATAGAATTACAATGGGACTAGAGACTGAACCTGCACAAGATACAAAAAAACCTAAATGGTTTAACAAATGTGATGAATCCTATGGAACTTTGTGTTTGTCTTATTTTCTTGATTTTCTCTTTCATATTGAATCTTTGAATTCTACTAATGAAATCCAGACAAAGCTAGAAACTTTATTTGGGACACAAGATTCTATGAGGGGACATATGTTGGAAAATGAACTCATAAGTTTAAGTCTAGGCAAATTTAACACAATCTAGGATTTCTTCACAAAATTGAAGTCACTAAGGTTGTAGTTAAAAAAATGCGGAATTGAAAATAAAGATAAAAAACTGATTCTTAGTATTCTCTAAAAGTTAAGTTTTAAATATTCAGTGTTTGTTTCTATCTTATATGCTACTAAGGTGCACTTGGGACTCAGTTCACCATGCCATCTTTGGATGATTTTGCCATCTATCTCTCACAGGAGTAGGATAAACCAATCTAGATGGGCATTTTTAAATCCTTTAAGGGCATGCCTTGGTTGTGTTGGGTCCCAAAATGACTACAACACAAAAATCTAAAACATTCCTAAATCACCCAAGCCATGGATTGACGTCAGGGTGATAGGAAGAGGTTTATCAACAAGTTAGGAGCTATTTTGGCTAACTAATAGGAGTGGGTAGACTCCTCTATTCTTTTAGCTCATCTTAAAATCTAGAGGGATATTCAAAGGGGTATACCTAAGTAGGTATTAACACCAAAACCAGATGAACAACTAAACCCAAATCACTTTCTCAACCCCAAATTTGTCACTAATCTAAGAACAACTGGTTGTTACAAGACCCCTATATAGCTGATAAAGGCAATCCTACAATGAGGATGCATATAAACTATTGCTACGTCTAAAGATAGATATATTGATTTGTTTTGATGATTGGGTGATCTAAGGCTATTCAGACTGGTGCCTATCCCTTAGGCCACAGAGTCTAACATTCAACATATGAACATGACTATATAGAAATGTATATATTTGCCAATTTGAGAAATCAAATGCAAGGGAAATCAATAATCAAATCACTGGAAATACTTATTAATCCAACACTATACCATGTTCTTTCTCATGTAATATTGAAAAGATCATTTACAAAGCCTTGGAAATGAAATAAGAACAGTCACTTTCATTCAAATCAATGCTTACATTCATAGGAAATGTGGCAAGAGAAAACCCTGACTGCAATCAAACTTTACTAGAAAGAACATCCACAACAGTGGAGAAAAATAGGGATTCAATAAAAGATTTTTAAAGTATATTACATACATTTCATAGCTGCTTCATGCTAAACAAAGACTACAAAATAAGTTTTTCTATTCTGCCTTCTAGAGCTCAAAACCTGCTGAGAAAATTTCCCAACTCACCAACAACACTACATCTCAAAAACATGCATATATAGCATTACAATTCAATGCACCCATTCCTAGCATAACACTCAGTCAATGAGTACACCCATGCTGCATTATATTCAGTTTGTTGCAATGTAAGGAAACATGCACGTTTGGAAGTTTGCCCATTCCTTGACAATACTGATCATATTCAGAAGAAGATTTCTTGCACTCATGCTATACCTAGGACAATAAAGAGGGAAAGTTCTAATCATTTCCCTGACATCTACAATATTTGACAAATCCATTTTGTCCTCCAAATGTACCCTTTGCATTGAAGAATTTCACTGTGTCAACCACCTACATGATTCTGCAGAATCATAAATTTTTGGGTACAAATCAACCTGTATAATCCTAGAATCATGGCATATTTTCATGGAATTATCCCTTTTAAAGCCCTTACAACACTTTAAAAGTGTTTTCCAATTTTCCATTTTGGGCCATCTGAATTTTGACTGTACCTATCTACATGCTGGACATCCTTCCACCTTTATCAACCTTTTTCCTTTTTTACAAACTTCTTGTATTTCCTTCTTATCAGCAACTCTTTCCATTTTCTAACTTTTCTTCCCTCTCCCTTATCTTTCTTTATCATTCTTAGCATTATTTTTCCTTATCGACAAATTTTTGTTTTCTTGAACTTCTTCCATTGCCACCTCGTACTTGCTTTGTCTTTTCCTGCTCTATCGACAAATTTCATCTTTCACAAACTTGGCCATGTTTTGTCCCTTGTTGGCAATTTCCTCATTTTTTGAACTATCTCTTTGGTTGGTGAATATTGATTTTCACGAACCATTTTCTCTTTGCTCCTTGTTCGCCTTTATCGACAAATTTCATTTTTTCCTAACTTTCCTTTCTTTCTCTTTTTTCTTCTTTATTGAAAAATTTCACCTTTGCCAAACCAAGCCCTATTTTGCCTTTTTCTTTCACCTTTACCTATTTACCTTGTCGGAAAATCTCAATTTCTTTGAACTTCTTCTTTGTCATGCCCCTCTTCGTTTTCCCTTCCCTTTCTATCAGCAAATCTTCACTGTCAACGAACTTTAAAAAAATCAAACTTTTTAGAAAGTTTGAGTTCTTGTCGGTTCCCCGACAAAGCCATTCCTTACCTTTTATTTGCCTTAGAAAAATTTCACAATTTTTATTTGCCTTATCGGCAAAAATACTCCGCGGTGAACTTTACTTTTGTCTTCTTTTTTATCTACCTTATCAATGAATCTTCCACTTTATGAATTGTTCCCTTGCCCTCTTCTTCGGTCTTTCTTCACCCTTTGCCTTTATCGACAAATTCTCCTTTTTCAAAACTTTCTTTATCTTCTTCCTTCCTTTGTTCACCTTATCAATGAAATTGCCCTACGCTAAACAAAGTCGGCGGCCCCATTGGTTTGTGAAGTACAAATCCTCCCGACCAAGGCTTGATCCTGCTTTTGTTTCCACCTTCTCACCTTCAATCGGTGAATTCCAACTTTTTCAAACTAGGCCTTTTTGTGCCTCTTAGTGGCAAAATTTCATTTCCGCGAACTTTGCTTTTCTTCTTCATATTGCTTCCTTTCTTTGCAAAGTGTCGTCTAGTCAGTGAATTGGCGAAATGCCGAACTCACAAACTAGTTCTCAAAAAGAGAACTTTACTGATAACTTAAACTTTTTCTTTGCCTTAGAAACTTTCTGTGTATCTTGCTTTTTTTTTCTCTCCAGTCGGTGATCTCCACAATGGCTAACTCATTAGTTGGCTAATTTTCAAGTTCACAAACTAAGACTTTCACCGATAAAAGACTCTGAGCCTTCTACCTTTTCACTAGCCTTTTGTCTTGATTTCCACCACCTGCGATTTATCCTTTGTAGGAGAATCCCCTTATCGGCGAACTAACAAAATTTTGAACCTTCAAACTAAGTTCACTAGTTCAGGAATTTTATGATTTGTCGACAAAGGGCAGAAATGAACAAATTCTTTGTAAGGGAAGAAAACAAAAGGGCTTGGCAGACTTATACTTAGAATTTTTTTGAAATAAAACCCCTAAAGGATGTCTTAGATTGGATTTAAACATGGGATTTTAAATGCAACGGCAAAAGTGGGGATTTTGATGGATTTCGGGGCAAAATAATGCATGTTTGGGAGCAAAATTTTATAGGTCCCAATAGTGGCTCTAGTTGGGGACATGTGACAAGCAATGTCACAGTGAGGATCTGGAAATCTCTAAGCAGACCAAAAAGGGACAAAACATATGAAAGGGAAAAACACAAATGTATTTACAGTAACGACTTAAATACATGACAAAATACAATCATAAACATTAGAGCACAAAAATACTATTGACTGTATTCAAAATTTAGGGGAAGTGTTACCAATAAAAAATAATGCTTCAGATGCTGACCATGAATGGGCAGCTCCAGAAGCACTCTTTCTAGAGTCATCAAACGGTAAACATTGAGCTCTAATTTCTCAGCTACTTCATATGGCCCAAGCCATAATGGATTAAATTTACCATGTTTCCCCTTATCTTCAGATTTTGCATCCCAAAGAAGCACCAAATCACCAATCTAGAAATCTCTTGATACTATAGTTTTATCAAATAAAAGCTTCATTTTATTCTTATGATCCAACATTTTATCACGTGCAACTATTCTCTATTTTTCTAAATTTTTAGACAGCTACAATATCTTGTGGGACATTGCATCATACTGATCCTCTTCTGTATCACACAATAGTTGCTAGACTAGTAGTTCCATGCTAATCAACATCTTTACCTTTGCTCCATACACCAGCTCAAATGGGCTCCTTCCAATGGATCTTTTGAAGGTTATCCTGTCAGTCCATAGAGCATAATTCAATTTATCATCCCATCTTTTTTTATTATGATCCAATGTCCTTTTTATGATCTTCATCAAGCTTTTATTACTAGATTCAGCCTATCCATTAGTTTGGGGATGGTAAGGGGATGAATACACAAGATTTATACCAAACTTAGAATACATGTCCAACATTTCTTAAGAAATAAAACACATGGCATCATCTGCCAAAATCCTAGTTGGCACTCCAAATCTAGTGATTATATTGCTGACTATGAAATCAATAACTACTTTGGAAGTTGCATTACGAGTGGGAATTGCTTCTACCCACTTGGTGAAGTAATCAGTGGCCACAAGAATCCATTTAAATTCATTGCTGGACCTCTCCCATATTTCCCCAATAAAATCTATTCCCCACTACTAAAATGGTGCATCAACAACAAGGGGCAAAAGGGGTAATGCTCCAACAAATCTCATCTTGCCAGAAAATCGTTGGCAAGCATCACATTTCCTTATCTACTATGCCACATCTTTGAATAAAGTAGGCCACCAATACCCAACCCTAAGGATTTTATGGGTAGTGGTTTTATCTTTGAAGTGTCCCCCACAAACAACATGGTGACACTCATTCATCACAACTTTAGCTTTCTCTTGATTCAAACATTTGAGCAATATTCCTTCATGATTTCTCCACATGAGCTCATTTTGGAACATGACATACCTTTGAGATTTCAGCTTGAGAGTCCTTTTCTGATTCTCATCCAAACATGGTGGACAATTCATGTTTTCAAGATAGGATAAAACATCCTTATACCATGCATTGTCAGCCAATGAGCAATGAGGAGTTGTATTTACCTCTGTTCCATTTATTCTGTTGCTTCAAGATTAGAATTAGCCATTAGCTTGGCTAAAACTTGGCCTCTAACCAACTTCATGACCTGTATATCCATGTCATATTCTTGGATCATGTTGATCCATCTGCACCTTTTACCTGAATCTTCTTGCTACATGAATATGTCTTTTACTACTATGTGTGGTACATATGCTATGATCTTGGCACCTGTGAAATAAGATTTGAATTTTTTTTTGGCCTTGACCAATGCATAGGCGTGCTTCTCCATTATGAAATAATTCAATTCAGCAACCTATAAGGACTTGCTAAAGAATCCTATTGGTTTCTCAAATCCATCCTTATTCTTTTGCAATAATACAACAGCGATAGTATAAATGAAGCAAAAGATAAAAGTTGTAAGGGCTTTGCATAATCTGGGCTTACCAGTACTGGTGTTTTCTTTAGGGCCTCCTTTATTTCAAGAAAAGCCTCAGCTGGTTCCTTTTCCCATGTGATGGATTTCTCTTCTTGAGCATCTTGGAGATTGCTTTGGTTTTCTTAGTGAAGTTAGGAACAAATCTCCTCACAAAGTTAATCTTCCCAAAGAAGGACTGAACACCCATGATTGCTTTAGGCTGAGGGATGAGGTCAATGGCCTTAAATCTTTCTGGATCAATTCTAACCCCATCCCTTAATACAATATGTCCTAGCAACTTTCCTTCCTCTACTCCAAATTGGCATTTATTGGGATTCAAAGAGATCCCATACTCCAAATATCTATCAAAAATCATTTGTAAATGCTTGCAATGATCTTTCCCATCCTTAGAAAATGCAGTAAGATCATCTTGGTATACAACCATGATCTCATCAATGAGGCCAACAAAGGGCACATCCATTGCCCTTTGAAATGTTGATCCTACATTCTTCAACCCAAATGGCATTTTCAAATAGACATATGTCCCCCAAGGATTGTTGAATGTTGTTTTGTATTGTTCTGACTCCTTGACCAACACTTGATTATATCCTGAGAACCCATCCATCATAGACATCAACTCTAAACCAACAACTCTCTGCAGAAGATGATGATGCTTGGAAGAGGATAATTATCCTTAAGGGGTTTAATGTTCATATTTATGAAATCTACACTCAATCTAATCTCCCCATTCTTCTTCCTTACTAGGACAAGATTAGACACCCACTCAAAATGTCTAATTGGTTTAATAGTACCTCCCTCTTTCATCTTCAACAATTCTTTCTGCATTTTGGGAGCTATAGTGGGATTTATAGGCCTCTATTTTTTCCTAAACGGTTTTGCATCAGGTTGAAGGGGGATAGTATGCTGAAATAAGTCCTCCCTATAAGATTTTAGCTCATCATAGTACCATGCAAAACATTTTCTAATTTTTTTCAATAAAGCAATCAACATTTGCTTTTCACGAGGCTTTAATTTATTACCTATGTAAACCATTTTAGGTGCCTCCTTAGTTCCAAGGTTAACACCTTCAACACTATCCTCTTCTACAAGTTTATCTTTACTCTTCTAGTGGTTTGCATTATCAAACATTCTCTCCAGTGCCACCAATCCCTTGGGAATGGTATTTGTCTTCAAATGCACTACTCACTCCCAAACAATGTTTCCTTGCCATTTTCCATCTTTACCATAGGCTGCCAATCAATCACTTGACTCTCAAATTCATCCATGCAATTAAGGAAACTAAAAATCTGATTATTGTCATTGAACACTTGCCAACTGTATATGTTATCAAGGATTTTTGGCCTTGTAAGCACTTCTACAACATAATGGCCATGAGGAATATCTGATTGAAGATCATACTTTGATGCAACCACAATTAGGGAGTCTGCCTCTTCATTTTTGGTTCTATCAATCCATTCGATGCCAATTGCATCAAACAGTTCCATGGTGTCCCATATGACATTCCTATATGCCCTTATCCTGCTATCCTTGGCAGCAAAAGTGTTTCTTATTTGTTGTAGAATCAATTCTGAGTCACCATATATTGTCAGGCATTGGACTCCATGCTTATGAGCTACATTCAGACCAAGCAGTAATGCCTCATACTCAGCCACATTGTTGGTGCACTAAAAATCAAGTCTAAAATAATTGTCAAATTGTTCACCATTTGGAGATATTAACACAATACCAATGCTTGAACCCTCTATTGAATATGCACCATCAAAATACAACGTCCATAAATTGAATGCATCACAAATAGAAGTAACATAAATGGAAGACAAAATATCCAAGCTAGAATCATTATCACTACAATATCCCATAAAATGGTCTATATAAGTGTCAAAGAAATTGGCATGATCTTCCTCTATTTTATATCTGTCCTCTATGTTTTGGTCTTCCACCTTCTCCCTATACAACTTCACTTTCACGCCTTGGACTGGAATAGTGGTGTATGATAAATCTATCTATATACTGCCACCCATGGAAGCTACCCACTTTCTTGATAACAACATACCCCATTTGGCAGGGCAATCCACTATAATTATGTCCGTCAGGAATGATTTCTTCGGATATGCAGCTAATTTGACCTCAACATCTTTGACGAGACCAATCACATTCACCTCCGTAGAATCTATGGAAAAACACTTACCAAAGGATTTGGACACCTTCAGTCCTAATTCATTCATGATTTCTAGTGGCATGACATTGCTAGATGCCCCTGAATCAAGCATACAATTGTGTATCAACCAACCATTTATGATCAAAGTGGTGTAAAAAGGGTCTACTCCCATCCTGCTTTCATCATTACCACTAGGAACAACAACAAGTTGTTTTTGTGCATCTACAATAGTAATAAATGACCCTACCTGATCTCTATGTTCAAGGATTCTAAGAAGTTCCAGTATTGGCATAGGAATTCTCATTTGGCTAAAAACTTGAGCCATATCAATAGGGTTATAATTGGGAAAAGGAGTATCACAAGAAATAGTTACATCATTTGCACAAGGAATGTAATGTATTACTTGATCGGATGAAATATCCTTACCTTCTTCCTTTGTCTTCTCTTTTTTTGGTTCTTTTCGTGCCTGAGGCTGATCATGCTTATTGCTTCCTTTTGGGTAATGGACCCCTAAAATAGGTATAGTAATCGGTTGCTCGGTTGGTGTTGGATTCTTCTACACATATTTCTTTTTTACTACTAGCAGTTGCACTAGAAGCTTCTTCTTTTCTAGCGTATTCTTCTTTGGAGTGCTACTACTTTTCTGCTCCATATTTTGCTTGCATTTGTCCCTATCCCCATTCAATATTTGCTATTTTGATTCCCTGGTAGGGGCATTATTCATAGGGATAGTCCTATTTCTCAATTGATAACCTCATTGGACTCGCAAAATGGCTACATATGTCAAGGCTTTCATGTCTTCTTTTGAAGGTTTGGACTGTTGATATTTTTTTGCATAATGTCCTTTAAATGCCCAAAATCATGAGTTGGCAATTGATATCTCTTTGGACCTTCATCATAATCATATTGGAAAATATGATCATCTTCTCCATAGCTATCACAATTAGCATCCTAACCTATATGCTCATAATCTTCTGCATCAACTGATTTATTTCTTCTTCATAATACTCAGCTGCACCCTCTTCATTCAGAAATTCTTCTTCTTTGCTCAATGAGCGAGCCACCGCACAGTTTGTTGGATCATGTGGAAGGAAACAAGCCTGGCACCATAAAGATTCATCTTGAAAATTGACTTGATCCTTTCTCAATGGATTAGGAGTGTCCCTTTCAGGCTGTTTAAAACTTACATGCTTGGGGGTAGCTTGTCTATCATTTTGTTGTGGTCTCTTGGACCAATTAGTATTATAAGGTCTATTATGTAATCTTTGACCTTCATTAAAATGTGTTGCAACACCCTGAGGTGGCAATCCTTTGTCATTCCTAGCAACTATATAGGACAAATCTTTCACAACCCCCATGAGTTTGTCCAATTTGTCATCGGTAGTGAGGGGTTTATTGAAATCTAACTTATCTGGCTGGGACAATTTGATATAAGACCTTTTGATATGCTTCCCTCAATCTCTCATATTACTTTCTATGTTTATGGTTGTATCATATGCCTCTCTTAATGTTTAAAGACTCTTGTCCCTCAAACAATAACCAATTTTTGAATCAAAGGCACCATAATATAAAACTAAGCACATAGATTCATTAGGTCTCATATGAGGAGGTACCTTTCTCATTGTCATGATGAAGTGACTGTTGAAGTCAACTACTATTTCATTTATTTCTTTCTTGATGGCTGTAAGTTCATGGATAGAAAACTTGGGAAGAAAACAAAAGGGCAGAAATGAACAAATTCTTTGTAAGGGAAGAAAACAAAAGGGCTTGGTGGACTTATACTTAGAAATTTTTTGAAATAAAACCCCTAAAGGATGTTTCAAATCAGATTTAAACAGGGGATTTTAACTGCAAGGGCAAAAGTGGGGATTTTGATGGATATCAGGACAAAATAATGCATGTTTGGGAGCAAAATTTTATAGGTCCCAACAGTGGCTCTGGTTGGGGACATGTGACAAGCAATGTCATAGTGAGGATTTGGAAATCTCTAGGTAGACCAAAAAGGGACAAAACACATGAAAGGGAAAAACACAAACGTATTTACAGTAATGACTTATATACATGACAAAAGACATTCATAAACATTAGAGCACAAAAAGACTATTGACTGTATTCAAAATTGAAGGGAAGTGTTACCAATAAAAAATAATGCTTCAGATGCTGACCGTGAATGAGCAACACCAGAGGCACTCTTTCTAGAGTCATCAAACGGTAAACATTGAGCTCCAATTTCTCAGGTACTTCATATGGCCCAAGCCATAATGGATTAAATTTACCATGTTTCCCCTTATCTTTAGATTTTGCATCCCAAAGAAGAACCAAATCACCAATCTAGAAATCTTTTGATACTATACTTTTATTAAATAAAAGCTTCATTTTCTGCTTATGATCCAACATTTTATCACGTGTAACTATTCTCTGTTCTTCTAAATTTTTAGTCAGCTACAATATCCTCTGGGACATTGCATCATACTGATCCTCTTATGTATCACACAATAGTTGCTAGACTAGTAGTTCCATGCTAATCAACATCTTTACCTATGCTCCATACACTAGCTCAAATGGGCTCCTTCCAATGGATCTTTTGATGGTTATCCTGTCAGCCCATAGAGCATAATTCAATTTATCATCCCATCTTTTCTTATTATGATCCAATGTCTTTTTTTATGATCTTCATCAAGCTTTTATTACTGGATTCAGCCTGTCCATTAGCTTGGGGATGGTAAGGGGATGAATGCACAAGATTTATACCAAACTTAGAACACATGTCCAACATTTCTTAAGAGATGAAACACATGGCATCATCTACCAAAATTCTAGTTGGCACTCCAAATCTAGTGATTATATTGTTGACTATGAAATCAATAACCACTTTGGAAGTTGCATTACGAGTGGGAATTGCTTCTACCCACTTGGTGAAGTAGTCAGTGGCCACAAGAATCCATTTAAATCCATTGTTGGACCTCTCCCGTATTTCCCCAATAAAATATATTCCCCACTGCTAAAATGGTGCATCAACAACAAGGGGCAAAAGGGGTAATGCTCCAACAAATCTCATCTTGCCAGAAAATCTTTGGCAAGCATCACATTTCCTTATCTTCTATGCCACATCTTTGAATAAAGTAGGCCACCAATACCTAGCCGTAAGGATTTTATGTGCAGTGGTTTTACCTTTGAAGTGTCCCCCACAAACAACATGGTTACACTCATTCATCACAACTTCAGCTTGCTCTTGATTCAAACATTTGAGCAATATTCCTTCATGATTTCTCCACATGAGCTCATTTTGGAACATGGCACACCTTTGAGATTTCAGCTTGAGAGTCCTTTTCTAATTCTCATCCATAAATGGTGGACAATTCTTGTTTTCAAGATAGAATAAAACATCCTTATACCATACATTGTCAGCCAATGAGCAATGAGGAGTTGTATTTACCTTAGTTTCATTTACTTTGCTGCTTCAAGATTAGAATTAACCATTAGCTTGGCTAAGCCTTGGCCTCTAACCAACTTCATGACCTGTATATCCATGTCATATTCTTGGATCATGTTGATCCATCTACACCTTTTACTTGAATCTTCTTGCTACATGAATATGTCTTTTACTAATGTGTGTGGTACATATTCTATGATCTTGGCACCTTTGAAATAAGATATGAATTTTTTTGTGGCCTTGACCAATGCATAGGCGTGCTTCTCCATTATGAAATAATTCAATTCAACAACCTATAAGGACTTGCTAAAGAATCCTATTGGTTGCTCAAATCCATCCTTATTCTTTTACAATAATAGAACAACGATAGTATAAATGAAGCAAAATATAAAAGTTGTAAGGGATTTGAATAATCTGGGCTTACCAGCACTGGTGCATTCTTTAGGGCCTCCTTTATGTCAAGAAAAGCCTCAGCTGGTTCCTTTTCCCATGTGATGGACTATCCCTTCTTGAGCATCTTGGAGATTGCTTTGGTTTTCTTAGTGAAGTTAGGAACAAATCTCCTCACAAAGTTAATATTCCCAAAGAAGGACTGAACACCCTTGATTGTTTTAGGCTGAGGGATGAGGTCAATGGCCTTAAATCTTTCTGGATTAATTCTAACCCCATCCCTTGATACATTATGTCCCAGCAACTTTCCTTCCTCTACTCCAAATTGGCATTTCTTGGTATTTAAAGAGATCCCATACTCCAAACATCTATCAAAAATCATTTGTGAATGCTTGCAATGATCTTTCCCATCCTTAGAAAATGTAGTAAGATCATCTTGGTATACAACCATGATCTCATCAATGAGGCCAACAAAGGCCACATCCATTGCTCTTTGAAATGTTGATCCTACATTCTTCAAACCAAATGGCATTTTTAAATAGACATATGTCCCCCAAGGAGTGGTGAATGTTGTTTTGTATTGTTCTGACTCCTTGACCAGCACTTGATTATATCCTGAGAACCCATCCATCATAGACATCAACTCTAAACCAACAACCCTCTGCAGAAGATGATGCTTGGAAGAGGATAATTATCCTTAAGGGGTTTGATGTTCATATTTCTAAAATCTACACACAATCTAATCTCCCCATTCTTCTTCCTTACTAGGACAAGATTAGACACCCACTCAAAATGTCTAATTGGTTTAATAATACCTCTCTCTTTCATCTTCAACAATCCTTTTTGCATTTTGGGAGCTATAGTGGGATTTATAGGCCTTATTTTTTCCTAAACGGTTTTGCATCAGGTTGAAGGGGGATAATATGCTAAAATAAGTCATCCCTATAAGATTTTAGCTCATCATAGGACCATGCAAAAAAAATTCTAATTTTTTTCAATAAAGCAATCAACATTTGCTTTTCACGAGGCTTTAATCTATTACCTATGTAAACCATTTTAGGTGCCTCCTTAGTTCCAAGGTTAACACCTTCAACACTATCCTCTTCTACAGGTTTACCTTTACTCTTCTAGTGGTTTGCATTATCAAACATTCTCTCCAGTGCCACCAATCCCTTGGAAATGGTATTTGTCTTCAAATGCACTACTTGCTGCCAAACAATGTTTCCTTGCCATTTTCCATCTTTACCATAGGCTGCCAGTCAATCACTTGACTGTCAAATTCATCCATGCAATTGAGGAAACTAAAAATCTGATTATTGTCATTGAACACTTGCCAATTGTATATGTTATCAAGGATTTTTGGCCTTGTAAGCACTTCTACAACATAATGGCCATGAGGAATATCTGATTGAAGATCATACTTTGACGCAACCACAACTAGGGAGTCTACCTCTTCATTTTTGGTTCTATCAATCCATTTGATGCCAATGGCATCAAACAGTTCCATGGTGTCCCATACAACATTCCTATATGCCCTTATCCTGCTATCCTTGGCAGCAAAAGTATTTCTTATTTGTTGTACAATCAATTCTGAGTCACCATATATTCTCAGGCATTGGACTCCATGCTTATGGGCTACATTCAGACCAAGCAGTCACACCTCATACTTAGCCACATTGTTGGTGCACTGAAAATCAAGTCTAATAGAATTATCAAATTACTCACCATGTGGAGATATTACCACAATACCAACGCCTGAACCCTCTCTTGAATATGCACCATCAAAATATAGCGTCCATAAATTGGATGCATCACAAATAGAAGTATCATAAATGGAAGACAAAATATCCAAGCTAGAATCATCATCACTACAATATCCCATAAAATGGTCTATATCAATGTCAAAGAAATTGGCATGATCTTCCTCTATTTTATATTTGTCCTCTATGTTTTGGTCTTCCACCTTCTTCTCCCTATACAACTTCACTTTCACGCCTTGGACTGGAATAGTGGTGTATGATAAATCCATCTATAACTGCCACCCATGGAAGCTATCTACTTTCTTGATAACAACATACCCCATTTGGTAGGGCAATACACTATAATTATGTCCGTCAGGAATGATTTCTTCGGATATGCAGCTAATTTGACCTCAACATCTTTGACGAGACCAATCACATTCACCTCCATAGAATCCATGGCAAAACACTTACCAAAGGATTTGGACACCTTCAGTCCTAATTCATTCATGATTTCTAGTGGCATGACAATGCTAGATGCCCCTAAATCAAGCATACAGTTGTGTAACAGCCAACCATTTATGATCAAAGTGGTGTAAAAAGGGTCTACTCCCATCGTGCCCTCATCATTACCACTAGGAACAACAAGTTGTTTTTGTGCATCAACAACAGTAATAAATGACCCTGCCTGATCTCTATGTTCAAGGATTCTAAGGAGTTCCACTATTGGCACATAAATTCTCATTTGGCTAAAAACTTGAGCCATATCAATAGGGTTATAATTGGGAAAAGGAGTATCACATGAAATAGTTACATCATTTGCACAAGGAATGTAATGTATTACTTGATCGGATGAAATATCCTTACCTTCTTCTGTTGTCTTCTCTTTTTTTTGGTTCTTTTTTTGCCTGAGGCTGATCACGTTATTGTTTCCTTTTGGGTAATGGATCCCTAAAACAAGTATAGTAACTGGTTGCTCAGTTGGTGTTGGATTCTTCTACACATATTTCTTTTTTACTACTAGCAGTTGCACTGGAAGCTTCTTCTTTTCTAGCATATTCTTCTTTGGAGCGCTACTACTTTTCTGCTCCATATTTCCCTTGCATTTGTCCATATCCCAATTCAATATTTACTATTTTGATTCCTTGGCAGGGGCATTATTCACACGGATAGTCCTATTTCTCAATTGATAACCTCATTGGACTTGCAAAATGGTTGCATATGTCAAGGCTTTCATGTCTTCTTTTGAAGGCTTGCACTGCTGATATTTTTTTTACATAAGGTCCTTTAAATGCCCAAAATCATGAGTTGGCAATTGATATCTCTTTGGACCTTCATCATAATCATATTGGAAAATATGATCATCTTCTCCATAGCTATCACAACTAGCATCCTAACCTATATGCTCATAATCTTCTGCATCAAACTGATTTATTTCTTCTTCATAATACTCAGATGCACCCTCTTCATTCAAAAATTCTTCTTCTTTGCTCAATGAGTGAGCCACTGCATAGTTTTTTGGGTCATGGGGAAGGAAACAAGCCTGGCACCATAAAGATTCATCTTGAAAATTGACTTGATCCTTTCTCAATGGATTAGAAGTGTCCCTTTCAGGTTGTTTAAAACTTACATGCCTGGGGGCAACTTGTCTGTCATTTTGCTATGGTCTCTTGGGCCAATCAGTATTATAAGGTCTATTATGTAATCTCTAACCTTCATTAAAATGTGTTGCAACACTCTAAGGTGGCAATCCTTTGTCATTCCTAGCAACTATATAGGACAAATATTTCACAACCCCCATGAGTTTGTCTAATTTGTCATCGGTAGTGAGGGGTTTGTTGAAAGCTGACTTATCTGGCGGGACAATTTGATATCAGATCTTTTGATATGCTTCCCTGAATCTCTTGTATTAATTTCTATGTTTCCGGCTGTATCATATGCCTCTCTTAATGTTTACAAACTCTTGTCCCTCAAACAATAACCAATTTTTGAATCAAAGGCACCATAATATAAAACTAAGCACATAGATTCATTGGGTCTCATATGAGGAGGTACCTTTCTAATTGTCATGATGAAGTGACTGTTGAAGTCAGCTACTATTTCATTTATTTCTTTCTTGATGGTTGTAAGTTCATGGATAGAAAAATTGGGATCAATCTTGTCCCCATACTGCATTCTAAAGACTCTCATGAATTCCTCCCAAGAATCAATGCTATTGACAAGGAGGGCTTTATACCATTCTTTAGCACTCTCTTCCAATGAGTGTACAAACAATTTCATCATAATATATTCATCCTCAATTTCATATTCATCAGTGACATTAATGAAATGCCTAAGATGTTCCTCACCTGTGACAACATTATTACCTTGAAACCTAGGAATCTTCCCCCTAATCTCAGTTGGAATTGGATTAGGAAAATCAGGTATGCCAATGAAATTGAGTTGTTTATACCTTTCAGTTCCTAGCGGATGCCTCTATTCAAGAAACCTCTATGCTTGTCTTTGATGTGCATGCCCAACGTTGTGGACGTTGCCATGCTGCTAGTTAGCTTGGTTTTGTGGTGGTTGAATGTTGATATTTTGAGCATGGGTCTGATTTATGCCTTGCTGTCCCATTTTATGTTGTTGTTTTCTTTGATTATTTTGTTGATTGTAGTGCTGTGGAGGTGCATGTTGCTAATTAGCATTTTGATTTAGGCCCTATTGTTGTGCATTCTAATTTTTTGGGCCTGCTAGGCAAGTTGAGCTTGTTGTTGATCAAGCAAGGCTTGCACTTCCCTTTGTTTGTTTCTAATATGATCAAGTAAATCTAGTTCATCTTGGATTCTTTTTTCTCTTTCCTCATCATTAGGTTATTTCTTTTGATCACCCTCATTAGGGATATGTCATGTTGACCTCCAAATAATCCAATGGGGGAATTAGGATGCCTTGTACCCTGATACATCTCTTCATTCTCACTGGCATTCCCAAAAATCCTCAAATATGGATCAGGACATCTATCTCTACTTCCTCTACCAATAACCTTTTCATTTCTTCTAACATCATACTTATTTCTATTTGTTCTTCTATTTTTTCTGAGCATGTTATCATCAGATTCCTCAGAAGTATAATTGTATTGGCTCCTGAGGTTGACAAATATGTTGTCTTGGGCATTCCTTGGAGGTACTACATTGGATCTTCTTACCCTATACCTACTCTTATTTCCTTCATTGCTAGAGGATTCCTCACGTCCAAGCTGCTCCTAGTTTCTTCCTCTATCCATTATGAAGCTCTTTTCAAATTGAAATTAACTTCTAGGTTATAAAACAAAGTCGCCACATCCCCTGCTGGGAAGAAAAACTTGAACAAACACTATATTTCAATATTGCAACAACCGAAAATAAAATCTAGGCTCCCTGGCAATGACGCCAATCTGTTGGGTCCCAAAATGACTACAACACAAAAATCTAAAACATTCCTAAATCACCTAGGTTAGGGATTATTGTCAGGATGATAGGAAGTGGTTTATTAACAAGTTAGGGGCTATTTTGGACAACTAACAGGAGTGGGTAGACTCCTTTGCTCTTTGAGTTCAGCTTAAACTCTGGAGGGATATTCCAAGGGGTATACCTAAGTAAGTACTAATACCAAAACTAAATGAACAACTAAAAATATTTGAACCAAACCCAAATTGCTTTCTCAGCCACAAATTTTTCACTAAACTGAGAACACCTGGTTATTACAAGACCCCTATATAGCTGATAAAGGCAATCCTACAAAATGAGGATGCATACAAACTACTATTGTATCTAAATATAGATATATTAATTTGTTTTGATGATTGGGTGACCTAAGGCTACTCAGACTGGTGCCTATCCATTGGGCTACAGAGTCCAACATTTAATAGAGGAACACAACTATACAAAAATGTATATATTTGCCTATTTGAGAAATCAAATGCAAGGGAAATCAATATTAAATCATTGGCAATACTTATTAATCCAACACTATACCATGTTCTTTCTCATGTAATATTGAAAAGATCATTTACAAAGCCTTGGAAATGAAATAAGAATGGTCACATTCATTCAAATCAATGCTTACATTCATACCATGAAATGTGGTAAGAGAAAACTCTGACTACAATCAAACTTTACTAGAAAGAACATCCACAATAGTGGAGAAAAATAGGGATTCAATATAAAGATTTTTAAAGTATATTACATACATTTCATAGCTACTTCATGCTAAACAAAGACTACAAAATAATCTTTTCTATTATGCCTTCTGGAGCTCAAAATTTGCTGAGAAAATTTCCCAACTAACCAACAACACTACATCTCAAAAACATACATATATAGCATTACAATTTAATGCACCCATTCCCAGGGCAACACTCAGTCAATGAGTACGCCCATACTACATTAATTTCAATTCACTACAATGTAAGGAAATATGCATGCTTGAAAGCTTGCCCACTCCCTAACAATTTACTAATCATATTAAGAAGAAGATTGCTTGCACTCATGTTGTACCTGGGACAATAAAGAGGGAAGGTTCCAATCCTTTCCCTGACATCTGCAATATTTGGCAAATCTAGTTTGTCCTCCAAATGTACCCTTTGCATTGAAGAATTTCACTATGTCAACCACCTGCATGGCATTGTTCTGCAGAATCATAAATTTCTAGGTACAAATCAGCTTGCATAATCCTGCAATCATGGCATATTTTTCAAGGAATTATCCTTTTTAAAGCCCTTACAACACTTTAAAAGTGTTGTCCAATTCTCCATTTTGGGCCATCTGAATTGTGACTGTACCTATCTGCATGTTGGACATCCTTGCACCTTTATCAACCTTTTTTTCTTTTTTACAAACTTCTTGTATTTCCTTTTTATCGGCAACTCTTCCCATTTTCTAACTTTTCTTCACTCTCCCTTATCTTTCTTTATCATCCTTAGCATTATTTTGCCTTATAGACAAATTTTCATTTTCTTGAACTTCTTCCATTGCCACCTCGTACTTGCTTTGTCCTTTCCTGCTCTATCAGAAAATTTCAACTTTCACAAACTTGGCCATGTTTTGTCCCTTGTCGGCAATTTCCTCATTTGCCAAACTATCTCTTTGGTTAGTGAATCTTGATTTTCACGAACCATTTTCTCTTTGCTCCTTGTTCGCCTTTATCAGAAAATTTCAATTTTTCTAAACTTTCCTTTCTTTCTTTTTTTTCTTTTTTATCAGCAAATTTCACCTTTGCCGAACCAAGCCCCATTTTTCCTTTTTCTTTCACCTTTACCTATTTGCCTTGTCCCCAAATCTCAAATTCTTCGAACTTCTTCTTTGTCGCACCTCTCTTCATTTTCCCTTCCCTTTCTATTGACAAATGTTCATTGTAGGCAAACTTTGAAAAAATCAAACCTTTTAGAAAGTTTGAGTTCTTTTCAGTTCCCCGACAAAACCATTCCTTACCTGTTATTTGCCATAGAAAATTTTCACACTTTTTATTTGCCTTATCGGCAAAATACTCCGTAGCAAACTTTACTTTTGTCTTCTTTTTTATCTGCCTTATCGGTGAATCTTCACTTTATGAACTATGCCCTTGCCCTCTTCTTCGGTCTTTCTTCACCCTTTGCCTTTATCAACAAATTCTCCTTTTTCAGAACTTTCTTTATCTTCTTCCTTCCTTTGTTCGCCTTATATGTGAAATTACCTTGTGCCGAACCAAGACGGCAATCCCATTGGTTCACGAACTACAAATCCTCCTGACCAATGCTTGCTCTTTCTTTTGTTTCCACCTTTTCACCTTCAATCATCAATTTCCAAGTTTTTTGAACTAGCCCTTTCCGTACCTTTTATCGACAAAATTTCATTTTCTTGAACTTTGCTTTTTCTGCTTCATACTGCTTCCTTTCTTTGCCAAGTGTCACCTAGTTGGCGAATTGGCAAAATGCCGAACTCACAAACTAGTTCTCAAAAAGAGAACTTTACTGATAACTTAAACTTTTTTTTTGCCTTAGAAACTTTCTGTGTCTCTTGCTTTGTTTTTCTCTTCAGTCAGCAATCTCCACAACAACTAACTCATTAGTCGGTGAACTTTCAAGTTCACAAACTAAGACTTTCATCGATAAAAGACTCCAAGCCTTCTACCTTTTCACCAGCCTTTTGCCTTGACTGCCACCACCTACGCTTTGTCCTTCGTCAGAGAATCGCCTTATCAGTGAACTGGTGAAATTTTGAACCTGTGAACTAAGTTTGCTAGTTTAGGAATTTTTTGATTCGTTGACAAAGGGTGGAAATGAACAAATTCTTTCTAAGGGAAGAAAACAAAAGGGCTTGGCAGACTTATACTTAGAAACTTTTTGAAATAAAACCCCTAAAGGATGTCTCGGATCAGATTTAAACAAGGGATTTTAACTGTAAGGGCAAAAGTGGGGATTTTGATGGATTTTGGGGCAAAATAATGCATGTTTGGGAGAAAAATTTTATAGGTCCCAACAGGTTGGAAACCAAGGCACAAAAGAATAGAAATAACAAAGTAGTAATAATAGGGATAAGAAACAAAAAAATAGTAAGGAGAAAAAGGATCATAAACCAGCTGCCCCAAAAGCAGCTAATGAGACCTCATCTTCAAATTGTGACAAGCCTAAGAAAGAGAAGGTCAAATGTGCCTATTGCAAAAGACTTGGTCATGATGAACATAAATGTTTGAAGAAACAAATTGATCACTTGACACACATTCTTGAAAATAATAATATCAATGTTCCTGAATCAGTAAAAAAGAGTTCAAATGAGGGGTTTAACAAGGCAAAATAAAATAGCAAGGGGAAAGGGAAGGGCAAAGCCCTCATTGTAGTTTCTTCACAACCATCCACTTGGGTTCTCGATTCGGGTGCTTCACACCACATGGATTCATCTAAGGGTGAATTTGCATCCTTGGAGACATGTACTATGTCTTGAAATGTGCTAGGCAACTAAGAGGGGGGCTGAATCAGTTGTCCCAAAAACTCAAACACTTCTGCACTTAAACATTAATCATTAGTCCGCACTTATTATGATTAAACAATGAATGCATGAAATCAGAATCTTGAACACAGATGCAACATTAAACACAAGAGACACCAGATTTTTACATGGAAAACCCCAAGGTGGGGAAAAACCACGGAGAGGATTAGCTCTCAAAATATATTGTAATCTTCAAAAAATGATGTTCAGGCTTGGTCACTCCACGGGCCTAGAACATATTGGCTCACTGCCATGAAGTACAACTAGGTTTAGCAGGCTCACTACCTCAAACCTAAACCTAGAAAGATTACAATAAGGGTTGTTAAACCCTAAGGGCTATTAAACCCTACTGGCGGCTCACTGCCAAAATCACCATCTTCTTCATGTCTGGGATTAATACATTGAAGTGCAATAGTTCCTCTACTCTGCTCTGTCCTACTCTACCTTATCTGCTCACCCTTTTCCTTATCTTCCCATTTTCGCACAAGGACATATTTTCCATGACTCAATTACAAGTATTTATACACTTCATCAACTTGGAATGATCATCAAGGTTGGCATTACAATCATCAACCATTGGAACAATCTCCAAGGTTGGTATTACAAACATTTACAAAATAGGTCTTGACCTAATACAAATTATTCTAAGGAATTGTAGTATAAATGTATGTGGATCATGCCATGCCTTAGCTGGGACTCAAATACAATCTTCCATGCCACAACATGCTTCCATAATCTTCAAGGGATCTCTGCAATTACTGGAATTAACCAAGTCGGCTAAGACTGGTTACATGCTACGTTATCTGGGAACAATCTTCAAACATGATCTCAATGCCTTAACATGGACCAATGTCAAGATAGGAACACGATCAAGAGGCATCCACAAGTACGTCATAATCATCAAGAGCAACCGCACAAACCTTAACCACTTTAACAATAGGAATCTTCACATTGGAACACATGAACTTCACTGTCTTCAACTGTCATAAAAGAAAGATAGATTGTGAATCACCAAATCATGAACCATTGCAACTATAGCTACTTATCATCATCCCAGACTTCCCTTTAGAACTGCAGAGAAAAATACTTTATTGTGGAGGAATGCGGAGTAAAACATTTTCTCCCTGTCACCAGAGAATAATCAGAAAAACTAGGTTTTACTCTGGTGAATGTAACTCTCTTAATTCTTCACACTGAAGGCTCAAACTTAGGATTTAGCATCTTTAGATATCCATTTAAATAACTTCCAATCTGCAGACCAAGATCTTCAGGCATCAAGAAATGTGGAGCAATCTATCAGACTGTTCTTCAGCATACAACTCACTGTCTATACTGCACTTCACTATAACTCACTTGTTTCTTCCGGAGAGGCCAATTTTATCAATAGCCTCAACATACAAAGCTTCTAAACAAGTAATAAAATATGACATAGTTGACACCAATGACAACAAATATATGTTGACATTAATGACAACAAAGATATGTTGACATCAATGACAACACCGATTAGGCACATACTTGCAACACTATGCCTACTATTTTGATGGGTAATGACACTCTTGTTGGAGTGTGTAGGAGAGGGTCTGTTGACGTGGGGGATGACACATTTCATGATATTTTTTTGTGCCCTCATTACCAACTAATCTCTTATCAGTTTATCAGATCACTTACACCAATTTAGGCAAGCATGTTAAGTTCACTCTTGATTCAATGGTGACTAATGAAATGCACAGTGGTTCTATAGTTGCATTTGGGAGAGCAGATCATCAGTCATATATTAGTATATTTTCTCACTTTGTTCTTGATCATCCTTCATCTATTTTCCTCATTCATTTTGATGATGTAAGTAAGTTATGGCATGAGCGGTTTGGCCATCTGAACTTTTTCTACTTGCAATAGCTCAACTGACAAAGCATGGTCATAGGGTTGCCTTCAATTTAGTTTTTGAGTGGTATTTGTCAGGGATGCATTCTTGGTAAGTATTCTAAAGAAAAAATTGACAAAGGTAAGGTATGGAGAGCTTCACAGATACTAGAGTTAGTTCATAGTGATTTGGCTAATCCATTTCAACATCCATCCTTCAGCAAAGCCAGATATGTCCTAACATTAATTGATATGTTTTCTCGATATACTTGGGTGTACTTTCTTAAATAGAAGTCTGAGGTATTTGATCATTTTCAAAACTTCAAAACTTTTGTAGAGAAGCAATCTAGGAAACCCATCAAAGTTTTGCATACTGATAATGGTGGTGAGTATGTCAACCATCATTTTGAGTAGTTATGTACTTCAAAGGGGATTGACTTGTAACATTCAATTCCATATACTCCTCAACAAAATAGTGTTATAGAATGAAAGAATAGGTCCTTGAAGGAAATGATAAATTACACAATTCACTCTAGATCTCTTGCACCAAAATATTGGGCAGAAGCCATTAACTTTGCTTGTTACATCCAGAACCTTGTTCCTCACCGAGGCTTGAAGGAATCACTCCTTTTGAAGCTTGGAGTGGTCAGAAACCATCAGTTAAGCACTTTCAAGTTTTTGGTTCTCCTGTATGGGTCCACATTCCTACAGAGAAACATAAGGCCATGGATCTGTAGAGCAGGCCTTGCATATTTGTAGGCTATCCTATGGTGTGAAGGGTTATTGATTGCTCCACCCTACTACACATGAGTTGTTCATCAAGAGGAGTGTTTGTTTTGAGTAGGGATCTTCGAGCTCCACTCTTGTCACTTCTCCACCTTCTACGTTGACACTGGAGTCACTTGGGCTACTTGACATATCTTTTGATGATTTAGATTCACTTGACCAGATTCTTGATGTTGAGGAGTCTTCTACCTCCACTTCTGATTGTTGGGAATTAAGGTGTCTCAACCTTTGCAATTTACTAGCATTTATTACTTGATTGTATATTTATTTAATTGCCTATATTGTATTTAATATTGGTCATCCAATTTTTTCATTTAGTGTGAAGTGGCATGTTGACATGTCATCCCACTTGGCAGGTGACTTGGATGGTCAAGTCAACATTTGAAAATGTAGGTGTCCCATTTTGAGGTGGCATTATTGCCATGTGTCAGAATCTTGTGGGTTGTGTAAGAGGTTATGACATATGACGGATTCTATGACATGTAAGAGCTGGAAATAGAGATTCTATGATAGGTGTGACAAGTGTCAAGAAACATCTTTGCATGGAGAAAGTAGGTGCCCAAGTTTGACTATGACAAGTTGTTAAAGAATCGTTTATTAATAGTCAGTTATGACAGACTTTCTTACAACTATAAGTGTTGTCATATATGACAGATTTTATGATGGTGTAAGAGCATCTATCATACCTATTTTGGAAAAAATTGGGGTGCCCAACTATGGGGGTTGTAAGGGATGAAACAGAATTTTTGAAAAGTATCTTTTGCATGCTTTATGGCCTTGGAATTTGGTCCATGTGGATTTGGACGTGATTCTTTTGTGGTTTGTTCTAGAAGTTACCTCCATCTTGGTATTTCTCTATATATACAGGTGCTTGGAGTTGGAGTTGTATGGTTCATTTGCAGGTATCATTATAGTACCAAAATTACTCCAGTATTTGAAATTTGTGTACTCCTAGAAGAACTTGCATTGCAAGTGTGTTGTAATCAACCTTTGATTTGATAATACATTGTGCATATTTGGAGTGTTGTGTTTTTCACCTGAAAGGGTTTTCCCCACTATATTTTGTGTTGTGAGCTTTGTACTTGCTTTTGGATGTTTGTTATTACCTTTCTGTTAATGTGCATCTTAATTTGTGACTATAAAAGTTAAAATTTGCATAAATCTTTCCTTAGTAGATCAGTGTAGGAAGCATTTCTGCATACCTTTATTCCTTTCATTGATGTTGAGAGTGATTTTGAGGATTCACCTCCTTCCTCTCCTAGTCAACATTTAGAAGGTTATGATTCTCCTCCAGATTCTCCAACTTTTGGTCCACTTTGGGCTCGATAGTTACAATTTGTAGGTGATTGGGTTGGGGATCCATCAGACACCAAGCATAATCATTCATAGTTCTACAGTTCTCCACATGTCTTTATTTCTATTACCTTTGATCCACAGTCCTTTTGAGAGGCTTTTAGTATTCCTAAGTGGGATACGATTATGTAGGAGTATAGTTCCTTGATGAGGAACCACACTTGGGATCTTGTCCCTCTTCCTAAGGGAAGAAAACTTGTTCGATGCAAGTGGATCTATTAGACAAAATTTGCCATGGATGGGTCAGTTGATAAGCATAAGGCTCCCCCGGTTTCTAAAGGATTCTCCCAGGTTCCTGGGATTGACTACTTTGAGACTTATATGCCAATTTCTAGAGTGAACTCCATTTGACTTGTCCTTGCCATTGTTGTATCCCATCATTGGGAAGTTCATCAGATGGATGTGAAGATTTCTTTTCTTCATGGTGACCTTTAGGAGGAAATATACATGGAGCATCCATAGGGGTTCGTTCAGGATCCTTCACTTGTTTTCCATCTTTAGAAGCCTCTCTATGGCCTCAAACAAGCTTCTCAGGCCTAGTATGCCAAGATGGACTCCTTCCTTTTGACAGTTGGGTTCACTTAGTGCCATTCTAATTTGAATGTTTATATTTTGCAGTAGGATGAAACTCTCACCTTCCTTGTTCTCTATGTTGATGACTTGTTGATAGGGAGTTCCTCATCCACCATTGGGGTAGTGAAAACTACCCTTCATGACAGGTTTTTGATGACTGGCTTGGGCTTGTTGCTTACTTTCTCAAGATTGAGATATTTTGATCTACATTTGAGACCACCATAACACGGTCCAAGTATGTTCTATATTCTCTTTCAAGGTTTCATATGGCTGAATGTAAGCTTGCTCTGACTTCCTTCTGTCTAGAGCCAAACTTGAGACTTAGTATTCTTCACCTTTGGTTGATGGCACTTTGTATCAACAACTTGTTGGGAGTCTCATTTAGTTGACTCTTACGAGACCCAACATTTCGTATGGTGTAGGCATGGTCTCTCAATTCATGTAGGAACCCCATGAGCTGTACTAGAAAGCAACCAGGCAAATACTTCACTACATTTGGGGGTATTCACAACTTTGGGATTCACTACGCAATATTGATATTGACTTTGTAAGCTACATAGATTTACATTGGACATGTGATTCTCAAGATTGCAAGTCTACTTCAGGTTACAACTTCTCACTTGGTTCAAGTCTTGTTTGTTGGTCAAGAAATAAGTAGTTTGCTATTGCCTTATCTTCTATTGATGCCAAGTATCAGGGGCTGTGAATGCTACCACCAAGGCCATTTGGATTCAGAATCTTCTCACTGTGTTTCATATTTAGATTAGATGACCATATGTCATATTTTATGACACTAAGAGTGCTATTCATATCTCACAATACCTGGTCCATAATCAACAGATCAAACACATTGAGGTCCATATGCACTACATTTGGGAGCTCATTCATGGACATGTCATTGATCTCCACTATTGTTTGACTTCTGAGAAAGTTGTTGATATCTTCACCAAACACTTCACATAAGGCAAGTATCTTCATTTGCAAGATTTGATGGGGGTGCAGGAGGCTTCCTCTTCAAGGGGATACCTAATCCTTCTACTTGGAGTCCTAACTCTCTCTACTTTGGGGATTCTTTCTCTCTCTATGGAGGGTATTCTCTCTTTTTTGGAGGGCTTGTTCTCTTTGGAGGGATTTTTATACATACATGGGTACCTTCATCAAACTTCATTTTTTGAGATCCATCTTTTCACCCACCTAAGTTGCACTTAAGGGGGTGTTAGTGTAGGTTTTTATTTTCCTAGTGGGTTATTTATTTTCCTATTTCCTAGGTTTTTCCTACACTTCTAATTAAGCTTTATTAGGATTAATAATGAGTATTAGTGTGAGTGAGTGCAATGTGTCAGCATGTTCCTTGGGAGTTACACTTGTCTATTTTTAGGCTATTGTGTTAGACTCTTCCCATTGGTCATATTTTCCACTTCTCCCCTCTCATATTCTATATATACTCACCTCCTAGCTAGTCTTGGGTATTGTATTTTGTAGCTATTTGCTTTTGCATTCCTCTAATGCTATTTTTCTCCTTTAGTATTTGCATTTCTCTCTTGGAGACTAACTCTATTTTTTTATTTTGATCATGTATCATTTACATTCACACTTTAATATCTATTCATTTGCACTAAGATTTTTGGGTTATTCATCTTTTCAGATTCTAACAATTCTACCATCCTATCATTCTATCATTATATTATTCTATTAGTCTATAATTCTATTATTCTATCATTCTATAATTCTATTATTATGCCATTCTATTATTCTATGAGTATTGTATTCTATTATTCTATTACTGTATCATTTTATTATTCTCTCATATAATATCATTCTATCATTCTATAATTCTTGTAGACACCCTAAAATGACCAAGTCGTCACACTGCTCGCATCTTGTCATTTCTTCCTAATCACCTACATTCACACATTAATTAAATAATCTAATTATTTAATTAATTTCACCAAATTCTTCTAAATCACATACTTTCGACATTAATTAAATAAATTCTCTTTATTTAATTAATTAAATCAAATTCCTCTATTATTCTTCCACAATTAAATAATTTTAATTATTTAATTAGATCATTGTCACCTTCCAAAATTTAAATCCACATTAATTAGATAAATCCAATTATTTAATTAATTCATCACAATTCTATCTTATCTACAATTAAATAATTTATATTATTTAATTAAATCAATTGTTCTTCTAAATTTAAATAATTCATGCAAATTTATTTAAATTATATCAATCCTCTAAAAATAAATAAAATCAAATATTTTATTTATAATCTTCTGTTCTTTCAAAATCATGCACAACAATTAAATAAATTTATTTATTTAATTTACTTTCAAATCTTCTAAATTAAATAATTCTAATTATTTAATTATTTCTTCCAAAATATCTTCTCTAAATTTAAATAAATCAATTATTTATTTAAATTGCTTTTTCTTCTAAATTTGAGTTATCTCTAAATATAATTCAAGCTTTCTTGCTCATGCAATTAAATATTTCTAATATTTAATAAAGTAAAATATCTTCTAATTCTCATGCAAATCCCTTCTTGTTTTAAATCACTTAACTGATCATTACATTATGTTAATTGCTTTAACTCATTCTTCTATTCTTGATAACTCCTCTCATGCAAAAGAAAGCAAGACACTTGTCTTCTTCTTATTCGTTGCACGTTCCTCAACTGTTCTTCTCCATTGATTCTTCTGAATTATCTGGACCGTTGATCGATCCTCGCTGAAACCTATATAAACCCCCCTCATCTCCTTCATTACCCCTCTCTCTTCGATCGTATTCTCAGGCATACTTAACAGAGATTTGAGCATACAAAATGCATCGATTGAGCAACCTTACGATCTCTTAACATTGATCTTTGAGCATATTGGACACACTACTTGCTTGTTGCAGCTATGGTCTTGCAACTTGATTGAGCAATCCACACTTCTCCAAAAGGGAACAATACAGGTTTTGGTAAGAGCTTTCATTTGTCTTTGATTTTATGATAATGGCTTTTACTTAGATTGGTTCACTTTATGTGATTGGTTTTTAGTTCTATTAGCTTAGATTTAATCAATTTTTCCTCATACACATTCTGGCACGCCCGGTGGGACCCACTAATCCCTTTGTTTCTTTGAGAAATTATTTTTTTGAAGTCACAGTACGGTACAGCACAAACGACATTTCAAAGCGCTTCTGGCAGCATCATTAAGCGCTATTTGAGGCATAGTTCAGCATCCTTGGGGGCACTGCAGCGCTTCTGGAAGAACAGAGCGGCGCTTCCGGTATCACAGAACGGCGCTCTCGGCAGCATCGTTAAGTGCTTTTGGATAAATTAGGTTTTTGACTTCGTTTATTATCTTTTGCAGGGTTTTTTTCGTTGCATATCTGGTGGATTTGGTTGACAAGCTGTTGTATTTGTCTTTCAAACTTGTTTTTTTGTACTTCCTAAGCTGATTTATTTAGGGGTATCTTCAGTATTTACGTTACTCTATTGTGTTGATACATTTTCTGAGTTTTTTGGATTTCATGATTCAGATCTATCAGATTTTATTGCTCAGAACAGTAGATCAACCATGAAATCCCATTTTGACCTGGTTATTTTGACAAAAGCTAATATTTTTTGATCTGAGACCATGTAGCGCACCTGGTATAATATTATCGCGCTTTCGGATACACAGTAAGGTGCTTCGGGATCTATTTCAACGCTTTTGGTATTATCATTCGACACTTCTATTAAGAATGGCAGCGCTTTTGGCATAACAGTATCGCGCTTTTGGGTGCACAGTACAGCGCTTTTGGATATTGTTCAGCGCTTCTGGTAATATTCTCCGACGCTTCTGGTCTATGTTACAGCACTTTTGAAAGTACAGTATGTCGCTTCCGGTAAGATAGTACAACACTTTTGGTCAAAATTGATTTGTTTTTTTTGCTAACTTGTGAATTTTTGGTGGAACTAACTGACTTGTTGCAGCTTCTTATTACTCACACAGAGCAAATAGGTGTTTTTTTAACATGTTCATGCAGGAGGAGCGTTGAAGAACTTTTGATTTATCTCACTAAGTCTTTGAAACACATTGCATGCTTAAAAGGATAATTGAACAAATCTTTTTTTTGCAAATCTAAGTCTTAGGAACATACTGCTTTTCTTAAGGGACAATGGACATGTATGTGAAAACACCTCAATTTTCTAAGGGACAATGGACATGAATGCCAAACACTTCAATTTCATAAGGGACAATTAACAACTACAAACGTGTGTGTGCCTAGTTTAGTTGCACCTTATTTTTCTTATAACGGGACAATTGAACCTTTGTTTGACGTGCTTGCTCTTACTTTTCTGTACTTCCTTTAGAAGGGCCTGCTTTTGGATTGCGCTTCATCCAAAAGGGATGACCCTAAGTAGAGTTTTCCTTTGAACCGCTATATAAGAGGGATAAGGCGAAAGCCAAGTCCTAACTGACATCAACCTTACCTTGTGGTGCCAAACTGAAAAGAGGTGTACTAGCTCTTTGTGGAAACGATTTTCACATTGAGCGAAGTGTTTGATACTCTTAGTAGGATTGGTTAAAGCTTTTAGTAGCTTGTCGCATTGCTTGTAAGGCGTTGGTCCCTCAAAGTCACTAAGAACCATTTTAGATAGAGACTACCCGACCTACCTCCGAACATTGCGGTAATCATCAGTGCAAGGGGAATCGATTTAAGCCCTTAAGATACTCACCATTGGCTCTCTTGAGAAAAGATAGTATTCCCTTGGACATAAAGCTCTTGTGACCTACTTGAACTTTCCAAGGGGAGGGTGAGATATCCCTACCTATCGTCTCTCGCAAAGATACTAAATATCCGACACCTTTATGGAATGATATTTTTATCGACGGAGTATTAAGCTGTGAGCTGATCTACTGCAATGAAACCTTGTCTCTAGGGATAAAAAGTGCTTGTTATTGATTGCAATTATTTTATACCTATGGAAACATTGGGCTTGTTTGGAGCCTCGAATATACACTATCTGTTGTGTCAGTCCCTTGTGTGTGCCAACATTGTTTGCTGTGTTTTCTCTTGCCAACAAATCCAGTCAGAAACAGAAACAATCCATCAACATTTTACCTTTTTTGAAACATCAGACACTACTTCAGCGCCCCTGGTATTACAGTAGCTGGCTTTTGGTAGTACAGTAGATCACCTCTGGCATAGCAGTAACTCGCCTCTAGTAAAACTCTACTTCAGCGCCCTTGGTATAACAGTAGCTCGCTTTTGGTCACTGTAGCTCGCCTTTGGCATAGCAGTAACTCGCTTCTGGTAGCTCAGTCCATCGCCTTTGGCATCACAGTAGCACGCTTTTGGTTGCACAGTCCTGCACCTTTGGTCAAACAGTATAGCACTTTTGGTCTAGTACTTTGTGCATCAGAGTTTGTTCATTTCTCAAAGCATCTCACAGAAACCCAGCATTACCTTTCTTGTCCTAGTGTATTCCATGGTAACCACTAGGCTCCAGCAAACTATGAAGTCCAAGCAAGTTGTCCCTAGGAAGCGCAAGTCGCCTCCTCACACACTGCAATCAGGTCGTCTCAACATTACTCCCAAGGTTACTCATAGTACACCCGCGGCAAAACCAATTAGCTCTCCGAACATGCCGCACATTGACGAACCAAGCAATCCTCAAGAGGGTAGGGTCCCTTTGGTAAGTACACATCAGTATACCACCAGCTTGCCTCTGGATTTTGTGCCACAAGGATATACTATTGAGCAAAACCCACCTCAAGAGGATAGGATCCCTTTGATAAATGCACCTCAATACACCACGGGCTTGCCTCCAGATTTTGTCCCGCAAGGTTATACTGTAGAGTTAGTCCCATCTCAAGAAGAGCAACACTTTGAAATAGGTCAATCCTCTCAAGTAGATGGGCAAGATCTTGATGAAATCATACAAGAGCCTAGAGTCGTGGCCGCCTTTGACAAAATCCTTAGTGAGAACCAAGATCATTTCTTTCGCTTGCTTGCAGAGCAAGGTGCCAAGTTACCTCAAGATTTTGATTTATCCACTCTCAAGGAGAACAACAACACCCAAGATACCATACAAGCGGTGCAAACTATGTCAACAGTGACTACACCCTTACCTACACAAGGCTCGCAGTATAGGAATCCCCTTTTTCAAAATCCAACAGAAGAGAGAGCCGTGTCACCACTTCTGACTCCTATGGAGATCTATAAAAACCAACAAGAAACTCTCCAACATCAAGCAGAGTTAGCTAAGCAAGCCACCTTAGCTCGATCGAATATGCAACCACCTCCTAAAATGTCCACACCAATCGCAAGTGGAATCTTGGTTACTCCATCACGCGTGGGTTTCCCACAAAATTACAATCCGGGGAACAATTATGTAGCCATGCAACAAGGGTCTCAACAAATGCCACCTCCTATATCATCACACCTTCATGTCTCTCAACCAATTAGAGTCATGCAACCCCAACCACAACATTCTTCTACTCTCATCCTTAAGCAACCCCAACCACAACATTCTTCTACTCTCATCCTCAATCAACCCCAACTGTCGCAAATCACGTCTACCTATGTCCCTCCTCCACAACGTTCATCCACGCTAAATTTCTTTCACACATTGCCTAGCCACTCTCAACATTCCCAACATCAAGTTTCCCAAAGCTATGTGCCACCATCGCAACCTAATCAAATGCACTTTAGCTTTCCTCCACCCAATTCTTTTCTTCAACCATCACAAAGCCAACATTCTTACCTAGCGCCACCTCCACCTTTGCCAAATCAAAACGTCCAATTTCAACCCAATCTGAACCAAACGTACAACCCGTATGATCCCAATCAATCTTACGACCCTTATAACACTAGTGTGCATGGCTCAGATTATAATCTTCCGTATGGGCAACACCAACCACTTTTTGGACAATAGGAGATGTTACCAACCCCTCCCACGACTATGGAGCTAAAGATCGCAGAAGTTCAATAGCAGCTATTTGATCTTACGTTTGGCCACACCAAGAAGACCTTCTCCTTAGAGGAAGTGTGTCCTTACCCTTTTGATCGGTCACTACCAATGATCCCTCTTCCTCAAAATTTCACTATTCCCAAGTTTGATAAATACAAAGGAAAAGGTGACCCAAAAGACCATCTTAGGGAATTCTATCTTGCTTGCTTCGAGGTCTCACATAACGACACATATATTATGCGTCTCTTTCCTCGCAGTCTTGGAGGTCAAGCAATATAATGGTTCTCACACTTACCTGCGGGTATCAAGTCTTTCAACGAGCTAGTAGAGAAGTTTGCCACCCATTTTTCTTACAACGCGGAGCATGAGATTTCCATGACTGATCTATGCAACAATAAACAGAAAAATGGTGAAACTTTCATTTCTTTCCTTCAACGATGGAGATAAATGGCTAGCAAATTCCCTTTCAAGATTCCAGAGAAACAGCTTGTTAGCATATTTGTGCAGAACCTCAACCAAGAGTTAGGTTTCCATTTGCAAATTCTTAGTGCTACAACCTTCCACGAAATCACATATAAGGGAATCAACATTGAAAAGGCCCTCATTGCTAAGGGTGTGGTCAAAATCTTTAAAGAAACGAAAGATAGCGCTCCTCATCAACAATCGAACGATAAACCCAAATATTGGAACAAAAATAAAAACGTGGTCAACGATGGGGTGGTCGATACTAAACATGTCCAAACGTTGCAAACACCGCTACAACTCTCCAAACCAAGTCAAGCTCCACCTCAACAACAGCAGCAACAAAGGCAGCCTTATCAAAACCAACAGCAACAACAACAAGAGCGACCCCAACAAGATTACCCTCCGCGACATCAATTCACTCCCTTGGGAGTGCCCATCGAATCAGTCTTACAGCAAGCTTTATAGAAAGGGCTCATCACTTTACCTGATGCTCCCCCATATGGCGAGCTTGTTTTCAAAACTGCACGTTACAGAGACAACGAATATTGTGAGTTCCATAGGAGCAAAGGGCATTGAACCGCATCTTGCATGAAACTTAAGCACCTCATTCAAAACCTCATCAACGGTAATCAAATCACTTTTGAGAAAGAATCACCAGTTCAACACACGAACAAAGATCTCAACATGTACAAGGAGCCATTCCCTCATCATGGTCCACCTCCTCCTTAGGATAGAGGTAAAGGTATCAATCATGCTTCCACGTCCTTCGATTCCATTGTAGGTCATTTTGAAGAGAGTCGAGTGTCAACCCTCACAATCAAAGGCAAATCTACGGATTGTGTTGTTACTACTCGTCGTGGTCATGTCACCATTCGTGGTCCTACACCTAGGCTTCCGGTTCAATTTGATTATAATCTTGTTGAACATCTAGGGAGAACACCAGCACAGATCTCTATTTTGGACCTTCTACGGTCATCACCTGCACATAGAGTGGTGCTAGAAAAAGCCCTCCAAGAGTCTTCCGTTCCTAACAACATAGCAGTCGCGGATTTCCAAGTTATAGTAGGTAACATTGTTTTGCCCTACAATGTGGTCTTCTCTAAGAAAGATCTCCCATCCCATGATCCTTGTCACAATGATGCCCTTCATATTGAAGTTCTCATCCATAAGCACAAAATCAAACGCATCCTCATAGATGGTGGTGCTAGTCTCAACATCTGTTCTTTAAAGTTACTTAAGCAATTGGGATACTCTGAGGATCACGTCAACACTGATCATAGTATTACAATCAAGGGGTATGATGATGCAGAACGTCGTTCAGAAGGTGTTATTCACTTGCCTATACAACTGTGCCCTGTCATGCTTGAAACTAGGTGTCAAGTCCTTGATATTGAGCTGCCTTACAACATTGTCCTAGGCCGCCCATGGATCCATGCAATGAAAGTTGTTCCCTCCACGTACCATCAGTCTCTAAAGTTCCCATACAATGGTACGGAGATCACCATCCCAAGAGACCCCAATCCTTTCAAATTTTGTCATGTCTTGCAAGGAAGCTATAAAAATTGCAACCAAGTGCCTAAAAATGACAAAGCCCTTGAATCCCCACTATATGTTGATCCTGAAACTCTGACGCAAGCCTCTACAAGTGAACCTAAACCTCTCCCCAAAATCATAGCTCGCATCAGAGATATAGGCTTTGGCACTTACGATATCTCAGAATCTTGTTGTGTAGGGCGGATGCCTTTATCTCCAAAATCTTACGGCCAACCACCCATTGCCAAAGTAACCAAAAAAGCAGTTATTCCTCCCCCAACATTCCTAACCCAATTCCAACATGGACGGTTATTGGAAGAGGAAACTATTGAGGACATCTCTTCTTGGCTCTATAAGGAGAAAGAACCAGTCACAATACCAATCAAGCAATATGGCAATGGCTTAAGAATAGTAAAAAATATGGGCTATAAAGGCAAAGGTGGCCTTGGGAAACAAAATCAAGGAACTATGGAACCCATTGTTGTGACAAAGAAGCTAGACAAGAAAGGATTAGGATTTGGTAAGAAGGTACCATGCGCCTTGGACATTGAGTATATCCTCGACGAGGTCACTGACACTTTTCCCGCCGATTCGACGTCTACAGAGGATATCATCGATGACTCGTCCCTCCATATGACCAATCTATTCACAGAATCCTCCATTTTTACACTATCCTCCGCATCCTTAACCTCCACCACCAGCACCTAGAATGTAACGCTTGTCTACCCTGAAATTATCGATTGGGACCAACAAGGGTCCCCCGTAATAGATGTATTTCAGAATGACGAAGCTCTAGCTGAGTTCATGGGCCTTCGGGAAGGTATCCCTCTTGGCGATCATAAAGCAGGTTTTGTAATGGAACTAGAGCCAACGACTTATTTTGGTGAGAATGCCAAATCCTCCAATCGCAAAAGTACAAATAATGAAAGATCTCTAGGTAAAAACCACACTGTGGCACCTCCTGATCACAAAATAGTAAAAACAAAGGACGTATCCAAAGGTGAAAACCCAACTATGGCACCTGAGGATGGAGGATTTGACCCTCGCCTACCATCTAAGTATCAAGAGAAATTAGCTCTCCTAGTGGAAGATTCTACAGAGATAAACCTTGGCATAGAACAAAATCCAAAGACCACATTCCTAGCAGCATCATTATCTGAAAAAGAGCACAGAAATCTTAACAACTTCTTCTTGCAACGAACCATCAATTTTGCATGGACCTATGCCGATATGCCAGGGCTAGACCCTAAGCTAGTAGTTCATTATCTCACAGTTGATCGAAAAGTGAAACCAGTCAAACAAAAGTTGAGGATGCACCCACAGATAGCTCTCTTGGTGAAAGTGGAAATACAGAAATTATTAGATGCAAAATTCATACGACCAATCGATTATTTAGATTGGGTCTCAAACATTGTACCTATGTCTAAACCCAATGGACGCATCCGCATGTGTAATGATTTTAGAGATCTCAACAAGGCATGTCCCAAAGATGACTTTCCACTACCAAACATCGACATTATAGTGGACTTGACAGCAGGTCACGAGATGCTTTCTCTCATGGATGGATTCTCTGGCTACAATTAGATAAGGATAGCAGAGGAATATCAACATAAAACAACCTTTACTTGTCCTTGGGGCAATTATTGTTTGTGTGTCATGCCGTTTGGTCTGAAGAATGCAGGAGCAACCTATCAGAGAGCAATGACAGTGATCTTCCACGATCTGTTTCATCACGTTATGGAAGACTATGTTGATGATATATTGGCTAAATCTTCTAGGGCGGATCACATACAGGTTCTAGGACAGATCTTCGACAGGCTTGAAAAATACCAAGTAAGACTCAATCCAAAGAAGTGTGTATTCAGTGTAACATCAGGAAAACTGTTGGGATATATTGTATCTCGTAGAGGTATCGAAGTCAATCCAGTGAAAGTAAAGGCTATAGTGGAGATGCCTCCACCCAAGAACCTTAAAGCACTAAGGAGCCTTCAAGGAAGGTTGCAGTCCATTCGGCGTTTCATATCACAGCTAGCAGATAAATGTAAACCCTTTCAACACTTGCTCTGAAAGGATGTCTCATTTCGATGGGACAACAAGTGTCAGGCAGCTTTTGATCAACTTAAAGAGTATCTAGCTACACCTCCTGTATTGGTTCCACCAGTCGCAGACAAACCTTTGATATTATATATCTCCACTACCAATTCGGCCCTAGGGGCCCTGCTAGCACAAAATGACGAATCAGGAAAGGAGCATGCAATTTATTACATTAGTAGAACCTTGGTGGGATATGAGCTCAATTATTCACCAATGGAAAGGGCTTGTTTAGCAGTAGTGTTCGCCTCCCAAAAGTTGCAGCATTACATGATGAACCAACATACAAATCTAATAGCCAAGATTGATCCCTTGAAATATCTACTAGCAAAAGCAGCTCTTACAGGCAGACTAGCTAAGTGGGTCATGATCCTTAGTGAGTTTGATATTGAGTACACAGATCGTAAAGCAATCAAAGGATAAGCCCTCGTGGATCAACTAGCAGAAGCACCTATGAAAGATACACATCCTATGGTAGCAGACTTTCCTGATGAAAATCTCTTCACTCTTGCTACCTCCATAATGTGGAAGTTATACTTTGATGGTTCTTACACACAGCACGGATCAGGAGCCGGCATCTTATTTTTTACACCTCAAAATGACTACATTCCAAAGTCATATCGGCTTGCATTCCCTTGCACCAACAACATAGCTGAGTATGAAGCACTCCTCATAGGTCTCAATACAGCAGTTCAATGGGACATCACAGAATTACAAGTATATGGAGACTGATAGCTAGTCATTCACCAAGTCACAGATGAATACCAAACAAAGGATGAAAAGTTGGTCCCCTACAAGCAACTAGTGGATGCCTACAAACCACACTTTTCTAGCATCACATTTGAGCAAATTCCAAGAGAGCATAACAAAGCTGCAGATTCTATGGCTTCTGTAGGGTCACTGATTGACATGCCTGCAAATACACAGAAGTGTGAATTCTTGATCGAGCAATTGTTGATACCAGCCGTCGATGTTCCTGTTACCGAAATCATCTGCGAACTTGTTGGTCCCAATTCCCCATGGTACGAAGATATCTATGAATACCTCAAGAACAAAACCTTTCCCCCTAACCTATCATCCACCCAATGCAAAACTTTTATCCATCGATCCTCCCGTTACATCATTCTGGGTGATACACTATATCACTGGAGTCTCGATGGTATCCTCTTACGATGTCTTAACGCGGAAGAAGCTGAAGCTACCTTATGAGACATACACGAAGGTGTCTGTGGCGCACATTCTACCGGTCCTAATCTTGCTAAGAAGATACTTAGAATAGGTTATTACTAGCCTACAATAGAGCAAGATGCTGTACAATTTGCTAAGAAGTGTCTACAATGCCAGCATCATGGAGATTTGATTCACGCACCAGCTCATGAGTTACAACCTGTGACAACTCCATGGCCTTTTTCTCAATGGGGTCTCGACCTCGTAGGACAAATCCACCCTTCCTCCTCCAATGGCCACAAGTTTATCATTACCGCCACTGAGTATTTCACGAACTGGGTGGAAGCCATTCCTATGACCTATATCACCGGTAAACAAATAGCCAAGTTTATTCTAAACTACCTCATATGCTGGTATGGTATTCCCCAAGCCATTGTCACTGATAATGGGAGACCATTCAAGAACCAAGATGTCCATGCCTTGTGCACACAATACAATATCCAACATCGCTTTTCAACTCCCTACTATCCGCAGAGTAACGGCCAAGATGAGGCTTCCAATAAAACCATTCTCAAGATCCTCAAGAAAATAGTCAATGAAGCTGGTTGTGATTAGCACTTACAACTCAATCCTACCCTATGGGCCTACCGCACTAGTATCAGAACACCAACGGGTGCCACACCATATGCCTTGGTCTTTGGATCTGAAGCCATCCTACCTATAGAGGTCGAGATCCCATCCCTCAGAGTATCCATGCAGGACCTGATCGATGGAGAGGAGTATCACACTTCCAGATTAGCTGAACTTGAACTATTGGATGAGAGGCACTTTGCCGCACTTAATCATCTCCATGTCTATCAAAACCGCCTCTGGCGTAATTACAACAAAAAGATCAAAGAAAGATGGTTTCAAGTTGGTGATCTTGTACTTAAGGAGAATCAGAGAAATCAAGCAGATCGAGAAAAGAAAGGCAAGTTTGAGCCTAACTGGTTAGGTCCCTTCATTGTCACCATAGCATATGGATCAGGAGCTTATACTTTAGCTACACCTGACGGCATTCCTCTAGATGAGCCACTTAATAGTGTCCATCTCAAAAAGTTTTATGCCTGATCCTTAGAGTATTCCAAAAAAAAAAAAAAAAATCGTCCTCTGGCGAAAACCTGGCAAACAGGTGCCTTGGATAAGTACCATAGTGAAAACCTGGCAAACAGGCGCTATGTGTAGAGTCAGCATCCATCATCTATCGAGTCTTCTCCACTCCTTGTCTAGTTTGCAGCGCACTTTCCATCCATCCATAATAAAACCATTGACTTTGTTTGCATTTCCATCTCCCTATCTAGTATAGCTTGAAAATTTGTCAATGCCCCTCGTCGTCATCCCACATCTTGATCTATGTCTACAGTTAACACTGTCTTGTCCTAGGTCAAAGCTTTATGTGTCTTCTTCGGCAGTCACCCATACAGTTTCCTCTACCAGAATGGGGGCAACTCTTTCCTTAACTTAGGTCTAGGATTGGTTCCTTGTTCATGGTTCGCAACGCACACTTCAATCTCTTTCTTGTGATTCACAGGTAACACCCTTTAACGGACACATCACTCCTATGATAAGGCTGTTATCTTCTCAACACTTTTCCCACATTATCACACCACCAGAACTATATATCATCTCTTCTCAATCTTAAGGTACCTTGATCCCATGGATATGGGTATGTAGGCAGTTTGGAATACGAAGAAAGTTTCCAGTACTTAGGTACATAAGATCCCCTCCTCTTCATCTTGACCCATTTCATCACTCTATCCAGAACTACATATTTATCACTTTTCATCTTTCATCGTAATGTGCCTTGATCCCGTGGATACAGGGTATGTAGGCAGTCTGGAATACGAAGGATGTATCCAGTACTCAGGCACACACGATCCATCATTCTTCACCCACCCCAATCCATCGACCTGTCACCTTTCTAGTCTTCCATTTTTTGTCACAATCCATTCACCTTGACTTGACTAACTCAAGTAGCAAGCTAGCTCATCCTTTCAAAGCAAAAGTTCTTCGCAAACCTGAAGCAAAATAGCTTTCTTCCAAAGTCAACTACTGTCTTGCATACCGATTGCCAACATCAGCTAAGTCCTGCTTAACCAAAGCCCTAGATCAACAAGCTTGTCTTCTGCGCAGTGTTCCATTGTCAAGACCAACACACGCGTCTCCTGCGACATGTGGCATTCCCTCTAGCAAGATATTATCTTTTTAGGTAGATAGCCCCCTTTAATGGACACAGAGTTCCTACGATAAGGCTGTTATCTTTCCTATCCAATCTATCCTGAGAAACCTCTTTGGCAAGAGAATATGTTGGCTGTATGTTTACTTTGTAAGTCAGTCAATTTGCTTTATGGTTTATCTTTTGTTCCTTTTCCAATACCTATTCAAGACTACCTTGATTTATCTATAATCTTGGTACGTTGTGATGCAGTATGGATTGGGGGCATAGTCATTGCTTTTGTGTGCCGTGTTTGAGGAATGATCTTTAGCATCTTTCTTAGCATCATATTTATCTTGTGTGTGTTACAACCTAGCATCTTACATATTTAATATTCTTCTTGCATTTACATGTATTGAAGTTTATTTTATGTTCAAGACTATGGCTTATTCACATGTATCAACAAGGTTATATTATGTCTAAGGGATCTAAGTTCAAACCGCTTGCTTGCAGAGTCAACGTCCACACACTCAGATATTGTTGCACCTTGGTCTTTTATACCTTGGTGGCGAACTATCCACGTGCTATATCAAAACTAAGGATTTCTCTTTATATACAACTGTGAAACTGTTGCAACAAGCTCATTTACCCATCCATTTACCCATGGCCTTATATAGTTTTCGAATGATGATCGATCAACAGTCTTTTCTATCATGTTCTCTTCTATCTTCACTTTCTTCTATCTATCATCAACCCAACCTTATCTATCTCCAACAAAATCTTCTAGTTAAGCGTCAACACAGTTCTTCTATCACTTCCCTGTCTTTCCTCTCGAGGGGGCATACACTGGGGCAACTACCTACACTGGGGCATCAAAATTGTATCATGTCTTCAACAATCATTTTCTTTGACGCAATGCTATAAATTGCATTGTATCAAAGAGGGGCAAAATGTAGACACCCTAAAATGACCAAGTCATCACATTGCTCGCATCTCGTCATTTCTTCCTAATCACCTGCATTTCACACATTAATTAAATAATCTAATTATTTAATTAATTTCACCAAATTCTTCTAAATCACATACTTTCGACATTAATTAAATAAATTCTCTTTATTTAATTAATTAAATCAAATTCCTCTATTATTCTTCCACAATTAAATAATTTTAATTATTTAATTAGATCATTGTCACCATCCAAAATTCAAATCCACATTAATTAGATAAATCCAATTATTTAATTAATTCATCACAATTCTATCTTATCTACAATTAAATAATTTACATTATTTAATTAAATCAATTGTTCTTCTAAATTTAAATAAATCGTGCAAATTTATTTAAATTATATCAATCCTCTAAAAATAAATAAAATCAAATATTTTATTTATAATCTTCTGTTCTTTCAAAATCATGCACAACAATTAAATAAATTTATTTATTTAATTTGCTTTCAAATCTTCTAAATTAAATAATTCTAATTATTTAATTATTTCTTCCAAAATATCTTCTCTAAATTTAAATAAATCAATTATTTATTTAAATTGCTTTTTCTTCTAAATTTGAGTTATCTCTAAATATAATTCAAGCTTTCTTGCTCATGCAATTAAATATTTCTAATATTTAATAAAGTAAAATATCTTCTAATTCTCATGCAAATCCCTTCTTCTTGTTTTGAATCACTTAACTGATCATTACATTCTGTTAATTGCTTTAACTCATTCTTCTATTCTTGATAACTCCTCTCATGCAAAAGAAAGCAAGACACTTGTCTTCTTCTTATTCGTTGCATGTTCCTCAACTATTCTTCTCCATTGATTCTTCTGAATTATCTGGACCGTTGATCGATCCTCGTTGAAACCTATATAAACCCCCCTCATCTCCTTCATTACCCCTCTCTCTTCGATCGTATTCTCAGGCATACTTAACAGAGCTTTGAGCATACAAAACGCGTCGATTGAGCAACCTTACGATCTCTTAACATTGATCTTTGAGCATATTGGACACACTACTTGCTTGTTGTAGCTATGGTCTCGCAACTTGATTGAGCAATCCACACTTCTCCAAAAGGGAACAATACAAGTTTTGGTAAGAGCTTTCATTTGTCTTTGATTTTATGATAATGGATTTTACTTAGATTGGTTCGCTTTATGTGATTGGTTTTTGGTTTTATTAGTTTAGATTTAATCGATTTTTCCTCATACACAATTCTATCATTCTATTATTTTATTATTCTATTATTATATCATTCTATTAATCTATTATTATATTATTCCAGAATTCTATAATTCTATCATTTTATAGTTCAAATATTCTATTATTCTAATATTCCTTTCATTTTTGTTTTTCCTTGCACACATGCCCCACTTTGCACCAGACAAATGAGGACCCTCTCTTTTGATTTGAGCTCTTGAGTAGGTTTCCTAGTCTATTTTTTCATGCCCACATTTGTACATGGACATGAAAATCACCACAACATTTTTTTGGATAAAACAACACTTGCAAGTTTCTATCTTGATTGGCATGATGGCATAATATGCACACTTGACGATATTACATAAACAACATTACAAAGAGTACATTACGTAAAGTAGGAGAGAGAAAAATGAAATAGAGGAGTGATGCAAAACTCATTTTGCACAGCCAACGAGAGAAGGAGACCTAGTTACGGTTTGACATCACTTTGCATGATGCCTCAATGTAGAATCTCCATGAGGTAAATCTCCTCCAAGTTCCTAGATGAATGGAATTGGTCTCACCTCTAAGGTGTGAGAACTAAACACTTATAACTAAAATCTTAAGTCCTAGCATGTTAATCAAGAACTAGAAAATACATTTAAAACAATTAATTAATCAACCATCTAAAAATAACTTTCAAAATTAAGGAGTGATTAAACAACCATTTCAAGGTTAAAAGAAATGTCTCCAAAATTAAATACCATTATAAAGATATTAGAATTAAATATAACAACTAGATGATTATACCATTTCAATTAAATGCAACATTTAATGTTTAACTAAGGGTATAATATTCCCTTTCTAAAAATTATCACAACAATTTTTTTTGGATAAAACAACACTTGCAAGTTTCTATCATGCTTCGTGTGATAGCATAATATGCACACTTGATGATATTACAAGTACAACATTACAAATAGTACGCTACATAAAGTAACTACAAAATTAACTTTTGGAAACCATTTATTACATTAAAATGCCTAAATAATCTTTTTTGATAAAGAGTGCAAAACTTAAATAATCAAAACTAATTAAATACATCAACCAAATAAATCATAGATCAATTAATTAATCTCAACAATAGCCACATCCCAAATAAATGAACTTTCTAGGATGAAATTAAAGTAAAACATTACAACTAGCTCTAAAACAAGTTAGTACACTTAAACATGAACGAAAACTAACCACTCATTAGGAGTTTCTAAGTATTTAGGGAAACTCTACTAACCCTAAGAAACACATGTTTAAAAGGCATCCATCCCCTCTCATTTCTCATTCATTTGAAAATGCAAATTTGTGAAGAGGAAAAGGAAGGAGGGAAAGTGTAAAGGAAAAGTCAATCTCCTCAAGGTAAAAGAAGGATAGTTTCTTTATTTTTTTATTTTGTTTTTTGTTTTCTAACTACTTTATTTTAGTTTTCTATTTATTTGCTAATTATTTTCTTTTTTATTTTGATTTATCTATTAACCAAGACTAATTCTGGTTTCTCCTTTGTATATATATTTTCTAATAAATAAAAAGAACAAAATATATAAACTAAAATATATATATTTCTTTATGTGCATATACAAAACAAAATAGATGAACTAAAATATATTTTTTAATGCATACACACTTAGGAGGATATATAAAATAAAAGATTAGGGTTCAACTACATAAATGAGGCATAGTTATTAGTAATGGCATATATTTGCTTTTATTTCTACTAGTCATTAGATTTGTGTTTAATAGGGGAAGGATCCCATAAGCCTATGGGGAATGGGGGTTCCACTCCTCTCTTCCCACACAACCACTCAACATCACTAATTTTTTAAACGTATTTTGATTTCAATCACACCTAAAACTAAGATTTCCTTTAATCCACAACTTACATTAATAATTTAAACCTAAATATTTATTCGGAAGCCCCTCACACACACACACACACACACACACACACACACACACACACACACACACACACATATAAGCAAATGTTTTAAATGATTGAAGGGATTGAAGTATAAAAAAGGGTCTTTTTTTCTTTTATATATATATTTGATGGTTGGATATATGTCTAAATATACAAGGATAAAGATACATTCTAGAATTAAATAAGTTAATGTACTTATGTATATATGTGCATCTACTTAATGATATATGAGTATACTTAATGCAACATAGATTTAGATATAATTTTTCCCCTTTTCTTCCCACAATATAGATCAATGCAAGGAGACATTTATTTAAACATTTACAACTCAAGTGAAGGAGAATACAAAACATTTTGCAAGTAACAACACTTTATTTTACATAACACTTGACCAGTAAACAACAATGTTCACAACTACTAGTTATCTTTTCTAAACACAACAAGGTTCTCCCAAAAACCTCTTAAAGACACATTACAATCCATCCTACACAAATTTTACCTTCACAAAATGAGGAGCCAACACAACTCCAAGACTAAGAAACTCTTATTTGTTCTCCATTACCAACTACAAATAAAACTCCACACAAGGCCAATGGAGATGCTCACCTCCCAACCATTGAGCTTCCTCACAATCCCACCTTGAGCTAGGAGGCCTTCAAGGGAAACCCGGGAAAGTGCATACAAGGGGATATGTCTCATTTACTCAACACAAACACACATATAACTCCGACAAACCCAAGGAGACTTACAACACATGAATCTTACCCAAGATTCACAAAGGGGGAGAAGAGGGGACTCTTTCCTACAAGAGGAAATTAATAATGAAATAACTCTTAACAAGATTTTCTTTCCATCCTCCAAAGGACCCATCACATACTTATTCACCTTTTCATTCCAAGAATAAAACAACCTCTTAAGATCTCAAAGGTACTCATGCTCAAAACTCCTCATAGGAGTATCCTTTCCCTGAGAAGGTTCACACCTCTCTGAACCTCAATACTTGGGTTTCTCTCATCAAGAGGGAGAATCTAACGCATTACAACACTTTTTCCCAACACTACACAAAACCATTTACAAACACAAACTCCATTAAGATACAACCAAGAAAATAATAAAACATACATCATATAAACATTTGGGATCCTACCTCTCCAAACTTCCAAAGAGTTGATGAGTACTTGATGAATCTCTCTTCAAGAACTCCACTTTAAAATCTCTACCCAAGTCCAAGCTCTCCAACAAGCTCTATCTCTCTATGCAAGCCAAAACAAAATAAAAAAATCCCTCTAAACCCTCAAGAGATTTATAAATAAGAGTTGACAATTCACCTATCCTCTTACAATGAGGAGGTGACACTTGGCATCTTCTCACCCATCCCAAGAGAACATGTGCCCAAAAATGCTCACACATGTGTGAGACATTGGGAAGAGGAGTGTACTCTGTACTCTTGTCTTCCATGAAAGTTGCAAGACTTGCTCATGCATGTGTGAGGCTTTGGTATTGACCCAAGTACATACATGAACCTAGGGGAGAGGTATGGAATGATGAAAAGTCAACCATCCTTCTCCCTCAAGCCCTATTTTCATCACACTCTTCCCAAGGGACTTGGGAAGGCTCATATCTTGTCTAAAGTCCAAGATATGTAGCACAACAAGTACCTAATCCATATTCTTCTCCTAGGACCTTAAAAACATCAAAAAATATAAGAAAATAACATTTTAAGACTATTTAAAAACCCTATTAAATACAAATCTAAGTTTAGGAAACAAGGATGACAACGTATTTCTCATCCCGCCCAAACAACCTTAGAACACATCAAAAATGATAAGTCAACATTCAACCTCACATTACAACATTTAAAATAAACATAGACTTAGTTCCTCATTGTGTAATAAGGTTGAGTATCATTGGTTAATTCACATAGGGGTTTCCTGAAGACCTCTATGTTGCAAGTATGGGTTTAAACAGTGTTGTCATTGATGTCAACATACTCATGTTGCATTAATGAGAAGGATTGGATGAACTGTGTGCTGAGGATATTGAGAAAATTAGTCTCAATCAGGAACAGTGAAGAACAGTGATGAAAACAAGGTAAAAGTCCAAGATAGGTTGAGGATCAGAGGATCTAGTTTAAAGGGTTTGTAGATATAAGTCTTAAGATGCTCCAGTCAAGTTTTCAGAGGTCTACATGAAGATCTGAAGAAGTTATGGTCGTTCAAGTAGAACCGGCTCCGACAGGTGTCCAGAGGTGACAGAGTGACACAGATAGGTCCGGTGAGGTCCGGTAATGCATTATCCCATTCTGCAGATTTGAGAAAGTGTTGAGGATGTCCTTGTGATGTGTCAAGTAGATTGGTTCATGGTTTGAAGGTCCGAAAGAACCTATTCCTTTGTAACAGTGATGATAGACTGTGTTCTTGAGGTTCTGGATGAAGGGGAGAAGAATTCTAGCAAACAGATGAAGTGCGGATGTTCTTGATGATTCGGGAAAGGTTGTTGTGATCCTTGGATCATGTACAGTTCATGCTGGTGATCCGCATTGAAGTCAGAGTGCGCATTTGAAGAATAACCATCGGATGATGGTGTTCTTGAGACTAGCTGACCGGATGTTTTACACGTCTTGCGAATGATCTTGTAGGTGTTTGCCGACTTAGATGATTGTTCCTAAGTCAATGCCTTGTATAAATAAGGGATTGTGAAGTCATTTTGAAGTGTGTCTTGTGGTGATGAGTGTGTGATAGCGAGGAGAAGTGCGAAAGGCATAGCAGAAGTATTGGGCTTAAATGGAACTGACTCAAGCATGATGAAGATGCTATTCTCTAGTTCATGAAGGTGATACTTATTTCTTTGTAGATAGTGTGTCTCTTGTAGGTAGTGAGCCTCTTGTGAGCAATGTGCTCGGGCAGTGAGCCCTAATTGGCATGTGCAATTTGTTCTTTCTATTCTTCTAATAGAGAATACATTCTTGGGTTAATCACCCTGTGGTTTTCCCTTAACCAGGTTTTCCACGTCAAAATCTTGGTGTCTTATGTGTTAATATGTTTTTGCTTTTGATTTGAATGCATTATGGTTCATGATTAATATTCTGCTAATCACTAAAGAAGATTCAAGTGTTTAATTTGTGAAAGTTTCACACAACTGATTCACCCCCCCTTAGTTGTGTGCCCTAAATCTAACAATTGGTATCAGAGCTAAGTTCCTCTAAAAGGAGCTTAACCGCTTGAGGAGATCCAGGATGTCGTCATACAAGAAGGATAGTCCGAAGTTTGATGGAACCAACTTTTCTCTTTGGAAAGGTCACATGAAATGTCACTTGCAGTGTATGGGAATGGTGTATTGGTCCATGGTCACAAAAGCGTATGTACCTCCACAGGGTGGTCCGACAACCCTAAATGAAATCACAGATGTTGAACATAATATGTGGACCAAAGAGGCTCTTCTAAGTGCATTAATTGACTCAGAGCTCTCAAATGTTATTGACCTACCAACTGCCTATGAGATCTGGATTAAACTAGAACTTCTGCATGAAGGAGACGAGTATGTTAAATGTGCAAGGTTATAGAGTCTAAAAGGGAAATTTGAAAAACTGAAGATGAGAGATGATGAAAATATTACCACTTTTATTGCAAGAGTGAATGAGCTGGTTTGTGGAATTAGAAATTCTGGTGGAGTCTTGGATGAAAATGAGATTGTTGGTAAGATTCTTAGATCCCTTCCCTCCTCTTACAAAATCAAGGTTGCTGCCATTGATGAATTCAGATCCCATACAACTATCACAAGAAACTGCTCAACTTGAATCCCTCATTGCAAAGAGATTGCCACGAGGATCTGGTAAGTATGAAGGAAAATTGTCTTTTAAGTGTTTTAACTGCAATAAGATTGGTCATTTTACCTCAAGATGTTCGAAAAGATTTTCAAAGCCAAATCCTAACAAATCAAGGCTCCAAAAGAATTGTTACTATGTTCATGAAGAAGATGATAATGAAGGAGTAACAGATGATGAATCAGAGACAGGAAACAAATCCGGAAGTGAATGGGTGTTTATTGCAATCAAGGAAGAAGAACCAATAGCCTTTGTATCTATCAATCATAAAGTTGTAGAAAGAGCTCTGGCTGCCCAAGTTAAAGAAAAGAATGATTGGGTTATTGATAGTGGTTGCTCTCACCACATGACAGGTGACAAGAACAAGTTCATAGATTTGGAAAGGTATGAAGGAGGAGTGGTGAAGTTTGGTGATAATTATGCTGGTAGAATCAGAGGAAGAGGAACTATTTCTTTTAATGGAAGAAACAAAACTAGTAATGTACTGTATGTTGAAGGTTTGAAGCATAATCTTCTTAGTGTTGGACAGTTGGTGGACAAAGGCTATGATCTCTGATTCAAGGATGGAAAGTGCAAAATCGTTGAAAGATTCGGAACAGAGATTGCATCCGGTACTCAAACTAAAGGTAATATCTTCCACTTGGTTGGTACTGGTAAAAGCTGCTTATTTGTTCAAGTTGATGAGAGTTGGTTATGGCATAGAAGGATATGTCATGTGAATTTTGATAATATCATCAAGATAAGCAATACTCAGGCTATAAGAGATCTTCCAAAATTGGTGAAACCTACTAACAGCTTGTGTAAGGAATGTCAGTTGGGTAAGCTGAGAAGAATCACATTCAAAAGCAAGGAACTGTCTTCTACCAGATTATTGGACCTAGTTCACACTGATCTTTGTGGTCTGGCAAGAACCAGAAGTATTCAAGGTGATAGATACTTCATGCTGCTAATAAATGACTATTCCCGGATGATGTGGGTAACCTTTCTAAAGGAGAAATCAGAAGCTCTTGAGAAATTCAAAATATTCAAGGCTATGGTAGAGAATGAAACAAGAATAAAGTTGAAATGTCTAAGGTCTGATAGAGGTGGAGAATTCACATCTGGTGATTTCATAGAATTCTGTGAGAAACATGGAATTAAGAGACAGTTGTCTGCTCCGAGGACTCCACAGCAGAATGGAGTAGTGGAGAGAAAGAACTGGACCATCCAGGAAGCATCTAGGACTATGATGATGGAAGCAAATGTTTCTTAGATCTATAGGAGAGAAGCTGTCAGCACTATAGTCTATACTCTTAATCGAGTTCAAATCATAAGCAATACTGGTAAGACCCCTTATGAACTCTGGTTTGGCATTACTCCTACTGTAAGATATTTCAGAGTCTTTGGTAGCAAATGTTACATCAAAAGAGATGAAGATTTAGGTAAGTTTGATGCTAGAAGTGATGAAGGAATATTCTTGGGTTACTCTACTCAAAGTAAAGCATACCGGTGTTATAACAAGAGACTAAGAAAGATGATAGAAAGTACAAATGTGAAGGTTGATGAGGGAATAGAGAAACCCTCAAGGTTTTATGAATATGATGAAGATGATCAGAATGGTGTTCTGGTCCAAGGAGCTCAATTCTCTTCTAAAAGTCAGATTCAGACTGATCCGGTAAATCAGGAAGAAGAGATAGGTCTGAATGAGCCTGATCAAGAAGCATAAGTGCAAGAAACTCCCAAAGTTCCAAGGTATGTAAGACTGAACCACTCTGAAGATCAGATCATAGGTGACAAGAGCAAAGGTGTGCAAACTAGAAGGAAAATTGCTCAAAATTCAGATGAATATTGTCTGATTTCAAAGATTGAACCTAAGACAATAAATGAAGCCTATAATGATGAAAATTGGACCAAAGCAATGGAGGAAGAGTTGATACAAATTGAGAAAAATCACACTTGGGATCTTGTTCCTAGACCTAGAAACAAGAATGTGATTGGAACCAAATGGGTCTTCAGGAACAAACTAAATGAAGTTGATGAAGTAATTAGAAATAAAGCCAGATTGGTCTGCAAAGGCTACTCTCAAATAGAAGGGATTGATTTGAAGAAACCTTTGCTCCAGTGGCAAGAATTGAAGTAGTCAGATTATTTCTCGCATTTGCTACCTTCAAGGATTTCAAGGTGTATCAGATGGATGTCAAGTTTGCCTTCTTGAATGGTGACTTAGAAGAAGTGTACATTGAACAACCGGATGGTTTTCAATTATTTGAGCATGGTGATATGGTCTGCAAATTGAAGAAGGCACTGTATGGACTAAAGCAAGCCTCAAGAGCCTAGTATGAAAGACCGGACAAACATCTTTTGAAGATTGGTTTCAACAAAGGTACTGCTGACAGTAACCTATATTTCAAAATTGATCATGAAAACATCTTGATTGTTGAAGTATTTGTTGATGAAATTATCTTTGGAGGAAGAGACAGTATGTGTAAAACCTTTGCAAATCAAATGAAAAGTGAGTTTGAGATGTCAATGCTTGGTGAAATGAATTTCTTCTTGGGTTGCAAATTACTTAGACAAAGAAAGGAATCTTTACTTCTTAGACCAAATATGTGAAAGAATTGTTGAGGAAATTTGGAATGGAAGATTCAAAGCCAATGAATACTCCCATGGCAACCAGATGTAAGTTGAGCAAAGATGATGACTCCCCTAAGATAGAACAGACAAAGTACAGATCAATGATTGGAGGATTATTGTATCTCACTCAAACTAAACAAGATATAATGCAGGTTGTTGGTCTTGTGGCGAGATTCCAGGCTGATCCCAGAGAATCTCATGTCATGGCAATCAAAAGGATTTTTAGGTATCTAAAAGGAATAGTTGAGTATGGTCTGTGGTATCCTAGAGATCATGGTTTCTCTCTTCATGCATATACAGATGCAGATTGGGCAGGAGATGTGGATGACCAGAAAAGTACCAATGGTGGAGCATTCTTTTTGGGAAAGAGATTGGTTTCTTGGCTAAGCAAGAAACAAGAGGTAATATCCATGTCTACAACTGAAGTAGAATACATAGCAGCAACAGGTTGTTGCACTCAAGTCTTGTGAATGAAGTAGATGCTAAGAGACATTAAAGTAGAGTATGAGGAGCCTATCACAATCCACTGTGATAATTCAAGTGCTATAAGTATATCTAAGAATCAGGTGTTGCATTCAAAGACAAAGCATATATCTATCAAGTTTCACTTTCTAAGAGAGCAAGTGAATAAGAGTGAAGTTAAATTGGAGTTTGTGACATCCAAGGATCAGATTGCAGATATCTTTACTAAACCTCTACCTAAGGACTCTTTTGAGTTTCTCAGGGAGAAGTTAGGGGTTATTGCCCCTCCAGTGATGAACTAAGGTGCACTGATGTGTATCAGTCTGGTGGGTATCACAGTCACATCTTGTGATCTAGATTGATGTTGGGGAGCTGCTACTTAGGGGGAGCAGCAGGTATGAGTCTAAGGTGGTGAAATTGCAAGTATGAGCCCTTTGCCATTGATGTCAAAGGGGGAGAGAAGACATGTGAAAAACAAGTGGTTGCTGATCAAAGGGGGAGCAGTAAAGGGAGAGAAGACATGTGAATGGTTGCTGTTGATAGGGGAAGTTGTGACAGTAAGGAGAAGTTCTTGTCTTGATGGTTTTTCACATCATATGTTGCCATCAATAACAAAGGGGGAGATTGTTTCAAGTATGGGTTTAACCGGTGTTGTCATTGATGTCAACATACTCATGTTGCATTAATGAGAAGGATTGGATGAACTGTGTGCTGAGGATATTGAGAAAATTAGTCTCAATTAGGAACAATGAAGAACAGTGATGACAACAAGGTAAAAGTCCAAGATAGGTTGAGGATCAGAGGATGTGGTTTAAAGGGTTTGTAGATATAAGTCTTGAGATGCTCCAGTCAAGTTTTTAGAGGTCCACATGAAGATCTGAAGAAGTTATGGTCATTCAAGTAGAACCGGCTCTGACAAGTGTCTAGAGGTGATAGAGTGACACAGATAGGTCCGGTGAGGTCCGGTATTGCATTATCCCATTCTGTAGATTTAAGAAAGTGTTGAGGACGTCCTTGTGATGTGTCAAGTAGATTGGTTCATGGTTTGAAGGTTCAAAAGAACCTATTCCTTTGTAACAGTGATGACAGACTGTGTTCTTGAGGTTCTGAATGAAGGGGAGAAGAATTCTAGCAAACAGATGAAGTGCGGATGTTCTTGATGATTCAGGAAAGGTTGTTGTGATCCTTGGATCGTGTCTAGTTCATGTTGGTGATCCGCATTGAAGTTAGAGTGCGCATTTGAAGAATAACCACTAGATGATGGTGTTCTTGAGACTGGCTAACCAGATGTTTTACACGTCTTGCAAATGATCTTGTAGGTGTTTGCCGACTTAGATGATTGTTCCTAAGTCGATGCCTTGTATAAATAAGGGATTGTGAAGTCATTTTGAAGTGTGTCTTGTGGTGATGAGTGTGTGATAGCAAGGAGAAGTGCGAAAGGTAGAGCAGAAGTATTGGGCTTAAATGGAACTGACTCTAGCATGATGAAGATGCTATTCTTTAGTTCATGAAGGTGATACTTATTTCTTTGTAGACAGTGTGTCTCTTGTAGGCAGTGAGCCTCTTGTGAGCAGTGTGCTCGGGCAGTGAGCCCTAATTGGCATGTGCCATTTGTTCTTTCTATTCTTCTATTAGAGAATACATTCTTGGGTTAATCACCCCGTGGTTTTTCCCTTAACTGGGTTTTCCACGTCAAAATCTTGGTGTCTTATGTGTTAATATGTTTTTGCTTTTGATTTGAATGCATTATGGTTCATGATTAATATTCTGCTAATCACTAAAGAAGATTCAAGTGATTAATTTGTGAAAGTTTCGCACAATTGATTCACCCCCCCTCTCAGTTGTGTGCCCTAAGTCTAACACTCTAAAATCCAGTGGCCATGGAAATTACCTACACAATCAATTGCATACATTAAAACATTCAATACATAGATGAAGCAAATTGAAATGTGATTTCAAACAAAATCACATACTACACAAAATCTATAATTTAATTGATAATCATAATTCATTTAATCATCAAAGTGCATATCAATTTAGATTCAATTCACAATAGGTTAAACACACAATAGTGAGTCCCAAACTTGGGACATTCAATTTTTCAACTTAGGGGGAGGAAAACTTTAGAAAACACCTTTGTTCAAAGATATTTCTTCGAGAGAAGGTGCCTTTATTCAAAGGTATATCCAAATTCACATTCAATGAAGACAATAAAATAATACCTTTGAACAAAGGTGACCTTCAAACGAAGGCATTATTTTATTATTTTCTTAAAAACAATATATGCCAAGTGAAATGACATTTTCACTTTTTATTTCGCTTTCCATAGGTAGTGCAAATGAACACACACCTTCATTTACAACCCGCATGACCTGAGGATGACTCTGCTCATTGAAACCAACCCAAATCTCTCCTAATGCACCAAGTAGCTTCAAACGAAGATCTACAGAGTGTTGTTTCTGATGTTGACAGATATCAAGCCAGGTTTACATCATCAATTTGCCATTTTTTACCAGGTATTTCTCAAAACTAGACAACTACTTTCTTAAAGATTTTAACTTCATTTATAGTTTTTGATAAATTGTAATATCGTAAATGTTATTTTCTCAATGTCTTATAAGCTAATTTCTAAAAATTAAACCCTAAAACATCTATTTTGAAACCCTAAAATGTCTTATTTGAAACCCTAAAACATCTATTTAAAACCCTAAGACATCTATTTTGAAACCCTAAAATGTTTATTTGAAACCCTAAAAGGTCAATTTGAAACCCTAAAATGTCTAATTTGAAACCCTAAAACATCTTATTTAAAACCCTAAAACATCTATTTGAAACCCTAAAACATCTATTTGGAAACCCTAAAACATCTATTTGAAACCATAAAACATGTAATTAAAACCCTAAAATGTGGATGTGAAACCCTAATTTGTAAATTTTAATTCCTAAAATGTCTATTTGAAACCCTAATTTCTTAATTATAAACCCTAAAATGTCTATTTGAAATAAGTAGACTTAGATTCATGGAGTAAAATACAAGAAAATGATTTTGATTGATAGACTAAAGATATGGTTGTACAGGTTAATCAAAATAATGGAAACCCTTTGAGATGAAGCAATGCCTTAATTCAATCATTTAGATAATTGAAATAAGGGGAGACCTGAGGTCCAATAGTTTTGATATGAAGCAATGCCTCAATTCAATGATTTAGATGATTGAAAATAGGGGAGACCTAAGCCAGTAGTCATTAGGGCTAACTTTGTAACCATGTAGCAATTACATGGAATATTGTAGGACCTTCAATTTTTTAGAAATGTAGTATAGACTGACATCTATCTACAACTAAAGTTTGGAGGTGGGAATCATCATGTAACTGGCCACATCAGAACGTCTAGTAAGAAGTGTCTTTAAAATGATTTTTTGAAGGTTCGACCAAAAATTTATCATGAAATCCACAGTAGGTGAACAAAAAATATTGTGCCTGTTGTTAGAACAACATCACATTCTTATTTAAAATATTCAACTTATATGCAACCTTAATGATCTCAATACCTTTTGATAGCCATGAATCTTGTTATCTCTAACCTTTATATCCAACACAAATGACCCAATAGTTGAACACAAAATACTATGATTATTGTTATAAAAAACAATGCATTATTATCTAAAATACAGTTATTATATCCGACTTTAAATGATCATATAATTTTTTGACAACCTTAAATTACATTTCATGACAAAATTTACAAGGTATTTATTGTACTCACCTTTTACATTTGTCATAGGACAAACATATAATATGAAGTATTCCAATGCATGTACATTGCCACCCAGTAGTTGTACACATAAGAATAGTATTTATCCACATAACAATGATAATTGTTTAGATGAGCACCTTATAAATTATAAATGGCACACTTATAGGGGATAATTATGATATTTTATATAAAGCAAAAAAAGTATTTATTACACTTGTTAATAAATGTATTTGTGATTTTTTATATGACATGGGAGGCCATTAACACTATATAGGGCCCACACCCTCCACTCTATGCAAATGCCCCTTCCTTCCAATATCTTCATCGTGTTGTGTTTAAATCTTGTTCATTTTTAGCTATAGCCACATGATATATATATATATATATATATATATATATATATATATATATATAATGTTTATGGAACATTATATATATATATATATATATATATATATATATATATATATGGAACAAATAATTTTACATATTTGTTGGAGATGAAGAAACTTGTTCTTCAAACCTTCATGTACCAACTTCTCTTCCTCCTCCCTCTTGAATCCTATAAGAAAAATGAAAGAGAAAATGCAAGAGGAAATTATTTTATGTAAAAATCTATTGGATTAGGGTGTTGGCAAGTATGAGGTGAGCCAGTGTTGTCATTGATGTCAACATACTCATACTGCACTGACAAGAAGGATTTGATGAGCTTTGTGCTGAGGATATTGAGAAAATTAGCCTCAGTCAGGAACAGTGAAGAACAGTGATGAGAAGAAGGTAAATATACTGTATAGGATGAGAACCGGAGGATGCGGATTAAAGGGTTAGTAGATATGAATCTTGAGATGCTACAGTTAAGATTTCAGAGGTCCGCATGAAGATCTGAAGGAGTTATGGCTACCGGTATAGAACCGGGTCCGGCAAGTATCCGGAGGTGACAGAGGATCACAAAAAGGTCCGGTGAGGTCCGGAATTGTATTATCATAATCTGCAGATTGGAAGGAGTGTTTGAGATGTCCTTGTGATGTGTCATCCTGATTTGTGTGTGATTTGGAGGTCCGGAAGTACCTCCTGCATTATGACAGTGGCGACAGACTGTGTTCTTGAAGTTCCGGATGAGGAAGACAAGAGATCCCAGTAAGCAGAGGAAGTGCGGATGTATCCGGACATTCAGACAGACTTGTGAAGGTTCTTGAATCATGTTTAGGTTGTGTTGTTGGTCCGCATTGATGGTAGAGCCCGGAATTGAAGTTATTCTTCCGGATGAAGTTATTGCTCTGTTTAGCCGACCGGATGAGTTGTTCATCCTGCGAATGTTCTTGTGATAGCCGACCGGATGTGTTATTCATCTTGCGGATACTCCTATGGTTGTTTGCCGACTTAGATGCTTGTTCCTAAGTCGATGTCTTGTATAAATAATGATTTGTGAATTCATTTCAGTCAGTGGCATGTGGATGAGCAGGATATAGCGAAGAAAGGTGCGAAAGGCAGAGCAGAGATTGTTGGGCTTAATTGGAACTGATCCGGACATAGTAGAGATGTCGTTCTCCAGTTCAAGACTGTGATTTTTATCACTTTGTAGACAGTGTGTCTCCTTGTAGGCAGTGGGCCTCTTTGTGAGCAGTGTGCTCGGGCAGTGAGCCCTTATTGGCATGTGCCATTCATTTTTCCTTATTCTTCTAACAGAGAATAATTCTTGGGTTAATCACCCCGTGGTTTTTCCCTTAACCGGGTTTTCCACGTCAAAATCTTGGTGTTCAATGTGTTGATGCTTATCTGCTCTTGTGTTTATGTATTGTGCTTCCATGAATGATTATTTGATATGCTGCTAACTAACAACAGAGAATTAAGTGTTTGAAAGAGAACAAGTTCTATACAACTGATTCACCCCCCCCCTCTCAGTTGTATGCCCTAGATCCAACAATTGGTATCAGAGCTAAGTTCCTCTGATAGGAGCTTAACCGCTTGAGGTGATCCAGGATGTCGTCATACAAGAAGGATAGTCCGAAGTTCGATGGAACCAACTTCACTCTCTGGAAAGGTCGCATGAAGTGTCATTTGGAATGTATGGGAAAAGCATACTTGGCTATGATTTCAAAACCATATATACCCCCACAAGGTGGTCCGACAACTCCAGATGAAACCACAGAAGCTGAAAACAATCTGCGGACCAAGGAAGCTCTTCTAAGCGCATTGAATGACTCAGATCTCTCGAATGTCATTGACCTACCAACTGCATATGAGATCCTAACTAAACTGGAACTTCTGTATGAAGGAGATGAGTTTGTCAAAAGTGCAAGGTTGCAAAGTCTGAAAGGGAAATTTGAAAGATTGAAAATGAGAGATGATGAAAACATTACTACCTTTATGCCAAGAGTAAATGAGTTGGTATGTGGAATCAGAAATGCTGGTGGAACTCTAGATGAAAATGAGATTGTCTGCAAAATCCTAAGATCCCTTCCTGCTGCCTACAAAATCAAAGTTGCTGCCATTGATGAATTCAGAGCCCACACAACAGTCACAAGAGAACAACTGGCTGGCAAACTAGCTGCATTTGAAATGACCGAGTTTGGAGATGATCCTCCCAAGACTGAATCTGCTTTCAAAGCCAGTGCCTATGTGAAAGGCAAACAGAGATTTGATCCGGGTGAAAACTCATCAAGGAAAATGTCATGGTATGATCAAGCAAGAAGAGACATGGAAGAAGAAGAAGCAGAAACAGCTCAACTTGAAGCCCTCATTGCAAAGAGACTGCCAAGAGGATCCGGTAAGTATGAAGGAAAACTACCCTTTAAGTGTTTTAACTGCAATAAGATTGGTCATTTTGCCTCAAGATGTCCGGAGAGATCTGCAAGATCTAATACTCACAGACAAAGGTTTCAAAAGAATTGCTATTATGTTCATGAAGAAGATGACAATGAAGGAGTAACAGATGATGAATCAGATCCAGGAAGCAAATCCAGAAATGAGTGGGTGTTTATAGCCATCAAGGAAGAAGATTCCTTGCTCTCTGAATCTGTCAATCACAAAGTTGTTGAAAAAGCCTTGGCTGCTCAAGTGGAAGAAAAGGATGATTGGGTTATTGACAGTGGATGCTCTCACCATATGACTGGTGACAAGAATAAGTTCTTAGACTTGGAAAGATATGAAGGAGGAATGGTAAAGTTTGGTGACAATTCTGCTGGCAGAATCAGAGGTAGGGGAACTATTTCCTTTGATGGTAAGAGCAAAACAGGTAATGTACTATATGTTGAAGGATTGAAGCACAATCTTCTCAGTGTTGGTCAGTTAGTGGACAAAGGCTATGATCTCCGGTTCAAGAATGGAAAATGCAGAATCTTTACAAGCTCCGGAACTGAAATTGCATCCGGTACTCAGACAAAAGGTAACATCTTTCATCTGGTTGGTTCAAATAAAAGTTGTTTGTTTGTTCAAATTGATCAGAGTTGGTTATGGCATAGAAGAATGTGTCATGTAAATTTTGATAACATCATCAAAATAAGCAATACTCAGGCTGTGAGAGATCTTCCAAAGTTGATAAAACCTACAAACAGTGTGTGTAAAGAATGTCAGTTAGGCAAACAAAGCAGAGTCTCTTTTAAAAGCAAAGATCAGTCTTCTACCGGATTGTTGGAATTAGTACATACTGATCTATGTGGTCCGACAAGAATCAAGAGTCTGCAAGGTGATAGATATTTCATGTTGTTAATTGATGATCATTCCCGGATGATGTGGGTTACCTTTCTAAAAGAAAAATCAGAAGCTTTTGAGAAGTTCAAAATCTTCAAAGCTATGGTGGAGAATCAAACCGGATTGAAACTAAAGTGTCTAAGGTCTGATAGAGGTGGTGAATTTACATCTGGTGAATTCATTGACTTTTGTGAGAAACAGGGTATAAGGAGACAGTTGTCTGCTCCTAAGACTCCACAGCAGAATGGAGTAGTTGAGAGAAAGAACCGGACCATCCAGGAAGCTGCTAGGACAATGATGTTGGAAGCAAATGTTCCTCAAATGTTTTGGAAAGAAGCTATCAGCACTGCAGTCTACACTCTCAATCGAGTTCAAATCAGAAACAACACCGGTAAGACCCCCTATGAACTTTGGTTTGGCATCACTCCTACTGTGAAATATTTCAGGGTATTTGGTAGCAAGTGTTATATTAAAAGAGATGAAGATCTAGGAAAGTTTGATGCTAGAAGTGATGAAGGAATTTTCTTGGGCTACTCCACTCAAAGCAAAGCATACCGGTGTTACAATAAGAGATTGAGGAAGATGATAGAAAGTACCAATGTAAAGGTTGATGAAGGAATTGAGAAGCCTTCAAGATTTTATGAATTTGATGAAGATGACCAAGATAGTGTTCAAGGAACTCAATCCTCTCCGGTGAAACAGAGTCAGCCTGATCCGGTAAATCAGGAAGAAGAGTTAGGTTTGAATGAGCCTGATCAAGAAACAGCAGTACTGGATACTCCCAAAATTCCAAGGTATGTAAAACTGAATCACTCTGAAGATCAGATCATAGGTGACAGAAGCAAAGGTGTACAAACTAGAAGGAATATTGCTCAAGATCAGAATGAATGTTGTCTGATTTCAAAGATTGAACCTAAAACAATAAATGAAGCCTGCAATGATGAAAATTGGACCAAAGCAATGGAAGATGAACTGATGCAAATTGAGAAAAATCATACTTGGGATCTTGTTCCCAGACCTAGAGACAGGAATGTAATTGGAACCAAGTGGGTCTTCCGGAACAAACTAAATGAAGCTGGTGAAGTAATCAGAAACAAAGCTAGATTGGTCTGCAAAGGCTACTCTCAAATAGAAGGAATTGACTTTGAAGAGACTTTTGCTCCGGTAGCAAGAATTGAAGCAGTCAGATTACTTCTTGCATTTGCTGCCTTCAAAGATTTCAAGGTATATCAGATGGATGTCAAGTCTGCCTTCCTAAATGGTGATCTGGAAGAAGAAGTCTACATTGAACAACCGGATGGATTTCAATTGTCTGATAATAATGATATGGTCTGCAAGTTGAAGAAAGCTTTGTATGGATTGAAGCAAGCCCCAAGAGCATGGTATGAAAGGTTGGATAAGCATCTTGTGCAGATTGGATTCAACAAAGGTACTGCTGACAGCAACTTATATTTCAAAATTGATCATGAAAACATTCTGATTGTTGAAGTGTTTGTGGATGATATCATTTTTGGAGGAAGAGATAGTATGTGTAAAACTTTTGCAAATCAGATGAAAAGTGAGTTTGAAATGTCTATGCTTGGGGAAATGAATTTCTTCTTGGGTCTGCAAATTACTCAAACAAAAGAAGGGATCTTCATCTCTCAGACCAAATATGTGAAAGAATTGTTAAAAAAATTTGGTATGGAAGACTCAAAGCCTATGAACACTCCTATGGCAACCGGATGTAAGTTAAGCAAAGATGATGATTCTCCAAAGGCAGATCAGACAAAGTATAGATCAATGATTGGTGGATTGTTGTATCTCACTCAAACTAGACCAGATATAATGCAAGCTGTTGGTCTTGTGGCAAGATTCCAGGCTGATCCTAGAGAATCTCATGTTATGGCAATCAAAAGAATTTTTAGATACTTGAAAGGGACAGTTGAGTATGGTCTATGGTATCCTAGAGATCCGGATTTCTCTCTTCATGCTTACACAGATGCAGATTGGGCAGGAGATGTGGATGACCGGAAGAGCACTAGTGGTGGAGCATTCTTTTTGGGGAAGAGATTGGTTTCTTGGCTAAGCAAGAAACAAGATGCAATATCTCTGTCTACAACTGAAGCAGAATACATTGCAGCAGCAGGTAGTTGCACTCAAATCTTGTGGATGAAGCAGATGCTAAGAGATATCAAAGTTGAATATGAGGAGCCTATTACAATTTTCTGTGATAATTCAAGTGCAATTAATATTTCCAAGAATCCGGTATTGCATTCTAAGACTAAGCACATATCTATCAAATTTCACTTTTTGAGAGAACAAGTAAACAAGGAAGAAGTCAGATTGGAGTATGTTCCCTCCAAGGATCAGATTGCAGATATCTTTACAAAACCTCTTCCCAAGGACTCTTTTGAATATCTCCAGGAGAAGTTAGGGGTCATGGCCCCTCCGGTGATGAACTAAGATGCACTGATGTGCATCAGTCCGGTGGCTATCACAGTCATATCTTGTGATCCGGACTAATGGGGAGCTGCAACTAAGGGGGAGCAGCTGGTATTATTCTGATGCATGAGAGTTGCAAGTATGAGCCCTTTGCCATTGATGTCAAAGGGGGAGAGAAGACATGTGAAAAACAAGTGGTTGATGATCAAAGGGGGAGCAGCAAAGGAAGACATGTGAAAAACAAGTGGTTGATGATCAAAGGGGGAGCAGCAAAGGAAGACATGTGAAGAGTTGTTGTTGATAGGGGGAGCTGTGACAGAAAAGAGAAGTTCTTGTCTTAATGGTTTTTCACATCATATGTTGCCATCAATGACAAAGGGGGAGATTGTTGGCAAGTATGAGGTGAGCCAGTGTTGTCATTGATGTCAACATACTCATACTGCACTGACAAGAAGGATTTGATGAGCTTTGTGCTGAGGATATTGAGAAAATTAGCCTCAGTCAGGAACAGTGAAGAACAGTGATGAGAAGAAGGTAAATATACTGTATAGGATGAGAACCGGAGGATGCGGATTAAAGGGTTAGTAGATATGAATCTTGAGATGCTACAGTTAAGATTTCAGAGGTCCGCATGAAGATCTGAAGGAGTTATGGCTACCGGTATAGAACCGGGTCCGGCAAGTATCCGGAGGTGACAGAGGATCACAAAAAGGTCCGGTGAGGTCCGGAATTGTATTATCATAATCTGCGGATTGGAAGGAGTGTTTGAGATGTCCTTGTGATGTGTCATCCTGATTTGTGTGTGATTTGGAGGTCCGGAAGTACCTCCTGCATTATGACAGTGGCGACAGACTGTGTTCTTGAAGTTCCGGATGAGGAAGACAAGAGATCCCAGTAAGCAGAGGAAGTGCGGATGTATCCGGACATTCAGACAGACTTGTGAAGGTTCTTGAATCATGTTTAGGTTGTGTTGTTGGTCCGCATTGATGGTAGAGCCCGGAATTGAAGTTATTCTTCCGGATGAAGTTATTGCTCTGTTTAGCCGACCGGATGAGTTGTTCATCCTGCGAATGTTCTTGTGATAGCTGACCGGATGTGTTATTCATCTTGCGGATACTCCTATGGTTGTTTGCCGACTTAGATGCTTGTTCCTAAGTCGATGTCTTGTATAAATAATGATTTGTGAATTCATTTCAGTCAGTGGCATGTGGATGAGCAGGATATAGCGAAGAAAGGTGCGAAAGGCAGAGCAGAGATTGTTGGGCTTAATTGGAACTGATCCGGACATAGTAGAGATGTCGTTCTCCAGTTCAAGACTGTGATTTTTATCACTTTGTAGACAGTGTGTCTCCTTGTAGGCAGTGGGCCTCTTTGTGAGCAGTGTGCTCGGGCAGTGAGCCCTTATTGGCATGTGCCATTAATTTTTCCTTATTCTTCTAACAGAGAATAATTCTTGGGTTAATCACCCCGTGGTTTTTCCCTTAACCGGGTTTTCCACGTCAAAATCTTGGTGTTCAATGTGTTGATGCTTATCTGCTCTTGTGTTTATGTATTGTGCTTCCATGAATGATTATTTGATATGCTGCTAACTAACAACAGAGAATTAAGTGTTTGAAAGAGAACAAGTTCTATACAACTGATTCACCCCCCCCTCTCAGTTGTATGCCCTAGATCCAACATAGGGTTCCTTATGAATGCCCTAAATCCAATGGATGATATTGAGTCCAATCTAATAGTTGAGAGTTAATTCTCATCCCATTAGAAGCCATACTATTGCTAAATTACATTACCTAGACTAGTTACAAGCTAATTGTGAGTTAGGCAATGGTGGGGGACTATGTGACTAGGCTTCCTTAACTTAAGTTATTACTTAAGTCACTTTTATAAATAAGATAATAAAGTAAGTCTAGTCTTTAATTTATAAATTTGGAAGATTGTTCTTGGATAACGTTAGCATTTAATTATTAGGCAAACCTTTTTAAGGGGACTTAACCTTAGCATTAGACCTAGTGCAAGAGTCCACATGATTAAGTTTTAGCCATTGTTGTAGGAATGTAATGCTAACCAAATGTCATTGTAGACAATCATCTTAGTACTGGTTAACAATGCAAATGTGTTCATCCTGCCTTAGTAGTGACTTGGATGTAATTAAAGTCATTAGTGTAATGTGGCTATGGGAGTCATGTAGTGTAAAATATTTATAAATGGTCAATGTTACCTCCAATATGATATACTTTAATCTAGTCAATAAATACTCCTTCCTCTAGACAAGTCACCTATTCACCCCACCTAGGAGTGCCATCGGTCTTTTATTGATAAGACTCAGATCTAGAAGAGTTGTCGACCCCTTTTATCGAGTGTTTGGGTCTGATCCTTGGTCACATAATTATTCCCTCATCTTGTGCTTGACAATTTGATTGCGAGTCCATTTATAGAACTAATATTGTTATGACAACACATGAGACAACAATGCATGCTTGTGTGTGTTTTTATTTAGTAAAGTGCCATCTTTTCATCTTTAAAAAAATTGTGATTCGGGTTGCATATCTTTGTGTCTAAATTTTGGGCATGACATTTGGTATCAGAGCTAGGTTGGAAACTCTAGGAACTTGGGAATTGTTAGGGTCTAGTTGTGCATGATTACCTTGTGTATGTTATGCTACGATGGTGTTGATTGTTAAATTGCATTCAATAGTTAATTGGTTAATTGAGTAGGCCCCATTGTTTAAATCAATATCTAAATTCTTTATTTTATTGCTATATGTAGAAATGATAAGTAGGTTAAATCAATGAAAGTATTTGTAGTGGATGTTAAATTTAAATTTTATTGTATTGAAGAATAATTATTAGTTTGCTTACCTTGCTTCTCATGGACAAGCATAGATAAATATTAGGATAATAAAATGTTAAGAAGGTAATTTCAAAATGGTTGTAAAGTCCTTTGAAAATAGTGTAACTAGTTAGGAAAAAATATAGTACAAATAATAAATATTGTTAGTGCAAATTATCCCCCTTTAGCCTTTAGGTGATCATGGCTCTTGAGATGAGTTAAGTTTTAAATTTGCAAAGTGGGATTGGCACATGGGAACTATTAATTGACAAGTGTAGATACTTTCAAATTCTTTAACATGAAAACCAATGATTATAATTGCACATAAACCATTTGGACATATTAGATCCCTTTAGTAGTAAGGGTGATGGTTACTCCTCCCTTTGTCTTGTGTAAACATGTGATTAGAATAGGGATGTCTCTCCTAAAAAGTGTGATTTGTTTGACCTTTCCATTGAAGGTGGACCTTACCTTAGGTTGCTAGACTAGAAGCAAGAATGTGTTGGACCTTAGTCATCATACATTGAGCCTCCTATGCCTTCCCTAAAATCTAAAATTTGGAGTAAGTATGATCCAATTGTGGCCCCTAAATGTTTGTCTCTCTTAGTTTTTTAACTTGATGCTTGATAGTATAATTTGTAGATGGCTAGTTGCATTGAATTGTGGAATCTTCATATTATATTCATATGAGACTTAAATTTTATAGTAAAGAATGTTATCCAAATTGATTTAAGGTAGAAACTATGTGATTATTTAACCCCTTTTTTGAATAAGGGGATGGTGCTCTAGTAAATCGTGAAGGTCCATGGAATCTAATTAATTTTTATATTTTATTGCTTCAAAATTGAGTAATGAAAATTGTTGGAAATAAGCAACTTCGTCAAGAAAATGTAGATAAAATGTAAGTAGAGAAAAGTGGAAAGAATAGGTTTGTTGAAATTTACTCAACATTATATTCTGAATTCCTTCATTTGTAAGAGTAGGAACTTCTTGTGTATAGTTGTGTATGAGTTGAAATTGGATAGGAGTCAGATCATACTTAAGGAACTATGATCTTACATGTGTGTGTTCTTGTATTCTTGACTATAGATGAAACTTAGATGTGAAAAGACAAATGTAAAATGTACTAGAGGAATTAATTTTAGGATACATAAATGTGAAATCTTTTTATAATATGTTGTGAAGGGTGGTATCAAATATATTTCTTGTATTATCCTTAATGATGAATGCACTTCGTGTATTGAATAATTGTATTATTTTGTTACTCAACATTGAATGTTTGATAATGTATTTGGGTATTATGATTTCCATGCATTTTTCTTTGAAGATTAGGAATTGCAAAGATTCAAAACTAGGACTTGGAGGGTTAGAAAACTTAGTTATGTTGTGAAAAGAAAGAAAACTAGGATAGGATGTAGAAAACAATCACTTTTCTTACATGGTTTTCAAGGGAATAGCATTAATGATGAACTAAATGAGTAAAATCTAGTGGAACAAAGGTTAAATTGGAAATATTAGTGCAATGTAGAATATTAAACCATAGTTTCAAGGTAACTAGTGGTTAAACCATGTATTGTTTGTGATTGAAAATAAGTTAGAATTTGCAATGTGAGGTTAATATAGAATATAATTAGACCTATTTGATTGCTTGGGGAATGAACCTAGTAGGAGTAAGTGCAATTTTTGAGTTTCTTATTCATGTGGTACAATGTGATAAGTATGTGGAATTTAATGTGTTGTGATTTGTGAATACCAGTAAATGTTGTGATCGTACCTCAAGTATATGATACAGGGTATTCGAGGAGAAGGGTTTGTGGATGTCATGTGTGATCCACGTATGTGCACCTTTTGTGATAATTATGTGTGTATGAATAAATTTATTTTGGTCTAGTTGAGAATGGAAATGTTAATAATTGTGTATTGGTGTGTGCCTTTTGAAGAGCGATGTGTAAGTCACTCTCCATGTTCTTATGTGTTGTGATGTTTTGGTGTCACCCCTAGTGTCGGCCCTCCCACTCAGATGAGAGCATGCTAGTGTAAATAGGGGTTGAGAGAGAAGGTATCTCCATTGGAAGGTTGTAAATCTCCATGGACATTAGTCCCTGATTGACTTCCCCACACATTAGAACCACACTTGTTGGTTAACAATGCAAACCTACTCTTTTTGTTCCATGGGTGGATAATTCCATCCAATGTGCCTTGAGCCTATACTCATTTCTGATTTAAAAAATTGGTAATTCAGTTGGCATGCTCACTAGAGATAACTATTGACTTTTGGGTATTTGATGTCATCATGGATTCCTAATATTTGGAAACTACTATCAGTTAAGGGATGCTAGCACTACTTTTGGATACAAATAGTTGTTATAGCCCTTGATTTCAAGAATTTTAGATTAGTTGTGAACAAGTGGGATTGGTAACTCCTAGCATTAGCACATAATGTTTTATCAATACTTTTAGAGAGATGGTAGCCATGACTAGAGTTAGTGTGGCATGGTGATTTTGTTAAAAGCTTGGTATCGAGGATAGAGTGATAATATGTTTATGAATATTATCGAGGATAGAGTGATAATAGTAGTTTTGACACCTTGTTACATGGATAACTCAATATTTTTGGTTGGTGATTGGTGTATGCATGGGTTATATTCTTCTTGGTTTGGGAGAATTACAAATAATATATGTGTGTGTGATACTTTAGACGCTTGGTATATGAAATTTATTACAATCATGTCCTGGGTGTTGTGGGGCATGTGATTGTTTAATATGGTATTCTATCTTGTGATCTCCAGGTGGTTCAACCTCCTATTAGATTTGTTCCCCTTGCGTCACATGCAACTTTCATATATAATTCTCTATAAAAGTTTTGTAGAGTTCCTTTTCCACTTTCATTTTTCTTGTCTCCTCCATTTTGTGGGTTCTAGTTGGGCTACATGATGTCATATTTCAAGTCTAATGTTCACATCATGTTCACCCCCAATTCCCTACATTCATTCAATCCTTCATCATGTCTGCACATTCCTTCCTTGCCACTTTGTAGGAATTCTCTTTTAGAGTAGATTTCATGTTCTTTCTTTGACATCTTGTCCTACTAGATTTATTTGCCTCCCTTCTTCTCCATACATCTTGCCTCACTTACCTTTTATATATTTCTTCCAAGTGTTTACAAAGAAGAGGCATTCAATGAAGGAAGATAATGATGAAGCAAAGCTCCATCAATGAGCTCACAAGTTCCTAAACTCACCAAAATCCTAACAACAAAGAGAAAGGAAAAAGGAGAAGCCCTATTAGTGGGTTCACAAGTTCATGAACTCACTGAAACACTAGCAAAGTTTAGATAGAGCCCAAATAATTGATAGAGAAGAATATAGAAAAGGAAGAAGAAGATAAAGAAGATGAGATGTCAACATTTTGGCAGGTTCACGAACCTCTAAAATGCCCAAAAAGGTTAATAGTTTCTCAGAAGTGCCAAAAAGAACAAATATAAAGACAAAGAAGGTTTTCATTAGTGCTTCCAATGGTTCAAAGAACTTCAAAATCCTTGGTAAAGAGAGGAGGATAGTTTCCATCAGTGCTTCGGCTAGTTCCTAAACCTTTGAACTTGCTGACAAGGTTCCAAGTAGGCCAAAATCTCTAATGAGTTCAAGGTTTTCCCAAAGCAATGACATGAGTAAAATGAAATATTAAAAGGTTTTTATAGGGCCTACCTTCATATTTCCATAGTGTTCCCACATTCAAACTCCCCATCGACCTCCCTTACATGACTCGGGATGCCATTAATAGCCTTGTATGGACGTGTTTAAATAATGAAATATTTTCAAATACATCTGAGTACCAATGGACTCTTCAAGGATGTAATTTCTACATGAAGGCATGGGTTTCTAGTGTGATTCGGAATGGATCCAAGTGTAGACCCATGTGATGATGATGCAACGGGGATGGGTGACCTGCAAACATGTCTCCCATGCTAGGATTCACATCCAAGCAATAAGAACAAAATTGTAATTCTATATATACATAAAAAATGATGTAAAGGGGGTTGGTCATTGAACTAATTCATGACTATATGTGCTTCAAGAAATGATCTAGGGAATCAAATGCTACACATCTAGTCTGTAAAGGGATGGAATGCATTTTGTAAAGCATATGACATGTTTTAAATGAACACAATGTATGTAATGGTATATCTCCATGGAAGCTTGTAATTATTTTGGAGGGTGCTCAAACCTAGTTGTTCATCCTCTCTTTCCACACTTGTTTGAATGAATGTAACAGAGGATAGATAAATGTGTGACAACATTTTAATTCATTACAAATCTTTTTTGATGGTCTTTCCTATTGTTCCATATAGGTTCTTGCAATTCTACTTTGGATTATTAAGTATGTCTATTGCATGAAGTGTAATATATGCATTATATGAAGATGCACATCTAGTTCCATTTGTATTATGTTGTGTGGATATATTTCCTCTCCTCTTTGTAGTCCTTGACCCTATTGCCCAATGGAGTAGGCACCCGTCTAATTGATAAGATACCATCTTCCACCAGTCTAATCCCTTTCCTTTCTTAGTAGTAGTAGTAGATTAGTTTCCACCATGACTTCATGATTAAACATTATAAACTATGTCATATCTTGTGCAACCTTGAATTAAAATATCATTAGAGAGTCATGTTGGTGTGTATCTCCCTCTTACTAGTGCGTATGCAAATATGCAATATTAAGTGGAGTCAGCTACTGAGGAAAATATAGTGTAGTGTAAGAGTGGATTTTCATCTATTTGTTATAGGTCTTATAGGTCTATATGTATCCAATGCTAACATGAATTTGGTAATAAATTTTGGGGTTCATAGGATATCGGATATGGCTACTTAAGGGCCTAGTGTATAAGTTGTTATTTATTTTAATTGTCCTATTCTTAAGACCTTAGGGAATAGCCCCTTTGTCCTTACAAAGCCTAAAGATGAAGGTGAGTTTACTCACTCACAATAATTGGTCCATTCATGCCACTTTCTAAGCATAAGTCCTACCCATCAAAGGTTTGGCTAGCTCCAAAAGACCTGCTATAGTTCTACTTCTTCTGACCCATCATCATGATACACCTATTAGGGATCATGGGTAGGAAAATGACACCTTAAATTCCCCCACTTTATTTCATTTTCATGGCCTTAGGTTTTCGTGTCAGTCTTTAGGATTTGTGGAGTTGCATGTCTGAGTAAAAACACTATCATTTTAATATTATATTATTATAGAATTCTATCGAGTCAAATATTCTATCATTCTATTATTCTATCATTCTACCATTCTATCATTGTATTATTCTTTAATTCTATTCTATCATTCTATAATTCTACTATTATATCATTCAATTATTATATCATTCTATAATTCTATCATTCTATCATTCTATCATTATATAATTCTATTAATCTACTCTATCATTATATCAATTCTATAATTTTACCTAAGAGGTCATCAACATAGTCTTCCATAATTGTATGAAAAAGATTGTGGAAGATAACTGTCATCACTCGTTGGTATGTGGCGCCAACATTCTTAAGATTGAAAGGCATGACTTGCCAACAATATGTCCCCCATGGACAAGTAAAAACTATTTTATGTTGATCCTTAGGTGCGATCATGATCTGATTGTATCTAGAAAAAACATCCATAAGGGAAAGCATTTCTTGACCAACTGTTAAATCGATGATGATGTCTATGTTAGATAAGGGGAAGTCGTCTTTAGGACATGCCTTGTTTAAGTCCCTGAAGTCTATACACATTTGGATGCCCCCAATCACTTTTGATATAGATACTAAGTTGGAAACCCACTCTGCAGAATCTATGGGGCATATGAACTTGACGTAAAGTAGCTTCTGGAGTTCAACTTTTACCAATAGTGCTATCTGTGGATGTATTTTACAGAGTTTTTGCTTGATAGTTTTAGCACTTGGGGACACTGCTAAATGATGAAATACTAGTGAAGTATCCAAACTAGGCATGTCTGCATAGGTCCAGGTGAAATTAACTGCTCTTTTCAGGAAAAACTTTGTGAAGTCCTTTTACTCATGTTATGACAATGAAGCTGCTAAGAAAGTTACATTGGGATTTTGCACTGTGCCAAGGTTCATTTCCTGTGACTTTTTAACCAATAGTGAAGACTTCTCTGGATATTTCAATGGCAAGGGAACGTCAAACCCTCCATCCTTGGGTGCCTCAGAGAGGTTTTCACTGTTGGATATATCCTTTCTTTTTACTTTTTTATGATCAGAAGGTGCCACGACATGGTTTTCACTTGGAGATCTATTTATTTTATTTACACTTTTGCGACTAAAGGATTTGACATTCTCCCTGAAATATGAAATAGGAGATAAGTCCATTACAAAGCTTGCCTTATGGTCTCCAAGTGGGATACCATCTCGGAGTCCTAGAAATTTTGCTAAGGCTTCATCATTCTGAAAGGTATCTAGGACTGGAGCCTCTTGTTGGTCCCAATCGACTAGTTCTGGATAGACAAGGGAAATATTTTGCATTTTAGTTTGTGAGGTGAGGGAGATGGATGAGATCATAAAGATGAATGTTTCCTAAAATAAATCATTAAGGTGTAGGTAACAGTCATCGATAATATCCTCATTAGAAGTCTTAACAGCGGGAAAAGTCTTTGCTACTTCATTGAGGATAAACTGAATATCTGAGGAGCATGGTGCCTTTGTACTGTATCCTAATCCATGTTTATTATTTTTCTTGGTGACAGAGATGGGCTCTAAGGTTCCTTTCTCATGGTTGTCAATTCCACCTTGTCCTTTGTATCCCATATTTTCTACAATGTGGAGACCTCTGTTGTATTTTTCAACCGGTAATATTACTGGATCCATTTCATCTTGGAAAATCCAAGAGGATATATCTTCAATACATTCATATTCTAGTCTTCCCCCATGAGTAAATACTGTTGGTTGCATTGGTATGATGACCTTCTTACTTGCCTTTGCTACAGGAGGTTTTCCATAAGACTTAGGCGATAAAGGCAAGTTCCCCACACAACAAGATTTATGCAAGTCATATTCTCCTAACCTTGTGTCCTTATACTAAACCTTGACCTTAGGAATGTGTTTATTAGGTGGGGTTTTGGTTAAGGTGGATGGATCAATGTAAGAGGATGAAGGCTGCCCTGCGACATTATTAGGGATTTGGTTTGAATTTAGATATTTGCCTTGCATAGTGCGGCAGAATTTAAAAGAGTTGGTATCTTCAAGAATGGTAATTTTTGTACCATTAAAGGGGAATTCAAAACACTGGTGGTATGTGGAAGGTATGACCTACATGGTGTGGATCCATGGGTGACCAAGGATAATATTATATGGGAGGTCAAGGTCCAGTACTTGAAACCAAGTTTCTACTAAGGCAGGACCAACTCTGATTGGTAAATGTATGACACCTTTTGATTCTCTTTCAGCATCATCATATGCTTTGATTGTCATAGTTTTTGTAGAGTCAATAGCATTCACAGAATATCCCAACTGTTTTAGCAGTTTCAAAGAATAGATATTGATACTAGCACCACCATCTATAAGGAAACTTCTATGTGTAGCACTTCATTATGGCATGTGTTGTGGAATGGAAGGGCTTTTTCTATTAAGACCAAGTTATGCGGGGAAGCAATGTGCCCTATCATGACCTAGAATTGTGCAACATCAATGTTTTCAGGGATAGATGACTCCTGAAATGATTTTTCAAGGATGGCCCTATGCTCAAGTGAAGTGTGAAGGAGATCAACGATGGATATGAGAGTTGGTGTTTTCCCAAGTGATCTAGAAGGTTATATTTAAAATTGGGTTGAATATTTGGTGATGCCCCATGAAGGGTAACACAACCTCAATGATTAGTGACATCACAATTAGGGGCTTTACCCTTGATGGTAAGAGTGGACACAAAAATTTCTCTGATATGGCCAACGATGGAATTGTAGGGACCTGACAAATTATTGACGCCTTTACCTTTGTCAGAATTATTTCCCTTACCATGGGGTAGGAACGGATCCTTATAAATATCAAGGTCATTATTTGATGTGGGTTTGGGAGCGTTATCTATAACATCTCTTTGATTGATGAGGTTTTGGATGAGGTTTTTAAACTTCATATACCCAGGTGTTTTATGTCCTTTTAATCTATGGTATTCACATTATTCATTATCTTTATACCATAAGGGTTTGAAAGTAGGTTCATCATATTGTCTAGGTTTGAGTAATGTGATTAAACCACTTTGGACAAGTTGCTTAAGGATATATTCGATGGGGTCTTGCAAGGGAGTGAATCTACACTTGGGTGCAAAGTCTTGTTTGGGTTGTTCCCTTTGAGTGGAGGGAATGTTCTTTGTTGGTGATTGAATGTTAAGAGATTTTTGGACACTTTGTACGTGTTTTGCGTCCACAACACCATCGTTAACAACATTTTTTTTTAGCCCAAAAGTGGGGCTTTTCATTTGAAGTTTGAGTGTTGTTCTTTGTTTCCTTAAAGATTTTCACAAGCCCTTTAGCAATAAGGGTTTTTTTTTATGTTTGTTCCCTTGGAAATGATTTCCTCAAAAGAGTTAGCGCATTGTATTTGCAAATGGAATCCAAGTTCAAGATTCAAATTTTGGACAAATATATTTATTAACTGTTTCTCAGGGATAGGCCAAGGAAATTTGTTGGCCATATTTCTCCATCTTTATAGGAAGGAGATGAAGGTTTCTCCATTTCTTTGTTTATTGTTACACAAGTCTGTCATGGAGACTTCGTGTTTGATATTGAAAGAGAAATGGGAAGTAAACTTATCAGCTAATTCACTAAAAGATTTTATACCCGGAGGTAAATGAGAAACCAGTCCATGGCTTGCCCTTTGAGACTATGGGGGAAGAGGCGTAAGAGATATGCATCATTGTTGGCAACCTATAAACAAGCCATTTAAAATTCCCTGAATGTTCTTGGGGATCACCTTTTCCTTTGTATTTATTAAATTTGGATATTTTGAAGATAGGAGGAAAAGGGATCATGGGAATTGATCGATCGAATGGACATGGACAGACTTCCTCGAATGAGAAAGTCTTCTTGGTGTTTCTGAGTGTGAGATCTGATTTTTTTTTTTGCATGTTGAACAATTTTAGCTCAATTTCAGATGTTGGTGGTGGTGCAAAATTTTGTTGAATGTTGGATGAAGGTGGTTGTTAGTGTGCAAAAATTTGTTGGATGGTGGATGAAGGTGGTTTTTGTTTTGGTTTGGTGGAGCAAGACCCTGATATGAGGAAGATGAATGTGGTTGTTGCGATATATGATAGGGGTTCGTATAAGAAAGATAGGAGGAACCATGTGGAGGATTGTTAGGTGAATATTGAGATTGAGATACTTGTGGAGGGATGATGTATGATGAACTAGAAATAGAAGTTTGCACTTGTGACACTTGTGGAGGAGTGACATAAGAGGCATTAGAAATGAAAGATTGGACTTGTGATACTTGTGGAGGATTGGTATAGGAAATATGAGAAATAGAAGAAGGTGGTTGAGATGTTTGTGGAGGATTAAGATAGGGACCATGAGAAATAGAAGAAGATGGTTGAGATGTTTGTGGAGGATTAGCCCAACAGTTATTTGGAATAAAAGATTAGGGTTGGGATTCTATGTATGTAGGTATTAGAAGTGGACCAAGTGATGTGGTATTTTCATAGAGAGGGTTGACGAACTAGTTGGTGAAAGGAGGTAGAAGAACATTATGAGTCGGTGAAGTTGTTATAGTAGGTGGTAGGGTGGATGTAGTTGGAATGGCAGTAGGGTATGATCCACCCATAGCTACAATGGCAATATTTATGGGTTCGTGCTCCTTGATTTGGGATGTATCAAAGATGCTAGGCAACTTGGCTCCTTTTTTGTCAAGTAGATGAAAGAAATGATTTTGATTGGAAGCCAAGAGTCTATCTAGAGCATCTAAGAACTTGGGATCTTGCAAGTTTTCATCAAGGTCTTGGGATTCTTCTTGAGATTGTTGACCTAGGTCATTAGATGAATAAATTCCTACTGTGTACCCTTTTGGGACAAAGACGCATGAGTCCATGCTTGTGGTAAATTTGGTTGCATCAATGGGTACTTCAGGATTGGGTATTTTAGGATTGCCTTTAGGCGTGTTTTGGTTAGCTTCCATAGCTTTCTTGTGTTGAGATTTGTCAAAGGAATGTGATATGGAAAATTTGGAAAAATGACAAGGGTGGATGAATGGATGTGTTTAGACTTTTGCTAGGAAGTTTGAGACTCTAAGACAATTGTGACGGATGATTGCTTGGTTAAAAGACATAAATCTAGATCAAATGATTGTGGGATGGTGGGATTTAGGTTATCTACCAAGAAATAGACTAATGATTTCAAGGCAAGACAAGATAAAGGATGGTGAATTTCTCTAACTCAAAAGGAGCCACTCTCTTAAGCTAGGTGGTTCACTAGTTTGATGGATACTAATTTGTCTATGAATTTAAGAGAGGTAGACTTCTTAAATTAAGGACAAGCTAGTAGATTTTTGATCTAGACTTTAGACACCAAAAGGATGGAAAGATGGCGTAATGTTCAGGGATATGTTTGGAAAAAAATGGTCGTGGTATGAGGATGGAATAACCCTATAGTCTTAAAAAATATAGATGCTCTAAAAGTCTAAGATAGTAGAATGATGATGGATGTAGATAAGTTATGTAAACTCAGAATTGGATCAGAGAATGTGACAACAAGACTACAAATGCAATGGTTTAAGACTATTTTTTTAGGTTTTTGTGGAGAAAATGTTCTTTTTGGATTTTTTTTGGATTTTTGGGTTTTTTGGATTTTTGGCAAGAGAACAAACGCAGGAAACACAATGGCAACTTGACACTTTGGAAATTGGTGCACAAGTCTATGAACCTCCACGGATAACAATTGGTAAATACTTGGTATACAACAAGAATGTACTCCAAACACTTGTGCAACAATCCTAAATTTATTCAAGTAGATGTGTCATACCCCACGAACTCACTTAGGTGCAGCTTCAATCTCCACTATTAGATAATGGTGATTTCCACCCCCTTAATACCATATTACCATTGCTAGGATAGGTAGGGAATGTAAGATCATGGACCACCTTACACCCCTTACTCTTGGAGACACTTAAGTCTTGCCCAAAAGTGTATTCTTTCTCTAATCAATGAAGGTACAAGTGTGAGCTCTTCTCCTCCATGCAGCTGTGATGCACTGAAGGATATGACAGCTGAAGGACTTAACTAGGATCACAAGGTGTCTAGGGAGTCCCCAAATATACATAAGGTATGGGAGGGCATAAGTCTATGAACGGGGGTGTCCCAATCAACCCAAGCTCAACCACACGAGTCTTGGCAGACCAAGTATCCTAGAGGCTTTTTGCAAGGGGGAGAGGGTCCTTCCTTTGAAACAAGTCTTTCAATTCTCATAACGTTTATATACCATGCCAGAAGACACGATTGAGGTCATCCCTAGAGGTGATGAAATCCTCTAGCAGGCCCCTTAGAAAGGATATCGAGTACTTTTGATTCTCAAGATCATTTTTCAACGCGAGAGAAGAGCATACGTATTATTCTTGAGTCCTTTGGGAATAAAGAAAATAAAGCAGTAAATGAATGATTTAGTATTTCTGATCTCCAAGATCACCTTTCGGCATAAGGAGAGAGCATACATACGTAGATATTCCAAACATAGTAGACAAGGTTGTAAATTCCATTAATAACAAAAATGAAATGTTTCTAAGACTTAGTGAGAAAAATAATTCTTCAAAAAATGTCCTACACTAAGTTCATTAGTAATTTCAAAAATATTTCCTTTGTCACATGTCCTACACTAAGTTTGATTAGTAGTTTAAAAAATGTTTTCTTTTACCAAGGTAAGATGTTGCATAGCTAGTTAGTTCCAAAACCTAAGAAAAGTTAACTTTAAACAAAAATTAGATGATAGAAAATAGAGAACAAAATACATAGAATGGAATTGAAAGCAGAAGATACAGAAGGCAACAGAAAATATAGAGAAGATACCTGATTTTTACCTTTTTGTAAAGGCGCCTTAACAACAGACAAAAGCATGCTTTCAGACAGAGGATTACACAAAGCAAAGGTACACATATAGAGGACAAAGGCATGTTGATTCAGAACAAAGGCACATTTTTCCAAAAACAAAAAAGCACTTCTGGGACTGTAAGTAGGTACCTACCAAAAATAGTGAATCAGTCCTAACAGAAAGCAAGATTTGACAAATAGATGATGATCCAGTGGTCTAGAAGGTCTGATCTGAGGAACTAAATACTGTCAGTTGTTAACAAAAACAAAGGCACACTTTTTCTGATTGATTTGTTAACTAGGGTGATTGATTTGTTAACAAAATTGATTAATTTGTTAACTGATATGATTGATTTGTTAACAAAATTGTTGATGAGTCAACTCAATTGATTGATCTATTAACTAATTTGACTAGAGAAAATTATGGTGGATGTGGATAATTGAGAAATTAAATAAATAAATTATTTAATTTCATGTGCACATGGGATAAATAAATAAAATATTAAATTTTATTCATTTGGAGGGAAATAGATTATTTAAATAAATAATTTGAATTTATTTATTTAAAGTGGAGAGAAATTTGATTATTTTAAATAAACAATTTGGTCCTTGATTTTCTTTTCCTAGTTTTACCATGATTTTGAAATCAAATTCTTGGAATAGTAGTAGCCATTTGTAGATTTTTCCCTGTATTACTAGTCTATTCATCAAATACTTAAGTGGCCCATGGTCTATAAAGAATATAAATGGTCTAGCTAAGAGATAGTGTCTAAACTTTGTAGTGTGTACACCATAGCTAATGCTTCTCTCTCAGTGTTAGTATAATTCCACTCTTCTTGTGATAATTTGTAGCTAGCATAGGTAGTTGGATGATCTTTGTTTCCTCATGGTTGTGGTAGTACTGCTCCAATTGTAGTGCTTGATACATCTACATGTACATGGAAAGGGATATTATAGTATATAAAAACTTGAATTGGTGCTTCTGTAATCTTCTTTTTCATGTGTCAAATGTTTCTTCACACTGCTTTGTCCATTGGAAAGTTCTACTTGTATTTTTCCTGAAGAGTTCTTCTATTGGTCTAGCTATTATCACATATCCATTGATGAATTTTCTATGGTACCAAGTTTATCCCAAAAATGTTTTTACTTTTGTTACTATCTTAAGGGCTAGTAGATTTAAATTTATAGCTATCTTTAGAGGGTCAACCATCAAATGTTCCATGCATATTATGTGACCTAAGAGTGTTCCAAAAGGTACAAAAAATAAAAATCTCTTCAAATTTAGTGAAATTTGTAGGCTTCTACATCATGATTAATCTATCTAGAGTAAACCAATCAAAATAGAGTATTATTTTTCATGTTAAACAAATTTTAATTTTTCCTAAGTCTACATGAGAAAATTTTAACAAAAAATATTCGAAAAACCATTTATCTGTGTTGTAATTGGCTCAAATTTTGAGCTCTTAAGGAAGGATTTTGCAAAAATACTATTTTGAGTAAAACAAACACACTAAAATCAAGGAGAAAAATATGGTGGGAGGGAAGTAGATGGCAATACTAACAATATTTAATTAATTTCTGAGTGGCTAAACTCTTGCCGGGAATTCGGTTATTAAATAAATAACGAGAATGTGAAGAAGCTAGATCTAGACAAGTGGCACAAGTTCCAGGAAAATAACTTGTAGGAGTTACATTCTTTTCAACAAGAGGAGAATGATGCAGAAACTTCTGGAGGTCATAACTTTTGACTCGGGGGTCTGTTTGAGCTGAAATTTGGTGGGCCTATGAAATAGCACAATTTCAAATTAAAAAGAATTAACATTTTTTCCAAAAGAATAAATTAAATCCTCTAGGAAAACACATGAAGAAGGAAAATATTACATTAATCTAGGTCTTCAATCACGTCCCTATCCTTATTCTCTTAGGCTCTTTGTCTTTGTCAATATTCTATAAATTCTAAAAGGCATCTATTCAATCTTTCTTTATCTAGACCCTGTAGGTAATCCAGCCTAAATTTTCACTCCCCATACTCAACATTCAAAAATTCCACCTTTCTTTTCCTTATCGGGAGGCTTTTCTCCAAGGTCTTGATTTGTACCTTCAATTCTATGAAGTGGTCTAAATCATGTGGAGTGACCTAGTCTAGGGCATTGTTGATCTCCTATTTCAATTTTTATTTGGTGTTCTCCACATTGTCAATTCTTGTACCTATAGTAAATGCTTGCTACCAACTACCTTGACAATCAAATCATTAATGTCATATTGTAAAGTAAGGGCCTCCTTCTGTTCTTTCAATAATTTAACTTTATACTCTACCATGATCTTAGAGGTGAAAGTAATTATCTCTATGCATCTTCTTAGGAAACTTTGACCCTCATTTGCAAGTATTCCTTCCTTCTTCAACTCCTAATAGTCTATAGTGTCTATTATTTCTAGCCATGGAAGGTTCTATGAATTGGTGCTCTCCTCAACCATCCAATATATATCTAGTAAAGGGAGGCTGTTGAATTGCTTGGTGTCATAGACTAGGTTTATGACATTTCCATCATTGAGCAAGTCAAAAGGAGCCTTGGGCCCAAAATTGAAGGCTTTCATTTGAGACCATGTAAGCCTTGAGTATCTCCTTCATGTTCATCTTGGTAGTTACCCCAAAAGTCTTCAAGAGTAGGGACATGCTTATGTGTAGATCCAACATGCTTTTCTACCTTATCCATGGGGTCATAGTTCCTCCTATCAAATATCTTCAAAATCAAGGCTGCCAATTCCTCATCTAAAGCTTTAGAATTAACTATATTTGAGCATGCATATCCTTAAAGTGAAATGGGGAAATGTATCCTACCTAGTGCTTGTCTGATAATTTCTTATGTACCTCAACAATCTACCTTGAGAATTCTAACAAAACCATCCTATCACTACAATATCTAGGAAGGAAGTAGGGGCTTCCTATGAATCCTAATAGTCTTATGTATGTGGATCTAGTAAATTGGATGAACTAGCTACCCCAGGTGGAAATTAAGCCCATAACATTAGTGGATAATTTTTTGGTCATTCCTCCTTCTACCTTCTCGATCATCTCAAACAAGAAGGCATCATTGACCCTCTTGAAATGTACATGTGCCCACTTAAAATCCAACTACAAGTAATGTTCGCACACCTTATTCCAACCTTCTTCCTCACCCATATCTCCTACTCTATGTAATGCTAGGAAGATGGCCTAATAGGCCATGAGGTACACAACATAAGAAGTCATAGAGAACTATTTGGTGGTTTCCATAGAGGTGAGTTGTTTATGAATGTTATCACTAATATTTTGGGCCTAATATATGAATTATCTATTGTCCAAGACAATGGAGATGTACTGATACATCTAAGTATTGTAGTCCTTGACACTTTCTTTTCCCATCACTTTGTTTAACATGCCATATATGTCATTGATTTCTATGTGGAAATCTGCATAGGTGAGCTTCTTTGGCACTTTTGACCATGTCCTTCTAGTATGAGAGAGACAATGTTTGTTTAAATTTTTTATGCATCATATTGCATATTTCTCATAGGATGTTGTAGTTGACTCCTCTGTGATATCAACCATAGGTCTGTGGTATGGGATATTAAATATAAATGAAATCATATCTACAGTTACATCTATTAAAGTATTTCTTGCATTGTACAAGATCTTCCTAGATTGTGGGTCATAAGATTGGTCACAATCTATGATTAATTATGGACACTTAAATAAGGATGGGAACCATCCTACCTAAGCCAGCCCTAAGTTTACCAATATCTTTGCTTTGTGGGTAGGGTTATCTCCATACATTCTTTCCCTAAAGTACTGGAGGTCCACATGTCCTAGGTCTCTATCTGTGAGCATCTATAGGGTGAACCCAATCTTAGTGGGCTTGATCACCCCTTGAAATGTGTACTTCATGTTGAGAGATACCTTTTTAGTCATTAATGTCTTGCAAGACCATAAAATCCATAGGAAGCCCATAAAATTTATAAAAAATCATAAAATTTGTGAAATTCTAAGTATTATGTGTTTTTTGTGGATTTGTGGGATCTGGATGAACATGGGAATTTAGGACTAAGTCTTGGGGGTGCATTTGGGGTATGTGGGTCTACAAAGATATATTCATTTTAATGCAACTTGAGCAAAACAAGGACTAGAAATAATATTAGGGACATAGGGACGTGGTACAAAAGTGATGAGATACCTTCACAACCCACATTCCTGCAAGTTATACTTCATGGGTTTGTGGACCACGAGAGGACTTAAGGAACAAGGACAAGTGCCAAAATGCAAAGGCTCCCCCAAATTCCACCTTCCCACAAGTGTTAACTACGCAGGTCTATAGGGATTGGAGGGACAAGAGGACCATGGACCATTTAAAGTTTGGGATAGTAATGGGATCTTGCAAACATGAAAAAACCTAATACCAACACAATTTAATGGAATCAACTTAACTCGAATCAATTTTAACACATTTCACCTTATCTAATCTTCTAACGATGTGTGTTGAAACACCTCATGGGGATTTAAGGTCCATGCCCTAAATGTAAATTTAAACACAATAGCTAACTCTAGGTCTAGAACCCAAAAAAAATTGACTCCAAAATTTAAAAAATCAAAATGCAATTAATTAAACACAAATGACCAGCTTAGATTAGACCCTAGCATGAAAATCACAAGAAAAAAGAGGGAAACTAACCTAAAAAATGATTGAAAGGCAAGGAACACACATGAGAAATGGAAGTCCTTGTTAGCAAGATAGAGCTAACACTAGAGAAACAATCACCCACCACAGAAGTAATGTACCAACAAATAATCCAAAAGACACAAGAAACACAAGGTTCAACACACCCTTTCTTATACTTGTTATAAGTAAATATGACACAAAGATAAATGATATATAGAGGAAAAAGAGGAGAAGAATGAGAGATAGAGAGAAGTTAGAGATAAGAAGAAGATAGATATATTGTAAGAGAGAACAATGAATGAATATATATCAATGTAATCACCTATTATATACATATATATAAGACACACCAAATTATTGGGACTCTCTTATGATGTGTTATGGTGAATATCATAGTTGTTAATTACTTCCTGTCATTATCTATTCATGTTCTTTCCTACCACAACCTTCTATAATCCACCACAATCACTCTAACTCTCTTCTTATCCCTTACACTCAAGTATAAATACTTTTCAAATGCCGAAGCACATATCCTTGATATGCGCTCATACTTTCCAACATCTTGGTTTTGTTGTCAGGATCCTGGTAAAAAAAGGATAGAAGAGGGGTTGAAGACTACAAATATAGTATTAGTACTAATAGCAGTAGTTATAGTACTGATAGCAGTAGTTATAGAAAAATCATGCTAAATAGCAATAGTTAGAGTACTGATAGTGAGGATGCTATGGAAGCTTAGCTTTGGAATGAGCCATAAGCTAGATCTAGGAAAATAATGGTCACAAGAAGAATCTATAGCCTAAGGAAAGTTGAAAAAAATTGCATTCAAACTATTTTGAATGATGGGAACCCACTACAAAATCCAAAGGAAGGACACAATGGAGAGAAAAAACATACTAAAATTTCAAGAAATTTGAACCACATTTCATGTGGTATTTCACATATTAAGCTTCCTCAATATTCTAAGGTAGGAGATTTGTTAACATGCCTAGAGAATATGGAAAAGATATTTAGGAAGGAATACTTGAGACTAGAAGCCCTTCAAGATACTCTAATATGTAGCATGGAAAGATGGTGGTACACCCACAAACTCAACATCCCAACTTGGAAAGAATCTTCAATTCTTATAAAACTAGGTATTTACCAAAAGAAGGAGACTAGAGACTCACTCCAAAATATTGTGACAAGGTGGAACCTAAGTTGCACCTTCAAAATTGCATCAAGAGTGAACCAATAGGAGAGAATGTGATGAAATACTATACACCCAACTTTTCTATTAAGCATTATTACCTATTGCAAAAACATGGTATATTAACCAAGAAAAGAGATGAGAAACCAGAAGCCAAGTGATGGTACAAAATGGATTTTATAAAACATTTGCATTTCAACAAGCTTATCCATAACACACTCCAAAAGATGAAGCAAATAATTTTATCTCTGATAGAAATAATCATTCACAAGGAACATCAAGATATACCACCAAAGGAAAAACGCATTTGGAACTTGATAGAGTGGATGGATAAGGTTTAAACTCCAGTGTAAAAGTTATGCAAAACTTCTAGAAAGATTGTGGAATTCAAAGAAGAAAACCCTCAAAATTTAAAAATAGAAGTGGCGGTAGGAAAAAGAGAGATAGCCACTGATAATGAGATATTAAAAAAGTACTTTAACAAACCATTAAATACTAGAGAAGAAAATATAGCCTCGGAAGAAAGCCCCAAGTTGGCCGAAATTGGAGATTACTGGGATGAAAGACAAGTGATCCAAGTGGTGGAAGTATTAAAAGATTATGAAGACCTATTTCCCAAGACTTTTATTGACCTAAAAGGTATAAAAGAAGAGGTAGGAACAATGAAAATACAATTGAGGGAAGGGACCAAACCACAAAGGAATAGACTATATCAACTGAACCCCAATGTCAAAACAAGAGGGAAAGAAAAACTTGGCAAAATGTTAGCAGATTGAATCATCGAAGTAGTCGAAGATGTAGAATGGATAAGCTCCATGGTGGTTCCACAACCCATTCCCCACTCTTTTTATAGAAGAAATACTAGAATCGGCAGTAGGAAGGGAGATCTACTCATTTAAAATGGATTCTCAAGTTATCCCCAAGTAAAAATCTAGGAATAAGATCAACCAAAGACTACATTTGTGAATAAATGGGGGTCCTTTATGTATATTATAATGTCATTTGGTCTAAATAACACCCCTATAGTTTTCAACATAATTATGATACATGCATTTAATGACTTTATTCATAACTTCTTAGAAGTATACCTAGATGATTGGATAGTATGTGGACTAATTCAAGATCATGTTCAAGTACTATGAATAATGTTGGAATGATGTATAGGCCTACAAATTTCACTAAATTTAAAGAGATTTTTTTTTGTACCTTTTGGAACACTCTTAGGTCACATAAAATGCATGGAACATTTGATGGTTGACCCTCTAAAGATAGTAACAAAAGTAAAAACATTTTTAGGATATACTTGGTACCATAGAAAACTCATCAACGGATATGTGATAATAGCTAGACCAATAGAATAACTCTTGAGGAAAAATACAAGTAGAACTTTCCAATGGACAGAGCAATGTCAAGAAATCTTTGACACATTGAAAAAGAAGATTACAGAAGCACCAATTCAAGTTTTTATATACTATAATATCCCTTTCCATGTACATTTAGATGTATCAAGAACTACAATTGGAGTAGTACTACCACAACCATGAGGAAACAAAGATCATCCAATTGCCTATGCTAGCTACAAATTATCACAAGTAGAGAGGAATTATACTAATACTGAGAAAGAAGCATTAGCTATGGTGTATGCACTACAAAGTTTAGACACTATCTCTTAGCCACACCATTTATATTCTTTATAGACCATGAGCCACTTAAGTATTTGATGAATAGACTAGTAATATAGGGAAAAATCTACATATGGCTACTACTATTCCAAGAATTTGATTTCAAAATCATGGTAAAATTAGGAAAAGAAAATCAAGGACCAAATTATCTATCTAGAATTGACATAAGAGAAGAGATAGGATAAATAGAGTAAGAATTACCTAGAACAAATTAATTTAGAATCAATGTAGTACTAGAAGAGCTCACAGAAGTAGCACAATTACTATCCATAGGAAAATCTCTGGAGAATTATTCCAAAAATGACAGACACGAGATTTTAAAGAAGTCATTACCATATAAATTAACTGAATGAGAACTCCACATCCTAGACAGAGATGAAATTTTAAGAAGAGTTGTTTAGAACATGAAATAATTAGTATTATAAGAGAAGAACTCAAAGGAATATCAAGGGGACATAATTCAAGGGAAGGAAATACAAGAAAGGTGTTACTAGTAGGACTATGGTGGCCTACATTATTCAAGGATACAAATAAGTATGTAAGATAATGTAACATATGTCAAATAGTAGGGAAACCAATCACAAAAGATGGAATGCGCCTATGACCACTACTAGTACAACTCCCATTTGAGAAATGGGTAATTGATTTTATTCAACCCATTGACCCCCCAATGAATAAATCAAAAGCAAGATTTATCATAATAGGGGTTGGTTATCTTACAAAATTGGTGGAAGATTAAGCATCCAAAGATTATACATCTCGTGAACACCACTATAAAGTTTATTTACTAGAATATTATCACAAGGTTTGGTTGTCCATTAAGAATAACAAGTGGCCAAGGAAAATATTTTGTTACTAGAACAACTGCATATCTATTGGGCACGTTCATGATAGCACATAACAGGATTAATCCTTACCACCTTCAAGTAAATGGAGTAAGTGAGGCAATAAATAAGATCATAGGCACTATACTTATAAAAATGTGCAATGGTAACACTACAAACTGAGACATCAAGATATTAGTAATATTATGGGCTTACAGAACAACTTATAAATACTAACAATTTGTTTTCCATTTAAATTAGTATATGGAGTAGATGTAGCATTACTTATCTAATATATTGTACCAAATTTGAGACTAACCAAAAATTTATAGTTTAATGAGGAAAAATCCTTACAGGAAAGATTGGAGGAACTAAGAAAATTAGATGAGAAAATGTTGTTAGCAACATATCACTAGAGCTTAGAGAAGAAGTGATAGAAAGTATGGAATGATAGGAATTTATGGAAAAAAATCCAAATAGGAGATACAGTTCTCCTATATAATAAAAAATTGAAGAAATAGGGGAAATTAAAGATATGATGGTCAAGACCATATAGGCTTATCTAAATATCTAAATCTGGAGCTATCAAATTATACACACTAAAAAACAAAATACTAAAGGACTATGTCAATGGTGCAAGACTTAAACATTGTTATGATGAAACATAAGAAAATAAAAACATGTGGAAAAAGCAACACAATGATGTAATATAATGTAATACTAACAAAAAGTGATTTTATGTGAGAAACACTCCAATGAGAAAAGTGGCATGAACAATAGAGGTAGGTAGAAGCATTAAATGTAGAGCCCTCATTGAAGATTTATAAAAGTTGATACCCTCCAAGCAAAATTCACTTGTAAAAAAATTGTTAAGAGCTTTACTAGGAGAAGAAAGAAAGAAGATTCTAGAAGAAAGAAGTGATTGTTAGCAAAGGAAAGAAAGAGGAAGTGGTTATAGAAAATGGAAACACACATTCTGGTTGAAGTCGCCAACAACCAATGTCTAAAATAGAAGAAGTTCCCTTACAAGGCTATGGAGATGGACCTAGTCAGTACATTCTTAAACATTCCTACCAATATTATATATATATATATATATATAAGATGTGCAAAATAACATACATGATAGCTTAATATGGATTGATCACACCACCTTCGAATCCCTTAGAAGGATGTTGTTAAAACCTAGATTTGAGGAATACCTCTTATAAAACTAGTAGAATACCAATTTCAAGATGGACACATGGAAAGATTCTCTAAATTTATCAGTTCAACATGAGTAGATCTACATAGTTCTAAGCTACATTCATGATGAATACATGTATCTAGATCAACCTCACCGAATTACAAAAGAATCAATCCATGTAGTCACAAGTTTGTGCAATAAAGGGATCTACCTTCAAAGAAGAAAGTAAGCAACCAGAAAGTGACCCAAGTCATGGGAGAAACACTACATGGGAGGAATCTATCCATTGAGAAAATTCTAAACTTTGAATTAAGGTATGTCACTCAAGACATAGCCCACAAAATATAATATACAAACCATAAAGGGTCCATGATAGCAACAACTATTTTAATTGCATATGACATGGTGGTCCAAGGAAAATAGGTGGATTTGTGTGAAGTCCTCTAGGAATAACTAATGGAGAATCTCACCAAGACCAAGGGATCTTACCACTACACATTCTGGTATGGATCTCTAATTATTTATTTACTATTCTATTTCTTAAATGCACTTGCATCATTCACATGAAAGATATGGCAACAAGAGTCCATTATTGTGGATCAAATAAATGAGCATGTAAAACACTTTCAAGTAGATACCTCATATACTCAAGTATATTAGAATTTCTTCAAAGCATTTTAGGAGAAAATGTAGGCAAGAGGTAAAATTTCCTATGATATAGTAAGAAAGCATTTACAAGATCTCACCTTTGTTGTAGATAAAGATCATATCTTCATAGAAGCAGTCAAGATGAGGACATCATGGATCCCACAACTTTCATATGAAGTAATTGATGAATTAATTCATGGAAATGTTAGGGCATTACTGATCCTTCCTAAAGATAAAAAGGTGGCAAGATCTGGCACATACCAAGAATTCATGGATAGACAAACAAACCAAAGGGCCAAGGAACACCTACAAAAGAACAAAGAGAAGCTACACAAAAAGTGGGGAATACCAAAGTATCCCACCCCACTAGAGGTCATAGAAGTTTTAGATTCACTTCTTTCAATTAAAGTAGGTCCATCACAAGTGCGACACTTGAAGTGCCTAAAATCAGATTCTTTAGTGTTTGAAATAAGAGTTCACAAACAAACCAAACTTTAGGGAAAGAGGAATTAGAAAAGTTATAACCATAGATAACTACAAGGAGAAGATTGGGTACTTCATCACTGCAAACACCAATAAAAATAACAAAATCACTAGAGGGAGAAGCTATAAAATCCATACTACAAATGAGCAACGAGAAGAAGAAAGGAGACTAATGGTGGGGTAGAAAGAAGTAGCAATAAAAAATAAAATAATCCCTATCAAGACCAATAGAGACTATAGAAATAAAGGTAGAAGAAGAGGAGGAGGAAGAAGTAGCTTCAGAACATTCACCTCCAAAGAAACCTAAGGCATCAACTCCCACCGCAACATAAGTGAAATAAAGGAAATAGAAAACACAACAAGAAATAATTGAAACAAAGGCAAACAAAAAGAAATAATGGAGGAGAAAGAAAAACCACTAGATGCAAAAATATTATTCAAGAGATTATTCACTCTAGGCATCCTCCTTATCATTGCATAGATGTATCCATTGATAAATGAACAAAATAAAGCCACAATTCTAAAGGTGATGATAGAATATATCCTAGATTCAATGCAAACATTTGTGGAGATAATCACAGACTTTCTAGATGAATTAGTAACAATCCTTCAAAAAAAGGGAAGAAATGATAAGGGCCAAAGAAGAAAAAAACAAGCATTAGATGTAGTTGTGGCAAAATTGTCACCAGAGCAAACGATAAAATTGAAACAATTATAGTAGGAGGAACTGAGATCAAAACATAGAGTAGATACACTCCTATCTCAAGAGAAGGAAGAAATACAAAAATTTTAAAATGAAACTAAGGAGGCCACACAAAAATCATACACCACCTTGATCCAAAAAGAAAAATAAGAACAAATATAGGAGAAAAAACTAGAGAGAGAGAGAGAAGAAAAGATGCAGAAGGAGAAAGAGGAAAAGATATAGAAGGAGAAAGAGGAAAACTTGAAGAGAGACAAAGAGAAGAAATTGTAAAATGAAAAGTTATAGAAAGAAGAAAACTAATGAATACAGAAAGAAAGACTACAAACGGAGAAGATAAGCAGTGGCAAGAAGAAAGTTTACAAAAAGATAAAGAAGACAACTTGTAGAAGGAAAAAGAAGCACAATAACAAAAAGAAATAGAAGAAAAAGAAAAGAAAGCACAAAAATAAAAGATTGCACAAGAGGAGGAGCAAGTTGAACAAGTAGGACCACAATAGTTGCCTCCACCACCTATGTCGCCTTCTCCATCCTAGCATATGATGAATCAAATCAAGTAGATCTTAGTAGAGTAGAAACAACTACAACCACTTCCATCTCCTCCAATCTTGCAACTTATAATCAAAAACTTGGATAAATTCTCACCACTAGAAAGATTCCAACTAGGGGATACTACAAGAGAGGAATTACTAAAACAACAGGTTGATAGAGCAGATATAGTAGAAGATGTTCTAAGTACACTACAAGTAGCATATCCACAATTATCAAGGAACAATTTACCTACTCTAGGCCAATAACTTAAGCATTTTATAGAAGACATAATATAGAGGGTGTGAATCCAAGAAGATGTGGTAAGGGAAAGGTTGATGGAAGAAATTAGGAAAAAAGTAGCTAGAATAAATGCAAAAGAAATGTGCCACTACACACACAAAATTAGAAGTAGTACTAAGGAATATGCAAACCGTATAGTCTAACGTAAAATTCCAGTACCAATTTTGTTTGTGATGGATGACAACAACAAAAGCATTGAAAGTACAGTTGAAGCAGATTGAAAATTAAATTATGCATAAGACATCTAACAATATTAGAATGGAAGCCAAAGAGAACTCATGGAGACCTTGCATAATCAGTACCAATAATTCAAGAACAAAGGAAAGAACTTAGAGCTTAAATAAAACAGCTAGGAGAGGTAGTCATCCTTTGTCTTGCTCATCTAATAACCCTACTAGTAAAATTAAATAAGATTACAACGTAGATACAAGATACTAGAGATAATAGAAGGAGAAAAAGCATTACTCAACATCAAAGGATAGATAATCATATACAACAAGGAATCATCCAATAGGAAAACATCTATACTTAGCTTCAAGCAATATACAAGAACATTCTTCCTTGAAGTACAACAATCTTCAACAATTTTGTGGAATAAAAGTTTGTTAACTTTAGCAAGATAGAGCCAAGATGTCTTGAGAACAAGACATTATTTCAAAGGGGGATGATGTTAGTGGGATAGAGCCAACATTAGAGAAAAAATCACCTGCTATAGAAGGAATGTGCCAACAAACAAGCCAAAAGACACAAGAAACACAATGAGACACATCCTTTGCTTATACATGGGTATAAGTAAAGAAGTTACAAAGACATAAGATAGACAGAGGAAAAAGAGGGAAAGAACGAGAGATAGAGATAAGATAGAGATATTGATAGAAATAGAATGTAATATGTATAAGATAGGCTATAGATCAACCCATGAGTATATAAGAGAGAACAATGAATCGATATATCTAAATGTAGTCTCATGTTTTATACATATATAAGACACTACAAATTATTGGGACTCTCTTATGATGTGTGATGGTGAATGTCATAGTTGTTAATTATTTCATTTTATTATTTGCACATGTTCTTTCCTACTACAACATTTTATAATCCACTACAGTCACTCTAACTCTTTTCTTATCCCTAACACTAGGTATAAATACAATTTTTCAAGTATCTAAGCACAAATCTCTAATATATGCCCATACTTGTCAATAGTCCACATGAATTGAGAAGATATGAATGCAAAATCCTCATAGAAAATGGTCATAATGCACTACAAATAAACAAGGGAGGTCTCAAGAGCATGAGAAATGTCTTTTCTAAGATCTAAAGAGTGAAAATGTAAAATCAAAGTGACAAAATGGACAAGAAAATCACATATAAAGCCCCCAAAAATCCCACACAAATGCATTAATGACCAACTATGGTTTAATGGAGTCGTGGGGGATAGAAGGACATGAGACTTTGGTCCAAGTGTGAAAGACCCTAAGAACCTTGAGGTTCTACAAGTCCTTCCAAGTGACTTACATAGAAAAAACATGAAACAAAGAGTGAGAGGTGGAGGGACATAAGGACTTGGGACCAAATCTAGAAGTCCTTAGAACCTATGACGCTTTGCAAAAGCAAACAAAACCAAATAGTTAATGAGACCAACGTAGGGAGAAAAGGCATAGGTAGACTTGGGATAGGTCCCTAGGTCCCCAAAAACTTCAAAAAACCTACAAAAGGTAGAACACAAAAAATCAAAGACACTTAACCTATTCATACTAATTTTAGGGCTTTTTAGGATTTTTAAACAAAAAAACATCATAAAAAATAAAATCAAACAAGCCAAGACAATTGTAAGTCTTAAGAAAAAAACTTAAAAAGGACCTAGAAAGACATCACAAAGGAAAAGTAAAAGAGACAGTCCCCACTTTGCAAAGCAAAGGAGGGGCATGTATGCAAGGCATAAAAAATGGAAACTCTACTGGGAAAATGTTCCTAAGCATTTTGAGATACATATATCCTTCAAGAACCTAACATCTCTAGTTCTAATTCACTAAAATAGATAAAATAAAATAGATGCCATCAAAGAAATAAGACATCATAAGGCACCTATATTTTCCCATTATCTCTTCTTCCTCTCTTTCTCTCTTTGTGTAAGCCCATTCATGAATTTATCTCAACTCATAGGCAATGAAGTCTATTTTTGGGTTGGGAATCATAGTGGCCATCATAGAATAAAGTAACCTTCAGATTTTTCACTTTAAATTAACTCAGAACACCTAATCCTAGCCAACTCGAGAATATTTAAGGTATTTATAGAGTGTAAGACCTCAGGCACTCCATCTGTGAACCTCATAACACTTTAGTCCTTAATAGAAACTAGCATTCCTAAGTTTGAGATGAATGAATATAGAACTAAAGGTACCAAGTTAATGACTGACTCAAATATTAGAAAATACCAACAATAGAATTCCATCAAACCACCTTCTAGCACCACCTTGAGACAAACCCACCCCTACTGAAAGAGGTATACCACCCTCAAAGAAACCTAACTAAATAAATAAAAGGGAAAGAAAACCAAAACTTAAATAAAATCAACAAAACACCTAGGAACAAAACTATCAATACAAACACTACACTACCAAAGCAAGATCAACTAGGAAAATAGACAACCAAAACAGACTTGAAACAACCAAAAAAAACAATTAAAACACCAATACCTAAACTAACTATGTACAAAGGGGGCCCTTTAGACCTCTAAGCATTGAAATAATGTTTGAGATACTATCCATTAACTAGTAATGGAACAAGCTCTCTAATGAGGGGGTCAATCCTAGAACACACAATAACATAGATTGCACACAGAAAATAGGAATGTTCTTTTATTGATTTGGACAACACATTACATTACAAAAATTGGAATCAAATCAGAGGATGAATCCTCAATAGGTCACAACAGATTACAACTTCCTTCCTCTAGATTCTAGACCATTTTTTCCTTCTGTAGATTCAAATCTACTAGGGTTTCTATTTTCCTTGTTTTTTCTTGACTCTCCACTTTCCCCTCATTCTCTACTACCCCAAAGGATTCCCAAAAATGGTCATAAATAGTCCTTTTTGGCTCCTTCTAGCCAAAATTTTGAAATTTGTAACTCCCTCCAAAAATAGGTCAACTTTTGAGAGCCATAACTTTTGATTCGGGTGTTTGATTGATGAATTGTTTGATGTGTTAGAAAGCTCGCAAAGTTCTCTACACACTAAAAATATGATCTGTCAATTCCACCCATTTTCGGGGTTGGACGGGGCCTCTAAGTGTCTCATATCTGACTTTGAAACTTTTTCAGGGGTTTTAAAGAAATAGAAACTTTAATATCTTTCAACCCACAAGTTATCTTTAGCCAATTCCTTCATCAAAGGTCATATTTTTCAATTCCGAAGCTTTGAGTAAATGTTTGCTTCCATAGTGCTCAAATGCAAACTTTCTAAAAATAGCAGTTGCCTATTTTTAGCAAGTTGGAAAAATTGAAGGTTCTACATCATTATTCAAGAAATTGGGTATCCAAAAATACCAAAATTAAAAGGACCAAAAAACAAAATAATCAATTTTTTGGTGATGCAAGATTTCCCTTACACCACTAAATGCTCTTGTATCTCTCCAATCAAAGAATTGATCCTAAAGGTATTCTCTCCCAAGATCTTTGATATCTGAAAAGGTCCAATCTATAGTTTCTCAAAATTGGGGTGTTCTCCTTTCTTTTCTCTTGCTTTATCCCAAAGGAGGACAAGGTCGTCTATCTTAAAGGCCTTCACGTTTGCCCTCTTATCAAACAATCTCTTGACTACCACCTAATGTTTCACTAAATGTCCTAATGCAGCATCCATCTTTTCCTCTAAATTCAGTAAATTAAAAAGCATTTCCTCAACCTTATTATTAGTTTCTAAGTAGTCTTTTACAAATTGTAAGGTTTGGATCATCAAATTGACTAGGAAAACAAGGTTAATCCCATAAACAAGCCGGTAAGGGGATGTCCCTAAGGAAGCCCTAACCCTAGTTCTATCTACCCATCAAGCATGTTTTAACTATGTATGCCAATCTTCATGATTCATCTCTAACAATTTCTTAATTACATCCAATAAGTTCTTAATAATAGAGTTGGTAACATCATTTCCTTGTGAATAATGATTAGAAGAAAACTTTAAGATTCTCTTATGTTCAAAAGTCTATTGCAATAATTTAGCTAATGAAAACAAAGACTATTCTCACATAATAGAGAAAATGGCATTCAAAACCTAGTGATGATGTGTTCTTCCAAAAATTTAATCACTACCTCAGTGGTGCAGTTCTTGCATGCTTGATCTTTAGTCCACCTCATGTAGTAATCTGTGTCTTAGAAGGATTTCTTTCTTTATGAGTATATGTCTGGAAACTTTGATACCTCCTCACATGTTGATGAGCATCCTTAAATAGATGAGGTTGATAGTAACCTGCTCTGAGAATTTTATGAGCTATTGCATCACTTGAGCCATGTCCTATTCCAGACTTTTCATGAAATTCTATCAAGACCTGACTTGCTTATCTCTTGTTGAAGCACCTCAAGTATATAGTTGCCTAATTCCTTCTATAGAGAACATTTGCCTTCATCATGTAATTACTACTTTTCATTCACATTTCTCTTCTATGAATTGAATTTAAATTCTCTAGGCTCTAATTGCTCAACAAATAATAAACAAGATCTGTGTACCATTCATCATCTATAGTAGTATCTACAGTGTATTTTTTACAAATTAATTGTGTATCTTAGCCAAGGACTTAGAGAGTCCCTATTCTCTTACTAGCTTCATAGGTTGAATCTCTAAATCACATTCTTGCAAATTTTTCATCCACTTCTACACCTTTCTCCTAGTTCATTTTTCATCAACATAGATTTAACGAGCCTATCCGAAACTATAGCAAAAATTTTACTCAAAATATAGTGCCTAAACTTCATCATCTATCCCTTACCAAAGAAAAGGCCTACTTTTCCATATAGGGGTACTTGACTTCTATATTTTTGAAAGGTTGGCTCATAAAGGCTATGGGTCTCTCATCTTTGTCCTCCTTCTTCTGAGCTAGCATAGCAGCACATGAATGTTTTGATGCAAAAGAGTAGATGTAAAAAGGCTTCTTATAATCTACGCTAATCAAAACATAAGCATTAGAAAGTGATTCCTTAATGTAGGAGAAATTATGTTGGCTTCAACAATCCATTATACTTTTGCATTCTTCTTGAGTATATCATTTAGAGGCCTAATTATTTTGGGAAAACTAGTAATGAAATTTCTCACAAAGTTAATTTTTCCAATTTAAAAGGACTTAGGTTCCTTCATACTTACAAGAAATGAGAACTTTTGAATGGCCTCAACTCTTTTAGGGTCAATGGAAATCCCTTTTTCAAAAATGACATGCCCTAATAACTTACCCTCAATAACCCTAAAGACACATTTCTTGGGATTCAAGGAAACTCCATACTCCTTGAATCTTTGTAGGATTTTTATTAAATTAGATACATGATGCTTTCTATTTTTATAGAATACTGTCAAATCATCCATGTAATCGATAACGCACTTGTCGACCATATCCTTAAATGCAATGTCCATGGCTATCTGAAAGGTAGCACCTATGTTAAGTAGGCCAGAATGCATACTTCAGTAGGCAAATGTGCCCCATTTTATGGTGAAGGTAGTCTTCAGTTTGTCTTCATACTTAACCATAACTTGATTATACCAAGTACCCATTAAAAAAGGACATCATCTAGGATCCATTCACAATCTACAACACTCATCCAAACAAGTAAGTGGGTAATTATCTTTTTCAGATGCCCTATTGAGGTTTTAAAATCCAACATATAATCTTATGTCTCTATTTTTCTTCTGGACTAGGACAAGGTTAGCAACCCATGTTGAATGCCTAATAATAAATATGATTCTTGTTGATAACAATTTATGCACCTCTTTTAGAATCAAAGGTTCCAAAAGGGATTTTACTAGTTGTTGTTTCTATCTAAAACGTTTTGTACCTTGCTTTAATAGGATGGTTTAAGTAGTGATAGAGGTATCAAAGGTTTTTAGATCTTCATAACCCTATATAATTACCTCTTGATAATATTTTAATGCATTAATTATATCATCTTTCTCCTCTGGATTACACGCTTTCCGTATAAACACATTCTTTACCTATTGTTCATCTCTTAAATTATGGGCATCATATTACCTCCTTCCAAATTGGGCGATACTCTTTGTAATACCACACGATCCATATCAAATAGACTTTCCAATGCCATCATTCCCTTTGGGATGCTATTAGTCTTAGTTTAAAGATTCCTTCATCATCTACTTCAAAGGGGTCCCTTTCTAATTCATCAATGACCTTAGTTTTAAAAACAATTAAATTAGTAATAAAGTCTAAAATGTGTTTATCATCTTCAAACAACTAAAAATTTCTGACATTATCTAGGACTACAGGTATGGGCACCAATTCTATTAAAAATATTTTTAACCTTGAATTAGCCATCTATTCCAAAGTGCTAGCAGCCACCGCTAGCACATCTACAATTTGATTCTTCCCTCTTGGGATGGATTTAATGTTGAAAGCATCAAAGTCCTCAATCAAGTCCCAAACCCTATTTAAGTAGGTAGTAAGTCTTTTATCATGACATTCATATTGACTTCTAACCTACTTGATCACCAATTTTGAATCCCCTTAGACTTATAACTTCTTATCCCTTTTTTCATGTGCCAAGAGCAAGCCTCTTATCATTGCCTCATATTCTTTTGCATAGTTACTATAGGTAAATTGTAACCTATAAGATGCCAAGAAAGTCTTTCCTCTCGGATTAACCAACTCTACTTTTGCACCACATCCCTATTTATATTTTGATCCATCAAACTTCAGAGTCCACATAAGGTTATCATCTAAAACTTTGGACTCTCTTTTGGGTTGTTTATCTAGTTTTGGTATGTTCAAGGGATCTCCTTGTGCTTCAACAATATCCAATTTTAATGCCTAGGATTTTGACATAAGAGAACCTTTTGTTTCTACAATATATTCAATGATAATATCTAGGTTTGGTTTCAAAGAAACAACATCTACCTTCTTAATAGCATCTAAGCATGTTGAACAAGAAAATTTTGAATGATACTCACCATGGACTCAGCACCAATTAGGAAGTAATAGATTTGATGTACATACCTTGGTGCCTAGAACCTTCTTGTCATTAGTTAATTTTTTCATGAATTCAAAAATATTTGAGTTCAAATTAGTTTACACCTTATGAAGAGATTCTTGAGCATTCATTGCTCCATTAGTACTACCTAGATCTAGAGTAACAAAAGTAGTCAAGATCTCATCTACCTCCTATATGCCTATGGTTCAACTTCAGCATATGTAATCTTATTTGGGTGGTTATATTCATTGATCATATATTTTATCCTTTTCTCACTTTCAATCTTGATCTAATTTTGATTTCCCCTCCATGGTAACCACAAATGTGAGAAGTCAGTGGCAAAGTGGAAGTGTTTTCCTTGATTTTCAAAATTTGTCACATTTGACCTAAAAATTTGAAGCACTTAAATGTGGAATCTTGAAAAAAGTTAGTAAATATGAAATGTAGTACTCAGAGTCTAGTTTCCAAATATGTAATTTTTTTTAATACCCAGATGATACAAATTGATTTTTAATAGGTGTTTCTAAAAACTACTGTTTAAAAGTCACTTTTATTTTACTATACCATGCACATGTACGTCATCCATGTTTTGACCTAAATAATCATATTTTTCTAAATGCTTTTGGGAAAAGATTCATAACTCACTGAGGCACGTTGTCCATATTTTTATGTAATTTTTTATTGAATATTTTTTTTTTGTTAATTTTTGATTGGCCATTTTTGGTGTTTTAAAAAATCGTCGTGTACGTCACGCATAAGATGACCTAAACTTATCATTTTTTGAAATTTTTTTTTTTCAAATTGAAAAGAATTGTTTGAAGTATGTTTTTTGTACAATTTTTTTACAAAAAATTGTTTTGATAAAAAGTTATTAAAATATTAAAAAAACCCTGATAATTCAAGTTTATGGACCTATTTCATCATAAATTAATTAAAAAATAGAAAAATAATCCAATTGTAAAAAAAATTTACATATTTGGAATCTACACTGTCTCATCTATAATGGGTTTCAATTTCATCAAAACATTCTGTAAAAAAGGCCTTCAGACATATGCCCAAAGTCACTATTTTGTTGTGACATTGACAGGACCTTCAACTTGCAGTTCAAACTAGGTCCAAAGCCAAGGGTTGGGTTCCCAAGCCTTTTTTCCAACCCAAAACCCATAGCAAAAATGGGGTCAGAAATTCAAATTTTATGAAACGGGATCCCGTTCTATAAACGGGATCCCGTTTCATAAAAGGTTAATATTTTAACCTTTTTGAAATGGGATCCCATTTTGAAACGGGATCCCGCTTTTGGCTCGAGATCCTGAAGCATAAAAAATGGGATCCCATTTTGGTTTACCTGATTTCGGGTTTTTTTTCTAAGTCTGAAACTTCCACCTTAAGTGGACTCATCTTTGTGCATTTACCCACACAGGGATTCGAATCTAATTGGATGTGAGCATCTTTCATCTCACACTCAACATTAACTTCAAACTTGTCCATCTATATTACCTTCATACTAGTCTTGCTAGAGACCAACCCTAACTTCTAACAAATAGAATGTGGCATCACATTTCCAGATGCACCTAAATCTACTAGACAATTGTGTAAATTTTTACCAAAGATTTCGATGTTCAACAAGAAGGGTGGTGAGTCTAATGTGTCCTTGTACATAGCTACAAATGCATCTGCAATAGATACTACCTTACCCCTATCCTTCTATGGAATTGTATCCTTCTCATTTTTGTCCAAGGAGTAGATTAATACTTCTCTTTGCATTGGACAATTTTTTAAGACATCAAAGAAAGACAAGTTAGCCTCAATTTTCTTCAAATCTTTAGTAACATCATAGTTGTGGTGTACTGGGACATAAGACTTAGTACTTGTAGAAATATTTTGCCTTTATGATCCCCCTTGAGGACCCTTGTTGGATTGTTACTTGCATTTAGATCTAGTGGAGTGGGCACATTACTTGGAGGAATCAAATATGTAAGAGGCTCTTTATTTTTGTTCCTCAAAAAGTAATTGTTTCTAGCTTATTGAAAATCTTAGATCTCATCATTTTCCTACATTGGTCATTATCCTCTTCAAAAGGAAACACAAATGTATCTAGCAGCATTGCAATACCTATGTCTCCCTATTGTCCAGTCCTAGTATTACCATCATTCACAACCTATTGAGTTGCTTGGGCTATCCTAGAAATTTCTCCATTTCTAAGCAATTCAATTCTAAGTGAGTAGATGTGTCATGGAGTCTACACAAATTAGGTAATGAATTAAATTTAGTAAGATTAAAAGAAGTGGACTAACTCCCTGGTGCCTGATTTGGATTATCCAATTGGCTAGGGACACCCCCATTATTGGTCCTAGTATTCTATTGCATGTTAGGTCTTTGATGATTAAATCCTAAGCTCTACAAATTTTGATTTTGAGGATTGCCCTAATTATGAAATTTGTTTTGATTTTTTGCATAAGGAGGGTTAATCTTGATTCATGTAATCTCATTTGTTACCTGTGCAAGAGTCCTTTTTTATTCTTCTAATGTTGATGTCAAATGGGAAGTTTGATCTTGAGTTGATTGCACACCATTTGATGATGGTCCTACGTGATTTGCTAATTGTACATTAGTTGTTGGGACTTGGTTTACTACTTCAAAGAATAAATTTCCAAAATGTTGTGAAATATTGAGAACAACAAGATTATTTTAAATTTGCCATGGATAAAAGAGCATGGTTGTAGGGAAAATGTAGCTGAGCAGTTGCTGATATACGTACTAATTTTGTCCTTGAGTAGCAATGTCTGGAATAGGATTTAAAATAGGGGTATTTTCATCAAAGCATTGTTAATAGTTGGGATCTAATTTAGCTTTCCTAGATACCTAGAGAAGGCAAGGTTCCCAAAGCCCCACCTGTCATAGGGTTCATTTCTTGTTGCAACTTAATAACCTCATATTATGTAATAGCCAAATTGGTTAAGTTTCCTTGAGTTCTTTTCATCAAAATTGAAATCAGAGGATTAATAGCCCTAAGTTAAACTTTGATAGAAACATCGTCTATCACAACATATGGATTTTTAAGCTTCTTATAGATTTTATGAAATCTTGTGTTAAACATAGTTAAAGGCCATGTTGGTTCTTTCCTACAAATATAAAATTGATGATATAATATTGTTGGATTTGTGTAAACCCTCAATTGATTTATCAAAGTTCTCTAAATCTATCCATTGGGTTGTTGATTTGGATGGTAAACTAAGATACCAGGAGTATGCAAGGTCACCCAATGAATAAGGAAAAAGTTTGCATACTACATCTTGGTGTGGAATCCCATCCCTAATAATTGAATCTTTAAAGGCTTGAATGTCCTCTTCAGCACTCCGTCCTTCTCTCTAAATGAACTTTGGACAAAATATTTCATGATTTCTAGTCATTTCATGGAGATATCCAAGAATAGAAAGAGGAGAGTGCTCTGTAGAAAAGTAGGTCAGTGGCAAGTTTTGTGTTGTACTGAAAGAAATGATTTGAATTTGAGATCTAAGTGGGCTAGTAAATCTAGTGTTTTTTATTTTACTTTTTCCCCTATCACTCCTAGTTTTTATATGTTTATTAAGTTCTATGAACCATGCCTTTCTAGATGAGGTAGATCTAGTAAACTTCATTGTCTAACTAGAAAAACACTTAGTTGGTCTAGTCTAGTCAATTCAAATAGCCATTCTGATGCAGGAGCATCCGGGTCCACAAGCAATCTTGCATCAACCAAAAATATTTCTTTGGTTTTGTTATGTTTTCAGCTTTCTATTTTGTTGGTTTCAGCTTGTTTTTTCTTCAGGAGACTTTCAGATGCTTTTTCATCAAAAAAAATATGGGTATTGTAGAAGAGCTTAATGGGTATCTCCATTTCAAGTTTGGTACAATTTGGAAAAATAGATAATTTTTTATTGGATCAAAAGCATGGGTATTGTTAAAGAGCTTAATGGGTATCACCAGTTCAAGTTTGGCACAAATTGGATAAAATTTGATGAATTTATGCCAATTGTTTGGTTTGTCGATTGCTCTCTCTCTCTCTCTCTCTCTCTCTCTCTCTCTCTCTCTCTCTCTCTCTCTCTCTCTCCTCTCTCTCTCTCTCTCTCTCTCTCTCTCTCTCTCTCTCTCTCTCTCTCTCTCTCTCTCTCTCTCTCTCTCTCTCTCTCTCTCTCTCTCTCTCTCTCTCTCTCTCTCTCTCTCACTCTCTCTCTCTCTCTCTCTCTCTCTCTCTCTCTCTCTCATCTCTCTCTCTCTCTCCACCAAGAGTGACAGACATTGTCAATTGACACATTGGCAATAATGAGGCTGGTGATAGTCAGGTTGGCGATAGTCGGGATGATGATAGTTGGGTTGACAATTAAGACAGGAGATCTACTCACCCAGTCAAGTGTTATTCTCCAAAGGTTTAGAGGTTCTAATAAAAGTTCACAAAATTTGCACACTACCGATAGATTACAGATGTGGATTTCTATTAAATTAGTTATTGTGATTCTCAAACAGTATTCTCATTAATCCATTCTGGTAATTTGAAAGATCAAGTGGTTGTTAAAATATTCATCCTTTTAGTTCTGTAACTAAGTTGGAGCAACTGTTTACTTCCTTTTGAGAGTATAAAATGGGATGATTCTTCTTGTTTTGGGTAGAGGGGGAATTTGGAGATAATTCATATATTGAAGACTCTTGGTTCAAGGATCTAGAGACTTGTATTATGTTTGTAAATTTGTATTCTTGGAACACTAAATTGCTACAAATAATAAAACATTGTTATTTTATGAATTATTTTGTTGTATGTTTGGGTATTGGTTGCTCATCCTAACTATCTAATAAGACACTTGGGATTTGATCTGCATCAAGTTGTATCAAAGCAAAGCTTTCTTTTTGGGAGGAGATATGTTGTAGAGAATTTGAAGTGTTAAAATATTGTCTCAAAGGGCTCGAGAAGGTATTTGCAGGTGTGAAGAGGGCAATTGGAGGTAGATTAGTTGCAAGTTGCCAGACAAAATTGTAATATGCAAGGGGGGGGGGGTGAGAGGATGATGGTAGCCCCACACACACTAACGACATCTACCTCCAAGGCCAACTATATTAGCAACCGGCAGAAGTCAGGGGCCCAGTCCTGTAATTATAGAGGGTTGAAGGAGATGTTGGAGTTGTGAGCAGAGGAGATTTTATTTCCACAGTGTGTGTGGATATCAAATAGTAGAGGTTGTATTTTGAGAAGATGCCCTCGAGAAGAAGAGTTCTTAGAATGGAGGAGATGTTTGAACAGTTTCGTGTTGAAATGAGGAATGAGTTGAGGAATTTAGTTGTTGGATTAAGAAGAAACCAAGATTGTGCAGATCATGCTGATGATGATGAAGAAAATGTAGAGGACAAACAAGAAAGAGAAAATGAACAACTAGTAGATACTGGAGAAGAACGGTTCTTGAGAGCACTTCCTAGAGTTGGAAGAGGTAAAAAAAAAAGGAATTTCAAATTTTTTGGAACATTGAATTTTGAAGAATTGATAGATTGGATAGGAGGATTAGAAGAATATTTTGAATATGAAAATATTTGTGACCCTCAGAGGCTGAGACTAGCACAAATAAAATTCAAAGGACATGTTGCCATGTGGTAGAGGGAGTTACAAGGAGAAAGAGTAGCTAATGGATACACAAGAATAACTCGGTGGAATCAAATGGTTACCCTGTTGAAAGCCAAATTTATTCCTAGAGATTATGAGTTTGAAATGTCAGAAAACTTCAAAATTTGAAGCAAAAAGATATGAGCATAAAGGACTATACCGAAGAGTTTTATAAATTGATAATTAGATCTGGGCATCAACAAATGGACAGGGAGAAAGTAGCCAAATATATAAATGGGTTGAGATTTAATATATGGGATGAGATGGGTATGCTAAAGATTTCTACACTAGAAGAGGCATATCAATATGCTTTGAAATCAAAGGAAAAGATAGAAAGAAGATAGTAGAATAATACAAGAGGAAGAGGAAAATTCTCATTCAGGAAAGGGCAAGGAAGCAGTGGCAAAGGAAAACAAGTTCAAGAAGAAGAAACAAATTCAAAATGGAATAAGGAGTCAAGTCGGGGAATGAGAGGAAGAGAATACTCTACAAGAGAATATAGTAGTAGCAGCAAGGGGTTCCTTGGGAAATGTTTTTAGTGTGGTGAGGCTGGATATAGATCCTTTGAATGTCCACAATTACATCAGGAGAAAAACAAGAAAAGTGTGGCCAGAAATCACATGGTACAAGAAGATGAAGAGAATGTGGCATCACCGAAATAGAAAGAGCCTGAAGAAGAAGAGTCTCTTATGTTCAAGAGAGTGTTGATAACACCAGATGTGAAGAAGGATGGAGCATCTCAGAGGAGAAGTCTTTTCAGAATTGCATGCAAGTCTGGATGTAAGTGTTGTAAAGTAATTATAGATAGTGGTAGTACTGATAACCTAGTCTTAGAGGAAATGGTAGAAAAGCTAGGTTTGAAAAAGAATAAACATCCTAGTCCTTATAAAGTTACTTGGTTGCAAAAGGAACACAATTTAATGGTGAATGGGCAATGCATGGTTAGTTTTTAGATTGGGTCATGTAAGGACGAAGTCTTGTGCCATGTTATGTAACTGAGTGCATGTCATGTGTTGTTGGGTAGGCCTTGGCAGTTTGATAGGGAAATGATCTACGATGGTAGAAGGAATTTGTATACCATTGTGAAAGGTGGGTAGAAGTATGTATTGAGTTCAATAAAAGAAAAGACATAATAGGTGAGGGAGAGCAATTCAATAGTTTGTTGTAATTCTAAAAAATAGTTGCTAAAGGTGACAAGAGAGATTGAAAGTAACTCAATGAAGGTTCCTGTGAAGGGGACTACAATTGAAAATAAAGGTAGTGGTACTAGTTTTGTGCAACAACAACATAAAGCAATGGCAAATAGTGTGAAAAATATGAGTATTGAACAAGGAAGCGGTGGTTTGGAGAAGAAACAACATAGTCATAGTTTGGACACTTGGAATTTTGTCATGATAAGTGTGGCATGGGAAGTGTAAGTAGAGTTGAAGAATTTCAGCAAGTAATGAAGAGAAGAGGTCAAGTAGATAAAGAGGAGGTTTAGATAAATAACAAGTGATGAGTCAAATATATGACTCATCCATTTCTATATATTTTCTACTTTAAAAGACTTTGACATAACTCTATGGCATATATATATATATATATATATATATATATATATATATATATATATATATATATATATATATATATATATATATATATATATATATATATATATATATATATATATATATATATATATATATATATATATATATATATATATATATATATATATTACTGTGATTATATTTGTCTTTTGGTTGGATTATATATATGTTTAGTCCTTATTTCCTTTTGATGAAATCTCTAGGCTAATTACTTGAATTATAATTTTCAAATGCATATCTTATGGAACTATTGTACAAGTTGTGTGTGATTGCATGAGGAATACATCAGTGAACTTCCCGGTGGTCTCCGGACCCCTCCAGAGCCTCCTTCTTCGTGAAGAACCTAAACCTCAGAAAGCTCCAGATGCCACTACACTTCAAGAGAGTCATCCTCCCCTTGAGTTGATGATTACTAAAGCCGGTCCTAGGGCTATTTAAGAATCCAGCAATGCAAATACAACTGATTGCTCCAATAAAAGCAACCTATTAGCAACTCCAAGGTCCGAGTCCACATGTCACTTTGTTTGATGACAAATGAAGTAGTTGTCAATCAATGCCCACGCCACTCCAAGGATTTACTCAGCCCATTGATAATTAGATTGATACAGATTTTTTATCTGAAGTAAATCGTAGAAGGAACTGTTGATGTATTAAATAAAGAAACTGGTTTAATCTTAGTTCACTATAATTAGGATTCCGTATAGTTATTCCTTTCAATAAAGGCTCAAATGTATAAGTAGGAGCCAATTAGTCTCTCTTAGTTCCAATTTTTAGTCAAATAGTATTCCTTTTCATCTGGTGGAAAATCTCTCATTCTCTCTCGTGTATCCATGCCCATTTTGGTATTATTTTGAATGCAAATGAAAGGGGATTTCTTTTGAAGATAGATTGAGTTCAAGAGGATCATCTCCAATTGGGAAGGCAGGGCCCGCTTCCCCAACTTGGAGGAGATCTCTCAATATTTATTCCTGTGTTGTTATGTTGTGTCTTTCTGTTCATTGTCATCATTTTTGTGTGTTAATCTTATGTTGTGTTCCTTTTCTATGTAATCATTTTAGATATTGTCATCTGCAAATTTGTCCTTTAAATTTTGAAAAATACCAAAAAGAGATTTGTTATTCAAACAGTACTATTGTATTTAGAGTATTTCATTGCTATGGTTTGACAATTGATGTAGTTACTTTTGAGTTTCATTTCAGAAAAATAGATAGTTTCCTTCAAGCATGTGTGTTTCATTCAAAGCAAATAGAATAGTTTCCTTTAAAGCATGTGTGTTTCTTTCCAATAAATTAGCATAATTTCTATTTCTGCATGTGTGTTTCCTTTGAAAGCAATTAGAATAGTTTCCATTTCCCGCATGTGTGTTTATTTCAACAAGCAAGATAAATTGAATCCTAGTAAGATCTCTTCAACAATTAACCAAAAACCATCCATCCACAAGATTTAGACTCCACTCCAAACCCCCCACACTAAGAGTCTTACCACAGATCGCTCCAGACACCTCCAAATTGATAATTAAATGATGATGAATTAACAACTACAATGATCTAATCATTTTTGGTTCCGTTGTGGGGGAAATAATCTACAAATCATTGTAGGTTAAGGTGTTGATAAGACTTTTTCAACGAGCGCATTCCAGATTCACTAGTTTATGAGTAGGCCTAGGGATGCCTTAGGTCGATTCATAAAATGAACCAAAGTTAGTACATCTTTGGAACCTAATTTGGAAGAACTTACAAATCATTTAATCAATCAAGGATCTCTTATACCACCAAAACCTTGTTGCAAGTATGTGCATAATCGGTGTTGTCATTGATTTCAACACATTCTTGTTGTCATTGGTGTCAACTGTATCTTATTCTATTACTTGTTTAGAAGACTTGTAAGTTGACGATATTGATAAAATTGGCCTCTCCGAAAGAAACAAGTGAGTTACAGAGAAATGCAGTACAGACAGTGAGTTGTATGCTGAAGAACAATCTGGTACACTACTCCGCATTTATTCTTGCTTGAAGATCATGGCCTGTAGATTGGAAGTAAGTTAGAGATATGTCTGAAGATGCTACATTTCAGGTTTGAGCCATTTGCATGAAGGTCTGAGTGAGTTGTGTTCACTAAAGTGAAACCTGCTTTTTCTATAAGTTTAGTTGAGATAGGAAGATAGTATTTGGCTCCGTATTCCTCCACAATAAAGTATTTTGCTTTGTGGTTCTAGAGGGAAGTCCAAGATGATGATAAGTGCCTACAGTTGCAATGGTTCATGGTTTGGTGGTCTACAAGCTATCTTTCTTTTATGATAGTTGAAGATAGTGAAGTTCATGTGTTCCGGTGAGAAGATTCCTACGGATAAAGTGGTTAAGGTTTGTGTGGTTGCTCCGAATGATTATAGTGTGATTATGGATGTCTCCTAATCATGTTCCTATCTGGACTTTGGTCCGTGTTAAGAAATTGAGATGGTGTGAGAAGATTGTTCCCAGTTAACGTAGCGTGTAACCAGTCTTAGCCGACCTGGTTGATCCCAGTGATTGCGGAGATCTTTGAAAGACTGAGGAAGCGTGTTGTGGCATGGAAGATCATGTTTAAGTCCTAGGTAAGGCATGGCATGATCCGCATTTCATTCCCTTTGCATGATGTTGCAATAGGTCAGGACCTATTTTGTAAATGTTTGTAATACCGACCTTAGAGATTGTTCCAATGGTTGATGCCGACCTTGATGATCATTCCAAGGTTGATGTAGTGTATAAATACTTGTAGTTGAGTTGTGGAAAAGGTGTCCTTGAGAAAAAATGAGAATATATTAAGGAAGGTCCAAAGGTAGAGTAGAGAAGAGGCAGAGGAAAGAAGAAGAAGAGCATAGCAGAAGAGTAAAGCAGAGGAAGAGTAGAGCAGGGGAATTATTGTACTTTAGTTACAAATATAGAAAGGTGTTGATCGTGGCAGTGAGTCTAGAAGTAAGCCACCAGTAGGGTTTAACAGCCCTCAGGGTTTAAAATCCCTTATTGTAATCTTGCTAGGTTTAGGGTCGAGGTAGTGATCCTGCTAGACCTAGTTGTTCTTCATGGCAGTAAGCCAGTATGTTTAGGCCCGTGGGGTGACCAAGCCTAAACATCACTATTTCAAGATTGCAATATATATTGAGAGTTAATCCTCTCCATGGTTTTTCACCACCTTGGGGTTTTCCACGTAAATCTGGTGTTTCTTGTGTTTGATGTTGTTAAGTTTTTGATTTCATGCACTCACTGTTAAATCATAATATTTGTGGATAAGTGAAGAATGTTTAATTGTAGAAAGTGTTTAAGTTTTTGTGACAACTGATTCACCCCCCCCTCTCAGTTGTCTAGCGCATATCAACAATTGGTATCAGAGCCAAGTTCCTCTGAAGAAAGTTTAACAGCTTGAGGAAGATCCAAAATGTCTTACAAGAAGGAAGCACCACATTTTGATGGAACTAAGTATGTTCTCTGGAAGGCTTGGATGAAAAGACATCTTCTTTCTCTTGGTGTCAAAGTTTGGAAAGCTACAGAAATAGAATACACCATACCTCAAAATGGTCCGACGACTGAAGACGAAATCAAAGAATATGAGATAGATATCAAGGCAAAGGATGCTCTACTAAGCTCGTTAACTGACTCAATATTGATGAAAGTGGTAGATCTTGAAACTGCAAATAAGGTATGGGAAAAGTTGAAAAATTGATATGAAGGAGATGACTCTGTGAAGGAAACTAAGTTACAAAGTATGAAAGTAAAATATGAAAGCTTGAAGATGAACAATGATGAAAACATATCAGCTTTTATGCAAAGAGTTGATGAACTTATTACAGGGATAAAAGCCATAGGTGAAACTCTCGAAGAAAAGGAAATTGTCATGAAAATACTCAGATCTCTGCCCAAGTCCTACTGTCACAAGGTAGTCGCGATTGAAGAATTCATGCAAGTAAAAATAGTTAATAGAGATCAATTGCTTGGTAAGCTTACTGCTTTTGAAATGAGGGAGTTAGATGATGCTCTGCAAAAAGTTGAGACTGCCTTCAAATCTAGTACTCCTAAAAGTACTTCCAGATCAGAAAAGTATAAGGTAGAATCTGATGATGAGATAGATGAAGTTGAAGCCAACTTTGTGGACAGGCTGCAAAGAGGATCCGGCAAGTATAAAGGCAAATTACCTTTCAAATGTTTTCCTATGGTAAAGTAGGTCATTTTGCTTCTAGATGTCCTGAAAGAATTGAAAGAAATAGAAGAAGATATGAGAACAGGCCTAGGACCCAAAAGAAGTGTTATTATGTTGAAGATTTTGATGATGATGGAGTATCAGATAATGGTGAACCAGATAATGTTATTCCCTCTATAAATGAATGCTTGTTCATTTCTATTAAGGAAGATCTTGTGTCTACTGATTCTTCTAGCTGTATGAAGGAAGGAAAACCAGTGGAAAGTGCTTTGGCTGCTCAGGTCATTAAGGACAAAGATGAATGGGTTATTGATAGTGGTTTCTCTCACCACATGACTGGTGACAAAAGTAAGTTCGTAAGTTTGGAAAGATATGATGGTGGACTGGTTAGGTTTGGAGATGATACAGCTGGTAGGATTTGTGGAAAAGGATCTATCTCTTTTGATGGCAAGCATAGTATTGAAGACGTCTTGTATGTGAAAGGATTAAAGCACAATCTTCTAAGTGTGGGTCAGATGTGTGACAAGGGCTACGACTTAAGCTTCAAGGATAATAGATGCAAGATCAGGGAAAGATCCAGAACAGTCATTGCAACTGGTAAGAAGACCAGAGGTAATATCTATCACTTGAAAGGAACCGAGAACTATTGCTTGTTGACTCAGATTGATGAGAGTTGGTTATGGCATAGAAGGTTGTGTCACATAAACTTTGATAATATTATGAAGATAAGTACTACATAGATTGTTAGAGATTTACCTAAGCTTGTGAAGCCCGCTAATCCAGTTTGTAAGGAGTGTCAATTTGGGAAACAAACAAAACAAGTTTCAAAAGCAAGGATCAATCAGTTGGAGAACTACTTGAGCTAGTGCATACATATTTGTGTGGACCTACCAAAGTAAGAAGTTTGCAAGGAGACATGTATTTCATGCTGCTCATTGATGATTATTCTAGAATGACTTGGGTCACCTTTATGAAAGAGAACGCTAAAGCTCTAGATAAATTCAAGGCATTTAAGGCAATGGTTGAAAATGAGATGGATTTGAAAATCAAATGCTTGAGGTCTAATAGAGGAGGACAGTTCATATCAAATGAATTCAATTTCTTTTGTGAAGAACATGGAATAAAGAGACAGCTATCTGCGCTCAGAACTCCACAACAAAATGGAGTTATTGAAAGGAAAAATAGAACAGTTCAAGAAGCTGCTAGAACCATGATGAAGGAAGCTCATCTTCTAGAAGCATATTGGAGAGAGGCAATTCACACCACAGTATATATCCTAAACAGAGTTCAAGTAAAAGGTAACAGTTTAAAAACTCCCTATGAATTGTGGCATGGTAGAGTTCCCACTATGAAATATTTCAAAGTCTTTGGTAGCAGATGTTATATCAAAAGAGAAGAAGATTTAGGCAAGTTTGATGCTAGATGTGATGAATGAATCTTCCTTGGTTACTCCACCAAGAGTAAGGCATACCGGTGCTATAATAAGAGGCTGAATAAAATCATTGAAAGTACAAATGTCAAAGTTGATGAGTGTAAGGAAAGGTCTTTAGAACCAAGTGGATATGAGTCAGATGATCTAGATGTTTCAGAAGTGGTGCAACATGAAGACAACACAGATGAAGAAGAACAAGCTCTGGTAAGTGCTGCCAAACCTTCAAGATATGTAAGAATCAGTCATTCTAAAAATCAAATCATAGGAGATAAGAGCAAAGGAATCTTAACCAGAAGAAAAGTTGTAGAAGAACAAGTAAATTGTTGTCTGATCTCTAAGATTGAACCTAAAACTATGGATGAGGCTTGCAAAGATGAGAATTGGATAAAGGCCATGGAAGAAGAATTAATGCAGATAGAGAAGAATTTGACTTGGGATCTTGTTCCTAGACCAGCTAACAAGAATGTAATTGGCACAAAGTGGGTCTTCATAAACAAAATGAATGAGAATGGTGAAGTGGTAAGAAACAAAGCAAGATTGGTATGCAAAGGATACGCTTAGGTTGAGAATAGACTTTGAAGAAACTTTTTCTCTAGTAGCAAGGATTGAAGCAATAAGGATGTTTCTGGCTTTTGTAGCATACAAAGATTTCAAGGTTTATCAAATGGATGTGAAGTATGCTTTCTTAAATGGAGAATTGGAAGAGGAAGTCTATATTGAACAACTAGAAAGATTTCAGTCATCAGAGCAACGGGACATGGTATGCAGATTGAAGAAAGCATTGTATGGATTAAAACAAGATCCCAGGGAATGGTATGCACAATTGGATAGGTACCTAATACAGATAGGGTTCACTAAAGGTATAACAGATAGTAATCTCTACTTCAAGATCAATGATGAACAAACCCTGATTGTTGCAGTCTTTGTTGATGACATTAATTTTGGAGGCAATGAAGGTATGTGCTTAGTTTTTGCTGGAGAAATACAAAGTGAATTTGAAATGTCTATGTTTGGGGAGATGAACTTCTTTTTAGGTCTGCAAATAAGTCAATCAGATAAGGGTATCTTCATTTCTAAGTCTAAGTATGTGAAAGAGTTGTTAAAGAAATTTGGGATGGAAGACTCTAAACCAGTATGCACACCTATGATAATTGGTTGTAAGATGAGCAAAGACGATAACTCACCCTTGGCAAACTAGAAAAAGTATAGATCTATGATTGAAGGATTACTTTATCTGACTCAAACCAGACCTAACATAATGCATGCAGTGTGTCTTGTGGCAAGATTTCAGGTAGAACCCAAGGAATCACATGTGATGGCAGTTAAGAGAATTCTAAGATATTTAAAAGGTACAATAGATTATGATTTGTGGTACCCCAGGGACAGTGACTTTTTTCTCAGTGCATATAGTAATGCAGATTGGGTCAGAGATGTGGATGATAGAAAAAGTACAAGTGGAGGTGCATTCATCTTGGGAAAAAGATTAGTATCTTGGTTGAGAAAGAAACAGGATTCAATATCCCTATCTATTGTAGAGGCAGAATACATTACAGCAGTATGCAGTTGCACTCAAGTGTTATGGATGAAGAAGACTTTGAAGGACATCAAAGTCGTGTATGAAGAACCTATTGCAATATTTTATGACAACAAAAGTGCCATAAACATATCAAAGAACCCAGTGATGCATTCAAGGACCAAGCACATATCCATTACGTATCATTTCTTGAGAGAGAAAATGACAGAGAATGAAGTCAAGTTGGAGTATGTTTCTAACAAGAATCAGATTGCAGACATCTTTACCAAGCCTTTGCCCAAGGATACTTTTGAGTATCTCAGAGAAAAGTTAGGGGTCATCACCCCTCCTACTCTAAACTAAGATGCACAATGGTGCATCAGTCCGGAGGTGTTCATAGGTCTGGATTGATGCTTTTTAGGGCTACTTCTCAGGGGGAGTAGTCAGAGAGTTCAAAGGAAAGATTAGATCAGAGCAGAAGAGTGCAAGTATGTGCCCTTTTCCATTGATGTCAAAGGGGGGAGAGAAGTCATGTGAAAAACTTAGAGTGCAGATGTGTAAGAGAAAGGGGGAGAATTTTGGAGAAAGAAAGAGTGCAGGTGTGTAAAGAGAAAGGGGGAGAATCTTGTCTTGATGGTTGTTGCAGTTTTTCACATCATATGTTTCGATTAATGACAAAGGGGGAGATTGTTGCAAGTATGTGCCTAATCAGTGTTGTCATTGATGTCAACATATTCTTGTTGTCATTGGTGTCAACTGTATCTTATTCTATTACTTGTTTAGAAGACTTGTATGTTGAGGATATTGAAAAAATTAGCCTCTCCGGAAGAAACAAGTGAGTTACAGAGAAATGCAGTACAGATAGTGAGTTGTATGCTGAAGAACAGTCGAGTAAACTACTCCACATTTAATCCTTATTGAAGATCGTGGCTTGTAGATTGGAAGTAAGTTAGAGGTATGTCTGAGGATGCTACATTTCAGGTCTGAGCCATCTGTATGAAGATCTAAGTGAGTTGTGTTCACCAGAGTGAAACCTGCTTTTTCTATAAGTTCAATTGAGACAGGAAGACAGTATTTGGCTTTGCATTCCTCTACAATAAAGTATTTTACTCTGCAGTTCTAGAGGGAAGTCTAGGATGATGATAAGTGCCTACAGTTGCAATGGTTCATGGTTTGTTGGTCCACAAGCTATCTTTCTTTTATGACAGTTGAAGATAGTGAAGCTCATGTGTTCCAATGAGAAGATTCCTATATATAAAGTGGTTAAGGTTTGTGTGGTTGCTCCTAATGATTATAGTGTGCTTGTGGATGTCTCCAAATCATGTTTCTATCTAGACTTTGGTCCGCATTAAGAAATTGAGATGGTGTGAGAATATTATTCCCAGTTAACGTAGCGTGTAACCAGTCTTAGCCGACCTGGTTGATCCTAGTGATCGCGGAGATCTCTGAAAGATTGAGGAAGCGTGTTGTGGCATGTAAGATCATGTTTGAGTCCCAGCTAAGGCATGGCATGATCCGCATTTCATTCCCTTTGCATGATGTTGCAATAGGTCAGGACCTATTTTGTAAATGTTTGTAATACCGACCTTGGAGATTGTTCCAATGGTTGATGCCTGTAATGCCCCGCCATGCATCCCTAGAGATAAGTCAACTAAAGCAATAAAAAAGGTAGAAATATTTTTTTTTTTAATAAAATTAACCAATTTAACATAGTCTGACACAACAAGTTAACTACATCTCTAGGGATAACATGACTGCATTATTGAAATTAAGCAATAACCAACAACATACATAACTCATTCAAACATGATTATATTACATGATCTAACTAACAGCCACGGTTGTTCTAAATCCAAATAAGTACACACACATGCACAATGAAGCAATGTCTACCCAACCGGAGTCCTGCATGGCTTATAGATCTCAAATTGCACATCTCAGTAAACATTAGTCCTGTATAGTTATGGATTACACATTACAAATATCAATTGTATGAAATGACAAACCTAAGGCCCTAAGGGGCCGACCTAATGTCTCGGGGGCTCATATTGGCCTTGCCTACGTACGCGGAGCGCAGAGACTTCGTAGTTTGGGACAATGAACTTAAAATCCACAAGATGGAACCAAACATAACAACACATGCTATCATAAAATAGTTATCTATCTTCACTAATTGTCTTCATAGAAAAGATTCATAAATTGACCCCAAAATATTTGGATTTTACAAAGGTAGAAACTCATAATTTTCACTTTTAAATAATGAGGAATAGATATCCAAACTTATTCACCACCTCAAGAAGAGCTAATTATCTATTTGCAACATAACATGTTCTTCCTTAAATAGTTTCTTGCGTATACAAGTAGCCAAGAACTTAAACCAAGTCATCCTATTTCTATTCCACATCTACACTTCATTCCTTGATTCTTTTTGTGTAGTCAAAATAAGATAGGAGATAACTTACCTTGATAATTCTAATCCGCTTAGTAAAACAAGACATATTAGAACTGTTGTTGAAGAGCTTCATAAGGGTTTATAAGTATAATTAGAACATAAATCATACTAAGCCACACAATATATGGAGTAATTCTCAAATTTCAAAGTCACAGATCATCCTCCTAATGATCATTACACTATCTCTTGACATATTAGAAATTACGATAAAAATTCTATACTTCCAATCAAGACATTAAACTAATCATATTCTATTTTAGATAATACTCCAACCAAGTCATCATTTGAAGATAATTTACCCTTTTGCTATCTCAATATACCTCACTCCATTGAACGGTATACTTTAAATTAACAATGTATTTTTGTACAACATTACTACTGGAATAAAACTAATGTCTTTATATTTATGAAAATAAATTAAATAGATAATTAAATAAATAAAATAATTATCTAAATTAGAACAAAATAAAGTAGATAAAAAAAAAAATCAAATTTAATTAAATTCTCCTCTCCAAAATACATGTAAGTAAGGTTAAAGTAACATATTCTAAATTTTACTTTAAGTAAATATCATTAATTTGCTATGCTAATTCCTTTCTTTTAAAAGGAAATATAATGCTGATTTATTTATTTACTATTAAGTGATACGAATCTTTATCTTAACCTATAAACTCTCTAATTTAGCTTTTATTTAATGATTCCATATAAGAACATCAATAAAACACATACAAATGAATAAAGTTTAATCATACATAACCATCGATATAAATAAAGATTAAAATTAACGTTAACTATTGCTAAAATGTCTCAAGCATATTAAATAAATGAATTAACTATAACTTAATCCTTACACATGTATGCAACAACAGGTCTCTAAGCATGCTAAAAATAGGCGCATAGCAAGGTTTATTTTCTATTTGATAGAGCACCTAAGAAGATTTCATCTCAAGGAATTTTTGATAAAAGTGAAAGGCTTTGTTGAAGGTTTTAGAAACTTCAAGAACCAGGTAAGCGAATTGCTTGAGAAAATACATATGTTGGTGATGTGCAAATTTGGAATTTATGTAAAGATTTAGAAACTTTCACATAATGCAACAACAGGAGACAAGTTGAGTTCCACGTAGGCTTGTAATAATTTCCAATAAAGAGATCTTGTTTATGAGAATGCACTGAATTGAATACATGATTTTAGACCTTTTTAGTTTGTGATTAGGTTATATTATTTGGACAAATAAAAACCATTGAATGCTTAAACATAAGTGGTTTCAAGTTCATGATCTATGGATGTGATATGATAATAAAAGTTTCCCATAAGGAGAATATTGTTCTACTCACTAATAATTGAATCTAGTCACTATCTATGTTGAATAAATACAGGGTTTGTACTTAAGAAAATTAACCTTGCAGTTGGAAGAGATAAGTTGCTTCTGTGAATAAAATAAGTGGTCTTATCAAGGACATAAGTCTAATCACAATAAATATAATTAGGTTAACTATAATAATTAGAGACTATAATTAGGTGAATAAGGAATAAATTATTTAAATGATTGTGGATTTATGTTCTTTGCTAAAACATAAAAGGTCTAGTTAAGAAAAGAGGAATACCTATGGTTTCATCATTCGGTAGCTCTTCACATAAGGCAGAGGTTAATAATTCAATTATTTTCAAGAAATTTTATCCCTTTTTAGAATATGATTATTCTAAAACCCTAAATGTTCAATTATTCAAAAAGGTTTGTTCAAATAGAGAGTCAAATCCTTTTTTTTTTGTTTTTATATTCGGAAGGCATATTTATTCTCTTTTCACATTATACACATGAGGTGGAGATAAATACAATAGAACAATGTTGGAGTAAATCACATTTAATATTAATAATTAAACCTTATCTTTTAAAAGAAAAAAAATCTATATAAAAAACCCGAGTGATCACTAATGAAATATAGTGCCTTTCCCAATTTATGTATTGAACTATTACTTTATGGATTGGATTGGAAGGAAAGATTCGTAAAATAATTAAATAAAATAACTCAATTTCATTTCAGCTAAAAGAATAGAAAATAAAATCTATAAATTATTATTTTATATAATGCCCTTACCACGCTTCTCTTTAAATAAAATATAGTACTGGAAATAAACCCTAATAAAATAGTATATTTTACCCTAATAAAATAGTATATTTTATACCAGCTTTACAATAAATAAAATGTAGTGTTGGAAATAACCTTTATAAAATATAAAATATTGTACCACACTTGTAAATAAAATAGAGTGATGTAAATTTAAAAGATAGTATAAAATATTATTTTATAGCACTATATTAAACCCTAATAAAATATAATTATAAACAACAATGAAAAGATAATAATTTAAATTTCATTGTGTAGAAAACATAAGTAAAAATTGGTGACAAAATCTATAAAATATAATGCACTTACCATTCAATTAACTTCTGTTCTTCAGGTCTAAAATATTGCAGCCACCTTAAAAAAAAACTCCATTGAAATTTATAATGCACAGTGTTCCCAATAAAGTAACTAACTATCTAACTAACCCTTATTAAAAAAATAAAATATATGCAACCAACATAATTTAAACATACACACAATAAATAATTTTACATTGATTAAAAGTATTTCATTTAAAATCACAACAATATAATAAATATTCAATTTTACACAAAGGGGTAAAACCATTTACCCACACTCACTCACATAATATAATTAATTATATAACCAACTTTATAATATTCTATTATTTACTATATTATTATTATTTCTTAATTATAATATTACACTATAATTTTATTTTATCATCAACTAGGATTATATATTTATTTATCAATCTATTTTAATGCATAAGATAACCAAGGCATATTTTCAAACAAATTAAACCAAAAGCCAAAACAATTACCTAACCACTAACCAAGGTCAAAAGGCAAAACTTCAAGCAACACTGACTGACCACAAAACTTCAAGCAACCCTGACTGACCACCGATAGTACTTGACAAGGTATCAAACTAGGTACTCATCCTCTTCGAGGATGATGGTTAGGGTGGGGGACCAAGTGCTATCTCTGGTCAACTACTTCCATTGGGTGCAGGGCACGCTCAAACCTGCCAATTCAGGTGGAGTCGATGCTTGGTACCTGTTCACTCAAACATACAAGTTAGAGCACATGTACATAATAGCCAAAGTACTAGGGAAGGGACTCTAGCAATCGTATCTCATACTCGTATGCCACCCATATGTCCAATGGTATGATGCCACCCTTTCCACCTGTCCTAACAACATACTACTACATCACCTTATCCAAATAAATCTCTGCATAATAATAATAACATAACAATATGCATCATGCTCCCAAAAGTATTAACAGAAGCTCTTGTTCCATCCTCATCATCAAGTTCCTTAGCCAAACTACCTACACATCCAAGGTGAGAATGGAGGGGCGTTACAATGCTGACCTTGATGATCATTCCAAGGTTGATGTAGTGTTTAAATACTTGTAGTTGAGTCATGGAAAAGGTGTCCTTGAGCGAAAATGAGAATATATTAAGGAAGGTCCAAAGGCAGAGTAGAGAAGAGGTAGAGGAAAGAAGAAGAAGAGCAGAGCAGAGGAAGAGTAGAGTAGAGGAAGAGCAGAGCAGGGGAATTATTGTACTTCAGTTGCAAATATAGAAAGGTGTTGATCATGGCACTGAGTCTGGTAGTAATCCAACAGTAGGGTTTAACAGCCCTCAGGGTTTAACAGGCCTTATTGTAATCTTGCTAGGTTTAGGGTTGAGGCAGTGAGCCTGCTAGACCTAGTTATTCTTCATGGCAATAAGCCAGTATGTTTAGGCCCGTGGGGTGACCAAGCCTGAACATCACTATTCCAAGATTACAATATATATTCCTCTCTATGGTTTTTCCCCACCTTGGGTTTTTCTACGTAAATCTAGTGTCTCTTGTGTTTGATGTTGTTAAGTTTCTGATTTCATGCACTCATTGTTAAATCATAATATTTGTGGATAAGTGATGAATGTTTAATTACAGAAAGTGTTTAAGTTTTTGTGACAATTGATTCACGCCCCCTCTCAGTTGTCCGATGCATATCAACAAACCTCCCATTTTCTTGAAACACTTTTTACAATGGGTGATAATCTCTTTGGAGGTGGTGAGCATGATGAACTAGTTGACAATAGAACATTCTCTTATCCAATCTCCATAACCCATGAAAGGAATGGACCTCCCATGAAAAATATATCGCATGCATTCCTACCAACTTTTTGAGGGAAAGCTTTAAGGGACCCAGATCAATTCTTGTTTGAATTTAAGGTTCTCTACCAAACTTATGATTATGCCTCAGATAATCAGAAATTAAAAAATTTTCTGAAACAACTCTACGATGGTTCATGGGCTTGACAGAAGACTCCATAACTACATGAGATCAAATGGAGACTGCCTTCCTTGATAAATATCAAGATTATTGTAGAGTCAAAGATCGGAAAGATGAACTCTTGTGAATAAAATAGATGGAAGATAAAAATTTGGAAGATTATGTTGATAGATTCTTATTTGTCCATAGGAGATATGGCAGTAACCTCGATGAAGAACTTAGTAAATCCATTTTTCTAAGGGGAATTGATGATTAGATAAGGGAATCCTTAAACCTTATGGGAAAGGCAGACATTAATAAGCAAAGTTTCACAAAAATTGTGGAATTTAGTAGGAACTACTCGGAGACTTCAGCAAGTAACAAAGTGCAGAAAAAATGAAAAGGTGGTGGAAATGATGTCACACAATTTATGGAAGAGCTTGCCAATCTAAAAACTAACATATTGCTTCATTTAAACACCACCCTTGATGGTATGCAAGCCAGTAAGAAAAATATTGAACCCTTGGCTATCTATTGTCCTCATTGTAGACAGAAACATCCTCTTAGAGAATGTCCTTTAAACCGAACTGAGTTATGTAGGATATGTGAAAAAAACCATTCCACGAATGAGTGTAGTTTGCTTCCTAAAATTAAAAATAGATTGAAAAAGGCACCAACAGAAGAGGAAGAATTAAATTTTATTGGCCAGAAACAATCAAACTATGGATTTAACCAGTTTCCAAGTCAATATGCTCCAAGAGGCCCATCAAGTTGGGGAATAGCCCCATGGAGTTGACCTTGGGGAGGTCCACTCCTTCCAATGTAGAAGCCACCTTAGTGGGGGCCATCATGGCCCCAGTCAGACTGGATGAATCAATATTGGGTCACTCCTCAATGGCCAAATCAACAACAATATCAATAACCATGAGCACCTCAATATAACCAAGGAGTGAGGCAATCTGGGGATCAACCTCAAGCCTTACTTCCTAGACCCTCACAACCTGTGAATCCAAATTAGAACGACCAGGTAAACCAACCACAAATGCCTGCTCAACTAGTTCCAAATCCCAAAAACAATAGACCCCAACAAGTGTATAACACTAATCCCAATACAACTACCTTGAATGTAGTGGAAATTAATGATATCCAACTTTGATCCTGAAACATCCCTTTAAAAACTCCTAAGGAAGTCGCTGATGAAGAGGAAGTGATACCTAGTGCTAAGGAATAGAAAAAGGATAAGGAGGTTGAGATAAAGAACTCAGAAGAAATCCCTAAAGAAGCTTCTATTCCATTTCTAGAATGATTAAAATGGACACCTCCAGAGAAATCTAGAGAAATCCGGATTACTCAGGATGACTCTCAGTTAATTAAGGAACTTAGGAAGATACATATTGAAGTTTCTCTATTACAGATGATAAAGGATATCCATGAGATAAATCAGACCATCGAGAGCCTATGCTTGAAACTTCCAAGAAGGAAACAAAAATTACCACACTATTCAAGTGGAGGGGAAACTTGCTGATGTCCTGGCAGGTAAAGTTGATTCCTCAAAAGTATGGGGATCCTAGAAGTCTTGTTATCTTAGTGGCAATAAAAGGAACATCAGTCTCGATTGTACTGATTGATTTAGGGGTTGCTATCAATGTGATGATTGCAGATACTGTGGAAACTTTGGCATTAACTCATATATAACCAACCTCAATTGTTTTACAACTAGTAGATCTATCCATCACTAAACCAGAAGGCATTTTGGAAAATGTCATAGTCACTATGGACATTTGGGACTATTCAATAGATTTTCTCATCCTTCATACAAGGAAGAAACATTTAGGATATCCAATAACATTGGGTAGACCATGGTTGGCTACTACAGTAGTCCTTATTGACTATAAGTCAGGAAATATGACTATTTCTAATGGGAAAAGATTAAAGGAACTCTCTATCTACCCTCCTACTAAGCCATTCTTGCAGTATGAGAATAAACCATGGGTAGATGGTTTAATGGATTAAGGTGTGGAAGATGCCTCCTCATTAGCAATGGTAACAATTGCAGAGCATTTTGAAGAATGCAATGAAGAGTATAAAGAGTTGGAAGCAAATAATGAAACTTCCCTATACAATGTTGCATAGCAGGAGGTCTCTGGATGGATCCAGAGAGATTTGAGAGGATCTTTAAGGGCATTTAACTATCCATATTCTGAAGAAGTTGTTTCTAACTTGAATTACCAACAAGAAAAAACCTTGCATCAGATTGTGCCTCACTTTTGTCCATTAAATACGTTGATCAATCCTTACAAAGACATTTATTTTGTTCACTGTGGCACGAAGCAAATAACTATCCAAACTAATAAACAACTCTCCATAAGCAGTTGGTTAGCAAAAATAGCATAAATCTGATTGACAAAGCTGTTGCAAAACCATACCCAAGCATTCGCATGGGAATACAAGGATATGAGAGGAATCCATCCTAGTGTATGTACACACCATATCTACACTAAAGATGTCTATCCCGTGAGACAACCACAAAGGAGGATCAATATGGCTCTAAGAGAAATAGTGAAGGATGAAATAGAAAAATTATTACAGGTAGGATTCATCTATCCTATTTCTGATAGTCAGTGGGTATCACCATTAGTGATAGTACCAAAGAAAAATGGCAAATCATGAGTTTGTATTGACTATAGAGAATTAAATAAAGCTACGAAGAAAGACTATTTCCCTCTTCCCTTTATCGACTAGGTGTTGGATAATCTAGCTAGTAGTCGTTACTTCTCCTTCTTGGATGGATTCAGTGGCTACAACCAGATCTAGGTAGCTCCAGAGGATCAACACAAAACCACATTTACATGCCCATGGGGAACATTTGCCTACAAGGTTTTGCCGTTTGGATTGTGTAATGGACCAGCTACATTTCAGAGAGTTGTGTTGGCAATCTTTGTTGATTTAACCAACACATGTGTGGAATTCTATATGGATGATTTCACAATGCATGGGAAGAATTTTGCTAAAGCCTTGGATAGTCTGAACAAGGTGCTTGAAAGGTGCAAGGAGCATCAGTTGTCTTTGAATCATGAGAAGTGTATTATTATGATGACAGAAGGAATCATTCTAGGTCACCACATTTCACAAGAAGGTATGAAAGTAGATCCCAAAAAGGTTGAAATTATAGTACGAATACCTCCTCCTCAAACTTAAACTGAAGTAAGAAGTTTCCTAGGACATGTTATTATCAAAGGTTTATTGAAAACATTAGCCAGAAGGTTGATCCATTGTTTACCCTTTTGAAAAAAGATTCTGAGTTTAATTGGACACCATAATGTCAAGAGTCATTTGAAGCCATAAAGAAAGCCCTCATGACAGCACTAGTCATCAAGGGACCAAATTGGAGTGAGCCATTCCATATTCACTCATATGCTTCCAATCAATCCATTAGAGTAGTTTTAGGGTAGGTTAATGAATCTGGAGGTATGCACGCTATATATTATGTTAGCAAAAATTTAAATTCTGCAGAGAAAAATCATACCACCATAGAGAAAGAGTTTTTGGCAATAGTTTATGCAATCAATAAGTTCCTCCACTATATTACAGGTTACAAATTTTTTATCCACATTGATCATGCTACTATTCGATATCTTATGAATAAATTTGTGGTAGGGGGTAGAATTACTAAATGGTTGCTACTATTACAAGAATTTGATATAACTATTGTTGATAAGCCTATGAAAGATATTTGGTTGTTGATTTCTTATCAAGATTGATTATGTAGGGAAGCAATGAACCAGTGGATGATGCATTTCCAGATGAGCACCTTTTTGCCATTTCCATACAATCTCCATGGTTTGTAGATTTAGCTAACTATTTGGTTACAGGAAAATGTCCACCGCATTTCAACCAGAAGGAGACAAGGTGACTGATTAGGGATAGTTCTAGATACGATAAATGGTATTTTGTTTAAAAATTACCTTGGTCATGTGTTTATAAGATGTGTGTAAGAAACAGAAGTTTATGATATCATCTAATCATGCCATGATGAGCCTTCGGGAGGTGACTTTTCAACCCTTCAAATTGGACACAAGATTCTGGGGGCTGGGTACTTCTGGCTGACGATGACAAAGGATATCCAGCAATATGTCAAGAAATGCAATCAATGCCAGTGAGTGGGATGACCAACTCCTACTACAAAAATGTCGCTCCATCCTCAAGTGGTCCTAGAACCATTTGAGAAATGGGGGATAGATTTTGTGGGACCAATCAATCCACCATCCAGAGGAAACCATTACATTCTGGTCTGTACCAATTACACCACCAAATGGGTTGAATCCAAAGCTCTACCAATAGCAAAAGAAGAAAAGGTTGTAGATTTCCTATACAAACACATTCTGCAGAGGTTTGGAGCCCCAAGGGTCCTTGTTTCTGATTAGGGGCCGCAGTTCATGCTATGCCCTTAATATTGGTGTACATAGGGTTATGAATAGTCGGCTTGTGGCTATCTTAACTCCTAATTAAGTCATATTATCATTATTATATTGTTATTTAGTTGTTTAGGTCAGCCTAAGGCTTCTATAGGGCTATCTAAGTTGGCCTGGGTGATATTCTAGGCATAAATAGGTATATATAGGAGGTAGTGAGTCTCATTTCACATCATATTAAGTATTGTGTTCTTACTAAAGACTATTGGAGGTATCCCCCTCGAAGAGGATTAGGAGGTTGCCCCCTCGAAGTGGCATATTATTATCAAGTATTTGTAGAATATTTACTATTATATTTAGATATTGTGCAAGTTGTTTCATTACAAGTGGTATCAGAGCATGATCTTGGCACCGTAGAGGCAAGATTTTTTCTCAACATTGGAGGCGATTTTGGGAAGAGCATAACTTTCAGATTTTAGTGAATTTTTTAAAGATTTTTAAAGAGTTTTTGAAGACCATATTAAAGAAGATAAAGTCTAGATTTCAGAGGAATTGAAGCAAAAATAAGAGAGTTATTGCAAAATTAGGGTTTCTAACAAATTTGCTCTCAAGGCAGTAAATTTGCTAATTTTTTGGATTTTTTTCTGGGTAAGTGGTATCTTGGCCTTAGTAAGTTACAGTAAAAATTTCAGAAAATTTACATTTCATTTGTGTGATTTATTTCAAAAATATTGGTTTCCATCATGATGGGGCCTGCAACAACAGGCAAAAAGAATGCTACCACACCGGGGAAATCCTCTGATAAGGATGAAAAAATAATAGAGGATAGTAATCCCAATGAGGAAATAAGTAAGTTCAAGGAAGAGGTTAAGAGGGATATGTGTGACCTAAGAGGAGATATATCAGATATACGAAGCATGTTAAGCGCCTATATGAATGAACCAAGAAAGGAGTTCTCAAGCAACCAAGGTGAAACCTTCAAGTTGGCTAATAATGACACAAATTTTAATACTCCTATGAGATCTAGGAATTTTTTTCCAAAGGTGGATATGCGCAAGTTCGATGGTAAGGATCCTCTAACATGGATAAGCCAAATGGAGAATTTTTTTGAAGTACATCAAATCCCATATGGACAAAAGGTCATGATGGCTTCCCTATATCTAGAACCAAATCAATTCATTTGGTATCGTTGGCTTTGTACGCATCAGAGAAAAAAGGGTCTCACCGTCTCATGGTCAATTTTTACAGAAGAACTCCAAGCACAATATAGCATTAGTGTGACAGACAACTTCTTCAGCCAGCTTGCTAAAATTCAACAAACATGATCAATTAAGGATTATATTCAAAAATTCCAAAATCTATCCTTAAGAGTGGATACAATTATAGAGGAGAACTTGAATGATTTATTCTTGGGTGGTCTCAAGGATCACATTCAACATGAGGTACGCATGTTTAGTCCTAGCTCAGTAAATGAGTCTTTTATCTTGCCACGCAGGGTAGAGGAGAAGTGTTTGATTCCTAGAAAGCAAGGGGCTAATATGACAAGAGAGAAAGGATATTCAACTGACTCCACAGCAAATTGAGGAGAAAAGAGCAAAAGGGTTGTGTTTCAATTGTGATAGCAAATACAGTCGAGGACATAAATGTAGTGAAAAGAAATTGTTCTATATTGAAGGTCCAAGTGAGGAAGAAGAGGAGGAACCCATATTAGAGGAGAATAGGGAGTCAAGTGAGGAATCACATGATTCTCAACCAATCATTTCTTGTCATGCACTCTCAAGTTTCAGTGCACCACAAACTCTCAAGGTAGTGGGTTTCTTAAAGAAGCAGAAAGTAACAGTGTTGATCGACTCAGGTAGTACTCATAATTTCATCAACAAAAAGTTGGCAACTCGTCTAAATTGTTTTATATATCCAGCCCCAGAGTTTCAGGTTTTGATTGCAAATGAGGGTACAGTTAGTTGTTCGGGGAAGTGTCATAGCATTAAATTATCCATGGGAGATTATCAACTTGATACCCCAATGTATGCAATATCCATGGGTGCAGCAGATATTGTTTTGGGAGTACAATGGCTTACTACATTGGGAACAATTGAGATGAACTTCCAAGAACTATTCATGAGATTTCAATCAGAAGGAAAGGTAGTGGAGCTAAGGGGGTTGAAGGCAAAATCCCCACAAATGGTAAGCTCTCATCAAATGTAAAAGTTGCTTAAGAAAGGAGCGGATGGATTTGTGGCCCAGCTATGTTCATTAGAAGTCTCTCAATCTAATGCTCCTACTCATCCAAATTTACAAGGAATAATTGATTGTCACTCAGTGGTTCTTGGAGATATGCCTAAAGTACTTCCTCCTAAGAGGGATCGTGACCATGCCATACAACTAGTTCTAGGTAGCCAACCACCAAACATCAGGCCTTATAGGTACCCACACATACAAAAAAGCGAGATAGAAAAAATTGTTGAGGAGATGCTAGAGGCAGGAATTATCAGGCATAGCCAAAGTGCTTACTCCTCGCCTGTGGTGATGGTGCGTAAGAAGGATGAAACTTGGCGCATGTGTCCAGATTATAGAGTGCTCAACATGTACACCATTAAAGATAAGTTTCCTATTCCAGTCATTGATGATTTGCTAGATGAATTGAATGGAGTTATGTATTTTACCAAGTTAGATCTTAGATCTAGTTATCACCAATTTCAGATTAAGGAGGAAGATATTTGTAAGACAGCATTCTGAACTCATGAGGGTCATTATGAATTTTTGGTGATGCCATTCGGCCTTACCAATGCACCATCTACATTTCAAAGTTTGATGAATTCCATTTTTAAGAAGTTCTTGAGAAAGTTTGTGTTAGTGTTCTTTGATGATATATTGATTTATAGCAAGACTTGGGAAGAACATTTGCAGCATGTAGATCAAGCATTACAATTACTCAAAGATCATCAACTCTATGCTAAGCCATCCAAGTGTGCTTTTGGTCTTAAGGAGGTGGAGTATTTGGGACACATAGTTTCACATGGAGTAAAGGTGGACCCTAACAAAATTAAGGCTATCATGGAATGGCCTATTCCAAAAACCATTAAGAAACTGAGGGGTTTCTTGGGATTGACAGGGTACTATAGAAGATTTGTAAAGAATTATGGTCGTATAGCAGCACCCCTCACCACTCTCTTGAAGAAGGATTCTTTTCATTGGAATAAGTCTACTAATGTAGCATTTGAGCAATTGAAGAAGGCTATGAGTACAACTCCAGTGCTTGCCACTCTGGACTTCACCAAGGAATTCATTGTGGAATGTGATGCTTCTGGAAATGGGATAGGAGCAGTTCTCATGCAAGAAGGTCGACCAATTGCTTTTGAGAGTCGTCAATTAAAGGGTAAAAATCAGCTCAAACCTATTTATGAGAAGGAAATGCTAGCAATCCTTCACACAATTAAACAATGGAGGCCTTATTTAATGGGCCGACACTTCAAGGTTAAGATAGATCATGATAGCCTAAAATATTTTTTGGAACAAAGACTATCCTCTGAAGAGCAACAAAAATGGGTCACTAAGATGTTGGGATATGACTTTGAGATTGTATATAAGAAAGGGAAGGAAAATATTGTGGCTGATGCACTTTCTAGGAAGAATGAGAAAGATGAAGCCTTATTGTGTGCCCTTTCAATATTACAAGCAAATTGGGTGGAAGAAGCCAAAGCAGAGTGGCAAAATGATGTTGCAACAAGTAATCTCATCCAACAATTAAAAAGTGATCCTTGTAGTTCAGATAAGTTTTGTTTGAAGGGAGATATTCTTTGGTATAAAGAGCGCTTGTATCTTTGCAAGAATTCCACTCTTAAACACAAGATTCTCACAGAGCTACATGAGTCCCCAGTTTGTGGTCATTCGGGATTTTTGAAGACATATCATTGGGTCAAGCAAGATTTTTTTTGGGAAGGGCTAAAAGGTGAGGTGCAAAAATTTGTGGCTGAATGTTTGGTTTGTCAAAGAAATAAGGGGGAGACAGTTAAGACACCAGGTCTCTTGCAGCCCTTATCTATTCCTAGCCAGCGTTGGGAAGAGGTATCCATGGACTTCATCACAGGGCTTCCCAAATCTAAAGGTCATAATGTCATCATGGTAGTAGTTGATCGCCTCACTAAATATGCACATTTCATTGCATTATCACATCCTTTTACAGCAAGTGCAGTGACAAAAGTTTTCTTGGAGAATATCCAAAAGCTACATGGTACACCTAAGGTTATTGTCAATGATCGTGATCCTATCTTTACTAGTCACTTTTGGAAAGATTTATTCTCATGTTTGGGTACTCAATTGGCTCATAGTTCTTCATACCATCCTCAATCAGATGGGCAAACTGAGGTTGTTAATAAATGTTTGGAAGGATATCTACGTTGTTTCACTTCAGAGAAACAATCTCAATGGGTAGATTGGCTACCACTAGCAGAATGGTGGTATAACACTTCTTTTCATAGCTCATCAAAAATGTCTCCATTTTTGGCACTTTATGGATATCATCCTCCTTCCATCACATCATCATTAAAGGTGTCACCAAGAGTTCAGGCAGTAGAGGACCACTTGCTTCATCAACAACAGGTACTTTCAAGACTCAAGGAGAATTTAGCTATGGCACAAAATCGAATGAAACAACAGGCAGACCAACATCGTAGTGAAAGAAATTTTGAAGTTGGGGATTGGGTCTTCTTGAGATTGCAACCTTATAAACAAATCTCAATGAAGCAACAAAAAAAGAATAATAAGTTGTCTCCAAGATATTATGGGCCATACCAAATCATGCAAAAGATTGGTAGTGTTGCCTACAAGCTAGAGTTGCCACCAACAACAAAGATACATCCAGTTTTTCATGTTTCTTGTTTGAAGAACGTAATTGGGCAAAATATTCCTACTCAAACAGTACTACCAGAGCTCGATGAAGAAGGAAGAATAATTTTGGAACCAGAGGGCATTCTTCAAACATGCACGAAGAAGCTGAGAAATAGAACCCTCACTCAGTATCTCATCCAATGGAAGAATTTACTAGTTGAAGAGGCCACATGGGAGGATGAGGAGTTCATTCAAAAGAATCCACACTTGGTTAGCATTGAGGACAATGCTTTTTTGAAGAGGGGGGGCATGCTACACCCTTAATATTGGTGTACATAGGGTTATGAATAGTCGGCTTGTGGCTATCTTAACTCCTAATTAAGTCATATTATCATTATTATATTGTTATTTAGTTGTTTAGGTCGGCCTAAGGCTTCTATAGGGCTATCTAAGTTGGCCTGGGTGATATCCTAGGCATAAATAGGTATATATAGGAGGTAGTGAGTATCATTTCACATCATATTAAGTATTGTGTTCTTACTAAAGACTATTGGAGGTATCCCCCTCGAAGAGGATTAGGAGGTTGCCCCCTCGAAGTGGCATATTATTATCAAGTATTTGTAGAATATTTACTATTATATTTAGATATTGTGCAAGTTGTTTCATTACAGTTCATGTCCTTTATGTTCAAAGCATTTTTGGAGATATATCAAATCAGTCACAGGAAATCTTCTCCATATCACCCCCAGAGTAATGGTCAAGTAGAGGTGACGAATAAAGAACTGGAGAATATCCTCACAAAGACAATTTTAGGAAAAAGGACTAATTGGGCAGAAAGAATGACAGAAGTTATTTGGACCTATAGCACCACCGGGAGAACCACTACTAATTTCACACCATATGAATTAGAATATGGGAAGCATATAGTGATCCCTATTGAGTATGAGGTGGAAACCTTGAAAATAGCACTAGAAGTTGTATTGATTTAATAGAAGCACAATAACACATAATTTAATGTGTCTGAATAGATTAGAGGAAATACGGATGGAGGCACTATATCATACAAAGTTGGTTTAGCAACAAAGGAAAGAATGGCACAATAAGCACATCATCAGCAAGAAATTTAAAAAAGGAGATTGGGCCTTATTGTACGACTCAAAGTATTAGGATCTTAAGGGAAAATTGCACACTAGATGGTTAGGACTCTATGAAATCAAGGAAACTTTCGGAAATGGTTTCATTCAGTTATTACCCATTGATGGGGATCAATGAGTTCTTCTAGTAAATAGGCATAGACTGAAGTTGTATCACAAGCCAGCTTCCAAAGAAGAATTCTCTATAGAAATACAATATCAGATAGAAAACTTCACTATGGATGATCTTTCTTCCATGGGGATTATGCTCTAAAAGATGATCGTAGAATGAATAAAATAGGAAAGGTTGAAAACCAGCAATGGTGACCTTTTATGTCAAAAAAGTAAAAACATAAAAAATAAAAATAATGTTTGGGCAAAGTTGAAAACCAAAAATGGCAGCTTTACCTAGAGGAATAATTGAAAACTAGAAATGACAGTCTTTCCTTTGAAATTCCCATTTTCTAAATAAAACTGTAAGTTTTTGTATTATGAAGTATCAAATAAGCTTCAGATAGCTACAGACAACTCCAAATGGCTACAGACAGATCCAGATGGATACCAATGAATACGGACACTACTATCGAAATATTGTTGGGTGCCGAGTCATGTTGCATCACACAAATAAATTTAATAAAAAGTTAAGTTGAAATTATCTTGAGGGGTAAGTACTTTACGTAAGTATATTCCTTTCCTTAAAACTTGTATAATCACTTTAATATATATATATATGTATATGCCATGTGTCTCCCAAAATGCCCTACATGCATTTCTTTTTTTCCACGCATGCACCCAAGCAGTCGTAGAAATTGTAATCATTTGAAAGATGGACAGGTGGCAGAAGAAGGTTTGCCCTAAGGTCTTGTGTGCTTTTCAATAAAGTATGGTTACCATTTCATAATGATAATGGCATTCTCAATAAATGCCATAAAAGGAAATGAGTAATTAGTTGAAGGAGGTAATCATGATTACGAATTGTAATCATAAATGGAAATAAATATCATGAGGAGTGGAGCGACAATTGCTTTCATCAGCTCTGGATTTGAAAAGAATTGGATTAAAGGTGGCGGCTGGGAATAACCACTTCACACGTTACAACTTAGAGTTGCAGTTCCAATGTACATGCCATCAATGCTGAAAAGACAAGCAAGATGATTACCAACCTATCCACATTCCATTAATTCATTTAATCATTGAGCCACGATCAAAACAAAATAGACTCAATTCTCCTTCTGCAGTCACAGACCTCTGTTTCTTGGCACTATTCTACATTCTACAAGGAAAATCTTGCAAACATGGGAAACAAAAGAAAAGCAGAACTAGAAAATGTAGTGTTTGATGACGCAAGTGCAAATGTGTTCCAACAAGCTGGGTGGTTGAATTTCCTGCAAAAATTTGAAGGTTTCGAAGCCGAATTGGTAGAAGAATTCATCGTCAACTTTCACTGCATGTTCTCCACTGTAAAAGGGGTAAGAATTTAAATCAACCCTACCATTATACGTCAAATTTCTGAAATCCCTAAAATTGGTGTTGATTTATTTCAAAGTAATCCATCATATGAAGAATTGGTATAGAATTTTCATGTCACCTAGAACCCCTACCTAGATATATTGTTAGCAAAGGGGCGACAAAGGGTATTGAAAGGACCAGTCTTCTCGACCCCTGGAAGACCGTGGTCCTATGGATTATGAAACTTTTCACTTGTGATAGATAGTATGGACCAGTGTTGGGGCCTGGGATGAGGTTAATAACCCATCTAAGGCATGAAGCCAATAGGCCTAAGTATCTGATAAATCTTCCAACTTTCTTACACACCTGCCTTGTAAATATGATGACAAAAAGGAAACACAACAAGGGTCAAGTTAGCCATCATGGATTAATCCATTTGATTATAAAGCATCATGTTTTTCAACAAGAGGATGGACAATAGAAATGGGAAGATTTTCTGGAGTTTAAACCTACAAGGAAGAAGAAGAAGCATCAAGCTTTCGCGATGCCAGTCTCAGTCTCATCCACGCCTCTAATGCAAAAATTTAGACAGCTCTAAAGAGGCGCAGAGCAACAGAGTCAGGGAGAGCTCAGGGAGGAAACAATAGCCTCTACCCCTGCTATAGTGTGCCACCTGTGAATGTTTGTAATTTCATTTGATGAAGAAGAAAGGGGAGTAGCAGGGTCAAACCTAGTGACCATCTCAGGGCACCATTCTTCCCCTATAGAACAAGAAAGAGAAGAGGTAGATGCAGAGCAGATCTTGCTGAGAAGGAAACAAAGGAGGCCAGTGGAAGTGAAACCTATGAGGCCATTGGAGGTGAAAACCTTGAGGAGTCAGAAGAAGAAACCTTTGCAAGAAGACACCAGAAAGGGAAGGAACCCCTGATTGAGGAATCTGATGACACTACTGAGAAAGCAACCCGTCATGCTTTGGCTTTATCCAAAGCAGAGTATGAATTGAAATAGTGTAAAGAATAGTTGGAAACCTTGGCTCTGCAGTTGAAATCCAAAGGTGAGGAGCTAAAGCAACAAAAGCAACAAGCTTCCCAAGACAAAAAGGAGAAAGATAAAATAATTTCTGATTTTCAAAAAGTAGACAAGCATAAAGCCATCATAGCTCAAAAAGATACTCAGATTGCACAATTTTAGCGGCAACCTGCACAACCAACTCTTGCATCAGCAATGATGAGTATCTGTGAACTAAATTTGTAGCTATCTCAGGAGAATAGAGAGCTCAGAGGGGAAATCAAGAAGCTCCAGAGAGACCTTAAGGCTCTCAAGAAGGAGTAGGTGGTACTGGAGAAAAACTTAACCTTGGCCTATGAAACAGGGGAGACCCTATTAGCACAAAGGTCACCTTTAGGTGTGTATGCTCTGTTTCTTAAGGAACAGTTCTTACGTTGGAAATTGTTGAGGATTAGTTGCAACTTGCCTTTTGATTTTGAAAATGATAAAGAATTTATGGAATGTTACATGCAAAACCCCAAAGATCAACAGAATCTTTTGTGTGAATTATTTCAACACGGTCATTTAATGGGATATGTTAATACTTGTATATTGAATTTGTATGTGGGAGAGCTCCAAATCTAGAGCTATCTATCTTTGCTAAAGAATAATAAGTTATGGGAAGAACAAATGGAAGAATATAATGCAATTGCAACAACCATAGGTTTAATGATGAGGCATGAATGCCCATAGTCTACCTAGTTCACAAAAGCTTTTAAAGTTCAAGTTTACAGGTAGGGTATTACAGGCTTATATGTAAGAAACTTGAATTCTTGCATTACAGATTTTTATGAGGTTGCAAGATACCTTCCAAGTGGAGCTGTTACAAGTTGTCTTTTCAGGTATGAAGAGCTACCTGACTATTTTAAAAGAAGAGATTTTGTTTCACTAGCAAATATTAGATGGATGATTGCCAAAGCAAGGAAGTCGATAGCTCTGATTCAAGGAAAAGAGCGGGATTGGATAGGAATGAGGTTTAGACCACCTCTGCTACTAATATCTGCCCCCTCACCTCAGTCATCCTCTAGGGCAACCTATGAGGGAGAGCAAATTTAACAAGTGGTACAACAAGCTATTGGAGAATGATGGATTCGCACCACAAGGCAAAATGCTCTCTGAGTATAAGGATGAAGACTACAATTGCATTATGATCATAGAAGAAAAGAATGTGACTGATGACGCAAATGTTGTACATCTTTCACTATGAGGACATGGCATAGTCCAAGCTAAGGGTGGTGATGAGTCAAATATATGACTCATCCATTTCTATATATTACTGTGATTATATTTGTCTTTTGGTTGGATTATATATATGTTTAGTCCTTATTTCCTTTTGATGAAATCTCTTGGCTAATTACTTGAATTATACTTTTCAAATGCACATCTTATGGAACTGTTGTACAAGTTGTGTGTGATTGCATGAGGAATAAAACAGTGAACTTCCCGATGGTCTCTGGACCCCTCCAGAGCCCCCTTCTTCATGAAGAACCTAAACCTTGGAAAGCTCCAGATGTCGCTACACTTCAAGAGATTCATCCTCCCCTTGAGTCGATGATTACTAAAGCTAGTACTAGGGCTATTTAAGAATCCAATGATGCAAATACAACTAATCGCTCCAATAAAAGCAACCTATTAGTAACTCCAAGGTCCGAGTCCACATGTCACTTTATTTGATGACAACTAAAGTAGTTGTCAATCAGCGCCTGCGCCACTCCAAGGATTTACTCATCCTGCTGATAATTAAATTGATACAGATTTCTGATCTGAAGTAAATCACAGAAGGAACTGTTGATGTATTAAATAAAGCAACTAATTTAATCTCAATTCGCTGCAATTAGGATTTTGTATAGTTATTCCTTTCAATAAAGGCTCAAATGTATAAGTAGGAGTCAGTTAGTCTCTCTTAGTTAGTTCCAATTTTTAGTCAAATAGTATTACTTTTCATCTGGAGGAAAATCTCTCATTTTCACACATGTATCCATGCCCATGTTGGGATTATTTTGAATGCAAATGAAAGGGAAACTCTTTTGAAGATATATTGAGTTTAGGAGGATCATCTCCAGCTGGGAAAGTAGGGCCTGCTTCCCCAACTTGGAGGAAATCTCTCGATATTTATTCATGTGTTGTTTTGTTGTGTCTTTCTATTCATTATCATCATTTATGTGTGTTAATCTTATGTTGTGCATTCCTTTTTTGTGTAATCATTTTAGATATTTTCACCTGCAAGTTTGTCCTTTAAATTCTAACAAATACCAAAAAGAGATTTGTTATTCAAACAACACTGTTGTATTCAGAGTATTTCATTGTTGTGGTTTGACAATTGATGCAATTACTTCTAAGTTTCATTTCAGCAAAATAGATATTTTCCTTTAACCATGTGTGTTTCTTTCAAAGAAAATAGAATAGTTTCCTTTAAATCATGTGTGTTTATTTCCAAGAAATCAGCATAATTTCTATTTTCGCATGTGTGTTTCCTTTAAAATCAATTAGAATAGTTTCCATTTCCCCCACGTTTGTTTATTTCAGCAAGCAAGATAAATTGAATCCCAGTAAGATCTCTTAAGAAAATCAACCCAAAACCATCCATCCACAAGATTTGGACTCCACTCCAAACCCACCACACTAAGAGTCTTACCGCAGATCTCTCCATACACCTCTGGATTGATAATTAAATGATGATGAATTAACAACTACAATGATATCATCAAAAAGCATGGGATCACCATCCCAAGAATTTTTGAATGTTCATGAGTTTCCCAATTCATGGAACATTTCACTTATCCAATGTATCTAATGCAAGAACATCTGGGTCCACAAGTAATCTTGCATCAACCAAAAAGATTTTTTTTGGTTTTGTTATGTTTTCAGTTTTCTGTTATGTTGGTTTCAGGTTGTTTTTGCTTCAAGGGACTTTCATATGTTTTTTTATCAAAACAAAAACATGGGTATTGTTGAAGAGCTTAACGGGTATCTCCAGTTCAAGTTTGGTACAATTTGGAAACTAGATATTTTTTTATCAGATCAAAAGCATGGGTATTGTAAAAGAGCTTAATGGGTATCACCAATTCTAGTTTGGCACAAATTAGATAAAAATCAGTGAAGTTACACCAATTATTTTGGTTCATCGATTGCTCACTCAACTGATCATCCATTCTCTCTCTACCGAGAATTTCATTCTCTCTCTACGGGAGAACCATTCTCTCTTTACGGAGAACCATTCTCTCTATGGGAGATCTAATCTCTCTCTATGGGAGAACAATTTTCTCTCTACGAGAGATCTATTCTCTCTCTACCGAGAGTGACATAGACATTGTCAATTGACACATTGGCAATAGTCGGGCTAGCGATAGTCGACATGGTGATAGTCAGATTGTTGATAGTCAGGCTAGCGATAGTTGGACTGGAGAGAGTCAAGCTGGCGATAGTCAGGCTGATGATAGTTGTGCTGGCGATAGTCAAGCTAGCAATGGTTAGGCTAATGATTAAGACAGGCGATCGCTCACCCAGCCGAGTGCTATTCTCCAAAGGTTTAGAGGTGTTAATAAAAGTTCACAAATTTGCACACTACTGATGGATTATAGATGTGGATTTCCATTAAAAGTAGTTATTGTGATTCTCAAACAACATTCTCATTAATCCATTCTGGTAATTTGAAAGATCAAGTGGTTACATTAAAATGTTTGTCCTTTCAGTTCTATAACTAACGTTGGAGCAACTATTTACTTCCTTTTGAGAATTATAAAATGGGATGATTCTTCTTGTTTTGGGCAGAAAGGGGGGAATTTGGAGAAATTTCATATATTGAAAACTCCTAGTTCAAGGTTCTAGAGAGTTGTATTTTGTTTGTAAATTTGTATTTCTAGAATACTAAATTGCTGCAAATAATAAACATTGTTATTCTATGAATTATTTTGTTGTATGTTTGGGTATTGGTTGCTCATCCTAACTATCTGATAAGACACTTAGGATTTGATCTGCATCACATTCCTTCTAGTGCCAATTCTATTGATGGATGATTTAGCACATACATCTCAAGTAGAATGAAGAACACAGTACTTCTCATAAAAAAATAATTGATCTAAAAAATCAATCACCTCCAAGGTCTTTGTGGCTAGGTCATTGCAATGTTGGAGCAACTAAGTGATCTATGTGATTTTTTTGTTCAAGGGGCTTGTGCTAGTAACTTGAACTAGTTGACCAAAAGATAGTAGATCTAAACAAATATTGTTAGATCTCACTCACATGAACAATATTCTTAAAAACCCTTGAGAAATATTATTCCTAATCTAATCTTACTCTAACTTGATTTCAAAAAAATGAAAAGATAGGGTTTGAGAGAGTGAAAAACAAAATAATGGATAGACAAGTTTGTAAGACAAAGTAGGCTCAGGTTGGTGACACAAAGTTGTTTACCATTAGAAAACAACCAATGATATGAAGCACATTACAAACTCATCAAATATCCACCAAAACTAGTTCTAAATATTAAATTAAAGGCCAACTCTATGATTAGTCTCAATACTTAAATTTGTAAATTTTGATAAAATTTGATTAACCCACAATGCAATGATCAGTTTAGAAACCCTACCATTAACATAACATATGCAAGATTCTAATGAATGTGATAATTAGAAGTGAATGCATAAAAACATTGTATTACACATGCAAAAAATACACATCAACTCCCAAATCTCATTGCAAAAGATATGTCATTAAGAACTTTGAAGAATCTGACCATGCATTAAGCAAAACTATATCACAAATCGAATTGGAGGTCTTCAAAATTGAGGAACTTGAATTGAATTGAGAATAGTATGTTCACTACAACTTTTAGAAAATTGGCTACATTGAAAATGTTCCTTCACCTAGTCTTTTTCAAAAAAAATCTCCCTAAACTATGCATGGCATTCCTCCTTTTATAGAAGTAGTTTTATATTACAAGCACTTGACTTAGTCAACCTAGATCTAAAGAGCCAAGGGCTCCTAACTAGCAAAATTATTAGACGCTACATCCCTTAGTGAAACTTTCTGATGAGACCATAAACTTGTTGGCAAATGGTCAGTGCTCCCCATGGGATTCGTGATATGGACTAACTGCCTCCCGTGGATTCATTAACTCTAGCACTTGTATCAGAAATTAATAGGTCAAACTTTTGGTTTAACGGCAATCATGGGCCAACAATTCGTATCAGAGCGAAAGGTCATGGGTTTGAATCCCCCTAGGTAACACTGGGAGGAGTTTGTATCAGAAATTAATAGGTCGACGTTTTGGTTTAACGGCAATCATGGGCCAACAAAACTGTCTTATATTTAATCCAAATAAAGAATCTCTTTCTTCTTAATAAATAAGTTTTAAAGTGGATTTAAGTATAATTTGAAAGATCTCTATCTTATTTAAGGTAGAATGTAAAGTAGATATTTGGTTTGTTTTTAGTACAAATGTGATCCGAATTGCTTCTTAGTTTCTAATATTTCTTCATGAGTATGTGCAAGATGCTATAATGTAGGTGAATGAATTATTGAAGACAAAATCATACCAAATTGGAGCTCTGGAGATGCAAAGTTTTAGATATATAGAGCGTCGAAGATGCAGAGCGCCGGAGATGTAGAAGTCAAAAATATAGTTTCAATAAAACTGCAATATCTCACTCATTTCTTAATGAAAATTAGAATTTTAAAATAATCCAGAAAGATTAAAGAGAGAGGAAAAAATCCATGAAGGTGTTTTGAGGAGATTCAGTAAAATGAATAAATGGTTAATGACAGAAGTTGACTGTTACAGAGCGTCGGAGATGCAGAAGAGAAAAAGTCAAGAAAAATAGTTTTAGTAAAACCACAATATCTCTCTCATTTCTTAATGAAATTTAGAAATTCAAAATGTTATGGAAAGATGAAAGTGAGAGGAACAAAACCCAGAAAGAATTTGAGGAGATCTAGTAAAACAAATGAGCAGTTAATGACAAAAGATGATGTTCTACAAGCTCCAGAGATGTTCTAGAAATACTTGGTGAAGTTGTTGCAAATTTTTCCAATCTACCAACACACTCTGAGATTTTTGAAGGTTAGATTGACTATAATTACTCTTAAATTAATAGATCTAATTATGAGTAATTATTCCATGCAAAGAATACACATTTAGTGTTGCATGTCTTTCTAAAAGATATTACATGTCTTCCTTGTAATCAACAATTGTATAATCAGTTAACTAAATGAATAAGTTTAGTTAACTAGATAAATAAGTTTAGTTAGTTGTATGAATAAGTTCTCTACTCTAGAGAGACTCTCAATTAGAATTTAATAACCATATTTATATAGAGAGAACTATGGTGTAGAAGGAGGAGAAGTTGTATTCGAACTAATTGAAAGAACTTTGTTATTTTCTCGCAACATGTACTCTTGATCTTGAAGGTTTTAAATAAAATTTGTTATGTAAATTTGTTGATTGTTGGAATTGATTAGTCTCTCTCTGGAGGAAGGAGCAAGGGCCCACTCCAACCGAAGGGCAAAGACTATATTTCTTAGTTTGATTAGTTATTTTGTTGTTATGCATTTCCTTTATTCAAAATTCCTTTAGTTGTTCTAGTTATTGTAAGGAAGTTAAAGTAGCGGAAACAACTTCCTACACCAATCTTGAGGAAAAAAATTATGTAAAACTTTAAATCTGATCTAACGGTCACAGAAATTTTAGAAACGCATTCAAAAACATGAAATAAACAAAGAGACACAAAACACCAGATATACGTGGGTAAAACCCTTTCGGGTGAAAAACCCCACACTCTAAAATCCTGCTCAATGTATTTCAAATCCAATGCCAAGATTACATACACTTGCAGATCAAGTTTATTATAGGAGTATCACCAGTAAACAACTCTGGAAGAATTTCGGTAGCATTCTGACAGCATAACAATACCTACAAACTCACTCTATGCAAACTACTCTTCAAGCCTCTAATTTATAGACTTCTGGCTATACAAGAAACCATCTATGGTTTTACAAAACCATGTGCGAAGCTTCTCATCCAAGATTCCAGTCTAAAAATAAGCTCTCACGTCCAAAATGAAATCCCCTATTTTTGACCCTTACAGATGTCATAGAATCTGTCATAATATGCCTAAAAATAGGCCTTCCATAATATACTATCATGTGGGCATCTTTTGACACCTAATAAACCAATTTTCAAAGCATCGACAATGCGTAATAGTTGTAGCGAAATATTAAATAAAAATAACTATAACAGGAAATATGCAGCAAGGTTGAGACACCTTATTTCCCAACATTCTCCCACTTGTCAAATACCTTGCAAGAGTAAGGGGAAAAACATCATCATAGATCAACTGCTAGGGGCCAAGAGGCCTATAGACTCAGAACACCACCTAAATTTTGTTGTGCTCATAGGCTTAGTTAATGCATCTGCAACATTTGCCACAGTGTCTACCTTTTCCAGCTTCACCCTACCATCTTCGACCATATCTCTCACGAAGTGATACTGAACATCAATGTGTTTGGTCCTGGCATGAAAAGTCAGGTTCTTTGCAAGGCAAATTGCACTCTAATTGTCACAATAAACTATAACTACACCCTGTTTCAATCCAATATCTGAACACAAATGCTTCATCCAAATGGCTTCTTTACAAGCATGAGTAGCTGCCATGTACTCTGCCTCAGTAGTGGACAAAGTGACCACAGCTTGTCACTTGCTCATCCAACCGATTGCACCACCATTAAGAGTAAAAACATATGCACTGGTGGTCCTTCTGCTATCAACATCACCAGCCCAGTTTGAATCCACAAAACTGCAAATACTCAAGGAATGTTGATCTCCTGTACCATGAAAACAAATAGAGTACTCTATTGTACCCTGCAAATATCTGAAGACCCTCTTAACTGCATCCCAATGCACTCTTCCAAGATTAGACATATAACGAGAAAGAACTCCCACTGCTTGGGCAATGTCTGGTCTTGTACAGACCATAGCATACATTTAAGCTTCCAACTGCACTCTGGTAAGGCACTTTGCTCATGTCTTCCATCTCTGATGGGGATGTAGGACATTGTGAAATAGAGAGCTTTGTTCCCAATCTAACAGGAACACATAGTGGTTTACAATCATGCATGTTAAACCTTTGCAAAACTAAACAAACATACTTACTCTGGCCAAAGCCATAGCTATCTGTTCTCATGATCTCTTCTGATCTCCATCCCAAGTATGTATTTTGTTGCACCAAGATCTTTCCTTTCAAATAGAGAGCTAAGATTTCAATTTTGTAATCAAACCTTTGCCTTTCCCAATAAACAACATGTCATCAACATATAAAGCAATTACCAGGAAATGATCACCATCAGATTTAAAATATACACAATGATCATATTTAGACTGCACAAATCCCAAACTCAACACATAAGTATCGAACTTCTGGTACCACATCCTAGGACTTTGTTTAAGGCCATACAGAGATTTCTTTAACTTACAAACCAACTTGCTTTTACCTTACACCACGTAGTGCTCTGGATGTGTCATATAGATTTATTCCTCCAAATCACCATGAAGGAAAGTAGTTTTCACATCCATTTGTTCAACCTCTAGGTCATAAGTTGCTGCAATAGATAATAAAAACCAAATGGATGTCGTTTTAGCAACAGGAGAAAAGTTCTCATCGTAATCAATACCCTCAACCTAAGAGTATCCCTTCGCAACCAATCGTGCCTTATACTTTTCAACATTTCTATTTGAACCAATCTTTTTCTTAAAGACCCGTTTACATCCAACAAGTTTACGTCCTTCAGGCAAAGGTACAAGGTCCTGTGTATCATTTCTTTCAAGGGCTGTCATCTCTTCATCCATGGAAACTTTTCAGGACTGCATCATTCATACCCAAAGCCTCTGGCACAGATTGTGATTCATCAATGTTAGTACTCAAAGCAAATATACACTTCCAATCATCAGGTGAATACCCATACCTTTCAGGTGGTTGCCTATGCCTTGTAGACCTTCGAACAAGCTAAGGTGGAGGTTCTTCCACTTCTTCCTCCTTTTCTGAAGATTCAGAGCTTGATGAGCTCTTCTCAACTTCTTGTCTATGTTGGGGCCCTGATTCAACTTCCTCATGCATAGAAGGAAGTTGGATCACATCTTTTTTCTGTTCAATTTCTTTATGTTGTTCTGGCTGAAAAGTAACAAGAGAACATTTAGTCTCTCTAAAAATAACACTTCTAGAATAAATTACCTTATGTGCAACAGGGTCCCAAAGCTTGTATCCTTTCACATCATAGCTGTAGTCGATGAAGATACATTTGACATCCTTAGAATCCAACTTTGTTCTCTTCTCCTTAGGCACATGTGCATATGCCTCACAACCAAAAACTTTGAGATGTCTAAGTGAAGGCTTTTTCCCCAACCACACCTCCATAGGCATTTTATCAACAAGTGTTGATGTAGGAGATCTATTTATCAAATAACAAGCAGTGGCAACGGCTTCAGTCCAAAACTTTTGTTCTAGACTAGCTCCACTCAACATGCTCCTAGCCTTCTCCATCAATGTTCTATTCATTCTTTCTGCAACTCCATTCTGCTGAGGAGAATACGAAGTTGTCTTTTGTCTTTTAATCCCGCATTCTGTACAAAATCTATCAAAATCTGCAGAACAGTACTCACCACCATTGTCAGTCCTCAAACATTTAATTTTCTTTCCAGTCTAAGTTTCTACCATAGCCTTGAACTCTTTAAAATGACTGAAAAACTTCAAATTTACTCTTTAAAAAATATACCCATGTTCTCCTACTGAAATCATCAATGAAAGTAACATAACAAATTGATTTACCAATAGAAGCAACATCAACAGGACCAAATACATCTGAATGGATTAGATCCAAAATACATGAATACTTATGAGAAGACGAGTAAAATTGAACACGGTTCGGTTTGCCATAAATACAATGTTCACAAAAATCAAACTCTAGATTTCAATCATTCAAACCTTCAACAAGGTTCTTATTTTTCAGGGCTTTCAAACCCTTCTCTCCAATGTGGCCAAGTCTCTGGTGCCATAACATGGTCTTCTCTACAGGCAACTTTGATTCGGTAGACAGAGCACCCTTGGGTACCCATAAGCCACGACCATCCGTAGAGGAGGAAACCATCTCTTTTTTCAGTGAAGTAGTTTCTGGCTTAATTTTATCAGAAGTGCTATTGCACTCAACAGTGCATGCATCGAGCTGGTATAATGTACCCAATCTGCTTCCTCTTGCTATCACCATAGCACCTCTTACCATTTTCACACCTGCTTCAAAAAACTGTACATGCACACCCACATCTATTAGCTGGCTAACAGATAATAAATTTCTTGCTAGTCCTGGGATATGCAAGACACCATCAAATCATCTAACTCTACCATCAGAAAATTTCACATGAATACTACCACGGCCAACAATGTCAAGGAAAGAATTATCACCCAAATACACCTTACCACCATCATAGTTTTCATACTTACTAAACCAGTTTCTATTAGGAGTCTTGTGGAAAGATGCACCTGAGTCTATCAACCATGCATTATCACCTGCACGAGTGGCCAAGGCTACAATAAAGGCATCTCCATCTTCTTTCTCGGACTCAGAATCAGAATCTTGCTTCTTCTTATTTTTCTTCTCTTCTTTACATTCCTTTCAGAAGTGTCTGGATTTGCCACAGGTCCAACATATTGCCTTGGACTTACCAAGAGATTTTGATCTCCCCTTACTCTTGGACTTGGAATGGCCACGTTGCTTCTCTTCTTTGCCTCGCTCTTTTTGTCTTCCTCAAACACTCAAAGCCTCTTTGGCATTCAAAGAGACCTTCCTTCTCATCTCTTCGGAAAGTAGAGAACCAACAACATCCTCCATCGTCAAGATGACTGCAGTACTCCCTATAGCCATAACTAGGTTGTCCCATGAGTCTGGCAGCGAACACAGCAAAATTTGGCACCTTTCTTCTTCATCTATTTTCACCCCAACTGAGGTCAACTGAGTCACCAACATATAGAATGTTTCTAGATGCTTAGAAATCCGTCCACCTTCTTCCATTCTCAAGGAATACAACTTCTTTCTCAAGAAAATCTTATTTACTAGAGGTTTAGATTGATATATCTCACCCAACTTCTTCCAAAGCTTCTTCGAAGTGGGTTCTTCGTGGACATTTATCATAATCGAATCTGCAAGACACAGTCTAATGAGACCTTTAGCTTTTTTATCCATTATATCATATTTTGCAGCCAAAGCTAGATCCACAGGCCTATGGACATTTTCATCCACTACATCCCATAGATCCCGGTCAATCAACAGATCTTCCATCTTCAACTTCCACATTTCAAAGTTCATGCCAGAAAACTTCTCTACCTCAATCCTCCTAGATGCGCTCGCCATCTGAAAAATATCTGCAACAAGATCACAAAGTATCCTCTGCACAATCTCCCACTCAAACTTTGATTAGCACAAAAAACCCAACAACCCACAACTGAAACCAAAGGTGATCAAGCTCTGATACTACTTGTAAGGAAGTTAAAGTAGTGGAAACAACTTCCTACGCCAATCTTGAGGAAAGAAATTATGCAAAACTTTAAATCTGATCTAACAGTCACAAAAATTTCTGAAACGCATTCAAAAACATGAAATAAACAAAGAGACACAAAACACCAGATATACGTGGGTAAAACCCTTTCAGGTGAAAAACCCCACTCTAAAAGCCTGCTCAATATATTTCAAATCCAATGCCAAGATTACATACACTTGCAGAGCAAGTTTATTATAGGAGTATCACCAGTAAACAACTCTGGAAGAATTTCGATAGCATTCCGACAGCATAACAATACCTGCAAACTCACTCTATGAAAACTACTCCTCAAGCCTCTAATTTATAGACTTCTGGCTATACAAGAAACTATCTGTGGTTTTACAAAACCATGTGCGAAGCTTCTTAGCCAAGATTCCAGTCTAAAAATAAGCTCTCACGTCCAAAATAAAATCCCCTATTTTTTATCATTACAGATGTCATAGAATCTGTCATAATATGCCTAAAAATAGGCCTTCCATAATATACTATCATGTGGGCATCTTTTGACACCTAATAAACCAATTTTCAAAGCACCGACAATGCGTAACAGCTGTAGGAAAATATTAAATAAAAATAACTATAACAGGAAATGTGTAGCAAGGTTGAGACACCTCATTTCCCAACAGTTATTGCTTTCCATAGATTAAGTTGTTTTTCTGTTGTGTAATTCCTTTATTCCAGAATTACATTAGTTGCTCAAGTTATTATTTTCCTTAGATTAAGTTATCTTTTTCAGCAGAGTTAAACCCTAGTTTGTTTCATGCAATTGTTGTAAATTCTCTTTTGTAGAAAAGACTGCCATGCAAGTTATTCCTCTTCCCTTTTGCATACAGCCATGGACACCGCCTTGGATTGATATTTATTAAAATTAAATGATGAGGATTGCAATGACCCTCGTCACTTTCTAAGATTTTTGGACCAACCTTTTAAAAATAAGTGGACCAAAATACAATTTTGAAAATACAATTTACCCAATCACCCAAATTGTGCCCATGAAATAACACAATTTCAAATTAAAAAGAATTAACATATTTTGCCAAAAGAATAAATCAAATCCTCCATGCAAACACATAAAGAAGGAAAAAATACATTAATCTAGGACTTCAATCACATCCTTGTCCTTATTATCCAGGGCTCTTTAGGTGCTAATGTAGTATTCGAAGTGCAATAGTTGCAAATTTTAGGGCCTCTTGTGATTACTCTCAACTTTCAATGAAATTTAGTCAATAGGACGAGTACACCTTGCAAGGTATAAAGACAAGGGAATTTCAACTCATTAGTTCTCACTACATGAAAATATTATTGAAGAAGGGTCATGTGCATTATCGCTCAATTCCACTCCATTGAAGCTCACTCTCCTTCCTCTCCATCTCCTTCAAATTTGAAGGCAATATTAGATATGAATCATAAGGTCTTTAAAGAACCCAAAGGGTTACCTCTACCAAGGTCTCATGGCCATGTTATTCTACTAATATTAGGTAGTCAACCTCCAAATATCAAGCCTTATAGATACCATTTTGAGCAAATGAATGATATTGATAAAATAGTTAAGGAACTACTAGAATCTAGGGTAATCAGATCAAGCACTAGCCTTATAGATATTATTTTGAGCAAATGAATGAGATTTAGAAAATAGTTAAGGAACTACTAGAAGCTAGGATAATTAGACCAAGTCCTAGAAGTTTTGGTAACCTAACAATGAGGTTAAGGAAGATATCCAACAAGAGGAATCCACTAAGGAGGATCAGATCTCCATTCATGTACTTGCAGGTTTTTCTTCTCCCCAAACACTAGAAGCCATCTATTATATCAAGAACCAAGGGGTTGTGGTTCTAATTGATGGTGGTAGTGTGCATAATTTTATCAATTGAAAATTGGTCAACCAACTTCACGGTTATGTCCATTCCTGTAATAGTTTCTAAATTATGGTGGCCAATGGTAATATTATGTCTTGTGGTGGGAAACATCACAATGTTAAACTCGCCATGGAGGACCATCAGCATACTAGTGATGGATATACTTTCTCTCTTGGAGGAGTTGATGTAGTATTGGAAGTGCAATGCTTGCAAACTTTAGGGCGTCTTACTTGTGATTAATCTCATCTTTGGATGAAACTTAGTCAACAGGACAAGGAGTTTACTTTGCAAGGTATAAAGGCAAGGGAGGTTCAACTCATTAGTTCTCAATGCATGGAGAAATTATTGAAGAAGGGTCACTTATGCATTATCGCTCAATTCCATTCCATTGAAGTTCACTCTGCTTCCTCTCCATCTCCTCCATCAAATTCAAAGGCAATATTAGATATGAATCACAAGGTCTTTGAAGAACTCAAAGGATTACCTCTAACAATCTCTCATGGCCATGTTATTCCACTAATATCAGGTAGTAACCTCCAAATATCAAGCATTATAGATATCATTTTGAACAAATGAATGAGATTGAGAAAATAGTTAAGAAACTACTAGAAGTTGGGGTAATCAGACCAACTACTAGCCTTATAGGTATCAAGCCTTACAGATATGATTTTAGCAAATTGATGAGATTGAGAAAATAGTTAAGGAACTACTAGAATTTGGGGTAATTAGACCAAGTACTAGAAGTTGAGGTAATCAAACCAAGTACTAGAAGTTGGGGTAATCTGACAATGAGGTTGAGGAAGACATCCAACAAGAGGAATCAACTAAGGATACCCACATCTCTATTCATGCACTTGTAGGTTTTTCTTCTCCCTAAACACTAAAATCCATTTGTTAAATCAAGCACCAAAGGGTTGCGGTTCTAATTGGTGGTGGTAGTGCGCATAATTTCATCAGTGATAAATTGGTCAAACAACATCACTATTATGTCCATTCCTACAAAAGTCTCCAATTATGGTGGCCAGTAGTAATATAATGTCTTGTGGTGGCAAATGTTGCAATGTTAACCTCACCATGGAGAACTATCAGCTCACTAATGATATATATACTCTCTCAAGGGTGTTGATGTAGTATTGGAAGTGCAATGGTTGCAAACTTTAGGTCCTCTTACTTGTGATTATTCTCAACTTTGGATGAAATTTAGTCAACAAGACAAGGAGTACAGTTTGTAGGTATAAAGACGAGGGAGTTTCAACTCATCAATTCTCACCATATGGAGAAATTATTGAAGGGTCACTTGTGCATTATTGCTCAATTCCATTCCATTGAAGCTCTCTCCTTTCTTTCCATCTCCTCCTTCAAATTTAAAGGCAATATTAGATATGAATCACAAGGTCTTTAAAGAACCCAAAGGCTTACCTCTAACAAGGTCTCATGGCCATGTTATTCCACTAATATTTGGTAGTCAACCTCCAAATATCAAGCCTTGTAGATATCATTTTGAGCAAATGATTGAGATTGAGAAAATAGTTAAGGAACTTCTAGACGTTGGGCTAATCAGACCAAATATCATCCTTATAGATATCATTTTGACCAAATGAATGAGATTGAGAAAATAGTTAAGAAACTACTTGAAGATGGGGTAATCAAACCAAGTACTAGAAGCTGGGATAATCTAACAATGAGGTTGAGGAAGACATCCAACAAGAGGAATCCACTGAGGAGGCTCACAATTCCATTCATGTACTTGCATGTTTTTCTTCTCCCCAAATAGTGAAAGCCATTTGTTATATCAAGCACCAAAGGGTTGTGGTTCTAATTGATAGTGGTAGTATGATTTCATCAACTAAAAATTGATTGACCAGCTTCACTATTATGTTCGTTCCTACAATAGTTTCCAAATTATGGTGGCCAATGGTAACATTATGTCTTGTGGAAAATGTCACACTGTTAAACTTGCCATGGAGGACTATCAAATTACCAATGATATGTATACTCTCTCTTGAGGGTGTCGCTGTAGTATTGGAAGTGCGGTGGTTGCAGACTTTAAGGCCTCTTACTTGCAATTACTCTCAACTTTGGATGAAATTTAGTCTACAAAAAAAGAGTATACCTTGCAAGGTATAATTACAAGGGAAGTTCAACTCATCAATTCTCACCACATATAGAAATTATTGAAGAAGAGTCACTCAGGGATTATTGCTCAATTCCATACCATTGAAGCTTACTCTCCTTCCTCTCCATCTCCTCCATCAAAGTTGAAGGCAATATTAGATATGAATCACAAGGTCTTTGAAGAACCCAAATGGTTACCTCTAATAGGGTCCCATGACCATGTTATTTTGCTAATTCCAAGTAGTTAACCTCCAAATTCAAGCCTTATAGATATCATTTTGAGCAAATGAACGAGATTGAGAAAATAGTTATTGAACTACTGGAAGTTGGGGTAATCAGACCAAGTACCACCCTTATTCAACTCTAATACTGATGGTTTCTAAGAAAGATGTAGGTTGGAGGATGTCTTGATTTTTAGAAACTCAATAAACTCAAGATCAAGAACAAGTTACCCATTCCAATTATAGATAATTATTGGATGAGCTGTGTGGGGCCAATTTTTTTTACCAAATTGGACCTTTGATTGTTACCATCAAATTCAAGTCAAAGAGGAAGACATTCCTAAAATGATTTTCCGCACCCATGAAGGTCACTCTAAGTTTTTATTGATGCACTTTGGTCTTACTAATGCTCCCTCTACATTTCTAAATTTGATGAATATAATGCTTAAGGGATATCTTCACAAGTTCATCTTGGTGTCTATTATGACATTCTCATTTACAATCGCACTTGGGTTGTCAAGCATGTGGAACTTACTCGTCAAGCATGTGGAACTTACTCTCAAGATTTTGCAAGACCATTATCTTTTAGCTAAGTACTCCAAATGTGTCTTTAGTGCATAAGAAGTGGAGTATTTGGGTTATATTGTTTCACAAGGTGTGTACGTTGATCCAAAAAAGATTGCATCCATGTAGGATTGGCCCCAAGCATCAAGAATATATGTGGATTCTTAGGCTTGACAAATATTACCATAAAATTGTCAAACATTATAGTAAACTAAAAGACCCCTCACAACCCTACTCAAAAAGAACTCATTCATTTGGAGGGAGGATGCAAATCAAACTTTCCATGCCCTCAAAGCTAATATTTGTTCCACCCCAATTCTAGCAATGCCTAACTTTGCGAAAATTGTTTGTCCAATAATGTGATGCCCTAGGGAAAGAAATGGAGGTAGTCTTGATGCAAGAGGGTCAACCAGTAACTTTCACCAATATGTAATTGAGTGCAAAGAATTTTGCTAGATTGGCCTTTAAAAAGGAAAATGTGGCTATCTTTCATGTTCAACAATGGTATTTGTACATCAAATATTTCTTACAACAATGAATGTCCTCCCAAAAACAACAAAAATGGGTCACAAAGATGTTGGGGTATGATTATGAGATTTTGTATAAAAAAGGAAAAGAGAATGTAATGGTCGATGCACTTTCTTGAAGGGTTACCTCTAACAAGTCCATCCAAATTTTTAAAAACTTATAAGCATGTCAAGCAAAATTTCTTCTGATATGGAATCAAGCAAGATGTCAATTGTCATTGATTGTGATGTATGCCAATGTAACAAGGGTGAAATAGCCAAAACTTCAAGATCTTTACAACCCCTTCCTATTACAAACACATGGATCGATATTTCCATGGATTTTATTGGGGAACTTCCTAAGTCTAGGGGTAAACAAGTCATGTTGGTGATTGTGGACCGCTTAACCAAGTCAACTAATTTTTGTGCCCTACCTCACCCCTACACTACCACAATGGTAGCACAACACTTCTTGGACGATGTTTCCAAGCTACATGGTATACATCATGTTCCATTGTGAGTGACCAAGATCATACTTTCACTGGCAACTTTTGGCAAGAGTTATTTAAGTTGCATGGCACTTAGCTGAAAATGAGTTTAACATACCATCCTCAAACAACTGATCAAATAGAGATTGTTAATAAATCCTTGGAAACTTACCTTCATTGTTTTGTGTCTGAGCGACAAGGAGAGTGGGCTAGGTAGTTGCCTCTAGCAAAATGGTGGTACAATACCACTTATCAAACACAACCAAATGACCCCATATGAAAGCTTTATATAGTCATCCCCAACCTTCTTTGACTTCCTATGTTCCAAGGAGTTCCATGGTACAAGTTGTTCGTTGATAGTTCCTTATCCCATAGAGCACAGATTCTCAAAAACCTTTAAGGAGAATTTACAACAAGCATATAACCATATGAAGCAAAAAAAAAAAAAAAAAATCCACACATCTAAGAATTTTTTTTGAGATGGATGCTTTATCTTTTTGCATCTACAACCCTACAAATAATCATCTTTGCACAAGAAGGTGGGTCATAAGTTGGGTCCCAAATTTTATGGCCCTTATCAAGTGATCAAATGCATCGGGGAGTCCTACTAGCTAGCCATTCTACGTACTATGAAAATCCACAATCTTTCATGTCTCTTGCCTCAAAAAAGTTATTAGCTAGACTATGAGGTTGCAGACATCTCTTCCAACATTAGATGAGAAGGGATCTCTTTTTAGAACCTACAACGATCTTAGATACGTGTAAGAGGCAACTTCGCAAGGAATGCAACTTGAAAACGCGACATGGGAACCAACAACCATTTTGTCACAATTCCCGTACCTCAAGCTTTGAAGTTACCATTTTTTCAAGGGAGAGGCATTATCAAGAACCTCCTTTCTCATATATGTATTGATTATTATTAAATAAGGGCTTAGATGCATATATTTTGTAAGTTACCCTATTAGTTAGTTAGATTAAAGTATTATCCAACATGCATGGGATAGTAGTCTTTAGTTGTTAGCTATATATAGTTGTATTTAGGCAAAAGAGGCTTCTTGAATATTATAATTGGAGTTTATGTTCTGTTGTGAGGATTACCCCCTCAAAGTGGCACCACGAACTTAATATAGAAGCAATCTCTTGATCTTATTTTTTGCATATATGTATATTGTCATCATTTCCTTTGCAAGTTTCCTTGCACCTCATGTATTAAACAATCACTTCTATGCCTATTTTCATTCACTCGCTAGCACTCAAACCTCTCAACTCCTCACCTACATGACCAATAGGATGAATAAGCAAAGCATGTACATATTATTTGTATTTATCAAATTGTTCATATATTGTAGTTGCCCATTTATATTTACTTGTTGACAACCAAATGCACACACCTATAGCAGGTTCACAAGTCCAACAACCATCACCTTGCTCTTAAGAAAGCGTTGCCACTTAATATGATTAATGACACCACACCAATGAGTCTCATGTTTCAAAACGCAGGAGGTTTGGCTCTCAAAATCAACTTCCTGACACCATTTCTTCAGCATAATTGTTTTACACCATGAACATCCCAAATACATTCCCTTTGCAAACATGCATTGACTCCTAATATTGTCTAGTTTCCCAAGCAATCTCAAACCCACCATTAGTGAGCATGGCACGGATATGAAACACACCTCATTAATGTGTTGCAAATATTTCATTTCCATTTCCTTTGCATTCTCCTTCTGATTTTCTTCCCAAAATCCAATCCTCCGATTGAATTCTAAAGTTTCCATTATCCAAGATTGGCATGGCCCCTTCTTACCCTCTCCTTGAGCACATGTGGTGTTTCCAACCACCCTTGTCACTTCTCAATTTCACAAGTGACGCTTAACTCTCTAATCCAATGACCAATATTCTAAGGTTGATTTTATATTTGATTTGGATTGATGTTTCAAAGGTTAAGTTATAAATTTGAAATGCTATTTATTTATGGAACATGGCCAGCCACAATGCATTCACCCAAAGATAGGACCACTCGCATTCATTTAAAAGCACCACATATGTAGACCACATAACGAAAAATCAACAATAGGATGTTACATCAAATATATTGATTTAACACTTTTACTGATAAATCCCAGCATTTAAATTGAATTACAATGTCAACTTATCGACACGTAAAGACAACATTAACCACCTTGTGGCTAGTTATTCACAATAATGGCTCACAAGTTTGTTATAGGTTTAGTTCCACTTTAGCGTCTAAAGAGAACATAGGTTTTGCACATGAGAATAGTCCTCCAATCTTCGGTCTAATTTAACCCGTTATCTACACACTCAAATGCACATCAAATACATCCAAGATGATACATATAGCCAAAGCATAATAATCGAAATAACATCATCTCACCATATTCATAGTGCAGAAAATTCAAACATGATAATCATAAGCAATAACATTTCCCATGTATTTATAATGCAACCAAATATCACATTCATCAAGTTCATCAAGGATATCCAATATCACATTGCAAGACAATCATAAAATTTTATGTTTCAAAATAAAGAACATAAAGTGCATATGTTCGCAAATAAACATTCGAGCATCAGTAATATAAAAAGGTTAACACACAGTTGACCTTACAAAGCAATCCTTCCTCCCCTTGGTAAATGGATGACTCTACTCGAAGTCGCGACATTGAAGTGAGGTATTCTTTCCTGAAGTGAAAACAAGAATAGGGTTGCAACTTCGATTAGAGTCGTCCTGGAGCTCTAATCACTCGATCGTCAATAGGCCATATAGATCTCATACTAGATGACATTCTTTATCTCCTCTTAGAAAGATATGGTGTATCTATCCAAAATCCATACATACAGTCAATAAGCTCTAGTGAACCATCTAGAGGGCAAACCCCACGCTATTCATGCCATATAGAGCATATGAGAACTAGATCTGGGTGTATATGCCTACCAAACAAAGAGTAAGCCATCTTTCTAACCCAAACAATGAGTAAAATATCACTATATAATTAGTACGACTCTATCCTTAACCCACAATGGTGCCTTGAGGAACCCTTCTTTTGGCATGGAAATGCTTGGATACCAGTAAATACCACAAATTTTTCATTGTACTTAAGTTAGTTGCATGGTTAAAAGCCACAAACGTCATGGAAAACAATAGATGGACATAAAAATTGTAAATATATGTTAAATTGTATTGACAGTAATCTACTCCATTTCAAAAGTAGGGAAAGGCCTGTAAATCCATAATGGGTTCAAAGCACAATATTTCTATATATACATATTTCAAGTCTTACGATGAAAATTATGGTATATATCTAGAACTTAGCTTTGGGGAAGGCTATGGTACTGCACATATAATGTTGCACACATTAAGATGAGATTTAAACAATTTGTTTTTCTGGTTACAGAACAAACTTATATTTAAACTAATTTTGCACCAAACTTGTGACAGGGTCTTTATGTCCTCATAATGAAGAAACAGAATTAAGCTTCTCATGCTAAAAACAATGTTCAGTACTCGAGTATGGACTCAAAACTAAAGAGCTCAGGTGAGAAAGATGAGAAAGTAGGCAAAGCATGAAATCTCATCAATCATAGAATTATTTGTTTCAGCCCATCCTCTAGGGTTTTGGACAATACTGTGTTATTAATTACAACATAAATGGGTTTTTAGTATGTTACTGGTTTCACAATAAGCTTTACTTATTATCTGCTACATCAGCAGGCTTTGCTTATTCTACAATTTTAAAAGACCCTATAAGTTGGAGCCACTCCAGAGTGTCAACGTCATCAAAAAACATTGAAAATTGCTCGGGATGTGTAATGTGCGTTTCTTTTAATGAAATTGCACTTTAAAGAACACGATAGTTACAAAGATAAGTCTAGTCTAGCTAGCATTTTTTCTTTTTCTATATTTGAAAAAGTGAATCTTCCAAGAACATTCTAAACATAATGTGTTACACTTATTGTAAATGGGAGGACACAAGGTCCCTTACAATTACTTCTTTTCATTTATAACTTAAATCCGTCCAACAGTGTTCTTGTGAATTGCCGTTGGCATTGACATACAATATGTGTTATTGATTTAAAAATAAAATAATTACAATACAGTTGTAAAAGCTTCTTCTTAGATGAGATTCCTATCAGAATACAATCTTTTCTAAGAATCGATTTTTCCAGTTCAAGATAACGCAGAATAACTTTGAAAAAGCAGAAAGCTTAAACAATAAGCTGAATTGGTAAGATACGTGCAAAACGGGATCAATGCCAGTAGTGCCTGCAGCTTGCTTATATTTTTTAATTATTAAAATATCTCTAAATATGCCAGTGATTTATGAATTGCAAAGACAGATTCTGCTTTGAATAATATATTCATGCTATAATGACAACATTTTCAAATCAAAGAAAACGACAATTCCTTTTCAAACTGATGGATTAAGGATATACGATGCAAAGATTAATAAACATTTGAATGACATTTGGAATTTTTCCTTTAAATTTTGGAAATTTTATTCAAATGAATTTAGAATTCTAAAACCATGAAAAATAATAAAAATTAATTGACTTTTCATCAAGGCGGATCAATGTGCGCAGCAGGTCAGTACATTTTGAACTTTTCCTTAGTATTTTGGAAAACTTGTTCAGCAACTGCAGCAACACTCCCATCAGCTTGTTTTATCTCCATATTAGCCTTTTGGTAAAAGGAAGTACCCCTTAGTGCATCTGCAATGAAATCATCAAATCCAATAGAAATTGCTGCTTCTGCTTTTGCTCCATAGACCAAACGCTGGACACAAACCATACAAAATTATGCAAGGACACCAAATCACATGCAAGAATCCAAAACTCATATCAATGCAATGTTCATGCAGTTTGCTTTCAATGCTGAATAGAAACATACAAATCTGCATTGCAATATACCTTAATTCTTGACAGGTGAATGGCTCCAAAACACATTGGACAAGGTTCACATGAGGCAAATATTTCACAATCCGAAAGCTCAATCCGACCAAGTTTATTGCATGCCTGAACCACATGGTAATCAATTTGTTAGCAAAAGCCATGATATGTCTGGTTCTCCTGATCCAATATCAAGCAACACAGGTCACAAATGGATACGTGCTGTGCAGTACTAAACATATGGTTTGTGAGAATCATAACTAGAAAAAAGCTATGTTACACAAAGTTTCTGGGATGGGAATGGCAGGAAACAGGGGTGCACATTTCCAAGATGGTAGTGGACAGGTGGCCTTTTTTAGGGGACGGTAGGGAATGGCACTTAAAAAAATAGGGAAAATTTTAAAAATATAGGAAATTTCAATTATTCATATATAAGACATTCATTATATACAATATAGAACCATATTATGAAACATTAGAGCTGAATTAAGAATTCACGAGCCAACAATCGACATACAAAATAACAAACTTTCAATGTCTAATTATTGCAATTTGAGTTTTCATCACCAATGTGCATATACATAATACAAAAAATGGGAAGGCATAGCGAATTGTGTAGACTCTACTAGCATAGCATACCATTAGACCTTGTTTTGACCTCCATAAACAATCTATTAACCTCTGCCTTTTCAGCTGTATTTATGTCTAGACAAACCTTAACCCCTTGTCCTGTAATGCTCAAGTGGTGATTATATACTCTAGTGTAGCTTCCACTAAAATCTGTCTTGAGAATATGACACAACCAAACTCTACTGTCCCCTAAATTTTCCTTTTTGTCTTTGTCTAAAGCTGTTACAAATTGCGGAGGACGTTTAGAGGGTTTGATAGGGCCCTTTACATAGTTTTTCAAAAGGTTTGAAGGGCATTCAGATGGGTTATGAGCTGTCCTACTCCACCCACGGCATTCCCACACCCTAAGGCTGAACCCTCAGCTGAAGCTCTTATTTGTTCCATGCCAACTATTTCTTGTTCACTTTCAAAAAAAATTGAAAACACACACACACACACAGCACTTACCTTCTTCTCCTCATTGCTGCCTGCACCCTGCTGCTGCTTCAGTGACAAAGATTCAAATAATAGTCTGTTTTAGAATTGGATAGTTGCTGCTGTCTGGCCTTTTTCTCTTTCTCCTACTTGTTGCGATGATGAGGGTGATGCTAAAATGCCAATGAAATGAATAATATATTAATAGAAGGTTATTTGAGTCTTTAGAGGCATTCAGAGCTGACATTACAATGTGGGGGGGCACCTAAAACAAACAGATTTAATATTATAATTGAATTGGCAAATTTTTTATTAATTTTTTTGAGTGTTTGGTTGGGGGGACAGCCAGGACGGTCAGGGGATGGAAAATTCAACGCATTTCCAAAACATTTCTGAGATGGGCGATTGAGAATCTGAGGGACAAGGGACAGCGGGGGGACATTTCCAAAGCATCCCCACGTCCCCAGAACTGGTACACATCCAAAAGGGCAGGGAACACATCCCCATGTCAGCATGCAACATAGGAAGAAAGCGAAAAGATAGTACACTAGCATAAGTTATCAAAACATATGCATTAAATTATCTGAAAGGACCAGTATGGTTATGCCAAGTAACCCAACTAAGTATAATTTTGATTAGCATGTCTGAAGCTTTCCAGTTCAAACTGATTTTTCATAATGCCTACTTTCCAAATGAAACTGTTGAAGCCTGCCAATGATAATTAACTCCAAATGTTATATCATTTCATTCAGAAAAGCACAAAACTCATTTCCTAGCTCGTTCTAACAATATGAAAAGCTCAATGATTGTCGACACTGGATTTGAACCACAAACCAGTGTCAACAACAATCTGAATAGTTTTGTTCTTCTAAAAAATCAATTGACCACCAAGAAAAACAGGAAAAATAATTAAGGGAGAAAATCAAGAGAAAGTACAGAAGTTACACTGCCATCGGGACAAACATGCATCATGCATGTGTCATTACCTCCAAAATATCATGACAGGGATAGAGATGAGGGGAATGGATTAGTGCCAGACCAAAATCACCAAACTCCCACAGATGACATGCAGATATAAGCCCACTAACAGATACAACTCCCTCAATCCTGTACACAAATAATACGATCCATATAATACAATATGATAATCACAGATAATAAGCTTATAAATAAAAAAAGTCCCACCAAGAACATAATAGGGTGAAGTCTCCCAATGTATGTAATGTTGTAAGTCTCTAGGCCAAGTAATATGCCAATGTTTCCACAATGAGGAATCCCTGTGAATAATACAAAGCCCCCATGATTCCCTCAAATAAACCATATAAAATATATGGTGGGCAATAATCTTGTCAACATTACCCCAGACCTTACCTCTTGTCTCACCCCATGACAGGTGAAAGTTTAAAAAACATTGACAAATCTAGGGTAGATAACTGCAATATCAATGCAAGGTGTCCCTATGACATTGTGCTCAATCATGGTCTGTCAGATTGATGGATAAGCAATCATTCCAACATCAAAGTCTGAAAAACTGAATGTTGTATAAGCTCATAAAGTCAACTACAGCTCCCACCACTACAAACATCATATACCTGAACTCCAAAGTACAAGGCAAATCTCCAAGATCTGCCATCAGGTTTCCATCGAGCTCTACAACTTCTATCTACAAACAACCATATAGCTTCCCTAGTAGTACAAATCAAGGCCCTTGTCACCTTTTCCAAATCCATTGTCACCTTGTTACCATCAGGGGCTCCACTGTCATGAGCCATCTTTACCCAAAAAATCTTCCTTTTGTTAACATTAGCACTATCACCAATTACTCTCACCAAGCTACCTTCATAAAGCCTTTATTGCTAAGGTTGCTACCGAAAAAAATCTATGTAAATGCAAGGATGACAAGTTACAACAGAGAAAAAAACAGTTTCCAACTGTCAACATTTATCCTTGTGCAGATTTGCATAGGCTAACATTTTCATTAAACTCCATCATGAATGCTTTGTCAAGCACCAACAGTATCTTCATCAAAACACATTCCCCTTCCTCTTTAGATAGGTAATCCCTAATGAGGAGCAACCTACCATCAGATTTTTGTCAGGCTGACAGAAAACCTTCATCAGCTGCCATCTGGAAATTTCATTAGACATTCATCATTCATTAGTCCATAAATGCATGCACACACTAATAATATAATATATTTAAACTACAACTGCCTCAATGATTTCTCTTTGTAATTGTGGGCTCAACGAAAACATCAAATGCAGACATTATAAGATAATAAGATATCCTTTGTCCAGTTATCATTATTTTTGTCGTCAAGACAATTTGGAATAGTTTTTAGTATTACAAAGTATGCAGATCAAGGACTTTAGCACTCACTCTGCAAAATGTCCAGCAATAGGTTTCTCTAAGATAAACCACCTCCCAATGAAAATCCACACTAACCTGAATTGAACAATCAGCTGAGGACTACTTTACTTGGCTAATACAAAAGTCATTTGCATAAAAATAAAGAGTTGACTGCACAACATCTTCATCATCATTAAATTTAGTTTCATCATGGAAAAGACCAATCAAATCCTTCAACATGTAGCTAACAAGGAGCTCATAAATATTCATTTTTCTGAAGCTGTACATGGACACCCTTCAATGTTTCACTGCTTCCATCCAGACAGGAAAGGGGTGGCCTAACCCTATTCACAATTGCAAACTCAAAATATCTAGGCAGATATTTTGCTCAGTTCTCAGATGGTGCAAATATTGACGCTAATTTTGAGCCACAACTAGGGCCAAAAAGAATCGAGACAATTTATTTCTTCTCAAAAATCAATTATGGCTAGCAAGAAAGATATTACATATATATATAACATCCATGCCTCTTACTGTTCTGCAGTAAAGGACTGAAGGCCCAATGAGGATTTGACACATTACAGATTAGGGCCAGACCAAAACCACCAAACTCTCAAGGGTAACTAATCCATAATTTTTCTACAAGATTATGCTTGTGTAAATTACAGCCAAAGTTAATTTTCTCATGCTATGCTACTCAAATTTTCACTCAAATGATAGTGGATTTCCTTTTGAGTTAGAGTTATAATCTGCATTCAAGTATGCAGAATGATTTACACTTATGCATGAACAAAACAAAATCACACCATAGAGACAAATTTATCCTCAAACCTCCAGGCAAGGAAAACAGTTGAAATGGCAAATGCAAATCTTCCTACCTTCTTTGGAATTGCAAAACAATTACAAGTGTAAATAACTCACTCCCTGTGTCTCCTATCCTCCTAGTGCTCTCTGGCGTCATGTACTTCAACCACATGAGTTGTGTACTCTGCCTACAATTCCCTCCTTTGTACCACACTCACTCTTTATGTATTTTTCTTTGCATTTGTAAAATTGGATTGTTCTCTCCCTTCACTGTAATGTCCCATTTTGGAGCTAGCCGAAATATGGTGTTTGTGATTAATGGAAAGTACAATATTCAAATTGTATTTTCATTATTTCTTTGATGACAAGTCGGCATTTGGAAATTGGCAATCTTTAATTGCAATTTCATGTCTCTATTCCATCGATCACTTGTGGATAAGTATTTGCATTGGAAGTGGTTTAATTGTATTAAGATAATATCTTATTATTTAACGGTCACTCTTAGTTAGATAGTTTCCTTTTTCGTCTTTAGTTTAGGATCTATCCATTCTGCTTTCTGTGTTGTAGTTCTTCTGCTTTTGTCTATTATTAGACTTAGTAATTCCTTTATATTGAGCATTCGCTCTCTCATGTAATGATCTCATTCCATAATACATTATTTAGTTTCATAGATCATGTAACATGGTATCAGAGTAGGTTCCCTCCGGAGCCTGTCCGTATTTCCGTACAACGTACGGATCTTGAAATCACACTCGTTTTTGTTCGTGTTTTGCTTCGTCGGGTTTCCTATGGTCGTCGGACCCGTTGGCGCTCAAGAAACGACCTGTGGAGTCGTGTTATGTAAACCCTACTGAGGATCGCCGACGTTCTGAGTCGCATTTTCTGAAGACATGTTTTTTGGGGTTCCATTCCTGCAAATCGTCGACATTTTTTTTTTCCTAGGTTTTGTAGGCATTTTAATTCCTGGTCGCCGTTTGATCATTTGGTACCTTCTGGAGGACGTGATGTGTATCTGCCAGTTTTCGTCAATGTTTGTTTTGTAGCTCACATTTCTGGTTTAAGGTCGGCAATCGCGGGTTCTGTTGTTGAAGGTCGTTTTTTGTTCCCTGGAGGTCGGACCAGTGCCCAAATCGCGATTGTTGAAGGTCGTGATTCTTGTTCGTTTAGCGTTTCTCCTTTCGTAGTCAATCTAGAGACGCGATTCCTGCAAAAAGACTCTGGCTGGCACTTATCTCTGCTAAGCAATTTGTTTTTTCCCGTCGTTTTATTCTTTTTGGTCAGTGATCAAAATCCGTTGTTCTTCCCTCTATAAATAGCGGGTCTCTGTAACTTGCGGGTTTCTGCTCAGTGTGCGCTCAAAATCTTGTTAGACGGTTCTGCAAATGGTATTCACAGTCATTTGGTGACCGCCTAGGGTTTTTGGGCAGATTTTAGGATTTTTTTATCAGTTTTTCTGGCATCATTCATATCTAGTAGACGTGCTAAGACCAGAAGGTGCCTATTTATTCTTTAGCGAGAGATTTCATGGTATCCACCGGTGGTCATGAGTTGCATGCTTTATGGTCGCAGTTTTTCGTTTGTTTCTCCTATTCTTGGCACACATCTGCTATTCCTGATCTCTAATCGACATCTGTTTCTACAGTCAGCTATCATCCTTTGATAAGCCTAACCTTTCAATCTTTGTATTTTGACGCTCTGATGCTATCTTTATCTGTTGGTTGCATTTGTGAAAAGTTTGGAGATACGTAGAAATAATTTCCTCGAAATCTGTGTTCGGATCCTGTAACTACTCTTCGTACTCTCGAGATCTGGGTTTTGAAATCCATGTTCAGATTTATCTCGAGATTTGTGCCTCAGATTTATTCTGTGTTTTCGGAATCTGTGCTTCGTAATCCGTACAAGGGTTCTGTTCAACTTCAGTGTCTTCTATCTACTTCAGTATTCATGCCATCAATTTGTAATTCGTCTTTTCGTGCCTCGAAAAAACATGAAACAATGGCATCATGGTTCAAAAGCAGTCATAAGAGGTTCCTATTCCGTAGCCTGTGAATGGGGTTTTGTTTTCTGTTTTCGGCGGCTTCCTTGTTTGGCAAATGTTTTTGCCTAGTCGTCGTTTCTGGAGAGTTTTCTTCTTTTTCGTGGTTCACAGCTCTGTGGGCTTCTTTAATTTGCGCTTACAGCCCTTAGCCCCTTCTTGTCACCAACTATATCTGCGGTCATTATTTGTGTTCTGCTTCTTCGGATTCCTCGGGATTTGTGCTCGGCTTATGTTCTTTGTTTATGCCTCCATCTGTCTCGGAAGGTAGTTTGTTTTAGGGGGGCATCTTGGTTTAGTTAGTGGATTGACCATTAAGAGGGGGTATTAAGATAATATCTTATTATTTAATGGTCACTCTTAGATAGTTTCCTAGATAGTTTCCTTTTTTGTCTTTAGTTTAGGATCTATCCATTCTGATTTCTGTGCTGTAGTTCTTCTGCTTTTGTCTATTATTAGACTTTGTAATTCCTTTATATTGAGCATTCGCTCTCTCATGTAATGATCTCATTCCATAATACATTATTCAGTTTCATAAATCATGTAACAAATTGTGCTTTCATAACTATTCCATCGACTACAAGAGATGATGCTTGCCGCCCAAGTTAGGTCCTATCCCATCGGTCATCAAGCAAGATTTACATGGAGTGATCGGTTGCATTATAGGTTCACGCCAAGCAAGTTTCTATGTACACGGTGATCCTTGTTTAGGTCCAAGCCAATCGGTTTCTATGTACACGGTGGTGCTTATTTAGGTCCAAGCCAATCAGTGGAGATAAAAGTGTACACGCTTCACATATAGGTCCAAGCTTCTATGAGATGGGGCTCAATCGGCCAAGGTTTTTGTGTACACAGTGAAGGGTTTAAAAAAATAGGCCCTTGCTAGTGTAAATGTGTACATGATGGAGCTATAAGGATAGATCCTTGTTAACAATTAAAATGTACACAATGGAGTTATAAGCTTTGGATCATGTGCAAGAGATACCTCTAGAAGCGCTGGTCTAAGGAGAAGGGATTTCATTCATTGTAGCCGCCAATAGGGAGCTAAAATTCAAATTTAGTTACATATTATTGGTCCTTGAGGAGCGCCGATTTGGAGAAGAGGCTTCTAGAGCCATGACATCAAATTCAAACTACAATTCCAACTTCTAGAACTTGGAAAAGCTTAAATACTATGAAGGAGCCTCAATTTGCAATGTTTGGATCCTTTTGGTAAGCTTTCATGTTTTGTATTGGCTGGAAATTCTGATTTTCAGTTGCTTGTCTAGGTGATGGCCGCTTGACCGCAGAATGGTGATGACCCCATCCACTTATTTCTTCATTGTGACAATTCGCAGGTAATTCATAGAAGCTTTGGAGCAGATTTCAATGATTTGAAGACTTTGAAGGAGCTGAGATTGTGTATCAGACTTGAAACGTACATTGCAGAGCTGAAGGACAACATTATTGACAAGTTTGAAGGGTTGGAAGCAACTCAAATCCATATCGCGGCACTCCTAAAATCCATCCCTAGCTTTTGAACTTCATATTTGGCATATTCATTGCATGCATTGCAAATCTGGGCAATTGTGACAGCTACAGCAGAGATACTGTTTGTGACAGCAGACTTGTTGAAGGTGCAGCAGTGACTGAAGGGTGTCTATAAACATCATACACTCTTCCTTGGTTTTATCCATCATCATACCTTCATTGGGCATTGATTGGATAAGTTGTAATTGCATTTTCTAATCCATTTGTGCATTGTAATAAGGTCTGATATAAATCAGACAAAGTCTGCTATACAGGGCAGCAAACCATCTTTTTGTAATCATTTCCAATTGAAGTCAATATCAAGGTGTTGAAAGCAATTCATTCACTTACCCAATTGTTGATATTAAATTGCATTGATCTTTTGATGTTGTTTTGAGTCTCTTTGGCAAACGGTTGCAAGAAATCTAATCAAAATCAGAGATCTGTTGGTGTTTTGAGCAAATATCCTAAGTGGGATAATACATTCACCTCCTCTAATTTTCCCTCTTCATGTCTTCTTATAGGTGCTGGAAGTCCCTAATAGTGTATTGAAAGGTCCTCTTGCCCACAATTGAAGAGACAAAGTCGAACTAGTCGTTGCATCTTCTAACACGCCGAACCAGAACAAATTCACCCCTTTCTTCAAACTGGCAATTTCATAACTGCCATGGAGGTTTTTAAGTTACACCTTACATAACCAGTGGTTTCAAAACCACCCCTTAGGGAAACCAACGATTTCAAAACTGCCCCCTAATTGAACCAGCAGTTCCGTACTGCTAGTTTCTTTGGGGTGTTTCATCTTCCAAAAGCCATAACTCTTGCATATAGAATCAAAATGAGATGTCCTTTTATTGAAAGTGAATAAATTTTTGAATGGAACCTGAATATGTAAAATATTCAGCTTTTGGTGCAACCAAAGTACTGTTTTTGGCACTGCAAGACAGCTGCACTTATGAGGCCAAAACCATGTCCACTCACTAAAAACAGTCACTGAACTTGAACAACTAATCTTGGTGATGAATTGGGTCCATTTATAGATCACACGCCCCAATTTGAAGGCTTTGGGTCCCACAAAAGCTTACTCTTAAAATATATAAGAACTTCTTCCTCCATATAAAAAAAATTTGTGTCCATGTGTCTAGAACAAGACTCTCACATCTCCTTATTCATTCTCCAGGGTGATGCTTAGCACTAAAGTGCTTCGAGATGAAGGTAGTGATGCTCTATCACTGTGAAACCTACAACTATAAAAGGAATTGATGTTTCCCTGATGTCCTTCCCATGATCATCTCGATGGTGGTCACTGCCTCTACAAGTTTACACCGTCAGCTAATACTCATGCTATATCCTCTATGATGCACAAGACGTACCACAATGGTTGCCATGGGTTAGAAACCGTACCTCAACAATTGATATGACAGCATCTTTACAACTTGCTGATTCATAGATGGTTTTCCTTTCTACTAAAACATATGTTACAATGAAGGCCATACATTATTATAATGTTTACAATCTAGTTGAAGTACTACTAGGCCTGCTAGAACAACTGAAATTATATGGATCCTACAACCATGCACATGCTACAGTTGTGATGAGATTTTGTGCAAAATGCAATACTGGTGGCTATGTGACCCATCACTGTGATGCTCTTTTTCCTTTGCTAGAAGTGGATTCCCAACATCATGCTATCCAAAGCAAGGAGTGCTTAGCTTCTTCCACCCTACTCGCCACACACAAGTGGTAAATATTCTATTTCTCCTATTTGACATTCCCAAGCAGATGCATTTCATTCCCATACTCATCCATGATGAATAGACTGTCTCCCTCATAGTTGGAAAACTCGGACTCGGCAAAAACTCGACAACTTAAAAAATCGCTTAAATTTCATTAGAAACGCATTTTTTTGCAAAATTCAATGACAAGATGTATCCAATGAGTACAAAAGTGTTTTCTATTAAATTTGATTGATTTGAATGCAAATTGAGTACAAAATCGCATCCTCATGCGGAATCCTGATGGTTGATAGCCTGATACAATAGATAGCTGACAAAATGAAAATAGTAAAACTAAAAGTAAATACAACATTTTACGTCTTCCTCTTCCCTAATCTACTGAAAACTAGGGGAGAGGTAGAGGTTCTAGTCCTTGGAGTCCGTTGTGGCTCCTCGCTTGGCATGGAAGGCAGTGGCTCGACCTCCATCCTAGTAGTAGATGGCAATGACTACTCCTCAACCTCATCAATGTCATCCAATCCTAGATCTCCTCCTGCACCCACCTCCTCCAATCCTTGCCTCTCAAAATGAAGCAATAGTATTCTTAGAATATCATGACCCCCCCTGCATTGTTAGGTTATAGAAAGGAGTATGAAATTTTGCATGTTTTGTCGGCTTTGCTCAAGTTTTTTTAGATTGATGAAGAATTGTTGACTGAGGAAGAGAATATTTAATACTAGATACAAGTGCAATAACACCAATATGTCATATATTGTTTGAAGAAGATGAGTGTATGCAAGTATCCAAAGATCAAATAGATCTTCTAGTTCCTATTGATGTGCAAGAAGACCATGACTGCATAAGGGATGATGATGAGTCAAATTACTTTTTCTATTCATTTGAGGGGCTATTTGGAGAATCTTCTCATGACAAGGCTAAAGAATTTCAGTGCACTCAACAATCTTAGTCAATATCTTCTATGGAGATGGAATGTCTAAATGTCTAATGCAAGAGGTTTATGTTTTTCTTCAAAACCTAACAATGTAGGGGGAGTCCGCGCCAGAAACTCAGCGAGTTTTCTGGAGAGTAAACACCAGGAAAACTCGCCGGCTCGAAAAACTCACAAGTTTTTCAAGACTCACCGAGTGCTCAGAGAGTCTTCCATCCATGGTCTCCCTTACTTGCCCATACAAACAGTGTTAGTTTCCCTTACTTTCTATACCATACAATAAGTGGAACAATTAACATGTTACAATGATAACATTGCCATTAAAACATAGGTATGCTTACAACACTGAAAAATGTCCGTACTGCAGTTCATGCTACCGATTTCTCTGGTTTTGTTAAAAGTCATGTACCATCATGCAACCAAGCAACCCCACTTATCCTTGCTATCCTTGCTATACACAACAAATATGAGTACCAATCATCAATGAAAGAAATGTGTGGAAGGAAATATGTGACAATTCCTAGAAATCAATTAAGAGAGCAATGCAAGTATATCAGATCTAATAAAATTTCAGCAGAATTTCAACATGTAAAGAACACATAGAATAAGAACTAAAATAGAAGAAAGAAAAACAAGAATAGAAGAAATAACGCATTGGAAAATCTTGCAAAGGGAAAACCCCAACCTCCAAAGCACTAAATCCAATGTATAATCAGCAATAACAAAGTTACAATGCAATATCAAGGTTTGAGCTTCACAAGAGCTCTACACTCTAACCTGGAGGAATTCCAGCAACATAACCCTGCATAAAATTGAACATATACAATCTCCATCCCAAGCCCTATATGTATAGGCCAAGGAAACCCAGGAAACCAATAATGGTTTTCCAAAACAATGGGCTTAAAACCATAAGCCAACGACTAGTCAAGGTGGTCCACATTCAAACCATGCTCCCCACCTCCAAGTGTAACTTCTCCACAAATAGAATGTAACTCCCAATTTACCACAGTATGATTCCCAAGACCAAGTGGACCCAAAGCATAGTTCCATAGAGTTTCAGAACAAGGGGATGGGGGGATGGGTTTCGATGATGGGGAACCAAGAACCTTGATTTGGGGATGGTAGGGGGGCAGAGGTCTAGAGATTGAGCCCCGAACAGGGTCGAGGGGCAGCACACTTTGCAAGGGTCTGGGGTAGCGCCCCTAGCGGGATCGAGGGGCAGCACCCCAAATTAAGGCCTTCGAGACCACAGAGACCTTCATGGAGAGATTACAGTTCACCTACTCTCCACTAGCAGGTATTAGAAAGGAGGCAAGATAGCATGTGGGAAATCAAGAAGGTATGCCAACAGTAAATCTACTTGCAAACTGGAAGGAAATTGCTGCAGATTAATAAAAACACTTAACTGTAACACACTAGAAGTTAAATCAAAAACAATGATACTCACAACAATCTTATTATTAACTATTCAATCTAAATCTGAAGCAATAATTAAATAACACACACACAAACAGAAAACAAATCTAAGCCAAACGACAATCCTCTCAATCAGTAATAAAAACGTTGAATTGTAACACACTGGAAATTAAATCAAAGCAGTGATTACCACAATAATTTTATCATTAATTATTCAATCTAAACCTAAGCCAAACGCCAATTCTCTCAGCTGGGCCCTTTCCCAATCAGACTGACACATGGAACACAAACTCACTCTTTAAACAGCTGCTTTAATATTTATATAAATAATTAATAAATAAGTCTCTGTCTGGAACAATGAATAATTACAAAGTTAAAATTTGAATTATAGAGAATGCTTAATGCTTGCCTATAACTCAATGTTTATATAGATACTAGGAAGTGGCAATCTTGTTCCAACAAATCCTGAAAACAGATCACCACCTGCTTCTACAACAAACTTGTCATATTCCTATCTTCAACTCCAAACAGTTCAACTGTTAAAAATATCCTCCAATAGTGCCTTGTTTGTTATGAAACAATCATAACCTCTTTGGAAACTTGTGCACCCACTTTGGAGTGTTGTTATGTTGAATCATTATGTAGATCTTGGTGCCTTTCACTCATCAACAACAAATCGGCTTGGACAGCTCAACAATCTGTTGTCGCAGTAATTGTATTGCACAACAAAATGGAGTACTTGCACGACCAAAGAATACCTTGTGCAACAAAGAGACTACTTGTGCAGCCATAGATCACTTGCGCAACAAAGGTATTAGGCAGTGTGTTGGCCTCCTGCCAATAATGCCCCAAAAAAAAAATTGTTACCTTCTGTTGGGACCATGTTGCAAGCAAAGTTTAAGCCTTCATATTTTAAAACCCTGCTAAACCCTAAAAAATCCTTCGCCTTTGGTTATATTTGTAAGGGCTTACACTTGTTTTAATTCATCATTGACTTTCTATAGTCGGGCAATTATTAACTCGACACATGAGTCAATTATTTACCCTTGTTGCATACTGACTTGACCTATTTCATTTACCACTTGCTCCCACCACCTTGTACTTTAGAATCTCTATATTACATGGTGTTCTATTTGACAGTGGGCAAACTCTACCCAACAACTAATCATCCATCGTGCAAGTTTTGTTTATCCATAGTGCACCCTCCATCCGATTTGAGCCATCCCTTACGCTTATCATTGATCATTTGCATATTGTCTAGGTTTATCCTTAACTTTTTGTGGTGGCATCCGTTCATTGGTCCAAATTGTCACCTTGGTGGGCTCACGGTATGACATGTATTCCTTTTTCATGCACCATGCAGTGTCCTCTTATTGGCTTTAATTCTAGCCCAACAACTAATCAAGTAGTGAGCAAGTTATGAACATCCACTACATGCCCTCTGTTGATTTTGCATCCATTTGTACATTGTCTGTTTAACTCGGCACCAACAAAATTTAGCCAACACAATAGGCGGCCATTCCTCATTGGCTGAAGCATTTGCAGAGTGGCTGCATTGTGGCAATTTTATTTCAAAAGTGACAAACTGCACAATGCCATGGCTGTCAAGTAGAACGTTAGCAGTGGAGCTTCTTGTAAAATCCAAGGTGTCCATAAGCACTTAAATGGATGAGTGCTATTGGCTAGCAGCTAATTTGGGCTCAATGTGAAAACAAAGTGCTCACTTGTTTAGAACACCTATCATGCACCTATGGTCGGATCATGAGGTTGTTTCAAAAGTTAATGTGAGTCATCAATCAAGCGTTGAAATTGAAAGGATTTGAAAGTCGACTTGACCTTTGAATGTATAGGGTCCAAGCATTGTTAGTGTAGTTATGTTCTCTCATGCCATAAAAATCTCCAGTCAAGGCAACTCCAAATTTATCTAAGTTTACTACTTGCTCTTTTGTGCCCTAGTTTTCTACAATTGTTGTTACAAGAGAATTAATCAAAATTTCAATTATCTGGGGAGAGTAACTACATGAGGTTTTTATTCATCATTGACCTAATTTCCTGAATTGTTCTAGTTAGTTGCAAAGGTATCCTGTTGCAAAGCAAGTGTGGATGTTCCTAGGTAAGTTCACTTTAAGTTCCCTTGTTTTGTGATTGTATCTTGCTGCCATTAAGGGATTGTCTCTAGTCTGCAAGGGTTAGGTTTTATTTTGTTGATTGGGTAGAAGCTTGGTTAAATCTTATTCTGCATACTCATGTTTGTACCCCTATTGTGCTAAAAATCTTTAGGCTGAGTGTTATACGACTACAAAACCTAGCCTTGTCAAGGCCCCATTCTTATAGAACATTTTATTGATGCTAAAGGAGGTGTAAGGGATGCTCTAATAACTGTCTTGGAAGTATGTTAAGTAAGAAAAATGTTCATAGGCCCATCTATAATGCATGGGAGTTGGACTTTGCCAAGATGGTATTTGCCTAATTGCTTTATAAATCCAAATATTGTGATATAGGCATGCAAAATGTACAATGAAAGAAAAGGTAGATGAAAAATAGTGTAGGGAATGTACTTTTCACTTTAAATAAGCAATTTATCCAAAAGGATTTTAGGCTTAGGTAGAATGCCACCAAGGCATTAAATCTGCATACATTGGCAACCCTATAAATAAAAGACTATTATGTCTATAGGTCAATAAAGTTGCCACGTTTCAAACCTAGGGAAAGGGGTCCCAATGGTACCTATCCCTCAAGAAAAAGTTGAACCCCTAAATGCTATCCAAATTGAGTATCACTTCCAAGAGGTTTATCAAGGCCTGTGTCAGACTTTGGGGATAGATGTAGATGACAGGATGAGCCTAGGGATGTTGGCCTTCTATGAATATGATCAAAATGTTTATGCTAATACCATGTTTGACTATGGTACATTCTTAGCCCACCATCAGGTCTACAATTGTGATGTCTTTACCATAAGTTCGGGACATGCATGTAGGGTCAAGGGGAAATTTGTTATGATTCCAACACTTCTTACTAGAGTACCATCAAACTAGATAACTCCTTTCTCCACAAGGATATAGGATAGTTATAATGGATCAACAACCCTTTTAGGCATCACTGTACTGCTGCCTCCACTATCTATCATACAATTATGCAATAGCTTCTTGTCAACGATCAAAGTAACATAGAAGAGGAGAGGCTTTGCCTTACTAACCTCAATAGTGGACACCTGGATCACAGCTAGCTGCTTGTCATGAGTATTCTTCTTTGGTCAGAATCCTTGAATTTCTAGAAAACGAATCCCTCCTACTACTTCAATGCCTGCTTTAGTAGATTTACTTGTCCACTGGACAATGTCTTCCATAGTGAAAAATATCCAATTATTTTGATTTTTTGTCCAAATCACTTTGTTCCACCCTTTTTTGCCAAAATATGTAAAATTGCTCAAAACCTATATTTTCTCCACTTTTTCCTAATGACCGCATGCACTCTTTTCGGCATAACCTTTCCATCTAGACTCCATTTTTCATCTCATTTGAAGCACTAGAAATATCTTTCAATGGCCCACATAATGGAATAGTTTCATAATCGTTTTGGAGCACAAGCAATAAGGAATATTTTCAAGACAAATACTCTTTCACAATATCCAAGACATTTAGGTACCACCAAGTCTTTTGAGATCAATGTTTCAGTTTTATGCAGGCATAGTCACTTCTCAAGATTTATGAGGTTCTCCTACTCCCCAATTACGTGACACAATTCCCAAACAAAGCAAATTGTTACCCCTATTTTTGTAAATAGGAGTAACACCTTTGATTGCTCCATTTCAAGGCAATTGGAGGCCGTTTACAAACTTGGGGGCTATATTTTCAACACAGGCCTATTAAGACACTTCCCAATGATAGTTTCAATACATAAGAACTTCCCAAACAGAAATGCATTTCATTCATCATCATGGTTAATGTTCTTCCTTCGTGAGACTCAATTCCAAGAGAAGGCATGTGATTTCAATTGCGGTTCATACCAAAGTTACAAGAATCACCAAGCATTGCCCAAAGTCAGTGAGTCTCGAGGCAGGTGAATGTAAACAAGAAAGACCCGGGACCTGAGTACTTGGCAAGTCTAGTCACTCACCAAGTCTGCTACACTTGCGAAAACCGGCGAGTCCTATTCCTAAATCTTGGTCGGCTAAGTCAACCACAGAAATCAAAAAAATAAAGCAAAAACAAATTAAATCAATAAAACCTAATACTCTAAAATGACCTCTAAGACACTTAAAACACATTCATTTCATTTGCAAGCACAAGGAAGAGAAAAAAAAAGTACTGGAGCTAAAATCACATACCATTGAAACAAAAACCAGCAAACAACTTGAGCACCAAACGTTGATTGAACAACTTGGGCAAGTTTGTAGCAGTCCTCGATGCATCCAAAGGAGCCTACTGTGCATTTGTAAGAGCCCACCATTGATTTGGAGCAGCCCATAGTCAAGTTTAAGTAAATTTGAAGAGACGTTTTTCTATTTTTGAACTTTTTTATAATTCCGCTTGTCTTCTGCATTTGTTTAATTTTTTCATTTTAGATTCATGGAACAAATCCTAGCTGTTTTTTTATCTCTTTTTATGAACAAACACTAGTTGTTTTTTCTAATTTTTAATCTATTTTTTAGCTGCAAACCCTAACTTTTTTTTAATTTGTTACCGTAGTTTATCTAGAAACCCTAAATATTAATTTATTTTCCATTTACTTATTATAGAAGCCTACTTCAAATTTATAGACTGTTCTAATGTATGTCCCAATTAGAAAAGACCCTTGTTGGAAACATGTCATCTCAATGGAAAAGAAAGGGGAGTTGGTTTGCAAACGTTGCACGAAGAAAATTAGCAGGGGAGGCATTAATCAATTAAAATATCACCTAGCACAAATGCGATGCCGCAATTTTACTTTGTGTCCAAATGTGTCTCTTGATGTGCACGAGGTACAAAAACAATTAGAGACTTCCGACCAAAAAAAAAAAAACTAAAAAAGAGGCAAAGAGAAGAGATGGTAACCATTCATGTAGAGTCTTGTTCTTTGATTCTTCGGCCTCCAATCCCTGGATCTTCGACCACTAGTAGTAGTGATAGTGCTAGTGTTAGGCCTAGAGGTCGTGGATCTAGATTAGATTCATATATTGTACCACGCACTGCTCCAGGTTCCCAACCATCACTTGAGAGCATGGGTTGGAATAGGGACAAGCATGATGCAACAAGGAGTGCAATTAGGGACTTTTGTCTCTATTGCTCCATTCCATTTCACACAACTAGGTAATTAGTTATTATTCATGTTTTAAAATATGTTGTTTGATTTCTTTGTCTTCTGAATTTTTTAATTTAGGGGTTTGTAACTTTGTAGAAATTAAAGTTAAACTCGAAATTTTATAATACTTATTTTGTTTATTTTATTTGTTACAGATCTCTTTATTGGCAACATATGGTAGATATCGTTACTGTTTGTGGGGTGGGGATTCAAAGCCCCTAATGATGAGGAGATAAAGGGTTCTCTTTTACTCAAAAGGTGGCCAATGTCAAAGCCAAAATTGAAGAGCAGCATGAGATATGAAGGATTGCACAATCATAACTGATGGTTGGACAAATAAGAGGAACAAGACATTGCCAAATTTCCGTGTTTCTTCCTCAAGTACCACCTACTTCCTAAAATTCATTGATTTAGTGATTAAGATTTCAAACCTATGCTTAGTGATTAGTATTAGCACTTCAAATTTCCTTGTTTCTTCCTTAGGTGGCACAATTTTCTTGAAATCCATTGATGTTTTAGGAAAGACAATAAAATTAAATTCCTTTGTGAGGTTTGGATGAAGTCGTGGCCAATGTGCGTGAAGAGAATGTTGTGTACATAGTTATAGATAATGGAGCAAATTACCTTGTTATAAATAGACTTCTCATAGATAAGAACCCATCCTTATTCTAAAGTCTTGACCTCATATTGGGGGATCTTAGCAAAATTCCATAAAGCAAGCATGTGTGGAGCATGGTAAAAACATTTGCAAATACATATAAACCATACTTAAGTCCTACATCTTCATATCCTAACACCAATGCAGGGGTTGACATAGTTGACTAAGTTTTCAATGAGCACGGCTTCTAGCTTTTGGTGAAGGAGATTGTAGATGTAAGTTCATATTTCCATTCTATTTTTCTTCATTTTACTAGTTTATCAAATATAATACTTTTATTTTATAGTTAATTTTTGTGGTCCCTTCTTTTGCAACTCACAGAGCCTATACTTGTCCTCCTTCTAGTTGTTGATAAGGAGAAGCCTACAATGGAATATGTATATAAGGGCATGGATAGGGCCAAGGAGGCCATTAGATCCATCTATGGTGGGGTAGAGAATGAATATCGTCCCATATGAGAAATCATTGATCAGCGATGGCACCATTAGCTTCATAGGGCCTTACATGCAACTACCTGCTTCTTGAATCCAGTGATCCAATTCTACTTAGATTTCAAGGTAGATGAGGAGGTGTTGAGTGGGGTTTACACAATTATAGAGCAAATAGAACCTGATCTTGAACTTGGAGCAAAGACCATCTCTGAGATTAAGATCTATAGACATGCACAAGGGGACCTCTTTGCACAAGATATCTATAAGGCAACTCAAACAACATTGCAACCAAGCAAAAGTCTATTAAGGGCATACTTTAAGTTTAAAACTTTTCTTTTTTTAAATTAATGTTGAAACTTGAATTTGAATGATGAGATTGAATTTTTTTTTCATTTCAAATGCATAGTTGGAGAGGTTTGATGCTAAGGTTTAGTGTCTTAAGCAAACTATGCAAGCACAACTTGAGTATGTTTGAGCACATACACTCCAAGAGGCTGTCAGTGCAAATGTTGAATGATCTTGTTTATGTTCATAACAACATTCATCTTTGTCAAGCAAATCCTAGGCACCTACATATCTCCCATCACTATAGAGGAGGTTGATCCACAGTCAAATTGAATCGCTAAGGTTGAGGATCCCGTCTTCAATAAGGAGGACCTACATTTAAGCCAACCATGCAAGTGCAATTGGAGTATGTTTGAGCACATACACTCCAAGAGGTTGTCAATGTAAATGTTGAATGATCCTGTTTAGGTTCATAACAACCTTCACTTTTGTCACAAGGAAATTTTGGGCACCTACATATCTCCCATCACTCTAGAGGAGGTTGATCCTTAATCAAATTGAAACACTAAGGTTGAGGATACCGTCTTCAATGAGGACCTTGCATGGGTTGATCAAGTGGGTCCAAAGGCAGAGGCAATAGCCATGGCAGAGGAGGATAATGTACAAGCAGACCCGTCAAATGTTGGTGTCACTAATACAAAGGAAAACATCATGGCTACATCATAATCGAGGACCTATCTTAGACGCCTACGCAAGACTTGTACAACTAAGAATGTTGGGACCAATGGTGTAGCTCCTTCGAGCCATAGTTATGCTTTTTGTTTTGATATTTTATTTTGATGCCAACAATTTTATAATCCATGAGTTTTGTATGCATTTAACAATATTTATATATTTAATTATGTCATTTCCTTCTTGTCCTCATTTTCACTACCCTTAAATTTGAGCCCATCAAGAATTTTTTCTAATTCTAATCCCTCATTTTGATCCAAATGAAATTTACCGCCTATGGGAGGCAATACAGTTCTAGAGAGTAAAGTCTATAGGACTACAGAGGAGCTACTACAAGCAAGTAATCATGGAGTAGTCATGGGGAATCTCACTCAATGTCCTAGTTTACTTCAAGTAGAACTTCAATGATTTTATAATACTAAATTATATTATTTCCTTTCAAATAATTAATTTAATTAAAAGTTATAAAGTAAATTAAATTAATTCATTTATGAATTAATGAAAAGTTATAATGTGCAAGTCAAGTAGGCTAGAGTCATGTGGGCCCTAATGGTTTTATGATGTCAAGATTAATCATGTAAAGTGCAACATTATGTAAAAGTGTGAATATAAAATCATTAAGATGGTTAAATCAAAATGGAGTCAAGTAAATGTTAGTTACAAGTGGTTGTGTAATTATTTGTGTAAGAGGTAGAGAAGGGAGGTTTTTCACTATACACGGGGTCTTCTCCTTCCTCTGCTCTAAATATTGGAGATTATAATACATGGTTTTTTTATAATATTGGTATGAGTCTATAGTTAAGTGTGAGTGAAATTTATTTTGAAATAGGAAATCGATTCTTCATTTTCTATATGCATTTTATCTCTTAGTAATCCTTGTTTTCCTAAGATTTGAATAGAGGGCTTTGCACCATATGTATGTAGAAAATATTAACAAACTTTTAAGTTGTTAGCATTTGAATTCATTTTATATTCAAAGTATTTAGTTCATTTGCACAAGGAGAAGATAGAAAGAAAGAAAGAAATTATATTAATGTCCATAGATGACCAAAAGTAGGTCAATGAAACTCAAAGGAACAACAGTTTACAATAGAAAGTTCTAGGAAGAGAAACCTAGAAAGGCCCCACCAAGGGGAAGAACAAAAGTAAAAAACACAAAACAACAATGAGCCACCAACACAAGTGATCAAAGACTTTTACAAATAGCCAAGAAGGGGGAACAAGAACCCTAAGAAACAAAGAGCAATTGCAAAGGAAAACTAGAGATCATCAAGTATCCCTATCTGAACTAGAAATGGTGGTCATTGGTGCCATCATTGAACACTGTGAAGGGACCAATACAAGATCTAATAAAGCTCATCGAGGACTGTCGAGGGTTGGGAGGGGTACTCCCTCTAGGACCACACCTAACATCCAAGGCCAAAGTAACCCTTGTAGTAGTGAAAAAGCTCATAACATGTATCTACCCTTGTGACCTAGGGGATGGTCAGAGAGCAGCAAGTCTGTGCCGATGACAAAAAGCTAGAACATGCCATCAAGAAGAGACGAGACCACAATGTTGAGGGGAATGTTGGGGCAAAAGTTGTGAGAGACGTCTCACAAAGTCTATCCACGTCTATAAAAGTAGTGATATCTAAAGGCCATTTAGGGTTGTCGATCTCCTAGATGTGCTAAAAGGATGTGCTAAAAGGAGATGATCAACCTTGACGCTCTAGAATCTTGAGAAACCACATGTAAGGATTTGGGCCAAAGGGTGATGGCCTCCCAAAGATTAAAAAAAACCAAACACCACTAATCAGAATACCTATAGAAAGTAGAGAGATTGTTGCTTGAGTCCCTATAGAGGCAATACTATCTCCCCCAGATCTCATAATAAATGGGGCATCTAAAGATGAATTGCTCCTCGATCTCAACCTCCTAGAGGGAGCAAAGATAGTAGATCAAGTCAAGGCAAGGAATATGATGATACGTCTCAACCCATTGCTGGTGGGAACGCGCTCATTTGGCCAAGGGGAAACCTCAAGCCATGTGACCAATGATGTTGGAGATAGCAAGGGTGGCATAAAATACCATCTTCAACTTGTAGGAAATGCTAAAGATAGAAAGCAGCCTTCGAGCTAAGTGGAGGGGAGGTCCAAGTGACCTGGATGTACAACTTGTAGTTGTCCCTTCTTGATGCAAGAGCATCCCTGGATGGCATGGCAATCTTTCATCAATTCAAAATATTTGCTTTTAGTTCATTTGTTTGTTGGTTGGTTTTGGTTGTTAGACAATTTCAAAAGAAGGCATCACATTTCACTGAAAGTTTGTATTTGGTTTTGCAGTTTTGAGAGTATGTTTTACAATGATAGATGGACATTGTATCCATGTTTAACGAGAATTGGACCACCAAAAGGGTGTAATTTGGTTTGTGAGTATGTTTTATAGTGACAGATTGGCATAGTTGTAACTTTTCCACTTACATCGAATTTTTTGGAGTTCGCACCAACAAAGAACAATATGTGAGGATTCATTGGAGTCTTGGACCCAAGAGGACATACATTGAGCACCACACAAGAATTCCCCATTATGTTGTCACCGCATGGATTAGAATTTGTTAACACTAGCCAACTACACATTTCGTGTGGCCTAGAGCTTTGCGCCACCTTGTAGCCGACATGGATCATCTTTGAGGTATGGGATTGCTATATAAACAAGGCTTGTGATAGATTGAAGGATCATCAGAAGGAGAAAGGAGAGAATATGGCAAATTGAGAATAAGGATGTCAAGGAAAGAAACAAATAAGAGCTAGGGAGTGAAGTCTAAGAGGAGAGTGAGCATGAGGATGAGAGTCCGAGATGGAGTTCGAGATTGAGGATGAAGATGTTGGTAATGCAAAATGCAGGAATATAATAGGTTTATTCTAAGTAGTTTAATTTTATGTTAGTAATCAAATGGTTGCGGCCTAGCATGTAGGAAGCCCATAGCGGAGAATTCTGAATAGTTTAATTTTAAGTTATTAATCAAATAACTACGACCTAGCATGTTGGAAGCCCATTGTGGCAAGTTGTAATCATTCAAGTGTGTGAAATCAATATAATTTGTGTTGTTCAATGTCATGTCCCTATACTACTAATTTCTAATTAAATTGAATTGAAGATATAAATGACCTTAAAAATAGATTAAATAATATAGATTAAATATATTTGAATAATAAATTAAATATTATAGTATAAATTAATATAAATATAATTAATATATTTATTTAAATATATTATTAAATATAAATAACAAATATAATTATTAATATAAAAATAAATATTAATCAATATATATATATCAAAATAGGATTAATAATTAAATATTATCATAATATATTATTATATAATAATATATATAAATCTTATTATTATTAAATATTATCATAGTATATATTATTATATAATAATAATAAATATAAATTAAGATCTTATTATTATTAAATATTATATATAAATAAGAATACTTACATGACTTCATAAGTCAGCGATCAGAGGGGCCAGTCATTCTAAAGGAACCGCTGTGCCTTAACCAAACTTATTAATAAAAGGGAAGGCAACGATTTATAATTTAATAAGACAGCATACAACGTATGATAAATAGGAGGGCAGCGATAAATATAAAGGGAACAATTCATATATCTTTGGAAGGCTACGATCTACCATGTAATAAACAATTAGTAATAAGGATGCGCCAAACAAGTCTTAGCTTAAGAGATTAGTATATGCAGCAAACCTATTACATGAAATATATTAAGGATTATAGTCTTCAAAAGGTGTGATCAAACAGGCAGCAGAAGAGTCATGACTCTTTTAAAGGAGCTGTCCCTACCATAGAAAGGAAGGCAAGTAAACATATGAATAGGAATCAGCGATCAAAGAAGAGGAATACAGGGGATATACATCGGAGAGTCTAAGAAGCAACGAATACAGTCAAGTCTATCAAGCAATCAATCACAAACATAATCCAAGGAACGTATCTGATTTAGACATATGCAAACAAGCAAGAAAGAAGAAATCAATATATATATATATATATATATCTGCTGAGTGACAATAAAGGGAAAGAGATTTGCAAATCAAGATATATGGAAAGAGCATCGAACACCTCAGGAAGATTCTGATCCATCAATCAATACAGCAGCACAGAATATGATGCAAATGCTATGAGCAGTCCCAAGCCAAGCAAGTCCTTCAAATATCATCGATCAATCAGATCAACTCATCAACAAAGGCAATATCCAAGGTATACATATACAGAACGAAAAAAGAACAATATATATATAACATCATCAATCAGCACCATCGATCAGACCAGCAAGCAATCAATATAATCTCATCACTCATCTCACATCAGAAATCATCCATACTCAATCAAGGAGAATCTATTCAATATCAAACAAGTCTGAGAATTCTACATAGGCAATCAGCAGTTAAACATAACATTTAATGATCTTGATATATTTTATATGAGCAGCGGTGGTCTGATCAGCATCAAGCAATCTCTTATATCAGCATATTAATTATTCCAAGAAGCAGCCAATTATCATTCAGTCCCAACTCTATAAGATATTCATATCAGCTATTATCTATCCATCAATAATATTATTATATAAGCATTATCATCAGCAATCTAATCAAGGAATGGATATATATATTTTTTGAGATAAATCTATTAACGCAGCATGTTGGCCTATATATATATTGGACCATCCAATAGTGATGGTATATCATCTAGTTCCCATTGAAGGGATAACTTTACATAAAGAAAGTCTTATCTACGTGATCCATAGGATCACTAGAACATCTCAAATCATTCGAGAAGACGAATCCTAAATTGGTACAATCTCTCTAACCTTATCCAAATCATTCAAGAAGACAAATCCTAAATTGGTACGATCTCTCTAACCTTACTCATGATATACGAGGGATAAGCACGACCTTGCCACGTTTTTAATCTTTCTCCTTTGCCCCTACGAAGGACGTTGGGTTGTTAGGGACGTATGGTTTGTTATTATTATTATTATTTTGGCTCACACGGTTGGTGACTCTCAAGTGGTGAAGTATTGCTGGGCATGCAATGAAGCCCTTGAGCCAAGTGGTGAAGTATTGTCGGGTGTGCAATGAAGCCCTTGGGCCTATAGCAGTGGAGTTCGTTTATCCGACGCTCTAAATGTCATATCTCCCCCTCCTCTACTAGGGTAGATGATTGGGCTAGATTAACGATCAGGCTTGACATCGCCATTCCCAAAGTATATCCTGAGGCCTAAACATGTTTAAAGTATAAGTATGAGGAAATACATTTAGATCTATGTACTTATTCATTATTATTGATTATGATCATGTTGCTAACCCTAATGATCATGAAAGAATATATACTTGTATATGTGTTAATGTCATTGATTGCAAGATTTGAATATATGTATGCATAGGTAACATTACATTCTTGTTCATTGTCATTGATTATGACTATGATGTATTGATTTCATCACTAAATTGATATTTAATAGTGCTAATGTCCCTTTCAAGTAGTTATTCTTGTGTGCAAGTTAAGAAATCAAGAATATCCTAAAAGGGGACATTACATTCTATGGAATCCCATTGTGTTGTTGTATTAAGTGTTTTGCCTACAAGGTTGAACAATCCTTCATTGGATCCTTCATTTATGACTGTGTCACTTCTAGTAGCTCTGGAGATGGTCTCCTTCAAAGGAAGGAGTCGAGGAGGACCATCCAAGGAATACATGAAAGGAGGTAGTCTATCAATAGAGACGCCAATAGAAAGAAGCGAGCTAGTCTCAAACTACCAACATTGATGGCACCGAACTGGACCTAGTGAAGCAACCCTCTCAGGAAAACGAAGAGCTGAGTATGTATATCTATCACGACCAAAAGCAGAGTCTCCCATGGATCTAAGTCTATGTATGTAAAAAATATGCCACAAGATAGTCTTGAGACGCAGTGGCTAGGCAACAATCTCAACCTAAACAATGTTCTGAAGAACAATTCGCTTGCACCTAACAATGCACTACAGCATGAGAGTTTGAACCTTTTCGATACGGACCCAACCAATGGATCCCAAGCTAAGCCCCCAAACCTCTAAGCCATACAAAACTGTGGGCTTGTTGATGGTATCCAAAAGACAATATTTGAAGGGATATCTTGGAAGTGGATATGGAAACACTGACGTTGAGAGAGAGAGAGAGAGAGAGAGAGAGAGAGAGAGAGAGAGAGGCATATCCCTTGCAAAGACGTGAATGTGAAGCAAACTTCACACTAAAAGAGTGGCCAAAATATTGGACCCCCAAGCAAGTGTAAGTGGATGTAATCTCCAAGGCTACCCCCTTGTAAAAGAATTGGAATCTAGTAAGAAAACATTTGGAGATGTTGAAAATCATGACCTTAGTTTTACTAAGGTTGACCACAAGCTGGAGTTCACAAAAGTGAGCAAGGGCATCAAGTTGTTGTTGTAGCCCTTTGGCAGAATGAGAGAAGAAAGCAACATCATTGGCAAAAGGTAGAACAGCAATAATCACCTCATGTAAAGTGCAACCATCATCCGGATGAGTATGTTGTCGAAGGAATACTTCCAACAGATCAATGTAGATGTTGTAGAGGGTCAAGGAGAGAACATCCTTGTTTGACCCCAATGGTACTCCTCACAAAGTCGAAGAGCCCATGAGAGGTACGAAACTACCCAATGACTGTCTCAAAAAGCCTTCAAGCAATGGTAATGAGAAAATCAAAAATGCCAATATCACGCATCTGTTAGATGTCTCAAAACTGAATCAAAGGCATCTTTTAAGTCCATGGAACAACAAAAGATTATGGAAGATCAGTGGCGAGCCTCCTCAATAATGGCCTAGAGTGTAAAGATGTGGTCAATGGTCTGATAATCTCCTCTAAGATCTGCCTGCCCACGACCATGAAGATTACCTTTCTCCAAGTACTTAAAAAACTGCATATCCACGACTATGGCATAAAGTTTGGCAAATGTATGCCCAATCATCAGTCTTATCGTTGCCAAGATTAGAGAGATCCCCAGACTTATGAATAGGATGAATTATATGCTATGACCAAGACTGAGGAAACCCTGAACAAACAATCTCATTGAAAACCTTTGCCAAAGGTGAAGCCAGGGAATCCACACCATATTTGATAAAATCAGCTTGGAGGCCTTTGCAATCTCTTGCACTAATGGTACATAACCTCATAATAGCCCTCCTAACATTTCCTATGGAGAAAATGGTAGAAGTTGGTGGTGAAGTGGGAACCATGATAGCAAGTTGGTTGGGCACATCATAAATAGAGCTAGCATACGAAACAAACGCATTGGGGGTAATGTCAGAGGCTATATCTACAGTTTTCCATGGGAGAAGAATGCGCCAAAAATGTTTGGTAGAGTGGTGAAGATCAACACGGAGGGCAAGTAGTCAAGAAGCAAGAAACTCCTGCTTCTTGTGACGTAGAAGACAGTGATAATCCTTACATATGGAGGGCACAAAGGGAGGGTAATGTGAAAGCGAAAACCAGAGCCTTTGATGGAGAGATTCGCATTCATCATCAAACCGATGGTTCATTTGGAAAGATCTGTGGAGGCGAGGAGGTCAAGGGTAATGTAAAGAATAAGGACGAGTTTCCAGGGCAACATCCCAAAGGGCTTGACGAAGGAATTCCTACATGAAATCAATGGTGGGAAGAGGGAGGGAGTAGAAATCTGTCAAGAGAAGGGAGAGACAAGCTAAATAATCAAGGGTAAAATCACCCACAAAGTGGATAGTGGTACATCTAGTGATAGTAGAAATCTGTCAAGAGAAGGGAGAGACGGGCTAAATAATCAAGGGTAAAATCACCAACAAAGTGGATAGTGGTACATCTAGTGATAGGGTACATGATGGGAGGGGGTGGGTGTAAGGAGTGAGAATTAGCAAGAAGGATGAAGGTCATTGCGGCATGATCAACAAGTGGGAGCTAAGGAGAAATAAGGAAACCACAAATGTGGGTGATAAGGGCACAAATGTGGGTGATGAGGGACCTGTAGGTGAGAACATAGTCCAGGACACTTGCACTACCGCCATGAGGAAAGCAAGTGAATCTATCAAAGTCAGAGAAGCAAGGGAGCCTGTTGAGAATGTGGAGGCTCCAAGATTCCCCTAACCGGAGAAGATGTATCTCATAGGCTATGATAGCAATATTCCCATCAACAAAAACTCTTTGTAAACCAAACTCCTCATGATCCATCTCATAAAGACATAGCTCATCCTCTGCAAGATCATGAATGGGTGTCTAGAGGGTCTCAATGTGGGTATCAAAGTCGCCCAAAAGAATGATATTGTCAACTATGAAGTATTTGGAGATCTTTGGATAGAGGTCCAAGTAGGGGTCCCTGTCAATGTGAATGACAAAAGGAGATGAGGCAACGGGAAGTAAAACATTGCAATGAAGACAGCTTGAATGGGAAGAGGCTCCTACAAACCTAGAGCCACATGCATCTAGAGTAGACATAAGAAGCAACCAGTCAAACTCTGGATCAAAGGTTATTCCCGATGAAGCAGGCCACACCTCCAGAACCACAAACACCACTAGACCTACGAGTCTCACGACAAAAGCCTGAAATCCAAAAATAACCAATAACAAAAGGAAGGGCCTGTTTAGGGCTCTCACGTGTTTCAATTAAGAAGATGAGATCTTGGGAAGCAATCATATCTTGAAAAGTACCTGGAGAAGACAAATATATTATCATTGCAGTTCCAACAAGTAATGGAGATGCCATCACCACACACTAAGACCCAAGGACCTCATCATGTTGATGGTCTAGAGTGTTATGAAATATTTTTATTTTATTTTTGGGTTTCCTAGATGGTTCTTTATATTTGTTCCATCAAAGGGTTTCCCTTTCTCTCCCTCTTTCTTCCATCTTTCATTTCTCCTTCCCATTTTTGCTTCCTTTTAGCATTTTCTAGTTAGAAGTACTAAAATCAACAATATCCCATCATACGAGAGAGCTGCTCCTCTAAAACACAAAGAAAGATAATCCTTTCAATGTTGATCTATCCAATGTTGCAAGATTTTGTCTCTACCCATTGGGCAAATTGACAAAAAAACCACAGCAACAATTTCTTGCCAACAATTCTTGGCGACTCCACTAGGGATCAAAGTGCCTTGTGCATTTAATTTTCAAAAATTTCAAAGAACCTCCCCAAGGATGGAGGTTGGTGGCCCTATTTAAAAAAGGCACCCTAAATCAATGGTTAATAGGGATAGTGATAAGGAGGAAAATTATTCTCCTTTTCTACCTACCTTTCAAGAAAATCAGATACTTGGTGATCCCAAGAAAGTGCAGTTTTTGAAGAGTTTCTATGGAGATATGCAAATTAAGAGCTGCACAAGATTGAACAAATGCAAAAAGAAAAAAGAAAAACTTCTTCATTTGCTCGTTACAATGAAGACTCTTATTGCATTGAAGAAGAAGAATCTACAATAAAAAACCACCCAAGCATCAAAAAGTGAAGTTATTGTGGTGTGAGGCAGATTGGTGGGAAAGAAAGTGTTGAAGAAATTACCAATATCCCACTTCATGTCTCAGATGAAAACAATAAAGAAGAAAGTAATGAAGAAGTTCAAACTTCAAACAATGGAGAAATCTAAGACTGCTCTAAACCATCCACTAAAGAAATGATTTTAAAAGAACCCTTGTGCAAATTGGTTTCCAACCAAATCGAAAAGGTGAGTAACCAATCCACTTAAAAATTCAAAATTCTTCACAATCCAGTAATAAATCATAAATGGAGTTATGATCTCCATCTTCCTTCTCGATTATCTTTCTGTAAACAACATTTTTTAGTGCAATTTTTCTCCTCTGTCTAAAATCCTACAATTTTAATACCTTGTTCCATGAAGGTACCTATTTCTTTGAACATATCAATAGGTTTGCATGATATTTACCATGGTCCTTTTTCCTTGTTTGCTTTTCCTTCATGTTTTTCTTTTCTGTGTGTTGCTCAATAAATGTAGTTATGAGAAGATTCTTGTGCCCTATAAAACCTTCCAAAGAAGTAAATGCCTGGTGTCATTTTCAATCTTCAAGCCATGCTCAATGACTCCATTGCAAAATCACCTTATCTTCACTCACCCTTCTATATTTCACATCCTAGTGGCTAAAGAAGTAACCATTTGTCTATGCCTTGTGACAACAAATGGAGGGATAACTAGACTTTTCAATCATGTTATTCTAAAACAAGGAAATAACATGACCACTAAGGATTCATACATGTGTTGGGGCTTTTGGTTGTTCAGTATTCTTAGTAACTCCTAAGAAGTTGAAGAATTTTATACCTATTATCTCCATGGATTTGTCAAATTCACAAGTATGACGAACTTCTATAATAAAAATTATTAAATGAACAGACCCAATGATAAGAGAAGACCCTTTCTCCTACACTTTGAGCTCTACAAGACTCAACAGCTATATTCCTACAAGATATTATGAATATACACAATTATAATCAAAAACTAATCTAAAGATCTTTGATCAATTCTTCTAAAAACACTAACCAATGAACTAGACTTGTAAGGACACAAAGCTAAGCCCAATTTCTCTATCACTAACTCACAATGTGTTAATTCATGGTAGAATATGAAAGAGATCTTGAAATATGCAAAAAAAATGAAATCACAAATGTACAAACAAAGGAAAAAAAATCAAAGCAAAGCAACATGTTCCCCTATACCATTATGTCAAATGTGAATGAATAAACATGATAAATTGTTGTTCCAAACGAATTACCATTTTAATTTGTAAAGTGTGATTAGAAACTTGTAGATCGGTGCCTACTCTTGTGCAACAGAGTCAAGAAACAAATTCATCTAAGCAATTTCATATGTAAATTGTAGTTTTAGAAAAGCATGATTTACTTGGCTTGTCTTGCAAAGCTCACTCTTAAATGCATTCCCATTCATCCAACTCAAATCATAATTAATTATCCATTATTTAAACCAAATATCCCACACATTGCATTTTAAAAGATTTATAAACAACACTTGGTTGCAGACTAATCAAATTGCAATACAAGCACAACAAATGTGTGCCTAGAAAACTAAATGCCTTAACCAATCAAATAATAGAGACAATTTAGCATTCAACAAATGGAAACATGTCTTATATTAGTTCTTTAAGAAAAATATACATGTTCATTACAAAAGTTTGTTCACAAAATGATTCTCATTGCCACTCACTTGAAGAATGTCTTGGATTTCTTGTACTAAGCTACATAAAATTCCTAACTCTTATTACATTGCCAATAACTTCTATTTATAACTAAATAACAAGGCTCATCTCACTTGGATGATTGACACTTGTCCAATAGTACTGCCACCTAGGTCCAAATTCTTCAAAGGATGGGAGTTGTGCATGGGATGCATAAGTGCTATGGAAGACAACCCTCATTAGAAATTCTGCAACTTCCATAGTCAGAAAAGCTATGCCAATGAAGGAAGATAATTGCCAAACAAATATTCTTCAGAAGTCATTCCTTCACAGTGAACCAGAAACGTTTCCCTAAGAGAAGAAGGGCATCTGTCAAAATGAGAGATGTGAGTTTTGAAATGGCCTTCTTCCTTTTCATCGACGAGACTGAGTGCCTTGTGAAGCCCAAGTCCTCATCCAATGTAAGATCCCTAATCGGATCTGCACTAAAATTCTGAATATTAAATTCTGAATATTAAATTCTGAATTCTGCCCTAAATTTCTGCACTTTAGAATTCTGTTTAAAACCCTAGCAATCTGATTTTTATTTCTGCTCTTAATTCATTAATCACAGCGAACACAAATGCATTTTAAATGCTCAAATATTAGGGCAAACATAAATCTTTATGACATTAGGTCCAAACATGAACTTTCCACAAATAAAGAACATCTAATGGCAATTAAAATGAAGACAGAACTGATTTCTGAGTCACACAAAATTGCTGCTACAAAAATCAGACTTCTGAATATGCAATTACATCCAATGAATAGGCTCAAACATGCCCAATTTACAATTCAAATCTCTGCCCTTACAATTCAGATTTAATATTTGGTTTGTACATACCAATTGATGCTCCACAAACCCACCAATTAATGGCGCCAATCTTAGGGCATGAAACCCTAATGAAATGTGACATAAAGCCACCAAGAACGCTGCTCCAAAACCTGATTTTCTGCTCTACAAACTCTGATATGAAAACTGATCACAATAAGCATGCCAAACAAACCCTAGTTCATGGCAATCAATCCTAGGATGAGGGCAATGAAACCCTAGATGCCAAATATGTCAAATAAACACCAAAACTTGCCTTCAAACCCTCTGATCTGTGGACTGATGTAATTTTGCTGATGTCTGATTCAAAAATCTGAATGTAAAAGCATGAAATCTTTCACCAACAAAACCTCCAAAGTGTGGCGATCCAACTCCAAACCCTAGCCATGGAAGGAGTGATGAAAATATGCAATGGAAACCTTCAAAACTGAGGCAAATCGCCCAAAAACTGCAATAGAACTTCAAACCCTAGCTGATATGATGAATTCCTTTCCAAACCCTAGCTGATATGAAGCTCCAATCATGTGAAAACCTGCAAATAAGCTCAAGGATAAACCCCGGATGGATCCAACTCACAATGTGGGTTGGGTTTTCGTCCAAACCACAAATCCTAAGGGTTTTCGTCCTTAGAACTTCGCTGAAACTCTGTTACAGCCAAGAGAAAACTCTCCAAATGACAAATGACAATAACACAAGGTGATGTCTTCTCCATATTAGTTGACTCTAGCAAAACATTTGAACCTCCATTGGCTTATCCATAATGTCTTTTATGATACCTCCTAATGCTAAATCCATTTAACTTGATAAATGCACTCTTGAATCTCCATGACTTCTCCTAAGTCTAACTCCAATACACTCCTTCACAAGTTGCTTCTAAGTAAATTTTGATTACGAGCTCGTCAAGATGCCCAAAACTTCACATTATTATACAGGAGTGTCCCCTAGTAACTTCACTTCATCAAGCATGTGACTTATCCTATAATAGAAGTGTATGGTCAATTAAATCCTGACCTATATGTCCTAATTTAATGGTGCTCTGACATGCACATGACACCAATTGCAATGCAGTCACACCTGCCTTAGCTTTTATTGTAGTCTGTAGTCTCTGACTCCTTGCTCAGCTACTTTAATCATCATATGTGGCATTCAATTCTTACATTCTAAAAATAGCACATAGTCCAAAAAGATTAAAGAATTCAGAAAGAATGGAAAGAATGTGTACAGAAGAACTAACAACCCTTAGCATAAGCCTCTCTCCACTCCTCAAATTCATCTCCAAGCCAATCTGCCTCTAGGATCATCTTCATTTTATTCATTCTAGTAATATACCTAGCATCTAAAGCAACTCTAGCCTTTCTAATAAAGTTATCCATTTTTGTTTCAAGGGCTAAGGCCTTGTCAATTTGACAGCTAAACAAGAGACGGTCCACATTTTCCTCCTTAAGCAAAAGGCTAAGAAAAACAAAAGCCATCAAACTCATTCTTCCAACTCTAGAATACCTTTCTCTCCATTTGATTTTTCTATGGATGACAAAGGCAACAAGAGATTGGTGCTCATGTGTTTTTTCTTTTAATATAGTCTTTATTTTGTATACAAATGCAGACACATAATATAATTTGGATATAAATGCAATTTTGTTGCTCTTAGGTTCATATTTGGCATTGTTATAGATGGTCTTCATTGGAACCGCTTTGGGAAGCCACTTCATATTTATTTCAACCAACTTTGGGCTTAGATCCTGAATCTGTCATGTCCCCATTTCTGGAGTGATCACTTGAGGAGATGTTGATTAGCCTATTCACCATTCCCGTAGGCTAATGAATGTGGTAAGGGAATGATTTGAGATTAAGCTTGGTTTTAGAGGATGGAAAACTATAAGGTTGGCTCAATACTTGTTTTATTTGGATTTTGGCTAAGTTGTTGTATGGTGATATTTTTCATAAAGCCAAAATATTTGATTTTCTAAGCCAAGGATGGAAAATATAAATGTTGATCAAATTGAAGATTGACAAAGGTGGTAAGATGGAAAATGCAATATTTAATTGTATTTTCAAATATTTTATTATTTTGTCCAAGGAGGTTGACGCCTAGTGGAAAGGGAGAAAAATAAAATAATAAATATTATTTTATTTATCCATGTGCCAATGCCCAAGGAGGAAAAAAAATTTTAAATAATGTTTTATTTGCCCAAGAGGAGATAGCCACCCAAGGAGAAGGGATTTTTAAAAAATAATAAAATATTATTTTACTTGGATCGCCGCCCAAGTGATAGGGAAAAAATTAATAAAAAATATGTTTTATTCTCCAAGGAAAATCGACGCCCATGAGGAGGAGAAAAAAAATTCAATAAAAAATGTTTTTTTTTAAATATGGGCGATTTGTTGGTGATAAGGCAAACAATAAAATATTATATTTAATTGGTTTTTTTTAAATGAAAGAGTGCAAGGAGTGTAATTCATTTAAAATTATTCATTTGAAAATTGCATTTTCATTGGTGGATTTGAAAATTGGCAAAATTGGGCTTATTGGGACGCCTAGGTGAAGGAATGGATAAATAGAGGCTCTTGGTTTCAATTTGCAACTATTGATCTCTTGGTGAACTTTGCATTTGAGTTGTTCTCTTGGTTGGAATTGCATTTTCAGTGGTATCAAGGAGATGTTCCCTTGATTTTTAATGGTTTGGAGATGATCCCATGCTACATTGTGAGGAGAATTCATATAGAGTTCATCATTGGGCTTCATTGGATGATTTGGTTGATGTTTTGGCTTCATTTTAAGCTAGGGTTTGACAGGGATCTTTATCTACAGCTAGCTATGGAGTTTGATTTGGAGATTTGGCTATGGAATTGATGCATATTTCATTGTTGATGACTTTTAAGGTGACCGATTGGCATAAGGAGCAATTTTAGTGTGTTTTTGACATCATACACTATTCTGATTTTTGTATCAGCACACTGGAAAAATCATATCAGAGCTGTTTGGCATCATATATTGGCATATTTTGAGGGTTTGAGACCAAGTTTACATAGCTGGGCCAAATCGCACTAGTTCTTGACATAGGCAATTTCATTATTTGGTGAAATTTGGCACTTTTCATCATTCATTTTCAAATCTGGGTTGTCTTCATCAGTTGCAGCAGTGTTATCAGCAGGTACAGCAGATAAATCAGTGATACAGGATCAGCTACATGCATATATTCAGTCCCAGCTTGGTTATTGTTCATTTGGACATCATTGTCTATCATTTGGCTAGGGTTTTGGGCTATATTTGTTCACATATTTCACATGTTTGAAGTCTGACTTGAAAATCATTCAAGTCTGATGTAAAAGACCAGCCAATGACATTTGTAATCAGCTCATTGAATTCAATAAGTGAAGTTTGATTCCGGGTATGTTATTTGATGGTTCATATGCTTTGCTTTACTATCTAATATTGATGTTTCATGTTCTTATGTTGCAAGTTGATCCTATGTTGCAAAAAAATTGAAAGAATTGCATAAAAGTAAACTCAGAAATTTAGGACAGCGAAAGAAAGAATCCAAAAAAAATTTGCATAGACAAGTAGGGTTCTTTACAGAATCTGACCTATAGCCTTTTGAAAGTTGGTATTGCATTCCCATAAATCATCTACCATCCTAGTAAGATTTGACACTCTGGCCATAAACACACCGTTCATCAACTCCTCGACATTCTATTTGGACCTGGTTGTCCAAATTTGTTTTTCTCCTTGTAAGTTTTTCAATTTATTTATCTCATCATGAGAGGTACTATCACATTGGAATGTGCTAGGAGGCATGATTGATCTTGATCTGAACGATTGGAATTGAGCCAAATATCCTTATGATTTTGCTTTCTTCACCAAGCTCTTTGTTCAATTTAATGGCATGCTGCATCAATTGATTATAACCATTTTGCAACTTTCTAGTAGTGGCACCATTGAATTGTGTTGTATGTACCACCAATGAGGCTGTCTCTAGTGCAGGAGTGTCACCTAGTCTCTTGACTATCAATTGCCCAATCAATCCTTAAGGATCATCATACACTTGTGGCTTGTCATGAAATGAGGCAATTGCCCACATTGCCAGTGTTTCCTAATATCCTGAGCCTAAGTAGAACTTTTTTCATTGTTTAGTGCTCTGTAACACATCACCTGCCTCACTACTTCTTCTTAAGTGGTCAAATGCAATTGCAGAGGCAAGATCCCATCCTGAGAGCAATAAGTAGCCAATTTGTCTTACTAATCTTCTGGCTTGCTCTATGGTCATATTATCAAATTTATCTCAAAGACTGAGGAACTTCCTACAGTATTTGGGTCATTTCCCATCAATCTGGCATACTCTCTTTTGGCTGCCAAATCTACATTGGCTAGTGCTTTCAATTTGAATACAAATTTCTTATATTCCTCTATTTTAATAAAATTGTCATCTGATATGAAATTTTCACAAGCTTTATTTCTTACATCATTAATAATGTCATCACCATCAAATTGTCACAGCAAAGTAATAGCTCTCGGAGTTGTGGCATCAATCCTCCAATAATGCTCAGGTGATGCTACAACATCCAGAATGGGATCACCAAGAGGGGGATCAAGGCTTGATCATGGCCTCTAGCAGGAATGATTTGTTGTGGTTGCATATGAGGACTCTCGATCATGGAGGCTTTGCCCTTTGACTGGATTGGCTAAGAGATGTTGACCCTGGGCTTTGATGTAGCCTCAATCAAAGGCCTCTCACACTTTTGAGTAGCAACCTCCATCGGCTTTACTCTTGGGTAGCATTATTCCTATGGTGTCCATATAATCCAATTTCACGCTCATTCTCTCTATTGGATCTTCGATTTCACAATATGCCCCCTTATAATCTGGGTTGTTCAATTTTCTCCTTTGCTCAACAAGTACTATTCTCTTCCATCTGTCCCTTCTCATCTCCTTTTCCACTTTGTTCCTACAACACCTGATAAGATCCTCTCCACCAGCTCTATTGACCTATCTACTCAAATTGGGGATGAAGCCTTCATGATCATATTGTTTGACTTTATCCAATCCATGTTATATTTGTAGATAAGATCACTTAGCCTATCATATCCCTCTTTGCCCAAATGGTGAAGTCAGAGAATTTGGCCTGAAGGGGCAATATACTTATTCTCTTCTGAATCTTTAAGTGTTCATAATTTGCATTATTCATTTGCCACATAGCTCCCACGAAAGCAACTCTAGAGGGGAACCAAACTTGCATTTTATGGGGCATAACAAAAGCTTCAAAAGCTAGAATGACAATGTACTCATGCAAGAACTAATCTCCCCAATTGTGACCCTCTATTAAGTTTTCCTTTAATGGAAGAGGCCTGAAATTCCTTTGTTAGTCTATGGCATATGCCTCTCAAACCCAAGCTTCCTCAATACGGGAGTAACAAAATAGTCTTCAAATATACAGTTGTGAGCATTTGGATTGTGCCTGTTAACACAGATAGTCCATAATTGGATAGGCTTCACCATTCTCTTGGGCAACTCTTCTAACACTAACGCAACTCCCAACTTTTGATTCCATTCACCAAATAATACATGAAGATATATGTTGCATAGAAGTGAATACCACCTGAATGATTTGTTGGTCCCTTGCTTCTTGAAATTTTCCAATCCTTCCTGCATATGTTTTGCAAGGAAGCTCCCATAATCATATAGTGTATTTAGTGGGCATGCTGAACATGAAATGCCAATACCATGGCTCCTTTAGGGATCATAGATTTGCACATCAATCCCCATAACTTGGCAGATACCCTGATAGGTGTCCTTGAAAATAATCTTCAAAATTTTCCATGCTCAGGGGTCCAATCTCATCATCAGGTATTGGCTCCAATTTCTTGTCACTCCCCTTGATTCTATAATGGAGGAGCCACTTCACCCTATAGCTTGAACTATGCTTATTGTATTATGTGGCCAATACTTGCATGTTTAATACATCTTTTGCATTAGGATCCAAATGGAAAACTACCTAGAACAATTCTTTGTTTATTATGAAAAGTTTGTTTCTGTGTGCATCCATAACAGTATGGGTTTTTGGGTTGTACATCTTGACAGTCCATTCAACAAGGTCAAAGCGGGCATAGCAATTAGGCAATACAACCTTCCCACGTTCAAACCTCCATGGATTACACAGGGGGGAACTCTCCCAACTGACTTGTTGAAAAATGTCTTGAATAAGTCTCAACCATTCTTAGAGGTTGTAGGGTCTTTAAGCTCAGCCATGTAATCCTCAAGTTGATCAGTTAAAATCCAATTTCCTGTTGATTTCTTAAATGTCTTCATTAACCCAAGGGATTAGCTCAATTAGGTCTTGAGTGGCTTTGCACGATGCCATTTTGGCAATTTAGAATTAACCAAGGAAGAATAGGATTTTGAGAAAGTATGAATAGAACCACAAGACACAACACAAATAAATTGCAGTGTATAGGAAACAGCTATGATGCTCAATACCAACCCAATCTAGTGCAATAACAACTTTAAGACTGAAGCAACATATGGGAAACACGAACGAGCTCACTTGGCAAAATAATGCCCACACCAATGCTTGAAACTTGCAGCTGTGATCACTCGACTTCCTCGGGCTTTAAATCAACTCCAGGCACGACCTCTTGATTTCTCTCACCTCTTGATTTCTCTCTCACAAATTTTAGCTTGATTAACTACGGAAAAATAGAATGCCAAATAGCAAGAGTAACTCTCAAATTGCATTGCAATTTTATTACAGTTGGGACACTTTAGTTTTATGGAAGACTCATTAATGGCGTCACTCGTGTGCAAGGTTAGAAAAACAGGACGAACATAACATCAATTAAAACTTTTAAACATCAAGTGAATATTAGCCATCAATCATACACATATTTGATATCAATGGTAATGCACCATTGCACTAGCTGGAACTTTAGTGAAGAACTTAACTCACTACAAAGAAGACTTCCCAGCACATGAATGAGAACTAGCCACATGGAGGGATGCCTAGCAGGATACAAAAAACATGCACTTTAAACCATTGAATGCAAATTTGACATGGTGGGCCCCATGGCAGAAGTGTACACTAATATAGGAGTGCAAACATCATCCACATGGCAGCATGTCATTGGTTTAGTAAGGTGATGACTCAACAAGTAGGTCGACACCAAGTGGAAGCTTAAGTATGCAAATGGGGTGCTTTGTGGTAATGTGTTGATTGACATTTAACTAAGTTACTGGGTTCTGTGATATTGCCCTTGTACCTGTACGGGTCCAGTTCGGGGCAGGGAAAAGCATGGAGTACACGCAGGTCCACAGAACCCACAGCGAACCAAGGGTTCCCAAGGCAGACTTGGGCATACCCGCAACCAGCTAGACCCAAAAAATGAAAAAAAAACAAAACTAACATTTTTAAAATAAAAAAAGGCCCTCAACACATAATTTCACCCTAAAATGAGGGCTTTTAACCTCTTTTGCCTCATTTCACAAACACAAGTGAGTAAAACAACATTTTTGCCTCCAAGTTTCCATTGTTGATTTTTTACAGTTGTTGCATTTTTCTTTGAAGGTGAAGGCTACAAGAGAGAAAGACCTACACCAATACGAGAGAGCACTGCATGGGGAAGATTTATCTATTAAAGGTGATTGAATCTTGTAATTTTTTTCAAGTTTTGAAGAATGTCTTCAATATTTTTCAACTTTTTTTCAATTTTTTAAAATGTTTTTAATATTTTTTAAACCTTTTAATATTTTATACATAATATAGAGGTTATAATGCCGATTTTTTTTTAAGTTGTAGGGTTATAAATTTTAAAATTAGTAATGTTTTTTTTTTGTTATATTCAAAGCATAGTTCCACGAAGTTTCCTGATGAGGGAACAAGGGGATGGGTTTCAGGGATGGGGAGACCAAGGGCTTAAGATTGGGGACGGCGGTGGGGGGGCGACGAGGGGGTGGCGCAAATACATATAGTACTTGAAAAATTAGTTATAAAAAAGATGTATAAGGAATAAGTATAAGAATTACAAATGAAACTTTCACATACTAAGTAAACTAGTAAGTAGTAACTACTAAACAATAAAATTTAAACTTTAAACACATTGCAATGATTGCATTTGAACATTAACAATGAAAATGTGACATGTTGAATTTTCAAAATTTCATAATGATGATTCATGATTACAATGTTCAAAAACAAAATACAAATGACTGTGAGTCAATGGTTAATGGCCTGATACCTCTAATCATCCCCAAAGTTTTTGCCAAGCTCCTCATCACTAGAACAACTAGACACCACATGCTCAAGCTCCTCCAAACCAATACCAATCGGCCCTGCTTACAACCTTTATCCTTTCTCCCATAGTTGAAATACCTTGCGAGTACTTGCAAGACTCGTGAGTACTCGCGATATATCTCTGCTGCAAGTAACTCGCGATAAAACTCGCGCCGAGTAATTTGAAAAACGCGCGGCGGTTTTTTTTATGACAAACTCGCCATTACCCGTCGAAATTCGCGAGTCAGAGGGCAATGACACGCCGAACTATGGAATAAAAGGATAAGTCGGGATTTTTGTGGGTTCATTTCGCCTTTCAAAAATGCCAAATAGCAGAGCCGCGGGAGGGAGAGGAAAACGTGACGCCAGAATAGGAGAAACGTGACGCTAGAATGGGGTTTTTTTGGCTTCATACGCACTTGCACGCAAGTATGTAACTAAAGTGCCCATTTAAAAAAAAAAACCTGCGAATTTTACCTATATATGGCCATTTTTTAGGTCAAAATTTTACTAGAATAGGGCGATTTTTAGCAATTTTTTTTGCACAAATATGGATCATTTTTTAGGGCACGAATTTACTCTTTAAAGAGTAAATTCGTGCCCTAAAAAATGATCCATATTTGTGCAAAAATATTTGCTTATACGCTTAAAACATTTAAATATCCCTGTTTTATTATTATATATATTTAAATTTTGTATTTTATACCAGTTTTAACTTTTATATATATTTCTAAATTCTGCCATGATCAGACACAAAAAAAATTTCTGCCAGTTAACAAACTATAAATTTTTCATTTCTTTGTTTAATTTAAAATTTAAAATTTTATATTTTAAATAAAACACCTTTATATTTTAAATTTTTAATCGAATTTTTTTGTTCTCTCTTTTGATAGGTTTCACCTTCATTTTTCTAAATAGAATATGGCTTCTGCAAGTGGAACTGGAGGTCAAAGAACTGGTGGCAAACCTAGGGACCCTTGCTGGAAACATGGGACACCAGGTCAAAATCGAGGAGAGGTTATTTGTAAGTGTAACCATTGCACTAAACTTATGACCGGAGGCATAAATCGACTTAAATACTACCTTGCACATGTCCCTTGCCGAGATGTTATGGGATGCACAATAGCTACTCAGGAGGTTGAGAGGGAGGCAAAAGCCCTCCTTATGGCATATGAGCAAAAGAAAGAAGCTAAAATGAGAACAACAGAGGTAATGGCAGCCCCAAACCCAGGTATTAGTTCTACAGGGTCAGATCAAGGTATAGGGGGCTCTTCTTCGCCTTCCATTGGGCCACGGATACGAGGATCAAGCAAAGGGATTGCTAGTTTTTTTGTTCCTCGAAACACTCCTGGTGTGCAACCTTCATTGGAAGGTACTGCATGGAAGGTGCATCATGAGGCGAAGTTGGCATGTGCACGATTTTGGTACTACAACAATATTCCCTTTAATGTCGCTTCAAGTCCTTATTCGGAGCACTTGGTCACTGCATTGACTGTGGCAAGTAAGGGGTTCAAGGCCCCAAGTCGTCATGAGTTGAGTGGCCCATTATTGCACGAGGTCCAACACAAACATCTACTAGTAGAGGATCAAAAGAAAATTTGGGAAAGAAAAGGCTGCACTATTTTATCTGACGGATGGACAGATGCCAGGAACAGGACTCTCATCAATTTTTTAGTGGCTTCAGTGGTGTAGCTATTAGTTCTACAGGGTCAGATCAAGGTATAGGGGGCTCTTCTTCACCTTCCATTGGGCCACGGATACGAGGATCAGGCATAGGGATTGCTAGCTTTTTTGTTCCTTGAAACACTCCTGGTGTGCAACCTTCATTGGAAGGTACTGCATGGAATAGAGAGGTGCATCATGAGGCGAAGTTGGCATGTGCACGATTTTGGTACTACAAGAATATTGCCTTTAATGTCGCTTCGAGTCCTTATTGGGAGCACTTGATCACTGCATTGATTGTGGCAAGTAAGGGGTTCAAGGCCCTAAGTCGTCATGAGTTGAGTGGCCCATTATTGCAGGAGGTCCAACACAAACATCTACTAGTAGAGGATCAAAAGAAAATTTGGGAAAGAAAAGGCTGCACTATTTTATCTGACGGATGGACAGATCCCAGGAACAGGACTCTCATCAATTTTTTAGTGGCTTCAATGGTGCAGCTAGTCTTTTTAAAGTCAATTGATGCCTCCAATGAAATAACAAATGCAGAAACCTTGTGCAACATGTTGGATGAGGTGGTGATGGAGGTGGGAGTGGAAAATGTCATCCAAATAGTGACTGACAATGCAGCTGCATATGTGGCAACCGGTAGACTTCTAGATGCGAGGCATCCAACATTATTTGGAGCACTTGTGCTGCCCACTGTATTGACCTTCTTTTTGAGGACATTGGAAAACTAAGTTAGGTGAAGAATGTGGTTGAAGAGGCAAGAAATATCACAAAATACATCTACAACCACACATGGGTCCTAAATCTTATGAGAGAACACACTGATGGCAAGTTGCTCATGTGATCAAGAGTCACACGCTTTGCCACTACTTTCCTTGCCTTGCAGAGCATAGTAGCAGCATTGCCCAACCTTAGGCACATGTTTGTGAGCGAAAGGTGGTTGGAGAGTCCTTATTGTAGGAAGCCGGAAGCAGAGAGGGTCGTGAAGACAATTTTTGATCATGGCATTGCCAAAGTCATGGAAGAGATCATCAAGGTAAGTTTTCAAACACTAATTTTTATTTATTTTTTTATTTGCTGATGTTAAAATTTGTTGATTTTGTAAATTTTTTATATTTTTATTTGTTAAATTTCAATTAGTATAATTCTCTAATTTTATTTTCATCCACTATTGATTTAGGCATCAAAACTGTTGGTTAGGGTTCTACGATTGGTATCCTAAAGCAGCAATCACTTTTTTCCAAGGCATCAAAATGTGAGTTCGAATTGACAAAAATACTATATCTAGGGCATAAGATTAGTGTCCAAGGGGGTTAGAGTGGATGATGAGAAGATTAAGGCAATCTTGGATTGGCCTCCACCGAATAACATATCACACTTGAGAGGGTTTTTTGGTCTTTGTAGCTATTACAAGAGGTTCGTCAAAGGGTTTTCACAATTGGTTGCCCCATTGACAGATTTGACAAAGAAGGGAGCATTCTCTTGAAGTGATTCAACACAAAGAGCCTTTGATAAGCTCAAGGAGGTAATGAGTTAATGTCCCCTTTTAGCCACTCCAAATTTTTTACTTCTTTTATTTTGGAGTGTGATGCTTTAGGAGAGAGGATTCGAGCAATGTTGATGCAAAACAAACACCCTATAGCATTTGAGAGTTGAAGAGGAGCTTCTCTATTTACGACAAAGAGATGCTAGTCATCATGCATGCATTGGCTAAGTTCAAGCAATATTTGGTTTGCGGGAGATTTGTAGTGAAGATGGATCACAATAGTTTGAAATTCTTCCTCAATCAAATAGACTTGAATGATAGACAACAGAAGTGGGTAAGTAAATTGTAGGCCTATGATTTTGATATTGAGTATGTGAAGGGAAAGAATAATATTGTGGCTGATGCATTATCTAAAAAGCCTTATCTGTGCTCATTGACTGATATATCTGCTGATTGGAGGATTTCTATAATAGCCAAGTATTGCAGAAACACCTTTGCTACTAACATTTTGGATGGTAAGCTGCATGATGATAGGTACAGGGTGGCGGATGAGCTCATGCTCTACAAGGACCAGGTGTACCTTGTTCCTGAATCAAAGATGAAGGAAAGGATTTAGAGAGCATATCATGACACACCTATGGCAGGTCGTTAAGGGTATTACAAGACTTACATGCAAGTGAAAGCAATTTTCATGGAAAGGCCTCAAGGGAGATGAAGCATGTTAGAGAGTGTTTGGTTTGCCAGCAAAACAAAGTAGAACAAACATATTCAATCGGTTTGTTGCAGTCCCTACCCATTCCAAATCAGAAATGGTAGAGCATTTCTATGGATTTTATCATTGGTCTTCCACAAGTGCAAGGTAAGGATTGCATTTTTGTGGTTGTGGACAGACTCACTAAATATGCTCATTTTTATGCTATATCTTTAGAATATGAGGCTCTATAGGTGGCTGATTTGTTTTTAGAAAGGCATTTAGACTACATGGGCTACCTAGGAACATTGTGAGTGACAGAGTTAGTAGATTCATTAGTTTGTTTTAACAAGAACTCTTTTGATTGACAGGCACATAGTTGACTCCCAGCATTAGTTATCACCCTCAAACGGATGGACAATGAAGATTGTAATCAAATGGATCGAAGAGTATTTGAGGAATTATGTTACAGGGCAGCGATCAACATAGATTAAGTGGCTCTATCTTGGGGAGTATTGCTACAATTCCACTCATCATATGTCTATAGGTATGACTCCTTTCAAAGCATCGTATAGATATGATGCACTATCTTTTGTGGATTTGATTCTTTCAAATAGTAGAGTTCTTGGAGCTAGGGATTTGGTTCAGCAGAGTTTCTAGAGCTAGGGATTTGGTCCGATAGAGTCTAGACATTTTGAATGCACTCAAGAAGAATTTATAGCATGCCCAAAATCAACAAACGATGTATGTTGACCACCATCGCTTGGAGAGGACTTTTGAGGTAGGAGACATGGTCTTTCTAAGGTTGCAGCCCTATAGGCAATCTTCTCTCAAGGGGAGTGGTGCCGAAACGCTTAAGCCACGATTTTATGGGCTTTATAAGGTCATATGGAGGATAGGAGAGGTTGCATATTAGCTGGACCTACTGGAAAATAGCAGAATTCATAATGCTTTTCATGTGTCATGCCTTAAGAGGGCGTTGGGACAGCAACTTACGCCTTCTTTGGAGCTGCCACCACTTGATGACGATGGGAAATTGATTTTAGAACCTGAATCTATCATCGATATGAGACAGAGAAGGTTTAAGAAACAAGGTTCATACGGAGTACTTGGTGCATTGGAAGAATCTTCCACTCGAGGATGCTACATGGGAAGGAGTGAAGATTTTTTATTATCCAAACCTGAAATTGCTTGAGGGCAAGCAATATTGGGAAAGGGAGGACTGCCGTGTCCCCTCTATTCCCAAATATTAATTATTATTATTAAAATAAAAGTGTTTTTCAATACTATATGTATATATTAATAAATATTAAATTATAAATATAAATAAAATACAAAACATGAATTAAATTAAATTAAAATATTGGCGCCCAAATTTAGGTCCCATGGGTCCTAAATCTAGGAGGTATATTGAAATATCCCTTCTAGAATATTGATTAGATTTCAACCACACTTAGAATCTCACACTCAATCAAACAGTACAGATTTATCATAGCATTAAAGAAACATCCCAATCACCAGAATTATCACCAGTGTGGAAATCACTCACAACATGTTGGGTAGGGGTGTCGTCCTACCTGGCAATGCCTTCTTGAGGTTTTCGTCTCACAAAGGCAGCAGTAACTCGCAAAATGGTGAAGTATAAAAACATAAACAACATCCTTCCAAATGACAAATGAACTTCTTATATTTGTTCGAAATGAACCCAGATGACCAAGTCAACGCCAAATTTTAAAAATGTTATTACAATATTAAAATAATAGAATTACTCTACTGAGCGGAGGAGACATGACAATCATCTCGTCCCAAATATTGCTTGTCCTCAAGCAATTTCAAATTTGGGTGATCAAAGTTTTTTGCTCCTTCCCAAGTAGCATCCTCAACAGACAAATTTTTCCATTTCACCAAATATTCTGAAATGACCTTGTTCCTAAGCTTCTTCTCTCTCATATCAATGATCGCTTCGGGCTCTAGAACCAATTTCCCTTCATCATCAAGTGGAGGTAGCTCTAAACAAGGAATGATATATTGTCCCAACACCTTCTTGAGGCGAGATAAATGAAAAACATTATGAATTCTGCTATTGGTTGGTAACTCCAGCTCATATGCCACCTCCCCTACCCTTCATGTGATCTTCTAAGGCCCATAAAATCATGGCTTAAGCTTCTCCACACCACTTCCCTTGAGGGTAGATTACCTATAGGGTTGCAAACTCAGAAAAACCAAGTCTCCAACCTCAAATGTCCTCTCCAAACAGTGGTGATCAGCATACATCTTTTGCTGATTTTGAGCCTGTTGTAGGTTTTCTTTAAGTGCATTCAAAATATTCATACTTTGTTGTACCAAATCTCTAGCTCCAAGAACTCTACTATCCAAAAGAATCAAATCCGCCAATGATAATGCCTCATAACCATATCTTTGAAAGGGGTTATACCTATTGACATGTGATGAGTGGAATTGTAGCAATACTCCCCCAAATGTAGCCATTTGATCCAAGTGGTTTGCTGCCCTGTAACATAATTCCTTAAATATCCTTCAAGCCATTTATTCACAATCTTCGTTTGTCCATCCGTTTGAGGGTAATAGCTAGTACTTGGAGTCAATTCTATGCCCGTCAACCGAAAAAGTTATTACCAAAACAAGTTGATAAACATGTTGTCCCTGTTACTCACAATGTTTCTAGGCAACCCATGTAATCTAAACACCTCTCTAAAGAACAAATCAGCCACCTGTGGAGCTCTATACTCAAAGGATATAGCAAAAAAGTGAGCATACTTAGCGAGTCTATCAACAACCACAAAGGTACAATCTTTACCTTGCACTTTCGGAAAGCCCGTGATAAAATACATTGAAATACTCTCCCATTTCTAATTTGGAACGGGTAAAGGCTACAACAAACCAGTTGGAAATGCTTGCTGACATACCAAACTCTTTAACATGCTTCAAAACATCCCCTTTAAGGCCTTTTAAGAGAATCTCTCTCTCAATTGTTTGTATGTCTTGTAGCACCCCTAATGACCCACCAAAGGAGTGTCATGATATGCTCTCAAAATCTTCTCCATCTTCGATCCTGGGACAAGGTACACTTGGTCCTTGTACTTGTCATCTTGACTCTACCCTCCAAGATGTCAAATAGCCAATGCATCCTTGGCATACTCTACTAATATGGAAGCTCTCCAATCAATGGAAATATCAGTCATAGAACATAAACAAGGCCTCCTAGATAAAGCATTAGCCACCACATTGTTCTTCCCCTTAACATACTCAATGTCAAAATGATAAGCTTGTAACTTACTTACCCACTTTTGTTGCCTATCATTCAAATCCCTTTGATTGAGGAAGAATCTCAAACTGTTGAGATATGTCTTCACCACAAACCAAGTACTGCCTAAACTTAGCCAAAGCGTACATGATGGCCAACATCTCCTTGTCATAAATAGAGAATCCCCTCTCTGATTCCTTGAGCTTACAACTCTCAAATGCGATAGGGTGTTTGTTTTGCATCAATACCGCTCCAATGCTTTCTCCTAAAGCATCACACTCTAATACAAATGGAAGTGAAAAATCAGGAATAGCCACCACGGGACATGAACTCGTTACCCCCTTGAGCTTGTCAAAAACTCTCTACGCCTCCTCACTCCAAGTGAATGCTCCCTTCCTAGTTCAATTCATCAATGGGGCAGTCAACTATGAAAACCCTCTAACGAACCTCTTGTAATAGCTGCAAAGTCCTACAAATCCTCTCAAGTGTGATAAAGTCCCAGGTTGAGTCCACTCCACTATTGCCTTGATCTTCTCCTCATCTATACTAATGCCCTGGGCACTAATCTTATGCCCCAAAAGCAAAACCTCAGTCATCCCAAACTCGCATTTGGATGCCTTGGCGAAGAGTAACTGCTACTCAAGTATACCCATGTAATGTCCCTTTTTTTGGCGCATAGATTTTTGTGCGCATTATGCTTGTTCCTAATCTTTCGGAGGCTATCCGGCATGTTTGGGAGAACTCCAATGTTCTTGGAGTGGTTGTGGTTTAGTCTGTAGAGCAGTTGTTTGTCTCAAGTCGTCTATTTCACTAAGGGTTGGTCAAAGTAGTTCAATCAGTACATTTCTATGCTTTATATGGCTTGGGGACTATTATCTAGCTGATTAATTAATATTTCACTAAGGTTGCCTAAGGTTGGGATTATTTATTAGCAACTTAGTGTAATATTAATTATAAGATGGTTTTCCTTTCCAAAGTGGAGTATTTTTCTATAGCATTGAGCTCAGTGGTTGTTCAGGATTATAGAGATGCTTTCAGATGTTTGATCGAGCTCCCGGATTGCTCTCCAAGATTCTTGGAGGAGCCGTCTACTTTTGGAAAGTCACCCGGAAGGCATCGTTTCGCATTCCAAACCCTATAGAGTATATTGGTTCAGTTCATTTGGCATATCGATGAAGTTTGAGATTTTCCGCAAAAAGAGATATTTAATGAGCTATTTTAATTATTATTTTCACTTAAGCTCCTAAGGGTGAAAATAATTTTAAAAAGCACCTAAGTGTTATAGCTCATTGGAAAGGTAAGTAAGTGTTTTAAATGATACACTTAAAAAGGGGGCCTCACACATGATATATTATTATTATTTCAAAAAAGGTTTTTTTTGAGAGAAGAAATATGAAGAGTTAAAAAGAAAATAATATTATATTCCTCTCAAAAAAGTTATAAAAAGGGGATGAGAGCTCATTTGGAGGGAGGCTTTTGTATTTGTATTGTTACTCTACTGGATTGAACCTGTGAGTTCTTCCATTTTCCTTCTTGAGGACGAAAACCCTCTTGGAGAGGATCAGTTTCGGTGGTGAAAGATCCACCCTAGCTGGTTGTTGGCGTTTCAATTCACACCTCTAGAATGCGACTTGGAAACGGACAGCTATGCACAGATGAATTGCTCTCCTATTATGAGGGGTAGTTCCCTTTTTGCTGATGTTCGCTTGAAAGATAAATAAAACAAATTTGCCTATCTTCTTTTTTATTCTCAGCTGCGAGCACAAGGTTATAAAACTCTATTTCGCTGCAGAAGAGGTTTTTCCTTTTTAAAACTTCTAACTATAGCTAGGCCTAAACTAAAAGACGCTTTTAATCTCCTAAGTAAATTCAGAGCAAAGGGATTAAAAGTTAACAAGGAATGAATTGTTGTAACACAAAAACTTAAATAAATTTCTCCTAGATTCACATCATAAGGCCTATTGTACTTTAATAATGAAAACCGAAATAAAATTTACACAAGCCACACATCTGACGACAAAACTAGATGATCTGAGATAGGAAATCAAAGCAAAAGGCAGGGATGAGACTTCTATTTCAATATCATATAGTTGATACAACTCCAGGATAGCAGTATTGTAGCAAAAGGCAGGCATACAATAAGTGATCAAACATTGGAGAATAGATAACACAGAGTGAACAAGTAGCTGAAATAACAAGTTCTGCAGGCTAGAATAGGCACAACAAATTTGCTATCACAATTACCATTACTTACAATGGGCAAGGTTGCCCTTATTTATACTAAATCAAAGGAGTAGGGAACCCTAAAATCTCCTTGATTTACCCTAACTAACTTGCCAACTCGAAAGTTTTATTTCTATTTTAAGACGAAGATTACAACTAACAAACGCTTTAAAGCAATTTGCTTTAAAGCAAAGAAAACTCCAACTAATACAAAGTGATTTCTTTCTAAATAAAGAATGGATGAGCTTTGGATGAAAGCAAAAAAAGCATTTGAGTTAAAGCTGCTTTCTTTTGAGTCACATCTTCATCTACATTCTTGCTTTATTGGTGATGTCATCCATTGATATTCTGGGAGATAATATCTTCTAAAAAGCAAGTGACCGCATCTTTGCCAGGAACACTAATACTCTCTAGAATGATATTCTGATTCTCTAACATTTCTTCACCGTTTGCAACCATCTGAAGGAATTCATGAACTTCGCCCACAGCTTTGTCAAACTTCACTGTCATTGCGGCAAAACGATCCATCTTGCCAGCACTGATATCACCATTAAAATTGTTGCGGATGAGAGTCTAGAATTCTGTCTATACTTCCCTGAGACCATACAGGGTACCATCTTCTTTTTCATACGAACACGGGATCTAAGAAACAAAAGATCTGACAAACTTGAGAACATTCACCGCCTTTTCTTTCCACTATGCTAACTCTGAGATTATACTGTCATAAGTTTTTACTATGAAAAGATACTGTGCTTTCCAAGTAGAAACAATCTTCTTATCTTCAGCTGAATCAACAGAATTATGTGCTATCTTCAAGTCGGAGATAATAATCTCAAACACCGGTCTATTTTCAGCTAAAGTCTGTTGTAACCCCTGGATGCCTTAACGCAAAACATGAGCGTTATACTTTAATTGATAAAACTGTGAAAGTACAACTCTCCCTTTAGTCACAAATTCTTCCACCCAATCTTTCATATGCCTCCCATAGATGACCAACTGGCTGAATTGCTGTTGATCGGCCGGTGATCCCAGATTCGGAGGAAGCATTAAATCATCCTGTGATGTGCCATGGAAAATATTGGACATGTACTGCTGCAACTACCTAACCTCAGTCTTCAGGGCTGCTTTATCTTCTCCATCTTTCAACACCCTCTCCTTCAAATTATCCGCTGCAACCTCGAAGAGATTTACATCTGTATGCCAGGTACTCCTACCAAGATTAGCCTTGACAACCTTGAAGTCATCAACCTCAATATCATCAACATTTCTATCTTCTGGTGATATTGCAGTTTCAAGGATCATTTCTCCATCAGCATTCTTCTCAATATGAACTTGCTTCTTCATTTTCCTGTCTGGTGTGTCTTGGTAGACGCTATTAAGCTCTGTCAAGTTCAACTGATGTGAAGGCTTTCTCCTCTTTCTTTCCAGAATGTTTTCAAGCTAAGATGAGCCATTTTCTCTTGGAAACTCCGCTCTAACTTCATCTGCTCCTGATGAACCAATATGTGTCTCGGAGTTGTGAACCGGCGAATCTGGCTCTGAATCAATGTGAATGGGAGAAGAACTAGGTGAAGAAGGTGGAGAAACATGAACAGAAGGCAATGTTTCTACATACGGTGCTGGTTCAGAGGGAACTTCTAATGCAACTGCTGGTTGTTCTTGCTAAATATGAACTGGAGACTCAACCTTTTTCCTCTTCAACTTGGCCATCTTTGTTCCTTTTGGAAGGACGCTCATAGCTTTAATCCTTTGTTTCAGTTTGGAAGTGGAAGGTTTTGATGGTTGAATAACTAGCGGCTCTACAACCAGAATGGGTTCTTTCCACTTATTTTTCAAGAATATCATACTGTTTTTGATAACTCGACTCGTTCTTTCCTCGATCGAGGTGTTCTCTTTAGTTGACCAATTAACTGGTGGCGATGGTTGTTGCTCGATCTGATCTCTAAAATATGTGGGAAGTAAAACTTTACCATCATCTGACAAGCCCTCTACATCTTCTGACAAAATATCAGCTAATTGTCGAAGAGTAAACCTGCTGTAACTGCGTTCTTGCACTTCAAACTCATCAACACAATTAGTCCAGAAATCTTCAATTGCATGCGTATGCGCACAATTTTGACCAAGGTGTGATGCAAAAACACCACGCGGATCATATGAAGTCCTCCTGTCGAAAAGCTTAAGACCATACTTGGACATTTCACTACCAATCACTTTGGCATCTACTCCAGATCTACATCTGTAAATTCCCATCCCAATTGGAAAATTGAAAGCCGCTTTGCGTCTGCTACGCAAAAAAGAATGAACTTCACAGACTTGCCTCAGAAATTCCATGAACGCTACTTCATCTGTAGGATATCTTGGCAACATGGCTGGCTCTCCTGAGAAGCCATATACTCTAATGTAGGAAAAATTGGGAAACTGGATAAACCAATCAGCCCATTCTGCCATCGCCATTTTGGCATCAGCTGAAAATCGTATATGCAACTCATTATCCATATCTCGCACTGCATGCATCAGGAATGCATCATTTACCCGCCTATAATGTCGCTCAGCCTGAGAAAATTCTAACTGCGGGAAATGGTGATATACATGTTGAATGCCCAGAGTTCCAACAATATTCAAACCTCTAAATTGACCCTGAAAAGCCATCAAATATACAAGGTATGACATGTGGAAATCATGAGCCCTTTGTAAATCAGTTATTTGCTGGTGGAGACTATCACTGATGAGTGCCAACCAATCATAGAATTATGTTCCGTCAACAATCTGGGACATGATGTAAAACATCCAAGGTTAAAATTTGTTAGCATCTACTTGACCCGTAATCCGGCTTAGCAGAGTAATCATTATTAAATGTTCTTCCTTGAACTCTCCACATCCCACATTCTTTGGCATGACGTTCTGCTTTTCCTTCAACCACCTCTGAGCAATCTTTTTCCGGTATTTTTCTTTATCATTGTGCCACACCCTTTTGCATTCTTCAATCGAAACAACCAAGTTTTCCCTCCATATTTTTAGGCTGCAGAGCACACGTCCATCCCTTGATTGGATTTCTCTTGTGACTGAATTGTAATGCGTCATACAAGCAATTATGAATTCGATACTTTGCGCTGTGATGTGGAACGAAGCTGTTGCAAACAACCTGGAGTGATTCAGATTCCTAATAGCTGTATTTCCTGCATCTTCCAAAGGATGTAAATTGAACACTGGAAGTACTTTATGCAAGTCTGTCTCGAAAGTTCTCAGGTAATCGTGAACCAACGCCGTTTTAGGCTTGATCTCAACTGAAGAGTACTGCATACTGAAAGATTTGAAAAATGACTGTGAACACGCCTATGTTGGAAAAATCTTGGACAAAAGGCTGAAAATTACTCACTGATTTCTTCTAAAAAGCAGATTCCGAGCAAAAACGCTGACACATGGGTTTTGTAGACAATTCCGTTTCGAAGCAACCCAGTTTGTCGGATTTTCAAAAAGCGGAGGATTTTCCAAAAAAGCAGCAAAAAAGCAGATTCCCGAAAAAATAAAATTTCCCAATCTTCAAGAGAATGAAATTCTGGATGGACCCATCTCGATGAAAATTGAAAAAGCTTCGGTCCCGTTTATAAAAACGATCCCCTAGAAAAAAGGACCTTGAAAAAGCATGCCTCCTTGCTTCCTCATCCCGAAACTAGGAAGAACGCTGAAAAAACACTTCGTTTGAGCCTTCGAATCTTCGTGGAAAGAAAATAAAAAATCTTCCCTCTGGATGCAACCTGCAAAAGTAATGAAATAAAAGAAGCCAAGCTTGTCTTTAAAGAACTTTAGCGCAAAAAAACAACTTTTTTTTGTGAAAGAACAAAGCTTCAATCTTATCCATGAAGAAAGCATCTTTTAAAGCACAATCCAAATAGATATCTTCGAATAGGAAGAATCCTTATTTTATAGCTGCCTATGGCTTCATGTGTGAGATGATTAAAAATATCTTCTTTGATGATGTCATCAAACACGCAAGGTTGCAAAAGTGTTAGCCAATTTTTCCTTCATTTCGACATTTTTCCGCTCATTTTGACTCCAGTATGGCCTGCCTCTGACTTCAACAAGACGGCAAACTGTCACCATTGACTGAAAAAGCTGACGAATCATGGCACCTTGAAGATTTATCAACCACGTTTCAATCCCCAGCCACAAACTGACGATCTGACGTCATTTAACTGCAAATCTGACCTCTGAAACCTGTCGCCGAACAAAGATCGGTAAGTGGCTGCGAGAAAACACTGTCAATCATGAAAATTTTCCAAGGCATGAAAACTTGGGTGCCCCTAGCCTCCAAGGGCGCTTGGTTTTTTGTGCTTTAGCCATTTTCCTGAAAATTTCAACTTTTTCAATTTCTCAATTCCCGCGCGCGTACTGGGGACTGTGGACCCCTGTTTAGCTGTCGATTTCTGCCTGCCGGAGTAAAACTGAATATGATGATCTGGCAAATAGGCAATCCTGATGAAAACTAGGCTGATTGTACCCTCTGCCTGCCTCGAAAATCGTGCCAAACTGATTTGTTGTGAATCTGACAGGGTTGATGAAGGAGGTTTTGTCGTTTTCCGTAAAGATATGAAAAAAATGGTTAAGGCAAGAAAAGATGGGCGCCCCTAGCCTCCAGGGGTGCCTAGCATTTCATGCCTTAGAAAAATTTTGATATTTTCAATTTTTGATTCCATTCCTCGATTTCTGTGCCATGTTTGATCATCGTTTTCTGTCGTCCGGATGACTGCAGAAGCAGGACGAGAGGTGCTCTGAGCTGTCTGAACATACCTAAGATGAAATCCCAGCTTTTTCAAGCTTTCGACTGAGTTTGACCACCCGAAAACGGGCTAACGGAGGCTTTTTGACGTTTCTTGAAAAACCCGTAAAAAATTCTAAGGCATGAAAAGGTGGGCGCCCCCAGCCTCCAGGGGCGCTTGGTTTTTTGTGCCTTAGCCAAATTCATGATTTCCAACCTCTGTTTGCAATTTGCCCCGTTTCGCGTGCCGGCAGCTGCTTCTTGTCATTGATTTCGAGGTTTCGCCAGTCAATTGCCACTAGATGAGGGATGGACTGGATAGCCTGGGTACATCTGTTGTGGATTCCAGCTTTTCAGGGCCTGTTGACCAAAATGACTGCTTTTGTCCACCCCAGAACTGACCGACAGAGGTATTTCTAGCATTTTCTTGAAAAACGCGAAAAAAATCTAACACTACTAAAGTTGGGTGCCCCCAGCCTCTAGGGGCGCTTGGAAATCCATGCCTTAGTAAAATTTATGATTTTCAACTTTTCCTCCTCACTCCGAATCCATCCTACTCTGTTTCCCGTTTTTTGTCAAATCGACGACTGTTCGTCAGTTCTGTGTTCGCTGAACAGCCTGGAAGACTTGAAACTGATCTCTGGCAGATGAACTTCCTCCTTTGATGGCTCCGAAGCCCATGCTTCGCCTTCTGAAAAAGCAAAAATGACCCAATAGAGAAAACTTGATCTTTCGCAGATTCCATCTGGACCGCCTTGATCGTGAAGTGAAATCGGCCAATCACAATCAGGCACGACCCCTGAATCGGAGATTCTATTTTTAGAAAATTTTGCCGGCATCTATATCTCAAGAAACCCAAAAAACCTAATTTGACGTCTATTTTTAGAAATTTTGACTTTTTTGACGAAAAAAATTCTAGACTTTCACAAAATGCCTTAATGAAGCAAAAATTTTGATTGGGTACAACACTGGTAATGGTGATTTCACCCTTCATGGTTTTTGGTAGTTTTTGGAAGATTTTGGTTTGGAACTTGATATTATTATATTTGCAATGATATTGAAGTATTTCTTGAAAGAGATTTGATGTGTCGAGAAGTTTGATGCAGATTTCCCTCTTCAGGTCATACCTTTGCAGGAAGGGCAATTGGGGTTTTGAATGATTGTGTGCTTGCATGTCTTTAAATCTTACTGGAATATGTTTATACATATAAAGCATTTTTTTTAGACCATACTTCTTTGAGATTTGTGAGGTTATAAGCATGTATGCTGAGTTGTTAATGCTGATCGTACCAATCTGAAGCCGTACATTTTGATTAAGGCATATTTCTCTGTGTAATGGATTTACTTGAATCTCGCTGATAATAAGCTATGGATCCTTAATTTTGTTGGGCAATATGTTGGCATTGATTTCTAAGTCTTTTGCAGCAGTCTGGAAGCATTTTCATCAGGCCGTACTATTATCATACCTGGCTGTACTTCTGGGACAGGCGGCTTTCATTATGGTTTAGATGATTGTTATCTGTGCTATGGCAATGTTCTCCATATTAAAGCTTATTGCCTTATGTTCAATGAAGACCCTTCATTAGCTGATTTAGAGGGGTTTGAACTGCTGTACTAAGCCTGTACCAGGCCTTACCTGAGAATGGGAAAAGTATAGATGCTGAATATATATACTCATTGTTAAGTTTGTTTGATGAATGTATCACTTTGGGTATTAATAAAGTTCAAAATCTGAGCAGTTATAGAAAGGGTTTACAGTATTTGTCATACTTGCTTTACAGTCTTGGTGCAGCCTGTGATCAGCAGAAGTTATGATGGTATGGGTTACACCTGAGGTGTTGTCATTCCCAGTCTTTGGCTACCTTCTTCAGTGCAGTATAGTCATCAAAGGTTAGCACATTATTTTTGATTTTAAGAGTTTGAGAAATGACAAGTGTGGAACTGCTGTGAGCAACTATCATGGCTGTTGTATGGTGATTCAGCCCTGCAGTCAGCAGCAGAAGTGACAGTGGACCAGCAATCAGAGCCATCTTTAATGTCTTATCTTTATGGTTTATATTTATGCTTATTCTAGGCTTGATTTGTATGTCTCAATTTAATCAGAGCCATCTTTAATGTCTTATCTTTATGGTTTATATTCATGCTTATTCTAGGCTTGATTTGTATGTCTCAATTTACCTTCATAGAAGGATCATTTGCTCTAATCAATTGCAGCTGTGAGGTAGTCTTATCAAGAGTAGTGAACTTAGTTTGCAGTTGATTACTCATTGTAATTCCTTATTTTGATGCCAACACTATAACCCCTGGATGGATTACCGCCAATGTGGAGGAATAAACATTGTTAATCTTTCTTTTGTCACCCACTGAATAAGTGGAGTATCCCCATTGCTAAGTGGATGCCTGCTGAAAAGCATACGCCTACTCTTAGCAAATGTTTGTAATTAATTTCATTACATAGCATTTGATTGATCAACCAAAACACCGTATGCTCTCACCTCGCCCATCTTGGGAACTTGGTGATCAGAAAGTGTGGAGGTTCTATTCAGTTGCATGTATTGTGCTAACACTGTGATATCATTGTACAAATTTTAAAAAAAAAAATTGGGGTAGCATATTACAACCCAGTACCTCATCTATATGTCTCAAATGATCCTCCCAAGTTTTGTTATAGATCAATATGTCATCAAAGAAAACCAAAAGAAATCTCCTCAACCGCTTACTAAATACTTGGTAAAACCAAAAGAAATCTCCTCAACCGCTTACTAAATACTTGGTTCATGTAAGACTAGAATGTGGTCGGAGTATTAGTCAACCCAAATGGCATGACCAAAAACTCATAATGCCTAAAGTGACACCCGAAAGTTGTCTTGTGAACATCCTCCTTCCTCATCTGTATCTAGTGGTACGCGGATCGTAAATCAATCTTAGAGAAATATACCACACCATGAAGCTCATCTATCAACTCGTCAATCCTGGGAATCGGGTAGCGATTCTTGATTGTCTTCTTATTGAGTGACCTATAATCAATGCACATCTTCATTGTACCATCCTTCTTCTTCACCAACACCACGGAAGAAGCAAAAGGACTAGATCTTGATTGTATATGTCCCATATCAAGTAACTCCTTAATTGCCTTCTCAATCTCTTCCTTGTACCTCCTCGGTTGACGATAAGGTGTGGTAATAACCGGCTTTGCTCCCTCCTCCAACTCAATAACATGCTGAAATCCCTTATGCTTAGCAATAAGAGGCTGAATATATATGTGTAGTCTTTCCACCCGTGGGTGAAAAATCATTGGTGACTAAACATTGTGCTGCCCAATCAACCTACCCTCTACAAAAAGCTCTCTCCATCCTCTTGGCTGTCACAACCCTCGGAGCTCCATTAGATATGCCCTAGAGAACCAACTCCTTACCCTCTGATTGGAATTTCAGCTCCCATAGTCTGATAATTCTAATAATACCCACCAAGTGAATACAACCATTGCACACCCAAAACTATATATGTCTCACCTATGCCAACCACATAGAAATCATCACGAACTCTGTGTCTACCCAAAGTGATGTCAAGTTGTTGAATCCTTTGTGTGCACAGAATAGTGAACCCACAATCACATTGAGCCCCTCAAAGTTCTTTGTCTTCAACTTCATCCTAGTTACCAAACCATCGTCAATGAAATTATGGATAACTCCACTATCAATCAAAATTGTCACCTTATGACCCTGCAATACTCCACGAACTCAGAAAGGGTGATACCTAGGTGCTCCTAAAAGAGTGGCAAGTATGCCTCCCAAAGAACCTCCTCCTGCCTCATGTTGCTCCGCATCCTCTACAACCTCGGACTCAGGTCAGGTTCTTTCGTCTCTGAGTCATCATCTGATAATATCTCTATGTAATGCACGTGTCCCTTGCCCAAACACCTATGCCCAGGCACCCATGGCTCTCTGCATGAGAAACATAGTTTCTTCCTTCGGAGTTCATTCTTTGTCTCTTCACTCCTATCGGGTCTTGGAGGTAGTGCCTTAGGTGGAGGGAAATTCTTTTGAAAGGGTTTCTTTTGTTGCACTATTGGAGATGGTTTGTGGTTGAATTTACCATTAGCCACTGAATCCTCCAAGCTCAAAGCTCTCCTGATGGCCTCCTGCAAAGACCCTAGCTCTAATGCTCTCACCAACCCTTTGAGTGACTCACCTAGACCTTCCACAAAGCGCACTAAGAGTCTCTTCTTCATCACATCTAGGACCAAAACTGAAAACCTCTGAAACTCCGCCACATAATGCTCAACTAATCCCTCATGTTTCTGATGAGCACACGGTTATACTGAGAGGGGGGGTGAATCAATATAAGACAATCTTTTACTTTTCAGAACTTAATCAACCACAACAGTAACACACATGCAAGATCTAGCAATTAAGAACACATGAAGAATACATGATTTACATGGAAACCCTTGCGGAAGAAGACCACGGCAAAATATTGCTTATATATTGATCTTCTTTGTAGGCACCAACCTACTTCTTTTACAAGTCTTCTTTTGTAGGCACCAACCCACTGGAGACACCAATCCCCACAATTGAGCACCAACTCAACAAGAGACACCAATCTCTTCTTTGCCAAGCACCAACCTTCAAATTAATCAATGAGTGATATTGTTTTCACAAGATCTATGTAGATACTCCTTCCCTCACAAATCTGATCACAACTCTTGTAATATCCTTCCGTCAAATCATGCACTATCTTCTCTCACAAATCTGATCACAAATATTGCAATGTCTTCCTTCACAAATCTGCCCTTCAATGATATGTATCCTTCCTTCAATAATACAATTTCTTCTTTCACAAATCTGCTCTCAACTAATGCAATGCTGCTGAAAATGGAAAGAAAATATTTTGCATTGCTTGCCTTCAACTCACAACTTCTCTCATCTATTATACTTTCTCAAGGGAGGCGATTTTATTTTAGAGACACATACATTCACAATGAATGAACATCTCCTTTCATAACAAATGCAGATCGCACTTCTTCTCTTTTTTCTTAATCGCACCACTTCATATATATTTTGAATAAGATGATTTGTCTTATTATATAAGGAGCGCTACCATATGAGGGAGTCGGCCACTTTAAGCAATGTAGTTTATTTAAATTTTAACTTCCAAAATTGGCCCTAATATGGGAGTCGGCCAGACTTCTAAAATAGTTTAAATCTTTAATTTAAACTTTATCTTGGCGCTTAGTATAGAGGATAGTTGGCCTTAATGAAAATCAGCCTCTTCATAATCTTTTAACTCTTCAAAACAGCTCTAGGAAGGAGGTTGGCCAGCATATATATATCTTCAATGTACTTCTTGCATTCTTTGACGATTTACTTCTTGCATTTTTGGCATCAATGACAATACCTACTTTCACATCAATGACAACAATTTCTAACAGTTTCAATTGTGCTAACTCTCTAAAGTAAATCTCTGGATCCTTCCTGTCAAACCTCTCTGTCAATCTTTCGTTAAACTCCTCCAAGGTGGTAATGGAACCATGTCCTTGTGTCACCGTGTCGTGGTACCACCATTCATGAGCTACACCCTCTAAATGTAAAGTAGCGAAGTTGATGGCTTCTTCCTCGAACATGGGGTTCAAATAGAAATATATATCCAACTTCTGCAACCATGCTCTAGCTGAGCAATGGTTTGATCCATCATATGAGGGTATAGTGATCTTCCCCAAACGTTGTTGTATGTCCCTATGGGGCTGCTCCTCATACCTTCTCCTCCTATGACCATTTCTCAATTTCATCTCATAATACGCAACAAAAGACGTGTCAAGTCAGATGGCTGGATTTAGGGTATTATATTCAACATGATACCTTACCATTTCATCCTCCTGTCATGGGGGTATGGGTTGTTCTTCCTCAAAAGGTTCTGCCTCATCTCTTTCCAAAAATTTGGCTTTGAATGTCCTTGTGGGTGGGTTAATTGAAACCTTGTCATTCACTAAATTACTTCCTTTTGCACCATTCTAATTAGGCCTACCAACACTCCATTGATGATTCATCCCTCTTAGGATTCGAACCATCTCTGCCATAGTATCTCTTATGGAAGATTGAAATTCTTTGTTTACCCTGAGAAATTCCTACATATTTTTTTCATTTCTGTCACCCATGGCTGCCTCTTTCTTCTTTTCCCTTCACTGGTATCTGATTTCCCTATCACTCAAGCTTATGAGTCTACATTACCACAGGCTGGCAAGAAAAGTGGCTCTGATACCACTGAAATATCCCTTGTAGAATATTGATTAGATTTCAACTAAATTACCGGATTCGTCAGCTTTCCGGCCGGATCCGGGTCCGATTTGAACCAGGTCCGCAATCCGGTCTGGTTCCTCTGTGGGCTCGGTCAGGGTGCTGGAAAAAGAGGTCGGGTTCATTCGAGGCAAACCCCTCACGAACCCGGGGAGAACCTAGGCGATTTCCGCAACAACCCGCCATTTTTCTCACTGAAAATTTTTTTTTTTCTTTTTAAATATTTTTGCCGGTTCTCCAAGGGTTAGTTTACATTTTGTCACTTTAATAACTCGTTTGCATTTTTATTGGAATCCATACATCTATATTTATATTATATTATTAATATTTATATTAATTTATATAATTAATAAATATTATTAATATTAATAAATTATATATTAATATTATTAATATATGGTATTAATATTAATAATATCACATTATAATATATTATAATATTATTAATTATATTATAAATATTAATATATTATAATATTATATAGTATAAATATTAATAATATCATATTTAATAATATTTAATATTTATTAATAATATAATATATTAATATGATATAATATTAATAATATTGTTGAGATATTATTAATATATATTTACAATATATTCTTATAGTATTATTATATTATATATATGTATAGATTATAATACTTATAATACAATATTAAAATTATTATAATATTATATAGTATAAATATTATTAATATCATATTTAATAATATTTATTAATAATATAATATAATATTATTATTAAGATATTATAATATGATATTATTAATATATATTTATCATATATTATTATATTATATATATGAATTTTACATGTATTTTGTACGAACAAACCCAAAAACGAACCCAACCCCAAAAAAAATTTTGGCCGAATCTACGAACTCAACCCGCAAACCCAAACCCGAACCAGAACCAGCGACTTAGGATTTCAACCACACTTAGAATTTCACACTTAGTAATACAGTACAGATTTATCACAGCACTAAAGAAACATCCCAATCACCAGAATTATCCCCAATTTGCACTTAACTATGGTTTGCATAAATCAGTTTGTAACACAGATATATGTTTGCAGTAAACAGAGAATTATGAAATATATTAAGTATTGCCCACTATTCAGAGGAATAAAAATACTTTCAGTACATATATAGTCAATGAATTTCTACCCATCCAATCTAGGTAAGAATATTGCAGTAGACCTCGCCTGGGTACTCTCGATGCTCCTGCAGACTACCAAGGTTGCTTATACACTAAGGAGATAATAGCCATGATGAACTACTTCAGCAAATGTTATCCAATGATGATGGCGACAGGTCTATTAACACCCCGAATTAGATATTGGTAATCTCTGTCGCAGATGAGTCTCCTGGCAAAGCTTCCGACTTGCGCCTAAACGATCAAGGTGTCAAAGACACCCTCAGCGCCCAAAATCACGATATGATATTTCGAGTAGGAATCTCTAGCTCTGCCTGTGAACCCGTTCCTTGCTCTAGCATAGTATATTTCAAATTTTCAAGACTCCGGTCCCGAGTAGGATACGCAAACTGTATGGGAGGCGCAAATGAATTTCAACAATAGTATCTCCCATTCTGATGGTGTCGCTTGAAAAGAATAAAACTAGTTAATCACCTGCCAATTTCCAGTGTGGAAATCTCTCACAACACGCTGGGTAGGGGTGTCGTCCTACCTGGCGATGCCTTCCTGAGGTTTTCATCTCACAAAGGCAGCAATAACTCGCAAAATGGTGAAGTATAAAAAACAAAAACAGCATCCTTCCAAATGACAAATGAACTTATACCTATTCGAACGATCCTAGATGACCAAGTCAAGGCCAAATTTCAAAAATGTTATTTTTTTAAAAAAGTTATTGATATTATTATTATTATTATTATAGTGTTTAGAAACACTTTTATAATATTAAAATAATAGATTTACTCTACTGAGTGGAGGGGACATCACATGTATCTTCAAAACTTGTTGGCTCTTTCAGGTATGCGACTTGATATTTTGCAATTGTTATCCTTGAATTTTCAAGTGTTCAAGCCTGCAAGGATGAAATCCCTTTAAGGCAGATTAAGAGGTGAGGACGAAGGCCCTCTTCCTCTAAACTGGGCAGCTCCACTTAGGTGCTACAACATGGTCTGAATCAATTAATTGTGTATGACAAGTGGTGGAGGCGACTGGGCACAATTCAGGAAATTTCCATCCAATCATTGGTTCGCCACTAACATCCAGATCCATCAGTATATTCCACTCAGCCGAAAAATCAAAAGGGTTCTGGGTGCTGGAAATCTATACTGTGCTACACCATCATTAATATCCGGGCCGACTACCCATCCGCTCTTGAAGATTTATCTATAAACATTTTTTCTTCAACTTGGGATGGGTGGTTGCAGCTGTAAGAGTTGCATTCGGAACAGTAGCACAGAGCTTTATTGGGCGTACTGCTGGGTGAATTGATCACGAACTACATTAGGATCTTGTGTCGCCCACAAAAGGTCTCATCTATAAATTGCCTGCATTCCAAATCGCAACAAGCTACATTCTACCCTCACTGCAACCTGGAGATAGAGCCTATACATTCAGTGAAGGGATATTGAAGGGAATTCATCACCATTAAGGGTATGCCCTTGCACTGATCTGCATAATCTGTCAACCTATCGGGTCTACACCTGAACATCACATTCCTATACAGATCCATTTGTGACCGAAGGAGGAGCTAACAAGCGAGTCTTAAGTTAGGTTACAATTTGATAGAAGGAGATTGTTATTTGTTCATGTCTGAATCTGGAATTAGTACTGTAACCATTTGATGGCAGCGATGTATTTCTGAAACTCTTGTACTCTGTTATAAAATTAATGTGAGCTGGATATTGTTGGTGTGATAATATTTGAATCTGAAATTGTGAACTATCAGTTTTAGAGTTTTGTGTGACAGTTTGATTTGTTTTCCTTGTCTTCAATCAATCTGAGAATAAACCAGAAAACAGAAAAAACCTTTGAGAGGAAGTGGAGAAATTAAACAAGGGAAAGTTTTAGAACTTGCATTCCTACAGGGTTATTACATACAATTAGGGTTTTGGAAATGGGAAAAGTGTTTATTAAATGGAGATAGGTTTTGTTTTAGAGGAACTTTTGCATTTTTTATTAAAAAAGCACACAAGTTTTGGAGGGCTTTAAAGGTTGAAGTAATTTTTAAAATTCATGTATTTCCATTGCAAGTGGATTCTTCTTCAAACTTTATCAAGTTGTGCATTGAATAAGGTTGAATTTTGATTCATGGAATACTGTAGAAAATATTTCCTTTGGGTTAATAATGAATTAGGCTTTTGTTTTTTAAAGAGATGTATTTGATTTTGCATGAAGCTTGTGAGATTTCTTGTGAAAAAAGAAATTACTATTGAAATTGTGAAACTATTAGATTTATGAAAACAATTCAATTTAGGAATGTATTAGATACTTGGAGATTGTTCTAGTGGGATAATGAAACTCCATTAGATCTGATTTAAGAAGTTATCAATCTGACAAATGAGTTTTAAAAGAGAAATTAGAAGTTTCTTGCTTAGGAAGAAACATAAGAAAAAGTATAGGAAAGTGTATAGATTCAATAGATTGAAATTGAAAGTTTTTCCTAACGACTATGGGTGAATTAAAAGGTACAAATAATTCTGATTTTGTTTCTACAAAACTGAGAAATTGATAAATTTGATTTATGTATTTGAAACCTTAAATCAATGTCCAAAGAGGAACTTGTAGGAAGATTACCTGGTGAAGAGGGTTTTCTCAAAAAACAAGGGTTTTAATCAATTGGATCAAAATGAATGAATCCATGATGTTTAAATAACTGTACATGAATGTCGTTTGCTGTTTTGGGACAGCATGTTCTTGGTTTGATGTCAATTTGAGTGCAATTGTAAAATTGGGTAAACTGAAAGCTAATGATCTATAAAAAAAACAAATTGGTGGTTCAAAACTATGCAAATTGTCAAATTGATTGTACAAACAAGAAATTGGATATGAATATAAATTTTTGTAGGAATTTGGACATGTGTTGTTTTGGGAATTTTTATTTTCCAAGTATAGGAAAAACATGTTTTGTTGTTTCAGTCTTCTGTGTTTGTCATTTTTCTGTGTACATTCCTGAGAAGAACCATTCCAAACCTAAGAAGAGATCTGAGCAGAAAGTTTCTAGAAAAGTCTTACCAAAACCAGGCCATCTCCTAGGTCATTTTGGAACTGAACGACCTTGTCCTTTGTGTTTTTGAAGCCCAAATTTAAGGCTCAGGTTTAGAATGTGTTGTACATATTGTGTTCTTACTAGTTATGTGAGAACTCAAGCAATAGTTTTTGATATATGACGCATCCTTTGACTAGATGGTTAGCATAGATTGTTTTAATGAATACATGTGTTTCCACCTTAGTTCGGTGATGTGTTGACTCCTTAGCGAGCAAAAAAACCATATTGTTATAAGCTGGTCGGTGAGATAAGTAAATGATGGGAAGTCTATCCCGAGATTACACAACACCTAGTTATCCTATTGTTATTGATAGGTTGATTATCTTGATTATTGGAATGTCAGGATTAGCTTGGAAGTAGAAGTTGGATATTCTCGTCATGGATGGGTGCATCCTGGTATCATATTTTCTGCTTTGTGTCCAACACCTAGGAGGTCATCATCCCCTTAAGATAGGTTGGCTTGAGAATCTGGGCTTGCTCTTCTCACTATAGGCACCACATCACATAAACTCTACTACTCTCGTTGGCAAAAGGTCCACAGGTTGTATATGCATTATTCCCCGCCTTCCACCACTAGAGCTAGGAGATTCTCCATATTATGGCTTGATTTGTTAGCATGCTCTGTGGTTGGTATAGTTTGTCTTCTTTTTTATGTGACATAGTCAGTACCTGGGTACACCACATAGTTGAGAGATGGATCTTAGCATAGTTGGGCTACCTCTGCAGTTGTCATAATGCGGTATTGTATTGAACATGTCATATCTTGTTTTGCATGTCTCATATTATGTGCTTGGTGTTTACATGCTTTCTAGGTGCTTGAATTGATGCGTTGTAACATGTAGAGTATTGGTTGCTTTGGTATGTTTTATTAGTGTGTTATTGATGCGAATGTGTGTTGTGAATGAAGATTGTCTTGGTTAAGTTGTTTGAACTATAGACTTGATTGTTTATCAATTGTGCCAAGGTACTAGGATACATGTAGTAAGAGATGCATGTTATTCTACCTTAAGCATGTGTTGATTAATTAAGATATATATGCAATTGAAGGATATGTGCTCTCGTAATATGGGATGCAAGTAGTAATCATTTGGAAGTGTTATATGGTCTTTAGCATGGCGTGTATGTTAGTGGTTATTAATTGCTCTTTGTTTAGTATTCTCTTATGCAATTTGAGCTGAATGTTATGTGTGTTGTGAAGTGTTGTAACATCTTGAGTTATGGCTAAGATATATTTTGGATGTTTTTATGATATGGGCATGTGTTGTGAAATTGATAAGGAACAATTAGTGTGTATGCCTTATGTTTTATAATTAGTATATTAGTATAATAATGTAATAATGTGTATTTAATTAGGCTAGCAGTTAGGTATAGTTATTAAAGCGGGTAGTTGCACTAGGTTGTACCATTAATAATGGCAGTTGTAATATAATAATGTAATAATGTGTATTTAATTAGGCTAGCAGTTAGGTATAGTTATTAAAGCGGGTAGTTGCAGTAGGTTGTACCATTAATAATGGTAGTTGTAATAGTAACTTTTATAACTTTATTAAATGTTGCTTTCACTCATTGTGAAGCAAGCCCTCTTGCAAATTTCTCTCATCTCTCTTCTTTGTCAGCTTTACTGATACCAACAAGTTGTTAGGGTTAGGGTTTCACAAAAAGGAGGTCAGGAAGAGGTCATGCAACGGTGTTCAAAATCGCAGCTAGAGTTTCCAGTCAAAAATCCCGCCTAGGGTTTCAAGGCAAAATTCACGGCCAGCATCATAAAAAATTGTGTAGGGTTTTTTAAGGTAAAAATCACGCCCTAATAGCTGAGAAAATTGTCCCTCTATTTTCAATCTAAAATCACACCCAAAAAACAGTAAAAATGGCAGAGATTCCTGCTAAAATCGCGACTTTCTTGTGCAAAAATCGCAGCCCTTATTTCTGCAAAATCACAAATCATTTTCAAGGAAAATCGCATCCAAAAACAGCTTAAAATCATATTTTTTTTCTGTTTTTTTTTTTAATCGCTATTCCTTTCTACTAGTTTTTGCGCCCATTTCTAGTAAAATCGCACACCAATTTTTTTTTGGTAAGGTAAAATTACCCCTTTTCTGATAAAAAAAATCCCTTTTTCTGCTAAAAATCACATAGCTAGGGCTTTTTTCTACCAAAAATCAACAAAAAGACCAGAAAATCATCTTTTTAAGTCGCAGCTAGGGCATAAATCACGCAACCTCGTGTTTGTATGTTGTTTTTGTGACCAGCAAGGTTCCAGCTAGGGTTTTTAGATTCAGCAGTTGCTAGGGTACAGGTGCTCATAAAAAATTTCGGGTATTCATTTTTTTAATTTTCCCTCTATTATTTTTTTCTAGGTTTTGGAAATATCAGTTTTAGGGGAGGGGGGGTTGATATCTAGGGTGCCTAAATTTGCGGGATTTGAAAAATTTGCAGGATTGATTTATTAAAATTTGTGGGAAAAATATTTTTCAGTCAGATTTTAAAGGGTTGTTCAAGTTTTGAGAATTAAATATTTTCTGGAATAATGGCAAATATTCAAAATTTGGTGTTTACCAGAGGCACAGAAGCTCACCAAGAAGAATTACAACATCTGAAGTCACAAAATACTCACAATCGCTAAGTATAGGATCTGTGACACCAGGCCAGCAACCAACCCAGAGACTTTGACAAGCGTCATAGGGAAGACCTACTGCTACTCAAGTTGTCAATGTCTGATGACTTAATCCCTAAAGTCTGGAACACCACATCTGCATCTACACTGTGGAATCACCTCAAAAACAAGTATCAGGTCTCTGAGAAAAGTCAAGTTTTGTACTTGAAGAATCTGTTATTTTCTACAAAACTGCACGAGGGTGGGTCATTGTCAGAACATTTCCTAAAAATCAAGGACCTTAGTGATCAACTTACTGTCGTCAATAAACCAATGGACGACGAAGACATGGTTGCTCTGACCATTAGCAGCCTAGCGCCCTCCTATGAGACCTTTGTGGAATCACTGAATCTATTGGTTGAAAGTCAAACTTTGACTTTTGATAAGGTGAGTCAGTATCTCTTGCAGAAGGAGCGAAGACACGAGCAGATAGGGGAATCTATATTAGGGTCCGAGGAAAGTGCTTTTGTTGCTCGATATAAGAGCAAACCTCAGAACTCGTTTGGTGACAAACCTCAAAATTCTTCTAGCAACGCTTCTTCCACTCTATCCAAGAAAAAGGTGAAATGCTTTTATTGCAATAAATTTGGACATGTTAAAAAGGAACGCAGGAAAAGACTATACAATCTATCCCAAAAGAAGCATGGTGAAGCTAATCTGGCTGCTATCAACGAAGAGAATGGTTCAGATGACGAGTTTTCACTCATGACATCTCTTTTAGACAGTGCTAACAGCAAATATTGGTTCTTTGATTCAGGAGCATCCCAATATTTCACATGTCACAAAGACCGGTATGTAAAGTTTACTGTTGATTCTACTCATAAAGATACAGTTTCACTTGGTGATTGTAGATCGCATGTTGTCGAAGGGATAGGAGATGTTAGGATTGTATTAAATGATTCTCAAAAAAATTTAGTAAGGAATGTCTGATATGTTCCTACCATGAACAAGAATTTGCTATCTATTAGTCAGTTTACTAAGAACCCTAACATCCAAGTCAAGTTTTGTGGAAAGAAGTGCATTATATCAGATGTGAAACAGGACAAGGTTGTTGCCATCGACATTAGGCAAGGAGGTTTATATAAGCTAGTTGATCCTGCTACAGCTAATCTGCATGCCTTAGTTGTCGAAGATAATACCAGTGTTATTTGGCATGGAAGGTATGATCACGTGAATCTTCAGTATTTGGCTAAACTCAGCAGAGCCCATATGGTTCACAGGCTGCCTCCTATACAAGAAAAACAAGATTTGTGTGCTGGAAAGCAAAAGAGGAAGTCGTTTCCTACAGAAGGTGCAAGGCGTGCTAAGGGTCTTTTGGATCTTATTCATGCAGATCTTTGTGAGCCTTCCTGGAAGTCTCCCACTGTCAATCGATCAAGGTACTCCCTGTTATTGGTGGATGGTTTCTCCAGAAAGATGTGGGTTTACTTCTTAAAGAAGTATGAATGCTATGGTGCCTTCCTCAAATTCAAGGTAGGTGGAAACATTCACAGGGCGTCGGATCAAGATATGGTCCGATAATGGGGGAGGGGGGAATTCACCTCCACTCCATTCAAGGAATTCTATGAAAAATAAGGTATTCAATTCCAGTTAACAACACCATACACTCTGCAACAACATGGAGTGGTTGAAAGGAGTAGCAGGACCATCATGGAATTGGCACAGTGCATGATGCACAACAGGAATATTCCCTACCAGTATTGGGGAGAAGTTGTGAATACAACAGTTTACATCCTGAATAGATGTACATGCAAAGCTTTGGAAGAAATCACACCGGAGGAAGCTTGGATCGGTCACAAACCTGAGGTAACTTCTTTTCATATTTTTGGTCCAGGGGCATACACTTTAGTTCCTGAACAAAAAAGGCATAAACTAGATTCCAAAAGCATCGCATATTACTTTGCTAGTTATAGTGAACAATCTAAGGCATACAAGCTTATTGATATTTCCACTAACAAGGTCATTGTTAGTCGGGATGTTGATGTAAAAGAAACAAAGCCGTATTTTTCAAATGTTCAACAAGAAGTCAATGAACATATTGAATCTAGTATTATGGTACCTTTGAAGGAGGAACCCTCCAGTTCATTAGGTCAACCTACAAGTCAATCTGTGATTGGTTCTACACCACTTGTCTATCAGAGACAAAAAAACTAAAAATGTTTCCACTCCAAGTAAGACTCCAAAGAACTTGCTTTCGCAGCATTCCCCTGAGACACACCAAAAACCTAAATGGTATTATTCCACTATGGAAGGAGTACATGTGGATGAACTTCCTACATCAAGTGAACGTCCTCAAAGAAAGGGCCCAATAGGAACTGGTTCAGCTATTAAGCATAGTCATTTTCCCTATCTTTTGATCTTTTTCAAGTTTTTGAACCACAAAAGTTTTCTGGGGCACAAGGGAAACCAGAATGGTAAGCTGCTATGAAGGTTGAATATGATGCAATGATGAAAATCAAACCTGGGAGTTGGTTGAATTGCCTCCAAGTAAAAAGCACATTGGGTGCAAATGGGTCTATAAGGTCAAATGCAAAGTTGACGGTTCATTGGACAAATACAAGGCACGTCTCATTGCTAAAGGATATTCCCAACAAGAAGGTATAAACTTTGAAGAGACATTTGCTCCTACTACAAAGATGGTCACATTCCGGTTACCTCTCTCCATTGCCGCTCTATTTGGTTGGAAGGTGTATCAAATGGATGTCAAAAGTGCCTTCATGAATGGGGACTTGGATGAAGAAGTCTACATGGTGCAACCTAAGGGTTTTCAAGTTCCAGGATGTGAACATCTGGTTTGCAGGTTAATTAAGTCCCTATACGGACTTAAGTAGGCTTCTCAAGCTTGGTATTTGAAATTTGATAAACATCTAAAAGATATTGGATTTAGAAGGAATCTTTCTTATCCAAATCTTTATGTCAAAAGCGATGGGAATGATATTGTAATTATTATTGTATATGTTGATGATCTTTCCATCACAGGTAGCACAGACACTGCAGTTCAGCAAGTAAAATCAGAGTTGTGTGCAACTTTTGACATGTCAGATCTAGGCCTCCTACACTATTGCCTGGGGGTTGAGTTTTGGTAATCTGATCATAGCATTTTCATGGTTCAAATCAAATATGCTATGAATCTCTTGGAGTGTATTGGGATGGCAGATTGTAACTCTTCTTCTACATCGATGGAGATCAAGCTGAAGTTGTCAGCCTTTGATGATTCAACCCCAATCGATGAATCACACTACAGACAGCTGGTGGGCAGCTTGATATATCTGACAACCACTAGACTGAATCTTTGCTTTGCTATTAGCTATCTCTCCCCGTTTCTATCAAAACCAGATATGCTGAACATATATACTCGGAAAAGATACATTGCTTCATGTGTTTAGACTTATTAGTCGTATCATTTTATGACTTGCAATAATGATGATAGGTAATGTTATCTGATTGATGTTATAGTCCATGTTTATGATTGAAATGATATGAGCCCTAAATTTAATATGTAAATGTGTGAACCAGTCATTAATAAGAATCTTAGTTCGATGAAAATCTGATTGAATTGATTAAGTAATACATGATTAGAATTAGATATGTTTCTATACATCATAATGATATGTCCATGACAAATGAATTACGTAAACAATGCCTACATGAAAAAATGATATTGGACTGTTATTATCAAAGGCATAAAAGGAATGTTATAGTAATGAGAATGAGAGCAAATATGTTGCCTATGAGGAATAACATGATCAATGGAAAGACAAGTTTATGATATGCTCGGAGTCGACTAGGACTCTACCATTAACCCCTCTATCACCTTTTTGGGTAGGAAGTAGTTGGGAGTAGCTGGAATGAGCCTAGGTGACCCTCGACTAGACAAGGTACTCCGGATGCGAGTGAAGTCCCTCGAGCCAAGTGATGAGGTACCCCGGGTGTGGGTGAAATCCTTGGGCCTAGAAGTAACTTGCAAAGTTAATTGCTCTACGGAAGGTGACCCTCATCTGGATGAGGTACTCCGGGTGTGAGTGAAATCCCACGAGTCAAATGGTGAGGTACTCTGGGTGTGAGTGAAACCTCTAGGCCCCCGTAAAAGATGGTTGGGCTATCTTCCTAATGAAGTGATACTCGGTGATCTAGAGCTGGTTAACGCTTGAGTCTACCTTAAGTCCCTCCTAAGCCATATCATGAACAATTGATGAAAATGCATAACATATATGTGAATGTGTTTATAAATTGGAAATGTTATAATGCATGATGATGAAGTGAATTATATAAGGTGAATATGATCAATGTGTTATAGTCTTAGTGATTATATGTTGAAATAAATGATAAGTGGAATACTAATGCTCTCTTTTACTAAGCTGAAATTGTGCAAGGTGGTGAAAAATTTCGGCTTACTAGAAGGGGACATTACAAGTGGTATCAGAGCAGTGTATCCTACCATCCTGTGAAACAATCTTATGCAGGCATACACTAGGAGGAACCGTCAACTATTAGAAGAACAAATGAACAACAAAATGAGGGCCTTCATGGAAGCAACTACCAAGGCAATGATGGACCAAAATGAAAAAATCACTAAAGCCATGATGGAACAAGGTGAAAAGACAACACAAATGTTTCTTGAAGCCCTCCAAAAAGTGGGGAACACTACGGACCAACTTAAAACTCACTCAACAAATGGAAGAGAAGTGGGATCCAATCACTCTGAAAACAACAACACTTCATCCAATCCAAGGATTCCTATACCATCTTTCCTTCCGGAAGAGGAAACATCAAGAACGGAAGAACCCACTCCAAATTCAATAAGCACGGATGACATTGCAAGAGCTTATGCGAGCTTGGAACCAAAAGTGAGGAGAGTAGTATCATTCAATGATTATAGCAACTCAAGAATGAATGAATTAACGAGAAGGGAAAGAAGACCCATCAACAAGGAATTGAAACAAAAGGCTAACAAGGTGAATCTCCCACATTTTGATGGAACCCATAAGATCACTCCACAAGCATGGTTACAAAAGTTGAATGACTATTTTCAACTTAACCCTATGACCGAGAAAGATGCACTTCAATTTGCCATCCTACACCTAGAGGGATTGGCCTATGAATGGTGGCATCATGGAAAACACACTCGGACATGAATCCATTACATCTTATGAAGAGTTCTCCAAAAGATTTATCAAGAAATTTGATCGACGCCATCCACAACAAGATTTCCGAGAGTTAATCCTACTAAGGCAAAGAGGCTCCGTGGATGAGTACATAAATGAGTTTGAGAAGATAGCAATCCGAGTATCCGGAGTGGAAAATGGAAGGCTCATATACTTGTTTATTGAAGGATTGAACAAGAAGCTACGAGGTTTAGTAGGAACTCTCAAACCCGCAACACTTGATGATGCCATAGACATGGCCATGCATGTAATGTCCCCTCCTAGCAAGCCAAAATTTCCGCAACCTTGAAAACAATTTCAACTTACCAAAAGAGAACACTAGTATTCTATTTTTCATTTCCTTTTAATCTTGATGATAATCATAAACATAACCATATACTATTTGCCATTTCATAAATCCATTTTTCCGTATATCATGATTCTCCTTGGGTGAGATAATCCTTAGGCCTCTTATTAACCTCACCTTCCACCTTGTGAGAGAAGATTCATTAGGTAGGTGATGTCATCTCAATCCTATGAGTCCATTAATATAATTCCTTAGTTCGTCAACTAAGGCCCATTCCTTCGATATTTAAATCAAAGGTCCATAGCAATATCCTTGATTCGTCAACCAAGGCCCATAATATCCTTGCTTTGTCAATCAAGGCCCATTCCCATGGATTGATCAATACCTACCATAACTATCTACCTCACCTTCTTAGTCTTAGGTGGTTAATAAGGAAGTCTCCTATCTACCCTTGGGAATTCAAGCCTTTGTTCCTTCATACAAATCTTATCATTTATATTCTTACAAATCATAAATTGAATAAGTAAATATAAATACTTACTTACCTATTGTAGATTTACCTAGGATTCTTTACCTATTGCTGCCGTCTTCTTTCTATTTGCCAATGTTTTCTTTGCTCGATGGAATGACTAATATAATTTTTATTGTATTGCTGCTACTATTTATATATTTTATAATATATATTTCACTCCCTTTTACTACTGATGTACATATCTCTATATATTAATTTATGATATCTTTCCTACTTATGACTCAGAAATATATATATATAATGTAGATCTAAATATATGTATTTATCCGATACTCTTTTTATATTTTCTTCCGATGATGTTTTCATTCTATCTCACAACTTTTATTTATTTCCCTTTCAAGGGATATGTTCGAAGAGACACATCTCTTATTATGCTTGGTGGTAAAAGACATACTTACCCTCTTATAATTTTTATTACTTTATATTAATTCCCTTTTGTGGTAAAACTAGTTCTAACCATACGTAACTCCCTTATCATAAGAGGATAGGTTAAAAGATGTTTATTTATATTATTATTTATTTATATTATTTGTATTTATATTATATCATTATAATAAATGATATATTATTTATTTTATATTATTTATATTATATCATTTATATCATAATAAATGATATATGATTTATATTATATTATTTATATTTATATTACAATATAAGATAATAATAATAATATTTGTATTTATATTATTAGATATATTTATAATATATTATTTATTAATGTGATCGCTGGTGTCAACCAACTTAATTGCTACACTTATAAATATCCTCCTTCGGCCTCCCCTTAATCTTTTTAAAGTACATTATTTATATAATATATATAGTATAAATAAATACATTTGTTATTAAGTATGGGAGCTCTTTTATCTTATTTTATTCACAAGCATATAATATGGTGGGATAATGTTTGTCTTATTAGACTTTAATCTTTATATGATTTTATTTTGAATTTGACCTTTTGTTTAACCGTATTACTTTGCCTTATTCCAAATTACTTTACTTTCTAGCTTTAATGGGTGAGACTCTTCGTAATATTTATTTTTATATATAATAATATATCTTATTAATTATTCACATAAATATTATATTAAAATATTTATATTTATAACATATCTAGTTAATTAAATATATATATTTCATATATTTTATAATATTTATATTATATGAAATTAATAATATTATTTATTAAATAATACATATTAATAATATATTTTAAATAAATATATTATATATTTAGTTTATATAAGGTTAACTTACTATTTAAATAAATGATTCAATTATAAATCATTATATGACAATGCACTTAGAGAAAACCCACTCCTCCCAACCATCCACTAAACCTCTCCATAAGAAAGGAAATTTTGATAAGAATCCATGCCGTAAGTGCGGAGAACCGTGGAAGCCGGAACATATCTGCCTAAGGAATGAAAATGGACATGAGAAAACATATCGTCCTTACAAGGACCGTGAAGAACTAAAAGAAAAGGGCCTTTGTTTTGATTGCAAAGAAGCATGGAAACCGAACACAAGTGTAAAGACCCCGCAAAAGGAAACATGTGTTTTAGATGTAATGAGAAGTGTGAAGTCGGGCATAAATGTGGGAAAAGAGCTCAAGCACACAATATAGAAATCATACTCAACAAAGAAATTCAGGAAGAAAGTGAAGCAACTTCAAATAAAAGAAGGAAAGAAAATTGATCTTAAAATCCAGTGTCCCGAGGAAATAGGGATTGCTTACAAGCAATCTCAAGAGGGGAGGCCTGTCACATCCCTCGATGATCTTATTCCAATTAAAGATTGGAATAGTCATGCCAAGAGAATCAAATCGATGATATAGAGTGATTGCAGCCTTATGACATCATTAGATGGTCTGAAGCTAATATACGTCGCAAGCAAGACATTAGTATTACATATTAAGAAGCAACAAATATGAAGGATAAGAAGAAGAAAATACAACTAAGGATTAAATAAAGACAAACGATGATTAGGACAAAGGGCGTCGGTTGTTGAAGTCAGCGATCAAACAAACAAACAGTGATAAATGATATTTAATAGTTTTAAGGATCGTCGATTAGCAAGAGGAGAGCTACGTTTATGAAGTGACATCATGGAAAGTGGCGACCCCTGGCCAAGCCAACGCCCCTCATAACATATTAATATCAATCGATCAGCATAAACAATGGAGGGCATCAACACGGGCATAGAAGAAATCATCGAATATCTTCAAGGAATTTCAGCTTCAGCAAACAAAACAAGTTCTACAGCAGCCACCTCGTATTATTCATAAGACATTCAACAGACCCTCATAAGCCTGTAGTCCATCTAACATAAAGAATATTATTTCAACCAGGTCGGACTTGGATCTCATCCAGCAAACTGAAGTTAACACGGCCGATTGTCCATATCGAATTGTGACAGCCAGTTAAAGGTATGCACTACTGCTTCTTATCCATAAAATGCTAAATCTGATATCTATATTCTGCCTTGTCTTTATGAGTAACTTATGTTGAATTCTGATAATAATAAGGATAAAGAAATATAGAATCAAATATAGAAATGATAGAATCAGATATAAAAATAGAATATAGCAATGATAGAATCAGATATAAAAATGATAGAATCCGATAATGATAGAATTAGAACCAGATATGCTGAACATATATACTTGGAAAAGAATCCTCTTCCTAATGATCGTTCACGGAGTGTGACCCAAAACGTCGATACAAAAGAATACACGCAGTCAAATCCAAAAGCAATTTCTTCTTCATTCGATGGACTGTGGAAAGCTCATGCCTACTAAAGATACATTGCTTCATGTGTTTAGACTTAGTAGTCGTATCATATTATGACTTGCAATAATGATGATAGGTAATGTTATCTGATTGATGTTATAGTCCATGTTTATGATTGAAATGATATGAGCCCTGAATTTAATATGTAAATGTGTGAACCAGTCATTAATAAGAATCTTAGTTCGATGAAAATCTGATTGAATTGATTAAGTAATACATGATTAGAATTAGATATGTTTCTATACATCATAATGATATGTCCATGACAAATGAATTACGTAAACAATGCCTACATGAAAAAATGATATTGGACTGTTATTATCAAAGGCATAAAAGGAATGTTATAGTAATGAGAATGAGGGCAAATATGCTGCCTATGAGGAATAACATGATCAATGGAAAGATAAGTTTATGATATGCTCAGAGTCGACTAGGACTCTACCATTAACCCCTCTATCACCTTTTTGGGTAGGACGTAGTTGGGAGGAGCTGGAATGAGCCTAGGTGACGCTCAACTGGACGAGGTACTCCGGATGCGAGTGAAGTTCCTCGAGCCAAGTGATGAGGTACCCCAGGTGTGGGTGAAATCCTTGGCCCTAGAAGTAGCTTGCAAAGTTAATTGCTCTACGAAAGGTGACCCTCGTCTGGATGAGGTACTCCGAGTGTGAGTGAAATCCCACGAGTCAAATGGTGAGGTACTCCGGGTGTGAGTGAAACCTTTGGGCCACCGTAAGAGATGGTTGGGCTATCTCCCTAATGAAGTCATACTCGGTGATCTAGAGCTGGTTAACGCTTGAGTCTACCGTAAGTCCCTCCCGAGCCATATCATGAACAATTGATGAAAATGCATAACATATATGTGAATGTGTTTATGAATTGGAAATGTTATAATGCATGATGATGAAGTGAATTATATAAGGTGAATATGATCAATGTGTTATAGTCTTAATGATTATATGTTGAAATAAATGATGAGTGGATTACTAATGCTCTCTTTTACTAAGCTGAAATTGTGCAAGGTGGTGAAAAATTTTGGCTTACTAGAAGGGGACATTACATAGTCATTAAGGGGGGTATTAGTACATTAGTATAATAATGTAATAATGTGTATTTAAATAGGCTGGTAGTTAGGTATAGTTATTAAAGTAGGTAGTTGCAGTAGGTTGAACCATTAATAAATGTAGTTGTAATAGTAACTTTTATAACTTTATAAAATGTTGCTTTCACTCATTGTGAAACAAGCCTTCTTGCAAATTTCTCTCATCTCTCTTCTTTGCCAGCTTTACTAACATGTTTATGGGTGTATATTCATGTGTAAAGCAAAAGAAATAACTCAAAAGATAATCACTAGTGTTTGTACTTCAAACTTTTGGATTATCCATTGGGTACTTCATGTCAAATTGATGGTTGGTGAGGATTGGGTTCCTTCAATGTGTGGGTTCAATGCCTTCCCCACAGTAGTTGAAGCTTGAAGGGAGTAGCTTGTGGTTACAAGCTAGAGATTTCAAATGTAAGATATACTTTGAGTTAGACCACTATAGTATATGTGGCAGAATGGCTCATTGGCCTAATTGTACTTATTGTAATTATTACTGAGGTGAAGCTGTATCTCTTATCTTGTACTTGTTTGTTTGGGCATAACAATCAGGTAGACAAGCCATTGCCACAAACAACTAGTTTTAACCCGCCCAAGGTTTTTCGGGATGAAAATCTTGTGTTGTGAACTTACTTTATTCTTTAGTCCTTATTTCCAATATAAAAGCAATGCAATCCTCTAATTTATAGTTGAAGAATTATAGATGAAGAATGAAGTGGGAGACTTGACAGTAAGAGGAACAACTAGAAGCTGTATCTCTTATCTTGTACTTGTTTGTTTGGGCAATTGCCACAAACAACTGGTTTTAACCCACCCAAGGTTTTTTGAGATGAAAATCTTGTGTTGTGTTGCAAACTTACTTCATTCTTTAGTCCTTATTTCCAATATAAAAGCATGCGATCCTCTAATTTATTGTACCCATACAAAAAAATTGTATCATGTTCAAATTGAAGCTAAATTTTGTCTTTCAACAATCACGAGTCATGTTTTGAAACATATCTTGTTCATCCATGTCATCTTTGCCGTCTCTTGTTCATGTCTTCGCAGAATCAACTGATAGACCTTTCATAATGTTGTTGAAAGGATTGCTGCAATGTTAAGTCACAACTGGAAGCACATTTGTGGGGTTTCAACAGAGAAACACCTATCATCGATTTGTGGTGGATTTTGACATGTACATGGTTTGCAAAATACAAATAAGGAACGAGTCAAAACAGCTGTGAAGAAGAGTGCATCACATCAGAGAAGCAGCAGATATCAAGGGTTCGAAAAAAGTGTAGACCAAAAGAAAAGTGCAAATCATTGAATGTGCGGACAAACTTTTCAAACAACTACTACACTGGACAACTATCAAGTGCACCATAGCATGGAAAGACAATTATTTTCAAGTTGAAATGTTGCATTCAGATGACCCCTGTACAGAGTTCTCATTTCAAAACAAAAAATGGGCAGTTATATGTTCAATCACACACCCAAAAGCCAAAAAGGGGGATTTTCAAAGTTAAAAAAAGCGCCCCTATTATAGTCACGCACCCAATAGATGGGCTGACTAGAAAGAACTAAAAAACAAAATCGCGGCTATTATAGTTGCACACAATTAGGGCCGACTAGGGTTTTTGATGTTTCAAGTTTTTGCAGCTATTTATGGGATTTACAAACCTTTTTAAAGCAAAAATGTGCATATGCTAGGGCACCCACCACAAGTGCATTTTCATTAGAATTTCAACGCCACACACAAAAGCATGCCCCTTGCTCAAGCAGAGCAGATTTTCGATGAGTCAAAGATGTAATTAATGCACTGTCATGTGCCTATAAGCAGGAGATCAGATTTTTGTTGAATGAAAAGACAAAAGTTTGCACGTATATGTATAGTCACACCCCTATACAAAGGGCCAACTTTTTTGGTCTGAATTTGTGATCTGCTATTTAAAGGAGGACACCCTTGTGAATAAACATGACTTTTCCAAGTCAAAATCAGGTCTGCTATATATAGAGAGCTGCACTATTGCAAATGAGATTTCGGTTTTGATTCAGAGAATTATGGCAAAAAAAGCAATGATATGTTTACTCATTGAAGGTTGAGAATAATAGAGATGTGTGTGTATGAAACATCCCATTCTTCCTTTCATCGTTTCAAACATCCAAACTTGGGCTAGTTAGATTAATTTCCAACAGATTTTGAAGAAGGATCCAGTGATTTACAAGGAGGGTATTTGTCATATCAAATGCATAGCAGCAGTAAGTGTGCCTAATAGATTTCAGATCATCGCTTTCTTCCTCACAACTGGCAGCACAACTCAGCAATTTCGATCACCTTTAGCAGGTGTTTTCATCATACCGGAATCAACGTTTTCAGAGTTTTGGACTCTCTTCATGATATCCAGTAACTTTCAGTGTTGATTTTTCAGTTCAACCAGGGATGACCCTCCTTCAGCAAGATTTTCATGTCAGGCTACAAAATTTTTAGCATATCAGTCGTTTGAAGATGATTTTCCGTCATCATCAGACATACCACTCATGTTCTTGATTGATCAAAAATAAGGTATCAACATACATAGTTTTTTCATATTGGCATGATGAGAGACCAATATTTCCATAAGCTCTAGGGTTTTGGATGTCTAAGGTACAGATTTGAGCTAGAGTTTGGTGAAAAGGGGTCAACAACAACAAAGACTTTTCAGATTCAAAACATCAAGGTGAATTGTCAAAGTTTAAGTGTTTCGTTAGGGGTTTGCCATGTTCAGAAAGTTTCATCTGAATCATCTTGAAGCCAAATGCTCGATTGTCTGTTTTGAGCCCATGCTATTTTTAGCCAGTGCTATTTTTAGTTAATACTGTGTTCGAAGAAATAAACCTATTCTAAGGCTATTTTTAGCGTCTATTTATAGACAACCCTCTAGAAGTTCTATTATTAGTTTATAGTTATCCTTATCAAAAGTCTAATTGAAGATTGCCTAAGTTAGGGTTTAGTATTTGAGATGAAAATTTTGTATTAAAGTTTGCTTTGCATGCAAACAATCTATTCTTAGCAAGTTAGATTTTTATTATTTCTCATGCTATAGTTTTGTAAACATTATAAATAAGTGCTCTTGGCACTTAGTTGATGTTAGTATAATTCATTCAATAGAATTTAGTTATGCCTATCTTGTTTTTAAATTGTTATTGAGCTGTTCTATGTTATTGTGCTTTTGTGAGTTAATTATCGCTTGGCATTTACTAAAAGCTTTGTATTGCAATAGGTGTTAGGTTGGTCGTTGTAGCTTTGAATGCAACTACCATGTTTAGCTTATAACGTCTCGTGTATTGTGTAAGTATTTTGAAGTGTTTTTACTTTTTATTGTTACCAATAGACTTTGTATTACAAGTTGCACTGAAGTGGGTCTTGTAGCTTTGCATGCAATTCCCCTCTTCTAATTTACCAAGTTGATTGTGTTGTTAAAACCAAATCCTAACTTTATGTGTACTTGCATTGCTCAGTCTCTGCATTTAGATAAATAACATAAGCATGGTAGTTGTCATAGGTTTTATTTTAAGTTTGTTTGTATTGCATGCTTAACAATGCACCTTTAGTTTTGTTTACTATGCATGAACCACCCCAAAAAACGCACCAGTACAAATTGTAAATAGTAAGTACATATTGTTCAAATTAGGGTTTTTATATTAGTTTTTGTTGGGAGGAGCTTCCCCTTCTAATTTGAAGAATGCTTCTACCATACACACTATTCCGTTTTGTGTCACAAAGAAAGGTGCAAATTAAAACACTAACATAATGAGCTTTTCAAATAGCACACTATTATAAGTTGTTTGGTTTGTTAATTTTTACTATATATCAGAGAAATTTTGGATCACTTATAAAGCTCCACCTGTCCCTTGCAAAGCTACTTTTTGTTAGGGGCTTGGCTACTTTTCATCATTTCCTAGATTTGTTTTGTGTGCCAAATTTAATTCCTCCTTTTTGCCTCGCCTCGCTGGTCCTTTTAACCAAATTTGGGATTCGTCTTCTCTATTTACTCTTTTTGGCTTCAGTATGGCACATTCTACTTGTCTTCAATCTGCTTTATCAATTGATTTCTCATATTGCTCTTTACATCATGCCTTTCCTTCCACTTGGCTCTATATAATCTTAGTTGTCTCCTTACCGATTTCATCATTTTCATGAAGATAAATACAAATCACCTTTCAACCTACATAGAATTGCATCGTGTTGCTTCTTCCAACATGTGATGTTTAGGTTCCCACTATAGCTTCACTCCATTCTATAGCTATCCCTACTTTGGTCTTAGTATCGATCTAGAACATAGTCCCTATTGAGATGCTCTACCTCATTACAAAAAAGGCATCGCATTGGATCTTCATAGTCCAATTGTTGTATGAAGTAATTCCAAAATGAGGTAATTTCCGTGTCCACTAGTGGTGGCTTAGAGGTATCTATATAAACCCGTAATTCTAAATTCCATTGTCCTACAAGGTCAAATGTAGCTCCCTATTGTATTTCCAATCTTCTTCTAACAATCATGTAATGTCCTCAACCAAATATTTTGTAAATATTTTTAGATCTGAAATATACTGAGCAAATATAACATAAAATATACTAAAATAACCTCCATCCAAATTGCATGTCAAAGACTGTAAAATAAAATGTTGATTTTACACACACTATGCTAAAATATTAATCAATATTTACACACATGAGATAGAACTTCACCAAAATGTTGGAGCTGATTCATATTCATGAAATGTACAGCAACATATTGGAATATATCAAAATTACAGCAATACAAATGATAATGAAATCTGAAATTAAATTGTGAACGTTGTAGCTCCCTTCTTCACAATTCTACAATTACAGAATACTGAAAAACTGTGCTGAAAATCCAAGCAATGCTTTGAAATGCAAATACAGCCTCTATGTGAGATTGCCCTCAAGAAACCAAAGGGGTTTTATCCTCTGATCTCTAAGAATCCAAGGGGTTTCGTCCTCAAATCCTGTAGTGTTATGATCATAATATTCTATATTCCTAATTATAATAAGGATAAGCACTTATGACATGCTTAAGCTTAATAGTTTCATTTAGTAGTCTTAGTTATTCCTTAAGATGACTTAGTTAGGATGAAAGGGTGTGTTCCTACATAGTTATACATATAAATAAGGAAGTGAGAGACTCTCCCAAACCATCATAACATCTAATATTGAATTCATATTATCATTTTCTGATTATTGGTGGTCACCCCCTCGAAGTGGTCTTCTATTTTGCTAGTTTTTGCATTTATTTCTAAGAAATATCATAACAAGTGGTATTAGAGCTATGATTTGGGCCAAGATTTTTGTTTCCACCATAACTTTCAAAACATGGTGAATTTGTACCTGATTTTTTCTGGGTTTTGAGATGTACAATAAATAAAGGTTCGGGTAAAAATTCATCTTTTTGTGATACATTTTCACAAGTTATTTTATTTTATTTTTTCCATTAATTGGGTCTATAGGCCACAAATTTCAAAAAAATTCAAATATTTTTACATTTTTGGAAAGCTTATAAAAAATTAGGTTAGGTTAGTTCTTTGTAATTTATTATTAAAGACAAAATAGATTCCATAATTTAGTGGTCAAAGTTAGGTCAAAATATTTAATTATTCTCATCTATAGGCTACAACTTTGAGAATTTTTTAAACTTTTTTACATTTTTGGAAAGATATTGAAAAATTAGGTAGGGTTATTTCTTTATAAATTTTAATTAGAAATAACATAATTCCATAATTTAGTGGTTACGAACATTAAATTCAATCATAGCCCATTTTCTAAAATTTTATAGTCACAACTCACACTAGATACTATCCTCCTTTAATTAATAAAAAAACCCTAGAGTTCAAAATACATACACATCAGAAGCCATGTCATCTTTAGGATTCAAAGACTTTTCTACAAAAATTGAATCCAATGACCTTTATTCTCCACCACCTAAAAATGAGGGAAAATTTCCTCTAGGATGTGAAACAATGGTACATTTTATTAAAGATAATTTGTTTAACCCATTTGCATCATCTTTAAATAAAAGTTTAGATAGGTTTAAACAAGAACTATTATATGAATTGAAACCCCAACAATGGGTACAACCCTAATAGACAAAATCAAGGGATAATAAAACAACATTTTCAAGCTCCAAAATTGAACCTACCCAAAATAGATATCCCAAAGTTTGATGGTACAAATGTAAGTTCGTGGATAAGTCTCATGGAACAATACTTTAAGCTTCATAATATACCAAACAATACAATGGTCGGTGTAGTCTCACTACATTTAAAATCAAAACCTTATCAAGGGTACCAATGGAGGATGAGTGAAAAGCAAGGGCAAATGCTTAGTTGGAAAGAGTTTAGTAATGACGTAGCAACCCTCTATGAGCAACCATAGAATGGAAGCTAGGTTACCCAACTAAAAAATTTAAAACGATTAAGGTCTATAGCCGAATATAATGTTGAGCATATGAAATTGGCAATTCGAGCTCACGAGGTGACACCTTATCAAAGGCTACAACTCTACATCAATGGACATAATGACCAAATTAAGCATGATGTTCATTTGTTGGAACCTTGCACAATTAGGAAAGTTATGGAACAAGCATTGCATATTGAGAAATGCAACTCCAACACCAAAAGTTCCACACAATGTTAAACCATGGGATTGAAAGACAACACTGTGACTAATTATATTGATAGAAATGAGGACAACTTCTTTAACCTAAGAAAAATTAGTGAGCACTCTCCTCAAAAAAAGGAAAATAAAAGAGAAAAAAATCTATGCTGGAATTGTGATAGCAAATGGTCTAGGGGTCATAAGTGTCCTAATAGTGATAAAATACTAATGGTTATTAAGAATGAGGTTGAAGAAGAGGGAGAAGTAGCTACAAAAGAACCAAATGTGAAACTTGAGCATGAAAATTCCAAGGAAGTAGAAGGAACTACTATCTCATTACATGCATTCAAGGGCACAAGCACACCACAAACACTCAAAGTAATTGGTTATATCAAAAAGCGAAAAGTGAGTGTTGGTTGCTATAGGTAGTACACACAACTTTATTGATAGAAAATTAGCTAATGAGCTCAATTGTTTTATTTATCCAATCTCTAGTTTCCAAGTTATGATAGTTGATAGGAAACAACTCTCTTGTGGTAGTAAATGTCATCCATATAAAACTCTCAATGGGAATTATCAACTAGATTCAAAAATGTTTACTATCCCAATTGGGGGAGCAAATGTTTCGGGCGTGCAATGGCTTAAACAATTAGGAACAGTGTCTTTCAATTTTCAAGACTTATCCATGGCTTTTAGTACACATGGGAAAATGTATAGACTTATAGGGATTCAATCTCTACCAAGTGAAATTATTAGCTCCCATTGGATGGAGAAATTACTTAAGATAGGGTCTTATAGCATAGGGGCACAACTACATTTTTTAGAAGCACGAGATGTGAAAACTCAACATCTAATTGTCTAAGGGGTTGAGCTTAATTGGTTAAAGCATTGAATTCTCATTGTGGAGACCCAAGTTCAAATCCCAAAGGGACATCTAATAGGTGGATTTCTAAGTTGTGACGCTTGGTCTTCCATTGTTGGCTTCTAGTGTTGAGGTGGTTTCTAAATAAGTGGATTTCTAAGTTGTGACTCTTGGTCTTCCATAAGTGGTTTCTAGTGTGGTTGCTCGAAAGGAGCTTGTATTAGTCTCATGTTGATGCTCAGTTGAACAAAATATTTGTAAACAATTAGCAATATAACAAACAAACAAACAATATTTTTTGGATGGAATGGAGCTCCCGGTCAGCAGTTTGAACTCGACGGAATCCCCTGTGCTCCCACTTGATAGTTTGGATTCGGCGAATATCTATGTGCTCCCACCTAGTTCTGCGAAGGCGTCCGTTCTCCTCTCTAATGCTTAGCCTAGGGTAGGCGCGACTATTGTTGCCACTAAGGATCTTCTTCAAACAGGTTTTCGCATAGTTGGCGCCTCCTCTGGAACGTCAATCAAAGGTTCTGGATCATTTATCCCTTTAGGAGGACGCAGCGCCTTCAAGGCCCTCTTTCTTGAAGCGGATGTGGATTTTACTGCCAGGATACAACCTGCTCGCCCCTCTCCTAGGGCTTTTTTGCCCTCTGCACTATCACCTCTGATTGTGGTGTGTAGGCAAGAGGTCCTAGAGAACGAGGACCATTATCAGTGCATTGGGGTTGTTTGTAGGTTCAACAACCTATGACCATCTCTGTCGGACCTTCACAGCTGGGTCTTGAGCCTTGGATGCCCTTGGTGGTGGGCAAGATCAAGTTGTTCCTGTGCGCCAAAGGTTTCTTTGTGGTGGCATTTGATTCCCTAGCGGAGAGGGATATTGTGCTAAATGGTCGGGTTTGGATGTGGGGTGTGCATTCCCTATCCATTAAACCTTGGTTTTGCTCCTTCAACCCTCTCACCAAGCCTCTCAACATCAAGCCAACATGGGTTAGGCTCCCGAATCTTCCTATTCAATGCTGGGAAGATTCATGTTTTGAGGACATTGGAAATGCTATTGGACGCTTCTTGATGGTGGATTCTGCTACCTCTTTCATTGGTCACTCCATGTTTGCCGGCATATTGTTCGACATAGACATCTCCAAACCCCTTCATGGGGAGGTGGTTTTGCAGGTGGGGGATAGGTCGTGTTCACAAGTGCTTAATTATGAGAGCCTCCCGTTCAGATGTCAACAATGCTTTGCCATGGGTCACTTGGCCTCCGTTTGTCCCCACTCTCGGCACAAGGGTGCGAACACCTGGTGGAAGAATGCTTCGGATGTTCACTTGACCGTCAATTCTCCTGACTCTTCGACAGACCTCTCACCGGCTAAAGAGCCCTCTTCGTCCACTTCGGGCCCCGTGGGTGTTGTGGCGGTTGCCGCAAGTCCCCTAATTCCTCTTGCGTCTTCTGATCTTCCATTGGTTGCCCCCTCCCGTGAGGGCATAGTAGAGTTTCCTGCCCCTATTTTGTCTTCGAGTTCCCCAACTGCTTGTGCTAGGGCCCCTCTCTCTTCTCGAGTGTCGACTTTGTCTGTGGAATCTAATGATGATTCCCCTCTCTCCCCTTGTTTTGAGGACTTAGACCCTTTGTGTTCTTGGACCATTGTTCAGAGAAGGAAGAAAAGTCTTCCTAAGGATGTTTCCTCTTTGACCCTAGGGTCAAAGGTGTTCGTTATGCTAGGTCGGGATCTAGCGTAGTCCAATCAATGTTGTTTTGTCCTTTGTTTGCAGCGGGGCTGCCTCTTGCTGTAAGGGTTTGGGCCCTTTCAAAATCCCGTTTTGTTTCCCTATTTCACTGCTTGTGAAACTCGTTTCGTTTGCCTTTCTTGGCTTTTGTTCATGGGTTCGGGCCCTTCCCAGTTACTTTAATCAAAACAAACAAACAAGAAACTCAACATCGACCAAAAATTCAAGAGATCATTCAACACCATCAACAGGTATTTCAACAACCAAAGGTTCAACCCCTAGTCAAAGACCATGATTGTGCCACTAAATTAATACGAAGAAGTATTGTTCATCCTAACAAAAGTGCATATTCATCCCCAATAATTACGGTTAACAAGAAGGATGGGTCATGGGGAATGTGCCCACATTACATGGAGCTCAACAAGCTCACTCTTAAAGATGAGTTTCATATTCCTAGTATTGATGAATTGGTAGATGAATCTAATAATGTAGTTTTCTTTACTAAGTTAAATTTACATTTAGATTATCATCAAATTCAACTAAAGGGAAAGGATATAAATAATACTACATTTAGAACGCATGAGGGTCATTATGAATTATTATTTGTCATTTGGTGTCACTAATACCCAATCAACTTTTCAAAGCCTCATAAGTTCAATGTTCCACCTATTTCTTCAAAAATTGGTGTTGGTATTCTTTGATGACATCTTCATCTATATTAAAACATGGAATGATGAACAATTCATAGAAAAGATTCTAGAGTTGCTAAGTGTTGAGGGCAACACTTTTCTAAAGGGGTTGGGAATGTTATGATCCTAATATTCTATATTCCTAGTTATAATAAGGACAAGCACTTGTGGCATGCTTAACCTTAATAGTTTCATTTATTAGTCTTAGTTATTCCTTAAGATGACTTAGTTAGAATGAAGAGGTGTGTCCCTACATAGTTATGCATATAAATAAGGAAGAGAGAGACTCTCCCAAACCATCATAACTTCTAAGATTGAATTCATATTATTATTTTTTGATTATTTAAGTCACCCCCTTGAAGTGGTCTGCTATTTTGCTGATTTTTGCATTTATTTCCAAGAAATATCATTACATGTAGTTGAATACAAGTGCTCAAGTTGCAAAGAAAATTGATAAATTGGCAAAAGATACAAACTAATGAGGCTCCCTAACTTAAATATCAGTTGGGGCACAAATCCCAACGTCCCATTAGGCAAAAACAAATATTAATCAAAAATATTTTCAAATATTCCCTCTCAAAAAGGCCCACATTAAGAGTTGTCATAACCTGCTCTTACACCTAACCATATTAGCTAGTCAAAGATGCTCTTTTTACACCCACTAACAATTATCATAAATAATTATGAAGATGCTTCTCAAATAAGCAAATTTATAACTCCTCACTAATTGCCTTGTCATAAAATATTCCTTGCACAAAAATAGCTCCCACTTTGTCATTAATCCAACTTATAACTCCCTAAAAATGAGCTGCCATAAATGCTTCTCAAATAAGCAAATTTATAACTCCTCACTAATTGCCTGGTCATAAAATATTCCTTGCACAAAAATAGCTCCCACTTTGTCATTAATCCAACTTATAACTCCCTAAAAATGAGCTGCCGTAAAAACTGTCATAACCCTATCATGGAATCTGTCATAAAAGAAGATGCCAAATGATTTGGGAGTTGCAATATCCCATCTCTATGAATTCGCATGCCCCTCCTTGGGAAAATACTCAAAAATAATAATTTATTAATTGCTTGGCCCCTTTTATCAAAAATGAAAAATAATAATTAATTCGGGTCCAAATAATCAATTTTAATTAAATTTATTTCCCTAGAAATTTCTCCTTAGCCCACGGGAAATATATGAATGGGCATTTTGTCTATAAAATTAAATTAATTAAAAATGGGACATTACAAATCATCTATCCAAAGTTCTATGGGTAGGTCAAAAAGTGAAACCCAAACTAATACTTTTTCAAGACTTTCTTTCTTTGAGTTGAAACTTGGAACCAATGGCTTGATGTATAATCTTGAGTTGCAAAAGAACCATGGACCACCTATCAACAACCAATCCTAATCCTCCCCTTTTTTGCATACCATCATGAAGAAGCCTCTTGATAGGAATCTTAGCCCATCATACACTCCCCAATTTGGTCATATCCATTATTGGATATCTTCTATAGCTGACCAAATGCCCACTTAGCCTCAATATGCAATCTAACCCACCTCACAATTAAGATTTTTTCTCCGATATGAACTTAAGAGCATGCAGTTGTGGAGATATTCTGTGGCACAAAATTTGACAAGTCCTACCAATGTCCATGGCTTCCTTTGAATTGTTCATCTCAATTTTTGGCTTTCCCATTCATCAATCCTTATGCTTCCTATTCGTAAAGGGTTTTCTTCTATCTAACCTAATTCACTCAACACCCATCCCAATCATTTAAGTTAACTATTAGTTTTATAATTCCCTAGAATTAAGAGGATTAATTGAACACAAACCACAGCATTATTAAAAAGGCTTGTTGATGATATCCACAATTATCCCAATTGTTGCAATACTATATAAACCCCATGCATTCCTCAACCCTTACACTTATTGGAAGAGGGTTTTCTTCTCCTATCTGCCCACGATCATTCAAGATGATTTTTAGTTCTGTAATTCCCCAAAATGGGGAGGATTAATCCATTGCACCCCTATGAACATTTAACGTTAAAACCCTTTGTGTTCGTTTTGTCATGTTCATCTGTCAAGCTATCGTATGTATGCAAATCTAGCATCATGATTTTATCTGTAAGTTGTTCGTCATTTTCAAAGATGTATTAACTATCTACCACTCCATGGGTGCAAGTAGGAAATAGATAAACCAGTTAAGTGACACATGAAGGTGTTTAAATCCATGGGCGCAAGTAGGAAACGGGTAAAGCAATTAAGTGACAAAGGAAGGTGTTTTTATGCATGCATATGGGGGCATAATCAGCCTAAAAGCTGAATTTAAGCCACAAAATTAAAATTAAAATAAACAAACTAAGGGGGCCAACCTACTTTGCCTAAAATAAAGAAAAACGCTTAAAAGCAAAGTGCCATCCCTATATAAGCATGATCAAACTTGCAATTAATTCACATCCATTCGCAATTCCAACATCCAAATGCAGATTTAGTAGTGATCAACAAGTCCTTCAAATGGTGAGAAACACCAAAAAAGGCAAAGGATGAAATGTGCACCGGGGAGTGATTTGGTGACGCTTTAGTTAAATGAGAGACCAAAATAGGCACTTGGGAGGCAGGAGATCCACTTAAGTAACATCAATGGCCAAAACAAGGAGCTAGCAAGTGTTCAAATGACATTTGCAGCCTAAAATCTCTAGGAGAAGAATATGATGTCTTTGAGTGGCAAGATTAGGTAAAAGGCGCACCCAAGGCACTTAGGACGTTGACAAGTGACAAACACATGGGTAAAGCACACCAAACATGCATATCAATAGTTTTAAGTGACATAGGAAACCAAAAAAGGTTCCAACATGATGTTTAAGTGGCAGGAAACCAAGAAAAGAGACCCTGAGACAATTGTGGACAAACTTAAATGGAAGAAACACATGAAATACACACCAAACATGTTGATAAGTAGCAAGTGTGGTCTAAAGGCACACCTGGGCAATGAGAGATAGCCTTAAGTGGCAAACACGCCATTGGGGTGTGCCTAATGTGTTTCTAGTCAAGTTGAATGACATTAGCATCAAAAAAGGGCTCTTGAGGGTGATAAGGGTTCTTAAGTGACAAACATGACCAAAGCAACCACCCATAAGTCACTTAAGTGACAAGGATGGTAATGAGAGGTACTTGAGGTGAGTTTTTGTGGCGAGGATATCAGAAAGGCACATTTAGGCTTATGAAGACAAGTTTAAGTGTCATAAACAGCAAGAGGAGGCACCTTCATGTTGAAAGACATTCTTTAGTGGCAGATGCGGGTATATTTGAGCGCCTAGACTGCCCTTGCCAAGTTCCAGGTGATATTCATGATAGAAGGAAGCACCTACCAATCATTAACAAAGTTTTAGTGAAAGATGGTGAGCAATTTCGATACCAAATCTCTTGCTTTTTGCAAAGTATTCTTGGCTAGAGTTTGGCTAGTGAAGAGATTCATATTCTAAGACTAGATCAAACCCTTGGGGTTTTATGTGGGTTGCTGATTGGTGGTCTGTGCCAATGATTTAGAGCAAGTTTCAGCCATTCGTAAGAAGAAAATAGCATGTGTTGCAGGCCTCCTTCTTCATCACAGATTTTTATGGCAGCTTCCACATCTTTGTTGACAGTTTTCATCATGTTGCAGATTCAAGGGTTTGTGAGATCTTCATTCTAGGGATTCAACTTCAAGTTTTTAGTCTTTTCAAACCCTAGGCAATGGTTTTTCAGTTTGCTGATTGGAACAAATAGTTTGGGTTTCATCTTCAGTTTTTAATCTTTTCAAAACCCTCAAAGGCATCAGATTCAAGTCGCCTAGTTGGATTGGTGAAGTTGTCAGCAAATTGATGGTTGGGGTTTCAGTGTCCATCAGAGGATCTGACAAGTTTCAGAGCAAAATGCTGCTTCAGAATCACAAGGGGCATTCATGCATCAAATTGTTATTTTTAGCAATAGCTATTTTTAGCAATTGTTGTTTCCATAGGTTCTATTTCCGATCAAAGAGTTGAGGGACTGTTTTTAGGTCACTTTAGTTAGTTGTTATTTTATTATTTCATTAGATTAATTTTTTCTTTAAAGTATCTTTATTTCTTGCTTTTTAAGAGATTTAAGCATTTGCTCTTTACAACTTTGATTTTTGGGATAAAATAATGATTATTCATGCATCAAATTGTTATTTTTAGCAATTGTTGTTTCCATAGATAGGTTCTATTTCCGATCAAAAGAGTTGAGGGACTGTTTTTAGGTCACTTTAGTTAGTTGTTATTTTATTATTTCTTTAGATTAATTTTTTCTTTAAAGTATCTTTATTTCTTGCTTTTTAAGAGATTTAAGCATTTGCTCTTTAAAACTTTGGTTTTTGGGATAAAATAATGATCATCTTAAATCCCAAAAATTGGGTATCTTGTAATCTTCTAAATAAGCTTTGAGCACATAAACTCTTAACGATAGTGGCCATTATGCTTATGCTGCTAAATTGTTATTCAAGTTGGTTAACTATGTTTGTGATCTCATTGATTAAACTAAAATTAAATGATAGTATCAGGCTTTGTACTGAAATTATTTATTCAGCTTAGTGGTAGCTTTGTATATGACTTAGCTGTTTTGTTTATAATCGCACGTCATCCTGTGCTGAAGTAGTTGTTATTCCTTTAAAATCTTGTTCGCATGTGATTGTCGGTCTCTGTTTTAGCCAATAGGAAGTTGTTGTGTTTGTGCATTTAGATTAGTTGATTTTAGTCTTAATATCTGAAAATTTTGCTTGTGAGACAAGAGCTATTACTATTCTTGTACTCGTACCCAAGGCAAAAAGCCAATCGGATAGTTAGTTGTTTCATTTATGCAAAAAAGAACCCAAGAGAATATTGTATAATGTTTGTTTATATCTGTATATTTTAGTTTGTGGGGTAGTTTTAGAACTTACAGAACTTTCCCTTATAATTTGAAGAGTTTTACCTCACATACTATTCCGGTTTGAGTTGTCTTGAAAGAGATAAATTAAAACGCTAACGTAGTCAAACACAAATCACAACCTTATTGAATAGTTCAATGACAATATCCACAGTTGTCCCCATAATTGCAATACAATTTAAACCTTGACTATAATGGTCACGATTCACATCAAAATGGCTAGTGGCACAGACAAAAACAATTTGCGAATTGAAATAAACGACTAAAAGTGATATAATCCTGGCAGCAGGAGGACAACAATGACACTCAAACTGTTAATTGCAGACTAAAATGTAGTTGTCCACATCATTGCAATACAATTTAAACCTTGACTATAATGGTCGCATCAAAATAGATAGTGATGCAGACAAAAACAATTTGTGAATTGAAATAAAAGACTAAAAGTGATATAACCCTGGCAGCAGGAGGACAACAATGGCACTCAAACTGTTGATTGCAAACTAAAATGTAGTTGTCCCCATCATTGCAATACAATCTAAACCTTGACTATAATGGTCACATCAAAATCGCTAGTGATGCAGACAAAAACAATTTGTGAATTGAAATAAAAGACTAAAAGTGATATAATCCTGGCAGCAGGAGGACAGCAATGACACTCAAACTGTTAATTGCAAACTAAAATGTAGTTGTCCCCGTCATTACAATACAATTTAAACCTTGACTATAATGGTCACATCAAAATAGCTAGTGATGCAGACAAAAACAATTTGTGAATTCAAATAAAAGACTAAAAGTGATATAATCCTGGCAACAGGAGGACAACAATGACACTCGAACTGTTAATTGCAAAACTAAGATGTAGTTGATAAAAGGCCAGAGCAAATATTAAATGAAACCAATTATTTTTCAACATTTATACAAGCAACGAGAACAAGCATTAGGTTGGGGACGTATTGAATACATGCAAGCAAAGCTTGTTTGAAGATAAGCCACAATTGAATAGACATATGCCAATTCATACCACTGACCTCTCTTACAGCTGTAACCTCAGCATGTGCAGTTGGATCCATATACTTCAAAACCATGTTATGACAGCTTGCAACAACTTCGTCATCACAAACCACAACAGCACCAAAAGGCCCACCATGGCCACAGTTAACTCCATTATAGGCTTCTTCAACAGCCTTAGACAAGTATTTCAGATCTCTGTCTTGAACAGCTGAACAAGATAAACAATGGAAAACACAAAATTATAAAAATACGAATAAATTTCAAATAAATGTAAAACATCTGACAAATGTCACATGTTAGATACGGAAACAAACAAAAAACCATTCCAAGATCTACAACAGAAAGCGGCCCTATAATGCCTTGCCATCCAACATTGTGGAGCTTTTATTGCATTAGTATGCTGACATAAAAGCTGTTGAAATGCTTATAAAAACTTAACTCCTAAAATTGTACGAACTACAGCACCTACCTTGCCAGTATGGGAAATAAATAAGGAATCAAAAAATTGTCCTAAAATTTTAAACACACAAAAACATGCGTGACCTTCTTGATGCCCTGGAAATGCAGATGCTACAGCAATTGTTCCATCCTTGGACTCCACAACTGTCTCGATGAAAACGGCATAAATTGTCAAAACAAATTGTAGTTCTAATGGAATAAAACAAATCATTTGGATTTTGAAGACAGAAAAAATATTGAATTTGCCATTATGATATATATATATTAAACTCAGCAAAACTGTACTAAGGCAAATATAAAATAACATATTCATTTGTAAAATAATCTATACATGAGATATCCATATGGATTCACAAAAGCAGATAGAAACCATGTTCGTGTAAACAACGGCAAATAAAATCAGGCATCAAATTATACACTGCAACAATGATCAAACAATCAATCATCATAGTCTGTAATTCATAATTATTAGTTGAAAATCTCTGTTCATAGGACAAAAGCAATATTACGAAGAGATGAAATATACAAAAACGGGTCTCTAAGGCAGAGAAGGGAAAGTAAGAAATACAATAAAAGTGTTCAACTCGGTATTAATTCCTGATCTTTGGGGGACAAATGGTATAGTATATAGGGGAAAGGACCAGGTTTATGCAGAAAATTTGCCAAGTTACTATGAAATTTTGAAAGTCATTCCGAGCATTAGAGGGGTCCAAAGTTAAGGGTGCACAATGATTGAGTCCTTTACCCCAATATATATTCCTAATAAGCATAGTGATCTTCAGGAGGTCATAACTTTTACATTAGATGATTTTAATTCAAGGTAGAGACTCCAGTAGATGCCAAAAGTCGTATGCACTTGTCAAAATTAGGAAATGGAAATGAAACGAGTATATTAAATTATATGTGCCCAAAATCAAATATGGCAGGGCGATACTAAAACTGTGATTTGATGCAAGCTTTCAGTAAAACAAGAATGAATAACAGGCGGCAACAATAGCAAAACTTAGAATGGAAATCGCTTACCAGTTGCCTCTTCCATATCAACAATTATGAAATTTTGAAAGTCATTCCGAGCATTAGAGGGGTCCAAAGTTAAGGGTGCACAATGATTGAGTCCTTTACCCCAATATATATTCCTAATAAGCATAGTGATCTTCAGGAGGTCATAACTTTTACATTAGATGATTTTAATTCAAGGTAGAGACTCCAGTAGATGCCAAAAGTCGTATGCACTTGTCAAAATTAGGAAATAGAAATGAAACGAGTATATTAAATTATATGTGCCCAAAATCAAATATGGCAGGGCGATACTAAAACTGTGTTTTGATGCAAGCTTTAAGTAAAAGAAGAATGAATAACAGGCAGCAACAATAGCAAAACTTAGAATGGAAATGGCTTACCAGTTGCCTCTTCCATATCAACAATTATGAAATTTTGAAAGTCATTCCGAGCATTAGAGGGGTCCAAAGTTAAGGGTGCACAATGATTGAGTCCTTTACCCCAATATATATTCCTAATAAGCATAGTGATCTTCAGGAGGTCATAACTTTTACATTAGATGATTTTAATTCAAGGTAGAGACTCCAGTAGATGCCAAAAGTCGTATGCACTTGTCAAAATTAGGAAATAGAAATGAATTAAATTATATGTGCCCAAAATCAAATATGGCAGGGCGATACTAAAACTGTGTTTTGATGCAAGCTTTTAGTAAAAGAAGAATGAATAACAGGCAGCAACAATAGCAAAACTTAGAATGGAAATGGCTTACCAGTTGCCTCTTCCATATCAACAATTATGATATGAATGTCTCTGTTTCTGTTTTATCAAAATCTGCACAGCCACCCAAAAACCATAAGACTTGGATACTGCGTCTATAGTGATGTCTGCCTTCCCACTTGCCAAATAATGTGTCCCATTTAACATAAACAAAAATATGTTTACCGTAAGCAATCTAAAGAGTACCTACAGAGTAGAGAATACAGAATAAAGCGTGGCAGTGGCAGTGGCAATTAATGTAGGCAATAATAGGAGGTGAGGAGAGGAGAGGAGAGGAGAGGAGGAAAAGAGAAGATAGGTAGTTGAAAGGAATTGGGTTCCGTCCCCCCTGTGTTGTGTGCAATAAGAATAAGGGAAATGTGACGTGCACGACTGTCAACGGATGCCCTCCCACCGGATCTCAAAATAGAGTTCAATCTGTTTGAATGGGAAGGCGTGACAACGTCCAAATGAGAGTGCGGCGTGCAACATGTGTAGCTGAGTGGAGTCCTTTGCAGCTTCTCCTCAATTATTGGAGACCTGGATTCTTCTCCACCCAGGTATTTGCTGCTTATTAACAACTCCCATCGCCCAGGACCCAGGTATTCGCAGTATAGAAAATTATCTCCCAATAACGCCAACTGCTCTAAGCGATTGACGTTAGGGAGACCCTGCCACTCACAATGTATCCCAATTTCTAAATTTATAATGTTCTCGCAATAGTTAATTTACAACGTTTGGAAGAGTTCTAATTATAATTTGTTTCTACAATTGGTTTTTTTTATTTTTTTTTATTTTATTGGGTAATTCAAGGGAGGGGTAAGGGCCCTCTCCCTTATATTTATAATATGAAAGAAATTATAAAAGACGTCAAGTATTGGCAGTAGGCGGACACAAGTATTACAACATTTTATATATTATATTATCCCTGAATAGATAGTAAACCAACGTAATAGTCAGACAACATTCAAAAAGGTTGTAGAGACTACCCAGAGACAATCAACAGTATCGTTGAACATAGAACATGTTCCCAAGATGTAAAATGTTTGTTAGAGACAAAATTACAACCAACTATACCCGATATCCAAAATGAGCCCCATTATCAACTATTGAGGCAACACTAACACCGTGGTTGCTATCCACTATCAATGTTGATGAAAGAAGTGTTGTAAGTCTCGTTCTCCTACTTAACTAGACCCACTCTGCATTGAAAAAACTTGATAGCCTCTATTGCCTTAGTGACATTGAATCTTTCCTAATAAGGGGAGTGCTTGACCTATTCATTGATAGCCAATGCATCTATTAAAGGTTTGTAGGAGCTCCCAACCTTTGAGGAAGTCCTGGACATTGGCCACTTCCTTCACCAATTCCATTAGCATGGCCTCAATTCCTCTCACAATATCCATCGAAGCCAACCCACGAAAATTGAGGCCTATCAAAAGGAGAGACTCCATCTTGATTGGGTTCACTTTATCCATCGTCTCTTCCATGCCATGTTGGAGCTTCTCCCATATGTAATAGCATGTCAATGCCTTCGTTAGTTCTTTGTCACAAGTGATAATGAAGATGTTTGAGACAAACATTGAAAAAAAAAATGTATTAACTCAATGACGAGAAGCCCCTTCAACAAAGTCTTTCCCCAAAATCTCTTATATTGCCTCCATCATATATCTCCTTGAAAGAAGAATACTGTAGACACCTAAAAATGTCTCCATCATCAAACCGACTCCCAACATCCCTAAACATACCAATTTCCCTTATAATCAATTAATTAAATTTGTATTTAATTAATTATCCCTACATCACCTAATTTTTCATCATTCTATCTCCAACAATTGGATTAATTTTATTAATCCTATAGTTCAACTTTAGCCAATTAATTAAGTAAATATGCAATATTTATTTAGTTAATTTTCCCCTCCTCATTAAATCCAATTAATTAGCTAAATCATGTTTAACTAATTAATTCAGCCTATTAATTAACCTATCCCTACCCTAGGTAATTAAATAGTCATTATTTAATTGCCTACCCTAGCCTATCTCATCCTAGCCTTATGATTAATTAAATAAAACCTTATTTAATTAATCTTAACCTCCAATTAACTCATTCTCGAATTTTTTTCAGCCATATTAATTAGGCTAATCACCCTAATTAAAATGGTCAAACCTTGATTAGCACTCCTCCCCACATCCCACAAATAAAAAATTGAAATATATCTCATATAAATCATTTTTTTATAAACATGTGTCATAATCTTCATTTAATACCTCTTACACCCCTTACACATGTCATAACTCATTAATATCCACTCTTCCCCAAAATTTATTTTACTCTTCCCCATGTGAATTTTTAATTCACAAATAATCCATCTCACCCAACCTCATTTAATTCACCCCTTTTTCCAAGATGAATATAAAATTTATCTTTATTCCTAGCCCTCCATCTTTCAAAATGAAATCTAGGCCCTCCACATCATCATCATTCTCCACCATTGATCTCCTAAATCAATCTCAACCATTGGATCAAAATCTCTCCAAAATGCCTATAAATACAACATCCTTCAAGCCATTTGATCATCCAATTTCTAAGTAATGTTACCATGCCAAAATCTCTATTGAGCTAAGTAGATTCTTGAGTTGCATTTGTGAACTTGAGAGCATTTCACATCTTTTCTTAGTATCTAGGGTATATCTTGGAGCATTTGGGTGCAAGCTCCTTCACCCTTATGAGATTGGGTCTTCATATCAAAGTATAACTTCTTGTTTTGCATGCATTTAGTTTACATTTTTACCTTGATTTGAACCTCCTAATCACAAATACCATGTGCAACCTAGTTTCCCTGATTTTACCCATGAAAGCCATTTGTCTTAGCTACCCACCAAAATGAATATACGGCTCCATTGTTGCAATTGTCAAAAACACCTCAAAACTATCAGGTGATCAAGCTTATTGCTTTAAATTGATGAGTCATCAAACTATATGATTAGTTCTCCAATTCTCTCAAGACTTCCAAGTGTGCAATGAGTCCTTCGCATTGATTGAGAAGCATTCAAGAAAAAGGTTACATTAAGTGCAATGGTGAATCCATTGCCCAAATCATTTGTTTTGCATGTCCCAAATCTCACTAAGGTGAGGCCAACTCCTAATGTCATCACTGATAATTAATCCATCATTTCCATCTATGTTTTAGTTGGACAAGAAGTCTACCACCCTATTGTCTTCCCTATAACAATGGGAGAGTGTAAGCAAAGATAATGTGTTCAAAATGCCCCATGCCTCTTTCAATATTTTGTTCATTTTTTCAATTGGAGGAATGCCTTTTACGAGTGCAAAGAATAATTACCATCAAGTCTCCTTCAATCCTTATTTTACTTATTTTATAGTCTTTTACCAGTGAGATTCCTAGAAGGATTCTTCAGCCTTTGCTTCATTGTTAGTGCCTAGTTGCAATTTCTTAGAGGTAACTTTTACCATATTGCCCTAAGGGTCTTTATGACACAACCTACCTCAGACAACCCTGGATTGCCTCTAGAGGCTCCATCAAAATTTAGTTTGAGCTCTCACTCTGAGGGTGGAGTGTCCACTTGATCTTAGCTCTATTGACTGGAAAGTGATTTAATCCTTAAATCCTATGAATGGGAGGGAGGTGATGCTTATTCCATACCCTTGACATCTCAACATCCCAGGCCGTGATCATACACTTCATTTATGCTTTTGAGGCAGTGCAACTCATTACCACTTTAGAAATAGCAGCCCCTAATTTGGAGAGAAAGGTATTCCAATTTAAGGCTACATCTTTAAAAATTCTTTAATTCCTCTCTTTCCAAATGTTCCAAATTACTAGGGACAGACTGGCCATACTTAAGCTAAAGAAGATAACTAAATAGGTTTGTGAATGGAAAACTCTTTGAATAGTTGTAGCATAGATTTGTGTGGGGAGGATTCTGCCTCAATTAATCACACAACCATGTCCAACATCTGATGGCAAAAGGATATTTAAGGAAAAGATGCTTGTTAGTTTCCTCTACCCATTTGCAAAAGATGCATCTGAATGGACCTCAAAATCTAATCTTGGTTATTCTTTCACTGGTAAGAATTTTCTTCTCAATAGCCACCCATGCAAAAGCTCCTACTCTCAACAGATAGTCTCTATGCTAACATTTAATGGCAAGCCAATCTTGATACTTTGGTGGAGCCATGAGAGAGGCATATCCCAATCTCATCAAGTAATTTCCACTCTTCAGACATGTCCAAAATTGCTCATCATCCATATCACCAATTCTAATTTTGTAAGTTTCAAGGAGTGTGGAAAGGATCTTGATTTGATCGAAGGATCTTGGGTTGTAGATAGCTCTCTCCATCAAGTTTTTTAATACCCTCCACCCAATAGGTTTGCACATAATCTACCACCTTAGTTCCCCAATTATTTTCCAAGACATGATGAATTTCAAATTAATCCTCCCTAAAGTAGTCATGGTTGTAGGATCCAATGAAGGATTATCCAACCATGTAGCCAAACAAATAGACACATGATAATACTCAATGGATCAACAAAGCAATGATATATTTTTGTTCATTCACAGTCACAATAGAATTACAATCTGCCACAATGGACTTCCAACATGCTAGGCCTTGGTTGTTTGGCTACAAATAGGCAAATTACATAATTCAAAAGATATTACAATACAATGCCATGCCAAGCTATCTTCTACTTTCTTCATTGAGCTATAATGATCTTCAAAGATGTTTATATATTAGTTATTATCCTTAGGGATGATCTCAAGCAACTATAAGATGGTGCAAAGCTCAATGCCTAATGAAACATGCATTTGGCCAAATGTATAAGTGAATCTTCTAGAGTGAACGTGATGATAATGGATCAATGGATCTTGATGCGGTTCATACCATAAGGTCTCCTTGGTCCAATGTACCTAGATATGTGTTCCTTTATTGCAATGATAATGGATCAATGGATCTTGATGAGGTTCATACCATAAGGTCTCGTTGGTCCAATGTACCTGGATATGTGTTCCTTTGTTGTTACGTGCCTTGAACAATAACTATTTGTTGTTTTGTTATGCCTGGTAAAGAGAAAAAATTGATATATGTTTTTGTGGTAATTAGAACTAAAAATAGAATGAGATGCTGATGGATTAGTTTAGAACATTTGTTCCTGATGTCAAAGCAAAATATGCCAATGTGGTGAAATGTGGAAGGATCTACAATAGCTAGCAAAAACTAAAATGAAAATGAAAACTTGCAAACAAAAGAAACATGTGAAAGAAAATATTTTTGGGTGATGCAAGATTACTCTTACCCTTTAGGGTGCTCCTACATCAGATACTCAAGGTTTGGCTAGAGGGAAACCAAGATCATCTACCATAGCCTTAGAAAGCCAACTTGAATCTTCTTCAAGCCTTCCTTTTCATTTCACCAAATACTTCTCATATTTTGTCTATTCCTTGTGCTTCTCCCAATCCTACTATCTAGAATCTCCTCGGTCTCTTATTTTGGTTGTTGCAACATCTAATTTTTCCATTACACTTTTGTGTCACTGTCTCTTGACTCTCCTTCATGGTATTGGTATAGGTCTACAATGTTGAACTCTAGTGATACACCTAAACCTTCTGGTAACTCCACTTCATAAACATTTCCTGAGTCAAATCTTTTCACAATTTTGTAGAGACCAAACTTCTTTATTTTCAACTTGTTGCAAGTCCCAACTGGAAACCTTTCCTTTCCAAGACATATCATCTCTGCTTCTCTGACCACAAACTCCTTGTGTCTTCTTTTATCATCCGCCTTCTCCTTATATTGGTTGTTCATCTTCTCCAACTAGTTTTACTTCAGTATGCACTCCTTCATATGTTTTGCAAACTCTTCTATCGTTGTACTCCTCTTTTCTACCTTGCCAATGTTTCTTAATTCTAATACATTCCTAGGACTACTACCAAAAGTAATTATAGATGGTGTTTTTCTTGTACTTTTGTTTACTAAATTATTGTATGCAAACTTTGCCTGTGCTAGGACCAATTCCTAATTTCCTATGTTTTCTCTAGCCAAACATCTCAACAAATTTCCCAAGCTCCTTTTTTACCACTTCTATCTGCTCATCAATCTATAAAATATATGTTGAACTAAATTTCAAATATGTTTTCATCATCTTCCACAATGTCAAGGGACTCCAAAAGTAACTAACAAAATTTTCATCCTTGTATGAAACTATACTCCTTGGTAATCCATGCAATCTCACAAATTCTCTAACAAATAATTCAACTACATGTACCACATCATTAATTTTCTTACATGAATGAAATGCACCATTGTAGAAAAACTATCCACAACTACAAATATCAAATCATACCCTCTATGTGTTCTTGGCAATCCTAATATGAAATCCATATTTATATCCTCCCAAGGTCTCTTCAAAACTAGCAGTGATTGATACAAACTAACATTTTGACTACTTCCTTTTGCAACTTCACAAGTCCTGTAACCTTGAACAAATTTCCTCACATCCTTATATATTTGTGGCCAAAAATAGTTCTCATTCACCAATATTACTATCTCATCTACTCCAAAATTTCCTATTACAACATTGTTATGCTTCTCCTTATTCATTTTTTCTCTCATTGATCTTATTGGAATGCACAAATTTTCTCTCATAGTGCCCATAGCAACCTAAGTCTCGATAAAGGTGCGCAAGCATACTGCACCCCGAAGCATAAATTGTCCTCTCCTCCATCATTATGATAGTATGAACGAGACCCTCATGAAGGTGAGTGCCTCATCCATATGGTGTAACAATAAGCACGATGGTATCAAGCATGATGCGACAAACAAGCGGAATGTCCTCATGACCCTGCTCTGACCATCGAAGAAGAATATGACCACGTTCGAGAGGTGTAACCACATGACCTAAACAATGTACGTGGCTCGTGAGAGTGTAATCCTTGAATCACTACTCCACGACCCGCATTGGAAGCCGAAGGATGTGATACACATCCTTGAGAGTAACTATCATCTCGCCTGTTGGAAGATGGAAAGTGGAGGTATCTGCATCCCATCTCTCCATCGGATCCATGAGCATACTGCTATGATATCTCATTGTGGGCATGGTGAGCACCCACCATAGGCCTACATCCTGAAGGAGACCCCTGTCTACGTTAGAAATTTTACCCAAATGGCTCCGCAACAATGTGAGGAGACAACCACCGATATGCTCCCGCATCCGAGGGATATCCTATAAATCACACAAACTAGATTGAATCAGAAAAGTACTCATCAAAACATCAAAGAATGTCTTGGCTCTTGGGGCCTATGACCTTATGAGGACATGAGCGCCCCAGGACGACTTGAGCGCCCCAAACAGGTACCCATGTCCAAAAAGGCCTAAAAGGCACAAAAAATAGGAAAATTTAACAAAAGAATAGTACATTAAGCAAAGTCAAGAGACCTACCTCCTGCTTGTTTTGTATGTATGTTACTCGATGTCATAGTGCATCCAATCTCAGGGCCTGATAGGGTTGGTGGGTCAGCATGGTAGCTATCTCCTTCTCCTTCTCTCCTCTACAAATGAAAATGACAAATGAATAGAGATGAATGAAAACTCCCTTAACTACTTATAGTAAATGAATGAGAATTCCCAATCATTATCTAGGAGTAAAAATGCAAAATATCGTTAATCCAGTCTTATCTATGGCTACTGAACTCAGATTTTCACGTCGTTTGATGCGTTGGATTACTGGTTCCACCCTTCATCAAATACAATGCTTCATGTCTCAGAGTTATTTGCAAAAATAACCCTAACCAAGCATTTTCACCAAAGACCTTGAAAATGGCATGGTAAGAATACCACCTTGTTCCTACATTTGGGACTAAGCAAGCAAAAATAGGGATAACATATATCTACCCATGATTTCCACCTCAATCATGTCTCATCTCTCATCCCTTTAGTATTTATAACTAACTCATTTGTTTGTTGTTCAAAGGTTGATTTGAATATTTTTCTAACATATCTTTCTTTGCAGGTTGTGGTTCCTAACCTTTGTGATCTTGCAAGATTACAGATTGGGGGATTATTCCTCTTGCTTGGCAACATTCAACATCCTCTACAATATCCTTTTGGGAATTCTTTTTGTGATTACAATATTTACTTTCCTTTAGTTGCATATGCACGTAGTGTCATATGGCCACTAAAGTGGGGGCTAAATGTTATGTCAAAAATTGTGCTCCTGCTTGGATTAACACAATTTCATTATGTTTAGCTCCTACTCTTTAGTGTCCCTTAACCCTTTTCATGTTTGGACCTATCTTAACCCTAATCGACATTTATCCTTTCGACGAAATGTCGTATTTCAGAGTAATTACTGACAAAACCCAAAAAGAGATTGTGGATTCCAGAGATTTGGCCCACCCTTAATCTTGTTCCAGAGTTTAATTTAGGGGTTGGACCTAGATGGTACCACCTTGGCCCTTTTCCGAACCTCGAGGATTGCAAATTAAACTTTGATGTCAACTTTTTCCTTGGTTTTCATGTTTCTAAATTCAAATTTCTTCTCCCGCTTGATGTCGGCCTTTTATTTCGATTTATTTCATTCCTAAGGTTGGATATTTAAGGAGATCTCAAAATCATTTTATCACACACACAATTGTTATGCAAGATTATTATGCCAAAATTCTACTACTACTGTTATTGAAGGTCTGCAAAGTGTTGAAGCTCATTGAAGATTTGGATCTTTGCTATCTTGGAAGGATGTTGTGAAGATTAGGAATCAAGATCTTGAGTCCATCTTACTCTTCCTAGGGTTTCTGGAGCCTTTTGCATGATTGGGAGAAGGGTTGAAGCTTCCAACTTGAGTTTTGGAATACTATCCTCTGTGGATATGGCTGCCTCGCCTTCTTGTTCTACAAGTCTTCAATGATATCATCTCCTTGAGGTGAAGTTGTTTGTTTCCTTAAATGAAACATTGTGTAGATCTATTTCCTTTATGCTCGAGTCATTTAGGATCTTGGATTTGGTTGAAGTATTGTATTATTATGCTCTCACTTAGGGTTCTTGAGCACACACATCTACATCTTTTGACATTGGCTATCATTGAGGTAGGAATATCGAAACAGGGTTTGATTGAGGCAAACTCCTATATAGCCATAATAAGCTCTTTATGTCTTTTTGTTGTGCAAGTCAAGATCAGGAAGATCTGACAAAAAGGAGCAAACAAGAAACATGTACTACTGTCACAATTGCTACAAAAGTTTTAGATCTGATACTAGATAGGTACAGGGACCTAGGCAGTACTGCCCAAGTCCACCATACCCTTAGATCTGGGATATGTGATCTTTTTCAGAGACTCAGCGAGTAGGTATAGGGAATTCACTATCAAAGCATCTTCAAGGACCTGGGTGGTACCACCCTGGTTCTCTAGGCATTCAGATTTCAAGTACACACTCTCTGCCACTATCCTTTTACATTTATGTGTTGGTTCAGTCGTTTTCTATTTTTGGAATCTATTTGTCCGAACAAATATTCTCAACTAGGGTTTTACTTGATCCATGCATTTGGTGTTTGTAAAAACTTGGTTAAACATCTGATCATGTACATCATAAAGGAATAAGATACATGTAGCTTTCCCCTTCCTTGTAGTGGTGACTAAGCTCAATTGATATTCCTAATGTTAGTGTGTGAAGAGGGAGGTTTGACCTAGTTTGGTTATGCTAGTTGTCCTTCTCTTTTCACCATTCAACAATGCCAACATAGGAAATGTAAATTGCCTATGTTTAACTACAAATTATATTTCATTCAAATGTCATTTTAAAACATAACTATAAATGTAGGGGTTTATTCTTTCTTATCATCTTCCCCCATTGTTGCCCAAACTAGGGCTTTGTAGCAACATATGAATAATGACTTGTAACCTTGGCCATTCAAAAATCCTTTTGCAATCCCACCTTCTATCTACCTCCTCAAAATTTTATTGCAATTCCATTTTCTATCTGCCTACTTAAAGTCCCACTCTAAAATTACAGTGTTTGACATGACCGTTACTCCTTTGCAGCCCTAATTATGCTGATAAGTGTTCCCTTAGTGAGCAGCACTAGATAAAATATATAGATCGATGGTGGAGATTAAAATGACTACCATTAAATAGATCTTGACCATTGAATTATAATAAATACATGATTTATTACATGTGCATAAAATTTACTACACTTTTATTTTCCCACTATATGTAGTTTTCTCATGGTTAACAAATATTGCAAAGTAAGCTAAAATAAAATATTAGATCAATTGGATTCACAACAGCTAGAATTTCTAATTTGATTCAATTCTTAGCATGTTTGTTTTAAATTTATTTTGCCAATCACTTTCTTAACATCTCTGAAGGATTTGATATCTTTCTAGTTTTTGCCTTAAAGCTTCATTTATATGTGGCACAATGGAGATGGATTTTTATGGTGGATAAAAATCAGAGGATAATATCCCTAAACTCCCACTGTCCAAACTTTTTTTAAATAGATGGTTACCATACCCACTTGACACACCCATTTTTAGTTCCTACCTTTGGTAGGATTACTTATGCATTCATATGATGCAATTAGTTCAATTCATTTGACCAATGAGCATTGAGTATTAAACTCATTTGACAAAATTGTTATAGTTGAAACTTAATTTTCTTATTTAATAATTTGATAAATGCAATTTATCTATTTTCTTAGTGGACAATCCTGTGAACAGTAATAGTGAAAAATAGACTATTTTAGTACATTTTAAATATTGAATACATAAGTACCAAGCTAGTTGTCTGATTATTATTACATTTCAAACATTAAACACATAAGGACTAGCAACACGCGTCAAAACAGAGGCAATAAATTCATTCTATCCATTGTATCCATTTTAAACATAAAATATATCCATTGTATTCATTGCGTCAAAATAGTAGGCATTATCTCTTTTCCTGAATTGTTCGGCCCTGTTTGTTCCTCTCTAGAGAATCTTTTTCTGTTTTTGTTGTCTGTGTTGTGAAATTTTGGTGTAAAGATGGTGAGCACAATTTATACAGTGAGAGAGTTGAGGGAATGCTTTGCGTCAAGTCAGACGCAGCCTTACGAGTGGAGAATTGCTCAACTTAAGCAGATTTTGAAGCTTATTGATGAAAACCAGGATGCGATTACGGAGTCTCTGCATTAGGATCTCAGCAAGCCTCCATTTGAGTCTTTCATCTCAAAGGTATTTTAGATTCTGTTGTTTGTTTTTTACGTTTTTTATGCAGTCAATGTGTTTTTTTTTTTTCCATTCTTTATTTCATGCCCTCTTCTTCCCCAATTTTTTATGGTGTTATAAATAATTTTGCATTGTGAGTCACAAAATTAAGTCGAGCTTAGAATCTATTGATTTTTCATGGTCTCTTGTTTTGCTTTATTTTTTCCACAATTTTCGCCGCCTGTCAAACGATATTAGGCTACAATTTTACATTGCAATGTGTAAAGATTTTAATTCAGAACTCAGATCAAATCCTTGTGAATTTGAGTCAACACTAAAAGACTATCTGGTTAATGACACTAATTAGGCATATATAATGGACACAGGTGCTCTTTTTGTGGTGCTCAACCCTACTCCCAACCTGAAAGTGCTCAGACTTCTTCAAGTAATTAAGAACATTACTTTGTGAAGTATTATCTTTAAACAGACTACAATCCAACTGCCTCATTGTACAGAGTGTTACTATAATGATGAGGCACATGTAATTTGACTCTGTAGGGATTTGCATCAAGTCTTATGCTAAGCATCTCATTTATGGACTTGGCTCATAATGCTATTAGCTCTATTGGTTTCTTAAATGCAAATTTGTGGTTTAGTATGGATCTTAAATGCAAATTTGTGGGCTAGTATGGATTTTCTGTATATTTCTTCTGGTCCCTATTCAGAAAAGTTGGTAAAACTGTCGTTCTCATAGCATTGTGTCTGATCAATATTGAAATTTCCTTGTTGTTGGCTTTTGTTTTTGGAATTAGTTTGAATTTATCATCTTACCTTATGGTCAAGTATTCTTGTCGTATTGGGTGAAGAGTCCAATTTTTTGGAGTTGTAGTATTTGCTTTTATCGTAAATTTTATCCTTGAGCCAAATCTAGTTCCTTCTCAACTTCAGAAAGCAAAGAGTGGAAAGGTGACATCGTTGTTTCTATTGAAGCATGTATTTGTCAATAACAAAATTTGAGAGGACATAAGCAGTTGAAGCAGGTAATCTAAAGTCTTTGTGTGCTTTTTATTGCCTTGGTTACAAAGAATCATGATAATGGAGGCAAGGATTTGCTGAAGAAACACCAGAAGCAAGTCCTTTTCAGTGGCATTATAACTACAATTGGTATGTATCCTATGTCTGAGATTTGAAACCTTTCTTTCTTTTTTACTTATAGAACATCTAAGAGATGTTCTAATGTGGTTTTACATACATTGCTACTCTGAAGACTTAATTTGCTTGTTCAAAATTTTATGCCTAGGATTTGTGCAACAAAAAGATTTAAGGAATATTATATCCACAACAATTATCGATGCAAGGGTTACACTGATAGGAATTTTTGAAATTCTTTTATTTTATGATCAGTTGAAAGCATTCATTGTATTAGTTGTTGATAACTTTTCTTGTTGTGAAAAGAGCTATGACAGAGTTGGACAGTATGTATATTTTTCAATATTACTATATCTTTAACAGTCTTGAGTTATTTTTTTCTTGTAACCTTGTGAGCTTGGAAACCCAAGTGATTTAACCATAAGCCTCATTCAATGAAGCTCGTTTATGATGCCACTAAATACTCGTGGCCAGGGCTTTTTTCTTTGTTCATTTAAATATAAGATTGATGTGTTCCTGATTGGAAACAAATGTTGCCTCATGTCTGTAGCAAGGCATAAGTGAGAAGAATTGGTGTGATCATCATCTATCAGCACAAAAGGTATAGTGTAGGATATGATAATGCTCATAGAGGAATGTCTAAGACTAAGGGGGCCAAGACAAATAATCCTAGGAGTGAGTCTTGTACTTTCCCTATAACCTCTCCTAACACACAAGGTTGATGAACCTATGGAGGCAGAGGAAAAAGGAGTAATGTGCAAGTGTCTTTCTAACTTCGGTTGTGGCAAATCCATGATTCCTATAACAAGTGTGATTTGGTGTAGTGATAGTACACAAAGAACATCGTCTTTTTGACTTGTCTCCATTTGTGTGTGAATTGGTCATATTCAAATGATGCTCAATGCCTCCAATGTCTATGATGTGATGACAGGAGGCAATCGTCCTGGCAGCTCTGGGGATCTTCTTCAAGAACCTATTCCTAAAAGTGATAAAATCAAAGAAAAAGGGCTAGGAGCCTCTGATTAGAATAACAGAAGAAAGTAGATTGAGAACTGCACATCTTTATACAAATGGTCATATCTCCTCTAGATGTCTTAGTAACTATAACACTTAAAAATAAAGTGCATGCTATCATCTGCTTTTTGGAGGGGGGAGAGATGATAGATGTTGGTGTCTTGTAGGATACGGTGGTTAGTTTCAACTCTGTACTAGTGGGAGCACACCCTCAATTAGTCAAGGGGCATCTTCAATCCATGTGACTAATGAACTTAGAGATAATTAGCCTAAATGATAATCTCAATGTCAGTTTGTAAAACTGTTCAACATAGAAATCTAACTTGGGGCTTAGTGGATGTGGAGGAGAAGTTCAAGCAACTTGAATATACTTCCATTGTATTTCCTCTTTGACAAATCTGTTGATTATATTTTGCAAAGGAAGAATGTGAGGAGGGGCATCTAAAGAGTACTTGAATGTAGGAAGTGAAGCAATAAAGATTTTGATGGGTTAGATGTGTAGATTGGTTAAATGATTCATCTATATTTCAAGTGCTTGCAAAGGAGCTAAAGTTGAAGCTTGAGAGGGTGATTATCTAGAGAGCATCCTGATAGAGGATGTAGAGATTGATGACATGGGTGATATGGGAGTCAAGGCTATTCCATTATATGAGATATGATTCACATTTATGATTTTTGTTTTTTATATGTCTATTTGCTAGTATATCAGTCTCTTGTGTGGAGACTCTTAACACTATATTGGTTTGTAAGTGATAATTAATATTAACTTATTGCATTTAAACTTTAATTGTTTATGTGGTTATGATGATTACTAAATATCAATATGATTAATCTTTGTTTTTGTTGACATATATTTATATACTTTAAAATACTTTTGATTAAGATAAGCTGGGAAAGGGTCCTAGTCCCTTACAGAACTATATAGGAAAAAAGACTAAACATAGAACCAACATGAATTACAACAAGGGCACTGGAAACACAAAACCAGTCCCACAACCAAAACAGTAAAAAAACAACACAAAGACAGCAAAAAAACAATAAAAGAGACAACAGTACACCCAGACTTCTTCCTCTTGTTATCGAGCAGGGCATCCCAATCCTTGGACATAGTCTTCAAAGTCTCCTCCCAAGTAGCTACTCCTAGAAATTCCTACAGTTATGTTGCAAACATACAAAGTTTATGAGGAGCATTTGAATACTAGATATCTTATCTTGTTTCATAGTATTGGTTCTGCTATGTTTTATATATGGTTTTGTAAATGTTACCTGGATAAGTTGCATATGGGTTAGTTATATTTACAATCTATCTAGAAAAAAATTTATGAAACAAATGTACACTACAAAAATTTCAATTTTCAAGTACTTAACCTATATGGTTTTCCAATATGGCAAAACTGGATATTAACTAGCTTGACATCTGTGTGGCCATATATTGTCTCCTCTTAAATGTCTAGTATCTAATCACGGTTGTCAACCTTCTATACAATATATTCTATGGTCTTTACATATTAAAAATGTATAGATTTTTTGTTCGACTAAAAATATTGACGAATATCAATTGCTAGTTTTCCTTACTGCTTTATTTTGTATTTGGTCCAGGCTGAAAAGGAGGCAAAATCTAGCAAAATCTCAATACATGAATATGATTATGATGAGTATGACAGATATTGATCTTACAAAACCAATGGATCATACATTGGATGCTATCTGGTATTTGCTATCGACATCACACATGTGGCTGTAGTTCCTTTCTTGAATGAGCCTGTAAACTAATTGTTATCACTGGGAATTGCACCTGTATGCAAGGCTAGTTAAAGCACTACAATTCCGTGTAACATGGGACTAATCTCAGGTTACGGGTGCCCTATGATGAGATTAGACCTCTAGATTATGGGCTGGTTCCCTTCAAATGTTCTATTGAAACATATGTTTTTACTTTTTGGGAAAAGGGAAGAAAGAAACTAAATGAATGCTAAAGGTAAAATGGTGATGCACCTGATATGGATAAAAATAATGCAATCTGATACACAATGTTTACTCAAAAATCTGACTTTTACACAATCCAGACTTAGCATAAATACCACAAAAGTGATTCTAAGGAAGGTTTGAAAACATGTTTTATGAAGGAAATGGTTTTTTCACAGCATAAAAAAGACTATTTCTGGTTAACACAACCTAAGACCTGTGATGAATATATGCTTTAATGCTGCAAACAAGGAGGTGAGACAATAATTTTGAAGGTTTAATAATAAAACACAACAAAACTTCATCAAATCACTTCAACATTCAGCACAAAAAGGAAAGGTAATTCAACTGATCTGAAATGAACAAAGGAAAGCTTTGCAAAAAGACAAAAGATAACCTGTAACCTGTCGATCTCTCAATAAAACTATAAAAAAGTGAGCTACAAGAATTCTCCAATCTATCTGAATCAGAATGAGAATCAAGAACTAGAAAAAACAAACTTTTGCTTTACAATATATAGGTCTGCTCTCTCCAAGAGGCATGCAAAAAATATGGACTTGCAGATAATTGCCTCTAAAAATACTCATTCCTGAGCAACCTCCAAAATCCTCAAAATTAGGGCCTAAAACTGCCACAAATTGAGCAAAAATAGCTTCAATTTGGGCCTTTCCATATGTTTGACCAAAAAAGTTGACCAAGGACCCTAAAAATACTCCTAAAAGTCATGCAAAAACCTCCTAGGTGGCCTAGTTAACTCAACTAATCAATTTGCATGATTTTGCATGAGCAAAACTGATTGTGAGTAAATAATAAAGTAATAGAATAATTACTTTATTATTAGTTACAATTTGTTCTATTTTCTATTTTACAACTTGTGGAGAATAATAAATTAATTTGGAAAATATCACTTTATTATTTATTTACAATTAATGAATTTGTAAAATCGTGCATGATGATTAGGAAAAATATCACTCCTTATCACTCCAATTACATTTGCCTATTTTGCATGATATGAGCACAAATAGGACTTAGGAGAAAAAGAAAACTCCTTATATCTCCATTTGAGAAAAAACCCCTAGTTTGCATGACATATGCATTTAAGGCAAAAATTTATCCTTATCACTCCATTTACAATATCAAAAATGCTTTACAAGACACTTAGGCATATAAAAATACTCCTTATCGCTCCACATGCACTAAGGCAAAAATAATATACCCTGCCTTATTTACTCCATACCTTTTGTCTTCATTCATCCTCATATAAAGATTCTTGTCTCATCATACAACACCATCATGCCCAAAATTTTAACCTCATTCACAATGCCATTCTCTCAATCTTTGACTTGCATGTATCACATTGTCCTTATGCACATTGCAAATAATTTACTTGTCTTTATTCATTCTGCCACCCTGATGAATTACCTTATCTACAATCTTACCACCTTGCATGTATTCTTGTCTTCACATATATTTCATCTTTGGCCCTCAATACATTAAGAAATGCATAAGTCATGAAAGAACCTCCTTGACTCCATTCGACCACCTTGATGACTGTCGGTCCCTCCTTAGGATGATGACTAGGTATATTCAAAACCTAAGTCTTTGACCACGGTCTAGATACGGCAATGATGTTTTGTATGAAGTCAAAACAAAAAATGAAAGAAAGAACTCAAGAACTCATTGAACAAAAACAAGTTGAAAACCCTAAAAGATATCCTCATCTTCATTTTGCATTCTATCTTTTTTGGCTCTGCAACTCTTCATTCGGCCAAATTTATAGGGTTTCAATTCTGACATATTTCTCTACTTTTTCACTTCTCATATGGTCCTCTCTGGTAGAAACTTTAGCATTTCACATGCAAAAAAGAAGGTAAATATTTGTTTTGAGTATATATTGGCATCTTTGTTGGTTTATGTAGCTACTTTCTCTTGAATGGCTGCGGCCATGATGATTGTGCATTACTATGTCATTCCTAACAATCTTTCCTTTGTTTCTACATCCTTGTTCTCTTCAACTATAACCTATATTTGAGAGTTTGATACAAAAATGAGGCCATGACTAAGTGTTTCTTCATGCAAGAAAACAAGGTAAGCTCTACTTTTTGTCTCTCCAGTAGCTTCATTTGTCTCTTTGTGACTGAAGAATGACAAGGGTCTTCTAAGATTTATTGAAATGGGTGTTGCTTTTTCTTGCAAAAAATGATATATCTCTTTTAGTCGTGCCTACACCTTGATTTCTCTCATACTTCTTTGACATTTGAAATTTCTTTTGACTGTGTATACATCTTTGGAAAGGGTTTTAAGAAAATGCAAACGGGTCTTCATATTTTTGGATAGAATGCCCTTTATTGGCTGTGGCCTACTAAATATCTCATTCCTGTATATCATTTTTCTTCTACAGATGCAAAATATGAGGGTTTCAAAATGTTTGTGAAAAGGGGTTTTTCTGTATATTTTCTTTTCCTGTAGCTTCTATCTATTTCTTTTGTGAGCTTCTCGTACCTCTACCTCTCATATTTTGATATGCAGAGTTTTGAAAACTAGTTCCACCAGCCACATATATTTTAGAGGTGTTTTTCCTGGAAGATGACCCCACCAGGTTCCAACCAATGATCCCAAGCATAAATAATTGAGCTAAGCATTGAAAAGAAGACAATATCCCATCCCCTTACTCACTATCACATCCACACTATGATGTTTAGTTGGCATACAATTATCAAGTTCTTCAATTATGCCTTTGTTGTACCCAACCAAAATTTTTGCTTCATTAAGGCATTTTGAAACAAGTCTAGAAAATTTTTCGTCAAAAAAGCAAAAATTTCTAAAAATAGACATCGAGTTAGGTTTTCTGGGTTTCTTGAGATATGGATACTGGCAAAAGTTTCTAAAAATAGAATCTCCAACTCAGGTGTCGCGCTTAATTCTCCTTGGTTGATTTTGCTTCACGATCGATGCGGTTCAGACGGAATCTTCAAACGACCAAGTTTTCTCTACTGGGTCATTTCTATTTTTTTAGAAGGCGAAGCATGAGCTCGAAAGTCATCAACAGAGGAAAGTTCATCTATCAGAGCTCGTCGACAAGTTTTCAATGATGTTCCAACGACGCAGAACCGACAAATAATTATTGACTCGACGATTCATGCAAAACGATGCAAGATGGATTCAAGGTGAATTGAAAAGTTGGAAAATCATAAATTTGACTAAGTCTGGTGAAACCAGGCGCCCCAGGTGGCTTGGGGCACCCAACTTCTCCTATGTTAGTTTTTTTCACGTTTTTCGAGAAACGTCAAAAATGCTTCCGTCAGCTCTTTTTCAGTTGGTCAAACTTGGTCAAACTCAGTCAAAAGTTAGTCAAAGCCAGGATTTCATCACAGATATGTTCAGACTATTCAGATCATCCTCCATCCTGCCTCGATAGTCATCAGAGCGACTGAAATCGAAGATCGAACAGGAGCTATGGGCACGAAAATCAAGAAAAGGTACAAAATTGAAAATTTTTAGAAGTTTTTCTAAGTGTTGACAAACCAGGCACCCAGGTGGCTTGGGGCGCCCAAACTCTCCAGAGTTAGTTTATTTTTTATTTTTTTCTCAAAAAATGTGAATCTCCTTCCGTCAGCCTAGTCCGGTTCAGATCAGATCAGTTTGGCACATTTTTTGAGGCAAATAGAAGGTACAATCAGCTTAGTTTTCATCAGGCCTACCTATTTGCCAAATCATCAGACTCAGTTTCATCCTAGTTGACATAAATTGTCAGCCAAACAGGGGTCCTGTGCCACCGGAATGCGCACGCAAACCAAGAAATTGAAGAAGTTGAAAATTTTGAAAAAATGGCTAAGTGTTGGGAAACCAGGCGCCCCAGGTGACTTGGGACACCCAACTTGAGCAGTGTTAGAATATTTTTCATGTCCATAGTGCTTTCCGACAGTTTTGTGCCCAATCTTCACCCATTGGCAATTTTCAGGAGGTCAAACTTGGTCAAACAATGTCAGATCGTCAGTTAGAGGCAGGGGATGGAATCTCAGCTGATCAATCTCCAAAATGTCAGGATCAATCAGCTTTTTCAGTCAATGGTGACATTTTGCCACCTTGTCGAAGTCAGAGACAGGCCATATTTAAGTTAAAACGAGTGTTGAAGTGTCGAAAATGAAGTAAAATTTGCTAGCACTTCTTTCAACTCACGTGTTCGATGACATCATCAAAAGAAGATATTTTTCGTCATCCTGCACATGAAGCCATAGGCAACTACAAAATAGGGATTCTTCCTATTCAAAGACGTCCACTTGGATTTATGCTTTAAAAGTTACTTTCTTCATGGATGAGGGTGAAGTTTTATTCTCACACAAATAAAGTTGCTTTTTCGCCCTAATGATCTATAAAGACAAGCATTTGGCTTTTTTATTTCATTATCTTTTACAGGTTGCATCTAGAGGAAGATTTTTATTTTTCTTTCAACGAAGATTCGAAGACCTAAACCAAGTGCTTTTTTAGTGTTCTTCATAGTTTCGGGTTGAGGAAGAAGAGAGGCTTGCTTTTTCAGGGTCCTTGTTTCAAGGGGATCATTTTTTAGAAATTCGACCAGAGCTTTTTCAGTTTTTGTCGAGATGGGTCCATCTAGATTATTATCCTCTTAAAGATTGGAGTTTTGCTTTTTTTTCCAAGAAACTACTTTTTTCCTGCTTTTTCAAGAAAATATCCGCTTTTTCAAAATCTGACAATCTGGGTTGCTTCAAAACAGAATTGTCTGCAAAATCCATGTGCCAGCTTTTTTAGCTCACACTCTGCTTTTTCTAAAAATTAGAAAATAATTTTCAGCCATTTGTCCAAGATTTTTTTGACATAGGCGTGTTCACAGTTGATTTTCAAATCTTCCAATATGCAGTACTCTCCAACACAAATCAGGCACAAAACGGCATTGGTTCATGATTACCTGAGAACTTGTGAAACAAACTTGCATAAAGTTCTTCTAGTAATTAATTTACACTATTTGGAGGATGCAGGGAATAATGCTATTAGGAATCTTAGACATTTCGGTTTGCTTGCAGCAACATCCTTTCCTATCACAGTGCAAAGTATCGAGTTTGGGATTGCTTGTATGACGCATTACAACTCGGTCACAAGAGAAATCCAGTCAAGAGATGGACGTGTGCTCTGCAGCCTGAGGCCAAATGACATAGAGAAGTGTTTTACAATACCTATTTGGAGAGAAAACTTAACTGTTTCACTTAAAGAATGCAAGAGGGTTTGGAACAATGATAAAGAAAAATACCAAAAAAAATTGGTTAGAGATGGTTAAAAGAGAAGCAAAATGCCATGTCAAAGAACGTTGGACATGGAGAATTCAAGGAGGAACATGCAATAATGATTACTCTGCTAAGTCGGATCACGGGTCAAGCAGATGCAAACAAGTTCCAGCTTTGGATGTTTTATATTATGTCCTAGATTGTTGACGAAACCGAATTCTGACTGGTCGGCACTCATCAGTGATAGTCTCCACCAAAAATAATTGATTTTCAAAGGGCTCATGAATTCCACATGATATCATACCTTGTGTATTTGATGGCTTTTCAGGGTCAATTCAGAGGTTTGAATGTTGTTGGAACTCTGGGTACCTAGCATGTGTATCATCATTTCCCACAGTTAGAGATCTCTCAAACAAAACGACATTACAGGCGGGTGAATGATGCATTCTTGATGCATACAATGCGAGATATGGACAACGAGTTGCATATACGGTTTTTAGCAGAGGCTAGAATAGCAATGGCAGAATGGGCTGATTAGTTTATCCAATTTCCTACTTTTTCCTACATCAGAGTATATGGCTTCTCAGGAGAGCCAGCCATGTTGCCACGATATCCTACAGATGAAATAACATTTATGGAATTTCTAAGGCAAGCCGATGAAGTTCATACATTTTTGCGTAGCAGACATAAGACAACCTTCAATTTTCCACTTGGGATGAGTATTTACAGATGTAGATCTGGAGCAGATGCTAAGGCAATTGGTAATGAATCATCCAAATATGGTCTTAATTTTTTCGACAGGAGGTCTTCATATGATCCCCGTGGTGTTTATGCATCACATCTTGGATAGAATTGTACGCACAAGTTTGCAGTTGAAGACTTCTGGGCTAATTGCGCTGATGAGTTTGAAGTGTGAGAATGCAGTTACGGCAGATTCACTCTTCAGCAAATGTCTGATATCCTATCAGAAGATATAGAGGGTTTGATAGAGAGTGGTGAAGTTCTACTTCCCACGTATTTCAGAGACCGAATTGAGCAACAACCATTACCACCAGTTAATTGGTCAGTAAAAGAGAGCACTTCCATTGAAGAAAGAACAAGTCGAGTGGTTAAAAATAGTTTGATATTCTTGAAGACTAAGCGGAAGGACGATATTCCATTAGCAGAGCTGCCAGTTGTACAACCATCAGAGCCTTCCACTTCTAAGCCAAAATGAAGGATAAAAGCTATGAGTGTTCTTCTAGAAGGAACAAAAATGGCTAAGTTAAAGAGGAAAAAGGATGAGTCTCCAGATCATGTCCAGCAAGAACAACCACCAGTTGAACCAGAAGTTCCTGTTGAAACAATGCTACATGTTGAAGTGTTACCTTCAGATCATGTCTCTCCACCTTCTTCGCCGATCACTTCTCCTATCCACATAGATTCAGAGCTAGATTTGCCGGTTCGTAACTCTGATGCAAACATTGATTCATCAGGAGCTGATGATGTTAGAACTGAATTTCCAAGAGATGAAGGCTCAACCTGGCTTGAAAACATTATGGGAAGGAAGAGGAGAAAGCCCTCATATCAGCTAGATTTAACAGAGCTTAAAAGTGTCTACCAAGACACAACAGATAAGTAGCTGAAGAAGCAAGTTCGCATCAGGAAGAATGCAGAGGGAGAAATAATTCTTGAAATTGCAACATCGCCAGAAAATAGAAGTGCTAATGATGTCAAGGTTGATGACTTCACGATTGTCAAAGCTAACCTTGGCAGAAGTACCCGCCATACAGATGTCAATCTCTTCGAGGTTGCAGCAGATAATTTGAAGGAAAGGGTGTTGAAAGATGGAGAAGACAAGACAACTCTCAAAGCTGAAGTTTGACAGCTATGATAGTACATTTCCAACCTTTTCCATGGCACTTCACAGGCTGATTTACTTCTTCCACCAAATCTTGAATCACCAGTCGATCAGTGACACTTCAGTAAGTTGGTCCTCTATGAGAGACACATGAACAGTTGGGTAGAAGAATTTGTGACCAAAGGGAGAGTTGTGCTTTTAGAGCTTTATCAATTAAAGTACAACGCTCATGATTTATGCCAAGGCATACAGGGATTGCAGCAGACCATGGCAAAAAATAGACTGGTGTTAGAGATCATTATCTCTGACTTGAATCAAAAAATAGAGGATGTTGATTCAGCTAAAGATAAAAAAATAGTTTCTACTTGGAAAGCACAATATCTTTTCATAGTAAAAACTTATGACAGTATGATTTTAGAGTTGACAGAATGGAAAGAAAAGGTAGTCAACATCCTCAAGTTCGTCAGATCTTTTGTCTCTCAGATCCCGTGTTCATATAAAAAGGAAGATGGTACCCTGTATGATCTCAGGGAAGTGCAAGCAGAGTTCCAGACTCTCGTCCGCAGTAATTTCAATGATGATATCAATACCGGCAAGATGAGTCGTTTTGCCGCAATGACAGTGAAATTTGACAAGGCTGCAGGTGAAGTTCATGAATTTCTTCAGATGGTTACCAATGGTGAAGAAATGTTAGAGAATCATAATATCATTCTAGAGAGTATCAATGTTCCTGGCAGAGATGCAGTCACTCATTTTTTAGAAGATGTTGTTTCCCAGAATATCAACAGATGACATCACCAAAAAGCTAGAGTGTTGATGAGGATGCATTTCAAAATAAAGCAGCTTTAAAACATATGCTTTTTGTTTTAAAGCATTTGCTTTCATCCTAAGCTCATCCATTCTATATTTAGAAAATAAATCACCTTGTGATAGTTGGAATCTTCTTTGCTTTAAAGCAAATCGCTTTAAAGCATTTGTTTATTGTATCTTTGTCTTAAAATAGTAATAAAGCTTGCGAGTTGGCAAGTTAGGGTTAATCAAAGAGATTTTAGGGTTCCCTACTCCTTTGATTTTAGTATAAATAAGGACATCCTTGCCCATTGTAATAGAGCTACTTCTTTGATAGCAAATTTGTTGTGCCTATTCTAGCCTGCAGATCTTGTTATTCCAAGTGTCTGTTCACTTTGTGTTTATTGTTCTCCAGTGTTTGATCGCTTGTTGTATGCCTGCCTTTTGCTGCAGCATTGTTGTCCTGGAGTTGTGCAAACTTTATGATATTGAATAGAAGTCTCATGCTTATTTTGCTATGATATTCTATCTCTATTCATCAAGTTATCATCATCATATGTGTAGCTTTTTGCAGTTTTCATTTCAGATTTAATCATTAAAGTGCTTTTAGTCTTGTGGTGTAAATCTGGAGGAAAACTGCTTAAGTTTTTGTGTTAACAATCATTCTTTGTTCACTTTCAATTCCCTTTGCTTTGAATTTACTCAGGAGATTGAAAGCGTCGTTAGTCTTTGCTTAGTTGTAGTAGAAGTTTTAAAAAAGGAAAAAACCTCTTCTGCAGCGTTTAGAGTTTAATAACCTTGTGCTCGCAGCTGAGAATCAAAAAGAAGATAGGCGAAGTTTCATTTAATTATCTTTTCAGTGAACATTAGCAAGAAAGGGAACTCCCCCTTCCAATAGGAGAGCAGTTTATCTGTGCATAGCTGTCCGTTTCCAAATGGCATTCCAGATGTGTGAATTGAAACGCCAACAGCGTTCAACCATTGTAATAACTCCAGACAAATTATCATGTTTGCCACTCTCATGCTTTTCCTTGAACATATTATTTGCTTTTGCAATCTGTACATTATGCTAACACAGACTGGCGAGCCATAGATGCCATCTTTTCAATTATTTCAACAACAATTACTTTTAAAGCTCCTGCCTTAGAATTCCAGTTCTACATTCAACATTCATAACTACAGCTTGACTGAAAAGAGATGGATTGTTTTAAAATTACTTTCTATATGCATCCATCCGGACCTTATCACTAAGCATTTCCCTGTGAATTCTAAAGTGACTGTAATCATCAAAGTAATTCTCCTATGTTTGGGCTGCTGAAACATTTACATAGGAGATTTCCATCTACGGTATACAAAGAATTGCTGCTTCTTCTTCATGGCTGTTCATTATATCTTGCCATGATTTTTCTTTCAAAAGCATTGTCCATGATGAGTTTAAGAACTCTCCTTTATTGATTGAACCACTTCCTAACCATCATGACTGTACTCTTGCATGATAGCTATTGACTCCTATAGTCATGACTTAACTGTCACTTATAATGGTTCAATATATCATAAAGATGATATGATTGCATGATTTTGTTTCCTTTTTCTCTTTCCTTAAAGTAAAAAGACTATGAAGCTCTGTTTGCTTAACCTCTCATCAAACTACTACCACATTTACACCTCATTTACAAAAAAAATGGTAAATATTTGTTCTATTATGTTTTCAAACTGACTGCTACATTATCTTTGGTAAGCACCATATATGTTGCTGCTCCTTTTCTGTTGTTACAACTTTGAAGGCTCTTGATGATGACTTGAGGTTTTGACTATGTTCATCAACTTTGACAGTGATCTGTTATAACTCATCAACATCTATTGGAGTAAAAAGTTATGAAGTCATAAGGATAGAAGACTTATCTTGATGTTATAATAGTCCTTAATGACTATCCTTGGCATGTACTCTTGAGATTTATTCAATTACATCGTGAAAGTGCTCTAATGGTAATGAAACTTTGTAGTTCATGTCCCTCTCTTGACAGTGAATGCTTGAGATGGTGATGCAAGGCATTCGTGTGGATCGTCAGGGCATCCTCGTTTAAGGTCCTCTTGCTTGTATACCTCAAACCCTTGACTGTTTTGCTATAACCATCATATCCTTGCATTTTCCTTGGTTTCTGTAATATGAATATTGTTCCTTTTAACTGTTATGTGATTTCTATTCTCAGTGATGTAGTCACTTATGGGCTGACTCCAAGGCTGTCCTAGAAACCTTCATCATTGTCCTACAGTTTCCTTGACTGTCTACTCCAAAGTAGATATGATATCATCAAAAAAGTTGTTACTCTGCTATATTCCTTGCATGATGTTGTTTTGCTTTATGACTGTTGCATAGTTCCTTTATAGATTCTGCCTATCCACTCTTGATGATGATATCATCACAAGGATCAGACTGTCTTTGGATGCTTATGGTCACTATCTTCAGCATGTGCCTGACACATTCCACCAAGTGACCTAGTCTTTAGTGAACTGTAGTTTTGTATACTATGATTAGAGACTTATTTTATCACGAGGATACATGTGACTGTCACTTTGATTCTTCCAGAACACTACTGGGGTAGTCTTTGAAGTCTTGCTGATATAGCCAGTATACTCTACAACTGGACTAGTTCCTCACTCTATCCATGATGGCCCTAATTTTGTTTGCATCTAATAATGCTACTCCTTAAATCTACAGGGTTATTTATTAGCTTTAGTGACAGTTAGCCAAAAGATAGATTGTGATATTTATCTCTTTTCTATGCTTAAATGAGGCTTTGTTCCTGATATAGTCATTTCAGATGCTATGACTGTCCTCTGTTCTATTAGCTGTTCCATGATGATTGTATCTTTCTTCATTTATGCTTATCATTTAGCTGTCACTCCTCTCAATTCAAAGGTGCATTTCTATTTTATGAGGACTATCCCTGACTATATATAAATCATTCTTATATGATTGTCTGTTTGCATCTGCCTCCTTAAGCACAAAGCATCATCATTGTATCCCTAGAGACTGTTCCTTTTGTACTTCATAGTGGCAGCTTCATAGGATGTGTCTTGGTCTTTTAGACCTAATTACCTTACTTTGCGGTATAGCTATTCATTGTCATCTTTTATTACTGTACCTTGTGTATCTATTGATGGCATAGGATTGTTATGAAAGATCACACTTTATTAATGATAAAGAAGGTAGAACAGTACCTTGTTTCTTACATATCATTTGGAATTTGATCACTGATGAGCTATTGGATAAAGCATAACATATAATGGTTCACTTGGGCATGTTGGGCTCGACCCTTGTGGGAGCCACATTTTCTCCACGTGCTTTAAATGTCTTCAAATCAGCAACATTACTTTTCCTATACCTGCACAGTGAACAAACAGGTTAGCATAAAAATGTACCTAATAGTATTGATTGATCTTCTTCATGATTTCTTCCTGATTTGTGTCATATATTTGATCTGATCTCATATCTGAATGCATGATATGATAAGTAGATGTCTCTATTTGATAAAAGCATGTGATAATTTTAAACATCCGGAGCACTAACAGGGTTGTCCCCAAAATTTTGCAGGTTCAACTGATGGTGGAGCTGAAGTGAAGACTGAAGACTGAAGGCCGGCATCAACAAACAACCTTCATCATCAGGCAATGATGTATGTTTAGATTTATCATGTGTTCATTTCTTTTCCTTTTATCAAACTGACACATAGCTTGCATGTCTGCAATTGCTCAGTCTAGTTACTCCCATGGCTTGTGTGGGACACATTTGAACACTTCCTTTAAACATGATCAATTAATTTCTCTTATGCATATGATGTATATGTATTTCCTTTTTCAATCAATGCATGAGATAAAGTAACAGATACTTGAATGTATGTTCAAAACATGACATGAAATAACAATTCAACACAAAATGTCTTTCTTTCTTTTACTCAAAACTGATTAACTGAATAATCAATATAACTTGCAACTCCTGAAAGATCAAACTGTGTGAAACAACTGTATCTCCTTGGATTTTTGATTTCTTGACAATTAATTCTTTTGTCATGATAACTTATCAATCTTGATTGGACTGATGGGTTATCCTGACAACTGGATTCATTCTCTATTCTGTCAAGGCATCAACCATTCAATAAATGCGTAACTTTGAAGTTTTCTATTATTCCTTTTGAACAATTACACTTAGGTCCAACTAATTTTAAGTGTGAACAAAAAATTAGTAACACTAACCAATCTCAGAATTTCTTTTGGGTACAGAGGTTAATTTATCGGTATATGGGATGGATGATTTTGTTCTTTATAATTTATGCTGTAAATCTTTTTTTGTTGGTTTCAATAAACTCTTAAGTCTGTTCTTAGTGAAATTGATTGAACAAATGGAAGCATCTGTCTTGTTCTAAAAGTAACATATTTGGGAATGTTACAGTAATGAAAATTTCTTTTACTAGTGTTGCAGTAGAAGTGCTACTTTCCACCATTGGATAAATAAGACAACTATGACTGCTGTTATTAACTGATATTTATGACACACTTGACACTGAATGAGTATTTTAATGGAAAGTGAATTTGGCTTGTTTTATTATTGTTTCATCTTGTGAACAGTTAGTGTATAAATCAAATTATTATTTAAATTTTATTGCATTGTAAAATCAAAGGGTACATTAAAATAATGAGACACAATCTCAACTATATTAATGATTCAAGTATTATTGACATGATAATAATTTTCAAACTTTCAATGCATATATAAGGATGAAGTTGAAAGCCTTTGCCATTTACAAGGACAAGTACAAATGCAATTAACAAGGAATTTTTATCTCGTGTTCACTATTTTGTTGTGCATCCTGCGGAGCACAATTCCTATTCCACTCACTACGCTACACTGTTATTGTCGATTGTAGGGATGAGATTTGATAGCCTACTAACCTTTCAATTGTCAATTTAATGATTGTTAAATTGTGTAGATGATGCTCCATCAATATTGGGGCAATATGAGACATCCTTTTTATAGTAATCATGTCATGGACTTCATTTGAAATGAAATACTAATTATTGCTTTGGGAACACCATTTATACTTGTGATTCTTGATTTCTATCACAGATAGACCGAATTAATACTTGTCAGTTTATTTTAAAAGAGACTCCTCCATTTTCATCTACGTCTCAAAGATATTCGAACCGTCTTTTAAAGATCCCATGCCTAAATCTCACAAATGTTTCCAAGCCTTCACCAATTTCAGATGGAGTTTGACATTGGCCAATGTTATATGTATTTACTTTTTTTGTACCAAATTCATGCATAGGAGAATTGAATTAAAAAATCCTTTCCAGGAGCATAAACCCATGTGTAGGCAAAGTTACATCAAATGCAATAATATATATAACTAATATTATATTGTACATAGGCACAAGGAACTATTTATATCAATTTAGAGTCTAAGATATTGGAGGTGTTTGTCCCAATTTGCAAGTTTCAGTCCTTGTTTCTACAATACCTAACAATACTTAATTACAACAACATTCATAACATATGGCAGGAACCTGATGCAATGCGTCTCTTGTTTATTTATCTCACAGAACATTCACTCCCAATGGAAATTATCACAACAACGATCTCCTACGTAAAGACAAAATGTGTAGTGTGGCAATGGGTTCTATGTAGGCAATGGAGGTGTTGATGGGCAGTAATGACGAGGAGTTGGCTTTCATCCCGATGAGATGTAGGTGGCACTTGAGGAGACCATTGTCTTCAAGAAAAACACAAGCTTCCCCTACAATGTCATCTTCAACGAGGATAAAGTGCCCATCGGTGTCAACACCATCACCATCTCAAGACTTGCTAAATACCCCCAACCAAATTTAAAAGTTACCCTCAATAAGAAGGGCACCTACCACTTTTATTGCTTGCCTCATCAAGAATCAACATGGCCATGAAAGTCACCTCCAATTAATTCTATAGTCTAGTTTCAAATGCCTTGTCAATCGTGCTTCCATAATTTATTATTATTTTTTGTATGGCTTTGACGTGGAGCCTTGAAGTATTTGTTATAGCTATAAAATAAATTTATGATTACTACAAATATGTTTATGATTATATCATAATTTCTATTGGTGGGAGGTGGTCCTTTCTTTCCATTCGCCAAAGTTGTAGAGGTTTGAGATGACATTTTTGAATTTCATTGTTTTATTAACATTTTTAGTACTCATTTGGTCTTTTTCAATTTTAAGAACAAAACTATGTTTTATGTTTTCTCCCTAATATTTAAACTTGTAATCTTTGGTAAACATAACATAAATTGATTAGGAAGTCGTTAGTAAATCAATTTTTAAAATTTGATTTGTATAAAATTATTGATTCATAGGTCTCAAAAAACCTCGTAGAGTCTAGAAATCGTGGTTGGGTGGAAGTCATCCTGTTGATGCCCTCTCTTCTTTGAGTTTGCGAAGAAATATTCAGATGAGAGATTCCACTTGAAGAACAATGATATAATCACACTTAACATGTATTTTATGATCATGATATGGATCTATGTGTATAGGACTTGGTCCTCTTGTAAAGTATTTGAGATATTGTAATTATTCATAGTTTTGTATAAAATGATTTAGTCTTTATGATAGCTATGATAGGATGATATCATATGTTGAGCTTCATTGTTGTATGGTTTGATATGACGTGAAACTTGTAAATTCATTATTTTGATGAAAGCATTATGAATAAAGCAATACCTTATTAGATTCTTCAAGTGAAATCTCTCATCTGAATCCTTCTTCGCAAACTCGAAGAAGAGAGGGCATCATTGGAATGACTTCCACCCTACCATGAAGCCATAAACTTCTTCGTGCTTCCCCACAGGAGAAGCCCAACCCGCCACGAAGAGTCTAGCAATTGTGGTTGACATGCATGAAACTCATACTACTATGATGTTCCTAACATGTATGCAGTCTACCTAATGCTTATCCAGCAAACATATAATGCATAGTCCTTAAACATCATAATGTAAAAGAACAACTCAAACGATCCATTTTCCAATCATTTGAGACATTAGCTTTGGTCAAAGCAAATTTTTTTAGAAAAGCACCACTTCAATGCATGTTTTTGTTTAGGACAATAACTCAATTTGAATACAAATCAATAACAAACAAGTTCAAGAGCACATTCATTCTAGGTGTAAACCAAACTGTTTATACTGCTTAATATCATAGTTAAATTTTGTAACAACACTTAGTTAAATGTGTAGCATTTAGCACATTGAATATAATTCACCAAATTTGTACTCAACATCAAGAAATCAGATATACAAATCTGCAAACCTTTCTGATACACATGTAACAACACTCCAACTATGATATAATAATCAGAATAAATAAAGCATGAACTATATCATGACATATCCTTCAACACAAGGATATCCAAAATTTTCATAACTCATCAAAGTTTCTAAATTCCTTTTAAAACATCAAACTTCCCTTCTCAAATTGCCTAACATATAGGAAAGAGAGGAGTTTAATTGAAATAATAAAGATATTAAATTTGTTTTTTTAACTTCAATTAAGAGATCCCCAAATTAATTACATTCTTCCTAGACATAATCTTCCTTCTAAATGTCAAGGTAAGAAAAATGATGCTAATTCTTTTTAGTCTATTCAGGAAGGTAGAGTTTTCTAGTTTGAAAAATCTTTGAGGAGCTACAAGAAAATAAGAAAATGCCATTTAAAAGTGGGCGGCCTATTTGGAGGGCTCACCCCTTCATGTTGGGCGCAACCTTCATCTCCATATGGTCACCCAACATGAAATGGATGGAGTTTAAAATTAAACACACACACACACACACACACACACACACACACACTTTTAGCACCCCTTAAGAGACAGTTTAAAACATATAAATCTTCATATTAAGGCTTGCATTCAGGCTTAATTAAACCAACCGCCTAGTTTTGGGAAAAAACTTTATCAAAACATAATATATTTCTTAGCAGTTCTATAGGAAAGAAAAAGAGGTTTTATCAAACAAGATGAAGCTACAAATTCACTTTCTTAGCCACCCTATTCTGGAGATAGAGGAAAGAAGAAACTGTTGCATTAAAGCATTTTAACTTCCTATTTCCAGCTACCAAAATCAAGGAGTACAAATTTTGTTTGGTTTTCTTAAAAAAAAAGAGTCATTTCCAGACCTAGATGCCTTGAACACAGAGAGGAAGTAAATTTTAAAAGCATTTCTTCCATTAAAACACTTACCATATTTCATTCACCCAACATGATAATATAGAGATTTTTATTAAAATTCTCAACTGTAATAATTCCAGCATTCAACTATTTGAAATAAAATCACACTAATCTCATGAAATTATTGATACGCACACACTTACGTAATCACATGTAGCTAATCTTGTATATTGTCGTGAGTAAAATGATGTTTTGTTTTTATTTTAACGAGTGTGTTTGCATGAGTAAAGGAATATGAATTATTTATTGGCAGAATGGAATATTTGTGCTTGATGATAATTGATCATTTTTATAAATGATCTATAGTTGGGATTTTTATTTGGTTTTATTTAACAACTATCACAAAGAATTTATTTCCTTTAAAATTTTATTATTATTTTATATGCATTAAATAAATTGATAATATTCCTTTTCCATTCAATAAATCTTAATTAGAAATTCCAAATCAAATTAGTTTATTTAAAAAAATGTGTTGTTGTCATTCAAAAGGAAAAAGAAGGCATATTTTTTTTTACAATTGCCTTGTAAGGAAACAAATGTATTCTTGGGAAAATTTGATCACTACACGTGTATATCTTATTTTTGGGAAAAGGAAACCGTTTTTGGGGGGAAATAGAAAGAGGTCTAGAGGAAAAACAGGGGGAGTAAGAAAATTTTGGGAAAAGGTTTGGCTCTGCAACAAGGTATTTTTGAGGAATATTATTAAAGTCTTTAGCTTCGAGGTATGGATTTAGTCAAATTTGATTTCCTGCATTTACAATTGTAGCAAATAGATAAACAATTATTGGTTATCAGAAAGAAAAATTGTTTACTTTTGTTTTTTTTGAGTTCTTTCAAACTAGAGGAATTTCTGTTAATGTTCAATTTCTCACATCTCTATCTGAATGAGAATTTCTCTAGCTGAGCCAATTTGGGCAAATGCATTAATAGTACTATTTTTTAGTTTATTTAATCTTCTTTGCCTTGGGTATTTGGAAAAAATTACGCATCCTTGATCAGCGCAAGATCCATCTGCGCAACAAAGAGGTGGTCCAATGCAAGGTGCAATGGGACCAATTTTTAGAGGATACTGCTACATGGGAGGATGTTGCAAAAATGCAACACTTATTTCTTATCTAGTCTATTTTCAATTACATATTTTTAGCCATATGGATGATGACTATTCCAAGTAGGGAGGGATGTCACAACCCAATTTTCTATTTTACTACAGCTACTTGAAAATATGTGTAGATATTTTTGTGAACATGTATATTGCTATAAATTATATTCTTGATCAGTTGAGATATGGCTAATGTGTTGAACATAAAATTCAAGTAACATCATATGTGGTGATAAAATTTAATCTTTATACCATTATTGTAGAAATTAATGTTGTAAATGATTTTATTTTATTTTAGAGTTCATCGAAAAAAGACTAACTATAAGATTGTGTTATGTGAGTGCGATAGGACATAAGATGACACACCCATCGTGAGAGAGAGTATCATCAGGAAGAAGTGTCTAGCAATTCAAGGGGTGACATGCATGAAATTACTGACATACACTCACATAGTCGCATGTAGATAATCTTGCATTGTCGTAAGTTTAATGATGCATGTTGATAAATGTGTTTTTAGTGCAAAGGGAAAAAAACCAATTTTAGAGAGAATTGTTATGTTAGATAATTGTTTTTCCATAAATACATATTTATTTATTTATTAAAGAAAATTAGTTTTCATCTTGTTACTGAATTGTATGAAAAATAAACTTTTATTATTTTTAAAATAACAATGTTTCTACTTGTTATTTAAATTGTATGAAAATATACAATTAATATTATTTTAAATTAAAAAATACATTAAATTTATGGTGACACTTCCAAACCTGGGCATTTCTGCTGAAGCCCTAAACAAAAATTTCTCCACTTACGGATTTCCTCTTAGGAATGGTGGTTTGGCTTTAGGAAAAAGTGATGGTTTGGCTCAGGCATCATTCAAGAAGTCATTGACATATTCAAGCGTGAATGGGAGGAGAAAGAATAACGGTCTGGAAGCAACAGGGATCTCAACTGTGCAGGGTAGAAAACAATCATGGATCTTAGGCAACGAATCCCCCATGATTGATCTTGGTGAGGCCACTTTTGAGGGGGAGGAACTTCACAAGATTCATACCCTAATCTATTGTTTTCACATTTTTTGGCCAAGCCTGACAAATTTGAACAAATGGATATTAAAGTATTGGCAACCCTTCTTGGAGGGTGAACTTTGCATTGACCCATGTGCCAAGGGCTTCTTTTATGTTACATGCAAACTTCTTGAGGATAGGGAAAAAATTCTACAAAAAGGTCCCTGGATCTAGAATAAGACATATCTGGGAATGAAGCCTTGGTTTCCAGACTTCAACCCCTTTACTGAAACTTTCTCTATCACCCTAGTATGGGTGAGACTCCCAAATATGCCTCTACACTTTTGGGGATCTTCATGTTTACACTCCATTGGTAACTACATTGGGAAATACATTTCAGGACGGAATTTTTTCATAACATACATCCTTCACTTTATGCTCCTCATTCACATATGTGCATATACTTGTGGAAATAGATATTGAAAATCCCCTTCCTATTGAGGTGAAAATTAAAGCTGGTTTTGGAAGTTTTGGACTCAAATGATAGATTGTGAAGGGATTGTGTTCAGGTGTAGAGTTGTTATGCAACAGGACATAGAGCAGAGGAGTGTTCAAAAACTTCAAAAATTTATGGTGAATCACGAAAGTAGGCAACCTGGTGGACAGTGGCAAAAACTTGCCGTTAACATATTTCTCCCCTGATACAAGTGAGTGTTGATGTTGTTGCCATAGTAAAATCCAAGTTCTCCAGCTAGTTAGAGTCAGATGTCAAAGCCTCAAGTTTGTCTCAAAAACATAAAATAGAGGTTGAAGTAAACCCCTCACCAAACAAATCTGATATAGTGGAGTCAACTGGTACAAATAGTTTGGAGATGGTCAACTTGGCTCCCAAAGGCATTCATGTTGCAACAAATCCAAAGAAAGGTAACGCTAGTGTTGATTCTAAGTCCAGTGATGTTAAGCCTTCCTTAGAGAAGTTTGTAAGACAAAATTTGAATATTGAAGACCCTTCCAAGGACGAATGGACTCCTGTTAAGAGGGAGAAGAAGATTAAATCGTCTTTTTTGATGACTCTTTGCTCCCATGATAAAGTGGGTAAGCAGGTTCCAAGGGCAAAAACATAACGTTGTTATGATTATCTTAGATGATATGTATGGTTAGAATAACACCAGGGTTTTGTTTGTTTCTTGGTTTTTGTTAAGCTCCATCATTTACTTGAGTCGTTAAACTTAAAATCATTATGTTGTATTTTTTGTTCATATTAATACAATGGGAGCTGTCTCCAAGACAACATTTTACGTACCAAAAAAATATTATTTTAAATTAACCTATTTGATTCTTATCAAAAAATTAAGAATATTGTATGATGTCGAAAGAGTCTTGATAGCATAATTATCTAAATTTTTGTTTTCTTAATTGTTGTTGAGTTAATATAAAATTGTTGATTTGGAGGCATTGTATTGGGGTAAGAGAGTAGCAGGACAACTGCTAGTTAAACAAGAAAACAAGTGTTATAGCTAAATCCTCATTCTCCAGCTACCAAAGTGGGGAGAAAACAAATGTTTAGCTAATTCTCATTTTCCAAGACAACTGCTTGAGAAAAATCTAAATCTTTTCTCTCCAAACTTGGCTAGAAAATAGAAGGGTTTTTGGGAAAAGAGGAAAATAAACATAAATAAAAGAAGTAATTTATGGAAAGAGGTGTTCATCTACGGAGAATCATAGTTTGCAGATTTGTGTTCCATCTAGTTATAGGTAATGTTCATAGTTTTATTTATTCTAGGTTCATTTGACTTGTTTTTTTTATTTAATTCAATGCTGGGTTAAATAGTTAAATACCTAGATCAGTCCTTGCCTTATTCTCGATTCTAGACTCAATTCAAGTATAATTCCCCTTTATTTCCACTAAAGGGGTTAAATAGTTAAATACCCAGATGAAAATTTCTCTTACCTGAGAATTTTGGGTCCAATAATGGTTTGGTAACAACATTCCAACCATGATAAAATAAACATAATAAATAAAGCATGAGTTGTATCATGACATATCCTTCAACACAAGGATATCCAAAAATTTCATAACTCATCAAAGTTTTAACAAGCGATTCTCTAAGGAAAAGAATAATTTCTTTTATATTCTTCAAATAATGAGAGCATAATACCATATCACATCAATGATTACTCATGTAATCCAACAAGGTATTGCTTTATTCATAATGCTTTCATCAAAACAATGAATTTACAAGTTTCACGTCATATCAAACCATACAACAATGAACCTCAACATATGATATCATCCTATCATAGCTGTCATAAATACTAAATCAGTTTATACAAAACTCTAAATAATTATAATATCTCAAAAACTTTACAAGAGGACGAAGTCCTATACACATAGATTGATAACATGATCATAGAATAGATGTTAAGTGTGATCATATTATTGTTCTTCAAGTGGAATCTCTCATCCAAATCCTTCTTCACAAACTCAAGGAAGAGAGGGAATCATTGGAATGACTTCCACCCTACCGCGAAGCCATAAACTTCCTCGTGCTTCCCCATAGGAGAAGCTTGACCCATCACTAAGAGTCTAGCAATCGTGGTTTACATGCATGGAACTCGTGCTACTATGATGTTCCTGACATGTATGCATTCTACCTATTGTTTATCCAGCAAACATATATAAATACATAGTCCTTGAACATCATAATGTAAAATAAAAACTCAAACGATCCATTTTCCAATCATTTGAGACATTAGACTTGGCCAAATCAATTTTTTTTAGAAAAACACCACTTCAATGCATGTCTTTGTTTAGTACAATAACTCAGTTTGAATAAAATTCAATAACAAACAAGTTCAAAAGCACATTCATTCCAGGTGTAAACTGAATTGTTTACACTACTTAATATCATAGTTAAATTTCGTAACATCACTTAGTTAAATCTCATAGCATTTAACACATTGAATATAATTCACCAAATTTATACTCAACATCAGGAAATCGGATATAGAAATCTGCAAACCTTTCTAATATCAAATTTTAAATAATACCACACATTAAATATAATTCACCAAATCTAAATTTATATACATATTTAATGGAATAACATAAAAGGAAACTAACTCTCTTAACACAAGCTCACTTAAAAGGAAATAAATTATTTATGTTCACTGTCTTAGAAAGAATAAAAAGAAAACAATGAGACTCTATCAAGGAGTATAAAGTTGATTGGAGTTTTTTCTTGTTTTGAATAAACTCCTTCAATCCATTCTAGCTGCCCTTCAAAGGACAAGTAAAACAAAGTTTCTAAATTCCTTTTAAAACAACAAACTTCCCTTCTCAAATCACCTAACATCCAAGAAAGAGAAGAGTTTAATTGAAACAATAGACATATTAAATTTGTAATTTTTTGTAACTCCAATTCAAAGATCCCCAAATTAATTACATTCTTCCGAGATATAATCTTCCTTCCAAATGTCAAGGTAAGGAAAATGATACTAATTCTCTCTAGTGTACTCAGTAAGGCAAAGTTTTCTAGTTTGAAAAATCTTTGAGGAGCTACGGGAAAATAAGAAAAGGCCATTTAAAAGTGGGCAGCTTGTTTGGAGGGCTCGCCCCTTCATGTTGGGCGCAACCTTCATCTCCATATGGTTGCCCAACATGAAATGGATGGAGTTTAAAAGTTAAATTTTTTTTTAAAAAAAAGCCACACTTACCTTTAGTGCCCCTTAAGAGATAGTTTAAAACATATAAATCTTCATATGGAGGCTTGCATTTAGGCTTAAACCAACCAACCAGTTTTGGGAAAAACTTTATCAAAACATAATATATTTATTATCCAAATCCTTCTTCGCAAACTCAAAGAAGATAAGGCATTGTCATAATGACTTCCACCCTACCACGAATCCATAAACTTCTCCATGCTTCCCCAAAGGAGGAGCCTGACCCATCATGAAGAGTCTAGCAATCGTGGTTGACATGCATACATGTTAGGAATGTCATAGTAGCATGAGTTTCATGCATGTCAACCACGATTGCTAGACTCTTCATGATGGGTTGGGCTTCTCCTATGGGGAAGCATGGGGAAGTTTATGGCTTCGTGGTAGGGTGGAAGTCATTCTGATGATGACCTCTCTTCTTCGAGTTTACGAAGAAGGATTCGGATGAGAGATTTCACTTGAAGAACAATGATATAATCACACTTAACATGTATTTTATGAGCATAGTATGGATTTATGTGTACAAGACTTGGTCCTCTTGTAAAGTATTTGAGACAATGTAATTATTCAGAGTTTTGTATAAACTAATTTAATATTTATGATAGCTATGATAGGATGATATCATATGCTGAGGTTCATTGTTATATGGTTTGATATGACGTGAAACTTGTAAATTCATTATTTTGATGAAAGCATTACGAATAAAGCAATACCTTATCGGATTACACAAGTAATCGTTGATGTGATATGGTAATATGCTCTCATTATTTGAAGAATATAAATGAAATTATTCTTTTCCTTAGAGCATCACTTGTTAAAACTTTGATAAGTTATGAAAATTATGTGTATCCTTGTGTTGAAGGATATGTCATGATACAACTCATGCTTTATTTATTGTGTTTATTGTATCATGGTTGGAGTGTGATTATCTAATTGTTCTTCAAGTGGAATCTCACCCATTTGTATTGTTAATCCATGCAATAAATTTTGAGCAGATTGTCCACATTTTGATTTACTTGATGTGTTTGCCCATTTGTTTGGGGATGTTATTTTGTACTAAAATTTAGGTGTGTTCCCAAAGCAGCATGCAGTCTTTTCCAAGAATGACGCGAGATCAGGTTATCATCAACTAAGAAGTAAGGAAGAGGATATCCTTAAATGTCATATCCCCTATATTTTCATTATATTATACATGATGATTTGTGTGTATTCAAGTGTATGCTTTGTGACTTATATATATCCAAGTGTATATTGTGCGATATTTATATTATGTATACATGTACTCATATTGTGAGATTAATTGTTATACTTTCCCTATCATTTTACAAATATATATATGATAATATACACACACACACTCACACACACACACATATATATACACACACATATGTGTTTGTGTATATTATGATATGTATTTATTATATATTATGATAATATATAAATACATATATACACACACACATATATAGAATAATTATAAATTATATATGTTATATCATATATAAATATATGTATATAAACTTAAGTATATTATAACTATACTTATATCATAAGGAGCGATTACCTTAAGAATCACTAAATAGCATGGAAAGCATGTGTTTGTTGAAGGTGACGGAAGGGTTAAGAGTTGTTATCAACAACGATCCCCTAACCAAGATATATGTCCTATTTGGGGCACACATTTAATGAAAGTTGCAACCGTTCATAAAAGAATAGGGAGTATATAAGGAGATCGATGGGCTTTTGGAAGATATAACCCATCGATCAATCATACAAGAATTCAACATTCAACAGCAAGTAAAAATCAGAGATTTATAATAAATTCAGATCTACACAAGGAATATATGTAACAAAAGGTACAAAAGGTAAGGAATATTCAATATGTTTAATTTATAATTATTAACCATAAGATGTGTGTGTGTGTGTGTGTGTGTGATAATAGTGTCATCTCATAGTTGATATGAATCCATGCAAATCATTGTAGTTTATAAGGAATTGTCTTGACTATATAGATCTAAGATGAGCAATTGTATAAATAAGAATACCTTACAATGGTATTCCAAATTAAGATAAGAATGATTCTATTCATGCATTATGATGATAAAGGGTATAATATAATTCCATCTATAATACAAGGGAATATTGCATAAAGATCATATCTCCGTAGCCTCTATTACTTCATCCAATGAGGAATCACGGGTATTGTAGGGAAAGGCAAAGTAATTCTATCCCTTGTATAGACCCCAATGGCTGGGATATAGTTCCTGAAGCTGGGTCCAGAGATCTCGTATCGATCCCAAGGGCTGGGACATAGTTTCCCAAAGCTGGATCTGAGACTCCGTGTATAGACCCCAAGGGTTGGGACTTAGTTTCCCGAGGCTGGGTCGGAGATGGTTTCAGTGTGCCCTAGTCATGTAAAGCCTAATTCCTTGATGAAGAATATGAGGGGAAGATATGGATCTTGAAATATGTTTAATATTCACCTTAACGTACTTAAGAAATATATTATAGAATAGTCATCGATATTGAATGACAAGAAGGAAATGAATAATCCTTTGATAATAATGAAATATTTATATTATCTTTGATTTTATTAGATATTATCATTGAAATTTATTGATCTCTAATGTTACTAATGTCTCTTTAAGAATCACTTTTGAATGTCGATTCAGGTTTAAGTGCTTCCACTAAAAAGGGGAGATTACATTAAAGGGGAGATTACATTAAAACTACTTTCAGAACTCGTTAAGGGCATTACGAGTTCATTGTACTTTCTTTTGGCCTTACAAATGCTCTTGCAACTTTTTATGAACTTGATGAATAGTGTTTTCAAAGATTGTTTGGATGACTTTGTTATTGTGTTCATTGATGACATTCTAATCTACTCCAAAAATGAAGTAGATCATGAGAAACATTTGAGAATAGTCTTGTAGCGTTTGCAAAAACAATAACTTTTTGGGAAGTTGTCCAAATTCTCTTTCAATCAGAAGAAGGTGCATTATCTGGGTCATATTATTTGAGCTGAAGGAATATTTGTAGGACTAGTTAACATCAAATCCATCATGGAATGGCTAGCTCCAACTAATGTCCAAGAAGTTCATAGTTTCATGGGCTTGGTAGGATATTACAAAAGATTCGTAGAAGGTTTCCCCAAGATTGCGAACCCCATTACCACCCTGCAGAAAAAAGGAAAAAGATTCAAGTGGCTAGATAAATGTGAGCAATCTTTTCAGACTTTAAAACATAAGCTCACCATTGGACCGATTCTTATTGTACCTGATCCAAATGGAAGATTCCCTGTTATAACAGATGTTTTAAGCAAAGGTTTGGGTGGGGTCCTAATGCAAAATGGGCAAGTTGTGGCCTATGAACCCCACAAATTGAAATCACATGAATTGAACTATGCATCCCATGATCTAGAGCTAGCAGCTATAGTTCATGCTCTACAAATGTGGAGACACTATCTCATTGGGAAACCTTTTGAACTCAAGATTGATCACTTGGGTCTCAAATATATATTCACCCAAGCTAGCCTTAATGCTTGACAAAGGCGATGGATTATTTAATATAGCTTGAATAAATTTTTTAATATAATTGTTATTTAATATAACAATTAGCTTTCATTTCAATTTTAATATAACTTGAGGTGTGACCTTGAAATTTATCTAGACTCAATAAAGAGGAAAACCATATGGTAAATCAAATAATCAGAAATTAAAGATCGTAATGAAGCTTGCTCATGTGACATCAAATTGACACTTATTTATTTTATATGAAGGCTGGAGACACGAAGCCTATAAGTTCACAACTAGCTACAAAAACTTAGATCATGTAAGATATCTACCTTATTTTTGGGTCTAAATAAAAAAAAGTAGGTTGTATGTAGATTGTCAAATCTCATCGTTGATTAATTTTAGCTACTTCATCAAGTCCATGAATCATTTGCTCCAATTTGGAGGATATGAGCCCAACAAGTTCCTTCTCTGCATAAGATTTGGTGGATATAACTGTCATTCTCCAGACTCAGATTTAGTGGCATACCTATAAGCATTTTAACTAGGGACTGTATGCACTCAACTCACAATTTAGATTGATCAAGCACTCCCATTGATTTCTATCAATGCTCTTGTGGCATAGATGGGAAGGGCAGTTCCTCCAACTTTGACCTTCACATTAATAGAGTTTATGACTTGTTTTGCAATTGTAGTAATGCATCTATTTGTGCTAGTGATCATATCTCCGGAGACAATATACTAAATTTACTTAACTCTAATATAATTTCATTCTAATATATATTTTTTTAAATCAGTGTGCCCATAAAACCTATGGGTCAAATTCCTAATTAGCCGATAGGCTTTTAGTTGTGAGTATCATAGTGCTCGGAATTGTCTCACGCCGTAAAATTCTTCATGCCGGTGAGCATTTGTGTTCAAAAAATTGTCTATGCTGTTATTTTTTCTCTCGTGTGTTCTAAACTAGTCAGTTGTTCTCACACCGGGGATTTTACTCTGCATCAAATCTTAAGGAATGGTATCAAATCTACCCATAAATGCAAAGATATAAAAGACGTACGAAATCTTCCGGGTTTAAAAAATGTATCAAATCTTCATGCACCTTACAAGTTTGGATTATATATATGGTCCATCATGGATGTGAACATAGAGAGAAGTTGGATTGCTAACCCCAATGTGGGTGAAATATTCCCCAATTCCATATGATATGCCCGATACCACAAGGATCTCAAAGTTTGCTAAGGAGGCCGCCTTCGTGGCAATGCCTTGGGGTTTTAGGTCTGTCCTGCTCAACCCGCTTACGACAAGCTCGAGGTGAGTCTTAATGGCGGCCACACACCACGTCATGCTTCAGGCCCTGCTTTGCTCATAGCTTGCCTACTTTTATCTCAGAACAGTCTTTGTGCACCAATAGTGGCGAGATTAGCGCTAGGGTTTCTTCTCTAGCTGCTTCAAATCTTTTTTCGCTGCTTCTATTCTTGCAATGGCTAGAGCAGCATGCACATTTAAAATATTTCCCTTGTGCCTTTAGATATATTTGGGAAACCCCCCACCTCGGACTAGAAGAATTTAGGAGTTGAATTGGAATGGGCAGAGTAGGCATGTTCACTTCAAATTTTGGATATTTCTCTATTGCAACAAAACCACTAGTTTTGGACAGGCAACGGTTTTGTTTCTGCCATTGCGGTAACATAACCAGTGTTGTTAGAAATTGGTGGTTTCATTCAGAGAACAAAGCCAATTTTTTTCTCCTAATATTTTCTTGGTAACCTTGTACTAATGAAAATTTTCATTTTACCTTTCAAGATTGTTTTGGATCATTAGAATTGTTTTATTTGTATGGTGGACAACAATGTATTAGTTTTGTGTGATGTACATGTTCTGTTTGTATTTTCTATTTTAGTGTTGCTGCTTATTGTTGCTCTGTTCAACAGCGGTCCCCTATAGGGTGTTGTTTCAGCTTGATCCATTACCAACACTTTTCTCTGAGATTTACACATGGACATAATTTCTAGGATCACTGTTGGAGGTATACCTCGCTATTGCTTTTTCCATCCAAATTTATCCCTAAAATTATAATGCTATAATCTCAATTGCTTGACAAAATTTCAGAGCTCACCAAGATACTAGTTTGTATTCTTGGTTTTTTCACTTCACTCATCCTAATCTCTTCTTCATCTAAAAAACTCTCTATTTTAGCTAAAGAAAATTGATATTATATAAGGTCTCTCTTATACATGCAAACTGTAATCGTGTGTTTACATGTGTGGGCTCTTGGTTGTTCATTAGTATATCTCTCTAATTTGCACTTAACTTTTGCTAGCAAAGTCCTATTATCATATTCTTTTCTGGGATTTTTAAGAATACTGGATTTGAGTAAAATGTTGTTTTGATCTATATACGCACAAATCACAAATTTGGTCCCATGTTGTTTTGTTTTTTAAACTATTCTAAGAGTCAAATTACTGTCATTTTCTTTTTCGTTTTTGCTAAGTAAACCGTATGCACTTCCACCAACTAGATATTGTACTATCAATCTAAGAATACCATCCCCATGTGCTGGGTATCCATTTTCCAAATTTGCCTGAGATGCATCCACCTTTTGGCTTGTATTGTCACTATCATGGCCGCTTTAACACAGGTAGCTTGCAAAGAATGGCTTAAACCCCATAATTATCACTGTAATTACACTGCTTTAACATAGCCCATGGCTTGCTCGACATAAAACATCAGTGCTTGATTAGAGCCTTATTATTTATTTTTTGATAAATTTAATCAAAATTTATGAATATTAGTTATCAATGTTATTTTTCATGATTATCTATGGAGCTAGAGGTCTCTCTCTTTGATTTACATTATAAGAAATGCCAATATATCAAATTACTAATTATAAAAATAACATAGGGGATTGGAGATTTTAAACAAAATAAAGTAGGGGGGTTTTCATAGTTTTGAAGGTCCCCGATGTGTGGAAATTTGAGTTCCTAGGTTGGATATAAAACTGACAAAAATTGTGAAAGATCGATAGAACTTATAAGAGTGTTGTGAGTGCTAGAGAGATATTTAGGAGCCATTGATGAGTTTTGAAGAGCACCAAAATATTCAGAAAGATCTGTATAAGTCAGAGTGCCATTTGGATGGCTTGAAAAGCTGTTTTGTTGCATGTATGCTCAAAATTGACAAATACAATACCTTGCCCCTACAAACTTAAAATGTCTCAAAACAAGAATCATTGTGTAAAGCATGCTAAAATCCACCACCAAGGAAGATTTTGGGAGAAGTTGATGATGCTTGAGTGGAATTGACAAGTTAGAAGAAGGCATTTTTCCAACCCAAAAAAAAACTTTTGCCTTTGAAAAAGGATTCTCCTCTGAAATATATTGGAAAAGACTATAATGTTTGTAAATACAACCTTCTAAACTCATCCAAATTATTTCAATTTTCTTCAGATCCAATCTACTGAAGGTGCTTCACTTATGCACAAATAGACATTAAGGGGTCAATAAAAAAGCTTTATCTTGTCCAGACTTTATAGCCCCTAAAAAATACAGTCCATTATCAAGTATCATAACACTTGTGGAAAACTATAATAAGATTGATTTCACTCAATTTGGAGATTAAATGGTGAGAATAAGATACCTTTCATAATTTACTAAGCTGCATGTTGGGTCCATAATCATCAATGTAGATTTGCATGGGTCAACATATGTTCAATCCAAATTTAATCTAAAACACTTCATAGGGAATAATCCAAGTGAAATCCTCATAAATGAATTCAATAAACAATATGTTCAATCCAAATTTATTCTGAAACACTTTATAGAAAATAATCCAAGTGAAAACCTCATAAATGAATTAAGTCCATAATCACCAATAAAGATTTGGATGGGTTAGCATATGTTTAATCCAAATTTATTCTACAACACTTCACAAAGAATAATCCAAGTGAAATCCTCATAAATGATTCGAGTACAGATAAATGCCAAAGGCTGAGTATCAGGGGCAATGAAAATGTCATATTGACAGAAAATTACTGATTAGAGAGATTGAATAGATGAAACAACTTTACTTTCCTAATAGATTTGATTTAGATCTCAACAATCACTCTTGTTTTCAAATTTCTGTTCATCTCTTTGTCACAAGTGATTTTAAATGAGTGACAATTGATTCAGCTAGGGCCTTCGTATTAATTTAGTAGATTGTGGGAAAAAATTGGCTGGAAGATTTGATTGAGTAAATAGGGGAAAAAATAATAACTAAAAAATGAAAAAACGACGTGAGACAGGTCCCACTGAAAAAATCAAATCTTAAAAAGAAAATCTAATCCACAAATATCAATAACAAGTGTGTGAATATCAATCCATCTACTAAGTAGTTTCCAAGTATATATATATATATATAATCATTATAGTAATTATTAATTTATACTATAATTTTTATATTACTTATTATGATCTTGTTAAATTAATTGTTAGAAATTTGAGGGGAATATGAACATTTATTATTTATTTGTTCATATATATAATATTTTCCCTAACAATTTTTTTTATTCAACATGGGTAAACGCTTTTGACTGGAATTATGAACCGGGTACAATATCAGGGGGGCAGGTGGGAGATTGGGCCTCGTGACCTTGCGCCTACCACAAGAAGCGTTCGCCAATCAAGCCAAGCCCCCTGCCCATATTTTCCCTAACAATTAATAAATTGTGAATTTTATTATTAACTTAATTTGATATTATTTAATTAGTGATATAACAATTTATTTGTTCAAGTGGATTGTACAAGTAATCATTGTACATTAAGATGCATGCACACTATTAGGAGCACTACCCACTCCATAATGTTCATCAACATATAATTTGAAATTGTAATATTTTGTGCTACAAGTGCATGATGATAAATAATGGTGCTAAATATGTATATATAAATGTAAAAGAGATCCTCACACGTATATGAATCAACAAAAGTGAAGGTTTATGATACAGAGGAGGATGTAGTGGCAAATAAAAACACAAAAAATATTTACAATGTCATGAAGGCATAGAGCAAGTAGCAATTTAGTGCCCTTATTTTTTGGCGTGGTGTGCAAGTTGCCATAATTACTATCACAACTCTATATCTGTTTTACATGTATACTATTGATGCAGTGGCAAATAAAAACACAAAAACATTTACAATGTCATGAAGGCATAGAGCAAGTAGCAATTTAGTGCCCTTATTTTTTGGGGCGGTGTGCAAGTTGCCATAATTACTATCACAACTCTGTATCTCTTTTACATGTATACTATTCCATACAATAGTTATTCGAGACAATTTGATTACAACAAACATTATTTGATTTCGCTTTGAATGTATATTTCATTGACTTTCTTAATATTTTATGTGAGAAAGGTAAATAATTCAAATCTTTCGTTAAATTAGGTGTTCTAAATAATATCACCCAAATTCCTACTATTTGTTCAATTCCTCCAAATCTTCTTAGCATTCTTTAAGTTCCTTCTAATCTTCTTAATATTCCCTTCAATTTCCTACCGGCTCATCACCCCAATGTTGCAGGTGGGAATTTTTAGATTTATAAAAGAGAGCACAAAACATATGAAAAAGTCCACGCTCATGTAAATTTTCAGCCTTGCTATACACGAAAGTTAGGTTGAGCGGTATAAGGGAGTTGGGACGAAATAAAGGTTCACCGCCATAAAGACAACGCTGAGTGACGTATTTCATTCACCCTTTGCTTGGCCGCGAAGGCACCCTAAAAAATTAACACAATTTTGAGAATCGAGCTCACCCGTGTTGCATTCTTATATATACATGATTGTGTATTTCCACTTTCTTATTCACTCACTTCGCGGCTCACAGGAACGCGTGTTTATCCATGCTCACGAATCTTTGGTTTCTCTGTTGAACGCAAGCCTCAGCTTTTTTATATTGGAGATCGCGGATTACCGGAACGCTTGAAGAATTTTCTGAAGCCATGGCTCTGGTTGTAAAGGTAAAATGACATGCTATCTCTCTTACTTCTATTTTTAACAGTGAAATTATTTTTGTGCGGGTTGTTGTAGAAATTTAATTGGAAGCTGGGCGGGTTCTGGGTTTTCTCTCAATGTAACAAGAGGCTCGGGTTTCCTTTATCTTTGGGAAGGAGCAGGGTTTTTCCTTGCTTTATGCTTTCGCCGCACTGGCTGTTTACACTTCTTCTAAGGATGATTTTAATTCTAAAACTTGTATTTATTTTCTAGACCCCAAGTTATGTATTTGAGGTTTTTCTTTAATCACAGCAGAGCCAGGATAATGTTTGTGCTTATTTAATTGGGGAGGCGTTTTTTCTTCTAATAGCTGCTTTTATGAAATCTATACACTGACCCTTTTAGATCCACTTTGCCGAATTGAATATTTCAGTCAATTCTATGAAATATCTGCAAACACATCCAGATCGTAGGAACCTAAGCCCAACTAATTGTTTTCAGGGTTTGTTGGTGGGAAAATTTAGGAGATTTTTCCAGTCAAGGTGTCCCACAAGTTTTAGTTCCTTTTGTGCTGAGAAATTTTGGATGAATATATAGGAACTATATGCAAATATCAAAATTTACTGTTTCAAAAAACGGTACACATCCAAGTACCTAAGTCGTTTCAGATTTTAATGAAAAATTGTAATATAAAAACATGGCCCACCTTATAGTCCTAAGGTGTGGCTGGGAATTTTCAGAACCGCTCCCGGCAGCTAGAAATGTTGCCCACATAAAAGTCCCTAAGCTGGCAGGGAACTCTCAGCAACCCATCCCCAGCAGCTGCTGAAATCCTGTAGGCCAAAAATGTGGACCTTCGATTTTGCAGTAGAAGATATAGAGGACTGGTCTCACGGTAAAAATATGACTCTTCCAGGGGACTGCATACTAAGTTTGCTCAAATTTAGGAATGCGTCTTATTTGGTTATTGATAGTTTTTATTTATTTATATTATTTTAGCTCCTTAAAACGCTAACACACTTCTTAAGATATCTGCTTGAGGTTTGGTTGCTGAGAAGCCATTCAGCAGGTGATACACTCTCCCAAGCCCAATATAAAAATTGTGATTAATCACCTCCTGAAGGGTATGGCGATTTAAAAAAATATCGGCATTTTTCTTGAGAACAAAAAAATTGTGCAAATTGGGGAAAGGGACTTGTGATTTTATCATGATTATTCAAAATGGGGAAAAACAGGGGCACAGCCAAAGTGTTTAATTTTTTTGTGATTTTTAAATTTTAATTTTTCGGCGCATCTCTCTCTCTCTCGCTCACACACACACACTCACACTCACACTCACACTCACACTCAGACACACACACACACACACACTCTCTCTCTCTCTCTCACACACACACACACATGCTTTCTCTGTCTCTTTAAAATTGCTGATTTTTCTTGTCTTTTGACATTTTGGTTTGCTGAGTTATTCCGGAGAAAGGTTTTTGCTAATATACTTTTCACCTATCTATACTTGCTAAGAGGATTTTTCCCTTGCCGATTAGGTGTTGGGTTGATATGGATGATGGCATAATTGTTGTCTTTGATTCCAATTCCTTCTCTGGGAAAAAGCATAATGTTTATTTAGAGGGTGCCTCAAAACCCTGACGTTGGTGCATAAATGATTCTGTGATCAAACCCTTTTTCTTTTCCCTCCTCTCCCTATGCATTGGAAACGTGTTTTTTTTAACTGCAGAGTTGCAAGGAAACTCAATTCCTGGGATGTTTATATCGACACCTCTCGGTAAATCTCAAAATAAAGCCATTGAGATAGTTACAGTCTCTGATGCCATTTGACTCTTATTATATGGATGCTATTTTTTATTTTGTTTTTTGAACTTCTTACTGGAAAAAATTACATGCCTAGGATTCTTTTTCCAAAAAAGAAAGGGATGATAGAACATGATTGGAATTATAGCCAGAATACAACTTTTTTGATTGAAAATTATAGCCAGAATACAACTTTTTTGATTGTTTTGTCTTTAGGATTGTTTCTTATTAAAAATATGAGGAGTTGGAGCTCACAAGGCAAGGTTGGTGAAACCTATACAAAAATGTTTCAGATTTAAAGAGGAGAGAATATTGGGCGAGTTCTCAGAAATTGTGTTAGTAGTTTGTTTTGAGATGAATTTAGAAGTTCTAGATTGCTTGATAATGAATCCTATATTCCTACCCGTATTGTCAACGTGTTTATGAAGGCATTCAAAGTCAAACCATTTTCTAAAGAAGGGTAGAGATTGGAAGGGATTTGCATCAGATTGGTAATATCCTTAACCACTGTGTGTCATAAAGCTGTAGCATGGTTGCATTTTTAAACCCAGTACACAGAATTACACTATGATAAATTACAAAAAAAAGAACATACACTTTGAAAAACTACAAAAAAATTATATAGAACATTGATGTGCTGTGAATTGAGGCTTTTGGCCACGAAGTTCTTTTACACAAATATAGTTCTGTTAGATATGAAAGATGTTCTTAGGGCCTTTAATTCCTCGAAGCCTTTGTTTGTTGGCATTTTATTTTGTTAAAAGACAGCATTTCTATCATATTCATTTTCAAATCACAATGAATTACAGGTGCTTGACATTAATATTTTTTAAAAATTTGAGAAGAAATCCTATGAAGAAAGAGGGTGATTTTGTCTGTGTTGCATGCTGTCTTTTATCTTTTCCTTTAGGTAAATTTAACAGCCTGGGACAATGAAACTGATAAACTCATTGGTTGGATGGCCACCAACACAAGATTTGATCAAATCAGATCACTATGAGAGCAAAAAAAATGGTTGGACGAACCTACCAAAATAGTCCAACAAACGCATCACTTGGAGAGCAAAAACATTGGAACTACCATGTATTGTTGTATGATTAGATTTGGGTATATTTGTTGCATGTTACAACAAACAGTACAAGGCCCCCGTGTCACATACCATTCACATTTTTTGTGTTTTGTATTTTGTCTTTTGGGTCCAGCAGAGCCTGTTTACGTTTCAAGCAGAAGCAGGGGTGTAAAATTCTCAACGTGTACCAGGAGCATAGAAGCAGCGGACTGGGCTTTGTAGAACTGCTGAAAGTTCAGAATGGATCTTGTCATTGTTTTTCAATTTTAGATGACTTTTTGCTTTGTCTTTCTCTAAAAAAATTCTTTAATTTAGTTTGTTCTTGTAGTGAAGTAGTCAGTTTGATAGAACTTTTAGAAGACATTTTTCATTTTTTTTATATCTGTACATAAGTTTGTCACACTCATTCCACTATTAGCTAAATACAGGGGATCACGCTACCAAGCTTAGAGCAAACATTAGCTTAAATGCCATGTCCTAGGGGTTTCTACTCTGCCAAAATTTGCTTGGGATTTGCACCCAGGCTTGTCCCAGTACCCACTTTGACGTGGCTACATCATTGTAAGGAGCATGCCTAAATGGGGCTTGAATCTAGATAATCATCATGGTAATTGCTCCGTCTTACCACTATACCAGGCCTGCAGGACACATTTTTTAATTTTTAAATGTTGTTCTCAATAATTTTTTAGTTGTACTGTTTATTGTTTACATGTCTTTAATTTATATAATCAGTTCCCTTGCTAGGTAATTTGATTGTACTTCAAGAAGATGTTTTATTCTTTTTCTAAAATCTAAAGCCACTCTTTATTCTTGGTAAATTTTGGGTTGTGGGCTGTCTTTAATGTGGTGTGGAATAGCATTGGATGCCATTCTTGTGTGGGGTAATCTTGAACCACATTTTTAACATTTAAACATTTGTCATGCTTAATTGTGTACCATATTTATTACATCATAACCATTCCACATCTCCGTGGAGATTATGGGCCACAATAATTTGAACCTTGGTCAATGTTGTTATGAGTGCCCTTTTATTAACATTATGCATCAACCTGTTGGATTTTTGATTTTTTTTGATAGGTAAAGAAGGGATTACATTCTGTTCTGAAAATTCTGGAAAATTTTGGCTGTCCTCAAAACCATATCCCCTCATATTCCCGAAACTCGGAGAAACACTAATAAATTCAAAAGGTCATATCATCTGATTTCATGATCTTGGGTACAACAATGAAGAGGTAGATGAAAAGCAACAATAATGGGCTAGCTTAAAAATCTATAAAAGGGTAGATTCAACAGTGCAAGTGTAAGTGTTTGCACTCTCTAGCAACCCACCTCAAAGTCTACAAAAGAAAGATAGCCTTTGTAAGCAAAATGTAAGCTCAATCAGGCCCCACCGAGCCTACAATTTTCAGCAAAAAAAAATTAGCTCATCCCTGTAGATGAGGAAATGGCTGCACGTTCTCTGAATCTCAGCTTAAAGTCTTGTTCCCAACTTCAAGTAATGTTGCTCACCGAGGCAGTCAAACTAATATTTCTGCTAGCTTCCATCGTTACAGTAATGAAGCTTGATAAGATCAAGCCTACTCAGGTGCTCAACCCTAGGAAGCTGTTCCAATCCCCCACTCATAGAACACCTCTCACCCCTCTTTCTGTTGCTTTCACTGTGCCAAATCAGGGAAGGGCCTTCCATAATTCCTCAATGATAGAGGAATCTCGTCCCTCACATCTGACTGGCCTGGTATCTCTTGTAATCTCAATCCACCAACCTCTTCACGAAAATGGGGACCTCTGAAAATGCCAAGGACTTTTATAAGGAGCAGGTGCATTTCACCATCGTCAACTCTGCCCTTTTGCATTCTATCAAGGTTCTTGACTCCCGAGCCAAGGACAGAGATAACCTTGAAAGCCTCATGAAGATAATAGTCAACCTATTGCACCATAGTGTGATGCAAGAAAGGTATGAAAAAATTCTGGACTCTGTGGACTACTTTTCGAACAGCTAAAGCTATTGAGGTCATTTTAACCTCTGAAAAACAAAAGAGGCAATTTAGTGAGAAAATTCAGCAGGTTGCAGCTAAAAAGCAGGCCATGACAAGCGCCACAGCTTAGTCAACCACCTGCCTCATCAGTCCCCTAACAGTCTCTTACAGCCAACTGCAAGGGTGTCTCCTTCAGCTTGGAGATCAGCTCACAGAAACAATGACCCAAGGAAAACTATGGTTCATGGGAGTTTTTCATTGACCCAAAGCACTTGCTTCTGGATATTTCTTTACTCATCCTTCTTTCCGTGGTATTTCTGTTTGTATCTCACTGATATGCGATATAGACTTGCTTTTGGTGCTCTGGGAACCTACTGTTATGTTTTTGGTAAGCTTTGTTGTCCTTCTAACTGCTAACAATTCATGGTTATGGCTCTTTGTAAAAAGCTACCAGCTTTCTTTTTAATATATTGACTGTTTTCTCAAAAAACAAGTAAATATATGTTGACATTTGAATGCTCAATTAGCACTCATTATCAAGCCCATCAGACCCAGACCTAGAATTTAAAAAATCTCATATTAATTTTTTGTGTTTTTGAATATCCACCGTCAGAGCCTTTCTTCCACGAAGATGAATTTTCAATAAATTTGCAGTCCAAGTCTCGTTGCCATGGAGAAGTGTTGGATTGTTTTGATAGTTTTTCTGTATACTTTTGGTTCAGGACATGCTGTATTGGTCAAATAGCAGTGACCGAGTGTTAAGTGAAATTAAACTTCTGAAGATTTGTTAGGTTGCTAGAAGTCAGTGAAAATTGATTACTTCTGGCAATCTTAGTAACTTCACTTTAAGTTGTACATAGATGTTTATAATAAAATGCATTTGTTGCATCATGCATGTTTATTATACTTAGTATATAACTTCTTGTCCCTGAATTTTGTGCTAAAATTGCTTATCTGGTCGTGGTGGTGAATTTTCTTTCTTTTCAGATATTAGGGTTCTTTCCAGAACACATCAGATATATATTTGTCTTTGCACCCGTGAATATCTATAGTGTTTCATAAGAATTTTCAGAAATTTTAAGCCTGACAATTCACAGGGCTGATATTCTTAATTATATTATATTTACTTTAATTTCATTGCAGGTAAAGTACGAAAATACTTTGAGACGTTTCAATGTGTATCCACGGGAAGATGGTAATCTAGACCTCTCACTGGATGGGCTGAGAACCAAAGTCTGTGACCTTTTTCAGTTGAATCCGAACATGCAGTATGTCATAACATATGCAGATGAAGACAATGATATTATAACAATGGCAGATGACAATGATCTTCTTGATGCCTTACGTCAAGAGCTAAATCCACTGCGTTTACAGGTATCACTCACAAGTCAAAATAACAGGAATATGGAGAGGCGTTCTCAGAGCAATTCTTCAACCCCAAGAAGTTCGTCAATTCCCAATGAGCATCCCTTTGCCTTAAATCCCAGGAGCATTTGTTCAGACGAGACCTTAAAATTATTACCAGAGTCTGTACAAAAGGCATTAATCAAGTTTGTTGAGGACTGTCCAGCATTAACTTCCACTTCGGGGGTCCCAGATTTCATACAGGGTTTTATAAAGCTGGTCTCTACTTATCTTGAGCCTTTCATGAAAAGCCAACAAGATGTTTTTGCAGCAAACAACAATGCACCATGTTTCAAGAATGACATTGGCGAACAAGGCTCTGGTAATGTTAAGTCTGGTTCTGATGATCGTGCTGGTCCTTCTGCCCCTCCAGTTGGAGACATTCACGATTATGGCACAAAGAGGAATATGGGTGTTATTGAGAATACTCACAGGGTATTTCACAAAGGCGTACAGTGTGATAGTTGTGGGATGAACCCTATAATTGGTCCACGATACAAGTCTATAGTGTAAGTTTAGTTCACAGCTGTCTATCTTCCTTTTTTTGTTGTGTTGTGGCAAAGTAGGTGGCATTTAAATAATGTCATGTCTGGCTGGGAATGCATTTACAGGAAAGATGACTATGATCTGTGCCATGCCTGCTTCTGTGAAGGTGGCAATGAAAATGAGTACACAAGAATTGATCGTGCCTTATACAGGCCTCCCCGTTATTCAAGAGAACGTTTTATTCATGGAAGAAGTCCCTTTCATAGACAGGTAAGTTCTCTTCAGACTATTGATATCCTAAAATTTGGTTTATAATTTAGGTTGGATGTAGCTTTGCTGATGAAAATGATAATTATGAATGTGGCAGCCTTTTTCGCTGCCTTTCAGCCGCACTATGCCTTATCCTTGTCCAGTGGCACCTTCTATTGGGAAATTAGCTGGAAAGCTTGACTGCCGTTTCGTTCAAGATGTCACCATCTTTGATGGAACTCAGTTGGCTCCAGGGACACCCTTTACCAAGATTTGGCGCCTTCGCAATAATGGTACAGTGGCTTGGCCAAACCGTACACAACTAGTCCGAGTTGGGGGGGATGACTTGGGAGCTGGAAATTCAGTCAATCTGGAGGTTTGTACAGAAGCCATTCCTTTGTAATGTGGTTTATCATTGTCATTCAGGATCCAGTTCTGTGAAAGAAAACACATAATGTTGGCACATATTGGTGTTTTTTCATATATTCAAAATACAGAATTTGTATTTTTTTTTTGGTAATGGGATGGATGTTTTATTGTTTTTGCATTATACAGATTCAGGAGCAAGGCTACCCCATTGATGAGGAGCTTGATGCTGCAGTTGATTTTGTTGCCCCTGTGCAACCTGGGCGCTATGTTTCATACTGGCGTTTGATGGCACCTTCAGGACAAAAGTTTGGGCAACGGGTGTGGGTTCTAATTCAGGTGTGGTATTAATTTAGATTACATTTTTCAAGTAGGGTTGTTTAAGTGATTGTGGAATATGTTGTATTTTGTCATTTTGTATGTAAAGTTGGCTACTTCTTTATCCACTTTTCAACTTTGATTAGATTTACATGGTGGTATATAATACGCTAGGAACTCTTCACTGTCAGTTGAAGATTCTTCTTTATTATACAGTTTTACTTGTGTGTGGGAAGGGGCACATTGCATATATTACATAATCTGGAAATAGATCGTGGAAATGAAGGCTGGGTAATTAAATGCATTGCATTGAATTTCTTTTTGATAAACTCTCCCGGAAGTAAAGTAGATGGGAAAGAAGTATTTAGGATATATTAATTGGATGTTGAGATTGCATTGGTTGTGAACTTTTTTGTCTCATCTCTTCTGTCATTTTTCCCCATTTTGAAGAGATCATCATTAACAATGATGAGCTCTTTCCTTTTTAGGTAGAAACACAGAAAGCGGACATTTTACCCCATCTGATGGAGTCTCTCTTGACTTTAAAAGATGCTGACCAAAACAATCCATCTCAAGAGCAAACTAAAGAGAAGGAAGCTGGGGATGCTGGTGTTTTTCAAGATAATTATGAAAAGCTGTTTACTGGGGACAATAAAATGAATTTGGATCCGCAAGGTGTCTTGCTTACTGAACTTGGACGCTTTTCCATGGTTGAGAATCCAGAAGAAACTCTGCCATTATATCCAAAAGTTGTCGATGAATCTATGAAGGGAATTAATGAATCAACAGAAGTACAAGTATCTAGCAGCAAGAATACTGAAGCCACACTTTCTGCTTTGGGAGCAAGTTCTTCGTCGTATACTAAATCAGTTCCAGTAAGTGATGCATCTGCTGGAAATGTTGCTATGCCCGTCAGTGCTCCTCCTTTTGTAGGGTCTGAAGTTTCACTCTCTCTTGGTGGAAGTTCAAAGGATGTTGCTGGAATAGAGCAGAATCTTCTTCATGAGCTTGAAGACATGGGTTTCAAGCACAAGGGATTGAATGCTGAATTGCTCAGAAAGAATAACTATGATATTCAGAAGACTCTTGATGATCTGTGTGGTGCAGCTGAGTGGGATCCAATTCTCGAGGAACTTCAAGAAATGGTAAATGGTCATATTCGATAAAGTTTTTTCACAAGGATGATGTGAAATTAATAAATTATCTAGGCTTTTCTAACAGCAGTATTGTCAAATGGTATTTTAGCAGATGATTTTATCAGTAATGGCTTGATCCTTCTTCTTGCAGGGTTTCAATGATACAGAGATGAACAAAAGATTGTTGGTAAAGAATGAAGGCAGTGTAAAGAGGGTTGTCCTTGATCTCCTCTCAGCTGAAAAAGATATTTCATCAATTAAGTCACATCTGTCCAAGAAGGCAAAGCAGAGCTAGCTCCACAGAGACACAATTGGCTTCTGGATTATGGATGGAATAAAAATATAATAGAAACAAGTTAATTTGATTTTTCGATGTAGTATAGACCGTTTCTGTTACAACTTACAGTTATGTTGGAATTTGTTTGATGTGTTTTGTGTGAGGGTTATTCACCTGTCCACAAGCACTGGTTATACTGTTAAGTGTTACCTATCGCCTTTTCCTGTTCAATGTTTACTCATCAAATGACATTCTGGTGGTTAAAAACTCTTTTTCTTTTTGTAAATAATGTTACTAGATACCTGTATTGTTCTTTACTACCAAATCTTGTGGTTGTAAATTTTAGTTTTTAATTGTCAAATCTAGATTTCGAGGGTTTTGAGTTCAACTGATTTATTTTTTGTCTCATCCAAATTATTCATGCTTGGAGCAACTTGCAATTTATCATCTATACTTTCTATAATGTGTTGATAACAATTTCATATCTAATTGTGAGCCAGACCAAAATGACTTTACGAACTGATGTCAAAACAATATTGGATTTTATTTGAATTGAGATTGTGGGAACATGCTATATAAGGCTGGCAGTGAGGTTGTTGGTGACCAACTACCATTACATGAATGATCTTTAACATTGCTGAAGCTTAGTATTAATCAAGGTCTGAGTTCTACTTTGTCAAATATCCCATGTCTGTCTTCTTATATGGGTTGGATGGTAGAGCAGCACTCTTGGTCTGTTGGTTGAGATCCTTTTTTGCACTTAAGCCTGTGTTGCTGTTAAGGGTTGAATTTAGCTTTACCCTCGCTATTAAAAGAGGGAAATTGAGGGCTACCTTTTAAAACAAGGGAAATTGAAGACTAACATTGAAACAAGGTTGGTTGGTTTGTCAAAATTCAGATGTCTCTTTTCTAGATGGGTTTGGATGGTAGAGCAGCACTCGTAGTCTGTCGGTGGAGATCATTTGTCGTACTCTTGCCATTAAATGAGGACAATTGAACTAACATTTTAAAACAAGGAAAATCAAAGACTCAATATTGAAAACAAGGAAAATCGAGGATTCTCATTGAAAACATATAATGGATGAGTTAACTTAGGTCATCTATGAGGATGAGGTATGCCTAAAGCAACATGCCATTAAATGAGGACAATTGAACTAACATTTTAAAACAAGGAAAATCGAGGATTCTCATTGAAAACATGTAATGGATGAGTTAACTTAGGTCATCTATGAGGATGAGGTATGCCTAAAGCAACATTGTTAACTTTGTTAGAGACATTTTCTAAAAACAACAAAATCGTTTGCCTAATGGGAAAGAATCTGATATGTATTGTTGCAAAACCATGTCAATAATTACTTGTGGTTTGTCTGATTTTTCTAGTATAATATCCCTTTTTCGTATTGGACAAATATAATTTTTAATAGCTCAATTTACTTCATGCTTACCTTGTGGCAAGCTTTTCCAAATGACAATTTATATTTTCATTTCTATTTTGGACTTTATTTACTTCTGATTGTTAAGTTAAATCTATCTTTTTTTTAATTTTATTAAACTTGAGCTAAAAGCTTAAAACCTTTGATTTTATATTTCCACATCTTATTAGAGCAGAGCTCCTCGTGTATCCGTAAATTGGTTTTATCGACTCGAGCCCTTATGCAAAATACATTTAGCAACTAAGTGGCACTCAATGTGTTGTTAGTGATGTAGGATAATTTGTTTATACTGGAACAAAATATTGTATTGTTCAATAAAGCACAAAGTCGTGTTTATATAATCACTGACTTTATTTTTATATAATTACGACTTTATTTATATATTGTAATTGTTTTATCCATCAAATTCTTGCTGTGATTGCCTGTCAAAAAATTCCTATTCTACTATAACAAACTATTAATAAAGAAATCATGATTTCATTTATATAATTGTGATGGTTTTAATTTATATACAATTGTTAAAAAGAAATCGTGATTTAATTTATATAATTGTAAGTTATAATTTATATATTTGTTGGTGGTGAATTTTCACCCGCATTGGGGGACGAGGTGGGATCAAGGATGAGAAGGGGTCCTTGAGCATAGGAAGGACATTGAGTCACCCAAGCATTTGAGCCTTTATGGCTGCAACCATCACTTGCTAGATGTAGCGAAAAATATGAAATATGTATGTCACTAATTTTAGTTGGTACATGAGAAGAAACTCCAACAAATAGGCATCTCATGTGTCGAGTAAATGTCCGAAAACCTTGAGAGGCTAGCTTCCTTTTCTATTCTAACCAAGGATTAAAGGAAATTAAATGCAGACTATCTATACTATCCCTACCACTAAGGGATGGTGTAGAACAAAGAGGACTGACGTCTACTTACCCTATATTAATTGGTTAACAAGAGGACTGACGTCTAACTTACCCTATATTAATTGGTTTATCTAAAAAAGATAGGAGGATAAGGGTTCAGCGGAAGATATGGTCCAGAGAAATAAATTGGTGGGGCAAAGGAGTGCTAAAGAGGGATGACTTGCTAACCTTCTTTATAGCATGCAACAAATCCTCTTGACGTTTGTGGCAGTGTAGTCACAACTTATTCTTTGCGCTTTTGGGTGGAGGAGTGCCAGAGAGGGGCAACTTGTTAACCTTCTTTATACCACAAAACTAATCCTTTTTTGCGAACACGCATATGTTTGTGGTGGGGCAATCTCAACTTATTTGTGGTTTCACTTGTAGAAGAACAACATTAATTGGCATCTATGGCCGATGGATGTTGATTCAATGCACACAAGTAATCCACTTTAGTTTGAGCGGTATAAGCAAACAAATGCACACTTGCTCACGAAATTGATCTAGAGGGCACTCTCCAAAATGAGTAGTAGAGAAACATAAAATGCTAAAATGCGTTCACATTTACTATAGGTTAACAAACTATGACTGATCAACCTTTTAATACAAAGAGTTAAAAGTCAATTCTATATTAAAATGCCAAAAGATATTTACTAGGAATTGGACCCATAGGTTTAATGGGCATGTTGATAGTTTTATAATTATAATAAACTTTTGTTATAGAAAGATAATGTACCCATAGTCAAATCCTCAATTACAAGCAAGAATTTACAAAATAATCCATACAAAATTCATCTTACCAAAACTAAGAAAGCTTCTTTTTATAAATTATTTTTAATATTTTTTTGAGATGGTCTTGTTGCTTATGTAGGATTACATAAATATTGTTTTCCATGAGTGCATATCTTTGGAATGAGAATGTAAGAAAGCTTCTTTTTATAAATTATTTCTAATATTTTTTTGAGATCGCCCTGTTGCTTATGTAGGATTACATAAATATTGTTTTCCATGAGTGCATATCTTTGGAATGAGAATGTAGGGGATATTCATAGATCTAATAATCTTCAAATTCTTGACAATGTTGTGAAGGTAAGGCCCTAATGATTTATGTTTCCAAAACATTGTTGCTCTATTTATACTTAGATCTTGTGCTTTATAGTTGTCAATACCAAGCCATTTTTAAGGGAATTTGTCATTGAACACCATGTGTGATTAGAGCAATTAGAACTAATTGTCGTTCGTGTTTGTTCCATGCATGTAAATGTAACATTGGAATTTCATGACAACAAGAGAGCTAGAAAGCGACTTGTTTTCATTTTTGTAGAGAATAGCAATCACTTTGCCAAGCACACCATTGACTAGTCTATCTATGACCCACAAGTTTGTGTTTTGCACAACAACACCATTGTCTTTGTTTGTTCATCATCTAAATTGAAATTGGTATGCCCCTGTTTTCTTGGCATGGAGTGTGCTATTGGTGTGGCCATTGATTTAAACATATTTTTGTTATGTATTGTAACCAAATCATTTGTTGTAAAAATGTATTAATGAAGAAAATATATCTTGTTCGTTTTTATAAAGGCCGATATTGGTGTGTGACATGAGGTGTTGCCAATCTATATGCGTTGCCTCTATATTCCTTATATTTGTGAGAAGGTTGCAAATTTTGATTTGGGCAAGTTCATTTCCATGTCCAATTTATTTGTCCAATGTGACCATTGTTTGAAAGCTTCTCCAAAGTGTTGTCCCATATGACAATCCAACATACATTGGGATGTCTCTTATGGGTGGCAATTGTCCTAGGTCGCTAACAAGCACAAAAGAGTGACTACTAGATGGACTTTGACTGTAATATGGGAATGCTTCACACAATTTGTTGTCTATGTGTTGTAACAACCTTGATCCAATGAAACTCATTCAATGAGTTAAAATGTAATGAAGGAAATACATACTTTCTTGGAAATTTGATAGAGTTTGACCTAAAAGAGGGTTCATGTCTTTGATTAGTATGTGAAGTGCTGAATGAATGGTTAATGCACTAATGTTAAAAGTAGCCATAATTGTTGGGGTAAGCAAAGCAAGGGTGTTTGTGAATGGGGTGCATTTTTTGAAAGTGCTATCTTGATGTTATTAATCAAGTATGATTTCCCTATTCCTATGGTATTGTGTATGATCATTCAAAGTGGTGGTTGCATTCTTATATGAGACAAATGGTTTACAATATTGTTGAAATCATTTTGTTGATCGAAAATAAGCTTGTCCTTTGCGAGACATAAGTTGGTTTCAATTTGTTGACCTAGTTTGTGGAATGGTTAGAGTCAACGAATGCAATAACATTCTTCATCAAGGAGGGGGCAATTATATTGGCAACCCAATGGTATTGCCAAAGTCTTAGTGTCCAAGCATGTTTAGGTTGTCAACAAGAACATCATTCCCTGGTGGAGGCATGATAGGGGCTACAACTCATTTGCACCATGTTCTCTCATTTCTAATCCATCAGAAATAAATTCATCATCATCATTGTTAGTTGATTTTGGAGGTGTGTGATCAACATGTCATGCATGGTAGGTGCCAACCATGCCTTCCCAATGGGTGACAATCTCTTGCCTACATTCAACCCAATTTCTTCTAGAATGTTTTTGATTAAGTAAACAGGAAACAAGGGTCCTGATCCCTTTACAACTAAATTATGACTAGGGATGTACCCTTGGGCAACATGCAAATGTCCCACTCCACATGCCACGGGTAAGTCAGGATACATGATCTTGGGGGCCCCTCAATTGTTGACGTGGTAGAGGGCAAGTAGAATAGAAACTCACTTCAACAAAAGAACTCAAACATTTTAGTGTCTTTAGAAGGAATAGTTGTGAAATATGGTGAGACATGAACAATGTTAGGAGTTTCTCTTTGTATCCACTTGTAAATTCTGCAAGACTTGCAATAATTCTAGTTTCTCTTTGCTTCAACTAGTGACAATGATTCCAATATTACAGGTTGATCCATATCTTTGAATTGAACTTGAAATAGTTACTATACATTCGTAAGTTTAAGGTATATGACACAAGATTTTCCTATTCACATTCAAAGAAATAAAGGAACAATTATAAATTTCCAATGGTAATTTTAACAAGTGACAAGACTCTTGTGCACTAATATCATGTTAACTATTCTCTCACTTACAAACATGCAAAATACAATAGAAGTTGGTTTTTTTGGGTCAACATTTCCCAAGATGGTTTTCAAAAATTGGTAATAGCTTTTAGCTTGACGTTGCAGTTAATCATCTTAAAAACTTTATTAATTCTAGATGGTGCAAAATAACATTTATATATACTTTAAAAAATTTAAAGTACATGCTTACATTTTATATTTACAATGTTCCATAGAGTTTCTTGACGGGGGTACGAGTTTTGGGGACGGGGGACCAAGGGCCTAACTTCGGGGAGGGTGGTGGGACAATAGTGGGGGGCGGCGAGGGGTGGAACAAATACATATAGTACTTGAAAACTAGTTATAAAAATATGTATAAAATACAAATAAAACTTTCACATACTAAGTGAACTAGTAACTACTAAACAGTAAACACATTGCAATGATTGCATTGAACATTAACAATGAAAATGTGACATGTTGAATTTTAAAATTTCATAATGATGAAATTTGATTATAATGTTCAAAAACAAAATACAAATGATTCAATGATTAATGCCCTGATGCCTCTAATCATCCCCAAAGTTCTCACCAAGCTCCTCATCACTAGAACTGCTAGACTCCACATGCCCAAGCTCCTCCAAACCAATACCAACCAACCTTGTTTATGTGGCATCATCATCAACCAATGCTAGCTCCTCTGACTCTACATCCCATCTAGCTACTAGACTCTCCTTGTACATAAGTGTGTTGCAGTCAATGAGAGGCAAGGCACTATGTATAGCCACAAGCTTCTCTGCCCTCCTAGAGATAAGCTTATTCCTCTTAATGGAGTGAATGAAGCTATAAGTAGACTAGTTCCTCTCAGTGGTAGAAGAACTAGAAGCTTGGGACATCAAACAAATGGCTAGATCAATGGTTATAGAAGTAGGCCCATGCAAAGTCCACCACAAAATTTGGTCCTCCTGTGCCATAGTCTCCTTGTCTATCTTGGCCTCCTTTGATTATTCCCTAAGAGTGGCAAATTTTGTCCACTTAGTATGAATGATGTTGACATCTACAGAATCATACATTTTCTGATTGGCCTTCATGAACCACGCCTTCACCTCAGAATCTTGTATAAGTGTAACTCTATCAGACCTTTGGACATACCACTTCGGGTTCAATGCATAGGAAACCATGTGCAAGGGTGTGTTGAGCTTCTCCCATATGTGATGAATGATTGGCTAAATATGCTCGGTGTAGAATTGCAATGTGGGGTCTTTCTGTCATACAACCACCTTCATTTGGTCAAGCATAGTATCGGTGCACTCATACACCTCTCCAAGGGCAGGTGCATTAGTATCACCATATCTAATCACTTTGAAGACTGGAGTAATGATGGAGACAATATTTGGCATCAACCCCAAAAATATCACTTTTCACCACCTCCTTCACCCTCTACCCCTGCTCTATCTTCGATTCTGGCCACTAATTGTTGAACACCCAAAATACTGGGAGGGGGGGTGAATCAGTAATCTCTTAAACCATTCACTTATTAAACCATTACTCGATTTGCCCATTCAACAACATTAAAGCAAGTTAAACATAGAATGAACAATCACAAAACATAGCACATAGATACCAGGATTTTTACATAGAAAACCCAAAAATGGGAAAAACCACGGTGAGTGTTAGCTCACAATATATTATGTAGTAACAATACCGAATTATAAGAGGCTCACTGGCTAGGGATTACTGTCTTTAAGGACTTACTATCCAAAGAAAGATGCTCACTGCATACAGGCTCACTGCCATAAGAAAAGAAAGAAAGAAAAGGTGGCTCACTGCCAGAATGAACTGCTATTGTTGCATCTGCAAATGCATGGATACAACTCCAAATGTCTCTTAGAAAACTGATTCAAAACTCTTCATCCTGACTTGCTATGTTACACTGCTTTGCTTTTACATGAAAATCACAGAACTTCACATGTCGCACACTCACATCTTCATATTTGCACACCACACCACACCACCAAACATTGAATTGGATCTCATATAAATTTCCGGAACACTTGTAAACTTCACATTAACTCAGCCTACAAAGATGAGGTGTGTAGTCATGCCTTGTGTAGCTTAACAGCCTAATCCTTTCACCAAAATACTTTGCGGACCCAATTAGCACTTGAAACACAATCTCATATGTCAGCTTCAATTTTAGAACCACTTAGAATAAAGTTCCAATCAATAGATCTTACCGCACATTGATCAAAGTATCAGGTCAGCCTTAAACTCTGATTATCACTGGTTCAGTCCATCTATCAGATTACAACTTTCAATGTGGACCACAATACTTTCTCAAATTCATATCCAATACTCTTTAGACATCTTAGAACATAACTCCAGAACCGTAGAACATATTATCAACTTGCGGCCAAATGCAGACCATTAGAACACATGCCCTGTCACAGTCAAACACTGTCAAACCTTGTAGCAATACTTAGATGCTCATAACTATCTTTCCGGTGGACTTCAAACTCTAAAACTTTGGATTTAGAGACTTCATATATGTGTTTACAACACCTCAAAACCATATAACAAAATACTCAATATAGGAGGAATGCGGACCAAAACAATTGTGTGTTCTACTCTGATTACTGTTGTTCTCTGTTATGTCGAACTTGTGCAACTTGAAGGTACATTTTCAGAGATGATCAAGAGATGAAACTTTGGATTTAAGATCATCTAAGGACTATAGACATCTTACCAGAACCGCAAGACTAGATCTTCAATTGTGGACCAATGTTGATCAAAATATTGTCTCTCTGTCGCTATCTCTGTACTTTGCCAACACTTAGCCAAAATGCTTAAGTCTACTTTGCTGGACCAAAATCTCTGTTCCAACCTTGTTGAATCTTTGTTCCTTTTCTTGTTGCCATCAATGACAACACTATCAAACATCATGCTCAGCCAAACTTCATCATATCAGCAGTGTCTCCATTAATGATGTTTACCAAGTTGCCAACACTGATTCCATTCTGCTGTCATAACCATTAGTTGCAATGCCTCTTGCAACTCAAGCATCCTCTTCAAGAGAACGAAGGATGATGCATACCTAGTCTCAATAGGTTTCAAGAATTCCTTCTTGGAGAAGATCCTTAAGAGTACATGTGAAGTGTGGTGGTTGGAGTTAAACATATGCACATCTTTAACATCACTAACAACTATTTTGATCCAACTAATTTTCATGTATCCTTGAGTGCATTATTCATGGCATGCACACAACAAAAATTTCCACCAAATATGTCTATAGGCTACCTTAATTAACTTCCCTGCAACTTTGCACACATGGGTCACATCTGTCACTACTTGTACCACATTCTGTGGCCCAACCTCCTCTATAGCATCTTTGAGGATTTGAAACTAAAAATCAACATCCTTGTAATGCCTTGAACAATCAACAACCCTAAGGAAATAACGGCCCTTTATACATGTAACCATGATATTGATGAGTGGAGGTTGCCTAATTTTCATCCACTCATCCATGACTATGCTGCACCCACTTGTGACCCAAGTATCCTTCATTTTCTCCATTAAAATATAAATCTTGGAATAGTTCTTATCCAAGATTGTTGTGCTCAATTTAGTCTCCCTTGGTGGCACATATGATGGTCCCGCCCTTATTATCTTTGCTATAGCCTCCTTATAATACGGAGAGCAAGCCACATGGAATGAAATGCCATTAACAAAGAATAATTTTCCAATGGCATCATTTGCCTCATCCTTTGCTTGCACATTGAATAATTATGCTAGTGGGTTTGGAGCATCACTACTCACCTTACATTTCCCTTCAAGCTCCGCTGCCCCTAAATTAGATGGAGTTTGACTATGTGTCTGTGGCCTCTGCAAAGTAGTAAAAGTAGAACTCTGATGACCCCTCCCCCTTAGTGGCAAAGTAGCTGATGTAGGTGCATTTTCTTCACTAGCACTCCATAATCTATTTATTTCAGTCCGATATTTTAGATTTTTTCCCAACTTTAGACATACATCTAAACCTTTTCCTCAGATATGAAGGAGGTGGGCATTCACTTTAGTAATGCTACCAAACCATTCAAGTTTACATAAGTTACACTTCCACAACCTAGCGCCTCTAGATGTCCCAGGATTTGTTGGTAACTTAGTTGTATCTTGACTTAAAGGGGACTTTAGATCGAAGGGACCCTTAGCATATTTTTGCAAGATTTTTGAAGGGCAACTATAATTTGCACTCCCAATAGAATTAGTTGTTTGAGTTTCATCCCTCACTACTTTTGTACTAGGATCATTAGGTGCATAATCAAATTCAGTTTCAGTTTCAATTTCAACTTCAACCCCTTGAGGTTGACCCTCATCCTCACTCATGCTATGAGAACTCATAGTGACATTGCAAGAAACGATAATAAAATTTATAAGTTTATAATTTAAAAATTAAAATTTAAACCATGCATAATGCAAGGATTAAGACCCAAAGATTTTGTTTGCGTTTTTGTTACTTCAAGTCACACTAAGTGCAGAAGTAGATGATACATAAATAGGAATCCTTGTTTTTAACCTTTGTCAAACAAGGATTTTACTTTTGTTTTTCTTACTTTAGGTCACACGAAGCACATAAGCAGAGGATACACAAAAGTTAAAATCGTAATTTGACTTTCAAATTTAATGACCGATTTTAAAATTTAATCAAATATTTATGCATTAATTTAATAATTTACAACAATAACTTTAAAAATAAATTAAGAAACCTAAATGTTGCTATCATAAATTGACAATTGTAAACACTTAGTCAAACAAGGATTTCACTTTGTTTTTCATACTTCAACTTGACAAGATGAAATCCTAATTTGACTTCTAATTTTGAAATTGAAAACAAAGCTATAGCCTACAAACCAAAATAAATTTGAAATTTCAAATAACTTATTAAGAATGCATATTTAAAATTTAAGAATGAAATGAACATTGAATATCTAAAAATTAAAAAATGAATCATAAATAACTATAACAAATGAAGTAATGAAAATCAAAAATTCAAATGCATTATGCTTACCTTGTGGCTCAAATGATGAGTTGAATTTTGAATCTAGAAAATGCTTTCACTCTTCTTGGCTTCTATGTCATCTTCTTGATCTCATTTTCCCTCTCCTAATGCTCTCTCACTCTTGCAATCTTCAACCTCTTGGCTTGTTGCCTCTACTTCCAACTTTTTTGTTAGGTTCCTAATATTCTATCCTTCTACTAAAATAAGTTAAGAACTTGTGGCATGCTTAACCTTAATAGGTTCATTTATTAGTCTTAGTTATTCCTTAAGATTACTTAGTTAGGATGAAGGGGTGTGCCCCTACATACTTATGCATATAAATAAGGAAGATAGAAGACTCTCCCAAACCATCATATCTGCAAATATTGAATTCATACATTATTTTATGATTATTGGAGGTCACCCCCTCGAAGTGGTCTTCTACTTTACTAATTTTTACATTTATTTCCAAGAAATATCATAACATTTTTACTTCACTCAATGAAGTTTTTGTGTGATTTGAAATGAGGGTGATATGTCTTTTTATAGGTTTTTGGAAGGCCATGGGCTTAGGGGTGGGATCCATTAGAAATTAGGGTTGGGGCTATGGGCGCTAAGATCAAAATCCCTTTTTTGTTTAAAAAAATAACTCTTTTTTACCTTTTTGCCATAGGGGACACCTGTAGGTTTCCTGCAGGGGTCAAGGAATGCCTACGGATCCCTTGGACATCGCGGGGACCCCTAAGCATCTCCATTTTAGGGGGATGCCCTAGGACGTTTCCATTTTAGATGTCCCTTCTTAGAGAGAAACGTTCCGGGGATGTCTTGGGTACTTGGGTGGCGGTGGTGGTGTGGCGGGGAGACGTATCCCTGGCATCCCCATGTCTTGGGGACATCCCCATCCTAGAAACTTCATGTTTTTTTTGAGGGGCGGATGCGTCCCTATGGAACACTATTAATATTTATAAATTCATACTTAATATTTCTTTTAGTAAATAGAAATGACAAACATGGTTGATATGGCACATTGAGAACTCCATGTCTTTGAAAACTATAGATCAAACTTACGACGTTTTGGCCCATGACGCTCCCAATACATCACTCTACATGTCTCCAATATTTCATGTGAATTTTATATCACTTAAAAGTGCAAAACACATTCTAAATTTTGAAAAACCTTCCTTTTAAGATAGTTGTGAAATACGATAAGAAAAAGGTGTGAATTCCTACAAATATACGTTATAACTCATGTGGAATGAGTTCTAAAAGTGATATATTTTGTTGATATGCAAATACTACAACTAGCACTTGCACCGAAAGGAGGTGCAATGGTTACACCGATTGTAATTTATATAGAATGCCCTATAAATTTGAAATTAGCATTGGGTCAATAGAGAAGCCTAGCCTTCTATAAGAGGTCTTAAAAGTATTTATTGACTTGCTAATCTCAAATAAAGTCTTGAAATTAAATAATTATATTTGAATCTTTGGTTAGGGTTGCTCAATGGAGCTTTTTTTTTGGGTGGGGAGTTTGGGGATCACTCATAGAGGTGGTTGTTTCTTTGGTTGATTTTCTTTATAGAGCTAATCTTTTGATTGTGGATGCATGTGTTTATCAAGTGCCACATAACATTTAATCGAATTTGAGGACATACATTGACTCTTCATCTCAATCTACAAGAACTACTAAAATTATTATTATATAAAATATAGTTAAAAACACATCCCATATTGTTATATTGTTAAAATTTAATGCCTTTCTTACATAAGTTTATATATATAGGTGTCCACATATCTCTATTTAAAATCTTATTTGCCTACGCTCTCTCATCTAAATCTAATCTCTCCAATTAGGAGAGCCCTATTTGCATACCAATGCAAGATATTCTTATCAGACTTTACAGATCATATGCTTACAAAAGAAAGGTATTTATGACAACGTATACCATCTAGATAACTTAAAAAAGAAAAAATTTTAATCTTCATTTTCTAGCCATGAAGATGGACTTAAATATTAACAAAGATGAATTGATTTAAATATTATCTCTAGACTTAACTTAGTCTTTCACTTTCAATTTTTTTAAGGGATAATGTTGTTAAGTAATTGAAGTAGATTGAAGGTTTAATTTACACCAAAGAACAATTAGGAAAAATAGAGATAATAATAAAAATAGACACAACAAATGTGTGATGGTGTTCATGGTTGGATGTCATGTGATTGTTGCACATATGATTCCTAAGGTTTTCATTTGATGTCAACACTGTCACAAGGTTGTCATTGATGTCAACACTGTCATGGATGTGTGTTGGTGTTCATGGTTGGATGTCATGTTCTTAAAGAAGATACATTGAGATGGGAATTAGAAGTTCATGGTTGGATGTCATGTCCTATCCAACAGAAAAGATACAATTCATGGTTGGATGTCATGATTGAATATAATATGGTAACTAAAGTTCATGGTTGGATGTCATGTTGAATATAATGAGGTTACTGAAGTTTGGTTGGATGTTATGCATTGATCAATGCAGAGTTGAGTATGAAGTCATATTAAGATGGGAATTAGAAGCATCAAGAAGATACATTAATATTAGAAACACTAAGACAATCAGATGTGTTTCTGATATTGGGAAGATGTTATTGGTGGCCTGAAGCATATTATATGATCTCTCCTACTATTCCTAAGAATGCATGTGTTGATACAAATAAGGTTTGGCCTCCGAAAGTTGGTGAAAGTTTTTGCTACAGGATGACTGCTTTTGAAGACTGTCTGGGAGATTGATCCACATTTTCATTCTCTTGATGTTGTGCCTCTGCAGATTGGAAGATAGCTTCATACAATGTCAAAGCATGTATGTTCCAAGTTTCATGATGTTTGGATTACTGGAAGGGTGTTTTGCAGTTGACAGATTGAAGACTGTTGGTTCTAAAGAAGACATTATCTATACGACAATGTTTGGCTCCACATTCCTCCACATTTATAGTTATGGCTATGTTGTTCTGGAACCGTGTTCAGGGTGTTGTGAAGATAATAATTCCAAAGTTTCAGATAATTTGTCCTTCCACTGTGAAAGTTATGCATGATAGAGTATCGGCATGTGTTCTGGCAGAGTAAGGTGTTGAAGGCCTATTGGAATGTTCCACATTCCTCTGGATGTGAATGTTTGCCTTTGCAGTTTTGTGGACATGTTTATGGATGTGCATTACATGCTTCCTTGCAATTTCAAGTTTCTTGGTGGTCCACAAGTTTAGTTTTTCAATGACAATATGTTGCAGTGTGTTCCGGATGACTTGTTCTCAGGGTTCATGGTTGAAGATGTGTAGCACAAAATATTTGATGTACAGAGGTAAAGGAGTGTTTGGAGATGCTGTATGAGTCCTGTAGACTCATCTGGAAGAGTTTCATGAAGATATTTCTTGTTTCCAGTTTCGCACAAGGTTTTCAAGTTGTTGTGGCCGTTATGCTTCAAGTTTCATATATCTTTGCTTAAGGCTGTCCTATTTTCAAATGAGTGGAGTGTGTGGATGTAATTCCCTGATGTTTGACACTGTGAAGGATGTTTTGGACCTAGTTAAGCAAGTGTTGATGTACGCAAGGCATGATTCTTCTATTGGTGTAGCATGTAGTCTTGTTTAGGACTTGTTCTCTACACGTTTCATGTTGTGTGTTGTTTGGTCGACTTGTAAATGTATTTTTCATGTTGTCTCTAGCCGACAAGCAATGTAATCAATGTAATATCATGTTTAAGTTGTAAATCAAATTAAGTTAGGCGAGGTGTGATTGCAAAGTGATTGTTAAGGTTCACAAGCAAGAAAAGGAGTAGAATGACTGCATTATGATGTGTGACTGCATGGGAAAGAGCAAATGTGTTAAAAGTTGCCTTGATTCATCTTAAAGACATTTGTGTGAGAGGAAGGAAGTGAAGAGTGTGCCTAATTGATCCAATTATCAGAAGAAGCAGGATTGCAATCATCAAAGGTGTGAATTTCAATGTCAGTTTTCAAGTAGTACGACTGTCCTACTGTAATCTTTTCTAAGTTTGTTATCAATTCAGGGAGTAGTTGCTTCCTTGGGTTGTAGCCCTAAAATAAAGTCTGTAGGGAGTTATAGCTTCCTTGGGAGAGAACCTAAAACAAAGTTTCCAGGGAGTAGTAGCTTCCTTGAGTTGTATCCCTAAAACAAAGTTAGGAGGGAGTTGTAGCTTCCTTGGGTTGTAGCCCTAAAACAAAGTTGTAATTTTGAGCTTCATATATTGTGAGTTAATCTTCACCGTGATTTTTCCCCTCTTGGGTTTTCCACATATATATGGTGTTATGTGTTGATGTGAATTGTGTTAATCTTTCATGCTTATGTTGATATTGTAATTCTTAAGTTTTAATCTGCTCCAGAGGATCTAAAATTTGATTAGATACTGATTCACCCCCCTCTTAGTATCCTGGTGTGTTCAACAATTGGTATCAGAACTAAGTTCCTATGAAGGAAGCTTAACCACTTGAAGAAGGTTCGAGATGGCACATAATGGATCCAACAAGATACCTAGGTTTGATGGAACAAATTATGCTTTTGGAAGCTGAGGATGGAAGCCTATATCAATTCTCTAGGGTGCTGTGTTTGGGAATCTGTCAAGACTGGTTACACTGTTCTTGATACTACTCCTATAGACTCAGATGAAGTTAAGAAGTATGATAACAATACCAAGGCAAAGTTTGCTATCATGAGTGGGTTAGTTGATTCAAAACTTTCAAAGGTAATGAGTTGCAGTTCTGCTAAAGAAGTTTGTGTTAAACTTGAAACCATTTATGAAGCAGATAAGAAAGTAAATCAACCAAAGATGCAGATCTTCAAAAGAAAATTTGAGACCCTAAAAATGACAGAGGATGAAGACATTACTAGATATATGCTCCGGGTGAATGAAGTAGTCAATGGCATCACAGGTCTTGGTGGCAAAGTGGAAGAGGATGAAATTGTGAAGAAGGTTCTGAGATCTCTTCCCAAATCTTACAGTCATAAGGTATTTGCTATTGAGGAGAATGCGGCTTGGATACATACACTATAGACAAATTGTTTGGTACCCTTTCTACTTTTTAAATGAGAGGGTTTGGTAGTGATGCTCCAAAGAAAGAAGCTGCTTCCAAAGTTAGTATGAAGACAAAGGATGAAATTGCTGATGAAGATGAGAACTCTGATGAAGTTAAAGCAAATTTTGTGAGAAGACTGAAGAAAGGCACTGGAAAATATAAAGCTAAGTTACCTTTCAAATGGCTCAATTGTGGAAAGGTTGGTCACTTTGTTTCTAAATGTTGTTTTAAAGAATCAATGGGTAGTAACAAGAGAGACAAGTTCAAAAGAAGTTTGTATTCCTTAGAGAGTAGTTGTTCTTCAGAAGATGAAGATCATGATGATTCAAATGATGAAACACTTTTCATGGCCTTCACTATTGGTGACAAAAGGGACGACGTTGGAAAATGTGAGAAGACTGATGCCTTGTAAATAGACCAAAACAATGATAGATCAATGGTTGTATGGACTGCCTTTCGTGCAAGAGAAGAAGCCAAGGCTTGGGTAATTGACAATGGTTGATCAAATCATATGACTGGTGACAAGGAGAAGTTTATTAGCCCTGAGAAGTGGGATGGTGGAGTTGTCAAGTTTGGTGGTGATGAGTCAGTACAAATATGTGGAAAGGGTGCTCTAACTATTGATTGAAAGAATAAAACTGAGGATGTCCTCTATGTCAAAGGGCTAAAGCAATCTTCTCAGTGTTAGTCATATGTGCATCAAAGGTTACAATCTCACCTTTTATGCCAAAGGTTGTGAAATCAGGAAGCCAGGGTCCAAAAAACTAGTTGTAGAAGGTATCAAGTCATATGGTGATATCTATCATCTGAAGGAGGCAAATGGTGATATCTATCATTTAAAGGAGGCAAATGGAAGAACATGTTTGTTGGCTCAATCCGGTGAGTGTTGGTTGTGGCACAAAAGAATGGGACACAAAAATTTTGATAATATGGTAAGGATCAACTCTACTCATGCAATGAGAGACATGCCCAAGATAATCAAGCCTGCAAACACAGTATGCAAGGAATGTCAAATGGGAAAGCAGACAAAGACAAGTTTCAAAATCAAGGAGTATTCTTCTTCAATGCCATTGTAGTTGATTCACACTAACCTATGTGGCCCTACAAGAGTAAAGAGTCAACGAGGTGAGAGGTGTTTTATGTGTCTCATTGATGATTATTCTAGAATGACTTGGGTTACCTTCCTAAGAGAAAAATCAGATGCCCTTGATAAATTTAAGGTTTTCAAAGCTATGGTTGAAAATGAAATGGATGCTAAGATCAAATGTTTAAGGCCTGATAGAGGAAGTGAGTTTACTTCAAATGAATTTAAAAAGTTTTGTGAAGATCATGGTATTAGGAGACATCTATCAGCTCCTTGTTAGGAATATATAGGTAGATCAAACCAATTCCACATAAACCAAAGGAGATAATGATGCATACAATCTTACAACTTTACCATAATGCAAAGATCAATAGATAATCATCAAGATAACACAAGATATACCCTGGGAAAACCCTCATTGAGGAAAAATACCCAACCTCCAAAAGCATCCATACTCAATGTATTATTCAACAATAAGAAATTACAATACACTCACAGAGTCTCCATGAACACCTCTGAAACATCAAGCTTCTCTACTGCAACCTCCATGTATCCAAGCATGAATCCACACATCCCATGCCATGCTTGACAATATGCACTCTCAAGAGAAAACTCAATACAATGATAGCCTCTCACAAACCTCCAGAATAAGAGCCAACCCTAACAACTAACCTTGTGCTTGCTTTTATAGACTCAAACTCACACAAATACAACTTGTGGTATTGGATAATAAGAATGTGACTCAAAACCATGAGCACAAAACCATTCACCCCAATATTTATTATTTTACACAAATAATAAATATTTGCCTTATGTCTCCTACTATTAAATACAACTTTTACAAGTACTAACAAATAAATATTTAATGTGGCTAAACACATCACTTAAGATGCACCACAAAAGAATATTTATTTTACATAAATAAATTAATTAATATTATGCAAGGTGAACAACACATTTTTCCTAACATTCTCCCACTTCTCGTATACATTGCATAAAGGTCAATCAATGAAATACATCATCATAGGCAAACATGAAACCACATGAATCTCCAACATGCTCTCGTGCTCCATCAAGATACCTACAATAAAAACAAAGTAACCACCATCTTGAGCAAGAACTCCTCTCATCTTCCAACGTGCCACCTATGGAAGAAAAGGAATGTGCCAAGGTGAAGATGCACCAATCCAAAGAACACTAGCATCAAATCCAAGTGATAAAATCTCCAAGTAGCTATCAAAGGAAAAAACCCACATGACTGGAAATAAAACCGCAACATATGCTAGTGCATCCAACCATCCATGCCTCATAGGTATCAACAACATCAATAAACTCATGCCAACAACATATCAAACCCATATACTGCAATAATAAGCTCCACGTATAAAACCTGTCAATGAAGAACACATACATCCAAGAGCTCCCACTGCATGGGTAATGTGAAATCTGAAAATAGATCCAAGACATACCAAGTCTACCAATCAACACTCAAACCAAGGTGTGGCTAATCAACAAGCCAATATAGTATCAAGAACAATCAGAATGATCCACACATGCAAGATAAATCGCTGCATACTATCTCACAACATGTCACCATAACTATCCCAAGTCCAACCATATCAACATGATCCTCCAGGAAGCAGCCATGAGACAAAGGGAGAAAACCTGTAAATCATAATGTCCTACTGACACCACAAAGTGCAAAGTTGTGTCAAGTATGATCTCCTCTGCAACCCCAAATGAAAAACCTCAACAACACCCAATCATTCAATCTCATAGATCAAATGAGCACACATATCATGCAACCACCATGGGTGTAAGCCTCTCTAACCAAAGTAGATCAAACTCATAACCATTCCATAACTAGGAATAAGGCCAATCACATCTCCTAAACTCCTCATAATGGAAATCATAAATCAAACCATATGAACAAATAGATAACCATGCCAATGTCCCTCAAATTAACCCTCCAGAACCAACAACCATAGCTCAAGATCCATAACCATGAGAATATAAAACATAAAGAAAACTGCATCTAAAAGGACAAGCAATACCTTATAGATGATAAAACGCTGAGTAGACCAAGAGTGGGGAATGAGAATGGCCCTTTAGGATACACCAATTCACAAAGACTCTCCAAGAATAATCTCCTCTAGATCCATAATGAACTCACATCCATATCTAGGTGTAGGCTCCTTGGTCTATCTGCTGAAACCTCCAATGAGTAACCATCTCAACAAGTGTCTCTAATCCAAAGAGAACTTTAGCCTCACCTAAGTCTCTAAATATCCAAGAGTACTCCCATGATCAATCCATGCTAAACTCCAAATGCAACATTGCACTATCAAGAATCTCCCAACCACATGATCAATGTACTTAATACCAAGAGAACCATACAAGATCACTATCAATGCTCCTACTACAGAATCAAGAACCCAATCATGACAACATGATCTAACATCTCCTCCAAGGAGATCACATGCATCAATGCACACATCCTGTCTCGAGAGAACTATACAAGACCAAAGTCAAAGCTCCAACTGCACATCTTCATAATCAAGGAACCCATCATGACATCATGATCTAACCATCTCCTTCTAGGAGATCACATGCATCAATGCACTCATCCTGTCTCAAGAGAACCTGTACCATGTCAATACTCTAACTAGTATCTAGAGTAAACCAATACACAATACCAACATCTCTAAAACAAAGGATCAACATATCAAATTGACAAGTCATAAACTGACACCTCAACCAAAGATTCCAAAAGTCCTCCATGGTAAACCAAGATGTCAAAATCTCCAACAACATGAAGATAACCATCTACTAACAATAGAACTTAGGATGTCAAAGTACTCTCACTGAAACAATAATCATAATCCAAGAGCCTCTCCAAGACGCCCACAACCACTCAAGAAGATCATCCATCACTAATAATGAATCCATATCACTACCAAAGCTCCCATTTAATAGTGAAATTGACCTATACATAGCAATAAAGTAACCATCTCCTAAATGAAGATCATCCATCACCCCAACACAATCAAGGAATCCTACTGTAACATCAACAACTCCCAAAAGGTAAAGTAAAACCATGATCTCCAAACTAAGAAGATAAAACCATCACTGTCAAAAGCTCACATAAAACCATGTATCCAAGCTATCCATAACATCATGATAAACATGCTATAAGTCTCAATAACCGACTATCCAGGCACTCTAATCATCCATCCTCTTAACTCAATATGAAATACCAATGTACACCTGACCACAAACAAGGCCAACTAACAAAGTCTGCATAAATACTGAATCAATCTCCTGGATAAAGACAATCCACATACTAGTCATCCCGCTGTAGCCAAGGGGTAGCTAATCCAAAAAACTACATAACTCAAAGATCCAAAACACATGTAACATGCAAACTCATCATCACACTAGTAACATGCAAAATGAGATATTAAAGAAGATAACCTATAGAATCCAAGACTCAAACACCAAATCAATGCCAGATTCAATTTGCCAAACAAGTCCACAACACAAGTAACCATAATCAAGGAACTACCGAGCATCCAAGAGATAAGAACAATCCCCTAAAACTACACCACAACACCACCTGTAATCATGAATCAAACATTATAGCCCATACTTATCAATCACATACATGATCATGTCGTGTCAATGCAAAAGTGTACCTGCATATCCATGACACCATAATCATCATCAACACTGTACTTGTACCAACTCTCACTGAAACGAGACTCCAAGTCTCACACGTGTATCAATCATGTCCTCAAACCAGAAGACAACATGTGTACCTATCTCCATAAAGCTCAAAATCTGAAAACACCTATAAACCTATAACTAGAAGTACACATATGAAAACTTGCTATACCATGATGATGGTCACATGGCAACATACACTCCCACAAGTTTGTGCCAAAAAATCCATCTGAATGCTCTCAAAATTGCACCTTGAATATCTGGCTCCAACAAGTGATCAAACAAGTACCAAACTCTTTGTACACACCAAACTAAAAATCTACATGATCCAATCTGTAGTACACAGCAATAGCTCTCCAATGCCTATCCAAAATTGAAAATTTGATTTCGTATGCAAACGTTATGGGCATAAAACTATCCCAGAGAAATGCCTGGCTTCAAGGCACCAAATTCTGACACAAACAGAAAAATCTGACAACCAAACCTGTATCACTGCGTAGTGCTCAGAGAGAGCTTACTGATGCCTATAAGAAATTGAAAATTTGACATTGTGGGTGAAAGTTATGCCTCCCACAACAAAAATGCCCTCCGAGGACTAGAAATGGCCCCACCTACCTGTACGCTGACATCAGCATGACATAAGCACTGACAGGGCAGAGTGACTGTGCGCTGACGTGGTAGGTGATGTGGCATGTCTGGCGTCATAGGGTGACGTGGTAGACTCCAAATGACATTTAAAATTGTTTCATGTTTTCTAATTTTCCATCAGACCCCACAATGATTAATAAATAGGGTTTAAATTATTTAAAAGTCTGAATTTAAAAAATATTTCGCTGTCATTTAATTTTTTCTACCACCGCCCACTTTTAATAATTTTTTTTATGTTTAAAAACCCCTGTGGTGGGGACTTGCCTACTGGTGGTAGGTCTGCATACAATCTTACAGATTTACCATAATGCAAAGATCAATAGACAATCAACAAGATAACACAAGATATACCCTAGGAAAACCCTCATTGAGGGAAAAAACCCAGCCTCCAAAAGAATCCATACTCAATGTATTATTCAGCAATAAGAAATTACAATACACTCACAGAGTCTCCATGAACACCTCTGAAATATCAAGCTTCTCTACTGCAACCTCCATGTATCCAAGCATGAATCCACACATCCCATGCCATGCTTGACAATATGCACTCTTAAGAGAAAACTCAATACAATGATAGCTTCTCACAAACCTTCATAATAAGAGCCAACCCTAACCTCTAACCTTGTGTTTTCTTTTATAGACTCAAGCTCACACAAATACAACTTGTGGTATTGGATAATAACAATGTGACTCAAAACCATGAGAACAAAACCATTCACCCCAATATTTATTATTTTACACAAGTAATAAATATTTGCCCTATGTCTCCCAATATTAAATACAACTTTTACAAGTGATAACAAATAAATATTTAATGTGGTTGAACACATCACTTAAGATGCACCACAAAAGAATATTTATTTTACATAATTAAATTAATTAATGTTATGCAAGGTGAACAACACCTTTTCCCAACACTCCTAAGACCCCTAAACAAAATGAGGTATTTGAAAGGAAGAATAGGACTGTGCAAGAGATGTCAAGGACAATGTTGAAAGATGCAGATTTGTTTGATAAGTACTGGAAGGAAGCAGTTCACACTGCTGTCTATCTAATTAACAGGGTGCAACTGAGGGTCAATAGCACTAAGACCCCTTATGAGCTATGGTATGGAAGACCTCCCACTGTCAGATACTTTAGGATCTTTGGTAGCAAATGCTATATCAGAAGAGATGAAAAAGACCTAGGAAAGTTTGATTTAAGAAGTGATGAAGGAATGCTTCTTGGTTACTCAACCAGAAGCAAGGCTTATAGATGCTACAATAAGTAATTGGGAAAGATGATTGGAAGCACAAATGCCAAAGTAGATGAAGACCTGTATTAGATCTCACAAGAATAAGAGGACTCTGGAACTGATATCTTTCCATGCATTGAAGATGAAGAAGAAGAAGAGAAAGAAGAAAGGAAACAAGAATCAAAGCAGATACCCAAGACTCTAGAAAAGTATGTTTAGAAGAACCATTTAGCAGATCAAATCATTGGAGATATGAATGAAGGTGTGTAGACCAGGAGAAGGCTTGCTAAGTTGCATGAGCAAGTAAATATGTGCTTATTATCAAAAGTTGAGCCCAAAACCTTTATTGATTCTAGCAAAGATGATGGATGGATAAAAGCAATGGAGGAAGAATTGGATCAGATAGAGAAAAATCAGACATGGGAATTGGTTCCTAGACTAGCCAAAAAGAATGTCATAGGAACAAAATGGGTGTTTCGGAACAAACTGAATGAAGAAGGTGAAGTTGTGAGGAATAAAGCAAGATTAATATGTAAAGGATATTCACAAGTTGATGACATTGACTTTGAGGAAACCTATGCTCTGGTAGCCAGAATGGAGGCAATTAGGATGTTTCTTGCCCTTGTTGCTCACAAGAACTTTAAGTTTTATCATATGGATGTCAAGTTAACATTTTTGAATGGTGATCTAGAGGAGGAAGTCTACATTGAGCAACCAAATGATTTTCAGCTAACAAAAGATCTGAACATGGTGTGCAGACTCAAGAAAGCTTTGTTTGGTCTCAAGAAAGCACCTAGAGCTTGGTATTCTAGGTTGGACAAGTACTTACTTCAGCAAGGCTTCAAGAAAGGTACTACTGATAGTAATATTTACATCAAGGAAGAGGAGATATGATATTGATAGTTGTAGTATATGTTGATGACATCATCTTTGGTGGAGATGATGATATGTGTAAGAGGTTTGTAGAGGAGATGCATAGAGAGTTTGAGATGCCTATGATTGGTGAGATGTCTTTCTTCCTTGGACTTCAAATTACTCAGCTAGATGGTGGTATCTTTATTTATCAAGCTAAGTATGTCAAAGAGTTGTTGAAGAAGTTTGGTATGGAGGATTCAAACCCAGTGAGTACTCCCATGGTCACTGGATGTCACTTGAGCAAGGACGATGAGTCTCTGAAGGTTGATCAGACTTCCTATAGATCTATGATTGGAGGATTGTTATACCTAACTGCTTCTAGACTTGATATTATGCATACAGTATGTGTGGTTGCCAGATATCATGCCAATAACAAGAAAACACATGAGAAGGCAGTGAAAAGGATATTCAGATATTTGAAGGGAACTCCAGATTATGGTTTATGGTATCCAAAAGGTAATGAATTTGATTTGAGTGCCTACACTGATGTTGATTGGGCTGGTTTTGTTGATGATAGAAGAAATACAAGTGGTGGTATTTTCTTCTTAGGAAGCAAATTGGTTTCATGACAGAGTAAGAAGCAAGATTCAGTGTCCTTATCAACTGCAAAGGCAGAGTACATTGTAGTAGCATCCTATTGTACACACTTGTGTTGTGGATGAAGCAAAACCTAAAGGATATCAAGGTATTGTATGATTAGCCTATTCCTATTTTGTGTGATAATACAAGTGCTATCAATATTTCCAAGAATCCAGTGATTCATTCTAGAACCAAGCATATAGCAATCATGTATCTATTTTTGAGAGAGAAGGTTGCAGATAAGGAAGTAAAGTTGGAATATGTTCCAACAAAGGATCAGATTGTAGATATTTTCACAAAGGCTCTTGCAAGGACACTTTTGAGGATCTCCGGCAGAGGTTAGGGGTAATTACCCCTCCTTGCTAGATGCACAGTGATGAATCTGTCCATGGGGAGTGATTCATGTTATATCTTTTTCCTAGACTGATGATGACTACCTCTCAAGGGGAGTAGGTAATGGTTGCTGATGATAGGGGGAGTTTGTGTGTTGCAAGAAGTTATGCACTAAGGGAGAAGAAGTCGCCCTTTGTCCTTGATGTCAAAAGGGGAGAAATGTGCAGGTATGTGTTGCTATCAATGCCAAAGGGGGAGATTGTTACACATATGGTTCCTAAGGTTGTCATTTATGTCAACATTGTCACAAAGTTGTCATTGATGTCAACACTGTCATGGATGTGTGATGGTGTTGATGGTTGGATGTCATACGATTGTTAGACATATGGTTCCTAAGGTTGTCATTGATGTCAACATTGTCACAAGGTTGTCATTGATGTCAACACTATCATCGATGTGTGATGGTGTTCATGGTTGGATGTCATGTTCCTAAAGAAGATACATTGAGATGGGAATTAGAAGTTCATGGTTGGATTTCATGTCCTATCCAGCAAAGAAGATATAGTTCATAGTTGTTAGTCATGATTGAATATAATGAGGTTATTGAAGTTCAGGGTTGGATGTCATGTTGAATATAATGAGGTTACTGAAGTTTATGGTTGGATGTTGTAGAGGAAAACTAATGCGTTGTAGACTTAGAATAATTCATGGGTAAACCTATCTAAATAGTCCACTCTATCATTGCATTCCTACATTAAATTATCAACCAATGAGTGTAAGCTTATGATGACACTTGCACTGTATGTGCCTCCAAGACTCATTTCTATCATAAACTATCTTATCCAAACCTACTTATAGTATTCTACTTGGCTGAAATTCTCAGAAATACAAAAACAGAAAAAACAACTACAAAATCCAGTGGCTACGGGTACCTGCAGCATAAGCTGTAGATAACTGTATTCAATAGGGAATTACAGAATTAACTCAAATATCTAGAATGATAAAATAACAAACACTAACCTTCGGAGGACTTAAAGTAGACAAAGCATGCACTCGTTCATGAATCACAACTACTGGAAATAGCAATCAAGATATTTTACTTACCCATAATGTAATTTATGAAATAACAGAAAAATAGTTTTAACTAAGATTGCATAAATAAATAAGGAAATACATGAAGTGAAGATCGGTACCTTGAGTGGTTAGCTTAGGGGACTATCTCACTTAACTAGAAATCAAATCTACTTTAGATTCTCACACATTCTCATAAGACATAGTTGTATTCAATTCATATCATAAACATGATCTTTTCATATTACATTCAATAAAACATGTCTGGATCTTCCAACATAGAAAAACAGAGTAACAACTAAGCAACTATAAAATAAAGTAACTTGATAAAAACTAACTTGACATCAAACTCATCCCTCCTAACTTATACAGAAACGAGAGAGTGTTATGTAACTACCAACTAACTTTGATCATCAATCCATCCCTAGATATCAGGGTATAGGTTTGAGATCAATTTATTAATCTAACTGAATAGAGGAAGCAGAGTCCTATTCAAACAGAAATTCCTATACAATAGCTCTATATGAAACACACGAGCTGCGATTAGAATCCTAGAACAAGTCATCTTCTTATGTAATTATTCTTCCATAATGATCATGTTCAGCTTCAGTCGGCGCTTGACTGCGAGTTCCTTTAATCACCATGTTTCATATTGATAGAATAGGTTCAAGGTTTGCAGAATATATATAAGACAAACATATTATGATGGTAATGTCTTGGAAAAGTATCTGGAATATCATAAGCATAAAGTCTGAAAGCATATAAAAATAACATAAAAAAAAGCCAATATTTGAACCCATCATTTCCCCCCAACTAGACTTTTGCTTGACCTCAAGCAAAAACACTCAAGTAAACACCTAGGGAAAAGATTATAATGCAAAGTATTCTTCCTAAGGTCCACATCCTCTCTGACACCCTGTCCCTGCTTGAGATAAAAACCATTATAGCATGCAAGTCTATCCAACCTGATTGATTCTGCACTCCTGCACTCATCACTTCTTCCTCCTACCCAGTATGGTACTGGATAAAAGAGAATAGGAGGGTGATAAGTAAGGGGTAGCCATGCCACTCCTCTTTTCTCTGAGATCTGGATGTACCTGCGCAATCTCTCAAGCATATTCATGAAATTGTGGAAAGAGTGAGGCTCTTTCCTCTATAATTCTAGGGTTAGACTATCCCATCTATTTTGCACATACCTCTGACATTTCTGAATAATAGACACTGCTAACCTCTGTATCCTTCTATAATCTTTGAGTCCCAAATCCATAATTACTTTGAGTGCTAACCATTGGGTCAGGATCACTTTGGGATTTAAGGATTCTTTCCTAATCTGCAGTGGCACTTTCTTTTCTTGTTCCTCATACCTATCCATCAGTTCCCCTCTAAGCTGCTCATTTTTGAAGTATGATAACAATCCTCTAACTTGAAAATCACCAACATAAATCAAGGGGTTCCACTCTGAGTCTTCTTCCATCAAGTAATTGTGCAAACAATATTCACATAACTGGTCTTGTTCCTCCAGAATGACTTCTTGAAATAACTAGAAAAAATTATGCCTTGAATAGATAGAAATAGACTGATCATTAATGAATCTATTAAACTGAAAACTCAGAAATTTTTCTTTAAGAAACAATGCATAAACTCTTGGTGGGGGTCTACACTCAATGATTTGAATTGCTCTGTCAATTACCTCAGTCAGCTTCCCTTCCACCCTTTTCAATTCAGATTTTTTGCTTTCTAATGATGCATTAAGAATCTGTTTCTCTTTCTCCCAGTTTTCCTTTTCTTGCCTGAATTTATTATTGAACTTCACCAATTCAAAACCCAAAGATAGAATAGTGAGGCATGTTGGAGGTCTTATTACAGGAGGCTGCAGAATTGGTGCTTCTCTTCCCTCATTTTCCATTTTACTATCAACCACCTGTGCCAATAAATCCATATTGGTTCCATGACCATAAGTGTGAATTTTCTCCTCCAACTCTTGTATTCTTATCACTTTTTCCTCATATTATTTCTTTGTTCTTCTAATTGTTTTATCCTAGTAAGGGCTTCTTGAAGTTCCTGCCTTATATTTCTATCTTCCAACAACTCTTTTTCTTTTCCAAAATCAAAACTTTCATCCTTGTTTTTAGTAACATAAAAAATTTCTTTAGCAGGGCTACCAAGAACTGATTTTCCCATCTTTGCAATGAAAATGTCTTTTGAATTAGAACCAAAGGATGAACCTTCTTCGTTTAGAAGGTATACTAGCATCAGTAGGAGCATTCTTAGGGGCATTTCCTTCCTTTTCTGAAGCTGTGTCCAACAATGTTGGATCTTGCTGCTACTGTGCTTCTTCCTCTTCTACTTTCCCTTCCTCCATATCAACTCTTTTTCCCACATTCTGTCTCTTTAGCCTTCCTGAATGCCTAGGTGTGATAGTTTCTGGCTTCTCTTCACTTTTTCTCTTTTTCTTACTTCCCCTCTTCTTCCTCTCCCCTGCACCCTTCTCTTTCTCAACGCTCTTATGCTTCTCTACATTCTTCTTACTCTTCTTCTTCTTAGAAGAAGTAGAAGCATCACTTCTCATAGCTTCTCTCATAGGTTTAGGGTTAGGAGGTGAGGGTTCTTCTACTGTCACTGACCTAGTTTCTGGAGGAATTTCTTCTTGTGGCTCTTCCTTTTCAGGTTCAACTTCAAGTTCAATATCTGGTTCAACATTAGGTTCAGCATCTAGTTCTGGCTCCTGTTGAGGTTCATCTACTTCCAATAATTCTGAAATATCCATGCATTGTTTAAAAGCATCCCAATTAACCTGTGGGTATTGAATTCTCAAACTCCTTTTAACCAACAGAGCTATCAAACAATGATGGGACAGTGTAGTCTCTATTTGCCTTTTCTGATACTCAAATGCCATTCTTTTCAACATATTATAAAGATAATTGGGAACATTAACTAGCTTGTCATGATGCAGGTGATTCAACAACTTAAAATGTGCAGTATACAACAAATTATGTCAACCATCACAGGTAATATATTTGATAATATATGATGCACATTTCCCCCAAAAGAATGGAAGGGATAATATCTTTGTACCTTGTGTGGTCAAGTCCAGGTTCTCACCATGCTCATAAAATTCTTCCCTCACCGTAGATGCATCAGCATGGGCTGGATACTTAGACCCTGTACGTGGTAAGCCGGTGACTTGGGCAATGGCTGTTTCAAAGGCATCCACAATCAATCCCCTAACTGTGGCTTCGTCATACTGCAACGTTGCTGCAAAATCCCTTGCCATTTCATTATCATACTTAGTTAATTTCAAAAAATAGTCTAACCACCCCACTCTGGTAAAGAGCGGTAGAACCAATACATCCTCTAATATATCCTTATGCACCAATGGCTCTCTTCTGATGACATCACCCCCCATTGTACCTATATTCTGCACTATTATCAATTCTTAATTTTGCCTAATTTCAATTTTACCACCTTCAAAAGATTGCCTTTCAATTCTCCCCCCAACTGTAGCTTTTAGAGCTCTTTGATATTAAAAATTTTGAGATTGAATTTTTTTAAAATTTCAGCTCACTCACAGGGAAACAATAAGCTCACAATTTAGGGCAGGTCAACTATCGTGGAAAATGACACATGAAAACATTGACAGCTTCTAAAAACTTGGTGGCAAAAATAAAAAAATGACTGACCATATACCCCTCCCCCCAACTGAAAGGTGAAGTGACCACACTTCACGAATGAATTTGCAGGGATGAAAGAGTAATGATTACATGGAAAGGGTGATATATTGCCGCATGCATGAAATAAACAAAAGTAATAATGAATATAAATAGAAATTTTAAATTAATCATTAAAGGTTACCTTATGTGCGTCTGTTATGGAGAGCATTGAGTGGTGTGCCTTGGAACTGGAGATCATGTACTTGGCATTTATTAGGCATGAGCAGAGTGAAATGCATAAAGTAGATGGGAGGGTGGCAGGTACGTCAGAATTGATGCGATGAGACAGATTGTAATAGTTGATGTAACAGCTTGGGAATGTGATTTGAACAAGCATACCGCAACTGTTGGTTTATTGAAAATGGATGAAGCACGTGTAGAAAGAATGAAATGTGCAGGAAGAAGAATGGAATGTTGCCAAAGTGTTGAGAATTTCCACAGACACTTGTTGCTACGAGAACCCGCAATACACGTCCCGACCGAATGTGTACATAAATATTATACCAAGTCCCAACTACAACAGGTCCCTACTACACGTTAAACACATGTCCCTCTGAGAGTGAAAAACAAGTCCCTTTGAGAGTGAAAATAGGTCCCTCTAAAGTTGACTGTGGTCATCGTTGATAATGTGTTGTGTGTGCATGTGATGTATAAAGTATGAAAAATTAGGTCTCAGTGACAGGGGTTGAGTATTACAACTCAACCTCTGCATCACTAGACAGGATTGGTTGATCATCATCTAACGGTGTATCAGTTGGTGTTACAGAAACTTCATCAGGAGTGCCAGGAGTACCATATTGAGTAGCTAGAGAAAAAAGAAAGTCCTCCTTCTGAAGTGGCTTCTTATACAATTTTAGCCTGTGTCCATTTACTAGCAATGAAAACTGAACTTCATCAATTGTCTGTAATGGGACTGCACCATTAGGAAAGACTTGTTTAATCTCATAGGGTCCCAACCACCGAGACTGAAGCTTGCCCTTGAAGTCCTTGTATCCTGAATCATAGAGGAGTGCCCAATCACCAGCAGTGAATTCTTTAGTCTTGATGTACTTGTCATGCCATTTGGCTCTTTGTTTCTGTATGACCTCTATGTGATGGATGGCTTCTAACCAGATTTCATCCAGGGCATTCAAATGTTGTAGTCTATCCTGTTGAGCTGCAGTCAAATCCATCCCTAATTCCACTATTGTCCTCAAGGTTTTGTATTCAAATTCTATAGGCAGGACTGTTGTCTTTCCATAGACCAATTCATAAGGTGTAAACCCTGTAGTTGTCTTCTAGGTAGTTCTATATGCCCAAAAAACTTTTGGTAGCCTAGAAACCCAATCTCTTCTATGAAGTTGTACTGTCTTTGTCAAGATGTTCTCAATTTCTCTATTTGTGACTTCGACCTGACCATTAGCTTGAGGATGGTAGGAAGTGGACTTCTTGTGTCTAATATGATATTCCTCCAATAGTCTGGTGATTAAATCAAATGTAAATTGTGGTCCTTGATCAGTTACTGTCTCCCTTGGCACACCATATCTAGTGAAGATGTCCTCATACAAGAATTTGGCCACATTGCCATCTCTGGCAAACTATAAGGCTTTAAATTCCACCCATTTAGTTAAGTAATCACTACATACCAGGATATATTCCTTGTTGTTTGATGTAGGAGAAATAGGACCAACAAAATCTAGCCCCCACTTATCAAAAGGAGCCAATGAGATTTGTGGCTGCAAAGGCATCTCATCACTTCTTGTAGGTCTTCCCATTCTTTGACATCTATCATAGCTTCTAGTATACTTGACAGCATCTTTATGAAGTGTTGGCCAGTAATATCCTGTTGTCAATATTTTGAAGGTTGTCCTTTTGGCTGCAAAATGTCCCCCACAAGGTTCATCATGACAGGCCTTCAATATACCAAACACCTCATCCTCTCTGATACATCTCATAATATTATTTGGGCCAGTATAGAATAGGAATCCAAAAACTAAGAATAAGGAAAACATTTGTGAACTAGCTACCTTTTCTCCCTTGGAGAAAAGTAACCTGGAATCTTGAAGATGTCGTCTCTCCTCCTATCATGTCCTCTGCAGCAGTCTTTATATTTTTCCATGAACTTTATCTTCATGGTAACTCAGTTTGGAATGACATCTTTCCCCAACCCCATAAACCATCTTAAAGCAGCATCTTTTAATGTGGCAAGGAATATCTTGAGTCTGTAAGGATCAGTGGTGTAGTCATAACTCCTACACAAGACATCAAACTCGAACAGGAAAGTGTCAGGATCTTCAGTCACCAAGCCGTAGAAAATAGGCAATGCAGAAGGTGGTATATTTTTTTAGAGTAGCAGCCCGTGCTTGGTCTAGGATAGGGAACTCAAACGTTGCTTGTCCTGGAGGATCCTCCACTGCAACATCTGCCATGGTTCTAAAGGTCCCTTCTATAGTTGTGGAAGAAGCTGATGAAGATGTAGAAGGTGTTGATGAAGATCTATGAGGAAATTCTTCTTCAGTACTTTCTACTGTATAATTTATAAAGTCAGCTATTTCTTCACTATCCTAAAAATTTGAAGGGAGGAATCTAACTCAGTTATCTCTCTGCCTCCACATACAGTGAATTTGGCTTTATATTCCAGCAGTCCTGCACAATGTTAGTATCCTTTTTGGTGTTTCCTAAAAAATGAATTTATTAATCCTAATGCTGGAATAAAAATTTAAACTATGAAAGTGTATAGAAACAAATGAGCCTATGAAGGTAGTACCATCCCCAGCAACAACACCAAAAATGTAGAGGAAAACTAATGCGTTGTAGACTTAGCATAATTCAGGGGTAAACCTATTTGAATAGTCCACTCTATCATTGCATTCCTACATTAAATTATCAACCAAGTGTTAGGGTTAGTCGGCAGAAGATATCAATTAAATGCAAATAGAGATTAAACTGAGGAATGAAAATACATAGAAATAATAACAATGAGAGACAAGTTTTAACGTGGTTCACCCAAACTCAGGCTACATCCACCAAACAGAGAGTCCAATATTATTATCCAGTAAATCAAACTGATTACAATCAGCAATCCCTGCAACTCAATACTGCTGCGAAATGCTACAATACAATTTATCAAAACCCTAACCCTTAGCCGCTTTTATCAAGCCTTTTTGTCAGTTACAAAATAGGATTTTTTTTAAGTTGGTCAATGAAAAAATAACTCCCACTGCCCCTTGACCCCGTCTTGGGGGCGTTGCCCCTTGACTTCGTAGGAATTTGGGGGGAAACTGCACCGATAAAAGTGGGGTAAATTTAATCTCCGAGTCTGATTAGGCTCCATATAACAACAATCTCCCACTTGGAGACTGATCAGACTCCACACCATATCATCTCCCACTTGGAGACTGATCATAACACCACTAATCCTGTAGCTCCCACTGGAAATAAGCACCCTAGACTCTACTGTTCTATTTTTGTTATTTTCAGTCTAGAAGACCAACCGAAGCTGAAGAGGAGCTCAACTTCTCCCTTGTCACTGCCTTTGTAAACATATCCGCTGGATTGTCATCTGTATGTATCTTTGCCAGCTGTAATTGTCCATCATCCAACACTGACCGAATGAAGTGATACCTCAACTGTATGTGTTTGGTCTTTGAATGCAAGGCATAATTCTTTGCAAGATGTATGGCACTTTGACTGTCTGTATACAAAGAACTGTTAGCCTGTTGTTTGCCCAATTCTTTCATGAAAGATTGCAGCCACAATACTTAGAATAGTACGAATAGAAGTCATCTTGACAACCGAAGAAAATATCTCATCAAAATCAATGCCCTTTTTCTGTGCAAATCCTTTTACAACTAACCTGGCCTTAAATCTTTTCTTACCTCCACCTTCCTCTTTTAGCCTGTAAACCCATTTGTTTGGTAAAGTCTTTTTACCTGCAGGTAACTTACATAATTCCCAAGTCTAATTTTTTAGCAAGGAGTCCATTTCTTCTTTCATTGCAAGCTCCCACTGAACCTATGTATCCACCTTCATAGCTTCATCATACCCTTTTGGTTCACCAGCATCTGTTAACAAAATAGAATACAAAGAGGGAGAAAACCTTTTAGGAGGTCTACTTATCCTTGTTGACCATCTAACATTCACTGGAGTTTGTGGTATTTCTGGTTGCTGTTGCGGAGCATGAGGAACCACTAGAACATCACTATTTGGAGTATCATCCAGCACCACATAATCTTTTTTTTTTCTCATGCTGCTGCAACTAATCGTTGTACAATACCTTCTCATTGAATATAACATCCGTGCTTCTCATAATTTTCTGATTTTTAAAATCCCAAAGCCTATAACCAAATTCATTAATGCCATATCCAATGAAGGAACACTTTTTTGATTTTGCATCCAACTTGGTTCTATTTTTAGAATCTATATGTACAAATGCTTCACATTCAAAGGTTTTGAGAAAAGAATAACTCACCTTCCTACCTGTCCATGCTTCCTCTGGAATACCACAACCCAAAGGAACTGAAGGACCTCTATTAAATAAATATACAACAGTGTTGACAGCCTCTGCCCACATGTTTAAAGGCAGCCCAACATGTAATCTCATGGTCCTTGCACACTCCATTTTCTTGTGGAGTCCCTCGAACCGTTTTCTGCCTACGGATTCCATTAAAGGAACAATAATCTTCAAATTCTTTACTGCAATACTCACCACCATTATCAGATCTAAGACATTTTAATCTTCTACCCGTCTCATTCTCAACCAAGCTTCTCCATTTCTTAAATGTTTCAAATACATCAGATTTCTGTCTAAGGAAATAAATCCAGACCTTCCTAGTTACATCATCTATGAATGTAACATAATACCGAGAGCCACCAAGAGAAGATACCTAAGCTAGTCCCCATACATTTGTATGCACAAGCTCCAACTTTTCATTTTTCTTTTGCTTCCCATCCTTGAGAAAACTGACTCTCTTTTATTTTCCATACATACAACTTTCATAGAAATCTATATTAATACATTTCAGACATGGTAAAACTTTATTAGAATGAAGTACCTTCATACCTTTTTCACTCATATGCCCAAGTTTGTTATGCCACAGCGTTGTCTCAGAACCTGCATCAACTTTTCCAGCCTCTTCCTGCAAACCTGCAGCAACTGTTCCTGAACCTGTTTGTTTTTTCTCTGTAACAGCTAAAGTAGAAGGAACAATATGACCTGTACAAAGATATAAGGTGCCTATTTTCACACCTTTTGCTACTACTAAGGCACCTTTTGAAACCTTGCAATTTTTATCAGTAAATGTAACAATGCAATCTTGTTCAGTTAGCTGCCCTGCTGAAATTAAATTCCTACTGAGCCTTGGAATGTGCCTTACCTCTTGTAGTAGCCAATGATTCCCATTCTGCAACTTAATCTTGATTCTTCCCTTTCCAACAATCTGACAGGGTTCGTTATCTCCTAAATAAACTAGCCCAAAATCCCCTTGGACATAATCAAGAAAATAACTCTTATGGGGCGTAGCATGAAATGAGGCCCCTGAATCTAAAACCCATGAATCATCAGCATTATCTAGGGAAAGAATCAATGCATCATCTTTAGACTTAGTATTTACCACATTTGCCTCCTTATTATCTTTTTGTTTGTCTCCTTCTTTATTTTTTCAAGACCAACAATCATTCTTCAGATGGCTTGCTTTCCCACAGTACTAGCAATCCTTCGGTCCTCTGGTTTGGGATCTCTTGTCCTTTGATTTTCCTCGTGACTTCCCATGGCCTCCAGAACTTTTTCCTCTCTCTTTTGATCTGCCCCTACTTTCTGCATTCAAAACACTGCCTGATTTGGATCCACCTGTGATTTTCCTACGAATTTTCTCACTCAGAATAACACCAACAACATCATCAAATTTTAGGGTATTTGAACCAGAAACAGAGTTACTAACTGCCATTACCAAACTATCCCAGCTTTCAGGCAATGAACATAATATCAAGAGAGATCTAACTTCTTCATCAAATTTTACATTTACAGAAGTCAATTGACTGACAATTGTATTAAATTTATTTAAATGATTTGTCACAGATCCACCTTCAGCCATTTTCAGATTAAACAAACGCTTCATGAGAAATACCTTATTTGAGGCTGAGGGTTTTTCATACAATTTAGCCAAAGCTTTCATCAGACCATCTGTTGTCTTCGCTTCTGTTATATTGAATGCCACTGATGGTGCCAGGCACAACCGAATGGTTCCCAGTGCCTTTCTATCAAGAATATTCCAATCCTCATCAGACATTGTTGTCGGTTTCTTGGCTACTCCTTCCAACGACATCCATAAATCCTTTTGATAGAGGTAATCCTCCATCTGCATCTTCCATAACTGATAGTTCTGCCCATTGAATTTATTGACCTTCAATTTACCTTCGTCCGCCATTGCTCCCATTCAACCGTGAGACTTTCCTGTAGATGATAATCGAACACAACCCGCTCTAATACCACTTGTTAGGGTTAGCCGGTAGAAGATATCAATTAAATGGAAATAAAGATTAAACAGAGGAATGGAAATACACATAAATAATAACAACGAGAGACAAGTTTTAACGTGGTTCACCCAAACTTGGGCTACATCCACCAAACAGAGAGTCCAATATTATTATCCAGTAAATCAAACCGATTACAATCAGCAATCCCTACAACTCAATACCGCTGTGAAATGCTACAATACAATATATCAAAACCCTAACCCTTAGCTGCTTTTATCAAGCCTTTTTGTCAGTTACAAAATAGGGTTTTTTATGTTGATCAATGAAAAAATAACTCCCGCTGCCCCTTGACGCCGTAGGAATTTGGGGGGAAACCGCGCCGATAAAAGTGGGGTAAATTTAACCTCCGAGTCTGATTAGGCTCCATATAACAACACCAAGGAGCGTAAGCTTATGATGGCACTTGCACTATATGTGCCTCCAAGACTCATATCTATCCTAAACTATCTTATCCAAACCTACTTAGAGTATTCTACTTGGATGGAATTCTTAGAAATACAAAAACAGTAAAAACAACTACAGAACCTAGTGGCTACATGTACCTGCAACATAAGCTGTAGATAACCATATTCAACAGGGAATTATAGAATTAACTCAAAATATCAAAAATGATAAAAGAACTAACACTAACCTCCAGAGGACTTAAAGTAGACAAAGCATGCACTCGTTCATGAATCACAACTACTGGAAATAGTAATTAGGATATTTTACTTAACTCACAATGTAATTTATGAAATAGCAGAAAAATAGTTTTAACTAAGACTGCATAAATAAATAAGGAAATACATGAAGTGAAGATCAATACCTTGAGTGGACAACTCAGGGGACTATCTCACTTAACTGGAAATCAAATCTAGTTCAGATTCTCACTCATTCTCATAACACATAGTTGTATTTAATTCATATCATAAATAGGATCTTTTCATATTGTATTCAATAAAACATGTTTGGATCTTCCAACATAGAAAAATAGAGTAACAGTTGAGCAACTATAAAGTAAAGTAACTTGAAAAAAACTAACTTGACATCGAACTCATCCCTCCTAATTTATACAGAAACGGGAGAGTGTTATGTAACTACCAACTAACTTTGATCATCAATCCATCCCTAGATATCAGGGTACAAGTTTGAGATCAATTTATTAATCTAACTGAACAGAGGAAGTAGAGTCCTATTCAAACATAAATTCCTATACAACGGCTCATATATGAAACACACGAGTTGCGATTAGAATCCTAGAACAAGTCTTCTTCTGTATGTTGGTATTCTTCCATAATGATCACGTTCAGCTTCAGTTGGCGCTTGACTATGACTTCCTTTAGTGCCCTATTTTGCAATGTGTTGCGAATTCTCTTCTCCTAGATGCCACATACTCACTGCTACACAGGGGTTAATCCATAGAACATATGCATGCAAATAACCTTCATAATTAAACTATAAAATCTCATCTATATGCATACATACTCATGTCTAACTCATTCAATTGACAAATATTATCACCATGTTTCATATTGACAGAATATGTTTAAGGTTTGCAGAATATATAAAAGACAACATATTATGATGGTAATGTCTTGGAAAAGTATCTAGAATATTATAGGCATAAAGTCTGAAAGCATATAAAAATAACATAAAAGAAGCCAATATTTGAACCCATCAAATGTCATGCCTTGATCAATGTAGAGTTGAGTATGAAGTCATATTAAGATGGGAATTAGAAACATCAAGAAGATACATTGATACTAGAAGCACTAAGATAATCAGATGTGTTGTTGATATTGGGAAGATCTTATTGGTGGCCTGAAGTATATTATATGATCTCTCCTACTATTCTTAAGAATGCATGTGTTGATACAAAGAAGGTTTGGCCTCCAAAAGTTGGTGAAAGTTTCTATTACATGATGACTACTTTTGAAGACTATATGGGAGATTGCTTCAAATTTTAATTCTCTTGATGTTGTGCCTCTGCAGATTGGAAGATAGCTTCATACAATTTCAAAGCATGTATCTTCCAAGTTTCATGATGTTTGGATTACTGGAAGGGTGTTTTGCAGTTGACAGTTTAAAGATTATGTTGGTTCTAAAGATGACATTATCTATACGATAATGTTTGGCTCCACATTCCTCCACATTTGCAGTTATGGCTATGCAGTTTTGGAACTGTGTTTAAGGTGTTGTGAAGATGATAATTCCAAAGTTTCAGATCATCTATCCTTTCATCGTGAAACTTATGCATGATAGAGTACCAACATGTGTTCTGGCAAAGTAAGGTGGTGTTGAAGGCTTGTTAGAATGTTTCGCATTCCTCTAGATGTGAATTTTTGCCTTTGCAGTTTTGTGGACATGTTTATGGATGTGCATTACATGCTTCCTTGTAGTTTCAAGTTTCTTCATGGTTCGCAAGCTTAGATTTTCAATGACAGTATGTTGCCGTGTGTTTCAAATGACTTGTTCTCAGAGTTCATGGTTGAAGATGTGCGGCACAAAATCTTTAATGTACGGAGGTAAATGAGTGTTTGAAGATATTGTATGAGTCCTGTAAACTCATTTGGAAGAGTTTCATGAAGATCTTTCTTGTTTCCAGTTCTGCACAAGGTTTTCAAGTTGTTGTGGTCGTTATGCTTCAAGTTTCATATATCTTTGCTTAAGGCTGTCCTATTTTCAAGTGAGCAGAGTGTGCAGATGTAATTCCTTGATGTTTGAAGCTATGAAGGATGTGATGGATCTAGTTAAGCAAGTGTTGATGTCCACAAGGCATGAGTCTTCTGTTGGTGTAGCGTGTAGTCATGTTTAGGACTTGTCCCCTACATGTTTCATGTTGTGTGTTGTCTGGCAGACTTATAAATGTATTTTTCCTATTGTCTCTAGCCAAAAAGCAATGTAATCAATGCAATATCATGTATAAATTGTAAATCAAATTGAGTTAGGTGAGGTGGGATTGCAAAGTGATTGTTAAGGTTTGCAAGCAAGAAAAGGAGTAGAATGACTGCATTATGATGTGCGACTGAAGGAGAAAGAGAAGATGTGTTAAAAGCTGTCCTAATTCATCTTGAAGACAATTGTGTGACAGGAAGGAAGTGAAGAGTGTGCCTAATTGATCCAATTATCAGAAGAAGCAAAATTGCAATCATCAAAGGTGTGAATCTCAATGTCAGTTTTCAGGCAATAGAAGGACTGTCATATTGTAATCTTTTCTAAGTTCGTTCTCAATTCAGGGAGTAGTTATTTCCTTGGGTTGTAGCCCTAAAACAAAGTCTGCAGGGAGTTGTATCTTCCTTGGGAGTGACCCTAAAGCAAAGTTTCCAGGGAGTAGTATCTTCCTTGGGTTATAGCCCTAAAACAAAGTCAACAGGGAGTTGTAGCTTCCTTGGGTTGTAGCCCTAAAACAAAGTTGTAATTTTGAGCTTCATATATTGTGAGTTAATCCTCACCGTTGTTTTTCCCTTCTTGGGTTTTCCACATATATCTGGTATTATGTGTTGATGTGCTTTGTGTTAATCTTTCATGCTTATGTTGATACTGTAATGCTTAAGTTTTAATCTGCTCTGGAGGATCTGAAATTTGATTAAATACCGATTCACCCCCTCTCTTAGTATCCTGGCGTGTTAAAAAAAAACCAGGGTATTCATCTCTTTTATTAGCAACAACAAATATATAGTTTTTATCAATCAATACAAATGATTTAATCCTAATTATATATTGAACTCTTCAAGGCATATGAAGAGACAAGAAAACATGGGAGCTGGAAGGTCAGTGATGGTTGGACTTCACAACCAAACAAATGCCTCACTCATCACAAAAACATCCATCACTTCGTTGTTTATTCTAACATATTAATAATATTTTTTCTTAAAGTTTTGCAGTATTACTTGATCTATAGTAATAATTATTAGTTTTATGTTATTAAAATAAATGTATATTTTATTCTTTATCCTTTTCAAAAAAAATTATTTGTATTATAAATTTATTTTTAAAATTTTAAAATTTAATTTTTAATCAAACAAAAGAATATTTACCATTATATAAGACTTGTTAAAAAATTTAAAAAAGAAAACAACACGAATAATTCTTCCCATATAATTAGATAGCATATACATGTAACAAATTTTATATTACTATCATTGGCGAAAATAAGGAGAAGATTGAAGAAATGAACTAACTTTATCCACTAGGAGATATTTTCCTTAGTAATTCATTACAAATTTAAAAATCGTTGATTTTAATGAAATTACGAACCACAAACAAAAAAGATATATCCATTCCGAGATTCCTTTGAGTGGTTTCCTTCTTGCAAATATAAAGTAAAAAACAAGGTGCATAAATTTTTATTCACTATTGACGAGTGGCATAGCTGCATGCCTAAGACTGACAAATGTAAGACAAATGAATAAATCCATGTTTTTCTTTCACTTTGAGCACAATGATTATAGATCTCATAGGGCTCCTTCTATTTTAAGCCCATCAGTTGCCAAACAATATTAGAAAGATGATTTTGATGTTGCCTTGATCTTTCAAGATGTTTGTGTTGCCCTACATTTAAAGACAAAATGTGCAGTGGAAGTGCAGTGTTATCCACATGTACAAATCTTAAATATGATTTGATCTAGATCTGCATTTATGAACAATAATATTTTCTTGAGATAATAAATACAACCATTGAAATTGTGACACCTGAAAATCTTTTGTAATCTTGTGGGATGAAAATAGTTTGACGTTGAACTGAGAATTATTTTCAGGTGAGACAATTTTCCAAGCTCAAAAGCCCACACTAAATATCCTATTGATTAACAAGAGTCTGCATGGAATCAAAATTTCATCGTAGAGACACAGTGAGGACGTCAACCAATTGGGCTTTGCCAAAAGCACCCCTGTATTTGTCCACAACATGATCAATAGAAATATACCTTCCTCACTCTTCCCTCCATCATTTGAAAGGCAAGAGACATTAATCAAATGTTGGTTTAGAGATTTTGAAGCTTCCATAGCCATCAAGTTACAAAATGATGTTGTTGTTCTCATTTATAAGGTTGTTTTTGCTCCATTGGATTCAAAATATTCAAAAAATTTCTAGGTGTACAGATTGTTAAGAAAATAGGTTAGATAAAACCAAAATATAACATCATCAATGAATAAATATTGATATCAAACAACACACAAACACAATAAATTTACGTGGTTCACCAAAGTGGCTACATCCACGGGAGAAGCGGTATTTGTTCCTTTTTATTAATCACAACAATTACATGAAAAATTCTCCTCGAAAAACTAATGTTTTTCAAAGAAGATGAAGGGACAAAAAATGGGGGAGATGAAATGAACAGTTGGACTTCGTAACCAAACAACCTCCCACTTGAAGTCTGATCCATGCTGCAAATAATCATGCTCATAGATGCCACCTGCTTTTCCATGGCCTATTGTCATATGTTTACCAGACCAAGAGAAGCTCTATAGAACTCCAACTTCTCTTTTGAAACAACCTTAGTAAATACATCTACTCTTCTCCCACTTATTGCACAAGGGGTCAAACAAGTAAAATCAAACAAGGAAACAATTCATATGCCCAACATGTACCCTGTAAACATCCAAGTGTTCCATGTGCTCCATCAAGATACCTACAACAATAATCAAGGTGGCCACCATCTCAAACGAGAATACTCTTATCTTGCATCATGCCAAACCATGAAAGATAATATCCTTCAAAAAATGCCACGCTAAATTGTCACATAGAAGCAAGAAACCTACATCAATTGATATCCAAACACAAAAACCAAATCCAACATGGTAACAAATAGGCCTATGTAGCTGACAAGAATCAAGCACCATAGTTGGAATAGCAACCACAACTAGTTGCTAACACACCCAACTAACCATACCTCCAAGGTCTCAACAACATCAGTAAACTTATGCCAACAACATATCCAACCCATATTGTAGCTCTCATCCTTGTATAATCCACTGTCTTGCTCAAAGTTACCATCTCCCATGATAACAAACAGACTAAAGCCATTGATGTGTAAAAAATATGAAGACCCTTGATATTGTAGTCCAATGAAAAATAATCTAACCAAAGACACCATACATCCTAGGACTCATATTGCATGAGCAAAGTCAACCAAAGCAACTCAAAGTCTACCAATTAGCACTTACAGAAAAGGTGTGGCTAATAATTAAATCATGTAATACCTAGAACAATCACAGTGATCTACAAACTACAACCAACCTACTGCAAAACAAAGCATACTTCCACAAATAATTTTCTTCTCATTCTCTCTGTGATGCCACGTGATGCAACCCTAGAGTGTTAGACTAACAAGAGACAAAATTACAGATATATATATTGAAGCTAAAATATGCTTTATACATTAAAATAACAAAATTAATACAACATTAAATGTAATGTACAACTAACATCTCTAGGGAACAAAACTACATTAGATAGAATTATAACCATACAAGTGTTATGCATCACAATGCAACAGAAGAATAATACTTTATACATTTGCTGAGATAAATGATTACAAGATTACAAGGCCGATTACATCAGTTTACAAATTGATACAATTGTGAATGAATACTACAACTTAGAAAGTGTAAAACAAATATGGAATTGGAACACTTCTGCACTGGACTCGAACCAAACATCCAAGAAGGCCAATGGATAGCTCTGCCTCCCAACCATGTGGAACCTTGAGGTCCACCCCTTTGAGCTAGGAGATAACAGTGAGGTTCCACAAGGTCCAAGTTACAACATTGAATACAACAACAAGGTACAGACTCCATGCAGACAAATAGGATAACAAGGCTGCATAGACAAGATAGTACTCGCAAAAACAAGACAAATCAAATCATCAAGACAAGTTTGCACTCCAGAGGTAACAACAAAAGATAAATAAGAAGTAGCTACGCTGCAGTAGGGAGTGTCATCGCATGGTCCTAGCATGGGTTTTCCAGGCTATCTCTCACTAGAAGTCATCCCCCATCTATGGTTTTCCTGGCGACCTCTCTATAGGCACCGACCCCATAGGGTGACACATGCGGAGCCAACACTTCCTCTCATGGAGACAAGGAAGTCAACCTTGCCAACCAGGCCTTCTCATCCCATCCTTAGCCTGTGAAAGCACTCAAGGCACGGGTGAGGCATCATACTTATCTTGTTATATGGATCACAACCCAACCCACCTAGATCAATTATTTAGTTATCACTTGCTTACAACTTCCATGGGGTTTTCCAAGCAGCCACTTTGGGCACCAGCCCCACCATGGAAGCCACTCTCCCACATACAACTAGCACTCCTAATCAATATTCAAGTTCAATACATGCAAGGGCAAGGAAAATGTAAACATCTGTCTTTTACAATCCACCACATTCCAATTTTTCACCTCAACAATAACGCTTTTCCTTTCCCACTAAAATCACTCATTTGTACAGATTGACAACAGAATAGATTAAGGACCCAAAAACATAAAGCCTAACCTCTGGAGTTGGTAATTGCACACAAAGCCACTTACTAAAATCCATCTCACAACATAGGACAAGGATTAAGATGATTTATGACTCAAGACAAAATAACACAATAACCAAATTGCGTCAACACAAAATCTGATACTAACAATTAGTAATGGGATTTTGACCACACCATAAGAACATCAATGGATGATATAAACCGACAATTATCACAAAGTTCCTACATTCTTTAAAAAGAAATAAAAATAGCATATGCTATGACATCTAACATTCACGGAACATGGTTAACATATTACAAACATAACTAGCAATTTTATATTTAACAAGGTAAACAATATTTGGTTCACGCACTATTATTACCCTTTTGAAACTAGTATTGCAATTCAAATCACTCTTAAATTTTCTATCCCAATATATATGTACTAAAATAATGTATCATGGAATCATAACTACCCAATTTATGAGTATACTAATATTAATACTTAATCTTAACATTATAGCACTAATATTACAAAATGCTCTATTCCAACTCAAATTTAATCACTTAACATTCTTACATATCCTAAACACATTTCTATCCGTAAATGTTTCTAAAGAAATTTATTACAGATCTATTCTAACAAAAGAATTGTTAACTAATTTACTACAAAAAGTTAAACCTATTAACAAAATAAGATTAATCTAAACTTTACTTTAATGGCCTCCTACAATTAATCTTACTCTATTAATACTAAGCATATACTTACTTTTGGAAAGGGAAAACTTAACAACTTTTATACTCTGAGAATAATAAAATAGTATTTTTTTATCTATAAACTACATTTCAATAAAATTTGATTATAAAAAGAATGGAACTAACACATTCCCATATTTCCCATATAGCAACTATGAGAAACAAAATTTAAACAAACACTAACTTTCTACACTTCTATTTTCTTTCCTAAGATTGCTAAACCAAACTTAGACTTATAAGATTTATAAAGAAAACTGGCTTTTAGAAATGAAATTATATGAGAAACAACGATTAAAAGAATAGAAGACTTCAATATTCACAGTTGATCTCACGCCAGAAAGAGGAATCTTGTCAGAATAAAAGTCTCAAGAAAGAACCGTAATTGCATGATACACACAAAATGGAATTATTGAAATGTTAGCGGCAAGCATAAAGCTAGAATGGAGCATGATCTAGCCAATGGCATACAGAATGCAAAATGGCAGATATAGCTCATGACATTTGTCAGAAAACTTCAAGGGCGACGCCTCAGGGAAAGGGATGTTCGAAGGTTAAGCACGAAATGGATTTCACAAGGGATGTTCTCATAGTCTTCAAATTTATGGTGCGCATGGAACATATCCTAACATTGCAAGTTTTGCTTGTTTTACAGATACATGCTATCACGCAGGTTTAGTGGCGATCGCTATGCATACAATAATCACTTTAGTAAACCCTCATTTGATAGCACTGTAGGTTAATCGCTATATGTGCATGGTTGACCTACTGGCCTGTGTTGGCTAACTAGAAAACACCTAATTTCACGCCAGAACGGGGAAGGCAGAACTAGGTTTCAAAGGCAAAAGAGAAGGCAACTCTCACATAGAGATACATCCCTACTTGCAGTGAATGACAGAGGGAGGATAACAAGAGGTGGTCAAACGGCGGTGTTAAATGGGAAGAGGAAGCTAGAATAAAAGGGTTCGCTGAAACAAGAAAACATACGACGACCTCCATTGATTTTGGCTGAGGTAAAATTTGCAAATAAAATTCCACTTTGGCTTAATCGATTATAGATTAACAATATAAGCACTTCATTATTCGGCTCAAATTTGATAAGCTCAAGCTGAGTGAAGGCGTGGTCAAGGGCAACTACATTCGAACACACAGAGTACAGAACGATTTAAGATACAATAAGATTTAAATTCCAAGCTACAGAAATACAAATTTCACACACAGAGAGTCAGCATATACATACCCGAATTTCAGTCCCCTTCAGATCTTCTCCATTTCTCGTAACAAATTCTTTGTTTTTCCCCCAATTTCTGTCTTCCTCCCCCCACACAACAACCCCCGAGTACCATTAAAAACCATGGCAAACTCATAAATTGCCATAATCATGCATCTGTTACCAAGAATCCCCACTCCTCCGAGAATTTTAAAATTTTACTAATAATAGAGATTTCACAAATCTGAAAATTCACATTCGACAACTCACAACCTTAAATTTTTACCTTATATTGTCCTTTAAATGCAATATATATATTAATTAACCATAAACAACCTCAGATGCTTAATTAAACATTAAAATAATTAATTTAGTCAGTAACAAATTTTTCTTAAGCAATATTCCAAATTTTACGACTACTCAAAATACTATAGAATTTAACATATTGATAGCATTATCATTATAATAATAGTTCATTAAGGTATTGCCAAAACAAACACATAGGCATAAGTTAACAAAACTTGACAATACTCCACAACACATGATGACCAACAACATGAGGCGAGGACTAAGCATCACAACACGACACACGACCACAACAAAAGATTGGGACTGACCTAGCGGAATAAACCTCGTGTTATCTCCCATCACTGATATCCATTGGTGCAAGAGCCTGCTGAAACCTGCTATACTAGGTGGAGTCAAGGCTCGGTACTTGTAGCCTGCATCAGAACAATAGGTTGAATATGATCAAGTGCATATATGTCTACACACACAGAGTCAGAGAATCACGGCATAGTAGGGTGCTCGAAGCGAGTAGTACTACACCGTCCCTGCTCTTGAAACAAGACTATAACCACTTTATTTGAATTCAGATATCAACAGATCGAATAAAACATGATAATAGTAAACCATTACTAATCATGTCAAACTCATCATAACTGGAATAGTAATAATGTCATCATGAACTCATAACACATGTCAAAACTATATCAGTCGAACATAGTCTATCATGATCAAAATAAACATAAACCATAAGCCTACTGACCCAAATGTCTCAGAACTGTCTAAAAGCAATGGAAGAACTAACAACTATCTTAGACTGACAAAGAGCAATGGAAGAACTAACAACTATCTCAGACTGACAAAAAGCAATGCAAAACTACCATCTATCACAAGCCAAAAAGAGGGGCATTACACTCTCACCTTTGATCTCCTTCACTTCTCCCAAGTCCTTCACCTCTCAAATAATATACATTAAAAGAACACATATTGTTGTTAAAAAACAATAAAGTACAACAACAATAGATGACCACAAACCCAGTGATCATACTAGATGAATAAGAACCTCTAGGAAGAAACATAAGACCATAAAGAGAAATTACAAATCACATCCTTCTACCAACACTACCAAGTGCTAATTTTTGTGTCAAGTATGATCTCCTTTACAACCCCAAATGAAAATCCTTAACAACACCCAACCATTCAATCTCATAGATCAAATCAACATATGTATCATGCAATAACATGGATGTAAACCTCTCTAACCAAGGAAGATCAAACTCAAATATCCATTCCCAAAGTAGGAATTCAACCCAATAACATCTGCAAAACTTCTCATAAATCAAACCATATACCCAAGGAGATAACCATGCCAACATCCTTCAAATGAACCCTCTAGAGCCAACAAGCATAGCTCAAGATCCATATCCATGAGAAGATAAAGCATGCACAAAATGCATCTTAAAATAGGATGGGCAATACCTGTTAGAATATAATCTGTCAAGTAGACCAAGAGTGGGGAATGAGAATGCTCCTCCAGGATACACCAAGTCACAATGACTCTCTCCAAGAACAATCTCCTTTAGGTCCATAATGAATTGATGTCTATATCTAGGTGTAGGCTCCTTGGTCTTCTTGCTGAAACCTCCAAAGAGTAATCGTCTCAACAAAAGTATCGAATAGCAAGAGAACTCCAGCCTCACCCAAGTCTCCAAGTATCCATGAGCATCTCCACAATCAATCCATGCTAAGCTCTAAATGCAACATTGCATCATCATGGAGCTCTCCAAGCAAATGACCAATGTACTCAATACCAAGAGAATCGACAAGACCATTGTAAAAGCTCCCACTACACGTCTGCATAGCCTAGGAACACATCATGAAATCATGAGCTAAAATCTCCACAAAGGAAGATCACATGCTCCAAAGAACATATCTTGTATCATGCCAACACTCTAATCCGAAATCAAGAGTAAACTAAGACACAATACCATCCACCTTGTAAATAAGGATCAACATCTCCAATCACATGAAGATAACCATCTCATATCAACGGAACTCAAGATATCAAATAACTCTCATTGCATATAAGAGTAGGATCCAAGTGCACCTCCATGACACCAACATCCATTGTAGAAAATCATCCATCACTAAGTGATGAATCCACATCACTACCAAAGCTCCCATTGAACCATGATATCGAGCCATCCATGGTATCATGATAAACATGCTACAAGTCCCAATAACTGACTATCCAAGCACTCTCATCATCCACCCTCTCATCCCAATGTAACATACCAATGCACACATGACCACAGGCAAGGCCAACTAACAAAGTCTACATCAACACCGAATCAATCTCGTGGATATAGACAACTCACATCCGAGTCATCCTATTGCAATCAATGAGTTATGCATACCCAAAAACTACATAACTCGTAAATCCCAAAAGAAACATGCAAACTCAACATCACATTAGTAACTTACAAACTAAGATTACAAAGAAGATACCATGTAGATTTCAAGACTCGAACACTAGATCAAAGTCAGATCTGATTTGCCAAACAAATCTACAATGAGTAACCATAGTCAAGGAATCCATCAAGAAATGTAGAAATGATGAGTGACTAATCACATACTGACATCTCCACACTAAGAAATCTGCAAATAACCTACTCAAACCATGTATGAAGCATACATGCAAACCTGCAACTATTTTGCATCCATAAATACCCCTAGGGATTCATAATCTAAAAATAGTTTATTCGCAGATCTAGAAAACCACAAGTTTTGATTAACCATGTAAAACCTGCAAAACCATCATATCACTAACACACATGCAAATTCATATCCATTTATCATCTAAAAGCCCACAAGTTTGAAAATCACCAAAATAGTTAAACCAGAACAATGGAATAACATAGATAAGCATAACCATAGATTTTGAACAGAAATCTACCAAACCCTCATATGAAACTAAGACATGCAAGTACAACCAACCAAAAAAGAAGAGATCCAGGAACTCCAAGCCCACTTGTAGGCCAACTCCACAACCACCATCATGTATAAGCATACAAAGGAGCTAAGTTGTTCCAGAAGCTTTCAGATCATCCAATGATCAACTCCATAGCCTACATGCATTCGAGATTAACAAAACAATGCCTTTCAATGCCAGGGACTAACACCATGCACCCAACATAAGCACATCAAACCATAGTCATGACAACCCAAAATTCTCCATGTGATTAGGGAGCCAACAACAAACACCCAACATGAATACTTGTTGCAAAATACTCCATTTCTCTTTCTATGCAAACAACTTCCCTAATGACCCATTTTAAAATTAACATTTAGAACTATTGTTCTCCTCTTTCCCCCAGTCAATAAAGTTTCATTAGGAAAGACCATTTACACTAAAGTATTCCAGCTCTAAAATCCCTGCAAAACTAAGAATGTTGGAGGAGAAAAAACAATATCATGGGGGCGAAAGCGGTGGAAGTCCTACATAACATCAAAGAATCGTCTGCACCATAATGGCTGGCTCCTTCTCTCCACTTCTCTGCGGATGCAAGAAATGCCTCTAAATTCTTATTTTCTCAAATACTTCCCCACGCTCCAATATGCCCTCTTACTGATCTCTTAACAGACAATTTCGACGCAGAGCAGATATGGGAACATATCGATTTGCAGGCGTAGCCTCTTCTTTCCTCTCTCAAATCCCACCTCAAAAAATACTCCTTTGCTTTGGGCGATTTGATATTTATTTCTTTTTAACCAGATGCATGAATTTAATATTCCTTACAGCTGCAGCTTTTTGTTTTCCTCCTGTGGCTTATTTGACTTCTCTGGCTTCTCTGCACCTATTTAAAAAACTCTTCACCTTCTTGCAAGCGGTGGCAGACTAAACCCTTTTACCTACGATTTCCACAGCGCCTCTAACACCCGCAAACTTGGGCAGCCATTGAAATCCTGTCACTTGAAAATCTTTTGTAACCCACAAATCTTGTGGGCTGAAAATAGTTTAACGTTGAACTGGAAGTTGTTTTCAGGGGTGAGACAATTTTCCCGGCTCAAAAGCCCACACTAAAAAGCCTATGGCTAACAAGAGTCTGCATGGAATCAAAATTCCGTCGCAGAGACACAGTGAGGATTTGCCGAAAGCACCCCTGTATTTGTCCACAACATGATCAATAGAAATATACTCTCCTCACTCTTCCCTCCATCATTTGAAAAGCAAGAGATATTAATCAAATGTTGGTTCAGAGCTTTTGAAGCTTCCATAGCTGTCAAGTTACAAAATGATGCTCTTGTTCTCATTTATAAGGTTGTTTTTGTTCCAATGGATAATTCAAAAATTTTCTAGGCGTACAGCAAGAATCTGCTGCGAAAAGAGGATGGCGATATTTTCCTGCATCTTCATACATGAACAAAAAGAGAGAGGATATTTTAAATATATTTAAATTTTAAATAATGAGCTGCTAGTTCAAATTCGTAATCTGCTGCCATCAATGTGGAAAGGAGGTCATTTTAAGAGAATCGCTTCTATTAAGTTGACTCTTGGCGATCTCTTTCCTTATGAAGCAAAATCATCCATCATACCAATTGCTTGACGCAGCCCCCTTTCTGAACAGAGGTTAAGAATACCCTTGATTCTCTACAGAAATCTCCCCAAGCAAGAACTCTGGCAAGAGGTATTTGTGGGAGAAAGGGATGCAGATAAGCAGGGTCTGCACCCAAGGCAATTTTGCAAATATTATCGAAGGTGAATCTTTGCAAAACATCTTCCAAATCTACAGAGACTCCTCCATTGCAGGCGTTGGAGAGAACAGGTATGAGGCGCTCCAGAATTTTTGATTGCCCTGTCTCCACTAAGAAATTTTTGAGCCACTTAGGGCATGTTCCCACTGCTTAGCATAATTTGGTTAGCAGCAACTGCTCAATTTTTTTAGGAGATATTTGTGGAGCTAGTGGTCTCATGGAGGGGGCTTCCTAAATTTATGGACGTTGGTGGTCTCATGAGGTTTTTAGTTTATGCTAATTGATTTGGCAGAGATTTTTTAGCACATACAAATAAAAAAGATTGAAAATCAAATAAAAAATTTTCCCTCCAAAATAGAATCTAAAAACTGTTAGAAAAATCCTTAAGCTCTGGAGGAAAGTTTCAGTGCCACCTCAAATGCACCCGCTGAAAATCAACCACTTAAAAAATAGCTGCTCCTATTTTGGAGGAAAAGATTCTAATTTATGCCGTAGCAATTTTTTTTTGGGTTTCATGGGACCCCTTACTGCAATTCCTAAACAGTAGCTACTCCACAAAAATAGGGAAAGATTCTATATTATCCTTTTACCATAATTGTAAATCTCCATGGGGCCACTCCAACTGCTTAAATTTAAGTAGAAAAATAACTTAAGCAGCAGCATGGGGACATGGGGTTAGTGTTGAATTTGTAGCTGGTAGCCTTCCTCTGCATCTTTCACAGCTCGCCATTGGCATTGAAAATCTTCTGTCCAAAAACTCTTAAGAATAAGGGAGAGGATTCAGTAGTTAAGAATACTAACTTTGCCCTCTCAAAATTATAGCTGGCAATTTCAAATTACTCCCAAATTTTTATAGCAGTTTATTTGGTAAGGCCCCTACTTATAACTAAGGTTTTAGGTCCATATCAGCATGTTTTTGTTGAGGTGTTCAAAAAGACCAGGGTCGACCGAAAGTTGTGCATTAAATCATGTTTTATTGGCGCACCCATATGACATCACATAATTTATTGTTTTTAATCTAAAAAATACATTTCATTCAATTATCACTACTTATGATCAACACTAACAACTTTGAAATCACAAACTTTTACATTTTACATACATATCTACCAGAGCATTTCCAACTATTATGTCTCACAAAAATCCCCCCTTTCATTATGTTTTGATGGATCTCCATACCCTGTTCCAAGGCTCCCGTTGGCACAGGCAGGGAGGATGCTGGAAAAGGTTGTGGATTTTGGCTTTACAGCTGCCAGTTGCATTATCTTGAAAGTTACTATAGCCTTTTAAACAAATCTAGTTTGTGCGTATCCTAGTGTTAGACTTTTAAAAATATTGGACATGACCAAATCCCAAATCAAATCTGATTTTCTTCCCTCAAATTGAATTTCAACTTTTAAATATTTTTCATGTGATCGTAGATTGACCATGGAAGTCTTCGTGCAATCGCAATAGAAGAACCTAGGAACTTCCAAAAGAATAAAGAATGGGAAAAAGAGAAGGGATAGATGTCAAAAGGGCCACAACATATGCATGATGATCTTTGATTGATACCGGATCAACAAACGAGAGACAACGTACATGGGTAGTTAAAAATTTTGCTTCTGGACAAACAGAAGTATGATGGCTTCTCACACATGTAGATGCCACCTGTTACATTTGAGAATGGAGAGATCGTGTGATTTGACAGAGAATGAATCACTGCGGAAGATGAGAGGCAACTAACAGTCAATAACTGTTAAGGCGAGAGGGGCGCGTGTTGGACATGAGGTGGAGAGGGGCAATTAGTCAAATATATTGAAGCAAAGCAAAGAAGCTATAGCTCCCATGCGAAGATCTTGCTTTGATTGATAATGAGGAAGGTGAAGAGGCTTTGGATCAACGAGTGGCACAATCCTCCAACGGTGCCAGCATGGAGGGGGCTCTAAAAATCCTTGAAAGGAGTCCTTTGTCGGGGGGAATCTGATGTCATATGGACGAGCAATGTGAAAGCATTCGTGCCATTTGTTGCCTTCAACAAATTAACAATTGGTGCAACTCAAAGGGTGTTTGTGTGGAAATGCCAAGAAAACTTCTAGAAAAGGAAGGAGGTGATCAGAGATGTGGGGCTCACTTTGACGTCACTACCACAAGAAAGAAGTCCTCCCGCACCAATGGATGGCCAATGAACAGCTTATACGAAGTTTTCTCCTGCCGAGCAGTTTCTAAGGGATGACCCACATGACCCACACACAATAGAGAGGCAGGACCCACATGAATAAGAAATTTGGGATGATAGGTTTTTAAAGCGGATGAATGCAACATTAAGGGCTTCTTCAGAAGAGGTTGGGACTTATCTAATTTTGTCGAATGACATGAGCCACGAATGACACCAAGGTGTTAGGAACCATCAAGGGCTTGCACAACACCACAACAATTCACATGTTTTGAGCTGCACGAACCTCGAAAGGAGATTCAAAACATGATCATGATGCATCTCAGAGACTCAAGGGTTCAAAGAAAGATAATTGAAAATAGAACCCAAAGAATCTGTCTATGGTAGCTCAGATTACTTAAAGGGAGTGTGTGGAACACATTACATTTTTTTGTGACTCATAGGGGCATCTTGTTTGAAAGATGGAGATTCCAAAACATTATCCATTGGACTTGGAGTCACACTATCATGACAACATTGTGCAACTATTGCTTCTTTAGGAGAAGCCTCTTTTTCTTCTTGGGTCGACAGTATTGCTTCTTTAGGAGAAGCCATCCCATGCTATTAATTATTTGCATGCCTTATCATGTACTAAGAGCTATCTTATCATTGGGGAACTCATGCCTAACCTACAACATTGTGTGTTAGTACTCTTCGAACCACATTGGTGGCATTTGCCTCCCTAGTGATATACAAACTTATCCAATTTTATTTGGCCATTAGAACTGTATACGCCTAAAAAAGACACGATTCAGTTTAAATAAATATTCTTAAATATTTATTCCCTTCTAATTCTTCTATCAATAAATAAATAAACAAATTTATTTATTTGATTCACATTTCTCTAAGTTAATTAAATATCGAAATATTTAATTACCTCTTCTAAAGTCAAAATTAAATAAATTCCTTTATTTAATTAAATTCTTCCAAACAATTAAATAATTCTTAATTATTTAATTAAATCAAATCATTCTTCCAGATTTGAATAAATCAAATCAAATTTATTTAAATTCTCTCAATCTCCAAAAATAAAATACAACCAAATATTTTATTTATTCTTCCAAAATCATGCACAAGTAATTAAATAAATTTATTTATTTAATTTGCTTTCTTATCTTCTAAATTAAATAATATCAATTATTTAATTACTTCTTCCAATAATATCTTCTCTAAATTTAAATAAATCAAATATTTATTTAAGTTGTCTATTTCTTCTAAATTGAGTTATCTCTAAATATAATTCAATCTTTTTGCACATGCAATTAAATATTCCTAATATTTAATAAAGTAAAATATCTTCTTATTCTCATGCAAATCCCTTCTTCTTGTTTTAAATCAGTTAACTGATTATTATATTATTTTAATTGCTTTAACTCATTCTTCTATTCTTAACAAATCCTCTCATGCAAAAGAAAGCAAGCCACTTGTCTTCTTCTTATTCGTTGCACATTCCTCAACTGTTTTCAACCGTTGATCTTCTCATTCTCTGTATACCGTTGATCTTATTTCTTCCAAATCTGTAAGTACAACCTCATTCTTCCATTTCATTCATCCAAGATTTAAGCATTGTTACTCTGCAGGAATTACAGCACGCCTTTGGCACCAATTCTTTCATTGCTTGTGATCACATTCGCTACTACGCACTACGCACTACTACCATCGTTGTGAAGCTCCTCTTCATTGCGACACTATTACTGCCATTCTCAAATTGACATTCTTGAAGCATAGCAAGGAAGTGCACTCTCTGAGGGCCTCATTTCATACATGCAAGAACGATTTAGATAGGCAATCAATGGAAGTTTTGATCTAAGAAGGTTTGCTTTGTTATTTGATTCATTGTTATTGGATTTCTTTAGTTCACCATTTCATTGAGTTTTGGGTATTTGATATTGATTATTATTGCATATTCATTGCTGATCCAATTTTTCCTTAACATTTTTGGCGCCCACCGTGGGGCCTAGCCGCAAATCTAACCCCAAAACTAAGTTTTTGTGTTTTAGAAAACCGTACACAAGAGTAAACAGCGCATCCGTCACTTCCTAACACACATCTGTTACCTGTCACGGTGCACACACTTCCACAGTGCATATACCCTCTGTTTAGGCGCATCTATTACTTTTCACGGTGCTTTTGTTACTGCAGCGCATATATTATCTGTTGCAGCGCTCTTATCGTCTGAGACAGCGCATCTGTTATTGCAGCGCATATGCACTATTTTCTGGGGCTTTTATCCTCTGTTGCAGCGCATATGTATTACGACGCTTCTGTTGACTGTCTTTGGCATTCAGTCTCTCAAGCGACGCTTCTGTTGTAGGCAGTGATTTTAGGGTTTTCTAGGAGATTTTTGCTAATGCTGACATCTTTGCAGGAACTCTCTTGATCTGTTTTGTAGGCTAGGTACTGGTTTAGATTCATATAGCTGCACTTGTTAGCTCACACTTCAATTTTTAAAAAGGAAAGTAAAACAGATGCTCATGCAAAATCTCACATAGTTTTAACTAGGGAAGTGGTAATTGAATCATTGCTATCTTGCATTGCAACATTGCTATCTTTTCAAAGTTATTGTTATCTGGATAAAATTGAACTCATCATTGTTATCTGGGTAAAACTGAACCATTGCTATCTCGATCGACCATCACTTCAAAGTTAACAACTCGTGCTATCGTGGATAAAATTGAACTCATCATTGCTATCTGGGTTAAAACTGAACCATTGCTATCTCGATTGACCAACATTTCAAAGTTAACAATTCGTGCTACGTGGATAAAATTGAATTTATCGTTGCTATCTTAGTTAAAATTAGACCATTGCCATCTTGCTAATCACTTCAAAGTTCTGTGCTTGCCCAAGTAGATAGCTCATCTAGTTTTTCTCATTTTAACTAGGGGAAAAAAACCACTTTATACTGTGTTTTGGGAATGATACCAGGCCTATGTTCTCCTCTATCTTGGGTGATCAAAATACCAGACATCATTTTCGCATGTGTTTTCCTTTGGAAGGACCTGCTCTTGGATACCGTTCATCCAAGTAGGAACGACCCTAAGTGGTAATAGGCTAGATGCCAAGCCCTTCCAAGCCACTATAAATAAATTGTGTTTGGAGCGAAAGCTTCAAACAACGAGTGCAGTTGTGTTATACCGACAGCCAACCTCCCCCAAAACCCTCCAAGGCACAACCCTTGCAGGCTGGGAGACTCCATAACAGAGAGTAGTGTTGCCGCATGTATAACCACTCGAACGGTTGCCTTTATTACTCATCCTTGTTTTAGTGAGACCAAAAACCTCTATAATTCGGTGCAGAGAAGGGCGATTGTCACCTCCCGAAGATGCCTCACCTAGAAATAAGGAGAATTCAGTTTTATACTGTCCTTTGAAACCTAGTATTGTACTTGCTTTCTTTTTAGTTCAAAAAGAGTAAAAAAATCACAAAAAAAATAAAAAACCATAAAAATATTCTTTGTGTTTGCTATGTTCTCTTGCCATAAATTTAGAAAATCAGATCAAAGAAACCTTCTTGCAACCAAAGAACCAAAAAAACATTAGAAAAATTGCAAAAATATTGAGAAAAGCAAGAGTGGCACATTTGTCCTCTGTTCCTGCGCATTTGTGTCGACTTGCGGCACATGTATTTAGACTTACAACGCATTTACTATCTGTTTCAGTGCTTTTACCTTTTACCAGTATAGCACATTTGCTGCGACTTGCGGCGTATATATCAGTTTCTACAGCGCATTTGTTTCGGCGCACACACGACAGTGAGCACTTGCACAGTTTTCGAGAGAAAAATTTTACCAGTTCTGAGTACCCATTTCAATCTAGTTTTAGGTTCAGAGATCAGGTCTTACCTTGCAATCAATTTTCCATCCATTTCACGTCAAAACCTCTCTTTCATTAGTCGTCCCATTCACCTTCTATCAGGTCTTTCTAGTCCAAAAGTCAAAGGTGCCCCATATTAGGTCAACATAGGCCCCCTTTTTCGTATCACTTTGGATTCAAGTAAACCTAGTAGGTCACATAACTTTGCTAGAGGTCTTGGTGCATGACTAGTCCCTACATAGTAAGACAGGTATCGAGTACCCTTACTAGTGGCTACCGTCTTGTATCGGCCGTCTTACTTGGAATCATTGATCGAGAAAGTCCTTTGTCCAAATCTTGTCATAAGTATCATATTCTCAACAGTCTCCATAAGCATCTTGCCAAAATCTCTAGTCCCATTCCACCTCATTCCACATCACCTTGCATGGTTCTTACTAGATCTCAATACAAAAAGCAACTTGAAATGGCCGGATCATCCAACCACCTCGTCACACCTCATGATAGTGATGAGGAAATCTCTAACGAAGACTATCAAGGAAGCATCCAAGATCAGAAATTCCAACGCTTACTAGAGAAAGTGCTCCATGCAGACCCTCATAAGTATTTCTATCATCTTGCTAGTCTTGGAATTAAACTCCCCGCGGATTTCGATATAAGCACAATCTAAGAAAACATAGAGGATGATCATGAAAGGGGAAAGAAAACCCTAGACCCAAATGTAGAGGATAAAGGAAAGAAAACCATAGACCAAAGTGCTCCTATGGAAGAAATGAGGAAAGAACTCGAAGGTCTAAAGCAACAAATGTCAGATCTCAAAACGAGTACAAACACTAAAACCTACTCCTTATAAGATATTGCACCGTACCTCTTTGATAAAAGTTTGAACATGACACCATTTCCCTATCAATTCGAAGTTCCTAAATTTGACAAATACAAAGGGAAAGGGGACCCTAGAGATCACATCAGGGAATTCAACGCAGCATGCATGGAAGTAGCTCACAATGAGACCTACTTAATGAGACTATTCCCTAGATCACTAGGTAGTCAAGCTATGGAGTGGTTTTCACGGCTCCCACCGGGCATCAAATCTTTTGATGAGTTAGTCAACAAATTTATCACCCACTTCTCTTACAATATTGAACACGAAGTCTCTATGCTTGATTTATGCAACACCAAACAAAAAAGTTGCGAATCATTCTCCACCTTCCTACAAAGATGGAGACAACTAGCAAGCAAGTGCTCTTACGATGTACCTAAGAAGCAACTAATGGAGATGTTTGTCCATAACCTCAACACCGATCTTAGCTATCAAATACAAATACAATGCCCTACTTCATTTTCAAAATTCATTGAAATGGGATTGTTTATCAAAAAAGCTATGATCGCCAAGGGGCAAATCAAGTTATATAAGGACACACCTACTTCCAACTACACAACTGACAAATCAAAGTTTTGGACCAAGAATAAGAATGTTGTCAACGATCGAGTCGTTAACGCCAAGGTGGCGGCTCCCAAGCAACAACCCATACTCACTCTCAAAGGAGAGGCAAACAATGTTACACCCAAAAAAACATTCTCTCAGGAGCCAAGACCATGGCTCAACTCAAATCCAAGGTGAAAGTTCACACCACTGGGTGAGTCCCAAGAATCCGCATTAAGGAAGTTATTGGCCAACAACGAAATCTCTCTACCGCCAACAAGCGACTATGAGCCTACAGTCAAACCTCACTATTGGAAAGACACCGACTATTGTGAGTATCATAGAGGAAGAGGACATACAACCAACAATTGTATCCATCTCAAACATGTTATTCAGGATGTGCTTGATCAAAATCAAGGAGGAACCCAACAACATACCTCCAATGAGACACATGTGGTTTATAGGGATCCACTTCTCAATCATGACAGGCCATACAACAACAATAACAACAATGGCAACAACAACAACAACAATTGCAACAGATAAAATCATAATAGTGGGAGCAATAATGCCAACTATGCAAGTGTGCCATTTGACTATACCATCAATTGCATATCAGAGCATGTCCCACAAATCAATGTGGTCACTCCAAACCAACAATCATAACCTAACAGAACTGGTTGTAGTATCATTACCCGCAATGGTAAAGTCACGCTGAATACCGTCCCTCCAAGGTCATCACCTTCTCACTCCAACTTCCGTCAGTATAATATCATAGACCAACTACAGAAGACTCCGGCCCACATTTCTATCTCGGAGTTGTTGCGTCTATCTCCTTCTCATAAGGAGATTCTTGATAAAGCCTTAGTGGAAACCACTGTCCCCACTAACTTGGCCCAAGAGAAGTTTCAGGCCATGGTAGGTAATATGACCTCCTCAAGTACCATATCATTTACCCAGCAAGATGACCTCTCAGTGTCTCAACCTCATAACACCCCTCTACATATTGTCGCCTTCATCCACAAGCACCGCATCAAGAGGGTTCTCATTGATGGGGGAGCCGGTTTAAATATTTGCATGTTAAAGCTAGTCCTTACATTGGGGTTCTCTGAAGATGTCGTCGATCCAAGGAAGAAGATTACTATCAAAGCCTATGATGAAGAGGAGAGAACTACAAAGGGAACAGTAGTCTTACCCATACAAGTGGGACCAGTGATAAAAGATGTTGTGTGCCAAGTCCTACATAGGGAGCTCGTCTATAATATTCTCCTAGGAAGACCATGGATTCATGCCATGAAAGCTATCCCTTCGACCTATCACCAATGCATAAAATTCCCACATAATGGCAAGCAAGTCACCATCCAAGGAGACCCTGATCCCTTCCAGCATTGCAACTTTGTCCTTTCAAAACCTGATTGCATCATACCAAACAATAGAGCATCTACATCCCCTACCCCACAGCATGATCATAGCTCTGAAGCTTCCTCATCAAGGCCCAAAGAGCAGAAAATTACCATAAAAAAAAAGGAGTTGGGGAATACTCCATAGAATACAGCCTCAATCTAGCCAAGATGCCTTTATCTCCTAGATCCTTTGGTCAACCCAAGCATTTTCCAAAGCCATCTGCTCTTCCTATAGCTCCCACAACTCCCTTTGTAAAATGGGGGACCTTATCCGATGAAACAAAAGAAAGAGATGCCCTACAATGGCTTTATACCGAAGAAGAAGAGAACATACAACAGGAACCACCTAGGCTCCCAACAGAACTCTATGGACGAGGAGAAGCTATCCCACATAGAATGCGTTATGAAGGACAAGGCCCTATTGGCCTACAAAAAGAAGGAATCATACAACCCATTCAACCTTCTTCTTCCTCATTGGCTATAAATACAAATGGCCTAGGATATAAAGGCAAGGGCAAGGCTAAAGAAAATGCTTGTCTTGTAGAAATGATCCATACACTTCAAGTGGACAGTGACACAGATTCCAATGAATATGAGTGGGATGAGCTGACAGAGCATTCCTACGATGACAAAGATGTCAATACCATTCAAACTTATACCCCCTACTGTGAGGGACAAACGCTACCGAATAGACCACTAGAGTCTGATTTGCCTATCTCTAAGAATATGACTTTCGAGGAAGGTTCGAGTTCTATCGCAATAAACAATTTGGAGGAAAGAACCATCCCGAACACTCCCCCTACCAATACTCCTAGTATATCCATTCAAACTATCAATGAATCAGATCTATCCTCCGACTCCCTCCCCCTTGTGTATCCTGAGCTTATTGACTGGGATCTACGAGGAACTCCTCAACTAGATATGTTCCAAAACGATGATGCTTATATTGACTACATGGAACTTAGGGACCACCTACCTAAAGGGGATCATAAAGCTAGTTTCGCTATTAAACTTAATACCGTGGCTTATTTCGGAGAGGGTGCCAAGCCTTCCAGTCGCAAAAGTATCAAAGTAAAAACTAGATCTGACTGTTAAAACTGTTCTGCGGTAGTGTAAAATCCCAAAACAGTAAAAAGAAAGGACGCATTTGAAGGTGAAAACCCAACTGTGGCACCTGATGATGGAAGGCTTGACACTCTCCCCAATGACATGCACCAGGAGAAGTCTCAGATTGTTGTGGAACCCACAGAGCCGTTTAACATTGGAACAGAGGAACAACCTAAGATCACTCACTTTGCTAAATCTCTAACCCCACCAGAGAAGACCAAGTTTGTACCATTCTTCAAGAGAAAGCAAGTCAATTTTTCTTGGTCATACGCAGATATGCTAGGGTTAGATCCAGATTTGATTCTACACCATCTTCCTTTAGATCCAGGAGTGAAACCAGTGAAACAGAAGCTTAGAAAGATGCATCCACACACAACACTGCTTGCAAAAGAACTCAAGAAATTACTGGATGTAGGGTTTATCAGAGCTATAGACTATCTGGAATGGGTCTCTAACATTGTACCAGTGTCCAAACTAGATGGCCGAGTCAGACTATGCAATGACTTCAGAGATCTAAACAAAGCTTGCCGCAAGGATGATTTTTCGTTGCCAAATACAGATATCATAGTCGACTTAACAGTAGGGCATACCATGTTATCTCTCATGAATGGCTTCTCAGGATATAATCAGATCAGGATAGCACCAGAAGACCAGCATAAAACAACGTTTACTTGTCCATGGGGCACTTTCTGTTGGAATGTCATGCCATTCAGGCTAAAGAACGCAGGAGCCACATATCAACATGCTATGACCACTATATTTCACAATATGATGCATATAACAATGGAAGATTATGTGGATGATATCCCAGCAAAGTCACTCACAAGAGAATCACACCTGGATGTGTTAGAGAAGGTCTTTCAGAGACTCGAGCAATTCAAGGTCAGGTTGAACCCAAAGAAATGTGTATTCGGAGTCACCTCAGTCAAGCTCCTAGGCTTTATTGTATCAGCAAATGGAATAGAGGTGGACCCTGCTAAAGTCAAGGCTATAATGGACATGCCACCACCCAAGACTCTTACTCAACTAAGATCTTTACAAGGCAAGCTAGAAGCAATCCGTAGATTCATATCACAACTGGCAGACAAGTGTCAACCATTTAGTCATCTCCTGCACAAGAACATACCATTCAGATGGGATGAGAAATGTGAAGAGGCATTCAACAAACTAAAAGAATATCTCATGAATCCACCTATTCTCATGCCTCCTATCCAAGGGAAACCATTAATACTCTACATATCTACTACACCTACAGCTCTTGGGGCTCTTCTAGCACAACAAGATTATGAGAATAAGGAAAGAGTCGTCTACTATATCAGTCGCACATTGGTGGGCTATGAGTTGTAATACTCTCAGATAGAAAGATCATGTCTTGCGGTAGTTTTTGCTTCCCAAAAACTCTGACATTATATGCTTGCACATCCAGTCAAACTCATTGTAAAAATAGATCCACTAAAGTACCTACTAAGCAAAGCAGCTCTTACAGGTCGCCTAGCCAAATGGGTAATGCTCCTAAGTGAATACGACATTGAGTATATAGACAGAAAATCTATCAAAGGGCAAGTCATTGCTGATCAATTAGCAGATGCACCACTACAAGACACCACACCAATGCAATTTGAGTTTTTGGATGAATCATTATTCACTGTCTCAACACATTCCTGCAAGCTCTACTTTGATGGGTCCTACACAAACCATGGATCGGGGGCAGGAATCTTGTTTGTAACTCCTCATGGTGATACCATACCGAAGTCTTACCGTTTGTTGTTCCCATGCACCAATAACATAGCAGAATACGAAGCCTTAGTCATTGGCCTCAAGATGGCAACAGATTGGAAAATCAAAGAACTACATGTCTATGGTGATTCTCAACTAGTGATAAATCAGGTCAATGACGATTACCAAACCAAAGATGAGAAGCTTGTCCCATACAAGCGCATGATAGATGACTTTAAAGAATACTTTGTAATCATTTCTTTTGAGCAGATACCTCGGATTGAGAACAAAGCAGCAGATGCCATGGCAACCATTGCCTCTCTTCTTGAAATACCAGAGAATGAGTCACGGTACGAGTTCTTAGTGGAAATTATTCGGCAACCAGCTTATGATCTTCCTAAGAACCATTCCATATGCCTTTTAGTTGGATCTAATTCACCTTGGTACAGTAAGATTTACACTTACCTCAAGGACAACACCCTCCAACTTGACCTATCTTCAAACCAATGACGAACCTTTATACGCCAAACCGCTCGCTATAACATTATTGTCGACACCCTATATCGATGTGGTCTAGATGGTACTTTACTCCATTTTTTAGAATGAGAAGAATATGTAACTGCCTTACAAGATGTATACGAAGAGATTTGCGAGACACACTCTAGCGGTCCTTCCTTAGCCAAGAAACTCATAAGTTTGGGTTATTACTGGCCGAACATGGAAGCAGATTCATACCAGTTTGTGAAGAAGTGCAAGCAGTGCCAAATACATGGGAACCTGATACATGCACCAGCTCAAGAGTTGAGACCTTTAATGACACCTTAGCCCTTTTGCCAATGGGGACTTGACCTTGCGGGAAAGATCCATCCACCCTCCTCCAACGGCCATAAATTCATCATAACCACCACTGAGTACTTTACCAAGTGGATTGAAGCCGTTCCCCTCATCACCGTCATAGGTAAACAAATATCCTCATTCATCCTGAATTGCCTCATCTGCAGATACGAGATTCCCTCATCCATTATCACAGATAACGGAAGACCCTTCAAAAACCAACATGTCGAAGAACTCTGTGACCAATTCAAAATCCAACACTGTTTCTCTACACCCTATTACCCCCAAGGCAACGGTCAAGCTGAAGCATCCAACAAAACCATCTTGAAACTCCTCAAGAAGACAGTCAACGATGCTGGCCGTGATTGGCACATCCAACTGAATCTCGCTCTGTGGGCCTACAGAACCAGTATACGCACTCCCACAGGTGCTACCCCTTACGCCCTTGTCTATGGCTCAGAAGCTATCCTTCCCATTGAGGTTGAGTTACTGTCTCTCAGGGTGTCGTTAAAAGGTCTTATATCAGATGAAGAATACAGAGTCTCTAGATTGCAAGAACTAGAGTTGCTAGAGGAAAGGAGACAGAAAGCCTTTGACCATCTCAAAGCATATCAACAGATGATGTCACAAAGCTATAACCATAGAGTTCGCCCAAGAGTCTTTAAGGTTGGAGATCTAGTACTTAAAGAAAATCCTCGCAATCAATAGGATAGGGAAAAGAAAGGCAAGTTCGAACCCAACTAGCTTGGGCCTTATGTGATTGTAGCTGCTTATGGATCGGGGGCATATCAGTTAGCAACATCAGAGGGTGAGCTGTTAGATGACGCAATCAACAGCATGCATCTTCGCCATTTCTATACCTAGGAGAACCCCAATGTAAGAGGGGCATAAAATTCAAAAAATAAGAAAATTGCAAAAAAATTAGAAAAATACAAAAAAATCATCCTTTGGTGAAAACCTGGCAAATAGGTGCCTTGGATAGGTATCATGATGAAAACCTGGCAAATATGCGTTATGTTTACTTTCTAGCTTTTCGTGCAAATAAAAGCAAGTGGTGAAAACCTGGTAAACAGGCGTTACTTGTGATAAACCGCCTTCTCCATCTTTGGAAAACCAATCACCTTGCGTCCATTCTTCCTCGTGTCCCATTCGACCCATATCTGTCCCATAATAAAATCCTGATAGTAACCTATCGTGGCTTGATACTCTATCTCTTTGTTGCCTTGTCAACCAAGGTTTTGTCCCATATCGTATCCATCGTGTCAGCCTAGCATAGTGTCTCTCATCGCTATCCATGGTCCAAGTCCATGAACTATGTTGCCCCTGTGTTGTCACGTAAGCAAGACCATTTCTCAAATGCGGACCTAAGGCTTCCACAGTCCCATCCGTCCCATTTCTTGTCTTCTTCCTTCTAGTCCATCCATGGTCCATTAGGGTTTACCCTGAACTATGTTGCCTCTGCGTTGTCACGTAGGCAAGGCCATTTAGCAATGAGCCCCCGAGGCACTAGGTCAGTCCATTAGGGTCTGTCTCACCTATAAAGATTGAGGAATCTTCTCACCAGGCAAGCAAGTGCAAACAAAACTTGCTCTTTTCAAGCAGAAATCCTGACGCAAGACATTAACCTATCCAAAGCAAAGCAGATAAACACCTAAGGCCTTCTAAATTATTTTACTCAAATTATGGCAAGAAACAAACACATCTAAAAGCAAGAATGTTTTGTGTTGATTAGGTTAACTTACAGAGTCTTGATTTATGCTATCATGCCTTTCTATGCTACTCGAGGATGCCAAAAGCTAGATATGTTATGATGGGGGCATGATTATTTTCTTTATTTGCTGCTTGTGGATTAAACTTTAGTAATGTGAAACCTTGTCTAAGGACATGATCGGCAAAAGATCATCGAGGACATCAAAGGTCTAACATGAAAGGGGGCAATCCTTGTTTGTTGATACGCAAGAAATACTCAGGTCATCTTAGTTTAATTATACCTCAATGCTTGTAGTTACATGCTAAATCAAAATCCATGTAAGCAATACTCAGGTAATCTCGATTCAATTATACCTAGATGCTTGTATTAACTTACAACATTTCGAAAAAGTACCAAAAAAATTGCCCAATGATGAAATAAACACTTCAAAATACTTGCACCATCAAGATGTCAAAATCAAAGCATCCATTATACATCCATCTATACACCCATGCATCCATATCCCATGCAATAAAAAGATCCAATCAATGCAAAGTAACAATACAACGTGAAGCTTGTGAGTCTTTCTTTCTATCGAGTCATTCTTCTATCAATCAATCTTATATCTATCATTCTATCATTGCTGTGTCGATAGAGTACATTTGGACATCACAAAAACAGAGCATATAGTTGCATATCATATCATATGAGATACCCATTTGCATGATTAAATCATTTGCATACATAGAAAGTGCATTAGGTCATCCATATTACAATCATCATGTAGTGTCAAAAAAATAGAAAAAATTCAAAAACATAGCTAAGTGCATCACATAAGTTGCATAATCATATAGATATCATTTTGCATTCACACACACATTAGAGACATATCAAGTAAAACATCTAAAACCTACATTAGGTCATATAGCATCACATAACATCATATGAAATTCCGCATTAGACGAACATTGCACATCATCAAGTAAAACATCTAAGTTTGCATTAGATAAACATGTGCATTGCATCATACAAATAGAAATGCATCATAACTCATACATATAGAGAGAATCAAAATAGCTGCATCATCATATAAATATCATAAAAATGTGTCCAAATGTACAATATCAAAATGTCTATCTCTGAATCAGTGTCATATACAATAAATACATCCCAATGGATGGTGATACATGTCTCAAAATACAAAAATGGTACAAGTCTATTCGGCTATCTGAGTCATCAAAAAGGTGCATAAAACTCAAAATTTGCAAGTCTGCTAGTCTCTGCTATCCTTGCTGCTGTGGACCACTACTACCGGTAGTGTCTCCTCCTCCTCCGCTAGCACCAGACTGCTGGGGGCCCATCACGGAGGCTCCTGACCTTGATCCACCTGCTCTCTGCGAAGCAATAGACTGACTTCTATAGCTCGGAGCCCTCTGACTGGCAGGTGCAACACCATGATATAATCCCTGATAATACTGTGTTTGAGCCTACGCTTTGGCAAGCTCACCCTGCACCTGCTCTAGCTGCCCCCGCATCTGCGCCAACTCTGTTTGTGCCTACGCTAGCTGCCCCTATGCCTGCACTAGCTGTGTCTGTGCCTGCTACACCTGCCCAACCAGGAAACTACTCATCACATCTGTCCCCAGGGCTACCACTGCAATATCCCTCTCCACTCAGATAACTCGTATCCGAGCGTCTGCCATGTCTCTCTCTCTAGTAAGCCCAGTAATGTACTCGGCATCTATCTCTCGTCGAGCATCAACCCTCCTGAGCTATGTCTGCAGTTGTCTAACCTGCCCTCTCAATGTAGCTATGGTCCTCTCATGAATATCAGCCTGTGCTAGACCCTGGGCTGCCTGTGCCTGTGCCTGTCCCTGTGGCTAAGGCACCTGTTGCTGTGCCACCATCTGAGGTGGCGGCATCTGTGCCCGCTGTACTGCGGTGCCTGTTGAGATACCTGCTGAGCGTGGGAGGTTCCCTCCCCAACTCTCCACCTCTGCCTAGGTCAGCGTCCATCGTCTCCACCTCCTCCCCCTCCTCCTCCATCGTCTCTGCCACCTCTCCGCCCTCCTCTCCGCCTCCCCCTCCCCCTCCTCCTCTGGCCAACCTGGCCCTCGTCATTTGAGTCTACCTCATCTATGCGAGGCACCAACACACCAGGTCCCGAGTATCTCGGGAACGGGTGAGCAGTAAACCAATCCTCGTAGTCCTGAGTCATCCCCACGTTTGCTATCTCCCTCCTCATGTCCCTGGCAATGTAGGGTGTCTGCCAAAACTCTGCTAAGGCCTCCTCATATGATGCCATCGGTCCCCATCTGACCCTCTCAGCATGTGTCCGTGCAAACTGAGCCTGCCCCTATGGCATGCCCTGCCTCCTGTTGAACTGTCTCTGTACTCTGCCTATAATCTGTCTCTCCAGTATGAAACGTGTCTGTCCTATCATCCATCTCGTCTGAAAGCAGTAGGGTAGCTCATTTGCCTCGTCCTCCCACAGCTTGCAGTCTAGATATGGTTGCCAGATGACCACATCTACCCCATCCAAAGCATGTCTCCAGTACTCTAGCTTCCCCAACCTATGTTGGGAAATCACCCCTGCGTAACCAGAACTGTATGGCTCTCCACTCTGTTGGTCAAACACACATATCAGTCTTGTGATCGCTATGTACTCCCATAGCCAAAATTGTAGTAGTGATACACTTGCATATAGGCTCGTACTCCTGTGATATACTACTTGATGCATATCGTGGTATAACTAAGCAAGTACCTAGAGGCCCCAAGCATATCGAGTGCCCTCTGTCACCATTCTCTCCATGATCCTACCTCATCCAATGGGGAACCCATGCGATCTCTTGTCGGGGCATACGATGCCTCCGATCATTCCTGCTACAATCCCTGGGAAGTAGTCATAGTAATCGTGAATATCCTACCAAGGGATGACCTGTCCAACCAGCTCTGGGTCATTAAACACTCGCCTGCACTCAGTGAGTCCCGCACCTCTCTGTGGATCATACTCCACAAGCTCACCCTCAATCGGCAAATGCAAAATCTGGTAGACGTCCTCCAATGTCACAGTCATCTCACCGGTAGGAAAGTGGAAAGTACCGTCCTCGCTATGGAACCTCTCCACTGCAGCAGTCAGCAAGCCGCGGTTCACCCGAACCTCGGGCATGAAGCAAATGTAATCCAGTCCCATAGCGCCAAGCGCCTCTCTATCTATCTCAATCAACATGTATCTCTGCAACAAAGGCATAGGGAACTGCTCTCTAGACTGCAGCGTATCCCATATCTCCTCCTGCAAGCAAGCAAAGCAAGGTGTCAACCTAAAGCTGCAAGTACCATACTCAACATATCTATAGAACCATATCAACTAACTTAGCATTTCAAATTGATCAAAATAGCACACTACATCTCTTCACTAGATTCCTGCAATCTCAGAGATAGCTTATCGATTGACACGTCAAACAGGATGCCAATCGAGTCAATTTTGCTAAGTAATCTGCCTATCTATAACATATGCGCCACAACATGTGGTAAATGCGCCATTTTTTTCACAAAAGTGCCATTTTTTGACCTATGCGCCACTTCTGGCATAAGCGCCACTACAATCCATAGATGCGCTGAACTATTCTATAAATGTGCTGCAACATACCATATATGCGTTGCAGGATTATGCATGCGCCGCAGTTTCCTACATATGCGCAGCTTTATCTCATGCATGCGCTGCAGGATTATGCATGCACCGTTTCGCGCGACATATGCGTTGCTCTATCTTTTAGCGCATCTATCTACCTATTTTTCTCCTAGCATTTATTGCATCCAAACTCGATCCTAGGAGAAAATTTTTTGAGATACATACCGGGGGTCCTGCCTTTGCTGGCTGGTTGAATCGACAGACGCGCTCGAATCGATGCTCTTCGCGTGGAATGTCCATCCTCATGCTGACTGCTCTATACTCTGTGTTGCTCTAAGCTCTCTAAAGCAAATCAAACTAAGCCAAGTGTGCAAATGAATTGTCTTGTGGACCCAACTCCTATATATAGCATGCAAACCCTAATCTGGCTAGGTGGTGACTGCGACTACTTCCCACGCTCATTTCTTCCAATTTTCTTCCCTTTTCTTTGAAACATGTCATGTTCCCTTCATCCCAACCTAGTTTCCCTTCGTCTTTGTGAGATTGTCCGTCTCACGCCTTCTGCCTTCTTCCCGATACCAGGGGCAAACTGGGGCATGTATCATTGTCAGACTATCTATTCTTTGAAGCAACGCCGTAAACTGCATTGCATTAAAGAGGGGCAAAATGTATACGCCTAAAAATGACACGATTCAGTCTAAATAAATATTCTTAAATATTTATTCCCTTCTAATTCTTCTATCAATAAATAAATAAACAAATTTATTTATTTGATTCACATTTCTCTAAGTTAATTAAATATCAAAATATTTAATTACCTCTTCTAAAGTCAAAATTAAATAAATTCTTTTATTTAATTAAATTCTTCCAAACAATTAAATAATTCTTAATTATTTAATTAAATCAAATCATTCTTCCAGATTTGAATAAATCAAATCAAATTTATTTAAATTCTCTCAATCTCCAAAAATAAAATACAACCAAATATTTTATTTATTCTTCTCAAATCATGCACAAGTAATTAAATAAATTTATTTATTTAATTTGCTTTCTTATCTTCTAAATTAAATAATATCAATTATTTAATTACTTCTTCCAATAATATCTTCTCTAAATTTAAATAAATCAAATATTTATTTAAGTTGTCTATTTCTTCTAAATTGAGTTATCATAAATATAATTCAATCTTTTTGCACGTGCAATTAAATATTCCTAATATTTAATAAAGCAAAATATCTTCTTATTCTCATGCAAATCCCTTCTTCTTGTTTTAAATCACTTAACTGATTATTATATTCTTTTAATTGCTTTAACTCATTCTTCTATTCTTAGCAAATCCTCTCATGCAAAAGAAAGCAAGACACTTGTCTTCTTCTTATTCGTTGCACGTTCCTCAACTGTTCTCAATCGTTGATCTTCTTTCTTCCAAGTCTATAAGTACAACCTCATTCTTCTATTTCATTCATCCAAGCTTTAAGTATTGTTACTCTGTAGGAATTACAGCGCGCCTTTGGCACCAATTCCTTCATTGCTTGTGATCACATTCGCTACTACGCACTATGCACTACTACCATCGTTGTGAAGCTCCTCTTCATTGCGATACTATCACTGCCATTCTCAAATTGACATTCTTGAAGCATAGCAAGGAAGTGCACTCTCTAAGGGCCTCATTTCATACATGCAAGAATGATTTAGATAGGCAATCAATGGAAGTTTCGATCTAAGGAGGTTTGCTTTGTTATTTGATTCATTGTTATTGGATTTCCTTAGTTCACTATTTCATTGAGTTTTGGGTATTTGATATTGATTATTACTGCATATTCATTGTTGATCCAATTTTCCCTTAACAAGGACAACCTTTTCCATTTACCTATACTTTGGGCGAATTCATGTTCCTTAAAGATATCACCAGTTTATATGATTTTCACGGTTATCATTCGAGATGTCTTACTTGTTTGTCACACAATGCATTCATGACACTTATCACTTTACGTGATCCATGTGCTCACATGCTTAGCCTACATTTACTTTTGATGTATTATTTTCCCTTTCCTCTAATTCCTTGCATTTCATGGATGCAACCAATTGAAGGTGGGGCATATCCTATCACTAGCACTCCTATGTTAAGATTGTTGATAGTTACAAGTATATATATAGTTAATTTTACTATCTATGAGAGTGAGTGAGAGAGACAGATTAGAAAAATTCTACCTATACAAAAAGTGGTATGGCATATTGGGCACTTCTATGTCATTTGATCAAGATCTGTTTGGACATGGTTTTTTTTACTAACATCTCTCTCTCACTCACTCTCATAGACAGTAAAATTAACTTGCAATTGTGCTTATTTTTACATGTGTGATAGAAGCTGTTCATTGCATGTTTTGTATATTTTAATGGAGCATGCATGCCAAAGATGAGGAACACAAAGATTTCCAGTTGGATCCATTAGGTCCACTGCTTTACATGGACCCCAATATCCTTTTTATTTCTAAATATTTAGTGTACATGCATGTTTGTGAGTGCTCATATAATTTGAAATATGTGTTCCTCAAAGTGGTGTAAAATGTAATGGTGAAATGTGCATACCCACGCTAATTCCCATTTAGTTTTGGGCCCATTTTGATGGAATGTCTTAGTAGAATTACATATCGACAAATGGCTCACTCTTTTTATATTCAATTCTATCCTATCCTTGTTTGCACTATTCACTTCTATGAATCATTTATTACAACTATCCTTGCACTTACTCCTATACATACATTCCCCACCTGAAAATCCACACCCCTTGTCTCGAGTCAAACCCATGGTGTGAGAGATCAATCCCACACTGCGTAAAGTTAACCCCCAAAATTCAAATTCAAATTTGCTAACTCCCACCTATTTCACTAGACATTATGAGCCAACTTGGTGTCTACTCGCTTGATTAAATGCTATGTCTTGGTATTTATAGGCATTTAATGTGCATTAACTCACATCCAGAAATCATTCAAAATTCTAATGCATTAAAAAGAGAAATCATTTTAGGAGCACTTTGTTTGTACCACTAAAAGGAATCTAGGTCTACATGAAATTCATCTAGGACACATACACCCCTGATTGATGTCTTTGATATACTGCCATAACCACATAGTTGGTCTAATCAAGGGGGTCGACCTAGGAGAACGACCCTTGCAATTTGGTGATCTCCCCAACGTATTTTTCAATACTTCCAATCATTACACATTAACAGACAGTAAAGATAAGGGTTACAAAGCAAGTCCACACCTCGCATCATTTTCACAAAGTGTGGGTTCAATCTTGCATTGTAGGTTTGACCTGTAGAGAATTATGTGTTTGTTAGAGATTCCAATCAACGAGAACATCAAGAATTACACTCAACATAGACAATTATATTTTGTACAACATCAAATTATTATGCTTCATCATAATTCCCACGACTAGATGCACTAGTCCTTCTTATTAATACATGCCTTGGTAGTACTATTGTAATCAAAATCACTTAAATAATGATTATTAATTCTATTTATGCACCAATTAAATGTTACATTTTTTTTTGCACCTATAGTTTATGCCTATTTTTTATAAACTAGACATGCAATTTTTTTTAAGTAGAAATGTTTGCAAAAATATTTATCACTAATTTAATCAACTTCTATGTTTTGGGGTAATTTTGATTGGTTTAAAATTTGAGATCTTATGGGCAGAAAATGTGGAGGATGATATCAAGCAATGATTTTGTTTTTATTTTTACAATAGCTTTTTAATTTTAAAATATCTTTATATTTTTCTTTTAAAATAAAACTTTTATATTTTACAATAGCTTTTTTATTTTATAATATCTTTTTACTTTTTCTTTCTAAAATATAGACGAGTATCTTTAAAATAAATGCTATATTTTAATTAAAATTATTATTTATAGTTAAGTGTTATAGTTATTAAATTTTATATTTAATAAAATATTATTATAAAAAATTTATTTCATAAACTAAAATATTTTTAATTAGGATAAATAGGAAACAAGGGCCTTAATCCCTAAACAAGCAAGCCTCTCGGGCTAAACAAGCAGGCCCAAACATGCCAAAAAATAGCAAAACAACAGGACATGCACAACAACCCAATTGAAAAACAAAAAAACCAACAAAAGGATCTACACAACACAAGATCCTAATCTAGCAAACCTAACTCCCTTGACTCTAGGGTGCAAAGCAACAACAGAGTGGGGAAGTCCTTTCTTCTTTCACTGAACCACCCTCCAAGAAATTTCTAAGTCAAAATTTGCAGAGCAAGGGGAGACGAGATCCTCACCTGAAGTCGTGGCCAAAGAGGTTTCGTGGGGAACCTCAGCAGACGACCTAGCTAGAGATTCCCCCCGTAGAGAAGCTGAACCAATAGGCAAATCTGAAGATGAAACATGAACTGATGAGGTAGCAATCCAACCCAAAGCAGGAGGAGCCAATGGGGGAGCCAATGAGGGAGCTGAGAGACAAGAATCCAGAGAAATCATGGGGTTAATTGTAGCCTCAACTGCCATCACCCCCTCAGGTACCACCTCAAGAGGGTGCTCATCCTCCTGAGATGACCCATCCTCTTGGGAAGCATTAATAGTCAAGTGATCCGGGAGAGCATCCTTCCACCAAGTTGTCGCGCCCTTGCGGTGCGAGAGAGGACAACCTGAGGCTAAATGACCAATAGCATAACAACGTCTGCATCTGAAGGGGATACCCTCATTATATTTTAATTAGAATTATTTTTTAATATTTTTTTACCATCATTCAAGTTATTTATCATTTAAAAATTTAATTTATTTACTTAGAAGTTATTTTATTTTACTTTACAACTATTTAAGAATTATTTTATTATATTTGCATTGTGAAAAGTTACTTTAATTATTTTTTAATTAGAATTTAACAAATTTATAGCATTAATAATATATATTTTTTAAAACTAATAAATAATTTCAATTTATATCTTGTGCCATGCACAAAGGACTGAAAGAGGGTGAGTGGCGCCCAGAGCAGAAAAAGGCAAGTAAGGAGATCGAAGGAAGATCGGGCGCTGGGAAGAATAATGGAGCGAGGGCATCAGATGGCTTGGGTTTCAATCCTGATCCCTCAATTTTTTGTAGAATGCAGAAATCGTGCAAACCCTTTCCATGAGTGTGGTGCCTTTTGTAGGGAACAAATCATGGCAAATTCAAATTCTTCTCTTAAAAAGTTGGCACGATCTTTGCTTAAGGATAGGGCTCAGATCCCTAGAACCTGCTTGGATCTGGATCCTCTGTTGGACTCATGCGCATGTGTCCTGGGCGATTCAAAGGTGGTTTTGATAGGGGATCCTATTGATTTCTATATCCCTAATGAATGTGTGAATGTTACATCAGCGGATGTTGGGAATCGATCCCTCATCCTTAAATTTCTGAGGAAACACCCATCTTTGGAGGTTTTTGTGGAATGGACAAAATCTACATGGAGTGACCTAGCCACTTCAGAAATTGAAATTTTGGATTTCAGTTTCTTTTTTCTTCGATTTTAATCTACAGATGATTGTAATTTTGTGAAGCAGAACGACCCTTGGTTCTACAAACAGTTGAACCTGTTCATTGCTCCCTGAACTCTTTTTTTCGATCCAACTGCCACCAAAATTACGTCTATCCCCATCTAGATTTGATTGTATAATCTCCCCCTGATTATGAGAAATGACGGATCTTATCAGAAGGATGATTGATCAAGTTAGCTCCTTTATTAAGTAGGTCTCTAATTTTTTAAATAGATTTATACGAGTGTGTGCCATGGTTGGCATCTCCAGACCATTGCATCATTCAATTAGAATGCACTCCTCTCTTGGAACTTGGATCCAATTCTTAAACTATGAAGGGTTACCTTTCAGGTGTTTCCATTGTAACAAGGTCGAACACAAAATTGCTGGATGCACAAAAAAGAGATCGTCTAGATCAAAGGCCTTCAATCTCAAAAAATGGATCAAGAAGTCTGCTTCACCAGATGTTGACTTCATCTGGCACAATCACGATAGGTTCATGGAGACTAGGCTTGATCTGGTGATGTCTGTTTAAGATTCGGTGACGCCTATTAAAGTCTCAAACCATGTTGAACCCTCTCCTGCACATAGTAACCACAGAAATGAACTATGTATTTTCAATCAACTTAATGAAAGGAAGGAAGAATGCACTAATGATGAGGGCAACTTCCCTTTTATGGAGGATCTAGATGAAGATTTCCTTAAATTTTTAGATCAACGTGAACTGATGGTTCCTTTCAAGGTGTGCTCCATTACTCAATCTACGAGTCGCATCACCAAACCAAACATAAGCAAACTAGGGAAGAAGAAGGGGCGGAAAACTGAAGCAAAGAAACTTCAGATAGAAGGAAGGGATGTTGTTGAGGAGGGCACCCAGTGGACCATGAATGCTCTCCTTACTAGGAGTAAAAAGAAATCTTTAGCCAAACAGACCTAAATGGCTAGTCCCTTATTCAGTGGGTGGTTGGTTATTTCTAGTTGGTGTTCCTATGGGTATGTAACAGAGGTCTCAAGTTGATTTAGCTTATGCAATTTCCTTAGTTCATTCTTTGATCCTTTTTGCTCCCCTATTTTGGGTCTGAATCTATTCTTTTATTTTCTATTTGTATTTAAAATGGGAGTGGACCCTAACCCCACAATTTATGGATTAAAAAAATAGTTTTATAAAATCAATAAACTATTTATAATTTTTTAATTATTAAATTATTTTAATTTTTAAAATTTGATATAATATTTTAAATATTGTATCAAATAATTCTTATTTTCATTGGCCTAATAAAATTGCCATCCATTTTTAACACATTTGGTTCTGTGAATCTAGTTTTAAAGTAGCTTCGCCAATGTCATGTGTAATTCAAATCTTGTAGATAAAATCTATTGAAGTTTAAAATCACGTCCATGACATTCCAAAGGGTTGAGGTTATAGTATTTCTCGATATCTTCCAACACTTCTTGATATTTGCTAACTTCCAAATATGTACACCATTTGTGAATGCAAACTCCACTAAGTAGAAACCTTGCTAGTTGCTTTCCCTTGCTTAGTGCAATAATGAAATGAACAATAGAAATTTGTTAATTATAATGTATTATACTTAATATGGTTATTAGAAATTTCACAAGTTATTATTCACTTTTGTTTATGCAAGTTTTGTTTTATGTATTAAAATTAATTAAGTTATTTTATACAAGTACATTTCTTTAAATGGTTGTCATGACTCACCTAGGAATTAGACAACAAATAGTACTATTACAATACTACAAGGGTAGGTACTCCCCACTACCCAACACTTGTTTAATTTAAATATTCATTTATTACAATTATCCATTTCTAACATTCCTAACTAACAAGTAATTATTAATTTCTATATTTACTTGTGTGCATTCATTTAATTAACCTAGATGATAAAAAAAGTTCACTACCTAAATGATAAAATATTGAACTTTTCTGAGTGAAATTTGTTGTGTAAAAAACCCAGTCGGAGGGTTGCAAAATGTGTGGGCCAAGTATATAGGTCCACCGAAGAAAGCACCGAGTGGGGACGTTAAAGATACTAAAAAATCTGTCCCAAGAGCTGTCTTAAAAGCAAATCCGTGGCTGCCAAAGCAAAGGGCGCAGGTGAAACCCTAATCGTCCAAGAGCCGGGAGAAGGTGAAAACAGAAGCAAGGTAGATCCATACATACGTATGATAGGGAGGAAGAGGCAAAGGCAGAGGCAAAAGAGAGAGACAGAGGTGGAGGAGGCATGGTGGATCCGTACGCAGGGCGTTTTCTTAGAATAATCAGTACAAGGCGCTTCTGGTTCGTGTTATTCGTGACAATATATGGAGTGCTGGTGTGTTCGACATGGAAGACGGTGAGATCGGTGCTGAAATGGCAGGCAAATTTGAAGGAAGGTGAGGCGTCGGCCGTGGGATGGCCGGCCCTGTACGCGTCCGTACTGTTTGGAACGGCGTTTGGTGTTCTGGCGATGGTGGCTATGCTGGCTGTCACTCTGCCGGCCATGCTGCTCACCTGGATTACCATTCTTGTCATGCTCGCCTTTGCCGGCAAGCCCAGGGAGATGCTCGTTTTGGAAGGGAAGCGTATTACCAGAGACATTGCATCTTTTGCCCTTAAGATTATGCTCAAGGAGGGAAACCTTGTGGCCGCTTCCTGTGCTTTGTTCAGCTTTTTGCTCTTTATTCACAGACAGGAATAACTGCTCTTTCTTCTTCTTTCCATGTAAATTACTTTCCCTCTGTATTATGCCAAATATATATTTCCAGGGCATTTAATCTCACAGAGGTTGTTGCTTGTTTCCACTTCAAGATAGGGCAAAAATAAATATCCTCTTCAAGAAAGATATTTGTGCTTGGATATTCCCCTTTATTCTTTTGGGTTATATTTCTACTTATACAATTCACAATTCCATTTTGCTTTTCTAGTATGAGTAAATATGAAAACAGCCTTCATACACTAACATAGGCTAATTAAACACATGCAACAATATAAAAGCACAATTAACTTACGTAAATCATAAGAGTTGAGAATTGATAAGTTAAATGAAAGATAGGAGTATGGATATTAGAGATTTGGATAATTAGTTTGTTACCACTACAAAAATTAATGTCTTTCGAATGTTAATAGTCCTTCATAGGTTAATCCTATGACTCGAAATCCATCTTGTGCAAAGTAAATCTGATCTTTGGGACATAGTCTTGATTTAGCCAAATGCAAACTTTTGAAATCAAGTGTGTTGATAGACTTTGACGTGCACACTCGGCAACAAGTTCGATAAAGTCACAAATCAATTCACCCCAAGGTTTATATCACCAAGTCATGATGATGCAAGATAACTCATTGATCTTATGTAGTTGTGCCTTTTTAAATCAACTTGTAATATGGAAGTCTTGATATGCAATCAATTCGCAACAAGTTCTGTTAGACAAGTAGTTAGTTGTTCAAATGATAGATCATTTAATTTGATGAGCATCAACAAATGGATCCAAAGCCTTCTGATTTTTAGATCTAACGATTTTCAAACTTTATGGCCTTAAATCAAATCCTTGCAAAAAGTATTTCAATAAATCTACTTAGATTGATCAATGTTTTAGATTTGGCAAATTTTATATGAACCAATTAAGCTGACCATTGCCTTCTAGATACTCCATATTAATCTTTTGTAGCAACCCAATCATTTGCAAATCCTATATCTAAGAGTTTCAATAGTAGATTTGCAAGTTTGTTTTTTAAATTAATTCTAATTTGATTTTGAAAGAAAAGGCAAAATAATTAGGGTTTAGAAAAAAAGAAAATAAAATGGATCTATTTTGTGATGAATTCAAATTTCAATTTTGTTAAGATAATAAAATCCAATTATTTTGTTTGATTTGTATTACATAAAATTATTAACACAAAGCAGTGCAAATGAGAGGATCTAAAACAAATGAAAGGAACGCATGAAACTATTGTATTACATATGCAAATAACATACATCACCTCCCACAAGTTATTAGTTCAAAAGATTTGTATTGTAACATGCCTTGAATTCCATCCTCCTCATTTGATTTTTAGAAAATGTTCATTACAGCATAACCCAATTTGGAAAACTTCGATCTACAATGAAAATTGACTAATTTGCTACTCTATCTAGCTTGCTACCTCCCAAAAATTTGCAACCCTTACAATGTCTTCAAAATGTATATAAATACCCAACCTCTTGGGTGCCAAGCCCAAAATTCCCTTGGCCCAAAATAAAAGTTGAAAGTTAATTATATTTGTCTCGAGACTTATTTGCCTCTTTGGACCCAAATCAACAATTGAAAATAAGTGTTCCACTATAAGGAGTGAAACTTATTACGATCGCCCAAAATTGAATAAAGAATTACTTGGATCGAGTATGTGTTCATACAGCTCCTTCTGCTTGTTATCGCTCTGTGTTGTTTCGTTGTTGCTCTGATTTGCTCTCTTGTAGGTATACTAGTAAATTGTCAATGGCCTCTCTCAATATCTTAGAGTTGGAAACACATGAACATGTGAAGTGCACCTTCTTGGACAAGAGTGTTTTTGCAATCTACTTCAGAACTTTCATCATCTCTGTCAAGCATGCCCCAAACACATTGAAGTTCCCCTTTATTCTCATCATATTGTTTATGGATTCTTCTATTAAAATCTTCTTTAAGGAATTATTAAATTCTTTAACTATTTCAACGGTAGAGCAAACCTTGTCAGTACTTTCCCAAAATGCATATGGGATAGCCTCAACAAAATTTTGAATTTCAATCATGACAACTTCCCCTCTTCTTTTTTTGTTTAGAAACTTCTTCAATTCATGCAAGATATCCATTCTCAATTTTATGGCCTTTAGCCACTCCAAATGCATTTCACAATTTTCACCTAGAAGAATACCATTGTTTACTAGATTTGAGAACAAAATTTGAGCTATCCTCTTAAGCATATGCAATTTATCATCAAGAGAAATCAATTCACTATCTAGGTTTTCCTCAAATTCTTCCATATTGTTGATCTCCTCATTGACCTCATGACAACCCTTGACTACCCTTTCTATCAGCCTCTTTCCTTGTGCCAACAAGGTATCCCTCCAAGTGCCAATAGCTTCCACTACTCCTCCCGTGTCTCTTCTTGTCTGAAAGCTTTTATCTAATGTCGCCAAGAGGGTACGAGCAAGGGCATTTGAATCCACTAGCCTACAAGATACTCCACATAAGTAGCTAACTCACCAACCTGGGCCTTAAGCTCTTCCTTCGTTTGTTCATCCTTGCTTATCCGGTCTAGGATGGTAGAGACTCCAACTTGTAGTGATTGCTTCTCTTCTTCTCTTGTTTGATCACCTAGATTCACCTTTTGGATCTAGTAGTCACCCACTTTCATATGCCTTCTTTGTCGCACAATGGGGTGGCAATCTATGCAATGTTGACTCCATGGGCATTGGTAGTATAGTGAATAATGTTCTAGTCTTTTGGGGTTTGGTGGCTCCTAGAACACGTCCAATAAAATTTGAATGTTATTTGAAGCTGGTCCATACTCCCTTTTTCTTTTTTCAATAATGGTCTCCAACCAAATTGGTAAACCTGAACTTGTGACATTTGCATCCCTTTGGTCTTGAAATGGGGGAGGAGTAAGTGTCTTTAGTGGAGGACTTGGAACAAGAGGTAGAGTACCAAGTAGATGAGAGGGCAACTTTGAATGTACTAACTCATGAGAAAAGGAAGAGGAAGGATTTCAGTTGGAGTCCTTTGTGAAGGAGGAGCATCCTCCTCCTAGTAAGATATCTCTTGATATGCAACTTCCTCTTATTTCTCCTTTTCTTTTTCTTCTTCTTCTACCTTATGCTCTACTTCTTCAACAACAACTTGCTCTCTTGTTCAACAGAAGCCCAAGTATCACTTTGGATTGACTCTTACTATTGTTGCCCATCTAATTCTTGTTGATCTACAACTTTATCTTGGTTGAATAGGCAACAATGATGATGGAGACATTGTTGTTGTTCTAACTGAGGCTCTTTGTCTCTCTGAATCCCTCAATTGTTTAGTCTTTGATTTCTTCCTCACCAGGGGTTCTTTCTTTTCAGCCTCTTCTTATTCTTCATCACCCTGAACTACATGGGTCATTCTTTATTGCGAAGGCTTGTCTTTTTTCTTAAAGGTCTTCTTGATTTATACCTTTTGTTGTACTCTCTCTGGTGTTTCCTTCTCCTTAGAGGGTTCAACCTTTGAAGACTCCCCTTGTTATTTTGTAGCCCCCTCCTTCGATGTTTCTCCTTTCTTGGACGATTCTTTTTATCTGAAGGAGTGACCTAGAGCATTAGGAAGGGGGGCTTAAGCCACCTTTTGGTTCTCTCTATTACTTCCTATGTCCAAATCTCAATGGAAGTGTCTTCATTAATGGACCAATCAACCTTGTCAATTGGCTGATTGAAAACCTTATTCTATTTATAGCATGGGTCCAATACCTTCCCATCTTCATTTATGCCCTTAGGAATTCTTTCGATGTTGAAGTTTTTGACCTGTGGGATGGTCATTTTGTAATAATCTCTTATTTTGACATCATGCTCATCCATGCAATTTGCCCAATAGTCTTCCAACTCAACCTCATACTTGTAGAAGTTACCAATCATGGGCCCCATCTTTCCTATGGGGTCGAATCTACTTTTGATCTCATGCATGTCCATTATGAATAATGTCATTTCCTATTCATCTACATTGGCATGATGGTATTTTGAGCATGTGTAGGTACCAACAAATATGGGGAAGTGGATACTCGCTTTATGCTTACTAGCAATCATCTTTTGCACTTCCACTATTTGTCTATAGATCTCCAGAAGTATCAACTTGTTGTTGGGGTATTTTGACAATTTATACGGGGCCTTATGGAACCCCCAGTCCTAATGTAGGTGAAAGTTTTGAACTAAATGAACTAGCTCCCCCAATTTGCTAAAGTCTATGTTGCCTCCAAGGACAACCTCTTGGCATAGCCATTTTCTAAGGATTTGATGATGGAGAACACAAATGAATCATTGACCCTATTGTAGTTTTTACAACTCTCCTTAAATTCATGTTGAGGATAATGATTGTAAGTTAATGTCTCACCCAGTGTCATCTTGCCTACCTTAGTCAAGCCTATAAAACTTGCCCTCCTGGCTAGAAAATACCGTTGATAATTCTCCTTTACTTCGATTAACAAGTTGTGAAGAATATCACTGATAATTGTACCCCAATCAATTTTCTTGTTACTTACGATAATAGATAGGATGGAGAAACACATCCAAGGATAGAAATGCTTGGCATTAGGGTTGCCTACAACCCTATTCAATAGTGTGATGGCATCATGTGTCCTTGAATTCACTCCTATGTATGACCTTGGCCATCTTGGTTGCTGACTTTCTCCTCATTATCAGTTAGTTATTATTGATGCACTTGACTACTTGAGCATTACTAGTCTCATAGTACTTAAGAGCTTCCTTCATGTCCACTTGGTTATGGCCATCTTGGTTGTTGACTTTCTCCTTGTTATCAATCAGTTATTGTTGATTCGCTTAACTGCTTGAGCATTCCTAGTCTCATAGTACTTAAGAGCTTCCTTCATGTCCACTTGGTTATTGGTCATATGTAGGTAGGCCAAAGGCCTCTTTGACAACTTCATCCTTTGTGTCCAAGATATCTTGATGTGCAAGCCCAAATAACCCTTCTTCACTTTAAATCATACTAGTGTGCATAGGTTAAAACCAATTCAAGAGATTGCAAAGATACTAGGAATGTTGTCGCCTATACTAGCCCATTTTAAGCCACGCATTGGGTTGTTGATGTCCTGGCTCCTTGCTTGTTGACTCTTTCTAGGAATTCTTGGACATTGACATGCCCCAAATTTGTATCTCCAATCTTGGTACGTGGAGAGAAAATCTTAGAAAGGAGATGATACCCCTTATATTTATACTTCATTTCTTTAGCTAGTTGATCCCCTAAGGAAACCATTAGATAATTCATAATTTTATATAAAAACCCATTCATAGAAGTCCAATAATCAAATTCCTTTCATAATAACCCTTGCAAGAAAGATAATAAAGGACAACATGAAAGCTTGAAAGGATATGGAAATATAAAGTAAGTGGGGATTGGGGTGTGAGGATACCTCATCCATGTCTTACCAAATAGAAGGAGGCTCGGGAGTCTGCCTAATGTGTTGCATTAAGGATGGTCGGGACTCCCAATAAAGGTATACCTTCCCTTCTTTAAAACAAAGAATTCTTTGGAAGCACATCGAGATGTCGAGTTTCGGGATCTCATGATGACGAGTGCCAATTTGGTATTAGGGAAATGGAAAATTTGAAACTCGACACGATAAGCATAGGATCAAGAACAAGAAATGAATAAATTGCCAAAGACTTGAATTGTGGTATAAAATAGACTGAAATATGTCGATGATTAGGTTTTGGGGATATCATTTACGAAATACCTAATTAACTAGACCCTGGAAGACTCGAGCCTGAAAATATTGAAAAAACAAATCACATCGGGGATCGAGATACTTGATTAGGTGCATTCTCGGAATCCCGAACCTGAAAGACTTCAATGATAAAAATAATGATCAGGGACCGAAGCTCAAAACTACCTTTTATAAAATAATGAATCAAGCTCATTCCTAACACTCTGTACCAAAAAATTAATTTATAATGAATGGGAAACTAGGGTTCGCGATTATTTCTTATTAATTACCAATTGAGTGGATTATCAAGACCACGAATCTCTTGACACAAAAGTGAGCAGGAAACACGATTCAAGGATATCACTTACAAGCATCCAATTAATCACAAACCTTGCCTGGAGAAGTGAAGGCCAAAAAGATCAGACTTTGAACGAGCAAAACATTATCACACCACTCCAAACTTTCCACTACTAGCAAATCACACAATCATAGTAAGAAATCTATCAATTTGCAATCAATGGAGTGGCAATTCAAATTGGTGGGAGGTAGTTTAAACGCGCAAAGAGCTTTGGAAATCAAACTGTGAAGGCAAGGTAAGAAAATGAAGAGCCATCGAGACTTTTAAACAGCGTCAGCTGAGGAGGTAGATCAGGTTTTGGACAAAATGCATACCAAACATCAGGAGTCATGGTTTCGTCATGGCTCATTAGATTGGCATTTTTGGTAAACATGTAGACAAATTGGACCCCCGTGTCGAACACTACCTTTTGGAACGTCAAGAATACAAAAAAACATAATAACAAAAAGGAAAAGCTATGAGAAACTCAAAATCCTAATGACGAAGATGAAAGACCATGTTGCAGGGAACTCAGTAATTGGTAACTGGTTAAGTAGAAACCTAAATTCCCGCGACACAAAGAGTTGGGGTTTTGGTAAACTTCTTACTAGCAATGTTAATAACAAAAACTCTGAAACCCCAAAATATGACAAGACGCTCAAAATGAGCAAAAAAGACCTAGAAATTTAAAAACAAAGACCAACTTGCAAACACTTGCAAACACGTAAAGAACAACTCCCTTGAAAGATTGGTTCTACAACCTTGGGCAAGTGTTGGCAAACAACAAGAAAATATACAATAGCCTAGATGTGAATTTTCATGCAAGTGTTGGTTCTTTTCAATGCTCTAGATCCAAATGTTCTTGGAAATACTCTTTGTAATTGCTTTCGACATTTGAATGATCTAGGATGATTCCTTTGTGTTTAAATGCTCAAATGAATGTCTTTAAATATCAAGACATAACAACTAGTTATATAAATGTGTACCAAGTTGGCTCCCAACAATTAGTAAGAAAGGGTGAGAGTTGAAATTTTGAAATTTAATTTTTGAATTTTAAGTCAAATTTATGTCATTTACGAGTTTCAGAATTCACCCAAATGAGAAATGCTAGAATTCAGGATTAGGAATGGATATATGGAAATGCAAGCTAATAATGAGGTGAATGTGTCAAAGTAGGTGCATATAAGGCTAGGATAAGGTCGAATGCATGGAAGTGTGTGTAAATGAGGATGGATAGAGATTGAGGAAAGAACCAAACATAGCACAAGAGTGTGCCACACATTGATACATAATTGTATTAAGACATTCCATCAAAATGGGCCCAAAACTAAGTGGGAATCAGAAAGGGTATGTAAATTTCACCATAAGATTTTGCCCCCACTTTGAGATGCATGTGAATTCCAAAATGAATATGTATGTCAAAGTATAAAAGCACTTATAAACATGCATAAAAAGTATATATTTAGACATAAAATATTATGAGGTCCATTTAAAGTAATGGACACAACTTGATCTCTTCATGTGTTCCTTCTCGTTGGCATGTGTGGTCCATAGGAGTTTGCAAATCAAAGAAAATATATGAAATGAGATGCTTTTGTTTCACAAGTGAAATTGCCACAAATTACAAGCTTGCTTTACTTGTCTAGAAAAATGAGAAGTAGGAATATAGAGAATAGGTTTAGGAAATTCTGCATGTATGGAAGGTGGTAAGACATATCAGGTATTGCCATGTCATTGGTTAATATCCATTTGGTTATGATGATAAGTCTATGTAGCACAAGTCATTACCTGAAATCCCAACATAAGAACATTAATGACAGTATATGTTACTTGTTAGATGAAAAAGAGAGATCTAGCTTAAGAGGTCAAACTAGGTCAAACCCTCTTCTGTTAACATTAGAACACAAGTTGAGTTTGGCTTCTACCCTTGAAGGAGAGCCAAACAATGGGGGCTTTGTCCCTTTGTTGTATAGAGGAGAACCAACCAAATCCAACCAATCAAACTAGGTCAAAACATGAAACCCTCATTGAGTAAGATCGGAGCATAACAGACTGCCAGAAACAAATACATCAAATCTGAAAGCACAATGGAGACCAGTGAACGGAGAAGAACTTGGATCCAAGTTCAGGAGCTAGAAAGACCAAGGCACTGGGTGCCCTACACCCAATTTAGGGCTTTACAAAAACTCAGAACTTCGCCACACCTATACCTGCAAAACCTTCCTTCTTCCCGGATCTTGCCTCTCGAAACCTGTTACTTCAACCTACACACACAAAAGAAGGAAAGAGGGTTGGTGCTATTTAGGAACTCGCCTAAGTCAAGCTCTGTGAATGGTGTTTCTACCTCCATAATAGCAATGATGAGAGATAAAGAGAGTGTGCCTTAGGAGGGCAGAGGCAAATCTAAAGTAGAGTGGAATGCTATCACAAAGGATAAAGGAAAGGAGTCACCATGAGCATGGAAACTCTAGCTTGTTTGATGCAGTGTCACAACTTGACTCAAGAAGTTGGTGTAGCCCAAAGAAGTAGAGAGATCTTTACAAGACTTGCAAGAATTTAGTGCCGTAGTAGCAATCCACCATAGAGAGCTTTATAGAGAGAGAGAGAGAGAGAGAGAGAGAGAGAGAGAGAGAGAGAGAGAGAGAGAGAGAGAGAGAGAGAGATTCAAATGAATAAAGTAACTCGATTTTATATGCATTCTCGCTCACCAATAATGAATAAAACCAAATGGGGTTGACATGAAGGAGCTTTAGAGATGTCCTAAGCCAACATTGCATTAAATTAGGTTTAGGATAAAGGAGGGCCCAGGGCGCTAGGCGCACTGGTCCTTTAGCCCCACAAACTCTGGGATAAGCCACTTTAAATGTGTTTAAGTCAGCCCTATAGTTATTTTCTGAGTTTTGTGTATCGGGATCAAGAATTAATTGTTTAATGCTTAAAAGGGTGTAAAATAGGTCATGATTAACAAGTGTAAACATTTTACTCCATAACACTACCTTCAAATGGTTGCATATGTGTGTAAGGAATGGGAGGAGAGGAAAACAATACATGAATAGTAAATGTAATCTAAGGAGATGTACACATGTAAACATATAGATTATGTAAAGTGATAAGTCTCATAAATGCATCATGTAACAAACAAGTAAGACATCTCAAATGATAAATATGAAAAGCATATAGGTTTGAGATCATCAAGGTATAAGGTTGCCCACACTATGGTAAAATCATAAGGTGAAAATGGCCCTAGAGGTGCAATGTAAATGGTATGGGGAAGGCATGGTGTTCCTAATGTGGTAAGATACCTCTAGAAGCATGATAAGATAATGAAAGCACAATATATTATGGGGGACACATGATGCCCCCCAATGTAATGATATGACAATAACAACATAAGATGTAAGCAATGAGCATAAGATCATAGGATGAACTAAGCATAACATAATGACATGATAAGGCTCATAAGTATCAAGATAAGTACTAATCCTGTTAGCTACATTATAAGTACCAAATATCCAATCAACCTAGAAAAGAATTTTGCCAAGTACCATTTTTCATTCATTCATACCTAGAAAAATCATGGATTTCACTACAAATGGTTCGGTACAAAACAATGAAAACAAACTAATACAATAAATCACCTTAGTTTCCAATCAAATTATGCATATATTACAACAATGATAGATTTACACCACAATAAATCTAGATCGTTTCAACAACATAACATAAATAATAATGTCTTAAACCTACAATAATAGAATTAGATCAGTCAAGAATTTTCTTCACATGAGAATTGAAATAAATAAATGTTTAATGAGTATATCAATAAATATAGCTTTTGATTCTAATATTGCATAGCACATTAGGAGAAAATTGGAATAGGAAAAACAAAAGAGAGAGAGCATCACAAGAGTGTTTTTGTTGGATTATTACATCTTATTAGTATATAGTTTAGTTATTAAATAAATTAATTAATAGTTAGAATGTTAGTTTTATGGGATGTTATAATCCCATAAGTTGTTGTGGTAGTTTGTTCACAGGAATGCAAGGCTTTAAAAAGCCGTCGCAATGTAATGTTTTATTATCAGAAGAAGTCAATATACTATTTTATATTATGATATTGTTGTGCAACTATTATGTAATCTGCATAATATATTTGCTCATCATTTCTCAATATGGTATCAGAGCAGGTTAGAAACCCTCTGTCTGTGCATTGAAAACGGTAGAGCAAGGAGGCGAATACATGGAAGAAGCGTTGTGTTGAAATTAAATGGTGTTTTGGAAACTAGTCTAAAGCAGTCTTAGTAAAATTGCGATAACTTTGTCATTTTTCAACAAAATTTAAAGATTCAAACTATTATGGAAAGCTAACAAAAAGGAGAACAAAACCCAAAAATGGTTTGAAGATATTCTCAGTATTTAGCAAGCAGTTTAGCAAAATATTGACGTGATAATTGTTGGGTGAGTTTTTTCCATAAATGAAGATGTTTTTTTGTTGTTTGTTAAGCATTGAAATTCATTAACGTGTTGTATAGAAGACATAATGTAGTCTCCAACTCTCATAAAATAAATTGATAAAGTATAGAATCCCTAAGGTGCTGGAGTATTTGGGCACAACAAGATGAGTTTTAAAATAAAGATAATTTAGGGTTTATTTTATTTCTCAAAGGGGTTTAAAATAAAGTCCGCTATTCTTATGAGTAAAGTAAATAGTTGGAATAGTTGGTAAAATTTTCAAGTGGGGATCAAGAAGTAAGAGGATCAAGTCTTACATGTGGCTTCGCTTATATTTTAAAGACAAGAATGTATGTTTGGCATGGTTGGCAAATAATATCGTAGTCATTGCAATGAAAGATACTTTTTTGTTGCATTGGGGCAGTTATGTGAAAGTTATTTGCATGTCATGCAAGATGGATGGCTAAGTGAATGAGAATGCAATAAGGTAAAAATTGTTGAAGGTTTAATATTTCATACAGGGTACATTTACATTAAGAAGTATATTTTTGAATTTGAAGGATGTGAAGGTTAAATCTCATAGCATTTTTGGGGTTTTTATAAGAAGGAGAAGTATATATAGAAAGGGCAGATTTTATAAGGATATTTTAAGATTTGACATTAAAGAGGGAATTTTATTTTTATCATGTCACCTTATGCATGGATTTTTGGTGCCATCTTTGTTACACATGACGGGGCCTTCAAAGACTCACATCCTTGTGTTATTAGAGAGATTGATGAGACATAAAATAGATAAAGTGTAACAAGGTCATATTGGAGGCAGCAGGCACTAGAGCCTGGAGGAGTTTTCATCATCTCGAGCTACCTTCTCTCTCAGAGATGATCCATTGCATGAGAAGAACCATAGATTTGTGTCCCTTCATGGAGCAAGGGGGGCTTGACAATTTTGGCAGTACGTGTGGATGCAGTTTGTGTATTCACTTTGGTGTGTTTCCTTTTGTACATTGGAGGAGAGATATTATTCCCATAGAATTGGAGGGATATTGACACTTTCGGAGGAAAGTGGACTCTCGAAGAAAGAGAGTTGTGTTCCCAGAAGGAGGGATTATTGACACACTCGGTGGAGTTGTGGATTCTCAAAGGAGAGTTGTGTTCTCTCAAGGGATTATTAACACACTCGATAGAGTTGTGGACTCTTAGAGGAGGAGAATTGTTCTCTCAGATCCAGCATTAGAGGAGGGATTATTGACACAGTCGATGGAGTTGTGGACTCTCAGAGGAGAGTTGTGTTCTCTCATCGTGCATGGAGGGTGGGATTATGTTCTCTCATGTGGTATAGAGGATTTTGTAGGTTTGACAATCAGGAGATCCGTTGACAAGTTTAGTTTGGTGTTTCGTGGGTGAGCGAGGAGAATTGGTGACGACGCTTCATCGGTCCCTGTAGTGTTCCGCCCATTGTTCGGATTGATGTAATAAGGGGTGGGATGTTGGATTATTACATCTTATTAGTATATGGTTTAGATATTAAATAAATTAATTAATAATTAGAATGTTAGTTTTATGGGAAGTTATATTCTTGTAAGTTGTTGTGGTAGTTTGTTCACGGGAATGTAAGGCTTTAAAAAGTCATTGCAATGTAATGTTTTACTCAGAAGAAATCAATATACTACTTTATATTATGATATTATTTTGCAACTATTATGTAATTTGCAACTACTATTTTATATTATATTTTCTCATCATTTCTCAATAGTTTTTTCACCAACCATAGAGCTATATGACTCCCTTGTATGCCACCCCAAAAGGTGGGACCCTACCCTTCATGAACACTCACAAAAGCATACCACACAAAAGAAACTAGGAACAAGTGCATATAACCACTATGAATCTCAACATACAATAAAAATATCACATAGCAAGCCCTTGCCCAAGGTTTTAAAATGACATATGTGCAAACGTTGACTCGCCTTGCACGATAATCAAGAGCTCATTATAAATTCATGTAAATCAATGGTGCTAACCTTGACTTGTCACACATAATAATCAAGTACAATTATAAGATATGACCTCCTCAACACTATTTAAAGATTCCATAAGATTCCAACCATGTTCATAATCTTTCGTATGCAACACACTCTTAGATGACAACTTCGACCGTGCATATCTATCAAATAAGGAGAAAGGATTGCAAGAGGCCCCCATAAGCCCCAACATTCTTTCCAATTATCCAAGAGGCTAGATGAGATATAGCTAACCAATCACCTATCTCTATGCATAGTCATTCAAGGAATGTGAATGAATTATATGAGGCCCCCATAAGCTCAATCGTTTCATCTTGTTGCCTCAATGACTAAAGTTGAAGAAATAACATGATTTACAAACAACTTGGATTATAATCACATGTATAAACCCAAATCAAACATATAACTTGACTGATAATAACACACCTACACAATATGGATAAAATCAAGTACAGCATGCCTCTTCTTGGAATGATTCGAATCCAACAAGTAATACTTTTAAATTCACTTATCAATTTTAACTATAGGGCATTATATATAGTATCAAATTTGCATAGGACTTCAAGATATAAAGAATCCAACTAATATTCAAAACATGGACCAACAAACCCACTAGGAACCAATTCAATGTTTCTTTCCTCATAGACAAAATTCATAATATCATATAGAGATCATTTACAGTTCGGTGATAGTTTACCCAAGTATCCTTTTCTACAATCATATATCCACAGCACTAGGGTCTCAAGACTTAACAAAAGCAATCAAGACTTATATATATATATATATATATATATATATATATATATATATCCTTCCTTTTAAAATCATGTCATTGTTTTAGAATAATGTATGAAATAAGAATAACTTGAGCACAACCACTTGGAAAACTAAGATTTGCAATTTTACAAGAAAGGAAGAAACAACCAATACAATCTCAAAGAGGTATTGAGGAGGAAGGTGGTGCCCTAGAGCTACATGAGGAAGATGAACATTCATCCTCCATGAGAACTCTTGGACCATCACTTTCACTTGCAATTGAATTTGATTGGTACACTTTGTTGTTTGATGCTTCGTTAGTTTTAGCCCTCCTTAGTTTGTTTTGTATAAAATTTAAAATTTCAAAGTTTCATTATTTGATGTGTATGGTGGTTTTCCTTTAAAAAAAATTGTTTATGATTGTTTGCAAGTACAAGGGGGGTATTTCTCCATATGAGTGTTGATGGATTGTCACACTTAAGAAATGGGTAGTTAATGATTTATGTGGTTGTAGATTATGCTTGTTTAGTTTTCATATTGTCAGTCCCTTCTTGCTTTGCTACTACCCCCATGTTCATGCCAAAGGTATTGTGGGTAACCTTCCTCTTGGGTTTTAATATATGTATTGATAGTGTCTTTAATGGATAGAGCAAAAGACGCCAAATTGTTAGGTAAGGATGGAAACTAGGGTAATTTTAAATCATAGAGTAATGGTAATAATGAAGATAAGATTGTAGATGGTTTCAATCAACAGGGTGGTGGGCAAAATCATAGAAATGATCTCAAGGCAAACAAAGTGACAGAAGTGGTAGAAACTACAAACTTTGCAGCCAATGATTGCTATGGTAGAGATGTAAATAACATCTTTGAAGGAAAAAAGCCTAACAATGTAGGAAAAAAAAGGTAAGACACCTATGAGGCCTAAAATGCTAGTCATCAAGCCTATTTCTAACATGGTGGAGATGGTTAGAAAAGAGGAATAAATATTGAAAAATATTACAATTTTTTTGTTTGTCTAGAAAAAAGATTTTTTGCCCTCTAGACATTTCTTTGATGATTGGGTAGCAAATGTTTGGGGTAAAAATGGGAATTTATGTGTCCTTTTGCATAATGATGCCACTTAATTTATTTATTATTTTCTTTAAAAATTTAAACATGTGGAAGAGAGTGTTAAATAGATCTTTCTAGAAGATGGGAAAAATAGTATTTAGAGCCACCTCTTGAAATCTAGAGCTTGCCCCATGTGGGGTTCTTGTGTGATTGGCTTTGAGGTAGGTGGAAGTGAAGAACATCCCTCCATAATTATGTGCTTTAATCCCTCATGTCCTTGTTGCAAATATGTGCCTAATCAGTGTTGTCATTGATGTCAACATATCCTTGTTGTCATTGGTGTCAACTGTATCCTACTCTAGAAGACTTGTGTGTTGAGGATATTGAGAAAATTAGCCTCTCTGGAAGAAACAAGTGAGTTACATATCTCTCTATAAAAGATAGTGAAGACAGTGCAATTCAGTGAAGTAGATTGCTCCGCATTCCCAATGAGACGAAGATCAGAGTCTGTGGACCAAAGGGTGTTGTAAAGGATTGTCCAAAGTTGCTCCAGTTAAGATTTGAGGGATCCGCATGAAGGATTTGTGAAGTTATGGCCATCTGAGTAGAATCAGGTTTTGCAGTTGTTTAGAGGTGACAGAGTGACAGGAATCTGGTCCGGATTGATCCGCATTGGAATATTATGATCTACAGACCTAGAGGTGTGCTTGGGAAGTCAGTGTGTATCCTCAACTCAAGTGGTTTGTGGTTTGGAGGTCCGCAAGCAATCTTTCTAGTGTGACAGTCATGACAGTTGGTGTTCTTATGTTCTGGTATGAAGATGCAAGTGATTCTGGTGATTTGAGGTGGTGCAGTTGTTCTTGTTGATTTCATTGTGCTTGTGGAGATTTCTGGATCGTGTGCCTGTTGTGTTGGTGATCCGCATTGAAGTTTGAGCTCGTGATTGAAGATTTCTCTTTGGATGTTGCTGTCCTTTCCAGTCTTGGCCGACCGGATGCTTTGTGCATGTTGCGGATGATCTAAGAAAGGTTCTATGAAGTATGGCGTTTTGTTCAAGGAAGATTTGGGTCCCAGCTATGTTTGGTCGACAGTATAGTGATTCACATTAAGTCAGATGCTTGTAGTGTTGACCTTGATGTTTATTCCAAGGTTGATGAAGCATATAAATATGTGTGGTTGAGTTGTGGAAATGCATCCTTGTGCGAAAAATGATAAGATCCTAAGAAAGGAAGAAAAGTAGAGCAAAGAAGAGGAAGAGCAATAAAGAATGAGGAGATATCGAAAAAGTGTTTGGGGAAAGGGAAGAAGTGTTGTGCGCATCAATGGAACTGACCTTGGCATGAAGAAGATGGTGTTTTCTAGTTCAATCTTTCTATGATAAACTTATAAATATTTTTGTAGGCAATGAGCCTCCTTTAAACAGTGAGCTTTGGGCAGTATGCCCGAAGGCAAGTGCCTTCCCATTTTTCTATTCTTTTAACAGAGAATAAATCTTGTGGGTTAACCCCCACCGTGGTTTTTCCCTTAACCGAGTTTCCACATAAAAATATCAGTGTTATGTGTGTTGATTTTGTTTCTGCTCATGTGTTGTTGATTCATGCTTTCATGGTTATATCATTCATCTGTTAATAAGTGGTAAAGAAGTTTAATTGTAGCAAAGGATAAAAGTTTTTGTGATAATTTATTCACCCCCCTCTCAGTTGTCTGCCCTTGTTTAAACAATTGGTATTAGAGCCGATTCCTCTAAAAGAAGCTTGACTGTTTGAGGAGATCCAGGATGTCGACTTACAAGAAGGACAATCTAAGATTTGATGGAACAAATTACTCTCTTTGGAAGAGTCGCATGGAGTGCCATTTGCAATGCATGGGTGATGCTTATTGGTTGATAACTAAGGATGAGTATAAGTCTTCGGAGAAAGGTCCTTAAACTCCAGATCAACTCAAAGATGTTGAAAACAACATTCAAGCTAAAGAAGCTTTACTGAGTGCCCTGACTGATACAGAAATGACAAATGTCCTGGAATTGAAAACTGCTCATGAAATCTGGAAGAAGTTGGAAACTCTATATGAAGGTGATGAACATGTCAAATGTGCTAAGTTGCAGAGCTTGAAGGGTAGATACGAAAATTTGAGGATGAGTGAAGATGAAAACATCACTTCCTACATGCAAAAAGTAAATGAACTTGTGTGCAGTATCAGGTGTGTTGGTGGAACACTGGAAGAATCAGAGATTGTTGGCAAAGTGCTTAGATCCTTACCTGCTTCATACAAGCATAGAGTTGCTGCTATTGAGGAGATCAGGTCTGTGACAACTGTTACAAGAGATTGGTTGGTTGGCAAGCTCTCAGCATTTGAAATGAGGGAGTTTGGTGATTCTCTTCCTAAATCTGAATCTACATTTAAGGCCAGTGTTTTTGGAAAGCAAAGATTTGATCTAGGTGAAAGCTCCTCAAGAAGACTAACTAGATTTGAGAAGGCAAGAAAGGATCTTGAAGAAGATGAATCAGAGCTTGAAGAACTTGAAGCTCTTTTTTCCAAAAGACTACCAAGAGGATCCGGTAAGTATGAAGGAAAGTTGCCTTTCAAATGTTTTGCTTGCAATAAGATTGGTCATTTTGCCTCAAGATGTCTGGAGAGGGTTTCAAAGCCAAACCTTAACAGACCTAGGGTTCAAAAGAAATGCTACTATGTCCAAGAAGTTGCTGAAGAAGGAGTCACTGATGATGAATTTGATAAGTGAAGTACCTCAGGAAATGAATGGGTGTTCATTGCTATCAAAGAAGAAGATCCGGTGCCTATTGAATCTGCTAGCTGTGTGAATGTGGAAAAAGCCTTGGCTGCTCAGGTTGAAGAAAAGGATGAATGGGTGATTGACAGTGGATGCTCTCATCATATGATAGGTGATAAGAATAAGTTTGTAAGTATGGAAAGGTATAAAGGTGGAATTGTGAAGTTTGGGGACAAAATTGCCAAAAAACAACTTTAGATTAACTTTATAAAAACTATTTAATTTTTGCATTTGCACAAACTCCTAGGAATATTAATGCAAAATGGTCAAGACAATAGTATCCTTGCCATAGGAAAATTCAAAAAGTCAACATTTTCATCAATTAATTTACATAGCTTGAAGGGTTTTACGGATACAATGTTGTTACAAGCACTTATGAATATTTGATAGCTATAGAAATAATTGATCCAACTAAGGTAAGATGTTTTCTTTTAATGTAACCTTTTTTTTTCCTAATTAGTGAAATCAATGGAAATCTGTGTTGTTGAAGTCCTTTCTAACATAATTTATCAATGAAAATTCAATCCTAAGTTTAACCTGATGCCTGTCATGTTAGGTCCTACTCCTTCTATAGTTCAGGTGTATTGGAGGAATGTTGGAATTGTACTACTATCATACTATAATGGAACAAATACTAACAACTTTAGATTAACTTTATAAAAACTATAAAGTATCATACTATATTGAGCAATCTGTTGAATTTTCTTTAAAGTGGTAGAAAGCACACTAAGATCAGTTGTAACAAGTACTTGATACATGTCCACATATATTGAACATTATAGGTTGACAAATAAGGTATAGTCATTCAATATGTCGTTACAAAAATGTTTTGATGTTACATTCTACTTGATGAGAGAGTTATTAATTATTTATGTTACTTTATTCTTTGCTTACATTTATGTTTGATGATGGGAATCCTTGAAAAAATGATGACTTTTTGGCTGCCAGAAGCATCCACGTCCACATCGACGTTGACCTCACCTATCTTTTCTTGTCATTTTTCTCACTAGAATGGGTTTTATATCTCAAAAAATATGCATAGCCAAGCACAAACCCTAGGTCAAAAATAATAGAGGAATAAGCTTAATTATTTATTATTGCTCATTAATGGTTTTCTTCTGTGCATTTGTTTTGAGGATTGTGTTTGTATTTTGGTGACAAGGAACTAGGTAGGGTAGTAGAATAGTGAAGAAGGTAGAACACAATTGGGTACAATAAAACTGTAATTATGACTATTAAATGGGGGGTCTTACAAGTACAACAAATAATTATACATCTCATCCAGATTTTGTTTTTATATTTGTTAGGGTAGTTCAAACTATGGCATAAATGTAAGGTCACTGAAATTGCATTAATGTGTATGGGAGTTTGTATAAATAAACAAATTAATTGAGCTTCCTGTAGTTGATCTAAAAAAATCTGATTGGTTCCCAACATTTTGATTAGAATTTGTTTCTAGGCTTACATTTTTTTTGAAAACAACTTAATTGTTTGTAGCCTGGAGTGATTTTGATAGATGTGGTGACCGATATTGCACTTGTAAACATGCATGCTGAATGTAGATGCTCACACTAGTTTCTTGGCATTATCTATTTGTAGTGGATTCTTGCCATTGCAATGCTAATTTTTTAGCCTTTCCCATTTCACTATTTTGATATAAGTGTTAAATATTTGCACTTACATTGTGTGTTTTTTGAAGGCTCGAACCTTTATTGCCACTTGACAAACTACATAATTGAATATAATAAAATTGTAATTATGACTATTGAACTAGGGGTCTTGCAAGTGCAGTGAAGAATTATGCACACATCTAAATAAAGTTGATGCTTTTTTAATTTTTAAAAACATATGTAATTGGTTCCCAACATTTCTATTGGAATTTATTTTTGTTCTTGCAAAAAAATTGAAAACAACTTAGTTGTTTGCAAGCTAGAGTAATTTTGACTGATGTTGTGGCCAATGATGTAGTTGTAGACATGGATGTAGAATCCAACTTCCACTATGCTCAAACTATTTTCTTGGCATGCTATTTATAGTAGATTCTTGTCATTGTAGTGCTATTTTTTAGGCTTTTCCATCTCATTGTTTTGATAGAAGTGTTAAATATTTGCACTTACTTGGTGAGTTTTGGGGGTTTGAACCTTTATTGTCATTTTGTAGACAAGTTCTTCCCATGTTAAATTATGAATTTTTCTAATATTTAGATTGAGCTCATATATATGTATATAAATATTATATGTACATGCACAACAAATATGTGTGTGTGTGTGTGTGATACATGCATACACACATACAAAATCAAGTAATCCAAATGGTGTTATTAATCATTAAAAAAATCTTTTAATTTTGTTGCAATCTTAAGCATAAAAAGCAAAGAAAATAGAGTCATTCAAAAACAAACACATATGTAGGAAAACATATTTGTAACAACTAAATGACAAGAATAATTGTATTAAATGACAATAAACAGACACATATGTAAGAAAACATGTTTACAACAATCAAATTGCAAGAACAACTATAGTAATTATAATACCATTTTAGCAATTTTCATTTTTTCTTAAGAAAGATGCACAAGAAGTATATGTTGTCTATGAATGACAAAAACACACCCATAAAAATGATTTACAACAATGACATGGAAAGAACAATTATATAAAGTGACAAATAACTTCCAAACATGACATCCAAAGAACAGTTGTATAAAATGACAATAAACCTTTAAACCCTAATGTTCAACCCATGAAAAAACATTTTCAACAATGACATGTAGAGAACAACCATAAATACACACAACAAAACCTCTCACATAGAGTGCTCAACACACACCTAGAAAAATAGACATGCATGCATAATGCAACTTCCACTATGCTCGCATTGGTTTCTTGGCATTATTTATTTGTAGTGGATTCTTTCCATTGTAGTGCTAATTTTTTTAATCATTTTCCATTTCATTTTTTTGACAAAGGTGTTAAATATTTACACTTACACAGTGTGTTTTAAGGGCTCAAATCTTTATTGTCACTTGGTAGACTACATAATTGAATGCAATAAAATTGTAAATTTTGTGATTATTGAACTAGGGGTTTTGCAAGTGTAGTGAAGAATTATGCATGCACCCAGATAAAGTTGATGCTTTTTTTATTTTTTAAAAACAGATGTAATTGGTTCCCACCATTTTGATTGGAATTTATTTTTGGGTTTATGAAAAATAATTGAAAACAACTTAATTGTTTGTAAGCTATAGTTATTTTGACCGATGTTGTGGCCAATGTATTGAAGTTGTAGACATGGATGTAAAATACAACTTCCACTATGTTTGCATAGGTTTCTTGGCACTATCTATTTGTAGTGGATTCTTGCCATGTTGTGGTGCTAATTTTCAAGGCTTTCCCTCTCATTGTTCTAACAAAAGTGTTAAAATATTTGCACTTACATGGTGAGTTTTGAGGGCTCGAAGCTTTGTTGTCATTTTGTAGACTAGTTCTTCCTATGTCAGGTTATGGATTTCCCTAATGTTTAGATTGACCTCATACATATGCATATAGATATTATATGTACATGCATGACAAATATATACATATATGTATATAGTAACATACACACACATATACATAATCAAGTAATCTAGACGATGCTATCAATTGCTTGGAAATCCTTTAATATTGTTGTAGTACTAAAAATTAAAAGTGAAGAAAACAGAGAGTCGTTAAAAAACAAACACATATGTATGAAAATAAATTGTAATAGTTAAATGCCAAGAACAACTATACCAAATGACAATAAACAAACACATATATGTAGGAAAACATGTTTGCAACAATCAAATTGCAAGAACAATTATATTAATATTATAATACCATTACAACATTTTATTTTTTTCTTAAGAAAGGCTATACATATTTGGCACAGGAAACAAATATTGTCTGTTCATGACAAATACACAACCAGAAAAATATTTGCAACAATGACAGGTAAAGAACGACTGTATAAAGTGACAAATAACTTCCAAGCATGATATATAAATAACAATTGTATAAAATGACAATAAAATTTCAAATCCTAATGTTCAACCCATAAAGAAATATTTAGCACAATGGCATACATAGGACAACCACAAATACACACAACAAAACTTCTATCACATAGAGTGCTCAACACACAACTAGAAAAGACGTGTATGCAGAATGCAACTTTCACTATGCTCACGTTAGTTTCTTGGCATTATCTATTCATAGTAGATTCTTGCCATTGCAGTGCTAATTTTTGAGTTTTTCCCATTTTGTTGTTTTGACAAAAGTATTAAATATTTGCACTCACATGGTGAGTTTTGAGGGCTTAAAGCTTTATTGTCATTTGACATATTAGCTCTTCCTATGTTAGGTTATGGATTTTCCTAAAGTTTAAATTGACCTCATACATACGTATATAAATATTATATGTGCATGCACAACAAATATAAATATGTATGTATGCACGTATGTATAAATTTAGCTCTTTTTTTAGGTTGTTCAGTTGATGTTTATTTCTCTCTATATACTAAAGCTATGATTCGCTCTAATGTGCTTATGCAGATTTAGGTGTGAGCTAGTAAGGTTACACTTGAAGTGGCACATATACGTGAGCTTTTTTATCATTATAGAAATGCCCCATGCACTATTGCTAGAGTTCCACCTCCTTCCCTCCTCGAGGATGTCAAGGTGGTCACAACCAATATGCTAGATGAGATCAAGGATCTCAATCCCATGGCTCTTACCTTTTAAGAAATAAGGATAATGCATGCAACATGCGACTGGTCTCAACCTTCTTAGTTTCCACACCTCTTCTCATGGGCATGGTGATTCTGGCTGGCCAGACTTTGACAAGGTTCCTTGCTTAGAGCAAGCAATTTATCCTGTTTGTGCTCAACAACCTACAAATTGTAGGAGTACAATCAACACTGAGAGGGGTGGGGTGAATTAGTGTTGTATCTAAAACCAGATTTTAGAACTTATCAAACTTGACAATGAACTTTATCAAAGAAGTGAGTTAAATACTGAACAAATAAAACTAAATGTTTAAACATAAATGACAAATGAATTCACACAAGACTTGAGACCATGCCACAAAATAATTTACGAGTAGAAAGCCCTCCTAGGGTAGAAAAACCACTCAAAACTTGACGCAGGAGCATCCAGTGGTGGAAGGGCAATCTTGCATCACCCAAAAAAAGATGTGTTTCAAAATTGTCAATGTTCTTTCCATTTATTTTCAAAATTTGTGGTTCTGGTTCCATAATCGCTTGAATAATGATGTAGAACTTTCAGTTTTTCCAAACTGCTAAGAATAGCAACAAGCTATTTTAGGAAAGTTTGCATTTGGGAACGGATTGAAGTGAAAATTTACAAGAAGCTTCGTAATTGAAAAATAAGACCTTTGGCAAAGGAATCACGCAAAGATCATTTGCGAGCTGAAAGATATTAAAGTTTTTGTTTCCCGAAAAATGCCTGAAAATTATTCAAACTCAGGTTTGAGGCACTAAATGGCCCTGTACGGGCCTGAAAATGGTTGAAATTGACATAGAGGGTTCTTAGCGCGTAGAGCACTTTGTGAGCTTTCTGACACAAAAAATGGTTCGTCAATCAGACACCTTGATCAAAAGTTATGGCTCCCGGAAGTTGATCTATTTTTTGAGGGATATGCAAATTTTGAAATTAGGTTGTTGGCCGCCAAAAAGTCTATTAATAACCATTTTTGGGAACCCTGGGCAATAGTAGAGTTAAGGGGGAAAGTGTAGAGTCAAGAATAGGCGGGAAAATAGAAACCCTAGTAGATTTGGTAGATTTGGGGTTACAGATGGCAGATGATTCTAGAGTTTTGTGAGAGGAAGTTGTAATGTGTTGCAACCTGTGGAGGGTTGATTCCTCTGATAGTATTTGAGCTTCTGTAATGTAATAAGTTGTCCAAATCAATAAAGAAAGTTCTATTTTCTGTGTGCAATTTCTATTGTTGTGTGTTTTATGATTTACCCCTTCATCAAAATTGCCTCACTGGCTTAAGTATGAAAATATCACCATTTACAAAGTCTCACCGACTTATGAATGCCTCACTGGCAAATAGAAAGTCTCACTGACTTGATGAAAACACCTTGAATACAAACACAAATTAACTCAGGGGGTTTCCCTGATTCACTTCTCCACAACACTTATATCTCCCTTTGGTTTTTCACTTCAACAAATTCTTCATCATTTACAAAACTATACACTCTTAATTTGGTCATTAAAACAAATGTCAATCTCTGCAAAAACAATTCAATTTAATGGACAAACTGTTGCTCTTCAAACTCAATTATGAATGGCCTTCAATTATGAATTCACTTGAATGGTCTTCAAACACCAAACACTGCAAAAACTATGATTTCCTACATTAAATTGATTAGTCCTCATGTAGACACATAAGAATTCCTTTCAAAATCTCAATTCTATGATCAAAAGCTGCAAACATTTCATACATGACTCTTACAAAAAAATTCTACCCTTCATCAATATACTTCATTGAATAACCATCTATCTTCAAGCTCTGCAAAAATATAAAATTCCTTCACAAAACTTATAAAACCATATATTGGCAAATAGGTATGTCTTTTAACTTCACAAATCCTCAATCAGATTTCTTCAAAACATTGTCTCGTACTTTCTAAGAATTTTACTATCCCTCACTATCAAAAAGAAGAACAAAAAATAGTCTTTTTAGGCTTTTATAAACAAAAGCACGTCAAATTTAGCAACCATACGCGACTGTTGGGATTCAAATGCTTTTTAAAACACGACCACCTGATTAACACTCCCGCCAATCTGCATTTTTATCTTCGACCATTCGATTTATCTTCCCGCCAATGTCATTAAAACAACTTTAAGTTGTCGGTGGCCTTAGGTGGTTGGGGCCGGTCACCTTACGGGGCCGGAACCCATAAATCGTAACTTAAGTTATCTTTTAACCTGCTCACCCAGTCAATGCAAAATTAGAAATAAAGTTATTGACATTCAGTCTAGGGCTTTTGAATGTGCCTTAAGAGCTATTTAGGGTTTAAAGTCTTTCATTACTAAACCCTAAATCAGTCACTAACCATGAATCACTGAATTGAACTAAGTCTGCATCATTATCATCAGAACCTTGACATATCAAATCATTATCATCAGTATGCAGCCATAAGAATGAATAAACTCATAACACTTTAAGTACCATCAATATGAGCAAACTCTTTAAGCATAACTCTAAGAATGTAGTTATGAGGACATTTTGACAAACATGAACACCAAGACATATTCTGAGATTTTGTTCCTTGATCCTGGTCATCAGTACCTACATGAGTACACTGAATACATAACCTCAACATTACTTAAGCATTGTCAAGACATGAATTTCACATGAAGACATCATCTTAAAACACCAACTTCTTTGCATTGCATGAACCTTTCATAAGTGCCTTGACATTCACTTGTGCTATGATCACAGCCATGTACCCTGAACACTTAACTCCTGAAGCACTTTGATGCATAAATCAACACCATCTTCAAACTAGTATAGAAAATAAATCAGACAAATAAATGATCATCCCATAGACTGATATGAATGAACATTGACAAGAATATCAACATCATGCTGCTGATGAAGAAGACACATGAATGTCTACAACAAATCATGGAAAACACTTGCATATTATAACTTCCACTGTATTGTAGCTTCACAACATTGCCCATTACTTTCTCTGTAAAGGTCACTTGTAAACCATGAAGATGAGAATGAACTCCCATGAACAACATGACCTCATTGCATCTCAAGATTACCTATTTTGACATCACTGGCAAGACAACCGACCATCATGCCAAACATAACACAAATGACTCTCTCGAGGAAGAGGGTACTCTCATTGGTTGGAAGCCTATTGATGAAAGTTTTGTCCTTGGTGATGTTTGGATAAAACTAGATGATAAAGACCCTTCTCCTGCTGGTGTTGCTTTAGCTACTTAGTGTTTTTTATGATGTTTAGGCTTGGCCCTTTGTTGATCTTCATCTTTGTTTTGGACTATGTCTTGCATAGACTCTGAGGGCGTGCCTTTCTACCACTCCTCTTTCTTTTGTGAATATTGTACTATTATCTTTTTAGTTTATAAAAATTAATATAGGCTCTATTTATTAAAAAATTAAGTAATTCAGATAGTGCTATCAATCGTTGGAAAAATCCTCAAATTTTGTTGTAGTCTTGAGCACCAAAAATGAAGAAAATAGACAACCATTCAAAAATAAATACATACGTAGGAAAACATGTTTGCAAGAATCAAATCACAAGAACAACTATATTAATATTATAATACTATTATGGAATTTTAATTTTTCCTTAAACATGTGTAACATCCCAATTGGATTGTTAAATAACATTAAACTCAAATAATGCAAAAATCCCATTTCGATTTTTTTAAGAACATAAATCCAATAATAATATATTTGCAATTTCCAAAGTTCAATAGATAATTTCAATTTATGGTCGCTTTACACGCAACTTACAGATTTTACATATATGTCAAGTATAAATACAAATGGTCATTTTCCTTGTGACTGCATGTTTCAATTTCCATTTACATAATAAGTAATGTTTCTTGTTCACGAGTCTTCGGCAGTCAACTATGGGAGGGTGGGAGGGAGAGAGAGAGAGAGAGAGAGAGAGAGAGAGAGAGAGAGAGAGAGAGAGAGAGAGAGAGAGAGAGAGAGAGAGAGAGAGAGAGAGAGAGAGAGAGAGAGAGAGAGAGAGAGAGAGAGAGAGAGAGAGAGAGAGAGAGAGAGAGAGAGAGAGAGAGAGAGAGAGAGAGAGAGATACATCCCTCCTTTTGGAAACAATTATGCTATTTACTTTCTTGCAAATTTCAGTAATTTAATATGTTGTGAACGACATGAAAACTGACGATTTATCTTACAAAGTTGTTATATGAAATTGTGGAATCTAATGATTACGATCAAGGTGATATTGTAGACTAAATGTCCTTATGATAAATGCAATGATGTTTGGACATATTATGCTTTGATTTGGAACATAGGTGCTTTGACCACAAAATTGTATGTGAGTCGGTCGTTGCAGGAATAGGTGGACCGTGTTCGACGGGAAGAGAAAGTATCTTCGAGAGAGAGTATAGACTCTGGAAATTAACCATGGGTGTCTGTTACTGAGATCGCCAAACAGGTAGATAAACCTTGGAATCATCTAGTTAGTCTTGTTTGTCGGTTGGGTTAGTTAACTAGATGTTGACGTCAGAGGATAAAGTATAACATCCTAGTCGAAAGTCGTCATATAGAATCTTGGAGTCGTCGATGTCGTCGTAAGTCCATCATAGCAAGTCGACTTATTTAGACGTTTATTATTTTCGTTTATAAGTATTTAATGAACCATCTTGTGGCAAAATTGTAAATCTTGTCTCGTAGTCGAAAGATGCGAGAAGTTGGCTTTGTGTGTCTAACGTTGTAAGAAACTCGTTTGCGTTACGATCAATCCATCGTGATTGTCGTAAAATGCGTCGAACTTGTGTTGTGAATTTATTCTTTTCTTGTAGATCGACGAATGTCGATTGGAAGCCATAACGTGAAATAATTATTTATGGACGTCGTGTAGCGTGAGTCTTTTCTTCTAGTCTTGACCGCGATTTGTTGTCAATCTAACCTTGAGTTTTCTTAATTAGATAGTCTTTGTCTCTCTTTCCTTTTCGACCCCAAAACGATGCTCTAATCATTTCCTAACCACCGCGCGTGTCGAGGTTTAACTCCTCAATTAAATCTTTAAGTTGGTTTTGGAAGGTTGATGCCTTTTTGATTGAGTGAGGGCGGAGTCGTTGTGTTCTTTAGCAAGCCACATCGCCATAGGGCCACCACCTTTTGAATAGTCATGTTATGTGGAAGTCAGGTAAAAAGATAGTATTGTCGACTCAAGTAATTATGATTGTGGCGGCTGTGAGTTTGTAGAAGGATTCCTCTTCACCGTGGAGTAAAGGTAAGGAGGTGTTGGCGGTTAAGTTAGGTGTAACTACAAATTATTGGAGATGCCCATCATCTAGGTGGGTGCAAAGGCATCAGTTTTGCGACTGTGCTGAATCATAAACTAAACCACAGAAAGTAGGGAGTTTCTCCTATGCGTAATGGAAGTAATGCAGGTGGTAGTTGCATATGGGAGAGATTCTTTCGCGAGGTGGAGGAAGGAGAGTGGTCGTTGCTATTAGTGAGGTGACAACAGTAAAAGATGGTGGAAGGCCATCATCGAGGGGAGAGTTAGTTAGAAGTGGGATGGACAATTAAGTGGTGACGCGAACGTGTAGGAGAGAGGGAGAGATTCGTTGGCGAGGGGAGAAAAAACCGGGGAAGGGCCGTCGTGGAAGAGAAGTAGGAGAGGTAAGTGCGGAGGACAGAGAGGAACGAGAGGTTGAGTAGCTGCGAGGTAAGAGTGAGGGAGTTACTTTTCGGGGCATCGTGGAAAGAGTAGGGAGGTTTAGAAGTGGTGGAAGAGAGTCTTAGAAGTTGCGAGGGGGCAGGGAAGGAGTGATGGTTATTCTTCTAAGGAGTGATCGCTTCTTCTAAGGAGGGATCCGTTTTCTGAGTAGAAAGCAGCAGAGAGAGAGATAACTAAGGAAGCCTGTAGTTGTTTGAGGGTGATCAGTTTCTAAGTAGGGAGCCTGCCTTTGTCTTGAGTAGTGTCCGGCATAGAGAAGGGATTGGTTAGTGTGGATTGTCGTTATTCAAGAAGGAGATAAAAGAGATAGCTTTGAAGAAAAGTAGAGGAGAACGTGGAATTGCCACAGCAACCTCCATCTTTATCAACAGGTGTGTTTCCTTCTTTTCTTTTCACAGTTTAGACCAGTAAGTAAGTCTCACTTTCACAAAAGATAAATACGTTTAAAATGAGTAGAAATGTATGACAACGTAAACCTAGTATGATATCTGTGTGTGATCAATCCATGAAATAGCATCATTGCTGAGTATTGATATTTAAAAACCTTCGAAATAGTAAGAGTGCTGTGTTTGAGAATGCAAAAACTGTATCCTTGCTTGTCATAAATGACACCGTGTGATGATGGAATACAGTTTCTAATTTACACACATCTAGGAATGAACACCACTTGATGCAAATTGTAATTACATTCTCTGAATGGTTGGAAATAATGTATGTTTAAAGGTCATCCATTAGGACTATTTTATCAACTCAAAGCGGCCCCTGAAGCACTTGAAAAGATAACCCCACAGCGAGGAAACACATGATCCTCATGCATGTTGTGAGGGAGTTTAAAAACCTCTGATTTAGAACACGTTTGGGATGTAAACTTTAGTATGTTTAGCAACCGGAGAGGTCGTTGTAACTAGCTAGTGACCTTTTCGTCTTATATTTTTAGTTAGAGGTCGACCCTGCGGTTGGTCACCTCCATTGTCATAAGAAAGATTCCAAAACCATTTATATCTTAATTACGACTCTTATCTTTTGAATCATGTGAAACTAAATAACATGGAAAGAGGAGTAGGAAGTTAAAATATTAGTAATGGCCGAAAACCGTCATGGTTCTGAAATGAACAATTAGAGTTGAAAACCTGCATGTGAGTCTAGATTACGTTGCATGCGATGGTACTAGTATCGTTTTACCTCGTAGACCATATGAGTCTAGAATCCTCAAATTTTGAGATAACGGGAAATGGTTTAGATATTTGAGTATGTTGTGCAAACTCGGAAACCGAGTAAACAAATATGAAACCACTTAGGAGTGGGCGCTTATAAACAACGTTTTTACATGAAAATGGGTTTTGAAACTATGAACTTGAGTTTATAGTAAATGTTGCGCCGGGCGCTATATAGGAGGAAATCCTAAACCCTTGAGATCATCAAGGTCGTCAATTAGTTCAAACTATACAAATAGGAAACTGTAGGATTTCGATCAGTTCAAGTCGAGTAGGGTGGGTGAACCAAGTTCATGCGTTCTTAGAACGCTAATTAAAAACAAATCCTTTGGCCAAGGTGGTGTACTATCCTCAAGTGCATCGAACGTTCACCGTAACTGGATGGCGTTTCTTGTGGAGTGTCGTGCATGAATAGAGGGTATCTAGGGATCTGCACGATAACAAGACACGTAGGTTACAACACCAGAGCTCATATGGCAAACACCGATGGTTATCCTAAGTCTATCCTCTTGAGTAGGGTAGGGCCACTTCTGGTTAGGAAGGAGTGCGGGAGACCGACGGTCTGTGGTTGGAGGTTAAGCTCCTTGAAGATACTTTCTCTTCCAAATACTGAGGAATGCCGAGTCTTGAATGTGATGGGTCGACAATCGAGATGCATGTTAATGGTATGTTTCCAATATTTGTTGTTTCAAGAAAATTTCATTTGAAAGAAAACAAAGTGTTTAATGTATATCATTTATTTCAGTTTTATGAAAATGAGATCATGTTTATGATAGAATGAAAAATGTTGTATTGGATTATAGTTAAGTTTATTTTGTATTTGATTACCTAGTAAAAAAAAAATTACTTTTGTGAAAACTTAGTTACTTCTTGTCATTTTGGAATTGGATGTTACAGAGAGAGAGAGAGAGAGAGAGAGAGAGAGAGAGAGAGAGAGAGCATCACCTTGGTGCTTTTACTCCAACCACAGAACAACGGTCCCCCACACACCTTCCTTTTGGAAATGGCCCTTCCCTTCGTGAGGGTATAGATAATTGGAATCAACTGATTCTTTATGCCATCTCAGAACAGTGAAGTGTCCTAGATAATAACAATTAGGCTTACAAATCTAGTCTAGCTCTAGCTATGTATAACCCACTATGACTGTTCAACTATCTGGTACACAGTGAACCAACAATGCAAGCAATGACTTTTGCATTACTTTGGCCAAACTTTCATATAAATAAAGTTGTATGTTCACTCACTCTTTGCTCAACTTGGAGACAACATTCTTGTAATTCAATAAATAATATTATATATCAGTCTTAAAGACATAAAACATACCCTTTTCTATTAGTCAACTAGACAAGTATAGGGTGAGAGCTTATGCGACTTAAGAAGCATACATTGAGCCCTTCTTTGCATCCTTGCAATCACGAGTCTATGACGACCTGTCATCTACTCAATGGCTTGTCAATCCATTTATGTGTTCATCAGTAAATTTAGTATTATTTCATAATGATATGTAAGATTCTGACAATAAGTCATTGGTTTGATGATTAAAGACTCTATTTGTCTTAGTCTAGGAATATATTTGACTTCTAACTTGTCGAATAAAAATAATAACTTCATAATCCTTCATATTGGATACATTTCCTCTTGTAATTCAAAAGAGAATTCCAAATAATAATAGTCTCATTCTCAATGAATAACTATAGAAAATTGACCTTTCATTTCCATAGTGAGTGTATTACACGACAAACTTGTGGCTTTTCTTAGCCTAGATTTGGATAAATAATAATCCTTTTTAAAAACTAGGATAAAGGTAGTCCGTGATAACTCTTAGTTACCTAAAAGGATATTATCTATAGCAAACTAAATTATTTAGCATATTAATAGAATAAGAAGTCTAAATATCAAGTGCTTTTAAACTTAGACATCGACTAATATCTAGCTTTAAGATTTTAATAACATTTGAGGTAATGATACCTACCTTTTTAGTTAGCTATGACTCTTAGATAGGATACTATGATAACATAGTGTTGTTACTTTGGTTTTACACAATAGAAATAAGACTCTTGGTCTGCTACAGTTTACTAAAGAACTCTTATCACTGGAAAAGACAAAATTGAATGAATTATACCAACCTTTACTCAGGTCAACTAAGCATACTAGCATTTGACCTTACTCAGGTTGACTAAATCAAAACATAGCTAGTAAATATTGTTCAAGCAATACGTACAGTCAGCCTTTATGTTGTCTACAGGGTTTGTTTGAGAATAACATTAAATGGTTTTTGTATACATAATGGCCATTTGGCTTGACAATCACAGTCATACTACTATATCATAGACCATAGACTTGCTTGTTATTCACAACAAAGGATAACATATATTTATCATAATCTTTATATACGATATTCTCCACTTCTAAGAGGTATTCAAAGATAACTCAAATCTTGTTTGATGTTCAATATACAGTATAAATATACAAACAAAAGTCTCTATCGAAGGTATATCAATAGCAATGTAAATCTTAATACAGTCTATTGTGATAACATGCAAAACATTCAGCCTCTTATGGCACACACAATAGGTTTTATCTATAAAACTTTATCTATTTGCTTCTCACTGATATAAGCTTGTGTTATTAAAGTATTTATTGAATATATTATGGATGGTGAGTTTACCTGTAATGCTAAACAAGAAGAACCGATACTCAGCTTTTGTTTCCTTCTTCTTGCTTCTCCAATACAGAGATCCACACACTTCTTTACTTTCTTCCCATACTATATGCAAGAGAGAATACTATTTTATCTTCTCTCCCCACTACCATCGGTTATGCAACTGCATAATTAATATCTTCCCTCTATTCCCTTAGCCATCCGCGACCTCACATGCTGAAAAAGGGGAGTATGGAGCTACTGCTCTCCCCACTCCTCCAAGCATCTAGAGATAAATACGATGGAAGTCTATCTACCATAGACTTTACTCTTTCTCAAACTAGATGTTATTTTTAACCATAATTAAGCTTAAAATAATAATTTAAAATAAGCAATAATACACCTACTTTATAGATGTCGCTAATGCATTCTTTCAAATGCTTCTATTATGCTATTTACAAGCACAACTATCAACGATGAAGTCTAGCAAAGTCGACATAGACCTCTACGATAAGATTAGACTTATTTGGCCGATTACTCACGTTGACTTGACATTCATAGTCATACACAACCTTATTGATTGTTGACGTAAAAGTCTAAACCATCGACATGCTGATAACAATACAAACATGAAATAATCACAACATTTAAAATATTACTAAGGCGACCAACTGGACATAAAGAATAATACTTAATCTGATATTGACTTAACTTCTAATGTGAGTGTGTGTATCTATTCCTAGATAGCACAAGGGTCATTGTATTCACGCAATCTAGCACCCTCTCCACGGTGATATACTCTCTCCTCTTCTTGGAGGGGGAAAACATTGTCCTACATCTACCTCTGTCACATAACGGTAGTTAGTCCATCACATTATTTAATCACGTGGACATTAATGACGTCATAAAAAATCATTCTTATGAAAATAACATAATTCAAATGCATTTTATATTCTAACATAACATTACTTTCCTCATATTAATATCACTGACTATCCATCTGTCTTCTTGAAATAAAATGATAAGTATGTTAGTTTAAAAATGGGGTGTGACAACATGGCTATGCATATTTGGCACAACAAGTATATGTTGTATGTGCATGATAGACACACGCCCACAAAAAATATTTGCAACAATGACATGGAAATAATAACTGTATAAAATGACAAATAACTTCCAAACATGACATGTGAAGAATAACTATATAAAGTGACAGTAAACCTTCAAACCTTAATGGTCAACCTATAAAAATATTTACAAACAATGACATGCAAAGAATAAACATAAATACACACAACAAAACCTTTCTCACACAGAGTTCAACACACACAAGAAAAAATATTTGCAACACTCAAATGGAAAGAACAATTGTATCAATCGACAATAAACTTTCAAACCCTCACCATGCAAAGCCTTAATAGCAAAGTGGAAAGAACAATTGTATAAAATAACATTAAACCATTAAACCCTCACTGTGCAAAGCTCTAACACTAAAATGCAAAGAGAAATTGTATAAATGACAACAAACCTTCAAACTCTCATCGTGCAAAGCCCCAAAATTGTCCTCCAAACCAACCATGACTCGAATAATGACATGCAAAGAACAACATAAATATACACAACAAAACCTTTCTCACATAGAGTTCAACACACACAAAAAAAATATTTGCAACACTCAAATGGAAAGAACAACTGTATAAATTGATAGTAAACTTTTAAACCCTCATCGTGCAAAGCCTTAATAGTGAAGTGAAAAGAACAATTGTATAAAATAACATTAAACCATCAAACCCTCACTATGCAAAGCTCTAACACTAAAATGCAAAGAACAACTGTATAAATGACAACAAACCTTCAAGTTCTCACCATACAAAGCCCCAAAATTGTCCTGTAAACCACCCATGACACCTGCACCATAAAATAACAAAATTTGTGCTCTAGACCAACAACCCACATAACAAAAAAACACAACTATAAATAGACATAGGAAAACCTCTTAACAATATTGAATCAAACAAAAATTAATCACAAATATGTGTTGGTACAATTACCAAGCTTCAAGAAAATGCATCTGTCATTCTACTGACAAGTATTTGTACTTAATGTTTGAAGCTTAACTATCATTTTATATGGTTATTCTTCCCACTTTAGGTTAATGCTTTGATTATAGCATAAAGTGCCATCATCATTGTCAATGGCAAGATAAAACAAGCCATACACATCCAACATGGAGAGAGATCTGCCAATGCACTTGTATAGAGTTTTTGTCCATTTCAATCTATATAACTATAAACAGTGCATCTATAAATTTAATTGCAACTACATAGACAAGAGCATTGACAATAAAATTAAATACACACCCATAAAAAAATATTTGCAATAATGACATGGAAAGAACGATTGTATAAAATGATAGTAAACATTCAAACCCTCATTGTGCAAAGCCACAAACTTACCCTCTAGACCACCCACCACTCTTGTACCATAAAAAAATAAATTTGCATTTTAGACCAATCCATGCTTCCTACACAAAACTTTAAAAAACCATAAATACACACAACAAAACCTCTCTCACAAATAGTGCTCAACATACACATAGGAAAAAATATTTGCAACAATGAAATAGAAAGAACAACTATATAAAATGACACTAAACCATCAAACATTCATCGTGCAAAGATTCAACATTAGAATGTAAACCTTCAAAATCTTGCCCTCGAGATTAACCGTGACTCATGCACCATAAAAAAAATCTGCACTCCAAACTAACTACATTCAAAACAAAAAGACACAACCATAAATAGACACAGGAAAACCTCTTTTATAAAGAGTCAAACAATACAACCTCAAACGAAAATTAAACATAAATACTTATCGATACAATCACACAACTCGAAGAAAATACATTTTCTGCTTACAATTCCAGCCTCTTGTGTGCCTCCACATTTTACATTCATGTGTACTAGGGTAGTGCAAATTAGACACATACGATATGAAGTAGAATTTAAACAAAATATTAATTTCATGAGATGGCCTCCAGTCAAATTGCCACCAATATGGACACACATAAACATTAGAAAACACTTCATTTTTTATTACATTGCATTAGAAAATGTAATTTTACACTCAATTTGCATACCAATAAACATAGAAAATAGTTTAATTTTTTGTTACATGCCATTCGATTGGGTCTAAATGATTCACAAGTGCAGGGTCAAAAAGAATGTAGCAAAGGCATGTAGCATTGAGTTTATATAGACTAATAAAACAAAACATCAATAATTTATTAGAACAATGGATAGATGGTTTATCATTTAAAAGTTTGATCAAATGTCTAAGAATGGGACTAGTGTCTTGATCCATGGGTAGCATAGTCAAATCTAAAAATTCATATGAAATCTCTTCAATCTAGCTACAATTTCACTCAAATACAATTCAAAGGATCAAGAATTTCACATGAGCAAACATTCTTAGTAATCTAAGACTAAACAAACAATCCCATATGATATTAACAAAAAGATTTACAACTACTATACAAATAAACTACTAAAAAATTCCAAAAACTTACTAGCAAAATTAACACCACTAATCCATACATCACAACCCAATTATTAAAAAAAGTAAAAAAACAATTATCTAAAATCAACTTTACAAAATCTAATTAATTTTTGTATTTGCACAAATTTTAAGATAGCCAAGTTGCACCTAATATACCCATAAACATTAGAAAATGGTTTAATTTTTTGTTACATGTCATTTAATTGGCTCTCCATTTCTCCTCTTATTTTCTTAATTAAAACTAAAAACAACATGTCACAAACCAATTATTTTTTATTTTTTAAAATTTAATATCAACTTTATAAAACCTAATTAATTATTGTATTCATAAAATACTATGAATATCCCTCCCTGTGAAAAGACTTAAAACCAACATAATTTAAAAAAAAATACTAACATTAGACACCTTTACTACAACTTTAAACCGCATGGTGTGAACGTCATTAAAAAGCCTTCATCTCATTTCATATCATACACTTTTCGTAAATATTTAACCTCCATGAACCTATAAAAGGTGTTATGAAAATATCGCCACACCATATATTTATGGAGATCGTGCCCTGAAAGTATATACAGTGGCAGAAGATTCTCCAATCCGACTTCACTCACATCTTGAAGCCTGTATAACATCACTCGTTGGAGCAATCTCTTAAGCAGAGTTGCGGGCAGCAATCGCTTATGTTTATTCAGAGGCAGAATGAGCGGTGAAGTAGATAAGTTCGTTGCTATGTATGTGTTGGAGCGGAAGCCGTTTGCTAAAGCTTGAGGGCAGGAGAAAGGGGAAAATGCAGCAACATAGTAATAATAATAGTTACATGCAGGAGGAAGGGCAGCGGAAGGGAGCAGGATGGAGGGCAGAGCAACAATCAGCAGCAGCAGCAGCAGGAGGAATGGGCCTGGGCATGGGCATGGGCTTGGGCTATGGTCACATGGCCGGGCCACAGTTTGGTTGGGGTTACGGCTACTCAATGCCCCTTTTTACTGCAGGGGCAGGGGCAGGGGCAGGTGCAGGTGTAGGGACGGGGGCAGTTTTAAGGGCACCTGTGTGGGGGCAGGGAATGGGGATGGCAAGGGCAAGGCCAACATTTTCACTTGGTATGCAGCACAGTAACATCAACAGCTACTCAAAGAGAGTACAAGGAGGCCCAGGTGCAACACACTCTCATGACTACAGGCCAGGAGGAGGTTATGGAGGCCGTCGTACAGGTTACTCTCTCTTTTTATTATCCTTCCTGCTAGATTACTTATGAACATGAAGTTTTTCACACTCTGTGTTACTGGGGGGGAAATGCTTTTGGGAAATACTCTGTGTTTTGGTTATATCAACCTTTCACATCACACTCTATGATCCAAATATATCCAGAATATTTTTCAGTATTTTCAGTAAATATGATGGATATCATGATATGTAGAATATTTTTTCAGTTTTTTCAGTCCACCGTCTAAAAATGCGTTTTAGTTATAGAGAATTTTTTAATTCCTTATTTTTAGAAAACCAAAAAGTGGATGTGGAAAATTACGAAATATACTTTTCATATATCATTAACAGATGGTAAATAATAATTAAAGCCTCAATTCAACTTATTTTGCGGTGCAGCAGCTCAAAAGAGAGGTTTTGGAATTGGTTTTTGCTACTATATCCACTATGATTTTGTTTTTTTGGAGCTAAATAGCTATCAATGCATTTATTTTTTAATTATTGTAATTTTTTTCAATTTGCAATTTACTATTTTTTTCATGTGTTTCGTATTTTTTCAATAGACCGTTGCTTTTTTTGCACTTGAGGTATACTGTGTCAAATGTTGTATACGAAAGTTGCTACCTTGCAACATTTGGCCAACTATTTATCTCCCTTACCTATTTTGTGTCTCAACTTGCTCCCAACGGGCTTGGGCTACTCTCTTCTTGTGGTAGGGCTTTGTCACAAAACCATCATTCTTCAATATTTCCGTCTGTCTTCTAGGGGCCTAACCATATCATAACCTAGAAAGAAGGGGTGGATATTGAGACACTACTAATTAAAGATTGAATTCTTGCATTGAAAATGTGGTTTGAAGAACTTACAAAAGAGACTACAAATGTAATTACAAAAAAATTACAAAAGAAATGTGGTTTGAAGGCAATCATTCATAGAAAGAATATTAGAGCCTGAGATGGAGAGTTATCATACCTTGTGGAGCAACTGCATACATGGTTCGTCTATTTGAACACATGAGCAACATTATATACTCCAGCTTCAATCTGTGAAACAACAAATGTATGCTTATGTAAAACTAAAAAAGACTGCTGGGTTGTGTAACAACTCCTTTAGCTGGGGACTGGAGAAGCACATCAGATTATTTTCGATCAAGCAATCATCATTAATGCAAGGTAGTGCCTCTAAGAAAAGTACAATCTTTCTCATTCTTAACCATCATTACAGTGATCATAATGAGTAAAGGTGTTATGTAATGTCCCCTTGTTGGATCAATCTCTATTCTGTCCAAATTCACAAAACCAGATGGAACAAGCATATAAGGTAGTTAGGGATACATCTCTTTATTTAGGAATAAGATGAACTAATTCTGTTCTGGAAGCCTGCAATCAGTTAGGTAACATTGCAAACACAGTTCATGAAATAAACCTATTATTATTGCAAGGGAATCATATATTTTAATATTTATCATTATGCAGCAAGTTTGATTTGTATGTGAATCTCTAATTTCATCAACAGTCCCTCGACGTAAGGGTTGGAAGGGAAATTACAATAGGGTGACCTTAGCTGTTCTCTCCCTTTCACAGTGCAATAGGGTGCCCAAATAGCTGTTCTCCCTACTTGCCACTGTAGCAGGGTGCCCTAAAGCTGTTCTCCCTTAGCAGATTTCCTTCCTTACCCTTTGACAGACTGTTGCAGTGTTATATGTATATTTTAATGCTTATTAACATATGGCAGAGATGTACAATGTATTCATATATAAAACTAAATAATAATCTCTATATTACCACAGTGGATTGGAATATTAACACCTTAGATTCTGATCTGATTAATAAAGCGTTAAGTATTATGTATTCTTTTCTGCTGTTCGTATGCCATGTATTTCTTCTTCTTATTCTGTTATGCTTCAGACATTTTATAATGCATTCTATATTTACTTCTGAGTATGTCTCTTTTCATTCTCGCCCTTCCCTACAAATCACAAACTTCATGTTATATCTTCATATCTCTACGAAGACATACAACATTTCACAAAGATGCATTGTTCTCCAAGGGAGGCACCTTTCCTAAACTAATCGTTGTCTTTCTTAAAACAAAATCGTTCCTTTTTATACATATTGCTGATCGCTTGTCTTTTCATATTAATGGTTACACTAAAACAAACAAATCGTATATCCTCCTATTTTCTCCTCTTTTGAACATAAGACATTCTTCTCTTATTATATGGAGCGCTCAAAATCAAAGGAGGTCGGCCACTTTATAGGTATCGCACCTCTTGTCATAATTTATTAACACTTCTTTGTTAACAGTCACTGCCATTCATATACTTAGTTACTGGCTAGTAATAGGAGTCGGCCCATGATAATATTTTATTTCTATTAAAGGTGGCACCAAAATGATGAAGGTTGGCCAGGTTCAGTATGAGGAGTGTCGGCCATACTTATGAATATTTAATCACTGTCTTTGTAAGAATAGAGAGTCATAATATTTTAGTGCTTCAAAATAAGGAACATAAAGTGCAGACATTTCTGAATGAACATTTGAGCATAGTTCTCATCAAAACATAAGTAGCAACACAAAAATGATTAACATACAAGTGGGCCTTACATACTACACTAATGAATTTTATGTTTGCTTCTTTGGGTCTTATGACAATATTCGCTTACCTATCCACTTTTCTAATGTCAAGAAGTTTCTTTGATGATTTTATTGGGCAATGTTGTGATCTTTTGTAATGCAAATTCAACATTTGTTTTCAAGTGTCCCTATGGTCACCATTCCATCTCACAAGATTGTGTGGGTGACCAATCACTACAACCTCTGAGTAAACTTGAAAAATGGTGCTGAAAATTGATTTCGCCCTGTCAATCATTTTGTTCTTGAGAAAATGGATTACCTATTGAACTAGACTAGGTAACATCGGTTATGCCTTTGCAGCATTTTTTTCATTATTTGAAACTTATATATCCGCCTTAATCATGCAATTGTGGGTTCCACCTGCCTTGTTTGGGGTCTTATAGCTTTTTAGGTAATCGTTTACATTAAGGATCTTTTATGTCTTCCCAACTTGTAGTACACGTTCAAGCCACAATTATACCTTGCTTCTATTTACTCTTTCTTTTTCTTTAGGAGTTTGTCTCATCAGATCATTAGCTCGTAGTTGCAATCTTAGTGTGTTGTCATTGATTTCTTACCTTGCTTCTCGTTTTCTTTTCTTTACTCTTTCTTTTGCTCTAGGAGTTTGCCTACTTTTTTCTTCTTCATTCGCTTTACTTGCATAATAACTAGCTTCTGGCTTATGTTTTCCTTTCTTGCATAATAAGGAAGGGATGTAGAATTCATGACACTAATGGATACGAGGAGCTATATTGCCTAACATTCTTATCAAGGATGGAATTAGCATTGCAGGAAAAAAAATCTTTTTCACAGGTGCATGAGCCGATTGTTTCTACAAAGGTGGTTCCCGATGCCTTATTTGATGAAAGAGAGTTATTCATAAGTTTTAAGGAAATGATCAAGAAGAGACTAAGTATTAAGAAGGACCTGCTTGCAGAGGAAATGTTGATTCCAAGTGGTTGGTGCAGGATTCATAACACCACTCATTCAGAACTTGCATGTTCATCTTGTCAGGAAGCTATTCATCAAGTGAAGGAAGAATTAAGGTTGGAAGAAGAATCTAAAGTACAATTGAGATTAGACGACTTGTGGAACAAATGTCTTCAAGAAATCAATTCATCACCCATGTTATTCAACAATGAAGATAGCACAAGTGAACTTGATAATCAAGTGGAAAGTCAATTTGCATACCTTCTTCCAAGAAAGAATGAACCTCCTGCTGAAAAAGAAGTTGAAAAAGTGATAGAAGACATCCAAACAAATGCAAGTGTTGAACAAGGTATTTATTCCCCGATCAAAGGTGAAAGTGATTTAAGTCCATTGCAAGAGGAGGAATTCCTTGCTACATATTCATTCATGCCACTAGAAAAGATCATTGAGAATGAATTACAAGAGATTGCAAGCATCCTTGAAAAGGAAGATGATCATGAGGGTGTGTTGCGAACCGTCATCCACAAGCCCGACAATGAAGAGCCATTCGGAGGGGCGCTCGACGCTCTCATGGATGAAATACAACAAGAGTTCCTGCCAAAGTCATCCCAAAATGAACAAGTTGAAGAAATGGAGGTCAAATACACAATGCAATTCGAGTTGGTGCTAGGCCCTTTATTGAAGATCCACGATGAACTTATAGGTGAAATGTTCCATGCTCCGAAAATTCAATTGTTTTCACCTTTTCATTTTGATATGACCACTCTTGATTATAATTTTGATTTGCATATTTCGGACGCGAGTGGGATGATTCATCACCAACTTCGACCTCTCGACACATCGATGAAAGATGAAGAATTTCCACTTGAGGGTGAAGAACACCAGGTTGTATCTTTCCTCGCTCTCAATTATGAAGATTATGAATTTCCAAATTTTGAATTTGAAGAATATGAATTTGATTATGGAAATTTAGGAAGGACAACCTGCATATGGATAAACCATAGTCCTTTTGAATTGCCACAACTTATAATCTTAAGCAAAATTTTTTCTGAATATGAGAAATGTGTGGTGAAAGAACATTTTTCCGAGTTCAAAGATAAGTTTGCCAAATTGAGGACCATTACTTGCAAACTGTTGTTGCTTTTCATTCTGAGAAACCATGCCAAGTCTTGTATATATTTGGGACTTTTGAGTCATGTCCGCTCTTTGCACATAGCTTGCTTAGAGTAGGTTTTCTTTTCTGTTGCTTTAGAGTAGTTTGCCGTGTTTAGTTAGTCTTTTGCTTTGTTTGCTTTCCGTAGTTTGGGTTGTTGCTTTAGTTTAGGTTTGCTTTCGTGGGTTTTCCCGATTTGAAGTGGGTGTTGATGTCCTTTTAAAGCACATATAGCCTGATTCTTATCAAATGTTAGTTCATTTCTTTGATAAATTTTCATGAAATTCTTTAGAATCCAAGGATGATTTTCTTTAACTTTATCAACAAGTTATGATTTGTACTTGACTCGGAAGGGAATCGTATATTGTGTCTTGACACTGACATCTTGTGATTATCATGTTTAAAATGCCAAATCTAAATCTAATTATTAACCTCTTAGTTTTCCTTTGAGAAACTTGCGTCAGATGGATAGATTCATTGTGGACTCCATTGTTAGTGTCTAGTTAGCATGTTGCTTGCTCTTGGAAGATAAATCGACTGTTTAGAATGACTTGAAGTATTTTGGGATCTTATACTTTACACACTTTAAAATCTGGAGGTACCTAAGTGACTCTCTGTGAACTTGCATTAAGTGAAAATTCTAAGGTCCACCTATGCTGCCATCGGAAGTCCACACCCAGCTAGCTGAGTTATCAACGTAATTCGTGTTGTCAAAAGCATGAGTTGCAAGGGTAGCGGTACTGCATTGTACTCTACCAAATTTAAGCTTAGTTGAAAATCAAAAGAAAAGAAATGCAAAGAAAATCACACATTCACACACTATAACTTAGCTGGATGGGCGATCGAGTAATCTCTACCGGGGCTATGGACGCCTGACCGACAGTGGGGCTCTGCTTGAGTGGAATTTCGAGACAAACCCGTTGGGGCTATAGACGCTCGCTGGCAGCAGGGCAATGTCCAAGTAGTTCATGAGGTGTGTACTAATCACGTAGCTTAATGTAAAGGAACTTAGATGACCTTAGTTGCCGATGGATGGGAATGAACTCTAATGCACACACTTGGATCTTCGGGATATGAATGGTTGAGCTAAGCTTTTGATTTTGACTCTTTGATCAAGTTTTCGTGTTTATTTGGCCTAATGTGTGGGTGTACGCAGGAATTTTGAAGTTGTGATTCTTGTTTATCTTTGGAATGCTTAAGATTGTATATTAATCACTGTCCTGGAAATGTTTAACCATGAAGTGTCTCGATCCAATCTGCGATTCTTCTTCCCTTTCGAGTGCGTTTCCTAGCGGGTTGATGACTTTAAAGGAGTTGTTTGAAGTTTCTAGGTTTGGGGTCTTTATCTTTGAAATGTTCAGGAGCATTTATTCAAAGTGGTGCTAGATGTTGTGACCTAATCACACATCGCCCCATTGCAAATGGGGACCCACCTTTTTTTGCAATTTTGAGCTTGTAGGATACTTAGGAAGTGTTGTCAGACCTAGTCTCTTCCATGAAATGAAGAATGAGCCTCTCCGGAGTAGTGTGAATTGAATCAAGTGATTTAACAAGGTGCAATTGAGAATACTTAAGCTTGTCCTTGAGATACTGAAAATTGACAAGTCTGATGTCTTGAAGTCTAATCTCCTGAAATCCTAAAAACTGACTAAGTCTGAAATCTGGTGGATCCTCAAAAATCTAGAATTTGCATGTTAAATCCCATGGATTCGAGACCTATCTCAAACATCCTAGAAGTATATTTCAAAATATTTAAAGTATAGGAAATTCATACTTAAATATATTTTGAAATATACTTGATTTCCGACACTGAAAAATAGCTAAGTATGGAAAATTTCCTCTTCGGGAGCGGAATTCGCCCAACTTGAAGAAAATTTCCTCTGCACTAGTGGAATGTGCTCCCCTCTAAGAAATTCCTCTGCACTAGTCAAATGCGCTCCTCTTGTAGGAAAATTTCCTTAGCACCTGGCATATGCGCCCTAAGTGAAAATTTCTTCATCACTTGCAAAAGGCGCCCCTTTTAAGGAAAATTTCTTCACTTCATGGCATATGCGCCCTCTTTCAAGAAACTTTCTCCACCCTCCATCAGGTGCACTCCTTCAAGAAGTTTCCTTACCCACTCACAGAGACATTCTTCAACACCTATGAAATGCGTTCATCATGAGAATTTCTCCAACTCTTGTCTTATGCGCTCCAACATGAGAATTCTTTCAAACATCTAAGTGCGCTCAACTTTAGCAAATTTCTTCTTGTCTTGTCCTATGCGCCCTTCAAGAAATTTCTCCAACACCTTGCAAAGGCGCTCCTCAAAGGAAAATTCCTCCAACACCTTGCAAAGGTGCCCTCAAGAGGAAATTTCTTCACCCCCCATCAATTGCGCCCAACTTGGAGAAAATTTCTCCATCATCATGCATATGTGCCCTCCATTGAGAAAATTTTCTTACACCTTCTCAAAGTGCTTCACCTCGAAGAAAGATTTCTTTAACATATGCCAAGTGCACTCACCATGAAGGAATTTATTCAACATGTCTCATGTGCGTCCTCATTGAGGAAATTTCTTCAATATTAGTCAAATATGCTCAAACCAAGGCAAGTGCCTAGGTCGGCCAGAAGGGGGAAAAGGAAAGTTTTAAAACATGAGAACAAAACATTCTTCATTGCATAAAACAAGTAAGATCTAGTCTAGGACCTTCGCAAGGTATCTAAAAAAGAGGCATGTTAGGAATTTGTAATACAATGTTGTTGATGATCAAATGCCTTTGCATTGATAGATGTTTCTCTTGTGTAGGTAATGGAAGGAAAATGGCGAGAACTTGCATTTGAAGGTTCAAAGCATGGAAGAGCATTGCTTGAGGAAGAAGGAGACATGTTCCAGACAGTCAAGATCCAATGCCAGAAGTCATACATCAAGGTCATCGCCTGAAGGGGGAAGGACTAGTTTCACATTTAAGTTCCAGAATCCTTCACTTCAATCATGAAGTCTACTCCAACAACTCACACCCAAGGTCTACTTCCTGCACAATCCAGAGCCAGAATCCTGCATGAGAACAAGAGCGTCATGAGATGAGAAAATGAGCATGTGCATCAAAAGTCATGAATTACATGAATACAACATCAAGAAATTCCCAAAATTCCCAAGTTTTCAAGTTCGGAAGATGCCAAGTTCCAAAGGTGAAAATCCTAGTTCGAACACTATTCCACAAAAGATGACACAATTTGGGAAATATTCCGAGCAATATGAACTCAAAGAAGATCAAACCGGTTGGCTCAATGTTGAGGTGGCATATAAACGTCACTAGTCCAATTATACTCTACCACATCTTCCTTCCAAGTTCAATACATGTACATCAAGAAAAGGCCAAGGAAGGTGCCCATGTGGAAGATGCTCCAAAGATTCCATTTCAAGTTTACCACATCGGAAAACGTGTCTTCATTGCCTCTTTTTTTTGGTGGTTATGCATTGTTGTCTTCATCTGGGCCATTGATTTGCAAATCAATCTTGGCCGTTCATGTAATTTCAGAGCCTATATAAGGCCCATTTCTCTCATTTGTAAAGGTTAAGACCTTTTAGAGTAGAAGTAGAATAGGAGTAGAGTAGAGGAGACTTTTGAAGTCATTGAAGAGACATGAAATTGTTGTAATCAAACACTTCAAGATTAATACAAGCTCATTGTTGGAAGTTTCATGGTGATCTTGTGGTTTTGGAATGCTATCATGGTTTCTAATTTCTTGGATGTGATTGAGAAATGTTTCCAAGTAGCTTAAATAATAGATTAGAAGTTCATTGATGTAATGAGTATATGCAAAGATATTTGATGAATTCTTCTTGGTTCATACTTTTTGTGGATTGTCGAAGGCAATTCACTTTGCAAAGTTAGTTTGAACCTCCGTTTGCTTTAGTTCGATTGTAAATACTTGTTCAAGTTGCGCCATCTGTGGGTGTTTGGATGTGTGTTTGCAATATGAAAATCATTGGGTTACCTTAGAAGATTGCACCTGCTTCATGTAGTTGTTGGTTCTCATGGCGAAGCAGAGTCAGGTTTAGTGAGGAGTTTGTCTATCTTGGCATATTTCATTTTCTCATTGTCCTTAGATTAGAATCCTCTCAACCCTTGTCCTTTTCTCCTTTCTTTCATAGTCGGTTAGAGTGAGTTCCATTTCATAAGGAGGAAGTAACATATTGAGAGTGGAGTAGGGAGTCAATTCAGCGTAAGTCCCTTCGTGAGTTTCAGCAAATCACATCAACTACTGAGTCTATCCATTGCGAGTCAAGACATGACATATCATGAACCTTGGAGTTGTCTCACTGGATCACTTTGTTTGGCCTTTGAGAGACTTTATTCAAGAGAGGATAGAATACTTAGTATTTTATTTTGAGTTTGCATGTGCATAAAAAACACATCAACAATAACCACCCTCATTTTTTTCCCCAAAATTCAGTTCAAACTCTCAAATTTCTGATTTTTATTGTATTGACAGTTTGACATTTCGTCAAACACTTTGCATTCTTACCACAGTCAATGATATTTTCTGAGTTTATGTTTTAGAATGGTTTCTTGCAATTTGACAGTATAAATCACTCATACATGCATTCTCAAAGATGAGGGAATATAATGACAATATATCAAACAGTTTGCAGCAGTAACATAAGAAGAAATCTGATTATAACATTACCCAGTTTGCTGTTCATAAACAAATATTCAGAACTGAATTTTATATTGATAAAGATCATCATATACATACCACAGATTGAGCTTGTATCATTCACGAAGAGAGTATTCAGCTGATTGACAGCACATTATACTTCTAATCACATAGGCGCTTCCTCCTCAACACCAAGCGCACCTATCCACTCCACATGATGGTCCCTCAAAGGGGTTCGATGCCTTTGTTGGAGTAGAGACTCCCTCATAAGCTACGGCTTAGCATTATAATGATTAAATGAAGACTTTTAGCTGCTGCTGTTACCAAGTAATGTGTTGCGGTTGTTCTTAGGAAGGCTGCGAATATAAATTAGTGAGAAGCTTGACGCCTTCTTGCATAGGGATGTCTAAGGAAATAGGGGTTAAAACCCTATCAATCTCCACAAAATACCATTAAATCTTCAATCCAAACACACAAATTTTCATTTGTTTACAAATCTCATAAATTTGTCAATAAAATTCTTCAGGAAGCAAATATCCCCATAAAATTTATCGGCTAAACCCTTCTCAAATGCAAACTCCTTAAAACTGAAAAAACTATGAATTGCAATGGTGATTCCTGAGCAGAACCACTCCAAGCTAGCTAGGAATTATCTCTCAAATCCGAAGCTAGGAATCAAATGAGGGTTTTCGTCCTCAAAAGATTATAGGAGAACACATAGGTTCAATCCAGCAGCATAACCTTGCAAAACAAAATCTTCCATATCCAAATGAGAGCTCAAAACCTCCTTTTTATATTTTTCCTTGAAGGGAAAAGACTTTTAAAATAATAATAAATAATCTCTGTAGTCCCCTTTTGAAGAATTAAAATAATATCATTAACTTTTCCCGCTCACTTGCTAGGCGCCCACTTTAGGAGGTCATAACACCACTTTATAAATTATAACACTTAAGTGAATAATTAAACATTAAAAATTAGAAACTTAAGTGTATAATTCAAATACCCCACCTGAGTCGCGGAAAGCGCCGCCAAGGCGTCAGAAATTGAAACTGAACATGCCATACAAAACAAAAACCGGTGCTCTCCAAAATCTTTGGAGTCCCCTTACCAACTCCAATTAGCCTACGGGAACTTGGTGAATAGGCTAACTGTCACCAAACTGACTACACCAAACTGACTAGGCCTAAGAAGGGGACATTACATGAACCAACTATACATTTGGGCCGAACACTGGTACACAAATTGACTGGGAATTTGTTGTACTCTAGGGCCCACCATCATTCTGTCACATTTTGACTGTGTAAATTGAGCATTTGGTAATTCTATGGGCATGCTTGCTTCCACCAAGACACCTAGGCAACCATCCATGGTGCTTGTCAGTTCCCTCTAAAAGTTGTTTGGATACAGGACATATCCTAGTCAATCTCACATGACATCAATAAGTGATGAGACACCTCCCCTTTGGAGGACTTAAGCTGCCATCAAATGTAACAAGCGGTTTTTGGCATACCACTAATTGTCAACAATTTTACCAAGTATTTTTAGTTTGGATGAAATGAATCTTCAACAATTTTAATAACAGAAGGGACAGTCAGAATTGTGAGCATATTCATTCTACCAGTAGATGCTTGTTTGCAATCTTTATACAACTTACAATCAGAAGGTGTTGAGGACTGCCAAAGAAAATGTTGGCGGGGCAAAAAATCGGTCAGATCCCCATCATGGGTGCCCTTGTAGGTTTTCAGAGCTCCTGGCATGCACAACCACCCACTGAAGATCTTGCAGCTGCTCTTGCAAGGAGCTCCATGATGTTTGTGTCAGAGGGCAAGGGTGGTGTGTTGAAGTAGTTGAGCATTATGTGGAGGCTCAGCGCACTTAATGCTCACAAGCAGCTTCACACTCAGGGCTCCTATTGCACTGTTATTAACCACCAGAACTTTTATGGTTTGCCTAATGTTGAACTGGTTGTACTTTGGGAACTTGTCCCGGTTATGCATTGTGTCAAATTCATGGGCCAAATAGAGGAAGCTCAGAAACAACAATGTGACTGCGATCCTGATAAACCTCATTTTTACAGGAAGAGTGACAGAAACTGGTTCAGAAGCTGATAAAATGCCAGTGTGAATGTAAATCTCCTAGATCTGGAGCTCTCTCTTCCACTGTAAGAGTGACACTAGACTCTCCAGTCTAAAGATGGACTTCCTTCAAAAACTCAAAAGTGAGCGATTGGCTCCAAGACCAAGACAGCCCTAGTTACATATTGAACTTTGATCCAAAGGACCGAGTTATTTTATATTGAAGATATTCAACAGATATTTATACATTTGCATAGAGGCAGGTTGTTGAGTATGTTGTAACAAATCCAACTTCCTAATAGTATGCATATTCAAAAGATTTGATATATTCTATAATTGGATTTTCAAGATATTTTCCAATGCTAGATAGCTTGAGAATCATAATGGATACAGGTCTACAGGACAATGTTACGAAGTCAAATTTTAAGATTCATCTTGTCTTTAGTATGTTCCTGAAGTTAAAAAAGGTTTAATAGTGTAGGAAAGCTTGGTTTACTTTTGGATCTCTGCATGATGTTGACTGTATCAATTATCTTTGTCCTGAAAATCCATCCTAAAATTGGACTTTGTGCTCTATCAGCAAGTGTATACTAAACCAGTAAAACCCATCACGACTTCAAGAATAACAAATGTACGTGACAATATTGATGCTGTATATTTTTATTAAAGGGGCAATTACTAGGACATTCTTATAACACGCTACCTTGATGAGTAAACTTGTAAAGCCTTAACTGTCTTGTAACTGGCTAATGTGCTTGATTTACTTATGTTTTGATGAAATAAGGATTGACTCTCGTAACTTGTTTACATGTGGGTCAATCACAATAGTAACAGAAGACTTATATGATGACTTGCATTGATCTTAAACTGACAGCTCATTTTAGGGAAGTTTAGGAACTCTTTTATCACAAGGTGTTAGAACATTTGTGGAGAAAATGAAGGGCAGTTGAAAAGCTTTGCAAATAACTTGCTAGATGTGCTTGAACTTCACCTAGTAACTATCAATTTGTTTTGGACAATAGTGTTCCAATATATTTTTTTCTTTACTGCAGTAACTGCAGTCTTGCTGTTTGTGAATTGGTATGTACGTAGAGTCTCTTTATGGGATATGTATACTTTAGCTCTCAGCAAAAGAATTTTTAATCAAGCAGGTGAATCTTTTGCTTTGTTGGTTATAGCTTTTAGCAGGCAAGGATATCTTAGTAACACTGCCATATTTAATATGTAAATTGTTTTCCTTAGAATCTCCTTGTTTATAGCTTGAATCAGAACATTTTTTTGAGAAATATTTACCATGGCAGGGAGTCATGTGCGTGGGCATGGGCCAGGATATCGCCGTGATTTATTAACAAAGGAAGCTCTTGATGCAGATTTGGATCAGGTTTGTATAGCTAATTGTTATTATTGGTGATGACTTTTGATGGTAAAAAAAGAAATTTGACACTGGAAAATTTGGTTTGGGTTGTATCTATTGTACTAATTGGGAAGTGAATGCTCTTATAAGTTATTTTTAAGTAGTGGGAATGACTTAGGAAAATGATATGAAAAATTAAAGAAGTGACTGCAAAAATAATTAAACAAATGTATCCATCCTTCTATAGATGCTGTCAGATATATGGTGTGAAGAAAAGTGCCATATAAACTATAGGTTTAAGCCCTGTGTTTGAAGATGCTTAAGACAAATGGTGAACAATATTTTTGTGATTGCAAACTGAAAGAATGTAGTGCAGATTGTTTTGAGGTTAGTTGCATTCATGAACTTATATTTTCTTATGAATATCAAATTTGCATTAGCATTGAATGCTCACTTTTCTTCCCTTTCACCAATTTTTTTAATTTGCTGCCTGTATATTTTGATTGCTGTTGCATCCATATATATGTTGGGAAATTTATACCAGTTCTGAGCTAAGGTTGTATAAGCAGTGATAGGTTAGTGAGCAGTTACGGGATACAGCTGAACCTGGTCTAGGTTCAGCGCAAACAAAATTTTATTTTGACAAGGTAAAACAAAATTGGAACCTTTAGCCCTTGATATAAAGTATGAAATTGCATGCTTCTCAGGATTGAGTGGTTCTAGAAAAAATACTCATTTGTAAAATTCCAATATAAAGAATCAGAAGAAAAATTAGAAAAAAATCACATAGATTTTTTGAATATCTGAGTTCATATGTCCTCATACACCTTAGGTTTGGATAACTCTGTCTCAGCAAAAGCATCAAATGCCATGCTGCTAGTTCACAGAAGATATTGCAAAACAATAGATATAACATTCCAAGTCCTACATAAATATTCATGCTTCAGCAGGCCTGAATACATACCATGGACAAAATAATATACCATGCAACATAGTCTTGATTTGTTGAATTTCCTTTAAACACACATCAAAGCTGCCAAAAAGCTGCCTGATAGAAAAGTTGATGCCATGCCTGATTATCATCATGATATCTACTTGCACCAGCAATGTAACTTCAAAGGGGGAATAAGAGCCAAAATGTTGCTGCTAAACCTTTCCCGCCTCATAAATATCCACGTTACTGCAAAAATTACTACACTTGATGGTGGAAATATTTCATGCAAGGGGATTAGACCAAAAAAAATGAAGCACCCACCCTTTAACTTGATTAGACAAATATATCTATCCCTTGCCTCAATGATAGAGTCAGTTATTTTCATACTCCTTGGACTGGGTTGGGTCTTCTTCATCATTCAACTGCTCATACTTCTTTAAGCCAAATTTCACTCTCATAAAAATTAGCATCAATCTCTCTTTCCTGCATTATCTTCTTGTGAGCCTCTTCTTTTTGTAATTACCATATCTTGTGGCAAGTAATTTTTTCCCCAAATTCCATTTGATTCATGTCTTCATGTATGGCCAAAGTATCACTTGCATTAAATTGGACTGGTTGCACCCATGTGAGCAACCTTCAATGTGTTAAGCCTGAGGGCTGACTATTAGAATATTAGTATAATGATATAATAAAGTGTACATTTACACTTGTATGTAATAAGTTTGTTGTCAGTGGTAGTTAGTAGTCTTTAATAAAGTTGTTAGCAACCCTTTGTAACTGCTGGCTATTTTTAGACTATAACTACTTTCTATTTTAGTATATGTTCAATAACATAATGTGGTTTTCTCAAACTGAGAAGACATGCCGATTCCTCTCAATGTTGTTTCTTCGGTTTTTACCAACATTGGTATCAAAGTTAGGTTTGGGCATTGAAGAAGGTTGGGAAGAGAGGAGGTTGAAAGAAACAAGGCAAAATTTAATCAAAAATTGCGGTTGGATTTTTTTTTTGTAGAAAAGCACTAGGGCACGGTAAACCTATTAGTTTCCAAGTCACACGGAGATAATTGTGGGCCAAAAGTTGAAATTCGTGTCATTTTTTAGAGTAGTCGAAAAATATAGTTGCAAATTTTTGAGGCCTAGATTTTAGGTAGGTTTTGTAATTTTGAAAGGTTGCAGATTGTATGTAGTCTTCAATAGAGTTTGAAGGTCACGTGGGAGAAAATAAAATCATGTCGAGGGAGTTGCAGAGTGTGCAGGAAACACAAGTAGAAGGTTGATGAAGGGCATGCGGTTTTTTTAGTTACATGCGCAGAAAATTGAAGGTTTTTGTAGTTATGCAAGCAGAAAGTCTAGCAATTTTTGAAGGTCGTTGCTGCCTTTAATAGTCATTTACAGTTGCAAATGGGTTTTTAGAAGTTGCAACTAAGGGAGATTGTGACTAGGGCACGATTTTTCTACTAATAGAATTTTGTATTATTTGGTTTTTTCAATGGCCAAGGTTCCTTTTCTAGATGTAGCTATGGCATGTGGATAGTGCCAAAATCTAGATATTTCTATTTTTAAAGTCTCCATTTAATAGTTTTTACAACAACAAAAAAAAGTCTAGAAAATTTAAAAAGGGGTTTTCCCAATATTTTTTAAAGAAATTCAAGAAAGTTTTATTTCTGGGTCAATTTATTTTTAAAATTCCAGAATCAAGTTTTTTGGGTCAAATCGAAAGGGTTGATAGGGTTCGAAAATTTCAGGATCTTTTTAAAAATTTTCTGGGGTGGTTAGGAAAATGATCAATATTCAAAATCTAGTATTGTCGGAGGCACATAAGCTCACCAGGGTAAATTATAATATTTGGAGTCATAAGATACTAGCTATCATTGAGTATCGAGAATGTGACAGAATCCTGCTAGGCATAGAAACCAGGCCTACTAATCACCTAGGTAACTTTGACAGATGTCATAGGGAAGCCCTGTTGGTTCTCAAGTTGCCAGTCTTAGATGATTTAATTCTTGAAGTTTGAAGTGCTACCTCTATGTATACATTGTAGGATAGTAGCATGAAAAGTAAATATCAAGTTTCTGAAAAAGGCTGAGTTATGTATCTTAAAAAATTGTTGTTTTCTATCAAATTGTCTGAAGGGGGTCTTTGTCTGAACATCTCTTAAAAATCATGGATCTCAAAGATCAAAATTTCACCATCAACAAACTGGTTGACGAGGAGGACATGGTTGCACTGATCGTTAATAGTCTCCCCTTTGAGATATTTGTAGAGTCTTTGGCTCTACTAGCTGAAACTCAAACCCTAAATTTTGATAAGGTCAATTAGTATTTGATGCAAAAGGAATGACGACAAGAGTAGATGAGTGAAGTTTCTTTTGGTAGTTCAAAAAGTGCACTTGTTTCAGAATTTTAGGGTATGAACCATAGTTCTTCCACTTCACAACTATGGAGAAAGGTACAATGCTTTTATTGCTAGAAATTTGGGCATGTTAAAAATGATTGCAAAGAAAGACTATGATCCATCCCATAAGCATCAAAATGAAGCCAATGCGGTGGATACTGTTGAGGAAGACCGTGATGAAGAGTATGCATTGATAACTTTTTCAGACAATATTAAAAGTAGTTGTTGGTTCTTTGATTTAGGCACATCCAAACACTTCATGTATCGAAAGGACTAGTATGTTAGGTTTATTGCTAATGAGAGTCATAGAGATTCTATTTTGCTTGGTGATGGCAAGTCACTTACAGTTGAAGGGATTTTATTGAAGGGATAGGTGATGGCAAGTCACTCAATAATGACATCAAACTTTTAGTACAAAATGTTAGGCATGTTCCAAGCTTGAACGAAAAATTACTCTCTATTAGCCAAATTATAGAAAATCCGAACATTCTAGTTCAATTTCGTGGGAAAGAGTGCATTTTTTGTGATGTAAGCTAGGACAAAGTAATTGCTCAAGGCGTTCAGCTAGGTAGTGTGTAAAAGGCTTGTACAAGCTTGCTGATCCTATTTTGTATGCTACACCAGATGAACCATGGTTTGGCCATAAATCTAAGGAGGTCAAGACAAAAACTAGTACTGTGGCACCATTGACAAATTTGAAATGTACCTTCTAGTTCATTGGGTGTTTCTATGTGTCATTGTTTGGGTGGTTCTTCTCCACTTGTGTATCAACAACGCAAAACTCAAGGTGTCTCCATTTTGGTTGAGATTCAGCTCATATAGAGTCCGTCTCCAGTCGAGACTTTGTCTCTGCAACATTCGCTTGTTATGCCTTGAAGGGCTTAGTGTTACTTTGAAGGTGAGACTGATGATGACTTCACCAAATTAGATGTGCCACCTTGGAAGACAAGCAAACCAATTGATAACTCCACAACAAAGCATGTTCATTATGTTTCTTTTGCATATCTTTCTCATATGCCTATTGTCATGAAGGTTGCTCATGTAGATATTTCTCTCTGTTTTTGCACAGCTTGTTGTATAATGACCAAACCTGCAAATCCTTTCAGTTTAGTCATTAAGAGGGGTATTAGAATATTAGTAGAATAACCTAATAAAGTGCACGTTTACACTCATGTAATAAGTTAATTGTTAGTGGTAGTTATTAGTCTCTAATAAAATTGTTGTAATAATAGTCCTTTGTAACTGCCATCTATTTTTAGACTATAACTAATTTCTATTTTGAGCATATGTTCAATAATATAATGTGGTGCTCTCAACTTGAGAAGACGCATCAATTCCTCTCAATCTTGTTTCTTCGGTTTTTACCAACATTGACTGCCTAGGATACCTCATAGCTTGCAAAACACAAAAAAAAGCACCTTCCCCAAGCTTTGTTGAGATTTGGTGTCTGATTGGATTTTTAGAGGCGCATCTCAACAACTTATTATCTCTAATACCCTCAATTAGAGCTCCATTTAAGAACTCCAAGACTTGATTGACATTCATTTTGGTACTTCCATTGACTAAAGAGGGATGGAGAATCGTGAAGAGTGTAGTAGTTTGTTATTTTCTTCTTTTGCTCTCTCATTATGTTTTTCGAAAAGTTCTTCCTCGGATTGGTAAAAATTTGAATTCACTCCTAGATTGGTTAGATCCTTTCTAGATTTGAATTCCCACCTTGATTGGCAGATCCTTTTCCTTGAAAGTCCATTGGGAAGCTATCAAATGAAGCACATACAAGTGGAAAGAACAAAATCTGATCATAGGGTTAGAGTTTGATCCTTTCCACCACTCGAAGAGCATGAGGAGACATGCCCATTTATGACGACATATCCTCGAAGCAGTGGAAAAAATTGATGCAACACATACAAATAACTCCTAAATAGACCATTCCACTTAATTGTTTGAATCCTATAGAAAGAAAAGGGATCAAGGCAGATTTTTGGAATGTGGAGTAGAGAAGAATGTTCTAACCATACTCCATTTCAGCAGCATATCCACAAAATCCTAGCCCAATTGAGCCTTCAAAGACACTTTTTTTGTGCTTTGAGATAACCAACACACTCCACCAACCAAACGATACGACAAAGCTAGGGAGGGAGAGATAGTTGAAGTAGTAACATGGATATGAAGTGGGCATTTGAACGAGTGACCTAGGGACAAAGCCACAAAGCCCCTTCTCAAGCATATTTTAGAATACAATGGGGCTTGGACAGTAAGAAGCGCACCTTCCATGGTAGGTTAAATTTGAATCTTTAAACCTACATTCAACCACCAAGTGGTCACACATTGCAATTGAGCTCTGGATCTCAACTCAATTAAAAGATCAAAAAAAAAAAAAAAGGATTATAAATGCCTAAGACTCAAGAAAATTCTAAGACACCAGCCACAAACTTGACAGAAAGGAAGAGAGCCAAACTAGCTTTCAGGAAACTAGAGGAGGAACTAATAGAGGTAAACCATAATAGGAAGGATGCGGAGGATACCATGAGTAGACTGAAATGCACCACCATGCTCCCATTCTCCCATGCTCCCACTCTCCTACTTAAGTTTGCTACACATGAGAGGGAGTTACAACTGGCCTCAAAACATAATTTCCAATTCTATAATTGGAGAATGAAAAATATTTCTAATAAATTAATAATTAAGAGATTGTGGGGGAATAAAGAAAGACACCTTTGAATAAAAGATATTCTAGGAAGGGGAGATGGAAGGGTTTTAAATTTCTATTGCTCATAAGGTGTATGGGCAAAGTAGTTAGAAGCCCTAATTAGGGATTAATTTGACTTGCTGGGCGTTGGAAAGTCAAAAATCCTAATTAGTGATTAACTTGGCCTGCTGGGCATTGGAGAACATGGCAAAGGCACATAACAATATGAAGCAGCAAGCTGATCGGCACAAATTTTCAACATAGATAGTGCTACATGAGATGGATGTAGAGGGAAGACCCATCTCAAAGCTTGAGTTAATTTTCCAGAAACACACAAAGGAGATGAGAACTAGGACACTCACAGAATGGAAGAATTTGCTAGTTGAAGTTGCTAGATGGGAAGATGAAGATTATGTGTAGAAGCATCCACAATCGATCAGCGTCAAGGACAACACTTATGTGAAGAGGGGGCATGCTACATCCTTAATCCTTAAGTGTGCATAGGGTTATGTGCAGTCAGCTTGTGGCTACCTTAACTCTTAATTAGTTATATGATCATTATTATAGTCTTATTTAGGTAATTAACTTGTCCTAGGTGTTATATTTAGGTATCTAAGTTGTCTTGGGTGGCAGCTATTGCATAATTAGGTATATATAGGAGCTAGTAGCTAGTTTATTAGCATTATATTGTGAATTGTGTTCTTATGGGATATATTTGGAGGTTTGCCCCCTCGAAGTGGCTTATTATTCTCAAGTATTTGCAACATATTTCCTATTATATTCTCTCTTGTGCAAGTTATTTCATTACATATTTTATGACTAGGTACACAACATGTCCTCAAAATTTTGTCTTCAAAGTGAGCAAATACCTTCGAGTTAAGCATGCTTAGCTTGGAATAAGATTGTGATGGGTGACCATGGAATATCCTGCCTTTTTTTTTAAAGAATTTAACTTGTGCTTTTACAAATAAGTGAATACTTATTGAGAATTTAACCAATCCCCATGGAGTCACAAAACAGAGTTCTAATCGACATGCTTTACAATACAACTTAACAAAGACCATAAATAAGAATGCAAGATTTCTTTTAAAAAAAGTCCTCAACCTCTTATATGATTGTAGGTTCTCAAGAAATGACGGCTCTATTTGGTTTCCCAGTGAATCCTTGTTCTCCAATGTTGCATCTTTTGCAAGCAGACCTCTACACTTCACCATGTACATTCAAATCTTCCGTTCTTCCCTAGTTATACCCTCTGGTTCCAACACAAGCTTCACATCTTCATACTTGATAAGAATTTTGGTCTTCTAGACAACAGTTGATACCAACTTTTTCAAACTAGAAATTTGGAACATGTCATGGATTCTTCACTTATTTGGAATATATAGTGCATAGGCCACTTCAAGTACCTTTACACAACTCTTGGATTGCCCATAATACTTGGCCTGTAGTATGTGTTTTCCTCACTCCTTCAATGGTAGTTGCTTATATAGTTGGAGATGGACACATACCATGTTGCCCACTTCAAAACTATGCTCTGTCTTATGCTAGTTAGCTTGTTTCTTCATGCTATTCATGCTCATTGTAAAATTCTTCTTCACCTATACAAGGACACTCATAGAAACAAAAAACTGGAAAAAATCACCAAAATCGCGATTAATAGCCGAATGCCAAAATCCCGATTTTTTTTCCCATAAAAAATGTGATTTTCTAAAAAAGTTGTTGACCGGTTCGTTTGATCGTTTTTTGCTGTTTTTTCCCATTTTTATGCACCATACACGTTGAACAATTGTCAGCATATTCGTGGATCTTAGTTGATGACCTACTCATATAAATACTTGCTTTGTCCATTCTGTAAAGTAGAAGAGGAACAACAAATTCTTATCTTACCTCTCTGTACATTTCTTGTTCAATTTGAATAGAAGTGGTATATCTACCAAAAGCCTTCCACATTCGAATGTGTTTTGGTTTAAATATTTGTTTTCCTTTATGCATTCTATGATCTTGTTGCATTACTAGCTAATTTGTAGGATTGTCCTTGTTTCATCTTGGGAATTAGATCATTGGTATTAGAGCTAAATTCTTCTTTCATGTTGGTGCGAACTCATGCCCAACAACTAAGGGAACTCAACACACCTAGTTTAGTTTGTGAAAGCTAAGATGGACATTGAAGAAAAATGGTTGATGAGCATGCACCAAAGGTTCCAATAGACATTCAATGAATGCTTAATGCTGCCTTGGAAACACAATGCTAAGAACTCTTCAAATAGTTCCGTGACTTCATAAATCACCTTGGACCAACACCTCAAAACCCTGTAGAACTCATGCAACATTGCAATTCCTTTAGAGTTCAAGTCAATCTAGATGTTCGTACACTTAAGGCAAAATCAATGCCTCAAAATTAGATATTTGGATCTGGCAGCTTGAAGCTTACTCCATCAACTTCACTATTGCTGAGAAGATTTCCTTTCCAGTGTTGAAAATGCCGATTTCAATGTCAAACTAGTGGCGAACATGCAACACACAATGCAATAGGGATAACCAAGCAATTTTGGTTTGGGAAGCCTTTGTCAACGCTCTATAGGAGGAATTTTATCCCCACATTTTGAGGATGGATACATGAATTCAAGCAATTGAACCAATGAAAGGATTAGGTTTTGGAAGAATACACCGAGCACTATGACATCTCCACGCACTTGCATGAAAAACGTTTTTGAGCAGCATCAAGTGCTCAAGTAGATCAATGGATTATCACCTACCATTTGTGCTAAAATGGAGTTCTTAACGTTAGACACCTTGGGACAAGCATTTGGAAATGCATCAAAGATTGAGGCCAGGGCAAAGCTTAAGAAAAAGTTCTCCCTATGCAATAACAAGTCTGAGCAGGAGTTGAGCCACAAGCCTTTTGCATAGAGACAACACTGTCCTATGCAAAAGAAACCACAATACTCTAAATCAGTCACGTAAAGCCTTAGGACATCTCCACCATCTTCTCCAAGCTGAGACAAGGATAAGAAGTCGTGACAAGGATGGTGCCATCATCACTGCACCAACTCTCACAATGACACTGAATGCTACATGCAACAAACCTTCTTTGTGCAAGTCACATCAGATCTTGAATCCATTGACGATACTAATCAAGAGGCACAATGCCTCAACACCAATGTTGTGACCACTAATGCTTTGGAGAAGTGTGTGTCTCTTCCATATGAAGTGTTGGGTCAACAGACAATCTATCCACATCATCATTGACAAGGACATTCAAAAGACCAACATCTCACATGATTCAATTCGACATCTAGGTCTCTTTGCCACCACACATCCAAGCCCCTAATCTCTTGGATGGTTGCAACATGGTAAGGACATTCAAGTAACTAGCAATGCACTTTTAGTATGCAATCAAGCCTATGTAGGACACTATCACTTGTGACATCACTCTTCTGGAAGCCTGTGACATATTGCTTGGAAGACCATATGTGTTTGATTGGGATGGCATCTACCATTCCAAGCCACAACAATGGATGGTACTTAAGCTTCCACGAGTTTAAATCAGTGGCCAAATTGGCTTTTGGTCTTTACTAAACAATGTTGCAAGAACATTGCTTGCATGTAGAAGTTCATAATTCTCATTGTCCACCTAGAAACATCAACATAGGCAAGCTTGCAAGTGCTAGTAGCGCACACTAATGCACTAACCCTATTGTAGTGACAAACACTCAATAGGGTACATTAGTGGTATGTAGACATCTTCAAAGAATGCAAAGGTCTTCCAACACACTACATAGTACAACATCAAGCCAATCTATTGTTTGGACGTCCTCTCCCAAATAGCTCACTATATTGTAGGTCTATCTGAGAGAATGATAAAGTTTAGTGCCACATCCAAGAGCTACTCAATCAAGGCAAGATTAAACATAGCTTTTTGCTATTTGACAACTTGATAGTTCATGTGCCTAAGAAGGATGACACTTGGCACCTATGCATTGACTATTACACACTCAACACAATCATGGTGAAAAATAAACATCCTCTATTGTGCATCAGCGACTTGTTGGACCAGCTTCTTGGTGCACAATACTTCAAGATCAATCTCAAATTAGGATATCATCAGGTACTACTCCAAATTGAAGACATTTGGAAAACCACTTTCAAACCTTAGGAAGCACGAATGGGTCTAATGCCCCAACCACATTCATGTGCTTGATGGATACATTGTGCCAAAACAAGCTATAAGACAACTTTGGCAAATGCACTTTTGACACCACACAGATCTAGTGCCTAGGCTACATAATTGACCAAATTGGTATATATGTAGACGTTGGCAAGATGAAGGCAATCCAAGATTGGCCCACACCGCATAGTCTCACAAACTTGCACAACTTCCCTAGATTTTGTAACTTCTATTGTAGGTTTGTACATGGCTTCCCTCACATCGTGTGTGTTGGTGCTCAAACATGTACCTCCACAAATCTTAAAAACTAGTACCAAAAGCTAAGGCCATGGATATGTCAACAAAGGTGGTGGGCAAGACTTATGCTCAAACAATGGCATGAATGGATGAATTCTTGTGAGTGGGTAAACTTACCTTCATCTTTAGGCTCTGCAAGGCCAAGGGGGTTGTAATGTCCCCATTTTCCGAGTGATCACCTAATGGAGTTGGCTAGCCTATTCCATTCCCGTAGGCTAAGCCAGAGGGCTAAGGGAATAACCTAATTGACTAGCTTTCATGCTTAGTCAATTTGATTTGGGCAAATTGAGGATATGAAGTGACCTATATTTTTATGAGCCATTTGGTGAAGGAGAAATAATTTAATAAAATGGCTAAGAAGGTGAGCGACCCGGGAAGGAGAAAATAAAGGATGGAAAATGACTTTGGGTATTTTTGTAATGCCGAGAAAAAATAAAATAAATCCAAATAATTTTCCTTGGAGGAAGACGACCTAGGAGAGGTCCAAAAAAGGAATTATGAAGCCCTAAAAGGTGGTCACCCAAGTTGGGAAAAATAATAAAAATAAAAGAAAATTATTTTATATTCTTGGCACCTAAAGGGAGGTCGGCCCTATGAGAGAAAAGAATAAAATAAAATAAAAGGATTTGCCAAGAGGACGTCGGCCTTGAGGAGTCTATTTTGGAGGGCTATAAATAAAGGATGTTTTGGAGTCATTTCATCATCATTCACATTCATATTTTCTCTTGAGTTTCATACTCTTGGCTGCAATATTGGTGAGTTGTGGTGAGTTGGATGAAACCCTTAGGAATGTGGTGAGTTGGACGAAACCCTAGCTCATCCTTGTGGAGGATTCATCACGGAGTCCTAATTGTGCTTCATTGGCGTCATTTGGAGAAGAACTTCATGCATATTCAGATTTGGAGATCAGTTTTGGAGCAGCACCTTGTGGCATTTTGGAGCATCTTGCATTAGAGTTTTAACCCTACTTTGAGCGCCACACTTGGGCAGATTTGGAGCACCCATCTTTGTGGGCATTTTCACTTGTTTTGGAGGGCGATTTGGAGCAGCAAACCCTAGGCGCACCTCATGGAGATTTCGCTCAGCTAGGGTTGATATTTTATCATCTATTTTGCTTGTAATTGGTATGTACAATCATACTTTATTGGTCTGATTTGTAGTGCAGAATTTCTGGGCATTGTTTGTCATGTTGGTGCCCTAGATTCTATTGTAAAATCAGATCAGAACTTTCAGTTTGTAGCAGCAGGGTTTTATTCAGAAAATCAGACTTGGTTGTGGGATTTGGATGCCCTACATTGTGTATTTCATGGTGTAATTCATGCTTGTTATGAATGCCAACTTGTAGCATCATTTTGCCATGATTATTTGTCATGTTTGGATATATATACGTTCGCTGTGATCACATGTTTGTAATCAGAAAATAAAATCAGAAATTAGGGTTTTGAGAAGAAAACTAAAGTGCAGAAATTTAGGGCAGAATTCAGAAAATTAATTTCAGAATTTTAGGGCAGATCCCATTGGGGATATTACAGGGGTGTTCCCTAAAGTCTCAACAACAAGATAATTAAAGAAAAATAAGCACTTAGATCCAGGGCCCTTAAGCAGCCATACCCAAGGGCTATGAACTCCAAGACTTGTCCTACATATAGTCCTACAAGATCTTCAATAAATAGATAATACTTCAATCTTACCATGCATCAAAAGATAATAGTTGTATTATTATGTCCCTGCAAATGAATTTACTTAACATTGCATACACATGGGTAAGAGGGAGAACATACCAACATGATCTTGCAATAATATTTCAGTTTTAGGACAATACAAGATACGACACAATTTACAATATTGAATCATATAGGCATGGTGAAACCTAAACTACTCCTACAACTAACAAGAGAGATGATTATAATAAAAGGTGTTTAGCCCTTCAACTATCAGACTGGTGCCTATTCCATGGGGCAATTGGGTCACACTTGAGAAAGAGGATGGAGATATGCCTGCAAATCAGCAATGGAACAAAGTTTGCACATGCATACAAACTCATGAAATAAGGAAACTTACAAATGAACATTCTTAGTTATCGCTAACAGATCAGCAGTACCCCACATGCAACAAAAGAAGACTATTACAAAAGAGTTTGCAATGCTTTAGAATGCATGTTATACATTAATCAAATCTTGTTACAATCATGCCAGCAAATGTGGCAAGTGAGAGACAATAACTAGGTTCAAAGCCCCTCTTGAGATACTATAGCTATCATGGAGACATAAATTTATAGACAAAACCTTACTAGATTGCCCCTTCCCCTAATCTACAAACATACTTCATCATTTATAGAGCCGGACATTCATCATTTGATACCCTATAACTCGCTTGAGAGATTTACAATGGCTCAATAACTAATTTTTGTTACATCCTACAAACACGTATGTATGGTATTACATTCAATCTTGATGCTTGGGTGGGAATATAGGAATGACCAATCAATTTGTAGGTCGCCCATGTCTGTTGCATCATCTTCACATGGGTGTGCACTTGAAACCATGCCCCTTGCATTAACAACCATATGCCTTTGTACACAAACCATGTCTTTGAGGGGTCCACAGGTACTGAGAGGTGTTTGAAAGTCTTCCCCTGTCTAATCGTGTCTATTTGAGACCTTTAATGGCGTATTGAGTTGTGCAAGGAGGTAGGTAGGTTTTTTTGTTTGAATAGTGGGGTTCCAAAAAACTCATGGCAAAGGGGCAAGAGAAAGTAAAAAAATCCCGAAAGCTCGAAATTCAGGGGTTAGGGGACATTGAAGGAATGGCATGTTGGGAAGGGAAACCTCAAAATAGTATGCTAGGAAGGGAAACCCCTAAACCTTGAAATAAAGAAAAATGGGAATAGGAGATTTTGAAGGAATGCCATGTTAGGAAGGGAAACCTCGAAATGGTATGCCAGGAAGGGAAACCCCTAAACCCCGAAATGAAGGGAAATGAGAAAATGGGGCTTTGAAGGAATGGCATATTGGGAAGTGAAACCTTGAAATGGTATGCCGCTAAGTTCCTGTTCTGGTACGGGAATGGGTTCGGGAGTGGGGTTCTGGTATGACGATTTTTTTTTCTGTGGGTACGGCTAGGTACAGCTATACTATATATATTTATATACCAAAAAAATAAAAAAATATATAGAATTGAGCATACATAATACATTTGATATATCAATAAATTGAAAGAGTGTGTGCTCCAATATCAATGATAGTGATAATCATAACAAATAATTTAATAAACTTTTGGAAGTTTAAAATTAAAGTCTAAAGATAATCATAATGATAATATTAATATATAATTGTCAATTGATAATTTAGATGACCATTGAACAATGAAAATCATTACAAATACTCAGTATTGTATTACAAAATTTGAAAATTCAAAATAGTAAAATACTATAACTATAAGTCTATAATCAAAAGTCTATATCAAAAGTCTATCTTTCGCTCTTCAATCTTCATCAAATGGATCTAGATCTAAGTTATCATCATCGATTGGTTCCAAATCATTTGAAACACAAACATAGGGAGTGCCACTCCCACTAGGTACATTTTGTAGAAAATTCTCCTCATCATCTACACTGATTGTAGCAAGCTTTGCAATAGATGCATCCAAGTTGGCACACTCAGGGGCTATATCCCAATTCTTCGCTGCCCCGTCCTTGTACTCAACTTGCTTATCTGATAGAAGACGCAAGTTGGAGTGGACATAGATCAAGTCTTTTGCTTTTTTAGCAGCCAATCGATTACGCTTCACTGAGTGGATAAATGAGTATGTGCTCCAATTCCGTTCAGCCGAAGAAGAACTTGCAACCTATTGAAATTTCAAATTAGAGCTCTAGTCAATACAACTTTAAAATGCAAAAAATGGTAAGTACTAAGAATGTTAAATAATAAAACATGCTTACTTGTAATAGAATTTTGATTACAAGAGGCTGGAGCAAAACATAATCTTGCCCATGGAGGTACCACCATGTATGAGCATCTTCCTTGTACATGTCTCCAATAGCACACAAACTATGCTCTTGTCCTTGTATGAACCCGCCAAACTCTTTCCTAACAGCATCCACCATTTCTGGATCGGAGTAGATTCTTCGAAATGCTTTCATGCAGCCATTAGCAACTTCTCTATCTCTATATGGTGAGGTTCTCCCTGGCAAAGTAAGTATCTCAGCGCTATAATATTTGGGAGACAAGGCATATGCAAGGAGGTGCAAGGGTGCGTTCATCTTGTCCCAACGGTCATCAATGATTTTTTTGACACTTAGGAAAAATGTTTCATTGGGGTCATTGTCCTTTTGTGTTATTATGCTCTTTATTTTTACTACCATGGAGTCAATGCCATCATAGATTTCCCCCAAACATGGCTGATCTGTATCAGCGAACCTAAGCATACTCATGATAGGCTCCATGAAACTCAAAACATATTGCACATGTTCCTAGAACTCATCAGCTAGGATCAATTACTTCACCTTTTGAGCCCTCTCTGAATTAGCTGTTTTCCATATACTCCATTGGTGGCTAGTGACCATGGAGCCTAATGCCTCTTTCACCTTCACAAGTCGTCGCAAAACGATTGTGTGTGATGCAAATTGGGTCTTAGCAACCTAATGTTATGTAAAAAAACAAGTTAATAACACATTAAAAATTAAAATGTAATCTTAGAATCTAAATCAATGAATCATGTAAGTAAATAAAAATATGGCATAAATTAAAATTAAAATAAATTAAATTTACCTTCAACAACTCCAAATGCGAGAAAGACCTAAATATGCCTTGTGACATATGATGGTTTGTCACAAACATTTGAATCTCCTCACCCTCATTGTATGTAGTTTTCACCCAATCTATTTGAGTGCCAGTTGCTTGCATCACCAAGTTAAGGGAGTGTACGGTACATGGTGTCCAAAATATGTGTATCTTTCCTCAACCAAAGCACCTGCTGCCCTACAATTTTTTGCATTGTCCGTAAAGACTTGGACAACATTATCAACACCCACCATCTCTATGGACTCAATGAGGATTTTGGAAATGAATTGTGCATCCTTGATTTGCCCCTCACAATCAACTGACTTCAAAAACATTGCCCCTTTGGGGGACACTACAATAATATTTATTAAAGGTCGGTTTTTGCAATCTTTCCATCCATAGAAACAATGGACACTCCTGTTTCAATCCATGAATCTCTAACTGGTTTTAGTGATTTCTCTATATAATTTTTTTCTTTTGCCAATAAGGTGGTTCACACCTTTTCATAACCAGGACCTGTGTAACCAGAAGGTGCATTACTAATTGCTACCACCATTTCCCGCCAATATGGTGATCTCACCAAGTTGAAAGGAAGACCATTGGCATAAATGCAATGTGCAATTTTTTCATCTGCAATATCTCTTATTTCATTTTGAAATGCCTTTGCCAATGGACCTCTTTTGCGGGAACAAGAAGAGGGATCTTCATCTTGGATAGACATTGCCTCCAAGTCCAAGAAAGGATGTCGGGGCATGGAAAAAGGAGCTTCTGTAGGTGGATTAATTGTTGTTTTCTTTGTTAAAGGATGAGCTCTTGATTTTGCTCTTGTACTTTTTTCATCAGCTTCTTCTTGTTCTTTAATGTATGCCATAATTTGCGCTTTTGGCAACCCTTTCTTGTTTGGCCCTTCACATATTTTAATTCCTTTTCCACTTATGGCACATAAGTGAGCTTTCAGTCGAGTATATGAGCTCTTATATGTGACCTTGCACTCATTACAAACCCAAACAAAAGCCCCACCTCCTGCTAGTTGTTCAATCATGTTGACATGTCTCCAAAGAGGAGATCCTTGATCATATTTAAATTGTTTATTCTTCTCAAGACCCACTGAACTTGAACTAGTAGGCATAGCCATTTCAATTTCAAATAGATTGCTGTTTAAGAAATTGCAAAATTTAAATTAAAATATAATTAAAAAAATACAACCCTACACACTAATAAAACAGCAATCTATCTACGTTTCTATAGTTACTTAAGCACTTTGCTCATTTACTCATAAATTAAAACAATACAAACATACAACAATATTTGTCTACTATACTGATAGCTATACATCTTCACTCAAAATAATTCTGCTTTGCTAGATTAATCACCTTAGCATAAAGACAAATATAAATAATAAAATATATGCCCGACATAAAGACAAACAAATATATGTTGATTTTAGCAAATTGCAACAAAGCAATACATAACCAATGAAAATCAACATTTTTAGCAAATGATATCTACCTTTGTAGCTAACTAAAAATTTAGCGGTGATTAGAATAGCCACAAAGTCATTTTCAGCATCATTTTCATGAACCATTTCAATAGGATCTATCATATGAGCATTTTCACTGACCACTGGTCTTCTGTTACAGGATCTATCATGCTATATGTTGGCAGAATAGCAACAATTTATTAGTAAGCAAAATTAAGTTTATATTTCCAAGTATTTTACCTCAAACTTTAATTATGTATTTCCTATTTCTATTAACCATAGAAGCAATGTAAAAGGCATGCTATGGCATTTAAAAGGGTGAAAAGGTGATATAAGAAGAAGGTTAAAAACATGGAAGAATAGAATACACATTCTACTCTCATCACAAGGCACAAAAGTTTCTGCAACACATTTAGCATGTGCATCAACAGGTTCAGCAGATTCTTACACGCTAGCAACAAAAATACAAAGAACACCACAACAATCATTGCACACCTCATGTGTTTTAGGTTGGTGACAAAGTCTGGTTGCATCTTTAGAAATAACACTTTTAGAGTCCACATCGAAAGATAAAGCCCATGCACCCTTACACAATTCTTTGTGTAGTTGGTGAGAACGCCTTCATTCTCGACCTTCCACAATACTTGGGCCTACGCCTAATATTCAACGTGGAACTCCTTAAGCTGCATTTTCCCCCTCTACTAGAGCTTGCGATTGTCTAATATCCTAGAAATTGGACCTAGTGCATTCACAACCAGTGAGGGGCGACATCATTAACACCATTACCACTTGTACTCACTGTGACACTCATCAACTCATTCAGGTAGTCAAGATCGAGTAGTATGCAGATAGGGCTAAGTGGTATCCTTTTCAGCAACTGCTTGTGCAGTTTCCTCAGCTAATTGCCAATGCATTGAGGACCATTGCTCCTTAAGGGGGGCAAATGATCTAAATGAAACCTCCCATGTCCTCTTCAACGATTTCAACAATATACTTAGAGTCGCTCAATGTGCAGCATAGTACTTGAGTACCTGCACACAATATTGTCCTTACACCTGTGTACAGTTATCACATGCAACCACACAACACTACTCATGCGTATCTTATGGTCCTGCATATGGTTGCACATTCCAGTGTCCAATTAGACTGTACGTGTACGACACATGGGACATCAACAACCACATGTTATGCTTCCATATGGGTGTGCCATTTGGTGGTCTCTCCACCACATAACATGATCATACACATAGTGCCATACGCATCTGACATATGTGGCGTCCATGCCACATGCCACAATAATTTTATTGGCAATGCATAGGCTTAACATCTATTGTCATCTTGCCCACATAAGTGACACACCATATGTATTGGACACTTGTCAGCATATTTGTGGAGCCTAGTGGATGGTCTACTTGTCTAAATACCTACTTTGTACATTCTATAAAGTAGAAGAGGCGTAACAGAAACTCATCTTACCTCTTCGTACATTTTGCCTTTCAATCTGAATAGAATTGGTATTTCTGCTAAAAGCCTTCTGCATTCGAACGTGTTTTGGTTTTCATATTTGTTTTCCTTTATGCATTCTATGATCTTGTTGCATTACTAGCTAATATTTAGGATCATCCCCCAGTTCACCCTATGAATTAGATCATGGGAGTCATAAGAAGGTAATTGGTTGCAAGTAGGTCTATAGGACCAAGGTCACTTTAGAAGTGAAGTTGAGAACTACAAAGCTCAACTTCTAGCCAAGGGGTACTCACAAACTGAAGGCACTGACTGCAATGATATGTTTGCTTCAGTTGCAAGGTTTACTATGGAGAGGATAATTCTTTCAGTTGCAACAAAATATAAGTGGCAGGTGAATTAGTTAGATGTAAAGAATGCATTTCTTCATGGTGATTTAAAGGAAGGGATCTTAATGCAGCAACCTTCTAGATTTGTGAAGGATGAAGAACAACATTTGATTTGTCGATTGAATAAGTTATTAAAAGGCTTGAAGCAGGTGCCTCATGGTATGAGAAGCTTAGTCAATATCTTTAGGAGTTGAGTTTCAAAAACTTTGAAATTGAGTCCAATCTGTATGTTAAGAAGACTGATTGGGAAATTCTTATTATTGTTCTCCTTGTGGATGATCTAATTCTGATAGGTAACAATGTTGATTTGGTTACTGAAATGAAGAAGCAGTTAGCCTTACAGTTTGAGATGATGGATTTGGGGTTGCTTCACCACTTTTTGGCCTTGCAATTTTGGCAAGAGCAAGACAAGTTTGTTTTCTTGTAATCAAAGTATGCCAAATACTTGTTAACAATATTTAGGATGGAAGATGTGAAAATTGCCAAAACTCCATGTGATCCTAGTATAAAGTTGAGAAAGGATGTACAGATAAAAGAGGTAGATCCTACAGAATATTGGAGCCTAGTAGGGAGTTTGTTGTATCTCACTCACACTCGGCCTGATATCTCTTTTGTTGTTGGATTGGTGGCCAAGTTAATGTAGGAGCCACAGAGTATTCACATGAAAGCTGGAAAACATATCTTGAGATATGTGAAGGGTACTCTGGAGTTTGGATTTGAGTTTAAGAGAAGAGGTAAATGCATTCTCCATGGTGACACAGATTCAGATTAGGCAGGATATCCTGATGACAGGAGGTCTACTTCTGATTATATCTTTATTCTGGGAGACTTTCTAATCTTGTGGTCTTCCAAGAAGTAGAATAGTGTTTTAGAATCAACATTAGAGGTAGAGTTCAATGGACTAGCTCAAGCATCAAGTGAAGCAGTGTGGTTGTGAGAGATGCTTGATCACTTGCATGTGCAAAAGATGTGCCGATGATTTGTTGTGACAATTAGAGTGTTCTTCAGATTGCCAAGAATCTAGCCTTTGATGTGAGGACTAAGCATATTGAGATCAAATACCACAAGATTCGTGAACTATTGGAGCTTCAGAAGATTTTGATTGGCTATGTGAGGACAGAGGATCAAGTGGTGGATATCATCTGTATGTTAAGAAGACTGATTGGGAAATTCTTATTATTGTTCTCCTTGTGGATGATCTAATTCTGACAGGGAACAATGTTGATTTGATTACTGAAATGAAGCAGTAGTTAGCCTTACAGTTTGAGATGATGGATTTGGGGTTGCTTCACTACCTTTTGGCCTTGCAATTTTGGCAAGAGCAAGACAAGTTTGTTTTCTTGTAATCAAAGTATGCCAAATACTTGTTAACAATATTTAGGATGGAAGATGTGAAAATTGCCAAAACTCCATGTGATCCTAGTATAAAGTTGAGAAAGGATGCACAGATAGAAGAGGTAGATCCTATAGAATATTGGAGCCTAGTAGGGAGTTTGTTGTATCTCACTCACACTCGGCCTGATATCTCTTTTGTTGTTGGATTCGTGGCCCAAGTTAATGTAGGAACTACAGAGTATTCACATGAAAGCTGGAAAACATATCTTGAGATATGTGAAGGGTACTCTGGAGTTTGGATTTGTGTTTAAGAGAAGAGGTAAATGCATTCTCCATGGTGACACAGATTCAGATTAGGCAGGATATCCTAATGACAGGAGGTCTACTTCTGATTATATCTTTATTCTGGGAGACTCGCTAATCTTGTGGTCTTCCAAGAAGTAGAATAGTGTTTTAGGATCAACAATAGAGGTAGAGTTCAATGGACTAGCTCAAGCATCGAGTGAAGCAGTGTGGTTGTGAGAGATGCTTGATCACTTGCATGTGCAAAAGATGTGCCGATGATTTGTTGTGACAATTAAGTGTTCTTCAAATTGCCAAGAATCTAGCCTTTGATGCGAGGACTAAGCATATTGAGATCAAATACCACAAGATTCGTGAACTATTAGAGCTTCAGAAGATTTTGATTGGCTATGTGAGGACAGAGGATTGAGAGGAAGTCTGTCAATTTTTGAGAGTACTTATGTCTCAAAGAGCTTGTCATGAAAGGGGGGAATGTCGTCATGACATTCTCTTGTCTATGTTCCATTTGTGTTACACGGAATGTGTTGTAAATCCTCCAATTTCACATTAAGTGGAGATGTTATAATATTAATGTTGCATTGTATTTATGTTTTAGTGCCTATATTTTGGGTGTGTGGATTTATCCCACATGGATTGTATCTCATAGCACTGGTTTAGTGACTTGATTTAAAGATGTTAGTTGTACTATGATTATCACTGAAGCTATGCTGCTTTGTAACTGAGTATTCGGACAGTGGTTTAATGAAGTTAGGGTGTCCAATGTATTCTTTTTTAATTTGTTTGTCTGAGTGTTTCACCCTACCCTTAAATAATGCAGGTCCTAAGTGATGTGTTTTTCTTAATAGTAACTCTGGATAATGGTTCTGTTAGGCTTGGCTTCGATAGTTTTCTGTTGTTTTTCTTTGGTCCTCTCCCTCTCTAAAGGGGTTTTTATAACCTATCTATACTTTGTGTCTATATATTTGTATAAATATATGCAAGCAAACTAAGTTTTCATGCTAGACTGCATCAATCAAACAATAAAACACTAGACTGCATCAATCAAACAATAAAGCCACAGTATATATAAGCAGAGTCCATTGCATAAATAGTAGGTTATGATATTTTATTTTAGGGTTAACTGCGTAGTTTTTGAGTCAAACACATGACCCATATCATAATTTGACATGCTGCGAAAAATATCTCCTACTTATAAATAGTAGGTGTTTCACCTTAAACTTGCTGGTGTCTTTGAATCTTTTCTATTTGAATATCCGTTCCAATTTAGGTCGAAAAAACTATAGAGGTTACAGTTAACGTTTTCAAACAGCCATTTTAGCAGTAGAATGGATGAAGCAGGACTGTGTTGATTACTTAGAGATATTGTCCTATAGGTTTGTTAAGTTGTGGAGCTGCAGTGTGTCTCTTCCAATGTCTGAATTGATCAAGTTATCATCTACTCTCCTCAAAGTTTACTTGGGTAGCAATGCTTGCAAGACAACCCTGTTTATTGCTATTTATTTTAAAGATAGTAAAGCAGGTGATACCTTATGGGATACAGGGATCTCAGCATAGTTTTATGTCTGTGGTCTATATTTTTTGTTTGACCTGCTCATTTTGTAAGAATAAAGTATTTAGGAATTCCCTTGAGCGAATTTACATTTCTGCTACACATTCCTAGGATTTAGTTCATATGCAGAATGAAATTCATCAGGCATTTGCATAATAATAAGTTTCTAAAAAACCAGATCGAGTTAATCATAGCTTTCTTAACAGGACGGTTGTATCATTCTGAGTCATCAGGTATGGCAGAGTAGCACTCCCACTTTTTGTTCATGTTAGCCCAAGGACATTTTCATGCTCAAGTATGATTCTTAGCTGAAGATGAGGAGTGTAATGTCCCCATTTTTGGAATGGTCACCATTGGAGAGCAGAGGGGTTGGTTTTCACACTCCGGGATTTTTGGAAGGAAAATCAAGGTTTGGAGATAACATATTTTTATAGTGGTCTTGATGTGTTCATTTCATTTAATATATTTCTCTTTTCATGGAGTGAACCACTCAGAGGCATTTTGAGTGTGGAGACTTGCCATGTTGTGGAGATGGATTTGTCGTGTGATGAAGTTGTCAGCATATTCTTTATGATGTCACCTTGGTTTGATTGATCATGTGTACGCCAACTGGGAGGAAGATTCAATTAATACCTATTTGATGCCTTTGGACAGCCTTTTATGAAGAAACAAAGAATAAAATATCATCTATACCTTGGCGCTTGAAGGAAGAAGCTTGGAGAAGAGGAAAGGAGACAAATTCATATATTTAAATTGGATTTTCTAGGCACCCAAAGGGTTTGAGGCAGGTCGGCCCTCTTAGTGAGGGAAAATAATAAATAAAAGGTACTAAAAGTGCCTAGGTCGGCCCTATTTGAGAGGGCAAAAGTTATGTATAAATATGAAATCATTTCAAGGCATTTTTATCATCATTCAAGCATTCATTTCATACACACTTGGGAGTTATCTCTTGGAGAGGATCTTGGGATGAAAACCTCAAGCATCCTTGGAGGAGTTGGACGAAAACCTAGCTTCTTCATTGGAGGATTCCGTGACGGGGATCTACTTGTGGTTCATCTCTTCTAGGGCAGATTGCATATCAGATTTGAGATCATTCATTGATGGCTTCTCTATGGCGAATTGGCTAGGGTTTCAACTTAGGGTTGGAGCGAATCACTTTAGAGGAGGAGCGACTTGCATTTTGAGGTGATTTGTGGAGATTGTTGGCTGCTAGGGTTAGGGTTACAGCAGATTTTGGAACAGCAGACTTGCAGCCCCATTCACCTATCGTTGGAGGTCATTTTTAGCATGTTTTTGGTATGTAAAACATTGTGATTTGTTTCTGCTATGTAGCTGGGCATATTGGCTATTTGCCCTCGCCATTTTATGTACTTGGAGACTTCATTAATTCTGATTTATAGAAGCAGACTTCTATATTCATTGTGGATGTGTATTCAATGTGTATTTCATGGTGAATTTCATTAGTGATATTGGGCGCATCATATGGTGTATTACTTTGATGCTTTGATGTGATATATATTGGTTGCTATAAGTGTTTATCAATCTGAAAATTTGGAATCAGAATTCAGTATCTAGGGTTTGAGCAGAAATTTCAAGTAAGGATCATTTGGAAAGCCCAAAAATCCAAACTTGTCCAAAATATCCCCATTTGGGATATTACAAGGAGTCCAATTGTTTTTCAACTCTTCATTTTTGACAGTACTCCAGTAGGCACAAGTAGCAAAACACATTGGTATTTACGTCGTATTTTCTTAAGATTAACTTTTCTTATTATTTATTTGCTTTTGTAACTTGTTTGGGTTTTCATTTTATTCTATACTTGTCCAGCTATCCAATTGCATATTATTCTCTGTCTTTTATGCATAACCTCATATTTCTTTGAAATAATTGACTTCAAAAAAGGTCAAGGATCTTTGTTACTTGTGGTGAATTGTTTCTCTGATTTGTTTTTGTTTTTTCTTGTGCTGATTTCTATGGTTTTTGGAAGTTATTGAATCACGACTTCCTCTTCATTGCATGGCATAGCTGTCACAGCTTACTTTTCTCTAATTTGTGGTACACAGTGGCGCATGAAGGACAAAAAATCTGTTGGAGAGTGCTTGGATGCTGACCTTGATGAGTACTGGAGAAAAAAAAATGTTGGGTCTGAACAAGCCAAGTCTGGTATATTTCATTCTTTTGTCGTAATGAACACATTAAGGAATAAAACTGGCATATGTTACACAAATCTATGTTTATATATTTGCTAACCAATCTTTTCCTCTGTTTATTAGAATCCAAGGCTTCATCTTTGTTGGAAAAGAGAGATTTATTAGATGGTCCAATGAGTGATGTACCCAAAACAACAGAAGAAAGTGGGAACAGTTTGAGACCAACCAAGACAATGAGGAGTACATAACTGAAGACTGAGAAGTAGGAACACCAGAACAATTAAACTATGCGTCGTTGATTATGTATCAACCGATCTCCTCTACTAGCCCTTATTTTCATTGCGTAGATTATTTCAATAACTTCTTTGAATTGGTAAGGAAGAAAGCTAGGTCTTATGTTCTCTTTGTGGTAGAATCATGGTGGTTTAGAGATAATTAGAACTGGCCTCGTGGACAGTTTCTTTGCAAATGATATGTTGGTTTGGTTCTCTAGGGAATCTAAGTCTGGTCGTTTCTGATTTGAAAAATGAAGGTTTTGTGTGCACTACTGATTTTTGTGTAGTAGATGGCAGATATTTTTGTTAGGATTCCCATATCTCCAAGGGCTTCTGATTTCCAATTTCGAAGATACGACATTCAGGACGCATTTTGCATTTTTATTCAAACTTGGAGTACTGTAAATAATTTTTAAGCAATGGAATCCTTCACTGAAATGCTTTCTTTGGACATACGAAACATTGAATATAGCCTTTCATTTTTATCATATTAGAATATATGTTGAAAATGCGAAAGATTTTGTGGGGAAATGACTATTTTTTTATTTACAAAAAATGCTTTGCTTTTTCATGGTAGAGGGACAAAAGCTTGGTGTTTATCGTGTAGTTGGAATCCAATTAGTCTACTTTAGTGCTCAATAATAATCATTAGAAGTGTACCGGATTCATTTTTTCATTTCTTATATGCATTTGGAAATTGTAAGTTTGATTTCTATTAGGATATGGCTTCATATGCTTTTATTTACTTGGGTATGTTTTTCTATAAAATATCATGCTTGTTGGTTTAGGGAAACATGGGTTGGGTAAAATAGGGCAGTGAAGAACTTTGTGGCAATAGCTTTAATTTGCATGTGACGCTCTATTATAATGCTTGCTTATCAAATGGGATATGGTGACATGAGCAAAAATATAGGGACACAAAGAAGAGGAAAAACATATGGATACAAAGAAGCATCTATTTTTTTTGGTAGACCTATGAAATTAAACTTACTACTTTATTCATAAGTACCCAAGAAAACACATAATCACTCTAGGGATTCTTTCTTGTTTGAAAAATATTATGCGAGGATCAATTGTTAAACCTTAAATCACAAGTAAAAAATTAAATTAACAAATTAATAAAATTGGATGATAACAAAGGTGAGACAATATTTTTGGAGTGCGAAAATTGTTTGATAGAAGAAAACTCTACATGCATTAACGAAGATGACAACTTGAAATTTTACATTACTTAGATCTCTCCACTACAAAAAATATTAGAGTTTTAAGATAAGAAGATAACTAATCAACATCATAAAAAAGATAAGCACCACTATTTTATAGAGGTGAAAAGAGGTACAAAGGAGTTATTTATATAAGCACCATTATTTTATAGAGGTGAAAAGAGGCACAAAGGAGTTATTTATGCATCTGACTTGGTCTTTATATTTGTTACCTTGCATTAGTGTGTTTGTGTCATAAGCTTCATAACAATGAAGTGAGTTACACTATAATATTTGTTGCATTGATATCGAAGAAAGAAGGCACACTCTAATTTTATTTGTTAGGAAATATGATGAGACTTAAAAAATGTTTTACACTTGAAGAAACTTTTCATAAAATAAATAAATCTATCTTATAGCCCTAGGGCTTAATAATTATGAGTCTAATGATCAAGGAAAGATTAATTCTTACACTTACGAGTTCATACCATTCATGTAATTTATTCATTAGCACACAAGAAAAGTAATCATCAAAACATATCATGTTATTCAATGTGTACAAAATATAATGTACATCGATCACTAAATGGAGTCTAGTGTTTTATAAAAACTTAAGTGAGGTAGATGTAGTTTGCATGTGCAATACATTACAGTCATTTTAATCACTATTGAATTTTGAGTGAATTGTAATATATTTCTTTGGTAGATTTTTCAAATGAGTAAAGTCACAATGCATTTAATCACAATATTTCTTTATTGATAAAAATATAACATAGACCAAGTGAATTAATCTATACAAATGTGATTAGTAGGTTTCCATCCGTATTATTCTCTAACAAGATACACATATTGACACTTTAAGTTCATTATAATTTAAGTATTCAAATGGGTGTTAATATTCTTTAGCTTCTAAAAAGAAGAATTGTGATGTCTAGTGATCCATAAGGATTAAGAAAGCACTATCTATCTCTTAGCGAACAACAATGAATTCCATCAATTTCATTAAAAACAACACACTTTGTCTGCTTAGTGATGAAAATGTGCTTTGTTTGTTAATGGTGGTTTTGATAGGGGGAGTTACATTTAAGTGACAAGGGCCAATTACTTTTACTTGGTAGTGGTGGTTGCATTTGAGTGATAGGGGTGGGTTATATAAAAAGTGGTGTTTTTTCTTGTAGCTAACAAGTCTACTAATGGCTTGGAAATGGTATCTCTTCTAATCCTTGATGGTTGGGGGTCTTATAAGGCTCAAAAGAGCTCCTTTGATACTTGTTAAATAGCACAACCAATGGTAAGTTACGAGTGTCCGAAGTGAGTATCAAGTGAATTGAGTTGTTAATATGATGAAGAATGTGAAGTAAGAAAGAGTTGAGATCAATGTAATAGTTGTCTATTGTTGTAAGTGCACTCCATGATCATTGTGATTGCCAAAGTTGGAGGGGAAGTGATTAATTGATGCTTTCAAACTAGTTTTCTCTACAATGGAGGTATCAAAGAGTTGAGAGCAATGAAGTAGTTGTTTATTGTTGTAAGGACACTTCGTATCTTTGTAATTGCCAAAGTTGGAGGGGAAGTGATCTCTGACGCTTTCAAGCTAGTTTTCTCCACAGAAGGGTTTTCAAGAAATTTGTCGTCTTTGTTGATTTTCATTTGCATGTTTTGTTGTTCATTCACATTTTCATTTCAACAACCGTCATACTAATTCTAACATAAAACTATGTTCATAGCCGCTATCATGAAGTGTAATTCATGTGGGAACAAATACAATCTGCATTTGATTTCCGTTAAGAGTAAGAGCTTGAGAAATGAACGATCATGGTGATATCAAAAGATATTAGTGATATTAACTATTGTGAAAGTGCTTGTGTCAATTTATTTGATATTAGTGAGGTTCAAGGAAGGATAATTGCAACCTTACAAATACAAGATTTCATATAGTTGAATCAACAAGAAACATGACTAAGAAGTGAAGAAAGCCTTGAAAAATGTTTAGTATGTGATGAAAACCCAAGATGACATTGACCAAGCAACAAGAGCTTGTGGTAAAGGACCAACTATTCATGGACACTGTGAAATTTGTTCATACTAGAAAACTTATAGTGGAACAAGAGCATACTTATGAAGAAGATGAAAACAAAGAAGAGTTAATGAATGAATAGTAGCCTATGAAAGAAACATAGAGCTAAGGTAAAAGAATTTGACCATCTTCATTTCAAAGTTAAACAATAGTTGAAATTAAGAACTTTGAAGGGCAAGTAGGTGTGTTGGAGTATATAAATGTTTGAAACAAATAGAGGTTAATTTAGTGTACCTAAAGTGAGGCATAGAAGATATCTTTTGCATATATAAAAAATGACTATCTTCTAATTTTGTGGGGGAAGTCACTTAGTTTCTATACAAAAGAAAAATACAATTATAATTAGTCATGATGAATTCAAAGAATTGCTATTTTTATTTTTATTCAAATATGTTAACATTGGCCAAAATAATAAGTAGCAATATTTTGGATGGTGTCATAGTCAAAGTGTAGAGTTATACTCCAAGCTTGTGAAGGCAAGCTAAGTTGATGGGTTTGGACTCGCAAGATAAAAAATTGTTAAGAACTCACATAAAATAATATAAATACTTATAAATAGAATAACCCTTAAGGTAGGGGAATAATATACAATGCTCCTTATGGAAGAAGCCACTCCACGTTATATCTCCAACATGAGATTAAAAACACATATAATACTTATAATATATTCTTTCTTGCCTAAGCATCACAATGTATAACACTCAACTACCTACAACTATCACCTCCCTACACATGAATAAATAATTTGATTCTAACATTGCCCAACATAACTAACTTAAGTGATGTGTGCCACATATTGACATTTCCATCAACCAATATACATTATAATAACATACCCCTAGTATCTAACATTCCATCATCCTTGACATGTTTTGTCCTTGAAACATGAAAAAGTCAAATAATAAAACTACAAGTCATTACAAACATGATGCTATGTCCTATTATCCAACCATCCATATGGATAATTGAATGGAAAGGAATGTAAGAGTTGCACCTTTTAAGAGCCTAGAAAGGAATGTTTTTGATAATGGTAAAAGTGGGTTTTTGAAAGGGCCCAAACACTTTTACAAAGAGCAACCAAATGCAAGCAAAATGAGTTCCAAAGACACAAAAATGACAAAGTTACAGCCAGGCTACTACACACAACACCAATAGAAAGAACCTACACTATGATAGGCCCTCTCCATGTCATCTGCACATTCTTGTTCTGAGTGAGTGACATATGAACAACCTTGGGAAGATTTATCTTCCACCTTAAGGTAGTAGTCTAAAAAACACTATTCTCCTAGCCCTTGGATCGAGGAGAAAGGGAGAGGGACCACTGATGAAGTCCCCTTCGGGGGCATCACACGAGGGGGAGAATCCCTAACCGAAGAAACTAGGCACAAAGGCGATGCTACAGTGGAATTAACCGAACCTCCCACACCAACCACCTCAAGAGGTGTGGGATTTGCTGCACGAGTTGTCGATACCTGAAGCAAAAAACTCACTTGAGACATGCTAACACCATGGGGAGCCACAACAAGACACATCACTAAGGCCACATATGGCCCACTGTCAGAGAAGTGCGCGAAGAAAGATCAACATCTTGAGAGTCTAATCCATTTGAGTCATCAATTGTCAAGTGATTGGGGAGTGCATTTTTCCACCATGTAGTCGAACCCTTGTAGTTAAAGTAGTAGCAACAAGAAGCAAGGTGCCCAATAGTGAAACATCATCGGAAATGGAAGGGAAGGCCCTCATAGTCAAGTTGTTGAGTCCAAGGCATATCCTCCAACATCAGGACAACCTCTCTAGGAAGAGCCTTGGAGATGATGTCTACTTGGAAGCGGGCATATGCAGTATGGACAACATCCAAAGTAACTAAATCGACCTTCAACAATTGCTAATAAATTCAAAGAAAGAATCTTCCCAAAACTGGAGTGGGAGACTAGGTAATTTGACCCAAACAAGAATGATATGGAGAGATTTAGTAAGGGGGTTGAAGGAAGGAAACCACGACTTGAGCGAAAGCGAATGCTCGCCCCACATCTATAGCCTACTATCACAAACCAACTCTCTGTCAACATGAGAAGAAAAGGTTGCAATGAAGAAACCCCTAATGTAAGGAAAAAGCTTGATAAATTGTCCTCCATAAGAGGGCTCCAAGACCCATTTATGTTGTTCAGGTAGAGAGGGCCATAGGTGGTTAAGCCTGCAGAACAGTGCACAACGAGCATAATGTATTTCATTGCTAAGGACATGCCACCCATAGACCATGGCTGGGGAGGATTGGGAGCATGCCAGTGGTCAGAATTTGCTGTATGGAGGAGGGCAAGCAAAAGCACCCGACCCAACCATGACCACAAGGGACAAAGGATCACTCTACACCTTTGCACCATTGAGAGTCCCAGAAGTAGGATCAGTCATAAGTTGAGCAAGAACAATCGCGGGTTCAGGCACATAAGAAACAAGGATGTCATCACAGGGAGAACCCTGAGCAAGAGAGGACCCAGAACCACCACTAGGGGAAACACGAGAGCCAAGAGAATCATTAATGGAAGTGATGTATCCACCATGACCTGCACAGAGTGGCGGAAAGTTGACGTTTGAGCGTAGGGGCAGGGTTTCGGGAGTAGGCGGGAGCTTCATATTCAAACTTCGTGAATGGTCCTACATTTGACAATAGTGCCTAGAAAGGAATATTTACCATGATTCAAGTTGATAATAATCCTTTTGAATTGGAACCACTATTCTATAACGTTAGCACTTCCATCAAAGTTAGGAACCGCCACGAAATGAAGCTTTTCAAACAAAGACTTTCAATTGATTAACGCTTCTATCATAGATTTGTAAATAAAACAATGTAGGAAGGTAGATCTAGATATTTACTTTGTTAAAAAAATAGAGTTCAATTTCCTCACGAGACTTGCAAGATCTAATTTTTTTTCTCTACATTTGCATTGAAAAAATAAAATTGTAAAGTGAAGTTAAAGTCACCATATCTCCCTCAATACCACTCTAAATTTGTATTACGAGTACTTGATGGAAAGGTCACAAAATTATATTTTCAATGAAATCCAACATCATTTAAATTGGAGGCCTACATGAGGCGAACAACCTTTTGTAAAAAAAAATTGTCCTAATTTTGTGTTGAATTCTTTTCAAAAATAGAATTGTAGGGTCAAATTTACATCATCATATCTCCCTTAATACTGCTCAAAATTGCTACCAATTTTGGAAATTTCACAAAATTTTATTTCCAACAAATCCATTATCTCTTTAAATGGAGACATGTGAGGTGCACAACCTTCTACAATATAGGCAATTTGTTTGAAAAAAATGAAAAAAATTCTCCCACTTTTCTAAATTGGAGCTCTAATATGAGATATTAAAAACCTACATAAAATAATCGAAATAATTTAGATAAATAATAAAAAATGGAATAACATTCAAGGTAGGGGAATGTTGTGCAATGCTCCTTATAGAAGAAGCCACTCCATACTATCTACAACATGAGATCTTGAACATGCACAATACTCTTCACATATTCTCTCTTGCCTAAGCACAACAACATATGACACTCAGTTATCTAAAACTAACATTTCCCACACATGGGATAAATACTTATATTCTAACATTGCCCACTATAACTAACTTAAGGGATGTTTTCAACATATCTACATTTCCATTCACTAATATACATTATAATACACCTAGGAACCTAACAAAACAATGAACAAAAATAAGGATGATATCTATTAATGCATAACTAGTCATCTTTAGCAAGTGAAAAGACGTTGATGAAGTTTGTAAAGCATAATACATTAAATGATAAAATGAGCAAGGTGAAGAAGGATCTTCAAAGCAAAAATAGTCATGAAAAAAAGAAAAATTAGGGATCCAAATGCTATAGAAGGGGTAAGTGGAAAGGTAAGTGTAGTGTAGGGAAAATGATTTAACTAAGAAATATGTTGTTTTCTAAGCTAAATGTTCTCTTATGGCACTGCACTAGGAACAAATAGCTCTTTTGAAGAAAATAATTTGTTATGATTCTAACTAGAAAGAACAAATTGAACTAGTGGATCCTAAAGTGTTTTAATCTTGCAAATAAATGTTCTTTATGAAGTTAAGACACAAATGCTAACTAAAAAGATATTGGTTTATAGATGAATTGGAATGCAAATTTGACAAAAACAAATTAAAAACTACAAATACCAAACAAATAGAAACCTAAAATTAAAGTTTGGAGGTTTCTATTAAGGATGCATGTGCTATGCGTGGACATTTACGCAACACATTGTCATCCGTTTAGCTGTTGGAAAATAAAATATGCTAAAAAAATCTATTTCTTGAAATCTATGCCGAGTTTACGTAGCAGAGAAATAAAGACAAAAGAGTAACGCTCCAAGTGATAACAGGAATAAAATGAAATGATTTAATCTAAGTATTTAGAGAAGAAAGATGAAAATGACAAGAAGAGGAAGATACTTGCAAATCTTCATGCGAGTGAATATCTTCCAACAAAAACTTGTAGTTGAAATGAAGGAGAAAAGGTTGGGGATGCAAAATAGCTTGCCACAAATGGTCAAACCCCTATTTTGGTCTTTCAATCTCCATGGACATCCAATTAAATAATGTAGAATTGTGTATTCTTAGCCTAAATGTGACTAGAACTAAAAGTAGTGACAAGAACTATGAATATTGCTCTAGGGTATACAAAAATAATAAACTAGCGTGTATGCAAGTGAATAGATATTAAGAAGATGAGAAAACCACAAATCCTAAGAACACTAAATGGATTCTACAAATAGAATTTAACAATGCAAAAAGGAGGTAGAATGCTATCACCTCAAATGAGAAGAGATGAAACCTACAAAAGTGTAAATGAAACCCTCACCAGATGTAGTGTGCTCAAGACCTCACACAAAGTGGTAGAATACTGTTGTGCTAAATCACATAGTTGAGAGCCAAAAATCAAAAGATAATGTTGTAGATTGCTGGAGAGATGGAAAATTTGATAGATTCACAAGATAGCAAAAGACAGATCCAAAAATAAATCTTGGAGGGAAGAAAAGGAAGCCCTAAGTCTAAAGAAGTCATTTGAACTTGTGTTAGAGGCATTTCAAAAGACCCGAACATAGAGCAAGGTGGAAAAATACTTCAAAAATGGCCACTGTACGACAACAAGTTGGTGGAGACTAGCGTGTCTCGCTAGTGTCTAGGTAGATACAACTCCTAAAAGGTCTAGTCACCAAGAAACAACAAGAATGACATGCTATAAAAATAGAATTGCATAAAGAGGGTGCTAGAAAGTAGAGTACAAGGCTAAACTTGGCACCATGGGTCGAAAAGGGCTAAGACAAGGGCTAAATGAGCCTAAAACATGCTAATGGAATGGATACCAAAGCATGTCCAAAACACAACATGAAATCATAAGGGTATGGAATTTTATACGTACATTTTCCCACTTTATTGGGATTATGACACTAGGTGATACATTACGCTAAAGTACATAAATAAAATAATATCATGAAAAGGATACCCAAAAGGATATTGTAGAGGATGCAAAATTTCCTCAAGTAGATGAATCATGCCCCTAGGTTGAGAACCTATGAAACAAATAAATTAAACAATAAAAACTTGCACAACAAGCGATGTCAGAACAACATATAAACCTACATGAAACAATTATTAGATAAAATATAATTTTCAAAACAAGGATGTGTTAGCAAATCATATAATATAATACATAGAAGACATGCTACACAAGAGAAAACAAAAAAAAACATACACAAAGAACACACTATGAGGATTAGAAACCATACAATACTTTCTTGAATCACAAGCGCTAGCAAACTGTGTAGCTAGGTGACTCACAAAAAGTATGAAAAGTAGTTGAAAATGGAGCACACAATTCAGTTTTGAGTTGCTAGAGGCTCACATGTAAATATAATAACAAAGATTACATGGATTAGCGTGGGCTAAGTAATCTTGATAAGGGAGGTCAATATAATTAAGTGTCTATACTTGGGAACATAAGCTACTAACACTATAGGGAGTGTGCTAAGAATGTGGATGGTACAAATGTGAGAGTGCATAGTATGCCCCCCTTTAAAATAACTGCATAAATCAAGTGTATGCAATTGATTTTATGGTAGTAAAGGGGAGAAGGTGAAAGACCTTTAGGAAACATATATGAAATAGATATGGTCCTAAAGTCATCCACAAAAAAGAGGTGTTCCCAAGGAGAGGCACAAAAGACCATGTTGCAAGTGTAATGCCCTAGGCTTTCACCCAACACATTAACATACAAAAATTGGATGAACATTTTTTTGTGATACAAAAGTCACATTAAGTAAGCCACACAACACACCTACATGTCCAAGGCATCATAAAAACATGTAATGACACACTTGGCACACACACCAATGCATAATACAAGGTGATCCTAGCGGAAGACTTAAAAACACCATAGGACAAGATACCATGGTTGGCATGACAAATGAGATAATTAGGAGAGTTGGGATTTCCAAGGCCACTAAAAAACCCTTAAAACATCCCTACTAGACCACCCCTTTGATATCTCAGAGCTACGACAAGAATAAATGCCAAAACTACCAGAGTTCAAGCTTCAGGGAAGACTTACACGGGGTCAAGTTTCGGACTTGGGTTGCAACATGCAACCTGCACATTGGCTTGAGTTTAGGCTTCAGGGAAAATTTTTAGTTTTTAATCTTGCAAAGTGCAAAGGCTCTTCAACCCCGAGGCCTAAAATGACTTTAGACTTTGGGAATCAATTGCAACATGCACTTTAGACTTCGGGTCTAGAAAGCAATTGCAATATGCAAAAGTCCAGCGAGGGTCTAGAATAAGAAAAATCTAGAGGTTTGGGCTTTGGGGTGTCATTTGTAATTAAAACTTGCAAAGTGTCGGTCAAATCTAAATCCTAACTCCCTAGACAAATTGGACTCTGAAGACTGATTGTAACTTGCACCTGCAATGTACAATGAGATTCTGGACTCCATACCTCCTACACTCACAGGTTTTAGAGTCTAATTACAAATTCCAACCTTGAAATGGTAAACTTGACTTATAAATACATTTCGAATTGTGAACTTGATTTAAAAAATAGAGAAGGGAAAATACTAAGGCACAAAAACTAGCAAGCACGGTTTCTTCACTCAACGAGGCATAACTTCCTTGATTTATGAGCTGTTAAGAAATGGTTTGAGGAAAATGTTTAAGGGATCTTTGAAACTAACTTGGTCATCTGAGAGCCTCCCAAAGGGCATGGTTCCCAAGGAATGAGGAGAAAATAAACACTTGATCCTTAACACAAGGGAAAGAACTACAAAGCAAAACATGACAAAAGCACTACAAAATGTTGTGCATGTTTGACACCACTATATGGGTGGAATGTAATCCCATAATGAGGAATCCATGGAATAAATACAACATATATAAAAGAGGACTCCAACATTCCAAATTAATCATTTTAGCACAAAGAATAATTATTACATGATAATTTCCTTCCAAAACAAGGATTATATTACAACTAAATGATATCATAATATAATTACAAGATAAAAAATACTTCCCAAACATGGAAGGATGACACTCCAATATGTAAATGATGAAGAATATTATAATATTATTATTGAGCCACCTCCAAGGTGCTCTAATAATCACAAATCATAACATAAAATATTCAACTTGGAACTCTTCTAGCTCCCACAAGATCTTCAAGAATGGACCAATGGGGGAATGTTACCTACCACCCTACCAAATTACCATTGTTGAGCACAATAGATGTCTATGCCACTCTAGGCAACCCCCAGAGCTATGGAGACGAAGATCATGGATACATCACTATTAAGGCTAGGGCTCACACACATACAAAGTATATACAGGAACACTCATGCCAATCAATGGACACAACATCACACATGGAAACACACACCAAATCAAGCATATAAGATAATACATGGCATACATGCCAAATAATGCATATACACATGCTCATAAATAATGTTGAATACAAAATCTGACAATATGAGAGGATGGGTATCTTAGCAATAGGACAAGGAGTGTAAACACAGTAGCATGACGACCATGCATAGTCAAGTAGAAACAACAATACTCAACAACATTCACCAACTCCTAGAGTTGTGACATGTCCTACATGACTGATACTGAACCCACTTAAGGCATTTAGTCATGACATGAAAAACCTTATTTAAACATTTTATTAACCCAATATGAATTATGTTATCACTTATTAACAACTCTCCACCCGTTTGCTTCATTGAATCCATTTGTATCATGACAACATGGGTGAGACCACTCCTTTCCTACTCTATACCTCAATCCTAACAATCCAATGCTCCAAATTTATAATTTGGGCATGGAACACAAATCAATGTAAATATTTATGACACATTGCCAAAAGATGCAAAATCCAAAAATAATGAGATAATTTGTTTCACAAATTAAATCATTTAAATGAGTCTTCAAATGACTTAAATTTTAACAATTTTCCTACATGGTATGCAAAACCATAAAATTCTTCCAACTCCATTAATGGAGTCACATGATACATCTAAGAATTAATGAAATTTTCTAACTTTTAAGGAAAGAAAAAATTCCAAATTTGAAATCCTTTTGATCCAAAAATGGACACGCAACCTACTTCTACAATTAATTTTTCCAAATTTCCAACACACTTGGTTTTAGAAAAAATTGCCATAACTTGGCCTCAAGATACAAGTTTTCAAAAAATTTAAAACATAAATTTAAACTACTAATTGCAATCCTAAGCCATGTCTATATAATGATGCCATATGACTCCACCTAATTTGGCAAGAGGAAAGGATTTCATTTTAAAATCAATTTTAAATAAAAGATTACCTCTTTCCAAGTTTGCAAATAATGGAGGAAATCCTCCTCAAGAGAAACACACACAGCCACACACACACACACTCTCTCTCTCTCTCATGCAGCTGAATTTCCATTCCCAAGCAATCCCAATCTAAGCACCATCAATTTGAATCTCACTTCAAGTGATTCCATTCACAATTTCTATCCAAATCCATTTTTTCAAAAAGAGGAAGAGAGGGTTTGAGCATGAAAATGCCAAATTACAAAGTTGGATCAATGACTCTATCCTTTTTACTTTTATATTTTCTTTCTTCCTTTCTATTTGCCAAACTAACATTACAAAATAAATAAATCAATACATCTATTTAACCACCATGCAACTAATTTAATTCAAATAGTTATTCTTCCCAGAGCACGAAAATAAAATCAATTAAATTAAATTACATTCCAACCAGCAATTATTTCACTAAGCCAAATATTCCATTTCGAATGAGTCATCATTCATATAATTATTTTCTACCAAGAATATAATAATACAATAAGCATTTTCATACTAAGGCATAAATATTATCTTTTTGACACAAACATTAAATATTCTGCAAACACAGTAAATACACATTTTGAATTAAATTTAAATGCAATGCAAAAAATAAATTAAATCCATGTAAAGGAATCAACCATAATTTGCATGTTTCCACAATATATGGACTCTAGAATTACCACCGATTTGGATCGAAGTTTTCACAAGGATTCAAAACATAGGGAAAGTAGGGTGAGATGGCTAAGCGAAATCCATGTCAATTTTCTGCATATCCAAACCATTGGTCTAACACCTGTCAACTTCTTGCACACTCAAGTCAAACATCATGTGTACTTGCTCCACATAATAGTATCCGATGCAACATAATCTATAATTCTGAAATAAATATAATATTTACAATTATATTGAATAGAAAATAGTGAAGCTGAAACATTGTGATGATCTAACATACTGAAGTAGAACATATGCATCCCTAAATGCATAGTCATAATCTAATGCCAATACTTAACTTTATCAGAAACACCTCGATGGTCATACAAACATATCTACAAAACATCCAGAATATGCCATTAGAACACTTCAATGGAACAACATACCTCATCGACAAGTTTAGTGCAATGACTCATTACATAAGAATCATACTAATGAAACACTTAATACAACATATATCATATGGATTGAAAATCTCACAAGACAAACACAATAGTGGGAATTACAAGAATGATACACGTGAGTTTGTGTATGCATGGAATGACAAGAAAATTGAACCTGTGTCATATGAAATCAAGCAACATCATAGGAAGACACAAAGGGATCTACATGCTTGGGGTCAGTATGTTTATAAAGGAATAATAATCATCAAGGGACAAGGAAAGAATCGTCATCAACCCCCAAGAATGTAGAACAACAAGAACAAACAAGGAATAGAACAGAAGAAGCAAACACATAATTTTTTTTGGGTCAACATGGAAGAGACCTAAATGTCTCAATGCTTTGCATCATCCTCAAAATGTCAAGAAAGGAAATCATACAAAAAATGGACAAAGAAGAGTGTTATGACATTTCATTCCTCCTGTATCCATGTACCTACAAGGGTAGCATGGGTCCTCTAGGAGGAAGTAACAAACACATAGAAAACAACAGGATGAGGATACCAAGACAAACAAGAAAACAACATATATACAAAGATATTACTCATGTGCATCATGGTCCATCAAATCATCTTCAACTTCCCAATCTAGTCCATGGGGGGAAGGAAGACCACTGGATGGTGGAACCACAACAAGAGTACTAGTAGAAATGCAACCAATGAGATGCGAACGAGAGACTATGGGAGCAATGTCCTCCTAGGCATATGTCGATGGAGTGAGGGTCAACAATCTTGTGAAGATCAATGATAAAGATGGAGTATCATACATGGTCTCAAACATGCATTTATTAGTTGAAGACGCTAATGAATTTGTATCCAAATATGGAAACCAACTACAACTCCTCACTACTAACAATTTAGAAGTGTGAGTAGTGAGAGAAATGACCACAAGTGGAGGAGAAGCCTCCACAATAGGGAAAAATGACAAAGAAGGGATTAGAGGTGGTGAAGGAGGGTTATGCTTTGTTCTACAAAATGGTGGGGTTAGTTATCATTCTGGTTTGTACTTAGGCAATGGTCTAGGGATGTCGATGTCAATGGTAGTAGGGTGAAGCTCAAGGAATATCTGATAATGGTGTGCATGAAAGGAACAAGAGAGGATAGGGTGGTGTTGGGGATAATGTTGAGATTCAACATGTCAATCAACTTAGAGAAAGAGGGTAGTTTGGAATGAGTGGGATCAGGGGTGGTTTAGTGGAAGGGGCCATGACTAGGTTGTACATGTTTTGATTTCTATTTTTTTGACTCCTAGAGAGGAGGAGGGGTAGGGCTAGGAACAAGCTCAAGCTCAGGAGGATATTGAGGAATATAAGGAGGCTTTAGGTTAGGATGTGGTTGGACGGGAGGGGGGGGCGCTCAAGGTTACCAACATGCTAGTTAGGGAATGCTTTAGTAGAAACATGTTAACTATGCTTGTGCAACCTCACAATTTGGTTACATTTTATGTGTTAAATATTTAGTAGAAGGAGTAGGAGGGTCTATCCTTGTGGCTTTATTTCTTTCACCTATTACAAGGATAGGAGGAGGAATAGAAGCAACCAAATGTAACTGGGAGATCATAGGATGAGGAGGCTTAGAAGAAGGAGCACTAGAATCTACTTGACTCACCTTGTATATTTGGTAGAATTTAAAAAGAAAGTCTACATAGGGTCAAAGACATTCAGTAGGGGTAGGCTAGAAATAAACAATGGAATAGTTACCTTGCAAAGAGAGTGGCTAGAACTTGTTGTGAGTAATAATGTGCACAAATCCATTGTGAGGGAATTTCAAGCACTTATGGATGAAGGCAGGGACACATCTCATCATTGTGACCCATAGTTGGCCCAATGAAAGATGAAAGTAGTCTTAGGTAGGGGTGAGGCACAAGTGAATGCCTAGGATCTTTGGTCCAACTTGGATAGAGAGGGTGATCAAACCCAAGGAAGACAAAAAAAGGCCATCATGCACGCGCATACAGATATCTGACATATCATATCCATCTATATGAATTTGGTGGATATATAGAAAATCCTTAGTAACAATATTAACCATGCTGGCAGGATTAATCAAGACATCATGGATGTCTCATGTTGACCTAAGCATCAATGTAAACATTTTTATCATATAAACCCACAGACATGTTAGCCAAAGAAAATGAGATGATGGGTTCAGAGATAGTTCTCCCTCATGGTATTTGAGGGTGGCCATCTACCTTCCCCACCATGCTAAGAAAGGGAGAAGTAGAATGATAAGAGTCATCATCCAACATAGGTGGAATAGAAGTGAGGTTTATGAAATTAGAAGGTGGGCATCCATCCTTACCTAGATGCAATGAGTGCTAAGTGTACCATTCATTCTCATGAGAGATGGGTTCATATGACTTGCTACTCATGAAATATGGGTAAATGAGTTTGATTCAAAAACTAAGCAGTTGAATCTTGATATAAATATCATAATTTGACACATTGTGGAAACTACCTCCTACTTATCAATTAATGAGATAAAGGGGCTCTATAATGAATATCTCATAAGGCACAACACTTTATAAAGGTTTTTCAAATGGGGTAGAAAGGTAAGTGGGCTTGATCTTGGGGGAAACTCCATTTTTAAGCATGCTTGAGTCAAAGTAGTACTAGGATGGGTGACCTCTCAGGAAGTCCCACTACTTCACCCTTGTGAGCATCACCTAGATGTAATGAGTGCTAAGTGGACCATTCATTCTCATGAGAGATGGGTTCATGTGAACCACTACTCATGAAATATATGTAAATAAGTTTGACTTAAAAACTACATAGTTGAATCCTGATATAAATATCATAATTTGACACACTAGTAAAAACACCTCCTACTTATCAATTGATGAGCTGACGAAGCTCTATAATGAATGGTTCATAAGGAAAAACACTTGTTGAAGTTTTTTAAAGGGGTAGCAAGATAAGTGGGCTTGATCTTGGGAGAAGTCCATGGTTAAGAATAGTTGAGTTAGAGTAGTACTCAGATGGGTGACTTCCTAGGAAGTCTCGATGCTTCACCCCTATGAGCATCATCTAGATGCAATGAGTGATAAGTGGACCATTCATTCTCATGAGATATGGGTTCATGTGAATCACTATTCATGAAATATGGGTCAATGAGTTTGACTCAAAAACTATGCAGTTGAATCTTGATATAAATATCATAATTTGACACACTACAAAAAATACCTCCTACTTATTAACTGATGAAATAAAGGGGGCTCTAAAATGAATGGTTCATAAGGAACAACACTTGCTAAAGGTTTTTCAAGTGGGGTAGCAAGCTAAGCGGGCTTGATCTTGGGAAAAAATTCATGGTTAAGAACACTTAAGTCAAAGTAGTATTGGGATGGGTGACCTTTTGGGAAGTTTTGATGCTTCACCCTTGTGAGCATAACCTAGATGTAATTAGTGCTAAGTGGCCCATTGAATCACTACTAATGAAATATTAGTTAACAAGTTTGACTCAAAAACTACATTGTTGAATCTTGATATAAATATCATAACTTAATACATTGCAGAAAATACCTCCTACTTATCAAATTAGAAGAATGCTATGAGAGTGTGTTAGTGTAAATTTTTAGATTCTAGTTGGGTTGGGCATTGAATTTTTTTCCTTTTTCATTCACTCCAACGACTTGGATGATGTTCAAATTGATGAGGTCCTGAATGATATTCTTGAGATGCATACATCTCTCAACGTCATGACTAGGGACTTTATGGAGCTGACAAAGGCCTTAGGATCATAAGATGGTGGCAAAGGTTTGTTCATGTCCAAAGGTCTAATGGGTGGCAACTGAACCAAGTTTATTTGTTGTCAAGAAGAAGAAATAGCCATCTCAGCCGGTGAAGGTGCAATGGCAACAATCTTATTAATAATGGTTGATGTAGAATTTTTAATTTTTTTTGTTCTTTTATAATTATTGTTATATGTTGTAGAGGTCCCTAATGATGCAAGAGGGGTTTGTGAAGTAGGTGCTTCAAACTAGCTAATGGTTTGCTAGTAGTCATGCATGGTTGTAAATAAGCAAGGAAATAATTTAAACCTTATATGAAGAATCTTATCCTAAATTAGAGGTTGAAGGTTCTCAATAAAACCCTCTGTACATCAAAATTTGAGAGTGCATAATGAATTTGAGAAAATAATGGTTGATATAAAAAATGAAGTCAACCACTTTTTATTGGCACCTTGTCTATAGTGAACTAAGTTAATAAATGTAACTTGGGGGCAAAAATTAGCATGAAAGTGCTAAAGAAATTGATTAACCAAATGATCAAATGAGAATATAGAGTAATTAGGATGGGATTATGTTAGAACACTCTGATATACTGAGAGGGGGGGTTGAATCAATAAATGCCAAAACTTAATCCAATTCAACTTTATCAAAAAAACTTTCTACTACCTTAAATAGAAAATAAAGCAAATTAAGCAATTCAAAGAAAAACACACAATCACACAACCATAACACCAGATTTACGTGGAAAACCCTAGAAGGGAAAAACCACGGTGAGCAAGCTGCTTGGATCTACTGTCCAAATCCAGCCTCACAAATAATAAAATAGATTTACAACAAGTTTTATGGGCTACAACCCAAAGGAAGCTACAACTCCTTGAATCACAATTTTTATGGCTTCAACCAAAGAAAGCTACAACTTCCTATAGTGCTACAACACTTATAGAAAGAGGCTACAACCTCTGTACAAAATGATTGACAAATTCCACTTATCAATTACCTCCGCAACATCAATAGCCTTCACACAGACAATTATCTTCAACTCCTCTACTCAACAAACTCTACTACCTTCAACACACTTCCACACACACACACACACTTACATCTACACTCGTACATACATTCTCGCATAGTCACACACTCTCATAATCTCATACATTTGTAACAATCTTTGATCTTTCATTTATATCCTCTACAAGCTTCAAAAAACTTTCTCCTTTGTCGGCCAAGATGAAATGTGTAGCATGAGACGTGCAACGACCACAAGTCGGCACCCAAAGTCATGTAGAAATATAATGTGGTTCAAACCAAGATGATAACCATGACCTATTTTATCTTAGCACACATCTCAAAGATGGTGCACACTTCCAAACACATAGTGCAACCACCGAGATATACCAAGTCAGCTTCACAAACATTTATCCTACCACATATTAGCTCTAGACCTAAAGCAGTACCAGAGAAACCAAACAACATCATGCGGATCACTTTGCAAACATTATATGACTAACAAAAACATTCTCATACATTCCTTTCATTGAATTATGCATCATCTTTTTGGCACAAACAAACAAACACCGAACTCAACATCTCTTGCAAACTCTGATCACACAATCATGATATAGAACATTGAAAACTAAACTTGCAGTACTCTTCAACACCTAAAACTTGAAATGGACAAGCATACAATCATTCTGAACATATATTTCGAACAACAAAGCCAAATATTGTAATGTGGTGAAATGCAGCGGCTTTCACATTCTCCTCTTGGCAACCCTAATTAGCAATGTGATTTGTCTTTACTCTGCTGACTCTAGAGAACCTCTACGGTACATCTTATCATTTGAAACTTGAACCATGCATACCTTTCACCTGTATCCAACTATCCTTCAAGCCGCAAGATCACATATTTAACTGTGGAGAAATGTGGAGCATTCCTCTGACCCTTTCAGACTGCAATAACTCAGAACCACTATTTTCACTTTGCTAGCTCTGGCATCTTCTATGATAACTTTTATGCTCTGAAAAAATAGGAAAATACATACTTCACACCTATCTTTGTCTAACTTCCAAACCGCAAGGCCATACCTGTTAGATGCATAGGACAACTGAGAGGGGGTGGGTGAATTAGTTGTACATTAAAACATTAAACCCTCAAGCTATTCTAATCTTCAAACTCTTGTTATGCATTAGAAGAATGTAAACATACGAAGCATCAATGTAAAACACATTAAACACATAAGAACACTATATTTACGTGGAAAACCCAAGAAGGAAAAAACCACGGTGAGAATTAGCTCACATATAAATGAATAACAACACTGAAAACAAATAGGCTCATTGCCCAGAAGAAAGGGTCGTTGCCCATAAGGAATCACTATCCAGAAGAGAGAAGAATAGATGAGGACTATTACAAATAGATTCACTATCTCAAAACAATAGGAGAAATCCACCACCACAACTTCTTTCCATCTGCAACCTTTGGCTCACTGCCTCCAGAAACTTCAAGCACACTGAAATGCAGATACCTTCTGCTCACTGCATTTAGGAGTCATAAGCATTTAAGATTGCACACAACTCACTACCCTTGATTCACACTCACACCATGTTCTCTACATTTCTCCACTCAACTTCATCTTGCATTTATACCATCTACAACTAAGACCTATCTTAATTAGGTCGGTCCTAATGAAGCGTGTGCACCTCAAATGTGCAATACCAATTAGGTCGGTACTAAAAACTTCCACAGTGGAAAGAAGTGAAAGTGGACCATTGCAAGGGTTAACTAGGACTCAAATCTATATCACCAAGCTGCTCATCACATCCACAATACACGAGGTACCTCCGCAAATAGCGCTAGCAAGCCAGGTTAGCCAACCTGAGCTAACGAGCACATCCACACTTCTCCAAGTCCAAAAACATCATGCGGAGCTTAGAGAGACACTCCACAACATCCACACACCTTTCTAGAATATTTAGTATCATCAAAACCTTCTGCAAAACTGCCGCAACCACCTGAAACAAAGAATGTATTCAGTTTGCACATCAGGATACACTGCTATTGAACACCAACACAAGAACTAAACTTGCGAAGCACCCCAACACTAGAAACTTCAAGGGAAAGTAGATATAGATAGTATAAGCATATTCCCAGATCTGTAGGATAGGAAACCTTAATACAAAGAAATGCAGAGCAATCTCATTTCTCCTAGACAGTCTTCTATACAGATAAACACTCTATCAAACACATCTTCCACTTCCGCATGATCTAGAAACTGAAACTCTGGATATAATGCCCCTGAACACCTCTAATCAATACGTCCAAACTGCACAAGCATACCTTCAACTATGAAGAAATGCAGAGCACAACACTGAACACACCTCTCTCACAGTGCACACCTTTTTATTCAAATTTTCTCAAGAGCACTTGGAAACCAAGTGAACCATCTACTGGAGGTTGACATCAATGACAACACCAGAAAGTTTCCAACAATACCTTCAAATACAGAGCATTCTCCCAAGCTTCTTCTATGCAACTTTCAGTGACTTGGACTGTTAGAAACCTTTTACACTTTCTTTCATATCTTAAGCAATGCTTTTCATTATGAAACAATGAATACAACATTTACCACATCATAGACTACAATCACAACTCTTTTCATTAAAAACAAGAGTCTTCATGTTAGCACATCCTTTGTCCATGAACTTCAGAAGATAAGGTACAACTGTGTACAGATGATACTGCTCAAACAACATGCTCATGACTTTCATCACCTTATCCTTCACCTCACAACTTCTCTGATCAATACTCCTTTGTCCGCTTCTTTGAGCTGCTCCTTTGATCACTTACTCTCTCAAGGCATCACTGATCACCATTCTACAATAATCTCCATTTGACATCTCTGTTGACATCAATAAGCCTTCCACAACACATGCCTTTTGACATCAATGACAACACTTTGTAATAGATTAGAACCATTCTAAGGTAGTATCTTTGAGGGACCATACAAAAAGGTTAGCTAGTTTCCTTTCTGGAAGATGAAATCACTACATAACACAATAAATGTGAAGACATGGGTTTGCAAGTGTCTCTTACCATTGTATTTGTTGAAGTGTGGCACGTCAAATCTAAAAAAGAGGTGTGGTTAGGATGTCAATGGATAAGGGATTGTCACAAAAATATGGAGGAATAACTATCTATGTAGAGGAAGTAGAAAGTGAGGCAAGTTGTTGCTACAAGTTTCTCATGTTTTGCAAAAGTCAATTGATGATGAGATTAGTGGTGTGGATAGGTGCATTGGAAACAATGGATGTAGCAATTATATAAATAGTTTGTTATTGTAAAGGTTGTGAAGCATTAGGAAAATTGAATGGAAGAGGGTATATTGGAGGAACAAAACTAAAAGTATGAATGTGATTTCATTGTATCCTAGAGGATGAAGGGTTTGCTTTACCTGGTTGTGCAGTTCTAGTGGAAACATGCATGGGGATTGACATATGCACACTAGGAGTTGGCACAAACATAGATAGCTGGTTATGCATGATATTATAATGTAAGTCTTGACTCTACTCAAAAGGGGCAACTGTTAAGCAATCCCATGTAAGAGATCAAGACCATTAGGATGATTAGTTAACATGGTACAGAGGGCCTCAACTATGGGAGCGAAAACACCAGACATGTTCTTAGTCTCATTCAAATTTGATTAGAAATATACAAGGCGTCTATGCAAGTTACACATGTTGGTTTGAGAATCAATGCACAATGTAGGTTCATGTCAAAGGCCACATTAATATCATGGTAAATTATTGTTGGAGAATCTGGGAGATGTGGAAGAGTTTTTATTGTCGGATTATAGGAGAAGTTTATGAAATTGAGAGTTGTTTTGATTGGAGAAGTAGTAGTTCAAGAGTGGGTCATTCTTACGTTGCAGTAGCTTCTTTGAACAATGTTGTCTAAACAGGGAGATTGGGTTGTAAAGCTCATAAAATGAGAAATGGATTTACAACACACAACTTGAAATGATGAGGAGATATTTGAAAGTTTTTGAACTTGTTTAAGAGTTTAAAGTGTCTAGGAGCATTAGGTTCACCAAAATGTAGTGTAGGAAAAATCATTTAGTTCTAAGAAATGTCTTTTTTTTTTCTTAGATAAATGTTCTCATATTTTGAAGAAAATAATTTGTTTCTATTCTAATAAGAAAGAACAAATTAAACTAGTGAATCATAATGTGTTCTAATCTTGCAAAATAATGTTCTTTATCAAGTTAAAACAAAAATGCTAACTAAAAAGTTACTAATTTACAAATTCTAGAATGTAAATTTGATAAAAGAAAATATAGAACTACAAATAACATGTAAATAGGTACCTAGCATTAAAGCTTGGAGGTTTATATTGAGGACACTTGTATGACGTGCGAACATCTACGTGGTGAATTGTTGTTCATATGACTGCTACAATAAAACTCTAGTAAAAATGTCTTTTCCTCAAAATTTGTTTTGAGTTTATGTAACAAAGAAACAAAGACAAAAGAGTAGCACTCCACGTGATAACAAAAATAAAATGAAATGATTTAATCCAAGTGTTTTGAGAAAAGAGACAAAAATGATAAGAAGAGGAAGATACTTGCAAATCTTCATGCAAATGAATATCTCCAAACAAAAACCTTGAGATGAAACATAGGAGAAAAGTTTAGGGTTGTAAGGGAGCTTGCCATGAATGGTCAAGCCCCTATTTTGGTCTTTGAACCTCCACATGTAGCCAAAAAAATGATGTAGAAGTGTGCTCTTAGCCTAAATGTGACTAGAACTAAAAGTAGTGACAAGAACTATGAATATTACTCTTAGGTCTACAAAAAATAATAAACTACTGTGTATGTGAGTGAATAGATAAGATGTGAAAATCAATAAATTCCAAGGACACTAAATGGATTCTACAAATAGAATAATAATGCAAAAAAGAGGTAGAACACTATCACCTCAAATGGGAAGAGATGAAACCTACAAAACCAATCCTAAAATGGATGATACTTAGATTTATAATGTGTGTTATAATTTGTGCCTATTTAAATCTATGTTGAACGCCTAAATTTCTAGCTATAGTTGTTATGTAAAAGGAAGGTGTTATTGACTTTTCCCATTTTGGCATCTTAGGTTGAGTTGTCCAACCGATTGCTATTGTCTTTGGCAATCAAATCAATTTTTAGAGATTATTCTCATGATTTGTGGTAGGTTCCTTTTCTATAACTAGTAGATTGAGGATGTGTTGGTTTGGCATCCAAGTTCATAGACAATCCTATGTCACCAAAAATATTTATAGTTCATGTTTGTAATGTTTGCATTTTGTGGTTCATGTCAACCTGCTTGTTTAGAAATCCTACAAGAAGGTTACAATCTCATATAGTAGAGGTAAGATTCATCGTTGTTTTATTTTAGACCAAAATCCAAGTTGTTTCAAACCCATATTTTGTTAATGGGGCTGCCAAAAAATTGTATTTAAATCATGTTGTTGTGTATGAAGCTATAAGAGTTGTTCCATGCATTTGAATAAATTTATATGTTTTAAACTACATTTGATATTGGCTTGTGATAGGAAATGTGTGACATAAGGTGTTGTCTTTGATACTAATGCTAAAATGGATGCTACTTAGATTTATAATGTGTGTTATCATTTGTGCCTATTCAAATCTGTGTTGAAGATATGTTGAACAATCGAAATGCTAGCTATAGTTTCTATGTAAAAGGAATGTGTTATTGACTTTTACCATTTTGGAATCTTAGTTTGAGTTGTCCAACCAATTTCTATTGTCTTTGGCAATCAAATAAATTTGTTACAAATTATTCTCATGATTTGTGGTAGGTTCCTTTTCTCTTACTAGTAGATTGAGGATGTTGATTTATCAAATATATAACCACCAGAACATGACCTTTAATATCCTTTTGGAGCTCATGACATTTGTTTCAATTTTTTTGATCTGATGTCATTTGTAAAACATCTTGAGATGTTTTCTTTTGGCTATATGGTATTCTATAAACCTTTTCTTCACCATTTAAACTCTTCCTAGCTACTTCACTGTGTAATGAAACAACTTGCAAAATAGAAGAATCTAATATAAAATATGCTACAAATACTTGATAACAATATGCCACCTCGAGGGGGCAACCTAAGTATCCAATCAAGAATACAATTGACAATATGATCATAATAAACTTACCAATAGCTCCTATATACCTAATTATGCCATGGCTGCTATGAGGCCAACTTAGATACCAAAATATAACACTTAGGACAACCTAACTACCTATATATGACTATAATAATGATTATATAACTTAATTAAGAGTTAAGGTAGCCACAAGTTGACTAGTCAAAACCCTATGCACAATATAGTATTAAGGGCATAACATGCCCCCTCTTTAGGATTAATTATGGATGCTTTTGCACAAAATACTCATTTTCCCATGTAGCATCTTCGACTAGAGAACTCTTCCATTTTATCAAATACTCTATGAATTTCCTTGTCCTCTTGGTGTGTGTTTGAAGAATTTCCTCAATATCCAAAACTATTCTTCCCTCCTCATCAAGCTCTGGTAACTTAGTCTATGCTATAACTTTTTGCCCAATAACCTTCTTCAAGCATGAAACATTGAAAACTAGATGTATTTTTGTTGACATAGGTAACTCCAATTTATATGTTACACTACCAATCTTTTGCAACACATATAAGGACCATAATACTTGGGTACAATATTGTTATCTTTCTTTTGACGTTTTAGAGACATTTGCTTATATGGTTGTAATCACACAAAGATCCAATCTCCCACTTCAAAAGTACTTTCACTACAATGTTGATCAACTTGACTTCATTCTATTTTGTGCCATTTCCAAGTTCTCTCAAAGAGTAGCAAGTACCTCTTGTTGATGTATAAGGTGATCTTCAACTATTCAAATGTTTGGTTGTTCTCAAAATGAAGAGGTTATTGATGGTGGATGGTACCCATATAGTGCTGAAAATGGAGACATCTTGGATGAAGTATGGAATGAAGTGTTATACCACCATTCTACTAGTGGTAGACATTACACCCATCTCTCTTGGTTATCCAAAGCAAAACATTAGAGGTATTCTTCCAAGAATTTGTTGACCACTAGAGTCTATACATTAGATTGGGGATGATATGAAGCTATGATCAAGCTAAGCACCCAAACATTGAAATAAGTTAGTCCAAAAATTACTTGTAAATATAAGATCATGATCACTAACTATAACTTTTAGAGTCTCGTGTAGTTTCTAAATAGTATTCATAAAGGCTATTTCTATAGTGCTTGCTACCAATGGGTGTGCCAAAGCACACAAGTGTGTCTGTTTAATGCTATGATCCTCAACAACCATGATGACATTTTTTCTGTTAGATATGGGCAAACTTATGATAAAATCCATAGATACCTCCTCTCAGGTTGACTCAGGATAGATAAGGATTGAAAAAGAGTTTTAATTGTCTCCCCTTTATTTTGTTGACATCCCATGTATTTTGCTACAAATTTTTGAACATCCCCTTCTAAGCCCTCCCAAAAGAAATCTTGTTTGATTCTATGATGAATTTTCAAGAATCCATAATGACCACCTATTGGAGAAGCATGTAGTTCTACCAACACCTTAAACTAAAAAATTGAATTCTTGCATAGACACAATGTGTCCTTTTACCATAAAATATTTATTTTCCATGCAAATTTGTTTGACACACTTGAATCCTATTGGAGTTCATCAATGAGAGTTTGAGTATCTATGTCCTCCCACTCTTTTCTTGCCTCATTTACCCAATATTATTATAATATAGAAATGCCATACAATAATGACTCTGTGGGTTCATCCCTCCTTGATAGAGCATCAAACAAAATGTTCTCCTTCCTTTCTTATATATGATCTCAAAGTCATATCCCAACATATTTGTGACCCATTTTTATTGTTCCTCATATGAAACTATCTATGCCAAGAAATATTTGAGACTATCATGATCTATCTTTACCTTAAAGTGTCTTCCCATTAGATAAGGTAGATCAATTTTTTTACTTCATGTAAGATATCCAACATTTCCTTCTCATAAACTAGCTTCAAACATTTTTCTTACCTTTGAGTTGGTGGATCTCAAATGCCATGGGTGTTCCTTCTTGCATGAGTACTACTCCTATGCCATGTCTTGAAGCATAAGATTCCGCAATGAATGTTTGAAAAAATCTGGAGTAGCTAGAACTGGAGTTGTGCACATGGCTTCCTTTAGCTACTTAAATACCCTTGTAGTTGCCTCATTCCACTAGAAGGAATCCTTTAATAAAATTGTGAGAGGTGATTCTTTTCTACCACAATTCCTTATAAATCAACAATAATAACTTGTAATCCCTAAGAAATTCCCTACAGATTCTTGAGGGTCCTAGGCATTTTCCACTTTATAATGGCCTTGATCTTATGAGGGTCCACCTTGGCTCCCTCATGTGACACAATATAACCTAGGTACTCTACTTATTTGACTCAAAACACTCACTTGGATGGCTTAGCATACAACTACTGTTGCTCAATAATGTCCAAAACATAATTTACATGCTGCAAGTGTTCCTCTCAAATCTTACTATATATTAAGATGTCGTTAAAAAATACCAAAATAAATTTCCTCGAAATGGCCTGAAGATAGAGTTCACCAAACTTTGAAAAGTCAATGGTGCATTTGTGAGACCAAAATGCATTACCAAAAAGTCATAGTGGCCCTCATGGGTTTAAAAATCTATCTTATGTACATCCTCATCTCTAATTCTAATTTGATGATAACCAGAATGAAGATCTAGTTTTGTAAAATAAACAACACCATTAAACTCATCTAACAAATCAACAATTACTGGAATAGGAAACTTATCTATTATGGTATACTTGTTGAGCTTTGTATTATCAAGACATATCCTCAAAGTGTCATCCTTCTTGCACACCATTACCATAAGAGAGGAGAAAGCACTCTAACTATGCTTGATAATACCTATCTCTAGCATCTTCTAAACTATCTTCTCAATCTCACTTTTTAGTACATACGGATACCTATAGGGCTTGATGTTGGGTGGTTGGCCCCCTGGTACTAGTTGATTGGCATGATCATGATATCTTTTAGGAGGCAATTCTTTTGGCATCTCCCAAAAAACTACTAAGTGATTATCTATAATTGCTTATAGATCTAGACATGTAGAATCCTTTGAGTGCTATGATTCTAATCAAAACAATTGGACCACAAACCCATCTGTCCCCTTCTTAAGCATATTTTACATTTGGTAAGAGCTTACCATCTATGGAGACTTTATACGAGACCCTCTTAGTTCTATTGCCCTTTCCTTTGAGTGAAAGTGCATGAATAGCTTCTAGAAGTTTATCTTAGTTGTTCCTAAAGTAGTAATCCACTATACTCCTAAAACAATATCAGCTACACCCATGTAGATAACAAACATTGGGCAATCAAGATGATAATCTCCCATTGATAATTTAATGCTATGGCATTTCCTTGAACAACTAATAATACCCCCGTTTGCAATTAAAACCTAAAATTCTAAAGTTGGATATGTAAAACAACTTATATGAGTAGCCACCTTTTTGTTGATAAAGTTATGAGTGCTTCTTGAGTCTATCAACACTGTTACTTTCTCTCTTTCTTTAAGAAATGCAGGACCTTGAGATTTTGTGGGGTACTAAAACCTAAGAGTGCACGACAAGAAATGATTGGTTGGGGATCTCCTGATTCCTTACCTAGTGCGTTACCCAATTCTAATATTTTGTCTTCATCATCTTCTTCCTCACTTGGCCCTTCAATGTAGAATAATTTCTTTTCTACACATTTATGCCATCTATTGTATTTTATGTCAAAGTTAAAACATAACCGTTTTGCCTTTTTCTCTTCAATCTTTTGAGTCAATCTAGGAGTGCTTCTATCTCTTGTGTTTACAAAACCTTTCCTTTTATTAGCCATAAATTTTTCTCTACTTGCCTTGCCATAATCATTGCTTGGGACATAGAATTTGGATGGAACATGCATACCTCATATTTGATATGATCCTTTTAGCCTCCATGGAATAATTCCATCATATTTTCCTTTGCACATTTTCCACTCTTATAGACAAAGTTTGGAATTGATGAATATAATCATTGACTGTACCTGTTTGCTTTAATTTAGTAATTTGGCTGATGTAGCTATCCATAAGATTGTCACCATAATGTGTAGTGAGCTCCTCTTGGAAAATAGAACAAGTTACAACACATCCTTTCTTTTTATTTTCTTCACATAGCCAACAATACCAAATTATTTGGTCAAGTTCCAAGTATAAGGAATCCAAATGGCAGAATGTCAACAATTCGGTATCAAATGACATTCTGCCATTTGAAGTAATGCAAAGCAAATTTCTGTAAATGTTTTTGAGAATTTGTATCTTGTATTGATTCATTTTGGTCTTCATGGTTCGCTTCTTGCTCTCCCAAAATTAATTAGTTGTGCTTTTATGATGTTCATGGTTGGCTAAAAGTATTTGATGAATGCTATAGTCCATGCTACAAGTAGGAAAAATAAAGAACATGAATAACAAAGATGACAAGAAAACTAGAGTTAGTCATAATAGTGCAAGATAACTGAATTGTATATGAAATATGCAAGCTGCAAAAGGGGTCCTATAATTCTTGAAGCACTATATAGTTCTTATTTGACCATGTTGTATTGACCTATCGAAGGGAATAAACTATTAATTTTCATCCTATTATCTCCATTTTGCAAATGTTTATATTGGTTTGTGGTTGGTTGTTAGTTTATAAAGTTTTAATTGAACCCCCTAAGCTAGACTGCATTAGATTCACTTGTACAATTGGTTTCAATCAATATGAATTTAAATAGTCTAAGATTATAATAGTCAAGTTCAAGTTATGGCTTGTAGTTGATATCATTAAAATTATGGAAAGCATAAATGCCTAGATTGTAACAAATAAACTTTTTAGATCTCATTCTTATTTAATTAGGAACTAGGTAGAATAAAGGATTTAAAATACTTGTACAATTTTAATTTGATCACTTGAACAATTTAAATGATGCAAAGATTGTGCTATTGTATAATGGATTTATTATGGAGTTGAGCAAGTTAATCGTTATAATATAAATTCTAAATTCACACTCTACTAGGTCAACATTATTAGATCTAGAATTCTATCATTATTAAACTATTCATTATAATTATAATTCTATGTTCTCCTACTTAGATATAAACACAAATTTATTGGTAATTAACGATCTTGCAAATATTTAACTTGAATCAAGATGAATCTAAAAGCAACAATAATCTACAATTATAATGTCCAAGTAGATCTTAGAATGAACAATGCTAATTATGCACTATCATATGACTTGAACTTTATATTTTAAACATGAGTGGATAGAATTATTCATAAAGAGGAATGATTTTTATTACTTGATGTTCTATTTTTAAAAGAGAGATTGATTTTATTGGATATACTTGAAATGAACTTAAATTATAGTAAAGGTAGGATAGGATGTTATTAATCAAACATTCTAAACCAAATGGTAAAATATTGTCAAAACAACCTAACTATACTAGATGATAGCTTCTCAACAAATATTACCTTTATTGATTTATAAGATTTTTAATTATATGGTACAACAAGTAATATACCTAAACTAATAACTACAATTCAAACTATTATGTGTTGGTCAACAAGGAACTATTATAAGTTATACCTGGAACTAATTTGGGTTTGCATAAAGGTACACAACAATTGATTTCATCATATTTCTAGTGAGACTCAATCATCATCATGCACTTTAAAAGAAAAGTGCATATCTACATGTTGGGGAAATTAAACCTACTTAAGTTATGTAGTAGTTATGTATAGAAGTTTGCTTAACTTATGAATAAATTATTGAAACATTAGAGTAAAATGTCAAAAAATGTGTGGGGTAATTAGAATGCATCTTCACCTTAAAAAAGGTTTTGTCATTTATTTAGCATAATTTCTAGTTATTTAACAAAAAAATTGGCCCTATTTTAGAATCACATTACATTAGTACGAGAGCCAACTTTAAATGGTTAACCCTTTGGGAAGATGAAAAATAAACATACAACATTAGAAGGCTAAAAAATATCTCTCCTTACATTGTTGCGAGATGGAAAGAATGACAAGAAACCAAAATTCTACGCCATCTTTATTACCTCCACCACCCTTGGCACCTTAGTAATTGTTTTACTAGGTGGTTCATGATGAAGGTGAAATGTGTCCTTATTTTTACCATTTTATTACCCTTTACCCTTTTATTTCTATAGGATCCCTTGTTGTTCCTGTCACTATTTGTTAATGAAGTAAGGATATTTAATAAAATGCAAAGAAAGATAAAAAGTTGTAAATATATCTTTAATTGTTATTGTCATGACTATGATAGTAGGGGATAATTAGGTGAATGGCGCATGGGAGCAAGAGGAGCATCAATGGAATGAGGACAAAGTTATTTATGAGTCATGTGTTGTTTTTGATAAACTTGGTCTAAGTTGTTAAGTTTGTTTTGGAACGATATTAAAGACTGTAATCTATTTCTAAGTAACTTTTAAAGGTTGTTGGCTGCAGGCCAAAACAACCTAAACAATTGTATGCTTTTTTATTAGTGTTATCTATAAACTTAGCAGTTCATAATCTCTCTATATATGTATATCAAGACTGGAATTGATATCGATAATATACAATTATAAGCTGCAGTTCTAGTTTGAAAAAATTGTGATTTAAAATATCATTTGCATGAATACCAATTAGCATGGAATAAAGTTTCATCTCATCACTGGATAATCAGAGAAGGCAGGGCCCACAGAGTTGACAGGAAGTCTGAAAACCAGATTTATGAATAAAACATAGATTGTGTGTTAGCTGCATCCATCCTTAGCTCACTAGTTTTAGCCCTTTGGTAAACTGCCACAACACCCTTCATAAGCTTACAAGTCCCAGATTGACAATTAAGGAATAAACTGGGGAAACTACTACAAAATACCAACCTAAAAGACATGTGCCAACTTGATAGAATCACGAGAGCAATTTATCTTCAATATCGATCCACAGTTTAATCCAATCATTTTGGCATCATTGTCGGGGAACGGTGTTAAAGTCCTGTTAGCCTAGTGAACTAAGATAAGGCCATTGTGCTAAGGAGAAAGTATATACGATAGTCGACCTCGTTTGGATAATTACCCTTAGTTTGCTTTGTTATAAGTCATTTAGGTGCATGAATCGTAGTAGAGATAGTCGAGGGAGATTTGTTAAAAAGGATAAGGAAAGTAGTTCACAACTAGAAACTAAATAAAAAAATAAATCAAAACCATCCGTTGAGGGAAGTAGTTCACAACCTGAAAATTTGAAAAACAAATCAAAACCATCCGTTGAGGGAAGACGTTCACAACAAGAAAATTTGAAAAATAAACTACAACCATTAGCTATACACACATCACCCTTGAGAAAGAGTTAGTCAAACCAGATATCGAAAAGTGTGTTATTCAGTCTACCATTGTTGAGACCCCTTTTGGTGTTTGTACAGAGTCTTCCGAAGAATTGTACAATAGGGTTTCAAAGTTATTCCAAGAATCTTACAAGATTCGAGCTAGTTCGTCCTTAAGAAACCAAAAGCCATTTAAAACTTTCTACACCCCTTGGGTGCTCGAAATTATGGCCGACCTCAACAACAACAACAATGATGATGAAAAGGCATTGGCCAACAACAATCTGGTCACTTTTGAGTTTCCAATTGCACATCCTAAAGAGGATGCACCTATGAAAAACATTCCCCATTCCGCCTTGCCTATTTTTCGTGGTCTTTCTATTGAGGATCCTGATATGTTCTTATTTGAGTTTGATGTGTTGTGCCACAGTTATGACTATCAGAGCGATGTACAGAAGCTCAAGTTATTTCCAGCCACGTTGAAAGATGCAGCCTTACGCTAGTTCATGAACCTCAGAAACATTAGATCATGGGACGACATGAAGGAAATATTTTTGATAAAATAATAGGAGTATTGTAAAATGAAAGAGGTTTGGGATGAGATTTCCCATATGACATAGATAGAAGATGAATCTATGGAAGATTACCTCGAATGCTTCATGTTCATCCTGCAATGATCATGACAAGGGTTAACTCGTGATACTATCAAAATGTTGTTTCTTAGGGGAATAAGAGATGATACTATGGATGCATTGAATTTAATAGGTAAAGGTAATATCTCTAAGTTGAACTTTGATGAAATTTGTGACATTTGTAGGAATTACTCAAGGTCTCAATGTTCAGGGAGGAGTTATTCAAGTAAGCTTTCTTCCTCAAGGAATGCCACAGGTATAACAAAGTGTGAAATAGGTAATTTGCTTGAAGATCTTAAAATTGATTTATTAAATCATATGGGCAAGTAGATTGATACTCTATATACTCGTAGAAAGCAAGAGGAAGCTGAAAATGCCTTGGTTGTATTCTATCCAACCTGTTGTAAGAGACATAGTAGTAAGGACTGCCCCTATAATAGGACAAATATTTCATCCTTAGATGAAGCCAACAAGAGTTTCATATTAAGGCCTCTTCCCATAGGTGTAACTGATATTGAATATTCTAAAGAACTTGTCTATTACATGGCCCCAAGGTGACCTGTTCTGCCTCAAGTAATGCATCTAGGGATGACGAATGATTATTTTGGTCCTAGACCTAGCCAATCTAATTCTTTTTCCAATCAACCTGGATGGTACGGGGGGTGGCAACAACCTCCACAATACCCTCAATGGATGCAGCCATACCAATATGCTTCACAGCCATGGCAACAAGCATGGAAGCCACAACCTTGGCCATATCAACAACCATATCCACCACAATCACAATTTCTACCTCCTCCCATGATTAACCCATATCAGCAGCCACAACAATTTCTTCCACCCATACCATCATCGTTTGCCCAACCAGCCAATCCAACACAACCACCAAAGCCCACACCAATGCTAGCCCAACGAAATCCAAATCCCAACATTAAGGCAACACAACTTGTGTATAATAATGAGGCGACATGTTATCCTACTTATCTTGTTAATATTGTAGAAATAGATGGAGTCCAATTAAGGTTAGGAAAGGCTCTCCAGGGACCCACCATTACCAAGATTAATGAAGAACTTGAAGAGGACCTAGTAAAGGAAGCTCCATTTCCCAACCAATTTCATTTGAAACCAGTACAAAAGGAAGTTTCCCAACCTGAATTTGATTTTATCAATGAGTTATGTAATGTTAACATTAAGATTCCTTTGTTGCAGGCCATCAATGATATCCTTGCATATACAAAAATAGTCTGGGATCTCTGTACTCGAAAGCAGAAGAAAAAGAAAGATCCAAAGACTGTACAGGTCATTGGACAGTTAGTAAACCTCATGCTTGGTAATTTAACCATTCCTAAGTATTTAGATCTAGGGAGTCATGTCATCAAGGTACGTATCAGTAAAGTTATTATTCCTAATACACTTGTTGATTTGGGTGTTGTAATTAATGTTATGACAAATGAAACAAAGGAAAAATTATCACTTAAGGGACTTAGACCTACTCCCACAATTCTTCAAACAACAGACAGATTGTTGGTCAAACTAGAAGGTATGATTGAAGATGTAGTTCTTTCTATTCATTTATGGGAATACCCAATTGACTTTATGATTCTACAACCAAAAATTAAGCTGGGGGGGTACCCCTTAATCTTGGGATGACCTTGGTTAGCGGCAGCAAATGCATTCATCAAATGTTGGTCGGGAAACATGGTCATTTCTAATGGTGAGCACATGAAACAGTTGACTTTATACCCACCAGTACAACCCCTGTTGGAGACGGAGGAATCAGTATGGGTTGATAGTGATTTGGATGAGTCACTACCGATCTTGACAATTGATCGAGCATTAGATATTGAAGAACCTATTGAAGATAACATTCTTATTAATTTTCTTCAAAATAGATATGCATCTAATGAAATCTTTGAAAGCATGGTTCTTCATTCAGGTATAAATACTCCTTGTCCTTTTGGAAATTTTCCATTGGTAGGTAGCTCACAATCTGTTCAACACTTTGTCACATTGCATCAGTTGCTACCTCATAATTTTTTGTTTAGTCCATTTCTATTATATGAAAATTCCAACAATACACCATCCACTTCACAAGTACTAGCCCTTAATTCACCTGCACAATCAGAGGCCATGGAAATTTTACCTGGTCGTACACTTAATATTAATCCACACTTAAGCACTGAACAAATCCAAGATCTCATTGCCATGCTTAGAACTTATAAAGATGCATTTGCTTGGGAATACCAAGATATGCATGGAATTCATCCTGACACCTGCACACACCATATTTACATTGAAGAAGGTAGTCATCTAGTTAGGCAACCACAACAATGGCTCAACCCCATCCTACGTGATATAGTCAAAGAGGAGTTACAAAAATTGTTAATGTCAGATTTATGTATCCTATTTAGATAGTTAGTGGGTCTCTCCTCTAGTCGTGGTTCCTAAGAAAAATGGTAAGTGGTTAATTTGTGTTGATTATCAAGTACTTAATAAAGCTACTAAAAAGGATCATTTTCCATTACCATTTATTGATCAAGTGTTGGACACTCTTGCAGGTAAAAAGTTCTTTTCCTTTTTGGATGGGTTCAGTGGCTACAACCAGATCTGCATAGCACTTGAAGACCAGGACAAGACTACTTTTACCTATTCTTGGGGCACCTTTGCCTATAATGTTTTACCATTTGGTTTATGTAATGCCCCTGCCACTTTTCAAAGGGTGGTTTTGAGTATTTTTGCAAATCTTGTAAATGATTGTGTTGAGGTGTATATGGATAATTTTACTGTCCATGGTAACACTTATGAAGAGGCTAAAAGAAACTTAGAAAAGGTACTTAAACGTTGTATAGATACTAATTTATCATTAAGTCATGAAAAGTGCCATATGCTTATGATAGAAGGTATAGTACTTGGTCATTATATCTCTTCCAAGGGTATTCAAGTAGATCCCAAAAAGATACAGATCATTCAAGACTTGCCTACACCCGCTAGCCAAAAGGATGTGCGTAGCTTTCTAGGCCATGTCAGGTATTATAGGAGATTCATCCAAAATTTTAGTAAGATTGCCTCCCCCTTGTTTTCGTTGTTAGCAAAAGATGTCTTCTCTTGGACACCGGAATGTCAAGAAGCCTTTGAAATCATTAAGAACAAGCTTGTAACTACACTAGTACTTAGAGGTCTGAATTGAGAATTGCCTTTTCATATTCATACCGATGCCTCAGACTGTTCCATGGGAGCTGTCCTTGGACAAAAAGAAGATAACCTTTTCTACTCCATCTATTACACTAGTAAGAATTTTACAGGAGTTGAGGTAAACTACACGGTAACTGAAAATGAGTTTCTAGCTGTTGTTTATGCTTTTAATAAATTATGTCATTATATTACTGGATATAAAGTGTTTGTTGATATTGATCATTCTACAATTCAATTTTTAATGAATAAACCTGTTGTAACTGGTAGAGTTATTAGATGGTTACTTTTTCTTCAAGAATTTGACATTACTATACTTGACAACCTAGTCAAGAGAATGTGGTTGCAGACTTTTTGTCTAGGTTACAATAGCAAGACGATGAACTAGTTCCAGTCGATGATGCCTTTCCAGATGAGCACCTCTTTTCTATATTAGCAAAAAGTCCCTGGTTCATTGACATTGCAAATTACTTGGTTACTTGCAGATTCCCACCTCATTTCTCTTTGAGGGAATGCTGAAAATTGGTTGGACTCAGTGGCTAGTATACATGGATCAATGGGTTGCTTTTTGAACAGGCATTGACAATATCATGCATTGGTGTGTACCTAAAGATGATATCTTTGATATCCTTTGTGCATGCCACATAGAACCTTGCAGTGGACATTTTGTTGCTCACAAGACTGCCAAGAAGATTCTAACTATAGGCTACTATTGGCCTACACTCCATAAGGATTGTAAGTGTTATGTTCATTACTGTGATAAATTTTAATGTATGGACTACCCCACACACTTGGATGAAATGCCTTTGCATCCTCAACTGTCCATTGAGCCCTTTTAAAAACGGGAGCTTGATTTTGTTGGATCCATCAACCCACCATCAAGGAACAATGAATACATCCTTGTTTGCATAGATTACATCACCAAGTGGGTTGAAGTTGTTGCTTTGAAGCATGCAAGGGACACCAAGGTAGCTGACTTCCTCTATTCTGATATTTTTACTAGGTTCGGTGTTCCATGAGAGATAGTCATGGATCAAGGTCCACAGTTCACATCTAAACTCATTTCTTCTTTGGTTCACGAGTATGAGATTAGATATTGCAAGTCTTCACCTTAGCATCCTCAAGCCAATAGACAGGTTGAAGTTACCAACAGAGAAATAGAGAACATTCTTACCAAGACAGTTGCTCTCCATAAGTGTAATTGGGTTGCACGACTTCCTGAAGCAGTGTGGGCCTACCACACGAAGTGGAAAACCACTACTGGTTTGACACCTTACAAACTTGTCTATAGTAAGAGAGTTGTTCTTCCTATTGAATTTGAGGTGAAAACTCTTCGTACTGCACTCCAATTGGGTATGAGCCTTACTGATGCACAAAAAAGAACAGATTGCCCAACTGTATTCATTAGATGAACTTCGTCAACAAGCACTCTTCAATGCAGAGATTGTCCAGAAACAACTTGCTCTATGGCATAGCCATTTCATTTGACAATAGTCATTTCAACCAGGCAATTGGACGCTCTTGTACGACTCTCATTTCCAAGATTTCAAGGGAAAGTTCCACACTCGATAGCTTGGGCCTTACGAAATTGAGATGGTCTACAATAATGGTGTAGTTAAACTTCACACTTTGGATTCCAAACGTATGGCCCTAGTTGTCAATGGTCACCGATTGAAGTTGTACAAGAAGCCTATTTCTAAGGAGGTTTTTGTATCACATTTGCCAAAGGAACTCCATCTCCTTGATAGGGTTCCTATCACCTCTCCAAGTACCTCATAGGTACCTTCATTTCAAAAAAAAATCCAACAATGAAAACTTTCGGGTGTTGTTAGCCAGTTGATATTTGAAAACCAGATACTGGGGAATATTAACTGTAAAATAAACTTAGTGGTGAAAACTAGTTTTTTTAGCACCTCTAAGTGGTGGCAGATTGAAAATTGGCATGCCGACAGCCTGTTATCGTGATGAAAAACAAAATTCCTGTCACTTCCATGCCAGGAACTACCTTTTCATTTTGCAGCCTTTGTTCTTACTTCTTCTTTGGTGTGAACAAGATGGTTTTCGTTCACCGTTGTTTGAGGATGACTTTGTAGACACCCTAAAATGACCGTGTCGTCAAATCACTGACATTCCATTATCTTCCTAATCACCTGCATTTCAACATTAATTAAATAATCTAATTATTTAATTAATTTCATCAAATTCTTCTAAATCTCCTAAATTCAACATTAATTAAATAAATCCTCATTATTTAATTAATTAAATTAAATTCCTCTATATTCTTCCACAATTAAATAATTTTAATTATTTAATTAGATCATTATCCTCTTTCTAAAAATCAAATCCACATTAATTAAATATATCCAATTATTTAATTAATTCAACAAATTCCCTCTTATCTACAATTAAATAATTCTTAATTATTTAATTAAATCAAATTTGTTCTTCCAAAATCATGCACAACAATTAAATAAATTTATTTATTTAATTTGCTTTTAAATCTTCTAAATTAAATAATTCCAATTATTTAATTATTTCTTCCAAAATATCTTCTCTAAATTTAAATAAATCAATTATTTATTTAAATTGCTTTTTCTTCTAATTTGAGTTATCTCTAAAATAAATCAAGCTTTCTTGCTCGTCAATTAAATATTTCTATATTTAATAAAGCAAAAAATCTTCTTTTCTCATGCAAATCTCTTCTTCTTGTTTTAAATCACTTAACTGATTGCTTTATTCTTTTAATTGATTTATCTCTTCAGTTAACTTATTCTTCTATTCTTGATAACTCCTCTCATGCAAAAGCAAGCAAGACACATGTCTTCTTCTCATTCGTTGCACATTCCTCAACTCATCTCCTCCGTTGATTCTTCTGAATTATCTGAACCGTTGATCGATCTTCCTGGAAATCTATATAAACCCCCCTCATCTTCTTCATTGAGCCTCTCTCTTCGATTGTATTTTCAGGCACACTTAACAGAGCTTCGAGCATACACTACGCGTTGATTGAGCACCACAACGATCTTTTGACATTGATCTCTTGAGCACTACACTTGCTTGTTGCAGCTATGGCTTTGCAATTTCATTGAGCAATTCTACATTCAATCCAAAGGAAACAACACAGATTTCGGTAAAAGTATTTATTGCATTGATTATTCGTCATAGCTTTTACTTAGATTCGTTTCCTTTATGTTATTGGGTTCTTTGGTTTTATTTAGTTTAGATTTAATCCATTTTTCCATATACACATTCTGGCACGCCTGGTGGGACCCATTGGTCCTGATTTAATATCAAATTTGTGGAATTTTTAGTTTGATTTCACAGGTTTTTTTAACTCTTTTTTTGGAGAGATTCGAAAAAAAAAATAAAATTTAAAGGAAGCTTGCTGGGCAAAAACGGAGGTCACGGTTGTGTTCGGAAGGGTCGAGGGACGAAGAAAAATATAAAATTTGACCTATTTCGGTGAAGGTAAAATTTTTTCACCTCTGGCACGCAACCCGAGGCCATACAATCACTGTGAGGTACGGTAAAAAAAAAAAAAAAAAAAAAAAAAAAAAAAAAAAAAAAAATAAATTTCTTTTTTCAAAAAAAAAAAATCAAAAAAAAATTCAAAAAAAAAAAAAAATTTCTTTTTTCAAAAAAAAAATTCAAAAAAATTCAAAAAAAAAAAAAGCAAAAAGAAAAAGCAAAAAAAATCCAAAAATAAAAAAAGCAAAAACAAAAACAAAAAAAAAACAAATATAACAAATAAAAAATGAAGTGTTTTTAGTTTTTATTTCTTTTAGAAAGTAAAACAAAGTAAAGAGAATCTTTTTTCTTTTTTCTTTTTATTTTTTGAAAAAAAATAAAGCACCTTCAGCCCAGCAGCAGGTCACATCAGTGACCAGGAACCAGTCACAGGGGGCTAAGACAGACCCCTCTTCAATGAGCTTTTTAAATGAATAGGCAATTTTCAAACCTCATTATCTTGGTCATACGGACACGTATTTCAGTGCTTTTTTTTTTGAAATAGGCTAGAATTTCGTGATCTACATCGTGGTGAAATTGGTTTTTTCTCAAGATTCTCTGATTTTTCAGAAAATTGATTTTCTCACTGCTGTCTTTGTCTCGTCACAGTTTTTTGACTTTTCAAGCTTCATAACTTTCACAAACGGACTCGGATTCAGGTGATGTTTTTTTTGAAAGTTGGTATTTTTCTGTCCTCTACACAGTGGTAATATTTTTTCAAAGATTTTCTGAGATCTATTTTTTAAGACCACTCATTGGCCTATTCTCAATCTCTGACTTCAAGCACTTGCTAACTTTTGAGTTTGTGTGGACCTAATATCACTTGTTGCAGCTTCTTATTACTCATACAGAGCAAATAGGTATTTTTAACATGTTCATGCAGGATGAGCATTGAAGACCTCTTGATCTATCTCACTAAGTCTTAGAAACACATTGCATGCTTAAAAGGATAATTGAACAAATCTTTTCTTGCAATCTAAGTCTTAGGAACATACTGCTTTTCTTAAGGGACAATGGACATGTATGAACAAACCCCTCAATTTTCTAAAAGACAATGGACATGAATGCCAGACACTTCATTTCATAAGGGACAATTTACAACTACAATCGTGTGTGTGCATAGCTTAGTTGCACCTTATTTTTCTTATAACGGGACAATTGAACCTTTGTGTGACGTGCTTGATTTTACATTTTTTGTACTTCCTTTAGAAGGGCCTGCTTTTGGATTGCGTTTCATCCAAAAGGGACGACCCTAAGCGGAGTTTTCCTTTGAACCGCTATATAAAAGGGATAAGGTGAAAGCCAAGTCCTAACCGACGTCAGCCTTACCTTGTGATGCCAAACTGAAAAGAGGTGTACTAGCCCTTTGTGGAAACGATTTTCACATTGAGCGAAGTGTTTGAAACTCTTAGTAGGATTGGTTAAAGCTTTTAGTAGCTTGTCGCATTGCTCGTAAGGCGTTGGTCCCTCAAAGTCACTAAGAACCAATTTAGATAGAGACTACCCGACCTACCTCCGAACATTGCGGTAATCATCAGTGCAAGGGAAATCGATTTAAACCCTTAAGATACTCACCATTGGCTCCCTTGAGAAGAGATAGTATTCCCTCGGACATAAAGCTCTTGTGACCTACTTGAGCTTTCCAAGGGGAGGGTGAGATATCCCTACCTATCGTCTCTCGCAAAGATACTAAATATCTGACACCTTTATGGAATGATATTTTTATCGACGGAGTATTAAGCTGTGAGCTGATCTACTGCAATGAAACCTTGTCTCTAGGGATAAAAAGTGCTTGTTATTGATTGCAACTGTATTTGACCTGTGGAAACATTGGGCTTGTTTGGAGCCTTGAACATACACTATCTGTTGTGTCAGTCCTTGTGCCTTTTTTGACCACTTGTTTGCTGTGTTTTCTCTTGCCAAACCAATCCAATCAAAAACAGAAAAATCTTGCCTTTGAAAAACATCCGACACTACTTCAGCGCCCCTGGTATTACAGCAGCTCGCCTTTGGTAATACAGTAGATCGCCTTTGGTCAGCAGTAACCCGCCTCTGGCAAAACTCTACTTCAGCGCCCTTGGTATAACAGTAGCTCGCTTTCGGTCACTATAGCTCGCCTTTGGCATAGCAGTAACTCGCTATTGGTAGCTCAGTCCGTCGCCCCTGGCCCATAGTAGCACGCTTTTGGTAGCACAGTCCTGCGCCTCTGGTCAAACAGTATAGCGCCTTTGGTCCAGTACTTTGTGCATCAAAGTTTGTCTGTTTCTTCAAAGCATCTTACAGATTCCCAGCATTACATTGTGTCCTCAGTATTTCCCATGGTCACCACTAGGCTACAGCAAACCATGAAGTCTAGGCAAGTTGTCCCTAAGAAGCACAAGTCACCCCCTCGCACACCACAATCAGGTCGTCTCAACATTACTCCCAAGGTGACTCCTAATACACCCGCGGCAAAACCAATCAGCTCTCCAAACATGCCGCACATAGATAAACCAAGTAATCCTCATGAGGATAGAACCCCTTTGCTAAATGTACCGCAGTATACCACAGGCTTGCCTCCAGATTTTGTCCCACAAGGTTATATCGTAGATCAAACCCCATCTCAAGAAGAGCGACACTTTGAAATAGGTCAATCCTCTCAAGAAGATGGGCAAGATCTTGATGAATTTATACAAGATCCTAGAGCTATAGCTGCCTTTGATAAAATCCTTAGTGAGAACCAGGATCATTTCTTTCGCTTGCTTGCAAAGCAAGGTGCCAAGTTACCTCCAGATTTTGATGTGTCCACTCTCAAGGAGAGCAACAACACCCAAGAAACCATACAAGCAGTGCAAACCATGTCCACGGCAACTACGCCCTTACCTACTCAAGGTTCGCAGTATAGGAATCCCCTTTTTCAAAATCCAACAGGGGAGAGGCCCATATCACCACTTTTGACTCCTATGGAGATCTATCGAAACCAACAAGAAACTCTCCAACATCAAGCAGAGTTAGCTAAGCAAGCCACCTTAGCTCAGTCGAATGTGCAACCACCTCCTAAAGTGTCCACCCCAAGCGCAAGTGGAATCTTGGTTACCCCATCACGCGTAGGTTTCCCACCCAATTACAATCCGGGGAACACGTATGTAGCCATGCAACAAGGGTCTCAACATATGCCACCTCCTATATCATCACACCTGCATGTCTCTCAACCAATTGGAGTCACGCAGCCCCAACCACAACATTCTTCTACTCTCATCTTCAATCAACCCCAACCGTCGCAGATCACTTCTACCTATGTTCCTCCTCCACAACATTCATCCACGCTCAACTTCTTTCATACATTGCCTAGCCACTCGCAACATTCCCAACATCAGGTTTCCCAAAGCTATGTGCCACCATCACAACCTAATCAAACGCACTTTAGCTTTCCTCCCCCCAATACGTTTCTTCAACCATCGCAAAGCCAACATTCTTACCTAGCGCCACCTCCACCTCTGCCTAATCAAAACCCCCAATTCCAACCCAATCTGAACCAATCATACAATCCATACAATCCCAATCAATCTTACGACCCTTACAATACCACTGCGCATGGCTCACATTATAATCTTCCATATGGGCAACACCAACCACTTTTTGGACAACAGGAGATGTTACCAACCCCTCCCACGACTATGGAACTAAAGATTGCGGAGGTGCAACAACAGCTATCTGATCTTACGTTTGGCCACACCAAAAAGACCTTCTCTTTGGAGGAAGTGTGCCCTTATCCTTTTGATCGGTCGTTACCAATGATCCCTTTTCCTCAAAATTTCACTATTCCCAAGTTCGATAAGTACAAAGGAAAAGGTGACCCAAAAGACCATCTTAGGGAATTCTATCTTGCTTGCTTCGAGGTTTCTCACAACGACACATATCTTATGCGTCTTTTTCCTCGCAGTCTTGGAGGACAAGCAATAGAATGGTTCTCACACTTACCTACGGGTATCAAGTCTTTCAACGAGCTAGCAGAGAAGTTTGCCACCCATTTCTCTTACAACGCAGAGCATGAGATTTCCATGACGGACCTATGCAACAATAAACAGAAAAATGGTGAAACTTTCATTTCTTTCCTCCAACGATGGAGACAAATGGCTAGTAAATTCCCTTTCAAGATTCCAGAGAAACAGCTTGTTAGCATCTTTGTGCAGAACCTCAACCAAGAGTTAGGTTTCCATTTGCAAATCCTTAGTGCTACAACCTTCGATGAAATCACATACAAGGGTATCAACATTGAGAAGGCCCTCATCGCTAAGGGTGTGGTCAAAATCTTTAAGGAGATGAAAGATAGCAATTCGCATCAACAGTCGAATGATAAACCCAAATATTGGAATAAAAACAAAAACGTGGTCAATGATGGAGTGGTCGATACTAAGCATGTCCAAATGTTGCAAACACCGCTGCAACTCTCCAAACCAAGTCAAGCTCCACCTCAACAACAGCAGCAACAAAGGCAGCCTTATCCCAACCAACAACAAAGACAACAAGAGCGGCCCCAACAAGATTACCCTCCGCGACGTCAATTCACTCCCTTGGGAGTGCCCATAGAATCGGTCTTACAGCAAGCTTTGCAGAAAAGGCTCATAACCTTACCTGATGCTCCTCCTTATGGAGAACCTATCTACAAAACTGCACGTTACAGAGACAATGAGTATTGTGAGTTCCATAGGAGCAAAGGTCATCGAACCGCATCTTGCATGAAGCTTAAGCACCTCATCCAAAACCTCATCGACGGTAATCAAATCACCTTTGAGAATGAATCACCAGCGCAACACACGAACAAGGATCTCGATATGTACAAGGAACCATTCCCTCATCATGGTCCACCTCCTCCTCAGGATAGAGGTAAAGGTATCAATCACGCTTCCACGTCCTTCGATTCCATTGTAGGTCGTTTTGAAGAGAGTCGAGTGTCTACCCTCACCATTAAAGGCAAATCTACGGATTGTGCTATTACTACTCGTCGAGGTCATGTCACCATTCGTGCACCTACACCTAGACTTCCAATTCAGTCTGATTATAATCTTGTCAAACATCTAGGGAGAACACCAGCACAGATCTCTATTTTGGACCTTCTACGGTCATCACCTGCACATCGAGTAGTGCTAGAAAAGGCCCTCCAAGAGTCCTCCGTTCCTAACAACATAGCAGTCACAGATTTCCAAGCTATAGTGGGTAATATTGCTTCGCCTTACAATGTGGTCTTCTCTAAGAAAGACCTTCCCTCCCATGATCCTTGTCACAACGATGCCCTCCATATTGAAGTGCTCATCCATAAGCGCAAGATCAAACGTATACTCATAGATGGTGGTGCTGGTCTCAACATCTGTTCTTTAAAGTTACTAAAGCAATTGGGATACTCTGAGGATCACGTCAACACTGAGCATAGTATTACAATCAAGGGGTATGATGATGCAGAACGCCGTTCAGAAGGTGTTATTCACTTGCCTATACAACTGGGCCCTGTCATGCTTGAAACTAGGTGTCAAGTCCTTGATATTGAGCTGCCTTACAACATTATTCTAGGCCGCCCATGGATCCATGCAATGAAAGCTGTTCCCTCCACGTACCATCAGTCCCTCAAATTCCCATACAATGGTACGGAGATCACCATCCCAGGCGATCCTAATCCTTTTGAATTTTGCCGTGTCTTGCAAGGAAGCTATAAGAATTGCAACCAAGTGCCTAAAAATGACAAAGCCCTTGAGTCCCCTCTCTATGTCGACCCTGAAACTCTCACACAAGCCTCTACAAGTGAACCTACACCCCTCCCCAAAATCACAGCTCGCTTTCGGGATATAGGCTTTGGCTCTTATGATATCTCTGAATCTTGTTGTGTAGGGCGGATGCCTTTATCTCCAAAATCTTACGGCAAACCACCCATTGCTAAAGTTACCAAAAAAGCAGCTATTCCTCTCCCAACATTCCTAACCCAATTCCAACATGGACGGTTATTGGAAGAGGAAACTATTGAGGACATCTCTTCTTGGCTCTACAAGGAGAAAGAACCAGTCACGATACCAGTCAAGCAATATGGCAATGGCTTAAGGATAGTGAAAAACATGGGCTATAAAGGCAAAGGTGGCCTTGGGAAACAGAATCAAGGCACTATGGAGCCCATTGTGGTAACAAAGAAGCTAGACAAGAAAGGATTAGGATTTGGTAAGAAGGTACCACGCGCCTCGGACATCGAGTATATCCTCGACGAGGTAGCTGACAAGTTTCCCACCGATTTGACATCTACAGAGGATATCACCGATGACTCTTCCCTCCACATGACCAATCTATTCGCAAAATCCTCCATTTTTACACTATCCTCCGTATCCTTAACTTCCACCACCAGCACCCAGAATGTCACGCTTGTCTACCCTGAACTTATCGATTGGGACCAACAAGGGGCCCCCGTTATAGATGTCTTTCAGAATGACGAAGCTCTAGCTGAGTTCATGGGACTTCGGGAAGGTATCCCTCTTGGCGATCACAAGGCAGGTTTTGTAATGGAATTAGAGCCCACGGCTTATTTTGGTGAGAATGCCAAATCCTCTAGTTGCAAAAGTGCAAATAAAGAAAGATCTCTAGGTGAAAACCACACTGTGGCACCTCCTGATCATAAAATAGTAAAAATAAAGGACGTATCCAAAGGTGAAAACCCAACTGTGGCACCTGAGGATGGAGGATTTGACCTTCCCTTACCTTCTAAGTATCAAGAGAAATCAGCTCTACTAGTGGAAGATTCTACAGAGATCAACCTAGGTATAGAACAGAATCCAAAGACAACATTCCTAGCAGCATCATTATCTGACACAGAGCACAGAAATCTTAACAGCTTCTTCTTACAACGAACCATCAACTTTGCATGGACCTATGCAGATATGCCAGGGCTAGACCCTAAGCTGGTAGTTCATTATCTCACAGTTGATCCCAAGGTGAAACCAGTGAAACAGAAGTTGAGAAAAATGCACCCCCAGATAGCTCTCTTGGTGAAAGTGGAAATACAAAAGCTATTAGACGCAAAATTCATACGACCTATTGACTATTCAGATTGGGTCTCAAACATTGTACCTGTGTCTAAACCTAATGGGCGCATCCGCATGTGTAATGATTTCAGAGATCTCAATAAGGCATGTCCTAAAGATGACTTTCCACTACCAAACATTGACATTATAGTGGACTTGACAGCAGGTCACGAGATGCTTTCTCTTATGGATGGATTCTCAGGCTACAACCAGATAAGGATAGCTGAAGAAGACCAACATAAAACAACCTTTACTTGTCCTTGGGGCAATTACTGTTGGTGTGTTATGCCGTTTGGTCTGAAGAATGCAGGAGCAACCTATCAGCGAGCTATGACAGTGATCTTCCACGATCTATTTCATCACATCATGGAAGACTATGTGGATGATATATTGGCTAAATCTTCTAGAGCAGAACATATACAGGTCCTAGGACAGATCTTCGACAGGCTTGAAAAATACCAAGTAAGACTTAATCCTAAGAAGTGTGTCTTCGGTGTCACATCAGGGAAGCTGTTGGGATACATAGTATCTCGTAGGGGCATCGAAGTAGATCCAGCAAAAGTAAAGGCTATAGTGGAGATGCCTCCACCAAAGAACCTTAAAGCATTAAGGAGCCTCCAAGGAAGGTTACAGTCCATCAGGCGTTTCATATCACAGCTAGCAGATAAATGTCAACCCTTTCAACACTTGCTCTGAAAGGATGTCTCGTTTCGATGGGACAACAAGTGTCAGGAAGCGTTTAATCAACTTAAAGAGTATCTAGCTACACCTCCTGTATTGGTTCCACCAGTTGCAGACAAACCCTTGATATTGTACATCTCCACTACAAATTCGGCCCTAGGGGCCCTGCTAGCACAAAATGATGACTCAGGCAGAGAGCACGCAATTTACTATATCAGTAGAACCTTGGTGGGATATGAGCTCAATTATTCACCCATGGAAAGGGCTTGTCTAGCAGTAGTGTTTGCCTCCCAAAAGTTGCGGCATTACATGTTGAACCAACACACAAATCTGATAGCCAAGATTGATCCCTTGAAATATCTATTAGCAAAAGCAGCTCTCACAGGTAGACTGGCTAAATGGGTCATGATCCTTAGTGAGTTCGACATTGAGTACACAGATCGTAAAGCAATCAAAGGACAAGCCCTCGCGGATCAACTAGCAGAAGCACCTATGAAAGATACACATCCTATGGTCGCAGACTTTCCTGATGAGAATCTATTCACTCTTGCTAACTCCATAATGTGGAAGTTATACTTTGACGGCTCTTACACACAGCATGGCTCAGGAGCTGGCATCTTATTTGTTACACCTCAGAATGACTACATTCCAAAGTCATATCGGCTCGCATTCCCTTGCACCAACAACATAGCCGAGTATGAAGCACTCCTCATAGGTCTCAATACAGCAGTTCAATGGGATATCATAGAATTACAAGTATATGGAGACTCACAGCTAGTCATTCGCCAAGTCACAGATGAATACCAAACAAAGGATGAAAAGTTGGTCCCCTATAAACAACTAGTGGATGCCTACAAACCACATTTTTCTACCATCACATTTGAGCAAATTCCAAGAGAACATAATAAAGCTGCGGATTCTATGGCTTCTGTAGGGTCATTGATTGATATGCCTGCAAATACACAGAAGTGTGAATTCTTGATCGAGCAATTGTTGATACCAGCCGTCGATGTTCCTGTTACTGAAATCATCTACGAACTTGTTGGTCCCAATTCCCCATGGTATGAAGATATCTATGAATACCTCAAACACAATACCTTTCCCCCTGACCTATCATCCACTCAACGCAAAACCTTTATCCGTCGATCCTCTCGTTACATCATTCTGGGTGATACACTATATCACCGGAGTCTCGATGGTATCCTCTTACGATGTCTTAACGCGGAAGAAGCTGAAGCTACCTTACGAGACATACACGAAGGTGTCTGTGGCGCACATTCTACCGGTCCTAATCTTGCTAAGAAGATACTCAGAACAGGTTATTATTGGCCTACAATAGAGCAAGATGCCGCACAGTTTGCTAAGAAGTGTCTACAATGTCAGCAGCATGGAGATTTGATTCACGCACCCGCTCATGAGTTACAACCTGTGACAACTCCATGGCCTTTTTCTCAATGGGGTCTCGACCTCGTAGGACAAATCCACCCTTCCTCCTCCAATGGCCACAAGTTCATCATTACCACCACTGAGTATTTCACGAAGTGGGTGGAAGCCATTCCTATGACCTATATCACCGGTAAACAAATAGCCAAGTTTATCCTAAACTACCTCATATGCCGGTATGGTATTCCCCAAGCCATTGTCACCGATAATGGGAGACCATTCAAGAACCAAGATGTCCGTGCTTTATGCATACAATACAATATCCAACATCACTTTTCAACTCCCTACTATCCGCAGAGTAACGGCCAAGCTGAGGCTTCCAATAAGACCATTCTCAAAATCCTCAAGAAAACAGTCAATGAAGCTGGTCGTGATTGGCACTTGCAACTCAATCCCGCCCTATGGGCCTACCGCACTAGTATTAGAACACCAACTGGTGCCACACCATATGCCTTGGTCTTTGGCTCTGAAGCCATCCTACCTATAGAGGTCGAGATCCCATCCCTCAGAGTATCCATGCAGGACCTGATCGGCGGAGATGAGTATCGCACTTCTAGATTAGCTGAGCTTGAACTACTAGATGAGAGGCGTCTTGCCGCACTTAATCATCTCCATGTCTATCAAAACCGCCTCCGGCGTAATTACAACAAAAAGATCAAAGAAAGACGGTTTCAAGTTGGTGATCTTGTACTTAAGGAGAATCAGAGAAATCAAGCAGATCGAGAGAAGAAGGGTAAGTTTGAGCCTAACTGGTTAGGTCCCTTCATTGTGACAGCAGCATATGGATCGGGAGCTTATACTTTAGCTACACCTGACGGCATTCCTCTAGATGAGCCACTTAACAGTGTCCATCTCAAGAAGTTCTATGCTTGATCCTCAAAGTATTCCCACAAAAAAATCAAAAAATAAAAAAAAATCAAAAATCAAAAATCAAAAAAATCAAAAATACAAAAATACAAAAAAATCCATCCTCTGGTAAAAACCTGGCAAACAGGCGCCTTGGATACGTACCATAGTGAAAACCTGGCAAACAGGCACTATGCGTAGAGTCAGCATCCATCGTCTATCGAGTCCTGTCCACTCCTTGTCCAGTTCGCAACCTGCTTCATCCATCCATCCGTAATAAAACCATTAACTTTGTTTGCATTTCCATCTCCCTATCTAGTATAGCTTGGAAATTTGTCAATGTCCATCATCGTCATCCCACGGCTTGATCTGTGTCTATAGTTAACACTGTCTGATCCTAGGTCAAGTCTTTCTGTGTCTTCTTCGGCGGTCACCCCTACAGTTTCCTCTACCAGAATGGGGGCAACTCTTTCCTTAGTGTCGGTCTAGGATTGGTTCCTTGTTCGTGGTTCGCAGCGCATACTTCAATCTTGTCTCATTTCCACAGGTAACACCCTTTAACGGACACTTCGCTCCTGCGATAAGGTGGTTATCTTCTCAACACTTGTTCTACATCATCACCTCCCCCAGAACTACATATTATCTCTTCTCAGTCTTAAGGTACCTTGATCCCATGGATATGGGTATGTAGGCAGTCTGGAATACGAAGCACGTTTCCAGTACTCAGGTACATAAGATCACCTCTTCTCCGCTCTTTTCCCACATCATCACACTAACCAGAACTACATATCATCTCTTCTCAATCTTAAGGTACCTTGATCCCATGGATATGGGTATGTAGGCAGTCTGGAATATGAAGGAAGTATCCAGTACTCAGGTACATAAGACCCCCTCCTTTCACCTTGACCCATTCATCACTTTATCTAGAACTACATATTTATCACGTTCACCTTCCATCGTCAGTGTGCCTTGATCCCGTGGATACAGGGTATGTAGGCAGTCTGGAATACGAAGGATGTATCCAGTACTCAGACACACACGATCCATCATTCTCCACCCGTTTCAATCCATTAGCACTGTCACCCTTCTAGTCTTCCGTTTGTCAAAATCCATTCGCCTCGACTTGACTAACTCAAGCAGCAAGCTAGCGCATCCTTTCAAAGCAGTAGTCCTTCACAAACCTGAAGCAAAGAGACCTACTTCCAGAGTCATCTACTGTCCTGCATACCGATTGCCAACATCAGCTAAGTACCGCTTAACCAAGCCCTAGATCAACAAGCTTGTCTTCTACGAAGTGTTCCATTGTCGAGACCAACACACGCGTCTCCTGCGACATGTGGCATTTCCTGCAGCGAGACATTGTCTTTTTAGGTAGATAGCCCCTTTAACGGACACAGAGTTCCTACGATAAGGTTGTTATCTTTCCTATCCAATCTATCCTGAGCAAACCTCTTTGGCAAGAGAATATGTTGGCTGTATGTTTACTTTGTAAGTCAGTCAATTTGTGTTATGGTTTATCTTTTGTTCCTTTTCCAATACCTATTCAAGACTACCTTGATTTATCTATAATCTTGGTATGTTGCGATGTAGTATGGATTGGGGGCATAGTCATTGCTTTCTGTGTGCTGTGTTTGAGGAATGATCTTTAGTATCTTTCTTGGCATTCTATTTATCTTGTGTGTGTTAGGACCTAGCATCTTACATATTAATAATTCTTCTTGCATTTACATGTATTGAAGTTTATTTTATGTTCAAGACTATGGCTCATTCACATGTTCCAACAAGGTTATATTATGCCTAAGTGGATCTAAGTTCAAACCGCTTGCTTGCAGAGTCAACGTCCACGCACTCAGATATTATAGCACCTTGGTCTTTTATACCTTGGTGGCAAACTATCCACGTGCTATATCAAAAATAAGGATTGCTCTTTATAAACAAATGTGAAACCATTGCAACAAGCTCATCCATCTACCCATCCATTCATCCATGGCCTTATATAGTTTTCCAGCCAGAATCGATCAACAGTCTTTCTCTTATGTTCTCTCCTATGTCCTTTCTTCTATCTATCATCAACCCAATCTCATCTGTCTCCAACAAATCTTCTAGTCAAGCGTCAACACAGTTCTTCTGTCACTTCCCTGTCTTTCCTCTCGAGGGGGCACCCTACACTAACTATGCTGGGGCAACCACCTACACTGGGGCATCAAAAACACATTGTATCACATCTTCAACAATCGATTTTCTTTGACGCAACGCTACATGCTGCATCGCATCAAAGAGGGGCAAAATGTAGACACCCTAAAATGACCGTGTCGTCAAATCACTGACATTCCATTATCTTCCTAATCACCTGCATTTCAACATTAATTAAATAATCTAATTATTTAATTAATTTCATCAAATTCTTCTAAATCTCCTAAATTCAACATTAATTAAATAAATCCTCATTATTTAATTAATTAAATTAAATTCCTCTATATTCTTCCACAATTAAATAATTTTAATTATTTAATTAGATCATTATCCTCTTTCTAAAAATCAAATCCACATTAATTAAATATATCCAATTATTTAATTAATTCAACAAATTCCCTCTTATCTACAATTAAATAATTCTTAATTATTTAATTAAATCAAATTTGTTCTTCCAAAATCATGCACAACAATTAAATAAATTTATTTATTTAATTTGCTTTTAAATCTTCTAAATTAAATAATTCCAATTATTTAATTATTTCTTCCAAAATATCTTCTCTAAATTTAAATAAATCAATTATTTATTTAAATTGCTTTTTCTTCTAATTTGAGTTATCTCTAAAATAAATCAAGCTTTCTTGCTCGTCAATTAAATATTTCTATATTTAATAAAGCAAAAAATCTTCTTTTCTCATGCAAATCTCTTCTTCTTGTTTTAAATCACTTAACTGATTGCTTTATTCTTTTAATTGATTTATCTCTTCAGTTAACTTATTCTTCTATTCTTGATAACTCCTCTCATGCAAAAGCAAGCAAGACACATGTCTTCTTCTCATTCGTTGCACATTCCTCAACTCATCTCCTCCGTTGATTCTTCTAAATTATCTGAACCGTTGATCGATCTTCCTGGAAATCTATATAAACCCCCCTCATCTCCTTAATTGAGCCTCTCTCTTCGATTGTATTTTCAGGCACACTTAACAGAGCTTCGAGCATACACTACGCGTTGATTGAGCACCACAACGATCTTTTGACATTGATCTCTTGAGCACTACACTTGCTTGTTGCAGCTATGGCTTTGCAATTTCATTGAGCAATTCTACATTCAATCCAAAGGAAACAACACAGATTTCGGTAAAAGTCTTTATTGCATTGATTATTCGTCATAGCTTTTACTTAGATTCGTTTCCTTTATGTTATTGGGTTCTTTGGTTTTATTTAGTTTAGATTTAATCCATTTTTCCATATACATAGACTTTTAGACATCTGGCTCTCCTTTTGTGCCGATCACACCACCATTCGGTGTGCTTCATTCTACGTGGATATCTCAGGACTTGGTTCCTATCATTTTCTAGATAGGAGGCCTTGTTTGGTTCTTTTTGCAGATGTTGCTAGTTGTTGTTTGTCTCCTTTTCACAAACAGTTCTTGTACCTCCTTCCTGGTGTTGATTGTACATTCTGGTGTTTTCCATGATTTTTGACAGTTACTCCATGATTTCCTGACATCCTTCCTCCTCCGTTGATTCCATGATCTGCTTCCATACCATTTACTTACTAGGGTGCCCTACCTCTGCTGATGATTATCGTCTGCACTTCATCTTACACATGGTACTATGGCATTAGTGGTCACACATTTTACGTCTCCCGTACCTCTCCACTTGGGTGGTGGTTTTGATGACTTGCTTCTTCGACATATCGTCCTCGTCATCACTTTATGTTTTCTTCCTCTCGACTACATCACTGCTCTGCTGTCATCTGTTATCTGCCCCAACTATGTGCTTCGTTCGACTCCCTCATGCTTCCACGTCAACCTTCTATACAGACGACGACTTCGTATTGGTATATTTGCATTTTTATTTTTCTTTGTTATTTTATTTTGTCTTTTATTTCTTTAATAAGTGGTGACATACCCACGAACTAGTCACATGTTCAACTGGGGGGAGGGAACTGTCCAATCGTATCTATTTTATAACTAGGAATTGCCAAATCATACCCATGCAATATTCATTTCATTTAAATTTTTTGTCAAGTCATATCTATTTGGCATGTTGTACACCTTTATTACTCGACCTCATCTATTTCATAACATTATTACCTTGTACACAATCCCTTGCCATAATTACTATTGCAAACCACTATCTAAACTTAGTTACTTGCCATTTTTTTTCCTCATCTATTTTCCATAAACTATTTTGAATTGTTCCCAATACCCTTTTCCTTCCTCGTGGCAGTTTCTGCATTTGTTACCAGGCCTTGTCAGCACATTATTCTGCTTTAAACAATGCCCTATTCCAGTTTGGCAGAGTCTCCTGGTAGCATGATGGTAGGAGACCACTGCCACCACTTTGAGCTTACCTCCATGGATGAATTGAGAGTTCTGACAGGTGCTAAGGTGTATAAAATATTTAAACAGGCAGGGTGGGATACATACTTCAAGAGATTGAAAGGGTATGATGAAAAACTTACATGAGAGTTCGCAATGACATGTCACAGAGATCAAGTAAGAGTCCATGGTTTGGCTATCCTTGTTACAGTGAAGCCCATAGCTGATGTCTCTGGTTTGCCACTAATAGGAGAAGACTATTTCCCTGACTATTCAAAGTGGGTGCAAGATCTTAAGTCCCTTTGTAAGAAGTTTTTGCGATGAGGAGAGTCTGTTGAAGTAGTATATGGGCAAGGAATGAAGTTGGCTTCAGTCCCGTGTCCCTGGGATGATGTAGAAAAGTTTATCATCCAGTACATAACCTGTGAAGGTAGGCATGCATATGTATATGCTAAACATTTTCACCTCATGTTGCATTTACGATGTGGGTTGCTTATGAACGTTCCATTCTTTCTGTATTCCTCTATAACCCAAATGAGAAAAGCAGTCTAGAAAGGGAGTAAGAATTCTTTAGCTCACCATGGACCTATTAAATTGTTGATTGTAAAGGAATTAAAGAATTTTTCTCCCCCAAGGGATTGGGACTCACTTGTTGGTGATGACACCCCAAAAAACTTTGTTGAGAAAGACTCCCCTAACACCCTAGAACATTTTGCTAATGAGGGCTCTCCTAATGTAGAAAAGTCTCCTAGTAACTCTGAAACAAAAGAATCTGTACATACGAGTTCGACTAAGGGTAGCAAAGATGAAAATTCTTTTTATGAAGGCTCTGAGTCGGGTTCCCCTAGTTCTTCAAAGAAGAGGGTTTCTATGAAAAACACCAAACACACCCTAGGGTCATGCAGTAAACAAGTCACAAATCCAAGTATAAAATGTGCAAGTGTGAAAACTGTTGAAACTAGTACACCAGACTCTAGGGGTAAGAGGAAACTACATAATGGGTTAGCCTCAGCTAATGTTTTAGACATTTCTCATGATAAGAAAACATTGTCATTTGTTAAGATGAATAAATTAGAAAACTTGGCCAACGTAGCTAGTAATATTTTGAGTCCAGAGAAACCCAATGAAGTTGGCGACTTAACAATCCTAACTACAATTTTCTGTAAAACTAAAAGGATAGAGGTAGTCTCTAGGGAGTTAAGGAGAAGTAAAAAAATGAAGATACAAGAAGAGTCTTTGGCCACTGAAACATATAGAATAAATCCTGAACAAGACATTGAAATGCCTCAACAAAATTCTCCTATTCTAGAAGAAGTGTCAATGGCCAAAAAGGGTATCCATGATGGAAGCACCATTCAGGATGAACCTACGCCAACTAAACAAGCAGCTAATGATGATCTTACAGATTAGGGAATTAGAGAATTTGAAATTCCTCCCACTGGAAATCAAGAGATAGAAAAGGGGACAGAGGAAGAGATAGAAAAGGGGCAGAGGAAGAGATAAAAAAGAAGGCAGAGGAAGAATTTGAAGAAGAGCACCCTCTGTTGACAAATGAGGAAATTCATGGTCTGCAGAACTTAGTAACTAAGTTAACAAAAGAAAATCAAGCACTACGGAATTCACTAGCCAAGATGAATGAGGAAAATCAGGTTCTACAAGTGCATGTCCAAAATGCAAGGTCTCTTAATTCTTCACAGGCAGCAAAGATTGATTAGATTAAGGCAACACTTGAGCAGACAAAAGCTGCCAATGCATCTCTAATGCCCATTCAGGAACATGAAGATCAAATGCTTGCGCTCAAATAGTTGTGGTTCAAAGAGATTTCTGGCACAATGCAGAAACTGTCTAGTTTGTATCCTAGTTTCTTTTGCATGAGGGCATGCAAAACCCTAAGCTAGGGAGAAATGATGAGGGTGAAATGTGTCCTTATTTTTACCTTTTTATTACCCTTTACCCTTTCATTTCTATAGGATTCCTTGTTGTTCTCGTCACTATTTGTTTTTTATATTATAAGGCTGCAAACTCGGGTGCAGATCTCGATAACAAAAGCCAAAAGGTAGCAAAATAGGCACAAAGTCTCAAATAGCCTAAAACCAACAAACTAACAGTAGTTTAGCAGCATAACCAAAAAATAGAGTTCGAGTAATTATAACATAAACCAGGGAAATAACTAACTAAGAAGTTCCTTCCAATCATCATTGAGCAAATTAAACAAATTCTCCTGATTCTCTAGCAGAGAATCCACACCATTGAAGTGGTCGTCCTGCAGGATCGAGAAAGCAGCAGCAACCTTGTGACAAGACTTCAGAACTAGATTGATCAGCACCTTAACTTTAGTTTCCATTGTAGCAAGACAGGTCTTGACCTCTATCAATTCCTTCTCCAGTCTCTTATTGTCCATCTCCATCCTGGCACTCATCACCTCCTTGTCCAAGGTCTCCACAATCTCAGTGCCCTCATTATTGGTTTCATAGAAGGAATTGTTCATGGACTCACAATGGCTAGTTCCCTCCTACCCCTGAACCGGGGTGGTTGTAATATTTTTAACTTCAACCTTCTTCTCCAAGTCCTCTTGATCAGAGGCAGAAGAATAGTCAATAATCTTTAGAAGTTGGGGCTTATCCCCCTCTAGTCTAGAGAATCTTTTGGTACTCGGTCTTCTGACAACTCCTTGTTTTCTTATGGCCCTTTCCTTCACCACCTCAACTTCCTCTTCCAACTAAAATTCCTGCTTATCCATCATCCCCTGAGTCTACTGATCGACAATCTCACCCTTCTCAACACTTTTACTGCAGCTTTTCCCAGCACCTTTGCTCGGTACAAGAGTCCCCCTTTTGCATTTTTTGCTGCCTTGTTTAGGAGTATTACTTTTTAAGTTGCAAAGGCCTTCAACCGCTTCCACCCGGGACCCCCTATGGGAACCCTCCAAACCAGCTTGAACAGAGGCCCACGACGTATGACTACCAGAATGGGACTGAGAAGGAGAATTGGCCTTGGAAATAAGAGGGCTAGGAATAGGGGCCAAAGAGCTCAAAGGTAGGTTAGTGGGAGAATTAGGTGTCGAAGGTACAAAGGTTTTTAGCTTGGGAAGCTTTCCAAGCCTCACACTAAGGGGGACTTTGTCTTCAAGGTCATCAGTGGAGCTGTCATCAACCAGCTGAGTAGTAGGGGGTTTGGAAGGGCACAGAGCAAGGTGGTACTGGTAGAGACAGAAAATGAGCCCCTGATGCAGAGGCAAGCCAAAAACCTCAGGGTTTCCCTCATAGGTTTTTTGGGATTGAATCACTGAAGCCTCTAGACTAGAGAGAAGGAAGGAGGGAAAGTTGACCTCAAGTTTATGCTGAAAATGGTTAAGAAAAGCAATGATAGTGGTAAAAAACTTTGTATCTCCCTTCCAAAGTAAAATACTTCATGACTAAGAAACATACCTGGTTCCAAGGGCTGACTAGGCTTTTGAAACCTTTCAAAGCCACCTTGAAGTCTTATTTGTTTCTCTCCTTCCTTAAACAACAGTTTCATTCCTTCGACATCTTGGACCCGCGCCAGCTTCTTGAGCCTATTCCCAGTACAAGACAAACCCGTAGATTTAGAAATGGTGTCCTCTGAAACCTCAAACTGGACTCCACCCACTTTCACTATCCTATTATTGCCCCAAGAGGCATCAAACTGGGCTGATAAAAGCTCATCAAAGCCATTCAGGTTTTCAAGATAAGGGGTTACCCCTCCCTCATATGCAATACTCCAAACCTGCGCATCCTCTTTGAATTCAGCATAGTTCATGGGCTCTGTTCTCACCTTCTCTCCACCCATCTTCCTTAACCAACAAAATTCAACACCAAAAATGCAGTTGCAGAGCAAAGCGAACTGTCGGACGAACAATCTAGAAGGAAGAATAAAAAACTTTAATTCCAAATCCTTGCTCAAATTTCCATGCATGTCCTTCTCATCTTTGTGCATGCTCGAATCATTATTGCCTTCAGAGGTTCACTCATGTGAGCCTTTCATAGCTAGCTCTCCAAAGGGTGGCCGAAAAGACTTCAAATCTATTAATATGCCAGTCTTGCTTATTGTTGAGTTTGTCTAAATCCATGCGGGTCTCCATCATCCATGTCACCACATAGGGATTGATGTGGCTCTCAAAGTTATCATAAAGGTCACGTCTCCCCTCTAGGTGAGAGAAGAATGAATTAATACAACACCAAGCAATACAAAAAATCATTATAGTCATGATGAATTAGTGAGGCACTTCCTTTTGTATGCTAACAATAATGTTTAAAGGTAGATTGTCTATATTTTTCCAGCATCTTAGGGGATTAATATTAATCCCAAAGTTAGCTAAAAGGTCAGTAGTTTTGTTGCCCTTCCTTCAAAGTTTAAGAGGAGGGATTTTATATCCTACACAATATCCTCCATCTGCTAGCCAACTTTGACATTTCCTTTGATAGCTTCAATCACAATTTTAGAATCTCCTTCAACAATGATATTTTTTATGTCTAGAGCCAGGGCAAATTTAATTCCCCAAAGGAGAACTGTGGCCTCCACGATATTATTGGTATTTTCACCCAGGCTTCCAACAAAAGTAGCATAGAGGGCTCCATTCTCTGATCTTATTAATCCCTCACCACTATCCAACCCTTGGTTACCTTTCGCAACATCGTCAAAGTTGAGCAAAAACTAGCCCTCAGGAGGAGGGGACCATTTAGTGCTAGCCCTAGCTTTTTTCCTGCTATCATCCACCCTACATATACTCAATGGGATAGCTCACCGATTAATCATATATGATTCCACAACGTTTGGGGGAGTTTTCGCAGCTTTTATGGAGCTGTTGGTGACGTTATCTTGCAGCAGTTTGACAACCAATTCTAACATTTCTTTAGGCTCTCCAAACCTTTCTTTGAAAAGTCTATTATTCCTTTCTTTCCATAGACACCAAGAAATGATAGGGCAAACCAGGGCCCAGATTTCTCTGCACATAGGATTGGAGAAAGAGGGGACCAGGCTCTAATGCAATCCTCTAAACCCCCGTTCTAGCACCAAGGCACATCTAGCATAAACAAGGCTATGCACCAAACCTCCCAAGCAAAGTTGCAGTGTAAGAGAATATGTGGGATAGTCTCCTCTTCTTTCATACAAAGTATACATTTGTTGGGGATTTGGGAACATCTAATCCAGAGATTATCCATCATAAGAATTTTATTTTGCACCGCCAGCCACCAGAAGTGGTTAATCTTTGGTATTAGATTGTGATTCTAGATTTTCCTCCAAAAGAAATTAACATTTTGAGGAAGGAAAAGATTTTAGGTAGATTTGACTGTAAACACCCCGAGTTCTCCTGAGCCCAGAGAATTTTATCTTTTTGAGGAAAAAGAGGAATTCTACACCCTTTTTAGTGAGAGTTGGATCTCCTCAGCCGCCCTAATAAGATTAACCCTACCTTGACAATAGTTGGACAACTGCTTCCACCCCCTTTTGTCAGGAAGAAAATAGTCATGAACCAACCCATCAAAATGGTGCATAGCAACATTAGCAATCCCATGTTATTTTGTAGTTTCTTTAATGGCCCTCCCTTAGTCCAATTGTCTTCCCAAAACCTTATAGTTTCTCCATCTCCCAAAGTATTTTTCTCGCATAATTTTTCTCCAGTCTTTGTCGCCAGTTAAGAGATTGCATCCAACTTTAGTGATCAAGGATTTATTAAGTAGATTCAACTTCCTTAGACCTAAACCCCCCTGGAGTTTTAGTCTGCAAACTTTATCCCATCCAACAAGGGCTAGTCTTTTCTTACTTTCCACGCTCGTCCATAAAAAGTTCCTTTGTATTTTCTCTAATCTCTCAACTATATAAATTGGAATTAAAAAAAAAAGACAAAAAGTAAATAGGAATCCCTCGTAGAGAAGCCTTAAGTAATTGGAACTTACCCGCTTGACTTAGGAGTTTCCCTTTCCACCTAGCCAACTTCCTCTGTGTCCTTTCAATAATGGAATTCTAGTACTTAGGAGGGGCATCTTTCACCGAGAAGGGGAGCCCAAGATAAATACCAGGGAACTTACCTATCGAACATCCAAGGATCCCCATAACCTTTTTGCTACATAACAAATAGGGTGTTGGAAAAGTAAACCTAGCTTTTGTCATAATTGATGCATTGGCCAGCCGAGGTAGCATAAGTTTGAATAACCATTTTCCACTTTCTAGCCTCAATCACCAAAGCTGAGCCAAACAGAATGGTGTTGTCCACAAATTGTTGAATCACTGTAGGGGTTGCTGTTGAAGCCGGTTTAACACCTTTAATTTCTCTTGAATGTAGAAGATTGAGAAAACTTCTGCTAAGGGATTTAGACAACAAGATGAAGAGGTAGGGAGACAGGGGGTCGCCTTGCCTGAGCTCCCTGCCAGCATTGAAAAACCCCTTGGGAACTCCATTAACAAGAACAAAATATCTAACCAAAGTGACACAAACCTTAATAAGTTGCAAAAATTTACCTTGAAATCCTAACTTTCTCAAGACAGTGAAAAGGAACTCCCAGTTGACTCTGTCATAGGCTTTAGAGATGTCCAATTTGAAAGCCATTCCCAGGATTTTGCTTCTTTCCACAGAGTGAATGATTTCATGAGTGGTAATGGCCACGCCAGTTATCTATCTACCAAGTACAAATCCTTTTTGGCAGCTGCTTATGAGTTTATCAAGAACAGGTTGTAGTCTGAACACTAAGATTTTGGAGAAAATCTTGTAAACAATATTACAAAGTCTAATGGGTCTAAAGTCCCCCATACAGATCAGGTCTTGTTTTTTAGGAATAAGTGCAATGAAGGTATGATTTAGTTGCTTCAAGATCTTACCCCCCTGAAAAAGTCCCTGGCAGCCTCAGTGACATCCTTTCCCACAATGTCCCAATATTCTTGAAAGAAAGTAGGGGGGAAGCCATCAGGACCAAGGGCTTTAAAAACACCCATAGAAAAAAGACTGGCCCAAACCTCTTCTTCAGAAATTAACCTGCTAAGCTGTGCATTATATTCTTCATTCAACAGAGTATGAATAATGTCAATGAGATTCTGGTTGATGCAATTGTCTTGGGCTTCAAGGAAATTCTTGAAGTAAGAAGCATCCACCTGCACAATCTGAGAGTCATTATCAACCATGATGCCTTTTTCATCCATCAATTTGGATATGCTATTTCTTTTCCTATGCTTCATTGTTGATTGATGAAAAAAGGAGGTGTTCCTATCCCCTTCTTAAGCCATTGCACTCTTGATTTCTATTTCCAATAAATCTCCTCCTTTAACAACAACTCCTTCCATTCCTTCCTCAAGGACTCTTCTTCTTTAGCCATGTCCTCAGAGGTATCCCCCTCTTCCATCCTCCTTTATAGATCCCCTAGATTGGAGTTGATTCTCCCTTTTTCATCAAAAATGTTCCCAAAGCTAAACCTATTCCATCAAGTGACCTTTTTTTTACTCTCAGTAGCTTCTGCGCAAGTCTGTACATTAGCATTTATTAGACATCTTGTCTCCACCAGCTAAATAATTTGTCTCTAAAATTTGGGTGTTTGGTCCACATAATCTCAAACCTGAAGGGATAAGGGCCTTTTCCATTCACTTGCCTCCAAGAAAGAAGCGGGGGGTTGTGATTAGAAGTTGTTCGGGGCAAAGCTTCTAGAGAGTAGGAGCTTAAGAATTTCCAATTGGTGAGACTAGGACTCTGTCTAGCTTGAATTGTATCAAGTTCCTCCCTTTTCTCTGATTAGTCCATGTGAATCTGTTTCCTTGAATATCTAGATCCATCAACATTTCCTTGTTTAGAAATTTGTTTAAATCCATCATACAATAAAGGTCACGTCTAAATCATAAAATTTGTTTAAATCCATCATGAAATTTGTTAATGAAGTAAGGATATTTAATAAAATGCAAATAAATATAAAAACTTGTAAATATATCTTTAAATGTTACTGATTACCTTCATGACTATGGTAGCAGGGGATAATTAGGTGAATGACGTGTGGGAGCAAGAGGAACATTGGTGGAATGAGGACAAAGTTGTTTATGAGTCATATGCTGTTTTTGATAAACTTGGTCTAAGTTGTTAAGTTTGTTTTGGAACAATATTAAAGACTATAATCTATATCTAAGTAACTTTTAAAGGTTGTTGGCCATAGGCCAAAACAACCTAAACAATCGTATGCTTTTTTATTAGTGTTAGCTATAAACTTAGCAATTCATAATCTCTATATATATGTATATCAAGATTGGAATTGATATCGATAATATACAATTATAAGCTGCAGTTCTAGTTTGAAAATATTGTGATTTAAAATATCATTTGCATGAATACCAATTAGCGTGGAATAAAGTTTCATCTCATCACTGGATAATCAGAGAAGACAGGGCCCACTTCCTTGGTTACCTGGTGAGTTGCTATAGTATTAGCGTGTTGTGTGGTAATCTTCAATTATTATGTTAAATTCAAAGTTATTCAGTGTATTGTTATTTCTTATATTGAAATGGTTTGGTGTGTTGTGAATCAGTGTGCTTATGGTTACAGGTGAATCCGGTGTAGCATATTATCTTCTAATGCATAGTAATCATCATGCTTGCTATTTCCTAGTTTAATATCACGATCAGTGTTAATTAATGTGTCTATAAATATACATGGATTGAGTTTAGCATATTTTATTTCATTTCAGTACTTAGTTATCTTCTGTCAATTCATTTTCAGTGTGAAAGCTATAATTCTATTTTACTGTTTGTTACAAACTGTTCCTGGCACATGTCTTGTCACAGAGTTGACAAGAAGTCTAAAAACTAGGTTTATGAATATAACATAGATTGTGTGTTAGCTGCATCCATCCTTAGCTCACTAGTTTTAGCCCTTCAGTAAACTACCACAACACCCTTCATAAGCTTACAAGTCCCGGATTGACAATTAAGGAATAAATTGAGGAAACTACTACAAAATACCAACCTAAAACACATGTACGAACTTGATTGAATCACGAGAGCAATTTATCTTCAATATCAATCCACAGTTTAATCTAATTAGTTGAGACCTTACACACAATTCAAGAATGTATGGAATTCCATGAGCTATTATTAAATGAACTAAGAGAAATAAAAATTAACCCCAAAAACATTAGAGAGGAAAATCAATTAATTAACATAGTAGATGTGGCTAGATAGCTAGTATCTTCATTATTAAAGGATCTAGAAAAGTAGGCTTCACCTAAGTTTATTGGCGAAGATTAAGGAGATCCAATAGAAGCATGGTTAGTAAACCTTAAAAACTATTTTGGACTTCAAACACTCACAAAAATGAAATAGATAGTGTGAGAATTTTCCAATTGGATGGTGAAGCCACACTATGGTAGGACCATTTTAACACTATGAAAGGGTACACTATTGAGACAATTAATTGGGAATTGTTTGAGAAATAATCTCAAGAGAAGTATCTCTCTACTTCTTATCAAGCAAAGAAAAGGCTAAGTTTTAGATATTGCAACAAGTTAAAGCACTATTGTAGAATATGAAAGAAAAATTATGAGCCTCATTTGCTATGTAGATTTCTTGTAGGATGAGGAAATCAAGGTTAAAAAATTTAATTTCAAGCTAAAGGAAGTTTTGATGCATGATGTTAATATGACCAATCTTGTAACTCATGCAAATGCTTTAGAATTAGCCTACAAGGCTAAATAGAAGAAAAAAAATGATATTAAAGCAGGGTGGGAGTTCAAAAATAAAATGAATGAAAAAAAAGTAGAAAAGTCACTAGGAAGGACACCTCATCAAAATAATTTTGGGAAAAATTAGGCTACAAGTAGTGGAAAATAGTCTAAATACCCAAATCAACCTTATCAAAAGCATACTCTACTAGCTAGTAACCCTATCTCTCATGCAAATGATACCCCTCTCCAATCTCAAAAACCTATCAATGGGTGCTAGACTTATGGAAATGATCAATTTTCTAAAGACTATGCTAAACCAAGGACACAAGGATCAAACTAACAAATTGATGCAACTGTCAAGAACTGACTAAGATATATGAATCTATCCTTAATATAACTCCTTAGTAAAAATTCCCTCTAAGGGCTTCTCTTACTAAAATATTTGGTTAAGGAATGTTTTGTATTTAACTACTACTAACTCACAATAATATTCAAAATAGATATATAGATAAACAAGTGTAAGGCTATAATATAAAAAAATCAAATAGGTTTACTTTGTGTGGTGTTAAGTTGCAAGGTGAGGTTGTGATTCATTTTGCCCTTTATCTTGACTACATCTATTGATATATTGTCATTTTGATTAATTGTATAGATTATGATTCTCCTTTCAACAAAAAAAGATTTACATCATCAAATTTAGTTAGAATATTACCTATTTGGATATATATTATTTTTTGGTTCATTATACATCAAATGATTTAAAATTCCCAATAAATAGTCATAATGTTATTAATCAACCTATTAATCATATATATAATGTCTTTTTAAAAGCTATATGATTTAATCATCAAATACTTTCAAATCATGCTCTATTTAATCGATCAAAATATTTAGAAAAGCCTAGGGAGGGGTCAAGTGTGAGCCCTTAATTCAAATATATTAAGTATTTCAAATGCCTTTTTAGGGGATGATAGACACTAGTCGCCAAGCCTTAGTGTAATGATCGAGAGATACCTCTTGACCTTTAGAAGATATTTTCATGCTTTTATGCCTTGTGAGTCCTTGTTCTAATGGAGATCCTTATCTAATAAAGAAGATCCTATTATAATGAAGATCCTATTTTTATGCTCATGATCCTTACATTGGTATTAATGGTCACAAACCCTCTGATCACTTTCTTAAATCCTTAATATTTTAGGGTTTGATCACCTTTTTTGTCAATTCTTTAATATTTAATGGTTTGATTGATGGTCATGATCCTTTAGCCTTCTTTTGCTTCAGTCATATAAGATTGTATAAATCATGGCTTAAATGATTTGAAATCTATAAAAATATAACATGTTTTAAGACACATAAAAAGTGTTGGGATGGAGTAACAAGGAAATTACAAGTGGAGATTGGGAAAATCTACATAAACATAAAAATATGCCACTTATCCAAACCTAAATTAGAAGCTTGCAAATTCTATATTAACTCATCTACTCAAAAATTTAATGTTGGAATGAATAAGAATTTAAGTACATTTTATCTACTCCTCCACAAGCCTTCTCGATAATCTTAGACCTTGATACCTACTTCCATATTATACTATAATAATCCATCCAATTTTTTTAAATTAATCATACTAAACTTTATCCTTTAATATGTGTGGCACATCATTATGTAAAGAGGGAAGATTGAAGGGAGCTATTTGTTGAATTTTTTCATCCAAAATTTTTGTATGTCACCTATCACTAAATCCTAACTTTAAAATCACCTTTTTCCTTAAAAGAGGTTCTTTGAACATTCACCATTCTGAGTTATCATAAGACAATGAAAAATGGTCATTCAAAATTTAGGACATACCCTAATGCAATTTCATGTCTTGTTAGTGTGATGTATGAAATTCAACTTGACAAAGAAAAGCTTTCTTTCCTCCACCAGATGATCTCAATGACTACACTAGGAACAACTAGCTCACCTAAAAAATGACTCTAATTTTCTCATATCTTACCAAAAGAGCAAATTCTTACTAGTTGAACCTATATGTTTTTTATTATATTGGTAAAGCAGGTTTTGAAGGTGCCCCGAAACCCTTTACAAAAAGAAGCAGACTAAAAATAGTAAGCCAACCAACTGCCAACCGAAATCTACATAAATAACATAAGCATAGAAAAACATAGCAAAAAAGAATAGCCCAGATTATGTCATTTTCTTAAGGGTCTCTGCTGCCTCAATTTCCTGCTCGTAGAATTCCTCATGTATCTTGGCAAAGTTTATCAGTTCTTTTTTCTCCTCCTCAAACTGTTTCTTCTTACCCCCCTTGTGCAAGTTAAAGGGCCACCAGTATCCTCCATGGCCACCTATTTACCTTTATCTTTAGTGCCTTCCTCTTTGTCCTGTATGCCCAGGTCTTCCACATTCAGAATGTCCTCAGCTTCAAAATCTTTGAACTGATCTTTTTTGAGCTCTTTGAGTTTTTCAGTCATCACCTTCATTCCCTTTAAACTATTTTGAATGGTTAGCTTGTTGATATGCATCATCTTCTCCAAATTGTTATTGACCTCAATTAATTTTTCCTCCAAATACTGAACTCTTGTGCCATATTCTTCCCTCATCCTTCCCATTTCACGCTCAAACTCTTCCATTTTTCAGAATGGCTTCCTAGTTTTAGAAAATCAGTTTATCCTGTTCCATCGTCATATTACCTCCTTTCCCTAGGCATTCCTGCATCAGCTATAATTTAATGTTGATTCTGATGATTTCAACAAAGAACCATTTAGTCATCATATGTTGAGAGTTGGCATCAGTTTTCACCAGGCCAAACACTTCCTCCACTTCGTCTCTATTTTTAACCTTGGCTAACAAATCTTCAAAGTCCTCTGGGAGATTGTAAGATGGGTCATGAATCTTAGGAAAACACAGGCCAATTTTAGGATCAGGTGTCTGCAAAGTCTTACCACAGGTTTCCTTAGCTTTGAAACCACTCTCCACACCCATCTCTCCCTGAACATCACAGTTCCCCTATTTTAGGGTGTTCTTCTCTTTGCCCGGCTCAAACCCCATATCATCACTCCCTTTCTCCAAAAGTTGCTTACCCTTCTTCACCTGAATAGGAGTTTTCCTTTGCATAGGCAGATGCTTCTTACCTTTCATCACCTTGAGAGAAGCGTCAGACTCATCTCTCATTTTCGACCCCTCAGACCAGGAAATATTAACTTCCCTCTTTTGAGTCCTCTTTTTGCTAGACTCAGCTTCACTTTCCTCCTCTTCTTCCATAACCTAGTCCTCATCATCTGAGTGGGTTTCCTCATCACTAAACACCATACACACCTTTTTCTTTGTACTGTGATTTTCCTTAAGCCCTTTTCTAGGAGTATTATTTTTCATATAATCCATAATCAAAAGAATAAGGCCTTTCATGCAAAATGGGTGGCTTAGGGTTTCTACAATTTTCCTTTATGCCATACTCCAATGAGGAAAGTAAATAAAACATGATGGAGCCATACGTACCATGGTAGAAATGGTTGAGAAGATTAAAGTGATAGCTGTAGACTGCAATGTACCTCTCGTCCAATGTGATATACCTCATTATCACTTCCACCACCTCAGCTCGTATTAGCTTAATAGAAAGGTGATTATACCCTTCAGACTGCAGCTTAACCAATTTGTCACGTTCATTGCCATTGAAAAAATTGTTCAGGGCTTCCTCACTATATTTCCATTCACAGAAGAATTTTTTCCCTTTGGTAGATAACCCAGAGACCAAAGCTATAAGGTCTTCCGTAATGGCTAACTCCCAACCATAGGTAGAGACCATCCTATTCGTGTAATTTTTCACAAACAACCCAGTGACATTACGGATGACTCCATGTAGTTTCTCCATGTAGGGAGTTAACCCATTGACCTCCATGATTTTCCACACCTTTTGTTTCTGATGAATCCCTTCGCAAGATGAATGCTCAACTCTGTTCCTCTCACCACCCATGTTGAACCTTGAACCCCTGTTTTCTTCACAGCCACCACAGAGTAGAAAGAGAACAAGAAGGAAATGCAGCCTGTAATGGAAACTCTGGCCATTAAACCTAGCCATAATCCATGTGACCTGACTCTTCGTGAAAGAGTTGCCCTCCTGACCCTTCGAGATCATAATGATCTCTTCATTACTTCTCGAGCCTTGTACGATGCTTGCAATCATGGACAATTAGCTCTTTAACCTTGCTCGGGGTTATTTCCACATCATCCCATATGAACTTTGATTGTCTAGTAACTCCAAGGTTGGCAAATATATCTGCCACCTTATTTCCTTTGTAGAAAATATGAGAGATATAAATTTCATCGAAGGTCCCTAAAAGCTTAATCGTATCTTCAATAAGGGCTGCTATAGACCAACTAGGTTTTAGGGAATTCTTTAGGTAATTGATGATGTTATTAGAATCCCCTTCCACCCAAACTTTTTTGTACCCCTTAGCATGAGCAAGATCAATTGTGTGATAGGCAACCACAACTTTGGCGAAGTGGTTTGTTTGGGTACCCAAAGGGAGTGCCACAACTGCTAAGAACCTACCAAGATCATCTCTCATCACTCCCCACTACCAGCAGCTCTGGGTTTCCCTTTCGCTGCCCCATCAAAGTTAATTTCGATCCATCCCTTAGGAGGCAACTTCCACAACACTTCCCCGCGGGGTTGTTTCATACGTTTAAAAGGTGTGGAAATATCTTCAAGGATATTCCAGTTCTTAGAGATTTCGGTCTCCTCCTATGACACCTCTAGCTTGTTTCCTTGAGATAATTGCTCTTCAATCCTAACTTTAAAATTTTCCTTGATGCATCTGACCACCTTGAAAAATAAGTTTTCCAGATCTAGGCTGATCTCCCTGAAAACTCTATTGTTCCTCTCCTTCCATAGACTCCAGGATATATGAGGGATCATTAAGGACCACAAAAATCTGAGGGTCAGATTGGAGACAGGGCAGTACCATTGAGTAACCAACTCCTTGAAGGAATTAGGAAAGGTCCATCATAAGTTCCACAAAGAGAGAACCCTATTCCAGACCTCCAGAGAAAAAGGGCAAGAGAGGAGCATGTGGAAGGAGTCTTCAGAATTCTTAAGGCACAAGGGACATCTGTTAGCAGACGAGAACCCTCTCTTACATAAGTTATTAATAGTAAGCACTCTATTCTGCACAAGCAGCCAGAAGAAAATGTTCACCTTAGGAATATGTTTTTCATCCCCATAAGCTAGCCCAAAAGGGAGGGTCACCCTGTTTAAGAATCAGACCTTTGAAAGCAAAAGCAACAGAGAACTGATTGGATGAAGTGGCCTGCCAAATGAGATGATCATCTTTCAGACTAGAAGGGATATGAAAGAGATTTAACCTAGTTTGGAACTCCTTCATCTCCCTATCGGTCACCAAAAAATTCTTCCATCTGCCAATAGCGATGTAATCCACAACCTTCATTCCAAAGGTGGTAGAGCATAAGTCTTCGAAAGGACTCACCCAATTTTGCTGACTAAGCGGGATGCTACCATACCAGATCCTTCCAGAAGTCAACCTGTCTATCGTCTCCAATCTTCCATTTCGATCCTTTCTTAATAATTTCTCTTGCCTGAGATATATTTCTCCAAATTTCAGATAAAGTTAAACCTATATGTTTTATCCTTGACAAAACTACATTTTCTAATCAAGTTAAAACACTATTTTAATTGATGAGAAGTGAAATTTACTGGAAACAAAACATTAAATTCAACTCTATAAGTAAACAAAAGTGCAAACAAGAGGTTTAGAGGATCCTATGATAGAAAAATGGAGCCCACTGGCCAGGATGCCAATGTGTCATGCTATAGTCTAGACATTACAAAATATCAAAATCTAAAAGTCTTGTCTCAACTATTTCACTTATCCTACACACGAGTAAACAACAACAAATCTAGGAGATTTCCAGGTGACAAATGAAAGATAAGATAAAAAAGATATCATAAGTAAGCTCATAAGAAATTCTAATGAAAATAAAGGGGAAAAGCAACAAAACTAGTGTGTGGTTGAAATCATCTCCTTCAAATATGTAATTTGTAGGAAATAAGGAAATGTTGGGGCTGTTTGGGGGCTTTCCTTTAAGTCAAGCCACTATGTTGGTCTTTCAACCTCCACAAACAACCAATAATGGAGAATATTGAGAAATAAGTGTATGCTCTTATTTTCTAAGTGTATCTAGAAAAATAATAGCAGTGATAATGATAAAATTATGAATGCTAAAGCTAAATCTAATAGAGTGAATAATTTATCTATTCACTATAGCTTAAGTGTACTTAGGTTGATGAGGTTAGACAACATCTTGTCTAACTAAATGTACAACCTTTTAGAGGTTAGAGGTTACCAATTTGTTTGGTAAAATTCATGTACATACCTTTTGAGGTTGTAGACTTTCCATCTCACCTCAAATGGCACTTTGTAGTCATCCAACACTTGTCACACAAGGTTGTTGGTTTGCACACTCCAAGTGATCCAAAGGTTGACACCTATAGGACACTTGTCTTCTTGTTTGTGCCACATCACAAGGCACTTGTCAATCCACATGCAAGGTACTTCTTCCATGCCTATATAATGAGGCATTCTCATGTAAATTTGTAAGTGAGATCAATATAATCTTATGCTCATTAGGTTCATCAATATCATCGATTTCTTATCTCGATTTATTAATTTCCATATTGTGAGAGTGATTCAAGTGTTGCAGAATATCCTTGGCTATTCCAACATGGTATCAGAGCCATGTTGTAGACACACTCTTTGATTTGAGGGAATCCAGAGATGAGGTGAAAGTTGATGCGTCCTCAAGTGAAATAGACCGAGCTTCATTGTCAAGTGGCCTATTCGGCCTCTACCAAGATTTCTGGGTTGATTTGGAGGTTTGGCATTGTGGTTTCAAGAGATCTCTGGATCGTCAGATCTTTGTTTGGTAAATTGTTATTCTATGGACATATTCCACACTTTGCAATTTCAAGGGTATCTTCACATGCCCCTCAGCCACTATTGACAAGCCCTTGCTCTTTGTCAATAGTTTTGTCGGCAGTGCCTGCGTGTTTTTCCAAATCACTAAGGTCATAGTCAACAATTATGAATGCTAAAGGTAAATCTACTCAAGCTAAAACAAAATAGTCAATGAAGAGAAGGAAGGAAGGATAATGAAGGAACCCAAAAAATGTATTACACTCACAAGTGGATTACATGAAAAGGAATAACTAAAAGAGATAAAATAGAATAAAAACACCTCACAAACAAAGATGAAAGTTACCTAGCAAAGGAAAAATCCCAAGGAAGAGCCCAACAACAAGTAGTGGTTCCACAAACCCTACGAAAGTGTCAAAGCTTGGAGATTTAATCACATGAGTTCAACACAAGCTCACTGTATGCTATAGAAACCAATAAAGATTGCCAAGAGTGTTGTATAGAATATTTAGGAAGATGGAATCTTGAAATCCAAGCTGTGGATTTTCTAGAAGAAGTTCCAAGTTAGCAATAATTAATTCAAAAAGGTAACTTGGAGGGAGAAAAGGAGAGGATAGGTCAAAACAAGTCATCTTCAAGGGTTGCAGAGGCATTACACAAAATATTGCATGCCATGTAAGGTGGTAAGAAACACTTAGAAATGGTCATTGGGCATTAAACCAACATGGGTCATTCATGTGAAGTGACAATGTCTAAGTGGCGTCAATGTTTGAGCCTTTAGAATACCTTTGGACAAGCACAAGATCATAACATCTAAACAAAATTTCACAAAAAAACCAGCACAAGGGATTTCAAAACATAACACAAACATGATATTTTATGTATTGGAAAAGGTTAAGGTAGGGATAAAAATAGACCTATGACATGCTAAGGGAGTGGACACTAAAATAAGTGAAAAACATAGCATGAAATTGCAAGAGTATGGAATTTTCTATGTTACAATTATCTTTCTTTGGCTTTAGGCACCTTGTTGTATTTAATACCATTGAATGGTAAAAAAATCAAGGTAAACATATATTATGAAGGCTTGACATCATAAAATCTAATTAAAATTGTACATGAAATCCTTAACACAAATACATGTATGTTTGGGTTGTCATTGGGTTAATCCCACATTTGTACAAATTGTGAGACAAGGGTGACCTATAAATCATCGAAAGTTCCAAAATATTTACCAATAGGAAAGCATTCTGAGGGTAAAAATCCCAAGGTAGTGAATTACATTCACCGTTCCTCTTTTCTAACAAATCCTAAAATTGTACCATAAGATTGAAGAGTTCCATAACTATTATATAGTAAGTTTTGCTAATGGAGCTTTAATTCTAAGTATAAGGTCAATAGAAAAATCAAACTTCATTTTAAATGAAAGTCCTCATAACTGCTCTTGAGACAATCTCTGAAACACCAAATTAAAGTGAAATACCAATTGGGATGTGGGATCCTCTACTAGCATATGGATAATAATTGAATAATCTCAATGATCAATATTCATGATTTTTCACATTTTGAATTAAACTATTTTCAACTTCTTTGATCATTTGAGAATAGGCTTTACCTTACTTATTGCTCTTTTTGGTTCGAACAACACCCTGTTACCTGATCAACCTATTTTATGGGTGTTTAGGTTTAACAATGATATATGATTCAATTGATATTTGAACACATGAATAAATTTTCTGAGAAAAATTGAAGTATAAAAGTTAAATTTTAGGACCACATATCCTTTTAAGATACATGGACAAATAATGAGGGTGAACCATGTGTCTAGAGATATACTGAGAATATACATTACATATATCAACAAATGTAATAAAGTTGAGGTTGCTCTTGGTGGTGTTCCTATATGCAATAGTATGTTTGTTCCTTGGTATGACACTATATGAAGACATTATAAGATTGGCATATAAGATACTATTGAGTAGAAAGAACCTTGAGAATCAAGTTGTTGGATTAAACATGATTTAGAAGATGAAGTAAGTGGTGTAAATTAGAATACAATTCAATGAAGCACAAAACTATCATAGAGTTATGTCAATTCTCAAAAAGACTAATAGGAGATTTTTAAATTGATGATATCATTTTGAGAGTTAGACTATTGGAGTACTAAAAAGATTGAATATTGATGATTTTCTCTCAAATTCATTATACATTTTAAAATCTTTAAGAGAATAGAGTCAGTTGCATATAAACATTCTTTTTTGTCCATCCTATTTAATATGCATAATGTATCTTATGTATATGTTTTAGGGAGGTGCATCTCCAATCCATCTCATTTATTTAATAGTGGATTTAAATGTAGCTCATCGAAATCTCCCAAATCTCAAAGTAAGTTGATCAAATTGTCTTAACAATATTTAATTAACAAATTTTAAGATCTATGGTAGGATTATTTATTTGGGAGAACTAAAATGAGGTGTGGCCTTTATATCTAAATCCTTTAAGTTATTTATATTTCCTTAAAAGTGGCTCTGATTTGTGCTATTATAATCATGTATCATAAAAAATTGACTATATTAACTAGTTAATTTAAAAAATATAGTTTTTATATTAGCATGCTTATTGAGGTGTCTTTGACTTTTACACCATTATTTTAATAAAATACATAGGTAGTTTTTATAGCCATCTAAGGAGGTCAATATTTTTCTCAAAAGCTTCTCTTTCTAGTTATATGAAAATGAACAAAAATAATCCATCCCCTTCTGCAAAGACACAAGGTTGACAAGGTGAATCAAAAGCTAAGGGAAAAAGTTATCAAACTATTACACATCCATAGACAAACTGGAATTGCATAAACTTTAACTTTTTTTATGAGCTTCATGTATTCTCTAAATATTCTAAAATTCTTGGGTATAAAGCACCTACTTGTAAGGAGCGATTGTCACCCTAATAAACTATTTGGGGAGCAATCTTGGAAAGGATAGCACACTTGTTGCTTTAATTTTTTTTATGGATTGTTACTATATGTTTAGTAGGATGGCTATTGTTTCCTTAAAGAAACATGTTAAATTATGCATACTTATATCATATGATCTCCTTGATAAGATGGTTTTTTCCCTGTAGAAACATGACAAATTGTACATATTTATTCTTATGAAAATCCCATATGATCTCCTTGACGAGATCGTCAAATTATTTTTAAGTATTGTTATAGCATATTATATGTTGACTTATTTCTTATTAAATTAACTATGAGCTTTTATTATTCCTACATCAAAAATAAAATTTATTGATTATATTGTGTTATTGACTATGTTGGTGATCCTATTGATAGGACATATACCTCAAATCATGTCTTAAAAAATGGTGCAGATGCTATCACATAGATGGAGTAATATTTAAACAACTACCTTCTATAGCCCTTTAATCAAAAGATGACTGCAAAAGTAGGTACAAAAGAATCAATGTGGCTTAGGAGATTATTGGAAGAGTTTTTCATATGGGTACTATTACATGCCCCACTTTATTATATAATAACCAAGCTATTTACTCTTACCATAAACTCCTATTTATAGAAATAAAACACATTTGAAGTTCATGAGCACTTCATTCAAGGGAAATCTTTCCATTCTAATATTATTCTCTAGTTCTACTAGAATGATTATTAGATGACAGATATACTATGATCAACAAGAACTGGGCTAGGCTCCTAGTAATCACAAAAGAAATCATATATGTAGTATAGCATCAAACCTTTGTGCAATACCAAATTCTCCAAATTCAAATTAATGCTTGGCCATAAGGAGTTTCCATTAAGAGGGAGTGTGCATGATAATGGCACCTTTGGATGTAAGACCTACAAAGGCATAAAATAAGACTTGTAGGCATTATAACACCTCAGGATGTAAGACCCACAAAGGCATAAAATAAGACTTGTAGGCATTATAACACCTCATGATGATGTAAGATCTACAAAGGCATAAAATAAGACCTGTAGGCATTATGGATAAACTTGGGATGTAAGATATAATAGATATAAATAAGACCTCTAGGCATTATATGTAAGCCCTATGAACATATTAGAAGTTTTTCTCTTTGTAAATCTTCCACTTGTAAAGCATTGTATTATATAAGACCTACGAGCAACTATGTAATGAACCTGGGGGAGGTTGGTTTGAGGAGTTTTGGGCTCCAATAAAAACATTATAAGACCTTGGTTAAGCATCATTTTTTAAAACACTGGGATTATAAATTATGACAAGATGTATTTCATGTAGACTAGAATACACGCTCTTCAATTTGGCATGTATTTATGTCCCTGTTTATCATTGTCAAAGAAGACCTACATTATTAGGGTACTACATTTTTTCTTTTATAGAAATTGACAAGAGATACCCCTATTACAGTGTTAGAACATAATGTTATTAGGGATCATACCCTTATAACATTTATATATTGTTCTTATATAAGGTTATAAAACCTTAAGTTTATTATATGCTTTATAAAACATATACATTTAATAATTAATAATCTTATAACTATTAGATTATTAATTATTTACAAATGGTTGTTTTGAATAGGTGTGACTAATACCCCTAAAATTATTTTGCCACCCCTTCTCTTATATTTAAGGAGGTTCTCTCTCATTTGAGAGGAAGATAATTTGAAGATTTATGGTGAATTCTATCACTATGCATAGGAGGTATTATTGGTCATTTGGAAATAAGTAAAGGAGTCTCCCTAGGTTCAATCTATTTTTTAATAGACTATTTTTGTAAGTGTTTTATAATAAAATGATGCTTTATGGGGTTTTCTACTCAGAAGGGTTTTCCCCATGTATATGTTGTGTAATGTGTTAAATCCATGCTTGTATAATTCTCATTTTATATTTTATTTGTAATGATTAGTATCCTAAGATCCTAATTTCTAATAAGATGCCACTTGGGAACCTCTTCGCTAGTTGCAACAATATTTTCCCTAGTTCAAGCCTTGAGGACAAGGACTTATGAAGGGGGAGGGCATGTTAGGACCCTCACATCCTAACCTTGTAATACTTTAAGCTTTGTAATAGTCAACAATATAGTTAGTAGTTAATATTACATTGTGTTGATTTACCCATTGGTTGCAATTCATAAGACACTCCTTATAAGGGCTTTATTTGATGTTGTAATAAATCAAATATCATCTTTGGAATCATATACTGTAATAGAGCATTTCTCTTAAAGAGGTTTCCCCTCAAAGAGGACTATGATTCTTGTGATCAATATAAGCATATTTGTAATATTTTCTAAGCACTGTGTTATTTTCACATGTATTGTTATATTTTGCTAATATTAGGTAAATGAACATGAATCAAATACAAATTATTATGATCTTCTTTGAGGGACCAACCTCCTTAAGAGAAAATATATAATACAAAATATAATTTACAAAGCACATAATGATATATCCTCATAAAGAACATAGGGTATATGCATAAAGATGAGGGACCAAAAAGTTGCCACATGACTTTTTGGTCCCATATAACTCATAACGCGAGCGCGTTTTGCAAAATCAAAACTCTCACTCTCTCCCTCTCCCTCTCCCTCTCCCCCCCTCTCTCTCTCTCCCTAAACCTAAGCAACCCTAAACCTTTATCTCCATATCTCTCCCTGATCTCCCTATCTCTATCATCCCGCTACCTCTCAATCTCTCTACCTATGTATTTTGCCATGTCGATCACTCTCTATCTCCCTATCTCTCCCCTTAGTGTCCTCTATATTCCCCTATCGGTCCTCTCTCCCTAAACCCTAAACCTCCAAACCTTAACACCTAAATAATGCCCCTAAGCTCTAAACACTAAGCCTTAAACTTGAGCAACCCTAAACCCCCAAACACCAAACCCCAAACCTCTATCTCCCTATCTCTCCCCTATCTCCCTATCTCTATCGACCCTCTACCTCTTAATCTCTCTCCCTATCTCTCTAGACATCTCGCTCACTTTCTATCATCCCTCTACCTCTCAGTCTCTCTCCCTATGTCTCTGGACATGTCCCTCACTCTTTATCTAGAGAGAGAGAGAGGTGTTTAGGGTTTTGGGGCATTGTTTAGGGTTGCTCAAGTTTAGGGAAAAAGATTGAGAGGTAGAGGGATGATAAAGATAGAGAGATAGAGATTTAAGGTTTCTTGGGTTTAGGGTTGCTTGGGTTAAGGGTTTAGGGTTGCATGTCAAAAGCAGTCTCTCTCTCTAAACCCCTAAACCCTAAATAATTCTCCTAAATCATAACCACTAACCCCTAAATCCTAAACCCGAGCAACTTCAAACCTCTATCTCCCTATATCTCCCTTATCTCCCTATCTCTTTGGACATCTCACTCACTCTTTATCACCCTATCTCTCCCCTCTTTCTCCTCTACCTCTCCCTATCTATTTCCTCTCGCTCTACCTATCTATCTCTCTCTATCTCCATATCTCTTACCTCCTTCTCCCCTATCATTCCTCTATTTCCCTATCTCTCCCTCTCCCTTATCAATGAAGGAAATGGATAAAAGAAAACTATGACTCTCTCTCTCTCTCTCTCTCTCTCTCTCCCCCTATATATCAATTTCTCCCTATCTCTCTCTGCCTCTCAGAGAGAGAGTTGTTTAAGTTCACCATAACTCGATCGTGTTATGTGTTGCCTTGGTTATTTCCAAGCCTAAGGCTTGGATTTGTGTTGGGCTTCCAACCCAAAGTCTTGGACTGTGTTTAGGACGTCCAAAGACGTGTTTTTCCAGATTGTAGCAAAAACCACATAATCTGGAGCGTGCTCCCCATCAGGTTTGCACTTATTTCGATGAAAACTCAAAAAAAACCCCCATAATCTTGATCTCTATATTAGCTATCTAACCATATAATTTTTTTTCACATTTTGAGTACGTTAAGGGTTTCATCTTTAATTTCTTTTGTTAGTGTATCCATTTTTTGTCAAAAACCAGTGTCTAGTATTTTTGACCTTTTTTTAACCGTTCATCAAAATTTGAAATAAGTTACATTTTTAGAAACTAGACTCCATTCTACAGGTATTAAAAAAAATTGATTTTCAATTAGTTTTCAAAAATTTTAGGGGGGAGCATGCTCAATTTTCTATTTTTTAGGATGTGTCCACTTTGAAAATTACTAAAAAATCAATTATTCATGAAAAAATTATCAGAAAAATTAGGGATAAACTACATGGTGTTAGCTAATTTCTCACCAAAGCGATTTTTGAAATACTAAAAAAAAGTTAACATTTTGGGGAGCACACCAGATGCTATGTTATGTTTTTTTGAGAAAAACAAGAACAATTTGTGTGCTCCCCCTTTTCGAACCTGTTAATCTCAACCATTTTTGGAAAAAAATAGTAGTTTAGAAACTAGATTCAGAGCACTACGACTCTTGTTTTTGTTCCATCTTCAAATTTTGAGTGTAGCTATCTTCAATTTCTCATCCAACATCAATGTGTCCTGATTTAAAAAAAAAGTGGCATCTTAAGACCCCTTTTGGTCCCCCATCTTTGTGCACTTACTCCATAATAAAAATAGAAGATTAGGACATAAATGTCCTAACATTCAACGTACATTATCACATAGAGAGGAACATAAAACACTCAATTTATTATTAACTTATATCAACATCTGCACTTAGCAACAAATTAAGGCATCTTGCATTGGTGGTTGTTTTTTATCCTTATTTCAAAACCATTACATCAGATCCTAGTGGTTTGAAAAAAGGAGATCCTTTCTTAGCAAACTCCCAAAGGTGTTCATCAACACCACCTATTTTTTCATATACAAATTTTAGAAAGTGAGGTGAGTAGATTCCTAATTCCTAGAATCATGTAGTTCATTTCCACAAACATGGGCCAAATCTACACACATGGTTCATTTCCTTAGGCATAAAGATTGGTTCCAAAGACACATTAAAATTAGAACAAAGAACAATTCAATAAGAGACATCAAGTTTCCACAGTCCATAATGATTGCAGTTATATACTTCAGGATTTAACTGTGTGCAAGTTTATACCTCAACGTTTCAAATCACACTCCATGATCCATCATCAGGAGAAATAGCAAGAGAAGAGAAATGATGGATCATGGAGTGTGATCCGAAATGTTGAGGTATAAACTTGCACACAGTTAAATCCTGAAGTATATAACTGCAAAGAATAATTTAGTTAGCTATTTGTCAGGGTTGCGTAGTATCATATTTGATTACAAAGCATACTTTAGATCATAGAGTGATAATCTTTAGTCAAAAGCCTCCAAGCCACACACAAAGCTAAGTCGTAATTCCTCTATTATTTTAAAAAGCGTGCTAGTATTTTAAGCACTATCCCAACTCATAGCTCTAGGGGTATGTTCTGATTATTGCTTGTTTGCCTTTATTGTTCCCTAGGTTCTTACTTAAAGAAAAAAACTATTTCTTTACAAACAAACATTGTTAGGTTATACTAATCTTTGAAATAGCTCAAGTTTAACAACTTTATATTAAAAAATGTCTATCATTACTAGTTTTTTATAAATATGCCTCTTTTGCTAACTTTACTTGGGGTGCATATGCTTTCTATTAATATATGTAGCCAATTTAGTAGTGTAATGGTGAAATTGGCATACCCATGCCAATTTTCATTTAGTTTTGGGCTCATTTTAATGTAATGACTTAATACAATTGCCTATTGACAAGTGGCAAACTCTTGTGCTAAGTTTGGCTCCTAACCCAATGCTTATCCCTTTGTGTTTCACATTCGTTTGCACCTATTTCCATGGATTCAACCTTATCCTATCCTTATTTATGCACATGCCCATTTATTCATCATTTATTAGCCTAAATTCACACCCATGTCTACACATTTGTTCATTGCTTTGAAACTGGCACTTTTTGTTCTAGTTCAAGAGAGCAGGGGTTGACCCTAAAATTTAAAATTCAAATTTCTAAATTCCCACCTTTCCTTCTAGTCATTATAAGTTGACTTAATGTTATGTATTGGTATTTAAAGACATACATTTATACAATTAATTCATGGAGGAAAATTGTTTGAACAAGGAGTAAATCATTCTAGAAACATTTAGATTTGGATCTTAAAAAGAACACATCTACATCAAAATCATATAGGCCAAATACATGCTTGAGAATATTATTTGATCATTCACTCAAAATCCTAAAACCAATCCAAATAGGTGTTGATATAGGAGAACTTGACCCTAGTGATCCAACAAACTCACCAAAGGTGGTTGTAAATGTTACCTTGACAAAATTTAGACACCAAGAAGGTGAAGAGATATCTATGATAACTTTTTGTCAAATCATTTCTGCGACACTTTACTTAAACATCATTTGGTTCAATGGTCAAACAATCAATATCAATTTTACAATTCATTCATACCAAAAAGTGGTAAATATTTGTCCTATTTTTATTGGCAAAAATCTACATCAAAATCATATAGGCCATATACATGCTTGAGAATATTATTTGATCATTCACTCAAAATCCTAAAACCAATCCAAATAGGTGTTGATATAGGAGAACTTGACCCTAGCGATTGAACAAACTCACCTAAGGTGTTTGTAAACGCTGCCTTGACAAAATTTAGACACCAAGAAGGTGAAGGCGAATAGATATCTATGGCAACTTTTTATCAAATCATTTCCGCATCACTTTACTTAAACATCATCTTGTTCAATGGTCAAACAGTCAATATCAATTTTACACTTCATTCCTACCAAAAAGTGGTAAATATTTGTCGTATTTTTATTGGCCAAAAATTATCATTTCTTTGTTGAAGTGAATGATGTTTAAGAATAGTCTTTTCGTAGGTCACAATTCATTCCCACAACACTTGTATTTGATCCTGAGGGACTCAAATTGGCTCACAATTCATTCCCGCAACACTTGGATTTGAGCCTAAGGGACTCAAATTTGACCCATGGAGATTTATAAGACCACATAGATTTTGTATACTTTGGTGACTGAATTTTGTACGACATTAACAATAATTCATCTTTATTTTTAAATTAAATACCCATCTATTATATTAATTTTTAAAACTAACATTTCAATTTATCGACCCAACTCCTAATTTAATTTAAATTAAATTAATTATACTTGATTGTTATATGTATTTGAAATATTTATACATTACATTTAATTGCTAAAAACAACATTTCAATTCTAGGCATGAGTTTTCCTCAGTCCATAGAATATAAATAGAAGTGCTTTTGGATTAAACTGTGTTTATTTCTTTGCTTCAACGTTTCGGATCACAAACATGATAGATCAGTGAGTGTGAAACATTGAAGCAAAGAAATACACAAAGTTTAATCCAAAAACACTTCTATATGAAGATTTCAATTCATTAATTCAACCCCTAAATTTATTTGATTGTTACATTTATTTGTTTAAGGGAGAGGGCCCAGTTGCCGCCCACGCCCCAATAACCGCTATGTTTTTAATCACTTGACCCCCCAATTAAATTTTTAAAAAGAGCCAATACATGTAAAATACCAACCAAATAAATTAACACAAATGCACTAATGCATGTTCACAACATTTGTACATGTTCACAAATGCACCAATACATGTTCACAAATGCATCAATACATTTGTAAATTAACCAATGAAATTAAGACAAATGTACAAATGTGATAGCGAGCGATTACTGGACATCGGTGCGCATGTATGGGGCGACATTTTGAAATGACCATTTTTCGACCCATGTGCACATAATGTGTCCTACAGGGAAATGTGTAAGTGCCCAGAAGCTGAAAGATTAGCTTTAAGCTCTTCGGTCGCACACTGAAAAATCCAAAAAAAATCGTCGAAATTCAATGTCTAACTATGTACTTGACGTGTACGAAATTAGGGTGGGTGGCTACGGGCCCCTCTCCCTTGCATAAAGCGGTTTATTCCTTTACACAAATAGAAAGTGAATGGCATACCAAAAGAATTTAAGATCGTAAAATGCAAGCCAAGAACTCAACTTGGCGTGTAAAATTATAATTTCTGCTTTTGATTCGGTGCCTTTACAGCACGACCACTAGTTCGCGTTGACCTGCCACCCAGTTACATTGCGATGAGGTTAACGGAATATCTTTCTTCTCCGTTTAGACGCGGAATGTTGAGAAAGCGTGAAACAGGTTTGAATTTGAAACGGATGGACAACAACAAAGAACAATATATAAATACAGTCCACTAGCACAGATACGCAAACAAACCAGAGGCGGCATTGCATTGCAATTGAAGTGGAAAGTAGAGGTGAGGAGAAAGAAAGAATAAAGGAAAACGAATAGGAATAGTTACTGGGCTGCTGTGGTGGAGATGCTTTTGGCCAAGTTTGGAATGTTGAGGCATACTTTTAACTTTTTTTTCCCTATTGACTTCCTCTGCAAGTTTTCCTTCCCCCACGCTCATAAAACTAAAATGTTATCGTGGCTTGCTCGTGCGAAAACGTAATCGTAGGGTTGCTCCATAGAAATCTGTTCTGTTGCAATGGATGATCTTGTGCATGAGAAGAATCTGGGAAGGCGGAGGAAAAATGAATTGCTTATCCCCAAGGCGGGAGCGGAGATTCCAAGCGGCGAATTGCAGAAGGGCAACGAGCAGGGCAAGCTGCCGGGTATAATTTTGAAAGGGCTGTTCTTGGCTCTGGCCGTAGCCCTAATGCCTGTTCTTCACAAGCAGAGCCCACAGTTGATGGGCTATGCAAACCATGCAACAATAGCACGGAGTTGGGAGCTGATCAATCTGGTTGTGATCGGCCTGGCTGTGTCTTACGGCTTCATCTCTCGGCGCAATGGCCCATCTGAGAGAGAAAATGATCACCATGACCGAGCTGTTGCAGCAGAGGGAGTTCAGAAGATTTTCGATTTCGCTGAGGTTTTTGACGATTTCTGCGCCCCCGTCGCCGATGAGAAGCTGGAGGCGTGGAGTTCCAGATGGCAGCCTCAAGAATCGCTCGTCGTCATTGCCGGCGACGGAACCGCCAAACAGAAGGACAAGGAGAAACCTCTCCTTCTTCCGATCAGGAGCCTCAAATCCAGTTTGTCCAATCCGGAGGTGTTTGATTTTCTCAAGAACGACGAGGTCCCGAGTTCGAAACCCGCTCCCGCCGCAGCAGCCGTTGAGGAGAGCGGGAAATCGCCAGAGGTAAGAAATGGTGTCATTCTGTCTGTTGAATCTGGAAATTTTGATGAGGAAGTTAGTAATGTTATTGCCAAGGAGGAGCCCGCGGTTTTTCCCTCGCCGATTCCATGGGCTTCAAGGCTTGACAAGGAACCCCATCCCCTGGTCTCAGCTGTGGCCGATTTGGCGTCAGATAACGGGAAAATCGATCCTCCTGCCATTCCTTCTCCGATCCCCTGGCGTTCACGCCCAGATCCGACTGTTTTGCCCGATCATGACGGGAAACAGAAAATCGGCACGGAAAATGGTGATGTTTCAGAGTGTAAACCCCCATTGCCGCCTCCTCAGAGACCCCCACCGCCTCCCCCTGAAACGCAGAGGAAATCTGTACAGAAGGGTTTGTCACCTTCACCATCGCCATTGCCATCCCCAAGACCTTCACCCTCTCCTCCTCGTCCTCGTTCTTCGGGGCTTGCAAATGGCAATTCTCAGAAAAGCATGCAACCCTCATCTGCGAGTCCTCCTCTCCGGAAATTTCCATCTCCAAGGCCTTCTCCTTCACCTCCTCGCCCTCGTTCTTTGGAGCCCTCAAATGACAGTTCTCAGAAGAACTTGCAAGCCTCAACTGGAATCCCTCTCCAGAAATTACCATCTCCAAGGCCTTCTCCATCACCTCCTCGCCGTCATCCAGTACTAGTTGAAAATGGATCCTGTCAGAAGAACCCTAATCCAAAACCCCAGAACAGCCCTGAAGCTGCACAGGCAACACAGAACAATTCAGTCAAGGATCCCACTGCTTCTGCTGCTCCTTTTCCTACAGTGACTGAAAATGGATCATCTGAAAAACATCATATAAGTGTAAACTTATCGATCCCCAATTCAGATGAACCCAAGCCAAGAAAAGCTTCAATTCTTCCCCAACCTACACCCTTTCCTCCTGTTTTGCAAGATTCTCCGGACCCTAAGGAACCATTGGAAAATGCTCCAGCTTATACGAGTAACTCAAGAAGCAAAAGCAGAGATGATAGAAGTTATCTGACGGGCAAAGGCAGAGAATGTTCATCTAGTAGAAGTAATTCAAGGAGCAAAACTAGAGACACTTTATCTGATTCAAGCAGAATGTTTCCATCTCCTCCTCCATCTCCACCTGCTGTTCCACCATTGTATCCCGATTTGTCAAGATCCATATCCGCACCTCTTCCACCTCCACCACCTTACGAAGACCACACACCATATTCTCATGATGAGTTAAATCTTGAAGATACAAGTTTTCCATCCGAGGAAGGTTCAAATTCAGTGTCAGAGGAGGAAGTTGATAAAAAGGCTGATCAATTCATCGCTAAATTTCATGAACAAATCAGACTGCAAAGGATCGCTTCCATCAGGCGATCCCAAGAGAAGAAAGGTACAGGTGATCAATAGGCAAGCTTTGCAGGGTGCCCTAATTAGTTTACCATTTCAAGAAAACTTGCACCTTGTTTGACCTGTACATGTTAAAGTGTTTTTTTCGATACATTTTGTAGAGTGTTCTGTTTGTGTAGAATGCTGCAGTTGAAAGGATTCATTAGGTTGTAAGAAAACAAGAAGAGATGAGGTTTGGTGCAAAGTGTATGTAGTATGAAGCTTCTCTCAAACTATTAACAATGTGTGTAAGGACCATTTTAGGCCGGTGAAACTCTCACCATTATCTGTGTGCAACATTTGAACCCGGAATAACTTTCCCTCTTGTCTTCTTTGTATGGAGAGGTAGATGCCATCTCCATGTTTCCATTTGAATTAAAGGATATTGTGTACATAATTGATTTTGTGAGATTCTCTGTTTGCCTCGGTGCTGTATTGTATTTTTTCTCATTTGTATTTGGATTTTAGAGTGTAATTGTTTTAGTCGAGCAAATCCCTTTGGATGAATGTAGATTGCTCAATAGTGTTGCGAAACCATGGTTGCAACAAGCAAGTAGCGTACTCAAAGATCAATGTCAAAAGATCATGAAGTTGTTGCAATAAGTAAGTAGCGTGCTCAAATATCAATGTCAAAAGATCGTGAAAAAGATTATGAAGTTGCTCAATCGATGCGATGTATGCTCAAAGCGAGGATGCCTGAAAATAAGTGATCGAGGATGCCTGAAAATAAGTGATCGAAGAGAGAGGCAATAAAGGAGATGAGGGGGGTTTATATAGGTTTCAACAGAGAGCGATCAACGGTCCAGATAAATCAGAAGAATCAACGGAGGAGAACAGTTGAGGAACGTGCAAGGAATAAGAAAAAGACATGTGTCTTGTTTTTTTTTGCATGAGAGGAATTATCAATAATAAAGAATGAGTTAAAACAATTAAAAGAATATAATAATCATAGGAATATTTAATTGCATGTGCAAGAAAGCTTGAGTTATATTTAGAGATAATTCAATTTAGAAGAAAAAACAACTTAAATAAATATTTGATTTATTTAAATTTAAAAAAGATATTATTGGAAGAAACAATTAAATAATTAGAATTATTTAATTTAGAAGATTTGAAAGCAAATTAAATAAATAAATTTATTTAATTGTTGTGCATGATTTTGGAAGAATAAATAAAATATTTGATTATATTTCTTTTTTTTGGAAGAATGAATTTGATTTAATTAAATAATTAAAAATTATTTAATTGTAGATAAGAGGGAATTTGTGATGAATTAATTAAATAATGAGATTTATTTAATTAATGAAGACTTGAAGAAGAATAATAGAGGAATTTAATTTAATTAATTAAATAAAGATGATTTATTTAATTAATGTCGAAAGTATGTGATTTAGAAGAATTTGGTGAAATTAATTAAATAATTAGATTATTCAATTAATGTTGAAATGTAGGGGATGCTCCAGATTAGACGAAATGCCAGTGATTCGAAGACATGGTCATTTTAGGGTGTCTACAATGAGCTCCTAAATAAGCCAATGAGACAAGATAGGAGACCTCAAATTTTATTTTGGTTGTCTAGACATTGGTCCAGACTCCAAACCACTAGGATGTTTTAGCTTAAAGGACTCGGTACTGCTATTGAGAAATATTCGAATAGTAGAATCAAATGTTAAGATGGATTGTTACACTACTGTTATGCTTGATAGTATTTTACATCAAATAAAAAATGTTAGCTGTTCTATTTTTTTTTGGTGCATTTCCGTTAAGCTGTGAATTGTAATAGCTTAATGTTTTAATGAAATTCCTGTCAGTGAGATTAGTGGCAACAAAACCTAGGACTGTTACATCCGACTTCCGAGTATAAGCCTGCCTTTATTTTTAAATTTCTGTCTCTTTCAATCCATCTGGCTTGGATGTGCTAAGGAAAAGGATATGGATTGATAAGTTATTATTATTATCTTTTTGGCAAGGTACCCACTTAATATATCTATTATTTAAAAATTAGTAATAAATATTAAATACAAACATACATTCTTTGATAAAAATAAATTAATTAATTGATTGGAACTAATGTTGAGTATTGTAAAGAAATTATTAGTTTTTTCACTCTTTTTAAGGATAAATTAATTAATCATGATGAACGTCAAATATTTTAGGAGATAGAGTTGGAAATGATGAATATATTGAAATCAAATAGTTGGAATTTAAATAAAATAAATTTATGTGTTTGCAGAAAATTAGCGTGGTTTAGATATATGAATCATTTTTGCAAGTTTGGGTTTGAACTAAACAAGCGAATTTGATCCTTGCTTGCCGATCTTAGCTTTGCTAATTTTTAAAATTTTGTTTTTTAGTTGCCTTGAAGTATTTTGTTTGTTCTTGCTAAAAAATAAGTTATTGTGCTTCTTGGTTTTGCACATGGAAAGCAATAATTACTCCCTTGTGTCAAACCATGTAAGGGGTGTTGAGTCAACAACTTTTGAACAAGGTTGAGGACAAGTAGGTGTGTGTGTTTGTGTCCAAGAATGTTGATATCACTAGATGATTATTTTTAAGTCTATGGTGTGTGTTAAAAGATGTTCAATTCACACATTCACGAGATATCTTAAATGAATAAAGGGTTGTCTTTAAATACAATACTCTAGCATGTAATTCAACCATTTTGCACTTCAAGTAAACCCATAATGTTCAATTGAAGGGAAATAAACTAGTCTCAACTTTGAATTTGAATTTGAAATACAGGGATTGTTTCCATAGGTGCGGAAGTAATCTAGATCACTTTCATGACTATGGATTTGATTTGCGATAGGAAATGGTTAAATTGAGGATTAAGTTCTAGACCTTGGGAATGAGTATAGATGGGAGCAAAATCTAAGGTCAAATTATTTGTCAACTTCCACCAAAAAATCATCATTTTTACATACTTCCTATTGCATTAAGGACAAACAGGTCAAAGTGAGTCCAAAATGAAGGGGAAAAATGAAATGTATGCAATTTTCACCATTAAATGTTACCCCCACTTTGACTTGCATGTGAACTACCATGAGAATGCATGTAAAAGAAAAAACACATGCAACCAACATGAAAGTAAATTTATTTAGACACCCAAAAAGAATATGACTATGGAAGTAGACAACTTGTAAGCATGGGATAAAAATATCCAAGTATGTAGCATCAATGAAGCATTCAAAATAAGCATGAAAGTACTACTATTTGTAGAAAAAGTAAATGGTATTGCCTCATGGTACTTGAAATGGAACTGTACTTGGTAGTAGGATATATTGTATTCAATAGCTAGACATTGGATTCAAAAACTAGATAATAGATAAACATGTGATCTAGTCCTTGTGACCATATCAAAGAGAGTGGCATTAGAAACATTGTATGCCCCCTTGCCATTTAATTACATGCAAAGAATGCAAGTTGGAGGAGAGTAGATATGTAAATCTAAATGATCATTTATCAATGTAAACAAAACACCAAGTAATAGGTGAAAGATATATTAATTAGCCGATAGGCTTTTATATGTGAGCATTATAGTGCTTGAAATTGTCTCACGCGGAAAATTTTCTAGAGTCGTCGGTTGTTCCTATCGGCGTATTCCTTGAACCTCCTATGGGTGCAAGTGCTAGTAATATGCTTATGAAAGTACATATAAAGATGGATAATACTACCCCCATGTAGGGAAATGAAAAGTAGCCTAGAGTGCTAGATAAAAGATTTGGAAAGAAAGAGTAATGTGATAAAAAATGCTAAATGTAATCATTATATATAAAACATTGCATGGGTCATTTTCACATCCTAGAGAAACTGCAATCATTAGGAAACAAGATGTTAGTACAACCTGTGAGCAAAAAAATTAATGATAATGACGAAAACCATATGGAATACCTTTGGTAAAATGTGTCATGCTATATTATTGATCATAGAAGAGATGCCTTGAAAGCCATGGGATCTTATAAAATGATCTTAAAAAGTTGTAGTATATTTTCTATGTATAATATAATGAGTGTAAACATATAAGAGTGTGAATGTAAGTGGATAAAGTCCATAACATGCCCCAATAGTCGATGTGCCAAAGTAAGACAAAAGTTGCATGATGTAGCTAACAAGATTACATAAAGGCTTGTCATCAATAGTGGTAAAACCAAAAGCACTTTTACCAAACTTAGAAGATATAATGAATGGTCACAATCAATTGGGTTTGAATTTGCCTCGCAATTTTTCTTTTGCATTTGAATGTTTAGGATTTGCCTAGACAACTAGGGAGCTAATCTCAAAATCGCATTCTATAATGCATTTTTTTTATGTCTTTTTCAATTATGTTTGATAGATATGGAAATTATCCAAGTCATGACCACAACATTCCTCCAAAGTCTTAAGCTCTTGTAGTCTTCATTCTCTATATGTATTGTCATCAATGACACCTTGAAAGAACAATCATAAAGATAAAATTTCAAACTCCAATGGTATAATGACTTTAGTATCATAAGCTAGTAAGGTGTGTATCCAATAGTAGTACAAATGTTATTACAATATGCTCATAAAGTAGGTATAAGAGTGATGCCCAAATTTTACTAAGGACATTAGTGAGGTGAAAAATATTGAACACATTTTTTGCATTAAAAAATACAACACACAATGTTGTAATGTGCACAAGCGCGCACACAAGTGTTGTCATGGAAATGTAGAACATTGTGGGGATCTTTGCCACATCTTGGAGGAACTATAATCATTAGGAAAAAGGGATATTATTAATACAACTTGTAACCGAAAAAATTAATGATAATTGTGAAAACTATATGGAGTACATTTGGTAAAATGTAACATGCTATATTACTAATCATAGAAAAAATGCCTTGACAACCATGGGATCCTATAAAATGATCTTAAAAGACTTGCAATTTTTTTGTCATGTGTAAAATATAATGAGCATAACAATATGAGTGTGAATGTAAGTGGATAAAGTCCATAACATGCCCCAATGTTGCAGGTACCCAAGTAATACAAAGATGTTAGCAGGATTACACAAAGGTTTGCCAACAATAGTGGTAAAACCAAAAGCACTTGTGCCAAACTTAGAAGATTTAATAAATGGTCACAATCAATGGTTTTGAATTTGCCTTGCAATTCTTCTTTTGCATTTGGATTTTTAAGATTTGCCTAGATAACTAGGTCACTAATCTCAAAATCACATTGCATAATGCCATTTCTATATGCCCTTTTCAATCATATTTGATAGATATGCAAGTTATCTAAGTCATGAACACAACATTCATCCAAAGTCATAAACCCTAGTAGTCTTTTTTCTCTATATGTATTGCCATTGATGACACCTAGAAGGGGTAATCGTAAGGATGAAATTTCTAACTCCAATGGCATAATGGACTAACTACCATAAACTAGTAAGGTATGTATCTAATAGGAGTACAAATGCTATTACAATATGCTCATAAAGTGGGAATAAGTATGATGCCCAAATTTTACTAAGGACATTAGTGAGGTGAAATTGACTAAACAATTTTTTGCATTCAAAATACAACACAAACAAGTGTTGCAATGAACACAAGCATTGTCATCTACACTACAACACTAGCACAAACACAAATAACAATGGAAGGATACAACAAGAAAGGAGACACCAAATGATTAATTCCTTAGATTCATTAACTAGAGTGAAGAAGTGAATTAGATTCATTAAGAATGAAGACACCAATCATTTTCACTCATCCTTAGCACTTTCACAAGAATAATATAACATTCATTCCTTCATTGGGTTCAATTATTACCTTACTCATTACAATTCTATAGGCATATGGGAGAGATTAGGCACACATACCCTAAATCCTACTCATCCAATTTCAATAACCCAATGGGAGGGATGGACATAGGGAGGGTGAGAGCAACTACTCATTCATATAAGGTCTCATTTCTTTTATCAACCAAACACACCATAAAGAGAGAAGAAGATAATACTTTGATTATACGTACATATGAGATACAATTCTTAACTCACATATTACAAAATTTATTATAAAGTAACCACATCCATAGACACATGCATGTTTCTTTTCCATTAGGAGGAGAACAATAAACATAGTCGAAGGCATGAGTTTTATATACAAAACGTCGATACAAAAACATACACAGTTGAATCCAGAAGCACCCTTGATTAATAAACACAGTCCTCAAGAATTAATTTCACTGTTTCACTCATTGTACTAAGATGACTAGAGAGGTAAAGAAAGTATTTTCTTAACTACACTCAGAAGAAATATATCATTTCACAACACCATTCCAATATGGTCACGAGAGAAAGAACTACTATTCGATTACTAACATCAAACTACAAGACATGATTTGTTCAATTACGAAGCACAAATGTTATAAGTAATAAGAGAGAGGGAGAGGGAAAAGTAACACACATGCCACAAAACTAATCAATCCCTACTCCAATATAATTTAGGATGCATCAAGATAGGATAAAATATAAGGATTACACCATACACACCTTTTCAAGATAAATCATTTATTGTTTTTCACTATCATGCATATAAACAAGGAATTAAAAGAGAGATAGTAATTATGAGAACCTTAAGCCTATCAACTCACATCAAGGATAACTTTTGCAATAAAAGAACACATGATACTATTGGCAGTGAGCTGCCCCCTTGTCACTGAGGCGTTCAACGCTGACCTCAGGTTTCGTGACATGGCAGTGAGCCTCCCGTGGATCTGGGTTAAATCTGGCGTTTGTAGCGAGCGTTGATAGCTCGAGCTTTTGGTGCAACGGCAAACGATTCCATCAATTGGTATCAGAGCCATGGGTCACAGGTTCGAATCCCTTGGGTTGCGTTGAGGGGGGGATTGTTGGCAGTGAGCTGCCCCCTTGTCAGTGAGGTGTTCAACGCTGACCTCAGGATTCGTGACATGGCAGTGAGCCTCCTGTGGATCTGGGTTAAATCTAGCGTTTGTAGCGAGCGTTGATAGCTCAAGCTTTTGGCGCAACGGCAAACGATTCCATCAGATACTAGGAGATATTTATGGATCATTTAACTTATACCCTAATATCATGACCAAAAATATATACCATCTACCATTCATTAATTTTAACCAAAGGAAAGCATTGATGATCACTATTCCCTAAGCCTAGGTAGGGGTGACTAGGTTTCACAAATTCTTTATAAAACTATAAAAGAACACACATATCATTCCAAACCTCAATATAAAGATAGAGGACATCAAGACCTTTCCAACAAGGTAAATAAATCCTTCACAACATCATTTTTTAGGGTTTAATCACACAAATATAGTTTAGAATAAAATGGTCATAACTCACTCAAAATTTAACATTTTTCAAATTTGTAATGTGCAAATGAAAAAGGGAGGAATACCATATAAAACAATTCAAGCATTTTGCAAAAGCTAAAATAGAAAAGAAGTTATATGCAAAAAGGTACAAAATATACTACCCTACTAAAAAAAAGCCCCTTTTGCTAGTTTTGAAAATGCCCTAGCATTTCAGAATTGCCCTTGGCATTTCTAAAATTGCCACCTTGATGAAACCAACAATTTTTAATAGAGAGAAATGATAAGATAACATTTAGACTCAAATTTACCCAACATTTCCCAAACATTCTAGGAAGATGCTACTTACAAGAATGATATACTATTCCACTAAATTTTGAACATACAACCAATCCCTAAAACCCAAATGCAAACAAAATGAAAAATGATAATGTTAAAACATTTGGCTACAAAACTAAATTTCTTGAATATATTTCTACCAAATAAATATGTTAAAATCATAATATGAATAATATTACAAATAAAGATTCACATCCATAGAGTACATGGATGGATATATCACAAGATCGTCTACAAGGATAAATGATATAATTACTCTTAATATACACATTTTTTCAAATGGTAAAGTGCAACAAATCAAGATACAAATTAATCACTTATCCAAGCTTTCTAAATGATATCTTCAAGAAACACCAATGCTATGAAGAGGGCCAATAGAGAGTGTACCCACTACCCTACTGTGTTACCATCATTAATCACAAATATATGTCTATGTCACTATAGGCAACCACCAAGCTATGGAGAGAGAAGGTCATGGATACACCACTACTAAGGCCATTATAAAACACATACAAGGGTCTCAAAAACTATACCAAAATCCACACAAGGGTCTCACAAGACTCACCAAGGCATTACAAATATTACTCAAATCACACTACTCTGGGTTTAAATCAAAATGATAGGAGAAGAAGGTTTTACAACCCTTAAGGTATCAAAAAATCCACTAATGGAGTCTCTTGCCTCCAACCATGAGCACCAATTTTCATGCCACACTAGGGCAACACATGGTTTTTACACAAAACCCGATAGCTTCATTAAAAAGTAACCAAAATCAAAAGTTTAACACTCCATTTAATACTTCTATTTAAAGAAATGGGTGCGAGGATCTATAAAAGACACCAATACATAAAAATGAATCAAACTACCCAAGCTACAAAACTAGGCATACTGAGCGCTCTTCATAATTCATATTTTTCAATGAACAAGGAAACAACTAAAAATTAAATAAACAAAGAAGAATACTATGAGGCCCACTTCTCCTCATGATCACATTTATTTTGATAAGACTTGTCATTCTAATAACACTCATGGATATGCTATTACACTTTGTTATGATCAGACACTTATACTATGTTTAGAATAGTAGTTGATTATCTGCTTGGATGATGAATTGGTCAACTAATAATTATGGACTTGTTTACATTATTTATATCCAAGTACAGAATTCATATTTATCTTGTCATTATGGATCAAATTTAGAATTAATTTAATTGTGCAATGATGAGTCTCAATATAATTTTAGATAGATATTATGTGTTTTATGCAATTGTGTGAATGCAATTTCAATAATGGATTAAACTTATCATTGCCCAGATTGGATTTTTATTGAAACATGATAATGTTGGTTAATTATGATTTATCTATGGTATGTATATTTATTTAATTGTAAATTTTTCTTTGGCTATTATCTTGGATATATTGACATTTGGGTGCAAGTGTGCAGGTTATTTCATGACCAATGGAAAATTGTGGAGATTCTCAAGAAACCATTATTTTGATTCTCCACTATACCTAGGCCTTACCCTAAGAGGGGATTAAGGTATTCCTGTGTAAATGTGTTGTATGTAAAATTTTGTTAATTAATTTTTAATTTATGATTATTCTTATTATTGTTAAGTTGGGATTTGGTTAAGTCCCCTTAAATGTCAAATCTTAGATTTGAATTTAAGAGGAAATTTTAGAGATCTTTCCATGTTATTTTTCTTATTATGTGAGTCAAATTAAACCCCTAAAGTGATAACCTACGAGATGGGTCCATGTTTAAGTGTTTAAAATGTGTTTTAGAAGAATCTAGAGCCTTCAAAAGTGGCTTGGAAGATAAGTGATGAGATTTGGAAGTAAATCTAATTTGTGTAGCAAAGTTAATTTTTTCGTAGATTCATTGTATTTAGACAATTGTTCTTTATTTAAACTTGAAGCTTTGTTTAGAATTGGATTTTTTATTTTTGAATTTATCACATTTTGTTTTAAAGTTGGTTGGAGAAGAGAAGAATAGGAAGAGATAGAGAGCTTTGGAGAAGGGGAGTTGAAGAGATTGGATCAAGAGATTCCCAAATTTTGTTGAAGTATTGAGGTAGGATCTTAAGCCACTTTATAGTGTATATTTTGTTTTTTGTTGAAATGATGCTTGAAATCTCGCTTATTTTTAATGAATATTCTTGTTATTGCATGAAATCCCTCTTGTTGTGTTGGTATTATGTGTTGAAGTTTATTTGAGATGGGTGATATGTGTTTTGGGTGTAGATCTTCTGAATTGGGTTAAGAGCTCCACCCATGTAGTGGGGTTGAGAGAGGTGTGGACTCTCTCTTGGAGAAAATATACTCAATCTACATTTATTTTAAAGCATGAGTTGTTAGTGTAAATAGGGACATTATCAAACTAGTTGGCTAATAACTCTTTCCTAGTTTGACCTATTCACACTATATTAAGTCCAACTTTGGACTTCTTACCTTTTTGTCTCACTGCAACATGTGTCCTTAGCTATGCAAGACACCTATTACATTTTGACTTGTCACTTGCCCTCACACATGTCATGTGAGTTAGACAAGTGTTGCATACTTGTAGGGGTAGTTAGTAGTTGATTCCTACCTTCCTACCTCCTTGCCTATTTATGCAATACTTCTCTTTGTATTTTACACACTCTCATTTGTATATGATAGATATGTTATTGTGCTCCATTTTTCACTTGTGGAAGGTTATGCTATTTGTGCTTGCTGATCTTGTCTGCTCCAACATGGTATCGAATCCATGCTTGCACATTCCTTCTCGAATCAGTGACTCCAACATTTAGCTCTATCATCAGAGCATCATGGAGCCAAACCAACCTCACCGTTGATTTCAGAAGGCCCAAGACAATCAAGGTGACCCTTCGAATGGAATTTTTTTGGTAAAATCAAGTTTTTCAAAAAAAATTGCCCCTAGGGTTTGTACAGCGTCTACAGATTTTTTTTGCCAAAAAAGGAAAATTTTAGGAGAGGGCAATTTTTTCCCCTACAACTGGTTGACATTTGTTTTTGGGTCAAAATAATTTGCCTTGTAGGTTTTATAAAGGAAGTTACAGGGCTAGCTCGACCCCATCTCACCTGCTCGACCATGACCTCGACTTGGCCCCAATCAAGCATTCAAGATTTTGTTGTTCCAGGTTTCTGGCCATTTGAGGCCCTGTTTCAGATATGAGCATTCTCTGGTTCCCTTTGGTTCATTTTCAGGCCGTGTCTGATCTCCACGACCCTTCATTTGACAAATTGAACCATTATCTCTACATGGTCAACCCCTTCATTGTGGCATTCTACGGCCTCATAGGCCCTTGCATCAGCTTGCTAGGCCCTAAGGCCTCTTTCAATTTAGTGTTTAGTGTCTTAAAAACTCTGCGAATGGTCATATCTATGATCGACGCTTCTTCAGTTTTGGAAATATGAGTGTGTGCTTATCACATTGCCCACCATTTGGCGTCCTTCACAAGTCTCTATGCCCTCAAATCAGCTCGATCCCTTGTTATTTTCGTCTTTTTTAGCCAAAGCACATATTCATTCGGCTTCTCCTTTCAATGGCCTACTTTGCTTTCTGCAAGTCATGAAGGTCCCATGCAGGCCTTGATGACAACTCCCGTCCTCCAAGCTCTCTTGTCACACAATTTAACTTCATTGTTCGGGTTTTTTGTTGGGCATTCCACCTTGGGCTCCTCTAGCCACCTCGGCCCTCATTTTCTGCCAGAGATCCTCAAACGTGGAGATTTACATATCTCACTCGCAGGTTCTAAAGAAGTACATGGTTGTAGTTGTTTGTTTCAACACACCAGTCGAAGCTCTGTTTGAAGGCTGACCTGCCTTCATAATCTGTCGCCATTTTCATAGTCTAGGGGGTCGACCACACGTTTCCTGCATTTGGTCAAAGACACTATAAGCTTGCTCTCTGATCACTAACCCTGGTCAATGATTGCACATCAGAGCCATGGACAAAATATGAAGTCGCAAGCTTTGGTTGAGGTCACTTTTTCAATTGAAGGTCGAAAGTCCCAGCATCTTGTTGACTTCCATTGCTTGGTCGTTGTCTTCACCAATCGCTTCCATCACTTAGTTGTTTCTTGTTCTGTGGTGAGGCATTTTCACACCACCACATAGTCATCATCGGATTAGGCCCCTGTTTATTCACAGTTTGAGGCCAACATTCAACATTTCAAGGTTGTCGTTGAGTTTTTTTTTTTTCCCAATAAGAGACATCAAATTTCCACAGTCCATAATGATTGTAGTTCAATATTTCTGGAATTAACTGTGTGCAAGTTTTTAACCTCAACATTTCGGATCAAACTCCATGATCCATCATCAGGAGGAAGAACAAGAGAAGAGAGAAATAGAATTGCCAAGATATTTCAAACGTTCACCACGTTTATTTCTCTTTGGCCGCAATTTGTTGAATTAGTTACATGAATGCTAAACCATGTGGACTTCTCTCTAATGGTCACAATTTCTTGGTTTGACATGCTGGCCATTTTATGGGGTTGTTCCTTCACATCTGCCGCCATTAGCATAAATTTCTACTGGGCATAACTTACACCCTAGTTATCAAAATTTTGCAAACCTTTTTTGAAATTGCTTAGAATTTCACAAAGAATTCATTAGTGCAAGTAAAATTCAGTTTTGGATAGCCATTTAAAAAAAAATTGTAAAAATATCCATGTGTTATAAATGGATGATTTGGCTTCCAAACTTGCACAAATTGTAATTTTATTTTGTACATCTTTTTGAGGGGGCCTATGTTTCAACACTAATCATTTTGGGGGGAAGGCAAACTTTCATTTCTGCTTTGATGGTGCTTAAAATTTGATCATGTATATTGATGTGGATGACACACATAATCCCTTCCATTCGAGTATTCTCAAAAAATCTCGTAATAAATGGAAGATCAAATGTGGATATTGTGGGATAAAACAACATACAATAGAATAATGTCATCATCATAGAATCGATGACTAAGACAACAAGTTCTTCATGCATATCAAATTTATATTGATCGCTATAAAGCACTTGCAGAAAAATCTCATCTCACTAAGCCAACTTGTGAGACACCACCAATAGTTGGGTATGTACATTGTAGTCAGATGACTTACATTGAGATCTCATCTCCACCATCACTTGTTTCTACATCTGAATCCAAAGTTGATATCTCCATGGCTTCCAATGATTCTATGCACAAGGATATGGTTATCATCTTTCCAGATCCACCAAATTGGGATGCATATCTACTCGACAGTTCGTGTCTTTTTGTAGAGTCTCGCATCGTAGATTTGGGAGACACCATTGAGGATATTCGTCTTCTATTTGATGTCAGCTTTAATGAAGTTGTATCACCATATTCATCTTTAGATATTATTGTTCTTGCCTTGCTTACATCAACTTCTATAGTGATAGATTTCACAAATATTTGAGTCCACATATCTGACTCCATCATGTATTTTGACACCCTCTACAATAGTATCAGATTCTTCTGAGTCCAGTTATTGCCATACATCCATGGTTCTTGTTCTTGAATCTTTTATGGTACTTGATTCATTCTATCAACATTTGTCACATAATGGCATTGTCTTGGGGATACTTGAGCATCCTTCAAAGATATCATTTGAGTCTTTGAATCATGTGCATAATTAAGAGACATGCATATTTCTTGTTGTATGTTCCTATTAGGAATGGGAAGATCACTTGCACACTTCTGTGGTTCGATTTCTTCCTAAGGGGAGAAATGTGGTTCAATGTTCATGTATCATCTTCGGCATCTAGTGTCGAGCTTCTACACACACTATAGGAGGTATTTTGAGGGGAGGCTGCATGGTTAGTCTTCTTATATCAGTTTTGGGAGGATCCATTTCCTCGCATGGAGTTCATCACTTCAATTTTCTGGGGGGGTCTCATAGACCTTCTCATCTTTTCTCTCCTACGGGGAGAACATCATATTGTACATTAGTGTTAGAAGTAGTCCTTGGGGGGTCATGTATATTCCTCTTTCTATCTTTCTTCTTCACTTGTACAATTCATTCATGCATCATTTCTCTTTTGGAGGAAAGTTTTTTTCCCACAAGGTTTTCTTTCTTTCTCCACTTTATGAGAAATTTATTTTTACATGGGTACCTATCATGGCCTAGTAGCTAGAACCCATCATCATCTTTGTATAGATTCTCCCTAAGTTGCACTTAAGGGTGGGTGTTAGTGTAAATAGGGACATTATCAAACTAGTTGGTTAATAACCCTTTCCTAGTTTGACCTATTCACACTAGCTTAAGTCCAACTTTGGGCTTCTTACCTTTTTGTCTCACTTAGACATGTGTACTTAGCCATGTGAGACACCTATTTTATTTTGACTTGCCAATTGCCCTCACATGTCATGTGAGTTAGACAATTGTTGCATACTTGTAGGGGTAGTCAGTAGTTGATTCCTACCTTCCTACCTCTTCCTCCTTGCCTATTTATGCAAGGCTTCTCTTTGTATTTTACACACTCTCATTTGTATACGATATGCTATTGTGCTTCATTTTCACTTGTGGAAGGTTATGCTGTTTGTACTTGTTGATCTTGGCTGCTCCAACATGGGTGCCTTTACATATTTGTGTGAACTGTGTTTTTTAGTGTTATAAGGAGAAATTATGTGGGGGTTGTAGTATTTTCAAAGCATTGAGTGCCTTTGTATTTGATATGTGATATCACGGGATGCAAGAAAAATACTTTGTGGATTTATGGCCATGATATTATGGGAGGTGTGAATTGGTGATGAAGTATTATTATGTGTTTTGGTGTATGTTGGTATTTGAAAAAAAATATTTGATGTCATTTTTATTTTCTCCAAGAGATTAATGTGTCCCCTTGACTCCCCCTTTTCTATAAGTCTTGATAAGATTCATATGTTTTATGTTAGCCCTTGGGTATTTTATAAAGTTGTGTATTCCTTGTTGATGTGAAACCTGGTTTCTTGAGGCCTCCTAACTCGAGGGTGGGCTTGTGAGCAAGTCCTATGGTTGGAAGGCGAGCAAATCTTTATTGGCTTGGATGTGAAACTTTATTTTTTGTAGATTTGGGATGAACTGAAATATGACAAACTTGTATTTGATGAAGGTTTTATATGGGTTTTGAACCTTCTCTTGAAGCCATTAGACTATTGTAAACACTCTTTTAAGAGGATGCAATTATTTTCACATTTGTGCATATGGAACTCTAGATTTGTTTAGAAAAGTGATTTATTTTTTGTTTATGCATGTGAGAGTTGTAAAATGAGAGATCTACTTATATGTCTATTCTATGGAAAATAGATTTATTTGTATAATCATTGTACAAGAAAAAAATATATTGCAAAATTTCTCAAAAAATATTATAGGGTCAACTTCAAATTATCATATCTCCCTTAATACTGATTCAAATATTTAATGTGACCACTTTTTAGAAAGTTCTTGAAGTTCTCTTTCCATTGAATTTAAAATCTATTTGTTTGAAGACCTGTGTGAGATATACAACCCTCTATAAGAAATCTAGCCCTTGTTTGTTGATAGAGATAGACTTTTAGATGAAATTGATGTAGTTGCTCATGAAGTCATTCTAGATTCCAATAGCATATACTTGAAAATTCTCCTCTTGATATGGTTGAAAATGTTGATTGATTGAGATTTGATTAGAATTAATGGTTAGGATTGAATAAGAGAAATTATGACACTTTTTAGGGATATCATTATATGAATGGGTAGGATTAAAAGATGTAAAATAGGTAGGATTAAAAGATGTAATATAAAATAGATGATGGAGATTTATTAGTTGTTTGATTTTTATTTATTTTTAGTTAGTCATATTACTTTTTAGATTTACTTATTTAATCATGGATGGGACACAATTTAAAATTTAGTTGTGTGGTGGGTTATTATAATTAATATTTTATATCATACTATATTTTAAGATTTATTGATGCTCTAATTTTTAATATTTCATTATTATTTAGAATTTAATTAAGATAGATGAGTGATTTAGTTTTTATTATGTATAAAGTAGATTTTAATTATATTAAATGTGAGATTAAATCAAATTAATTTTTGGGGGTTTTGATATAATTTAATTTAATTAATGTGTTTTAGAAAATTTAGTTGAGTATTAAGTTATTAAAAAAATATTTTGTTAAGATGGATATGTAAATTGTGGCACATAGGGTTGGTAGAATTTAATAAATTTTGTTGATAATTAATTTAATCAAATTAAATTAAATTGGCCTCATAATATGGTTTTGTTAGAAAATAGTTAAATAGAATAAATAAATAATTAATTAAATAAAAATTTCTTATAAATATATAGATTAGTTAATATCTTATAAGCCTTTGTTGTTAAAAATTTTATAGTGAATTTTAGAAATTAAAATGAGTTGGAGTTTTTAATTACAACAAAGGGATAGAGCCCTCACCAACCCTTGAGAGGCTCTTCTGGAGAGACAAGCCCTGTAGTGGTCTTCTTGATTACAACAAAGGGACAAAATCCTCACCAACCCAGCAAGGCTCTTCCTGAGAGACAACATCCTTGCTTGAAGTCGTTGGTAGCTTGTGTCCTAATGTTAGATAGGAAAGATTGATAATTAGTGTATAATTGATTAGAGATCTTTTTTCCTATGTAACAATTGTTTTTCTGAATATGAAGAATTTGATGGAGGTAAGGTGTACTTGGGTGATGATTCTCATTTAAATATTGTTGGTCATGGTAAAGTTAAAATCATATTTCTTGATGGTAAAATAAAAAGGATTAATGGTGTATTGCATATCCTTGGATTAGCACGAAATTTATTATATGTGAGAAAACTAATAGATGCAAGTGTGTAGGTAGTCTTTTCTAATATATTATACAAGATGGTAAGAGGTGCTATGGTGATTTCTAGAGGTGTTAGATTTGGCACATTGTATAAGCTTGATGCATGCATTATTGAGTGCAATAGTACTTCTGTGAAAAGTAAATCAGTGACTACTTCATTGGAAAAGGAGAGGGTTTCATTTTCAGTGGATGGTCTTGGCTTTTGGGTACCTAAGGGTGCTCTTTGTTCTGAATAAAAATTGCTTGTAGAGAAGACTATGTTATAGCACCAGAGTTTAGGCCGCATAGGAGAAAAGAGTCTAAAGACCTTGAAAAATAAAAACTTTGTTGAAGGGTTGACTGATTGTAATCTTGATTTTGATTTCTATGAGCATTGCATTTATGGCAAACAAAACCGTGTTCAGTTTTACTTGAGTTCTCATAAATCTTATGGTGTATTGGATCTTATTCATTTTGATGTGTTTGGTTCTATAGATGTTCCTTCCATTGTGAAATCAACATATTATGTTTCATTTATTGATGATTATAGCAAAAGGACATGGGTATATTTTCTAAAGAATAAATCTGAAGGTTTTAGTCTATTTAAAGAATTTAAAAAAATGGTTGAGTTGTAGACTAGAAAGAAAATAAAATGTTTGAGGACTGACAATGACAGTGAATTTTACTCTAATGATTTTGATAGATTATGTAAAGATTGTGGCATTCAAAGACAAAATATAACTCTGTATTCTCCACAACAGAATGAAGTTGCAGAAAGAATGAACATGACATTGATAAAGAAGGCTAGGAGTATGCTTAGTGGTGCTAGTCTAGAAAAAAGGTTTTGAGCTGAAGTTGTTGCCACTACTTGCTACCTGATTAACAGGTCTCCTACATCAGCTCTTATTGATAAAACACTTATGGAGGTGTGGTCGGGGCACAAGCCTTCATTAAGAAATCTTAGAGTTTTTGGTTGTGAGACATATGCACATGTGCCAAGGAGAAGTGAACAAAGTTAGAGAACAAGGCTATGAAATGTATCTTCATTGGGTGTAGTAATGGTGTGAAAGGATACAACCTTTGGGACCTTGTTGAACAGAAGGTAGTATATAGTAGAAGTGTTATTTTTAGAGAAACTAAGTCTTCTTCTATTACATTGCAGCCAAAACAAAGTAAACAAAAATATGTGATTCAACTCCCTTCTACGCTTGATAAAGTACAATCGAGGCCCCTAGATAGACAAGAAGTTAAGGAGAGCTCATCTATCTCTGAATCTTCAGAAGATGAGGAAGAACCTCCAACTCATCTTGTTCAAAGGTCTACAAGGCATAGACAACCACCTGAAAGGTTTTCGCCTAATGATTGGAGATGTATTTTTTTGTTGAATATTAACATAGATGAACCTAGATTTATAGAAGAGGCATTAGGTATTAATGTAGCAGAGTCTTGGAAGATTTCTATGGATGAAGAAATGACAACTTTGAAAAAGAATGATACATGGGACCTAGTGACATTGCCTGAAGGACGAAAACTTGCTGGTTCCAAATGGGTGTTCAAGAAAAAGATTGGTTTAGATGGAGGTATTGATAAGTACAAAGCTTGGTTGATTGCGAATGGTTACTCTCAGATTGAGGGTGTTGATTACGGTGAGATATTTTCTCCTGTTGCAAAAATGACATCCATTAGATTCTTTCTTTCTATTGTCGTTGCTTATGATCTAGAGGTTGAGAAAATGGATGTGAAAATGGCATTCCTTCATGGTGATTCGGAGGAGGATATTTATATGACATAGCCAGAGCACTATATGGTGAAAGGTAAAAGTAATTTGGTCTGTAAATTGAAAAAATCTTTGTATGGCCTCAAACAAAGTCCTAGAATGTGGTACCAAAAAATTGATACATATGTGTTGAGTTTGGGATTTGAGCATTCTTGTCACATCCCTAATTTTGACTATGTTTTACTTTTACTTGAAGGTAATTAGTAGTTAATTTTACATGATTTAATGATTTAACATTAAGTGAAAATGTTAGGATAAATCAATGATTTTATGAGTATGATTAAATGCATAGAATTTAGACATGTGTTTATATGTTATTTTGATTATTTATTCATGATGTATATGGATTAACTAATGATACACTAATCCTAGTTTGGTGATTATGAGTTGTAACAAAGAAATATATTTCCACCCCTGTTATGGAGAAAAAGAGGGTTTGTGGATGAGGTTGATAGTTTAGTTAGATCCTCCTTTCACTACATACATTCAAGGACATTAAATCGAGTCGAATCACAACTTTTTCAAGAGGACTCAACTACAGGTTTGGTGTCACTTGAAATGATAAGGAAATTTGGAATTTGTTAACTAAATTGTTAAATCTTGGTCCAATTAAGACTAAAACCCTAATTATGCAAAATTGTAAGCAAACGAACGAAACCCGTGTTGAACACAAGGAATACTGAGAGAGGGGGGTGAATTAGTATTCTATAAAACCATTCTTTCACATGTTCTTTACTCCATTTACCAAATTCAATAACACGAAAGTAAAATAAACATAGGAAGAGTAGCCACAAAGTCAAAACACATAGATACTAGGATTTTTACATGGAAAACCCCAAAAGGGAAAACCACGGTGAGTGTTAGCTCACAATATATTATAATATCAAAATCAGATTATAGAAAAGCTCACTGTCTTAGCGCTCACTACCCAAGGACTCACTGTCCAAAGAAGTGCTCACTGCAATAGGCTCATTGCCATAGAGAAAAGAAGATAGAGAAAGGGTGGCTCACTGGGCCAAGAAAGAACAATTACACATACATTTGTTGAATGCTAGAATACTATTCCAATGATAGCTTAAAATACAGATTCAAAGGTCTTCATCATGCTTGCTCTATTTCTCTGCCATGTTCACATATGCTCTGTTCTTCAGTCTTTTGAACCCTTACTGCACTTTCCAGATCTCAAGAATCATCTTAGATCGCACACACATCAACTTCGCAATGCATTCCTACCTCAAACATCGAAATCCATCAAGTATTTATACCCGCATCAAGATTTAACTCAAAACTGGGTCAGCTTTCGAGAGATAAAACGTGTACACAAAAACTTATACTTAGTTGGCTTGAATTCTTTACACGTGAAATTATGCGGAGCTACACAATCCTTCAAGAACCTTCATATAGGTGTGGACCTATTATAGAACCACTTGGAATAATGATCCAAGTAATATATCTTTACCGCACATTGATCCAATATGAGTGTCAACTTCATTCTTAAGTATACACTTAACCAAATCTACTATCATAACACAACTTCTACTGTGGACCACATGGGACTCTAAGATTCATATCAAACACTCATTATGCATCACCAATCATACCTTCAAAACTGTGAGTCATGATATTCATATGTGGCAAAGTGCAGATCTCTGAACTGTTGTCTCTATCACTGTGAACTACTGTCAACCTGAATGCCGATACTTAGGAGCTTGTAGACGATCATCTTATGAACTTAAGACTTTACAAATCTAGAATTAGATACTCCTAATATTTGTTTACAACACCTTCCAATCGCAAATCAAAATAACCAATCACAAGGAATGCAGACTGAAATACTTAGGTGTTCTTCACTGTTTGTGACTGAACTCAGATAATCCAGACTTAAGTAATTCAAGGTATAACTTCTAGAGATTGCTAGGACATGAAACTTAGAACATGGCATCATTAGAAAACCATGTGTAACATACTAGAACCGCATACCAAAATCTTCATCTGCGGAGGAGTACCAATTGGATCTCTGTCACCAACTCAATAAGCTACCAATACTTAGTTAATTTTGGACCAAAAATGTTGTACACAACTTGTCTTAAGACTTATCCCCAATCATATCTGATTGTTGCCATCAATGAAAACATATCTCAATCTCAACAGTAGTGTCTCTTGACCATGTTGCCAACAATCTCCCCCTTTGGCATTGATGGCAACACTTAGTGAAAAATGCTCATACTACTCCCCCTTACTATGTACACTCTGTTTTTCTTCTTCCCATTAGGTATTTAGCCATTTTTATCTAGTTCTTCTTCTCCCCCTTTGACATCAATGACAAAGGTGTGTGATCCAAGTGTATGTACAAGTTGTCAAATTTTCAAAATTGTTATTCTATTATTCGCATATTTACAAATGAAGTTAAGAACAAAAAGTCTTACAATTTTGCTGGGAGAATGTCAGAATAAAGTTGCCTTAGCTGAGCTACATCTTGATCCCATCAATTTTTAACATCACTCAAAACTAAGATGTGTCCATTGATTTGGGACACCATATCTTCTGCCTTCTTTAGAGTAGCAGGGACTTCAGTGATTTGCATTGTTTTCTCTACAACAGCTCAGGGAGATAGTCTAGCTATTGATGTAATTTTGAAGCTTACTATCTCCCTGAGCTGGCCCATTTTGTGTTTGATAGTCTCCTTTTGATTTTGCAGTTTATGAATAGTAGAGTGAACTGCTTCTATTTCAGCTCATTGAGTCCCAAAGGGATCCTTTACCAGATCATAGCTCCTAGATATCCTAATGATCTTATCTTCCATCTCATTTATTTTCTCCTTTATATCCTTTGTTGTATCCGACCAAGAGAGATAATGTTGGTATATTTCACTTGCTTCTTTAATTGTCATTTGTGCATACTCTATACTTTTTTCTAACAATACTTTATCTTGAGAGGATTTATATTTAACTCTACTAGCCTTTTAGCATCATTTTCTGCCCTTACTTTCTTTTCTGCAACCTTTTCAAAGGATTCAAAATGTAAACTTACAGAGTCTAATAGTCTTTTGAATTGTTCAGTGGGGGCTAGAGATGTGTCCTTCTGCAGTCCAAGCATCAATTTTTCTAAAACACCAGATGTCTTATCAATGAGCTCACTGTCTTGAATATGAGACCTCAAGATTTCTTCCTGAGCCTTGGCTTGAATAATTGACACTAATTTAAATTTCTGCAGAGGTGGCATGGAGGCTAAGTTGATTGGCCCTTGCAGCAACTCAAGTGTATCCAAAAACTGAGCTTCTTGCTGCTTCTCCAAGAATTCTCTGACTAAATCAACAGGATCTTGTGTGACTATAGTAGTGTCTCTTGCCATATCATGAGATAATTCTTCTTCTCTTGTCTGCTCTAGAGGTGTTTGGTCCATAGGTTCTTGCTCATTGGTTTTGTGTTCCGGTGTAGGGCTAGCCTTAGCATGTTCCTCACCCTGATCTCCCCCAATAACAGTTTCATTTTGTTTCGGAGGTGCTTCTATATTCTCAGGAGTTTTATCCTCATCTTGTTCTTTCATCTCTTCATCTCTTCTTGGGCCTACTGGAGGATTTTTCTCTGTTTGATTTAAGCCCTAATCTAAGCTGACTTTCGGAAGGGAAGTGTCATCACCAACAATTGGTTCTTCCTTGTGATTAATTGTTGGGATATTGAGCTCTCTTAAGACCTTAAGAGTTATTTTCTCTATGTCCTTTACCAGTTTCTCTATGTCCCCAGACATCAAAGTATTTGTTCTTGTCTTTATGTCAAACCTTTTTCCAAGTATCTTGGCAACTTTTGTTTTCTCCTCAGCAGTTATATCTGGACACAATTCTATCAATGCATGTTCTCTTAACTCCGAATCTTTTGCCATTGCTGCCTCCTTTCTAGCAAACATGATATTGCCCAAGCTATTTGGCAGATCTATAATTACCTCAAGGAGAGCCTTATTAAACATTTTCAAAAATTTAATCACTATAGTTTTAATGATGCCTTTATCTGCATCATTATACTCATCATATAGTTGTGCTATTGGCTTAAGATTTCCATGAGCTGCCAAAGCGTTCAAGGTACCCTCTAAGGTTATTGTGGCCTTTGCTTCCTTGGACTCTGTTTGCCTTGGCTTTTTCTTACTTTTTCCCTTATTAGAGGGCTTCTCCTGTCTACTTCCGGAGACTTCACTAGCCTTGGTCTTCATTTTCTTTACTTCTTCATCTGATTCAGTCTCCTCTTCATCTACTCCCACACTTGCATACATCCTTTTACCTTTAGTTTTCTTCCTTTTGTGCATTTCAACAGTGGATTTCTTTGTGGGTGCTTCCACACTCATTGAAGGAGTGGGATTAGAGGACTTAGATGCAGTTTCAGTAGAGGTTGAACCTCTTGTTGTCCTCTTAGGTACTGCAGGCTCCTCTGCTTTCTTCTTAGGATTTTTCGGAGCCTTTACCAGTTTATCTTGCTTCTTTTCTCTAGCTGCCCTTTTTTCTTCTACCTTTGCTCTTGTTTTTGCAATTTGTTCTTTAGTAAATCCCTTGCTCTAGGCATATTCCTTTGCCATTTTCCTAGCCTTCTTTATAATTTTAGGCTTTCTCAATTAAACATGTACTTTGACTGAGATTTCTTCATATGTTCCAAACCTTTCTTCAGTGGGATCTCTGGGCTTGCTCAACATGAGGTTAGCTGAGCCAATTAACACTTCCTCAGTTACTTCAGACCCCAAAGGAGGAACCCATATTGTCCTTGGATCAACAACTACCATTATGCATTGATCTTTAGTTACAATAAAACATATGTCATCTTTGTATTTCTTAATTACTGATCTAGGTATTCTTGCCCTAGATTGCATGGCCTTTTGAAAGTTTTTGAAATAACCCCACAGGGTTGCATTTTGTGCATCATGACTACCTATGCTATTCAAGTGATTCCTAATTTGTATGGCAACTGGTTTGTTATCAAAGCAGATCAAATTCTTCATTCCTGGAAGTTCTTTCAAGAAGTAGAAGAATAGGAAAATAATCAATGTACTGTATTTGAATGGATATTTTGACTCTTTGGTCTTCTTCAAGTTTTCCATCAACTGTTGCCGGAGCAACTCACAGAGGTCATAGTCAACATTCTTCTTGATAAACTCATATGCAGTGTGGATGGCAGTACTAGAGAAAGAGTTCTCACAGTTTCTAAAGTATATCTTATATCCGACTATCATAGATGCAAATCTCACTGCATGTTCTTCAATGGAATTCACTGTCAATGCCCTTTTGTCGAATTGAGTGTCAGTTTCCTCAATTACAGTACTATTCTTCACAACTTTTAGCACTGGCACATTTCCAATGGAATTTAATCCTATTACAGCCCTAATTGCTTCCTTTGTGATCATAAAGGGTTCTTCAAGCCACATAAACTCATCGTGAATTCACTGAGCACATACCAGACCCATTTGTCCTCTGCAAACATTGGGAAGTCTACATATTGTATGAATTTCTTTTCTATCAACGCCTTGTATTCTTCCTTCAAATCAAAATCATCACTACTCAAATGTTTCAGGTGCAGATCTATAAGTTGGCTACTGCCAAGTTCTTCTAGGGCAACATGAATATATGCCCTAATGTCTTCCTCATGAATTACACCATATGGTACTTTTGAATACACCACTAGGGTCAAATTCCATTGATTTAAAAGGATGTTTCTTAAATTTTAGTCAGGGCCTTTCTTTGATGTCTATTACTGGTGGGGTCAACATGATTTCGCAATAATTCAAACAATTTCTTAGAGAAGTTTCAACTGTAAATACATTTTTTTCACCGAATTAGGGTTTCGTCACTTTGAATCACTGGAAATCACTGGAGTTGCTTAGGGTTTCACTTCTGGTCTCCTTAGATACTTGAAAACTTGAATGCAAAGTGATAATTCCTTCATATGCAAGCCTTTTAAACTTTATTTACCAAAACCTAATTGCCATAAATGCCAATTTCCAAAAATCTATTGAACACTTCACTGTCAACCACAGACGATCAAGATTGCTCCACAATGCACCACATTAGACCTTTTTCTACCGGTAACTTCTTCAAAAGATTCATCAAATATCTCTTTAACTCATATCCTCGTGCTAGATCTCAGCACCAACTATCTGGCTAGGAGATCAAGATTTTCAATAAAAGCTTCCCCTGAGCCAGAGCTCCCAATTTACTTCTCGAAGGAAGTATATGCACTAGAGGTTGTTGCGGATCCATACTTGACCTCATTCACATCCTTCTTAATCCATATTTTGCTCATTTCCTTCTTGGTTTCTATCATATCATCCTTGCTCTTTCCTTTATCTTCCCTATGCTGTTTTTTCCTTTTTTCTGTAGGATTATTTCTTTTCACATTCTTGCTTCTACAGAATTTTGCAATGTGTCTAGGTTTATTGCAATAGTAGCAAACAACATTCCTTTGTCCTTGGTTCCTTCCATTGATTGGATTAATCCTTGATCTGCATTGGTTATCCATATGCCCAAATCTATTGCATGTAAAGCATCTTCCATTGAAAGATTGAGTATTCCTTTCATTGTTGAAACCATTCCTTATCTGAATTCTACATTCATTTGCTCTATGACCAGTTCTCTTGCAATTGAAACATTGACTAGAGAATGATGGAACATTTTGATTCAATTTGCGCCTACACTAAGTAGCCTTATGACCAAACATTCTGCAATTAAAACAATAGCTATTGAAATATGGGTACCTTTAAGCATTTGGTTGCCTGACCGAAGGTCTTCTAGGTTTGTTTCTTTGATTCTGGACCTAGTTACCTTTGACTCTCTTCATCTCAGTGTTAACTTGTTTTGATTTAGAACTTTCTCCTCTTTCAAAACCCAAACCTTGCTTGTCATTTGGACTTTTTTGACTGTCAATCAACTCATCAAGCTTTGCAAATATTATTTTGAACTTTTCTTTGTAACTATTAGCTATTTCTAGATCATGTTTCATAATCACATCTTTTGCCAGCTTTTCACATTCCTCAGACTTGCCTTTCACAACTTGATTTAAATGCTCCTCAACCTTTTCTTTTTCTTCAATTAGCTTTGACAGACTATTCAAAGTTTCATTTTTTTCTTTCAATTATTCACTTAGATCTTTGATCCTTTCCTTGGATTTCTTGACTTGCACCCTTAGCTTTAGGACACATTCATCAGCTTCCCTAACATTTTCCTTCAGATCCTGGATATCTGCTTCAGACTTATCATGATCTTCAAGAGCAATTTTTAGTTCTTCATTGCTGACATATATGCAATCATCAATTGTAACACTACCTAGATGAATTACTTCTGGAGGATTAGGATGTCTTCTAGCTGTCATGTGTTCACTTTCCCAGATCTTCCTTAAGCTGTTAGGCTTCTTCCAAGGAACCTGGATCTAATACCAATTGTTGAACACAAGGAATACTGAGAGGGGTGGGTAAATCAGTATTCTATAAGACCATTCTTGCACATGTTCTTTAATCCATTTACTAAATTCAATAACATGAAAGCAAAATAAACATAGGAAGAGCAGCCACAAAATCATAACACATAGACACCATAATTTTTACGTGGAAAACCCAAAAAGGGAAAAACCACGATGAGTGTTAGCTCACAATATATTATAATATCAAAACTAGATTATAGAAAGGCTCACAGCCTTATGGCTCTCACTGTCCAAAGAAGTGCTCACTACAATAGGCTCACTGCCATAGAGAAAAGAAGATAGAGAAAGGGTGGCTCACTCCAAAGAAATAACTATTACAAATGCATTTGTTGAATGCTAGAATACAGTTCCAATGATAGCTCAAAATACAGATTCAAAGGTCTTCATCATGCCTACTCTGTTTCTCTGCCCTATTCACATATGCTCTGTTCTTCAGTCTTCTGAACCCTTACCTCACTTTTTGGATCTCAAGAATCATCTTAGATCGCACACACATCAACTTTGTAATGCATTCCTACGTCAAACATCAAAATCCATCAAGTATTTATATCCGCAACAAGATTTAACTCAAAACTGGGTCAGCTTGCCAGAGATGAAATGTGTACGCAAAAACTTATACTTTGTTAGCTTGAATTCTTTACACATGAAATTATGCGGACCTACACAATCCTTCAAGAGCCTTCATATAGGTGTGGACCTATTATAGAACCACTTGGAATAATGATCCAAGTAATATATCTTTACCGCACATTGATCCAATATGAGTGTCGACTTCATTCTTAAGTATACACTTAACCAAATCTACTGTCATAACACAACTTCTACTGTGGACCACATGGGACTCTAAGATTCATATCAAACACTCATTATGCATCACCAATCATACCTTCAGAGCCGTGAGTCATGATATTCATATGTGGCAGAGAGCAGATCTTTGAACTGTTGTCTCTGTCACTGTGAACTACTATCAACCTGAATGTCGATACTTAGGAGCTTGTAGATGATCATCCTATGAACTTCAGACTTTACAAATCTAGAATTAGATATTCCTAATATGTGTTTACAACACCTTCAAACTACAAATTGAAATAACCAATCACAAAGAAATGTAGACTGAAATACTTAGGTGTTCTACACTGTTTGTGACTGAACTCAGATAATCTAGACTTAGGTAATTCAAGGCATAACTTCCAGAGATTGCTAGGACATGAAACTTAGAACATAGCATCATTAGACAACCATGTGCAACATACTAGAACCGCATACCAAAATCTTCATCTGCGGAGGAGTACCAACTGGGGCTCTGTCACCAACTTAGTAAGCTACCAACACTTAGTTAATTCTGGACCAAAAATGTTGTACACAACTTGTCTTAAGACCTGTCCTCAATCATATCTGATTGTTTCCATCAATGACAAGATCATATCACAATCACAAAAATAGTGTCTCTTGACCATGTTGCCAATAACCTGACAAATGCTCACATTGGAAGACCCTAATGCAGATTAGATACATACCATATTTTGGATTTCAAAATGCAGAAACTTCAAGGTAAAAAAAGTGGGCGCCCAAGACCAAGGTAGTACTTTTTCTGAGGGCTTTAGGATAAAATGTGCTTCAGACTGTAACCACTTCAGAGATTCCTGGCACTACAAAACTAGAGGTCAACAGAGCGGGCACCCTTGACATTTTAGGGATATTTTTTACCTTTTTCTTCAGATTTGAAATCCTTATGCTTTGCAATGATCCTCTACAACTCCTCTCCAAAAGATTTGACACTTGTCACTTGCAATCACAAGAGAGGGGTTGGGGTTGTGGTGTTTAGGAGTTTGCCTCGGTGAAGCCACGGAATGGCATTCAATCCTTCCAACACCATTGTTAGAGAGTGTGTGTCCTTGCAAGATAGAGGAAAAAACAAACGATATGATGAATTGATTAAAGACACAAAGTAGATGTCACCTTAGTAGGTGTGAGCTCTCACAGGGAGATGAAGATCTTTCACGTCATGAGGAGATGAATTGATGAAGGTAAATCTGCAACAAACATGAACAAACACAACATAATATTGCTTTGCAACACAATGAAAGCCTTGAATATCCTTAGCACAAGATCACAAGTTTTCATTATTCATCCCTCATTAAAATGAAGTCCTAAACATGATTATATATGCATTCTCGCTATAATTTCATAATTCAAACTTAAGATGTCAACAAGGGAAACCTTTAACAGTCATCTTGCCGACATTTAAATTTTGGGCCCCGACAAAATAGGGTAGGACAAGGGCATGGGCATCCTTGTCCAGGCACCTATTTTAGGGTTGGATTAAGCTCAAGAGGGTCCCCTTAGTCCCATTTGACATGGGTTTTAGAGGATTTTGTTTTGAGATTTATTTTTAACATGCACGATTAAATCTAAAGGGTCTGAGAGCTAAACTTAGGAGGTAAAAGTCCTAGGGGGACATTTTACGACATAGCATTTAGCCCCCACTTTAATGTATGTATGATGTTACGATCAATACATGTATTAAAGTATGGTCTAAAACACATCAAACATGCCAGGCACTTGAAGCTAAGGCATACACAAAGATTAAAGAACTATTTCTAGCCCCCAGTCTTAGGTAAGCACTAGAAGACACATCACAGACACATAAAGCACAATGAAAATAGTAGGAAGCATGCACGAAATGGAGAAGACAGTATTGAAAACACACAAGACACGAAGAAGACATGAGAGAAGTCAGGCAAAATACGATGAAGACAATTGATATAACATTTTCATTTTCATATATATATATATATGCATGGAAATAAAAATTGCAATACAAAACCCCAAAAATGTAGGGGGGACTCATCGCCACACCCTTTACACTACACCAAGGGGAGAAAACATGCCATACAAAACCCAAGTGCAGGGGGGACTCATTGCCACACCCTTTACACTACACAAGAGGGAAAACACACCATACAAAACCCAAGTGTAGGGGGGACTCATCGCCACACCCTTTACACTACACAAGGGGGAAAACACGCCATACAAAACCCAAGTGTAGGGGGGACCCATCGCCACACCCTTTACACTACACAAGAGGGAAAACACATGGAAGATACACAGAAAACATGAGCACCATATAGCATGCCATAGACATACTATATGTCTTAAACACGATAAACAAGGTGATGGGAGGAGCTTATTGCTAAGTCTCACCATCTCAAACACGCTGCAAACACACCTAACGGTTGGGCTTATGCCACAACTGCCAAAAACATGCTTAAGGGAGGATAGTATCAAGATCCAACCCCACCTTTGTGGAGAACTTTTTGATAAAAGGATGTGCACTAGCTCAAGAGATACACCATCCCACCTTCCGCAAAAGGGCTTTTGAATAAAAGAATACGCACTAGATCAAGAGATATGTTATCCTGCCTCCACAAAGGGCTTCTTTGATTGCAATATGAATAAAGATGTGTACTTGCACCGGAGATACAACATCTCGCCTTATGGAGAGGGCTTACAAACACACTTCATTAGTACCAAAATCATGAGATAGATAACCTTATATATGCCCCAACCTTAAGGTGGTTGATGTCGTGTACTGATATCAAGAACATTAAGGTAGAGAGAAAACACGCAAGGAGATAAGAGCTCTCGCAAAGCCCATGCCCCCAAGGCGACATGTGCTCATGATCGCTGAATGTTTCCACAAACACATTGATAAGATATGATAAGATATCAAGAGAGGTTAGAAATCATTCTCTAAGATAACAACCAAAGCACTTTATTAAATCTATGCATGAAAATAGTCTCATCAAGGACCAAGGCTATACTCTAGGTTTGAGACCAAGGCTATACCATTGGGCTATATTGTAGATACCTCAGAACCGAGTGTAACACCAAGGTGAGATACCAATCAAAGTGTGCAAGAGCATATTGAGTGGATTGTAAAATGTTAGTCATAAGAAATGCCATAATTAAGATGAAACATCACACAGAGTGATTCTACTAGTCAAGCATTGGATATATATAAATCAACCCCATCGTCATATATGGACTAGGTCCATTTTTCTTTGCTTGCTAAAGGGAAACTTGGTCCTTATTGGTGTTTGTTTGTTTTTGTCATTCACCAACTAGGTAGAATCACTAGAAGAAGGTAAACAATAAAATGAGAAAGGAGAACAAGTGCCTTAGGAGCACCACATAGGAGGATGCCCCCAGGTCATCAACCACAACACTATGCCCCTAAGGCACGACACACAACAATAAAATAGAGGAGAGGAACAATAGAAGAATGATGATATAAATAGAAGAATGGTCACAATAGAGGTGGTCTCTCGGTATCCTTGACCTTACAAGAGTATCAAGGGTCATACTAGGAGACCTAAACAACACATAACACATCACGAGGGAACACAGCATAGAGAGAAGGCACACATAAGAGAGCATAGCATGCTACTACAAAGGTGGCCAATAGGGTTAGAAATACTTACCTGAAAACACAATCGTGCTAGCGGCTGTCGACAAGAAAATCATCATCTTCCCAATCTCGAATGCCAGTGGAGAGAGGTACATAGGGGACAAGTGCCCATTTAGATTCCTTATCCTTTAATTTATCAACCTTAAGGTCTTCTTTGTTTGTTTCAGTGTTAAGTGGTTCAATCTTTTCTTGTTGAGGTGATGAATTGTTTTGAGCCAAAGCTTGTCTTCTCTTCCTTCTTTCTCTAGCTTGTTGATTTCTTTCTCTAGCTTGTTGATTTCTTTTTGTATCTCAAAGGAAGAGGCAGATGTACTAATAATTCATGGTGATGCATGGTATTGTTTTCTATGGTATTCTCCTGATCCTTGTAGGGGTGACGAAGGAGGAACCTCAGCATATATGCCTTTTCCTTTTCATCTAGGGTTTTCTTGTAATGTCAGTTCTCTTTAGATATCGTTTGTTGAATAGGGGGACCAACCAATCAAGGTAGTACTTGTGCTTTGTAATGCCAATATTCTAAGAAGAGTTGATATGTTCACGGTTCAGGATCTTCAATAGGCTTGGGCCAAAAGGAATCAAGGATGACATTCTTTTGAGTGACCATATGTTACCATCAATTATGGTGAATGGCATGTGTACTTCCATTATGAGTAAACTTTAAGCATTTATGGATTTTGGAGGGAATAGCTTTCATAGCCTTGAGCCATGGATGGCCTAGTTTTACACAGAAGAGGTCAGATATCGAGATAATGTCAAATGATTGTTCCAAGGCTTTGTCAAACACTCGGATTACTAAGGAAATCTTCCCTAAAGCCAAGATAAGAGCTCCATTATGTGATTTTATCATCATGTCAGTAGGTTCATAATTTTCTTGTATCAAATTGTTTGAGTAGAGGAAATCTTCCATAGAGATGTTAGTTATGCAATTTGGATCAACAAGGGCTCCTTTTATAGAGGTGCCCATTATGCTAACTTCTATGTAAAGGGGACATTTGACATTCCATATTATTCTATCATGTGGTGTGAATGTAATATCAGGCTCAGGGATCTTCCTGATGCAGAGAAAGACTTAATCTTGATTCACTTGACACATTTCATACAATGATTAATCACATTCAATCATTAGGTGCATCCTAGGTCAACTTGAGCACTTTGCTCTTGTAGCCTAATGGACATTCAACAAGAAAACCAACATGATGCATGAATTATTGGACTATTCGGTCCTCTTACAATACATTCTACTAATTTCCAACCAATCATGATCAAATAATGCATAGGTTTTGTTAAACCCTCAAACAACTAGAGTTTATTCCTTTTTTGACAGGGTTTTCTTTATAACAATCATCTATAACTCCTTGTGGCCAAGACATATCGGGCTAAGATCTTGGAATCTATTAGAGGATGTAAAAATAGAGGTTTACTAAAAATTTTAGCATTTTCCACCATGCCAATCAAGAGAAATGGATTTTTTTCTCAAAACTGGAAACCTTAGTTCTATTATTAACCCACGTGCACTAATTTCCTCATAACTTGCTCATTTTAGCATGAAATTCAACCAAATAAAAAGTATTAGAATATTAAGATAGATATTTACATGGCCATCTACTTTCATACCCTATAGCAGGCTATACAAAACCATACCAAGCAAATACTTGTTTTTTTTCCAGAAAATTCACTATTTTTGCATTGTTTTTGCTATAACTTCTACAAAACGTAATGAAAATTCATGAAACAAAAAGAATTTGGAAGAGTAAACATTCATTAATTTTTCCCAATTTATTCCAAGACTATACCAATCCATACAAGTCTGTACAAGACAGAGCTTCAAACTGTTACACACAGAAACACAAGCAAAATGTGGCAAAAATGAAGTATTTTCATTCAAAATTCTCTCCAACCTCTCTTGGCATGTGAATATATCAAATATATTGAGTTACAACCATCCATAACTTCTAAACTGACTTCTAACTCCCTCAAACTAAAAATGCAAAGTTGTAAGCACTTTGCTTTGACAACACTGATAACATTGACATTTGACAACTTTTACATCTAATCATCAAAATGACCGCACATGACTTCAAATGGTCCAAAATGGTCTAAAATGACCTTATTAGAACAGAACAACCTAAATCAACCCAAAACCGAACCTTTACCAAATGACAACAAAAGTAACAAAATGGATGCTCCTGCATCATACTCATCAGGTGGAAGAATTTGAGCTCCAGCTCAAATATGAATCTTCTTTCTTGTCTTCCAATTCTTTTGCATGCTTGCATTGTTTTCTTCTTGCTAGATTACATTTGTTTCAACTGGTTCATTTGTGCTTTTCTTTCCAACAACATGCTTCTTGAGCCAAGGCCAACTTGGCATTATATATCCATGGATTTTTGCTTGTCTTCTCATGCTAGCTTTAGTTTTGATTGCAATTGTAAATTTGTTTTCTCTTTCATCCACTTTGTCTTCTTTACCTGCATAGGAAACAAACATATTAAAGAAATCATATTCTTCATCTTCATATGTCACTTCTGCATCCACCTCATGTTGTTTCCATACATTCTTTTCTCTTCATTATTCTCCAAAATCTTTGGCTTCACCTCAACCATACTAAACCATTCATTTTTATTTTTGAATTACTTATCCATTCTTTTATTCTCCTTGACATCAAAATTCTCATCTCTTGGTTCTTCTCTTGAGAACCATGCTATCTCCTTATGCTCCATGACTATCTTCTCTCTTTGGACTATCCTTGAGTCCTCTACAACTTCTTTTGTTGTTTCTTTTTCTTCTTCCTGAACATTACCCACTTCAACATCAATGCCACTATTACTTTCATTAGTTTGAGAAAATTCAAAAGAAATTTTTTCCATTTCTTTTTCAACTAGTTTTTTTAAAAGATAATGCACTTGGTAACTTTTTAATGTGATCGACGATGCTGGTGCGACACGACCTCCGGCTCCACGCGAATGCTTTTTCCCGGAGCAATGAACTGGTGAGGCCACAACACGGGGGACCTCATCCCCTAGCAAGAATACTTCAAACCCATGAGCTCGTTGGCCCAGCAAAGGCGTAATTCCTGCGAGCTCATTGGCCCAGCAGGGGTTTAAACTCTGGTGGCCGCCACTAGAATCGAGTGATTTAACCACCGAACCACGCCCTTATCGACACTTTTTCAACTGGTTTAAACATGTTTTCAAAATTAATTACCTCAACCATTACCTCATTTGTCTTTGCTTCATGTTGCTGTACATCCATCTTCTCACTTAACAACAAGCTTTCAATTCCTATGCACTCATCCTTCAAGGCTGCTAACACATATTTCTTTCCATCCTTTTCCAACTCATATGTAATGTCTTTGTTGTTATATGTCATTATCCTGCTATAATGCCACAACCTTCCAAACACAATGTGACATACATCCAAATGCATAATATCACAAACTATTTCATCCTTATAATTGCCTATTTGAAACTCAACTTTGCATTTCTCACTTACGATTACTTGGTTAGCTATTTGAAGCCAACTCACTGAATAGGGTGTGGGGTGTTGTATTCTTTTCAAACCTAATTTATCTACCATATATTCAGAAACAATATTATCCATGCAATTATCTGAAATCACAACTTGACAACATTTACCTTTGGACTTGTAGGTAGTCCAGAATAATATTTTCTTTACCATCTTGCTTTCTTTCTTCACTACCATTTCTTCCTCCTGTAGCTTCTTTGCCACTTTGAACAATGTATTTAATAATGTTGATGCCCCTTGCCCATCTTTCTTCTTATTAAGAGTCATCTTTAAACATCAAATCTCACTGAACCACATTAGCCAAAATAATAAATCATTTCCCAAAGAACTTTTAGTTTTGATACCAAAAATGATCCAAAGAAAGACTTAATCTTTATTCACTTAACACATTTCATACAATGATTAATCACATTCAATCATTAGGTGCATCCTAGTTCAACTTGAGCACTTTACTCTTGTAGCCTAATGGGCATTCAACAAGAAAACCAACATGATGCATGAGTTCTTGGACGGTTTAGTCCTCTTACAATACATTCTATTGATTTCCAACCAATCATGATCAAACAATGCATAGGAATTGTTAAACCCTCAAATAACTAGGGTTTATTCCTTTTTAATAGGGTTTTCTTTATAACAGTCATCTATAACTCCTTGTGGCCAAGAGATATCAGGATAAGATCTTGGAATTCATTACAATATGTAAAAACAAAGATTTACTGAAAATTTTAGCATTTTCCACTGTGCCAATCAAGAGAAATGGATTTTTTCTCAAAACTGGAAACCCTAGTTCTGTTATTAACCCATGTGCACTAATTTCCTCATAACTTGCTCATTTTAGCATTAAATTCAACCAAATAAAAAGAATTATAATATTAAGACATATATTTACACGGCCATCCACTTTTAGACCCTATAGCAAGCCATACAAAACCATACCAATCAAATACTTGTTTTTTTTGGAAAATTCACTATTTTTGCATTGTTTTTGCTATAACTTCTACAAAACGTAATGAAAATTCATGAAACAAAAAATATTTGGAAGAGTAAACATTTATTCAAATTTCTCAATCAATTCCAGGACTGTACCAATCTATACAGGTCCATACAAGATAGATCTTCAAACTGTTACACACAAAAACACAAGCAAAACGTGGCAAAATTGAAGTATTTTCATTCAAAATTCTCTCCAACCTCTCTTGGCATGTGAACATCTCAAATATATTGAGTTACAACCAGCCATAACTTCCAAACCAACTTCTAACTCTCTCAAACCAAAAATGCAAAGTTGCAAGCACTTTGCTTTGACAACATTGACAACGTTTGACAACTTTTACATCTAATCATCAAAATGATCCCACATGACTTCAAATGGTCTAAAATGGTCTAAAATGACCTTATTAGAACACAACAACCTAAATAAAACCAAAACCAAACCTTTACCAAATGACAACAAAAGTAGCAAAATGGATGCCCCTGCATCACTTCCTTTTCTATCAGATCGAGGAGGGATCATAGCATTGATTTTATGATGAAAAGCCATAGATGTGGGAATATTTCACACCTACAACACTTGTTTGAGGGAAACGGGTAAAAATACACACAAAGTCCACAACAAAAAAAGTGAATAGGAGAAAAGAGTGCAACACAACAAGGCCCAACTGATGGTTTTAAAGGTTTTTGTCAAAAGATGTGAAAAGGTGTGTAATCAAGCAGTGTTGAAGATGAATGCAAGTTCAGCAATGCAAAATATCTAAGATGAATGCAAGAAAACAACACCAATCTATGCTTTGTCTATGCTTCTAAAATGCTCAATTTTTTTTCACTTTTTTCAATGCAAATGTACAAAATATGTAATGAAATTATGAGAATGATGATGGGTAGAAAATTAAAACTTTCTAATTAGTCCAATAATGCAGCAAAATTTGTCACAACACACCAATCTTACAATGCTCAATGCAAATTAACAATGTGAATGAATATGCTAGTTTTTGTTGAAATACACAATGTGTAAATGCAAAACTTGAAATATAGATGCAAAAAATGCACAATGATGAAACACTACTGTCCAAAATTAGATTTGAATGAATGCTAAAAATGATTAGTAAAATCTGAAAAAATATTTTAACTACAAACCCTAGCTTTTGGAATTACTAGGTTATGTGAAAAATGCAAAATTTTGAGCAAACCCTAGCAAATAAAGTATGTAAATGCAAGGTAAATGATTATGAAATGATGAATTGATGTAATTTATGTTAGATCTGATATAAATATCAGATATTTAAATGATTTAAATGATAGGCAATGAAAATAGTGCAAACTATGCCTAAATGCAAGCCTAGGATGCTTGATTTTTTCAAAATTTTCAATTTTTGTAAGATTTTCAAATGTATAATGATGCAAATGAAATGCATAAATGAAATTCGGGTTCACCAAAATCTTATGGAAAAAAAAAGCATTTGTGGATGAGGTTGATAGTTTAGTTAGATCCTCCTTTCACTACATACATTCAAGGACATTAAACCGAGTTGAATCACAAGTTTTGCAAGAGGACTCAACTACAAGTTTGGTGTCACTTGGAATGATAAGGAAATTTGGAATTTGTTAATTAAATTGTTAAACCTTAGTCTGATTAAGCCCAAAACCCTAATTATGCAAAATTGTAAGCAAATAGATGAAACCTAACAAATGCTCGAACATGAAGTCACTAAATGCAGATTAGATACATACCAGATTTTGGATTCAGGATGCGGAAACTTCGGGGTCAAAAGAGTGAGCACCCAAGACCAAGGTAGTTCTTTTTTGAGGGCTTTGGGATAAAATGTGCTTCAAACTGCAACCACTTTAGAGATTCCCAACACTACAAAATTGAAGGTCAAAAGAGTGGGTGTCTTTGACCTTTTAGGGTTATTTTCTACCTTTTTCTTCAGATCTAAAATCCTTATTCTTTGCAATGATTCTCTACAACTCCTCTCTGCAAGATCTGACACCTGTCACTTGTAATCACAAGAGAGGGGTTGGGAGTTGTGGTGTTTAAGAGCTTGCTACCACCGTCAAGCCCCGGAATGACATTCAAGCCTTCCAACACTGTTGTTAGAGAGTGTGTGTCCTTGTAGGACAGAGGAAAAAGAAAATGATATGATGAATTGATTGAAAACACAAAGTAGATGTCACCTTAGTAGGTGTGAGCTCTCACGCAGAGATGAAGATCTTTCACTCCATGAGGAGATGAATTGATGAAGGCAAATCTGCAACAAACATGAACAAACACAATACAATACTACTCTGTAACACTATGAAAGCCTTGAATATCCTTAGCACAAGATCACAAGTTTGCATTATTCATCTCTAGTTAATATGAAGTTCTAAACATGATTATATATGCATTCCTGCTATAATTTTATAATTCAAACTTAAGAAGCCTACAAGGGAAACCTTTAACGGTTATCTTGCTGACATTTAAATTTTGGGCCCCGACAAAATAGGGCAGGGCAAGGGCATGGACACCCTTGTCTAGGCATCTATTTTGGGGCTAGATTAAGCTCAAGAGGGTCTCCTTAGTCCCATTTGACATGGGTTTCATGGGATTTTACTCTGGGATTCATTTTTAACATGCACGATTAAATCTAAAGGACCTTGAAGCTAAACTTAGGAGGTAAAAGTCCTAGGGGGACTTTTTACGACATAACAACCCCTCCGAGAAAGAGAGGGAGAGAATCATCAAAGATAAGTGAATAGATGTATGGAAAAGACATGTTGTTGCCATCTAAGGTTTGTGCTTTTAATGTTTAGTGAACCTCATCCTAAGTGGTAAGTTGTGTTAGGCCTATTTGGTCAGAGTTTTGGGTTTTGATTCGACAATCGTCAATTTGACGTCAAAAATCATTAGCTTTGGTTTTGTGAAAAAACTGAGTCAGGATAAAATGACTCTCGATGAGATAAGGTCAATAGTCGTTATTTTTCTTTTTTGTTATGATTATAGTTATGTTAACTATTCTATTAGAGGTTATTTTATAGTATTTTTATTGTCGGTGATTTCTGATAAGTGATCCACAAAGTTAACCTTTCTCTAGTGTTCTTGAGAGATAGAGAGGGGGAGAAACCTCGACCCAATTCTCGTATCCTTATGGATGTTTGTGACAACGTAAGTATTGGGTGTTTTTCTTCACCTATGGTTATGTTTATATATTTACATATTTTAATATGATTTAAGAAGCTAAACCTTTGAGGTGGTCTTTAGACTTCTTATAACATGGCTAAGATTCCATGATATTGCAAGTAGTTTTATAAGTGTCTCGACTCCTTTACTCCCTAACTGATAAAGAGACTAAAGAGGAGATCTTAAACCAACGTGAAGAGTGCTCTTTTATGACCATCACTGCCTCTAATTGCATGCCTACAAGGAATCTTTATAGGCTATGAATGAGGAGAAATAAACGCAATTATGGTTTGGGGCTGTTAAACACCACAGGAGAGTTTTCTTAAGAAGATACGGAGGTAGAAAAGATAATAAAGGAGGGAAAAACATGACATGATCTAGAATCTTTTTGGATAGTAAGAGAGAGAGGGAAGATTGTTGTACAATCTCAAACAGGTTATGTTCTTGTGTTGATACTTATATGATTAGTTTATGAATCATATTTTATCCCGATGCTCTGCATATGTTTAATAGTCGATGCTCTACATATTTTTTATCTCGATGCTCTGCATAAGTTTAATAGTTGATGTTCTGCATATAATTTTAGTCGATGCTCTACATATGTTTATAATCGATGCTATATATATATATATATATATATATATATATATTTATAGTCGATGTTCTATACATGTTTTTGGTTGATATTATGTATCTTTATAAGGTCGATACTCTTTATGATATATGGCCAAACATTATTGTGTTTTATGGCCAATAGAAGTAATATTTTCTTGTGTCTTTGACTGATAACCTTTGATTATCTCTGAGAGATATTAAATCGACCATCTTTGATTATTTATGAGATTTTATTTGTAAATAGTTTAGATACCTTTGTGTTCTTGTTAGTCGAATTCTTTGACTATTTCTGAGTAATAATGGCCGTTAGTCCTAGAATTTAACTGAGTTTGTTTAACCGATAAACAAATCATACTTCTATGAGTTGATATAAATAGATAATCCTAGTTAAAAGATGAACTTTTAGGCTGATACATTACCTTATCAATGTGCAAGTTTGATACCAATAACTTGTTAAAGCCTATGTAACTTAAGGTCATTTAGACATGATTGTCCGTATTGAGATAGACAACAACTAGCTTTGCATTCTATTAAGTATGATGAGAGTAAGTTTACCTCTATTTATCCCATCGAAGATTGTAGTATCTCACTTTTTTCTCGAAAGGGAAACTCGAGGACTTATTTTAGTGCTCACTGTGTATACTTATAACATGCCGAAGAGGTGTATACTTATAACAGGCCAAAGAGGTGTATACTTATAGCATGTTGAAGAGATGTATACTTATAACAGTCTGAAGAGATGTATACTTATAACATGCTGAAGAGAAATATACTTATAGCAGGCTGAAGAGATGTATACTTATAACAAGCTGAAGAGATGTAAGTCTATAGTAGGCCGAGATGCTATTACTATCTTATTTTTATTATATAATTGAGATGTTTATATCTGATTGTAACCCAACCGATCCACTAGGAAACTCTAATGAGATATAGGAGTTAAGATCGGTGACTAGGATAGTGATGAATCCTATTTATCTTTATTGCAGTCAAGTTGTTTAGTTTTCATCCTAAGACTTAGTGTAAAGTCTCTTTTATTCTAAGAGAACAAGGATGATATTGAATATCATTGGAACATCAAGGTATAACCTTAGTATTATAAATGCTCATAAAGAAAATAAATATATCTTATGTGCAAGGATGATGTGCATAGGTGTTTAACCTTTATATATCCAGATAGTGGATGAAAAGAGACTATTTGATTGCATTTTTGTTTATTATTCTCTATAGTCCCATAATCTATTTTGGAGAATAAACTTTGTTGATAGTATTTATGTTATGGAGAATATTTATTAGAGTTTATTACGTAAAATCAAAAACCTATGTTTTATTGTTATTATATGAGAAACGTGAAGTTGAGTAGAGACTAAGTGGTCTAGAGAAGACTAGAGGCTAATATACTCAAGTAATATTATTATCGTTGTATATCGAGAGTTTTTGATAATATTTAGTATATTGGGTTAAGAGAAGATAAATCCCTAAGATTGAACTAGATGGGTCTTGTAAACTCTCAATATAGTTATGACATTGATTGAACTTAGCATATTTATGGTTGAGAGTGAATAGTTAAGAATCCATAGATCAAGACAAGAATACCCTAGAAGAAGTTTGATAAGTTTTTGTTAAAATGATAGAGTCAATATTCGAAATCAAGCAAAAGAATACTTAACTTTAGAGTCGGTGAGTAGAATGACAAGAAGTTATAGATTTTGATGTTTACAAGAATGCAACGAAAGACTTTTCAAAATATTAAGTCTTTTAAAACCTATTCATTGTATTTATATCCTAAAATCCATGAATAAATTCTAAGTTAGAGGGACTAGGAGTTAAACTTAGTCAAGAAATTTCATGACTAGTGTTTAGTCAAAATAAATCAACTATAGGATGAGATAGTTCCCAAGTCGAATTAGAGGTGTGTGAACTCACGACTATGTTTATTGCAAATGTTTATCTATATAGAAACTTTGGCCAAAGTAATGCATTTATCTCTGCATGCATTATGTGGTTCACAGTGTCTAGATGGAGTAACATGTCAGTAGGATCATACTTAGCTAGAAGATGGTCTAGAGTTGTATGGTCGATTGTGCTATGTAGGACACAACACTAGGACTCATATGGCAAAATTGTTGGTTCCTTATTTCTATATTCTTCATGAAGGTTAGGGCCACTTCCAAGAAGGAAGGTGTGCGGGGGACGTCGGTCTGTGGTTGGAGGTAAAGCAATTGGATGATGCTCTCCCTCTGTAGTAGAAGACTCACCAAGACTTGAGTGATAGATGTCAAGATTCCAGATATAGTATTCTTTATGTATTGATGTAAAATTATTCTCATTGCCAAGTGCAAATTATGTATTGTAATTGTAAAGTGAAATATTTCTCACTGAGATTTATCTTTGAATATATTGATCTTTTAGGTTGAAGAGTATTCAGAAAAGATGTGTATTTATTTTCTTGTAATTATGCAGATAATATAAAAAAATTCATTTTTACCATGTTTATTTACTTTGTAAATTATTGAATTAATTTGAGTAATATGAGAAGGCAATATACATATGGTATCAGAGCTAACTGGGTTCAACACATGGACCTAGGAGCTCATTATGAGAAAATTTGTCAACATTAAGCAGATAGCTAATGTTTGAAATTGGTTTTATGCTAGAATGGCATGGAGAAGAACCAAGAAAATTGCTAGAAAGTCTATTCCCTAGCATTTTCCTAAGTTAGTAGTTAAGAAAGAACTTATTGAGGAGGTTAAACTCAAGGAGCATACTAATTATACCAAGGGTGCATGGCTAGAGGATTAAGAGACTTTGATTGATGCTCTTAAGTGTATATAGGTAGAGAGGAAATAACATATTAAATTGTCCAAGAATCCTATTGTTCCTACTTGTGTAGTTAAACCAAGTAAACAGTCTGCTATTTGTGACATGCCATTTGGAAGTGGTCGTGATGCTTCTGTTTTAGGAAAAGAGGTGATGGAGGAGTACATGGGTGTACATCCACCTTCTAAGTTTGTTTTATTGGATTCTGATGGGGGAAGAGGAACCTAAGGAATATCCTTTAACCAACAGTGACATCTAGTCTTGTCGCATTAATTACCTAAATAAGGATGTAATTATATCCATAATAAATAATAAAAGATGAGATTGTTTGCCATTTGAGTTTTTGTGAATGGATTCTATTGTTGAAATTCGAAATTTGAATTAATGAGATGCATTATTCTAAATTCTAATTTATAATTCGATAAAAATATCAGGTGTGATATAGAGTATCATCTTGGTTCAAACTCAAACAACTCTTGAAGATAATCAAGGAGATTCAAATCCTTCTAAAAACCCTATGGATAAGATGGATTAGATATTGACCATGTTAAATGAAACTAAGGATAGGCTTGGAAACTTGGAATAGGAGGTTAGGGGTCAAGTTAAATCTGAAGCAGGACATGAGGATCACATCAAGGAGATGATGAATATGTCCATGAATCTAGTATCCATAGTGATTAAAAGGAGACTGTTGATAAAAATAAGTCTCAAGAGGAGAAGATAAGTAGACTTGCCTCTAAACTGTCTCGAGATGTGAAGAAAATTACGCCACCTAAGTTTGATGGAATAAAGTGGTGATGTTGCAGAAGTTTGGTTGATAGAGATGGAAAAGTATTTTGAGATTCAAAATTACTCAGAGATAACCAAGGCAGTATGGGGTGCCTTTCAACTAGCAGGAGAAGCATCCATGTGGTGGATGAATAAGAAAATAGAATTGGGGTTAAGTTCTTTGAACTTAATGTGGGATCAATATGTGGTCTTATTTCACCAAAGGTGGTTACCGCAGCTTTTATTCAGTAAAAAACTAACAGATTTTTAGAATTTGCGTCAAGGGGATATGTCAGTGGTGGAATATTGGGAAAAGTTCACTCATCTCTTAAAATATGTGCCACAATATCAGAAAGATGAAAGGTTCAGAATCAAGAAATTTATCATGGGTCTGAATACCCAGATTGGTGGATAAGTGGATGTGCATGGTCCTAGTACTATGGACCAGGGTTTAGAGAAATCAATCAAGCAAGAGCAAAAATTAAAGTCAATTTCTTCTTACCGCAAGAGGTTTAATAAGACAACAACTTCTCAGCCTTTCAAGAAAATGAATGGAAAACAAGATATGGCTAAGAAAAGTGACAAGGGTTCTAGAAATAACAAGAGTGGACCCAAGAATGATAAGAAAAACAATAGCAATGTTCAAAGGAATGATAATAATTCATGTAAACCTGCTGAGAAGTGAGGACCTCTTGGAGGATGTTTCACCTATGGTGGTGATCACTATGCAAATCAATGCCCAACCAAGAACCAGGGAGTTTAGTAGCACGGTAATGCTTTATGTACAGAGAAAGAATCTTTTCAACAAAGGATCCATGTGGCTTTGGATAATCACTAGGTGGAGTCTTAGATTACTCCCATTGAAACAACAGGTCCTTTGTTTGGAGTTCCTATTTCTATTTTGGTTGATACTGAAGTAACTAAAAGTTTTATTTATCCAAGAGTATTAAGTAAATTTCCTAGAAGAGCTGGTTATATGGCTAAACCCTAGTTAGTTGAATATGCTAACCACACAAAATCTCAGGTAGAGCAGTGTCTGTTTGAAGCCAAGATTGAACTTCCTAGTTTTTTGACTGAGGTGAATTTGTTTGTAGCCCCCTAGGTTCCTATGATGTTATCTTAGGAATAAATTAGCTATGAAGGCATAGAGCCAATGTAGACTATTTTGTAAAAATAGTTGAGTGTCTAGACAATGTAGGAAACAAATTCTTTTTGCAAGGTACTCAAAGAGAAGTCAAGATCAGACCAATCTTAGCTATGCAAATAAAGAAGGATAGGTGAAAAGGTTGTCAACTTTTTGTAGTTAAAATGGAGCAAATAGAAGAGGATCCTAGTAATCATAGTGCTTCTTTGGATAATTATCCTTTTCTTTGATATTTTTAGGATGTTTTCCCAGATGAACTTCCAAGATTACCTCCAAAGAGAGATTTTGATTTCTCAATTGATATAATACCAGGATTTGAACCGATTTCAAAGGCCCCGTATTGTATGACTACTACAGAGTTGATGGGATTGAAAGCCCAGCTACAAGAGTTGTTGACTAAAGGATTGATTAGACCTAGTGTTTCTCCTTGGGGAGCCCCAATGATCTTTGTTAGAAAGAAGGATGGAGCCTTGTGTCTATCTATAGACTATCGTATGCTTAACAAAGCAACGATAAAGAATAAGTATCGTCTACTGTGTATTAATGATTTTTTTATTAGCTGCATGATGCAATAGTGTTTTCTAAGATCAATTTGTGATCTAGATACCATCAATTGAGAATAAAAGATGAGGACATTCATAAGACAACTTTTTGAACCAGATATGGGCATTATGAGTTCACAATTTTACCTTTTGGACTTACGAATACTCCTGCATTCATGAATTTGATGAATAGTATTTTCTGAGATTACTTGGATAAATTTGTTCTAGTGTTTCTAGATGGCATTCATATTTACTCTAAGAATGAGGAAGAGCACTTGCAACATCTTCAGATAGTTTTGTAGTAGCTGAGAGAACATAAATTATTTGGGAATATTTCTAAGTGTACTTTCTTGTAGAAAGAGATATAATACTTAGGGCATATTATTTCAGATAAAGGAATATTTGTAGACCCTACAAAGATAAAAGCTATACTTGAGTGGCATGTGCCAATGAATGTGCATGAAGTGCACAGCTTCATGGGGTTAGTAGGATATTACAGGAAGTTCGTCTTGAACTTTTCTAAGATTGCAAGCCCAATCACTTCACTTCAGAGAAAAGGAAAGTGATGCAATTGGACAAGAAAATGTTAGGAGGCATTTGACCAATTGAAAGAAAGGTTGACAACTACACCAATATGGAAACTTCTTGATCTGGAAAGTCAATTTGTTGTCATAACAGATACCTCAGGAGAAGGTGTGGGAGGAGTGCTTATGCAGAATGGACAAGTGGTATCCTATGAATCCAGGAAGCTGAGAGCATATGAGAAGAATTATGCTCCTCATGACTTAGATTTAGCAGAAGTTGTGCATGCTTTGAAAATGTGGTGACACTACTTTCTAGGAAATCCTTTTGAGTTGAAGTTAGATCATCATGGTCTTAAGTACATATTTTCCCAACCCATATGAATACTCCACAAAGAAGATGGTTGGAATTGATATCTGACTATGATTTTGAGATTAATTATATCAAACGCAAAGAGAATCGAGTAGCAGATGATTTGAGTCAACAGAGCAATATTTCATGTCAATTGTCTTTATCCACTCAAACTTCAAGGATTTGGTGTTTCATAATTTTGTAGGTGATGAATTTTATGTGCAATTTAAGTAGGCTCTCTCTATAAATCCTCAAGAATCAAGGTATGATGCATTCTATTTTGAACCAGATGGGCTTCTAAGATACATAGGAAGAATGTATGTTCTAGACTTGACAAAATTAAGAAACCTTGTATGGAAGGAAATTCATTCCGCAACATATTCAAGTCATCCAGGAGTAACTAAACTCCTAGCGGATATGAAAACTCTTTATTTCTGGAAAGGAATGAAGAATGATGCTGCACGATTTGTAGCTAGTTGCTTAGAATTCTAAAGAGTCAAGGATGAGCATCAGCATCCTGCAGGACTTCTGTATCCACATAATATTACAAAGCAGAAGTGGCAGGTTATTAGCTTGGATTTTGTTAAGGTCTTCCAATGTCTCGAAATAGACATGATGCTATTTTAGTGGTGGTGGATAAACTCACCAAGGTAGCTCACTTTATACTTGGAAATTTAGCAGATGGAGCACTAACATATCTTGCAAGTTTGTGCAGAAAGTGTTTAGATTGCATGGAGTCCCTGAGAAGATTATCTCATATAGAGATGCGCGCATGACATCAAGGTTTTGGAAAACTTTGTTTTTAGTGCTAGGAACTTAGTTCAATATAAGCTCAACTTATCACCCTGAGATAGATGGTCAGATTGAAAAGGTAAATTAGATTCTTAAATATTTATTAAGGATGTATTGCATGGATCAACAATACAAATGGGAAGAGTATCTACCGCTTACAATTCTGGTATCAAGATATCTCCATTTAAATCATTGTACGGAGCAGATGCCAAACTCCTATAAGATGGGATAAGCTACAAGATAGGATTAGCAGTGGTCCAGAAATGTTGGCAGAAATAGAAGAACAAGTTAAGATAATCAGAAAAAGATTGGGAGAAGCAAATGATAGACAGAAAATCTACGCTGATGCTAAGCGTACGCCAAGACAATTCTTAGTTGGAGAAAAAGTTCTTTTGAGGGTCAAACCTCAGAAAAGTTCCATAAAGTTCGGGAAGTCTTCAAAACTAGCTCCTAGATATGTAGAACCCTTCAAAGTTCTTGAAGTGATCAATCCGGTTGCCTACAGGATCACTCTACCACTAGCTCTTGTCAAGATGCATAATGTTTTTCATATTTTATATTTGACAAAGTATATAATAGGTGATAATCATATTATTGATTGGAATTCTTTACAGGTACAAGACCCTGGAGTGGTGATGATTGAGCCTCTCAAAGTGCTCAAAGTTCACAAGCTTCACTTGCATAACAGAGAGTTTACTCAGTGCAAGGTCTAGTGGGACTAGCATGAAGAAGATAGTGAGCTACAGGGGAATATTATCATGAATTTCCTAAGATATTTCCTCATTTTTTTAAAGCTTTTGAGAGTTGAACAAAAACTTTATTATGTTATTTTTTCTTGATACATTGGATCATCGAGGATGATGAATCTTATGGGGGGAGATATGTCACATCCCTAATTTTAACTATGTTTTACTTTTACTTGAAGGTAATTAGTAGTTAATTTTGCATGATTTAATGATTTGACATTAAGTGAAAATGTCAAGATAAATCAATGATTTTATGAGTTTATGATTAAATGCATAGAATTTAAACATGTGATTATATGTTATTGTGATTATTTATTCATGATGTATATGGATTAACTAATGATACACTAATCCCAGTTTGGTGATTATGAGTTGTAACCAAGAAACAAATTTTTGCCCCTCCGAGAAAGATACGGAGAGCATCATCAGAGAGAAGTGAATAGACATATGGAAAAGACAGGTTGTTGCCACCTAAGTTTTGTGCTTTTAATGTCTAGTAAACCTTGTCATAAGTGGTAAGTTGTGTTAGACCTATTTGGTTAGAGTTTTGGGTTTTGAGTTAGCAATCGTCGATTTGACGTAAAAAAATCATTAGCTTTGGTTTTGTTGAAAAACTAAGTCATAATAAAATGACTCTCGACGATATAAAGTCGATAGTCATTATTTTCCTTTTTCTCTATGATTATAGTTATGTTAACTATTCTATTAGAGGTTATTTCAGAGTATTTTTATTGTTGGTGATTTATAATAAGTGATCTGCAAAGTTAACTTAACCTTTCTCTAGTGTTCTTGCAAGATAGAGAGGGGGAGAAACCTCAACCCCATTCTCGTATCCTTATGGATGTTTATGACAACGTAAGTATTGGGTGTTTTATTCACCTATGGTTATGTTCATATATTTACATATTTTAATATGATTTAAGAAGCTAAACCTTTGAGGTGGTTGTTAGACTTCTTATAACATGGTTAAGATTCCATGATATTGCAAGTAGTTTTATAAGTGCCTTGACTACTTTACTCCCTAATTGATAAAGAGAGTAAAGAGGAGCTCTTAAACCGACATGAAGAGTGGTCTTTTATGACCATCACTTCCTCTAATTACATGCCTACGAGGAATATTTATAGGCTATGAATGAGGAGAAATGAATGCAGTTATGGTTTTGGGCTATTAAAAACCACGAGAGTGTTTTCCTAAGAAGACACAGAGGTAGCAAAGATAAGAAAAGAGGGAAAAACACAATGAGATCTAGAAGCTTTTTAGACAGTAAGAGAGAGAGGGAATTGAGCTTGAGAGAGGGAAGACTATCAGATGATCTCAGATAGGTTCTTTTCTTGTGTTGATAGTTATATGATTAGTTTATGAATCATTATTTATCCTGATGCTCTGCATATGTTTAATAGTCGCTGCTCTGCATATTTTTTTATCCCGATGCTTTGCATATGTTTTTAGTCGATGCTCTGCATATGTTTAATAGTTGTTGCTCTGCATATTCTTTTATCCTGATGCTCTGCATATGTTTAATAGTCGATGCTTTGCACATGTTTTTATTTGATGTTCTGCATATGTTTATAGTCGATGCCTTATATATATATTTATAGTCAATGTTCTATACATGTTTTTGGTTGATATCCTGTATCTTTATAAGGCCGATACTCTTTATGATATATGGCCAAACATTACTATGTTTTATGGCCAATAGAAGTAAGATTTTCCTGTGTCTTTGATCGATAAACTTTGATTATCTCCAAGAGATTAAATCGATCATCTTTTATTATCACTGAGATTTTCTTTGTAAATAGTTTACATATCTTTGTGTTCTTGTTAATCGAATTCTTTCACTATTTGTAAGTAATAATGGTTGTTAGTCCTAGAATGTAACTGAGTTTGTTTAACCGATAAACAAAGTATACTCCTGTGAGTTGATATAAATAGATAAGCCTAGTTAAAAGCTAAACTTTTAGGCTGATACCTTACCTTATCAATGTGCAAGTTCAAGGCTGATAGCTTGTTAAAGCCTGTGTAACTTAAGGTCGTTTAGACATGATTGTCTGCCTTGAGATAGACAACAACTAGCTTTGCATTCTGTTAAATATGTTGAGAGCAATTTTATCTCTATTTATTTTGTCAAAGATTATATTATCTCACTTTTTTCTTGAAAGAGAAACTCAAAGACTTCTTTTAGTGCTCAATGTGTATACTTATAACATGCCGAAGAGGTGTATACTTATAATAGGTCAAAGAGGTATATACTTATAATAGGAAAAATATATGTATACTTATAACAGGTCGAAGAGATGTCTACTTATAGCCGGCCGAAGAGATGTATACAAATTATTAGGATTGGTTGAGAATTGGTTGAGAGATCAATAGTGGAGATTGAGTTGGTTAATTTCTTGTGAGATGGATGGTGGGGGATAAAAGGGTATTTTTATAATTCTTTATTATTTTTTATGTCTAAAGGGGTGGAATTTAAATAATAAAGTTTATTTATATCATGTGAGAGGGGAAAATAATTAAATATGGAATTTATTTATTTAGGACTAGGTCATTAGGATATGGGATAATTAATTAAATAAATTGATTTAATTTATTTAATAAATAGGATAAAAATATGGTAGGCATGGCTAAGAGGGTGGGTGATTTTTAGGTATCTATAGAAAAATTTGGAATATCTCAATAGGAGTTTGTAGTTTCAGTCCCGATAGTTATGTACAACTTTTTTCTTTTCTAAACTCCCCCACACTTTCCTCATCTTCATAACTTTCTAATAATTCCATGATTTTTGCAATTGTCTTGTTTGACACCATTGACCCTGTCTTAGAAGAATCTCCCTTCTTGATTGTCTTAATCCTTGGCTCATTATTGGTTTTGGCATAATTGTCATTCTTTCTTAAATGCAAGACCCGAGGAGTAGGCTCCAACACTACAATTTTATTTGTGGATGGTTCATAGTCTACCGAGATGTCTATCCTCTTATTTGTTGCATCAACCTTCAATAAACTAAATGGATTTGGGTCTCCTTTTGTAACATAAATCTTCTTCAAGAAAAGGAAGTGAACCTCCTAAAATAACGTTGAAGAGATTGATTTCATTTTATGTATCCAGGGTCTTCCTAACAACAAGTTGTATCCTATGGTGATGCTCCCGCTCCAACTCCTGCTTCACTTAAACATGGACTTCCCTCTGCTTGTAACCTATAGTATTGGCCCTAAGTCTGGTAACAATTTTGGTGTTGATGGTTCTGGGGTTTAGGGCTACTTCAATCAAATGTACACTTTCATAGTAATGGTGCTTGCCCTAATTCTAGTGATGGTAGTGGCGGGGTTCTAGGGATTCGGCATGTCCTGTGTCAATTGGCTCCTTGAATCATTTAGTTGCATAGGGGTAGTCCTTTACTACTGTGGCTGGTGCGAGGGTTCCTATTCATCTATTTCAGTGGAATAAAACTCAACCCCTTCCCTACTCCCACACCTCACCTGTGGTGTGTGTGGATAGGAAGTTCTTGAAAATGGAGACCATTATGCCAAGCACAAATTAGTTGGAAGATTTAATGGTCTATGGCCTTCTCTTCCTAAACTAAACAAGTGGGTCTTAGAATCTGGGAGACCTATTGTCTAGGGTGATATTGATTTATTCCTTGTTACGAGGGGTTCCCTCATTGCAACCTTTGTGTTTGTTAAGGCTAGGGACTTGGTGCTTGATGACAGGTTGTGGTTGTGAGGATATTATTCCCTTATGCTCAAACCTTGGTCTCCTTCATTTAATCCTATCATCGAACCTCTCAAGATTAGGCTAGTTTGGATCAAGCTACCAATCTTCCTCTCCAATTATTGGAGGAATCTTGTTATGAGGCCATTGGAAATGCTATTGTTCATTACCTACAGGTGGACAGTTATATGATTCTCATGGGACTTGCCTCTTATGCTCGTATCCTAGTGGATATTAATATTTCCAAAGCTCTTCATGGAGGCATTATTTTTATGGTGGAGGGTAGTCCATGGTCCCAAACACTCAATTATGAGGGTTTTCCCTTCCATTGCAGATAATGCTTCTCTATTGTACACTTGGCTTCAGAGTGTCCCCATTCCCACCACAAGGTTGGTGCGTCGTGGTGATGAAATGCTCGTGTAAAACACTTAATAGTAAAAGACATCAAGGAGGAGGGTTCTTCTTAGGATGACGAGTCACCTCAAGATAATGTGTCTCCTTAGGATGATGGTTCTTCTCCTTTAGCACCCCCTACAGTGAATCTCATGTTTGAGATAGGGTCCCCTGTGGTTGGTTCTTCTATAGGGATTTCTTCTCTGATTCTGGCCTGAGTAGATTCCCCCCAAGGTGCACTGTGATGGACTAGTGATTCTGATTTATCTTCAAACATAAGGCAGTCTATGGTCTCCCTGGGCCTTTGATCTCCCTCCTATTGGGAGATCCTGCAAGTGGAATACTCTCATAGATGTATAGACCTTGTTAATGATGTAACTTGGACAATGGTCTAGAGAAGGAAAAAAAGTCACCATAAATCCATCAAAGGGGTGAGGATATCTAGTACTGGGTCAAGATTTGTTTAGCTTTCTGACTTGGTTGTTATTTGTTTTTATGGTTTGTGGTTCCTTTTGACATCATGTTTGTTGTTTGGTTGTGGTCCGGCTTCTTTTGGCCATTATTTTTCTTTGTAAAAGGTTCAAGATCCTTTCAAAATCTACTTACCCCTTAATCAAAAACAAGTTGTATCCTATATCTTTATCGATGTCATAGAACATAGTTAGGACCATTTTGGGTCCTAAGGAGACTAAGAGCATTATTTTTCTAATATTAGCCACTTTTAGGTTTTTATATATTTGTAAGGTGTCTCTACATGCAATAATGTTGGTATGGCCATATCACATTCCATCAAGAAGTGAGAATAGCACAATATTGACTGTAGCCCATCATTTATTAATGTCCTTTTGAGAAATATGTTATAAATCCAAACTTTTAAATATAGGGTAGGATCTCCTTTTATTTCTAACTCACCCTATGAAGGCATTTGCTTTAGGTCAAGAAAGAAGCCAGGATTGTGAAGTTCCACATTTGGTGAGTTCATGTCTAGATCTAGCTAGTTTATCTATTCTTTAGGAGGTGGAGTTATATGATCAAGATACTTTATCCCAATTACTTTTAAGAGCCTTCTCTGATATGATAGAGAATTTATGAGAAGATCAATAAAAGAGATATTTCCATAAGTTCTTGTGAGATATTTGACAAGGTCATAAGGTCCAACTGGAGATGGCATTGGGTTTACTATTGATATGGATTTCCAATGAAATTATGTTTCTTACATAATGTTGGGTTCTATGTTTTCTTTATTTTCTCTACTTCCACTAAACTTGGTGTTTTTGTTTCCCCCTTTATGTCTAGTTGGCTTAGACCTTTTTGTTGTTATATAGAGCCTAATCAGACTTCGAGGTTAAATTTTCCCTACTTTTATCGGTGCAGTTTCCCCCCAAATTATCTAATGGGGTCAAGGGGTAGCACCCTTGCGGGGGTTTGGGGGCAATGCCCCCAAGATGGGGTCAAGGGGCCCCCGAAACCTCAAACAATTTTTATTATTTTATAAAGGCGTTGGGAGTTATTTTTTCTATTGACTGACATAAAAAACCCTTTTTTGTAACCGACATAAGTCTTGATAAAAATGGCTAAGGGTTAGGGTTTCCGTTGACATTGTATTGTAGCATTTGCAACGGTATTGAGTTGCAAGGATTGCTGGTTGTAATCGGTTTGATTTACTGGATAATAATATTGGACTCTCTATTGGTGGATGTAGCTTGGGTTTGGGTGAACCATGTTAAAAATTATCTCTTGCTGTTATTATTTCTATGTATTTTCATTCCTCTGTTTAATCTTTATTTGCATTTAATTGATATCTTCTACATGCAACCCCTAACACTTTTGACTCTTCTAAATGAGTCATGTTGTTTTTCTTTGGCAGCACCTAATTATATTTGTTACCTTGTTGATGAGCTAGAAAAGGATTTTCTTAGATCCTTAAATTTATACTTTGAGGTTGGATGGGTGTTTGTCAATTACCATTGTTGTTAGGTTTTATCTCTTGCGGATTAAGGAACACATCTATGACTAGGTGTTGTTCATCCTCAATGAGTTTTGAAATGAATCTATTTTACTCCTTGCACAACTCTATGTTATGTCTTCTAGGTACTTTATGGAATGAAAAATATTTCTTAGGCATGTAAGGGTGATGATATTGTTCAAACATGTTGTCCTTGTACTGGTCATATTCATCGATCATCACATTTCTTGACTCCCTGCCCATCTTCTCTCGGTGGGAGAATGACTACTCCTACTCTAGCCAGATACCAGCTAGAAGCCCACCCAGTGATGGCTTACAGCTCCATCCCTTTCTCACAATAGGACTAGTGATTTATGTATTGTCGATTATCCTTTTGGTAAAAAAATTATGGAGATAATTAAAAATATTGACATTTTAGTTGACGTAATCTCTCCCACCATAATTGTTATTGTACCATTTATTGTTGTTATTTTTGATTGGGGGTATATCTATGACTCCAACAATTGTCACATTTTCATTACAGCATATGGGTTGTTTCCATAATTGTCATTGTTCTATGTAGTCACATTTTGAGTGATGAGCCTTTTATTCATTCCATATACCCTTCTTCCACTGTTAATGGAAACTTGTCAATTTGTAGAGCACTCTCCAAGGCTTCTTCATACAATTTATAAGGTAACTTTTGGACCTCTTCTCTTGTTTTCATATTAAGGGTGTTTAGAAAGGGTTTGCATAGTTCCTTGTGATTCATATTAGGATTACTTCTTGATGATTAGAGGCCCTACCTCCAATGTGTGATAAAGTGTGCCATTGATTCATTAATGTCTTGTTTCACACAAGAATTCATGAATTCCCATCTTGACAAGCTTATTCATGTCAAACACCATAACAAATTCACTAGTGAGTTGCTAAAATAAGTGAAATGATGCTTTGAGGTAGTAGTAACAATCCAAAGCAATCCCTTCTAAGGTTTTGGGAAATATTCTAGTGACAGCTCTGTCCCATGGAATGAGTTCCCTTATAGCAGTTGTATACAATTTGATATGAGAAGTTGGGTCACCCTCCCCTTCAAATTTTGGAAGATCTAGGAGAGGAAACGTTAACAAAATGTTGCAGATGTTAAGGTCTAGGGTCTCTTTCATGTATTTGATATATGTCCTCATGAAGGTGTTTTGCATGACATGCATTGCTCCTACAAACATGAGCCCCATAGGATGGACTTGTTGACCAAGTTGGGCCTAGAAAAGAACATTGGTATAATATCCAAGCATGGCTAGGTAATTCCATTTCACATTTAAAGGTTGTAATCATGGTGGTATTGCATAGTTTTGCATTTTGGGCAACCCACCAAGTTGAGAGTTGTACACTTGTTTTTGAGGAGGCATAGCTACTCATTACTCTTTTTTGAGAGTAAAAAATTGAGGTAGGGGTTAATTGAGTTATCCCTTAGCTTTGGTCATTTATGGTGGTTGTAAATAGGTTGAGATGAGATCATCACCTTGGTGACCTAGGCCTTTCATCATCTCTATTTTGGAAAGGTTTCTCGGCACCTCCAGCCTCAAGCATTCTAATCCATTAGACCAGGGTGGATATGAGTTCTTTAGGCATCGCTCCCTTTATTATGTGTTCTTGCATCTAACCACCTTGAGGTGGGTTGTCTTGTGATGGGGATTTGGTGGCCCCATTAGTTCCTTCTTCCAAAAATGTTTTCAATAAAACTTGGTGTGTTACAGTCTATTCATATTAGTAGGATAAATGAAGGCTTCATGAGCCACTTGAATCTCTTTTAAATTCCCCCCTAAATGGCTTACTTCATTGTCTAACTGAGGGGTTGTGTCCTTATAGCTTGTGATAGGATGGTCTTGTTGATGGATCTCTAACTGATAGAGCATTCAGCATTCCCTATCTTGATTTGGGTTGGCTAGAGTATATTATCTCGACTCCATGCTAGTTTGTCAAAAGTTAAAAAAATTATATAATTCTAGAGGACCACCATCTAATTTAGTATCTTCATAATCAAAATGATTATAAATTGGTGTCGATGGGTCTAGCAAAAGATATATGTCAAATGTTGGGGTAAAAGGGTCACTAGAGGGGACTTGCCCCTGAGCTCTATCCAATTCCAACATATTATGGGGTATTAAAGATACCACAAAATATTGGAATGGATGCAAAGAGAGAGAGATAGAGATGAAGATGGAAATAAATAATGAAAAAAATGCAAACAAGTTCAGCTAGAAAGATTTGCAAGTTCACATCAGGTTCACCAAAATATGTGATATGTAAAATCTAACATACCACTACTATGTATAAGTGATATATTACACATCACACATGCTACCACTATATGTCTAGAAAGAGGGCAAATCACTCCTCTCATGGCAATAGCTAGTGAAGTGGGGGAGGGACTGTTGAACTATCCTCTTCCCGAGGGAGAAAGGTCCTAAGAGTGGTAATGGGATTCGAGTGATAAGGGCCTTGTGTGGGGGTTTGATTATTGTTTTTGTAGGTGTTGATGCATTGAAGTTGTAGTGGTGTGATTTTTGTGATCATTATATGACTAGGAGGGTTGTTTTCTCTAATCCTATTTAATTTGTTGGTTACAAAAAGGTTGAATTTGTTTAACCTTTGTTCTCCTAATTTTATTAAATCCTCTAGAAGTGTGAGTTCCCTAATGCATAACTCTTCCCTTTTATTCCTTCACTCATTCTCTTGCAGTTCACTAAGGATCTCCACTTTCTCACGAGCTTGGTCCTTAGTGGGCACTTCTTGTTTTGTTCAATTATCCCTAATTTCTCTCAAGATAGTTGCAACTCAATCGTCTCGAATTCTAGGACACATTGACATAAGATGCCTAGTGAAGAATTATTAAGGAGATTCATGAATGTGTTAGCCTTAGAGATTAGATATTTTTTGTTTGATGAATGCTTGATGTTTGAGCATTGAGTTTAATTTTTGAGTTGGATTTAATTTTGTTTGATTTTTGGTCTCCATGTGCCTTGTGTTGTGATTGAGAGCTTTCTTTTCCTCTATTTTCATTATTTTTGAATTTTAATTTTTGATAATTTCTAAATGCAATGAAATCTATATGCATGTAGAGTTAAATTACACTTTGTTTTCATATTTTCCCCAAATTTAAATGTGATCTAATTAACTAATTGTAGAAAGTAAACTTTTTTGTATGGATGCAATTAATATGAATTTTCTACAAATGCAATGTGACTAATTGTTTTTGTGTTTTCTTGGAAATATCTAATAAATGGAAATTTAAAAAATAATGCAACTAATTTGAAATTGAGATTTTTGGAATCAAGAAACTTTAAATCTAATCAAGAAATGTAAGTAATTGTTACTGCTTCCTTCGGTAAGAGAGATTTTATAATTGCTACATAAACCAAAATATTTTTCTAAAAGAAATCAAAAATTAAAAAATCAAACCTATAATAACAAAATATTTCAAGAATATTTTTGAAGATGCTTGTGTGGCATGTGTCCTTAGTAGGTCCAGCAATTGTCTCCTTCCTCTACAATAGTGGGGTCCTATTCCTTGATGACTAGGGAAAGGTAAGGATGCTTTGGATCTGAGTAAATCAGAGATTACTTGGAAGGTACGAAAATCTTTGAAGCTTCAAAAAAACATGAAAAGGCACATAGAGTCCTATATGAGCATAAGAATACTAGTGGATGTTGGAGAAGCAAAGACAATTTGGATCCGAAAGGGTGATTCACAATCCTATTAGGGAGGAAGAAAATGATAGCCTCTCGTAAGGAATAACTATAATGCAACAATCAACAACCTATCAAATGCCAAGGCAAGGGGATTATTTATAGGATGGAAACTTCACAAATTGGTGGAGGTGATTGGGAGAAAATTGAGGAGATGATGAATAAATGACCAAAGAGTTCATTAAGAGTTAAGAGGAGAGAAGAATTGGTCATGGGGAGTAATGGCATAGTTAGTACTAGAAATAACTCTCAATCATGAGAGTTAATGGTGGCAAAACAACTAGAACTAAAGTAATCATGTGTCTCCAAAAGACAACAGGGTTGCCTCTTTCAGGTTTTGGGTAACCCCTTTTGCCAAGGCATGTTGCCTAGTCAAACCTACAACTTAAGTCAAGTCACTCAAGAAACCTATAGCTGAAGGTCTATAAAAAGACTTTAGAGATGCACAAGAACTCAAAAATCAATTTGGGGACTGAACAAGTTGGATAGGGAGCTAAAGAGAACAAGGGAACTAACATCAAGAATAAATCTACTGAGAGGAAGTGCATTTCAAATGTTTGTGGGTTATCAACTAGACCTACTAGATCATAATCAAACATGCCATGTCATCCTATACAATTTTAGGAACTTAAAAAAACAACCATAAGTTAGGAACCAAAGAGAGTAATGAACAAGCCTCCAAAGCATGCTTGAAACCATGCATGAAAATATGCAACTCTCTCATTGGACAACCCTCAAGAATTACAATTTGAATAAAAATCTTTCACTGATCTATAAAGAGCACATATTTTAAATAAAAACCCTGCAAAACACATTCAGTAAAAATAAATATATTGTATGTAGTAACAAGCCACACACAATGACCATGCAAATTTGAACCCGTTGAGACACATCTAAAATACCCACAAATTTCTAACCACCAAATTCACAATCTAAATGATAGAATATCATAAGTATGCAACATGTAGATCCAACAAACCATGAACCTACAACATGCAAGAACATATATCTAAAACACCAAAGTTCCATAAGGTTATGCATCCAACACTTTCCTATGTGACCAATGGACAAATCTAATAACTAAACTTCAAATAGAAGCTAATATAGCTAGTGCTTTCCCATGTGACTAGGGGGTTAAAAACAAGCACCCAACATAAGCACTTTCTAACTTTATAAGACCACAAGATGAAATATTTGCACAACCTCCACATAACCAAGAACTTATCCCACATAGCCAAATAAGAGATCTAGGTCACCATATGACCAACTCCAATAGAATGAAGTGACGTTCAAGGAATATTACAACATGATCTATAATGTACTCATTGTGATCAACAAGTAAATCCTCCATCTTGATATTCCAAAGCTAAAAGTTTGTTGCATTGAACTTCACTTCCACTCTAGAAATTATTTCCATAAATGTCCTTCAAACACAAGATCAAATTCAAAAATCCCACTCAAGCAATGATTAATACCACTTACCTCCTACTACCTAAAGCCAAGCTTTCATACCAAAAGAAAGAAGATATACAATAATTTCTTATTTAAGCCTACAAGAAGAGTGTTATAAGTTTTCCAATCTATATAAATTCCAATAGAGTAATAGCATGTAAACAATTAAGAAATGAACAAGAATAGAATAAATAAGAAGAGAATATTAGACCATAATCACACATGCAACATGACATAGATGTACCCTAGGAAAACCCTCGTAAGTGGAAAAAACCCAATCTCTAAAGCACTGGTTCCAACATATTATATTAGTAACAAAGGTTACAATACAATATTAGTCTTTGAGATTCTTCGGAGATCAACACTTTGAACCTAGACAAATTATGACAACATAAGCCTGCATCAAATGTGACCATAATATCTCCATCCTGTTAGAATCTGAAAAGATGAATAACCCAAAAAACTAGTGCAAACGAATAGATAATAAACTGTGAAAGCAAATGATACAAGATCAAAATAGCAACACATATTTAGTCTCCAAGAGAGTAATGCAAATGATCAGAAGGAAAATAGCATTATGAGGATGCAAAAGAAAAAGATACCTAATACAAGCTAGGTAGCATGTTTATATAGAAAAGGGAGAGGGTGGAGGTGACAACACCAACCAATAGGAAGCAACCATCTATCAGTCTAAAGAAAGAAAAGTATCTTCCTAAGATAGCTAATGGGTGCTCTCTTGTAGGATGGTGACACCTCATAACCCACTCACTTAATTAAACATGTTTTATGAACCTAAGAAAGATTAATAAAAGGTGTAGGAAAAACCTAGGAAAATAGGAAAATAAATATCCCAACAAGCAAATAAAAACCTACACTAACACCCCCTTAGGTGCAACTTAGGTTGGTAAAAGGATGGGTCCCAACAAATCAATCCTGATGAGGTACCCATGTACATAAAAATCCCCCTCAAAGAGAAGAAGCCCCCCCAGAAAAGAGAGAATAGCCCCCCCAAATAGAGAGAGAAGAGACCCCTGAGAGTAGAGAGAGTTAGGACTCTAAGTGAGGATGAAGCCCCCCAAAAGATGAAGCCTCTCGCACCCCCAATAAAGCTGGCAAATGAAGGAACTTGTTCTCAATGAAGGGTTTGGTGAAGATATCAACAACCTATTCAGAAGTTGAATAGGAGCAAAGTTCGATGACGTGGCCATGGATGAGCTCTCGGATATAGTGCATGTGGACATCAATGTGTTTGGTCCACTGATGATGGACTAGATTCCATGAGATCTGAATGGCACTCTAGTTATCAAAAAATATGATGGATGGCCATTTGATTTGGATACCAAAATCAGTGAGAAGATTCTGAATCCAGATGGCCTTAGTTGTGACATTCACAGACCCCTGATACTCGGCCTCAGTAGAACATAGAGCAATAGCAGACTGCTTCTTGCTCGACCAACAAACAAAACCTGAACCAAGTGAGAAGTTGTAACCTGAAGTAGACTTGTGATTCTCATAATTGCCTGCCCAATTTGAATCTGTGTAGCCCAACTAAAGATCAATGTCCGTTGCGTAGTGAATCCCAAAGCTATGAGTACCCTGAATGAGTGAGGATCTGATTAGCTGCTTTCCAGTGCATCTCATGGGGCTCCTGCATGAATCGAGAAACCATGTAGCATATGAAATGTCGAGTCTCGTATGAGTTAGATAAATGAGAGTCCCAATAAGTTGTCGGTACAAAGTGCCATCAACAAATGGTGAGGAACATTGAGCCTCAAGGTTGACTCCAGAAAGAAACAGAGTCAGAGCAGGCTTACAGTCATCCATATGAAACCATGAGAGCAAATCTAGAGCATACTTGGACTGTGTGATGGTGATCCCAGAAGTAGACTGGTAGATCTCAATCTCGAGAAGGTAATGCGACAATTCAGTCATTAGAAACCTGTCATAAAGGGTAGTTTTGACTACTCAATGGTGGATGAAGAACTCCATGTGATCAACAAATCATCAACATACAGAACTAGAAATAGGACTGAATCAAACTGCTACAAAATATAGAAATTGGGATCAAAATGACACCGAGTGAACCCAACTTTTAGAAGGAAGGAGTCCATCTTGGCATACCAGGCCTAAGGAGCCTATTTGATGCCATAGAGAGACTTTTGAAGATGACACACAAGTGAAGGATCCTAAACAAACCCCTGTGGTTGCTCCATGTAGATCTCCTCTTGAAGGTCACCATGAAGAAAATCACTCTTCACATCCATCTCATGTACTTTCTAATGATTAGTTGTAGCAATGGTAAGAACAAGTCAGATGGATTTCATTCTATCAACTAGAGCAAAAGTTTCAAAGTAGTCAATCCTAGGAACCTAGGAGAATCCTCTGGTGACCAGGCGAGCCTTATGCTTATCGACCGACCCATTTGTTGCAAATGTTTTTTGATAGATCCACTTACATCAAACAAGTTTTCTTCCCTTAGGAAAAGGGACAAGATCCCAAGTGTGGTTCCTCATCAAGGAACTATACTCCTCTTGCATAGTTGTATCCCACTCAAGAATAACAGAAGCCTCTTGAAAGGACTGTGGATCAAAGGCAGTAGCAATGAACAAATGTGGAGCATCCTAGAATTGTGAACAAGTCTACCTAGCGTCTGATGGATCCCCAACCCAATCGCCTGTAGACTGCAAGGTATGTCTAGCCCAAAGTGGACCAGAAGTTGGAGAATGTGGAGGAGAATCATCACCCCCTGAATGATGACTAGGAGAGGAAGGAGTTGAATCCTTAGAATTGCTCTCATCATTTGAAGTGGAGATAGAAGACTCCTCATCATCAATAATATACTTAGGTGAATCTGACTCATCAGAAGATCTATCATGTAGACCAAGTGACTCCAATGTCAAAGTAGGAGGTGGAGAAGTGATAGGAATTAGGTTGAAAGAGCCCTCCTCAAATTGAACACTCCTCTCAATAAATAGCTCATGTGTAATAGGGTGGAGTAACCAATAACCCTTCACACCATCAGGATAGCCTACAAATATGCAAGGCCTTCTCTGTGGATCCAAGGCCTTATGTTTCTCTACAGGAATGTGGGCCCATGCAAGAGAACCAAAAACTTGAAAGTGCTTAACTAATGATTTTTGATCTCTCCAAGCTTCAAAAGGAGTGACTCCCTTCAAGGCTCAGTGAGGAACATGGTTCTGGATATAGCAAGCACAGTTAATGGCCTCTGCCCAATATTGTGGTGCAACAGATCTAGAGTGAATCATGCAGTTTGCCATTTCCTTCAAGGACCTATTCTTTCATTCTACAACACTGTTCCGTTGGGGAGTGTATAGAACATAATGATGCAAATCAATCCCCTCTAAAGTGCAAAACCTATCAAAATGATGGTTGACATATTCACCACCATTGTTAGTGCGCAAAACTTTGATTGTTTTCCCAGATTGCTTCTCGACAAAAGTCTTGAAGTCCTAAAAGTGATCAAATACTTGAGACTTCTGTTTGAGAAAGTACACCCAAGTATATTGAGAAAAGCCATCAATGAAAGTTAGAACAAATCTTGCCTTGTTGAAGGATGGACAAGGAAATGGACCAGCCAAATCACTATGAACTAACTCCATTATCCATGATGCTCTCCATGCATTACCTTTATAAAAAAAAATTAGGATGCTTACCAAGAATGCAACCTTGGAAAATACCACCTGAAAACTAAACTGAAGGCGACCATGTGACCATGCTCTACTAGTTGAGCTATTGCAAGTAGAAGAAGTTAAGATGGACAAACTACTCATGTCATAATCGATTCACATCATCTGATTGAGTGAGAAAAACAAATGAAGGAGGATAAAGAAGAAAGTGAAAACAAATATAGCCAAGACTGATGATCTGCTCTCCCAACTGGAACTATAGAACCACTGTGCAACTCATGAATCTCCATGGACTCAGGAGTGAACTCAACCTGCTTGCCTAAACACGTGCGAGTGATCTGATATACTGATAGGATATTAGTTGATAATAAGGGTACACAAAGAATATCATGGAATGTGCCATCCTCCACATCAACAGACCCTCTCCCACACATCTCAACATGAGTGTCATCACCCATCAAAATAGAAGGCATAGTACACGGATCCAAAGATGTAAGTTCTTCCTTAGATGATGCCATGTGGTAAGAAACACTGAATCAAAAACCCTAGTGGATTGTTGTGAAGCAACTGCTACAAGGGCCTTTCCCTTTCCTTTCCCCTTTTTATTTTATTTTTCCTTGTTAGAACCCTCATTTGAATTCTATTTGATAGACTCAGGAACACTGATATTATTCTCCTCAAGAATGTGTGTAAAGTGATCAATTTGTTTCTTTAAACACTTATGTTTATCATGACCAAGTCTTTTAAAATAATCACATTAGACCTTCTCTTTCTTAGGCTTGTCGCCTTTAGAAGATTGGCTCTCATTAGTTTCTTCTGAAGCAATTGGTATTTGATCCTTCTTCTCCTTGCTATTCTTTTGTTTCTTATCCTTATTGTTACTACTTTTTCCTTTATGTTCTTTTGTGCCTTGGTTGGTAGTCAGGGCATGTGACTTAGATGATTTAAGAGTGCTTATCTAGATTAGCTTATCCTACTCCCATGTGAGAGAGATAGCAAAATAATCCAAAGATGGCATAATGAACTATGTCCCAAGTGCACCCTTAGTAGCATAGAAGGTAGAAACAAATATAGAATATTTTGAACTTAGCTTAGAGATAATACTAAGAATCGGTTGTTCATCTTTCTTTTCAATTCCATATTGTTTTAACTACAACCTTAGTGATTTCTATTTTGTGAAAAAATCTTGAATTGTGTTGAATTGCCTAGACCTAAACTAATTAGTTCATTTTCCAACATATGACCCCTCATTGAATCTTGTGTGCCAAATAGTGTTTCTAGCTTTGTCCAGATTTCATTTTGTGAATTCAAAGACTCAATGTGAAAGAGAAAATCAGGAGAAATAGACAAACACAATGTTCCATAGGCCTCATCACATTTTTTAAACCATTTAGGCTTATCTTCATCTTTAGCAGGTTCAGTTTCAAGTCTCATTGTTATCCTATGTAATCCAGCTTTCCTTAAGTAGATTGTCATGTGTGATTTCCACTCAAAGTAGTTGTAGGGAGTTAAGATGGTACTTTTGTTTGATCCATGATGAAGAAATGCATAAAAGAAATGTTGAAAAGAAGAGAACACACACAAGACAACCCCCCTTTTCACTCAATCAAAGAACCCCCAAGAAAAGATGATTTGACACTTTATAATTAGTGTGTTTACAACTACCACTAGCAAGAATACTTAGTGGTATTGATCTCAATGCTTTACAAAATCCTCACAAATTAGGTGTATGTTGAAAGTACAATACTAAAATGAAACCACGTGAAACTAACAACACCATTAAAAAGTACACAAGAAAATGTGCACTTTAAAAAAAGAACCACCTCGATCCGAGGTCATATGTAAAATTTATGCTTCTTTGAAGTTCCCAAAATGAGAACTGTGTAGTGTCATGAGTGAGCATCTACAATTTCTAAAAAATATCTGCATTAAAATAAAAAAACATATGCACTGGAGCAAATAAAACAAAAAAATAGCACAAATAAAAAAAATCTTAAGAAACGGAGCTCGTATGAGCTAGAACGAAGCCTTTGAAAAACTGCCTTCAAGTCTACAACTATCAATAGAGAGGGGGTCTATTGAAACTTTTTGATTAAGTTTGCACATGATCTGTTTGTTGAATGAAAAAATAATAGATACCCAAAGAGTTTTTCAAAGCGCCGAACAAAACCTAGAAATTTTTTTTTCTTTTTGATGTTCTTAAGATGTTGATCTAATAAAAAAATCTCCCACAACAAAAAACATGTAATATGTCAAAATTTATCTGTGAGGTCTCTTGGATACAATGGCAAGGCCGTTTTGGCCTAAAAATTCTCCAAACAGAAGCTTTCTTCTAGATTCAAACTTAAAACCCATGTTACACAATTGTGTCAAACGATCTCCAATTTCAGTGAAACGAAAGCTAGATCTAACTTTCTCAACCCTCCTAGACGCATTGGAACATCCAATAATGCCTCCAGTATAACTAGAAATGTTGCAATCACCTGGATCTCACAAAACACATATGCAAAACCTAGAGGTTAAAATGTTTTCGTCAAAATTTTCTGATTCTCTAGATCATTCGAAGATACAAGAGAAGAGCATACTGAGTTTTTGGGAAAACCTACCATGAAGCTTATTATCCCCCCAAATCTCTCAAATACGGAAACTAAAATCTATTCTTGCACATAGAAAAGCTTTGATACCATGTTAGAATCTAAAAAGATGAGTAACCCAGAAAACTAGTGCAAACGAATAAATATTAAATTGTGAAAGCAAATGATACAAGATCAAAATAGCAACACAAAGTTAGTCTCCATGAGAGTAATGTAAATTCTTAGAAGAAAACTAGCATTATGAGGATGCAAAAGCAAAATATATCTAATACAAGCTAGGTAGCATGTTTATATAGAAAAGGGAGAGGGTGGAGTTGGCAACACCAACCAATAGGAAGCAACCATCTATCAGTCTAAAGCTAACAAAGTATCTTCCCAAGATAGCTAATGGGTGCTCCCTTGTAGGATGGTGACACCTCATAACCCACTCACTTAATTAAACATGTTTTATGAACCTACGCAAGATTAATAAAAGGTGTAGAAAAAAACTAGGAAAAAAGGAAAATAAATATCCCAACTAGGAAATAAAAACCTACACTAACACATCTCAAGCATCCAATATTTAGGTAAGCCCAAATATAGAAACCATCAATGGTTTTCAATACCATGAGCCCAACTTGGACACCCAAGTCCATGGCCAACATTCCAACTCATGAATGCATCTCCCATAATAGAATGTAAATCCCAAGTCAAAGGGTCTACTTACCAAAGTTAGACACTCCATTTTGGACTATTCAAACCTCTTCAAAGATGCCTTTACACATCATTCTTATGTATCATAAACCAATCAAAGTTCTTTGATGACTTTCCTAGACCACTTTGTAACACCCCCTCACATGCTCTTATGCATCATAGATGTACAATAGATTCTCTTATGCATCTTATAGTGTCATAGATGCTCTTACACATTTTACATGACATATATGATCTTAGTGTCATCTAGTATAAAAGCCAAGTGGTGTAATATGTCATACCCAAGGAATCTTGAGATTTATTCCAAGTGAGGTGACCTTTTCCATGTGGCCCCAATATTACAATGAATTACAATATTAAATAAAGACAATGTCTAGTTGGATCTGCAAGGTATACAACACCTAATCCTAACATATAATATTTTGTCACACGAATGGGATCACATTATCCATGGAAGTATTGTACCATCACATATATACCTTCTCTTTATTTACGGATTTAATTATTGCTTTCCCTTCTCTATTTGATATCCTTACTACACTCACATGAATATCATAGGTTGCATACTTCTTCTATGGATAGTTATAATCATGTGCTTGAACCTAATTATGTTATACTTTTGAACACCTTCCCTTCACATGATTTGATTCATTATACATCTATTGTGAAGGATACTCTTGATATACTTGTATATAGAGAAAATCGGACTGTAAAATAGAAGCAATAATGCATCTAATCCAATTCTACAATACCTTCAAGGAATGATCACAAGAGAATAAAAAAGAATCTAATGCAAATAACAAAAGTCCTTACCACAAATGATTGTATTTATTCCTTGGTTCATATGTGGATTGCTCTATTACTTTGTATAACCTTGGATAGCAAAAAGCATGAATGTGAGTGTTAAATGATCGTGGAGGGTTTACAAATGTGACGATGGGCGTATTTATAGCTTTCACAAGACTTTGATTGATGATGGAGAAAAATAGAGTGAATCGATGGATAAGATAATTTGAGAAGACATAAAGAATGTGCATGTGACATATGTCCATGCAAAAAGCTTCTTTTAAAGAATTAATTACTTTCTTGGATAATAAAACTGATTTGATTTTCATAAATAGATTGTTTTTTCTATTTATTGAATTGATTGATAAAGATAAAGATTTAAAAGCTAACTCAATGTTTGATTTACTTTTTGAAATGCAATTGGATTTGGAAGAAAAAGAATTAAATAAATAAATCATTTAATTCATGTGCATTAGTGTTTATTTCGAAGATAAGAAGATTTTATTAGAATTAAATAAATAAATTTATTTAATTCATATGCATGATAGAAGAAAGTAGAAAAAAAATAAAATATTTAATTTTATTTATTTGTGAGAGAGGAAAAGTCAACTAAATAAATTATTTAATTTATTTAATTGGGGAAGCAATATTATCTAATTAAACAATTAAAAATTATCTAATTATTGTGGATAAGAGGAATAAATTGGTGAATTAATTAAATAATAGAATTATTTAATTAATGTAAAACTAGAGGATGACATTAATGATTTAATTAAATAATTAGAAATTATTTAATTAATGTTGGAAGGGGAATTAAATTGACGAAATGATGTATTTAATTAAATAATTAAAAATTATTTAATTAATGTTGAATTACAAGAATTAATGAAGGAATGATATGAATAATGAGATGATAATGTGTTAGTCATTTTTAGGTGTCTACATTTTATCCCTCTTTGAGATAATGTGTTTATGGTGTTTCAAAGAATTAATAATGATGTGAAAGTATTGTTGTAGTTGTGCCCCAATAGGGTGCCCCCTCGAGAGAGCGACCAAGAAAAGGAACTGGTTGGGTGGACTCTAGATAGAAAGGATAGGCTAGATAAATAAGAATGAGGATGAGAAACAGGGCAGATTAACGGAAGAACGGACACGAAGGCTAACATAATGGAGAAATAAGGTATGCACGACAAAGAATTAGGGCTTGGGGGAAAGTATTAGGGTTGGGATGGCTACAAATAGGCTAAAGGGGGTCACTTTCAAGTCATTTGCACTCTTGTTAGTCATTGTCTTTCACTCATAGCTTAGGAGATCCAGTGCGAGGTAGTTTGTAGAGATGGCAGGAATTCCTAGGGAAGATCATCGAGTAGAGTGGGTTCAGACATATGGACGGCTAGTTGGAGCACCTGTGATAGTATGTAGCCAACCTTTACTCATTAGTGCATTTATTAGGTACATTTATGGCACTTAGAAGTAGGTAGATTAGAATGCAATCAAAAGCACAGCTTTAGGTAGAATAGCGCATATGATAGGTAGTATGGTGCTTATGATGTAAAATGGCGCATATGATGAGCGCAACTGCACTTTTGCAGTACTAGGTTGTAAATGAAACACTTAGGATTAAGTGAGAAAAATGCACAAATAATGGATAGTGTGGCGCAAATGATTGATAGAATGACGTATTTGAAAATGAGATGGAATTAATAGGTAGAGGTATGCTTGTGATTGGCAAAATGGCACAAGTGATTAGATTAGCATAATTGTACTAATGAGTGCAGGTGTGCACTTTTGAAGGATAGATACATGCATGTGATAAGCAGAATAGCGCATGTAAGAAATAAACTGTAATTGATTGGCAGATGTGATCTTTTGAAAGACAAAATGGCACATGTGAGTGTAGAGTGAGGCACGAATGATAAGTTAGGTCACTAGTGAAAAATAAGGCCGCTTTGATACAGATGATTTTTCAAGGCTTTTTGCAAAGTAGTTGACAAATGGTTTGCGATGATTGCAGGTTGTACTTCCACGATTGATGTCGTGAGAGCATCATCCCATAACAATGGATCTCGTTGCTGACTTGACAGAGGAGTTTTTTTTCTCGGTGTGATGGGTTTATAGTACATTGCACACATGCCCCAGATTAGGGCACACCTGGCCATGATTACAGCACTAGTTTCGCAATGGTATAGCGAGCACATCTCATTCTTGTTTTCGACTGGAGAGGTTACTATCACGCTCAAGGACGTGTAGAGGATTTTATGCATCCCCATATATGGGGAGAAAGTGGTTTATGATATGGATACCAGTTAGAGTGTATTGGATAGACTCTTGATGACACAGGACTTGGGGATTGAGGATGGTGAGATTAGACCCAATAAGATGCGAGCTAGATTTGATAGATTATAGTTGTTAGAGCTAGATTGATCAGAGGAGTGTTGATGCCTCATCGATGGTCACAAGGATTTTCTATTGGATGGGGTCGAGTATAAGGGGATGTTGAGTGAGGGCATAATATATGCTTGGGGCCCTTCTGTGCTAGGACAACTTTATCATGATATGCATCATCTTGTATACAGGTATGGTTCTAGTCTAGCTGCAGGAGTGGCATTGCTTCATGTGTGGGCCTGGGAGCACATAGTTGTTACTCAACCTATCTCTGTATGGAGGAGGGGACTAGGATAGCCTTTTGTATACTTAAATGAGGGATTTGTGACACAATAGCAGTTAGGAGATGTCACATACTAGAGGTGTATTCTTGATGAGATGGATAGCATTATTTGGAGACCCTGGAGAGACTGCGAGATATGGGTTGATGACGTTGAGCATCTTCTATACTATTGATGGGTGAGTTATCTATTTGGCATGACATGTTACATTATTAAGAGATGTATGCTCGATAGGGTATTATGACATTTTAGCCTACCACAACTCGTACTTGTTCAAGATGCTATTTTTGCGAGGACAAAGTGGGAGTACCAGAGTGAGGCCTAGAGATAGTAGTTGAGACATCTTTGGCCAATTTTGATGCTTGGATCCCATGCAGTGGGATCTAGTGGGAGGAGGAGCAGATCTAGGGACAATGCCTGAGTATGACACATGATGGATAGCACATAGACCAGTGTAATTGATAGCATCAGGAGAGGTAGCGGGGTGATGCAAGCCAACATGAGAGTTGGGGGTGAGGAGATTAGTAGTGGATCCAGGATGAGCCTGAAAACAAAGACAAAGGGTGGAAGAGGTGATAGATATAGAGGTAGCAGTGGGGGAGGTACCACAAGTGGTAGTGGAGGATGCTCTAATGGATGAGGAAAGGGAGGAGGTTGTTGATGTAGGGTAGCAGGATGTGGAGATGGATGTGCTGGAGATAGGAGTGCAGGGAGAAGAGGAGGAGGATATGAGCATGACGCTTGCTAGGTCCTTATCAGAGCGAGATGTTGCACAACTAGAGGTGGTGAGATTACAGGGATTACTACAGCAAACCATCTCTGAGAGGGACGTTGAGATACATCGGCGTCAGTAGGTAGAGTTTATATAGCAATGAGGCTCCAATAGAAGTGGGATGAGGCCCATGAGGCCTTACAGATACAAGGATAGGTAGAGGGACTTGTTGCTGGGGAGATGGCTCAGATTATAGTCGAGAGGGATGGAGTTGTGGCACTAAGGTTAAGGTTAGATTCACAGATGCAAAGGTATAGGTAGGAGAGGGACTCTACCAGATTAGTCATTGGGTTGAATCAGCCCACGATGACTTTGGTGATAGAGCTAGCCAGGGTATCATAGGATGTTATATGGATCACTAGGGAGGAAGATTACTATAGGGGCTTATATCAAAGTGTGGTGCCTCCAAATCAGCAATGCTTAGCTTTGAAAAGCAGAGTCAGTCAAGGGAGCTCAGGGGCTTCAGTGATGGGACTACCACCACCACAACCAGTGGGTACACAGCCTCCTCCTATAGGACCACAACCATCAAGGGAAAGAGTAGAGCCTTCTGAGGGGAGCTCAACATGATGTGTACATATTGTATATGATGTATATATTGATGATTATGATGATGATGATGATGTATATGTATGACATTATGATCCCTTTAGGCTCTTGTATATATTTGTATATTTATGGCTCATGTAGCCCATTGTATAGACATGGACATGGCATATTTATTTTTGATATATATATGAGATACAACATGATTTTGGATGGTGTATATGATGTGATTAAGATGTTGATGATGCTTATAAATGTTGTGTGATCATGACATGGATGACATTATTATGATTATGGATTTATGTGATGTATGCATTTTATCATGTTATGGATTTTTTTTAATGATGTTATGGATGACATGATGTAGTATATAAATGATGTACTTATATATGATATGGGTAAATATATGATGTATGTATGATGTCATGCTATTGATATATGATTCTTATAATGCTATGGATATATGGTTCTTAACAATATTTGTTTTGGAGGATTTTTATGAATGCAATAGGATGATATAGATTTTTATTAGGATATATAGATGAGGTGGATGGGATGATATTTGCTTTAGGTTATGCATAAAATGTAAAGATCAATCCTTATTTTGATATAGCATATGGATATTATGCACCAAGATATGAGGAACCAGGGTGACAATGTATCCAATGCATGGACGTTGACTGTGTAAAGAAAAGGTATGTCCTTATTCATACTAGACATAATAGAACCTTGCTAGAAATGCGAATGGAAGATAGTCTTAGCGCATGACAATCCTAATGCATAAAAAGTATTTGAATGACCTTAGATGCAAAGGATGTTGTTTATGCAAGAAGTTATTCCAACACATACAATATAAATTTTAGCCTTGGTGGGATAACAAGAACATCCCACAAACATAGCATACAAAAGCAATGACAATGCCCCGGTCCATACTTATCATAAAACACCAAGATATGGAAAGATCAAGGTGTTATTGAATAAGCATTAGAAAGGGATAAAAGATAAACCAAAATAAATCAACTAACTGACAAAACAAATACACAACCATCATATCTCTTTCCAAAGAGGGTTCGCATACTAGATAAGGCCTTATGGTAGGAAGGATACATCTATTAAAGGCTTTAGATTAGGATAATACTTTTAGCAGAATAGGCAATTGGTATGTGGGCAAACGCACTGCTTCAAGATAAGTCTTTTGCTTCTAATTTGGTAAGTACTTAAGATTTCAAAAGATGCATAGTTTGTTTTCTACTTGAGCTAGTCAAGTCGAGGTGATAGGTGACTAGGATGGATTGTGATAGGTAGAGGAAGTGATTGTTTGAGTTTTATTATGGTTTATGGTAGGTGGAAAGTTTTATTATGGAGATGTGTGGAATACAGTAATTCCTCTCATGACAACAAGGATCCAATCCTATAAACTAGGTTAAGGAAAGATGTCCCTAGTCAGGTACAAGATTTATTATGAGGTGGGGTAGATGGACTCTATTATGGGATGCGATGGATAATGATCAATACTAATAATGATCAAGCCATGATAGGTGGGTATATGGAAATGCTTAGGAAAAAGACTTTATTGTGGTGGATGGATGGAAATACATTTATTATGGAGTGAAATGGGTGATATGGATGAGAACCTAATAGATGGTGAATGCAAACATCTACACATAGCGCCTAAAATAGGTTTTCACCATGGTACTTGCCCAAGGTGCCTGTTTGCTAGGTTTTCACCATTGGACGGATTATTTTATTTTTTGTATTTTTCTTATTTATTTATTTTTGGTATTTTTTCTATTTTTTGTATGTCTTTTCTAAAAATTTTGTGTATTTTTTTATTAGGATACTCTGAGGATCAGGCATAGAACTTCTTAAGATGAAAAGTGTTGTTGGGTTCATCTAGATGTACTCCTTCAGGTGTAGCAAGTTGATAGGATTATGATCTATAGCATAATGTAACAACATAAGGTCCTAACTAGTTAGGTTCAAACTTTCCTTTCTTGTCCTGATCCTACTGATTCTTTTGATTTTCTTTTAGAACTAGATCACCAATCTCAAATTTTTGAGCCTTGATCTTCTTGTTATAACTATGACGGAGGTGGTTTTGGTAAACTTGTAGATGATTTAATGCAGTGAGATGTCTCTCATTGAGTAACTCTAGCTCATGTGATCTAGAAACTTGGTATTCTTCTCCATCAATGAGATGCTGCAAAGAGACCCTGAGAGAAGTAAGCTCAACCTCAATAGGCAAAATATCTTCATTGTAATATACTAATAAATATGGATTAGTACCGGTGGGTGTACAGATACTTGTGTAGAAGGCAGGATTCAGTTGCAGGTGCCAATCACGACCAGCTTCATTGACTGTCTTCTTGAGGATTTTCAATATAGTCTTGATGGAATCCTTAGCTTGGTCATTACTTTACGTATAATATGGAGTAGAAAAATGGTGCTAGATATGAAAATAAGTGCATAGGGTGCAAACTTCTTGGTTTTTGAATGGTTTATCATTATCAGTGACAATGGCAAGGGGAATACCATACTAGTAGATAATATAATGCAGGATGAATTTAACAATTTGTTTACCAGTTATATAAGTCATTGGAATGGATTCTACCCACTTCGTGGAATACTTAGTGGCAATGATAATGAACTTATTGTCGTTTGATGAGGATGGATGGATTTTTCCTACGAGGTCGAGCCCCCATTATGAGAATGGCCAAGGGGTGTAATTAGTTGTAATGCTTGTGTTGGTGTATGAATCAAATCTCCATGCTATTGACATTGAAGACATTCCTTAGCAAATTGTTGTGCATCTTGTTCCATAGTTAGCCAATAGTACCCTATACACAGTAACTTCTTGGCAAGTGTTGGGCCAATGGAATGTGCACCATATACACCTTCGTGAACCTCTCTTAAAGCAATGTTATCCTCTTCCAAGTTGAGACATCTAAGAAGGATACCATCAAGACTCCTTTGATATAGAGTATCATCAAGAATGGTAAAATGGGAAGAGTGATGGATAAAGGTTTTCTTTTGGGTACTAGTCAAATTAGGTGGAAGGGTATTGTCATGTAGGTAATCATACATGTCTTGATACCAAGGGGAATTGGGACCAACAAGTTCGCATATAAACTTAGTTTGTGGAACATCCAAAGTCAAGACTAATAGTTGTTCAACCAAAAACACACAGCATTGAGTATTTGTAGGCATATCAAGGAGAGACCCAATTCTTGTCACTACATCGGAAACTTTATTATTCAACCTAGGAATTTGCTCAAAATCTATTCGAGAGAAGCACTATTTGAAATTGTCAACCATTCTTTTGTATGGGAACAATTTATCATCCTTTGTCTAATATTTATCTGTTACCTATATAATGACCAATTAGGAATCACCATAGATCTATAGTTCCTTAATGTTCCTTAATGAGAGATTCATATTCAACAATGTTGTTTGTGCAAGGAAAAGCTAGCCGATATGACTTTGGGATGCAATCACCTTGTGGAGTGACAAAAAGGACTCTAACTCCTGAATCATGTTGAGTGTAAGAACCATCAAAGTATGGTTTCCATACATTAGCTATGTTGACAATGAATACCACTTCATCTAGGAATTCTAAGATCATAGGATGATTATCTATTACAGGTGCTTCTGCTAGTTGATCTTCTATTACTTGTTCTTTTATGGCTTTCTGATCAACATATTCAATATTAAATGCATTGAGGATCATAACCCATTTTTCCAAACATCTTGCAAGTGTGGCCTTAGGCAATAGATATTTCAATGGGTCAATTTTGGAAATGAGCTTAGTTTGTTGATTAAGCATGTATTGTCATAGCTTTTGAGAGGTGAACACAACAGCAAGATATGCTTGTTCCATTGGGGTATAGTTAAGCTCATAGCTGACTAATGTGCGACTGATGTAGTAAATTTCCCTCTTTCCCTGACTCATCATGTTGTGTAAGTAGGGCTCTTAATGCAGCTAAAGTAGCAGAGATATATAATAAAAAAGGTTTTCTATCCACTGGAGGCATCAATACTTGAGGTGTAGCAAGATAATATTTCAATTGATCAAAGGTTTGTTGACATTTATTATCACATCTGAATGAAACATCTTTTTAGAGCAAGTCTAAGAATGGTTGACATTTATTGGCAAGTTGAGAAATAAAGTGTCTGATGGACTGAAGTATTCATTGAAGACTTCTTAATTATTTCAAATTAGTTGGTGGAGGCATCTCAACTATGGCTTTTACTTTAGCGGGATCAACTTCAATACCTCTGTAAGCAACAATGTGATGAAGGGAGTAAATCATAAAACACACAACAATAGAAATTGCACACAGAAAATAGAACTTTCTTTATTGATTTGGACAACTTATTACATTATAGAAGCTCAAATATAATCAAAGGAATCAACCCTCCACAAGCTGCAACACATTACAACTTTCTATCCCAAGACTCTGGAATCATCTGCTTTTTGTAACCCCAAATCAACTAGGGTTTCTATTTTCCCACCTATTCTTGACTCTACACTTCCCCCCTTAACTCTTCTACTACCCAATGTTCCCAAAAATGGTTATTAATAGCCTTTTTGGCAGCCAACAACCTAATTTCGAAATTTGTATCTCCCTCCAAAATAGGTCAATTTTTGGGAGCCATAACTTTTGATTCGAGTGTCTGATTAACGAACCATTTTATGTGTCGGAAAGCTTACAGGAGCCATTTTCGAGCTCGTACGGGGCCGTTTAGTGCCTCAAACCTAAGTTCGAATAATTTTTAGGCATTTTTCAGGAAACAAAAACTTTAATATCTTTCAGCTCGCAAATGATCTTTGCATGATTCCTTCGCCAAAGGTCTTATTTTTCAATTATGAAGCTTCCTATAAAATTTCACTTCATTTCGTGCCCAAATGCAAACTTTCTAAAAATAACAAGTTGTTATTTTTAGCAGTTTGGAAAAACTGAAAGTTGTACATCATTATTCAAGTGATTATGGAACCAGAACCACAAATTTTGAAAATAAATGGAAAGAACATCAAAAATTTTGAAATACATCTTTTTTGGGGTGATGCAAGATTGCCCTTACACCACTGGATGCTCTTGCATCACTATGTAGCTCAACAGTTTTCTTGAAGTAATGTTGAATACATATTTCTTTAAGTTAAACTTGACTTGCTATTTTTCTAGTCTATCAAATATCTATTCCAATCTTGTTGTAAGATAGAAGAAGAGAACCTAATCAATCATACACTAACTAAATCAATCTTTTCTATCTAACATCAGAACACAAGTTGATGAAGACTTGTGCACTTGGCTACAATCCTCAAGGGAGAGCCAAGTTATCTGGGCTTTGTTCTTTTGTTGTAATAGTGGAGATTGATTTGAGAATAGAAATATCTAGGGTTTTAAGTGACCTAATTGAAAAAATGAACAACTTATAGGTATTACAGACCAATCATGCAGAAATAGGAAACAAATTGGGAATGTGTAGGGCAGACAGAGCTTGGAGCCAGAAACTAGAGCATATCTCATAGGACTTGAGCATTGGACACCCTAGTCCTAGGGTTTTTTCCATAATGAAGTTTGTATGCGAAGGTATCTACTGTCCATGTACTCCTGTCATCTGTCAATGCACAAAACTTTCAATCCAGACCTGCATACATAAAAGAGGGAAAATGGTTGTGTTGTATAGGGGCTTGCCTCAGTCAAACCTTGTGTTGGTGTTCCCACCTCCACAACAGAAGTGATAAGAGTGATAGAGAGTGTGTGTTGATGATGAGCAGAGGAAAAATATGTAATAAAGACTATAATAATGAAATAAAATGAAATAGAGTTACCATGAGCATGAAACCCTAGTTAGATTTATGTCACAACATGGATCATCCACAAGGAGATGAAGAAGAAGGAAGAAGCTTCCTCATAGACCTATAAGGGTTAGTACATACAACAATAATCTTCACAAATAGAGAGTGTGTAGAGAGAGAGAGAGAGAGAGAGTTTGTTAGAGGGAAGTTGCATGTGTGTAAATGAGTGAGAGAAACTTGTTTATATATGAATCCCAATTAATTTTTGAGGGCCCAATTGAGTTGAGGCCAACAAGCTTTATCACTTAAGTCAAGAGGCCGACGTCCAAATATGATCTTTCGGGGCCAAACTAGTAGGACTCTAGCACTAGGCACTAGTGTCCTAGTGATTTGGGCTCCTGATGTGCCAGATGACAGAGGACTTAGTCTTGTTACTAGAAAAGTAGTAAAATATGCATACATCAGGTTTCATCAAGCAGAGATAGACATATTTGTTAAATGGAGGCCCAAATCTAGTGTGAAATTGTAAGAGGTAACAATTTACAATGCTACATTTATCCCCCACTTTAGTGAGACTATGAACTTATTCTCATACGCTCACTAAAGTATGGAGAAACCAAACATCATCAAGATAGAAATATTGGAATCATAGAATGTTTCTAAGTTGAGAGTTACGCTAGCCCCCAAGCTTAGGATCCTACGAGTTTTCAATGTTTAGACAAAGAGCTTACACATACACAAGACACATGACATAAATTATATGTATACACAAAGCATACATGGAGCATATACGATGCATGGAAAACACGAAGCATGCATAGAGTATAGATGAAGCATACATACATGGAAAACAAAATCATAGAAAAATAAAGTTGGTAAACCATGTGAGCAAACACATAAGCAAACGAAAGAGAAATTTTTAGTTAGCAAAGTAAAGAGACCTTGGTATAAAAAGGTTGTCTCAATACCTTTAGTCTTCTCCAAAATATAACAAAAAATAGAAGAAAACCAAAAATAGAGAAATTATAAAAGGGAGATAGAAGAATTAAATGAGTCGATTGATTGCACTAAAGAGAGAAGACATACAAATAGATGGGGGAGCAATTGATATGAATGAAGAAGAGTACATGACTCTGGCTCTAGCTTGCTTTGTCACTACGGGTCATGTAAACCAAGATACCATCATGGATCATGGGCTAGAAAGCTACGCTATGCTAGGTGACCATGAGTGTAATGATATTAGGTCAAATGAGGCACACAAGCTAGCAATTTTTGTTATGCTAGGTGGCTCATAGACTATATGGATTACAAGATAGCAAGTTGTGTTATGCTAGGTGACCATATACTACCAATACCTTAGGGAGCATTAAAAATAAACAACGCCTCAGGGAGCCTAAAGTAAAAAATGCCTCAGGGAGCGTATTGATAACCATGCCTCAGGGGTGTATTGAAAAACACCACTATAGGAGGGCACATCAATAAGCCAAAGCTTAGGAGGCATGACTGAATAAGGGTGAATGTATGGATGCACATTTAAATAGGGAATATATGCCCTCCCTTAAAATATTTACATGTATAATATGAAAATGTTTTTAAGGTGAAGAAGAGGGGAAAGTATGAGAGGAGGGGAGATCCTTATAAAGAATGCCTACCCCTTGAACAAGTTGTTCCCCTACCTCCCAGAGTACAAGTGAGAATAACCATGAAAAAGAGAATCATGTTGCTAATAAAAAATGTTGGAGTTTGTCACAATGTAATGAGAGAGGTGGCTCGACATTATAACAATGGAGACTCAATTATAACTATGTAGGGAGAAGAATGTTATTTGAAGAAAGAAGAGGTGCTATACCAAAAAGGGAGGATGCGAGCACACATGTCACGAGGGTGTTGAATTTTGTCACGTAAGGCTCATCATTCACTAGTAGAATGGCCAAGCACTTGATGATATGCAAAGAAAGGAAGTTTTGATTGACTATTTTACGGAAATGTTTTACATGTTGGAGGAGGAAAAGTGATCAAGCGGTCCTTGAGTAGACTCATAAAAATACATTCGTCTTGAGATAGAAGAGAAGAAGCGGGTGGAGTAGGAAGCAACCCTTTCTGTTGTGGAGAGAAGTGTGATTTCTAAAAATAAGGATCCATAGAGACCTTATATGATGGCGTAGGGGATGTAGACATAGGAGAAGTATGGAAACCTAAACCTTCTTTAGGAAAGTGTCATTTTGGTTTCACGAGAGCCTTAACTCCTTGTTTCATGTGCCCTATACCATTTCCATTGTATCCATGTTTAGAAAGAATTTTGAATCCAATCCCGTAACGGGTCTCTAAATTCTATAGAGGAGGGGCCACATTACTAATCATGTCAAAATGTGAAGCGTGATCATGTAGTAGCAGAATTGATATGAGGAGAGGGATCGATCCTTTGTCATAATTTAGATCCTTGTTGAGTGTTGGGATATTAGGGTGAGGAGGGTCGATCTTAGATTCAACAAGCCCATGCAGGTTGAAATCTAAAGATCCACAATCATCACCAAGACATGCATTAGAAGAAGAATGTGCATCATCATGAATAGAATGAGTTTTAGAATTTTTTGAAGTAGAAGAAGTTTGAGTGGTGATTTTAGAAGAAGGAATAGATTGTGTAGAGTAAACTAAAGCCACCTTTGGGATCTCAGGTTTAGGTTGTGAGATTTTGTACTCTCCAATGAAGGAGTGTGTAAAATCTAGTAAACCCCAATCATTACCAAAATATGTACTTGAAGGCAAAGCACTATTTTGATCATCACTATTGTTAGCAGTGAAGAATAGTGGGTCAACTTTTTTTGAAGAAGGAATCAAAGTGTTGAGAGATTTTGGAACAGGAAGTTGATACTCAGCTTCTGCCTACAAGAAACTTTCCGGATTCAGATCACCCTCAACTATTTCAAGTTTTTTATTATAAATGAACTTCAATTTATGATGAAGAGTAGACGGGACTACCCCCATAGCATCAATCCATGGTCTACCAAAAAGAATATTATATGAAATAGAATCAGGCATGGCATGGATAAGAGTAAACAGAGTCAGAAGTCCAACCTCAACTAGTAGTGTGATTGTACCTAGTGACTATATACTAACATTATCAAAGCCATGAATAGGAAGAGTATCAGGTTTAATGAGAGACATATCTACACTAATTTAATGTAACAAGTCTATCTACAAACATTAAGAACTCATCTGTTATCAATTAGAGTATGCTTTATTCCATTTTCATTAATGATGACCAAAATATGAGAGCATCATGTTGTTGTTGAATTTTGAGAGAAAGTAACTAATTTTGTTGAAAGACGATATCCAAACTTGTCACATGCATATAATCTAGCAAGGATGCTACATAATTCAGTCTAACAGAAGGTGTGACGACTACCTTTTGTAGAGCCTCCTGGAGCATCTCGTGGTATGTAGGCAAGGTTTGTATTAAGTCTCAGAGTGAGATCTTAGTCGGAGTAGTACAAAGCTTCTCAACAAGGTCATATTCTATGTTAGCATGTTGAGTAAGATGAGGATCTAGAGGAAGAAAATGTTGAGAAGGTGGAAGAGGGGTAGGAACAATTGGTTCTTGTTTATTTTGTTTGTTGTTGTGAGTATTGTACGTGTGAGCAACCATGTGGTAACTAGGTTGTTGCAACACATTTTGAACAAGTTGGTTGTTTTGAGTAAGTTTTTATTTAATTAAGAATGTAGCTAAGAGGTCAAGGTGGGTTTGGAACACCTCAAATAGTTAAAACAAGATTATATTGATGATGCACAACAATTTTTGGTTTCACGGGTTCCTTTTGGGAACCGAAAATATAAATTGTATTGACTTGATTTTGATAAACATCTAAGGAGCTTGAACATGCAACCAAAGTAATAAAATATGTCTTCACATCTTTAGTGATATACAAGGGACTTGAACATGCAACCAGAGGAGGAAGAAAAGAGGTATTCGCATCCTTAGTGATATCCAAGGGACTTGAACATGCAACCAAAGGAGGAAGAGCAGAGGTTTTCAAGTCCTTAGGGATATCCAAGGGACTTGAACATACAACCAAAGGAGGAAGAGAAGAGGTCTGCACATCCTTAGTGATATCCAAGGCACTTGAACATGCAACAAAAGGAGGAAGAAAAGAGGTCTTCACATCCTTAGTGATATCCAAGGGACTTGAACATGCAACTAAAGGAGGAAGATCAATAGGATGAGTCATGGAATCATCATCGATTATGGAAGATGTGGTATAAGTAATGTGTTTATCCAATTTAAGGTGAGACTCTTCATCCATCAATGCCACATGTGTCTAAAAGGAAAGGCATTGGAATGAAGAGGAGGCAAAATATCAATGATTATATCATCTTGAACCAAAATATCCTTACAAGGAGAAATAATTTTGGGGGAGGTATCACAATCATATAGTGACATAGGAAGAACTATGTCATGATTATATGCCTTGGATGAAACATTATTATCAACAACTCTCTGAGAAAAAGTGGATAGTGATGTAAGAAAAGAAGAGAACATGTTTGAATGTTTTAATTTTTAAGCAGATAAGATAAAATAATACACAAGATAAAGTAATATCTACAATATAAGTATCTAATCAACTTATCAGACACAACAAAGAAGGTTGTACAAATGTAAGATGTGTTAGGTTCACCAAAATGTAAGATAGGAAAAGAGAACCTAAACAATTATACACTAACTAGATCAATCTTTTCTATCTAACATTAGAACACAAGCCGATGAAGACTTATGCAATTGGCTACAATCCTTAAAGGAGAGAGAAGTTGTTTGAGCTCTATTCTTTTTTTTGTAATAGTGGAGGTTGATTTGAGAATAGCAAGATCTAGGGTTTTGAGTGACCTAATTGACAAAATGAACAACTTACAGGTGTTATAGACCGATCATGTAGAAACATAAAGCAAATTGGGAATGTGCATGGCAAACGGAGCCTATACAGTAGATCTGGAAGGACTTGGGCATTGGGCACCCTATTCCTAGGGTATTTTCCCTAACAAAGTCTATATGCAAAGGTTTTGTTATCCCTATCCTCCTGTTGTCTGTTAGTGCACAAAACTTCTGATTTGGACCTGCACACATAAAAGAGGGAAAATGATTGTGCTGTGTAGAGGCTTACCTTGGTCAAACCCCATGATAGTTTTCCCAACTCCACAAAAGAAGTGATAAGAGTGATAAAGAGTGTGTTCTAGCGATGAGCAAAGGAAAAACATGTAATAAAGACTGTAGTAATGAAATATAATGAAATTGAGTTACCATGAGCATGAAACCCTAGTTGGATGTATGCCACAACATGGATCATCCACAAGGAGATGAAGGAGAAGGAAGAATATTCCTCGCAGACCTGCAAGGGTTAGTACATACAGCAATAATCTTCACAAATAGAGAGATTGTAGAGAGAGAGAGAGCTTGTTAGAGGGAAGTTGCATGTGTGTAAATGACTGAGAGAAACTTGTTTATATATGAATCCTAATTACTTTTTGAGGGCCCAATTGAGTTGAGGACAACAAGGTGCATCCCTTAAGTTAAGAGGTTGATATCCAAATATGATCTTTCGAGACCAGACTGGTAGGACTCTGGTAGGACTCTAGCATTGGTAGCTAGTGTCCTAGTGATTTAGGCTCCTGAAATGCCAAATGACAGAGGACTTAGTCTTGTTACTTAGAAAAGTACTGAAATATGCATACATCAAGTTTCCACAAGCAAAGACAAACATATGTGCTAAATAGAGGGCCAAATCTAGTGTGAAATTGTAAGAGGTAACAATTTTGGAATGCTATGTTGGCAAGAGACACTGTGTGGCTTCTTGATTGTTGTCATTGATGGCAACAAAGTCCATCCCACACATCCGCAGCATATGGTATGTCTATACTGGAAGTCAGATTGAAGAGTATTTTGTTCCAGTGAGCAAGAATAGAGCATGCAGCAAGGTTTGACAGTTAGGTCCAGATCTCTCAAAGGATGTATCTCAGCAAAGTGCGGACTTGGGGAAGTCAAGAAGAGTACCATGACTATCACATTCCAAAGATTGAGCCTCCGGTGATGAAAGAGTGAAAAGATATGAGCACCTAAGTGTTGGGTTCCTTACAGGCAGAGCAGACTGAGCAAGAACTAACCGTCAGAGCATCAGACCTTAATCCGGATGAGAAATTGGTGATGATCAAGCTTCTTAAGAGATCATACATGGTTGGCCAACTTGATTGATGACTTCTAACTCTATGTCTTGGATACGCATCACTTTGTGAGCAAGGATTCAGCCGACAGATCAGGGTTTAGTAAATATCTTGAGTATTCTAATTGCCAACTAGAAAGATGTTGAAATCCTTGGTGCGGATATATATACCAGATGGATTTTGGTATGAAGGAGAGTGTGTGTGATAGAGTGTGCGAAGAAAAGCAGAGAGCAGTGTGGAAGCAGTTATACAACTCCGGTATGTGACATAACAACATCAATAAGAAAAGGAAGAATGAAGTGCAGTAGATCAGTATATTGAGCCTAACTGGAACTGAACCTCAGCATATGTGGATGCCTCTGATCAATTCAAACACCTGGTTACATTTTATATACCTTGTAGATAGTGAGTCTCTTGTAGGCAGTGAGCCTCTTGTGAGCAGTGTGCTCGGGCAGTGAGCCCTAATTGGCAAGTGCCATTTTGTACTTCTTATTCTTTTAACAGAGAATACAATCTTCGGTTAGTCACCCCATGGTTTTTCCCTTAACAGGGTTTTCCACGTCAAAATCATTGTGTTATGTGTATTGATTTTATTTCTGCTCTCATGGTTATGCATGCTTATATGTTTTGATGCTGCACTAATTGTTAAAGAAGAACAGAAAGTTAAATTATTTAAGATAATTGATTCACCCCCCTCTCAGTTATCTACCTTGTTTCCAACACGCTACACTTGTAAATGACTTTCTTGAGTGATAGATTTCCCTAATAAGTCATCAACATAGTCCTCCATAATGCTATGAAATAAGTCATGGAATATTACTATCATAGATCTCTAGCATGTAGCTCTGGCATTTTTCAAACCAAAAGGCATGACTTGCCATCAATTGGTACCCCAAGGACATGTAAAATTTGTCCTGTGTTGATCTTTTGGGCCAATGAGAATCGGATTGTATCCCGAGAACATGTCCATTAAGGAAAGCATTTCATGTCTAGCTATTAAGTCTATGATGATATCTATATTGGGTAATGGGAAATCATCTTTAGGACATGCCTTGTTTAAGTCTCTAAAATTTGTGTAGATGTGGATGCCCCTAGTGACTTTTGATACAAGTGCAAGATTAGAAACCCATTCTGGGTAGTCAATAGGATGAATGAATTTCACATTTAGTAACTTTTGAATCTCTTCTTTGACCAATAATTCTATTTGTGGATGCATTTTTCTGAGTTTTTTTTACTGGTTTAGCATCAAGAAAGACTACTAAATGATGTATGACTAGTGAAGGATCCAGTCCAAGCATATCTACGTAAGATCAAGCAAATTTTTTTGTCCTTTTCAAAAAGAAGGTTGTGAGTCCTTTTTCCCTATTCTGAAAGTGATGCTGCTAGAAGTGTGAGTTTTGGATTCTGTGTTGTACCTAAATTCATTTCCTATGATTCCTCCACTAAATGTAGAGATCTCTCTTGATATTTGTGATTCACGGGAAGGCAAAATTGTCCATCCTTAGCCACCTCAGAGAGGTTTTCAACTATAGATATGTCCTTTATTTTTACTAGTTTTTAATCTAATAGCGCCACATTGTGGTTTTCACTAGGGGATTTTATTTCTTTATTGTGTTCACTTTTACAACTAGAGGATTTGGCCTTCTCGCCAAAGTAGGCTATAGATTCTAGGTCCATGATAAAACTATCTTTATGGTCTCCTAGTGGAATACCATCTTGAAGTCCCATGAATTCGGTGATAGCCTCATCATTCTGAAATAAGTCGATAATTGGAGGATCTTGTTGGTCCCAATTGATAAGGTCGTGGTAAACGAGTGTAAGGTCTTGATATTTTGAGGTAGATATGAAGGAGACAGAGGATATCATATAAATAGAGGTTTCTTGGAATAGGTCTATGATATGCATAAAGGAATCATTGATGGTATCCTCATTAGAACTCTCAACTATAGGAAAAAAATAAATTGCTACTTCATCAAGGATATACTCAATGTCTGAGGACTTCAGTACCTCCTTTCTGTACCCTAATCATTGTCAATTATACCTCTTTGTCACCATTATGGGCTCTAATATTCCTTTCTCATGAAGTCTGAGGCCTCCTTGACCTTTATAGCCAATATTCTTGACAATACGAAGACCTATAGTATACTTATCTACTAGTAATAGTGTTGGATATTTTGTTTCCTTGTAACCATGAGGAGACATCTTCATTTATTAACTCTTTATCCAAAACTAGCCAATGTGTGAAAGTTGTGGGTTTACCTTGTATAACAACTCTGGGAAATGATTTGTTGGAGGTGGTTTACTATAGGATTTTGGTGATAGTGGAAGATTGCCTACATAGCAGGATTTTTGCAATCCATATTCACCAAACCCTTTGTCTTTGTATTGGACCTTGATCTCTAGGATGGGTGCATTAGGTATAGATTTGGTTAAAATTGAGGATTCTAGATAAGAGGAAGATGGTTGAGCTACATCATTGTTAGGAACCTAGTTTGAATTGTGGTATCTTCCTTGCATAACTCTACAGAACTCAAAAGGTCTAGGATCTCCAAGGATAGTTATTTTAGTACCATTATATGGGAATTTTAGGAATTGATGGTATGTATATGGTATGGCCTGCATGGTATGTATCCATGGGTGACCTAGAATGATATTATATAGGAGATCAAGTTCCAAAACTTGACAGCGGGTATCTATTATAGCAAGACCAACTTGAATAGGTAAGTGAATAACACCTTCTGTCTCACGCTCAGCATCATCATATGCTTTGATATTTATACTTTTCTTTGGATCAATGAAATCCTTAGATTATCCCAACTATTTTATAAATTTTAGAGAACAGATATTTAGACCAGTGCCACCATCTATACTTGGACTCGTTTAACATTACGTTGACGGATACAAACTTCTAGATGAAGGGTGTCATTATTATATGGATTGTTGGATGGAAGGTCCTTTTTAGTGAAGGTTAGGTGATGGGGTGATAAATGTGCCCTATCATTGCTTGAAACTAATAAACATCAATCTTATTAGGGATAGATGACTCCTGAACTAATTTTTCAAGGATTGCTTTGTGTGTAGGAGATGCTCAGAGAAGCTCTAAAATGGAAAGTTGGGTGGGCGTCTTTCCTAAATGATCTAATGTATTATACTCAGGTGATGAGTAGTTATTAGGTGCTGTCCCATGAAGGGTGACATGGTTACGATGAGTAGTAACTGCATAATTTGGGCCTTTTTCCTTGATAGAAATGGTAGACACATGAGTATGACTCTCCTCTATAAGTCCCACAATGGGATCATAAGAGGTGGACACGTGGTTAGCATTTTATTGGTGTTCCCTTTATTGGGGGCATTTTCTTTACCATGGGGAGGGAATGGATCCTTATAGATATCGAGATCATTATTAGAGGAAATCTTAGGAGGATCATCAATAGTTATGTCTCCTTGGTCAATGAGATTCTTTAGTTTCATACATCTAGTTGTTTTATGACCTTTAACTCTATGATATTCATGATATTAATTATATTTGTACCATGAGGGTTTAAATTGAGCTTCATCATACTATCTTACTTTAGGTAATGTGATGAGACTTGTCTAGACTAGTTTTCATAAGATTGATTCAATAGTTCTCCTAATGGAGTGAATTTCATCTAGGTGTTGAATCTTGTCTAGATCGTTCTCTAGGAGCAAGCACACTATTCTTGATGGGTTGTAGATTGACTAGTGTTTGGACATCTTGAATGTGTTTTGCATCTACAACACCATCATTGACAACATTTTTGTTTTTAGACCAAAATCAAGGTTTTATGTTAGATTGTTGCAGATTGCCTTTGTTTTCTTTGAAGATTTTGACTAAGCCCTTAGCTATAAGAGACTTTTAAATGGTTATTCCCTTGTCTATGATTTCATCAAATGAATTGGCACATTGGACTTATAAGTGAAAACCTGTCTCCTGGTTTAAATTTTGGACAAAGATGTGAACCAACTATTTCTCAGGGATAGCACATGGGAATTTGCTTGCCATATTCCTCCAACATTATAGGAAGGCTATGAAGATTTCTCCATTTCATTATTTTTTACTGCATAAATCAGTCATGGAGATCTTGTGTTCTATGTTGTAGGAAAAATGAGCTATGAATTTTTTAGCGAACTCATTGAAGGATTTAATTCCTGGTGGTAGGTGAGAGAACCATTCTATAACATGTCCTCTTAGACTATAAGGAAAAAGGTGCATAAGGTAGGTGTCATTATTAGATACCTCTAGGCAAGAAATAAAGAATTCTCTAATGTGTTCTTTTGGATCTCCTTTTCCCTTGTATTTGTCAAATTTGAGCATTTCAAAATTATGGGGAAAAGGGATTGACATGTCGAAAGGATAAGGACATATTTTCTCCAATGAATAATTTTTCTTTGGATGTCCTAGTGTGAGGTCTGTGATTTTCTTCTACAGTTTAGGAGCTTTTGTTCCAAATCTGGAGTGGTGTTTTGATGAATTACAAGATCTTGATAGTTAGATGATGATGGAGGTTGTGATGTTTGGGGTGGATTTGATTGAGATAGAAAAGGATTGGATGTGTGAGATGGGTTGGATTTATATGAGTATGGATCGGGGATTTGAGGTTATGAAGAAAGATATGAGAATGGGTTGGATGGTTGAGGTATGGAAGAAGTGACAGGTATGTTAGGTGGAGCCATGGAGGACATAGATGACATATTTTGTGTGATAACCCATATTAGGCAAAAATTCATTTAAAGCTGACTCCCTATATTTGTTCGACTTCATATGTCTTGGCACCATCCTTTGAAGTTTAAATATAAATATAAATATTAATATTAATAAATTAAATATTATTTACTAAGGCCAAAGACTAGTCAGCGATCTTTATTAAATAAAGTGGCTGCATATAATACAAAGGTAAAAGACATACGATATGACCAAGGCAATGAAAATATAGTAAGCTACAATTTAAATATGATACTCAGTAATTAAAGAAAGGATTATAGCAACGATCTATATGTTGCTAATTATATGGCCGACTCCCTAAACTGATTAGTATGTGATAGAAACCATTAATAATTATTAAAGGTACGATTCTTATAGACAGTATTATTAATGTATGTATTATGAAGGCAACGCTCATACAAGCCACGATCAATTGTGAAAAGGGATAGTGACCTCAATGAAGGGAGGTGTCCATTGATAAAAAGACAAATGATCAAGTATAAAGAGGATCAGTGGGCATGAATAAGGCATCATCTGGGCAATGAAACAGTAAGGAATAATATTTGTTTAGATGGAAAAGAAGGATACATTTCTCTGGTATAAACATATTTCTGAACATTATCTGAGAGTAATATATATATATATTCAAGGTCATTATATTATTGAGCATCCTATAGAATGTTGTGTGACAAATCAGATTAGAATCCATATGAATATTTTATTGTTATTATTATCAACTCATCCATCATAGGGGGATGACAAGCAGGAAATGGATAAGAAATCCTATTATACCCCCCTAAGGGCCTGTTTGGAGGCAAGTCTGATCTGCACCTGTGCCATACCTCCCGGAAGGGACCTTATGGAGGCTTTATATGATAGCTTAGATCCTACCAAACCCCTGTTAGGGCTTGTATGAGGGGAACCGAACATGCGACCTGCCATGCTCCCCGTAAGGGCCTGCATGGAGGTATCATGTGCCAATGAATGTCTTGCCATCCCCACTATAATGGAGTTGAGTGGGTGAATAAATGAATTTGAATGTCAGGAAATCTTATATAACATTTATATTTCAAGAGGTATGTTAGTATGTTCCCTATGTTATGATTGCAGATTTAGAGCAAAAGAATGATATAGTTGAAGGTAATCTAAATCGTAATTCTGAAACCCTAACCCTATTTTTTGATATTTGAATTTTTCTAGGGCATATTAGGTAGTGGACATTACGTTTTGAGGCATAGTGGATTGAATATTTGTGGAAATATGACTAGATGTGATTAGGGATTGATAGAGAGGGTTGACAAATTGATTAGTGAATGGTAATGAAGGAATATGATGGGACAAAGGGACACTTGTAACATGGATATTTGGTGATGGATGAGGCATGGTAGAAGTGGAAATAGGATTTGATCCTCCCATGGGATCAATAGCAAGGGCCATAGGGTCTTGTTCATTAATGGTGGAGGTGTCAAAATCACTTGGTAATTTAGCCCCATTTTGAGTAAGCAAGAGGAAAAATCAATTTGGCTCAAATGCTATAAAACAATCTAGATCTTGTAAGGTATCAGGATCTTACAATTCCTCTAGGGTAGTCTCTTGTGAAGGTGGAAACATGTATGTGGACGATGATTGACCTATGGTATATCCACTTGGGAGATACATGTGAGGAGACATACCCATTGTAAAATGACTAGCATCTATAGGTGTTTTAGGGTCGGGTTGATTGGTCTCCATGAGTTTCTTATAAATGAGATCTTGTTACTAGCATAAAAAGATTTTCAAACCTTTGGATGATAGGGGTGGATGATTGATAAGTTTGGACTTTTGTTTGGAAAAAATGATGAGACTCTAAGGGTAATTGGATATGAGGATGTTGATAATTGATTTTTGGATAGTGATGACAACCAAAATGGATTGAGGTAAATCTATATCTTTGATAGAATGGTATCGAGATTATCTATCTAGAACTAGACTAATGAGTTCAAGAAAGACAAGATAGGGAGTGAAATTCACTAACTCAAGAGTAGCCAATTCTCCTAAGCTAGCTAATCCACTAATGATAAATACTAACATGGTTCCTTACTTGAGAGAGGTAATTTCGCAAGCAAGTAGCAAGCCAGCGGATGAGATCTAGATTTAGACTCTAACAAATTTGGTTGGGATAGCTAGATGATAAAAAATATTATTGATTGGGGATGATGATTGATGGGTTCAAATATTGGCTTCTTTTATGTTATTTTTATATGCTTTCAGACTTTATGCCTATGATATTCCAGATACTTTTCCAAGACATTACCATCATAATATGTTGTCTTTTATATATTCTGCAAACCTTGAACCTATTCTGTCAATATGAAACATGCTGATAATATTTGTCAATTGAATGAGTTAGACATGAGTATGTATGCATATAGATGATATTTTATACTTTAATTATGAAGGTTATTTTCATATGTTCTATGGATTAACCCTGTGCAGCAGTGAGTATGTGGCATCGAGGAAAGGAGAATTTGCAGCACATTGCAAAACAGGACATTAAAGGAAGTCACAGTCAAGCGCCAACTGAAGCTGAACGTGATCATTATAGAAGAATAAATACAGAAGAAGAAGACTTGTTCTAGGATTCTAATCACAAATTATGTATTTCATATATGGCCCATTGTATAGGAATTTCTATTTGAATAGGACTCTGCTTCCTCTATTTAGTTAGATTAATAAATTGATCTCAAACTTGTACCCTGATATCTAGGAATGGATTGATGATCGAAGATAGTTAGTAGTTGCATAGAACTCTCCCATTTCTGTATAAGTAAAGAGGGATGAGTTTGATGTCAAGTTAGTCTTTTTCAAGCTACTTTGTGTTCTAGTTATTCAGTTGTTACGTTTCCATAAAACATGTTTTATTGACGAATGTTATTATTGAATACAATCTAGAGAGATTTTGTTTATGATTTGCAATGAATGGAACTATGTGAGTTGAGATGTGTGAATATCTGAATTAGATTTAGTTTTTAGTTAAGTGAGATAGTTCCCTGAGCTAGCCACTCAAGGTATTGATCTTCACTTCATTTATTTCTCCATTTCTTTATGCATTACTTGTTAAATTTGTTCTTCATTTATATGTATAAACACATCATGAGTCAATTAGAATACTTTGAATGTTAAGTTACAATAGTATGGTTCATGAACAAGTGTATGCTTTGTGAATTCTGAGTCCTCTAGAGGTTAGTGTTAAGTTTTTTTGTCATTTTGAACATTCTGAGTTAATTATGTAATTCCCTATTGAATACAGTTATCTGCAACTTATGTTGCAGGTACCCATAGCCATTGGATTCTATAGTTGTTTTTACTATTTTTTTGTATTTTTGAGAATTCCAACTAAGTAGAATACTCTAAGTAGGTTTGGATAAGATAGTTTAGGATAGATATGAGTCTTGGAGAAACATACAGTGCAAGTGCCATCATAAGCTTATGCTCCTTGGTTGATAATTTAATGTAGGAATGCAATGATAGAGTGGATTGTTCAGATAGGTTTACCCCTGAATTATGCTAAGTCTACAACGCATTAATTTTCCTCTACATTTTTGGCGTCGTTATCAGGGATGGTGCTACCTTCATAGGCTCATTTATTTTTATATACTTTCATAGTTTAAATTTTTATTCTAGCATTAGGATTAATAAATTCATTTTTCAGGAAACACCAGAAAGTATACTAACATTATGCAGGACCACTGGAATATAAAGCCAAATTCATTGTATGCGAAGGTAGAGAGATAACTGAGGTAGATTCCTCCCTTCAAATTTTTAGGATAGTGAAGAAACAGTTGACTTTATCAATTATACAGTAGAAAGTGTTGAAGAAGAATTTCCTCTTACATCTTCATCAACACCTTCTACATCTTCATCAACTTCTTCCACAACTACAGAAGGGACCTTTAGAACCATGGCAGATGTTACAGTGGAGGATCCTCTAGGACAAGCAATGTTTGAATTCCCTATCCCAAACCAAGCACGAGCTGATACTCTAAAAAATATACCACCTTCTGCATTGCCTATTTTCTACGGCTTGGTGACTAAAGATCCTGATACTTTCTTGTTTGAGTTTGATGTCTTGTGTAGGAGTTATGACTACACCACTGATCCTTACAGGCTTAATCTATTCCTTGCCACATTAAAAGATGTTGCTTTAAGATGGTTTATGGGGTTGGGGAAATATGTCATTCTAGACTAGGATACCATGAAGATAAAGTTCCTAGCAAAATATAAAGACTACTGCAGAGGACATGATAGGAGGAGAGATGACATCTTCAGGATATCACACAAAGAGGATGAGCCGCTAGAAGATTATGCTAAAAGATTCATTTTTGCCTTGAAGAAAAACCCTCAAAATAGATTGTCTGAAGAATCACTGAAACTGGTCTTTTTGAGGGGGGTTAATGATGACTGCATGAATGCCCTCAATCTCATTGGAACAGGGGATATATCTCAACTTCCCTTTGAGGATGTCTACAGAGCTTGCAAAAATTATTCTAGAACCTTTACTAGAAGACCAAGGGGAGAAAGAGCAGCCATCACGGGAAAGGCAACCAATGGGGTTTCAAGAATGGAGATTAGTAATTTGCTGACCAACATGAAAGAGGATATCATTAGCCATATGGCTACATAGATAGACACTCTTCACGTCAAGAAGAAATAGGAAGAGGCAGATACAATGCTTACTGAATACTGCCCCAGCTGTAGGCAGAGGAAGGCCAATTGTAAATGCAAGAGGGTGGTCAGTATCCAACAAGAGAAGCTTGAAAGGCCAGAATTACAACCATTTGAAGGGGAGGATGGGCAATTATTCTTCATAGCTCAAAGGAGACCTTGGCAGCAAAGACAAGGTATGCCCTCTGATCCACTTAATTTTAATTCACCCTTTCCTGCTACAAACCAGAATTTCTCTACTTGGAATACTCAACAGTGGCCTAGCAATCCAAATACATGGCAAAACCCACAATGGCCTACTCCACAAACTAGTTGGAACCAACAACAGCCAAACCAACGGCCTCAACAAAATTTCCAAGGCCCCAACTATAACCCCTAGTGGCCTACTCAGCAGTAGCAATGGCAGCCTCAATGGAACAAGGGCCAACAATGGCAGTAAAATACATATTTCTAGCAACTTATGATTCCATCTCAACCACAACAGCCAACCATAATGCCACCATCAACACCTCAAAATCCACCTCCTAGACCTACCCAAATCCCTGCCCAACCTGCACCTAACACTACCAACAAGCTTGTTCAGCAGGCCTATACTAACGAGGTGATGCAATATCCCACCTAAGGGGTGGAAGTGAGTAATGTTCATCTCAGATCAGGGAAGAAACTTCCAGGTCCTTCATCTTCCCAAATTACAAAACATGAAGATGAAGAACCAACAGAAGAGGCCTCAGATAAACCACCTTTGGAACTTGAATCAACTCAGGAACCTCAGACCAGTCCACATCCTAAGCCTCCTTTTCCTGAATACTTGGCTATCCAGAAACAGCCAGCATAGTCTGAAAATGACCTCATAGGCTAGTTGCAAGACATAAGCATAACAATTCCCTTAATCCAAGTAATCAAAGATATTCCCATCTACACTAAGACTATCCAAGATCTTTGCATCAAGAAACCAGGAAGAAAGAGAATGGACCCAAAGATAGTTCATGTTTTGGGCAACCTAACTGACATAACTATTTCCAAATATATAGATTCAGGTAGTCCAGTGGTGGATGTCAAAATCAATGGGACTCTGATTAAGAATACTCTGATAGACTTAGGTGCTGCAATTAATGCAATGACCAAGGAGACAATACAGACACTCCAATTAAACAACCTTAGGCCTACTCATAGAGTCTTGCAATTAGCTGATAGGTCTACAGTCAAACCTAAAGGAGTCATTGAGGATTTAGTCATTGCATTAGATTCTTGGGAATACCCTGCTGATTTTATAGTCATGCAGCCAAAGGTTAATCTTGCTGGTTATCCTCTTATACTAGGCAGACCATGGCTTGCCACTGCTGATGCATTTATAGGTTGTAGGTCTGGTAACATGATCATATCCAATGGAACTGTAACCAAGAAATTAGTTTTATATCCGCCAGCCCAACCATACCATGAGCTTGAGTAGACTATTTGGCCTACCCTAGAAGATGAGGACAACTATTCCCTACAAACCTTGATGACTATTGAACGCAGCCCCTTATTGCATATTCAAGATGAAGATGAGATAATTGCTCACATTATATAAAATCACTGTGGGAGGCACCCGTAGCAACAAGATTGTCTATCATGCTTATAAGACCCTTTGAGCAGCATAATACCCAGCAGTTCCTTAGTGGAGGTATCCCAAATATTTCATGCCTTATTACCCTAGCAATGCTTACTAGTATTACCTAGCCTTGATTTGTCTTATGTACAAGAACTGTCCAAACAATTAGAAATCAAGCCAAGAAAGATGTTGACTATTAACAATGCATTGAATGATGAACAACAACAATCCCTGCATGAAGTATTGCAGACACACTCAGCAGCATTTTCCTGGGATTATAGTGATATGAAAGGCATTGATCCTGCCTTATGCATGCACAAAATATACATTGATGATGGCTATAGACCTATCAGGCAGCAACAGAGGCGCATGAACCCCGCTCTCAAAGAGATAGTGAAAACTGAGCTTCAAAAGCTTTTGGATGTAGGCTTTATATACCCCATTTTAGACAATGAATGGATTTCACCATTGGTCATAGTGCCCAAGAAAGGTGGAAAATGGAGAGTTTGTGTGGATTACAAAGAACTAAATACTGCTACCAGAAAATATCACTTTCCATTGCCATTTATTGACCAAGTTCTTGACTCTTTGGCAAGCAAGAAATATTTTTCCTTTCTTGATGGTTTTAGTGGTTATAACCAAATCAAGATTGCACTAGAGGATCAGGATAAGACAATGTTTACTTGCCCTTGGGGGACCTATGCATATTCTATCTTACCCTTTGGTCTGTGCAACGCTCTAGCCACATTTCAAAGAGCAATCCTCAGTATTTTCTCTAATTTTGCCCATGACAACATGGAAATTTATATGGATGACTTCACCACATATGGTGAAACATATGAAGAAGCTTTATGTAGAGGAAAACTAATGCGTTGTAGACTTAAACAAAATCCAGGGTTAAACCTAAATGAACAGTCTACTCTATCATTGCATTCCTACATTGAATTATTGACCAAAGAGCATAAGCTTATGATGATGTTCACACTATATATGCCTTCAAGACTCATTTCTATCCTAAACTATATCATACAAACTTATTCTAATCAACTTAATTAACTGCAGTTAACATAAATGAAAGAACAACAAAAATAGTTAAAAACCTAGTTGCTACAGGTACCCCTAGCATAGGTTGAAGATAGCTATATTCAGCAAAGAATCACATAATTAACTTGAAATACACAAAATGAGAAAAGACTTAATACTAACCTCCGGAGGACTTCAAAGATGTATTCTATTCATGAATCTTGACTATCACAAATATCAATCATGATTTCTTACTTCACAATGCAATGTAAAAGATAACATGAAACAGTCTAACTAGGAATGCATAAATAAATAAATGAATGTATCAAGCGAGAGTTAGTACCTTGAGTGGCTAGCTCAGGGAACTATCTCACTTCTTCTGGAAACTAAATCTACTCTAGATCTTATAACATTCAGTTGAATTCAATTCATATCAAAGACATAATCTTCTTCAGATTTTATTAAAATCAAAACAAGTCTGGAATAACAGATAACAGATAACTGTAGAAAAATAGAGTAACGACTATGTCAATAGAAAGTAAAAAGAATAGCTAACCAATCAACAAACTCATCCCCTAAATTATACAAAAGTGGGAGAGTTGTATGCAAACTTCTAACTAACTGTGATCATCAATTTATCCCTAGATATCAGGATATAGTTTTGAGATCAACTTATTAATCTAGAACAAAGGAAACAGAGTCATATTCAAATAGAAATCCCATACAACGGCTCATTAATGCAAACACATAAACTGTGGTTAGACTTCTAGAATGAGTCTTCTTCTTCCTTGCATTTATTCTTCCATGATGGCCACATTCATCTCAATCAATCTTCATTTCTGGCACTTGAACTGTACTTTAATCAATTCCCCTGTTCTGTGCTCTACTACAATGACTCCTCGCCAGATGTTGTCTTTGCTGCACAAGGTTAATTATTCCAACATATATACACAAAATAACCTTTCATATTACACTTATGAAATCCTATCTATATTACATGCTTATCAATAATTTAAAACATCCATTTGATAATATAATCACCATATTCTATTTATCAGCATAGGGTTAAAGTCTTTGGAAAGTATATATGAAACAACATAAAATAGAGATAATGTATGTGAAGTCTTTGCAGAACCATATAGAAAAGGTCTTAAAATATATGAAAACAATACAAAAGGAGGCCAATATTTCATCCCAACATTCCCTCCAACTTAAACGTTTTCTTGTCCCTAAGCAAAATTAAAGAACTAGACATCTATGGCAGACAATTATAATGCAAAGTAATTCTTCTAAGGTTTGTGCCGTCCCTAACTCTTTTTCCCTTCTTGAGGTAGAACCCATTATAGCATGCAAGTCTTTCCATCTTGATTAGCTTAGAATGCCTATACTGCTCACTTTTCCCTCCTGTCTAATGTGGAACTAGATAAAGAAAGATAGGAGGCTGATAAGTGAGAGGTAACCATGATACTCCCTTCTGCTCTGATATCTGGATATACTTGCGCAATCTCTCAAGCATATTCATGAAGTTGTTGATAGAATGGGGTTCCTTTCTTTGTAACTTTGGAGTTAAACTATCCCATCTACTCTGCACATACCTTTGACAATTTTGGATGATAGACACTGCCATCCTCTATATTCTTCTGTAGTCCCTAAGTCTTAAATCCATGATCACCTTGCCTGGTCCTTTATGAGACAGTAATGTTAACCATTGGGTCAAGATGATTTCAAGCTCCAAGGCTTCCTTCCTCAGTTGCAATGGTACTTTATTTTCCTACTCTTTATATTGGTCCATAAATAACCCTCTAAGTTGTTCATTTTTGAAACATGACATTAATGCTCTGACCTGTAGGTCTCCAACATAAATGCAAGGATTCCATTCTGTATCTTCATCCATCATATAATTGTACAGGTAATACTCACACAACTGGTCTTGTTCTTCTAGGCTGACCTCTTTGAAGTAATTATAGAAGATAATCCTTGAATGCAAGTCAGGTTGATCATTGATAAATCTGTTAAACTAAAAACTGACAATTTTTTCTTTCAAAAATAGTGCATACACTCTTGATGGAGGTCTACATCCCATAATCTGCTTGGCTCTTTCAATAACCTCTGTCAACTTTTGCTCTAACTATTTAATCTTCAAATCCTTTTCTACAATAGATTCATTGAGGTTATGCTTCTCTTTTTCCTAGTTTTCCTTCTCTTGCCTATTTTCATCAGTTAATTTCATTAGTTCAAAACCCAAGGACAATGTAGTATGGTACTTTGGAGTTTTTACCATAGGAGGTTGGAGAGTAAGTACTTCTTCTTCCTTAATCTTTGTTTTATTTTCAGCCAACTGTGCCAACAAATCTAACCATAAGTTTGGATCTTCTCCTCCAACTCCTGAATCCTCTTTTCTTTTTCTCTATCTCTTTCTTCATAACCCCTTACCTCTTCCTCAAGTTGCCATATTCTGTCTAGGGATTCCTGCAATTCCTTCCTAATATATCTGTCTTCTAACAATTCCTTTTCACCTTCAAAATTTTCATCATTCCCTTTTTCAGGGGCATCAAAAATTTCCTTAGCAAAGTCATCTGGCACAAGTTTTCCCATTTTCTTAGCAGTAAATAGATCTTCTAATTCAGAATTAGAAGAAGAAATGTACCTTCATTTTTTAGCAGACATATTAACATTTGTACAGGCATCAGCAGAAGCATCCTCAAGAGGGTTTTCTCCTCCATCTGAATCTAGATTTAGAGGAGTTGGATCAGTATCCTGCTGGCCTTTATTTTTGTCTTCTTCTCTTTGGTGCTCAACAACTTTCTCTTTAACACCTTGCTTCCTTAACCTCCCTGATTGCCTAGGAGTAACTGTCTCATATTTTTCTACCTTTTTCCTCTTCTAGTTGTTCTCCTTCTTACTTTTTTTCCCTTTCTAGATGTTGAGGATGTGGTTCTTTTTGTTTTAGGAGCAGAGGTTGAGGACTCTTCAACTGATACATACCTAAACTTTGGAGGGTTCTCAAGTTGTGTTTCTTCCTACTCAATTTCAACAGATGATTCAGTTTTATGTGGAATATCTTCTTCTGGCTCTAGTGCTTCTAAGAGTGTTGAGATGTCTACACATTGTTTAAAGGCTTCACACTTAATCTGTGGGTATTGAATCCTTAAACTCCTTTTTACTAACAAAGCTATTAAACAATGGTGAGAAAGAGTTGTGTCTGCTTGTTGTCTCTGATACCCTAAAGACATCCTTTTTAGCATACTATACAAATAAATGGGAACATTGACAAGTTTCTCATGTCTCAAATGGTTGAGCAGTTTAAGATGTGTAGTATACAGCATATTATATCTACCATCACAAGTAATATACTCGATAATATAGAAAGCACATTTCCTCCAAAAATATGGAAGAGATAGTTGTTTGGTACCTTGTGTGGTAGAATCTAGGCGTTCACCTCTTTCACAAAACTCCTCCCTAGCTGCAGCTACATCAGTCTTGGCTAGATACTCAGACCCTGTTCTAGGCAACCCTGAAATTTGAGCAATTGCAAGCTCGGAAGCATCTACTGTCAATCCTCTAACCATTGCTTCATCATATTGTAGAGTAAGTGCAAATTCTTTTACCATGTCATCGTCATATTCTGTCAATTTGAGGAAGTAATCAAGACAACCTACTCTCATAAAGAGCGGAAGAACCAGTACATCCTCTAATATTTCCTTGTGTGTCAAGGGTTCGCTTCTCATTACATCTCCTTCCATTATTACTATGAATTACAACTCTACAGTGTCAATTTTCTGCACAATGTCAACTTCTGCTGCTCAATTTCTACTGCTTCAGTTCGCCACCCAAAAGAACCAATCTACCTCTTCTTTCCTTTGCACTATAACTTCCTTAGGGTACTAATTTTCTTGCTACCAAAATAAGGTAAGTTCATGGCACAGAATATTTGTCTGGTTGTTTTGAAAGGCAAGGTTTTCAGAGGAAAATGTTTTTCTAATGGCAAAAATTGAAAATAACCCTCCCCCCAACTTAATTATGAAGTGACCTCACTTCATGTGGCAGGTATTACAGCATGAGGAGGAGTGATTAAAAGAAATGGTGATAATATTTGTCGCATGCATGAAATAAACTATCACTAATCATGAATATAAAAAGAAATCCAGTTGTAATGATTGAAAGTTATTCAATGTAGATATGAAGTGGAAATGAATAATTATCATACCTTAGAAATTGTGAACAATTCAGATGATTTGAGATGATAGGCATGCGGCGAACGAGATATAGGGTGGTAAAAGGTGGCGAGTATGGTTGCAGAGATGGAATGGGATAACAAGTAATGATGGAGAAAAGTACCAATTTATTAGTGTGAAGTGATACGTGGAGCAATAGAATGAAATAGTTTAAAATGAAGACGGGCATGTGGAATGGGTAGGAGAATTAGGGTAGTGTTCACCAAGTAATGGAACAGAGCATAATACAGATGTTGCTACGGGCACCTACAGCACAGGTCCCGACTGTGTAAATGTAAACATAATATAATAGGTCCCAGCTGAGTCAGGTCCCAACTGAATAAGTGAAAAATAGGTCCCGGTGGAAATAACTTGTAACCATGGAAATTGTGCAGTGTGTGCATGTGAGAAAAAACAAAGAAATTTAATTTTCAACAACAGGGGTTGAGTATTGCAAGTCAACCTCCACATCACTGGATAGTGTTGGTGTATCAGCTTCTGAATGTGCATCTTCTAGTGTCACAGCATCTGAATGTGCATCTTCTGGTGTCACAGCAATATCAGGAGTATCAGGAGTAACATACTAGCAGTTAAAGAAACAAGAAAGTCATCCTTCCGAAGTGGCTTTTTATACAACTTTAACCTATGTCCATTGACCAGTAGTGAAAACTAAACTCCATCTATAGTCTGCAATTGAATTGCACCATTAGGAAAGACTTGCTTGATCTCATATGGGCCTAACCAACGTGACTAAGGCTTGCCCTTGAAGTCCTTATACCTTGAATCATAAAGTAGTGCCCAGTCTCCTGCAGTGATTTCCTTGGTTGTGATGTACTTATCATGCCCTTTTGCCCTTTGCTTTTGTATGACCTCTGTATGATGAATGGCCTCCAGTCGCATATCATCCAAGGCATTCAAATGTTGTAGCCTATCATGTTGTGCAATGGTCAAATCCATTCCTAGGTCCATTGTTGTCCTCAGGTTTTGTGTTCAAATTCAATAGGTGGGACTATAGTCTTGCCATAGACCAGCTCATAAGGTGTAAACCCTGTAGTTGGCTTCCAAGTTGTTCTATATACCCAAATAGCCTCAGGGAGCCTAGAAACCTAATCTCTTCTGTAAAGCTGCACTATCTTTGTCAGGATGTTTTCAATTTCTCTATTAGTGACTTCGACCTGTCCATTAGCCTAAGGATGGTATGGAGTGGATTTCTTATGCCTTATCTAATATTCTGCAACCAATTGAGTTATTAAATCAGATGTAAACTATGGTCCCCAGTCAGTGACTATTTCTCTTGGAACACCATACCTAGTGAAGATGTCTTCATACAAGAATTTGGCCACATTGCCATCTCTGGCAAACTGTAATACTTTCACTTCAACCCATTTAGTTAAGTAGTCTGTACATACTAGGATATACTCTTTGTTGTTTGATGTAGGAGATATAGGACCTACAAAATCCAAACCCCATTTGTCAAAAGGAGCAATGAGATTTGTGGTTGCAAAGGCATCTCATCACTTTTAGTAGGCCTCCCCATTCATTGGCATCTATCACAACTCCTAGTGTACTTGACAGCATCTTTATGAAGCGTTGGCCAGTAGTATCATGTTGTTAGGATCTTGAAGGTTGTCCTCTTAGCTGCAAAATGTCCTCCATAAGGCTCATCATGACAAGCCTTCATTATATCAAATACTTCATCCTCCCTGATACATCTTCGCATAATATTGTCTGGTCCTGTGTAAAATAGAAATCCAAAAATCCAAGAGTAAGAGAAACATTTATGAACTAGTTGCCTCTTCTCCCTTGGAGAGAAGTATCCTAGAATTTGCCCTGTAACCAAATAATTGGCTATATATGCATACGATGGAGTGTGTATAGTGAGAGCAAACATATACTCATCAGGAAAAGAATCATCAACCACTTCATCTGAAGACTGTGTAGGTAGTCTGGACAGAAAATCAGCAACAACAATGGCGTTGCCTGGTTTGTCAACAATTGTAATATCAAACTCTTGCAACAACAATAACCACCTTACAAGTCTGCCACCTATTATGGGTTTATTCATCAAGTATTTGATGGCTACATGATCTGTATGGATGAAAACCTTGTAACCAGTTATGTAGTTCTTGAACTTATTTATGGCATAAACAACTACTAACATCTCTTTCTTTGTCACTGTATAATTCAATTCAGCTCCTTGTAGATTCTTACATAGTAAATAGCATATTCCTTGATTCCTTCTTGTTGGCCTAAAAGTGCACCAATAGCAAAATCTGATGCATCAGTATGGATGTGAAAAGGTAAGGTCTAGTTTGGTCCTCTAAGTAAAGGGGCTTGTGTCAAGGAGGTTTTCAACTTTTCAAAAGAAGTCTGACAATCAGGTGTCCACTCAAATTCATTGTCCTTTATTAACAGAGTAAATAAAGGTGCAATAATTTTGCTAAAATCTTGAATGAACCTTCTGTAGTAACCTGCATGTCCTAGGAAACTCCTAACATCTTTTTGCTTCTTTGGAATAGGTAGGGTGGCAATAACTTCAATTTTCTTTGGATCCACTTGTATTCCAGCACTTGAGATAAAGTGCCCCAAAACTATTCCTTGTGTCATCATAAGAAAACACTTTTCATTACTCAAAGAGAGATTGTTCTCTGTACATATTTTCAATACCTTGTCTAAGTTGTGTAGGGCTTCATCATATGTGTCACCATATGTGGTGAAGTCATCCATATAAATCTCCATACTGTCATGGGAAAAATTAGAGAAAATGCTTAAAACTGCTCTTTGAAATGTAGCTGGAGCGTTGCACAAGCCAAAGGGTAAGACAGAGTATGCATATGTCCCCCAAGGGCAGGTAAATGTTGTCTTATCTTGATCTTCTGGAGCAATTTTAATCTAATTATAGCCACTAAAACCATCAAGGAAAGAGAAATATTTCTTTCCTGCTAGAGAGTCAAGAACCTGGTCAATGAAGGGCAATGCAAAGTGATCTTTCCTGGTAGCAATGTTCAATTCTCTGTAGTCAACACAAACCCTCCACTTGCCTCCTTTCTTTGGGACTATAACCAATGGTGAAACCCATTCATTGTCTGAAATGGGGTATATGAAGCCTGCATCCAAAAGTTTCTGTAGCTCAGCTTTAACAATTTCCCTGAGAGCTGGATTCATGCACCCTTGTTGTTGCCTGATGGGTCTGTATCCATCATCTATGTATATCTTATGCATGCACAAGGCAGGATCAATGCCTTTCATATCATTATAATCCCAAGAAAATGTTGCTGAGTGTGTATGTAATATTCTATGCAAGGATTGTTGTTGTTCATCAGTCAGTGTATTGTTAATGTTCAACATCTTACCTAGCTTGACTACTACTTGTTTAGACAGTTCTTGAACAGAAGGCAAATCAAGGCTGGGTAATACAGGTAAGCATTGCTAAGGCAATAATTCATGGAATATTTGGGAGACTTCTTCTGATGAACTACTGGGTATTATGCTACTCAGAGGATCTTGTAAGCAAGATAGGCAGTCTTGTTGCTGTGGATGTCTCCCACAATTGTTTTGTATGACGAGCAATTAATTCATCTTCATCTGGAATAGGAAATAAAGGGTTGTATTCTATAGTCATCAGGGTTTGCAGGGAATAGGCATCCTCATCCCCCAGGTTAGGCCAAATGGTCTGCTCAAGCTCATGGTATGGCTGGGCTGGTGGATATAATATCAACTGCTTGGTCACTGTCCCATTAGATATGATCATGTTGTCAGACCTACAACCTATGAATGCATCAGCAGTGGCAAGCCATGGTCTACCTAGTATAAGAGGATATCCAGCAAGATTAACCTTAGGCTGCAAAACAATGAAATCAGTAGGGTAGTCCCAGGAATCTAATGCAATGACCAAATCTTCTATGACCCCTTCAGGTTTGACTGTAGACCTATTAGCTAATTGTAAGACTGTCTGAGCAGGCCTAAGGTTGTTCAATTCGAGTGTCTGCATTGTTTCCTTGGTCATTACATTAATTGCAGCTCCTAAATCTATCAAGGTGTTTTTAATGAGGGTCCCATTGATCTTTACATCCACCATTGGGCTACCTGGATCTGTATATTTTGGAACAGTTATATTACCCAACATGATGTTAGAAAGATTCCTAAAACATGCACTATCTGAGGGTCTATTCTCTTCCTTCCTGGCTTCTTTATATAAAGATCCCTAATAGTTTTGGTATAGATAGGGATATCCTTGATGTCTTGGATTAAAGGAATCTTGATGCTGATATCTTTTAGCTGGTTGAGAAGGACAGTATTAGCTTGGGCTAGTTGCTTTGGCATGGCCAAAAGCTTAGTGAAAGGAGGAGACTTCTGTTGCAAGGTAGGTTGGGCATCTTGGTTTGATTCAGGTTCCAGGGGTTGTTTGTCTGGGGCCTCTTTAGTGACCTCTTCATCTTCAAGCTTAGTAATTTGGGGAGATGAAGGTCCTGCAAGTTGCTCCCTTGATCTAAGATGAACATTACTTACTTCCACCCCATAGGTGGGATATTGCATCACCTCATTAGTATAAGCCTATTGAACAGGCTTGTTGTTAGGGTTAGGTGCAGGTTGGGCAGAGATTTGGGTAGATCTAGGAGGTGGATTTTGAGGTGGTGGCATTATGGCTGGCTGTTGTGGCTGAGATGGAATCATAGGTTGCTAAAATTATGCATTTTACTGCCATTGTTGGCCCTTGTTCCACTGAGGCTGCCATTGTTACTATTGAGGAGGCCACTAAGGATTATAGCTGGGACCTTGGAAATTTTGCTGTGGCCATGAGTTAGGCTGTTGTTGGTTCCAACCAGCTTGTGGAGTAGGCCATTGAGGGGTTTGCCATGCATTTGGGTTACCAGGCCATTGTTGAGCATTCCAAGCAGAGAATACCTGATTTGCAGCAGGAAAGGGAGGATTAAAATTAAGTGGATTAGGAGGCATACCTTGTTTTTGTTTCCATGGCCTTCTTTGATCAATGAAGAACAATTGCCCATCCTCTCCTTCGAATTGTTGTAACTTTGGTCTCTCAATCCTTTTTTGTTGGATACTGGCCACCTTCTTGCATTTGCAATTGGCTTTCCTTTGTCTACAACTGGGGCAGTAATCAGTGAGCATTGAATCTGCCTCCTCTTGTTTCTTCTTGATATGGAGAGTGTCCAGTTGTGTGGCCATATGGCTAATAATGTCCTCCTTCATATTGGTCAGCAAGTTACTAATTTCTACTCGAGAAACTCCATTAGCTGCCTTGCCTGCAATGGCTACTCTTTCTCCTCTGGGTTTTATGGAAAAAGTCCTAGAGTAGTTCCTGCAAGCTGTACAAATATCGTCAAAGGGAAGTTGGGAGATATCCCCTATTCCAATGAGATTAGGGCATCCATGCAATCATCATTGACTCCTCTTAATTTAAGACCAGCTTCAATGATTATTCAGACAACCTATTTTGAGGGTTTTTCTTCAAGGCAAATTGGAATATCTCAACATAGTCCTCTAATGGCTCATCCTCCTTCTGTGACATCCTAAAGATGACATCTTTCCTCCTATCATGTCCTCTATAGTAGTCTTTGTATTTTTCCAAGAATTTTGTCTTCATGGTATTCCAGTCTGGAATGGCATCTTTCCCCAGTCCCATAAACCATCTTAAAGCAATATCTTTTAGGGTAATAGGGAACAACTTGAGTCTATAAGGATCAGTGGTATAATCATAACTCCTACATAGAACATCAAACTCAAACAGGAAAGTGTCAGGATCTTCAGTCCCCAAACCATAGAAAACAGGCAACGCAGAAGGTGGTATATTTTTTAGAGTAGCTGCCCATTCTAGGTCTGGTATAGGGAATTCAAATGTAGCTTGTCCTGGAGGATCCTCTACTGCATTTGCCATGGTTCTGAAAGTTCCCTCTATGGAAGTAGAGGAAGCTGATGGGGATGTAGGGGGTGTTGAAGAAGATGTAAAAGGAAACTCTCCTTTAGCACTTCCTATGGTGTAGTTGTTGAAATCAGCTATGCCCTTGTTATTCTGAGAAGTTGATGGGAGGAATCTACCTCAAGTATCTCTTTGTCTCCGCATATAGTAATTTGAGCTTTATGTTTCAGCGGCCCTGCATAATGCTAGTAGAATGCTTGGTGTTTCTTGAAAAATGAATTTATTCAATCTAATGTTGAAATTAAGATTTAACTATAAAAGCATGTGAAACCTAACTAATGAGACTATGAAGATAGCACCGCCCTTGGCAATGGTGCCAAAAATATAGAGGAAAACTAATGTGTTGTAGACTTAAACAAAATCCAGGGTTAAACCTAACTGAACAGTCCACTCTATCATTGCATTCCTACATTGAATTATCAACCAGAGAGCGTAAGCTTATGATGATGCTTGCACTATATATGCCTTCAAGACTCATTCTATCCTAAACTATATCATACAAACTTATTCTAATCAACATAATTAACTACAGTTTATAGAAATGAAAGAAAAACAAAAACAGTTAAAAACCTAGTTTCTACAGGTACCCCCAGCATAGGTTGAAGATAGCTATATTCAGTAGAGAATCACAGAATTAACTTGAAATACACAGAATGAGAAAAGACTTAACACTAACCTCCAGAGGACTTCAAAGATGTATTCTATTCATGAATCTTGACTATCAGAAATATCAATCACGATTTCTTACTTACTTCACAATACAATGTAAAAGATAACATGAAACAATCTAACTAGAAATGCATAAATAAATAAATGAATGTATGAAGCGAGAGTTAGTACCTTGAGTGGCCAGCTCAGGGAACTATCTCACTTCTTCTGGAAACTAAATCTACTCCAGATCTTATAACATTCAGTTGAATTCAATTCATATCAAAGACAGAATCTTCTTCAAATTTTATTCAAAATCAAAACATGTTTGGAATAACAAATAACATATAACTGTAGAAAAATAGAGTAATGGCTATGTCAATAGAAAGTAAAAAGAACAACTAACCAATCAACAAACTCATCCCCTAACTTATACAAAAGTGGGAGAGTTGTATGCGAACTTCTAACTAACTGCTATCATCAATTTATCTGTGGATATTAGGATATAGTTTTGAGATAAGCTTATTAATCTAGAACAAAGGAAATAGAGTCCTATTCGAATAGAAATCCCATACAACAGCTCATGAATGTAAACCATAAACTGTTGTTAGACTTCTAAAATGAGTCTTCTTCTTCCTTGCATTTATTCTTCCATGATGACCACGTTCATCTCCATCGATCTTCATTTCTGGCACTTGGATTGTACTTTAATCAATTCCCTTGTTCTGCACTCTGCTACAATGACTCCTCCCCGGATGCTATGCCTTTGTTGCACAAAGTTAATTATTCCAACATATATACACAAAATAACCTTTCATATTACACTTATGAAATCCTATCTATATTACATGCTTATCAATAATTTAAAACATCCATTTGATAATATAATCACCATATTCTATTTATCAGCATAGGGTTAAAGTCTTTGGAAAGTATATATGAAACAACATAAAATAGAGATAATGTATGTGAAGTCTTTGTAGAACCATATAGAAAAGGTCTTAAAACATATGAAAAAAGTATAAAAGGAGGCCAATATTTCATCCCAACACTTTACACAACTTGGAGAAGGTTTTGAAGAGATGCACAGAGCACAACCTATCTTTGAGTAATGAAAAGTGTTTTCTGATGATGACACAAGGAATAGTTTTGGGACATTTTATCTCAAGTGCAGGCATACAAGTTGACCCAAAGAAAATTGAAATTATCTCTACCCTGCCTACTCCACAAAAACAGAAGGATGTAAGGAGCTTCCTAGGACATGCAGGCTATTATAGGAGGTTCATTCAGGATTTTAGCAAAATTGTTGCACCTTTGTTTACTCTATTGACAAAGGACAGTGAATTTGAATGGACACCAGATTGTCAGACTTCTTTTGAAAAGATAAAAGCATCCTTGACATAGGCTCTAGTACTCAGAGGTCCAAATTAGACACTACCTTTTCACATCCACACAGATATATCAGACTTTGCCATTGGAGTAGTTCTAGGCCAGCAAGAAGGAACTAAGGAGTATGCAATATACTATGTCAGTAAAAATCTGCATGGGGCTGAGTTGAACTACACTATGATAGAAAAAGAGATGCTGGCAATTGTTTATGCCATCAACAAATTCAGACACTACATTACTGGTTATAAAGTGTTCATACACACAGATCATGCAGCAATTAGATATTTGATGAATAAGCCAATAGTGGGTGGCAGGCTTGTCAGATGGTTGTTGTTACTACAAGAATTTGACATAACAATTGTTGACATGCTAGGTAAGGCTAATGTAGTTGTTGATTTTATGTCTAGACTACCTACACAATCAACAGAAGGAGTGGTTGATGACTCTTTTCCTGATCAACATCTCTTTGCTCTCAACATACACACTCCCTGGTATGCAGATATAGCTAATTATTTGGTTTTAGGGCATATTCCAGGTTACTTTTCTCCAAGGGAGAAAAAGCAGCTAATTCACAAATGTTTTCCTTATTCTTAGATTTTTGGATTCTTATTCTATACTAGCCCAGATAATATTATGAGAAGATGTATCAGAGAGGATGAGGTGTTTGATATATTGAAGGCCTGTCATGATGAACCTTGTGGGGGACATTTTGCAGCGAAAAGGACAACCTTCAAAATAGTGACAATAGGATATTACTGGCCAACACTTCATAAAGATGTTGTTAAGTATACTAGAAGTTGTGATAGATGTCAGAGAATGGGAAGACCTACAAGAAGTGATGAGATGCCTTTGTAGCCACAAATCTCATTGGCTCCTTTTGATAAGTGGGGGATGGATTTTGTTGGTCCTATTTCTCCTACATCAAACAACGAGTATATCCTGGTATGTACTGATTACTTAACCAAATGGGTGGAAGTTAAAGCCTTGCAGTTTGCTAGAGATGGCAAAGTGGCAAAATTTTTATATGAGGACATCTTCACCAGATATGGTGTGCCAAGGGAGATAGTGATTGATCAAGGACCACAATTTACATTTGATTTAATCACTAGACTGGTGGAAGAATATCAAATTAGACACAAGAAGTCCACTCCCTACCATCCTTAGGCTAATGGTCAGGTCGAAGTCACAAACAGAGAAATTGAGAACATCTTGACAAAGACAGTACAACTTCATAGAAGAGATTGGGTTTCTAGGCTACTAGAAGTTGTTTGGGCATACAAAACTACCTGGAAGACAACTACAGGGTTTACACCTTATGAATTGGTCTATGGAAAGATAGCAGTCCTGCCTATAGAATTTGAATACAAAACCCTGAGGACAGTAGTGGAACTAGGGATGGATTTGACAACAGCTCAATAGGATAGACTACAACATTTGAATGCTCTGGATGAAATCTGATTAGAAGCCATCCATCATATAGAGGTCATACAAAAACAAAGAGCCAAATGGCATGACAAGTATATCAAGACTAAAGAATTCACTGCTGGTGATTGTGCACTACTCTATGATTCAAGATACAAGGACTTGAAGGGCAAGCTTCAGTCTCGTTGGTTGGGACCCTATGAGATTAAACAAGTCTTTCCTAATGGTGCAGTCCAATATGAGGTTCAGTTTTCATTGCTAGTAAATGGACACAGACTGAAATTGTATAAGAAGCCACTTCAGAAGGAGGACTTTCTTGTTTCTCTAGCTACTCAGTATGGTACTCCTGGCACTCTTGATGAAGGTTCCATAACACTAGCTGATACACCGTTAGATGATGATCCACCAATCTTGTCTAGTGATGCAGAGGTTGAGTTGCAATACTGAACCCCTGTTGTTGAGGCCTAATTTTTCATGCCTTATACATCACATGCACACACCGCACATTTTCCATGATGACCACAGTCAACTTTAGAGGGAATTGTTTTCACTCTAAGAGGGACCTATTTTTTAACATGTAGTAGGGACCTATTGCAGTTGGGACCTGGTATAATGTTTTTGTACACATTCGGTCAGGACCTGTACCGCAGGTGCCTGTAGCAACAAGTGTCTACAAAAAAATTCAACACTTTGGCAACATTCAATTCTTCTTCCCGCACATTTCACTCTTCTACATGTGCTTCATCCATTTTCAATAAACCAACGGTTGCGGCATGCTTGTTCAAATCGCATTCACAAGCTGTTACATCAACTGTTGTGATCTGTCACATCGCATCAATTCTGATGTACCTGCCACCCTCCCATCTACTCTATGCATATCACTCTTCTTGTGCCTAATAAATGCTAAGTACATGATCTGCAGTTCCAAGGCACACCGTTCAATGTTCTCCATAACAAACGCACATAAGGTAACCTTTAATGATTAACTTAAAATTTCTATTTATATTCATTATTACTTTCATTTATTTCATGCATGTGGCAATATAACACCCTTTCCATGTAATCATTACTTTTTCATCCCTGTAATTTCATTCATGAAGTATGGTCACTTCACCTTTCAGTTGAGGGAGGGGTATATGGTCAGTCATTTTTTTAATTTTTGCCACCAAGTTTTAGAATATGTCAAGGTTTTCATGTGGCGTTTTCCACGATAGTCAACCTATCCTAAATTGTGAGCTTGTTGTTTCCCTGTGAGTGAGATGAAATTTCAAAATTCTTCATAACAAAGAACTCTAAAAGCTACAGTTGGGGGGGAAGAATTGAAAGGTAGTCTTTTGAAGGTGGTAGATTTGAAATTAGTCAGAATTATGAATTGATAAGAGTGTAGAATACAGGTGCAATGGGGGGTGATGTTATCAGAAGAGAGCCATCAGTGCATAAGGAGATATTAGAGGATGTATTGGTTCTACCACTCTTTACCAAAGTGGGGTGGTTAGACTACTTTATGAAATTAACAGAGTATGATAATGAAATGGCAAGGGATTTTGCAGCAACATTGCAGTATGACGAAGCCACAGTCATGGGATTGGTCGTGGATGCCTCTAAAACAGTCATTTCCCAAGTCACCGGCTTACCACGTACAGGGTCTGAGTATCCAGCTCGTGATGATGCAGCTACGACGAGGGAATAATTTTGTGAGCGAGGGGAGAACCTAGACTCGACCACACAAGGTACAAAGAGATTATCCCTTCCATTCTTTTGGGGGAAGTGTGCTTCATATATTATCAAATATATTACCTGTGATGGTCGACATAATTTGTTGTATACTGCACACTTTAAGTTGTTGAATCACCTATGTCATGACAAATTGGTTAATGTTCCCAATTATCTTTATAATATGTTGAAAAGAATGGCATTTGAGTATCAGAAAAGGCAAACAGAGACTACATTGTCCCATCATTGTTTGATAGCTCTGTTGGTTAAAAGGAGTTTGAGAATCCAACACCCACAGGTTAATTGGGATGCTTTTAAACAATGTATGGATATTTCAGAATTATTGGAAGTAGATGAACCTCAACAAGAGCCAGAACTAGATGGTGAACCAAATGTTGAACTAGAAGTTGAACCTAAATAGGAAGAGCCACAAGAGAAAATTCCTCCAGAAACCAGGTTGGTGATAGTAGAACCCTCACCTCCTAACCCTAAACCTATGAGAGGAGCTATGAGAAGCGATGCTTTGACTTCTTCTAAGAAGAAGAAGAGTAAGAAGAATGCAGAGAAGCATAAGGGCATTGAGAAAGAGAAGGGTGAAGGGGAGAGGAAGAAAAGGGGAAGTAAGAAACAGAGAAAAAGTGAAGAGAAGCCAAAAACTGTCACACCTAGGCATTCAGGAAGACTAAAGAGGCAGAATGTGGTAAAAAGAGTTGATAAGGAACCAGGAGAGGAAGAAGAGGGGAAGTAAGAAAAAGAGAAAGAGTGAAGAGAAGCCAGAAACTGTCGCACCTAGGCGTCCAGGAAGACTAAAGAGGCAAAATGTGAGAAAAAGATTTGATAAGGAACAAGGGGAAGCAGAAGAGGAAGAAGCATAGTAGCAGCAAGATCCAACACTGTTGGACATAGCTTCAGAAAAGGAAGGAAATGTCCCTAAGAATGCTCCTAGTGATGCCAATATACCTGCTAAATGAAGAAGGTATGTTTCTTCATCCTTTGGTTCTGATTTAGAAGACATTTTCATTGCGAAGAAGATAGGAAAATCAGTTCCTAGTACCCCTGCTATAGAAATTTTTAATGTTACTAAAAATAAGGATGAAAGTTTTGATTTTGGAAAAGAAAGAGTTGTTGGAAGATAGAAATATAAGGCAAGAACTTCAAGAAGCCCTTACTAGGATAAAACAATTAGAAGAACAAGTGAAATAGTATGAGGAAAAGGATAGGGAAAAAGAGATAAGAATACAAGAGTTGGAGGAGAAAATTCACACTTATGGTCATGCAACCAATATGGATCTATTGGCACAGGTGGTTGAGAGTAAAATGAAAAATTAGGGAAGAGAAGCACCAATTCTGTAACCTCCTGTAATAAGACCTCCAACATGCCTCACTATTCTATCTTTGGTTTTGAATTGGTGAAGTTCAATAATAAATTCAAGCAAGAAAAGGAAAACTAGGAGAAAGAGAAATAGATTCTTAATGCATCATTAGAAAGTAAAAATTCTGAATTGAAAAGGGTGGAAGGGAAGCTGACAGAGGCAATTGATAGAGCAATTCAAATCATTGAATGCAGACCCCCACCAAGAGTTTGTGCATTGTTTCTTAAAGAAAAATTTCTAAGTTTTCAGTTTAATAGATTCATAAATGATCAACCTATTTCTATCTATTCAAGGCATAATTTTTTCCAGTTATTTCAAGAAGTTAGTCTGGAGGAACAAGACTAGTTATGTGAATATTGTTTGCAGAATTACTTGATGTCAGAAGATACAGAGTGGAACCCCTTGATTTATGTTGGTGATTTTCAAGTTAGAGCACTGTTATCTTACTTCATAAATGATCAGCTTAGAGGGGAACTAATGGATAGGTATGAGGAACAAGAAAAGAAAGTGCCACTGCAGATTAGGAAAGAATCCTTAAATCCCAATGTGATCCTGACCCAATGGTTAACACTCCTCTCTCATAAGGGTCCAGGTAAAGTAATTATGGATTTGAGACTCAGGGACTATAGAAGGATACAGCAGTTAGCAGTGTCTATTATTCAGAACTACCAGAGGTATGTGCAAAACAGATGGGATAGTTTGACCCCAGAATTGCAAAAGAAAGAGCCCCACTCTTTCCACAATTTCATGAATATGTTTGAGAGATTGTGTAGGTACATCCAGATTTCGAAGCAAAGAGGAGTAGCATGGCTACCCCTTACTTATCACCCTCCTATTCTCCTTTATCCAGTACCATACTAGGTAGGAGGAAAAGGTGATGAGTGTAGGAGTGCCAAATCAATCAGGATGGATAGACTTGCATGCTATAATGGTTTTTATATCAAGCAAGGACAGGGGTCAGAGAGGTTATGGACCTCAGGCAGATTACTTCGTATTATAATCTTTTCCCCTACATGTTTAATTGGGTGCTTTGCTTGAGGTCAAGCAAAAGTCTAGTTGGGGGGAAATGATGGGTTCAAACATTGGCTTCTTTTATGTTATTTTTATATGCTTTTAGACTTTATGCATATGATATTCCAGATACTTTTCCAAGACATTACCATCATAATATGTTGTCTTTTATATATTTTGTAAACCTTGAACCTATTCTGTCAATATGAAACATTGTGATAATATTTGTCAATTGAATGAGTTAGACATGAGTATGTATGCATATAGATGAGATTTTATAGTTTAATTATGAAGGTTATTTGCATATGGTCTATGGATTAACCCTATGTAGCAGCGAGTATGTGGCATCGAGGAAAGGAGAATTCACATCACATTGCAAAATAGGGTATTAAAGGAAGTCACAGTCAAGTGCCAACTGAAGCTGAACATGATCATTATGGAAGAATAAATACAGAAGAAGAAGACTTGTTCTAGGATTCTAATCACAGCTTATGTATTTCATATATGGGTCGTTGTATAGGAATTTCTGTTTGAATAGGACTCTGCTTCCTCTATTCAGTTAGATTAATAAATTGATCTAAAACCTGTACCCTGATATCTAGGAATGGATTGATGATCAAAGGTAGTTAGTAGTTGCATAGAACTCTCCTATTTATGTATAAGTAAGGAGGGATGAGTTCGATGTCAAGTTAGTCTTTTTCAAGCTACTTTGTTTTCTAGTTATTCAGTTGTTACTCTGTTTCCATAAAACATGTTTTTATTGAGGAATGTTATTATTGAATACAATCTAGAGAGATTTTGTTTATGATTTGTAATGAATGGAACAATGTGAGTTGAGATGTGTGAATATCTGAATTAGATTTGGTTTTCAGTTAAGTGAGACAGTTCCCTGAGCCTGCCACTCAAGGTACTAATCTTCACTTCATTTATTTCTCCATTTCTTTATGCATTACTTGTTAAATCTATTCTTCATTTATATGTATAAACACATCACGAGTCAATTAGAATACTTTGAATATTAAGTTACAATAGTATGGTTCATGAACAAGTGTATGCTTTATCTATTCTGAGTCCTCTAGAGGTTAGTGTTAAGTTCTTTTATCATTCTGAACATTCTGAGTTAATTATGTAATTCCATGTTGAATACAATTATCTAGATCTTATGTTGTAGGTACCCATAGCCACTTGATTCTGTAGTTGTTTTTATTGTTTTTTGTATTTTTGAGAATTCCAGCCAAGTAGAATACTCTAAGTAGGTTTGGATAAGATAGTTTAGGATAGATATGAGTCTTGGACGCACATACAGTGCAAGTGCCATCATAAGCTTATGCTCCTTGGTTGATAATTTAATGTAGGAATGCAATGATAGAGTGGACTATTCAGATAGGTTTACCCCTAAATTATGCTAAGTCTACAACGCATTAGTTTCCTTCTACAATGATGATGTCCAGTGGTTACCTAAAGTCTCAACAAGGATAAAATCTCTAAAGTCCAAAGGATGTGATGAAATGTGGTGATGGATGGGTGACTGATAGGATGTTGGTAACTGTGTTGGGAGATCTCAGGTTTGTGTTTAAGTCTAACTGATATAAGAATCTCAAAATTAGAATATGGAATGCCTAAAAACTTAGGTTTTACTCATAAGTGTCAGACTGTTGATCAAAAGCACAGAATGATAACTTAGAAGCATACTTGGGATAGATTAGAAGCGCAATAGGGTAAATCAAAAGCATAATATTGTCTATCAAAAACACATAGGGAATAGCTCAGAAGTGTAAGTAAGATAACTTAAAAGGACAACTATGCCAGCTAACTAGGAAGGATATGGATTTAGAAGCACATAAATATAGATCAATAGCTCAAGATTGTCTGCCAAAAGTGCAATTCTGACTATCAGAAGCATAGTGTTGTCTGTCAAAAGTGTAATTCTACCAATCAAAAGTGCAGGGTTATAGATCAATAGTGCAATACTGTAACTCAGAAGCATAATTATGTTTCAAAAGTGGTCACAGGTGTAAAATTAGAAGCAGGATTGGATAACTCAGAAGTGAAATCAATAGCGCGCAGGTAAGGATCAAAAGCACAATATTGTTGATCAAAAGCGCACAGATAGAAATTAGATGCAAAAATATGTAGGTCAATTGCCAACTGTTGTAAGTCAAAAGTAACTTTATGTGGTTCAGAATAAAAATGTTGTGTGTCAATGGTTTGGATAGTTTGTTTGGAAACTTTTGGCAAGAGATACAAAAAAAAACACAATGGTTGTTGACTCTTAATGGTATTGGGTATGAAAGGCTATTAAGCCCTACGGATAAAAAATGGCTTGTACAAGTATATGACATAAAAGACATTTCAAACACTCTTGTACAATCCCTAAAATTATTCAAGTAAGGAGTGTTAAATCTTGTGGACTCACTAGGTGTGACTTCCATCTCCACTAATTAGATAATAGTGACATCCATCCCCTTGATACCATCTACCATGTTATGGATAGATAGGGAATGCAAGATCATGTACCACCTTACACCCCCTACCTTAGAGACAAAAGCCTTTCCCAAAGTAAACTCTATCTCAAACAATGAATGTACATTGTGAGCACCTCTCCTCCTACAATGATGCATCACAAGATATGATAGTCAAAGTTCTTAACTAGGATTAACAAAGCTTCTAGGGAGTCCTTGATATACACTAGGTACAATGAGGCATAGGTTTGTGAATAGGATTCCAAGCAACTCGCCACAAACTCTCACAACAAGTCTCGGTGGACCAAGGGTCTCGAGGATTAGTTTCGCACACAATTCATGTTCACCATTGAGGTACAACTTTCACTCTCCCCCTTTATATATCTCGCCAAAACACATGGTTGAGGTCATCCTTAAGAGTGATGAAATCCCTTAACAGGCCTCCTAGAGAGGATACCAAGTGCTTTTGATTCACAATATCACCTTTTGATATGAGAGAAGAGCATACGCATTGATCTTGGGTCCTCGAGATTGAAAGTAAATAAAGCAAGTAAATAAACTAGATAGTGCTTTTGATCTCCAAGATGACCTTGCATTGTGAGGAGAGAGCATATGCACTAAATAGTTCAACAAACATGGCATAGAGAGTTCATTCCCTTCAAGAAATTGAAATGTGCAACTATATTAGTGATAAAAACAAGTCTTCATCAAACGTCCTACACCAAATAGTATTAGTAGTTTATTTTGTTATCTTTGATCAATGATAAGATAAGCTGCACAAGTCACGTTAGCTTCCAAAAACCAATTGTTAGATTGAAAAATCAAAAAATCAGAATCAGAATGAGAAGAGAAATAACAGTGATCAAAAGCGCAGTAAAAATTAATTAGAAGCGCAATAATTTTAATCAAAAGCGAACTAACAATTATTAGTAGTGAAATTTTGGAAATCAAATATGCACTTATGGGAATCAGATGAGAAATTATAACTATCAATTGCATAGTTCTATTGATCAATTGAGAAATTATGTTGATTAGTTGTGCTAGACAGTAAATCAGATGTGTTAGACAGTGAATCAGATGCACCATTTTGTCAGATTTGCAAAAATAGGACTCAAAACCCACAACACAAATGATTAATCACGTCAAAAACTTCGCCAAGGGTTAGAAAATAGTGAAGAATGTTTGCAAATAAATTAGCTTGCAAATAGAAACCAGCCAATAATTTCTTGCAAAATAAATCATCTTACAAACAGAGATCAAGGATAGAGAGTTAGATCAAAAGCTAGTAAAACCAAATCAAAAGTGCATCAAAAGCACCAATATTCGGGTCAAAAGCACCTTTCTACTTATCAAAAATGCCAAACTGTATGTCAGTAGTATCGTTATGCCTGTCAATAGCGTCGTTTCATATCTATACACTCAAAAACCTAAAATTCTCAAGCAAAAATCGTTAATATCAAGGACGTGAGTCCCACCGGGCGTGCCAAAATGTATATAGAAAAATTGGACTGTAAAATAGAAGCAATAATGAATCTAATCCAATTCTACAATACCTTCAAGGAATGATCATAAGAGAATAACAATGAATCTTAACAAAAGACCTTACCACAAATGATTGTATTTATTCCTTGGTTTATATGTTGATTGCTCTATTACTTTGCATAACCTTGGATAGCAAAAAACGTGAATGCGAGTGCTCAATGATAGTGGATGAATGCTCAAAGTGTGGTATGAATGCTCAAAGTTCAATGATTGTGGAGGGTTTGTGAATGTGAAGATGGACGTATTTATAGCTTTCACAAGATGTTGATCAACGGTGGAGAAAAATAGAGTGAATCGACCAATGAGATAATTTGAGAAGACATGAAGAATGTGCATGCAACATGTGTCCATGCAAAAAGCTTGTTTTAAAAAATTAATTACTTTCTTGGATAATAAAATTGATTTGATTTTCAAAAATAGAATGTTTTTTTCTATTTATTGAATTGATTGATAAAGATAAAGAATTAAAAACTAAGTTAACAAAATAAATAAATCATTTAATTCATGTGCATGAGTGATTTATTTAGAAGATAAGAACATTTTATGAGAATTAAATAAACAAACTTATTTAATTCATATGCATGATAGAAGAAAGTAGAAAATAAATAAAATTTTTAATTTTATTTATTTGTGAGAGGAAAAGTGAACTAAATAAATTCTTTAATTTATTTAATTGGGGAAGCAATATTAGCTAATTAAATAATTAAAAATTATCTAATTATTGTGGATAAGAGGAATAAATTGGTGAATTAATTAAATAATAGAATTATTTAATTAACGTTGGAAGGGTCTAAATTAAATTGATGAAATAATGTATTTAATTAAATAATTAGAAATTATTTAAGTAATGTTGAATTACAAGAATTAATGAAGGAATGATACGAATAATGAGATGTTAATGTGTTAGTCATTTTTAGGTGTACAATACCTATACCTTGCATTGCTATGAATGGTGCATTATGTGGTGAAGGTACTCCTTTACCTATGCATGACATTATTGCACCTTATTGATATTATTTCCACGTGTCATGATAGCCCTACATCCATAAAGCCATGAATTGGATGACATTTTCCTTTATACATGATGGTCATGTTGCTACACCTCATGTGAACCCTACAAATACTTATGATAGCTTTTCACAAAGTGATTGATACCTCCCATGATTATGGCATACAGATTGATGATAATTCATTTGCATCTCATGTAAACATTATTAATGCTTCAATGCATTTTTCTACGTTACATTATGATATTATGAGCCTTAGTGAATAATTATTACATGATGATTATGATGGTAGTACAGATGTTTTGTTACATGTTGAATCATTCTTGCTTGTTAATTATGATATATTTTTTATTAATGTTTCAACTTTATTTAAGTTGTATATCTTTGCAATGGTTCAATTGATCTTGTTTGCTTTAAACTTGTTTTATGAACTTGGCACATGCTTTCATTGCTTATTTTCCTAAACCTACTGCCCATGAGGATAGTGTGGACATGGTGATGTCGTCTCATTATTTATCTTTTGATCATGTTATCCACATGGCTCATACATATGCTAACCCTACCTTTCATCATATAGATGGATGTTCCAAGGATAGCTGCATTGCATAAAATTTAATAACTTATAAACAAAGGGAAGATAAGCATTAAGCATACTCATGAGCCCACCACTCCCTTACTTGATAGGGTGAATTATATGAAAGAAAACCATTTGCCTCAAGAGATTAGTCTTCTTCACTCTACCACACCCTATATTGTGATCGCATATGACATAAAACAGAAACCACCTAATACACATGATGAGGAATGACTTCATTGATTTGATATCCTAACCTATCCTTCTCACCAATTACCACATTTTATGATTTTGCTTTCTTTTCTTGGCTTTATGTGTCCATGTTCCTAGTTAGCATGTCAATGAAGCAAATACACATTTAGTGGTGCATGTTGACATAAGTGACTTTGAACTTCTGTTGTGTTGTGCATGTCACTTTTTCCTTGTGTTTTGTATCATTTATACTTGGGTCTTTTGCTTATGCAATGTATTGTGTGATCCCCCCACCTATTCATCCATTTACCTTGTGTATCTTTATATGTTGGCCCCTTTGATTGTGTCATGTGCATTACACCTTCTATTCTCATTTTGCCTTTTATATCATGGTTTATGCTTTGTTTCCCCCAATTGAGAGGGCATCTTCCTTGCATTACTCTTATGTTAGCTTCCCATACTTGCCTTCATGCCTTGTTTGACTCCTATGAACCCTTTGTTCCATGTCACCATCTTGAGTTTTCACATGTTCCTTGTTACACTCCTATGCTACATGATTTTGTGGTGACACACGATTTATGATAACTTGTGATACTTATCCTCCATGACTATGATGTTTCCATGCTATGATTACTTTTATCATGATCCTAATACTTTCATATTTCTATCTTGTGATTCCATGTTTCTTATGTTTATCATATTTTCATCTCACAATTATGATTCTTATCATGCTCATCATCCCATATGATATTTATCACATTGTTCTATGATCTTGGTCGTGCTAGCATTCTATGCTTATGACCCTTCCTTTGATCACATGCTTACAACACTTATCTTGATGCCTATGATCATCATCATGTCTTTATCTTATGCTCATCCCATTTCAATATCTTATCATCACATGAGCTTAGACTTTTTTATCATGCTTCTAGAGTTATCTCATAATATTGCCCATAATGGAGGCAATGACTTTACATGCATTTTCACAATTACATCTTACTCATATTTTTGTATGCACACTTATCTATCAATTTGATTACATATTTTTTATTACCACGTGACATTATTTAGCACTAAGGGCCATCTTTACCTTATTATCAAGGCAATTACATATCACTACAATTTTGCATGCATTGATAGGTCCATTCATTAAGCCTATCTCACTATCATATCACACCAAGGGGCATCATACCTTCCTCATTTTATCTGTGCCCGTGCTCTTGGAAGCCCCAATGGGGACACCATAACCTTCCCAACATTATTTGTCGCATGGCAACGCATAGCATGCCATCACCTAGATTTATCTCACCACTAGGGACTTATTACCTTACCACAACTATTGCTTGCTCATGCTCTTTGATGCTACAATGGGGGCATATGCCTAGCCTAGTGTTCTATTTACTTACACAAACGTTTTTGGCCATTAAGGGCCTCATCCCCATTTTCATTTGCCTAAACTAGCAGCAAAGTTTATATTTTTCACTCTTGTCTCCAACCCATGTGCTTAACATGCCTATCATTCAAGGTGTTTTATCCAATTGTCAATGTATTTATGACACTTATTACTTTGCATTTATATGATTACATGCTTGGCTTACATTTACATTTCATATATTGTTTTTATTCATCTTTAACAATCCTTTGTTGAGCTTGCAAACAGTTAAAGGTACATATACAAAGGCTCATCACTATGTCCAGACAAATCTTGATCAGATTGAAAAACTTTTGGTTTAAACTATGTAGCTTTTTTTACATCATGCAACTTGTTGAGCTTGCAAACAATTAAAGGTACATATACAAAGACTTATCACCTTGTCCAAACAAATCTTGATCATGCAACATGGCAGCACCCAATATGCCATAACATGTTCCCTGATTGTCACACAATGTATTTATGACTTATTACTTTACATGGTTTATATGCTTACATGCTTAGCTTAAGGACAAACACACACAATGAAATCTAGTGGGGTACATTACTTTACATGGGCCTTGATATCCTTTTTTATTGTTTGAATATTTACTTTATATGCATGTGTGTGAGTGCTCGTCACTTTAAGATACATATTCATGATAAGACTCACATGCACCTCAAAGTGAAAATTGCATACTCATGTCAATTCCCATTTAGTTTTGGTCCCATGTACATGGAATGACTTGATACTATTACATAACAAATGGTGCAATCTTTTGTGAAGTTGGGTTCATTCCCTAATCCTTCACATATCCCCACCTTTGTGCATTCCCACATATTTGACCTTATCTCATGTTTCTACACACATTCCCACACATTTGACATTTATTAGGGTCCACATGTCTAAACATTCTTTCTCTGCCTCGACATTTGCTATATGTTGCATTAGGTCAGTCCTACAACATGGAATTGATCCCACACCACATAATTTGACCCAAAATTCAAAAATCTAAATTTTCAGACATTTGTCAACTCCCACCTATTCCATTAGCAATTATATGTCAACTTGGTGTGTGTTTACACAATCAATTGGTATCTTGGTATTTAATGGCATTAAACATGCATTTACACATTACAAGGAGCACCACTCTAGGAATATTTGGTTTTGGAACACTAGAAGAAATATAATTCTACATTTAATCATTCTAGGACATTTGCATAACAAAAAAATGTTATCCTTGATCATGTCCATGACCGTAAAGCTGGTCAATAAAAAAAGATTAACCTAGAAGAACTTGGCTCTTGTGACCCATCAACTTTCCCCAAAGCGCTTTTAATACAACTAATCCTCAAAAGAGCAATCAGGCATACACATTTAGACAAATCAAATGTATGTTACTAAGCAGGCCTGCATCGCATGAATCTAAGCTAGATCAAATCTGCAGGTACCGAGCAAATCTACAACACTCAAAACTAAGCCAGATCAAATCTACAAGTTACTAAGCAATCCGTGTTGCTCGGAACTTACTCAGAGCCACGGGATCAACCTACAGTGAGCTATAATCTTACACGGTCTCAGACAATTTGCATATTAGAAGCAATTTTTTTTATACCCAAAGACTCAAATCTACATATCATCAAAATTATTCTTTGTCGCTATTCTTAAAACTAAATCTCTTAATTTCTTTAAATTTTTTTTTTTTTAAATTAACATTATTTTACACACTTTTATCATAATAGACATTAGATTTCCACAGTCCATAATATTGTAAATGAGTGTTTCAGGATTAAACTGTGTGTAACTTTTTCTATCAATATTTCCATGATCCATCATCAGGAGAAAAGAAAAGAAAAGAAAGCAAGAGAGGAGAATTCATGGATCATGGAATGTGATCCCAAACATTGAGAGAAAAACATACACACAGTTCAATCCTGAAGCACTCATTTACACTTTTATCATCCCAACTATTATTAATTAAAATCAACTGATTTTAATTATGTACACATTTATTTATTTTTAGCAATCTAGGAAAAGATTAAGTTGCAAATATATAAATTTGTATAAATCCCCCACTAATTAATTCAAAAAACACCTCTATACAAGGTGTAACCTCCAAAGATTTGTTCACTATAAACCTTCAATTCTTTTTTTGGAAGATATTTTTGTTCAAACAAAAATACATTTCATTTAAGGACGGTTTTTCTCAATTACGGCACGATTAATAATTCCAGCACCATCTCAATTTGGCGTGTAAGCATACTCTGCAAGAATGCAGTTAAACGAGGCCAAATATATACATGTGTATTTCGTGACGAAGGCCTCCTTCACATCAGCACAAACAATTTTTTTCCTCCGAAGATTTATTCTGTACAAACATACAATTCTTTCCTAAGGATTTTATTCTGACTTAAACATTCCCACAAAACAAATTATATGTCAGTCCTTGGCCGCACAGAAGACTGGAAATAATATCATACTGCTCACGGATGTGACTCCCAGCTACACACCGCACAAATACGATAAGACAGGAATGAAAACCATAACTGCTACAACGGCAACAACTGAGTACAACAATTAATCCCTCCATATCTGTTAGCCTTCATTTCTCTTTCTCTGGCACACACAACGAAGGAGCGCCACACCTGTGATGAAAATAAATCTTGCTTACTCGTACCTTGTACACATCTGACTCCAACAGTAGTCCTCAAAAATTTACTCCAACAGAAAACCCATAGTAATATACAATCGGCTGCTGCTGTTGGGTGCTCAAGAACAGTGCAATATCAGCCTCTACTCATATGACACCTCTATTTTTTCAGCTCTTATCTGGGTGATAGCAAAGCTGCTTTTTGGCACCGATAAAAAATAATAAAATGCTCGTAACCCTGTTATTTTCTAGTCTTCAAATGAGATCGTGCACAACTTCCCTTTTTCCTGTAAGCTGCTTTTAATGCTTCATATGACAATTTGCTTGTGTTGTTCACATGGGGCTCTCCAAACAAGGACAGTTTACCACTGAAGTCCACAATAGAATCAGGGTCAAGAGAAGCATTGTAGTTTAATCCAGGTTGATTGAAAGCCCCAATTTGATTCAACCAATATTCGCTCGATGTCCTGCTTCGGCTGACCAAAGTCAAAGAACTGTAGGCAGGTGTTGCAGCACAGCTCGCATCAATCATTGAGTTTCCTTCTAGTATTCTAAGTACCTGTTTCCAACAATGTGGAACGCACCGATCAGAACTGATATGTCATACCAAATTCAGTACAGCTGATATAACAGTTGATCTATTCTACCACTACTTCGATAAAAATTGAATTATTCAATGTTGTAGCAAATTAGTCTAAATATATATTTTTTTTTGGTCTAAATTCAGATGTGCCATCTTGTATGGTTATAAATTTTTGACATACTTGAGACATCCTCGGCCTCAAATGAGAATCTTTTCTGATGCACAGCGAAGCGGCATGAAGCATGGAATAGACTTCATTCTGTGAATAATTGCTCCCCAAACGTGGATCCACCAATGTATAGATAGCATGCTCCTCTAGCAAAGGGCGTGCCTGTACATGTCCCACAGTGGTGAGAAATATGTTAGCTGGCTATTACCACAAGGACAAGGGAATTCTACACGGCAGTCTGCAAGAGATACCTTGGATGAAATTGAGAAAAGAAGAAAAACGATAATAAAAAGTCTTAATATATCAATGGCATTAGTAGGCACTTTTGCAAAGAAAGTTTGATGTTGATTTTGCAGGCATTAAGAATATATAGTCGCTAAGCATTCACCAACCCATTCTGTGAGGCACTGCTGTCCCTTCGGTCGATTAATATCTACAGCTTTGCGGCCTGTCACCAGCTCCACTAGTACTACTCCGAAGGAATACACATCTGCTTTCTCAGTAATTTGCCCACTTTGGGCATATTCCGGTGCCAAATACCTTCATTAAAGTCATATCGAATGTGAGATCACAAGTTCAAACGCATACTAAAAATAATACAACTGATAGTGACTAACCCAAACGTGCCAATAACTCTGGTTTCCACAGCAAGATCCCCATCAGGTTGCCAACGTGCAAGGCCAAAGTCCCCAACCTGTTACAACCAGATGCAAAAACAATTTCCTTTTTAAGCAGGTCTACTCTTTTATTGGTAAAAGTGTGAACAATAAAGAGATTTTGCCATTGTGATTTTGAAACAAATAATGTTATATGTTCTATTGATTGTTGTCTTAGCATCCCGTGAACGTAAATGAAATTTCTAGAAGGCTAGTAATTATTACATCAAATGACTATATAATAACCTTAAATTGGATGTTAATTTTTCTGTTGATTTTAGCATTCCTAACAGACCTAAACATGTCAAGGAATTGCATAAACAGGGAAAACACATTTAAAAATCATGGTATTGTGCAAATATAAAGACTAGAACATTTTTTCTCTTCTGCTTCACGGCTTGTATAATGAAAGTTTGAAGTATTTCACTACTAATCATATGTGCTACTTATACTTTCATTTCTTAAAGTGGATATCGAATTCCAAAATAACGGGCTAGATTTTTCTTTCAATATATCGTGTTATATATTTTTACATCAGCATATAGATTCAGGGTAGCACCCGTCTCACCAAAATTCAAGTAGAGGCATCCTTGCATTGCTATGTAATCCCATAGAAGCTGTATTTCCATTTAGGAAATTCTTTTCAACCAAATCATGGCCCCAGTTTTACTGATTAATAACCTTCATTAAGATTACTTACCCTGCCTCATAAATGCAAGACTCGGTAAGGATTACTTGATGGGCAATTACAAAATCCTATTTATTGACTTCAGAATCCAGATACATCACTTGATTTGTCAACGAGTATGTCTTTTGCAATTAGCAATGGTGTAATTGTAGTTACATCAAAGATTGGAATAGATGTGGGAAATTCGTATCTGATGGTCAAGATCTAAAGAAGAGTATATCCAGATAAAGAAGCCCTCAATTTACAGCTAAAAAACTACCACCCTTAAGATATCTGCAATTTGGTGCAGCTACCAAGTGAGGGTCATAAAAACAAGCCTAGAACATAATATTGAGATTTGAAAGCTTTGAGGAGCACTAATTAATCGATTAAACGGATTTGGCAAACATGAACATACAGTAACTAGTTTAGAGAGATAACCGTACAGGATTCCATAATTGCAAGTGTTATATCAGCTAGTGCACTTCACTTCCCTAGAAGCCAACATCTTCAAAGCTAGAAGAAGCACAACATAAGAGAAACCCAGAAACATCTCACGGTTCACCTACTTCCTACAATCTGACCTGAACCTCGAGATGGTACGGAGATCAAAAATTTATAGGTACAGAGTACCCTCTGCAAGTTCACTTGAGAAGTCTTGAAGTGAGACTTTAGACAATCGATCAATTTACTCAATTCTTGGCACACACTAAGAATAAATGTCCTTTCACATGCTACCCTATGAAAGGTACTTGATGTATGGTCAATTGTCAGAAAGATGCAAATGTTCGTGTTTAACTGATACATTAATTCAGTCAGTGAGGGCTATAACACACTTACCTTCTCTAGCTTGGTGAAATCTCCGAATGCAAAGAATGCAAAAGCATCCCAACTTGCATGCAGTTTTTTGCTCTATATAGACAGTTCATCCACATGAGTTTCTTTTAAGTGTCACAGAGAAGAATTACTAATTAGACACTGAATGTTGGTCTCATTTGCATGCTATCTTCTTCAGTGTTCCATACTATGGTCCTTATCATCTACAAACCTGACTTGACTGATAGTGTTAAGAAACGCTGATACTTTTGATGACACTCTATAGTATTTGTTTACATAATATTTTTTTATCCCACTCTGTGTTCTATCATCAAGATGATAATAAAGGTAAATGAATCACATGGTGTGATCCTTATGATGATGAATCATGGAGTGTGATCCAAAATGTTGACGTAAGAAAGCACTATACAGTTTTATCCAAAAGCTTCAAACAAAAATGTAATCAACTGCAAAAAAAATAGTTTTTCTAAACACTGATACTTCAACTACTATCTTCTGGCCAATGCAAGGAGTCGTTGAAATATCAGAATTGTCAAAATATGCAACTAACATCCACTCCTTAGGCTTTCATCTAATTATTATATTCAAATGTTGAAGACAGTGGACTATGAATGAGGACAAAGCAAGCTAGTAAAACCTGCCTAGCATTAGCATTTAGAATCTAGATTGATGAAGCATCCAACTATGTTACTGGTTCACTCAGGATTCTGGCCTGATCCAGGTCTGGTTTGTTCACAGTCCGGGACCGTGGTCTGGTACGTGGTGGGTACAGACAGGGCACAGCCAGCTGGCCTCAGGTTCAGCCTAGTACACCTAGGGCATACTGGGCAAACCCAGGGCCAACCAACTGCTCCCAGGACAAACCCAAAAAGGACCCTGCGGATTTTTTTATTTTTAATTTTTTTTTATGATTTTTAAGGATGAATCCTCATTGTGCATCCCCTTATTCCAAATTCCATTTCTGGTAAACATAATCTAATCAATTATTTTAAAAACCCTAAAAATTGTTTAAGTTCACTGTTATGTTCACCTGTGCGGCCACTCTTGTTCATGGCATACCTGTTGCAAAACATTAGGAGTCCTGCACAACACATTACAAGTCCTATTCATGGTATTCTTGGCACTTTTTAAGGCTGCTCTGGTCGGCTTTTAGGTTTCAATCTTGCCTAAAAGTTTGTTAAAAAGGAGAAATGTGGAATCAAGAGTTCTCCAACATCACCGAGCACCCCCAATCGTACTAAAGCCAAAGACATGGTCAAATATTCCTACAAATGCACAAATGAGCTCAAACTTGTGGGTTTTTTATGGTTTACCCTTCAAGTAGGCCACTTCAACTTTCAGAGTCAACATCATTGTCACTTTCGGAAAATGGGGGCAATGGGGAAATACCTAACGATATTCATGATAATCATAACATGCTTCTCAAACCAAAGCAATTTAGAGAATTCAATACATTCAAAGAGCCTCCACACATGGTATTAGAACAACTCTTGAAACACAATCTCATTGCCTCACCTCTTGTCAAACCAATGGATAACTCTAAGATTGCACCACACAAGGCTAAGTACTTTTGCTCCTATCATCACACAAATAGACACGGAAGATAAACATTGAGCATATTCATGAGCCCACAACCCCCATCATATGAAAGCAAATTGTGTACATCAAGAGATTGGTTTGTTCACCATAGCACACCCTATTTTGAGGTTACACAGGAAATAAATGAGAAACCACCTAATGTGCAACCAATTACTAGTGTTTGTAAGTACAAATAATTATCAACAAGAGATAGCGATACAAGAAACAAGTCATGATAAAGAAAATGCAAGAATCAATGATGACACACTTTGGAAAGATGATCTTTTGGAGGAGGATGATGATCCTCCTAGATTTGTTTGATGATTCATGAGCATCACAATAGATTATATATTTATATGCCTATATTTTTAGTTTCCACTTTGTCTTTTGCTTGTTTCTGACACTTAGGCCTTTTAGATTATGACATGTTTGTCGTGTTTTACATGTTCATTTCACCATCTATTTCATGTTTAATGTTCACCTTCCCTCACTTAGGGGTCATTTCCTTCTTTCTTATTTGACTTGTTAGCTCCTATGTTTACAACTTCCTCACCTATTGCTATGTCCTTGCATGCCTTACTCTTGTGTTTGCTGATGTTTACCACTTTGTTTGATCATTCTTATTTCCTACTTTACCTTATGCATCCTTATACTTGATCTTTATTTAATTATGCTTCTCATGCTTATCTACTCATGATGCTATCAGCCATATGATCCTTGCCACACCATGCTTTGATCACATCTATGATGCTTATGCCATCTTGATGTTTATCATACCATTGTCTTGTGCCTAGTTTGATCTTATGCTACCGTACTCATTGTCTATATCTCATGTTGTCATTACAGTCCTTTCACGCTTCTAGAGCTATCCTATAAGATTGTGGGGGTATAATGTCTTTCTCATTCTACATTGTGCCTTACAATGTGCCTTCATTCCCTTATCACACTTCCAGAGCTACCTTATTACACTGGGGAGAATAATGCCTTTCCACATTCTATGTTGCTCTTTTGTTGACTTATCATACTCCTAGAGCTTTCCTATTATATTGGAGGGGCACCATGCCTTCCCCTTAACCATGTTGTTGTGCTCACATGCCTGACCATGTTCCTAGAGCTATCTTATTATTAGGGACATCACGCCTTACCCTATACTATTGTGTGCCAGCTTGTTTTACCATGTGCCTAGAACCACAATATAGGCATAAGCGTTTCCTTATGTCTCCTTATGTTATATGTGCTTACATGATCCTTATCTCACCTTTTAGGGCTACCTCATTTTTCTTCTTTGCCTATATTAGGGATAAATTTATGTTCCTTGATGATTATCTCCAATCCATTCCCACATGTATCATTCGATATGTCTTCCTTGTTTGTCACACGATGTTATTTATGACACTTATTCCATGACTTTACATGATTTATGTACTTACACGCTTAAATCTCCTTGGATTACATTTACTTTTCATGTACTTCCTCTCCTCCAAATCCTTGCACACATTGTATGCAACCAATTGGAGGGGGGCATATATTGTCACTAACATTCTTATGTTGAGATTTCAAGTAGCAACTTATGCTACATTGAAACTCAATCTGTGCCCAAATAGATCTTGATCACATGACATGATCATGCCTAAAAGTGCCATCACTTTACTTCCCCCACACTAGGTGGAGTATTGCAGTACCACTTGTCATACAAGCGGAATTTTCTAACCCTACTCTGTCTTTCTCTCTCATTTTCATACACAATTGAATCAACTTGTAATTGTACCTATTTTTTGGGTGATGTAAGTTATTCATTGCACACTTTTTCTCTATTTTGCAAGTTCCGATGGAGTGTGCATGCCAAGGAGGCACACACGAAGAAATCAAGACAAGTCCATTAATTTACATGGACCCCATATCCTTTAATGTCTAAATATTTATTTTTTAATGCATGGTTGTGAGTACTCATATACTTTGAAATACATGTTCATTTTTAAATTCACATTCACCTCAAAGTGGGGGCAAAATGTAACGATGAAATTTGCATGCCCATGTTGATTCCCATTTAGTTTTGGGCCCATATTGATGGAATGTCTTAATACAATTACATATCAAGAAATGGCACTCTCATGCAAAATGGGGCTCATTCTCCAATCTTTTATCCATCCCCATTCACACATACTTCCACACGTTCGACCTTATCCCATCCTTATTTGCACTTACTCCTATACATTTGTCATTACTATTCATTTAGTATGCCTGCCATTGCATCCATATGTATACATTCACTCCATACTACTCAAGTTTGACACCTCACCATGCATAATTAACCCCTAAATTTCAGAAATTTGAATTCAAATTTAGCCAACTACCACCTTTTCACTAGCTATTATGAGCTGACTTGGTACACATTTGCACGATTTATTGCTATTTTTTGGTATTTGAAAAAATCCATTTATGCATTTTAACACACGAGGGAGGCATATCCAAAAATCCTAAGCATTACAAGGAGAATCATTCTAGGGATTTTTAAATTGGAGCACTAAAAGGAACCAAAATCTGCATCAAAATCATCTAGAACACTTGCATGTTTGAAAGTGTTGTCTTTGATATTCTCCTACAACCGCAAAGACAATCTAATCAAGGGGTTTGATCTGGGAGAACAAGACCCTTGCGATATGGCAATCTTTCTAAGGTATTTTTAAACATTGCGTCCATACACATCAATAGGCATCAAAATTTAAGGCAACGTAGTTTTCAGCAGTCCACAATCAATCAGATCAATCCTGCAAGCTACATGACATTTCCGCACATCAAGACATTTCCGCAAACCATGAGATTGACCCCAAGGAATGCGGATTCAACCTGCACAAAATTCTGCGACTGTTACAGTTCTGAGACAGCAAGCAAACTGAGTATTTATTTTCTATACTAGGGTGACTACATTCGGAACAACATCAGCTATTATTTTTCATTGTTGTTCCAAGTGCTAAGTGCCCTGATCCCTCCTCATTTAATTCCATGCATTTATTACACATTTCCCTTTCCAACTCTAATTTGCCCAAGTTAATTGTGCTTCTATCGTTGCACGTATTTAATTATCCTAGGTTATTTCATGTAAAGATATTTATTTCTCAACATTTTTGGTGAACTCATCCTCTCTTACACTACCCAAGGGTTTTGTTTTAGAATGTATCCTTCTTTTAGGGTTTCAGATCTGTATTTTTCTGATTGCTTTATCATTTTTCAGATCTGATTAGGGTTAATCCCCCTTTCTTATAGTCATGCTTTTTAGCTTTAATTCTTTCTAGGAGTTGTAGTTCACAGTGCCATTTTGCTTCCACACACCCAACCTGCCCTTGATTTGACACTTAGGGTTTCATTTTCAGACCAGATTTTCTGATCATACCTTTTATTTCAAATCACCTAGCATTCGTGATTCATTGTCTTATCATGGATGTCTTCTCTCCCTTCCTTACCAAGCTCACTTCTTATGTGACTACACTTTATGATGATCTTCTTTTGTGGCCTACAATATTGACTTAGCTACTACTACATTCCTATATGCACTTGATACATCTAGGGATCTTGACTTGTGATGTTATACCTAGCAAGCATATTCCTTCTCCTATTCATAACATTATCACACCTCACAATGATATTCCTCTTACACATCTTGATATCTCTATATCCATTGACATAGATCCATGCTCCTTTGATGATACACCTTGTGATAGTGATCTATGTATGATACCTTAAGTTCCACGCAATGACATAACTTATGATAATACTTCTTTAATATCTCATGTGACCCCCATGGCTACTCGTGATGTTCTTTTCACTAGTGATACCTTACATAATGATACCATATATTGTGAGGATAATTCTTTTGCTCCTAATAAGTATGTTATTAACTTATTCATGTTTCATTACCTCCTTGCACATCACATGATGACACTATTACTCTTAGTGAGGACTTGCTACATGATGATTTTGATGGTTCCACAAATGCTTCTCTACAAGTCAAATCTCTCTTGCTTGCTAATTATGAGTATTTGGAGGATGATACCTTATTGATTACAATGATTAGTTAATCTAGACTTCATTTGAGTGCTAGAGCATTACAATGGTTTGATTTATCTTCTTTTCTTTAAACTTCTTTTATGAACCTAGCACATGCTTTCATTGCTCATTTTTCTGGTCCTAGCACACATGTAGATAGTATGGACCTAGTGATACCTTCCCATGATTTATCTTTTGATGCTTGTCCACCCTCCACCCCTACCAAACACATCTTTTATACATCACATTAGACTACCTCATACACTTACAAAGTCTCCTACCGGTACCTTTCCTACTTCGTCTTGCCTTGAGAATCCTAGTAGTATTGACAAACATGTTCCTCCTATCTTGTGGCTCATGGTCTATTGATGCTATGTTTAATGATGAGCACAATGATAGTTCTTTATCCTCTCATGATGAAGATGATGACTATCTTATGATGATCCAATACCTCACACATATTCCAATGACCCTCCCTTAGTAAGTCTCGTGGATTTCTCTATGCACCATGATGATATACAACTTTTGGATGAAGACCAAAATCTGGATCCTCTCATGTTTTCTTCTGATGTATCTTTGAGTGATTGTGGAGTACATTCTTCTACACCCTCTATTGAAATTTAGACATACCTAAGGATGAAGAGTAACATGAGGATCTTTTACAATTTTTACTTGGTAAACGTGAGGATAATGTTCCATTGATGATACATTTTTCACATCCTCCACCACTATTACACATGACATGATGCATGCACATATGGGACATGTTCAACATGATATTTTACCTTATGTAAACTACCTCATCACTAGGATTGACCATCTAGAATGGTATGTTGCTACTTGTGCACAAAGATTTCAACCACAAGATGATACTATTCAAATATTCCATAATCCTTTGGCACACAACATTTTGACTTATCCTTCACCAAATGGATTTATGGCACCTCAATTTACGAAGTATGATGGTAAAGGTGATCCATTGCTTCATCTTCATGACGATCAATTATTTGCCAAATTATTTCCAACAAACTTGAGTGGTCATGCCTCTACATGGTTTAATTCATTGCCTCATGCTTTTATCACTTCTTTTGGGGAGTTAGCTATTGCTTTCATGAAACATTTTCATTACAATGTGAGCCTAAGACATTGATCACTCAATGCATGCAATGCGAACAAAAGGAACAAGAGCCAATTGAGGATTATATCCTCAAATTTCAAGCTTTGGCTATTAATATGAGGTCTCCATTATGGGATGATGAGTTAATTCCCCTCATCCAAGGACAAGTGTTTTCCAAGGTTTATCATTCATTTTCAGATTTATGTGTTAGCATATGTAAGTGTGAACGTACCTTGTTGAAAACCTCTTTTATATCAGGGCATTTCTAGCACTTCTCCCTTTGCCCATGAGTTAACATCATTGTCACATTCAGAAAATGGGGGCAATGAGGAAATACCTAATGATATTCATGGTAATCATAACACATTTCTCAAACCAAAGCAATTTAGTGAATTAACTACATTGAAAGAGCGTCCACACATGGTATTAGAACAACTCGTGAAACGTGATCTCATTGCCTTAACCTCTTTTCAAACCAATGGATAACTCTAAGATTGAACCACACGAGGATAAGTACTTTTATTCCTACCATCGTACACATGGGCATTCTATGGACGGATGCATTGCATTCAAACATAAAGTTCATGATCTTATAGATAAAGGGAAGTTAAACATTGAGCATACTCATGGGCCCACACCCCCCTCACTTGATGAGGTTAATCATATGAAAGCAAATGATGTATGTCAAGAGATTGGTCGTGTTCACCATAATGCACCCTATGTCAAGGTTACACATGAAATACAAGACAGACCACTTAATGTTCAACCAATTACTAATGTATTTGTAGAAAGTACAAAAGACTATCAACATGAGACGTGATAAAAGAAACAAGTCATGAAGAAGAAAATGCAAGAATCCATGATGACACATGTTGGGAAGACAACCATCTTTTGGAGGAGATAGATCCCCCTAGGTTCGTTTGATAATTCGTGAGTGTCACCATAGATTATATATTTATATGCCTATATTTTTAGTTTCCACTTTTTCTTTTACTTGTTTTCTTGCACTTTGTTTTACATGCTCATTTCACCTTCTATTTCATGTTCCATGTTTGCCTTCTACCATTTGAGGGGGCATTTCCTTCTTTCTTACTTGACTTGTTAGTTCATATGTTTACATCTTCCTCATCTATTGCTATGTCCTTGCATGCCTTACTCTTGTCTTTGCTCGTGTTTACCACTTTGTTTGATCATTCCCTATTGTGTCCTACTTTAAACCTTACGCATCCTTATAACTAATCTTTATTTGCTTATGCTTCTCATGCTCATCTACTTATGATACTATGATCCTTGCCAAATGCTTATGATCCTTACCATGCTTTGATCACATGTCTATGATGCTTATGCCATCTTGATGCTTATCAAGCCATTATCTTATGCCTAGATTGATTTTATGCTACCATGATCATTGCCTATATTTCATGTTGTCATTACATGTACTTTCACTGCCCTATCACGCTTCTAGAGCTATCCTACTAGATTGGGGGGCATTATGACTTTCCCTTTCTACATTGTGCCATCATTTCCTTGTCATGCTTCTAAAGCTACCTTATTACATTGGGACTTATCATGTCTTTCCTCATTCTACATTGTGCTTTTCTTGACTTATCATACTCCTAGAGTTTTCCTATTACATTAGGGGGCATCATGCCTTTCCTCCATACAATCTTGTGCTTAGCCTAATCATGTTCCTAGAGCTATCTTATCATTGAGAACATCATGCCTTACCTATACCATTGTGTGCTCACATGTTTTACCATGTGCCTAGAGCAACATTGGGCACATGTCTTTCCCCATGCTATATGTGCTTACATGATCCTCATCTCAACTCTTGGGCTACATTACTTTTCTCATTTGCTTATATTGGGGGCAAATTCACATTCCTTGACGATTATCTCCAATCCATATGTTTTTCATGCTCATCATTCAATATGTCTTACATGCTTGTCACACTATGTATTAGACACTTATTACTTTACCTAAATTTTGTGCTTACATGCCTACTTATGATTACATTTACTTTTCATGTACTATTTTTCCCTCTCCTCCACTTCCTTGCATCCAATCACAGCCCCCAGTTGAAGTGGGGCATATTATGTTGCTAACACTTATAGGTGGCTATACAGAGACTCATCATTGCTCCAAACAAATCTTGTCCATATGACATGGTCATGTCCGAATTGCCATACCACTCTACTACTTCCAGACTAGGTGTAGTATTACAATGCCTCTTTCCATATAGGGAAAATTTTCCTAACCCTACTCTCCTCCCATTTTTGTAGACAATTTAATCAACTTGCAATTGTGTTTATTTTTACTTGTGTGACAAAAGCTACTCATTGCACATTTTTTTCTTTGTTTTATAGGTTCTTATGGAGTGGATACCAAGGTGGAGAAACACATGAAGAAATCAAAATGAGTCCATTACTTTACATCTAAGTTACCAATTTGGGTTTGGATTTGAGTACGTTGATACAACAAAAAAGTTGGGGTTAGATTTGTTTTGAATTTGTCCATATATATATATATATATACACTTCACCTTCGTTCAATCCAAATTCCCAATATATTCCCAAAGCATCCATATTTAAGCCATTAAAAGCCTTTCATTCTTAAATACATAAATAACATCCATATTTTAATGATTTAATCTTTAAACTCCATATTTTATATTTTATTACTTTTATACTTTAATAAATATCTAATATAATAGCTATTCCTATAGATCTATTGTTACTTTGAACTCCATAAAATTAACTCAGCCTTTCTCTATTTAAACCATAAAACTTGAAAAGTATTAACATATTCTGCCAAAACAAAGATCGTTAGAATAAACAATTGCAGCACTAGGCATCTATCTCTGGGGGAAACTCCAATGACAACGAACCATATGCTCGGCCAGCAAAGGACATCCCTCTAGTCAATGACAACGAACTAACGGGAGCAGTAAGCAGTGCAATGACAGCCTTTACACACTCACAAGACTCGTTATTATCATCTTTGATGAATAATTTCTGAAAATTCCAACCCTCGTAGTAATCCAACATTGTTTTTCTTTCATGAAATGCGATGAATTTTTGTTTTTTTAAATGTTTTCCACAGACGGTTTTGGCAAGGCACGCAATTTTGGGTTTGGATTCACACCCAGGCCCAAAATGGTCAAATGATTTTCTTGAGCAAATCGGTAACAAAGCTTTTACGTGGACTCCATAGTCTTTTATGTCTGAATATTTACTTTTTATGGATGGTTGTGAGTGCTCATATACTTTAAAACATGCTTATTTTAGGATTCACGTGCACCTCAAAGTGCTGACAAAATGAGATGATGAAATTTGCAGACCCATGCCAATTCCCACATAGTTTTGGTCCCATTTTGATGGAATGTCTTAATACAATTTGGCACTCTTGTGCAAAGTTGATCTCATTCCCTAATCCTTTCTCCATCACCATTCACACATACTTACACACGTGTGATCTTGTCCCATCCCTATTTGCACTTACTCTTATACATTTGCCATTACTATTCATTTATTACACCCACTATTGCACTCATATCCATACATTCACTCACCACCTTGAGATTATGCCTCCCTATCTTGGGTCATTCCTATGGTGCTTGGGTTTCTCCTGCACCATGTGAAATAGGCCCTTAAAATTGAAAAATTCAAATTCAAATTCAAACTTTGTCAACTCCTTGTTTCACTAGTTGTTATGAGCCAACTTAGTACATGTTTGTGCACTTATCGCTGTCTTTTGAAAGACATTCATTTGTGCATTTAAACACATGTAGGAGGCATATCCAAAAATCCTAAGCATTATAAGGAGAATCATTCTAGGAATATTTTGACTTGGGGCACTAAAAGGAAACAAAATTTGAATCAAAGTCGTCTAGGACACTTGCATGTTTGAGAGTGTTGTCTTCTATATTTACCTACACCCGTAAAACCAATCTAATCAAAGTATTTTTAAATACCGCCAGTCCTTACATGTGAGTAGAGATCAAAAATTTTGAGGACACAACTTCCAGCAATCCACAGTCAACCGGATCAATCCCACCGGTTAGAGGATAGTTTCATGCATCAAGATGTATTTGCAGAGCACAAGATTGATCTCAAGGAGCGCAAATTCGACTTGCACAAACTCCTACCACTATCACCATTCCAAGACAGCAAATAGACAGAGCTTTTTTTTTGTATTATGACAACTAGATACTGCACAGCATCAACTATTATTCCTCATCATTGTTCCAAAATCTAAGTGTCCTAATCCCTCATTTAATTTCCAGATAGTTATTACACATATCCCTTCCCAACTCTAATTTATGTAGGTTAATTGTGCTTTTACTGTTGCATGTATTTAATTAGCCTAGGTTATTTCCTATAAAGATATTCATTTCTTTACAAATATATTTAATTTAATATAATAATTAATACATTTAAATTTTAATATTTTTTAATTTATACTTGAATTGTGCAATAATCAAATATGCTAAAGTAGTATATGTATGAACTTGTAATGGGAAATTTTGCATACCCATGCCAATTCCCATTTAGTTTTGGGAACATTTTCATCGAATGGCTTAATACAATTACAAATCGACAAATGGTGCAATCTTGTGCTAAGTTGGGCTCATTCCCCAATCCCTCACCCTTCTCCATTTACACTCCTTCCTATGCATTTGACCCTATCTCATTTGTATCTGCACATATCCCCATACTTAAGCCATCTATTACACCCAATTATGCACTTAACCCATACATCCATTACCTACCTCAATATTAGCACCTTTTTGTCTTGGATCAATCCCATGGCATGCAAGATTGATCCCACACCACAGAAAATTGACCCTCAAAATTCAAATTTTCAAATTTAAATTTTGCTGACTCCAACCCCTTTCATTCCCGCCATTAGCCAACTTGGTACACATTTCACTTGATTATTTGCTATGTTTGGTATTTGAAGGCATTCAATGTGCATTCATTATCATCAATCATTCATTAAAAACCCTACACAATACAAGGAGCTTCATTCTAGGAATATTTCATTTTAGAGCACTAAAAGGAATCTAATTCTATATCCAATCATTCTAGCATTTGCATGATTGAAGAGTGTTGTTTTCAATCATTTCCATGACCGTAAAACCAGTCCAATCAAGGGGATTGCAATCTAGTCCCCAAGGTATTTTAAAATATTACTAGTCATTAACAGTTAGTGCAAAGCAAGGATTCAGCAAATCGAAAAGTAGGAGTGTGCATTGTACCATACCAAATCCATGAGTCCCAGGACAAATATGTGCCTACAGAAGTGACCCAAACTCATGGGATTGACCCATAACAAAATTGACAAATTGTTCTAGTTCCGAGGTGACGTATAGATAGAGAGGATCCAATTTCAGTCTCAAGGCAAGCAGATTTCAATACAACATCATATTCATTCATCCACATTGGTCCTAGAGCTAAGTATTTTAACCCCTTTTGCATTTAATTTCCTAAAATAGCAATGTTTCACACAATTTTATCATTCCTAGTTGTCATGGATTTAATCTAGGTTGAGTTAGGTTGAGTTGGTTGCATTTGTTTGATTAGCCTAGGTTAGCTTATGGAAAGATGATCTTCCTTTACAAAACTTAATTCTTATTTTTAGGCTAAAATATGTATATATTTAAGATTTTTATATGTTTTTTGTGTGGACATTACCCAAAACGTACCCAACCCATACCAACATACCCAAACCCAATTTGATAACTTAGACATCCAACGGACTAGACTAAGTTCTCTAACAACTAGCAAATATTACAATATTGCACTCCTTATGAAAAACATATTCTTTTACAATAGAGTTGTCTAATATCACAAAACAAAACTATAGAACCCCATGATTTCCTTCACATGCTACCAACATTATTTAGCTGGTGCATGGCATTTCAGGTGAGCAAGTTAGTTAAACATTTAAGGGCATGATATGAACACACAAGAATAAATCACACAAGAGAGATTACATCGCAAATATTACAATATTGAACTTGCACTCCTTATGAAAAACATTTTCTTTTACAATAGAGTTGTCTAATATCACAAAACAAAACTATAGAACCTCGTGATTTCCTTCACATGATACCAACATGATTTAGCTAGTGCATGGCATTTGAAGTGAGCAAGTTAGTTAAACGTTTAAGGGCATGATATGAACACACAAGAATAGATCACACAAGAGAGATTTCGTCAACAAAAGAAATAACTAATCTTCTTTATATCAAGTCTTATAAAGCAATAAAAAGATGCTTCTAGAAGAAGGAATCTTCAAAAAGAAACAAATGTCTAGAAGGAAAGCACAAAGAAGCTTCCAAAATAATAAAAGTACAAAAGAAAATACACATTACAATATTCTACTCATAGTTCATAAACTCAAACTCGGCGGACCAAAAACTTTTGAGTCGATAACCTTACAATATACTAACTTTTTTTATAAAACACGAGTTTTATGCAAAATACAATTACAAAATGCATCAATTGAGTCTATAAAACATTGGGGAAGTGTTTTCTGTTAGATTTGAATACATATAGTGTAGCAAATTGCATCATCATACAAATACAACAGCTAGCTAATAAATATTATAAATTTATGGTGATCATCTTTTCAAATTATCATAAATTGCATATCCAGACAAATTACATATTACAAGATATTACAATTTCCTCTTCCCTATTCTAGTAAAAAATTGGGGAGAGGGTGTAGTCTTACTCCTCTCACTCGGCTGCAACTCCTCGCACTCGGTTGCAACTCCTCACTTGGCCTAAAAGTTTGTGTTTGCAAGTCCACCATGGTACTAGATGGCAATTCTCCTATCTCATGTTGGACATCATCTATAATAATGTCATCCAATCCAAACTCTCCTACTTTTGTTACACATACACCCTCCATGGCTTGCACTCGAAATCAACAATATCATCTTCTGTGAACATGGAGGTCTCCTCATCCTACATAGAGATCAATATCATCCAAGTCTATAAGCTCCTAGCAAACGTGTTAATCTTTCTTGTGCAAAGCTAAAGTTGTATTGCAAAAAAACTAGGTCATCAAGGCATCATCGAGTGAACTTATTCTGCTTCTTTAGCCCTATCCATGACATCATAAATGTATCCCTTTAGGTTTTGATCCCCATCCAACAAACACAAAACCTTCACCAAAGGCTCTAACACCTACAATTACAAACAAAATAAAGTTACAAACTTTACTTAAATAATATAAAGATTTTTCAATTTTAAATTGAAATTTAAAGTTACCTTGACAATCTCTGTAGCTCTTTTTGCAAAGGCATCATCAAAAATTGTCTTTGTGGTCCCCACTCAAACCTTCTTTGAAAATGGTTGAGTCTATCCATGTTTGACTCACAAACATCTACTTCGACCATGTTAACAAACTATGAATGCTTTGCAATGTTAAGTTAGTTTCAAACCTTGTGACACCCAATCACACAAGCCCTTTCCCCTTGATATGATCTCTCATTGAGTTGAGAGCCCAAGGGTGATTATAAATATATTTTGTGATGTTCCTAGCATCATCTACAACCAATCTCATCCAATCAATTTTGCCTATGTCCTCCAAAAGAAGGTCAAGACAATGGGTCATCCAAGGGGGCCAAAAGAATTATGGATGCCTCTCCTAAAGCAATCTCTTAATTGCCATGTATGCCACTATATTGTTCGTGTCAACTTACACCACATTTTCTATGCCTACCTCTAAGACAACCTCCTCCAATATCAAGCTCAAAGTTTTTGCATTTTTTATTTTGTTAGAGGCATCAATTGACTTCAAGAAAACCATCTCACCATTTGAAACTACCAAAAATTTGATGAGGGTGTGGTTCCTTCCATCCGCCTACCCATCTGAAAGAATAATACATTTGAACTTTCGTCAATGCCACTTTTGTTATTCCAGAATTGACTTTGCATCTACAACATCCTAGAGCAACTTCCACTTAAGTCTTTTGGAGAGGGCACCTTGTACCCTTTCCCTACAATTGTCAATATTGTCACCAAATTCTACCAATACGAGCTCTTCACCACATTGAAGGGAAGGTTGTTGTAAAACCAAAAATTCACACATATTATCTACTTCCTAGTGAACCTCCTTGTTCCACCCTATACCTTGCAACGAAGTTTGTGCTCCAAGCACGTTACTAGGTACAAAAAAGCCCTATCGTTGAGCTTTGCTCGAACTAGATGAGGTAGATGTGCCTCATGTGTGGACCACAACTAGAGCCCATAATCTACTTGTTTCAACTTGCAAGTCAAGATTAATGGTTACTGCAATGGTTGCTTAAGTCGCCTCCTTCTTTGGCTTCTCATCCAACAATGTAAGGACTACCCACATCTCTTATTTTGCCTTTTCCATGGCTTTTTCACACAACTTGGTGTTGCGATAATGCATGCAATATGGTACTTGAGGCAATTGATGCCTCCATTAAGCTTCTTTGAATAGAAGAGGCAAATCACATTCTCCAATACTAGTCTCATTGTGGCATATTTCCAAGCATTTGACTTACACTAGCTCATGTTGAACATGATGTGAAGCTAGATGTCATTGTATATGCTAACCTACAACATGTTTAAATACAAAAAAAAAAAAACAATTTGAATACAATAGATAGATAAATTCATATAAAATGCATTTCAAACGTAATACATTAAGTGGATAGCAATGCCATTAATCAATTTAATCAAAATAACAATTTTTAACCCTAGAGCATAAACCTTATGTTCAAAAAAGAACCAAAAAAACAGCAATTTCATTCACAAAACTAGCGTAAATCAACAAAAAAAATTACATAAATCATATCCATTGCATGTAAAATTGTAAATCATGTTTACAATTAACATGCTAGAAAGAATTTACATGCTTGGAGGGGGAAAAAACTAACTTGGAAACTCAGAATTCCTCAAACCTGCTCTTCAAATCCACTATAAACTCACTCAAGGATGCTCAAATGTTGTGTGAGGAAGATGTGTGAGTGTGGGGGTTTAAAAAGAAGCAAATGCAATGTTTTTGCAGCATGATTCCGCATATAGACTGCATTTCCCTATGAATCCCACATTCGGCATGTTGGCATCGAACTCGTCGAGTGAGTACTCACGCAAGTTTGGTGCCAAAACTCACCAAAAGCTTACCAATCAAAACCCACAAGTAAACATGGTGAAAACTCGGCAACACAAAAAATTTGTGAGTATAGGAGTATAGGCAACTCATCGAGTACTCCATGAGTTTGCAAACGATGATTCTACTATGCTAAATAATCAAGTATTATTTATAATCTAGAGACTAAGCCTTATCAATTCCTTCCTGTTTAGAGGAAAGTGTCCCCACTTTCTCCTTAAGATGGGGAAAAGTTCTTAAAGATGACTAAGAGACCCCACTTTGCTTGGGTTGGCAATGCACCTTACGACCAACTAAGTACATAGTGGTAGTCTGCTTCTTCGTAGTGCGTGTTTGAGAATCAAGAATGGTACCTGCATCAAAAGGAGATTGAACAACTAGAATATTATGCTCAAGATGAGAGTGGAACTTCTTTCAAGTGAGGTGGCTTATACTGCTTCAACTGATTAACAATAATTACATCATGAATGCCAAGTCGGGAATGGAGATCAAGTATTAAGGCATAATCTCCTAATTGTTGAGTAATGGTATGTGGTCCATATCGAATATGGTTTGAGCTTATGATGATGTTGACCCCTAAATCTTTGCTTACCCATATAAAGCCAAACTTTATCCCCAACCTATAAGTTGGAAGGGATGCAATGCTTATCATGGAACTCCTTATAGTTAGCCTAAGAAGTCTGCAGAGATGCCTACACTTGTGCATGAAAAGTTGCCATGTTTTGAATAAAATGAGAAGCTTGGCCTTGTTCTTTTTGCTAGTGTGATGAAGAAGATAGAGGAAGAGTAACTTGAGTCTCATATGGAGCAAGAGGTCGATATCCATAACATGCCTCAAAAGGAGAATGTCCAATAGAGATGTCTAGACCTAATATAGTTGTGTTTGCAAAACATGAAAATAGCTATCCCACTATTTATTCTTACTGTAGTATATCCTAAGAGAATGAACTAGAGTCCAATTGACAACTTCGATTTGTCCATCTGCTTGTGGATGAAAAGTTGTAGAATATTGAAGTTGACACCCCAAAAGCAAGCCTCTAGAGTGACTTCCAAAAGCGACTCAAAAATCTAGAATCACAATTAAAAATAATAGAAAGAGGCAAAAACCAAAATGACACCATCCATTACTGGAAAACAATTCAATAGCCTTAGGGAGCAGCAATGGTTTTCTCACAAGGGATGAAGATGACTATTTTCAAAAACCAATACACCACCACAAAAACACAATCATATTGTCTGAAGGTAGAATGCAATCCACCAATAAAATCCAAAGGTAGACTCCCATGGTTGAGAGGGAATAGGAAGTGGTTAATCTAAACCAAGTTTTCAATTAGCAGGCTTAGCTTGGCAACAAAGGGAGCATTGATGAATGAAATCTTCCACTTGTTTCCTCATGGAGGGCCGATGCAAATAATGTTGTAAATATTGCAAAGTTTTGGTGGTGCCAAAGTGTCCCCCATAAGAAGAGTATGTCTCTTTAATTAGCATCAATTGAGCATAAATAGTTGGAACACACAACTAATTCAACTTATATGACCATCTTGAATGGTGTAGTCTAATAAAGGGATTTGGTTGGTGATGGTAGGATATTGCAAAGCACACATAACTAGTCCAAAAGATGCATAAAGGAACACAAACATTTCCAAAGATGCAACATCTAGGATATGAAATACTTTGGCTAGAGATCAACTCAACAAATCAACAATTTATTGGTAATGCCCTTTTTATATTTAATGATTGAGGAATTGTTGATTGTAGGAGACCCATTTCAAATTGTGTCTATCAATTTAAAAACATAAGTGGCTAATGATCTATATAAAAAATTGTTTCCTTACCAAAAATGTAGTGCCTCCATTGCTTCAAGGCTTCAACCAAGGGATAGAACTCCTTATTGTGGGTGTTATAATTGATCTTGACTACTAATTGCCCTTCAAAATGATAGGCTATAGGTTGTCCTTATTTAAGAATAGCTCCTATAGCATAGTTGGAGGCATTTGTCTCAATCTCAAAGGGTTTCTAGAAATCTAGAAGGAATAGTATTGGATCTCAGCAAAGTACTTCTTTAAGCTGTCGGAAGGCTTGATCTGGTGTTGTATCCCATGAAAAATTCTTCTAGTTGTCATTTGGTGAAGTGGTCAAACAATATATGAAAAATTCCTAATGAGTTTCTTGTGGTAGTTCATGCCACATAGGAAACTCTTCATATTAGTGGCACAATTAGGTACATGCCAAATTTTTAGAGCTTTCACCTTGTTAGGGTCTACACATACCCTATTTTGAGCAAAAACAAAACCCAAGCATTTGATAGAGTATTGACCAAAGAAGGCCCCTTCTTCATCTTAGCTTGAAGCTTGCGTTGTCAAAGGAGATCTAGGGTAGTGCAAACATGCTAAATATGATCATTGAAACTCCTACCAAACACAAGAATATCATCCAAATACACATTGATGAATTGTCCTAAGTGCGATCGACAAACATCATTGATGAGCCGCATAAATTTCACAGAAAAACTACTAAGCCCAAAAGGGTATCACTAACCGTTCATAAAGCCCAAATTTTAATTTTGAACATAATTTTCCAGCAATCAGTAGGATCCATTCATACCTAATGATAGTTTGAAGTTAGATCCATCTTAGTGAAATATCAAGCTCCCTCCAAATGATTAAGAAGGTAATCAATTTTTAGTAAGGGGTATCTATTCTTCTCAATGATTTTATTTAAAGCTCTATAGTTAGTGACCATCCTCCATTCATCCTTCACCTTCTTGAGGATGATAAAGTTGAAGATCAACAAGAAGAGGTCTTGTGAGAAGCAATATGTTGGGAAATTTGGTAAGGAAGACCTTGGAACCAAATCTATAAATGACTATGTTAGGAACTAGTGCATGACATAGATTAATATTTGTGAGTTAATAAATAATAAATTAACAAGTTAAAAATGTTCACGTTAATTTATTAAATAGGCGTTAATAATTAATTATGTGTTAGTTGTCAGGTGGTTTAGATAGTTGTAAAGTTGAAAAGCTTTATAAAGCCATTGAAATGCAATAATCAAAATGTTGAAGATAATTGATTGATTCATGTGTTGAGCCTTTGGCTCTACTTCAAGATCTCGTTTTTAATATGGTATCAGAGCAAGTTTCCTGTGAGACCTCTTTGTTCGCCCTCCATTCAATTGTTCTTGTTTCAAAACAGTTCACACAATGGCTATGCAATGCAGACCACATGCAACAACCATCGTTTTGCCCATTCAACATTCTTGCATTTTGTCAACAATTGTGTAGTGCATACCACATCCAAATTTGTGGCATTCATCATCCATTTGCACTTCTCTTTTCTTTCCATCTTGTTCACTCTATCACTTTATTCCATCTTGATCACACTTCCATACCAAAATTCTTAAAAATTTAAATTAAAAAAAAATTGTGTGAGGGTATTTGCTACAAGAGGCAAATGAAAGGAAAAGAAGCTAAGTGTTGAAGGTCAGGTTGAATTTTAGTTTGTGTGCGTCCAAACTCATTGTACTTGTTTTTTTATTGTGTGTGGCTGTGACAAGAGATACGCCTAATAGAAGTGTGGAAAGGGTCCCACATGGAAGAAAGGACACAGAGAGGCAACAGCGCAAAAGACATTTATGATGTGCTACATTTGTAGAAATGAAGGTGTGGGGATAGAGTGTTTACTATGAAAGGGCATACGCTGCCTACAATTTCATTGCCAGCCGCTATATATGTTGGCTATCATGCTAAAAAGCCAATAAGTTCATATTATTCTGCTGCTGATTCAAGTATTTCCAGCTGCTGCCTTTTTTCAAGATTCATTTCAAAGAGTTTGGAGTGGTTGGATCACATCCTGTACAACAGATATTTGAGCCTTTTTTAAATTATTTCCATCAGTGTAAGGTGTTTTTTCATTCCATCAAACTTGGAGTGCAGGTTGAATTGAACTCCATATAAAGCATCAAGTGGAGGCATAGTCAAGTGGAGGAGTAGAAGACAGGTTTGCCATTTTTCTGCATATTCAGAAAATAGAAATTTTACGAAGGCAGTGCATAGCCTCTTAATAATTTGCTTTTCATAAATATGTAGCACAAAGCAAGGTTTAGGGTTGACATTTTTTCTAGGAAATTTAAGCCATTTTAAGCAACTCTATTTATTGGCTTGTGAAAAGACCATGTGACCACTGCATGGATAAGGCATTCAACAAATACAGATTTCAATGATAAGGTATGATAAAATGAAAGTTTTGTGATAGAGAATAGTTGGTTGGAAGAAAGTTGGAGGCCCGTGGTAAATTTTGGTTTGACATTGAAGCTTTTTATTTTTCTCATTTCTATGATGGATGCCTATGTGAAAGAAAAAGGATTTTGTCATTTTGAAAAAGGTTCACATGTTTTGAAGATGAACAAATGAAAAGTTTCTAGGAGTTATAAGGATTCCTTGTATTCACATTATTTGATCACTTTATAAACAGATGCATTAATGATGGAAACCAACATCCAAGGAGATTTTCAATAAAAGAGGAGCAAATATGAAACAAGTAAACCTCAGCAACAGAAGACGGAGGCAACAACCGACCCAATGCAACTTCAAAATAAAGTTCCTATGTGAGCATGACATAAATTAATATTTGTGTGTGAGATGATAAATAATAAATTAACATGTTAATGTTAATGTTAAATTTATTAAATAGGTGTTAGTAATTAATTATGTGTTAGTTAAGTGGTTTAGGTAGTTGGAAAGTTGAAAGGCTTTATAAAGCCATTGAAATGTAATAATCAAAATGTTGAAGATGACCATTTGATTAATGTGTTGAGCCTTTGGCTCTACTTCAATATCTCGTTTTTAATATATGGATATCTCTGAAAGGTGGCAACCCTTTTGTCTCTTCAAAAACATCCGAGTAACTCTCAACCAGATTTCCCATAGCAAGCGGTGGTAACTTAGCTTGGTGAAGAATACAAAGTGCCAAGTATTTTGATAATTTTACCTGCATTATAGCAGGCTTACCTAAAATGAAATGTGATTTAGCACTTTAAGCAGAAGTAAGCTTATAAACCTTACCATCTTCTTGGATCTTGTAGGTGTTTAGTCGCCCATCATAAATTGCACTTCGGTCATACTAGCATGGGCGTCCAAGGAGGAGATCTGAATAATCTTAGGGTGTTACATCACATTCAACTGCATTTTGAGAAGGCTCGATAGCAATTGTGACTGCATAAACCTTGTTAATTAGTTTACGAGGCCCATGTTTTTGTAGTCAATCTAGATGGTATGGTTGAGGATGATCATATGTGGGGAGTTGGAGAGTGGTGACCAACCTTTTATTGACCAAATTCTTTTTGCTTCGATTATCAATGATCAAAAGAGCCATTTTATTCTTGCTATGACAGTTCTAAGTAAAGATAGACTCTCGAGATGCCTTGAAGTAATTCTTAGTCGTGAGAACAAGAGCAGGGTCAAGCTCTGTAGGATTGTCAAATTCTACTACAGGCAGATCCTCCATATCTTCAGCTTTCTCTTGTTGCTCTTCTACAGGGAGAGTTCTCCCTTCTTTCTCACTTCGAAGTACCTTACACACCTCAGTTGAATGACACCAATGATTCTGATAGCTACAAAATTGTTGTAGCAAGGGAGAAGGACTGATTTGGAAATTTTGACTAGCCACTAGGGCTTATAGAGTTATGGATGGCTTAGAGGTACCTTGTTGAAGACCCTTTTTTAGGCCTAACTTATTTTCTGCAGCCATTGATTTCAATAGCCCTCTTTATTATAAAGGAATACAAAGATGCTTCTAGAAGAATGAAGCTTCAAGAAGAATAAGTATCTGGAAAGAAAACACATGGAAGCTTCCAAAATAAGAAAAGCACTAAACAAATGAACATTATAATATTCTACCATACTAACTAATCAAATTATTTCTAATCTAGAGACTGTGCCTTATCAGGGCAGCACAAATGGATTAAATCATAGTTTAAAATTTTTCTCGGTCTTGATATGGATTCAACGAGAACCTGTTTTATTTCCTGCCATTCTGTTGTTTTGAGTCTTCTCAATTGTAGAACTGCCCTAGTCAACCACTTCTCAAACAGTCAGCTTACAAAGAACCAGTTTTTTCCCTAGGTCTCTCTAGCCACATCACAAATCATAAAGTGCAATGGATGCCTTAACTAGCTACAAAATAAAACTGGGATATTTTGAAGATATGAAGAGCAACAAAAACAATTAAATTAACCTTGGTTTGACAGCAGGTCCACACTCGTAATTAGAACGTTGGGCATTCCAGCATTTAACCATCTCTTTTCCCAGAAATCAATGGATCAGTCAAAATATGAATAAACTAACCAATCTTCTGCTTTAAACAATTTCTTATCTTGTCTTATTTGAAGGCTACTTTCCTTATAAAAAAAAACATGTCTAACCCTTCACCACGTAAATGTAACACTTCCCTTGAAAGCAACATTCATTAACTCAATGAGTGACACACACAAAACTACATATTCATGGCCGGCTAATCACAAATGCAACACAAAACGTGACCAAGATAAATCTTCTTTGGTAGACTTCAAGTAGACTAGTTATATTCCGAGGAACAGAGGCTTACCATTGGTTCAAAGTCATGTGTCAAAAGAATGTTATTAGGACGTAGATCACGATGAACGATACAGCCAACTCGACACTCTTCATGTAGATATCTCAGCCCTCTAGCTGCTCCTATTGCTATTTTCTGGCGTGCAGACCATTCTAAAGTTTCCCGATTTTGACCTGCAACGTGCAAATTCATAATAGTGAATAAAGTACATACCAACAGTTCTCCCTATGCCTATTTACTTGAAAACCTTAAAAACTAAACCATTGAGGACAGTATGTAACAACACTTTTTACTAAATCCTTGTTCTTGAAAACCTTCAAAATTAAACAGTTAAAAGGACATAAATGGTTACCATATAAATGTGTATCTAGTGAACCATTACAAATATACTCGTAAACAAGAAGCCTTCGCTTATTCTCAATACAATATCCAATCAGCATCACAACATTTCGATGTTGAGCACAACTCAAAACTTCCACCTCTGAGCAGAACTCCAAATCTCCTTGAGAGCTTGCAGGCTTATGCTGTTTAACAGCTACGATCTGGCCATCTGGAAGAATACCTCTATGAACAGATCCAAATCCACCTTCTGCCAAGAAATTTGCCTGGGAAAAACCATCGGTGGCATGCTGAAGCTCTGCATATGTAAACCACCTTGGAGGCTTCCCAAAAGCAGGGGCCCTGTGCTGACAAATTGAACAGAGAGGTGGAGGACCAAGAGGTACATTTCTCTCTAATGCCATTGCTTTTCTAACACTAGAGGTTCGATCTAAATCACCAATACAGTTTTTCTTGCCTATTCTGGCTTCTTTGTCCATCTGGGAAAATCTCTCATGTAGGATCCTTGTAGTCTCAGATTTGGAATTAAGTTTGTCAGTATCCAATCTTGATGTTGCAATCTGTGCCATATTTTCTGCTGTCCACTTTGAGGGAAGCTGATAAGTGTTAGAAAACTTCTCTGATGTTCCCAAATATGAAAGAGGGTCAGGCAATGTTCCAGCCATAGAGCTTAGTGAGAATGCAGATTTTTTAATCTCCCCGGGAAAGAAGTCCCTGTAAACTGATTCATAACCAGGACAAAAAATGCCAGAATCACTAGAAGTGGCAAAACCATGGTGAAAAAAAAGAATTAAAACTTGTCAAATTCCTTATGCACAAGGTAATACACGAAAGATTGAGCAACACTTAGTAAAGAACCAGCTTTGTGTCAACAACAGAAGGAAGCATAATAGATAATTTCAAAATCCATACTCATAATTTTCAAAAAATCAGCTCTCATTTTTATTAGGCTTCCATAGTACCTGGATATGGCTTGGCATGCAAACGGTTCTGGTAACATAAGTCAAAATTTGCAGCAGAACACGTTTCATCACTATCAGAATCTGAGATAGTAATTTCATCTTCAAAATCTGTTGTTTCATCTTCCTGACATTTTTTATCTCCAACAGTTGTTTCTGAAGGCTTCATTATCATGTTAAAAGCCATGAACGGCGAAGTCCCCCGATCGGAGCTGGAAGTAGACGATGTGGCAACCTCTGTAACTGTAAATGGCGTTCCCAAATCTGGACTGCTAGAGGGAGTTGCAGATCCTCCACGAACAGAACCCAGTGCTTTGTCTGTGTTATTTTGTGTGGTTTTTCCTTCGACTTTGATCAAATCCGGGTAAGGGGAAGAACACTCTACGGCATCTACTCTATGGGATCCTATTAAATTTAGCCGAAGGATTTTGGGGCTAGACCGCTTCATTACCACAAGATTACAGTGTAGTTCTTCCATGCAATATTTTTCTTCTTTCTTTAGTTGCCTGCACAAAATTAATACCAAACCAGCACCGCAAAAAATATTCAGGGTTATAATTTTTCAAAGGGGTAATGGTAAAACAAATATTTTAAATCAGATTTTCACAATTAGAACTCTCAAAAGAAAACTACAGAGGAAACAAAAATAGCATGTTGTTTACTTGTCCAAAATAACCCAGGTTGCTCGCAATTTTTTTGCTTCAGAGGCTACTGCGCCAGGGGATTCCGCGGAAATTATTACATTGACCTGCAGCATAGGATTTCAAAGCTTAAGCTGTTGAAAATACTAGAGAGGGAGAAAGAGTAGATGACGATGCAATGAATGCTTTAATAGCGCATATTCATCTTCCGCGCGTTGCACGAAATAGAGTTTGTCAAATACAAACGGCAAGATTCCCCATATGCCCGACTTCAATTTTGATATGACATGACGATTGTAAGAGCTTAAACAGTCCGTATGTTATTTAGCCGAAATAAAATCGATCAGCAATCAATATACTTTGTACGCGCAATTGTAGGTGTTCCCGTAAGCTTGTCTACTTGTAAATTAGAGGTTGCCGGCTGTTTACATGAGGCGATGACCATCTATGGTAGGTGTTTCACAATAAGAAAAAAAGTGCTATAAAAAAAATCAGTTTAAGGTTTTTTTACCTTATCTGTGTCGCAGACATTGTTTAGCTGTAGCAACATTTGACTGCATGAATCGCGGATTGCATCCCTACGCTCCTGGGAAAAGTATCCGTTGTGGCTTCTCTTGTAGCCGCCGGCACAGTCCCTGGCAAATATTGGAAAACCTGGTGACCTCCTACCTGAACAGTGAACACACAAAAACATACAACAGTTGAACAAACTCTCATCCTTTAATGTCCCGAGGAAACGAATCTGACTTTGAGCAAGAGTTGTTACCAGATTTATCAGCAGAGACGAGCGCCAGAATGGTTAAGCAGTCTCCGGGTTGCACGACATGCGTGAGGGCCCATTCTAAACCACATTTGTTCATCTCCTTGCCGCCATTAACGGCAACCAGAATCTTCTCACCTCCGCGCTTTGCTTGCCCACTGCTCTGCTTCCAACTCTCGCTACTCTCTACTCTAACAGAACTCATAATGGCGAATGGACTTTCGGCTTCACGGCCAAATCGCAGGCAAACAGCGTCTTCTTTCCTTCCCAAGCCGAAGCATTCCTGTTGACATGACGTAAGCTATTTTTCGGCCTCGAGAGCGAAAATCGAAAGAAAAGAAAAGGAGTTTCAATATGAAATCTGACTCATCGGTTAAGGTCGGTCTAGGTCGTGCAGTGTGTTCCTGCAATTTGACTGTGGCAGGTTCCTCCGTACTCCAGATCACATAAACGCCTTAAAAGCAATTCCCCGTAATTGCCGAGGACGCAATAAACAAATCCCCCGTTTCGATGCACTTCTGTAAACTCTAATACGCAAATGACGTACCTGTCGTCCTATCCGACTCCCGGAGCTCCCCTTCGATCCAGATAGGCTATCTGTCTTCTCACAAAAGCGCTGTACAATAATTACTCCTCAGAAACCGCACCTCCATTAATTGCAAAACAGTTACACGCAACGGAACCTCATGTTACCGCATTGTCTAGAAGAAAGCTACCTAGGATAACAAGATCCAAAAGAAAAACTCAGCAATCATCGCTCCATTGTAGATCTTAACAAAAGCAACGCAGCAGCATTGGAGTACCTAGAGATCCCTGGCAACAGCAACAAGTGTCCTGTCATATTTTGGAAAGCCACAGTGCCTAAGATTCCTACTATTACTATTCATGTTGAAAATAAATTAGAGCAAAGACAAGAGCTGAACAAGGAAAATAACAAGCCACCATTGCTGAGAATGAGATCCCCAACCTCGCTTGCAACAATCCCATCGTTTTCATCCACAAATTACTTGGTCAAACTCCAATTCCAACCCCCAGAGTTATCGGAATCCGTCGCCCGCTTTCCCGTAAATATATTGAAAATGTGCTTTTGACAGAATTCCACGCGTATAGAAAATAGACACTGGACACTTGAACACTCTCTTCCCCGAGAAAAAACGGATCTAGTGCCCCTGCCGGTGAAGCCGGAAATTGGCAATCGTAAATTGTAATCCTATCGCCAATACTAACTCCGGTTAACTCCCACTACGCGCCCCGGTTGCGTGAGCAGACAACTAGGTCAGTTGTCATGCAGATATATGATACTCATACGGGGATTAGAAACGCCCAATTCATGATGGTGGTACTTGTTATTACTTTTGTCGCTTTTTGGACCTTCTTCTACCAACTTTTAGACCTTCCTACGCTATAGGCTTTACGCTATAGGTACCCTATCCCATCATAATTCATCTTCCATTTTTTTTTAATCTAGCTACCTACTTAACTTCTCCTTATTATTCCCCAATCAAAACATATACAATTGCCTTAAGTTTCGCAAATTTCATGTCACCAATCTCCGAGTTCCATGGAATGCACTCCAACTTCTCTGGATTGAATCTGCACCTTTCACGTCTGAAAATTAGTGCAAATAATGGCATGCTAACGAGAATAATTTCATATTTATGACAGGATAGCAGTTCAGTCACATGCTCAATTGCACAACTTAACTTGTATGAGGGAAAATTGCATGCCGTGTCATTATTATTATAGTTTGGCCCATTTCAATTAGGAGAGAGAATTTAGTGGTCTTGCACCCTACCTTATCCTTTCTCAAAATTATATATTTCAAGTATCTATGTTTATATAATCAAATACGATGCCACAAATGTAAGAATGGGCTTTTCTAGACTCATAATTGTAAATATATTATTTCACAAGTTTACTTAAATTTAAAGTCTCATATTTACATAATCAAATATGATGCTATAAGAATGGGATTTTTTAGACTCATAATTGTTGCAACTAACCTTTAAAATTATTCTAATAATTAAACATCTGTTCTTAATATTATCTATATAAACACTCAATTCATTTCATTATTCATAGTTTAAAACATCTATTTCACCCTATTATATGCATACACAAGTAATAAATTAAATAGTGTAACACCATAAGATAAATGTTTTTTAACCTAATCAAATTATGTTAATCATGTATTAATATTGTTCAAATAAAACCTAAACCTAAGAACATCCTTCCTCATTCTCAAAACACCTAACCCTAAAATTGTCTGCTTTAATTTACAAAAGCAACCACCAACAAACACTAAAATGGCATGCCCATTCCCATGATGGCCACCAGTCTATCCGCCATTTACATGCCAAGGACCCTCCTATGCGAGAAGACATGAAGCCTCTTTGCCATCATTTGGTGCTCAAATACAATGTCATAAGGATGGACACCATGGAGTTTTATTGTAAACAATCACATTAAAGGCAAAGCCTTGGCCATCTTTGAAAATCATCACAATGACATTCATTTTGAAGGGGTTGACACAAAGGGTGTCAAAGAGGACCCAAGTGTGATGGTTTGGCCAACAAGAAGGGCATTTCCTTCATCGAGAAGAATGTTCTTATTTCAACCTTGGTGGAGGGACCTTTGATGTTTTTGTTATGAGGATTGAAGAGGATATTTTTTAAGTAAAGGCTACTGTCAACAACACGCATCTCAAGTGTGAGGACTTTGATAATAGAATGGTCAATCATTTTTAAGTTAGGGTCTATGATTTTAGTAATGAAATGCAAAATGTGTCTTTAAACGCTATAAATATTTAAAGAATTTTGTTAATAGCTTATACAAACAACTATGTCTTTAGATACAATTGCTAATTTATGATTTTCTATTTTTTTAAGGATTCTTGAGGATGCATATAAAAGAATTTACTAACAAGTAAGGTCAATTATGACCTTACTAGAGCTATGACCCATTTTACATTTGCAAAGGATAAAAAAACATAGTTTTTAGAACATATGTAGATGAGCTTTATATTTTTATGTCCAAGAATTGTAGGTCTTTATAATTAGTATATAATATATCTATATATTTTGATTTTGGAGTGTTTTGATATATTCTAAATTCATAGTACTACTAATGCCATCTAGTGTTAATGACTTCATTTGCTTACATTTTGCTATCTTCTTTACATATCGATGCATTTTCCTTATGAGTGTTGCTTGGGCGTCCATGGTCGTTGAATCACTTAGTGGGTTGAATAATTATGCATAACATTTTGCCCAATAAGATTTTGTGTTCTATGGGCACCCATGGTCAATGAGTCACTTTGTATTTTTCTTTAATTCATAATTGTATGCTTTGCAATTTGCTCTATATTCAAAAATCGGTTTAGAGACTTCAAATAATTTTTTTAATAAAAACTTCAAATCTTGTTTCATAGTTTAGATTTCATGTAGATTTGTTTATCAATGGAATGTTTTTGTTAGTGTTATTTCAAAACTTAACAAAATCTTCTATTAGTGAAAAAAATGCACCAATAATTACACTACCAACTACCTAAATAAAATAATAAATAATTAGATAGATTATCAAATGATGTGTGTGTTTATGAGATCATTGTGTACATAGTGTGTTAATTCCAATCACATAATATGTTTTCATAATCCTTTAACAAAACATTATAAATTTGTCATCTTCTATTGAAAAGTTCTTAAGGAATTATTGACTAGATGCTTCGTAAAAGTTTCATTATATATAGTCATGTATTCTGGTAATGCTAGTCATATAATGTGTTAAGATAGTCCTTTGACAAAACATTACAAAATCATTAGTTCCTTTTTAAAAGTCCCTAAGGCATTGTTGACTACATGGTTCACAAAAGTTTTAACATGATCCATACATTATACCTAAAATATGACATGAAATCTATTTTCTAGTTTACCAGAAAGCCTAGGAATGGCCCTAGCTCCTATATAGGTCTGTCCTTGAAGGCATTTTTGGAGGAGTGCATACAACAAGAGGTGTGATGAGCATATTCACCATTTTTTAGGAAAGATGACCAAACATTGCTTGATCTAAGAGCCCAAAAAATTGAATTGGTTTGTAGGGGAATGACAGTTGTTGTTGACTTGGAAGTTATCAAGGGTAACGTAAGTAGTGTTTAATGTTCTGTATGTATCCCTAAGAATTTAATGTTATTCAACAAGAGGGTTTGATTGAGTACTCAAATGCATCTTCCTACTTGCATCTTGTTAGAAATGAAGGTGAACAATTAGAGAATAGAAATCTGATTATAATTGTAACTATTAATCTAGTGTAGAACCAAAATAGAGATAGTATGAAATCAACACAAAGAAATAGCAGAACAAAAGATCAACCACATAACACAGTGTTTACATGGAGTAACCCTTTCGGGGAAAAACTCCACACAAGAAGAGATGCACTAGTCTATATTAACTTCAAATAGAGATTACAATACAACACTATCAATCTCCTCTCTAGTCTTCAATCCAACAATGCCTGTAATACTCTCATACACGGTCATAATATAATATCCTTATAAAACAAGTTTCCTTCTAGGGCAAGACAAGCCAACAAATCCTCCACCGTCAGATATGTGACCTAATGATGAACGGTCTAGATTTACAATGGTAATTTATATATAAAAATGTGGCTTTCGGGGGCACCGGGGCGCATAGCCCCCAGACCCTCCACCGGGGAGGCCATCCCCTTAGACCCCTCAAGGGAGTACCCCCTACAACCCCTTGAATAACCTGCATCCATCATGTACCAAGATCAAACTTACGACTGAAACAAGATCGCTACTTGGTGAATACTTCATCCCTTATAATTTTTTACAAACAATATCAGGAGTAATTAATTACATAAGATTTACAAGGTTGCTGGCACCTTAATCCTAACACATCTTATGTTGGATTCTTGTCCTTCACCATTTGCCTCTGATCTTTTTCAAACCTTTCTTGCTCTTTCTTTAACTCCTCCCTTTGTTTTTTAATCTTTTCCTCTTCCCTCTTTTGTGTCTTTAATTCTCTTTCAATCTTATGTTGTTCCCTAGTTTCCTTTTCTACATTTCATTGCATTTTTCTTACCTTTGCCTACTCTTTTTTCCTTCTTTTTATTTCTTCAAGTTCTCTTGTCCTCAATTCTTGTTGCACATACATGATTATATAATCATCTATTGTAAAGATTTGAGATTGTCTACCTATCCTAAGTGCACCATCATATAGGGGATTAGGTTTCTTGCAAACCCTTTCAATTAGCATCTTTAGAAATTTCTTCGATGCACCATCTAAATGGTTTTGTGTATCCTCAAAGTGCATCTCATTTGCTAGTTTGGCATTTCGTTATCTTCCAAATTTGAATGGTGTTATGCATCTTGAGTGCATCTCACCTTCTAGTCTAGTATTTCATTAGCAGCGAAATCTATAGTTTCCCAATTTATGGGACTTGAATAATAATGAACTACCTCACTTCTTGGAAGTGGAGGGGAAGGCATAGATAACAATACTTATTCATTTTCAAAATCATTTTGCATTTCAAGGTTGGTGGCTCCTTTAACCCAATATAGTGAGTTTACCTATGTTATATATGATGAAAATCATACCATCCCTAAAGTAAATGCACTTGAAGATTCAAACTCACAAAAAAAAAAAAGATAACCATAAACCAAACTACCCTCTATGTCAAGTAGCACCCCCTCCTATCATTGGGGACATTTTTAATTTATTTGACAGGTAGGAGGGGAGGGGGAGGTTAGGAGTGGGTATTAGATTAGGAGTTGGATTAGGGGTAGTAGTCCTGTGATTAATGGGGGAAGGATGCCAGAGGTGGGCGATTGATGTGAGAGGTGGGCGACTGATGCCAAGAAAGGTAATGAGGGTAGGAGAGGAGGGAGGGGTGGTGTTATGTATGGAATTCAATCCTTCGGCATTAACCAGAGGGTAGATATTGGGGTGGGGGAACCCCCATAACCCCATAATGACCTTGGCCTACTCAATACCATCCTTCGAGCTCAATCCCCTGGTGTAAGTGAATAACCCTAAACCCAACCCCCCTCTATGTCAAGTAGCACTCCCTCTTGTCGTCGGGGGTGCTTTTAGTTTATTTGACAAGTAGGAGGGGAGGGGGGATTAGGAGTGGGTCATTATGGAAATTATAATTTGATAGTGCTAGATGCAATAATGGATTAGAGGCAGGTGTTAAACCTGATTTCCTCAATTGGAAAGAAAAATTCTATGGGCTTTCCAATTCAAATTTAGTTGTACCAACAATGAAATTAAGTATGAGTCACTAGTACATGGACTCATGTTCACATAAAAAATGGGTTTTAAACAACTTCAAGAGTTTAAAGAGACAATAGACTAGTTATTAATCAAGTAAAGAGTCCTCAGACACTAGAAATATTCATATGAGATTTTATGACATAGAGTTTGGGACCTCCTCTAGAGTTTCAATGATCCAAATTTCTAGCTAATCTCCAAAGCACAAAATGTTGAAGTAGACCATATGGTTGTTGTTGACTCTTAATTTGACCTAGTAATAAGCCTCTTACATAATAATGATCACATAAAATTGATCATCTAACTTGTAATTCCAAGTAATATGGATCATTGTTAAGTGTTCAAAACAGATGCCCAAATAACATTATTTCTTTAGTAATCAAGCGAATTTATAGAACAGTTACAACCTAAGAATGAAGAAGCCTACAAAGATCAAATCCTTCAGTTGTGATCAAATAAGCTTCCTAGAGGCTTAATCACCCTCAAAAGCATCTCCAATTCAGATGATGCAAGAAGAGACAAAAGGAAGTTTACTATTGATAGGGAGGAATGTGTTGAAGTGGAAGAAGCACCCAATAGGTGGATAAAATTTAGTATGGTGTGCACATAAAAGAAAGTTAATGTGTTGATCTACCTCTACATAAAATATGATCAAGTCATAGCCTAAATCTATGAGGAACTTAAAGGTTTTAACAAGGAAGCAATTCAACACAGTGTTGAGCTCTCCCTAAATGCCAAACTGATGAGGCAGAAGCAAAGGCCTATCATACCAAACCCTCACAAATCAAGAATTGACTAAGTTGGTTGAATCCAAAATCGTCTTCCCTATCAAGAACTCTTCTTGGGTATCTAATTTAGTTTGTGTCAGGAATAAGAATAGGTAAATAAGGCTCTATGTTGATTTTAAGGACCTGGATGAAGTTTCCTTTAAGGATCACTATTTTCTAAATACTCTAAATAGTCGATGTTTTTTAGCACTTTTCTTTATTGGATGGTTTCGTAGGTTACAATCAGGTATCGGTGAAAGAATAGGATCAACACAAAACAACATTTACCACCAAGTGGGGAATGTTTGCATATAGTAAAATGCCATTTGGATTATCCAGGAAGGAACCACTTTCTAGTGAGCCATGGATATAGCCTTCAAAGAACTCATCAACGAAATTATACTAATCTACCTAGATGACCTAACTATATTTTCCAAGAAAAAAGAATATCATTTCATACACTTGGAAAAGATTTTTAGAAGTGCAAAGAGTTTAAAGTATCGCTTAATCCAAAGAAATACATTTTTGGTGTTTCTCAAGGTAAACTCGTCAGTCATGTGGTGTCCAACAAAGGGATTGCTATTGATCCAAACAAAGTGTAGGCTATTCTAGAGCTTACTTTGTCATTGACCAATAATGTAATGCCCTCCCAAAAGAAATAATAAATTTGACTAAAATTTAAAAAAGAATATTATAATTGAAGTGAAATAAGACAATTTAATATGCGAGTAATGATTAATCTATTTAGAAGAAAGAGATTTGTTATTCAGTTACACTATAATTTTCTTTCTGATGACCAATTTTTTTGATAGAAATTTTTAATCAATCTTTTAATGATTTGTCCCAATCAACTAAATAAAGAAATAACTGTAAGTTAGTTAATTCATTTAAAAGAATCGAAAGAACATAACATAATATTAACTATTACGGAAAATAATTTATCTCCTTGAGCCAAAAAAAATTCCTTCTTATAAATATATATAAAAACCTATAAATGAATGAAATACCATATTTGATAATGTGCATAACAATATCCATTATATTACTTATTTGATTTGCATTGGATTAGAAAACTTACTTTCATTAACTTAGAAACTTGAGTATTTTTTTCTCTAAACAAATATTATATCTGTATTTACAAACATATATATATAATTCAATACCAAAAATAAAATTATCATTGATAGCACAGTGGATAAATAAATCCAATACCAAAATTATGATTATCATTGTTAGCACAGTGAATATATAAATTCCATACCAAGATTATCGTTGTAGCACAGTGAATACAAAATGTTTGGTCATGTTTATAGTTTAGACAACAGATACGTTTAGGATAACGGTAATATGTATAAGACTAGTTTGTGGCGGCCCATGGCCATCCACAACTAGCTGCCCACTCACAGGGGTTGTTGTGGAAGCCACAGCCACCCCATATTGGGTGTTAAAAAAAATCAAACTCCATTTCATTTAAAGTTTGCACTATAAAGATTACAAGAAATAGATAAACACCATTACAAATATATTTAAAGCTTATAAGAAACCTCTACTACCAAGGCGATACGCCAAACCAAATGTTGATTCAATTAATAATAACAAATGAATCTTATAAATTTTTGATTTATATAAGAAAATACTAATTAAAATAATTAGAAATGAAATTACATCATTTGATTTCAATCATTCATATAATCTAAACAATTTAGTAGGAAGTAATGAATGGACATATTACTTGATTCAAGAGTCTGAAAATCCTTTTACTACAGCCAAATATATATATTTATTTATTACAATTTGTATCACTGAATGTGCAAACAAACAATTTGAGTTAGCAACAAGGTTAAATAATCCAAGTAGAGAAACGCCTATTAACTCCAACTATAAATTTTGATCAAATTTTCTTTATATTTTTGTTTGCAGCCTCATAGATCACTAAAGACTTTCCTTGCTTACAATCTAAGATCTTTGTTACAAATCTGAAAACTTTTGAATAGATAAATGGAATAGCATTATAGTTTTTTTATTTCTTCAATCCATACCACCATACATAAAACCTACAACACAAATTAGAGCAGCCCAATTCTGCTCACCACCAATCCATAGGACTAAGGATTCCAGTCCAACCCCAAGTTGGAAACAAAACCCAATGCTCAAACAGAAAAAAACTATAACATAGAAAGAATAGAAAATAATCTATTGGCAAAGATCTCACACACAAGGAAACCTGCACACAGATTTCTAGTAAGGGGAAGAAGGGGGATTCCCCTTGGGGTATAATTTAACTCCCTTTTACTCCCATTAATTCTCCCAAACTTCCATTCACCCAATCTCCCATTCATTCTCCCAAAACCCCCATTAATTCTCCCAAACTCCCATTAATTCTCCCAAACTCCCATTCTCCCAATCTTCCATTCATTCTCCCAAACTCCCATTCTCCCAATTTCCCATTCATTCTCCCAAACTCCCATTAATCTCCCAAACTCCCAACACAACCAACCACAACACCATCACCAACTCCACAAAAAAAAACCCAAAAGAGGATCCCCACCATCCTTAACCCCACACGAGGGAATCTCTCCACTTGCTTGGAGAGCAAATCCCTTTGCACACCCAACCCTCAACAAACAAGTACAAATTTTCATAAAAACAAACACATTACTTGCATACAACAATCACAATTAATAGATCATTGAAAATATTACAAGAAAACATTCATACTTTAGTTGTCCAAGTTAGGATCAGCCCCACTAAATTCCCAAAAAGATGCACAATCCAATTTTCCAACCAACAATCCAAAGTTAAGCCTTCATTCCTCTTCCAAAATCCTCATCTTTTTCCTGTTCTAGAAACATACAACAGCCCCAAGAACCAAGAAGGATCAACCTTTTCAAGAAAGCTACAACACTTTTGATTTTCCAAGATGAGAAATAATTCTACATACTTTCAACACAAACCCCCCTTACAAAACAATAAATAAGTAAATATTTGAGCATTATGGATTTTGTTTCCATTCTTAAGGAACCTGGGCCACTCTACCTACAAAATCTCATTAAAACATCAATACGTTTAAAAAAACTTATAGTTAAAGAAAAAAAAAACATTTAGCTTAATCATTTCTAATATCTATTAATCACATAATTCAACATATCAAAACAATAATATCTATTTTTGTGAAAACATAGAATCATTAATATCTCATAGCCATTTATTTTATTTAAATAAACTTATTATTTCATTTAAACAACTAAATAAATAATATCTTAACATTTATTTTCATAATCCAAACAATAATATCCATAGTCCATCAACACACACACACATCAAAAATATAATATCCAGTCTAATATCTAGAATAATACTAACTAGGCATCACATTTCTCCCCCTCTAGAATCGGGCTTCCTCCTGGAAGCTATAAAAAAGATAAGGAAATAATGACTTCATCTTGACTGTATCCTCCCATGTAGAAAAAGACTCATCATAGGGGTCCCATTGGACCCTGACCTAATCCAGCTGTCATCCTCATAGGGCCAATGTTCATTGATCCAATATGCGAAATGGTTCCAATGTTAGCTGTCCATCTTGTGCCACCTGTAAAGCATCCCACTCCAATATATGAGAAGAATCCAGTACATATTTCTTAAGCAGAGATACATGAAAAACATTGTGGATACAAGACAGGCTAGGTGGCAAGGCTAAGCGATATACAACTGGGCCTATCCTCTCTAGGATGTCAAAAGGCCCAACAAATCTAAGTGACAACTTAGAGCCTTTTCCATAATAGATAGAGCTCTTATGAGGTCGCACATGCAAGAAAACTCTCTCTCCAACCTGAAACTCATGATCAACTCTCCTGATGTTGACATACTGCTTTTGTCAATCCTGATCTATCTATAATTGCTCATGAATCCGAATCACCTGCTGCTCCATATCCCACAGAAGCTCAGGTCCAATATTGACTCAATCCTCTAGTCGATCCCAACTCAAAGGAGTCCTCCAAGGTCTACTATAAAGAGCCTCAAAAGGTGCCATCCCAAGTGAATTGTGATGTCCATTATTGTAAGCAAACTCTACTAGATACAAGTAGTCCTCCCAATGAGACTATTGATCCATAACATACATCCTGAGCATGTCCTCCAAAACCTGGTTCACTCTCTCAGTCTAGTCGTCTATCTCTGGATGATAAGCAATGCTGAAATTGAGTTGAGTACCTAAAGCTTGTTGAAGAGCAGTCCAAAAGGATGAAGTGAAAACTAGATCTCTATCAGAAATAATCCTCCTCGGTACTCCATGAAGTCGAACTATGTCATGAAGAAAACCTCTAGCTACTAAGGCGACATTATGGGAAGAACACATCAGAGAAAAGATCGCCACCTTTGTTAATTTGTCCACAGTCACCATAATCGCATCATGTCGATGTGTAGTCAAAGGTAAACCCACAATGAAATCCATAGATCTCACATCCTATTTCCACTCTAGAATAGCATGAGGGTACAATAGGCTAGCCGGATATTGGTGCTCTGCTTTTACTCTTTGGCACTCAAGACAACAAGTGACAAAATCTGTAATATCCTTCTACATCCCTGCCTAGAAGTACAACTTCTGAAGATCTACATGCATTTTCTTAACACCAAGATGAGCCACATAAGGTGCTCTATGAGTCTCAACTAAAATCAATCCTCTAAGGTCACCAAAAGGAGGAACATAAATATGCCCATGATGACAAAGCAACCCATCAACATCAACTAAATATCCCTCAAACTTGTCCTTCAAAGGACTCTGGAACTGAATAATCTCGTGGTATAATGCATCCTAAGGAAACAACTCTAGAATATGTCCTCTAAGATCTATCTTAATCATCAAAGCTAGCAACTTGTGTTGTCGCCTACTAAGGGCATCAACTACAACATTTGTCTTTCCCTTAATATAATGAATCTCAAAATCATACTCACATAGAAATTATGTCCATGTGCGATGTCAAGCATTCAAATTAGGTTGGGAAAAGATATACTACAAACTACAATAATCAGAATGCAACTCAAATCTATGCCCAAGAAGAAAATGTCACCATTTGGTCAAAGCATGAACCATTGTAGCCAGCTCCAAATCATGTATTGAGTAGTTGAGATCATGACTCCTCAATTTGTGAGACTCGAAGGCACACGACCCTCGTGCATAAGAATATCTCTAATGCCCTCGATCGATGCATCAGTGCAAACAACAAAATCACCAGTAGGATCTGGAATAGCTAAAATAGGTACACTGGTGAGTTTCTCTTTCAAAATTTGAAAAGCTCTTTCACACTGTTCGGACCAAACAAATTTCTTGCCTTGCCTCTGGAGAGAAGTAATCGAATGAGCAATCCTAGAGAAGCCTTCCATGAACCTTTTGTAGTAACCAACTAAACCCATGAAACTCCTAACCTCTGCTACATTAGTGGGAGTAGGCCATTCCAAAATAGCATGAGTCTTAGAGGGGTCCACTAAGATTCTATCTCCTGAAATAATAGGTCCTAGATACTGGATCTCCGTTTGGAAGAATTCACACTTAGAAATATTTGCATACAATTGATTCTCTCTTAGACATTGCAACACCTATCGTAAATGCTCCTTATGCTCCTCCATAATGCGAGAATAGATCAAAATGTCATCTAGAAATATTACCACGAATCGATCCAAAAAAGTACGAAAGACACCATTCATTAGGTTCATAAAGACTACTAGGGTATTAGTCAAACCAAAAGGAACAATAGTAAACTCATAATGACCATATCGTGTGTGAAATGCTATCTTATGGATATCGGCTTCAACAATTCTTAATTGATGATATCCAGACTTGAGGTCTATTTTAGAGAAAATCTTTGCTCCCTGAATCTGGCTGAAAAGGTCATCTATCCTTGGCATAGGATAATGATTCTTTATGGTGAGCTTATTTAACTGTCTATAGTCTATGCAAAGTCGAAGAGTCCCATCCTTCTTCTTTACGAAAATCACAGGTGCACCCCAAGGAGATATGTTGGGACATATATGACCTTTCTCTAATAGTTCTTCCAATTGTAGCTTGAGCTCCTGAAGTTTTGTGTAGTCATTCTATAAGGGGCCTTAGAAATAAGTTGTGCTCCTGGAACCAAGTCAATATGGAAATCAATCTCCCTTCGTGGAAACATCCTTGAAAACTGAGAAGGAAATACATCAGCAAACTCTTGAAGAATAGGATGATCATCCAAAGAAGTAGCTAGCTCGTCTTCAGATCTGTCACTGATTGAGATAGCAAAGAATTGGCATCCTTTTCTCTAAAATCATCCTAAGCGACACTAGTCTCTTAATCCCTAAGACTACAACCTTTTTGCCCATATCGTCTAAACACTCTACAAACTTGTGTTGGAAATCTAATTTGGCATCATGAGCATTCATACAATCCATACCTAAAATTATATCATATGACCCCAATGGTATTACCCTAAAAATTGCTTTGGTAGAAAAAGAGCTAAGCTCTATTTGGCAATCCCTAACCAAAGAATTGACAGACATCCTAGCACTAGAAGCTAACTCAACATCCCAATTAATATCTTTCTTAGTAGCCACCAGCCCGCACTTCTCCACTATAGATGGGGAAATAAAAGAATATGTAGCTCTAGAATCAAAAAGTATAGAAATAGTGACCTTACCAATTTTTCCAAGAACCTCAATGACTGATGTCTGATGGTCTTCTTGCCAATTATTGACAACTACAAAGACTTAATGAGATCTACCCACATCTCCCACTGTAGGCTTCAATGTTGCTATCTATTGAACTCCTGAAGCTGCATTGTTCTAAAAACATTCTCAAGCAATGTTTCCCCTACCTCCACAATTATAACAAGGACCCTTAGGTGGTGTAAGAAACTGAAAAGATGATCTACTGGAGGTAGCCTGACTGCCACAAGAACTGTGTCTGAGTTCTCTGATCTCCTCTCTATGATGGAGCTTTTCAAGACCTGACTAAACCTCCCTGAGCCAACTTTGCTTTTTGACTTTGTTGTGACTGCTGTGGTGCTCACCTAGTAGGAAAAGAGTTTGCCCTATTCCCACTGCTAGAATGTGCAAAAGAGTGGAATTGATTGCAATTTTGATGTTGAGGTGGATTTTGGTGATGATCATGATGTTTCAGCTGGATCTCCTCTGCAATAAGTGTTTTCTCCACTGCGTACCTCATAGTATTAGGCTTAGATAATCGTACCCATCTTGCAATGCTATGATTAAGCCCTCCAATGAAATGGTTTACCATCAACTTCTCATCCTAAATATAGTTGACATATTGTGATCATTCAAAAAATTTGTTCTCATACTGGACTACTGTAAGACCCCTCTGTTGGAGATCATGAAATTCATCTATTTTTTGCTACAAGAAATGATTATAAATGTATCTCTTTTTGAATATATCTAAGAATGCTTCCTAAGTAATATTCTCAGGAGACAAATGCCTTTTCCTCTCCTCATGTCACCACTAGGTATCCGCATTATCCTTCAGCAGGTGAATAGCCAGTCTAGATTTGAGATTACTCCCATAGGTTTTCAGTGCAAAACATTTCTCAAGACTGATCAACCAAGATTCTACCTCTGTTCCATCAGTAGTACCAGAAAAGTGTTGTGGTTGCAGTCAAAGAAAATCTTAGATCAACTTATCAACGTCTATAGAAGCCTCCTTCTCTACCCGAGTGTTACAAGGAGGAGGTGTATAATGCCCCAATTCTTCTTCCTCTGAATGCTCTGCACCACCCCAATGAGGACTTCTACTGCACTCTTACGGAATAGAATGTTGCCCTTTTGAATGATGTTGGCCTTGATTATTAGAAAAGGTAATCTCTCCTTAATAACATTTACCAAGTTTTGCAAGACCTGAAGAATTTGTGGCCCATGATTGATTGGCTCCTTGGAATGATCTGATGTAGAATGACTATGTCCTTATTGAGGAAACATGCTACACACCAAAACTGGGTTTACATTACTAATGCATTTTACCCTAAAGCTCCCAAGTGTTGCAACCTAGTGCTCTGATACCTATGTAATGCCCTCCCAAAAGAAACAATAAATTTGACTAAAATTTAGAAAAGAATATTATAAATGAAGTGAAATAAGACAATTTAATATGTGGGTAATGATTAATCTATTTAGAAGAAAGAAATTTGTTATTCACTTATACTCTAATTTTCTTTCTGATGAACAACTTTTTTGATAGAAAATTTCAATAAATCCTTTAATGACTTGTCCTAATCAACTAAATAAAGAAATAATTGTAAGTTAGCTAATTCATTTAAAATAATCAAAATCTAACATAACATAATATTAACTATTATGGAAAATAATTTATCTCCTTCAGCCATAAAAAAATTGCCTTCTTATAAATATATATAAATGAATGAAATAACATATCTAACAATGTGCATAACAATATCCATTATATTACTTAGTTAATTTGCATTGGATTAGAAAACTAACTTTCATTAACATAGGTGGGACTGGGGCAAATTGAAGCAGTTAAGGGTTTTGAGGTGGCCAGTGGACTGTAGTTGAAGGGACACGTGGTGTAGTGATCATTTTTTAGAATGCCCTTTTGGCAGCGTGGCGGGTGCTAGCGAGGCCTAGTCTTTTCATATGTCCTGAGGGGAAGGTTAACCTCTCAATTATGATTCTTATTTTCCTAAGTCATTTCTTGAGCAGTTTTCGTGGAGGAGGACAAGGTTCCCACGAGCGGGCAGGCGGCATGAAGGATTCAACAGCATGTTTAGGTGGTGGATTTGATAGTTTTTATGATTACATAGCATGCCTGAAGCATAAGCATCCTCCTCTTATCTTTGTTCTACCAGTCTTCAAGGTGTTAATTGAAATGTTTGTCAAACAGAAGGTGGTCTTCTTCTCAGCGGAGTGGATTAGGTGTGGAGGTATGGACACTCTGGTTCAGCTTGTGAGAGCCAAAAGGCATATGGCATTCTTGGGCAGCATTACAGACTTGCGCATCAAGTGGATTCTGAAGTGTCAGGAAGTCCTAGTTTTGGGGGTAGTTAAGATGATACTTGGGAAGGAGTTTGTGGACAGCAGTGAGAGATACTGGGTGGGCTCTGATATAAGCTCGCAGTTTGTGGCAACTATGTTGGACCTGAACATGGCAAAGACATGGGTCGACTCGGTGGCATGGATACTTTTCATTCCCATTGTGCTAGGAGGTATGGCAGAGGTCTTGGAGGTGGCTTCTTTCGACGCAGGCATGCCGCAAGCAAGGGACATTCCTCTCCTACAGCAGCCAGGTAGCATTGTCAAGTTTATCCCCTTTATTTTGCATCTAAGGGGGGAGGACCTGGTTTGGTTCAGACAGAATGCGAAGGTCAAGGTGAATTTCCTGCTTAAGTTTTTTAAAATTCTGGAGACTCAGGGCAGCGACTAGGTGGAGGATTTTAACATGAAACTTCACAACTACGAACTGGAGGTATGAAGTAGCTAGGGTTTCTGAGGGGTGTCTATTTTCAAGTTACGGGTTTTTATGAATAGTCAAATATAGTAGATATTTGCATATGTCTAGATTGTATGCTCAGCCCTGCATGGCATTTTGTAGCAGTTATATGGCTATAGGGTTTAGCGGTGTTTGGGACAACCCTTTGGCTGGTTTGTTTATGGTTAGAACTGAAAAACTATATATTTTTGGATGTTATCAATATAAACAGAAACCTTATTATGCAAAAAAAAAACTTTCATTAACATAGAAACTTGAGTATATTTAATTGTTGTCTATGTTTGTTGTTCATATGGAAAATTGTTCTCTGTTAACAATGAAGTTCAAACAGTTAAGTTACATAGTATACACGACACTACGATATATATATATATATATATATATATATAATTTGATACCAAAGTTAAAATTATCACTGATAACACAATGGATAAATAAATCCAATAACAAAATTTGCACAGCGAATACATAAATTCAATACCAAGATTATCGTTGTTAGCACAACGAATACAAAATGTTTGGCCGCGTTTATAGTCTAGACAACAAATACGTTTAGGATAACGGTTAGCAATCTGTGGTAGCCCAATGACCATCCATAGCTAGCCACCCACTCACAAGGGTCACTGTGGAAGCCACGACCACCCCATAGTGAGTGTTTAAAAAAAATTAAACTCCCTTTCATTTAAAGTTTGCATTATTACGATTACAAGAAATAGATAAACACCATTGCAAATATATTTAAAGCTTATAAGAAACCTCTGCTACCAGGGTAATACGCCAAAACTAACTGTTGATTTGATTAATAATAACAAATGAATCCTATAAATAGTTGATTTATATAAGCAAACACTGATCAAAATAATCAGAAATGAAATTGCATTCGTTCGATTTCAATCATTCATATAATCTGAACAATCCAATAGGAAGTAATGAACATATTACTTGATTCAAGACTCTAAAAATCCTTTTTCTACAGCCATCTTTATATTTATATATATATATATATATATATATATATATATATTCACTGAATGTGCAAACAAACAATTTGAGTCAGCAACAAGGTTAAATAATCCAAGCAGAGAAACACCTATTAACTCTAGCTATAAATTTTGATCAAATTTTCTTTTTATTTATGTTTGCAGCCTCATGGATCACTAAAGATTTTCCTTGCTTACAATCTAAGATCTTTCTTACAAATCTGAAAAACTTTTGAATAGATAAATGGAACAACATTATAGTTTTTTTTTAATTTCTTCAATCCAGAACACCATTCATAAAACCTACAACACAAATTAGAGTAACCCAATTCTGCTCACCACCCATCCATAGGACTGAGGATTCTAGTCCACCCCCGAGATGGAAATAAAACCCAATGCTCAAACATAAAAAACTATAACACGGAGAGAACAAAAAATAAGCTATTGACAAATATCTCACACACAAGGAAACCTGCACATGGATTTCTGGTAAGGGTAAAAGGGGGATTCCTCTTAGGGTATAATTTAACTCCCTTTTACTCCCATTAATTCTCCCAAACTTTCATTCTCCCAATCTCCCATTCATTCTCCCCAAACTCCCATTCTCCCAATCTTCCATTCTTTCTCCCAAACTCCCATTCATTCTTCGAAACTCCCATTAATCTCCCAAACTCCCACCACAACACCATCACCAACTCCACCAAAAAACCCCAAAAGAGGCTCCCCACCACCCATAACCCCACACGATGGAAGCTCTCCACTTGCTTGGAGAGTAAATCCATTTGCACACCCAACCCTCAACAAACAAGTACAAATTTTCACAAAAATAAACACATTACTTGCATACAACAATCATAATTAATAGATCATTGAAAATATTACAAGAAAACATTCATACCTTGGCTGTCCAAGTTAGGATCAGCCCCACTAAATTCTCAAAAAGATGCACAATCCAGTTTTCCAGCCAACTATTAGATTTAGGGCAGACAACTAAGAGGGGGGTGAATCAGTTGTCAAAAACTTTCTTGCAATTTAATCACTTAGATCCTTTTCTTAATTCAACAGCATAATAATAAATCAATCATGAAAACATAATGCAACAATTCAAGAGCAGAAACATATTAACACATACAACACCAAGATTTTGACGTGGAAAACCTAGTTAAGGGAAAAATCACGGGGTGACTAACCCAAGATTGTATTCTATGTTAGAAGAATAGAAATAACAAAATGGCACATGCCAATTAGGGCTCACTGCCCGAGCACATTGCTCACAAGAGGCTCATTGCCTACAAGAGACACACTGTCTACAAAATAATAAGTATCACATACTTGAACTGAAGAATAGAATCTTCACCATGCTTGAGTCAGTTCCATTTAAGCTCAATACTTCTGCTCACTCTTCTCCTCTTTACCACACTCTCATCTCAGCTAAAAATCACTTTGAAATGACTTAACAACTCTTTATTTATACAAGACATCGACTTAGGAATTATTATCCAAGTCGGCATACATTACAGAGCAAATACATAAATACAACATGACTTATTAGAAAAAGACTTCATGTGGATCAACACACTATCAGCCACACAGATTTGAGACTCCAATACTCATTTAGGAACACGCCATTCTTCACAGAACATCTCTAAGATCATCCGCAGGGTGTGTAACTCATCCAGTTGGCCATACTTAGGAAGAACATCATCATCTGAAAGTAATTCTTCATTTACTAGCTCAATCTTTAATGTGGACCATCAACATGAACTAGACACAATCCAAAGACCTCCACAAGCTTGACTGAATCACCAAGAACATCCACACTACTACTGCCTACTGAAATCATTCTCTCCTTCATCCGGAACCTCAAGAACACAGTCTGCATCATTGTCATATTGGAATAGATGCTTGCAAACCTTCAGATCACAAACCAATTGAGTTGTCACTTAACATGGACTTCTTAAACACTCCAAATCCGCAGAATAGGATAATGCATTTCCAGATCTCATCGGACCTATCTGTATCACTCTGTCACCTTTGAACACCTGCCAGAACCAATTTTACTTAAGTGGCCATAACTTCTTCAGATCTTCATACAGACCTCTAAAATCTTTACTGGATCATCTCAAGACACATATCTACAAACCCTTTGAAGCGCATCCTCTGATCTTCATCTTAACTAGGATCTTTATCTCACTATCTTCACTGTTCTTCTATGTTCTTGATTAGGACTAATTTTCTCAATATCCTCAGCACACACTCATCCAATCCTTATCATTAATGCAACAGGAGTATGTTGACATCAATGACAACACCGATTAGGCCCATACTTGCAACAATCTCCCCCTTTGTCATTGATGGCAACATATGATGTGAAAAACTATTTTAACCATCAAAATAAGAACTTCTCCTTACTATCACAACTCCCCCTATCAGCAACAACCATTCACATGTCTTCTCTTCCTTTCCTGCTCCCCCTTTGATCAGCAACCACTTGTTTTTCACATGTCTTCTCTCCCCCGTTGACATCAATGGCAAAGGGCACATACTTGCATTACTTCATAATTACGCCAGCTGCTCCCTCTGAGTGGCAGCTCCCCATCATCAATCTGGACCACAAGATATGACTGTGATATCCACCAGACTAATGCTCATCAGTGCACCTTAGTTCATCACCGGAGGGTTAATAACCCCTAACTTCTCCCTGAGATACTCAAAAAAGTCCTTAGGTAGAGGTTTAGTAAAGATATATGCAATCTGATCCTTGGAAGGCACAAACTCCAATCTGACTTCATTCTTGTTCACTTGCTCTCTCAAAAAGTGAAACTTGATGGATATATGTTTAGTCTTTGAATGCAACACCGGATTCTTAGATATATTTATTGCACTTGAATTATCACAGAAGATTGTGATAGGTTCCTCATACTCCACTCTGATGTCTCTTAGCATCTGCTTCATCCACAAAACTTGAGTGCAACTACCTACTCTTGCAATATATTTTGCTTCAGTTGTGGACATAGATATTGCCTCTTGTTTCTTGCTTAGCCAATAAACCAATCTCTTCCCCAAAAAAAATGTTCCATCACTTGTACTCTTCCGATCATCCACATCTCCTACCCAATCTGCATCTGTATATGCATGAAGAGAGAAATTATGATCTCTAGGATACCACAAACCATACTCAACTATCCCTTTTAGATATCTAAAAATCCTCTTGATTGCCATGACATGAGATTCTCTAGGATCAGCTTGGAATCTAGCAACAAGACCAACAACATTCATAATGTCAGGTCTAGTTTGAGTAAGATACAACAATCCTCCAATCATTGACCTGTACTACTTTTTCTGATTAGCCTTAGGAGAGTCATCATCTTTGCTCAATTTACATCCGGTTGCCATGGGAATACTCATTGGTTTTGAGTCTTCCATCCCAAATTTCTTCAACAATTCTTTCACATATTTGGTCTGAGAAATGAAGATTCCTTTCTTTGTTTGAGTGATTTGTAGACCCAAGAAGAAATTCATTTCCCCAAACATGGACATTTCAAATTCACTTTTCATTTGATTTGCAAAGGTTTTGCACATACTATCTCTTCCTCCAAAAATGATATCATCAACAAACACTTCAACTATCAAGATATTTTCATGATCAATTTTGAAATACAAATTACTGTCAGCAGTACCTTTGTTGAAACCAATCTTCAAAAGATGTTTATCCAATCTTTCATACCAGGCTCTTGGGGATTGCTTCAGTCCATACAGTGCTTTCTTCAACTTGCAGACCATATCACCATGATCAGACAATTGAAATCCATTCGGTTGCTCAATGTATACTTCTTCTTCCAAGTCACCATTCAGGAAGGCAGATTTGACATCCATCTAATATACTTTAAAATCCTTGAAGGCAACAAAAGCAAGAAATAATCTGACTGCTTCAATTCTTACCACCAGAGCAAAAGTTTCTTTAAAATCAACTCCTTCTACTTGGGAGTAACCCTTGCAGACCAATCTAGGTTTGTTTTTGACTACTTCACCATTTTCATTCAGTTTGTTTCGGAAGACCCATTTGGTTCCAATCACATTCTTGTTTTTAGGTCTGGGAACAAGATCCCAAGTGTGATTTTTCTCAATTTACGTCAACTCTTCCTCCATTGCTTTAGTCTAATTTTCATCATTGCAAGCTTCATTCACTGTCTTAGTTTCAATCTTTGAGATTAGACAATACTCTTCTGAATCTTGAGCAATCTTTCTTCTTGTTTGAACACCTTTGCTTTTATCACCTATGATCTGATCTTCAGAGTTATTCAGTCTTACATACCTGGGAACTTTGGGAGTTTCTTGTACTTCTGATTCTTGAATAGGTTCATTCAAACTTATCTCTTCTTCCTGATTTACTAGATCAATTTGAATCTGAATTTTAGAGGGAGCTTGGACTTCTTGAACAAAAACATCATTTTGATCATCTTCATCATATTCATAAAACCTTGAGGGTTTTTCAATACCTTCATCAACCTTCACATTTGTACTTTCCACAATCTTCCTTAATCTCTTGTTATAACACCGATATGCTTTGCTTTGAGTAGAATAACCCAAGAATATTCCTTCATCACTTCTAGCATCAAATTTGCCTAGATCTTCATCTCTTTTAATGTAACATTTGCTACCAAAGACTCTGAAATACCTCACAGTGGGAGTGATGCCAAACCAAAGTTCATAAGGAGTCTTACCGGTATTGTTTATGATTTGTTCTCGATTGAGAGTATAGACTGCAGTGCTTACAACTTCTCTCCAATAGATCTGAGGAACATTTGCTTCCATCATCATGGTTCAGGATGCTTCCTGGATGGTCCGGTTCTTTCTCTCCACCACTCCATTCTGTTGTGGAGTCCTAAGAGCAGACAACTGTCTTTTTATTCCATGTTTCTCACAGAATTCTATGAACTCACCGGATGTGAATTCTCTACCTCTATCAGACCTCAGATATTTTAATTTTAATCCGGTTTCATTCTCTACCATAGCCTTGAATGTTTTGAATTTCTCAAGAGCTTCTGATTTCTCTTTCAGAAAAGTAACCCACATCATCTAGGAATGGTCATCAATTAATAACATGAAGTATCTATCACCTTGCACACTCCTAATTCTTGTCAGACCACATAGATCAATATGAACTAAGTCCAATAATCTGGTAGAAGATTGTTCCTTGCTTTTGAATGAGACTCTGCTTTGTTTACTCAACTGACATTCTTTGCACAAACTATTTGTAGGTTTCATCAATTTTAGAAGATCTCTTATAGCCCGAGTGTTGCTTATCTTGATGATATTATCAAAATTCACATGACACATTCTCCTATGCCATAACCAACTCTAATCAGTTTGAACAAATAGACAACTTTTACCAGTACCAACTAAATGGAAGATTTACCTTTTGTTTGAGTATCGGATGCAATCTCTGTTCCAGAACTTTCAAAGATCTTGCATTTTCCATTCTTGAATCATAGATCATAGCCTTTGTCCACCAATTGTCCAACACTGAGAAGATTGTGCTTCAGACCTTCAACATATAGTACATTACTGGTTTTATTCTTTCCATCAAAAGAAATGGTTCCTCTTCCTCTGATTCTGCCAGCAGAATTATCACCAAACTTTACCACTCCTCCTTCATACCTTTCCAAATCTATGAACTTATTTTTGTCACCTGTCATATGGTGAGAGCATCCACTGTCAATGACCCAATCATCCTTTTCTTCAACTTGGGCAGCCAAAGCTCTTTCCACAATTTTATGATTGACAGATACAAAGGGCATTGGATCTTCTTCCTTGATGGCAATGAACACCTAGTCACTTCTAGATTTGTTTCCCGTCTCTGATTCATCATCTGTTACTCCTTCATTATCATCATATTCATGAACATAGTAGCAATTCTTTTGGAACCTTGATCTGTTAGGATTTGGCCTTGAAAATCTTTCCAGACATCTTGAGGCAAAATGATCAATCTTATTGTAGTTAAAACACTTAAAAGGCAATTTTCCCTGATACTTACCAGATCCTCTTGGTAGTCTTTTTGCAATAAGGGCTTCAAGTTGAGCATCTTCTGCTTCATCTTCCTCCAGGTCTTTTCTTTCTTTTTCATACCATGATAGTTTCCTTGAAGAGTTCTCTCCCAGATCAAACTTTTGTTTTCCTTTAATAGAGGCACTAGCTTTGAATGCAGATTCAGTCTTGGGGGGGCATCTCCAAACTCAGTTAATTCAAATGCAGCCAATTTACCAACCAATTGATCTCTTGTGATACCTGAAAAAGATCTGAATTCTTCAATAGCAGCAACCTTGTATTTGTAAGAATCAGGAAGGGATCTGAGAACTTTGCCAACGATCTCATCTTCATCCAAAACTCCACCAACACATCTAATGCCACAAACAAACTCATTTACTCTTGGCATAAAAGTAGTGATATTTTCATCTTCTCTCATCTTCAGATTTTTGAATTTTCCTTTTAGACTCTGTAGCTTGGCACATTTAACATACTTGTCTCCATGCAGAAGTTCTAGTTTTTCCCAAATCTCAAAAGCAGTTTGTAGGTCAACAACATTTGTGAGCTCTGAATCAGACAAGGCACTTAGAAGAGATTCTTTAGTCTGCAGATTATTTTCAGCATCTGTGATTTCATCTACGCTTCTCGGACCATTCTGTGGAGGAGTATACTTCTTTGAAGCCATGGTCCAATACTGCATTCCCATACATTGCAAGTGACATTGCATGCGACTTTTCCAAAGAGTAAAATTGGTTCCATCAAACCTTAGACTATCCTTCTTGTAGGATGACATCTTGGATCTCCTCAAGTGGTTAAGCTCTTTTAGAGGAACTTAGCTCTAATACCAATTGTTAGATTTATGGCAAACAACTGGGAGGGGTGGTGAATTAGTTGTCAAAAACTTTCTTGCAATTTAATCACTTAGATCCTTTTCTTAATTCAGTAGCATAATAATAAATAAATCATGAAAACATAATGCAACAATTCAAGAGCAAAAACATATTAACACATACGACACCAAGATTTTGATGTGGAAAACCCGGTTAAGGGAAAAGCTATGAGGTGACTAACCCAAGCTTGTATTCTCTGTTAGAAGAATAGAAAGAACAAAATGGCACATGCTAATTAGGGCTCATTGCCCGAGCACACTGCTCACAAGAGGCTCACTGCCTAGAAGAGACACATTGTTTACAAAATAATAAGTATCACATACTTGAACTGAAGAATAGCATCTTCACCATGCTTGAGGCAGTTCGATTTAAGCTCAATACTTCTACTCGCTTTGCTCCTCTCTACCACACTCTCATCTCAGCTAAAAATCACTTTGAAATGACTTAACAACTCTTTATTTATACAAGACATCGACTTAGGAATTATTATCCAAGTCGGCATACATTACAGAGAAAATACATAAATACAACATGACTTATTAGAAAAAGACTTCACGTGGATCAACACATTGTCGGTCACATAGATCTAAGACTCCAATACTCCTTTAGGAACACACCATTCTTAAACAGAACATCTCCAAGATCATCCACAGGGTGTGTAACTCATTCGCTCGGCCATACTCAGGAAGAACATCATCATCCGGAAGTAATTCTTCATTTACTAGCTCAATCTTTAATGTGGACCATCAACATGAACTGGACACAATCCAAAGACCTCCACAAGCTTGACTAAATCACCAAGAACATCCACACTACTACTGTCTACTGAAATCCTTCTCTCCTTCATCTGGAACCTCAAGAACATAGTCTGTCATCACTGTCATATTGGAATAGATGCTTGTGGGCCTCCAGATCATGAACCAATTGAGTTGTCACTTCGCATGGACTTCCTAAACACTCCACCAAATCTGTAGAATAGGATAATGCATTTCTAGATCTCATCAGACCTATCTGTATCACTCTGTCACCTCTGAACACCTGCCAGAACCAGTTTTACTTAAGTGGCCATAATTTCTTCAGATCTTCATGTGGACCTTTGAAATCTTTACTAGATCATCTCAAGACACATATCTACAAACCCTTTGAAGGACATCCTCTGATCTTCATCTTAACTGGGATCTTTATCTCACTGTCTTCACTGTTCTTCTCTATTCCTGATTAGGACTAATTTTCTCAATATCCTCAGCACACACTCATCCAATCCTTATCATTAATGCAACAGGAGTATGTTGACATCAATGACAACACTGGTTAGGCCCATACTTGCAACACCAACAATCCAAACTCAAGCCTTCATTCCTCTTCCAAATTCCTCATCTTTTTCCTATTCCAGAAACATATAGCAGCCCCAAGAACCAAGAAGGATCACCCTTTTCAAGAAAGCTACAACACTTTTGATTTCCTAGGATGAGAAATGATTCACATTTCCCCCTTTTTAAAATAAGACCTTTTTTTCCAACTCTTTACATTCCCTTCTCATAAAATAAAATAAATAATTCTAAATAAACATAATAAAATATTACATAATTTCGACACAAACCCCCATACAAAATAATAAATAAATAAATATTTGAGCATTATGGATTTTATTTCCATTGTTAAGGAACTTGGGTCACTCTACCTGCAAAATCTCATTAAAACATCAATATATTTAAAAAAAACTTATAGCCGAAGCAAATAAACATTTAGCTTAATCATTTCTAACATCTGTTAATCACATAATTCAACATATCAAAACAATAATATTTATTTCTGTGAAAACGTAGAATCATTAATATCTCATAACCATTTATTTTATTTAAATAAACTTATTACTTCATTTAAACAACTAAATAAATAATATCTTAGCATTTATTTTCATAATCCAAATAATAATATCCATAGTCCATCAACACACACATACACACACCAAAAATATAATATCTAGTCTAATATCTAGAATAATATTAAATACTCTAAATAGTCATTAGTTTTAAGCACTTTTCTCTATTGGATGGTTTCTTAGGTTACAATCAGGTGTGGGTGAAAGAATAGGACCAACACAAAACAACATTTACCACCAAGTGGGGAATGTTTGCATATAGTAAAATGCCATTTGGATTATCCAAGAAGGAACCACTTTCCAATGAGCCATGGATATAGCCTTCAAAGAACTCATCAACGGAATTATCCTAATCTACCTAGATGACCTAACTATATTTTCCAAGAAAAAAAAATATCATTTCATACACTTGGAAAATATTTTTAGAAGTGCCAAGAGTTTAAAGTATCTCTTAATCCAAGGAAATGCATTTTTGGTGTTTCTCAAGGTAAACTTGCCAGTCATGTGGTGTCCAAAGAAGGGATTGCTATTGATCCAAACAAAATGTAGGCTATTCTAGAGCTTACTTTTACATTGACTAAGAAGGCCCTACAATCATTTCTTGATAAGATGATATTTGTAGGCAAATTTACTTCAAACTTTATAGGTTTAGTGAGACCTCTCACTCTAATGCCAAAGAAAAACTAGTAGTTCAAATGGACATTAAAGGGAAGGGAAGCATTTGAATCAATCAAGGAAGCCATTGTGAAAGCTCTAGGGTTGAGAAAATTGGATTTCTCTAAAGATTTCATCAGTTATGTTTACAAAGGTGACCATAGCGATGCAATGGTTCTTACACAAAAGGATGAGAAAGAAAGAAATGAGAATCACATTGCATTTTTCTCTAATTCCTTAAAAGAATATGAATCCAAGTACATTTTTTTAGAAATAGACCTATTTTTAGTCATATGACTTAAGAAATTTTGGCATTTGGTCTCAAACAACAAAATAACAACATTCGTAATTCACCCGAGCATTAGAGAATACAATATGAGGGTGAAATAAGTGAGAAGCGCACAAAATAGATAACTAACATCCTAGAATATGATACATATATCAAACCAAACAAATTTGTTAGAGTAAGGCACTTTTCCAAAACATAATTGAGGAGTCCAAGGCTTTAGATAATCAAAATTCAAATTAGGAGGTTATCCTAACTAATAAGGAAAGGAAACCAAGATCATGGATTGACGAAAGAGTTAAATTCATGGAAACCAGATAACACCCAATGACCTCTCTTTTTTGGAAGAAGAGTCTGTTGAATACAAGAATCCCTTATTCCCTAATTAATGTGGTCCTCTTCAAGAGGAACTTTGATGGGATGCTACTTAGGTGTGTTTTTAAAGATCAAGTTTCATTGTTGCTTTAGGAATTCCACCAAGGATTACAAAGAGGACATTTTTCATCTCATGCTACAATTAAGAAAATCATTTAAACTCGATATTGTTGACCCACTTTGTTTGAATATTACCACTAGTGGGTAAGGGAATGTTAGTGGCACCAATTCTACACAGGAAAAAGAACTGCTTTGCTACCTCTCAAACCTATCTCCATAGACAAACCTTTTGTCACAAGGCCCTTGACTTTATTGGCATGATAAATCCAACTTCCAATGCAAGACAAAAATGGATCATCATGGCTACCAACTATTTCACAAGATGGGTGGAAGCAGTCTCGTTGAAAGAAGCCACTGAGTTAGTGATTGTAGATTTCTTGGAAAGCATTATCACAAGTTTTGGGGTTCCCCATGTGATCATCTTAGATAATGTAAAGGCTTTCACTAGTGCAAAAATATCAAAATTTTCCTTGAAGTATGACATTTATATGAAAACATCATCAAATTATTGCCCTCAAGGTAATGGACTACCATGAATTTTATCAAAATTATGAAGAGGATTAGTTTTGATTACCAAAAGGGATGGCACCAAAATCTTAAGCAAGCATTATGGGTGGACTAAATAATTGAAAAAAAAATAATCAGTGTGTCCCCCACATTACAATTGATTAAATAGACGGAGATAGAAGAAAACAAAGTCATGGAGGCTAGGCTTACAAAGTTGCTAGAACTGAAAGGAAAAGAGAAAATTATCCAAGGATTTAATGGGGAACCATCAACATATTTTCAAGCATTGGTTCAACAAGCCCTCTACAAAACCAGGTTTTAAAATTGGGGATAAGGTCCTCAAATGGGAAGAAAGAAGACTAGGACAACATTCTAAATTTGATTCCTTATGGAGCGTTCTCTACACAATATTTGTTTGTAAGGAAGCAAATTCCTTTGAGCTCATAAACATGAGTAATTATGTTTTACCTATCCTAATCAACAAGATATACCTCAAATTACATGTATGAGCTCATGAGAAGTATCCCTCGTAAATATATATCATATTCTTTGGTTTTATTTTTTTATTTTTTGTGAGTGCCTTCTCTCTAAAGGCTTCTTTGTTAGTTTTGGTGTTTTTTGGCCTATGATCCCCCTTTTTGAGAGCTTGCATATCTTTAGATGCAAGGTTCTGGCTCTTTGGTGCCAATATTCAAAATTTGAGGTTTATTAGTGCTTATGTGGTAGTTCAAATGATTGTGGCCTCACCTTATAAGTAATGACAATGATGACATTGGTCAACCTTAAGGGCCATGTCTCAAATGATTAATGTTGTGTGAACCATTGATCCACCTACAAAGAGGTAACCAATCATGTCAGTCATAAATCCACCATTTCCAATCAATGGTTGCAGTTCAAAATGGGTTAATTTTCTTGAATGAGATTAAAGAGGGATAATCATTTCAAAAAAGTGCTAAAAATTGGAAATTAATTACATCATGGAGATTTTTCATTTATCATATGTCTTGTTAGGTTTTATAGTAGATATTGCAAAACCAAGATCAAATATCTGCACTAAGAAAGAAAAGATATCAAATGATCAAGATTGAAATGCCAAGTGTAATTTTAACAATTCACATTAGAAATGTGAAGTGATGGTTATTAAATGAAATCTCTATGGCTTGATCCATGCCTTATGTTATAAATTGAAGTTTAATTGGATTAAAAATATAATTATTTATAAGATTTTTGCAAACTTTGTAAGAGTACAATGATATCCTCTCCATCCTAATTGTATCAGTAATATGAAGGTGAGTTCAGATAATTCGTAATTATTCCATATAGGATGTTGAAGTGAAATAAAGAGAAGGGACATGTGCAACACATAGACTTTCCTCCTAAATTCAGAGAGTAAGTCCTATGCTTCAACTTCAATTCCTGAGAAGCCTTTCAGATCTCAAGTAAATGTGAGGATAATGATAAAGGGAAAGTGTGTAGACCCTTCTTTAGTCTTTGACTTTGTGATAAATGTGTTTAACCCTATCTTGGCTAAGTAGATGAAGAATCTCCAAGAAGGAGCCCATGCCTAGTTGCTAGAAAAACTTCAATGCATGGCCAAAGTTTTAGCATTCATGTTTGGAACTCCACACTTTCCTAATACATGGTGCCCTAAGTTCACCTCTATTTGGAGTTGGTTCAAGCCCATGCCAATAGGTATAATGTAGATAAAGGTGTTATTTAAGTTAATAACATTAAGGTGATAGTGAGCATAGACAATATAAGGCAGATGCTTCAGTTGCGCCACATCACTGAGGTCTTCCATTGTAGCTATAAAAACCTCAAGAAAATGTGGGACACTTGAGACATAATTGAAGTTCTTGAATGAAGAACTTAGGCTAGACAAACATAATAAAATTCTCCTAGATATCCCCATTCCTCTCAACTAATTTAAGAGTGATGTTTAGGATGTTTGTTTGATGCTAGCATTCATTTTTGTCTAGATAATGATAGGCCATTTTCCATGACTTCTAACTTAGGGCCCTTCACAAGATGAAGACCATCACACAAGAGTGAACTTTCTAGTTTGGTTTTTTGGATGCCATTGATAACACCCTACACTACCAACTCAAGCACTTTAATGCCCAGTGGGTGTTCAGGTATTCTTCTTTTCTCACCCATTTGCTTCTATACCATCATGTGCAAATTTTTAAATCCAATTGTACAATAATGGTTATAGATGACACAATAGATCCCACAAGGATAAATCATGTGACCACATGGACCCATTTTCTATCCAAGTCTTCAAACTACTATGAGTTCATAAAGCTCTTCTTAACTCCTATAGTTGCTAACGCGAGAATAGAAGTGTTTACTAAGCTCCTATCCAAACAACTGAATTTGTTGACTAGTGACAAGATTCCTATAGATTAGTACTTTGGTGAGATCTATACCATGATTCAGCTCCATGGATTCAAGGAGTAAGCCTTTCTCCTAAATATGTATTGAATTGAGTCCTCGCCCTTTAATTGTCTTCCCAAGTTTATGTCAGTGACTCCAAATATGGGGTCAACAGAAATAAGAGGGTGATGCATGACATCCCCTTCTCCTTCAAAGGAGTCACGATGAATAAGAGGACCTGTGAACAATTACTCATGCTAAAACTAGCAGACCTTGGGCTTGAGCTAATTAAAGATTGCTAGATCTATAATCTAGATGGCTTCATGGTGAACTAGATCAAGAACTTGATGTCTTAGGAGAAGTTCATCCATCAAAGTTGGTTAGTGAAGATGCCTGATGGGTAATGTTTCAATTATTATATAAAAATCCTTGAGATTCCTTCAAAGATCCTCTCCCACCTAGGGAGAGATGTTACGTGCTAATCCATGTTTTCAACCCTAGCAAGATAATGGGTATTGGCTTGACAAAGACTCTCAAGTCTAAGGACTAGTTGGAGGAGAAGATAAATGCCTATTAGAAATATAGGTAGGAAATTACTTAGCTAGATCACACCTTTAAAGAGGTTATCACAAATGAAAAATGGGAAGAGCTCTAGGATGAAGAACATGAGTCATTGGCCTCAAACTATGATGTGAGCAAGATTCAAGTTGTGGGCCCATCAAGAGTGCAAGAAGAAGAGAAAGAGAGTACTCTGTCTATAGAGGCTAGTAGTATCTCATTGGAAGAAGTCCTAGCATCCCAAGTGACTTTTGGTAGCGCCCCATGGTCCCTTCCCCTACATACTTTACAAACTCAAATGACACGTTTCCATCCCTGTTACACATATGGTTCATAGGGTTGTCATTGATGTCAACACTGTTACTAGCTTGTCATTGATATCAACACTATCATGGTGGTGTGATGGTGTTCATGGTTGGATTTCATGTCCCATCTAACAAGAGAATAAAATATAGTTCCAACAAGAGAAGAAGATACAGTTCACCAACAAGACGAAGATACAATTCCAACAAGAGAAGATGATGCAGTTCATGGTTGGATGTCATGTCCCATCCTACAAGAAAAGAGAGAAGATATAGTTCATATTAAGATGGGAATTAGAAGCACAAAGATGATCAAATATGTTGACGATGCTAATAATGGCCTATAGTATGTATGATCCAAGTTCCATAATGATTGCATCACTGGAAGAGTGTTTTTCTGATTGTTTGAAGACAATGTCACTTTTGTGAAAATGTTCTATGCAGGACAATGGAATGCTCTGCATTCCTTTGCATTTGTAGATATGGCCACGTGGTTTTGGAATTGTGTTTAGGGTGTAGTGAAGGGGATAATTCCAAGTTTTTAGATCATTTGTCCTTCTGCTATGAAAGTTATGCATGATAGAGTACCGACATATGTTTGGGCAGAGTAAGCTAGTGATGAAGGCCTATTGGAATGCTCCGCATTCCTCCACAAATGAATGATTGCCTTTACATTTTTGATGAAATATTTATGGATGGGTATTATATACTTCCTTGTAGTTTCAAGGTTCTTGGTGGTCTGCAACTTAGTTTTCAAATGACAACATGTTGCAGTATGTTCATGATTGAAGTTGTACGACACAATTCTTTGATGTGTGGTGGAAAATGAGTGTTTGTGGATGTTGTATGAGTCATGTGGTCTCATTTGGAAAAGTTTCATGAAGATATTTCTTGTTTCCAGTACCGCACAAGGTTTTCAAGTTGATGTGCCTCTATACTTCAAGTCTTCATGTGTTTTTCTTAAAAGTTGTCCTATTTCCAAAAGTGCAGAGTGTGTCGATGTAATTCCTTGGTGTTTGAATCTATGAAGGATGTTTTGGACCTAGTTAAGCAAGTGTTGGTGTCTGCAAGGCATGAATCTTCTGCTGTTGTAACGTGTGGTTTAGCTTAGGACCTATCTTCTACGCGTTTCATAGTGGGTGTTGTCTGGCCAACTTGTAAATGTATTTTTCATGTTGTATCTGGCCAACAAGAAATGTAATCAAGGTAATATCATGTATAAATAGTGAATCAATTTGAGTGAGGTGAGGTGTGATTGCAAGAAGATTGAAAAGATCGCTAGTAGATAAAAAGTTGAATAAATGCATTATTGATGAGCGACTAAAGGAGAAAGAGCAAAAGTTGTTGATGTTGTCCCGATTCATCTTGAAGACATTTTTGTGACAGTGATCAAGTATAGAGTGTTCCTGACTAATCAGATCATCAAAAGAAAGTGTGAAGAGGTAGAAGTGCAATCATCAAAGGTGTGAGTTTCAATGTTAGTTTTCAGACAGTAGAAGGACTGTCATACTATAATATTTTGTAAGTTTGTTCTCATTTCAAGGAGTAGTAGCTTCCTTGGGAGTGACCCTAAAACAAAGTCTTTAGGGAGTTGTAGCTTCCTTGGGAGTCACCCTAAATCAAAGTTCTTCAGGAAGTAGAAGCTTCCTTGGGTTGTAGCCCTAAAACAAAGTTGTTATTTGAATTTCATATATTGTGAGTTAATCCTCACCGTGGTTTTTCCCTTCTAGGGTTTTCCACATATATCTGGTGTTATGTGTTAATGTACATTATGTCAATCTTTCATGTTCATGTTAGTGCTGTAATGATTAAGTTTTAATTTGCCCCGGATAAGTTGAAGTTTTTAGAATTGAAGATTGATTAGATATTGATTCACCCCCCTCTCAATATCTTGGTGTGTTCAACAATCCCCTCAACCCATTAGCTTGTGGCATTTATGGGCCTTGGGGAACAACTTATGCAAATGAATTAGGTAACTCAACAAACCCTCTAGAAGGATATGCAGATACTCTAGAGGCAAGTTGGATAATCTTCATCATCTAAGCCCCAACAACAAATAGAAGAGAACCTTCATTCTTCCCTATTGGAAACAACAATGCAGGGACATATCACTTCCTCTATGCAAGAACAATCAAAATGGGTGTCCAAACAACCAAGCCTCTTGAAAGAAAGGAGGAGACTAATCACAACTCCCAAGTCTAGTTCAAATGAATTAGACTCCACACAAACACCACCATCATGACAATGCATTCTAGAGCAACCACTCTTGTCCTCTTCAACGGTGTAGGTAAGTATCCCTCCCCCTCCTCTATCCTCTACTCCTACTACATCACCCACTGCTATGCTATCTATTACACCAATTATTGTTATTTCCCCACTTGCCATGTCACTAAAAAAGTCGAGGACATGTCCCATTGAAATAAGTACCTTGTTCCCTATCTCCTCCACCTCGGCTACCCTAGAAATTATAGTGACAAGAAAATGACTATGTTTAAAGATATATTTATATGCGGGACAATGTGACAAGTCAATATAATCTTAAATTGAAATGACAACTTAGTGATAACAAGAGGTTTGTTAACCTACAACTAGTAGACAAGTGATGAAAAATGAGAATAAGAAAAGCATGGTAAATGTATAGAAGGTGAAACAAGGATATGCAAAGCATGGAAACCATATAAAAGATGAAATGAGGATATGCAAATCATGCCAAACATCTCTCTCTCTCCCTCTCTCCTTAAGCATCTCTCTTCGCTAGACACATAGAAGGTGAATGAGGATAAGCAAATCATGTCAAACATGTGGTGAAATGAGAATATGTATAACATGGAAACCATATAGAAGGTGAAATGAGGATGTGAAAATCATGCCAAACATGTCTCTCTCCCCCCCTCTCTCTCTTTTCCTAAGTCTCTCTCCCCCCTAAGGATATGATAGACCCATAGAAGGTGAAATGAGAATATACAAAGCATGGAAACCATATAGAAGGTGAAATGAAGATATGAAAGTGATGCCAAACATCTCTCTCTCTCTCTCTCTCTCTCTCTCTCTCTCTCCCCCCTAAGGATATGTTAGACCCATAGAAGGTGAAATGAGGATAAAAAATCATGTCAAGCATGTAGAAGGTGAAATGAGGATATGAAAATTATGCCAAACATCTCTCTCTCTCTCTCTCTCTCTCTCTCTCTCTCTCTCTCTCTCTCTCTCTCTCTCTCTCTCTCCCCCTAAGTAACTCTCCCTCTAAGGATATGCTAGACCCATAGAAGGTGAAATGAGGATAAACAAATCATGTCAAGTATGTAGAAGGTGAAATGAGGATATACAAATCATGGAAACCATATTGTAGGTTAAATGAGGATAAGAAGATTATGCCAAACATCTCTTTCTCCCTCTTTCTCCCCATCTCTCTTCCTCTCTCATTGAGTCTCTCTCCCCCTAAGTTTATCATCCTCTCTTCCTCACTTCTACTCTATCTCTCACACAATTAAACATATAATATCAAACATATAGAAGGTGAAATGAGGATATGCTAGTTTATTGTTATTTTTTAAAGCTTATCTTGGCTTCGGGAATATAAAATACTCTACTAATAGTACCAACCATGAGAAGGTGGAAGCTTGTTTGGCACCACTGATGTACATTAATAACACTACTAGAAATAAATAAATAAAAGAAAAGAAAAATGTAATCTAATCACAAAACTTAAGTTCAATGTACATAACATACCTTTGTTTCATTCCACCAATTCAATCCAATGAACCATGTGGATTCACTCTACTCTTTATGGTGTCAAGTATTGTTTCATCGTTAGACTCATGAACTTTCCACAATTTCTTATTCAATGGTTTGCCACATATTTTATCAGTTGAACATTTGATGCCACAAGGTTCGAATAATGAAGAATTTTTCTATGTGTGTCAAAGTCCTTGAATAACCACACATCAAACTTCTTCATTAGATACCTTCTAAGCCATGTTTTAGTTACAACCCCCGACCCTATAGGATACTCAATGTTTTCTCCATCCATGATAAGGGCTATCAATTTATTTTTTTGTCTCAACACAAAACATAAATAATCATCCATTCCTTCATCATTATATTCATCCACAATAACTGCTAAACATGCCCTACATTAAATATTTCACAAAAAAGATTAATTCAATAAATGATACAAAAATACATCATAATCTAAAATATATTAAATTTTCATTAAGTAATGCATCTATAATACCTAGTTCAAATAGATCTAAAATATGGTCAAATTCAATTGATGATTCCATTTGCATGAGTTGTAGTGCTTCTAAAAGTCAATACATCTCAAGTGGGCTTCAAGTTCTAGCACACTATTCATTGACCCACTCTTTTGACTCGCACTCATTCTAAACAAAATCTGTACATGGGGAACAAAAGAATGCCATCTATCTCATATGAATAGTCCATGAAGCTATAGTTGAGCTTCTAAAAGAGTGGAACTCACTCAATCTTGTCGTTGTACAATAATCTTCATATTTTGTAATGTTAGCTTTTTCTATCAATCAAAAAAATCTACGAACTATAGACTTACCTTCATTACCTAGACCCATTATAGAGTTACACCATTCGACAATGGATGCTACATATTGCAACTTTGAACTATCTTTGTACTTCAACTCTTCTTGTGCTAAGGCTCTTTTAATACATGCTCCCCTTTTCCATGCCTAGCCTCAAAGAAATTCCATATATGTTGAACACCACTCATCATTTGCATCCTACTCAACCAATAAAACATATATGAATTCTTAAATTATGATGCATAATTATCTAACCATATGATATTCTGACCAAACATGATGTTCCTACTACTCAAATTACTATAGAACATTCAAAATCAACCTTGAACAAACTCTATAGAATGCGTACGATCATCACTAATATAAAAATGATACTCCCTCAAAATATTTATATCTTCATCTATACTTTCAGGTGCATGAATTCAAATGTTATATGCACAAATATAGTAACCTAAGTGGAGTTATAATACTATGATTGAACCTCATTATGTGGCTATAGTGTATAATTCTCTACAAAATCTACAATTGATATGAACGTATAAAGAGAAAATGTGTCCTTGCATAATTTGAATTGCAAGTCCAACCATCAAGCTCCATGTGTATGCCTTGCATACTCATACACTATGTTTTCTCGAAAAATAAAAATAAATGTAGATACTAATATTTTTCACTCATCAATTCACTTTTTTTTGCCTCTTTACCATCTTTTAGAGTGCATGCCATTGATTTATATTTTTCAAAAGGTACTAGTTTATTTCCAATTACATGTGTATTCTCCATGTGTACACAAGTTCTCAAACATTGTAAACTGCCACAACCATCACATGTTTCATCTAAACATGATTTCTTATAAAACAATTGTCCATCTACTCTTTCACAAAAAAATACTTGAAATGAAATCTCTTGCTGATTTGGGAGGAGATTCTATCATACACTAGACTACAGAATATCATTAGTATGCAAAGATACACATATATGTCAAAAACATCATAATGCATAGAAAATTCTATGTGATCTTTACAACAAGTTGTGCATGTGTGATATATTTTGACATAAAAGAGTTCTTCCATTTCAAAATACTTTTGACTAATTGAATTTGAGGATAACTCTACAAATTTGAAGAAATTTTGTGTTTGAGTCATATCCAAAAAATGCTTTGGATGTGGCTGATGATTTTGATAACCAATTCTCATTTTTACAACATCCCTTTGATTAGGAGATACTCTTGTGTTATTTATCTAGAATTTCTCAATTAGGGATCTTAAGGCTTCAACTATGACTTTATCTTTTTGTGGGAGTCTACTAAAAGATGCCCATAGTTCATTAATATTCGAGTCCTCAACTCTTTCACACCTCCCAATGACTTTCATCAATGTTTTTCTACTTATCTTTAATGCTTGACTTGTTTTTCTTATCGAAAGAGATTTCTTTGTTTGATTGTTCACTATAGTTGTTGTAATGACACATCATGTAACATTACTATATTTGGTGCATGAGGTGGAACCAATGCTTTGATATGCATTGATTAAATTTTTTACAATAGATTTTTTGATATTGGTATTTGATGTTCTTAGACCAAAAATCTTCATGATTGGTCTAAACTTAAGATTTTTCATCATTTCAACAAACAATTGACATCTTCCAGTTTCAATTATGTTTCCAAAAACCATGTTCCATATTTTTTTCACATTTCTTCTACAAATACATTTGGGAATCTTATCAAGCATCATTTTTAAAATATTCTCATCAATTTTAATAAAAAACTTACGTTTTTTATACAAAATTCTAAGAGGCGTTCTCAATGGAAAACTTGAATCATTAGATAAATTTTGCTCATTCAACACTTGATCAATTGGTGTAACATGTATATTCAGATTTAAAATTGTATTATCACTTTCAATTGGTAATTGAGTAGTTTCTACAATATCAAATTGAGATGGCAAAGATGACATCCCTTCATCTCCTACATTGAATGTCTTACTTGTATGAAGTTTTTACATTCATTCCCTTTGTTTCTCCAAATCCTTCTCTCTTGGATGCTTCATAATCCAATTCAATTGGAAGAGATGGTTAATCTTCATTTATGGACTTCAATTTCTTATTTTCACAAATTTATCACATTCATTCTCTTTTTTTTGCATTCTCGCCTTCATGCTCCTCCGGTGCTTGAGTTTTTGGTCATTTCCTTGGCATAATGTTGAATTCTATATCAATCTAACACAAATTGTAAAAAAACATATAATAATTGACAATTTATCAAATTCAAATACAAAACATGCAATTAGAATATTTTTGTTAATGTAAGACAAAAAATTAGTTAGCTTCAAAGTCAATCAAGTATTCCAATTCCTCAAAAAATGAAAACAATGATTTACAATATCAAATTTGATTTTAAAATGTGTAATTAGAATCTTCTACATCAAGACAGGAATAAAAAGTGAGATAATTTTGTCAACTAATGATTATAGATCCTCAAAAGGATCAGAAGTGTGTTTGTATGTCAGAAAAAAATGTAGAGTAGGGGAATAAATAGAGAATGTGGGTCCAAAATCACATGATATGTGTTTTTGTAGGTTGTTGCTCACCTTTTTAGGTGATTTGAAATGCGAGTGCATTATAACTCAAGCACATTTTTATTGCTTTGGGAAATTCCAACTCTAAGGGTTGGATTTGTCTTGGACATCCAACCCAAAGGGTTGGATTTACCTTTTGTATGCCAAAGATGTGTTTTCAACAAAACATAGAAAATCAAATAAATCTCGAGCATGTTGTCCATCAAGTTTACACGTTTTTCAATGTTGATATGAAAAAATGCTAGTATGACTTCAAATTTTTTTATAGTTTTTCTAACCATGTAATTTTTTATAAAATCTAAAAACATTAAGGTTTCCATCTTCAATTTCTTTTGGTAATGTCTTCTTTTTTGCAAAAAACCTAGATGTATGGTATTTTTAGCATCATTTTTTACCTATTCATCAAAATCTAAAACAAATTACATTTTTAGCTTCTAGACTCTATTCTATACACATTGAAAAACTTGATTTTCAATTAGTTTTCAAAAAAATAGGGGGCAACACACTTAGATTTTTATTTTTTAAGATGTGTCTACTTTAAAAATTCATAAAATATATATATATTCGTTAAAAAATTAGTAGAAAATTCAAGCATAAAATACATGACGTTAGCTAATTTTCCACCAAAGTAGTTTTTGAAATACTAAAAAAATTTAAAATTTTAGGGGTAGCACACTAGACACTATTTTATATTTTTCTGATAAAAACATGAGCACTTTGTGTGCCCCCCCTATTTGAACCTCTTAATCTCCATTTTTAGAAAAAAATAGTAGTTTATAAACTAGATTCCAAGCACTACGAATCTTCTTATCACATCTTCTAATTTTTAAATGGATACTTCAATTTCTCATCCAATATCTATTTTTTATTGATTTAAAAAAGTGGCCACTTTTGAACCCCTTTTGGTTCCTCATTTCCATGCACATAGCCATGTAAATGTCAAAAGAAGCATGGAAGTCTAGGTGATCAAGACAAAGGTAAATCTCAATATATTAGCAAAGCATTCCTAGCCAAGAAGAGAAGAAACAAGATGATATGGAGATAATAGTGTGTCTCCATTAAATGTAAAAGATGGAGAAGGAACACGAGCCATAGATTGAAACATAAACTCATTGGAAGAGGTTATTATAGTTATTTCATGAAGAGAAATATGAAAGTCTATATGAATAGACATAGGCTCCATAATTATAGAAGAATGAGCTATGGGAGAAGTATAATATTTATCATAACATTCATCATGATTGAGGAGAGTTTCATGAATTTGTGCAGGATTCATGTATCGAATCAATGTCATAATTATGTAAAGAAGGAAAAGGTTCATCGTAAGAAGAGACATGAATGACACCTATATTGATAAGGTCTTGTATTATATCTTTTAATGTTTGAAATTGATTGGTAAAATGACCATGAACTCTATGATACACTATGACTATGCTTAGAAGCATTCTTGTGCATAGAGGGAGGATGACTGACCAATTGAGTCTCCAAGAGAGTGGATAGAATGCGCTCAAGAGAGTCAAGAAGTTACATGTAGAATTGTACTTCATTTTGGGTGAAACAGTAGAATGACTATGCTTAGAAGCATTCTTGAGCATAGGGGAGGATGAGTGACCAATTGAGTATCCAAGAGAGTGGATAGAATATGCTCAAGAGAGCCAAGAAGTTACATGTAGGATTGTGCTTTATATTTGGGTGAAATGGGAGAAGCTTGAAGATTTGGAATAGGCTCAAAAGAAGTGGATGGTGATGAATTTGTGTTTTTTTGAGATGGTTGAAGGAACTTCTCATCACAAGTAAGGAGAAGTACATCACTTTATTTGAGGTGAGGGTGCTCTAGAAGGTTTCGATCAATTTCAATGGCACAAAGAGTTAGTTTAGAAAGAGAATAGAATTGATAAAAAAAACATAGCTTGTTGGATATGTAGTAGTAATTTCTGATAAAAGAGAGGTAGAATAAGGTTATTAGGAGGATGACAACTCCATTGAACAAGCAAGGAAAAGAAATGAGAAGCAAATCTCTAGACACTCTCATAAATAGTTTGTTTGGATTGTGCCAAGTGTGTAAGATAGACTCTAGGCTCCATGTTATAATAAAAGTGAGAGATAAATGCATTCAAGCAAGATCAAAAAATGAGTGTATGGAACTAGTAGGTAAGGTGAAGAAATAGTTTAAGGCAATGTCTCTCAGTGTGCAAGGGAAGATTTTTCCAAGTCATAGTCATCACATGTATGAGTCAAGCATATGGTGGAGAAGAGTTTCACATGGTGCAATGAATCACCATGGCCATTGTATTTTTCCAAAAGGAAGAGTTCCTCTATCAAACAAAGAGGGGTATGCAAGAATATCAAAAGATAAAGGAGAGCATAGTCATTTAGATGTAGAAGGAGTAATATAAGGTAGCTTACAAGAGATCGATGGTGATGTTCATGGAAAATAAAATGATGTGGGAGTGGTAGTAGGTAATGAAGGTGGAGAAATGTAATGGGAAGGGTCGAGGTCTAGAAAATATGGGTTTGATGTAGAAGGGGAAATAGTAGATAGAGGATCATGTGAATGATTCTCAATATCTAACAAAATAGTAGATAAAGTATCATGCAAGTAATGGCTCAATACATATCAAAGGAGGACTCTCAACCAATTTGACATTAAGAAAGTAATGAATTACACTATCATGCTCAATGTTATCTATGAGAGAGGGTTCATCCTCTAAAGAAAGAAGAGAATATTAACAATAAAGTAGTCCATATTGTCAAGAGGAGGGATCAATAGAAGGGATCCATGTTGTGAAGAAGTTCCATCAACCATAAGGATATGATTCTCATAGGTGATGAAGAGAAAGAGGTATCCACATCCTTGATGATATCAAAGGACTTTAAACATAGACAAAGGAGGAAGAGAAGGTGGAAGAGACAGAATCATCATGGACTATGGGAGATGTACTAGAAGAACTATAAACATCATCTATCTCATGACAGGTCACATAGATGAATGTATTGAAGTCTTCTAATATACAAGGAAAGACATGAATAAGAGCCATGAAGGTAGAAAGATCATATATGGAATAAAGGATCTCATGCATGGAACATGTAGAAGTATCCATGTTATAGATGCAGGTTATATCATCCAATGCATGTAGATAAGAATTAATGAAGTGAGGGAATATGTCATAGTCCATTATATATGCATGGAAAGATTCCCAAGAGAAAGAACTAGAAGAATCGATGATTAATAAAATTGACTAAGAAAGGTGTTGACAATCCAATCAAAGGCCATAATTTTTATTTAATTTTTACTTTTTGCATTTTGAAAGAAAAAGGAATGAAAAAGAAGGTGTGTTCACACCGAGTTCACCAAAAATGTACAAGTCAAAAAATAGTTCCTACTCAATTGTTAATTAACAATCCATTTGGGTTTATTTGTAGGAATTAAGTTATAATTTGCAAAATTAACCTAGAGTTACAAATAACACATAAATGATATAATAGAGTTCATTAATTTATGGAAAATTAAGCAATTATATTACAGAAAGGAAAGCTAAATGTAAAATAACATAGAGACTGGAACATGACAGCAAAGGTATGGAGTCTTAGTCCTAGACACTAGCACATCGCATAGACGTCTACACATCGTGTTGTCATTCATATGGTAGAAGTATAATGCACATGATATCTAGAATGTGACACACTTCTGCAAGCAACTTCTGATTAAGTTAATGCACCCAGAAATAAATACCCAAGTGTAATAGCCTAAATAATATAGATAACTCAAATGAGATATAAGTAATTAAATCTATAAAAATGATAAGAAAATACTCACAAACCTTTGTGTAATTGATCACCTTTGATTAACCTACTTTTAAGAGGATAAAAAAGAGGGTTGGGGTTACTTAGGAGTTTGTCAAGAATAGTCAAACCCTTGATTTGGTCTTTTGACCTCCACAGTCAACCAGATTATAAGTATGATGAACAAGTGTGTGCTCCTATCCTATGTGCATCTAGGAATTAGCATGTAGTGACAAAATATTATGAGTACCTCCTTGGTCTATGGGGAATGATACCAAGCCTAATGTGCGGATTAGATAACAAGGATGATGGTATACACCAATGGATTCCAAGAGGGAAATGAAATTGGATTTGATAATGATAGAGATATTGTTGATGCATCACTTATGAAATGAGATCAATAGAATAATAAAGAAACAAGACAAAAAAGTATATTATTTTAATGGAATTTGATAAAGAAATCACCAAGAAATTCACTTCCATGTTTATGGTGAGTTAGATTTTGAGGGTGAGAAAGATCTTCAGGGAGCAATCTAATGTTATTTGTAGAAGAAGGATTGGAGGAATCCTTAGGAGAAGCATCAACTTCTATGGTGAAAGATTCTATTTTAATAAATAACGTATAGCAATGGAAGATAATCTATTCTCTATCAAAACCTTGGAAAAATCTAAGAGAGACTACAAGAATCTAGGAGAAAGTTGGAGATGGAGAGGGGGAGAGAGAAAAATATCCCCTACAAATATATCCTTAGATGCCTTTTATTATTTTGGTTTTATTTCTAGATTTGGCTTGGATAGACTAAAGATAGAAAAGTGCATCTGGAGGGACGTTACAATTGTTAGGAGACATTATGAGGTGGTGGGATGCAAGAATAACATATATTTTAGGTGGTGTACAACTTGGGATGCCAGTGCATCACACAAATGTCTGCACATTATGCTACCCTATTAGGGAAAAAGGGTCAAATTTGGCACATGTGTCAAGGAGAGTGATGAGAATAATTCTCTAGTATAAATTATGGGCAAACTTTGGTGCAAGGGAAATAGGTTAAGGTTGAATCCAAGTGGTCCTAGAACATGCTATGGGAATGAAAATTAAAGTGAGCTTAAGACATAATGTGAAACTGTAAGGTATGCAATTTTCTAGATTACAAAAAGGTGTTTGGCCCCTCATCAATCAGACCAATGCCTACTCCATTCAGAAATAGAGTCACAACTAAGAAAGAGAATGGATAATGTGTCTATAAAGCAACACTAGAACCAACTTCTACATGCATATAAACTCATGAGATAAGGAAACATACAAATGGGCATTCTTAATTTTCCATTACAAATTAACAACACCCTACATGCAACAAAATAAGACCATTTCAAAAATGTTTGCAATGCATTGGAATGCCTATCAACATTAATCAAATTATGTTATAATAACGACAACAAATGTGGCAAGTGAGAGACAACAACTAGGTCCAAAGGCCCTCTCGAGATATTACAACTTTCCATGAAGACATACCATTTACATGTAAACCCTTACTATACTACCCCTTCCCTTGATTTACAAACATTCAACATCATTTATAGAGATGGGCATTCATCATTTGATACTATAGAACTTGCTTGAGACACATATGGTCATAAATTAGCTCAATGAACAACCAATATTCCATATTTTTACATGTATATAGAACTACATTCATTTTTTTGCTTGAATGGGAACCCTAGATTGGTCAACACAATTTCCATCATGTATGCTTGTTGCATCTTCTTCATGAAAATTTACACTTGGAGTCATGCTAAATCAAACCATTGACTTGTGCATTTGTACATAAATCATGTCCATGTGGGATCCATAAGTATCTCAAGGGATATGCAATTCTTCCTTCATCTTATCACGTCCACTAGAGACTATTAATGATAGTCCAAGGTAGTCCAGGGGGTTGTTAGAACAAGGGAAGTTTTCTAAAGAATTGTAGGAATTCAACATGGGGCTAGTTATGGGAAGTGTAGGTTGGAAATGCTTAGAATGAAGTGAATGTAAAAATGAGGGGGAAAATCAGATATGCAAATGTATGAAGGAATTTGAAAGTTTATCAAGTTTTTGCAAAGGAAGAAATGAATGATTTTGAAGGTGAAGGAAAAGTAGGATTTGGTTGCAGAACTAGACAAAAGGACAAGATATGAGATGAAAGAAATGATATCTTGAAGTCTATGGAAAGTTTGCAAAGAGGGGGGAAAGGAAGATATGAAGGTGTGGGAAAAACATATGAGATTGGATATGAGAAGTGGAGGTGCCAAATGGATGAGATCTAAAAGGATGGGAAAGTCCTACAAAAGATATTGTGAGGAATGTAGGAAAGGAAGGGAGAATTGGAAGTGGATGGGAGAAAAGTGGGGAAAAACTTCAAAATTGAAGGTGGGAATCAAATATAGGAATAGGAGGTGAACATATCTAGTCTAAATGTATAATTCCATGAAATGGGGTGGGAGGTGAACTAAATAAGTGTGGAAAAGGAATGGGATGGGAAGGAAAGTAGAGAAAAAGGGTAGGATAGAATGTGGAACTAGATGTGAACATATCTAGTTCAAGAGGGATATTCTATAAACAAGATAAAAGGTGAAATGCAAATGTTGTAGAAAAAGGATCAAGGTTAGGATGTTGGAACTGAAAGGTGAAAGTCTGGAAGAATGCATAAAGTTTGCAAAGTAAAGGGAAATAGGAAATAGGGATAAGAACATGATTTAGGAAAGGAAGAGGTGACTGTATGTGGATATTGAACTTGGTATATGAAATCTAGTAGTCTATCAAAAACCCATAAATTGGAGGAAATCGATGGAAAGAAAAGACAAAGGACTTGATAGAAGTCTTGTGGGATTTTCAAGAAGAAAAGGAAGTTGATATAGGATGGGAAGTGAAGAGGAAATGTTTGGTGTCTGATTAGGGTTCCACAAAATGGGAAAATAAAGGAAAATTAAAGAAGTGAATGACTCAATGAAATTTGTGAGAATTTCATGCGGGATTGAAGGTTAGGATTAGATGTTGGAAGAGTAAATTACATCTAGTAGTCCACTAAAACTTTGTAACTGTACAGAAAACACCTAAAATGACTTAGAAACTCCCAATTTATTTTTTTTGATTTTTTGGACACTCCAACATATGATAAGAACATGGGGATGGCAATGCATGACTTTAAGGTAAAAATTGACCAAGGGAGAACCTATTAGAGGAAATCTTATATTAGTTATTAGTGATGGGTAAAACACTTCCAAGGCAAAAAATCCACATCAAACTTGGGATTTTTGCAAGTTATAAGTCTTGTGAAACTGGGCTCCAAGATTGGATCTAGTTGGGGATGTGTGCCTCTTGCTAGCATAGTGAGAATCTAGCTATCTCTTGTCATATACCAAAATTCCAAAAGGGGGCAAGGAAGGAGGAGAGAAAAAATAAGCCAATATGTACACGGAAAGGCACAACAATGGGACTATAAACAAGATAACCACTAAATCCAATGGCATGGAAGCACAAAGAAAATTTGAGTATAGTTGTAAAACAAATTTAGAACACTTGCAGGTTAGACCCTACAAAGAAGATCCATGGAACAAGGCCACAAATAAACTACGAAGAACCACTTGCCTCTATCAAAGAAAATCTTGAAGAAAGAGCTAAGGATCCTTAAGACAAAAGTGCATCCATGTTGTAGCTACAACAAATGGTACATCTTGCAAATTTCTAAGGTTAAGAGGATTATGCTAGAATTGAAAATGAAGATCTTCCTCTTCCCAACCAAGGTTAACAACCCAGTCTAAATGCATGGGGAAGAGAAGACTCTCACTTCCCATGCTAGCTTCATCCATTTGGTTGCCAACATTTTGAAATTAGTTGAAACAAAAATTGAACCCCTCAAAGTCACATACTTTAGGAAAATATACCTACCTAGACTTTGATTGGCATAAAGAGAAAGCTCATGGACTACACCACAAATTGGAAGGTCTCAAAGTTAGGTATGTCATCAAGTTGTACTACAATATGCTAGTCTTCAACTTGGCATGTGTGTTGTTTCTCAACATCATCTTCATTTATATTCTAGACCCACCTAAAAAATTTAAGTTTAGGCACATCACTATCATCCATAGTAGTAGAAGCTATACATTCATCACAAGCTTGGAAATCTTCATAATCACTATTATTCACATCAAACTCTTGGATAACATGTGGCCAACATACACCATTGTTATACATGCTAATGTTTTGCTCCATGCTTGGATCAGACACTTGATCCACATATCCATTATCATCATCAACATAAGAATCATACTAAAGGCACCTCAAGTGATGGACCAAATCCATCCCATAATGAGGATTCAAAATTTTTCCTCAAAACTAAACCTTTCCATAATTTTGTTGAGGAAGTCCCAAGAGACACAATGATAAGCCTTCATCAAGTCAAGTTTAAGAATGAATCCAAATTTTTTGTTTACCTCCAATGAATGAAGAACTTCATGAATATAAATGATAGTTAAGAATTTTTCGCCAATGAATGAACCCACTCTGCTATGAGAAAATCAGTTTAGGAAGAATTTATTGCATTCTTAGAGCAATAATTTTAGAGAATATATTATACACCAAATTGCAAAGGCTCATAGGCCTAAATTTTGAAAATAAGATAGCTCCAACCTTCTTAAGAATGAGGAATAGGAAGGTAGTTCAACTCTTTTAGAAGTTTTCTCTTCCCAATGAACTCTTTAGCAACCGCTATAAGATCCTTGGCCATAATATCCTAAAACATTTAGAAGAAATATATGAACCTATTAGGACCATGGGCTTTGTTACCTTCAAAGGAGAAGACAACCAATTTTATCTTGTCCTTCATTAAGAGATTCAACAACTCCATGTTATCATGGGAATCAACACTACTAGGAATGAGATTTAATAAGTCTTGTTGAATCTAAGAATCCAAAATGTTTCTTTTCCCAAGAAGATTATTGAAAAAATTGGTTGCTTTCTCCCTAATAGACGTTTCCTCCACAAAATGATCATTATCCACCAAAATATATTTAATTCTATGGACACTTGATACTTTAAGGTGGTCATGTGGAAAAATTTAGTATTTTGATCACCCTCCTTTAACCCGATGGCCTTGGATCTTTGCCTCCAATAGTCTTCTTCTTTAGCAATAAGTGTGTGAAGTTCACAAAGATCTTTTTCCTTTAACATAATCTCCTGATTCATACCCAGATTGTAAATTTCCTTCTGCACCAAATCTAATTGGGCCTTGATTTCAATTTTTTTGGGAAATGTTACCAAAATATTTTTTGTTCCATCTTCTGATATTCAATTTAACATTATTCAAATTCTTAGCCAACTAAAACATTGCAAAACCATCCAATCTAATTTTCCAACACTTAGCAAGTTTATCCATTAACTATGGGTGTTGGGTCCACATCTTTTCAAAGTGGAAGGGAAACTCTTTAATTTTTGATATCTTGTCAACACTAAACATAATAGGAGAACGATCTAAACCTATTCTATTTAGAGCTAATAGAGAAAAATAGTAGAAATTTAGTAGAAATGATATTTCCACAGTCCATGATATAGAATAGAGCTTTTGGAGAAAACTATGTGTAGCTTTTTTGGATCAACGTTTCAGATCACTTATTCTCTTCTTTTCTTCCTGATGATGGATCACGGAGTGTGATCCAAAACGTCAATCCAAAAAAACTACACATAGTTTTCTCCAAAATCTCTATTCTATAGAAGAAATTTAGCCAATTAGGTGATATCAAGGCATGATCCAACCTTACCTAAATAAAGGAAGAGTCCACCCTCTGATTTGACTAGGTAAAATCAACACCGTCTAGATCTAGGTCCATCAAGGCATTTTGGTTGATAAAGTCAACTAGATCTTTTCTACTGTCCAAAGGATTTTGATATCCTCCTTTCTTTTCATTATCCTTTAACTAGAGAATTAAAATCTCCCATAACCAACCATTTAACATCCATGTGAATTCTTGCGAGACCAAAGATTTCTTCTAGTGTTCCTAGAATTAGGTACATAAATATTGTATATAATCCATGAAGAGTTATATATCTTATGATGAAAAAGCATAACATGCTTAGAGTTCAAAAGTAGAAGAACACCATCAAGGATTGATGGGTTATATAGAGTTGCAATACCACTTGAGGCACCAACACCATACACCCCCACACAACTACTATCCTTGAAAAGTATGTTCTTGAATTTAAACACTCTTTCCATCAGTATTTTGGTCTCCTGAATAAGCATGATATCTAGTTTATTTTTCCTGGCTATGTTAGCAAGAAGGTCATGCTTATGAGGGTTATTCAATCCTCTCACATTCCATGAAAGGAATTTCATCTTTTAAGTTTTGGGGTACCCTTATTGTACAAGTCAATATGAGTAGTTTGGTTCCCACCCACCATATCCTTTTTCATTTCTCTCTCCCTACAGTACTTAAAGATGGTTCTGCCCTCGCTCTTGTGATCAAACCCATAATCAATAGTTTTCTTACTTATTTTCTACTTGGAGGATGAATCTACATTTTTTTGTTGTCTTTCCTAGCAAACGAAGAACCTTCTGTAGAATTTCATTTTTCCTTCAGCAAACCTTTAACAAAAGGGTTGCTAGACTCTTCTAATTTTGACTTAAATTTATTCACCTTGACTGAGTTTGAAACTAAAGTGAATCTTTCCTTTTTAGAGGTACAATTAGCTTCCCCCTCCTTAAGTGATTTTAGAGGAGACCCTTCAGTGTTAGAGATAGCCTTTTCCTCCAATTTTTGTTGCATATTTTCCTCCTACCATGAACCAACATCAACAGGGTGTGCCTCCTTTTCACTCTCTAGAACTAGTAGAAATATGGCAAATAAATGACCAGGTGACTAAAACTTTTAGTCATGTGACTAAAATTATACTATTTTTTTGCAACACAACTATAAATGACTAATTTGGTCATCAGTTGAAATGACTAAATAAATGACCAAATAAATGACTAAATAAATGACTAATTTGGTCATCACTAGTAAAAAACACAACTAAATAATTAGTCACACAAATAAAAATGACTAAATAATTAGTCACACAAATAAAAATTAGACAAAATGATATTAAAGTGGATAATAAAAAAAATATTTCGAATTGAGGGAGTGGGTTGTATTATAATATAATATAATATAATAATATATTATATACAATACAATATAATTTAATATATTATAATATAATACAATATAATATGATATTATATAATTTAATATATATTATATAATATATATATATATATATATATATATATATATATATATATATATTATTGGAATTTTTTGATAAAATGTAGAGAGGTGATATCCCCTTTTCTATCTTGGGTTATTCGTGATGGAAATTTTGCTCTCTTTTGGGATGATTCTTGGAATAATCATCAACCTTTGTCTAAAATACGTCTTCAAGAAATTAAGTTATTTTTGAGTCAAGCTTGGGGAGTAAAAGTTAAAGATTATATCAAAATTGACTATAATTCGGATATTAATAAAACTGTGTGGAGAAATTTTGATGATTTTCTGATTCCTCAAGAGCAAAAGGTTTTGCTTAAGAATATCTTGAAGGAAAGAAGAATTTTTATTTCAGGAGAAAAGGATAAACTTATATGGGTCCCATCAAAGTCTGGGCGTTATTTAGTTAAGCAAGGATATCTAAGTATCATTAGTAAGGATTCTAATTCAGTTATTAATTGGCCTTATAAGCTTTGTTGGAGTGGTCCTTGTCTGCCTAAAGCAGGAGCTTTTGCCTTGTTAGCCCTGAATTATAGAATCCTTACTAGTGATAGGTTAGCCAGGCTTGGGGTTGCTAACCCGTTCTTATGTCCTCTTTGTTCTGAAGTTGACGAAACAGTGGATTACTTATTACTGAACTATAATTTTTCTTCAAAAGTATGGTATTGGCTCCTTTCAAAATTGTTTTGGCAAGGCCCCCTTCCTTTCTCTCTCCTTCAAGTTTTTCAAAGTTGGCCCATCTTATTCACAAATTCTACCTTTTCTGCATTATGGTTGGTCTCGCCAAGTATTGTTATTTGGTCCCTATGGCTTGAAAGAAATACTAGAATTTTTTTAAAAATTAATAATCCCTTTGATGTAGTTACTGGTAAAATTGAGAAAATGATTTTAGAAGTAGTCTCAGCCTCATTAATTTCCAGAAAGGCAGGTTCTTTAGTTTTTACATTGTGGGATGATCTGATGTTAAAAAGTTGGAAACTATTAAATTTGCCTAATTCAAACTGTTTTAGTGCTGATATCAAGTTTGATAGGTCCTCCATCAAATGGATTCCATTGCCTGTTTCTTTTATAAAACTTAACTTTGATGGAGCAAGCAGAGGTAATCCTGGTAATTCTAGTGCTGGCTGTGTTCTAAGAGATCATAATGGTTTAATTCTAAGATCTTTGTCAGTAAAGCTTGGTATATGCACAAATAATGAGGCAGAGGCATTGGCATTAATAGTGGGTCTAAACTTAGCTATAAAATGTGGCATTACAAATCTTATAGTGGAAGGGGATTCCTTAAATTTTATAAGATCTTTTTCTTTTAAGTCTTCTCCCAGCTGGAAAATTGATTATATTTTAAAATTTGGAAGGAATCTATTGGATCACTTCCAATCTTTTAAAATAGTCCATACTTATAGGGAAGGCAACCTATTAGCAGATTTTTTGGCTAACTTTGCTTTTTGCACTAATGACTCCTCTAATGAATGGGACTCTAATTCTTTTTTTTTGATCCCTGGAGTAAGCAACATCTTGTCGAAGGAAAGTCATAACTAATTTGTTTAGCTTGTGATGCAGTTTTTTAGTGGAATTTTTTGTTTGTTAAAAGCTAGAACCACCTCTACTATGTGGCTTCCTCCATTCTGACAACTGACGTTGCTTTGTGTTTTGAGGATATCTTCATCTAGTGTGTAGTAATTTGGTTTATTTCTTGTTTGAAAGGTGGCAGCTCTCACACAATGGTAAATCTGTTTGCCTATCCAGAATTGGGAATATAATAGAGGGCTTATTGTTCAAACAACTTTAACACCCTTTCGCAAGGTCCAATCAATTTCAAAATATATTCATTATTCTTCATCGACAAAACATACAGTATCACCGATCGCCTCATTGTTGACTCCTTCATTGTGACTTACTCCCATCGGTAAAACTCTTCCCTCGTCTTTCGATAACACATCTCATACCAAAATGCATAACGCTAAACTTCATCTTCGGCAAGACTGCCTCAATTGACACTGACTCCACACCTTCGGCCAATACACCGATAACTAATCCCTCGGTGACACTTAACGTTTGTCACTCTAATCGGTGAGAATACATACTGTCGGCTCAACACTACTTCATTCACCTGATGGTTCTTCTCACACCGATGTCTTCTACTTTGCATATACATTACTCGACTTGCTATAGCCGGTAACCCATTGTTCTCATACCGAAATGTATAACTCTAAACTTCACCTTCGGCAAGACTGCCTCTATCGGCATTGACTCCACTCCTTCCGCCGGTACGCCGATTACTAATCCATCGGTGACACTTAATGTTTGTCACCCCGATCGATGATAATACATACTGTCGGCTCAATACAACTTTATTCACCCAATGGTTCTTCTCACACTGATGTCGTCTACTTTGCCTATACATTACTTGACTTGCTATGCTAGTTATCCAATGTATCTCTAACACAACTTCTCAGTTTCCACTGGTCATTCTTTGTATCTAATACCACTTACGATGATCTTGGTTTTCTTAATCCGATTTCTATGTAGAAAGTTTTTAATATATATGAGGATGCTGTCGAAAGGGCTATCACCCAGGTTTGTGATTTGCATATTTTACACTCTTCTAGGTCTAACTATCCATCTCAAGTAGTATCGCATTTTCTTTCTAATGCTATGGATCTTTTGCAAAGTTTCGATTTGGTAAGGAATTTGGGTCTTATGTTTGTTCAAGATGCTCTTTTTTCTGTAGAGACTTTTAATAATGTTATAGAGGATTATGATTTGCATTCGGGTATTGCTCTTTTGGAAGGTTTGTTTTGACTGCAGAGTTCTCTTCCGCCGCCCTGCAATGCACTATCTTTTCAATGTATTCTTGCATGGCCTCCAAAACAATTGTGTCTTGTCTTTCCAGAATTCTACTCATTGTCACAGGCAGGAATTGGGAAGGCAATTGGTAGATGATGTTAAAGAATTATTTAATGCTTGGAATTTCCTTCTGCATTATGTTCCTCCTCCTCCACCTCCTCCTTCTCAGCCAACATAAGAAGAGGCTCGTGATCTGTAGGGTATTCTTGTTGAAGATTTACAGGAGGACAATTAATATTTTTGTGTTTTGAAGAAAGATTAAGTTTTGTTATCTATCGATTTTATCAGTGGCTAGCTTGTAATAGTGTTGTTTTCACATAGCATTAATCTCGTAAGGTTCTGAGCCACATAATTTTTTGGGTTGACTCATCCTTTTGAGTCGATCTAGTATTGTATTTACTTAAAAAGGGCTACAATTGGAGGTTTTTTTTTGCCGATTCTTTCCTCCCGGTATGCCTTATTGAATCTAGCATTTTGTAAATTTTATTATATAATTAATATAATTTTAGTGGCTTTGCCACTTTTTCAATATATACATATTATATAATAATATAATATTATAATATATTTAATATAAATATTACATTATAATATAATATAATATTGTAATATTATATTATAATATTCTAATATTATATTATAATATAGGGGAGACCCTATGGTGAAATGGTGGGGCTCCTTGCCTATAGTGCCAACAACCCAGGTTCAAACCTCGCGGGGTCACCCTCTACCATGTCAACAATTGAGGGACCTAGGGGAGATCCTATGGTGAAATAGTGGGGCTTCTTGCATGTAGTGCTAACAACCCAGGTTCAAACATTGCGGGGTTGCCCTCTACCGCGTCAACAATTGAGGGACCTTACCCCCAATTTTTTTGTCGAGTGGGTGTGGTCTAGTGGTTAAGACCACTTGGTCATTATTGTGGAGACCAAGGTTCAAATCCCCCCAAAGACATCTTGGCCTCTAAATGGTTGTGGCTCTATGTAGGTGACTCTTGACACTCCGTGGTCCTTAAGTGGAGTGTGTTCAAATTCTGGTGTACTCTGGTCTTTGCAGCTTGACAGGGCATGGTAGTAGTGGTGTATAATGACAAATTCACCAGTGGCAATCTGTGCCACAAGCGACATGATTACAAAGGTGACAGACTTAGCAGGGCTACATCATTGGCGATCTGCACTACGATGGCAGTGGTAGTTCAATGGGGAGGAGGTCCCCCTTGTGACCTCCACTGGAGTGGGCCAGCCTAAAAATTCCCTCACTTATCGAGTAAAAAAATATATTATATTATAATATTATAATACTATCTTATAATATATTATATTATATAATATTATAATATTATAATATATATATATATATATATATTAAAGATAATGCCCTTGGTAAACTTTTTAATGTGACCAGTGACGCTGGTGCGATAGGCCCTTCGGCTCCACGTTAATGCTTTTTCTCAGAACAATGAATTGGTGAGGCCACAACATGGGGGACCTCATCCCCTAGCAAGAACACTTCAAACCCGCAAGCTCATTGGCCCAACGGGGGTTTGAACTCTGGTGGCCGCCACTACAACCGAGCAACTTAACCACCGAACCATGCCCTTATCGACAATATTATAATATTTATATTATATAATATTATAATATAATATGATATTATATTATTAATATTATAATATTTATATTATATAATATTATATAATATATTATATTATATAATAATATAATATTTTTAATAATCCCTAACCTATTTTAACTATATGGGCGCCAAAATTATACATATTTCATTTCACTTTCACTTTTGGCGTCCACCTCCATTTCATTTTCGTGCCCATGTGTTGGTTGAAATATATTATATAATAATATAATATTATAATATATTTAATAATCCCTAACCTATTTTAACCATATGGTCGCCAAAATTATACATATTTCATTTCACTTTCACTTTTGGCACCCACCTCCATTTCATTTCTGTGCCCATGTGTTGGTTGAAACCCTAAAAGTAAACCCTAACTTGGAAAGGCTCAAAACCCTAAACTATTGTGTTTCTTGGCCACAGAGAGACTCTACAGTTGATCGAGTAGGAACTCTCATAGAGCATGGCTGGCACAGAGCACCTAAGTGGCAGGTAAGGATTTTTATGAATCTTTGCTTAGGCTATGAAGCTTTTTCAGTGTCTAAACAAATTCATCCACTTTTCCACTCATTATTCATTTCATGCGTATATCATAATCTATATTCTCGATACATTGAGGATTGCATTTTATTTATGCATTTGATTTCAAAATAAACCAGCAATCGCACTATAGTGTGCAATGGGTACCTAGAAATGGCCTTAAAGGTCAATTGTTGGCTTAATAGTTTAGCCACTATGCATTGTGGCTAGCGGTGATAGTGTTGCACACTGTACTGTGCAATGGGTACCCATAATTGGTCTTAAAGGTCAATTGTCGGCTTAATTAGCCAATTGGCTTTTAGTGTGAGCTTCTGTGCGAAAATGACGGAAATGTTTCTCACGTTATAAAAAAGTTCATGCCGGAAGATTTTCTAAACTCGTCGGTTGTTCTCACGCTGGGAAAAAATCATGTCAGAAAAATTCTCATGTCGTTTAAATGTTCCCTGCTGGATGCTCTGGGATTTCTATTTTACACTTTTTCAAAGGAAAAGGAAAGGGAAAATGGTTGAAAGCAAATAACTTAGGCGAGCATATAAAATTGCAAGATTTGAGGTGAGTTGGAAGGGAGTGCAAACATTAAAGAAAAGATTCGCCTTCCAAGGAATCGATCCAAGGTAGTGGAGGAATTTTTTTTTTAAAAGGTATTTGCATCAATTCTTTATTTTTTTAGTACAAAAACTAAAAATCTACTTGCTGCAATTTCCTTAACCACAGAAAAATAGAAACCCCATTGCTGCCTTTTTAAAAAATATGCCAAAATTTAATTCAATGTAAGATATTTAAATTGCCTCTTTCCTTGAATTTATTTTTAACAGGTAGAACTATTTCCTTAATTCTTTAGATAAAAGGGTTTTCAAAGAAAGATCATGTGGTTTCTGATTTATAATTTTTAAGTAAAACAAGGGTTCGATCTTATAGAGAATATAATGAGGGCAACCATATAAAAAAATTAGGTTGCAATGATAGAGATTGAAGAGATCTAAGTCCCATGGAAACCTTTTGTTATAAAATGACTTCTTTGAAGAGATTTTCATTACAACTCTTCTTAAGAAAATTGAGTGGCCTTTTGTTTTGGTCATTACAGTCATTTTTCTGCTAAATCACTAGCGTTGTGGTAACCATCATCTTTGAGTTAAAGAATGATATGGCACTAAAATACCTTAGATACAACGATATGTGTTTGTGCATTGAAATTTGGTCACATAATTTCTAATTAAGAAAATCTGTCACGTAACACAAGGATCTAAGGGAACTACTAGCAGAGGGAAAATTAAGATCTCCATTTTGTAAGTCTTTTTTATATTTTTTGTTATGTTAAATATGGTAGACAATATGCAAAATTTAGGTTGTGAGAAGACTTGCAATGCCATTTTCCATGCTTTTTCCTATAATATCCATGCATTCCTTTTTGAAGAGTGATCAAATTGGGGCCACTGGAGTTATTGCACAACTGACCTAACTGACAAAGGGCTATTTTCAATAAAATTACACTCTGATCAAAAGCTTTTGTCTTGTAGATCACATTTTTTTATTTAATATTTAAAAACATTTTGTGTTTCTACCACATGTAGCATCCTTGGGACACATCCCCTCCCTACTGTGGCTGTCCTAAATACTATTGTCAGTGAGACATTGAATGTATTTGATTTGCCAGTGAGGCTTAATGAAGTAAATTTTTTTCAGAGTGATCAATCATATTTGTTCAAACATTTTAGTCTTCATTTCATGGTGCTTCTCTCAACATTTGAATATCTATGATACTTGAAGTTTATATGCATAAATTTGTGAGGATTAATTAAGTTAGATTTGATTTGTAACTTGAATCATTGATTCACCCAAATAAATGACTACAATGACTAAATAAATGACTACCATGACTAAAATAAATGATTACCGTGACTAAATAAATGACTACAATGACTAAATAAATGACTACCATGAATAAATAAATGACTAAATAAATAAATAAATATACTAAATAAATAAATGACTAAATATACTACCAATTGACGACAATTAATGATTACAATGACTAAATAAATGACTAGTTAACAACAATCAATGACTAAATTAATGACTAAATATACTACCAAATTAATGACTAAATATACTACCAAATTACCAAATATACTACCAAACTAATGACTAAATATACTACCAAATTGATGACTAAATATACTACCAAATTAATGAGTAAATATGCTACCAAATTAATGACTAGAATTTGTTGTCATAAATTTGGTTGCGAGATAAATGACCGACAATAAACTACCAATGGTCACGTGACCAAACTAATGGTCACATGACCAATTTTTGGTAGTTTTTTTAGTCATTTATTTATGTTTTTCTACTAGTGTAGGTCAGGAATACCTTCAACATTTAGGTATGCGTTATTTATCACAAGACCTACCTCCTCTCTTTCCATCTCCTCCACTAGAGTTTCTTGCAAGTTTTTATTCTCCTATAGCGACTCATCTTCAATAGAGAAAATTTTTAAAGCCTCCTAGACGTTCTCAAGGACAATGCCTTCTTGAAGCATGGGTTCCTTGAGTTCTCCTTCTGAGAAGGTTTCTTTAAATTCACTTTCTAAGATATCTTGCTTCTCCCCTTTTGCACTCTTCCCGACCTCAAGATTTGATTTACCTTGACTTGCCTTCCCAGAAACCTTACTTAGAGGGTAGTATTTCACCCAATGACCTAACTTATTATATCTATGGAATCCAATAGGGGATTTTTTAAACTCCAAAGGCTTCTTCTAGACACCCATCTTCAAAGATACATGGATATCTGTGAAGGGAGAATGTTAGTAGTATCTATACAAACACAAATTCTAGAAAACACCATACATTTTCTAGTTTTAGTCACATTGTCTATACCCAAGAGTTGGCCAAAGGCACTACCAATAACTTTAAATACCTCTTCCTAGAACTCCATGGGAAGCCTAGGTAGTCTAACCCAAACTAACACAACATTGAATGATTCTTTAAAAGGATCAAAACTTGGGTGCCATTTCTTGAGAACCAAGTTAGCTTTTCCCAAAAAACCATGGACCCCCCACAAGAACACTAGAAAGGTCCTCCTCACAAGAAAAGGAGAAAGAGAAGAAACCTTTGGTCATTACTACAACATTTAGTTGCCCATTGATATGCCAATGTTTCTTCATCTAATCTCACTAAATCTACATTTGGTCAGGGCCCTATGAATTTTCTAATTAAGAAAGTTCCCATTTTGATATGCCTCTTTTAAAAATAACATTCTGACTTGAATATAAAACTCACCTTATTCAGGACCCACAATGAGGGCAGTAGGGGATTCAAGAAAGCCCCTTTCTCCTTACATTGAAGTGTGATTCTTGAAAAATGATGTCCAAGCTTGATCACTTGGGGCTCATGCAAAAGGATCTCTGTATGACTCATGCAACTCATGAGATGGATTTGGATCGAGACTAGATCCTTCAAGAACCTCATAGATGACCTCAGGCTCCAAACTTACAAGTCTTAGTTCCCCTATCCACCTTTGCTGAGAGGAGGCCCACCTTCTAACACCCTTCATCCTATCAGGAATCTAAATTCTAGTCCACCTTCAAAGATTTTTGGTTTGCAAATTTAAAATCTTTCTCACTCACTTCCTCTCCTACTTCACCACTCTCCATGTCTCACCTTATTAGAAGTATTAGCATGTTGTTGACATCAATGTTATTGATAATAATATCATTGATATTGATATATATCTATTAGTTGTATTTGCCCATTTTTATATTGAAAACAATAGTAGATATAAAGTTTAGATAATATTATTAGATTTAGGCTTAATTTTATTTCTAACTATGATAATTGAAAAGACTCTTATCTATAGTTGATATAATTTATATTTTAATTATGGTAGTGTGTTATTGTTAGTAAAGAAATAATATCTACTGAATAAGATTAAACACGAGTTATTGAGTATATAATTTTGGAAAAGATTAAGTAAGCTAGGGATGATTTGTTGAAAATATATTCTTGTAATTTTAGGATTATATAAAGAATTAAATATTAAAGGATTTTATTATTTCCTTTTTCTCATAAAGAAATTGATTTGAATATTGTGGAAAAATTTAGATTTGTTGTATAATTGAAGGACTAATCAATGTTCATATAATGATTGAGATCTTAGATTAACTATTAAGAACTTTCCATGGTACTTTGAAGACTATAGTGTGTACTCATTTTGTAATATGACAATTTGACCATGCAATTTATTATCTTTTCATTTGACTACTAGGTATTAAAGAATAAGTATAGGAATTATTGTTTTATATGTTTACACTTTTAGAATATTTACTAAACATATTCTCTAACCTTGCCCACTAGGGATCTTGGTGATAAAAAAACAATAAGTATTCTATCATTATTCAATAATTTAAACTAGTCATTCAAACCAAACCATATGCAATGTTCAATGTTCATGATCTCTCTGGTTCACATCTACATGTCAACTATTAGGATTGAACTACTATATCTAATGCTTAACATAGCTACAACAACAACATCTATGGCATCATATTTATAAATCACTAAGGAGTAATAAGGATGTCTTATAATTATAATTTAAATCTAAGTAAATAGGAAATATTCCTCAGACTAGAATGAACAACTGTTTAAAGTCAAAAGAGTTATCACCAATAAGGGTCTAGATAAATTTTTTATTTTACTTAGTTAGGAGTATGCACTCTAGAGAAATAGTTAACAAAGTTTTAGTGAAAAAAACAAAGTTTTATTAAGTTAGTGCTTTCCTTAGTGGTAGTAGTTGAAGAGAAACTATTTGGGGAAAAGGGGCCCTAGGAAGGGTTGTATACCACTAATATAGTTCACATCAAACTTAAACAAAATTAGAAATACATATATATTATACCTTGATCCTATGGATATGAGTATGTAGGAAGTCTAGGTAAACTAAGGAGGTTCCTAATACTCAATTTTTCATGTACAATATTGGTAAGTTTTCGTAAAACTAAATTGACCAACATGTGTTAATTAATATAAAAATAAGCAACAAAGAAATTTAATTATATTCTTTGATACTCAGAAGAGTTCCAAGTGAACTGTAAGTCTCTGGCTAGAGATATATGTTTGTCTATCCCATTGGACAAATATATTTACCTATTCTATTTTGAAAAAATGTGTTTGCTTGTACCTTTGGACATATGTATTTGCTTGTCCTATTTGGATATATGTGTTTGCCTTTTCTGTAAATGGTTAAGAAAAGATTAGTATAGTTTTTAATCATAATACAGGTTTAGATTCTAACAACCTAGTTGCGTTGTTACATATGGCATCAGAGTGTTGGGTTTGAAAGATAGGCCTTAAGCTTGCTATGACACACAAGTTGAATGCAATGTATGCAATTAATAAATCATGGAAGATGAGCATGATTTGTTTATAATTAAACCTTGATTTAATAAATTGTGTCCTAATTATACATTATATAAATGAGTGGATCAAAAGCAAGGAAACAAAGAACAAGGAAGACTAAAGGGTCTAAATAGACAATTAAATAGGAAGAAAAATATTCTATCCCACTAATTCAAGAAGAGGCAATTTGGTTGTCTAACACTGAGACTTTGGCATCAGTTATGAGTTGGGTCAAACAAAATAAGAGAAAACAAGCAAAAATTATTCTTATAACAAAACCAAAAATAAATATACCTTCAACAACATGTGATATGCCTTTTGGCTATGGATGCAATGCCTCTACTATAAGTATGGAAGTGTGGATGGAGTACCTATGAGTGCATCATATTGGGAAATGTTTACATATCAATTCTAATGAGGAAGAGCTAGAAGAAGTAGAATCTGAATAAGATTTTAATCTTGTAATAAAAGACTTATTATAAATAAGGATGATGAATGATCTAATTATGTATTTGAATAAAAAATTGTATTGTCTTCCTATTAAATTGTGTGCAATTGTCAAATATTGATTAAAACATGTTTCTAACAAGAAACCTAAAATGGCAAGGACTAGAGCATCTCATGCTGGAACTGCTTGTGCCTAGAGGGTAGATCCTAATGAACAATAAGAAGCACTAGTAAATAACCTATTAACTGAGCAAAGAGACAAAATAAATACTTTGGAGCAAACCATTAATGAACTTAGGGCAAGGAAAATGAATATGGATAATGAAGCTAGAATTTGATAACTTAGGAAATTTGAACAATTTAGAGGAAAACCTCCTAGGAAATGCCAATCCAATTCAGAATGAATTGAATATAGTTGCACCTAGGTAGGAATTGGCAATTATGAAATTGTAAAAAGATCCAAATAATATTACACCCCTAAAGTTTGATGAAAAATAGTTAGGTGAAAGAGAAAAAACTATTGAAATGATATGGAAAAATATTTTGAGCTAAGGAATTACACAAACAGTTAAGGCTTTGTGGGGAGCCTATCAACTAATCAGAGAAGCTACAAATTGGTGCATAAATATTAAATAACAAAATGGTTAACTATTAAAGATAATATAACCTGGGAGGATTTTGTTCTACATTTCTATAAAAGATGGTTGCCTTAGATACTTTTTGATGAAAAAATGACAAAATTTCACAACCTTAGACAAGGTTCCTTGTTAGTGCAATGGTATTGGGATAAATTTATGAAACTATTGAAATACAACCCAATGTGTCAAAAAGATGAAAGATCCCAAGCAAGGAAATTTCTATTAGGATTAAATGCTACATTGGAGCAGAGGTAGATATACATTGTCATAAAAACATGAATGAAGTACTAGAAATATCTTTGAAATAGTAATGAAAGATACAATCTCTAGTTATAGCAAGACAATTTTAATAACAAAAACATGAAATTTTTATTTAACAGGTAACAAGTGTCTAGGGGAAGCCAAACTTTTGATAAAAACCAAAGGACAAACTCTTTAGAAAGAAAAGCACCTTCAAATCAAAACTGAGGAAATGGTTACATGCAGAATAATAACAAAGGGAACAATAAAATAAACCATCCAAGGGGTAATGAAATAACTAATTTTCCACCACAACCCAATGACATTAGGAATGTTCCTCTAAGGAATATATTACTGTGAGGATAACAAAACAATGGAATGTGTTGATGATGACGGAAATAAAGTCAGGCTGCAAGGCCTTTAGCCCAATAAATGTGGAAACAATCTCAACTATGCAACTTAAAAAGACAAGAAGGAAAGGAGCCCAATTGTTCATGGTCACTTTAGACAAGAAAGAGGAAAAAGTCACCCCAACTTTTGAAATTTTTCCTTTTTGTCAAGAACTTAAGGATGTTTTTATCGAGGAATTACCAAGACTCCCTCCTAAAAGAAAATTTGACTTCTCCTGTAACATCCACGTTCTAAAAACATAGTAAAACTAGAAATTTACCATAGAGTAATTCAACAAGGTAAAAATGAGAGAAATTTTTTCTTTTATTTAACATATAATCAAGTAACAACAATTACAAGATTCTCTTACATAATACAATAAATCATGTTGTCTTTCTCAATTACAATATCTACATAAGTAAATCAATTACATAAACAAATTTGGTATAATTACTACTTCTGAATATCTGACATCTTTATCACAAGCCCTGACATGTTTTCTTCTTGGAGAGACAGAGAGTATCTTTCCAGTGATTTACCTCCATCCACAGACCGACGGTCTCCCACACATCTTCCACATAGGAAGTGGCCCTACCCTTCACAAGGAATATAGACCAAAGGTGACTGTAATGCCCCACATGAACACCTTAGAGAACGATACATCTACGCTATGCAAAAACGGAATAATTTTTTTTTTAAATGAATAAAGTGACAAAGTAATGTTTAACACATCTAAATACATCCTTTGATCTAACGACTAGTCCTCTAAGATATCATGGGAGCATTACTTTACCAAATCAAACAACATAATCTGACATACATCATTAACTAACATCAGTAGAACATTCTAAACCTAATGCACTAAATCAATAACGTTTACATCAAATAAATAATCATTAGGATCTAGTACATAGTTACAATTTCTTCTCACATACGAGTACATCATTACATTGTTACTTAACACCTTCTGAATATAAAGATTATAAATCAACTGATACACAGACAAGAACATGAATACAACTCACTTACTTCATACCTGGTACAAGACGGTTGACACGCACGATACAACATCCTCGCACACGAACAATAGCAAGGAGAAAAACCAATGGATAAAAGCTCTTCCACCCGACCATGTGGAACCCTGAGGTCCACTTTCGAGAGTATGTTCTTGTAATTAAGTTGTTATGCAAGATGGTGATTGCCTTGCAGTATTACATATACATGTGGATATGAGGATAATTGTTTTTGCAAGATGGTTAATGCCTTGCATGGTTTATGAATCCTCGTTGTTTTGATGATGTTTTCTTGCTTGTTGGTTAGGGTTTCTAGATGCAGGTAGGGGAGTGGCTTTCAATGTGGGGCCGGTGCCCAAAGTGGCTGTCAGGATAACCCATTGAAAGTTGTTAATTAAGTGAAAACCTAAAATGAACTGGGGGGAAAGGGTTAATTACACATTAACAAGATAATTGGATTTCCTCTCCCATGCCTGTAGTGCTTGTTTAGACTAAGGATGGGTAGAGAAGGCCTGGTTGGCATGATCAACTTCCTTGTCCTCATGAAAGGAAGGTTGATTCCGCATGTGTCACCCTATGGGGCCGGCGCCTAGTGAGAGGCTGTCAGGATAACCATAGATGGGGGCCTGCACCTAGTGAGAGGCTGTCAGGATAACCCATGTCAGGACCATGTGATGACACTCTTCCTACTGTAGCCTAGCATTCCCTAGTTGTACTCTTCCCATTCGTTATGTGCTTGCCTCTGGAAGTGCTGTTAAGTTGTGTGTGATATTGACTTGTGTTGATGGAGTTATGAGTTGTCTTGTTCTTATAGTCTACCGTCTACCTGATTGTATGTTGTAGTGGGAACCTTATGTTAACTCCTAGCTCGGTGGGTGGACCTCAGGGTTCCACATGGTCGGGTGGAAGAGCTTTTATCCATTGGTTTTTCTCCTTGCTATTGTTCGTGTGCGAGGATGTTGTATCGTGCATGTCAGCCGTCTTGTACCAGGTATGAAGTAAGTGAGTTGTATTCATGTTCTTGTCTGTGTATCAGTTGATTTATAATCTTTATATTCAGAAGGTGTTAAGTAACAATGTAATGATGTACTCGTATGTGAGAAGAAATTGTAACTATGTACTAGATCCTAATGATTATTTATTTGATGTAAATGTTATTGATTTAGTGCATTAGGTTTAGAATGTTCTACTGATGTTAGTTAATGATGTATGTTAGATTATGTTGTTTGATTTGGTAAAGTAATGCTCCCATGATATCTTAGAGGACTAGTCGTTAGATCAAAGGATGTATTTAGATGTGTTAAACATTACTTTGTCACTTTATTCATTTAAAAAAAAATTATTCCATTTTTGCATAGCGTAGATGTATCGTTCTCTAAGGTGTTCATGCGGGGCGTTACATCTGGTATCAGAGCCAGGTTTCTAACACTGGGTACTCTGGGATTATATTAGCCCATCAAGCTACACTAGTTGCTTAAACTCTCAAGATTATGTTCTTCCCTTTTGTCATCCTCACCTATCAACCCGAGGTTGTCCCTTGGCGGTGTCTACATAGGTAGGTGCCTAAAGGTCGAGGTAGGGGTAGTTGGCATGTAGAGATCCATTCCCCTGCATATGATATCTACCATACAGTTGAAGAAATGCATGAGTCAAGGTTGTCAGTTGTTTGCCATGAGGGTGAACAATTTGGAATTAGGGGAGAGTCGAGAGATGTCTCTCGATGATCATCCTATCCTTAAGGAGCTTTGGTTGTAGCTAGAGGAGTTGTCAGGTAGAGGACTAGATGCTGGTACATCCCCTTGTGAAGTATGCATTCTTGGATATTCTTAGTGCTTATGTAGAGTCCTTATTGTATGGAATAAAAAGTTGAGGATAACCTGACGTTGTTCCCTCCTTCCTCGTTGGGTGGCTAGTATCTAGTCATGCAGTGTTGTATAGTGCAATTTCAAAGATTGTGTATTTTCCTTATAATTATTGATGATTTTCTATTAATTGAAAAGGGCCGACACTTTGTTTATATTTGATTGTGATGGTTTAGCCACACCTTGTGATCTTCATTTGTGCGTAACCCTTGTGGTTACATTTGGTTTAGTGTTGAACTGCGCGCATTTCTTGTTTTGTTGATGAAATTTAATCTTTATTTTTATATTTGTTTATGACTTTGGTGGCTAAACTATTTTCTCCTTATTGTTTTCGATGTCGGCCATGTGTCGTATTGTGATTCCTCTCCAAGAAGGTATGAGGCGGACTTGGTGAGTGTATACGAGGAAGCAGATGCAGGGAACCGTGAGGAATGGGATATGTGAGGACTATTTTATGGAGGCTAACTACTTTATACAACAGTAGTTAGGTCATTGTTGTTTTGTTTCGATGGTCTATCATTGAGTGTGTGCCCTAACACCACCAAGCCACTAAGTGTGTAGTATGGTTGTGTGAGATAGCTGTTGGCTCTTGGCTCATGGATTAGTAGGTCACTTACCGGTGACTAAATGGACCTTTGTGTAGCCTTGAGACGTGATTCCTGGTAATTTGAATTCGTGTGCATATGAAGAATGTGTGTTAAAACATGAATATAGTATTATAAAACTATAAATGTGGTTCCATGATTGTAAAGGTAAAAGAAAATCATTATATGAAGATTTTTCTGGTAATAGATCACATGCACAGATTGTGCTCCCATGTTTGCATAGCATCGTGGAAACTGTCCAAACTCGTTCATATTTGTTGCAGGCTTCCAGGAGAAAGCCTGATCCTGGGGGGGAGGATGTAGTGCCCCTCACCTTGCCTTCTATTGGACTGATGGTTCTTCTAGTAGGATTGGATATCATGACATTGGACTCACTGTTATTATGCTGAGTTGTTTATGGACCTATTGCTATGATGATGATTGGTGATTTTGGATTACTAATATTTTATGTTTCACAGTTTGATGGACATATTTGGTGTAATGGATTAATGTTACTTCTGAGTTTAAGGTGATATTTAATCATGGTTGTGATGCTTTAACAATAATTGTTAGACTAGATCATACTGAATTGATTATTCTATTTTCTTGTAGACAACTGAATACTTAATTGTGGATGGATTTAGGTAAACAGAACAGTGTCGCATTACTCGTGTCTGAGTACCCTGCCACGCTACGATTTCTATTTACTGTGTGCATGACTTCATGTTTGTATATAAATGTTTAACCTGGAGGTTTGCTGCAAGATGCAGGTACCGGGCATCGACTCCACCTGAACTAGCAGGTCTGAGCGTGCCCTAGCCAATGGAATTGTTGATCGGAGTTAGCATAAGGTTCCCCAGTCATCCGTCGTCTTTGTAGAGGATAAGTCTTCAGTTTTGCGTCTAGTCGTTGTTCTCAGTTTCGGTTGTCTCCATGGGTTGTCATCTTGCTTTCTTTGCATGCTTGATGGTCGAGTAATTGTATGTTTTATGATTGGTTGATTGTGGTATATAAATCGATAAATTTGATTAATGTCTACTAAATAGATTTGTAAATAATTATTAGTTGTTAAATAACAAATATATATTAATTATTAAATAAATAAAAATAAATAATAAAGGAGATAAATTAGTTATCCTGACAGCCTCTCACTAGGCGCCGGCCCCATAGGGTGACACATGCGGAATCAACCTTCCTTTCATGAGGACAAGGAAGTTGATCATGCCAACCAGGCCTTCTCTACCCATCCTTAGTCTAAACAAGCACTACAGGCATGGGAGAGGAAATCCAATTATCTTGTTAATGTGTAATTAACCCTTTCCCCCCAGTTCATTTTAGGTTTTCACTTAATTAACAACTTTCAATGGGTTATCCTGACAGCCACTTTGGGCGCCGGCCCCACATTGAAAGCCACTCCCCTACCTGCATCTAGAAACCCTAACCAACAAGCAAGAAAACATCATCAAAACAACGAGGATTCATAAACCATGCAAGGCATTAACCATCTTGCAAAAATAATTATCCTCATATCCACATGTATATGTAATACTGCAAGGCAATCACCATCTTGCATAACAACTTAATTACAAGAACATACTCTCAAAATATTATCCATAACAATGCATCAACATCACATCCGTTACAGTACTCAATGTCTCCCCATTCACAAAATCCAATTCAAAAATCCAATACAAATAAATACAATTAAAATGGTCAACAAGCCATCCACAAGGGAATTACTACCACCCCAAGGTACATTCACAATCAGATCATGCATCCTTCACGTTACCCTATGCCTCATACATGACTAGAGACAACATAACATCATATATTCAATACACATAAAAACACTATACTTGAAAACCAATCACGTTATACTATGCCTCTAGACTGACAACCTAACAACTTGCACAGTAAACCCCATTACATCCAACAATCTCCTTACAATGTTAATAAACCCACTATCGAGTCTATTTAATCAAACTTCAATTAATAAAACCTTCATAAAGATATTATAATAAAATCGTTACCGAAATCATGACAATTTAAATTAACTCTGTAATTAATATCACCTATTTTCTATATAGTTCAATGAATTAATTCGAATAACTTAACTAAAATAATAATCTACATTTGATTTTGCACTTTTAAAACTAACAATCATTCAAATACTGCAATTTCTCATTTGACTTCACCCATACATTTTCTGGACCGCTTGGAGTTGACACAACATCATCTAACTAATAATAACAATAATATTATTAAACAATAATAATAATAATAGTAATAATAATAATAATGCAACCTTAAATCATTCAATAGCAAATATTTTGACCTAAAGAGAAAGAAAATTCTTATTTAGATGCTATTGGGTGGACTTATTGGGAGAAACCCGTCCTATTTTTTGAACATCCTGTTCGCACCCACAGAGGACCAGACTGGATCATGGACTGGGTTCGGACCAGACCCGGATCCGGATGGAAAAGTGACAGATCCAGTAACTTAGATTCATATCCTTTAATTAAATCAAATTGCAAAAAGACCACTAATGTCCTCCATTCCAAGCAATTGCTCCAGATGAGAGGTTACCAACTCAACGCAATTTAGAACTTGATTTCAGATTTTCTATCTTTTTGGAAGTTATATTTGATATTTTTGGACATCTTAACAAACTCAACTCAAACACTAGACGAAAGTCACCACAGCACAATCAAGGTAAAATAAAAGATACTGTGTGGAACTGAAAGACCAAAAATTGATTATGATACCTCTTGATTTTTTTTGTATTCAATATCAACATTTTGACTTCAATGGCCTGACACCAATGCAACATACCGGCACAAGAAAATTATGGCACTCTGATGAAATACTAGAGCAAGAAGACACATGACAGAAAGAATTCACAAGTGCACTTCAAATTAACTGTCTCAACCCCAGGATGACACCAGCTACAGGAAGAAAAACTCCTGCATGGTTGGAGGCAAAACAGTGAAACAACCTAAGCTAGTGTGTGATCTTTTACAGTCATGTACTAAAAGAGTCAAATTAGTGATCCTATATGTATTTTATGTTGTTTTTGACGTAATCAGGCATATGGCTAACAGGATCCCAGACCTCTAGAATATACACTAAATCTCATGATTAAATTCTAAGAAGATGCTCAGAACTCATACTTTGGCACAGAAGAGATGAGATGAAATGTCAGAAACTAATGAATTAATCTTCCACCGGAGATGGGAAGTGACAGGTCAGTTAAAACCCAAACCATCTAGTCGAATTCTATGCCACAGGAGCATCTTGAGCTGCCAACCAAAACCCTAGCCAATCAGATGTCAGAGAAATAACCTGAGGTAACAGAAACAAAACTTAGAAATGTTCGTAGCCAGTACAGGCCACACCACAAACAGTGGAACTGAACTGCCTGTGGTCATTTCTGGTTACTGATACCTTGTTAATAGACATGTCAACCATGTGCAGATCGACATGGATTCTATACTCCCCATAAAATGTTGGAAGAACTATCCAAGGAGGGAATAATAGATGTACAGAAATTATTAAATAGGGCGTAACACTATTCAAGTAAACCCCCCCTCATTCAATTCCGGCATGTTGCAAGTGGTCAACACAGTAGCAGATAACTCTACAAAGAAGGGACTTAATATGGCATATATCAGAGTATTTCAACAATATATTACTCCTTAACCAAAACAGTCCATGAGAAAGTTCGGTAATAAAGAATGTAAACAGGCTTTCATTAGTGCTACAGATGAAAATGTTGGGTAGGGATCAGAAATCCCAAACAGGACACTGGGTTTAAACATATGTACTGTCTCCTAGTTACAGCTAATGCTGATGTAGTGAATGACTTAAAAAGCAATGATTGCCAAAAAAAATGCTTTACTACTAATTTCTTGCCCGTGCGGCTAGCTTGAAGACACCATAACCTTTATCATTGATTAATATGTGAACATGGTTGACCTGCTTGCCCGTTACACGACACTAAACAAGGCAGATAATGCCCTAAACTTTATCACTGAGACACCTGTTAAATCTGTGCTGGTTGTATGGATGTGTTTTGGTCAGTTAGGACAATTCTCCCTTTTCCTCATTATTCTACGTATCATGTATGAACGCCAAACAATGAACCAGCCTCAAAGCTGCACATTTTGTCGCTATTCGATATAATAATATAATTCAATTTGTCTTAGGTGGGTAGTTGGGTGGTTGGAGAAGGGAGCCCAACCTCCTTTTCGACAATTTTATTTCGGCTGTTTCTGCATGACACTCGCATCAATGCTTTGCTAATTTCTTACTTCCAATCAAATAGTTTTATTCAGCATAGGGTTAAATTCGATGGTCAATATACACATTGTGGCCACAAATTTTACATGACCTTAGTGGTGGTGGCCGATGTATATATGATGACACTTCTTTAATATAACAGACGCATGGCAACAATAATGATGGATAATCTTAAATTAGAGATGTCATTACTTACAACCACCAGGCGGACTCACTAGAAACTAGCACCCCTAAATACAGGAACATAATTTCTGGAGTCATTAATGTGCTTTAACTTATTGCATACTGGAACGCAGTTCTCATCATAGCTATAATATGCATTGAAAACATAGATCCTGATAGACGCAGGTTGAAATAATGATTAGAAAGTGAATGTAATCGCTTAAGGCCTTGACGAACTCCATTACGGACTTGTGGATATGGCATTTGATCCAGTGTTGACTATTGTTACGGACAATTTCTTGACTGTAGTAGGGTTAAAACAAAATGAATCTAAGAAGCATAGAAAAACAGAGAACTAAATGAATTTAGATAGCTTTATTTCCCACCACCGCACTCTATATTCCTGTTCTAGATAACATTACAGTTATGAGCATGAGGTGCACTGAACTTTGGATTATCCAGCGAATTATAAGGGAGGCAGTTTGATAAATTCTCAATATAAATTGTTAATACTGCGTATAAAACTTCAAACATAAACGTTTCTTCTTCAACTATTAACATCGCTGCCCTAATATAATGGTGACTTAAATTAAATAGTAGATATAAACTTCAGATATAGTGTATGGGAATTATACATATTTCACCCTCAACTAAGACCCTTATGCACTATCTTCTACGGCCCACTATTATGTGTGCATGGTTGAACATCTTGGCCGCGCTGGCCATCTGAAGGATACCCTAAACTTTATCTTTGAGATACCTATTAATTCACACTATGGTTGTATGGCTGCGTTAACTTAATGACTAGATCTCAAATGAAAATAGGATTCAAAGTATTTCACAACACTGCTCTTTGAATTGGATCCTAAAAATGTTATGCAACCAATGTTCTCCTCTCAAACATCGATGCTGAAGTGGGCAGGTGCAGTAAGTTAAATGATATAGAGATTAATGAAAATAGAGGTATTTATCCAGATCTATATTCTATTATGGATAATCTTGAGAAACAACAAGGGCATAGGGTATACGAAGTAAATATTGAGAGGGGATATAATGGCATGAGAAGTAAAAAGTAAAGGTTCAATAAGCATTGGAATTTAGTACTCGTAGTAGAACTAAGGTTTGAGCATTGGGATATCGTCTACTGATGCGGTGCACAAGCAGACATTATTGCGTGTGGGGTGAATTGCAAATTGTATATCCAAATCTTGGCCACATTAAAAGATAAATTTTCTTTATCCCCTTTTTATTTCGTAATCATAGATATAAGAGATAGTGAAGATTTGACCAATATTTTTGGTACAAGTAAGAAACATAAAGTAGTAAATCCTTGAATTTAAGCAGAATTTGAGCACAAGGTCTGAGAGATGGAAGGAATACAAATATGGCCATACAATGGTAATAACTACAAAATCTGCACAAACAGATTCTTTGAGAAGACATTGAAATTTTCAGGCAAATGCAGTTATCAAGCATACCACTAAAACTGAAATAAGATACAGAATAAAGGAACCTATTTTCACTCGTTTGACAAGATTACCGGTTTGATGCTGCTCCCAGATCCCGGCTTGCAGCTCCAGCCTCCTTCTAGAGCCTCCTCCCCAAAACTCCTTCCTCTCTGCTTGTTTTATAGTATTCCCTACCCTGATTGTTTGTACTCCAACAAAACACACAATCCAATGCAACCCCAAAATACAGCTTACTTTCATTTAATTTTTAATAATATTACAATATAACCCCTATACTTTTATTTACTCAAGGGTAACTTTCATTTAATTTAGTATTTTGTAGAGATATTTAATATACAACAACTCATATTACTTTATTTAATCATTTATTTACTTGACCCCATATATTTACTTTCATATTTATTTTATTAATTATAAAACAATTTCCACAACTCATAATGCCACTTTATAACTAATTTATCTCCTTTATTATTTATTTTTATTTATTTAATAATTAATATATATTTGTTATTTAACAACTAATAATTATTTACAAATCTATTTAGTAGACATTAATCAAATTTATCGATTTATATACCACAATCAACCAATCATAAAACATACAATTACTCGACCATCAAGCATGCAAAGAAAGCAAGATGACAACCCATGGAGACAATCGAAACTGAGAACAACGACTAGACGCAAAATCGAAGACTTATTCTCTACAAAGACGATGGATGACTGGGGAACCTTATGCTAACTCCGATCAACAATTCCATTGGCTAGGGCACGCTCAGACCTGCTAGTTCAGGTGGAGTCGATGCCCGGTACCTGCATCCTGCAGCAAACCTCCAGGTTAAACATTTATATACAAACATGAAGTCATGCACACAGTAAATAGAAATCGCAGCGTGGCAGGGTACTCAGACACGAGTAATGCGACACTGTTCTGTTTACCTAAATCCATCCACAATTAAGTATTCAGTTGTCTACAAGAAAATAGAATAATCAATTCAGTATGATCTAGTCTAACAATTATTGTTAAAGCATCACAACCATGATTAAATATCACCTTAAACTCAGAAGTAACATTAATCCATTACACCAAATATGTCCATCAAACTGTGAAACATAAAATATTAGTAATCCAAAATCACCAATCATCATCATAGCAATAGGTCCATAAACAACTCAGCATAATAACAGTGAGTCCAATGTCATGATATCCAATCCTACTAGAAGAACCATCAGTCCAATAGAAGGCAAGGTGAGGGGCACTACAGTGACCAGTGGTAATTTGCCTTTCTGAGTACATAATGTTGTATCCTACACAACTCTATCAACCATACAACCCTAGATACCCTCTAGCTAAGTATGATTTTTGATAGGTTGTGCAATCCAGATACAGTGAACCGACAATGCATGCAGAAAATGAATGCATTACTTTGGCCAAAGTTTCAATATCAATAATGTTCATAATAAACATGGTCGTAGTGTTCACCCACCCCTACTTGACTTGGATACTGTTGTATTCTCACAGTTTGTTCTCACCAACTATGTTTACGTAGATAGTTTTAACATCTTGTCATGATAATAGTCTTCTTGACTTAGATAAGTCCATATGACATAACTAACCATTTGGTTCATATTGGACTCTAGGGTTTTCATAATAACCCTTAAATAATCCATTATGTCAAAATAACCATATCTCATAACTTACAAGACTAAGGTTTATAAACGACCTTTGGTTCAACTCAACCAAGGTTAAGAATACTATGGTTCTGTAATAGATAATAACTCCTATACAAAGGAGTATGAATACCTTCCTTAACGTGATATCATTAACAATCACAATACATATACTCATATATGATTCCATACAAGATCATTCCTAGTTAGACTTAGTCTATTCCATCATAATGGTTTACTACAATGTTATACTCATCATTATTAATAGAATAGGTAAAAAAGATGGTTCTATGGACCTTACTTCTCCTATCATAATATTCCTAGTGTTCTATCACTTGATTGGATAAAAGATGGTTTTCAACGAATTTACTAAGAACCTAAGTTCTTTTGAAAGGAAATCATTTTTGACACACACACACACACAGATATATATATATATATATATATATATATATATATATATATATATATAGTCTAAATCAAGAATGGTTTTAAAATGATATTAACACAACTTAATGACCAAATCAAAAGACTCATAGCTTATGAGTATTCCTATCAAGTTTTATTTGTACTATTTTCATCGAGAGTCAAATACATAACTAACTTATGACTAAATCATCGACTTGCTTCATAACGATAATGCATTCCATAGAGAGACTGGTTTTCTAGGCACATGAAACTATGATATCCTTCTTCAAGTAAATGATTGTCAAAGTCATTTGGTTCCCATACGATAGTTCGACATGTATAACAATTTTAAAAGAATAAGTATAATGTCGACCATGTGTGATAATGAAATAGATTTCATTGTTATTGCTGGCATCAGCCTTTGTAGGCTAAATCAATGCTCTCTGGTTTCCACTAAGTTGACTGTACAGTCCTACAATGACTCAATATTCTATTCGACACAGTCGACTCTTCTTGTTGAAACAAAACATAATGAACTTAAAGAATACGCCATTATGGTATTAATGATTGTCCTTAACAAAGAAATATGAAGGACTTAATAAACATTCAAATTTTCATTGCCTTTTAATGCATAAATTGCAGGAGTATTACCTGGTAGCGGTGGTCTAAGCTAAGAAAGATTTGTAAATGAAAATACTTCTGTGGTCACCCAAGACAATCCACATTATCTTCTTCCTCTCACTAGTTATCACTCTGCTCGCCATGAACTCCCTACCAAAGCATGTCCCTCCCAATGATAATGATTATCCAAATAACATATCACTCAATGATCATGCCATCAACTCAGCTAAGTCCTGGCTATAAAGACTTGGTATAACTCATGAGTCACCCAAATTTCGTTCCCCACTCTTTGCAGTTTGAAAGCACATTGAATACACAATAGTTCGCCGGTTGATTCGGTTACAACTGATATCTATTAAGTTGCAAAGCTCAACAAATGTCAACGGGAGAGATTCCTTCAATGGGAGCTCAGCAAATGTGGTTAGAATTACCACCACCACTCCTCTTCCATAGAGGCTGACAAGACATTTAAACCACCATTGATCATTTATTAATCATATAGAGTGATTCGATCCATCACTCATTACAATGAAGGCACTCCTATTAGTAAGCCTACAATTTCTCAAGTAAGTATTAATATCAATCATGGGGTATTATCCTTAATTTGATGATTACATATATATTTGTTTATATAAATAAATATGGTTCAACATGGCACCTATCCTATGTGATAGTTTATGCCTTGATCAAAATACAATAATAACAATAAATTGAAAGACTTACGAATATTGTGGAAGGGTCGAGCTTGTCTCCCCTACATAGTCTCTCGTTAAATCATGTCAACTTGTCTTGACGAGATCGTCTTTGATGTTAAATGTCGACAATAAAACCTTAAATGACTCAAGAATGGTCGTAATATTTACGTTAATCGTAAATGGTCGAAGTTCTACTCAGACGACGTCATTTACTTTACAAATGACTATGTCAACACACAATGACTTGACTAGGAAAGAATCGAAAGATATCGACTAACTGTCGACTAAGTTCAAAAGTACACTGACAAGACAAGACTTACCTCTAACGATACTGGTTCACATTTCTGTTAAACACTCATACTCATTTTGGCAAATAATCACTCGTAACCCGAGGTCTAGATCTCTTTCTCCTCAAAATACTCTCTCTCTCTCTCTCTCTCTCTCTCTCTTCTTTGAGAGTCATCCGAAACCTGTAATCCTGTATAAGACATGAAATCAACAGATTATGATCAGTGCATTATTATTCAAATAATAAACCAAATTCTCATTATGCAATAATTAAATCAACAATAACATATTCATTTCCATAATTCCATAAATGACATTCAATATAATCTGTCTTTCCTTGACATTAATCTAAACATCAAAATAGATTTACTTATGTCCAAGTAAAAGTAAAAAGTATTAGCAAGACAAAAATTGGGGATGTAACATATCCTTCCCCTAAAGATTCATTGTCCTCAATGATATAAAGTATCAAAATGTAACTAAAAAGCAAGTTCATTATTTTCAACTGGTAACAGTATTAAATAAATGAGGAAACTTTTGATAAAATTCATGGTAATCCTCCCATGTAGCATTTTCCTCAGCATATTGGCCCCATTGGACCTTGCACTGCAAGACCTCTGTATTATGCAAGAGAAGCTTGCGTGTTTCTAACACTTTAAGTGGCTCAATCATGACCACCCTTGGGTCCTGCATCTGTAAAGAATTCCAATTTAAAATATGGTTATCACCTGCAATATATTTCTTTAAATAAGAAAGATGAAAAACAATGTGCATTCTAGACAAGGCTGGTGGTAGAGCAATTCTGTAGGCAACTGGATTGACCACTTCGAGTACTTCAAAGGGTCCCACATAACGAGGAGCTAGCTTAGAAGAATTCCCAAACTTAATACAACTTTTCAAAGGTTTGACTCTTAAGAGAACTTTCTCTCCAACAGAGAATTATCTCGGTACTCGCTTTGCATCCGTATAACTCTTTTGTCTATCATTGGCCTTTGCCAATCTTTTTCTGATCAGCTTAACTTTCTCTTCCATTTCAGCTAGCATTTCTGGTCTGATGCTAATCCTATCTTCTAGCTTATCCCAGCTTATAGGAGTTTGACATCTTCTTCCATACAATGCTTCAAATGGCGCCATCTTAATAGCGAAATGATAGGAATTGTTGTAAACAAATTCCACAAGTGGTAATTATTCCTCCCACTTATATTGCTAATCCATGCAATACATTCACAACAAATCTTCCAAACCCTAATTAACTCTCTTAGTTTGCCCATCAATTTTAGGATGATAAGTTGTACTCACATTGAGTTTAGTCCCTTGCGTAGAGAACAAAGTTTGCTAAAACCTTGATGTTAGACGTGCATCTTTATTTGAGATAATCTTTTCAAGAAAGCCATGCAATCTAAACACCTCTTGTACAAATTTGCGAGCTAACATTGGTGTTCCATCAGTCAAATTCCCTGGTATAAAATGTGCTACCTTTGTGAGTTTATCAACCACAACTAAAATGGCATCATGTCTATTCCTAGAGATAGGAAGACCTTGAACAAAATCCATGATACTTATAACTTGCCATTTCCACTCTGGTACATCATGTGGGTACAACAATCTTGTAGGGTGTTGATGTTCTACTTTTACCCTCTGACATTCTAAACAACTTGCTACAAATCTTGTAGCATCGTTCTTCATTCCTTTCCAAAAATAAAGAGGTTTAACATTTGCTAGAAGTTTGGTCACTCCCGGATGTCCAGAATATGGTGCGGTATGAACTTCTTTCCATACTATATCCCTTAATCCAGCTAAATTAGGAACATACATTCTACCTCGAAACCTCAATAGTCCATCTGACTCAAATAGAAACCCATCATACCTTGGATCTTTAGGATTATCTTCCAGAATCTACTTAACCTACTCATAATAATCATCACCTGACAAATTTTGCAGCACTAAATCCTTGAAATTTCCACGAATAGAAACAATAGAAGATATATGTCTTCTACGACTAAAAGCATCAGCTACTCTATTCTCTTTTCCTTTGATGTAGTTTATCTCAAAGTCATAGTCAGATATCAATTCTAATCATCTCCTTTGTCAAGCATTAAGATGCAGTTGAGAGAAAATATACCTAAGACTTTGATGGTCTGACTTAAGTACAAAATTTTTCCCCAACAGATAGTGTCTCCACATTTGCCAAGCATGAGTTACTGCTACCAATTCCAGATCATGTGGTGCATAATTTTTCTCATAGGATTTCAATTTCCTTGACTCATATGCTATAACTCTCCCATCTTGCATAATCACTCCTCCTAATCCTTCTCCCGAGGTATCTGTAATTACCTCAAATTGTCCTTTGGGGTTAGGAACTTTCAAGATTGGAGCTGAAGTTAACTTTTCCTTTAAGAGATCAAATGCCTCCTGACATTTATCTGTCCATTCAAATCTCTTTCCTTTCCTTTGTAGGGAAGTGATTGGACTAGAAATACTAGAGAAATTTAGAACAAACTTACTATAATAGACAACTAGGCCCATGAAACTATGCACCTCATGCACATTTGTGTGTACAGGCCAATCCAGAATAGTTGTGATTTTTGTAGGATCAACAGATATTCTATTTGTAGATATAATATGCCCTAGATATTGAATCTCCTTCTAGAAGAATGTTCACTTTGACAGTTTTCCATATAACTTATGTTCCTGTAACCGTTGCAGAACCAAATGCAAATGCTGTTGATGTTCTTCTTCATTCTTAGAGTAAATGAGTATATCATCCAGAAAGACTAGAACAAACTTGTCTAAACAATCTCTAAATACATTGTTCATGAGATTCATGAATGCGGCAGGGGAATTCATCAAACCAAATGGAAACACTGTGAACTCATAGTGCCCATATCTAGTTCTAAAAGTTGTCTTATGAATATCCTCATCTTTTAGTCTTAATTGATATTATCCTGATCATAAATCAATCTTTGAAAATATAGCAGCTCCACGCATTTGATCAAAGAGATCATCAATACGTGGAAAAGGATATTTGTTCTTTACCATTTCTTTATTAAGCATACGATAATCTATACATAACCGAAGGGTTCCATCCTTCTTCTTGAAAAAAATAACTAGAGCACCCCATGGTGAAACATTGGGTCTGATCAAACCTTTTGCCAACAATTCTTGTAATTGGGATTTCAATTCCATTAACTCTGTAGTTGTCATATGGTAGGGTGCTTTTGATATAGGCTTAGATCCTGGTTTCATATCAATTGCAAAATAAAAAACCCCCTTGGGAGGTAGTCCTAGAAGTTCTTCTGGAAACACATCCTGAAAATCCTAAAGAAAGGGATACTTTTCTCCAAAAGATGAACTAGGGCTTTCTAACCCTTCCCCCATTTGTTCCATTTTGACTACAAATAACTGACAACCTTTCCGTCAAACCCTTTTCAATTGCTTAGTAGAGATTGGCTTGATTTTAACTTCCCTTTGAATCCCTTGGAATTGGGTCTGATTTCCCAAATCATCTAAGCATTCAACCATTTTTGAAAAATAGTCAACCTTAGCTCTATGCTTCCACAACCAACTCATTCCTTGGATTACATCATAGGAACCTAAGGGGGCTACATACAGATTTAATTCCATTGAGAAACTAGGGAGATCAATCTTGGCCTCAAACAAACATTTCTCTACCCGAGCCTTAGATTGGTTAGCATATTCTACTGACCAAGGTTTAGACATGTACCCAACTTTTCTACGAAACTTATTCAAAATTCTAGGAGAAACAAAGTTTTCAGTGCTCCTGTATCAATCAAAATAGATATAGGGACTCCAAACAAAGTACCTATCATTTCAATGGGTGTGATTTGATACTCTGCTTGATGATTGTCAAGAGCTGCATGAATCCTTTGCTGGGATGCTTCTTGTTGAGTAGGTAGTGCAGCACCTCTTTGTTGACGATTTTGATTCTTGTTAGGGCAACAATTTGCATAATGGTTGCCCCCACAAGTAAAGCATCCTCCAATGGGTCCTTTCTTATATGAAGTCTTCCCATTGTTATCTTCATTCCTTTTATAATTGCCACTCTTCTTCTCACTTCCAGATCTACCCTTATTTTTCTGAGATCCTTTATCTTTTCTCTTGTTCTCATAACTCTTATCATATCTTCTCTTGAATGGTTGATTAGCAAGAGTTCCATTAAATCTCTTGCAGTTTTTATCACAATAAGTTGAGATGGATTTCATCTTTTGCTCTTGCTTGATCACCTTCTCGTACACTTGACCCATTATTGTAGGACCATGTACATCCACTTCTCCACCAATCTGAGCATTTAAACCCATGATGAATTTTTTGATCTTGAATCTCTCATCTTTTTGATACTGAGGCACATATTTTAGAAGATGGGTGAATTTTTCTCCATATTCCACCACTATCATGTCTCCTTGACGAAGATTCTAAAAATTAGTCAATTTCTAATCAAAATAGAGTTGTGGTAGCCATCTCTTGCGAAAGAGCTCCACAAACTCATCCAAGTTACCCTCAGAGAGCTTAAATTCAATTCCACTTTCTTATTCATCCACCAGGTGGATACTTCTCCTGCTAGTTGGAATGCTCCCCAAACTACCTTGGTTACTTCCAAGTAATTTCTTATCTCAAAATATTTTTCCATTTCTGTCAACCAAGCTTCAGCTGCATCTCCAGTCACCTTTCCATCAAATTTTGGTGGAGTAACCTTCTTCATATCCTTTGAGAGTTCTGAGGTTAGTCTATCCCTTGCCTCTTTATGAGATTCTGTACTCTTACTTTGATCTTCATGATTCTCTCTACTTTCTCCATGAGAGTTTTCACCTCCTCCCTTAGAATTTCCTATATCATCCACCTTCTTTTCCAAATCACCCAGTCTTTTCTTGGTTTCCTCAAGCATGGTTATGATTTAGTCCAACTTATTATTTGGCAGGTGGTTTTCTTCTTCACTTTCTCCTTGGTTAGTTCTTGTTCAAACCATGTTTATCATTTTTCTCACACTTGAGAATATTGAGTTGTCTATTAGTTCATGATTATAATGCATCCCATTAAATCAAAACATAATAAACTCAAATCAAACAATAGTTTGGTACAAAAACAACTCTTCTTTATTTTTTTAATTTCAAGAGTAAAGAATATTCTTCATTTATACAAGAAATGACTTCAAAAGTTGTGCTCAAGAGGAGTATATCCTTCAGATTCATTTTTAGATACATAATCTCAAGGTATATAACCTTCTAACTCACTATTAGACCTAACTTCTATGATCTCAATAGATGAGGGTATGTAGGGATCTCGCCTAACCATAGTTGTATCCTCATTTGACATGTATTCTACGATTCTAGCAGTGATCTTTACTCTTTCAATGTTTTCCCTTCTCACTCGCTTGATTTGAGTTAAGGTATTCGCCAGGGTTTCAGTATCACTTAACCAAATGTCACTCTCATTATTAGTTCCCTCAAAAGGTTTGATAATGGCCTCACGTTCTCTTTTTGCTTTAAGGAAATGTTGACTCGTGTTAACAGACTTTTTTTCTGTCTTCTTAAGATGTACCATCCTAGCACAAAAATTTTCAAACATTAGCTAACTGCATAATGTTGACTACAGGTAAGCATAGTGGTCTCATAAGCCCTAGTGCTGAACCTGGTAGCTCTGATACCATATGTAACATCCACGTTCTAAAAACATAGTAAAACTAGAAATTTACCATAGAGTATTTCAACAAGGTAAAAATGAGAGAATTTTTTTCTTTTATTTAACATATAATCAAGTAACAACAATTACAAGATTCTCTTACATAATACAATAATTCATATTGTCTTTCTCAATTACAATATTTGCATAAGTAAATCAATTACATAAACAAATTTGGTATAATTACTGCTTCTGAATATTTGACATCTTTATCACAAGCCCTGGCATGTTTTCTGCTTGGAGAGAGAGAGAGAGTATCTTTCCAGTGATTTACCTCCATCCATAGACCGACAATCTCCCACACATCTTCCACATAGGAAGTGGCCCTACCTTGCATGAGGAATATAGACCAAAGGTGACCAATGGTAATTTGCCTTTTTGAGTACATAGTGTTGTATCCTACACAACTCTATCAACCATACAACCCTAGATACCCTCTAGCTAAGTATGATTTCTGATAGGTTGTGCAATCCAGATACAGTGAACTGACAATGCATGCAAAAAATAAATGCATTACTTTGGCCAAAGTTTCAATATCAATAACATTCGTAATGAACGTGGTCGTAGTGTTCACCCACCCCTACTTGACTTGGATACTGTCGTATTATCATAGTTTCTTCTCACCAGCTATGTTTACGTAGATAGTTTTAACATCTTGTCATGATAATAGTCTTCTTGACTTAGATAATTCCATATGACATAACTAACCATTTGGTTCATATTGGACTCTAGGGTTTTCATAATAATCCTTAAATAATCCATTATGTCAAAATAACCATATCTCATAACTTACAAGACTAAGGTTTATAAACGACCTTTGGTTCAACTCAACCAAGGTTAAGAATACTATGGTTCTGTAATAGATAATAACTCCTATACAAAGGAGTATGAATACCTTCCTTAACATGATATCATTAACAATCACAATATATATACTCATATATGATTCCATACAAGATCATTCCTAGTTAGACTTAGTCTATTCCATCGTAATGGTTTACTACAATGTTATACTCATCATGATTAATAGAATAGGTAAAAAAGATGGTTCTATGGACCTTACTTCTCCTTTCATAATATTCCTAGTGTTTTATCACTTGATTGGATAAAAGATGGTTTTCAACGAATTTACTAAGAACCTAAGTTCTTTTGAAAGGAAATCATTTTTGACACACACACACACAGATATATATATATATAGTCTAAACCAAGAATGGTTTTAAAATGATATTAACACAAGTTAATGACCAAACCGAAAGACTCACAACTTATGAGTATTCCTATCAAGTTTTATTTGCACTATTTTCATCGAGAATCAAATGCATAACTAACTTATGACTAAATCATTGACTTGCTTCATAATGATAACTCATTCCATAGAGCGACTAGTTTTCTAGGCACATGAAACTATGATATCCTTCTTCAAGTAAATGATTGTCAAAGTCATTTGGTTCCCATACGATAGTTCAACATGTATAACAATTTTAAAAGAATAAGTATAATGTTGGCCTTGTGTGATAATGAAATAGATTTCATTGTTATTGATGGCATTGGCCTTTGTAGGCTAAATCGATGCTCTTGGGTTTCCACTAAGTTGACTATATAGTCCTACAACGAATCAATATTCTATTCGACATAGTTGACTCTTCTTGTTGAACAAAAACATAATGACCTTAAGGAATAAGTCATTCTGGTATTAACGATTGTCCTTAACAAAGCAATACAGAGGACTTAATAAACATTCAAATTTTCATTGCCTTTTAATGCATAAATTGTAGGAGTATTACCTGGTAGCTGCGGTCTAAGCTAAGAAAGATTTGTAAATGAAAATACTTCTGTGGTCGCCCAAGACAATCCACGTTAACATCTTCTTCCTCTCACTAGTTATCACTCTGCTCACCGCAAACTCCCTACCAAAGCATCTTCCTCCCAATGATAATGATTATCCAAATAACATATCACTCAATGATCATGCCATCGACTCAGCTAAGTCATGGCTATAAAGACTCGACATAACTCATAATGAGTCTCCCAACTTTTGTTCCTCACTCTTTGCAGTTTGAAAGCACATTGAATCTATAGCAGTTCACCTGTTGATTTGGTTACAACCGATATCTATTAAGTTGCAGATCTCAACAAATGTCGACAGGAGAACGTCCTTCAATGGGAGCTCAATGAATGTGGTTAGAATTACCACCATTACTTCTCTTCCATAGAGGCCGACAAGACGTTTAAACCATCGTTGATCATTTATTAATCACATAGAGTGATTTGATCCACCACTCATTAAAATGAAGGCACTCCTATTAGTAATCCTACAACTGCTCAAGTGAGTAAGTATTAATATCAATCATGAGGTATTATCCTCAATTTGATGATTACATATATATTTGTTTATATAAATAATTATACAACATGGCACCTATCCTATGTGATAGTTTATGCCTTGATCAAAATATGATAATAACAATAAATTGAAAGACTTACGAATATTGTGGAAGGGTCGAGCTTGTCTCCCCTACATAGTCTCTCATTAAATCACATCAACTTATCTTGACGAGATCGTCTTTGATGTTACATGTCGATAATAAAACCTTAAGTGACTCAAGAATTAAACATTGTAATATTTATGTTAATCGTAAATGGTCAAAGTTCTACTCATACAGTGTCATTTACTTTACAAATGACTATGTCGACACACAATGACTTGACTAGAAAAGAATCGAAAGATATCGACTACCTGTCAACTAGGTTCAAAAGTACACTGACAAGACAAGACTTACCTCTAAAAATATTGGTTCATGTTTCCGTTAAACAATCATACTCATTTTGGCAAATAATCACTCGTAACCCGAGGTCTATATCTCTCTCCTCGAAAGATTCTCTCTCTCTCTTTTCTCTGGGAGTCATCAGAAACCTGTAATCCTGTATAAGACTTGAAATCAATAGATTACGCTCAGTGCATCATTATTCAAATAATAAAGCAAATTCTCATAATACAATTATTAAATTGACAATAACATATTCATTTCCATAATTCCATAAATGGCATTCAATATAATCTATGTCTTTCCTTGACATTAATCTAAACATCAAAATAGATTTACTTATGTCCAAGTAAAAGTAAAAAGTATTAGCAAGACAAAAATTGGGGATGTAACATCTCGATTGAATTTCAACCTGGGCCAAAACCCATGTCCAAAGATCCTTATAGAATGAATGTGTTAGAAGTACATGGACTTAAGATGAAATTATAGGAATAAGTAGAAAAGGGATTAATAAGGCTAAGTATGTCACCTTGGGGAGTACTAGTTATCTAAAAAGAAAGATGGAACCCTAAGATTATGTATAGATTATTGAATACTAAATAAAGTAACTTTGAAGAATAGATACCCATTGCCTCATATCAAAGATCTATTTGATCAAATGAAAGGAACATTAGTATTTTCACAAATTGATCTTCAATTAGGGTATAATTAATTGAGAACTAAGAAGATATTTCAAAAATAGACTTTCAAACTAGATATGGTCATTATGAATATACAGTTGTACCATTTGGCTTGACTAATGCCCCTACTACTTTTATATACTTGATGAATAGTATTTTTATGATTATTTAGAGAAGTTTGTGTTGGTATTTTTGGAAGATGTTTTAATTTTTTAAAAAAAATGAAGAACACTTAGTGCACCTCCAGTTAGTTTTTCAAAGGTTGCAAGAGCACAAGTTATAAGTAAACTATTAAAATGTGCATTATTTGATAAAAAAATCATTATTTGGGGCACAATATTTGTAGAAGGAATTACAGTGGATCCTCAAAAGATTAAAGTCATAATGGAGTGGCCAATTCTAAAAAATATGTTAGAATTAAGAAGTTTTATGGGATTAGCATGATACTATAGAAGGTTTGTTGAAGGTTTTTCTTGAATCGTAAACCCTATTACCTCTTTTCAAAGAAAGAATAAAATATTTTTATAGATAGAGAATTGTGATAAATCTTTTTAGACCTTAAAATAAAATTTGACTACAACTCCTATCTTAAGAGTTCCTGATCCCAATGGTCATTTTACTATGATCAACGAATCTTCTATAAAAGGCTTAGGAGAGTACTTATGCAAAATGAAGGTGTGTTTGCTTACGATTCCAAGAAATTAAAGGCCCATGAAATAAATTATGCTCCTCATGATCTAGAGTTGATAGTGTTAGAAATCTGAAATAGATTAATAACCTAAGAACTTTATAGGAGAAATTCTAAGCTACATAAATTGAAAAAAACATAAACAATGCAAACCAGTGACTCCAAGAGATATGAAAATGTTAGGATGATAGAATTGTATTAAGAGCTCAAAGAAGTTACACCAAAACTGACAGAATTGCCATACAAGATACAAAAAGATGCAAAATACAAGCTAGGTAGTAAGTTTATATAGACCAAGGAGAGGAGTGGAGATGGTAAAATTGAACAATAGGGAGAGACCACCAAACAATCTAAACATAGTAAATGTAACTCCCTCATAGGATGGTGACACCTCAAATGACCCACTCATCTAATTAAACTCACTTTATTTAACCTAAGCAAGATTAAAAAAGTGTAGGAAAAACCTATAAAATAGGAAAAATAACTTACGTACTAGGAAAATAAAAACCTACACTATCAGATAGCAGTGTTCATGCTCTACAAAAATGGAGACATTTCCTTTTGTGAAAACCTTTCAAATTAAAAACTAATCATCAAGGGATAAAGTATATTTTCACTCAACCACATTCGAATGCAAGACAACAAAGATGGTTAGAGTTTTGAAGTGAATATGAATTTGAGATTGAATGTACATTAAAGGTAAAGAAAGTAGAGTGGCATATGCTCTAAGCAGGAGGAGACACTTGATGGCAATAGTAACCTTCAAAACCACCTTTAAGTAATAGATATTAGAGGAACACAAAAATGACCCTTGATATGAGCAAGTTAATGTAGCCCTAGAGATTAACCCAACTGATCCAAAGTTTGTAGGGTATACATTTGATAGGGATTGTTTGCTAAGATATCAAAATAAAATTTATGTTCCTGAATCCAAAGAATTAGAACCTTTGTTTTGATCAAATCTCACAATGCTTCCTATTCAAGGCACCTAAGAGTACATAAGATGTACTCAAACTTTAAGAAGTTTTATTGTTGACTTAGGATGAAGAAATAAATAATTCTCTTTGTAGCAAAGTGTCTGGACTATTAAAGGGTTAAGGCTAAACATAATCATCCTATTGGGTTTCTATATCAGCACGACAAACCGCATTATAAGTGGTAAGTCACTAGTATGGATTTTGTGCAAGGGTTGTCGACATCATCATACATACATAATACAATGTTGGTGGTAGTGGATAAACTTACCAAAGTAACCCATTTTATACCAAGTAATTTGACTAATGATGCTCCAACTCTAGCTAATAAGTTTGTAAATGAAATATTTAGGTTGCATGGGGTTTTTGAAAAGATCATTTTAGACAAAGATGCTAGGTTCACTTCAAGATTTTGGACCACTTTGCAATCAACTTTAGGTACTCAATTGAATTTTAGTACAACTTATCATCTTGAAACTAATGGGTAAACAGAGAGAATAAATCAAATTGTGGAGGATTTTTATGCATGCATTGTATGGATCAACAATCAAAATGGAAAGAATACCTTACACTAGTAGAATTTTATTATAATATTTTTTTTTCATTCTATCTTAGGAATCATTCCATTTGAAACATTTTATGGAAGAAAGTGTCAAACTCATTTAAGCTAGGATAGTCTAGAGGACATAATTATAATTGGTCTAGAAATGTTAAGGAATATAGAAAACTAGGTTAAGAGAGTAAGGCAAAGATTAAAAGAAGCATGTAATAGACAAAAGAGTTACATAGATAAGAATGGGTCTCTAAGAATTTTTTATGTTGGAGAGGTCTTCTTGAGGATTATATCCATTAAGTTCCTCCATGAATTTCAAAAAGGTGGCCAAGTTAGCACCCCTTAAATAGGGCCATTTCAAGTCTTAGAAAAGATCAACCTAGTGGCTTACCAATTAGCTTTACCTCTAAGACTGAACCTAATTCATGATGTTTTCCATGTGTCTTTTCTTAAGAAGTAAGTACCTCACATTAAACATATTTTAAATTGGCATGTCATATAGATGCAAGAACCAGGGAATACAACAAGCCTTGCAAAATCTTGAGGAAGTGCTAGTACCAATTGTGCAAGAGAGTAATAGACCAATATAAAGTATAGTGCAATCAATACACAACATAAAATAATACATGGGAGGATACATCCAAGATGCAACAATTAGACCCCCACTTATTTTGAAACTTTTTTTAAGTTTACCCTTAGCATGCTACTACTTATTTTAACTTTTTTTTTAACATTAGTTAAATTGAAATTTTGTTTTATTTTATGCATAAGATGATGCAACTAAGGAGGATGTCATGACGCCTTCCATTCTCCAAAATTAGACCCATAGTCAATACATGTGAAAAAATAAATATTTATTGATTAATTGACTAAGTAATAATAATAATAATAATAAAATTCATTCTCCTTAAATAATAATATAATAAATTATATTCACTCTTCTTTAAGAATATGAATTTCAAGAATAAATAGATGTAAAAACAAGTGACTATGATGTAAATAGAATATTTTTTTAAAGTGAGATGAAGATTCTTACACCCACATAGAGATTAAAATACAGATAAAATAGGGATTAAGTTGTGCATAGATAAATCGAGGAGGCAACGTTTATCTAGCATTTAGGATGCACCATGCCCATAGACGCTACCATACCCATAACTTTCAAAACCCTATATGTTAACTACTTGTCCATCTAGAGATTACCTCTACGATTTTCACCCCACTCAACTGTTGTCTACATGGTTGGGTTTTTCCAAATTATTTTTAGAAACATTTGAATTGATTTTTCACTAGATGGGAAACCAAACAAATGATAGAAGCATGAGAGATTTAATCTAGTTTTTTCCTAATTTTCCCTAGTTTATCTCATGAGTCATGACTTGATATTTTGTGTAAAAAACCACTCATTATTGGAATTTCTGGAAGAGAGGCGGATGGGACATTGAAGCCTTTAATGATGCCTTCCATGGTGGTGCTTCAATGGGATTTATTGTTGTTTTCCATTTACCCAGATCGCTAATCCAGATGGGACGAATCTTTCAAACTAGTTGCTTGAGGCTCTAATGAAATCTAATTTTACTTTTATGTATTCTAATGTGAGGGTATATATATAATTGGATTTTAAAAGATAGTGTGCAAGATGCAATAATTGAGAATCATGATTTTTTTGGTGTATATATTACTTGCATTGCCATCAGCTAACTTCTCACTTTAATGAAACATGAAAATTAAGCTTCTCACTTCATGGAATTTTAATCTTTATTTCATGAAAATGCCTGATAATAATTGACTAGGAATACACTCTTAAATGTGAACTATTCAGGCGATAGACCCATTCATTGCATTTGGTGAAATAGTGAGGATGCTCCAAAAGAATCAATGTTTGGTTTTAAATTTGCTTGCCATTTCTATAAAAGTATCTAAAGCCTTTTCACAAATCCATTGGTTTGATGGTCTGGGTTTTTGTCTTGTTGGACATTTTGGCATTTTCAAGGCGTTGTCTTTTTGGAATTTTGTGCTTTAGATGATTCTATCTTGCTGAGTATTGTCATTTGTTTGCTCCATTGAATTATTACTAGCAATTGCACCTTGGTGTGCAATGGGTATGCCAAAGATTTGTGAAAGTTCAATTGTTATGTCATTAAATGGATGATGATTGTCTTGTATTTCTATGGTCCATTTCATTTTTTTTCTCTTGAGTATGGTGAATTAATTTGTATAATCTTAATGGATTTCAAGATTCCAGTGTTTGGTTGAGTAGCTACTTCAAATTTTCGTGAGATTTCATGTTTGGTTTGTAGCCGTTATTTGTATGCATCTCCTTTCTAGATTCTTGTTCATGCATTGCACTTGGGTTCACCTACATTCCATTAGTTGTTACCTATGCATATTATTTGAAGCATGTATGTTTGTTTATCACAAGCCTCATATTTCACATCTTGACACCTACATTTAATAGACATTCTATTGCAAATAAAAGGACCTACATCATGTTTAGTTGTCATCTTGCCTACCATCATTCATCCTCTCATGGGACATCACACAATACAAAGTTTGACCAAACTCAGTGACCCTCCTTACTTTTATAATTTCACATCATTGCATAAATTGGAGCTCAAATGGATTAAAATTAAATTTAGACATTCTATAATTTTAGATTGAGAATTTCTAATTGTTTAAAATATTAAATTTGGAGGGGAAAAGTTTTCATTTTTTTGAATTTCTATATGATATGGGAATGATTTGCAAACCTCAAAAGTGATGTGCATTCTATGTCATGGGAGCTAATTATTTTTGAATCTTGGTTTGGAAAATAATTTGTAAAAGGAACATGATTATCAGTTAGAAAGATGTCATGTCCCTTTTTATGATATTCTTGATTTCTTTACCTGCATACAATAATAACTACTAGAAAAGGACATTAGAAATATTAAATATCAATAAATTAAGATAATATTGAGTTCACAGCATCATTCTTATTAAATTCATCTATCATACATATTAAATTCATTTATCATAGCATAATTAATTATGAGAGCAATACTTCATAATATACATAATGAGATCAAATCATCATAACATAATCAATATTTAGTTCAATACATCATAAAACAATTTCTCAAGCCAATCACATATTGACTCCTAGGAGTGTTATTAAGTAACAATATTATCGAGAACATGCAATAGGTCAGTCCACCTAACATCTCCTAGTCCACCTTGGAGGCTAGTCATCCTCCTTGATCAAGCCCAAGAGCACTTAGTCACCTCCCAACCCACGAGTGTCTCATCTCAGCGTGGCGTGCTTGATAAGATGCATGAAGACCACTATTTCAACAAGTTCGAGAGCACTCATACACCTCCTGGCCCACGAGGTAACTAACTCGGGGTGGCGTACTTAATGAAAGGGACCTATCGATACTTCACCATCTCGTGAACCCTGCAAGGGCCATCATTTTCTAATTACTAACATCACCTTATTTCAATTGGATTGCTTATGAATTTGTTAGATGGTTGATACAATGTACCTCTTGATGGATTTCAAATTTGGTTCAAGGATGCAATATATCCTTCTTTGTTGTTAACACTTGTTGTATAGCCAATATATATACTTGATATATTTCCTTTTGCTTGATTGTTATATGACTTCCTTCCAATGAAGATAGCTTCCTTTGATTGCTAATTTATATATTAGATATTCAATGATGATAGAATGATAGAAGAGTAGAAGGATATGTTGAATGAATGATATAATAATAGAATGATGGAATAATAGAATGATATAATCATATATAATGATAGAAGAATATAATGAAAGAATGATATAATAATTGGATAATAGAAAGATGGAATAATATATTAATAGAATGTGAGGATGATAGAGTTATAGTATGATACAATGGCTGCAATAAATAATTCTCTATTGTTATCAATTATTGCATATATATATCACTGCCAATGTATTCCTTTTTGCCTTCTATATATTCTTTTGTTGATCTATTGATTCCTCCTATGTATTTCTGCTCTAAATTCTGCTATGAATCCCTTGACACTTCCCTCTTAAATGCTTTAGCGATTCCCTTTAATACCACATCAAAGGGTGCGATTCTATCAAAAGAGGCAACACTTCATAATGAATGCCTATATTCCAAAGGAGGCATCCTTCCTTTCATACATGCCTTTTTGCTAATGTTTGACCACTGCCTTTAATCATATTATGTTCTACTAGACTTAAAGATATTTGTTGGACATTAATTATCAATTATGTAATCATTGCTCACCTTAATAATATTAGATATTATTCCTAAATTGATTGTTCTTCCTTATCACCTTTCTTTTTTCAAATCTAGACAATTTAATCTTATTTATATAATTATTGGAACATATGCCTAAGTGGTTAGCTAGCAAGGAGTATAAGCATGTTCATGGGGTCAGCCAACACTTAGGTTGAATATTGACTTCAAACATGAGGGTTGGCCTTCTTAGCAACTAAACTTTCTTTTAATCCATTCTTCCTTTGAAGTTGGCCACCTTTATGTAGTCGGCATCCTTTTTATTAATTACACATGCAATGTAAGTACGAGACATTTCACTCCACCCTACCCAAGATTGTTTGTCCTCAAGCAATCACAAACTAGGATGCTCCGAAAGCAATCAACATCCCAAATCAATCCTCCTTGAAGAATGGTTGTTAGTATACTTGTCTCCATCCAACCACCACATAGCCCTTTAAGATCATAAGGTTGATAACCTTTTCTAAAGTATGAGGATAATGTATTGTCCAATATCCCTTCTGGTTCACATACTTATATTTCCTAATATCTCTCAACAACAATACCAAAAGTTTGTAATTTGCAATGTCTATAATTTAAGACAAGTTTTCTCTCATCCTTAGAGAGAAGAAACCTTGTACTTGTCATCTTGTAGTTTATCTTCCAATATATCATTCATCCAAGGTTTTGAGGGATAGAAGAAGTCATGTTCAAATCCAATGAGAGTAAATAAAAAGATAGAATGAATATTATTGTGAACGTGCCCTAAGAAAGTGAAGGAGTAAATGATTGTGATTTCATGAAAAGAGAATTTGTGACCAAAGAATATTTGAAAAGATGAACAATGCGATTAAGATAATGCAAGTGTCACAAATGAAGATGCAGTTAAGTGAATGTAGAAAGAAAGGAAGAAAACATTTTCAATGCTAAAGAAGAAATTGAGAGCATTGAGAATCCAAACTTGGAGATTGCTAAATACTCCATGATGAAGCAATATTGATGGAAAATATGAATGATGAAGTGGGATTTAAGAAAGAATAGAAAGATGAATCCAATGATGTTGTAGAGAAGGTAACTTCAAATCTTAAATAAGACATTGATTATTGAACGAGTTGTAGAAGTGTAGAGTAATCAGTGAAGATGATAAGATAGTTGAGACAATCTATGACAGATAAGATCATTAGAAGAGAAAAATGATCTATGTTATTGAAGAGAGAGTATGTGAGACATGAAGGATGAAATAAGTTAGCAAGTGTATTTAGAACTGAAGGAAATATAGTTGATGAAGGATGCAATCAAGAATCTGAACTTGATTTGGGTAATTGAATCCACACCGTCTGTGTTGTTATAGATTTGCCCCTGAAAGTGTTGCCAATGTACTATTTGCAATACCATCTTTTTCATACTTTCCTTTCTCTTTCCAAAGCTTGTTGAGCTCTTTGGCTTAATTGCATTAACTATATTTGATCCCCAGGCTGGCAGGATCAAAGCTTTGATACCACTGTAATTTCCCTTTTTAGGATATTCTTGATTTTTTTATATCAATTATAGGGTTTTCTTCTTTTCATAATTACCTACAGAATTTATATATCATAGAAGAGCATGTCCTTCCATTTTGAGGTGTGCAAAATAAATTATTTGTGCCCTATTAACTTATGTACGCTAAAATATAATTCTAATTGTTTAATTCGTGAATCTAATATTGTCCTAGTTACAACTTTTATTTTCTATCTTAATCTCCACTTTAAATAGAATTTATTTTTCCTTTTTTATTTCAAATGATTCTTTCAAGAAATCATCTTCTTTTATACCTTCTTCTTTTTCTTCCCTTATGCCAACTTTCTTGGCAATGGATTTTTCCAAATTAATAGGCCCCTTGAGTGCCACAAGTACATATAATGGATTTTAATCAACTACTCTTGAATTTTGTAAGAAAATATTATAGAAATTTAAAGCCATTGATTTGTTATTAGACCCTCTTGTGAAGATAAGAGGCATGTCAATCAATGGCATGGGGAAACCCACCCTTAAATAGCTTCATCTCACATCTATTAATAAATATGATACGTGCTCTTTCATTTACTCTTACAATTTTAAACCCCAATACTGTGTGGCAGCTTGGTAATAAGGATCATTAAATTTTATCTCATTAACTCTTAGCAATGTTTTTAACTAAAACATTCATCAAGATTGAATTACAAAGACACAACCTAATAGTATATCTATCTCTTTTATATCCAACTTGTCCCATTCATTTTGATTCATTGCTAATGGTCGAAAATTGAGTGCAACAATTATTATAATCCACTGATCTCTCTCCACTTAAAGATCTTCAACCTTTAATTTCCACAACTCAAAGTTTTACCTCTCTCTCTCTAGGTCTCCACCTCTCTCCCTCCCTCTCTCTCTATATATATTTGTCTCCCTCTCTAGCTCTCTATTTCCCTTTTGCTTGGGAATCTCCTCATAACAAATTATTTTACAAATATGACAATTCCAATATATCCTCAAATAGAGGAAATAGAGTATTCCAACACAATCAAACATGTTTGGTTAACGTTACATGTTTGCGGATGTGTTCTAAAGGATGAAGGTTATGTAGGTGTGTGATTCTAATTATCCTATTTAGCATGTTAGTTAGAGATTTTCTATCTCCCTTATGCTTGTTTGTTTTCTTCCTTGAAACGTGTTTGGGATAGCATGGTCCTTCCCCTTGCTCTCATTTAGTTACTTGAAATAGTGAAATGTGGAAAATGTCACTCTTTTGATGTTACACATTGTTTTTTTATTTCTTTATTTTATTTTGTTACGTGGGTGTGTCATGTGGAGATACAAGCCACCTTTATTTTTAAGCGATGTTGTGTATCTTTCCTTATGCATTTACCTTTACATCTCTTTCGCATATTATGTGTTTGATGTTGTTATTTTAAAAGAGAGGAAAAATAGATATAGAGTGAGAGAGAAAGAGAGAGAGAGAGAGAGGAAGAATGAAAGAAATGAGAGGGAGATATAGAGACATGAAGTGAGAGAGAGCACTTTAGCTATCTGTTGGTGCCCAAAGAATCCATCTCCTGAAATGCCTTATTTTGCCCCAAAAAATCCATCAAATTCCCCACTTTTGCCCTTGTAGTCAAAATCCCATGTTTAGATCTGATTTGAGATATTTTATAAGGATTTAATATCAAAAAAATTCTAAGTAAAGTTCCCCTAGGTTGATGTGTTTTCTCCCTTAGGAAAAAATCATTCATTTCTTCCCTTTGTCGACAAGTTGACAAATTCCCAAACTAGTGAACTTGGTTCGCAGGTTCAAAATTTTCCCTATTCACCGATAAGGTGATTCACCAACAAATGATAGAGTAAAGAGAAAAGGGTGGAGGACATGGAGAAATAAAAAATGTTGAAATTGACAGCATTTATCGGTGAATTCACATGTTCGTGATTTTGTCGATTCATCGACTGAGTTCGGCAGATTGCTTTTTTGTCGATTTGTTGATAAGGTGACGACTGGCAAGGCAAAAGGAAAACAAAAAGGATAGAGAAAAAATTTATAAGTAAAGAAAGATGGGGAGCCAAGTGTTTTTCAATGAAGTTGGAGGTTCGTGAACCTCCAAGTTCGTTGACGAAAGGGTCTCTGGATGACTGATTTGTCAATAGAAAGCAGGATAAACAAAGGTTGCGGAAGTGAAAGTTTCTAAGGCATGAAGAAAAGATAAAGGGAAAAGCCTTTATTGGTGGTTAGATTGGTTCATGAACTGAAAGGTTTTCCAATGGAGAAATTTTTTGACCAAGCAAGGAAGAGGATGGTTCGACGTTGTGAAGATTCATCGACAGAACAAAGGAAGGCCTTGGCAAAGGGCAAAAGGTAAGGGATTGGTTTGTTGTCAGAGGTTTTTGCTGACAATGAAGGAGATGAAAGAATGATCAATTAGACAAAATGAAAAGGAAAAGGCTTGATCCTTTTGTTGACAAATCGATTGTTTCTCGAATCATCGATTTCACTAACAATTGTTCACGAGTTCATCATTTCACTGATAAGGCGACCAAGGGGGTAAGAAAGAGAAGGAAGTGACAAGTTCGTGATGGGGAGAATTTACTAATAAAAGAACAAGAAGATGGAGAAGAAAGGAAGAGCTCTAGCCAAGTTCGAAAAAAAATGCCAATAAGGAAAAAAAGTGAAAAGGCATAGAGGTTTGCAAATGGAAAAAGTTACCGATAAGGGCAGAAAAGATAAAACAAAGGTGAATGAAGACAAAGGGCCTGGTTTAAAAAAAGGAAAAGTTGTTGAAAAATCTGAAAAATGACTAAGGCAAAGGAAAAAGAGTGCTTTATTAGCAAACTGACGAAAACCCTAACTCACTAACAATTCAAGAAATTGAAAGTTTGTCAATAAGGCAATTGGCCAATAAGACAAAGAGAAAATGGTGAGTTTCCTCCATAATTCGGCTAAAGATAAAATCACCGATAAAAGAGAAAGATGGAAAAGGTGAAAGAAAGGATGAGTCGGTTAGTTCATCAAATTAAAGATTTTTCGATAAGGCAAATATGGGCTGATAGAGAAGAGAAGGTAGTGACAAGCCAGAGTTCGTGAAAAATGAAATTTGAGAGATTTGAGAGAGATGAAAGTTGCTGACAAAGGAGAAGAGAAGAGCCAAAGATAAAATTTGTGAAAGGAGAGATTTACCGATAAGGCAAATAAGGTGCAAAAGAGGTGAGTTCACGCTAGAAGAATCTTTTCGACAAGGCAAAATTAGAGTGAAAAATCAAATGTAAAGCATGAATTTGTAAAATGTAAAAGCTTTAAAATATTTTAAAAGAGAGTTTAAAGTATTTTAAAGTTTTGTAAAAGCTTTACATACACTTTGGGTGGGTTCTTATTTTTAAACATCTTTCTTCTCCTTGGCCGTCGTGAATGTAGAATTATTGACGTTAGGCTGGTAGCTGAAACAATGCATTCTTTAATGGTACTGGTACTTAATTTAATGAAGAAGTTGGTGTGTTTCATTACTTAATATTTTCTACAGGCTCTTTCCAAGCACATCATCAGTATGTAGGGCATGGGCACCCAGAAGTCTATTGATTTTCTGACAAAGACCATGGGCTTGATTTTAATGTAGCATGGGTCTGGCATGTTGAATTAGTTTCAATGCCCAAAGGCTACACAAGAAATAATAGCTATATACGCATGTTTCAAATATGTTTTCGTTGTTGGTCATTGAACCAATTGTCTAGTCTGGGAAAGCCTAAGGGAGATTTTTAGGCATTAAGCAGAGGATAATGTTTGAGCAGTGAATGGAGGAATGTGGTTGATACAATGTACGAATGAGTTATAATGCACATCTTTATGCAGTGGTATGTCTCCATGGCTACTTGTAATGATTCAGGGAAATGCAAAGTTGCAACTATGTATTTTTCCTTCACCACATTTGCTGTTGTGATTGTAATAGAGATTTGATAATGTGTGACAACATTTAATTCGATACATGCTTTATGTTGGGTCATCTCTTTGTTGCAAATGGGTCATTGTAGTTTAGTTCTGGATAACTAAGTATGTCCAATGTATGGAATGTAATCTAAGAAGTATATGTCAATATATTTTAGTCTTCTATTGATACTGGTTCAATTCTTTTCCTTCCTCTTTATTTCTTATGACTCAGTTTCCCAATGGAGTAGGCACCGGTCCATATTGGAGAGGGATCAATCACTCTTTTAAAAAACAAACAAATCAATGTATCTATCTTTTATAAGCAGTGATAGTTTTTATGCATCCTCATTGTGTAGGATTGCTTTTATCATCTATATAGGGGTTTTATGACAACAAGTTGTTCTTGACTTAGTGACAACTTTAGGGTCAAGATGATGAGTTGGGTTTGGTTTTCCAGTTATTTTTAGTTGTTCATCTAGTTTTGATATTAATACCTACTTAGGTATACCCCTTGGAATATCCCTCTAGAGTCTAAGCTGAGCTCAAAGAGAAAAGGAGTCTACCCACTCCTATAGTTGGCCAAAATCACCCTTAACTTGTTGATAAACCTCCTCCCATCACCCCAACGACAATCCTTGGCCTAGGTGATTTAGGAATGTTTTAGAGTTTTATGTTGCAGTCATTTTGGGAACCAACACTATCAACAATTGACATTGTCATAGAATGATACAAGATGCTCAAGGTAATCTTAGTTGGACATGTTTCTATACACACTAAAATGCAGATCAAATTAAAAGATGTAGACAAAATATAAACCCTTTAATCTACATTCAATATGACCTCTGATTAAGCAAGGAAATCAACAATATATGCATGAAACTAACACATATTACCCATGATCTCCTGTTGCACTAAAATGGTGGATTTACTCAAAGCACTACAACTGTGGTTGCTCGATCAGTCAACATGATGTTATTCAGATATTGATCGATGATCTGTCCCAAAAATGAATCTATGAGTCAATTTATAGACTTTCTAATTGGTCTCTGTACTATTTTTATTTTTTTCTTGTTATTCTATTTTTTTTATCTTTGATGTGCTATGTTGATTTGATACTCAAAGGTTCTTCATGTGTCCCTATTTGCTTGAAATAGGTGATGTAGATGCAATTGTCATAACATGCCAGTAATGTCCTGCTTGAAGTAACTGCTTTGTGATGATTAAAGCACACTTGTATAATCCTTTGATGTTTGACTGATCTTTGTCGATAAAGATTCCATTTTAGTCTACAAGTCACTCAACGTCTAACAAGATGGAAAAGGGATTAATTTTTCATGTATTTCAATTACCTCAAAGTCTACCTTTCTCTTGTTACCCATGAATTTGACTTCCATGTTTCTCCAAGTTCCAAAGGGATATCTATGATTCCCATCTACTAGTGCTATGTTGTAAGGTGTATTCTATAATGTAGGTTTCCCCACTATTTGATAAATTATCTTTGGAATAATATTAATACCCAAACCTAGGTCAAGTAGTGCTTCTTTTACCAAATTTAGTAGCATAGGAAACATTTTCCACTTTTGTTTATTTTTTGACTACGTTTTACACCTAGGTTTTCTTCTTTTCTCTTGATCCTATTTGTTCCAATATTTCAGGAATTTATTCAAATTTTCTGGTAGGTTCTCCTTGCCTACAATATTTTACAACTCTTTCAACATTTTGACCTCATTAATTTTTTTTTATATCCTCTTATTTATTTATAGACTAAGGAAGGTAACATAATAGATGTGATATATTATAGACTATGGAAAAATAAATAACTCATAAATCTATACACCATGATATGGGACATAACCATTCATATTATTCATTAGACAAGTATTGCATTCATTATCTCTTCATGCAACAAGAATAGATATACACATCATATATGATTGTGTGGTGTACATATGTTCTTTGTATTACATCTTCTATCCTATATTTTAAATATCTCCTTTATATTCTATGTTATCTCATATCTTGAATACATCTAATACATTATATTTCTATTGTAGCCTTTGAGAGTCTAGGGATGTGTCTCTAGATTTATCCATGTATGACTTATGACCATCTAAAGGTACCAAAAAGCTTCTAATTGTACCACAACTCTTCATCTTGATTCTTGTGGTGACCTCTATTTCACCATCATGAAGGTTATCCATCATAAACTTAGCCTCTTTATTCCTTGAATCTTTTCAACCTAAAAGGAATAGATTGGGCCACCCTTTCTAATTTTCAACAAAACCAATCAAAGTCCCAAAGTTGGATTTGTTCTTGCAAATAATATTTATGTGTGTATGAAAGATATATTATGACTAATAAATATAGACATTTATCATTAATGATCAGTGATCACTAAATGGTTGTATGGAATCCTTAGATTAGTCAATGGCTTAAAGGAATCCCATTATCATATGTAATCAATGAATAAGATACTGCATTGACATTTGGACTAGATTGAATTTTGTGTTCTTTACTTTTTTTTTCAATCTTGTAACTAACATGTGGCATCTTCAGAGTGGTATCCTACTCCATGATGTCATCTAGATTCTTGTGGTTCTACAAATCTTTCTTTCTATGGTCACAAAAAACCAAAACCATGATTGCTTCCTTTCTATGCATGCACCACTTGTTATCTTTGAGGGTAGAGAACCAATGTGATTTGGTGAGGAATGAATCCCAACCAACCATAATGAATATCAAGTGGAAACTTATAGTCAATAGTCATTGTAGATAGTAAAGGATATGGTAGAGATGAAGTAATATGTGCCATGTTAGATTGATATCAATTGACCAAAAGGGTCAAACATACTTGGAAAAAACTAAACGAGTGCTACAAATTGAAGATGGATTTCATGTGAAGATTATCATAAGAGGAGTCCTAACTTTATTTGATGATGGGGAGGACTAAGAAGCTTTGGACTATTAAATATTTCCTCGGAATCAACAACTGACATAATCCATAAGATTCCAACATGGAAAAGACTAAAGAAGAAGTTTCTAAAACCATAAGGAAGCATTCCAAAGTGAGGTCCAATTTGAAGTTAAGCCCAATTTAGCATATAGAAGAGGATGATGTGAAGGCAATGAATCTAACAAATGTCTTTCAAAAAATCAATGGTTGGCTCATCTAGGAGGATGCTAACATGGTTATAGCAGTGAAAGTCTTTGAAAGGAAAAGAAGGTGAATGAAGAGGTGGGACTCATAGTGACATCAACATCTCAAGAAATAAAAACATACATTGTTGGATGCACAATAAATAACTTGTAGAGATTTAGCCTACTAAGTTGCCAAAAGGACGGACAAAGTTGCAAGGCCAATCAATATGTAGAGGTGAGACCCACACAAACATGAGGTATGTGAGCAAAGAGAATCTCAAAAACTAATAAACATGGTGCTAAAGACTTAGCTTAATTTAAGAAACAAGGGGGTCACGAATGACACCAAGATGTTGAAATCTAAGGGAAAGCTTCCCTAGACATCATGACATAAATGGCTCAATCATTGAGTTGCACAAATAAGAGGAAATGGTCTAGGATTTCAAGAAAGGGAACCCCATGAACCTAGAAGGGATCCAAAGTTCAAATATATCTATTGAAAATGACCTAAGTAATGCATCTATGTTAGCATGGATTATACTATAGAGGTTGATCTAAAAACTTAGACATAAAATTTTATTCATTACACTCATGTAATTTTCATAAAAAAATGGGTTCACATTTTGAGCAATTATTATCAATCCTGCAATGAAATTTTTAAAAATAGTTAGATTAATTGTTATCTATCTCATCTTCCCAATAGATTGGATTTGATAAATGACCCTAAAATGTAGATTTTAAAGTTGGCTATAATAGATATAGCTTATAGAAGGATATGTAACATCTATGAAATTATCATTTACAAAGAGAAGAACAAGAAGCTAGTGTGGGTTGATCAGACACACCATAGAACCTTGTTTTGCACTTTTAAGTCAAAACTAAATTTTAAGAATTAGAACAAGGAGACCTAACTATGTAATGAAATATACAATTCTAGCCTATTATGTATTATTAGCTATGCTATGACTAGAAGCTAGAACCATGTTTTCCACTTTTAAGTAAAAACTAAATTTTAAGAATTAGAACAAGGAGACTTAACTATGAATTGAAATATACAATTCTAACCTATTATGTATTATTAGCTATGCTATGTACATAGAAACAACCTTCGGGTTGACATTTATGTCCACAACTTAAAGCTTCACAAATGACTTTATGACTACACCAACCAGAATTTTGCTCAATTGCCACCTCTAATAAATCTAGTAATACTAACAAGATACAAACCTACTTGAATAAGATTCCTACATAGGTCTTTATTGTTCATAAACACAACATAATTTTATTGTATTTGACATCTGCATTACCCATTGTATTTTACTTATATTTGAGAGACCCTGTAGGCACTAGAAAATGGTTAGTATTTTGGACTTGAAAACATGGTTAAACTCCTATATTACATATAATACTACACTAAGATCTTAGTGATATAGTGAATCTTTGCTCAATTTTAACATAAGTAAGATTTTGAATTTTATATTATTTGCTCAAACTTTGTAGATAGTTGAAGCACATAGGTCCATATTAGAGTGGAATATATCATCATGGAAAATGGATTCATTATACATTAGATGTTGGTTATTATAGACCCTTCCTCAACGGACCAACCATTGTATGGTAAAGGCAAAATCATGTTATTATTGTGAATGGGGAGATCACGACTCACTAGGAACTGAGACTTACTTATATCACATGTTTTTCAAAGTGGAAGTGACTATGAAGTCATTATACATCTTTATGAGGAGAATGAGGAAGATTTTTAGCCGATAGGCTATTAGTGGGAGCTTTTAGCTCCTGGAAAAATTAGACGTCGAAAAATTGTGGGACGCCGGAAATTCGTCGGTTCATGAAAATTCGTGGGTGTCAGAAAACTATCATATGCTGGACACCAAAAAATCTGTTCCATTGTTTTGTTTTTTTTTGCCATTTTTCTACTATTTTTGCGTTCCTTGATGGGTGTGTTAAATAAATAATGATTATTGTTTGTTTCTGCAGTGTCGGATAAATGTTGAGTCTTTTGGAATTTAATGTCTTCTCACTTTTCCTTAATCCCGGTTGATAAATGTTTAAAAGATAGTTTGGGAAAAGTAATCTTTACAATCGTCAAATATAATACAGTGGTCATGCTATAGCAGATCATTCTCTGTTGCCATAATGCAGTATACAGGAAGTCAAATATTAAATCTGGGCAAATCATCTATCACTTCCACAGGCCAAGTACTACTTGAAACTGTGCTATCTGAGAAATTACTTACTGGAAAATAATGACTTCCTAACATTGTTGGTAAGGAGAATTGCTGTGTATTAAGGAGAGTAGTTAAATGGCAGCATTCAGGATGTACTTGTGAATGTGTGGATATTCAAATGTTATTGTTTATGCATTTTATTACTAATATAATCATAATTAAAGAAAGAAGGCACTCTTATTCTCTAGTCTTATTACACTACAAATATACTAGATATTTATTAATATAGTTATTTAGTTTTATTTATTGATTATATAGTCATTATATATATATATATATATAAACAAGGAGAAAATCATGTTCACATAAACAATTTAAGTTAATAAAATAATTAAATAAATCAAATTAGATATCATATAAGAATTTGGAGGATATTGTAATAAATGTTTAAATAAATATAAAATTAGAGTAAATTAAATGTATGTGTATTTAGTTTCAAATTTGATAAAGTTATTGGTGTATTAGTGGTAGAAGTCCATTCCTCATAATGTCACAATTATAGAATTTATCTATTGATATGAAAATCTGGATGTGTACTATTTAGTTCACTTCTATAACTATGGAGGTGATCTTGATGAATGTAGACTGAAATCCATCGGGGAACTAAACTTATGACTTGTGGATATGACCTAAGAGAACTTCGCTAACCAAAATTGTTTTCTTCTCATTAAATGTTTTGAATTTGATAATAATAGGTGGTGTTTTCAAACACCTTTGGGGAATTTGATGAAGTGTTATGGTCATATTCTCCTCAATTAGACCCTTGGATAGATTAGTTCCATAGTGAACCAAGCTCGAGAACAATAGGCAAGGATGGTGTATGCTCCTAGCATGATGATGCAATGTTGATGTAATATTTTTATTCTATTGCAATCAAATTTTAAATGCACTTAATAGATTCTTCTCTCATTTGGTGTGTCAGTTCATTTGCCACCGCCACTCACGCAAGTTTCAAAGCTCCTACGTTTAAATATATGATAAGTTCATATCGATTTTGGAGTTTCATTCAATTAAAAAACATAGATGTTTTTGCCTCTAAGAAATTAGACAAAAGATAGAGTAGATGATTTTTGTACTGTCTGCAATTATATTTAATTTCAAGAATAGTATTTATGTAGTAATTATTGAGATAGTCATTGTTACCGGTGCTTATGAGATAAACAGTGTCCCTCAAAGCATTGGCTGCACCCACCACACGGGCTAAATCTTCTCTGTATTGTTTTTAGAGTTTCAGTTGATCTTCTAGGCCTGGGATATCCTGCAGAAGGGTTTAATGTAATCAGTTTTTAAGAAAATTGATTTCTTCGAACAATAAAACTTCAGATTTGCTAACTTAAAGTTTGGAAGTGCCAAGGTAGAAACCCGATCCTCCAGAAGAAAATTTCATGCCCCTAACAATATTATCTCCTTTAGCTGCTAGATCCAAATAAGAAACCGTTGCAGGGATAGTCCAAGCATAGATCTTGCATTAAAAAAAGATCAAAATCAAAATTAATATTGAATTTGTTGTAAGTCATTGAAACATAAATTTCCAATAGAGGAAAATACCTAATCAGAGCAAAGAAATTTGGTTTCCTGTGTGAAAGGGTTTAAAGTTTTTACAAAAGAATAAACCCTTTATTTTCAATAGTCCTATTTGATAGAAATTTAGTGTTGAAGGTTGGATAATAGATTAATGGATATTTTGAGCTAGTTATTTTTAAACATTGTCCATTTCAATAGTCAAAAGTTAATTTTGGCTAATACCAATAGTATAAATATTTACCACATTTTATTGTGGATGAGGTGTAAAATTGCTATTGACTATTTGACCATTGAAGTGGAGTGTTTAGAGGGCTTGTAATGCGAGCATTTGACTCTGTATTTTGTTTTTAAATACAAAACATATCTTATTATATTGACTTCATAAAATAAGGTAGCTAAATGTTAACTAGATTACCTATTTTTACAAAAAACTACCTAAAATAGGTCCACACATATCCTTCCCTAGGTGCCTCAAAACTACATTATTATGTTGAGTCATAGATTATTTAATATATAGTTAACTATAGTATCGATATACTGTTAATTAAATTATATTAATTATCTTCTCATTCTCCCAATGGTTTGTTTAAGTTCTTTTCTCATAATATATTTAATAAAATATAACGCATAAAAAATTAATATTTTAATATATTTAATGTAGAGCTTTAATTATCAATATGTTGAATATATAAAATTTAATATATTTTTAATTGTTTTAATTGAGTAAAATCAGTTTGGTTTTTTTTTAAAATAATGCATATTTGTTTAAACAGCAACAATTTTTTTTAATTTTTTATAAATAATGTATGTTTTTTTTGAAGAGCGACGACAGCTGGAACCAGCTACCGCTGCTTACCACTGTAATTTCATTTATTTTTTTAAGTCAGTATCCAACTAAATGCAATAAAGACATTTAAAAAAAGCACTTGAAGCCATGCCAACAATTTTTTGGTCGATTTATTTCTCAATACAATTTATTTCCCAATGTCTTTCATGCAAGTCTACATTTCAAGATTGCAAATTGATACACCCTAATCATATACAATTACAAATATACTCTTTCTAATATTCTCGTATTTCAACTTTATGGTTATAGATGGGATTTTTTTTAATCAGGTAGCCCCCCTATAAACTACAGTGTCCCTGGTAAACTTTTTTCATGTGACTGGTGACGCTGGCCTTCTTTACTGCAACGAAATTTTTTAGCCAATTGAGACAGGGCCCCTGCCCTAGTTATAGATGAGATATTGATAGACCCTATCGGCTATTCCATTGCGCATAAATTTCGTGCACCAAATTTGTGCGCAATGGAATAGCTGATAGGAATTTATGTATACATACAACTTGTAAACTAATGGCATACACTAAACTATTAATGTTAAATGGATGAATATTTTTCAATAGGTCTACAATAGTATCTTCTAGTAAACACATGAAAATAAGGAGCTGAAGCCACTATAAACAAATGAAATTATTATTTTGACAGAGTACCCAAAACGTTGAACACAAGATGGTCTTCAATTCTGTGCTGATTGATATCATACAACTAAAAGTCAGCAGTTGATTGCTATCATACAACTAAAACTCAGTGCTAACTTTTGATATACTACAATAATATTTAGTGGAACTTAGTAGTTCACCACCTATTTGCATACCAACTTGAAAGAAGCAATTGCATGATATTAGAAGGAACAGGGACCATTGTAATGTTGAAGATCTGGTGTCTGAAGAAAAAGAGCCATGGCAAGGATTTTATTTTAATTTTTTTCATATGCATCAAAAGATAAAGTGGGTTTGTGAGCATTAAATAAACAAAGGGGGGTATGTAGAATAAATTCCTCTATTTCAATGCATTTTCTAAGAAGCCCTACACCTTTGGAGTTAAAACCTGTGAATAACATATTTAATTTACAATTAATAAAATGGTGGAGTTAGTGTGACGAATTAACTAAATAAATGTAGCAAAATGAGAGGAATGTGAGGTACCATGTCTATTCTATTAATTCAATCATTTTTAAAATTGTCTTCCTGTGCCACATTGAAACTAATGAGGGCAACATACAAATTAGAGGTGAGCAACCCTATTCTAGTGCAAAAAAAATTGACAACCTAGCATCTTTGAAATATTTTGAGTAAACATGAAATATCTATGTGCATAAATAATCTAGATACTCCTACAAAAATCTCCTCTTAAGTTTTAGAGGCACGCAGTTTTAAATTTTTAGTTTGGGAGGATTGAGGCCCACAGGCTATTCTTGATCAATTGTTTCACACAAACCATTGGTAGTTTCATTTTATGACAAACGAAGGTAGTTTAATCCAATTCTTACCATCTCACAAAAAATGCAAAATATTAAAGAGGAAGAATTAGAGGAAAGAGAAATGGAAAAGTTATTGAGAGATAGTGCTTTTTCCATTTCCAAGAAAAAGCATTGACAAGTAATACTATTCCTTTCAAACATAAGATCAATAGTCCATACCATTATCATTTTTATTTCAACATATGATATAAACTATGAAAGAGGCTAAAGGAAACATGTCACCTTATGATCATATTTACAAATGAAAACAACAAGAGAAACCATCACCAAATTACTTTTGGAAATGACAACCAATGAATTCATAAACAAATATCCATAAAGCCCAAAGAAGTATGTTTACAAAGAACATGAACATGATTTAGAATATCTATTGCTTACAAATGAAAAGACCCAATACAATTCCTTCCCTCTATCTACTTTAGCCTAGTTATAATTCTTGTAGTCTAGACTGCCATCATCTTTCTCCCAAACTCTACTTAGAATTTCTTTAGTTTAAACTTCTAACTTCTAACTGACTTCCCTTACCAAAAAATAGATCATAAATTACATTAATTGTAGATTTTTTAAATAATTTAATTTTGGGTCATTTTAGATTTTGAACCCATCATCACAATTAACAAAGGACCAATCAAATCCATTGTGTCAAATGATTTTTTTTTTCATTTGCACCCTTGGCAAAGACATTAGATCAATCATAACATCAATACAACAACCCTTCTTTGGATTTATGATCATTTGAGATAACACTAATCGTGTGCTCATTAAATTTTTAGCTATATTTGTTTATCTTCCCACAATTCCAAGGATGTCCACATTGCTGCTTAAAGGGTTCTGTATAGCTAGAAAAATAAATAGTTATTCATAACTACATTTTTATTTGAAATTCAATTGGACCTAATTTGACATTAAAACTTGGCCGTAATAATTTGTTCATGTTTCTCTTGTAGGTCCCGATGGAGGACAATAAGACTAATACATGCCTACTATTTCCAGCGATGCCATGGGAACCAGAAATCCAAGAATAGGTTAGGATCCTGGATCTTAATCAAAATTTTCACATCAACTGCACCTTGGCCCAATTTTTAATCAAAATTATCTGCAGTGAAAGGTGGCTAGATGGAGTGTAGGAGAGGAAGATGCATTGGTTAGATGTCATCTACACTTTCCTTTTAAACATAATGGACTTAGTCCAAGACAACCACTTCATCCATGCAATCACCATAGGCTTGGTCTTCAACTACTTGTACAACTTTGGATAGATGGAATTCGGCTATTCAGGAATACGATCTGCTCAAAGGGGAGGCAATGGTGGGTGGTTTATTTCCCATCTAGATGCTAAGAACCTCACAAGCGATGAACTGTGTCTACAAGGAAATACAATGAGGCCTTTCATGTGACTGCATAAGTAGCCTGGACAGGGCTTTGCTAGGTCATAGTCATACTTTCACAAAGGCCATGAGGGGGGGATGTAGGGTTGCATTTATTTTGATAATATTCTTGAGGACACATGCACCAGATTGGGCTCCTCATCTTCCAAGAGTGTCTTTAGACAGAGAGGAGGTGACAAAATGGATGGACAAGAGGATCTAGAGGAATCGATCGTGCTAGTCTTTGCAGCACTCATGCAAGAACAACCAAGGCAGTGAGATGGGAGGGAAGGTTTTTTAGTCTCCTATGTTTAAGATGATAGTATGTTTTTGTTTATACTCTTGTTTAAATGCTTGTTAGGGTTGGCAGTTGGGTTTTTGTGTTCAGTTTATGTTTTTTCCTATTCTCAATTTCTATAGTTAGTTCTGTTCATGGTTGTTGGATAGCCACTGTGTTTGTTTTTTATTACAGACTATAATGGTTTATGTAAGCAACATTAATGTTTGCAAACTCTTATGTTACCTATGTACTCTACTTTCTTTAATATATGGTTGGGTGTTTTCCACCCTTTTATCAAAAAAATAATAATAATTTTTTCATGTTTTAAAAATTAAGCTTATAGGGTATCACGTACAACATGGGTCAAATCGATGCTCATGCGAGTGAGATTACTTTTGGCAATACACATAATGAGAACATGATAATTATTATTTGAGTGGGCCAACAATCAAATTTATCATTGGAAAAAGGATCCTCACATGCCCTAAGTTGCTAGTCATCAAGCAAGTTGGAAAGGATTTGGATAAAGAAGTGCTATCAAATGGCAGATTGTATGACTGGGTGACTAGTAATTAGGAGTTAGATAATTGTCTCCTCTCTTGAAGGAAGATTTGATGATCTCCCTATGATCTCAAGGATGCCAAATCTTGGTTATACAAGGATAACATAGTGGCAAATGAGAGTTGGTTCAACAAGAGGCTAGTGAAAATTAATGTACTAATGGTTGCAAGTTGGTGCATGCTTAGCTACAAGGATGGTTCTTTAATTAAATAGAATTGAATACATTTTAATCTAATTCTTACCAGCTCACAAAGAAGATGCAAAAGATTAAATGGAAATAATGAGAGGAAAGGAAAATGGAAAGGTTATTGAGAGAGAGAATTTCCCATTTGTAAGAACATCCATTGACAAGTAATACTATTCTCTACAAACATAAAAGTTTAATATCCCATATCACTATCAGTTTTATGTCAGTCCATGTGAAATATGGACTACACAAGAGTCTAAGGGAAACATGTAACCTTGTAATTATATTCATAAATGAAAACAACAAGAGAAACCACCACCAAATTATATGCATTCACTTAATCCAAAATTCAAACCTTTTAAGAACTTGTGCATGTTGTGTGTGAGATTTTTTGTTTACAATTGCCCAAGGTCAAGCATTAAGCCATCCCTAATCACCTTCTAATAATCCATCTTCATTTGAGTCTAAATTATCAACCTTATCTTAATCATCCTAGTCCAACCTCCTAATCATTGGCATCATCCCAATCTATCCTAATTTAATCCCTAATACAAATCAAACCCTAAGTTAATTTGGCTGTAGTCACTTTTGGCCTAAGTGTCTATGATTCTATCATGGTGGTGTAGTTATCACATTATGTGGGAATTTGTTTGGCAGTTCGTTGTTTTAGTCAAACTATAGATGGCACGGTGATTGCATTGATCAGTTAATTTATTTGGGGACATTTCTTTGTCAAAACTATGGTTTGTTAACTAGTGATAACAATTTCAGTTTCATCAAAATGATGTTTTTTTTGACAAAATATTCTTTCGGTGGCAAAATGACTTATCTTATGAATAAACTTTAGACGGTTGAGAAAGTTTAAGTGATTATTTAATCTTAGTTAAGTCTCACAACTCACATTGAACACTTAACTCAGATTATGTGAGGCACAATTGATAATCTGTTGCAACAATGATATTTTTTCTTTTCTTAACCACATGGCAGTTATGAAGTTGTTCTTGCAAGGATTAGTTTGGCACTTAATAGTGGATTAGCATTTAGTTATCATTTGAAAATAATTTCATGAGAAGACATAAGAAATTTATATATGTGCAACTCTACTGTAGTGTTTACAGTGAGTGTATGTGTAATGAAATACATCATTGTTGATGTTACAATAGAGATGTGAAGATCAGCGAAACATAGAAATCCTCTGTACTTGTTTTTTACATTATCTCTTGATACGTTGTATGCCAGTGAGGCAATATTGTAAGCCAGTGAGGCAATATTGTAGGCCAGTGAGGCCTGTAATCAGTGAGATTCTTTTCTAAGCCAGTGAGGCAATTTTTTGAGTGGTTTTATGCCAGGGGCTTTCCACTCAGGGCAAATTGTTGTGTCAATCTTTCTTTGCATGATTTATGATGTGTTCATCTACTTAATATTTCTTTTGCAGTTAGTTGATAACATTCAGTACATGAATGATTATTCAAAGAAATATTGAAAGCATAAATTTTGTTTTTTAATCAAAGGAATTATCAGACACTGATTCACCCCCACCCTCTCAGTGTCATATCACTCTAACAAGTGGTATCAGAGCCAAACCCCTTGTCTTTAAGGACTAATCAGCCTAAGGGGATTCCTGGCTGAGTGGTAACCATGTCTTTTCAAGATGGTCTTTCCTCATCCAAAGCACCATTATTTAATGATACATATTATACTTTCTAGAAATATAGAATGACTCATCATATCAAAGCTTTAGGATATGATGTCTGGGAAGCCATTGAAACTAGCTGTACTGTCATAGGCAAACCATCTAATGCCGATGAAAAAAAGGCCCTTGATTGTGACTCAAAAGCTGTTAGTGCTATTTGTTGTGGTTTGTCTAATGAAGTCTTAAATAAAGTTATGGAATGTGATACAACTAAAGGTATTTGGGATAAAATTTCAAATATTTATGAAGGAGATGAAAGCATTAAAGAAGCTAAATTACAAGCTCTTAGAGAAAGGTTTGAAAGAATGAGAATGAAAGATGATGAAAAGATAGCTAAATATCTTCAAAGAGTTCAGGAAACTGTTAATAATATTAGAGTTCTAGGGGAGAAACTAGAAGAGATAACTGTAGTTAAGAAGGTCTTACGGACCCTAACTCCCAAATATGACTCCAAAACCTCTGTGGTTGAAGATAAAGACCCAAAGACAATAACTATTGATACTATTCTTGGAGTCTTTACTGCATATGAAATGAGAATGGAAAATGAAAACCCTAGTAAAGAAGTTAAGGAAGCAACTTTTAAAACTATGAAAAAGGAAATTGAACCTAGTCATGAAATTGAAAATATTAGTGAAGATGAATCTGTTTTTGTTAGTAAACTCAGAAGAGGCTCAGGTAGATATAAAGTAAAATTACCTTTTAAATGCTTCAACTATGGAAAAATAGGACATTATGCAGCAAAGTGTCTTAATATAGAACTTGACAGTGAACAAGAGGATAATAGAAAACAATATAAGAAAAAACCTTTCAACATTAACAAGAAAAGTACTTTTAAGAAAAAGAGTCTAATTGTTGGAATAACAGATAGTGCATCAGAGGAATCTTCTGATGAAATAGATGAAACACTCTTCATGGTAGCAATTATTGCTGTTCCAGAAGAAGAACAAGCAGAAATGTTTGAAAATGAAGTTGACTTAGAAGGAGAGTTAAAATGTGCCTTTGGTGAAATTAGAAGGGTTAAAAAGGAAAATGGAGTGCAAAGAAAGTTAATATATGATCAAGAAAAATAGATTTCTGATTTAAAACTAAGTCTTGAAGAAAAGAAAAAATACTTTCAGATAGTCAAGATCAGTTAAAATCCAAGGATAAAGAGTGTTGTTCCAAGGATGCTGAAATAGTTAAACTAAGAAAACAAACTTGAAATGTGTAACAACAGTGATAAACTTGCTGATATGTTAGGTAAAAAAAAAGAATATAAAGACATGACTGGTCTAGGATTCTCAAAAGGCTAATGCTCTAATGATAATCAGTTTAAAGGCAAAATGCCTTTTAGATTTTCTGGTTATTGTTTTTACTGTTATCAATATGGGCATAGAGCAATTGAATATAAGTTTGCATTTAGAAAGCAACCAAATTTCTGAATGGCAGGACCTTTAATTTTCTGAACAAGATAAGATGCTTCAACTACAAAGAACTTGGACATATTGCCAAGTTTTGTAAATTAGAAATTGTTTCTCTTACTAAACAATCCAAAATGAAATGGGTGCCCAAAATCAACAAGGCTATGATTGTGGAAGTTGCATTTCATGCAAAGAAAAATGAAATCTCGGTTATAGACAGTGGGTGTTCTCATCATATGACTGGGGATAGAAGTAAATTTACTTCATTCAAAAATTGTTCAAGTGGGTCAGTTAAGTTCGGTGATGATCTTATTGTTTATAAATCATAGGAAAAGGTACAGTTCTTTTAGAAGATAACACACCTCTAGAAGATGTTTATTTTTTTGAAGGACTAACTCATAATTTGTTGAGTGTAAGTCAGATTTGTGACAGTGGATTTGATGTAGTTTTCACATCACAAGGGTACAAGATTCTCAAAAAATCAAGGTAGGTCATTGCTTCAGGTTTGAGAACTAAAGGTAACATTTATAACCTGCATGGATCTGCTAATGAGTGCAAAAACAATATATGTTTTATGAGTCAAATTGAGGAAAGCAAACTCTAGCATAGGAGGTTGGGGCATATTAATTTTGATAACTTAGTTAAAATCAGCCACAACAAAAATGTTAGACAAATGCCTGCTATTTCTAAGCTTGGAAATCTAATTTGTAAAGAGTGTCAGCAAGGTAAACAAACAAAAAATGTTCATAAATCTAAAGAACAATTTTCTGTAGAACCTCTCCAGTTGGTTCACACTGACTTATGTGGTCCAACCAAAACAAAATATTTAAATAGTGAAAGATATTTTATGTTATTCATAGATGATTACACAAGAATGACCTGGGTCACTTTTTTAAAGCATAAGTCTGAGGCTTTAGAGAAATTTAAGATCTTTAAAAGCATGTTAGAGAGAGAAACAAATTTAAAACTGAAGTGTTTAAGGTCTAATAATGGAGGAGAGTATACTTCTACTGCTTTTCTGGAATATTGTGAAAAACATTGCATAAAAAGATAGTTTACAGCTCCTAGAACACCTCAACGAAATGGGGTGGCTAAAAGAAAGAATAGGACAATAAAAGCGATGGCTAGAACTATGCTTCAAGATGATGGACTATCAAATGCTTTCTGGAAAGAAGCAGTTCATACAACAGTCTACATCTTGAATAGGGTACAAATAAGAGTAAAAACTAGGTACACACCTTATGAACTTTGCTATGGTAAGTCTGCTAATGTATCTTATTTTAAAATCTTTGGCAGCAAATGTTACATAAGAAGAGAAGATCATCTAGGAAGTTTTGAATCATGTTGTGATGAAGGGATCTTTCTAAGTTACTCTACTCATAGCAAGGCTTACAAATGTTATAATAAGAGATTACGAAGAATAGTTGAAAGCTCTAATATCAAAATGGTTGAGAATTTGCAGCAAGAACAACAACCTCAGTTTCAACAAGTTGAAGAAATCATTCAAGAAGAGCCAAGCACAAAAGAAGAGCCAGAGAAATCTGAAGAAGAATCAGATCCCAGAGTGCCTCAAGGATAATTAGTAAGTCCTATAACTAATACTCCTTCTAAATCTTCTATTTATACTCCTTCTAGAAGATTGTTACAAAAGAACCATCCAAATGAACATGTTATTGGTGACCTAGACTCTGGCATACAAACTAGAAGAAAAACTGCTCAAGCAAATCAACAGGTTCATATTTGTCTAGTGTCTCAATTAGAACCTTAAACCTATGCTAAAGCTAGTCAAGATGACTTGTGGGTTCAGGCTATGATAGATGAGTTAGCCTAGATAGAGAAAAATAACACTTGGGAACTTGTCCCAAGACCAAAAGATAAAAATATTATTGGGGCTAAATGGGTTTTCAGGAACAAACTTGATGAAAATGGAGTTGTTAGAAACAAAGCTAGATTGGTTTGTAAAGGTTATTCTCAGATAGAAGGTGTAGATTTTGATGAAACCTTTGCTCCTGTAGCAAGACTAGAAGCAATCAAACTGTTTCTTGCATATTCTGTTTATATAAATTTCAAGGTCTATCAAATGGATGTAAAAATAGCTTTTCTAAATGGAGACTTAGAAGAGGAGGTATATATGGATCAGCTGAAAGGTTTTCTTAGCAAGGACAAACCACATCATGTTTACAGATTGAAAAAGGCTCTTTATGGGCTTAAACAAGCTCCTAGAGCTTGGTATGCTAAACTAGACAAACATTTATAGTCACAAGGGTTCAATAGAGGTGGTACTGATAGTAATTTATACTTTATGACCAAAAATGATTGCATTTTAATAGTGGTTATCTATGTTGATGACATTATTTTTGGCAGTGATGATGATGAACTCAGCCTATATTTTCCACAGGTTATGACTGCATAATTTGAAATGTCAATGCTGGGGGAACTTTCATTTTTTCTTGGTGTACAAGTTTCTCAACTCAAAGAAGGTATATTTATGTCTCAAACAAAATATGCAAAAGAAATGTTGAAACGGTTTCAGATGGATGAATGTAATCTTGTAAGCACACCCATGGAAACTGGTTGCAAACTAAGTGCTGATGTTGACAAGCCTGATATTGATCATACTTTTTATAGGTCTATGATAGGCAGCTTGTTATATTTGACTGCCACTAGACCTGACATAATGCATGCAGTTTGTTTAGAAGCTCGATTTCAATCTTCTCCTAAGCAAGCTCATCTAAACGCAGTAAAAAGGATACTTAAATATATACAAGGAACACTGGATTATGGGCTTTGGTATCGTAGGCATTCTAATTTATGGAATATTTTCATTATACCCTCACATTAGAATCTTGTTTTTGCCTTATACGACATACTCTCCAGTGTCCACAACGTAATCTTGAGTTTGAGATTTGAAATGTCAATCTGTCATTACAACAACGAAATTACCCTCAACAATGAAATTAGAGACTTAAGCTTTTAGAACTCCATTATCCCTTTAACAAGCACGTACCTATATGAAGGATTTCAACATTAAACTGTACAAAATCCATTCGTGGAATCTACTAATTAAATTACTTATTCTATGATTTGTTTCTTCCAGCCTGAAATGGTTCTAAATATAAATTAGAAAAATCATCCCAAAATGAGCATGTGGAGACTAGTTACGTTGTTGAGTTCAGTTAACTACAGATAGAGTTGAAAGTTAACAGATCAAGATGACTAGGAGATAAACGGGCAGTTAAGAGGTCCAAAATTAGAATCCATTGACAACAATTTCATTTAGCTTAGATAGATGACTAGTTAACAGGTCAAATTGTAATAGTTATGGGTATGGCAGCATCTATGGGCATGGTACATGGTGAAGGCAAACAGGGAGAGTGGAAAGGAAAAAAACCATGTTTTCTTATGATAAGAAGGAAATAAAGTTGCATATAGTTATAGTTAGAGGGAGACGACGAGAGTGAACAAGTGTCTAACTAGTGAAAGCACCAAAGGTGCTATCAAATGGCCAATAGGCACAAATATTCATAGGCCTATCACTAAAATAGTTTATACTAAATTATTTTTATGGAAAGTCATTACATGTAGTTGTTGGTCGACAAGGCTATAAATACTATAAGAAATTCATTTTTTTTGCAAATAAAAATAATGGCATGGTATTAAATGAATAAGCACAAGAACTAAACAGTGAACTAAATAGATTCTAAGCAATCAAGACATTAGGTGAACTTTGATTTTCATTTTGTGTGGAATGTGTCTACAAACAAACTTCAATGGTGTTCATTGAGAGTCTTTGTGTGTTTGAATGAATTTTGGCTTTCAGTGTGTGTGTGTGTGTGTGTGTGAATAAGCTTCAACATTCATTGTGTGCATGTTTGAAAGTTAACTTTGGCATTCACTTCATGTGAAGTGTGTGTATGTGTTTGTTTGAAAGTTAATTTTATCATTCAATTTGTGTGAAATGTGTGCCTATGTACTTTGAATGAAATTTGATATTCACTGTGTGTGTGTTCATGTGTGTGTGAATGAGCTTTCACACTCACTCTATGTGTACAAAAATACTGAAGTTCACTTTGTTTCAAGTGTATGTGTGTGTGAATGAACAATGGCTTTCATTGTATGTGGGTGGGTAGGTTTGAAAGTTAGCTTTGGTATTCGTTGTGTGTGCACATGTTTATATGAATGAACTTTGGCATTCACTAAATATGTGTGTAAAATGTGTATGAACTAAATTTCACATTCACTTTGTGTGTGTGAGTGAACTAACTTTGACATTCACTTGGACTTGAGCCATTCATTGTTTGTGTGATTCACTTTTTTGTGTGTGAAACATGAGTGAACTACCTTTGTCATTCACTTATTTGGTCTATTTACTGTTTGTTTGCTTATGTAAGTTTGAACTTTTGCATTCACTTAATGTGAATTGAAAATTGGCATCTTGAATTATGTTTTACTTTTGTGTGTGTGTGTGAAGTGTATGTTTAAACTTTAGCATTCACTTTTGTGTGTGTGAGTGTTTCAACTATCTTTAGAATTTACTTGACACTCATCATAAAAAATCCTATAGTATAATAAAAAGATATGTTACATAAGCTTTGTTATTTGCAAACTGTTTTGTGAGCCTAAGGAAAGGGAAGCAATGAAAATACATAGAAACTGAGATTTAGCTACCAAGTCCATAACATTAACATTCTCCATGATGTTAAAAACCCTAACAAACTGAACATAGAAAGTGAGTTGAACCACCTCTTCATCAGAGGCAAGGCAGTCCAAGTGCAGGAGATAATTATTTCTTGGATGGTAAAACGTACACAATAACCTCTTCATTTTTGGCCCATGCCTGTAGGTCCCTACGATCACATACGCTAGAATGGGAGGTTGCCCAACTATTCAATGCTTAGCCATGCATGTTATTGCACATTCAATTATACACCATATCTTGAACAGAGAGCATCAAATTAATAGAATTTTATAGAGTAGAGGCCACATCATACCTATAGATGGTGCCAACATGATGCAACATAGAATTAATCATATTTTAAATCATATTTTGTTATCCTCATTGAAATGAATATGAAGTATGATATGAAACATTGTCAGAGTTAATCTCTGTCATCTTAAAAAAAACGTAAAAACAAAATAGTTAAGCCTCCTCATTGAAATTACTTAAAAAAATGTCCTATGGATGGTGATCTAGACCCAATAATATTTCATATTAAATTTGTTCTAAATGATGCGACTCCACTGAACCTTGTTCAAGTTATATAAATAGCAACTTACCAAATACTCTTCTATCATTTAACATTGGAATAAAGTTCATGAACATGTTATGTATTAAGGTAGTTCTACTCACTGGGACATTCCCTTATTTATCTCTGTGGTTCATTGTACATATTCTACATATTTAAATCTTCTGGTGGCGACCTTTACTTGTATTGTGTATCATCAAAAGATTCAGACCTACAGTCAACATTCCCATCACAACACAAGCTTCCTCTTTGAGAAAAGAATTGTGTATATTAAATTTATTATGATCCCTCGTATAAATAGGGCAAGAGTGAATATAGGATTCCAAAAAATAGTAAGCATTTTGAAGATAGAAGTAAAATACGAGTTATGTCATAATGACTTTAAGCAAACATCTGAAGTAGGCATTTTTTTTTGAAAACTTCAGAGTATAAGGAAGTGATAACGGTTGCTGATCTAGTGCACTACATAAAACAATATACCACTCTTCAATTATATTTATTGCCATATTTTGATTTTTATAAAAACTGTGCTGCTCACAGGAGGATAATGTCATTTATTGCTTCTCTTATATCCACTTGGTTACCCTTTACAACTACAACATTCTCCTTGAAGAGAGAAAAAACATCAAATGCAAATAACAACCATTCAAAATGGTAGAAGCTTTGCGCACATATACTAATCACATGACCACAGTTGTCAAAAGAAGTAGCAAGAGAGATAATGGTTAATTATTGAAATCTATGTCGCTGAAGCAGGATTGCTTAGTTACACATATCATGTAACTTGAAATGGATACATAAATGTTGGGCCAACTGAAAGAATACATGAAGGAATTTGATTACTCTACAATAAATACACCTCAAAACAATATAGAGGGGTCTCCATCTCATCGCATCGCATGGGGAAATATGTAACAAGGATGCCTCCATTCTAATTATGCACACCATACAACATTACAAGACATACATAAGCAATGAATTTATTGCTTACTCTTCTAGCTATCCATCATATTCTACAACACTCAGCAATCCTATAATAGATATCCTCGGAAGAGAAAAAGACAGCTACCAAGTTCACAGAGCTGGAGTATAGTCATCAAAAAAATAACAGCAACAACAACAGTCGTATTGTCATCTTTCAGATGACTTTGAAAGAACTCCAATGCGTATAACTGCTTGCCTTGGCAAAGACATGTTTGCAGAACACTGGACTGATGATCATCTAGTAACCAAGGAACAATAGAAATGAAGGAAAATTATGCAGAACAAACATCTTCAAAGCTCATTCCCGGTTTCCAATTAACAGCTTGATGCTTGAAATATAGGCTTGGATTCTTTCAAATTTGTAAGAATTACCCGATTGGAATTCCCTATAATGGACTACTTACTAGCACCATTCTTGGGTTCAAGCTTGGATTTTCTCCCATTTGAAGATCGTTTCGCATCTATTACACCATAAGGCACCTGCCTTCCAGTTCGACCTTGTGATTGTCCATTCACATTCAACATCTTACGTTCGTGCTTCATCGCTCCAGGAAGAGTTTGTGCTTGGCTTGGACTCCTGCAAAATGGTTAAGATATTTTAAGGATCATTTTCAATTAATAGAGGTAGCAAACATACTTCGATTCATTATGCCCTCAGAAACCAAGTAAAGAGGCGTTATTTTTCCATCCCCTATATATATATTAAAGAAACTGAAAACTTTAAAATCTCGTTTAAAATATGCATAAGACAAATGAAACACCAACCACTCATGTGCCATATTCTAATTTTAGTTGTGGCTTGACAGATTTTTAACAATTTTATTTTTTAAAATTTTGGAGCAAAAAAAAGTGAAGGACTACCAAAAAAAAAGGACTACCAAAATTTAGCAGTTACAAGATGTGTGCACATATAGAATGGCCTATCGGCCAAATTATATTTTAGTCACCAAACAAAACATCAAGACAATCATAAAGTGGTCAATAGTCTATTTCTAAGTAGCGTGGTGTATTCTATTTTTTATTTTAAATTAATAAAAATTGTCCATTTCATACTTTTGAAAAAAGGTCCCGTATATGCTAAAATGGTGTTGGATTCAACCTTATGCCAAGCACTAAAGGATAAAAAAATAGAATTCATGTTTGATTTAGTTACGAGTCTATGACAAACCCCTTTCCATGACAAATTGGCGTAAAGTACTGCACACTCCATGCTTTTTTTTTTTTTTTTTGTCGCTTGACTGACGTTGCGTTAGGACAAATACAATATATTAATTATGGACTGTAACGAAATATTTTCTACAACCGAGTGTGTAGTTTAAAAGTAGAAACAGTGACACTCTTTGGAAACTACCAAAGGTACTCTACATGGCTTTTGTATTCAGAGGTCTCAACTTCTTCCGGATGCATTTTCACATATTTCCTGAAGTCGGCGGGTACCCCCATGACCCCCATATTGTCTGCACATGTTCCGCTCCTGTAACCCACCATTGCATTTTCCTTCAATAGAAGATAGTCTGGCATATAGTGGTCTTTCCAGTGGTTGAGGAAAACGAAATCAAAGTAAGGGGAATTCATCGCTTCCAGAAATTGCTTCGCTACGTCAAGACGCTCGTTAAATTTTCCTTCCACCACATCCACTTTGGATGAAAGCCCTCCCAAACAGAGACACTTCGAATATAAGTAATCAATTTGGAGAATTTACAATTGACTGTAAGAGCAGCTAAAATAAATTGTATTCGTAAGTGTAAAGTGTTTCTAAGTTTAATTGTGTGTACTCCATCATAGAAAGAGGAATAAGATATAATTTTTTGTTTTTGTAAACATTTGAGATGAACAGATCCACACTCTGTGATTTATTATTAAGAATATACCCAAATTCTATAATTTAACGTGGTACCTGTGTGCTCGATAATTTTCCTGGTGATGTTGCAGTTGTCTGCGCTCATCTCAAAAGCCAGAAGCTTACTGCCCTCCTTCTGCAGCTGTGAAGCAATTCTCACAGCAGAATAGCCCGTGGATTATATTTCTGAAGGGCCTTATCTAAAATGGGTCCTTTGTCGTCGTCGATGTTCATGAACCAGATAGAGGTTTTTGCATAGGTGTCCATTACATTTAAGACAGAAAGGGGATTGCCCTTTTCAGCCGTTTTGACGACATGGTCGAGCAAAGCTTTCTCTCGCCCGTCCCTTGCTTGACCCGTCGCAACGAGCTCCTTCATGTTAAACATTGCTTTCATCAAGGAAAAGGCCGTGGACAGAGCTGCGAGAGCCATGTTGAACCATAATGAAAATATTAGTGTTGTGATCCTTTCATAGGATTTATTTTGGCAGTTACAAGATTAATGCGCTATGGAATAAAAGGTGGAGAGGGAAGAAGAAGTTGAATTGAGGAATTAAAGAGAATGAAACTGCTCCCACTTGTTCTTCATTACCTAATTTTTATTTATTTATTTTGGAAAACCAAAAAATTGAAGGACTACCAAAATTTTGGACTACCAAATTTTTGGGAGTTACTAGATGTGTGCACATATAGAATGGCCTATCGGCCAAACTAGGAGTTAAGTTACAATGAAGAAACAAGGTATGAGCTGTAATAGGAATTTAGTTTTTGCATGTTCTTGATTGAATGATTTTCTAGAACTAGCGTGTTGATCATTGTCTAATTATGTCTAGAGACATGGGCCTAAATTTGATGGCGCTAAAATACAATCAAATTTTTTTAAAGATTGTATCACGAGAGATTTTGAATAGATTGTCAAAATTTATATAGAATTATGATCATATATATATTTGGTTTATATATAATTTTACTTATATTAAGGTATAGATCATATTTTTTTAAGGGCACCTTTGGATAGACAACCGCTACTAAAAGATTGCTTGATAGGCAAGGTCAACCATCAAATTTAAGTCTGAGAGGCATTCTAAAAAAAAAGAAATTAGAATACATAAAAAAGATATTAGAATACATAAAAATAAAAACCCAAAAAGAAATTGGAATACATAAAAAAATAAAAAAGTGCAGAAAATAAAAAAAACTATGAAACCAAAAAACACTAACAAAACCTCTGCATACTAGTTTATATATTGGTCTTATGTATAGACTCTGTAGCTGCCTAAAATAAGGGTGTTGCAATTCTAAAATTAAGCTAAAAGTTGTCATTCTTATTTTTATGTAGGTAATCTTCTTTAATGGTCAAACACTCTACTTAAATATCATCCACTTCAATGGTCAAACACTCAATATCAATTTTATACATCATTCGCAACAAAAAGTGTTAAATATTTGTCCTATTTCTATTGGTCCAAATTAACCTTTGACTCTCGAAGTGGATAATATTTAAGAATAGCCATCTTCTTCTTTATTGGCGTGGAAATGTATCCTGGTCCATATTGTAACTGACATATATAGGAGTTCAACGTACAGTGGAAAACTTTGGAGAATTTAAGTAGTAATGAAATCCAACATTAAAGCTATATTAATTTCTTCTCAAAAAGAAATTTGTTCAACTGTATAGTCCTGCTATTGTTGCCATTATTTCTACAATTCTTCTGAGCTATTTTTTTAGAGTAAAAAATTGCTAGCCAAGGGGAAAGAGATAATAATAACATGCTTATATTTATTGTGAATATAGTCACCACTATCTTATGTTTTATACTTTTTGAATTTCTAACCTATAGAAGTTGTGGAGCCGAAGGAATTTACATGTCGAGTTGATTATACTTCTACTGGCCGTCTCTACAAACCCTTAAAGTCATTCTTTGGCCATACCACTAAATGAGGAACCTTGCAGCATCCAGTTCATGTCCATTTTCTTTAACAAAAATAAGATTTTATTTGCATGTTCATTTTAATCATCACCACCCTATTATAATTATTTTGTTAGAAAATGGAATAGAAAATCTCTCGAAGGTTTAGTATTTAATTATTCTATGTATCCTAAAACTATAATGCAAGTTTTAAACTTTTTGAATACACTACCGATTGTTTTTGTTAACCAATTAGTTGTTTTGAGGATAATATAATTGTTGTGGCGTAGGCACATTTATTGTGGCTTACTTTCTCGACTGCAACTTTAAATACTAATGAGACAAAACTATTTCTAGTGCAATGTCATTCAAAATTTTAATCATTTGTGAATTTCCTGTGTCAATTGAACAATCAACTGTCAAATATGTGCTATGTTGTTGCTATATGCATGTCATGTCTCGATATTCACTCTCCAATTGAAGATTGGAAAGACCAGTTTTGTGATATCTAAATCAACCCAACAATAGTAGACTGCCACTATCAAATGCAAAGAATCAAATAAGTATTGATGAACGGCACCAAAATACAAAATAATCGCAAGGCATGAGTAAGCGCCAACATGGCAAATAGGAAAAAAATAAAATAAGACAAGAAAATAATAACTATGATAATTATTGATTAAGTGCACCAATTATGGGAAGGATCGGGACTCCTCTAAGGACCAATCATAAACTAAAGACAAAGTTACAAATGATCATCATTAAAGACTAATCATGCGCTCAAAGGAGACACCGATCCTTAGATAGTCATGACCCTTCATGGGTGGCAGAGGTATAAAAAGTATATCGGCCCAGCACTACGGATCATCAACTCATCATCGAATGAATAGCATCTGATCGGTTCTGAATATCATCAGCTATCTGCATCATTTACATTCCACAGAAAATCATAGTAGTATATCTTCACTTCCTCTAATTAGGAAATCAACTCATTTATGCATCTAACCAGTGATCAGAATTGGAGGATAATATTATATATCATCTGGCAAATTAGAAGTAATCATCAGCGACTCAGCAACAATTATATAGAGGTATGCAATCTCGATGAACAATTGAATTATTGGAATTGCATATAGGAATCGACATAAGTGATTTGCTAACACATAGAATGATGATCATATATCTCAGGATATAATCAGATTAGCATAGTTACTAATGCATGGGTAAATATAGAAATCCAATCCTAGAATAAGCTGAAACATGTTAAGAAAATTGTCATAGAAAAAAATGATGCAAATGATATAAGAAGTAAATAGATTAAATGTATATGAGAATACATGTCGAATAACTGATATAGAATAAATAAAGATGGAATCAAATATGAGGATTATAGAATATCATGTAAATACATGGAATAGACAAAAATCTAATATGATGATTCAAGTTATGATTAAGGCATAAACCTTGCCTATATGATGAACATTATTCCTATAGGGGAGCAAGATAGATATTGCTAAATTACATTATCAATAGTAAAGATAAGTTTCATAAGTATAGTCATGGAATACCTAGGATGAGAAAGTAGGCCTTATCGTTAATCCACCTTCACACCATACAAGTTGAGACCAATGGTTAGGGTAGGCAATTGGCCTAATGGTGGGTAATGCTCGAGCTGGTGAGATATCACCCCTTCGAGCTAAGTAAATAGGCCCTTGTCTCAAGCTGGTGAACATCACCCCTCTGAGACAAGTGGAGAGACCCTTGTCTCAAGTTGGTGAAATATCACCCCTCTGAGACAAGTGGAGAGGCCATTGTCTCATGCTGGTGAAAACATCACCCCTCCAAGACAAGTGGATAGGCCTTTAACTCAAGCTGGTGAAGTTCTTCACCCCTCTAAGTCAAATGAGAGAAACATTGGACCCATGACAATATTGTGCCCTAACAAACCCTCTCTTGTCGGGTGAGTGGTCTGATTAACGTGTAGGCCCAAGTATGTCTCTCCTGGGGTAAATCATGAAACATGTATAGTAGATATAGAGAAAGATATAACGCATATAGAATTATGATTATAAGGTTTGATTTGTGGTTAATGTAATTGGATAAGAAGGACAAAATTCTAATGTACTCTTTTACAAGTTGAAATTGTTTGCAAGGTTGTGAAAATTTTGGCTTGCTAGGAGGGGACATTACAAGTGGTATTAGAGATTTGACCTGCTGTCCTGTGAAACAATTTTATGCAAGCATACACTAGGAGGAACCATAAACTCTTAGAAGAACAAATGAACAACGACATGAAGACCTTCATGGAAATGACCACCAAGGCAATGGTGGAACAAAATGAAAGAACTACTAATGCTTTGTCAGAGCAAGGAAAGACAACTCAAATACTACTAGAAACACTCTAAAAAGTGGGTAGCACCGTGGATCAGCTCAAGGCTCCTTCAACCAATGGGAAGGAAGTAGCCTCTAACCAAGCTGAAAATAGCAACTCTTCATCAAGCTCAAGGATTTCGGTACCATCGTTTCTATTTTGTGAAGAAACTTTAATAAGGGAAGATGAAACTCCACAAGACATGAGCATTGAAGACATTGCTAGGGCTTATGCCAGTCTAGAACTCAAAGTAATAAGAGTTGTATCCTTCAATGATTTTAGTAACTCAAAGAGGAATGAATTGGCAAGAAGAGAAAGAAGACCCATTAACAAGGATTTAAAGCAAAAAGCCAACAAGGTGAACCTTCCAAACTTTGATGGAACCAATAAAATCACCCCACATGCATCAATTCAAAAGTTGAACAACTACTTTCTACTTAGCGCAATGACTGAAAGGGATGCCCTCCAATTCACCATCCTACACTTGAGGGATTGGCCTACGAATGCTGGCATAATGGGAAGCATACTTAAGGCCATGAATCCATCACATCCTATGTGGAATTTTCCAAAAAGTTCATCAAGAAATTTGATCGACGACATCATAACAAGATTTCAAGGACTTGACCCTAGTAAGACAAAGAGGAACCGTGGATGAATATATAAATGAATTCGAGAAGATAGCCATCTGAGTTTCTAGAATTGAGGATGAAAGAATAACATTCTTATTTATTGAAGGTTTGGACGAGAAACTAAGAGGATTAGTGGGGGCAAGTTTAAACCCACAACACTTGATGATGCCATCGAAATGGCAATTCAACTAGAGAAGAGCAAATCCTCTCAACCATCCACTAAACCCTTCCACAAGAGAGGAAGATTTGATAAAACATTCCACTGCAAGGGTGAGAGAAGGGATAAAAAATCATGTTACAAATGCAGAGAACCATGGAAACTAGGACATGTTTGTCAAACATTATGGGATTTGAAGGAAAAAGGCTTATGTTTCAAATGTAAGGAGAAATGGGGACCGGATCACAAATGCGGGCAAGTTTGCATCATAGAAGCCTTGTTCGATGAGGAAAAGCCAATTAAAAGGAGGAAGGGTGAGCCCGAAGAAAAGGTGACCCTAGCTGCTATATCCAAGGTATCTAAACACCATCCCTTTAGGCTTAGGGGCTACCTTAAGGGTAACAAAGTACTAACCTTAGTGGACAGTGGGACTACGCATAACTTTATAGATGAAACCTTAGCCAAAAGAATAACACTAGACACCCAAGATTTTGAAGGATTTATGGTATCCTTAGCCGATGGATCCACAAAGGGTTGTTCAAAGATGTTAGCCCAACTGAAAATGACCTTAGGAAGGCACCCCGTTCAAGATGAGTTTTATGTAGTAAATATGGGAGACTCGGATATGATCCTTGGCACACCATGGCTTCACTCGCTAGGTCGAGTCACACTAGACTTTCCCAAATTAGAATTTTCCTTTGAAGACCAAGGAAAAAAGGTTACCCTACACAGCCTATCTGATGGATCACCTCAAGTGATCTCTTTAAAGAGGATGGAAAGGACATTTAGGCATAACCAAGAAGAATCGGCAGCCCAATGTTTGATACTAGACAAATCAACTCCAATGGGAAAAGCCATCCACATTGATAACTAACCTATCCTTAGGAAACATAAAAAGGTATTTGATGACATACCACTGGGTTTGCTTCCCAAGCGAGGGTTTGTGCACATAATTGAAATGGAGAAAAATGCAAAACCTGTTATCACAACCCCTTATAGGCATCCCCAAAAGTTTAAGGAAGAAATAGAGAAAACAATCAATGAACTTTTAGAAATGGGTCACATACAACCAAGTTACAGCCCATTCGCATCCTTCGTGGTATTGGTAAAGAAGAAAGATGGGACCATGAGAATGTGTGTGGACTATTGCGCCTTAAATAAACAAACCATTAAGAATCAGTACCCTATACCAAGAGTGGACGAGTTAATGGATGAGTTGCATGGAGCAAAGTATTTTTCAAAAATTGATCTAAGATCGGGATATCACCAAATCCGAATGAGATAAGAAGACATTCCAAAAACTGCATTTAGATGTCACTATGGTCATTTTGAATTCTTGGTTCTACCTTTTGGATTGACGAATGCTCTGGCCACATTTCAATCATGCATGAATCACACATTCTGAAAGCAATTAAAGAAGTTCTTGTTGATATTCTTTGATGATATCTTGATCTATAGTAAGACATGGGAGGATCATCTCAAACACATTGATGAAATATTGTCCATTCTCAAGAAAGGGTCCTTATATGCAAAAGCATCCAAATGCGAGTTTGGGATGGAAGAAATCCTCTACCTTGGACATAAAATAAGTGCTCAAGGAGTCCAAGTAGATGAAGAAAAGATCAAAGCTATTAAAGATTGGCCAAAACCAAGAACATTGACTCATCTCAAGGGATTCTTAGGTTTGTGTAGCTATTATCAAAGATTCATCAAGAACTTTTCCAAGATTGTAGCTCCAGTCACCAATTTAACTAAGAAGGGATCATTCCTATGGGATGAGAGAGCACAAAAGGCATTTGAAATTTTGAAAGAGGCAATGAGCACTTGTCCAGTACTTGCCATTCCAGACTTCTCACTTCCTTTCAAACTTGAATGTGATGCATCTGGCGAAGGCATCAAAGCCATTCTAATGCAAGATAAACATCCTATTGCCTCCGAGAGTTGCAAGCTATCTCTCGCTGAAAAACTATATTCTACCTATGATAAAGAGATGTTGGCTATTGTGCATGCTCTGGTGAAGTTTAGGCAATATTTGGTTTGTGGAAAGTTCACGGTTAAAACTGATCATAATAGTCTCCAATTCTTCTTAAAACAAAAAGATTTAAATAACCATCGACAAAAATGGGTGAGTAGGTTGTAAGCCTACAATTTTGACATTTCCTATGTGAAAGGGAAAAATAATGTGTTTGCTGATGCATTATCTAGAAGGCCATCATTATGCACCATGTCAAGTATTTCACCAGATTGGAGGAACACTATTATAGCCAAGTATGTTAAAGATCCTCTCACTACTAATATACTTGAAGGAAATATACCGAATGAGGAATTTAGAGTAAGGGATGAAATTATCTTGTACAAGAATAGAGTATATATTGCAGCCGGGTCCAAATTAAAGGAGAAAATCATCAAAGAGTTTCATGATAATCCTTTAGTCAGGCATCAAGGATACTTTAAGACATACAAATAGGTTAGAGAAAAATTTGCATGGAAGGGTCTAAAAGGTGATGTGCTTAAGCATGTACAAGAATGTGATGCATGTCAAAGAAACAAGATTGAACATACTCATCCACCGGGGTTACTTCAACATCTACCTATCCCTGAACAAAAATGGAGTAGTATCTCCATGGACTTCATAATCGGCCTTCCCAAGGTACAAGGAAGAGATTGTATTTTTGTGGTAGTAGATAAACTCATGAAGTATGCCCACTTCATGGCCATAACTTCCGATTATAAAGCACCCCAGGTGGCTGAGATTTTCTTCAAGGAGATCTTCCAATTGCATGGATTACCAAAATATATAGTTAGTGACCGAGATAGCCATTTTATGAGCTTGTTTTGGCAAGAATTATTTTGATTGTCTGGAACCGAGTTAACACCCAGTACCAGTTATCATCCTCAAATGGACAGGCAAACAAAAATTGTGAATAAATGGATTGAAAGTTATCTACGGAATTATGTCACCGGACATTGAAAAGCATGGATCAAATGGCTACACCTTGGAGAGTATTTCTATAACACGACACACCACATATCAATTGGAATAAGTCCTTTCAAAGCCCTATATGGATATGAAGCTACTACATTTGGGAGGCTGTTCTTGCAAGAAAACTGAGTCCCTAAAGCAAATGATTTTATTCAACAAAACAAGGACATCATGAAAGCACTTAAGGATAACTTGTGTCACGCTCAGAACCAACAATAGATATATGTAGATTGGAAGCGTGTAGAAAGATCATTTGATGTGGGAGATATGGTGTTCCTTAGATTGCAGCGATATAAGCAAACTTCCATTAAAAGCAATGGAGCCGAGAAAATAAAACCTTGATTTTATGGACTATACAATGTTTTGAGATGGATTGGTGAGGTTGCTTATGAATTGGAGCTCCCCGGGAATAGCAAGATTCATAATGTATTTCATGTCTCTAGGCTTAAGAAGGTACTTGGACAAAGGGTTATTCGTTGTGAAGAATTACCCCCGCTCGACAATGAAGGACAACTAGTCCTTGAACCAGAAAGGATCCTTAACACTAGAGAAAGAAAGTTAAGACATAGAACCATCTCCGAGTACCTTATAAAATGGAAAGATCTGCCCAAGGATGATGCCACATGGGAGGGCACAGAGATTCTTAAACATCCCTATTTGAACATTGCTTGAGGACGAGCAATCTTAAGAGGGGAGGCCTGTCATGTCTCGATGTTTGCTCTCCAATTGAAGATTGGAAAGACCAATTTTGTGATATCTAAATTAGCCTAGCAATAGTAGACCACCACTATCAAATGCAAAGAATCAAATAAGTATTGATGAAAGGCACCAAAATATAAAATAATCGCAAGGCATGAGTAAGTGCCAACATGGCAGATAGGATAAAAATAAAATAAGACAAGAAAATAATAACTATGATAATTATTGATTAAGTACACCAATTATGGGAAGGATCGGGGCTCCTCTAAGGACTGATCATAAACTGTAGACAAAGTTACAAATGATAATCATTAAAGACTAATCATGCGGTGAAAGGAGACATCGATCCTTAGATAGTCATGACCCTTCATGGGTGGCGGAGGTATAAAAAGTATATCGGCCCAGCACTATGGATCATCAGCTCTTCATCGAATGAATAACATCTGATCAGTTTTGAATATCATCAGCTATCTGCATCATTTACATTCCACATAAAATCATAGCAGTATATCTTCACTTCCTCTAATCAGGAAATCAACTCATTTTTGCATCTAACCAGCGATCAGAATTGGAGGATAATATTATATATCATCTGGCAAATTAGAAGCAATCATCAGCGACTCAGCGACAATTATATAGAGGTATGCAATCTCTATGAACAATTGAATTATTGGAATTGCATATAGGAATCGACATAAGTGATTTGCTAACACATAGAATGATGATTATATATCTTAGGATATAATCAGATTAACATAGTTACTAATGCATGGGTAAATGTAGAAATCCAATCCTAGAATAAGCTGAAACATGTTAAGAAAATTGTCATAGAAAAAAATGATGCAAATGATATAAGAAGTAAATAGAATAAATGTATATGAGAATACATGTCGAATAACTGATATATAATTAATGAAGATGGAATCAAATATGAGGATTATAGAATACCATGTAAATACATGGAATAGATGGAAATCTAATATGATGATTCAAGTTATGATTAAGGCATAAGCCTTGCCTATATGATGAACATTATTCCTATAGGGAAGCAAGATAGATATTGCTAAATTACATTATCAATAGTAAAGATAAGTTTCATAAGTATAGTCAGGGAATACCCGGGATGAGAAAGTAGGCCTTATCGTTAATCCACCTTCACACCATACAAGTTGAGACCAATGGTTAGGGTAGGCAATTGGCCTAACGATGGGTAATGCTCGAGCTAGTGAGATATCACCCCTTCGAGCTAAGTAAATAGGCCCTTGTCTCAAGCTGGTGAATATCACCCCTCTGAGACAAGTGGAGAGGCCCTTGTCTCAAGCTGGTGAAACATCACCCCTCCGAGACAAGTGGAGAGGCCCTTGTCTCAAGTCGGTGAAAATATCACCCCTCTGGGACAAGTGGATAGGCCTTTGACTCATGCTGGTGAAATCCTTCACCCCTCCGAGTCAAAGGAGAGAAGCATTGGACCCATGATAATGTTGCACCCTAACAAACCCTCTCTTGTCAGGTGAGTGGTCAGATTAACGTGTAGGTGCAAGTATGTCTCTCCCGTGGTAAATCATGAAACATGTATAGTAGATATAGAGAAAGATAAATGCATATAGAATTATGATTATAAGGTTTGATTTATGGTTAATGTAATTGGATAAGAAGGACGGAATTCTAATGTACTCTTTTACATGTTGAAATTGTTTGTACGGTTGTGAAAATTTTGGCTTGCTAGAAGGGGACATTACGATGCATACTAAGTATTCTTAGTGGACATACTTGTTAGCAATGGTAAACATTATGGTTTATACCTACACTATTCAATGCTTATAAAAGTGTTATGGTTAACCAAGTAAGACATTGTGATTTAAATAAATGTAAATTAATGCATATTACCTTCATTATGTGGCTAGGCGTTCCTATAGTGACAACAGATGTGGAAGAGAAGAGCTGAAAGATTTTAGAATTTCTCCATAAATTTATAAGATTCAAATATAAAAAATAGTAAATAAAAAAAGCAAATAAATGAGTGGGTTGTAACGCCATCATATTCCTTCCAACTTTGATGCCCAACGTTTCCTTGTCGTGGGAAAGGAGATGCAACAGTTACAGGAGCTCCACTCTTGTCGTGAGTAGTTACTGCAATCTATTAATATGAATTTGATGTGTTGGGCAATTACATTCTTTTGTGGTTGCGCCTTCTTTAGAAGTTGTACACTATTGTCAAAGAGTTTCCTTCATTGCTCTGGTAGTAGATACAGGGTAAATTTCGTTTTTTTATATATGATCATCATTAATGCATTTTTTTAAAAATTTTGTTCTCCTATTCTATTCTCTCTTGGATAAGAAAAGTTTTTACTTTTTCTTTACAAACTGATAAAATTCAATCATATTGTAGAGCATTCTGGGCAGATATTCACGAGAATTTAGCAATGACAAACTCAATAATTTATAAGGGCAGGCAGAAGCTCGCATTCATGGTGCTCAAGTAAATAAATTTCACCTTTGAAATATGAGTCTTTAGATGAAGTTTCCCCATCATTGTCGGGTTTAAATATTTCATTTTTTAGTGCTGTAACATCTTTCAATATCTACGGAGTCGGTGATTATTTAGTTTAATTCTTTTTCAATTGTTTCTAAATAGCAATTTCTATTTTGTCAGAAAAAATGCTGTGCGATTTTTATTTTATTTTAATTCATAGGGAAGGGAAAACGGTTGAAAGCAAATAACTCAGGCAAGCATATCAAATTGCAAGATTTGAGGTGAGACAAAGGGGAGTTTTGACAGAACACAAAAGAACAATGCACACTAGATCTGCATCTCCAACTACAGTTAAGGTCATGTCCTCCATACTAGCGGGAATCTTATCTATTCCTGCAATCAAATAATAACCAAAAGAAAACATCAAACAATCTCGCAAGAGAGAGGTTATAAATGTAACCTTTTTCATCCTTTCATCAAGTGACAATCTGATCAAACATTTGGAAAATAAACAGTATGTAAGATCTAAAACCCAAACAAGTTAGAGATAATGGATACCAAAAAAGGTTAACATGGATCTTCTTTCTTTTTTGAATTCAAGTATTTATATTGTTTTCTTTCTTTTTTGAATTCAAGCATTTGTATTGTTTTAGTGTATTAATTTTTTTAGCAGAAACAGTTTTGTGGGTGTCAGTACTGAGAATAGAAATTGTGTTTGGGTAATTTGGGTTTGCCTTTGCATGCAACATTGATGAGTTTTGGTTCTTATCATAGGATTCATCCGATGAAAAATTACACCTTATGCTAATCTCTTTACTACAGATTGAATTACATGAGGAATCTAACAAGTAATTTGCAAACCCATTATCAAATTTGTATAATGAGCATAAGGTAGGTTTAATATCACAATTCATTTTAACGATTCTCCTTTCTCTTGGGAGTCATTTTAGTACTATATCATTCTTCTATGGATTTTTTTTTAGTAGTTTTTCATTGATATGATTTGTACTGTTGTTTGGCATAATGTTGCGGAAGTGTACCTTCAATAATGTTGAAGGAAGTGTACCTTCAATAATGTTGTTTGGTTTTACTATCTTATAATCACATCTTTGGAATAAAAATGATACATTTCAAAATTCATTAGTTGTTGTACCTTTATCATTCTAAGATATGTTTAAAATGTCATCCCTTTATAATTCATATATCAAAAAAAAAAATTATATATTCCTCCTATGTAATATATATATTTGGTTTTCTATTTAAACCTAAGGGATCTAACCCAATTACATTCAAATAATACATACCCCAAAAAAGCAAATAATGCCAAAAAAAAAAAATAAAAAAAATTCCCACAATAAATGAAGGCACAATGTTACGTGTTCCCTTGATAGAAGACATTATTGGCTAAAGATTGTGCACATTATGAGACATTATGGGCAAGAGGAGCTTCAACAAATCTCAAGCAAAAGCTCATTGCCTTAGGATGGGAGAGATATACATATGACTCCAACAAGATTCTTACTAAAAAAAATAGTCCTTCACTTACATGGTCGACCCATTAAACTAACTTTTTTCCCCTTAATTCCATCCTATATTCTTTCCACCCATTAATTATCCCTTCTTCGTGGTTAATTCCTAACTCTTAACTATTTAATTTTTTTAACTAATTTTTATTGTCATTGGATTTTATTAAAATACATTTCTAACACACATATATAATACAAATATACATATCTATTTATTTATTTTTATAATTATTAGTATTTGTTTTAAAGGAAAATATTAAATTGTGTTCAAAACTCTTAGGAATCATATTAGTATCTTGGAACATGATTGAATATTTAACATATATTAATATAGTTTCATGAGCCTTTGAATAAAAATACCACATATTAATATAGTTTCTCTTTATATTGTATATTTTGATTAAAATACATAGCACCATATTAATATACTGTATTAAAATACAATATTAATAATTTGATTAAAATATACAATATTAAAATACTGTATTGTGATTGTACATTGTAGATTGTATATTTTGATTAATATACTATATTGTTCTTTGAGCTTTTGAATAAAAACCTAAAAATTGGCAACTCAATTACACTGTATTATTAATATAAATAGGCAAAATTGAATCATTGTAATTGTAGTTTCATCATTGGTATATTGACATTTACAAGATGATTGACAATTTGGATGTCTTCTACTAAAAAACCCATTATTTTAATTAGTAAGATTGCTTTTACTTTGTTCACTTATTACAATTTCAATCTATTTATCAAATAAAATGTGAATTAGTTTGTGATTGAATTAGAATATAAGATGTCTCTTTATTCAGAGCACTATTCAACAAGAAATATGTATTAATATAAATGCTTTAATTAGGGTTGGGGATAGAATTAGAGTTAGGGTAACAATTAGGCAAAATATTTTTATAGAAAAATCATTAGGGTTAGAGTTAGAATTATGATTGGGGTTAAGGGCCTCAATGTGTTTATCTCTCAGCATTATTATTGAAAACTAACTTGAAAGTGTGTAATCTTTCTAATCATGTAAACATTAAACACCGATGGCATGAAATTTTTGCAAATTAATGTCAATCTTATAACTTTAGACTTTTAAATATTTGTTTTCAACTGTTATGTAAGTATGGCTCCACCTCGGTTGAACTTTGAATATGAGGAACGAAGACAATACCAAAGGGAATATAAAAAAATATCAAAGGGAATATTAAAGACGACAATGCCAACTAATGATAGATGCAGAAAGAGAAAAACAAAGGATACGACAAAATGAGTTTGAGAGAGAAAGATATCGTAGATATAAAGATAAAATAACAATTCAACAATTAGAATTACAAAACCGACAACAACCAAATATGATGAAAATAATTCATGCAAAAACATCTCAACAACTTAGTGTCCCTGAAAGAGAAGAAAGACAAGAACTTAATCAGTCAAATACTAATATTGATTTTAATGTTGAAGATGAAAATTCAAGATCAATAGATTATATACTTGAAATACCATAAAATGCACCTCAACATGAGCATAGAGAGTATATTGAGGCATATAGAGTATAACATATAGAGCAAAGTAGAATAAAATAGAGTATAGAATGCACTATTTTAAAATTATATTGGGTGTATTACACATTTGAAAAGAAGAGTCGAGTATCTTATATATTTGTAATCCTATTTGTAAAGATGAATATATAGTTGGTGCTCTGTTTTGCTATTCCTATTTGTATTACTAATAATAAAACATTAAATTATGCTTCACTAAAATAAATAATTAAAAAGTAAAATAAAATAACTATTAATTCTAAAATTACAATATTTATTTACATTAATGCTACAACACATAATTATTATCAAGCACTACAATATTCTATATTGAATGAAGTTGAAAAATTATAAATAAGAAAAATGCTATTTTTCACAACTAATAAGTGTAAAAGTGATAAAGAACGTAATCTTTTCCACTGAAGTTTTTTTTTTAATCACTAAAATTTAAGTTACCAAATGATTATTTTATTTACTAGCTTATTATATTTAAAAAATATATCTCAAACATAACACCAAATATATATTTGTCTTCAATTAGGGTTAGGGTTATGTCTAGAATTAGATTTAGGGCTACAATTTTGAATTAGGGTTACAATCAGATAAATATATAACAAAAAAACATTAGGGTTAGAAAAAAATTATAAAATTGTATAGAGAGAATTTACAATTATAATGACTTACAAGTTACAATTAAGGTTAGAATTAGAATTAGGGTTCGAGTTAAAGGATAAAATTAAGGTTAGTGATAGAATGGGGGTTAGGGTTACAATTCAAATTAGGGTTAGGATTAGGACATATATATATAACCAAAGGGTTGGGGTTAGAATTAGGGTTAGGGATAGAATTAGTGTTAGGATTTGGATTAGAATTAGGGTTTCAACTAGGGCTAATATATATAACCAAAAACACAATAGGGTTAGAACTAAAGTTATAGTTAGAATTAGAGTTATAGTTAGGGATAGAATTATGATTACTGATAGAATTAGGGTTAGGGATAGAATTAGAGTTAGAGTTATATTATAATTACAGTTACAATTCTAGGGAAAATATTTATAACCAAAAAATTGTAAGGGTTAGAGTTGCAATTAGGGTTAGAATGAGGTTTACGGCTAGGGATAGAATTAGGATTAGGGTTTACAATTAGGGTTACAATTAGGTTTAGGGTTAAGGATAGAATTAAGGTTAGAATTAGGGTTATAGTTAGTATCACAATTAGGCTTTGAATTAGGGTTAGAAGTAGGGATAAAATTAGGGGTAATTAAATGTAGGGCATAATGAGGGTTGGGGTTAGAGATAGAATTAGGGTCAGAGTTAGATTTAGGGTTATCATTAGGGTTAGAATTATGGTTAGAATTAGGGTTACGGTTAGAATTAGAGTTAGGGTTAGCATTATTGTCATGATTAAGGTTATAGTTACAATTTAGGTTCAAATTACTTGGTTTGTGTTAGGGTTAGAATTAATAATAGAATTAGCATTAAACGGTAAGAATTAGGTCTAGAGATAAAATTAATGTTAGAATTATAATTAGATTTAGGGTTAGGGTTACCATTATAATTAGTGTTAGAATTATGGTTAGGGTTAGGATTAAGAATAGAATTAGGGTTAGGGTTAGGGCGAGAATTAGAGTTATGGTTGGGGTTAGAAGTAGGGTTAGTATTGGTCTAAGTATTAGGGCTAGGGTTAGGGTTGGGTTATAATTATGTTTCAGTTAGAATCAGGGTTAGAATTATAGTTGGAATTATGGTTAGGGTTAGGGATACAATTGCAATTATTGTTATAGTTAGATATAGGGATAGTGTTAGAATTATGGTTACAATTAAGGTTAAGGATAAAAATAGGGTTAGGGTTGTTAGGGTTAGCTGATAGAAGATATCAATTAAATGTTAATAAAGATTAAATAGAGGAATGAAAATACATAGAAATAATAAAAATGAGAGACAAGTTTTAACGTGGTTCACCCAAACTCAGGCTACATCCACCAAACAGAGAGTCTAATATTATTATCCAGTAAATCAAACCAATTACAACCAATAATCTCTGCAACTTAATACCGCTGTAAATGCTACAATACAATATCAAACAAAACCCTAACCCTTAGCCGCTTTTATCAAGCCTTTTGTCAATTACAAAAATAGGGTTTTTTTATGTCAGCTAATGAAAAATAACTCCCGGTGCCTTTATAAAATAATAAAAAACCGTGTGAGGTTTCAGGGGTGTTGTCCCTCAACCCTACCCTGTATCACAATAGGGAGCGCACCTGGGGCGCTGCCCCTAGACCCCGCAAGGGCTGCTGCCTCTAGACCCCGCAAGGGGTGCTGCCCCTTGACCCCATAGAAATTTGGGGGAAACTGCGCCGATAAAAGCAGGGTAAATTTAACCTCCGAGTTCAATTAGGCTCCATATAATAACAAGGGTTAGGGTTAGAATTAGTGTTAAAATTAGGGTTATATTTAGAACTAGATTTAGGGTTACAATTAGGGTTGGGGTAAGGGTTCAAGTTAGAATTATGGTTATTTAGTATTACAGTTACATCCATAATTAGGGTTACAACTATGGTTAGAATTAGGGTTATCATTAGGTTAGAATTAGGGTTAGGGTTAGAATTAGTGATAAAATTAGGGTTAGAGTTAGGGATAAAATTTGGGTTTTGTTTAGAATTAAAGTTAGGGATATAATTAGGGTTAGGGTTACAATTAGGATTAGTATTAGGGTTCTAGATAGAATTAGAGTTATAGTTAATATTAAAGTTAGGTCTTGAATTAAGATTCAAATTAGGGTTATCATTAGGCTTAGTTTAGTATAAAATATTTTGACAAATATCCACCTTTAGTTACGGTTACAAGAATTAGAGTTACATTTATAGTTTGGTTACATTTAGTGTTAGAATTATCAATAGAAAATATGGATAGAATTACAGATATAATTAAGGTTGCAATTTCAATTAAGGTTAAAATTAGGGTTAGGGTTAGGATTAAAATTATAATTATAATTAGAATTAAGGTTAGCATTACATTTAGGGTTAGGGTTAGGGTTAAAATTAAGGTTGAATTACTATTAGGGTTATTATTGAAAGGAAGCAAGGTATGCAGAAACACTTCCTACACTGATCTATTGTGGAAAGATTTATGCAAATCTCAACTTTTATAGTTACAAATTAAGATGCACATTAATAGAAAGGTAATAACAACATCCAAATGCAAATACAAGACTCACACAACAAGATATACGTGGGGAAAACCCTTGATGCAGGAGCATCTAGTGGTGTAAGGGCAATCTTGCATCACACAAAAAGAAGTTGATTCAAAATCATTGCAGCTTTTTTTCATTTCCATAATTAGTGTTTTTGGTTCCATAATCTCTTAAATAATGATGTACAGGACTTTCAATTTTTCCAAACTACTAAAAATAGCAAATTGCTAGTTTTGGAAAGTTTAACTTTCATTTTAGGACAGTTTGCATTTGGGCATGGATTGAAGCAAAAATTTACAAAAAGCTTCATAACTGAAATATAAGACCTTTGGCGAAGGAATTAGGCAAAGATCATTTGTGAGCTAAAAGATATTAAACTTTTTATTTTTTGAAAAGCCCCTGAAAATTTTTGAAATGAGATATGAGGCACTAAAACATCCCATAACATCCCGAAAAGTTGATGGAAATCTCTTTATAGATTTTCTGTGTGATATCTCACATCGTGAACTTTCTGGCACTTAAAATGGTTCATCAATCAGACACCTGGATCAAAAGTTATGCTTCTAGGAAGTTGACCTACTTTTGGAGGGAGTTGCAAATTTTGAAATTTAGCTGGAGGCCACCAAAAAGTGCTATTTATGACTATTTTGGGAACCCTGGGTAGTAGTAGAGTTAAGGGGGAAAGTGTAGAGTCAAGAATAGGTGGGAAAATAGAAACCCTAGTAGATTTTGGGTTATAGAAGGTAGAAGATTCTAGAGCTTGGTGATGTGTAGCTATAGTGTGTTGCAGCCAGTGGAGGATTGATTTCTTTGATTGCAATTAAGCTTCTATAATGTAATGAGTTGTCCAAATCAATAAAGAAATATTCTATTTTCTGTGTGCCATTTCTGTTGTTGTGTGTTTTATGATTTACCCCCTTCATCAACCTTTCAGGTGAAAAACCCCACACTCCAAAACTTGCATAATGTATTATCAAATGCAAGTTCTTTTAGGAGTACACAATGCCAATTTTCATTCGCATCCCATGACCTTTCACATTCTCTAGTTGCTTATTTACCAAGCCTCTTTGGCAGTTATCCAAGGCCAGTTTTTTCTTGTTGACTAATAACAAACTAACTGCTGACACCTTTATTAAATATAGGCCAATTTTTTCTTTAGGCGCGCTGCCCCTAGCAACCCCCACTAGGGGCGTCACCCCTAGACCTGTACCATGGGCTCCATCCTCGGGCCCCCATTGGGGGGAAGGTCCCCCCGAGCCTGGCAAGAGGGGCTTTGACCCCCCTACTCTCCCCCATTAATTATATTGGGGGTAAATCGTGGTTGACAAAGTCACTAAAATTTATCTTGCTACATGTACACTAGGTGCCGACACATGGCAAAACTATGCCAAGTCAACATGGGACACCTACCTCCTTATATGAATACAAAATTTACATAGAAAATTGCAACAGTAGGTAAGAATAAATAAATACAACATTAGGAACTTGCAAAGGTTGAGACACCTTAATTCCCAACAATTATTAGGGTTAGAGTTATGGTTAAAGTTAAAATTAGGGTTACAATAAGAATTAAAAGTAGGGTTAGAGTTAGAATTATGTTTATGGTAAGGGTTAGGGTTAGAATTATATTTGCATATGAGATTATAAGCCTAACCCTATATCTAACACTTTTTATAAGCCTAATCCTAATTGTATCCCTAAACAAAACCCTTATTCTAATCATATCTTGGTTCTCACCCTAACCTAAACCCTAATTGTAATTATAACACTCAATCTAACCCTAATTCTAATTCTAACCATAACCGTAAGATAACACTTACCATTGATTTATAAGCCTAACCCTGTATCTAACTTTGTTTATAATCCTAATCCTAACCCAATCCCTAAACAAAACCATAATTCTAAATCTAACCTTCATTCGAACCTTAAAAAATAATATATAATTATAATATATATTATATATAATTATAATTATTATATAATATTATACTATTATATATAATTAATATATAATATATTATAATAATATATCTAATATATTTTAATATTATATTGAATAATTATAATAATTCTTAAGATATATTTAATATAGTTAGAATTAGGCTTGTGGCTCCGGATGCTATTAGCATACCTATATTTAAAAAATATATCTAAAGTATGTCAAGAGATATCCTTCTTGAGGCACCTATTCCATCTATGTGTAGTAAATTGATTAAAAAATAGATGCCTCAAGAAGGATATCTCTCGGCGTACTTTAGATATATTTTTTAAACATAGGTATACTAGTATTCATCTACCTTTTAAACGTACCACATGCTATGAGCATTTGGTGGGAAATTATACATATTTACACATTATAATTTAAACTAGAAGAAAAGCTAAAGGATTACATTACTCTTTTGTAGTCAACTAAAATAGGTTCATTCCTTTTGTTTACATAAATGTTATTGATAATAATATCATTGATACTTATATATGTGTTAGTTGTATTTGCCCATTTTTATCTTGGAAACAATAGTAGATATAAAGCTTGGGTAATATTATTAGATTTAAACTTAATTTTAGTTCTAATCATAATCTTTGAAAATACTCTTATCTATAGTTAATATAATTTTAATTATAGTAGTATGTTATTGTCAATAAGGAAATAATATATATTGAATTAGATTAAACATGAGTTATTGAGTATGTAATTCTAGAAAAGATTAATTAAGCTAGGGATGATTTGTTGAGAATATATTCTTGTAATTTTAGGATTATATATAGAATTAAATATTATGGATTTTATTATTTCCTTGTTCATATAATGTTAGAGATATTAGATTAATTGTTAAGAATTTTTCATGATACATTGAAGATTGTAATGTTTACTCATTTTGTACTATGCCAAAATTTTGATTATGCAATTTATATATTTATGTTTTATTTGATTATTGGGTATTAAATAATGAGTATAGGAATTCTCATTTTATATGTTTACACTTTTTAAAATATTACCAATTGTATGCTCTCACCTCCCTCACTAGGGATCTTGGTGATAAAAAATGGTAAGTATTCTATTTGTATTCAATAATTTAAACTAATCATTGAACCAAACCATATGCAGTGTTCAGGGAAAAAAGCATGAGAATGTATAATAGAGAGAAGAAAGAAGTTGTAGCAACAATAAGAAGAATATTGTAGAGGAGAGAACAACTTCGAATTACAGGCAGCTCTGGATAGAGAAGTAGCTCTAGAAATAGCAGTAGCTCTCGACATGCATGCACAGGCAGATCCAAATAAGAGCAATGAATAGCTCCAGACCGAGAGGGACAATGACAATGTCCAACAAGCTCTAGAGAGGGAAATATTATAGAGAAAGGAGAAAATAGAGTTGTAGCTCTAATGTTTGTATTTTGATGTAAAATAGTTTTGAATATAAATATAAATCTATATTTCATTTGTGTCCTTTCTTTCTCTTGTTCATTTGTTCTTCTTCTCTCCTTCATTTGAATGGTATCAGATTGAAACAATTCCAATAGTTGGTATCAAGTTATACCACTTCCAATATGTGGTATCAGAGCTAGTCTAGAAGCCCCAAACACCTATAGTGTGGCTTCAGGGGGGTGTTGGAAATAAGCCACACCCAAACCGACGATAGCTCAGTTGGTAGAGCAATCCAACAACAAATGGAAGGTCCTAGATTCGAGTCCTAGCTAGTTCATATGAGTAGTAGCTCAATAATTGGTGTCAGAGCTATACCACTGCTCTAAGTTAGCTCCCTTATGAAATGATAACGTATCTCTATGACAAAGATCTCTCCATGCTCTAGCTAGCTCCCTTATGAAATGATAATGTATCTCTATGTTTTCTTTGTTTATGGAAGACTGGATTCTTTGTCAAGGCTATGAAGGAAACATTGTCACAAAATATGGTTGTACCATCTTCTTGTTGTTCATTCAAATGTGCAAGGATTCTTCTTAGCCAAATTGCTTGACATGCAACTACATTTGTTGCTATATATTTAGATTCTATTGTGGAGAGAGAAAAACTATGGGTTGCTTCTTTGATACCCATGAAATGGGTCCTGAACCCATGTGGAACACATATCCAGATGTGCCATTTCTATCATCTACTTTACCTGCCCAATCACTATTAGTGTAACCAACCAACCCAAACTCATTAGATGCAGTGTAAATAATGCCATATATTTTGGTACCATTGACATATCTCAAGATCCTCTTTCCTACTTGCCAGTGTGTGTCCTTAGGTCTCTCCATGAACCTAGAAACTGGGCTTACCATATACATTAAATTAGGTCATGTAGTAGTCAAATACATCAGACTTCCAACCATACTTTTGTATAGGGTTGGGTTCACTTCATTGTTGTTGTCCTCCTTGCTTAGTTTTAGACTTGTAGCTCTTGGTGTTAGTGCAGGCTTGTTGTTCTGTATTTTAAATCTCTTCAAAATCTGTTTGGCATGTTTAGTTTGTGAAATAAATATGCCATGCTTTGTTTCTTGGACCTTAATTCCAAGGAAATATTTTAGCAGGCCTAGGTCTATCATTTCAAACTCACTTTTCATTACCACTTTAAAATCAACAATGAAGAGGTCACTATTTCCTATGAAAATGAAATCATCTACATACAAAATAGTAATTAAATCTCACCATGAGCTACTTTGATGTAGAGTGTGGGCTCATTGCTGCTTTTCTTAAAGCCATTACTTAGGAAATATGAATCTATTTTATTGTACCATGCCCAAGGTGCTTGCTTAAGCATGTAGAGAGCTTTTTGGAGCTTGTATACTTTGTCTTCATGTTCTGGGACTTCATAGCCAGGTGGTTGCTCCACATACACTTCCTCTTTGAGGACTCCATTTAGGAAGACTAACTTCAAATCCATTTGATAGACCTTCCACTTGCTAGGTTGTGATTGCTATGACTACCCACATGGTTTCCAGCCTTGCAATTGGTGCATAAGTCTCATCATAATCTCTTCCAGGCTGGTATTTGCATCCCTTAACAACCAGCCTTGTTTTATGTCTTTCAATCTTTCCCTCAACAGTACTCTTGGTCTTATAGACCCACTTAACTCCAATCACTTGTTTACTCTTGGGTAAATCAGTTAACTCCCATGTCTCATTCCTTTCTATTGCATCCAACTCTTCATCCATGGCCTTAAACTATTTTTCTTCTTTCACAACCACTTCAAAATTTGTTGGATCACCATGAGAGAACAAAGAAAAGTCCATACTTTCATCAAAATTGTCATACCTTGTATCTTCATAGATCTCCCTCACTCTCCTTGTCTTTCTTGGAATTAGAGAAGTGAGCATAGGATTTGAACTACTTCTAGAGTTATTGTTGCTTAACTTTGGAGTGTTCTGGAGGTGATTCTATTGCTGCAATCTTGAACTGCCTAACTCTAGAGAGCTCTAGAGATGATTTTGAAGTACTCTAGACCTAGATTATATGCATTGGGGATGGATCTAGAGAGCTCTGAAGTTGGATCCAGAGTGCTTCAAAGTTGGTTCTACTTCACTATTGGAAGTTCCTCCTTCATTTCCACCTTCTTCATCGTCTATGGGTATCGTTGCTAAGATACCCATGGTGGTGTCAAATGTGCCATCCCATGATTCATTCTCTATGAATTCTACATCCCTGTTGATGATAACCTTCTTGGTAACATGGTTGTATATCTTGTATGCTTTTAATTCTTCACTGTATCTAATGAAGATGCACTTTTCTCCTTTGTCATCAAACTTCTATCTTTTCTCTTTTGGCACAAATGCATATGCCATGCACCCAAAAATTTATAGGTGGTCTAAACTCCATTTGTTGTTTGTCCATGCTTCTTGTGGAATTCTGTCATGAATAGCCTTTGTGGGACTTCTGTTTAGTAGATATACTGTTGTTGCTACAGATTCACCCTAATAATCATATAGCAGTCCCTTTTCCTTCAACATGCTTGCTGCCATCTCTGTGATGGTTCTATTCTTCCTTTCAACAACTACATTTTGTTGTGGAGTGTGTCGTATTGTAAACTATTTCACTATTCCTTCATTTCTATAGAAATTCATAAATTCCTTGGAGACACTCTCTCCCCCTCTGTCAATTCTAAGAACCTTGATGTAGTGACCACTTTTATTTTCAACCAAAGACTTAAACTCCTTGAACTTATCAAATGCTTCAGATTCATTCTTCAAGAAATAAACCCATATCTTTCTGTTGTAGTCATCTTTGAAGGTCATAAAATATATATTGCCACCTAGGGTGTTGGTCTTCATGGGACCACACAAATTTGAGTGTACCAACTCCAATGGTGCTCTTTCTCTCCTAGAATACCCTGATTGAAAGGGTTGCCTATGCTACTTTCCTAAAATGCAGGTTTCACATTTCCCATCAGGCTCAACAATTGTTGGTAGCACTCTAACCATGTCGTTTTTGAAAAAAACACTCAAACCAAAAAACGTAAGTGCCCATACCTTAAATGCCAAAGCTTGGATGGGTCTTTGATGACTATCTTGAAGGTTGACTACTAAGACACTACTGTAGACATTACATGGTTTACTCTAGAGCTCTCTAGAGCCACCTAGAGCTTGACAAGTGTAGCTTCCAAGAGCGTCAAAGATTGTACTTTGAGAGGAAACATTTTGTTCCTCATCATTTGCACTACTGCAATGACTTTCTTGCTACCATCCTTGTCATAGATGATTCATTTTCGATTCTCCACCAAGATTCTATAACCATTTTGGACCATCTGTCTAATGCTCAATAGGTTAAGTTTTATGCCTGGGGCATAATAGACATCCTGAATCTGCCTTCTCTCACCTTTCTTGGTTAAGACAATGATAATACCTCTTCCCATGACAAGAACCTTTTCATTACTCCCCATCATGATTTTAGACTTGACATTCTTGTCAATGGAGGAAAACATGTTTGCATTACCACTCATGTGGTTTCTACAGGTGCTATCCAATTACCAGACCTCAACACTGGCCTGCTCAACAAGGTTGCATGCAATAAATACCTATGACTATTTTTCATTTTTAGCCTTTTTCTCATTTTCTACATGAACATTTTGATTTCCTTGGTCATGTTGCCTCTTCCTGCATTCATTTACAATTAACACTGCACATTTGACTTATCATACCTCTAATTGGAGCTGCCACCCGTTCTTGTTTTGGGAGTCTAGTTGGGAGGTGCTTGCCTCCTCTTGGATGTTTGAACCTCCTCTTCTAGAGTTGCTTCTACCTCTGCCTCTTTCACCTTTTCCTTTGTTGTTTCTTCCTCTTCTCTCCTTCATTTGAATGGTATCAGATTGAAATGCTTCCAATAGGTGGTATCAGAGTTATACCACTACTAACAACTGGTATCAGAGCTAGGCTAGGAACCCCAAGCATCTACAGTGTGGTTTAAGGGGGGGTGTTGGAAATAAGCCACACCTAGACCAATGATGGATTGGCCACAAGGGGCTAGTAGCTTAGTTGGTAGAGCACTCTAACAATAAATAGAAGGTTCTACATTTGAGTCCTAGCTAGTCCATATGAGTAGTAACTCAAAAATACAATTCATATAAAACTTAAATAGAGCTAGAACTACATTTATATTATACCTTGATCCAAGGGATATGGGTATGTAGGTAGTCTCGGTAAATAAAGGAGGTTCCCAGTACTCAAGTTTTCATGTGCATTATTGGTAAGTTTTTGTAAAACTTAATTGATCAACATGCATTAATTGATTATAAAAAATAAGTAACAAAGATAAATTATATTCTTTGATACTCAAAAGATTTTTGGGTGAATTGTAAGTCTCTGGCTAGAGTGATATGTTTGCATGCCCTATTGTGTAGATGTATTTACTTGTCCTATTTGGACATATGTGTTTGCCTGTCCCTTCTAGACAAATGTGGTTGTTTGTCTTATTTGGATAGATGTATTTACCTATCCCTTTTGAACAAATGTGTTTTCCTATTTCATATGGACAGAAGAGTTAATTGACTAGAATTTCTTGCGTATTTAGATAGAAATCTTAATGCAAACTAAATGGTTAAGAAAAAATTATTGTAGTTTTTAATCATAATATGTGTTTAGATCCTAAGAACCTAGTTGAATTGTTACATTTTAAATGCTCAAATGAATGTCTTTAAATACCAATACATAATGAATGATTACACAAATGAGCACCAAGTTTCGCTCCCAATGGCTATGAGGAAAGGGTGAGAATCAATCATTTAATTTTTGGGTCATCTGTTGGAGTAGGTGTGTTGTACACCTTGTATAAAATTGGTATTATTTTATTATGTAAAATAAATATTTATTTATGGTGCATCATGTGATGTGTTTATTCACATTAAATATTTATTTGGTGCCACTTGTAATTGTTGTATGTAACATTGGGTTAATTATTTTATGTGTGTGGGACACAGATTAATTAATTATTTATCTATAATTATTGGGAAAAATTAGTACCAATAATTAAGTGGGGGTCAACAATTTTGTAGACTCATGGTTTTGGGGAAGATGGTTTTACCATACCACATATTATATTTGTGTGAGCTTATCTTTATAAAAGCAAACACATGGGTAGTTGTTGAGGTTGATTGAGTTGGCTTTTGAGCTTTCGCTAGGTTTAGCTTGTTTGAGCATCTCTTGCAGGTTGCATTTGTGAGGGTTCGAAGCATGGCATTTGATGTGTGGTTACATGCTTGTTCACATGGAGTGTAGGTAGAGAGCTTGATGCTTCAAGGTATTGATTATGTATTGTAATCTTTATTGCTGAATAATACATGAGAGATGGATGCTTTTGGAGGTTGTGTTTTTCCCTCAATGAGGGTTTTCCCAGGGTATATCGTGTGTCACCATTGATGGTATGATTTTCTATTTCTTTTGAATATGGATTTTTGGGTATTGTTGCACATTAATCTCTCATTGGGTTATGAAGAATTAGTCTATATGGTTGCATATTTCTAACATTTGGTATTAGAGCCTTATTGTTTGGTTGTGGGAGGAAATCACTATTTAATAATCCTAGCTATGTGTGGATTTTTTGTGCATAATTGAATCCATGGACTTGCAGGAAAAGAATGAAGACATTACAAGGTATGAAGGGTTTAGTGTAGGTTTTATTTTGTAGATTTAGGGTTATGGGGTTGCAGATTTGTGGCTAATTTTTTTGTAGATATGGTTGTTGAAAAATAATAGTGAAAAGCGCTTGATTTGGGTTTTCATCAAGAGAGTTTGGAGGAGGAGTTTTCATAGATGAGCTCTTGGGACAAAATGAACCTCACCATTGAGTCCAAGAGGCTCGAGACATAAAGATTCATATAAAATTTGGCCTATTTTGGTCACTGTGAAAAAATGCAAAATTTTTTGCCCCCAGCCCTAGCTGTACAACCTTTGTAGGTACAAATAAAATAATAAAAAAGAATTTATTTCCTGCACTTTTAAAAATCCCGTTTTATTTTCAAATTTTTTTTTTGGGGGTGGGGATCTGCAGACCCCCATATCCCCTGCTGTGACAATAGACCCGATGGTATCACAAGGTACTACCGCTGGTAGCTCTGTCAGCCACTACTGATAGCTAGGTGGCCACTGATAGGGGTGCTATGGCTGGCGAGCCTTAAGCCCCTAGTCACAGGCCCCAAATCCGGTGGGCTAGGGCTAGCATCTAGCAAGGGTTAACAAAATCCCTAAATAAAAATTTCAAATTTTCAAAATCAAACGTTTTGTAAAATTTTCAAATCCTTCGGCACCACAGTGCTACCTGGGCATCGCCGCTATTGGCGGGCCATCAAGTATCCACTAAATGGCCACCAATTTTTTCTCCACAAGCCTAATAGGGCAGATTTTTTCCAAGGGGCTCAACTTTCACCCAAGATGTCAAAATTTCAACTTTTTATAGTTTACGGAAAGCTCTTTCCACATACTACACTATGGTGTTAGAGTTTTTTCTAGATTTTGCCGTTTTGACTAGTTTTTGCTAGTTGGAAGCCAGATGTACAGTTTGAGCTTTGACCGAGCATAACTTGTGCATACGGAGTCAGATTTTTGACTTCTTAAATGTGTTGGAAATGTATTTCTGAGAACTACGCAGTGGAGTAGGTTTGGAGATGATATTCTGAGGTTTGTTTAGTTTGTATCAGTTTGAGCTATTTTTGGTCCCTTTGACTTATGGTGCTTTTTATGAGTTGACGGTAAATTGAATATGAGGTGATTTAGTGTTTGAGTCATTGCAAACTTATAGGTTTATCTTTGATTATCCTTTTTTGGTAGAATTATACATGTATTGTTGAGTTTTCATGATGCATTGTGAGATCTACAAGTTATGCAATGTTATAGGTTGTCTATGCTTACAGGTTGCATATATGACTTGGATGTGGGTTTTCTATGCCCATAGATATTTTTGTGTTTATGCATATTCTGATTTGTGGCTTGGTTTAGTCACATGTTGCATTGGTTTTCTTGTTATTATGAGATATAGAGAGATGGTATTACCTGATACAATCATGATATGGGACCTATGTTTGTTGACTATATGGTACAGTTGTGTGACACTTGATGGGAGTTTGGTGCAGGTACATTGGGTGGTGATCATGGTGTCATGGATGTTCCTTGTTTGGTTAGGACTTTGACATGACATGATTGTTTTACAAGTGTAGTTTTTGGTGATGTTGGATTGATGTTTGGTTTATAGGTTTTACATTCATCTTCTTAGTTTGAAGATTATGTTTTACTTGACCTTTTGGGAGCTATGTCATTACAGTGCGATTCTTTGATTGTGTTAGGGCCATGGATGATCTTCATTTAGGATATGGTTATCATGATGTCATGGATAGCTTGGTTACATGTTTCAGTGGGAGATTTTGACAATGATGGTTTGATGTTTATGTTGTTGCCATGTAGAGCTTAGTATCAAACTTCAATGGGAGTTTTGGTAGGATATGGTTATCTTCAAGTGGCTTGGAAATGTTGACATCTTGGTACCATGGAGGACTCTTGGAGTCTTTGGTTGAGGTGTTGGTTATGGTTTGTCATTTTTGATAAGTGATCCTTGCTTATAGGATGGATGGTATTGTGTCTTGGTTTACTCTTGATTCTGGATTAGAGTGTTGACATGATACAAGTTCTCTTGAGATAGGATGTGTGCATTAGTGCATGTGATTTTCCTTTGTGGATATGATTAGATCATGATGTCATGATATATTCCTTGGTTACGCATATGTGTAGTGGGAGCTTTGAATATGATCATGTTGGTTTTATTGGTATTGAGTACATTGGTCATGTGCTTGGGAGCTTCATGATGGTGCAGTTTTGCATTTAGAGTTTAGCATGCATTGATCATGGAGGTACTACTCATGGATACTTGGAGACTTAGGTGAGGCTTGAGTTCTCTTGGGATTAGAGACATGGGTTGAGATGGTTACTCTTTGATGATGATTTTAGAAACAAGACTAAGGAGCCTACACCTTGGTCAGATGTGAGTTCAAAATTGACCTGCTGAGGAGATTATATTTGGAGAAAGTCTTTGAGGCTTGGTACATACTGGAGGATCAATCTCATCCCCACTCTTGGTCCACTCAGCTGTGAATGATTTGATAGGTATGCCTACCTGTTATTCAAATGCATTCTTTTCTTTGTATCTTATCTTCTTATGCTTGAGGCTTGAGCTATGGATTGTGGTTATGAGGTCTTGTTTGAGGAGTAGATGCATGATTATGATTAGTTATCTCCTTATGTTTGATACCGAGTTGTTTTGAGATCATTGTGTGTAATGGAGATGGTTAGTGGCTTTGGACTTATTCCTATTTTGGGATGGTTATGAGTTTGATCTACTTTTGGTTTGAGAGGCTTGCATCTTGATTTGTTGGATGTTAAGGAAGCTTCTTGTTTTGGGGTTGTAAAGGAGATCATACTTCTCATAGCTATATCACATTAGTTTGGATAGAAGGACATGGTTATGATTTGTAGGTTCTCTCTTGTTTGGTGTTATGCTTCTTCCTAGATGTTTATGTTCACATGACATTAGAGTTGAGATGTTTATGGAGCTATTGAGACTCTTTGACTTCTTTCTCTTATGATGTGGAGGATTTGGGAAATATGGACTTGAGGTGAGAGTTATGTTGCAACTATTTAGTTTGCAGATTTTGCACATCTATGAGTGTGTTCTGACACTATGTGATAGAGGATTCAACCACATATTCTATGTGAGTGCTATTAGTGGATCTTTGGATGCCTTGATCTCTTTTCAGATTTGACATTTACTCATGCAGTGGGAGTTTTAGGATGTATGTGATTCCTTTGTTGGATGTTCTCATTATGCTGTAGTATGGAGGGTCTTGAGGTTTTGCTATCACATGCTTTGTGTTGTTACCTTAGATGACTTATTTATGTAGGATTGAGTATATACAGGGACTTTTTTATCATTGTGATTTGAGTTGGATATGTTGATGGCATAAGGTCTACTTGTTATCTTTTGTATACCTTGGTTTGGAGGTATGATTAGTTGATGCATTAACAACTAGTTGTGGTTGCTATTTCAGCTCTGCTGATTGATTCTTGTCAACTACTTGAGCCTATTTGTTACCTATTTAATATGAAAAGGAGGATGATGGTATGATGGTAATGGTTTTAGTTTGAGTCCTCCTTTCCAAAAAATATTCCAAGGGATTTTCAACCAAGTGCTTCTCCTATCGAGAGGAGAGTCATCTATTAGATTGGGTTGCCACTTGGTTTTCTACTAGGAAATTCAAAAGTTATCACACAATGTTGCTAATTAATGTTTTAATGCTCTCGAAACCCTAATTTAAGAAAAATAGTAAGTAAATATTCAAATTGTGACAAATGCTACTAGAATTAGACAAAGGGTAGAGAATGTTAACTCACTATTTTTCGCAGTCCAAAAAATGAAAAATGTCAGGGACAATGGTGATGGCACCCTAGTCCAAGGTACAACTTTTTTTGTGGATTCCTAATCTCCTTTTGACATTGATTTTTGCTGTCTCTTCAGTTTTTGGTGATCTGGAAGTAGAGGACAATGGTGATGGTACCCTAGTCCACTAAGGAAGATTCTTCCAGATGTCAGAAGTCCTGCAAACCTTGATGCTCATTGTCCAATCTATTTCTATAGCTTCAGATGCAGAGGACAAGGTTGATGGTGCCCTAGTCCAATTAGGCTCCTCCTTCAGTATCTGGAATCTCTGCAGTGTCCTCCTGCTCCCTGCAACTCCACTTCTCTTGCTTTTGCAACCTGTAACCTGCAATCACAAGGAATGTGGGAGTGGGTTGTGGTGTTTAGACGCTTGCCTCAGTCAAGCCCCAGAGAGACATTCAAGTCTTCTGAACACCGTTGTTAGAGAGAGTGCATATCCTTGTTGGATAGAGGAAAAAATCTAAATGATAATGATTGAAAACACAATAGATGTCACCTTGATGATGAAGCTCTGAAGCTCTCATGGAAGGAAGAAGCTCTTCAATGCTATGAGGATAAGATGTAATCCAACTTGCAAAAACAAACACAATAACAATGCTATGCTTCGCAACACAATGATAATCACAAGTATGCCAATAGCTCACAATCATAAAACTTTCCAATGATCTTCTAGTTTGCAAATGATATCCTAAACATGCTTCTATATGCAACTATAAATATTCCCACCAAGAATTTTATATTTGAAACTTATGATGTCGGCCTGGAAACCAAATAACGATCACAAACCTGACATTTGAATTTAGGGAAGACCCAAAATAGGGTTGGACTAGGACGCTAGTGCCCTTGTCCACTCCCTATCTTTGTTTAAGGATCATTAAATTAGCACCCCCTAGGTCCTATTTGTCACAAGACCCAAGGGTTTTCTCATCGAGAGTCTATATTATCATGCAAAATGCTCTAAATGCAATCTAAAGACCCATGACTAAACCTTAATAGGAAAAAGCCCCCAAGGGTGCATTTTTCAGACATATCATTTAGCCCCCACTTTAATATATGTATTAAATGCAAGGCCAATACATGCATTAAAGTAAGGTCAACAAACACAACAAACATGCCAGGCATGAAGAAGACACACCAAACACATTGAAGATAATAACAAGCACACAAAACATGAAGAAGATAGTCACAGGCATGCAAAACACAGATAATACAACATTGAAGACACACAGAGCACATGGAATACAATGACTGCAGTGATTATTTTCTTTTTGATTTTCCCATATGAAATGTAAAATGCAAGTACAAGGAAAGTAAACAAACAAATCCCAAAAAGTGTAGAGGAGCTATTCACCACCGGTCTTGCACTTTTTGAGAACAGACATGCCATACAAAATCCCAAAGTATAGAGGAGCTCATTGCCATCAGTCTTGCACCTTGAGAACAAACATGCCAAACAAATTCGAAAGTGTAGAGGAGCTCATCGCCACTGGTCTTGCACTTTTAGAACAAGTACGCCATACACACACACATGGAAGACATGGAGAAAACATGGAAGACAAGTGATGGAGTGAAACTATTGCTAGGTTCATCACCATCTCAAGCACATTACACGCACACAACGATGATTGGGCTTTGCCACAAAAATTGCCAAAAAAACACTTAAGGATTGAGTTAGTTAAAGAATGGCTCCCCGCCTCATGATGAGGACTTTTGAAAATGACAGGATAATGTAATCTCTCTAAGAAATACACCATCCCCACCTCGTGATGAGGGCTTAAGATAAAAGGATATGCTCGATATCGCGCCTCCATAGAGGGCTTAAATGATTCTGATTGATTTTTAGATTGTTTAAACATGCTTTACTATCATCTAAAGAAAATAACTTACCTTATAGATGCCCCCACCTTAAGGTGGTTGATATCGCGTACTGATATCAAGCACATTAAGGTAGGAAGAAAACACACAAGGGAACACAAGCTCTCACAAGGCCTATGCCCCCAAAGGTGACATGTAATTTATGGTCGCCAAATGTTCCCACAAACACATCCCTACAAGAAAAGTGTTAGTGTCCAAATAATCATGATAAATAACAATGCATATGATCAACTACATGAAAGAGCCAAGCAAGGTGATATCCATGATAAAAAAAAGTGCACAGAGCAGTAGTATTATTAAAGTGTTGTTAGAAAGATAAGATAACATCGACATCAACATCAAGATAGAGAAATCACGGAGTGATTCCACTAGCCAAGCATCGGAAAATATGTTACAACTCCGTCGTCATGTATGGACTAGGTCCATTTTTTGATTACTTGCTAAAGGGACACTAGGTCCACATCAGTATAATATGTTTTTCTTCATCCGTCAGCTAGATGGAAACACTAGAGGAAGGTAAACAATAAATCAGAGAGGAGAACAAGTGCCTTAGGGATAGTCACGTAGGAGGGTTCCCCCAAATCACCAACCACAACGCTATGTCCGTAAGACACAACACACAACAATGAAATTAGAGGAGAAGCAATACAGAAGAATGATGATACAGATAGAAGAAGGTCACAACAGAGGCAGTCTCCTAGTATCCTTGACCTTACAAGAGAATCAAGGGTCATCCTAGGAGGCCTAACAACACATAACACATCACGGGGAAGCACAACACAGAGGTAAAGGGTTATAGATACTTACCTGTAGAGAGGTTCATGCTAGAGGTTATCAACAATAAAATCATCCTCTTTCCAATCTCGAATACTAGAGGGAAGAGGTGTGTAAGCTACCATTGCCAAATCTTTATTCTTTTATTCATTCTTAAATGATTCTTGGTTTGACTCAATGTTAGGTGGAATGTTTTTTTGTTGAAGTTTACTAGTACACCTATTTACTATCCTCTTAGGTGGTGGGAGAAGCAAATTATTTTGAGTGATCTCAACATTCATCCTTGAGGGATTTAATGTGAGAGACTTCTCCTCATCCACTAGTGCTACATTCTTAGTGATGTCCAAATGACTTGAATATTCAATCAAAGAAGGGAGATTAAGGGTCTTCTCCTCCTTAGTGATATCCAAGGTGTGTGAACAATAAACTAAAGGAAGAAGGTTGGTGGGATGATCCATAGAGGTTCCATGCACTAGGGTAGAATTTTGATTATTGTTAAATGAATTCTCATTGTCTACGCATGGAATGTTCTTTGTTAAAGGGAGCTCTTCATTCACTTGTAGAGCTACAGCTCATATGGACCAGCTAGGACTCGAACCTAGGACCTTCCATTTGCTGCTGGAGTGTTCTACCAACTGAGCTACTGGCCCCTTGTGGCCAGCCCATCGTCGGTCCAGGTGTGGCTTACTTCAAACACCCCCCCTTAAGCCACACTGCAGGTGCTTGGGGCTCCTAGCTTGGCTCTGATACCACTTGTAGAGCTACAGCTCATATGGACCAGCTAGGACTCGAACCTAGGACCTTCCATTTGCTGCTGGAGTGCTCTACCAACTGAGCTACTGGCCCCTTGTGGCCAGCCCATCGTCGGTCCAGGTGTGGCTTACTTCCAACATCACTAATGTTTCATCTTGGCCAGGGGGAGTAGTGGAGTTAATAGAGCTATCCCTAGTCTTCTCATTTAAGGTTATTGAGTATTCAGTGATACGAGAAGTAGGATAATCTATGGCGTCACTATCAGCATATTCTTTAGTGGAAAAAGAATTTTCACCCTCATCCTTCTCATGAGTATTCCTAGAGATGAATTCTGTTAAATCTTCTAATATCAAAGGATATGCTCCTATGAGTAAAGCGAAGCTACTAAAATCATGTGTATAACAAAGTAATTTCAACTCATATGTAGAACATATAGACACATCAATACCACTGATAGAAGCTATGTGCTCTAGAATATGAGGATTCTCATTAGTGAAACTAGAGAAATTTTCAAAATCTAGGATATACTCATGCAAAGAATTCAAAAATGAATGACATGAAGATGCCATTATCAATGTCCAATGCAAAATTATCAAATTTATGTTGTCAAATCAATGTAAGATCATATTTTAAAATCTTTTCAAAACTTATGCAAGAAGCAAATGCAAAAGTTTTGTAAAAATGCTATAAAATGCTTTGATTTTTCAACTTTTTACAATCCAAACCAATGAGAGAAGGGGTGTTGTAAAGATTTTCAAGAGGGAAAGAAAATAATATGCCTAAAAACAGTCCACTAATGCAATTATACCTTTCACAACATGCTTTTGAAGCAACTTTAGAAAGTCGATAAGCCAAAACCTAGTGAAAATAGGCCAAAATATGCGGTTTTTCACCAAATCTCAATGCAAAAGAGTAGGGAAATGGGTGTTGTAATGAAAATTATGATGGAAATAAAATTATAACAGTAATAAAAGCCACCTAATTCCAAAAAATCCATTACAACACGCCTATAGTGCCACTGTAGATCAAACCCTAGTGCAAAAATAGCAAAAATATGCAAATTTTCCCAAAATTTGAATACAAAATCCTAAAAGAAAGGGTGTTGTAAGGAAATTGAGAAGGGGAAAAATATAATAACCATAATTATATCCAATTAGTTTAGCAAAATCCCTTACAATATGCTTGGAGTGCAAATCAAACAAGACGACAGGGCCAAATCTAGTGAAAAAATGCAAGTTTTCAAACCTTGGCAATGAAATTTCACAAGGAGGCCACTATGATACAACACTAAAATTAGAGATCAGACCTAATGAGTGTCTTAACAAGGTAGTAAAATCTGAAACAAGATTTTGACTACAACCCTAGATTATGCCAAACTAGGTTTTCATAAAAAAATGTAAAATTTCAAGCAATTTCTAACAAATCAAGCATGCAAATGCAATGCAAACGAATTGTAAATGATGAATTTATGTATATTGTATCAGATATAATTCAAATAATAGAAATTAATTTAAATTAGATGCCAATTAATTCAAATTTTGCAAAAATGCAAGTCTAATATGCCAATTTTTGCAAATTTTCTAATTTTTCCAAATTTTTTATACTTTTTCGAATGCAATATTGAAAATAATGAATTGAATGATAATGAATTTCAGATCTGATGCAAAAATCAGAGAATTAATTAAAGACAATTGAATGAATGCAAACTATGTCAAAAATCAAACCCTAGAATGCAATGTTTTTCAATTTTTCCAAATATATCAATTTTTTCATAAATTTTCGAATGCAATAAAATAAATGAATGCAAATCTATCAAACAACACTCAAAAAGGTGCAAAATTCCAAAAAATGGGTTCACCAAAATGTTTAATATGAAAAGGAGGATGATGATATGATGGTAATGGTTTTAGTTTGAGTCCTCCTTTCCACAAAACATTCCAAGGGCTTTTCAACCAAGTGCTCCTATCGAGAGGAGAGTCATCTATCAAATTGGTTTGCCACTTGTTTTTTTGCTGGTAAATTTAGAAGTTATCACACAATGTGGCTAATTAATGCTTTAATGCTCTTGAAACCCTAATTTAAGCAAAACAATAAGTAAATCTTCAAATTACGACAAATGCTACTAGAATTAGACAAAGGGTAAAGAACCTTAACTCACTATTTTTTGCAGTCTAGAAAATGGAAATCTCAGGGACAATGGTGATGGCGCCCTAGTCCAAGGTACAACTTTTTCTGTGGATTCTTGATCTCCTTCTGACATTGATTTCTACTATCTCTTCAGTTTCTGATGATTTAGCAGTGGAGGACAATGGTGATGGCGCCCTAGTCCACTAAGGAAGATTCTTCCAGATGTCAGAAGTCCTGCAAACCTTGATGCTCACTATCCAGTCTGTTTCTATAGCTTCGGATGCGAAGGACAACGTTGATGGCACCCTAGTCCAATTAGGTTCCCCTTTCAGGATCTGGAATCTTTGCAATGTCCTCCTGCTCCCTGCAACTCCACTTCTCCCACTTTTGAAACCTATAACCTGCAATCATAAGGAATGTGGGAGGGGGTTGTGGTGTTTAGAGGCTTGCCTCAGTCAAGCCTTGGAGAGACATTAAAGTCTTCCAAACACCGTTTTCAGAGAGAGTGCGTATCCTTGTGGGATAGAGGCAAAAATTCAAATGATAATGATTGAAAACACAATAGATGTCACCTTGATGATGAAGCTCTCATGGAAGGAAGAAGCTCTTCAATACCATGAGGAGAAGATGTAATCCAACCTGTAAAAACAAACACAATAACAATGCTATGCTCTACAATGCAATGATAATCATAAGCATGCCAATAGCTCACAATCATAAAACTTTCCAATGATCTTCTAGTTTGCAAATGATATCTTAAACATGCTTATATATGCAACTATAAAGATTCCTGCCAAGAATTTCATATTTGAAACTTATGATGTCGGCCTGAAAACCAAATAACCGTCACAAAACTGACATTTGAATTCAGGGAAAACCCAAAATAGGGCTAGACTAGGGTGCTAGCGCCCTTGTCCACCCCTTGTCTTTGTTCAAGGATCATTAAATCAACACTCCCTAGGTCCTATTTATCACAAGACCCAAGGGGTTTCTCATCGGGAGTTTGAATTATCATGCAAAATGCTCTAAATGCAATCTAAAGACTCGAGATCTAATAAAAAAACCCCTAAGGGTGCATTTTTTTGACATAACATTACCATTGGATTTGGTGTTTGTGTTTGGATATTAGTTGATGTAGGTTTCCTGCTTCTATGTGACAGTTTAGTGTGGCATCTCTTTGGAGGATCTTATCCTTCATGGTTTGGCATGATGGAGGATGTGGGGATTCTTGTTGAGATGGTGGACACCTTGATTATTGTTACAGGTATCTTGGAGCACATGTAGCACATGGATGTTTATATGGTACATGTTGGACATATGGATGGTTTCCCTTGATGTTTTGAGTTTACTTGTTGATCCCTTATGCAATGTATACAACAAGTGGGAGAATGTTGGAGTAGGTGTTTTGTAGACCTTGCATAACATTGGTATTATTTTATTATGTAAAATAAATATTTATTTGTGGTGCATCATGTGATGTGTTTATCCACATTAAATATTTATTTGGTGCCACTTGTAATCATTGTATGTAACATTGGGTTAATTATTTTATGTGTGTGGGACACATAGAGTAATTAATTAATTATTGGGAAAACTTAGCACAAATAATTAAGTGAGGGTTAATGGTTTTGTAGACTCAAGGTTTAGGGGAAGATGGTTTTACCATACCACATATTATATTTATGTATCTTTATAAAATCAAACACACGGGTAGTTGAGTTAGCTTTTGAGCTTTGGTTGGGTTTAGCTTGTTTGAGCATCTCTTATGGGTTGCATTTGTGAGGGTTTGAAGCATGGCATTTGATGTGTGGTTACATGCTTATTCACATGGAGTGTAGGTAGAGAGCTTGATTCTTCAGGGTATTCATTATTTATTGTAATTTTTATTATTGAATAATACATGAGAGATGGATGCTTTTGGAGGCTAGGTTTTTCCCTCAATGTGGGTTTTCCCAGTGTATATATTGTGTCAACATTGATGGTATGATTGTCTATTTCTTTTGCATATGGATTTTTGGTTATTGTTGCACATTAATCTCTCATTGGGTTATGATGAATTAGTCTATATGGCTGCATATTTCCAACAAGATCCACACTATGAAAGGTCAATCATGTGTGTTGTGGAAATGACTTGAGATGAGGAATGCCAATTCTAGGATTAAGGATGTGTATGAGAATTAGGTGTAATAAATTATGAAAATATGTGGGAATAAGCACAATAGGGTAGGAATATAGTCAAATGCATGGGAATGTGTGAAAGTAGGATTAAATGAGGGTGGGCAAGGATTAGGGAAGGAGTTGAAATTAGCACAAAAATGTGCTACATGTTGCTATGTAATCATATTCAGATATTCTTTGAAAATATGCCCAAAACTAAATGGGAGTTTGGCATGAGTATGTAAGTTTCACCATTATATTTTGCACCCACTTTGAGGTACATGTGATCCTAGAATGAACATTTATTCAAAGTAAACGAGCACACAAACATGCATGTAAAGTAAATATTTAGAGATAAAAGGATATTAGGGTCCATGTAAAGTAATGGAACCAACTAGTTATCTTTATATTTATTTATACTCAACATTATGCTCCCTATGAAATTGAAATATAGAAAAAATATGTGCAATAAGTAGATTCTATTACACAAGTAAAGATAAATATAAATGCAAGTTGAATTTACTATCTATGAATATGAGAAGAGAGGAAGAGAGTAGGGTTAAGAAGTTTTATCTATAAGGAAAGTGGTGTGGCATATCAGGCATTACACATCATGTAATCATAATATTGCATATGAAGAGCTATCATTTCATGTGAGCAAGATCCATTTGGACAAGATACTAATTCTCTATATCAATACCAATAACTACGTATGATGCTCAATAAAGAATTTTTAGTGATAGGATATTCCCCCTTCAATTATTTGTACCCATCAGATGCAAGGAATTGGAGGAGAGGGAAATATTACATGAAGAGTAAATATAAGCTAAGAAAATCAACATATAAATCATATAATGTAATGAGTGTCATGAATACATCATGCAACAAGAAAGTAATCCATATAAGATGATAGGTGTGAAAACATATAGACTAGAGATAAGCATAAAAGTATAAGGTTTCCCCTAGTATGGGAAAATGGTAAGGTGAAAATGGCCGTAGAGGCACAATGTAAATTATATGGAGAGGCATGGTTTCCTTAATGTGGATCTTAGTATATGATAAGGTATGCAAGCACACATAATAGGACAAGGTAAGACATGATGCCCCTAGTGTGGTAAGGTAGCTCTAGAAACATAATTAGGCATGTAAGTTAAAAATGATTTGAGGGAAGGCATAAAATCCCTAATGTAAGAAGATAACTCATGATAAGGTAGTGGTAGTGCTGTGACCTTCATAATGCTCCCCTATTTTTTTGTAAAATTTGGGGGATCCTAGTGTTGTATTTTATGGTTTGCATTTTTGAATTTTTTTGGATGATTTTTTGCATTGACTTTATTTTGGTCTTGTGGCATGATTTGTTTCACCTTATTTTAAATCAATTTTGTGCCTTAGGAAATGTAGTGTGTTGAACACCCAAGATACTGAGGGGGGGGTGTGAATCAATATCTTATTAAACCTTTTACTTGTTAAGCTAACAATCCATTTACATCATGGAATAATTAAACAGATTAAGCATAGAAGAGTCAACCATAATCCATCACACATGAACTTAGGGATTTTTACATGGAAAACCCAAAACAGGGAAAAACCATGGTGAGTGTTATCTCACAATATATTAAGCAGGAACAATACCAAATTACAATAGAGGTTCACTACCTTAGGGATCACTACCCAAAGAAGTGCTCACTGCAAGAAGGCTCACTGCCTAGAAAAAGAAAGAAGAAAGAAGGGTGTCTCATTGCCAATTTAAATTGCTCTGATTGCATCTATACATGCATGATTGCAATTCCAATGAAGCTCAAAAATATTGTCTCAAAGCTCTTCATGTTTAACTGTCCTGTTTCACTGTTCTGCTTCTACATCAAACAAGATCCCTCTTCTTCTGCTCTTGTTGCACTTAATATTCTTCACATATTGGATTCACAATCACATTTGTACACCACATCTTCCAAACAATGAATTTGATCTCATATATATTTGTAACAAACAAAATCTTCATATTAGGTTGGCCTGATAAAGTGTATCGTGTAGTCAAGCATTATGTACTCTGTTAGCCAAAAATATTTACCAAAACACACAATGCACCAAAACAATACTTGAAACACTTTCTCACATGTCAGCCTCAATTGTTTCACCACTTAGGATTAAGTTCTAAACAATAAAACTTACCGCACAAACAACTTATTGTCATGTCGGCCTTAACCATAGACTGTTCACTAGTTCAGTTCAATTGTTAGACAACATCTTTTACTACGGACCAAAAGATGCTTCTAAAATCATATCAAACACTCTTCACACATCCTAGATCATACCTTCAAAACCACAAAGAAAAATATTCTTTTGTAGTAGAATGCGGACTACAAGAACTCATGCTCTGTCATAGTCAAACTACACCATACCAAGTAGCGATACTTAAGCATTTATAACTAATTCTCCGATGGGACTCAGAACTTGTAACTCTAGATATCGATACTCCATACATGTGTTTACAACACCTCAAAACTGCAAAACAAGATATCCCACAGTGGAGGAATGCAGACCAATTTAGTTGAGTGTTTTGTTCTAATTTCCTCTGTTCTCTCTATTGCCAGACTTAGACCTTTTGAAGATGGACTTCCAGTATTCATCAAGGACTAAAATCTTAGACAAATGATCATTTGAGGATTGTGAATAGCATACCTAAACCGCATGGTATGATCTTCTACTATGGACCAATACTAGCTCAAATACTGCCTCCTTGTCGTTGCTTGAGTATACTGCCAACACTTAACCTAAAATGGCTAAGCCTTTCTCTTTGGACCAAAAACACTATTCCAATCTTGTTCCTTTGCTTGTTGCCATCAATGACAACACAAAACAAAACATCATTATCAGCAGTGTCTCCTTATGATGTTTGCCATAATGCCAACACAGTGTTGTATCCTAATGTGAAGGGATATTAAAGTTAAAGGGGTTTAACATCACCTTTATAATGTTGAAGTTATAATATTTATTGTTTGCTAAAGTCATAAATTTATGTTGAAACCTTGGGATCCTTATTTCAAAATACCTTCAAAAGGGTCCAAATCTTAGCAGTGGTTTATTGTAAAACCATATTGAAACCCCAAGTGCCAAAGGGTGCCACTTTGTTTTCCCATCCATTCAACTTTTTACTATAATGATCTTGCTCCCTTGTATCCAACAACCTTCTATATTTCACAATCTTCCAAACTATTCAAGGAGATTCTCTGTGATTTTTAGGTTTTCTCTTTTTCCCCTTTTTCTAGTTTTCTAGTAGATTTGTGCCTATAAAGTCTTCCATTTCATTTTGGAATTATTATTTGCCTTCACATTGTAGAAATCTTTATTTGTTTACAATTGCTTTGGTATGTGGAAATTGTTGATCTCATTGTTAATATTGGATCATAGATTCTAGGTTAGGGCATGAGTTGTTCATCAATGTAGAAAACCTACCTTGCCATGCCCTAATTTCTTAGCCTTGTGCTGGATTGCAAGTTTCATTCAAAACTAAGTTTTCCCCTCTCTAACTTTGCAATCTAGAGTTGTAAAAATATTTGCAATTTGTAATTTTTATGCAAACTACAATTGGGGTTTGAACTCTAGCTGTATTTCAGAAAAGATTTACAATTTGTAGTATTTTTGATAGATACATTCCAAGTTTGAGGTCCACCAGGTAAGAGTCCCAAAACTTTTTGCAGTTTACAACATTTGTGCAAACTGCAAGCTAGGCCTGAACTCTGATTTCTAATTTGCAAATCGAGTCTAAATCCAATTGCACAAAATTAGTAAGCACCTTGTTTTGATCAATTTTACACATGCCTATAGAATTTTAGGTTGAATTAGCATTGGAAATTGTGCATGCAATTTTACTAGGACTCATATTATTACAAAATTGACTTTTATCCAACAAAATACATTTTAAGGGATTAAAATTGATTGTTTGATATTATTATTTATTTTAAATGAATTTGATGCTTTTTTGTCATTAAATGTAGGATACAATTATTAACAAGGAATATAAATTGATAAAGAAAAGAAGGAACTAGGACAATTTGCTTTGTTTTGAATGCTTTAATACATCACCAAGGTTTTATGAGCCAAGGATGATCTCTAGAGAATGAAAGACACTTTGGAAGTGTGCATAAGTATGTGATTACACATCAAAATTTGGCTAACAAGCAGTGAATGAATAGAATGTGAAAGAACATATCATAGTGACCTTTCACATTCTAATGTAATTTATCATTTTGTGATTTTGGAGGGAATGACTATTTGTCTTACCATACAAATGTGCATATTTATACACATTTGCAACTCATTGTAAAGGGTTAGAAAAACATGGAAACTCTATTCTAAATACTTAATATACCAATTTCTACTTTACCTTTTTAAGGTGTTCACTTTTATGGCATTTTCCAAACTCTAAACTTGTTTTCTTTCCAATAATTCTATGCATATAATTCACTAAAGGTTGATGGATTCAATGTGTGTTTAAACCATAGATGGTGAGGTATTTTGTGTGCTTGAATGAACACAATTAGTGCACACAAGAATTTGATAACAATCATGCATATGACTTTTGTTGAAATGCACAAGACAACTGAGAGGGGTGGTTGAATCAGTTGTCTCAAAACTTTAACCAATTATCAACACATCAAAGCTTCAATCATTGTTATTAAGATTTAACCATGAAAGCATGAAACACAGAGCTCCACACAATAACACATTCAACACATGAGACACCAAATTTTTTATGTGGATAACCCTATAAGGGAAAAACCACGGTGGGTGTTAGCCCACAAAAATAAATATGTTATAACAATACCAAAAAATAGAGGCTCACTGCCCAAAATGCTCACTGCAAATGTTGGGGCTCACTACCAAGATCGACTCACTGCCAAGGGTTGGTGAACTAATTTGATAGCATCTACTTCATGCCTGAGTTCAGTTCCATTGAAGCGAAATATAACACCTCTGCTCTACTCTTCTTACACCTTTTCACTTATCTTCACATTTTCCCACCTAGACTTCTTTTTCGCAACTTCATTACATGTTTTTATACACTTCATCAACCTTGGAATGTACATCAAGGTCGGCATTACATTCATCAACCATTGGAACAATCTCCAAGGTCAGCATTACAAACATACATAGAAATAGGTGTGGACCTAAACAAAATTAGCTATGGGAAAGATGTATGTGGATCATGTTATGCCTTAGCTGGGACTCAAATTTAATCTTCCATGCCATGACATGCTTCCACAATCTTAGATGTATCTCCACAAGCAGTGAAAACAACCAAGTCGGCCAAGACTGGTGTTAACACTAAGTCTTCTAGGAATAGTCTTCATCCATGATCCAAATATCTCTTTGTGGACCAATCCAAAGGTAGGAGCATGATCAGGAGATATCTACAAGCACATTGTAATCACCAAGAACATCCGCGCAACCTCTAATCACTTTGTCAAGAAGAGTCTTCAAACCTGAGCACTTGAACATAACTGTTATCCACTATCATAAAGAAAAAATAACTTGCGGATCACCAAATCATGCTCCATTGGAGTTGAAGGCACTTATCATCATAACAAACTTGATTCAACAACTGCAAACTACAATACTTAAATGCGGAGGAATACAGAGCATAATACATTCTCCCTTTCACCACCAAATATACAGAAAAAGCAATTTTCACTTTGGTGAACATAACTCACTCAAATCTTCATACCAGAGGCTCAAACTTGGAACATAGAATCTTTAGACATGCCTATAAATAACATCCAATCCACAGACAAAGATATTTGTTCTACAAGAAATGCAGAGCAATCTATTGGACTATCCTGCTATAAACAAGAGCATAGTTGACACCAATGACAACACAGATATGTTGACATCAATGACAACACCGATTAGGCACATACTTGCAATAGTCTCCCCCTTTGTCATTAATGGCAACATATGATGTGAAAAACTATAAAGACCATCAAGACAAGATACTACCCCTTTTTTTTTACGCATCTGCACTCTTTCTCTTCTTGATTTTTGACATGATTTCTCTCCCCCTTTGACATCAATGGCCAAGGGCACATACTTTTTGATGGCATGAACTGAAGGTTGCCTTTTAATGGCAAACCCTACTGGCAAACTACAGCCAGATACTTATCCTTGAAACTAGAATAGGGAAACAAAACACTTCATATATGAAAATCAGCCTACGGATCAAGCCCAACTTAAGTTCCATAACATTCACACCTTTAGACTTAGGGTCACAAAAGAGTCAGAATACTAATCCTTCCTAACCAGATGACTAGAACTACCATCACACTAAAGAATAGAATATGATAATAGACTCAGACAAAGAATAAGAATAGAAACACGACACTTTTATTCCCAGGATTAACAACTTATTACAAAATGCTCGGATCACATAGGAATCAACCTTCTAGGCATAAATAACATCCTCATTTACAATTCAGATACCTCCAAGGGTCTTTATCTTTTCCCGAAGACTATCAACTTGCTTATCATCTATACTAGCCTTCTTCTATTTCTTCTGGCCGTTCTTCCCTATCGATCCTCCTTAATTTTTTGGCCACCTGCACTTGTTTATCGGCCTCCTATTTATATACAGACCATTCCTCCCATCAAGAATTACCAAATTTTCTCTCTTCTTACCCCTCTTGCTGCACCCATATTCCTTTTTCCTTATTCTTTGTTGGACGTCCCTGCAACTCTGATTACTTTCTATTTTAAATCATCAAAATGCAACCTCATAAAGTGGCGTTTCCCTTTCTTCATGGATGCTTCATCTTCCCAGCAACTCTAATTTCTATTTACTTAATTTATCATAGGCATTTTGAATACAACATTTGATTAAGAAGGAAATGGGGCCCATACACATCCAACCGTGGTTTCTCCCAACTCAACTCATGAAATAGATTTTATTTAGTAGATCAAATCTTCTTCATCGCGGACCACCAGTGAAGGAAACTTATGCTATGCATTGACAACCTGGAAAAATATCATTATATCGATGAAGGTACTTCTTTTCATAATCTGCCTGTCACCAAAAATTGGCCTCTTCCTTTTACAACTGACCTCTCTCAAATTTTCCATCAAATTGTAATCATGCCTTCTTCGTTGGCCGTTACAGAATGAAAAGTGTCCTCCAATTGCCAGCTTCCCTGACTCTTCATATTCACATTGTCTTTTCCTAAATTTTTTGATTCTTCATCATGTAACTGTCACATCAATTTGCGCATGACTACCTGATTCTCCGTGCTACTCATAACTGATTATTCTTTGGTGCCGAAGGCCACTAATATCAATCAACACACTTCCTGTCGCTAAGGCGACAAGAACCTGATTACACCATATTCTGTCACAAAACTCAAATAATCAAGAAAATACTGAAACTTATAAAATGTATATGATGCCCCTACATCAGACTCCCCAAGGGACAAAAATAATGTGCTCCTGCACATGAAGTAATACTCAACAACTTACTCTCCATTTATTTTCTTTCTCTTTTCCCAATCCCTTTGCACACTTGCATTGATCACAACTAAATTCATTTCAACAACATACTTTTTGACCAAAAGCCAACTTGGCATTGCATACTCATGGATCTTTATTGTTCTCCTCATTCCAACTACAATCCTCAATTCATTCTCTCTTCCACTAATTTTATTTTCTACAACTGCACAAGAAACAAATACATTAAAGGAAACATATCCTTCTTTTTCCACATACTTTATGTTTTCATCTAGCTCCTGTTGTCTTCTAAACATTTCCTTCCTTTCAACATGCTCCAAAAGCTTGGGCTCCACCGCACCCATACTCAACCATTCAATGTCACCTATTCTTGCATACTTCTTGATACCAACAATAACATCTCTTGAGGACCATGTTTTCTTATCCTTTTGTCCATTATCACCAGCAAAACCATCCTTCCCTATCAACCCATATTGGATTTCCTCATACATGTTACAACTCACAATATCCCTATTAAAATATGGATTTTCTACTCCATATGTCCTTCTAGACTTTTCATTATACAAACCATCAACAAAATGTAAGACAATACATTTTACCTCTCCTTGTAGTTTTGTTGCCATCGACCGCTTTGCATTCTTGGTTATTCCAACAAACTTCTCCATTGCACTCTATGTACATTCATGAGGACCCACTTTAACTATTATCCCTTTATATGAATCTATTGTTTCAGTTTGTAAAGCTTCAACCTCTATAATTGATGCAATCTCAACTTCATTGTCTAATGTCCTTTCTTCATTCTTCAACCCTTCCTTCATTTCCCACTCTTGCTCTCTATTGTGCTTGACCATCTTCTTCTTTGGATTCACTCTATCCTTATATTTGTTCATGCTAACTTTCTTCATCTACTTCTCTTTCTTATAGTACCTCTTCCTTCTTGTTGAGATTAAGAAACACTGAGAGGGGGGGGTTAATCAGTGTTCTGCAAAACTTCTTAGTTGTTCCTTAATTAATTTGCCACATACATTCAAAAGAAAGAAACATGAACATAAGAACATAAACAAAAAGATCATTACACACGAACACCAAGATTTTTATGTGGAAACCTGGTTAAGGGAAAAACCACGGTGGGGGTTAACCCACAAGAAATTATACTCTGTTAAAAGTATTACAAATGGGGAAGGCACATGCCTTCAGGGTGTACTGCCAGAAGCTCACTGCTTCAAGAGGCTCATTGCCTATAGAAATGGTTACAAGAAGATTATAGAATGTTTGAACTGATGTATAGCATCTACCAATGCAAAAATTTAGTTTCGGTTAAGTACGGAATACTGATCTTACACACTTCATCCTTACTCTGCTCTGTTTACTGCTCTGTCATGATCCAGACCTTAGATTTTCACCTTCACATTTCTTTCTACCCTTTTTCACACTTATTCCATCACCACACCACTATCACACTCTAGAACACTCAATTCCATCGGTTATATATATATCTGCATCAAGAAATTCAATCAACTGTAGTTGGCTTAAAGAAAACATAGAACATTTATGAAGAACTCTACTCTGTCAACTGAATCCATGCACAATCAGCGACATGGACCAAAAATTTGTGTTCTCAAATCATCAATCATGTCAGCCAATACCACTGGTTATCACAAATTACTTAACCAACAACTTTTCTTCATTCAGATCAAGATCAAATACTAGGTCAGCTTGTTCTTCTTCTGACTGTACTGACTAACTGGAACCTGATACTCATATGCTTATAACTTTTGAATCCTTCATCACCGGAGGCTAAATTCCTAGATTTAGATAATCCTAACAATCCTTATTACTCCCTCAGATCCGCAACACACTATGAATTTTCACCAAAGAGATCCAGACAAAGATACTGGACCCTGTCACATGCTTTGTTTCCAACTACCTAGACTTAGACAAATCTTCACTCTGACTTCTAGTATGAACAAGTTATGTAATGTGGATGTGTAAGATAGACTTAGTTTCCATCAATGACATCACCTATCATGCATAACAGTGTCTCTTTCCAACAATCTCTCCTTTTGGCATTGATGGCAACACTTAGTGAAAAATGACTAAGTGTCAGAACAACTCCCCCTTGCTATGTACACTTATGCTTTTCACTGTTCTCTAGTGCTCCCCCTTTGTTGGATTCCTTATTTTTCACTGCTCTCCACTCCCGCTTTGACATCAATGGCAAAGGCTGGACTTTTTGGATGTAACAATTCCATAATCTCACATTCCTTCACAATATAGTGTATATGCAATACAACTTTATAGCCATGAGTGAATATTGCCTTGTGGTCCAGTAGTTCCAATATCTGTAATTGAGCATCAAATTCGACAAAATTCACATACCAAAATTCACCAAAAATTCTATGTCCATGGGCATATATACAAACAACCCTATGAGTTATTTACATAAGTTTGAACACATCACCAAAGACATTCTTCAACAATGCCAACTCATTGTCCCAACACTTCATGCTATTCAAAACTGAGATGTGACCACTCAATAAGAATGCTTGAGACTCTACTTTCCATAAGTCAGTAGGATCACTTGAATTAGTAGCAGCTTGGGCTTCTATCATAATTTTGAACATTGCTTCCAACTTGGGGGAAATCAGTCTCCGGAGCTCACTCATCCTTGTCTCAATGTTGTCCTTTTCCTTCATCAATTTCTTTATTTCTTCAATCAAGCTGATTGTTTGACATTCTTGGCTCATCACTGATATTGTCAGATGACCAAAAGATTGAGATACACTTGACAGTTTTTCTTTAGACTCCTTTATTTTTATTTCAATGTCCTCTATAGTTTTAGGACAAGATAAACAAAATTTATATACATTCCCTCCTTCTGTAAGAGCATTTTGAATACTTTTTACACTGGTATCCAACACAATTCTATCTAATGCAATCATTCCTTTCAGAGCATCAAATCTTTTATCATTGAATTCATTTTGAACCTTTACCTCTGCAGACTTTTCAAGAGATTCAAAATGAGTACTTATAGAGTTTATCAAATTCTTTAACTGACCGGAGGGGGATGTTGATGAGTCCTTATGGTAAGTTGGCATGATTTTCTCCAAAATCCTTGATGCCAGACCAAGTAGCTCACTGTCTTCTATGTGAGACTTCAAAATATCTTCTCTGGCCTTAGCTTGTGCGAGAGAGGCCCACTTTATCATCTGAATTGGTGAAAGACTGTCCAAATTGATTGTACCTTTCAACTCTTCTACAACTAGTTTATCATTTTCCAAAATTTCTTTCACTACTTCTGTAGTGTCCCTTGCCCAATAAGTTATTTTAGTTTTCTGCTCTTTAGGGCTTGCATCTTCTCCCTTTCCAGAGTCAAGCACATTGTCTCCCTTATCAATTTCTTTCTCTTTCTCTACTTTAGCCTTCTTTGCATCATTATCAGGGATACCAGTAGAGTCTTCTGCAGTCTTTTTTGGAGGATTTTGAGTAACCTCAGCAACAACCTTTTCATCATTGGATTGATTTAGAGAAGTAGTATCATTATCTTCCTTTGCCACCCCTTTGTGTAACGCCCCGCCCTGAACACCTTAGAGAAACTCACATTTACGCTATATGAAATAGGACTTTTTTTTAAAAAGTGAATAAAATATCAAAGTAATGTTAACATAACTGATTATACCATTAAACTTACAACATGTTCTATAAGGTTTCAAGGCTACATTACTTACAAATTAACTAACATAATTTAACATACATTACTAACATCAGTAACTGATCTAAATCCAATGCATAATCAAATAACATATCCATATTTATTGCATGTCATCAAATAATATAATCTTCATGATCAAATACATAACTGAAATGCTTTCCTTACACATAAGTACATCATTACATTGCCATTTTCAGACTACATCAAAATTACATACATTATGAATGATCTGTTACACAAGTCTGGTACAAGATTATATGCATACATCTTTCTCAGCTGGTACAAAAACAATTATCCGACAACTGAGATAATTCTTTTTTGCACATGAATTTCGACAAGAAATAACCAATGGATAAGAAAGCTCTTCCACCCGACCATGTGGAACCCTAAGGTCCACCCCCCGAGCTAGGAGTTAATGTGAGGTCCCACACAACGACAACAGTCAGGTAGACAAAAGACAAGCATGAACGAAGGATGACCAAACTCCAAAACAACACATGACTATAACATAAACAACATAACACAACTTCCAGAGGCAACACGTAACACATGTGGAGAGTACAACTAGGGCATGCTAGGCTGCAGTAGGAAATACATTGTTGAATCCGCGCAAGGAGTTTACAAAAGGACGATCTGAAGGGCCTTAATGAGACGTCTAAAACTGTATCATCAAAACCTATCAGCTAAGTGCCGGTCTAAAGAGAGCATCCCAAAGAACTTATAGAAATACACCCTCAATGCCATGTTGAAGTCCATTATAGATAAAATGGCCAAGGGTAAATGTTGTTCCACAAGAATACACGGTTCTGCCATTGAAAGAAAAGCCAGTTACCTAATAGATTTGTGGTGGTCTCATCTAGAAGTATCCCGTAAATAATTACCAAGGTGCTACCCCTAGTTAAAACCCAATGAAAGCGTAATTACCTTGTTTAATGCCTCAGATATCAAATCGACTGATTCTGAGATTAAAACGCCATCCATTTTAAGAGGTTAAAGAAGAATAGGGTAATGCGAGATTCTACTTTATGGAACAGACCTAACAATCCACCATGAATCCGTCCTTGAAAAGGAATAAATGCCAAAAGACAGAATGATCCGGTAGAAAACAATTCAATCAAAAGGAATCCGTTTGCAATGAAAGAACAACCATCACGAACATGTATAGATTCAGGAAGAAAATCAGAAGAAGAATCAAACAATCTAAAGAACCTGGCTATGACGTTCAAATCGAGAAGCCTGTTTCAACTGCTGCAGTCCAAGCGTCCTCCTTGTTTTTCCTTCCTCCCTCCTTTTAAAAACCCTCCTCTTCTCAGATCCGTTAGTAGCCGTTATTCCACAAAGAGGGTTTTTTTATTAATTAATTAAATCATTTCAACTACCCACTATACCACTCAAAAGAAATTTTATTTTATTAATTAAATCTTTTAATTTTACAACTAATTTATTTATTTAAATATTCAAAGCACATAATATTATGTTTAATAATATAAAGTTTCTTATATCTAATAATCCATAATTTTACTTCCCATAAACTATAATTTATTTACCACAATTATTAACAATTATCGACATTAATTTATATATTTAATTATCAACCTTACATTTTCCATAAAATAATTCTATTTAATGCACAATTCTCCCTTACACACAAAAACACCTTCTGACCTAGTCAGACATCAGGGCGTAACATTACCTGCTTGCAAGTCATGATCAAGCGAAAGACAATGACCACAAAGGTAAACTGATGACTAGACAACAATGACAGGGGACCCCACATTAACTCCATACAACCATTCCATTGACGAAGGCACGCTCAGACCTGGTAAATCAGGTGGAGTCGGTGCCTAGTACCTGCATCCTGTAGCAACTGCATGGTTAAACATAACAAGATATATATCCACATGCAGACATTTGTGAATGGAAATTGCAGTGTGATAGGGTACTCGAGTGCGAGTAATACGACACTGTTCCATTCACGTTCATGTATAAACAAATAACTATATTGAACAAGATTTCTGGTTACTCGTTAACAACATAAAGCAATTAATTATCTTACAATCAAATATAGCAAATAACATCAAAGCATCTACAAGATCTAGCATAAAATAACAGAATCTGACATCAACAACTATTAAGATAACAAAGAATCCATCATCGAATGATCTAAGATACTGTCATAATGTCTAATACTACCAAGCAAACATCAATTTGACAGTCGACAAGTTAAGGGGCACTACATCCTCCCCCCTAGGATCAGGCTTACTCTTGAAAGCCTGCAACAAGTATGGGTATAATTCTTGCATATGGGTTGCATCTTCCAAGGCAATTGAAGCCACGCCATTAGGATCCCATTGGACCCCTACCTATGAGGGTTAGCCCCTGATGTTGCAGGACGCGCATGAGCTCCAAAGAAAGCTGCCTGTCCTTTGCCTGCAGTCTCTGAGACTGTCCCTTGATGCTCTATCTGGTGGTGATCAACTACTGTGAACACTCTATGAGACCTCCCTGCATCACCCACTGTTGGCTCTGAAATAGTCAGCCTCTAGCTAAATCCTACAGTGTTCTTTTGTGGACACTGCCTGGCAATATGACCTTGCTAGCTGCAAGAGAAACATCTTGTCCCCCTGCCAAAACCTTTACCACCTATAGGTGCATTAGACTGCTAAAAACTTCCCCTACTAAACGCAGGCTGAGAGCTCTGAACTGGTAGGCTGGGATGATAATTCTTGGCCCGCAACCAATTACAGTTTTTCCCTAACTAAGAACCACCACCTTGCTGAGGTTGGGTATTCTCTGGTTTTGATTGAGAATACTGCTGCTGCTGCTACTGTTCACCCTTAGCGGGTGCATGATGGCCTCTAGAAGAGCTTGCTTCCTGAGATTGACCACCTCGAGAACCAAAGCCCGCTGAGGGTGCACTCCCAATTTGCACACCTGTATGACCCCCTAGGGCCATGGTTAAATTCTCCTCCACCAGTCGAGCCTTCTCAACTGCTACCTCCATGGTCTTCGGCTCGAAAACACGAACTCCTCCACTGATGCGCGCATTCAGACCTCTAATAAAATGTTGAACCAACATGGCCTCATCATTTCCAATGCCTGCATACTGCTTGAGTTCATAAAACCTGCGCTCGTACTGTTCCACGGTCATGGCCATCTGTCTCAACCCATGGAACTCGTCCGCTCGACGTTGCCTCCAATGATCTGATAGAAATCGAGCTCTAAACCTTTCCAGAAATAGTTCTCAAGATATTGTGCCAATATCTAGATGCAACTTCTGTTCCTCTAGTCACCACCATGTAGAGGCAAAACCTCTAAGATGCATGATGGCACATCTTGCCTTAGTGTTGCTACCATATGGATGCATAGAAAAACACCTCTCTAAATCAATTAGCCATGTCTATGCTTCCATACTGCTACCAGACCCATCGAAAGTAGGAGGACGGGCTCTCATAAGATCTCGCATGTGGCCTTTAAGAATAGCTTCTTGTTCAGCTGTGGTTTCTCTCCTTCTAGGAGATCGTTCTCTATCTCTTACTTCTGACTGATCCATCTCCTACCTAGGACCTAGATGAGCTAGGACTTCCTCCAGTAGTTGACGCAAGTGAGCTCCATTAGGCTGACCCTGATTCTCTGCGTTCTCACTCCCTCCTTCCTGCGCACTCTCACAAGGGGAACTAGGAGGAGAACTACTATCACCACCTCTTCCATGTCCCCTTCCTTGACCACGACCTCGACCTCGACCTCTAGGCATCTTCCTACCCTATACCAACAAAGGATAAATCTAAAGTTGCTAGGCGAAGATGCTAAAAGAGAAAACACTCTTCAGAATCCAAGACAACATAACGGACTTATTCACACCCAGAGTACCCAGTGTTTAAACTTGGCTCTGATACTAGATGTAACACCCCGCCCTGAACACCTTAGAGAAACTCACATTTACGCTATATGAAACATGACTTTTTTTTTAAGTGAATAAAATATCAAAGTAATGTTAAGATAACTGATTATACCATTAAACTTACAACATTTTCTATAAGGTTTCAAGGCTCTATTACTTACAAATTAACTAACATAATTTAACATACATTACTAACATCAGTAACTGATCTAAATCCAATGCATAATCAAATAACATATCCATATTTATTGCATGTCATCAAATAATATAATCTTCATGATCAAATACATAACTGAAATGCTTTCCTTACACATAAGTACATCATTACATCATTACATTGCCATTTTCAGACTACATCAAAATTACATACATTATGAATGATCTGTTACACAAGTCTGGTACAAGATTATACGCATACATCTTCCTCAGCTGGTACAAAAATAATTATCTGACAACTGAGATAATTCTTTTCTGCACATGAATTTCGACAAGGAATAACCAATGGATAAGAAAGCTCTTCCACCTGACCATGTGGAACCCTAAGGTCCACCCCCCCAAGCTAGGAGTTAACGTGAGGTCCCACACAACGACAACAGTCAGGTAGACAAAAGACAAGCATGAACGAAGGATGACCAAACTCCAAAACAACACATGACTATAACATAAACAACATAACACAACTTCCAGAGGCAACACGTAACATATGTGGAGAGTACAACTAGGGAATGCTAGGCTGCAGTAGGAAATACATTGTTGAATCTGCGCAAGGAGTTTACAAAAGGACGATCTGAAGGGCCTTAATGAGACGTCTAAAATTGTATCATCAAAACCTATCAACTAAGTGCCGGTCTAAAGAGAGCATCCCAAAGAACTTACAGAAATACACCCTCAATGCCATGTTGAAGTCCATTATAGATAAAATGGCCAAGGGTAAATGTTGTCCCACAAGAATACACGGTTCTGCCATTGAAAGAAAAGCTAGTTACCTAATAGATTTGTGGTGGTCTCATCTAGAAGTATCCCGTAAATAATTACCAAGGTGCTACCCCTAGTTAAAACCCAATGAAAGCGTAATTACCTTGTTTAATGCCTCAGATATCAAATCGACTGATTCTGAGATTAAAACGCCATCCATTTTAAGAGGTTAAAGAAGAATAGGGTAATGCAAGATTCTACTTTACGGAATAGACCTAACAATCCACCATGAATCTGTCCTTGAAAAGGAATAAACGCAGAAAGACAGAATGATCCAGCAGAAAACAATTCAATCAAAAGGAATCTGTTTGCAATGAAAGAACAACCATCACGAACATGTATAGATTTAGAAAGAAAATCAGAAGAAGAATTAAGCAATCTAAAGAACCTGGCTACGACGTTCGAATCAAGAAGCCTGTTTCAACTGCTGCAGTCTAAGCATCCTCCCCATTTTTCCTTCCTCCCTCCTTTTAAAAACCTTCCTCTTCTCAGATCCGTTAGTAGCCATTATTCCACAAAGAGGGTTTTTTTATTAATTAATTAAATCATTTCAACTACCCACTATACCACTCAAAAGAAATTTTATTTTATTAATTAAATCTTTTAATTTTATAACTAATTTATTTATTTAAATATTCAAAGCACATAATATTATGTTTAATAATATAAAGTTTCTTATATCTAATAATCCATAATTTTACTTCCCATAAACTACAATTTATTTACCACAATTATTAACAATTATCGACATTAATTTATATATTTAATTATCAACCTTATATTTTCCGTAAAATAATTCTATTTAATGCACAATTCTCCCTTACACACAAAAACACCTTCTGACCTAGTTAGACATCAGGGTGTAACATTACCTTCTTGCAAGTCATGATCAAGCGACAGACAATGACCACAAAGGTAAACTGACGACTAGACAACAATGATAGGGGACCCCATGTTAACTCCATACAACCATTCCATTGGTGAAGGCACGCTCAGACCTGGTAAATCAGGTGGAGTCGGTGCCTAGTACCTGCATCCTGTAGCAATCGCATGGTTAAACATAACAAGATATATATTCACATGCAGGCATTTGTGAATGGAAATCATAGTGTGGTAGGGTACTCGAGTGCGAGTAATACGACACTGTTCCATTCACGTTCATGTATAAACAAATAACTATATTGAACAAGATTTCTGGTTACTTGTTAACAACATAAAATAATTAATTATCTTACAATCAAATATAGCAAATAACATCAAAGCATCTACAAGATCTAGCATAAAATAACAGAATCTGACATCAACAACTGTTAAGATAACAAAGAATCCATCATTGAATGATCTAAGATACTGTCATAATGTCTAATACTACCAAGCAAACATCAATCTGACAGTCGACAAGTTGAGGGGTACTACAGTATCAACCTTTTCATCATTGGATTGATTTAGAGAAGTAGTATCATTATCTTCCTTTGCCACCCCTTTGTCTAACATTTCCACTTCCAGAACAGAGGAGTCATCTTTCTCAGTTTGCTACTCATTGATCTTTAATTCTTCAACATCCGGATTGAGGAATCAATCCCATCATTAATCTCTTCTTCAATAATGGGAAGATTATGCTTTTTCAATGCACTCAGAAGAATCTCCTGAGTATCTTTGACTATCTCATTGGTTTCACCAAGCATGAGTTTATTCATTCTTTTCTTACTTCCGAAGTTATCTTTCACTTCTTTGAATATCATGTTCTTTTGATCTGGAGTAATCTGAGGGCACGATTTTATCAGCACATGCTCCCTAAGCTCAATGTCTTTACCTTTTGTATTTTCTTTTCTTAACTCCAGAATATCTACAAGACTTTTTGGAATTTCAAAAATTATTTCAATTAAAGCCTTATTGTAGATATTCATATATCTGACTGTTGCTTCCTCTAGAACCCTCTTATCAGCATCACTATAATCATCATAAAATTTAGTCATTCACCTTAGGTTCCCATCTATAGTGACTGATTTGATGATGTCATCCATAGAAAGAGTAGGCTTTTCAACATATGTTTCAGTATTTTGCCTCTTGCTTTCCCTTTTGCTTCTGGAGGGCTTTTCCTTAGATACCTTGGCTTCTTTTGTACCTGAGGCCTTCAACTCTTTGACCTTAATATCATAATCAGTTTCTTCTTCATCATTTTTCATGCTTTTATATGTCTGGGAGGCCTTAGTTTTCACCCTTTTCCCTTCTTTTCCAGATGATTTACCTTCCAGGTTCTCAGGATTGGCAAGTTTTGGGGGAATAGGGGCAGCAACATAGCTCCTAGTAGTCCTTAGTGTGGAGGAGGATTCTACCAGAGAACTTCCTTGTTTCTTATCCTGCTTCTCCCTCTCAACCTTTTGAGTTCTTTCCCTAAATTGCCTCACAACCTCCTTGGTGAGGCCTAGATTCTTGGCTAATTGCTCAACTTCTTTCCTTACTTTCCTATTGATTTCAGGTTTTCTGAGATCAACATGCAGTTTCGTACTTAGCTCCTCATATGTCCTAAATATTTCAACTGTTGTGTCCTTTGGCTTGCTCAAAAGGTGTTGAGCATACATATTCAAAATTTTCTCATCTACCTCATACCCCATAGGCATGATCCAAATAGTTATGGGCTCTCCTGCTTCCATTAAGCATTGATCAGTGTCCACCATGAAACATATTTCATTCTTCTACTTCTCTACAACTGATTTAGGGATTCTTTCCCTAGAATGCATCATATTCTAAAAATTCTTGAAGTATCCCCAGATTGCAGTTCTCTGTGCTTTATAGTCACCAATGCTATGTAGATGATCTTTTATCTGAATAGCAACTGGATTGTCATTAGTCCAATGCACAACCTTTATTCCAGGTACCTCATTCATGAAGTAGAAAAATAGACATAGAACCAATGTACCATATTTAAAGGTGTTTTTCTTGTCTTTCTTGATTTTGTTCAAGTTCTCAATTAATTGGTTCTGCAATAACTCACATAGGTCCTAATCTGCATTTTCTTTTAACATTTGGTATGCAACATATATGGCCATTCCAGAAACAGAGTTCTCCCTGCTGGAGTGATAAATTTTGTAACCTATTACCATTGAAGCAAACTTAACATTCGGATCACTAATGTCATTGATAGTCATTGCCCTTTTGTCAAATTTGGCACTGTGTATGAGGAAAATCAATTATGAAAACTAACAAATCAAAAACCCATAACATAAAGAGAACTAATATAAATAAAAGCCATTGTCAATAAATCAAATGAAATAAGAAAGCTTTTACCCAGATTGTGTTGTTCTCTTTGTTCGAATGTGGATTGCTCAATAATGCTGTGAAACCATGTTTGCAACAAGCAAGTGTAGGTGCTCAAAGATCAGTGTCAAAAGATTGTAAGTTGCTCAATCGATGCGATGTATGCTCAAAGCATTGTAAAGGATGCTTGAGAATAAGTGATCGAAGAGGATATGTGAAGGAGATGAGGGGGGTTTATATAGGTTTCAATAGAGATTGATCAACGGTCCAGATAATTCAAAAGAATCAGTGGAGGAGATAAAATAAATAATCATGATGAATGTGCACACATGTGTCAATCCATAAGGATATTTTTATTAAGATATGATGAAAACAAGATTGATTGAATAGATAACTCAACTTGTAATTTTGCCTTTTTTAGAGTTCTAAAAATAAGACTAATTGCGCACATGAGTTAACAAGATATTTTAAGAGGAATTGGAAAATAACTAAAATTAAATAAATAAATTTATTTAATTGTTTGTGCATGATAGAGGAATGTAAAGATTTAAATAAATTAAACAAATAAATTGATTTAATTTATTTTGCATGATGAAGGATAAATAAAATATGTGGTTATATTTTATTTTTAGAAGATTTTTTTTAAAGGAAAAAACAAATTAAATTTTTAAATTTATTTAATTGTTTGTGCAAGATTAGAGGAATATGAAGATTATAAATAAAGTACTTGATTTTATTTATTTTTAGAGGATTGAGATAATTTAAATAAATTTGCATGATTTATTTAAATTTAGAAAAACAATTGATTTAATTAAATAATGTAGTAGATAAGAGGATTTGTGATGAATTAATTAAATAATTTATTTATTTAATTGATGTGGACTTGAATTTTGGAAAGAGGATAATGATTTAATTAAATAATAAAAATTATTTAATCGTGGAAGAATAAGGTTGATTTAATTTAATTAATTAAATAAATAGAATTTATTTAATTAATGTCAATTTTTAGAAGGTTTGGAAGAATTTAAATGAAATTAATTAAATAATTAGATTATTCAATTAATGTTAAAATGCAGGTGATGTGACAGACTAAACGAAATGCAAGTGATTCGAAGACATGGTCATTTTAGGGTGTCTGCAGGCACCAGTTGCATTAGTCACAGTTTGATTCTTTACAACCTTCAACAATGATAGTCCACCAGTTGAGTTTAACCCTGTCATGACCTTGATGGCATTTTTGGTGATCTTGAAAGGTTTCATTAGCCATATAAACTCATCATGCATTCGGCTTAAAACATATCAGACCCATTTATCTTCATCGAAGGTTGGAAACCCCATAATCTGAATGAAATGTTTATCGTGCAGTGCCTTATACTTAGGTTTAAGACTGTAAATTTCATCCCTTAGATGATGTTCAAACAAATCTACAAACCTTGAGTCCCCAAATTCATCTATGCTCGCATGAATATAGACCCTAATATCTTCAACATGCAATACACCATACGGAACACTTGAAAATGCACCTAATGGGTTGACTTCTATTGATTTGTGTGGACGCTTCTTGAATTTGGGTTAGGGCCTTTCAGTGATATCAATAACCAAAGGTGTAGCCATTGCAAAAGATTACAAGTTCAAAGCTTCATAGAAAAATACCTTTTTCATGAAATTAGGGTTAGCTGATGAATTCGCCAGTCGCACTTCAAGTCTTTGAAATCTTAGCTTAGATGCTCTTCTACTCGCTCTCTTCAAATGCAAAGTGATCCAAATGATGAAATGATGACCTTTTATGTTCCACAACACCTAATTCTTCATTGTAATAAATGCTCTACCTCGATACATCCGGTTATACTGTTTCTGCATACATACAATCTTCAATTGCTCTGCAATTAGTCACATTAGCTTCTTTTCTTTCAGAATTTGCTTCAATAGATATGCAATAGGCTTCTTTAGCTTCATTCATTGTGCCAGATTCAGGCACCCACTTACTGGCTGGGGGAATTTGATTTTTAATGTAGCTGCAACTGAGCCAGAGCTCCTAATTCAATTCCCAGAGGAATTGTCAGCACCAGATTCTGGTGCAGACCCATTAGCATTGTTCATTACACTTTTTTTGACCCATTTCTTGCTCATTTCATTCTAGATCTCATTCACAACAATTTTTCCCTTGCCTTTGTCTTCTCTCTGCTCATCCAATTTTCTATTTTCCAGACCTCTTCTTTCATTATTCCCACTTCTGCAGAATCTTGCAAAATGACTGGGGATCAGTTACAATTGAAGCACACAACATTTCTTTGCCCATTTGATTAATTTCCTCTTTATCTACACTGATTAGCCATATGTCCAAATCTATTGCATACAAAGCATTTGCCATTGAAAGAATTTCCATTTCCTCTATTGTTAGAGTTATTCATTATCATACTTCTACATTCATTGGATCTATGACCATACCTCTTACACTTGAAGCATTGACTAGAGAAGGATGGACCACTTTGATTTCATCTGCTTCTACACTAAGTAGCTCTATGACTAAATTTATTACAATTGAAACAATTTCCATTGAAAGATGGATACCTTTGAGCATTAGGTTGTCTTACCGGAGGTCTTCTAGGTCTGTTTCTCCCATTCCTTGATTGAGAATTTCTTTGTCCGGATCCAGAGCTTTCACCTTTCTCATACCCAAGAAGCATGAACATAAGAACAAAAACAACAAGATCATAACACATGAACACCAGGATTTTTATGTGGAAACCCAATTGTGGGAAAAACCATGATGGGGGTTAACCCACAAGAAATTATACTCTATTAAAAGTATTACAAATGGGGAAGGCACATGCCTTTAGGGCGCACTGCCTAGAGGTCATTGCTCCAAGAGGTTCATTGCCTATAGAAATGATTACAAGAAGATTACAGAATGTTTGAACTAATGTATATCATCTACCAATGCAAAAATTTAGTTCCAGTTAAGCACATAATACTGATCTTACACACTTCATCCTTACTCTACTATGTTTACTGCTTTGCCATGATCCAGACCTTAGATTTTCACCTTTGCATTTATTTCTGCCCTTTTTCGCACTTACTCCATCACCACACCACTATCACACTCTAGAACACTCAAGTCCATCGGTTATATATATCCATATCAAGAAATTCAATCAGCTGTAGTCAGCTTAAAGAAAACATAGAACATTTATTAAGAACTCTACTTTGTCGGCTGAATCCATGCACAATTAGTGACATGGACCAAATATTTGTGTTCTCAAATTATCAATCATGTTGGTAAATACAACTAGTTATCACAAATTACTTAACCAACAACTTTTCTTCATCTAGACCAAGATCAAATACTAGGTTAGCCTGTTGTTCTAACTGTACTGACTAACTGGAACCTGATACTCAGATGCTTATAACTTTTGAATCCTTCATCACTGGAGGCTAAATTCCTAGATTTAGATAGTCCTGACAACCCTTATTACTCCCTCAGATCTACATCACACTATGAGTTTCCACTAGAGAGATCCAGACCAAGATACTAGACCCTGTCACATGCGCTATTTTTGACTACCCAGACTTAGACAAATCTTCACTCTAACTTCTGGTATGAACAAGTTATGTAATGCGTATGTGTAAGATAGACTTAGTTTCCATCAATAACAACATCTGTCATGCATATCAGTGTCTCTTGCCAACATTTCTTATGTCCTTCTCATTTACAAGCCCCCACAACTCCATCTCATGTTCATACAAGTTATCAACAACATTCATTTTCTCATCTCTTTCTTGTTCAACAATTTCATTCAAGGACTCAAAAGCATTAATAAGGAAATCATCTAACATAACTTGCTTACCTTTTAACACACATGTGGGCTCTTCAATCTTCTTTTCCTTTCCTTCAAATTCTATTTCCTTGTAATCTTCAAGGTGGGGTAATGTTTCTTCTCCTTTCTTATTTGCCTCTTCTAGTCTTGAGTTACTCTATTGCAACATCCTCTCTGAATCAATCATGATCTCATGGTCACTAAACTTGACCTTGTTTTCACATCTTACATCCTCTTGCAGTCTTTTCTCACCACCATGTCCTGCAACAACACTATTATCCCCTTCCATCACACACTTAACTATCCATACTTTGTTTTATCTAACCTGAGGCAGATGCTTGTTTATATCTACACTTAGCATTTCTATTCCATGGACTGCTTCTTGCTTGAAAATAGATCCATTCTGCATCCTTTCTTGATCCCTCATCTTATGATCATGGTTCCTCTTGAACTCTTTCATGTCCTTCATTCCTTGGGACTGTTTTCTATCATAAACTCCCTTACACACATCTGCTTGCTTACACTTTGCATGTTGCCTTTGAACAACTGACTTCCTTTGCCAACTCGGTATCCTATATCCATGATCCTTAACAATGTTTGTATTCCTTTCATTACTCGTCTCCCTATTTACTTGCATTTTCAAATTAGTATTTCCATATGCATGCTCACAATGAACATTTCTACCTTCATATGCCCTTGCCATACCTTGTTGTTTGGGTTTTCTCTAATCCTTGATTTCTTTGCTTACCAACTTTACCCTTCCTTGGGTTTCTTTTCTCTCTCCTACAAAACTTCCAAATACATCATGAAATTCCACATCTCCTATATCTTTCCTATCATTTTAGAAAATCTCATTGTCCTTCTTATCTTTATATTTAAATACTTTGTGATATACCTTTTCATGAGGACCTACTGCAATGATCCTTGCACACCTTCTACTGCAACCTATATCTGACTTTTCTCATCTTCACCACCATCTACGGGTGCCTCTTCTCTCATTGATGTCGAGGTCTCAGCCTTGACCCCTCCAATGAAGTCTCTCATATCTTTATTTTTTCCTATAAGTGCTACTCCCTGGACTTCTTCTTTCCAATCCTTATCTCTTTCCTTATATGTGGGCTCTTTGCTTGCCCTTTCTCCTTTTGCCTCCAAAGGCCTGTTCTCAGTCTTCTTCATACCTGCATTCACAACTTCAAACAAATCAGTAGCAAATAAATCAAGAGACCGTGTTGTCTCCTCGAGTGCCTCTATGATGGAAAGTTTCCTTTCCTGATTACTTTCTATTCCAAGTGTTTCTTGCTGCACTTTTTCTTTCCCTCTTTTCTTTTTATTTCTTCCCATGTTCTCCTCAACCATTACTACATCTTCTATCATTTCATTAATTCCTATCTCTACTGCCACCTTTCTAATTACTGCATTCCCATTATTCTCTTTTTCATTTATAACTCTTACTACACTTCTCATTGCATCATTATTGTCTTTCATGCCTTCTAAAAGACATGCCACTACTATAGACTTTTTGTCCTCTGCTTCTTGTCTAATTTCTGCAATCACCACCTTATCACTGAAATTTTTGGGAATTAAGGTGTCTCAACCTTGGTAATTCCTTGCATTATTTCATTGTACTTATTTATTTATTGCCTATTGTGTAATTAGGATGCAAATCCTATGTTGTCATGTTGTGGGAGTTGGCACAACAATGTGTCATCGTATATGGAAGATGACCACACGTAAATTTGTCCTCAAATGAGGAGATAGGCATCCCACTTAGTGGTAGGAATATTCTACCATGTGCGGCATCTTGGATAGTGTGTAAGGGAATATTGACTGAAATAGTCATGACAGATTTCTATGACAAATGTATGACGCGTAAGAGTCATAAATGGAAGATTCTATGATAGGTGAAGACATGTGTCGAGAAGCATCTTGGAAAAAGGAATCTTTGGGTGCCCCAAGGAGGGTTATGACATGTTGTAAGAGAATATGCTATTTATAGCCTGTGTATGACAGATTCTCTTATCGCTGTAAGATATGATAGTTATGATGGATTCTATGACAGTCATAAGAGTCATAAGAGTATATGTCATTACCCAAATTGGGAATAGGCAACCTATTTGGGATGGGGTGACTTGACAAGTGTCATGAACATCCTACAGTATTGGACAAGTGTCCATAGGTGTGGGTTTTGGGCCATGAGGCCATGTTGGATGCCCATCCCAAGGTAGAGCCATTTTTGCCTTGTATTTTCTATATAAACAGGTGTTTTGGAGAGGAGATGTATTATGTGATTGATAGGTACTTTTATGCTATTGGATTATCTCTAGATATGAGTGTCAAAGACTCCTATAAGATCAATGGCTCTGTAACTGTATTGTAAACCTCATTGTTTAGATAATACATTTGAGCTGTGTTTTGGAGTGTGGGGGTTTTCACTCGTAAGGGTTTTCCCCACGTATATCTTGTCTCTCTCTTCTTCTGTCTTACATTCTTGTGTATGTGTTTTCTGCAATATCTCTGTTATTGGGTTAATAACACTATAATTGTAAATATTGAAAAGAATTTGCACTCTTCTCTCCTCATCAGATTAGTGTAGGAAACAATTTCTGCACACCTAGCTTCCTTTTAGTTGGTATTAGAGCTTGATCACCTTTGGTCCTAGTTGTTGGGTAGGAGTTTTTTGAGCTAATCTTAGGTTGAGTGGGAGCTTTGTGCAGAGTGTTAGGACCTAAAATTTCCTACCGAATTCTTGCAAAATTTTAGGTTCCAATGGTGGAAGAATTAACTACAACACTTACAACTCAGTGGGAAGGTGTCAAATGTCATTACTTTAAACATGCAATAGTCATAGTATTTCAATTCTAGACTAATAGCACATAAACTATGGCATCTAATAAGATAGTTTCAAAAACATTTTAATCCATTATGGTGTTACAATGCCCTATATGTTGTTGTGATATACTTCACCATTTGTCAAGCTTGAAAAAGTCTGAAAGATTGAACATATCATCTGACACTTGCTTACGAAGATTATCTAGGCTCACTGTTCTTAAAATTCCTATCTGGATACACGCCAAGTCATAGATAGTGAATTGTCTATTATGAGTGATCTCAAATTGGTTGAACAACAACAAAATTATACTCTAAACTTAGGCAAGCAGATAAAGCAAACATAGAACTGTCTTCAACTGAAACTGGTGTTATATTTGGTAACGTGGTATATGAGATTAGGAATATACTGGATCATTGGGTTGCTATTCTGAATCATGTGCACACTAAAACAAGGGACGGGCTACAATTTTTGGGGTATAGTGCACAAGGCACCTTCAAATATGAATTCTATAAGTTCTTTAAAATATGTTACTCATAATTTTTAGGTGTAGAATATGCTTCAATGAACGAGACATTGATCTACCGGACATGCTCAACTTCTTTAGAGGTTTTCGCTGATGTTGTTCTCTGCCCTTTTGAGATACTAAAAGTGAGGGAGCAAACACAATAAGGCTTCGTCAGAGGCTTGTCTGATGGTCTACCCAACTTAGTCAAAACAAAGGACTGCTTGGTTTGCATAAGGGCATTTTGGACACCTTTCGCCAGACCCATGTATCATATTGGGTTTTTAAGACCATTCTTTCTATTTTGCATTGAAAATGCTTCAACTATTCAAATATTATAGTAGATGAAGAGGATCATTGTTTTAAACAAGTATTGGAAGTAAAGAACCCCAAACGTAGGCTCAAGAGGGTCCTAGATTGTTGCAAGAATAAAACTAAATGGGTTTCCTCACGATGATATTGTTACATACTCTCGGGATGGTGGTGCTATAATTTGGATCCCCAAATAACGTAGAGCCTATTGCAGGGTAGGCCGTTGGATAAGAGCACATCACTTGAAAGTTCTATCCCCACCAATGCCTCCTCAACAACTTCATGGAGGACTCGGGAAGAGAATCCTTCCTAATCCTTGAGGTGTAAACATGATAGTGTGGAGTTTAGGTAATCGATTTGTACTTGCTACAATAATGGAGAGTAGGATTCATCCAAAACTAAACTAAAGGAAGACTCAGCTGAAATAAATGATGATAGCATTGTGGAATGGATCTCATTCTGGAAACCAAATATAAGTATTAATCTGGTTGATGATTTTACTCATTACTCACATAATTCCATTCCTCCACTCGTAGCTAAATACTTGCACACCGATCCCACAATGGGAAACTATTTTCCAATTGTTTTGTGTTCTGGTTATTGAGGGATAAATTGATACAAATCAATGAGATAGTTGAGGAGCTACCTCTCAACTTGGAGGTGGGGCATAAGTGTTAGCTCTTTATACAGATTGATCCATCATTTCAAAATCACTGTCCTTATGGTAACATGCTTGAAACAGTATGAAACGCCTATGCTACACAATGAAAGATTTTGAAGAATTCAATGAAGCATGATTAAAACTAATTTTCTTAGACATTATGGACTGCTAGTACTAGCGTATACATGAACACAAAATGTGAAAGCAATAATTGATATGCATAAAATAAAGTCTCTACAATAAATTCAGAGACAAATAAGAGATTTTACGTCTTTGTTAGTTGCACTGATGTAAAATGCGACAAATCAAACAAAGATTATTTATAATTGCCGTGAAGAAATGTGATCCCATTAATGGTGATGATAGAATGATATACACGAATGGATTTGTTTAAAGAAAATTTAGAAACTCTCAAACAAATGCATCTAGCAGATATAAAGAGAAACTCCATATCATTTACCATTATCCTCTGCACCTAAATGGGAACTTTCAAATGAGGATATCTGTCAGACGTGGTGATTGTGCATACTCTGATGGACATGCCTGCAGAGTGTGGAAGTTTAAACAAAGTGCATGAGCCTGTTTGTGATCTCACAGAATGCTAAGATTGTAGGTGTAAAACTAGTAACCATAATCGTTGGTAGTATCCTCCATGCCCATTGACCAAATGGTTAAGGGAAAATAAAAATATTATTGAGAAACCCTAAAGTCACACATCAGAGAGAAATGTAAAGTCAGAATGAAAATTTTAAATTGCACCGATCTTATGCCTCTCACCGATGGATACCTTTTCGGAGAGAGTATGTTGGAGCCCCATGAGAGGAAACAACTATTAAAAGAAAAAATAAATATTTACCAAGGGTGCAAATAAAGTTAATAAAGAGAGAGATTAGAATGTAATAAATTATTTTTCACCTAAGTGAAATCTCTATCAAACAAAGAGTGAAAATACATATGAGTAAAGACATCAAACAAATATTTACAAATCAAGCCTAAGGAATATTTCGGAGTAAGGTATTTTCACCTAGGGACATAAATATACAAAAATGAAGGTGAATTATTTTCCAGAGAACTAACTGAATAAGTAATTATTTTGCTTGGAGAATATTTCGCAATAAGGTATTTTCACCTAGGGTATAAAGATCGGGGGTGATAATTATTCTGTCAATTATGGTGAAAACATAAGAAAAATGATAAGGAAAATGAAATTAAGATTAAAGTATTGCGAAATACTTTATTGGACAAACAAAAGGTTAATATTTTACAAAAACGTTTTATATTAACCAAATTATCATCTCTCACTGCAAACAAAGAGATACATAGGAGAATATTATCGAGAGATAGAATAAAGATTAAAGCATTACTTTATTATATGATGGTAAAAGTTTAGATTGAATATTAAAAATAATTAATTAAACGAAAAGGTATACCAAAGGTTGCACAGGAAAGCAAAAGGGTCATAACCCTAGGAGATATCATGTATATATGCCAGATGAAATCAATAGGGGAAAAGGATTAGAGGTAGTTGGTTAGGAAATCATCAGTTGATCAGTTGCCTCAACAGAACAATATGCTATGTATTGCAAGATCTTTTGAAATCATATAATGGAGAAGAATGTATAAATTGGTGGCCAAAACATTGGTGTCAATTGTTTGTTGTTAATATCCAATTATTCGGCTGTCTCCAAATTGATACTTTCATATTATTTAAATTGAAGTGTCAGAACTCAATTTATCAAAACACATTTGATGTTCTTATGTGGTTTCATTAATTGGTTTCTCGTAGAGAATTAAATATCCTTTTAATAGATCATAGTAATCTGGGAGTATCACTTGGATCATTAAAGAAGAGCCCTATAATCGATAAAATTATAATACTATCTCCAACTTGATTTTATCTTGTTGTTCAAATTTAAATTTGATTTGTCAGGGTACATTTGATGCTTTTGTGTGATTCAATTAACTTGTTCCTTCAAAAGGATTAAAAATTCCTATTAATTAATCACAGTAACCTAGTAACAATCTTTTGGATCTGTAGACACCCAAAAATGACCAAGTCATCACATCACTTGCATTTCGTCTAATCTGTCTAATCACCTGCATTCCACGTTAATTAAATAATCTAATTATTTAATTAATTTCATCTATTTCTTCTAAATCACATACTTTCAAAATTAATTAAACAAATCTTCTTTATTTAATTAAATAAATTAGATCAACTTTATTCTTCCATGATTAAATAATTTTTAGTATTTAATTAAATCATTATCCTCTTTCCAAAATTCAAGTCCACATCAATTAAATAAATCCAATTATTTAATTAATTCATCACAAATCCTCTTATCTACAATTAAATAATTTACATTATTTAATTAAATTAATTATTCTTCTAAATTTATTTAAATTGTCTCAATCCTCTAAAAATAAATAAAATCAAGTATTTTATTTATAATCCTCTGTTCCTCTATCATGCACAATCAATTAAATAAATTTATTTATTTAATTTCAATTATCTTCAAATGCCTCTTAAAATATCTCGTTAACTCATGTGCACAATCAATCTTATTTTTAAAACTCTAAAAAAGGCAAAATTACAAGTTGAGTTATCTATTCAATAAATCTTGTTTTCATCATATCTTAATAAAAATATCCTTATGGATTGACACATTTCGTGTGCACATTCATCATGTTTATTTGATTTATCTCCTTCATTGATTCTTTTGAATTATCTGGACCGTTGATTGATCTCTATTGAAACCTATATAAACCCCCTTCATCTCCTTCACAAATTCTCTTCGATCACTTATTCTCAGGCATCCTTTACAGCGCTTTGAGCATACATCGCATCGTTGAGCAACCTTACGATCTTTTCACATTGATCTTTGAGCACCTACACTTGCTTGTTGCAAACATGGTTTCGCAGCATTATTGAGCAATCCACATTCGACAAAGAGAACAACACAATCTAGGTAAAAGCTTTCTTAATTTGATTTATTGATAATGGCTTTTTATTTAGATAGATCTCTTTATGTTATGGGTTATTGATTTGGTTATTATCATAGTTTTGATTTTATCATTCGTCTAATCGATTTTCCTCATACACATTCTGGCACACCTAGTGGGACCCACTAATCCCTCTTTTTCTTTGAGAAATTGTTTTTTTTAAGTACAATATAGAACAATGCAAACATTCATAAAAGTGCTATTGGTAGAACAACAAAGCACTTTTGGTAGCACAATGTAGCGCCTTCGGGCGATACTGTAGCGCTTTTGGTAGTGTAGTAGCGTGCTTTTGGATACACAGTGTAGCGTGGTCAACACAACAGTAAAGTGCTTTTGGAAAAATAGGGTTTTTAATCTTGTTTTGTGATTCTACAGGGTTTTACTCACATATCTATCCTTTATTGATTGGCAAGCTGATTTATTTGTCCTTTCAATTATCTTGTGTACTGCCTAAGCTGACATATTTAGGAGTATTTACAATTTTTGAGTTAACCCATCTTTTTTGCAACATCATTAAGTGTTTTTTTATTCTAGGGCATAGATTATATCAACCCTTCATCCCAAATCTACAAAGCAAACATGAAATTATCTTTTGACCTAACTTTTTTGACAAAATACAACTTTTTTTTAGATTTAGGGTAGTAAAGCACTTTTGGTAGTACAGTACCATGCTATTGGTAGCACAAAGCAGCACTTCTGGTAGCACAGTACATCACCTCTAGTTTGCAGTAACTTGCTTCCGACAACACGGTTCAACGCTTTTGGCATTACAGTAAGTCGCCTCTGGTAAGATAGTAAAGCACTTTTGGGTTAGACTGATTTATTTTTTTGCTAACTCTTGAGTTTGTGTGGAACTAATTGACTTGTTGCAGCTTCTTATCACTCAAATAGAGCAAATGGGTTTCCCTAACATGTTCATGCAGGACGAGCGTTGAAGAAATCTCAATCTATTGCACTAAGTCTTAGAAACATATTGCCTTTTTAAGGGATAATTGAACAAATCACTTTGGCAATCTAAGTCTTAGGAACACTTGCTTTCTTAAGGGATAATGGACATGAATGCAAAAACACTTCAATTTTCTAAGGGATAATGGACATGAATGCCAAACACTTCAATTTCATAAGGGACAATTGACAACTGCAATCATGTGTGTGCCTAATCTAGTTGCACCTTATTTTTTTTATAACGGGACAATTGAACCTTTGTTTGCCATGCTTGCTCTTACATTTCAGTTATTCCTTTAGAAGGGCCTACTTTTGGATTGTGTTTCATCCAAAAGGGATGACCCTAAGTGGAGTTTTCCTTTGAACTGCTGTATAAGAGGGATAAGGCGAAAGCCAAGTCCTAACCGACATTAGCCTTACCTTGTGGTGCCAAACTAAAAAGAGGTGTACTAGCTCTTTGTAGAAATAATTTTCACATCGAGCGAAGTGTTTGATACTCTTAGTAGGATTGGTTAAAGCTTTTAGTAGCTTGTGACATTGCTCGTAAGGTGTTGGTCCCTCAATGTTACTAAGAACCAATCTAGATAGTGACTATCCGATCCACCTCCGAATGTTGTGGTAATCATCAGTGCAAGGGGAATCGATTTAAGCCCTCAAGATACTCACCATTGGCTCCCTTGAGAAGAGATAGTATTCCCTTGGCCATAAAGCTCTTGTGACCTACTTGAACTTTCTGAGGGGAGGGTGAGATATCCCTACCTATCGTCTCTCGCAAAGATACAAATGTCTGACACCTTTATGGAATGACATTTGATTGACAGAGTATTAAGTTGTGAGTTGATCTACTGCAATGAAACCTTGTCTCTAGGGATAAAAAGTGCTTGATATTGTTTGTAATTGTCTTATACCTGTGGAAACATTGGGCTTTTTTTTGTGAGCCTCGAACATACACTATCTGTTGTGTTAGTCCTTTTGCAACTTTGTTTGATGTGTTTTCTCTTGCCAAAGCAAATCTAATCAGAACCAAAACCAAATCTATCAAAATTTGCCTTATAAAGCATCAGACACTACTTAAGCACCTCTGGTATAACAGCAGCTCACCTTTGGTATTACAGTAGCCCGCTTTTGGTATAATAGTAGCTCACCTCTGACAAACCTACTTCAGTGCCCTTGGTATAATAGTAGCTCACTTTTGGTCTAACAATAGCTCACCTTTGGTATAGTAGTACCTTGCCTTTGGCAGCTTAGTCCATCACCTTTGGTATTACAGTAGCTCACTTCTGGTGGCACAGTCCTGTGCCTTTGGTCAAATAAACTATACATCAAAATTTGTCTTTTCCAAAACACAAGCAGAATCCCAGCATATTGTCCTAGTGTATTCCATGGTAACCACTAGACTCTAGCAAACTATGAAGACTAAGGAAGTTATCCCAAAGAATCGCAAATCACCTCCTCACACACCTCAATCAGGCTGATCCAACATTACTCCCAAGGTTACTCCCAAGACACCAGCGAAAAGATCGACTGACTCTCCAAACATGCCACAGCTTGACCAACCAAACAATCCTCAAGAAGGTAGGGGCCCTTTGGTAAGTACACCTCACTATACCATTGGCATGCCTTCGAATTTTGTTCCACAAAGTTATACTATTGATCAAGTCCCATCTCGAGAAGGTAGGGTCCCTTTGGTAAGTACACCTCACTATACCACTGGCATGCCTTCAGACTTTATTTCACAAGGTTATACATAGGTCAAGTCCCATCTCAAGAAGAGCGACACTTTGAAAAAGGTCAATCCTCTCAAGAAGATGGACAAGACCTTGATGAAATCCTACAAGATCCTAAAGTCATGGCTGCCTTTGACAAAATCCTTAGCGAGAACCAAGATCATTTCTTCCGCTTGCTAGCAGAGCAAGGAGCCAAATTACCCAAAGGTTTTGATCTATCAAACTTTAGCGAGCCTACTAGCACCCAAGAACTATAACAGCAGTCCAAACCATGTCAACTGTGACCACCCCGTTACATGGACAAAGCTCACAAGGGAGAACAATTACACAATATGAGAATCCCCTTTATCAAAACCCAATAGGAGAGAGACCCATATCACCACTGATAACACCTATGGAGATCTACAAACACCAACAAGAGACTCTCCAACATCAAGCAAAGCTAGCCAAACAAGCCGCCATATCTCAATCAAACATACAAAAAACTCCTAGAATGCCCACACCAATTGCAAGTGGAATATTGGCTACCCCATCACTAGAAGGTTTCCCACCAAATTACAATTTGGTGAACAACTATGTAGCCATGCAACAAGGGTCTCAACAAACACCACCCCCAACATCATCAAACCTTCGTATCCCTCAACCAACCAGGGTCATGCAACCCCAACCACAACATTCTTCTACGCTCATGCTCAATCAACCTCAACCATCGCAAAACACATCTACCTATGTCCCCCCACCACAATAATCATTGGTGCTAAACTTTTTCAACACATTTCCTAACCACCCTCAACATTCCCAAAACCAGACCTCCTAAAGCTATGTTCTGCAACTGCAACCTAACCCAACAAACTTTAGCTTTCCGCCACCAAACTCTTTTCTTCAACCATCACAAAGCCTACATTCTTACCTAGTGCCACCCCCACCTCCCCAAAATCAAAACACATATGACACCAACCAATCATATGACCCTTATAACACCAATGCCCATGGATTACACTACAATCTTCCGTATGGGCATCAACAACCACTTCTAGGACACCGGGAGATGTTTCCAACCCCTCCCACAACGATGGAGCTAAAAATCACAGAAGTTCAACAACAACTAGCTGATTTAACATTTGGCCACACCAAGAAGACCTTCTCTTTAGAAGAAGTGTGTCCTTATCCTTTTGATCGGTCATTACCCATGATCCCTTTTCCTCACAATTTCAATATTCCCAAGTTTGATAAATACAAAGGAAAAGGGGACCCAAAAGACCATCTTAGGGAATTCTATCTTGCTTGCTTCGAGGTCTCACATAATGAGACATATCTTATGTGTCTCTTTCCTCGCAGTCTTGGAGGTCAAGCTATAGAATGGTTCTCACACCTCCCCACGGGTATCAAGTCTTTTAACGAGTTAGCAGAGAAATTTGCCACCCATTTCTCCTACAACACGGAGCATGAGATCTCCATGACCAATCTATGCAACAACAAATAGAAAAATGGTGAAACTTTCATTTCTTTCCTTCAATGATGGAGACAAATGGCTAGCAAATTCTAATTCAAGATACCTGAAAACAACTTGTTAGCATATTTGTGCAGAATCTCAACCAAGAATTGGGTTTTCATTTACCAATTCTTAGTGCTACAACCTTCGATGAAATTACATACAAGGGAATCAAAATTGAAAAGGCCCTCATTGCTAAAGGAGTGGTCAAAATCTTCAAAGAAACTAAAGACAATGCTCCTCAACAACAAACAAACGATAAACCAAAGTTTTGGAACAAAAATAAAAATGTGGTCAACAATGGGGTGGTCAATTCTAAACATGTCCAAACATTGCAAACACTGCTTTAGCTTTCCAAACCTAGTCAAAATCCACCTCAACAATAGCAACAACAAAGACAACTGTATCAAAACCAACAAAAATGACAACAAGAGCAGCCTCAACAAGATTACCCTCCGCGGATTCAATTCACTCCCTTGGGAGAGCCCATAGAGTCTGTCCTACAGAAGCTTTTACACAAAGGGCTCCTAACCTTACTAGATGCTCCCCCATATGGCAAACCTATTTACAAAACTACACGGTACAGAGAAAATGAATATTGTGAATTCCATAGGAGCAAAGGGCATAGAACCACATCGTGCATGAAACTAAAGCACCTAATCCAAAATCTCATCGAGGGCAACCAAATCTCTTTTGAGGATAAACCACCAGCTCACCACACCAATAAAGACCTCAACATGTACAAGGAACCATTCTCGAACCATGGTCTGCATCCTCCTCTGGATAAAGGTAAAGGTGTCAATAATGCTTCCACTTCCTATGACTCCATTGTGGGTCATTTTGAAGAGAGTCAGGTGTCTACCCTCACAATCAAAGGTAAATCTACGGATTATGCCGTTACAACTCATCATGGTCGTGTCACCATTCGTGGTCCTACACCCAGTCTCCCAACTCAATCTTATTATAATCTTGTCGAACATCTAAGGAAAACGCCAGCATAGATCTCTATCTTAGACCTTCTACGGTTATCACCTGCACATAAATGGTGCTAGAAAAAGCCCTCCAAGAGTCTTCAGTTCCTAACAACATAGCGATCGCTGATTTCTGAGCTATAGTAGGTAACATTGCTTTGCCCTAAAATGTGGTCTTCTCTGAGAAAGACCTCTCATCCCATGATCCGTGTCACAATGATTCCCTTCATATTGAGGTTCTCATTCATAAACGCAAAATCAAACGCATACTCATAGATGTTGGTGCTGGTCTCAACATCTATTCTCTAAAGTTACTTAAGCAATTGGGATACTTTGAGGATCAAGTCAACATTGATCATAATATTACAATCAAGGGGTATGATGATGCTAAATGCCATTCAGAGGGTGTTATCCATTTACCTATACAAGTAGGCCCTGTCATGCTTGAAACTCGGTGCCAAGTCCTAGACATTGAGCTACCTTATAACATTATCCTAGGACACCCATGGATCCATGCCATGAAATTTGTTCCCTCAATGTACCATCAGTCTCTCAAGTTCCCATTCAATGGTACGGAGATCACTATCCCAGGAGACCCCAATCCTTTTGAATTCTGCTGTGTCTTGCAAGGCAGTTATAAGAATTGCAACCAAGCGCCCAAAAATGACAAAACCCTTGAATCCCCACTATATGTCAATCCTAAAAATTTGACAAAAGCCTCTACAAGTGAACCTAATCCTCTTCCTGAAATCAAAGCTCACATCCATGATATAGGCTTTGGAACATATGATATCTCAAAATCTTGTTGAGTAGGGCGGATGCCTTTATCTCCTAAATCTTACGGCCAATCGCCCATTGCCAAAGTAACTAAAAAAGAAGCTATTCCTCCCCCAACATCTTTAACCCAATTCCAAGAGGGAAAATTATTGGCAAAGGAAACTATTGAAGAAATCTCTTCTTGGCTCTATAAGGAGAAAGAACCAGTCACAATACCTGTCAAACAATATGGCAATGGCTTAAGGATAGTTAAAAACATGGGCTATAAAGGCAAAGGTGGCTTGGGAAAATAGAATCAAGGAACAATGGAGCCCATTAGTGTGATAACGAAACTAGACAAGAAGGGGTTAGGATTTGGAAAGAAGGTACTGCGTGCCTTGGACATCGAGAGTATCCTCGACAAGGTGGCTAAAACTTCTCTCACAGCTTTGACGTCTAATAAGGATATCATCAATGACTCTTTCCTACATATGACTAACCTATTCATTGAATCCTCCATATTTATGCTATCATCCGTATCCTTAATGTCCACCACAAACACATAGACTGTAACACTTGTCTACCCTGAACTTATCGATTGGGACTAACAAGGGTCCCCCGTTATAGATGTATTTCAGAATGACAAAGCTATAGTTGAGTTCATGGGACTCTGGGATGGTATCCCTCTTGGTGATCATAAAGCAGGTTTTGTAATGGAACTAGAGCCAACAACTTATTTTGGTGAGAATGCCAAATCCTCCAGTCGCAAAAGTAAAAACAAAGAAAGATCTCTAGGTGAAAACCACACTATGGCACCTCCTGATCACAAAATAGTAAAAACAAAGGATGTATCCAACAGTGCAAACCCAATTGTGGCACTTGAGGATGGAGTATTTGACCGTCCCCTACCATCTGAGTATCAAGAGAAGTCATCTCTCCTAGTGGAGGATTCTATAGAGATAAACCTTGGCACATAGCAAAATCTAAAGACCACAATCCTAGCAGCATCATTATTAGAAACAGAGCACAAGAATCTTAACAAATTCTTCTTACAAAGAACCATCAACTTTGCATGGACCTACACTGATATGTACGGGTTAGACCCTAGGCTAGTGGTTCACTATCTCACAGTGGATCCAATAGTTAAACTAGTCAAGCAAAAGCTGAGGAAGATGCACCCAAAGATAGCTCTCTTGTAAAAGTGGAAATACAGAAGTTGTTAGATGCAAAGTTCATCCGACCCATTGATTATTCAGACTAGGTATCAAACATTGTACTTGTGTCTAAACCGAATGGGCGTATCCGCATGTGTAATGATTTTATAGGTCTTAACAAAGCATGTCCCAAAGATGACTTTCCATTACTGAACATTGACCTCATAGTAGACTTGACTGCAGGTCATGAAATGCTTTCTCTCATGGATGGATTCTCTGGCTATAATTAGATAAAGATAGAAGAGGAAGATCAACATAAAACAAATTTTACTTGTCTATGGGGTAATTATTTTTGGTGTGTCATGCCGTTTGGTCTAAAGAATACAGGGGCAACTTATCAAAGAGCAATGACAGTGATATTCCATGATCTCTTTCATCAAATCATGGAGGACTATGTGGATGACATACTAGCAAAGTCTTCTAGGGAAGATCACATACAGGTTCTAGGAAAATTTTTTGACAGGCTCAAAAAATACCAAGTGAGACTCAATCCAAAGAAGTGTGTCTTTGGTGTAACATCAAGGAAGCTATTGGGATACATTGTATCTCGCAGACGTATCGAAGTAGACCCCACAAAAGTTAAGGCTATAGTGGAGATGCCTCCACCAAAAAACCTCAAAGCATTAAGGAACCTTCAAGGAAGGTTGCAATCCATTAGGCGTTTCATCTCACAGCTAGCAGATAAATGCCAACCTTTTCAACACTTGCTCTGAAAGGATGCCTCATTTCGATGGGATGATAAGTGTCAAGCATCATTTGATCAGCTTAAAGAGTATCTAGCTACACCTCCTGTATTGGTTCCACCAGTTGCTGATAAACCTTTGATATTATACATCTTAATTACAACTTCGGCCCTCGGGGCCCTTCTGGCACAACATGATGAGTCAGGAAAAGAGCATGCAATTTATTATATCAGTCAAACCTTGGTGGGATATGAACTCAATTATTCACCGATGGAAAGATCTTGTTTAGCAGTAGTGTTCGCTTCCCAAAAGTTGTGGCATTACATGCTAAACCAACACAGAAATCTTATAGCCAAAATTGATCCATTGAAGTATCTACTAGCGAAAGTAGCTCTCACAGGCAGACTAGCTAAATGGGTAATGATACTTAGTGAGTTTGACATTGAGTATATGGATCGTAAAGCAATCAAGGAACAAGCCCGAGCAGATCAACTAGCAGAAGCACCCATGACAGATACACACCCTATGGTAGCAGACTTTCTAGATGAGAATCTCTTCACTCTTTCCAACTCAATAATGTGGAAGTTGTACTTTGATGGTTCCTACACATAGCATGGATCAGGGGCCAACATCTTATTTATCACACCTCAAAATGACTATATTCCAAAGTCATATCGGCTTGCATTCCCTTGCACCAACAACATTGCCGAGTATGAACCACTCTTTATAGGTCTCAATACAACAGTTCAATGGGACATCACAGAATTACAGGCATATGGAGACTCACAACTAGTCATTCGACAAGTCACGGATGAGTACCAAACAAAAGATGAAAAGTTGGTCCCCTACAAGCAACTAGTGGATGCCGACAAACAACACTTTTCTAGCATCAGATTTGAGCAAATTCCAAGAGAGCATAACAAGGCTGCAAATTCTATGGCTTCTATAGGGTCACTTATTGACATGCCTGCAAATACATAGAAATGTGAATTCTTGATCGAGTAGTTGTTGATACCAGCCATCAATGTTTCAATTATTGAAATCATCTGCGAACTTGTTGGTCCCAATTCCCCATGGTACGAAGATATCTATGAATACCTTAAAAACAATACCTTTCTTGTTGAACTCTCATCCACCCAACACAAAACCTTTATCCGTCAATCCTCCCATTACACCATTCTAGGTGATACACTATATCGCCAGAGTCTCTATGGTATCCTCTTACGATGTCTTAACGCAGAAGAAGCTGAAGCTACCTTACGAGACATACACGAAGGTGTCTGTGGTGCACATTCTACCGGTCCTAATCTCGCTAAGAAGATACTCAGAACAAGGTATTACTGGCCTACAATAGAATAGGATGCTGTACAATTTGCTAAGAAATGTCTATAATGCCAGCAGCATGGAGAATTAATTCATGCACTAGCTCATGAACTACAACTTGTTACGACTCCATGGCCTTTTTCTCAATGGGGTCTCAATCTCGTAGGACAAATCCACCCATCCTCATCCAATGGCCATAAGTTCATCATTACTACCACTGAGTATTTCACGAAGTGGGTTGAAGCCATTCCCATGACCTATATCACTTGTAAGCAAATAGCCAAGTTTATCCTTAACTAACTCATATGCCGGTATGGTATTCCCCAAGCCATTGTCACTGGTAATGGGAGACCATTCAAGAACCAATATGTCCGTGCCTTGTGCACACAATACAATATCCAACATCACTTTTCAACTCCCTACTATCCACAGAGTAACGGCCAAGCCGAGGCTTCCAACAAAACCATTCTCAAAATCCTGAAGAAAATGGTCAATGAAGCTGGTCGTGATTGGCACCTGCAACTCAATCCCGCCTTATGGGCCTACCACACTCGTATTAGAACACTAACTGGTGCCACACCATATGCCTTGGTTTATGGCTCTGAAGCCATCCTACCTATAGAGGTTGAGATCCCATCCCTCAGAGTATCCATGCAGAACCTAATAGGCGAAGAGGAGTATCGCACTTCCAGATTAGCTGAGCTAGAACTACTAGATGAAAGGCACTTTGCTGTGCTTAATCATCTCCATGTCTATCAAAACTGCCTCCAACGTAATTACAACAAAAAGATCAAAGAAATATGGTTTCAAGTTGGTGATCTTGTACTCAAAGAGAATCTGAGAAATCAAGCAAACCAAGAAAAGAAGGGCAAGTTTGTGTCTAACTGGTTAGGTCCCTTTATTGTCACAACAACATATGGATCAGGAGTTTATACTTTAGCTACACCTGACGGCATTCCTCTAGATGGGCCACTTAACAGTGTTCATCTCAAGAAGTTCTATGTATGATTCTCAGAGTATACAAAAAAAAAAACAAATAATCCATCCTCTGGTGAAAACTTGGTAAACAGGTGCCTTGGATAAGTACCGTAGTGAAAACCTGGCAAATAGGTGCTATGTGTAGAGTCAGTATCCATCATCTATCAAGTCTTGTTCATTCCATTTTTTCACAACACACTTCATCCATCCATCTGTAAACCTTGTTTGTATTTCCATCTCCCTATCTAGAATAGCATGGAAATTTGTCAATGTCCATAATCGTCATCCCACGTCTTGATCTATGTCAACAGTTATCACTGTCTTGTCCTAGGTCAAACTTTCTACATCTCCTCCATCCATCAGGCACCCATGCAAAATTCCTCTATCGGAATGGGGGCAATTCCTTCCTTAACCTAGGTCTAGGAGTGGTTCCTTGTTCTTGGTTCACGCATACTTGCGCGAAATGCTTCACAAAAACACAAAGCACTTCGATCGTTCTCCTTTCCACAGATAGCACCCTTTAACAGATGCATCGCACCTACGATAAGGTTGTTATCTTCCTAGCACCAAACACATCATCATGCCAACCAGAACTACATATTATCATCTCATCTCAATCTTAAGGTACCTTGATCTCATGGATATTGGTATGTAGGCAGTCTGGAATACGAAGGAAGTATCCAGTACTTAGGTACATAAGATCTCATCATTTCCCCAACCCAAGCCTAAGCACCTTGACCCATTTCATCACTCTACCCAAAACTACATATTATCATTTTTCATCTTTCCTCTTAATGTGCCTTGATCCCATGGATATAGGGTATGTAGGCCGTCTAGAATATGAAGGATGTATGTAGTACTCAGGCACATACGATTCATCATTCTTCACCCATTTCAATCCATTGACATGTCATCTTTCCAGTCTTCCATTTATCAAAATCCATTCACCTCGACTTGACTTACTCAAGCAGCAAACAAAACGCATCCTTTCAAAGCAAAAGTTCTTAACAAACTTGAAGCAAAGCAACTTACTTACAAAGCCATATGTTGTCCTGCATATTGATTGCTCGCATCAGCTAAATCTCGATTAACCGAAGCACTAGATCAACAAACTTGTCTTATACAGGGTGTTCCATGACCAAGACCAACACACGGGTCTTATATAACATGTGGCATTTTTTGAAACAAGACATTATCTTTTTCAACAGAGAACACCCTTTAACGGACACATCACTCCTACGATAAGACTGTTATCTTTCCTCTCTAATCTATCTTGAGAAACCTCTTTGGCAAGAGAATATGTTGGCTGTATGTTTACTTTGTAAGTTAGTCAATTTGCTTTATTGTTTATCTTTTGCTCCTTGTCCATTACCTATTCAAGGCTACCTTGATTTATCTATACTCTTGGTATGTTGCGATGCAGTACAGATTGGGGGCATAGTCATTGCTTTTGTGTGCCGTGTTTGAGGAATGATCTTTAGCATCTTTCTTAACATCATATTTATCTTGTGTGTGTTACGACCTAGCATCTTACATATTTAATACTCTTCTTACATATTACATGTATTGAAGTTTATTTTATGTTCAAGACTATGGCTCATTCACATGTACAACAAGGTTATATTATGTCTAAGGGATCTAAGATCAAACCGCTTGCTTGTAGAGTCAACGTCCATGCACTCGGATATCAAAACACCTTGGTCTTTTATACCTTGGTAGCAAACTATCCATGTGCTATATCAAAAATAAGGATTGCTCTTTATAAATATTTGTGAAACCAATGCAACAAGCTCATTCACCCATACATTTTTCCACGGCCTTATATAGTTTTCAAGAAAGGATCGATCAATTGTTTTTCTATCATATTCTCTATCTCCACTTTCTCCTACCTAACCTACCCTATCTTGAACATAATCTTCTAGTTGAGCGTCAACCTAGTTCTTCTGTCGCTTCCCTATCTTTTCTCTCAAGGGGGCATACACAGGGGCAACTAGCTACACTGGGGCATCAAAAATTGTATCATGTCTTCAACAATCATTTTTTTTGATGCAATGTTGTAAATTGCATTGCATCAAAGAGGGGCAAAATGTAGACACCCAAAAATGACCAAGTCATCACATCACTTACATTTCGTCTAATCTGTCTAATCACATGCATTCAACATTAATTAAATAATCTAATTACTTAATTAATTTCATCTATTTCTTCTAAATCACATACTTTCAACATTAATTAAACAAATCTTCTTTATTTAATTAATTAAATTAGATCAACCTTATTCTTCCATGATTAAATAATTTTTATTATTTAATTAAATCATTATCCTCTTTCCAAAATTCAAGTCCACATCAATTAAATAAATCCAATTAATTAATTAATTCATCACAAATCCTCTTATCTACAATTAAATAATTTACATTATTTAATTAAATTAATTCTTCTAAATTTAAATAAATCATGCAAATTTATTTAAATTGTCTCAATCCTCTAAAAATAAATAAAATCAAGGATTTTATTTATAATCCTTTGTTCCTCTATCATGCACAATCAATTAAATACATTTATTTATTTAATTTCAGTTATCTTCCAATGCCTCTTAAAATATCTCGTTAACTCATGTGCACAATCAGTCTTATTTTTAGAACTCTAGAAAAGGCAAAATTACAAGTTGAGTTATCTATTCAATCATTCTTGTTTTCATCATATCTTAATACAAATATCCTTATGGATTGACACATGTCGTGTGCATATTCATCATGTTTATTTGATTTATCTCCTCCGTTGATTCTTTTGAATTATCTGGACCGTTGATCGATCTCTGTTGAAACCTATATAAACCCCCCTCATCTCCTTCACAAATCCTCTTTGATCACTTATTCTCAGGCATCCTTTATAGTGCTTTGAGCATACATTACATCGTTGAGAAACCTTACGATCTTTTGACATTGATCTTTGAGCACCTACACTTGCTTGTTGCAAACATGGTTTCGCAGCGTTATTGAGCAATCCACATTCGACAAAGAGAACAACACAATCTGGGTAAAAGCTTTCTTAATTTGATTTATTGATAATGGCTTGTTATTTAGATAGATCTCTTTATGTTATGGGTTATTGATTTGGTTATTATCATAGTTTTGATTTTATCATTCGTCTAATCGATTTTCCTCATACACATGATCATTAAAGAAGAGTCTGATAGTTACATTCTTGCACGTTTGTAAAAGGTACAAACAATCACAAGTGCCAAGCAATTCGAATTGTAGCCAAGCAAAGTAAGCCACATATCTTTTGCCTCTTGACTCCATTAGCCCACATAACAAGGCACTGGTCATACCCATTTCATTTTAGAATTTCATAAAATCTTATCTGTACATTCATATTTCAAATTTCAATAGTAGTTAGTAAGCCTTCATTTATTTCACTTCATGCCATTGTGAATAGATCCATAAATTCAATTTAGTCATACAACTCTTAATCTACTTCAGCTATCAAGGTCCACTCGCCTAGGTTTAGCAAAACCCGAAGTGCAGGGAGTCATCAACCTTATAGGTTAACTCCATTCATTGGTTCAAAAATGTCGCAAGTCTGACCATAGAGCCTAGCATCCTCTTAGGATTTGTAACCTACATTTTTGAGACCCAACACAAAGTATTCTATAATCTTATTGTAGGAAAAAAGATGGCAGACACATCCTGAAGATTAGACGTGGAGAAATTCAATGACACTAATTTTGAGTTATGTAAACTTAAGATGGAAGACATGCTTGTTGATCAAGACCTATGGGAAACTATATCTGGTGTAAAACCAATGACAATGGCACAAGTAGATTGGGATCTCAAAGATCAGAAGGCTAAGGGTCTCATAAGACTCAGTCTTGCTGATTCTATCCTATTGAATGTCCATGAGGAGATGACCACAAAAGACCTTTGGAAGAAGCTGGGTGATGTTTATCAGACTAAATCCTTGGTGAACAAGCTTTTTCTAAGAAAGAAGTTGTATTCTCTGAGGATGGAGCATGGAGGATCGGTTGCAGATCACCTTAATGCTTTCAACATGTTAGTTGCACAATTGACATCCATTGGTGTGAAGATGGAGGAGGAGGATCATTGTATGACCTTGCTTTGTTCATTGCCAGACTCATGGGATCATCTTGTTATGGCTTTTGGGAGCACCACATCCACATTCAAAATGGATGTAGTGGTATCTTCGTTGTTATCTAAAGAGATGCAGAGAAAGTCTTTTGAGGCAGCCAAAGGGGCTCTTGCGGTTCATGGAAGACCTAAGGAGAAAGGGAAAAATAAGGGCAAGAAAGCTGAGAAGGGTAGATCCAAATCCCGTGGGAGATCCAAATCTCTTGGAAAGTCCAAGGCTTTTTGTTGGAACTATGGAAAAATTGGGCATTTCTGAAAGGAATGCAAGGAGGAAAAGAAAAAGAAGATGAAGAATGCCCCAGATTTAGATTCTGACAAGTCACAAGACAATGGTGATGCCTTCATCGCAACCCTAGCCACCCATGCATCTAATGATCTGTGGTTGATAGATTCTTATGTATCATTTGACATGACCTCTCATCGAATTTGGTTCATGAAGTATGAAGAGTTTGATGGTGGAAGAGTGTACTTGGGTGATGATTCTCATCTAAAGATTGTTGGTCGTGGAAGAGTCTCAATCTGATTTATTGATGGATGAGTGAAGGGGATCACTGGGGTTATGCACATCCCAGGCCTAGCATAGAACCTGCTTTTTGTAAGTATGTTGAATGATGTAGGTGTAGAGGTTGTCTTTTTGAAGGATGGATGCAAGATGACTAGAGGATCTATGGTGCTTGTGAAGGGTACTTAAAGAGGTACTCTGTTTCAGTTGGAGGCATGCACTTCACAGTGCAATAGTTCTTCTAACTTGAAGAAAAGAGCTGCAGTCACTTCATCCCCACCATCTGAACAAGTAGTGAAGAAATCTATTATAACAGTTTTTGATGGTAGTGCATCTTGTGTACCCAAGGGTGCACATGCTTTGGAAGTTAAGCTTCCTGCTGAAAAGACTATGTTATGGCATTTGAGATATGGCCACATTGGTGAGAAGGGTCTTAGAACCTTCAAAATAAAAACCTCGTTGAGGGGTTAAATGATTGTAATCTCAAGTTTGACTTTTGCAAACATTGTGTATATGGAAAGCAAAATCAGGTTTAGATTTACTTTAGTTTTCACAAGTCTTCTGGGGTATTAAATCTTATTCATTCTAACGTGTTTGGTCTGTTAATATTCCTTCGATTTCTAAATCCGTATATTTTGTATCTTTCATAGATGATTATAGTAGAAGGACATGGGTTTATTTTGTCAGAAGCAAGACTGAAGTCTTTAGTCAGTTCAAAGAGTTTAAATCTTTTGTTGAGAATAAGACTAGTAAAAAGATTAAGTGTTTGAGAACTGATAATGGTGGTGAGTTTTGATCAGTAGAGTTTGATAAGTTCTATAAAGAGCAAGGGATTGAAAGACATAAGACAAATCCATACATCCCATAGAAAAATGGAGTTGCAGAGAGTATGGACATGACACTGATGGAGAAGGCTAGGAGTATGCTTAGTGGAGCAAGCCTTGACCAAAATTTTTGGGCTGAAGCTGTAGCCACTGCTTGCTACTTGGTAAACAGGTCTCCTACATTATCTCTTGTTGGTAAAACACCTATGGAGGTGTGGTTTGGTAAGAATCCTTTAGTAAGACATCTTCATGTTTTTGGTTGTGAGGCATATGCACATGTGCCTAGGGAGAAATGATCTAAATTAGAGAACAAGGCTGTTAAGTGTATCTTCATTGGTTATGGTGTTGGTGTGAAAGGATACAAGCTTTGGGTTCCTATGGATGAAAAAGTGTTGTATAGTAGAAGTGTTATCTTTAGAGAGCTAACACCTTCTTCCATTGTTCTATAGACAGAAGAAACAAGAAAGAAAGAGGACGTGGTTCAGTTTCTTTCTACCCCTGAGAAGACTGAATCGACAGACCCTGTGAGACCTGATGATGAGCAGAGCTCTAGCAGCTCTGAAAGGTCAAAAGAAGAAGTAGAACCTCCACCTCAGCTATTGAGGAGGTCTACACAAACAACGAAGCAACCTGATAGGTTTGGTTATTCATTGCTTGATTCTAGTTGTTCTTTTGCCTTGCTTACTAACATTGGTGAGCCTAGAACTGTGACAGAGGCTATGGGCATGAAAGAGCACATTCCTGGAAGGAGGCCATGGAAGATGAGATGGCTTCTTTGGAAAAGAATAAAACATGGGACTTGGTGCCTTTGCCTGAAGGATGGAAACCTGTTGGATGCAAATGGGTGTTCAAGAAGAAATTTGGTGCAGATGGTAGTGTTGAAAAGTACAAGGCTAGACTGGTTGCAAAGGGGTATTCACAAGTGGAGGGAATTGATTATGGTGAAATTTTCTCTCCCCTTGCAAAGCTGACATCTATTCAATTCCTATTATCTCTTGCAGCAACTTATGACTTAGAGGTGGAGAAGATGGATGTGAAGACAACTTTCCTTCATGGTGATTTGGAGGAAGAGATTTACATGTCACGAGGAGAGCATTACATAGAGAAAGGTAAAGAAAATTTGGTTTGCAAGTTAAAAATGTCTTTGTATGGTTTGAAGCAGTCTCCTAGGCTGTGGTACTTGAAGTTTGATGCCTTTGTGTTGTCAATTGGATATCTGAGATCAAAATCTTATCATTATGTGTATTACAAGTTTGACAATGATCGCATTCTCATTATTACATTGTATGTTGACAATATGCTGTTATTTGGAAATGGTAAGAATATGATTTCTGATTTGAAGTCTCATTTGTCAGCACAATTTGAGATGAAAAATCTAGGGGTAGCCAGGTACATTCTAGGAATGGAAATCAGAAGAGACAGAGCAAAAAAAAAACTTTGGTTAAGCTAGAGTAAGTATGTGAAGACCGTGTTGGATAGGTTCAGCATGGTAAATTGTAGACCATTGTGTGTTCCTGTTTCATTAGGGACAAAGTTGTCTGTTAATGATTGTCCAAAATCTCCTAGTGAGGTGGAGGACATAAGCAAAGTACCTTATGCTAGTGTTGTTGGTAGTTTGATGTATGCTATGGTCTACACAAGACTAGACATTTCCCAAGCAGTGGGAGTCCTTAGTTGATTTATGGCTAATCCTGGATGGGTACATTGGGATGTAGTTAAGAGAGTGTTCAGATATTTGAGGGGTACTTCCTATTGGAATTAGGCCAAACAACTGAGAGGGGGGGTGAATCAGTTGTCCCAAAACTTTAACACTTGCAACTATTTCTTTACCACACAGAACTGATTAATGATATAAACATTTAAAGTATGAATCATCAACACATGAGTAGAGATAAATGAACACATAACACCAAGATTTTTACGTGGAAACCCAGTTAAGGGAAAACCACGGTGGCGGTTAACCCACAAAGATTAGTACCCTATTAAAAGTACTTTAGAAAAATAGAAGGCACATGCCTTCAGGTGCACTGCCCAGAGCTCACTTCTCAAAAGAGGCTCACTGCCTATAGGAGGCTCAGTGCCTACAAGAGGCTCACTGCCTTCAAGAATTAAGTTTATCACATAGAAATAAACTGAGAAATAACATCTGTTTCATGTCTGGTTCAGTCCCTTTGAAAGTTCATGATTTATGTTTTGATCTTCAACCATTTGTCCATTATATCTTCATCCTTACTTCTCTTGATCTTCTGCACTTCTTTCTCTCTGCTCTGCTTCTGTACTTCTCTTAAGATTTTATCATTTTCACACACACTTTCCACAATTCATCAACAAGTATTTATATGCTTCATCAACCTTGGAATGAACATCAAGGTCAGCTAATACTTAATGCGGATCATTACATTGTTGGTGAAACATAGTTGGGACTTGAATCTTCCTCCAACGACACGCCACACTCCAAAGAATTGCTCTTAGAACATCCACAACATAATTGAATCATTTGGTCGGCCAAGACTGGGAAAAATAGCAACACCAAGAAGGAAATTTTCACCAATGAGCTCAAAATTCAATGCGGAGCTCCAACACAATAGTCACATGATCCAGAGACTTCTAGAAGCACATTAAAATTAACAAGAACATTTGCACTCCTCCAAATCATCAGAATCACTTGGATCTTCATCTGGAACCTCAAGTACACTATCTGCCATGACTGTCACACTAGAAAGATTGCTTGCAGACCTCCAAACCATGAACCACTTGAGTTGATGATACACACTGACTTCCCAAACATGCCTCTAGATCCGTAGATCATAATATTTCAATGCGGAGCAATCTAGACCAATTTACTGTCACTCTGTCTCTTCTAAACATAGCAAAACCCAGTTGTACTTAGATGGCCATACCTTCTTCAAATCTTCATGCGGACTTCTCAAATCTTGACTAGAGATACTTCAGACAATCCTCTACATAGCTATGTGGTCTGCATACATTGATCTTCATTAATTCTCTCAATATCCTCAACATTCTAGTCTTCTAAATAGGTAGCAGAATAAGAAACAGTTGACATCAATGCAACAAGGTTATGTTGACATCAATGACAACACCGCTTAGGCACATATTTGCAACAATCTCCCCCTTTGTCATTGATACCAACATATGATATGAAAAACTTATTTAACCATCAAGACAAGAACTTCTCCCTCTTTCTCTTGTCACTTCTGCAACCACTTCTTTTAGTGCTTCCCCTTTCATCAGCAACTAGTTTTTCACATGACTTCTCTCCCCCTTTGACATCAATGGCAAAGGGCACATATTTGCAATCTTTTCTCCCCCTTTATGTTTTAGACTGATCTCCAATTAATTTGTATACTGACTACTCCCCCTGAGTAGTATCTTCCTAACATCAATTTGGATCACAAGATGTGACTGTGAGTCCCATCGGACTAATGCATCATAGTGTATCTTAGTTTTGATCAGGAGGGGCAATAACCCCTAATTTTTCTCTAAGAAACTCAAATGTATCCTTGGGTGGAGGCTTAGTAAATATATCTGCATTCTGATCCTTTGAAGAGACAAACTCCAATCTGACTTCATTCTCATTTACCTTCTCTCTCAAGAAATGAAACTTGATGGAAATGTTCTTTGTCTTTGAATGCAACACCAAATTTTTTGAGATGTTTATTGCACTTCAATTATCACAGAAGATTGTAACAGGTTCCTCAAACACAACTCTAATATCCTTCAACATTTGCTTCATCCACAAAACTTGAGTGTAATTACTTGCTGCTGCTATGTACTTTGCTTCTGCAGTAGACAGAGATATTCCCTCTTGCTTTTTGCTTAACCAAGAAACCAATCTTCTTCCCAAGAAGAATGCACCACCACTAGTACTTTTCTTGTCATCCACATCACTTGCCCTATCAACATCAGTATATGCATGAAGAGTGAAGTCATTGTCCTTTGGATACCACAAGCCATAGTCAAGTGTCCCTTTGAGATATCTAAAAATTCTCTTGATTGCTACCACATGGGATTCTTTAGGATCAGCTTGAAATCTAGCAACAAGTCCAACCGCATTCATAATATCAGGTCTGGTATGAGTCAAATAGAGAAGTGCTCCAATCATTGATCTATACCTTTTCTGATTTGCTTTAGGAGAGTCATCATCTTTACTCAACATGCACCTGGTTACCATAGGTGTACCTACTGGCTTTGAATCTTCCATTCTAAAACTTTTTAACAACTCTCTCACATACTTAGATTGAGATATGAAGATACCTTTATCTGACTGAATGATTTCAAGACATAGAAAGAAGTTCATTTCACCAAACATTGACATCTCATATTCACTTTGCATCTGATCAACAAATGTTTTGCACATACTCTCATTTCCATCAACAATAATATCATCAACAAATACCTTAACAATCAGGATGTGTTCATGATCAATCTTGAAGTAAAGATTACTATCAGCAGTACCTAAATGCTAAAACCTAATTTTAGCAGATACTTATCTAACCTTGCATATCAGGCTCTTGGGGCTTGTTTAAGTCGATACAGTTCTTTCCTCAATTTGTAGACCATATCTTTTTGATCAGACAATTAAAATCCTTCCGGTTGCTCAATGTAGACTTCTTCTTCCAATTCTCCATTTAGGAAAGCTGACTTGACATCCATCTGATATACCTTGAAATCTTTATAAGCAACAAATACAAGAAATAATTTGACTGCTTCTATTCTTGCCACTGGAGCAAAAGTTTCTTCAAACTAAATTCCTTCCACTTGAGAATATCCTTTGCATACCAACCTTGTTTTATTTCTTACAACTTCACCATTTACATTTAGTTTATTCCAGAAGACCCCTTTGGTTCCAATCACATTTTTGTCTTCAGGTCTGGGAACTAGATCCCAAGTGTGATTCTTCTCAATTTGCACTAATTCTTCTTCCATTGCTTTTACCCAATTTTCATCATTGCAAACATCACTTACTGATTTTGGTTCAGTTTTTGAAATCAAACAAATCTCCTTCTAATATTCAACAATTCTTCTCCTGGTTCGAACACCTTGATTTCTATCTCCTATGAACTGATCTTCATGATGATTCTATCTTACATACCTGGGAGTTTTGGGATTTGCTTGAGCTTCTATTTCTTGAGCTTGTTCTTCAATATTTGCACTATCCTCCTGAGTTAATGAGATTTTCGGATCAATCTAGATCTGAGTCTAGGTTTGAACTTGCCTTCCTTGAGTTTGACTTTCATCTTGATCATCTGAATCATATCCACAAGACCTGGAAGGTCTTTCCTTGCTTTCATCAACTCTAACATTAGTACTTTCAACAATCTTTTTTAATCTCTTGTTAAAGCACTGGTATGCCTTGGTTTGAGTTGAGTACCCCAAAAATATTCCTTCAACACTTCTTGCATCAAACTTGCCAAGATCCTCATCTATTTTGATATAGCATTTACTACCAAAAAATCTTAAATATTTTACAGTAGGAGGATGACTAGTTCATAGGGAGTCTTACCAAAATTACCTTTGATCTGCACCTGGTTAAGAGTGTAGACAGAAGTACTCACAACTTCTCTCCAATAGGCTTGAGGAATATTTTATTCCATCATCATGGTCCTAGTTGCTTCTTGAATGGTCTGGTTCTTTCTCTCCACAACTCCTTTCTGCTGAGGAGTCCTAGGAGCAGATAACTGTCTTTTTATCCTTTGCTTTTCACAGAATGAATCAAACTCACCGGAGGTAAAATCTCCACCTCTATCAGATCTCAGACAGTTTATCTTCACACCAATCTCATTTTCAACCATAACCTTGAATACTTTGAATTTGTCAAGAGATTTTGATTTTTCTTTCAAGAAGGTTACCCACATTATCGGGGAGTAATCATCAATTAGCAACATAAAATATATGTCTCCTTGCACACTCCTAATTCTAGCAAGCCCACAAAGATCAGTATGCACAAGTTCCAACAATCCACTTGACGACTGTTCTTTTCTTTTGAATGAGATTCTATTTTGTTTACCCAATTGACATTCTCTACACATGCTATCAGTAGGTTTCACAAGTCTTGGAAGGTCTCTTACAACTTGAGTGGAACTTATCTTGACAATATTATAAAAATTCACATGACACATTCTCCTATACCAGAGCCAACTCTGATCAACTTGAGAAATCAAGCAACTTCTACTAGAGCTACTTAAATGAAAGATGTTACCTCTAGTTTGAGTACCTGATGCAATGTCAGTTCCAGATCTTTCCAAGATTTTGCATTTTCCATCCTTGAATCGAAGATCATAACCCTTGTCAACCAACTATCCAACACTAAGAAGATTATGCTTCAATCCTTCCACATATAGAACATCATTTGTGTTATTCTTACCATCAAAAGAGATGGATCCTCTGCCACAGATTCTACCAGCTGAGTTGTCTCAAAATTTCACAAACCCATCTTAATATTTTTCAAAGCTTACAAACTTACTTTTTTCACAAGTCATATGATGAGAACATCCACTATCAATCACCCATTCATCCTTTTCAACAACCTAAGCAACCAAGGCACTTTCCACATTTGTATAGCTAGCAGATTCAGTAGACACCGGATCTACTTCTTTAATAGCAATGAACACCCAATCACCTTTAGTGGAACCTCCATGATCAGATTCATCATCTATGACTCCTTCTTCTTTAGCTTCTTGAACATAGTAACATTTCTTTTAACCTTTATATTTGTAAGGGTTTGGTTTTGAAAACCTCTCTAGACTTCTTGAGGCAAAATGACCAATCTTATTACTGTTATCATTGGGAATTGCACACGTATGCAAAGCTGGTTAAAGCACTACAATTCTGTGCAACATGGGACTAATCTCAGGTTGTGGGTGCCCTATGACGAGATTAGACCTCCAAATTGTGGGCTAGTTCCCTTCAAATGTTCTATTGAGATGTATGTTTTTACTTTTTGGGAAAAGGGAAGAAAGAAACTAAATGAACTCTAAGTGTAAAATGATGATGCACCTGATATAGATAAAAATATAGAAATCTGATTAACAATGCTTGCTCATAAATCTAACTTCTACACAATCCAGACTTGGCATAAATATCACAAAAAAAATTCTAAGGAAGGTTTCAAAACAGGTTTTTATGAAGGAAATGGTTTTTTCATAGCATAAAAAGACTATTTCTTTTTACACAACCTAAGACCTGTGATGAATTTATGCTTTAATGTTGTAAACAATGAGGTGAGACAATAAGTTTGAAGGTTTAATAATAAAACACAGGAAAATTTAATCAAAATCACTTCAACATTCAACACTAAAAGGAAAGCTAATTCAACTGATCTAAAATAACAAAGGAAAGGTTTGCAAAAAGATGAAAGATAACCTGTAACCTGCCGATCTCTAAATAAAACTATAAAAGTGAGCTACAAGAATTCTCCAATATGTTTGAATCAGAATAAGAATCAAGAACTAGCAAAAATAGACTTTTGCTTTACAACATATAGGCTTGCTCTCTCTAAGAGGCATGCAAAAAAATATAGACTTGCAGATAACTACCTCTAAAAATACTCATTCCCAAGCAACCTCAAAAATCCTCAAAATTAGAGTCTAGAACTGCCTCAAATTGAGCAAAAATAGCTTCAATTTGGGCTTCTCCATGTGTTTGACCAAAATTTTGACCAAGGATCCTAAAAATACTCCTAAAAGTCATGCAAAACCTCCTAGGTGGCCTAGTTAACTCAACTAATCAATTTACATGATTTTGCATGAGCAAAATTGATTGTGAGTAAATAATAAAGTAATAAAATATTACTCTATTATTGGTTACAACTTGTTTTATTTTTGATTTTACAACTTGTGGAAAATAATAAAGTAATTTATGGAATATTACTTTATTATTTATTTATAATTAATTAATGTGTAAAATCATGCACGATTAGAAGAAAAATATACTCCTTATCACTCCAATACATTTACCTATTTTGCAAAATAGGACTTAGGAATAATTACACAATTCCTTATCACTCCAATACATTTGTGAAAAAATATCTCCCTCTACAAGGAAAATAAAGGAACTCAGTCACTCTTGTAGCACTCTATGCACAAAACAAAATTGCATAAATATCCTTATCACTCCCTGTTGTTGACATTGTGCACATACATCCATTTGTCAAATCTCCTCATATCCCCATATGCAAAATTTGAAGTTAAGGAAAGAAAATAACTCTACTATGCAACTTGACCCCATGCATAAAAAACATCCATACTATGCTGTCATCATCAATGCTGCCACCATGCAATTGCAACATCACTACAAGACAAATACCTTATTACCCATATGTTATATCTCCACCATGCATAATAAGCTTACCCTTTAACCTCCATGTAATTCATATGCATAAAATATTGCACCATTATAGATGCTCACCTTATTTGCCACCTTTGTAAACTCTATGTTCATGCATATCATGTCTTAAAACTATGTTCTTCCTTGGTTGTTAGTCACCATGCATAAACTTGAAATCCATCCTTGGATGCTTGGAAATGGATAAGGGACTTAAACATGTGATTTGTTACCTCCACCATTCAACCACCAAGGAAAACACCATGCATAAAAGGTTATAAGGCTTGTAGCCCTTCCATATGTTATGTCGACCTCTTGACTTAAAAGGAACCAACCTCTAAAGGGTTGCTGTCAGCTACTATGTGTTATGATTGCTATGGAAAGTCTTGACCCCGACATCAAATTTGGATAAGGTAATAATTGGTTTTCTTAAGTTGAAAATGCACTTGAGCAAAAGAACCTTCGAACAAAATAGGGAAATAACCGTAAATTTTGCTCATTCACACTTCTTTTGATTTCTCTCATTGAGCTCTGTAAAAACATGTCGGTCGAGGGTTTCAAGTAGCTCCATGGTGGCTCTGGTTTTCTCCTTCAATGGCTCTAATACATTGTTGCTGCCATGAACTCTTCATGAGCTAGGATGAAGGTAACCTTTCTTCTCTATTTGATATGAAATTTTTTAATGCTGTAGCTTCCTTCATCTATATGGCCACGACCTTTTTCACTGTTATAACAGCTCCATTGTTGTGCATTCTTTAATGTCTTCATTCTTTCTCTGTGTGCTTCCTTTCTCAACTGTCTTCATTTTCTCCTCTAAAATTTTGAGGCCACTGTGAGGCCATGGAAGATCTTTCTTTCTCGACATCAACAAGGTAAGCACATGCTATCTAGTCTCTGTAGTTTCATTCTTTTTTAGTCTCACTCCTGAGATAGCATGACAAGCTGTAGATAGTTGTGGGTATTGCATTTTATAGAAAAAAATGATGTGTCTCTGTTGGCCATGGCTGCATATTTCTTTTTTATCTTAATCTACCTTTATTACTTAGAAATGTGAGGGTTTTGAAGCTTTGAGATAGGGTTTCAACTCCTTTTCCAGAACTTCTACCTGCCATGGCTATGCTTGTCTCTATTAATAGGCATCAAAGCTATAACTTACTAGAGGGTTTGTAAGCCATGAAGTTAGGGTTTCAACTTCATCATGCATAGAAAATTATTGTAATGCCACGACCACTATTTTATTTGATCTCTTTCACTTTACTGTAAGAAATGAAAGATTTGATGTATCTATGAAGAAATCTTGTGAATTTGGCAGATGGGTATACACTCTTTCTTGTTTCTTGTTCCTCCTTGTTGGTTATGAATGCATTATGGCATCTTCTTTGAAAACTCTCAACTCTGTTTGCAAGAACAACATTAGGGTTTGGTCCCTTGACATGGGTATACAACCTTTTCAAAAAGAATAGCTTCTTTCTATGTAGCACCACCTTGACTGTGATCTTGTCACCATCTGTTGGCAAAATTTGAAGGGTTTTGAAGTATTAGAAACAGGTTTTCTTGCTTTACTTCTCATAATACTTCTCACCTCCTTGTGACTGTCTCATACAGATTTGCTGATGACTTATTTGCCTTATCATTCCACTGTGGCTAATGGGTAGAAGCATATGTTAATATTCTGTTATGACAACAGTCTTTTGATATTCTATATAATGGATTTGACATTTACCTACATTTGCATCTTTAGCATAGATTGCACCATTTTGTAAGGCTCTTCTGTAGAATATCTCTTCAAGTTGCATGAATTCAAGGTTGATGAACTATTTGATTGTATCATCATCATTTGAATGTGGGACTGTCTTTCTATTATAACTGGATGTATATCATGGCATAGAGATTAGCTGTCTTTTTCTGTTTGTGGCATTCTTGAAACGCACTTGTAGCTTGGATAACATGCATTTTTGTTTCTTGCTGTCTTTCAAGTCTTTTCTGTAGCATATGTACATGTCTTTATTGCATCTTCTTTAGTATGCCTTCATGCATCCTTATACCTATAGTCATCTTTTTCCATACTCAAATATCTACCTGTAGCTTCCTTGTGCATCTTCAGACCTCTTTTGACTATTCACATCTTTATCATTTCTCACGTTCCTCTGTAGGTGAGATATGACCATTATGATGTATCATGAGTGTCTTCTGCTTATATAAACTACTTCACAAGTCACTGTCATGACTGTTATGGTGATGATGACTGTATTTTGATAGCATAACTGTCATAGAAGGAAGAGGACTGTTTGCCTTGTGAATTTGATGTTCTTTGTCAATTATTACTGTAGCACTTGATATAAGTCTTGTTCTTCTTCTGATGCTCCTCCTTTTATTGATGCACCTGTGTAGATATGGGAATTTATGATATACCTGACTATTTTGTGATCACTGTCATGACTGTCTATAATGAAGATGACTGCATTTATTCTGCTCTTGCAATGTATCTTTTGAAGAAATCATGACATTTTTGACTGCACTGTATCTCTCCTGACTGCATCATGGATAGCATCCTCTATAATGTGTGGCACTTATTCTGTGTGGATCTTGCATGGCATCCTCTCCTTACTATGTTGTATCTACTTCTATGTGGCATCTACTTCTTGACTGCATTGTATCCCCTGGAGCTTGCAACTTCAGTCATGATAGTCTTATTTTTGCACATGTAGTTTGATTGTCTTTATCATTTCATGAATAGTGAGCATCCTGTATGCATCTATTATTTGTGTCTTCCACCTTAGTCATAACTGTCTCTCATTTGATCTTGAAAGTTAACTTGACTGTCATGTTGGAGGTCCATTCACTGTGTTTGGGTATTTGCTCATGCATTATATGCTTCATCCCTCGATGCTTGATTGTTTGAACATGTTACTCCATTTCGAATGTAGCATTTGATCTTCATGTATCTTTTGATGGTTTGAAGTTCTGAGGCATTGGTGGAAGCCTTTTGCAAAGTTTATATCTTCTTTTTTTTAGATGACTACACACCCAGCTCATACATATTGTGAAGTCTTATTTAATGGCAGTCAAGTTGGCATAGTGTTTTATAATTGTCTTCCATTATTCTATCTGCTATTCCATGTGGAATTTAATTGACTACTTCTATGAGACACATGTAACTTTGTATGTGATATAGCTGTTTAACTTCTTGATCATCTTTAAACAGTATGAGAACAACATGAGAAATACTTGGTATGCAATGCTGTTTCATCTTACTCCTTTGTCATAATGAGATGACCCTTCATAAGATCTATTTTGCAACTTGTTCAAATGATACATAAGTTCTTTTATCCTCCTTTCTCTATCTCTCTTCTTTTTATCAAGCACAATAATCTGAAAACTTGTATCACTCGTGAGATGACTGTAATCTGATTTTCTGAATTTATCTTTTTGTTAATCTTGATTCAGTCATGTAGTTCTGATTTGTTTCAATCAACTGTAATGATGTCATGATGACATCTTCTTTATGTAAGTTGATTAGATGATGCATGATATAGTTTAGAATGATGCCTCCTGTCTTTTTCTAGTACTCTTTTCAAAAATGAAAAGAAACATGTTGGGCTCAAACCCTTGTGGGAGCCACATTTAATCCACATGTTTATTTGTCTTCAAATCAGCAACAAAATTTGTCCTATACCTGCACAGTGAACAAACAAATTAGCATAAAAAAGTACTTGATAGCATTGATTGATCTCCTTCATGATTTCTTCTTGATCTATATCATTATCTGATCTGAATTCTTATCTGAATGCATGATATTGAAGGTAGATGTCTCTATTTCATAAAAGCATGTGATAAATGTAAACATCCGGAGCACTAACGGGGCTGTCCCAAAATTTTTTGCAGGTTTCAACTAGATGGTGGCTTGTATTGAGGCATGAAGACTGAAGACATGAAGACCAGCTTCAACAACAACCTCCATCATCAGGAAATGATGGATGTTTAGATTTATCATATGTTCTTTTCTCCTTTCTTTTATCAAACAGATACATAGCTTGCATGTCTACAATTGCTCAGTTAGTTACTCCCAAGGCTTGTGTGGGACACACTTGAACATTTTGTTAAAACATTATCAGTTAGTTTCTTTGATGCATATGATGTATATGTATTTCCTTTTTAATCAATGCATGTGATAAAGTAACAGATACCTGGATGTATGTTCAAAACATGACATGAAATAACAGTGTAATACAACATATTTCTCTCTTTTATTCAAAACTGATTAATCTGAATAGTCAATTTAACTTATAACTCCTGAAAGATCAAACTTTGTAGAACAACTGTATCTCTTTGAATGTTTGATCCTTTGATGATCAATTCTTTTGTTATGATAAGTTATCAGTCCTGACTAGACTAATGGGATATCCTTACAACTAGATCTCGTTTTCAACTTTGTCAAAGTGTCAACCATTCAAGAATACATAACCTTGAAGTTTTCTATTATTCATTCTAAACAATTACACCTAGGTCCAACTAATTTTTAGTGTGAACAAAAAATTAGTAACATTTTTGGCAACCTCTCAGGGGTGTTTCCCTGCTAAAAAGTTTAGAACGAGTAGCCTTGCCTTTTCATTGGGCATAGAGTCATTTCTGCCCCGAACTTAGAGAAATTTTGCAACTCACTAATTGAAAACAATAGCAACAACTAACTGAAAAAACTGATTTGCTCAAAACAGAACCAAGTACATGTGTAGAAGCACTTCTTGGAAAGAAAACAACAAAACTGAAACTAACTATGCAAAAGCACTTATTTGCAGCATAAGGCTGCCTTACTTAGTAACATATCTTGAGGTGAATCCTGTTAACTGGGATGGGCAACACCTCACCATCTAACTTAGCAAGCTGAAAGCATTGTTTTGCTTACACTCTGTGATTATATATGGTCCATCCCACATTGCATCAAACGTTGTATGCTGTCCTAGTCTGCTATAAAATTCATTCCACTTGAAAACTAGATCTCCTTCTTTATAAACATTTGGTACTGCTCTTTTATAAAAAATTCTTTTCATTTGCGCCTGGTATACTTCCAATGTTTTCAAGGCCTCCTTTCTGATCTCTTCACATTCAATCAGCTGTTCAAGCCTAATTTCCATTGGTTGTTCTTCAAGTAACTCTAGCTCTTTTATGTAGCTAAGTGTTGGCAACTCCACTATTATTGGTAACTTGGCTTCCTTTCCATATGTAAGTACATAAGGTGAATTACCTGTTGATCATTTAGGTGTAATCCTATAAGCCCACAGTGCTAACTTTAGTTTATCATGCCAAGACCTATGATTCTCATTAACTATTTTCTTTATAATCTTAATTAGATTTTTGTTAGTTGATTCAGCCTGTCCATTACCTTGAGGGTAATAATTTTATCATTTATTCAAGAATATGTTATTTTTGATAGACCAATTAGATATTCTTAATCCAATGAATGCTAAAGCATTATCTGAAATAATTGAGTCAGGAGTTCCAAGCCTGGACACTAGATCTTGATAAAAATTTAGGACTGATGTTTCATTAGCATCTTTCAAAGCAACTGTTGCAGTCCACTTAGTGAAATAATCCATAGCAATCAAAATCCACTTGTGATTGGCTTGAAGGTGGATTAATAGGACCAATTAAGTCCAATCCCGACTTGCCAAATGGCTGTTCCACTTGAATTGGATGCAAGGGCATTGCTGCCAGCCTTTATTTACCTGAAAAAACTAAACATTTAAGACATTTCTTTACCCATTCACGAGCATCCTTGAACATGTTAGGCCAATAGTAACCAACCCTCATAATTTTCAGAGTTGTTGTTCTAGCTGCAAAGTGACCTCCAGCAGGGCCATCATGAAATTCTTCTAGAATCTTTTGAGTTTGATCTGGTTGTACACAACTTAGTAAAACATTGTTAAAATCTCTCTTGTACAAAATTCCATCAATTATGGCATAAGGGATTGCCTGTAATCTATAATATCTTCTTTTAGATCTATTTAGGCCTTGTGGACAATCAGTGTGCAGATAATGAATCATATCATGCATCCAACTTGCAGGGGGGTCTGGGACAACAGCTGTTTCATTGGTTTGGTCTTAGCCTCTCCTTCAAGTTCCTTGCTATATCCTTCATTTCCTGCAAGCTATTCATAGAGTCCTTTGCCTTAGACCAGCTTGGTTACCTTAATTTGTATGTCATATTCCATGTCCTTTATTATCCATCCTGCTCTCTTTTTATTTAAATCTTTATTGAGAAAAAATTCTTTCACTGTTGGGTGAGCAACCATTAATTGAATTCTATTATTTGAAAGCATGTGTTTGAATTTATTTAAGGTCCTGATAACAGCTAATACATGCTTTTCAACAAAAGAATATCTTACCTCATAGTCATGCAGAACCTGGCTGAAAAATGCCACAGATTGTTCCATTCCTTCACTGTTTTGCTGACATAGCATAGCTAATATAGTATCCACACTGCCAAATGGATATAAAATGAAGTCCTTATCAAAATTTGGATTTATCAGAGTTGGAGTAGAAACAAGTGCTTCTTTTATTTCTTCAAAGCTCTACTTTCCTTCTTTGGTCCAGTTGAAGGGAATATTCTTCTTCAACATTGCTGTAAGAGGTTGTAAAATTGCTGCTATGTTTGGAATAAACCTTCTTGCAAAGTTAATTCTTCCTAGAAAGCTCTGTAAGCCTTTCTTAAGTGCAGGAAGAGGTAATGCTAGTATTGCAGTAATTCTTTCATGATCAATTGATATTCCATCCTTAGACATAATGTGTCCCAGCAATTTGCCTTCATGAACAGAGAAAATACTATTTTTGTGTTCAATGATACCCCAAATTCTCTACATCTCTCAAAGATTAGTCTTAAATGATGAAAATGATCTTCAGCTTTTTTAGAAAAAATAGTCACATCATCTAATATACAAGCACAATTTTATTAATCAGGCCTTGAAAAGCCATGTCCATTGCTCTCTAAAATGTTGCACCTGCATTTGATAAGCCAAATGGCATCTTTTTGTATGCTAGTGTGCCCCATTTTGTGGTAAAAGTTGTCTTGTATTGATCTTCCTCTTTCACAAGAATTTGGTTATAACCTGAATAACCATCAAATAAAGAAAATCTTTCTGATCCAGAAATAATTTGCAATATCTGTTCCATAGATGGTAAAGGATAATGATCATTCAAAGATGCTCTATTTAATTCATAGAAATCAACACATAATCTAATTTCTCCATTTTTCTTTCTAACATGAACCAAGTTAGAAACCCATTAAGTATGTTTGATAGGAAAAATGATATTACCTTCAATGAGTTTATTGAGTTTTGTTTTCATGAGCACTTCCAGCTTGGGATTCAATGGGCTTTGCTTTTGTCTGACAGGTTTAGCTTTGGGTTCCAACTTTATTGTGTGTTGAGCTAACTCAGGGTTGAAACCTTTTAGATCTCCATATTCCCATGCAAAAATTTCATTGAACTCTTGACAAAGTTGGATGAATGCTTGTTGTTCTTGTTTTGTATATATCCTTCCCAGCTTGAGCAATTTTCCTTTAAAGATCTCAATAGGGTCATAATGTTCTTGCTTTATTGAAAAGATGGCCTTGTCCTTTCTTACTTGATCATCAGTATTGAAGATAGATTCCAAGGTCACTGAGCCCTTGGGTAACTTATTTGATCTTAACTAAAGTATTTGATCATCATATTGTTGTATAAAATTCTGCTGATTAGCTTTAAAAAATTCAGCTTCTTCCTTTAAAAAATTTACAATCTATTCATCACTGTTAAACACTTGCCAACTGACATTATTATCTAGAATTGATGGTCTAACAACAACATTGACATATAAAGGAGCGTGAATATTCTTCATTTCAGCAAGAATATCATATTCAGCTCCTATAACAGCTAGTTTGTCAAATTGCTTGTTATCAGTTCTAGGTACAGATATGAGATTAAATGCATAAAACTCATTTTTTGTAGTAGCAAGGTTTCTGACTTGTTTAACCACTAACTCACTGTCTCCAAACACTTTTAAACATCTAATTTTTCTCTTCCTTGCCCATTCTAATCCATGAACTAAAGCCTCACATTTAACTAAGTTGTTAGAATAGCTGAAAACAAATCTGAAAGATGAATCATATTTCTCACATGTGGGAGAAACTATAACAACTCCTCCAGCTCCTACGTTGCTTCTAGAACCATCAAAAAATAGTTTCCAAACATTATTTCTAAATTCTACAGTTTGTTGTTTTTTTTTCTTTAATCAGATTTTGAATAAATGTATTATTTTCTTGAATCATGTACACACCAAGACCAATCTCATCCATTTGCTCAAATGGATCTGTTTCATGATTTTCTGCTGCCCATTGGTCTAGAACCAAATCTGGAATTCCTTCCAAAGGTGTGTTTGGATCTTAGACAGGAATTAGATCCTCTTGATAAAAAATGGGAAGATTTGCATTTATAGAACTAGGTGTGTAAGGTTCCAAATGATCTTTTGCTAGTGGTTTAGACTTGATTGTAACCTTCGTTCCATGTCTAGTTCTGAAGAATAAATGTGTCTAATCAGATGATAAATACCCTCCTAACCTTGCTGTAAAATCTCTGGATAAGCAAATGACAAAGGTAGGTGGCAAATCAATGACATGAATGTCTTGATATATAACAAAGTTTGGACAAACATGCAGAGTAAGGCCTAAATTTTTTAACATTCCAACTATACTTACTTCAGTTCCATCCATTTGTACAACACCTCTAACAACAGGTTCATATTTCAGACCTAACTTATCAGGTAGTTGTTTTGGCATAACTAAACTGCTGGCTCCTGAATCTATCATGCAATTATGTACTAAAGAATCACCCACAATAAATGTGACATAAAATGGTGGAGGTTTGCCTACCAGTTTAGGTTGTTCTATTCTTTTTTCTATTTTATTTGCAATCATAATCTGATGTTGATGTGATTTTTGTACCTCATTTGACAAAGACAACTAAGTTAGAACATTTTGTAACAAATCCTTTTGTCCTGGAATGTGTAAAGCATCTAAAATAGACATACTTTCTGTTGTCTTTTTCATATGATCCAAAATATTAAAAATAGGGCCACTAACCTTTTGCTGTACTTTTGCGACAATAACCTCTGGTTGGTCTTTTGTTTGCTGCTTATTTTTTGTAGTTGGGTGTCTTGAAAAAATGTGCAAATCTTTTGATGTAGAGGCTTGATTTTTCTCATTCTGCATTGTAGAAACTATATTTTTCCCTTTACTAGTTGTCTATGACACATTTCCAGTTTGCTGTTTTCCAGTTTCAGCTTGCTGATTTGTATTTCCGGACTATTGCTTCAAGTCAACAACTCTCTTTTTTGATTTTGTGTTTGCTCAATATTAGTAAAAGATTGCTTTTGACCTGGCAGCTAATTTACATCACAAAATTCATTAGCCTGCCAATTCATTAAAGCTATATCAGGATTAATATACTGAGGCTGAATGTCTAGCTGGTTTTTTACATCACTTGCTGAATTTTCAGCAGCAGCATAGTTATTCTGTACTATCAAAGCTTGACTTACTATTCCATTTGGACAAGTGGCCTGATTATGAGGCTGATTATAGGGATAGTACCATGCATAGTCTTGAACCATGTTGTTATGTATAGGCACTATTTCTTTTGGTGTACTAATAACATTTGGACTATATTGCTGATTTGGCCTATTGTTGTAATTTATTCTTTGACCCTAATAATCTGCCTAATAACCAGGTGTATTTGCTTGATAAGGGGCTGCTTGGTAAGATCTTTTATTCTGATTTGTTTGAATTTTTAGACTCGCTAAGTCATTACTCACAGTCTCCAGTATTTTTGCTATGCTCTACTGATTTTCTTTCAACTCTCTAAATTTAAAATGAATGGGATCTGTATTATTTTGTGTGTTTGCTAAATAACCAAAAGATGGTATTGCTGAAATATGTGGGGCTACAATTGGTATTAAAGGCTGTATATCTAGAAAAATTGGCATTAGGGGCCTAGGTGCTATCTTACGAGCTTGTATTAAACTATTTTATGCTCTTATTGCAATATCAAAAGTAGCTGGAAAAGTTACCCCTCCCAAGGATTGTATCATAACAACAATATCAAAATTTAATACCCTTAAATAATACAAAAAAGCATGCTCTAGTGATGGTTTCACTGTTTCAGGAATTCTATTCCATGTTTTGTGAAATCTGAAATTAAAATCTGTCATTTGCTCTTATGGAACCCTCTTAATAGTAGTCATTTGTTCAACTAATGATAAATGATCAGACTTGTCCTTAAATTGCCTATTCAAAGCAACACCTAATTCATCCCAAGATCTAATTGAATTTACTCTTAAGCCTCTAAACGATTGAAGATATTTACCTTTTAATGATGTTGCTACCAACCTGATTGCAATGTTTTCTTTGGTGATGTGGTGAACAACACATAAAGACACCACATCTCTGATATGTTCAATGGGTGTAGTCCCCTCTTCTTTTGTAAAACTTGGTAAAATTTTCAATGCAGCCATCAGTATGTCATCATGCTGATTCAGATTCAAAGGGCTGCCTCCATTAAAAGACACAAAAGGATGATTTTGAGGGGGTGGTGGACTTCTTCCACCTCCTCCACCACCTCTGGGTGGTGGTAACACTCCTCCACCTCCTCCACCAGGAGGTGGTAATACACCTCCTCCTAGTAAAGACATTGGAATGGGTAAAACTTGAGCTGGTGTTTGGACTAAAAATTCTTGAAATATTTCCTGTATTACAGGTCCTTCAGTAGTAAACTTGAGAAGAAGTGGTTCTTGTTGGAAAACATGAATTTGTTCTTCTCAGCTTGATGGTGGAGAACTTACAAATTCTGTTGATGAACTTGCAAACAATGGATTCTGATGTGAAGCAAAGTTAGGATGTGTACTTGGCAGATCTGTAACAAGTGATAAATCTATTGTATTAACCTCTTTCTATGCTTTTATCCTCCTTTTTGGTGGAGATAACTGATTATGCTTCTTCTCAGAATTTTTACTTGACCTTGTTTGATATTTTTTCATAGGCTACAAGATCTGATAAAAAAAGGTAAAAAGAAATAAGTCCTTTTGAACTAAAAATTAGTTCAATGTCCCATCAGGCTAGCCAAAAACTGTTATCACTGAGAATTACACCCGTATGCAAAGCTGGTTAAAGCACTGCAATTTCGTGTAACATGGGACTAATCTCAGGTTGTGGGTGCCCTATGATGAGATTAGACCTCCAAATTGTGGGCTGGTTCCCTTCAAATGTTCTATTGAGATGTATGTTTTTACTTTTTGGTTAAAGGGAAGAAAGAAACTAAATGAACTCTAAGTGTAAAATGGTGATGCACCTAATATAGATAAAAATATAGAAATCTGATTCACAATGCTTGCTCATAAATCTGACTTCTACACAATCTAGACTTGGCATAAATATCACAAAAAAAATTCTAAGGAAGGTTTAAAAATAGGTTTTTATGAAGGAAATGGTTTTTTCACAGCATAAAAAGACTATTTCTGTTTACACAACCTTAGACCTGTGATGAATTTATGCTTTAATGCTGTAAACAATGAGGTGAGACAATAATTTTCAAGGTTTAATAATAAAACACAGTAAAATTTAATCAAAATCACTTCAACATTCAACACTAAAAGGAAAGTTAATTCAACTGATCTGAAATAACAAAGGAAAGGTTTGCAAAAAGACAAAAGATAACTTGTAACCTGCCGATCTCTCAATAAAACTATAAAAGTGAGCTACAAGAATTCTCTAATATGTCTGAATCAGAATGAGAATCAAGAACTAGCAAAAACAGACTTTTGCTTTACAACATATAGGCTTGCTCTCTCTAAGAGGCATGCAAAAAAATATAGACTTGTAGATAATTGCCTCTAAAAATACTCATTCTCGAGCTAGAACTGCCTCAAATTAGGAAAAAATAGCTTCAATTTGGGCTTCTCCATGTGTTTGACCAAGGATCCTAAAAATACTCCTAAAAGTCATGCAAAACCTCCTAGGTGGCCTAGTTAACTCAACTAATCAATTTGCATGATTTTGCATGAGCAAAATTGATTGTGAGTAAATAATAAACTAATAAAATATTACTCTATTATTGGTTACAACTTGTTCTATTTTAGATTTTACAACTTGTGGAAAATAATAAAGTAATTTATAGAATATTACTTTATTATTTATTTACAATTAATTAATGTGTAAAATCGTCCATGATTAGAAGAAAAATATATTCCTTATCACTCCATTACATTTGCCTATTTTGCAAAATAGGACTTAGGAATAATTACACAATTCCTTATCACTCCAATACATTTGTGAGAAAATATCTCCCTCTGCAAGGAAAATAAAAGAACTCAGTCACTCCTATAGCACTCTATGCACAAGAGAAAATTGCATAAATATCCTTATCACTCCCTCTTGTTGACATTGTGCACATACATCCATTTCTCAAATCTCCTCATATCCCCATATGAAAAATTTGAAGTTAAGGAAAGAAAATAACTCCACTATGCAACTTGACCCCATGCATAAAAAAGATCCATCATATGCTATCATCATCAATGCTGCAACCATGCAATTGCCACATCACTACAAGACAAATACCTTATTACCCATATGCTATATCTCCACCATGCATAATGAGCTTACCCTTGAACCTCCATGTATTTCATATGCATAAAATATTGCACCATTATAGATGCTCACCTTATCTGCCACCTTTGTAAACTCTATGTTCATGCATATCATGTCTTAAAACTATGCTCTTCCTCGGTTGTTAGTCACCATACATAAACTTGAAATCCATCCTTGGATGCTTGGAAATGGACAAGGGACTTAGACATGTGATTTGTTACCTCCACCATTTGACCACCAAGGAAAACACCATGCATAAAAGGTTATAAGGCTTGTAGCCCTTCCATATGTTATGTCGGCCTCTTGACTTAAAAGGAACCAACCTCTAAAGGGTTGCTATCGTCCACTATGTGTTATGATTGCTATGGAAAGTCTTGACCCCAACAACAAATTTGTATAAGGTAATAATTGGTTTTCTTAAGTCAAAAAATGCACTTGAGCAAAAGAACTTTCGAACAAAATAAGGAAACAACCCTAATTTTTGCTCATTCACTATTCTTTTGATTTCTCTCTTTGAGCTCTGCAAAAACATGTTAGCAAGGGTTTCAAGTAGCTCCATGGTGGCTCTGGTTTTCTCCTTCAATGGCTCTAATACATTGTTGCTGCCATGAACTTTTCATGAGCTAGGATGAAGGTAACCTTTCTTGTCTGTTTGATATGAAACATTTAAATGCTGTAGCTTCCTTCATCTGTATGGCCATGACCTTTTTCACTATTATAATAGCTCCATTGTTGTGCATTCTTTAATGTCTTCATTCTTTCTCTGTGTGCTTCCTTTCTCAACGGTCTTCATTTTCTCCTCTAGAAGTTTGAGGCCACTGTGAGGCCATGGAAGATCTTTCTTTCTCGATAGCAACAAGGAAAACATTTGCTATCTAGTCTCTATAGTTTCATTCTTCTTTGGTCTCACTCCTGAGATAGCATGACAAGCTATAGATAGTTGTTGGTGTTGCATTTTATAGAAAAAAATGTTGTGTCTCTGTTGGCCATGGCTACATATTTCTTTTTTTATCTTAATATGCCTTCATTATTCAAAAGCCTGAGGGTTTTGAAGCTTTGAGTTAGGGTTTCAACTCCTCCTCCATTTCCAGAACTTCTACCTACCATGGCTATGCTTGTCTTTGTTAATAGGCATCAAAGTTGTAACTTACTAGAGGGTTTGTAAGCCATGAAGTTAGGGTTTCAACTTCATCATGCACAAAAAATTATTGTAATGCCATGAGCACTGTTTTATTTGATCTCTTTCTCTTTACTATAAGAAATGAAAGATTTGATGTATCTATGAAGAAATCTTGTGAATTTGGTAGATGGGTATACACTCTTTCTTGTTTCTTGTTCCTCCTTGTTGGTTATCCATGCATTATGGCATCTTCTTTGAAAACTCTCAACTGTGTTTGCAAGAACAACATTAGTGTTTGGTCCCTTGACATGGGTATACAACCTTTTCAAAAAGAACGGCTTCTTTCTGTGTAGCACCACCTTGACTATGATCTTGTGTCCATCTATTGGCAAAATTTGAAGGGTTTTGAAGTATTAGAAATGGGTTTTCTTGCTTTACTTCTCATAATACTTCTCACCTCCTTGTGACTGTCTCATACACATTTGGTGATGACTTATTTGCCTTATTATTCCACTGTGGCTAATGGGTAGAAGCATATGTTAATATTCTGTTATGACAATAGCCTTTTGATATACTATATAATGGCTTTGACATTTACCTCCATTTGCATCTATAGCATAGATTGCACCATTCTATAAGGCTCTTCTTAGAATATCTCTTTAGGTTGCATGAATGTAAGGTTGATGAACTGTTTGGCTGTATCATCATCATTTGAATGTGGGATTGTCTTTCTATTATAACTAGATGTATATCATGGCATAGAGATTAGCCATCTTTTTCTATTTGTGGCATTCTTGAAACACACCTGTAGCTTGGATAACATTCCTTTTTGTTTCTTGCTCTTGTTACCCAGATTTTCACTACAGCTCAATCAGGTAGAGCCCATTGTTTTAAATAGGGAGTTGAGATTCATTTTTTATACTTTCCAATGTTACATTCAATTGTATAAGAAAAATTAGAAAAAGAATTACAAAAAGATGTAATGCATTATTGCATTGACACAAGTGCATATAATAGAGAAAAGTAATCTTTATTGAATGTAAGAATACCCATTTGTCTCACACAAGCCGTGAGATTATCTTTCACTTATTCAATACAAATTGAGAGAAGCATATACATGAATAAGTAATGAAAGAAAAATAAGGGAATATAAAATGAGGGTAACCAATCATTGCCTGAATGACTGGTCTGTCTGGACAGTTGTACTGTTGACTTGAACTCCTTGGTCTGTGGTCCTGTTTCCCTGCAAAATATGAGATAAGGTGTTAGAGCAATGTTTCTCTAAGCAATGACTGATTACATTCATTATATACACATTCATTAATCATGTATAAGCTATTCAAGAAGATACATAGAATCAGTCATGCATGCCATAAATGTACCAGAGAACTACTGAAGTTATCTAATGCATCTATGGTATGCATTTTTTTATTAACAAGTTTTTTTCATGTGCAGATACAGGTGAAATCACATTCTGTGTGATTCATTAGACTACATTAAGAGTGGAGAAAATGTGGCTCCCACAAGGGTTGAGCCCAGCTCATAGTTATTACAGAAAACATTTCATATGTATTCATCAAATGTAAGGAAGATAGACTGCATAAAGAGAATCATTAAATTGAAAGAGAAACAAAGTTCCATGTAAGAGACATCACTGTCCTTGTAAAAAGTAGTCATTTCATCTACCAGTAAACAAGTTATTTTCTATTTTTGAAAAAATAGATCAGATATCAAAAGGCAACAATTATACAGTCATCAAGGTCAATGCATTGGTAAAGATAGGACCTTCATTGTTTTTTAAAAACAATCATGAAACAGTCATTGCGAACATAGACTGTCAAAGGAAGGCACAAAGACATCCCTGCCTTGAAGACAACTAAGAGAACTATCAGAAACATATGCTATTGACAAAGATTGTTGGAGCTATGAGTATCATTAAAAGTTGAGCTTAAGGAAAAGAACTGTCATTTACAGAGTTAGCATAGGATGATAGAGATATTTGCCACAAATTCTCACAGTTGTCAAAAGATGCATCATTTCATTGACCCTAGCTAGAGTGACAGTATAGAAGGGTCTGTAAAGGACAATTAAGGTAAGGAAAGGACCTTATTAAGAATGGAGACTGTATAGAGGACATTGTGCATTCTAGAAAAGAGGAAAGTCACATACTATATGACTGTTAGTGACTGTCATAGGATCAGTGGACAGGAGTAAGTGAATGTATCATGTGAAACACCAAGTGTGGAGTAGCATGATGATCTAAAGATTACACATAGTTTAGGTATGCCTTCACTCAATAAGCATGGTATGTATCATAAAATTCAATAAACATTATTACAGGGTTAGGATGGTGTATAAATAGTCATGCAAGCAACATAGGACTGTCAAAAAAATGTCAAGAGATAGTCAAATAACAAGTATTATAGTCATCTTTGTCATAGAAGCATGAAGACAGTTCAACATTACAAAAATAGTGACTTACAGAAATCTGATGTTACATCTATGGAAGCTGATACAGTAGTAAGCATGGTATATAGAGAATGATAAGACTGTCAAAGATCTCAAGAACACTATCAAATGCCTAAGAGGTGCATCTATAGCAGTCAAGACAAAGAAAATACTATTACAGTGTTATAGAGCCTTTATCAAAGGGGTAATACAAGAAACTTAGCATCATGAAGTATAAAGACATGGTGACAGTTAGAGATAGAGGACAATGAAAGACTAATAGAGTATCATGGAAAAGGTCAATCTATAGTCATAGTCTTTACTGCAGAAAGTGTTAAGACAACCAAAGATGCAGTATGGAAATAATGCTAGATGCATAACACCATAGATCTAACTGAGTTCAATCACAGAATGTATGAAATGTTTTCACAAAACCCCAGAAAAAATCCATGAATGATTATGGCAACAGTCATATTAAATGGTATATAAAAGATAGTCCAAAAGCATACCCAAAGCTACAGAAAGTCACCAGTGATCGGTAGAAGGGAAAAAGAGACTTCAACTATTGTTATACTTTAATGTTTGTTCATAATATACATGTAGGGTTTTGTTAACAAGAAACCCTAGCTTCAGAATGCCTTTTATTTTTTCTTTCAAAATGCTTTCTGCCACAACAAATCTCAGAAAATCTCCTACAGAGGAGCAAGAGCATAGCTAGGGTTTTTTTATTGACAGAAGAACGTTCAGTTATCAAACAAATATGATAGATCTTACTACTTTCTATAGCATTATACTAGAAAAGAATAGTCATTCTCTACAACTGAAGGATAAATTAGAAAACAACATTCATAGTGTGAAGATATGACAGATAGAAAAGCCCTCTAGGGAATTCCTTACATAGAAAATAAAAAGTATGAAGCTTTTAACATGTACAGTGGCAGTGTCAGGTGTCCATCTCAGAGCAAAAGATAGAGCAACATGGAGATTCAGCTACAGAAAATGTAAGAGTAAACTAGATTGAGCAGTTCAGACCATGGCCATGCATTACAGGCAAGGTTTTGTTATTTTTCTGAAAACCCTAACTGAAGAGACACATAAAATAGTAGCAGAAATAGGAGATACACTTTTCCATACCTCAAGAAGAGACAACTTTACAAAATGAAAGTTCTATAGCATGTACAGTGGCAATAAGCTACAGGAAATCACAGAAAAAATCATTTAATTTTGTAGTATCTTCCAAAAAAGGAGCTCATTGAACTTACCTCAGCTTTTGGAGTGGAAAGAATCAAAGATGCTGGTAAGAAGACATAGAAACCCTCTACATGAGGCTCGAACAATAAAACCTCATGTCAGCGGCAAGAAAACAACAAAGCAACTTTGCAAGAAAAAGAAGTGCAAAATGAGGGTTACAAAATTCCTTTTGTCCAAAAAGGTTACAAAGCCCTAAATTGCCCAATGGCTTTTTTCCATTTTTCATTTTTATTACATATCTTTTGATAAGCCGTGATCAAGACTCAATGTCTTGTGAACCCTAGGAGAATGCCATGAAGGGGGCATGAGAGATATGAAGATCTTTATTAAGTCTTTTTACTTCCTTCTATGAGAATGTGCACTTCGGTGCTTTTTATTTCATTCATGATTAGTTCTCTTTGCACATACAAGAAAATGTAAAACAATAAAACTTAAATGATGATCTTATAAGTCATTTAAGGGTGTTGTTATCTTTTATTATAAGAGAGAAGATAGGGAGTGTGTTGAGAGTTCTTTGTGTCCTTGAGAAGATATAGTTGAGTTGTGGAGATGTGGCAAGCACATGCCTTTGTTATAGCATCTTTTTCTATTTAGAGGAGAGAGTGCTTGATTAGGTCACATTGACAGTTAGTAGTTGTCTTGACTACTTGGAGAGTATCTAGGAGGGTTTTATTGCCTTTTAGAGTCCTTTTTAGACTTTTTCTCATGAGCCATAATGTTTGGTTAAGTCCTAATGGACTTTTTCTTGTAGTTTGGGCATGTTTGGAGAAGATTTAGGCCCTAGATTGTAGGTTTTTTCTAGGCATCCGACCCAAATCAGTTGGGTTTTACTATTTTGGTGGAACCATTTAGAGGGATATAGTGATTTTTGATTGACTCATTACAGTTAGTTCTGATTATGCTACTTACAGAGACTTGTGACTTTTGATCCTTGCTCTAGATTTTGGCAAGATTTGTAACTCATGTTACCAGTTTACTTGATATGATATACAGAGAGAACCTTGGAGATCATTGATTGGAAGTTGTGCCTATCTATCTTATGCATTTTGTGTTCATTATCTGATTTGATGGAGTTAACTGTGAAGTATGTCTATTTCCTCTTAATTTTGTCTTAGAAAAGAGCCTTTTTGTAGAAAGTACTTATGCAGATTACAAGTTGTGTCTAGTTATGCATTAAAATAAGTGTGAAATTACTTTTCCTCTTAAAATTTCTGCAATTATAGACCTGTTTGTGAAATATTTATGTAGAGTTATAACTGATAGGTTGTGTAAAAGTTATTTCAATCACATTAGCAAGTGTTTGAGCTGTTAGTTTCATATTCCTCATTCAAGATATGTGTATCACTCTTAGAGTTAAGTTTCAGTTGTAGAACAGAGTTTTCTTACCCTTTTCCTTATCAAGATCATAGAATAGTAAAGTTTTAAGGGATACAAAGTCAGGAAGCCGACCTTCTCTAGAGGTTGACCTCTGCCATAAAGTGACCCACATCTTTAGAGGTCTTCCCATGTTTCACCAAATAGACTAATTTTTGCAAATTAGTCAGGGTACAGATTTAGGTGATAACAACTGTCTTTCAAGTCTTATCTATAGAATATGTACATGTCTTTATTCCATCTTCTGTAGTATGCCTTCATGCATCCTTATACCTGTAGTCATCTTTTTGTATACTCAAATCTCTACCTGTAGCTTCCTTGTGAATCTTACGACCTCTTCTGGTTGTTCATATCTTTATCATTTCTCATGTTCCTCTGTAGGTGAGCAATGACCATTATGATGTATTATGAGTGTCTTCTGCTTATATAAACTACTTCACAGGTCACTGTCATGACTGTTATGGTGATGGTGATTGTATTTTGATAGCATAACTGTCATAGAAGGAAGATGATTGTTTGTCTTGTGAATTTGATGTTCTTTGTCAATTATTACTGTAGCACTTGATATAAGTCTTGTTCTTCTTTTGATGTTCCTCCTCTTATTGATGCACCTGTGTAGATGGGTATGGCAATTTATGATATACCTAACTTGATCACTGTCATGACTGTCTATATTGAAGATGACTGCATTTATTCTTGCTCTTGCAATGTATCTTTTGAAGAAATCATGACATTTTTTGACTGCACTGTATCTCTCCTGACTGTATCATGCATAGCATCCTCTTTACTGTGTGGCACTTCTTCTATGTGGATCTTGCATGGCATCCTCTCCTTACTGTGTTGCATCTACTTCTATGTGGCATCTACTTCTTGACTGCACTGTATCCCCTGTAGCTTGCAACTTCAATCATGACAGTCTTTTGTTTTTGCACATGTAGTTTGATTGTCTTTATCATTCGATGAATAGTGAGCATCCTGTATGCATCTATTATTTGTGTCTTCCAACTAAGGTCTCTCATTTGATCTTGAAAGTTGACTTGACTGTCATGTTGGAGGTCCATTCACTGTGTTGGGGTATTTTCTCATGCGTTATATGCTTCATCCCTTGATGCTTGACTGTTTGAACATGTTACTCCATTTCGAATGTAGCATTTGATCTTCATGTATCTTTTGATGGTTTGAAGTTTTGAGGCATTGGTGGCAGCCTTTTGCAAAGTTTATCTCTTCTTTTTTTTGGATGACTGCACACCCATCTCATACATATTGTGAAGTCTTATTTAATGGTAGTCAAGTTGGCATAGTGTTTTATAATTGTCTTCCATTGTTCTATCTGTTGTTCCATGTGGCATGTACTTGACTACTTCTATGAGACACTTGTAACTTTGAATGTGATATAGTTGTTTAACTTCTTGATCATCTTTAAACAGTATGAGAACAACATGAGAAATACCTGGTATGCAATGTTGTTTCATCTTACTCCTTTGTCATAATGAGATGACCCTTCATAAGATCTATTCTGCAACTTGTTCAAATGATATATAAGTTCTTGTATCCTCCTTTCTTTATCTCTCTTCTCTTTATCAGGCACAATAATCTAAAAACTTGTATCACTCCTGAGATGACTGTAATCTGATTTTCTAAATTTATCTTTTGGTTAATCTTGATTCAGTCATATAGTTCTGATTTGTTTCAATCAACTGTAATGATGTCATGATGACATCTTCTTTATGTAAGTTGATTATATGATGCATGATATAGTTTAGAATGATGCATCCTGTCTTTTTTTGGTACTCTTTTCAAAAATGAAAAGAAACATGCTAGGCTCAAACCCTTGTGGGAGCCACATTTAATCCACATGTTTATTTGTCTTCAAATCAGCAACAAAATTTGTCCTATACCTGCACAGTGAACAAACAAGTTAGCATAAAAAAGTACCTGATAGCATTGATTGATCTCCTTCATGATTTCTTCTTGATTTGTATCATTATCTGATCTGAATTGTTATTTGAATGCATGATATGATAGGTAAATGTCTCTGTTTGATAAAAGCATGTGATAACTGTAAACATCTAGAGAACTAACGGGGCTGTCCTAAAATTTTTTGCAGGTTTCAACTGGATGGTGGCTTGGATTGAGGCATGAAGATTGAAGACTTGAAGACCAGCTTCAACTGCAACCTCCATCATCAGGAAATGATGGATGTTTAGATTTATCATATGTTCTTTTCTCCTTTCTTTTATCAAACAGATACATAGCTTGCATGTCTTCAATCGCTCAGTTAGTTATTCCCACGGCTTGTGTGGGACACATTTGAACATTTCTTTAAAACATTATCAGTTAGTTTCTCTAATGCATATGATGTATATGTATTTCCTTTTTAATCAATGCATGTGATAAAGTAACAGATACCTGGATGTATGTTCAAAACATGACATGACATAACAGTGTAATACAACATCTTTCTCTCTTTTATTCAAAACAGATTAATCTGAATAATCAATTTAACTTATAACTCTTGAAAGATCAAACTTTATAGAACAACTATATCTCTTTGAATGTTTGATCCTTTGATGATCAATTCTTTTGTCATGATAAATTATCAGTCTTGATTGGATTGATGGGTTATCCTGACAACTGGATCTCCTTTTCAACTTTGTCAAAGTGTCAACCATTCAAGAATGCATAACCTTGAAGTTTTCTATTATTCATTCTGAACAGTTACACCTAGGTCCAACTTTTTTTTAGAGTGAATAAAAAATTAGTAACATTTCTGGTGACCTCTCAGGGGTGTTTGCCTGCTAAACAGTTTAGAACCAGTAGCCTTGCCTTCTCATTGGGCATAGAGTTATTTCTGCCCCGAACTTAGAGAAATTCTGTAACTCACACGAACTAAAAACAACAGCAACAACTAACTGAAAAAACTGAAACTAAAACTGATTTGCTCAAAATAGAACTAGCTACATGTGTAGAAGCACTTCTTGGAAAGAAAATAACAAAACTGAAACTAACTGTGCAAAAGCACTTATTTGTAACATAAGGTTGCCTTACTTAGTAACATATCTTGAGGTGAATCCCATTAACTGGGATTGGCAACACCTCACCATCTAACTTAGCAAGCTGAAGTGCATTATTTTTCTTACACTCTTTGATTATATATAGTCCATCCCACATTGCATCAAAATTTGTATGCTGTCCTGTTCTGCTTTTCAATTCGTTCCACTTAAAAACTAGATCTCCTTCTTTATAAACTCTTGGTACTGCTCTTTTATCAAAATTTCTTTTCATTTGGGCTTGGTATACTTCTAATGTTTTCAAGGCCTCCTTTATGATCTCTTCATGTTTAATTAGTTGTGCAAGCCTGATTTCCATTGGCTGTTCTTTAAGTAACTCTAGCTCTTTTATGTAGCTAAGTGTTGGCAACTCCACTGTTATTGGTAACTTGGCTTCCTTTCCATATGTAGGTACATAACATGAATTACATGTTGATCTTTTAGGTGTAATCCTATCATCCCACAGTGCTAACTTTAATTTATCATGCCAAGACCTCTGATTCTCATCAACTGTTTTCTTTATAATCTTAATCAGATTTTTGTTAGTTGATTCAGCCTGTCCATTACCTTGAGGGTAATAATTTGATGAAGTATTCAAGAATATGTTATTTTTGATAGACCAATTAGATATTCTTAATCCAATAAATGCTAAAGCATTGTCTGAAATAATTGAGTTAGGAGTTCCAAACCTGGACACTAGATCTTGATAAAAATTTAGGATTGATGTTTCATTAGCATCTTTCAAAGCAACTGCTTCAGTCCACTTAGTGAAATAATCCGTAGCAATCAAAATCCACTTGTGTCCTTGGCTTGAAGGTGGATTAATAGGACCAATGAAGTCCAATCCCCACTTGCCAAATGGTTGTTCCACTTGAATTGGATATAAGGGCATTGCTGCCAACCTTTGTTTACCTGCAAAAACTGAACATTTAAGACATTTCTTTACCCATTCATGAGCATCCTTGAACATGTTAGGCCAATAGTAACCAACCCTCATAATTTTTAGAGCTGTTGTTCTAGCTACAAAGTGACCTCTAGTAGGGCCATCATGAAATTCTTCTAGAATCTTCTGAGTCTGATCTGGCTGTACACATCTTAGTAAAACATTGTTAAAATATCTCTTGTACAAAATTCCATCAATTATGGCATAAGGGATTGCTTGTAATCTATAATATCTTCCTTTAGATCTGTCCAGGCCTTGTGGACAATCACCAGTGTGCAGATAATGAATCATATCATGCATCCAACTTGCAGGGGGGTCTGGGACAACAGTTGTTTCATTGTTTTGAAGAACTGTCTCAGCCTCTCCTTCAAGTTCCTTGCTGTATCCTTCATTTCCTGCAAGTTTTTCACACAGTCCCTTGTCTCAAACCAACTTGGTTACCTTAATTTGTATGTCATATTCCATGACCTTTGTTATCCACCCTGCTCTCTTATCATTTAAATCTTTATTGAGTAAAAAATCTTTCACTTTTGGGTGAGCAACCATTAATTGAATTCTATTATTTGAAAGCATGTGTTTAAATTTATTTAATCTCCTGATAACAGCTAATACATGCTTTTCAACAAAAGAATATCTTACCTCATAGTCATGCAGAACCTGGCTGAAAAATGCCACATGTTGTTCCATTCCTTCACTGTTTTGCTGACATAGCATAGCTGATATAGTATCCACACTGCGAAATGGATATAAAATGAAGTCCTTATCAAAATTTGGATTTATTAGAATTGGAGCAGCAACAAGTGCTTCCTTTATTTCTTCAAATCTCTTCTTTCCTTCTTTGGTCTAGCTGAAGGGAATATTCTTCTTCAGCATTGCTTTAAGAGGTTGTAAAAGTGCTGCTATGTTCAGAATAAACCTTCTTGCAAAGTTAATTCTTCCCAAAAAGCTCTTTAAGCCTTTCTTATGTGCAAGAAGAGGTAATGCCAGTAATGCAGTAATTCTTTCAGGATCAATTGATATTCCATCCTTAGACACAATGTGTCCCATCAATTTTCCTTCATGAATAGAGAAAATACTCTTCTTTGGGTTCAATGATACCCCAAATTCTCTACATCTCTCAAAGATTAGTCTTAAATGATGAAAATAATCTTTAGTATTTTTAGAAAAAATAGTCACATCATCTAAGTATACAAGCACAATTTTATTAATCAGGCCTTGAAAAGCCATGTCCATTGCTCTCTAAAATGTTGGACCTACATTTTATAAGCCAAATGACATCTTTCTGTATGCTAGTGTGCCCCATTTTGTGGTAAAAGTTGTCTTGTATTGATCTTCCTCTTTCACGAGAATTTGGTTATAACCTGAATAACCATCAAATAAAGAAAATCTCTCTGATCCAAAAACAATCTGCAATATATATTCCATAGATGGTAAAGGATAATGATCCTTTAAAGATGCTCTATTTAAATCATAGAAATAAACACATAATCTAATTTCTCCATTTTACTTTCTAAGAGGAACCAAGTTAGAAACCCATGAAGTATGTTTGATAGGAAAAATGATATTACCTTCAATGAGTTTATTGAGTTTTGTTTTCATGAGCATTTCTAGCTTGGGATTCAATGTTCTTTGCTTCTATCTGACAGGTTTAGCTCTATTGTGTGTTGAGCTAACTCAGGGTTGAAACCTTTCAGATCTTTATATTCCCATGCAAAATTTTCACTGAACTCTTGACAAAGCTGGATGAATGCTTGTTGTTGTTGTTTTTTACATATCCTTCCCAGCTTGAGCAATTTTCCTTTAAAGATCTTAATAGGTTCATAATGTTCTTGCTTTATTAACAAGATGGCCTTGTCCTTTCTTACTTGATCATCAGTATTAAAGATAGATTCCAAGGTCACCAAGCCCTTGGGTAACTTATTTGATCTTAACTGAAGTATTTGATCATCATATTATTGTACAAAATTCTGCTGATTACTTGCAGAAAATTTAGTTTCTTCCATTAAGAAATTTACAATCTGTTCATCACTATCAAACACTTGCCAACTGACATTATTAGCCAGAACTGATGGTCTAATAGCAACTTTGACATATAAAAGAGAGTGAATATTCTTCATTTCAGCAAGAATATCATATTCAGCTCCTATAACAGCTAGTTTGTCAACTTGCTTGTTATCAGTTCTAGGTACAGATATGAGATTAAATGCATAAAACTCTTCAATCATGTCCCAAACTCTATGTATAATTTCAACAAGTCATTTTTTGTAGCAGCAAGGTTTCTGACTTGTTTAATCACTAACTCACTGTCTCCAAACACTTTTAAAAATCTGATTTTTCTCTTCCTTGCCCATTCTAATCCATGAACTAAAGCCTCATATTCAGCTGAGTTGTTAGAATAGCTGAAAGCAAATCTAAAAGATGAATAATATTTCTCACATGTGGGAGAAACTAAAACAGCTCCTCCTCCATCTCCTACGTTGCTTCTAGAACCATCAAAAAATAGTTCCCAAACATTATTTTTAGATTCTACAGTTTGTTGTTTTTTTTCTTTAATCAGATTTGGAATAACTGTATTATTTTCTTGAATCATGTACACACCAAGACCAATCTCATCCATTTGCTCAAATGGATCTGTTTCATGATTTTCTACTGCCCATTGGTCTAGAACCAAATCTGGAATTCCTTCCAAAGGTGTGTTTGGATCTTAGACATGAATTAGATCCTCTTGATAAAAAATGGGAAGATTTGCACTTATAGAACTGAGTGTGTAAGGTTCCAAATGATCTTTTGCCAGTGGTTCAGACTTGATTTTAACCTTGGTTCCATATGTAGTTCTAAAGAATAAATGTGTCCAATCAGATGATAAATATCCTCCTAACTTGGCTGTAAAATCTCTGGATAAGCAAATGGCAAAGGTAGGTGGCAAGTCAATGACATGAATGTCCTGGTATATAACAAAGTTTGGACAAGCATGTAGAGTAAGGCCTAAATTTTTTAACATTCCATCTATACTTACTTCAGTTCCATCCATTTGTACAACACCTCTAACAACAAGTTCATATTTCAGACCTAACTTATCAGGTAGCTGTTTTGGCATAACTGAACTGCTAGCTCCTGAATCTATCATGCAATTATGTACTAAAGAATCACCCACAAGAAATGTGACATAAAATGGTGGAGGTTTGCCTACTAGTTTAGGTTGTTCTATTCTTTTTTCTATTTTATTTGCAATCATAATCTGATGTTGATATGATTTTTGTACCTCATTTGACAAAGACAATTGAGATATAGCATTTTGTAACAAATCCTTTTGTCCTAGAATGTGTAAAGCATCTAAAATAGACATGTTTACTATTGTCTTTTTCATATGATCCAAAATATTAAAAATAGGGCCACTAACCTTTTGCTGACTGTTTATTTTCTGTAGTTGGGTGTCTTGACAAAATGTGCAAATCTTTTGATGTAGAGGCTTGATTTTCTCATTCTGCATTGTAGAAACTATATTTTTCCCTTTATCAGTTGTCTGTGACACATTTCTAGGTTGTTGTTTTCTAGTTTCAGCTTGCTGATTTGTATTTCCAGACTGTTGTTGCAAGTCAACAAATCTTTTTTTCAATCTTGTGTTTGCTGCAATATTAGTAAAAGATTGCTTTTGACTTGACAACTGATTTACACCACAAAATTCATTAGCCTGCCAATTCATTAAAGCCACATCAGGATTAACATATTGAGGTTGAATGTCCAGCTGGTTGTTTACATCACTTGCTAAATTTTTAGTAGCATCGTAGTTATTCTGTACCATCAAAGCTTGACTTACTATTCCATTTGGACAAGTGGCCTGATTATGAGGCTGATTATAGGGATAGCACCATGCATAGTCTTGAACCATGTTGTTCTGTATAGGCACTATTTATTTTGATGTACTGACAACATTTGGATTGTATTATTGATTTGGCCTATTGTTGTAATTTCTTCTTTGACCCTGATAATTTGCCTGATAACCAGGTCTATTTGCTTGGTAAGGGGTTGCTTGGTAAGGTCTGTTATTCTGATTTGTTTGAATTTTCAGACTCACTAAGTCATTACTCACAGTCTGTAGTATTTTTGCTATGCTCTGTTGATTTTATTTCAACTCTCTAAATTCAAAATGAATGGGATCTATATTATTTTGTGTGTTTATTGAATAACCAAAATATGGTATTGCTGAAATATGTGGGGCTATTTTTTATATTAAAGGTTGTATATCTGGAAAAATTGGCATTGGGGGCCTAGGTGCTATCTTACCAGCTTGTATTAAACTTTTTTCTACTCTTATTGCAATATCAAAAGCAGATGGTAAAGTTACCCCTCCCATGGATTGTATCATAACAACAATATTAGAATTTAATGCCCTTAAATAATACAAAAAAGCATGCTCTGGTGATGGTTTCACTGTTTCAAGAATTCTATTCCATGTTTTGTGAAATCTGAAATAAAAATCTATCATTTGCTCTTGTGGAGCCCTCTTAATAGTAGTCATTTGTTCAACTAATGATAAATGATCAGACTTGTCCTGAAATTGCCTATTCAAAGTAGCACCTAATTCATCCCAAGATCTAATTGAATTTACTCTTAAGCCTCTAAACCATTGAAGAGATTTACCTTTTAATGATGTTGCCACTAACCTGATTGCAATGTTTTCTTTAGTGATGTGGTGAACAGTACATAAAGGCGCCACATCTCTAATATGTTTAGTGGGTGTAGTCCTCTCTTCTCTTGTAAAACTTGGTAAACATTTCAATGTAGCCATCAATATGTCATCATTTAGATTCATAGGGATGCCTCCACTAAAAGACACAAAAGGTTGATTTTGAGGTGGTGGTGGATTTTTTCCACCTCCGGGTGGTGGTAACACTCCTCCATCTCCTCCACCAAGAGGTGGTAATACTCCTCCTCCTCCTAGTAAAGACATTGGAATGGGTAAAAATTGAGTTGGTGTTTGGACTGAAACTTCTTGAAATATTTACTGTAATACACATCCTTCAGTAGTAAACTCGAGAAGAAGTGGTTCCTCTTGGAAAATAGGAATCTGCTCTTCTAGTCTTGCTGGTGGAGAACTTACAAATTTCGTTGATGAACTTGCAAACAATGGATTCTGATGTGAAGCAAAGTCAGGATGTGTACTTGGTAGATCTGTAACAAGTGATAAATCTAATGTATTAGCCTCGTTCTCTTCTTTTATCCTCCTTTTTGGTGGAGATAACTGATTATGCTTCTTCTCAGAATTTTTACTTGACCTTGTTTGATATTTTTTCATAGGATGCAAGATCTGATCAAAAAAAGAAAAAAGAAATAAGTGCTTTTGAACTTAAAATTAGTTCAATGTCCCACCGGGCATGCCAAAAACTGTTATCACTGGGAATTGCACCTGTATGCAAAGCTGGTTAAAGCACTGCAATTCCGTGTAACATGGGACTAATCTCAAGTTGTGGGTACCCTATGACGAGATTAGACCTCCAGATTGTGGGCTGGTTCCCTTCAAATGTTCTATTGAGATGTATGTTTTTACTTTTTGAGAAAAGGGAAGAAAGAGACTAAATGAACTCTAAGTGTAAAATGGTGATGCACCTAATATAGATAAAAATAATGCAATCTGATTCACAATGCTTGCTCATAAACCTGACTTCTACACAATCCAGACTTGGCATAAATATCACAAAAATGATTCTAAGGAATGTTTGAAAATAGGTTTTTATGAAGGAAATGGTTTTTTCACAGCATAAAAAGACTATTTCTGTTTACACAACATAAGACTTGTGATGAATTTATGCTTTAATATTGTAAACAATGAGGTGAGACAATAATTTTGAAGGTTTAATAATAAGACACAACAAATTTTTATCAAAATCACTTCAACATTCAACACTAAAAGGAAAGGTAATTCAACTGATCTGAAATAACAAAGGAAAGGTTTGCAAAAAGACATAAGATAACCTGTAACCTGCCAATCTCTCAATAAAACTGTAAAAGTGAGCTACAAGAATTCTCCAATCTGTCTATATCAGAATAAGAATCAAGAACTATCAAAAATAGACTTTTACTTTACAATATATAGGCTTTCTCTCTCCAAGAGGCATGCAAAAAAATATAGACTTGCAGATAACTGCCTCTAAAAATACTCATTCCTGAGCAACCTCAAAAATCCTCAAAATTAGGGTCTAACACTGCCTCAAATTGAGCAAAAATAGCTTCAATTTGGGCTTCTCCATGTGTTTGACCAAAGTTTTGACCAAGGATCCTAAAAATACTCCTAAAAGTCATGCAAAACCTCCTAGGTGGCTTAGTTAACTCAACTAATCAATTTGCATGATTTTGCATGAGCAAAATTGATTGTGATTAAATAATAAAGTAATAAAATATTACTCTATTATTAGTTACAACTTGTGGAAAATAATAAAGTAATTTATAGAATATTACTTTATTATTTATTTACAATTAATTAATGTGTAAAATTGTCCATGATTAGAAGAAAAATATTCTCCTTATCACTCCAATACATTTGCCTATTTTGCAAAATAGGACTTAGGAATAATTACACAATTCCTTATCACTCCAATACATTTGTGAAAAAATATCTCCCTCTGCAAGGAAAATAAAAGAACTCAGTCACTCCTGTAGCACTCTATGCACAAGAGAAAATTGCATAAATATCCTTATCACTCCCTCTTGTTGACATTGTGCACATACATCCATTTCTCAAATCTCCTCATATCCCCATATGCAAAATTTGAAGTTAAGGAAAGAAAATAATTCCACTATGCAACTTGACCCCATGCATATAAAAGATCCATCATATGCTATCATCATCAATGCTACCACCATGCAATTGCAACATCACTACAAGACAAATACCTTATTACCCATATGTTATATCTCAACCATGCATAATGAGCTTACCCTTGAAACTCCATGTATTCCATATGCATAAAATATTGCACCATTATAGATGCTCACCTTATCTTCCACCTTTGTAAACTCTATGTTCATGCATATCATGTCTTAAAACTATGTTCTTCCTTGGCTATTAGTCACCATGCATAAACTTGAAATCCATCCTTGGATGCTTGGAAATGGACAAGGGACTTAGACATGTGATTTTTTACCTCCACCATTCAACCACCAAGGAAAACACCATGCATAAAAGGTTATAAGGCTTATAGCCCTTCCACATGTTATGTCGGCCTCTTGACTTAAAAGGAACCAACCTCTAAAGGGTTATTGTCAGCCACTATGTGTTATGATTGCTAGGGAAAGTCTTGACCCTGACAACAAATTTGGATAAGGTAATAATTGGTTTTCTTAAGTCAAAAAATGCACTTGAGCAAAAGAACCTTCGAACAAAATAGGGAAACAACCCTAATTTTTGCTCATTCACTATTCTTTTGATTTCTCTCTTTGAGCTTTGCAAAAACATGTTGGCCGAGGGTTTCAAGTAGCTCCATGGTGGCTCTAGTTTTCTCCTTCAATGGCTCTAATACATTGTCACTGCCATGAACTCTTCATGAGCTAGGATGAAGGTAATCTTTCTTCTATGTTTGATATGAAACATTTAAATGTTGTAGCTTCCTTCATCTGTATGGCCATGGCCTTTTTCACTTTTATAACAACTCCATTGTTGTGCATTCTTTAATGTCTTCATTCTTTCTCTGTGTGCTTCCTTTCTCAATGGTCTTCATTTGCTCCTCTGGAAGTTTGAGGCCATTGTGAGGCCGTGGCAGATCTTTCTTTCTTGACAGCAACAAGGTAAGCACTTGTGATCTAGTGTATGTAGGTTCATTCTTCTTTGGTCTCACTCCTGAGATAGCATGACAAGATGTAGCTACTTGTGGGTATTGCATTTTATAGAAAAAAATGTTGTCTTTGTTGGCCATGCTTGCATATTTCTTTTTTTATCTTAATTTGCCTTCATTTTTCAGAAACTTGAGGGTTTTGAAGCTTTGAGTTAGGGTTTCAACTCCTCCTCCATTTCCAGAACTTCTACTTGCCATGGCTATGCTTGTCTTTGTTATTAGGCATCAAAGTTGTAACTTACTAGAGGGTTTGTAAGCCATGAAGTTAGGATTTCAACTTCATCATGCACATAAAATTTTTGTAATGCCACGACCACTGTTTTATTTGATCTCTTTCTCGTTACTGTAAGAAATGAAAGATTTGATGTATCTATGAATAAATCTTGTGAATTTGGCAGATGTGTATTCACTCTTTCTTATTTCTTGTTCCTCCTTGTTGGTTATGAATGCATTATGGCATCTTCTTTGAAAACTCTCAACTGTGTTTGCAAGAACAACATTAGGGTTTGGTCCCTTGACATGGGTATACAGCCTTTTCAAAAAGAATGGCTTCTTTCTATGTAGCAACACCTTGACTGTGATCTTGTCTCCATCTATTGGCAAAATTTGAAGGGTTTTGAAGTATTAGAAATGAGTTTTCTCGCTTTACTTCTCATAATAATTCTCACCTCCTTGTGACTGTCTCATACACATTTGTTGATGACTTATTTGCCTTATCATTCCACTATGGCTAATGGGTAGAAGCATATGCTAAAATTCTGTTATGACAGCAGCCTTTTGATATTCTATATAATGGCTTTGACATTTACCTCCATTTGCATCTATAGCATAGATTGCACCATTCTGTAAGGCTCTTCTGTAGAATATCTGTTCAGGTTGCATGAATGTAAGGTTGATGAACCATTTGGCTGTATCATCATCCTTTGAATGTGGGACTGTCTTTCTATTATAAATGGATGTACATCATGGCATAGAGATTAGCTATCTTTTTCTGTTTGTGGCATTCTTGAAATGCACCTGTAACTTGGATAACATGCCTTTTTGTTTCTTGCTGTCTTTCAAGTCTTATCTATAGCATATGTACATGTCTTTATTCCATCTTATATAGTATGCCTTCGTGCATCCTTATACCTATAGTCATCTTTTTGCATACTCAAATCTCTACCTGTACCTTCCTTGTACATCTTCAAACCTCTTCTGGTTGTTCATATCTTTATCATTTCTCATGTTCCTCTGTATCAGAGCAATGACCATTATGATATATCATGAGTGTCTTTTGCTTATATAAACTACTTCACAGGTCACTATCATGACTGTTATGGTGATGGTGATTGTATTTTGATAGCATAACTATCATAGAAGGAAGATGACTATTTGCCTTGTGAATTTGATGTTCTTTGTCAATTATTACTGTAGCACTTGATATAAGTTTTGTTCTTCTTCTGATGCTCCTCCTTTTATTGATGCACCCGTGTAGATGGATATGACAATTTATGATATACTTGACTACTTCATGATCACTACCATGACTGTCTATAATGAAGATGACTGCATTTATTCTTGCTCTTGCAATGTATCTTTTGAAGAAATCATGACATTTTTTGACTGCACTGTATCTCTCCTGACTGCATCATGCATTGCATCCTCGTTACTGTGTGGCACTTCTTCTGTGTGGATCTTGCATGGCATCCTCTCCTTACTATGTTGCATCTACTTCTATGTGGCATCTACTTCTTGACTGCATTGTATCCCCTATAGCTTGCAACTTCAGTCATGACAGTCTTTTGTTTTTGCACATGTAGTTTGACTGTCTTTATCATTCGATGAATAGTGAGCATCCTGTATGCATCTATTATTTGTGTCTTCCACCTTAGTCATAACTGTCTCTCATTTGATCTTGAAAGTTGACTTGATTGTCATGTTGGAGGTCCATTCACTGTGTTGGGGTATTTGCTCATGCATTATATGCTTCATCCCTCAATGCTTGACTATTTGAACATGTTACTACATTTCAAATGTAGATTTTGATATTCATGTATCTTTTGATGGTTTGAAGTTCTGAGGCATTGGTGGTAGCCTTTTGCAAAGTTTATATCTTTTTTTTTTTGGATGACTACACACCCATCTCATACATAATGTGAAGTCTTATTTAATGGTAGTCAAGTTGGCATAGTGTTTTATAATTGTCTTCCATTGTTCTATTTGCTATTCCATGTGGCGTTTACTTGACTACTTCTATGAGACAATTGTAACTTTGAATGTGATATAGCTGTTTAACTTCTTGATCATCTTTAAATAGTATGAGAACAACATGGGAAATACCTGGTATGCAATGTTGTTTCATCTTACTCCTTTGTCATAATGAGATGACCCTTCATAAGATCTATTCTGCAACTTGTTCAAATGATACATAAGTTCTTGTATCCTCCTTTCTCTGTCTCTCTTCTCTTATCAGGCACAATAATTTGAAAACTTGTATCACTCCTGAGATGACTATAATCTAATTTTCTGAATTTATCTTTTTGTTAATCTTGATTCAGTCATATAGTTCTGATTTTTTTCAATCAACTGTAATGATGTCATGATGACATCTTCTTTATGTAAGTTGATTAGATGATGCATGATATAGTTTAGAATGATGCATCCTGTCTTTTTCTGGTACTCTTTTCAAAAATGAAAAGAAACATGCTGGGCTCAAACCCTTGTGGGAGCCACATTTAATTCACATGTTTATTTGTCTTCAAATCAACAACAAAATTTGTCCTATACCTGCACAGTGAACAAACAAGTTAGCATAAAAAAGTACCTGATAGCATTGATTGATCTCCTTCATGATTTCTTCTTGATCTGTATCATTATCTAATCTAAATTCTTATGTAAATGCATGATATGATAGGTAGATGTCTCTGTTTGATAAAAGCATGTGATAACTGTAAACATTCGGAGCACTAACGAGGCTATCCCAAATTGTTTTGTAGGTTTCAACTAGATGGTGGCTTGGATTGAGGCATGAAGACTGAAGACTTGAAGACCAGCTTCAACAGCAACCTCCATCATCAGGAAATGATGGATGTTTAGATTTATCATATGTTCTTTTCTCCTTTCTTTTATCAAACAGATACATAGCTTTCGTGGCTTGTGTGGGACACATTTGAACAGTTCTTTAAAACATTATCAATTAGTTTCTCTAATGCATATGATGTATATGTATTTCCTTTTTAATCATTGCATGAGATAAAGTAATAGATACCTGGATGTATGTTCAAAACATGACATGAAATAATAGTGTAATACAACATCTTTCTCTCTTTTATTCAAAACTGATTAATCTGAATAATCAATTTAGCTTATAACTCTTGAAAGATCAAACTTTGTAGAACAACTGTATCTCTTTGAATGTTTGATCCTTTGACGATCAATTCTTTTGTCATGATAACTTATCAGTCTTGACTGGGCTGATGGGTTATCCTGACAACTGGATCTCCTTTTCAACTTTGTCAAAGTGTCAACCATTCAAGAATGCATAACCTTGAAGTTTTTTATTATTTATTCTAAACAATTATACCTAGGTCCAACTAATTTTTAGTGTGAACAATAAATTAGTAACAATTACAAGCAAAAAATTTGAATGGCAACTTTCCTTCATACTTACCAGATCCTCTTGGCATTCTTTTGGCAATAAGAGCTTCAAGATCTACAGTCTCAATTTCATCATCTTCAAGATCCTTCCTTGCCTTCACAAATCTGTTTGATCTTCCTGAAGAACTTTCACCCAGATCATATCTTTTTTTTCCATACACACTGGCCTTAAATGCAGATTCAGAGTTAGGAAGAGAATCACCAAACTCACTTAATTCAAAAGCTAAAATTTTGCCAACCAGTTGATCTCTTGTAACTTTTGAGACAGTCCTGATCTCCTCTATAGCAGTAACCTTATGTTTGTATGAATCAAGTAAAGATCTGGGCACTTTTTCCACAATCTCTAGTTCTTCCAAAGTTCCACCAGCACACATGATACCACACACAAGTCCATTTATCTTTTGCATGTAGATTGTGATGTTTTCATCTTCACTCATCCTTAGATTTTCAAATTTTCCTCTCAGACTTTGTAGCTTGGCACATTTGACATATTCATCGCCTTCATAAAGATTCTCCAACTTCTTCCAAATTTCATGAGCAGTTTTTAGTCCAAAGACATTTGTCATTTCTGAATGAGTCAGGGCACTCAACAAGGCTTCTTTAGCTTGAAGATTATTTTCAGCATCTTTGAGTTGATCTAGAGTTGTTTCTCTGGAGGTTTATACTCATCCTTGGTTATCACCCAATAAGCATCACCCATGCATTACAAATGACACACCATGTGACTCTTCCAAATAGAGTAGTTGTTCCATCAAATCTCAGACTATCCTTCTTGTAGGTTGACATCCTAGATCTTCTCAGCTGGTTAATATTCTTTTAAAGGAACCTTTCTGTGATACCAATTGTTGGAATTAGGCCAGACAACTGAGAGGGGTGTGAATTAGTTGTCCCAAAACTTTAACACTTACAACTATTTCTTTACCACACAAAACTGATTAATGATATAAACATTTAAAGTATGAATCATCAACACATGAGCAAAGACAAATGAACACAACACCAATATTTTTACGTGGAAACCCAGTTAAGGGAAAACCACGGTGGGGCTAACCCACAAAGATTAGTACCATGTTAAAAGTACTTTAGAAAAATAGAAGGCACATGCCTTCGGGTGCACTACCTAGAGCTCACTTCTCAAAAGAGGCTCACTGCCTATAGGAGGCTCACTGCCTACAGGAGGCTCACTGCCTACAGGAGGCTCACTACCTACAAGAATTAAGTTTATCACAGAGATAATGAACGAAGAAATAGAATTTGTTTCATGCCTGGTTCAGTCCCTTTGAAAGCTCACAATTTCTTCTTTGATCTTCAACCATTTGTCTGTTATATCTTCATCCTTACTTCTCTTGATCTTCTGTACTTCTTTCTCTTTGCTCTAATTCTATACTTCTCTTAAGATTTTATCATTTTCACACACACACACTTTCCACAATTCAACAAGTATTTATATGCTTCATCAACCTTGGAATGAACATCAAGGTCTGCTAATACTTAAATCATTACACTACCGGCCAAACATAGCTGGGACTTGAATCTTCCTCCAACAACACGCCATGCTCTAGAGAATTGCTCTTAGAACATCCGTAACACACTTGAATCATCCGGTCGGCCAAGACTGGGAAGAACATCAACACCAAGAAGGAAATCTTCACCAACGAGCTCAAACTTCAATGTGGACCTCCAACACAATAGTTACACGATCCAGAGACTTCCATAAGCACATTAAAATCAACAAGAGCATTTGCACTCCTCCAAATCATTAGAATCACTTGTATCTTCATCCAAAACCTCAAGTACACTGTCTGCCATGACTGTCACACTAGAAAGATTGCTTGCGGACCTCCAAAGCACGAACCACTTGAGTTGATGATACACACTAACTTCCCAAGCATGCCTCTAGATCTGCAGATCATAATATTTCAATACGGAGCAATCCAGACCAATTTACTGTCACTCTATCTCTTCTAAACACAACAAAACCCAGTTGTACTCATATGGCCATACCTTCTTCAAATCTTGATGTGGACTTCTCAAATCTTGACTGGAGCTACTTCAGAAAATCGTCTACACATCCATGTGGTCCGTATACATTGATCTTCATTAATTTTCTCAATAACCTCAACATTCCAGTCTTCTAAACAGGTAGCAGAATAAGAAACAGTTGACATCAATACAACAAGGTTATGTTGACATCAATGACAACACCGCTTAGGCACATATTTGCAACACTTTTGAGTATTCCATATGCTATAATGGTAATCCTACAGGACCTCCGCATTCAGTTTGTATTCTTGGATTCTGATTGGGTGGGTGACATTGACAGCAGTAGATACACCAGTGCTTATGTGTTTACTATGTTTGGCGGTGCTATTAGTTGGATGAGTAAGCGGTAACCTGTGGTCTCTTTGTCCATGACTAAAGCTGAGTATATGGTAGAAAATCATGCTTGCAAGGAAGCCATTTGGCTTAAGAGATTGTGTTCAGATATTGGTGTTCATGTAGGATAGATTACAATTTGTTGTGACAGTCAGAGTGCGATTTGCCTAGCAAAGAATCCAACTTTCCATGCCAGAAGAAAGCATATTGATGAACAATTTCACTTTGTGTGACACATGGTAGAGGATGGAAAGGTGAATTTGGAGAAGGTGGATACTTTGAAGAATGTTGCGGATGCATTCATGAAACCAGTGGGCACAGAGAAGTTCAGATGTTGTTCAGAGTCTATGGGCCTCTCGGCCTATAGCAGTTAAATCCTATTAATTCCATTGGCTCTTACAAGGTGTTCGGCAAGTGCAAGAATGTTGGGAATTAAGGTGTCTCAACCTTGGTAATTCCTTTTATTATTTCACTGTATTTATTTATTTATTGCCTATTGTGTAATTAGGATGAAAATCCTATGTTGTCATCTTGTGGGAGTTGGCACGGTGATGTGTCATCCTACATGGAAGATGACCACATGTAAATTTGTCCTCACATGAGGAGATAGGCATCCCACTTAGTGGTAGGAACATTTTGACATGTGTCAGCATCTTGGATAGTGTGTAAGGGAATATTGATTGAAATGGTCATGACAAATTCCTATGACAAATCTATGATGCGTAAGAGTCATAAATGGAAGATTCTATGATAGGTGAAGACATGTGTCGAGAAGCATCTTGGAAAAAGCCATCTTTGGGTGCCCCAAGGAGGGTTATGAAATGTTGTAAGAGAATATTCTATTTATAGCTTGTGTATGATGAATTCTCTTACAACTATAAGATATGATAGTTATGATGGATTCTATGACAGTCGTAAGAGTTGTAAGAGTATCTTTCATTACCAAAATTGGGAATAGGTGACCTCTTTGGGATGGGGTGACTTGACAAGTGTCATGAACATCCTATAGTATTGGACAAGTGTCCATAGGCATGGGTTTTGTGCCATGAGGCCATGTTGGACGCCCATCCCAAGATAGAGCCATTTTTGCCTTGTATTTTCTATATAAATAGGTGTTTTGGAGAGGAGATGTATTATGTGATTGATAGGTACTGTTATGTTGCCGGATTATCTCTAGATATGAGTGTCGAAGAATCTTGCAAGAGCATTGGCTCTGTAACTATATTGTAAACCTCATTGTTTAGATAATACATTTGAGCTGTGTTTTGGAGTGTGGGATTTTACACCTATAAGGGTTTTCCCCACATATATCTTGTCTCTCTTCTTATGTCCTACATTCTTGTGTATGTATTTGCTGCAATATCTTTGTTATTGGGTTAATAACACTGTAATTGTAAAGATTGAAAATAATTTGTACTCTTCTCTCCTCATTAGATTAGTATAGGAAGCGATTTTCACACACCTAGCTTCCTTTCAGAAATAACTCTTTTTCAAAATATCCATTCTTCTTGCAATCTCTTCCAATTCTTTTCAGAGCTTTCTGCTCTCCATCTCCTCCCAATATCTATCCCAATATGGGATTATCACGAGTCTTCTTACACTTATACCCATCCTTGTTACTGTTGCAATCCACAATCTCTACTCAATCTTCAAGTACAAACTGCCTCTCCTTTGGTGATCGGTTCACACAACTACGCACTTCACTATAAATTCTAGCACATGTTGCCTCTCCTTCGGCATTCTACCTATGTAAACATTTAATCATTCTCATATACTAGATACCTCACCTAGGGCTTCTTTCTTGTCTGATCTGCCCAATCTTTTTGTACCTCTCCTTTCTTATTAACTTACCAAACTGCACATGTATTAGATTGCAACACTCATACATCAATACCCATTAAATCAAGAACACACGTAGTGCTCGCTGCCCAGATTGTCATGCCCACTTTTTATGAGTGGCCATGACACGAGAAAACACGTCATGCCACATTACCCATGTGGTCATGACATGAACCACCAAAAATTTTCCCCTTAACCCTAAATCCCCATCGCACAAGGTGGGGAAGGAAGACAAGGCATGGATGAAACATCTAGGATGCCTTGTCAGATGAACTAAACCAAGGAAGATAACAAAAAAAATAAAGTTCTAAAAACTTACAATCAATACACAAGGAAGTAAGTAAGTAAAGACACCCATATTCATCTAAGATTAAAATAGCCCATAAATGAGAAAGAGATAGACACGTAAAAATTATCCATACACGAAGGAACAACGTGGAGAATACAAGACATAAAAATTTATAACCAACTTAAAAACATACCGTAAGGGCTTAAGTAAGAGTATGAGGGCATGGATGTACAGGTGGACGATAAGACAAATAGAAGTTATTTTTCTGGAATGCAATTTCCTACGATAAACATATCAACCATAGATGAACAAGAGATAAAATAGAATTTATCTTCCTTAATACAATTTCCTACGATAAAATATCAACCATAGATGAACAAGAGATAAAATAGAATTTATCTTCCTTAATACAATTTCCTACGATAAAAATGTCAACCTTTAAGACGAGAAATAATCCATATCATTACAAGGCAAGAGAATTGAAAACAAGTTTTAGATCCCGCATGGTCTAACTAAAGAACGACAGGGAAAATCAACATAGTTTAAAACACATTAATACATAATTGATGATTATAAACCAGGAGTGAATTTTCCATAATAAGAAGAAGTCAGTGTTTTAATTCCAAAATAATATAATACAATTACAAGGTGGAAGCCACCTTCCCACACATGGAAGAGTTGAACTCCAAGAGTTAAATTACAAGACTAGAAGTAATACATCATGCAACAAAGATCCATCAAAGTGCCCCAATCGGATTCCTTGGACAAAAGAGAGCACATCAAAGGTAAAGACAAAAGTCTCTCCAAGTCTGCAAAGAGAGCACCCACATGGAAACCAATGGGGGATGTTGCTCACCTCCCATCCATGTTGCCATCATCGAATGCAATGGATGTCCATTGCGCACTAGGCAACCCCTGAGCTGCGGAGAGAGGAGATCAGGGTAACACTACCAACATGGCCAAACCACACGACAAGGACCCAAGCAAGACACTAAGGTCGTCCAACAAGATATACAACACGAGGTGGTTGAACAATCGACACAACACCACGGAAATCAATAAAACTAGCGGAAAACTCGGTGAACAATGTAAACACAGGGCATAGTTCCAAAACCCAATTCATCATGAGGACACTCAGGTCTCCAAAACTAGCAAGGGAGGAAATTGAGGCTAACCAAGAGTATCAATACAATTCACTCCAACCTACTAATTTCTTTGATAGGACACTAATCATTGTTTCCATACAACTAAGATAAAAAAAAAAGTACTCGGACCGCAATACATTTTCCCCAACAACACAAACTAATCTCTACCTTAGATACAAGGAGCTCATAAAAAAAAGTGGCAAGGTAAGACTCCATAAGACATGAGGACATGAATATGACAAATCAATGGCATATTAATGCAAGGAATTAAGGTAAGGAAGAAGAGGGAAACCATAATGATCCTATCTTGCACAACATATCTCATATCATCACACAAAGATTCTTCCATATTCACCCTTCACAAGGTAGGTTCATTTAACTCGTTATTTAATTAACCTATTAAAATAAATGAGCTCAATCTGACAGAAAAGACATCCTTCAAATCAACAACACATTCCTATTTTTCTTATTTTGTTCATAGAATTATAAAAAAAATAACCAGAAGGTCACTTATTGTTTTCCCAACATAAAACAGATAAAATAATTTAACAACACATCACAAGAGAAAAGTAAGTAATTGAAATAATCTAGAAAGAGTTCAATGCGGCCCAAAAGCGGGTTAAAGCTTAACACAAGAGGTTTTGGACCGGCTGTCGACATTTATAAGGGGTTGAGATAACAGAAGATACAAAAAGGCATTTTGCCCGTATTTAACTTACTTAAGGACTAGAGCATGCCCGAGTAGTTTACACCACAGAAAGGACAACTGTCGAATAGAACCTTGTTTGATGAAGAAAATCGATTGCCAAATCTGATGCCTAGATTTCATGAACTAAATAACATTCATTCTCACAGAACTGCCAGAGTAGAGGGCAGAAGTATGATATATATATATATATATATATTTTAAAATATCAGATATAATATAAACACAAAAAAAAGAACTAAAACTGCATCACATGACAGGTGTGTTTTAGAGTTTTGAATGGCTACATCGTAATAAGGAGCGATCTACTGTTAAGAAGGCTGTATCATTTAGAGGAGCAATTTAATGCCCTAAAAGCTGCAACATAATAAGGGTGCTCTACTATTTTAAAATTGCATCAAGTGAAAGGCGAGTTACTGTTTTAAAGGGTTGCACCATAAGAAGGAGTGTCTATTGTTTAAACGAGAGAAAACTGCACCATAAGAATAGAGAGATTTAATGTTTACAAGTGACTGTATCATATGCAAGGAGAGATTACATTTTATAAACACTGTACAAATAGGTGATAGATAAGAATGACCGGATAAGAATGGCTGATGCCTAGAATGTTCAAAAATCATGTGGTTGCCATTAATGTATGGCTAGGGGTGAAATGATCAAAAAGTAAGAATAAATTCAGATACCAGGGAAATAAATATCATCCTTAGATGTAAACTTTTCTATTGAATGTTGCACGGGAGCGGCACTCTAGTCTTTGGCTCAGTGATCTTCATTTTTGGGCATTCTGCAACAACTGTTCCTTCTCTTTTTGCCTTCGTAGGGACTGGCTCCTTAGCAAACCTAAGGCACCCTCCAAAAATGCAGGTGCCCCTCTGTCATGTTCTCCCTGTCCAACATGGCGTCGCTCCTTCCAGACAGGCGTGATGCCAGAGAGGGTAGTCCCCCTGCCCAAAAAGAAAAAAAAACCCCACTCCCTCTGCGCCTGCCCCAAAATATCCCTGCCATCCATTTTAAAATTTCCCACCACACCCCCCGAAAGAAAAAAAAAACCTATCTCATTTCCAAAGACCGTAACATGAGAAGGAACAAACTTTCATCGGTCTGCTCCCAAAAATTCCATCGATATTTTCAAAAGACCTTAGGGGAGACGACCCAGCAGAGTAGTATCCTAACTTCACATCTCTCAAAAAAATCATACGTGGCAATTGCGAATCACTCCACAATTTTACAGTAGTTTACTTGGTAACACCCCTTCTTATAACTAAGTTTTCAAGACCACATCATCAAATATGATGTCTCGCCAGATGTCAAATGGTTTCCTTAATAATGACTCCAACAAAAAAAAATGATCAATTATCTATACACAACATCTAAATACAACTTCATTAGGAACACGAACCTTAAATTTATCCATAAAGGAGATGTGGGCATCTACAATAGTAGCACAAAGATTGAAATGGTGTGTTCCCAATCATGATAGCCTTGCAATTGTTAGGGTTAAGGAAGTCACTAGACCTATAGATATGATGAATCAAGTGAGAAGACCAAGGTCGAGGAATTCCATGGATTACTTCATAAAATAAATTAGTAATGGAAGAAAAAAGAACATAAGCTACATACTTTAGGAATTTAGATTGCAATCCATTAACATTATAAATGGCCTCTTTCCCATTACGGTAAACAAGTAAGTTACAAGGAGATGGTGATGATGAGAAGCATGATAGGGCGAACCAATAGGTGTGCATTAAGTCATGTCTTATTGGTGGGCTGATGTGGCACCACATTATTGGTTGCAAATTAAAGGCACACTTCATTCCTTTATTAGTACTTAAAAAAAAGCACTTACGACCTTGAGGTCACAACTAATAGTACTTAACTTTAAAATATATATAAATATATAGGGCCTTAAATGCACAAACACCATCTCAGCCATAGGAGCTATCCCACCTATTGGGTCTTTTCCCTTATAACAAGAAGAGAAATAACTTTTAACCCAACCCAAAATTGTTATCCCCAAGAAGAATTAGAAGCAATGCTTGTTCGAACAAATACACTCCAATCACGAAAATACCTAAAAAGGTTAGACCAAAACAATCGAACCTCTAAACCTTCTACATCATAAGAATAAGATTCAAGACAAACTCCCTTAATCGAAGTAAGATTAAGATATATATGCTTAATTCTAATTATAATATCTCTCGTAGTAAGATATGTCAATGTATTATATAGGCATTATAGAATAGATATTTGCCATACAAGGGAAGTTGTTTGGCAAGAAGGGTCGACCATCCAAGCATAGGGTTTGAGTATGGATTAATTTTATCTGACATGCAAAGAAGGTAAAGGTAATAATTAGTTACTCCCAAGACACACACACACACCTTGACGAGTGACTACAATAGTCTAGATAAAATAACAATAGTATGCCTCAACCTAATCGATCGAGGTTATAACGTGATCAACAATAATAAATAGCCATTACCTCTATTAGCCTCAAAACAAACATACCATCAAAAACCCCATAGGTAGGGCTTAGCAATATTGGTTTTAACTCAATTATTGCCTTAAGTAAGTAAGCTATAGGGCCCCAAGAACAACAAGGGTACCTATGACATTAATAGTTGTGCCAAAGGCATTAGAACCAACACACCTTTAAGTTCATCATGCCTTTCCAAATGGCACCCCAAATCAAGCATGTAGGACCAAGCTAGGATGACTCGAGACCCATCTAGGATGACTACTAATCTAGATTGATCTCATCAATGACACATAAGGTTCAATTGCAACACTTCAAAGCAGCAGAGAGAAGAGCCAAAATAAAAACATGAAATTGAACAATTGTTGAACTACACACACGAAGGGGTGACACGGACATCAAGGGTCTATTCACGCACAAGGATCTTGAATCATAACGATTCAAATTAGAGGCAATAAGGTGGACACTGGTACAACCTTCGACTCAACCAAATAGAGAGGTTTAGGTGACTGACATACCACACGAGAACAAGGTAGATAACTCGACCACTGGCTAGGTAAGGTGAGGGGGTCCAATGGTTCCCTATCTCCTCCTCCACATGCATCCATTGGTCATAGCCCATTCGAAACATATATCCTGTATACATATGTCCTGCACACTCAAGACAACACATCAAATCCAAAAATGGAGATCATAGCCGAAGCAACATATATTGACCAATGAGGACACATAATCTAGTTAGGTTCATATCCATCATACAATTGCATCACAATTTAATCAACTCATTCTATCATTATCTCTAGAACTTTAAAATGAATCAGCACGTACCAATGAGATAAGGGTAGGCCTTACATAGATCCTTTAGGCTCTATGTTCCTTCAACAACCCGTTAATCTCCAAACACACATAAAACTCTAGGATTCTTATGAACATCAAACTACCAAAACCTATAGCAAACGTTTACTGCCCAGATCTTTTAGGGATCTAATACCACTTGATGGCATGAACCGAAGGTTGCCTTTTAATGGAAGACCCTACTGGAAAACTACAACCAGATACTTATCCTCGAAAAATGAATAGGGAAACAAAACACTTCATATACGAAAATTAGCCTACGGATCAAGCCCAACTTAAGTTTCATAACATTCACACTTTCAGACTTGCAGTCACAAAAGAGTCAGAATATAATCCTTCCTAACTAGATGACTAGAACTAGCATCACACTAAAGAACAAAATATGATAACAGACTCAGACAAAGAATAAGAACAGAAACACAACACTTTTAGTCCCAGGACTAACAACTTATTACAAAATTCTTGACTCACACATGAATTGGCCTTCCAAGCATAAATAACATCCTCATTTACAATTCAAATACCTCCAATGGTCTTTATCTTTTCCTACAGACTATCTACTTGCTTATCATCTATATCAGCCTTCTTCTATTTCTTCTAGACGTTCTTCCCTATCGATCCTCAATTTTCTAGCCGCCTGCACTCATTTATTGGCCTCCTCTTTATATACAGACCATTCTCCCCATCAAGACTTCCCAAATTTTGTCTCTTCTTACCCCTCTCGCTACACCCATATTTCTTTTTCCTTATTCTTTGTTGGACATCCCTACAACTCTGATTACTTTATGTTTTAAATCATCAAAATGCAACCTCATAAAGAGGTGTTTCCCTTTCTTCATGGACGCTTCATCTTCCCAAAAACTCTAATTTCTATTTACTTAATTTATCACAAACATTTTGAATACAACATTTGATTAAGAAGGAAATGGGGCCCATACACGTCCAGTCATGGTTTTGTCCAACTCAACTCATGAATTTATTTAGTAGATCAAATCTTCTTCATCGTGGACCACCAGTGAAGGAAATTTATGCTATGCGTTGACAACCTGGACAAATATCATTACATTGGTGAAGGTAGTTCCTTCCATAATCTGCTTGTCACCAAAAATTGGCCTCTTCCTTTTACAACTGATCTCTCTCAAATTTTACATCAAATTTTAATCATGCCTTCTTCCTTGGCTGTTACAGAATGTGAACCATCCTCCAATTTTCATCTGCCCTAACTCTTCATATTCACATTGTCGTTTCCTAAACTTTTTGATTCTTCATCGTGTAACTATCACACTAATCTACCCATGACTGCCTGATTCTCCCTACTACTCATAATTGATTATTCTTTCTGTGCTGAAGGCCACTTGTATTGATCAACACACTTCATGTCACTAAGGCGACAAGAAATCACTTGCACTCTGCTACTTTGATCAAACTAAAATTATTCTTTCATCAACACTATAACACTTACCCCTCTTAATCGAGAACTCATATCTAGCTACTCCCCCTGAGAGGTAGCTCTTAAAACATCAATCTAGATAAAAAAAATGAGGCTTTGGGCACAACTGGACTGATGCATTCTTATGCATCTTAGTTCAGAGTAGGAGGGGTAATAACCCCTAACTTTTCTCTGAGATACTTAAAGGTATCGTTAGGCAAAGGCTTAGTGAAAATATCTGCAATCTGATCCTTTGTGGACACATATTCCATCTTTACTTCATTCTCTGTCACCTTTTCTCTCAAAAAGTGATACCTTATTGATATATGCTTTGTTCTTGAGTGCATCACTGGATTCTTTGAAATGTTTATAGCACTTGTATTTTCACAAAAGATTGCAATTAGATCTTCATACACAACTCTTATGTCCTTCAAACTCTACTTCATCCATAACACTTGAGTGCAACAACATGCTGCTACAATTTACTTTGCTTCTATAGTAGACAAGGAGATTGAATCTTGCTTCTTGTTCAGCCATGAAACCAATCTATTACCCAAGAAGAAAGCACCTCCTCTTGTACTTTTTCTCTCATCAATATCTCTGGCCCAATCTGCATCTATATAAGCACTGAGAGTGAAGTCATTATCCTTTGGATACCATAATCCATGATCTAATGTGCCTTTCAAATACCTCAAGATTCTCTTGACAACCATCACATGTGACTCTCTAGGATCTTCTTGAAGTCTTGCCACAAGACAAATTGCATGCATTATATCAGGTCTAGTTTGAGTTATATAAAGTAATCATCCAATCATAGATCTGTACCTTTTCTGATCAGTCTTAGGTGATTCATCAATTTTTCTTAACTTACAGCCAGTCACCATGGGAGTACATATTGGTTTGGAGTCCTCCATCCCAAACTTCTTCAACAACTCTTTCACATACTTAGACTGAGAAATAAAGATTCCTTTATCTGATTAAGTAATTTGTAGACCTAGAAAGTAATTCATTTCACAAACATAGACATCTCAAATTCATTTTGCATTTCTCCTGCAAACATCATGCACATACCTTCATTACCTCCAAAGATAATGTCATCAAAAAAGACTTCAACAATCAAAATTTGATTATCATTGATTTTGAAATAGAGATTGCTGTTAGTAGTGCCTTTACTGAACCCTAATTGCAACAAATACTTGTCTAACCTTGCATACCAGGCTCTAGGGGCTTGCTTCGGTCCATACAAGGCCTTCTTCAATCTGCATACCATGTCACCTCGATCTGATGACTGAAATCCTTCTAGTTGTTTAATGCAAACTTCTTCTTCTAGTTCTCCATTCAAGAATACAAACTTTACAGCCATCTGGTACACTTTGAAATCTTTGTATGCTGCAAATGCCAGAAACATTCTTATTGCTTCAATCCTTACTAGAGGAGCATAAGTTTCTTCAAAATCTATCCCTTCAACTTGAGAATATCCTTTGCATACAAGTCTTGCTTTGTTTCTTACTACTTCTCATTCATCTTGTTTCTAAAAACCTATTATGTTCTCATCAACAGGTCTAGGAGCCAATTCCCAAGTTTGATTCTTCTTTATCTGCATTAGTTCTTCTCCCATAGCCTTGATCCAAAATTCCTCTTTACATGCTTTGATAACTGACTTAGGTTTAGCCTGGGAGTCTTAACAGTACTTTCAAGAGCCTTTTCTTCTTCAGGTTGACTGTCTTCTTGTTTAACTTTTTCTTCATTTATTGCTTGAAGTCACATCCATTCACCTCTAAGTTCATCTATAGATTTTTAGACAAATCAACCTAAAACTATTCTGTGTTGAAATAACTGTGTTCTGTCAACCTAAACTTATGTTACTTATTACTCTTCAAGCCAATTATCAAAATTAGAGAAAGCCTGGATGTAGATGAAATCAATGATCAATAACCATGTGTTAGAACCGCAGAGTAATATATTCAACATCGGACCAATGCGGACCAAATTACCAGAACATTCAAGTCTTCTTGCATAGCAGACATCTAAATCTGCATAACTCTTCTTTTATCCTTTATAATCATAGTCTCTGTCCTAACTTAAACCTTTGTTGCTAATCCTTTACCTTGTGTCTTCATGCTGAGGCATCATCACCAATCCTTTGGTAGGGGAGAAAATATTTTTCATTAAAGCTCCCCCTGAGCCAAAGCACCCAAATCACTTCTTGGAGGAAGGATCTGTACCAGAGTCTAGTGTAGACCCATCTTTGACTTCATTTACTTCCTTCTTGACCCAAACCTTGTTCATCTCCTTCTTGACTTGTGCCGGATCAACCTTTTCACATGGTTTCTTGAAATTTACCTAAGTATCCTTCTTCATGTTCTTACTTCTGCAAAATCTTGCAATATGTCTATACCCGTTGCAATTGAAACACAATATTTTTCTGACCATTTTTCCTTCCATTCATCCCCAACCTGCATTGGTTAGCCTTATGCCCAGATTTATTGCATGTATAACAGTAGCCACTAAAGGATTTAACTATCCTATCCTTGCTATAGCCATTTCTCACTTGACTTCTACACTCATTAGCCCTATGTCCCATCTTATAGCATGCATAACACCTAATAGAATTCTGACTCACTTTCCTTCTACATACAGTAGATCTATGACCAACTTTATTGCATGTGAAACAATTACCTTTGAAAGATTGGTCATTCCTTCCATATCTATTTCTTATCTAACTTCTGCATTCATTAGCCTTGTGACCTACTTTATTACAGGTGAAACACTAACTAGAGAATGATGGAACATTTTGATTCACTTTGCTCCTACATTGAGTAGCCTTATGACCAAACTTATTGCATGAATTACAATAACCATTGAAAGATGGGTACCTTTGAGCATTTGGTTGTCTGACTAGTAGTCTTCTAGGTCTATTTCTTTGATTTTGGATCTGTTTGTCTTTGTCCTTCTTAGCACTTTCACCTTTCTCAAATCCCAAGCCTTCCAATTTGTCATTAGGTCTCTTCTGACTAGCAATCATCTCATCAAGTTTTGCAGAACTGATCTTGAACTTTGCTTCATAGCTCTTTGCCTTCTCCAACTCTGACTTTAGGTTCACAACTTTTTTTCAAGCTTAGCACATTCTTCTAATTTGTAGTTCACTAACAAATTTAGGTCTTCTTCTACTTTTTCTCTTTCTACAACTTCCACTTTAAAATCATCCAAGGTTTCATTTGCTGATATCAATTGTTCACCAACCTCTTTATATTTTTCTTTAAACTTCTTGACTTTCTCTCTTAATTTTCTAATGCATTCATCTGATTCTTTGACATTTTCCTTAAGATCTCTAATTTCTTCTTCATCTCTTTCTAGGTCTTCAGGAGAAACCTTCTTGCACGCCATCCAGGATCTATCTCGAGCTGTTAGGCTCTTTCCCGAGGAAACCTCGCTCTGATCCCAATTGTTGAAATGCACAAGACAAATGAGAGGGGGGTGAATCAGTTGTCTCAAAACTTTAACCACTTATCAACACATCAAAGGTTCAATCACTATTATTAATATTCAACCATGAAATAATGAAACAAGAAGCTCAACACAATAACACATTCAACACATGAGACACCATATTTTTTATGTGGAAAACCCTATAAGGGAAAAACCACGGTGGGTGTTAGTCCACATAAATAAATATGTTATAACAATACCAAAACATAGAGGCTCACTGCCCAAAATGCTCACTGTAAATGTTGGGGCTCGCTACCAAGATCGACTCACTACCAAGGGTTGGTGAACTGATTTGATAGCATCTACTTCATGCTCGAGTTTATTTCCATTGAAGTGTAGTATAACTCCTCTACTCTTCTCATCTTAGACCTTTTCACTTATCTTCACATTTTCCCACCTAGACTTCTTTTTCGCAGCTTCATTACATGTTTTTATACACTTCATCAACCTTAGAATGTACATCAAGGTTGACATTACATTCATCAACCATTGAAACAATCACTAAGGTTAGAATTACAAACATACATAGAAATAGGTGTGGACCTAATAAAAATTAGCTAAGGGAAAGATGTATGCGGATCATGCTATTCCTTATCTAGGACTCAAATTCAATCTTCTATGCCACAACATGCTTCCACAATCTTAGATGTATCTCCACAAGTAGTGAAAACAACCAAGTCGGCCAAGACTGGTGTTAACACTAAGTCTTCTAGGAACAATCTTCATCCATGATTCAAATTTCTCTTTGCAGACCATTCCAAAGGTAGGAACATGATCAAGAGACATCCACAAGCACATTGTAATCATCAAGAACATCTACACAACCTCTAATCACTTTTTCAAGAAGATTTTTCAAATCGGAGCACTTGAACATAACTGTTATCCACTGTCATAAAGAAAAGTGCTTGCGGATCACCAAATCATGAACCATCGGAGTTGAAGGAACTTATCATCATTACAAACTTGATTCCACAACCATAGACTGAAATACTTAAATGTGGAGGAATACAAAGCATAATACATTCTCCTTGTCACCACCAAATATATAGAAAAAATAGTTTTCACTCTGGTGAACATAACTCACTCAAATCTTCATATTGGGGGCTCAAACTTGGAACATAGCATCTTCAAACATGCCTATAAATAACTTCCAATCCACAGACAAAGATATTCATTCTACAAGAAATGTGGAGAAATCTACTAGACTATCCTGCTATAAACAAGAGCACATTTGACATCAATGACAACACAAATATGTTGACATCAATGACAACACCGGTTAGGCACATACTTGCAACAACTTTTCCTTCAAAGATCTCACTATCTCACATTGGGATTGTAGATAAAGGCTCGAGTGAAGATTGGTTTCAAGTTGAATCTATCCATTTATATAATAACACATGTGGAAGGATTGAAGATGAGTTCAAATTCATTCTGTTTTATTTTAAACCTTTGCTTTCCTTCATTTCCTTTTTATCTCTTTTTATATCATGTTAGATTAAGATTAGTTTAGGATTTGATAGTAAATTTCAATCAAAGAGGTATATAAATTTGAATGATTTTTGAGGTTTAAATGATAAAATCTTGTTGTATTAAAAAATAGGATCAAATTTTTTAAAGTTGTAATAAAATTCATGAATGACTTTTCATCTTTCAAATTGTAAAATTCTAATTCTGAAGAACATGACTTTAATCACATTCTGATGTGTTTGTAAGTAAAACTAATGATTCACACCAACTCATAGTGATTTTTTTGCACTAAGTGAGTCTCTTTTTCATATGGATGATTCATATGTTCATTGTAGCCCCTTAAATGGGCCAACCAAAGTGCTCTCTAGCTAAGTGATTCTGGTAAACCTCGTACAACAACTGATGAAGAATGTTGAGGATATCCACCTTCCAAGTAGGGGAACCTTTGTCATTCCAACCTGTGACACTTCACAACTTACAAGAAAGTTGGTGTGTTAAAAAATACATTAGTGGGTGTCAAAATAGAAAATAGGAAGGTAGTGTGCTCGCCAACCTAATATGATAGTTTTAAAAGCATGACAAGATGATGTAAGTGTTAATGGGGGAAGAATGATTCCCCAATGTAATATGATGATATGGAAATGGAGTTTGTATTAACTTCAAATAGAGTTTATAATACAACAATATCAATCTCCTCTCTAGTTTTCAATCTGATAGTGCATGTAATACTCTCATACACAACTGTAATACAATATCCTTATAAAATAGGTTGCCTTCTAGGGAAATAAAAATAAACATAAATCTCCACCTTCAGATCTGTGACCTAATGATGAATGGTCCAAATTTACAATAGTAATTTATATATAAAACGTCGCTTCTGGGGGCATTGCCCCTGAATCCCCATCGAGACAAGTGACCCATAGACCCCTCATTGGGGGGCCATCCCCCCAAATACCATAGGGGGGTACCCCCTGGCAACCCCCCAGATAACCTACATCTATTAGGTAATGGGATCAAACATGCATTTGAAACAAGATCACTACTTGGTGAATACTTCATCCCTTATGAATGATTTACAAAAAATATTAGGAGTAATTAATTACAAAGCATTTACAAGGTTTATGGTACCTTAATCATAAAATTCTCCCACTTGACATCATACATTGTAAATACATCCATAGGAAAACATAAAACAACTAAGCACTAGGAACAAGGTCCATGGCCTTCCTGCACCACGTAAACTTTTCTGTGCTCACAGGTTTGGTAAGTGAATCTGCAACATTCTCTTGAGTTGAAACCTTCTTTAGATCAATCTATACATTAGAAATCATTTCACAATAAAAATGGTATTAAACATCCACATTCTTAGTCCATGCATGATACATGGGGTTCTTGGCCAAACATATTGCACTTTGGCTATCACAACCAATCTGAATAATCCTACAATCAAAACCAATATGTGTACACAATCTCTATAACCAAAATACCTCCTTAGAGACATGAGTAGTAGCCATATACACTGCTTTGGTGGTGGATAAAGAAATGGTGGGCTGCCTTTTAATCATCCAACTCAGAGCTCCTTCAAACAAAGTAAACACATATCCACTAGTGGACATTCAACTATCCAAGTCACCTGCCCAATCTGCATCAATAAAACCCTATGTTTCCAATGTCTTATCTATATTGTTAGTATTAGAATAAACCAAGCAGTAATTAGAAGTACCATGCAAATATCTTAACATCCTCTTTGCATAATTCTAATGTTGTCTATCAAGGTTAGACATAAACATGCTCAAAACTCCCACTGCTTGGGCAATATCTGGTCTAGTGCAAACCATTGCATACATCAAACTTCCTACAACACTAACATATGACACATGAGACATATCCTCTATATCATCTTGATTCTTAGGACACATATCTAATGAAATCTTAGTACCAACTGGTAAAGGAATTGTAACTAGATTAAAATCCTGCATGCCAAATTTGTACAAAATAGTATTCACATGCTTACTTGTGATTACCAAATCTTTGTGTTATCTTGATCCCTTTTGATCTCCATTCCCAAAATATACATGGCTACCCATAGATCCTTCATGTCAAATGCACATGAAAGTTGAGATTTCATCTCACTGATTGTACCCTTAGTGTTATTGAAAAATAAAATATCATCCACACACAAGGCAATAATCAGAATATGATGATCAATACATCTAATGTATACATAGTGATCTTCTTCACTTCTAACAAATCCCAATTTCAAAACAAATGAATCAAACTTCTGCTACCACATTTTGGGGGATTGTTTTAAACCATAAAGAGATCTTTTTAACTTGTATACCCAGTGTTGTTTCCCTTTTACCTCAAAACATGTAGGTTATTGCATATAAATTTCTTCTTCTAGATCTCTATGTATAAATGCAGTCTTACCATCCATTTGCTCAATTTCAGAATCATAGGATACAACAATGGATAAAAGAAATCTAATAGAAGATAATTTAGCAACAAGAGAGATGTTGGCAAGAGACAGTACTTCGCATGAAAAGTGTTGTCATTGATGGCAACTAAGACTATTCCACTCATCCGCATAACATAATTTGTTCATACCGGAAGTCAGAATCAGAATTTATCTAAGTCCGGGTAGCTAGAGACAAAGCATGTGACAAGGTCCCATATCTTGGTATGGATCTCTCTGGTGGTAAATCAGAGTATGCTACGGATTTGAAGGAGTCATAAGGATTGTCAGGGAAATCTAAATCCAAAATTTTAACCTTTGGTGATGAAGGATTCAAAACTTATTTGCATCTGAGTATAGGGTTACAGTTTGACAATAGAAGAACATGCCGACCTTGTAATTGATCTCGGTTTCAGATAAATGGAAGTTGTCAATTGGACAATTTGTAATGATCAATGATAGTGACTAACATTATTGATGATTTGTGAATGCAAGTTTTGATCTGTGTTACAAGTTATGCATGGATGTAGTTGACAGAGTAGAGTCTTCAACAAAGTTTTAAGTGTTCTTGAAGCCAATTGAAAAATGATTGAATATCATGATGTAGATATATATATAGCTGATGGATTTAAGTGATTTGTGTGTGGTGTGTATGGTGATGGAGTAAGTACGAAAAAGGAAGATCAAAGAGCGAAAGAGAAGAGATCTAAGATCTAGATGATGGCAGAGCAATAAATAGGGCAGAGTAAAGATGAAGTGTATCAATTCAGTATTTTGTGCTTAACCAGAACTGAACCTTTGCATTTGTAGATGCTAATTATCAGTTCAAACACATTGTAATCTTCATTCTATAGGCAGTGAGCCTTCTTTTGAGTAGTGAGCTTTGGGCAGTGAGCTCGAATGCATGTGCATTCCCCTTTTGTAATACTTTTAACAAAGTATAATCTTTGTGGGTTAACCCTCATCATGGTTTTTCCCTTAACCAAGTTTCCACATTAAAAATTCTTGGTGTCAAGTGTGTAATTTGTGTTTCTGCTCATATGTTATTGATTCATGCTTTCATGGTTATTATAATGATCTGCTAATAAGTAATAGAGAAGGATTAAATGCAACTAGTGTTAAAGTTTTGTGACAATTGATTCACCCCCCCTCTCAGTTCTTTGCCTTAATTCCAACAATTGGTATCAAAGCAAGGTTCCTTGGAAGAAGCCTAATAGCTTGAGGAAGATCTAGGAAGAAGTTACAATGGGTTCACTTAGAGAACAACTTCAATTGGCTCTAGAAGATCTTGAGCAGACCAAAGCAGAAGTAGATGACCTGAAAGCAAACCTTAAGAATGCTGATGATTGCATTGACTTACTAAAAGATAAATTAAAGAAATCATTGGAAAAAAGGAGAGAACCACTTCATTAGCTAGCTAATCTTACTAAAGAAAATGGCATGAATTAGGCTTTGGAAGAAAAAACAAAGGAATCTGAGAAGCTGACAAAATAAGTTTCTATTCTAAAACATGAGATGGAATCTAGGACAATGAGGCCAACTAAATAAATTGAGAAAAGGAAGAAGACTTGAATCAAACTCTAAAAGATAGAATTGAAGAATGCTACAGATTGGACAGAATAGCTGGCCATCTAGAGTTTGACCTACAAAAAATCAGAGACAATGAAAGAGAACTTGAAAGGCAAATTGTCATTCTCAGAAATGACTTAGAAGTTGCAAATGAATACAAGTAGAAGTTCAAAATAAGCTCAGCTAAACTTGAAGCAATACTTGAGTGTCAGAAGAAGGCTGATGATAAGCATGGTCTTGGGTATGAGAAAGGTGAAAGCTCTGGATCTGGACAAAGAAGTTCTCAATCAAGGAATAGAAGAAACAAACCTAGAAGACCTTCGGTAAGATAGCCTAATGCTCAAAGATATCCATCATTCAATGGAAATTGTTTCAATTGCAATAAATTTGGTCATAAAGCAACAAAGTGTAGAAGCAGAGAAAATCAAAATGGTCCATCCCTCTCCAGACAATGCTTCAAGTGTAAAAGGTATGGTCATAGATCAAATGAATGTAGAAGTATGATAATAAATAACTCTAAAAATAGAGGAAATGGCAACTCTTTCAATGGATACTATTTTTCTTCCAATGGATTTGGACATATGGCTAATCAGTGTAGATCAAGAGGAAATCAAGTATATAAGCAAGGAAATGTTGTGTGCTTTAATTGCAATAGATCAGGTCATATTGCAAGATCCTGTAGCAAGAATGGAAGAAGAGGTCCAGTAAACAGAAAACTAGATGAGTAGAAACAAGACAAAGGCAAGGGAAAAATTGATGTGAATAAGATCCAAAATGAGATGAATAAAACATGGGTAAAGAAAGTGAAATGAATTTTGACAATGGGTCTGCACTGGAATCCAGTGCTAACAATTCCTCCAGGAATTAAAATTAGGAGCTCTAGTTCAGGGGGAGTTGCATTAGAAATCAAATCTCCCCAGCCAGTAAGTAGGTGCCTGAATCTGGCACAATGAATGAAGCTTGAGAAGCTTATGACATAACTTTCGAAGAAACTTCTTGAAGAAAAGAAGTAAATGTCTAATTGCAGAGCAATTGAGGCCTGAATATATGTAGAAATAGTGTAATCGGATGTGTTAGGGCAGAGCATTTATTACAAAAACAAATAGGGTTTTGTGGAGCATAAAAAGGTGTTCACTCTTCATTTGAATCACTTTGCATTCGATAAGAGCAAGAAGAATAGTGTCTAAGTTGAGATTACAAGGAATTGAAGTGTGACCGACAAATTTATCCGTCAACCCTAATTTCATAAAAAAGGGTATTTATTTGCAAAGCTTTGAACTTGCAATCTTTTTACAATGGCTACACCTTTGGTTGTTGATATTACTGAAAGGCCTCGACCCAAATTTAAGAAACATCCACACAAATCAATAGAAGTCGACCCATTAGGTGCATTTTCAAGTGTTTCGTATGGTGTGCTGCATATTGAAGATATTAGGGTTTATATTCATGCGAACATGGATGAATTTGGGGATTCAAGGTTTGTAAATCTATTTGAGAGTCATCTAATGGATGAAAATCAAGATCTCAAACCCAAGTACAAGGCACTACATGATAAACACTTTATTCAGATTATAGGGTTTCCAACGTTCAATGAAGATGAGTGGGTCCGGTATGTTTTGAGTCGGATGCATGATGAATTCATATGGTTGTTAAAACCATTCAAAATTACCAAGGATGTTATCAGAATTGTGATTGGGTTAAATTCAACTGGTGGATTACCCATGTTGATATCTGTGAAAAACCAAACTATTACCGATGAAATCAGTGTAAAGTTTGACAAGAGGGCAATGACCATCGATGAAATTATAGAACTGGATGTTAAGTTTGCTTCCATGGTGATTGGCTACAAGATTTATCACTCCAACAGGGAGAATTCTATCTTTGAAACTGCCATATATGCAGCATATAAAATGTTGAAGGAGAATGCAGATTATGATCTATGTGAGCTGTTACAGAACCAACTGATTGAGAACTTGAACAAAATCAAGAAAGATAAGAAAAACACTTTTAAATATGGTACATTGGTTCTATGTTTGTTCTTCTACTTTATGAATGAAGTACCTAGAGTAAAGGGTGTGCACTGGACCAATGATGAGCTAGTTGCTATTCAAATCAGAGATCACCTACGCAACATTGGAGACTATAAGGCAGAGAAAACTGCAATATGGGGATACTTCAAGAACTTTCAAAGTATGATGTATTCAAGGGAAAGAATCCCTAAATCAGTAGTTGAGAAGTACAAGGATGAAATCTGCTCTATGGTAGACACAGATTAGTGCCTAATGGAGGCTATGAAACCCAAAACTATTTGGATCATGCCTATGGGGTATGAAGTGGATGACAAAATTTTGAATATGTATGCTCAACACCTTTTGAAGAAACCAAAAGACACAACAGTTGAAAGGTTTGGGACATATGAGGAACTAAGTGTAAAACTACATGATGAGCTCAGCAAACCTGAAACCAAAAGGAAAGTAAGAAAAGAAGTTGAGTAGTTGGCTGAGAATCTAGGCCTTACAAAGGAAGCTGTGAAACAATTTAGGGAAAGAACTAAAAAGGTTGAGAGAGAGAAACATGATAAGAAACAAGGAAGTGCTCCAGTAGAACCCTCTTCCACATCAAGGACTACTCAGAGCTCTGTTGTTACCTCCGTTTCCCCAAAACCTGCCAATCCTAAGAATCCAGAAGGCAAATCATATGGAAAAGAAGGAAAAAGAGTGAAAAGAAAGGCCACAAGAACCTATAAAAGCACAAAAATTGATGAAGAGGAAACATATTCAGATGTTGAGGTAAAGGGCTTGAAAGCCTCCGGACAAAAGTTGCCAAGGTGACTGAGGAAAAACCCTTTGGAAGCAAAAAGGCAAGCAAAAGATAGAAAATAGATACATATGTTGAGAAGCCCACACTTTCCGTGGAAGATTTAATAAAATCAGTCACTGTGGATGGAAATTTGAAACTTGTGACTAAATTTTATGATGAATACAGTGATACAGATAAGAGGGTGTTAGAGGAAGTAATTGTTAGATATCTGAATATCTATAAAAAGGCCCTAAGATCCCTCAAAGTCTTGTAGACATTTTGGAGTTAAGGAACGAAAATGCAAAAGGCAAGGATTTAGAGCTTAGAGAACAAGTATTGATAAAACCATGCCCTCAGATCACTCAAGCTCAAATGAATATGATATTCAAAGAAGTGAAGGATGAATTCAGGAGCAAGAAGAGAATGAACAAACTGATGCTTGGTGAATTAGACCAAATAGTTAAAGAAATATAGGATATACTTCTGAGTGCATTGAAGAGACACAATCTACTATTTGTTGAGGAGGAGACTTATGATGGGATTGATTCATCAATCCCAGATATTGAAGAAATGAAAATTGATGACTAGCATATCAAGGTTGATGACTCCTCTATTCTGGAAATGGAGCAAATTAACAAGGAAGATATAGAGATGGTGGATAAAACTGATGATACAGGAGATACTCTAACTCCTCCTAATCAAATCGGAAAAGAAAACAATGTTGAGAATACTGCTGCTACACAAGAACCTCCGAAAGAGATTACAAATTGTGAGGACAAAGGAAAGAATCCCACTACAAATGACACAGAGAAAGGTAAATAAGAGAAAGAAGAAGTTAAAGATAAAGCTGAAGAAGATGGTGCAAATGTTAATGCACCCAAGGAAAATAGTCCTAAAACTGAGAAAACTCAAGGAAAGGAAGATAACCCAAAAATTGTGGCAAGAGACACTGCAGATGCAGTGAAGAGCTTCTTAAGTAAAGAGATGTTAGAGTTTGATGAACCAGAACTGATCCAAGGACCACTCAACCTAGATACTATCTCTCCAGTCCAAATGATGAAGATAGCATCTTTCACACAAGCTAAGGCAAGTGAAAAGATATTGAAATCCCACATTGAGGATAGTGAGCTATTAGGTATTGCATCTGGTATATTAGAGAAGATAATGCCAACCTTCCAGAAGAATCCATCTGATTCTCCCTCCGGTAATCTAAAGAATCTTGTAAATTCTGGAAGTATACATTTTGAGTCTTTTGAGAAGTATGCAGACTAAAGTCAGGAATGAAGTTTTGGACAAGAAATTTAGTGAAATAAAGAGACTAATAAGGAATGAAGTTTTGGTATTAGTATAAAGAGTATTCAAAATGCTCTAAGTGATGGAGGTGATATATACAAATTTTGTCTATCCTGGCCCAAAGTTAGTGAGGATATTGAGAAGAAGATAAAGAAGCAAGAACAAAAATTGTTAAATCTATCTCATAATTTTGATCCTCTAACAGTTTCTCCTATAAGTCAAGAATGTCAAGTAATCAGCTTGACTGATGAAATAAAGAAGCTTGTTAAAGAAAAAGGCAATATTCTAAAGAGAATGTGTGAGCTCTAGGGATTGATTGCCCCCAAGTTAGAAACAATGTTTAATACATTATCAAAAGCTCAAACTGCAGTTCAGACAAGTGATCCTTCAGATCTGACAAAGGCAGAAGCATATACATTTCTACTGAGTGGACACATCTCAATTTTGGATGGCATGAAAAGAATTTGGGCCTCTATACTTGAGAAATGGAAAAGTAGTTTTACAGATATTCTCAAGTCCATGTAAATATAACTTAATGATGGTGTACATATTCAGCAGTGTATACAAAATTTTTGAGAATTTTGGCTTATGGACCCTATCCTTTGCCATTGATGTCAAAGGGGGAGTGAAGAACAGTGAAAAATGAGGAATCTAGCAAAGGGGGAGCTCTAGAATCAGTGGAGAACATAAGAGTATAGAGTAAGGGGAGTAACACTTAGTCATTTTTCACTAAGTGTTGCCATCAATGCCAAAGGGGGAGATTGTTGGCAAGAGACACTGCTTTGCATGACAAGTGTTGTCATTGATGGAAACTAAGACTATTCCACTCATTCGCATAACATAATTTGTTCATATCAGAAGTCAGAATCAAAATTTATCTAAGTTTGGGTAGCCAGAGACAGAGCATGTGATAGGGTTTGGTATCTTGGTTTGGATCTCTCTGGTGGTAAATCAGAGTATGTTGCGGATCTAAAGGAATCATAAGGATTGTCAAGGTAATCTAAATCCTAAATTTTAACCTCCGGTGATGAAGGATTCAAAAGTTGTTTGCATCTGAGTATAGGGTTACAGTTTGATAGTGCAGACAGTAGAAGAATAGGTCGACCTTGTAATTGATCTCGGTTCTGGATAAATTAAAGTTGTCAGTTGGATGATTTGTGATGATCAATGATAGTGGCCGACATGATTGATGATTTTTGAATGCAAGTTTTGATCCACGTTACAAGTTATGCATGGATTTAGCCAACAGAATAGAGTCTTCAACAAAGTTCTAAGTGTTCTTGAAGCCGACTGAAAAATGATTGAATATCATGATGCAAATATATATAGCTGATGGATTTAAGTGATTTGTGTGTGGTGAAGGAGTAAGTGTGAAAAAGGCAAATCAAAGAGCAAAAGAGAAGAGTTCTAAGATCTGGATGATGGCAGAGCAGTAAACAGGGCAGAGTAAAGATGAAGTGTATCAAGTTGGTATTCTATGCTTAACCAGAACTGAACGTTTACATCTGTAGATGCTAATTATTAGTTCAAACACATTGTAATCTTCCTTCTGTAGGTAGTGAGCCTTCTTTTAAGTAGTGAGCCCAAATACATGTGCATTCCCCTTTTGTAATACTTTTAACAGAGTATAATCTTTGTGGGTTAACCCCCACCATGGTTTTTCCCTTAATCGGGTTTCCACATTAAAATTCTTGGTGTCAAGTGTGTAATTTGTGTTTCTGCTCATATGTTATTGATTCATGGTTTCATGGTTATTATAATTATCTGCTAATAAGTAGTAGAGAATAATTAATTGTAGCAAGTGTTAAAGTTTTGTGACAACTAATTCACCCGCTCTCTTAGTTGTCTGCCTTAATTCCAACAAGAGAAAATTTCACCAAAATTGACTCCCTCTCTCTGAGAGTAGCCCTTGGCTACCAGTCTAGCCTTGTACTTCCAGTCTAGCCTAGTACTTCTGTAATGAACTGTCAGCACCAAATTTATTCTTGAAGACCCACTTACATCCTATGGCCTTTCTTCCTTTGGGCAAATGTACATGATCCCTGGTGTCACATGAGTCTAAAGCCATCATCTCCTCCTGCATGGATAGCTACTAATACTCACTATCATCTACATGAATAGCTTCCCTATAGGATCTAGGTTCATTATTAGTACTCAATAAAACAAATACACAATGGAAATTTGGCGGGCTACACATATCAACTGGATTTTGATGTCTTGTGAATCTTCTCAAGGGTGGAGAAATATATTCTTCCTCATGTTCTTTTGTATGCTCAAATTCTTCTGTAACAATAGAGTCTTCCTCATCTAAACTTTAATTTGAATCTTTTTCTTCTTCTCTATCCCCTAACCCATCATTTTGTTCTTATGTGCATTTTCCTGCTATAAATCAAAATGCACTATCCTCTTCCTTTCTTTTTCTTCTGGTTGTATAGGATCATAAATAGCTCTAAGTTCCCTAAAAACCACATCTCTAGAAAAAATAACTTTTCTAGTTAGAGGATCCCAAAGCTTATAAACTTTTACAATCTCACCATATCCAATAAAGATACATTTATGTGCTTTTGGATCCAGCTTAGATTGCTTTTCCTTAGACACATGAACAAAATCCTCACAGCCAAAAACCCTTAAATGTGAAACAAAAGGTTTCTTACCTATCCACACTTCATAAGGTGTTGAATCAAGAGCTTTACAAGGAGATATATTTAACAAGTAAGAAGAAGTACTCACAATTTCTGCCTAAAAGCATTTATCCAACTATGCATCACTTAACATACTTCTGACTCTTTCCATTATTATCCGATTCATCCTTTCTGCAATACCATTTTATTTAGTGTATATAGAGTTGTATTTTGTCTTATGATACCTGCATGCTTACATAACTCATCAAACTCCATAGAGCAATATTCCCCTCGATTGTCATATCTTAATATTTCTATCTTAAGTCCTGATTGCTTCTCTATTAAGACTTTATACTCCTTAAACTTAGTGAAAACTTCAGATTTATGCTTCATAAATAAATCCACATGAATCTAGATACATCATCAATGAAGGTATCAAAATAACAATATTTTCCAATAGAATCATTATCCACATGTCCAAACACATCTAAATGAATAATTTATAATTTCTCTTTCACTCTATTGCTTCCTAAAGGAAAATAATTTCTGTTCTATTTATCAAACACACAATGCTCACAAAAATCAAAGTGCTCATCAGAATATGAGAAACCATCGAACAACTTTTTATTCATAATTGTTTTTAAAACATTTTCACTTGTGTAGACCAATCTCCGGTGCCACAACATACATGTATTTTTAGCAGTTTTAGTTACATTAGCGGATCTACAAACTGTTGTGGCCTAAAGCCTAAACATAGTTCCCATCCTTGTTCCCCTAGATACCACCATGCTTCCTCTCACCAATCTGCAACCATGCTTATTAAATGTTACTTGCATTCTTGAATCATTCAACTTGAAATAGAAATAAGATATCTAGCCAATCTAGGAATATGTAAAACACCAAGAAGGATTTTAATCCTCCCATCACTGAAACACAAGTGTACCTTTCCCTGGCTAACAATTGGATATGTAGAGTTTTCCCCAAGGTAAACATTACCTCCATCATATTTCTCATATGTGGAGAACCATTCCTCATGAGGAGTCATATGATACCAGCAACATGAGTCAATCAACCATTGTTCATTAGACATACAATTACATGTAGAAAGTAAAACTTCATCACCTGCATTTGAGGACATTTCAGTAGAGGAATCCCACCATTTCTTTAGATTTCTGCATTCTCTTTCACATGTCCTCTCTTACCGCAATTCCAAAAATTAACTTTATACTTCTTCACAGGAGTTTTAGACTGACCTTTTTATTCTCTGGGCCCCTTGTGATCTCCTTTTGATCCTCTTTCCTTAGATCTCCCCTTGACATTAAGAGCATCCACTGAGCTATCCATAGCCTTCTTCCTCATTTCCTATGATAGCAGACTTGCAGTAAGGGCATCCATCTTTAGATCTTCGAGGTTAGCAGTGATAGCAAGAATGAAATTCTCCTAAGACTCAGGCAAATAACAAAGAAGCATACTACACTTATCTTCCTCATCTAACGCAACATCCACAAAAGATAACTAACTTAGAATCAAATTAAATGTATTCAAGTACTCAGCTACCAAATCACCCTCCTTTATTTTAAGGGAAAATAACTTTCTTTTGAGATACAATTTATTTACTAGGCTCTTGGTTTGATAGATTTCACAAAACTACTTCCATAATTCAAGTGTAGTCTTCTCAATAGAGACATTCAATAGGACAGAGTATGCAAGGCATAACTAGATTATACCTTGTGCCTTTTTGTCCATCTTGTCTCATTCATCTTGACTGATAGTATCAGGTTTCTTCTCTTTTGTTGCAACCAACCATTGATCTCTTTATTCAAGGAGATCCTCCATTTTTAGCTTCCATAGCTCATAACTCATTCCATTGAATTTTTTAGTCCAATTGGGATGAGGATGCAGCCATGGCTTCTACACAAATCTATAAAAGAAAATTAACCAAAACTCTCACTACATGTCAAAAAACCCTCACACTTGCACCTAAGACACAAAATTGGCCATGATCTGATGCTAAATGTTAGAAATGAAGGTAAACAAATATAGAATGAAAATCTGATTACAAATATAACTATTGATCTACTGCAGAACCAAAATGGAGATAGTATGAAATCAACACAAATAAATAATGGAACAAGAGATCAAACACATAACACATTGTTTATGTGGAGAAACCCTTTTGAGAAAAAACTCCATACAAGAAGAGATGCACTTGTCTATATTAACTTCAAATAGAGTTTAAAATACAACACTATCAATCTCCTCTCTAGTCTTCAATTCAGCAACGCTTGTAATACTCTCATATATAGTTGTAATACAATATCCTTATAAAATGGGTTGCCTTCTAGGGCAAGACAAATCAACAAAAACTCCACCATCAGATTTGTGACTTAATGATGAACAATCCATATTTACAATGGTAATTTATATATGAAATATGGTTTCTGGGGCATTACCCTTGGACCTTGATTGGGACACGCAACCCTTGGACCCCCCGCCAGGGGGCCATCCCCCTAGACCCCATAGGGGGGTTACCCCCATGCAACCCCTTGGATAACCTACATCCATTAGGTACTGGGATCAAACATGCGACTGAAACAAGATCGCTACTTGGTGAATACTTCATCCCTTATGAATGATTTACAAACAATATTAGGAGTAATTAATTACATTGGGTTTATAAGGTTGAAGGCACCATAATCCTAACACATTCGAGACCATGATGATAAGGCTAATAAATAGCAAGATAGACAAATCATGTGATCTATGTATGGTAAAAGGTTATAAATATAAGCATCAAGTAATCAAAATAGAATATAGACATCATAAGGAATGGGGTCATGAGTAGATAAGAATAAGGAAATTATCATGGTAAAAAGTAAGTGTGAGGATGCATGATAGTCATAAAAGTAGAAAATAAAGAAAAAATATAAAAATAAAAGTGACAAGCATACAAAAGGCATACAAGATCAATGGGAAAATGATAAGAATAATGATGATCAAATAAAGGAAGTAAACTAAACGCCCCCAAGTGGGGGAAGGTAAGCATGAACTGAGATATAGATAGTGGAATGAGTGTGTAAAGGACAAAAAATGACAAAATAAATAAGAAAAATAAGAATAAAAAGAAGGAATATAGGTATATAAGCATATAATATGCTCATGTATCATTGAACAAACATAGGGAGATCATCTTCATCCCAACACGTGTCATCATATTTTTATTTGTTTATTCTATTTCTTGTTCTTATTGACTTGTCTTTTATATAACACATGTTTCTTGTTGATAATCCTTTGTACTTGGAACAAACACATTTTTAATGTATGACATGTTAGACATTTATTTGTTAACCCAAATTAATTGCTTCTTTAGTTTTGGTTCTAGAAGAATTAGTGGCATTTGGTGTACTACAACACTTTTATTTGGTATCTAAGTAGTCTTTTAGGCATGAAATTAAGTTTTTTGTACCACCTTTTAATCTTATTTTATTTCCTTCCTTTGTTCATGAATGATATTTCTCTCATTATGATCTTTAGAAGGTGTGTCAATTCTATTTTTCTTTGTAACTATTGTATTTTCAATCTTAGGCTCTTTAGCTTTTGTTTGTTGTTTCACTCTCTTATGTTCTTGTTGTATAAATTTTTGCTTTTGGTACACCTTATGGAGGTCTATTTTAACTTCATATGGAGGTTCTTTTGGAGTTTTAATGTATATAAAGTGAAATGGCTCAACTCTACATTAGGGTCATATGAATCTCTTTAAATCTATAATTATTCTTCATGAACAAGCTTTATATAATAATGTACAAGTAAAGACACTAATTGGAAAACTTCTAGCCATGGTCTACCAAGTAGTGTGGAAAATCTATCCAAAGAAGGAATAACATGGCATAATATTTGTGATTCTTCAAGTCCAATTTTAAGCAGAAGATGACACAACCTAAAGAATTTATCAATAATCCATGTTTGTTATCTTTAGGGAGACTCCCAAGTAAAGATAATAATTTGGACTTGGATGGTGATGAACAAGGAACTCCTCTATGCATATGTTTATTGGTTTATTGCATCAATGATAATATCATCAATACAATGATCGTATATTTCTTCTAAGACATACAATAGCTCATAGTGATTGCTTTGAGGTATTTATACATTAAAAATGTAATTGGTGGAGTGGGGAGAGAAGAAGAATATTGTAGCATTAGTGTTAATTGTTCCCACAAAATCATGTGTATGTGATGTATCATTAGACCCAACATGAACATCATCTATAAAATTATTATCCTTATGGGTATCCTCCATACCAATGTTATAATTTACCTCTATATATTATTTCTATGATCCGGGAAAAGGATCAATGTAAATACCCAATCACATATTAGTAGGTGCCACTAAAGGATTTCAATTATCATTGATACCTTTTACATGGAACATGTTTCCTATAAGATCTTGTACATTATGTTTGAGACCCATACATGATTGTGTATAGTGGCCTTTATCTCTATGAAAGTTACAATACAATTACTCGATATAACCTCTAGGAAGTGGTTTGTTTGAATCTAATGAATGGATTGAGGGAAGATTAATCAAGTTAGCACTCAATAAAAATTTTAGCACATTTTCTAAGGATTCTCATAGCTTAGTAAAATTCCTAGGAGAAATTTGTTTAAAAGATGAAAAGGTAGATGTAGTAGCCACTTAATTCACATTTTCCTTTGGGTCATTTCCTTTTGACATTTTAGAATGACATGATGATGCATTTTGAGTTGATGACCCATACTTAAGATATATTTCTCACTAATAACTTGGAATTAATCATTTTTATGTGTGTGCATAGGTCCATGAAAGACACAAAACTATTGAGATATACAATTTTCACAATTGGTTTAAGTAATCCCTTAATAAAGATGTTTTAAAATTCAAAATCATGTAAGGAAGTGAAAATTTTAGAACATAAGGCCTAGATTCTTATCAAAATAATTAATTCATTTGTTTAGTCCTTTGGCACACTAAAATAGATTGAAAAAATGACTCCAAGGCCCATATTAACTTTGAAGTGCTTTAAGAATACTTTTATCAAATCATCAAATGTGTGTAGATCCATGAGGAAGTGAAAAGAACCACTCAATAATATAATCCTTTAAGGTCCATGGAAATAACTTAGCCAATAAATTATCCTAATATAAAATTCTACACATGTGGTAGTAAAAGGTCTTGTGTGTATTCAGATCACCTTTTTTATTATACATTTCAAAATGTGGTGCCACAAATCCGATAAGGAGAGGATGCATAACCATGTCACATGACAACTATGTGTGTCTAACATCTTTTAATTCCTTACTATCTTGTCCATTTGGTCTTGCATTAACTCTTTTCTCTACTTTATCCATCTTTCACATGATTGCATCTAAGGTAGAGGAGGAAAGGGTGACAAGAGAAGGTTGAGGGACACTAGGGTGAGTGTAGGTATGGGTATAGTTGGTATGATAAATTAAAGTGATAATAGGTTGGGAGAGAGTCATAAAAGATGTATAATAAATTCTGTTTATATGCATGGATGATGGTATGGAGTGAGGAGTACACATAGTAGATGTGTGAGTGGTGGAAGTAAGAATGTCACAAAGGAGTAGACATGGTAAGTGGGTAGTCATAAATGAAATAGGAAATGAGATAATAAAAAATCATGTGGGATGTGAATATCTTAGGAGGGTGTTGTAATGCCCAAAATTTACTAAGGACATTAATGGGTTGAAACACAACCAACAAATTTTATTGCATTAACAATTGTAACATAAACATGTCACAATGCACACTCACACACCAAGGATGTTGTGTCATAAAACAATGACACACCAAAGCATAAGACAACAATGAATAAATACACAAATGCACAAGAATAAGACTTCAAAGCCGTTGTGAGGCACTCATCATGAGGAATGATAGGGGAGATAAGGTCTAACCCTATATTGATGATAGGGTACTTGCCACTTATCATCAAAATACAAAAATGAAAAACTAAAGTAAATAAGATACATTAACTTAGAAAGGAAAAACATAAGAATTATTACATCTTTAAATTCATCCAGTTATAATAGCATACATTATAAATAAATGAGATAACATCTATCATATCATTCACATTCACTTGTATCAGTAGATGGCCACTAGGGAGATTTACTAGTTCTACCAATTCTAGTAAGAGGTTGATCAATCCAACTCAGTAATAAGAGGACAAAAAAACATGTTAAATTAACTTAAGGGAGCATAATTTCATATTTCAAATTAAAGGAGGTGAAAAGGTAGGTCCCTAAGATTAGTTCTCATTTAGAAAAACTTTTTGAAAAAGGTCATCTACAAATCCTTATTTTGGTTTGCCCCCAATAGGACTTGTTCACTCCTTTTGACAATGTACATTCACCATGAAAGGTAGGAATTCACCCTAGAAGACATGATTTTCTGATACAGGGACTTCCGGAGGTCATAACTTTTGACTCGCATGTGGGTTTTCTATGAAATTTTGCAGGTTGGACCCCATCTTGGCACTTTTTGGGGCTTGAAACTTTCATCTTGGCCCTCAAAATGGCAATTTAGTGTTTTTTCCTAGTTTTTTAAAAGTTACTTTTTTTAATAACTCAAAAATCATGTTTCGAATTTAGGACGTTAGTTGGCTTTTTGTCCTACCTTAGTTTTAGGAAGTTTTTGGGAAAAAACTGGATTCTCAAGATATGAATGTAAAATTACCTAAAATGGCAAAATCTGACAATTTTTGAAATCTGCCAAAAAAGGTAATTTTTTGATTTTTTTGTTTTCTTGGATATAAGAGAGTTTTCTCTCATTGTAGTGGCAGAGTTGGTGAATAGAAGTTTTTTTTCCAGTTTCCAAATCTTTGTCTCTCACACATGATTAATGGCACAATTTTGTTGAGTGTATGTTGTTGGCTACATCATCGTCCCCTATAGTTTTCCTCAATGGACTACATTTCCCCTTGTTACAAAAAAGACAGAATAGAGAGGAAGCAAAAACTAAGTAAAAAGGATTAGTATTTTCTAATTCTTCTGACATGTTTGGGAGGATGTTTACCTACATGAGTATTATAATTTAAATACTACAAAACTATGTTTTGAACAATAAAACATTCTCCCAAGCCCAAAATGCTTCAAAAACATAAATGATAATGCTACCAGCAATATTCTACAAAACTCAATTTCCTGCATATTTTTCTACAAAAAAAGAAGAAATGAACATGATATACCAATAAAATATAAATGTACACATCATAATCATCTCATAAAAAGTTACAAATTCATACTTTTCAAATTTCAAGGAAAATAACATTCTCTTTACTCAAATAGAATTTTCCCATTTACATATATGTTTTTGATGAAACAAAAATATACAAATAAGGTTATAATATCACATCAACATCCAATGAATACATGGATGGATATGCTTCAACATCATTTACATGTTAAAAAATAACATTACTCTAATTTTATAAACTTGCTCTAATTGAAAATAATGAAACTTTAGGACTTCTCCAAGCTTTTACAAATCATTTCTTCATGTTTCCAACCTTACAAACCAATGGTAGTTGTCTACCACCTAATTATGTGATTTTAAAGGACTACCCCTATATTGACTATGATGGAAAACACATGGGTTTTTAATCACAAACACATCAATCACACAAGGATTAGCAACATACAAGATTACACCTAAATAAGGTTTTCTTGATCACAAATTGGTCTCTCAATAGAATTCAATTTCAAAAGGAAGAGAAAGGAATTATAAGGCATGGAGTATCTTTAATTTGGCCATCTAATACATAAAATGGATTTAAGGGAGCTACAATAATCTCAAGTAACACCTATTCAGTATGGTTGTATTCCATTGAACATTTACATCAAATGATAGATTTGATCTAATAAAGTTTGGGAAGTAATGTTCTCTTGCCTATAAAATTTGTATCAAAATCTAGATATGATCCTAGAGGTTTGGAAAATAATTTTGTGTTTAATCCTTTTATTGTTTATTAAATGAACCCATATTTTATTATCTCAAACCCAATAATAATCCAATGGAGTTAGGACAAGCATGGACACTTCAAGCCTCTACTATTTCTCAATTCCTACAAAACTCTAAGGAATACCAAATATATGATGTCTCTTACAAAGGTTACGTAAGGTTTTCAATAATAAAAAAACATGCCCCAAGCCTTAGCTTTTCCCCTACCATTTCATTTTGCTACTACCCATAAAAAAATATCATATATAATTTATAATTTTAAATTCTAGCTTTTCAAGTTTGTTTCCAAGTTTACAAAAATCACATAACCCCCATAAATGGAGTCACCAAGATTTTCACATTATTGGTAGGACAAAACTGACTTTGTAGAAAGATACATCCACCATAAAGAAGATGCAACACATCTAGCCAACAACAAGCACATCCAAAAGACATACCATGTACAAGAGACATTCCTTGAGATACTTATACTTGGGTATAAGTATAGCCTCAAAAGATGTAAATATGAAATGAGAAATAGTAGAGAACTATAATGTAATAGAGAAGAGAGAGAATATGGAATGTATTCATAGTAGACAATGTAATATATGAGAGGATAGAAGAGGATATTTGATGTAATGGAGACATGAAATAGTAAGGAATGAGAGATAGAGATTGATGTATTGATAGACATTGTAATATAGTTGTACATGGTGAATATAATATACCACAAGATGGTTTGGCTCATATATATTGTGTTATGATGTATGTTGTGTATGTTAATGAATGTACCCTATTAAATTTTCATACCTTTTCTTGTCACAACCTTCCTCCCATCACATCTAAGACTAGTAGCTTGCCCAATCATCTCCTTAGTGACAGTAAACCTAACACCTCCAATGGCTACTTCCCTATTGCGCCAAGAATTCACAATTTGAGATGTTAGGTTTTCATCTTGAACCTTCATGGGCCAAAAATAAGGTGTTATTCCACCCTTCTTAAGGATACACCAAATCTCCAAATTTTTCTACAGGTAGACGTTTCCTACCCATATTTCTGTGTATCCAGTATTTGCTTGAAAGTATTGTGATAATAATGAATAGATTAAAGGAAATAATAACAATAGATTGGATAACCTGTCTTGTCAAGTACTGCTAGCCCACTATCATAATAGAAGTGATACTTCTTGTTGATGGATGAATAATAATTACTCCCATAAGGAAAGGTAGAGACTTGGCACGAGCATGCGAGTGTATACAAAATATTTTATGAGTAACCTTCACGTAATTCATAAGGTGAATCTTCTTGAGGTAATGAACTTCATTTCCAATAACCATATTGATCAAGCTAAAGACCCCCTTAAAGGTGATCATGTTCGAAAAATGATAACACTTGTCAATGAGCTTCATCATGAAAATAACACCCATATACATAGTTTCCAATGGGATAAAAATACCAAAATTTACTATTTTTAATAAGTCTTTATGAAAGAAGTGGTTGAACACTAGATTTATGTTTTTGGATACTCATTTGCATGAATAATGATTCAGAATGTTCAAATTTTCCAATTGACTAAGAAACCAGAATTTACTACTTTTAGTAAGTTTTTATTAGAAAAGCGGTTGAGCCCGAGATTTGTTTTTTGGAATACTCATTTGCTTAAATAATGATTTAGAACCTTCAAAGTTTCCAACGGGCTAAGAATACCAGAATTTAATGTTTTTAAGAATGATTCAAAACCTTCAAAATTTCCAACGAGCTAAGAATACCAGAATTTACTATTTTTAGTAAGTCATTATCACATAAGTGGTTGAGCCTGAGATTTGTGTTTTTGGATACCCATTTAATTGAATCGTGATTCAAAATCTTCTAAGTTTTCAACAGGCTAAGAATACCATAATTTACTATTTTTAGTAAGTCTTTATTAGATAAATGGTTGAGCCCAAAATTTTTCCTAATTTTTTAAAATTTGTGTTTTTGGATACCCATTTTTTTGAATAATGATTCAGTACCTTTAAAGTTTCAAATAGGCTAAGAATATCAGAATTCACTATTTTTAGTAAATCTTTATCAAAAAAACCGTTGAGCCCAAAATGTTTTCCAATTTTTTAAATTTTTTGTTTTTGGATACCCATTTGCTTGAATAATAATTCAGAACCTTCAAAGTTTCTAATGGGCTAAGAATACTAGAATTTAGTATTTTTAGTAAGTCTTTATTAGAGAAGCGGTTGAGCATGAGATTTATGTTTTTTGGATTCTCATTTAGTTCAATAATGATTCAGAACCTTCAAAGTTTTCCAACTGGTTAAGAATACTATAGTTTACTATTTTTAAAAAGTTTTTATCAGAGAAGCGGTTGAACCCAAGATTTATTTATTTGAATAATCATTTGCTTGAATAATGATTCAGAACCTTCAAAGTTTTCAATAGGTTAAGAATACCAGAATTTACTATTTTTAGTAAATCTTTATCACAGAAGTGGTTGAACCCAAGATTTATGTTTTTGGATACACATTTGTTTAAATAGTGATTCAAAACCTTCAAAGCTTCCGATGGGCTAAGAATACTAGAATTTACTATTTTCAGTAAGTCTTTATCTGAGAAACGGTTGAGACTAAAAATTTTCCTAATTTTTAAAATTTTGTGATTTTGGATATCCATTTGTTTGAATAATGATTCAGAACCTTTAAAGTTTCAAACGGGCTAAGAATACCAGAATATACTTGTTTTAGTAAGACTTTATAAAAAAAGCGATTGAGCCCGAAAGGTTTTCCAATTTTTTAAAATTTATGTTTTTGGATACCCATTTGTTTGAACAATAATTTGGAACATTCATAGTTTCCAACGGTCTAAGAATACCAGAATTTACTATTTTTAGTAAGTCTTTATCAGAGAAGCAGTTGAGCACAAATTTTTCCTCAAATTTTCAAAATTTTTGTTTTTGAATACCCAGTTGTTTAGATAATGATTCTAAACTTTTAATGTTTCCAATGGGCTAAGAATACCAGAATTTACTATTTTTAGTAAATCTTTATCAATGAAGTGGTTGGGCCCAATTTTTTTTTCAATTTTTTAAAATTTGTGTTTTTAGATACCAATTTGTTTGAATAAAGATTTGAAACCTTCTAAGTTTCCAAGAGGCTAAGACTAGTAGAATTTACTATTTTTACTTAGTCTTTATCAGAGAAGCAGTTGACCCCAAGATTTGTGTTTTTGAATACCCATTTGCTTGAATAATGATTCAGAACTTTCAATGTTTTCAACGAGCTAAGAATACCAGAATTTATTATTTTTAGTAAGTCTTTATCATAGAAGCGATTTAACTTGAAATTTTTCCTAATTTTCAAAATTCGTATTTTTGGATACCCATTTGTTTGAATAATGGTTGAGAACCTTCGAGGTTTCAAATGGCCTAAAAATATTATAATTTAATATTTTTCGTAAGTTTTTTATCAGAAAAGTGGTTGAGCTCAAGATTTATGTTTTGGATACCCCTTTGCTTGAATAATGATTTAGAACATTCAAAGTTTCTAATAGGCTAAGAATATCAGAGTTTACTATTTTTAATAAGTCTTTATCAGAGAAGTGATTGAGTCCGAGATTTTTGTTTTTGATACCCATTTGTTTGAATAATGATTCAAAACCATCAAAGTTTTTGATAGGCTAAGAATACCATAATTTACTATTTTTAGTAAGTTTTTATCAGAGAAGCGGTTCAGCCCAAGATTTGTGTTTTTTGATACCCATTTGCTTGAGTAATGATTCAAAACGTTCAAAGTTTCCAACAAGTTATGAATACCAGAATTTACTATTTTTAACAAATCTTTATCAGAGAAGTGATTAAGCTCGAAATTTTTTCCTAATTTTTCAAAATTTGTGTTTTTGGATACCCTTTTGCTTGGATAATGATTCATAATCTTCAAAGTTTCCAACGGGCTAAGAATACCATAATTTATTATTTTTAGTAAGTCTTTATCAGCGAAGCAATTGAGCTCGAGATTTGTGTTTTGGGATACCCATTTGCTTGAATAATGATTCAGAACATTCAAAGTTTCTAATAGGCTGATAATGTTAGAATTTACTATTTTTAGTATATCTTTATTAGAGAAGCAGTTTAAGACTGAAATTTTTTCCAATTTTTCAAAACTTGTGTTTTTGGATACCCATTTGGTTGAATAATGATTAAGAACCTTTAAAATTTCAAACGACTGAAAAATACCAGAATTTATTATTTTTAGTAAAAAATCTTTATCAAAAAAGTGGTTGAGCTCGAAATGTTTTCCAGTTTTTCAAAATTTGTGTTTTTGGATACACATTTGCTTGAATAATAATTCAGAACCTTCAAAGTTTCCAATGGGTTAAGAATACTAGAATTTACTATTTTTAGTAAGTCCTTATCAAAGAAGCGGTTGAGTATGAGATTTATGTTTTTTGATACCCATTTGCTTGAATAATGATTCAGAACCTTCAAAATTTCTGACTATTTAAGAATACCATAATTTATTATTTTTAGTAATTTTTTATTAGAGAAGCATTTGAGCTAGAGATTTATTTTTTTGAATACCCATTTGCTTGAATAATGATTCAAAACCTTCAAACTTTCCAATTGGCTATGAACACCAGAATTTACTATTTTAAATAATGATTCAGAACCTTCAAAGTTTCCAATAGGCTAAAATACCAGAAATTACTATTTTTAGTCAGTTTTTATCACAGAAGCGATTGAGCCTGAGATTTGTGTTTTTGAATACCCATTTACCTGAAGAGTGATTCAGAACCTTCAATGTTTTCGACAAACTAAGAATATCATAATTTACTATTTTTCGTAAGTCTTTATTAGAGAAATGGTTCAGTCCAAATTTTTTTTCCAAATTTTCCAAATTTTTGTTTTTGGATACCCATTTGTTCGAATAATGATTCAGTACCTTTAAAGTTTCAAATGGGCTAAGAATACAAGAATTTACTATCTTCAGTAAGTATTTATCAAAAAAGCGGTTGAGCCTGAAATATTTTCCAATTTTTCAAAATTTGTGTTTTTTGATACCCATTTGCTTGAATAATAATTTAGAACCTTCATAGTTTCCAATGGGCTAAGAATACTAGAATTTACTATTTTTAGTAAGTCTTTATCAGAGAAGCAGTTGAGACTGAATTTTTTATAAATTTTTCAAAATTTTTGTTTTTGGATACCCATTTGCTTGAATAATGATTGAGAACTTTAAAAGTTTCCAAGGGGCTAAGAATACTATAATTAACTATTTTTAGTAAGTCTTTATCAGAAAAGCGGTTGAACCTGAAATTTTTGTCAATTTTTTAAAATTTGTGTTTTTGGATACCAATTTGCTTGAATAAAGATTCAAAACCTTCTAAGTTTCCAATAGGCTAAAAAATATCAGAATTTACTATTTTTACTAAGTCTTTATCAAAAAAGCAGTTGACCACAAGATTTGTGTTTTTGCATATTGAATAATGATTCTAAACCTTCAAAGTTTCAAAGGGGCTAAAAATACTAGAATTTGCTATTTTTAGTAAGTCTTTACCACAGAAGCGACTTAGCCCAATATTTTTCCCAATTTTTTAAAATTTGTGTTTTTGGATATTGTTTGCTTGAATAATGATTCAGAACCTTCAAAGTTTCTAAGAGGCTAAGAATACTAGAATTTACTATTTTTTGTAAGTCTTTATTAGAGAAGCGGTTGAATCCAAGATTTGTGTTTTTTGATATCCATTTGCTTGAATAATGATTCCAAACCTTCAAAGTTTCCAACGGGCTTAGAATACTAGAATTTACTATTTTTAATAAGTCTTTATCAAATAAAATATTGAGCTAAAAAAATTTCCTAATTTTTTAACATTTGTGTTTTTGGGTACCCATTTGCGTGAATAACAATTTAGAATCTTCAAAGTTTCCAATAAGCTAAAAATGCAAGAATTTACTGTTTTAGTAAGTCTTTATTAAGGAAGTGATTGAGCTCGAGATTTGTGTTTTTAGATACCCATTTGCTTGAATAATGATTCAAAACCTTGAAAGTTTCCAATGGCCTAAGAATACTAGAATTTATTATTTTTAGTGAATCTTTATAAAAAAAATAGTTGAACCCGAAATGTTTTTCAATTTTTCAAAAATTGTGTTTTTGGATACCCATATTGTTTGAATAATAATTTAGAACCTTCAAAGTTTCTAATGGGCTAAGAATACCAGAATTTACCATTTTTAGTAAGTATTTATCAGAGAAGCAATTGAACATGAGATTTATATTTTTGGATACCCATTTGCTTGAATAATGATTCAGAACCTTCAAATTTTCCAACTAGCTAAGAATACCAGAATTTACTATTTTTAGTAAAATCTTAACAAAAAAGTGGTTGACCACGAAATTTGTTTTTTGAATACCCATTTGCTTGAGTAATGATTCAGAACCTTCAAAGTTTCTAATGGGCTAAGAATACCATAATTTAGTATTTTTAATAATGATTCAGAACTTTCAAAGTTTTCAACGGGCTAAGTATACCACAATTTACTATTTTTAGTATGTCTTTATCACAAAATTTAATATTTTTAATAAGTCTTTATTAGAGAAATGGTTGAACCCGAAATTTTTCTTAATTTTTCAAAATTTGTGTTTTTGTATACCCATTTATTTGAACAATAATTTAGAACCTTCAATGTTTCCAATGGGTTAAAAATACCAGAATTTACTATTTTTAATTAGTCTTTATTAGAGAAGTTGTTGGGCCCGAGATTTGTGCTTTTGTATACCCATTTGATTGAATAATGATTCAAAACCTTAAAAATTTCCAACAGGCTATGAATACCAGAATTTACTATTTCTAGAACTATTTATAAGAGAAGCGGTTGAGCCCGAAAACTTTCCCAATTTTTAAAAATTTGTGTTTTTGGATACCCATTTGCTTGAATAATGATTCATAACCTTCAAAGTTTCCAATGGCCTAAGAATACTAGAATTTACTATTTTTAGTAAGTCTTTATGAGAGAAGTGGTTGAGGCTGAAATTTTTCTCAATTTTTTAAAATTTGTGTTTTTGGATATAGATTTGCTTAAATAATGATTCAAAACCTTTAAGGTTTCCAACAGACTAAGAATACCAGAATTTACTATTTTTAGTACGTTTTTATCAAAGAAGTAGTTTGAGCCCTAAATTTTTCCTAATTTTTTAAAATTTATATTTTTGGATACCAATTTGCTTGAATAATGCTTTAAAACTTTCAAAGTTTTCAACGAGCTAAGAATACTAGAATTCACTATTTTTAGGAAGTCTTTATCAGAGAAGTGGTTGAGCCAGAGATTTGTGTTTTTTGATACCCATTTGCTTGAATAATAATTGAGAACATTCAAAGTTTTCAATGGGCTAAGAATACTAGAATTTACTATTTTTAGTAAGTTTTTATTAGAGAAGCGATTGAACTAAAAAAAAATCTATTTTTTTCAAAATTTATGTTTTTGGGTACCCATTTGTGTGAATAACAATTTAGAATATTCAAAATTTCCAACGGGCTAAGAATATAAGAATTTACTATTTTAGTAAGTCTTTATTAGGGAAGTGGTTGAGATTGAGATTTGTGTTTTTGGATACCCATTTGCTTGAATAATGTTTCAGAACCTTCAAAGTTTCCAATGGGCTAAGAATACTATAATTTACTATTTTAGGTCTTTATCAAAGATGTGGTTGAGCCCGAAATTTGTGTTTTTAGATAACCATTTACTTGAATAATGTTTTAGAACCTTCAAAGTTTCTAACGGACTAAGAATACCAAAATTTACTATTTTTAGTTAGTCTTTATCACAGAAGCGACTTAGCCTGAAATTTTTGTCAATTTTTTAAAATTTCTGCTTTTGGATACCATTTGCTTGAATAATATTTCAGAACCTTCAAAGTTTCCAATGGGCTCAAAAATACCATAAATTATTATTTTTAGTAAGTCTTTATGAAAGAAGTCGTTGAGCCCGAAATTGGTCTTTTTGGATACCCATTTGCTTGAATAATGATTTAGAACATTCAAAGTTTCCAACAGGCTAAGAATTTTAGAATTTACTATTTTTAGTAAGTCTTTATTGGAGAAGTGATTGAGCCTGAGATTTGTGTTTTTGGATACCCATTTGCTCAAATAATGATTCACAAGCATCAAAATTTCCAAGAGGCTAAGAATGTTGGGAATTAAGGTGTCTCAACCTTGTTAATTCCTTGTATTTTTTATTGTATTTATTTATTTATTGCCTATTGGATAATTTGGATGCAAATCCTATGTTGTCATATTGTGGGAGTTGGCATGGTGATGTGTCATCCTACATGGCATATGACCACATGTAAATTTGTCCTCACATGAGGAGATAGGTATCCCACTTAGTGGTATGAATATTTTTCCATGTGTCAGCATCTTAGAATGTGTGTAAGGGAATATTGATTAAATGGTCATGACAGATTCCTATGACGAAGTTATGACATTTAAGAGTCAGAAATAGAAGATCCTATGACAGGTATAGACATGTGTCAAGAAAGATCTTTGAAAAAGACATCTTTGGGTGCCCCAAGGTGGACTATGACATGTTGTAAGAGAATATGCTATTTATAGCATGTGTATGACAGATTCTCTTACAACTGTAAGTTATGACAACTATGACGGTTGTAAGAGTCATAAGAGCATCTGTCATAGTACATTTTGGAAATAGGTGACCTCCTTGGGAAGGGGTGACTTGACAAGTGTCAAGAACATCCTATAGTGTTGGACAAGTGGCCATAGCTGTGGTTTTTGGGCCATGAGGCCATGTTGGACGCCCATCTCAATGTGGAGCAATTTTTGCCTTGTATTTGTTATATAAACAAGTGGTTTGGAGAGATGTATTATGTGATTGACAGGTACTGTTATGTTACTAATTTGTCTCCAGATAAGAGTGTCAAAGACTCCTGAGAACTTGCATTGCAAGTGTATTGTAAACCATTTCAGTTTTGATAATACATTGTGTATGTTTTGGAGTGTGGGGTTTTTCACCCGATAAGGGTTTTCCCCACGTATATCTTGTGTCTCTCTTCTATCTCATTTATGTGTGTATGTGTATTGTTGTAATATCTCCATTGTTATTGTTAACATTCTGTAACTATTAATATAAAATTGAATTTGCACTCTTCTCTCCTCTTTAGATTAGTGTAGGAAGTGATTTCTGCACACCTAGCTTCCTTTCAGTTGGTATCGAAGCCTGGCCAATTTTGGTTCTAACTGCTGGGTAGGGGTTTTTTGAGTTAGTTTTAAGTTGAGTGGGAGTTTGTGCAGAGTATTTTGTATCTTGTTGCAGGAAGGAGATGGCAATCACATCTGAAAGAGTAGAGGTGGAGAAGTTCAATGGCACAAATTTTGAGTTGTGGAAACTCAAGATGGATGACCTACTTGTTGATCATGACCTATGGGAAACCGTTGATGGAACAAAACCTACGGCAATGTCACAAGCTGATTAGGACCTCAAAGATCAGAAGGCTAAGGGTCTCATAAGACTCTGTCTAGCTGACTCTGTCCTGTTGAATGTCCATGAGGAGAAGACTGCTAAAGAACTTTGGAAGAAGCTAGGATTTGTTTATCAGGCCAAGTCCCAGATGAAAAAGCTCTTTCTAAAAAAGAAGTTTGCTCTAAAAATGGAAGACAGAGGATTTGTTGCAGACCATTTGAATGCTTTTAACATGATTGTTGCATAGTTGACATCTGTGGGCGTGAAAATGGAGGAGGAGGATCGATGTATGACCCTACTTTATTCTTTGTCAGATTCATGGGATCATCTTGTCATGGCTATCAGAAGCACTATAACCACCTTCACGATGGATGAAGTAGTATCTTTGTTGTTGTCTGAAAAAATGTGGAGAAAGACATCTGAGTCAACCAAAGAGGCTCTTGTAGTTCATAGAAGACCCAAAGAGAAAGGGAAGAAGAAGGACAAGAAAGGTAAAAAGGGCAGATCCAAATCTTGTGGGAGATCCAAATCTCCTGAAATTGTTGGAATTATGGGAAAATTAGGCATTTCTGAAAGAGGAGAAGAAAAAGAAGAAGAAAAATGCTCTTGATACAGATTCTGACAAGTCACAAAATGATGGTGATTCCTTCATCGCAGCCCTGGCCACCCATGCATCTGATGATGTGTGGTTGATAGATTCTGGTGCATCATTCCACATGACCTCACATCGAAGCTGGTTCATGAAGTATGAAGAGTTCGATGGTGGAAGAGTGTACTTGGGTGACGATTCTCATCTAAAAATTGTTGGTCATAGAAGAGTCTCAATTTGATTCCTTGATGGATGAGAGAAGGGGATCACTAGGGTTATGCACATCTCAGGCCTCGAACGAAACCTGCTTTCTGTAAGTATGTTGAATGATGCAGGTGTGTAGGTTATCTTTTTGAAGGATGGATGCAAGATGACTAGAGGATCTATGGTGCTTGCGAAGGGTACTTGGAGAGGTACTTTGTTTCAGCTTGAGGCATGCACTTCACAGTGCAATAGTTCTTCTAACTTGAAAAGAGCTGCAGTCACTTCATCCCCACCATCTGAATGAGCAATGAAGAAATCTGTTGTAACATATCCTGATGGTAGTACACATGCTTTGGAAGTTAAACTTCCTACTGAAAAGACTATGTTATGGCATTTGAGATATGGCCACATTGATGAGAAGGGTCTGCGTACCCTAAAAAATTAAAACCTCATTGAGGGGTTAAATGATTGTAATCTCAAGTTTGACTTTTGCAAATATTGCATTTATGGAAAGCAAAACCGTGTTTATTTTTACTCTAGTTCTCACAAGTCTTCTGGTGTATTGGATCTTATTCATTCTGATGTGTTTGGTCATGTTAATGTTCCTTTGATTTCCAAATCTTGTTGGAATTGTGGGAAAATTAGGCATTTCTGAAAGAGGAGAAAAAAAAGAAGAAGAAAAATGCTCTTGATACAGATTCTGACAAGTCACAAAATGATGGTGATGCCTTCATCACAGCCCTGGCCACCCATGCATCTGATGATGTGTGGTTGATAGATTCTGGTGCATCATTCCACATGACCTCACATCAAAGCTGGTTCATGAAGTATGAAGAGTTCGATGGTGGAAGAGTGTACTTGGGTGATGATTCTCATCTGAAAATTGTTGGTCATGGAAGAGTCTCAATCCGATTCCTTGATGGATGAGAGAAGGGGATCACTGGGGTTATGCACATCCCAGGCCTCGAATGAAACCTGCTTTCTGTAAGTATGTTGAATGATGCAGGTGTGTAGGTTATCTTTTTGAAGGATGGATGTAAGATGACTAGAGGATCTATGGTGCTTGCGAAGGGTACTCGGAGAGGTACTTTGTTTCAGCTTGAGGCATGCACTTCACAGTGCAATAGTTCTTCTAACTTGAAAAGAGCTGCAGTCACTTCATCCCCACCATCTGAACGAGCAGTAAAGAAATCTGTTGTAACATATCCTGATGGTAGTACACATGCTTTGGAAGTTAAACTTCCTGCTGACAAGACTATGTTATGGCATTTGAGATATGGCCACATTGATGAGAAGGGTCTGCATACCCTAAAAAATTAAAACCTCATTGAGGGGTTAAATGATTGTAATCTCAAGTTTGACTTTTGCAAATATTGCATTTATAGAAAGCAAAACTGTGTTTAGTTTTACTCTAGTTCTCACAAGTCTTCTAGTGTATTGGATCTTATTCATTCTGATGTGTTTGGTCATGTTAATGTTTCTTTGATTTCTAAATCGGTATATTTTGTATCTTTCATAGATGATTACAGTAGAAGGACATGGGTTTATTTTATCAGAAGCAAGACTGAAGTCTTTAGTCGGTTTAAAGAGGTTAAAGATTTTGCTAAAAATTAGACTAGTAAATAGATTAAGTGTTTGAGAACTGATAACGGTGGTGAGTTTTGTTCGGGAGAGTTTGATAAGTTCTATAAGGAGCAAGAGATTGAAAGACATAAGACAACTCCATACATCTCGTAGAAAAATGGAGTTGCAGAGAGGATGAATAGGACACTAATGGAGAAGGCTAGGAGTATGCTTAGTAGACCAAGCTTCAAATAAAAGTTTTGGGCTAAAGTTGTAGCCACTGCTTGCTATCTGGTAAATAGATCTCCTACATCAGCTCTTGTTGGTAAGACACCTATGGGGGTGTGGTCTGGTAAGAAGCCTTCAATTAGACATTTTCATGTTTTTGGTTGCGAGGCATATGTACATGTGCCTAGGGAGAAACGGTCTAAATTGGAAAACAATGTTGTTAAGTGTATCTTCATTGGCTATGGTGTTGGTGTGAAAGGATACAAGCTTTGGGATCCTGTGGCTGAAAAAATGTTGTATAGAAGAAGCGTTATCTTCAGAGAGCTAACACCTTCTTCCATTGTTCTACAGCCATAACATACATAAAAGAAAGAGGATGCGATTCAATTTCCTTCTACCCCTGATAAGACTGAATAGACGGACCCTATGAGACCTGATGATGAGTGCTCTAGCAGATCTGAAAGCTCAGAAGAAGAAGTAGAACCGCAACCTCATCCACTGAGGAGGTTTACATGAACAAGAAAACAACCTGATAGGTTTGGTTATTCATTGCTTGATTCTAGTTGTGCTTTTTCTTTGTTTGCTAACACTGATGAGCCTAGATCTGTGAAAGAGGCTATGGGCATGAAAGATGCAGGTTCCTAAAGGAGGCTATGGAAAATGAGATGGCTTCTTTGGAGAAGAATAAAACATGGGACTTGGTGTCTTTTCCTGAAGGATAGAAACCCATTGGATGCAAATGGGTGTTCAAGAAGAAATTCAGTGCAGATGGTTGTGTTGAAAAGTACAAGGCTAGATTGGTTGTGAAGGGGTACTCTCAAGTGGAGGGAATTGATTATGGTGAAATTTTCTCTCCCATTACAAAGATGACATTATTTGGTTCCTATTATCTCTTGCAGCTGCTTATGACTTAGAGGTGGAGTAGATGGATGTGAAGAAAACTTTCCTTCATGGTGATTTGGAGGAAGAGCTTTACATGTCACAACCAGAGCATTACGTAGAGAAAGGTAAAGAAAATTTGGTTTGCAAGTTGAAAAAGTCTTTGTATGGTTTGAACTAGTCTCCTAGGATGTGGTACTTAAAGTTTGATGCCTTTGTGTTGTCAATTGGATACCTGAGATCTAAATCAGATCATTGTGTATATTACAAGTTTGACAATGATCACATTCTCATTATTGCATTGTATGTTGATGATATGCTATTAATTGGGAATGGTAGGAATATGATTTCTGATTTGAAGTCTCAGTTGTCAGCATAGTTTGAGATGCAAAATCTAGGGGCAGCCAGGTACATTCTGGGAATAGAAATCAGAAGAGATAGAGCTAACAAAAAACTTTGGTTAAGCCAGAGTAAGTATGTGAAGATCGTGTTGGATAGGTTCAGCATGGCAGATTGTAGACCATTGTGCATTCCTGTTTCTATAGGAACAAAGTTGTCTATTAATAATTGTCCAAAATCTCCTCGTGAGGTGGAGGGCATCAGCAAAGTACCTTATGCTAGTGTTGTTGACAGTTTAATGTATGCTATGGTTTGCACAAGGCCAGACATTGTCCAAGTAGTGGGAGTCCTTAGTCGATATATGGCTAATCCTGGATGGGTACATTGGGATGCAATTAAGAGAGTGTTCATATATTTGAGGGGTACTTTCGAGTATTCCATATGTTATCATGGTAATGCTACAGGACCTCTGCATTCAGTTTGTATTCATGGTTTTATGGATTCTGATTGGGCGGGTGACATTGACAGCAGGCGATCCACCAATGCCTATATGTTCACTATGTTTGGTGGTGCAATTAGTTGGATGAGTAAGCGACAACCTGTGGTTGCTTTGTCCACAACAGAAGCTGAGTACATGGCAGCAACTCATACTTGCAATGAAGCCATTTGGCTTAAGAGATTGTGTTCAGATATTGGTGTTGATGCAGGATAGATTACGATTTGTTGTGACAGTCAGAGTGTGATTTGTCTTGCGAAGAATCCAACTTTCCATGCCAGAACAAAGCATATTAATGTACAGTTTCACTTCGTGTGAGACATGGTAGAGGATGGGAAGGTAAATTTGGAGAAGGTAGATACTCTGAAGAATGTTGCAGATGCATTGATGAAGCTAGTGGACACAGAGAAGTTCAGATGGTGTTCAGAGTCTATGGGCCTCTCGACCTATAGTAGTTAAATCCTGTTATTTCTATTGGCTCTTATAAGGTGTTCAACAAGTGGAAGAATGTTGGGAATTAAGGTGTCTCAACCTTGGTAATTCCTCGTATTATTCATTGTATTTATTTATTTATTGCCTATTATATAATTTTGATGCAAATCATGTGTTGTCATATTGTGGGGGTTCGCATGGTGATGTGTCATCCTACATGGCATATGACCACATGTAAATTTGTCCTCACATGAGGAGATAGGTGTCCCACTTAGTGGTAGGAATATTTTTCCATGTGTCAGCATCTTGGAATGTGTGTAAGGGAATATTGACCGAAACAGTCATGACACATTCCTATGACGAAGTTATGACATGTAAGAGTCAAAAATAAAAGATCCTATGGTAAGTATGGACATGTGTCAAGAAACATCTTTGAAAAAGACATCTTTGGGTGCCCCAAGGTGGACTATGACATGTTGTAAGAGAATATGCTATTTATAGCTTGTGTATGATAGATTCTCTTACAGATGTAAGTTATGACAGCTATGACAGATTCTGTGATGGTTGTAAGAGTCGTAAGAGCATCTGTTATAGCCCATTTTGGAAATAGCGACCTCATTGGGATGGGGTGACTTGACAAGTGTCAGGAACATTCTGTAGTGTTGGACAAGTGGCCATAGGCGTGGGTTTTGGGCCATGAGGCCATGTTGGATGCCCATCTCAATGTGGAGCTATTTTTGCCTTGTATTTGTTATATAAACAGGTGCTTTGGAGAGGAGATGTATTATGTGATTGACATGTACTGTTATGTTGCCGGTTTGTCTCCAGATACGAGTGTCAAAAACTCCTAAGAGCTTGCATTACAAGTGTATTGTAAACCATTTCAGTTTTGATAATACATTGTGCAGGTTTTGGAGTGTGGGGTTTTTCACTCGATAAGGGTTTTCCTCACGTATATCTTGTGTCTCTCTCTTCTGTCTCATTTTTGTGTGTATGTGTATTGCTGTAATATCTCCATTGTTGTTGTTAACATTCCTGTAAAGATAAAATTGAATTTGTACTCTTCTCTCCTCTTTAGATTAGTGTAGGAAACGATTTCTGCACACCTAGCTTCCTTTCAAAGAATACCAGAATTTACTATTTTTCGTAAGTCTTTATTAGAGAAGCGGTTGAGTCCAAGATTTGTGTTTTTGATACCTATTTGCTTGAATAGTGATTCAAAACCTTCAAAGTTTCCAACGGGCTTAGAATACTAAAATTTACTGTTTTTAATAAGTCTTTATCAGAGGGATGATTAAACTCAAAAAATTTTCTAATTTTTAAAAATTTGTGTTTTTGGGTACCCATTTGTGTGAATAACGATTTAAAATCTTCAAAGTTTCCAACAGGCTAAGAATACAAGAATTTACTATTTTAGTAAGTCTTTATCAGGGAAGCGGTTGAGCTCGAGATATGTGTTTTTGGATACCCAATTCTTTTAATAACTATTTAGAATCTTCAAAGTTTCCAATGGGCTACGAACACTAGAATTTACTATTTTTAGTAAGTCTTTATTAGAGAAGTGGTTGAGCCCCAAATTTTTCCTAATTTTTCAAAATTTGTGTTTTTGAATACCCATTTGCCTGAATAATGATTCAAAACCTTTAAAATTTCAAACGGCCTAAGAATACCAAAATTTATTATTTTTAGTTAATCTTTGTCAAAAAATAGTTGAGCCCGAAATGTTTTCCAATTTTTCAAAATTTGTGTTTTTGGATACGCATATTGTTTGAATAATAATTCAAAACCTTCAAAGTTTCCAATGGGCTAAGAATACCAGAATTTACTATTTTTAGTAAGTCTATCAATGAAGCGATTGAGCACAAGATTTATGTTTTTGGATACCCATTTGCTTGAATAATGATTCAGAAATACCAAAATTTACTATTTTTAGTAAGTTTTTAACAAAGAAGCAATTGAGTATGAGATTTGTTTTTTGAATACCCATATTCTTGAATAATGATTCAGAACCTTCAAAGTTTCCAATGGGCTAAGAATACTAGAATTTGTTATTTTTAATAGTGATTTAGAACCTTCAAAATTTTCGACGGGCTAAGAATACTAGAATTTAATATTTTTAGTAAGTCTTTATCATAGAAATGGTTGAGCCCAAGATTTGTGTTTTTGGATACCCATTTATTTGAATAATGATTCAGAACCTTCAATGTTTCCAATGGGCTAGAAATACCAGAATTTACTATTTTTAGTAAGTCTTTATTAGAGAAGCTGTTGAGCCTGAGATTTGTGTTTTTGGTTACCCATCTGCTTGAATAATGATTCAAAACCTTAAAAATTTTCAATAGGCTATGAATACCAGAATTTGCTATTTCTAGAACTATTTATAAGAGAAACGGTTGATCCTGAAATTTTTCCTAATTTTTCCTAATTTTTCAAAATTTGTGTTTTTGGATACCCATTTGCTTGAATAGTCATTCAGAACCTTGAAAGTTTCCAACAGGCTAAGAAAAATAGAATTTACTATTTTTAGTAAGTGTTTATGAGAGAAGCAATTGAGGCTGAAATTTTTCCCAATTTTTTAAAATTTGTGTTTTTGGATACCCATTTGCTTAAATAATGATTCAAACCTTTAAGGTTTCCAACGGACTAAGAATACCAGAATTTACTATTTTTAGTATGTTTTTATCAAAGAAGCAGTTTGAGCCCAAAATTTTTCCCAATTTTTTAAAATTTGTATTTTTGGATACCCATTTGCTTGAGTAATGATTTAGAACATTCAAAGTTTCCAATGGGCTAAGAATACCAGAATTCACTATTTTTAGGAAGTCTTTATCAGAGAAGCGGCTGAGCTCGAGATTTGTGTTTTTATATACCGATTTGCTTGAATAGTAATTTAGAACATTCAAAGTTTCCAACGGGCTAAGACTACTAGAATTTATTATTTTTAGTAAGTCTTTATCATATTATATTCTACGAGAAGTAAAAACTGAGCTAGTATCTGATGTCAGTCATAGATCACATGCACTCCAGTCGATAGATGGTCGAAGATCAAAATAGCAGAATGGAGAGAGAATCTATAAATAAAGAAAAATAGAGACAATGAAAGATAATTTGAGAATACTCTCGATACTCTCACATAGTTTTCACTGAACTAGTATTCGAACTAGTGAATAACTACATCCAAGAGGTGTAATAACATCTAACTACTTGAAATAGGTGGGGGGTTTTACCTACTTGGTAAATGACAAAACATGTGGCATAACCTCCTCAAGTGAAGATAGAAAAGAGGTGGCATATAAAGTCAAAAGAGTGTGAGAACTCTAACTACCCCATAACCTACTCAGGTAAGGACAGAATAGTGGTTATGAGAGGTGGCACAAAAAACTAAAAGAGGATGTGTAACTCAACTGCCCATGTGTGGGAGAGAGTTACACATGTAGCTGATGTATTTCACCACGTGTCCTCATATTAATCACATATAATAATCCTGAGCAAACTTAATAATGTGTAGGAAAAATAAATATCCCTAAGGAAAATAAAAAACCTACACTAACACCCCCCTTAAGCGTAGCTTAAGTGAGTGAAAATATATGGGTCCCACCAAGTGAAGCCTAGTGAGGCATGTACAAAGAACTCCCCCCAAAAGAGAAGAAGCCCTCCATAAAGGAATAGCCCCCCAAGTAAAGAGAGAGAGAGAAAACACCCTCCCAGAGTAGAGAGAGTGAAGCGAAGGACTAAGAAGCCCCTCTTGAAGTAGACACTGGCCTTACCCCTAGTAAAGATCATAGATGAAGGAACTTGCTCTCAATGAAGGGTTTGGTGAAGATGTCTGCGATCTACTCCGATGTTTGGATATACTTGAGATCAATGATGTTTGCATGAATCGGCTCCAGAATGTAGTGCATATGTATCTCAATGTGTTTGGTCCTCTGGTGATGGACTGGATTCCTTGAGATTTGAATTGCACTCTAATTATCACAAAAGATGACTGTGGGCTTTCTGAATGAAATACCAAACTCAGTGAGAATATTCTGAAGCCAGATGGCCTCAGTGGTGGCATTAACTACCTCTCGATACTCAGCCTATGTAGATGAAAGAGCAACAGTAGACTGCTTCTTGCTTGACCAACAAATTAGACTGGAACCAAGTGAGAAGCAATACCCTTAAGTAGACTTTCGATCTTGAGAATCTCTTGCCCAATCTAAATCTATGTATCCTACCAAGTCAAATTCCATGCCTGCTGCATAATGAATCCCATAGCTGTGAGTTCCCTGAACATAGTAGAGAATCCGCTTAGTTGCTTTCTAATGCAACTTACATGGCTTCTGTATAAACCGAGAGACATGCCCATGGCATATGAAATGTCAAGCCTCATGTGAGTCCGATAGATGAGACTCCCAACAAGCTGTCATAATAAAGTGCCATCAACCAAGGGTGAAGAACACTTAGCATCAAGTTTGACCCCTGATAGAAATGGAGTCGGCCATACAAAATATAGAGAGCATATCAAGTGCATACGTGGGTTGTGCCAGGAAGATACCTGAAGAAGATTGAGTGATCTAAATCCCTAGGAAGTAGTGCAAAAGACCCAAGTTTGACATCTGAAATCCATCATGTAGAGTAGTTTTCACTGCTTTAATGGCGAATGAGTGACTCCCTGTGATCAACAAGTCATTGACATAAAGAACCAGAAATGTCAGAGTATCATCTTGCTATAGAATGTACGTTTGGATTAGAATGGCATCGAGTGAACCCAACTGACAGAAGGAAGGAGTCCATCTTGGCATACCAAGCCCGAGGAGCTTGTTTGAGGCCATAGAGAGACTTCCAAAGTCAACAAACCAATGAAGGATCTTGAACGAACCCCTGTAGCTACTCCATGTAGATTTCCTCCTGAAGGTCACCATGAAGAAACGCACTCTTCACATCCATTTGATGAACTTCCTAATGATGGGTTACAGCTATAGCAAGTACAAGTCGAATGGAATTCATTTTGGCTACTGGCACAAAAGTCTTAGAGTAGTCAATCCTGGGCACCTGGAAGAATCCTTTAGCGACCAAGTGAGCCTTATGCTTGTCAATTGACCCGTCTGCTGCAAATTTTATCTGATAGATCCACTTGCATCAAACAAGTTTTCTTCCCTTAGGAAGAGGGACTAAATCCCATGTATGATTTCTTTCCAACGAACTGATCTCTTCATGCATTGTTGCATCCCACTCAGGGACACCAGAAGCTTCCCAAAAAGTCTGTGGATCAGAAGTTAAAGCAATGAAGAGATGTGGAACCTGTTAAAATTGTGACCTTGTTCTTCTTGTAACTGAAGGATCACCAACCCAATCACCTGCTAATTGCAAAGTTTGACGAGCCCAAAGAGGTCCTATGGCAGGAGAATCTGGAGGAGAATCATCAACCTCTGAATGATGATTAGGAGAAGAGGGTGGATCCTCATCATCACTATCACCATTTGAAATGAAGGAAGAAGACTCCTCATGTGGATTAGGAGGATTAAGAACCTCTGAAGAACTGTCATCATGCTCCAATGTCTCCAATGTAATTGTTGATGGAGAAGTGGTAGAAGAAGAACTGGAACAGTCCTCAAAATGAACACTCCTCTCAATGAACAACTCATGAGTTGTAGGGTGGAGAATCCTGTAGCCCTTGACATCATCTGGGTATCCAACAAATATGCAAGGTTTGCTCTGTGGATCCATAGCCTTACAATTCTTTGTTGGAATGTGGGCCATGTAGGAGAACCAAACACTCGGAAGTGCTTAACTGTGGGTTTCCGACCGCTCCAAGCTTGGAGAGGAGTTATCCCCTTCACAACTTTTTGAGGAATGTGGTTCTAGATGTAACACGCACAATTGATGGCCTCTACCCAGTACTGAGGTGCCATAGACCTGGAGTGAATCATACAATTGGTCATCTCTATCAAGGACATGTTCTTGCATTCTGCAACACCATTCTGTTGTGGACTATAAAGAACTATGTGCTAAAGATCAATGCCCTTAGAGGCACAAAACTACTCAAACCTATGGTTGACATATTCTCCCCCAGTATATGTATGCAGAACCTTGATGGCCTTCGTAGACTATTTCTGTGCAAAAGATTTGAAGTCTAGAAAAGATTCAAAGACCTCAGACTTCTGTTTAAGAAAATATACCCAAGTATATCTAGAAAGATCATCAATGAATGCCAGAATATATCGAGCCTTGCTAAAAGATAGATGTGGAAATGGTCTAGCCAAGTCACTGTGTACCAACTCTAGAAGCTGTGTGGCCCTCGAAGCTTTGCCTTTGTCACACTTCTCCTCAGGATGCTTTCCAAGAATTCATCCCTAGCAAACTCCATCAAAAAATTGAATTGAAGGCAACCCTGAAACCATGTCTTGTTGACTAGGATGCTACAAGTAGCGGTAATTCAAGTGGCCAAATCCCTGATGCCACAAATGACTCACCTCATCTGAATGAGTAGGTAAAACGGTCAAAGGAGAGTCAGGACCAAAGTGAGAATACTAATACAATCGACACTGATGATCTACTTTTCCCATAGCAACTGTAGACCCATCATGCAACTCACTGATTACCACATTATTATGGACCATGGAAATCTGATGTCTATCAAGCTTAGAATACTAGAATTTACTATTTTTAGTAAGTCTTTATCAAAGAAATGGTTGATCCTACAATTTTTTCCAATTTTTCAAAATTTGTGTTTTTGGATACCCATTTGTTTGTATAATGATTCAGAACCTTTAAAGTGTCAATTGGGCTAAGAATACTGGAATTTACAACTTTTAGTAAGTCTTCACCAAAGAAGCGATTGAGCATGAGAATTATATTTTTGGGTACCCATTTGCTTGAATAATGATTTAGAACCTTCAAAGTTTTCCAACTAGTTAAGAATATTATAATTTACTATTTTTAGTAAGTTTTTATCAGAGAAGCAGTTGAGCCTAAGCTTTGTTTTTTTTTTGAATACCCATTTGCTTAAATAATGATTCAAAACCTTCAAAGTTTCTAGCACCCTAAGAATACCAGAATTACTATTTTTAGTAAGTCTTTATCATAGAAGCGGTTGAGCTCGAGATTTGTGTTTTTGGATACAAATTTGTTTGAATAGTGATTCAGAACCCTCAAAGTTTCCGATGGGCTAAGAATACCAAAATTTACTATTTTTAGTAAGTCTTTATCAGATAAAAGGTTGAGTCCAAAATTTTCCTAACTTTTCAAATTTTGTGTTTTTGGATACCCATTTGTTTGAATAATGATTCAGAACCTTTAAAGTTTCAAACGGGCTAAGCATACTAGAATATACTACTTTTAGTAAGTCTTTATCAAAAAAGCGGTTGAGCTCAAAATGTTTTCCAATTTTTCAAAATTTATGTTTTTGGATACCCATTTGCTTGAATAATAATTCTGAACCTTCGTAGTTTCCAACGGGCTAAGAATATCAGAATTTACTAGTTTTAGCAAGTCTTTATTAGAGAAGCAGTTGAGCCTGAAATTTTTCTCAAATTTTCAAAAATTTTGTTTATGAATATCCATTTGCTTGAATAATGATTTAGAACTTTAAAAGTTTCCAATGGGCTAAGAATACCAAATTTACTATTTTTAGTAAGTTTTTATCAGAGAAGCGGTTGAGGCCGAAATTTTTTAAAATTTTTCAAAATTTTTGTTTCTGGATACCGATTTGATTGACTAAAGATTTGAAACCTTCTTAAGTTTCCAAAAGGTTAAGAATACTAGAATTTGATATATTTACTAAGTCTTTATTAGAGAAGCGGTTGACCCCAAGATTTGTATTTTTCGATACCCATTTGCTTAACTAATGATTTAGAACATTCAAAGTTTCCAACAAGCTAAGAATACCAGAATTTATTATTTTTAGTAAGTCTTTATCATAGAAATGATTTAACTCAAAAAATTTTCCAAATTTTCAAGATTTATGTTTTTGGATATCCATTTGCTTAAATAATGATTCAAAACCTTCAAAGTTTCCAACGGGTTAAAAACACCAGAATTTACTATTTTTAGTAAGTCTTTATCTGAGAAGTGGTTAAGCCGGAGATTTGTCTTTTTGGATACCTATTTGATTGAATAATGATTTATATCATTCAAAGTTTCCAACGAGCTAAGAATATCAGAATTTACTATTTTTACTAAGTCTTTATCAAATAAGTGATTGAGCCCAAGATTTATGTTTTTGGATACCCATTGGTTGAATAATGATTCAGAAGCATCAAAGTTTCCAATAGGCTATGAATACCAGAAGTTACTATTTTTAGTAAGTCTTTATCAGAGAAGCGGTTCGGTCCAAGATTTATATTTTTTGATACCCATTTCTTTGAATAATGATTCAAATCCTTCAAAATTTCCAATGGGCTAAAAATACCAGAATTTACTATTTTTAATAAGTCTTTATCAAAGAAGTGATTGAACTCGAAAATTTTCTTAATTTTTTAAAATTTGTGTTTTTGGACACCCATTTGCGTGGATAACGATTCAGAATCTTCAAAGTTTTCAACAAGCTAAGAATACCAGAATTTACTATTTTTAGTAAGTCTTTATCAGGGAAGCGGTTGAGCTCGAGATTTGTGTTTTTGGATACAAATTTGATTGAATAATGATTCAGAACCTTCAAAGTTTCCAATGGGCTAAGAATACCAGAATTTACTATTTTTAGTAGGCCTTTATTAGAGAGATGGTTGAGCCTGAAATTTTTCCCAATTTTTCAAAATTTGTGTTTTTAGATACCCATTTGCTTGAATACTGATTCAAAATTTACTATTTTTACTAAGTCTTTTTCAGAGAAGCGATTGACCCTAAGATTTGTGTTTTTGGAAACCTAGTTGCTTGAATAATGATTCAGAACCTTCACAGTTTCCAACAGGTTAAGAATACTAGAATTTACTATTTTTAGTAAGTCTTTATCACATAAGCGATTTCGACCGAAAATTTTTCCAATTTTTCAAAAAATTAGTTTTTGGATACCTATTTGCTTGAATAATGATTCAGAACATTTAAAGTTTCCAACGGGCTAAAAAATACTAGAACTTAATATTTTTAGTAAGTCTTTATTAGACAAGTGGTTGAGCTCGAGATTTGTGTTTTTCGATACCCATTTGCTTGAATAATGATTTTGAACATTTAAAGATCCCAACAGACTAAGAATATCAGAAATTACTATTTTTAGTAAGTCTTTATCAGAGAAGCGATTGAGCACGAGATTTGTGTTTTTGGATACCCATTTGCTTGAGTAATGATTCAAAACCTTCAAAGTTTCCAATGGGCTAAGAATACCAAAATTTATTATTTTTAATAAGTCTTTATCAAAGTAGTGATTAACCTAGAAAAATTTTCCTAATTTTTTAAAATTTATATTTTTGGATACTCATTTGCTTAGATAATGATTCAGAATCTTCAAAGTTTCCAATAGGCTAAGAATATCAGAATTTACTATTTTTAGTATGTCTCTATCAAGGATGTAGTTGAGTAAGAAATTTGTGTTTTTGGATACCTATTTGGTTGAATAATGATTCAGAACCTTTAAAGTTTCTAATGGGCTATCAATATCAGAATTTACTATTTTTAGTAGGTCTTTATAATGATTTAGAACCTTTTAAGAACCTTCAAAGTTTCAAAGTGGCTAAGAATACCATAATTTACTATTTTTAGTAAGTTTTTATTAGAGAAGTGATGGAGTCTGAGATTTGTTTTTTTGAATAATCATTTACTTGAATAATGATTCAGAACCTTCAAAGTTTCCAACGGGCTAAGAATACTAGAATTTACTGTTTTAGAGAAGCAGTTGAGTATGCGATTTATGTTTTTGGATACCCATTTGCTTGAATAATGATTCATAACCTTCAAAATTTTTAACTGGCTAAGAATACCAGAATTTGTTATTTTTAGTAAGTCTTTATCAAAGAAGTAGTTGAGCCCAAAATTTTTCTCAATTTTTCAAAATTTTTGTTTTTGGATACCCATTATCTTGAATAATGATTCAAAATTTTAAAAGTTTCCGATGGGCTAAGTATACCAGAATTTACTATTTTTAGTAAGTCTTTATCAGATAAAAGGTTCAAACTGAAATTTTTCTCAAGTTTTCAAATTTTGTGTTTTTGGATACTTATTTGTGTGAATAAATATTCGAAACCTTCTAAGTTTCCAGTAGGTTAAGAATACCAAAATTTACTATTTTTAGTAAGTTTTTATCAGAAAAACGATTGACCCCAAGATTTATGTTTTTGGATACCAATTTGCTTGAATAATGATTTAGAACCTTCAAAGTTTCCAACGGGCTAATAATACCAGAATTTACTATTTTTAGTAAGTCTTTTATCAGAGAAGCAATTTACCCCAAAAATGTTTCCAAATTTTCAAAATTTGTCTTTTTGAATACTCATTTGCTTGAATAATGATTCAGAACTTTCAAGAATTGTATTTTTGGATACCCATTTGTTTGAATAAAGATTTAGAACATTCAAAGTTTCTAACGGGCTAAGAATATTAGAATTTACTATTTTTAGTATGTATTTATCAGAGAAGCGATTGAACTCGATATTTGTGTTTTTGGATACCCATTTGGTTGAATAATGATTTAAAACAATCAAAGTTTTGAATAGGCTAAGAATACCAGAATTTACTATTTTGATTTATGTTTTTTAATACTTATTTTTCTTGAATAATGATTCAAAAGCTTTAAAGTTTAAAACGGGTTAATACCAAAATTTACTATTTTTAATAACTCTTTATCAGAAAATCAATTGAACTCAATTTATTTTTCTAATTTTTTAAAATTTGTGTTTTTGGATAACCGTTTGCTTGGATAATGATTAAGAAATCTTCAAACTTTCCAATAGGCTATGAATACCAGAATATACAATTTTTACTAAGTCTTTCTTAGGGAAGTGATTGAGCTCGAGATTTGTGTTTTTTGATACCCATTTGATTGAATAATGATTCAGAACCTTCAAAGATTCTAATGGGATAAGAAAACAAGAATTTACTATTTTTAGTAGGTCTTTATCAGAGAAGCGGTTAGGCTTGAAATTTTTCAAAATTTGTGTTTTTGGATACCCATTTGTTTGAATAATGATTTAGAACCTTCAATGTTTCCAACTCGCTAAGAATATCAGAATTTATTATTTTTAGTAAGTTTTTATTAGATTAGCGGTTGAGCCCAAGATTTATTTTTTGAATACCCCATTTGATTGAATAATGATTCAGAACTTTCAAAGTTTCCAACGAGCTAAGAATACTGGAATTTACTGTTTTAAATAATGATTGAGAACCTTCAAAGTTTCAAACGTGCTAAGAATACGAGAATTTACTATTTTTAGTAAGTCTTTATCATAGAAGTGGTTGAGCCCGAGATTTGTGTTTTTGGATACCCATTTACTTGAATAGTGATTTAGAACTTTCAATGTTTTTGACGGGTTAAGAATACCAAAATTTATTATTTTTAGTAAGTCTACATTAGAGAAATAGTTTAGCCCGAAATTTTTCCTATTTTTTTAAAATTTATGTTTTTGGATACCCATTTGTTTGAATAATGGTTCATAACATTTAAAGTTTCAACTGAGGTAAGAATACCTGAATTTACTATTTTTAGTAAGTCTAAAAAAGCGATTGAGCCCGAAATGTTTTCTAATTTTTTAAAATTTTTATTTTTGGATACCCGTTTGCTTGAATAATAATTCAGATCCTTCATAGTTTTCAACGGGTTAAGAATACCAAAATTTACTATTTTTAGTAAGTTTTTATTAGAGAAGCGGTTGAGCCCGAAATTTTTCTAAATTTTCCTAAATTTTTGTTTTTGGATACCCATTTGCTTCAATAACGATTCAATACTTAAAAGTTTCCAATGGACTAATAATACCAAAATTTACTATTTTTAGTAAGTATTTATCAGAGAAGTGGTTGAGTCCAAATTTTTTCTCAATTTTTTTAAATTTGTGTTTTTGGATACCGATTTGCTTGAATAAAGATTCAAAACCTTCTAAGTTTCCAACAGGCTAAGAATACTAGAATTTACTGTTTTTACTAAGTCTTTATCAAAGAAGTGGTTGACCCCAAGATTTATGTTTTTGGATACCCATTTGCTTGAATAATGTTTCAGAACCTTTAAGATTTCCAATGGCCTAAAATACCAGAATTTACTATTTCTAGTAAGTCTTTATCAGAGAAGCAGTTGACCCAATACTTATATTTTTGGATACCAATTTGCTTGAATAATGATTTAGAACATTCAAAGTTTCCAATGGGCTAAAAACATCATAATTTACTATTCTTAATAAGTATTTATCAGAGAAGCGATTGAGCTCGATGTTTGTGTTTTTGGATACCCATTTGCTTGAACAATGATTTAAAACCATTAAAGATTCTAATAGGCTAAGAATACCAGAATTTACTATTTTTAGTAAGTCTTTATTAGAGAAGCGGTTGAACCCAAGATTTGTGTTTTTTGATACCCATTTGTTTGAAGAATGATTCAAAACCTTCAAAGTTTATAATAGGGTAAGAATACCAGAATTTACTATTTTTAATAAGTCTTTATTAGAGAAGCAATTGAGCTAGAAAATATTCTTAATTTTTTAAAATTTATGTTTTTGGATATCCATTTGCTTGGATAATGATTCAGAATCTTCAAAGTTTCAGACATGCTAAGAATACTAGAATCTACTATTTTTAGTAAGTCTTTATCAGGGAAGTGGTTGAGCTTGTTAGAATCTAAAAAGATTAATAACCTAGAAAACTAGTGCAAATGAATAGATATCTAAACTATGAATGCAAATGATGCGAAATCAAAATAGCAACATAGAGTTAGTCTCCAAGAGAGTAATGCGAATGCTAGAAGCAAAATAACATTAAGAGAATGCAAAAGCAAAAGATACAAAATACAAGTCAGGTAGCATACTTATATAGACTAGGAAGGAGGAGGCGGCAACATTGACCAATTAGGAGCAACCATCTATCAGACTAAAGATAGAAAAATATCTTCCTAAGATAGCTAATGGATGCACACATGTAGGAAGGTGATACCTCATAATCATCTCACATAATAAGACATGCTTTATTAACTTAAACGAGATTAATAGAAGTGTAGGAAAAACCTAGGAATAAAGGAAAAAATAAATAATCCACTAGGAATTAAAAATCTACACTAACACCCCCCGATAAGCGAAGCTTAGGTGGATGTAGATATGGGTCCCAGAAAATTAAGCCTGATGAGGTACCCATGTACATAAAATTCTCCCCAAAGACAAGAAGCCCCCCCAGAAGAGAGAAAATCCCCCCAAATAGAGAGAGAAGAGAACCCCCAAAGTAGAGAGTGTGAAAGAGACTATGAAACCCCCCATAATGAAGTGGCTCCAGTGTCGAAGGAGGATGCCTATCTATGAATGTTGAAGATGATCCATTTGTGGCAAATCCCATTTCTCTCCTTAGGAAGAAACAACTCCAATAGTGAATGCCGAAGTAACTCCCACTCAAAGAAGCAATGTGAGGAAGGAAGCCTCATGATGTATCATATCTCAGAACTCTACTCAAGTGTCCCCATGTGAGTATTAAAAGATGCCTCAATGCACGAAGGTAGAAGCAATCCAATCCTATTTGTAGAACCATAAGGTACAAGATCCAAAGACAAGGAAGATGAGATAATAGTGATGAAATGACTGTCATCAAAGAGGAGTTGAATATCCTCAAGAGTGTCATCTAGACCCAAAATGTGAGACTCTACAAACGAACAAGAGATGTTTGGTAGAAATTGGTCCCAATGAAGTGAATCCAGAAGATGTATAAGATCCTGCTGCAAAGAATCACCAGAAGCCCTCGAAGAAGCAACTATGAACTCTAAAGTAGCAACATGTACAGTAGGAATGTCCTCAACTGTAGATGGGGCATCAATGTATGTTAACCAAATAGACTGATCATCCCATGAGGATGTGTCCACACAAGGAGCAACATAAGTCTCAGTATCATCCACAAGAGTCTGGTCATCCAAGGAAATATCACTAGAAGATCCAAAGTCTCCATACAACTACTAGATGATGGTCCAAGAAGTGAAAGGGCACTCAGTGTGTTCTATGTGATGTAGAATATCCTCAGAAATAATAATACATATTAGTCCATAGACCATGTCAATATTATTAAACCATGCATTCTTTTGTTCATAGTCACTTGGCTTAGGAACGAGTCCAAGAAGATGGGGCAATAGATCCTGCTCAAGGCAATGATTCTTTATCCCTTATTTCCAAGACAAATAATTCTTTAAGATTAGCTTAACAATAGAAAGATGGAAATAACCAAAATCTATGATGAACCCCCAAAATGATTACAATAACCCCATAAAAGATGTGACTCAAAGAGAGCACATAAGACACCCCCCTTTTTACTCAATCAAAGAACCTCACCAAGAAAATTTGATTTGGCACTTTAAATAGTGCATTTACAACTGCCACTAGCAAGAAATACTAAGTGGTCTTGATTTCAATGTATTACAAAACTCTCACGAAGAGCATATGCTGAAAATACAACTTTAGCACAATACTTAGAGAAATAAACAATACCACTACGATCTACTCAAAAAATCATGCACTTTCAAAACAAGAATCGCCTTGATATGAGGTCGTATGTGAAAGTTATGATCCTCTGAAATTCCTAAAATGAGAGCTGTGCAGTGTCACGACTAAGAATATGCAATTTCTAAAAAATCTATGTATCAAAATAAAAAAAATGTCTACACTAGTGCATAGAGAATGAAAAAATAGCTAAAATCAAAAAATAATTTGTGGGAAACGGAGTCCGTATGAGCCAGAACGGAGCATTTCAAAACTATAACTGCCAATGGAGAGGGGTGTTGTTGTAGCTTTCTGAGTTCGATTCTACAAAATATACAGACTGCATGCAAAAACTAAAAGATACCCAGATAGTTTTTGATGCTGCGAACAAAATATAGAAGGCGTTTTTCTTGCTGATATACATAAGATGTGGATCTAATGTAAACATAACGTCTTTAGCAACAAAAAATGACCCCAGCAACCAAAAAACAACATGTAAAAGTTGAATCAGCTACCTAAAACAAGCAATGGCATGCTGGAACCTGCAATATTGATTGAAAACACCAAATATACAAGCTGATTGTCAGATTTGAGTTTGAAACCCCGGTTCGACAACTTTGTATGACGATCTCTGATTTCAATGAAACAAAAGCCAAATATGACTTTCTCAAGCCTCCTGAACGCATTGGAACAGCCAAAAATGATGCCAGTATAACCAAAAACGTTGCAATCACCTAGATTTCATAAAACACATGTGCAAACCCCAAAGATTAAAAATGTTTCCATCAAACTTTTTTGATTCTCTAAATCATCCGAGGATGCAAGAGAAGAGCATACTGGGTTTTTAAAAAAAATGCAATAAGCTTAGTTAGCCCACTCCGGATCTCTCAAATATGGAAACTAAAACCCACTCTTGCACATAGAATAGCTTTGATTCCATGTTAGAATTTGAAAAGATTAATAACCCAAAAAATTAGTGCAAATGAATAGATATCTAAACTATTAATGCAAATGATGTGAGATCAAAATAGCAACATAGAGTTAGTCTCCAAGAGAGCAATGTAAATGCTAGAAGAAAAATAATATTAAGAGGATGCAAAAACAAAAGATACAAAATACAAGCTAGGTAGCATGCATATATAGACTACGAAGAGGGAGGAGGTGGCAACACCAACCAATCAGGAGCAACCATCTATCAGACTAAAAATAGCAAAGTATCTTCCCAAAATAGCTAATGGATGCTCACATGTAGGAAGGTGACACCTCATAATCCTTTCACATAATAAGACATGCTTTATTAAGCTAAGCGAGATTAATAGAAGTGTAGGAAAAACTTAGGAATAAAGGGAAAAATAAATAATCCACTATGAATTAAAAACCTACATTAACATAGCTCGAGATTTGTGTTTTTGAAATACCCATTTGCTTGAATAATGATTCAGAACTTTTGAGGTTTATAATGGGCTAAGAATACCAAAATTTATTATTTTTAGTAGGTCTTTATCAGAGAAGCGATTGAGACACAAATTTTTTCAAAATTTTCAAAATTTGTGTTTTTTGATACCCCATTTGCTTGAATAATGATTCAGAAATTTTAAAATTTCAAATGGCCTAAGAATACCAGAATTTATTATTTTTAGTACAACTTTATCAAAAAAGCGGTTGATCCCGAAATGTTTTCTAATTTTTCAAAATTTGTGTTTTTAAGTACCCATTTGCTTGAATAATGATTCAGAACCTTCAAAGTTTCTAACTAGCTAGGAATATCAAAATTTACTATTTTTAGTAAGTTTTTTTAATCAAAAAAATGATTGAGCCCGAGATTTGTTTATTTGAATACTCATTTTCTTGAATAATGATTCAGAACCTTCAAAGTTTCCAACGGGCTAAAAATACCAGAATTTACTATTTGTAAGAATGATTGAAAACCTTCAAACTTTCCAACGAGCTAAGAATACTAGAATTTACTATTTTTAGTAAGTCTTTATCACGGAAACATTTGACGCTAAGATTTGTGTTTTTGGATACCCATTACTTGAATAGTGATTCGATACCTTCTAAGTTTCCAACGAGCTAAGAATACAAGAATTTACCATTTTTAGTAAGTCTTTATCAAAGAAACGTTTGATCCCAAAATTTTTTTCTAATTTTTCAAAATTTGTGTTTTTGGATACCCATTTCTTTGAATAATGATTCAGTACCTTAAAAGTTTAAATGGGCTAAGAATACCAGAATTTACTATTTTTAGTAAATCTTTATCCAAAAAGTGGTTGAGCTCGAAATGTTTTCCAATTTTTCAAATTTTTTGTTTTTGGATACCCATTTCCTTCAATAATAATTCAGAAGCTTCAAAGTTTCCAATGGACTAAGAATACTAGAATTTAGTATTTTTAGTAAGTCTTTATCAAAGAAGTGGTTGAGCACCAGAATTTACTATTTTTAGAAAGTTTTTATTAGAGAAGTGGTTGAGCCTGAGATTTGCTTTTTTGAATACCCATTTGTTTGAATAATAATTTAGAACATTCGAAGTTTCCAACGGGTTAAGAATACTAGAATTTACTATTTTTAGTAAGTCTTTATCACAGAAGCAGTTGAAGCCGAGGTTTGTGTTTTTGGATACACATTTGTTTGAATAGTGATTCAGAACCTTCAAAGTTCTGAAGAGCTAAGAATTCCAGAATTTACTATTTTTATTGAGTCTTTATCTAAGAAATGGTTGAGTCCAAAAATTTTCTCAATTTTAAAATTTTGTGTTTTTGGATACCCATTTGTTTGAATAATGATTCAGAACCTTTAAAGTTTCAAACGGGCTAAGAATATCAGAATATACTATTTTTAGTAAGTCTTTATCAAAAAAGAAATTGAGCCCAAAAGACTTTCCAATTTTTTAAAATTTATGTTTTTGGATACCCATTTGCTTGAATAATGATTTAGAACTTTTAAAGTTTCCAAGGGCCTAAGAATACCCGAATTTACTATTTTTAGTAAATCTTTATCAGAGAAGCCGTTGGGCCCAAAAATTTTCTCATTTTTTCAAAATTTGTGTTTTTAGATACTGATTTGTTTGAATAAAGATCTGAAGCCTTCTAAGTTTCCAACAGGCTAAGAATACCAGAATTTACTATTTTTACTAAGTTTTCAATAGACTAAGAATACCAGAATTTACTATTTTTACTAAGTTTTCAACAGGCTAAGAATACCAGAATCTACTATTTGCTTGAATAATGATTCAGAACCTTTAAAGTTTTCAATGGGCTAAGAATAGTAGAATTTACTATTTTTAGTAAGTCTTTATCACAAAAGTGATTTAACCTGATAATTTTCCTATTTTTTCAAAACTTGTATTTTTGGATACACATTTGCTTGAATAATGATTCAGAACTTTCAAGGTTTTGAACGGGTTAAAAATACTAGAATTTAATATATTTCATAATTTTTTATGAGAAAAGTGATTGAGCTCGTGATTTATGTTTTGGATACCCATTTGCTTGAATAATGATTTAGAACATTCAATGTTTCCAATGACTAAGAATATCAGAATTTACTATTTTTAATAAGTCTTTATTAGAGAAGCGATTGAGCCTGAGATTTGTGTTTTTGGATACCTATTTGTTTGAATAATGATTCAGAACAATAAAAAATTCCAACATGCTAAGAATACCAGAATTTACTATTTTAATATGTTTTTATCAGAGAAGTGATTGAGCCCAAGAATTGTGTTTTGTGATACCCATTTGCTTGAATAATGATTCAAAACCTTCAAAGTTTCCTATAGACGAATAATACCAGAATTTACTATTTTAATATGTTTTTATCAGAAAAGTGATTCAGCTCGAAAATTTTTCCTAATTTTTCAAAATTTGTGTTTTTGTATACCCTTTTGCTTGGATAATGATTCATAATCTTCAAAATTTCCAACAGGCTAGGAATACTAGAATTTGTTATTTTTAGTAAGTTTTTATCAGCGAAGCAGTTGAACTTGAGATTTGTGTTTTTGGATACCTATTTGCTTGAATAATGATTCAGACCATTCAAAGTTTCTAATGGGTTGGCAATGTCAGAATTTACTATTTTTAGTATGTCTTTATCAGAGAAATAGTTTAAGTTTGAAATTTTTCTAATTTTTTATAATTTGTGTTTTTGGATACCCATTTGCTTGAATAATGATTCAGAACCTTTAAAATTTCAAAGGACCTAAAAATACCAGAATTTATTATTTTCAGTATATATTTATCAAAAAGGTGGTTGAGCCCAAAATATTTTTCAATTTTTTAAAATTTGTGTTTTTGGATATCCATTTGCTTGAATAATAATTCAGAACCTTCAAAGTATCCAATGGGTTAAGAATACTAGAATTTACTATTTTTAGTAAGTCATTATCAGATAATCGGTTGAGTATGAGATTTATGTTTTTAGATACTCGTTTGCTTGAATAATGATTCAAACACATCAAAGTTTCCAACTGGCTAAGAATACCAGAATTTACTATTTTTTGTATGTTTTTATCAAAGAAACAGTTGAGCTAGAGATTTATTTTTTTGAATACCCATTTGCTTGACTAATAATTCAAAACCTTCAAAGTTTGCAATCGCCTAGGAATACCAGAATTTACATTTTTTAATAATGATTCAGAACCTTCAAAGTTTCCAACGGGCTAAGAATACCAGAATTTACTATTTTTAGTTAGTCTTTATCACAGAAGCGGTTGAGCCCGAGATTTGTGTTTTTGGATACACATTTGCTTGAATAATGATTCAGAACTTTCAAAATTTCGAACGGGCTAAAATTACTAGAATTTAATATATTTCATAAATTTTTATAAGAAAAGTGATTGACCTCGAGATTTATGTTCTGGATACCCATTTGCTTGAATAATGATTTAGAACATTCAATGTTTCCAATGAACTAAGAATATCAGAATTTACTATTTTTAATAAGTCTTTATCCGAGAAGCGATTGAGTTCGAGATTTGTGTTTTTGGATACCTATTTGTTTGAATAATGATTTCGAACCATAAAAAATTCTAACATGCTAAGAATACCAGAATTTACTATTTTAATATGTTTTTATTAGAGAAGTGATTGAGCCCAAGAATTGTGTTTTGTGATACCCATTTGCTTGAATAATGATTCAAAACATTCAAAGTTTCCTATAGACGAAGAATACCAAAATTTACTATTTTAATATGTTTTTATTAGAGAAGTGATTCAGCTTGAAATTTTTTCCTAATTTTTCAAAATTTGTGTTTTTGTAATACCCTTTTGCTTGGATAATGAGTCATAATCTTCAAAATTTCCAACAGGCTAAGAATACTAGAATTTGTTATTTTTAGTAAGTTTTTATCAGCGAAATAGTTGAACTCGAGATTTGTGTTTTTGGATACCTATTTGCTTGAATAATGATTCAGAACATTCAAAGTTTCTAATAGGCTGACAATGTCAGAATTTACTATTTTTAGTATGTCTTTATTAGAGAAACAATTTAAGTCCGAAATTTTTCTAAATCTTCAAAATTTGTGTTTTTGGATACCGATTTGCTTGAATAATGAATCAGAACCTTTAAAATTTTAAATGACCTAAAAATACCAGAATTTATTATTTTCAACATATATTTATCAAAAAGGTGGTTGAGCTCAAAATATTTTTCAATTTTTTAAAATTTATGTTTTTGGATATCTATTTGCTTGAATAATAATTTAGAACCTTCAAAGTATGCAATGGGTTAAGAATACCAGAATTTACTATTTTTAGTAAGTTATTATCAGAGAATCGGTTGAGTATGAGATTTATGGTTTTAGATACCTGTTTGCTTGAATAATGATTCAAAACCTTCAAAGTTTCCAACTAGCTAAGAATACAAAAATTTACTATTTTTAGTAAGTTTTTATCAAAGAAACGGTTGAGTCAGAGATTTATTTTTTTGAATACCCATTTGCTTGACTAATAATTCAATACCTTCAAAGTTTGCAATCACCTAGGAATACTAGAATTTATATTTTTTAATAATGATTCAGAACCTTCAAAGTTTCCAACGGGCTAAGAGTACCAGAATTTACTATTTTTAGTTAGTCTTTATCACAGAAGCGGTTAAGCCCAAGATTTGTGTTTTTGGATACCCATTTACTTGAATAGTGATTCAGAACCTTCAATGTTTCCGATGAGCTAAGAATATAAGAATTTATTATTTTTAGTAAGTCTTTATCAAAGAAATGGTTGAGCCCAAAAATTTTCTCAATTTTTCAAAATTTGTGTTTTTGGATACCCATTTGTTTGAATAATGATTTAGCACTTTTAAAGTTTCAAACAGAGTAAGAATACTAGAATTTACTATCTTTAGTAAGTCTTTATAAAAAAAGTGGTTGAGCCCGAAATGTTTTCCAATTTTTCAAAATTTGTGTTTTTGGATACCCATTTGCTTGAATAATAATTCAGAACCTTCATAGTTTACAACGGGCTAACAAAACCAGAATTTATTATGTTTAGTAAGTCTTTATTAGAGAAGCGATTAAGTACGAGATTTATGTTTTTGGATACACATTTGCTTGAATAATGATTCAGAACCTTCAAAGTTTCTAACTGATTAAGAATACCAAAATTTACTATTTTTAGTAAGTTTTTATTAGAGAAATGGTTGAGCCAGAGATTTGTTTTTTTAAATATCCATTTGCTTGAATAATGATTCAAAACCTTCAAGGTTTCCAACCGGCTATGAACACCAGAATTTAGTATTTTTAATAATGATTTAGAACTTTCAAAGTTTCCAACAGGGTAAAATACCAAAAAATATTGTTTTTAGTCAGTCCTTATCACAGAAGTGATTCATCCCAAGATTTATGTTTTTGAATACCCAATTACCTGAATAATGATTCAGAACCTTCAATGTTTTCAATGAACTAAGAATATTAAAATTTACTATTTTTAGTAAGTCTTTATAAGAGAAATGGTTGAGCCCAAAATTTTTCCCAAGTTTTCAAAATTTATATTTTTGGATACCCATTTATTTGAATAATGATTCAATACATTTAAAATTTCAAATGGGCTAAAAATACTAGAATTTACTATCTTTAGTAAGTATTTATCAAAAAAGCGCTTGAGCTTGAAATGTTTTCCAAGTTTTAAAAAATTGTGTTTTTGGATACCCATTTTCTTGAATAATAAATTAGAACCTTCATAGTTTCCAAAGGGCTAAGAATACCATAATTTATTATTTTTAGTAAGTCTTTATTAGAGAAGCGGTTGAAACCGAAATTTTTGTCAATTTTTCAAAATTTGTGTTTTTGGATACCGATTTCCTTGAATAAAGATTCGAAACCTTCTAAGTTTCCAACAGACTGAGAATATCAGAATTTACTATTTTTACTAAGTCTTTATCAAAGAAGCGGTTGACACCAAGATTTTAATTTTTGGATACCCATTTATTTGAATAATGATTTAGATCCTTCAAAGTTTCTAGCTTGCTATGAATACCAGAATCTACTATTTTTAGTAAGTCTTTACCACAATTTTTCAAAATTTATATTTTTGGATACCATTTGCTTGAATTATGATTCAGAACCTTCAAAGTTTCTAACAGTCTAAAAATACCAAAATTTACTATTTTTAGTAAGTCTTTATCAAACAAGTGGTTGAGCTCGAAATTTGTTCTTTTGGATACCCATTTGTTTAAATAATGATTTAGAACATTCAAAGTTTTTCAACGGGCTAAAAATTTCAGAGTTTACTATTTTTAGTAAGTCTTTATCAGATAAGCAATTGAGCCCAAGATTTGTGTTTTTGGATACCCATTTGCTTGAATAATGATTCACAGGTATCAAAGTTCCCAAGAGGCTAAGAATACCAGAATTTACTTATTTTTGTTAGTCTTTATCAGAGAAGCGTTTGAATCCAATATTTGTGTTTTTTGATATCCATTTGCTTGAATAATGATTCCAAAACTTTCAAAGTTTCCAACGAGTTTAGATTATCAGAGTTTACTATTTTTAATAAATCTTTATTAGAGAAGCGATTGAGCTAAAAAAAATTCTTAATTTTTTAAAATTTGTGTTTTTGGGTACCCATTTGCGTGAATAACGATTTAGAATCCTCAAAGTTTTCAATGTGCTAAGAATACAAGAATTTACTATTTTAATAAGTCTTTATCAGAGAAGCGGTTGAGCTCAAGATTTGTGCTTTTTGATACCCATTTGCTTGAATAATTATTCAAAACCTTTAAAGTCTTCAATGGGCTAAGAATACTATAATTTACTATTTTTAGTAGGTCTTTATCAATGAAGTGGTTGAGCCCGAAATTTTTTCTAATTTTTTAAAATTTATGTTTTTGGATACCCATTTGCTTAAATAATGATTCAGAACCTTTAAAATTTCAAACGGCTAAGAATACTAGAATTTATTAGTTTTAGTGAATATTTATAAAAAAAAATAGTTGAACCCAAAATGTTTTCCAATTTTCTAAAATTTGTGTTTTTGGATAACCATATTGTTTGAATAATAATTCAGAACCTTCAAAGTTTCTAATAGGCTAAGAATACCAGAATTTATTATTTTTAGTAAGTCTTTATCAGTGAAGCGGTTGAGTAGGAGATTTATGTTTTTGGATACCCATTTGCTTGAATAATGATTCAGAGCCTTCAAATTTTCCAACTGGCTAAGAATATTAGAATTTACTATTTTTAGTGAATTTTTAGTAGAGAAGCGGTTGAGCATGGGATTTCTTTTTTAAATACCCATTTGCTTGAGTAATGATTTAGAACTTTCAAAATTTTCAATGGGCCAAAAATACCAGAATTTATTATTTTTAATAGTGATTTAGAACTTTCAAAGTTTCTAACGAGCTAAGAATACCAGAATTTACTATTTTTAGTAAGTCTTTATCATATAATTTAATATTTTTAATAAGTCTTTATCAGAGAAGTGGTTAAACCTGAAAATTTTTTAAATTTTTTAAAATTTGTGTTTTTGGATACCCATTTGTTTGAATAATAATTTAGAACATTCAATGGTTCCAACTGGTTAAGAATACCCGAATTTACTATTTTCAGTAAGTCTTTATTAGAGAAGCTGTGTGGCTTGAGATTTGTACTTTTGGATACCCATTTGCTTGAGTAATAATTCAGAACTTTAAAAATTTCCAACAGACTATGAATACCAGAATTTACTATTTCTAGAACTATTTATAAGAGAAGCGGTTGAGCCTGAAATTTTTTCTCAATTTTTTAAAATTTGTGTTTTTGGATACTCATTTGTTTGAATAATAATTCAGAACCTTCAAAGCTTCCAATGGCCTAATAATACTAGAATTTACTATTTTTAATAAGTCTTTATGAGAGAAGCGGTTGAGGCAAAAAATTTTCCCAATTTTTTAAAATTTGTGTTTTTGAATACCCATTTGCTTGAATAATGATTCAAAACCTTTAAGGTTTTTAACAGATTAATAATACTCGAATTTACTATTTTTAGTAATTTTTTATCAAAGAACCATTTTGAGCCCAATTTTTTTTCTAATTTTTAAAAATTTGTATTTTTGGATACCCATTTGCTTGATTAATGATTTAGAACTGTCAAAGTTGTCAACGAACGAAGAATATTAGAATTCACTATTTTTAGGAAGTCTTTATCAGAGAAGCAGTTGAGCCCGAGATTTATGTTTTTAGACACCCATTTGTTTGAATAATAATTTAGAACATTCAAAGTTTCCAACAGGCTAAGAATACCAAAATTTAATATATTTAATAAGTCTATCACAGAAGCGATTTAGCCTAAATTTTTTTTAGTTTTTCAAAATTTGTGTTTTTGGATACCCATTTGCTTGAGTAATGATTCTGAACCTTCAAAGTTTCCAACGGAATAAAAATACCAGAATTTACTATTTTCAATAAATTTATATCAAAGAAGTGGTTGAGCCTGAGATTTGTCTTTTTGGATACCCATTTGCTTGAATAATGATTTAGAACATTTAAAGTTTCCAATGGGCTAAAGAATATCATAATTAACTATTTTTAGTAAGTCTTTATCAGAGAAGGGATTGAGCCGGAGATTTGTGTTTTTGGATAGTAATTTTCTTCAATAATGATTCAAAACGGTCAAACTTTCCAATGGGTTAAGAATACCTGAATTTATTATTTTTAATAAGTCTTTATCAGAGAAGCAATTGAGGTTGAAAATTTTTGTAATTTTTTTAAATTTATGTATTTAGATACACATTTGCATGGATAATGATTCAGAATCTTCACGGTTTCCAACGTGGTATGAATACTAGAATTTACTATTTTTAGTGAGTATTTATCAGAGAAAATGGTTAAGCGCAAAACTTTTCTGAATTTTTCAAAATTTGTGTTTTTGGATACCCATTTGCTTGAATAATGATTCAAAACATTTAAAATTTCAAATGGCCTAAGAATACAAGAATTTATTATTTTTAGTAAATTTTATCAAAAAAACAGTTGAGCACGAAATGTTTTCCAATTTTTCAAAATTTATGTTTTTGGATGCCCATTTGCTTGAATAATAATTTAGAACATTTAAAGTTTCCAATGGGTTAGGAATACCAGAATTTATTATTTTTAATATGCCTTTGTCAGAGAAGCGATTAAACACGAAATTTATGTTTTTTGATACTCATTTGTATGAATAATGATTCAAAACCTTCAAAGTTTCCAATTGGCTAAGAATACCAGAATTTACTATTTTTAGTAAGTTTTATCAAAGAAGGCGTGGAGCCTGAGATTTGTTTTTTTGAATACTCATTTGCTTTAATAATGATTCAGAACCTTCAAAGTTTCTAATGGCTAAGAATACCAAAATTTACTATTTTTAATAATGATTCAGAACCTTCAATGTTTCCAATGAGCTACGAATACTAGAATTTAGTATTTTTAGTAAGTCTTTATCACAGAAGCGGTTGAGCCCGAGATTTATGTTTTTCATTACACATTTGCTTGAATAGTGATTAAGAACCTTCTAAGTTTTTGATGGGCTAAGAATACCAGATTTAGTACCTTTAATGATTCAGATTAAGTTACACATTTGTTTGAATAATGATTTAGTACCTTTAAAATTTCAAATGGTGTAAGAGTACTAGAATTTTTTATTTTTAGTAAGTCTATCAAAAAAGCGGTTGAGCTCAAAATGTTTTCCATTTTTTCAAAATTTGTGGTTTTAGATATCCATTTGCTTGAATAATAATTCAGACCCTTTAAGGTTTCCAACGGGCTAAAAATACCAGAATTTAATATTTTTAGTAAGTCTATCAGAAAAGTGGTTGAACTCGATATTTGTGTTTTTAGATAGCCATTTGCTTAGATAATGATTTAGAACATTCAAAGTTTCCAATAGGCTAAGAATATCATAATTTAGTATTTTTAATAAATCTTTATTAGAGCTTATGATTTGTGTTTTTTAATACCCATTTGTTTGAATAATGATTCAGAACCATCAAAGTTTCCAACAGGCTAAGAATATCAGAATTTACTATTTATAGTAAGTCTTTATCAAAGAAGCGGTTCATCTCAATATTTATATTTTTTGAGACCCATTTGCTTGAATAATGATTTAGAACCTTCAAAATTTCCATCTAGCTAAGAATACCAGAATTTATTATTTTAATGATGATTCAGAACCTTCAACGTTTTCAACGAGCTAAGAATACTAGAATTTACTATTTTTAGTAAATGTCTTTATCACAGAAGTGGTTGAGCCCAAGATTTGTGTTTTTGGATACCCATTTGCTTGAATAGTGATTCAGAACCTTCAATATTTGTGACAAGCTAAGAATATCAGAATTACTATTTTTAGTAAGTCATTATCAGAGAAACAGTTGAGCCCGAAATTTTTTTCAATTTTTCAAAATTTATGTTTTTGAATACCCATTTGTTAGAATAATGACTCCATACCTTTAAAGTTTCAAACGGGCTAAGAATACCAAAATGTATTATTATTTTTAGTAAGTCTTTATCAAAAAATGGTTGAGCCTAAAATGTTTCCCAAATTTTCAAAATTTGTGTTTTTGATATCCATTTGCTTGAATACCAAAATCTCCAATGGGCTAAGAATACCAAAATTTACTTGAATAAAAATTTGAAACCTTCTATGTTTCCAATAGGCTAAGAATACTAGAATTTATTATTTTTACTAACTTTTTATCAGAGAAGCGATTGCCCCAAGATTTGTGTTTTTGGATGCCCATTTGTTTGAATAATGATTCAGAACCTTTAATGTTTTGAACGATTTAAGAATACCAGAATTTACTATTTTTAGTAAGTCTTTATCACAGAAGCGATTTTGCCCAAAGTTTTTCCCAAATTTTCAAAATTTGTGTTTTTGGATACACATTTGTTTGAATAATGATTCAGAACCTTCAAAGTTTTCAACGCGCTAAGAATACTAGAATTTACTATTTTCAGTAAGTCTTTATCAGAGAAGTGGTTGAGGCCGAGATTTGTCTTTTTGGATACCCATTTGATTAAATATCAAAGTTTCCAATGGACTAAGAATATTAGAATTGACTATTTTTAGTAAGTCTTTACCAAAGAAGCGATTGAGCCTAAGATTTATTTTTTTGGATACCCATTAGCTTGAATAATGATTTAGAAGCATGAAAGTTTCCAACAGGCTAAAAATACCAAAATTTACTAATTTTAGTAAGTCTTTGTCAGAGAAGCAGTTGAGTCTAAGATTTGTGTTTTTTGATAGTAATTTGCTTGTATAATGATTCAAAACCTTCAAAGTTTCCAACAGGTTAAGAATACAAGAATTTACTATTTTCAGTAAGTCTTTATTAGGGAAGCGATTGAGCTAGAGATTTGTGTTTTTGGATACCCATTTGCTTGAACAATTATTCAGAACATTCAAAGTTTCCGAAGGGCTAAGAATACCTGAATTTACTATTTTTAGAGGGTCTTTATCAGAGAAGCATTTGAGCCTAAAATTTATCCAATTTTTCAAAATTTGTGTTTTTGGATACCCATTTGTTTGAATAATAATTCAAAAATTTTAAAATTTCAAACGAGTGAAAAATACTAGATTTTACTATATTTAGTAAGTCTGTATCAGAAAAGCTATTGAGCAAGAAATGTTTTATAATTTTTAAAAATTTGTATTTTTGGATACCCATTTGTTTGAATAATAATTCAAAATCTTCATAGTTTCCAATGGGCTATGTAACGCCCCGCATGAACACCTTAGAGAACAACGCATCTATGCTATGCAAATGGAATAATTTTTTTTTTTTTTTAAATGAATAAAATAACACATCACTACACATCATTAACTATCAACTTGTTACTCTAAGATTTTCATGGTTGCATTACTTAACAAAACAATTAACATAACCTAACACACATCATATAATAACATTAGTAGATCATTCTAAACCTATTGCATTAAATCAATAAACATTTACATCTCCATAACATCAGATAAGTAAACATCAGGATCTAGTACATAGTTACAAATTCTTCTCACATATGAGTACATCAATACATTGTTACTTAACACCTTCTGAACACGTACATTATAAATCAACTGATACACAGACAAGTACATGAATACAAATCACTTACTTCATATCTGGTACAAGACCTGACGGCTGATACACAAGATACAACATCCACGCACACGAACATTAGCAAAGGGAAAAAAACCAATGGATAAAAGCTCTTCCACCCGACCATGTGGAATCTTGAGGTCCACCCCCCGAGCTAGGAGTTAACATAAGGTTCCCACTACAACATACAGTCAGGTAGATAGTAGGCTATAGGAACAAGACAAGACATAACTCCAACAACACAAGTCAATATCACAAACAACTTAACAACACTTCCAGAGGCAAGCACATAACGAATGGGGAGAGTACAACTAGGGAATGCTAGGCTGCAGTAGGGAGGAGTGTCATCACATGGCTTGTCATGGGTTGTCCTGGTAAGCCTTCCTAGGCCCTGGCCCCCATCTTGGGTTGTCCTGGCAGCCTCTCCGGACTCCCGGCCCCCATACAACGCTCATGCGGAATCAACATACCTTTCGTGAGGACAAGGTAGTTGATCTTGCCATTCCAGGCCTTCTCATCTCATCTCAAGCCTAAACAAGCACTTGAGCCATGAGTGAGGCATCCACTTATCTTTATTTATGTGTGATTAACTACCCAACCCCCTAATTCATTATTTAGGTTATCACTGAGTTATCAAACTCCCACATGGGTTGTCCTGGACGCTACTTTGGGCTCCGGTCCCCATTGAGAGCCACTCCCCTACCTGCAACTAGAAAACCCCACTCAACAAGCATAGAAAACATCATCAGGACAACGAGGATACAGGAACCATGCAAGGAATCAACCATCTTGCACACAATTATCCTCCTATCAACATGTGTATATAACTATGCAAGGAATTAACCATCTTGCATGTCATCTTAATCACAAGGACAACTAACAAAACCTTGTCCATAGCAATACATAAATATTTCTCCTATTAAAATACTCAATGTCTCCCCATTCAAAATCTAACACAAATAAGATAATTACAATCAATACATCCACAAAGGGGATTATCACCTCCTCATTATGCATTCACGACATTGAATATTCATCATATCACATTATCAAACAAGCAGCAACATACTTTTATAACTTCATGGTCTCAAAACACTTATCCACACGTCTCATGAAGTCAAAACACAAACAACCTATGCCTTTGGAACTAACCACTCAGGTACATGCAATAACATAGGGTCCATGAAGACATATTTAATCAAGTTTTGTAACCTTAATATATAAGCAAATTGCTTTCCTCAACATCTACCTAATTTATAAATAATTTTACATTTATTTTACAATTAACAATATCATTTAAGTAAATTAGATTTAAACATAACTCACAATTCATTTTTAATTTAGAATAAATTACTTCTATATTAGTTACACTCTAAAAGTTATAACACGATATAATCATAATTAAATAAAATCACGGAAAATAAATATAATTACATATCAAAATCCATAGTTTTAAAACTATAATAACGACACTAGAAAATAAAGTAAATTAGGTAAATATCTACCTGTTATCTCAACCTTAATAATAACATCATCCTATATTTCTTTTCCGACAAAAACTAATATAACTTAACAAAAAGGAATACATAATTTAATTCTAATATAAGAGAAAACCCTATAAAATATTATTTAAACCACTCACTTAACATATATAAGATTTTGACCAATTATATATATATAGTAAAACAACCATTGACAACCAATGCCATTATGGAAGCATGGAGTCACGGACAAAGCTCATGAACTATTTCACACAGTGTCTCTTTCAAAGGTGTCCTTTCATGAAATGGACTATAAGTAAAGACTTTAACCTTCAAGTAAGTAATTGTAAATATTAGATCGGCTATTCTTTAATATCAACCACTTCAACAATCAAAATTTAATTTAAAGCCGTAAGGAAATGACAGGACTATCCAATTCTTTAGCGCCAGTTTGTAAACCAAATAGTAACTGCCGTGCTCTCCAGATTTATGCTATTTTTTAAGCCAAGATTATAGAATTGGGGCGATATAAGAAGCAAAGTTTCTAAATTAGTTGCTTCCACTGGAGACAAAAAAGATAGAAAGACAAGGCAAACGTACTCAGCAAAAACATGCATTGACAGATGGTGTAATGCCCGCCTTGAACGCCTTAAAGAATACACATTTATGCAATATGAAACAAGAATTTTTTTTTTTTTTTTTAAAAGATTAATTAACGTTAACACAACTGATTACAACATATTCTCTAAGGGTCCAAGGCTGCATCACTTAACAAATCGACTAACACAAATTAACATACATCAGTAACTGATCCAAATTCATGCTCAAATAAATAACTCATTCACATTCCTTGCAACATCAGATAATGGAATCAGCATGATAAGATACATAACTGAAATGCTTTCATATAAGTACATCAAGGCATCATTACATTGCCACTTTTAGTCTACATCAAAAGTTACATACATAAAGAATATTCTATTACACAAATCTAGTACAAGGTTGTACACTTACATCATCATCATTGAAACAAGTACAACTGAAACAAATCCTTTTCTGCATAAGATCCTGACAAGAGAACCAATGGATAAAATAGCTCTTCCACCCGACCATGTGGAACCCTAAGGTCCACCCCCCGAGCTAGGAGTTAACATGAGGTCCCAACACTGACAGTCAGGTAGACGAAAGACAAACAAGAACAAAGGACGACCAAACGCCAATACAACACAACATAACTTAACTTAACTTCCACTTTCACTTCCAGAGGCGACACAAAACAAATGAGGAGAGACCGAACAAGGGATGCTAGATTGTAGTAGGGAGAGTGTCATCGCATGGTCCTAACATGGGTTATCCTGACAGCCTCTCACCCGGCGCCGGCCCCCATCTATGGTTATCCTGACAGCCTCTCACTAGGCGCCGGCCCCATAGGGTGACACATGCGGAATCGACCTTCCTTTCATGAGGACAAGGAAGTCAATCATGCCGACCAGGCCTTCTCTACCCATCCTTAGTCTAAACAAGCACTACAGGCCATGGGAGAGGAATCCATTAATCTTATTAATGTGAGATCTACCCTTAACCCCCTAGTTTATTTTTTTAGGTTATCACTTGATTAATCAACTTCCAACGGGTTATCCTGACTACCACTTTGGGCGCCGGCCCCACGTTGAAAGCCACTCTCCTTCCTAACACCTAGTAAACCTTAAAACATCATGCAAGACTTAATAACAACACACGTATAAGTACACTGCAAGGCATAAACCTTCTTGCATCAAAATAGAATCATAACATCAATTGTTATCCAATACTTTTAACATTACATAACTTTATTCTTTTACAGATTTCAGGTCTCTCCTTACGACAAAATGGTACAATAAGATCACAAGAGGATTGATATCCCATCCTGAGATTATTACTTTACAAGACACAACATTCAATCGTGACAGTACTTCATTATACTACACACTTTGTTTGATACACATACGCTATTATGTCGTAATTACAAAAACAACAATACACAAGTTGCGAATACATAACAACGACAACTAAGCCTCTGGAATACAAGTTTGAACAACCTCAATACGACTCATTACAACACTCAATCAATTCAATTCAAAATTCAAGAGATGAAATACTACAATTCATTCTCAGTTTTAATGCAAACAACTTCTGAAATAAAATCAACATTATATCATAACACTTGCAACTAAATTTCTAACTAATCCTTATTTTGCTTCAAAAGATCAGTAAATTGATTAACTAAATCATTACAATAATTGATGTAAGAACCACTTAATTCCAGATACGATCTTATATACTATCCTTCAATCTTATCTGATTAGTTTATTCTATTAAGGATAATAACGCTAAGAGAGATGTCTCATGGCTGAACGGCAATCACACGAGGCCAATTCAAACACGAAATCCAAAAGAATTCTTTTATGATGATTTGAAGTTATCTCCGATACTGATCTTATCCATAGTGATTTAATTTCTCAAGAGAATGATCGTAAATGCGCCCTATGCGAACAGCTTGGGATATTTTACTACTGAGGTGTAAAATTGCTATTGACTGTTTTACCACTGACGTGAACGATATTTGATTGTATCACCAACTTCTAACAGCGTTCGTCAACTTGGAGTTTAATAAATTGATGGCACAACTTAAGGGTTTTCTCTCTCTAACAAAAAGGCAAGGACTGTAGGAAAACAATGACACACAGAGATGGCGCACTGGAGCTGTCGAAAAGATCGCTTACGGCCTCTAACAGCGTTCTTCAACTACTCAACGCCATGCAGATTTCTAATTACAAAAAAGGTGTAGAAACAGTGTTACAAACTGAAGGAATTTTATCTCTGACGGAAGGTCGCAGATTACAAAACCTCTATAGATTTCGACTGCTGTTTACTGTGTGAAGGCAGAACCTTCTTCCTTGGCAGCGCATGCCTTTCTATGCTAGCTCAGTTATTGATATAACTGATAACTCTGCACTGATTGTACGAATCATTTTCCAGAAAACAGTTGAATGAGGGTAGAGGTGAGACTTGAGCGCTCAGCTGAGTACAACGCTCCAATAGATGGAATGATTGCAGGCCAACAATACTGGATTTGCATAAACTCTGCAATCTCGTCATAGGGCGATCTGTGGTTATAAAACTGAATTCTACAGAAATACTGTTTGGAATGCAATTGTATGGTGATCCTATTGCTGTACAAAGTTCGCTGATATAACAAAATGAGTTTGCCATTTCTCTGTCCTCTTGAAACCCCACCTGCAAAGGTTTTACAATTGTTTAACATATTCCACTAATTTTTTTGTAGTAAGTTTGAACAGCTGTCAGGGTGCATGGTAATGTTTTTCGATATATCATGCTTCTCCGAAACAGTTGAAAGTTTAGCTTTGTAATATGTTTCATTAGTTGGTACAGTGTGGATCCTATGCTACTTGTATTTAACATTATGGTAGACGTTTTCAATGAAAAATAGCACTCGATCGATCAGGAGTACTAAAACAAAACACGATATATGAAACATATTAGAGTGGGATCTGCCCATTATTCATCTCTTTGACCAATGTGTCATTAATCTGGTAAATACAAATCACAGTGGTGATGTTACTAGGGTTCAATCTGTTGCTCAACAACATCTGATATGTCCAACCGTAGTGGAAAATATAGCTAATGCACTCCTATATCAAACACTGGATACAGCTCAATGCATTATCGCATGGACATAAAATATTGAAAATTTCTTATAGATCTTATACGAAATACAGTTTTATAAAATAAATATGAAGAGTCTACTAAACTATCATCTTTTGACGATTGCTCAAGGAAGCAATGTTAGCCAACAAAAGGAGAAGTTGAAAAGGGTTTGGAAGTTTTGTGGAGTCTATGTATAAAATTGCTTTACATGAATTCGATGACCCTAAATATGGAGTGGACTGGTCAGAGGATACCTAGACAGCTGGCGAATAACAAGGATTCGGGACTTTGATTAATCAAAGGGGAATAAGGCAGCGAACTCCTAAACAAAATTCCTCCCTTACTCGCCATGACATAACAACTAGAAGCAGTGCAAAAATGTTGCCAATCCGCAGATAAATGATACCCAACGCACTAAGCTAGATGACTAGAATGTCGTCTCTCATCACAAGCTTCAGAAATTTTCAGTTAAAGCGGACAGAATGGCGGCGGTCTCTCCAGCATGCCCAGGCATAACATCTTACAATGTTTCCTAACAAATTCGGTCTACTAACAGCAAAGCTAGACGCAATAAACACAGCAAAAGGGTGTCGTCTATCATCTTAGAGTGAAACGAAATGACAAGGCTCAGAATTTTCATTCAAGGTGACCGATAATTCAGGCAGCGGCTACCTAATTCGCCACCAATAATACACTTACTGTGCAAACTGAATAACCTGGTTGACACCGCGCCCTACAGCCCACATCTGGCAAATGACGGATTCCCTTAACTATCCCTGAATTGCGCATACACTTACTGGGGTGCAAATCTCATTACTATCTTTTGTAGGTCTATGCCTAGCCCAAACAGAACCAACAGAGACTCCAATAATCGAAGAAAGATGAATTTCACGGCACTCAGATCGTAGGTTAATTCCTCTATCAAAAGTAACTGTCGGATTAAAACAAATGTCATGTTCTAAAAAAAATGTTCGCTAACCCTAAAAGGAGGACCAAATGATTATCCGCTTATCACACAGGTCGCATCATGTACAAAGGTGTACGAGCCTGCAAGGACGGAGATATGCAGGGAAGGCCACTATGTGATCACTCTACGACACCGACTAGCAATGCGGCCTCAATGCCGGCTCAGTCTGATAAAAACAACGACGGTGGACACAGTAATGGAGGATACAGGAAACTGGTTTCTGAAGAAATCTGGGACGGCATGAGTAAATACCAAATCAGAGAACACTACACAACTTGCGAATCAGATGTAATAACCTATGATGGGTTTTCTTAAGGATGATATACGGCTCCCTATCCGGCAAACAGTGGAAGAAAAACATTTAACTTACGGAATCCTTGAGCAGAAACGAAATGTTTAAACCCTAAGAGAAGATGCTGATTACACACTGAGAGGACAATCTACAGAATTATTCGAAATCGAATAAACTATAACCACATTTGCAGATTGAAATGAAGTTCAGAGATAAGGCATTCGACATAACCTGATTTCGTAAATCACCTTGACGACCCTGCTCCAATTGTTGCAGTTCCAAGCTGCTTCCTTCCTTTCACCTGTGATGCCGTCCTTGATGCCCCTACAGCTCTTTTATAACTCAGTCCCTTTCTCCTCTCCTAGGGCTTCACACGTGATTCCGTGTAACTCCTTTTAAAGAATATGTATTTTTTTTAATTTAATTTAATGATTCCCAATTATTAGATACTTTATTTTATTATTATTTTTCTTTATAACCGACCCCAAAATATTGTCATTAATAGAATAGTACTATTTCAACTATCTATAATTGTGTACTATCCTATAATTTATTTTATTAATCCAGTTGTGAAACACAATTTACAAGCATGATTACCTCTATTTATTTATTTAAATATTTATTATAAATAATATTATATCGAATAATACAAACTTCTTACAACTTTATTTATCAACAACACTTCTATTAAAATAATAATTTATTTATAGCTAAAATCGACAACTAATGACATTATGCCCGTTTAACAACACTTAAACTCTTCCGTAGAATAATTCTAATTAAAGCACAACATTACCACACATACTTAGACACCTTTGAACTTGGTTTGACTCCAAAATACAATATTACCTGACAGTGAGACATGGGCGAATGACAACCAATAACCACAAGGGTAAACTGACGATGAAGGAACACTGACTAGGGACCTCATGTTAACTCCAACCAACTAATCCATTAGCGAAGGCACGCTCAGACCTGTAATCAGGTGGAGTCGATGCCTAGTACCTGCATCCTGCAGCAACGCACAGTTAACCGTAACAAGATATACATATACATCACATGCAGTCCTATCGTGAATGGAAATCGCAGTGAGGTAGGGTACTCGAGAATGAGTAATACAACACTGTTCCATTCACGTTTATAAATAATAATCAACTAAATTGAACAAGATATCAGATTACTAATCTACGACATAAAATGATCAACTAACTTCCAATCCCATATCATGAATAACATCAAAGCATTTAAAACATCAGTTCGTTTATCAAATTGTAAAGCATAATGACATAATCCAACATCAACATCTGTTATCATAATAATTAGGTTCATACTGAAATAGCAAAATAACTAGAAATCCATCATCAACGACCTAAAAATACTGTCAAAATGTCCAGTACTACTAAGCAAACATCAGTCCAAAAGACGGTAAGTTGAGGGCCACTACATCCTCCCCCCCTAGGATCAGGCTTACTCCTGGAAGCCTATGAACAAATATGGATATAGCTCTCGCATACGGGAAGTATCCTCCCAGGTCGCTGAAGTCTCATCATTAGGATCCCATTGGACCCTTACCTGCTCTATGACTCTGCCCCTTAGAGCGAGTCGCCTGTGCTCTAAAATGCCTACGGGCTCCAAAGCTAGCTGCCCGTCCTCTACCTGTAAAGCATTCCAATCAAGGACATGAGAAATATCTGGATGATAAGGTCTAAGAACAGAAACATGAAATACGTCATGGACGCGTGACAAGCTAGGCGGCAAAGCAAGACGGTATGCAACAGGACCGATTCTCTCCAAAACCTCGAATGGCCCCACAAAGCGTGGCGCGAGCTTAGAGCCTTTTCCGTAACGGATCGGACTCTTTCACGGACGCACCCGCAAGAACACCCGATCACCAACAGAAAATTGACGATCAAGTCTGTGAGCATCTGCATATTTCTTCTGTCTATCCTGAGCTGCTACCAGATGCTCTCTGATACGATCAACCTGCTGCTCCATCTCTTGGAGCATCTGTGGACCTAGGAGAACTCTATCCTCAAGGCGATCCCAACTCAATGGGGTATGACAAGGACGACCATACAGGGCCTGAAAAGGAGACATGCCAATGGAACTGTGGTACCCATTATTGTACGCAAACTCCACCAAATACAAATAATCTTCCCATCGGTTTTGCTGATCCATCACATACATACGGAGCATATCCTCGAGAACCTGATTGACCCTCTCAGTTTGCCCATCAGTCTCTGGATGATAAGCTGAACTGAAGTTCAATTGAGTCCCCAAAGCATGCTGAAGAGATGTCCAAAGAGCTGAAGTAAAAACTGGATCACGATCGGAGATAATCTTGCGAGGAATCCCGTGCAATCGGACTATATCCTCCATGAAAATTTTTGCCACAGATGAGGCATTATATGAAGATCGGACAGGAGAAAAGTGTGCTACTTTCGTAAGCCTGTCTACAGTGACCATTATCGCATCATGGCGACGAGAAGACATGGGTAAACCAACTATAAAGTCTATTGAAATGATGTCCCATTTCCATTCCGGAATAAGATGTGGCTGAAGAAGACCTGCGGGATGCTGATGTTCCGCCTTAACCCTCTGACATTCTAAGCATCTCAAAACAAAATCAGCAATATCCCTCTTCATTCCAGCCCAAAAATATATTTGACGAAGGTCTGCATACATCTTCTTGACACCTGGATGCGCAGAATAAGGTGCCCGATGAGCCTCAGTCATGATTAGGGTGCGGAGACCCTCTGTAGAAGGCACATAAATGCGACCTAAATGTCGCAAGAGACCATCTGACTTGATAGAATACCCAGCATATCTACCCTCCAAGGCTCTACCAGACTCCACTTCAGCTTTCACTTCCTGATACCATCTATCTGCAGGGAGTACTGCAAGAACCTACCCTCTCAAATCCACTCCAAGAGTGATAGATGAAAGTTCATGTCTTCGACGACTAAGGGCATCCGCCACCACATTCTCCTTACCTTGGATATATTTTACCTCAAAGTCATATTCACATAGAAACTCCATCCATCGCCTCTGTCTCGCATTCAGGTTTGGTTGAGTAAAGATATACTGTAAACTTCGGTGATCACTGTGCAGCTCAAACCGATGCCCCAGCAAGAAGTGTCTCCATCTTACCAATGCATGAACAACTGCAGCTAACTCTAGGTCATGTGTAGGATAATTCAACTCATGATCTTTGAGTTTACGGGACTCATAAGCTATCACACGACCCTCCTGCATTAAAACTGCTCCTAACCCTTCCAACGATGCATCAGTACAAACCACAAAATCTCCGGCAGGATCCGGCACTGCTAGAATAGGTGCACTGGTTAACCGCTCCTTAAGACTCTGAAAGGCTGCTTGACACTGTTCTGACCAAATGAACTTCTTTCCTTTTCTCTGAAGAGAAGTTATAGGGTAAGCTATCTTTGAAAATCCTCCCACAAATCGTCGATAATAGCCTGCTAAGCCCATGAAACTACGAACCTCTGAAACATTGGTGGGAGCAGGCCAGTCCATGATCGCTTGAATCTTTGAAGGATCCACTGCAATACCCTTGTCCGAAATAACATGTCCCAAATATTTTACTTCAGTTTGAAAGAAATCACATTTAGCCAAATTTGCATACAACTGATTTTCTCTTAAACACTGCAAAACTTGCCGCAAATGCTCTTCATGCTCCTCCATAGACCTTGAATAAATCAATATATCATCTAAGAAGACAAGAACAAATCTATCCAGATAGGTACGGAACACACCATTCATCAGGCTCATGAATACTGATGGCGTATTTGTCAATCCAAAAGGTACAACAGTGAACTCATAATGCCCATAACGAGTGCGAAATGCTGTCTTGTGGATGTCAGCCTCAAAAATGCGCAACTGATGATATCCTGATTTAAGGTCTATCTTCGAAAATACCTTAGCTCCCTTGATCTGATCAAAAAGGTCATCAATTCGCGGCAATGGGTACCTGTTCTTCACAGTCACCTTATTAAGCTGCCGATAGTCGATGCACAAACGCAGAGATCCATCCTTTTTCTTCACAAAAATCACAGGTGCTCCCCATGGAGAGACACTTGGACGAATGAATCCCTTCGCTAATAACTCTTCTAGCTGCAAGCGAAGCTCCTTAAGTTCCTGAGTAGTCATTCGATATGGAGCTCGTGAAATAGGTTCTGCTCCAGGAACAAGGTCTATCTTGAAATCAATATCTTGCTTCGGTGGCATACCTGGAATCTCGCTAGGAAAGACATCCTCATACTCCTTGAGAATAGGATAATCATCAAGGGATGCCTCCCTATTTTCCCCAAAATCTGAGTCATTAATTGTTACAGCAAACAACTTGCATCCTTGACGCAGACATCTCTTCAATTGCATAGCAGAAATCATGCGCAAGGAGATGGGTCTCTGAATCCCAACCACTTCTACTTCTTTGCCCGAATCAACAACACACCTCACTAATTTGTGGCGACAGTCTATTACCGCTCGATGAGCATCCAACCAATCCATACCCAGCACTATATCATAGGATCCTAATGGTATAATACGAAGATCCGCTGTGGTAGATAAAGGTCCTATCCTCAACTCGCAACCATGCACAAGAGAATCTACTGATACCCTAGACCCAGAGGCCAATTCCACCTGCCACTTAACATCTTGCTTTGCTGCCACCAATTTGCAACGCTCCACTAAAGAAGGGGAAATAAAAGAATCTGAAGCACCAGAGTCAAAAAGAACAGAAATGGTAATACCTCGCAAGACACCTGTAGCCTCCACAACGGTACCTTGGTGCTCCGCTTGGCGATTATCCACCGCCGCAAACACTCTATGTGACCTGCCTGCATCACCCACAGTGGGCTCTGAAACTGCGGGTCTCTGACCAAATCCTGAAGTATTCTTACGCGGGCACTATCTAGCAATGTGGCCCTGCTGGCCGCAAGAAAAACATCCTGTTCCCCTGCCAAAACCTCCACCGCCTACAGGAGCATTAGATTGCTGAAAACTACCTCTACTTGCTGCAGATTGTGTGCTTTGCGCTGGTTGACTGGCCCGATCACGTTTAACTCTCTGCCAACTTCGATCCTTCCTAGAATGAAATCTGTTACTTTGCTGATACTGAGAGTTTCTTGATTTCATCTGGGAAAACTGTTGTTGCTGCTGTCCACTCTTAGAAGGTACCTGTTGACTCCTCGAGTTACCTGCTGCATGAGACTGACCACCTCGGAAACCCGAACCTGCTCGAGATGAGCTACCAATCTGTACACCTGTATAACCCCCTAGGGCCATGTTCAGGTTCTCTTCCACCAATCTAGCCTTCTCAACTGCTACCTCCATGGTCTTCGGCTTGAACACACGAACTCCTCCGCTGATGCGTGCATTCAGACCTCTGATAAAATGCTGAACTAACATGGCCTCGTCGTTTCCAATCCCTGCATATTGCTTGAGTTCATAAAACCTGCGCTCATACTGTTCCACTGTCATGGCCATCTGTCTCAACCCATGGAATTCATCCGCTCATCGTTGCCTCCAGTGATCAGATAAAAATTGAGCTCTGAACCTTTCCAGAAATAGTTCCCATGAAATTGTCGCAATATCTAGATGCAACTTTTGTTCCTCAAGACGCCACCAAGTAGAGGCGAATCCTCTTAGATGCATGATGGCGCATCTTGCCTTAGTGTTGCTGCCATATGGATGCATAGCAAAGCATCTCTCCAAATCAATTAGCCAAGTTTCCGCTTCCAAACCGCTACCGGAGCCATCGAATGTAGGAGGACGGGCTCTCATCAGGTCTCTCATGTGGCCCGCAAGGATGGCTTCTTGTTCAGCTGTGACCTCTCTCCTTCTAGGAGATCTTTCTCTTTCTCTTTCTTCTGGTTGCACCACCTCCTGCCTCGGACCAAGACGAGCAAGCACCTCCTCAAGGAGCTGGCGTAGTTGAGCACCCTCGGGCTAAACCTGATTCTCCTGATTCTCACTTCCACCTTCTTGTGTACTTCCATGAGGGGAACTAGGAGGAGGGCTGATCTCAACACCTCTCCCACGACCCCTACCTCGACCACATCCTCGGCCTCGTACCCTAGGCATCTTCCTGGACAACACATCCAAGAACAACTTCAGGTTGTTAGGCAAGGACTATGAATGAATATGTCCTTCAAAGTTCAAGCAACTAGCATAGCTTAAAGGGCTAATTATAAAACCAGAGTACCCAGTGTTAGAAACTTGGCTCTGATACCAGATGTAATGCCCGCCTTGAATGCCTTAAAGAATACACATTTATGCAATATGAAACAAGAATTTTTTTTTTTTTTTAAAGATTAAGTAACGTTAACACAACTGATTACAACATATTCTCTAAGGGTCCAAGGCTGCATCACTTAACAAATCGACTAACACAAATTAACATACATCAGTAACTGATCCAAATTCATGCTCAAATAAATAACTCATTCACATTCCTTGCAACATCAGATAACGGAATCAGCATGATAAGATACATAACTGAAATGCTTTCATATAAGTACATCAAGGCATCATTACATTGCCACTTTTAGTCTACATCAAAAGTTACATACATAAAGAATATTCTGTTAAACAAATCTAGTACAAGGTTGTACACTTACATCATCATCATTGAAACAAGTACAACTGAAACAAATCCTTTTCTGCATAAGATCCTGACAAGAGAACCAATGGATAAAATAGCTCTTCCACCCGACCATGTGGAACCCTAAGGTCCACCCCCCGAGCTAGGAGTTAACATGAGGTCCCAACACTGACAGTCAGGTAGACGAAAGACAAACAAGAACAAAGGACGACCAAACGCCAATACAACACAACATAACTTAACTTAACTTCCACTTTCACTTCCAGAGGCGACACAAAACAAATGAGGAGAGACCGAACAAGGGATGCTAGATTGTAGTAGGGAGAGTGTCATCGCATGGTCCTAACATGGGTTATCCTGACAGCCTCTCACCCGGCGTCGGCCCCCATCTATGGTTATCCTGACAGCCTCTCACTAGGCGCCGGCCCCATAGGGTGACACATGCGGAATCGACCTTCCTTTCATGAGGACAAGGAAGTCAATCATGCTGACCAGGCCTTCTCTACCCATCCTTAGTCTAAACAAGCACTACAGGCCATGGGAGAGGAATCCATTAATCTTATTAATGTGAGATCTACCCTTAACCCCCTAGTTTATTTTTTTAGGTTATCACTTGATTAATCAACTTCCAACGGGTTATCCTGACTGCCACTTTGGGCGCCGGCCCCACGTTGAAAGCCACTCTCCTTCCTAACACCTAGTAAACCTTAAAACATCATGCAAGACTTAATAACAACACACGTATAAGTACACTGCAAGGCATAAACCTTCTTGCATCAAAATAGAATCATAACATCAATTGTTATCCAATACTTTTAACATTACATAACTTTATTCTTTTACAGATTTCAGGTCTCTCCTTACGACCAAACGGTACAATAAGATCACAAGAGGATTGATATCCCATCCTGAGATTATTACTTTACAAGACACAACATTCAATCGTGACAGTACTTCATTATACTACACACTTTGTTTGATACACATACGCTATTATGTCGTAATTACAAAAACAACAATACACAAGTTGCGAATACATAACAACGACAACTAAGCCTCTGGAATACAAGTTTGAACAACCTCAATACGACTCATTACAACACTCAATCAATTCAATTCAAAATTCAAGAGATGAAATACTACAATTCATTCTCAGTTTTAATGCAAACAACTTCTGAAATAAAATCAACATTATATCATAACACTTGCAACTAAATTTCTAACTAATCCTTATTTTGCTTCAAAAGATCAGTAAATTGATTAACTAAATCATTACAATAATTGATGTAAGAACCACTTAATTCCAGATACGATCTTATATACTATCCTTCAATCTTATCTGATTAGTTTATTCTATTAAGGATAATAACGCTAAGAGAGATGTCTCATGGCTGAACGGCAATCACACGAGGCCAATTCAAACACGAAATCCAAAAGAATTCTTTTATGATGATTTGAAGTTATCTCCGATACTGATCTTATCCATAGTGATTTAATTTCTCAAGAGAATGATCGTAAATGCGCCCTATGCGAACAGCTTGGGATATTTTACTACTGAGGTGTAAAATTGCTATTGACTGTTTTACCACTGACGTGAACGATATTTGATTGTATCACCAACTTCTGACAGCGTTCGTCAACTTGGAGTTTAATAAATTGATGGCACAACTTAAGGGTTTTCTCTCTCTAACAAAAAGGCAAGGACTGTAGGAAAACAATGACACACAGAGATGGCGCACTGGAGCTGTCGAAAAGATCGCTTACGGCCTCTAACAGCGTTCTTCAACTACTCAACGCCATGCAGATTTCTAATTACAAAAAAGGTGTAGAAACAGTGTTACAAACTGAAGGAATTTTATCTCTGACGGAAGGTCGCAGATTACAAAACCTCTGTAGATTTCGACTGCTGTTTACTGTGTGAAGGCAGAACCTTCTTCCTTGGCAGCGCATGCCTTTCTATGCTAGCTCAGTTATTGATATAACTGATAACTCTGCACTGATTGTACGAATCATTTTCCAGAAAACAGTTGAATGAGGGTAGAGGTGAGACTTGAGCGCTCAGCTGAGTACAACGCTCCAATAGATGGAATGATTGCAGGCCAACAATACTGGATTTGCATAAACTCTGCAATCTCGTCATAGGGCGATATGTGGTTATAAAACTGAATTCTACAGAAATACTGTTTGGAATGCAATTGTATGGTGATCCTATTGCTGTACAAAGTTCGCTGATATAACAAAATGAGTTTGCCATTTCTCTGTCCTCTTGAAACCCCACCTGCAAAGGTTTTACAATTGTTTAACATATTCCACTAATTTTTTTGTAGTAAGTTTGAACAGCTGTCAGGGTGCATGGTAATGTTTTTCGATATATCATGCTTCTCCGAAACAGTTGAAAGTTTAGCTTTGTAATATGTTTCATTAGTTGGTATAGTGTGGATCCTATGCTACTTGTATTTAACATTATGGTAGACGTTTTCAATGAAAAATAGCACTCGATCGATCAGGAGTACTAAAACAAAACACGATATATGAAACATATTAGAGTGGGATCTGCCCATTATTCATCTCTTTGACCAATGTGTCATTAATCTGGTAAATACAAATCGCAGTGGTGATGTTACTAGGGTTCAATCTGTTGCTCAACAACATCTGATATGTCCAACCGTAGTGGAAAATATAGCTAATGCACTCCTATATCAAACACTGGATACAGCTCAATGCATTATCGCATGGACATAAAATATTGAAAATTTCTTATAGATCTTATACGAAATACAGTTTTATAAAATAAATATGAAGAGTCTACTAAACTATCATCTTTTGACGATTGCTCAAGGAAGCAATGTTAGCCAACAAAAGGAGAAGTTGAAAAGGGTTTGGAAGTTTTGTGGAGTCTATGTATAAAATTGCTTTACATGAATTCGATGACCCTAAATATGGAGTGGACTGGTCAGAGGATACCTAGACAGCTGGTGAATAACAAGGATTCGGGACTTTGATTAATCAAAGGGGAATAAGGCAGCGAACTCCTAAACAAAATTCCTCCCTTACTCGCCATGACATAACAACTAGAAGCAGTGCAAAAATGTTGCCAATCCGCAGATAAATGATACCCAACGCACTAAGCTAGATGACTAGAATGTCGTCTCTCATCACAAGCTTCAGAAATTTTCAGTTAAAGCGGACAGAATGGCGGCGGTCTCTCCAGCATGCCCAGGCATAACATCTTACAATGTTTCCTAACAAATTCGGTCTACTAACAGCAAAGCTAGACGCAATAAACACAGCAAAAGGGTGTCGTCTATCATCTTAGAGTGAAACGAAATGACAAGGCTCAGAATTTTCATTCAAGGTGACCGATAATTCAGGCAGCGGCTACCTAATTCGCCACCAACAATACACTTACTGTGCAAACTGAATAACCTGGTTGACACCGCGCCCTACAGCCCACATCTGGCAAATGACGGATTCCCTTAACTATCCCTGAATTGCGCATACACTTACGGGGGTGCAAATCTCATTACTATCTTTTGTAGGTCTATGCCTAGCCCAAACAGAACCAACAGAGACTCCAATAATCGAAGAAAGATGAATTTCACGGCACTCAGATCGTAGGTTAATTCCTCTATCAAAAGTAACTGTCGGATTAAAACAAATGTCATGTTCTAAAAAAAATGTTCGCTAACCCTAAAAGGAGGACCAAATGATTATCCGCTTATCACACAGGTCGCATCATGTACAAAGGTGTACGAGCCTACAAGGACGGAGATATGCAGGGAAGGCCACTATGTGATCACTCTACGACACCGACTAGCAATGCGGCCTCAATGCCGGCTCAGTCTGATAAAAACAACGACGGTGGACACAGTAATGGAGGATACAGGAAACTGGTTTCTGAAGAAATCTGGGATGGCATGAGTAAATACCAAATCAGAGAACACTACACAACTTGCGAATCAGATGTAATAACCTATGATGGGTTTTCTTAAGGATGATATACGGCTCCCTATCCGGCAAACAGTGGAAGAAAAACATTTAACTTACGAAATCCTTGAGCAGAAACGAAATGTTTAAACCCTAAGAGAAGATGCTGATTACACACTGAGAGGACAATCTACAGAATTATTCGAAATCGAATAAACTATAACCACATTTGCAGATTGAAATGAAGTTCAGAGATAAGGCATTCGACATAACCTGATTTCGTAAATCACCTTGACGGCCCTGCTCCAATTGTTGCAGTTCCAAGCTGCTTCCTTCCTTTCACCTGTGATGCCGTCCTTGATGCCCCTACAGCTCTTTTATAACTCAGTCCCTTTCTCCTCTCCTAGGGCTTCACACGTGATTCCGTGTAACTCCTTTTAAAGAATATGTATTTTTTTTAATTTAATTTAATGATTCCCAATTATTAGATACTTTATTTTATTATTATTTTTCTTTATAACTGACCCCAAAATATTGTCATTAATAGAATAGTACTATTTCAACTATCTATAATTTTGTACTATCCTATAATTTATTTTATTAATCCAGTTGTGAAACACAATTTACAAGCATGATTACCTCTATTTATTTATTTAAATATTTATTATAAATAATATTATATCGAATAATACAAACTTCTTACAACTTTATTTATCAACAACACTTCTATTAAAATAATAATTTATTTATAGCTAAAATCGACAACTAATGACATTATGCCCATTTAACAACACTTAAACTCTTCCGTAGAATAATTCTAATTAAAGCACAACATTACCACACATACTTAGACACCTTTGAACTTGGTTTGACTCCAAAATACAATATTACCTGACAGTGAGACATGGGCGAATGACAACCAATAACCACAAGGGTAAACTGACGACGAAGGAACACTGACTAGGGACCTCATGTTAACTCCAACCAACTAATCCATTGGCGAAGGCACGGTCAGACCTGTAATCAGGTGGAGTCGATGCCTAGTACCTGCATCCTGCAGCAACGCACAGTTAACCGTAACAAGATATACATATACATCACATGCAGTCCTATCGTGAATGGAAATCGCAGTGAGGTAGGGTACTCGAGAATGAGTAATACAACACTGTTCCATTCACGTTTATAAATAATAATCAACTAAATTGAACAAGATATCAGATTACTAATCTACGACATAAAATGATCAACTAACTTCCAATCCCATATCATGAATAACATCAAAGCATTTAAAACATCAGTTCGTTTATCAAATTGTAAAGCATAATGACATAATCCAACATCAACATCTGTTATCATAATAATTAGGTTCATACTGAAATAGCAAAATAACTAGAAATCCATCATCAACGACCTAAAAATACTGTCAAAATGTCCAGTACTACTAAGCAAACATCAGTCCGAAAGACGGTAAGTTGAGGGCCACTACAGATGGAATGGTAACTGGCAACAATTGAAAGATATGCACAACATAAATTTGATAAACTTAGACACTATCAAGCAACTGCGACTGGGGTTCGAGGAATACATTGATAGGAACAACCCACGAGTTGACAGATTTCTGGTGTAAAGGTTATTCAGTGAGAGACAATGCTGAGCGTTTTCTGGCTTAAATATTTAGGGCATGAGATATTACCAAGCACTATAATGCTCATATGCACTACCATATAAATAAATGTAAATCAGATTCATATAGGCAGCAATACATATAATATGAGTGACTCGTATAATATATGCTAATCAAAATATAAAATAAGCCATTCTCATTAATTTTCCAACGTAGGCATATGGAGGAATAAAAAGGCGATCATTAGTATTTTTAGACATCATACGGTCTGAGGCAGCGATTAGAATAAGACCTAAAGAACAACAAAAGGCAAGATAAATTTTGGATTAATAAAAGGCAATCAGAATCTCATCATGCTTGTAGTCGATTCATAATGTGTACTGGATTGGCCTTCTTGCCCATGCGGCTATCTTGAAGACACCATAAACTTTATCATTGCGCTACCTGTTAACGTTGTAAGGCATTTTCTTGGTTTCTGAAGATCACATAGGAATATCGGCCTAGGAGTATTTACGGCATCACTACTTTTGACTGCACACCTTGTGTTCTTTTCTCAGACATCTTATGCAGAAGTGACCTAGTGTGGTGAGTTTCAAAAGATAGAGGAATTGCCTGTCTGTTACACTTGGAGTGTAGATAAAAACGAATGGAGCAGCCATATAGCCAGCAAAGCAGGCAGAGCAATGAGAAAGGATAAGACAAAAGAGAGATTCAAAAACGATGAAAGTGACCAAAGCCACGAGAGCTGCCAGACACAAATTATAGCATCAAATGTTTTTGCCCAATATAAACCCTAAGAGATGGAATGCGCTGATTAGGTGATAGGCTTTTATATGTGAGCATAAACTGCCTCACGCCGTGCTTTTTCCTGCCAGTATGGTAATTAACGCTAGAAAATTGATGCCAAAAACAAATGGTTTCTGCCGAGAGGCTTTTCTTTACTTTTCTACGGAATTATTTTCCACTGCAAGAGCTTAGGTTTATGGCAAGACGAACTTCAGCAAATCGGATTTATCCTTAAAATTGATCTAGAAATGCATTCTTTTCAATAAACTCTACTTAAATATTACTGAAGGAGATTTGAAAATATTAAAGCCTTATCAATTACAATTAGAATTATTACTTGTTTCCTAGATTCAAGAATTTAATAAGGCTAATAACATTTATATCATTATCTAAAATATACTCCTTTAGTAAACCTAAGCCTCATAGCTAAATGAAATGGTCTAAATCACCTTAGGGCAAAACCATTAACCCTAAACTAAATTTTGATGAGTAAAAGTTACTCTAATGACGAAATGTTTTGAAGTTACACATAAATAAATTGGCATTGCTGGAGAGAGAACACCTACGAGTTTAATAGCTGGCAGGTTGAGGTGTATGGCATAACTAAACAACAAGAAAGATAAGCAACATAATAAATAACAAGAGTATATGCTAATACAACATTCAATCATGAATCTAAGGAAAATTTAATACAATTAAATGACAGATATTATTGCATTTTCAAAGCAATATATATGAGACCTTACTTCCAACTATTCTGTTATAAATATAAAGTATATACGATTCTAACCCCTATCTAAATCTAAAACAACATAAATGATATCAACCACTGCTATGCTTCTATTAAAGTTGTGTATTACAGTATACTCAAAACTTTGGATCAAATCATGAGATTTATATACAGTCTAAGTTTTGATTATGTAAAGATACCATCTAAATACATATGCTATGAAATTAATAAGAATATGCTGCAGGTAGAGGCATGCTGATATTGTCGAAGAATACATATAACAACTGTAGTCAATAAAAATATACACTCCACGCTAAATGACACCGCCATCTCTTAATACTTACCAGATCCTAAAGAAACTTATATATATTAGTTTTTCCATAAATGTAGGTTTAATATCAATAGTGGAGATGACCTATTTATTAGGAATACTAAAGCATTTTTGATAGGATTCCATTTTAGGACAATAAAGATACAAGGCACAAAGAGAATGGCGGTTGATAGACTTAGGAGAATTAATTTATTACGAAGGAAGGAGCAACTCTGACAATGACACAAACCATGGACTAAGACCATGCACACAAGGAAGCTATAGCTGGGAAAACTTATCATATAACAAAATGTATCACGCTGCTTCCATAATTCTACTAAGAAGGCCATGAATGTCACCAAAAGTGCATACTATAGGATACCCTCTAGGATAGATGAAAGCACTCTTATGATTTGACTAGTTCCCGAGGAATGTTTCATCTCAAGAAAAGCAATGATTGCAGGATCTGCAGAAAATGGATTCACAGAAAAGGCTTTGGAAGCTTTTTAGCATTAAAATCGATGGGTATCAATCTAGATGAAGCTACCTTTACCAACATCCCCTAAATCGTCCTGAGATGGGAGCTTTAGAACAGGAATAAACATCCATCAACATAATCAGAGAACAACATGATCTGTTACATTGGCCTTACAAATTTTAAAGCAAATGCACTCAGCAGGAGAGAATTAGATCAAGAACAAAAAAGACAATGCTCTGATAGAGGAATGCACAGCTTAAGAAATTCATTAAGGAAACCCTAGATATAATGCAAAAAGAGAAAGTAACATTAACACAATTTAAAAGAACCTGTATATGCTGCAATGTCCTCTGTCTGTTCCTCGCAGCTCCGTCTTCCTTCCCAGATCTCCAATTCTACTTTTTTTCCTCCCCTTCTCTCCTTCTCTCTGCTTGTTTTATAGTATTCCCTACCCTAATTATTTGTACTCCACCATTAGGGAATAAACACACGATCCAATGCAAACCGAAAATACAGCTTACTTTCTTTTAATTTATAATAACATTACAATATAACCCCTATTCTTTTATTTACTCAAGGATAACTTACATTTAATAAATTACCACTTATAATTTTTACTTTATTTAATTTAGTATTTCATATAGATATTTAGTAAATAGCAACTCATAAATATATATTACGTTATTAAATCATTTATTTACTTGGCCACATATATTTACTTTCATGTTTATTTTATTAATTATAAAACAATTCCACAACTTATAATGCCACTTTATAACTAATTTATCCCCTTTATTATTTATTTTTATTTATTTAATAATTAATATATATATTTGTTATATAACAACCAATAATTATTTAAGAATCTATTCAATAAACATTAATCAAATTTATCTATTTATATACCACAATTAACCAATCATAATCATGCAATTACTCGACCATCAAGCATGGAGAGAAAACAAGACGACAACCCATGGAGACAAACGAGACTGAGAACAATGACTAAACGCAAAACTGAAGACTTATCCTCTACAAGGATGACGGATGATTGGGGAACCTTATGCTAACTCCCATCAACAATTCCATTGGCTAGGGCACGCTCAGACCTGCTAGTTCAGGTGGAGTCGATGCCTAGTACCTACATCCTGCAGCAAACCTCAAGGTTAAACATATATATACAACATGAAGTCATGCACATAGTAAACAGAAATCGCAGTGTGGCAGGGTACTCGGACACGAGTAATTCGACACTGTTCTGTTCACATACATCCACAATTAAATATTCAGTTGTCTACAAGAAAGTAGAATAATCAATAACAATAGGATCTAGTAAAACAATTATTGTTAGAGCATCATAACCCTGATTAGATACCACTTTAAACTTAGAAATAACATTAATCCATTACACCAAATATGTCCATCAAACTGTGAAACATAAAATATTAGTAATCCAATATCATCAATCGTCATCATAGAAATAGGTCCATAAACAACTCAACGTAATAACAAGGAATCCATGTCATGATATCTAATCCTACTAGGAATACTATCGGTCTGACGGAAGCAAGGTGAGGGGCACTACATCCTCCCCCCTAGGATCAGGCTTACTCCTGGAAGCCTGCAACAAGTATGGGTATAATTCTGACATATAGGTAGAATCTTCCAAGGCAACTAAAGCCACGTCATTAGGATCCCATTGAACCCCTACTTATGAGGGTTAGCCCCCAACTTCTTGTGCACTCTCATGAGGGAAACTAGGAGGAGGGCTATTATCAACACCTCTCCCATGACCCCTACCTCGCCCACGACCTCGACCTCATACCCTAGGCATTTTTCTGGACAACATACCCAAGAACAACTTCAGGTTGCTAGGCGAGGACTACAAATGAATATATCCTTCAGAGTTTAAGCAACTAGTGTAGCTTAATGGGCTAATATAAAACCAGACTACCTAGTGTTAGAAACTTGGCTCTGATACCAGATGTAACGCCCCGCATGAACACCTTAGAGAACAACGCATCTATGCTATGCAAACGGAATAAATTTTTTTTTAAATGAATAAAATAACACATCACTACACATCATTAACTATCAACTTGTTACTCTAAGATTTTCATGGTTGCATTACTTAACAAAACAATTAACATAACCTAACACACATCATATAATAACATCAGTAGATCATTCTAAACCTATTGCATTAAATTAATAAACATTTACATCTCCATAACATCAGATAAGTAAACATCAGGATCTAGTACATAGTTACAAATTCTTCTCACATATGAGTACATCAATACATTGTTACTTAACACCTTCTGAACACATACATTATAAATCAACTAATACACAGACAAGTACATGAATACAAATCACTTACTTCATATCTGGTACAAGACCTGACGGCTGATACACAAGATACAACATCCTCGCACACGAACATTAGCAAAGGGAAAAAAACTAATGGATAAAAGCTCTTCCACCCGACCATGTGGAACCCTGAGGTCCACCCCCTGAGCTAGGAGTTAACATAAGGTTCCCACTACAACATACAGTCAGGTAGATAGTAGGCTATAGGAACAAGACAAGACATAACTCCAACAACACAAGTCAATATCACAAACAACTTAACAACACTTCCAGAGGCAAGCACATAACGAATGGGGAGAGTACAACTAGGGAATGCTAGGCTGCAGTAGGGAGGAGTGTCATCACATGGCTTGTCATGGGTTGTCCTGGTAAGCCTTCCTAGGCCCCGGCCCCCATCTTGGGTTGTCCTGGCAGCCTCTCCCGACTCCCGGCCCCATACAACACTCATGCGGAATCAACATACCTTTCGTGAGGACAATGTAGTTGATCTTGCCATTCCAGGCCTTCTCATCTCATCTCAAGCCTAAACGAGCACTTGAGCCATGAGTGAGGCATCCACTTATCTTTATTCATATGTGATTAACTACCCAACCCCCTAATTCATTATTTAGGTTATCACTGAGTTATCAAACTCCCACATGGGTTGTCCTGGACGCCACTTTGGGCTCCGACCCCCATTGAGAGCCACTCCCCTACCTGCAACTAGAAAACCTCACTCAACAAGCATAGAAAACATCATCAGGACAACGAGGATACAGGTACCATGCAAGGAATCAACCATCTTGCACACAATTATCCTCCTATCAACATGTGTATATAACTATGCAAGGAATTAACCATCTTGCATGTCATCTTAATCACAAGGACAACTAACAAAACCTTGTCCATAGCAATACATAAACATTTCTCCTATTAAAATACTCAATGTCTCCCCATTCAAAATCTAACACAAATAAGATAATTACAATCAATACATCCACAAAGGGGATTATCACCTCCTCATTATGCATTCACGACATCGAATATTCATCATATCACATTATCAAACAAGCAGCAACATACTTTTAGTAAGTCTTTATCAGAGAAGCGTTTTGAGCTCGAAATTTATCTCAATTTGTGTTTTTGGATACCGATTTTTACTAAGTCTTTATCAAAGAAGCAGTTGACCCAAAGATTTGTGTTTTTGGATATCCATTTGCTTGAATAATGATTCAAAACCTTCAAAGTTTCCAATGGGCTAAGAATACTAGAATTTACTATTTTTAGTAAGACTATCACAAAAGAGATTTAGCCCAAAAAATTTCTCAAATTTTTAAAATTTGTGTTTTTGGATAACCATTTGCTTGAATAATAATTCAGAACCTTCAGGATTTTCAACAGGCTAAAAATAGTAGAATTTACTATTTTTAATAAGTCTTTATTAGAGAAGTGGTTGAGCCCGAGATTTGTGTTTTTGGATACCCATTTGCTTGAATAATGATTTAGAATATTCAAAGTTTCCAACGAACTAAGAATACCAGAATTTACTATTTTTAATAAGTCTTTATCAAAGAAGCGGTTGAGTACGAAATTTATGTTTTGGGATACTCATTTGCTTGAATAATGATTCAGAACCTTCAAAATTTTCAAATGGCTAAGAATACCATAATTTATTATTTTTAGTAAGTCTTTATCATAGAAGCGGTTGAGTATGAGATTTATGTTTTTGGATACCCATTTGCTTGAATAATGATTCAAAGCCTTCAAAGTTTCCAACTAGTCAAGGATACCAGAATTTATATTTTTAATAATTTTTTATCAGAGAAGCAGTTGAGCCAGAGATTTGTTTTTTTGAATACCCATTTGGTTGAATAATGATTCAAAACCTTTAAAGTTTCTAACCGGCTAAAAATACCATAATTTATTATTTTTAATAATGATTCTGAACCTTCAAAATTTCCAACAGGCTAAAATACTAGAAATTACTATTTTTAGTCAGCTTTTATCACAGAAGTGGTTGAACCCAAGATTTGTGTTTTTGAATACCCATTTACTTGAATAGTGATTTAGAGCCTTCAATGTTTTCGACGAGCTAAGAATATCATAATTTAATATTTTAGTGTCTTTATTAGAGAAATGGTAGAGCCCAATTTTTTTTTCAAATTTTCAAAATTTGAGTTTTTTGATACCCATTTGTTTGAATAATGATTTAGTACATTTAAAGTTTCAAATGGGCCAAGAATACTAGAATTAACTATATTTAGTAAGTATTTTCAAAATTTGTGTTTTTGGATACCCATTTACTTGAGTAATAATTTAGAACGTTCATAGTTTTCAACGGGCTAAGAATACCAAAATTTACTTTTTTAGTAATTCTTTATCAGAGAACCGGTTGAGCCCGAAATTTTTTCTCAATTTTTCAAAATTTTTGATTTTGGATACCCATTTGTTTGAATAATGATTCAAAACTTTAAAAGTTTCCAATGGGCTAAGAATACCATAATTAACTATTTTTAGTAAGTCCTTATCAGAGAAGCGATTGAACCTGAAATTTTTGTCAATTTTTTAAAATTTGTGCTTTTAGATATCGATTTGCTTGAATAAAAATTTGAAACCTTCTAAGTTTCCAACAGGCTAAAAAATATCAGAATTTACTATTTTTATTAAGTCTTTATCAAAGAAGCGTTTGACCCTAAGATTTGTGTTTTTGGATACCCATTTATTTGAATAATGATTCAGAACCTTCAAAGTTTTCCAATGGGATAAGAATACCAAAATTTATGATTTTTAGCAAGTCTTTACCACAGAAGCGATTTAGTCCAATATTTTTTTCAATTTTTAAAAATTTGTATTTTTGGATACCATTTGCTTGAATAATGATTCAAAACCTTCAAAGTTTCTAACGGGCTAAAAATACTAAAATTTACTATTTTTAGTAAGTGTTTATCAAAGAAGTGGTTGAGCCCGAAATTGGTCTTTTTGGATACCCATTTGCTTAAATAATGATTTAGAACATTCAAAGTTCTCAACAACCTAAAATTTTTAGAATTTACTATTTTTAGTAAGTCTTTATTAGAGAAGCGATTGAGCCCGAGATTTGTGTTTTTGGATAGCCATTTGCTTGAATAATAATTCACAAGCATCAAAGTTTCCAAGAGGCTAAGAATACCAGAATTTACTCTTTTTTGTAAGTCTTTATCAGAGAAGAGGTTGAATCCAAGATTGGTGTTTTTTGATAGCTATTTGCTTGAATAATGATTCAAAAACTTCAAAGTCTTAACGGGCTTAGAAAATTTCCTAATTTTTGACAAGTGATTGAGCTCAAAAAATTTCCTAATTTTTGAAAATTTATGTTTTTGGGTACCCATTTGCATGAATAACGATTTAGAATATTCAAAGTTTCCAATGGGCTAAGAATACAAGAATTTATTGTTTTAGTAAGTCTTTATCAGCGAAACGGTTGAGCTTGAGATTTGTGTTTTTGGATACCCATTTGTTTGAATAATGATTCAAACCCTTCAAAGTTTCCAATGGGCTAAGAATACTAGAATTTACTATTTTTAGTATATTTTTGGATACTCATTACTTGAATAATGATTCATAACCGTTAAAATTTCAAATGGCGTAAGAATACTAGAATTTATTATTTTAAGTGAATCTTTATAAAAAATGCAGTTGAACTCGAAATATTTTTCAATTTTTAAAAATTTGTGTTTTTGGATACTCATATTGTTTGAATAATAATTCAGAACCTTCAAAGTTTCTAATGGGCTAAGAATACCAGAATTTACTATTTTCAGTAAGTCTTTATCAAAGAAGCGGTTGAGCACGAGATTTATGTTTTTGGATACCCATTTGCTTGAATAATGATTCAAAATCTTTCAAATTTTTCAACTGGCTAAGAATACCAGAATTTACTTTTTTTAGTAAAATTTTAATAGAAAAGCAGTTGAGCATGAGATTTGTTTTTTGAATACCCGTTTGCTTGAGTAATGATTCCGAACCTTCAAAGTTTCCAATGGGCTAAGAATACCAGAATTTGCTATTTTTAATAATGATTCAGAACTTTCAAAGTTTCCAACGGGCTAAGAATACCAGAATTTACTATTTTTAGTAAGTCTTTATCACATAATTTAATATTTTTAATAAGTCTTTTTTATTAGAGAAGTGGTTGAACCCAAAAAAATTTCTAATTTTTTAAAATTTGTGTTTTTGGATACCCATTTATTTAAATAATAATTTAGAACCTTCAATATTTCCAACGGGTTAATAATACCAGAATTTACTATTTTTAGTAAGTATTTATCAAAGAAGTTGTTGGGCCTAAAATTTGTGTTTTTGGATACCCATTTGTTTGAATAATAATTCAGAACTTGAAAAATTTCCAACATGCTATGAATACCATAATTTACTATTTCTAGAACTATTTATAAGAGAAGCAGTTAAGCCCGAAATGTTTCTCAAGTTTTTTAAAATTTTGTGTTTTTGGATACCCATTTGCTTGAATAATGATTCAGAACCTTCAAAGTTTCTAACGGCCTAAGAATACTAGAATTTACTATTTTCAGTAAGTTTTTATCAAAGAAACATTTTGAGCCCAAAATATTTCTCAATTTTTAAAAATTTGTATTTTTGGATACCCATTTGCTTGAATAATGATTTAGAACCTTCAAAGTTTTCAACAGGCTAAAAATATTAAAATTCACTATTTTTAGGAAGTTTTTATCAGAGAAGCGGTTGAGCCCGAGATTTGTGTTTTTGGATACCTATTTGCTTGAATAATAATTTAGAACATTCAAAGTTTCCAACGGGCTAAGAATACCAGAATTTACTATTTTTAATAAGTATTTATCACATAAGCGATTTACCCTGAAATTTTTCCCATTTTTTCAAAATTTGTGTTTTTGCATACCCATTTTCTTGAATAATGATTCAGAACCTTCAAAGTTTCCAAGGGGATAAAAATACTAGAATTTCCTATTTTCAATAAGTTTTTATCAAAGAAGTTGTTGAGCCTAAGATTTGTCTTTTTGGATACCATTTGTTTGAATAATGATTTAGAACATTCAAAGTTTCCAACGGACTAAGAATATCAGAATTTACTATTTTTAGTAAGTCTTTATCAAAGAAGCGGTTTGAACCTAAAATTTTTCTCAATTTATCAAAATTTGTGTTTTTGGATACCAATTTGCTTGAATAAATATTCGAAACTTTTTAAGTTTCCAACAGGCTAAGAATACCAGAATTTACTATTTTACTAAGCTTTGTCAGAGAAGTGGTTGATGCCAAGATTTGTGTTTATTCCAATGAGCTAAGAATACCAGAATTTACTATTTTTTGTAAGTTTTTATCATAGAAGCAATTTTACCCGAAATTTTTCTCAATTTTTTAAAATTTGTATTTTTAGATACCCATTTGTTTGAATAATGATTCAGAACCTTCAAAGTTTTTGAACGTGCTAAAAATACTAGAATTGACTATTTACAGTAAGTTTTTATCAGAGAAGTAGTTGAGCCCAAGATTTGTCTTTTTGGATATCTATTTGATTGAATAATGATTTAGAACATTCAAAGTTTCCAACGGGCTAAGAATATATCAGTATTTACTAATTTTAGTAAGTCTTTATCAGAGAAGTGATTGAGCCCAAGATTTGTGTTTATGGATACCCATTTGCTTGAATAATGATACAGAAACATCCAAATTTTCATTTGTGATTTTTGATACCAATTTGTTTGAATAATGATTTAAAACCTTTTATATTTCCAATGGGCTAAGAATACAAGAATTTACTATTTTTAGTAAGTCTTTATCAATGAAGCGTTTGAGTTCGAGATTTGTGTTTTTGGATACCCATTTGCTTGGATAATGATTCAGATCCTTCAAAGCTTCTAATGGGCTAAGAATACCAGACTTTACTATTTTTAGTAGGTCTTTATCAAGGAAGTGGTTTAGCCTAAAATTTTTCCCAATTTTTCAGATTTTTTGTTTTTGAACACCCATTTGTTTCAATAATGATTCAGAGTATTTAAAGTTTCAAACGGGCTAAAAATACTACAATTTACTATTTTTAGTAAGTCTTTATCAAAAAAATGATTGAGCCTAAAATGTTTTCTAATTTTTAAAAATTTGTGTTTTTGGATACCCATTTGCTTGAATAATAATTTAGAACCTTCATAGTTTCCAATGGGTTAAGAATACCAGAATTTTCTATTTTTAATAAGTCTTTATCAGAGAAGCGGTTGAGCTTGAAATTTTTCTAAATTTTTTAAAATTTTTGTTTTTGGATAACAATTCAGTTGAATAATGAATCAAAACTTTAAAAGTTTTCAACAGGCTTAGAATACCAGAATTTACTATTTTTAGTAAGTCTTTATCAGAGAAGCGGTTTGAGCCCAAAATTTTTCTCAATTTGTTGTAATTTGTGTTTTTGGATACCGATTTTTACTAAGTCTTTATTAGATAAGCGATTGACCCCAAGATTTATGTTTTTGGATACCCATTTGCTTGAATAATGATTCAGAACCTTCAAAGTTTCCAATGGTCTAAGAATAGCAGAATTTACTATTTTTAGTAAGTCTTTATCACATAAGAGATTTAGCCTAAATTTTTTTTGAATTTTTTAAAATTTGTGTTTTTGGATACCCATTTGCTTGAATAATGATTCAAAACCTTCAAGATTTCGAACAGGCTGAAAATACTAGAATTTACCATTTCTAATAAGTCTTTATCAGAGAAGTGGTTGAGCCCGAGATTTGTGTTTTTGGATACCCATTTGCTTGAATAATTATTTAGAATATTCAAAGTTTCCAACGAGCTAAGAATACCAGAATTTACTATTTTTAGTAACTCTTTATCGGAGAGGCAGTTGAGCCAAAAAAATTTCTCAATTTTTTAAATTTTTTTATTTTGGATACCCATTTTATTGACTAATGTTTCAGAACTTCAAAAGTTTCCAATGGTCTAAGAATACCGGAATTTACTATTTTTAGTAAGCCTTTATTAGAGAAATTTTTCTTAATTTTTTAAATTTTGTGTTTTTGAATACTGATTTTCTTGAATAAAGATTCGAAACCTTCTAAGTTTTCAATAGGCTAAGAATACCAGAATTTACTAGTTTACTAATTCTTTATCAGAGAAGCGGTTGACACCAAGATTTGTATTTTTGGATACCAATTTGCTTGAATAATGAATTAGAACCTTCAAAGTTTCCAATGAGCTAAGAATACTAGAATTTACTATTTTTAGTAAGTCTTTATTAGAGAAGTGATTTAGCCCGAAATTTTTCCCAATTTTTCAAAATTTGTGTTTTTGAATACCCATTTGTTTGAATAATGATTCAGAACCTTCAAGATTTCCAACGGCCTAAAAATACTAGAATTTGCTATTTTTAGCAAGTCTTTATCAGAGAAGTGGTAGAGCCCAAGATTTGTATTTTTGGATACTCATTTGCTTGAATAATGAATCAAAACATTCAAAGTTTCCAATGGGCTAAGAATATTAGAATTTACTATTTTTAGTAAGTCTTTATCAGAGAAGTGATTAAGCCCGATATTTGTGTTTTTAGATACCTATTTGCTTGAATAACGATTCAGAACCATCAAAGTTTCGAATAGGCTAAGAATACTAGAATTTAGTAAGTCTTTATCAGATAAACGGTTGAGCCCAGGATTTGTATTTTTTGATAACTATTTGCTTGAATAATGATTCAAAACCTTCAAAGTTAACAACGGGTTAAGAATACAAAAATTTACAATTTTTTATAACTCTTTATCAGAGAAGTGATTGAGCACGAAATTTTTTTCTAATTTTTCAAAATTTGTGTTTTCGAATAACCATTTGCTGGGATAATGATTAATAATCTTCAAAGTTTCCAATAGGCTAAGAATACCAGAATATACAATTTTTAGTAAGTTTTTTTATCAAGGAAGCGGTTGAGCTTGGGATTTGTGTTTTTGGATACCCAATTGCTTGAATAATGATTTAGAACCTTGAAAGTTTCGTATGGGCTAAGAATACAAGAATTTACTATTTTTAGTAGGTCTTTATCAGAGAAGCGGTTGAGGTCAAAATTTTGCCCTTTTTTTAAAAATTTGTGTTTTTGGATACCCATTTCCTTGAATAATGATTCAAAACCTTTAAAATTTCAAACAGACTAAGAATGCCAGAATTTATTACTTTAAGTAAATATTTATAAAAAAAGTAGTTGAGCTCGAAATGTTTTCCAATTTTTCAAAATTTATGTTTTTGGATACCCATTTGCTTGAATAATAATTCAGAACTTTCAAAGTTTCTAATGGACTAAGAGTACCAGAATTACTGTTTTTAGTAAGTATTTATCAGAGAAACAGTTGGGCACAAGATTTATGTTTTTGGATACCCATTTGTTTGAATGATGATTTGGAACCTTCAAAGTTTCCAACTAGCTAAGAATATCAGAATATACTATTTTTAGTAAGTTTTTATCAGAGAAGTGGTTAAGCCAAAGGTTTGTTTTTTGAATACCCCATTTGCTTGAATAATGATTCAGAACCTTCAAAGTTTCTAACATGCTAAGAATACTAGAATTTACTATTTTTAATAATGATTCAGAAACTTTAAAGTTTCCAATGAGCTAAGAATACCAGAATTTACTATTGTTAGTAAGTCTATCACAGAAGCGATTGAGCCTAAAATTTGTGTTTTTGGATACACATTTGCTTGAATAGTGATTCAAAACTTTCAATGTTTCTGAAAAATAGTTTAGCTCGAAATTTTTCATAATTTTTCAAAATTTGTGTTTTTCAATACCCATTTGTTTGAATAATGATTCAAAACATTTAAAGTTTCAAACGGGCCAAGAATACAAGAATTTACTATTTTTATTAAGTCTATAAAAAAATGGTTGAGCCTAAAGTGTTTTCCAACTTTTCAAAAATTTTGTTTTTGGATACCCATTTGTTTGAATAATAATTCAAAATTTTAAAAGTTTATAATGGATTAAGAATACCAGAATTTACTATTTTTAGTAAGTCTTTATCAGAGAAGCATTTGAGTCTGAATTTTTTCTTAATTTTTTTAAATTTGTGTTTTTGGATACTGATTTGCTTGAATAAAGATTTGAAACCTTCTATGTTTCTAACACGCTAAGAACACCGAAATTTACTATTTTTACTAAGTCTTTATCAAAGAAGCAGTTGACCCCAAGATTAGTATTTTTGGATACCCATTTGCTTGAATAATGATTCAGAACCTTCAAAGTTTCCATTGAACTAAGAATACCAGAATTTACTATTTTAATAAGTCTTATCACAGAAGCAACTTAGCCTAAAAATTTTCCTAATTTTTCAATATTTATGTTTTCGGTTACGCATTTGCTTGAATAATGATTCAGAACCTTCAAGATTTCCAACGGCCTAAAAATATCAAAATTTACTATTTTTAGTAAGTTTTTATCAGAGAAGTCATTGAGCCTGAGATTTATATTTTTAAATACCCATTTGCTTGAATAATGATTTAGAACATTCAAGTTTCTAACGGGCTAAGAGCAATACTAGATACCCATTTGCTTGAACAATGATTCCAAACCATTAAAGTTTCCAACAGGGTAAAAATACTAGAATTTACTATTTTTAGTAAGTCTTTATTAGAGAAGCGGTTGAACCCAAGATATGTGTTTTTGATACCCATTTGATTGAATAATGATTCGAAACCTTCAAAGTTTACAACAGGCTAAGAATACTAGAATTTACTATTTTTAGTAACTCTTTATTAGGGAAGTGGTTGAGTTTGAGATTTGTGTTTTTGGATACCCATTTGCTTGAATAATAATTCAGAACTTTCAAAGTTTCAAGTGGGCTAAGAATACCAGAATTTACTATTTTTAGTAGTTCTTTATCGGAGTAGCAGTTGAGTCTAAAATTTTTCCCAATTTTTTAAAATTTGTATTTTTGGATATCCATTTGCTTGAATAAAGATTGAGAAATTTTAAAATTTCAAATGGCCTAAGAATACCAAAATTTATTATATTTAGAACATCATTATCAAAAAATTGATTGATCCAGAAATATTTTCTATTTTTTCAATTTTTTTTTTGGTACACATTTGCTTGAGTTAAGATACCAGAATTTACTATTTTTAATAAGCCTTGATGAGAGAAGCTGTTGAATATGAGATTTATGTTTTTGGATACCCATTTGCATGAATAATGATTTAGAACCTTCAAAGTTTCCAACTGGCTTAGAATACCAGAATTTACTATTTTTAGTAAGTTTATCAGAAAAATAGTTGAGCTTGAGATTTGTTTTCTTGAATACTCATTTGCTTGAATAATGATTCAGAACCTTCAAAGTTTCCAACGGGCTAAGAATACTAGAATTTACTATTTTTAATAAGTCTTGATTACATAAGTGGTTGAACCTTAAATTTGTGTTTTTGGATACCCATTTGCTTGAATAGTAATTCAAAACCTTCTAAGTTTTCGACAGGCTAAGAAAACTAGAATTTACTATTTTTAGTAAGTCTTTATTAAAGAAATGGTTGAGCCCAAAATTTTTCCTAATTTTTTCAAATTTTGTGTTTTTGGATACCATTTCTTTGAATAATGATTCAGTACCTTGAAAGTTTCAAACAAGCTAAGAATATCAGAATTTACTATTTTTAGTAAATCATTATCAAAAAAGTCGTTGAGCCCGACATGTTTTCCAATTTTTTAAAAATTTTATTTTTCGATACCCATTTGCTTGAATAATAATTCAGAACCTTCAAAGTTTCCAAAGGGCTAAGAATACTAGAATTTTTTATTTTTAGTAAGTCTTTATCAGAGAAGCGATTGAGCACGAGATTTATGTTTTTTGGATACCTATTTGCTTCAATAATGATTTAGAACCTTCAAAATTTTTCAACTGGTTAAGAATACCAGAATTTACTATTTTTAAAAATTTTTTATCAGAGATGCGGTTGAACCCGTGATTTGTTTTTTTGAATACTCATTTGCTTGAATAATGATTTAGAACCTTCAAAGTTTTCAACGGGTTAAGAATACTAGAATTTACTATTTTTAGTAAGTCTATCATAGAATCGGTTGAACTCAAGATTTGTGTTTTCAGATACACATTTGTTTAAATAGTGATTCAGAACCTTCAAAGTTTCTGATGGGCTAAGAATACGAGAATTTACTATTTTTAGTAAGTCTTTATCCGAGAAATGGTTGAGACCAAAAATTTTCTCAATTTTTAAAATTTTGTGTTTTTGCATACCCATTTGTTTGAATAATGATTCAAAACCTTTAAAATTTCAAAGGAACTAAGAATACCAGAATATACACTATTTTTAGTAAGACTTTATCATAAAAGCAGTTGAGTCTGAAAGTTTTTCTAATTTTTCAAAATTTATGTTTTTGGATACCCATTTGTTTGAATAGTAATTTGGAACTTTCATAGTTTCCAACAGGCTAAGAATATAAGAATTTACTATTTTTAGTAAGTCTTTTATTAGAGAAGCAGTTCAGCATGAATTTTTTCTCAAATTTTCAAAGTTTTTATTTTTGAATACCCATTTGCTTGGATAATGATTCAGAACTTTTAAAGTTTCGAACGGGCTAAGAATACCAGAATTTACTATTTTTAGTAAGTCTTTATCAAAAAATCAGTTGGGCCCAAAATTTTTCTCAATTTTTTAAAATTTGTATTTTTAGATACCAATTTGTTTGAATAAAGATCTGAAATCTTCTAAGTTTCCAATAGGCTTAAAATATCATAATTTACTATTTTTACTAAGTCTTTATCAGAGAAGCGGCTGACCCCAGGATTCGTGTTTTTGGATATCCATTTATTTGAATAATGATTCAGAACCTTCAAAGTTTACCAACGGGCTAAGAAAACCATAATTTACTATTTTTAGTAAGTCTTTACCATAGAAGCGACTTAGCCCGATATTTTTCCCAATTTTTTAAAATTTGTCTTTTTGGATACCATTTGCTTGAATAATGATTCAGCACCTTCAAAGTTTCCAAGGTGCTTGAATAATGATTCAGCACCTTCAAAGTTTACTATTTTTAGTAAATCTTTATCAGAGAAGTGGTTGAGCCTGAAATTGGTCTTTTTGGATACCCATTTGTTTGAATAATGATTTAGAACATTCAAAGTTTTCAATGGCTTAAAAATTTTAGAATTTACTATTTTTAGTAAGTCTTTATTAGAGAAGCGATTGAGCCCGAGATTTGTGTTTTTTGATACCCATTTTCTTGAATAATGATTCATAAGCATCAAAGTTTCCAAGAGAATAAGAATAACAGAATCTACTTTTTTTGTAAGTCTTTATCAGAGAAGAGATTGAGTCCAAGATTTGTGTTTTTTGATAGTCATTTGCTTGAATAATGATTCAAAACCTTCAAAGTTTTCAACGGGCTTAGAATATCAGAATTTGCGATTTTTAATAAGTCTTTATCAGAGATGCAATTGAGCTCAAACATTTTCTTAATTTTTGAAAATTTGTGTTTTTGGGTACCCATTTGCGTGAATAACGATTTAGAATCTTCAAACTTTCTAATGGGCTAAAATACAAGAATTTATTGTTTTAGTAAGTCTTTATTAGGGAAGCGGTTGAGCTCGAGATTTGTGTTTTTGGATACCTATTTGCTTGAATAATGATTCAAACCCTTCAAAGTTTCCAATAGGCTAAGAATACCAGAATTTACTTTTTTTAGTAAGTCTTTATCATAGAAGCGGTTGAGCTCGAGATTTATGTTTTTTGATACCCATTTGCTTGAATAGTGATTCAGAACTTTAAAAATTTCCGACAGGCTAAGAATACAAGAATTTACTATTTTTTGTAAGTTTACATCAGAGAAACAGTTTAGACTAAAATTTTTCCTAATTTTTCAAAATTTGTGTTTTTGGATACCCATTTGTTTGAATAATGATTCAGAACATTTAAACTTTCAAACAGGGTAAGAATACCAGAATTTACTATTTTTAGTAAGTCGTTTTCAAAAAAGCGGTTGAGCGTGAAATGTTTTCCAATTTTTTAATTTTTTTGTTTTTGGATACCCATTTGCTTCACTAATGATTCAGAACTTTAAAAGTTTCCAATGGACTACGATTACCAGAATTTACTACTTTTAGTAAGTCTTTATCAGAGAAGCAGTTGAGTCTAAATTTTTTCTGAATTTTTTTTAATTTATGTTTTTGGATACCGATTTGCTTAAATAAAGATTCGAAACCTTCTAAGTTTCCAATAGGCTAAGAAAACCAGAATTTACTATTTTTACTATGTCTTTATCAATGAAGCGCTTGACCCCAAGATTTATGTTTTTGGATACCCATTTGCTTGAATAATGATTCAGAACCTTCAAAATTTCCAACGGGCTAAGAATACTAGAATTTACTATTTTTAGTAAGTCTTTATCGCAGAAGCAATTTTGCCTAAAATTTTTCCTGATTTTTTAAAATTTATGTTTTCGAATACCCATTTGTTTGAATAATGATTCAAAACCTTCAAGATTTCCAATGGCCTTGAATAATGATGCAAATGTCAGGGCAGCAAATTTTGCCACCCCTGTAGGTAGATTAAAGCATTTGTAAGGGTATTGTATAGGCAGTGATTTAAGTCACTTTCGCATGAAGGTACCATCAACATCAGTAAAAATCACTGACTCACATGTAGGAAGGATGATATTTAGATGTTAAGTCAGTCGGAATGACCGTTCTTGCACCTAACTGCTTGAGACCTCAACACATGTAGAAGCGAGCAAATACACCTTAACATGTGTTGTCAACTATTCAAGATCTTTATGTAGGGGCGACAGATTTCACTGCCCTTACATCAAGGAAAAAACAAAAGATCAAACACATGCATCGGTGGCTAATTACACTGTTGATACTGTTAGATTTAGGACAGACAACTGAGAGGGGTGGTGAATCAGTTGTCACCAAAATCCTGTTCCTTATTCACTTTAAACCTTCTTATATTTCAACAACATATCAAAGATTCAATCATGGAAGCATAATGCAATAAATTAAGAGCAGAAACAAATTCAACACATATAACACCAAGATTTTAACGTGGAAAACCCGGTTAAGGGAAAAACCACAAGGTGACTAACCCAAGATTGTATTATTTGTTAAAAGAATAAGATGAATAGAATGGCACTTGCCAGTTAGGGCTCACTACTCAAGTACACTGCTCACAAGAGGCCCACTGCAAATAGGAAACACACTGTCTACAGAAGAATATAAGTATTACATACTTGAACTGGAGATTAGCATCTTCACTATGCCTAAGTCAGTTCCATTTAAGCTCAACACCTCTACTCTATTTTTTGCTCCTCTTCACTACCACCTTCTCATCATGACCACAAGGATGCTTTTGAATGACTTCACAACTCTTATTTATACATGACATCAACTTTGGAATGATCATCAAAGTCAGCACAATATACACATTTTATTACAGAGCAATTACAAAAATACAACTTGACTTATTACAAAAACTTCATGCAGATTACTACACCATTGGCCACACATAGTTGGGACTTCAATCTTCTTCAAGGAACATGCCATGCTTCGCAAAACATATTCAAGGTCATTTGCAACATGCACAAATCATCCGGTTGGCCAAGACTAGGAAGAACACCATCACCCAAAGGTAGATTTTCAATTACGAGCTCAATCTTCAATGCAGACCACCAACAAGAACTGGACACAATCTAGAGACCTCCACAAGCTTGCTTGAATCACCAAGAACATCCGCACCACTTCTGCTTATTGTAATCATTCACATCTTCATCTAGAACCTCAAGAACACAGTCGGTCATCACTATCACATTAGAAGGATTGCTTGTGGACCTCCAAACCATGAACCAATTGAGTTGTCAATTCACATTAGCCTCCCAAACATGCCACCAGATCTGTAGAACATGATATTGTATTTTCAGATCTCACTGGACCTATTTGAGTCGATCTGTCACCTCTGAACAGTTGCCAGAACCGCTTTTACTCTCATGGCCATAACTCCTCCACATTTTCATGCGGACCTCTCAAATCTTGACTAGATCATCTTCAAATACATATCTACAAATCCTTTGATACGCATTCTCTGATCTTCATCTAGTTTGGATCTTCACTTCATAGAGCTTTATTGTCTTCACTGATCTTCTTTGTTTCTGATAGGACTAATTTTCTCAATATCCCAAACATACAACTCATCTAATCCTTGGCATCAATGCAATAGGAGTATGCTGACATCAATGACAACACCAGTTAGGCCCATACTTGCAACAATCTCCCCCTTAACCATCAAGACTAGAACTTCTCCTCACTTACTGACATAGCTCCCCCTATCATTCATATGTCTTATTTTCCTTTACTGCTCCCCCTTTGATCAACAACCACTTTTTATTTTTCACATTTTGTTTTTCACATGTCTTCTCTCCCCTTTTGACATCAATGGCAAAGGGCACATACTTGCAACCACTTCTCATACTTCAAAGTCATACAGACTGCTCCCCCTGAGTAGTAGCCTCCTAACATCAATCCAGATCACAAGATATGACTGTGGGATCCACCGAACTAATGCACATTAGTGCACCTTAATTAAGAACCGGAGGGGTAATAACCCCTAACTTCTCCCTGAGATACTCAAAAGAGTCCTTAGGTAGAGGTTTAGTAAAAATGTCTGTAATCTGATCCTTTGAAGGCACAAACTCCAATCTGACTTCATTCTTGTTCACCTGCTCTCTCAAAAAGTGGAACTTGATGGATATATGGTTTGTCTTTGAATACAACACCAGATTTTTTGATATGTTTATTGCACTTGAATTATCACAGAAGATTGTGATAGGTTCTTCATACTCCACTCTGATATCTCTTAGCATTTGCTTCATCCACAATACTTGAGTGCAACTGCTTACTGCTGTAATATACTCTTCTTCTACAGTGGACAGAGATATTGCCTCTTGTTTCTTGCTTAGCCAAGAAACCAATCTTTTTCCCAAAAAGAATGCACCACCACTGGTACTCTTCCAGTCATCCACATCTCCTGCCTAATCAACATCTGTATATTCATGAAGAGAGAAATTATGATCCTGAGGATACCATAATCCATACTCAACTGTTCCCTTTAGATATTTGAGAATTCTCTTGATTGCCATGACATTAGACTCTCTAGGATCAGCTTGGAATCTGGCAACAAGACCAACAACATTCATAATATCAGGTCTAGTTTGAGTAAGATAGAGCAGTCCTTTAATCATTGACCTATATTGTTTTTGGTTAGCCTTAGGAGATTCATCATCTTTACTTAGCTTACATCCAGTTGCCATGGGAGTATTCATTGCCTTTGAATCTTCCATCCCAAATTTCTTCAACAATTCTTTCACATATTTGGTTTGTGATATGAAGATTCCTTTCTTTGTTTGAGTGATTTGTAAACCCAAGAAGAAATTCATTTCCCCAAACATAGACATCTCAAATTCACTTTGCATTTGATTCGCAAAAGTCTTGCACATACTATCTTTCCCTCCAAAAATGATATCATCAACAAATACTTCAATAATTAAGATATTTTCATGATCAATCTTAAAATACAGATTATTGTCAACAATACCTTTGTTGAAACCAATCTTCAAAAGATGTTTGTCCAATCTTTCATACTAGGCTCTTGGGGCTTGTTTGAGTCCATACAATGCCTTCTTCAACTTGCAGACCATATCTCCATGATTAGACAATTGAAATCCATCTAGGTGCTCAATGTATACCTCTTCTTCCAAATCACCATTTAGGAAAGTAGACTTGACATCCATTTGATACACCTTGAAATATCTAAATGTAGCAAAGGCAAGAAATAATCTAATTGCTTCAATTCTTGCCATTGGAGCAAAAGTTTCTTCAAGTCAATTCCTTCTACTTGAGAATAACCCGTATAGACCAATCTGGCTTTGTTTCTTACTACTTCACCTTCTTCATTTAGTTTATTCCGAAAGACCCACTTAGTCTCAATCACATTTTTGTCCTTAGATCTGGGAACAAGATCCCAAGTGTGATTCTTTTCAATCTGCATCAATTCTTCCTCCATTGCTTTAACCCATCTTTCATCATTGCATGCTTCACTTACTGTTTTTTGTTCAATTTTTTAAATCAAACAATACTTCACTAAATTTTGAGCAATTTTTCGTCTTGTTTGAACACCTTTGCTTCTATCTCCTATGATATGATCTTCAAAATGATCCAGTCTTACATACCTGGGAGTTTTGGGATTCTCTCGCACTTCTAATTCTTGGACAAGTTCATCCAAACTTGTCTCTTCTTCTTGTATTTCAGGATTCTCCAAATCAGTCTGAATCTGAACTAGAGCTGGGACTTGTTCTCCTTGGTTTGAGACATTATTCTGATCATCTGCTTCATACTCATAATACCTTGAGGGACTTTCCATGCCTTCATCAACCTTCGCATTTGTACTTTCTACAATCTTTCTCAATCTCTTGTTATAACACCGGTATGCTTTGCTTTGAGTAGAATATCCCAAGAATATTGCTTCATCACTTCTAGCATCAAACTTGCCAAGGTCTTCATCTCTTTTGATATAGCATTTACTACCAAAGACTCTAAAATACTTCACAATAGGAGTGATGCCAAACCAAAGTTCATAAGGAGTCTTACTAGTATTGCCTTTGATTTGTACCCGATTAAGAGTATAGACAGTAGTGCTTACAACTTCTCTCCAATAGATTTGAGGAACATTTGCTTCCATCATCATGGTCCTAGATGCTTCTTGGATGGTCTGGTTCTTTCTCTCCACTGCTCCATTCTGTTGTGGAGTCCTTGGAGCAGATAATTGTCTCTTTATCCCATGTTTCTCACAGAATGTTATGAACTCACCAGATGTGAATTCTCCACCTCTATCAGACCTAAGGCATTTTATGTTTATGCTAGTTTCATTTTCTACCATAGCCTTGAATATTTTGAACTTCTCAAGTGCTTCAGATTTCTCTTTTAAGAAAGTTACCCACATCATCCGGGAGTGGTCATCAATCAGCAACATGAAATACCTATCTCCTTGTAGACTCCTGATTCTTGCTAGACCATAAAGATCAGTGTGCACCAAGTCTAACAATCCGGTTGAAGATTGTTCCTTACTTTTGAATGTGACTCTGTTCTACTTACCCAATTGACATTCTTTGCACAAACTATTAGTAGGTTTCATCAGTCTTGGAAGATCTCTTATAGCTTATCTTGATGATATTATCAAAATTCACATGACACATTCTCCTATGCCACAACCAACTCTTATCAATTTGAACAAATAAGCAACTTTTGCTAGTACCAACCAATTGGAAGATGTTACCTCTTGTCTGTGTACCAGATGTAATCTCAATTCTAGAGCTTTCAAAGATCTTGCATTTTCCATTTTTGAATCGGAGATCATAGCCTTTGTCCACCAACTATCCAACATTGAGAAGATTATGCTTGAGACCTTCAACATACAGAACATCACTGATTTTTTTTCTTTCCATCAAAATAAATGGTTCCTCTGCCTCTAATTCTCCCAGCAAAATTATCTCCAAACTTTACAACTCCACCTTCATATCTTTCCAAGCTTAAGAACTTTTGTCACTAGTCATATGGTGAGAGCATCCACTGTCAATAACCCATTCATCCTTTTCTTCAACCTGAGCAGCCAAAGCACTTTCTATCATCTTATGATTGGCAAATTTAATAGGCATTGGATCTTCTTCTTTGATGGCAATAAACACCCAGTCACTTCTGGGTTTGTTTCCTATCTCAGATTCATCATCTGTTACTCCTTCATCATCATCTTCTTGAACATAGTAGCACTTCTTCTGAAACCTTGATCTATTAGGGTTTGGCCTTGAAAACCTTTCTGGACATCTTGAGTCAAAATGACCAATCTTATTGTAGGCAAAGCATTTAAAAGGTAATTTTCTTTCATACTTACCGAATCCTCTTGGCAGTCTCTTTGCAATGAGGGCTTCAAGATGTTCAGCTTCTAATTCATCCTCTTCCAGATCTTTCATTGCTTTATCATACCAAGTTGATTTCCTTAAGGAACTTTCTCCTGGATCATATCTATGTTTTCCTTTTATAGAAGCACTAGCTTTGAATGCAGATTCAGTCTTGGGAAGTGCATCACCAAACTCAGCCAACTCAAATGCAGATATCTTACCAACCAATTGATCCCTTGTAATAGTTGTTAAAGATTTGATTTCCTCAATGGTAGCAACTTTGTGTTTGTAAGCAGGAGGTAAAGATCTAAGAACTTTGGCAACAAACTCATCTTCATCCAATATTCCACCAGCACATCTAATGCCACATACAAGCTCATTTACTTTTGACATATATAAATTGATATTCTCATCTTCACTCATCTTCAAGTTTTCAAACTTTCCTTTCAGACTTTGCAGCTTGGCACACTTAGCATATTTGTCTCCTTCATAAAGATTTTCCAGCTTTGTCCAAACCTCATAAGCAGTCTTCAATCTCATAACATTTGTCAGCTTTGAATCAGACAAGGCATGTAGTAGGGCTTCTTTAGCTCGAAGATTATTGTCTGCATCTCTGACTTCATCTATAGTTGTTGGACCATTCTTTGGGGGAACATATTTAGTTGAGGTTATGTTCCAATACTGATCTCCCATGCATTGTAAGTGACATTCCATGCGGCTCTTCTAGGCAGTGAAGTTTGTTCCATCAAACCTTGGACTGTCCTTCTTGTAGGTCGACATCCTAGATCTCCTCAAGCGGTTAAGCTTCTTTTAGAGGAACTTGGCTTTGATACCAATTGTTAGATTTAGAATAGACATCTGAGAAAGGGAGGGAGAATCAGTTGTCACCAAAATCCTATTCCTTATTCACTTTAAACCTGCTTATATTTCAACAGCATATCAAAGATTCAATCATGGAAGCATAATGCAATAAATCAAGAGTCAAAACAAATTCAACACATATAACACCAAAATTTTAACGTGGAAAACCTGGTTAAGGGAAAAACCACGGGGTGACTAACCCAAGATTGTATTCTCTGTTAAAAGAATAAGATGAATAAAATGGCACTTGCTAGTTAGGGCTCACTGCCCGAGCACACTGCTCACAAGAGGCCCACTGCCTATAGGAGACACACTGTCTATAGAAGAATATAAGTATTACATACTTGAACTGGAGATTAGCATCTTCACTATGCCTGAGTCAGTTCCATTTAAGCTCAACACCTCTGCTCTATTTTTCACTCCTCTTCACTATCACCTTCTCATCATGACCACAAGGATACTTTTGAATGACTTCACAACTCTTATTTATACATGACATCAACTTTGGAATGATCATCAAAGTCAGAACAATATACACATATTTTATTACAGAGCAATTACAAAAATACAACTTGACTTATTACAAAAACTTCATGTGCATTACTACACTGTCAGCCACACATAGCTGGGACTGCAATCTTCTTCGAGGAACATGCCATGCTTCACAAAACATCTTCAAGATCATCCACAATAGGCACAAATCATTTAATCAGCCAAGACTAGGAAGAACACCATCACCCAAAGGTAGATTTTCAATTACGAGCTTAATCTTCAATGCGGACCACTAACATGAACTGGACACAATCTAGAGACCTCCACAAGCTTGCTTGAATCACCAAGAACATCCGCACCACTTCTGCTTATTGTAATCATTCGCATCTTTATTCAGAACCTCAAGAACATAGTCAGTCATCACAGTCACATTAGAAGGATTGCTTGTGGACCTCCAAACCATGAACCAATTAAGTTGTCAATTCACATTAGCCTCCCAAACATGCCACCAGATCCGTAGAACATGATATTGTATTTTTAGATCTCACCGGACCTATTTGAGTCACTCTGTCACCTTTGAATAGTTGCCAAAACTAGTTTTACTCTCATGGCCATAACTCCTCCACATTTTCATGTAGACCTCTCAAATCTTGACTAGATCATCTTCAGACACATATCTACAAACCCTTTGATGCGCATTCTTTGATCTTCATCTAGTTGGGATCTTTACTTCATAGAGCTTTACTATCTTCACTGATCTTCTCTGTTTCTGATAGGACTAATTTTCTCAATATCCTCAGCATACAACTCATCCAATCCTTGACATCAATGCAACAGGAGTATGTTGACATCAATGACAACATTGGTTAGGCCCATACTTGCAATAGATACATGTTAGGCAAATAGGTTTTGTGTAGGGGTGGCGAATTTCGCTGCCCTTACACATGGTAGAACGACTGAGATAAATTATGTCAGCAATGGTTTTTAATGCCAATGTAGCAGGGTAAACATGAAGATGGGGTAGAAAAATTCTTTGTCCCTACACCAAAATACCAAAACCAAAATGCAAACAAGTTTGAAGAAACATAAACACATAGTTAGGAAAAACTACGACTTGTTAAAAAATGAAAAGTTGTTTTTTTTAGATCTAATACTAACAATTAAAAATGACATTAAAAAATCTGCAATATACAGTTCAAACGATCCATAATAAACACCAAAAAGAAATTTTAACAAAGATTACAACACAAAAGGGCATTACATGTAGAACCCTAGTTTTAAAACAGAAACAAAAATGAAAATAGAAGCTTACCTTTTTATAGGAAACTGAAACCCTAGACGCAACCACGGAGACCAAAATCTACTCAAATTTGCAATCCACATGATTCAAATGATCTCAGGAAGGATTTGTTAATCAGTTGGAAGGATTAAGAATGATAATCATGAATAAAACAATGCCTAAAATGATATAAAGAGGGTTTAAAAGAGGGTATTAATCATGGCATGAGTGCCATAAATGCCACTCTTTGTTCACTCAATTCGGCCCAGATCCGCTTGAGCGGAAAAAATTACCGCCTCAATAATGGGTAAGTAATCATTCATAGGCGGCAGTTTTCACCGCTTCGACATCTAGAACAAAGCAACTTAAAACATGCACAAGCGGTGAAAAATGTCGTTCCAACATGTTTGACAAACAATACACATAAAAGAGGAAACATGCTAGGGTGGAGAAATTCTCCACCCTTGCATGCAAAAGGGAACTTTTAAAAACATGCATAAGTGGTGAATTTCACCACTCTAGCATGTGAAGAATGAAATTTTTCCAACTCCCAAAAAGGTCAAAATTGATCTTTTGACAAGCTTATAACTTAGCTGATTTTCATGAATTTTGAGGAATCGTTTAAGAGGAATGTTACAAGCTATTCTTAGGTGTCAGAGGATTACACACGAGGTCAAAGAGAGTTACCTTGAAATGTGTACTTAGAGTGTAGGCTACGAAATGGACAAGTTTTGTAGGGGTCGTTCTACAAAATGAGCGCAACTGATTTTGAGGACAACACTGGCTCTAACTGGGGAACTTCCCTCTATTGTTCTTTGAAATGATCAAAGGGAGTAGAATCTACTCTATAAGTGCCTTCATCCATGCCATTGGGTCATAGAGTCAATCTACCAAAACAAAAAGACTAAACAAAAACGGAAAAGAAAAACACAAAACTATACAAATATACAAATGAACTTATTTGATACTTCAAGAATTGAAATGATTTAGATGTTGTCCACTATGGGGCAGTAAGAACAGTGTCCCATCTTGATACTCCTACAAGAAACTATTCTCACCACAAAATTGGTGAATGACGAATGGGCCTCTCCATAGGGAATCAAATTTCCCATGTATTCCTTTTGGCTCTCTCCTCTTGTCCCATAACAAGACTTGATCCCCAATTTGAAATTCTTTGGCCTTCACCTTTTTGTCAAAAAGTTTCTTGACCTAATTTTGATGCTTAGAAATATGGTCTACTACCATAACTCATTGGTCTTCAAGTTCAGAGAGGTACATTATTCTTTTGTCAATAGAACTTTCAAAGGTTCTATCTTCCAGTACTTTTGCCAACTTCAAAGCTGGCAATTCCAAAGTAATAGGTATTTCTGCATTCAAACCATATAGAAGCTGGATTGGTGACATACCTATGGCCCTCTTGGGGGTAATTCTGTCCACCCATAAAGTATTAAGCAAAGCTTTATGCCACATTCTCTGATTATCCTCTACCAGTTTCCTGATAATTGTACCCAGATTCTTGTTGCTAGATTCTGCCTGGCCATTCCCTTCTAGATAATAGTCTGATGAATGTGAAAGGATGATCCCATATTCAAACCAAAAACTAGTGATCTCATTTGAAGAAAAACATGTAGCATTATCTTCTACAATTTTATTTGGAACTCCAAATCGGGAAATAATATTCTCCTTGAGAAAATTACACACTACCTCATAAGTAACATGCTTAATTGGAATAGGCTCCACCCACTTGGTGAAGTAGTATGTTGCAGTGAGAAAAAAACTATGTCCCTCACTTGATGGTGGATTCATAGCACCAATTAAGTCAATGCTCCATTGTTGAAAAGGTTCTTCAATCACAATTGGTTTTAGTGGCAGTGCAGCTAACTTAGGCCTCCCCACAAATTGCGGGCACAATCCACACTTACGTACCAAACTGCATGCATCTTAAAAAAGAGTTGGAAAATAATACCTGGCTCTCAGAATCTTATGAGCTATTATCGGTGTTGAAAAATGTCCTCCACATGCCAAATTGTGAAAAGACTCCAAAAGTTTGGTTTGTTGCGCTTTATCCACACAACGGAGAAAAACTCCATCAAGGCTTCTTTTATACAAACTGTTATCCCACAAGACATAGTTTGCAGCCTTAATCTTGATAGTCCTTTTATCGTTATAGGACAAATGGGAAGGACACTCACCATACGTGAGAAAATAAGTGATATCAGAATACCACTCATCTGTTGTAGCAACGAAAAGAATGGTTGGAACATTTTTAACCTCAATCTCTTCATCACCATTTCTTTAGGGACATTATCAACAATTAGCTGACACAGACCTCTTCAATGCACTAGCTTGGTTGGTTTGATATCCAAATCAAATTCATGAATCTTGGCAATCCAGTTGCCTCTTTTAGTCCCAAATTCTTTCTGTGTCAAGATACATTTCACCGTTGTGTCTAGCACCATAACAACAATGTGTGAATTCAGAATGTAGGATAAAAAATGCTTCACTGCTTTGACCATAGCGTAGGCATGTTTCTCCATATTTGAGTACTTAAGTTCATGAGCCTTTGGAGGGCAACTCATAAATGAAATTGGGGATTCCACACCTTCTTTATTTTGCTGAACCAGAATCACTGACAGTGTATGCTCCGAAGCATAACTATACATTATAAAACCTTTAGTATAGTCAGGACAAACCAGAACTGGAGCGTGAGCTATGGCTCTTTTAATATCCTTGAAAGGTGCTTTTCCTTTCGCACTCCAATGAAAAGTGGTCTTACCCTTCATCATATTAACAATATGACGTGTTTTCTCTACAAATTCGAAAATGAACCTTTGCAAGAAATTCACCTTCCTAAAGAAAGAATGAACAACTGTCTTACTAGCAGGAAAAGTAAAACCTTGAATAGATTTGACCCTCTTAGAATCAATTTTAGTACCCTCTTTGGACACAATGTGATCAAGAAGCTTACCCTTTGTAACCCCAAAAATTGACTTCTTAGGATTAAGAAAAATACCATTTTGACGACATCGTTCCAAAACTTGTCAAAAATGATAGGCATGATCTTGATGCTTCTTTGAGAAATTGATCAAGTCATCTAGGTAAACCATAATGAATTTCCCCATTTCACCTCTGAAAGTGAGATCCATTGCCCTTTAAAAAGTAGTGCCAGCATTAATCAAACCAAGCGACATTCTGCAGTATACAAATGTGTCCCATGGTGTTGTAAAAGCGTCTTGTATTGACCTGCTTCACTGACTTCTACCTGATTGCAGCTTGTAACACTTGGTCCATTATAGGTAGGGGATAGTTATTCTTTAAAGAGGATTGATTCAAGTTTATGAAATCAACACAAATACAGATTTCTCCATTCTTCTTTCTCACAAGAACAATATTCCCAATCTAAGTGGAATGATGGATACGAACGATTATTCTAGCATTCAACATTTTTTGGATTTCAGAAAGAATAGTACCTAATATATTGGGATTATACTACCTTTTTTTTGTTTGTGAGGCAATGATCCAACCTTGAGAGGGATCTTGTGTTGGATCTCCTTGGGTCTGAAAGACTTTAGATCATCATATGAATATGCCAGCACATCAATGTAATGGCGAAGAAGTGTCATGAACTTGAATTTCTCATTAGCAGTGCAACATTTCTTGATATTAACCATCTTGGGATCTGCTTCAGAACTCAAATTTACTTGCTCAAATTCTATTGAGGAAATTGAATCAAGTTGATGCTACTATTTGATATATCTATCATGCTTGTCAAATAACTTTCCCAGAGAAACCAAACCTTTTGGGATTTTATTCCCTTTTACTTGAAAGATCTCCTCACCAATTTTTTAGTCTACTTCAGAAATAGATTCTCGAGGCATAGAATCACTTCCTTCAAAGTAGAGTTCGTCAAAGATATCTGCCTTCTCTAAGAAAGCTATGATATGATTATCACCATTGAAGACCTGCCAATGATCAGCATTATTTGGCACGCTTGGATGGAAGACCAACTCAATTGTGTACTTGTTACCTTTGAAGTCCTTATTAGGGACCATAAGGGTGGTAGAGACAACTAATGAATCAGCATGATCATTAAACTCTCTTAGCACTGCGGAGATATTGAAAGCATCAAAACCATCAATGCAATCCCAGACACAATTGCGATAATGGCTAAACCTTTCATTCTTAGTGTGATAAAGATTCCTTACTTGATAAACAATAAGTTCAGCATTACCTTGTGCATGAATATTTTTTACCCCTTTTATGCGAGAAACTTCCATCTCGAGTAATAATGACTCATACTTAGCAGTGTTATTGGTATTATCAAACTAGAGCTTATAGGAGAAAGGAAAAATTTTACCTTGAGGAGATATTAAAACTATTCCAGCCCCAGATCCAGTGGAATAGCATCTACCATCAAATTCTAAACTCCAAACATCATTTGAATTTCCCACTTTGATATTTCTATGACCAATAAACTCTTCATCGAAGGAAGAAGAATCATGTGTCACCATACTCTCATTTGTACTTTCATCTGAATTAACTTTTGAGTCTTCATCTGAATTATCAGAACTTTCATCTGACAAACTAGAAGTGTTTTCAATGGTCAAGAAATAATTACCCATCCCTACAGACTCGAAAAAAATTTGAGCTTTCGGATCTTTGAATTGAGTAACAATAAACTTTGCTTCTCTTTTAGGAAGCAATTTGTGTATGACACCTTTGACAGGTATCCTTGCCTCAGACAAATCCATATTCAGTTCTCCTCCCATATCCTTACAGAAATTTTGTCCAAGTAAAATACCATAAGAAGCTAGAACATCGGCAACTAGGACAATCATCTTTATTCTCTTCTCTGGAAAAGCTGTGAATGCAAATTGTGCATCCTTAATTTGGCCTAATAAAGGCACTTTCTTATTTTCCATTAAAAAGTACCTTCCAAAGGTCTTTGTCAAGGGTGGTCCTAAGGCATCAGCCACCTTATTTGGCATGACATTATCAGAAGCCCCTGAATCTATGATACGATTGCTTAATTTATGGACATTAACCAACAGAGAAATGTAGAAGGGTTCTATTTTTCCTGGAGCAATAAGGGAAGTAGTAACCAGGTTATTCTAGGTAGACCTATTCTTGGAAGAGTCATGAACAATCTTGGAAGAATCTTTCCCTGAAGGGGCAGCCTTGTTTTTAACATACTTAGCTAACCTCTCAAATTGATTTGGGTTAGCTTGCAAATATTCTGCCTCAGACATTTGGATTTTAGTTTTCCTAGCATTGTCAATTATATCAAACAACCAAAATGAACTTGATACAGAGGTGGGAAAACCTTGATTCTGAGGTTTAATTGGGGTAGTACTAGTCTGAGGAATAGCAATGGAGAAAGTAGAGGTGTTAGAAGAACTTACTTGCTTATCGGGAATAGGATCCCTTGATTGGAAAGGTAAAGGAGTTCCTCATTTGGTAATTGAAATCACCAGTTGAAGGTCTTCTTTTGATTTTCCTTTATCAGTCATTTTCTTATTTGATTGATTTTGGGACCTGGTAAAAATAGCATACATTCCACCATATACATCTTCTTCTCTTTCTACTTCATCATGGTAGTTTAGAAACCCAATAGTAGAGTCACCAGCTAATTCTTCTTCTCCTTTTGTAAAAAGATTAGTATTATTCTCCTAATCAAAATTAGGTTGGAAAGAATTATCCTGTTTTGTTTCATAGTAGCCAACTGCTGAGTTGACCGGCGGTGCTTCAATGGCAAGCTTCCCCTGTCTTGGCGGAAGATGATTTTGTTGCCCTTGATTTCTTGTAGCATTGCCTTGATATGAATTGTTAGGGAATGTCCTTGTTATGTCGCTATAAGAAGCAACGAGCATACACTGGGACATTTTCTTTTTCAAAGCCAACAACTCATTTGCCAACTTCTGCATCATAGGATCCATGTTGCATGTGGATGATTGCTCAATAGAGGGTTGACCTCTATTTTTGTTTGAATCCCTTCTTATATTAATCGCAAGGATAAGATCATCTTCAACTTTGGTAGCCAATCTTTGAGCTAAAGGGAAGTCAGCAGGACCATCCCGCCTTAACAGAAAACTTACCTCAGGAAGCTGAGTGTTGATGAAAGAGCATTTCAGATTTTCTGCTATTGGTTGGGCGGTTGCTGGAATCCTATTTGTCAATTTATTGAACTTAGCAATGAAATCTTGCATGGGCACATGTGGTTCTTTCTTCATCTGTGTTAGCTGAGCTAACAAAGCATATGCATCTTCTGCAGGCTTAAACCTAGCTTCAAACTTAGTCTTAAGAGTATTCCAATTCGTAATGGTTTAGGCTTGATGATGATAGAACCAATCCATAGCTACACCTTGAAGTGTCTCTACAAATAGCCTCACAGCTACATCTTCATGTTCATGTTGCAAATATGTGCCTAATCAGTGTTGTCATTGATGTCAACATATCCTTGTTGCCATTGGTATCAACTGTATCCTATCTTGTTGCATGTTTAAAAGACTGGAATGTTGATGATATTGAGAAAATTAATGAAGATTATTATATGCGGACCATATGTCTATGTAGAGGATTGTCCATAGTAGCTCTAGTTAAGATTTGAGAGGTCCGCATAAAAATTGAAAGAAGTTATAGACATATGAGTAGAATCGAGTTTTTGCAATGTTCGGAAAAGAAAGAGTGACAGGAAACTGGTCTGGATAGCTCTGCAAATGAAACACTATGATCTATAGATCTAGAGACATGTTTGGGAAGTCAGTGTGTGTCATCAACTCAAGTGGTTCAAGGTTTGGAGGTCTGCAAGAAATCTTTCCAGTGTGACAGTCATGGCAGATAGTGTTCTTGAGGTTCCAGAAGAAGATGCAAGTGATTCTGATGTTTTGGAGGAGTGCAAATGTTTTTGTTGAATTCAATATGCTTGTGGAGGTTTCTGAATCATGTGACTACTGTGTTGGAGGTCTGCATTAAAGTTTGAGCTTGTTGTTGAAGATTTCTTCCTTTGTGTTGCTATTTTTTCCCAGTCTTGGCCAACTAGATGATTCAAGCTTGTTGCAGATGATCTAAGAGCAATTCTATGGAGCGTGGTGTGTTGATTGAGGAAGATTTGAGTTCTAGTTATGTTTAGCTGACAACTTAGTGATTCATATATTTGTAGTGCTGATCTTGATGATCACTCCAAGGTTGATGAAGCATATAAATACTAGTTGATAAGTTGTGGAAAATCATCCTTGTGTAAAATAATAAAATTTGAAGAATGAATCAGAGGTAGAGCAGAGAAGAGGAGGAGCAGAGAAACAAGAACAGTAAAGGATGAAGTGATAGTGAAGAAGTATTTGGAAGAAGAGCAGAAGTTTGTGAGCATTCAATGAGATTGAACCAGGCATGCTGAAGATGCTATTTCTCAGTTAAATCTTTCTGTACTAAACATAAATTTCTGTAGGTAGTGAGCCTCTTTTGAGAAGTAAGCTCTAGGCAATGCACCAGAAGGCAAGTGCCTTCCCATTTTTATGTACTTTTAATAGGGTATGAATCGTGTAGGTTAACCCCCACCGTGGTTTTCCCTTAACCAAGTTTCCACGTTAAAAATCTTGGTGTCAAGTGTGTTAATTGTGTTTCTGCTCATGTGTTATTGTTGCATGCTTTAATGTTTACATCATTAATCTGTTTATAAGTTGTGAAAGAAGATTAAAAGAAAGAAAAGGTTAATTTTGTGGGACAACTGATTCACCCCCCTCCCCTCAGTTGTCTAGCCTATTTCCAATAATTGGTATCAGAGATAGATCCTCTAAAAGAAGCTTGTCCACTTGAGGAGATCCAAGATGTCAACTTATAAGAAGGAAAGTCTGAGATTTGATGGAACAAATTACTCCCTTTGGAAGGTATGCATGCAATGTCATTTGGATTGTATGGGTGATGCCTCTTAGTCAATAACAAAGAATGAGTATAAGATTCTGAAGAATGGTCCTACTACTCTAGATGAACTCAGGGAAGCTAAATGTAATATTCAAGCCAAAGAAGCATTATTGAGTGCCCTGACTAATACAGAATTGGCAAATGTCCTGGATTTGAAAACTACCCATGAAATCTGGAAAAAGTTGGAAAATCTATATGAAGGTGACAAATATGTCAAATGTGCCAAGCTACAGAGCCTGAAAGGTAAATATGAAAGATTGGTAATGAGTGAAGATGAAAACATTACTTCCTACAACATCAAAAAGTGAATGAACTTGTGATCGGTATCAGAAATGTTGGTAGAGTATTGGAAGAATCAGAGATTGTTGCCAAAGTGCTCTGATCCTTACCTGCAACATACAAGCATAAAGTTGCTACCATTGAACAGATTAGGACAGTGACCACTGTTACAAGGGATCAATTAGTTGGTAATCTCTCAACATTTGAAATAAGTGAGTTTGGTGATTCTCTTCCTAAGTTTGAATATGCATTTAAGGCCAGTTTATATGGAAAACAAAGATATAATCTAGGTGAAAGCTCTTAGGAAGATCAAACAGATTTGCTAAGGCAAGGAAGAATCTTGAATATGATGAAATTGAGTTTGTAGAACTTGAATCTCTTATTGCCAAAAGAATGCCAAGAGGATCTGGTAAGTATGAAGGAAAGTTGCCATTCAAATGTTTTTCTTGTAATAAGATTGGTCATTTTGCCTCAAGATGTCCGGAGAAATTTTCAAAGCCAAACCCTAACAGATACAAAGGTCAAAAGAAATGTTACTATGTCTAAGAAGCTAGAGAAGAAGGCATCACAAATGATGAATCTGATCATGGAGGTTCCACTGAAGATGATTGGGTGTTCATTACTATCAAAGAAGAAGATCCGGTGTCTATTGAATCTACTAACTATGCAAATGTGGAAAGTGCCTTGGCTTCTCAACTTGTTGAAAAGGATGAATGGGCGATTGATAGTGGATGTTCTCATCATATGACTGGTGATAAAAGTAAGTTTATAAGCTTTGAAAAATATGAAGGTGGAATTGTGAAATTTGGAGACAACTCAGCTGGTAGAATCCATGGCAGAGGATCCATCTCTTTTGATGGTAAGAATAACACCAATGATATTCTGTATTTGGAAGGATTGAAGCATAATCTTCTCAGTGTTGGACAGTTGGTTGACAAGGTTTATGATATCCGATTCAAGGATGGAAAATGTAGAATCTTGGAAAGCTTCAGAACATAAATTGCATCTAGTACTCAAACTAGAGGTAACTGTTATCACTGGGAATTGCACCTGTATGCAAAGCTGGTTAAAGCACTACAATTCCGTGTAACATGGGACTAATCTCAGGTTGTAGGTGCCATATGATGAGATTAGACCTCTAGATTGTGGGCTGGTTCCCTTCAAATGTTCTATTGAGATGTATGTTTTTACTTTTTAGCAAAAGGGAAGAAAGAAACTAAATGAGCTCTAAGTGTAAAATGGTGATGCCTAATATAGATAAAAATAATGCAATCTGATTCACAATGCTTGCTCAGAAATCTAACTTCTACACAATCCAGACTTGGCATAAATACCACAAAAATGATTCTAAGGAAGGTTTGAAAATAGGTTTTTATGAAGGAAAATAATTTTTCACAGCATAAAAAGACTATTTCTAGTGAACACAACCTAAGACCTATGATGAATTTATGCTTTAATGTTGTAAACAATGAGATGAGACAATAATTTTGAAGGTTTAATAATAAAACACATCAAAATTTCATCAAAATCACTTCAATATTTAGCACTAAAAGGAAAGGTAATTCAACTGATCTGAAATAACAAAGGAAAGCTTTGCAAAAAGAGAAAAGATAACCTTTAACCTGTCGATCTCTCAATAAAACTATAAAAGTGAGCTACAAGAATTCTCCAATCTGTCTGAATCAGAACGAGAATCAAGAACTAGCAAGAATAGACCTTTTCTTTACAATATATAGGCCTGCTCTCTCCAAGAGGCATGCAAAAAATATAGACTTGTAGATAACTGCCTCTAAAAATACTCATTCCTGAGCAACCTCAAAAATCCTCAAAATTAGGGTTTAAAACTACCTCAAATTGAGAAAAAATAGCTTCAATTTGGGCTTCTCCATGTGTTTGACTAAAATTTTGACCAAGGCTCCTAAAAATACTCCTAAAAGTCATGTAAAAACTCCTAGGTGGCCTAGTTAACTCAACTAATCAATTTGCATGATTTTGCATGAGCGAAATTGATTGAGAGTAAATAATAAAGTAATAAAATATTACTCTATTATTGGTTACAACTTGTTCTATTCTCAATTTTGTAACTTGGGGAAAATAATAAGTAATTCATAGAATATTACTTTATTATTTATTTACAATTAATTAATGTGTAAAATCGTGCATGATTAGAAGAAAAATATACTCCTTATCACTCAAATACATTTGCCTATTTTGCAAAATAGGACTTAGGAATAATTACACAATTTCTTATCACTCTAATACATTTGTGAAAAAATATCTCCATCTGCAAGGAAAGTAAAAGAACTTAGTCACTCCTGTAGCACTCCATGCATAAGACAAAATTGTATAAATATCCTTATCACTCCCTCTTGTTGACATTGTGCACATACATCCATTTCTCAAATCTCCTTATATCCCCATATGCAATATTTGAAGTTAAGGAAAGAAAATAACTCCACTATGCAACTTGACCCCATGCATAAAAAAGATCCATCATATGTTGTCATCATTAATGCTGAACCATGCAATTGCCACATCACTACAAGACAAATACCTTATTACCCATATGTTATATCTCCACCATGCATAATGAGCTTACCCTTGAACCTCCATGTATTTCATATGCATAAAATATTGCACCATTATAGATGCTCATCTTATCTGCCACCTTTGTAAACTCTATGTTCATGCATATCATGTCTTAAAACTATACTCTTCCTTGGCTGTTAGTCACCATGCATAAACTTGAAATCCATCCTTGAATGCTTGGAAATGGACAAGGGACCTAAACATGTGATTTGTTACCTCCACCATTCGACCACCAAGGAAAACACCATGCATAAAAGGTTATAAGGCTTGTAGCCTTTCCACATGTTATGTCGGTCTCTTGACTCAAAAGAAACCAACCTCCAAAGGGTTGCTGTTGGCCACTATGTGTTATGATTGTTAGGGAAAGTCTTGACCCCAACAACAAATTTGAATAAGGTAATAATTGGTTTTCTTAAGTCAAAAAATGTACTTGAGCAAAAGAACCTTCAAACAAAAATAGGGAAACAACCCTAATCCTTGCTCATTCACACTTCTTTTGACTCCTCTCTTTGAGCTCTGTACAAACATGTCGGCCGAGGGTTTCAAGTAGCTCCATGGTGGCTCTGGTTTTCTCCTTCAATGGCTCTAATACATTGTCGTTGTCATGAACTCTTCATGAGCTAGGATGAAGGTAACCTTTCTTTTCTATTTGATATGAAGCATTTGAATGTTGTAGCTTCCTTCATCTGTATGGCCATGGCCTTTTTTACTGTTATAACAGCTCCATTGTTGTGCATTCTTTAATGTCTTCATTATTTCTCTGTTGCTTCCTTTCTCAACGGTCTTCATTTGCTCCTCTGGAAGTTTGATGCCACTATGAGGCCGTGGAAGATATTTCTTTCTTGATAGCAACAAGGTAAGCACTTGCTATCTAGTCTCTATAGTTTCATTCTTCTTTGGTCTCGCTCCTTATAGCATGACAAGCTGTAGATAGTTGTGGGTATTGCATTTTATAGAAAAAAATGGTGTCTCTGTTGGCCATGGCTACATTTTTCTTTTTTATCTTAATCTGCCTTCATTATGTAGAATCCTAAGGGTTTTGAAGTTTTGAGTTAGGGTTTCAACTTCTCCTTTGCACAGAAAATTCTACTTGCCATGGCTATGCTTGTCTTTGTTAATAGGCATCAAAACTGTAACTTACTAGACTTTTTGTAAGCTTTGAAGCTAGGGTTTTAACTTCATCATGCACAAAAAATTCTTGTAATGCCATGGCCACTATTTTACTTGATGTCTTTCTCTGCTTACTGTAGGAAATGAAAGGTTTGAAGTATCTTGGAAGAAATCATGTGAATTTGGCAGATGGGTACACAGTCTTTTATGCTTCTTGCTCCTCTCTATTGGTTATGAATGTATTATGGCATCTTCTTTGAAAATTCTCAACTATGTTTGCAAGATCAACATTAGGGTTTGGTCCCTTGACATGGGTATACAACTTTTTCAAAAAAATGGCTTCTTTCTATGCAGCACCACCTTGACTGTGATCTTGTCTCCATCTGAAATGGGTTTTCTTGCTTTACTTCTCATAATACTTCTCACCTCCTTGTGACTGTCTCATACACATTTGCTGATGACTTATTTGCCTTATCATTCCACTATGGCTAATGGGTAGAAGTATATGTTAATATTCTGTTATGACAGTAGCCTTTTGATATTTTATATAATGGCTTTGACATTTACCTCCATTTGCATCTATAGCATAGATTGCACCATTCTGTAAGGCTCTTTTGTAGAATATCTCTTCAGGTTCCATGAATGTCAAGTTGATGAACTATTTGGCTATATCATCATCATTTGAATGTGGGACTATTTTTCTAATATAACTAGATTCTACCATAGCATAGAGATTAGTTGTCTTCTTCTTTATTGTTTGTGGCATTCTTGAAATGCGCCTGTATCTTGGATAACATGCTTTTTTGTTTCTTGTTGTCTTTCAAGTCTTATATGTAGCATATGCATATTTCTTTATTTCATCTTCTGTAGTATGCCTTCATGCATCCTCATACCTGTAGTCATCCATGTGCATCTTCAGACTGCCTATCTTATCATTTCTCATGTTCCTCTGTAGTTGAGCAATGACCATTATGATGTATCATGAGTGTCTTCTGCTTATTTAAACTATTTCACAAGTCACTGCCATGGCTGTTATGATGATGGTGACTGTATTTTGATGGCATAACTAGCATAGAGATTAAGCTGTCTTCTTCTTGACTGTTTGTCTTATCATTAATGATGCTCCTCTGTAGGTGAGTAATGACCATTATAATGTATCATACTAATTCATGATCACTGTCATGACTACCTATAATGAAGATGTCTGTCTTGTTTTTGTAATGCATCTTTCTTTATGTCATCATTACATCTTTTGACTGCACTATATCTCTGACTGAATCTTGTATGATATCCTCTTTACCGTGTGGCACTTATTCTAACTGCATCTTGTATGGCATCTTCTCCTGACTACATCTTATGTACTGTGTATCCTCTGTAGCTTGCAACTTCAGTCATAATTGTCTTTCATTTGCTCTTGAAAGTTGACTTGAATGTCACATTAGAGGTCCATTCACTATCTTGGAGTATTTGCGCATGCATTATATGCTTCATCCCTCGATGCTTGACTATTTGAACATGTTACTCCATTTCGAATGTAGCATTTGATTGTCATGTATCTTTTGATGGTTTGAAGTTCTGAGGCATTGGTGGCAGCCTTTTGTAAACTTTATATCTTCTTTTTTGGATGACTAAACACCCATCTCATACATATAGTGAAGTCTTATTTAATGGCAGTCAATTTGACATAGTGTTTTATAATTGTCTTGCCTTCCACTGTTCTATCCATTGTTCCATATGGCATTTACTTGACTACCTCTAAGAGACACTTGTAACCTTGAATGTGATATAGCTATTTAAACTTTGATCATCTTTAAACAATATGAGAACAACATGAGAAATACCTGGTATGCAATGTTGTTTCATCTTACTGCTTTGTCATAATGAGATGACCCTTCATAAGATCTATTCTGTAACCTGTTGAAATGATACATAAGTTCTTGTATCTTCCTTGCTCTGTCTCTCTTCTCTTTATCAGGCACAATAATCTAAAAACTTGTATCACTCTTGAGATGACTATAATCTGATTTTTCTAAATTTGTCTTTTTGTCAATCTTGATTTAGTCATATAGCTCTGATTTGTTTCAATCAACTGTAATGATGTCATGATGACATCTTCTTTATGTAAGTTGATTAGATGATGCATGATATAGCTTAGAATGATGCATCCTATCTTTTTCTGGCATGCTTTTCAAAGAATGAAAAGAAACATGCTGGGCTCAAACCCTTGTGGGAGCCACATTTAATCCACATGTTTATTTGTCTTCAAATCAGCAAAAAAATTTGTCGTATACTTGCACAGTGAAAAAAATAAGTTAGCATAAAAAGTACCTAATAGCATTGATTGATCTCCTTCATGATTTCTTCTTGATCTGTGTCTTTATCTGATCTGAATTCTTATTTGAATGCATGATACAATAAGTAGATGTCTCTATTTGATAAAAGCATGTGATAACTGTAAACATCCAGAGCACTAATGGGGTTGTCCCAAAAAAATTTGCAGGTTTCAACTAGATGGTGGCTTGGATTGAGGCATGAAGACTGAAGACTTGAAGACCAGCTTCAACAGCAACCTCCATCATCAGGCAATGATGGATGTTTATATTTATCATATGTTCTTTTCTCTTTTCTTTTATCAAACAGAAACATAGCTTGCATTTATGCAATTGCTCAGTTTAGTTACTCCCATGGCTTGTGAGGGACACATTTGAACATTTCTTTGAAACATGATCAGTTAGTTTCTCTAATGCATATGATGTATATGTATTTCCTTTTTAATCAATGCATGAGATAAAGTAACAGATACCTGGACGTATGTTCAAAACATGACATGAATTAATAGTGTAATACAACATCTTTCTCTCTTTTATTCAATACTGATTAGTCTGAATAATCAATTTAACTTATAACTCCTGAAAGATCAAACTTTGTAGAACAATTGTATCTCCTTGAATGTTTGATCCTTTGATGATCAATTCTTTTGTCATGATAACTTATCAGTCTTGATTGGACTGATGGGTTATCTTGACAACTAGATCTCCTTTTCAACTTTGTCAAAGTGTCAACCATTCAAGAATGCATAACCTTGAAGTTTTCTGTTATTCATTCTGAACAATTACACATAGGTCCAACTAATTTTTAGTGTGAACAAAAAATTAGTAATAGTAACATCTTTCATTTAAGTAGTTCTGGCAAAAGTTGTTTGATTGCTTAGACAGATCAAAGTTGGTTGTGGCATAGGAGAATGTGTTATGTGAATTTTGATAACATTGTCAAGATACGTTCTACTTAGGCTGTGAGAGATCTTCCAAAACTTGTGAAACCTGATAGCATGTGTAGAGAATGTCACTTGGGTAAACAGAAAAAAATTTCATTCAAAAGTAAAGAACAATTTTCAAGTGGATGATTGGAACTTGTGCATATTGATCTATGTGGTCTTGCTAGAATTAGGTGCGTGCAAGGAGATAGATATTTATGTTTCTGATTGATGATTACTCCTGGATGATGTGGGTAACTTTCTTAAAAGAAAAATTAGAAGCTCTTGAAAAATTCAAGGTGTTCAAAGTTATGGTGGAAAATGAGATTGGTGTGAAGATAAAGTGTCTGAGATCTGACAGAGGTGCAGAGTTTACCTCCGGTGAGTTTGATACATTCTGTGAAAAGCATGGAATAAAAAGACAATTATCTGCTCCTAGGACTCCTCAGCAAAATGGAGTTGTAGAAAGAAAGAACCGGACCATTCAAGAAGCTGCCAGGACCATGATGGTGGAAACAAATGTTCCACAAGTTTATTGGAGAGAAGCTGTGAGTACTGTTGTCTACACTCTTAACCGAGTGCAGATCAAAGGCAATTCTGGTAAGACCCCTTATGAACTCTGGTTTGGTCATCCTCCTACTATGAGATATTTGAGAGTTTTTGGTAGTAAATGCTATATAAAAAGAGATAAGGATCTAGGAATGTTTGAAGTAAGAAGTGATGAAGGAATATTTTTGGGTTACTCTACTCAAAGAAAAGTATACTGGTGCTCTAACAAGAGGTTAAAAAAGATTGTTGAAAGTGCTAATGTTAGAGTTGATGAGAGAAAAGAAGGACATTCCAGGTCTTGCAGATATGATTCAAATGATCAAGATGAAAATCCAAGTCAAGAAAGGCAAGTGCAAACTCAGATTCAGATACAGATTGATCTGGAAAATCCAGTGACTCAAGAGGATAATGCAGAAGTTGAGGAACAATTTCAAGAAATAGAAGTTTAAGCAAATCCCAAAACTCCCAGGTATGTAAGGATGAATCATCCTGAAAATCAGATCATAGGAGATAAAAATAAAGGTGTTCGAACTAGGAGAAGGATTGTTGAAGATCAAAAAGAGATTTGTTTGATTTCAAAGATTAAACCAAATTCAGTAAGTGAAGCCTACAATGATGAAAACTGGGTAAAAGCAATGGAAGAAGAATTAATGCAAATTGAAAAGAATCACACTTGGGATCTTGTTTCTAGACCAAAGGACAAAAATGTGATTGGAACTAAATGGGTCTTCTGAAACAAACTAAATGAAGATGGTGAAGTTGTAAGAAACAAAGCAAGGTTGGTATGCAAAGTATATTCTCAAGTGGAAGGAATTGATTTTGAAGAAAATTTTGCTCCAGTTGCAAGAATAGAGGCAGTCAGATTATTTCTTGCATTTGCTTCTTATAAAGATTTCAAGGTTTATCAGATGGTTGTCAAGTCAGCATTCCTAAATGGAGAGCTAGAAGAAGAAGTCTGCATTGAGCAACCGGAAGGATTCCAGTTGTCTAATCAAAACGATATGGTCTATAGATTGAGAAAAGCTTTGTATGGACTTAAACAAGCCCCAAGAGCCTGGTATGCAAGATTGGATAAGTATCTACTAAAGATATGATTTAGCAAAGGCATTGCTGACAGTAATCTCTATTTATTTTTATTTTTTTAAATGCTCCTGGTAAACTTTTTAACATGACCAGCAACGCTGGTGTGACACGCCCTCTGGATCCATGTGAATGCTTTTACCCAGAGAAATGAACCAATGAGGCCACAACATGGGGGCCTCATCCCCTAGCAAGAACACTTCAAACCCGCGAGCTCGTTGGCCCAGCAAAGGCGTAAAGCCTGCGAGCTTGTTGGCCCAGCAGGGGTTTGGACTCTAGTGGCTGCCACTACAACCAAGTGACTTAACCACCAAACCATGCCCTTATCAGCAACAGTAATCTCTATTTCAAGATTGATCATGAGCACATATTAATTGTTGAGGTATTTGTTGATGATATCATTTTTGGTGGAAATTGAAGCATGTGTAAGAAATTTACTGATCAAATGCAAAGTGAATTTGAAATGTCCATGTTTGGTGAGATGAATTTCTTCTTAAGTCAGCAAATCACTTAGTCAGATAAAGGTATCTTCATATCTTAGTCTAAATATGTGAGAGAATTATTGAAAAAGTTTGGAATGGAGGACTCAAAACCAGTAAGTTCTCCTATGGTAACCGGATGCAAGTTAGGTAAAGATGATAATTCACCTAAGGCAGATCAGAAAAGGTATAGATCAATGATTAGGGGACTGCTTTATTTGACTCAGACCTGACCTGACATTATGAATGCAGTTGGACTTGTTAGATTTCAAGCTGATCCTAGGGAATCCCATGTTGTAGCAATCAAAAGAATTTTTAGATATCTAAAGAGAACATCTGATTATGGCTTATGGTATCCAAAGGATAATGAATTCACTCTTCATGCATATACAAATGCTGATTGGGTAGGAGATGTGGATGACAGAAAAAGTACTAGTGGTGGTGCATTTTTCTTGGGAAGGAGATTGGTTTCTTGGTCGAGCAAAAAACATGAGGCAATATCTCATTCTACTACAGAGGTAGAGTATATAGTAGAAGCAAGAAATTGTACTCAAGTCTTGTGGATGAAGCAAATGTTGAAGGATATCAGAATTATGTTTGAAGAACTATTACAATTTTCTGTGATAATTCAAGTACAAAAAATATCTCAAAGAATCCGGTATTGCATTCCAAGACTAAGCACGTATCCATCAAGTTTCATTTCTTGAGAGAAAAAGTAAGTGAGAATGAAGTCAAAATAGAGTTTGTTTCTTCAAAGGATCAGATTGTGGATATATTCACCAAGCCTCTGCCTAAGGATACTTTTGAGTATTTCAGAGAGAAGTTAGGGGTTATTACCCCTCCCGCTCAGAACTAAGATGCACTAGGGTGCATTAGTCCGGTGGAATTCACAGTCATATCTTATGATCAGGATTGGTGTTAAGGAGATACTACTCAAGAGGAGTAGTCAATATGCAAATTCTAGAGATCAGTCTGAAATAAAAAGGGGGAGAAAAGATTGCAAATATGTGCCCTTTGCCAATGATGTCAAAGGGGGAGAGAAGTCATGTGAAAAACTAGTTGCTGATGAAAGGGGGAGTAGTGAAGAAAGTAGTTGCAGAAGTGATAAGAGAAAGGGGGAGAAGTTCTTGTCTTGATGGTTGAATTAGTTTTTCACATAATATGTTGCCATCAATGACAAAGGGGGAGATTGTTCAAAACATGTGCCTAATCAGTGTTGTCATTGATGTCAACATATCCTTGTTGCCATTGGTGTCAACTGTATCCTATTTTGTTGCCTGTTTTGAAGACTGAAATGTTAAGGATATTGAGAAAATTAATGAAGATCATTATATGTGAACCATATGGCTATGTAGAGGATTGTCCGTAATAGCTCCAGTTAAGATTTGAGAGGTCTACATGAAGATTGAAAGAAATTATAGACATCTAAGTAGAATCGGGTTTTGCAGTGTTCAAAAAAGAAAGAGTGATAGGAAATTGGTCTGGCTGGCTCCAAAAATGAAACACTATGATCTGCAGATCTAGATACATGTTTGGGAAGTTAGTGTGTGTCATCAACTCAATTTGTTCATGGTTTGGAGGTCTGCAAACAATCTTTCCAGTGTGACAGTCATGGCAGACAGTGTTCTTGAGGTTCTAGAAGAAGATGCAAGTGATTCTGATGTTTTGGAGGAGTGCAGATGTTTTTGTTGAATTCAATATGCTTGTGGAGGTTTCTGAATTGTGTGATTGCTGTGTCAGAGGTCCGTATTAAATTTTGAACTTGTTATTGAATAATTCTTCCTTTGTGTTGTTGTTTTTCCCAGTCTTGGCTGACCGGATGATTCAAGCGTGTTGCAGATGATCTAAGAGCAATTCTATACAACATGGCATGTTGATTGAGGAAGATTTGAGTTCTAGTTATGTTTGGCCGGCAACTTAGTGATTTGCATGTTTGTAGTGCTGACCTTGATGATCACTCTAAGGTTTATGAAGCATATAAATACTTGTTGATGAGTTATGGAAAATCATCCTTGTGTGAAATAATAAAATCCAAAGAATGGATCAAAGGCAGAGCAGAGAAGATGAGTAGAGAAACAAGAATAGTAAAGGATGAAGTGATAGTGAAGAAGTATTTGGAAGAAGAACAGAAGTTTGTGAGCATTCAATGAGACTGAACTAGGCATGTTGAAGATGCTATTTCTCAGTTAAATCTTTCTGTACTAAACATAAATTTCTATCGGCAATGAGCCTCTTTTGAGAAGTGAGCTCTGGGTAGTTCACCCGAAGGCAAGTGCCTTCCCATTTTTAAGTACTTTTAACAGGGTACAAATCTTGTGGGTTAACCCCCACCGTGGTTTTCCCTTAACTGAGTTTCCACGTTAAAAATCTTGGTGTCAAGTGTGTTAATTATGTTTCTGCTCTTGTGTTATTGTTGCATGCTTTAATGTTTACATCATTAATCTATTTATAAGTTGTGAAAGAAGATTAAAAGAAAAAAAAGGTTAATTTTGTGGGACAACTGATTCACCCCCCTCTCAGTTGTCTAGCCTATTTCCAACAGTTCCACCCCTAGCACACCAAAAGCTATACAAAAAGTTGTAATGTGTTCATCAGGATGGAATTTCCCATTGCCATAGAACTTCATGAAATTCTTCCTTGAACTATGGGGTAGTTCATGCAGTGGTGGTGTCAAATTCAGAGGTCCAAATGTATTACCCCACAGACCTTGAGCCGCCACTAAATGTTGATTGAAAGGTGGAATGACAAACCTTTGTGGAACTTGAACAGATAAAAATCTATTAGTATTTGGGTTGGAAACTTCACTTGGTATAGGGGACCTGGCATTGGTAGGAGGAAAACTCCTTGTTTGCTGAAGCTGAGGTTTTGGAGGCAAAAGACCAAACTTATTTTGCTGCATTAACTCAAACACAGGATCAATAATTCCTTGAGCTCTCTTACTTCTTGTATACATTGAGTCTGCTAGAATGCAATGTACTTAACAAAGATTTATAAACAACTAAAACAATGGATGAGGAAAAAATGCTTCAACTGAAAGCGTGTGGCTCTAAGTTGCACGTACCTATCCCTAGCAAAGTCGCCAAAAAATTGTTGGGTGAATATTTTGTCGTTAACTCACTAACGTTAAAATGGTTATATCGCCACAGCTATGATGAGACAAAGTCCCTCCTCTTAGCAAGGGGAGGTTCCCTTTCTTAACTATTTCAAACTTATTTATGCTAAAACTAACTTCGGTGTGATTTCATATCATCCATTTCTCTTTTTTCAGAAATGATGTTTACAATGTTCAATACAAAACTCAAAACAATTTAATATCTGAAAAGTATCTACTTGTGTCGGTGACCAAGAAACCCATGAAAACACAAATTTTCTCATTGCTTCTAATGCTGATTTAAAATGAAATATTTCAGAATAAAGTGTAGCCCAAAGTCTCCACTCTTCTCCAAGATAGTATAACTAAATTGAATATAACAACTTGCAGCATAAACTCTTCAAGATATTTTACTCTCATGAACATTAACACAATTCTCACAAATGATTTGATAACACAAAGTCTATCACAATCAAATTAAGAAAACTCTTCAATCATTTTAAATAATCTCCACACTTCAATTATTATCAAAGAAGATTATGATTTGCCGATGACGGCATGGTTTAGTGGTTAAGTCACTCAATTGTAGTGGCAGCCACCAGAGTTCAAACCCTCGCCGGGCCAACGAGCTCGCAGGCTTTACGCCTTCACTGGGCCAATGAGCTCATGGGTTTGAAGTGTTCCTTCTTGGGGATGAGGTCCCCCGTGTTGTGGCCTCACCGGTTCATCGCTCTGGGCAAAAGCGTTAGTGTGGAGCCGGAGAGCGTGTCGCGCCAGCGTCACTGGTCACATTAAAAAGTTTACCAGGTGCATTATCTTAAAAAAAAAAAGAAGATTATGATAGAAAGGCCTAAGAACAATTCTATCATAACACAAATAACCCCAAGATAAAGATTAGAATTGAACTTGCTTTCTTGTATCGATAAATATTTGATAATTGATTTTCACAAAAAGCACAAAGTCTTGATTTGCTTCTCAATTCGCCAGAGTTTTCTTGCAATAGATAAAAGATAAATAGTACAATAGAGGCCCTCTTTATTTATAGGGAGAGGCCTTGAGAAAATTTAGGAAAATCCTAACTACTTTGACTTATTCAAAAATAGGAGTCCTTTTTGACTTGGGACTTCCTAAGTTTTTACATGTAATTACATAAGAAAAAAGTACATGTAAATATGTCCAAAACTGATTCAAAAGTACATATGAAAAATAGAAAATAAACTAAGGCAAAGATCACATTTATCAACTTTTGCTAGCATCCTTCTTTGCTAACCCTTCATACATCGTGATCACTGTTTGTATTTCAATACTATCTGGTGCCGCAGTGTTGTTGGAGATTACTTTGGCCTTAGTGATTGTCTCTCTGATGGTGGGGGTGACATTCTTGTGATCTTTCAATTTAACCTTCAAATTGTCTATGGTTACATGATAATCCATCAAGTTATCCAATGAATCGATTGAGAAAGCTTTTTCCTCAAACTTAGCCTGAATCATCTTATTGAATTCTTGTATCATTTCATCAATTGGAAGAAACTCATGATTATCATCAATCAATTTACACGGGAACTACTCTAACTTGTACAAGAGACTTAGATCACTGTCATCGCAGAGCTCTCGGGCATCTACTAGTTCTTTGAATAATTCATTCAAAATTTTGCTTCGGTGAGCTAGGCCTTCTTTTATTGAAACATATGCCTCTCGATTTGTAATAATGCCAAGTGAAACAAGAGTCTTCATTTTCACACTTTCCCATTTTCCAAACTAGAATCGAGATGTTCAATGTCTGCAGACATAGAGTCAATCAATTCATCTCATTCTACTCTTACCTTGGCCATTTTTTCTTTTCTTTCTGCTGCTGCCTTCAATAGTGAAACACCCTGTGTTGACATTTTTTCTAAATATTCCTCTACAACCTTCCCTTTTGTATGAGTCTTTTCAGCTTTTCAGACCAAGGGATTTTCAACTGTTACTGCCATAGACTCTATAATTTCTGGTGTCGTTGTGATTTTCTATAACACCACAACTAACTTCTCAGCTTTCAATTTGTAGTATTCCTTTTGTTTCTTCTCCTCATCATATTTCTCAAGAAGACATGTGGCAGTGACTTGGAAATCAGCTTTAATACCTTCATGTGTTAATTTCCCCAATTCCACCCGAGATATCACATAATCATTCACATCAAAAGTATCTTTAGTAGCCTTAAGAGGAGGTCTGGAAATCTCTGCATATCTGATTCCCTTATCATTAATAAGCCTTGACACAGTCTTAGGCTTCTTCTTTTGTGCCTTTGGCTTGGGAGTCAGCAGTTTCTCCAAATCAATATCATCTGGTGATATCTCCTCTTTCTTTCTTTTAGGAGTATAAGCCGAAAGCCATGGGGGAAGTATTGATGTACTTATATTCTAATCATGAACCATTGGTGGAGTGGAAAGAAATGTACTTACACCTGTAGTAGTAACAATGGAAGGAGTATTGGTTAACACAACACCTGATACATCTACATTAACTGCTTTCTCAGAACCTAAAACAAATTTCTCAAACATTGTAGAACCATCAAAGTGATAAGAAGGGGATGACAAACTAGGAATAGATCTGGAAGAATGAAGAACATTATCAAAATTCACATTAGAATCATCAAAAATTGTTTTGGAAGATGATGGGGACTCGAATGATTGAATGTGAATGGGTGACATTGGGGTTATGGGAGGATTAGGCACAAAAACTGAAATAGGCACATTTGGATGAGGAAAAGAGACACTAGTATCCTGTAACACATCTCCATGTGGAGACACAGTTGTATCCTATACATCTCCTTGTTCATCCTCTTATTCTTTCTCCTGCTCACTCTCATTGCCTACTGCAGACTTATCTTCAACCTCCAAGTCTTTAACATCCATGTCCTCAGAAGTTGGTTCTTCAACATCTTGCTCTACATCAACTTCCATTTCTTTAGCAATGGATTCTTCCTCTGCTTTTCTATCTTTGGTTCCTCTTGTCACAAATTTTATCTTAGGCTTAGAAGCCTTAGATGTGATAGGAGCATCATTCTTATTCCTAGTTCTAATCGCATCTTTCTTTCCTGTTTTCTCAATAACTTCTTCTTCTGAACCAGTTACAAAATCCTTTAATGGTATAACTTTGCTTTGGAGCCATAGGTTTGTATTGGCTAACACAGGTTCAAACCTTTTCCTTAAAGAAGTCAATTCCTTCTCAGACCATTGTATAGGAGGTAGAGGAGAATTTGCAATCTACTCAATATCATATTTGGGATCAACTAGTTCTTCATTATCTACCATATCTTCAGGAATATTAGCTAAACCCTTCAATTTCATCCAGATATAACCTGTTGTAGTCTAGTTTTCTAATTTCCTCTTCTGTCCTCAGATCAACCCAGATGTCCTACCCACTAGGTCATGCAATTGAGTCTTTCTTTTGATTTTATCTTTCACACCCCCATAATCAATTTTTTTTCTTCTCTTGAATTGCTTCATAGTTACCAATTGCATTTTAGTTTCCATAGCCCTGGCTTTTGCTACAGTTGAAACTGAGTATCTACCAATCTCAATGGGAAATCTAAAACTAGGCTTCTTTAACTCCATTTGCTTGTTGTGGGCAACAATCATTTGTCGACATAACTCCATTAGAATGATTTTATCAGAAGGAAATCTTGGCAACATATATGGATAGCCTTGGAAATAGCCAACCCTTAAGTATGTGAAAGTCAGAAATTGAAGAAATAAACAACCAAATCCATTTACTACTTACTATGCTTCATTTGAAACTCTTCTTCGTTCCAACTAAGGATCAAAAAGGTACAAGTACACAGCAAAGAAGGCATTATTTACCCTTCTAAAATGGTGGATTGAACCCTTCAATGTAAGTTGAGGATAATATTGGTAAACAAGAACAACCCTCCTATCCTCTTTAGATGTCAAGCCTGGAAAAATCCTCATTGAGGCTGCTATGTATACAAGATAGGAGGTCATATAGAATTTGAAGGTAGTAGATACCTTGGTCAGTTGCCCAGGGAGAGCATTTCTAATTTATTCACCCCAGAAGATAGCCTATTTGCCTTGAAGTATAATTTTGATGAAAGGATACATCCATTCATGAAAAAGTGAGGAAGAAGCTAGACCCCTTATTCTATTGAGAAGAGTTATTAGATCACCTACTTCCTCGACAAAATCACTTCAGGGAAAGCTCCTTGGCCACCTAGACAAGTTTGGCCTTGGAGTCTTAAGCCACTTAGTATTAATTGTCCTTTTAGCCTTCTCAGTGTGCTTATGATATTCATGCTGAGCAATAGAAAAATCAAGTTTCACAACATCAACAAAAGTGGGACACTTGAAAACTTTATCAACAAACTTTGGATCCAGTCTCATGATTACATTACCCTTCACATCTACCACTACCCTAGTATCTTTGTTGTAGAAATGAGCACACTAAAGAACAAACTCTATATTATGTTATGCCACTGGGAATGAAGACACCATGTGAATATTGCTATTGACAATCTTTTGCATAAGAGGACTAGGGTTATCTGACTTAGTCCTTTCTACAAATTTAGTCATGTCCACATGGCCAATCTCTGTGTCCCAAATATCAACATTCGAAGTGACCGAAGTGATCGGGAAAACAACTTAATACTTGTACTTCATTACTTTTGCTTTCTTTGGAGATAGCTCAGACATTTTGAAAGATATCCCCTTGGTAAGAGTTGATGACTAGAGCAAACTTGCAGAAGAAACTGCAACAAAAAGCCATGATCATGCAGTTATGGGAAATACTGGTAATTTTGGGACACTGCATGTTGATGATCATGACCATAGGAGTGAGCTTGAAAGGGCTAAAGTGCAAGATGGTCAAAAAATGGAGAAAAGCGGGCTCAGGATAGAAATTCAAAAAAATTTCTAGAGTTAGAAAAAATTGAGGGAGTGAATGAATGGGCGGCAAAATTTTCCGCCCTTGCATGTCAAGGGAAATGCAAATGTTAGGGCGGCAAATTTTGTTGCCCTTGTAGGTAGATTAAAGCATTTGCAAGCGTATTGTATAGGCAGTGATTTAAGTTGCTTTCGCATGAAGGGACCATCAACATCGGTAAAAATCACCGACTCATATGTAGGAAGGATGATACTTAGATGTTCAGTTATTCAAAATGACTGCTCTTGCACCTAACTTCTTGAGACCTCAACACATGAAGAATCGGGCAAATAGATTGCCTTAACATGTGTTGTCAACTATTCAATATCTTTATGTAGGGGTGGCGGATTTCTCTACCCTTACATCAAGGCAAAAACAAAAGATCAAACACATGCATCGGCAGCTAATTACATCGTCGATACATGTTAGGCAAATAGGTTTCGTGTGGGGGCGGTAAATTTTGCCACCCTTACACAGGGTAGAACAATTGAGATAAATTATGTTGGCAATGGTTTTTAACGCTGATGTAGCAGGGTAAACGTGAAGATGGGGTGGCAAAATTCATCATCCCCACACGAAAAGACCAAAAACAAAACACAAACAAGTTTTAAGAAACATAAACACATAGTCAGGAAAAACTAAGACTCCTTAAAAAAATGAAAACTTGGTTTTTTTAGATCAAATACTAACAGTTAAAAATGACAATAAAAAATCTATAATATATAGTTCAAACGATCCATAATAAACACCAAAAAGAAATTTTAACAAAGATTACAACACAAAAAGGGCATTACATGTAGAACCCTAGTTTTGAAATAGAAACAAAAATGAAAATAGAAGCTTACCTTTGACAGGAAACTAAAACCCTAGACGCAACCATGGAGACCAGAATCTACTCGAATCTGCAATCCACGTGATTCAAATGATCTCAGGAAGGATTTGTTAATCAGTTGGAAGGATTAAGAATGATAATCATGAATAAAACAATGCCTAAAATGATATAAAGAGGTTTTAAAAGAGGGTATTATTCATGGCACGAGTGCCATAAATGCCACTCTTTGTTCACTCGATTTGGCCCAGATCCGCTTGAGCGGAAAAAATTACCGCCTCGACATCAGGCAAGTAATCATGCATAGGCGATGGTTTTCACCACTTTGACATCTAGAACAAAGCAACTTAAAACATGCATAAGCGGCGATAAATGTCATTCCAACATGTTTGACAAACAATACACATAAAAGAGGAAACATGCTAGTGTGGCAAAATTCACCGCCCTTGCATGCAAAAGGGAACTTTTAAAAACATGCATAAGCGGTGAATTTCACCACTCTAGCATGTGAAAAATGGAAATTTTCTAACTCCCAAAAAGGTCAAAATTGATCTTTTGACAAGCTTATAACTTAGCTGATTTTCATGAATTTTGAGGAATCATTTAAGAGAAATGTTACAAGCTATACTTAGGTGTTAGAGGATTACGTACGAGGTCAAAGAGAGTTACCTTGAAATGTGTACTTAGAGTGTAGGCTACGAAAAGAACAAGTTTTGTAGGGGTGGTCCTACAAAATGAGCACAGCTCATTTTGAGGACAAAAGCTAGCTCTAACTAGGGAACTTCCTTCGATCATTCTTTGAAATGATCAAAGGGACTAGAATCTAGTTTCTAAGTGCCTTCATCCATGCCATTGGGTCATAAAGTCAAGCTACCAAAATAAAAAGACACAAAAAGACTAAACAAAACTGGAAAAGAAAAACACAAAACTATACAAATATACAAATGAACTTATTTGATACTTCAAGGATTGAAATGCTTCAGATGTTGTCCACTATGAGGCAGCAAGAATGGTGTCCCATCTTGATACTCTAGCAAGAAACTATTTTCACCGAAAAATTGGTGAATGACGAATGGGCCTCTCCATAGAGAATCAAATTTCCATGCATTCCTTTTGGCTCTCTCCTCTTGTCCCATAACAAGACTTGATCCCCAATTTGAAATTTTCTGGCCTTTTCCTTTTTGTCGAAAAGTTTCTTGACCTGACTTTTGATGCTTAGCAATATGGTCTACTACCATAACCTGCTGCTCTTCAAGTTCAGAGAGGTACATTATTCTTTGGTCAATAGAACTTTCAAAGGTTCTATCTTCCACTTCTTTTGCCAACTTCAAAGCTAGTAATTCCAAACTAATAGGAATTTTTGCATTCAAACCATATAGAAGCTGGAATGGTGACATACCTTTGGCCCTCTTGGGGGTAATTCTATCTACCCATAAAGCATTAAACAAAGCTTTATGCCACGTTCTCTGATTATCCTCTACCAGTTTTCTGATAATTGTAACTAGATTCTTGTTGCTAGATTATGCCTGGACATTCCCTTGAAGATAATAGTCTGATGAATGTGAAAGGATGATCCCATATTCAAAGCAAAAACTAGTGATCTCATTTGAAGAAAAATATATAGCATTATTTGCTACAATTTTTTTTGGAACTCCAAATTGGGAAATAATATTCTCCTTGAGAAAATTACACCTACCTCAGAAGTAGCATGCTTAATTGGAATAGCCTCCACCCACTTGGTGAAGTAGTCTGTTGCAATGAGAACAAAACTATGTCTTGGAGTCGACGATGGATTCACAACACCAATGAAGTCAATGTCCCATTATTGAAAAGGTTCTTCAATCACAACTGGTTTTAGTGGCAATGCAACTAACTTAGGCCTCCCCACAAACTGTTGGCACAATCCACACTTATGTACCCAACTATATGCATCCTAAAAAAGAGTTGGCCAATAATACCTAGCTCTCAGAATCTTATGAATTGTTACCGGTGCTGAAAAATGTATTCCACATGCCAAATTGTGAAAAGACTCCAAAAGTTTGCTTTGTTGTGCATTATCCACACAACGGAGAAAAACTCCATCAAGGCTTCTTTTATACAAACTGTTATCCCACAAGACATAGTTTGCATCCTTAAGATTGATAGTCCTTTTATCCTTATAGGACAAATGGGAAGGACACTCACCATACGTGAGAAAATAAGTGATATCAGAATACCACTCATCTATTGTAGCAACGAAAAGAACGGTTGGAACATTTTCAACCTCAATCTCTTCATCACCTATTTCTTTAGGGACATTATCAACAATTACCTGACACAAACCTCTTCCATGGACTAGCTTGGTTGGTTTGATATCCAAATCAAATTCCTGAATCTTGGCAATCCAGTTGCCTCTTTTAGTCCTAAATTCTTGTTGTGTCAAGATAGATTTCACCGTTGTGTCTGGCACCATAACAACAGTGTGTGAATTTAGAATGTAGAATTGGAAATGCTTCACTACTTTGACCACAACATAGGCTTGTTTCTCCATACTTGAGTACTTAAGTTCATGACCCTTTAGAGGGCAACTCATAAATGAAATTAGGTATTCCACACCTTCTTTATTCTGCTAAACTAGAATCGCTGACAGTGTATGCTCCGAAGCATAACTATACATTATGAAACCTTTAGTATAGTCAAGACAAACCAAAATCAAAGCATGAGCTATGGCTCTTTTAATATCCTCAAAAGTTGCTTTTCCTTCTACACTCCAATGAAAAGTGGTCTTACCCTTCATCATATTAATAATGACATGTTTTCTCTATGAATTCTGGAATGAACCTTCGCAATAAACTCACCTTCCTGAAGAAAGAATGAACAACTGCCTTACTGGAAGACAAAGTAAGACCTTGAATATATTTGACCCTCTCAAAATCAATTTTAGTACCCTCTTTGGAAACAATGTGACCAAGAAGCTTACCCTCTGTAACCCCAAAAAATGACTTCTTAGGATTAAGAGAAATACCATTTTGACGATATCGTTCCTGAACTTGTCGCAAATGATAGGCATGCTCTTGACACTTCTTTGAGAAAATGGTCAAGTCATCTAGGTACACCATAATGAATTTCCCCATTTTATCTCTGAAAGCGAGATCCATTGCCCTTTGGAATGTAGCACCAACATTAATCAAACCAAACGCATTATGTGGTATGCAAATGTGCCCCATGGTGTTGTAACAACAGACTTGTATTGATCTACTTCACTGACTTCTACCTGATTGTAGCCTGAAAAACTGTCTAACATAGACATCATCTCTAAACCAGTTACAGTTTGTAACACTTGGTCCATTATAGGTAGGGGATAGTTATCCTTTAAAGAGGATTGATTCAGGTTTATGAATTCAACACAAATACAGATTTCTCCATTCTTCTTTCTCACAAGAACAATATTCACAATCTAAGTGGAATGATGGATAGGAAAGATTATTCTAGCATTCAACATTTTCTAGATTTCATAAAGAATAGTACCTGATATCTTGGGATTATATTGCCTTTATTTTTGTTTGTGAGGTAATGATCCAACCTTGAGAGGGATCTCGTGTTGGATCTCCTTGGGTCTGAAAGACTTCATATCATCATATGAATACGCCAGCACATCAATGTAATGGTGAAGAAGTGTCATGAACTTGAATTTCTCATTAGCAGTGCAACATTTTCCGATATTAACCATCTTGGGATCTGCTTCAGAACTCAAATTTACTTGCTAAAATTCCATTGAAGAATTTGAATCAAGTTGTTGCTGCTATTTGATATATCTATCATGCTTGTTGTAGACACCCTAAAATGACCATGTCTTTGAATCACTTGCATTTCATCAATTCTCCCAAATCACTTGCATTTCAACATTAATTAAATAATCTAATTATTTAATTAATTTCATTAAATTCTTCTAAATCACAATATTGTGACATTAATTGAATAAATTGTATTTATTTAATTAATTTAATTAAATTCCTCTATATTCTTCCAAAATTAAATAATTTTAATTATTTAATTAAATCATTATGCTCTTTCAAATTTCAAATTCACATTAATTAAATAAATCCAATTATTTAATTAATTCATCCAAAATCCTCTTATCTACAATTAAATAATGTTACATTATTTAATTAAATCAATTATTCTTCTAAATTTAAATAAATCATGCAAATTTATTTAAATTGTCTCAATCCTCTAAAAATAAATAAAATTAAATATTTTATTTATAATCTTATGTTCCTCTCTCATGCACAATTAAATAAATAAATTTATTTATTTAATTTTAGTTATCTTCCAATTCCTCTTAAAATATCTTGTTAACTCATGTGCACAATCAGTCTTATTTTTAGAACTCTAAAATAGGCAAAATTACAAGTTGAATTATCTATTCAATCAATCTTGTTTTCATCATATTTTAATAAAAATATCCTTATGGATAGACACATGTTGTGTGCACGTTCATCATAGTTATTTGATTTATCTCCTCCGTTGATTCTTCTGAATTATCTGGACCATTGATTGATCTCTGTTGAAACCTATATAAACCCCCCTCATCTCCTTCACAAATCCTCTTCGATCACTTATTCTTAGGCATCCTTTACAACGCTTTGAGCATACATCGCATCGATTGAGCAACTTTACGATCTTTTGACATTGATCTTTGAGCACTTTACTTGCTTGTTGCTAACACAGTTTCGTAGTATTATTGAGCAATCCACATTCAAAACAAAGAGAACAACACAAATCTGGGTAAAAGCTTTCTTATTTCATTAGATTTATTGATAATGGCTTTTGTTTAGATTAGTTCTCTTTATGTTATGGGCTTTTGATTTGTTTTGTTTTGATTTATCATTTAAACATTAGTCGATTTTCCTCATACGCATTCTGGCACGCTCGGTGGGACCCACTAATCCCTCTTTTTCTTTAAGAAATTGATTTTTTTTAAGTACAGTACGAAATAGTGCAAAAGACACAGAAAAGTGCTATTGGCAGTATCTTAAAGCGCTTTTGGAGGCACAGTACAGTGCCCTCAGGCGATACTACAGCGCCTCTGGCAGAATAGTAGTGCACTATTGGTGAAACCGTCCAGCGCTATTGGTAGTATCATAAAGCACTTTTGGAGAAATAGGTTTTTTTGATCTTATTTTGGTGATTTTGCAGGGTTTTTACTCACATACCTATCATTAATTTGACTGACAAGCTGGTTTATTTGTCTTTCAATTATCTTTTATACTTCCTAAGCTAACGTATTTAGGAGTATTATTGATATTTGAGTTAACCTATCTATTTACGACATCCTTTGAGTTTTCTTGATTCTAGGATATAGATCTATTAGATATTACATTTTAGAACTTCAAATCAACCATGAAATCATATCTAGACCTAGTTTATGTTGATAAAGTATAACTTTTTCTAGATCTGACATAGTAAAGCACTTTTGGTAGTATTGTACTGCACTTTTGGTAAGACAGAGCTATGCTTCTAGTAGCATAGTGGATCGCCTCTAGTCTACATCAAATCACTTCTGGCAACATAGTGCAGTGCTTTCGGTATTACAGTAAGTCACCTTCGGTACCATAGTGTAGCGCTTTTGGTCAAATCTCATTTATTTTGCTAGCTTGTGAGTTTTTGTGGAACTAATTGACTTGTTGTAGCTTCTTATCACTCACACAGAGCAAATAGGTTTTTCTAACATGTTCACGCAGGACAAGCATTGAAGAAATCTTGATTTATTGTACTAAGTCTTAGAAACATATTGCCTTCTAAGGGACAATTAAACAAATCATTTTGGCAATCTAAGTCTTAGAAACATACTACTTTTCTTAAGGGACAATGGACATGTATGCGAAAACACCTCAATTTTCTAAGGGACAATGGACATGAATACCAAACACTTCAATTCATAAGGGACAATTGACAACTACAACCATGTGTGTGCCTAATTTAGTTGCACCTTATTTTTCTTATAACGAGACAATTGAACCTTTGTTTGACATGCTTGCTCTTACATTTTAGTACTTCCTTTAGAAGGGCCTGCTTTTGGATTGAGCTTCATCCAAAAGGGATGACCCTAAGCAGAGTTTTCCTTTGAACCACTATATAAGAGGGATAAGGTGAAAGCCAAGTCCTAACCGACGTGAGCCTTACATTGTGGTGCCAAACTAAAAAGAGGTGTACTAGCTCTTTGTGGAAATAATTTTCACATCGAGCGAAGTGTTTGATACTCTTAGTAGGATTGGTTAAAGCTTTTAGTAGCTTGTCACATTGCTCGTAAGGCGTTGGTCCCTCAAAGTTACTAAGAACCATTCTAGATAGTGACTACCTAATCTACCTCCGAACGTTGCGGTAATCATCAGTGCAAGGGGAATCGATTTAAGCCCTTAAGATACTCACCATTGGCTCCCTTGAGAAGAGATAGTATTCCCTCAGCCATAAAGCTCTTGTGACCTACTTGAGCTTTCTGAGGGGAGGGTGAGATATCCCTACCTATCATCTCTCGCAAAGATACAAAATGTCTGACACCTTTATGGAATAACATTTTTATCGATAGAGTATTAAGTTGTGAGCTGATCTACTGCAATGAAACCTTGTCTCTAGGGATAAAAAGTGCTTGATATTGTTTGCAATTGTCTTATACCTATGGAAACATTGGGCTTTTTGTGAGCCTCAAACATACACTATCTGTTGTGTCAGTCCTTTTTCCCACTTTGTTTGTTGTGTTTTCTCTTGTCAAAGCAAAACCAATCAGAACCAAAACTAAAATCTATCAAAATTTGCCTTTTAAAAACATCAGACCCTACTTCAATGCCTCTGGTAATAGCAGCTTGCCTTTGGTATTACAGTAGCTCGCCTTTAGTATAATATTACCTCACCTCTGGCAAAACCTACTTCAGCACCCTTGGTATAACAGTAGGTCACTTTTGGTCATAGTAGCTCACCTTTGGTATAGCAGTACCTCACCTTTGGTAGCTCGGTCCATCACCTTTGGTATTATAGTAGCTCACGTTTGGTAGCACAGTCCTACGCTTTTGGTCAAATAGTACAGCACCTTTTGTCCAATAAACTCTGCATCAAATTTTGTCTTTTCCAAAACACAAGCAAAATCCCAGCAGTTTGTCCTAGTGTATTCCATGGTAACCACTACACTCCAGCAAACCATGAAGTCCAAGCAAGTTATCCCTAGGAAGTGCAAATCATCTCCTCACACAACTCAATCAGGTCGATCCAACATTACTCCCAAAGTTACTCCTAAGACGCCTGCAGAAAGATCAACCAACTCTCCAAACATGCTGCAGCTGGACCACCCTAATAATCCTCATGAAGGTAGGGTCCCTTTGGTAACTACACCTCACTATACCACCGGCATGCCTCCGAAGTTTGTTCCACAAGGTTATACTATCAGTCATGTTCCATCTCAAGAAGGTAGGGTCCCTTTGGTAAGTACACCTCACTATACCACTGGCATGCCTCAAGATTTTGTTCCACAAGGTTATACTATCGATCAGGTCCCATCTCAAGAAGAGGGACACTTTGAAATAGGTCAATCCTCTCAAGAAGATGGACAAGATCTTGATGAATTCATACAAGATCCTAGAGCCGTGGCCGCCTTTGACAAAATCCTTAGTGAGAACCAAGATCATTTCTTTCGCTTGCTTGCAGAGCAAGGAGCCAAATTACCTCAAAATTTTGATTTATCCAATCTCAAGGACACAAACAACACCCAAAGTGCCATACATACAGTCCAAACCATGTCAATGGTGACCACGTCCTTACCCGAACAAAGCTTACAAGGGAGAACGATTGCACAATATGAGAATCCCCTTTATCAAAACCCAACAGGAAAGAGGGCCATATCACCACTTCTGACGCCTATAGAGATCTACAAAAACCAACAAGAGACTCTCCAACGTCAAGCAGAGCTAGCAAAGTAGGCCACCATAGCTCGATCAAACATACAACAACGTCCTAAAGTGTCCACACCAATCGCAAGTGGAATATTGGTAACCCCATCATGAGAAGGTTTCCCACCAAATTACAATCCGGGGAACAACTACGTCGCCATGCAACAAGGGTCTCAACAAACACCACCCCCAACATCATCAAACCTTCATATCTCTCAACCAACCAGGGTCATGCAATCCCAACCACAACCTTCTTCTACGCTCATCCTCAATCAACCTCAACCATCACACAACACATCTACCTATGTCCGCCCACCACAACATTCTTCTAAGCTCATCCTCAATCAACCTCAACCATCACACAACACATCTACCTATGTCCCCCCACTACAGCGATCATCAGTGCTAAAATGTTTCAACACATTGCCTATCCACCCTCAACATTCTGAAAACCAAACTTCCCAAAGCTATGTTTCACAACTACAACCTAACCCAACAAACTTTAGCTTTCCCCCACCAAACTCATTTATTTAGCCATCGCAAATCCTCCATTCTTACCTAGCGCTGCCTCCACCTCTTCCAAATCAAAGCATCCAATTCCAACCCAATCTTAACCCAACATATAATGCATACGACCCCAACCAATCATACGACCCTTATAACACCAATGCTCATGGCTTACACTACAATCTACCATATGGACAACAACAACCACTTCTTGGACAACATGAGATGTTTCCAACCCCTCCCACAACTATGGAGCTAAAACTTGCGAAGGTTCAACAACAACTATCTGATCTTACGTTTGGCCACACCAAGAAGACCTTATCTTTAGAAGAAGTGTGTCCTTATCCTTTTGATCAGTCATTACCCATGATCCCTTTTCCTCAAAATTTCACTATTCCCAAATTTGATAAATACAAAGGAAAAGGTGACCCAAAAGACCATCTCAAGGAATTCTATCTTGCTTGCTTCGAGGTCTCACATAATGACACATATCTTATGCATCTCTTTCCTCGCAGTCTTGGAGGTCAAGCTATAGAATGGTTCTCACACCTACCCATGGGTATCAAGTCTTTTAATGAGCTAGCAGAGAAATTTGCCACCCACTTCTCCTACAACACAAAACATGAGATTTCCATGACCGATCTATGCAACAACAAACAGAAAAATGGAGAAACTTTCATTTCTTTCCTTCAAAGATGGAGACAAATAGCTAGTAAATTCCTATTTAAGATACCTGAAAAGCAGCTTGTTAGCATATTTGTGTAGAATCTCAACCAAGAATTGGGATTTCACTTACAAATTCTTAGCATTACAACCTTCGATGAAATTACCTACAAGGGAATCAATATTGAGAAGGCCCTCATTGCTAAGGGTGTGGTCAAAATCTTCAAATAAACTAAAGATAATGCTCCTCCACAACAAAATGATAAACCAAAGTTTTGGAACAAAAATAAAAATGTGGTCAATGATGGGGTGGTCAATTCTAAACATGTCTAAACATTGCAAACACCGCTTTAGCTTTCCAAACCAAGTCAAGCTCCACCTCAACAGCAGCAACAACAAAGACAACCTTATCAAAACCAACAACGACAACAAGAGTGACCTCAACAAGATTACCCTACGCGGTGTCAATTCACTCCCTTGGGAGAGCCCATAGAATCAGTCCTACAGAAGCTTTTACACAAAGGGCTCAACACCTTACCAGACGCTCCCCCATATGGAGAACCTATTTACAAAATTGCAAGTTACAGAGACAATGAATACTGTGAATTCCATCAGAGCAAAGGGCACAGAACCGCATCGTGCATGAAACTCAAGAACCTAATCCAAAATCTCATTGAAGGCAACCAAATCTCTTTTGAAGTTGAACCACCAACTCAACACACGAACAAGGACCTCAACATGTACAAGGAACCATTCCCTCACCATGGTCCACCTCCTTAGGATAAAGGTAAAGGTGTCAATCATGCTTCCACTTCCTTTGACTCCATTGTAGGTCATTTTGAAGAGAGTCAAGTGTCTACCCTCACAATCAAAGGCAACTCTACGGATTGCATTGTTACAACTTGTTGTGGTCGTGTCACCATTCGTGGTCCTACACCCAGTCTCCCAACTTAGTCTAATTATAATCTTGTCAAACATCTAGGGAAAACGCTAGCACAGATCTCTATCTTGGACCTTCTACGATCATCACCTGCGCATAAAGTGGTGCTAGAAAAAGCCCTCCAAGAGTCTTCGGCTCCTAATAACATAGTGGTCATGGATTTTTGAGCTATAGTAGGTAACATTAATTCACCCTACAATGTGGTCTTCTCTGAGAAAGACCTCCTTTCCCATGATCCGTGTCACAATGATGCCCTTCATATTGAAGTTCTCATCCATAAGCACAAAATCAAATGTATACTCATAGATGGTGCTGCTGGTCTCAACATCTATTCTTTAAAGTTACTTAAGCAATTAGGATACTCTGAGGATCATGTCAACATTGATCAAAGTATTACAATCAAGGGATATAATGATGCTAAACACTGCTCAGAAGGTGTTAGCTACTTGCCTATACAACTAGGCCCCATCATGCTTGAGACCAGGTGCCAAGTCCTTGACATTGAGCTGCCTTACAATATTATCCTAGGCCGCCCATGGATCCATGCAATGAAAGTTGTTCCTTCAACATACCATCAATCTCTAAAGTTCCCATTCAATGGTACAGAGATAACTATCCCAGGAGACCCCAATCCTTTTGAATTATGTCGTGTCTTGCAAGGCAGTTATAAGAATTGAAACCAAGTGCCTAAAAATGACAAAGCCCTTGAATCCCCACTATATGTCGATCCTAAAAATCTAACACAAGCCTCTACAAGTAAACCTAATCCCCTTCCTGAAATCAAAGCTCACATTCGTGATATAGGCTTTGGAACATATGATATCTAAAAATCTTTTTGTGTAGGGTAGATGCCTTTATCCCCTAAATCTTATGGCCAACCACCCATTGCCAAAGTAACTAAAAAAGTAGCTATTCCTCCCCCAACATTTCTAACCCAATTCTAACAGGGACAATTATTGGAAGAGCAAACTATTGAGGACATTTCTTCTTGGCTCTACAAGGAGAAAGAACTGGTCACAATACAAGTCAAGCAATATGGTAATGGCTTAAGGATAGTCAAACACATGGGCTATAAAGGCAAAGGTGGCCTTGGGAAACAGAATCAAGGAACAATGGAGCCCATTATTGTGATGAAGAAACTAGACAAGAAGGGTTTAGGATTTGGTAAGAAGGTACCACGCGCCTTGGACATCGAGGGTATCCTCGACAAGGTGGCTGAAACTTCTATTGCTGATTCGACGTCTAATGAGGATATCTTCGATGAATCTTCCCTCCATATGACTGACCTATTCACTGAATCCTCCGTCTTTATGCTATCATCCATTTCCTTAACCTCCACCACAAACACCCAGAATGTAACACTTGTCTACCCTAAACTTATCGATTGGGACCAACAAGGGGCCCTGTTATAGATGTATTTTAGAATGACAAAGCTATAGCTGAGTTCATGGGACTCTGGGATGGTATCCCTCTTGGTGTTTATAAAGAAGGTTTTGTAATGGAACTAGAGCCAACAACTTATTTTGGTGAGAATGCCAAATCCTCCAGTCGCAAAAGTAAAAATAAAGAAAGATCTCTAGGTGAAAACCACACTGTGGTACCTCCCGATCACAAAATAGTAAAAATAAAGGACATATCCAAAGGTAAAAACCTAACTGTGGCACCTGAGGATGGAGGATTTGACCTTTCCCTACCATCTAAGTATCAAGAGAAGTCAGCGCTCCTAGTGGAAGATTCTACAGAGGTAAACCTTGGCACAGAGAAAAATCCAAAGACCACATTCCTGGCAGCATCATTATCAGAAATAGAGCACAAGAATCTTAACAAATTCTTCTTATAGAGAACCATAAACTTTACATGGACCTATTCTGATATGCTAGGGTTAGACCCTAAGCTAGTTGTTCACTATCTCATAGTTGATTCAAAAGTTAAACCAGTCAAGCAAAAGTTGAGGAAGATGCACCCATAGATAGCTCTCTTGGTAAAAGTGGAAATATAGAAGTTGTTAGATGCAAAGTTCATACGACCTATTGACTATTTAGATTGGGTCTCAAACATTGTACCTATGTCTAAACCCAATGGGCGCATCCACATGTGTAATGATTTTAGAGATCTTAACAAAGCATGTCCCAAAGATGACTTTCCATTACCAAACATTGACCTCATAGTAGACTTGACAGCGGGTCATGAAATGCTTTCTCTCATGGATGGATTCTCAGGCTATAACTAGATAAGGATAGCAGAAGAAGATCAACATAAAACAACTTTTACTTGTCCATGGGGTAATTATTGTTGGTGTGTCATGCCATTTGGTCTAAAGAATGCAGGGGCAACTTATCAAAGAGAAATGACAGTGATATTCCACATCTTTCATCATATCATGGAGGACTATGTGGATGACATACTAGCTAAATCTTCTAGGGCAGATCACATACAAGTTCTAGGATAGATCTTTGACAGGCTCGAGAAATACCAAGTACGCCTCAATCCAAAGAAGTGTGTCTTCAATGTAACATCAGGGAAGCTGTTGGGATACATTGTATCTCGTAGAGGCATTGAAGTAGATCCTAAAAAAGTAAAAGATATAGTGGAGATGCCTCCACCAAAGAACCTCAAAGCATTAAGGAGCCTTTAGGGAAGGTTGCAGTCCATTAGGTATTTCATCTCACAGCTAGTAGATAAATGTCAACCATTTCAACACTTGCTCTGAAAGGATGTCTAATTTCGATGGGATTATAAGTGTCAAGCAACATTTGATCAGCTCAAAGAGTATTTGGCTACACCTTCTATATTGGTTCCACCAGTTACCAATAAAACTTTGATATTATACATCTCAACTACAACTTCGGCCCTAGGAGCCCTTCTAGCACAAAATGATGAAACAGGAAAAGAGCATGCAATTTATTATATTAGTATAACCTTGGTGGGATATGAACTCAGTTATTCACCAATGGAAAGAGCTTGTTTAGCAGTAGTGTTCGCTTCCCAAAAATTGTGGCATTACATGTTAAACCAACACACAAATCTTATAACCAAAATTGATCCCTTGAAGTATCTACTAGCAAAAGCAGCTCTTATAGGCAGACTAGCTAAATGGGTCATGATCCTTAGTGAGTTCAACATTGAGTATATGAATCGCAAAGCAATCAAAGGACAAGCCCTAGTAGATCAACTAGCAGAAGCACCCATGACAGATACACACCCTATGGTAGCAGACTTTCTGGATGAGAATGTATTCACTCTTTCCAACTCAATAATGTGGAAGTTGTACTTTGATGGTTCCTACACACAGCTTGGATCAGAGGCCGGCATCTTGTTTATCACACCTCAAAACGACTATATTCCAAAGTCATATCGGCTTGCATTCCCTTGCACAAACAACATTGCCGAGTATGAAGCACTCCTCATAGGTCTCAATACAACAGTTCAATGGGACATCACAGAACTACAGGTATATGGAGACTCACAACTAGTCATTCACCAAGTCATAGATGAGTACCAAACAAAAGATGAAAAGTTGGTCCCTTACAAGCAACTAGTGGATGCCTACAAAATACATTTTTCTAGCATCACATTTGAGCAAATTCCAAGAGAGCATAACAAGGCTACAGATTCTATGGCTTCTGTAGGGTCACTGATTGACATGCCTGCTAATACACAGAAATGTGAATTCTTGATCGAGCAATTGTTGATACTAGCCATCGATGTGCACGTTACTGAAATCATCTACAAACTTGTTGGTCCCAATTCCCCATGGTACGGAGATATCTATGAATACCTTAAACATAGTACCTTTCCCCCTGACCTATCATCCACCCAACACAAAACCTTTATCTGTCGTTCTTCCCATTACATCATTCTGGGTGATACACTATATCACCGGAGTCTCGATGGTATCCTCTTACGATGTCTTAATGCGGAAGAAGCCGAAGCTACCTTATGAGACATACACGAAGGTGTCTGTGGTGCACATTCTACCAGTCCTAATCTCACTAAGAAGATACTCAAAACAGGTTAATACTGGCCTATAATAGAGCAAGATGCTGCACAGTTTGCTAAGAAGTGTCTACAATGTCAACAACATGGAGATTTAATTAACGCACCAGCTCATGAACTACAACCTATGACAACTCCTTGGCCTTTTTCTCAATGGGGTCTCGACCTTGTAGGACAAATCCACCCATCCTCATCCAATGGCCATAAGTTCATCATTACTGCCATTGAGTATTTCACGAAGTGGGTTGAAGCCATTCCCATGACCTATATCACTAGTAAGCAAATAACCAAGTTTATCCTAAACTACCTCATTTGTTGGTATGGTATCCCCCAAGCCATTGTCATTGATAATGGGAGACCATTCAAGAACCAAGATGTCTATGCCTTATGCACATAATACAATATCCAACATCAATTTTCAACTCCCTACTATCTACAGAGTAATGGCCAAGCTGAGGCATCCAATAAAACCATTCTCAAGATCCTCAAGAAAATAGTCAATGAAGCTGGTCGTGATTGGCATTTGCAACTCAATCCCACCCTATGGGCCTACTGCACTAGTATCACAACACCAACTGGTGCCACACCATATGCCTTGGTCTATGGCTCTGAAGCCATCCTATCTATAGAGTCGAGATCCCATCCCTTAGAGTATCCATGCAGAACCTAATTTTTGGAGAGGAGTATCGTACTTCCAGATTAAATGAGCTAGAACTACTAGATGAAAGGTGCCTTGCTGCACTTAATCATCTCCATGTCTATCAAAACTGCCTCCGACGTAATTACAACAAAAAGATCAAAGAAAGACGGTTTCAAGTTGGTGATCTTGTACTCAAAGAGAATCAGAGAAATCAAGCAGATCAAGAAAAGAAGGGCAAGTTTGAGCCTAACTAGTTAGGCCCCTTTATTGTCACAGCAACATATGGATCAAGAGCTTATAATTTAGCTACACCTGATGGCATTCCTCTGGATGAGCCACTTAACAATGTTCATCTCAAGAAGTTCTATACCTAATCCTTAGAGTTTCAAAAAAAAAAAAAACTCCGTCCTATGGTGAAAACCTGGTAAACAAGTGCCTTGGATAAGTACCATAGTGAAAACCTGGCAAATAGGCACTATGTGTAGAGTCAGCATCCATCATCTGTCGAGCTTTATTCATTCCTTGTTTTCATTCATCCATCCATCCATAATAAAACCATTGACCTTGTTTGCATTTCCATCTCCCTATCTAGTATAGCTTGGAAATTTGTCAATGTCCATCGTCGTCATCCCACGTCTTGATCTGTGTCAACAGTTCACACTCTCTTGTCCTAGGTCAAGCTTTATGTGTCTTCTTCGTCAGTCATCCATGCAAAATCTTCTATTGGAATGGGGGCAGTTCGTTCTTGAAACATAGGTCTAGGAATGGTTCCTTGTTCATGGTTCATAAAGCACTTCAATCTTTTCTCCTTGCCGCGGATAACACCCTTTAACAGACACATCGCTCTACGATAAGGTTGTTATCTTCCCAATGTTTTTTCTACATCATCACATCAACCAAAACTACATAATATCTCTTCTCAATCTTAAGGTACCTTGATCCCATGGATATGGGTATGTAGACAATCTGGAATACGAAGGAAGTATCCAGTACTCAGGTACATAAGATCTCATCATTTCCTCTACCCAAGCTCAAACACCTTGACCCATCTCATCACTCTATCCAAAACTACATATTATCATTTTTCACCTTTCCTCGTAATGTGCCTTGATCTCGTGGATACAGGGTATGTAGATAGTCTAGAATACGAAGGATGTATCCAGTACTCAGGCACATACGCTTCATCATTCTTCACCCACCCCAATCCATTGACATTCCATCTTTCTAGCATTTCATTTATCAAAATCCATTCGCCTCGACTTGACTAGCTCAAGTAGCAAAACAACAATCAAATGCATCCTTTCAAAGCAAAAGTCCTTAGCAAACCTAAAGCAAAGCAGCTTTCTTCCAGAGTCATCTACTGTCCTAACTGTTCTGATTGCTAACATCAACTAATTCCAGCTTAACAAAAGCACCAGATCAACAAGCTTGTCTTCTACAGAGTGTTCCATTGTCAAGACCAACACACGCGTCTCCTGGGACATGTGACATTTCCTACAGCAAGATATCATCTTTTTAGTTGATAGCCCCCTTTAACGGACACATAGTTCCTATGATAAGGTTGTTATCTTTCCTATCCAATCTATTTTGAGCAACCTCTTTGGCAAGAGAATATGTTGGCTATATGTTTACTTTGTAAGTTAGTCAATTTGCTTTTTGGTTTATCTTTTGTTCCTTTTATCCATTACCTATTCAAGGCTACCTTGGTTTATCTATAATCTTGGTATGTTGCGATGCAGTATGGATTGGAGGCATAGTCATTGCTTTTTGTGTGCCATGTTTGAGGAGTGACCTTTAGCATCTTTCTTAGCATTATATTTATCTTGTGTGTGTTATGACCTAGCATCTTACATATTAATAATTCTTCTTGCATTTACATGTATTGAAGTTTATTTTATGTTCAAGACTATGGATCATTCACATGTACCAACAAGGTCATATTATGTCTAAGGGATCTAAGTTCAAACTGCTTGCTTGTAGAGTCAACATCCATGCACTTGGATATTACAGCACCTTGGTCATTTATACCTTGGTGGCGAACTATCCACGTGCTATATCAAAAATAATGGTTGCTCTTTATATACAATTGTGAAACCAATACAACAAGCTCATTGTTTTCCCATCCATTCACGCAACCCGTATATTGTTTTCATAAGCAATGATCGATCAACAGTCTCTATCTTCCTTCTCCACTTTTCTTCTCTCTGGTGCATATCTACAAAACCCACATGTCATATATCACAAGTCCTAGCATCTGTATCATCATACATCTATAAGCATCTCATATGTCATACATCTATAAGCATCATATAAGCAATTTATGTCATCACATAAATCCATAATCATACATACATATCATCACATCCATGTCATCAAGAAGTGCATACACAAAAGCATGAACATCAATGTGCATACAATGTCATCATATATATCATGTGAAGGTCATCAAAATACAAAATGAATGTGTCTACATCAATAGTCCACATGTATACATCCAAATATACATCAATATGGTACATCAAGGCTATCAAGATCCCACAAAATATACATCAAGATGTATGCAGGCATCAGTCAAAAATGGTACAAATGATACAATATACAAGTGTGTATGCTCTAGTGGGTAGAGCTGCCCTTCTGTTGTGGCCCCTATCCTCCACCTGTGCTCGGTGTAGGTCCCCCTGATGGTCCTCCTCCCCCTGCTGGTCCTCCTCCCCCTGGTGACACAAATGGTCCTCTAATTAAGGACAGTGATGTTGCAAGTATGAGGTGAACCAGTGTTGTCATTGATGTCAACATACTCATATTACATTGACAAGAAGGATTGGATGAGCTGTGTGTTGAGGATATTGAGAAACTTAGCCTCAGTCAGGAACAGTGAAGAACAGTGATGAGAAGAAGGAAAATATATTGGATAGGTTGAGAACCGGAGGATGCGGAATAAAGGGTTTGCAGATATGAGTCTTGAGATGCTTCAGTCAAGTTTTCAGAGGTCCGCATGAAGACCTGAAGAAGTTATGGCTGTCTGTGTAAAACCGGTTCCGGCAAGTGCTTAGAGGTGACAGAGGATCACAGAAAGGTCCGGTGAGGTCCGGAATTGTGCAATCCTAATCTGCGGATTGGAAAGAGTGTTTGGGATGTCCTTGTGATGTGCCATCTTGATTTGTGTATGATTTGGAGGTCCGAAAGTACCTCTTGCATTATGACAGTGGCGACAGACTGTGTTCTTGAAGTTTCGGATAAGGAGGATAAGAGATTTCAGCAAGTAAAGGAAATGCGGATGTACCTAGTCATTCAGACAGGCTTGTGAAGGTTCTTGGATCATGTTGAGGTTGTTTTGTTGGTCTGCATTGATAATGTATGATTTGAAGGTCTGGAAGTACCTTCTACAGTGGCGACAGACTGTGTTCTTGAAGTTCCGGATGAGGAAGACAAGAGATTCCAGCAAGTATAGGACGTGCGGATGTATCCGGTCATTCAGGCAGGCTTGTGAAGTTTTCTGGATCGTGTTGAGGATGTGTTGTTGATCCGCATTGATAGTAAAGCCCGAAATTGAAGTTATTCTTCTGGATGAAGTTCTTGCTCTGTTTAGCCGACCGGATGAGCTGTTCATCCTGCGAATGTTCTTGTGGTGGCCGACCGGATGTGTTATTCATCTTGCGGATACTCTTATGATTGTTTGCTGACTTAGATGTTTGTTCCTAAGTCGATGTCTTGTATAAATAACGGTTTGTGAGTTCATTTCATAGTGTGGTGGGTGTCGATGAGTGTGGGATAGCGAAGAGAAGTGCAAAAGGCAGAGCAGAGGTTTTGGGCTTAATTGGAACTGATCCGGACATGGTAGAGATGTCATTCTCCAGTTCAAGACTGTGATTTTTATCACTCTATAGACAGTGTGTCTCCTTGTAGGCAGTGGGCCTCTTTTGTGAGCAGTGTGCTCAGGCAGTGAGCCCTAATTGGCATGTGCCATTCATTCTTCTTTATTCTTCTAACAGAGAATAATTCTTGGGTTAATCACCCCGTGGTTTTTCCCTTAACCGGATTTTCCACGTCAAAATCTTGGTGTTCAATGTGTTGATGCTTATCTGCTCTTGTGTATTATGCTTTCATGGATGATTAATTTATATGCTGCTAACTAACAACAAAGAATCAAGAGTTTGAAAGAACAAGAAGTTTTATACAACTGATTCACCCCCCCCCTCTCAGTTGTATGCCCTAGATCCAACAAGTGACTGCCCTGTCCTGCGAGACCTGAATGCTTCAGACCTGCTCCTATCTCTGTAGCTGGGTGCCTGCTAAGCTACTGGCACCACACCCATGTAGAGACCCCTGTAATACTCAGCCTCTCTACCTGCTAACACTAGCTCTCCCTGCATGCGGATGAGCTCACTATATAATGTCCTCTAATTGGCACCCAGTGCACAGCATGCCTCATCCCTCTCCCACCTCACTCTCTGTATTGTGGCCTCTGCTATCAGCCATAGCTGTGCCTCTGCATCTCTCTCCCTAGTCACCTGGGCTAACTACCTATCATCCACTACTAGTGCGGCTGACGCCTGTGCCTGTACCTTTACCTGGATCTGTGCCTGTGCCTATGCCTGTGCTTGTGCCGCTGTGGCTATCTGTGTCTACACCTGTACAAGGGCCTCAGCCTGTCTCGCCTCTACCCTTGCTGCATCCCTGTCTCTCCTCACCCACACCATCTGGAGCTCTAATCATGTCCTTCAGGCTATCTCCTCCTGTAGTAGCCGCTCGACCTGCTATAAGTCAGTCTCTACGACCAAATCCTCTACCTCAGCCATCTCCACATCTGCTTGCTAGCTTCCGACCTCTACATCTACCTGCTATCAAGCCTCCCTAACCTGTCACCTCATCCTTGCCTCCACACCTAGGACCAACACCTCCCCCATTGCCCTTGCCACACCTGGTGTAGTCAGTCGCACTGGCCTATGTGTTTGCCAGTACCTGTTGTACTCTGGCAGTGTCCCTAGATCTGCCAGTCCTGAATCCCAATCCCATCTCACAGGGACAAGTCCCTGTATCTCTGCCAAAGCTGTAGCCACTAGAATCTCTGCATCCCAGTCCCCAACCTCCCACCGTGTCCTAGTGTGTGTCACCTCACCAACTGGAAATCCCTGTGGCAGTCCAAACTATTTGAGTACCCGCTATGGCAGGTATCTCTCAATGGTATCTGTCTGCCTCCCAAATAGGTAGCTATCTTGGTGGCAGTACATCATCTACTCATGCTCATCCTCCCACTCCTCGCACAGTAACCACGGCCTCCACACTAACTAGTCCATCTCATCAATCTGTCACCTCCAGTGGCTAACAGATCCCAACCTCTAGTGTGTGATAACTCCCTCATATAGAAATGCATAAGGCTCTCCCCTCTCCTGACGGCATTGTGTAATGGGCCTAATCACTGGGATGTGCTCCCATGCCGACACCTATAGAAGGGTCACCCCAGCTGAGAGACTCCAGCCTCTCCTGTAGATGCAGTCGTGCATGTCTCAATATAGCTGCCCTAATACACACAGGCCCCATGCATACTGAATACCATGTGTGAACATCCTAAATAGTACCATGCCCCATCCCACAGATAATCCTCTGGATCACCTATCTGGGCACAGGAAGCTGCCAATCAATGAAGAAACTATCCATCTGATCTTGTCGCAGAGTCTTAGGACATCTTCCCACCATATCTTGTCGTCATCTATCCATAGGTCATCTATGCAGAACACCTCAACTAGGCCCGCCTCACCCCACACTAGGTCAAAATCCACTCTCTCTCCATCAATCTAAATCCTAAGGATGCAATACACATCCTCCAGTGTCACTATCGCCTCCCCTATCAGAAAGTGAAATGAGCATGTCTCACTGTGAAATCTCTCTACCACTGTTGTCACTAGGGCAAGATTCACCCTAATATGTGTCAGGTGTGCCACATGCCATAATCTTGCGTGCTCTAGGAACGCATCCTCCTCCCATGTTAGTTGTACCACCTCATGTGCTATGGGGTGGTGTCGCTCTCTTGACATCAGTGGCGGCATAATCCTCTGCATCCACAAAACCACTTATCAGACCTTTTAACCATTTCTCTATAGTCCTACTAACTTCTACCCCATGGCGCAAACCCTAAGCCTGACTCTGTACTTCTCTCGCCTAAGTAGTCAACTCCTCAGTCAACCCTCACTACTTCTCTCTTCTAGCCTATCCAAAAGTGCCTTATTCTATACAAGGGCACTGCCCTGTATTACCAAATGCTCCATATTGTTCATGCAGAAGCGCTAAACTATCCTATACCAAAGGTGACTTATTTTACAAGTATGCTTCACTATGCTTCCAACTGTGCCTCACTGCGCTACCAAAGGTGACCTAATTTTCTCCCTCCCCCAATAACTGCGCCTTGCTACCCAGCCAATCATGCTGCACTGCTCTACCAAGAGCACTGCAGGACCCTACCAACCGCGCTGTGGCACGGCCGCCAAAAACCAATAGCACTACGGCATCACCAAAAGTGCTATACTAACCTACCAAAAGCGTTGTAGCGCTCCAAACGCCCCTAACCTGACTACCAAATTCACCATTCTACCCTGCAGCGCTTTTGGCTGACCTAAAGACCTACCTAGACCTAGCCCTAAAAACTGCCCTCAAGCGTCAAATTACAAAAAAGGTTTTCAGACACTTACCACTGTCGAAGCTCCTGTTGGCCTCCTGTACGTCCGCACTAGCTCTGCCCGATGCCTATGCACTAGAATCGATATCTCTCCTCGCTACAGGCTCCTTCCACTCTACTCTCACACCCTACATTTGGAGGCTCTACACTCTAAATTTAGCAAGCTCTTAGTGTGCAAATGAGGAATGTGGTCCCCATGGGACCTATTTATAGCATCCCTCCCTCATTTTTTCTTCCCCCTCCATTTTTTCTCTCTGCTACCTATTTCCAACACAATTGTCTAGTCGAGCGTCAACCCAGCTCCTCTGTCGCTTCCCTATCTTTCTAATCGAGGGGGCATACGCTGGGGCATCAAAAATTGTATCATGTCTTCAACAACCGTTTTCTTTGATGCAACGCTGTAAACTGCATTGCATCAAAGAGGGGCAAAATGTAGACACCCTAAAATGACCATGTCTTCGAATCACTTGCATTTCGTCAATTCTCCCAAATCACTTGCATTTCAACATTAATTAAATAATCTAATTATTTAATTAGTTTCATTAAATTCTTCTAAATCACATAATTGCGACATTAATTGAATAAATTGTATTTATTTAATTAATTTAATTAAATTCCTCTATATTCTACCAAAAATAAATAACTTTAATTATTTAATTAAATCATTATCCTCTTTCAAATTTCAAATTCACATTAATTAAATAAATCCAATTATTTAATTAATTCATCCATAATCCTCTTATCTACAATTAAATAATGTTACATTATTTAATTAAATCAATTATTCTTCTAAATTTAAATAAATCATGCAAATTTATTTAAATTGTCTCAATCTGCTAAAAATAAATAAAATCAAATATTTTATTTATAATCTTCTATTCCTCTCTCAGGCACAATTAAATAAATATATTTATTTATTTAATTTTAGTTATCTTCCAATCCTTCTTAAAATATCTTGTTAACTCATGTGCACAATCAGTCTTATTTTTAGAACTCTAAAAAAGACAAAATTATAAGTTGAGTTATATATTCAATCAATCTTGTTTTCATCATATTTTAATAAAAATATCCTTATGGATGGACACATGTTGTGTGCACGTTCATCATGGTTATTTGATTTATCTCCTCCATTGATTCTTCTGAATTATCTAAACCATTGATCGATCTCTGTTGAAACCTATACAAACCCCCCTCATCTCCTTCACAAATCCTCTTTGATCACTTATTCTGAGGCATCCTTTACAGCACTTTGAGCATACATCGCATCGATTGAGAAACTTTACGATCTTTTGACATTGGTCTTTGAGCACTTTACTTTCTTGTTGCAAACATGGTTTCGTAGCATTATTGAGCAATCCACATTTGAAACAAAGAGAACAACACAAATTTGGGTAAAAGCTTTCTTATTTCATTGGATTTATTGATAATGGCTTTTGTTTAGATTAGTTCTCTTTATGTTATGGGCTTTTGATTTGTTTTGTTTTGATTTATCATTTAAACATTAGTCTATTTTCCTCATACACACTTGTCAAATAACTTTTCCAAAGAAACCAAACCTTTTAGGATTTTATTCCCTTTTAGTTGAAGGATCTCCTCACTAGTTTGTGAGTCTACTTCTGAAATAGATTCTTGAGGTGAAGAATCACTTCCTTCACAGTAGAGTTCGTCGAAGCTATCTTCCTTCTCTAAGAAAGCTATGATTTGATTATCACCATTGAAGATCTGCCAATGATCAACATTATCTGGCACGCTTGGTTGGAAGACCAACTCAATTGGGTACTTGTTACCTTTGAAGTCCTTATGAGGGACCATAAGGGTGGTAGAGACAACTAATGAATCAACACGATCATTAAAATCTCTTGGTACTATGGAGATATTGAAAGCATCAAAACCTTCAATGCAATCCCAGACATGATTGTGATAATGCCTTACCTTTCATTCTTAGTTTGATAAAGATTCCTTACTTGACAAATAATAAGTTCAACATTACCTTGTGCATAAAGATTTTTTACCCCTTTTACACGAGCAGCTTCCATCCTGAGTAATAATGACTCATACTCAGAAGTGTTATTGGTATTATCAAACTGGAGCTTATAGGAGAAAGGAAAAATGTCACCTTGAGGAGATATTAAAACTATTCCAGTCCCAGATCCAATGGAAGAGCAGCTACCATCAATTTCTAAAATCCACACATCATTTGAATTTCCCACTTTGATATTTCTATGATCAATAAACTCTTCATTAGAGGAAGAAGAATCATGTGTCACCATACTCTCGTCTATACTTTCATCTAAATTAAATTCTAAATCTTCTCTGAATTATCAGAACTTTCGTTTGATGAACTAGAAGTGTTTTTAGTGGTCAAGAAATAATTACCCATCCCTAAAGACTCAAATAAAATTTAAGCTTTCGGATCTTCAGATTGAGTAACAATAAACTTTGCTTCTCTTTCAGGAAGTAGTTTGTGAATGACACCTTTGACAGGTATCCTTGCCTCAGACAAATCCATATTTAGTTCTCCTCCCACATCCTTACGAAAATTTCTTCTAAGCAAAATACCATAAGAAGTTGGAACATCAGCAACTATGACAGTCATCTTTATTCTCTTCCCTGGAAAAGCTGCAAATGTAAATTGTGCATCCTTAATTTGGCCTAATAAAGGCACTTGCTTATTTTCCATTGAAAAGCACCTTCCAAAGGTCTTTGTCAAGGTTAGTCTTAAGGCATCATCCACCTTAGCCGGAATGACATTATTAGAAGCCCTTGAATCTATGATACAATTGCTTAATTTATGGTCATTAACCAATAGAGAAACGTAGAAGGTTTCTATTTTTCCTAGAGCAACAAGGGGAGTAGTAACCAGGTTATTCTGGGCAGACCTATTCTTGGAAGAGTCATGAACAGTCTTGGAAGAATCTTGCCTTGAAGGGGCAGCCTTGTTTTTAACATACTTAGCTAACCTCTCAAATTGATCTGGGTTAGCTTGCAAATATTCTACCTCAGACATTTGGATTTTAGCTTTCCTAGCATGGTCAATTATATCAAACAACTGAAATGAACTTGATATAGAGGCTGGAAAACCTTCATTCAGAGGTTTAATTGGGGTAGTACTGGTTTGAGGAATAGTAGTGGAGGAAGTAGAGGTGTTAGAAGAACTTACTTGCTTATCGGGAACCGGATCCCTTGATTGGAAAGGTAAAGGAGTTCCTCATTTGGCAATTGAAATCACCGGTTGAAGGTCTTCTTTTAATTTTCCTTTATCAGTCATTTTCTTATTTGATTGATTTTGGGACCTGGTAAAAACAACATACGTTCCACCATATACATCTTCTTCTCTTTCTGCTTCATCTTAGTAGTTTAGAAACCCAATAGTAGAGTCACCAACTAGTTCTTCTTCTCCTTCTGTAAAAAGATTAGCATTATTCTTCTGATCAAAATCAAGTTGGAAAGAATTATCCTATTCTGCTTCATAGTAGCCAACTACTGAGTTGACTGGCGGTGCTTCAATGGCAAGCTTCCCCTGTGTTGGTGGAAGACAATTTTGTTGCCCTTGATTTCTTGTAGCATTACCTTGATATGAATTGTTAGGGAATGTCCCTCTTGGTATGTCCCTATAAGAAGGGGTGGGCATACCCTAGGACATTTGCTTTTTCAAAGCCAGCAACTCATTTGCCAGCTTCTACACCATAGGATCCGTGGTGCTTGTGGATGATTGCTCAGTAGAGGGTTGACCTCTTTTTCTGTTTGAATCCATTCATATCTTACCTACAAGGATAAGATCATCTTCAACTTTAGTAGCTAATCTTTGAGCTAAAGGGAGGTCAGTAGGACCAGCTCACCTTAAAAAACTTAACTCAGGAAGCTGAGTGTTGATGAAAAGTATTTCGGATTTTCTAACGTTGGTTGGGTGGTTTCTAGAATCATATTTGTCAATTTATTGAACTTAGCAATAAAATCCTGCATGGGCTCATGTGGTTCTTTATTCATTTGTGTTAGCTGAGCTAACAAAGCATGTGTATCTTCTGCAAGCTTAAACCTAGCTTCAAACTTGGTCTTAAGAGTATTCCAATTTGTTATGGTTTGGGCTTGAAGATGATAGAACCAATCTGCAGCAACACCTTGAAGTGTCTTTACAAATATCCTCATAGCTACATCTTCATGTTCCACCCCTAGTACACCACAAGCTATACAAAAAGCTGCAATATGGTGGTGTCAAATTCAGAGGTCCAAAAGTATTACCCCATAGGCCTTGACCCACCATTACACGTTGATTCAAAGGTGGAATGACAAACCTTTGTGGAACTTGAATAGATAAAAATCTGTTAGTATTTAGGATGGAAACTTCACTTTGTATAGGGGACCTGGCATTGGTAGGAGGAAAACTCCTTGTTCGTAGAAGCTAATGTTTTGGAGGCAAAAGACCAAAACTATTTTGCTGCATTAACTCAAACAAAGGATCAATAATTCCTTGAGCTCTCTTACTTCTTGTATACCTTGAGTCTGCTAGAATACAATGTACTTAACAAAGATTTAGAAACAACTAAAATAATGGATGAGGACATAATGCTTCAACTCAAAGTGTGAGGCTCCAAGTTGCGCATACCTATCCCTAGTAGAGTCACCAAAAAACTGTTGGGTGAATATTCTGTCGTTAACTCACTAACGGAAAAAAGGTTGTATCACCAGAGCTATGATGAAACAGAGTCTCTCCTCTCAACAAGGGGAGGTTCCCTTTCTTAACTATTTCAAACTTATTTATGCTAAAACTAACTTCAGTGTGATTTCATATCATCTATTTCTCTTTTTTTAGAAATGATGTTTACAATGTTCAATACAAAACTCAAAACAATTTAATATCTAAAAAGTACCTACTTGTGTCGGTGACCAAGAAACCCACGAAAACACAAAGTTTCTCGTTGCTTCTAATGCTGATTTAAAATGAAATATTTTAGAATAAAGTGTAGCCCAAAGTCTCCACTATCCTCCAAGATAGTATAACTAAATTAAATATAACAACTTGCAGCACAAAGTCTTCAAGCTATTTTACTCTCACGAACATTAACACAATTCTCACAAATGATTTGATAACACAAAGTCTATCACAATCAAATTAAGAATGATCTTCAATCACTTGAAATAATCTCCACACTTCAATTATTATCAAAGAAGATTATGATAGAAAGACGTAAGAACAGTGCTATCATAGCGCAAATAACCCCAAGATAAAGATTGGAATTGAAATTGCTTTCTTGTATTGATAAATATTTGATAATTGATTTTCACAAAAAGCACAAAGTCTTGATTTGCTTTTCAATTCGCCAAAGTTTTCCTGCAATAGATAAAAGATAAATAGTACAATAGAGGCCCTCTTTATTTATAGGGAGAGGCCTTGAGAAAATTTAGGAAAATCCTAACTACTTTGATTTATTCAAAACTAGGAGTCCTAATTGACTTGGGACTTCCTAAGTTTTTACATGTAATTACATATGAAAAAAGTACATGTAAATATGTCCAAAACTGTTTCAAAAGTACATATGAAAAATAGAAAATAAATTAAGGCAAATATCACATTTATCAACTTCCACTACCATCCTTCTTTGCCAACCCTTCATACATTGTGATCATTGTTTGCATTTCAATACTATCTAGTGTGGCAGTGTTGTTGGAGATTACTCTGGCCTTAGTGATTGTGTCTCTGATGGTGGGGGTGATTTTCTCATGATCTTTCAACTTAACCTTCAAATTGTCTATGGTTACTTGATAATCCATCAAGTTATCCAATGAATCGATTGACAAAGCATTTTCCTTAAACTTAACCTAAATCATCTTATTGAATTCCTATATCATTTCATCAACTGGAAGAAACTCCTAATTATCATCAATCAATTTACATGGGAACTACTCCAACTTGTGCAAGAGACTTAGATCACTGTCATCACACAACTCTTGGGCATCTCTTAGTTCTTTGATTAATTCATTCAAAACTTTGCTTCAGTGAGCTAGGCCTTCTATTGTTGAAATAGATGCCTCTCGATTTGTAATAATGCCAAGTGAAACAAGAGTCTTCATTTTCATGTTTTCCCATTTTTCTAAACTAGAATCCAGATGTTCAATATCCACAGACATAGAGTGAATCAATTCATTTAATTCTGTTCTTACCTTGGCCATTTTTTCTTTTCTTTCTATTGCTGCCTTCAATAGTGAAACACCCTGTGTTGACTAATTTTCTAAATATTCCTCTATAACCTTCCCTTTTGCATGAGTCTTTTTAGCTTTTCGGACCAAGGGATTTTCCATTGTTACTACCATTGGCTCTATAATTTTTGGTGTCCTTGTGATTTTCTGTAACACCATAGATAACTGCTTAGCTTTCAATTTGTATTATTCTTTTTCTTTCTTCTCCTCATCATAGTTCTCAAGAAGAGATCTGGCAGTGACCTGGAAATCAGCTTTAATACCTTCATGTGTTAATTTCCCCAATTCCACCTGAGATATCACATAATCATTCACATCAAAAGTATCTTTAGTAGCCTCAAGAGGAGGCCTGGAAATCTCTGCATATCTGACTCCCTTAACATCACTAAGCCTTGACACAATCTTAGGCTTCTTCTTTTGTGCCTTTGGCTTGGGAGTCAGCAGTTTCTCCAAATCAATATCATCTGGTGATATCTCCAATTTCTTTCTTTTAGGAGTATAAGATGAAAGCCATGGGGGAAGTATTGATGTACTTATATTCTGATCAGGAACCATTGGCGGAGTGGAAAGAAATGTACTTACACTTGTAGTAGTAACAATGGGAGGAGTATTGGTGAACACAACACCTGATACATCTACATTAACCGTTTTGTCAGAACCCAAAACAAATTTCTCAAACATTATAGAACCATCAAAGTCATAAGAAGGTGGTGACAAACTAGGAATAGATTTGGAAGAATGAAGAACATTACAAAATTCACATTAGAATCATCAAAAATTGGTTTGGAAGATGATGGGGACTTAGATGATTGAATGTGAATGGGTGGCATTGGGGTTATGGGAGGATTAGGCACACATATTGAAATAGGCACATTTGGATGAGGAGAAGAGACATCAGTATCCTGTAACACATCTCCATGTGGAGACGCAACTGTATCTGTATGCTCAGAATCGTGACTTCGGTTGCTTGGGGGCTATCGGGTCAGATTTTAGCATGCACACGGACCCTTTCCCTCCTTGCCACGGGGTGATCTACCATGTCACTATCACTCACGTGGGAGTAGCTAGTCGAGAGGAGGCAAGACACGGTGGGGGTCTGACTAGTTTGAGAGTTGGACTTCACAAAGGGGGGTCGGCAAGATCTGTGGCCTTTGTTGCCATGTGTTTTGTTGTGTGTTTGTGGTTCTTGAGATATCACTATGACCTGAAGGGTCACTAGTTTCTCTCCTTCTATTTGGGTTCCTTGAATTCCACATTTGTGTGGGTAAATAGTTATTCTTGTTGATGGCTTCTACTATTTCTATGTATCTGAGGAATGCTTTGTGTAGTCGCAATTGCCTAATCTCCTCAATTAACAATAGAACAAATGGGTCTTCTTGTGGTGGAATGTGTGTTTGTTGTTGGGGTTGTAGATGAATCACCTCGATCTTGTTTCAGATAGCTATTACCCACTCTCCTCTTACTCCTAAACACATTTGTGAATCGGGATAGAGGAAGTTGTTGTTGGAAACAAGGTGGATAACTGAGAGGGGGGGTGAATCAGTTATCTTAATAATTTAACTTTCTTTTCTTCTTTGACAATTGGTGCAATATCAAAACATATAAGCATACATAATTATGAGAGAAAAAAAAAATCAACACACATAACACAAGGATTTTTACGTGGAAAACCCTATTAAAGGAAAAAACCATGGGGTGACTAACCCAAGATTGTATTCTCTATTAAAAGAATAGAAGTACAAAATGGCACTTGCCAATTAGGGCTCACTACCTGAGCACACTGCCTACAAGAGACTCACTATCTACAATGTTTATAGAAGGTAACCAAATGTTTTGAACTGAAGAGAGGCATCCACACATGCTGAGGTTCAGTTTCGGTTAGGCTCAATATACTAATCTGATGCACTTCATTCTTCCCCTCTTTAGTGCTACTGTTCTATCACATATCGGACTTGTATTATTTCTTCCACACTTCTCTCTGTCTTTTTTGCATACTATTTCATTACCAACACATCTTCATACCGAAATCTATTTGGTATATATATCCGCATCAAGGATTTCAACATCTATCTAGTCGACAACCAGAATATTCAAGATATTTACAAGGCACTGATCTGTCAACTGAATCCATGCTTAATATGCGATGCATATCCAATACATAGAGTTAGAAGTCATCAATCAAGTCTGCCAACCATGTATGATCTCTCAATTAGCTTGACCACCATCAATTTCTCATCCGGATTAAAGTCTGATGCTCTGTCGGTCAGTTCTTCCTTAGTCTGCTCTGCCTGTCAGGAACCCAACACTTAGATGCTCATATCTTTTCACTCTTTCATCACCGGAGGCTCAATTTCTGGAATGTAGTAGTCATGGTACTCCTCTTGAGTTCCCCAAGTCTGCACTTTGCTGAGATACATCCTTTGAGAGATCTGGACCTGATTGTCAAACCTTGTTGCATGCTCTGTTCTTGTTCACCGGACCAAAATACTCTTCAATCTGACTTCCGGTAGAGACATACTATGTGTTGTGGATGTGTGGGATAAACTTTGTTGCCATTAATGACAACAATCATGAAGCCTCACAATGTCTCTTGCCAACAATCTCCCCCTTTGGCATTGATGGCAACACTTAGTGAAAAATGACTAAGTGTCGTAGGAAACTCCCCCTTGGCTGATGCTCGGTCTTATGTACACTTTTATCAGAGCTCTCCCTTAGCTAGATTCCACATTTTTCCCTATCCTCACTCCCCCTTTGACATCAATGGCAAAGGGTGGAATCCACACACCAAAATTTGCAAAAATCAATCTATACATAGTCGCATAAGTATATATACATGTTGTACTTACATATACTTAAGTATATCCACAAAAGTGGTCTTCAACTGGACCAATTTTGTTGCCCAACTTTGCTTCATCCTATCCAAAATTGAGATGTGACCACTCAAAAAAAAAGCAAAATCTTCTACCCTTCTTAAGTCTGCTGGATCACTGGTCCGGACTGTAGTTTGAGCATCAGTTAGGGCCTCATGCATTGTGTCTAACTTAGGGATAATTATCCCTCTTAGTTCACTCATTCTGCTTATTCTGTTCTTCTTCTCCTTTTCAAGCCTCTTTATTTCACTTATAGTGGCAATAGCCTGGTACTCTTGATTCGTTATGGATGAGGTGAGAGGATCAAAATTCTGAGATAAACTTGATAGTTTACCCTTTTGTTCTTCCACCTTCTTTGCAATGTTGTTTGTCATTGTGGACCAAGATAGACAAAATTTGTATAATTTTCCGCCATCTTTAAGAGCAATTTCTAGGCTCTATATCCCAATACCCAGATTTCTCCTATCATTTGCTATGAGTCCCTGTACTTCAAAGAATCTCTTTCCCAAAAACTCTTTTCAGACTTTCTCTTCTGCCGATTTCTCCAAAGAATCAAAATGTGTGCTAACAGAATTAACAAGAGATTTCAAGTTACTGGATGAAGAGGCTGAAAGATCCTTTTGGAAGGATGGCATGATCTTCTCCAACACACTTGATGCAATCTCTATCAGCTCACAGTCTTCCATGTGAGAATTCAGAATCTTTTCTTTTGCTGTAGCTTGAGCAAAAGATGCTACCTTCATTATCTGGACCGGAGAGAGGGAGTCAAAATTGAGTGGTCCTTGAAATAGTTCCGGTTCATCTATTTCCATCATCTCTTTTGTCAAGAAGTTTTTCACTGCTTCTGCAGTGTCTCTTGCCGGAGATAGAGTCTTCTTTTCTTTTGCAGCCTTAGAACTGTCATTAGAGATCTTCTCTGTGTGTTCTTCTTCTCTTCCCTTTTCCTCCTCTACTTGACTCAATTTCTCCTCTTTTCTTCCTTCTCCTTCAGTTCCGGAGTCAGTAGGGGGATCTGGAAGAGAGATGTTTACTTCTTCATGGACTTCCTCTTCTAGAATAGAGGAATCCAAGTCCTTAGACCTCTCCTCACCTATATCCTTTGGCTCTTATGCATTTTTCTCAGTAGATTCTTCTTTTGATGTACTTGGTCATTTGTCATCCATGGCAGAAGGTTCATCATCTATGTCCTCTATGACAGGAAGATTGAATCTTTTAAGTGTATTACGAAGGATGTCTTCAATTTATTTTGCTACAAGATTAGTCTCTCCAAGCATTAGTTTGTTCATTCTGCCTTTGCTTTGGAACTCATCCTTGCAATCCTTAAAGAATATGTACATTTGTTTTGGAGTAATAGAAGGATAGAGTTGGATAGCAATCTGCTCTCGAATCTCTAAGTCCTTAGCTTTAGCATTCTCCTTTCTCAGTTCAAGTTCCTTCTCTAGACTTTTGGGGATTAAAGAGATGATTTCAATGAACGCTTTATTATAAATGTTTAGATACCTGATTGTAGCATCTTCCAAGATCTTCTTGTTAGCTTCACTATATTCATCATAAAATTCAGTCATTGGTTGCAGATTCCCATCCACAGTGACTGATTTGATGACATCATCAATGGAGAGAGTAGGCCTTTCAACAAATTCTTTTGCCTCTTCTTCCTTGTTTTGACCGATAGAGGATTCCCCAAATGTTTTCTTCTTCCTCATTTTCTTAACTTCCTCATCTGACTCTATTTCTTCATCATCCTTTTGGCTTGTGTATGACCTTGTGGCCTTTGTCTTTGTTCTCTTCTCTCCCTTTCCGGACGTCTTGGCCTCCAGTTTTGAGGCTTTTGGGGTCTTAGAGGTGTTAGGTGCAGAGCTCTTTGAGGATCTAGTCTGGGAGGGGGCTTGCACTGGAACCCTTTCTTTTTCTACTTCTTGTCTCTCTTTCTCAGCTCTTTCTACTTTCTCTCTATTTGCATCAACTACCTCTTTTGAAATCCCGTATCTCTTGTTGATTCCTCTACTTCATTTCTAACTTTTCTTTTTATTTTAGGTTGCCTTAGTTCAACATGAATCTTTACACTCAATTCTTCAAAGGTTCCAAACCTTTCTGCCTCAGGGTCCTTAGGCTGACTCAGCAAATGTTGGACATGCAGCTCCAGGATTTTCTCATCTGCCTCATAGCCCATTGGCATAATCCAGACTGTTATGGGTTCCACTGCCTCCAATAGGCATTGATCAGTGTCTACCATGAAACACATTATATCCTTGTATTTCTCAACTATAGATTGGGGAATTCTTTCTCTTTCCTGCATCATACTTTGGAAGTTCTTGAAGTACCCCCAGAGTGATGTACTTTGAGCCTTTGCATCACCAAGCCCATACATGTAATCTTTGATTTGTATGGAAACCAGTCTATCATTTTTCCATACCCAACCACTTGATCTGGGTAGCTCATTCATATAGTAAAAGAAGAGACATAGTATTAGGCCACCATACTTAAATGAGTTCTTCTTATCCTTCTTTATCTTCTACAAGTTTTCTAACAATTGGTTTAGGAGAAGCTCGCATAGATCATAGTCTGCATTTTCCCTTAGCATCTGATATGCAGTGTAAATTACAGTTCTGGATATAGAGTTCTCCCTGCTAGAATGATATATTTTGTAGCCAATTATCATGGAGGTGAATTTGATATCTAGATTTGTGATATCTTCTATTGTCATTGCTCTCTTGTCAAACTTTGATCTGGTAGCCTCACTTACTATCTGGTTCTTGACAGATTTGAGAGTAGGCAACCCACCGAATGAGTGCAATCTGGTTACTGCCCTAATGGCATCTTTTGTTATCTTGAATGGCCTTATCAACCACATGAAGTTGTCATGTATTCTGCTAAGAACATATCAGACCCATTCATCTTCTGTAAAATAGGGAAAGTGGATGCAATGTCCAAAATGTTTGTCCCAGAGGGCCTTGTATTGAGGTTTAAGTTCAAACATTTCATTTATTAATTGTTTGTGATAGATATCCATTATCTTGGATTCCCCAAATTCCTCAATATTGGCATGTATGTATACCCTAACATCTTCTACATGCAGAACCCCATGCGGAATGCTAGAGAAGGTGCCTAAGGGATCAACTTCTAGGGATTTGTAGGGATGTTTCTTAAACTTTGGGCATGGCCTATCAGTGATCTTAACAACATTTGGAGTAGCCATATTTGTAAAAGATTCAGAGAGAGATATTCAAAAATGGAAATACCTTTTTACGCTTCTAGGGTTCACAATATGAGCTGGAAAAGATCGTTGGTTGAATCAGATTCTATGGTTGATCTTTGAGAAGGTTGAAACAATCTTGATGCAGAGCTCTTCCTTTCTTTTTCTCGAATGCAAATGTGCAAATGATGAATAAAGAAACCCTTATATCTCTGCGTAAACCCTAATTTCCTATTGCAACAAATGCACAAATCAAGTTATTCTAGTTCCCTTGTTCTTCCTTATATTGAGAGAGATCTTTCTGAATCACTGAGGTGCACTTGGAATCAATTTTAGTGATAATTTACAATGTATCTCCTCTCCTCCAATCAAGCCATTTATCTGCAGGTCAAGATATTTCAATTTTGAATCATACCGGATCTAACTGTGAGAAACCTACTTTTACCGGATGGCTGTCAAACCGGATCAATCTTGGATGATTAAATTCTTCAAAACTCCTTGCAGATCTTTCATATTTTTACTGAGGGTTATTTAGATATTTCTCTAAGAACCCTTTAATCCGCAGCATTCCATGTGCCAAATTTAGGCACCAATTGACTAGCTGGGGGAATTTACTTTCCTTTGTGACTCCCCCTGAGCCAGAGCTCATCTATTTTAATTTCTAGAAGAATTATCAGCACTAGATTCTGGTGTGGATCCATCCCCAACATTTTCTGTATTCCTCTTCACCCAAATCTTGTTCATATCCCTTTGAACTTCATCCGCATTCACTTTGCCTTTTCCTTTATCTTGATTTTGATTATGATGTACTGGACCCCTTTTATCCTGATTCTTACTTCTGTAGAAATTGGCAGTATGACCGGATCTATTGCAATTGTAGCAAACAACATTTCTTTGCATATTTGTCTAATATCCTCTTGATCTGCATTGATTAGCCATATGTCCCATTCTATTGCATGAAAAGCATCTACCATTGAATGAATTGTTTATTTGCATGTTTTTGCATTCATGAGATTTGTGACAATACCTTTTGCAGTTAAAACACTGTCTGGAGAAGGATGAATTAGTCTGATTCATTCTTCTTCTGCACTAAGTTGCTTTATGACCAGAGTTGTTACAATTGTAGCAGTATCCATTGAAGGATGGATATCTTTGAGCGTTTGGTTGCCTTACCGGAGGTCTTCTAGGCCTATTCCTTGGATTTCCTGATCCAGAGTTCTTCTGACTGGATCTGGAGCTTTCACCTTTCTCATATCCCAATCCATGCTTGTTATCTACCCTCTTTTGGCTTTCAAGAAGAACTTTGAGTTGAGTAGAGCTTATCTTGAATTTCTCTTTGTATTCATTTGCTGTTTGAAGATCTTGTTTGAGAGTGTCTATCTGATTCTCAAGTTGTTCTTCATTATCTCTAACTTCTTCAAGATAAGATTCTAGATGTCTGATTATTCTATCCATTTTGTGGTAGTCCTCTGACTTCTCCTTGAGAGATTGTTATGGATTATCTTTAATTTTTCTTTTCTCTTCAATTTCTTGGGTGAATCTCATAACCCCTGATTCCATCTCATTTCTTACCATGATGACTTCTTTTGATAGCTTATCACATAGCTTGTTTTTCTCATTCAGATCTTCATTAGTATCATTGGCTTCACTCTGACTTGCTAATTTTTAAAGTAGTTCCTTTCTCTTTTTCACAGAGATACTTAGTTTTTCTTTTAGCTCATTTATGAAATCATCAGCTTGTTTGAGTCTTTCTCTCAAGTTATTGACTTCAGAGTGAGATTGCTCAAGATCATCTAGGGTAGACTGAAGTTATTCCTTCATACCATACATATCCATTGAGACTCCCAGATCTTCCTCAAGCTGTTAGGCTCTATTTGGAGGAACTTAGCTCTGAAACCAATTGTTGGAAACAAGGTGGATAACTGAGAGGAGGGGTGAATCAGTTATCTTAATAATTTAACTCTCTTTTCTTCTTTGACAATTGGTGCAATATAAAAACATATAAGCATACATAATTCTGAGAGCAGAAAAGAAATCAACACACATAACACAAGGATTTTTATGTGGAAAACCCTGTTAAGGGAAAAAACCACGGGGTGACTAACCCAAGATTGTATTCTCTGTTAAAAGAATAGAAGTACAAAATGGCACTTGCCAATTAGGGCTCACTGCCTGAGCACACTACTCACAAGAGGCACACTGCCTACAAGAGACTCACTATCTACAATGTTTATAGAAAGTAACTAGATGTTTTGAACTAAAGAGAGGCATCCACGCATGCTGAGGTTCAGTTCCGATTAGGCTCAATATACTGATATGATGCACTTCATTCTTCCCCTGCTTTAGTGCTGCTATTCTATCACATACCAGACTTGTATTACTGCTTCCACACTTCTCTCTACCTTTTTCTACACACTATTTCATTACCAACACATATTCATACCAAAATCTATTTGGTATATATATCCGCATGAAGGATTTCAACATCTATCTAGTCGACAACTAGAATATTCAAGATATTTACAAGGCACTGATCTGTTGGTTGAATCCATGCTTAATATGCGATGCGTAAATAAGACATAGAGTTAGAAGTCATCAATCAAGTCTGCCAACCATGTATGATCTCTCAATTAGCTTGACCACCATCAATTTCTCATCCAGATTAAAGTCTGATGCTCTGTCGGTCAGTTCTTCCTTAGTCTGCTTTGCCTATCATGAACCCAACACTTAGATGCTCATATCTTTTCACTCTTTCATCACTGGAGGCTCAATCTTTGGAATGTAGCAGTCATGGTACTCCTCTTGACTCTCCCAAGTTTGCACTTTGCTGAGATACATTCTCTGAGAGATCTGGACCTGATTGTCAGACCTTGTTGCATGCTCTGTTCTTGTTCATCGGACCAAAACACTCTTCAATCTGACTTCTGGTAGAGACATACTATGTGTTACAGATGTGTGGGATAAACTTTGTTGCCATCAATGACAACAATCATGAAGCCACACAGTGTCTCTTGCCAATAGTTGTGTAGCTATTAACTCTAACTAGATCTAGGGTTTTGACCTAGGGTTTTGTTGACCTAGGTTTTGTCTCTGTTTGGCTATGAATATCTCGTGATGGGATTGAGGGTTTTGCAATGTTACCTATTTTAACAGATCTATATGAATGCAAGCTAAATGATAATATGCAAAGCATCTTTTTGGTATTTTTAGAGTATTTTTGGAAAGGAAATTGCTTCTAATCTATGAAATAAATGTGCATGCAATCCTATATGAAAAGTTGAATCTATGTTTTTGTGGGTTTTTGGTAATTTCAATGCAATCTAATCTAATAAAAATGGAAGAAGCTTTTTCAAATAAAGTAGATCTAGGAATGCAAAAATGACTAATCTAACATGCAAGATCTAATCTATCAAGGAAAAAGCACAATGTTACTATTCCCAAGAGAAAAGTGTGATGATCTAAATACTATGAAAGAAATGAAAAAGAACCTGAAAGAGATGAAGATTTGAAGTCTCCACTACCCTTAGTAATCCTTGTGTAGGCAACCTTGAATCCTTTTATATAGCAGGTGATTATCTCGATGACAAAATGAATCAAAGAAGTGAAAAGAAGCCTTTGTGAAGCTTGTATGAGCTCGATGCGAGCTTGGATTAAGCATAATGGAATAAAAAAAGTAGCAATGTAGCATTACTTGTCCAAACAATAAAAGTAAAAGGCACTTTCGTTCTGTATGACCATATGGATGCTAGATTTGGAGAGCAAAATTGGCAAGAGCTATGTGTACAATGAATTTGCCTCCCTTTGTGCTTGGGGGAGGGGTGTATTTATAGGTTTGAGGAAGGGATTGACTGGAGAGTTAACTCATTTGATTGATGAGTTAACAAGAATAGATTGGGGAGTTAACAAGGTTGATTACCTAGTGAACTTAGCTAAAAAGGGAGTGATGAATCAATGATAGGTTATCACTGAAGAGGAAGATGGAGTTAGAAGAGTGCATGAGATTGATTGGGGAGTTAATTTAAGATCAAAAAGAGCTAATTATTCATGTGTGAGTGCTTGAAATAGTCAAATCTATATCAAGGATCAAAACTCATGCAAACAGAAAGAAAAATGAGCGAAAATAGAGCTAAAATGTGAGAGAAACTTTAGTTTTTCTGTAGGTCAAAAGATGGCATGGTCGCCACCTTTGTTAGTCAAGGTCGCCCACGGGATCTTGGGTCACCTGGGGGCGACCCTAGATTAGGAGTGCAAAATGAAGAAATCAGGATGGTAGAAGACAAGGGGGAGGAAAAGGATGGATTTTGCATCAGAAAATATGTCAATCATTTGGAAGAATCCAAATCTCCACTTGCATCCCTAGGATCCCTAGTGGGGATCAAGAAATAATAGGGGGAGATTTGGATTGGATGGTCAAAATAAAAAATGGAAAGCAGGAGATGGATTAGGGGACCTCTAGAAGGCTTCTAGAGGTGCACTAGATGAACTACAAAGGGGAGAGGTGAAAACTCACCTATAAGATACTCATAAGGCTTAGGATCAAGGTCAAAAGCTAGAAAAAGTAAGTCAACAAGTGCCACAACAAGGGTCAAAAAGTGTCACAAACGGGGAAGGAAGGGAATCGTTAAAGCCAAAACTACACAAGACAAGAAGGAAACGCATGTCATCAAAAGACCTGCTACCCAATGGATTTATTTTCACGCTTACATGTACATGACAAGGATTTGAATCCTCATAGGGGTCCTCGTGGAGGCAGTGCATGATTTTTGTGCTTACATATTTTCCCCCTTGGGGATGGTAGTCTACATGAAAGGTAGGTACCATTCTCGAACTAGGCCTTACATGTTGATTTTCCCGCTATATGTACTTGCAATAACTAGTATCAGTCTAGCATCTAAATACATCAAAATGAATAATGAAAATGTTAGATTTCAGGTAGACAACTAAGAGGGGGGGTGAATCAGTTGTCCAAAACTTTCTTCCAATTAAACACTTAAATCCACTTTGTAATTCAATAGCATAATAATAAATCAATCATGGAAACATAATGCATTAAATCAAGAGCTGAAACACATTAACACACAAGACACCAAGATGTTGACGTGGAAAACCCGGTTAAGGGAAAAACCACAAGGTGATTAACCCAAGATTGTATTCTCTGTTAGAAGAATAGAAAGAACAAAAATGGCATATGCCAATTAGGGCTCACTGCCTGAGCACACTGCTCACAAGAGGCTCACTACCTATGGGAGACACACTATCTATAGAATAATAAGTATTACATACTTGAACTGAAGAATAGCTTCTTCACCATGCTTGAGACAGTTCCATTTAAGCCCAATACTTCTACTCTGCCTTTTTCTCTGCTCCTTTCTACCACACTCTCATCTCCACAAGACACACTTTGAAATGACTTTACATCTCCTTATTTATACAAGACATTGACTTAGGGATATTCATCCAAGTCGGCATACATTACAGAGAAAATACATAAATACAACATGACTAATTACAAAAAGACTTCACTCAGATCAACACACTATCGGTCACACAGATCTAAGACTTCAATATTCCTTTAGGAGCATGCCATTCCTCATAGAAACTCATCAAGCTAATCTGCATGATGTGTAACTCATCCGGTCTGCCTGACTTGGGAAGAACATCATCATCTGGAAGTAATTCTTTGATTTCTGGCTCAATCTTCAATGCAGACCTCCAACATGAACTGGACACAATCCAAAGACCTCCACAAGCTTGCCTCAATCACCAAGAACATCCACACTACATCTGCTTACTGAAATCATTCTCTCCTTCATCCAGAACCTCAGGAACACAGGTTGTCATCACTGTCATAATGGAATAGATGCTTGCGGACCTCCAGACCACGAACCAATTGAGTTGTCAATTCACATTGACTTCCTAAACACTCCACCAAATTCGTAGAACAAGATATTTCATTTCTGGAGCTCACCGGACCTATCTGTATTACTCTGTCACCTCTGAATATCTTCATGCGAACATTTACTTAAGTGAACTTCTTCATATCTTCATATGGATCTCTGAAATCTTTACTGGATCACCTTGAGACACATATCTACAACCCTTTGATGCGCATCCTCTGATCTTCATCTTAGTTGGGATCTTTACCTTATTGTCTTCACTATTCTTCTTTGTTCTTGATAGGACTAATTTTCTCAATATCCTCAACATACAGCTCATACAATCCTTATCATCAATGCAATAGGAGTATGTTGACATCAATGACAACACCGGTTAGGCCCATACTTGCAACAATCTCCCCCTTTGTCATTGATGGCAACATATGATGTGAAAAACTATTTTGACCATCAATACAAGAACTTTTTCTCACTGACACAACTCCCCCTATCAACAACAACCATTCACATGTCTTCTCTTCCTTTACTGCTCCCCCTTTGATCAACAACCACTTGTTTTTCACATGTCTTCTCTCCCCCTTTGACATCAATGGCAAAGGGCACATACTTGCACCAATTTAGAATCATACCAATTGCTCCCCCTGAGTAGCAGCTTCCCAAACATCAGTTCACACCACAAGATATGACTGTGAGATCCACCAGACAGATGCACATCAGTGCACCTTAATTCAGAACTAGAGGGGTAATAACCCCTAACTTCTCCCTGAGATACTCAAAAGAGTCCTTAGGAAGAGGTTTAGTAAAAATATCTGTAATCTGATTCTTGGAAGGTACAAACTCCAATCTGACTTCATTCTTGTTCACTTGCTCTCTCAAAAAGTGAAACTTGATGGATATATGTTTAGTCTTTGAATGAAACACCAGATTCTTAGATATATTTATTGCACTTGAATTATCACAGAAGATTGTGATAGGCTCCTCATACTCCACTCTGATGTCTCTTAGCATTTGCTTGATCCACAAAACTTGAGTGCAACTACCTACTGCTGCAATATATTCTGCTTCTGCAGTGGACAGAGATATTGCCTCTTGTTTCTTGCTCAGCCAAGAAACCAATCTCTTCCCCAAAAAGAATGCTCCACCACTGGTACTCTTCTAGTCATCAACATCTCCTACCCAATCCACATCTGTATATGCATGAAGAGAGAAATCATGATCTCTAGGATACCATAAACCATACTCAACTGTCCCTTTTAGATATCTAAAAATCCTCTTGATTGCCATGACATGATATTCTCTAGGATCAGTTTGGAATCTAGCAACAAGACCAACAACATTCATAATGTCAGGTCTAGTTTGAGTGAGATACAACAATCCTACAATCATTGACCTGTACTTTTTCTGATCAACCTTGGGAGAATCATCATCTTTGCTCAACTTACATCCGGTTGCCATGGGAGTACTCATTGGCTTTGAGTCTTCCATCCCAAATTTCTTCAACAATTCTTTCACATATTTGGTTTGAGAAATGAATATTCATTTATTTGTTTGAGTGATTTGTAGACCCAAGAAGAAATTCATTTCCCCAAACATGGACATCTCAAATTCACTTTTTATTTGATTTGCAAAAGTCTTGCACATACTATCTCTTCCTCCAAAAATGATATCATCAACAAACTCTTCAACAATCAAGATATTTTCATGATCAATTTTGAAGTACAAATTACTATCAGCAATACCTTTGTTGAAACCAATCTTCAAAAGATGCTTATCCAATCTTTCATACCAGGCTCTTGGGGCTTGCTTCAGTCCATACAGAGATTTCTTTAGCTTGCAGACCATATCACCATGATCAGACAATTGAAATCAGTCCGGTTGTTCAATGAATACTTCTTCTTCCAAGCCACCATTCAAGAAGGTAGATTTGACATCCATTTGATATACTTTGAAATCCTTGACGGCAGCAAAAGTAAGAAATAATCTGTCTACAATTCTTACCATCGGAGCAAAAGTTTCTTCAAAATCAACTCCTTCTACTTGGGAGTAACCCTTGCAGACCAATCTGGCTTTGTTTCTGATTACTTCACCATCTTCATTCAGTTTGTTTTGGAAGACCCATTTGGTTCCAATCACATTCTTATTTTTAGGTCTGGGAACAAGATCCCAAGTGTGATTTTTCTCAATTTGCATCAGCTCTTCCTCCATTGCTTTAGTCACGTTTTCATCATTGCAAGCTTCATTCACTGTTTTAGGTTCAATCTTTGAAATCAGACAATACTCTTCTAAATTTTGAGCAATCCTTCTTCTTGTTTGTACACCTTTTCTTTTATCACCTATGATCTGATCTTCAGAGTGTTTCAGTCTTACATACCTGGGAACTTTGGGAGTTTCTTGCACTTCTGATTCTTGAACAGATTCATTCAAACTTATCTCTTCTTCCTGATTTACCAGATCAGTCTGAATCTAAATTTTAGAGGGAACTTGGACTCCTTGAACAAAAACATCATTTTGATCATCTTCATCATTTTCATAAAACCTTGAGGGTTTTTCAACACCTTCATCAACCTTCACATTGGTACTCTCAACAATCTTCCTTAATCTCTTGTTATAACACGGGTATGCTTTGCTTTGAGTAGAATAACCCAAGAATATTCCTTCATCACTTCTAGCATCAAATTTTCCTAGATCTTCATCTCTTTTAATGTAACATTTGCTACCAAAGACTCTGAAATACCTCACAGTGGGAGTAATGCCAAACCAAAGTTCATAGGGAGTCTTACCGGTATTGCTTCTGATTTGTACTCGATTGAGAGTATAGACTGCAGTGCTTACAACTTCTCTCCAATAGATCTGAGGTACATTTGCTTCTATCATCATGGTTCTAGATGCTTCCTAGATGGTCCAGTTCTTTCTCTCCACAACTCCATTCTGCTGTGGAGTCCTAGGAGCAGACAACTGTCTTTTATTCCATGTTTCTCACATAATTCTATGAACTCACTGGATGTGAATTCTCCACCTCTATCAGACCTCAAACATTTTAATTTTAATCTGGTTTCATTCTCTACCATAGCATTGAATATTTTGAATTTCTCAAGAGCTTTTGATTTCTCTTTCAGAAAAGTTACCCACATCATCTTGGAATGGTCATCAATTAATAAAATGAAGTATCTATCACCTTGCACACTCTTGATTCTTACCGGACCACATAGATCAGTATGAACTAAGTCCAATAATCTGGTAGAAGATTGTTCCTTGCTTTTGAATGAGACTCTTCTTTGTTTACCCAACTGACATTCCTTGAACAAACTATTGGTAGGTTTTACCAATCTTGGAGGATCTCTTACAGCCTGAGTGTTGCTTATCTTGATGATATTATCAAAATTCACATGACACATTCTCCTATTCAACAACCAACTCTAGTCAATTTGAACAAATAAGAAGCTTTTACCAGTACCAACCAAGTGGAAGATGTTACCTTTAGTTTAAGTATCGGATGCAATCTCTGTTTTGGAACTTTCAAAGATCTTGCATTTTCCATTTTTGAATCAGAGATCATAGCCTTTGTCCACCAACTGTCCAACACTGAGAAGATTGTGCTTCAGGCCTTCAACATATAATACATTACTGGTCTTGTTCTTTCCATCAAAAGAAATAGTTCCTCTACCCTTGATTCTGCTAGCATAATTATCACCAAATTTTACCACTCCTCCTTCATACCTTTCTAAATCTATGAATTTACTTTTGTCACCTGTCATATGGTGAGAGCATCCACTGTCAATGACCCAATCATCCTTTTCCTCAACTTGGGTAGCCAGAGCTCTTTCAACAATTTTATGATTGACAGATTCAGAGGGCATTGGATCTTCTTCCTTGATGGAAATAAACACCCAGTCACTTCTAGATTTGTTTCCTGTCTTTGATTCATCATCTGTTACTCCTTCATTATCATCATCTTCATGAACATAGTAACAATTCTTCTAGAACCTTGATCTGTTAGGATTTGGCCTTGAAAATCTTTCCAGACACCTTGAGGCAAAATGACCAATCTTATTGCAGTTAAAACATTTCAAAGGCAATTTCCCTTCATAATTACCGGATCCTCTTGGTAGCCTTTTTGCAATAAGGGCTTCAAGTTGTGCAGCTTCTGCTTCATCTTCTTCCAGGTCTTTTCTTTCTTTCTCATACCATGATAGTTTCTTTGAGGAGTTCTCTCCCAGATCAAACTTTTGTTTTCCTTTAACAGAGGCACTAGATTTGAATGCAGATTCAGTCTTGGGGGGCATCTCCAAACTCAGTCAATTCATATGCAGCCAATTTACCAATGAATTGATCTCTTGTGATACCTGAAATAGATCTGAATTCTTCAATAGCAGCAACCTTGTACTTGTAAGAGTCAGGAAGGGATCTGAGAACTTTGCCAACAATCTCATCTTCATCCAAGACTCCACCAGCACATCTAATGAAACAAACAAGCTCATTTACTCTTGGCATAAATGTAGTGATATTTTCATCTTCTCTCATCTTCAGATTTACAAATTTTCCTTTCAGACTTTGTAGCTTGGCACATTTGACATACTTGTCTCCTTCATGTAGAAGTTCTAGTTTTTCCCAAATCTCAAAAGTAGTTTGTAGGTCAACAACATTTGTTAGCTCTGAATCAGACAAGGCACTTAGAAGAGCTTCTTTAGTCTATAGATTGTTTTCAGCATCTCTGATTTCATCTACGGTTCTCAGACCATTCTATGGAGGAGTATACTTCTTTGAAGCCATGATCCAATATTGCATTTCCATACATTGTAAGTGACATTCCATGTGACTTTTCCAAAGAGTGAAATTGGTTCCATCAAACCTTGGACTATCCTTCTTGTAGGATGACATCCTAGATCTCCTTAAGTGGTTAAGCTCTTTTTAGAGGAACTTAGCTCTGATACCAATTGTTAGATTTCAGGCAGACAACTGAGAGGGGGGGTGAATCAGTTCTCCAAAACTTTCTTCCAATTAAACACTTAAATCCACTTTGTAATTCAACAACATAATAATAAATCAATCATGGAAACATAATGCATTAAATCAAGAGTTGAAACACATTAACACACAAGACACCAAGATTTTGATGTGGAAAACCTAGTTAAGGGAAAAACCACAAGGTGATTAACCCAAGATTGTATTCTCTGTTAGAAGAATAGAAAGAACAAAAATGGCACATGCCAATTAGGGCTCACTGCCCGAGCACACTGCTCACAAGAGGCTCACTGCCTATAGGAGACACACTGTCTACAGTAGTATTACATACTTGAACTAAAGAATAGCATCTTCACCATGCTTGAGTCAGTTCCATTTAATCCCAATACTTCTGCTCTGCCTTTCGTTTTGCTCCTCTCTACCACACTCTCATCTCCACAAGCCACACTTTGAAATGACTTTACAACTCCTTATTTATACAAGACATCAACTTAGGGATATTCATCCAAGTCGGCATACATTACAGAGCAAATACATAAATACAACATGACTAATTACAAAAAGACTTCATGCAGATCAACACACTGTCGGCCACATAGATCTGAGACTTCAATCTTCCTTTAGGAGCACGCCATTCCTCACTAAAACTCTTCAATATCATCCACAGGATGTGTAACTCATCTGGTCTACCTGACTTGGGAAGAACATCATCATCTGGAAGTAATTCTTCAATTTCTGGCTCAATCTTCAATGTGGACCTCCAACATGAACTGGACACAATCCAAAGACCTCCACAAGCTTGCCTGAATCACCAAGAACATCCACACATCTGCTTACTGAAATAATTCTCTCCTTCATCTAGAACCTCAGGAACACAGTCCGTCATCACTGTCATAATGGAATAGATGCTTACGGACCTCCAGACCACAAACCAATTGAGTTGTCAATTCACATTGACTTCCTAAACACTCCACCAAATCCACAGAACAAGATATTTCATTTCCGGAGCTCACCGGACCTATCTGTATCACTCTGTCACCTCTGAATATCTACCAGAACTGGTTTTACTTAAGTGGCCATAACTTCTTCATATCTTCATGCAGATCTCTAAAATCTTACTGGATCACCTCGAGACACATATCTACAAACCCTTTGATGTGCATCCTCTAATCTTCATCTTAGCTGGGATCTTTACCTTACTGTCTTCACTGTTCTTCTTTGTTCTTGATAGGATTAATTTTCTCAAAATCCTCAGCATATAGCTCATCCAATCCTTATAATCACAGCAATAGGAGTATTTTGACATCAATGACAACACCAGTTAGGCCCATACTCGCAACAAAAAATTGAAATGATGAATTTACCATGGATCATTTGAGTTTGACTAGTTGCTTACTTTTGTCAGTTTGGACCTGTAGGCATGAGAGCACGCAAAACAATGCACAAAAGAAAAGCATAAAAGCAAGAAACTACACTAAATGCATGAAATGAAACTAAGCTAAGGGAAAACCAAGAGAGCCAAAATTGTGAGATCGAAGTGAAATGGTGACGGAATCATCCACGTGAGAAGTCGTTAGAAAGGTGTCGTCGAGGGGATTGTAGAGATGACCACTTCTTCCTCAGCCATAGAGAGTCAGGTGAGTAATCAGCAAAAGACTCTCCTCTAAACCTGAGGTTGGATTTTATGAAAAATCTCTTGAAATCATCTATTTTCAGTGATTTTTCTTGTTGCATCATGTTTGTTTTGTCATTTAGAGCAATATTGAACTTTCATTTTCTAAAATCGGTCAAGAAATGGGGTTTTTGGACCAATTTTTGCTTGAGGGGTTGCTCTTTAGGGTTGCCCATTTTGGTAGGCAAGGTCACCTAGGGGGATCTTGCCTGACAACAGGATCACCTTGGGGGATCCTGCTTTGCAACAGGGTCGCCTGAGGGGCCGCCTGACTGGCAACTGGGTTGCCCAGGGGGCAACCCTGTAGGGTTGGTTTTTGGATGCATTTGATGTTGTTTAACGCTTCATTCACTCTAAACTGACATGATTTGGTTACTTAATCTGCCTATTTATTACAATTTTTGATGGTTTATATGCTTTTTTTTGTGTTTTTACGAGTTTACGAGATCTAACCTGAACTTCTCTTTCAATTTTACAGGAGGGGCGCATTCGATGGAATGCTTGCTGAGAGCAAGGGTGGCTCTTAGAGATGTTCACTTCTCTTAGTGCAGAGGATCGCGCCATACTCAAGAGGATAGGCCTTTGCAGAGTTTGTCATGTTCCCATGGTCCATCCTATTTCTTGCATATGCTGTGACATTATGACTTACTGGGATGTAGAGAGGAACACATTTAGGTTCCCACAGGTTTTTGGAGAGTGGACTATCACTGTTTATGACGTGTATCACATCCTTGGGGTTCCTGTGAGTGGTCAAACTCTATTTATTTCTGCCAGTGAGTCTCATGAGAACAAGGCTGCTTGGGCTACTTTTATGGGGGTTAATCACCCCGGGGATCAGACAGGTGTTCTTCTTTCTTCTGTACCGCGACTTCACATTCCACTCCTGAAGAGGTTCCTGATTGGTTTGATTGCTTCAAGGCTATCAGGAGACAAGGCCTCAGCTAGAATGAGATGGTGTTGGGCACCCATCATTCGTGGTTTGGAGGAGGGTACAATTTATGCGTGGGGACTTGATATCTTGGCCATGGTCTACATAGACTTTTATCAGATCTCTCGAGGAGGGGCTCTTGCTTTCAGCCACTCTTCGTTGATTATGACATGAATCTTTAAGCATGTGAGACCCTATCAAAAGCTTATTCCTCTTCCAGACAAATGACTTTCGAGAGCAGTGTGGTGGGCACATGTTGGACATTATGATGCTGCTCTTCCAACCATCGCCACCCTTACAGATGATGACATTATTCCTGATCCTTATCATGATATGGGGGGGTTTGGGCTTGAGATGCTGACATGAGAGCATATTGTTGTGAGGTCTCAGAGATGACGGATCGCAATGGTCAGGTTGAGTCTCATCGAGTGGACCGAGTCTTGCAGTAGTTTGGCAAGGAGATCCTGGAGGACATTCCCCCAATGTCCACTTGCTATAGGACCATTCAAGAGATGGGGGAGATTGGATAGAGGAGCGTCGTTTGGACACCTTTGAATTTAGGTGTCTTTATCACTAGAGCTTCTAGAGGACGGAGGGGAGGGAGAGGGACTCCTTCCCGATTTGTGACTGTGACAGTTGACTCAGAGTCTATTGATGAGGATTATGTTCCTGATAGCAATGGCCATTAGATGAGGCCCCCCTCGAGGATGAGGATTTTGATGACATTGATGTCTCACATGAGGTTCCTGACATTTCTGAGGGTCCTTCTACTATTCCTTGACCTCCTCATTTAGATGAGGTGATGTGTCAGCTTGACCCTAACTGGTAGCCTGGAGATCCACGTGAGTTTTGTTTACTTGCTCTTTCTTTGACTTTGGTTTTGACTTCTCTCTTCTCTCTTTTCTCTTTTCATGTGGCACTGACTTGGTGTTGTCTTTGATTTGGCACTTTAGGTAATGTCAAAGAATGGAAGGACATGGTTCGTGAGGTTAATGTTGGATTAACCTTTCCTTTCACTATGATGCCTCATGAACATCTTTTGGATGATCCTGGTGTGCCCCCTGCTTCAAGATGACACACATACATATTTGCTCCTATTTACCATGGGTGTGAGATGATCACCGAGTTGAGGGCCCAGGTAAACACTCTTCAGGGTGAGAACAAAGTACTATAGGAGATGGCTCGCCTTAATGTTGGGCATTCTGGTACTAGTATGGCGGGGCCTTCACAATCACATGCCCATAGCAGTGCACATAATTCTCATAGGTCCCATAGAGTGATGAGTTGTACTCGTAGATGAAGGAGTTGGAGCTCCGAGGGTTTTGTTGGAGGGAACTAACCTGGACTTGCCTTTCTCAAACTTTGTGCTCCCTTGCATGGGGAGCCTATACTTCTTTCGAGAGCATTTTGCCCTTAGCTCTTTGATACCTATTGTATATGTAAACTTCAGATGTATCTATGAAAGTTTATCCTTTTCTATGGTTTTTCTCTTTGTTAAATTTTGTACCCATCTCTTGTGCATGTTTGGAAGTTTTTAGGAATTTGTTTGATTATGTTTGACCTTTTCAACTCTTTTAACAAATGCAAGTATGGCAACAATGACATATTTTTATAATTTTGTAGAAAATATATATGATATGCAGTTTATGATATGATAATGCAAGAACACAAGAAATGTTGTAAATGAAACTATAATACTTTACTAAGTGTCATGAGCTATGACACTTGAATTTATTTCTTTGAGATTCTTTTTCTAGTTTTGGCATGTATGCAATGTGGAACAAACAGAATGACCGCTCTTAAATACAATTTTCAATCTAGGGGATTGTGGGTTGTCCTAATATAAGAGATCTATCCAAGGTTGTGAGATAGGTTTTTAGGAAAAAATTAGGTGGGGAGTGAAATGAATCATGGAGTGGCTTCTAATTTCTAGGCTTTGCTAAAGGCTAAACACTGATCCTTATCTAGATAAGATAATTTGATAAGCTTTCAACTTAGACGAGTATCACATTTTATATGTGTTTGCTAGACTTAGATCATAGATGGCAAGCAAAGTAGACCCAGGGTGAAGGACAAAATGGGAAAGAACAAGGGTCCCTAGATAGAAGATGATCCTAGAGACAACTAGACTTTTTGGCTTTTCTTAGCTAGTGCATGTGTGTGCTTTGTACCTTTCTTTCTCTGTTAGAATGTCACTCTTGAGGCTTTGAGCTTCGACTGATCTCCACCCAAGAGTACAGACACTCAACAATCTTCTCTTTGTCACTCTTTTTTTGTATCTCTCTTTCTTTTCTTTCTTTTTGCTTTTTTTGTATTTTCCTCACTTTTCTTTTCTCCTTTTTTTTGTATTTTGACTTTTCTAGAAATGAATGCTTTTGGAACTTTTTTGCTATGCACTAATTTGATCTCTTAATTCTCACTTTTCCACACTCTTATTTTGATCACTCATTTTTGTATTCAATCATATATTAGATTGTTTCCTTCAGAGTTTTGATCCTCTTGACGTTTTTGGCCAATAAAGATAAGGGGGTGAGCGCCACCTAAATTTTTCATAATCTGGTTGGACTTCTCTTCTACTAGGGAAGAATTGGGAAGGTCTATTTGCAAGCTTCCTTTAAACACTGTAGGTTTGAATACTGACTTTTCTTAGACCTAACTTCTTGCCTCATTAAGACTGGGATCAGTGTAAAGCTAAGAGCTAGGCTTCGATTTAGAATCACTAGGAGTGTAGGGGGATAATGGCAAATTGTGAAAAATGAGGAATCTCTAGGTCCTGAAAGGATGACAAATAGCTAGAAAAAATTAGACTTCTTACTGACAAGAAAATAGTATAAGAGCAAGTCACGAACTGTAATGCAAAATGAATAGAATGAAACTTAAATGCAAGAAACAAATTGTTTTTGACATTTTTGAGTTTTATAATTTTTTTGTATTTTTATTTTTTTCCATTTTTTTCTTTTTATAGACATAATATTTCTTGAGGTGAAAGGCATTGACTGTTTCGCCAAATTCTTCTCCCTCCATTGTGCACAAGAGATAAGCACCATTTCTAATATCTTCTTTAACCATGTAGGGCCTATCTAGTTAGGTTTGAATTTTCGTCCTTCGCCTGCTCTTTTATCGATTAGATTGTCTACTCTGAGAACTAAGTCTCCTACTGTAAAAGGCCTTGGGATGACTTTCTCGTTGTACTATTTTTTTCATTCTTGCTAGGTAAGAGTCATGCCTTTGAATGGCTCTCAAGCATGTTTCATCTATCATTTCCAATTCAGCCAACCTGACTGCCCTGTATTCTTCATTGTCCAATAGCCCTTGTAATGACACTCTCAGGCTAGGCAATTCTATTTCTAATGGCAGCACCGCTTCTAACCCAAAGGTAAGGGCATAAGGGGTGGTTCTGATTGAAGTTATAACACTCATTTGGTAAGCTCATAGAGCTGGATATAGTTGTAGATGTCAGTCTCTCTTGGAATCTTTTACGATTTTGAAAAATATTGACTTCAAAGTTTTGTTGGTAGCCTCTACTTGTCTGTTTCCTTGAGGGTAATAGACTAAAGGAGACCTGTGATTGATATGAAATCTTTCACATAATTCTCACTTGTGGGTTCTTGAAGGACAAGGCATTATCTGTCACTATTACTTGAGGGATTCTGAACTAGCAAATGATTTGGTTTAGTATGAACTTAGCAATTACAGCTCTTGACACTGTGGTAAGAGGCATGGCTTCTACCCACTTCATGAAGTATTCTATTGCCGTTATGATGAACAGATGTCCATCTGTGGATGAGGGGGATATCTTTCCCACCAGGTCTAATCCCCATGTGGAGAAGGGCCAAGGTGTGACAATTGGTTACAAATATCTCGTTGGTGTATGATGGACATGAGCGTAAGCTTGGCACTTCAGGCACCTTTTCACAAATTTGATTGCATCTCCCTATAAATAAGGCCAAAAATATCCCATTCTATGTATCTTTCTCACTGTTGCGTGACCACCGAAATGTCCACCACAAATTCCACTGTGACATTCTTCTAATATCGTATGTGCTTCTTCCTTGTCGATGCATCAAAGTAATATTCCATCTAGGGCTCTTCAATAGAGCACATTGTCTATCAAGACATATCTTGCGGTGAGGACACGTAATCATCTTTTCCCCAAAGGCATCATGTTTTCTGGTAGGTTTTGTTTGCAAGATAGTTTACGATATCTCGATACCAATACGTGGCGGCATATTTCTCAAGATCTACCGTGCAAATCTCTTCATCAGGGAAATCTTCATTCACAGGTTCTTCTTGGGGAACTAGGTTATCTGCTAACCAATCTACTATTATTTGTCCTTTGACTACCTTCTGGTTCATGTAAGTTAGCTTAAACTCTCTTAGCAAGATTATGAATTGGCTGACTCTTCTTGAGAGCATAGGTTGATTTAGAAAGGTCCTCAATTGCTCAGAGCGTATCATGACTTTAGTTTCCTGATTTAGTATGTAGTGTTGTAGCCTTTGGGTTGCAAAGACTATGGCCAGACATTCTTTTTCATCTTGAGTGTAATTCTTTTCATATTCCAATAAGGTCCGACTTATGAAGTAGATGTCTCTTTCTCTTCCACCCTCATCCTCTTGAGCTAGCATGAATGCTATTGAGATATCGGTGGCTCTGAAGTATAAGATGAAGAGTTTATCATGCTTTGGTGGCATCAATGTGGGCGGGGTTAACAAGAATCTTTTCACTTGTTCAAATGCATTTTGGCAGTCTATAGTCCAAGTAATGCCCACCTATTTCTTTAGCAATTGGTTGATTGGATGGATTTTGAAAGTCATGTCTGGTATGAATCGTTTGATTGCACCTAGTTGTCCTAAGAAGGCTCTTACTGTTCTCTCACTTGTTGGGGGGGTTACATTTAGGACCACTTTGATCTTGGCTAGGTCAACATCAATACCTCTTCTTGAGATGATGAATCCCATCAATTTTCCTACTATGACCCCAAAAACACATTTTTTGGGGTTTAACCTTACTTTGTATTCTCGGAGCCTATTGAAGATTTTGCGCAGATCCTCCACATGTTTTTCCCTTTGTTCTGATTTGGCCACAAGGTCATCGACATAGGTTTCCATTATCTTGTGTATATAGTCATGGAAGATGTGTGTCATTGCCCGTTGATATGTGGCTCCAACATTTTTGAACCTGAAGGGCATAACTATATAGTAGAAAGTCCCCCAGGGGGTAGTAAACGTTGTTTTATTCTGGTCAACTTCTACAATCTTGATATGGTTGTATCCCAAAAATCCATCCATTAGAGAGAGAACTTCATATCCCATCGTTGAATCGACAATTTGATCGATGGATGGTAATGGGAAGTCGTCTTTTGGAAAAGCTTGATTGATGTCTCTAAAGTCGAGACATATTCAAAATTTTCCATTATTTTTTAGGACTGGGACAATGTTTGACACCCAATTAAAGTAGTCAACTAGCTTGATGAAACTAACATTCAACAACTTTCTGAGTTCTTCTTTCACCATTTTGGCTACTTGCAGTTTTATGGGTCTTGGTTTTTATTTTACGGGTTTGGCATTCGATTTTGTTACTAGATTGTGTACCACGACCTTTAGATCTAAACCTGGCATATTTGAGTAAGCCCATGTGAATATGCTAGAATATTCAATGAGGAATTCTGTGTATTCCTCTAATTCTTTGTCACTTATCTCTCCTCCTAGATTTAACATCCTAGGTTTCTCGGGAGTACCTATGTTGATATCAATCATATCTCCTGTTAGGGAGGGATGTCCTTCTTCAAATTTTTGAGGAGTAGGTCGTAAATCTAAGTTTTCTTTGATTTGAAGGATTTCTTTTCCATCCCTAAAATAGTCCTTGGGATGAGGGAGGAGTAGGTATCGCTTTTTATGGTGGACTCTCAGAAGCCCATCATATGCATGCAAATATTCTAGGATGCCTTCGTCGTTCTCAACGTAGTCTCGAGTTGGTTGTTCTTCTTGACCTATGGCATAATTTAGGATATTTGGAAATTCTTCACTATCTAGCAATGACTCTCCGTGTATCGAAATAATGTATTCCAAGTTTTGTAATTGAACATGTGGTGAGAACAATGCGGCCGATGTAACCATTGAGTCTGCTACTTGATTTTCTCCTCTAGGTATGGCTTTGATGGAGAAAAAATTGAAGAATTGAACTAACTTCCTGATGGTTTCTTTGTAAGGTCGCAGTCATTCAAATTTTATTTTGTAATTGTCCATGACTTGGTTGATTACCAATTGAGAATCTTCGAAGGCATAGATCTTTTTGATTCCCATTCTCATGACTAACATGACTCCTAGGGATAAGGCTTCATACTCAACTATGTTGTTGGTGCAAAAGAAATCTAATTTAAAGGCAAATAGAAGGATTTTTCCTTCGGGGATGTTAAGATTATACCGTTCCTACCTCAGTTTTACAACTAGCCCCATCAAAATGTAGGGTCCACAATTTTTCATGGTTCTACGAATGAGATCCTTCCCGAATTCATATGTGGAGGTTTGTTTTTCTTCCTTTTTGTCTCTTTCTTCAATGATCTCAATGGTTCCAATTGAGAGGTTTTTGATGTCCCATTCATTGATACATGGAATGGCTACTAAGCCAAATGGTGCGTGGGGTTTAGTGGTATGCGGATCAAAGGGAAATTCATTAATATCATCCATCCTTTGGTAGGATACATTGTGAGCGGTCACGCTTGTTTGAACATATTGAGTTTCTTTATTGTATTTTTCTTTCATTTTCAATTTCTTGTCTTTTTCTTCATGTTCCTTTCTGTAAACATTGAAAGAGTCTGAGTCTAATTTGGCTATGACTACCCTTCCTAAATGATGAAAATGTATTTCTTGAAAAAGTTTTGAAGCAATGGCTCCCATGGCATGAATCCAGGGTCTCCCAAGGATCATGTTGTAATTGGTTTCCCAGTTAATGACGTAGAAGTTGGTAGAGATAGTTTTTCCCATCAGATTGAGTGGTAAGCTAATTTTTTGCACTATTTGGATGTCATGACTATCATAAATCCTTAATGTGGCTGACTATTATTTGATCCATGTTTTGTTGTATCCCATTCGTCATAAAAAGGACATCGGTAAGAGATTAATTGTTGATCCTTCATCTACCACCACCCTTTTTATAGTGACTTCTTCAACTTGGATCTGTATGTATACAGGTGAATCTTTTTTCTTACTTCCTTCATTTTGGGGAAATTTAGAAATGTCGAAGGTAAGAGGGGGTGATTCCCCTTGTAAGGAACACCCAAATTCTAACACTTCTAAAAATGTCTTGCGGTGTGAAGGAGATGGTCTCAATAAATTTATCACTTGTGAGAAGACATTCTCTTTTTGGTCTATTTGCTCCTCTTCATGGATCACAAACACCTCTTGGTCCAACTCGATGTTATTGTTATGACTCTGGTTGGCTTTTCCTTTCTTGATTTGAAGTTCTTTCTCCTTACTTTACAATTGGAGCATTTTGAGGAAATTTTTCTACTGATCAGGTGGTAGTTTGGAAATAGCCTTATTGTAACTATAACAGGTTTTTGTTTCATGACCTTTCCTTCCATGGAACCAGCAATAAGTGTTGGGGTCATATAAAGATCGACTTGATCCTTGATTTCCCTTTTGTCACCACTTGTCATTACCTGGATTGTCTTTCACGAGGTTGACATCTCTTTCCTGAGGTACATTAGTTGTTGTCTTTTTTGCTCCTTTGAATACTTTAAGTTTCCCACAAGCATCATAGGTCTTCCTACCACTATCGATGGCAGCTTGATCAATTCTTAAAGTACTTTCCAATGCCTCTTCATAGGACTTGTATGGTAGTTTTTGAACATCTTCTCTCATGTCTTTGTTATGGGCATGCAAGAAGAGATCACATAGTTCTTGGTGGTCCATGTTTGGAGCACTGGTTGATAAATAGAGTACTTATCTCCATCGAGTGACGAAGTGTGTTACAGATTCATTTGGCTCTTGTTTCATCATGAGGAACTGTCTAATCCTTGTTTTCATGAGTTTGTTCATGTCAAATGCCATGACAAACTCTCTGATTAGTTGTCTAAACCCATGGATCAAAGCCTCTGGGAGGCGATAATACCAATCCAAAGCAATACCTTCAAGCATTTTTGGGAAAATCTTTGTGACAACTCCATCCCAAGGAAGGAGTTCTCTTATAGTTGTGGTATAAGCTTTGATGTGGGAGTTTGGATCTCCCTCTCCTTTGAACTTCGGGAGATCTGGTAGAGGCCAGGGCAGTTGCACATTCCTTATACTATGGTCTAGAGGCTCTTTTAGATATTCAAGATATGTTCCTAATAAAGCATACTGAGATTGCAGGCTTGTTAGCAATAAACCTGTAGGCAGGTTCTGATAACCCATTATTGGATTCGTTGGATTGTTTTGAATAGGAGGATTTTGTTCTTTTCTCTAGAGCAACTTGTTCTACTTGTAGGATCCTGATTCTTTGTACTAGAGTTGTGATTACATCTAAAGGAGTTGCAGCTCTAGTGTTTTCTTTGTTTCTAGGATGTTCTCTTTGATTAATTTCATAGTGATGGGCTTCCTCTCATGTGACTTTCTCTTTTTGTTCTTCCTCTAAGGAGATCCTCAACACTTCTTGAGCATCTTTGGTTTCCTATAGATGCTTTTCTAACATTCTAACCTCTTCATCAACGTGGGTATTCAATGTACTGGTGGAGGGTTGTTTAGGTCAATGAACTTCTGATCTTATACTCCTAGCCTTATGCGGTGCATTTGGTATGGCTGAGTCATTTTCCCAAGCTGGGTTGTTGATAGGGAATGCCTAGACTCTTTTGGATCAGACTCATAATTAGAGTCTTCGTAATCATAGCAATTTGTAATAGGTGCATCAGGATGAGGCAGCACATACCTATCAAAAGAAGGTGTTTTAGGTTCACTTGAGGGAATGTTTCCCTGGTTTAGGCCTGGTTCCATCATATTCAGGGGTGCCATAGACACCACAGAATGAATGGAATGGATGGTTGCACAAATGATTGAGATCGAAGCGGCTATGAAAAGCAACAAAAGAATGTTTGAATATTTTTGTAAAAATGTTTTTTGCAATGAGAGTGCAAACTACAAGATCTGAATATTCTATAAATTCACATCTAGTTCACCAAAATATGTACGCTCAGAATCGTGACTCCAGTTGCTTGGGGTCTGTTAGGTCAGATTTCTGCATGTACATAGGCCCTTTCCCTCCTTGCCACAAGGTGATCCACCACGTCACTCTTGCTCACGTGGGAGTAGCCAGTCGAGAGGAGGTGAGACACGGCAGGGGTCTGGCTTGTTTGAGAGTTGGACTTCGTGAAGGGGGGTTTGCAAGATCTGTGGCATTTGTTGTTGTGCATTTTGTTGTCTGTTTGTGGTTCTTGAGATATCCCTATGATCTGAAGGGTCACTAGTTTCTCTCCTTCTATTTGGGTTCCTTGAATTCCACCTTTGTGTGGGTAAACGATTGTTCTCATTGATGGCTTCTACTATTTCTATGTCTCTGAGGAATGCTTTGTGTAGTCGCAATTGCCTAATCTCCTTAATTAACAATAGAACAAATGGGTCTTCTTGTGGTGGAATGTGAGTCTGTTGTTATCTCCTCGATCTTATTTCGGATAGCTCTTAGCCACTCTCCTCTTACTCTTAAACACATTTGTGAATCAGGATAGAGGAAGTTGTGTAGTTGCTAACTCTAACTAGATCTAGTGTTTTGACCTAGGATTTTGTTGACCTAGGGTTTGTCTCTATTTAGCTGTGAGTACCTCATGATGGGATCGAGGGTTTTGCAATGTTACCTATTTTAACAGATCTATATGAATGCAAGCTAAATGATAATATGCAAAGCATCCTTTTGGTATTTTTAGAGTATTTTTGGAAAGGAAATTACTTCTAATCTATGAAATAAATGTGCATGCAATCCTATATGAAAGGATAAATCTATGTTTTTGTGGGTTTTTGGTATTTTCAATGCAATCTAATCTAATAAAAATGGAAGAAGCTTTTTTGAATAAAGTAGATCTAGGAATGCAAAAATGACTAATCTAACATGCAAGATCTAATCTATCAAGGAAAAAGCACAATGTTACTATTCCAAAGAACAAAGTGTGATGATCTAATTACTATGAAAACAATGAAAAAGAACCTGAAAGAGATGAAGATTTGAAGACTCCAATACCCTCAGTAATCCTTGTGTAGGCAACCTCAAATCCTTTTGTGACAGCAGGTGATTATCTCGACGACAAAACAACTCAAAGAAGCAAAAATAAGCCTTTATGAAGCTTGTATGAGCTCGATGCGAGATTGAATTGAGCACAATGGCATAAAAAAAAGAAGCAGTGTAGCATTGCTTGTTTGAACAATAAAAGTAAAAGGCACTTTCATCCTGTATGAGCATATGGATGCTAGATTTGGAGAGTAAAATTGGCAAGAGCTGTGTGTACAATGAATTTGACTCGCTTTGTGCTTGGGGGAGGGGGTATTTATAGGTTTGAGGAAGGGATTGATTGGAGAGTTAACTCATTTGATTGATGAGTTAACAAGAATAGATTGGGGAGTTAACAAGGTTGATTACCCAGTGAACTTAGCTAAAAAGGGAGTGATGAAGCAATGATAGCTTATCACTGAAGAGGAAGATAGAGTTAGAAGAGTGCATGAGATTGATTGGGGATTTAATTGAAGATCAAATAGAGCTCATTATGCATGTGTGGGTGCATGAAATAGTTAACTCTATATCAAGGATCAAAACTCATGCAAATAGGAAGAAAAATAGATGAAAATAGAGCTAAAACGTGAGAGAAACTTTAGTTTTTCTGTAGGTCAAAAGATGGCAAGGTCGCCCAGGGGGATCTTGGGTCTCCCTGGGGGCGACCCTGGATCAAGAGTGCAGAATGCAGAAATTAGGATGGCAGAAGGCAAGGGGAAGGAAAAGGATGGATTCTGCATCAGAAAATAGGTCAATCATGTGGAAGAATCTAAATCTCCACTTACATCCCTAGGATCCCCAGTGGGAATCTGGAAATAATAGGGGGAGATTTGGATTGGATGGTCGAAATCAAAAATAGAAAGCAGGAGATGGATCAGGGGACCTCTAGAAGGCTTCTATGAGATGCACTAGATGAAATACAATGGGGAGATGTGAAAATTCACCTACAAGACACTCACAAGGCTTAGGATAAAGGTCGAAAGCCAAAAAATGCAAGTCAACAAGTGTCGCAACAAAGGTTGAAAAGCGTTGCAAATGGGGAAGGAAGGGAATCGACAAAGCCAAAATGACACAAGACAAGAAGAAAAGACATGTCATCAAGAGACCTGCTGCCCAAAGGATTTATTTTCATGCTTACATGTATATGACAAGGATTTGAATCATCATAGGGGTCCTCATGGAGGCAGTGCATGATTTTTGTGCTTACAGTATCCTGTACATCTTCTTGTTCATCCTCTTCTTCTTTCCCCTGCTCACCCTCATTGCCTACTACAGACTTATCCTCAACCTCCATGTCTTCAACATTCATGTCCTTAGAATCTAGTTCTTCAACATCTTGCTTTGCATCAACTTCTATTTCTTTAGCAACAGATTCTTCCTCTACTTTTCTAGGTTTGCTTCCTCTTGTCACAAATTTGATCTTAGGCTTAGAAGCCTTAGATGTACTAGGAGCATCATTCTTCTTCTTAGTTCTCATCTCAACTTTCTTTCCCATTTTCTTAATAAGTTCTTCTGAACCAGTTACAAAATCCTTCAATGGTTTACCATTGCTTTGGAGCCATAGGTTTGTATTGGCTAACACATGTTCAAACCTTTTCCTTAAGGAAGCCAATTCCTTCTGAGACCATTGTATAGGAGGTAGAGGAGAATTTGCAATCTGTTCATTATCATATTTGGGATCAACTAGTTCTTCATTATCTACCATATCTTTAGGAATATTAGCTAAACCCAAATATTCAATTTGGTCTAGAGATAACCTGTTGTAGTCTAGTTTTCTGATTTCCTCTTCTGTCCTCAAATCAACCCAGATGTCCTTAACCATTGGCTCATGAAATTGAGTCTTTTCTTTGATTTTATCTTTCACATGCCTATAATCAAATTTTGGTCTTCTCTTAAATTGCTTCATAGTTACCAATTGCATTTCAGTTTCCATAGCCCTGCATTTTGCTACAGTTAAAACTGAGTATCTACCAATCTCAATGGGAAATCTAAAACCAGGTTTCTTTAACTCCATTTTCTTGTTGCGGACAACAATCATTTGTCGACATAACTCCATCAGAACCATTTTATTAGAAGGAAATCTTGGCAACATATATAGATAGCCTTGGAAAAAGACAACCCTTAAGTATGTGAAAGTTAGAAATTGAAGAAATAAATGACCAAATACATTTACTACTGACCATGCTTCATCTGAAACTCTTCTTTGTTCTAACCGAGGATCAAAAAGGCACAAGTACATAGAAAAGAAGGTATCATTTACCCTTCTGAAATGGTGGATTAAATCCTTCAATGTAAGCTGAGGATAATATTGGTAAACAAGAACAACCCTCCTATCCTCTTTAGATGTCAAGCCTGGGAAAATCCTCACTGAGGTTACTATGTATACAAGATAGGAGGTCATATAGAATTTGAAGGTAGTAGATACCTTGGTTAGTTGCTCATGGAGAGCATTGTTGATTTGTTCACCTCAGAAGATAGCCTATTTGCCCTGAAGTATAATTTTGATGAAATGATACATCTATTCATGAAAAAGTGAGGAAGAAGCTAGCCCCCTTATTCTACTGAAAAGAGTTATTAGATCACCTACTTCCTTGACAAAATCACTTCAGGGAAAGCTCCTTGGACACCTAGACAATTTTGGCCTTGGAGTCTTAAGCCACTTGGTATTAATTGTCCTTTTAGGCTTCTCAGTGTGCTTATCATATTCTTGCTGAGCAATAGCAAAATCAAGTTTCACAACATCAACAGAAGTGGGACACATGAAAACTTTATCAACAAACTCTAGATCTAGTCTCATGATTACATTACCCTTCACATCTACCACTGCCCTCTACTTAGTATCTTTGTTGTAGAAATGAGCACACTGAAGAACAAACTCTGTATTATATGCTGCCACTAGGAATGAAGACACCAGGTGAATGTTGCTATTGACAATCTTTTGCATAAGAGGCCTAGGGTTATCTAACTTAGTCCTTTCTACAAATTCAGCCATGTCCACATGGCTAATCTCTGTGTCCCAAATATCATCAACATTTGAAGTGACCGAAGTGATTAGGAAACACCTTGATACTTGTACTTCATTGCTTTTTCTTTCTTTGGAGACAACTCAGTCATTTGGAAAGATATCCCCTTGGTAAGAGTTGATGACTAGAGCAAACTTGCAAAAGAAACTGCAACAAAAAGCCATGATCATGCAGTTAGGGGAAATACTGGTAATTTTCAGAAATTGCATGTTGACAATCATGACAATAGGAGTGAGATTGAAAGGGCTAAAGTGCAAGTGGGTTGAAAAAATGGAGGAAAGTAGGCTCAGGATAGCAATTTAGAAAGTTTTCTAGAGTTAGAAAAATTTGAGGGAGTGAATGCATGGGTGGCCCCTGTAGGTAGATTAAAGAATTTGCAAGGGTATTGTATAAGTAGTGATTTAAGTCGCTTTCGAATAAAGGGTCCATCAACATTGGTAAAAATCACCGACTCACATCTAGGAAGGATGATCCTTTGATGTTAAGTTGGTCAGAATGACCGCTCTTGCACCTAACTACTTGAGACCTCAACACATGTAGAAGCGGACAAATACACCGCCTTAACATGTGTTGTCAACTATTCAAGATCTTTATGTAGGGGCGATGGATTTCACCGCCCTTACATCAAGGCAAAAACAAAAGATCAAACACATGCATCGGTGGCTAATTACACCACCGATACCTATTAGGCAAATAGGTTTCGTGTAGGGGTGACGAATTTCTCCACCCTTACACAAGGTAGAACAAATGAGATAAAGTATGTCGGCGATGGTTTTTAACGCCGATGTAGCAGGGTAAACATGAAGATGGGGTAGAGAAATTTGTCATCCCTACACCAAAAGACCAAAAACCAAACGTAAACAAGTTTGAAGAAACACAAACACACAGTCGGGAAAAACTACAACTTGTTAAAAAATGAAAACTTGGTTTTTTTAGATTGAATACTAACAGTTAAAAATGATGATAAAAAATCTACAATATACAGTTCAAACAATCCATAATAAACACCAAAAATAATTTTTAACAAAGATTAAAACATAAAAAGGGCATTACATGAAGAACCCTAGTTTTAAAACATAAACAAAAATGAAAATAGAAGCTTACCTTTGATAGGAAACCGAAACCCTAGACACAACCACAGAGACCAAAATCCGCTCGAATCCACAATCCACACAATTCAAATGATCTCAAGAAGGATTTGTTAATCGGTTGGAAGGATTAAGAATGATAATCATGAATAAAACAATGCCTAAAATGATATAAAGAGGTTTTAAAAGAGGGCATTAATCATGGCACGAGTGCCATAAATGCGGCTCTTTGTTCACTTGATTCGGCCCAAATCCACTTGAGCGGTGAAAATTACCGCCTCGACATAGGGTAAGTAATTATGCATAGGCGGCAGTTTTCACCGCCTCAAAATCTAGAACAAAGCAACTTAAAACATGCACAAGTAGTGAAAAATGTCATTCCAACATGTTTGACAAACAATACACATAAAAGAGGAAACATCCTAGGGCAGCGAAATTTGCTGCCCTTGCATGCAAAAGGGAACTTTAAAAACATGCATAAGTGGTGAATTTCATCGCTCTAGCATGTGAAGAATGAAAAATTTCTAACTCCCAAAAAGGTCAAAATTGATCTTTTGACAAGTTTATAACTTTAGCCAATTTTCACGAATTTCGAGGAATCGTTTAAGAGGAACGTTACAAGCTATTCTTAGGTGTCAGAGGATTATATGTAAGGTTAAAGAGACTTACCTCCAAATGCGTACTTAGAGTGTAGGCTACGAAACGAACAAGTTTCGTAGGGGTCATCCTACAAAATGAGTGCAGCTAATTTTGAGGACGACATCATGATTCAGAACCTTCATAGTTTCCAATGGGTTAAGAATACTAGAATTTACTATTTTTAGTAAGTCTTTATCACAGAAGCGATTTAGACCGAAAATTTTCCCAATTTTTCAAAATTTAAGTTTTTCGATACCCGTTTGCTTGAATAATGATTCAAAACCTTCAAGGTTTCCAACGGGCTAAAAAATACTAGAATTTAATATTTTTAGCAAGTCTTTTTAGAGAAGTGGTTGAGCTGGATATTTGTATTTTTGGATACCCATTTGCTTGAATAATGATTTAGAACATTTAAAGATCCCAATAGGCTAAGAATATCAGAATTTACTATTTTTAGTAAGTCTTTATCAGAGAAACGATTGAGCCCAAGATTTGTGTTTTTGGATACCCATTTGTTTGAATGATGATTCAAAACCTTCAAAGTTTCCAATGGGCTAAGAATACGACAATTTATTATTTTAAATAAGTCTTTATCAGAGAAGTGATTGACCTCAAAAAAATTTCATAATTTTTTAAAATTTGTGTTTTTGGATACCCATTTGCTTGGATAGCGATTCAAAATCTTCAAAGTTTTCAACAGGCTAAGAATACCAGAATTTACTATTTTTAGTATGTATTTATCAGGGATGCAGTTGAGCTCGAGATTTGTGTTTTTGGGTACCCATTTGCTTGAATAATGATTCAGAACCTTCAAAGTTTCTAATGGGTTAACAATATCAGAATTTACTATTTTTAGTAGGTCTTTATAATGATTTAGAACATTTTAAGAACTTTTAAAGTTTCCAACTGGCTAAGAATACTAGAGTTTACTATTTTTAGTAATTTTTTATCACAGAAGCGATGGAGCCTGAGATTTGTTTTTTTTGAATACTCATTTGCTTGAATAATGATTCAGAACCTTCAAAGTTTCCAATAGGCTAAGAATACTAGAATTTACTGTTTTTAGTAGGTCTTTATCAGAGAAGCAGTTGAGTACGAGATTTATGTTTTTGGATACCCATTTGCTTGAATAATGATTCATAACCTTCAAAGTTTTCAACTGGCTAAGAATACCAGAATTTACTCTTTTTAGTAAGTCTTTATCAAAGAAGCAGTTGAGCCTGAAATTTTTCTCAATTTTTCAAAAATTTTGTTTTTGCATACCCATTTTCTTGAATAATGATTCAGAACTTTAAAAGTTTACAATGGGCTAAGAATACCAGAATTTACTATTTTAGTAAGTCTTTATCAGAGAAGACGTTGAGACCGAAATTTTTCTCAATTTTTCAAATTTTGTGTTTTTTGATAACGATTTGCTTGAATAAAAATTTGAAACCTTCTAAGTTTCCAGCAGGCTAATAATACTAGAATTTACTATTTTTAGAAAGTCTTTATCAGAGAAATGGTTGACCCCAAAATTTGTGTTTTTGAATACCAATTTGCTTGAATAATGATTCAGAACCTTCAAAGTTTCCAACGGGCTAAGAATACCAGAAGTTAACATTTTTAGTAAGTCTTTATCAGAGAAGTGATTTACCCCAAAATTTTTCCAATTTTTCAAAATTTGTGTTTTTGAATACCCATTTTCTTGAATAATGATTCAGAACTTTCAAGATTTCCAACGACCTAAAAATACAAGAATTTACTATTTTTAGTAAATCTTTATTAAAGAAGTGTTTGAGCCCGCGATTTGTATTTTTGGATATGCATTTGCTTAAATAATGATTTAGAACATTCAAAGTTTCCAACGGGCTAAGAATATTAGAATTTACTATTTTAGTAAGTCTTTATCAGAGAAGCAATTAAGCCTGATATTTCTGTTTTTGGATACCTATTTGGTTGAATAATGATTTAGAACCATCAACATTTTGAATAGGCTAAGAATACAAGAATTTACTATTTGATTTGTGTTTTTTGATACCTATTTGCTTGAATAAAGATTCAAAACCTTCAAAGTTTACAACGGGTTAAGAATACCAAAATTTACGATTTTTATTAACTCTTTATCAGAGAAGCGATTGATCTCAAAATTTTTTCTAATTTTTCAAAATTTATGTTTTTCGATACCCATTTTCTTGGATATTAAGAATCTTCAAAGTTTCCAATAGGCTAAGAATACCAGAATATACAATTTTTAGTAAGTCATTATCAGGGAAGCGGTTGAGCTCGAGATTTGTGTTTTTGGATACCCATTTGTTTGAATAATGATTAAGAACCTTCAAAGTTTCCAATGGGTTAAGAATACAAGAATTTACTATTTTTAGTAGGTCTTTATCAGAGAAGCGATTGAGCTCAAAATTTTTTCTAATTTTTCAAAATTTGTGTTTTTGGATACCCATTTGCTTGAATAATGATTCGGAACCTTTAAAATTTCAAACAACATAAGAATACTAGAATTTCTTACTTTTAGTAAATCTTTATCAAAAAAGCGGTTGAGCTCGAAATGTTTTCCAATTTTTTAAAATTTGTGTTTTTGGATACCCATTTGCTTGAATAATAAGCTAAGAATAGCATAATTTACTATTTTTAGTAAGTCTTTATCAGAGAAGCGGTTGGGCACGAGATTTATATTTTTGGATACCCATTTGTTTAAATAATGATTCAAAACCTTCAAAGTTTCCAACTGGCTAAGAATATCAGAATTTACTATTTTTAGTAAGTTTTTATTAGAGAAGTAGCTGAGCACCCTTCTATAAAGGATGGAAGTTCAAATAAAGGAGAATACTTAACCCCATAACTAAGTCTTTTACTTGTGTAACATTATTAGTGCCTATGTGATATTTAGAGAAAAGTATCCTAACACTCCTCCCTCTTCATCTCTTAAAATACCTCCTATCAAGAGATAAATTTAATGGTCAACGTCACCCATCAAATAAAATATTTCACTCTTTCTTATCATCCACCCTTTCACCTAATTGGCAAACAAATAACATTAATGTAAATATGTTTTCTTTATGTAGATTGTATAAAAGAATTCAATTTTATTCTTTGTGATTAGATTTAGGATTATACTATTTTTGATAGATTATAAGGCCATCTGCATAGTTGCAAATTAATTTCTGAATGTACAATTGAGATCCTTTTCTCTTGATCTATGCTCCTGTGATTTATTAGGAATTATTTGTCTTTGCAATATGAAAATGACAATACTTATAGATACCATTGGAGTTTGTTATGCAAGGAGTTTCACCTTACTCAAATCCCTTGGATCAATTTAACAATTTGAACAAGTTTAAAGATAGTCAAGAAACTATTCAAGTTGCCTAATCTAGTGCCAATGATGTAAATGTTGATGCTAGTTGATATTCTCAAGATGTAATGCTCTCTAAGTAAAAATGTGATGATTGGATAAGAGATTGATAGATCTTCCTCATAAAATGAGCTAGGAATTGTTCGTCTTTGCAATATGAAAATGACAATACTTATAGATACCATTGGAGTTTGTTATGCAAGGAGTTTCACCATACTCAAATCCCTTGGATCAATTTAACAATTTGAACAAGTTTAAAGATAGTCAAGAAACTATCCAAGTTGCCTAATCTAGTGCCAATGATGTAAATGTTGATGCTAGTTGATATTCTCAAGATGTAATGCTCTCTAAGTAAAAATGTGATGATTGGATAAGAGATTGATAGATCTTCCTCATAAAATGAGCTAGGAATTGTTCGTCTTTGCAATATGAAAATGACAATACTTATAGATACCATTGGAGTTTGTTATGCAAGGAGTTTCATCATACTCAAATCCCTTGGATCAATTTAACAATTTGAACAAGTTTAAAGATAGTCAAGAAACTATCCAAGTTGCCTAATCTAGTGCCAATGATGTAAATGTTGATGCTAGTTGATATTCTCAAGATGTAATGCTCTCTAAGTAACAATGTGATGATTGGATAAGAGAATACCAGAATTTACTATTTTTAGTAAGTCTTTATGACAGAAGCGGTTGAGCTCAAGATTTGTGTTTTTGGATACCCATTTGCTTGTATAGTAATATAGAACTTTCAAAGTTTCGGATAGGCTAAGAATGCTAGAATTTACTATTTTTAGTAAGTCTTTATTAGAGAAGCGGTTTGAACCCGAAATTTTTCCTAATTTTTCAAAATTTGTGTTTTTGGATACTCATTTGTTTGAATAATGATTCATTACATTTAAAGTTTCAAATGGGGTAAGAATACCATAATTTACTATTTTTTAGTAAGTCTTTATCAAAAAAATGCTTGAGCCTGAAATGTTTTCCAATTTTTCAATTTTTTTTTTTTGTTTTTGGATACCCATTTGCTTGAATAATAATTCAGATCCTTCATAGTTTCCAATGGGTTGAGAATACCAAAATTTACTATTTTTAGTAAGTTTTTATCAGAGAAGCAGTTGAGTCTGAAATTTTTCTCAATTTTTCAAAATTTTTATTTTTGGATACCCATGTGCTTCAATAATGATTCAGAACTTTAAAAGTTTTCAATGGACTAAGAATACCAAAATTTACTATTTTTAGGAAGTATTTATCAAAGAAGCGGTTGAGTTCGAAATTTTTCTCAATTTTTTTAAATTTGTGTTTTTGGATATCGATTTGCTTGAATAAAGATTCGAAACCTTCTAAGTTTCCAACAGGCTAAGAATACCAGAATTTACTATTTTTACTACGTCTTTATGTAGGGGCGGCGGATTTCATCGCCCTTACATCAAGGCAAAAAAAAAGATCAAACACATGCATCGGCAGCTAATTACACCGCCAATACATGTTAGGCAAATAGGTTTCGTGTAGGGGTGGTGAATTTTGCCGCCCTTACACAGGGTACAACGATTGAGATAATGTATGTCGATGATGGTTTTTTACGCTGATGTAGCAGGGTAAACGTGAAGATGGGGTAGTGAAATTCATCGTCCCTACACCAAAAGACCAAAAACCAAACGCAAACAAGTTTGATGAAACATAAACACACAGTTGGGAAAAACTATGACTCGTTAAAAAATGAATACTTAGTTTTTTTAGATCGAATACTAATAGTTAAAAATGATGATAAAAAATCTACAATATACAATTCAAACGATCCATAATAAACACCAAAAAGAAATTTTAACAAAGATTACAACACAAAAAGGGCATTACATGTAGAACCCTAGTTTTAAAATAGAAACAAAAATGAAAATAGAAACTTACCTTTGACAGGAAACTGAAACCCTAGATGCAACCACAGAGACCAAAATCTACTCAAATCCACAATCCACACAATTCAAATGATCTCAAGAAGGATTTGTTAATCGGTTGGAAGGATTAAGAATGATAATCATGAATAAAACAATGCCTAAAATGATATAAAGAGGTTTTAAAAGAGGGTATTAATCATGGCACGAGTGCCATAAATGTGACTCTTTGTTCACTCGATTCGGCCCAGATCCACTTGAGCGGTGAAAATTACCACCTCGACATCAGGTAAGTAATCATGCATAGGTGGTAGTTTTCACCGCTTTGACATCTAGAACAAAGCAACTTAAAACATGCACAAGCGGCGAAAAATGTCGTTCCAACATGTTTGACAATAATACACATAAAAGAGGAAACATGCTAGGGCGATGAAATTTGCCGCCCTTGCATGCAAAAGAGAAATTTAAAAACATGCATAAGCGGTGAATTTCGCCACTCTAGCATGTGAAGGATGAAAATTTTCTAACTCCAAAAAAGGTCAAAATTAATCTTTTGACAAGCTTATAACTTAGCCAATTTTCACGAATTTCAAGGAATCGTTTAAGAGGAACGTTACAAGCTATTCTTAGGTGTCAGAGGATTATGCGCGAGGTTAAAGAGAGTACTTAGAGTGTAAGCTACGAAATGGACAAGTTTCATGGGGGTGGTCCTACAAAATGAGCGCAACTAATTTTGAGGACAACATAATGAATCAGAACCTTCACAGTTTCCAATGGGTTAAGAATACCAGAAATTACTATTTTTAGTAAGTCTATCACAGAAGCGATTTAGACCAAAAATTTTCCCAATTTTTCAAAATTTTAGTTTTTGGTTACCCATTTGCTTGAATAATCATTCAGAACCTTCAAGGTTTCCAATGGGTTAAAAAATACCAAAATTTAATATTTTTAGTAAGTCTTTATCAGAGAAGTGGTTGAGCTCAAGATTTGTGTTTTTGGATACCCATTTGCGTGAATAATGATTTAGAACATTTAAAGATTCCAACAGGCTACGAATATCATAATTTACTATTTTTAGTAAGTCTTTATCGGAGGTGATTGATCCTAAGATTTGTGTTTTTGGATACCTATTTGTTTGAATAATGATTGAAAACCTTCAAAGTTTCCAACAGGCTAAGAATACGAGATTTTATTATTTTTAATAAGTCTTTATCAGAGAAGAGATTGACCTCAAATTTTTTTCCTAATTTTTTAAAATTTGCATTTTTGGATACCCATTTGCTTGGATAGTGATTCAAAATCTTCAAAGTTTCCAACAGGCTAAGAATACCAGAATTTACTATTTTTAGTATGTCTTTATCAGGGATGCAGTTGAGCTCGAGGTTTGTGTTTTTGGATACCCATTTGTTTGAATAATAATTCAGAACCTTCAAAGTTTCTAATGGGTTAACAATATCAGAATTTACTATTTTAGTAGGTCTTTATAATGATTTAGAACCTTTTAAGAACCTTGAAAGTTTCCAACTGGCTAAGAATACCAAAATTTACTATTTTAAGTAAGTTTTTATCAAAGAAGCAATGGAGCATGAGATTTGTTTTTTTGAATATTAATTTGCTTGAATAATAATTCAGAACCTTCAAAATTTTCAATGGGCTAAGAATACCAAAATTTACTATTTTTAGTAAGTCTTTATCAGAGAAGCAGTTGATTACGAGATTTATGTTTTTGGATACCCATTTGCTTGAATAATGATTCATAACCTTCAAAGTTTTCAACTGGCTAAGAATACCAGAATTTACTATTTTTAGTAAGTCTTTATAAGAGAAGCAGTTGAGCCCAATATTTTTCTCAATTTTTGTTTTTTGGATATCTATTTTCTTGAATAATGATTCAGAACTTTAAAAGTTTCCAATGGGCTAAGAATACCAGAATTTACTATTTTTAGTAAGTCTTTATCAGAGAAGAGGTCGAGACCGAAATTTTCCTCAATTTTTCAAATTTTGTGTTTTTGGATACCGATTTGCTTGAATAAAAATTTGAAACCTTCTAAGTTTCCAATAGGCTAGAATACCAAAATTTACTAGTTTTAGTAAGTCTTTATCAAAAAAACGATTGACCCCAAGATTTGTGATTTTGGATACCAATTTGCTTGAATAATGATTCAGAACCTTCAAAGTTTCCAACGGGCTAAGAATACCAGAATTTACTATTTTTTGGCAAGTCTTTATCTGAGAAGCGATTTACCTTGAAATTTTTTCCAATTTTTCAAAATTTGTGTTTTTGAATACCTATTTTCTTGAATAATGATTCAGAACCTTCAAGATTTCCAACGGCCTAAAAATACCAGAGTTTACTATTTTTAGTAAGTATTTATTAGAGAAGTGTTTGAACCCCAGATTTGTATTTTTGGATACCCATTTGCTTGAATAATGATTTAGAACATTCAAAGTTTCCAACGGGATAAAAATATTAGAATTTACTATTTTTAGTAAGTCTTTATCAGATAAACAATTGAGCCCGATATTTGTGTTTTTGGATACCCATTTGCTTGAATAATGATTCAAAACCATCAAAGTATTGAACATGCTAAGAATACCAGAATTTACTATTTGATTTATGGTTTTTGATACCTATTTGCTTGAATAAAGATTCAAAACCTTCAAAGTTTACAACGGGTTAAGAATACCAAAATTTACTATTTTTAATAACTCTATCAGATAAGCGATTCAGTGCAAAAAATTGTCTAATTTTTTATAATTTATGTTTTTCAATACCCGTTTGCTTGGATAATGATTAAGAATCTTTAAAGTTTCTAATAGGCTAAGAATACCATAATATACAATTTTTAATAAGTCTTTATTAGGGAAGCGGTTGAGCTCGAAATTTATGTTTTTGGATACTCATTTGCTTGATTAGTGATTCAAAACCTTCAAAGTTTCCAAAGGGTTAAGAATACAAGAATTGGCTATTTTTAGTAGGTCTTTATCGAAGAAGCAGTTGAGCTCGAAATTTTTTACAAATTTTTAAAATTTGTGTTTTTGGATACCTATTTGCTTGAATAATGATTTAGAACCTTTAAAATTTCAAATGGCCTAAGAATACCAGAATTTCTTACTTTTAGTAAATCTTTATCAAAAAAGTGGTTGAGCTCGAAATGTTTTCCAATTTTTTAAATTTTGTGTTTTTGGATACCCATTTGCTTGAATAATAAGCTAAGAATAGCATAATTTACTATTTTTAATAAGTCTTTATCAGAGAAGTGGTTGAACATGAGATTTATGTTTTTGGATACCCATTTGTTTGAGTAATGATTCAAAACTTTCAAAGTTTCCAACTGGCTAAGAATATCAGAATTTACTATTTTTAGTAAGTTTTTATCAGAGAAGTGGTTGAGCCCAAGATTTGTTTTTTAAATACCCCGTTTGATTGAATAATGATTCAGAACCATCAAAGTTTCTAACGGGCAAAGAATACCAAAATTTATTGTTTTTAATAATGATTCAGAACCTTCAAAGTTTCCAACGAGCTAAGAATACCTAAATTTACTATTTTTAGTAAGTCTTTATCACAGAAGTGGTTGAGCCTAAGATTTGTGTTTTTGGATACCCATTTGCTTGAATAGTGATTCAGAACTTTCAAAGTTTCTGACGGGCTAAGAATGCCAGAATTTACTATTTTTAGTAAGTTTACATCAGATAAACAGTTTAGACCGAAAATTTTCCTAATTTTTTAAAATTTGTGTTTTTGGATACCCATTTGTTTGAATAATGATTTAGAACATTTAAAGTTTCAAACGGGGTAAGAATACCTGAATTTACTATTTTTAGTAAGTCTTTATCAAAAAGTGGTTGAGCTTGAAATGTTTTCCAATTTTTCAAAATTTTAATTTTTGGATACCCATTTGCTTGAATAATAATTCAGATCCTTCATAGTTTCCAACAGGTTAAGAATACTAAAATTTACTATTTTTAGTAAGTTTTTATCAGAGAAGCGGTTGAGCCTCAAAATTTTTCTCAATTTTTCTCAATTTTTGTTTTTGGATACCCATTTGCTTCAATAATGATTTAGAACTTTAAAAGTTTCCAATGGACTAAGAATACCAGAATTTACTATTTTTAGTAAGTCTTTATCAGAGAAGCGGTTGTGTCTGATTTTTTTCTCAATTTTTTTAAATTTATGTTTTTTGATATTGATTTGCTTGAATAATGATTCGAAAACCTTCTAAGTTTCCAACAGGCTAAGAATACCAAAATTTACTATTTTTACTAAGTTTTTATCAAAGAAGCGATTGACCCCAAGATGTATGTTTTTGGATACCCATTTGCTTGAATAATGATTCAGAATCTTCAATGTTTCCAACTGGCTAAGAATACTAGGATTTACTATTTTTAGTAACTCTTTATCACAGAAGCAATTTTGCCTAAAATTTTTTAAGATCTTTCAAAATTTATATTTTCGGATACACATTTGCTTAAATAATGATTCAGAACCTTCAAGATTTTCAATGGCCTAAAAATACCGGAATTTACTATTTTTAGTAAGTCTTTATCAGAGAAGTGGTTGAGCCTGAGATTTATATTTTGGGATACCCATTTGCTTGAATAATGATTTAGAATATTCAAAGTTTCTAATGGGCTAAAAACATCAGAATTTACTATTCTTGATAAGTCTTTATCAGAGAAGCAATTGAGCTCGATATTTGTGTTTTTGGATACCCATTTGCTTGAACAATGATTTAGAACGATTAAAGTTTCCAACATGCTAAGAATACCAGAATTTACTATTTTTACTAAGTCTTTATTAGAGAAGCGGTTGAACCCAAAATTTGTGTTTTTTGATACCCATTTGTTTGAGTAATGATTCAAAACCTTTAAAGTTTATAACAGGCTAAGAATACTAGAATTTACTATTTTTAATAAGTCTTTATTAGAGAAGCAATTGAGCTCGAAATCTTTTTTAATTTTTCAAAATTTATGTTTTTGGATACCTATTTGCTTGGATAATGATTCAGAATCTTCCAAGTTTTCAACAGGCTAAAAATACTAGAATTTATTATTTTTATTAAGTCTTTGTTAGTGAAGTGGTTGAGCTTGAGATTTGTATTTTTGGATACCCATTTGCTTGAATAACGATTTAAAACCTTCAAAGTTTCCAATGGGCTAAGAATACTAGAATTTAATATTTTTAGTAGGTCTTTATCAGAGAAGCGGTTGAGCCTGAAATTTTTCCCAATTTTTCAAAATTTGTGTTTTTGGATATTCATTTGCTTAAATAATAATTCAGAAATTTTAAAATTTCAAATGGCCTAAGAATACCAAAATTTATTATTTTTAATGCATCTTTATCAAAAAAGTGGTTGATCCTGAAACGTTTTCCAATTTTTTAAAATTTGTGTTTTTGGGTACCTATTTGCTTGAATAATAATTCAAAACTTTTAAAGTTTCCAATGGGTTAAAAATACCAGAATTTACTATTTTTAATAAGTGTTTATTAGAGAAGCGGCTAAACACGAGATTTATGTTTTTGAATACCCATTTACATGAATAATGATTCAGAACCTTCAAAGTTTCCAACTAGCTAAGACTACCATAATTTACTATTTTTAGTAAATTTTTATCAAAGAAGCAGTTGAGCTCGAGATTTGTTTTTTTGAATACTTATTTGCTTGAATAATGATTCAAAACCTTCAAAGTTTCTAATGGGCGAAGACTACTAGAATTTACTATTTTTTCTAATGATTAAGAACCTTCAAACTTTGCAATGAGCTAAGAATACCAGAATTTAGTATTTTTAGTAAGTCCTTATCACAGAAGCGTTTGAGCCTGAGATTTGTGTTTTTGGATACCCATTTGCTTAAATAGTGATTCAAAACCTTCTATGTTTTTGACGGGCTAAGAATACTAGAATTTACTATTTTTAGTAAGTCTTTATCAAAGAAATGTTTGAGCCCAAATTTTTTCTAATTTTTCAAAATTTGCGTTTTTGGATACCCATTTCTTTCAGTTATGATTTAGTACCTTTAAAGTTTCAAACAGGCGAAGAATACAATAATTTACTATTTTTTGTAAATCTTTATAAAAAAGTGGTTGAGCCCGAAATGTTTTCCAATTTTTCAAAATTTTTGTTTTTGGATACCCACTTGCTTGAATAATAATTCAAAACCTTCAAAGTTTCCAATGGGCTAACAATACTAGAATTTAATATTTTTAGTAAGTCTTTATCAAAGAAGCGGTTGAGCATGAGATTTATGTTTTTTGGATACCCATTTGCTTCAATAATGATTCAGAACCTTCAAAGTTTTCCAACTAGTTAAGAATACTAGAATTTACTATTTTTAGAAAGTTTTTATCAAAGAAGCGGTTGAGCCCGAGATTTGTTTTTTTGAATACCCATTTACTTGAATAATGATTCAGAACCTTCGAAGTTTCCAATGGGTTAAGAATACCAGAATTTACTATTTTTAGTAACTCTTTATCACAGAAGCAGTTGAACACGAGATTTGTGTTTTTGGATACACATTTGTTTGAATAGTGATTCAGAACCTTCAAAGTTTACGATGGCCTAAGAATACTGGAATTTACTATTTTTAGTAAGTCTTTATTTGACAAACGGTTGAGAACAAAAAATTTCCCAATTTTTAAAATTTTGTGTTTTTGGATACCCATTTGAATATCAAAATATACTATTTTTAGTAAGCCTTTATCAAAAAAACGATTGAGCCCGAAGGGCTTTCCACTTTTTCAAAATTTATGTTTTTGGATATCGATTTGTTTGAATAATGATTCAGAACTTTTAAAGTTTTCAATTGGCTAAGAATACCAAAATTTGCTATTTTTAGTAAGTCTTTATTAGAGAAGTGGTTGGGGCCAAATTTTTTTTCAATTTTTTTCAATTTGTGTTTTTAGATACCGATTTGTTTGAATAAAGATCTGAAACCTTCTAAGTTTCCAATAGGCTAAGAATACCAAAATTTACTATTTTTACTAAGTCTTTATCAGAGAAGCGGTTGACCCCAAGATTTGTGTTTTTGAATACCCTTTTGCTTGAATAATGATTCAAAACCTTCAAAGTTTTCAATAGGCTAAGAATACCATAATTTACTATTTTTAGTAAGTCTTTATCACAGAAGTGATTTAACCTGAAATTTTTTGCAATTTTTCAAAATTTGTATTTTTAGATACCCATTTGCTCGAATAACGATTCAGAACCTTCAAGGTTTCAAATGAGCTAAAAATACTAGAATTTAATATTTTTCATAAGTCTTTATCAGAAAAGTGGTTGAGCTCGAGATTTATGTTTTGGATACTCATTTACTTGAATAATGATTTAGAACATTCATGTTGAAAGTAGGGCAGAGAACTGAGAGGGGGGAGGGGTGGATCAGTTCTCTCAAAACTTTAATTCTTGCTGCAGTTAATTCTTCTTTAGCACTTATTAACAATTATATTATACAACCATGAAAAGCAAGAATTAATAACACATGAGAAAAAAAATAAATGACATACTTAACACCAAGATTTTTAACGTGGAAACCCGGTTAAGGGAAAAACCACGGTGGGGGTTGACCCACAAAGATTATACTCTGTTAATAGTATTACAAATGGGAAGGCACATGCCTTCGAGCTCACAACCTAGAGCTCACTGCTCAAAGAGGTTCACTACCTACAAGAATGATTACAAGAAGATTACAGATTGCTTGAACTAATGAATAGCATCTGCCAATGCAAGAATTTAATTCCGGTTAAGCACATAATACTGACTTTGTACACTTCATCTTTACTTTGCCCTATTTTACTGTTCTACCATAATCTGAACCTTAGATCTCTTCTTTTTCCCTCTTCTTTCTACCTTTTTCACACTTCCTATCACATCACATTGCTATCACACTCAATTCATTTGAATCCATTGGCTATATATATTCGCCTCAAGGAATTCAATCACCTTTCTGTCGGCCTTATGAAGAACTTAACAAACAATATAAATACTCTATTCTGTCAGTTGAATCCACACACCAATTTGATGCGTACCAGAAATAACACTTGCATGTCACCATACATGTTGACCACTAACATTATATCTCATATGCAACTCACCAAAACACTTCTACTAGGTCCGCACAATGATCTAACACAAGTCGGCGGCCTATTCTTCACTGAACTATTCTATCATATTAAGACCCGGTACTCAGATGCTCATAACTTTTAATCCATTTGTCCCCAGAGGTTGAAATCTTGGATTTGGATTGTCCTGACATTCCTCTACACTCCCTTAGATTCGCAACACACAATGATTAACTGGAGAGATCCATTGACCAAAATACTAAACTCTATCATATACTCTATTTCTAGCTACCTAGACTTAGATAAATTCTCATTCTGTCTTCTGGTATGAACAAATTATATTATGCGAATGTGTGGAATAGTCTTAGTTGCCATCAATGACAACACCTATCATGCGTAGTAGTGTCTCTTGCCAACAATCTCCCCCTTTGGCATTGATGGCAACACTTAGTGAAAAATGACTAAGTGTCAAAGCTATCCACTATTTCTAAAGCTCCCCCTTTGTTGGATTCTTCATTTTTCACTACTCTTCACTCCCCCTTTGACATCAATGGCAAAGGATGGGATCTACAAACCAGAGTTCACCCAAAAATTATGTATACAATGTCGCATATGTACAACCAATCCTTAAGTTATATTTACATATACTTAAATACATCTCCAAAAATATTTTTCAGCAGGGCCAACTCTGTATCCCAACTCTTTTTCATACTATTCAAAACTGAAATATGGCCATTGAATAAAAATGCTTGTGATTCAACTATTCGAAGGTCAATGGGATCACTTGTTTGTGCAATAGTTTGGGCTTCTGTCACAGCATTGAACATTGCTTCTATCTTAGGGGAAATCAATCCCCGAAGCTCTCCATTCTTGCTTCAATGTTCTCTTTTTATCTTGTCAATTTCTTTATTTCTTCCATCAGGCTGATTGCTTGACACTCCTTACTTGCCACTGATACTGTCAATAAATCAAAAGCTTGGGACATACTTGACAATTTCTATTTGGATTCCTTTATTCTATCTTCTATATCCTCTATGACTTTAGGAGTAGATAAACAAAACTTATATATACTACCTCCTTCTGAAAGAGCATTTTGAATACTCTTTATACTGTTATCTAGCACCAATCTATCTACCCCAATCATGCCTTTAAGTGCATCAAATCTTTTGGTATTAAATTCATTCTGAACTTTAATCTCTGCAAACTTCTCAAAGGACTCAAAGTGTGTACTTACAGAATTTACAAGGCTCTTCAGATTTCCAGAGGGAGAGTCAAATAGATTCTTTTGGAAAGTTAGCATTATCTTCTCCAATATACCGGATGCAAGACCTAATAGCTCACTATCCTCTAAGTGAGATTTCAATATCTTTTCACTTGCCTTGGCTTGTGTGAAAGATGCTACCTTCATCATTTGGACCGGAGAGAGAGTAACCAGGTTGATTGGTCCTTGAATCAGTTCTGGTTCATCAAACTCTAGCATTTCTTTACTCAAAAAATTCTTCACTACTTCTGTACTGTCTCTTGCCACAATTTCTAGACCACTTTTCTTTCCTTGAGTTTTCTCAATGTTAGTATCAGGACTATTTTGTTTAGATGCATCAACATTTGCACCATCTTCTTTTACTTTATCTTCCTTACCCTCTTCTTTCTCTTCCTCTGCTTTACCTTTCTTTGTGTCATCTGCAGGGGGATTCTTTCCTTTGTCCTCACCATTTGCAATCTGTTCTAGAGGATCTTGCGTAGCAGTAGTATTCTCAACACTATCTTCCTTTTCAGATTGATCAGGAGGAGTGAGAGTATCTCCCGCATCATCAGTTTTATCGACAATCTCTGTATCTTCCTTGTTTATTTGCTCCTCTTCTGGAATAGAGGAGTCATCAACCTTGGTTTGCTACTCATCATTTTTCATTTCTTCAACATTCAGAATTGATGGATTAGTCTCATCATCAACCTCTTCTTTGGCAATGGGAAGATTATGCTTTTTTAATGCTCTTAAAAGAATTTCCTGAGTATCCTTTACTATTTCACTTATTTCACCAAGCATTAGTTTATTCATCCTTGTCTTGCTTCTAAAATCATCTTTTACTTCCTTGAATATCATATTTATTTGGTCTGGAGTAATTTGAGGGCACAAGTTTGTCAGCTCATGTTCTCTAAGCTCTATATCCTTGCATTTTGCATTTTCTCAACTCCAAAATGTCTACAAGACTTTGAGGGATCTTAGAAGTTATTTCAATTAGAGCCTTATTATAGATATTCAGATATCTAATAGTTGCTTCCTCTAAAACCTTCTTATCTGCATCACTGTATTCATCATAAAGTTTAGTCATGGGTTTTAAATTTCCATCCACTAACTGATTTTATTACATCTTCCACAGAAAATGTGGGCTTCTCAACATATGTATCTGTCTTTTGCCTTTTGCTTTCCCTTTTGCTTCCGAAGGGCTTCTCCTTAGTCACCTTGGCAGTTTTTATTCCTGAGGCTTTCAACACCTTTACCTCAACATCTGAATCTGTTTCTTCTTCATCAACTTTTGTGCTCTTATAGATTCTTGTGGCCTTTGTTTTCTTTCTCTTTCCTCCTTCACCGGATGGTGTGGCTTCCAGTGTCTTAGTAGGAATGGGCTTGGATTGCTTAGAGACAGTTGCAAAACTTCTTATTTTTCTTGATGAGCTAGGTGTGACTTCTGAAGTAGTTGTTGGTTCACTCTTTCCCTTCTCTTCTGAAGCTTGCTCAGTTCTTCTCTTCATCTTTTCAATTCTTTCTCTGTTCTTTCTTACAACTTATTTTGTGATGCCAATGCTCTCAGCATACATTTCAACTTGCCTCTAAGCTTTTCTCTTGGTCTCTGGTTGCCTGAGCTCAACATGCAATTTTAGACTTAGCTCCTTATACGTTCCAAATCTTTCAATAGAGGTGTCTTTTGATTTGCTCAAGAGATGTTGAGGATACATGTCCAAATGCTTCTCATCAACCTCATAGCCCATAGGCATAATCTATACAGTTCTGGCTTCCACAGCCTCCATTAGGCACTAATCAATGTCAACCATAAAGCATATTTCATCTTTATACTTCTCCACAACTGACTTGGGAATTCTCTCCCTGGCATGCATCATGCTCTGAAAATTCCTGAAGTAACCCCAAATTACAGTTTCTGTGCATTAGAATCTCCAATGCTGAGTAGATGATCTCTTACTTGCCATGTAACTGACCTGTCATTTGTCCAGTGCACACCTTGTACTCCAGGCACTTCATTCATAAAATAGAATAACAAACATATAACTAGGGAACCATATTTGAAGGTGTTTTTCTTATCCTTTTTAATTTTGCTCAAATTTTCAATCAGTTGGTTTTGTAGCAGCTCACATAGGTCATAATTTGCATTCTCTTTTAACATTTTATATGATGCATATATGGCAGTTCCGGAGACAAAATTCTCCCTACTGGAGTGATAAATCTTATAGCCAATCACCATGGAAGCAAACTTAACATCTAGTTCTATAATGTCATTGATGGTCATTTCCCTCTTGTCAAACTTTGCACCGATTGCATCTATAACAGTTTGGTTTTTCACAGATTTTGACATGGGTAATCCACCAGTTGAATTTAACCCACTCACAATCCTGATAACATCCTTGGTAATCAAACAACAATCGAGCATTCTGATTACCTTCCCATAACACTGAGGGTTTTCCACTAGCGATCTACGTTCCATGGCTTTTTAGGGTTTCTACTGCTTTTCTGTGGTAATGGAGGTTACAGCCTTGGGCAGTGCCTTTGGGAACCAAAACTTGATGGGTGTGGATCCTTTCAAAGGATGGAAAGGGGTGTTAACAGGGAAGAAGACTCTTTCCCCTAAAGGCGCGTTGGGGCTTCCAGTCCAAAAGGATTCGGTGGAAGGTATGGCTCTGGATATTCCGGATAATTTGGTTGAGGAAATAGTGGTGGCCATGGATCTTGCACTAATCAATAAGTTTCTTTCTCTCCGTCCTAATATTGAGATGGTAAGGAAGTGGGTGGCTAATCGGTGGAGGATCAAAGGCAGTGTGTCCGTCATTGCTATGGCAAGAGGGTTGTTTTTATTCAAGTTTATGAATAGGGAGGATATGTTAGTTGTTCTCATAGGAGGACCCTGGCTCTATGGCACCCATTCACTTGCTTTGTGCCCTTGGAAACCTGGGTTTGATCCTAGCATGGATCTGAACAGGTCCGCCCCTGTTTGGGTGAGACTACCGGGGTTCCCCTTGGAATATTGGGATGAAAAGATATTTTCTTCTATTGGTAATACCTTTGGGTAGTATGTGACAGTGGATAATACCACTCAGACTAAGTCCTGTTGTGTGTATGCTCATTTTTGTGTTAATGTGGAGATTCACCAAACCCTTCCCATGTCCATAGAGTTAAACTCTAAATATGGGATCTGGACCTAGCCGATTCTCTATGAGAATGCCACTACTTTCTGTCAAATCTGTAAGAAGAAGGGCCATTTAATGACCCACTATAAGGCGAAGCAAATGGGAGGTACTGTTGACCTTCATAATGAGGTTGAGGAGAACTCATCCAAAGAAGCTACCCCTGTTGATCAGGGAATGGGGGGTAATGAGGAAAATGTTATCCTAGAAGAATATACTAAGAAGGATATGGAGAAAGTTTGTCAGAAATCAGTGTCAGATATAGATAACTATCAGTACTTGGAACAATAGAATAATCAGATTGAAGAGGGTGAGATATGCTCCCAGTCGGCGGACGCTACTGTTGAAGGAGACATGGCCATGGGTGTTGACCAGAATGCCCAACTCCCAGAAATGGTTGGCAATGATAGGGTTGTAACCTCCCAACCATCCTCTAAGCGGGATCCCCCTCTTGCAATCACAGTTGATTCCATGGAAGAGGGAGACCAGACATCTATTTCGTCATTTTCAGTTGATATAGGCCCAAGTGGCAGTGGTAACGACCATGAGGATTGGATTACCCCTAAGAAAAAGAACCGGAGGATTAAAAAGTCTGCAGATGTTGGCATAGACTCAAAACAAGGAAGACCAACCCTCAGAGAAACAAGGCAAAGAGAGGTAGCTAGGGAGATTGCCAGTGGTAAGTAAAAAACACTGGAGATCCAATCTCTTAAATCTTTGAAATGAGAATTCTATCTTGGAACTTGAGGGGCTTCAATAGTCCCACCAAATAGTTTGAAGTAAAAAACTGTGTTCTGGACAATAAGTTAGATATTTTGTTACTTCAGGAGGTTAAGATGAAAGAGGAGAATTTTAAGAAGATAGTTGATTATATATGGCCCAAGGCTGCTTTCTGTATTAGCCCAGCTACAAGAGCCTCTGGTGGGATTGCCACTATGTGGAATGATGCTAAACTCCAGGGCTCACTTGTTTCTTCTAGTAAGCATTTTCTGGTTGTTAACTTCTCTTTGCCTTCTTTAAATTAGTCCTTAATCAATATTTATGCCCCTAATACTAGAGCTCTGAGGAAAACTTTGTGGACTGATCAAAGGCAGTGTGTCGGTCATCACTATGGCAAGAGGGTTGTTTTTATTCAAGTTTACGAATAGGGAGGATATGTTAGTTGTTCTCATAGGAGGACCCTGGCTCTATGGCACCCATTCGCTTGCTTTGTGCCCTTGGAAACCTAGGTTTGATCCTAGCATGGATCTGAACAGGTCCGCCCCTGTTTGGGTGAGACTACCGGGGTTTCCCTTGGAATATTGGGACGAAAAGATATTTTCTTCTATTGGTAATACCTTTGGGTAGTATGTGACAGTGGATAATACCACTCAGGCTAAGTCCCGTTGTGTGTATGCTCGTTTTTGAGTTAATGTGGAGATTCACCAAACCCTTCCCATGTTCATAGAGTTAAACTCTAAATATGGGATCTGGACCCAGCCGATTCTCTATGAGAATGCCACTACTTTCTGTCAAATTTGTAAGAAGAAGGGCCATTTAATGACCCACTGTTAGGCGAAGCAAATGGGAGGTACTGTTGACCTTCATAATGAGGTTGAGGAGAACTCATCCAAAGAAGCTACCCCTATTGATCAGGGAATGGGGGGTAATGAGGCAAATGTTATCCCAGAAGAATATACTGAGAAGGATATGGAGAAAGTTTGTTAGAAATTAGTGTCAGATACAGATAACTATCAGTACCTAGAACAACAGAATAATTAGATTGAAGAGGGTGAGATAAGCTCCCAGTCAGCGGACACTGTTGTTGAAGGAGACATGGCCATGGGTGTTGACCAGAATGACCAACTCCCAGAAATGGTTGGCAATGATAGGGTTGTAACCTCCCAACCATCCTCTAAGCAGGATCCTCCTCTTGCAATCACAGTTGATTCCACGGAAGAGGGAGACCAGACATCTATTCCGTCATTGTTAGTTGATATAGGCCCAAGTGGTAGTGGTAACGACCATGAGGATTGGATTACCCCTAAGAAAAAGAACCAGAGGGTTAAAAAGTCTGCAGATGTTGGCACAGACTCAAAACAAGGAAGACCAACCCTCAGAGAAACAAGGCAAAGAGAGATAGCCAGGGAGATTGCCAGTGGTAAGCAAAAAACACTGGAGATCCAATCTCTTAAATCTTTTAAATGAGAATTCTATCTTGGAACTTGAGGGGCTTCAATAGTCCCACCAAATAGTTTGAAGTAAAAAACTATGTTCTGGACAATAAGTTAGATAGTTTGTTACTTCAGGAGGTTAAGATGAATGAGGAGAATTTTAAGAAGATAGCTGATTATATATGGCCCAAGGCTGCTTTCTGTATTAGCCCAGCTATGGGAGCCTCTAGTGGGATTGTCACTATGTGGAATGGTGCTAAACTCCAGGGCTCGCTTGTTTCTTCTAGTAAGCATTTTCTGGTTGTTAACTTCTCTTTGCCTTCTTTAAATTGGTCCTTAATCAATATTTATGCCCCTAATACTAGAGCTCTAAGGAAAACTTTGTGGATTGACTTGTGTTCCACCCTTTCCAATTCCCCACGCTCCCATTGGATGTTGGTTGGAGATTTTAATTCTCCCTTATATCCTTCCGAGAAATCTGGGGGGATTCTTGATTATTCTAATAGCATGTTTGACTTTGCAGAATTTATCAATTCTTTTGGGCTGCTGGATGTGGAGCTGCAGAATCAGAACTTCACCTGGTCAAACAAAAGAAGAGGAGATCAAATGATTCAAGTTAAATTGGACAAATTTCTTATTTGTAGCAATTGGGATAACCATCATAATATGAGTCTACAAGCTCTTCCTAGAACCATGTTTGACCATTGCCCTATCTTCTTCAATTGGAAGGATCAATGCAAATGTGGTCCTTTCCCCTTCCGATTTGAAGCTATGTGGATTAAACATAAAGATTTTAGAAACCTTGTGGCTCAATGGTGGCAAATTCCCATTTAGGGTACTCCTATGTTTAGTTTGGTCAAAAAGCTCCTTCACATTAAATAGGAAGTCCGTGGGTGGAACAGATATAGCTTTGGCAATATGTTTATCCAGAAGAAAAATATCTCTGGAAGATTAGCTTAACTTCAACAGCTAATGACTCAAGGAGATGCTCCTAAGGATATTATTCAGGAGGAGTGCGATCTGATTTCTGACTGGAAGAATCTTATGAGCAGAGAAGAGGTTTTCTGGAAACAGAAGTCCAGGGTTCAATGGCTCAAAGAAGGCGATAAGAATATGACTTTTTTCCATCTCTCAGCCATGAAACATAGGAATCTCCATATCAAAATTATGGTTGGAAGATGGCAATATTATCACTGAGGATACTAAGATTGGAAGCCAAGCTATGTTATTTTTTCAAAATTTGTTGTCTGACCAAGCTAACAATGCTGGGAATGGAAGGGTTATAGACCAGTTCATTGATAAAATCCCCTGTCTGATAACTAAAGAAGACAACTTGAAAATGCTAAAACCTATTTCTAAGGAGGAGGTTCGTACTGTCTTATTTTCTATGGGCCCTTTCAAAGCTCCTGGTCCTAATGGCTTTCGTCCAATATTCTTTCAGGAATATTGGGATGTTGTGGGTGTTGATCTCACTGCTGTTGTTAGAGACTTTTTCAGAACTGGTAAAATTCTAAAGCAGATTAATAATACTTTTATTGTCCTTGTCCCTAAAAAGCCAAAGCCTACTCATCTCTCTAATTTCAGACCCATTAGCTTGTGTAATACCATCTATAAGCTGTGCACTAAAGTGATTGTCCTATGATTTCAACCTTTTTTGGATAAAATTATTTACCCTTCTCAAAAAGGCTTTGTCCCTGGTCATCAAATTCTTGATGTTGTGATCTCCACTCATGAAACTATTCATTCGATGGACAAGAGTAGAATTCCTGGCATGGCTCTTAAGTTAGATATCTCCAAAGCCTATGATAGAGTTTCATGGAAATTCCTGTTTCAAGTCATTAAAAAGTTTGGTTTTAATGATAAAATTTCTCTTCTCATTCGTGAGGCTGTTTCTACTGCTAAATTATCAGTTCTAGTCAATGGGGTCCCTAGGGGTTTTTTCTCCTCCTCGAGGGGACTCAGACAGGGGGATCCTCTCTCACCTTACTTTTTTATCATGATGGCGGAGGCCCTTGGGAGATATGTTCACTCTAAAATTACCTCTAAAGAAATTGTGGGTATTAAACCTGCTTCCTCCCTTCCTTCTATGTCTGTGCAACAGTTTGTGGATGATACCATCCTCTTTGGCATCTCTTCTCTGGTTGAAGCTCGTAGTTGGAAGAATATTTTAAATGACTATGCCAAAGCATCTGGTTAGGGCATAAACTTTCAAAAGAGCAATGTGTACTTTTTTAATACTCTGAATGATCTCTGGAGAAAAATTATTAATATTATTGGTTGTGCTGAAGCTGATCTTCCTGCTATTTATCTTGGCCTCCCTCTTACGGTCAAAGAGGTGTCTCAAGGATTTTGGAATGGAATTCTGGAAAGAACTCAGAAGAAGCAGGTTGGTTGGAAGGGGAAATTACTTAGTAGTGCAGGCAAATTATAGCTTCTACGTGCTTCTTTGCAAGGTATTCCTACTTACTTCCTGTCCCTTTTTAAGATTCCTAGTTTTTTTGTTGACAAATTGGAGCAGATTCAAAGAAAATTCTTATGGACGGGGGTGGAAGACAAACAGAGAATATCTTTGGTTAGTTGGGAGAAAGTTTGTCTTCCCAAATCTCATGGTGGACTTAACATCAGATCTATCAGGAATATGAATGAAGCCCTCCTTTCCAAAATCAACTGGAATTTGATCTACAATCATAAAGAATGGGGGGACATTATGCAAGCTAAGTATCTTCATGGAACTGATCACTTCAGTTTTCTCCAATAGGAAGGGATCCCTCAGGGATCTGTTATCTGGAACAAAATGTTGAAGTCAAGGAGTCTTCTCAAACATGGGCTTAGATGGAAAATGGGGAATGGCAATTCTATTAACTTCTGGAAAGATATCTAGATGAGTGATAAGTCCCTTGTTACTCAAGGGGATTATGAAGTTATTGTTGGCATTGCTAATTAGTTTTTTGGGGATAAAGTCTCCCATTATATGTATAATAATAATGGTATTAGGAGCTGGAAAAACCTATTGGATTGTTGTACTCATCGCCCTGATCTCACTCCTAGGTTGTGGTCTGTTCAACATTTGCTGCAGGGGGTCATAATTCCTCTTTTTCCTCGGGAAGATGAGCTATATTGGTGGCCGGATAAGAAAGGTCATTTCTCTGTTCAGTCTGCTTACCATTTGCTGGTTCCTGAGGTGCATAAAAATGAGATTTAGAGGAAAGTTTGGAATCATAAACTTATACCTAAAATCAACATGTTTTGGTGGGCTACTGTTCATAACAAAATTCTAACTCAAGATAATTTACAGAGGGGATTTACTTTGGTCAATAGGTGTTTTTTGTGCCTAGAGAAGGAGGAAACAGTCTCTCATCTAATTATCCACTGTGATTTTGCTAGGGAAGTCTGGAATATTATTTTAAGGAATTTTGGCATTTAGTGGGTTTGTAATTCTGATATTAAGGAAGTCATTGCCAATTGGTGTCCTACCTTCTCTCATCCATGGCTTGTTGAGCTGTGGAACCAAAATCTGCCCTGTCTGGGTTGGACTTTATGGAAAGAACACAATAATAGAATATTTAGGGTTGCTACAAAAGATACTTCTTAGTTTCTTCATTCCTTTGCTAAGATCTTTATGGAAAGTGTGACTAATTCCCACATCAAAATTGCAGAGAAACTCTTTCTCACGAAGAGGAGCAAATTGCGGCTAATTGGAAGATTCTAAACCAAATTCTGACTCATAATAATTCCAAACAGTTGCAGAGATTAAATACTAGATGGATTCCCCCGAAGCCTAATTGGCTCAAACTAAACTTTGATGGGGCATCTAAGGTGGATGGCAAGGCTAGTGGTGGCGGGATTATAAGGGATGACAAAGGGTGGATGGTTGCTGCTTATGCTGGTGGGATAGGCTTTCAAAGCAACAATTATGCTGAAGCCACTGCTCTTCTATGGGGGGTGAAATTGGCTATTTCTCTTGGTATTAGGCAATTGTATATTCAGGGGGATTCCAAACTGGTTATTGATGTTGTTAATAATGTGTCGACCTGTGGTTGGAAACTGAAAGATATTATAGTGGATATCTAGATCCTGCTGCAGAAGATTCCCAGAGTGGATATTTCTCATATATATAGAGAAGGTAATGGGGTTGCAGATGCTTTTGCTGACTTTGGCCAACAATTTTCAAATTGGCGTTGTTGGTGCCAAGTTAATCAAATCCCTTTAATCATAAGGGACTTAATTCAAAAGGAGGTGATGTGTTGAGGATGAGTCAGTATACTTGGAAAGATAGCTCTCTCTGTTGGCTCTATTGGAAGATGCTGACGTGTATCTTGAAGGACGTGCTTTTTTGTACTTCTCTGCTTAACGTCATTTCTACCTTACTACTCCCTGCTGGTAAGGTGAGTTTCTTATCTGCTAATTATAGCGAATGCCAAAACATTATGATCAAGCATGGGAGGAGTAGGCATCAATTTTGTAAGGCGGCTCTCATTAATTATCATGCGTGCAGATTTATTATCACTATCATTATCCCCAGGCACGTGGTTAATGTTACCTTGCACACTAACTTTGTGAAGTTTTGGGGTTTCTATGCTTTTGTCTGTAAAGCTAATATGGGTGGCGATAGGATCCGAATAGAGCCCGTTTCCTATTGTGAGTTTAAAGACAATGTTGTGGTTTGGCACTACTGTAAGGAAGGCAGTATCAGCCCTTACTTGGATTGACTTAATGGTTATGATGAAAATCTGTCAGAACAATTTGCTAAGTCTTGGGAAAATCATCGAGTCACTGTGGGGGGAATTGGGTTTGAGATTTCTAAGAGTGTTATTGCTATGGCCTCTGGCCTGTCGACTCAGGGGACTAAACTGCAAAGGAAAGATAAAGTGGTGGATCATTCTAACCAGAAGTTATTCCTTGGGGAAGGTGAAGAACTTGTTCCTTATCAGGGAGGTTTCAATCGTGCTAAGATGCCTGAGCCGTGGGATGGGCTGTGTTTCCTCCTTATGAAGTACTTCACTTTGGAGGGGCATTTTACCAGGTTCTACAATTATCATCTTCCTCTTCTGAATCACTTTAGACGTAATGCTCATATTAGTTTCCCATTTTATTTACTGTCTTCCCTTGAGCATTCAGTTCTTAGGGTTAGAACTAAGATGGCCAAGAAACCTTCCAAGAAACCCATTCCCCTGCACCAGGGTCTCATCCTCTGCCTTTACAATTTCCACCTTGCCTTGGAGCCACCTAAGCCTATCCAGACTCATAGTGGGGAAATGTCTGCCAACCTAGATGACACTGCTATTTTTGAAGAGTCATCCCCCTCCCCTGTTTCTCCTAAGATGAAAGGGGTTTCATTTTCTACTAATGAGGAGATTCCCATGGTGACCACTACCAACACTCCGGTCTCTAAAGTTAGTGCAAAGAGCAAGAAGATGAAAATAAGAGAGGTGGAAGAGGATATTGTGGGGGTTCCTGTGGGGACCCCTAAAAATCTTTGCAGTACCCCTGTGGGACAGGGCAATAAATCTAATTTGTCTGCTAAGGATATGAAGGAGGGCTTTTCCTCTGGGGTTAGGTGGTCGGGGAGGATTGCTAGAAAATCGACACCCAAAGCTAAACTTATTGATTATTCTGAGAGTGCGTCTAATGAGTCCACTCAGGGTGATGAGGCCAAGGTCATGGAAGTTCAGGAGATTTATGAGGATGCTGATGGTAAGAATGGGAATAAACTGACGAAGGCTTCTGGTGGTACTATTGGCGATTCTAAGGATAATGTTGACGAAGGGGGAAAAATGTTTGTAGAGGAAGCTGCTGATGAAATGGAGGCAGATGCTAGTTACAGGAATGACCTTGCTGTCTTGAGCGGCCATGTTGAGAAGTTGGAGCAGTCCTTTTCCACTATGCTCAGACGTGCTATTTTACTTAATCTTTCCGTGCTGCAAGATGTGGGGGCTACTGCTATTGTTGACAAAGATGAGAACTCCAAAAAGATGGATGAATTTATTGAAGCCATGGCTAAAAGATGGGAGAATCTGTCTCCTTAGTTCTAGTCTCTTTTATGTTGTTGCTTCTCTGCTACTTTATATATACTGTCTTTTGACTGGTTTTTCTGTCTATGTTGTATATGCTGGTTAAGTGGGTTATGTTGTAACTGTTTTGAGGCTCTTTTGTGCTGATGCGTCTAGGGTTTCTTTTTGCTATTTTGTAAGGGTTCGGCCCCTTGTTTTAGCCACCTTATATAATCAAAAACATCCTTGGTAATCTTGAATGGTTTTAACAACCATAGGAATTCATCATGCATCTGGCTCAAAATATATCGCACCCACTCACTTTCATCAAACATCAGAAATTCAATCACTTGTAGAAAATGTTTGCTTTCCAGGGTTTTAAATTCTGGTTTTAGCTCATAGTTATCATCCTTTAGATGGTTCTCAAACAATTCTAGCAATCTCAAATTTCCAAATTCATCTACATTACAATGGATGTATGCCCTAATATCTTCAACATGTAATACTCCGTATGGGACACCAGAAAATGCACCTAATGGTTCGACTTAGACATACTTGTAAGTATGCTTCTTAAATTTTGGACGGGACCTTTCAGTTATTTCAACAACTAAGGGTGTAGCCATTTGCAGAGATTGAAATTTCAAAGAGATTTCACAGAAACTGGAAATACCTTATTCCACAAGTTAAGGTTTTGCTTGGAAATCCTCTTCGCGCTTCAACTCTTGGAAATTTTCAGCTCAAAACTCGTTCACTTCTTTTCTCCTTGGATGTAAAGTGATTCAAATGAAGGATGAATGACCTTTTTAAGTTCCACAAAATCTAATTTGTCTTTGTAGTAAATGCTCTTCCCTAACACATCCGGTTACACTATTTCTACATACAGTTGACCTTCAATTGCTCCACAAATCATTGAATTCACTTCTTTTCTTCTAGAAGTTCTTTCAAAAGATTTACAGTGCCCCAAATTATCTTTTCCCATCGTGGCAAATTTAGGCACCCACTTAATGGCTAGGGGAATTTGATTTTTAATATAGCTCCCCCTGAGCCAGAGCTCCTAATTTAGTTCCCAGAGGAATTACCAGCACCGGATTCTGGTGCAGACCCATCACCACTGTTCATTACACCTTTCTTCACCCAAATTTTGTTCATTTTATTTTGAATCTCATCCGCATCCACTTTGCCCTTTCCTTTATCTTATTTCTGATCTCTGTTTACCGGACCTCTTCTTTTATTATTACTGCTTCTGCAGAATCTTGCAATATGACCGGATTTGTTACAGTTAAAATACACAATCTTGTTTTTTTGACAATCACATGTTGGAGCAGGTTTAGATCTACACTGTATTGCAATATGCCCAACCTTATTGTAGGTAAAACATCTTCCATTGAACACTTTCTTGTTCTTTTGAGAATTCATTAATTCATTTCTATATTCCTCAGCCCTATGACCTATTCTCTTGCAATTAAAGCATTGACCGAAGAAAGATGATGTATTTTGATTTACCTGACTTCTACATTGATTGGCTCTATGACCATATCTATGACCTTTGAAGCAATTGCCATTGAAAGATGGATACCTTTGAGCATTAGGTTGTCTTACCAGAGGTCTTCTAGGTTTGTTTCTCCCATTTCTTGATTGAAAGTTTCTTTGTCCAGATCCTGAGCTTTCACCTTTTTCATACCTAAGACCATGCTTATCATTAGCCTTCTTCTGACTCTCAAGTAGCACTTCAAGTTTAGTTGAGCTTATCTTGAATTTCTCCTTATATTCATTTGCAACTTCTAGGTCATGTCTGAGAATAACAATTTGTCTTTCAAGTTCCTCATTAAATCTACATTCTTATAGGTCAGATTTAAGGTGACCAATTGTTTTGTCCATTCTACAACATTCTTCAGTTCTTTCCTTTAGAGTTTGATTTAATTCTTCTTCAATCTTCTTCCTTTGCTTAATTTCTTTGGTTAGCCTCATTACCCCAAATTCCATTTCATGTTTTAGAATAGAAACTTCTTTTGTCAGCTTTTCACATTCCTTAGTCTTTTCTTCCAAAGCTTCATTCAAGCCATTAGCTTCAGTAAGATTAGGTATCTGTTGAAGTAGTTCTTTTCTCTTTTCCATAGATTTCTTAAGTTTCTCTTTCAACATCTCAATGCAATCATCAGCATCTTTAAGGTTCTCTTTCAGTTCTCTTACTTCTGCTTTGGACTGATCAAGATCTTCTAATGCCAATTAAAGTTGATCCTGGAGTGAACCCATTGAAACTCTTTCCCAAATCTTTCTTCAGCTGTTAAGCTTCTTCCAAGGAACCTTTCTCTGATACCAATTGTTGAAATTAGGGCAAACAACTGAGAGGGGGGGTGAGTCAGTTGTCTCAAAACTTTAATGCTTGCTGCAGTTAATTCTTCTTTACCACTTATTAATAATTAAATTATACAACCATGAAAAGCAAGAATCAATAGCACATAAGCAGAAACATAAATGACACACTTGACACCAAGATTTTTAATGTGGAAACCTGGTTAAGGAAGAAACCATAGTGGGGGTTAACCCACAAAGATTATACTTTGTTAAAATTATTACAAATGGGAAGGCACATGCCTTCGGGCTCACTACCCAGAGCTCACTGCTCAAAGAGGCTCACTACCTACAAGAATGATTACAAGAAGATTACAGATTGCTTGAACTGATGAATAGCATCTGCCAATACAAGAATTTAGTTCTGGTTAAGTACATAATACTAACTTTGTACACTTCATCTTTACTCTGTCCTGTTTTACTGTTCTGCCATAATCTAAACCTTAGATCTCTTCTTTTTCCCTCTTCTTTTTGCCTTTTTCGCACTTCCTATCACATCACATCACTATCACACTTAATTCATTCGAATCAATCGGCTATATATATTCACCTCAAGGAATTCAATCACCTTTCTATTGGCCTTATGAAGAACTTAACAAACAATACAAATACTCTGTTCTGTCGGCTGAATGCACACACCAATATTGATGCGTACCAGAAATAACACTTGCAGGTCACCATACATGTCCGCCACTAACATTATATCTCATACGCAACTCACCAAAAGACTTCTACTAGGTCCGCACAATGATCTAACACAAGTCAGCCTATTCTTCACTGAATTGTTCTGTCATATTAGGAACCGGTACTCATATACTCATAACTTTTAATCCCTTTGTCACTGGAAGCTGAAATCTTGGATTTGGATTGTCCTGACATTCCTCTACACTCCTTCATATTCGTAACACATAATGATTAACTGGAGAGATCCGTTGACCAAACTACTGAACTTTGTCATATACTCTGTTTCTGGCTACCCAGAGTTAGATAAATTCTCATTCTGTCTTCCGGTATGAACAAATTATGTTATGCGGATGTGTGGAATAGTTTTAGTTGCCACTAATGACAACACCCGTCATGCATAGCAATGTCTCTTGCCAACAATTCAAAGTTTCCAATAGGTTAAGAATATAAGAATTTACTATTTTTAATAAGTCTTTATCAGAGAAGCGATTGATTTTGAGATTTGTGTTTTTGGATACCCATTTGTTTGAATAAAGATTTAGAACCATCAAAGTTTCCAATAGGCTAAGAATACCAGAATTTACTATTTTTTGAAAGTTTTTTTATCAGAGAAGCGATTCAACCCAAGATTTGTGTTTTTTTATACCCATTTGCTTGAATAATGATTCAAAACCTTCAAAAGTTTCCAACAGGTGAAGAATACCAGAATTTACTATTTTTTAATGTCTTTATCAAAGAAGTGATTGAGCTCAAAAAATTTTCCTAATTTTTCAAAATTTGTGTTTTTGGATACCCTTTTGCTTGGATAATAATTCATAATCTTCAAACTTTCCAACGGCCTAAGAATACCAGAATTTGCTATTTTTAGTAAGTCTTTATCAGCGAAGCAGTTGAGCTCAAGATTTGTGTTTTTGGATACCCATTTGCTTGAATAATGATTCAGAACATTCAAAGTTTCTAATGGGCTGACAATGTCAGAATTTACTATTTTTAGTGTCTTTATTAGAGAAGCAGTTTAAGCCCGAAATTTTCCCATTTTTTAAAAATTTGTGTTTTTAGATACCCATTTGCTTGAATAATGATTCAAAACCTTTAAAATTTCAAATGAACTAAAAATACCAGAAATTATTATTTTTATTAAATCTTTATCAAAAAAGTGGTTGAGCCCGAAATGTTTTCCAATTTTTCAAAATTTGTGTTTTTGGATACCCATTTGCTTGAATAATCATTTAGAACCTTCAAAGTTTCCAATGGGTTAAGAATACCAGAATTTACTATTTTTAGTAATTCTTTATCAGAGAAGCGGTTGATTACGAGATTTATGTTTTTGGATGCCCATTTGCTTGAGTAATGATTCAAAACTTTTAAGTTTCGAACTGGCTCAGAATACCATAATTTTCTATTTTTAGTAAGGTTTTATTAGAGAAGCGGTTGAGCCAAGGATTTGTCTCTTTGAATACCCATTTGCTTGAATAATTATTCAAAACCTCCAAAGTTTCCAACCGACTAGGAATACCAGAATTTATAATTTTTAATAATAATTCAGAGCCTTCAAAGTTTCAATGGGCTAAAGAATACCAGAATTTACTATTTTTAGTCAGTGTTTATCACAGAAGCCGTTGAGACTGAGATTTGTGTTTTTGGATACCCATTTACTTGAATATTGATTCAAAACCTTGAATGTTTCTGAGGAGCTAAGAATATCAGAATTTACTATTTTTAGTAAGTCTTTATCACAGAAATGGTGGAGCCCAAAATTTTTCTCAATTTTTCAAAATTTCTATTTTTGGATACCCATTTGTTCAAATAATGATTCAATATCTTTAAAGTTTCAGACGGGCTAAGAATACAAGAATTTACTATCTTTAGTAAGTCTTTATCAAAAAAGCGGTTGAGCATGAAATGTTTTCCAATTTTTAAAATTTGTGTTTTTGGATACCCATTTGCTTGAATAATAATTCAGATCCTTCATAGTTTCCAATGGGCTAAGAATACCAGAATTTACTATTTTTAGTAAGTCTTTATCAGAGAAGCAGTTGAACTTGAAATTTTTCACCATTTTTCAAAATTTTTGTTTTTGGATACCCATTTGCTTGAATAATGATTCAGAACTTTAAAAGTTTCCAAGGGGCTAAGAATACCATAATTTACTATTTTTAGTAAGTCTTTATTAGAGAAGCGGTTGAGCTCAAAAATTTTGTTAATTTTTCAAAATTTGTGTTTTTGGATACTGATTTACTTGAATAAAGATTCGAAACATTCTAAGTTTCCAACAGGTTAAAAGTATCAAAATTTACTATTTTTACTAAGTCTTTATCAGAGAAGTGGTTGACCCCAAGATTTGTGTTTTTGGATACCCATTTACTTGAATAATGATTTGAAACCTTCAAAGTTTCCAACGGGCTAAGAATACTAAAATTTACTATTTTTAGCAAGTCTTTATCACAGAAGCGACTTAGCTTGAAATTTTTCCCAATTTTTAAAAATTTGTGTTTTTGGATACCATTTGATTGAATAATGTTTCAGAACGTTCAAAGTTTCCAATGGGCTAAAATACCAAAATTTACTATTTTTAGTAAGTCTTTATCAAATAAGTGGTTGAGACCGAAATTGGTCTTTTTGGATACCCATTTGCTTGAACAATGATTCAGAACATTCAAAGTTTCCAACAGGCTAAGAATTTCAGAATTTACTATTTTTAGTAAGTCTTTATTAGAGAAGCGATTGAGCCCGAGATTTGTGCTGTTGGATACCCATTTGTTTGAATAATGATTCACAAGCATCAAAGTTTCCAAGAGGGTAAGAATACCAGAATTTACTATTTTTTGTAAGTATTTATCAGAGAAGCAGTTGAGTCAAAGATTTATGTTTTTGATACCTATTTTCTTGGATAATGATTCAAAACCTTCAAAGTTTCCAATGGGGTTAGAATACTAGAATTTACTATTTTTAATAAGTCTTTATCAGAGAAGTGATTGAGCTCAAAAAAAATTCTAATTTTTCAAAATTTGTGTTTTTAGGTACCCATTTACGTGAATAAGTCTTTATCAGGGAAGCGGTTGAGCTTGAGACTTGTGTTTTTGGATACCCATTTGCTTGAATAATGATTCAAAACCTTCAAAGTTTCTGATGGGCTAAGAATAGTAGAATTTACTATTTTTAGTAGGTCTTTATGAGACAAGTGGTTGAGCCTGAAATTTTTCCCAATTTTTTAAAATTTGTTATTTTTGATACCCATTTGCTTGAATAATGATTCAAAACCTTTAGAATTTTAAATGGCCTAAGAATACCATAATTTATTATTTTTAGTTCATCTTTATCAAAAAATAGTTAGGCCTGAAATGTTTTTTTTCCAATTTTTCAAAATTTGTATATTTGGATACCCATATTGTTTGAATAATAATTTAGAACCTTCAAAGTTTCCAATGGGCTAAGAATACTAGAATTTACTATTTTTAGTAAATCATTATCAGAGAAGCGGTTGAGCACAAGAATTGTGTTTTTTGGATACCCATTTTCTTGAATAATGATTCAGAACCTTCAAATTTTCCAACTAGTTAAGAATACCAGAATTTACTATTTTTAGTAAGTTTTTAACAGAGAAGCGATTGAGCACGAGATTTGTTTTTTTGAATACCCATTTGCTTGAATAATGATTTAGAACCTTCAAAGTTTCCAATGTGCTAAGAATACCAGAATTTATTATTTTTAATAATGACTCAAAACCTTCAAAGTTTCTGACGGGCTAAGAATACCAGAAGTGGTTGAGCCTGAGATTTATGTTTTTGGATACCTATTTATTTGAGTAATGGTTTAGAACCTTCAATATTTCCAACGGGCTAAGAATACCAGAATTTACTATTTTTAGTAAGTCTTTATCAAAGAAGCTATTGAGCCTAAGATTTATGTTTTTGGATACCTATTTGCTTGAATAATGATTTAGAACCTTAAAAATTTCCAATAGCCTATGAATACCAGAATTTACTATTTCTAGAACTATTTATAACAGAAGCGATTAAGGCTAAAATTTTTTCCAATTTTTTAAAATTTGTGTTTTTGGATACCCATTTGCTTGAATAATGATTCAGAAACCCTCAAAGTTTTCAACGGGCTAAGAATACCAGAATTTACTATTTTAAGTAAGTCTTTATGAGAGAAGCAGTTGAGGCTGGAATTTTTCCTAATTTTTCAAAATTTGTGTTTTTGTATACCCATTTGCTTGAATAATGATTCATAACCTTTAAGGTTTCCAATGGACTAAGAATACCAGAATTTACTATTTTTAGTAAATTTTTATCAAAGAAGTAGTGTGAGCCCGAAATTTTTTCCAACTTTTTAAAATTTGTGTTTTTGGATACCCATTTGTTTGAATAATGATTTAGAATCTTCAAAGTTTCCAATGAGCTAAGAATACTAGAATTCACTATTTTTAGGAAGTCTTTATCAGAGAAGCGGTTGAGCCTGAGATTTGTGTTTTTGGATACCCATTTGCTTGACTAATAATTCAGAACACTCAAAGGTTCCAATGTGATAAGAATACCAGAATTAACTATTTTTAGTAAGTCTTTATTATGTTTTATTCTGCGACAAGTGAAAACTAAGCTAGGATCTGATGTCAGTCATATATCACATGCATTCCAGTCGATAGATGATCGAAGATCAAAATAGCAGAATGGAGAGAGAATCTAAAAATAGAGAAAAATAGAGATAATGCAAGAGAATTTGAGAATACTCTTGATACTGTCAAAGAGATTTCACCGAACTAGTATTCGAACTAGTGAATAATTACATCCAAGAGGTGTAATAACATCTAACTACCCTAAATAGGTGGGAGGTTTTACCTACTTGGTAAATGACAAAACATGTGTCATAACCTCCTCAAGTGAAGATAGAAAAGAGGTGGCATATAAAGCCAAAGAGTGTGAAAACTCTAACTACCCCATAACCTACTCAGGTAAGGACATAATAGTGGTTATGAGAGGTGGCATAAAAAGCTAAAAAGGGATGTGTAACTCAACTACCCATGTGTGGGAGAGAGTTACACATGTAGCTGATGTATTTAGCCACGTGTCCTCATATTAACCACGAATAATAAACCTAAGAAAGCTTAATAATGTGTAGGAAAAAGAAATATCCTTAAGGAAAATAAAAAACATACACTAACACCCCCCTTAAGCATAGCTTAGGTGAGTGAAAAGATATGGATCCCAGCAAGGGAAGCCTAGTGAGGTACCCACATACAAAGAATTCCCCCCAAAAGAGAAGAAGCCCCCCCACAAAGGAATAGCCCCCCAAATAGAGAGAGAAAACACCCTCCCAGAGTAAAGAGAGAAGCGAAGGACTAAGAAGCCCCTCCTGAAGTAGACATTGGCCACACCCTAGTAAAGATCATAGATGAAGGAACTTCCTCTCAGTGAAGGGTTTGGTGAAGATGTCTGCGATCTGCTCTGATGTCTAGATATACCTGAGATCAATGATGTTTGCATGAATCAGCTCTAGAATGTAGTGCATATGTATCCCAATGTGTTTGGTCCTCTGGTGATGGACTGGCTTCTTTGAGATCTGAATTGCACTCTGATTATCACAAAATATGATTGTGGGATTTTTGAATGAAATGCCAAACTCAGTGAGAATATTCTGAAGCTAGATGGCCTCAGTGGTGGCATTAACTGCCCCTTGATACTCAGCCTTTATAGATGAAAGAGCAATAGCAGTCTGCTTCTTACTTGACCAACAAACTGGACCAGAACCAAGTGAGAAGTAATACCCTTAAGTGGACTTACGATCTTGAGAATCTCCTGCCCAATCTGAATCTATGTATACCACCAAGTCAAATTCCATGCCCGCTGCATAATGAATCCCATAGCTGTGAGTTCCCTGAATATAGTGGAGGATCCACTTAGCTTCTTTCCAATGCAACTCATGTGGCTTCTGGATAAACCAAGAGACCATGCCCATGGCATATGAAATGTTAGGCCTTGTGTGAGTTAGATAGATGAGACTCCCAACAAGCTATCAGCATAAAGTGCCATCAACTAAGGGTGAAGAACACTTAGCATCAAGTTTGACCCCTGGCAGTAATTGAGTCGGTGTAGGATTACAGTCAGCCATGCGAAATCTGGAGAGCATATCAAGTGCATACTTGGGTTGTGCCATGAAAATACCTAAAGAAGACTAAGTGATCTCAATCCCTAGGAAGTAGTGCAAAAGACCCAAGTCTGACATCAGAAATCAATTATGTAGAGCAATTTTCATTGCTTTAATGGTGGATGAGTGACTCCCTGTGATCAACAAGTCATCGACATAAAGAACCAGAAATGTCAGAGTATCATCCTACTATAGAATGTACGTTTGGATCATAATGGTATCAAGTGAACCCAACTAACAAAAGGAAGGAGTCCATCTTGGCATACCAGACCCGAGGAACTTGTTTGATGCCATAGAGAGACTTCCGAAGTTAACAAACCAATGAAGGATCTTGAACGAACCCCTATGGCTGCTCCATGTAGATTTCTTCCTGAAGGTTACCATGAAGAAAAGCACTCTTCACGTCCATCTGATGAACTTCCCAATGATGGGTTGTAGCTATAGCAAGTACAAGTCAGATGGAATTTATTTTAGCTACTGGCGCAAAAGTCTCAGAGTAGTCAATCCTGGGCACCTGGGAGAATCCTTTACTGACCAAGCGAGCCTTATGCTTGTCAACCAACCCATCTGCTGTAAATTTTATCTGATAGATCCACTTGCATCAAACAAGTTTTCTTCCCTTAGGAAGAGGGACTAAATCCCATGTATGATTCCTTTCCAAGGAACTGATCTCTTCATGCATTGTTGCATCTCACTCAGGGACACCAGAAGCTTCTCAAAAAGTCTATGGATTAGAGGTTGAAGCAACGAAGAGATGTGGAGCCTGTTGAAATTGTGACCTTGTTCTTCTTGTATCTGAAGGATCACCAACCCAATCACCTATTGATTGCAAAGTTTGATGAGCCCAAAGAGGCCTTGTGGTAGGAGAATCTGGAGGAGAATCATCAACCTTTGAATGATGACTGGGAGAAGAGGGTGGATCCTCATCATCACTATCACCATCTGAAGTGGAGGAAGAAGACTCCTCATGTGGATTAGGAGGATTAAGATCCTCTGAAGAACTATCATCATGATGCAATGTCTCCAATGTAATTGTTGATGGAGAAGTGGTAGAAGAAGAACTGGAAGAGTCCTCAAAATGAACACTCCTCTCAATGAACAACTCATGAGTTGTAGGTTGGAGAAGCATGTAGCCCTTGACACTATCTGGGTATCCAACAAATATGCAAGGTTTACTCTGTGGATCCATACCCTTGCATTTCTCTACTAGAATGTGGGCCCATGCAGGAGAACCAAACACTTGGAAGTGCTTAACTATGGGTTTCTAACCGGTCCAAGCTTGAAAAGGAGTTACCCCCTTCACAACTTTGTGAGGAATGTGGTTTTGGATGTAACACGCATAGTTGATGGCCTCTGCCTAGTACTAAGGTGCCATAGACCTGGAGTGAATGATACAATTGGCCATCTCTTTCAAGGACATGTTCTTGCATTTTGCAACACCATTCTGTTGTGGACTATAAGTAATTGTGTGCTAAAGGTCAATGCCCTTAGAGGCACAAAATTGCTCAAACCTATGGTCGACATATTCTCCCCCATTATCTATATGCAGAACCTTGATGGCCTTCCTAGAATTTTTCTCTGGAAAAGCTTTGAAGTCTAGAAAAGATTCAAAGACCTCAGACTTTTGTTTAAGAAAAAATATACCCAAGTATATCTAGAAAGATCATCAATGAATGTCAGAACATATCGAGCCCTGCTGAAAGATTGATGTGGAAATGGTCCAACAAAGTCACTGTGTACCAACTCTAGAAGCTGTGTGTCCCTCCAAGCTTTGCCTTTGTCATACTTCTCCTTAGGATTTTTACCAAGAATGCATCCCTGGAAAACTCCATCAGAAAATTGAACTGAAGGCAACCCTGAAACCATGTCTTGTTGATTGAGCTGCTGTAAGTAGTGGTAATTCAAGTGGCTAAATCGCTGATGCCACTGATACAATCGAGACTGATGATCTGCTTTTCCCATAGCAACTATAGACCCATCATGCAACTCACTGATTACCACATTATTATGGACTGTAGAAATCTGATGTCTATCAAGCTAAGAATATTAGAATTTACTATTTTAAGTAAGTCTTTATCAAAGAAATGGTTGAGTTCAAAATTTTTCTGATTTTTTAAAATTTATGTTTTTAGATACCCATTTGTTTGAATAATGATTCATAACCTTCAAAGTTTTCCAACTAGTTAAGAATACCAGAATTTACTATTTTTACTAAATTTTTATCAGAGAAGTGGTTGAGCCTAAGATTTATTTTTTTAATACAGATTTGCCTCAATAATGATTCACAACCTTCAAAGTTTCTAACACGCTAAGAATACCAGAATTTACTATTTTTAGTAAGTCTTTATCATAGAAGTGGTTGAGCCTGAGATTTGTGTTTTTGGATACACATTTGTTTGAATAGTGATTCAAAACCCTCAAAGTTTCTGACGAGCTAAGAATACCAAAATTTACTAGTTTTAGTAAGTATTTATCACAGAAACGGTTGAGCCTGAAATTTTCCCAACTTTTCAAATTTTGTGTTTTTGGATACCCATTTGTTTGATTAATAATTCAAAATCTTTAAAGTTTCAAATGGCCTAAGAATACTAGAATATACTACTTTTAGTAAGTTTTTATAAAAAAAGTGGCCGAGCGCGAAATGTTTTCCATTTTTTCAAAATTTATGTTTTTAGATACCTATTTGCTTGAATAATAATTCAGAACCTTCATAGTTTCCAATGGGCTAAGAATATCAGAATTTACTATTTTTAGTAAGTCTTTATCAGAGAAGTAGTTGAGCCTGAAGCTTTTCTTAAATTTTTAAAAATTTTGTTTTTGGATATCCATTTCCTTGAATAATGATTCAGAACTTTAAAAGTTTCCAACGGGCTACGAATACTAGAATGTACTATTTTTAGTAAGTTTTTATCAGAGAAGCGGTTGAGCCCGAAATTTTTCTCAATTTTTTAAAATTGGTGTTTTTGGATACTGATTTAATTGAATAAAGATTCGAAACCTTCAAAGTTTCCAAAAGGTTAAGAATACTAGAATTTAATATATTTACTAAGCCTTTATTAGAGAAGCGGTTGACCCCAAGATTTGTGTTTTTAGATACCCATTTGCTAGAATAATGAATCAAAACATTCAAAGTTTCCAACATATTAAAAATACTAGAATTTACTATTTTTAATAAGTCTTTATCTAAGAAGTGGTTGAGCCTGAGATTTGTCCTTTTAGATACCCATTTGATTGAATAATGATTTAGAACATTCAAAGTTTCCAATGGGCTAAGAATATTAGAATTTACTATTTTTACTAAGTCTTTATCAAAGAAGTGACCAAGATTTGTGTTTTTGGATACCCATTTGCTTGATTAATAATTCAGAAGCATCAAAGTTTCCAACAGGCTATGAATACTAGAATTTACTATTTTTAGTAAGTATTTATCAGAGAAGAGTCTGAGTCCAAGATTTGTGTTTTTTGATACCCATTTGCTTGAATAATGCTTCAAAACCTTCAAAATTTCTAACGGGATAAGAATACTAGAATTTACTATTTTTAATAAGTCTTTATCGGAGAAGCGATTGAGCTCGAAAATTTTCCTAATTTTTTAAAATTTGTGTTTTTGGATACCCATTTACTTCGATAACGATTCAGAATATTCAAAGTTTCCAACGAGCTAAGAATACTAGAATTTACTATTTTTAGTAAGTCTTTATCAAGGAAGCCATTGAGCTCCATATTTGTATTTTTGGATACACATTTGATTGAATAATGATTCAGAATCTTCAAAGTTTCCAATGGGCTAAGAATACCAGAACTTACTATTTTTAGCAGGTCTTTATTAGAGAGGTGGTTGAGCCCAAATTTTTCTCAATTTTTTAAAATTTGTGTCTTTGATACCCATTTTCTTGAATAATGATTCAGAATTTATTATTTTTACAAAGTCTTTTTTAGAGAAGCGGTTGACCCTAAGATTTGTGTTTTTGGAAACCCATTTGCTTGAATAATGATTTAGAACCTTCACAGTTTCCAACGGGTTAAGAATATCAAAATTTACTATTTTTAGTAAGTCTTTATCATAGAAATGATTTAGATAGAAAATTTTCCCAATTTTTTAAAATTTTAGTTTTTGGGTACCCATTTGCTTCAATAATGATCCAGAACCATCAAGGTTTCCAACGGGCTAAAAATGCTAGAATTTAATATTTTTAGTAAGTCTTTATCAGAGAAGTGGTTGAGCTCGAGATTTGTGGTTTTCGATACCCATTTGCTTGAATTATGATTTAGAACATTTAAAGATCCCAACAGGCTAACAATATCAGAATTTACTATTTTCAGTAAATCTTTATCAGAGAAGCAGTCGAGCCCATGATTTGTGTTTTTGGATACCCATTTGTTTGAATAATGATTCAAAACCTTCAAAGTTTCCAATGGGCTAAGAATACCAGAATTTATTATTTTTAATAAGTTTTTATCAGAGAAGTGATTGAAATCAAAAAATTTTCCTAATTTTTTAAAATTTGTGTTTTTGGATACCAATTTGCTTGGATATTGATTCAAAATTTTCAAAGTTTCCAACAGGCTAAGAATACCAGAATTTACTATTTTTAGTGTCTTTATCAGGGATGCAGTTCAACTCGAGATTTATGTTTTTGGAAACCCATTTGCTTGAATAATGATTCAGAACCTTCAAAGTTTCTAATAGGCTAACAATATCAAAATTTACTATTCTTAGTAGGTCTTTATAATGATTTAGAATCTTTTAAGAACCTTCAAAGTTTCCAACTGGCTAAGAATACCATAATTTACTATTTTTAGTAAGTTTTTATCAGAGAAGTAATGCAGCCTGAGATTTACTTTTTTTGAGTATTCGTTTGCTTGAATAATGATTCAAAACTTTCAAAGTTTCCAATAGGCTAAGAATACCAGAGTTTACTTTTTCAATAAGTCATTACTAGAGAAGCAGTTGAATATGACATTTATGTTTTTGGATACCCATTTGGTTGAATAATGATTCATAACCTTCAAAGTTTTCAACTGGCTAAGAATACGAGAATTTACTATTTTTAGTAAGTCTTCATCAAAGAAGAAGTTGAGCCCGAATTTTTTCTCAATTTTTCAAAATTTTTGTTTTTGGATACCCGTTTTCTTGAATAATAATTTAGAACTTTAAAAGTTTCCAATGGGCTAAAAATAACAAAATTTACTATTTTTAATAAGTCTTTATCAGAAAAGAGGTTGAGATTGAAATTTTTCTTAATTTTTCAAATTTTGTGTTCTTGGATACCGATTTGCTTGAATAAAGATTCGAAACCTTCAAAGTTTCCAATAGGCTAAGATTACCAAAATTTACTATTTTTACTAAATCTTTATCAGAGAAACGGTTAACCCCAATAGTTGTGTTTTTGGATACCAATTTGCTTGAATAATGATTCAGAACCTTCAAAATTTCCAACGAGCTAAGAATACCATAATATACTTTTTTTGTAATTATGTATCAGAGAAGCGATTTACCTCAAAAATTTTCCCAATTTTTCAAAATTTTTGTTTTTGAATACCCATTTGTTTGAAAAATGATTTAGAACCTTCAAGATTTCCAATGGCCTAAAATACCAGAATTTACTATTTTTAGTAAGTCTTTATTAGAGAAGTGGTTGAGCCCGAGATTTATATTTTTGGATACTTATTTGCTTGAATAATGATTTAGAACATTCAAAGTTTCAACGGGATAAGAATATTAGAATTTACTATTTTAGTAAGTCTTTACTATTTATGTCTTTGGATACTCATTTGCTTGAATAATGATTCAGAACCATCAAAGTTTCGAACAAGCTAAGAGTGCCAAAATTTACTATTTTGATTTGTGTTTTTTGTTACCTATTTGCTTGAATAATGATTCAAAACCTTCAAAGTTTACAACGGGTTAAGAATACCAAAATTTACTATTTTTAATAACTCTTTATTAGAGAAGCGATTGAGCTTGAAGTTTTTTCTAATTTTTTAAAATTTGTGTTTTTGGATACTCGTTTGCTTGGATAATGATTAAGAATCTTCAAAATTTCCAATAGGCTAAGAATACCAGAATATACAATTTTTAGTAAAAATTTATCAGGGAAGCGGTTGAACTTGAGATTTGTGTTTTTTGATACCCATTTGGTTGAATAATGATTCAGAGAGCCTTCAAAGTTTCATATGGGCAAAGAATACAAGAATTTACTATTTTTAGTAGGTCTTTATCAGAAAAGTGGTTGAACTCAAAATTTTTCTAAATTTTTTAAAATTTATGTTTTTGGATACCCATTTGCTTGAATAATGATTCAGAACATTTAAAATTTTAAATGGCCTAAGAATACCAGAATTTATTACTTTTAGTAAATCTTTATCAAAAAAGCGATTGATTTCGAAATGTTTTCTATTTTTTTTAAATTTGTGTTTTTGGTACCCATTTGCTTGAATAATAATTTAAGAATACCAAAATTTACTATTTTTAGTAAGTCTTTATCAGAGAAGCAATTGAGCACAAGATTTATATTTTTGGATACCCATTTGTTTGAATAATGATTCAGAACCTTCAAAGTTTCCAACTAACTAAGAATATCATAATTACTATTTTTAGTAAGCTTTTATCAGAGAAGCAGTTGAACCCGAGATTTGTTTTTTGGATACCACATTTAATTGAATAATATTTCAGAACCTTCAAAGTTTCCAACGGGCTAAGAATACCGGAATTTACTATTTTTAATAATGATTCGGAACCTTCAAAATTTCCAACGGGCTAAGAATGCTAGAATTTACTATTTTTAGTAAGTCTTTATTACATAAGCGGTTTAGCCCGAGATTTGTGTTTTTGGATACCCATTTGTTTAAATAGTGATTCAGAACTTTCAAAGTTTCCGATGGACTAATAATACCAAAATTTACTATTTTTAGTAAGTTTACATCAGAGAACCAGTTTAGCCCGAAAGTTTTCCTAATTTTTTAAAATTTTTATTTTTGGATACCCATTTGTTTGAATAATGATTTAGAACATTTAAAGTTTCAAATGGGGTAAGAATACCAGAATTTACTATTTTTAGTAAGTCTTTATCAAAAAAGCGGTTGAGCCTGAAATGTTTTCAAAATTTTTAAAATTTTTATTTTTGGGTACCCATTTGCTTGAATAATAATTGAGATCCTTCATAGTTTCCAACGGGTTAAGAATACCAAAATTTACTATTTTTAATAAGTTTTTATCAGAGAAGCGGTTGAGCCCGAAATTTTTCTCAATTTTTCTCAATTTTTGTTTTTGGATACCCATTTGCTTCAATAATGATTCAGAACTTTAAAAGTTTCCAATGGACTAACAATACCAGAATTTACTATTTTTAGTAAGTCTTTATCAGAGAAGCAGTTGAGTCTGAATTTTTTCTAAATTTTTTTAAATTTGTGTTTTTGGATACCGATTTGCTTGAATAAAGATTTGAAACCATCTAAGTTTCCAATAGGTTAAGAATATCAGAATTTACTATTTTTACTAAGTCTTTATCAAAGAAGCGGTTGACCCCAAGATTTATGTTTTTGTATACCCATTCACTTGAATAATGATTCAGAACTTTCAAAGTTTCCAACGGGCAAAGAATACCAGATTTTACTATTTTTAGTAAGTCTTTATCAGAGAAGCGGTTCAACCCAAAATTTGTTTTTTTATACCCATTTGCTTGAATAATGATTCAAAACCTTCAAAGTTTATAACAGGCTAAGAATACCAGAAATTACTATTTTTAATAAGTTTTTGTTAGATAAGCAATTGAGCTCAAAAAAATTTCTTAATTTTTTAAAATTTATGTTTTTGGATACCCATTTGCTTGGATAATGATTCAGAATATTCAAAGTTTCCGATAGGCTAAGAATATTAGAATTTACTATTTTTAGTAAGTCTTTATCAGGGAAGTGGTTGAGCTTGAGATTTGTGTTTTTGGATACCAATTGGCTGGAATAATGATTCAGAACCTTCAAAGTTTCCCATAAGCTAAGAATACCAGAATTTACTATTTTTAGTAGGTCTTTATCAGAGAAGTGATTGAGCCCCGAAATTTTCCTAATTTTTCAAAATTTATGTTTTTGGATACCCATTTGCTTGAATAATGATTCAAAAATTTTAAAATTTTAAATGGCCTAAGAATACCATAATTTATTATTTTAGTACATCTTTATCAAAAAAGTGGTTGATCCCAAAATGTTTTCCAATTTTTTAAAATTTGTGTTTTTGGTTATCCATTTGCTTGAATAATAATTCAAAATCTTTAAAGTTTCCAATGGGCTGAATTTACTATTTTTAGTATTTATTTATCAGAGAAGCAGTTTAAGCTTGAAATTTTCCAAATTTTTTAAAATTTTTGTTTTTGAATACCCATTTGCTTGAATAATGATATAGAATTTAGTATTTTTACTAAGTCTTTTTCAGAGAAATGGTTGACCCTAAGATTTATGTTTTTGGATACCCATTTGCTTGAATAATGATTCAGAACCTTCAAAGTTTCCAACGGGTTAAGAATACCATAATTTACTATTTTTATTAAATTTTTATCATAGAAGCGATTCAACTTGAAATTTTTCTTGATTTTTCAAAATTTTAGTTTTTGGATACTCATTTGCTTGAATAATTATTCAGAACCTTTAAAGTTTCCAAGGGGCTAAAAATACCAGAATTTAATATTTTTAGTAAGTCTTTATTAGAGAAGTGGTTGCGCTCAAGATTTGTGTTTTTGGATAACCATTTGCTTGAATAATGATTTAGAACATTCGAATTTACCAATAGGCTAAGAATATCAGAATTTACTATTTTTACTAATTCTTTTTGAGCTCGAGATTTGTCTTTTTAGATGCCCATTTGCTTGAATAATGATTTAGAACATTCAAAGTTTTCAACGCGCTAAGAATATCAGAATTTACTATTTTAGTAAGTCTATCAAAGAAGTAATTGAGCCCAAGATTTGTGTTTTTGGATACCCATTTGCTTGAATAATAATTCAAAAGCATCAAAGTTTTCAATAGGCTAAAAATACCAAAATTTACTATTTTTAGTCAGTCTTTATCAGAGAAGTGGTTAAGTCCAAGATTTGCGTTTTTTGATACCCATTTGCTTGAATAATGAATCAAAACCTTCTAAGTTTCAAACAGGCTAAGAATGCTAGAATTTACTATTTTTAATAAGTCTTTTATCAGATAAGCGATTGAGCTCAAAAATTTTCCTAATTTTTTAAAATTTGTGTTTTTAGATACTCATTTGCATGGATAACGATTCAAATTTTTCAAAGTTTCCAATAGGCTAAGAATACCAGAATTTTCTATTTTTAGTAAGTCTTTATCAAGGAAGTGGTTGATCTCGAGATTTGTATTTTTGGATACCCATTTGCTTAATTAATGATTAAGAACCTTCGATGTTTCCAATGGCCTAAGAATACTAGAATTTACTATTTTTAGTAGGTCTTTATCAGAGAAGCGGTTGAGCCCAAAATTTTTTCCAATTTTTCAAAATTTGTGTTTCTAGATATCGATTTGCTTGAATAATGATTCAGAACCTTTAAAATTTTAAAGTGGCTTAAGAATACCAGAATTTATTATTTTTTGTAAATCTTTTATCAAAAAAGTGATTGAGCCCAAAATATTTTCCAATTTTTAATTTTTTTTGGATATACCCCATTTGTTTGAATAATAATTCAGAATGTTCAAAGTTTCTAATGCACTAAGAATACCAAAATTTACTATTTTTATTAAGTCTTTATCATAGAAGTGGTTGAGCACGAGATTTATGTTTTTGGATATCCATTTACTTGAATAATGATTTAGAACCTTCAAAGTTTCCAACTGGCTAAGAATATTAGAATTTACTATATTTAGTAAGTTTTTATCAAAGAAGCGGTTGAGCCCGAGATTTTTTTTTTGAATACCCATTTGCTTGAATAATGATTCAGAACCCTTCAAAATTTCCAACAAGCTAAGAATACCAGAATATACTATTTTTTATAATGATTCAGAACCTTCAAAGTTTGCAATGGGCTAAGAATACTAGAATTTACTATTTTTAGTAAGTCTTTATTATAGAAGCGGTTGAGCCCATGATTTGTGGTTTTAGATACCCATTTGTTTGAATAGTGGTTCAGAACCTTTAAAATTTTTGACGGGCTAAGAATACTAGAATTTACTATTTTTAGTAAGTCTTTATCAAAAAAGTGATTGAGTCTAAAAAATTTTCTAATTTTTCAAAATTTATGTTTTTGGATACCCATTTGCTTGAATAATAATTTAGAACCTTCATAGTTTCCAACAGGCTAAGAATACTAAAATTTAGTATTTTTAGTAAGTCTTTATCAGATAAATGGTTGAGCCCAAAAATTTTTTCAAATTTTCTCAATTTTTGTTTTTGGATACCCATTTGTTTGAATAATGATTCAGAACTTTAAAAGTTTCCAATGGGCTAAGAGTACTAGAATTTGTTATTTTTAGTAAGTCTTTATCACAGAAGCGGTTAAGCCCAAAATTTTTCTCAATTTTTTAAAATTTATGCTTTTAGATACTGATTTGCAACCTTCTATGTTTTCAACAGGCTAAAAATACCAGAACTTATTATTATTACTATGTCTTTATCAGAGAAGCGGTTGACCCCAAGATTTATGTTTTTGGATACCCATTTGCTTGAATAATGATTCAGAACCTTCAAAGTTTCCAACGGGCTAAGAATACCAGAATTTACTATTTTTAGTAACTCTTTATCACAGAAGCGATTTAGCCTGAATTTTTTCTCAATTTTTCAAAAGTTGTGTTTTTGGATACTCTTTTGTTTGAATAACGATTCAGAACCTTTAAAATTTTAAATGGCCTAAGAATACCGGTATTAATTTATTTTAGTAAATCTTAATCAAAAAAGCAGTTGAGCCCGAAATATTTTTCAATTTTTTAAAATTTGTGTTTTTGGATACTCATTTGCTTGAATAATAATTCAGAACCTTCAAAGTTTCCAATGGGCTAATAATACCAGAATTTACTATTTTTAATAGGCCTTTATCAAAGAAGCAGTTGAGCACAAGATTTATGTTTTTGGATACCATTTGCTTGAATAATGATTCAGAAGCTTCAAAGTTTCCAACTATTTAAGAATACCAAAATTTACTATTTTTAATATGTTTTTATTAGAGAAGCGGTTGAGCCCGAGATTTATTTTTTTCAATACCCATTTGCTTGAATAATGATTCAAAACCTTCAAAGTTTCCAATGGGCTAAGAATACCAAAATTTACTGTTTTTAATAATGATTCAGAACCTTCAAAGTTTCCAACGAGCTAAGAATATCAGAATTTACTATTTTTAGTAAGTCTTTATCACAGAAGCAGTTGAGCCCGAGATTTGTGTTTTTGGATACCCATTTGTTTAAATAGTTATTCAAAACCTTCAAAGTTTCCGATGGACTAAGAATAGCAGAATTTACTATTTTTAATAAGCTTTTATCAGAGAAATAGTTGAGACCAAAATTTTTTCCAATTTTTCAAAATTTATGTTTTTGGATACCCATTTGTTTGAATAATGATTCAGTACCTTTAAAGTTTCAAATGGGATAAGAATACCAGAATTTACTATTTTTAGTAAATCTTTATAAAAAAATGGTTGAGCCTGAAATATTTTCTAATTTTTCAAAATTTGTGTTTTTGGATACCCATGTGCTTGAATAATAATTTAGAACCTTCATAGTTTCCAACAGGCTAAAAATACCAAAATTTACTATTTTTAGTAAGTCTTTATCAAATAAGTGGTTGAGTCCAAAATTTTTCTCAATATTTCAAAAAATTTGTTTGTGGATACCCATTTGCTTGAATAATGATTTAGAACCTTAAAAGTTTCCAATGGGCTAAAATTACCAGAATTTACTACTTTTAGTAAGTCTTTATCAGATAAGCGGTTGAGCGCAAAAATTTTCTCAATTTTTTAAAATTTGTGTTTTTTGATACCAATTTGCTTGAATAAAGATTTGGAACCTTTTAAGTTTCTAACAGGCTAAGAATACGAGAATTTACTATTTTACTAAGTCTTTATCATAGAAGTGGTTGACCCTAAGATTTGTGTTTCTGAATACTCATTTTGCTTGAATAATGATTCAAAACCTCCAAAGTTTCCAACGAGATAAGAATACCAAAATTTACTATTTTTAGTAAGTCTTTATCGCAGAAGCAATTTTGCCCAAAAAATTCCTAATTTTTTAAAATTTGTGTTTTTGGATACCCATTTGCTTGAATAATGATTCAAAACCTTTAAGGTTTCCAATAGGGTAAAAATACCAGAATTTAATATTCTTAGTAAGTATTTATAAAAAAGTGGTTGAGCTCGAGATTTGTGTTTTTGGATATCCATTTGTTTGAATAATGATTTAGAATATTCAAAGTTTCCAACGGGCTAAGAATACTCATTTGCTTAAATAATGATTCAGAACCTTCAAAGTTTCCAACGGGCTAAGAATACCAAAATTTACTATTTTTAAGAATGATTCAAAACCTTCAAAATTTTTCAATGAGCTAAGAATACCAGAATTTACTATTTTTAGTAAGTTTTTAACAGAGAGGCGATTGAGCACAAGATTTTTTTTTGAATACCCATTTGCTTGAACAATGATTCAGAACCTTCAAAGTTTCCAATGGGCTAAGAATACAAGAATTTATTATTTTTAGTAATGATTCAGATCCTTCAAATTTTTTGACGGGCTAAGAATACTAGAATTTACTATTTTTAGTAAGTCTTTTATCACAGAAGTGGTTGAGCCCGAGATTTGTATTTTTGGATACCTATTTATTTGAATAATGATTTAGAACCTTCAATGTTTCCATGGGCCAAGAATACCAGAATTTACTATTTTTAGTAAGTCTTTATCAGAGAAGTTGTTGAGCCTAAGATTTGTGTTTTTGGATACCCATTTGCTTGAATAATGATTCAGAACCTTAAAAATTTCCAACAGGCTATGAATATTAGAATTTACTATTTCTAGAACTATTTATAAGAGAAGCTGTTGAGCCTAAAATTTTTTTCAATTTTTTAAAATTTGTGTTTTTGGATACCCATTTGCTTGAATAATGATTCAGAACCTTTAAAGTTTCTAACGGGCTAAGAATACCAGAATTTACAATTTTTAGTAAGTCTTTATGAGAGAAGCAGTTGAGGCTAAAATTTTTTCCAATTTTTCAAAATTTGTGTTTTTGGATACCCATTTGCTAGAATAATGATTCAAAACCTTTAAGGTTTCCAACGGACTAAGAATACCATAATTTACTATTTTTAGTAATTTTTTAACAAAGAAGTAGTTTGAGTCTGAAATTTTTTCCAATTTTTTAAAATTTGTGTTTTTGGATACCCATTTGCTTGAATAACGATTTAGAACCTTCAAAGTTTCTAACAAGCTAAGAATACCAGAATTCACTATTTTTAGGAAGTCTTTTATCAAAGAAGTGGTTGAGCTCAAGATTTGTGTTTTTGGATACCCATTTGCTTGAATAATAATTTAGAACATTCAAAGTTTCTAACAAGCTAAGAATACCAGAGTTTACTATTTTTAGTAAGTCTTTATCATGTTATATTCTAGGAGAAGCAAGAACTGAGCCAAGATCTAATGTCAGTCATAGATCACATGCACTCCAGTAGATAGATGATCTTAAATCAAAATAGCAGAATGGAGAGAGAATCTAAAAAGAGAGAAAAATAGAGACAATGCAAGAGAATTTGAGAATACTCTTGATACTATCAAAGAGCTTTCGCCAAACTAGTATTTGAACTAATGAATAACTACATCCAAGAGGTGTAATAACATCTAACTACCTAAAATAGGTGGGGGGTTTTACCTACTTGATAAATGACAAAACATGTGGCATAAACTCCTCAAGTGAAGACAGAAAAGAGGTGGCATATAAAGCCAAAAAAGTGTGAGAACTCTAACTACCCCATAACCTACTTAGGTAAGGACAGAATAGTGGTTATGAGAGGTGGCACAAAAAGCAAAAAGAGGATGAGTCAACTACCCATGTGTGGGAGAGAGTTACACATGTAGCTAATGTATTTCACCATGTGTCCTCATATTAACCACATATAATAAACCTAAGCAAGCTTAATAATGTGTAGGAAAAAGAAATATCCCTAAGGAAAATAAAAAACCTACACTAGCACCCCTCTTAAGCATAGCTTAGGTGAGTGAAAAGATATGGGTCCCAGCAAGTGAAGCCTAGTGAGCTACCCATGTACAAAGAATTCCCCCAAAAGAGAAGAAGCCCCCCCACAAAGGAATAGCCCCCTAAATAGAGAGAGATAACACCCTCCCAGAGTAGAGAGAGTGAAGCAAAGGACTAAGAAGCCCCTCCTGAAGTAGACACTGGCCATACCCCTAGTAAAGATCACAGATGAAGGAACTTGCTCTCAGTGAAGGGTTTGGTGAAGATGTCTGTGATCTGCTTCGATGTCTAGATATACCTAAGATTAATGATGTTTGCACGAATCAGCTCCAGAATGTGGTGCATATGTATCTTAATGTGTTTGGTCCTCTGGTGATGGACTGGATTCCTTGAGATCTGAATTGCACTCTGATTATCACGAAAGATGATTGTGGGCTTTCTGAATGAAATGCCAAACTTAGTGAGAATATTCTGAATCTAGATGGCCTTAGTGATGGCATTAACTGCCCCTTGATACTCAGCCTTTGTAGATGAAAGAGCAATAGCAGTCTGCTTCTTGCTTGACCAACAAACTGGACTAGAACCAAGTGAGAAGCAATACTCTGAAGTAGACTTGCAATCTTGAGAATCTCCTACACAATCTGAATCTGTGTATCCCACCAAGTCAAATTCCATGCCCGCTGCATAATGAATCCCATAGTTGTGAGTTCCCTGAACATAGTGGAGAATCTGCTTAGCTGCTTTCCAATGCAACTCATGTGGCTCCTGCATAAACTGAGAGACCATGCCCATGGCATATGAAATGTCAGGCCTCATGTGAGTCAGATAGATGAGACTCCCAACAAGCTGTCAGTATAAAGTGCCATCAACCAAGGGTGAAGAACACTTAGCATCAAGTTTGACCCCTGATAGAAATGGAGTCAGTGCAGGATTACAGTCAGCCATGTAAAATCTAGAGAGCATATCAAGTGCATACTTGGGTTGTTCCATGAAGATACCTGAAGAAGATTGAGTGATCTCAATCCCTAGGAAGTAGTGCAAAAGACCCAAGTCTGACATCAAAAATCAATCATGTAGAGCAATTTTCACTATTTTAATGGTGGATGAGTGACTCCCTGTGATCAACAAGTCATCAACATAAAGAACCAGAAATGCCAGAGTATTATCCTATTGCAAAATGTACGTTTGGATTAGAATGGCATCGAGTGAACCCAATCAGAATGGCATCGAGTGAACCCAACTGATAGAAGGAAGAAGTCCATCTTGGCATACCAGGCCCGAGGAGCCTATTTGAGGCCATAGAGAGACTTCTGAAGTCAACAAACCAATGAAGGATCCTGAACGAACCCCTTGTGGCTGCTCTATGTAGATTTCTTCCTGAAGGTCACCATGAAGAAAAGCACTATTCACGTCCATATGATGAACTTCCCAACAATGGGTTGCAGCTATAGCAAGTAAAAGTTAGATGTAATTCATTTTGGCTACTGGCACAAAAGTCTCAAGAGTAGTCAATCCCGGGCACCTGGGAGAATCCTTTAGTAACCAAGCGAGCCTTATGGTTGTCAACTGATCCATTAGCTACAAATTTTACCTGATAGATCCACTTGCGTCAAACAAGTTTTCTTCCCTTAGGAAGAGGGACTAAATCCCATTTATGATTCATTTCCAAGGAACTGGTCTCTTCATGCATTGTTGCATCCCACTCAAGGACACTAGAAGCTTTCCAAAAAGTCTGTGGATCAAAAGTTGAAGCAACGAAGAGATGTGGAGCCTTTTAAAATTGTGACCTTGTTCTTCTTGTATTTGAAGGATCACCAACCCAATCACCTGCTGATTGCAAAGTTTGACGAGCCCAAAGAGGCCTTGTGGCAGGAGAATCTGGAGGAGAATCATCAACCTCTGAATGATGATTAGGAGAAGAGGGTGGATCCTCATCATCATTATCACCATTGGAAGTGGAGGAAGAAGACTCCTCTTGTGGATTAGGAGGATTAAGATCCTCTGAAGAACTGTCATCATGTTGTCTCCAATGTAATTATTGATGGAGAAGTGGTAGAAGAACTAGAAGAGTCCTCAAAATGAACACTCCTCTCAATGAATAGCTCATGGGTTGTAGGGTGGAGAAGCTTGTAGCCCTTGACACTGTCTGGGTATCCAAAAAATATGTAAGGTTTTCTCTGTGAATCCATAGCCTTGCGTTTCTCTACTGGAATGTGGGTCCATGCAAGAGAAATAAACACTCAGAAGTGCTTAACTGTGGGTTTTCGACCGGTCCAAGCTTTGAAAGGAGTTAACCCGTTCACAGCTTTGTGAGGAATGCAATGCTAGATGTAACACGTACAATTGATGGCCTCTACCCAGTACTGAGGTTCCATAGACCTAGAGTGAATCATACAATTGGCCATCTCTTTCAAGGACCTTTTCTTGTGTTCTGCAACACCATTCTATTGTGGACTATAAGGAACTGTGTGCTAAAGATAAATGCCCCTAGAGGCACAAAACTGCTTAATCCTATGGTTGACATATTCTCCCCCATTATCTATACACAGAACCTTGATGGCCTTCCCAGACTATTTGTTTACAAAATCTTTGATGTCTAGAAAATATTCAAAGACCTTAGACTTCTGTTTGAGAAAATATACCCAAATATATCTAGAAAGATCATCAATGAATGTCAAAGCATATTGAGTGTTACTAAAAGATGGATGTGGAAATGGTCTAGCCAAGTCACTGTGTACCAACTTCAGAAGCTGTGTGGCCCTCCAAGATTTACCTTTGTCATACTTCTCCTCAGGATGCTTACCAAGAATGCATCCCCAGCAAACTCCATCAAAAAAATGAATTGAAGAAAAACCTGAAACCATGTCCTATTGACTGAACTGCTGCAATTAGTGATAATTTAAGTGGCCAAATCATTGATGCCACAAATGGCTAACCTCATCTAAATCAATCAGTAAAATGGTTGAAGGACAATCAGGAACAAAGTGAGAAAATTGATACAATCAAGACTGATGATCTACATTTCCCATAGTAACTATAGACCCATCATGTAACTCATTGATTACCACATCATCTGGTGTGAACTCAACTTGTTTGCTAGAACTAGTGTGAGTGATCTAATAGATAGATAGGAGATTAGTTGACAAAGATGGAATGCAAAGAACATCCTAAAATGTTCCTTCACCCATGTCAATAGACCCTCTCCCATGCACTTCAATAGGAGTGTCATCACCCATGAGTATGGCTTGCATAGAGCATGGCTCTAAGGAGGCAAACCTCTCTTGTGAAGAAGCCATCTGGTGCGAAGCACCCGAGTCAATGATCTAGGTATTAAGTTGTGAAACAACTGCAACTAGGGCCTTGCCATTTCCTTTCCCCTTAATCTTTTCTGTGTCCTTAGAAGAACCTTCTGATGAACTCTATTTGACAGAATCATGCACCTTGATGTTGTTCTTTCCAAGAAGATGTGACAGGTGATCAATATGCTTCTTTAAACACTTATGCTCATCATGTCCTAATCTTTTACACTAAGAACACTTGACCTTCTCCTTCTAAGTTTGATCACCTCTTGATGAAGAGGTCTCATTAACTGCATTTGGAGCACCTCGTTTCTAATCTTTCTTCTTCTCTCCTTGGTTCTTTTGTTTCTTTTCCTATTTGCCAGACCCCTTCTATTCTTTTGTGCCTTGATTTGCAACCAAGGCATGTGACTTTGAGGGTTTAATTGTATGCATGTGAACCAGTTTATCTTTCTCCTGGGTGAGTTCTTCACCAAACTCGTCTAGAAAACTTGGAAATGAGCAACCTGTAGAAAATAAACAAAAAAACTATTTAGAAAACTATCGTCTAACTCCTTGCTTGGATGATACCTCCCACTTGGGGAGGTGCCATCCATCCACTTGCTGCTCAAAACCTGCATAACCAACTAGATAACAATAGCATTTGAGTGAGCAAATGAAAGGAGTTTAGAGCTTTTTATAAAATAAACTTAGGGTTTGGTGCCCTAGTTTGATTAATGAGTATTTAGTCCTAGCCTAGATTAGTGTTAATAAAACTCAATTTGAGAGAGTTGACCCTTTTTGCTTTTTGAATGTAGGTGACTTTATTCATTTTTTTAATTTGTTAAATGTATTATGGTGGTACACTCTAGTAGAGGGTTAATTAATTTAATCCTTATGATTTTAGACTCTGGGTTAATTCGAATTATTGGAATGAGTTGAAGATAAACTTTGTGGAGTATTTTTATTTTATTGAAATTATTGTATAAAGGAAAAAGTAGTGATAAAAGGGGAATTATGACTTTTAGTTTATTTAAATTTAAGTTAATGAAGATTTATATATCTATCTCGTAATTTAATTCATTAGTGACTTTAATGTGCCTGTTAGTTTTTGCTTATTAGATAATTTGCCTTTGAAATGTATGGGATGGGAATATTGTCGAAATAAAGCATTTAATTTTTATTTAAAATTTGATTAAAGGGTTAGGTGGGGATTTTTTATTTAATTCAATTTTGTACCCTCCTATAGTTGATAAGGTGGTGTTATGCTATGAAAATCATTTTAGGAGGTTTCCTTTTTCATTTTACCCCATTATGCTGGAAAAATTTCCCTTGACTATGTGTGGTTTATAATTGTTTATTATTAGTTTAATATTCCCTGCATTATGTGATTAGAGTGATTTAAATTGGATTTTGAACTAGATTCAAAATCAACCCACGTCATTAGGGTTTATCAAGGGTAGAATTCTGTGTTGGAATCCAACCCTCTCAATGTTGCCTTTTGAAATGTAAACCCCCTAGTGGCTAACATCGTAGGGTTACGATTGGAGATCATAGGAACCTGATCTTGATTGACTTCCCCACTACGGATGTTGTGCATGACGTCAGTTGCAGAGCCAAATACATTGTGTGCTAGTGTCACCGAGCACGCATGTTGCACGCTAGGGGTTTTTTGGTGTCGGGGGGAATTTTTTTATAACTTGTGTCATGACCACATGACAAATGTGGCCATGACATGTGGTTATCGTGTCATAACCACATGGCGGATGTGAACATGACATTTGGTATCAGAGCCCATGTTTAAACACTTGGCATTGAGGGCACATTAATTTATTCTGCATTTGTGTTATTTTGTTTTAATTTTAGTCATCATGTTTCATTTAGGATGCCACCTAGAACAAGGAGAGGGTGCCCGCGTGCTAGTGGGCCTGGGGGAGCCAGAACAGGGGCTGTTCCACCACCTAGGAATCCTAATTAGGATCTACCACCCGTACCCAACTTAGGTCCCCAGATCCTTCAGGTTCTTGACAAAGTGTTAGCACGATTACCTACGGCTGTGGATAGGCCACACGTGGACGTTCCAGACGCAGCAGCCGATGATGACGTATCAACTCATCAGGAGCATAGTAGGAGTCTATCGTACCACGAGGAACATGCAGTAGGGATTGGAGTGGAGCATATTCCACCTGACCCTTTAGTACCGCGAGACGAGGTGGATGCACCCGTTCGAGGTCCCCGAGACTGCAAAGACCTGATCCGGGATTTGCTTAGTCTTAATGCACCTACTTTTGTGGGTACATCACAGGGAGCTGAGGGTGAGGCTTGACTCATCAGCCTTGAGAGGTGTTTTGTGTTGCGTCCCTATGGGAGAAACACGAAGGCACAATTAGCAGTACATCTTTTGCAAGATGCAGCAATGACATGGTGGCGCATGGAGGAAGATAAACTCCACCTTTCGTTGGACACTCTTTCATGTGTAGAGCACTACAATGCACGTTACCTATCAGAGCATTACAGATAGCACCACATTGATGAGTTCCATGATTTATAGTAGAGAGGTTGCACAGTATGAGTGCAAGTTTGTGGAGTTATCACGATATTCTGAGTATCTTCAGGACAAGAAGCTGCTTGTGAGTCGTTTCATCAGAGGATTGAATTCTCACATAGTAGGACTAGTTCGCATGGCGGACCCACAGACTATGAGCGAGGCCTTCGAGAAGGTGCTCATCATAGAGGAAGTGCATGCATAGGGCCAGGGGTCACATCCGTAGTTTCAAGACTATAGCCATCAGTAGGATCAGGGTTTTTGCAGACCCCATCCTCCAAATCAGGGTGGATTTAGATCAGCATCTCTACCACCTAGACCTCCATAGTAGCTACAGTAGTAGCAGTATCAGTAGAGGTCATGACCACAACAGAGGGGACAGGGTGGTCCTAATCAACGATGGCAGTCATAGGGTCCGCGGAGAGACCAATGACAGGAGGCACCAACTACAGGACCTTCTAGACCTCAGCAGTCCTTTAGGGGATCGCAGGGCAGTACAGTTTGACTTGGAGTGCAGTAGTCTAGTAGGACTCAGTCAGCACATGTTTAGACATGTGGGCCTTGTTATGTTTGCGGTGGTGCTAGACACCTAGCTAGGGAGTGCCCATAGGGTTTCATAGCTAGAGCACAGCAAGCTAGTGGTTCTAAGGCTATAGTTTGAGATATGGGTCAATCTCATTGAGTCTTTGCAGCAGTTGATAACCGCGAGGCCAACTTTCAGGGGTCTATTATAGAGACTCCAAGTACTATTGGGGATATACCCATCACTATATTATTTGACTCAGGAGCCACAAACTCCTTTATTTCTCCATTATTAGTGGAGCATTGTAGGTTGGTGGCCTCTAGGTAGGACATTAGGTGGGAGGTTGAGTTAGCTACAAGGGCCAAGATGGTCGTAGATCCAGTGGTCAGAGATTGTGAGATTTCACCTGGTGCCTTCATGACAGTTATGGATCTTAGGGTTATACCCTTAGGGTCTTAAGATGTGGTACTAGGCATGGATTGGCTTGTGGCTCATGGAGCCAAGCTAGCTTTTTGCAAAAAGGTGATAGGTTTTCTTAATGATCACAGTGCAGCAGTGGAGATAGTGGGCATTCAGAAGCCCATAGTAGTTTGTATGATTTCCACTAAACAACTTTAACGTTGTATGCGGAAGGGTTGTCAGATGTTCGTGATCATAGTTAGTGATAGATAAGAGGATGAGCTTAAGGATACACTTGATTATCACCCCATCCTTAGGGAGTTCGCATATGTGTTTCCTCTTGAGCTTCTAGGGATACCACCTCACAGAGAGGTTGATTTTCATATAGACCTTGTACAGGTGCCGAGCCAGTATCTTATGCACCTTACAGGATGACCACACATGAGCTCAGAAAGCTCAAGCTTCAACTAGAGAAGTTGCTAGCGAAGGGGCACATCCAACCTAGTGTCTCTCCATGGGGCACACTAGTCATCTTTGTGAAGAAGAAGGATGGGTATCTTTAGCTATGCATGGATTATAGGCAACTTAATAAGGTGACGGTGAAGAACCGTTATCCTTTTCCTAGGATTGATGACTTGTTTGACTAGATGCAGGGAGCCAGGGTGTTCTCTAAGATTGACCTGAAGTCTGGATATCACCAGTTATGCATCATAGAGGTGGATATCCATAAGACCACATTTTAGACTCATTATGGTCACTATGAGTTCACCATGGTGCCTTTCAGTTTGACGAACACCCCTGTAGTATTTATTGGTTTCCAAATCTGTAGAGGGTTTTCCAGTTCCAATGCACGGGTGGATTTGGCCAACAGATTACGGTAGGTTGCGTGAGCTACCTCCCCTTCACTTCTGGTTCTGCCGCACCAAGGGGGGTATCCCTATAACTAAAGATATAACCTTGACTAGACCAATAATACAATGATTTAGCTTTACAACAATAGGCAGAATACTCTCATGTATGGACCAAGATCTGCATGATAGATCACAAGATTGGCAACATTCTTGGACATATGTGTCTGGTTGGGTATGAGAGTACGCAGGGGGTTCCTAATCCTACTCCTATAACTAACAGGTGGAAGTGATGAAATGGGTGGACATAATGTCCTGGATGCAAGACAAGGGGTTTTGGCTCATAACTACCGACCCAGAAACAGATTGGTGTCTATCCATTGGGCAAGGAGTCAACTAGACGTATACAGCAGGTGGTTTGCAACTTTCACTCAAGTTTCAGGGGGTTTGGACTTGATGCTTGCCTTACAAACATCACCCAAGAAAGGGTATTTAACTGCCTCTACTTACAAATATTCCTACAGACATGCAACCTTCCCCATGCTCAACCTAAAACAATTTAATCCACTCCTTGAATGGAAGTTAGTGATCAAACATGTGATACAGAAGACCATATCCTAGAACCTGAGAAACCCTTAGCAACCAGATTCAGAAGAAGGAGAATAACATGCAGCAAATGGAGACAAGCAGATAAACATATGCAATGAAGCATTTCTCATATAAAATCAACACTGAAACTGAAATATGTGCAAAATACATTCATGTTGCAACTCATAAACTCCACAATGGGATAAAATAGCCAAGATCATGCCCTGTTCTTCATTATTTACAAAAAAAATACCCAGGCCTTCAACAACCTCAAAATGGGTCACACAGTCTACTTAAATAGCCAAAAAATGTACCCAGCAAATTAATTACATGGCACATCAAAAATTTGCCAGATACATTGCACTGAAAAATGACGCTCAAAATAGTAAATGCTGCAGAGGGACAAGGAGGAGGGAACAGGTGAGATCAGGATCTGGGCCGCCGCCTGAAGATTTTCATCATAAAAATGGTGGTTGAGCCATCAACTCGACCCATGCCTCTCTGCATGATATGCCATTACTGTTTCATCTACTCGCAGGCCCCAGAGTGCAGCCACATCAAGTTTCCTTGGAGTTTCCTACCAAAAACAGTTGCAAACGCGGGAAAAACCCACTGCTGTAGGCTCAAAATATGGCTGTCGATCCAAAACCTTGTCGCGGAGATCCAACGGCCCCAAAAAACATTGAAAAGTCATCAGCCAATGGTATTGTGCCACGGAGGCACCTAAAGTTTCTAGCACTGACCCTTCGCTCCCTTCACTACTTGTTTCTCAAAAGGGACACGCGACAGCCACTGCAGCATCGGCCATCAGGACAGGTGGTGGCTTTCGCGCCTTCCTTGAAACACATAGAGACCCTTGGAGACTTCACGCGGAGGCAGACACATGGCGGGCTCTGCGCTCTCCTTTGAAACACACAAAGAAACTCAAAGAAACTTTATAGAAACTTCGCAGACTACGACACTTGGTGCTTTCTGCGCATCTGGAAACTTTATAAAGGGGCTCCTGAAACTTCAAGCGGAGGCTGCCACTTGGCAACATCCACAGTAGCAACTATTAACCGGGACCCACCTTCTCTTCACCACACTCAGAAACAAAAAGAAATAGCCTGCAGAAGCTAACACCTGTCACGCTCCGCAGCAACTATGAGGGACACACGGCGCTCACGCATAATCGTTGAAACATATATAGGAGTCCCTCGTGTGGTGACATCTGGCACCTTCCGCCACACTTAGAAATAATGAAAGGGTCCCATAACCCCCTACTCGCCATCGTAAAAGGAAAATAGGGGCAAGTCCACGGAAGCTGACACTTGTCAAGCTCCGCGGCACCTCTTGAAACACTTAGAAACTTTTAGAAACAACGCAGAGTCCGACACGTGTCGGCCTCTGCAGCAGCTACAAAAGACACATGGCATGCTCCGCCCCTACTTGGAAACTTTTTAGGAACATCGACGGAGAGTGACACGTGGCACCTTCCGCGGGGCTCTGAGTTACTTTACTGGGACCCACCCCCGCGTCAACACTTAGTACCAAAAAGGAAATGAAACATTACGCGGGGGCCAACACTTGTCACACTCTGCAACCACTGCTAGGGAAACACGGTGCCATCTGCCCCTACATAGAAACTTAAAGAAACATCAGCGGAGGCTGACACTTGTCGAGCTCTGCTCTCTTTAGAAACTTTAAGGCCCCACTCTGAAACTTATGCGGAAGCTGACACATGTCATCATCCGCGCCACTTTTGAGAAACACTTAGGGTCTTTCAGAAACACTAGCAGATGCCACCACCTGGAGCATTCTGTGGCACTCTCAGAAACTTAAAGGAAACTCTATTGAAACTTTAGCGAAACTCTATCGGAAGCTGACTCGTGGTGGCTTTCGCGGCTAAGTTGAAACTTTCAGGGGCTACACTCCACTTCTGACACGTGGCACGCACCGCGGGAAGCAAAGGCGCAGATTTAAACTGGGGCTTAAACTTGGCGGTCCCACGACACCTGCACATTTTTGACCCTCACTGCCACACTTAGAAACATTTTAGAAACTGAAACTGTGGCCTGATATGCATCCAGAAATGCATCTAACTCATTTTTTGCATTTTTAAAGGGTTGATAAAAACTCCCGACCTGCCACTGCCATTTCAACCTATGCACAACTAATTTCTTGCATTTTTACAACTGCAGAGGCCAAAAGTGTCAAGATTTTTTGGATTTTTGGGGAAAAGGCCTCACTTGAAACCCCAAACATAAATTATTACTAATAGTGGCTCCGATTGGGTATGCATGCCTCTTGCAGACATGGCGAGAACCTCATATCTCTGGGATGCAGACCAATCCCTTATCCATTTGGTACAGATTCAAACACTGCACCAGCCTGCATCAAAAGCACATTATTTTTAAATATTATTTTGGCGGCCCCGGGCAGCCAAAAAGGAAGAACCATAACTTTATCCTGTCAAATGCCTAATTTCACACTGAAAGATCCCAATCCCAACTAAAAAGATTTGCATAATCTGCCCATAATGTCATCTACTCACTTAGATATTCCACCACTTTTGAAAGCTTGCCACTTGTAGTATTGCCTTTGTCACTCTGCATTTCAAAATTAGACATATAACCATACACATAATATTCTTCAACATTAGGCAACACATGTATGTTATATGTCTCAGACAGTACATCATATTGCTCTTGGCATCCTTCATCATTTATCTGGTTGTTGCACACCATTAGGCACTCATCCAGCTAATCCAAAAATTCAAAATACTCAGAAAAAATGAGACCCCTAATATCTACTAATATTGAAAACAAATCCTGATCCACACATCCAATGTTGCACATGTCTGAATCAGGTGATGATGAACATTCATTATTCAGAGTTTGTAAATCAGCATCATCATCCTCAAACAAAGGGTTAACCCTGCACCAATGAAGGTCATAACTCACAACAATAAATGCATCTAGAGGCTCATCATAAAGGGGATTCATACTCACTGCAAAGGTCTTTGCTTCTTCTTCATGACAATCTATTTCTTTTTCATCATTGTCAGACCTAGAGTGATAAGAAGAACAAACCTAATCCATGAACTGGTCATGGATATCATCTTTATCATCTGATTGCCCCACATACAAGATTCCTGCTATTTCAATACACTCTGAAGTTGAACAATCTGCATCATTTTCCAGCCCTCTAATGCTTCCTGATGAAACTGATATTGATTCTTGATCCATATGATCACAACTTTGCACAACTGGATCATTTAAACATGAATGCTCTTTGATGAGGACTGGCATGTAAATATCACTTGAAAAATCATTACTTTCAACTTCATTTGTTGGGCAAAATAGGACATCCTCCTCTACAATAGAAACATCATCAATTTGGGATGATGCAAAAACTGGGACAACAGGGGTGTGAGCACTTTGACATTTATTGTCAACATCTGAATTAAATCTTTCATTAACATTGGGGGCTATAGGACAACAATTTTTTTTAGAAAAATAACCCTTTAGAATACCATATCTCCAATTTTTTTCAATATCAATTGCAAACTGTCGAGCCTGATGCAATGTGGTGGGCTCCTTATCTCTCAATCTATAACTCATTTTTTTATCAAATGCTCCCAAATAGACAACTAAGCACAGTGCATCATTAGGTCTCATGCATTCTGGTATTCTATTCAATGCCCTCATAAATCTGAGGTTAAAAGCTGGGGTCAACTCATCTTCTTCAATATGGATGTACATAAAATTACTAATAACTGCATATTCAGAAATTCTTTCACCATATTGTACTAGAAATGTAGATTTAAAACCATGCCAAGAGCTGACAGAGTGGACTGGAAGGTAGGAAAACCAATCCCTTGCATCTTCATCTAGAGATTGAACAAATAATCTCATAACTACATCCTCATGGTCAATCTCAATGTCATCTATAACATTTATGAACTACTGCAAGTGTCTCTCAACTGATTCATCCTTTGCACCACTAAATTTGGGCAAAAATTTTCTAATTTTTGGTGGAAGAGCATTTGCATAACCACAAATGCCACTAAAATTTATGGGCTTATATCTATCTATGTTGAAACTTCTTTTATTACATGGTTGGGACTGACCACTATACATTTTTGCATTTGACACCTCACAAGGGTGCATGGGCTGACAATACATTTTTTTATGCTTTTGCAACCCTCTCCTCTACTCAGATTTTCAATCACAATATGACCTTAGGCCCTTAAGATACAAACTACTATTTCAACCTGCCTAAAGTCCTCTATATGAGTCTTTTGAACAATATTTGCATGCCCTTTTGAAATATAAAGTAGGTTCTAACAAAAGCATGCAAGCTCTGCTTTCACCAATGTTTCCCTTTTAACTAGTGCTATTTTACCAAATAGGGAACCTTTTAAAAACTTGTACCAATACCTGGATATGTTGCAGCTGCTGATAGGTTCATTCAACAGAGTCGCCACCTCCTTAGCAGAGGAATGAGCTTCAAACTAGCTGAAGCTGAAAATGCATTTGTTCCTTTCTTTCTGGGTCATCCACTAGCAGAGCCACATATAAAACTTTTTCTTTTGCTGCAACAAGGCACCTCCAGGCCTAATTCTTCAATTTCTTAGACTCAAGCTTCACAAATATGACATTGTTTTTCCCCAGTAGAGTCGCCAAAATCTATTGGTTTCCAAATCTGTAGAGGGTTTGCCAGTTCCAATGCACGGGCAGATTTAGCCAACAGATTACGGGAGGTGGCCTGAGCTGCCTCCCCTTCACTTCTGGTTCTGCCGCACCAAGGGGGGTATCCCTATAACTAAAGATATAACCTTGACTAGACCAATAATACAATGATTTAGCTTTACAACAACAGGCAGAATACTCTCATGTATGGACCAAGATTTGCATGATAGATCACAAGATTGGCAACATTCTTGGACATATGTGTCTAGTTGGGTATGAGAGTACGTAGGGGGTTCCTAATCCTACTCCTATAACTAACAGGTGGAAGTGATGAAATGGGTGGACATAATGTCCTGGATGCAAGACAAGGGGTTTTGGCTCATAACTACCGACCCAGAAATAGACTGGTGCCTATCCATTGGGCAAGGAGTCAACTAGACGTATACAGCAGGTGGTTTGTAACTTTCACTCAAGTTTTAGGGGGTTTGGACTTGATGCTTGCCTTACAAACATCACCCAAGAAAGGGTATTTAACTGCGTCTACTTACAGATATCCCTGAAGACATGCAACCTTCCCCATGCTCAACCTAAAACAATTTAATCCACTCCTTGAATGGAAGTTAGTGATCAAACATGTGATACAGAAGACCATATCCTAGAACCTGAGAAACCCTTAGCAACCAGATTCAGAAAGAGAATAACATGCAGCAAATGGAGACAAGCAGATAAACACATGCAATGAAGCATTTCTCATATAAAATCAATACTGAAATTAAAATATGTGCAAAATACATTCATTTTGCAACTCATAAACTCCACAATGGAATAAAATAGCCAAGATCATGCCCTATTCTTCATTATTTACACAAAAAATGCCCAGGCCTTCAACAACCTCAAAATGGGTCACATAGTCTGCTTAAATAGCTAGAAAATGTACCCAGCAAATTAATTACATGGCACATCAAAAATTTGCCAAATACATTACACTGAAAAATGGCACTCAAAACAGTAAATGCTGCAGAGGGACAAGGAGGAGGGAATAGGTGAGATCAGGATTTGGGCCACCGCCTGAAGATTTTCATCATAAAAATGGTGGTTGAGCCATCAACTCGACCCATGCCTCTCTGCATGATATGCCATTACTATTTCATCTACCAGCAGGCCCCAGAGTGCAATCACAGCAAGTTTCCTTGGAGTTTCCCACCAAAAATAGTTGCTGCAGGCTCAAAATATGGCCGTTGATCCAAAACCCTGTTGCAGAGATCCAACGGCCCCAAAAAACATTAAAAAGTTGCCAACCAATGGTACTATGCCACGGAGACACCTGAAGTTTCTATCGCTGACCCTTCGCTCCCTTCACTACTTGTTTCTCAAAAGGGACACGCGACAGCCACCGCAGCATCGGCCATGGGGACAGGTGGCGGCTTCCGTGCCTTCCTTGCAACACATAGAGACCCTTGGAGACTTCACGCAGAGGCAGACACATGGCAGGCTCCGCGATCTCCTTTGAAACACACAAAGAAACTCAAAGAAACTTTATAGAAACTTTGCAGACTGCGACACTTGGCACTTTCCACACATTTTGAAACTTTATAAAGGGGCTCCTGAAACTTCAAGCGAAGGCTGCCACTTGGCAATATCTGTAGTAGTAACTATTAATCGGGACCCACCTTCTCTTCGCCACACTCAGAAACAAAAAAATAGCCTGCGGAAGCTAACACCTGTCACTCTCCGTAGCAACTATGAGGGACACACAGTACTCGCGCATAATCATTGAAACATATATAGGAGTCCCTCATGTGGTGACACCTAGCGCCTTCTGCCACACTTAGAAACAATGAAAGGGTCCCACAACCCCCCGCTCGCCATCGCAAAAGGAAAACAGGGGCAAGTCCATGGAAGGTAACACTTGCAAGCTCTGCGGCACCTCTTGAAACACTTAGAAACTTTTAGAAACAACGCGGAGTCTGACATGTGTTGGCCTCCGTAGCAGCTACAAAAGACACGTGGCATGCTCTGCCCCTGCTTGGAAACTTTTTAGGAACATTGATGGAGAGTGACACATGGCACCTTCCGCGGGGCTCTGAGTTACTTTACTGGACCCACCCCCACATCAACACTTAGCACCAAAAAGGAAATGAAACATTATGCGGGGGCCAACACTTGTCACACTCCGCGCCACTGCTAGGGAAACACGGCGCCATCTGCCCCTGCATAGAAACTTAAAGAATTATCAGCGGAGGCTGACACTTGTCAGGCTCTGCACTCTTCAGAAATTTTAAGGCCCCACTCTGAAACTTATGCGGAAGCTTACACATGTCATCATCCACGCCACTTTTGAGAAACACTTAGGGTCTTTCGGAAACACTGGCAGATGCTGCCACTTGGAGTATTTCGTGGCACTCTCAGAAACTTAAAGGAATCTCTATTGAAACTTTATCAGAACTCTGTCGGAAGTTGACACGTGGCGGCTTCCGCGGCTAAGTTGAAACTTTCAGGGGCTACACTCCGCTACTGACACGTGGCACGCACCATGGAAGCAAAGGCGCAGATTTAAATCAGGGCTTAAACTTGGCGGTCCCGCAGCACCTACACATTTTTGACCCTCATTGCCACACTTAGAAACATTTTAGAAACTGAAACTGTGGCCTGATATGCATCCAAAAATGCATCTAACTCATTTTTTGCATTTTTAAAGGGTCGATAGAAACTCCTGACCCGCCACTGCCATTTCGACCTGCGCACAACTAATTTCTTGCATTTTCACAACTGCAAAGGCCAAAAGTGTCAGGATTTTTTGGATTTTTGGGGAAAAGGCCTCACTTGAAACCCCAAACATAAATTATTACTAACAGTATTCATGAGTCTCATGAATGTGGTGTTTCGCACATACCTGGATCGGTTTGTGATTATATTCCTTGATGACATTTTGATTTACTCATGGACTAAGGAGGAGCACGAGGAGCACCTTCGCCAGGTGCTATAGTGTTTGAGAGAGAAACAACTTTATGGCAACCTAGAGAAGTGTGCCTTCTTTAGATCAGAGGTGCAATATTTGGGTCACATTCTATCTGGTGATGGTATCTTTGTAGATCTATCAAAGATTAGAGATATCAGGGATTGGCCAGCACCTACTAGTGTCACAGAGGTTCAGAGTTTCATGGGGTTAGTAGGTTATTACTGCAGATTTGTTGAGGGCTTCTCCTGGATAGTGCACTCCATCACTTCCCTTCAGTGGAAAGAGAAGTTTCTTGTGGATAGAACAATGCAAGAGGGCTTTTGGGGCCTCAAGGAGTGTCTCACTAGTGCTCCTATCTTAGCAGTACCAGATCCAGCAACAGATTTTATGGTATGTACAGATGCATCATTAGAGGGTTTAGGAGAAGTGTTGATGTAGGATAGTTGGGTGATCACGTATGAGTCATGAAAGCTCAAGACCCATGATCTAAACTACTCAACACATGATTTGGAGTTAGCAGCGATAGTTCATGCTCTCATTCAATGGAGACACTTCCTCTTAGGACGTTACTTCAAGTTACACTCCGACCATCATAGTCTCTAGTACATCTTCACGTAGTCAAATCTAAACGCCATCAACGGTGTTGGATGAAGTTTCTTTGCGAGTATGACTTTGATGTGCACTACATCAAAGGGAAGGAGGATATGGTTTTTGATGCCTTGAGTCAGAGGTGCCTTGAGATCCTGATCTTGACCTTGAGTGTTGACTTGAGAGGGTGTATCTTATAGCACCTTCCAGAGGACAAGTGGTTTCTAGAGGTTTAGCAAGAGTTGTAGTCATAGAGGGCCCTTAAGGGCAAGTTTGTAGAGTATTCTCTTGAGGAGGATGGCCATCTTTGACATCGTCAATGCATCTATGTTCCCCTTGCAGGTGATCTTAATCATTAGTTTTATCAAAGGCTCACAGAGTACCTTATGCATCACATCCAGGGGTGAAGAAGATGCATGCATATTTGAGGTAGTTGTACCATTGGGCAGGTATGAGGTGAGATATTGTAGAGTTTGTTGCTCATTGCCTTGAGTGCCAGAGGGTGAAGGCTGAGCATCAGCATCCAATAGGTTTACTTTACCCGCACGAGATATCAGATTGGAAATGGGATACCATTTCCATGGATTTCATTGATGGTCTACCTTTGTTAGCTCGCCGCCATGATGCCATCATGGTGATAGTTGATAAGTTGACCAAGGTATCTCTCTTTTCACTTGTATGCATGACGTATAGTGCACCAACAATGGCGAGGGTTTTCTTGAACAACATAGTGAGACTTCATGGTGTACCTCATCCTATCATATCTGACAGAGATTCAGTGTTCACTTCAACCTTTTGGAGGGCATTGCAATAGGCGTTGGGCACTTAGCTCAACTTTAGTTCAGCTTATCATCCTGAGACAGATGGATAGACTGAGAGGGTGAATCAGGTGTTAGAGGACATGCTTCACATGTATGTTATGGATAACTAGTCTAGATGGGAGGACTACATGTATCTGGTTGAGTTTTCCTACAATAATTGGCATCACAGCTCGTTGGGTATGCCTCACTATCAGGCCTTGCATGGCAGGCCGTGCAGGCCTCCCTTGAGTTGGGACCATATAGACGATAGATTGGCTATTGGACTAGAGTTAGTGTAGGATATGGAGTAGTAGGTCACTTTTATTAGGTAGAGGTTGCAGGAGGGACATGATCTCCAAAAGAAGTATGTCGATGCCAAGAGATTGGATCGGATCTTCTCCATGGGCAACAAGGTGTTCTTGAGAGTGCGACCACATAAGTGTCCAATCCATTATGGAAAGGGCTCTAAGCTAGCACCTCATTTTGTTAGACCTTTTGAGATCTTGGAGCCATAGGAACTATAGCTTACCATCTTGCCTTGCCACCTAGTCTATCATGCATCCACGATGTGTCACACATTTCTATATTAAGACGTTATATTTCTGACATGACATAGGTTTTGGACTAGGATGCCTTATAGGTAGAGTCAGATGGGCAACTAGCTTTGGAACCAATTCACATCTTGGCTCGTTGGACGTCAGGCCTTCGAGGCCAAGAACTGGACCAGGTTTGAGTTCAGTGGGACCGTTATGATGACATCTCGGCTACATGGGAGGACATAGCTAGTTTGAGGGCACTCTATCCCCACCTCTTTGCTAACTTCTAGGAGGAAGTATAGTCTTAGTGCGGGAGGATGTGAGGCCTACTTTTACCTCACCTATATTATTTTGCTTATGGTACACTTTCGATGGATTTATTATGGTCTTGTGTATTTTGGGGACTGTTGATCCCACACTTGGACCTTATTACCTTATCTTATACTGGATTAGATAGATGGTTTATATTTTATGGTTGGACAGATGGCATGTTAGATTTCCTTTTGAAGATATGTTATTATATGCTAGGATGTCATTTGATGCTATTGATATGCATAGATGTCGAGACTGATGTTATCTCTTACCTTATGTGATCTTGATTTATACTTATGAGTAATGGATATTTTGAGAGACATTATGTTATCATGGATTATCTTGATGTTGTTTATTGTGATCATGTGTGTGTAATGTATATGCTTTCCATGTGCTTTAGCTATTATATCATGTACCATTGATGGGTACTTGGAACTGTACAGGTTACTTTTCCATAACCATGGAAATTCAGAGGCCAGACAACAACCATATGTTATCCCCTTTTCAACCGACCTAGTCCTAAGTAGGACTAAGGTTACATGTGTTTGAGAATGTTGATTTTTGTTGTGATTGATTTATGATATTTTGTATAGTTCATATCTTTTCAATTTATCTCTTGAGGTGTTGTACAGATGTATTGTTGAGTTTGCACTAATTTTAAGTGCTAAATGTTTGAGGCCACTTTTATGTAATTTTATGTGTTTCTAAGGGTTCCTAATGGTCAAATATTGACCCTAGGTCATACCCGTAGGGTCTAGGACCATTTTTAGCTTATTTAAACTTGATTTGGACCTTGTATGGTCACCAAAACTTGACCCTGAAGTCAAGTGACGAGTTTGGGAAGTGTGAGGGTGGTTGGAAGGTCACCATCCCACTTAACCCCAACCTAACCCACTTGGGTAAGGTTACCCTTTCTTCTCATGCTTTAGAAGCTTCTCCCATGTGTGAACCTCTTCCCCATTCTCTCACACATGTGTGAGAGCACTTGTGGGGAAGAGTGTAGCTTCGATGAATGAGGAGGTGACAAGTGTCACCTCCCCATTCACAAGAAGCTTCCCTTGTGTGCTCACATTTCCCTATGCTCTCACACATGTGTGAGAGCACTTATGGGAGAATGTGTAGCTTTGTGGAATGGGGAGGTGACATGTCATGTCCACATTCATGTGGGGCTGTGAGAAGGGTTATGTGGATGGAGGAGAAGGTGACAAGTTCTCATCCATTAGGGTTTGAGAGCCTTGTCTTTATATCCCCCTTATTTTGATGAGAGGAGGGTTCTTCTTTTCATTTCTTTTGGGAATTTTAGGTCTTGTGTTGGGAGAGAGAAGGACTTGGAGATTTTGGGAGAACTTGTGGAAGCTCTTCACCAAAACTCACTCCATTATTGAATCTTTGAGGTATTCTCAAGTTGTGATACATTTGCTTTTGTTTACTATTGCTATGTGAGTATGCATGTTTTATGTTATGTTACTTTGGTTCTATGTGTTGAGGGCTTTATGGGTTGTTTGGGTGAACTCTCCTTATGAGAGAGTTCACCTTAGTGTTGGGTGAGAAAGGATGAGAACCTCCTCGGTTCCCCCTCTTGGTTATGGTATTTGTTTTGTGGCCAAGGGCCTTATTTTGGAGTTTGGAGAAGTTTGAGTTATGGCATGAGTGCCTTGGTTTTTATGATATGTGAAGTATGACAAGAGGCTAAATGATTCAAGAGGATTTTGTGTTAAGAGTGTGGGTCTCCTTGAGTAGAGTGAGTCCACTCTCTCACCCTTTTCAAATCCATCTCTAATGTGGGTTAGTTTTGTGATAAGCCTTGGGTTGGGTGTTGTTGTGCATGAAATGCGTGTTGTTTGTTGTGGATTGAATCTTGGTTGCTTGGAAGACCTCCAAGCTTGGGGGTGGCCTATTTTAGGCCTAGGTTGGGAGGTGAGCTTCCCATGAGTATGGATACCTTTTGTTGTTTATCTTGTTGTAGGTTCACTTGAAGGCTTGGAGGAGTTGGCTTGTGGAGAAAACATGAGTTTAGTGTTTTAAAGCTTTGTTGTAAAAGGGAGTGCATAGAGATGCCTCACCTTCATTTTGGACTTGTAATAGTATTGTTCATTTTAAGAGTTGAGCTTTTAAGATATTTGGATACCTTGACTTCCTTGTAAATATTGTTGTTATCATTATTAAATAAGTTATCAAGTTACTTTATTCCATCTTTGCAAGAAAAAGAAATATAAATCTCTCTTTCTATATCTCTCTCTATATGCTATTCTTGTTTTACTCTTAAGAAAATGAGGAATGGTTGTAGAAAGTAAAGTAGTCAAATAAGCCATTCTTTATGAAATATTAACTATTTTACCTTAATGCTTATAAGGAAGAGAAAAATAATTAATCATGCATGTGTTAGTTAGTTGTACAAAGTCCTATTATGTATATATATTGTGCTCATTTTTATGTGTATTTACTTGTTAAGTAACTATGTGATAAAGAAACTTTAATAGTGAAAAGTTGTGTATAATTTTTTATTAGTTCAGCTGGAAATGAGGGTCTAGATCCCTTTAACAAAATAGCCCCCAGGGCATTAGATGTTTAACATGCCAGAAACAGCAGACCAAAACAACTAATCAAAAACCAACTAAACGATGGAAACAATAGAAAACAGAAGAAATAGGAAACTATGGGCTATCCATCACCCCAAACTTGGCCAGGAACTCCACCATCTCCTTGTAGTCACCCAAACTATCGATGCTGACTTGTTTGACCTTGTCATCTAGATCCTTCACCGCAATGAAGATGGAAGCAGCCCGATGCAAAGCTTTGGCCGCAAATTATTCCATAACCTTCCATTTCTTTTGCATAAAATCCATTCTTTTCTGGAGGTTATGGATATCCTTCACATGTTTGACACACAGAGCACAATTCCCCTTACTGACTTGATCAACAGCCTCCCCCACAGTGTCCTTTCCAATAGTAGCCTTAGCAAAGTCCTCCTAGCATTTAGAGCTGCCTTCATTCATCGAGGCAAAGTGATTAGTGCCCTTGACCTCATGCACAGATTTTGTAGGGGTTTCCTCCCCGCCTTCTTCCACTGTCTCTTCCACAAAATTAGACTCATCAGAACCCTCCACCCCCAGTGAATTAACCAGTGATTTCCCAGCAATCCTTTTGGACCGGTGAATGCTCGGAAGAGCAGTCTCTCTGCCTTTTCTATTACCCTTAGTTTCTAGAACAGTATCTAGCTCCACAATTTTCACAGGAGTATCCTCCATGATATCAACCTTCCCTTCCTTCTACTTTTTCTTTAGTGTACCCTCCATTTCCTCCACCCTGTCTCTTTTGCCCATCTTCCTTTCTTGCACCAGAGTGATGTGTTTATGTTTCTTATTTTTAACAGAAACAGGGGCCTCGACTGGATTCCTTTCCACCACACTGGGCCACCTTTGATTAAAGGGGTCCCTATGCTAATTTTCACTTTGCCCTTATGCCCGTGAGAAGTACCTGGCTGTGGGTCCTCAAGGATTTTGACTTGAATTTGTTTAGGCAGACATAAAGTAATATGAAAGTGATACAACCTCAAAATAAGGCCTTGATGAATCAGAATGAGAGGGTGATTGGCATTCCTAGCCCTAAGCTCCCTAATAGACTTAATAGAAGTTTTCTAGTGAAGAAAGTAAAAAGAAAGGGAAGCTAATCTCAACCTTATTCCTGAAATGACTTAACAGGGCAAAGTGATAGTGATAATATACCTGAAACCTTCCTTCCAATGTGAAAAACTTCATTATCATGAGACAAATTTACCCCCATGGCTCTGGCAATTCCTCCCTCTCGAACCCTCCATGAAGTTTCACAGGAGCTTTGCCTTCCCAGAAGAAGAGATTCATGTGCTCAGGGTCGGCAACTTTGCTTCTCCTCAAATGATTTTTACCTCTCATGGGTAAACTAGTGGCTTGTCCAATGACCTCTTCAGACACTTGGAATCCAATCTTCCCAATTCTGACCTCCCTGGTTTCCTCATCCCAAGTCTCTACAAACTGTCATGACAGGTTTTCATCATGACCCGCCATTCCTTCAAGAAAAGACACCACCTCTCCCTCTTGGATTATATGCCAAATAAGAGCATCTTTCTTAAATTCCTCAGTCGAGCTGGGTTCAATTTTTATTATGTCCCCTCCCATCTTACCAGTCTCTGAATAGCTAAAGCAACTAGACTGGTTTCGTTCAAAATGGAAATGATTGCAAGCGGCAGACTTGGAATTAGGAAAAAAACCATTAAAATGGTAATAATGTTGAGTAGTAGTAATTATGGCAGTGTAATAATTATTTTGAAACACCTTAAGATCACCACCTAGATACAACTCATCAGGGGGAGTATTTAGCTGCCACCTCATGTGAAGATAGGTGACGCTAGCTGCCGTCTTAACCCAACCATAAAGAACCATGAGAATAACCATCAAATCCATCCTTTGAATCCTAGCCACCTATCCACACATCATCCTTTTTAAGCTGTAAGATCCAAACCCTGGATCTCCTCCAATACCAATGTCCTTGTGCCTCTTAGCATGCTAACCGAGCTTTCCCATCAAACTCTTCTTCGTACTATCATCAATGTCATTCCCTATATCCACGTGGACCCCTATTCTCTACCTCCTACTGATAAGACACCATCGACTCATCTGCGACCTAGCCACCTCATCCTTCAGTAAATTCTTAACAATCTTACCAAAACCAATTTGAAAATTTGAAATGTTAGCCCCGCCACCTCTGAGGTTTTCTTTGCTATTCAAATGGTTCACGGAAAGAACTCTGGCCCGTCTCTCACCCTGGTGACACCAGAGGAAAACCATCACCATGCACCACTTATATTTCACAGCCTCTTCCATCTTGCTCAATTAGGTTGCGAATCTCTTGGAACAAACTTTGAATGTTTCTCTAGCACTGCCATCCATCCTTACCACTACCCGCATTAGCTAGGGCATCAGCCACAATGTTTCCTTCTCTATAGATATGAGTGATCTTATAATTCTCCAATCCATTAAGAAGGATCTTGATATCTCCCATGATATCCTCCAGATTCCACCCTATCTGAGAAAGACCAAGGGCAACATTAACAATTAGCTATGAGTCTCCTTCAATATGTGGTATTTTTATATTTATGGAGATAGCAAGCTTGATTCCCCATAACATAAGCATGGCTTCTGCCTCGTTATTGCTTTTAATGTCAATTCCCCCAACATAAGTAGCAACACACACCCCAATTTCAGTTCTTAAGATGCCTCCACCACTAGTAGCACCAAGATAACTCTTCTTCGTACTATCATCAATGTCATTCCCTATATCCACGTGGACCCCTCTTCTTTGCCTCCTACTGATAAGACACTGTCGACTCATCTGTGACCCAGCCACCTCATCCTTCAGTAAATTCCTAACAATCTCATCAAAGCCAATTTGAAAATTTGAAATGTTAGCCCCGCCACCTCTGAGGTTTTCATTGCTATTCGAATGGTTCAAGGAAAGAACTCTGGCCCGTCTCTCACCCTGGTGACACCAAAGGACAACCATCACCATGCACCACTTATATTTCACAGCCTCGTCCATCTTGCTCAATTAGGTTGCGAATCTCTTGGGACAAACTTGAAATGTTTCTCTAGCACCGTCATCCATCCTTGCCACTACCCGTGTTAGACAGGGCATCAGCCACAATGTTTCCTTCTCTATAGATATGAGTGATCTTATAATCCTCCAATCCATTAAGAAGGATCTTGATATCTCCCATGATATCCTCCAGATTCCACCCTATCTGAGAAAGACCAAGGGCATCATTAACCATTAACTAAGAGTCTCCTTCAATATGTAGTCTTTTTATATTTATGGAGATAGAAAGTTTGATTCCCCATAACATAGCCATGGTTTCCACCTTGTTATTGCTTTTAATGCTAATTCCCCTAGCATAAGCAACAGCACACACCCCAATTTCAGTTCTTAAGATGCCTCCACCACTAGTAGCACCCAGGTTTCCTTTGGCCGCACCATCAAAGTTCAGCTTAAACCACCCTTGCTATGGTGTTGTCCACTTGGTTCTAACTTAGGATAACTTTTTAGTAGTGTCCACCTGGTATGAGTTCAAATTCCAATTCTTTATCATACTTTGTTCTTCTCTCCCCGGGGGGTTATCCACAACTTTAAACTTACAGGAGTTGATGCTTTCAGTTAGTAATTTGACAAAACATTGAAAAACCTCTAGAGGGGTTCTACTCTTCTCCTTGAAGATTCTATTATTGTGTTCCTTCCACAAGCTCCAGACTAAATGGGGGGTATATGGTTCCAGAGTTCTTTCGAGATTGGTAACACCATGTTATAGGGGTGCTTCTATTCCCAAACCAACATTTCAAGGCTAGCATTCAAGGACCAATTTAAATTCAGCTTTTGGAGAGTTAACCCCCAGACCTCCCAGGTAAAACTACAATGTAGAAAGAGATGAGTTGATGGTTCCTCCTCAGATCCACAAAGAATACATCTGGTTGGTATTTGGAATCCTCTCTTTTTTAGATTGTCTAGAGTTAGGACTTTATTGTGTATTAAATTCCACCAAAAGAAATTAATCTTTGGAAGAAATTTAGGAATCCAGATTTTTCTCCAAACTCCCACCTCACCAGGGTCTAACAATAGATTATACACACTTTTGATAGTAAACAAACCCTTCTTATCCTTATCCCAGACCATCTTATCTCTCTTGGAAAAAAGTGGTAATCTATAATTTTCCAAAGCTTTCTGAAGTTGTTGAGCCAACTTTATCCCCTCACTACCATCATGAGTATAGTCATAAATCTCCTTCCAGCTCCGGAGACCCCCATAGGTCCTTATGTAGTCAGCCACATTGTGGCCAAACACCTCACTAACCCTGCCCGCTATCCTACCATATTCCATTTTTATCGAAGGTTTGTCCTGCATCCATCGGTCCTTCCAGAAATTGACCTCCTTACCATCCCCAATCCTCCATCTCAAGCCTTGTCGTATGAGACCTCTAGTTTCGATAGTCCCATTCCATATAAACGAGCCTTTGGGAAAACTCACCTCCACCAAAAATTTGCTTCCTTGGTCCCTATTGAGATATTTGGCCCTCATGATTTCCCCCCAATCAGTACTGTCCTGGATAAGGTTCCACCCGATCTTGGCTAGAAGCACCCTATTCATCAAATTGATTCTTCTAAGGCCCAATCCTCCTTGTCCTCTAGGCGTACACACTTTCTCCCAGCTCACAAGAGAAATTCTTTTTTCTCCTCCAGCCCAGTCCAAAGGAAATTGTTTTGAATCTGTTCAATCTTATCAACCATATTCTTGGGGATTTTGAAAAGACTTAGCACATAATTGAGCATCCCTTGAAGGGAAGATTTGAGAAGCTGAAACTTCCCTGCTTGACTTAGGAGGGCACCCTTCCACCTCGCGAGTTTCCTTTGAATTCTTTCCACCAACCCTTCCAGAAATCCATAGAAATTTTGGTAATGGTAAGAGGGAGGCCCAAGTAAGTGGCCGAGAGACTTTCACATGAGCAACCCAATATTCTTATAATTTTTTGCTGAAGGTCTTGTTGAGTATTCAAGAAAGAGATATGACTTTTTTCAAAGTTGATGCTCTAACCCGAGACTTCCTCATAACTCCTTGAGAGCTCCTTCCACCTTGTAGCTTCCACCACCGAGGCTGACCCGAACAGAATAGTGTCATCCACAAATTGTTGAATCACTAAATTTTGGGTTGTTGAAGCAGGTTTAATCCCACAAAGAGTCCCTTGCATTAATAGGTTACAAGTATTTCTCCCCAAAACCTTAGCAATCAGAATGAACAAGTAAGGTGATAGAGGGTCACCTTGCCTAATGCCTCTCCCAAAAGGGAATAAACCTTTGGGGGATCCATTAACTAACACTAAGAATCTGACTGTAGATATACATTCTTTGATAATGATAGTGATCTTTTCATTGAATCCAAAATTTTGGAGAACTCTTTAAAGAAAGTCCTAGTTGACCCTATCATAGGCTTTTGAGACAAGTTTGAAAATCATACCTAGGGTGTTGCTCTTATGAATAGAATGAATTATTTCATGCGTGGTGATTACTGCATCTAGGATCTATCTCCCTGGGACAACACCTTTTTGGTTAGGAGCAATGAGTTTATCTAGCAGGGGTTGCAACCTGAAGACCAAAAGTTTGGTGAAGACCTTGTAAATCATGTTATAGAGATTGATCGGTCTAAAATCAGCCATGGTCTTGATTTCTTTCTTTAGGATAAGGGCGATAAAGGTGTTATTCAACTACCGTATAAGTCTCTCCGTCCTAAAGAAATCCTATGTGGCTAGAAAGACATCATTTCCAACAATCTCCTAGAAAGTCTGAAAGAAGGCCAGGGGGAACCCATCAGGGCCCAGGGCTTTGAAGGTGCCCATGGAGAAAACAACCGCTCTAACCTCCTCCAGAGTAATAGGTTTGATCAGTAAGTAATTATCCTCCTCAGAGAGAATGGTAGGAATTACCTTCAGGAGAGAAGTCATGTCCTCAAGCACATTTGAATGTTGTCTTGTCAGCAAGGTTTCAAAGAACTCTATCACCAGGTTACCCAACTCTTCCTCCTCCTCAATCAGTCTCCCTTGACCATCTCTAAATGATCTGAAGGTATTTCTCTTCCTGTGTCTTAGAGTAGATTGATGAAAAAGGAGGTATTCTTGTCCCCCTCTGTAAGCCATTGAACCCTGGACTTTTGTTTCCAATAAACCTCCTCTTCCTTAATAATCTGGGTCCATTCCTTGGAGAGATTCTTCTCCAACAATTGCAGATTCTATGATATGTCTCCCTGTTCAATATTACTTTGAACTTCTTTCAGCTTCTCCATAATACTTTTCTTCCTACTCAAAACATTGCCAAAAGTAAATTTATTCCATCCTTTCACCTTGTTTCTCACATTGGCCAATTTCTTAGCCACCCTAAACATTGCTGACCCTTGAATCAGGATCTTCCACCAATTCGTCAAACAATCTTTGAACTCTGGATGCAGGGCCCACATCATTTCAAATCTGAATGGAAAAGGACCTTTGCTACCCTTCCTAGACCAATTAAGCAAGAGAGGGCTATGATCTGAGTTGAGTCTGGGGAGAGTTGATAAATATAGCCCATTCATGATAGTCCAGTAGGAAGAGATTAAGAATCTGTCAAGTTTAGCCTATATCAGATTACTCCCTTGTCTCATATTTGACTAGGTGAAGGCCTGCCCCGACAGGTCCACGTCCATAAGGCTTACATTACTAAGAAAATCAGCAAGATCTGTCATGCTATCAGAATAGTCTGTCAACCCCCCCTTTTCTCTAAGGGATAAATTGGGGAGTTAAGGTCCCCCACCACCATCCAATTATTGCTTCTATTTTTTCTTAATTTTGTTCGCTAGACCCTCCTAGACTTCCTTTCGACTACTGCGAGTATTGGGGGCATAAACATTAATCAACGTCCACCATTCAAGGGAACAATAGAATGAGACCTCCACATGGTGCTTAGAGCAAGAGATGAAGTTACCATTAAAATATTGCCTCCACAGAGTAGCAATGTCTCTTGAAGCTCTAGTAGCCTCACTGATAGCATACTTCGCATTGGGCTAGATGTTTTTAAGAGCAGTCTTGAAGCTTTCCTCAGTCATTGTTATTTCCTGCAAAAGGAGGATATCAACTTTGTTATCAAAATATAGTTCTTTACAAGCAACTTCTTGTAGGGGTTGTTCAACCCTCTTATGTTCCAAGAGATGATCTTCATTTCTTGGTCTTTCTAGGAGGGGCCACCAAAGTGGACTGTTTCCCCCTAGCAATCTCCTACTCCATCTCTTTCTGTCTGGTCTTCATGTGGGATGGCCTTCCTCTGTTGCTGTCTCCTCCCACATCAGTTGTCTTACGGGTACTGCCTTTCCCCTTTTTCTTCACGATAGACCATCCTTCCTGATCCTCCTCTCTGCTTGAACCTACCCCCGGGGAAGGTGATAGGTTCTTCTTCAGTGAGTTCAGATTAGGTTTGAGAAACCCCAACAGATCACGAGGACTATAGGCTTCATTTGCCCTGCTCTGATGTGAAATAGTACTCTTCTATGGGCTAAAACCCAAATCTACCTCCCCTTCTTCCATGGTTCCCTAACCTTCCTCAGTTACAACTGGCTCTTGAATCCCAAATGTATTCTCTAGCTCCTTGTTCTTCAACTTCTAACTCTCCTCTTCCACTACAACTAAGAGTTCAATTCCTGGCAAGTTTTCCTCCACTTGTAGCGGAGAAACCTGGGACTCTTGTTGTGAGACTGATACTGAAGTATGGTCCAATTGGGCATCTTCCTCAGTAGTTTCCATAATCACTTCTTTCCCCAGTGAAGCTGGGGGGAGTCGATGATCTTTAGAATATCCACTTTAAAGGGATAATACTCTAAAATCTCCACCACTTACTTGCTTTATCTCCAGAGGAGGGTTACGCTTCGGGGCTCGACACTGGGTAAAGACATGGCTAGCTTTCATGTAGTTTTGGTAGAAGACTCTAGAGTTTTGATACTGAATACTCTGAGTCCATTTCCCAAACTAGGATTCCAATATAATGGAAGTGGGGAGAACTTTCAGAATGTCAACATTTACACAAAATCTGGCATAGACCAGTCTTGCCTTAGCCTTCGTAACTTTGTCAATAGTTACATAATCTCTGAAGGAGTTGCTTATCTAGGCAAAGATTTCCTCACCCCAAAACTTTAGGGGAAGACCTGATAACCAGACCCACATCGACGCTGACTAATTAAGGTCCACCTTGGGGTCGAAGCCAGGCTTCCATTTGCATAAAGAAAGGGAATGCTTCCCGTAGAGCCATGGACCACCAGCCAAAACTGACAGCATGTCCTCTTGAGAGGTAAACCTAAACAAAAACATAGCTCCCGCCATAGCACTAGCTGAGACGCTCCCCTTAAGAGACCACTTAGTCTTCATCTAGCGGCCAAGTCGATATTGGGTCTGAAGGCAAAAAACTTCCCCACCAAGGTGTTGTCCATTGATGCCACAACCTGTAACATCATCTAGACCAGTAGTTTAAGTGCCCTGGCACCCTCAACCTCTAAGAAAACTGGTTGTGTGCTTGAAGTCTTGGCGATACCATTGACAATACCCACAAGAGCTTCCTTCCACTTCTTGGGATTTGACTTCGAGGCTGAGGCCACGTGATCACTCTGATAGCCCGTACCATTAGCAACACCCCCTCGAGTCAGGGGAAGGGACTGAATCACGCCCCCTCAGACTATCTCCATCCATTCCCACCCAGTACAAATTCAAAATTCAAACACCATATGAGTTGCAGGGCCAAAGCCTATTATGACTATATGTTGTGTCATCAGAATATTGAAAAGTTGTGTATAGTTATTATATATATATATATATATGAAAATATACATATATATATATATGAAAATATAGATATAAATATATTGTTTTAAAATTTTAAGTAAATTGTCTTTTGGCAGGTCATTGTATTTTGACAGTGAATAAATATAAAACTAATTGTAAATTATTATATATATACTGTATTACAGTACATACACATAGAAGTATATATATATATTTTTAATGAAAGAATGTAGTCATATTGTATTACAGTATACACAGAGAAGTTTATATATATATATATAAAGAATGCATATAAAGTATGACTTATATATAGAGAGAGAGAGTGTGTAAGACTTTAACTTTTAAATGCATTTTATTCCCACCAAAATCAAAATACCTAACGTGCTATAGAAATTAGGGTACGTTCGAATGTTTTGTTCATTTTGAAAGAGGTCAAGGGATGGTCACAGGCGGTCGAAACCCCTTGTGCCTGCCATTTGTTTTGACTGTGTAATGTGTGGATGGGACAGGGACCCCATCCCCCCCACTTTCTTTATTTAATGTTTGGCAACCAAGTCACGGCCAGGGAACTTTCAACCCACTATAACTTGCTTAAAACCTACGTAGACCTTGAAATACTTCGGCCCTGCATGTTATGTCTGTGGCTATCACTGTATATTAAAATATTATTATTTGTTGATATATATATATAATGAAAGAATGCAGTCATACTATATATATTTTATTTTAATATATATATATATATACAGTATGACTGCATTCTTTCATATATATATAATAATATACAGTGATAGCCACAGACATATATTAAAATATATATGGTATGCCTGCATTCTTTCATTATATATATATATATATACATTCTGAGTGCATTCTCTCATTATAAATATATTGTTTTAAAATTTTAAGTAAACTGTCTTTTGGCAGGTCACTGTATTTTGACAGTGAATAAATATAAAACTAATTGTAAATTATTATATATATACTGTATTACAGTATACACTTTAAAGTATATATATTAAAATATATACGGTATGACTGAATTCTTTCATTATATATATATACATTTTGACGGCATTCTTTCATATATATATATATTTATTACATATATATATCTGTGGCTATCACCGTATATATATATATACATACATATTTATATATGTGTATGTATATATATATATGGTGATAGCCACAGATATATATATATTAATAAAAGAATGCAGTCACACTGTATATATATACAGTATTATATATATCAACAAATAATAATATTTTAATATACGATATGACTGCATTCTTTCATATATATATATTGATTGCATTCTTTCATTATATATATATATATATACGGTGATAGCCACAGATATATATATACAGTCTGTGGCTATCATCGTATATATATACGGTGATAGCCACATATATATATTAATAAAAGAATGTAGTCAAACTATATATATATACAGTATTATATATATATAAACAAATAATAATATTTTAATATACAGTGATAGCCACAGACATATATAATGAGATATACATATATATATATATATGAAAGAATGCAGTTATACTATATATGTATATGCCTAAAAATGACACGAAATAAATATTTTTAATATTTATTTCATTCTAATTCTTCTATCAATAAATAAATAAATAAATTTATTTATTCATTCACATTCCTCTAAGTTAATCGAAATATTTAATTAAATTCTCCCAAACAATTAAATAATTCTTAATTATTTAATTAAGTCAATTCTTCTTCCAAATTTAATTTCTCTCAAATCATGCAAAAGCAAAATCGCAAGTTGAGTTAACTGACTCAACCAACCTTGTTTTTATCAATATCTCTTAAATTAGAAAAAAGATTTCTAATTTATGAAAAGCATGTCTTATCTTTAGAAAAGAAAGTAGTTAACTCAAATAAAACAGCTTTTGGGTGACACTTGTCTTCTTTCTATTCGCGCACATTCTCTCAACCGTTTTATACTGTTGATCTTCTTGTTCTTTCTATACCATTGATTCTCTCTTTCTCAAGTCTATAAATTGAACCTTATTCTTTCATTTTAATCATCCAAGCTTTTAGTATTGTTACTCTGTAGGAATTACAGCGCGCCTTTGGCACCAATTCCTTCATTGCTTGCGATCACACTCGTTACTACAAACTACTATCATTGTTGTGAAGCTCATCTTCATGGCGATACTATCATAGTTGTTCCCATTTGAACATCTTGGAATCATAGCAAGGAAGTGCACCTTCTGAGGGCCATATTCATAGACAAGATCATTTGAGATAGGCGATCAATGGAAGCTCAGAATTAAAGGAGGTTTGCTTTGTATTGTTCATTGTTTGATTGATCTCTTTTGTTCATTATTTCATTGAGTTTTGGGTATTATTGATATACTATATTGATTATTCATTTAGATGAAATTTTCCCTTAACAGTATATATATATATGTCTGTGGCTATCACCGTATATTAAAATATTATTATTTGTTGATATATATATATATATATGGTATGACTGCATTCTTTCATTATAAATATATTGTTTTAAAATTTTAAGTAAACTGTCTTTTGGCAGGTCATTGTATTTTGACAGTGAATAAATATAAAACTAATTGTAAATTATTATATATATACTGTATTACAATGTACACATAGAAGTATATATATATATATATATATATATATATATATATATATATATATATATATATATATATATATATGAAAGAATGCAGTCATATTGTATTATAGTATACACAGAGAAGTTTGTATATATAAATAAAGAATGCATATAAAGTATGACTTATATATATATAGAGAGAGAGTGTGTGTAAGACTTAAACTTTTAAATGCATTTTATTCCCACCAAAATTGAAATACCTAACATGCTGCAGAAATTAGGGCACATCCAAATGTTTTGTTGCATTTTGAAAAAGGTCAAGGGATGGTCATAGGCAGTCGAAACCCCCCTGTGCCCGCCATTTGTTTTGACTATGTTTAATGTGTGGAGGGGATGGGGACCCCGTCCCCCCCACAGAGTTTAAAGCTATGTGGGGAGGCAGAGCCCCCCGACTTTCTTTATTTTACTCTTGGTAGCTAGGTCGCGGCCAGGGAACTTTTGACCCATTGTAACTTGCTTAAAACCTACGCAGACCTTGAAATACTTCAGCCCTGCACGTTATGTCTGTGGCTATTGCCGTTTCATTATATATATATTACATTTATTATTTTGTATTCCTTTGTTCCTCTGTGAAATTTTAAAACAGAGATATGCCTAACTAGTTATAGACAAAATAATATATATTTATGTTCTAGTTTTCCTTTACAAAAAAAAATATTAACTAGAATAGAGAACTATGGAAAAAGATTAGAAAACTTGGAAGATTAGAAAAATTGGAAATGAGCAACCTGTAGAAAATAAAGAAATAAAACTATTTAGAAAACTATAAACTAACTCCTTGCTTGGATGATACCTCCCACTTGGGGAGGTACCATCCATCCACTTGCTCATCACAACCTGCATAACCAACTAGAGAACATTAGAATTTGAATGAGCAAATGAGAGGAGTTTAGAGCTTTTTATAAAATAAACTTAGGGTTTGGTGCCCTAGTTTGACTAATGAGTATTTAGTCCTAGCCTAGATTAGTGTTAATAAAACTCACTTTGAGAGAGTTGACGCTTTTTACTTTTTGAATGTAGGTGACTTTATTCTTTTTTTAATTTGTTAAATGTATTATGGTGGTGCACTCTAGTAGAGGGCTGGGTTAATTCAAATTATTGGCATGAGTTGAAGTTAAACTTTGTGGAGTATTTTTATTTTATTGAAATTAATGTATAAAGGAAAAAGTAGTGATAAAAGGGGAATTATGACTTTTAGGTTATTTAAATTTAAGTTAAAGAAGATTTATATATCTATCTCATAATTTAATTTGTTAGTGACTTTAATGTGCTTGTTAGTTTTTTCTTATTAGATAATTTGCCTTCGAAATGTATGGGATGCGAATATTCTTGAAATAAAACATTTAATTTTTATTTAAAATTTGATTAAAGGGTTAGGTGGGGATTTTTTATTTAATTCAATTTTGTACCCTCTTATAGTTGATGAGGTGGCATTATGTTGCTGAAATCACTATAAAAGGTTTCCTATTTTCATTTTACCCCGTTATGCTGGCAAAATTTCCCTAGACTATGTGTCATTTATAATTGCTTATTATTAGTTTAATATTCCATGCCTTATGTGATTAGAGTGATTTAAATTGGATTTTGAACTAGATTTGAAATCAACCCACCTCATTAGGGTTTATCCAGGGTTTAATTTTGTGTTGGAATCCAACCCTCTCAATGTTGCCTTTTGCAACATAAACCCCCTAGTGGCTAACATCGTAGGGTTACGATTGGAGATTGTAGGAACCTGATCTTGATTGACTTCCCCGCCTACGAGCGTTGCACATGATGTCAGTTGTAGAGCCAACTACGTTGTGTTCCAGTGTCACCGAGCACGCATGTTGCACGCGAGGGGGTTTTTTGGTGTCGGGGGGGAAAAAATTATAATTCGTGTCATGACCACATGACAAATGTGGCCATGACATGTGGTTATCATGTCATAGCCACATGGCGAATGTGGCCATGACATTTGGTATTAGAGCCCATGTTTAAACACTGGGCATTGAGGGAACATTACTTTATTCTGCATTTGTGTTATTTTGTTTTAATTTTAGTGGGCCTAGGCGAGCCGAAGGAGGGGATGTTCCACCACCTGAGAATCCTAATTAGGAGCCACCAATTGTACCCAACTTAGGTCCCCAGATCCTTCAGGTTCTTGAGGAAGTGTTAGTACGGTTACCTCTAGTTGTGGATGGGCCACACATGGACGTTCCAGATGCAGTAGCCAATGATGGTACATTAGGTCATCAGGAGCGCAGTAGGAGTCCACCGCACCACAAGGAATGTGTAGTAAGGATTGGAGTGGAGCATATTCCACTCGACCCTTTAGTACCACGAGACGAGGTTGATGCACCCGTTCAAGGTCCTCGAGACCACGGAGACCCGATCTGGGATTTGCCTAGGCTTAACCCACCTACTTTCATGGGTACATCAGAGGGAGCTGAGGCTAAGGCTTGGCTCATCAACCTTCATAGATGCTTTGTGTTGCCTCCCTCAGGAGCAACACGAACACACAAGTAGCAGTACATCTTTTGCAAGACGCGACAGTGACATGGTGGTGCATGGAGGAACACAAACTTTGCCTTTCGTTGGACACTCTTTCATGGGACACTTTTCAGAGCATTACAGACAGTGCCACATTGATGGGTTCCACGATTTATAGCAGAGAGGTTCCATAGTTGCGTAGTATGAGTGCAAGTTTGTCGAGTTATTTCGATATGCTGAGTATCTTCAGGATGAGAAGTTGCTTGTGAGTCATTTCATTAGAGGATTGAATCCTCACATAGAAAGACTGGTTCACATGGCAGACCCATAGACTATGAGCAAGGTTTTTGAGAAGGAACTCATCGCAAAGGAGGTGCATGGACGGGGCCAGGGGTCGCATCTACAGTTTCAAGACTGCAGCCATTAGCGGGATCAGGGTTTTCATAGACCCTAGCCTCCTAATCAGGGTAGATTAGATCAGCATCTCTACCACCTAGACCTCCACAGCAGCAAAAGAAGGAGTAGTATCAGCAGAGGTCACAGCCACAGCAGAGGGGATAGGGTGGTCCTAATCAAGGATGGTAGTCGTGGGGTCCGCGGAGAGACTAGTGGCAACAAGCACCAGCTGCAGGACCTTCTAGACCTCAACAGTCCTTTAGGGGATCACAGGGTATTATAGTTTAATCTGGAGCGTAGAAGTCTAGTAGGATTCAGTAAGCACATATTCAAACATGTGGGCCTTGTTATTTTTTCAGTGGCGCTGGACACCTGGCTAGGGACTGGCCATAGGGTTTCACAGTTGGAGGACATCGAGCTAGTGGTTCTGAGGCTACAGTTGGAGATATGGGTTGATCTCATTGAGTCTTTGTAGCAGTTGATAACTGCAGGCTAACTTTCAAGCCTCCATTATAGAGACTGCAAGTACTATTGGGGATATACCCATCACTATATTATTTGACTCAAGAGCCACAGACTCCTTTATTTCTCCATTGTTAGTGGACCGTTGCAGGCTAGTGGCCTCTAGGTAGGACGTTAGGTAGGAGGTTGAGTTAGCTATAGGGGCCAAGATGGTTGTCAATGCAGTGGTTAGAGATTGTGAGATTTCACTTGGTGCCTTCACGATAATTGTGGATCTTAGGGTTATACCCTTAGGGTCTTATGGTGTGGTGCTAGAATTGGCTTGGATTGGCTTGCGGCTCATAGAGCCAAGCTAGATTGCCACTCAAAGGTGATAGGTTGTCTCAATGATCACGTCATAGAAATGGAGATAGTGGGCATTCAGAAGCCCACTACATTTCATATGATTTCTGCTAAACAATGTTAACATTATATGCGGAAGGGTTGTTAGATGTTCGTGATCACAGTTAGTGATAGATTGGAGGATGAGCCTGAGGCTACGCTTGATGATCACCCCATCCTTAGGGAGTTCACAGATGTGTTTCCTCCTAAGCTTCCAAGGATCCCACCTCATAGAGAGGTTGATTTTCATATAGACCTTGTACTAGGTGTCGAGCCAGTGTCTCGTGCACCTTACAAGATGACCACACATGAGCTCATGGAGCTTAAGCTTCAACTAGAGGAGTTGCTAGTGAAGGGGCAGATCTGACCTAGTGTCTCTCCATGGGGCACACCAGTCATCTTCGTGAAGAAGAATGATGGGTCTCTTTGGCTATGCATGGATTGTAGGTAGCTTAATAAGGTGACAATGAAGAATCGTTATCCTTTGCATAGGATTGACGACTTGTTCGACCAGATGTAGGGAGCCAGGGTGTTCTCTAAGATTGACCTGAAGTCCAAATACCACTAGTTATGCATCACAGAGGTGGATATCCATAAGACTACATTTCAGATTCGTTATGGTCACTATGAGTTCACCTCGATGCCCTTCGGTTTGATGAATGCCCCTGCAGTATTCATGAGTCTCATGAATGGGGTGTTTCACACATACCTTGATCGGTTCGTGATTATATTCCTTGATGACATTTTGATTTACTCAAGGACTGAGGAGGAGCACAAGGAGTACCTTCGCTAGGTACTATAGTGTTTGAGAGAGCAACAACTTTATGGCAACCTAGAGAAGTGTGCCTTCTTTAGATCACAGGTACAATATTTAGGTCACATTCTATCTGGCAATGGCATCTCTATAGATCCATCAAAGATTAGAGCTATCAGGGATTGGAGATCACATACTAGTGTCATAGAGGTTCAGAGATTCATGGGGCTAGTAGGTTATTACTACAGATTTATTGAGGGCTTCTCTCGGATAGCATACCCCATCACTTCGCTTTAGCCGAAAGGGAAGAGTTTCTTGTGGATAGAGCAGTGCGAGAGGTCCTTTGGGGTTCTCAAGGAGTGTCTCACTAGCGCTCCTATCTTAGCAGTACAAGATCTAGCAATAGATTTTATGGTTTGTATAGATGCATCATTAGAGGGTTTAGGAGCAGTATTGATGCCAGATGGTCAGGTGATCGCGTATGAGTCGTGAAAGCTCAAGACCCATGAGCTGAACTACTTGACACATGATTTGGAGTTAGTAGTAATAGTTCGTGCTCTCATTCAATGGAGACACTTCCTCTTAGGACATCACTTTGAGTTACACTCTGACCATCATAGTCTATAGTACATCTTCACTTAGCTGAATCTAAATGCCCGTCAACGGCGTTGGATGGAGTTTCTTTGCGATTATGACTTTGATGTGCACTACCTCAAAGGGAAGGAGAACATGGTTGCTGATGCCTTGAGTCAGAGGTGCCATGAGATCCTGACCTTGACCTTGAGTGTTGACTTGAGAGGGTGTATCTTGCAACACCTTCCAGAGGATGAGTGGTTTCTAGAGGTTTAGCAGGAGTTGTAGTCATAGAGGGCCCTTAAGGGCAAGTTTGCAGGGTATTCTCTTTAAGTGGATAGTCTTCTTCGACATTGTCAGCATATCTATGTTCTCCTTGCAGGTGATCTTAGATCATTGGTTTTATCAGAGGCTTACAAAGCACCTTATGCAGCACATCCAGGGGTGAAGAAGATGCATGCAAATTTGAGGCAGTTGTACCATTGGGCAGGTATGAGGTGAGATATTGCAGAGTTTGTTGCTCATTGCCTTGAGTGCCAGATGGTGAAGGTTGAGCATCAACATCCAGCAGGTTTACTTTACCCACACGAGATACTAGAGTGGAAATGGGATACCATTTCCATGGATTTCACTATTAGTCTACCTTTGTCATCTCACCGCCATGATGCCATCATGGTGATAGTTGACAAGTTGACCAAGGTAGCCCACTTTTCACCTGTACACATGACATATAATGCGCCAACAGTGGTGAGGGTTTTCTTGAATGACATAGTGAGACTTCATGGTGTACCTCATTGTATCATATCTGATAGAGATTTAGAGTTCACTTCAGCCTTTTGGAGGGCATTACAGCAGGTGTTGGGCACTCAGCTCAAATTTTGTTCAGCTTATCATCCTAAGATGGATGGACAAACTGACAGGGTGAATCAAGTGTTAGAGGACATGCTTCACATGTATGTTATGGATCACCAGTCTAGATGGGAGGACTACCTATATCTGGTTGAGTTTGCCCACAATAATGGGCATCACAGCTCATTAGGTATGCCTCCCTTTTGGGCCTTATATGGTAGGCCGTCCAGGACTCCCTTGAGTTGGGACCGTATAGAGGACAGAGTGGCTATCAGACTAAGTTAGTGTAGGATATGGAGCAACAGGTCACTTTGATCAAACAGAGCTTGTAAGAGGCACATGATCTCCAGAAGAAGTATGCCGATGCCAAGAGATTGGATTGGAGCTTCTCCATGCATGACAAGGTGTTCTTGAGAGTGTGACCACATAAGAGTCCAATCCATTATGTTAAGGGATCTAAGCTAGCACCTCATTTTGTTGGACCTTTTAAGGTTTTGGAGTGGATAGGACATGTAGCTTACCATCTTGCCTTGCCACCTAGTCTGTCGCACATCTACAATGTGTTTCATATTTTTGTATTGAGACGTTATATTTCTAACATGACACATGTTTTGGACTAGGATGCCTTATAGATAGAGTCAGATGGGAAGTTGCCTTTGGAGCTAATTCACATCTTGGCTTGTCAGACGTTGGGCCTTCGAGGCTGAGAACCGGACCAGGTCAAAGTTCAGTGGGACCGTTATGATGAGGTCTCAGCTACATGGGAGAACGCAGCTAGTTTGAGGGCACTCTATCCCCACCTCTTTTCTAACTTCCAGGAGGAAGTATAGTCTTAGGGGGGAGGATGTGAGGCCTACTTTTACCTCACCTATATTATTTTGCTTATGGTACTCTTTCGATGGATTTATTATGGTCTTGTGTATTTTGGGGACTGTTGATCCTGCATTTGGACCTTATTACCTTATCTTATACTAGATTAGATAGATGGTTTATGCTTTATGGTTGGATAGATGGCATGTTAGATTTCCTTTTGAAGATATGTTATTATATGCTAGGATGTCATTTCATGCTATTGATATGTGCATAGATGTCGAGACTGATGTTATCTCTTACCTTATGTGATCCTGATTTATACTTATGAGTAATGGATGTTTTGTGTGACATTATGTTATCATGGATGCTTTCCATGTGCTTCGGCTATTATATCATGTACTATTGATGGGTGGTTAGAAGTGTGCAGGTTACTTTTCTATACCCATGGAAATTCAGAGGTCCAACAACAACCATATGTTATCCCCAATTCAGCTGACCTAGTCCTAAGTAGGACTAAGGTCACATGTGTTTGAGAATGTTGATTTTTGTTGTGATTGATTTATGACATTTTGTATAGTTCATATCTTTTCAATTTATCTCTTGAGGTGTTGTACAAATGTATTGTTGAGTTTGCACTAATTTTGAGTGCTAAAGTTTTGAGGCCACTTTTATGTGATTTTAGGTGTTTTTGAGGGTTCCTAATGGTCAAATATTGACCCTAGGTCATGCCCTAGGGTATAGGACTATTTCTACCTTATTTAAAATTGATTTGGACCTTGTATGGTCACCCAAACTTGACCCTAAGGTCAAGTGACGAGTTTGGGAAGTGTGACTGTGGTTAGAAGGTCACCATCCCACTTAACCCCAACCTCACCCACTTGGGTAAGGTTACCCTTGCTTCTCATGCTTTAGAAGCTTCTCCCATGTGTGAAAATCTTCCCCATGCTCTCACACATGTGTGAGAGCACTTGTGGGGAAGAGTGTAGCTTAGAAGAATGAGTAGGTGACAAGTTTCACCTCCCCATTTGTAAGAAGCTTCCCTTGTGTGCTAACATTCCCCCTATGCTCTCACACATGTGTGAGAGACCTTATGGGAGAATGTGTAGCTTTAGGGAATGGGGAGGTGACAAGTGTCACCTCCACATTCATGTGGGGTTGTGAGAAGAGTTATGTGGATGGAGGAGAAGGTGACAAGATTCACCTTCTCATCCATTAGGGTTTGAGAGCTTTATCTTTATGTCTCCCTCATTTTGATGAGAGGAGGGTTCTTCTTTTCATTTCTTTTGACAATTTTTGGTCTTGTGTTGGGAGAGAGAAGGACTTGGAGATTTTGGGAGAACTTGTGGAAGCTCCTCACCAAAACTCACTCCATTATTGAATCTTTGATGTATTCTCAAGTTGTGAACCATTTGCTTTTGTTTACTATTGCTATGTGAGTATGCATGTTTTATGTTATGTTACTTTGGTTATATGTGTTGAGGGTTTTATGGGTTGTTTGGGTGAACTCTCCTTATGAGAGAGTTCACCTTAGTGTTGGCTAAGAGAGGATGACAACCTCCTCAGTTCCCCCTCTTGGTTATGGTATTTGTTTTGTGGCCAAGGGCCTTATTTTGGAGTTTGGAGAAGTTTGAGTTATGGCATGAGTGCCTTGGTTTTTATGATATGTGAAGTATGACAAGAGGCTAAATGATTCAAGAGGATTTTGTGTTAAGAGTGTGGGTCTCCTTGAGTAGAGTGAGTCCACTCTCTCACCCTTTTCAAATCCATCTCTAATGTGGGTTAGTTTTGTGATAAGCCTTGGGTTGGGTGTTGTTGTGCATGAAATGCATGTTGTTTGTTGTGGATTGAATCTTGGTTGCTTGGAAGACCTCCAAGCTCGGGGGTGGCCTATTTTAGGCCTAGGTTGGGAGGTGAGCTTCCCATGAGTATGGATACCTTTTGTTGTTTATCTTTTTGTAGGTTCACTTGAAGGCTTGGAGGAGTTGGCTTGTGGAGAAAACATGAGTTTAGTGTTTTAAAGCTTTGTTTTAAAAGGGAGTGCATAGAGATGCCTCACCTTCATTTTGGACTTGTAATAATTTTGTTCATTTTAAGAGTTGAGCTCTTAAGGGATTTGGATACCTTGACTTCCTTGTAAATATTGTTGTTATCATGATTAAATAAGTTATCAAGTTACTTTATTCCATCTTTGCAAGAAAAAGAAATATAAATCTCTCTTTCTATATCTCTCTCTCTGTATGTTATTCTTGTTTTACTCTTAAAAAAATGAGGAATAGTTGTAGAAAGTAAAGTAGTCAAATAAGCCATTCTTTGTGAAATATTAACTGTTTTACCTTAATGCTTATAAAGAAGAGAAAAATAATTAATCATGCATGTGTTAGTTAGTTGTACAAAGTCCTATTATTTATATATATTTTACTCATTTTTATGTGTATTTAGTTGTTAAGTAACTATGTGATAAAGAAATTTTAATAGAGTAAAGTTGTATATAGTTATTATATATATTTATATATATATGCATATGTGTGTGTGTGTGTGTATTATAGGTAAACTGTCTTCTGGCAGGTCACTGTATTTTGATAGTGAATAAATATAAAACTAATTGTGTCTATATATATATATATCTCTCTGAACTATGGAACTGGCTATCTTCTGGTCTCGCCAAGGTCCACTGGGTCTTTGGGGGAGACTTTAACATGATAGAATTCTCTGAAGATAAAAAAGGAGGGAAACCTCTAGAATGGAAAGAAAATGAAAAATTCTTCTGGTTAAGATTCAAAAATCCCTCAATCTGGTAGACCCAATAGAAGGAGGAAAAAGGGATAGTAAAGGCATATGGTTTCAATGGTCAAATTGCCAGAATGCTAACAAGAGAATCTATTGTAGGCTTGATAGGTTCTATGTGAATAAAGACTGCTTTACTATTTTGCAAAAAAAGAATTCAAACAAAAGTCAAGATCTTCCTAACCCCCTGTCAGACCATTATCCTATCAAAATGGTAGTAGCATTTAAGGATCAAGAGAAAATATTATGGAATTGTAGGGCTTCCTTGTTTAAATTGAATTGTGAACTTTTAAAAGATGAAGACTGCAACTAAGGAATCAACACCATTAGTCTTCATCTACACCAAAATGAGAATAAGAATGGAATATATCAACTCTTCAGGCAAGTGAAGAGACATGAGAAGAGGAAGACAAAAGGGTAGTGACAGCTTCATTTCCAACAATCTCCCACTTGAAGTCCAAACTGCACTGTTGTCCCCACTTTCCTTGAAACTCATTATTACTTAACTACAATACCAAGTAACTCCATTGATTGATCAATCCTGGTGAGAATTCCAACCAACTCAACCAAACTGATTCCCTGTTCACCTTTAATCCTCTGTCTATCACTAACAATTAATCCTTCTTCAATCTAGTCATGAAGCTCTATTTCTCTATATTCTCCTTCTTCACCTTGGTTTTCATCTTCAGCCAGTTCAACAAACTTTTCAGCATCTGAAGCAAGGTCATCTTCATGGTCATAACCATCTGATTCATAGTCACCACCATATGCAATTTCTTTAGCATCCTTTGTAGACTGTTTATCCAACCCACCCTTAGGGCTTCCTAATTTTTCCCTAGGGATCTTCTCTATGTTTAGCGGGACATGCTGCATGATGTCCTTTGAAGGATCTTGCAGACCTCTTGTAGCATCTATGAATATATTTGACTCATTTTTTCCACCTACGTTAGTTCCTATTTCCTCATGCTGTTGTGATAGCTGAGCACTTTGACAAACATCAAGCTTCTAATTGTCATCCTCCACAACCATTTTAAATGCTTTAGTAGTCTGCTGGCCCAACTCCTTTTCATAGATTCCATCAATTCTTTTGAATGGCTTTCCATCTTGTTTGTCTTTAAAATAGTACCCCATGCTATTTGGTTGATAGGGTTCAATAATTTGACAATCATCCAATTCATCATAACTAGAACCTGTGTCTATAGTAAAATCCTCAAGCACTTTACCTTTCGCACACCAAATTTTTTCTTCATTCTGAGGTGGACAACAAATACAACCAGTGATGCAATTGACAAATGACTCCCGTTCATCTCTAATGTCCAACTTTTTAATGGCATTCTTCCCAATTGAAGAATCTCCACAAACATCAACTCCCTCTTGAATAGGAATGCTTCGACATTCTTTTAGTTCAATGCCAGATTCCATCACCTTTGGAAAACAAGAGCCTTCATTAATGTGTGTAGAACTTAACCCACTCCAAAAAAGATTTCTTCTATAGGAGCTTTTCTCCTCATTTGTCTTGGCAAAAGCAAGATTTGAAGCATTTGGTAAAGATGGAGGTGTTATCAGAGGTATATCATGCACTGCATGTGGTTCCTTGCTTAGTATATCAAGATCTAGATATCCAACTTAAGGTACTCTCTCGTCCAATCTGTTCCTCACTAGCTTACTCATAGAAAAATCCATAGTTGAAGTTGATGCTACTGATATGTCAGTATTACCAATAGTGTCCTGTGAAAAAAAAACCACCAAACTAGAATCTTTTCCTCTAGTCTCATTCAGCATATCACCAACTATTTTCATAGATTTTCTTCAATAAATTCCCCTACAATATCAATGCCATCTATCACTTGCTGCTTCCTATGTGCATTTAAGGGGCCTAGTTCTTCCTCTGTGCCTAATAATTTGCTGGAATTAACTACCAAAACTGAAGGCTCTGAATATAGTGGCTCCAATGGAGAAGATGCTTTGGGGAAGGATGGTGGGGGAGATGGAGGCCAAAATTTCCTCTTTTTGATGGGAACACCTACAATAGCATCATCAAAATGTCGAATAGGAATAGTCACTCCGAGCTTTTCAGATTTAGAATTCGGTAAGTCATCCTTATGTGCTTGACCTCAATAGTTTTTCTACCACTTTCTCTATTAAACCTATTTAATGGAGGCTGGCTCTCAAACTGTTCAGTTGGTCCAGCACCTCCATTAGTCAAGTCACTAAGATTATTAGAGTCTCTACTCAAACTTGAGTTTAAATCAACCAAATCAACCATCTTAGAAGACCCTTCTTCTATTGAGGCTGCATTAACCTTCCCATCAACTCCAATAGAAGAAGCACCACTACCACCACAGACTTTACATAAAGTCAGTGTCTGATTGCTCGCTGCCCTGTAATCTACCTGGGAAACATGCAAGTAGCTGGGATGGGCAACAAATGAACCTCCATTGCAATGGCAAATGGAAATCATTTTCTCAAACTTTTCACTATCCTCATAGCCACAAAAATGTACAAATGGGCTCACCACCTGTCACCCTTACACTTTTACTAGCTGTCCAAGACTCTTCAATGAGAATTGATCTGTACTCTCCCTGATCATCCATTCTAATGATGGTTATTTCTCCACCTTCCATCTTTTTAATTTTTGTATTTCCTGCAAAGGCTCTTGCATTTTCTTGAGCAAATATTTGATCAAATTCCAATAGGTTAAGAAATTCATCAATGACGGAATCAACTACATCATCTAACCTATCCATTTCACATGAAGCAAGACTCTCTATGGCATACAAGGTGCCTACTTTACTGCCTTGAGCAATTACCAAGGCCCCTTTTGTGACTTTCCATCTATTCAATTCAAAATTGACTTTACATCCTTGTGAAAACAATTGTCCGGCTGAAATTAGATTTTGTTTGAGCTAAGGGACATATCTAACATCTTGCAATAGCCAACTATTTCAATTTTTTAATTTTAAAAAAAATCCCCTTTGCCAATAACATCACAAGATTCATTATTGCCAAGAAGAACCTTACCAAAGTCACCGCTTTGCTGATTTTTGAAGTACTCCTTGCATGGTGTGGCATGAAACGATGCTCCCGAATTGAGCACCCAAACATTTTGTGGTACTTCTTCTGAAGCTGAAACAAGAACACCAATTGTTGCACCGACATCCTCTTCACGTATCGGATTCACTTCATCTTCTTTTGGCTGATTTCCAGCCTTCTTAAAAAAACAACAATTCTTCTTGATGTGGCCTTGCTTTCCACAATACCAGCAACTAGCATCTCCCTCACTAGATTTTAGCCCCCCTTGTGATTTCCTATGACTTCCATCATCAAGCAGCAATGCTCCCACTCAAGCTCAAACCTCTCATGCCAAATGATCAAGCATCAAGGCTCTAATGATTATATGAATATATTTGAACTGTGGATCTGGCTATCTTCTGGTCTCCCCAAGGTCCACTGGGTCTTTCGGGGAGACTTTAACATGATATAATTCTTTGAAGATAAAAAAGGAGGGAAACCTCTAGAATGGAAAGGAAATGAAAAATTCTTCTAGTTAAGATTCAAAAAATCCCTCAATCTAGCAGACCCAATAGAAGGAGGAAAAAGAGATAGTAAAGGCATATGGTTTACATGGTCAAATTGCCAAAATGCTAACAAGAGAATCTATTGTAGGCTTGATAGGTTCTATGTGAATAAAGACTGCTTTACTATTTTGCAAAAAATGAATTCAAACAAAACTCAAGTTCTTCCTGTATACACCTAAAAATGACATGACTCTACTTAAATAAATATTTTAAATATTTATTTCATCTTCACATTCCTCTATCAATAAATAAATAAATTTATTTATTTATTTGATTCATCTCCTCTCATTTAATTAAATAAATTACATTTATTTAATTAATTAAATTCATCTACTCCAACTTCATTCCTCTAAACAATTAAATAATTTTAATTATTTAATTAAAATCTTTTATTCTTCCAAATTTAAATAAAATGGAATTTTATTTAAATTAAATCTTAAATCTCCACAAAAATAAAATATATTTAATATTTTATTTATTCCTCCAAAATATCTACAAATTATTAAATAAATCTATTTATTTAATTATGCTTTCTTATCTTCAAAAATCCCTCTTATCTTCTAAAAATATATTCTTCTTGTCATACAAAAGCAAAAGTTGAGTTAAAGCAACTTTAAAGCAACTATGCTCTTAGATTAGAAAAATAAATTCTAATTTAAGAAAAATAAAAACTCATCCTCATCAACAAAGAAATTAACTCAACAAAGCTTCTTTTTGAATGACACATGTCTTTCTTCCATTTGTTGCACGTTTTTCAACCATCCTCCTCTGTTGATCTTCTCATTTCTTCTCAACCATTGATCTTCTCCCACACAACTCTATAAATACAACCCTCTCCTTCTTCATTTCATCATCCACCGTTTGAGTAAACTTATGCTATAGGAAACATAGCACGCTATTGGCACCCATCTCCATAGCAGTTCATTATCATCCACTCACATTTGTGTTTGAAGTTCATCTTCAAATACAAGCAAGTATCATAGTCATTCTATTCTTGTCATCTTCAACAAGCAAGGGAGCATATGCTTCTGAGGGCTTCATTATTATTAAGATCAAGAACAGATAGGCGAGCAATGGAAGGGTAAAGGTTGTAAGTATCTTGTTACTATTTTAACTCTCCTTTTTCCCTCATATTTCATTGATGTATTAGGTTTTGTTATTGATTTGATTAATCCCACATTTCACCCATCACATTTTGGCACCCACCGTGGGGCCCTTGCCTCTTTATCTAATAAAAAATCTGAGTTTTTGAGATGTAGGTTCCGTACAGGTTTCGTACAGACTTTTGACAGGTTGATTTGGCACATCTGAGTAATCCCGTGATGCATATACCTCCTATCCCGACGCATATAGAAGTCTGGCGCATTCAATCCTTGAACTGGAGCTTTTACCTTCTATTCTGGCACTTTTACAGATATGGCGCATACATACTCTATTTCGGTGCTTATACTCCCTGTTCCAACACCTACGTAACTTCAGCGCATCTACCCTGGTTTACAGTGCTTTTATACTGTATAATGGTGCATTTGCTAAAATAACACATATGTCTCCTATTACGGTGCTTTTGACACCTGTCTTAGCGCATCTATAGAACGGCGCATGCAAACTCTATTTCTGCGCATTCAGACTGCATAGTGGCGTTTCTATTTTGCACTGTGTTTTTAGGGTTTCATCTAGTTTTTTATGTTTGAGCTAATGTTTATCTTGCAGGATTAGAGGCTGGATTAGATCATTTAGCTGCATTGATTAGTTCATTTAGATTAATTAGGGGAAAAAAAATAACAAAAAAGATGTACGCATGCAAATTCCACATAGTCTTTAACTAGGAGGGAGAGTAACTAAACCATTGCTATCTCTACATTGTTGATTTATTTTCCTAGTTAGATCATTGCTATCTTACAAATGAGAAAATGAACATTGCTATTTTTTTAACCACTTCAAAGTTAACAAATGCGTGAGTGCACAAGTAGATAGCCCATTTAGTTGTTTTCTTTTTAACTAGGATTGGATAAATCAGTGTCTTATGTGTTTATCGAATGACAATAGGCTTATGCTCTCCCCTTAACTAGGTGACCAGAACGCTGAACTTGTTATTCCATCTGTATAACCTTTAGAGGGGCCTACCCTTGGATACACACTTGTCCAAGTGGGAATGACCTTGAGTGGTAACAGGCTAAAGCCAAGCCCTACCAATCCACTTAAAATAAATTGTGCTTGAGGTGAAAACCTCCTGCAACAAGTGCTGCTGTGTTACACTGACGACCAACCTCCCCCAAAACCCTCTAAGGTGTAACCCTTAGAGGCTGGAAGACTCCATAACGGAGAGTAGTGTTTCTTTACGTGTAACCACTCGAACGGTTGCCTTGACTATGAACCAATTGTTTAGTGTACCAAGAACCCCTATTTGTTGACATAAAGGGCAGAGCTCTTGAAGCGGCCTTGATTCATGTGACTCTTAGTAGAGGTAGCAGGGACAATCCTAAGGTTTGGTGGGGGTACGAGCCTAAGGAAACCTAGATCTGGTATGCGTGAGAAGTGAGTATCGTGGAGGGAAGCCGGTGCTACCAGATCCTGGAGCTACACGCTTTGAGTATGCACAACTAGAGGATTCAACAAATACTATCCTATCCAACCTAGGGTGTAGTTGTTTTTGAGTCAAAATAGTCCAAAAATACAAAAAAATAACAAAAGGTAAAAATCATGAAAACTTCTATGTGTTTTCTATGTCTTTGCCATAATTGAAAATCAATTCTAAAAAAAAAAACACCAAGTTTTCAAACCAAAATAGAAAAATCTTGAAAAATGTTCCAAAATTCTGCAAAAACCAAGACAAAAATTAGAGTTGCGCATTTGTTCTGACTAGTGGCGTATTTGCTGAGACTTGCAGCGCTTTTAAACTCTGTTCCAACGCATTTAAAATATTGCCAGTGTTGTACATTTGATCTGATTTGTAGCACATTTACACTCTGTTGCAGTGCATTTAACTATTGCGCATTCAAACCAAAGAGCTATTCTATACTGTCAAGAGAAAAAAAAACTGTCAAACTTTTCAAAAGCTCATTTCAAACCTATCTCAATTTTCCAAAATCTAATTAAAATCTTGCAAGACAACCATTTCCCTCTTTTTCCATATCATAGCGGCTTTTTCCACACCATATCATCCAAAATCTCGCAAAAACTCTTCCAAAATCCAACAAGGTTAGAACCAAGCTCTTCTTGATTACATCAAACCTCAAACAAACCTAGCGAGTCTCCACTATCAAGGATCACTTATCCTTTTCTCTTGGAGCTCTACTAGTGGATTGTTCTAGACTAGTCAACATCAAGTAAACAGATTTCTATCATCCTTACTTTGACTATCATTTTGCACACCCAACTTTGTTTGACACCACTTAGATCTAAGGAGAACCTTGCTAAAATCTTGTCACATTCTAGCACCTTACTCAAAAAGCTCACTTCATCCCATCTCTAGTCACCTTGCATGGTCCTAAAAAGATTACAAAAACAAAAAAGATTGAAATGGCTGAGAAAATTGTTCCAAATGCTCATGAAAGTGATGAAGAAATTTCTATGGAAGAGATCCTTCAAACGCAGCATGACCCAAAATTTCAATGCCTATTGGAAAAGGTACTTACCCAAGACCCTACCGAATTCTTTTTACACCTAGCACATCTAGGAGTCAAGCTCCCTAAAGATTTTGATGTAGAGGCCCTAAAAGAAACTGAGGAAGAAAGAAACCCTAAGGGAAGTAAACATGAGGAAGAAACACCTTCAGACAAAAACAAAACAACCACTGATGCTACGGATGCCCTAAGTCTAATGAACCAACAAATCCAAGCTTTACAACAATAATTTACAGACATGAAAACAAGAGCATCGACTAAACATTACACCCTAGAGGATATTTCACCATATCCTTTTGATATGACCTTAATCATGATACCTTTCCCCTCCAAATTTGAGGTGCCAAAATTTGATAAATATCAAGGAAAGGGTGATCCATGGGACCACATTAGGGAATTCAATGCTGCATGCCTTGAGGTTGCACACAATGACACTTACCTTATGTGACTGTTTCCAAGAAGCTTCAGAGGACAAGCCATGGAGTGGTTTTCTAGACTACCACCTGGCATTAAAACGTTCAACGAACCTATAGACAAATTTGTCACCCACTTCTCTTACAATATTGAACACGACACCTCAACATTGGATCTCTGTAACACCAAGCAAAAAGGTGGGGAATCTTTTGCCACCTTCCTACAAAGATGGAGACAGTTAGCAAGTAAGTGTCCACACCAAATGCCTAAAAAAAAATGTTGGAAATGTTCGTCCATAACTTACAAACTGACCTGAGCTATCAGATACAAATCTAATGTCCTACTTCCTTTAGCAAGGTCATTGAGATGGGTCTCATCATTGAAAAAGCTTTAATTGCCAAGGGTCAAATAAAACTCTATAAGGACATTCCTAGTACCAACACCAACACAGATAAACCAAGATTCTGGACAAAGAACAAAAACATTGTGAATGATGGGGTGGTGGATGCCAAGAATGTGACACCTAAGAAACCAATTTTCAACTTATCAACTCCTTAAAACAACCCCCCACAAAGAAAACTAAGAAACACTAAATCACGGTTTACCAACTTTCAACCTAGGAGAAAGTTTACACCTTTGGGAGAATCATTGGAAACCGCCCTACGGAAGTTAATCACAAATAAGATCATAACACTTCCCTCGGCATGAGAATATGAACCAAAAGTCAAACCCCATTGGTGGAATGACAATGATTTCTGTGAGTACCATCGAAACAGGGGGCACAAAACCAACGATTGTATTGCACTCAAGCACACTATCCAAGACTTGATTGAGAAAAACAAAATATCCCTTGATAGGCATACCTTTAACAATGATCACCAGGCATTCAAGGATCCTCTTCCCAACTACGAATAGGGAGGGCCTTCCAACTGAAACAACAGTGGAAATAACAACGCCAATTACACAAATGTCGCCTTTGACTATGTTGTTAACCACATTTCAGAAAGTGACTCACACATCAATGTGATCACTATAAACAAAGATCCAGATTGTAACATTACCACCTGCAGTAACAGAGTCACTCTTAGAGGAGCCCCCGCCACTCCAGCTAATCGATACAGTATCTTGGATCAACTCCATAAGACACCTGCACATATCTTCATCCTTGAACTTCTACTTCTATCCCCATCCCATAGGGCCATTCTTGACAAATCTTTAGCAGAAGCCTCCATCCCTACAAACCTCATTGAAGAACATTTCCAAACCATGGTAGGTCACATTACCTCACCTCATTCCCTATCATTCACTGAAAAGGATGGTGTGTCAATCACTCAACCCCATAATGCCTCTCTTCATATCGAAGCCTTCATACACAAACACAAGATAAAAAGGGTCCTAATTGATGGAGGAGCTGGTTTGAATATTTACACCTTGAAGCTAATCCTTACATTGGGGTTTTCAGAGAAGGCTATAGATCCAAAGAAGAAAATAACTATCAAAGCCTATGATGAGGAGGAGAGAACTTCCAAAGGAATTGTTACTATACCAATAAGAGTGGAACCTATAGTAAAAGATGTGGCTTGCCAAGTCTTCGATATGGAGCTAGCATACAACATTCTTCTTGGAAGACCATGGATACATGCTCTGAAAGTAGTGCCATCAACATACCATCAATGTATCAAATTCCCTTACAAAGGTCAAGAGATCACCATTCAAGGTGACCCCAACCCATTTCAGTATTGTAACTCCATTCATCCTAAACCTGAAGTGGTAATTCCTAACAACCGTGCTTCTACTTCATCCTCATCTCGTATTGACCCAGCTACACTTGCTTCCTCTTCAAAGACATCCCAACCTGACCTCAAACTTAAGGATAAAGGCTTGGGTGAGTACACAATCTCCCAATCCCTCTGCTTGGCATAGCTCCCCCTATCTCCAAGATCATATGGAAAACCCACTCTGAGAAAACCAAAAGCAGACAAAGCCACCAAAGGTCTGTTTATTAAATGGGGCATCCTTGAAGATGAGAGTGATGAGAAAGATATCCTACAGTGGTTATATAAGGATGAAGGTAGTTCATCAACACAACTTGACCATCACACTATACCAACTGAACAATATGGTCAAGGATTCCAAATGCTACAAAGAATGGGGTATGAAGGACATGGTCAACTTGGTTCAAGAAAAGATGGTATCACTAAACCCATCCAACCTCATACCTTGATAGCCTGAGACACTATAGAGCTGGGTTACAATGGCATGTCAAGAACCAACAGAGCAAAGAGGAATAAAGGTAAACAACTAGAAACATCCACTAGTAATCTGTTTGATCTAATTCAACAACTGTAATTGGGTATTGAGACCGATTCTAACAAATATGAATGGGAGAACCTCTCTGAACTATCTTGTGATGATAAAGGCATCAACGTTGTCCATGAGTATGACCCAACCCATGCAAATGAGCCACAAGGTCCAAGGGCTAGACCGCTAGAGTCCAACCCGTGTAATAACAATAGTGAAAATCATGAGGAAAGAATGATACCACCCTTGATGGGTCCACTAACAGAGAGTAGCATCGCAGACTTCATCCATGGTTTTAACAACTCTATCCTAACTATCAACACCATCGAACCAGACCAACCCAATGATCCCTTAGCACTGGTACACCCTAAACTCATAGATTGGGACCTACAAAGCACTACCCCTGATCTCGATACCTTTGAGAACGATGAAGCCATCATAGACTATCTTGAGCTTAGAGATCATGTACCCGCAAGGGACCACAAAGCTGGCTATGCTATAGAACTCAATGAGAAGGCCTATTTTGGAGAGAGTGCCAAGCCTTTCAGTCTCAAAAATCTCAAAATGAAAGAAAGATCTAATGGTGAAAACCATTCCGCAGTAGTGTTAGATCATGAAAAAAGTAAAAATAAAGATGTATCCAATGGTGAAAACCTCTCTGAGGCGCTAAAGGATGGAAGGCTTGACCCTCTACCCAATCTTACACATCAGGAGAGATCTTCAATCTTGATAGAACCAGCAAAATTGATCAATGTCAGTATAGGTGATGATCCCAGAATGATCCACATGGCAAAGGCTTTAACAGAACAAGAAAAACCTACATTTATCGACTTCTTCAAGAGAAAACAAATCAACTTTGCTTAGACATATGCAGACATGCCAGAGCTAGATCTGAATCTTATAATGCATCACTTATCTCTAGCTCTAGGAGCTAAACCAATAAAGCAAAAACTCAGAAAGATGCACCCACATGTAGCCTTCATGGTGAAAGAAGAGCTAAAGAAACTATTGGATGTCAGATTCATCAAACCCATAGACTATCCTGAGTGGGTTTCGAACATAGTACCAATCACCAAACTAGATGGCAGAGTCTGAATATGTAATGACTTCAGGCATCTGAACAAAGCTTGTCTGAAAGATGATTTCCCCCTACCAAACATTGACATGATTGTAGATCTCACGGCATGGCACACCATGCTGTCACTAATGGATGGTTTTTTTGGATACAACTAGATAAAAATTACACCTGAAGACCAACACAAGACTGCATTCACATGTCCTTGGGGCACCTATTGTTGGTGTGTCATGCCATTTGGTTTGAAAAATGCCAGTGCAACATATCAAAGAGCTATGACCACAATCTTCCACAACATGATGCACAATATAATGGAAGACTATGTTGATGACATTCTGGCAAAATCACTCACAAGAGAAGGACACCTAGCAGTACTAGAGAAAATCTTTAACAGACTGGAAAAGTTTAATGTGCACCTCAATCCAAAGAAGTGTGTGTTTGGAGTTACCTTAGGAAAGCTACTTGGATACATAGTAGCTGCTAATGGAATAGAAGTCGATCCATCTAAAGTGAAGGCTATCATGGAAATGCCACCTCCTAAGAATCTCACTCAGCTAAGATCTCTCCAGGGAAAACTATAATCTATCAGAAGGTTCATTTCTCAATTGGCAGACAAGTGCCACCCATTCTCTCACCTTCTACATAAGAATGTCCCTTTCAAATGGAATGATTCATGTGAACAGGCATTTCAGCAGTTAAAAGAATATCTCATGAAGCCACCTATATTGATGCCACCGATTCAGGGTAACCTCTACTACTATATATCTCAGCCACACTAACAACTTTGGGAGCTCTCCTTGCACAATAAAATTATGATGGGAAAGAACAAGAAATCTAATATATTAGTCAAACACTTGTTGGATATGAACTGCAGTACACACCAATTGAAAGAGCATGTCTTGTTGTAGTCTTCACCTCACAAAAGTGGAGACATTACATGTTGTCACATTCTATCAAACTGGTAGCAAAGATTGATCCACTCAAGTACCTACTCAACAAAGCAGCCCTTATAGGTAGATTGTCCAAATGGGTCACACTTCTTAGTGAGTTTGATATCGAATATGTAGACAGGAAAGCAATAAAAAGCCAAGTACTTGCAGATCAACTGGCAGATGCACCTTTAATGGATAATAGCCCTTTGAGCTTTGAATTTCTAGATGAATCTATCTTTCACATATCCACAACAATCTGGAAAATGTACTTTGATGGATCATACACTCAGCATGGATCAGGGGCAGGTATCTTATTGATCACACCAAGTGGCGACACCATTCCTAAATCATATAGATTACTCTTTCCTTGCACTAACAATGTGGCAGAGTATGAAGCCCTAGTCATTGGTCTCAAGCTAGCAGTTGAATGGAATATCCAAGAACTTCAGGTATATGGCAACTCACAGCTGGTCATAAATCAAGTAAATGACGACTACCAGACAAAAGATGAGAAATTAATCCCTTACAAATGAATGGTAGATGACTTCAAAGAATACTTTGTTAAGATCTCTTTTGAACAGATACCAAGGATTGAGAACAAAGCTATAGATGCCATGGCCATGATTGCATCTCTCCTCGATATTTTAGATAATCAATCACGTTACGAGTTCTTGGTAGAGCCAGTGTCCCATCCTGCATATGACACCCCTGAATCCCATATCATTTGCCACATTGTTGTACCTGATTCACCCCTCTATGAAAAAATATTTGACTATCTTAAAAAGAATACCCTCCCACCCAATCTCTCCAGTAACCAAAAATGAACCTTCATCTGTCAAGCATCCCGGTATGCCATTGTCACCAATACCCTATATCACAGAGGTCTCAATGGTACTCTCGTTAGATGTCTCAATAGTGAGGAATATCAAACTGCCCTCAGTGAAGTACACGACGGTATATGCAGGACCCACTCTAGTAGTCCTACCCTAGCCAAAAAACTCATATGCATGGGATACTACTGGCCAACAATGGAACAAGATTCCTATCATTTTGTAAAGAAGTACAAAAAGTTTCAAATCCATGGGAACTTGATACATACACTAGCACAGGAGCTGCAGCCATTAACGACTCCTTGGCCTTTCTGTTAGTGGGCATTCGACTTAGTGGGAAAGATTCACCCTTCTTCATCCAATGACCATAAATTCATAATCACTACCACCGAGTACTTTATAAAGTGGATTGAAGTTGTGCCTCTAGCCAATATCACAGGAAAGCAAATTGCCTCTTTTATCTTGAACTATATCATTTGTCGCTATGGTATCCCTTTGTCTATTGTCACAGATAATGGATGACCTTTCAAAAATCAAGATGTCAGGGAACTATGCAAGAAATTCTATATCCAGCACTGCTTTTCAATCCCCTACTACCCCCAAGGAAACAACCAGGTGAAGGCATCAAATAAAACCATTTTGAAAATCCTAAAGAAGACTGTCAATGATGCCAGCCGAGATTGGCATGTCCAACTGAATCCCGCGCTGTGGGCCTACCGTACAAGCATCCGCATACCCACAGGTGCAACACTGTACTCCCTAGTCTATGGATCTGAAGCTATCTTGTCCATCAAAGTCAAGATCCCATCCTTGCGAGTTTCATTAAAAGGCCTCATATCAGATGAAGAATACAAAGTGTCTAGACTTCACGAATTAGAGCTGCTTGAAGAGAGAAGGCAACATGCCTTTAACCACCTAAAAGCATATCAACAACGAATGTCCAGAAGCTATAACCATAGGGTAAAGCCCCGAGTATTCCAAGTTGGTGACCTAGTCCTCAAAGAAAATCCCAGAAATCAGCAAGATAGAGAAAAGAAAGGCAAGTTCGAACCTAACTGGCTGGGTCCCTATGTCATCATTGCAGCCTATAGATTGGGGGCATATCAATTGGCTACATCTGAAGGTGAACGGTTCAATGATCCTATCAACAGCATGCAACTCTGCAAGTTCTATACCTGAAAACCCCAATGTAAGGGAGTCCTAAAAAAATCCAAAAAAATCAAAAAAGTGATAAAAAACAAACAAAAAAATCATCCTCTAGTGAAAACCTGGCAAACAGGTGCCTTGGATAGGTACCATGATGAAAACCTAGCAAACAGGCATCATGTGTACTTTTAGCTTCCATGCAAATAAAAGCAAGTGGTGAAAACCTGGTAAACAGGTGTTGTTTGTGACAATCCACTTCCTCCATCTGTAATGTCTCCATGTCTCTTGTCTCCATCCTGTCGTTCATCTTGAACCAATCCTTTGAACTGTTGTTGAACTACATCACCTCTGAGCTATAATGTAGGTAAGGCCATTATTAATGCACCCCCGAGGCTCCACTCCGCTCCTTCCTTTCTGTCCGTTCATTCCAGTGTCATCTGTCCTGTTGTCCATACCATTTCTACATCTTTGCCATCACCTAGGTCTTAGGTCCATTAGGTTCACCCCGAACTATGTTGCCTCTGCATCGTCACGTAGGCAAGGCCATTTAGAAATGAGCCCCCAAGGCACTAGGTTAGTGCCTTAGGGTCCATCTCTCCATGTCTGTTGTTGTCTCACCCATAATAAGTCGATCCTTGTCTAAAATAGGGGCAACTCCTCGACCTAGTGACGGATTTGGATTCTTGAATGCCACATGTTCTTAGAAGATACCAATAAAGGATGGCGATACCTTTCACTAGACAAGCAAGCGCAGCAAAACAAAGCAAATTCTTGATGCAAAAACATCAACCTGTCCAAAGCAGAGCACCATACCGAAACACTCAAACTAATTCTATAATTATGGCAAAAAAGACACATCTAATGCAAGAATGTTTTGTGAACAAGTTAACTTACAAAGTCTTAGATTTTTGTCATTATGTCTTCCTATGCTACTCAAGGATGCCAAAAGCTAGAGATGCGATGATGGGGGCATAATCTTTTTCTTTGTCTACTGCTTGTGGATTAAACTTTAGTAATGTAACGACTTTTGTCTAACAACATGATCAACAAAAGATCATCGAGGACTTCCGAGGTCTGAACATGAAAAGGGGCAATCCTTGTCTATTGAAATGCAAGAAGTACTCAGGTCATCTAGATTCAAGTTTGACTAGATACTTGTATCAACTTGCTATATCAAAATCCATGTAAAGAATACTCAGGTCATCTCGATCTAATTATACCTAGATGCTTATATTTTCTTACAACATTTCAAAAAGAGAAAAGCAACAAAAAGTGCACAATGATGAAAGCAAAAGACTTGCAAATATCAAGATGACAATCCACATCCATCCCATATCCAACAATCCATATCAACCATGCAATAAGAACATCCTGTAGTATATCAAATAAAAACCTGTATTTCTTCATCTCTTCTCCCTCCTATCTACATCATCTCTGTGTCGATTGAGTACATTTGGACATATCAAAAACACAGTATAAATAGCACATCATATCACATGAGATAGTCATTCACATGATTACATCATTTGCATACATAATAAAGTGCATTAGGTCATCCACATACATGTGCATCCATATATATCATCAAAAATCAAAAACATAGACAAATACATATAGAGCTACATCATCATATCAATAACATGTCACATCTACATTGCATATCAAATCATCCCAAATCCATCTAGTATGCATCACATATACAAATGCATCATAAAATAGATTTCATCCATAGCATATAAACACAGAAAACATGAGCATATAGAACATCCATAACTGCATCATCATATAGAGTGTAAAAAACATGTCCAAATGTACAAAATGTCAAAAATATCTGTCCAAATCTCTCAAAGTCATATCATAAAAATGTATACAAAGTACAACAAGATGGTGATACATGTCTCAAGGCAAAAATGGTACATATACAGGCTATCTCAACCATCAAAAATATGTACATCAAATCAAAATGATACAAGTGTCCAGGTCTACCTAACCCTGCTACTGTGGAGCATTGCTCCCTACGCTGCCCTCTCCTCTGTCTCCCCCTGACTACTAGGGACCCCTCACTGATCCCACAGATCGAGACCTACCTACCCTCTGGGATGCCACAAACTAGCTGCTGAAGCTAGGCACACGTTGATCCGCTGACATTGCCCCATGATATAGACCTCTATTATACTGAGCCTAAGCCTACGCTCTGGCAAGCTCACTCTAAACTTGGGCTAACTGTGTCTGTGCCTACTGCACCTGTGATACCAAAAAGATAGAGGTACCATCTATACCCATAGCTATCACTATTGCATCCCTCTCTGCCCTCATCACCCTCGCACTAGCCAAAGCTGCATCTCTCTCTAGATATCTTTGATATCCATCCTACGTCCGCATCTCTCCAAGAGTCTGCTGCTCTCAGATGAGCCCTCAGCTACCCAATCTAACCCTGCAGCGTTGTAATGGCCTACTACTATAAATCATGCTGCAGAGCCTACTATGCTGGCACCTACCCCTGTACCTGTTGCTATGCCACCTGTTGTGCTACCACCGGCTGTACTGGCCCCTGTGCCTACACCTATCCCATAGCCTGCTGCTGTGCAACTGCTTGCTGACTGAAAGGACCCTCCTCGGACCCCCTCCTGTGTCTAGGTTGGCCACCTCCTCCTCCATCTCCTCCTCCATCATCCCCCTGACCCCCTCTCCTCCTCCTCTATCATCCTCTCCTCCTACCAGCTACACCCTCATCATCTAAATCATCCTCATCTATATGAGGAGGTAACTCTCTGGGCCTTGAGTATCTAGGGAGTGGATGCCCCACAAACCACTCCTCGTAGTCTGGCGTCATGCCAACATCCACTATCTCCCTCCTCATGGACCAAGATGCATGAGGAATCTACTAAAAGTCTGTCAAAGCCTCCTCATATGATGCCATGAGATCCCACCTATATCTCTCTGCATGAGTCCTTGCAAAACGTGCCTGTCCCTATGGTTTTCCCTGTACTCGACCAAATTGTCTCTGCACTTGGCTCACAATCTATCACTCCAGAATATACCTAGTCTGCCTCATCTGCCTCGTAGTCTAAGTATGGGTGCCAGATAACTAGATCTACATTATCAAACGCGTGCCTCCAGTACTCCAGCTTCCCTAGCTTGTGCTAGGAAATCACACCTACATAACCATAATTGTAGGGCTCACCCCTCTGCCTGTGAAATAGACATACCGGCCGTGTGATAGCTATGTGCTCCCATAACCAAAACTACAAGAGAGACATGCCTGCTGACAAACTGGCTCCTCTATGATACACAACCTGGTGCATATCTTTGTACAAGTGTGTAAGCACGCAAACACCCCATGTATACTAGGTCCCATCAGTGATCATGCTCTCTAACACCCGTCCCCAACCAATCGGGAAGTTGTGTGACCTCCTATCGGGGCATACTACGCCACCAATCAATCCTGCCACTATACTGAGGAAGTAGTCATAGCAGTCATGAATGTCCTACCACAAAATCACCTGCTCCACCAACTCTGGGTCATCAAATACCCATCTACACTTGGCTAATCCAGCATCCCGTTGTGACTCATACTTGACCAACTCTCCCTGGATAGGGAGGTGCAGAATCTGATATACGTCCTCAAGAGTGATCGCCATCTCCCCCGTCAGAAGATGGAATGTACCATCCTCATTATGGAATCGCTCCACCGCTGTAGTCAACATAGCCTGGTTTGTGTGAACCTTGGGCATGAAGCAAACATAATGAAGACCCATAGCACCTAGAGCCTCGCGATCAATCTCTGTCAGCATGTACTTATGTAGCAATGACAACGGGAACTACTCTCGTGACGTAAGCGTATCCCGAATATCCTCCTACAACCAAATCCATATCCAAGAAAGCCTACTCAAAGCAATCAAACTATCCTATCATTTTCTTAACATATCAAATTCATCAAAACAACATATCATCTCTTGACTAGATTCTCGACAATCTCAGAGATCGCTTATCAATTGATGCATCGATCAAGGTGCCAATTGGGTTAATTTCATTAAGTCAATTGATTTTCCTAGTGCAAATGCGCTGATCCATATCACATGCACCGCTTCACCATAAATGCACCGCCCTTTGACGTGTATGTGTCGTTCTGGCACATGCACCACTTATTATGTCGCATGCATTGTTCTAGCATAGATACGCCAATTCATAGCCTATATGCGCTCAACTAGTATATGCGCCGTAAGATGTATCAAATGTGCCACTTAGCAGCATATGCACCATTTTGGAGCGTATATGCATCGAATGATAGTTTGGTGCATCTGTCCTAGTATTTTTCCCTAAGCATTTATTGCCCTATGCATATCTGACTACAAGAGAGACATGCCTGCTGACAAACTGGCTCCTCTATGATACACAACCTGGTGCATATCTTTGTACAAGTGTGTAAGCACGCAAACACCCCATGTATACTAGGTCCCATCAGTGATCATGCTCTCTAACACCCGTCCCCAACCAATCGGGAAGTTGTGTGACCTCCTATCGGGGCATACTACACCACCAATCAATCCTGCCACTATACTGAGGAAGTAGTCATAGCAGTCATGAATGTCCTGCCACAAAATCACCTGCTCCACCAACTCTGGGTCATCAAATACCCATCTACACTTGGCTAATCCAGCATCCCATTGTGACTCATACTTGACCAACTCTCCCTGGATAGGGAGGTACAGAATCTGATATACGTCCTCAAGAGTGATCGCCATCTCCCCCGTCAGAAGATGGAATGTACCATCCTCATTATGGAATCGCTCCACCGCTGTAGTCAACATAGCCTGGTTTGTGTGAACCTTGGGCATGAAGCAAACATAATGAAGACCCATAGCACCTAGAGCCTCGCGATCAATCTCTGTCAGCATGTACTTATGTAGCAATGACAACGGGAACTACTCTCGTGACGTAAGCGTATCCCGAATATCCTCCTGCAACCAAATCCATATCCAAGAAAGCCTACTCAAAGCAATCAAACTATCCTATCATTTTCTTAACATATCAAATTCATCAAAACAACATATCATCTCTTGACTAGATTCTCGACAATCTCAGAGATCGCTTATCAATTGATGCATCGATCAAGGTGCCAATTGGGTTAATTTCGTTAAGTCAATTGATTTTCCTAGTGCAAATGCGTTGATCCATATCACATGCACCACTTCACCATAAATGCACCGCCCTTTGACGTGTATGTGTCGTTCTGGCACATGCACCACTTATTATGTCGCATGCGTTGTTCTAGCATAGATACGCCAATTCATAGCCTATATGCGCTCAACTAGTATATGCACCGTAAGATGTATCAAATGTGCCACTTAGCAGCATATGCACCATTTTGGAGCGTATATGCGTCGAACGATAGTTTGGCGCATCTGTCCTAGTATTTTTCCCTAAGCATTTATTGCCCTAATAAATGACTTTTAGCAAGTTTTGATGAACTACATACTGGGGGTCCTGCCTCTGTTGGCTGATTGAACTATCAGACTCGCTCAAACCGGTGCTTCTTGTACAGAATATCCATCTCTCTGGCCACCATGCTCTCCTAAGCTCTCAAAAGACCAATCAACTAAGGACAAGTGTGCAAATGAATAGAACTTGTGGACCCAGCTCCTATTTATAGCAAGTGAACCATAGCTAAGTGTGTGACAACTGCGACTACTTCCCATGTCTGTTTCTCCGAACCATATCCCATTTTTCTCCATCCTAACCCACTTTTCATCTTCTTCTTTGTGAGATTGTCTATCTCACGCCTTCTACCTTCTTCTTGTCCAATCTCCCGAGGGGGCATCCTGTCATTAAGCTTGTACCAGGGGCAAACTCGGGCATGTATTACTGTCAAAAATGCTTATTCTTTGAAACAACGTGATAAAACACATTGCATCAAAGAGGGGCAAAAAGTATACACCTAAAAATGACATGACTCTACTTAAATAAATATTTTAAATATTTATTTCATCTTCACATTCCTCTATCAATAATAAATAAATTTATTTATTTATTTGATTCATCTCCTCTCATTTAATTAAATAAATTACATTTATTTAATTAAAAAAATTCATCTACTCCAACTTCATTCCTCTAAACAATTAAATAATTTTAATTATTTAATTAAAATCTTTTATTCTTCCAAATTTAAATAAAATGCAATTTTATTTAAATTAAATCTTAAATCTCCACAAAAATAAAATATATTTAATATTTTATTTATTCCTCCAAAATATCTACAAATAATTAAATAAATCTATTTTTTTTAATTATGCTTTCTTATCTTCAAAAATCCTTCTTTATCTTCTAAAAATATATTCTTCTTGTCATACAAAAGCAAAAGCTGAGTTAAAGCAACTGTGCTCTTAAATTAGAAAAATAAATTCTAATTTAAGAAAAATAAAAATTCATCCTCATCAACAGAGCAGTTAACTCAACAAAGCTTCTTTTTGAATGACACGGCTTTCTTCCATTTGTTGCACGTTCCTCAACCATCCTCCTCTGTTGATCTTCTCATTTCTTCTCAACCATTGATCTTCTCCCACACAACTCTATAAATACAACCCTCTCCTTCTTCATTTCATCATCCACCGTTTGAGTAAACTTATGCTGTAGGAAACATAGCGCGCCATTGGCACCCATCTCCATAGCACTTCATTACCATCCACTCACATTTGTGTTTGAAGTTCATCTTCAAATACAAGCAAGTATCATAGCCATTCTATTCTTGTCATCTTCAACAAGCAAGGGAGCATATGCTTCTGAAGGCTTCATTATTATCAAGATCAAGAACAGATAGATGAGCAATGGAAGGAGTAAGGTAAAGGTTGTAAGTATCTTGTTACTATTTTAAATCTCCTTTTTCCCTCATATTTCATTGATGTATTGGGTTTTGTTATTGATTTGATTAATCCTACATTTCACCCATCACATTTCCTAACCCCCTATCAGACCATCATCCTATCAAAATGGTAGTAGTAGTTAAGGATCAAGAGCAAAGATTAAGGAATCGTAGGGCTTCCTTGTTTAAATTGAACTGTGAACTTTTAAAAGATGAAGATTGCAGCCAAGGAATCAACACCCTCAGAAAAATATGCAAATATAAATATGGAGACCAAGGATATAGATTGTATTGGGTTAAACTCATAGAAGCTTGCAAAGCCTTGTTCCAAATTGCTGGGGAAAAATATGCTTTAGATAGGAAAAGAGAAGAAGTATTGTTACAAGAAAAGTTCCTCCAAGTAGAAGAGAAATTGCAAAATGAACCTTTAGATAAGGATTGTAATTTGCAAATGGGAGACATAAAACATAAGTTGAGGAAAGTTCAAATAAGAAAGGCCCAAGGAGCTAGAGTCAGAGCTAAGCTAAATTGGATACACAATGGGGATAAGGGATCAAAATATTTTTTCAATTTACTAAAGTAGAAAAATATTAAAGAGAATATTGATGTAATAATGGAAAATGGGGTAGCTTTGACCTGTCAAAAGAAAATTCTGGAAGCCTTTAGAAAGTTTTATGAATCCCTATTCAAAGCAGAGGACAAGAAGGAAGGATGTATGGAAGCTCAGAATCTATGTTACAGAATATGCAAGACTAAACTGACTATTGAGATGAGTGAGAAATTAGATCAAAATTTTAACAAAGATGAGATCAAGAAGGCCATCAGATCTATGAGTAACAATAAATCCCCTGGGGCAGATGGGCTTCCAATGGAGTTTTATAAGGACAATATTGAGCAGATAGCTGATGATCTTCTTGATTTATACTCTGAAGCCATAGAGAGGGACCCTAGGAGAGGAAATAGATAAAGGTATTATAAAGCTCCTTTCAAAAGAGGGTGACAGAGCTAAAATTAAGAACTGGAGACCCATAATGCTCGTAAATGTCTCATACAAAATTATAGCAAAAGTTCTGGTAATAAGACTCAGAGATATCCTTCTAGAAATTATTAGCCCTACCCAAACTGGATTCATTAAAGGAAGATATATATTAGAGAATTTGATAAGAAGATGGGAAGCCCTTCATTGGGAAAAAGAATCCAATCAAAAAGCAGGTATTCTCCTATTGGATTTTGAGAAAGCATATGACAGTGGAGTAGTCCTTCATCATCATGATGCTCAAAGCAATGGGATTTCCAGAATCTTTTATCAATATGGTCAAGATGTTGTTTGAGGATGCAACAACCCAGGTAGAAGTTAATGGGGAACTCTCTACCCCTTTTAAGATGGGGAGGTCTATCAGGTAGGGTTGTCCTCTTGCCCCCTCCATGTTTGTTATTGACTTAGAAGCTCTTCATTTTATTCTGAGATCAGATAGAATTGAAGGGGAATTAAAAGGGATATCCTTGCCTAATGGTGATAAGATGTTAAAAGTGCAGTTTGCAGATGACACTGCTATCTTTCCTAGAATAGAGGAAGAAGAACTAGAGAATCTAGAAAGAAGGATTGATATTTTCTGCCTGGCATCAGGTGCTAAAATCTCTTTCCCCAAGTCTATCTTTTTGTCCTAGGAAGAAGCTATGCCCTATTGGTTTAAAAAGGACAAATGGAAGTGGGGAGGACCTTCAGTGCAAGTTAGATTTCTTAGCATCCCTTTTGCAGTGTACCCATCTCTTAAGACAATGTGGCAATGACTCTTTACAAAAATCGAGAAGAAACTAAAAAATTGGAATAAAATGCATCTCTCATTGGCAGGAAGACAACAGGTTTTTCAAAAAATTCTCTCTGCATATTGACTCCTTTATTCTTCTATGTGGCTATTTGCTAACTACCAATTTGAGGTCATTCATAAATTGATAAGGAAGTTCTTATGGTTTGATGGTAAAGGGAATCCAAAAAAAATCTTGTTAAGTGGGAATGGTGCTGTGTAAGAGAAGAACTTGGAGGCCTTGGCCTAAAGAATTTGAAAATCCAAGGAATGGCCCTAGCCTCTAAATGGATCACAAATGCTCTATCAGGGGATGAACCCTAGAAAGTTTTGATTAGACATAATATTTGCAATTCAGTTCCAACAAAAAAGAAATCATGGGGTAAGATAGGTTTCTATGATGCACTGCTTGGGAACACTCTTTCTAAGCTAGGGAGGTCTGCAGTTTTTACTAGTATATGGAAGGCTTGGGAAATGGTAAAGCCTCTAATAATGGATAGAGAAGCTATCAAGTGGGATAAAGGAGTAATCTTGGGTCAAAGATCTATATGGTGGAATTTTTTTCACAAGGACAAACCTCTAGCTCTTTTACAAGGTTCCTCAACAAAAAAATGTAATGATAAAGGTGGGACTTCTCTTAAAGACTTGTTTGTGCAAGGTCTGCTAAAAGAATGGAATCAAATAGAAATCCAGTTTCACTTAAACAAAAAGTTCTTTAGAACATTCTCAACCACTAGTAAATCTCTATTTAACAAATTGAACCTTATAATTGTTGTAGAAGGTGAGGAGAATTTGGGGAAGTTGAGGTGAGAAGATGGGACTCCATTTACTCAAATAAAGCCAAAACTGATATACAAGATGCTGACAAATTCGATGGGCATCTTCCATCACATCAACCTCTCTTGGACTGGCTCCTTTTTAGATGATGAACTTAAAAGAGTCTTTAAACTATTGTGGTCAAAAATCCTTGAACCAGAAAAAGCCTCTTTCAAATGGTTACTAATTTTAAACAATCTAAACCTGGGTCCCGAATCTGTGGTCTATCCCTTATGTATGAACCAGAATCTATGAGTCATATCTTCTTTGATTGTTCATATGCCAAGTATGTATGGTCTTTCTTTATGGGAAATATAGATAAATAGTCGACTTCTATAAATGTGATAATGAAAGAAATCCTATCTGGTCAAATCAAAGGTCTGAAGTTAGTAAGTAATTATTTTTGGTTTATTATGTCTACTAAAATTCTATGGTTCCTATGGAAGAAAAGGAATGAAGAAAGATTTCTTGGTAAGGAAAAAGGTCTCACTGGGATTCTTCAGGATCTCACTATGTTTAACATTTTTTAATAGGTCACGGTAACAATGGAGATTTCTCTTGGCAGGTTCAAAGAGTTAGTGGAAATAGGTACAATGTTCTATAAGGAGGACATCAAAGAAACTGACTTATGTGCAAAGAGACCCAAGAAATTTATGGAAAGATTCTTCAACTCTTATACAGATTTTCAAAGCCTATACAATGAGTTGAAGCAGTTGGATAAAGCAAAAAGTGACCTCTATAAACAGGTGGAGATGTCAGGACATAACTATAGTTTGAATACTGAATAGTTGAAGATTTCACCTAAAATTGGAGCATTTCCTGAGGTTGACTCCTTCAAATAGAGTGATAATAGGCTACATATTTGGGACAAAGAGGGAGAATGGTATGATGATCCTAGGCTTTAGTTCAAAAGAGTTGAGATGGATAATTCTAGGCATGGAACTGAATTAGACGATAGCCAAGGCTGGTACTACTAGTACATGGAAGCTGTAGAAGAATCACAAGTGGTTGATCAATTCAGACTTGAAACAAAGGAAAGATTGGAACAAAATGAAAAAGAAATTGATGCAGAGCAACCATTCAGAGGTTCAGTTGGTGAAGATGAAAGAATGGAATACTAAAACTATGGAAAGATTAGTATAATAGTAAACAATTTTGTTATAATGATCAATATGATGGCAAGATGGCTCCTTTCTAATATATATTATAGTTTTTAATTTCTAAAACTGTGTATATATTAGGAAGAAATGGTTTTTGGATTGATGTAAGTAGCATTGTGGTAAGGCATCTCCAGCCTTTTTGTAAAAACTAGTTTTTATTTTTGAATAATATTTGTGCTCGATTCTCAATCCAAAAATAAATAAATAGAAAAACAGAGTATAAGACTTTAACTTTTAAATGAATTTTATTCCCACCAAAATTGAAATACCTAACGTGCTGCAGAAATTAGGGCACGTTCGAATGTTTTGTTGCATTTTGAAAGAGGTCAAGGGATGGTTGAAGGGGGTCAACCCCCCCTGCAGCTGCCATTTGTTTTGACTGTGTTTAATGTGTGGAGGGGACAGGGACCCCGTCCCCCCCATAGAGCTTAAAGCTCTGTGGGGAGGTGGAATGCCCCCCCCATTTCCTTTATTTAATGCTTGGTGGCCAAGCCACAACCAGGGAACTTTTGGCCCATTGTAACTTGCTTAAAACCTGCACGAACCTTGAAATACTTCGGCCCTGCGCATTATGTCTATGTCTATCATCGTAAATTAAAATATTATTATTTGTTGATATATATATATTATTCTGTATTCATTTGTTCCTTTGTGAAATTTTAAAATAGAGATATGCCTAACTGGTTATATACAAAATAATATATATCTAAGTTCTGGTTTCGCTTTACAAAAAAAAAGGTATTAACTAGAATAGAGAACTATGGAAAAATATTAGAAAACTTGGAAGATTAGAAAACTTGGAAATGAGCAACTTGTAGAAAATAAAGAAATAAAACTATTTAGAAAACTATAAATTAGCTCCTTGCTTGGATGATACCTCCCACTTGGGGAGGTACCATCCATCCACTTGCTCCTCAAAACCTGCATAACCAACTAGAGAATATTAGCATTTGAATGAGAAAATGAGAGGAGTTTAGAGCTTTTTATAAAATAAACTTAGGGTTTGGTGTCCTAGTTTGATTAATGAGTATTTAGTCCTCACCTAGATTAGTGTTAATAAAACTCTCTTTTAGAGAGTTGACCCTTATTGCTTTTTGAATGTAGGTGACTTTATTTTTTATTTTATTAATTTGTTAAATGTATTATGGTGGTGCACTCTAGTAAAGGGTTAATTAATTTAATCCATATGATTTTAGACTTTGGGCTAATTTGAATTATTGGCATGAGTTGAAGTTAAACTTTGTGGAGTATTTTTATTTTATTGAAACTATCGTATAAAGGAAAAAGTAGTGATAAAAAGGGAATTATGACTTTTAGTTTATTTAAATTTAAGTTAAAGAAGATTTATATAGATCTCATAATTTAATTCGTTGGTGACTTTAATGTGCTTGTTCATTTTTTCTTATTAGATAAATTACCTTCAAAATGTATGGGATGGGAATATTGTCGAAATAAAGCATTTAATTTTTATTTAAAATTTGATTAAAGGGTTAGGTGGGGATTTTTTATTTAATTCAATTTTGTACCCTCCTATAGTTGATGAGGTGGTGTTATGCTGCCGAAATCACTATATGAGGTTTCCTATTTTTATTTTACCCCGTTATGTTGGCAAAATTTCCCTAGACTATGTGTGGTTTATAATTTCTTATTATTAGTTTACTATTCCCTGCCTTATCTGATTAGAGTAATTTAAATTGGATTTCGAACTAGATTTGAAATTGACCCACCTCATTAGGGTTTATCTAGGGTGGAATTCTGTGTTGGAATCCAACCCTCTCAACGTTGCCTTTCACAACGTAAACCCCCTAGTGGCTAACATCATAGGGTTATGATTGGAGATCATAGGAACGCGATCTTGATTGACTTCTGTGCCTATGGGCATTGCGCATGACATTGGTTACAGAGCCAACTACATTGTGTGCTAGTGTCACCGAGCGTACATGTTGTGCACAAGGGGGTTTTTTGGTGTCGGCGGGAAAATTTTTGATAATTTGTGTCATGACCACATGACAAATGTGGCCATGACATGTGGTTATCGTGTCATAACCAGATGGCGAATGTGGGCATGACAAAATGACCTTCAATACTTAACCTCTATTGATGGAAGAACAATAGTAGACTGCTTCTTGCTCGACCAACAAACTGGACCAGAACCAAGTGAGAAGCAATACCCTGAAGTAGACTTGTGATCTTGAGAATCGCCTGCCCAATCAAAATTTGTGTATCCCACCAAGTCAAATTCCATGCTCATTGCATAATGAATCCCATAGTTATGAGCTCCCTGAACATAGTGGAGAATCTACTTAACTACTTTCCAATGCAACTCATGTGGCTCCTGCATAAACTAAGAGACCATGCCCATGGCATATGAAATGTCAGGCCTGGGAGCACATAGCCATTACACGCCCCATTTGCACATTTTCCAGGAAGAGGGGGGAGCCCTACAGTTATGGTTATGCAGGTGTACTTTCCCAGCATAGGCTAGGGAAGTTGAAGTACTGGCATCATGCATTGGACAACGTGGATGCAGTGATCTAGCAACCTTACATAGATTGTGAGGTTTGGGATGATGAGGATGACAAGTTCCCATATGTTTTTTAGATGCGGTGGCTGATCGGCAGGATGCCACACATATTGGAGAGACACATAGTTAGCTAGGTTCTAAGATAGTTTGGGAGGATACAAGGTCAACCACAAGGGCAGGCACTATTTTCCAAGACTTATGCAGAGAAGGGGTAATGGGGACCTATAGCTTCTTAGGAGGAGGCTAGGACAGACTTCCTGCAGATACCTTATCAAGCATGGCCTATGAGAGGAGAGGTAGTGGATGCTGGCATGACTCATGATTATGAGGACTGGTTCGTGGCACACCCGTTTCCCAGATACTCAGGACCAGGAGAGTTGGCTCCTCACTTAGAGGAGGGGGAGTCTGAGGAGGAGGATGACAGTGGTAGGCGGAGGAGGAAACGGAGGAGGATGAGGGGTAGCATAGGAGATGGGGGGAGGTGGAGGAGGTGATGGAGGGGGAGGTGGTGATGGAGGGGGAGGTGGTGATGATGGAGGAGATGGGAGGCCGAGATAGAGGCAGAGAGTGGCATAGGGCCCCTCTCAGCAGGTAGCACAGCAACAGGTGCCACAACAGTAGGTAGCACCATAGGTAGCACACCCAGTTCCACCTCAGTAGGTGGGACAGCCATAGGGACATGTTTCACCAAAGTAGGTGGTGCAGGTTCAGCAAGTGGTGGCCCCACAAGGGCCACAGGTGCAAGCACAACTTGACCCATAGCAGCAGGCACAGTCAGTGGCTATTACCATGTTATGGGGCCAACTAAGGTAGGTTAGAGCACAGTTGCGAGCTATAGAGTCTCATAGGGAGGTGGATGTAGGAGTCATAGCTGGTCTTACTACTGAGTGGGACACCACATTGGCTAGAGTGTGGGCTTTGACGGCCGAGAGAGATGCAGTCGTGGCCGCTACAGATACAGAGGGGGCTACAACTTTCCTAGTTACATAGGTGACACAGGCCCAGACACAGGTTATATAGTTGCAGACCCTGATTGCATAGATCCATGGTGAGCTTGCCAGAGCATAGGCTCAAACACAGTATTATAGGGGTTTGTATCATGGGGCAGTGCCGGTAGGTGGCTTATGCTCGGGAGCATCAGTAATGGGCCCACAACAATTTGGTTTAGGCTGCAACAGAGGAGGGGAGGGGACAACACCAGGAGCAGCGCCCCATGGCAACAGGGTTAGCTACCACTTGTACAGATTCTGTACTTGTATATACATTATTTTGATGGCTCATGGATAGCCTTTCATTTATAGCACTTGTATTATTTGTACAATTTATGGAGACATTGTATCATTATCATGTTGTATGTATGTATATACCTTATGACTTGACTCATGGATGATAGACATTTGATATTTTGTACACTTGGACACATATTTATTGTTTATATGATGATGTAGCTTATGATTTACCTACATGTATGTTGTTATGTGATTTATCACAGATGTATTTCTATCTTATGACATTTGATATGTGATGCACACGTTTATGATATTCTATATGCAGTTATTATGGCTTATATGTATGCTTTTTATGCGATGATCATGGATGCATTCTAGCTTATAATGTTTACATGCTATGTTTTTGATATTTGTCTGATGAGACACTATGTATGCCTCTATGTTATGATGACACCAATGTGTATGAATGATTTAAATGCACTAATATGTATGCACCTATATGTATGCAATCTACGATGAGCTAATGTAGACAAATGTGATGATAGCCATGTTTTTGTTGTTTTATGGTTAAATGCAATGTTATGTTATGTTGATTTATGTATCTATATGTATGCAAATGATCTAATCAAGTTAAATGACTATTTCACTTAATAAAAGATGATAACAAACAAATGACTTAATGCAATTATATGAATGCAAATGAACTAATCAAATTTATGACTATTTCACTTAATGCAAGATGATAACAAACAGATGACTTAATGCACTTACATGAATGCAAATTAACTAATCAAATTAATAACTATTTCACTTAATGCAAGATGACTATAAATACATGACTTAATGCACTTACATAAATGCAAATGAACTAATCAAATTAATGAATATTTCACTTAATCCAAGATGACTATATGTTTTTGATATGTCCAAGTGTACTTAATCAACACACACGAGACTCGACAAAAGACACAACTAACCGAAAAAGACTTTGAAAGAAGATTGACTCGACAGAAGGACTCACAAGCTTTCGTAAACACTAACACTGTGAACAAAATCTTTATTGATGGTTGGTATACGAAATGTAAATGAATATATGATGGATGTGGATATGTCATCTTGATATTGCAAGTATTTTGAAATGCTTGTTTCATCATCGAGCAATTTTTTTGGTATTTTTGTGTTTTCATATATTGTAATAAAATACAAGCATCGAGGTATAATTAAACTGAGATGACTTGAGTATTACTTACATGGATTTTGATTTGTCAAGTTAATACAAGCATCTAAGTATAATTGAACTAAGATGACCTGAGTATTGCTTGCGTATCAACAGACAAGGATTACACCTGTTTCATGTTATTCCTCTGATGTCCTTGATGATCATTGTGTTGATCATGTCCTTAGACAAGGCTTGAAATTACTAAAGATAAACCCACAAGTAGAAGACAAAGAAAATAATCATGCCCCCATCATAGCATCTGTAGTTTTTAGGCATCCTTGAGTAGCATAGGAAACATGATAACAAAAGTTTAAAACTTTAAGACACAACCAATCGAAACAAAAAACTTTCTTGCATTTAGATGTATCCTTCCTGCCATAATTTAGATAGAATGATTTGGAGTGTTTAGGTCCTTATTTTTGTTTTGATTTTGATAGGTTGAGGTCTTGCCTCAAAACTTCTACTTGAAAGCGGGCTCTGTTGCACTTTCTTGTGTCTGGTGAAAGGTATCACAATCCTTATTATTGTCCTCTGAGGTGCATGACATTCAAGAATCCAATTCTCCAACTAGGTCAAAGAGTTTGCCCCTAGTCAAGTAAAGTAATCTGGTTTATTATGGATGATAGAATGCGAGATGCGGAAACAGGCCCTAAGGGACTGACCTAGTGCCTTGGGGGCTCATTGATAAATGGCCTTGCCTACGTGATGATACAGAGGCAACGTAGTTCGGGGTGAACCTTGTGGACCTAAGACCTAGGCGATGGGAAATGGTGTGGATGTAGATGGACAAAAGGATGGATGAAAAGGGATGAAATGGACAGGAAGAAGCCTCGAGCGCACATTGATAAATGGCTTTACCTACGTGATAGCTCAAAGGTGACATAGTTCGACAATAGTCAAATGGATTGGCTCAGGATGAATGACAAGATGGACGCAAGTTTAGACTATCGGTCTGATGGAAGAATGCGACAAGGAAAAACAAACAACAAGCCATGGTAGGTACTGACATGACAAAATGGTTGTGGTACAAGGGGATGAATGAGAAATAAGTTCTCAATCGATGGAGGAAGCGGTTTATCGCAGAAAGTGCCTGTTTTGAGGTTTTTACCATTTTATTTTATTTGCACAGATAGCTAAAATACACATGATGCCTGTTTTCCAGGTTTTCATCATGGTATCTATCCAAGGTGCATGCTTGCTTGTTTTTCACCAAAGGACAATTTTTTTGTTGTTTTTCCATTTTTTTGATTTTTTTTGCTATTTTTGATCTTTTTTTATTTTGTTTGTTGTTTTTGACTCCCTTTCATTGGGGTTTATGTGTAGAACTTGTGGAGATGCATGTTATTGATGGGATCATCAAACAATTCACCTTCTGAAGTAGTCAATTGATAAGCACCTAACATGTAGGCAACAATGATGACATAAGGACCCAGCCCATTGGATTCAAACTTGCCTTTCTTCTCTCTGTCTTGCTGATTTCTGGGATTTTCCTTGTGGACTAGGTCACCAACTTGAAATACCTGATGTTTTACTATGTGGTTGTAACTTCTGGACATCCTTTGTTGATAAGCATTGAGATGGTTAAAGGCTTGTTGCCTTGTTTCCTCCAGCAGTTCTAACTCTTAAAGTCTGGATACTTTGTATTTTTCATCTGTGATGAGGCCTTTTAATGATACTCACAAGGATAGGATCTTGACTTCAATGGGAAAGATGGCTTCAGTTCCGTAGACCAGGGAGTATGGTGTTGCACCTGTGGGTGTGCGAATACTTGAGCGGTAGGCCCACAGCGTAGGATTCAATTAGATGTGCCAATCACGACTAGCATCATTGACAGTCTTTTTCAGGATTTTTAAGATGGATTTATCTGATGCTTCTACTTGGCCATTTCCTTGGGGATAATATGGGGTGGAAAAGTGGTGTTGGATGTGGAATTTGTCACACAGTTCTTTGACATCCTAATTTTTAAATGGTTTCCCATTATCTGTGATAATGGAAAAAGGGATACCATAGTGGCAAATGATGTAGTTCAGGATAAAAGAGGCAATCTGTTTGCCTATGACATTGGCAAGGGGTACGGTTTTAATCCACTTTGTGAAATACTCAGTGGTGGTGATGATGAATTTATAGCCACTAGATGATGGAGGGTGGATCTTGCCCACTAAGTTGGGACCCCATTGACAAAAAGGCCAAGGAGCCATTAAAGGATGTAGCTCTTGTGCTGGTGCATGTATCAGGTTCCAATGGATTTGATATTTCTTACACTTCTTTACAAAATGATAGGAATCTTTCTCCATAGTTGGCTAGTAGTATCCCATGCGTATGAGTTTCTTAGTTAGAGAAGGACCACTAGAGTGGGTCCTGCATATACCATCATGCACTTCGCTCAGGGTAGTTTGATATTCCTCACTATCGAGACACCTAAGGAGAGTACCATCGAGACCTCGTCGATATAAGGTGTTAGCAATAATGGCGTAACAAGATGCTTGGCGAATGAAGGTTCATTTTTGGTTATTTGAGAGATCAAGTGGTAGGGTGTTCTCTTTAAGATAGGCAAATACATTATCATATAGGGGAGAATCAAATCCTACAATGGGGCAAATGGTTTGGGATTTGGGAGTGTCGTATGCAGGGTAAGACACTAGCTCAACCAAGCACACATAACGTGATTAGTTGTCAGGGATGTCGAGGAGAGATGCAATCATTGCCATGGCGTCTGCTACTTTGTTCTTGATCCTTGGTATCTGCTCAAAAGAAATCTCAACAAAGTATTCCTTGAAGTCATCTACCATTCATTTGTATGTTATTAACTTCTCATCCTTTGTTTGGTAGTCGTCGTTCACTTGGTTGATGACCAGTTGTGAATCGCCGTACACCTAAAGTTTTGTGATGTTCTATTCAACTGCTAGCATGATGCCAGTGACGAGGACTTCATACTCTACTACATTGTTAGTGCAAGGAAAGAGTAGCCTGTATGATTTGGGAATGCTGTTGCCATTAGGTGTGATCAACAGGATACCTGCTCTTGACCCATGTTGAGTATGTGAGCCGTCGAAGTAGAGTTTCTAGGTTGTTGTGGTTATGTGGAAGATGGACTCATCTAGAAATTTGAAGCTCAATGGGTTATCATCTATTAAAGGCGCATCTGCCAGCTGATCTACAAATACTTGACCATTTCTTCCACGCCTGTCTACTGTCATGCCCACATTTCCCATGTGGTCACGACACACAAACACACGTGTCATGTCCACATTTGCCATGTGGTCATGACATGAACTACGAAAAACTTTTCTACCTATCCCTAGGAACCCTCCCGCATGCGTCTGCGTGCTCGGTGGCAATACGCATAGGCGTAGACATGTCAACGTAACTGATGGTGAAGGCCATCTAGGGGGTATGCGACAAGTAAGGTATCGCTTCTAGGGCTAGACTGATTAAATATGAACCCTAAGTATCCTAGGTGAAGATGAATTCACCAGCAACGAACCCTAATTAAACTCGCATCAAAATGTGATAAGTTGAACAATGGCAAGTGGTGTGTGATTCAAATGGAATGATGGAATGGAATAAATAAAACATCTCATAAAATAACCCTAGGAATTTAGCAAAATTTTGGCTACATAACACATTTTTGATAAACGCAAATTAAAAATTTAAAAATAAATCCCCCTTAGGGAAATTAAGTAAAAATTAATAATACAGTTAAATCAAACTAAAGAATAATTTCAGAAAAGATTAAAACAAATTAATAAAATAAGGATAAATGACAAGGCATCAATAAGTACAAGGAGAGAATCAAGTTCATTATTAAATACAATTTGGCAATTATATTTAATAACTTACTCAAAATTTGATAAAGGGAGGGGGAGAGTTTAAATAACTCTCCCCGTAAAATAATAATACAAAAATAGAAAAAATCAACTAGGTCGATAAAAAAAAAATCAACCAATAAGCATAAAATAATCCCTCCCAAGATTTTAAATTTAAGTCACAAGACAATAATCAAAGTTGCAAACTTTATCCCATTCCAATTTTGAAAACTAATTTGAGAGAATCCAAGAGGTAATTTAAAACAATAGGTGAAAATAGAGGTTTCTTAAAAAAATAAGGGTTAAAATAAATCAAAATGCAAGCATAAGCTATTCTATAAGAAAATCCCAAATTAAGAGCCCAAAATAAAACAAAAGAGGAAAAATAGGTTTTCCATAAAGAATAAAATAAACCCCCAAAATAAGATATTTTAAACAATTGAAAAAGCCCTAATTTCCTCTATACACTAAGTTTTCAAAATGGAAGCCCTAGTTTTAAGTTCTATTGTTTTCTTTGTCATTTTGCTTAGGTTTTGTTTTACCTCTTCTTCTTGCAGGTTTAGGTTTTCAAGAATTTAAGGAGGCCAAGGATGGTCCTCACGGAGGTAATACCACAGAGAGGAATAAATATCTAAATGTAAATATGAACATTTTTCTTGATGCACATAAACTGCACTGTGTAACTGGTAGTTTTATCCTGTTGAACAGGGGTTAAGGAAGAGCAAGGGACAATGGCAGTGGCATAACAGACCAGAGTGGATGGTCGGCAGTGCAATGGTGGAAGTGTGAGGGGTTGGGAGTTTTGGGGCCACGACGGGTGGAGGATGGTAGCAGCAGAGTCGTGGTCTTCCGGTGGGGAGTGTAGGATCAAAGGCCTGCGGAGGCCACAGTGCTAGTGACGGGGGTAAGGGGGCGTGCAAGCCTTGCGACGACATTAGGGTTAAGGGGACAGGGTGTGGGGAGGAGGCTACACCTCCACCCACACCCACGGGTGTGGGTGGAGGCGTAGCCTCCTCCCCACACCATCTACTTCAAGCTATGGGGGTGGGGCTGTGGACTTAGCTATCCACAGTCCCACCAAACAAAGAAACAAATCTCTTTTTTTTTTCTTATTTAAAATAACATGAGTCCATTGTGCAATCCATCCGCCCATAATATAAGTATTTTTCCTTAAACACAGTAACCTACTTCAAATTTTTTGTTGTATAATGATTGTTTATTATAATGTTTACATATATATATATATATACACCTATGAATACACACATTCCAAACCTAATAACTCAGTATAAATTTATTTACATCTACTGAATGTTTATGTCTATGAGGGTAAACAGCAAATGTAAATTTTACTTCTGTATTTATTTATTATATTTTTTTTTGTTTAACTCAGCATTTACATAGTAAGTAGGAAGGGAATAACATTGGACTAAACTCTCAACAAACATTTTCCAAAAGCATTGAAATAGTTGACAGAATACTACCATCCCCAGTTGACTTCCACCCACATTTTTTTTTTATTAACATTTCATTTCTAGATCAATAGAAATGCCCTGACAATAAATTTCCCTTCTAAACATATATGAACAGAAATATACATTCTCTTCTTTTCTTGTCTTGAATAAATATGTGGGGTAAGATAAGCATTCTCCCCTAACCTTTCTGCAGCAAAAAGTAATTCGACCTTCAAAATGGAAAAGATAACTAGGCCCAACTTTCTATACCATAGTTGCCATAATATTTATTTACTATCGCTCATTTTTTTTTGGAAGCATTAAATAAATCAAGGAATGCATCTCTTTATTTTTATTTACAATAGGATCTAAACAGCAACATTACAACACATGCATAATTGCTTCTTGAGAGAATAATGACAGAAATTTATTTATATCTATTTTCACATGCACTTCACAAATCTTAACTCACAAAAATAGGAAAAATAAACAGCATTAAACAAAATATAAATGTTTACATTCATTACTATCACAGCCAACTCCATGGCAAGTACCTTAGCAACTTTTTACAAAAATACAATGAAATAAGGCCACTAGGGCCATGGCTTTAACAACCAACACAAGAGACTAAAGGAACTCCAAAATTGCACTCCTCTCAACTCCATTGTACATAAAGACACCTGCAATGAAACACAACAAAAGAAGAACAACAAAACCAGCCACAACAAAAGCTCTCCTCCCTACTGTAGACCCGCAAGTGGGTCACCTCCGAGATAGGGAGGTAGAGATTCACACGGGTTTAACAATCCACAACAAAATATCAAACACAACAACACAAATAGCCCATAGGTTTAACACAAAACTCAACTCATAAAAATGAGTTGATGAGGGTAGGGAATGGACCCCTCAACTTCAAAGGGTTCCCAAATGATAGATTATCAAGCTCATGGCCTCAAGCCAAAATCTCCAAAACACCACTCTCCACAAAAATCACAAATAATCTCCATGGAACTCTTGCCATTAATAATCTTCTCAACAATAAAAGCCCTCAAGGCATGAATACAAACCATGGGAGTAACCTCAAGGATGTTCCTTTCTCCTACCCAAATGAGTTGAGCATTACCTCCATTAGAGGTGCTCTTACCATACTCCCATCCCAACAAAACAATGCAACAACAAAACAACCAAAAACTATAACACAATACATTAAATAAGCAAGGGTGAGAAAACAAGTTTAAGAGGCTTACCTTCAAAGCCCTATTATGGAAGTATGTTTGGTGAAGAGCTCCAAGCCTTCCCAAACCTTCCAATCCTTCAAGAATTTCTCCAACCTTCTCCAAAAACTCCTCCAAAATAGAAAGAAACTTAAAATTGCAAAAAAAAAGAAGCCCACACTCCTCAACATGAGGAGATAAAATAGGCCACAAATTTGGCCTTGAGGAATGAGGAGGACTTGTCACCTTCTCCTTCCTCCTCCCATGCCACTGCAAGGGAGAGGAAGTGTGAGGATGACAAGTGTCATCCTCCCATTCCCTCTCCATCCTCACCTTATCCACTTGTGCTCTCACACATGTGTGAGAGCACAAGTGGATAAGGTGAGGATGGAGAGGGAATGGGAGGATGACACTTGTCATCCTCACACTTCCTCTCCCTTGCAGTGGCATGGGAGGAGGAAGGAGAAGGTGACACTGTGTGAGAGCACAAGTGGATAAGGTGAGGATGGAGAGGGAATGGGAGGATGACACTTGTCATCCTCACACTTCCTCTCCCTTGCAAGGGCATGGGAGGAGGAAGGAGAAGGTGACAAGTCCTCCTCCCATGCCACTGCAAGGGAGAGGAAGTGTGAGGATGACAAGTGTCATCCTCCCATTCCCTCTCTATCCTCACCTTATCCACTTGTGCTCTCACACTTGTGTGAGAGGACAAGTGGTGAGGTGGCAATCCCACTCACACCTTCAAGAGGATAAGGGATGCCATATGGCATCCTCTTATTCTCTCAAGGAGCCATCTTCCTCCAAGATGCTCTCACACATGTGTGAGAGTCTTGGGGGAAGCTCCCACACACTCGGGAGTCTTGGAGACCTCCCAAGTCTTCCTTGGGAAAGGATTCCCAAATTTTGGGAAGGGAGATGAGTCTTTCCCAAGGCATGACTCATCTCCCAATTCCCTTATTTCAAATTTTCGTCACTTTTACTAAACCATGGTTTAGAGTGACCAAACGTGAGTCAAAACTAGGGTTAGATGGTCCAAGTTGACCCTAGACTCATGGGTAACCACCTAGGGTAACTTTTGGGACACTAGGGTTCACAAAGGGGGTTAAAAATCTACATTTAAATGGCCTCAAAATAAATTAAATACCAAGTGTAAATCAAGTAAAATTATACAACACTTATTATTAATCAAAATGACAAGGAGTACTAAGGCCAAAATAACAAAATTAAATCAAGTACTTAAATCAACATTCAAATTCAAACGTGATCCTTATCCCTCTTGGTAACGGATCGGTTTACAAGGGAAAACATAGTGTGAATTGTACCTCCAATTTCCCGTGGCTAGGGAATGTAAAACCTGCACATCTCAATCAAGTGTCAATCATATCATGAAAAATCATAGCCAAAGCAACCAGAATTAAATTCACGCAATCGAATACAACAATAATCATCAATGCATAACTCCAAATTAAACTACATTTTCCATCACATGTCAAATAGTCCACATCACATAAATAACTAGAATCTCATAACAAAATATCATCTAATATATTCCATATGTTGAATCACAAAATATCCTCCAATATGATCGAATCAAATCACATATGTCAAATCAGTGTCCTATCATAATTAGGAGATAAAAATCAAGTCTGCATAATAAAACCATAGTCACTAAAAGTTTGATAATGTCATCAACTGGAATGCATAATGATCAAAAATAAGGGAGGTAAAATAATCAACCTCACATCCTCCCCCCTAAGACTAAACTTCCTCCTAGAAGTCATCAAAAAGGTGAGGATAGAGTGCCCTCAAACTAGCTGCATCCTCCCAAGTCGCTATGAACTCATCATAACAATCCCACTGGACCCTAACCTAGTCTAGCTCTCGACCTTGAAGGCCCAGCGTCTGATGAGCCAATATGCGAATTGGCTCCAAAGCCAATTGCCCGTCTGCCTCTACCTGTAGGGCACTCCAGTCTAGTATGTGAGATAAATCAGATATATATCATCTCAAAACAGAAATATGAAATACATCGTGGATATGTGATAGGCTAGGTGGCAATGCTAGACAATAGGCAACTGGTCCTATCTGCTCCAAAATCTCAAAGGGTCCTACAAACTGTAGTGCGAGCTTAGAGCGCTTTCCATAACGAATAGGACTCTTGTGTGGCCGCACTCTAAGGAATACCCTATCACCCACTGAGAAGCTCTGATCAGTCCTCTTAGAATCAACATTCTTCTTCTGTCTATCCTGTGCCTCCTGTAACCTCTGTCTAATTAGTGTGACCTACTGCTCCATATCCTGTACTAACTCTGGACCAATGGCAACTTTGTCCTCTATTCGATCCCGACTCAATGGTGTCCTACATGGTCGACCGTATAAAGCCTGAAAAGGAGGCATACCCAACGAGCTGTGATGCCCATTATTGTAGGCAAACTCAATCAGATACATATACTCCTCCCATCTAGACTAATGGTTCATAACATACATCCAAAGCATGTCCTCCAATACCTGATTCACTCGCTCTGTCTGCCCATCTGTCTCAGGATGATAAGCGGAGCTAAAATTGAGCTGTGTGCCCAATGCCTACTGCAAGGCTCTCTAGAATGCTAAAGTGAATACAAAATCTCTGTATGAGATGATGCAGCGAGGTACTCCATGTAATCTCGCAATATCGTCTAAGAATACGCTCGCCACTGCTGTGCATTGTACGTCGTGCGTACAGGTGAAAAGTGTGCTACCTTCGTAAACTTGTCGACTGTCACCATGATGGCATCATGGCGACGCGAAGACATAGGAAGACCAACAATAAAATCCATGGAAATGGTGTCATATTTCTACTCAGGTATCTCATGTGGGTATAGAAGACCTGTTGGATGCTAATGCTCGGCCTTGACCCTCTAGCACTCAAGGCATCAAGCAACAAACTCTGCTATATCTCGTCTCATACCTGCCCAATGGTACAGCTGTCAAAGATCAGCATGCATCTTCTTCACCCCCAGATGTGCCATGTATGGTGCTCTGTGAGCCTCTGATAACACTACAGTACGTAGGTCACCTGCGCGGGGTACATAGATGCACTGTCGATGACGAAGTAACCCATCTGCCTCAAGTGAATACCCTACATACTTACCCACCAGGGCCCTCTATGAATTGATCTCTGGTTGTACCTCAAGAAACCACTCATCCTCTGGCAGATGCTGGATAATACAATCCCTCAAGTCCACTTTCAGGGTCAAGGTCAAGAGCTCGTGGCGCCTCCAACTCAATGCGTCAACAACCACGTTCTCCTTCCCTTTGATGTAGTGGACATCAAAGTCATACTCGCAGAGGAACTCCATCCAATGCCACTAACAGGCATTTAGATTTGGTTGTGTAAAGATGTACTGAAGGCTGTGATGATCTAAATGGAGCTCAAAATGACGACCCAATAAGAAATGCCTCTAATGAACTAGAGCATGAACCACTACCGCTAGCTCCAAGTCATGCGTGGAGTAGTTCAGCTCATGGGTCTTGAGCTTTCGTGACTCATACACGATCGCTCTACCATCCTGCATAAGTACGGATCCCAACCCCTCAAGTGATGCATCTGTGTAAACCATAAAATCTACTGTAGGATCAAGAACCGCTAAAATAGGAGCACTGGTAAGATGCTCCTTGAGGACCCCGAAGGCCCTCTCACACTGCTCAGTCCATAGAAAGCTCTTCCCTTTCTGCTGAAGGGAAGTGATGGGGTGTGCAATCTGAGAAAAACCCTCAACAAAGTGACAGTAATAACCAGCTAACCCCATAAAACTCCTGACCTCTGTCACACTAGTGGGTGCTAGCCAATCCCTTATAGCCCTGATCTTCGATGGATCTACCAAGATTCCATCGCCAGATAGGATATGCCCTAGATACTGAACCTCTCTCCTGAAAAATGCACACTTTGCCAAATTCCCGTAAAGATTCTGCTCTCGCAAACACTGTAGAACCTGACAAAGGTGCTCCTCATGCTCCTCCTCGGTCCATGAATAGATCAAAATGCCATCGAGGAAAATAATCATGAACCGATCTAAATAGGTACAAAACACCCCGTTCATGAGAATCATGAACACTGTGGGGGCGTTTGTCAAGCCGAAGGGAACCACTGTGAACTTATAGTGGCCATAACAAGTCTGGAAGGCGGTCTTATGGATATCCACCTCTGTGATACATAGCTGATGATAACCGGACTTCAGGTCTATCTTAGAGAACACCTTGGCTCCCTATATCTGATCAAAAAGATCATCAATCCTGGGCAGAGGATAACGGTTCTTCACCGTCACCTTATTCAACTGCTTGTAGTCCATGCACAATCGAAGAGACCCATCTTTCTTCTTCACGAAGATGATAGTAGCGCCCCAAGGTGAAATACTCGGTCGGATGTGCCCCTTCTCAAGCAAGTCCTCCAACTGTAACTTGAGCTCAGTGAGCTCATGTGTGGTCATCCTGTAGGGTGCACAAGACACTGGCTCGGCACCCAGCACTAAGTCTATGTGAAAGTCTACCTCATGTTGGGGTGGCATCCCTGGTAACTCTACTGGAAACACATCGGTAAACTCTCTAAGGATGGGATGATCATCCAAAGATGCCTCAGGCTCGTCATCTGATCTGTCGCTCACTGTGATGGTGAACATCTAACATCCCTTCCACATGCAGTGCTTAAGCTGCTGAGCGGATATCATATGCATTACTGTGGGCTTCTGAATGCCCACAATCTCCACTGAAGTACCGTGGTTGTCTAAACCGCTGATCGCCTTTCAACAACAATCTAGCTTGGCTCGATGAGCCGCAAGCTAATCCATACCTAACACCACATCATAGGATCCTAATGTCATGACCCTAAGGTCATATACTGTGGTAAAGGGTCCCAAAGCAATCTCATAGTCGTGGACTAAGGCATCTACTATCAGTTTGGCCCCTGAGGCCAACTCAACCACCCACCTATCACCCTGCCTAGAGGCCACCAGCCTGCAAAGCTCCACTAACGATGGAGATATGAATGAATTAGTAGCACCAGAATCAAAGAGAATAGAAATAGGGTTACCCCCAATCATACCTGACATCTCAATCACTGATGCTTGAAAATTAGTCTGGCAGTTATCAACCGCTACGAACATACGGTGGGATCTACCCACATCACCAACAGTCTACTCAGATCCTCCTACACGAGGCTGTCCTCCTGCTGTAAAACCCTGTGGACACTTTCTAGCTAGGTGTCCAGCTCCACCACAAACATAACAAGGGCCTCTAGCCTGTACCTGTCTAGTCTGAGTCCTACTCTACTGCTGCTATCCTGATCTACCAGTAGACCCCTGCGATCCCCTATAAGACTGTTGCGACCTCGTGGGTCCCGCAGGTGGTCCCTGTTGTCTCTGATCCCTATGTGGGCCTTGCTATTGCCAACCTCTATTATGTCCCCCATGTGACCTCTGTTGTGTCCTAGCTCTTTGCTGCTGCTGTGGGGGCCTAGGAGGTAAGGGTGCGGAGCTTAATCCTCCTCTATGAGGTGGCTATGATGGTCTACAGAAACTCTGCTGATGCTGCTGCTATCCCCGATCCTGAAACTAAGGGCGTGGTGTATGAGGAAAAATCGATTAAATCTAAACTAATAAAACCAAAAACCAATCACATAAAGCGAACCAATCTAAGTAAAAGCCATTATCATAAAATCAAAGACAAATGAAAGCTATTACCAAAATTTGTGTTGTTCCCTTTGGAGATGTGTGGATTGCTCAATCAAGTTGCGAAACCATAGCTACAACAAGCAAGTAGTGTGCTCAATGTGCTCAAAGATCAATGTTAAGAGATTGTAAGGTTGCTCAATCGACGCGTTTTGTATGCTCAAAGCTCTGTTAAGTATGCCTGAGAATATGATCGAAGAGAGAGGTAATGAAGGAGATGAGGGGGGTTCATATAGGTTTCAATAGAGGTCAATCAACGGTCCAGATAATTCAGAAGAATCAACGGAGGAGAACAGTTGAGGAATGTGCAACGAATAAGAAGAAGACAAGTGTCCTGCTTTCTTTTGCATGAGAGGAGTTATCAAGAATAGAAGAATGAGTTAAAGCAATTAACAGAATGTAATGATCAGTTAAGTGATTTACCACAAGAAGAAGAGATTTGCATGAGAATAAGAAGATATTTTGCTTTATTAAATATAGAAAGCTTGAGTTATTTTAGAGATAACTCAAATTAGAAGAAAAAGCAATTTAAATAAATAATTGATTTATTTAAATTTAGAGAAGATATTTTGGAAGAAATAATTAAATAATTAGAATTATTTAATTTAGAAGATTTGAAAGCAAATTAAATAAATAAATTCATTTAATTGTTGTGCATGATTTTGGAAGAATAAATAAAATATTTGATTTATTTTTTTTGGAGATTGAGAGGATTTGTTGAATTAATTAAATAATTGGATTTATCTAATTAATGTGGATTTGATTTTTGGAAAGAGGATAATGATTTAATTAAATAATTAAAATTATTTAATTGTGGAAGAATAATAGAGGAATTTAATTTAATTAATTAAATAAAGAGAATTTATTTAATTAATGTCGTGATGTTGTGATTTAGAAGAATTTGGTGAAATTAATTAAACAATTAGATTATTTAATTAACGTTGAGAAATGCAGGTGATTAGACAGATTATGAAAAGCAAGTGGTGTGTCGACTTGGTCATTTTAGGGTGTCTACATTTTGCTCCTCTTTGATGCGATGCAGTTTACAGCGTTGCGTCAAAGAAAACGATTGTTGAAGACATGATACAATTTTTTTATGCCCCAGTGTAGGTAGTTGCCCCAGCGTATGCTCCCTCGAGTGGGAAGACAGGGAAGTGATAGAAGAACTGTGTTAACACCTGACTAGAAGATTGCGCGACCAGGTAGGAGGAAAAGTAGAAAGGGGTGGGAAGAGAAGAAAACCTGAGGGAGGGATGCTATAAATAGGTCCCATGGGGACCACAATCCTCATTTGCACCCTAGGAGTTTCTAAATTTAGAGAGAGCTTCCAAACTAGGTGGAGTGGAAGGAGCAGACAGCGAGGAGAGATGCTAATTCCAATGCATAGGCATCGAGCGGAGCTTGTGCGGACATACAGGAGGCTAGCAGGAGCTCTGGCAGTGGTAAGTGGTCGAAAACCCCCTTTGCATTTGTCAGTTGAGGGTAGATTAGGGCTAGGTCTAGGAGAGTTTGCATGTCAGCCAAAAGCACTTTAGAGAGTCATGGCACATATGGTAGTTGGTTGCAGCGCTTTTGGCACACCACAGTGCATATGGTAGGCGGGTGCAGCGCGTTTGGTAAAAACGCAACATTTTCGATCGGTTGGTTAGCACCACAGCGCGCTTGGCATAATGCCGCAGCGCTATTGGCAGTATAATGAAGCGCCTTGGGCAGGGTAGCATTAGGGGAAATTTACATTAAAAATGGGCCTCCTAGGAAACTCTGAAAAAGCAAAAATTATCTCATATAATACAAATTATTTAAATATAAAAAATATAAATTGCTTAACTACATGAGTTAAGTGGGGACACATGTTTCTATTATTTATTTTTTATTTTGTCCAATTTCTTTTTTTGGTTCCATAGTTTTTGTGATTTTCTTATTTTCAATTTCTTTTTTGGTTTTTGTTTTTTGTTTTTTCTAATTTCAGTTTTAGTTTTTATTTTTTATTTTTTCCAATTTCTTTTTTTGTTTCTTATTATCAATTTTTTTTTAAGTCACCAAATATATCAAACCAAAAAAATTTGGAAAAATTAAAAAATAAAATGATGGAAGAAAAAAAGAGAGAAAATCAAATAAACTATGGAAAAGAGATATAGATTTGTTTTTTAAAATATAAATATACTAGTATTTAATATTTTATTTTATATAAATTTTATATATTAAATCAAGTTTCATATTATACAATTATGATTTTATATATTTATAATGTTATAATATTTAAATTTATCATTTTCTAGATTTAGATTTATTATTTTATGTATGTTTATTTAGACTAGTATAGATATCTTAAATAAATCTATCTAAATTAACAAATTAAAATACAAATTAAAAATTTATCAAATTACCAAATCAAAATATTCTCTTTCTTAACCATAACTTTTTAAAAAATGATTAACCTTTAAATTTAAATATTTTTATAAATTAATTAAGATTCAAATATATAAAATTATGGGTTTTGATGTTAACATATGTTTATTTTTACATAGTGTTTATTTTGCATTTATAATATACTTATTATTATTACACTTTTAAATAAGAATAATAATTATTGAAAGCTCTCTTCAACAGATTTTGTTTTAGATTTATAATATGTTTATTATTAAATTTTAATATTTTGACATGTAAATGGTTGTCAAATTTAAAGTAAAAGGTAGCGGTTTTTTTTAACACACTCACACCATTACACTCCACCCCTTGCTGCCATTGTAGAATGTCTCCCAACATTAATAAATATGTTTATAAGTTTTATAAATAGTGGCAAAGTACAAGTAACTTTAAATATTTTATTTTATACTTAATATTTTATTTTATATAAATAGTTATATATTAAATCAAGTTCCATAATATACATATAGATTTATTATGTTAAATATGTTTATAACAAGTTTTATTAAATATACTTAGATTTAGATTTATTGTGGAGGGAAAAAATGTTTGTAGAGGGAAAAAATTGAGGTTGAATTATGGAGGGAAATTTTGAGGAAAAATTGTAGAGGGAAAATTTTGAAGTTTAATTGTGGAGAGAAAAAATTAAGATTGAATTTAAAATATCCATTTATTTAAACTTTCAAAACAATCTTGCTCTTATTATTTCAATAAAGGACAAACAAATTAGAAGACAAAAAGGTGAGAGAGATTTTTTTTTCATTTTAATAATTATTTCGTTTGAATTTTTAAGAGTATTTTGAATAATTTCATTACAACTTCTTCAATCTTTTTAAAAATAATTTCAATACAACTTCTTTAGAATAATCTTCGTTCGTATATGATGTGTTATAGAATGATCGAATTTTTTTTTTTTTGTATAATAGGCAGATACAATTTTAAAGAAGTGGAAAATGAAGAAGAATTCATATAATTTACGTGTGGAGTTGGATGAAGAAATGCAGCCATATCAAAAACGAAATACAATGAAGAATTATAATATAGATGAAAACAATTTGAGAATATTGGGCCGAAAGCATATAGATATATGGGCTAAGGGAAATTTGTATCCTCTTGATCCTAAAAATAATGATTATCCTATGTTTGATACTATTACTGGGCTTATAAAATTTCTATATAATGGGGAAAGTGGATTGTTAGGGTACTGCAAGAGGCTTGAAGGAAACAGAGAAAAATTTGAGAAAAAAATAAATTTTGTAGAAAATAAGATGCATGAAATCGATAATACAGTCTCTAATTTAGTTGAAGTGAACAAGAGGTTAGAACACGAGTCTATTGAACATTGGAAAGTTCGAAATACAATGGTTCAAGAAATATCATTATTGAAGAAGGAAAATAATGTTTGAAGTTCAAAGTTGAAGCTCTCAATAAAACTATTAAAAAAATGAAGAAAACTCCTCTAGGAGGAAGGATGAGGATCAAAAAATTAAATAATATTGCATCTCTAGTATCTTCAGGGGGTGGTTTCAAAAAGAGAGTTCAAGCTATGAAAAGTATATTTAATCCTACAATTGAGAGAACTATAGATAGAAGCCATAACTTAGCCTCACTTATGAAGAGTCTATTTAAAAAAGATGAGATTTTGGCAATGCTTCATCAACCTCAATGTACTACATTAAGAAAAGTTTTGGTTGATGAGATAATAAAAGATTTATCATGTTCAATTAATGCCAATGATGTACAAGGAGCATGTGACAATGCAGGAATCAGTAGGAGGGGATATGAAGAAATTTTTAAGGATTACAGAACAGAATATTAAATGCTGGGATCACTAAGGTTTTTTTGCCTCGTCCATCTCATGTTAGAGTGGAATGGTCTAATAGGAATAAAGAAGTTCAAGATTTTGTTGGAAATATGTTTCACATCCAAGCATCAAAGGATAACTCTCAAAGGAAACAACAAACACATATTGGAAGGGAAGTCTCAATTACTTTAAATCCAACAAACAATGTTTGGTTTGAAGCTGAAAAAATTTTACAAGGTATTATGATATTTCAGTGGAGGAGGCAAATGGAAAACTTGTATTTGTCCTAAAATTAGATGAGATGGAATTAATAAACAATGTCAAGTATGAAAGAGTGTCAATTACCCTAATGAATAGAGCATTAAATCCAAATATTCATGTTACTGATGAAACATATTTTCCTGTACAATCAGAGAATCACATTTGGTGGCTTGGCCTATTTAGAGTAAACAAAGAATGTTATGAAGATCTAAAATGGGTTTTTGAGCAAACTGAGATACCATCCATGATTTCCTCTCATATGATGGGGGAGAAACTGTAGTGCCCCTCAACTAGTCATTTGTCAGACTGATGTTTGCTTAGTAGTTTTGGACATTATGACATTATCTTAGATAGATTGATGATGGATCTCTTGTTATGTTGTTAATTCATTATGGACTTAATCAGTATGGTAACAATTGTTGATGTTGGATTCTATTATTTTATGCATTAGAACTTGATAAATAAATTAGATGTTACAGATGTTTTGATGTTATTCACTATATGGGATTGAGAGACAGTTGATCATTTTATGTTGTTGACTAGTAAATGGAAAATCTTGTTCAATATAGTTAATTGTTTATTCATAAACGTGAATGGAACAGTGTCGTATTACTCGCTCTCGAGTACCCTACCCCACTGCGATTTCCATTCACTATAGGACTGCATGTGGATATATATATATTTTTGTTATGTTAAATCGTGCGTTGCTGCAGGATGCAGGTACTAGGCACTGACTCCACCTGATTATCAGGTCTGAGCGTGCCTTCGCCAATGGATTAGTTGATTGGAGTTAACGTGAGGTCCCTAGTCAGTGTTGTCTGGTCGTCAGTTTACCCTTGTGGTTATTGTTTATCATTCGATCGTGACTTGCTGTTAGGTAATACTGCACTTTGGAGTCTAATTAGGTCCGAAGGTGTCTAAATGTGTTAGGTATCGTTGTGCATTAAATAGAATCTTTTTACAAAAATTATAATGTTGATAATTAAATACATTTATAAAAGTCGATACTTGAGCACAATGTCGATAGTGTTAATTATTGTTGTAAATAAATTACTAATTTAGGGGAAATAAAATCGTTAAATAAAGTTGTAAGAAATTTTGTATTAGTTAATATAATATTATTTACAATAAATATTTAATTAAAATATAGTTGTACAATTATAGATTGTTGTAATGTTATAACTTTATTAATAATAATATGGTTGGTCAGCTATAAAGAAATTAAATTTTGTCGGAACTGTATGTTAATATTTTAAAAAGTAATCTTTTTGGGATCATTAAATTAAATAAAAAATATATCTAGAGGGGGGAGATGCACGGGATCGTGGGCCGAGTTCCTTAGAAGATGGAAGGGATTGTTCTATAAAAAGAGAAGCTTGTAGAGGCAAAGAGGGGGGATTACAGGTGGAAGAAGAGAGAAGAAGGCTGGAAAAGAAGCTGGGAACTACAGCAAATTGAAACAGACTAGTCGACCCGACATCGTAGCCAGGTTCCACTGAATGCCTAATTTCTGAATCTAAACCTATATGATTGATTGTTTCTTTATTTGCAAACGAAATTATTTTGGTTAAAGGGTTTTCTGTCTGAACCTTCTGTCAATTCTACAAATGTATATTTTCTATGGACGGTTTTAGATGTAAATCATTGGGTCTGTAATAAATGGAATTTTCTTTACACCGTCCTCCAAACCCTTAACTGAAAAGTGTTTCTTCAGATGAGGTCATCTCAACTGGTCTTCCCTCCTCTGTTTAACAATGAAACTCTTGGCATTGTCATCTTCTCCCAGTCATATGTACCTGTAGCAGATTCCATCATAATGTTGAGTGTAGTTTCTTGCATTTGTTTTTGAGGGTGTATTCGTAAACCTTTGCCTGACTTGATAGGTATTAGTATTACAGTTTTAAGACACCTCAATAGGATCACCACAGATCGCCTCTATGTCATCTTCAATTGGTAGGTTGTGTGATGTATCTTTCTGTATTCCTTATCCTCTCTCAGTCATTTAGCTGTTCCGATAAACTTCAACTCTGTACTGCAATATATCAGTCCTCAAACTGTTGATTTATTAAAAGGGCAGCAATTCTTGGATCTGCAATCACTTTGGACTGACGTTGGACCTGGGAGCTAGCATTTAAACTAGAAATAGCGCCTTAATAGTTGCCTCTGGGATAGTTTTGATGAGAGCGCCACCAATCTCAAGAGTAACTGGTTTTCTCTTCAATCGTTTCACCTTTGCTTAAGTGTTTTGGTGCGAGTGAATAACAACGATGCTGTATTTACTCCTAAGCCTTTATTCATATGTGATTTACACATACCAAGATAGCATGTGCTCTCAAACGAGTTTTGATTTATTAGTTAATCCCATGGCAGGTTAGGGTTTTCGTTAGATGGCCGGCGCAGCCAAAGAAGATCAACCAATCTCTTTTAATGACCTGCAAATGGTGCAATAAGGGATAATAGCATGGTTTAGGGTTGCACAGCTTTAACTCCTCTTTACCAGCTCAACCAGACACTCCGATTAGTCAGATGCTGATTTTAGGTCACGGTAGTTGGCGTCATTTGCAAATAATTGCAATTCCTCTTAGTGTTGATTTCATATTCTGCAAATCGTGCCTTCCCACTGGATCACTGTCTCCAACTAGACGCCACTTGGGGTATACAAGTGGTTAATGCAATCATAACCTTTCAATCACTGCAGATTTGATAAAGTTTAGGGTATAATGATAGGTCGAAACACCACTCTGCTTTAACCATCAATTCTCTCACATATAGAACAGTGTATTCCTCTGCTAATTGTTCTTCTTCTTCAGCGTATTAAATATGCACAGCAGGAACAGCCTTCAGCTCCACAACGCCGAAACTTCACCTTGCCTTTGTATTTTTAATGTGGTCTGAAAGTTGCTAAAAGCCTACTCTACCAATTTCAACATGTTTGCATCCCACATCCATCGCACTCCATAGGAAATAGCTAGAACCAAGAAACTCAGGCGAGCATATCAAACGCAAGGGTAAGGTGAGCTGTAGGGCACGTGATTAGTAATTAGAGGATTATACCTATTATGATTTCCGAAGCCTCCACACAAATTCATTTTGATTTTATGCTGCAGCAATTAAACTTCATGAGATGTCATTTACTTTTAATAAAACCGGTCAAAAGAAATGATTTAGGCATATACGACAAATCATGGGTTTAGAGTGGCAAAAAGGAGCTAAGACATGAAACAAATAATTTTAGATGGCTTGTTTTTACTGCTAGCCTCTAATTTAGATTCTGTGGCATCGAAAGATTTGCAGCCAGAAGGAGGACAGAAATAGACAATAGATCGGGTATTTGCAAATTACTTATTAACTTACAGCAATGCGTGTTACATGAGGGTTCGTCTGAAACTATATCCTCAACCTTAAGTAATTTAAATTCGGTGCCGGGACTGCCTGGAGAAAATTACCGATGTGTTATTAAGTCACGGTCTTTCTGAGTGGCTATTCTATCTGGACGGAAAAGAGAATACAGATTAATGTTACTACTGTCACAAGAGCTACATGGGTGTAACCAGACAAGGGCAGAGCAGCTCAGTCATTAGGTTATTTAAATATCATCTACTTCAATAGTTAAACAGCCAGTAACAGGTTTTACATCTTTTCCACTACAAAAGATGATAATATAGTAAAGATACCATGTTTAAACTTATGTTAGGGCATACAAAAAGCCTCTCTCAGTTACTTTAGAAAACTTCTTTAATACGGTCATAGATATAACGTTAACTTTAAAGCTGATTAGGGAATGGAAAATGTATGTTGTTCATTAAACCATGGTAAAATAATAATAGTAATATTATTATTAATGGTATTATTATTATTATTAATTCAAACTAAAAGGGTGATAGTCAATCGCCTTAATATAATAGTAATGTTATCTGTTTTAATACAATACCATCGTTGGAGTGATTTAATTATGTGATAAGATACATTGGCATGTATATCAGATACCATTTTTAGGCAAAAGTGAATAAAATATTATAATTAAGCTTAGTAGTACATTAGATTAAATGGTTGAAATATGGTTGGTTAAACCACTTGATTTACCTAAAGCTAGTGAGGAATCAAATAAAGAAATTGGATGTTCTCGATTGTAGTGTATTAATAAATTGTTGCGTTAAATATAAAATCAATTGGAGTTATTGTGTTTTGCTATTGTTTTATGACAAGTTATTTACAAGAAGGAAGTTTTGAGTAACCCTAGAACTTGAACTAAATTGTTCGAATTAGGAAGTCTCGTTGTCGTAATATGGTAAATTGTCAATGGTCCAAATTCCAGAGGCATAGATCCTTGTGTTTTGAGTACAACCAACATATGGATAGGTGTACTAGTGTTGTAGTGATTTAAATATGTGGCTTTAATTGAGTATGAAGTACAATGTATTACGAATGTAGAATTGTCGAAAGTTGTTAATGCTTTATGTGGATATAATATCCCCGGATAAGATATTTATTTAGTTGTGACTGTCTTGTACCCGTTTTGTCGTAATGGTCGTATGGAGAGACCTAGAGTCTGTAAAAGAGTAAAGTGTTGTAATGCTATAGGCGATGGATAGCAATTGGTGTTATGATTCTGTTTGTAATGCAAGAGGGTTTATACCTTGCAGTGAACATGTATGTGTACTATTATAATGCCTTGTATGGTGGTTAGGGTTTACTAGGTGTTAGGAAGGAGAGTGGCTTTCAACGTGGGGCCGGCGCCCAAAGTGGCAGTCAGGATAACCCGTTGAAAGTAGATTAATCAAGTGATAACCTAAAATGAACTAGGGGGTTAAGGGTAGATTTCACATTAAACAAGATTAATGGATTCCTCTCCCATGGCCTGTAGTGCTTGTTTAGACTAAGGATGGGTAGAGAAGGCCTAGTCAGCATGATTGACTTCCTTGTCCTCATGAAAGGAAGGTCGATTCCGCATGTGTCACCCTATGGGGCCGGCGCCTAGTGAGAGGCTGTCAGGATAACCATAGATGGGGGCCAGCACCTAGTGAGAGGCTGTCAGGATAACCCATGCTAGGACCATGCGATGACACTCTCCCTACTACAACCTAGCATTCCTTGTTTGGTCTCTCCACTTATGTTATGTTATGTCTCGCCTCTGGAAGTTGAGATGTGTTGTGTTGTTATTGCCATGTGTTGTATTGGCGTTTGGTCGTCCTTTGTTCATGTTAGTCTTTGTCTACCTGACTGTCATTGTTTGGGACCTCATGTTAACTCCTAGCTCGGGGGGTGGACCTTAGGGTTCCACATGGTCGGGTGGAAGAGCTTTATTATCCATTGGTTATTCCTTGTCAAAGATCGTGTGCAGAAAAGATCTATTCTAGTTTTCAGATAATTGTACTTGTACTAGTTGATGAAGATGTAAGTGTATAATCTTGTACCAGATTTGTGTAACATATCATTCATTTTGTATGTAATTCTGATGTAATTTGAAAATGGCAATGTAATGATGTCATGATGTACTTATGTGTAATGAAAGTATTTCAGTTATGTATTTAATCATGTAGATTACATTATTTGACGAAATGCAATGTATATGAAAAGGTTATTTAATTGTGCATTGAATTCAGATCAGTTACTGATGTATGTTAAATTATGTTAGTTGGTTTGTAAAGTAATGCAGCCTTGAATCCTTGGAGAATATGTCGTAATTAGTTATGTTACCATTACTGTGTTATCTTAATCATTTTAAAAAAAAAAAAATTTCCTGTTTCATATAGCATAAATGTGAATTTCTTTAAGGTGTTCAAGGCGGGGCGTTACAGAAACTATATGTTGATGGGTATGGATCATTTAATGTTGAATGGCATATGGCTGCTGATTTGAAAACATTGAAATGCATGTATAATATCAGTCATGGAGCAAATGCAAAGCATAGTTGCATTTATTGTATGCATTCTCGAGACAAGTCAAAAGCATTAAATGGAAGACTTTGTAAAGGTATATTAAGTTGTGACCAAGCATTACATCCTAATAGAGATGAAGTTGATCCAGACATAAAGCCAATTCTACAAATTCCACTCAAAAGAGTACACATATGCACTCTTCATGCTTTTGTAAGAATAATTGATAAACTTGTTTATTTATCAATTTTATTTGCATGGAATAAAAAATCAAAAGAGGAGGCAGAAAAATCCATAAAATCAATTGAAAGGGTATTGTCAGATGCAGGGCTGCATGGAGGTAATGTTCATATTGAAAAAGATATGAAACGTTCAGGGGCTTGTGGTAGTGTTCCATCAAAGCCATCAATGGGAGGTGATAAGGCTTGACATTTTATTAAAAAGTAAGACTCCCAAAGAAGTAGAAGGGGTCAATGGGAAATATATAAGGATCTAATCAATGTAGAGGATGATCGAAATGAAAAAGGTTCCTCTCAACTAAGGAAAATAAAGGCATGGAGTTCATTATCATCTTTGTTCCCTTTAATGAATAAGGAAAGATTCATTGAAGGTGATGATACACAATTTATTGAAGCTGTAACAAAGTTTACAAAGGATTTTCTTCTAGCATGTGGAGAAAATGAAATCACTCATTACATGGTAAGATTTCATATGATTTTTTAATTTATTATATGTTTTATATAAATAATCTAGTGTAATTTGTATTAGGTTCTAATTATTTTCTTTTCCCTTGGTGTTTTTCAACACATTCTCTATGCACATGGTCCTTGGTTTGCTAAAGAGTATGGAAGCTTGAGCATTTGGAATACACAAGGAATGGAGAAGTCTCATAAGCTAGCAAGGACTGCTTATCATAGGTCTACTCAACATGGTGGAGGATCAGTACCATCTAACCCATTGATCCAAATGAGTCATTGGTTCTATAGGCGCATGCTTTATAGACTTCACCAAAAGAAAAAACTTACAAGTATGAATAGTATTGACGCTGCTGTAAGAGAAGTCAATGCAAGAAGAAAGAGAAGGAGAAGAGAATAATATAATCTTTAATGGATGTCCCTAACCTTTAATGGATTACTGTCATTGAAAATATGCTTATTGCAAATGATTTAACCTTGCAGATGTAACAGTTGAAACCAAAGACATTGCACAAAGCTATTGTACATGTTTGAAAGATTGTTATCATATTTATGAAAACTTGGTTGAAATGATGAAAAAATCCTGCTGATCTCAGGTGCTTTTTGATGACAGCCACTGTTGTAGAAGTTTAGATGTTTAATGAATACTGCTGCAAGTCACAATAAAATACCTCTTCAATGATAAAAGTCACCCCAAACTAAATCTGCTATTGATATCTGATGAAAATCCTTTAGAATTCATAAACATAGAGATAGAGCAGCTCCAATTACTCTAAGTTCTTCATATGGTGGTGCAATAAAAACCCCTTTATCCACTAACCCATTGGTAGGAAGATCTACTGGAGAAGGAAGCAAATAAAGGATAGGAGTTTTTTTTTTAAAACAATCATAGGTAAGTCATCTAACTCATGAGTTAAATCTTCTTTATCTTGTCCAAATTTGCATAATAAAGTGACAATGTAAAATATTTGCAACAAGTTCATCAAACTACCACAAGTTTTCTCAAAGCCTATTATAAGATTTACGAGATGGGTATTAGAGATTTTTTTTGAGGGATAGATTATTACATCATTATCAATACACCCATAAACAATCTCACATACCTAGATCACATTTTAGGAGAAAATGGTCATTTTAAAATTTTTGTAGCAAATTGACTTCAAAAATTTCATAAAAACAGAGTTGGGACAGTCAAAAGTTGAGGGACCAAAAGAGGGAATTTTCAAAACCTGTTTCTAAGGGAGATAGCTCTTGGAGTCTAGTTTTCAACCCAATTTTAATCACTTCATTTGGGTATTAGACAAAAAACTTACGCCCAAATTAGTGACAGTTGATCATAAATCTGCATCATGACAAATCTACATCTTAATTGTTCATAAGCAAATTTAACATATAAAATCACCAAATATTCAAAACTTGTTTATAAAGGAGAAAGGTCTTCAAATCTAGTTTAATACACAATTTGAATCACTAAATTTGGCCATCGTATGAAAAAGTTATTCACAAATTAGTGACTGCCTATCCTAAAACAGCATAACAAAAACTCTACCTCCTAGGTCTGTTCATCAGTAGTTTTGGGATATCAAATCAAATTAATATTAAAACCTGTTTACAAAGGAGAAATTTATTCAAGTCTAGTTTAATACACAGTTTGAATCACTAAATTTGGACATCGTATGAAAAAGTTATTCACAAATTAGTGACTGCCTATCCTAAAACAGCATAACAAAAACTCTACCTCCTAGGTCTGTTCATCAGTAGTTTTGGGATATCAAATCAAATTAATATTAAAACCTGTTTATAAAGGAGAAAGGTCTTCAATTCTAGTTTAATACACAATTTGAATCACTAAATTTGGACATCATATGAAAAATTTATTCACAAATTAGTGACTGCATATCCTAAAACAGCATAACAAAAACTCTACCTCCTAGGTCTGTTCATCAGTAGTATTGGGATATCAAATCAAATTAATCTTAAAACCTGTTTGTAGTGGAGATAGATAAACAAATTTAATTTAATCTCCAAGTGGGATTACATCAATCCATCATCAAACAAGAAATTTAGGTTCAAAATACTAAGGGAGATGCTCTAAATCACTGTCCAAAATCTCCCCTTTCATATGATACAACTTTTCTAAAATTTTCTAAACTTTAAAGTGAGTCTGTCAAGAGGTCTAAAGGAATAGTAGGTTAATGACTATCATGCAATCAAAAAAATAGTCATTGCAATGACTGTGATGACTATAACTGTTGAGTCACCAAATTCCATCTTTTCAGATCCTTTTCCCTTGACTTTTAACCATTTTTCGCTTTTCCACAAACTTTGTTTTACTCCATTTTAATATTCATATGTGGGATTAAGTTCAATATTTTCCAATGCATTTATTTTAGTATTTTAATTGAATTTATGATTAAATATTAGAAAAATAACATGGTTTCACTTATCTTTCAAAACTGAGTGAGTTTTATGGTGATACAGGAACAAGACAAATCCTGTAACAATGCAGATTTTTACCACCTTCTCCAAATTTGAATTTCCTCTTCAACCATTGAAGATTTGGGATAATCATTCAAGTATCTTGGATAGAGAAGAATCATGGAGCTCTTAATAATATTTCTCATCAAGTATCTTAGAGATTTTGGGAGATATTGTTGACTTGCTAATTATTGGCAATTTGTTGTAACTGTTACTCATTTGTACCTTGTGGCCCAAATTAGTAAGCATGGTAGTCTTAAGTTGTTAGTGAGTCCTTAGTCTGATTTGGAGAGTCGAGTTTGGTTAGCTTATTTTTCAAGGTATTGTAATCTTGGACTATTTCTTGGCCCTAGAGCAGTCCTTAGGACCTTTGTTTAAAGCTTTGACATGTAAAGACATGTAAAATCAATGGTTGTAGTGTTCTCAAATGTCAAAAGACTCCTTTATAATTTAAGAATTTGTTTTGTAGGTCAAAAGAGTCTAAGGGTTTGTTAAAGGTTGTCTTTAAACTTTAAAGCTTAATCTTCATAGTATCCAAACTCCACATACATGCTGATGGAGGGAATACTTTTTCAAAACTTGGTCGTGGTAACTCAAGTCTAAACCCAAATTCTCACGGGTTAGGTCAAAAAGTTTATGCTTGAGTTTTGGTCTTCTTGTTCATTTTCTCTTCTCCTTTAGGGTTTCACATTGTTTTGCAGGTATTAGCCTTTAGATGACTCCTTTATTCAATGAATACCTTGGAAAGGTCATAAATGGAGTCTCTGACAGAAGAAGGTGTGAGTATGTCCTTGTTTTTGCTTTGGATTCTAATGCTCATAGAGAAACCCTGTCAAAGCACTGTCTATTTGGATACCTTTATAAAAGTCTTAATAAGCTTAGAAAAGGATAGAGGAAGACATGACTAAAACCTACAAGCCTATCAAAGATGCAAAAGCCTTAAGAGCAATGTTGAAGACGGTGTATAAAGGTGTATCTCTATAATCTTAGGGTTGTGATAGTAATGTGGGGGTATGCAAGTTTTTGTTTTGACACTCTTGATGCCATGTTGATGCTAAGGGTTGTATCCCAAGTACCAATTCCCAAGGCTTTAGAAATGTCTCACAAAAGTTTTTAAGCCAAGCACAGTTATAGAGACAGTCATAATGACTGTAACCACAAAGATGCAGTCTTAAAGAGTACAAGAACAAAAGGGGACTATTAAACATTCTAAAGCCCTACAGAAGTGTTGATTCTGCAATAGGGTTGGTATCCTTTTGTAATCTTCATGAAGGATTGATAGACCTCTACGGAGTTCAAGGCATTTGTCAAGATTTTTCTCAATTATGAGAATTCTCTACAAATGGAAACTGTTTTAGATCAATGAAGGCATATTAGTGAAGGCATAAAGAAATTCCTAAAAGATTGGATGAGCTTGTAAATGAATTCCTAAGACTTGTGCAATCATTTAAGCATTATAGGACTTGAAGAAGCTGATCAGAGTGACGGTAAGTAAAGACAGAAAATAGTCACTTAAGAATCTGATATCACAGACATTGAGCAGAGGACAGCAAAAAGATTAAGGGGACTGTATACAAAGGATAGGTCAGTCTAAGGACCTTTCCAAGTCCTCTAAATCCTATCAGCATTCCAGACTCTGTCCACCAAAGCTTCCAAATCAAAGTTTATCAAACCATTGTAGGAGTGACAATGTGATGACAGCGATGAGAGCTGCAAGGGAAGTTTTGAAACTCCTACAATAAAGAGTTAGAGTCAATATAGAGATACCTGAAATAGGAGTATGATAGTCATCAGCAGAGGCAGTCATGTCTGATCATGAAAAAGGAGTAGCAAATAGGTTTCAGATAATCAATAATGAAATATGACTGTGTGTTAGAAGACTGTGCACGGTTTCAAGTCTTTTAGAGGATCTCTGTCCAAAGGAGCAGTTAATCACATTCAAAGGACAATAGTCATGCATGTCTAAGGACTGCAAATAATCTAAGAGGGCCTTTTAAAAGACAAAGATCCTAGCAGTCAAGGGAATTGCCACCATGATCATAAGATTCAAAGGGCTTCTTGCATACCATGTGATCAGTTTGTATGGTAGTCATAATAGTGACCTTGATCATTTCTTTAAGTAAGAATGTTGTCATAAGTGTTGACATTTGAGACTTGTGGATGCTAAAAAGAATCCCTAAGACTTCTCCAACGTCATCTATGAGGAGTTTGAGTACTTCAAGCACATGTGGGTATTGCAAGCATTCATGGGGCAGTTTAGGCAGTTGATTGGTCTTTATGATCATGATGGATAGTTATGAGTAGCTAAGTGGCAGGGGCAGTTTGAGAGTATCCAGGAGTAGTTCCAACACTCTCCAAGTATCTAGGACCACTACCAACAACTGGAGCAACATTTGAGGAGCTGGAAGAAGTCATAACAATTGATTTTGAAGACCAAGTCAAAATAGGGCCTCCATGGGCGTGCAAAGTGAGTTGGCTTATTTTTGAGCCTTGTAACTTAGTCAATTTTAGTTCCTATATTCTCTCCTATGTTTGGGATGAGATATGGGGACCCCAGGATAGTTTTTTAGGGCAGTTTTTTCTTGTTTTGAAGCTCTAGAAGCTCTAAAACAGCATTGCAACTCTGAGCAACAAGGTAATATCAAAGTTTTCAGACTTGTACTCAGCTGTATTCTTTACCTTTCAATCAATCAAATCAAGCTATTTTGCCTTCTCAATACTGGATATTGTGTGATAACATGAAATTATTGATATTTCCTTGTGATTATAATGTTTATCCTTGGTTCTAGTCTAGTTTCTCATTGCCTTTATGCAGAAGTGCATGTTTGTGCAGGTCATAGTTCGTGTTCTACTAAGTTCTATGCAGGATTCAACTGTGAAGTCAAACATTTGAGCCTTTAAAAAGGTTATTTATTGTTCCTCTTGAGTTTTGCCATAAACTTCAAAGCCTCTCTATGAAATACTTATGCCAAACATGTCAAAATTGAGTTGTGTATGCTGTAGTGAGTTTTATTGATCACATTGTGTGTCAAAACAATAGTACAAATCCTTAATATTTGGTGTATCACCATAGTAGTAAGACATAAGTTCAGCTTTATGTCATTCTCTATCCTTTTTCTTAGCAAGAGGTAGTAGTTTAGAGTTAGTATTTAGGTGAAAAACCAAGGGAACCAGCCCCCCTGGAGATTCACTCCAACCTACGGGCAACCCATAGGCTCCTGGAGTGTTTCCATGTTTCACTAGGTGACTAAGTTCTCACAACTCAGTGAGGGTGCATACTTCAATGATAACAGTAACCATATGAGAGATTTGTGGATCTGAATTTATCATTGCTTATCTTGGTTTCAAAGCAAGTTTATGTATAAATAAGAGTGTCTTATCCATTCCAAAGGGAGGACTCTTGGATCATATGTCTAGATTATGATGGAATAAAATAAACCTTTTGATATTTCTCTTCCTATAGATTGTCATTCTCTAGTTCTATAAATAGTATGTATTGATTTAGTTTATGATGTTATAATGTAGCTCGCTACCTTGATTCTTTGGAGAATTGAGCTCACTCCGTGAGATCATGGTGACCTTTTGTTTTATTTTACTTTACATAATTCAATTTCATCATTGTCTTTACATTAATGCAAGTGTGGAGTGTTTTATAACTTGCCAACAATGGAATGTTGATTTATGGAAAGATGGAATCAATGATATGCAAAGAGATCACTTGGTGACAGTAGGATCTTAGTAGCATGATTGATAAATGAGAAAGCTATAGTCCCTGTCTGGGTAAAGATGACTCCAAACATCACAGATATTACTGAGGTTTCCTTCCCTTTTAAGCATTTTATGTTTTTAAAAACTAACTTAATGCTTAAAGATATAATTCTCTTTTTTTAAAAGTTTGTTTCTCTTGGGCACAGAAGACACTAATATCACATATATTACTAAGGTTTTCTTCTTTTTAAAGCGTTTTAAACACAATTAATTAATGCTTAAATATTTAGTTGTTTCCTTTTTCACAAGTTTGTTTCTCTTTATCTCTGTGCAATCCCTTTTTCAATCTTGGAGGGGCAGTCTCCTACTTTAAGCCATGTCACAAAAAAAAACTTTTGAAGAGACTAGGTCAAATTGTGCAAAAACAACTGAAAGTGCATAATTAAGACAGTGTAACAAATAGGTCAAGGAATGGGGATATTAACTCTAACAAGAGAGATTTATATCTTATATTGACCAAAAATTATGGATTTTAAAGTTTAGATGCTACTGAAATTATGTAAATTAGAGGATTCAAATTGTATTGTTTTTAAGTGATGATTATCATAAAAAATTTTAACCTTCTCTTATTCTTTTATTTTAAGATTTCAAGTTTATTGTAAAATTTCCAAGTCAAGTTCTTTCCTTCTAAGTTTCAAATATCTTAATGTTGTATTGTTTTGATGCAATAGCCATCCAGGGTGGCATTGAGGTCAGGATGTGAAGGAATTGTAGCCATTAACACAATTATGAGTGTAATGGGGATCAACCTTGATACATTTAAGACCAGAACCTTGTGTTGAGGGGTGGGCACTCAATTACAACTCTCAGATTGTCTATATGGCAATATGTTCTCAGTTCAAGCTATCTTATGCAATTGGTTTATTTTTTGCAATTTTCTCATGTTTATCTCCCACACAACTATTCTACAACTATTCAACTCCCGGTGGATATTCCTCAAAGGTTGTCCATCCTATTGCTCTTGCAAAAGTGATGTCCATTGCCCAAATGATGAAGAAAGAGTTCCCTAATCCAACTCTATCACTTTCTAGCATAGGAGTTGAAACTGGAAATTACGCAGCTGGATTTATATTGCTTGGATCAAACACTGTTCAGGTAAAGGTCTTGTTTTGTTTGTGCAGGGAGTGATTTTACTATTTGGTTTTTATTTTTGGTTGCGAACTTTCAACCTGTGACCGCTGTAAGGCTTTTATCACAACCATGCAACTCTTGTGACACAAGTGTAATAAGTGTTATTTAATGACCCTAATTTCACCAAGAATTTTAAATGGGTCATCTCAATCAATCTAATGGCTGCCTTTTTACCATTTTTCTCTTGTTGGCTATGTTTCTTTTATAAATGAATATGTGACCTAACAAAAATCTTTATTGCTGCAGTAACTCTTGCATACTAATATTTTGTTGGCAACTTCCTAGAAATACTTGAATTTAATGGTCTTTGCTACTAAAATTTGCTTGTTATTCAGAGGAAAAGAAATAACACGTGCTTTAATCAATTTCGTTTATTTGCTTCCAACTATGCTTGTTAGGATTCACACCTCAATTGAGACTCTATGTTTGTTTTGTAGGTTTGTACAGGGGTCATGATGCATGATTATGGACTTGTGAAGAAACTCTGCTCTGAGCTAAAACATTTTATGGCTAAGCATAATTTTTCATCAGTTGAAGATTTTTGAGGGTAAGTTGAGGTCATGTCAATAGCATTTATTTACAGATGTGAATGATATGCCTCTTTTTCCAATGATAGGGCTAATGTAATTCATTGCCCTAGGCATTATTAAGAGAATGTTGAAACTTTTGACCACATTTTAGGAATTTCTAGTCTTCTAAGAGGAAGTATGTATTGTGATTAAACAGAGTTTATCCAAGAGTCTAATTTATTATATGTTTGATGGACCATTTTCTTTTATCATATCTCAATGATAACAAGAGACAATGAGATCCTCACAGTGATTGTTTATAACCTTGTTTGTAGCAGTCAGTCCCAAAGGCTTGTTCATAAGTTTTGAGGAATGGCAGCATAGATAGTTTTCAAATAGTGGATAGGTTTGTGAAATCTTTCTGAAGGTTTGTCTAAAACCTTTGTGCAATTTGCCCTTGCTGATGAGTACCTCAATCATAAAGGTCTGCAGAGATAGGGGCTTACAAAGTTGCATGAGGGTTTTTGGAGGCATGGATGAGCATCTATAAGAATGGTGACTGCAAGGTTGGTAGTAGTAGGTAGGAATGTGACAGAGGCCTGAGAAAAGTCCGCCCACTCACGATACTTGCCATTAAATGTCTTTATATTATGCCTTGAACAGTGTCCAATATGAATTTGAGGGTCTGAGGTCACTGTTTAATGTTCTAGGGTTGTCAAAGCATCTAATAAATTCTAATGAATAGTGTAAGACTTCCACATGCACCTAAGATAGTAATCCAGGTGTTAGTTTTTATAAGAAGTCTATGAAGAGGATGAGTTTGTTAAGTCCATGAAAGTTCTCCTAATAATGTGTATATGACAAAGGTCGAGGTTTATGATTGTGCAGCAGCCCTAAACATTGATGAACATTGAAACAATGAAAAGGCATGAAGGACAATCATGAAGAGAAAGTACTTGACAGTCAAAAAAATGGAGACCATTGGCAAGACCACAGAGGTTGTGTACAAGAGAGAAGAAAGGATATACAATGGCCCACTCATAGTTTTGTAGCAGCATGCTTGAAAGGAATAGCAGAAGTTAAGTGATGGCAGTAATGCTTGAGTAGTCAACAATGAGAAAGGAACATCAGTCATCAGTAGTTAAGTGATGACAATCTATAGAGACAACAAAGAATATGAGGCATTGTCAACCATATCACATGAAGGGGTTTGCATATAAACACAGGTATAAGCGGTCTTTTGTGCCCCTGTAAAACCTTGACAAAACATGCTTCTATAAAAGAGTTATTTAGAGCAGCAAGGTCTTCATGATAAGGGATAGTCACAGAGATCAGATAGGAGACAATCAATATGGTGAAGGACAGATATTTGTGAAGGATATAGTGTGTGATTCGTGAAGAGAAGATATATGTCATACTATTTGACAGAAAGCCAAAATATGGTCAGTGCTAAGGTAGTCTCATCTAGTTCATGAAAAGTAAGTAGAGAGATCAAAGATCTGGTAGTGGATAGGCTCACATATAAGGTCAAGGATCTATGAGTCTGTAGAGGTTAATTAAAGCTTAGACATAGTTTATGGTCTGTTGACAGTCTAAATGGCATGATAAATAGTCTAGATCTTGTCATTCAAGGGCTCCAAAGGTATATAGGGATCCAATATAATGATGGATGGAATAAGGAAGCTGGAAATAGGTTTCTATATCCCATTGTATGAGCTATGTGAGCACTAATTCACTAAAACCTTGCTTAGAAGGTCATAAGAATCATAAGACAACAACCTCTAGTGTCACAGTGTGTGCCATGGTTACAAAATCAACACCATAGTGCATATAATGACAAAATTCAATCTTTCTCATTGAGAAATGATGAAGAAAAAAAATGATACTATATTATATGGAAATAAATGTATGATTACATAGTGTTGTATAAATATTGGATGCTTTACATCACATGTATAGATCAATTCATTTACATTGGAATGATGATTAGTGAATGCTTTGACTTGATAAGACTAAAACTATGAAATACTCAAATCCTAAAGAAGTTTAAAAAGTCTAATAGTGTGCCTTTCATGAAATTATTCTTAATTTTCTTTGATTTCTAATGTTGCAGGAGGAAGACAATCCTTGCAAAGAATAATATTTTCTGGACGCTTGCCAACCTGAAAATTTAGAAGAAAATAATGATTTTAGTTCCTTGTACTTCAACTTTAACAAAATTTATATTCATATACATCACAATGAAGAAATAAAATACTAAAAAAGTAGATATATAATGACAAGAAACCAATCTACCTTATTTCCATTATGCAAAATTATGAAATCACCGAGCTCTTCATCCATTTCCAAATATTTTCTTACTTCAAACAATGTCCAATTTTCTTCCATTGATAAAGATCTAAAAGGAATTTTATTCATCAAAATATCAAATGATACTTTTGGAGAATGGGTTCCATCATTTTCATCTTGGTCATTTGGAATCCATGTCCATTGTGCCAATTGGTGAACATGTCTCCACCTTCGAAATTGAAATCTCATGTATAAAATTTGTCTTGAAATCCAATACCTGAGTAATATATTAAACTATGTAACTATTTTTATATAGAAACTACAAAACATCATAAGTAATAGAATTACTAAAAAGTAAACACAAAAATTTACCTGAAGGAAATTGTGTCATGAGACAATCTACATTCTATTTCTTCACCATTTTCATAGTGTACTCTTTTGTCCCACTCGAAACAAAATAAAGACTTGACAATCTACATTCTATTTCTTCACCATTTTCATAGTGTACTCTTTTGTCCCACTCGAAACAAAATAAAGACTTGAGCAATCTATCTGAAGGTGATTGAATACTATATGTTTTTTTAGTTCTTTGAATGGATGACTCAATTTTGAACATATGACAGAAAATGTTGATTGGCATGAAAACACTAATGTTGACATGATTTCCTCCTTTTAACTTCATACCTACTTACACCTCTTCAAAATTCTTGTAGCAATAAGAAGCTATGGTTGAAGGATCTATATTTGGCCATCCAAGTGAATTAAGCATTGGTAATGGAATCTCTTCAAGTTTTCCATATGTTGCACCAGTTCTTGGAAGGATATATGTATATTTTTAAAACCATATCCCTTGTTTGATCAACCATGTGGAGTCCTTTCCAGCATAAATAATTTCTCCAACTTCAAAATGAATAGCTTGGAAGGTACTTGTAATTGACTCAATAGGTTCCCACTCCTCCCAATTTGAAATATACAAGCCTATAAGAATGAAATGTTCATTAGTAATTAAAAATTTGTTTAATATAACAAATGACATTGTACTAAAATAAACAATTTATAAATCATTCTCACTTTAGTACAAAAATATTTCTTATTTCTTACTCACAATTAGAGCCAAATCGAAAGAAGTCTATTTTTTCTGCAATTGATTCTTTCATGATCTCTTTCTTGTCATAAGCATGCGCAATTTTAATTTTAACCTCCGATACTTTTTTACCACCTGGACTTGTTTTGAACTCTTTGATCATTCCTTTCCAATGATATTTGACATCAAAAAAATATTTTTTTTTAACCTTGTGTTTTCCAATCTACAAAGGCCTCATCGTAACCGTGGAGTTGATAGATAAGGTCATTGGAATCCAATTGCCCTCGTCATCTTTTGTGTTGTAAATCACAATGGATTTCAACTCACTTGAAGGTCTTCTATGTGCCATTTATTCCTAAAAATTTGAATTGAGAAAACACAATTAAATAAATAAAATGATATATATATATAATGTGCTGAAAATGTGCAATTAATTGTCACCATAGAAAAATAAGATTTATATATAATGTGTTGAATAACTAAAATTGAAATTGAAATTGAAATCATTCTATTAAGGTTGAAATCACAAGCATGAACCAGACAATTGGAATGATGAGATCTTTTTTTTTTGTATTGAAAAATGCAAGTTACAAAATGAAGAAGCAGTCAAAGACTGCAAATAAAAGCAATCTAAAAGACTGCTGCTGAACAGAGCAGCAATAACACTAAAACATACAAACAAAAAATACAGCTAAAATATGTACATTATCAATATATTTCTATCTACCATATAGAGACCAAGTTACAAAATGAAGAAGCAGTCAAAGACTGTAAATAAAAACAGTCCAAAAGACGGCTGCTGATCTTTTTGACAAAAAGAAAAAAGTGAAGGACCACATTATATTACACAATCTGGTAATCATAATATGGTTAACTTTATTGATCTGTGGTTTCTGGCAAGAAAATAAATTGGAAAGTTATAGCATATATTATTTCCCCCTAAATTTAAGCCTGGCCTTGACCACAATATTATAAAAAATACAACAAGAATCTATACACATTCCCACTATAAAAATAAATTAACAAAAACTCCACGAGCTTAACTCTTGACCACAACTGAATCGATTGAGTGTGGTAGAAATGCTTTTGAAAGACTAAAACCATGAAGATAAAAATGAACCCAATAAAACAGTGCAACCCAAAGAAGGGAAAACAAAGAAATTAGTGAAAATCCTTCCCTTGTAACAACAAATCTTCTACACATTTAGCAAAGTAAGTGATCTCGCACCATATAACCCTAAAACAACCATAAACATTCATCAAACAAACTCTAAATCATCTAATAAAAAAATTAAAATGAACCAAATTTCATGCCTGAAATCTCTGTGAGGTTCCACGAACAACCCACCACTCAAATCCAGTATATACAGTTGGACCATTAAATTGAAGGAGCTATGGAAAATCCCTTGCTTGTCACTGTAAAAGAGTTGCCCAAAATTCATCCATTTCCACTGCACAATTTATAAACCCTTCAGTGGATATCGACCCACAATCTAATTTGATATAAAACCCACAATATTTTTTTTCCTTGAGCAATTGCACAACAAAGCTTGGAATCTATTCATACACCATTGCAATTTAATCAAAATGCAGGTAGATTAAGCTTTAAATCAGATGATTGAGCTCTATGTCACCCAGGTGATCCAATGACAAGGAATTAAGGTGAGCTTTAATATGAACCTTGCAATGCATGTTTGATCTCTGCAAAATACACAAAAATACAAGGAAATATAAGAGTCGATTTTAACAAATATGTGAGCTACTGCATGCAACAGGCGTCTTTGTGGGTAGAAGAATTTTTTTATTTTTGCACTTCATAAATGATTTTTATGATTTTTAATGTTTTTTATATTTTTTTATTAAAGAATGATTTTTTTTTTGAAAATATAAAAAATTCTATAATAGAACTAAGAATATAAATCTAAAAAACAAAAACAATATTTTATATTTAGAATGATTTTTAATGTTTTTTAAATGTTTTTTATATTTTTTTCTTAAAGAATGAAAATATTTTTTTTAGAAAATATAACAATTTCTATAATAGAACTGAAGAATATAAATCTAAAAAACAAAAACAATATTTTATATTTAGAAAATAGAATAGGATATGTAGAGTTAAATTAACCATCATGAGTTAATTAATAGGATTTTAGAAAGTTTTATTTTATAAAATAAATAATTTATTTTTACTTTCGATGATGTCACCGTAACGGTTGATGTCATCTTTTAATTGATTTTTGATAACTCAAAAAGCTGATGATGTCATCCTTAGGAGGCCCATTTTTTATGTAAATTTTCCCTAATGAATAACACGGTTAGCGGGGGTAGGAAAAATCGAAGCGCCTTTGGTAGGACAGAACGGCGCGGTTGGCAGCATAGTGCAACGCACTTGGTAAACAAGGCGCACTTGGTAGAGAAATCGCAGCGCATCTGGATAGACAGTATGGCGCTGTTGGCAGGGAGGGATAGCGCGTTTGTATAGCACAAAGTGTTTTTGGTTAAGTAGAAGAAAAATTAGGGTTTAAATAACAGGGATGCCTATCTTAGGTGACAAGAGGGGAAAGCGATGGTTGGGGGTTGCATGGCATAGAGAAGAATAGAAGTCGATAGGAATTGGAGGGATTTGGTATAGAAGAATTGACAAGTGGTTTGTTAATGGATGCAGAGGATTCTGCCACCACTGATGTCGTGGGAGCGACACCACCCAATTGCACACAAGGTAGTACAGTTGACATGGGAGGAGGATGCATTCCTGGAGCACGCAGGACTATGGCATGTTGCGCACTTAACGCACATTAGGGCGAATCTCACCCTAGTGATAGCAGTTGTGGAGCGATACCACAGCGAGACCTCATCCTTTCACTTTCCGACAGGGGAGGCCACAGTGACACTGGAGGATGTTTACCGCATCCTGAGGATTCGGATTGATGGAGAGAGTAGACTTTGACCTAGCACGGGGCGAGGCAGGCTTGATGGAGGTCTTCTGCACATATGACCTTTGGATAGACGACGGGGAGATTCGATGGGCAGACGTCCCGAGACTCTGCGACAGGATCAGATGGATAGTGGCGTCACTGATTGGCGGCTTCCTGTGTCCAGACAGGAGATCCAGAGGACTATCAGTTGGCTAGGGTACTGTATTATCAGGGATGTTCACACATGGCAGACAGTATGCATGGGGCCCCTGTGTGCTAGGACAGCTGTATCCGACATGCACCACTGCGTGTATAGAAGAGGCAGGAGCCTCTCAGCAGGGGTGACCTTGTTACAGGTATGGGCGTGGGAGCATATTCCAGTGATCCAACCCATGGTACAGTGGCAGCGGGGGAGGGGAGAGCCTTATGCATTCCTTTACAAGGGAGTGATCACACATAGGAGGATGGGGTCTGTTAGCCACTTGAAGCGGCACATTGACGAGATGGACCTGTTCGTGTGGAGGCCCTGGCTACTTTGCGAGGAGTGGGAGGATGAGCACGAGCAGTTGATGTACTGCAGACAGGCACGGTATCTGTTCAGGAGGCAGACAGATGTGATAGAGAGGTACCTACCAGAGCGAGTACTTAGGCAGTTCAGATTGCCACAGGAACTACCAGTGGGGGAGGTGACACATGCCAGGATGCGGAGGGAGGCGGGAGACTGGGATGCAGAGATCCCAGTGGCTATAGCTTTGGCAGAGGTACGGGGACTTGTCCCCATGAGATGGGATTGGGACACAGGACTGGCAGACCTAGGGATGCTGCCAGAGTATGATCAGTATTGGCAGACACACAGGCCAATTAGATTGACTACACTAGGGGTAGCAGGGGCAGTGGGGGAGGTACTAGTCCTCGGTGGAGAGGCTAGGATGAGACGACAGGCCCGAGCAGCCATGCAGCAGGCAGGTGGAGAGGGCAGCGGCCAACAGGCCAATGTGGAGATGGTGGAGGCAGGGGGCCCGGTCATGGAGACCGATTTGTAGAGAACTGAGCACCTACTACAGGAGGAGATAGCCCAGAGGACTCGATTAGAGCTCTGGATGGTGCGCTTGAGGAGGGATAGGGATGCAGCGTGGGCTGAGGCGAGACAGGCTGAGGCCACAGCACAGGTGCAGACACAGGCAGCCTCAGCAGCACAGACATCCCTGGCACAGGTACAGGCACAGCTACAGGCCCAGGTACAGGCACATGCAAGCTACAGGCCCAGGTATAGGCACAGGCACAGGTACAGCCGCTAGCCGCACCAGCAACAGATGCAGAGCAGCTAGCACAGGCCAGGAGAGAGAGACGCAGAGGTACAACTATGGTTGATAGCAGAGGCCACACTCTTTAGAGCGAGGCAGGAGAGAGACGAGGCACGCCGTGCACTGGGTGCCGATCAAAGGACCTTATATAGTGAGCTTGTCTGAGTGCAGGGAGAGCTAGTATCAGCCAGCCAGGAGGCTAAATACTACAGGGGTCTGTATGTGAGTGCGGTGCCAGCAGCTCAGCAGGCACCGAGTTATAGAGAGAGGAGCAGGTCAGGGGCATCTGAATCCCGGAGGATAGGGCAGTCGGTGTCTTCAGTTAGAGGGCCATTTTTACCACGAGGGGGAGGAGGAGGACCAGCAGGGGGACCTCCACCGAGCATAGGGGGAGGACAGGGACCACAGCAGGAGGGCAGCTCTACCCACTAGGGCATGCACATGTATATATTGTATCATATTTGTACCATACTCGTATCACGATGGACACTTGTACCTTGTACCATTTGTATCATTTTGGATAGATGCCTGCGTGCATCCTGATGTATATTTTGCAGGCTCTTGGTAGCCTTGATGTATTATTGTGATGTATATTTGGATGTATACACGCGGATTATTGATGTAGATATAGACATTTTGTATTATGATGACCTTTACATGATATATATGATGATCTATTCGGCTCACTTTTTGTTCATGCTTTTTGTGTATGCATTCCTTGATGTCATGGATGTGATGATATGTATGTATGATTATGGATTCATGTGACGACATATGTTGCTTATATGACACTTATAGATGTATGATGATAGAGATATATGATGACTAGTGATATCTGACATGTGGGTGTTGCAGATATGCACCAGAGAGAAGAACAGGAGGAGATGGGAAATAGAGACTGTTGATCAATTACTGCAATGAAAACGATATAAAGGTTGTGGGAATGGATGAATGAGCTTGTTCCAATGGTTTCACATTTGTATATAAAGAGCAATCCTTATTTTGATATAGCACGTGGATAGTTCGCCACCAAGGTATAAAAGACCAAGGTGCAGTAATATCTGAGTGCATGGACGTTGACTCTGCAAGCAAGCGGTTTGAACTTAGATCCTTTAGACATAATATGACCTTGTTGGTACATGTGAATGAGCCATAGTCTTGAACATAAAATAAACTTCAATACATGCAAATGCAAGAAGAGTATTAAATATGTAAGATGCTAGGTCATAACACACACAAGATAAATAGAATGCTAAGAAAGATACTAAAGATCATTCCTCAAACATGGCACACAAGAAGCAATGACTATGCCCCCAATCTGTACTGCATCGCAACATACCAAGATTATAGGTAAATCAAGGTAGTCTTGAATAGGTATTGGAATAGGAACAAAAGATAAACCATAACACAAATTGACTGACTTCAAAGTAAACATACAGCCAACATATTCTCTTGCCAAAGAGGTTGCTTAGGATATATTGGATAGGGAAGATAACAGCCTTATCATAGGAACTCTATGTCCGTTAAAGGGGGCTATCTACCTAAAAAGACAATGTATTGCTGCAGGAAATGCCACATGTTGCAGGAGACGCGTGTGTTGGTCTCAACAATGGAACACTTCGCAGAAGACAAGCCTGTGGATCTAGGGCTTTGGTTAAGCGGGACTTAGCTGATGTTGGCAATCAGAATGCAAGACAGTAGATGACTCTGAAAGGACGCTGCTTTGCTTCAGGTTTGTTAAGGACTTTTGCTTTGAAAGGATGCGCTAGCTTGCTGCTTGAGTTAGTCAAGTCGAGGCGAATGGATTTTGACAAATGGAAGACTAGAAGGATGAAGTGCAACTGGATTGAGATGGGTGGAGAATGATGGATCGTGTGTGCCTGAGTACTAGATACATCCTTCGTATTCCAAATTGCCTACATACTCTGTATCCACGGGATCAAAGCACACGACGATGAAAATATGAAAAATGATAATATGTAGTTCTGGATAGAGTGATGAAATGGGTCAAGGTGGAAGGGGGAGATCTTATGTACCTGAGTACTAAAAACTTCCTTCGTATTCCAGATTGCCTACATACCCATATCCATCGGATCAAGGTACCTTAAGATTGAGAAGAAATGATATGTAGTTCTGGTTGTGTGATGATGTAGGAACAGTGTTGAGGAGATAACAGCCTTATCATAGGAGCAATGTGTCCGTTAAAGGGTGTTACCTGTGAACAATGAGAAGAGATTGAAGTGTGCGTTGCGAACCACAAACAAGGAACCAATCCTAGACCTAAGTTAAGGAAAGAGTTGCCCCCATTCTCGTAGAGGAAACTGCATGGATGACTGACAAAGAAGACCTAGAAAGTTGTGACCTAGGACCAGACAGTACAAACTGTAGACACAGATCAAGACATGGGGAGATGATGATGGACACTGATAAATTGCCAAGCTATACTAGACAGGGAGATGGAAATGCAAACAAAGTCAATGGTTTTATTATGGGTAGACGAAGAGCGTGCTTTGTGCACTGGACATGGAGTGGACCGGACTCGATAGACGATGGATGCTGACTCTACACATAGCGCATGTTTGCCAAGTTTTCACTATGGTACTTATCCAAGGCGCCTGTTTGCTAGGTTTTCACCAAAGGACAGATTTTTTTTTTTTTTTTTTGGAATACTCTGAGGATTAGGCATAGAACTTCTTGAGATGGACACTATTAAGTGGCTCATCCAGAGGAATGCCGTCAGGTGTAGCTAAAGTATAAGCTCTTGATCCGTATGCTGCTGTCACAATGAAGGGACCTAACCAGTTAGGCTCAAACTTGCCCTTCTTCTCTCGATCTGCTTGATTTCTCTGATTTTCTTTTAGTACAAGATCACCCACTTGAAACCGTTTTTCTTTCATCTTTTTGTTGTAATTATGCTGGAGGCGGTTTTGATAGACATGGAGATGATTAAGTGCGGCAAAGCGCCTCTCATCTAAGAGTTCTAGCTCAGCTAATTTGGAAGTGCGATACTCCTCTCCACCGATCAGGTCCTGCATGGATACTCTGAGGGATGGGATCTTGACCTCTATAGGTAGGATGGCTTCAGAGCCAAAGACCAAGGCATAGGGTGTGGCACTAGTTGGTGTCCTAATACTAGTGCGGTAGGCCCATAGGGCGGGATTGAGTTGCAAGTACCAATCACGACCAGCTTCATTGACCGTTTTCTTGAGGATTTTGAGAATAGTTTTATTAGAAGCCTCAGCTTGGCCGTTACTCTGTGGGTAATAGGGAGTTGAAAAGCGATGTCAGATATTGTATTGTATGCATAAGGCATGAACATCTTGGTTCTTGAATGGTCTCCCATTATCAGTGACAATGGCTTGGGGAATACCATACCGGCATATGAGGTAGTTTAGGATAAACTTGGCTATTTGCTTATCGGTGATATAGGTCATAGGAATGGCTTCCACCCACTTCGTGAAATACTCAGTGGTGGTAATGATAAACTTGTGGCCATTGGAGGAGGAAGGGTGGATTTGTCCTACGAGGTCGAGACCCCATTGAGAAAAAGGCCATGGAGTTGTCACAGGTTGTAATTCATGAGCTGGTGCGTGAATCAAATCTCTATGCTGCTGGCATTGTAGACACTTCTTAGCAAACTGTGTAGCATCTTGCTCTATTGTAGGCCAGTAATAACCTGTTATGAATATCTTCTTAGCAAGATTAGTACCGGTAGAATGTGCACCATAGACACCTTCGTGTATGTCTCGTAAGGTAGCTTCGGCTTCTTCCGCATTAAGACATCGTAAGAGGATACCATCGAGACTCCGGCGATATAGTGTATCACCCAGAATGATGTAATGAGAGGATCGATGGATAAAGGTTTTGCGTTGGGTGGATGATAGGTTAGGGGGAAAGGTTGTGTTCTTGAGGTACTCATAGATATCTTCATACCATGGGGAATTGGGACCAACAAGTTCGCAGATGATTTCAGTAATGGGAACATCAACGGCTGGTATCAACAATTGCTCGATCAAGAATTCACACTTCTGTGTATTTGTAGGCATGTCAATCAGTGACCCTACAGAAGCCATAGAATCTGTAGCTTTGTTATGCTCTCTTGGAATTTGCTCAAATGTGATGCTAGAAAAATGTGGCTTGTAGGCATCCACTAGTTGCTTGTAGGGGACCAACTTTTCATCCTTTGTTTGGTACTCATCCATGACTTGGTGAATGACTAACTGTGAGTCTCCATATACTTGTAATTCTGTGATGTCCCAATGAACTGCTATATTGAGACCTATAAGGAGTGCTTCATACTCAGCAATGTTGTTGGTGCAAGGGAATGCAAGCCGATATGACTTTGGAATGTAGTCATTTTGAGGTGTGACAAATAAGATGCCGGCTCCTGATCCATGCTGTGTGTAAGAACCATCAAAATACAACTTCCACATTATGGAGTTAGCAAGAGTGAAGAGATTTTCATCAGGAAAGTCTGCTACCATAGGATGTGTATCTTTCATAGGTGCTTCTGCTAGTTGATCAGTGAGGGCTTGTCCTTTGATTGCTTTATGATCCGTGTACTCAATGTCAAACTCACTAAGGATCATGACCCATTTAGCTAGTCTGCCGGTGAGAGCTACTTTTGCCAGTAGATACTTCAAGGGATCAATCTTGGCTATCAGATTTGTGTGTTGGTTCAGCATGTAATGCCGCAACTTTTGGGAGGTGAACACTACTGCTAAACAAGCCCTTTCCATTAGTGAATAATTGAGCTCATATCCCACCAAGGTTCTACTGATATAATAAATGGCATGCTCCTTTCCTGATTCAGCATTTTGTGTTAGAAGGGCCCCTAGGGCAGAATTTGTAGTGGAGATGTATAATATCAAAGGTTTGTCCGCAACTGGTGGAACCAATACAGGAGGTGTAGCTAGATACTCTTTAAGTTGATCAAATGTTGCCTGACACTTGTTGTCCCATCGAAATGAGACATCCTTTCGGAGCAAGTGTTGAAATGGTTGACATTTATCTGCTAGTTGTGAGATGAAACGCCGAATGGACTGCAACCTTCCCTAAAGGCTCCTTAGTTCTTTAAGGTTCTTGGGTGGAGGCATCTCTACTATAGCCTTTACTTTTGCTGGATCCACTTCGATGCCCCTACGAGATACAATGTATCCCAACAGCTTCCCTGATGTTACACCGAATACACACTTCTTTGGATTGAGTCTTACTTGGTATTTTTCAAGCCTGTCAAAGATCTGTCCTAGAACCTATATGTGATATGCCCTAGAGGATTTAGCCAATATATCATCAACATAGTCCTCCATGATGTGATGAAAGAGATTGTGGAAGATCACTGTCATTGCTCTCTGATAGGTTGCTCCTGCATTCTGCAGACCAAACGGCATAACACACCAACAGTAATTGCCCCACGGACAAGTAAAGGTTGTTTTATGTTGATCTTCCTCAGCTATTCTTATCTAGTTGTAGCCCAAGAATCCATCCATGAGAGAAAGCATCCTGTGACCTACTATCAAGTCCACTATAATGTCAATGTTTGGTAGTGGAAAGTCGTCTTTGGGACATGCCTTGTTGAGATCTCTGAAATCATTACACATGTGGATGTGCCCATTGGGTTTAGACATAGGTACAATGTTTGAGACCCAATCTGAATAGTCAATGGGTCGTATGAACTTGGCATCTAATAATTTATGTATTTCCACTTTCACCAAGAGAGCGATCTGTGGGTGCATCTTTCTCAACTTCTGTTTGACTGGTTTAACTTTGGGATCAACTGTGAGATAATGAACTACCAGCTTAGGGTCTAGCGCTGGCATATCTGCATAGGTCCATGCAAAGTTGATGGTTCTCTGTAGGAAGAATGTGTTAAGATTCCTATGCTCTGTTTCTGATAATGATGCTGCTAGGAATGTGGTCTTTGGATTTTGTTCTGTGCCAAGGTTTATCTTTGTAGAATCTTCCACTAGGAGAGCTGATTTCTCCTGATACTTAGATGGTAGGGGAAGGTCAAATCCTCCATCCTTAGGTGCCACAGTTGGGTTTTCACCTTTGGATATGTCCTTTGTTTTTACTATTTTGTGATCAGGAGGTGCCACAGTGTGGTTTTCACCTAGAGATCTTTCTTTATTTTCACTTTTGCGACTGGAGGATTTGGCATTCTCACCAAAATAAGCCATTGGTTCTAGTTCCATTACAAAACTTGCTTTATGATCGCCAAGAGGGATACCTTCCTGAAGTCCCATAAACTCAGCTAAAGATTCGTCATTCTGAAATACATCTATAACAAGGGACCCTTGTTGGTCCCAATCGATAAGTTTAGGGTAGACAAGTGTGACATTCTAGGTGTTTGTGGTGGAGGTTAAGGATACGGAGAATAGCGTAAAAATGGAGGATTCTACAAATAGGTTGGTCATGTGGAGGGAAGAGTTATCGATGGTATCCTCTATAGATGTCGAATCGGCGGGAAAAGTGTCAGCTACCTCGTCAAGGATATACTCGATGTCTAAGGCGTGTGGTACCTTCTTACCAAATCCTAATCCCTTCTTATCTAGCTTCTTTGTCACAACAATGGGTTCCATAGTTCCTTGATTCTATTTCCCAAGGCCGCCTTTGCCTTTATAGCCCATGTTTTTTACTATCCTTAAGCCATTGCCATACTGCTTGACTGGTATTGTGACTGGTTCTTTCTCCTTATAGAGCCAAGAAGAAATGTCCTCAATAGTTTCCTCTTCCAATAACCGCCCATGTTGGAATTGGGTTAGGAATGTTGGGGGAGAAATAGCTACTTTTTTAGTTACTTTGGCAATGGGTGGTTGGCCGTAAGATTTTGGAGATAAAGGCATCCACCCTACACAACAAGATTTTGAGATATCATAGGTTCCAAAGCCTATATCCTGAAGGCGAGCTGTGATTTTGGGGAAGGGTGTAGGTTCACTTGTAGAGGCTTGTGTCAGAGTTTCAGGATCAACATATAGTGGGGATTCAAGGGCTTTGTCATTTTTAGGCACTTCGTTATAATTCTTATAACTACCTTGCAAGACATGACAGAATTCAAAAGGATTAGGATCTCCTGGGATGGTGATCTCCGTACCATTGAATGGGAGTTTTAGGGACTGATGGTACATGGAGGGAACAGCTTTCATTGCATGAATCCATAGGCGGCCTAGGATAATATTGTAAGGCAGCTCAATATCAAGGACTTGACACCTAGTTTCAAGCATGACAGGGCCCAGTTGTATAGGCAAATGGATAACACCTTCTGAGTGGCGTTCAGCATCGTCATACCCCTTGATTGTAATACTATGATCAGTGTTGACATGATCCTTAGAGTATCCCAATTGCTTTAGTAACTTTAAAGAATAGATGTTGAGACTAGCACGACCGTCTATGAGTATGTGTTTGATTTTGCGTTTATGGATAAGAACCTCAATATGAAGGGCATCATTGTGACAAGGATCATGGGATGGGAGGTCCTTCTCAGAGAAGACCACGTTGTAAGGTGAAGCAATATTACCCACTATAGCTTGGAAATCCGTGACCGCTATGTTGTTAGGAACTAAAGACTCTTGGAGGGCTTTTTCTAGCACCACTCTATGTGCAGGTGATGACCGTAGAAGGTCCAAAATAGAGATCTGTGCTAGCGTTTTCCCTAGATGGTCGACAAGATTATAATCAGATTAAGCCGGAAGACTGGGTGTAGGACCACGAATGGTGACATGACCACGACATGACCACGACGAGTTGTAACAGCGCAATCTATAGATTTGCCTTTGATTGTGAGGGTAGACACTCGACTCTCTTCAAAACGACCTACAATGGAATCAAAGGAAGTGGAAGCATGATTGATACCTTTACCTCTATCCTGAGGAGGAGGTGGACCATGATGAGGGAATGGTTCCTTGTACATATCGAGATCTTTGTTTGTGTGCTGCGCTGGGGGATCATCTTCAAAAGTGATTTGGTTGCCTTCGATAAGATTTTGGATTAGGTGTTTGAGATTCGTGCATGATGCAGTTCTATGCCCTTTGCTCCTATGGAACTCACAATATTCATTATCTCTGTAATGTGCAGTTTTGTAGACAGGTTCTCCATATGGGGGAGCATCAGGTAAGGTGATGAGCCCTTTTTGCAAAGCTTGCTATAAGACCAATTCGATGGGCACTCCCAAGGGAGTGAATTGATGTCGCGGAGGGTAATCTTGTTGAGGCCGCTCTTGTTGTCATTGTTGTTGGTTTTGATAAGGTTGCCACTGTTGTTGCTATTGTTGAGGTGGAGTTTGACTTGGTTTGGAGAGCTGCAGCGGTGTTTACAATGCTTGGACATGTTTAGAGTCCACCACCCCATCGTTAACCACGTTTTTGTTCTTGTTCCAAAACTTGGGTTTATCGTTTGATTGTTGATGAGGAGCGCTATCTTTCGTTTCTTTGAAGATTTTGACCACACCCTTAGCAATGAGAGCCTTCTCAATATTTATTCCCTTGTATGTGATTTCGTTGAAGGTTGTAGCACTAAGAATTTGCAAATGGAAACCTAGCTCTTGGTTGAGGTTCTGCACAAATATGCTAGCAAGCTGTTTCTCTGGAATCTTGAAAGGGAATTTGCTAGCCATTTGTCTCCATCATTGAAGGAAAGAAATGAAAGTTTCACCACTTTTCTGTTTATTGTTGCATAGATCAGTCATGGAAATCTCATGCTCTGCGTTGTAAGAAAAGTGGGTGGCAAACTTCTCTGCTAGCTCGTTGAAGGACTTTATAACCGTGGGTAAGTGTGAGAACCATTCTATAGCTTGACCTCCAAGACTGCGAGGAAAGAGATGCATAAGATATGTGTCGTTATGTGAGACCTCGAAGCAAGCAAGATAGAATTCCCTAAGATGGTCCTTTGGGTCACCTTTTCCTTTGTATTTATCGAACTTGGGAATAGTGAAATTTTGAGGAAAAGGGATCATTGGTAATGACCAATCAAAAGGATAAGGACACACTTCCTCTAAAGAGAAGGTCTTCTTGGTGTGGCCAAATGTTAGATCAGATAGCTGTTGTTGAACTTCTGCGATCTTTAGCTCCATCGCTGTGGGAGGGGTGGGAAGCATCTCCTATTGTCCTAGAAGTGGTTGTTGTTGCCCATATAGAAGATTGTATTGTAAGCCATGAGCATTGGTATTATAAGGGTCGTAAGATTGGTTGGGATCATACGCGTTGTACGTTGGGTTTAGATTGGGTTGGAATTGGAGGTTTTGATTCAGCAGAGGTGGAGGTGGCGCTAGGTAAGAATGCTGGCTTTGCGATGGTTGAAGAAAAGAGTTGGGTGGAGGAAAGCTAAAGTGCATTTGATTAGGTTGCGATGGCGACACATAGCTTTGGGAAACTTGGTGTTGGGAATGTTAAGGGTGGCTAGGCAATGTGTGAAAGAAATTTAGTGAGGATGAACGTTGTGGAGGAGGGACATAAGTAGAAGTGATTTGCGATGGTTGGGGTTGATTGAGGATGAGAGTAGAAGAATGTTGTGGTTGGGGTTGATTGAGGATGAGAGTAGAAGAATGTTGTGGTTGGGGTTGCATGACTCTAATTGGTTGAGAGACATGAAGGTGTGATGATATATGAGGTGGTATGTGTTGAGACCCTTGTTGCATGGCTACATAATTGTTCCCCAGATTCTAATTTGGAGGGAAACCTATTCGTGATGGGGTAACCAAGATTCCACTTGCGATTGGTGTGGACACTTTAGGAGGTGGTTGCGTATTCGATTGAGCTAAGGAGGCTTGCTTAGCTAACTCTGCTTGACGTTGGAGAGTTTCTTGTTGGTTGTTATAGATCTCCATAGGAGTCAGAAGCGGTGATACGGCCCTCTCTTCTGTTGGATTTTGAAAAAGGGGATTCCTATACTGCGAGCCTTGTGCAGGTAAGGGCGTAGACACTGTGGACATGGTTTGCACCGCTTATATGGCACTCAACGTGTTGTTTGTCTCCTTGAGAGAGGATAAATCAAAATCTTGAGGTAACTTGGCTCCTTGCTCTGCAAGTAAGCGAAAGAAATGATCCTGGTTCTTACTAAGGATTTTGTCAAAGGCGGCCACGACTCTAGGTTCTTGTATGAATTCATCAAGATCTTGCCCATCTTCTTGAGAGGATTGACCTATTTCAAAGTGTCGCTCTTCTTGAGATGGGACTAGATCTGTAGTATAACCTTGAGGGACAAAATCTGGAGGCAAGCCAGTGGTGTATTGAGGTGTACTTATCAAAGGGATCCTATCCTCTTGAGGATTACGTGGTTGGTCGATGTGCATCATGTTTGAAGAGCTGATTGGTTTTGCCGCAGGTGTACTAGGAGTAACCTTGGGAGTAATGTTGAGATGACCTGATTGTGGTGTGCGAGGAGGCGACTTGCACTTTTTAGGGATAACTTTCTTGGACTTCATAGTTTGCTGGAGCCTAGTGGTTACCATGGGATACACTAGGACAAAAGGTAATGCTGGGACTCTGCGAGGTGCTTTGAGAAAAGGACAAACTCTGATGCACAATGTACTAGACCAAAGGCGCTATACTATTTGACCAAAGGCGCAGGACTGTGCTACAAAAAGCGTGTTACTGTGACACCAAAGGCAACAGACTAAGCTACCAGAAGCGAGTTACTGCTATGCCAAAGGTGAGCTACAGTGACCAAAAGTGAGCTATTGTTATACCAAGGGCACTGAAGTAGAGTTTTACCAGAGGCGAGTTATTGCTATGCCAAAGGCTATCTACTGTACAACCAAAGGTGAGCTGCTGTAATACCAGGGGCGTTGAAGTAGTGTCTGATGTTTCTAAAAGGCAAAATTTTGATAGATTGTTTCTGTTTCTGATTGGATTTGTTTGGCAAGAGAAAACATAGCAAACAATGTTGGCACAAACAAGGGACTGACACAACAGATAGTGTATGTTCGAGGCTCCAAACAAGCCCAATATTTCCACAGGTATAAGACAATTGCAATCAATAACAAGCACTTTTTATCCCTAGAGACAAGGTTTCATTGCAGTAGATCAGCTCACAGCTTAATACTCCGTCGATAAAAATATCATTCCATAAAGGTGTCGGATATTTAGTATCTTTGCGAGAGACGATATGTAGGGATATCTCACCCTCCCCTTGGAAAGCTCAAGTACGTCACAAGAGCTTTATGGCCAAGGGAATACTATCTCTTCTCAAGGGAGCCAATGGTGAGTATCTTAAGGGCTTAAATCGATTCCCTTTGCACTGATGATTACCGCAATGTTTGGAGGTAAGTCGGGTAGTCTCTATCTAAAATGGTTCTTAGTAACTTTGAGGGACCAACGCCTTACGAGCAATGCGACAAGCTACTAAAAGCTTTAACCAATCCTACTAAGAGTATCAAACACTTTACTCAATGTGAAAATTGTTTCCACAAAGAGCTAGTACACCTCTTTTCTGTTTGGCACCACAAGGTAAGGCTGATGTCTGTTAGGACTTGGCTTTCGCCTTATCCCTCTTATATAGCGGTTCAAAGGAAAACTCCGCTTAGGGTCATCCCTTTTGGATGAAACACAATCCAAAAGTAGGCCCTTCTAAAGGAAGTACAGAAATGTAAGAGCAAGCACGTCAAACAAAGGTTCAATTGTCCCGTTATAAGAAAAATAAGGTGCAACTAAATTAGGCACACACACGTTTGTAGTTGTCAATTGTCCCTTATGAAATTGAAGTGTTTGGCATTCATGTCCATTGTCCCTTAGAAATTTGAGGTGTTTTCACATACATGTCCATTGTCCCTTAAGAAAAGCAGTATGTTCCTAAGACTTAAATTGCAAGGAAAATGATTTGTTCAATTATCCCTTTACCAATGCAATGTGTTTCTAAGACTTAGTGAGATAAATCAAGATTTCTTCAATGCTCGTCCTGCATGAACATGTTAAAAAAAACACCTATTTGCTCTGTGTGAGTAGTAAGAAGCTGCAATAATTCTGTTAGTTCCACAAAAACTAACAAATTAGCAAAATAAATCAATTTGACCAAAAGTGAGCTACTGTCTTGCCGAAAGTGACTTACTGTGCTACCAAAAGCACCGAACTGTGTTATCAACAGCGCTGTGATGTAGGTCAGAAGTGTAACAAAATAATACCAGAAGTGCCGAGAAATAACCAGAAGCATTGCACTGTTTTCTCAAAAGTGTTGTAATGCATACCAGAAGCGCAAAACAATAATACCAAAAGCGCTGAAAATTAGCCAGAAGCGTGGTACTGTGTTACCGAAAGCATGATACTGTATAGCCAAAAGTGTTGTGCTGTCTTAGATCACAAAAAAGTTAGCTTTTGTCAAAATAACTAGATCCAAAAAAAGATTCCATGATTGATTGACTATTCTGAGAAGTAGTATTTGAGAGATCTGTGTCCTGAAATCCAGAAAACTCAGAAGGTGTAACAACACAAAAGATTACCACAAAAATTGAAGATACTCCTAAATAAGTCAGCTTAGGAAGTATCAAAAGTAGGTTTGACAGACAAATACAACAGCTTGTCAGACAAATGAATAAGATATATAATGAGAAAAATCCTACAAAAACACTAAACGAAGTCAAAAACCTAATTTAGCCAAAAGCGCTGAACGATACTACCGGAAGCGCCGTTCTATATACCAATAGCATTGCTTTGTGCTACTAGAAGCGCCGCAGTGCCCCCAAGGGCACTGTACTATGCCTCCAAGAGTGCTTAGGAATACTACCAGAAGCGCTTTGTAATGTCGTTTGCGCTGTACCGTACTGTGACTTCAAAAAAAATAATTTCTCAAAGAAAAAGAGGGATTAGTGGGTCCCACTGGGCGTGCCAAAATGTGTATGAGGAAAAATTGATTAAATCTAAACTAATAAAACCAAAAACCAATCACATAAAGCGAACCAATCTAAGTAAAAGCCATTATCATAAAATCAAAGACAAATGAAAGCTATTACCAAAATTTGTTTTGTTCCCTTTGGAGATGTGTGGATTGCTCAATCAAGTTGCGAAACCATAGCTGCAACAAGCAAGTAGTGTACTCAATGTGCTCAAAGATCAATGTTAAGAGATTGTAAGGTTGCTCAATCGACGCGTTTTGTATGCTTAAAGCTCTGTTAAGTATGCCTGAGAATATGATCGAAGAGAGAGGTAATGAAGGAGATGAGGGGGGTTCATATAGGTTTCAACAGAGGTCAATCGACGGTCCAGATAATTTAGAAGAATCAACGGAGGAGAACAGTTGAGGAATGTGCAACGAATAAGAAGAAGACAAGTGTCTTGCTTTCTTTTGCATGAGAGGAGTTATCAAGAATAGAAGAATGAGTTAAAGCAATTAACAGAATGTAATGATCAGTTAAGTGATTTACCACAAGAAGAAGAGATTTGCATGAGAATAAGAAGATATTTTGCTTTATTAAATATAGAAATCTTGAGTTATTTTAGAGATAACTCAAATTAGAAGAAAAAGCAATTTAAATAAATAATTGATTTATTTAAATTTAGAGAAGATATTTTGGAAGAAATAATTAAATAATTAGAATTATTTAATTTAGAAGATTTGAAAGCAAATTAAATAAATAAATTTATTTAATTGTTGTGCATGATTTTGGAAGAATAAATAAAATATTTGGTTTATTTTATTTTTCGAGATTGAGAGGATTTGTTGAATTAATTAAATAATTGGATTTATCTAATTAATGTGGATTTGATTTTTGGAAAGAGGATAATGATTTAATTAAATAATTAAAATTATTTAATTGTGGAAGAATAATAGAGGAATTTAATTTAATTAATTAAATAAAGAGAATTTGTTTAATTAATGTCGCGATGTTGTGATTTAGAAGAATTTGGTGAAATTAATTAAATAATTAGATTATTTAATTAACGTTGAGAAATGCAGGTGATTAGACAGATTATGAAAAGCAAGTGGTGTGGCGACTTGGTCATTCTAGGGTGTCTACACTCGGCTCTCGTCCATGAATCTCCTCAGCGACATATGCCTTCTCGGCAACATCACTCAAAGTTTGGGGGTCTACCATCTGAACAGGCCTTGCTATACTGTGGTTCAGTCCTTTGATAAACTTATGCACCGAGATTTTCTCATCATGGAGATACTCTGCATATCTGGATAACTCTATAAACCTACCCTCATATTGTGCCACTATAAGTCCCCTCTGCTATAAGTCATGGAACTCGTCTATATGACGCTGCCTGTAGTGATCTGATAGGTATCATGCATTGAAGCGCTCAATGAAGGTCTCCCATGTGAGGGTGTCTAAAGAAAGGTGACGCTTGCACTCCTCAATGCACCACCAGGTAGCTGTTGCATCTTGTAATAGGTGTACTACCACACGGACCTTCGTGTTGCCCTCGTAAGGACGCAACGTGAAGCATTTGTCTAAGATGATAAGCCAGGCCTCTGCCTCAATTCCCTCTGTGGTCCTGACAAATGTAGGTGGGTTCAGCCTCAATATGTCCCTAATGGGATCTCCTCTATCTCTGTGCCTCCTAATAGGCTCATCTGTGTAATAGTCATAAGGCCTGTGAACAATGTGCTCTACTCGCACTTCCTCATCATACCTAGCATGATGTGAAGGGTTCCTACTATGGGCCCTGTCGGCCAAACCAACCTCCTCTGTCTCAGGCACCTCAACATAGGGCTCCACACGTGGTGCCCCTCGCGGCTCAATGTGGGGCTCCACATGTGGCTCAACACGGGACTCAGCTCGTGGCTCCATGCGCGGCTCCTCTCGCGGATCCTCACGGGGCTCGACACGTGGCTCTATGCGCGGCTCAACTATAGCCGGTGGAAGCCTATCAACTACAGCCAGTGGAAGCCTATCTAAAACTACCTGTAAAGCCTGTAATAGCTGTGGCCCAATATCTGGTAGGGCCAGTGGTGCCTACAGTACCTGTGGAACTGGCTGTGCCTGTACCTCAGTTGAAGAGTCACTGTGAACCTCAGGGGATGGAGTGCGGTGGGACTACGCTCGCCGAACTCGTCGGGGAGGCATCCTACCAAATGAGGTAGCCACAAATCAATCAAAGTTGCAGAAATAATAATGTGCCCAAAACAAGCCCAGTGTTTAAACTTAGGCTCTGATACCAAATGTCATGCCCGCATTTCCCATGTGGTCACGACACACAAACACACGTGTCATGTCCACATTTGCCATGTGGTCATGACATGAACTACGAAAAAATTTTCTACCTATCCCTAGGAACCCCCTCGCACATGTTTGCATGCTTGGTGGCAATACGCATAGGCGTAGACATGCCAACGTAACCGATGGTGAAAGCTGTCTAGGGGGTATGCGACAAGTAAGGTATCGCTTCTAGGGTTAGACTGATTAAATCTAAACCCTAAGTATCCTAAGTGAAGATGAATTCACCAACAACAAATCCTAATTAAACTCGGATCAAAATGTGATAAGTCAAACAATGGCAAGTGGCGTGTGATTCAAATGGAATGATGGAACGGAATAAATAAAACATCTCATAAAATAACCCTAGGAATTTAGCAAAATTTCGACAGCATAACGCATTTTTGATAAATGCAAATTAAAAATTTAAAAATAAATCCCCCTTAGGGAAATTAAGTAAAAATTAATAATATAGTTAAATCAAACTAAAGAATAATTTCAGAAATGATTAAAATAAATTAATAAAATAAGGATAAATGACAAGGTGTCAATAAGTTCAAGGAGAGAATCGAGTTCGTTATTAAATACAATTTGGCAATTATATTTAATAACTTACTCAAAATTTGATAAAAGGAGGGGGAGAGTTTAAATAACTCTCCCCGTAAAATAATAATACAAAAATAAAAAAAAATCAACCAGGTCGATAAAAAAAAATCAACCAGTAAGCATAAACTAATCCCTCCCAAGATTTTAAATTTAAGTCACAAGACAATAATCAAAGTTGCAAACTTTATCCCATTCCAATTTTGAAAACTAATTTGAGAGAATCTAAGAGGTAATTTAAAACAATAGGTGAAAATAGAGGTTTTTTAAAAAAATGAAGGGTTAAAATAAATCAAAATGCAAGCATAAGCTATTCTATAAGAAAATCCCAAATTAAGAGCCCAAAATAAAACAAAAGAGGAAAAATAGCTTTTCCATAAAGAATAAAATAAACCCCCAGAATAAGATATTTTAAACAATTGAAAAAGCCCTAATTTCCTCTATACACTAAGTTTTCAAAATGGAAGCCCTAGTTTTAAGTTCTATTGTTTTCTTTCGCAGTTTGCTTAGGTTTTGTTTTGCCTCTTCTTCTTGCAAGTTTAGGTTTTCAAGAATTCAAGGAGGCCAAGGATGGTCCTCACGGAGGTAATACCATAGAGAGGAATAAAGATCTAAATGTAAATATGAACATTTTTCTTGATGCACATAAACTGCACTGTGTAACTAGCAGTTTTATCCTGTTGAATAGGGGTTAAGGAAGAGCAAGGGATGGCGGCGGCGGCGTAACGGACCAAAGTGGATGGTCAGCAGTGCAATGGTGGAGGTGTGAGGGGTTGGGAGTTTTGGGGCCGCGACGGGCAGCGGATGGCAGCGGCGGTTGAGTCGTGGTCTTTCGGCGGGCAGTGCAGGGTCAAAGGCCTGTGGAGGCCACGGTGCCAGTGACGGGGGTAAGGGGGCATGGGAGCCTTGCGATGGCATTGGGGTTAAGGGGACGAGGTGTGCGGAGGAGGCTACACCTCCACCCACACCATCTACTTCAAGCTACGGGGGTGGGGCTGTGGACTTAGCAATCCACATCCCACCAAACAAAGAAACAAATCTCTTTTTTTCTTTTTTTTTATTTAAAATAACATGAGTCCATTATGCAATCCGTCTGCCCATAATATAAGTATTTTTCCTTAAACACAGTAACCTACTTCAAATTTTTTGTTGTATAATGATTGTTTATTATAATGTTTACATATATATATACACCTATGAATACACACATTCCAAACCTAATAAATCAATATAAATTTATTTACATCTACTGAATGTTTATGTCTATGAGGGTAAACATCAAATGTAAAATTTACTTCTGTATTTATTTATTATATTTTTTTTTGTTTAACTCAGCATTTACACAGTAAGTAGGAAGGGAATAACATTGGACTAAACTCTCAACAAACATTTTCCAAAAGCATTGAAATAGTTGACAGAATACTACCATCCCCAGTTGACTTCCACCCACATTTTTTTTTATTAACATTTCATTTCTAGATCAATAAAAATGCCTTGACAATAAATTTCCCTTCTAAACATATATGAACAGAAATATACATTCTCTTCTTTTCTTGTCTTGAATAAATATGTGGGGTAAGATAAGCATTCTCCCCTAACCTTTCTACAGCAATAAGTAATTCGACCTTCAAAATGGCAAAGATAACTAGGCCCAACTTTCTATACCATAATTTCCATAATATTTATTTACTATTGCTCTTTTTTTTTGGAAGCATTAAATAAAACAAGGAATGCATTTCTTTACTTTTATTTACAGTAGGATCTAAACAGCAACATTACAACACATGCATAATTGTTTCTTGAGAGAATAATGACAGAAATTTATTTATATCTATTTTCACATGCACTTCACAAATCTTAACTCACAAAAATAGGAAAAATAAACAGCATTAAACAAAATATAAAATGTTTACATTCATTACTATCACAACCAACTCTATGGCAAGTACCTTAGCAACTTTTTACAAAAATACAATGAAATAAGGCCACTAGGGCCATGGCTTTAATAGCCAACACAAGAGACTAAAGGAACTCCAAAATTGCACTCCTCTCAACTCCATTGTACATAAAGACACCTACAATGAAACACAACAAAAGAAGAACAACAAAACCAGCCACAACGAAAGCTCTCCTCCCTACCGTAGACACGCAAGTGGGTCACCCCTGAGCTAGGGAGGTAGAGATTCACACGGGTTTAACAATCCACAACAAAATATCAAACACAACAACACAAATAGCCCATAGGTTTAACACAAAACTCAACTCATAAAAATGAGTTGATGAGGGTAGGGAATGGACCCCTCAACTTCAAAGGGTTCCCAAATGATAGATTATCAAGCTCATGGCCTCAAGCCAAAATCTCCAAAACACCACTCTCCACAAAAATCACAAACAATCTCCATGGCACTCTTGCAATTAATAATATTCTCAACAATAAAAGCCCTCAAGGCATGAATACAAACCATGGGAGTGACCTCAAGGAGGTTCCTTTCCCCTACCCAAACGAGTTGAGCATTACCTCCATTAGAGGTGCTCTTACCATATGCCCATCCCAACAAAACAATGCAACAACAAAACAACCACAAACTATAACACAATACATTAAATAAGCAAGGGTGAGAAAACAAGTTTAAGAGGCTTACCTTCAAAGCCCTATTATGGAAGTACGTTTGGTGAAGAGCTCCAAGCCTTCCTAAACCTTCCAATCCTTCAAGAATTTCTCCAACCTTCTCCAAAAACTCCTCCAAAATAGAAAGAAACTTAAAATTGCAAAAAAAAGAAGCCCACACTCCTCAACAAGAGGAGATAAAATAGGCCACAAATTTGGCCTTGAGGAATGAGAAGGTGACACTTGTCACCTTCTCCTTCCTCCTCCCATGCCATTGAAAGGGAGAGGAAGTGAGAGGATGACAAGTGTCATCCTCCCATTCCCTCTCCATCCTCACCTTATCCACTTGTGCTCTCACACATGTGTGAGAGGACAAGTGGTGAGGTGGCAATCCCACTCACACCTTCAAGAGGATAAGGGATGCCATATGGCATCCCTTATCCTCTTGAAGGTGTGAGTGAGATATGGCATCCTCATATTCTCTCAAGGAGCCATCTTCCTCCAAGATGCTCTCACACATGTGTGAGAGTCTTGGGGGAAGCTCCCACACACTTGGGAGTCTTAGAGACCTCCCAAGTCTTCCTTGGGAAAGGATTCCCAAACTTTGGGAAGGGAGATGAGTCTTTCCCAAGGCATGCCTCATCTCCCACTTCCCTTATTTCAAATTTTCGTCACTTTTAGTAAACCATGGTTTAGAGTGACCAAACGTGAGTCAAAACTAGGGTTAGATGGTCCAAGTTGACCCTAGACTCATGGGTAACCACCTAGGGTAACTTTTGGGACACTAGGGTTCACAAAGGGGGTTAAAAATCCACATTTAAATGGCCTCAAAATAAATTAAATACCAAGTGGTGTAAATCAAGTAAAATTATACAACACTTATTATTAATCAAAATGACAAGGAGTACTAAGGCCAAAATAAAAAAATTAAATCAAGTACTTAAATCAACATTCAAATTCAAACGTGATCCTTATCCCTCTTGGGAACGAATCAGTTTACAGGGGAAAACATAGTGTGAATTCTATGTCCAATTTCCCATGGCTAGGGAATGTAAAACCTGCACATCTCGATCAAGTGTCAATCATATCATGAAAAATCATAGCCGAAGCAACTGGAATTAAATTCATGCAATCGAATACAACAATAATCATCAATGCATAACTCCAAATTAAACTGCATTTTCCATCACATGTCAAATAGTCCACATCACATAAATAACTAGAATCTCATAACAAAATATCATCTAATATATCCCATATGTTGAATCACGAAATATCCTCCAATATGATCGAATCAAATCACATATGTCAAATCAGTGTCCTATCATAATCAGGAGATAAAAATCAAGTCTGCATAATAAAACCATAGTCACTAAAAGTCTGATAATGTCATCAACTGGAATGCATAATGATAAAAAATAAGGGAGGTAAAATAATCAGCCTCACATCTACATACTCGATGTCAAACTCACTGAGTAGCATGACCCATTTGGACAATCTACATATGAGGGCATCCTTGTTGAGCAAATACTTTAATGGATCAATTTTTACTACTAGCTTGATGGAATGTGATAGCATGTAATGTCTCCATTTTTGTGAAGCGAAGACCACAACAAGGCATGAACGTTCAATTGGCGTGTATTGTAGCTCATAGCCAACCAGTGTTCGACTTATGTAATAAATTGCCTTTTCTTTCCCTTGATGATTTTGATGTGCAAGTAGAGGTTTGCCCTAGATTGGTGGGATCAATATAGGTGGTTTCATGAGATACTCCACGTGTCTGCCAATTAAGAAATGAACCTTCTGATAGATTGTAGTTTGCCCTGTAGAGACCTCAATTGATTGAGATTTTTGGGAGATGGCATTTCCATGATGGCCGTCACCTTAGCTAGGTCTACTTTGATTCTATTGGCGGACACGATGTATCCAAGAAGCTTGCCGGATGTGACTCTAAATACGCACTTCTTTGGGTTGAGGTGCACATTGAACTGCTCCAATCTTGTGATGATCTTGTCTAATACTGCCATGTGTCCTTCACGTGTTAGTGATTTTGCTAAGATGTCATCCACATAATCTTCCATTATAGTGTGCATCATGTCGTGGAAGATTGTGGTCATGGCTCTCTGATATGTTGTGCCTACATTTTTCAATCCAAATGGCATGACACACCTGCAATAGTTGCCCCATGGACATGTGAAAGAGGTCTTGTGTTGAGCCTCAGGTGCAATTTTGATCTGGTTGTATCCTGATAAATCATCCATTAGTGACAACATAGTGTGCCCTATCGTGAGATCTACAATAATGTCAATGTTTGGCAAATGGAAATCATCTTTTGGACAAGCTTTTTCAGGTCCCTAAAGTCATTACATAGTCAAACTCTTCCATCTAGTTTGGCAATAGATACTATATTTGAGATCCACTCAGGATAGTCTATTGGTCTAATGAACCTGACATCTAGCAGCTTCTTTAGTTCCTCCTTTACCATGAGGGTGACATGTGGGTGCATCTTCCTGAGTTTTTGCTTAACTGACTTAGTGCCTAGAGCTAATGACAAGTGATGCATTATGAGATTCAGATCTAGCCTTGGCATATCCGCATACGACTAAGCAAATTTGATTTGTTTCCTTTTGAAGAATTCAATGAACTCTAGTTTTTCCTATGCAGTTAAGGATTGTGCCATATGGATGATCCTTGGATTGTCACCTATGCTGATGTTGATCTATTCTACTGGTTCCATCAGAATTGAAGATCTCTCCTGATGTTTTGGATTGGGAAGAGGGTCAAGCCTTTCATCCTTTGGTGCCTCAAAGAGGTTTTCACCATTGGATACATCTTTCATATTTTTACTATTTTGATGATCTAACACGACTAGAGAGTGGTTTTCACTGTTAGATCTATTTTTCATTTTTACATTTTTGAGACTGAAAGGCTTGGCACTCTCTCCAAAATAAGCCCTGTCATTGAGTTCTATGGCATAGCCGACCCTGTGATCCCTTGTGGGTAGATGGTCCCTAAGCTTGAGATAGTCTATGATGGCTTCATCATTTTGAAAGGTATCAAGCTCAGGGGGAGTGTCTTTTAAGTCCCAATCTATGAGTTCCAGATGCACTAGTGGTAGAGGGTCATTGGGTTGGTCTGGTTCGAGGGTATTGATGGTTAAGATGGAGGAGTTAAGGTGGTCATTATAAGCATTGACAATTCCTACAATGGTACTCTCCACTAGTTGATCTATCAAGTGTGGTATCATTCTTTCCTCACAAATCACTATTGTTACTATGCGGATTGAACTCTAGAGGTCAAGACCTTGGACTTTGTCTCTCATTAGTGGCATGGGTAGGTTCATACTCATGGACCACATCAATATTCTTCTCTTCACAAGATAGTTCAAAGAGACTATCCCATTCATATTCATTGGAGTCCGTCTCACTCCATCCTTGTAGTCAGTGAATTTGATCTACTAGGTTAGTAGCAGAAGTTTATGGTTGTTTGCCTTTACTCTTATCTATTCCTTTGGTCTTTATGTTGCTAGTTTATCCTAGCCCTGTAGTGTCTCAGGCTGTTAAAGTATTAGGCTAGATAGGTTCAGTGATACCTTCCTTTCTCAAGCTGATGGACCCATGACCTTCATACCACATTGTCTATAGTATTGAAAATCCTTGACCATACTATTCAGTTTATACCATGGAGTGATGGTCTTTTTTCTTGGATAGACTATCTTCATCCTTATATAACCATTGTAGGATGTCTTTTTCATCACTCTCATCTTCAAGGCTTCCCCATTTGATAAACAGACCTATAGTAGTTTCTAATGCCTTGGGTTTTCTTATGGAAGACTTTCCATAGGATCTGGGGGAGATAGGGAGTTGCGCTAAGCAAAAGGATTGGGTGATTGTGTGTTCACCGAGACCATTATCTTTGAGCTTGAGGCCAGATTGGGGTGCCTTTGATGTGGAAGGGAGTGAAGTTGGGTCTACATGGGATTAAGATGAAGCAGAGGCACAGTTTTTGGGAATTACAACGTCGGGTTTGGATTGTATAGAGTTGTAATATTGGAACGGGTTGGAATCATCTTGGATGGTGATTTCATGGCCTTCATGGGGGAATTTGATGCATTGGTGATAGGTAGATGGTACCACCTTCATAGCATGTATCCAAGGTCTTCCAAGGAGAATGTTATATGCAAGCTCCATATCAAGTACTTGGTATACTACATCTTTTACTAGAGGTCCCACTCTAATAGGTAAAACAACAATTCCCTTGGAAGTTCTTTCCTCTTCATCATAAGCTTTGATGGTGATTTTCTTTTTAGGGTCGATAGCATTCTCTAAAAACCCCAATACAAGGATTAACTTTAAGGTGCAAATATTTAAACCAACTCCTCCATTGATTAGAACCCTTTTTATTTTATGCTTGTTGATGAAGGTTTCTATGTGGAGAGATGCATTATGAGGTTGAGTAATGGACATGTCATCTTTTTCAGTGAATGATAGGAAATGAGGTGTGGTAATATGACCTACCATGGTCTGAAATTTCTCTTAGGCGAGGTTTGTTGGTACAATAGCTTTGGAAAGAGCTTGGTCAAGTATGGCTCTATGAGATGGGGACAAACGGAGAAGTTCCAAGATGGAGATGTGTGCGGGTGTCTTGTGAAGCTGGTTTAGGGCATTATACTAGTTGGATGAAGAGGATGGCTTGGATGGGACTCCCTTAAGATTAACTTTTCCACCACGAGTTGTGACATTGCAATCTAGGGTTTTGTTTATAGTGATTACATTGACATGTGAATCACTCTCTGTAATGTGGTTAACAACATAGTCAAATGATACATTCGTATAATTGGCATTGTTAGTTCCACTATTATTTTGATTAGAAGACCCTCCCTTCTCATAGCTGGGAAGTGGATTCTTGAATGCTAAGTGATCCTCATTAGAAGCATGTCCATCAAGTGATACTTTTTTCTAGTCTAACAAGTCTTGAATGGCATGTTTCAGCGTGAAATAGTCATTGGTTTTATGTCCCTTGTTTTGGTGATATTCACAGAAGTCATTGTCATTCCACCAAGGAGGTTTAACTTTTGGTTCATAATCCCACACCATTGGAAGTGTTATAAGTTTATTGGATATTAGCTTCAGTAGGGAGGTTTCCAATGTTTCTCCTAGATGTGTGAATTTTCTCTGAGGAGGATAGTTTGTAGGCTGTGAATCAGTGTTGCATGGTTTGTTTTGTGGGGGGTCATTTTGTGGGCTTGATAAGTTAAAAATTGGTTGCTTTGGTGCCACATTTTTAGCATCAACCACCCCATCATTCATGATGTTCTTGTTCTTTGTCCAAAATTGTGGTTTATCTATGTTGAGATTTGCTCTAGGAGTATCCTTGTAGAGTTTGACTTGACCTTTTTCTATCAAAGCCTTTTCAATGAGTAAACCCATCTCAATGACCTTACTAAAAGAAGTGGGGCATTGAATTTGGATTTGGTAGCTTAGGTCAGCATGTAGGTTGTGGATAAACATCTCAAGTAATTGTTTTTCTGGTATGTGATGTGGACATTTTTTTGCCAATTGTCTCCATCTTTGTAAGAAAGAGACAAAGGATTCTCCACCCTTTTGTTTAGTGTTACAAAGATCTAACAAGGAGATGTCATGCTCTATGTTGTAGGAAAAGTGCATGACAAAATTATCCACTAGTTCATTGAAGGTTTGAATCTCAGGAGGTAGTCGAGAGAACCACTCCATAGCTTTTCCTCCCAAGCTCCCTGGGAATAGTCGCATGAGATAGGTGTCATTGTGGGTGACTTCAAGGCATGTGGCAATAAATTATCTGATATGATCCCTTGGATCACCCTTTCCGCAATATTTGTCAAATTTTGGTACCTCAAATTTTGAGAGGAAAGGTATCATGAACAAGGTTTTGTCAAAAGGATATGGTGAAATATCCTCTAGAGAATAGTGTTTTGTTGATGCTTCTATTTGAATGTCTATGAGTTGTTGCTACAAGCCTTGGATTTGTTGAGTCAATAAGGCTAGAGGGTTTGTAGTATCTATTGTCTTTTCCAGATTTGTAACATTAAGGTCAATTTTGGGAGTATCATTATCTCATTTGGATCCCTCTTCCAATGATTCAACTTCTTTGGATGCATTGCTCTCTCTTAGATAGGAGATATCAAATTTAGAGGGTAACTTAGCTCCTTGTTGAGCTAGCATGAGAAAGTACTTTTGAGGGTTCATGGTTAGGACTTTGTCCATCATCTCTAGAAATTTTGCATTGTGTGAGGCACCAACTACTTCCTCATGCAGGATTCCTTCCTCTTCCTCATGGTGAGGTAAGGTATTGTCTTTGTTCGAAGTATCCATGTCTTGATTTTCTTTGGCTTTTGATCTAGTGGCAACCATACAAAATGTTTGGCAGGAGTGAATGTTGGGTGATTTGGTAAAGTGTTGTTGGAGATTGTTAAGGAGGGGATGCTTGTGGTGTTGAGGCTCGAACAAGGGTTCTCTTAGACCAATTGTGTCAAACAATTTGGTTGATACAAAACGGTAGCCAAAAGTAAGGATGATTAGAATCTGATTACTTGATATAGGCTAGTTTTGTAAAAAGCCACTAGTGAAGTTCCAAGAGAGAATGATGATAGATCCTTGATAGTGGAGACTTACTAGGGTTGTTTAAGGTTGATATGATCTAGAATTGCTTTGCACTAACCCAGTTTTGATACTTGGTTTGATTTTTGGAAGATGTGTTTTCTATGATATGGTAAATGGGAATGTGTTTGAAAAATGGCTAGGGAACTGTCTGGTATGGTATTTCTGATATCAACAACAAGGTTTATGAGACAATGGGTATCCAGAACTGGCCAAAATTTTGCAAAAAGTGTACGGAATAGCTTTCTGTGATAAATGCGTAGTAACAGAGTGCAAATGTGTAGGACTGGTAAAGAACAGATGTGCAACATAAATGAACAGATGCTCTGTAGGATTGAATGAATGCGTAGCCAAATACAAATGTGCTGCAGGATGGAATAAAAGCACAGCAAGATGGCACAAATGTGCATCTCTAGCTTTTTAGTCTATGTTTGATTGATTTTTGGCATGTTTTTCAATGTTTTCGGTTTTCTTTGGCTGAAAGTTGGTCTTTTTGATTTGATTTTTTAGCTATGTCAAGAAAGACATAGCAAACACAGAATATTTTCATGATTTTTTATTTTTTTAGATTTTTTGACTTTTTTGACTAAAAATAGGTACAAATCCTAGGATGGTAGGGGTAATATAAACTAAATTCTCACTTGGTTTTTACACCAGCTACGCTATTCAAAGTAGATAACTTAGGAACTTGGGGCGCAGGCTCCTCCTTACAAGTACACAAACTTCTCTAGGACACCAAGTTCCAGGTTCTTAAGGCTCACAAACCTTAGAATTTCCCTATTATCTGTACTATTGAATCGTAAGTACGTGAGCCATCTTAGGAAGATGATAATCGGTCTTTCTAGCATCGGTTTATAGGGGATTTTAGCTTCTAAAACAATGGATAAGTAGCAAGGGCAACTGTTCGAGTGGCTACATGTGCGACATCACTACTCTCTGTTATAGAGTCTCAAGCCTTCAAGGGTTGCACCTTGGAGGGTTTTGGGGGAGGTTGACTATCGGTATAACTAATCAGCACTCATTGCATGAAGCTTTCGCCTCAAGCACAATTTATTTATAGTGGCTAGGCAGAGCTTGACTTTAGCTTGTTACCACTTAAGGTCGTTCCTACTTGGATGGAAGGATATCCAAGGCAGGCCTCTCTAAAGGAAAAACATGTGAAATGACAGGTTTGGCATTTTGGTCACCCAGGATAGGGGAGAGCATAGGCCTGTTATCATTCCAAATACACAAAAGACAATGGTTCTTTCCTCCTATTTGAAAGAAAAAGACTAAATGATTTATGCTATTTGAACGCAAGAAGCACTTGTTCAATTTTAAGCTTCCTAGCATTGGGACTGCGTTCAAGTTGTTGATGCAACAAAATCAAGTTACTCCCTTCCTAGTTAGATCTAGATGTTATTTGCATGAACAATTTAATTACTTCCATAGCTAATTAGATCTAAATGTGAGTTAACAATGTAGCTATATGACTAACCAACTCTTAACCTGCAGATAGATCTGAGAATATTCCTGCGAGAGATGTTAGTGTTAGCGAAAAATCACAAGAAATGACCCAAGGACCCTGTCAAAACAAATGCACAATTACAGAGAATACAAGTGTCAAAACAGAGGATAGATGTGTAGAAAGACAAATGCGCAGTTACAGAGCATATATGTGTAGAAATATAGAATATATGCACATTTTTAACAGATGGGCTGTTACAGAGGATGGATGCACAGTTTTAGTGGACAAATGCGCCGAACTTCCAGATGCGTCGAAATAGAGCTCAGATGCATGGTTTTGATGAGCAGATGCGCAGAATCTTCTTGTGTATAGAACCTAACGCACAAAAACTAATTTTTTGGAGTTAAATTGGGGCACGGATGCCACGGTGGGCACTAGAAATGTTACTAGGAAAATGTGGAATACTATCAATAATGAATAATAACCCAATAAATCAATAGAAATTGCAATAATCAAGATTCAAACACAAAGAGAGATACCTTGCAAACCTTATTACTTCACAGCTTCCATTGGTCACCTAATCTCAAACTAATCTTTCATGTGAATGAAGCCCTCAGAAAGCGCACTTCCTTGCTTTTTCTTCAAGATGACAATAGAGAACGGCTATGATAGTTCTTGTAATGAAGAGGATCTTCAATACAATAAAAAAGGGTGATTGCAAGCTATGGATGGATTTGGGTGCCAAAGGTGCGCTGTGATTCCTATAGTGTAAGTTTACTAAAATCTTAGATGATTGAAATGGAGGAATAGGGTTGTACTTATAGACTTGTGAGTTTGAAGATCAACGGTGTAGAATGATCAACGGTTGAGAAGACTTGAGAGGATGTGGGTGAATTAGAAGAGGACAAGTGTCCTTCTCCTTCATGCAACAAGGGAGTTAACATAATAGAATAAAGAGTTAATTGAATAGATTTATTAGTTAACAGAATTGACTAACTAGTTAACTGATTTGATTTATGAGTTAACTAATTAGAACTAGAGGATAAAAGGGACATGTGGGCGAGAGAACAAATAATTAAATATTAAAAATATTTAATTAAGTGTGCACATGGATTTGCATGGATTAATTTTGGTGTTAATCCATTTTTAAGAGGAAATAGATAATCTAAATAAATGTTTTGATTTATTTAAATATAGAGGATGTTAAGTTTAGAAGAACTAATTAAATAATTGGACATTATTTAATTTAGACTAACTTTAGAAGAATTTGGAAGACTTTAATTAAATAAAAGATTTTATTTAATTTTGTGGAGGAATGTGAATCAAATAAATAAAATAATTTATTTATTTATTGATAGAGGAATTAGAATGAAATAATTATAAAAAATATTTATTTTGATAGAGTCGTGCCATTTTTAGTTGTATACATTTTCCCCCTCTTTGATCCAGTGTGTTTTATCACATTGCTTTAAAGAATAAGATTTTCTGATAATGATACGTGCCCCAGTTTGCCCCTGGTACAGGTTTATGATGCTAGGATGCCCCCTCGGGAGATTGGATGGGAAGAAAAGGTAGAAGGGCGTGAGACAGACAATCTCACGATGAAGAAGGTCAAAGGATGCGCGAAATGGTGGAGAGAAACAGGCCACATCTTGAGAAAGACAGCGGGGAAAGGATGCGGATAGCAGGCACGGTCGCGACGCACACAGGTAGGTTGGCATGTCTATATATAGAAGCTGGGTCGACAATCCTAGTCATTTGTACACTTGTCATTTATTGAGAGCCTTTAGGAGAATTTGCAAAGCGTAGTAGCTAGAGCAGTCAGCAGAGTGATGGATATTCCTGAGGAGCACCGATTTGAGTGAGTCCAACAGTTCAAATGGCCAGCAGAGGCAAGACCCCCAGTACATACATCAAAATTTCTAGCCTAGGGTCATGTATGGGTGTAATAAATGGTAGGGAAATAAGCCTGAATGGATGCGCAGAACCGTGTTTCGGCACATCTGTTGCCCGAAACTGCGCATGTATTCTGGTTCAGGACATCTGAGTCATGAATCAATGTTTTTGTTCTGTATGTGCATTTGTTATGCGAATCCGTGCATTTATTTTCCTATTACGCATTTGCTTTGTCTTTTGATGTATATGTTAAATATGCACATCTATGTCTTGTTGTTGCACTTCTATATTAGAGTTGTGCATTTGCTCAAAGTTTCAGCGCATATGTCCTGATTCGGCACATATGCCCTGATACAACATATTTTTCACTTGGTTCAGTGCATTTGCACTAGGATAGTCAGTTACTTAGCAAAATTGACTTGATTGGCATCTTGATCGATGCAACAGTCGATAAGCTATCTCTGAGATTGATAGAATCTAGACAAGAGATGTTTTGCATGTTTTTGATCAATTTGATATGTTAAGTAAGTGAGGTTGATAGGTTTGATAGTTTGAGTAGGTTTTCTTTGACACAATTATGGTTGACACACTATTTTGCTGATTGTAGGAGGACATTTCTGATATGCTTATGTTGTGGAAGTGGTTCCCCATGATGTTATTGTGGTGATACATGATGACGGAGGTCAAAAGCCTAGTGCTCGGTGCTCTTGGTTTGGACTACGTTTGCTTCATGCTCGAGGTTCGCGTGAACCTTGGTTTGCTGATTGCTCTAGTGGAGCACTACCATAGTGAGAATGGGACCTTCCACCTCCCCACTGGCGAAATGACAGTAACCTTGGAGGATGTTTACAGGATACTGCACCTACCAATAGTAGGTGAGTTGGTGGAGTATGACTCTTAGTGAGATGCTGGATTGGTTAAGTGTAGGTGAGTGTTCGATGATCCTGATCTCTAGGGTCAGGTGATCTCTTGGCAGGATATTATGATTACTATGATGTCTTCCCAGGGATTGTGGTAGGATGGATCAGGGGTGTTGTATGCCCCAATCGACGATCTCATGGGTTCCCTATTGGCTAGGGACGGATGCTGGAGCAGATACATTTCTATCTTATGACGTTTTATATGTGATGCACACGTTAATGATACTTTATATGTAGTTATTATGGCTTATATGTATGCTTTTTATGTGATGATCATGGATGGAGTCTAGTTTATAATGTTTACATGCTATGTTTTTGATATTTGTCTGATGAGACACTATGTATGCCTTTATGTTATGATGACACCAATGTGTATGAATGATTTAAATGCACTAATATGTATGCACCTATATGTATGCAATCTACGTGAGCTAATGTAGACAAATATGATGATAGCTATGTTTTTGTTGTTTTATGGTTAAATGCAATGTTATGTTGATTTATGTATCTATATGTATGCAAATGATCTAATAAAGTTAAATGACTATTTCACTTAATGCAAGATGATAACAAATAGATGACTTAATGCACTTATATGAATGCAAATGAACTAATCAAATTTATGACTATTTCACTTAATGCAAGATGATAACAAACAGATGACTTAATGCACTTACATGAATGCAAATGAACTAATCAAGTTAATGACTATTTCACTTAATACAAGATGACTACAAACAAATGACTTAATACACTTACATAAATGTGATGGATGACTTAATACACTTACTTAATCAACACACATGAGACTGGATGAAAGACACAACTAACCGAAAAAGACTTTGACAAAAGATTGACTCGACAGAAGGACTCACAGGCTTTTGTAAACACTAACACTGCGAACAAAATCTTTATTGATATTTGGTATATGAAATGTAAATGAATATGCAATGGATGTGGATATTTGTGATCTTGATATTACAAGTATTTTGAAATTCTTGTTTCATCATCGAGCGATTTTTTGGTATTTTTATGTTTTCATATGTTGTAAGAAAATACAAGCATCGAGGTATAATTAAACCGAGATGACCTGAGTATTACTTACATGGATTTTGATTTGGCAAGTTAATACAAGTATCTAATTATAAATGAACTAAGATGACCTGAGCATTGCTTACATATGAACAAACAAGGATTACACTCATTTCATGTTATCCCTCTGATGTCCTTGATGATCATTGTGTTGATCATGTCCTTAGACAAAGCTTGACATTACTAAAGATAAACCCACAAGCAACAGACAAAGAAAATAATCATGCCCCCATCATAGCATCTATAGTTTTTAGAACATCCTTGAGTAGCATAGGAAACATGATAACAAAAGTTTAAAACTTTAAGACACAACCAATCGAAACAAAAAACTTTCTTGCATTTAGATGTATCTTTCTTGCCATAATTTAGATAGAATAATTTAGTGTGTTTAGGTCCTTGTTTTGTTTTTCTTTTGATAGGTTGAGGTCTTGTGTCAAAACTTCTGCTTAAAAGCGGGCTCTTTTGCGCTTGCTTGTGTCTGGTGAAAGGTATCACAATCCTTATTGTTTTCCTCTGAGGTGTGTGACATTCAAGAATCCAATTCTCCAACTAGGTCAAGAATTTTTCCCCCAATCAAGTAAAGGAATCTGATTTATTATGGATGATAGAATGTGAGATGCGGAAACGGGCCCTAAGGGACTGACCTAGTGCCTCAGGGGCTCATTGATAAATGGCCTTGCCTATGTGATGACGTAGAGGCAGCGTAGTACGGGGTGAACCTTGTGGACCTAAGACCTAGGTGATGGGAAATGGTGTGGATGTACATGGACAAAAGGATGGGTTAAAAGGGATGAAATGGATGGGAAGGAGCCTCAAGGGCACATTGATAAATGGCTTTGCCTATGTGATAGCTCAGAGGTGATGTAGTTTGACAACGGCCAAATGGATTGGCTCAGTACAGATGACAAGATGGATGCAAGTTTAGATTGTCAGTCTGATGGAAGAATGCGACAAGGATGAGCGAACAACAAGCCATTATAGGTACTGACGTGATGGAATGGGTGTGGTATGAGGGGATGAATGAGAAACAAGTTCTCAATCGATGGAGGAAGCAATTTATCGTAGAAAGTGCCCATTTCTACATTTTTACCATTTACTTTTATTTGCAAAGATAGCTAAAATACACATGACACCTGTTTGCCAGGTTTTCATCATGGTATCTATCCAAGGTGCATGTTTGCCAGGTTTTCACCAAAGGACAATTTTTTTGTTTTTTTTTCCATTTTTCTATTTTTTTTGCTATTTTTGATCATTTTTGTTTTTTTTACTCCCTTGCATTGGGGTTTATGTGTAGAACTTGCGGAGATGCATGCTGTTGATGGGATCATCAAACAGTTCACCTTCTGAAGTAGCCAATTGATAAGCACCTTACCCATAGGCAGCAATGATGACATAAGGACCCAACCAGTTGGATTCAAACTTGCCTTTCTTCTCTCTGTCTTACTGATTTCTAGGATTTTTTTTGAGGACTAGGTCACCAAATTGAAATACCCAGGGTTTTATTCTATGGTTGTAACTTCTGGACATCCTTTGTTGATAAGATTTGAGATGGGTAAAGGCTCGTTGCCTTCTTTCCTCCAGTAGTTCTAACTCTTGAAGTCTAGATACTCTGTATTCTTCATCTGTGATGAGGCCTTTTAACGATACTCACAAGGATGGGATCTCGACTTCAATGGGAAAGATGGCTTCAGATCTGTAGACCAAGGAGTATGGTGTTGCACCTATGGGTGTGCAAATACTTGTCCAATAGGCCCACATCACAGGATTCAATTGGATGTGCTAATCATGACTAGTATCATTGATAGTCTTTTTCAGGATTTTTAAGATGGTTTTATTTGATGCTTCTGCTTGGTCATTTCCTTGGGGATAATATGGGGTGGAAAAGTGGTGTTGGATGTGGAATTTGTCACACAGTTCTCTGACATCCTAATTTTTGAATGGTCAGCCATTATCTGTGATAATGGATAAAGAGATAATAGCAGCAAATGATGTAGTTCAAGATAAAAGAGGCAATCTATTTGCTTGTGACATTGGCGAGGGGTACGGCTTCAATCCACTTTGTGAAATACTTGGTGGCGATGATGATGAATTTATGGCCGCTGGATCTTGGAGGGCGGATCTTTCCCACTAAGTCAAGTCCCCATTGACAAAAAGGCCAAGGAGTCATTAGAAGTTGTAGCTCTTGTGCTGGTGCATGTATCTGGTTCCCATGGATTTGATATTTCTTACACTTCTTTACAAAATGATAGGAATCTTTCTCCATAGTTGGCTAGTAGTATCCCACGCATATGAGTTTCTTAGCTAGAGAAGGACCACTAGAGTGGGTCCCACATATACTGTCGTGCACTTCACTTAGGGTGGTTTGATATTCCTCACTATCGAGACACCTAAGGAGAGTACCATCGAGACCTCATCGATATAAGGTGTTGGCGATAATGGCATAACGAGATGCTTGGAAAATGAAGGTTCACTTTTGGTTATTTAAGATATCAAGTGGTAGGGTGTTCTCTTTAAGATAGGCAAATACTTTACCATATAGGGGAGAATCATATCCTATAATGTGGCAAATGGTTTGGGATTTGGGAGTGTCGTATGCAGGGTAGGACACTAGCTCGACCAAGAACTCATAACGTGATTGGTTGTCAGGGAGGTCGAGGAGAGATGCAATCATTACCGTGGTGTTTGCTACTTTGTTCTCGATCCTTGGTATCTACTCAAAAGAAATCTCAACAAAGTATTCCTTGAAGTCGTCTACCATTCGTTTGTATGGTATTAACTTCTCATCCTTTGTTTGGTAGTCATCATTCACTTGGTTGATGACAAGTTATGAATCGCCGTACACCTGAAGTTATGTGATGTTCCATTCAATTGCTAGCTTGATGCCAATGACGAGGGATTCATACTCTGCCACATTGTTAGTGCAAGGAAAGAGTAGCCTGTATGATTTGGGAATGGTGTCGCCATTAGGTGTGATCAACATGATACTTGCTCCTAACCCATGCTAAGTATATGAGCTGTCAAAGTAGAGTTTCCAGGTTGTTGTGGTTATGTGGAAGCTGGACTCATCTGGAAATTCAAATCTGAATGGGTTATCATCTGTTAGAGCCACACTTGCCAGATGATCTACAAGTACTTGACCTTTTATTGCATGCCTGTCTACATACTCGATGTCAAACTCACTGAGTAGCATGACCCATTTGGACAATCTATCTGTAAGGGCAGCCTTGTTGAGCAAATACTTTAATGAATCAATTTTTGCTACTAGCTTGATGGAATGTGATAGCATGTAATGTCTCCATTTTTGTGAAGTGAAGAGCACAATGAGGCATGCACATTTAATCAGTGTGTATTGTAGCTCATAGAAACCAATGTTTGACTGATGTAATAAATTGGCTATTCTTTCCCTTCATGATTTTTCTGTGCAAGTAGAGCTCCTAGAACTGTTGGTGTGGTGGATATATAAAGGAGTAGAGGTTTGCCCTGGATTGGTGGCATCAATACAGGTGGTTTCATGAGATACTCCTTTAACTTTTGAAATGCTTATTCACATGAATCATTCCACTTGAAAGGAATGTTCTTATGGAGGAGGTGCAAGAATGGGTGGCACTTGTCTGCCAATTGTGAAATGAACCTTCTAATAGATTGTAGTTTGCCCTGTAGAGACCTCAATTGATTGAGATTTTTGGGAGGTGGCATTTCCATGATGGCCTTCACCTTAGCTGGGTCTACTTCAATTCCATTGGTGGACACGATGTATCTAAGAAGCTTGCCAGATGTGACTCTAAATACACACTTCTTTGGGTTAAGGCACACATTGAACTACTCCAATCTTGTGAAGATCTTTTCTAATACTACCAGGTGTCCTTCTCTTGTGAGTGATTTCTCTAATATGTCATCCACATAGTCTTCCATTATAGTGTACACCATGTTGTGGAAAATTGTGGTCATGGCTCTCTGATATGTTGCACCTACATTTTTCAATCCAAATGGCATGACACACTAGCAATAGGTGCCCCATGGACATGTGAAAGAGGTCTTGTGTTGATCCTCAAGTTCAATTTTGATCTGCATGTATCTTGAGAAACCATCCATTAGTGACAACATAGTGTGCCCTGCCATGAGATCTACAATGATGTCAATGTTTGGCAAAGGGAAATAATCTTTTGAACAAGCTTTATTCAGGTCCCTAAAGTCAATACACAGTCAAACTTTACCATCTGGTTTGGTGACAGGTACTATATTTGAGATCCACTCAGGATAGTCTATTGGTTTGATGAACTCCACATCTAGCAGCTTCTTTAGTTCCACCTTTACCATGAGGGTAAGTGCAAGAAGATGGGGGGCTAAAAAGTGGCCAAATTAATTTTAAAAAAAATTAAGTCATAACGCGAGCGCTTTATAATGCACTCGCGTTATGACTGTCTATAAAAAAAAAAAGGGTTTCTAATCTCATTTCATTTCTTCTTCTCCTCTATGCTCACAGCTTGCAGACCTTAGAAAGCATGCTTGCATTATACAAAACTCCATTCAACACAAAACTCCATTATACAAAACCTTATCAATTCGTCACCAAAATGCTACCACGATGTCGAGCATGCCAAAGGAGTGAGTTATATTTGTTTTTTTGTTTGAATTTGTTTCTAAATAAGTAGGTTTTAGTTGATTTTTTATTGTTATTTCGTTAATTGTCAGGAAATGTTAATGCACCTCCTCCTCCTCCTCAAAATCCACAAAATCTTGAGGAGGAAATACCTGCGGAACAACAACCTCCTCCATCCATTCCTTGACATACCCCTGGAACACAAGAAAATATAATGGGGCCAATTGAAAACAACAAAAAGGAAATTGAAGATATAATTGCAAGGTTGAAAGATCCTTCCACTTCAACCTTGCATAGGTCCACACTTGCCGAATCTCTTGAGTCTATGTTATCAAATGTAGATTCAATTAGCAAGCAAATAACTAGTTAGACGGATAAAAAGAGAGAGTTTAGAGATTACTATGTAGACAAGTTGTCATACCAAGATGTGAAAAAATTACAAATTACAAAATTAGACTTGTGTTCAATTTTCACAAACCCACAAACAAATCAACCTCCACCCATTACATGCAAGAGGTTCCCTATCCATTGGTGTAACAACCAAGTGATAAGGGACAATTTTGGGTAGAGGTGGTGGATGGTTTTTGACCATCCTCCATGCAATAATAATGAGGTCCCGCAATACTTTTTAAGGAAACTCTACTGCGAGTTTGTCCTCAATAAAGTGCCAAACTATTTTGATATGCGGGACTTCCAAGGTAGAGGTGGGGGGTCAGCACAAGATAGACTAGGGGCACGTCTTGACCCACAGCAGGTAGTGAGATGAGTAATTAGCAGACTAGCCCACGAGCATGTTTCTATCCCTTCCATTGTGAAGGAGAGTGTTGAGGTTGATACACTTCAATCGATTAGTGCCTTGACCCAGAGCATCATAGAGCATGCCAGTCCTGCAACACAGAGTGGGTTGGGAGATAGTGCGAGGAGTAGGGTCCCACCCCATACTTGTCAGGGTTGCGGGTCAGCATGTGGTTATGACCCCATAGACAGTCAGGACGCAGGTGCACAGGCTACATCTGCAGCTGAGCAGATGGTGATGACAGATACCCTCCTAAGTGAGACTTTCGGCCTTGATACTCAGGTAAATATTAGTAAGTTTATTGAATTTAATTTATTAAATTTCATTTTTGAAATACAAGATTAACTAATTTAAATTGATGATTTTAATGAAATTTCAGGGTCATAGCGTCGATGCAGTTTTCAGTGGTTCTCCACCTGCATTTTTCACTAGATCATCTACTGTCAAGGTATGTAACTAGTAAACAATTATAAATATTACATGTGAATAGCATCATTATATGAATGGTATTCTAATATCTAATTTTGGATGTTGAATAGGTTAATACTATAGATTTCACGGCAACACCTACCAGCGGTGGTGGACTTCAAAGCTTTACGGAGGTAATAAAATAAATAGTTTAATGAATGAATTGTACTTACTAAATTTTTGTATGTGATTTGTGTGCTTTATTGTGTGTACTTCCATGTTTAGATGAACGTGTGTGTATGTTAGGAGCCATGATATGCATCACTATTATAGTTTTCGTAATTGAATAATGTTGGTTTATTTCCAGATGATGCAGGCTATGGAGACACCTCCCTATGTTCATAGGGCAATGGAGTAGGGTGTGGCCTCTGCGATTCATAGCTCCATGGCATTGATAGGGGTATGAGGCAGATTAGTAAATTTCAATTTACATTCATTGTTATAGTTATCTATTTTTGAAAAATTAAAAGATTATTGATTTGAAGTTTAATTTCTATCTGGATGGTTTCTATAGGACATGACATCACTAGGGCCTATTCCTGCTACTGAGGCAAGCGAGGAGACATATTATATGTTAGCGGCAAGTGATTATTTTGTTAAATGTTTCATTTTTTATAACATGTAATTTATATATATTAATGTCTATACTTTTTATTGTAACAGGTAAAGATGCAGGAAGACCTAAATAAGAGTAGCCCTCAGGTTTGTAGTAGACCACCCACATGCGCGTCTCCATCCCCTAGAAGATCAAAGGCTGCTCGTGATTTATTCTCTTCACCAGCCAGAGGGGAATGACTTTTTATTGTGTTCCTTTGTTGTATGCCTATATGGCATTTGTGGACATATATTTTGTATTGTACATAGTTGACATTGTATGCCTATATGGCATTCTTGAAAGCCTATATGGCTATTTTGTATATATTTTATACTTATATCGACAGATATTGATGTATGCCTATATGGATATTTGGTTAATACAAATCTTTTTTATTGATGGCGTCCATACTTGCATTATAAATCCATGTTTGAATGGATATTTGTAGATGGCTACTTCAAATATTTAAAGTCCGATTGTATTACATAGGATGTTTGTTGATCCAATAAGCTAACTATTGTTATTCAAGTATCACCTAAACCTCATTTTGGAACTAAAAGATAAAAGTTGTATTTAAAAAAAAAATGAATCATCATGTTGAATAGAAAATATTAATATTCTTTATGAGTAGCATAGAATGTCAACTATATGCAATACAAAAAAATGAATCATCATGTTATTCATTATGTTTGAGATCCTGAAAATGACTAAGTCTGGTAGCCTAATATCCTGAAACACTAGGATGAATATCCAAGTCATTAGGATGATTGCACCTTGAGAAAAAGTCATTAAGATGAGTGCCTAAAGGAGACTTTCTTAAACATTCAAACATTGAGCAACAAGCATGAAGGGTTAAGGTGCAATTTGCAACTCATAAAGCCTCAAAAGGGCGCCAACTTAGAGAGAGCATTCATTTAAGACAAGGCACCCATTGACACCTGTTCCACCATAAAAGTGCGCGTAAGGTGGAAGGAGAATAAGCCTATGGTAAGTGAAGCACACCTATTGTCTAAACCACTTCATTATGGCACCCTAGCATGAGGAGGAGTATATAAGTCAATAGGAAATGGCACCTATAATGCAAATGAAGGACTAAGTGGCATTTTCAATAAGCATCAATTCACCTTGAGCTTTCAATAAATACATCAAATTGAGCCCCATAAGCCTAGGCACCCTTTGCCTACGAAATAACCTTGTATCGACGTCAAGAGTTGGTCATATCAGCGTATCGGCAGACCTTGGTTAGGCTTTGCCGATAGTGGTTTGTCTTGCTGACGAGTGTGGTTCGAAGTCGAAGACATCGGTGTATTGGAAGATAATCCCATCTGTGCATTAGAAGAGTAGTTCAGAGATTCACCGATGAAGGGGGTCACACTGACAATCAAAATCCATCAGTGTATCAGCCCAATGAGATTAGAGTTCACCGATGTTTGGAGTCTCACTGACGAGTGTGGTCCGAAGGTTGTCATTCGTGAGATCGGTGTCTCAGCAGAAGAGTTTTCGAGTGTGCCGATGGTATTAAGTCCTACCGATAGGCGAGGGACTTAGAGTCTCATATCGGAGTGACAGACATCGGTGTGAAAGGATATAAACTCATCGATAGTGGTCTGTCTGACCGATAAGAGTCAATGATGGGATGTTTGTCAGAAGTGAAATCAAATGGAGTCATGGTGGCATCAACCTATCGGCCGATGAAATTTTAAGCTCGCCGATGGTATGTTGTCTCGCCAATAGTGAGTTCGAGTTGATAATTCTATGCTTCCATTATTTTTAGACAAGTCAACAATAGAGTGAAATACAGAGTATCTAACCCTCTCTTGAGCAATCTACCTCCTAGGCGCTCAACATTGAGGAAAAACTTCATAAAAATGCCTATCTCTTTCTTGGCAAGTTTTATTATTTTGATGGTTCTAACTCATATCTAAACTTCTCACCAAGGCGCCAAAATAAGTTTAACCCAACTAAAGCAAGAAAATGTGCCCAAGATGATTTCAATCAATTGGACTAGGCACTAATTTAGTGTTATTTTGACTCATTCACCCTCAAGGCACTAAAGTATCATTCCTTCAACCAATCTAGTTTCCATGTTCCCATGTGTGGTGTTCCAAGTAGGAGGTAGCACCTAGGGTCTTTATCTTATTTTTGAAATTCTAATGATTCCAAACACTTACCAATAGTCTCAAAAGATCCTATTATCCCTTAAGCGCTCAATCCTCTGATTTATCAAGGCACTCAATCCTCTTCGAGGCACTCAAACTCATTCAAGGCGCTATCCTTTACTACTTCCCACTTCAAACACTCTAGGGCACTCATAATTACTCCCATCACCAATCTTCCTCCTTAAAGCGCATTTGAGGACTTCTTATTTATGCTAGGGCGCTAATATGAAAGTAACAACTCAAGGCACTATATGAAAGCTTGATCTTGGAAAGGCGCCTAAACTCATAATGTGAGTTATTTTATCAAATTTTCAATTTTACGGTCTTTTGGCAACTCCTCTACCAAGGCGCCATTTGATGAGGCGTTTGAAGCTTGATTTCCCTTTAGGTGCACAAACTTGATGTTCTTGACCCTATAATGCGCCTTGACTCCCTAAGCTCTTACACTTATCATCTCTTATGCTACTTAGTTTCATCGCTCTCATAAAGGCATTTTGAGGAGTATTACTCTTCGAACTCAATCTCTGGAACTAAGGCACTCAATGGTGAGTAAACGTCCATTCTTCCAAGGTGCTCATCAAGGTATAAAACAACACACAAAGGTGCCAAGATTACTCCACTCAACCTCAAAGCGCTAGATCATATCTAAATTTACATAAGGGTGCACTCGAAAGGTCAAGTGCACTCGAAAGGTCATCTATCTTCAAACTCAACTTCCATTCCTCTAGGTGCTTCCTTGGGTAAGTTTGGATGCTCCCTTCATGCTTTCCATTCAAGTGGCTTTAACTCATTATAGAGACTTCCTCATCTAGGCGCAAATCATGATAGTTTCAAACACTTAGCTTTCAAGGTGCTAGAAGATGATTGTAGAGGAGTGAAATTGTGCCTTAGTTCAAATAAGCATTTACTTCATCATTAATAGATTTAAGTCATTGTATATGCTCATGAAGACTTACCTCACTCAATACTCCCCAAACTTATGGATCTAAACATGCTTTTTCTCAAGCGCTAAACTGGAGTTGTCTAGATGCACAAGTGCGCCTCCCTCAATGAAGTTCATTTTGTTAACTTAGTTCATCCTAGTGACTCAAGGGGTTGTTATATTCTTTAGGTGCAATCATTCATAGACTAAAACATTCACTCCATGTTAAGGCACTCAAAGGAGGCTCTGGAGATGGAAAATGGTGCCTTAACTCACTTGTGTAAATTTTGGACTTTTAGGCAATTGCAAGATGTCTTGGAGGGCTTAATTCTTCAAGGCGCCTATTTTGTTCACCACTTGTAGCATCACTTGTTCAAGGCACATGTTTGGGATTCTCTAGATGATGAAATGCTCCTTGACTCCCTAGGCAGTTAGACTCCAACTCTAGGTGCAAGATAATGATGATTTGAGCTAAAATAAGCATCTAAAAATCCAAGGTATTATTTGAGGCTTCCACTCCAAATTCTACCTAGGCACTCACCTAGGGTGAAATGATTATCAAAGTGCACCTTAATCATTCCTTCCTCTATGTGCCCACTATCAGGATCAGGTCATCAAGGAGCTCTAAAACTCAAACACCACTGACCTCATCATGCAATAACCCCAAGACATTATCTAAGCTTAGTCAAACATACTGGAGTTCAAAAAATAAAGGGGTCCCCATTTGCAATGGGGCGATGTGTGATTTGGTCACAACAGGCACCTAGAGTGAATAGGCTTTCATCCTGACTTAATACACTGCCTCCTTATGACAATTTTTGGGGCAGTAGAAAACCTTTCACCACGGGCAAATGTCTCAGAGATATAAAAAATTGAGAGAGGTTATTGTAGAGGCACTCTACATGATTGCGTTGCCTTAGACGAAATGTTTCTAAGTGACATGATTTTTGAGTAACATCTCATCAAAGATTGCTACCTTTTTGCACTTTGGACTCTTCAGGGATATCATCGGTACAATGTAGCTCAGACTGTTTCGACATGTTTGGGTGAAAAATAGGACAATGCCTAGCGTAAATGTACCCATTCAGACACGTTGGAATAGTCAGTTTGGTCGCATCAGGAGCAGGATGAAAGTTACACCCCTTTGCAACTTTACACTACCTCCTTCTGACAATTTTTGGAGCAACAGAAAACCTTTCACCACAGGAAAAAGCCTCAGAGATATAAAAAAATGAGAGAGGTTATTGTAGAGGCACTCTATGTGATCGTGTTGCCTTAGATAGAATGTTTCTAAGTGACATGGTTTTCAAGTAACATATCGTCAAAGATTGCTGCCTTTTTGCACTTTGGACTCTTTAGGGATATCGTGGGTACAATGTAGCTCAAACTGTTTCGACATGTTTGTGTGAAAAAAAGGACCATGCCTAGCATAAATGTACCCATCCGGACATGTTGGAACAACTATTTTGGTCCCATTAGGAGCAGGACAAAAGTTACACCCCTTTGCAACTTTAAACTGCCTCCTTCTGATAATTTTTGGGGCAGCAAAAAACCTTTCACCACGGGCAAATGCCTTAGAGATATAAAAAACCGAGAGAGGTTATTGTAGAGGCACTTTATGTGATCATGTTGCCTTAGACAGAATGTTTCTAAGTGACACGGTTTTTGAGTAACATCTCGTCAAAGATTGTTGCCTTTTTGCAATTTTGACTCTTCAGGGATATCGTCGGTACAATGTAGCTCAGACTGTTTCGACATGTTTGGGTGAAAAACAGGACCATGCCTAGCATAAATGTACCCATTCGGACACGTTGGAATAGTCATTTTGGTCACATCACGAGCAAGACACCAAAAATGCAAAAGTTGCTTTGTGCAACTTGACAACATTGACACTTTTTTGCAACATGACTCAAAGACTCAAATTGACCCCAAATGACTCAAAGTGACTTAAAATCACCTTGATTTTGGTGCCCAATGTATATTATAGAGGTTGAGGTGCTCCTTATCATTCAAACATCTTAGATGAGCGCATAGGAAAGGAAAAATCTCTACGTTTCATCATCATGAGTGCCTAATATCAAGAGACTTTAATAGCTCAAACCTTAGCATGGAGTCCTAAGGCACATTTCATGTCTCCTTTCATCCATTTTGGCACCCTTATGTAGGTTTTTCAACTTGATTTGGCACCCTGTATGTGAAGGAAGATCTAAAGGCATGAAAGTGGATGTCGTATTGCAAGAGTTTGGATCATCAAAATTGAAAGAAATAAGTCTATTAAGCTTGGGTGCCCTTGGTCTTCTTTTCATTCATTATGAGTGCCTTGGGAGAATGGTATATAGGTCATCATCATGATTGGGTGCCCTGGATCCAGAGTGTTGGAGAGATCATCAAATGGTGTCTAGAGGCAGTAGGGTGAGTCATGAGTTTGGTCACATCAGTAGGACACCAAAAATGCATAACATGATGATGTAAAAATGTGTACATATGTGTAAAAATGCAGGAGGAAATAAAAAAAAGACAAACCTTACAAATTAATGTGCATACTTACAACTCAATGTAACATGACTTTAGAAAAATCAATGTGAATACTTACAAATTAATCCAATGAACCATCCAGGTCTACTCTACTCTTTATTGTGTCAAGTATTGCTTTATGGTCAGACTCACGCACCTTCCACAATATTTTGTTCAAAGGTCTACCCTGATACTTTATCAAATGAACATTGGATGCCACAACAAGGTTCGAGTAATGAAGAATCTTCCAATGCATGTCAAAGTCCTGAAATAGACAAATATTAACACTCTTATGTGGGTACCTTCTAAGCCATGTTCTAGTAATAACCACTGAGCCTGTAGGGTATTCGATGTTTTCTCCAGCTGTAACAGGGGCCTCCAATTTTTTTTGGCCTCAACACAACGACATAAGTAATAATTTGTTCCCTCTTCATTATCTTCATCTGCAATAACTGCATATAAATACCCTACATTGATATGTGTAGCAAATTAGATGAAATTAGTCAACATTACAAAAACACTACAAAGTAAGATGACATTACCTAGTTGAACTAGATGAAATTAAATGCATATACGTGCCCTATATTACCTGGTTGAACTAAATCTGATATGTGGTCAAAGTCAACTGACGATTCCATCTGTGTTAGTTCCAGTGCCGTCAGGGGTCGATACGTGTCAAGTGGGCTAAGATAACTTAACTGTCATTTGTCAACCCACTCCTTTGACTCGCACTCATCCCAGACTTGAATTGTACAGGAAGAACAAAAGCATGACATCTTTTGTGTATGGATACTCCATGAACCTGCAATTGAGCTTCTGAAATAGTGCATCTCATTTGATCATGTCAGTGTACAACAATCCTCATATGGTGCAAAGTTAGTATCATCTATTAACCAAAAAAATCTACAAACTAAAGACTTACCTTCATTACCTAGACCCATGGAAGCATTACACCACTCGACAATCAATTTTGCATCTGTCAACTTTGCATTGTCTTTATACTTTAACTCTTCTTGTGCTATGGCTCTTTTGATACATGCTCCTGCACCATCATGCTCCCCCTTTCCATGCCCGGCCTCACAAAAGTTCCACATATGTTGAATACCTATAAAATTATGCCTCCTACTCAGGCAATAGAAATTTCGCAAGTTCTTGAATTGTGACATACAATTATCCAACCATATGATATGCTGACTAAACGATATGCCCCTTCTAGCCAAATCATTGTAGAAAACCTGAAAGCAACCTTGCACGAACTCTGTAGAATGCATGTGATCATCACTAATATAGAAATTATACTCCCTTATGATCTTTCTGTCATCCTCTGTACTATCATTCGCATGAATGAATGCGATATGCACAAATATAGAAACTTGTGTGGAGTTGTGCACCTCACGCTGTGGCTGTAGACTGTAGTTCTCTACAAAGTCAACAACTGAAACAATGCTACCAACTAGAAATGTGTCCTTGCATTACTTGAATTGCAAGTCCAACCATCGAGCTCTATTGGCATGTCTTGCATACTCATACACTATGCTGTCATGAAATATAGGCATAAACTGATACACTGGAATCTTTTCAATAACTTATTCACACCTCTTTGCTTCTTTACCATTTTTTGTATTGTATGCCACCATTTTATACTTGCCAAAATCTACTAGTTCATTTCCAACCGCATGTGTTATTTCCATATGTTCACATATTGGCAAATGTTGCAAGCCACCACAACGATGACATGTGCCATCCAAGCATAATTTCTTGTAGAATATTTGACCTTCCTCTCTTTCACATAAAATTCTTGATATGAAGTCTCTTGAAGATGTTGGTGGGGCACATATGGCACAACCCTGCAAATCATTGTTAGTACGCATATCTAAACATATAGACCTATAAGCATCAAAATGGTTAGAAAATTCAATATGTAATATACAACAATAAGTAGTGCGTGTGTGATTTATCTTAACATAGAAAGGTTTTAGCAATTCAAAATATCTTTGAAAATTTTTAATTTGAGGATACTTCTCTAGAAATTTACCATAAAACTGTGTTTGAGTCTCATCCAAAAAATAATTAGGATGTGGCTCATGGTTCTGACTACTGATTCTCCTTCTTACCACATCCCTTTGATTCAGAGATACCCTTGTTTAATTCTTCCAAAAGTCTTCAATTAGTGATCTCAATGCTTCAATAATTGGTTTATCTTTTCGTGGTAGTCTCCCCGAGAACACCCATAATTCATTGGAATTAGTGTCCTCAATTCTTTGGTGTCTTCCAATGGCTCTTGATAAAGTTTTCCTATTAATTTTCAATTCTTGACTTGTCTTTCTGATGAGACGAGCTTTCCTTGTTTGACTACTTACTATAGTCGATGTAATCACACGCTGTGTTGCATTACTATCTTTTATGCGTGAGGTGTTACCCACACTCTCATACGCACTCATTAGATTCTTGACAATAGATTTTTCACTTGAAGCCTCTGATGTTCTCAACCCAAGAATCTTCATGATAGACCTATACTTTATACTTCGCATCATTTCAACAAATAGTTGACATCTTGTAGTCTCATTTAACTTTTCAAAGAACAATCTCCAAATCTTATTAGCATATCTTCTACAAGTGCGTTTTGGAATCTTACCTTCCATTGGCTGCAAAATATTCTCATCAATATCAATCAAATACTTTGGCTTTCTATGCAAAATTCTAGGTGGTGTCAAGTTAGGTAAATTCATCTCAACATTAGTAATTTCATCAATATTTAAATGAGATGGGTTAGATCCCTCGACCCTCAATCCTATCCCTAAACCCTTAACCCTCAACGTCAAATTCTAATCCCTCAACCCTTCACTCTAATCCCTCAACTCTAAACCCTATCCCTAAACCCTCAACACTATACCTTAAACCCTAATCCCTCAACCCTAACCCTAAACCTTGTCCCTAAACCCTAATCCCTCAACCCTCAACCCTAATCCATCATCCGTCATCCCTCAACTCTAATCCCTCATCCCTAAACCCTAAAAGCTATCCCTATTCCTAGTCCCTCAACAGGCTCGATACTATACCTTAAACCCTAATCCCTCTACCCTCGACACTCTTATTTAACCCTAATCCCTTGACCATTAACCCTATCCCTCAACCTCAACCCTCAACCTTGAACCCTCAACCCTCAACCCTCAACATTAAACCCTAACTCATCAACCCTAAACCCTAATCCCTCAAACCTAAACCCTATCCCTAAACCATCAACCCTCAACACTATACCTTAAACCCTAATCCCTATCCCTCAACCCTTAACCCTTAAAACTTAAACCCTATCCCTACACCCTCAACACTTGACACTATATCTTAAGCCTTAAACCCTCATCCCTAAAGCCTCAACCCTTAATCCTTAAACCTTCAACCCTAAACCCTATCCCTAATCCCTCTACCCTCGACACTCTAACCCTAACCTCAACATTAAATGCTAATCTATCAACCCTAAACCCTAATCCTAAACCCTCAACCCTCAGCACTATACCTTAAACCCTAATCCCTCAACCCTCAACCCTAAACCTTATCCCTAAACCCTAATCCCTCAACCCTCAACCCTAATCAATCATCCCTCAACTCTAATCCCTCATCCCTAAACCCTAAATGCTATCCCTATTCCTAAACCCTCAATAGAATTGATACGATACCTTAAACCCTAATCCCTTATCCCTAAACCCTCCAACCCTATCCCTAATCCTTACACCCTCCACACTCTACTTTAACCCTAATCCCTTGAACCTCAACCCTATCCCTAAACCCTTGACCCTCGAACCTCAACCCTCAACCCTCGACGTCAAACCCTAATCCATCAACCCTTAAATCTGATCCCTCAACTCTCAACCCTAACCCTAAACCCTAAACCCTAAACCCTCAACCCTCAACGTCAAATCCTAATCCCTCAACCCTTCACTCTAATCGATCAACCCTAAACCCTTTCCCTAAACCCTCAACACTATACCTTAAACCCTAATCCCTTAGCCCTCAACCCTAAACCTTATCCCTAAACTCTAATCCCTCAACCCTCAACCCTAATCCATCATCCCTCAACTCTAATCCCTCATCCCTAAACCCTAAATGCTATCCCTATTCCTACACCCTCGACAAACTCGATACTATATCTTAAACCCTAATCCCTTATCCCTAAACCCTAACCCTATCCCTAATCCTTATACCCTTCACACTCTACTTTAACCCTAATTCCTCGACCCTCAACCCTATCCCTAATCCCTTGACCCTCGAACCTCAACCCTCAACCCTCAACGTCAAACCCTAATCCCTCAACCCTTAACTCTGATCCCTCAATGCTCAACCCTATACCTAAACCCTAAACCCTAAACCGTCAACCCTCAATGCCAAATCCTAATCCCTCAACCCTTCACTCTAATCCCTCAACCCTAAACCCTCAACACTATACCTTAAACCCTAATCCCTCAACCCTAACCCTAAACCTTGTCCCTAAACCCTAATCCCTCAACCCTCAACCCTAATCTGTCATCCATCATCCCTCAACTCTAATCCCTCATCCATAAACCCTAAACGCTATCCCTATTCCTAGACCCTCAACAGGTTCGATACTATACCTTAAACCCTAATCCCTCTACCCTTGACACTCTTATTTAACCCTAATCCCTTGACCATTAACCCTATCCCTCAACCTCAACCCTCAACCCTCAACCCTCAACCCTCAACTCTCAACTCTCAACATTAAACCCTAATTCATCAACCCTAAACCCTAATCCCTCAAACCTAAACCCTAATCCCTCAAACCTAAACCCTATCCCTAAACCATCAACTCTCAACACTATACCTTAAACCCTAATCCCTATCCCATAACCCTCAACCCTTAAAACTTAAACCCTATCCCTACACCCTCAACACTTGACACTATATCTTAAGCCTTAAACCCTCATCCCTAAAGCCTCAACCCTCAATCCTTAAACTTTCAACCCTAAACCCTATCCCTAATCCCTCTACCCTCAACACTCTAACCCTAACCTCGACATTAAATGCTAATCCGTCAACCCTAAACCCTAATCCTAAACCCTCAACCCTCAACACTATACCTTAAACCCTAATCCCTCAACCCTCAACCCTAATCCATCATCCCTCAACTCTAATCCCTCATCCTTAAACCCTAAATGCTATCCCTATTCCTAAACCCTCAACAAACTTGATACTATACCTTAAACCCTAATCCCTTATCCCTAAACCCTCCAACCCTATCCCTAGTCCTTACACCCTCCACACTCTACTTTAACCCTAATCCCTTGAACCTCAACCCTATCCCTAAACCCTTGACCCTCGAACCTCAACCCTCAACCCTCAACGTCAAACCCTAATCCCTCAACCCTTAACTCTGATCCCTCAACTCTCAACCCTAACCCTAAACCTTAAACCCTCAACCCTCAACCCTCAACGTCAAATCCTAATCCCTCAACCCTTCACTCTAATCCCTCAACCCTAAACCCTATCCCTAAACCCTCAACACTATACCTTAAACCCTAATCCCTCAGCCCTCAACCCTAAACCTTATCCCTAAACCCTAATCCCTCAACCCTCAACCCTAATCCATCATCCCTGAAATCTAATCCCTCATCCCTAAACCCTAAATGCTATCCCTATTCCTAAACCCTCAACAGACTCAATACTATACCTTAAACCCTAATCCCTTATCCCTAAACTCTCCAACCCTATCCCTAATCCTTACGCCCTCCACACTCTACTTTAACCCTAATCTCTTGAACCTCAACCCTATCCCTAAACCCTTGACCCTCGAACCTCAACCCTCAACCCTCAACTTCAAACTCTAATCCCTCAACCCTTAACTCTGATCCCTCAACTCTCAACCCTAACCCTAAACCCTAAACCCTAAACCCTCAACCCTCAATGTCAAATCCTAATCCCTCAACCCTCCACTCTAATCCCTCAACCCTAAACCCTATCCCTAAACCCTCAACACTATACCTTAAACCCTAATCCCTCAGCCCCAACCCTAAACCTTATCCCTAAACCCTAATCCCTCAAACCTCAACCCTAATCTGTCATCCCTCAACTCTAATCCCTCATCCCTAAACCCTAAATGCTATCCCTATTCCTACACCCTCAACAGACTCGATACTATACCTTAAACCCTAATCCCTTATCCCTAAACCCTCCAACCCTATCCCCAATCCTTATACCCTCCACACTCTACTTTAACCCTAATTCCTCGACCCTCAACCCTATCCCTAAACCCTTGACCCTCGAACCTCAACCCTCAACCCTCAATGTCAAACCCTAATCCCTCAATGCTTAACTCTGATCCCTCGACACTCAACCCTATCCCTAAACCCTAAACCCTAAACCCTCAACCCTCAACCCTCAATGTCAAATCCTAATCCCTCAACCCTTCACTCTAATCCCTCAACCCTAAACCCTCAACACTATACCTTAAACCCTAATCCCTCAACCCTAACCCTAAACCTTGTCCCTAAACCCTAATCCCTCAACCCTCAACCCTAATCCGTCATCCGACATCCCTCAACTCTAATCCCTCATCCCTAAACCCTAAACACTATCCCTATTCCTAGACCCTCAATAGGTTCGATACTATACCTTAAACCCTAATCCCTCTACCCTCGACACTCTTATTTAACCCTAATCCCTTGACCATTAACCCTATCCCTCAACCTCAACCCTCAACCCTCAACCCTCAACTCTCAACATTAAACCCTAATTCATCAACCCTAAACCCTAATCCCTCAAACCTAAACCCTATCCCTAAACCATCAACCCTCAACACTATACCTTAAAACCTAATCCCTATCCCTCAACCCTTAACCCTTAAAACTTAAACCCTATCCCTACACCCTCAACACTTGACACTATATCTTAAGCCTTAAACCCTCATCCCTAAAGCCTAAAGCCTCAATCCTTAAACCTTCAACCCTAAACCCTATCCCTAATCCCTCTATGCTTGACACTCTAACCCTAACCTTGACATTAAATGCTAATCTGTCAACCCTAAACCCTAATCATAAACCCTCAACCCTCAACACTATACCTTAAACCCTAATCCCTCAACCCTCAACCCTAAACCTTATCCCTAAACCCTAATCCGTCAACCCTCAACCCTAATCCATCATCCCTCAACTCTAATCCCTCATCCCTAAACCCTAAATGCTATCCCTATTCCTAAACCCTCAACAGACTTGATACTATACCTTAAACCCTAATCCATTATCCCTAAACCCTCCAACCCTATCCCTAATCCTTACACCCTCCACACTCTACTTTAACCCTAATCCCTCGACCCTCAACCCTATCCCTAAACCCTTGACCCTTGAACCTCAATCCATAACCCTTAATGTCAAACCCTAATCCCTCAACCCTTAACTCTGATCCCTCGACCCTTAACCCTATCCCTAAACCCTAAACCCTAAACCCTAAACCCTCAACCCTAATCTGTCATCCCTCAACTCTAATCCCTCACCCTAAACCCTAAATGCTATCCCTTTTCCTAGACCCTCAACGGGCTCGATACTATACCTTAAACACTAATCCCTTATCCCTAAACCCTCCAACCATATCCCTTATCCATTAACCCTCATGATTAATAGCCTTAAACGTAAAAAAATTTAAGGGGAACATAACACGAGCGCGTTATAACGCGCTCGCGTTATGTCAAACATGACAAACAATAGACTTGCGGGAAAGGAAAAATGCAAAGCAAAACATAACGCGAGCGCATTATAACGCACTCGCATTATGTCTTGCTTTGGGAATCCCAAGCCTTGGGCTTGGGATTTTCTTTGGATTTCCAACCCAAAGGCTTGCAGTGCCTTATGAATAGTCACAGACGTGTTTTTCCATATTCTTCAAGATTTCACATAATTTCGTTCGTGCTAACCCTCAGATTTGCACGTGTTTCAAGGTTGAACAAATCAAACACTTGGGTAATGTTAGGCTTTCTCTTAGCTATTTGACGATGTGATTTTTTTCATATTTTAACAATGTTAAGCCTTTCATCTTTAATTTCTTTTGTTTGTGTGTCCGTTTTTAGGCAAAAACCACTGTTTGGTCTTTTTTTCATTGTAAATTAACTATTCATTCAAATTTCAAAAAAATTACATATTTAGAAACTAGACTCCATTCTGCAAATATTAAAAAAATAAAAAAATAATTTTCAATTAGGTTTCAAAATTTATAGGGGTAGCACGGCCAAAATTCTATTTTTTAGGATGTGTCCACTTTGAAAATTAGTAAAAAATCAAATATTCATCAAAAAATTATCAGAAAAATCAGGCATAAACTAAATGCTATTAGCTAATTTCTCACTGAAGCAATTTTAAAAATACTAAAAAAAAGTTGACCTTTTGAGGGAGCCACAAAACATGCTATGTTATGTTTTTTTGATAGAAACAACACCAATTTCTGTGGCTCCCTCTTTTGAACCCCTTAATCTATGCCATTTTCAAAACAAAATAGTAGTTTAGAAAGTAGACTCGGAGTACTACGAACATTGTTTTGGTTGCATCTCTAAATTTTGAGTGTAACTATGCTCAATTTCTCATCCAGGGCTAGTATTTCCTGATTTCAGAAAAAAAGTGGCCACTTAAGACCCCTTTTTGGCCCCCCATGTTCTTGCACTTACCCATGAGGGTGACATGTGGGTGCATGTTCCTGAGTTTTTGCTTAACCGGCTTAGCGCCTGGAAATAATGACAAGTGATGCATTATGAGATTCAGATCTAGCCCTGGCATATTTGCATATGACTAAGAAAACTTGATTTATTTCCTTTTGAAGAATTCAGTGAACTCTGGTTTTTCCTGTGCAGTTAAGGATTGTGCCATATGGATGATCCTTGGATTGTCACATGTGCCGATGTTGATCTATTCTACTGGTTCCATTAAAATTGAAGATCTCTCCTGATGTGTTAGATTGGGAAGAGGGTCAAGCCTTTCATCCTTCGGCGCCTCAAAGAGGTTTTCACCATTGGATACGTCTTTCATATTTTTACTATTTTGATGATCTAACACTGCCAGAGAGTAGTTTTCAATGTTAGATCCATTTTTCATTTTTATATTTTTGAGACTGAAAGGCTTGGCACTCTCTCCAAAATAAACCCTATCATTGAGTTCTATGGTGTAGCCGGCCTTGTGATCCCCTGCAGGTAGATGGTCCCTAAGCTCGAGATAGTCTATGATGGCTTCATCATTTTGAAAGGTACCGAGCTCAGGGGTAGTGTCTTTTAAGTCCCAATCTATGAGTTCCAGATGCACTAGTGGTAGAGGGTCATTGGGTTGGTTTGGTTTGAGGGTATTGATGGTCAAGATGGATGAGTGAAGGTGGTCATTATAAGCATTGACAATGCCTGCCATGGTACTCTCCACTAGTTGATCTATCAAGTGCGGTATCATTCTTTCCTCACAAATCTCGCTATTGTTACCATATGGGTCGAACTCTAGAGGTCGACCCCTTGGACTTTGTCTCTCATTAGTGGTATGGGTAGGGTCATACTCATGGACCACATCAATATCCTTCTTGTCACAAGATAGTTCAGAGAGGCTATCCCATTCATATTCATTGGAGTCAACCTCACTCCATCCTTGTAGTGGGTGAATTTGATCTACTAGGTTAGTAGCAGATGTTTCTAGTTATTTTCCTTTATGCTTATATGTTCCTTTGGTCTTTACATTGCTGGTGTAGTCTAGCCCTGGAGTGTCTTGAGCTATTAAAGTATGAGGTTGGATAGGTTCGGTGGTACCATCCATTCTCAAGCTGAAGGGCCCATGACTTTCATACCCCATTCTCTGTAGTATTGAGAATCCTTGACCATACTTTTAAGTTTGTACTATGGAGCGATGGTCTTGTTTCTTTGGAAAGACTGTCTTATCTTTATATAACCATTGTAGGATGTCTTTTTCATCACTCTCATCTTCAAGGCTTCCCCATTTGATAAATGGACCTGTAGTAGTTTCTAATGCCTTGGGTTTTCTCATGGAAGGCTTTCCATAGGATTTGGGGGAGAGAGGGAGTTGAGCTAAGCAAAAGGATTAGGCAATTGTGTATTCACTAAGACCATTATCTTTGAGCTTGGGGCTGGATTGGGGTGCCTTTGATGTGGAAGGGAGTGAAGTTGGGTCAACATGAGATGAAGATGAAGCAGAGGCGCGGTTATTGGGAATTACAACGTCAAGTTTGGATTGTACAAAGTTGTAATATTGGAACGGGTTGGAATCACCTTGGATGGTGATTTTGTGGCCTTCATGGGGGAATTTGATGCATTGGTGATAGGTAGATGGTACCGCCTTCATAGAATGTATCCAAGGTCTTCCAAGGAGAATGTTATATGCAAGCTCCATATCAAGTAATTTGCATACTACATCTGTTACTAGAGGTCCCACTATGATAGGTAAAACGACAGTTCCCTTTGAAGTTCTTTCCTCTATATTATAAGCTTTGATGGTGATTTTTTTTAGGGTCGATAGCATTCTCTAAAAACCCCAATGTAAGGATTAACTTTAGGGTACAAATATTTAAACCGGCTCCTCCATCGATTAGAACCCTTTTGATTTTGTGCTTGTGGATGAAGGCTTCTATGTGGAGAGATGCATTATGAGGTTGAGTAATGGACATGTCATCCTTTTCAGTGAATGACAGGAAATAAGGTATGGTAATATGACCTACCATGGTCTGAAATTGCTCTTCAGTGAGGTTTGTTGGGACAGTAGCTTCAGAAAGAGCTTGGTCAATTATGGCTCTATGAGATGGGGACAAATGTAGAAGTTCCAAGATGGAGATATGTGTGGGTGTCTTGTGAAGCAGGTCTAGGACATTGTACTGGTTGGACGGAGAGGATGGCTTGGATGGGACTCCCTTAAGAGTAACCTGTCCACCGCGAGTGGTGACATTGCAATCTGGGGTTTTGTTTATAGTGATTACATTGACATGTGAATCACTCTCTGTAATGTGGTTAACAACATAGTCAAATGATACATTAGTATAATTAGAGTTGTTAGTTCCACTATTGTTTTCATTGGAAGACCCTCCCTCCTCATAGCTGGGAAGTGGATCATCTTGAATGCTAAGTGATCCTCATTAGAAGCATGTCCATCAAGTGATACTTTTTTCTAGTCTAACAAGTCTTGAATGACATGTTTGAACATGAAACTGTCATTGGTTTTATGTCCCTTGTTCTGATGATAGTCACAGAAGTCACTGTCATTTCACCAAGGAGGTTTGAATTTTGGTTCATAATCCCACACCGTTGGAAGTGTTATAAGTTTATTGGATATTAGCTTCTGTAGGGCAGTTTCCAATGTTTCTCCTAGAGGTGTGAATTTTCTCCAAGGAGGATAGTTTGTAGGCCGTGAATCAGTGTTTCATGGTTTGTTTTGTGCAGGGTTATTTTGTGGGCTCAATAAGTTGAAAATTGGTTTCTTTGGCGCCACATTTTTGGCATCAACCACCCCATCATTCATGATGTTCTTGTTCTTTGTCTAAAATCACAGTTTATCTGTGTTGACAATTGCGCCAGGAGTGTCCTTGTAGAGTTTGACTTGACCTTTTGCTATCAAAGCCTTTTCAATGAGTAAAGCCATCTCAATGACCTTACTAAAAGAAGTGGGGCATTGAATTTGGATTTGGTAGCTTAGGTCAGCATGTAGGTTGTGGATAAACATCTCAAGCATTTGTTTTTCTAGTATGTGATGTGGGCATTTGCTTTCCAATTGTCTCCATCTTTGTAAGAAAGAGGTGAACAATTATCCACCCTTTTGTTTAGTGTTACAAAGATCTAATAAGGAGATGTCATGCTCTATGTTGTTTGAAAAGTGTGTGACAAACTTATCCACTAGTTTGTTGAAGGTTTGAATACTGGGAGATAGTCAAGAGAACCACTCCATAGCTTGTCCTCCCAAGCTCCTTGGGAATAGTCACATGAGATAGGTGTCTGTTGTTCTCAAAATCAGCTACGCTCATTTTAGTAGACAACCCCTACGAAACTTGTCCATTTCATATCCTACGCTCTAAGTTTGGAAATCAAGACAAGTACTCTTAGCCTCATGCAAAGTCATATGACATCCTAGAATAGTTGGCGACATTCCCTCAAGTCGATTCCTCAAAATTCATGCAAATCGATTAGGTTGCAAACTGATCAAAATATCAATTTTGATCATTTTAGGGTGTTAGTAAGTTTTTGAAACTTCATGTGCAATAGTGGTCAAAACTACCGCTCTTGCATATCCTTGTTACATCCTATGTGTAATTTCAGCAAATTCTGCCGCTCTTACATACTTTTCTATTTTTGTGTTAAGTCGGCCAAAAATGCCGCTTTTGCAAGTTAGTCTTGTTTTTTATTTAAACATGTCTGAGCGATGATTTTCGCCATTGTTACATGTTCTTTGTTGAAGGAAATATGCAAAGATGCTAATTTTTACTGTCATTGCAATGTGGATAACACATGTTGTGTCAACAGTTTTCACCGCCCGAGTAGGATCTTGCAAATCACGTATTTCAGTGGCATTTATTGCCACTCGTGTTGGCTTTATGATCTTGTCTTTTAAACATTTTTAACATGTAAACTCATTTTATTTTGTTATTTCTTTTTCCCTAAACCTTACAATCGACTCTTGAGACCTTCCTAGGATTTCTCGATCACGTTGATTCCAGATTTGGACAAATTTTGGGTCACTAAGGTTGCGCTTAGGGTTTCAGCTTATTGTCAGAGGTAGGTTGTTATTTTTTTGTTTTCAATTTCTATTTTAGATTAGGGTTTCATTGATCCTTTAAAATGATTGTTTTGTAACTTTATTGTTTGAATTTATAGTTTGTTTACCAAGCTTTTGAAAAATCTTTGTAAAGCGTTGTGTTTCTAATTGATATCGTCATTTTTTTTTAGTCTTAGGTTTTTCTATTTGTAAACTTGTGAGTATCGTTGGTGAAAATCACCTACCGTTACTTGTGCTTTGTGTTTTGATTACCCACGTGCAAGGGCGGTTAAAATCGACACCCTTACATGAAGTCTTTGAAGAAGCGATATGCACCATTGGTGGATTATGCCAACTGAACACCAAACACAATCACCCTACACATGTAATAGCGGCAGAATCCACCGATCCTACATGTAACTTGCAATTCTCTCCCTCATGCGATGTCGGCAAAATTTGCCGCTTCAACATAAGAACTTGTTTCACATGCAAAAGCGGTTAAAATTACTGCCAATACACTTGTATTCAACCCACATGCAGGGTCAGCAAAATTTTCCACCCTGACACCTATAATACATCCCTTTAATGCAAGGGCGGCAAATTTTGTCACCCGTGCATTCACTCTCTCAATTTTTTTGTAACTCTGAGAGATTTTCAACTTTGCTTTCCTGAGCCCTCTTTCTTTCATTTTTTGACCCGCTTGCACTATAGTCATTTCAAATGTATCCCCATAGTCATGATTGTCGACATGCAATTTTCCCAGATTACCAGTATTTCCCCTAATTGCATGATCATGGATTTTTGTTGCAGTTTCTTCTGCGGATTTTCTCTCTTCGCTGACATCCTTTTGGTGTTAGCTTTTTCAGATGAATGAGTTGTCTCCAAAGAAGTTGAAAGCAATGAAGTATAAGTATCAGGGTGTTTTTCCAATCACCTTGGTTAGTTGGTGACATTCCCTCTAGTCAATTCCTCAAAATTCGTGCAAATCGATTAGGTTGCAAACTGATCAAAATATCAATTTTGATCATTTTAGGGTGTTAGTAAGTTTTTGAAACTTCATGTGCAATAGCGGTCAAAACTACCACTCTTGTATATCCTTATTAGCTCCTATATCTCATGCTCCAGTTCTAGTTTGTCCTAATTATACCAAGGATTTTGTAGTATATAGTTATGCTTTTGAGCATACAGTTTCGTCCATTCTTGTTCAACAGAATGAAGGTGTGGAATCTCCCATTTCATTTATGAGTTGTCCTCTAAAGGCTGATGAATTGAAATATTCAAATATGGAGAAACATGCTTATGCCGTGGTCAAGGCGGTAAAGCATTTTTGGTTCTATATTTTGAATTCACACACTGTTGTTTTGGTGCCTGATACAACAGTAAAGTTGATTTTGACTCAACAGGAGTTCAGAACCAAAAGAGGCAATTGGATTTCCAAGATTCAAGAGTTTGATATGTATATCAAACCTACCAAGCTTGTACGTGGTAGAGGTTTGTGCTAGTTGATTGCCGACAATATACCAAAAGAGACAACAGATGAAGAAGAAGAAGTTGAGGATATGTTGATTGTTCTTTTTGTCACTACTACAGATGAGTGGTATTCAAATATTTCTCATTTTCTTACCTATGGTGAGTGTCCTTCTCATCTATCCTATAAGAAAAAGAGAACAATCAAATTGAAAGCTGCGAACTATGTCCTATGGGACAATGGTTTGTATAAAAGAAGCCTTGATGGAGTTTTTCTCCGTTGTGTGGATAAAACACAACAAAATAGACTTCTAGAATATTTTCACAATTTATCTTGTGGAGGACATTTTTCCACACCTGTGACGACTCATAAGATTTTGTGGGCTAGGTACTATTGGCCGACATTGTTTCAGGATGCGTACAATTGGGTACGTAGGTGTGAGTTGTGTCAACAGTTTGTTGGAAGGCCTAAGTTGGCTGCATTACCTCTCAAGCCAGTTGTGATTGAAGAACCTTTTCAACAATGGGGTATTGACTTCATTGGTTTTGTGAACCCACTGTAAAGTGTGAGACACAACTTTGTTCTCACCGCAACTGATTATTTTACCAAGTGGGTGGAGGCCATCCCAGTTAAGCATGCCACTTCTAAAGTGGTATGTAATTTTCTTAAAGAAAACATTATTTCCTGGTTTGGAGTCCCAAACAAAGTTATAGTAGATAATGCTACTTGTTTCTCTTCCAATGAGATTACTGGCTTTTGTTATGAACATTGGATCATTCTTGCTCACTCTTCAGACTATTATCTGTAAGGAAATGGTCAGGCATAATCTAGTAACAAAAATCTGGTTACTATTATCAAGAAACTGGTGGAAGATAATCAAAGAACTTGGCATAAAGCGTTGTTTGATGCTTTATTGGCAGACAGGATTACCCCAAAAGGGCAATAGGTATGTTACCATTTTAGATTTTGTATGGTCTGAATGCAGAAATACCTATTACTTTGGAGTTGTTGGCACTGAAGTTGGCAAATGTAGTAGAAGATAGAACTTTTGAAAGTTCTATTGACAAAAGATTCATGTACCTCACTAAACTTGAAGAACAATGAGCTATGGTAGTAGATCATATTTCTGAACATCAAAGTTAGGTGAAGAAGCTTTTTGACAAGAAAGCAAGGGCTCGTGATTTTCAAATTGGAGACCAAGTCTTGTCATGGGAAAAGAGGAGAGAACCAAAAGGAATGCATGGGAAGTTTGATTCCTTATGGAGAGGCCCATTTATCATTCATCAACTTTGTGGTGAAAATAGATTCTTGTTGGAATATCTGGATGGAACAACATTCTTGCTGCCTCACAGTGGACAACATCTGAAGCACTTCAATCCTTGAAGTATCAGATAAGTTTATTTGTACATTTGTATAGTTTTGCATTTTATTTTTGTGTTTTTGTTTAGTCTTTTGTGTCTTTTTCTTTTTTGGTAGCTTGACCCTATGGCCCAATGGGATGGATGAAGGCACTTAGAGACTGGATTCTTCTCCCTTTGATCATTTCAAAGTTTGATCGATGGAAGATCCCCAGTTAGAGCCAGCTATTGTTCTCAAAATTAACTATGCTCATTTTTGTAGACAACCCCTACGAAACTTGTCTATTTCGTAGCCTACACCCTAAGTTTTCCAATCAAGACAAGTACTCTTGGCCTCATGCGAAGTCATATGACATCCTAGAATAGTTGGCGACATTCCCTCAAGTCGATTCCTCAAAATTTGTGCAAATTGATCCTTTAAAATGATTGTTTTGTAACTTTATTGTTTGAATTTATCGTTTGTTTATCAAGCTTTTGAAAAATCTTCGTAAAGTGTTGTGTTTCTGTTTGATATCATCATTTTTTTAGTCTTAGGTTTTTTCCATTTGTAAACTTGTGAGCATCATCGACGAAAATCACCGACCGTTACTTGTGCTTTGTGTTTTGATTACCCACATTTAAGGCTGGTTAAAATCATCACCCTTACACAAAGGCTTTGAAGAAGTGATATGCACCGTCGGTGGATTATGCTGACTGAACACCAAACACAATCACCCTACACATGTAATAGCGGCAGAATCCACTGATCCTACACGTAACTTGCAATTCTCTCCCTCATGTGATGTCGACAAAATTTGCTGCTTGAACATAAGAACTTGTTTCACATGCAATAGCAGTTAAAATTACCGCCAATACACTTGTATTCAACCCACATGCAGGGTTGGTGAAATTTTCCACCCTGACACCTGCAATACATCCCTTTAATGCAAGGGCGGCAAATTTTGTCACCCGTGCATTCACTCTCTCAATTTTTTCTAACTCTGAGAGATTTTCAACTTTGCTTTTCTGAACCCGCTTTCTTCCATTTTTTGACCCGCTTGCGCTCTAGTCCTTTCAAGCGTATCCCCATAGTCGTGATCATCATCATGCAATTTTTCCCAGATTACCAGTATTTCCCCTAATTGCATTGTTGTAGTTTCTTCTGTGGATTTTCTCTCTTCGCCAACATCCTTCTGGTGTTAGCTTTTTCAGATGACTGAGTTGTCTCCAAAGAAGTCGAAACCAATGAAGTATAAGTATCAGGGTGTTTTTCCAATCACCTCGGTTACTTCCAATGTTGATGACATTCGGGATATAGAGATTGGCCATGTGGACATGGCTGAGTTTGTGGAAAGAATTGTTGCAAGTATAAGGATAACCAGTGTTGTCATTGATGTCAACATACTCATATTGCATTAATGAGAAGGATTGGATGAGCTGTGTGCTGAGGATATTGAGGAAATTAGCCTCAATCAGGAACAGTGAAGAACAGTGATGACATTAAGGTAAAAGTCCAAGATAAGATGAAGATCAGAGGATGTGGTTTAAAGCATTTTCAAATATGAGTCTTGAGATGCTCCAGTCAAGATTTCAGAGGTCCGCATGAAGATCTGAAGAAGTTATGGTCGCCCTAGTAGAACCAGTTTTGGTAGATGTTCAGTGGTGACAGAGTGTCACAGATTGGTCCGGTGAGCTCCGTAATTGCATTATCTCATTCTGCGGATTGGAGGGAGTGTTGAAGAAGTCAGTGTGAAGTGACAACTAGATTTGTTCATGGTTTGGAGGTCTAGAAGCACCTTTTTCATTGTGACAGTGGCGACAAACTGTGTTCTTGAAGTTCCGGATGAAGAAGAGAAGAATCCAGTAAGTTGATAAAGCGCAGATGTTCTTGGTGACTCAGGAAAGGTTTTGGTGATCCTTGGATCATGCACAATTCTTATTAGTGGTCCGCATTGAAGTTAGAGTTTGGATTTGATGTAAAGACCACCGGTTATTGGTGTTCTTCCTGAGACTGGCCGACCAGATGTATTACATGTCTTGCGGATGATCTTGTAGGTGTTTGCTGACTTAGATGATTGTTCCTAAGTTGATGCCTTGTATAAATAAGGGATTGTGAATTCATTTTGAAGTGTGTCTTGGTGTGATGAGTGTGTGGTAGTGAAGAGGAGCGCGAAAGGAAGAGCAGAAGTTTTTGGGCTTAAATGGAACTGATCCAGGCATGGTAAAGATGTCAATCTCCAATTCAAGTTTGTGATACTTGTTACTTTGTAGACAGTGTGTCTCTTGTAGGCAGTGAGCCTCTTGTGAGAAGTGTGCTCAGGCAGTGAGCCCTATTTGGCATGTGCCATCTATTTTTCTTATTCTTCTAACAGAGCATAATCCTTGGGTTAATCACCCCATGGTTTTTCCCTTGACCAAGTTTTCCATGTCAAAATCTTGGTGTCTCATGTTGATGTGTATCTGCTCTGGTGTTTATGCTTTATGCTTTCATGAATGATTAATTGCTATGCTATTAAATAACAAAGTGGATTTAAGTGTTTGAATTGGAAGCAAGTTTAGGATAACTGATTCACCCCCCTCTTAGTTATCAACAAGAACCAAGTCCAGTAACCCTAGTTCTACAATGAAGAAGATTGTCGATAGTAACATTCATTTGGTGTCATCTTTCCTGGTGGCAGCTCATAATACAGAGTTTGTTCTTCAATGCGCTTAATTCTATAATAGAGACACTAGGGCAGTGATGGATACAAATGGCAATGTGATAATCAGATTGGATCCAGAATTCATTGATAAAGTTTTCATGTGTCCTGCTGTTACAGAAGTTATAAAACTAGATTTTGCTGAAGCTCAAAAAGAATATGACAAAAATTCTGAGAAGGCTAAGAAGATAATCAACACTAACTAGCTTAAGACTTCAAGGTCAAACTTATCCAGGTGGCCGAGGAGTTTTCCCAGAAGTGATTTTATTGAAGAATTTGGTGATCTCATAACTCTTCTTAGCAGGAGAAGGGGGCTGTCTTCTTCCTCACTTTTTTATGAGTGGATGTACCCTTTTATCAAGGTTATAATTCAAGGCAAACAAGCCATCTTTTGGGGTGAGCAAATCAGCAATGCTCTTCATGAGAAATTGACTAAAGTATCCACTACCTTCAAATTCTATATGACTTCTTACCTTGTGTATATAGTAGCCTCCATGAGGATCTTTCCTGGTTTGACATCTGAAGGAGATAGGAGAGTGGTTCTTGTATATCAGTACTATCCTCAACTGACATTGAAAGGTTCTATTCACCACTTTACGAGGGTAAATGATGCTTTCTTCGCAGTGTTCTTGTGTCTTTTTGACCCTTAGCTAGAGCAAAGAAGAGTTTCATATGAAGCTTGGTCAATGGTGAATGATTATGGATGCATGTTCTTACAATTTCCTACTTTCTCATATTTAAGGGTTGGCTTTTTCCAAGGTTATCCTTATATGTTGCCACAGTTTCCTTCAGAAAAACTTGTTCTAATGGAATTAGGTAGACAAATGATTGTCGTACATAATAAACAAATGGAACTCAAGAAACCAGGATTCAGATTTCTAGTTGAAATTGGCAGGTTTTCAATATCAACTGTTGCAAAGGCTAGAGCCATGGAAACTGAAATGCAGCTAGTGACCATGAAATAGTTCAAACAAAGACCAAGGTTTGATTATAGGGGTGTAAAAGATAAGATCAAGATGAAGACCTAGTTTCATGAACCCATGGTTGAAGACATCTGGGTGGACTTGAGGACAGAGGAAGATATAAGAAAATTGGACTATAGCAGGTTATCTCTGGAATAGATTGAATATCTGGGATTGGCTGATATCCCTGAAGACCTAGTGGATGACGAAGAGTTGATTGATTCTAGATATAACATTGAGCAGGTTGCTGATTCTCCTCTTCCTCCTATTCAATGGTCTCAGAAAGAATTGATTTCTCTAAGGAAAAGGTTTGAACCTATATTGGCTAACACCAACAAGTGGTTAACAAATAAGGGAATTACTTTGAAAGAATTCCTTATAGGATCAAAGACTAAAATCCACGAACAAATAGGTAAGAAGGTGGAGAATAGGATGAAGAATAAGAATGGCATTCCCTCTTCTTCCAAACCACATAAAATTGGGATCAAATTTGTGACAAAGAAGTCAAAGGCTGTAGAGAAAGAATTTGAGGTAGAAGATATGGAAATTGAGAAACAAAATACTAATGAGCTAGCTACCGAGGAAATGGAGGTTGAAAATAGATTGACAGAAGGACAAAGAGATGAAGTTTTGTCTCCACGGGAGAATGTACAATAGGAAATGGGAGTTTCTTCTCCTTTGTTTGATATACTTGTTTTAGTTCCTCTGTCTGTTTCACCCATTGACATCCCCTTTTTTGATTATCCATCACCTTCAAAATAATTTTTGATAATCCTTAAACTACTTTTGATGATGTTCTTCGTTCTTCTGGGTCTATTCCTAGTCTGTCCTCCTCATCTTTTGATATTAGAGATTCTTTGATATTTGATCACTTTGTAATGGGTTCTGAACAAGTCTCTAATGTGAATGTGTCAGGTGCAGTGTTTACTAATACTCCACCTATTGTTTCTACTTCCAGTGCTAGTGCAGTTCCAGAAACACCAACAATGGAAACGGACCCTAATGTGAGTACTTCTGTGCTTCCTCCATGGTTGTCAGTATATACACTTAAAAGAAAGAAACAAGCCATCTCTCCAGATGACTGTGATTTTAGTAAGCTAGTGCTTGCTAAGGCTAAGACCCCAAAGAAGCCAAAAATTCTTTCAAGAATGTTGGGAGACAAAGGACACAAATCTCTGGAGATTGCAAGGCCCCCATAGGATGCCACCATAGAAAATTTCAGTATGAATGACTACTCTATTTCTAGGGTAGAGCTAGGCAAAATAACACATGAAAGTGCAAAGACTGATATGCAGTCAGCAGTGGATATTTTGATTCAGAAGTTTGACAAAGAAAAAGAGATGAAAGATCATTATAAAGCAATGGTAGAACAATTGACTGCAGTGGTAAGGAAGATTAGTTTGAATTTTGAATCAGTGACACTTGAGGCCATTTCTGCAGAAGATCCTATCATCCAAAAAGCTAAAGAGACTCATCTTAAGGGAAAAGTGCTTGAAGAATATTTGGAAAGGATGCACACACAAGGAATCTCTCTTCTTACAAAGCTAGTTGAGAAAACAAGCAAAATGGAGAAAATCAGAGCAAAACTTGATGATTTGATTGATGTTATTTCTCAGGATATTGAGCATTTAGAACAGAATCATGATAAGTGGGTAGAGATGAGGAAGCTGAAAATAAGTGCTTTAATATCAATTGGTGTCATTCCAAATAGGGATTCATATACTGAAACTAAAGAGGCATTGACATATCGGAGCTGTGTGCTAAAAGATCTGATCAATGACCTAGAAACTGCAAGGAAACTAAGTGACCAAAGTGATGTTAGTCTCTTTCACAAGTTAGAGGAGATGTCGTGCAATTTGGTGTCATAGGATAATCAATTTCTTTCTGCAGAAGAGATGATCTAGGAATTTGAGAATATGTTTCAAAAGGAGTTTGAGGACAAAACATTTTCACTAGCCTCCATGGATAATATTCTTGATAATCAGTTAACTTTGGATAATCTGAAGGCCAAGTTAACTAACCATGCAAAATTAATTACCACGGTCAGAGATGCAATAGTTAGAGCCTAGATGATTTTCAAGAACACAATTAGTCTGGATAGTCTTGGGATGCAAGCAGCGTTCACCAAGTATGATTGCCACATGAAGAAAGAAGGCAATGCAAGTTAAAGCAACTTTTTCATTACTTAGTTTATTTTCTACTTTTCAGATGTACTTTTGAAATAATTTTGGACATATTTACATGTACTTTTTTAATATGTAATTACATGTAAAAACATAGGAAGTGCCAAATCAAAAAGGACTCCTTTGTTGAATATGTCATAGTTAGTTTTCTTTTTCCTATTTTTTTTCTTGGTTTCTCTTATAAATAAAGAGCACCTCCATTGTAATCATGTTTTAGTTATTATAGCGAAACTCTGCCAAATTGAAGAGAATTTTGAGACTTTGTGTTCAAATTGTAAACCATATTTTATCAAGTGAATAGAAAAGCAAGCAATCTTTCAATCTTTGCATTCGAATAACTTGTGGTGTATTGGAAATTGTTCTTATGTCTTTTTCCTTATACTATCTTATCTACTTGATCAAATTGTAGTGTAAGTGTGAATAATCTAGGAGATGTTCTAAAGCTAATTTTGGAGACTTTGTGCTGCAACAATTATCTTTAGTTTGTGATTTTATGTTTGAAGTAAAAGATATTGGAAAGACTTTGAGCTGCTATTATTTTTTGTGATCATATGTCTTATTGTAGCATTCGGTGAAGACTTTGAGCTGCACCTTATCCTACTTAGTTCTAAATTGTAAATCAGTAAAAGGAGCAACGATAGACTTTGTGCTCTCATGGGTTTCTTGGTTATTTAGATTTGTATTGTGAAAGTGCTCTTTTATATTGTAAACATCATTTCTGAAAAAAAGGAGAAATGAATGATATGGTCTCACCCCGAAGTTAGTATTTAGTGTAAATAAGTTTGTAATAGTTAATAGGGAACCTCCCCTTGCTGAGAGAAGAGATTTATCTCATTACACTATGGTTGATATAACCATTTTGCCTTCAGTTAGTTGAAGACAAAATATTCACCCAACAGTTTTTGGCGACTCTATTGGGGAAGGAACGCGTAACTTGAACCCTCACGCTCTAAGTTGAAGCACTACAGTTCTTTTCCATTGTTTCAAGATTTTTCAAAATGTCGTTGAGTACATTTCATTCTGGAAGATTCACGGTATACAAGAAGAAAGAGAGCTCAAGGTATTATTGATCATGTATTTGAGTTGATGCAGCAAAATAACTTTGGTCTTTTGCCTCCACGACCTCGACTTCAGCGAACTAGGAGTTTTCCTTCTACTAATGCCCAGTCTCCAATACTAGGTGACGCCTCTAATTCTAGTACTAATAGAGTTTTGTCTATTCATATTCCACAGAGGTTTGTTATCCCACCCTTTAATCAGTGTACCATGGTAGCTCAAGGCCCTTGGGGTAACACTTTTGGTCCTGTGAATTTAACTCCACCATTGCATGGACTACCTCGTAGTTCGAGGAAGAATTTTCCTAAGTTCTATGGTGATGGGAAAGTCCACCTAGATGAACACATTGCAGCTTTCTACATAGCTTGCGGTGTATTAGGTGTGGAACATGAAGATGTAGTAGTAAGACTTTTTGTGGAAACACTGCAAGGTGCTACTGTAGATTGGTTTTACCATCTTCAAGCTCAAACTATAACGAGTTGGAACACTCTCAAGACCAAGTTTGAAGCTAGGTTCAAACCTGTAGAAGATGCACATGCCTTGTTAGAATAGATAACATAGATGAAGAAAGAGCCACATGAACCCATGCGAGATTTCATCGCTAAGTTCAATAAGCTGACAAACAGGATTCCTACAACCGCTCAGCCAACATCAAAGAATCTTAAGTGTTTCTTTATCAATACTCAGCTTCCCGAGGTGAGATTTCTACTAAGGCGGGCTGGCCTCACAGATCTTCCTGCAACTCAAATTTTGTCTACTGAAGTTGAAGATGATCTTATCCTTACAGGTAATATAAGAAGAGATTCTAAAAGAAACAAAGGTCCTTCTGCTGATAATTCTTCCACAAGCAACACAGATCCTATGGTACAAAAGTTAGCAAATGAGTTGCTAGCTCTGAAAAGGAAAATGTCACAAGGTATGCCTGCCCCTCCTTATTAGGATATACCAAGGAGAACATTTCCTAACAATTCATATCAAGGCAATGCTGCTAGAAATCAAGGGCAACAAAATCGCCTTCCACCCACACAGGGGAAGCTCGCCATTGAAGCAACACCGGTCAACTCAATAGTTGGCTATTATGAAGAAGAACATGACCATTCTTTCCAACTTCAGTTAGACCAGGAGAATGATTCTAATCTTTTTACAGAAGGAGAAGAAGAATTAGTTGGCGACTCTACCATCGGCTTTCTGAATTACCAAGATGAAGCCAAAAAAGAAGGGAAAGTATATGATGGAGCATATGCTATTTTTACTAGGTCCCAAAATTAGTTAAACCAACAAGATGATAAAGGAAAGGCAAGAGAGGAACCTCAGCCAGTGATCTTAATTGCCAAACGGGGAACCTATTGCCTTTTCAATTGAAGGACCCGGTTGGCAATAAGCAAGTAAGTACATCTAACAATCCTGTATCTTCTACTTCTATCCCTCAGACCAGTACTACCCCTAATAAAACTTAGAATGATGGATTTCCTTCCTCTATATCTAGTTCATTTCATCTATTTGACATAATAGATCATGCTAGGAAGACCAAAATCCAAATGTTTGAGGTTGAGTATTTACAAGCTAATCCCAAATAGTTTGATAGGTTAGATAAATGCGTCAAAAACAAGACTGTCCCTACAGGACAAGACCTTCATAAAGTTGCCCATGATTGCTCAAAGAACAAATCCACCCAAAATAATCTTGTCACTACTCCCCGTGTTGCCCCAGGAAAAAAAGAACCTTTCTATGTTTCTCTATTGGTAAATGGTCATAAGTTGAGCAATTACATAATAGATTCTGGGGCCTCTGATAATGCCATGCCTGCCAAAGCTACAGATGCCCTTGGCCTCACCTTAACTAAGACCTTTGGGAGATGTTTCTCCATGGAAAATAAGCAAGTGACATTGTTGGGCCAAATCAAAGATGCCCAATTTGCATTTGCAGCCTTTCCAAACAAGAGGATTAAGATGACCGTCCTAGTGGCTGATGTTCCAGTCTCTTATGTTATTCTACTCAAGCGTAATTTTTGTAAAGATGTGGGTGGAGAAATGAACATGGACATGTCTGAAGAAAGGATACCTATTAAAGGCATCATGCAAAATTTCTTCTTGAGAAAGAAGCAAAATATATTGTTACCCAAACGGCAAATTCCAAAGTCCAAATTTTGTTTGAGTCCTCAGGAATGGGTAATTATTTCTTGTCTACTGAAGATACTTCTAGTTCATTAGATGAGAGCTCTGACATTTCAGATGCAGAATCAGAGGATATTTCTAGTAAATCAGATGAAAGTTCAGATGAGAGCATAGTGATGCTGGAATCTTATCTTTCTGATGATGAAGAATCCACTAGTAATCGAAACATCAAAGTAAGAAATTCAAATGATATTTGGGTTTTAGAATTTGATGGTAGTTGTTCCTCTACCGGTTTTGGAGCTGGAGTTGTTTTGATATCTCCACAAGGTGATATTTTCCCTTTCTCATACAAGCTGCAATTCAACAATACCAATAACACCACTGAATACGAGTCATTGTTGCTCGGATTGGAGGCTACTCATGCTAAAGGTGTTAAAAATCTTCATGCTCAAGGAGATGCCGAATTAGTGGTTTGCCAAGTGAGAAATTTATATCAGACCAAAAATGAAAGGTTGAGGCATTACCGTAACCGTGTTTGGGATTGCATTGAAGGTTTTGATGCTTTTGACATTTCTGCAGTACCAATAGAGTTTAATGATCATGCTGATTCATTAGCTGTCTTTGCCACCCTCATGGTTCCCCATAAGGATTTCAAAGGTAACAAGTATACAATTGAGTTAGTTTTCCAACCAAGTGTACCGGATAATGCCAACCATTGGTAGGTGTTCAATGGTGATAATCAAATCATAGCTTTCTTGGAAACGACAGATAGCTTTGATGAGCTCTATTTCGAAGGTAGTGAATCTCCACCACGGGAATACATTTCTGAAGTAGATTCACAAACTGGTGAAGAGTTTCTTCAACTAAAAGGGAATAAAATTCCAAAAGGTTTGGTTTCCTTGGAAAAGCTATTTGATACACATGACAGATACATTAAACAATAGCAACAACTTGATTCAAGTTCATCTATGGAATTTGAACAAGTAAATTTGAGTTCTGAGGTAGATCCCAAAATGGTCAACATTGGGAAGTGTTGCACTGCCGACGAGAAATTCAAATTCGCTACACTCCTTCGCCATTACATTGATGTTTTGGCATATTCTTATGATGATCTAAAGTCCTTCAGACCTAAGGAGATTCAACATGAAATTGCTCTCAAGGTTGGGTCATTGCCTCACAAGTAGAAATAGAGGCAATATAATCCCAAAATATCAAGTACTATTCTTTCTGAGATTCAGAAAATGTTGAATGCAAGAATAATCTTTTTGATTCATCATTCTACCTAGATCACGAATATTGTTCCTGTAAGAAAGAAGAACGGAGAAATCCATATCTACATTGATTTCAGGAATCTCAACCAGTCTTCTCTAAAGGATAACTACCCCCTACCCATCATGGACCAAGTGTTGCAAACTGTAACTAGTTCAGAAATGATGTCTATGCTAGATAGTTTTTCAGGATATATTCAAGTAGAGGTCAGCGAAGCAGATCAGTACAAGACTGCTTTCACAACACCTTGGGGCACGTTTGCATATCGCAGGATGCCTTTTGGTTTGATCAATGCTGGTGCCATGTTCTAGAGAGCAATGGACCTTACTTTTAGAGATGAGATGGGGAAATTCATTGTGGTATATCTTGATGATTTGACTGTTTTCTCAAAACAACGTCATGATCATGCATATCATTTGTGATAGGTGCTGGAAAGATGTCGACAAAATGGTATTTCTCTTAACCCTAAGAAATGAGTTTTCAGGGTTACAAAAGGTAAACTTCTCGGTCACATTATGTCCCAAGAAGGCACTAAAATTGACTCAGAAAGAGTCAAGTCTATCCAAAGCCTTACTTTGCCCGCTAGTAAGACTACAGTTCACTCTTTCTTCGGAAAGGTAAATTTTCTGCAGAGATTCATTCCTGAATTCACGGAGAAAACCTGTCATATTGTCAACATGATGAAGGGTAAGACTACTTTCTATTGGAGTGCAGAAGGTAAAGCGGCATTTGAGGATATCAAGAGGGCTATAGCTCATGCTCTGGTTCTGGTTTGTCCTAATTATACCAAGGATTTTGTGGTATACAATTATGCTTCTGAGCATACACTTTCGGCCATTCTTGTTCAGCAGAATGAAGAAGGTGTGGAATCTCCCATTTCATTTATGAGTTGTCCTCTAAAGGCTCATGAATTGAAATATTCAAATATGGAGAAACATGCTTATGCCGTGGTCAAGGTAGTAAAGCATTTTTCATTCTATATTTTGAATTCACACACTGTTGTTTTGGTGCCTGATACAACAGTAAAGTCGATTCTGACTCAACAGGAGTTCAGAACCAAAAGAGGCAATTGGATTTCCAAGATTCAAGAGTTTGATCTTGATATCAAACCTAGCAAGCTTGTGCGTGGCAGAGGTTTGTGCCAGTTGATTGCTGACAATGTACCAAAAGAGACAGGAGATGAAGAAGAAGAAGTTGAGGATATGCCGACTGTTCTTTTTGTCACTACTACAGATGAGTGGTATTCAAATATCACTCATTTTCTTTACTATGGCAAGTGTCCTTCTCATCTATCCTATAAGGAAAAGAGAACAATCAAATTGAAAGCTGCGAACTATGTCCTATGGGACAATGGTTTGTATAAAAGAAGCCTTGATGGGGTTTTTCTCCATTATGTGGATAAAACGCAACAAAACAAACTTCTAGAGTCTTTTCACAATTTAGCTTATGGAGGACATTTTTTTGCACCTGTGACAACTCATAAGATTCTGCGGGCTTGGTACTATTGGCCCACGCTATTTTAGGATGTGTACAATTGGGCACGTAGGTGTGAGTTGTGTCAACAGTTTGTTGGAAGGCCTAAGTTGGCTGCATTACCTCTCAAGCCAGTTGTGATTGAAGAACCTTTTCAACGATGGGGCATTGACTTCATTGGTGCTGTGAACCCACTGTCAAGTGTGGGACACAACTTTGTTCTCACCGCAACTGATTATTTTACCATGTGGGTGGAGGCCATCCTAGTTAAGCATGCCACTTCTGAAGTGGTATGCAATTTTCTTAAGGAAAACATTATTTCCTGGTTTGGAGTCCCAAACAAAGTTGTAGCAGATAATGCTACTTTTTTCTCTTCCAATGAGATTACTAGCTTTTGTTATGAACATGGGATCATTCTTTCTCACTCTTCAGACTATTATCTGCAAGGAAATGGTCAGGCAGAATCTAGTAACAAAAATATGGTTACTATTATCAGGAAACTGGTGGAAGATAATCAGAGAACTTGGCATAAAGCGTTGTTTGATTCTTTATGGGCAGATAGGATTACCCCAAAAGGGCAATAGGTATGTCATTGTTTCATCTTTTGTATGGTCTAAATGTTAGAAATACCTATTACTTTGGAGTTGCTGGCACTGAAGTTGGCAAAGGCAGTAGAAGATATAACTTTTGAAAGTTCTATTGACAAAAGAATCATGTACCTCATTGAACTTGAAGAACAGTGAGATATGGTAGTAGATCATATTGTTGAACATCAAAGTCAGGTGAAGAAGCTTTTTGACAAGAAAGCAAGGGCTCATGATTTTCAAATTGGAGATCAAGTCTTGTTATGGGACAAGAGGAGAGAACCAAAAGGAATGCATGGGAAGTTTGATTCCTTATGGAGAGACCCGTTTATCATTCATCAACTTTGTGGTGAAAATAGCTTCTTATTGGAATATCTAGATGGAACACCATTCTTGCTGCTTCATAGTGGACAACATCTGAAGCACTTCAATCCTTGAAATATCAGATAAGTTCATTTGTGCATTTGTATAGTTTTACGTTTTATTTTTGTGTTTTTGTTTAGTCTTTTGTGTCTTTTTCTTTTTTGGTAGCTTGACTCTATGACCCAATGGCATGGATGAAGGCCCTTAGAGATTGGATTCTTCTCCCTTCGATCGTTTCAAATTTTGATCGATGGAAGTTCCCCAGTTAGAGCTAGCTATTGTTCTCAAAATCAACTATGCTCATTTTTGTAGACAACCCCTACGAAACTTATCCGTTTCGTAGCCTACACTCTAAGTTTGCAAATCGAGACAAGTACTCTTGGCCTCGTGCGAAGTCATATGACATCCTAGAATAGTTGGCAACATTCCCTCAAGTTAATTCCTTAAAATTCGTGCAAATTGATTAGGTTGCAAACTGATCAAAATATCAATTTTGATCATTTTAGGGTGTTAGTAAGTTTTTGAAACTTCATGTGCAATAGCGGTCAAAACTACTGCTCTTGCATATCCTTGTTACCTCCTATGTGCGATGTCGGCAAATTTTGCCGCTCTTACATACTTTTCTATTTTTGTGTTAAGTCGGCCAAAAATGTTGCTTTTGCATGTTAGTCTTATTTTTTATTTAAACATGTCCGAGCGGTGATTTTCGCCACCGTTACATGTTCTTTGTTGAAGGAAATATGCAAAGACGGTAATTTTTACTGCCATTGCAATATGGATAACACATGTTGTGTCGGTAGTTTTGACTGCCCGAGTAGGATCCTACGAATCACAAACTTCAGTGACATTTATTGCCACTCGTGTTGGCTTTATGATCTTGTCTTTTATACCTTTTTAACATGTAAACTCATTTTATTTTGTTATTTTTTCCCTAAACCTTCCAATTGACTCTTGAGACCTTCCTAGGATTGCTCGATCGTGTTGATTCCAGATTTGGACAAATTTGGGGTCACTAAGGTCGCGTTTAGGGTTTCGGCTTATTATTAGAGGTAGGTTATTTTTTTTTGTTTTTAATTTCTATTTTAGATTAGGGTTTCATTGATCCTTTAAAATGATTGTTTTGTAGCTTTATTGTTTGAATTTATCGTTTGTTTATCATGCTTTTGAAAAATCTTCCTAAAGCGTTGTGTTTCTGTTTGATATCGTCATTTTTTTAGTCTTAGGTTTTTTCCATTTGTAAACTTGTGAGTATCATCAAAAAAAATCACTGACCATTACTTGTGCTTTGTGTTTTGATTACCCACGTGCAAGGGTGGCTAAAATCGTCGCCCTTACACGAAGGCTTTGAAGAAGCGATATGCACCGTCGGTGGATTATGCCAACTGAACACCAAACACAATCACCCTACACATGTAATAGTGGCAGGATCTGTCGATCCTACATGTAACTTGCAATTCTCTCCCTCATGCGATGTCGAAAAAATTTGCCGCTCGAACATAAGAACTTGTTTCACATGCAAAAGCAGTTAAAATTACCGCCAATACACTTGTATTCAACCCACATGCAGAGTCTGCAAAATTTGCTGCCCTGACACCTGCAATACATCCCTTTAATGAAAGGGTGGCAAATTTTGTCTCCCATGCATTCACACTCTCAATTTTTTCTAACTCTAAGAGATTTTCAAATTTGCTTTCCTGAGCCTACTTTCTTCCATTTTTCAACCTGCTTGCGCTTTAGTCCTTTCAAGTGTATCCCCATAGTCGTGATTGTCGACATGCAACTTTCCCAGATAACCAGTATTTCCCCTAATTGCATGATCATGGATTTTTGTTGCAGTTTCTTCTGTGGATTTTCTCTCTTCACCGACTCCTTCTGGTGTTAGCTTTTTTAGATGACTGAGTTGTCTCCAAAGAAGTAAAAAATAATGAAGTATAAGTATCAAGGTGTTTTTCCAATCACCTCGGTTACTTCCAATGTTGATGACATTCGGGATACAGAGATTGGCCATGTGGACATGGTTGAGTTTGTGGAAAGAACCAAGTCCAATAACCCTAGTTCTACAATGAAGAAGATTGTCGATATTAACATTCATTTGGTGTCATCTTTCCCGGTGGCAGCTCATAATACAGAGTTTATTCTTCAATGCACTCAGTTCTACAATAGAGACACTAGGGTAGTGATGGATACAAATGGCAATGTGATAATCAGATTGGATCTGAAATTCATTGATAAAGTTTTCATGTGTCCTACTGTTACAGAAGTTATAAAACTAGATTTTGCTGAAGCTCCAAGAGAATGCAACAAAAATTCTAAGAAGGCTAAGAAGATAATCAACACTAAATGGCTTAAGACTTCAAGGTCAAACTTATCCAGATGGCTGAGGAGTTTTCCCAGAAGTGATTTTATCGAAGAAGTTGGTGATCTCATAACTCTTCTTAGCATGATAAGGGGGTTGTCTTCTTCCTCACTTTTTCATGAGTGGATGTACCCTTTTATCAAGGTTATACTTCAAGGCAAATAAGCCATCTTTTGGGGTGAGAAAATCAGCAATGCTCTTCATGAGAAATTGAGTAAGGTATCCACTACCTTCAAATTCTATATGACTTCTTACCTTTTGTATAGCAGCCTCCATGAAGATCTTTCCTGGTTTGACATCCGAAGGAGATAGGAGAGTGGTTCTTGTATATCAGTACTATCCTCAATTGACATTGAAAGGTTCTATTCACCACTTTAGGAGGGTAAATGATGCTTTCTTCGTAGTGTTCTTGTGTCTTTTTGACCCTCATCTAGAGCAAAGAAGAGTTTCAAATGAAGCTTGGTTAGTGGTGAATGATTATGGATGCATGTTCTTACAATTTCCTACTTTCTTATATTTAAGGGTTGGCTTTTTCCAAGGTTATCCTTATATGTTGCCAAGGTTTCCTTCAGACAAACTTGTTCTAATGGAATTATATAGACAAATGATTGTCGTACATAATAAACAAATGGAACTCAAGAAACCATGATTCTAATTTCTAGTTGAAATTGACAGGTTTTCAGTACCAACTGTTGCAAAGGCTAGAGCCATGAAAACTGAAATGCAGTTAGTGACTATGAAACAATTCAAACGAAGACCAAGGCTTGATTACAGTGGTGTAAAAGAGAAGATCAAGATGAAGACCCAGTTTCATGAACCCATGCTTGAAGACGTCTGGGTGGACTTGAGGACAGAGGAAGATATCAGAAAATTGGACTATAGTAGGTTATCTCTGGATTCAAAATAATTTTTGATAATCCTTAAACTACTTTTGATGATGTTCTTCATTCTTCTAGGTCTATTCCTAGTCTGTCCTCCTCATCTTTTGATATTGGAGATTCTTCAATATTTGATCACTTTGTAATGGGTTCTGAATAAGTCTCTAATGTGAATGTGTCAGGTGCAGTGTTTACTAATACTCCACCTATTGTTTCTACTTCCAGTGCCAGTGCAGTTCTAGTAACACCAACAATGGAAACAGACTCTAATGTGAGTACTTTTGTGCTTCCTCCATGGTTGTCAGCATATACACCTAAAATAAAGAAACAAGTCATCTCTCCAAATGACTTTGATTTTAGTAAGCTAGTGCCTGCTAAGGCTAAGACCCCAAAGAAGCCAAAAATTCTTTCAAGAATGCTGGGAGACAAAGGGCACAAATTTATGGAGATTGCAAGGCCCCCACAGGATGCCACCATAGAAAATTTCAGTATGAATGACTACTCTATTTCTAGGGTAGAGCTGGGCAAAATAACACATGAAAGTGCAAAGACTAATATGCAGTCAGTAATGGATATTCTGATACAGAAGTTTGACAAAGAAAAAGAGATGAAAGATCATTATAAAGCAATGGTAGAACAATTGACTGCAGTGGTAAGGAAGATTACTTTGAATTCTAAATCAGTGACTCCTGAGGCTATTTCTGTAGAAGATCCTATCATCTCGAAAGATGAAAAGACTCATCTTAAGGGAAGAGTGCTTGAAGAATATTTGGAAAGGATGTGCACACAAGGAATCTCTCTTCTTAGAGAGCTAGTTGAGAAAATAGGCAAAATGGAGAATATTAGAGCAGAACTTGGTGATTTGATTGATGTTATTTCTCAGGATATTGAGCATTTAGAACAGAATCATGATAAGTGGGTAGAGATGAGGAAGCTGAAAATAAGTGCTTTAATATCAATTGGTGTCTTTCCAAATAGGGATTCATACACTGAAACTAAAGAGGCATTGACATATCAGAGCTGTGTACTGAAAGATCTGATCAATGACCTAGAAACTGCAAGGAAACTAAGTGACCAAAGTGATGTTAGTCTCTTGCACAAGTTATAGGAGCTACAATGCAATTTGGTGTCATAGGATAATCAATTTCTTTCTGCAGAAGAGATGATCTAGGAATTTGAGAATATGTTTCAGAAGGAGTTTGAGGACAAAACATTTTCAGTAGCCTCCATGGATAATATTCTTGATAATCAGTTAACTTTGGATAATCTGAAGGCCAAGTTAACTAGCCATGAAAAATCAATTACCACAGTCAGAGATGCAATAGTTAGAGCTCGGATGATTTTCAAGAACACAGTTAGTCCAGATAGTCTTGGGATGCAAGCAGCGTTCACCATGTATGATTGCCACATGAAGAAAGAAGGCAGTGCAAGTTGAAGCGGCTTTTCATTACTTAGTTTATTTTCTACTTTTCAGATATACTTTTGAAATAATTTTGGACATATTTACATGTACATTTTTCATATGTAATTACATGTAAGAACATAGGAATTCCCAAATCAAAAAGGACTTCTTTGTTGAATAAGTCATAGTTAGTTTTCTTTTTCCTATTTTTTCTCTTGGTTTCTCTTATAAATAAAGAGGACCTTCTTTGTAATTTTCATCTTTTAGTTATTACAACGAAACTCTGCCAAATTGAAGAGCATTTTGAGACTTTGTGTTCAAATTGTAAATCATATTTTATCAAGTGAATAGAAAAGAAAGCAATGTTTCAATCTTTGCATTGGAATAACTTGTGGCGTATTGGAAATTATTCTTATGTCTTTTTCCTTATACTATCTTATCTACTTGATCAAATTGTAGCGTGAGTGTGAATAATCTGGGAGATGTTCTAAAGCTGATTTTGGAGACTTTGTGCTGCAACAATTATCTTTAGTTTGTGATTTTATGTTTGAAGTAAAAGATATTGGAAATACTTTGAGCTGCTATTATCTTTTGTGATCGTATGTGTTATCGTAGCATTCGGTGAAGACTTTGAGCTGCACCTTATCCTACTTAGTTCTAAATTGTAAATCAGTAAAAGGAGCAACGATAGACTTTGTGCTCTCGTGGGTTTCTTGGTTATTCAGATTTGTATTGTGAAAGTGCTCTTTTATATTGTAAACATCATTTCTGAAAAAAGAGAAATGAATGATATGGTCTCACCTTGAAGTTAGTATTTAGTGTAAATAAGTTTGTAATAGTTAATAGGGAACCTCCCCTTGCTAAGAGGAGAGATTTATCTCATTACACTGTGGTTGATATAACCATTTTGCCTTCAGTTAGTTGAAGACAAAATATTCACCCGACAGTGTCGTTGTGGGCAACTTCAAGGCATGCGACACTAAATTCTATGATATGATCTCTTGGATAACCCTTTCCACGATATTTGTCAAATTTTGGTACCTCAAATTTTGAGGGGAAAGGTATCATGAACAAGGTGTTGTCAAAATGATATGGTGAAATATCCTCTAGAGAATAGTGTTTTGTTGATGCTCCTGTTTGAATGTCTACGAGCTGTTGCTGCAAGCCTTGGATTTGTTGAGTCAATAAGGCTAGAGAATTTGTATTATCTATTGTCTTTCTGAATTTGTAACATTAAGGTCAATGTTAGGAGTATCTTTATCTCATTTGGAGCCCTCTTCTGATGATTTGGCTTCTTTGGATGCATTGTTCTCTCTTAGATCGGAGAGATCAAAGTTAGAGGGTAACTTAGCTCCTTGTTGAGCTAGCATGAGAAAGTACTTTTGAGGGTTCATGATTAGGACTTTGTCCATCATCTCTATAAATTTAGCATTTTGTGAGGCACCAACTACTTCCTCATGCGGGATTCCTTCCTCTTCCTCATGGTGAGGTAAGGTATTGTCTTTGTTCGAAGTATCCATGTCTTGATTTTCTTTGGCTTTTGATCTAGTTGCAACCATACAAACTGTTTGGTGGGAGTGAATGTTGGGTGATGTTGGTAAAGTGTTGTTAGAGATTGTTAAGGAGGGGATACTTGTGGTGATGAGGCTCGAACAAGGGTTCTCTTAGACCAATGGTGTCAAACAATTTGGTTGATACAAAATGGTAGCCAAAAGTAAGGATGATTGGAATCCGATTACTTGATATATGCTAGTTTTGCAAAAAGCCACTAGTGAAGTTCCAAGAGAGGATGATAGATCCTTGATAGTGGAGACTTACTAGGGTTGTTTGAGGTTGATATGGTCTAGAATTACTTTGCACTAACCTTGTTTTGATACTTGGTTTGATTTTGGGAAGATGCGTTTTCTATGATATGGTAAATGGGAATGCATTTGAAAAATGGCTAGGGAACTGTCTAGAATGGTATTTCTAAGATCAACAACAAGGTTTATGAGACAATGGGTATCTAGAACTGGCCAAAATTTTGCAAAAAGTGTATGTGAGTCATCTTAGGAAGATGATAATCGTTCTTTCTGGCACCAGTTTATAGGGGATTTTGGCTTCTAAAACAATGGATAAGTAGTAAGGGCAACTGTTAGAGTGGTTCTACGTGTGGCAGTGCTGTGTATATGGAAAAATGGATTAAATCTAAACTAAATAAAACCAAAGAACCAAATAACATAAAGGAAACGAATCTAAGTAAAAGCCATAAATCACAAATCAAAGACAAATGAAAGCTCTTACCAAAACCTGTATTGTTCCCTTTTGGAGATATGTGGATTGCTCAATGTAGTTGCAAAGCCATGGCTGCAACACGCAAGTATGCTCAAGAGATCAATGTCAAAAGATCGTTATAGTGCTCAATCGACGCGTTGTGTATGCTCGAAGCTCTGTTAAGTATGCCTGAGAATACGATCGAAGAGAGAGGCTCAATGAAGGAGATGAGGGGGGTTTATATAGGTTTCAAGGAAGATCGATCAACGGTCTAGATAATTCAGAAGAATCAATGGAGGAGATAAGTTGAGGAACGTGCAACGAATGAGAAGAAGACATGTGTCTTGCTTTCTTTTGTATGAGAGGAGTTATCAAGAATAGAAGAATGAGTTAACTGAAGAGATAAATCAATTAAAAGAATAAAGTAATCAATTAAGTGATTTAAAACAAGAAGAAGGGATTTGCATGAGAATAAGAAGATATTTTGCTTTATTAAATATAGAAAGCTTGAGTTATATTAGAGATAACTCAAATTTAGAAGAAAAAGCAATTTAAATAAATAATTGATTTATTTAAATTTAAAGAAGATATTTTGGAAGAAGTAATTAAATAATTAGAATTATTTAATTTAGAAGATTTAAAAACAAATTAAATAAATAAATTTATTTAATTGTTGTGCATGATTTTGGAAGAACAGATTTTTGATTTAATTAAATAATTTAAGAATTATTTAATTGTAGATAAGAGGGAATTTGTTGAATTAATTAAATAATTGGGTTTATTTAATTAATGTAGACTTAATTTTTGGAAAGAGGATAATGATCCAATTAAATAATTAAAATTATTTAATTGTAGAAGAATATAGAGGAATTTAATTTAATTAAATAAATAAAGAGAATTTATTTAATTAATGTTGAAATTTAGGAGATTTAGAAGAATTTGATGAAATTAATTAAATAATTAGATTATTTAATTAACGTTGAAATGCAGGTGATTAGGAAGATTATGAAAAGCAAGTGGTGCAGCGACTTGGTCATTTTAGGGTGTCTACATTTTGCCCCTCTTTGATGCGATGCAGTTTATAGCGTTGCGTCAAAGAAAATTGATTGTTTGAAGATGTGATACAATTTTTGATGCCCTAGTGTAGCTAGTTTCCCTAGCATAGCTAGCGTAGGGTGCCCCCTTGAGAGGAAAGATAGGGAAGTCACAGAAGAACTGTGTTGATGCTCGACTAGAAGATTTGTTGGAGATAGGCAAGGTTGGGTTGATGATAGATAGAAGAAAGTGGAGATAGAAGAGAACATGATAGAAAAGACTGTTGATCGATTATTGTTGGAAAACTATATAAGGCCATGGATGAATGGAGGGGTAGATGGATGAGCTTGTTGCAACGGTTTCACAAATAAAAAAGAGCAATCCTTATTTTTGATATAGCACGTGGATAGTTTGGCACCAAGGTATAGAAGACCAAGGTGCAGTAATATCTGAGTGCGTGGACGTTGACTCTGCAAGCAAGCGGTTTGAACTGAGATCCCCTTAGACATACTATGACCTTGTTGGAACATGCGAATAAGCCATAGTCTTGAACATAAAATAAACTTCAATACAGGTAAATGCAAGAAGAATTATTAATATGTAAGATGCTAGGTCCTAACACACACAAGATAAATAGAATGCCAAGAAAGATACTAAAGATCATTCCTCAAACACAGCACACAGAAAGCAATGACTATGCCCCCAATCCGTACTGCATCGCAACATACCAAGATTATAGATAAATCAAGGTAGTCTTGAATAGGTATTGGAAAAGGAACAAAAGATAAACCATAACACAAATTGACTGACTTACAAAATAAACATACAGCCAACATATTCTCTTGCCAAAGAGGTTGCTCAGGATAGATTGGATAGGAAAGATAACAACCTTATCGTAGGAACTCTGTGTCCGTTAAAGGGGGCTATCTACCTAAAAAGACAATGTCTCACTTGTAGGAAATGCCACATGTTGCAGGAGACGCGTGTGTTGGTCTCGACAATAGAACACTTTGTAGAAGACAAGCTTGTTGATCTAGGGCTTGGTTAAGCGGTACTTAGCTAATGTTCGCAATCAGAACAGTAGGACAGTAGAAGACTCTAGAAGGAAGCTTCTTTGCTTCAGGTTTGTTAAGGACTTTTGCTTTGAAAGGATGTGCTAGCTTGCTGCTTGAGTTAGTCAAGTCGAGGCGAATGGATTTTGACAATGGAAGACTAGAAGGATGGAATGCTAATGGATTGGGATGGGAGGAGAATGATGGATCGTGTGTGCCTGAGTACTAGATACATCCTTCGTATTCTAGACTGCCTACATACCCTATATCCACGGGATCAAGGCACACTTACGATGGAAGATGAACGTGATAAATATGTAGTTCTGGATAGAGTGATGAAATGGATCGAGGTGGAAGAGGGAGATCTTATGTACCTGAATACTGGAAACGTCCTTCGTATTCCAGACTGCCTACATACCCATATCCATGGGATCAAGGTACCTTAAGACTGGGAAGATGATATGTAGTTCTGGTTAGGGTGTGATGATGTAGAACAAGAGCGGAGAAGAGGTGATCTTATGTACCTGAGTACTGGAAACGTCCTTCGTATTCCAGACTGCCTACATACCCATATCCATGGGATCAAGGTACCTTAAGATTGAAAAGATGATATGTAGTTCTGGTGGAGGTGATGATGTAGAACAAGTGTTGAGAAGATAACAGCCTTATCGTAGGAACTCTGTGTCCGTTAAAGGGTGTTACCTGTGGAAATGAGAAAAGATCGAAGTATGCGTTGCAAACGACGAACAAGGAACCAATCCTAGACCGAAGCTAAGGAAAGAGTTGCCCCCATTCTGGTAGAGGAAACTGTAGGGGTGACCGCCGAAGAAGACACAGAATGACTTGACCTAGGACAAGACAGTGTTAACTGTAGACATAGATCAAGACATGGGAAGATGATGATGGACCCTGACAAATTTCCAAGCTATACTAGATAGGGAGATGGAAATGCAAACAAGGTCAATAGTTTTATTATGGATGGATGGATGAAGCAGGTTGCGAACTGGACAAGGAGCGGACCAGACTCGATAGACGATGGACACTGACTCTACGCATAGCACCTGTTTGCCAGGTTTTCACTATGGTACTTATCCAAGGTGCCTGTTTGCCAGGTTTTCACCAGAGGACGGATTTTTTTTTTTTTTGGAATACTCTGAGGATCAGGCATAGAACTTCTTGAGATGGACACTGTTAAGTGGCTTATCTAGAGGAATGCCGTCAGGTGTAGCTAAAGTATAAGCTCCTGATCCATATGCTGCTGTCACAATGAAGGGGCCTAACCAGTTAGGCTCAAACTTGCCCTTCTTCTCTCGATTTGCTTGATTTCTCTGATTCTCCTTAAGTACAAGATCACCAACTTGAAACTGTCTTTCTTTGATCTTTTTGTTGTAATTACGCCGGAGGCGGTTTTGATAGACATGGAGATGATTAAGTGCGGCAAGACGCCTCTCATCTAGTAGTTCAAGCTCAGCTAATCTAGAAGTACGATACTCATCTCCGCCGATCAGGTCCTGCATGGATACTCTGAGGGATGGGATCTCGACCTCTATAGGTAGGATGGCTTCAGAGCCAAAGACCAAGGCATATGGTGTGGCACCAGTTGGTGTTCTGATACTAGTGCGGTAGGCCCATAGGGCGGGATTGAGTTGCAAGTGCCAATCACGACTAGCTTCATTGACCGTTTTCTTTAGGATCTTGAGAATGGTTTTATTGGAAGCCTCAGCTTGGCCATTGCTCTGCGGATAATAGGGAGTTGAAAAGCGATGTTGGATATTGTATTGTATGCATAAGGCATGGACATCTTGGTTCTTGAATGGTCTCCCATTATCGGTGACAATGGCGTGGGGAATACCATACCGGCATATGAGGTAGTTTAGGATAAACTTGGCTATTTGCTTACCGGTGATATAGGTCATAGGAATGGCTTCCACCCACTTTGTGAAATACTCAGTGGCGGTAATGATAAACTTATGGCCATTGGAGGAGGAAGGGTGGATTTGTCCTACGAGGTCGAGATCCCATTGAGAAAAAGGCCATGGAGAAGTCACAGGTTGTAACTCATGAGCGGGTGCGTGAATCAAATCTCCATGCTGCTGACATTGTAGACACTTCTTAGCAAACTGTGCAGCATCTTGCTCTATTGTACGCCAGTAATAACCTGTTCTGAGTATCTTCTTAGCAAGATTAGGACCAGTAGAATGTGCGCCACAGACACCTTCGTGTATGTCTCGTAAGGTAGCTTCGGCTTCTTCCGCGTTAAGACATCGTAAGAGGATACCATCGAGACTCCGGTGATATAGTGTATCACCTAGAATGATGTAACAAGAGGATCGCCAGATAAAGGTTTTGCGTTGGGTGGATGATAGGTCAGGGGGAAAGGTATTATTCTTGAGGTATTCATAGATATCTTCGTACCACGGGGAATTGGGACCAACAAGTTCGCAGACGATTTCAGTAACAGGAACATCTATGGCTGGTATCAACAATTGCTCGATCAAGAATTCACACTTCTGTGTATTAGCAGACATATCAATCAGTGACCCTACAGAAGCCATAGAATCCGCAGCTTTATTATGTTCTCTTGGAATTTGCTCAAATGTGATGCTAGAAAAATGTGGTTTGTAGGCATCCACTAGTTGTTTGTAGGGGACCAACTTTTCATCCTTTGTTTGGTATTCATCTGTGACTTGGCGAATGACTAGCTGTGAGTCTCCATATACTTGTAATTCTGTAATGTCCCATTGAACTGCTGTGTTGAGACCTATAAGGAGTGCTTCATACTCGGCTATGTTGTTGGTGCAAGGGAATGCTAGCCGATATGACTTTGGAATGTAGTCATTCTGAGGTGTAACAAATAAGATGCCGGCTCCTGATCCATGCTGTGTGTAAGAACCGTCAAAGTACAACTTCCACATTATGGAGGTAGCCAGAGTGAATAGATTCTCATCAGGAAAGTCTGCTACCATAGGATGTGTATCTTTCATAGGTGCTTCTGCTAGTTGATCCGCGAGGGCTTGTCCTTTGATTGCCTTACGATCTGTGTATTCAATGTCAAACTCACTAAGGATCATGACCCATTTAGCTAGTATGCCTGTGAGAGCAGCTTTTGCTAGTAGATACTTCAAGGGATCAATCTTGGCTATCAGATTTGTGTGTTGGTTCAGCATGTAATGCCGCAACTTTTGGGAGGCGAACACTACTGCTAAACAAGCCCTTTCCATTGGTGAATAATTGAGCTCATATCCCACCAAGGTTCTACTGATGTAATAAATTGCATGCTCCTTTCCTGTGTCATCATTCTGTGCTAGCAAGGCCCCTAGGGCTGAATTTGTAGTGGAGATGTATAAGATCAAAGGTTTGTCCGCAGCTGGTGGAACCAATACAGGAGGTGTAGCTAGATACTCTTTAAGTTGATCAAACGCTGCTTGACACTTGTTGTCCCATCGAAACGAGACATCCTTTCGGAGCAAGTGTTGAAAGGGTTGACATTTATCTGCTAGCTGTGAGATGAAACATCGAATGGACTGCAACCTTCCTTGGAGGCTCCTTAATGCTTTTAGGTTCTTTGGTGGAGGCATCTCCACTATAGCCTTTACTTTTGCTAGATCTACTTCGATGCCTCTACGAGATACGATGTATCCCAATAGCTTCCCTGATGTTACACCGAATACACACTTCTTTGGATTAAGTCTTACTTGGTATTTTTCAAGCCTGTCAAAGATCTGTCCTAGGACCTGTATGTGATCTACCCGAGAAGATTTAGCCAATATATCATCAACATAGTCTTCCATAATGTGATGAAAGAGGTCATGAAATATCACTGTCATTGCTCGTTGATAGGTTGCTCCTGCATTCTTGAGACCAAACGGCATGACGCACCAACAATAATTGCCCCAAGGACAAGTAAAGGTTGTTTTATGTTGGTCTTCTTCAGCTATCCTTATCTGATTATAACCTGAGAATCCGTCCATGAGAGAAAGCATCTCGTGACCTGTTGTCAAGTCCACTATAATGTCAATGTTTGGTAGTGGAAAGTCATCTTTAGGACATGCCTTATTGAGATCTCTGAAATCATTACACATGCGGATGCGCCCATTAGGTTTAGACATAGGTACAATGTTTGAGACCCAATCTGAATAGTCGATAGGTCGTATGAACTTTGCATCTAATAGCTTTTGTACTTCCACCTTCACCAAGAGAGCTATCTGTGGATGCATTTTTCTCAATTTCTACTTGATTGGTTTCACCTTGGGATCAACTGTGAGATAATGAACTACCAGCTTAGGGTCTAGCCTTGGCATATCTGCATAGGTCCATGCAAAGTTGATGGTTCGTTGCAAGAAGAAGTTGTTAAGATTTTTGTGCTCTGTGTCAAATAAGGATGCCGCTAGGAATGTCGTCTTTGGATTCTGTTCTGTACCCAGGTTGATCTCTGTAGAATCTTCGACTAGGAGAGCTGATTTCTCTTGGTACTTAGATGGTAAGGGAAGGTCAAATCCTCCATCCTCAGGTGCCACAGTTGGGTTTTCACCTTTGGATACATCCTTTATTTTTACTATTTTATAATCAGGAGGTGCCACAGTGTGATTTTCACCTAGAGATCTTTCTTTATTTGCACTTTTGCGACTAGAGGATTTGGCATTCTCACCAAAATAAGCCGTGGGCTCTAGTTCCATTACAAAACCCGCCTTGTGATCGCCAAGAGGGATACCTTCCCGAAGTCCCATGAACTCAGCTAAAGCTTCGTCATTCTGAAAGACATCTATAACGGGGGCCCCTTGTTGATCCCAATCGATAAGTTCAGGGTAGACAAGCGTGACATTCTGGGTGCTGGTGGTGGAAGTTAAGGATACGGAGGATAGTGTAAAAATGGAGGATTCTGCGAATAGATTGGTCATGTGGAGGGAAGAGTCATCGATGATATCCTCTGCAGACATCGTATCGGCGGGAAAAGTGTCAGCTACCTCGTCGAGTATATACTCGATGTCTGAGGCATGTGGTACCTTCTTACCAAATCCTAATCCTTTCTTGTCTAGCTTCTTTGTTACTACAATGGGCTCCATAGTGCCTTGATTCTGTTTCCCAAGGCCACCTTTGCCTTTATAGCCCATGTTTTTTACTATCCGTAAGCCATTACCATATTGCTTAACTGGTATCGTGACTGGTTCTTTCTCCTTGTAGAGCCAAGAAGAGATGTCCTCAATAGTTTCCTCTTCCAATAACCGTCCATATTGGAATTGGGTTAGGAATGTTGGGGGAGGAATAGCTGCTTTTTTGGTAATTTTGGCAATGGTTGGTTTGCCGTAAGATTTTGGAGATAAAGGCATCCGCCCTACACAACAAGATTCAGAGATATCATAAGTGCCAAAGCCTATATCTCGGACGCGTGCTGTGATTTTGGGGAGGGGTGTAGGCTCACTTGTAGAGGCTTGCGTGAGAGTTTCAGGGTCAACATAGAGAGGGGATTCAAGGGCTTTGTCATTTTTAGGCACTTGGTTGCAATTCTTATAGCTTCCTTGCAAGACACGGCAAAATTCAAAAGGATTAGGGTCTCCTGGGATGGTGATCTCCGTACCATTGTATGGGAACTTGAGGGACTGATGATACATGGAGGGAACAGCTTTCATGGCATGGATCCATGGGCGGCCAAGAATAATGTTGTAAGGCAGCTCAATATCAAGAACTTGACACCTGGTTTCAAGCATGACTGGGCCCAGCTGTATAGGCAAGTGAATAACACCTTCTAAATGGTGTTTTGCATCATCATACCCCTTGATTGTAATACTATGATCAGTGTTGACGTGATCCTCAGAGTATCCCAATTGCTTTAGTAACTTTAAAGAACAGATGTTGAGACCAGCACCCCCATCTATGAGTATACATTTGATTTTGCGCTTATGTATGAGAACTTCAATATGCAGGGCGTCATTGTGACATGGATCGTGAGAGGGGAGGTCTTTCTCAGAGAAGACCACATTGTAGGGCGAAGCAATGTTACCTACTATAGCTCAGAAATCTGTGACCGCGATGTTGTTAGGAACAGAAGACTCCTGGAGGGCTTTTTCTAGCACCACTCTATGTGCAGGTGATGACCGTAGAAGGTCCAAAATAGAGATTTGTGCTGGTGTTTTCCCTAGATGTTCGACAAGATTATAATCAGACTAAACTGGAAGCCTAGGTATAGGTGCACGGATGGTGACATGACCCCGACGAGTAGTAACAGCACAATCCGTAGATTTGCCTTTAATGGTGAGGGTAGACACTCGACTCTCTTCAAAATGACCTACAATGGAATCGAAAGATGTGGAAGCGTGATTGATACCTTTACCTCTATCCTGAGGAGGAGGTGGACCATGATGAGGGAATGGTTCCTTGTACATATCGAGATCCTTGTTCGTGTGTTGCGCTGGTGATTCATTCTCAAAAGTGATTTGATTATCGTCGATGAGGTTTTGGATGAGGTGCTTAAGCTTCATGCAAGATGCAGTTCGATGACCTTTGCTCCTATGGAACTCACAATACTCATTGTCTTTGTAACGTGCAGTTTTGTAGACAGGTTCTCCATATGGGGGAGCATCAGGTAAGGTGATGAGCCCTTTCTGCAAAGCTTGTTGTAAGACCGATTCGATGGGCACTCCTAAGGGAGTGAATTGACGTCACGGAGGATAATCCTGTTGGGGCCGCTCTTGTTGTCGTTGCTGTTGGTTGGGATAAGGCTGCCTTTGTTGCTGTTGTTGTTGGGGTGGAGCTTGACTTGGTTTGGAGAGTTGTAGCGGTGTTTGCAACGTTTGGACATGCTTAGTATCGACCACCCCATCGTTGACCACATTTTTGTTCTTGTTCCAATATTTGGGTTTATCGTTCGATTGTTGATGAGAAGAGCTATCTTTCGTCTCTTTAAAGATTTTGACCACACCCTTAGCAATGAGGGCCTTCTCAATGTTGATACCCTTGTATGTGATTTCATCAAAGGTTGTAGCACTAAGAATTTGCAAATGGAAACCTAACTCTTGGTTGAGGTTCTGCACAAAGATGCTAACAAGCTGTTTCTCTGGAATCTTGAAAGGGAATTTACTAGCCATTTGTCTCCATCGTTGGAGGAAAGAAATGAAAGTTTCACCATTTTTCTGTTTATTGTTGCATAGGTCCGTCATGGAAACCTCATGCTCTGCGTTGTAAGAAAAATGGGTGGCAAACTTCTCTGCTAGCTCGTTGAAGGACTTGATACCCGTAGGTAAGTGTGAGAACCATTCTATTGCTTGACCTCCGAGACTGCGAGGAAAGAGACGCATAAGATATGTGTCGTTATGAGAGACCTCGAAGCAAGCAAGATAGAATTCCCTAAGATGGTCTTTTGGGTCACCTTTTCCTTTGTACTTATCGAACTTGGGAATAGTGAAATTTTGAGGAAAAAGGGATCATTGGTAACGACCGATCAAAAGGATAAGGACACACTTCCTCTAAAGAGAAGGTCTTTTTGGTGTGGCCAAACGTAAGATCAGATAGCTGTTGTTGCACCTTCGCAATCTTTAGCTCCATAGTCATGGGAGGGGTTGGTAACATCTCCTGTTGTACAAAAAGCGGTTGGTGTTGCCCATATGGAAGATTATAATGTGAGCCATGCGCAGTGGTATTATAAGGGTCATAAGATTGATTGGGATTGTATGGATTGTATGATTGGTTCAGATTGGGTTGGAATTGGAGGCCTTGATTAGGTAGAGGTGGAGGTGGTGCTAGGTAAGAATGTTGGCTTTGCGATGGTTGAAGAAAAGTATTGGGGGGAGGAAAGCTAAAGTGTGTGTGATTAGGTTGTGATGGTGGCACATAGCTTTGGGAAACCTAATGTTGGGAATGTTGAGAGTGGCTAGGCAATGTATGAAAGAAGTTGAGCGTGGATGAACGTTGTGGAGGAGGAACATAGGTAGAAGTGATTTGCGACGGTGGGGGTTGATTGAAGATGAGAGTAGAAGAATGTTGTGGTGGAGGAACATAGGTAGAAGTGATTTGCGACGGCTGAGGTTGCTTGAGGATGAGAGTAGAAGAATGTTGTGGTTGGGGCTGCGTGACTCCAATTGGTTGAGAGACATGCAGGTGTGATGATATAGGAGGTGGCATTTGTTGAGACCCTTGTTGCATGGCTACATAAGTGTTCCTTGGATTGTAATTGGGTGGGAAACCTACGCATGATGGGGTAAACAAGATTCTGCTTGTGCTTGGGGTGGACACTTTAGGAGGTGGTTACACATTCGATCGAGCTAAGGTGGCCTGCTTAGCTAACTCTGCTTGACGTTGGAGAGTTTCTTGTTGGTTTTGATAGATCTCCATAGGAGTTAAAAGTGGTGATATGGGCCTCTCCTCTGTTGGATTTTGAAAAAGAGGATTCCTATATTGCAAGCCTTGAGTAGGTAAGGGCGTAGTCACCGTGGACATGGTTTGCACCGCTTGTACGGTTTCTTGGGTGTTGGTGCTCTCCTTGAGAGTGGACACATCAAAATCTTGAGCTAACTTGGCGCCTTGCTTTGTAAGCAAGCGAAAGAAATGATCCTAGTTCTCACTAAGGATTTTATCAAAGGCAACTATAACTCTAGGATCTTGTATAAATTCATCAAGATCTTGCCCATCTTCTTGAGAGGATTGACCTATTTCAAAGTGTCGCTCTTCTTGAGATGGGGTTTGATCTACGATATAACCTTGTGGGACAAAATCCGGAGACAAGCCTGTGGTATACTGAGGTGCATTTAGCAAAGGGGTTCTATCCTCATGAGGATTGCTTGGTTCATCTTTGTGCGGCATGTTTGGAGAGCTGATTGGTTTTGCCGCGGGTGTACTAGGAGTCACCTTGGGAGTAATGTTGAGACGACCTTATTGTGGTGTGCGAGGGGGTGACTTGTGCTTCTTAGGGACAACTTGCCTAGACTTCATGGTTTGCTGTAGCCTGGTGGTGACCATGGGATTCACTTAGGCACAATGTAATGCTAGGAATCTATGGGATGCTTTGAAGAAACGGACAAACTCTGATGCACAAAGTACTGGACCAAAGGCGCTATACTGTTTGACCAGAGGCGCAGGACTGTGCTACCAAAAGCGTGCTACTGTGGGCCAGAGGCGATGGACTGAGCTGCCAATAGTGAGTTACTGCTATGCCAAAGGTGAGCTATAGTGACCAAAAGCGAGCTACTGTTATACCGAGGGCGCTGAAGTAGAGTTTTGCCAGAGGCAGGTTACTGCTGACCAAAGGCGATCTACTGTATTACCAAAGGTGAGCTGCTGTAATACCAGGGGCGCTGAAGTATTGTTTGATGTTTTTCAAAGGAAATTTTTTTTCTGTTTCTGATTGGATTGCTTTGGCAAGAGAAAACACAGCAAACAAGTGGTCAAAAAAGGCACAAGGACTGACACAACAGATAGTGTATGTTCAAGGCTCCAAACAAGCCCAATGTTTCCACAGGTCTAATACAGTTGCAATCAATAACAAGCACTTTTTATCCCTAGAGACAAGGTTTCATTGCAGTAGATCAGCTCACAGCTTAATACTCCGTCGATAAAAATATCATTCCATAAAGGTGTCGGATATTTAGTATCTTTGCGAGAGACGATAGGTAGGGATATCTCACCCTCCCCTTGGAAAGCTCAAGTAGGTCACAAGAGCTTTATGTCTAAGGGAATACTATCTCTTCTCAAGGGAGCCAATGGTGAGTATCTTAAGGGTTTAAATCGATTTCCCTTGCACTGATGATTACCGCAATGTTCGGAGGTAGGTCGGGTAGTCTCTATCTAAATTGGTTCTTAGTGACTTTGAGGGACCAACGCCTTACGAGTAATGCGACAAGCTACTAAAAGCTTTAACCAATCCTACTAAGAGTTTCAAACACTTCGCTCAATGTGAAAATCATTTCCACAAAGAGCTAGTACACCTCTTTTCAGTTTGGCACCACAAGGTAAGGCTGACGTCGATTAGGACTTGGCTTTCGCCTTATCCCTCTTATATAGCAGTTCAAAGGAAAACTCCACTTAGGGTCGTCCCTTTTGGATGAATCGCAATCCAAAAGCAGGCCCTTCTAAAGGAAGTACAAAAAAAGTAAAAGCAAGCATGTCACACAAAGGTTCAATTGTCCCGTTATAAGAAAAATAAGGTGCAACTAAGCTATGCACACACACGATTGTAGTTGTAAATTGTCCCTTATGAAATGAAGTGTTTGGCATTCATGTCCATTTGTCCTTTAGAAAATTGAGGTGTTTGTTCATACATGTCCATTGTCCTTTAAGAAAATCAGTACGTTCCTAGGACTTAGATTGCAGAAAAAGATTTGTTCAATTATCCTTTTAAGCATGCAATGTGTTTCTAAGACTTAGTGAGATAAATCAAAAGAGGTCTTCAATGCTCGTCCTGCATGAACATATTAAGAAAACACCTATTGGCTCTGTGTGAGTAATAAGAAACTGCAACAAGTGAGTTAGTTCCACCAAAATTTCACAAGTTAGCAAAAAAATAAATCAACTTTGACCAAAAGCGTGTTACTGTCTTACCAGAAGCGATTCACTATAAACCAAAAGTGCTTTAAGACAGACGAGAAGCGCAACAGAATATTACCAGCAACGTTGAACAATAACCAGAAGCGCTGTACTGTGATTCCAAAGGCGCTGCGATAAATACCAAAAGCGTGCAACGATAATAACAAAAGTGTTGTAAAATATCCAGGAGCGCGTCACTGTGTAACTGAAAGCGTGATACTGTGTAGCCAAAAGCGCTGTGCTGTCTCAGATACAGAAAATATTAGTTTTTGTCAAAATAACAAGGCAAAAATGACTTTTCATGGTGGATCTACTGTCTGGACAATGATATCTGATAGATCTGGGTCATGAAATCTGGAAAACTCAGAAAATGGGTCAACACAATAGATTAGCAGAACTTAAGGATACTCCTAAATAAATCAGCTTAGGAGATATCGAAAATCAGGTTTGGAAGACAAATACAACAGCTTGTGCAAACAAAATCATAGATCTGAAATGAGAAAAACCCTGCAAAAGCACCGTGAATAAAGTCAAAACCTAATTTTAACCAGAAGCGCTTAACAAGGCCACCAACAGCGCTTCTCTGTGTCACCGAAAGCGCTGCTCTGTGCGGCCAGAAGCGCGACCGTACCGCCAGTAGCGCTGAACTGTTCCTGCAAGAGCGCTTAGAGATACTACCAGACGCGCTGTGCAATATCGTCTGCGCTGTGCCGTACTGTGACTTCAAAAAAACAAATTTCTCAAAGAAACAAAGGGATTAGTGGGTCCCACCAGGCGTGCCAGAATGTGTATATGGAAAAATAGATTAAATCTAAACTAAATAAAACCAAAGAACCTGATAACATGAAGGAAACGAATCTAAGTAAAAGCCATAAATCACAAATCAAAGACAAATGAAAGCTCTTACCAAAACCTATATTGTTCCCTTTTGGAGATATGTGGATTGCTCAATGTAGTTGCAAAGCCATGGCTGCAACACGCAAGTATGCTCAAGAGATCAATGTCAAAAGATTATTATAGTGCTCAATCGACACGTTGTGTATGCTCGAAGCTCTGTTAAGTATGCCTGAGAATACGATCGAAGAGAGAGGCTCAATGAAGGAGATGAGGGGGGTTTATATAGGTTTCAAGGAAGATCGATCAATGGTCCAGATAATTCAGAAGAATCAATGGAGGAGATAAGTTGAGGAACGTGCAACGAATGAGAAGAAGACATGTGTCTTGCTTTCTTTTGTATGAGAGGAGTTATCAAGAATAGAAGAATGAGTTAACTGAAGAGATAAATCAATTAAAAGAATAAAGCAATCAGTTAAGTGATTTAAAACAAGAAGAAGAGATTTGCATGAGAATAAGAAGATATTTTGCTTTATTAAATATAGAAAGCTTGAGTTATATTAGAGATAACTCAAATTTAGAAGAAAAAGCAATTTAAATAAATAATTGATTTATTTAAATTTAAAGAAGATATTTTGGAAGAATTAATTAAATAATTAGAATTATTTAATTTAGAAGATTTAAAAGCAAATTAAATAAATAAATTTATTTAATTGTTGTGCATGATTTTGGAAGAACAGATTTTTGATTTAATTAAATAATTTAAGAATTATTTAATTGTAGATAAGAGGGAATTTGTTGAATTAATTAAATAATTGGGTTTATTTAATTAATGTAGACTTAATTTTTGGAAAGAGGATAATGATCCAATTAAATAATTAAAATTATTTAATTGTAGAAGAATATAGAGGAATTTAATTTAATTAATTAAATAAAGAGAATTTATTTAATTAATGTTGAAATTTAGGAGATTTAGAAGAATTTGATGAAATTAATTAAATAATTAGATTATTTAATTAACGTTGAAATGCAGGTGATTAGGAAGATTATGAAAAGCAAGTGGTGCAGCGACTTGGTCATTTTAGGGTGTCTACAAGTGCTACACTATGTTATGGAGTCTCCCAGCCTTCAAGGGTTGCGCCTTGGAGGGTTTTGGGGGAGGTTAGCTATCGGTATAACTAATCAACACTCATTGCATGAAGCTTTAGCCTCAAGCACAATTTATATATAGTGGCTAGGTAGAGCTCAAATTTAGCTTGTTACCACTTAAGGTCATTCCCACTTGGACAAAAGGATATCCAAGGGCAGGCCTCTCTAAAAAAAAACATGTGAAATGATAGGTTTGGCATTTTGATCACCTGAGATAGGGGAGAGCATAGGCCTATTATCATTCCAAATACACAAAAGACAATGGTTCTTTCCTCCTATTTAAAAGAAAAAGACTACATGAGTTATGCTATTTGGGCACACATGAGATTTGTTAAATTTGAAAGCAAGAAGCACTTGTTCAATTTTAACCTTCCTAGCATTGGGACTACATTCAAGTTGTTGATGCAACAAGATCAAGTTACTCCCTTCCTAGTTAGATCTAGATGTGATTTGCATGAAAATTTTAATTACTTCCATAGCTAATTATATCTAAACGTCAGTTAACAATGTAGCTATATGACTAACCAACTCTTAGCATATAGATAGATTTGAGAATATTCCTGCAAGAGATGTTAGCATTAGCACAAAATACAAGAAATGACTCAAGGACCTTGTCAGAACAAATGCGCAGTTATAGAGAATACAAGCGCCGAAACAGAGGATAGATGCACAGAAAGACAAATGCACAGTTACAGAGCATATATGCGCAGAAATATAGAATATATGCATAGTTTTAACAAATGCACCATTACAAGGACGGATGCACAGTTTCAGTGGACAAATGCGCCGAACTTCCAGATGCATCGAAATAGATCTCATATGCATGGTTTTGATGAGTAGATGCGCAAAATCTTCCTGTGTATGGAACCTAAGCACAAAAACTCAGTTTTGGGGGTTAAATTGGGGCAAGGGCCCTATGGTGGGTGCCTAAAATGTTACTAAGAAAATGTGGAATAATATCAATAATAAATAATAACCCAATAACTCAATAGAAATTGCAATAATCAAGATTCAAACATAGAGAGATACCTTGCAAACCTTATTACTTTGCATCTTCCATTGGTCGCCTAATCTCAAATTGATCTTTCGTGTGAATGAAGCCCTCAGAAAGCGCACTTCCTTGCTTTTTCTTCAAGATGACAATAGAGAACGGCTATGATAGTTCTTGTAATGAAGAGGATCTTCAATACAATAAAAAGGGTGATTTCAAGCTATGAATGGATTTGGGTGCCAAAGGCGTGCTGTGATTTTTGCATAGTAAGTTTACTAAAAGATTGGATGATTGAAATGGAGGAATAGGGTTGTACTTATAGACTTGTGAGAGAGAAGATCAATGGTGTAGAATGATCAAGAAGATCAATGGTTGAGAAGACTTGAGAGGATGTGTGCGAATCAGAAGAGGACAAGTGTTCTACTGCATACAACAGGGGAGTTAACATAATAAAATGAAGAGTTAACTGAATAGATTTATTAGTTAACAAAATTGACTAAGTAGTTAACTGATTTGATTTATGAGTTAACTAATTGGAACTAGAGGATAAAAGGGACATGTGGGTGAGAGAATAAATAATTAAATATTTAAAATATTTAATTAATTGTGCACATGGATTTGCATGGATTAATTTTGGTGTTAATCCATTTTTAAGAGGAAATAGATAATCTAAATAATGTTTTGATTTATTTAAATATAGAGGATGTTAAGTTTAGAAGAACTAATTAATAATTGGACATTATTTAATTTAGACTGACTTTAGAAGAATTGGAAGACTTTAATTAAATAAAGGATTTTATTTAATTTTGTGGAGGAATGTGAATCAAATAAATAAATTGATTTATTTATTTATTGATAGAGGAATTAGAATGAAATAAATATTAAGAATATTTATTTAGATAGAGTCATGTCATTTTTAGGTGTATACAGATATAACAAGCCATCAACCAAGGGTGAAGAACACTTAGCATCAAGTTTAACCCTTGACAAAAATGGAGTCAGTGCAGGCATACAGTCAGCCATGTGAAATTTGGAGAGCATATCAAGTGCATACTTTGATTGTGCCATGAAGATACCTAAAGAAGACTGAGTGATCTCAATCCCTAGGAAGTAGTGCAAAAGACCCAAATCTGACATTAGAAATCGATCATGTAGAGTAGTTTTCACTACTTTAATGGTGGATGAGTGACTCCATGTGATTAACAAGTCGTCGACATAAAGAACCAGAAATGTCAGAGTATCATCCTGCTGTAGAATGTATATGTTTGGATCAGAATGGCATCGACTAAACCCAACTGATAGAAGGAAAGAGTCCATCTTGGCATACCACGCTCAAGGAGCCTGTTTGAGGCCATAGAGAGACTTCCAAAGTTGACAAACCAATGAAGGATCCCGAGGAACCCCTATAGATGCTCCATCTAGTTCCTCCTGAAGGTCACAATGAATAAAATAACTCTTCACATCCATTTGATGAACTTCCCAACGATGGGCTCAGCTATAGCAAGTACAATTCAGATGGAATTCATTTTGGCTATGGTGCAAACTCAGAGTAGTCAACCCTAGGCACCTGGGAGAATCCTTTAGCGACCAAGCAAGCCTTATACTTGTCAACTGACCCATCTGCTACAAATTTTGTCTAATAGATCCACTTGCATCGAACAAGTTTTACTCCCTTAGGAAGAGGGACTAAATCCCAAGTATGATTCTTTTCCAAGGAATTGATCTCTTCCTGCATTGTTGCATCCCACTTGAGGACACTAGAAGCTTCTTGAAAAGATTGTGGATTAGAAGATGAAGCAATGAAGAGATGCAAAGCCTGTTGAAATTGTGACCTTGATCTTCTTGTATCTAAAGGATCACCAACCCAATCACCTATTGATTGCAAAGTTTGATGAGCCCAAAGAGGCCCTATGGTAGGAGAATCTAGAGGAGAATCATTAACCTCTGAATGATGACTTGGAGAAGAGGGTGGATCCTTATCATCACTATTGACATCTAAAGTGGAGGAAGAAGACTCCTCACATGGATCAGGAGGATTAAGATCCTCTGAAGAACTATCATCATGCTACAATGTCTCCATGTAATTGTTGATGGAGAAGTAGTAGGAGAAGAACTAGAAGATTCCTCCTTACAACGAACACTCCTCTCAATGAACAGCTCATGAGTTGTAGGGTGGAGAAGCATGTAGCCCTTGACACCATCTGGGTATCCAACAAATATGCAAGGTTTTCTCTGTGCATCCATAGCCTTGCATTTCTCTGCTGGAATGTGGGCCCATGCAGGAGAACTAAACACTCGGAAGTGCTTAAGTGTGGGTTTCCAACCAGTCCAAGCTTGGAGAGGAGTTACCCCCTTCACAACTTTTTGAGCAACATGGTTCTAGATGTAACACGCACAATTGATGGCCTCTGCCCAGTACTAAGGTGCCATAGACCTAGAGTGAATCATAGAGTTGACCATCTTTTTCAAGGACCTGTTCTTGCATTCTGCAAAACCATTCTGATGTCGACTATAAGGAACTGTGTGTTGAAGACCAATGCCCTTAGAGGTACAAAACTACTCAAACCTATGGTTGACATATTCTCCCTGATTATCTGTACGCAGAACCTTGATGGCCTTCCCAGACGGTTTCTCTGCAAAAGCTTTGAAGTCCATAAAAGAATCAAAGACCTCAAACTTTTGTTTGAGAAAATATACCCAAGTCTATCTAGAAAGATTATCAATGAATGTTAGAACATATCAAGCCCTGCTGAAAGATGGATGTGGAAATGGTCCAGCCAGGTCACTGTGTACCAACTCTAGAAGCTGTGTGGCCCTTTAAGCTTTGCCTTTGTAATACTTCTCCTCAGGATGCTTACGGGTTTCCAATGGACTAAGAATATCAGAATTTACTATTTTTAGTAAGTCTTTATCAAAGAAGTGGTTGAGCCCGAAATTTTTCTCAATTTTTCAAAATTTGTGTTTTTGGATACAAATTTCCTTGAATAGAGATTCAAAACCTTCTAAGTTTCTAACAAGCTAAGAATACCACAATTTACTATTTTTATTAAGTCTTTATCAGAGAAGTGGTTGACCCCAAGATTTGTGTTTTTGGATACCCATTTGCTTGAATAATGATTCAGAACCTTCAAAGTTTCCAACGAGCTAAGAATACTAGAATTTACTAGTTTTAGTAAGTCTTTATCATAGAAATGATTTAGCCTAAAATTTTTCCCAATTTTTCAAAATTTGTGTTTTTGGATACCCATTTGCTTGAATAATGATTTAGAACATTCAAAGTTTCCAACAGGCTAAGAATATCAGAATTTACTACTTTTATTAAGTCTTTATTAGAGAAGTGATTGAGCCCGAGATTTGTGTTTTTGGATACCCATTTGGTTGAATAATAATTCAGAAGCATCAAAGTTTCTAATAGGCTAAGAACACGAGAATTTACTATTTTTAGTAAGTCTTGATCAGGGAAGCATTTGAGCCCAAGATTTGTGTTTTTTTATACCCATTTGCTTGAATAATGATTCAAAACCTTTAAAGTTTCCAATGGGCTAAGAATAACAGAAATTACTATTTTTAATAAGTCTTTATTAGAGAAGCGATTGAGCTCAAAAATTTTCCTAATTTTTCAAAATTTGTGTTTTTGGATACCCGTTTGCTTGGATAATGATTCATAATCTTCAAAGTTCCCAACGGACTAAGAATACCAGAATTTACTTTTTTTAGTAAGTCTTTATCAGGGACGTCGTTGAGATTTAGATTTCTATTTGTGGATACCCATTTGCTTAAATAATGATTCAGAACCTTCAAAGTTTCCAATGGGCTAAAAATGCCAGAATTTACTATTTTTAGTAAGTCTTTATGAGAGAAGTGGTCAAGGCTAAAAATTTTCCTAAATTTTTAAAATTTGTGTTTTTGGATAACCATTTGCTTGAATAATGATTCAAAACCTTTAAAGTTTCCAAGAGACTAAGAATACCAGAATTTACTATTTTTAGTAAGTTTTTATGAAAGAAGCAGTTTGAGCCCAAAATTTTTCCCTTTTTTTTAAAATTTATGTTTTTGGATGCCCATTTGCTTGAATAATGATTTAGAACCTTCAAAGTTTCCAATGGTCTAAGAATACAAGAATTCTCTATTTTAGGAAGTCTTTATCAGAGAAGCGGTTGAGCCCAAGATTTGTGTTTTTGGATACCCATTTACTTGAATAATAATTCAGAACATTCAAAGTTTCCAACGGGCTAAGAATAGCAAAATTTACTATTTTTAGTAAGTATTTATCATGTTATATTCTGAAGGAAGCGAGAACCTAGCCAGGATCTGATGTTGGTTGTAGATCACATGCACTCTAGTCAATAGGTGATCGAAGATCAAAATAGTAGAATGTGGAGAGAATCTAAAAAGAGAGAAAAATAGAGACAATGCAAGAGAATTTGAGAATACTCTCAATACTCTCACAAAGCTTTCATCGAACTAGTATTTGAACTAGTGAATAACTACATCCAAGAGGTATAATAACATCTAACTACCCGAAATAGGTGGGAGGTTTTGCCTACATGGTAAATGACAAAACATGTGGCATAACCTCCTCAAGTGAACATAGAAAAGAGGTGGCATATAAAGCCAAAAGAGTGTGAGAACTCTAACTACCCCATAACCTACTCAGGTAAGGACAAAATAGTGGTTATGAGAGGTCACACAAAAAGCCAAAAGAGGATGTGTAACTCAACTACCCATGTGTGGGAGAGAGTTACACATGTAGCTGATATATTTCCCCATGTGTCCTCATATTAACCACATATTAAACCTAAGCAAGCTTAATAATGTGTAGGAAAAAGAAATATCCCTAAGGAAAATAAAAAACCTACACTAACACCCCCACTTAAGCGTAGCTTAGGTGAGTGAAAAGATATGGGTCCCAGCAAATGAAGCCTGGTGAGGTACCCATGTATAAAGAATTCCCCCTAAAAGAGAAGAAGCCCCCCACAAAGGAATAGCCCCCTAAACAGAGAGAGAAAACACCCTCCCAGAGTAGAGAGAGTGAAGTGAAGGACTAAGAAGCCCCTCTTGAAGTAGACACTGGTTGCACCCCTAGTAAAGATCATAGATGAAGGAACTTGCTCTTAGTGAAGGGTTTGGTGAAGATGTTTGCTATTTGCTTCAATGTCTAGATATTCTTGAGATCAATGATGTTTGCATGAATCAGCTCTTGAATGTAGTTCATATGTAACTCAATGTGTTTGGTCCTCTGGTGATGGATTAGATTCCTTGAGATCTAAATTGCACTCTGATTATCACAAAAGATGATTGTGGGCTTTCTGAATGAAATGCCAAACTCAGTGAGAATATTCTGAAGCCAAATGACCTCAGTGGTGGCATTAACTGCCCCTTGATACTCAGCCTCTATAGATGAAAGAGCAATAATAGACTACTTCTTGCTTGAACAACAAATTGGATCAAAACCAAGTGAGAAGCAATACCCTAAAGTAGACTTGCGATCTTAAGAATCTCCTGCCCAATCTGAATCTGTGTATCCCACCAAGTCAAATTCCACACTTGCTGCATAATGAATCCCATAGTTGTGAGTTCCTTGAGCATAGTGGAGAATCTGCTTAGCTTCTTTCCAATGCAACTCATGTGGCTCTTGCATAAACCGAGAGACCATGCCCACGATATATGAAATGTCAGGCCTTGTGTGAGTGAGATAGATGAGACTCCCAACAAGTTGTTGGTATAAAGTGCCATCAACCAAGGGTGAAGATCACTTAGCATCAAGTTTAACCCCTGACAGAAATCGAGTCAGTGGAGGATTACAGTCAGCCATGCAAAATCTGGAGAGCATATCAAGTGCATACTTGGGTTGTGCCATGAAGATACCTGAAGAAGACTAAGTGATCTCAATCCCTAGGAAGTAGTGCAAAAGACCCAAGTCTGACATCAGAAATCGATCATGTAGGGCAATTTTCACTGCTTTAATAGTGGATGAGTGACACCCTGTAATCAACAAGTCATTGACATAAAGAACTAGAAATGTCATAGTATCATCCTACTGTAGAATGTATATGATTAGATCAAAATGGTATCGAGTTAACCCAACTGACAGAAGGAAGGAGTCCATCTTGGCATATTAGGCCTAAGGAGGCTATTTGAGGCCATAGAGAGACTTCTGAAGTCGACAAACCAATGAAGGATCTCGAACGAACCCTTGTTGAGCTTGAGATTTGTATTTTTGGATACCCCTTTGCTTGAATAATGATTCAGAACCTTCAAAGTTTCCAATGGGCTAAGAATACAAGAGTTTACTATTTTTAGTAAGTCTTTATCAGAGAAGCAGTTCAGCCCAAGATTTGTATTTTTTTGATAATTATTTGTTTGAATAATGATTCAAAACCCTCAAAGTTTCCAACGGGCTAAGAATACCAGAATTTACTATTTTTGATAAGCCTTTATCAGAGAAGGGAATGAGCTTGAAAAGTTTTCCTTATTTTTCAAAATTTGTGTTTTTGGATACCCATTTGCTTGGATAATGATTCAGAATCTTCAAAGTTTCCAATAGACTAAGAATACCAGAATTTACTATTTTTAGTAAGTCTTTATCAGGGAAGTGGTTGAGCTTGAGATTTATGTTCTTCGATACCCATTTGCTTGAATAATGATTTAGAACCTTAAAAGTTTTCAATGGGCTAAGAATACCAGAATTTACTATTTTTAGTAGGTCTTTATCAGAGAAGGGATTGAGTCCGAAATTTTTTCAAATTTTTCAAAATTTATGTTTTTGAATTCCCATTCCTTGAATAATGATTCAGAACCTTTAAAATTTCAAACAACATACGAATACCATAATTTATTATTTTTAGTAAATTCTTTATCAAAAAAGTGGTTGAACCCAAAATGTTTTCCAGCTTTTCAAAATTTGTGTTTTTTGATACCCATTTGCTTGAATAATAATTCAGAACCTTCAAAGTTTCCAATGGGCTAAGAATACCATAATTACTATTTTTAATAAGCCTTTATCAGAGAAGCGGTTGAGCACCAGATTTATGTTTTTGGATACCCATTTGCTTGACTAATGATTTAGAACCCTCAAAGTTTCCAACTAGCTAAGAATACTCGAATTTACTATTTTTAATAAGTTTTTGTCAGAGAAGCGGTTCAGCCCGAGATTTATTTTTTTGAATACCCATTTGCTTGAATAATGATTCAAAACCTCCATAGTTTCCAACGAGCTAAGAATATCAGAATTTACTATTTTTAGTAAGTCTTTATCAGGGAAGTGGTTGAGCTCGAGATTTGTGCTTTTGGATACCGATTTGCTTGAATAGTGATTTAGAACCTTCAAAGTTTTCGATGGACTAAGAATACCAGAATTTACTATTTTTAGTAAGTCTTTATCAGAGAAACGATTGAGCCCAAAATTTTTCCATTTTTTTAAAATTTATATTTTTGGATACCCTTTTTTTGAATAATGATTCAGTACCTTTAAAGTTTCAAATGGGCTAAAAATACCAAAATTTACTATTTTTAGTAAGTCTTTGTCAGAGAAGCGATTTACCCTGAACACCAGAATTTACTATTTTTAGTAAGTCTTTATCAGAGAAGCAATTGAGCCCAAAAGTTTTTCTCATTTTTTAAAATTTTTTGTTTGTGAATACCCATTCGCTTGAATAATGATTCGGAATTTTAAAAGTTTTCAACAGGCTAAGAATACCAGAATTTACTATTTTTAGCAAGTTTTTATTAGAGAAACACTTAACCCCCAAAATTTTCTCAATTTTTCAAAATTTGTGTTTTGGATACCGATTTGCTTGAATAAAGATTTGAAACCTTCTAATTTTCCTACAGGGCAAGAATACCAAAATTTACTATTTTTAGTAAGTCTTTATCACAGAAGCGATTTTCCCTGAAAATTTTCCCAATTTTTCAAAATTTGTATTTTTGGATACCCATTTACTTGAATAATGATTCAGAACATTCAAGGTTTCCAACAAAAGTAAAAATACGAGAATTTACTTCTTTTAGTAAGTCTTTATCAGAGAAGCAGTTGAGCACAAAATTTTTCTCAAATTTTCAAAGTTTTTGTTTTTGGATACCCATTTGTTTGAATAATGATTTAGAACATTCAAAGTTTCCAACGGGCTAAGAATATGAGAATTTATTATTTTTAGCACATCTTTATCAAAGAAGTGATTAAGCCCGAGACTTGTGTTTCTAGATACCCATTTGCTTGAATAATGAAGAAGCATCAAAGTTTCCAATAGGCTAAGAATACTAGAATTTACTATTTTTAGTAAGTCTTTATCAAAGAAGTGGTTTGGCCCAAGATTGATGTTTTTTGATACCCATCTGCTTGAAAAATTATTCAAAACCTTCAAAGTTTACAATGCGCTAAGAATACCAGAATTTACTATTTTTAATAAGTCTTTATTAGAGAAACGATTGACCTCAAAAAATTTCCCATTTTTTCCAAATTTGTGTTTTTGGATACCCATTTGCTTGAATAACGATTCAGAATCTTCAAAGTTTCAAATGGACTAAGAATACTAGAATTTACTATTTTTAATAAGTCTTTATTAATGAAGTGGTTGAGCTCGAGATTTGTGTTTTTGGATACCTATTTGTTTGAATAATGATTTAGAACCTTTAAAGTTTTCAATGGGTGAAGAATACCAGAATTCACTATTTTAGTAGGTCTTTATCACAGAAGGGGTTAAGCGCAAAATTTTTCCAAATTTTTCAAAAATTGTGTTTTAGTAAAATACCAAAATTTATTATTTTTATTAATTTTTTATCAAAAAAGCGGTTGAGCCCGAAATGTTTTCCAATTTTTTAAAATTTTGTGTTTTTGGGTACTCATTTGCTTGAATAATAATTCAGAACCTTCAATGTTTCCCAGACTATTTCTCTGCAAAAGCTTTAAAGTCCAGAAAAGATTCAGAGACCTTAGACTTCTGTTTGAGAAAATATACCCAAGTATATCTAGAAAGATCATCAATGAATGTCAGAACATATCGAGCCCTGCTAAAAGATGGATGTGGAAATGGTCTAGCCAAGTCACTATGTACCAACTCTAGAAGATGTGTGGCCCTCCAAGCTTTGCCTTTATCATACTTCTACTTAGGATGTTTACCAAGAATGCATCCTTAGCAAACTCCATCAGAAAATCAAATTGAAGGCAACCCTGAAACCATGTCCTATTGACTGAGCTGTGACAAGTAGTGATAATTCAAGTGGCCACATCGATGATGCCACAAATGACCCACCTCATCTGAATGAGTGAGTAAAATGGTCGAAGGAGAGTCAAGAACAAAGTGAGAATTGATAAAATCAAGACTGATGATCTACTTTTCCCATAGCAACTATAGGCCCATCTTGTAACTCACTAATTACCACATTATCTGGTGCGAACTCAACTCACTTGCCAAAACCAGTGTGAGTGATCTGATAAATAGATAAGAGATTAGTTGACAAAGATGGAACACAGAGAACAAACTGAAATGTTCCTTTGCTCACGTCAACAGACCCTCTCCCTTGCACTTCAGTAGGAGTGTCATCACCTATGAGTATGGCTTGCATATACCATGGCTCTAAGGACGCAAACTTATCTTGTAAAGAAGCCATGTGGTGCGAAACCTTGTGTTTTTGGAAACCGATTTGCTTGAATAAAGATTCGAAACCTTCTAAGTTTCCAACGTGTTAAGAATACTAGAATTTACTATTTTTAATGTCTTTATTAGAGAAGCGGTTGGCCCCAAGATTTGTGTTTTTGGATACCTATTTGCTTGAATAATGATTCAGAACATTCAAACTTTCCAACGGGCTAAGAATACCAGAATTTACTATTTTTAATAAGCCTTTATCAGTGAAGGAATTGAGCTTGAAATTTTTTCTTAATTTTTCAAAATTTATGTTCTTGAATACCCATTTGCTTGGATAATGATTCAGAATATTCAAATTTTCCAACAGACTAAGAATACCAAAAATTACTATTTTTAGTAAGTCTTTATCAGGGAAGTGGTTGAACTCAAGATTTGTGTTTTTCGATACTCATTCCCTTTAATAATGATTCAGAACCTTCAAAGTTTCCAATGGGCTAAGAATACTAGAATTTACTATTTTTAGTAGGTCTCTATCAGAGAAGCAATTCAACCCAATATTTATGTTTTTTGATAGCCATTTGTTTGGATAACAATTTAGAATCTTTAAAATTTCTAACGGACTAAGAATACCAGAATTTACTATTTTTAGTCAGTCTTATCAGGGAAGTGGTTGAGCTCGAGATTTGTGTTTTTGGATACCCATTTGCTTGAATAATGATTCAAAACCTTCAAAATTTCCAATAGGCTAAGAATACAAGAGTTTACTATTTTTAGTAAGTCTTTATCAGAGAAGCGGTTCAGCCCAAGATTTGTATTTTTTGATACTTATTTGTTTGAATAATGACTCAAAATCCTCAAAGTTTCCAATGGGCTAAGAATACCAGAATTTACTATTTTTGATAAGCCTTTATCAGAGAAGGGAATGAGCTCGAAATTTTTTCCTAATTTTTCAAAATTTGTGTTTTTGGATACCCATTTGCTTGGATAATGATTCAGAATCTTCAAAGTTTCCAACAGACTAAGAATACCAGAATTTACTATTTTTAGTAAGTCTTTATCAGGGAAGTGGTTGAGCTCGAGATTTATGTTCTTGGATACCCATTTGCTTGAATAATAATTCAGAACCTTCAAAGTTTTCAATGGGCTAAAAATACCAGAATTTACTATTTTTAGTAGGTCTTTATCAGAGAAGGGGTTGAGTCCAAAAATTTTCCAAATTTTTCAAAATTTGTGTTTTTGAATTCCCATTCCTTGAATAATGATTTAGAACCTTTAAAATTTCAAACGGACTAAAAATACCAAAATTTATTATTTTTAGTAATTCTTTATCAAAAAAGTGGTTGGACCTGAAATATTTTCCATTTTTTTAAAATTTGTGTTTTTTGATACCCATTTGCTTGAATAATAATTCAGAACCTTCAAAGTTTCCAATGGGCTAAGAATACCAGAATTTACTATTTTTAATAAGCCTTTATCAGAGAAGCGGTTGAGCAGCAGATTTATGTTTTTGGATACCCATTTGCTTGAATAATGATTTAGAACCCTCAAAGTTTCCAACTGGCTAAGAATACCAGAATTTACTATTTTTAATAAGTTTTTATCAGAGAAGCGGTTGAGCCCGAGATTTATTTTTTTGAATACCCATTTCCTTAAATAATGATTCAAAAGTTTCATAGTTTCCAACGAGCTAACAATATCAGAATTTACTATTTTTACTAAGTCTTTTTCAAGGAAGGGGTTGAGCTCGAAATTTATGTTTTTAGATACCGATTTGCTTGAATAGTAATTCAGAACCTTCAAAATTTCCGACGGACTAAGAATACAAGAATTTACTATTTTTAGTAAGTCCTTATCAGAGAAACGGTTGAGCCCAAAATTTTCCCATTTTTTAAAATTTATGTTTTTAGATACCCATTTGTTTGAATAATGATTCAATACCTTTAAAGTTTTAAACGGGCTAAGAATACCAGAATTTACTATTTTTAGTAAGTCTTTATAAAAAACGGTTGAGCCCGAAATATTTTCTAATTTTTCAAAATTTGTGTTTTCGGATACCCATTTTCTTGAATAATAATTCAGAACCTTCATAATTTCCAAAGGGCTAAGAACACCAGAATTTACTATTTTTAGTAAGTCTTTATCAGAGAAGCGATTAAGCCCAAAAGTTTTTCTCATTTTTTAAAATTTTTTGTTTGTGAATACCCATTCGCTTGAATAATGATTCAAAACTTTAAAAGTTTTCAACAGGCTAAGAATACCAGAATTTGCTATTTTTAGCAAGTTTTTATTAGAGAAACACTTAACCCCAAAAATTTTCTCAATTTTTCAAAATTTGTGTTTTTGGATATCGATTTGCTTGAAAAAAGATTTGAAACCTTCTAATTTTCCTACAGGCTAAGAATACCAAAATTTACTATTTTTAGTAAGTCTTTATCACAGAAACGATTTTGCCTGAAATTTTTGCCAATTTTTCAAAATTTGTATTCTTGGATACCCATTTTTACTTGAATAATGATTCAGAACATTCAAGGTTTCCAACAGGAGTAAAAATACAAGAAGTTACTATTTTTAGTAAGTCTTTATCAGAAAGGCTGTTGAGCACAAAATGTTTCTCAAATTTTCAAAGTTTTTTATTTTTGGATACCCATTTGTTTGAATAATGATTTAGAACATTCAAAGTTTCCAACGGGCTAAGAATATGAGAATTTACTATTTTTAGCACATCTTTATCAAAGAAGTGATTGAGCCCGAGATTTGTGTTTCTAGATACCCATTTGCTTGAATAATGATTCAGAAGCATCAAAGTTTCCAACAGGGTAAGAATACTAGAATTTACTATTTTTAGTAAGTCTTTATCAAAGAAGCGGTTTGGCCCAAGATTGATATTTTTTGATACCCATCTGCTTGAAAAATTATTCAAAACCTTCAAAGTTTACAACGTGCTAAGAATACCAGAATTTACTATTTTTAATAAGTCTTTATTAGAGAAATGATTGACCTAAAATTTTTTTCCAATTTTTCTAAATTTGCGTTTTTGGATACCCATTTGCTTGTATAATGATTCAGAGTCTTCAAAGTTTCAAATGGACTAAGAATACCAAAATTTACTATTTTTAGTAAGTCTTTATCAAAAAAGTGGTTGAGCCCGAAATGTCTTCCAATTTTTAAAAATTTGTGTTTTCGGATACCCATTTGCTTGAATAATAATTCAAAACCTTCATAGTTTCCAACAGGCTAAAAACACCAAAATTTACTATTTTAAGTAAGTCTTTTTCAGAGAAGTGATTGAGCCCAAAAGTTTTTCTCAATTTTTTAAATTTTTTGTTTGTGAATACCCATTCGCTTGAATAATGATTCAGAACTTTAAAAGTTTTCAATAGGCTAAGAATACTAGAATTTACTATTTTTAGCAAGTCTTTATTAAAGAAGCACTTAACCCCAAAAATTTTCTCAATTTTTCAAAACTTGTGTTTTTGGATACCGATTTTCTTGAATACAGATTCAAAAGCTTCTAATTTTCCTACAGGCTAAGAATACCAAAATTTACTATTTTTAGTAAGTCTTTATTACAGAAGTGATTTTGCCTGAAATATTTTCCAATTTTTCAAAATTTGTATTCTTGGATACCCATTTACTTGAATAATGATTCAAAACATTCAAGGTTTCCAACAAGAGTAAAAATACGAGAATTTACTATTTTTAATAAGTCTTTATCAGAGAAACAGTTGAGCACAAAATTTTTCTCAAACTTTCAAACTTTTTATTTTTGGATACCCTTTTGTTTGAATAATGATTTAGAACATTCAAAGTTTCCAATGGGCTAAGAATATGAGAATTTACTATTTTTAGCACGCCTTTATCAAAGAAGCGATTTAGCCCGAGAGTTGTGTTTCTAGATGCCCATTTGCTTGAATAATGATTTAGAAGAATCAAAGTTTCCAACAGGGTAAGAATACTATAATTTACTATTTTTGGTAAGTCTTTATCAAAGAAGTGGTTTGGCCCAAGATTGATGTTTTTTGATACCCATCTGCTTGAAAAATTATTCAAAACCTTCAAAGTTTACAATGCGCTAAGAATACCAGAATTTACTATTTTTAATAAGTCTTTATTAGAGAAACGATTAACCTCAAAAATTTTCCCAATTTTTCCAAATTTGTGTTTTTGGATACCTATTTGCTTAGATAACGATTCAGAATCTTCAAAGTTTCCAATGGACTAAGAATACCAGAATTTACTATTTTTAGTAAGTCTTTATCAGGGAAGTGGTTGAACTCGAGATTTGTGTTTTTGGATACTTTTTGTTTAAATAATGATTTAGAACCTTCAAAGTTTCCAATGGGCTAAGAATACCAGAATTCACTATTTTAGTAGGTCTTTATCAGAGAAGGGGTTGAGCCCAAAATTTTTCCAAATTTTTCAAAAATTGTGTTTTAGTAAAATACCAAAATTTATTATTTTTATTAAATCTTTATAAAAAAAGTGGTTGAGCCTGAAATGTTTTCCAATTTTTTAAAATTTTGTGTTTTTGGATACTTATTTGCTTGAATAATAATTTAGAACCTTCAAAGTTTCCAATGGGTGAAGAATAATAAAATTTACTATTTTTAGTATGTCTTTATCAGAGAAGCATTTGAGCACGAGATTTATGTTTTTGGATACCCATTTGTCTGAATAATGATTCAGAACCTTCAAAGTTTCCAACTGACTAAGAATACCAGAATTTACTATTTTTAGTAAGTTTTTATCAAAGAAACGGTTGAGCCCGAGATTTGTTTTTTGAATTCTCATTTGCTTGAATGAAATAATTCAGAACCTTCAAAGTTTCCAAGGGGCTAAGAATACCAGACTTTATTATTTTTAATATTATCACAGAAGCGATTTAGCCTGAATTTTTTCCTAATTTTTAAAAATTTATGTTTTTGGATAACCATTTACTTGAATAATGATTCAGAACCTTCAAGATTTCTAATGAGCTAAAAATACCATAATTTACTATTTTATCAGAGAAGTGTTTGGGGCTAAAAAATTTTCCTAATTTTTTAAAATTTGTGTTTTTGGATACCTATTTGCTTGGATAATGCTTCAGAATCTTCAAAGTTTCCAACGGGCTAAGAATACCAGAATTTACTATTTTTAGTAAGTTTTTATCAGGGAAGCGGTTGAGCTCAAGATTTATGTTTTTGCATACCCATTTGCTTGAATAATGATACAAAAACTTCAAAGTTTCCAATGGGCTAAGAATGTACTAGAATTTATTATTTCTAGTAGGTCTTTATTAGAGAAGCGGTTGAGCCTAAAATTTTTTCAAATTTGTGTTTTTGGATACCCATTTGTTTGAATAATGTTTCAGAACTTTTATAATTTCAAATGGCCTAAGATTACTAGAATTTATTATTTTTAGTAAATCTTTATCAAAAAAGCGGTTGAGCTAGAAATGTTTTCCAATTTTTTAAAATTTATGTTTTTGGATACCCATTTTTAGTAAGTCTTTGTCAGAGAACCGGTTGACCCCAAAATTTTTCTCAATTTTTTAAAATTTGTGTTTTTGGATATCGATTTGCTTGAATAAAGATTCGAAACCTTCTACGTTTCCAACAGGCTAAGAATACCAGAATTTACTATTTTTACTAACTTTTGATCAGAGAAGCGGTTGACACCAAGATTTTATTTTTTGGATGCCCATTTGTTTGAATAACAATTTAGAACCTTCAAAGTTTCACCCAAATTTTTTTCCAATTTTTCAAAATTTATGTTTTTGGATATGCATTTGTTTGAATAATGATTCAGAACCTTTAAAGTTTCCAACGCGTTAAGAATACCAAAATTTACTATTTTTAGTAAGTCTTTATTAGAGAAGTGGTTGAGCCTGAGATTTTTCTTTTTGGATACCCATTTGATTGAATAATGATTTAGAACATTCAAAGTTTCCAACGGACTAAGAATATTAGAATTTACTATTTTTAGTAAGTCTTTACCAGAGAAGGGATTGAGCCTGAGATTTGTGTTTTTGGATACCCATTTGCTTGAATAATGATTGAGAAGCATCAAAGTTTTCAACAGGCTAAAAATATCAGAATTTACTATTTTTAGTAAGTCTTTATCAGAGAAGCGGTTGAACCTGAAAATTTTTCTAATATTTTAAAATTTATGTTTTTGGATACCCATTTGTTTGAATAATGATTCAGAACCTTTAAAATATCAAACGGGCTAAAAATATTAGAATTTACTATTTTTAGTAAGTCTTTATCACAAAAGCTATTGAGCACGAAATGTTTTATAATTTTTAAAAATTTGTGGTTTTGGATACCCATTTGCTTGAATAATAATTCAGAACCTTCATAGTTTTCAATAGGCTAAGAATATTAGAATTTAGTATTTTTAGTAAGTCTTTATCGAAGAAGTGATTGAGCCCATTTTTTTTTTAAATTTTTCAAAATTTTTGTTTTTGGACACCTTTTTGCTTAAATAATGATTAAGAACTTTAAAAGTTTCCAACGGGCTAAGAATACTAGAATTTACTATTTTTTGTAAGTCTTTTATTAGAGAAGTGGTTTGAACCCGAAAATTTTCTCAATTTATGAAAATTTGTGTTTTTGGATACCGATTTGCTTGAATAAAGATTCAAAACCTTCTAAATTTCCAACAGGCTAAGAATATCAAAAATTGTTATTTTTACTAAATCTTTGTCAGAGAAGTGGTTGACCCCAAGATTTGTGTTTTCAAATACCCATTTGTTTGAAGAGTGATTCATAACCTTCAAAGTTTTTAACGAGCTAAGAATACTAGAATTTACTATTTTTGGTAAGTCTATCACAGAAGTGATTTTGCCTGAAAGTTTTCCCAATTTTCCAAAATTTGTGTTTTTGGATACCCATTTTCTTGAATAATGATTCAGAACCATCAAAGTTTCTAATAGGATAAAAATACTAGAATTTACTATTTTCAGTAAGTCTTTATCAAAGAAGTGGTTGAGCCCGAGATTTGTATTTTGGATACCCATTTGATTAAATAATGATTTAGGAAATTCAAAGTTTCGAACAGGCTAAGAATATCAGTATTTATTAATTTTAGTAAGTCTTTATCAGAGAAGCGATTGAGCCCGAGATTTGTGTTTTTGGATACCTATTTGATTGAATAATGATTTAAAAGCATCAAAGTTTCCAACAGGCTAAAAATACCAGAATTTATTATTTTTAGTAAGTGTTTATCAGAGAAGTAGTTGAGTCCAAGATTTGTGTTTTTTGATACCAATTTGTTTGAATAATGATTAAAAAACCTTCAAAGTTTCCAACGGGTTAAGAATACAAGAATTTACTATTTTTAGTAAGTCTTTATCAATGAAGTTGTTGACTTTGAGATTTGTATTTTTGGATACCCATTTTGTGGAATAATGATTCAGATCCTTCAAACTTTCCAACGGGCTAAGAATACCAGAATTTAGTATTTTTAGTAGGTCTTTATCAGAGAAGTGGTTTAGCCCAAAATTTTTCACAATTTTCTAAAATTTTTGCTTTTGGATACCCATTTGTTTGAATAATGATTCAAAACTTTTAAAGTTTCAAACGGACTAAAAATACTAGAATTTATTACTTTTAGTTAGTTTTTATAAAAAATTTCATTGAGCCCGAAATGTTGTCTAATTTTTAAAAAGTTATGTTTTTGGATACCCATTTGCTTGAATAATAATTTAGAACCTTCATAGATTCCAATGGGCTAAGAATACCAGAATTTACTATTTTTCGTAAGTCTTTATCGGAGAAGTGGTTGACCTTGAAATTTTTCTCAATTTTTATTTTTGGATACCCATTCAGTTGAATAATGATTCAGAACTTTAAAAGTTTCCAACGAGCTAAGAATACCAGAATTTACTATTTTTTTTAAGTCTTTATCAAAGAAACGATTTGAGCCTGAGATTTTCTCAATTTATTGAAATTTATGTTTTTGGATACCAATTTTTAATAAGTCTTAATCAGAGAAGCATTTGACCCCAAGATTTATGTTTTTGGATACCCATTGGCTTGAATAATGATTCAGAACCTTCAAAGTATCCAATGGGTTAAGAATACCAGAATTTACTATTTTTAGTAAGTCTTTATCATAGAAGTGGTTTACACTGAAAGTTTTACCAATTTTTCAAAATTTATGTTTTTTGGATACCCATTTGCTTGAATAATGATTCAGACCTTTAAGGATTTCCAACATGCTGAAAATACTAGAATTTACTATTTTTAGTAAGTTTTTTTCAGAGAAGTGGTAGAGTCCGAGATTTGTATTTTTGGATACCCATTTGCTTGAATAATGATTTAGAACATTCAAAGTTTCCAACGTTCTAAGAATATTAGAATTTACTATTTTTAGTAAGTCTTTATCAAATAAGCGGTTGAGCCCAATATTTGTGTTTTTGTATACCCATTTTTTTGAATAATGATTTAGAACCATCAAAGTTTTGAACAGGGTAAGACTACCAAAATTTACTATTTTTTGTAAGTCTTTATCAAATAAGTGGTTGAGCCCAAGATTTGTGTTTTTGGATACCCATTTGTTTGAATAATGATTAAGAACCTTTAAAGTCTCCAACTGGCTAAGAATATCATAATTTACTATTTTTAGTAAGTTTTTATTAGAGAAGCGGTCGAGAACAAGATTTATGTTTTTGGATACCCATTTGTTTGAATAATGATCCAGAACCTTCAAAGTCTCCAACTGGCTAAGAATATCAAAATTTACTATTTTTATTGAGTTTTATTAGAGAAGTGGTTGATCTAGAGATTTATTTTTTGAATACTCCATTTGCTTGAATAATGATTCAAAACCTTCAAAGTTTTCAATGGGCTAAGAATACCACAATTTACTATTTTTAATAATGATTTAGAACCTTCAAATTTTGCAACAGGCTAATAATACCAGAATTTACTATTTTAAGTAAGTCTTTATCACATAAGCAGTTGAGCCCAAGATTTGTGTTTTTGGATACCCATTACCTTGAATAGTGATTCAGAATTTTCAATGTTTTTGATAGGTTAAGAATACCATAATTTATTATTTTTAGTAAGTCTACATCAGAGAAATGGTCTAGCCTAAATTTTTTTCTAATTTTTCAAAATTTGTGTTTTTGAATACCCATTTGTTTGAATAATTATTCAGAACCTTCATTAGTAAGCCTATAAAAAAAATGGCTGAGCCTGAAATGTTTTGCAATTTTTCAAAAAAATTGTTTATGGATACCCATTTGCTTGAATAATTACTCAGAACCTTCATAGTTTCCAACGTGTTAAGAATACTAAAATTTACTATTTTTAGTAAGTTTTTATCATAGAAGTGGTTGACACTGAAATTTTTCTTAATTTTTTTAAAAATTTATTTTTGTATACCCATTTGCTTTAATAATGATTCAGAACTTTAAAAGTTTCTAATGGACTAAGAATACTAGAATTTACTATTTTTACTAAGTCTTTATCAAAGAAGCAGTTAAGTCCAAATTTTTTCTAATTTTTTTTAAATTTATGTTTTTGGATACAGATTACTTGAATAATGATTCGAAACCTTTTAAGTTTGTAATAGGCTAAGAATAACAGAATTTACTATATTTACTAAGTCTTTATCAAAGAAGCGGTTGACCCCAAGATTAGTGTTTTTGGATACCCATTTGCTTGAATAATGATTCAGGAACTTCAAAGTTTCCATCGGACTAAGAATACTAGAATTTACTGTTTTAAACAAGTCTTTATCACAGAAGCAATTTAGCCTAAAAATTTTTCCATTTTTAAAAATTTATGTTTTCGGATACTATTTTTAGTTAGTCTTTATCAGAGAAGTGGTTAAGCCCGAGATTTATATTTTTGGATAACCATTTGCTTGAATAATGATTTAGAACATTCAATTTCCAACAAGCTAAGAGCATCAGAACCATTAAAGTTTCCAACAGGCTAAGAATACTAGAATTTACTATTTTTAGTAAGTCTTTATTACAGAAGCAGTTGAACCCAAGATTTGTGTTTTTTGATACCCATTTGGTTGAATAATGATTCAAAACCTTCAAAGTTTACAACAGGCTAAGAATACTAGAATTTACTATTTTTCGTAAGTCTTTATTAGGGAAGTGGTTGAGCTTGAGATTTGTATTTTTGGATACCCATTTGCTTGAATAATGATTCAGAACCTTCAAAGTTTCCAATGGGCTACGAATGCTAGAATTTACTATTTTTAGTAGTTCTTTATCAGAGTAGCAGTAGAGCCCAAAATTTTTTCCAATTTTTTAAAATTTGTGTTTTTGGATACCCATTTGCATGTATAATGATTGAGAAATTTTAAAATTTCAAATGGCCTAAGAATAATAGAATTTATTATTTTTAGTAAATTTTTATCAAAAAAGCGGTTGATCTCAAAATGTTTTGTGATTTTTTAAAATTTGTGTTTTTGGGTACCCATTTGCTTGAATAGTAATTCAAAACCTTTAAAGTTTTCAATGGGTTAAGAATACCAAAATTTACTATTTTTATTAAGCCTTTATGAAAGAAGTGGTTGAACATAAGATTTGTATGAATAATGATTCAAAGCGTTCAATGTTTCCAATTGGCTAAGAATACCAGAATTTATTATTTTTAGTAAATTTTTATTAGAAAAGCGGTTGAGCCTGAGATTTATTTTTTTGAATACTCATTTGCTTGAATAATGATTCAGAACCTTCAAAGTTTCTGACGGGCTAAGAATACCAGAATTTACTATTTTTAAGAATGATTCAAAACCTTCAAAGTTTCCAACGAGCTAAGAATACCAAATTTACTATTTTTAGTAAGTCTTTATCACATAAGCGGTTGAACATGAGATTTGTGTTTTTGGATACCCATTTGCTTGAATAGTGATTCAAAAACCTTCTAAGTTTTCGTTTGACTAAGAATACCATAATTTTCTATTTTTAGTAAATCTTTATTAGAGAAACAGTTGAGCCCAAAACTTTTCTTAATTTTTCAAAATTTGTGTTTTTGGATACCCATTTCTTTGAATAATGATTCCGTACTTTTCAAGTTTCAAACAGGCTAAGAATATCAAAATTTACTATTTTTAGTAAATTTTTATCAAACAAGTCGTTGAGCCTGAAATGTTTTCCAATTTTTCAAAATTTTTGTTTTTGGATACCCATTTGCTTGGATAATAATTCAGAACCTTCAAAGTTTCCAATGGGCTAAGAATACTAGAATTTACTATTTTTAGTAAGTCTTTATTAGAGAATTGGTTGAGCACGAGATTTATGTTTTTTGGATACCCATTTGCTTCAATGATGATTCAGAACCTTCAGAGTTTTTCAACTTGTTAAGAATACCAGAATTTACTATTCAAAAAAAAAAATTTATCAGAGAAATGGTTGAGCCCAAGATTTAATTTTTTGAATACTCATTTGTTTGAATAATGATTCAGAACCTTCAAAGTTTTCAACAGGTTAAGAATACTGGAATTTACTATTTTTAGTAAGTGTTTATCACAGAGCGATTGAACCTGAGATTTGTGTTTTTGGATACACATTTGTTTAAATAGTGATTCAGAACCTTCAAAGTTTATGATGGGCTAAGAATACTAGAATTTATAACTTTTAGTAAATGTTTATCTGAGAAACAGTTGAGACCAAAATTTTTTCCAATTTTCAAAATTTTGTGTTTTTACATACCCATTTGTTTGAGTAATGATTCAGAACCTTTAAAGTTTCAAATGGGCTAGGAACACTAGAATATACTATTTTTAGTAAGACTTTATCAAAAAAGCGGTTAAGCCCGAAAGGTTTTCCAATTTTTCAAAATTTATGTTTTTGGATACCCATTTGTTTGAATAGTAATTTGACACATTTATAGTTCCAACATGCTAAGAATATCAGAATTTACTATTTTTATTAAATCTTTATCAGAAAACTAGTTGAGCATGAAATTTTTCTCAAATTTTCAAAATTTTTGTTTTTGAATACCCATTTGCTTGGATAATGATTCAGAACTTTTAAAGTTTGCAATGGGCTAAGAATACCATAATTCACTATTTTTAGTAAGGCTTTATCAAATAAGTGGTTGGGCCCAGAAATTTTCTCAAATTTTCAAAATTAGTGTTTTTAGATACCGATTTGTTTGAATAAAGATCTGAAACCTTCTAAGTTTCCAATAGGCTTAAAATACCAGAATTTTATATTTTCACTAAGTCTTTATCAGAGAAGCGGTTGACCCCAAGATTTATGTTTTTGAATACCCATTTGCTTAAATAAGGATTCAGAACCTTCAAAGTTTTCCACAGGCTAAGAATACCAGAATTTACTATTTTTAGTAAATCTTTATCACAGAAGCATTTTAACCTAAAATTTTTCCTAATTTTTCAAAATTTGTATTTTTAGATACCCATTTGCTTGAATAATGATTCAGAACCTTCAAGGTTTCAAACGGGCTAAAAATACTAGAATTTAATATTTTTAATAACTCTTTATCAGAAAAGTGGTTGGGCTCGAGATTTATGTTTTGGATACCTATTTGCTTGAATAATGATTTAGAACATTCAAAGTTTCCAATAGGCTAAGAATATCATAATTTACTATTTTTAATAAGTCTTTATGAGTGAAGCAATTGAGTCTGAGATTTGTGTTTTTGGATACCCATTTGTTTGAATAATGATTTAGAACCATCAAAGTTTCCAACAGGGTAAGAATACCAAAATTTACTATTTTTAGTAAGTTTTTGTTAGAGAAGCGGTTTAGCCCAAAATTTGTGTTTGATTTTGATACCCATTTGCTTGAATAATGATTCAAAACGTTCAAAATTTCCAACAGGCTATGAATACCTGAGTTTAATATTTTTAATAAGTCTTTATCAGAGAAGTGATTGAGCTCAAAAAAATTTCTTAATTTTTCAAAATTTGTGTTTTTGGATACCCTTTTGCTTGGATAATGATTCATAATCTTTAAAGTTTCCAATAGGCTAAGAATACCATAATTTACTATTTTTAGTAAGTCTTTATCAGCTAAGCAGTTGAGCTCGAGATTTGTGTTTTTAGATACCTATTTGGATGAATAATGATTTAGAACATTCAAAGTTTCTAATGGGCTAACAATGCAAAAATTTACTATTTTTAGTATGTCTTTATCATAGAAGCAATTTAAGCCCGAAATTTTTTCTAATTTTTTCCAATTTGTTTTTTTGGATATCCATTTGCTTAAATATTGATTCAGAACCTTTAAAATTTTAAATGACCGAAAATTTATGTTTTTGGATACCCATTTGCTTGAATAATTATCGAGAACCTTCAAAATTTCTAATGCGTTAAGAATACCAGAATTTACTATATTTAGTAAGTCTTTATCAGAGAAGTGGTTGAGTATGAGATTTATGTTTTTGGATACCCATTTGCTTGAATAATGATTCAGAAACTTCAAAGTTTCCAATTGGTTAAGAATACTAGAATTTGCTATTTTTATTAAATTTTTATCAGAGAAGGTGCTAAGCCAGAGATTTATTTTTTTACATACCAGTTTGCTTGAATAATGATTCAAAACCTTTAAAATTTCCAACCGGCTGAGAATACCAGAATTTACTTGTAACGCCCGCCTTGAACACCTTAAAGAAATACATACTTATGCTATATGAAATAGGAATTTTTTTTTTAGAATGATTAAGTAACACTAACATAACTAATTATGACATATTCTCTAAGGATTCAAGGCTGCATTACTTTACAAACCAACTAACATAATTTAACATACATCAGTAACTGATCTGAATCCAATGTACAATAACTTATTCATATTCATTGCATGTCGACAAATAATGTAATACAATCTACATAATTAAATACATAACTGAAATGCTTTCCTTACTCATAAGTACATCATTACATTGCCATTTTCAGACTACATCAGAATCACATACATTATGATTGAGCTGTTACACAAATCTGGTACAAGATTATACACATACATCTTCATCAACTGGTACAAGTACAATTGTCTGAAAACTAGAATAAATCTTTTCTACATAAAAACTTGACAAGGAATAACCAATGGATAACAAAGCTCTTCCACCCGACCATGTGGAACCCTAAGGTCCACCCCCCGAGCTAGGAGTTAACATGAGGTCCCAAACAATGACAGTCAGGTAGACGAAAGACAAACAAGAACAAAGAATGACCAAACATCAATACAACACATGGCAATAACATAAACAACACAACACAATTTAACTTCCAGAGGCGACACAAAACAAATGAAGAGAGACCGAACAAGGGATGCTAGGTTGTAGTAGGGAGAGTGTCATCGCACGGTCCTAGCATGGGTTATCCTAACAGCCTCTCACTAGGCGCCGGCCCCCATCTATGGTTATCCTGACAGCCTCTCACTAGGCGCCGGCCCCATAGGGTGACACATGCGGAATCGACCTTCCTTTCGTGAGGACAAGGAAGTCATCATGCCAACCAGGCCTTCTCTACCCATCCTTAGTCTATACAAGCACTACAGGCCATGGGAGAGGAATCCATTAATCTTGTTTAATGTGAAAACTACCCTTAACCCCCTAGTTCATTTTAGGTTATCACTTGATTAATCTACTTTCAACGGGTTATCCTGACTGCCACTTTGGGCGCCGGCCCCACGTCGAAAGCCACTCTCCTTCCTAACACCTAGTAAACCTTAACCATCATACAAGGCATTATAGCAATACACATACATGTTCATTGCAAGGCATAAACCCTCTTGCATTACAAACAGAATCATAACACCAATTGTTATCTAACGCTTTTAACAGTACAATACTTTACTCTTTTACAGATTCTAGGTCTCTCCATATGACAATTACGACAAAACAGATACAAGATAGTCACAACTGGTTAAATATCTCATCTCAAGATTATTACTTCACAAACACATAATCAACTTAGTCAATACTCCATTATACTTCATACTAAATTTGAATCACATAATCGTTATAACATCACAAATACAAAAACATCCATCCACACTACGACAAACTAAGCCTCTAGAATTTCGAGTTTGACCACTCTCAATTCGACTCCTTACGACAATAGAAATACTTAACTCACACAGTACAATTCAGATTCTAGAGATTAAACACTAAAATTCCTTCTTGGTTCATCATAAATAACTTTGTAATGAAATCAACAATGGATTACAATATCTCTTTAAATCAAACTAATTGATTTCACAATAAATACAACAACTATTCTAATATATTACAATTAAATTATCTAAATATTCTACATTTTGTTTCTAAAGATAGATTATAAAACACAAGTATAACAAATTTTACACTGATTTTACTTACCTTTCCAACGTTGGATTAAGTACTAAAACAATACCTTATAACTATACAGCAATACAACGAGGACAAAGGTCCAACCATCAACAATGAACATCAATGTTTTCGTTTTTCTCTAAGTTCTACCCTAATATGGTCCTTCAGATATTCTTGACCTCAATCAGATAACAGTTTAATATGCTTGGATTTCTTCGTCATAACGATGTCTCTGAAATGTTTTAATCAAAGATGATTTAAATCTGTCTAAGAAGAAAATCGGGACTAGTCATTCTCACGCCGTCAAAACTTGGTAGATATATCAACTATGTTCGTTCCCAAGGCATTACAGTTTTCTGGTAAATGCTTCTACTATATCTGTTTCAAGTGTAATAACCTATTGAATTGTAAGCACTGATCGCAGAGATGGTGTGAAATTGTTAATGACCACTTAACCATTGAAATGGATGATATTTATTTAGTCTAACGACTTCTCTCTATTAATATATCTCTTGAACAGCATTAATCATAAAAGACGAAGACTATAAATTTGTTAACTAAGTTTTATGGTATCCAAGGGCATTCTTTGAGATCCCAGTGTCTTGTTAATGCTTCCAAGTAAAATTGAAGTCACAACTCCTAAAAAGAGAACAACTCCTAAATGGGATCACATGGAAATACAAAATTATGGATTAACTAATTGCTTTCTGACGTTGTGGACAGCTGAATGCACAACAATAGCCTATATGTTGAATGACAATGAGAGTAGAGGATTATGTCTTGATATGTATAGTGGTTTCCAAGGTTTCCTTATAAATGGCACCCTAAATGCAAAAGATAAAGTTAAATCTCAAGAATATGGAGATATCTATTAGATCTACCATATGACTTAAAATCAATAATCCATGATGGCACCACAGATTTCTTGAGACACTCATGGCACCACGAGGCCTTAGAGCATATTGTGGATGAGGTATTCCATAATAAGATTGCAGAATACAATCTGAGACTCTAAGGTTAAGAAATGTTCACTGTGTATGAGGAACAAAATGCTAAACTCCACTAAGGGTGCGATCTGCATGGGTAAACCCTCCACAGTTTACTGAGATGCTTATTGGCTTCAAGGAGAATAATGTATACCACTGCAGACAGACATCACACAAAACATACAGCTCTGTGAATAAGCCTACATGTACAGACTACCATTCTCATGAAAGTTTTTATTGCTAAATGCTCAGTACCATACAAATTAGAAATCAAAACATCCGACACCATTTTGCTGCTCAAATTACAAATATTAAGATTGCTTACAACAGCTAAAGAGAAGGGAAAATAACCTCCACTGACTGCATACCAAACTGAACCATTTGTATCCATATTCCATCAAAAACCTCAATCTAACTCGGTCTCCACCATAAATGGATTATGAGATGCATCTGCACTAGGCTCTGATTTAAAGGACTCATCTTAATTCTAGGTATTCCTAATGCTTGGATTGTAGACGGCTTCTAGTCTATCTGCTGCGTGGTGGGGATGGCCAATACTGGACCAAAGTGTGCACTGAAGGGGACCTACATTCAATTTGACTTACACATTTTGACACAGCAGATCTATATTCACTGCTATAAAAGGCTTTGCCATTTGCATACTATTAAAGGGTAAGTGCAAGAAGATGGGGGGCCAAAAAGGGGTCTTAAGTGGCCACTTTTTTTCTGAAATCAGGAAATACTGGCCTTGGATGAGAAATTGAGCATAGTTACACTCAAAATTTAGAGATGCAACCAAAACAATGTTCGTAGTGCTCCGAGTCTACTTTCTAAACTACTATTTTGTTTTGAAAATGGCATAGATTAAGGGGTTCAAAAGAGGGAGCCACAGAAATTGGTGTTGTTTCTGTCAAAAAAACATAACATAGCATGTTTTGTGGCTCCCTCAAAAGGTCAACTTTTTTTTGGTATTTTTAAAATCGCTTCGGTGAGAAATTAGCTAATAGCATGTAGTTTATGCCCGATTTTTCTGATAATTTTTTGATGAATATTTGATTTTTTACTAATTTTTAAAGTGGACACATCCTAAAAAACAGAATTTTGGCCGTGCTACCCCTATAAATTTTGAAAACTAATTGAAAATCATTTTTTTATTTTTTTAATATTTGTAGAATGGAGTCTAGTTTCTAAATATGTAATTTTTTTGAAATTTGAATGAATAGTTATTTTACAATGAAAAAAAGACCAAACAGTGGTTTTTGCATAAAAACGGACACACAAACAAAAGAAATTAAAGATGAAAGGCTTAACATTGTTAAAATGTGAAAAAAATCACATCGTCAAATAGCTAAGAGAAAGCCTAACATTACCCATGTGTTCGATTTGTTCAACCTTGAAACACGTGCAAATCTGAGGGTTAGCACGAACGAAATTATGTGAAATTTTGAAGAATACAGAAAAACACGTCTGTGACTGTTCATAAGGCACTCCAAGCCTTTGGGTTGGAAATCCAAAGCAAATCCCAAGCCCAAGGCTTGGGATTCCCAAAGCAAGAAATAACGCGAGCGCGTTATAACGCGCTCGCGTTATTTATTGCCTTACATTTTTCCCGCAAGCCTGTCTTTTCCCATGTTCAACATAACGCGAGCGCGTTATAACGCGCTCGCGTTATGTCCCACTCAAATTTTTTTACACTCAAGGCTATTCATCATAGGGTTAAGGCATAAAGGATAGAGTTGAAAGGTTTACGGATAAGGGATTAGCGTTTAAGGTATAGTATCGAGCCCGTTGAGGGTCTAGGAATAAGGATAGCGTTTAAGGTTTAGGGATGAGGGATGACAGATTACGGTTGAGGGTCGAGGGATCAAAGTTAAGGGTTGAGGGATTAGGGTTTGACATTAAGGGTTGAGGGTTGAGGTTCAAGGGTCAAGGGTTTAGGGATAGGGTTTAGGGTCGAGGGATTAGGGTTAAAGTAGAGTGTGGAGGGTGTAAGGATTAGGGATAGGGTTGGAGGGTTTAGGGATAAGGGATTAGGGTTTAAGGTATAGTATCAAGTCTGTTGAGAGTTTAGGAATAGGGATAGCATTTAGGGATTAGGGATGAGGGATTATAGTTGAGGGATGATGGATTAGGGTTGAGGGTTGAGGGATTAGGGTTTAGGGATAAGGTTTAGGGTCGAGGGTTTAGGATTAGGGTTTAGGGTTGACGGATTAGCATTTAATGTCGAGGTTAGGGTTAGAGTGTTGAGGGTAGAGGGATTAGGGATAGGGTTTAGGGTTTAAGGTTTAAGGATTGAGGGTTGAGGCTTTAGGGATGAGGGTTTAAGGCTTAAGATATAGTGTCAAGTGTTGAGGGTGTAGGGATAGGGTTTAAGTTTTAAGGGTTAAGGGTTGAGGGATATGGATTAGGGTTTAAGGTATAGTGTTGAGGGTCGAGGGATCAGAGTTAAGGGTTGAGGGATTAGGGTTTGACGTTGAGGGTTGAGGGTTGAGGTTCGAGGGTCAAGGGTTTAGGGATAGGGTTGAGGGTCGAGGAATTAGGGTTAAAGTAGAGTGTGGATGGTATAAGGATTAGGGATAGGGTTGGAGGGTTTATGGATAAGGGATTAGGGTTTAAGGTATAGTATTGATTCTGTTGAGGGTGTAGGAATAGGGATAGCATTTAGGGTTTAGGGATGAAGGATTAGAGTTGGGGGATGACAGATTAGGGTTGAGGGTTGAGGGATTAGGGTTTAGGGATAAGGTTTAGGGTTGAGGGATGAGGGATTAGGGTTTAAGGTATAGTGTTGAGGGTTTAGGGATAGGGTTTAGGGTTGAGGGATTAGGATTTGACGTTGAGGGTTGAGGGTTGAGGTTCGAGGGTCAAGGGTTTAGGGATAGGGTTGAGGGTCAAGGAATTAGGGTTAAAGTAGAGTGTGGAGGGATGACGGATGATAGATTAGGGTTGAGGGTTGAGGGATTAGGGTTTGACGTCGAGGGCTGAGGGTTTAGGGTTAGGGTTGAGAGATGAGGGATCAGAGTTAAGGGTTGAGGGATTAGGGTTTAACGTCGAGGGCTGAGGTTCGAGGGTCAAGGGTTTAGGGATAGGGTTGAGGTTGAAGGGATTAGGGTTTAGGGACAAGGTTTAGGGTTAGGGTTGAGGGATTAGGGTTTAAGGTATAGTGTTGAGGGTTTAGGGATAGGGTTTAGGGTTGAGGGATTAGAGTGAAGGGTTGAGGGATTAGAATTTGGCGTTGAGGGTTTAGGGTTTAGGATCAGGGTTGAAGGTCGAGGGATTAGAGTTAAGGGTTGAGGGATTAGGGTTTGATGTTGAGGATTGAGGGTTGAGGTTTGAGGGTCAACGGTTTAGGGATAGGGTTGAGGGTCGAGGAATTAGGGTTAAAGTAGAGTGTGGAGGGATGACGGATGATAGATTAGGGTTGAGGGTTGAGGGATTAGGGTTTGATGTTGAGGGTTGAGGGTTTAGGGTTAGGGTTGAGAGATGAGGGATCAGAGTTAAGGGTTGAGGGATTAGGGTTTGACGTCGAGGGCTGAGGTTCGAGGGTCAAGGGTTTAGGGATAGGGTTGAGGTTGAAGGGATTAGGGTTTAGGGACAAGGTTTAGGGTTAGGGTTGAGGGATTAGGGTTTAAGGTATAGTGTTGAGGGTTTAGGGATAGGGTTTAGGGTTGAGGGATTAGAGTGAAGGGTTGAGGGATTAGAATTTGGCGTTGAGGGTTTAGGGTTTAAGGTATAGTGTTGAGGGTTTAGGGATAGGGTTTAGGGTTGAGGGATTAGGGTTTGACGTTGAGGGTTGAGGGTTGAGGTTCGAGGGTCAAGGGTTTAGGGATAGGGTTGAGGGTCGAGGAATTAGGGTTAAAGTAGAGTGTGGAGGGATGACGGATGATAGATTAGGGTTGAGGGTTGAGGGATTAGGGTTTGATGTTGAGGGTTTAGGGTTAGGGTTGAGAGATGAGGGATCAGAGTTAAGGGTTGAGGGATTAGGGTTTGACGTCAAGGGCTGAGGTTCGAGGGTCAAGGGTTTAGGGATAGGGTTGAGGTTGAAGGGATTAGGGTTTAGGGACAAGGTTTAGGGTTAGGGTTGAGGGATTAGGGTTTAAGGTATAGTGTTGAGGGTTTAGGGATAGGGTTTAGGGTTGAGGGATTAGAGTGAAGGGTTGAGGGATTAGAATTTGGCGTTGAGGGTTTAGGGTTTAAGGTATAGTGTTGAGGGTTTAGGGATAGGGTTTAGGGTTGAGGGATTAGGGTTTGACGTTGAGGGTTGAGGGTTGAGGTTCGAGGGTCAAGGGTTTAGGGATAGGGTTGAGGGTCGAGGAATTAGGGTTAAAGTAGAGTGTGGAGGGATGACGGATGATAGATTAGGGTTGAGGGTTGAGGGATTAGGGTTTGATGTTGAGGGTTGAGGGTTTAGGGTTAGGGTTGAGAGATGAGGGATCAGAGTTAAGGGTTGAGGGATTAGGGTTTGACGTCAAGGGCTGAGGTTCGAGGGTCAAGGGTTTAGGGATAGGGTTGAGGTTGAAGGGATTAGGGTTTAGGGACAAGGTTTAGGGTTAGGGTTGAGGGATTAGGGTTTAAGGTATAGTGTTGAGGGTTTAGGGTTGAGGGATTAGAGTGAAGGGTTGAGGGATTAGAATTTGGCGTTGAGGGTTTAGGGTTTAAGGTATAGTGTTGAGGGTTTAGGGATAGGGTTTAGGGTTGAGGGATTAGAGTTTGACGTTGAGGGTTGAGGGTTGAGGTTCGAGGGTCAAGGGTTTAGGGATAGGGTTGAGGGTCAAGGAATTAGGGTTAAAGTAGAGTGTGGAGGGATGACGGATGATAGATTAGGGTTGAGGGTTGAGGGATTAGGGTTTGATGTTGAGGGTTGAGGGTTTAGGGTTAGGGTTGAGAGATGAGGGATCAGAGTTAAGGGTTGAGGGATTAGGGTTTGACGTCAAGGGCTGAGGTTCGAGGGTCAAGGGTTTAGGGATAGGGTTGAGGTTGAAGGGATTAGGGTTTAGGGACAAGGTTTAGGGTTAGGGTTGAGGGATTAGGGTTTAAGGTATAGTGTTGAGGGTTTAGGGATAGGGTTTAGGGTTGAGGGATTAGAGTGAAGGGTTGAGGGATTAGAATTTGGCGTTGAGGGTTTAGGGTTTAAGGTATAGTGTTGAGGGTTTAGGGATAGGGTTTAGGGTTGAGGGATTAGGGTTTGACGTTGAGGGTTGAGGGTTGAGGTTCGAGGGTCAAGGGTTTAGGGATAGGGTTGAGGGTCGAGGAATTAGGGTTAAAGTAGAGTGTGGAGGGATGACGGATGATAGATTAGGGTTGAGGGTTGAGGGATTAGGGTTTGACGTCGAGGGTTGAGGGTTTAGGGTTAGGGTTGAGAGATGAGGGATCAGAGTTAAGGGTTGAGGGATTAGGGTTTGACGTCGAGGGCTGAGGTTCGAGGGTCAAGGGTTTAGGGATAGGGTTGAGGTTGAAGGGATTAGGGTATAGGGACAAGGTTTAGGGTTAGGGTTGAGGGATTAGGGTTTAAGGTATAGTGTTGAGGGTTTAGGGATAGGGTTTAGGGTTGAGGGATTAGAGTGAAGGGTTGAGGGATTAGAATTTGGCGTTGAGGGTTTAGGGTTTAAGGTATAGTGTTGAGGGTTTAGGGATAGGGTTTAGGGTTGAGGGATTAGGGTTTGACGTTGAGGGTTGAGGGTTGAGGTTCGAGGGTCAAGGGTTTAGGGATAGGGTTGAGGGTCGAGGAATTAGGGTTAAAGTAGAGTGTGGAGGGATGACGGATGATAGATTAGGGTTGAGGGTTGAGGGATTAGGGTTTGACGTCGAGGGTTGAGGGTTTAGGGTTAGGGTTGAGAGATGAGGGATCAGAGTTAAGGGTTGAGGGATTAGGGTTTGACATCGAGGGCTGAGGTTCGAGGGTCAAGGGTTTAGGGATAGGGTTGAGGTTGAAGGGATTAGGGTATAGGGACAAGGTTTAGGGTTAGGGTTGAGGGATTAGGGTTTAAGGTATAGTGTTGAGGGTTTAGGGATAGGGTTTAGGGTTGAGGGATTAGAGTGAAGGGTTGAGGGATTAGAATTTGGCGTTGAGGGTTTAGGGTTTAAGGTATAGTGTTGAGGGTTTAGGGATAGGGTTTAGGGTTGAGGGATTAGGGTTTGACGTTGAGGGTTGAGGGTTGAGGTTCGAGGGTCAAGGGTTTAGGGATAGGGTTGAGGGTCGAGGAATTAGGGTTAAAGTAGAGTGTGGAGGGATGACGGATGATAGATTAGGGTTGAGGGTTGAGGGATTAGGGTTTGACGTCGAGGGTTGAGGGTTTAGGGTTAGGGTTGAGAGATGAGGGATCAGAGTTAAGGGTTGAGGGATTAGGGTTTGACGTCGAGGGCTGAGGTTTGAGGGTCAAGGGTTTAGGGATAGGGTTGAGGTTGAAGGGATTAGGGTATAGGGACAAGGTTTAGGGTTAGGGTTGAGGGATTAGGGTTTAAGGTATAGTGTTGAGGGTTTAGGGATAGGGTTTAGGGTTGAGGGATTAGAGTGAAGGGTTGAGGGATTAGAATTTGGCGTTGAGGGTTTAGGGTTTAAGGTATAGTGTTGAGGGTTTAGGGATAGGGTTTAGGGTTGAGGGATTAGGGTTTGACGTTGAGGGTTGAGTAGGAGGCATAATTTTACAGGTATTCAACATATGTGGAACTTTTGTGAGGCCGGGCATGGAAAGGGGGAGCATGATGGTGCAGGAGCATGTATCAAAAGAGCCATAGCACGAGAAGAGTTAAAGTATAAAGACAATGCAAAGTTGACAGATGCAAAATCGATTGTCGAGTGGTGTAATGCTTCCATGGGTCCAGGTAATGAAGGTAAGTCTTTAGTTCGTAGATTTTTTTGGTTGATAGATGATACTAACATTGCACCATATGAGGATTGTTGTACACTGACAGGATCAAATGAGATGCACTCTTTCAGAAGTTCAATTGCAGGTTCATGGAGTATCCATACACGAAAGATGTCATGCTTTTGTTCTTCCTGTACAATTCAAGTCTGGGATGAGTGCGAGTCAAAGGAGTGGGTTGACGAATGGCAGTTAAGTTATCTTAGCCCACTTGACACGTATCGACCCCCGACGGCACTGGAACTAACACAGATGGAATCGTCAGTTGACTTTGACCACATATCAGATTTAGTTCAACCAGGTAATATAGGGCACATATATGCATCTAATTTCATCTAGTTCAACCAGGTAATGTCATCTTACTTTGTAGTGTTTTTGTAATGTTGACTAATTTCATCTAATTTGCTACACATATCAATGTAGGACACGTATATGCAGTTATTGCAGATGAAGATAATGAAGAGGGAACAGATTATTACTTATGCCGTTGTGTTGAGGCCAAAAAGAAATTGGAGGCCCCTGTTACAGATGGAGAAAACATCGAATACCCTACAGGATCAGTGGTTATTACTGGAACATGGCTTAGAAGGTACCCACATAAGAGTGTTAATATTTGGCTATTTCAGGACTTTGACATGCATCGAAAGATTCTTCATTACTCGAACCTTGTCGTGGCATCCAATGTTCATTTGATAAAGTATCGGGGTAGACCTTTGAACAAAATATTGTGGAAGGTGCGTGAGTCTGACCATGAAGCAATACTTGACACAATAAAGAGTAGAGCAGATCCAGATGGTTCATTGGATTAATTTGTAAGTATTCACGTTGATTTTGTAAAGTTATGTTACATTGAGTTGTAAGTATGCACATTAATTTGTAAGGTTTGTCTTTTTTTATTTCCTCCTGCATTTTTACACATATGTACACATTTTTCCATCATCATGTTATGCATTTTTGGTGTCCTGCTCCTGATGCGACCAAACTCATAACTCACCCTACTAGACACCATTTGATGATCTCTCCAACACTCTGGATCCAGGGCGCCCAATCATGATGATGACCTATATACCATTCTCCCAAGGCGCTCATAATGAATGAATGATAAGGAGCGCCTTGACCTCTATAATCAAGGTGATTTTAAGTCACTTTGAGTCATTTGGGGTCAGTTTGAGTCTTTGAGTCATGTTGCAAAAAAGTGTCAATGTTGTCAAGTTGCACAAAGCAACCTTTGCATTTTTGGTGTCTTGCTCGTGATGCGACCAAACTGACTGTTCCAACGCGTCCGAATGGGTACATTTATGCCAGGCATGGTCCTATTTCTCACCCAAACATGTCGAAACAGTCGGAGCTACATTGTACCGACGATATCCCTGAAGAGTCCAAAGTGCAAAAAGGCAGCAATCTTTGACGAGATGTTACTCAAAAATCATGTCACTTAGAAACATTCCGTCTGAGGCAACGGGATCACGTAGAGTGCCTCTACAATAACCTCTCTCGGTTTTTTATAGCTCTGAGGCATTTGCCCGTGGTGAAAGGTTTTCTGTTGCCCTAAAAATCATCAGAAGGAGGCAGTGTAAAGTTGCAAAGGGGTGTAACTTTCGTCCTGCTCCTGATGCGACCAAACTGACTGTTCCAACGCGTCCGAATGGGTACATTTATGCTAGGCATGGTCCTATTTCTCACCCAAACATGTCGAAACAGTCGGAGCTACATTGTACCGACGATATCCCTGAAGAGTCCAAAGTGCAAAAAGGCAGCAATCTTTGACGAGATGTTACTCAAAAACCGTGTCACTTAGAAACATTCCGTCTGAGGCAACGGGATCACGTAGAGTGCCTCTACAATAACCTCTCTCGGTTTTTTATAGCTCTGAGGCATTTGCCCGTGGTGAAAGGTTTTCTGTTGCCCTAAAAATCATCAGAAGGAGGCAGTGTAAAGTTGCAAAGGGGTGTAACTTTCGTCCTGCTCCTGATGCGACCAAACTGACTGTTCCAACGCGTCCGAATGGGTACATTTATGCTAGGCATGGTCCTATTTCTCACCCAAACATGTCGAAACAGTCGGAGCTACATTGTACCGACGATATCCCTGAAGAGTCCAAAGTGCAAAAAGGCAGCAATCTTTGACGAGATGTTACTCAAAAACCGTGTCACTTAGAAACATTCCGTCTGAGGCAACGGGATCACGTAGAGTGCCTCTACAATAACCTCTCTCGGTTTTTTATAGCTCTGAGGCATTTGCCCGTGGTGAAAGGTTTTCTGCTGCCCCAAAAATCGTCAGAAGGAGGCAGTGTAAAGTTGCAAAGGGGTGTAACTTTCGTCCTGCTCCTGATGCGACCAAACTGACTGTTCCAACGCGTCCGAATGGGTACATTTATGCTAGGCATGGTCCTATTTCTCACCCAAACATGTCGAAACAGTCGGAGCTACATTGTACCGACGATATCCCTGAAGAGTCCAAAGTGCAAAAAGGCAGCAATCTTTGACGAGATGTTACTCGAAAACCGTGTCACTTAGAAACATTCCGTCTGAGGCAACGGGATCACGTAGAGTGCCTCTACAATAACCTCTCTCGGTTTTTTATAGCTCTGAGGCATTTGCCCGTGGTGAAAGGTTTTCTGCTGCCCCAAAAATCGTCAGAAGGAGGCAGTGTAAAGTTGCAAAGGGGTGTAACTTTCGTCCTGCTCCTGATGCGACCAAACTGACTGTTCCAACGCATCCGAATGGGTACATTTATGCTAGGCATGGTCCTATTTCTCACCCAAACATGTCGAAACAGTCGGAGCTACATTGTACCGACGATATCCCTGAAGAGTCTAAAGTGCAAAAAGGCAGCAATCTTTGACGAGATGTTACTCAAAAATCGTGTAACTTAGAAACATTCCGTCTAAGGCAACGGGATCACGTAGAGTACCTCTACAATAACCTCTCTCGGTTTTTTATAGCTCTGAGGCATTTGCCCGTGGTGAAAGGTTTTCTGTTGCCCTAAAAATCGTCAGAAGGAGGCAGTGTAAAGTTGCAAAGGGGTGTAACTTTCGTCCTGCTCCTGATGCGACCAAACTGACTGTTCCAACGCGTCCGAATGGGTACATTTATGCTAGGCATGGTCCTATTTCTCACCCAAACATGTCGAAACAGTCGGAGCTACATTGTACCGACGATATCCCTGAAGAGTCCAAAGTGCAAAAAGGCAGCAATCTTTGACGAGATGTTACTCGAAAACCGTGTCACTTAGAAACATTTCGTCTGAGGCAACGGGATCACGTAGAGTGCCTCTACAATAACCTCTCTCGGTTTTTTATAGCTCTGAGGCATTTGCCCGTGGTGAAAGGTTTTCTGCTGCCCCAAAAATCGTCAGAAGGAGGCAGTGTAAAGTTGCAAAGGGGTGTAACTTTCGTCCTGCTCCTGATGCGACCAAACTGACTGTTCCAACGCGTCTGAATGGGTACATTTATGCTAGGCATGGTCCTATTTCTCACCCAAACATGTCGAAACAGTCGGAGCTACATTGTACCGACGATATCCCTGAAGAGTCCAAAGTGCAAAAAGGCAGCAATCTTTGACGAGATGTTACTCGAAAATCGTGTCACTTAGAAACATTCCGTCTGAGGCAACGGGATCACGTAGAGTGCCTCTACAATAACCTCTCTCGGTTTTTTATAGCTCTGAGGCATTTGCCCGTGGTGAAAGGTTTTCTGTTGCCCTAAAAATCGTCAGAAGGAGGCAGTGTAAAGTTGCAAAGGGGTGTAACTTTCGTCCTGCTCCTGATGCGACCAAACTGACTGTTCCAACGCATCCGAATGGGTACATTTATGCTAGGCATGGTCCTATTTCTCACCCAAACATGTCGAAACAGTCGGAGCTACATTGTACCGACGATATCCCTGAAGAGTCCAAAGTGTAAAAAGGCAGCAATCTTTGACGAGATGTTACTCAAAAACCGTGTCACTTAGAAACATTCCGTCTGAGGCAACGGGATCACGTAGAGTGCCTCTACAATAACCTCTCTCGGTTTTTTATAGCTCTGAGGCATTTGCCCGTGGTGAAAGGTTTTCTGCTGCCCCAAAAATCGTCAGAAGGAGGCAGTGTAAAGTTGCAAAGGGGTGTAACTTTCGTCCTGCTCCTGATGCGACCAAACTGACTGTTCCAACGCGTCCGAATGGGTACATTTATGCTAGGCATGGTCCTATTTCTCACCCAAACATGTCGAAACAGTCGGAGCTACATTGTACCGACGATATCCCTGAAGAGTCCAAAGTGCAAAAAGGCAGCAATCTTTGACGAGATGTTACTCGAAAATCGTGTCACTTAGAAACATTCCGTCTGAGGCAACGGGATCACGTAGAGTGCCTCTACAATAACCTCTCTCGGTTTTTTATAGCTCTGAGGCATTTGCCCGTGGTGAAAGGTTTTCTGTTGCCCTAAAAATTGTCAGAAGGAGGCAGTGTAAAGTTGCAAAGGGGTGTAACTTTCGTCCTGCTCCTGATGCGACCAAACTGACTGTTCCAACGCGTCCGAATGGGTACATTTATGCTAGGCATGGTCCTATTTCTCACCCAAACATGTCGAAACAGTCGGAGCTAGATTGTACCGACGATATCCCTGAAGAGTCCAAAGTGCAAAAAGGCAGCAATCTTTGACGAGATGTTACTCAAAAACCGTGTCACTTAGAAACATTCCGTCTGAGGCAACGGGATCACGTAGAGTGCCTCTACAATAACCTCTCTCGGTTTTTTATAGCTCTGAGGCATTTGCCCGTGGTGAAAGGTTTTCTGCTGCCCCAAAAATCGTCAGAAGGAGGCAGTGTATTAAGTCAGGATGAAAGCCTATTCACTCTAGGCGCCTGTTTTTGACCAAATCACACATGCGCCTTGAACAACTCTGTCTTCAAGGCGCTTTTCTCTAATCTCTGTAACTCTCCAAATCCACTAAGGCGCAAATTTTACCTCTTGGGCTCAAGATATAGGTTCTTCATCCAAGGCGCCAGAATGGTCCAAAGGCGCATTTCACCTCTAACCTCACCTCTGACCTTACTTGGAGGCGCTAAACCTCATCTCATTGCTCTCCTCCATTACAAGCGCTCACTTACCTCAATCTTGGGCGCATACCAACATCCCAACATCCAAATCACCTAGGCGCTCAAAACCTTCAAGACTCAAGGTGCATTTTATGATCAAACAAGGTATCTCCTGAACAAGGCGCTCATAGTCTCATCAGGGCGTTAATCATCATCATGAGCACTCATATTGTTCTAGGCGCACAATTATCTCTGGAATGCTCAAGGCGCACATACCCTTCTCTAGGCTAGTTTACACTTATTCAAGGCGCTCATTCCAAACTTACATGAACTACTCATTACAAGACGCACAAACTAGATGATCCTAGGGCATAAGGGCGCTCATAGGAGTTGTTATGTGTCATTTTGGCCAAGGTTTTCTGGAGCAGTGAAGACATTAGGAAGGGGATGATCGTTTGGATAGTTTTGAATGCTTTATTTCTCCTTGTTTAAACTAGGCGCTCACTGAGGATTGGAGTAGCCTTTGCACCCTCACATCACGTTAATCGGCGTTTCAAAGGCAATCATAGTATAGGAAGATTTGCGCCTTGAAGAAGAGAGTTATCTGGTGAGTGCTTAGGAGTTCTGGCGCCTAGGGGAAAGGTCTAGGTAGAGCGCCTTCAGACTTTCACAGTGAAGTGCCTTAAGGAGTTGGATGATGTTTTTAGCGCCTTAAGGATGATGATGGAGCGCTTTGGAGTCAGGTTAGTCTGGAGCACCTTAAGAAGGTAAAGCACTTCAAATGTAAACACAAGTGTTTTGAGCGCCCTAATGAAAAGTTGTCTTGGCACCATAAGTTGTTCAAACGAAGATATGCGCCTTGGATAGTTGCAAAGACCTAATTTAGCGCCCAAGGTTGGAAGACTCTTTGTGAGCACCCAGTGTTTGAAAGCTCTTTGTGTTTGGTGCATTAAAATGAATTTGGCACCTAAATAGTATTGAAACACTCAACTGAGCGCCTAAAGCCCATGAGAGAAGTGATATGCGCCTTGATAGGAATATCATGGAAGATGAGTTTACTGAATGGCGCCTTGAATGACTTGGTTGATTAAGTGTTTTAGCACCTAGATATGGGATGAATCATTGAGCGCCTTTGGTTGAGATGATGTCAGCACCTTTGAGATTATAACACCTTGGAGTCAAGTTCGAAGGAGCACCTTGAGAAGGTAAAACACTTCAAATGTTTTCAAGGAATTGGAGAAGTCACTTAGTGCCTAGAAGGAATTCCAGAGCAAGAGGGTTGGAGCGCCTTGAGCTTCAAGTCAGATATGCGCCTAGACCTCTACCCTTTAGCAAGTTGAAGCCCTCTGAGCCTTGACAACGTGAGAATGCCTTATAGTGAATATGCGCCTTGGGCAAGGTTGAATACAAAGTTGAGGAGTATATCATAATGAGTAAGTGCACTGTAGGGTTAGATGATAAAGACTAGTGCCTTGAGTGTCTTGGTCAAAATTTTGACGTGAGAAGTCTTGCAAGATCAAACCCTGGAGTGCGCCTTAGAGAGAACCTATTGATCCTTTGCTTTGACAAGATTTGGGCGCCAGAATGATCCTTAATAAATGGAATGTATCTACACCAATTTTGCGCCTTTAGGGAAGTGATGGTGGCCAGAATGATCCTTAATCTCATATTTGTGCGCCTAGGTCTAGAAGCAAGATTTGAGCGCCTTAGGATAGGGTTTTTTGCACCTTGTCTTGGAGAGTGAATTTGCGCCTTGGATGATGTTGAAGCGCCTTGGGATGAAATGCGCCCAAACTTATAGAGGGCCTTCAGTGAGGGAGTTGAAGAGAGTGCTTAGAGGAAGGATAGCCTTAAGATCAAACTAAGTACTTAGAAACCTAAGATTAGCGCCTTATTTGAAGTTATACACCTATTCTGGCGCCAGAGAGTGAGTTTGAGTGTGAAGAAGTGAATGTCTGCGCCTTGAAGGGGATACAAAGGGAAGATGATGTACCTTGATGGGTTGATGATGGAAATTTGCGTTTTGGAGCTAAATGTGCGCCTTGAAGGAGATAGTGCATAGAGGTACAATGAATCTTCCGGAGAACATGGATAGACAACTAAGTCTCCAACTTGAGTCTTCTAAGTGAATTGGATAATGAAGAGAGTCTAGTCATTTTGGGCGCTAGTATCAGGATGAATCATCCAAAATGGGTGCCTAGAACTAGAAGGCACCAATGCATGAGTTCAAGGATCCTCCATTGGAGCGCCTAGCCCAGATGGCTATAGATTGAAAGTTTTAAAGCTAAGTGATGTCTCTTACGTGAATTCCTAGCCCAGGTGCATGTGTTGGGAAAAACTCTTTGGCTCTGGCGCCTAGAATTGGGAGCTTTGTAAGATGCACCAATTGATGAAACATTTCCATTTTGCGCCTAGAATAGAACTCTCTCACATAGTTGAAATTGACTTGATAGAAGGAGATAAGTCTTAAGGACTAGTTTGGCGCCTCACTTGCCTATCTCACCTTTGAAATGTGCTTTGGTTGATGATCATCATTGATGGAACCTAGTGAAATGTAAAGCTATTTGCATCTCCAGAGGATCAAAATTGGATTAGGAGATCATCCTTGCAGTTGAGATTGACAGAGAAGTGTTAAAGGAATCACTTCAAATGGGCGCCTAAGCTAGTTGAGGCGCATATCAATTCCACTGTAACTCCAGACTGACGCTTAGGATCCAGTCATCTCCTAAGGCGCAGTTCCATTCACCCATGACCTCGCTTGGCGTCTAAAACTTGGAAACTCCTTTGGAAAGCTCCTGTTGCGCCTAGAAGATGAGTTTGGGATATCAACTTGCAAAAGGCTTAGAAACTCTTCAAAGATGTTAGGCACAATCCCATGGCACTGGAGCTCAGTTTTGGCGCCTTCAAGGAATAACACATGAAGGAACTTGGGAGGTCAGGTGCTTGTAAAAGGGAACACCTTGGAACATCTTCCAGGGGTTGAAGTAGTAAGAAAACATCAAGTGAGTCTAGGCGCACTCCCTTGTGTGAACAGTTTAGCTCTGGCGCCTAGCCACAGAGTGAGCCAGAAGAAGTAGTTTGGACATTAGAAGATAGGCGCTCATTCTACAATGAAGCATTCCACCTTCCTAATCAACAAAGACTTGCAAGAATTGACAAAGGAAGCTAAGGCGCACCTTCTACTTGTTTCCACCTCCAGAATGCGCCTAACCTTGAAAGGGGGTTCAAAGATGTTTGTTAGACCTTTTCACTCAAGGCACTCACCTTAGGCGCACTTTCTAAGTCCTTGTCACCTCAAGGAAACACCTAGTTTGGAAGGCGCTTGCCCTGTTCTCCACTCCTTTCAATTGGCGCCTAGAACACAGAATGCATGAAAGGAGCGCCTAGACTCCAGAGGGCTGATTTGGGCGCCTAGCATTTAAAACACTTTCATAATGATGATGTTTTGGCGCCTACTCTTGGAAACAATCCAGAGCATCCATAAACTCTAATTGGCACCTAATGTTGACAAGGCGCAACTTCAGGAGGAGGTCACCTCAACTTGGCGCCCAAGTCAGAAAAACCTGTAAATCCTTCAAATATGCACCTACCTTGTGAGGTGATGAGTTGAACATTCTAAATCTTCAAATGTTGCTCAAATAAGGAAGACATTGTAACATCAAGGCTTCAAGGCCTGTCCTTGTATTTCCATTGAATGAGTTGTACTTCATGCTATTGAAAGCATTTTCCATGTAATAAGACATTGCAAGTTGATTGAATCAAGTAACAAGACAAGTACCCAACTCTAATGTTGTTTCATTCAAATAGTTATCTTGATGTATATCTTTATGTTATTGAAGTAGTTGATGAATTGTTAGCAAGTAAAAGTGTTTAAGTAAGGAAAATTTTTCGTAGAACTAGTTGGGTATCTTACACTTACACCATGCCTATCCATCAAACATCACAATGCAATCAAAATCCTAACAACATGCCCATGATCCAAGATCAAGTGCAATCATGCAAAGATATTATCAATCACAAGCCTATTAAGAATGAACTAGAGTCTTCTAGTACCATACTTTTCCATCAAACACCATCATGTAATCCATGGCCTATCAAGCCTATCAAAGAAAATGCAAACATCCTATGTAATACAATCAGACTTTAAATATTTGAAGTAGCCATCTACAAATATCCATTCAAAAGTGGATTTATAATGCAAGTATGGACGCCATCAATAAAAAAGATTTGTATTAACCAAATATCCATATACGCATACATCAATATCTGTCGATATAAGTATAACATATATACAAAATAGCCATATAGGCTTACAAGAATGCCATATAGGCATACAATGTCAACTATGTACAATACAAAATATATGTCCACAAATGCCATATAGGCATACAACAGAGGAACACAATAAAAAGTCATTCCCCTCTAGCTGGTGAAGAGAATAAATCACGAGCAGCCTTTGATCTTCTAGGGGATGGAGACATGCATGTGGGTGGTCTACTACGAACCCGAGGGCTACTTCTCCTATTTAGTTCTTCCTGCACCTTTACCTGTTACAAAAAAAAGTATAGATATTAATATATAGAAATTACATGTTATAAAAAAATGAAACATTTAACAAAATAATCACTTACCGCTAACATATAATCTGTCTGCTCGCTTGCCTCAGTAGAAGGAAAAGGCCCTGGTGATGTCATGTCCTATAGAAACCATCCAGATAGAAATTAAACTTCAAATCAATAATCTTTTGATTTTTCAAAAATAGACAACTATAACAATGAATGTAAATTGAAATTTACTAATCTGCCTCATACCCCTGTCAATGCCATAGAGCTATGAATTGCAGAGGCCACACCCTGCTCCATTGCCCTATGAACATGGGGAGGTGTATCCGCAGCCTGCATCATCTAGAAATAAAACAACATTATTCAATTACGAAAACTATAATAGTGATGCAAATCATGGCTCCTAACATACACACACGCTCATCTAAACATGGAAGTACACACAATAAAACACACAAATCACATACAAAAATTTAGTAAGTACAATTCATTCATTAAACTATTTATTTTATTACCTCCGTAAAGCTTTGAAGTCCACCACCGCTGGCAGGTGTTGCCATGAAATCTACAGTGTTAACCTATTCAACATCCAAAATCAGAAATTAGAATACCATTCATATAACGATGCTATTCACATGTAATATTTATAATTGTTTATTAGTTACATACCTCGACAGTAGATGATCTAGTGAAAAATGTAGGTGGAGAACCACTGAAAACTGCATCGACGCTATGACCCTGAAATTTCATTAAAATCATCAATTTAAATTAGTTAATCTTGTATTTCAAAAATAAAATTTAATAAATTAAATTCAATAAACTTGCTAATATTTACCTGAGTATCAAGGCCGAAAGTCTCACTCAGGAGGGTATCTGTCATCGCCATCTGCTCAGCTGCAGATGTAGCCTGTGCACCTGCGTCCTGACTGTCCATGGGGTCATAACCACAGGCTGACCCGCAAGCCTGGCAAGTATGCGGTGGGACCCTACTCCTCGCACTATCTCCCAACCCACTCTGTGTTGCAGGATCGACATGCTCTATGATGCTCTGGGTCAAGGCACTAATCGACCTCAGTGTATCGACCTCAACACTCTCCTTCACAATGGAAGGAATAGAAACATGCTCGTGGGCTGGTCTGCTGATTACTCGTCTCACTACCCGCTATGGGTCAAGACGTGCCCCTGGTCTATCCTGTGCTGAGCCCCCACCTCTACCCTGGAAGTCCCGCATATCAAAATAGTTTGGCACTTTATTGAGGACAAACTCGGAGTAGAGTTTCCTCAAAAAGTATTGCGGGACCTCATTGTTATTGCATGGAGGATGGTCAAAAACCATCCACCACCTCTGCCCGAAATTGTCCCTTATCGCTTGGTTGTTGCACCAATGGATAGGGAACCTCTTGCATGTAATGGGTGGAGGTTGATTTGTTTGTGGGTTTGTGAAAATTGAACACAAGTCTACTTTTGTAATTTGTAATTTTTTGACATCTTGATATGACAATTTATCTGCATAGTAATCTCTAAACTCTCTCTTTTTATCGGTCCAACTAGTTATTTGCTTGCTAATTGAATTTACATTTGATAACATAGACTCAAGAGATTCGGCAAGCGTGGACCTATGCAAGGTTGAAGTGGAAGGATCTTTCAACCTTGCAATTATATCTTCAATTTGTTTTTTGTTGTTTTCAATTTCCCCCATTATATTATCTTGTGTTCCAGGGGCATGTCGAGGAATGAATGGAGGAGGTTGTTGTTCTGCAGGTATTTCTTCCTCAAGATTTTGTGGATTTTGAGGATTTTGAGGAGGAGGAGGAGGTGCATTAACATTTCCTACAATTAATAAAATATGCATCAAAAATCAACACAAAACCTACCTATTTAGGAAGAAATTCAAACAAAAAAACAAAGATAACTCACCCCTTTGGCGTGCTCGACGTCGCGGCGGCATTTCGGTGATGAATCGACAAATCTTTTGTGTTGAACGGTGTTTTGTAGAACGCGAGCGCGTTTTTGAAGGGTTTTAAGCCGCGGGCGGAGGAAAAACTCACAATGGAATGAACTAAAATGAAATGACAGCATTTTTTTTTTTTATATGAAGCGCTTTATAACGCGCTCGCGTTATGGCTCGGCAATGACGAGCCTTAGGCTTGTCATTGCCAAGCCATAACGCGAGCGCGTTATAACGCGAGCGCGTTATAACGCGCTCGCGTTATGCCTAAATTTTTTTTCAAAAATTTTTGGCCACTTTTTGGCCCCCCATCTTTTTGCACTTACCCTAAATTTAGTAAGAATATAATGATGGCAAACAATTCTTCAAGCATACATTATATCAATCCTTCCAAATCACAGATCAGATCCACGTGATAGATCAAAACCGCAATAGTTGGGATCAAGCCCACGATGCTCAAAAATGAACTGCAATGTTTTCTGTGCGAATTCAGAATCTAGATAGTCATTCTACCCAGGCAATTATATTTTGACAATGGCAAATCAATTTAACAGAGCATCAACATTATATTTCTATCATCAATATTAAAGCTAAATCCCTCTATCCTTCACATTTAACTTTCCAATATTTATTTCGATCATCAATCCCAACTTACCTACACAATATTAAACAAATAGAAACCCTCAAATCTAGATTTGTTCACACAGCTGATGCTCTTCAAGGCTCCTCTTATCTTCAGTGTTGTTCCTTAGAATCTCTTTGTGAAACTGCATCTACAATACTGTCAGGCAGATTATACTGCACAAGCTGTCAATGATGCTTCCAAGAAGAGAACCAGCGCAATTCCCTATAATTGCCATCATTGGCGAGGCACAAAACCATCAACTGCAATAAGGGAGCACGCAAAACTAGATTAAACACCCTACTAAGGCAGATGTGAACGGAGATGAGAGCCCACCGATTGCCCCCGAGGGCAGGGCAGATGCGGAGACTCTCCCTCCACAATATTTGCGACGTGAATGCCACCAAGGAAACGGCACAAGCACACTACTCCTCACAAAGAGAGGAGACGAAGTGAGAGGTCAAAACCATGCGCGCCCAACAGAGAGCTGTAATCGCTAAAAGTGGAGAACAATGTGAATGGAAATACAAAATACGGAAATCCCAGGTTTATGCCAAGATAGCTGGCTATTAAAGGACGTTGAACTTAAGTTACAAAGTGCGATTAGTAGAGGACGACAGTAGTCTATAAACATAGAAATGGTTGCATGAATCAATGAAGAAAAAAATAAAAGAGAACAGAAGACAACAAGACTTATTTAATAGCTGATCCTCCAGTTGCTCGTGCGGCCATGGAAGCTACACCACATTATATCGTCGATTTACACCTACAGCAGATCATTATGCACGTATGGTTGACCTTCTTGGTCGCACTGGCCCTCATAAGACACCCCGAACTTAATCATTGAGATACCTGTTAAACTAGTGTGGAATGTATCGATGAGTCTTCCTGTTGATTATAGATCACATATGTTTTCAGGCTTCGGAGTTTATACAGCAGCACCATTATTTTATCGCACAATCAATCTTCTATGTAGAAATGGCTACTATGGTGAGGATCCTACTGTTACACTTATTATTGAAATCTCCTGGAAAACCTGAATGCAACTTTAGTGTTTGTAACGGTGCTGAATGAGGACTGTTATTATTGAAACCCACCCTAGCATAAACAACGGTAAAAGATCCCTCATACCAGTAAAAAATGTATTATTAGGGTTGTGAATTTTCCCGACAATATGTGCGCTAGAACAGGTTAAGGATCTTCATCAACCCGCGAAGAGCAAGGGAATTTGCCAGATGCTAAGAGTTTAACTGCATGGGCAACCCGTTAGCAAGATTTTGGAACTGTTTGATAGAATATCCTAAAGAGGTGTCGGGCCATAAAATGTAAAGATCACAGTCAATGCACGGAAAGGATCTTGTAGAAAAAGGTATAGAAAAAAAAACTCTCAGACAAGTACATTTAGCTAATGCAAAATTAGATCTGTAGCTGCGGTTGATGGCTAGATCGGCATGAATTATAGGCATATACCAATCAATTGATGCATATCACCAATATTAATGATCATATATCAGCATTTACTGACCAGCATGTTTTGAGTTTTATCAGATTGAAATGGCAATGTCGCTTAAGACATATTTCTGATTTATTGTATTAGGGTTTTAGAATAACATACACCATTTGCATTGCTACAAAAAAAGTCTTGACATACAGACCGTTCCAGTTAACTTGAGGGAGAAGGGATCGACTGTAGAGATTTCACATCAAACTAAGATTGGATCACTGTGGAACAACGATTGAGGGCAAGAAAAGGCATGTAATGTAATTGCTAGATTTACAAACAAAAATTCATCAAATCAGAGATAAAAATGGATAATGATGGAACCTGGTCCTCTGCACTGAAATTTTGATGTCGCGATCAAAAGTCACCACTACATAGCCAGTTTCTGCAATCTCCTCTTGCAAATCCCCCCTCTTTGCCTCTACAAGCTTCTCTTTTATAACACAGCCCCTTTCCTCTTCCAAGGAACTCGGCACGCGATCCCGTGCAACTCCCTTCTCAAGATATACTTTTATTTAATTTAATGATCCCAAATAGGTTACTTTTTTAAATATTAACACACAATTCCGACAACATTTAATTATTTTATAGCCGACCAAGCATATTTTATTTAATAAAGTTATAACATTACAACAATCCATAATTGTACAACTATATATTAATTTATTTTATTAATTTAGTTGTAAATTACTAATTACAACATAACTTACAACTATTTTATTTATTTAAATATTTATTGTAAATAATATTATATTACAAAACCTCTTACAATCTTTATTTAACAACTATACTTCTAATAAAATAATAATTTATTTACAACAATAATTAACAACTATCGACTCAATATTATCTTTTATAAATATATTTAATTATCAACATTATAATTTCCGTAATATGATTCTAATTAAAGCACAACGACACCTTACACACTTAGACACTTTCTAACCTAGTTAGACTCCAAGGTGCAATATTACTTGTCCGCAAATCATGATCGAATGACAGACAACGACCAAAAGGATAAACTAACAACCAGACAACACTGACATGGGACCTCACGTTAACTCCAAACAACTAATCCATTGGCGAAGGCACGCTCAGACCTGTAATCAGGTGGAGTCGATGCCTAGTACCTGCATTCCTGCAACAACGCACGGTTAAACATTCAAGATATATATCCACATGCAGTCCTATAGTGAATGGAAATCGCAGTGGGGTAGGGTACTCGAGAGCGAGTAATACGACACTGTTCCATTCACGTTTATGAATAAACGATTAACTATGTTGAACAAGGTATCTGATATTAATCAACAACATAAAACATTCAATCCAATATCGCAATTAACATCAAAACATCGGTAACATCTAGTTTATTTATCAAATTCTAAAGCATAAAATAACATAATCCAACATCAATATATGTTATCATCACAATTAGGTCCATAATAAAGTAACAAGATAACAAAAGATCCATCATCTATGGTCTAAGATATTGTCATAAAGTCTAATACTACTAGAAGCAAACATCAATCTGATAGACGACAAGCTGAGGGGCACTACATTACTATTTTTAATAATGATTCAGAACCTTCAAAGTTTCGAATGGGCTAAAATACCAGAAATTACTATTTTTAGTCAATCTTTATCACAGAAGCGATTGAGCTTGAGATTTGTGTTTTTGAACACCTATTTACTTGAATAGTGATTCAGAACCTTCAATGTTTTCAATGAGCTAAGAATATCAGAATTTACTATTTTTAGTAAGTCTTTATAAGAGAAATGGTAGAGCCCAATTTTTTTTCCCAAATTTTCAAAATTTATGTTTTTGGATACCCATTTGTTTGAATAATGATTTAGGACCTTTAAAGTTTCAAATGGGCTAAGAATACTAGAATTTACTATCTTCAGTAAGTATTTATCAAAAAAGTGGTCGAGCCTGAAATGTTTTCCAATTTTTCAAAATTTGTGTTTTTGGATACCCATTTGCTTGAGTAATAATTTAGAACCTTCCTAGTTTCGAACAGGCTAAGAATACCAGAATTTACTATTTTTAGTAAGTCTTTATTAGAGAACCGGTTGATCCCGAAATTTTTCTCAATTTTTCTTAATTTTTGTTTTTGGATACGAATTTGCTTGAATAATGATTCAGAACTTTAAAAGTTTCCAAGTGGCTAAGATACCATAATTAACTATTTTTAGTAAGTCCTTATCAGAGAAGCAGTTCACCTAAAATTTTTGTCAATTTTTCAAAATTTGTGTTTTTGGATACTGATTTGCTTGAATAAAGATTCGAAACCTTCTAAGTTTGCAACAGGCTAAGAATATCAGAATTTACTATTTTTACTAAGTCTTTATCAAAGAAGCGGTTGACCCCAAAATTTGTGTTTTTGGATACCCGTTTACTTGAATAATGATTCAGAACCTTCAAGGTTTCCAATGGCCTAAGAATACCAGAATTTACTATTTTTAGTATGTCTTTACCATAGATGCAACTTAGCCTGATATTTTTCCTAATTTTTTAAAATTTATGTTTTTGGATACGATTTCCTTGAATAATGATTCAGAACCTTCAAAGTTTCCAACGGGCTATAAGTACCAAAATTTACTATTTTTAGTAAGTCTTTATCAAAGAAGTGGTTGAGCCTGAAATTTGTCTTTTTGGATACCCATTTGCTTGAATAATGATATAGAAGATTCAAAGTTTTCAACGGGCTAAAAGTTTCAGAATTTACTATTTTTAGTAAGTCTTTATTAGAGAAGTGATTAAGCCTGAGATTATGTTTTTGGATACCCATTTGCTTGAATAATGATTCTCAAGCATCAAAGTTTCCAAGAGGCTAAGAATACCAGAGTTTACTATTTTTTGTAAGTTTTTTATTAGAGAAGCGGTTGAGTCCAATATTTGTGTTTTTTGATATCCATTTCCTTGAATAATGATTCAAAACCTTCAAAGTTTCCAACGGTATAATAATACCAGAATTTATTATTTTTAATAAGTCTTTATCAGAGAAGCGATTGACCTAAAAAATTTTCCTAATTTTTAAAAATTTGTGTTTTAGTAAGTCTTTATGGGTGGGTGCAAAAAGTTGGGGGGCCAAAAAGTGGCTAACTTAAAAAAAAAATAGACATAACTCGAGCACGTTATAATGCGCTCGCGTTATGGCTTGGTGTTGTTGAGCCTACACCAAGCCATAACGTGCTTGCGTTATGTGCTATTATATATATAAAAAAGAGGCACACTCCATTTCATTATTTCATAGTAAATTGCAAGAAATCCGCGTCTTGAAAAGAGAAAAGAGCGCGCTTGCGTTACCTAAGATCCAATCGTCAGCTATTTCTCACCAATTCATCATCAAAATGTCGCCACGACGTTGGGGAAATCAAAGGAGTAAGTTTAATTTGCTTTCTTGTGTGAATTTGTTGCTAAATAGGTAGGTTAAAATAGTTTTTGATGTAAATTTATTAAATTTACAGGAGTTGATAATGCACCTCCTCCTCCTCCTGAAAATCAACAAAATCCTCCATCACCTGAACAACAAATACCTGCTGAAGAAGAACCCCAACCACAAACACCTCCGTTTATTCCTAAATATGCCCCTGGAACACAAGAAAATATAATGGGGCAAATTGAAATCAATAAGAAACAAATTGATGACATAAATGCAAGGTTGAAAGAACCTGCAACTTCAACCTTGCATAGATCTACACTTGCTCAATCCCTTGAATCTATGTTATCAAATGTAGATTCAATTAGCAAGCAAATCACTAGTTAGACATAAAAGAGGAGAGAATTTAGAGAGTATTATACAGACAAATTGTCATATGAACAAGTTAAAAAAGAATAAATTACAAAACTGGACTTGTGTTCTATTTTCACAGACCCATGAACAAATGAATCTCTACCCCTTACATGCAAGAGGTTCCCTATCCATTGGTGTAACAAACAAGCGATAAGGGAAAATTTTGCGCAGAGGTGGTGGATGGTTTTTGACCATCCTCCATGCAATAATAATGAGGTCCCACAATATTTTTTGAGGAAACTCTACTATGAGTTTGTCAAAAATAAAGTGCCAAATTATTTTGATATGTGAGAGTTCCAGGGTAGAGGTAGGGGGTCAACACAAGATAGACTAGGGGCATGTGTTGACCCACAGCGGCTAGTGAGATAAGCACTCACTAGAATGACCCATGAGCACGTTTCTATCCCTTCCGTTGTGAAGAAGAATGTTGAGGTCGAGACACTTTAGTCCATTAATGCCTTGACCCAAAGCATCTTACAGCATGTGTAGTGCCCCTCCGTTCTCACCTTGGATGTATAGGTGAACTAATCAAGGCACATGAATATGAAGGTATAATAACAAGAATAATTAAAGTAAGGTAAACAATTGATGTTGTACAATATAGATAGATGTTTCATCCATGTGTGGTTTCATATGACAGGTAATGTGTTTTATTGATAATCTCCATTACGACACTGATAATGTAGGCTTTGACATTATTTTGCATTCCAATGATTAAGATGTTGATCTTACTACAATTGTTATATGTTAGAATGGATCTCATGGACTAATTCTGTTAGATTTATTTGATATGATGGTACTTCTGAGACTTATTCAATTTCATGCACCTATATGTTCAGTGTATGGTTCTATTTAGATAATGAGGTAGATTCGATTTGGTTATGATTATGTGTTATCTAATCTAGATTGATATGATGTGGAAAGGATGATGTCACATCACTCGCTTACGAGTGCCCTACGATGTTGTGATTCCTTTTTCACCTAGTGTCAGCTTTTGTACATCTATACATGCTTGACTGTGTCATTTGTTGTAGGATGCAGGTATATGGCATCGACTCCACCTGAATTAACAGGTCTGAGTGTGCCTTGAACCCAATGGATAAGTTGTTTCAGAGATAACTTAAGGTCCCACATCCCAAGTCATCATCCTTGATCAGGATGCATGACATGTCTAGTTCAACCTATTAGTTCTGTCAGTATGTCAGGTCTCGCAATTGATTGATATTTGATGGATTTTGTTGGTTAAGTGCATTTTTGGCCCTGGCTTGTGAACATGTTTGATTTGGCTTTCAAGGGTTGTCTTGCTCAGTGGGTTATGTGGTATGCCTAGATTATTTCTCTTCTATTTACCTTATCAATTATTTGGGTATTGGCCTCATTCCCATATTCCAAGGAATCCAACCCTGCCAATCCACTTATGCATGAATACAAGAATATTTGTAAAAGATGAAATGTTGTGATATTCAACATATCTTATGCTTAATTGGTTGGTACATTGATAAAATTAAAATATGAAAATAAAATACATAAATTAATATGTGTTATGATTCAAAGATTATAAAATAAGGTATAAATAATTATAATATATACAATAAAATATACCTATAGCAAAATATTAAAATAAATAAAATAAAACATTATAATGTTAAGTTGTAAATTAAAACATGAGTTGTAAAAGGGATAAATTTATTAAGTAGTTATTATTAGTCCATGCCAAAGGCAGGAGACTATAGTTTTCAGGTCTCTAAAATTGTATTTGTTTGGCTAGGGAATCGGGCATGAAAGAAAAATTAAAGCCTAAACTATAGTCTATCTTTGTCTTTCCATCCTGTCTGCAACACTTTGGCGTTCAACTATTGGCTTAGTAATTTTGCTGGGGTTTTTTATTGCTGAAGGCAGCCCGTGGATTTGGATGTGTCATCTTTTTATGCAAGAGGGTTTTTGTAGGCCAGGTGTGGGGTAGGTGTCTCTGTCCAGGGCTCATGGAGAAAAAGTGTCCCCTCCCGCATTGGGTGCTTCCCAGTCAGAAAAGATTTATTTGCAGCATGGATGTATTAAAATGTTGGGGGGGAGATGGTTGTTTTGGTGGAGGGGGGCTTTTGGGAGGAGTTGTGGAGGGGAGAGACTGGAGTTGCAAGATGGGATTCGAGTGCAACAACAATATGTAGCCAGTCCAGGTTCCATTATCTTTCCATCTCTCTCTTTCTGCTTGCATATGTAAATGGTTTTAGATAGATAAATACAACTCCTTATGTGCTGTGTGTTTTTCCTCATGATTGAGCCTTCAAAATTTGGGCATTTAAATCATCTCCAATCTCTAAAACAATGAATGCCGAATTGTTAACATCACCCTTATTATTCAAAGATTCCAATGATAATCTGTCCATCGTATAGTCACTTCTTTTAAGCTTTTCAAAATAGTTTGTGCATATACTGCAGCCGTTGCATTCTATGTGATGGCATCTCTTTGGGAGTTCTAACTAATAGTTTGTCTACCTTGTGTATCTTTTCACATTTGCTTGAAAGAGTTGAAAGTCACCTTAAACTCCTCTGGTCTTACTAGATTACTGCCGTACTATGCATAATGAAGTTACTACTTGCGCTACCGTGTGAATTGTGGCTTATAAATTTTGAGACCATCTTATCAATTCAGTTTGTTTTTTTTGTATATTTGTCTAGTAGGGCAAATTGCAATTCCTAACATCTGATGACTTCCACTATCCGCCATGGGACTTCATTCCTCTGTTAACAAGGTCAATATCGTCACCCATTGGCTCCCAAATTGTCCTACATAGAAGACATCTGAGATTCATCTCAGCCGATGCAAATCGGATCGTTAAAAAAAAATGACCTGGAGGGCTGATCCTCATTCCTTATTTTCTGATCCATTTGATAATAATTTTAATGACTTATAGATTATTGGTCGGTAGGATCTATCGAAGTGTATATATCATTGATTCATTATGTTATGTCTTTAACATCAGCATGCAATAATTGATAAGTAGGGATGCTTACTAGAATCAAAAAGATGTCTTGTTTTGATTATGCATTTACCTTGTTCATTAACCCATTCTAAATAATTTTAATACTTGTGGCATTCTATGAAACCACATCCCTTTGAGGTGGATTTGGCTGTACAACTGTCATTCGCATTTGCTTAAAAGTTTCTAAAACCCTTTTAACAAGTCCAATTATTGTGTATTATGAAATCGTAGAATCCAAGAGATGACAGCGTCCATTAATCTATGCAATCTGTACTGAGAAAATGCATCCACACATTTACTGTCGATTATCTGGTGACTTAATTTGCAAGTTTAGGGTGTCCTCAAGGTAGCAATAATAGCATACCCTTCTCTTTTTGCTCATTTGGATAGCTATGTCTTACCAACCAATTTGAGAGCTTAAATTCATTCACCACTACACTACGATGAAGTTTTAAGTGCTACACTTTAAGGTTTATTGCAGAATATGAAATGTGCAAACTGTATAGCCAGGTTCTATCATACATTTTCATTCCTGCATGGTAAATAATATACAATGCCACTGCTGCCAGTTTTACAGAAAATAGAACACAATTCTAAGCGTTCCAAAATCACTAAAAGGAGCTGGTTAAGTATGAAGTTCATCTTATGAAATTAAAATAGCATCTATTATTCTTTCAAATGTTCATATGATAGTCAACTACATTGAAATCATAAATTTACCAAGTTCCACCAAACTGAGCTTAAACAAAGATTCATGCAATCACATAGTTCTATATATAATCTACATGACCAACTAAATTTCTATATCTGATAAAGCATTGGCCATCTATAATATATAGATTTGCAACCAGTAAATTGGCACAGAGTGAGAAAGCACCTAAAACAACAATGCCAATAATTCCTACAAACCATATACATGATAACACCTAATGCCTCATTCACATAAGCATAGCATAATAATGATGGACTGATCTGCTGTAGTAAACTAGTCTGATGCAATTATAACTAATTTTTTGAATATGTTAAGATGGCTCGATGGCCTACAAATAGATAGACAAGACCTTCAAGATTATTCTTATGGCATCCAATGCCAGTTTGCTGCTCCTTATGAGGCCTTCGCTGCTGCTCCAAAGAGTTCGCTGCTGCTCCAATGAGTTCACCGCCCTCTAAAGATGTTTCCTAGGGTAGAAGTGTGACTTCCTTGTGCTGCTATAACTCCAAATAAATGTCGTCAATTGTTGCTTTAGATCAAATCTACAATCATGTGAGGAATGGGGTCATCTTCACTCCATTTGAGGAGTCATCTCCAAAAAAAAAAAAAAAAATTTAGATCAGGGTAAATAAACATACCAAGAAGAAATTTGCTATTTGATGATGGAATTGAATGCTCCTTATGTTGTATTTATATGGCTCCAATTATAGCTTCCAGAGGTCTCCAAAGATGGACACCAATATCCCTTAGAGGGTGGGCCTTCTAATAAGAAGGTTTCTTATTTAATTTTATATTTTAAGCAAACTTCCTTTAGGCAGCTAGGTCAGCCAAGAAACCCATCACGTCTATCATAGTTATATAATGGAATTTAATTAAATTGTTTTTTTTAATAAATCGTTATATTTTGGTAAATGAATTATGCCATTTGTGGGCATGGAAACCTTCTTTATAAGTTTCATTATCATTTTAAGAATATAATCATATAAATAGAAGTTTCTTAATATTTCAATCTGTTTTACATTCTTTAAGGTATAGAATCTAATATAAAAAGTATATAAATATAGTTTATGATAGAATCTTTCTTTAAGTTATAAAGAAAGAGACTAATCTTGAAGGATTATAATACATTAATGATCTTGGTTAATTAGATTTGGTTAATAATGGTTTATGGTTTAAGGAGTCCTATGTACTGCATAAGTAGGGAGGAAATCAAGTCATTTTGATATGTTGAAAGGAATATTGTGTACTTGTGGTAGGAAATGATAATAATATTTATGTGTTTACCTTATTTACCTTTGACATAAATTATTGTTTAAATGTAAGTAGTGTTCCTTTGTTTTGAATATTAACAATGTTACAATATAAATATTGTTAAATCATGTAAGATGACTCGTATGATCAGAATGGCTAAGTTTATTTTGTAAATAATTAAGTCTCTTATAGAATTGGGACCACTTTAGAGAATTGACTATAATTTATTTAGGCTAATAGAGTTGAAGACTCGTAAATAACAAAGGTTGCTTTATGTTAGGTAAAGACCTTTATTCCATTAAGAAAAACATCTTAAAGTTTGGGTCCTAAGATAGATGACATCATAGATCTTAGGGTATGGAATCCGTAGGATCTTAAAAGTGTCATCCACTCATTAGCTTAGATGTATATAACTGTGCCTTAGGGTAATTGTGTAAACGTTATATCAATGCGAGTGTCTTAATTTATTAATTGGTTTTAATAATGTTTATATTATGTAGAGTTTGATTCTTGTTTTGTCACTAGGGTGATATGGCATAATATATGATTCTTAGAGGAGTAATTATGATTTCATGATAGTTAATTTACTTGATAGGTTTTCTAGGAATGTTGAACTTTAGATATCTTTGGTAGGGTAAATTAATACTATTGTTTTGTATTGTTGTGATAGATTCACTTTATGTTGGTTGGATGATTGACCATGATTGGATTAATGTTACATTCTTTAAGACCCATTATTAGTGCATTATGAATATGTTGCATTTGTATTTGAAATATTGTTGAAGGATCTTAGTTTGATTCACTAGATGATGATGTGTGTTTGAGAGTGAATGTTGATGTGAGACTATTGTGTTAGTCATGGTCAAGTGTCTGTATCACTGGGAAAGTTGATTCTAGAGGCCAAGAGGGGTAGTCATGTGTATGATTCTTGTGAGTATGTAATCTTGCTATTGGTTGAATATGTATTGGTTGTATGTATTATTGACTCCTCTCTGTTTAAGGATTCATACCGTTATGATGAATGTGCAAGATGGATAATGCCTTGCTCAGCGTACCTATTCATGTAATTATGCAAGATGAGTAATGCCTTGCTCTATGTGATGTGAAACAATGTATATTTTATGTTGTTAATGTAGCATTATGAGAAATGTGATAGTTCATGCTTGGTTTATGTTATGGGTTGTGAGAATCTAGATGCAGTGAAGGGGGAGTGGCTTTCAATGCGGGGCCGGAACCCAAAGTGGCTAGCCAGGGTAACCCATTGGGAGTTTGTAATCAAGTGATAACCTAAAAATAAATCTAGGGGTTGGGTAGTTTTCACACTAATAAAGATAATTGGATACCTCACCCATGCTTGTAGTGCTTGTTCAGGCTAAGGATGGGATGAGAAGGCCGTGGTTGGCAAGATCAACTTCCTTGTCCTCATGAAAGGAATGTTGGTTCCGCATGTGTCACCCTATGGGGCTGGTGTCTAGTGAGAGACTGCCAGGGTAACCATAGATGGGGGCCGGCGTCTAGTGAGAGACTGCCAGGGTAACCCAAGATGGGGGCTAATGTCTAGTGAAAGACTGCCAGGGTAACCCATGTCAGGACCATGCGATGACACTCTTCCTACTGTAGCCTAGCATTCCCTAATTGAGATCTTCCCATTCATTGTGTGGTTGCCTTTGAAAGTGATATTGAGTTGCTTGTGATGTTGTCATGTGTTGCAATGGAGTCATGTTTAGTCCTTGTTCCTGTTAGGCAATTGTCTACCTGGCTGTATGATGTTTTGGGACCTTATGTCTCCTAGCACGGGGGATGGACCTTAGGGTTCCACATGGTCGGGTGGATGTGCTTAATCTCTATTGGTTTTTCCTTTCCCTTGTTCATGTGCAAGAAGGTTGTAACTCCTGTAGCAGATTCAGATCTTGTACTTGTTTATGAAGACAGTTATTATGCTCATGTACTAGCCTATGTATCAGTTGATTCATAATGTATGTATTCAAATGTAATCAGGATAGTGATAATGCAACTACATAATGATGTACTCATATGTATAGACTTTTGAATATGTACATGTAATCTTGATCAAGTTGACTATCTAACTGATGTCATGAAATGGAGATGTATATGTATAATCATTAGTGCAATAGATTTAGAATGAGCTGCTGATGTTAGTTAATAATGTATGTTAAATTATGTTGATTAATTTGTCAAGTAATGCAACCATGGAACCTTAGAAGATAAGTTGTTAGTTTAATGATGTGTATTGATTTGTTAAACATTACTTTGTTATCTTATACAAAAAAAATATTCTGCATTGCATAGCATAGATGTGTTGTTCTCTAAGGTGTTCATTGCGGGGCATTACAGCATGCTAGTCCTACAGCACAGCGTGGGCCGGAGGAGAGTTCAAGTACGGTTCCACCCCATACTTGTCGGACTTGCGGGTCGGCATGTAGTTATGACCCCATGGATAGTCATGACGCATGTGCCCATGCTACATCAGTAGATGGTGATGACAAATGCCCTCCTGAGTGAGACTTTCAGGCTTGATACTCAGGTAAATCTTAGCAAGTTCATTGAATTTAATTTATTAAATTTTATTTTTGAAATGCAAGATCAACTAATTTAGTTTGATGATTTTAATGAAATTTCAGGGTCATAGCATTGATGCAGTTTTCAGTGGTTCTCCACTTACATATTACAATACATCATCTACTGTCGGGGTATGTAACTAGTAAACAATTATAAATATTACATGTGAATAGCATCATTATATGAATGGTATTCTAATATCTGATTTTGGATGTTGGATAGGTTAATATTAGAGATTTCACGGCAACACCTGCCAGTGATGGTGGACTTCAAAGCTTCACAGAGGTAATAAAATAAATAGTTTAATGAATGAATTGTACTTATTAGATTTTTGTATACGACTTGTGTGCTTTATTGTGTGTACTTCTATGTTTAGGTGAACGTGTGTGTATGTTAGGAGCCATGATTTACATCACTATTATAGTTTTCATAATTGAATAATGTTGTTTTATTTTTAGATGATGCAGGCTACAGAGACACCTCCTGATGTTCATAGGGCAATGGAGTATGGTGTGTCCTCTGCGATTCATAGCTCCATGCCATTGACGGGGGTATAAGGCAGATTAGTAAATTTCAATTTACATTCATTGTTATAGTTGTTTATTTTTGAAAAATAAAAAGATTATTGATTTGAAGTTTAATTTCTATCTAGATGGTTTCTATAGGACATGACATCACCACAGCCTAATACTACTACTAAGGCAAATGAGGAGACAAATTATATGGTAGCGGTAAGTGATTATTTTATTAAATGTTTCATTTTTTATAACATATAATTTTGATATATTAATGTCTATGCTTTTTATTGTAAAAACTACAGATCATGAACAACTAAATAGGAGGAGCAGCCCTCAGGTTTGTAGTAGACCACCCACATATGCGTCTCCATCCCCTAGAAGATTAAAGGCTACTCGTGATCTATTCTCTTCACTAGACAGAGGGGAATGACTTTTTATTGTGTTCCTTTGTTGTATGCCTATATGGCATTTATGGACATATATTTTGTATTACATATAGTTGACATTGTATGCCTATATGGCATTCTTGTAAGCCTATATGGTTATTTTGTATATATGTTATACTTATATCAACAGATATTGATGTATGCCTATATGGATATTTAGTTAATACAAATCTTTTTTATTGATGGCGTCCATATTTGCATTATAAATCCATGTTTGAATGGATATTTGTAGATGGTTACTTCAAATATTTAAAGTCCAATTGTATTACATAGGATGTTTGTTGATCCAATAAGCCAACTATTGTTATTCAAGTATCACCTAAACCTCATTCTGGAACTAAAAGATAAAAATTGTATTTAGAATAAAAATGAATCACCATGTTGAATAGAAAATATACATATTCTTTATGAGTTGCTCAATTGAAAATATTTCTTAATTTCTTGTTATTATACAATATTGGGATGCAAAGAGTATGTTTTTTGTTTTGAATAAGATAGTCAAAATCATATGCTTATAAGCACCTGATGACCATTGTGGCTATTAAATGTAATTCCTCTTGCATATAAGGTGAGGTTATGAGAGTACGTTGAGTCTTACCTAATTTTAGTATGCAACATAACATTGGGGCTCTAGGCTTCCATAAGTCATCAACAATCAAGGTTCAAGGTTGTCATTGAAGTGAAAGGGTCAAGGTTGTTTGTCATTGATGTCAAGGTTGATGCCATGATGTTGATAAGGTGATAGGGTAAGTGCAAGAAGATGGGGGGCCAAAAAGGGGTCTTAAGTGGCCACTTTTTTTTCTGAAATCAGGAAATACTAGCCTTGAATGAGAAATTGAGCATAGTTACACTCAAGATTTGGAGATGCAACCAAAACAATGTTCATAGTGCTCCGAGTCTACTTTCTAAACTACTATTTTTTAAAAAAAAATGGCATAGATTAAGGGGTTCAAAAGAGGGAGCCACAGAAATTGGTGTTGTTTCTGTCAAAAAAAATAACATAGCATGTTTTGTGGCTCCCTCAAAAGGTCAACTTTTTTTTGGTATTTTTAAAATCGCTTCAGTGATAAATTAACTAATAGCATGTAGTTTATGTCCAATTTTTCTGATAATTTTTTGATGAATATTTGATTTTTTACTAATTTTCAAAGTGGACACATCCTAAAAAATAGAATTTTGGCCATGCTACCCCTATAAATTTTGAAAACTAATTAAAAATCATTTTTTTCTTTTTTTAATATTTGTAGAATGGAGTCTAGTTTCTAAATATGTATTTTTTTTGAAATTTCAATAAATAGTTAATTTACAATGAAAAAAAGACCAAACAGTGTTTTTTGCCCAAAAATGGACACACAAACAAAAGAAATTAAAGAGGAAAGGCTTAACATTGTTAAAATGTGAAAAAAATCACATCGTCAAATAGCTAAGAGAAAGTCTAACATTACCCAAGTGTTTGATTTCTTTGACCTTGAAACACGTGCAAATCTGAGGGTTAGCATGAACACAATTATGTGAAATCTTGAAGAATATGGAAAAACATATCTGTGACTGTTCAAAAGGCACTCCAAGCCTTTGGGTTGGAAATCCAAAGCAAATCCCAAGCCCAAGGCTTGGGATTCCCAAAGCAAGACATAACGCGAGCGCATTATAACGCGCTCGTGTTATGTTCCCCTTAAATTTTTTTCTGTTCAAGTCTATTAATCATGTATGTATGTATGTTTGCCTATATGTATGTATGTATGTATGTATCTATGTATGCCTATATATATGTATATATGTATGTATGTATATATCTATGTATCTATGTATGCCTATATGTATGTATGTATCTATGTATGCCTATATTTATGTATGTATAGTGTCGAGGGCAGAGGAGGGTAGAGATGGGAGTGAGCTAGATAGGGGAGGAGAGGGGTGGATAAGGATTGAGTGATTAAGGTTTAAGGTTGAGGGTTGAGTGTTTAGGGATAGGATTTAGAGTTTAGGGATAAGGATTAGAGTTTAGGACCTTGAGGGATTAGGGTTTAGGGTTGAGGCTTTAGGGATAGCGTTTAGGGTTAAGGGTCGAGGGATTAGGTTTAAGGTAGAGTGTTGAGGGTAGAGGGATTATGGATAGGGTTTAGGGTTGAGGGATTAGAGTTTAAGGTATAGTTTAGTAGTTCTTATGGATAGAGCCAGTAAACAATGGGAGATTATTTGCCTGTTTCATAACAATATACCTTCTCTAAGTGTGGGGTGGATAGTAAGAAACATAGATGTACCCCAATGCAAATCTTTTCTCATAGTGATCATCCTTCTAATTTCAACTATTAATTACTCACTGTGGATGTACCATATGCAAAGCTTTTCTCATAGGGTTTAAGGTATAGTGTCAAGGGTTGAGGGTTTATTAATAGTGTTTAGGGTTGAGGGTTGAGGAATTAGGTTTTAGGGTTGATGGATTAGGGTTTAAGGTATAGTGTTGAGGGTTGAGGGTTTAGGGTTGACGGATTAGGGTTTAGGGTTGACGGATTAGCATTTAATGTCGAGGTTAGGGTTAGAGTATCGAGGGTAGAGGGATTAAGTATATGGTTTAGGGTTGAAGGTTTAAGGATTGAGGGTTGAGGCTTTAGGGATGAGGGTTTAAGGCTTAAGATATAGTGTCAAGTGTTGAGGGTGTAGGGATAGGGTTTAAGTTTTAAGGGTTAAGGGTTGAGGGATAGGGATTAGGGTTTAAGGTATAGTGTTGAGGTTTGATGGTTTAGGGATAGGGTTTAGGTTTGAGGGATTAGGGTTTAGGGTTGATGAATTAGGGTTTAATGTTGAGAGTTGAGGGTTGAGGGTTGAGGGTTGAGGGTTGAGGTTGAGGGATAGGGTTAATGGTCAATGGATTAGGGTTAAATAAGAGTGTCAAGGGTAGAGGGATTAGGGATAGGGTTTAGGGTTGAAGGTTTAATGATTTAGGGTTGAGGCTTTAGGGATGAGGGTTAAGGGATTAGGGTTTAAGATATAGTGTCGAGTGTCGAGCATGTAGGGATAGGTTTTAGGGTTCAAGTTTTAAGGGTTAAGAGTCGAGGGATCAGAGTTAAGGGTTGAGGGATTAGGGTTTGACGTTGAGGGTTGAGTACATTGAGGTTCGAGGGTTAAGGGTTTCGGGATAGGGTTGAGGGTCGAGGAATTAGGGTTAAGGGATACGGTTGGAGGGTTTAGGGATAAGGGATTAGGGTTTAAGGTATAGTATCGAGCCCGTTGAGGGTCTAGGAATAGGGATAGAATTTAGGGTTTAGGAATAGGGATAGTATTTAGGGTTTAGGGATGAGGGATTAGAGTTGAGGGATGACGAATTATGGTTGAGGGTTGAGGGATTAGGGTTTAGGGATAAGGTTTAGGGTTGAGGGTTAAGGGATTAGGGTTTAAGGTATAGTGTTGAGGGTTTAGGGATAGGGTTTAGGGTTGAGGGATTAGAGTGAAGGGTTGAGGGATTAGGATTTGACGTTGAGGATTGAGGCTTTAGGGATAGGGTTGAGGGTCAAGGGATCAAAGTTAAGGGTTGAGGGATTAGGGTTTGACGTTGAGGGTTGAGGGTTGAGGTTCGAGGATCAAGGGTTTAGGGATAGGGTTGAGGGTCGAGGGATTAGGGTTAAAGTAGAGGGTGGAGGGTATAAGGATTAGGGATAGGGTTGGAGGGTTTAAGGATAAGGGATTAGGGTTTAAGGTATAGTATCAAGTCAGTTGAGGGTTTAGGAATAGGGATGGCATTTATGGTTTAGGGATGAGGGATTAGAGTTGAGGGATGACGGATTAGGGTTGAGGGTTGATGGATTAGGGTTTAGGGATAAGGTTTAGGGTTGAGGGTTGAGGGATTAGGGTTTAAGGTATAGTGTTGAGGGTTTAGAGATAGGGTTTAGGGTTGATGGATTAGAGTGAAGGGTTGAGGGATTAGGATTTGACATTGAGGCTTGAGGCTTTAGGGTTTAGGGTTTAGGGATAGGGTTGAGGGTCGAGGGATCAGAGTTAAGGGTTGAGGGATTAGGGTTTGACGTTGAAGGTTGAGGGTTGAGGTTCAAGGGTCAATGGTTTAGGGATAGGGTTGAGGGTTAAGGGATTAGGGTTAAAGTAGAATGTGGAGGGTATAAGTATTAGGGATAGGGTTGGAGGGTTTAGGGATAAGGGATTAGGGTTTAAGGTATAGTATTGAGTCTGTTGAGGGTTTAGGAATAGGGATAGCATTTAGGGTTTAGGGATGAGGGATTAGAGTTGAGGGATGGCAGATTAGGGTTGAGGGATTAGGGTTTAGGGATAAGGTTTAGGGTTGAGGGTTGAGGGATTAGGGTTTAAGGTATAGTGTTGAGGGTTTAGGGATAGGTTGGGGGTTGAGGGATTAGAGTGAAGGGTTGAGGGATTAGGATTTGACATTGAGGGTTGAGGCTTTAGGGTTTAGGGTTTAGGGATAGGGTCGAGGGTTGATGGATCAGAGTTAAGGGTTGAGGGATTATAGTTTGACGTTGAGGGTTGAGGGTTGAGGTTCGAGGGTCAAGGGTTTTGGGATATGGTTGAGGGTTGAAGGATTAGGGTTAAATGTTGAGGGTTGAGGGTTGAGGTTGAGGGATAGGGTTAATGGTCAAGGGATTAGGGTTAAATAAGAGTGTTGAGGGTAGAGGGATTAGGGATAGGGTTTAGGGTTGAAGGTTTAATGATTTAGGGTTGAGGCTTTAGGGATGAGGGTTAAGGTATTAGGGTTTAAGATATAGTGTCGAGTGTCGAGTGTGTAGGGATAGGTTTTAGGGTTCAAGTTTTAAGGGTTAAGGGTCGAGGGATCAGAGTTAAGGGTTGAGGAATTAGGGTTTGACATTGAGGGTTGAGTACATTGAGGTTTGAGGGTTAAGGGTTTCAGGATAGGGTTGAGGGTCGAGGGATTAGGGTTAAGGGATAGGGTTGGAGGGTTTAGGGATAAGGGATTAGGGTTTAAGGTATAGTATCAAGCCCGTTGAAGGTCTAGGAATAGGGATAGCATTTAGGGTTTAGGAATAGGGATAGCATTTAGGGTTTAGGGATGAGGGATTAGAGTTGAGGGGTGACAGATTAGGGTTGAGGGTTGAGGGATTAGGGTTTAGGGATAAGGTTTAGGGTTGAGGGATTAGGGTTTAAGGTATAGTGTTGAGGGTTTAGGGTTGAGGGATTAGAGTGAAGGGTTGAGGGATTAGGATTTGACATTGAGGGTTGAGGCTTTAGGGTTTAGGGTTTAGGGATAGGGTTGAGGGTCGAGGAATCAGAGTTAAGGGTCGAGGGATTAGGGTTTGACATTGAGGGTTGAGGTTTGAGAGTCAAGGGTTTCGGGATAGGGTTGAGGGTCGAGGGATTAGGGTTAAAGTAGAGTGTGGAGGGTATAAGGATTAGGGATAGGGTTGGAGGGTTTAGTGATAAGGGATTAGGGTTTAAGGTATAGTATCGAGTCAGTTGAGGGTTTAGGAATAGGGATAACATTTAGGGTTTAGGGATGAGGGATTAGAGTTGAGGGATGACAGATTAGGGTTGAGGGTTGAGGGATTAGGGTTTAGGGATAAGGTTTAGGGTTGCGGGTTGAGGGATTAGGGTTTAAGGTATAGTGTTGAGGGTTTAGGGATAGGGTTTAGGGTTGAGGGATTAGAGTGAAGGGTTGAGGGATTAGGATTTGACGTTGAGGCTTGAGGCTTTAGGGTTTAGGGTTTAGGGATAGGGTTGAGGGTCGAGGGATCAGAGTTAAGGGTTGAGGGATTAGGGTTTGATGTTGAGGGTTGAGGGTTGAGGTTTGAGGGTCATGGGTTTAGGGATAGGGTTGAGGGTAAAGGGATTAGGGTTAGATTAGAGTGTGAAGGGTATAAGGATTAGGGATAGGGTTGGAGGGTTTAGGGATAAGGGATTAGGGTTTAAGGTATAATATCAAGTCAGTTGAGGGTTTAGGAATATGGATAGCATTTAGGGTTTATGGATGAGGGATTAGAGTTGAGGGATGACGGATTAGGGTTGAGGGTTGAGGGATTAGGGTTTAGGGATAAGGTTTAGGGTTGAGGGTTGAGGGATTAGGGTTTAAGATATAGTGTTGAGGGTTTAGGGATAGGGTTTAGGGTTGATGGATTAGAGTGAAGGGTTGAGGGATTAGGATTTGACGTTGAGGGTTGAGGCTTGAGGCTTTAGGGTTTAGGGTTTAGGGATAGGGTTGAGGGTCAAGGGATCAGAGTTAAGGGTTGAGGGATTAGGGTTTGACATTGAGGGTTGAGGGTTGAGGTTCAAGGGTCAAGGGTTTAGGGATAGGGTTGAGGGTCAAGGGATTAGGGTTAAAGTAGAGTGTGGAGGGTATAAGGATTAGGGATAGGGTTAGAGGGTTTAGGGATAAGGGATTAGGGTTTAAGGTATAGTATCGAGTCTATTAAGGGTTTAGGAATAGGGATAGCATTTAGGGTTTAGGGATGAGGGATTAGAGTTGAGGGATGACAGATTAGGGTTGAGGGTTGAGGGATTAGGGTTGAGGAGACTTTGTGGAAGTGGATTGGCAATTGCTTGACAGAACCCCTACTATTTATGCTTGGATAAGTATTTGTCACAAACTAGAACTTCTGCTTCCAAAGAAGATCTGTCTTTCTTCCTCGATGGGCATTTTCTATCAAGAACTTGATTATGAGGGCTTGCCCCTTCATTGTTATGCCTATCATATGGTGGAGCATCTTGCAAGCTCTTGCAGGAAACAGGAAAAGTTGTCCCTCAAAAACCTTGTGGTCATTCAAGTCTGAAGGGGAAGGTTTGGAAAGAGAAATGCACAAGATGTGATCAATCTATAGCAGGACAAAATGCGAGCGCATTATAATGCGCTCGCGTTTTGTCTTGCTAGAGAAACGGTAAAAAAGTGTTGACCCCCATGATCTAGGCCCACATGCTCTATTTTCATACTGATTTTGTGCATGCTCCAACAAAAAAGAAGTGCTTTCATGCTGTTGGGAAGTTCACATGCACATTTGACACATTGTACCACCTTTGCATGATCTACCCACCACCTTTTCTGCTTTGCCAACTTGAGAAGGAGGAAATAACATAGTTTTCACACCAAGTTTGATATATATCTATTCAAGTTTCAATTTTTGTAGTGTTGCAATGTTAATTGTGATTCAATTCTAGGAATTTAACATTATAGATTGGTTAATAGTATTGTTGTTACTAATTATATTTGAGTGTTATTCAATTTAACATTGAAAAGGAAGCAAGTGGTGAAAAACTCAAATTGTTGAGGAGTTTGATGCAAGAAGAAAAAAACACTACATAATTGGCTACTCTCTCCATTTGAATCTTCATTTTTTAGGTATGTCAAGTCTTTACATGCGTTTTCTTTACATTTTCCTTAATTCGGATTGAATTACTTTATCATGCTTTATCATACATCTTTAAAATAGACACATTCCCAATCAAGAAAGTAGCCTACAATCTCACATGATGCCATGTATATTTTCTACACTTGGGCTCCTTAATAATTATGTGTAATAAATAGACCTTAACATACCATGATGTCAAACTATACAAGAATAAATCCTTACAACATAATAAAAATACAATCCCACTATTATCTTGTATTCATTTCTTAGGAAGTAATATTGGTCTCTTTATCATGCTACAGACAAATTCTCCGTCATGTCGAGGAAATGATCAAGAATTAAACCAACACAGGAAGAGATAGAAGCTAAGAATGTAAAGAAAGCAGTGGCTATGAGGGAACTTCGTGAGAAGAGGAAATTGGACATGATAAATGAAGACATACCAATTGAAGAGGAACCACAACCATCACAAAGAGATATGGTATTGGTGGCACAAACAGAACGAATGCAAAAACTTTGTGCTACGAGAGATTTGAGTACCATAGTTGGAGACACATCCTCTACCGCAAGTCAACATGTAGGGACACCATCTACCACATCTCAAGTTGAGAGTACATCATCACTCACATGTGATGAAGGAGGTACGCCATCATTCCCACCTCAACCTCAAGGTATGCCATCTATTCCATCTTCGATCGAAGGTATGCCATCTAGCCCATCTCATTTAAATATTGATGAAATTCCTAATGTTGAGATGAATTTACCTAACTTAACACCACCTAGAATTTTGCATAAAAAGCCAAAGTATTTGATTGAAATTGATGAGAATATTTTGCAGCCAATGGAAGGTAAGATTCCAAAATGCACTTGTAGAAGATATGCTCATAAGATTTGGAGATTGTTCTTTGAAAAGTTAAATGAGACTGCAAGATGTCAAATATTCATTGAAATGATGCGAAGTATAAAGTATAGGTCCATCATAAAGATTCTTGGGTTGAGAACATCAGAGGCTTCAAGTGAAAAATCTATTGTCAAGGATCTAATGACTGCGTATGAGAGTGTGGGTAACACCTCATGCAAAAAAGATAGTAATGCAACACGGCATGTGATTACATCGACTATAGTAAGTAGCCAAACGAGGAAAGCTCGTCTCATTAGAAAGACGAGTCAAGAATTGAAAATTAATAGGAAAACTTTATCAAGAGCCGTTGGAAAACACCAAAGAATTGAGGACACTAATGCCAATGAATTATGGGCGTTCTTGGGGAGACTACCATGAAAAGATAAACTAATTGTTGAAGCAATGAGATCACTAATTGAAGACTTTTGGAAGAATTACCCAAGGGTATCTCCGAATCAAAGGGATGTGGTAAGGAGAATCGGTAGTCAGAACCATGAGCCACATCCAAAGCATTTTTTAGATGAGACTCAAACACAGTTTTATGGTAAATTTCTAGAGAAGTATCCTCAAATTAAAATTTGTCAAAGATATTTTGAAATGCTAAAACCTTTCTATGTCAAGATAAATCACACACACACTACTTGTTGTGGTAGATAACATATTGAATTTTCTAACCATTTTGATGCTTATAAGTCTATATGTTTAGATATGCATACTAACAATGTTTTGCAGGGTTGTGCCATATGTGCCCCACTAACATCTTCAAGAGACTTCATATCAAGAATTTTATGTGAAAGAGAGGAAGGTCAAATATTCTACAAGAAATTATGCTTGGATGGCACATGTCATCGTTGCGGTGGCTTGCAACATTTGCCAATATGTGAACATATGGAAAGAACACATGCAGTTGGAAATGAACTAGTAAAGTTTGGCAAGTATAAAACAGTGGCATACAATACAAAAGATGGTAAAGAAGCAAAGAGGTGTGAATTCGTTATTGAAAAGATTCCAGTGTATCAATTTATGCCTATATTTTGTGACAGCATAGTGTATGAGTATGCAAGACATGCCCATAGAGCTCGATGGCTGGACTTGCAATTGAAGTTATGCAAGGACACATTTCTAGTTGGTAGCATTGTTTCAGTTGTTGACTTTGTAGAGAACTACAATCTACAGCCACAGCGTAAGGTGCAATCACAATATTACAACTCCACACAGGTTTCTATATTTGTGCACATCGCATTCATTCATTCAAATGATAGTATAGAGGATGACAGAAAGATCATAAGGGAGTATAATTTCTATATTAGTGATGATCGCACGCATTCTATAGAGTTTGTGCAAGGTTGCTTTCAAGTGTTCTACAATGATTTGGTTAGAATGGGCATATCTTATAGTCAGCATATCATATGGTCGGATAACTGTGCGTCACAATTCAAGAACTCACAGAATTTCTATTAGCTGAGTAGGAGGCATAATTTTATAGGTATTCAGCATATGTGGAACTTTTGTGAGGCTGGGCATGGAAAGGGGAAGCATGATGGTGTAGGAGCATGTATCAAAAGAGCCATAGCACAAGAAGAGTTAAAGTATAAAGACAATGCAAAGTTGATAGATGCAAAATCGATTGTCGAGTGGTGTAATGCTTCCATGGGTCTAGGTAATGAAGGTAAGTCTTCAGTTCATAGATTTTTTTGGTTGATAGATGATATTAACATTGCACCATATGAGGACTGTTGTAAACTGACAGGATCAAATGAGATGCACTCTTTCAGAAGTTCAATTGCAGGTTCATGGAGTATCCATATGCGAAAGATGTCATGCTTTTGTTCTTCAAGTACAATTCAAGTTTGGGATGAGTGCGAGTCAAAGGAGTGGGTTGAAAAATGGTAGTTAAGTTATCTTAGCCCACTTGACATGTATCGACCCCCGATGTCACTAGAACTAACACAGATGGAATCATCAGTTGACTTTGACCACATATCAGATTTAGTTCAACTAGGTAATATAGGGCACGTATATGCATCTAATTTCATCTAGTTCAACCAGGTAATGTCATCTTACTTTGTAGTGTTTTTGTAATGTTGACTAATTTCATCTAATTTGCTACACATATCAATGTAGGGCATGTATATACTATTATTGCAAATGAAGATAATGAAGAGGGAATAGATTATTACTTATGTCATTGTGTTGAGGCCAAAAAGAAATTGGAGGCCCCTGTTACAGATGGAGAAAACACCGAATACCCTACAGGCTCAGTGGTTATTACTGGAACATGGCTTAGAAGGTACCCACATAAGAGTGTTAATGTTTGGCTGTTTCAGGACTTTGACACGCATCGGAAGATTCTTCATTACTTGAACCTTGTCGTGGCATCCAATGTTCATTTGATAAAGTATCGGGGTAGACCTTTGAACAAAATCTTGTGGAAGGTGCATGAGTCTGACCATGAAGCAATACTTGACACAATAAAGAGTAGAGCAGACCTGGATGGTTCATTGGATTAATTTGTAAGTATTCACATTGATTTTGTAAAGTCATGTTACATTGTGTTGTAAGTATGCATATTAATTTGTAAGGTTTGTCTTTTTTTAATTTCCTGCTGCATTTATACACATATACACATTTTTACATCATCATGTTATGCATTTTTAGTGTCCTACTCTTGATGCAACCAAACTGACTATTCCAACACATTTGGATGGGTACATTTACGCTAGGCATGGTCCTATTTTTCACCCAAACATGTCAAAACAGTCCGAGCTACATTGTACCGATGATATCCCTGAAGAGTCCAAAGTGCAAAAAGGTAGAAATCTTTGACGAGATGTTACTTAAAAATTGTGTCACTTAGAAACATTCTGTCTAAGGCAACGCGATCATGTAGAGTGTCTATACAATAACCTCTCTTAGTTTTTTATATCTCTGAGGCATTTGCTTGTGGTGAAAGGTTTTCTGCTGCCCCAAAAATCGTCAGAAGGAGACAGTGTAAAGTTGCAAAGGGGTGTAACTTTCGTCCTACTCTTGATGTGACCAAACTGACTATTCCAACACGTTCGAATGGCTACATTTATGCTAGGCAGGGTCCTATTTTTCACCCAAACATGTCGAAACAGTTCGAGCTACATTGTACCGACGATATCCCTGAAGAGTCCAAAGTGCAAAAAGGCAACAATCTTTGACGAGATGTTACTCGAAAAATGTGTCCCTTAGAAACATTCTAAGGCAACATGATCATGTAGAGTGTCTCTATAATAACCTCTCTCAGTTTTTTATATCTCTTAGGCATTTGCCTGTGGTGAAAGGTTTTCTGCTACCAAAAAATTGTCAGAAGGAGGCAGTGTAAAGTTGCAAAGGGGTGTAACTTTCATCCTGCTCCTGATGTGACCAAACTAACTATTCCAACGCATTCGGATGGGTACATTTACGCTAGGCATTGTCCTTTTTTTCACCCAAATATGTCAAAACAATCCGAGCTACATTGTACCGATGATATCCCTGAAGAGTCCAAAGTGCAAAAAGGTAGCAATCTTTGACAAGATGTTACTCAAAAATTGTGTAACTTAGAAACATTCCATCTAAGGCAACGCGATCATGTAGAGTTCCTCTACAATAACCTCTCTTAGTTTTTTATATCTCTGAGGCATTTGCCTGTGGTGAAAGGTTTTGTGCTGCCACAAAAATCGTCAAGAGGCAGTGTAAAGTTGCAAAGGGGTGTAACTTTCGTCCTGCTCCTGATATGACCAAACTGACTATTCCAACACGTCCCGATGGGTACATTTACGCTAGGCATGGTCCTATTTTTCACCCAAACATGTCAAAACAGTCCGAGCTACATTGTACCGACGATATCCCTAAAGAGTCCAAAGTGCAAAAAGGCAGCAATATTTGACGAGATGTTACTTGAAAACCATGTCACTTAGAAACATTCTGTCTAAGGCAACGCGATCATGTAGTGTGCTTCTACAATAACCTCTCTCAATTTTTTATATCTCTAAGGCATTTGCCCATGGTGAAAGGTTTTCTGCTGCCCCAAAAATCGTCAGAAGGAGGCAGTGTATTACGTCAAGATGAAAGCCTATTCACTCTAGGCACCAATCTCAAGTTGCACAATCATGAATGGGCGCCTAGAGAAATAAGGCACTACATCATGGTTCTAGGGCCTTGAAATGGTGCCCAAGCATGTAGGAGGAATTTTCAAGGAGACAGAATGTTTTTGAAACTCTAAGGAACTAGTCCAAAGACTCTATGGTGCCATCTTGATACCATTGAGTCAACTTTGGAACTCAAACATATTGAAACAAGGTCTAGGAAGCTAGGCGCCATCTCTTGCCAATTCAACCTCTCAGATGTGCCAACATTGGAAAGACTCTTAATGAGCGCCTAAGTTTGAATTGATCTTGTGATTGAAAGTTTGGTGATGTATTGGTGCAAGATGATCTTCAGTTGAAGCAATCTAAGTTCTAGGAAGGGTTTAGAAGTTATCAACCTCTTCACTAAGTTAGGCACACTTTACAAGCTTTCTTACCCAAGAGTTGCACCTCATTAAGACAAGGCGCATCTTAACCTCCAGGACTTTTCCAAAGAAGCGCTTCAGTTTATTAGCACCTTTGGACCTTGTTTTGCATTTTGAAAGAGAAGGCACACTTTGGAGGCATTTCTAACCCAGATTGACGCCTAGGTATAGTAATCTCTCTGGAGCATCACAATGTGTTTTAAAATGAAGGAGGACATTTCATAAGTTGGGGAATTGATCACTGAAGACCTTGGAGTGTTTGAATTACTCTAAGCAAGAAGTCACATTTCCATGGAGTAGCATACTCTAGATAGCGCCTAATGCCATCAAGGCACAATTCCACCCTCACTTTGGTGCCTATCATCAAGAAGGGGCATTGGGCATTCCTTGAATAGTTCTGAGCATTTGAAGTTCATGAAATCACCAAGGAATGTTGGGCGCCATGTGTATCCTCAACAAGCTAGAGTTTGCGCCTAGACAAGTTGGCACTTATTCATGTTTTAACTTCCCTCTTGAAGCGCCTAACTTGGGAAAAAGTTATCTTGTTGTTAGTCAAGTGTTTGATGTGTTTTGGAGACTCCAAAAGACTTCCTCTTGCTAGGTGCTCTTCTTGGCAACTACAACCTTCAACTGGTGCCTAGATCCTGAAGAAAAACACTTGCAAGTGTGGGCGCACTTTCCTTGTGATGGAGCATCAAACTGGTGCCTATAAATCATAATGCATGAAGTGAGCGCCTAGGATCCTATTGGTCCAATAGGTGGTTTTGGGATCCATGTCAAGTCATTGGATTAGGTTGCCAACTTAGAATGATTTTCATGCACTTAGACTTCAAGGCGCCAAAAATAGTAGGAAAATATTTGGGGGGAAACCACGCTGATAAAAGTTGGGTAGATTCAACCTCCGAGTCTGATTAGGCTCCATATAACAATAATATTTATATCATGTCCCTTTGCTTTATGATACAAGTAGTATGTGTCAAGTCATAGGGATAACACTATGGTCCTTAGAAATTTCTCTGTGACTTTTGATAAGATTATCTACTATTATGTGGATGCTTGATAGTATTATCCTGATCCATTGGACTAGTGTGGCTATGAGGTTGGAAAGTGTTGCAACCTCCATCCTTTAAACTTCTCCACCTTGTTATGGGTTGTTTTGAGTATTTTCACTTGCTTTCTCTTCAAGAATATTTTCTAATGATACATGATGTGTCATAGATCATTCAACTTGATAAACAACATGGAGGGATTCTCATGCCTCCTATACTTCTTGCAAGTTTCTTTATAGATAGCTCACATCATTGTCCATCTAGGTGGTCATTTCCCTAAATATTATGATAAGATAGGACTTAATACCATCGGCACACTCAAAAACTCTTCTGCCGACACACTGATCTCACTAATGACAAACTTCAAACCACACCCATCAGTGAGACTCCAAACATCGGTGAACTCTAATTTCGTCGGGCCAATACACCGATGGATTTCAACTGTCAGTGTGACCCCCTTCATCGGTGAAGCTCTCAACTGCTCTTCCGATGCACCGATGGGATTATCTTCCAATACACCGATGTCTTCAACTTTGAACCACACTCGTCAGCAAGACAGACCAATATCGGTGAAGCCTAACCAAGGTCTGCCGATACGCCGATACGACCAACTCTTGACGTCGATACAAAGTTCTTTTGAAGGAAAAGGGCACCTAGGCTTATGGGGCTCAATTTGATTTATTTATTGAAAGCTCAAGGTGAATTGATGCTTATTGAAAATGTCACTTAGTCCTTCATTTGCATTCTAGGTGCCATTTCCTATTGACTTATATACTCCTCCTCATGCTAGGGTGCCATAATGAAGTGGTTTAGACAATAGGTGTGCTTCACTTACTAGAGGCTTGTTCTCTTTCCACCTTAGGTGCACTTTTATGGTGGAACAGGTGTCAATGGGCGCCTTATCTTAAATGAATGCTCTCTCTAAGTTGGGTGCCACTTTTGAGGCTTTATGAGTTGCAAATTGCGCCTTAACCCTTCATGCTTGTTGTTCAATGTTTGAATGTTTAAGAAAGTCTCCTTTAGGCACTCATCTTAATGACTTTTTCTCAAGGCGCAATCACCCTAATGACTTGGATATTCATCCTAGTGTTTCAAGATATCAGGCTACTAGACTTAGTCATTTTCAGGATCTCAAACATAAAGAATAACATGATGATTCATTTTTTTGTATTGCATATAGTTGACATTCTATGCTACTCATAAAGAATATTAATATTTTCTATTCAACATGTTGATTCATTTTTTTTAAATACAACTTTTATCTTTTAGTTCCAAAATGAGGTTTAGGTGATACTTGAATAACAATAGCTAGCTTATTGTATCAACAAACATCATATGTAATACAATTGGACTTTAAATATTTGAAGTAGCCATCTACAAATATCCATTCAAACGTGGATTTATAATGCAAGTATGGACGCCATCAATAAAAAAGATTTGTATTAACCAAATATCCATATAGGCATACATCAATATCTGTCGATATAAGTATAACATATATACAAAATAGCCATATAGGCTTACAAGAATGCCATATAGGCATACAATGTCAACTATATACAATACAAAATATATGTCCACAAATGCCACATAGGCATACAACAAAGGAACACAATAAAAAGTCATTCCCCTCTAGCTGGTGAAGAGAATAGATCACGGGCAGCCTTTGATCTTCTAGGGGATGGAGACGTGCATGTGAGTGGTCTACTATGAACCCAAGGGCTACTCCTATTTAGTTCTTCCTACATCTTTAGTTGTTACAATAAGAAATTGAAGAGACCTAGTGTCTCAATTTATTGCTTAGAACCTCTTTCTAAGTCTTTCGTCGACCACACTCATGTTATCGGGCAAACTTAATATATCGGCTGATCTTAGTTATGTCACACCGACCATTGTTTTTCTTACCGATGAAGCGTTGGTATCGGCGTAAGGATCTCCATCGGCATAGCCATCAGATGTCAATCTGAAGTCATGTGTCACCCCGATGGATGTATCCTATTGGCGTGAGACTGGTGATTGGAGAGACGTTGAAGGCTTTGTCTGATGGTTGATGTCTCAGTGATGGCCTTTTACCTATCGGCATGAGATCTACCATCGGCCAAGCTGTGAGATGTCGCTCCGATGTAGTTTGTCACTCCGATGGAAGTTTGTGAAGCCTTCGACATCGGCAAGAGAATGTTCATCAGCGTATCTTAAAGACTTCGAGCTGATGAATGGTGGTCACTCTGATGAAGACTATTGTGTGGGCATCGGTGAGACAATGGTCGTCAGTGTACGTGTTGTTTGCTTCGTCGATAGTTGTGGTTACACCGATGGGCTATTGACTGTTATCGTCGGCAACAAAATTGCCGACGATAGACTTTGGTTTGTTGACGGTTATAAACCGAGGTGTCCTCTGCAACTTAATACATGTGAGACTATTGGTCACACTAGAATGTGAATAGTTACGACAGTTGGCTGAATTCAATGCTGGAGAAGTTAGACGAAACGGTTAGGGTAGATGTTAAGAAAACGGTTCTGCACTTACAAACTAAAAATAGAAATCTAATGCAGTCGTCGAGTTGATGGGTAGTTGAAAAGTCTCGATTATATGGTTCATTCTGTAGAATGTGCAGTGATATAGTGAATAGAATATAATTTGGAGAACGATACTTGAACAGGAGTGCTGTGTATCTTTATTGTAAATCCTTTTACTGTAATAAAGAGAGTTCTTGTGTGGTGGTGGGTTTTTCACTTGTAAGAGTTTTCCCACGTAAATCTAGTGTCATACTCTGTATCTTGTTGGTGTATTCTATTTTGCTCTATTGTATTCATCTGTGTTTTTAAATTGAAAGTTAATTGTCTACACTATCCCCTTAGAATTAACATTAGGGAAGATGTTTTTTCGCACCTGTGCTTTCCTTACAAGTGGTATCAAAGCCTGGCCCATTGTGTTATCCTTGTTGGTAGGTTGGGTTTTTTGTGTTAGTTCAGTGAGTGGGAGTTCTGTAGAGGTCTATTCTGTTAAATAAGATGGCAACTACATTAGGAAAAATAGACATTGAAAAGTTCAATGGCACAAACTTTAAGTTGTGGAAGATTAAGGCTGAAGATTTGCTAGTCGACAGAGATCTTTGGATTGCTATGTCTGGGGTTAAACCCACAAGCATGAAACAAGAAGATTGGGACCTAGCTGACAGAAAAGCCAGAGGACTGATAAGATTAAGTCTTGCGGATTCTATTCTATTAAACGTCCATGAAGAGAAGTCGGCCAAAGATCTGTGGAAGAAGTTGGGAGATATTTACCAGGGCAAGTCCTTGGTGAATAAACTGTTCCTCAGAAAGAAGTTTTATTCTTTGAAGATGGATGAAGGTGCATCTGTAGCAGACCATCTGAACACATTCAATCTAATTGTTGCACAGTTAATGTCTGTAGGTGTAAAGATAGAAGAATAAGATCGATGTATGCTTCTATTGTGTTCCTTACCTGATTCATGGGATCATCTTGTGATGGATATTGGAAGTACAACAACCACGTTTACAATTGAAGCAGTTGTTACCTCGTTGTTATCTGAAGAGATGCAGATGAAATCTTTTGAGATAGCCAAAGAGGCCCTATCTATTTGAGGTAGATCAAAGGAAAGATGCAAGAAGAAGGACAAGAAATCTAAGTCTAAATTGGAGGGGAAATCAAAATCCCTTGGCAAGAAGTCCAAGGTGAAGTGCTAGAATTGTGGGCAGAAAGGTCACATCAGAAGAGACTGTAAAGAGGAGAAAAAGAATAACTTCTCTGACTCTGAGTCTTCACAGAGTGATGCTAATGCCTTCATTGCTGCTTTGGCAATGCCTGCATCTGAAGATGGATGGCTGGTGGATTCAGAAGCATCTTTTCATATGACATCTCATAGAGAGTGGTTCACAAAATATGAACCATATGCTGGTGGGAAGGTGTTCCTGGGAAGTGATTCAACACTGGAAATTGTTGGCCGAGGATGAGTCAGAATCTAGTTCCCAGATGGAAGAATAAAGGGAATGAATGGAGTGCTTCACATACCAGGTCTGGCTTGAAATTTACTTTCTATTAGTAAGCTTAATGATGTTGGAGTGCAAGTTACTTTTGTGAATGGTGGTTGTAAAATGACTAGAGGTTCTATAGTACTGGCAAAGGGTGAATGCATTGGAACTCTGTATAGATTAGATGCTAAACCATTGTGTTGTAATAGTGTCTCTGTAAAATCTGAAAAAGCTACTATTGTAACACATGATGCAAATTCTATGGAAGTTAAACTTCCTGCAGAGAAAACAATGCTCTGGCATCATAGACTTGGTCACATAGGTGGAAAAGGTTTAAAAACCTTGAAAAACAAAACCCTGGTAGATGGACTAATTGATTGTAATCTGGAGTTTGATTTCTGTGAACATTGTATATATGGAAAATAGAACCATGTTTCATTTTACTCTAGTTCTCATAAATCTTCTGGTGTTCTGGACTATGTACATTCTAATGTTTTTGGTCCAGTTGATGTTCCGTCTTTATCTAAATCAAGATACTATGTATCGTTCATTGATAATTATTCAAGGAGGGAATTTGTATATTTTTTGAAAAGCAAATCAGAAGTGTTCAGCCGGTTTAAAGAATTTAAAACTCTTGTGGAAAACCAGACTGGTAGAAAACTAAAATGTTTGAGAATAGATAACAGTGGTGAATATTGCAATGCAGATTTTGATAAGTATTGTGTAGATCATGGTATAAAAAGGCACAAAACTACACCTTATACTCCACAGCAAAATGGAGTTGTTGAAAGGTTAAATCGATTGTTGATGGAGAAAGCAAGAAGTATGTTGAGTTATGCTAGTCTTGAACAAAGGTTCTGGGCTGAGGCAGTTGCTACAGCGTGTTACTTGCTAAATCATTCTCCTACTTCGGCATTGGTTGATAAGACACCTATGGAAGCATGGTCTAGAAAGAAGCCATCTCTAAGACATCTTTGTGTCTTCAGCTATGAGGCATATGCTCATATTCCTGAGGTAAAAAGATCTAAGTTACATAACAAGGTAGTCAAATGTATCTTTATTGGCTATGGAGTTGGTGTTAAGGGGTACAAGCTTTGGAATCCTGAATCTGAAAAAGTAATTTACAGTAGGAATGTAATTTTTAGAGAGCTAAAACCTTTAGTATTTCTTAGCCAGAGAAGACAGAAGAGAAGAAAGAAAAGAGTGTTGTGAATATTCCTTTGACCCCTATAAAAGAGGAACAACAAACACCAAGTGTAGATGGTTCAGATGTGAGTTCGAGCAGCTCCGAAGAGTCAGATCCAGAGCAAGAACCTAAACCTACACCTCAGCCTGTGAGGAGGTCTACACGTGAAAGAAGACAACCCGATAGGTATGGATTTTTCGTACTTGATTCAAGTTGTGCCTATGCTTTACTTACTAATACTGATGAACCTAGGACTGTGAAAGAAGCTATGAGTTTATCTAATTCAGATTCTTGGTTAGAAGCCACGGATAATGAGATGTCATCATTGGAGAAAAATGGAACCTAGGATCTGGTGCCCTTGCCTAAAGGTAGAAAACCTATGGGCTGTAAGTGGGCATTTAAAAAGAAATATGGTCCAAATGGTAGTGTTGATAAGTACAAGACAAGACTGGTTGCTAAGGGGTATTCCCAAAAGGAAGGTATTGATTATGGAGAAATCTTTTCTCCTGTAGCTAAGCTGACATCCATTAGATTTTTGTTGTCACTTGCAGCAGCATATGATTTTGAAATTGAGCAGATGGATGTGACAACAACATTTCTTCATGGGGACCTTGAAGAAGAAATTTATATGTCCCAACCAGAGCATTTTGTGGAAAAAGGTAAAGAACATCTAGTATGTAAACTTAAGAAGTCTCTTTATGGTTTGAAGCAATCTCCCATAATGTGGTATCCAAAATTTGATACGTATGATTTATCCTTGGGGTATGTGAGATCTAAATTTGATCATTGTGTCTATTATAAAACTAAAGGTGATCAGATTCTTATAATTGCACTGTATGTGGATGACATGTTATTCATTGGCAATGGTAAGGGGATGATCTCAGAATTAAAATCTCAGTTGTCCTTGAAATTTGAAATGAAGAATCTGGGGGCAGCGAAGTACATTCTGGAAATGGAAATCAAAAGGGACAGATCTAAGAGAAAGCTTTAGCTCAGTTAGAGCAAGTATATTACCAATGTTCTTGATAAGTTTCATATGTTTGATTCTAAATAGTTAGTTGTTCTAGTCTTACAGGGAATGGAATTATCTGTTGAAGATTGTCCAGAATCTTCGAGTGAATCTGACGACATGAAAAGAGTGCCTTACACAAGTGTTGTTGGTAGTTTAATGTATGCAATGGTCTGTACCAGACCAGACATTGCCCAAGCAGTGGGAGTTTTGAGCCGGTTTATGGCGAATCTAGGTAGATCACATTGGGATGCTATGAAAAGAGTTATGAGGTATTTGAAGGGAACTTCTGACTATGCTATTTGCTATCATGGAAACTCATTTAGATCTCAGAGATCTATCAGCATTCAGGGATATGTTGATTCTGATTGGGCAGGGGACATTGACAGTAGAAGGTCCACCAGTGGATATGTATTCAAGTTAAATGGTGGTGCTATCAGTTGGATGATCAAGCGGCAGGCTATAGTCACTTTGTCCACAACAGAGGCAGAGTACATGGCAGCTACTCATGCATGCCAAGAAGCCATTTGGCTGAAGAGGTTGTGTTCTGATGTTGGTTTTAATGCAGGGCAAATACAAATTCATTGTGACAGTCAAAGTGCTATATGTTTGGTGAAGAATCCTACTTTTCATGCTAGGACAAAACATATTGATGTCCAATATCACTTTGTTCGTGATATGGTGGAAGATAGGAAGGTAAAGCTTGACAAAGTTAACACTTTGGAAAATTTCGCTGATGCCTTGACCAAACCAGTGAGTATGACCAAGTTCAAATGGTGTTCAGATGAAATGGGTCTTTGGGCCCATAATTCTCAGTAATCCTTTTAAGGATTAAGAGGTTAGCAATAATCTCTTCGACAAGTGGGAGATTGAAGAGACCTAGTGTCTCAATTTATTGCTTGGAACCTTTTTCTAAGTCTTTCATTGACCACACTCATGTTATCGGGTAGACTTAATATATCAGCTGATCTTAGTAATGTCACACCGACCATTATTTTTCTTACCGATGAAGCTTTGGTATCGGTGTAAGGATCTCCATCGGCATAGCCATCAGATGTCAATCTGAAGTCATGTGTCACCCCGATGGATGTATCCTATCGGCGTGAGACTGGTGATCGGAGAGATGTTGAAGGCTTTGTCCAATGGTTGATGTCTCAGCGATGGCCTTTTACCTATCGGCGTGAGATCTACCATCGGCCAAGCTGTGAGATGTCGCTCCGATGTAGTTTGTCACCCTGATGGAAGTTTGTGAAGCCTTAGACGTCGGCAAGAGAATGTTCATTAGCGTAGCTTAAAGACTTTGAGCCAATGAATAGTGGTCACTCCGATGAAGACTGTTGTGTGGGCGTCAGTGAGACAATGGTCATCGGTGTACGTGTTGTTTGCTTCACCGATAGTTGTGGTTACACCGATGGGCTGTTGACTATTATCGTCGGCAACAAAATTGCTGACAATAGACTTTGGTTCATTGACGGTTATAAACAGAGGTGTCCTCTGCAACTTAATACATGTGGGACTATTGGTCACATGAGAATGTGAACAGTTGCGACAGTTGGATGAATTTGATGTTGGAGAAGTTAGATGAAATGGTTACTTTAGATGTTAAGAAAACGGTTCTGCACTTGTAAACTAAAAATAGAAATCTAATGTAGTTGTCGAGTTGATGGGTAGTTGAAGAGTCTCGATTATATGGTTCATTCTGTAGAATGTGTAGTGATATAGTGAACAGAATATAATTTGGAGAACAATACCTGAATAGGAGTGTTGTGTATCTTTATTGTAAATTCTTTTAATGTAATAAAGAGAGTTCTTGTGTGGTGGTGGGTTTTTCACTTGTAAGAGTTTTCCCACGTAAATCTGGTGTCATACTCTATATCTTGTTGGTGTATTCTATTTTTCTCTGTTCTATTCATCTGTGTTTTTAAATTGAAAGTTACCTGTCTACACTATCCCCTTAGAATTAACATTAGGGAAGCTATTTTTTTGCACCTGTGCTTTCCTTACAGAAATTACATGTTATAAAAAATGAAACATTTAACAAAATAATCACTTACTGCTCACATATAATCTATCTCCTCACTTGCCTTAGTAGCAGGAATAGGCCCTGGTGATGTCATGTCCTATAGAAACCATCTAGATAGAAATTAAACTTCAAATCAATAATCTTTTGATTTTTCAAAAATAGACAACTATAACAATGAATGTAAATTGAAATTTACTAATCTGCCTCATACCCCTGTTAATGCTATGGAGCTATGAATCGTAGAGGCCACACCATGCTCCATTGCCCTCTAAACATGGGGAGGTGTCTCCACAGCCTGCATCATCTGGAAATAAAACAACATTATTCAATTACAAAAACTATAATAGTGATGCAAATCATGGCTCCTAACATACACACACGTTCATCTAAACATGGAAGTACACATAATAAAGCACACAAGTCACATACAAAAATCTAGTAAGTACAATTCATTCATTAAACTATTTATTTTATTACCTCCGTAAAGTTTTGAAGTCCACCACCGCTGGCAGGTGTGGCCGTGAAATCTATAATATTAACCTATTAAACATCCAAAATTAGATATTAGAATACCATTTGTATAACTATGCTTTTCACATGTAATATTTATAATTGTTTACTAGTTACATACCCCGACAGTAGATGATCTAGTGTAAAATGCAGATGGCGAACCACTGAAAACTACATCGACGCTATGACCCTAAAATTTCATTAAAATCATCAATTTAAATTAGTTAATCTTGCATTTCAAAAATGAAATTTAATAAATTAAATTCAATAAACTTGCTAATATTTACCTGAGTATCAAGACTGAAAGTCTCACTTAGGCAGGTATCTATCATCAGCATCTACTCAGCTGCAGATGTAGCCTATGCACCTGCATCCTGACTATTCATGGGGTCATAACCATAGGCTAACCCGCAAGTCTGACAAGTATGGGGTGGGACCCTACTCCTCACACTATCTCCCAACCCACTCTGTGCTGCAGGACCGGCATGCTTTATGATGCTCTAGGTCAAGGCACTAATGGACTGAAGTGTATCGACCTCAACACTCTCCTTCACAATGGAAGGGATAGAAACATGCTCGTGGGCTGGTCTGCTGATTACTCGTCTCACTACCCGTTGTGGGTCAAGACGTGCCCCTGGTCTATCTTGTGCTGATCTCCCACCTCATCCCTGGAAGTCCCGCATATCAAAATAGTTTGGCACTTTATTGAGGACAAACTCGCAGTAGAGTTTCCTCAAAAAGTATTACGGGACCTCATTATTATTGCATGGAGGATGATCAAAAACCATCCACCACCTTTGCCCAAAATTTTCCCTTATCGCTTGGTTGTTGCACCAATGGATAGGGAACCTCTTGCATGTAATGGGTGGAGGTTGATTTGTTTGTGGGGATGTGAAAATCAAACACAAATCTAATTTTATGATTTGTAATTTTTTCACATCTTGGTATGACAACTTGTCTGCATAATAATCTCTAAATTCTCTCCTCTTATCCATCCAACTAGTTATTTGCTTGCTAATTGAATCTACATTTGATAACATAGATTCAAGAGATTCAGTAAGCATGGACCTATGCAAGGTTGAAGTGGAAGGATCTTTCAACCTTGCAATTATATCTTCAATTTCTTTTTGTTGTTTTTAATTTGCCCCATTATATTTTCTTGTGTTCTAGGGGCATGTCGAGGAATGGTTGGAGGAGGTTATTGTTCTGCAGGTATTTCCTCCTCAGGATTTTGTGGATTTTGAGGAGGAGGAGGAAGAGGAGGTGCATTAACATTTCTTGACAATTAACAAAATATACATCAAAAATCAACTCAAACCTACCTATTTAGAAACAAATTCAAACAAAAAAATAAATATAACTCACTCCTTTGGTGTGCTCGACATCGTGGCAGCATTTTGGCGACGAATCGATAAAATTTTTGTGTTGAATTGAGTTTTGCAAAATGCGAGCGCACTTTCTAGGGTTTGGAGGCCATGAGCATAGAGAAGAAGAAAGAAATGAAATGAGATAGATACCTTTTTTTTTAATTTATAGAAATTCAAAACACACTCGCGTTATGGCTTGGTTTTGACGAGCCTTAGGCTCGCCATTACCAAGCCATAACGCGAGCACGTTATAACGTGCTCGCGTTTTTTTTTTTTGAAAATAATTTGGCCACTTTTTGGCCCCCCATCTTTTTGCACTTACCTGATACAGTGATTCAAGGTAGGTGATGGTCATGAGGTGCATGATGTTGTGAATATGGTTTTCATGATAAGGTCTCTCAATTCATGTTGATACTGTACAAGACAAACATGGTTCATATCATGCAAGGTTCATATTCATGGTGGATGTGGTTTTGTTCATAAAAGGTTTTGTTGTGAATATGGTTTTCATGATAAGGTCTATCTTGGAAGGTTGATATGATGCAAGGATCATGTTCATGGTGGATGTGGTTTTGTTCATGCAATAAGAAGTTAGAGAAGACACAAGCTTTTATAATCATAATTCAATATCATCATCAAGGAGAGTTATATTTATCAAGGGGAGTCATGAGTTTGATTCGAATGTGAAGTTGTTCATGTCTTAGAACCCTAAGCCTATGATAAGTGTCATACTCTAATGTCTTTCTTCTGATGTCCCTGAGGTCTCTGAAATGTCCTAGATATCTCTTGATGAAAGTTAGAATGTTTAAGTCTTTCTTATTGATAGTTAGGGTTTGCATATTGGGCATTAAACCCTAAAAAGAATCTACTTTTCTTAAGACTTTAAAACCCTCAATTGCCTATCGTGCGTAAAGTGCACTTTTGTTTTAATTTAATATTGACTTATACTCACAAAGTTACTATCACTTAAATCAACCTACTAAAGGGTCTTTAAGTCATTAGTTCACCGGCCCTTCAACCTAACTCAACTGGCCTCTCTGGTAAACTCTCATAAGCCTGAGCGCCATATCATAAGCAAAGGTTATATTTAATTGATATGACGGTGGGAAAAAGGATTTGAAGGTCATAATTTAAAAGGAATTTGGAATACAAACAGTCATCTCTATGCAGTTGAATTTGATGAGCATGCCTTTATAAAAGGCTAAAAGATAACTTTATGTAGGATATCATGGTATTTGTAGTGTTTGAAGATTGAAGACTAGTTAGTGTTTGTAGCTCAGACTGTTTCGGCATGTTTGGGTACGAAACAAAACCATGCCTAGCATAAATGTACCCATCAAGATGCATTGGAATTGTCAGTTTGGACGCACAAGGAGAAGAACAAAAGTTACACCCCTTTGCAAATTTACACTGCCTCCTTCTGATGATTTTTAGGGTAGAAAAAAACCTTTCACCATAGGTAAACACCTCAGAGATAAAAAAATTGAGAGAGGTTATTGTAGATGGATCCTACGTGATCGCGTTACCTTAGACGAAATGTATCTAAGTGACAGTTTCTGAGTAATAACTTGTCAAAGATTGTTGCCTTTATGCACTTTAGACTCTTCAGGGATATCGTCGGTATAATGTAGTTCAAACTGTTTCGACATGTTTGGGTGAAAAACATGACCATTCCTAGCCTAAATGTACCCATCCGTATGCGTTGGAATAGTCAGTTTGGTCATATCAGGAGTAGGATGAAACTTACACCCCTTTGCAACTTTACACTACCTCATTCTGATAATTTTTGGGGCAGCAGAAAACCTTTCACCATGGAAAAATGCTTCAGAGATATAAAAAACTAAGAAAGATTGTTGTAGAGGAACCCTACATGCTCATGTTTCCTCAGACAAAATGTTTCTAAGTGACACAATTTTTGAGTAACATCTCATCAAAGATTGCTACCTTTTTACACTTTGGACTCTTCAAGGATATCATCGGTATAGTGTAGCTCAGACTGTTTCAACAAGTTTGGGTGAAAAATAGGACCTTTCCTAGCCTAAATGTACCCATATGGATGCATTGGAATAGTCAGTTTGGTCACATCAAGAGTAGGATGAAAGTTACACCCCTTTGCAACTTTACACTACCTTCTTCTTACAATTTTTGGGGCAGCAGAAAACCTTTAACCACAAGAAAACATCATAGAGATATAAAAAACCAAGAGAGGTTATTGTAGAGGAACCCTACATGATCACGTTACCTTAGATGAAATGTTTCTAAGTGACAGTTTTTGAGTAACATATCGTCAAAGATTTCTACATTTTTGCACTTTGGACTCTTCAGGGATATCATTGGTACAATGTAACTCAGACTATTTCGGCATGCTTGGGTAAAAAAAGGACCATGTCTAGCCTAAATGTACCCATCTGGATGTGTTGGAATAGTTAGTTTGGTCGCATCAAGAACAGGATGAAAGTTACACCCCTTTGCAACTTTACACTACCTCTTTCTGATGATTTTTGGGGTAACAAAAAACCTTTCACCACGGGAAAATACCTCAGAGATATAAAAAATTGAGAGAGGTTATTGTAGAGGAACCCTACATGATCACGTTGCCTCAGATGGAATATTTCTATGTAACATGGTTTTTGATAACATCTCGTCAAAGATTGCTGCCTTTTTGCACTTTGGACTCTTCAGGGATATCGTCTGTACAATGTATCTTGGACTGTTTCGGCATGTTTGGGTGAAAAATAGGATCATGCCTAGCGTAAATGTACCCATCTAGACATGTTGGAATAGTCAGTTTGGTCACATCAAGAGCAGGATGAAAGTTACACCCCTTTGCAACTTTACACTACCTCCTTCTGATGATTTTTAGGGTAGCAGAAAACCTTTCACCACGAGAAAACACCTCAGAGATAGAAAAAAATGAGAGAGGTTATTGTAGAGGAACCCTATGTGATTGCATTGCCTTAGACAAAATATTTGTAAGTGACATGGTTTTTGAGTAACATCTCGTCAAAGATTGCTGCCTTTTTGCACTTTACACTCTTCAGGGATATCGTCAGTACAATGTAGCTCAGATTGTTTTGGAATATTTGGGTGAAAAATAGGACCATGCCTAGCATAAATGTACCCATCTGGACACATTGGAATAGTCAGTTTGGTTGCATTAGGAGCAGGACGAAAGTTACACCCCTTTGTAACTTTACACTACTTCCTTCTAATGATTTTTGGGGCAATAGAAAACCTTTCAGCATGGGAAAACACCTCAAAGATATAAAAAACTAAGAGAGGTTATTATAGAGGAACCCTAGATTATCATGTTGCCTCAGATGGAATGTTTCTAAGTGACATGGTTTCTGAGTAACAACACGTAAAAAATTGTTGTCTTTCTGCACTTTGGACTCTTCAGGGATATCATCGGTACAATGTAGCTGGGATTGTTTTGGCATGTTTGGGTGAAAAATAGGACCATACCTAGCCTAAACATACCCATCCAGACGTATTGGAACTGTCAATTTGGTGGCATCAGGAGCAGGACACCAAAAATGTAAAAGTTGCTTTGTGCAACTTGACAACATTAACACTTTTTTGCAACAAGATTCAAAGACTCAAACTAACCCCAAATGACTCAAAAACATATTAAATGGTCTTATAAGACCTTATTACATATAATTGACTCAATCAAAATAAAATTTCACCTTTTGACCCCTCTTGGAGGCATGACAACCTAGGTCCCCCTGCACCATTAATGCAACTAAAGTCAATAAAGTTTTCTTATGAAGAAAAAGAGCTTCCCTTAGCTTCAAGAAATATAAATATTCTATACTGACAAGGCTAACCACATGAAGGTGGAAGCTCATGTGTCCTCACCTAAGACCTAAGACACATGTATTCTAGTAGACGTAGGACACCTAAGACACCTAATCTTTATACCTTATCGTAGTCTAGACCTAAGTCGACTAGACACCTAGATTTTAGTTCTACCTAAGACACCTATTATGGTGACCTAGATGACATATAGTACCTACCTAAGACACCTAGATTAAATTATAGAAGACACCTACCTAGAAGACACCTAGATCATTCTAGATTATACCTTATTCTAGTCTCTAGACAAGTCATTGATATATAGTATCTACCTAAGACACTTAGATTAGATTAAATACCTTTTTTCTAGTCTCTATCTACCTAGTTGACATATCATATATACCTAAGACACAATTAGAGACACCTATTATCTAGTTAGAAACCTAGACACCTAGAGACACCTATATTTTATACATTATTCTCAAAATCAACTTCATCCATCACTTAGGTCTAACCCCATGAAGCATAACATGATGATGTAAAAATGTGTATATGAGTAAAAATACAACAACAAATAAAAAAAGATAAACCTTACAAATTAATGTGCATACTTACAACTCAATGTAACATGACTTTACAAAATCAATGTGAATACTTACAAATTAATCCAATGAACCATCCGGGTCTGCTATACTCTTTATTGTGTCAAGTATGGCTTCATGGTCAAACTCACGCACCTTCCACAAGGTCTTGTTCAAAGGTCTACCCCAATATTGTATCAAATGAACATTGGATGCCACGACAAGGTTCGAGTAATGAAGAATCTTCTAATGCGTGTCAAAGTCCTAAAATAGCCAAATATTAACACTCTTATGTGGGTACCTTCTAAGCCATATTCTAGTAACAACCACTGAGCTTGTAGGGTATTCAATGTTTTCTCCATCTGTAACTGGGGCCTCCAATTTATTTTTGGCCTCAACACAATGACACAAGTAATAATTTGTTCCCTCTTCATTATCTTCATCTGCAATAAATGCATATACATGCCCTACATTGATATGTGTAGCAAATTAGATGAAATTAGTAAACATTACAAAAACACTACAAACTAAGATGACATTACTTCAAAAACTTTGCAAATAGATATATTACCTAGTTGAACTAGATCTGATATGTGGTCAAAGTCAACTGATGATTCCATCTGTGTTAGTTCCAGTGTCATCGAGGGTCGATACGTGTCGAGTGGGCTAAGATAACTTAACTACCATTCGTTAACCCACTCATTTGACTCGCACTCATTTAATGCAGAGCCCAACTACACAAACACCACTAAGGGTCACAATCAAACTACATAGGAGGATGGTAGGGCAAACAACTCCTTTTATGTCCTAATGGACCAAACTACAACACTTGACATCAAACAGGACATGACTCTCCTCTCACTGTCCATGGCTTCAACACTACACAACAACCCCATTTTTAGGTTCATATACATGGGAACCTTTCCAAAATTTTCTAGGGACCCTAGACCTTCTAGGGTTGACTGTCCCAAGCTCATAAAACCATCAAAATTCTCAGAAGGACTCTCCTTGTACCACTTCATTCACACACTGACCCACTTCCTTATAGCCCTTGAAAAGGGACTGTCATGCAATAACTTGAGATTCATAACTCCTAACCAGACTGTCATGGGCTTTTTGGATACTCATTATCATGTTTTTTAACATACTCAACATGTACTAATCACTAATCTCTTACCCTCGACACTCAACTTTAACCCTAATCTCTCGACCCTCAACAATATACCCTAAACCCTAATGCTTTTATCTTGGATAATGAAAATAAAGTCTACAAAAATGCAGTATTTACCATCAACTAGCAAGAGCAAATGTCATCCATTGAAATTAGGAAAGGTCCTTGAAGTGCACCATAACTCTTTAGATTCATGAGTTGTCCTCGCTTGCATCTCACATCTTGGGCCATATTGTACCCTGTCAATTCTCTCAGTTTCTAGCTCCATTAGTAAAACTTTCTAGCTGAAGTGAATATTCAAATTATATGGCATGTTTTTCTGGCCCATCTGGGGTTCATTTGTTGACAAGAGACACTATATGGATTCATGATTGTTGTCATTGATGGCAACAAAGTTCATCCCACACATCCGCAGGACATGGTGTGTCTCTACCAGAAGTCAGAATGAAGATTGTTGAGGTCCGGTAAACAAGAACAAAGCTTGTGGCAAGGTCCGACAGACAGGTCTAGATCTCTCAGAGGAAGTATCTTGGTGAAGTACAGATTTGGGAAAGTTAAGAGGACTACCTTGAGTAATAGATTCTAAGGATTTAGCCTCCAGTGATGGACAAGGAAAAAGATATGAATAGTTGAGTACCAGATTCCTGAGTGATAGTGTGAACAGAGGAAGAACTGACTGACAGAACATCAGACTACTTTCTGGATGCGTTTCTAATGGTGGTAAAGGTTATGAAGACATGAATTATGTTTGGCCAACATGATTAATGATTTCTACAAGTATATGCTTGATCTGCATTACTTGATGTGTAAGGATTCAACCGACAAAATAGAGTTTGTGAGAAGATTGACTGTTCCGGGTGCCGACTAGAAAGATAATGAAATCACTTGTGCGGATATATATAGGATGGATTTAGTTGTGAGAAGTGGTGTGGTGATATGTGATATGCAAATAAAAGCAGAGCAGAGCAGAAGCAGTAAGGAAGGTCCGGTATGTGAAAGGAAAATAGCATAAGAGAAGAGGAAAGATGAAGTGCAACAGATCAGTGTACTGAGCCTAACCGGAACTGAACTCCAACATATGTGGATGCCTCCAATCAGTTCAAGTATTGTATAACACTCTTTTGTAGACAGTGTGTCTCTTGTAGGCAGTGTGCCTCCTTGTGAGCAATGTGCTCGGGCAGTGAGCCCTAATTGGCATGTGCCATTTTTGTATTTCCTTATTCTTCTAACAGAGAATAATCTTTGGGTTAATCACCCCATGGTTTTCTCCCTTAACAGGGTTTCCATGTCAAAAATACTATGTCATGTGTTTTTCCATTTCATGGTAATGTTTGCTTGTTTGAATTAATGTTGCATTGATTAATAAGAAAGTTCAGAAAGAAGAAATAATTAGGATAACTGATTCACCCCCTCTCAATCATCAACAATTCGTATCAGTGCTAAGTTCCTCCTAACAGAGCCTAACAGCTTGAGGAAGATCTGGGAGTTCAAATGGATGCATATGGTTTAAGGGAGCAACTCAAGACTACCCTTGATGATATTGAACAGTCAAACTTTGAAGTCAATGAACTAAAGGAAAGACTCAAACAGGCTGATGATTTCATGAGAGAACTAAAAGACAAATTAAGTCTCTCTATGAAAAAAAGAAGGGAGCTGCTTCAGCAATTGGCAAGACAAGGTGAAGCAAATAATGCAAATGAAGAGCTGAAAGAAAAAAACTAAGTTGTGTGAAAAGTTATCAAAAGAAATCATTATGGTAAGACATGAAATGGAATTAGGAGTCATAAAGTTTACCCAAGAAGTTGAAGAGAAAAGAAAAACTGAAGATAATCTAAGACAATCTCTCAGGGAGAAATCAGAAGATTGCCACCAGATGGATAGAATTATCAGACATCTTGAATCTGATCTTGAAGATGCTAAAGATAATGAAGAAAAACTTGAGGATCAAATTGTCTCTCTAAAAGGGATCTTCAAACAGCAAATGAGTATAAAGAGAAATTCAAGATAAGTTTTGCTCAACTTGAAGTTCTTCTTGGAAGTCAAAAGAAGGTAGATGACAAGTGTGGTTTGGGATATGAGAAAGGAGAAAGCTCTGGATCCAGTCAGAAGAATTTTGGATCATAAAATCCAAGGATCAGGCCTAGAAGACCTCCGGTAAGACAACCTAATGCTCAAAGATATCCATCCTTCAATGGATACTATGACAACTGCAATCACTTTGGTCACAAAGCTAATTAGTGCAGAAAGAGAATGAATTAGACTAATTCATCCTTCTCTGGACAGTGTTTTAACTGCAAAAGGTATGGTCACAAGTCTCATGAATGCAGAAATATGCAAATGAACAAATCATTCAATGGTAGATGCTTTGCATGCAATAGAGTAGGTCATATGGCTAATCAATGCAGATCAAGAGGATATCAGTCAAATATGCAAAGAAATGTTGTTTGCCAAATCTGTAATAGGTCCGGTCATAATGCAAAAGTCTGTAGTAGCAAGAATCAGGACAAAAGAGGTCTGATATATCATAATCAAAATCAAGATAAGGGTAAACAAAAGATGAATGTAGATGAAGTTAAAAATGAGATGAGCAAGATTTGGGTGAAGAAAAGTACTGAGAATGTAGAGGTTGGATCTGCACCAGACTCTGGTACTGATATTCCTTCCAAAAACTAAAAAGTGAGCTCTAGCTCAGGGGGAGACACAAAGAAAACCTTGTTCCCCCAGCCAGTCAATTAGTGCCAGAACTGGCACAAGTAGAGTTGCGGATTGAAGGAGTCATAAGGGATATATTCAAACAAACTGTGGTTAAGATTTGAAAGATCCACAAGATGTTTAAAGATTAGGGTTGATCTGGTTCTTCAAATCACTCGAATAAGGCAAACTAGAATAATGTAGGTTGAGCATTTATTGCAATTTGATATTAGGGCTTGCGGAGCAACATAAGGGTTTTTAATTAATCACTCATTCATTCTGCACTCAAGAAGAAATGAAAAGCGGAGCTCTGCAATGAAATTCCTCAAGTTCATCGAAGATCACTTGTAGAAGTTATTACTTCCAGAGATCAATCCAACCAACTCTGTGAAACCGATAGGTGCAAAAGGTATTTTCCATTTTCAAATATCTCACTGCAAATCTCTTGATAATGGGTACTCTGAATATTGTAAAGATTTTTGATAGACCTCGCCCTACATTTAAGAAACACCCATACAAATCCTTGGAGGTAGACCCCCTAGGTGCATTTTCCAGTGTTCCGCATGGTGTGTTGCACACCGAAGATATTAGGGTTTATATACATGCAAATGTTGAAGAGTTTGGGGAATTCAAACTAAGAGATATCTATCACAAACAACTGTTAGATGATTCATTTGAGCTCAAACCCCAATACATAGGCCTCTGGAACAAGCACTTTGCACAATACATACATTTCCCCTATTTTATGGAGGATGAATGGGTTAGGTACATTTTGAGCAGAATACATGACAATTTCATGTGGTTAAATGGACCATTCAAGATCACTAAAGATGCCATCAGGGCAGTTACCAGATTACACTCATCCGGTGGGATTCCTATTCTTAAATCTGTGAAGAATCAAACTGTGAGTGAGGCTACCGGATCCAAGTTTGACAAAAGAGCAATGACAGTAGATGACATCTTTGATCTGGATGTCAAGTTTGCCTCCATGATCATTGGGTATAAAATATATCATTCTAGTAGGGAAAATTCTATACCCGGAACTGCCATCTACACCGCATATGAAATGCTAAGAAAGGATGCAGACTATGATCTTTGCTAGCTTCTCTTGAACCAACTCATGGAGAATCTGCAGAAAATAAAGAAAGATAAAAAGAATTCATTCAAGTATGGTGGATTGATATTGTGCTTATTCTTCTACTTTATGAATGAGCTTCTCGGATCTAAAGGTTGGGTATGGGAGAATGATAGACCGGTAGCTATCCAAATCAGAGATTATTTACATGAACTTGGTGACAACAAAGCACAAAATACAGCTCTGTGGGGATATTTCAAGAACTTTCAGAACATGATGCAAGCAAGAGAAAGGATTCCCTAGTCTCTTGTTGAGAAATACAAAGACACAATTTGCTTTATGGTAGAGACTGATTAGTGCCTAATGGAGGCAGTAGAACCAAGAACTGTATGGATCATGCCCATGGGGTGTGAGGTTGATGAACAAATTGTGGAGCTACATGTTCAACACATGCTAAGTCAGCCTAAGGATCCAAAAGTAGAAAGGTTTGGATCCTTTGAGGAGCTGAGTATAAAAATTCATGTTGAACTTAGAGAACCAGAGATCAAGAGGAAGGTGAGAAAAGAAGTGGAAAATTTTGCCCAAGGCCTTGGCATCTCAAAGGAGGCACTTGATGCCCACAAGAAAAGGATGGAAAGGGCTGAGAAAGAGAAGAAAGAGGCAGAAAAGAAAAGCAAGGAAAGTGCTCTGGTAGAAACCTCAACCCGGACCAACTCATGAAAAAGATCTGCACCTATCACAACCAAAAGCTCAAAACTGGAAGTCCAGGCATCCTGTAAAAGAGAGAAAAGATCCAAGACAAAAGCCACAAGGGCTTAGGCAAGTCAAAGAGATGAAGAGGAAACCGAATCAGATGAGGGGGTAAAGGAAATAAAGAAGTAGAAGAAGAATGGATTTGGTAAACCCTCCACAGGCCAAGACAAGGAAGAAATGGTAGAGGAATTTGTTGAAAAGCCCACCCTGTCTCTAGAAAGTGTAATCAAATCAGTCACTGTGGATGGAAACCTTCAACCAATGGCCGAATTCTATGATGATTATAATGAGGCTGACCAAAAGATCCTGCAGGAAGCTACAATCAGGTATCTGAACATATACAATAAGGCTTTCATTGAGATTATATCTCTAATTCCTAAGAGCCTAGAAAAGGAGTTAGAAATAAGAAAGAACAATGCCATGGCAAAAGACATTGAGATCCGGGGATAGATAGCTATTCAGCTATATCCTGCAATCGATCCTAAAACAATGAATATGATATTCAAAGATTGCAAGGATGAATTCAAGAGCAAAGCAAGGATGAATCAGCTCATGCTTGGTGAAACTGACAAGGTGGCAAACGAGACTGAAGAGATTCTCTGGAATACTCTTAAAAAGTTCAACATTCCTATCACAAAGGACTCTGGTAAAGATAAGAGCTCTGAATCCCCTATTCCGGAAGAAGTGGTTCATGGACAAACAAATATCTCTCCTCCAGTTTCCCCTACAGCTTCCGAATCTAAAGGAGAAGACACAATACAGGAGAAAGAAGCAGGAGTTAAGGAAAAAGAAGCTGACAGTACCAAGGCTGCAGAGAAAGAGAAGACCCCAATAGAGAAAACCACAACTGATAGTGGTAAGAATGTAGAAGGAGAGAAAGCTCCAAGGGACAGCCCTAAGACTATAGAAGAAAAGAAAAATCTGTCTCCGGCAAGAGACACTGCACAAACTGTCCAAGAATTCCTGAACAAAGAAACAATGGAGATTGATGAACCGGAGCTTCTACAAGGTCCATTCAATTTTGATTCTCTTTCTCCGATACAGACAATGAAGATAGCTTCATTTGCTAATGCTAAGGCCAACGAAAAACTCCTAAAGTCTCATATGGAAGACTGTGAGTTAATAGAAGCTACTTCTGGAGTGCTAGAAAAGATTATGCCATCATTTCAAAACAATCCCACAGCCTCCTCTTCTGGTAATCTCAAAACCTTGGTCAGCAATGTTAGTACACATTTTAATTCTCTAGAAAAATCAGCTGAAGAAAAGGTCTGGAAGGAGTTTTTGGATAAAAAATTCTCTGAGGTACAGGGTTTGATTATTAATGATAGAAGAAACATGAATATTGGAATAAAGAGCCTAGAAAACGCTCTTAAAGATGGAGGAGAAATGTATAAATTTTGTTTATCATGGTCCAAAGTAACACTGGACATTGAGAAAAAAATAAAAGAACAGGAGGATAAACTATCAAACCTATCAAAGAATTTTGATCCTCTCTCTTCCTCTATAACAAATCAAGAATGTCAGACTATCACAGTCTTGAGTGAAATCAAGAAATTGGAGAAGGAAAGAAAAAATAGAATAAGTAGGTTGAGTGAGCTCAGGGGGTTAATTGTCCCTAAGCTAGGGGCCATGCATGAGGCCATAAAAGAAGCCCAAATTACAGCCCAGACCAATGATCCGACAGATCTAAAAAGGGCAGATGCGTTTGCATTCCTGTTGAGTGGGCATATCTCAATTTTGGACAGGATGAAGCAGAGTTGGGCGACATAAGTTGTACAGTTGAAGAACACTTTTGTAGACATACTTAAGTATATGTAAGTACAACTTGTATATATATACTTATGCGGCTAAATATAGTTAAATTTTTAAAAATTTTGGTATGCGGACCCTACCCTTTGCCATTGATGTCAAAGGGGGAGTGAGGAGCAGTGAAAAATGAGGAATCCAACTAAGGGGGAGCTCCGGAAAATGTATATAAAGATAGAGCATCAACCAAGGTGGAGCATAGTGTAAACACTTAGTCATTTTTCACTAAGTGTTGCCATCAATGCTAAAGGGGGAGATTGTTGGAAAAAGACACTATATGGATTCATGATTGTTGTCATTGATGGCAACAAAGTTCATCCCACACATCCATAGGACATGGTGTGTCTCTACAGGAAGTTAGAATGAAGATTGTTGAGGTCCGGTAAACAAGAACAAAGCTTGTGGCAAGGTCCGACAAACAGGTCCGGATCTCTCAAATGAAGTATCTTGGTGAAGTGCAGATTTGGGAAAGTCAAGAGGACTACCTTGAGTAATAAATTCCAAGGATTTAGCCTCTGGTGATGGACAAGGAAAAAGATATGAATAGTTGAGTACCGGATTCCTGAGTGATAGTGTGAATAGAGGAAGAACTGACTAACAGAACATCAGACTACTTTTTGGATGCGTTTCTAATGGTGGTAAAGGTTATGAAGACATGAATTATGTTTGGCCGACATGATTAATGATTTCTACAAGTATATGCTTGATCCGCATTACTTGATGTGTAAGGATTCAGCCGATAGAATAGAGTTTGTGAGAAGATTGACTGTTCTGGGTGCCAACTAGAAAGATAATGAAATCACTTGTGCAGATATATATAGGATGGATTTAGTTGTGAGAAGTGGTGTGGTGATATGTGATATGTGAATAAATGCAGAGTAGAGAAGAGTAGTAAGGAAGGTCCGGTATGTGAAAGGAAAGCAGCATAAGAGAAGAGGAAAGATGAAGTGCAGCAGATCAGTGTACTGAGCCTAATCGGAACTGAACTCTAGCATATGTGGATGCCTCCAATCAATTCAAGTATTGTATAACACTCTTTTGTAGACAGTGTGTCTCTTGTAGGCAGTGTGCCTCCTTGTGAGTAGTGTGCTCGAGCAGTGAGCCCTAATTGGCATGTGCCATTTTTGTATTTCCTTATTCTTCTAACAGAGAATAATATTTGGGTTAATCACCCCGTGGTTTTCTCCCTTAATAGGGTTTCCATGTCAAAAATACTGTGTCATGTGTTTTTCCATTTCATGGTAATGTTTGCTTGTTTGAATTAATGCTGCAGTGATTAATAAGAAAGTTCAGAAAGAAGAAATAATTAGGATAACTGATTCACCCCCCTCTCAGTTATCAACATCATTATGCCAATAGGTGTACACACTATGAGAAAAGCTTTGCGTCTGGTACATCCACAATGAGTAATTAACAGTTGAAATTAGAAGGATGATCATTATGAGAAAAATCTTTGCATTGGGGTACATCCACAGTGGGCAATGAATGGTTGAAATCAGAACCCTTGGTCAGCATTAAGTGAACATTTTTTTATTATGATTTTTTAAAAAGATCAACATACTCTCTCCACCTATTTGCTTGAATTTAAATCGGGGCCATAAAAATATGCACACATCTTCTCCCAATGTATACCCTGGGTGCAATTAAAACCATCAACTAGGTAAAATAAACAACTTTGGCCATAAAAATCAATCAGTCTTTTAAAAATAGATATTAGTAACTATACATTTTAGATATCAGTAACTATACATTTTAGTATCATTTCTTTCTTGATTTTCTATTTTTAATTAACTAATTTTTGTTTGTTTTAGACAAAATATTACAATCCTCATGAAGATCTTTTCTTGTATAATTTTCTCCTTTATCTTTGGCCTGTTTTTTCCCTCCTAGAAGTTCTTTCAGAAGGATCCTTACTTTATCTTTCGATCTATATGAACTCTCAACATAAATTTATGTTTCTTGTTGTCCACTTACTCAAAGATGCAAATGTCTCCTTCCTTGATATTATTATGACGTACAAAATATGCCCACCCCTCACTTAGGGCAGGTATATTGTTATGAAACAGACAAATAATCTCCCATTGTTTATTGTTTAAATAATGATTAGAACCATCAAAGTTTCCAATAGGCTAAGAATATGAGAATTTACTATTTTTAGTATTGCTTTATCAGAGAAGCGGTTCAGCCCAAGATTTGTATGTTTTGATACCCATTTCTTTAAATAATGATTCAAAACCTTCAAAGTTTCCAATGGGCTAAGAATACCAGAATCTACTATTTTTAATAAGTCTTTATCATAGAAGTGATTGAAATAAAAAAAACTTAATTTTTTAAAATTTGTGTTTTTGGATACCTATTTACTTGGATAATGTTTCAGAATCTTCAAACTTTCCAATGGGCTAAGAGTACCAGAATTTACTGTTTTATTAAGTCTTTATCAGGGAAGTAGTTGAGCTCAAGATTTGTGTTTTTGGATACCTATTTGCTTGAATAATGATTCAGAACATTCAAAGTTTCTAATGTGCTAATAATGTCAGAATTTACTATTTTTAGTAGGTCTTTATCAGAGAAACAGTTGAGCCTGAAATTTTTTCCAATTTTTAAAAATTTATCTTTTTGGATACCTATTTGTTTGAATAATAATTAAGAACCTTCAAGGTTTCCAATGGGTTAAGAATATTAGAATTTACTATTTTTAGTAAGTCTTTCTCAAAGAAGCGGTTGAGTACGAGATTTATGTTTTTTGGATAGCCATTTGCTTTTATAATGATTCAGAGCCCTCAAAGTTTCCAACTGGCTAAGAAAACTAGAATTTACTATTTTTAGTAAGTTTTTATCAAAGAAGTGGTTGAGACTGAGATAATGATAACCATTTGTTGGAATAATGATTCAGTACTTTTAAAGTTTCAAACGGGCTAAGAGTACTAGAATGTAAATTATTATTTTTAGTAAGTCTTTATCAAAAAATGGTTGAGCCTGAAATGTTTTCCAATTTTTCAAAATTTGTGTTTTTGGATATCCGTTTGCTTGAATAATAATTCAAAACTTTTCAAGTTTCCAATGGGCTAAAAATACCAAAATTTAATATTTTTAGTAAGTCTTTATCAGAGAAGTGGTTGAGCTCGAGATTTATGTTTTTGGATACCCATTTGCTGGAATAATCATTTAGAACATTCAAAGTTTCCAAGAGGCTAAGAATATTAGAATTTAATATTGTTAGAAAGTCTTTATCAGAGAAGCGATTAAGCCCGAGATTCGCATATTTGGATACCCATTTGTTTGAATAATAATTCAGAACCATCAAATTTTCCAACAGGTTAAGAATACCAAAATTTACTATTTTTAATAAGTCTTTATCAGAAATACGGTTCACCCCAAGATTTGTGTTTTTTTATACCCATTTAATTGAATAATAATTCAAAACCTTCAAAGTTTCGAACAGGCTAAGAATACCATAATTTACTTTTTTTAATAAGTCTTTATTAGAGAAGTGATTGAGCTCGAAGATTTTTCCTAATTTGTCAAAATTTGTGTTTTTGAATACCTATTTTCTTGGATAATGATTTAGAATTTTCAAAGTTTCCAACGGGCTAAGAATATGATAATTTGTTATTTTTAGTAAGTCTTTATCAAGGAAGCAGTTGAGCTTGAGATTTGTGCTTTTGGATACTCATTTGCTTAAATAATGATTCAGAACCATTAAAAATTCAAATGGCCTAAGAGTACGAGAATTTATTATTTTTAGTAAATATTTATAAGAAACATCAAATTTTTCAATGGGCTAAGAAAACCAGAATTTACTATTTTTAGTAAGTTTTTATCAGAGAAGCGGTTGAGCACGAGATTTATGTTATTGGATACCCATTTGCTTGAATGATGATTCATAACCTTCAAAGTTTCCAACTGGGTAAGAATATAAGAGTTTAATATTTTTAGTATGTTTTTATCACAGAAGCGGTTGAGCCTGAGATTTGTTTTTCTGAATACCCATTTGATTGAATAATGATTTAGAACCTTCAAATTTTTCAAAGGGCTAAGAAGACCAGAATTTATTGTTTTTAATAATGATTCAGAACCTTCAAAGTTTCCTATGGACTAAGAATAACAGAATTTACTATTTTTAGTAAATCCTTACTACAGAAGTGGTTGAGACTAAATTTTTTCTTAATTTTTTAAAATTTGTGTTTTTGGATACCCATTTGTTTGAATAATGATTTAGTACCTTTAAAATTTCAAACAGGGTAAGAATACTAGAATTTACTATTTTTTGTAAGTCTTTCTAATTTTTCAAAATTTGTGTTTGTGGATAACCATTTGCTCGAATAATAATTCAGAAACTGCATAGTTTCCAATAGGCTAGGAATACCACAATTTACTATTTTTAGTAAGTTTTTATCAGAGAAGCAGTTGATCCTGAAAATTTTCTCAATTTTTCAAAATTTTTGATTTTGGATACACATTTGCTTGAATAATAATTCAGAACTTTAAAAGTTTCCAACGGGCTAAGAATACCAGAATTCACTATTTTTAGTAAGTGTAATGAGCCAAACTTAAAAATAACATTTCACATCAGGTCTGAAAATGAATTTAAATATCTTCACCAATTTTGCATCAAATTTGACGAAACTAGCTAGCTAGTATTACTCAGGATTAACACCCAAAATATGAAACTTCACCAAAATATTTTTTGATTCCTACTCCTTCTCTGGACTAGTAGAACTCCAAGTCGATTCAAGTTTTCATTGCCAGGGTAGCGAGTAGATCCCCTACTATTTGTTGCCAGGTGGGTGGGGAACTACTATACTCTAGTTGAAACTATGGCCCATGTCTCGACCACTGGTTTGATTTCTTATGTAAATAACATGTTATCAGATCTATAATACTGATTTGCAGCAGCAAGAAATAATACAACTTCAAACAACAAGATTTGGGCAAAACCCACAAAAACTTCCAACACCGTCAATCACCGAGATACACCCAAACACCCAAAACTGATATTGTTTGATTTTTAGATGGAAAGTACATGAAATATGATCTTATACCATTAAAGTAACAGCAGAAAACACCTACAACACCCAGTAGAAAACTACACAAGCAGCTGAAATACACATTGGGTATTCTGACCCACAAAGCCAAAATCAACACACCACTACCCACAACTTCCAATACTGATCTCTAACATTAGAAAATAGAAATTTACAACTACTACATAGAAAACCAAAGGAAATAACAACAACTCTTCCCATCACTTCTGGAACTACCGCGACAACACAAGAATACCTGCACAGACAAACAATGGAAACTGCCACAAACTACTTAATCCTTGAAGCTCTATACAACCTCTGGATGAAGCTACTCCTTGTGATCAAAGGGTTTGCATCCTCTGGCAACCTAAACTCAACAATAGCCCCAAATCACTCAAAATTACATATTTTGTATCAATATTTCAATATTCTGAAATGCTCCTGTTCCTCAATCTTTTATCCCTCATTTCCAAAATCTTTTCAGGTATCAAAATCAACTTCCCTTCATCATCCAAAGGTGGTAAATCAGATGAAGGCACAATTTGTTGTCAAAGGAGCTTCTTCAAACAAGAAATGTGAAATACATTATGTATCCTATTGTTTGGAGGAAGCTCCAACTCATAAGCTACCTCACCAATTTCCCTGATGATCCTGTAAGGCCCAAAGAACTTAGGCTTAAGATTTTTAGTCCCTCTTCTTCAAAGAGCTTTGTTTATATGGCTGCAATCCAAGAAATACTAAGTCTCCCACCTGAAAAAAAATTATGTTCTCTTCCTATCTGCATATATCTTTTGTTGGTTATGTGCTTGCCTCAATTTATCTTTTAGTGACCTTATGATCTCTTGACTATGATTGATAAGATCACTAGCTGCAGGTACTCTACTATCTATAAATATCAAATCAACAAAACAAAGTGCATCATAACCATAAAGAGCTCGAAATGGAGGCATACCAATTGACATATGATGTGATGTATTGTAACAATACTCTCCCAAGTGCAACCATTTGACCCAAGTAGTTTGCTGATCTGAAACATAATTCCTCAAATACCCCTCTATCCACTTGTTAACAATTTCTGTTTGTCCATCTGTTTGTGGATGGTAACTTGTGCTTGGTGTGAGATCTGTTCCTGTCAAGTGAAATAGTTCCTTCCAAAAAGAACTAAGGAACCTACTATCTCTGTCACTAACAATGTTCTTTGGCAAACCATGCAGCTTAAATATCTCTTTGAAAAACAACTCTGCTACTTGAGGACCCTTAAACTCTGAAGTGATGGGAAAAAAATGAGCATACTTTATTAATCTATCCACCACCACATATATACAATCCTTACCTTGTACCTTGGAAAGTCCTATGATAAAGTCCATGGAAATGCTCCCCCATTTCTGTTTAGGAATTGGAAGTGGTTGTAGGAGACCTGCAGGAAAAATCTGTTCACCTTTGTTCCTTTGGCAAATTATACACTCTTTGATATGCTTGTGGACATCCTCTTTCAGGCCTTTCCAAGGAAATCTCTCATAGATCTACCTATATGTTTTGAAGTAACCTTGATGACCAGCCAAGAGAGTGTCATGGAAAGCTCTTAAAATCTTTTCCTTGATTTTTGATTCAGGAACAAGGAAAATTTGGTTCTTCTAATAAATCAGCCCATCATTCACTGTATACTTATCATCTTCTACTAAATCATCCAATACATTAGATGCAAAAGTATTTTTGACAGATTCACTAATGATAGAATCTTTCCACTCTGCAGAAATAGAAGCTAATGAACACAAAGTTGGCTTCCTAGAAAGTGCATCTGCTACCACATTTCTTTTACCCTTCATATATTCTATCCCAAAATCATATGCCTGCAGCTTGCTTACCCACCTTTGTTGGCGATCATTCAAATCTTTTTGATCAAGGAAATACTTCAAACTATTATGATCAGTTTTCACAACAAACTTCCCACACACAAGATATTGTCTAAACTTCTCTAGTGCATGCATAATTGCCAACATTTCCTTGTCATAAATGTGATATGTTTTTTCTAGATTGTTTAGCTTCCTACTATCGAAAGCAATTGGATGTCCCCTTTGAGTTAGGACAGCCCCAACACCTTCAACCCAAAGCATCACATTCAACTACAAAAGGCAATGAAAAATTAGGAATAGCAAGCACAGGGCATGAACTCATTAACTCCTTAAACTTGTCAAAAATTTTCTGAGCTTCTTCAGACCATGCAAAGGTTCCCTTCTTAGTCAAATATGTTAATGGAACAACAAGCTGAGAAAAACCTTTTACAAACCTCCTAAAATAGCAACATAGCCCAAAGAATCCTTTTAACTGTGTAAGATTTGTAGGTGGAGGCCAATCAAGTATTGCTTGAATCTTCTGTTGATCTACTTGAACACCCTTAGAACTTATGACATATCCCAAGTAAAGAATTTTAGTTAATCCAAACTCACATTTGGACAACTTAGCATAGAAAGATTGCTGCTCCAAAATACCCAAAACTGTATCTAAATGTTCCAAGTGTTCCTTCCAAGTTTTACTGTAGATCAATATATCATCAAAGAAAACTAAGACAAACTTCCTGAGTTGCTTGCTAAATACCTTGTTCATGCATGATTGGAAAGTTGCTGGTGCATTAGTGAGGCCAAAGGGCATGACCAAGAAATCAAAATGCCCATAGTGACATCGAAAAGTTGTCTTTTCCACATCTTTGTCTCTCATTCGAATCTGGTGGTATCCCGATCTCAAATCAATCTTAGAAAAGTAAATAGCTCCATGCAACTCATCAATAAGTTCATCTATCCTTGGTATGGGATATCTATTCTTAATGGTTTTCTTATTCAAATCTCTATAGCTGATGCACATCCTTAGAGTGCCATCCTTCTTCTTCACAAGAACTATAGATGATGCAAAAGGACTAGAACTTGGTCTGATGAATCTCGTATCTAAGAGCTCTATGATAGTCTTCTCTATCTCTTCCTTGTAACCCCTTGGATGTCCATATGGAGTAGTTATAATAGGTTTGGTATCTTTTTCCAACTCTATAACATGTTGAAACCCTCTATCTGGAGGTAATCCTGGGGGTATATACTAAAAACAATGCTATGCTTATCTAAAATTTCTTGAATTTCAAAATAAAATTTACCTTTTCCATTTGGAGAGCTTGAAGGTTAGATTAAGCAAGTGGCTACCCAAGTAACTTGACCTCTTCTGAAAGTCCTCTCCATCTTCTTTGATGTCACCACTCATGGAGCTCCATTTGAAATCCCTCTGAATGTAATCTCCTTGCCTTCTAACTAAAACTTGAACTCCATAGTTTGATAGTTCTGATAGTGTCCTCCAATAGAATGCAACCATTGAACACCCAAGACAACATCAGTTTCACCAATACCAACAACATAAAAATCATCACAAACCTTGTGGTCTCCCATAGTGATGCTCAATTGTTTGACCACTCTGGTGCACGGCATAGTGAATCCGTCTGCAACAGTCACATTGAACCCTTCAAATTCTTTAGTCTTTAATCCTCTCTTCATTACTAACCCTTCATCAATAAAATTGTAGGTTGTCCCACTATCAATCAAAATAGTCATTCACTACCCTGCTAACACTCCACGAACCTTGAAAGGATGATATCTTGGTGCTCTTGAAAGTGCAGCTAATGAACATTCTTTTTTAGTCTCCTCTTCGATCTCAGGTTCAAAATCCTCTACGTCATGAAACTCTTCATTACCATCTGAGTCTGAATCCTTATTTGAGACAACCTCTATGTATTGGACTTGTCCTTTTCCCAAACACCTATGTCCAGGGACCCAAGGCTCTCTGTAAGAAAAACAAAGTTTCTTCCTCCTAAGCTCATTCCTTATTTTTGCATCCATCTTCTTTGCAGTATTAGGAGTTGTATTTTTTTGTATAGGTGCAGATGCATGGAATAGTTTCTTCTGGAATCCTCCCTTATGATGACATGTGTTCATTTGGAGGAGTGTGGGAAAGCATTCTTTAGAATTGATGGCTCATTGGTTAGAGCCCTCTTGATAGCTTCTTGCAAAGTGAGAGGTGTGAAAGATCTAACAAACTCCCTAAGAGGTTTAGTGAGCCCTGTGATGAATAGATGTACTCTTCTCTTCTCTGATATTTCAGGTACCATCATTGCAATCTTTTGAAAGTCTACTATATACTCACTTACTGAGTTCTTTTGCTTAATTTTGAACAACTGGCTGAAATATTCTTCTTCTTCTTTCAGTTCATACCTGTCAAGAATCATTTGTTTGAAATCACCAAAGGTCTGTACCTGATCATGTCCCAATGTAGTGCGACCATGGTACCACCATTCATAGGCTTCTCCTTCTAAATGCAAAGTGGCAAACTGAACTGCATCCTTCTCTGTCATGGGATTGAGCATAAAGTATGTCTCTATCTTCTGCAACCAAGCTCCAGCTGAAATCTTTTCACTTCCATCAAAGAAAGCTGTGGTTAGCTTACCCAACTTTTGTTTTAGTTCTTTATTTTGTCTTTCCTCTTCTTTTAAGATTCACCTCTTCTTAGGAACTCTACAAATTCTCCCCAAGATATATCATTCTTGATCTCATCTGGGAATGAATTGTATTCTCCACGCCATCTATTAAGGGTCTCTATATTAAACAAACTAGTAGTTGCAGACTCAACTTGTTTAGGTTCCTCTTCATGTAGGAATAAGGGTTTGTTCATAGCACCTAAATTTTGTGTCTCAATTTCCTTCCCTTTTCCATTGTTACTATTGTTTGCACCCGAAGTACTACCACCATTGTTTTCATTGTTGTTGTTGTTGTTGTTGTTGTTGTTTTGGATCCATTGCATCATTTGCCCAAACATTTCAGCAATTCTAGTTTGTGCCTCAACCATTTGAGTAAATTTCCTTGAAGCATCATCTTCTTCTGCATCTCTTCTATTTGTCATTGTTTCCTCCAATTGTAATTTCCTTTGCTCTCTCCTGAAATATCTAATTTCCATGTCACTCGGTATCACCAATCATCTGAATAACCTACAGGCTGGAAAGATCATGGTCTGGTACCACTGTAATGAGCCAAACTTAAAAATAACATTTCACATCAGGTCTGAAAATGAATTTAAACATCTTCACCAATTTTGCATCAAATTTGACGAAACTAGCTGGCTAGTTTACTCAGGATTAACACCCAAACTATGAAACTTCACTAAAATATTTTTTGACTAATTTTTTATGTAAATAACATGTTATCATATCTATAATACTAATTTGTAGTAGCAACAAATAATACAACTTTGAACAACAAGATTTGGGCAAAACCCACAAAAATTGTCAACACCGTCAATCACCGAAATACACCAAAAACACCCAAAACTAATATTGTTTGATTTTTAGATGGAAAGTACATGAAATATGATCTAATACCATTAAAGTAACAACAACAAACACCTACAGCACTCAGAAGCAAACTACACAACCAAATCTTCACAACAAGCTGAAATACACATTGGGTATTCCGACCCACAAAGCCAAAATCAACACAACACTACCCACAACTTCCAATACTGATCTCTGACATTAGAAAATAGAAATCTACAGCTACTACATAGAAAACCAAAGGAAATAATAACAGTAACTCTTCCCAGCACTTCTGGAACTACCACGACAACACAAGAAGACCTGCACACAAAAACAACGGAAACTGCCAGAAACTACTTAATCCTTGAGGCTCTGTGCAACCTTTGGATGAAGCTACTCCTTGTGATCAAAGGGTTTGTGTCCTGTGGCCACCTAAAACTCATGGTTTTCATCCACAAGCCTCTTTACTCCAATGGATTTTCATCCATTGAAACCACAATCTACAAATCTGCAAGTTGGAGAGAAAATATCAAATCAAAAATAGCCCCAAATCACCCAAAATTACATATTTTATATCAACGTGGGAGAGAAGGAAATCTAAGATTCTCATGTTTTTCTTTGATTCCTTGCTATTTTGGGTTATGACAGTTGTCATAAGTTGTCATACATTGTCATAAAGTCCCACACCACTTGTGATTTACCCAGATTTTTGAAATCTTCATGCAAATGGACACCTCACCAAACCTAATGCCCCTTTTTGAGTCTCAAAATATTTAATTTAATATTTACTTATCCTCTTGAAATAGATATTAGTTGGACAATATTAAATATTAAATATGTATTCTTCCTATGCTTGCCCAATTAAACCATGGAAGAATAAGATGGGTTAATATTGACCATTAATTAATTATTTTAGAAAGGGGACATGACAGTAAGTGTTTATCACAGAAGCGGTTGAACCTTAAATTTTTTTCAATTTTTCAAAATTTGTGTTTTTGGATACCGATTTGCTTGAATAAAGATTCAAAACCTTTCAAGTTTCCAATAGGGTAAGAATATCAGAATTTACTATTTTTACTAAAATTTTAACTAATAACTGGTTGACCCCAAGATTTGCGTATTTAGATACCCATTTGCTTGAAAAATGATTCAGAACCTTCAAAGTTTCCAACGGGCTAAGAATACCAGAATTTACTATTTTTAGTAAGTCTTTATTAGAGAAGTGGTTGAGCCCTAGATTTGTCTTTTTGGATACCTATTTGCTTGTATAATGATTTAGAACTTTCAAAGTTTCCAACGTGCTAACAATATTAGAATTTACTATTTTTAGTAAGTCTTTATCAAATAAGCGATTGAGCCCGCGATTTGTGTTTTTGGATAGTCATTTGCTTGAATAATGATTCAAAATGTTCAGAGTTTCCAATGGGCTAAGAATACTTGAATTTACTATTTTTAATAAGTCTTTATCAGATAAGCGATTCAGCTCAAAAATTTTCTTAATTTTTTTAAAATTTATGTTTTTGGATACCCATTTGCATGGATAACAATTCAGAATTTTCAAGGTTTTCAAACGTGGGAAGAATACCAGAATTTACTATTTTTAGTAAGTCTTTATCAGAGAAGCAGTTGAACCCGAAAGTTTTTCTCAATTTCTCAAAATTTATGTTTTTGGATACCCATTTACTTAAATAATGATTCAAAACCTTTAAAATTCTAAATGGCCTAAGAATACCAGAATTTATTATTTTTAGTAATCTTTATCAAAAAAGCGATTGAGCCCGAAATGTTTTTTAATTTTTCAAAAGTTATGTTTTTGGAATCCCATTTGCTTGAATAATAATTCAGAACCTTTAAAGTTTCCAATGGGTTAAGAATACCATAATTTATTATTTTTAATAAGCCTTTGTCAGAGAAGTGGTTGAGCACGAGATTTATGTTTTTTGATACCCATTTGCATGAATAATGATTGAGAACCGAAAAAGTTTCCAACTGGCTAAGAATACCAGAATTTACTATTTTTAGGAAGTTTTTATCAAAGAAGCGGTGGAGCTTGAGATTTGTTTTTTTGAATACCCATTTGCTTTAATAATGATTAAGAACCTTCAAAGTTTCTAACAGGTTAAGAATACTAGAATTTACTGTTTTTAATAATGATTCAGAACCTTCAAAGTATCCAATGAGCTAAGAATACCAAAATTTACTATTTTTAGTAAGTTTTTATCATAGAAGAAGTTGAGCTGGAGATTTGTGTTTTTGGATGCCCATTTGCTTGAATAGTGATTCAAAAGATTCTATGTTTTTGACGGGTTAAGAATACCAAAATTTACTATTTTAAGTAAGTCTTTATCAGAGAAATGGTTGAGCCCAAATTTTTTTCCAATATTTCAAAATTTGTGTTTTTGGATACCCATTTGTTTGAATAATGATTCAATACTTTTAAAGTTTCAAACGGTCTAAGAATACCAGAATTTGCTATTTTAGTAAGTCTTTATCAAAAAAGCATTTAGGCCCAAAATATTTTCAAATTTTTCAAAATTTCTATTTTTAGATATCCATTTGGTTGAATAATAATTTAGAACCTTTAAAGTTTCCAACAGGATAAAAATACTAGCATTTAATATATTTGGTAAGTTTTTATTAGAAAAGTGGTTGAACTCAAGGTTTTTGTTTTTAGATACCCATTTGCTTGAATAATAATTTAGAACATTCAAAGTTTCCAAGAGGCTAAGAATACCATATTTTTTTATTTTTAATAAAACTTTATTAGAGCCCGAGATTTGGGTTTTGGGTACCCATTTGTTTGAATAATGATTCAGAACTATCAAAGTTTCCAACAGGTTAAGAATACTATAATTGACTATTTTTAGTAAGTCTTTATCAGAGAAGCGGTTCAACCCAAGATTTGTATTTTTTGATACCCATTTGCTTGAATAATGATTCAAAACCTTCAATGTTTCCAATAGGCTAAAATTACCAGAATTTACTATTTTTAATAAGTCTTTATCAGAGAAATGATTGAGCTTGAAAAGTTTCACTAATTTTTTAAAATTTGTGTTTTTGGATACCCATTTACTTGGATAATGAATCAAAATCTTCAAAGTTTCCAACGGACTAAGAATACCAAAAATTAGTATTTTATTAAGTCTTTATCAAAGAAGCAGTTGAGCTCAAGATTTGTGTTTTTGGATACCTATTTGCTTGAATAATTATTCAGAATATTCAAAATTTCTAATGGGCTAACAATGTCAAAGTTTACTATTTTTAGTAGGTCTCTATGAGAGAAGTAGTTGAGCCCAAAATTTTTCCCAATTTTTCAAAAATTTTCTTTTTGGATACCTATTTGTTTGAATAATAATTTAGAACCTTCAAAGTTTCCAATGGGTTAAAAATATTAGAATTTACTATTTTTAGTAAGTCTTTATCAGAGAAGCGGTTGAGTATGAGATTTATCTTTTTGGATACCCATTTGCTTGAATAATGATTCAGAACCTTTAAAGTTTCAAATGGACTAAGAATACCAAACATTAGTATTTTATTAAGTCTTTATCAAAGAAGCAGTTGAGCTCAAGATTTGTGTTTTTGGATACCTATTTGCTTGAATAATTATTCAGAATATTCAAAATTTCTAATGGGCTAACAATGTCAAAATTTACTATTTTTAGTAGGTCTCTATGAGAGAAGTAGTTGAGCCCAAAATTTTTCCCAATTTTTCAAAAAATTTCTTTTTGGATACCTATTTGTTTGAATAATAATTCAGAACCTTCAAAGTTTCCAATGGGTTAAGAATATTAGAATTTACTATTTTTAGTAAGTCTTTATCAGAGAAGCGGTTGAGTATGAGATTTATCTTTTTGGATACCCATTTGCTTGAATAATGATTCAGAACCTTTAAAGTTTCCAACTGGCTAAGAATACCAGAATTTACTATTTTTAGTAAGTTTTTATCAGAGAAGCAGTTGAGCCTGAGATTTATTTTTTTGAATACTCATTTTCTTGAATAATGATTTAAAACCTTCAAAGTTTCCATCCAGCTAAGAATACTAGAATTTATTGTTTTTAATGATAATTTAGAACTTTCAAAGTTTCCAACGAGCTAAGAATACCAAAATTTACTATTATTAGTAAGTATTTATTATAGAAGTGACTGAGCCTGAGATTTGTGTATTTGGATACCCATTTGCTTGAATAGGATTCAAAACCTTCAATGTTTCCGACGAGCTAAGAATATCATAATTTTCTATTTTTAGTAAGTCATATCAGAGAAATAGTTGAGCCTGAAAATTTTTCTTAATTTTTTAAAATTTGTGTTTTTGGATACCCATTTGTTAGAATAATGATTCAATTCCTTTAAAATTTTAAATGGGCTAAGAATACTAGAATGTATTTTTAGTAAGTCTTTATCAAAAAATGGTTGAGCGTGAAATGTTTTTCAATTTTTCAAAATTGGTGTTTTTGGATATCTATTTGCTTGAATAATAATTCAGAAACTTTAAGATATCCATTTGTTATAATAATGATTTAGAAATCAAAGTTTCCAACAGGCTAAGAATATCAGAATTTACTATTTTTAGAAAGTCTTTATTAGAGAAACGATTGAGCCTGAGATTTGTGTTTTTGGATACCCATTTGTTTGAATAATAATTCAAAACCATCAAAGTTTGCAATAGGCTAAGAATACAAAAATTTACTATTTTTAATAAGTCTTTATTAGAGAAGCAGTTCACCCTAAGATTTGTGTTTTTTGACACCCATTTAATTGAATAATGATTTAAAACCTTCAAAGTTTCCAACGGGCTAAGAATACCATAATTTACTATTTTTACTAAGTCTTTATTGGGGAAGTAGTTGAGCTCGAAATTTGTGTTTTTGGATACCCATTTGCTTGAATAATGATTAAGAACCTGATAAAATTCAAACGGCATAAGAGTACCAGAATTTATTGTTTTTAGTATTTTTTTATGAAAAAAGCAGTCAAGCCCAAAATGTTTTCCAATTTCTCAATTTTTTTGTTTTTGGATACCCATTTCCTTGAATAATAATTCAGAAACATCAAATTTTTAATTGGGCTAAGAAAACCATAATTTACTATATTTAGTAAGTTTTATCAGAGAAGCGATGAGCATGAGATTTATATTTTTTGATACCTATTTGCTTGAGAGATGATTCAGAACCTTCAAAGTTTCCAACTAAGTGAGAATACTAGTATTGTAAGGAAAGCACAGGTGCGGAAGACAGCTTCCCTAATGTTAATTCCAAGGGGACGATGCAGACAAGTCACTTTTAAAAACTAAATAACACAGATAAGTACATGAGAGAAACCAAAATAGACAATATTTAGAACACAGACACACAGAATTACGTGGGAAAACCCTTACGGGTAAAAAACCCACCACCACAAGAAAACAATCTTTATTATAGTAAGATATACAGTTACAATAAAGAACTCAGCTTCTTGCTCTGGTGTTTGATTCTCGACTTCATACACAGTTCACTCTACTGTACATTTACAGAACGAACCTTTATTCAAGTCTCATCATAATAATACCAACGACACCTGTAGACTTATCATTCTATTTCCAGTCTGCAAGAACAAAAGTCATTACACACTTCTGCCCTAACTGATCGAACAAATTTCTCAGACGTCGCTGCTATCTAACCATCGCAACGGTTCACATTTCAGTGAGGCGTTTAGTCCCACATGTACCAAGTTGCAAAGGACTTTGCAGTTTATAACCGCCAACAGACGAAAGAGTATTGTCAGCAATTTTGTTGCCGACAATACCAAGCCTCCAAGTCCATCGGCATAACAACTCCCATCGGCCATCAGACTTCACCTCCCACCAATGAGCATTGTCTCCCCGATCACCAAGGTTACCATCGGTATGACACTCTCCATCGGCAAAAGATCTAGCCCTCGCTCCGACAGTGGTTTGTCTCACCGATACCAATAAAACTTCCATCGGGATGTTCGCAGTACATCGGCCCAACACCTTTAGGCTATGCCGACGGGTATTCTCTTGCCGATAGACATACGCCATCGGAGTGACTACTCCTGTCGGAGTAACTCCACATAGCTTGGCCGATAGGCCTTGTCTCGCCGACGGTTGAATGCTTCCATCGGGGTGACACTCAGCATCGGACAAACCTTCGATGCTTATTCCGACGGCCCTTGTCTCACCGATGCCAATGGTCTTCAACACGGTCCTGCCGATAGTACTTCGTCACAGCGATGGTTCAAAGAACAAGTTCAACGAAGAGGTTCAATGCATAGGTTCAACTAAGAGGTTCAAGTAGTAATTTGAGACACAAGTTCTCTTCAAGTTTGATATTTTTAGTAATTTTTTATCAGAGAAGCAGTTGAGTGCAAGATTTTGTTTTTTTGAATACCCATTTTATTGAATAATGATTTAGAACCTTCAAAATTTCTAACGGGCTAAGGATACTAGAATTTACTATTTTTAATAATGATTCAGAACCTTCAATGTTTGCTACGAACTAAGAATACCAAAATTTACTATTTTTAGTAAGTCTTTTTCATAGAAGCGGTTGAGACTGAAAATTTTCCTAATTTTTTAAATTTGTGTTTTTAGATACCCATTTGTTTGAATAATGATTCAATACCTTTAATGTTTCAAACCGTTTAAGAAAACTAGAATTTACCATTTTTAGTAAGTCTTTATCAAAAAACGGTTTAGCCCGAAATGTTTTCCAATTTATTCAAATTTGTGTTTTTGGATACCCATTCGTTTGAATAATAATTTAGAACCTTTATAGTTTACAACTGGTTACAAATACCAGAATTTACTATTTTTAGTAAGTTTTTATCAGAGAAGCGGTTGAGCCTGAAATTTCTCTCAATTTTTCAAAATTTTTATTTCTGGATACCCATTTACTTGAATAATGATTCAGAACTTTAAAAGTTTCCAACGCGCTAAGAATACCATAATTCACTACTTTCAGTAAGTCTTTATTAGAGAAGCGATTGAGCCTGAAATGTTTTTCAATTTTTCAAAATTTGTGTTTTTGGATACCGATTTGTTTGAATAAAGATTGGAAACCTTTTAAGTTTCCAACATGCTAAGAATACCAAAATTTACTATTTTTACTAACACTTTAATAAAAAAGCGATTGACCCCAAGATTTGTGTTTTATAGATACCCATTTGCTTGAATAATGATTTAGATCCTTCAAAGTTTCCAATGGGCTAAGAATACTAGAATTTACTATTTTTAGGAAAAGTCTTCATGACAGAAGCGATTTAGCCTGAAATTTTTCAAAATTTGTGTTTTTGGATACCAATTTGCTTGAATAATGATTCACAACCTTCAAAGTTTCCAACGGGCTAAAAATACCAAAATTTACTATTTTTTGTAAGTCTTGATAAGAGAAGTGGTTGAGCCTGAGATTTGTCTTTTTGGATACCCATTTACTTGAATAATGATTTAGAACATTCAAAGTTTCGAACGGGCTAAGAATATTAGAATTTACTATTTTTAGTAAATCTTTATCAGAAAAGTGATTGAAACCGAGATATGTTGTTTTGGATAGTCATTTGCTTGAATAATGATTCAGAACGTTCAAAGTTTTCAATGGGCTAAGAATACTAGAATTTACTATTTTTAATAAGTCTTTATAAGAGAAGCGATGAGCTTGAAAATTTTTCTTAATTTTTTAAAATTTATGTTTTTGGATACCCATTTGTATGGATAACGATTCAGAATCTTCAAGGTTTCCAATGTTTTAAGAATACTAGAATTTACTATTTTTAAGCAGTCTTTTATCAGAGAAGTGGTTGAACTCGAAAGTTTTCTAAATTTTTCAAAATTTGTGTTTTTGGATACCCATTTGCTTGAATAATGATTCAAAACCTATAAAATTTAAAATGATGTAAGAATACGAGAATTTATTATTTTTAGTAATCTTTATCAAAAAAGCAATTGAGCCCAAAATATTTTTTAATTTTTCATAATTTGTGTTTTTGAATACCCATTTGCTTGAATAATAATTTAAAACCTTTAAAGTTTCCAATGGGTTAACAATACCAGAATTTACTATTTTTAATAAGTCGTTATCAGAGAAGCGATTGAGCATGAGATTTATGTTTTTTGATAACCATTTGCATGAATAAAGATTCAGAACCTTCAAAGTTTCCAACTAGCTAAGAATACAATAATTTACTATTTTTAATAAGTTTTTATCAAAGAAGTGGTGGAGCCCGAGATTTTTTTTTGTATACTCATTTGTTTTAATAATGATTCAGAACCTTTAAAGTTTCCAACAGGCTAAGAATACTAGAATTTACTCTTTTCAATAATGATTTAGAACATTCAAAGTTTGCAACGAGCTAAGAATACCATAATTTACTATTTTTAGTAAGTCTTTATTGTAGAAGCAGTTGATCCCGAGATTTGTGTTTTTGGATACCCCTTTGCTTGAATAGTGATTCAGAACCTTCTAAGTTTTCGACGGGCTAAGAATACTAGAATTTACTATTTTTAGTAAGTATTTATCAGAGAAATGGTTGAGTCTGAGATTTGTGTTTTTGGATATCCATTTGCTTGAATAGTGATTCAAAACCTTCAATGTTTCCAACGAGCTAAGAATATCAGAATTTACTATTTTTAGTAAGTCATTATCAGAGAAACGGTTGAGCCTGAAAATTTTCCCAATTTTTCAAAATTTGTGTTTTAAATACTAGAATGTATTATTATTTTTAGTAAGTGTTTATCAAAAAATGGTTGAGCCTGAAATGTTTTTTAATTTTTCAAAATTTGTGTTTTTGGATATCCATTTGCTTGAATAATAATTCAGAACCTTTAAGGTTTCCAATGGGCTAAAAATACCAAAATTTAATATTTTTAGTAAGTCTTTATCATAGAAGTGGTTGAGCTCGAGATATGTGGTTTTGGATACCTATTTGCTGGATTAATGATTTAGAACATTCAAAGTTTCCAATAGGCTAAGAATACCAGAATTTACTATTTTTAGAAAGTCTTTATCAGAGAAGCAATTGAGCCCGAGATTTGTGTTTTCAGATACCCATTTGTTTGAATAATGATTCAGAACCATCAAAGTTTGCAACAAGCTAAGAATACCAAAATTTACTATTTTTAATAAGTCTTTATCAAGGAATCAGTTCACCCCACGATTTGTGTTTTTTGACACCCATTTAATTGAATAATGATTCAAAACCTTCAAAGTTTCCAACTGGCTAAGAATACCATGATTTAATTTTTTTAATAAGTCTTTATTAGAGAAGTGATTGACCTCAAAGATTTTTCCTAATTTTTCAAAATTTCTATTTTTAGATACCCATTTGCTTAGATTATGATTCAGAATCTTCAAAGTTTCCAACAGACTAAGAATACCATAATTTATTATTTTTAGTAAGTCTTTATCGGGGAAGTAGTTGAGCTCGAGATTTTTATTTTTGGATACACATTTCTTTGAATAATGATTCAAAACCTGTAAAAATTTAAACGGCTTACGAGTACCAAAATTTATTGTTTTAAGTAATTTTTTATGAAAAAAGCAGTCGAGCTCGAAATATTTTCCAAATTTTCAAAATTTATGTTTTTGGATACCCATTTACTTGAATAACAATTCAAAAACATTAAATTTTTCAATCTGCTAGGAAAACTAGAATTTAGTATTTTTAGTAAGTTTTTATCAGAAAAGCGGTTGAGCACGAGATTTATGTTTTTTGATATCCATTTGCTTGATTGATGATTCAGAACTTTCAAAGTTTCCAATTGGGTGAGAATACCATAATTTAATATTTTTAGTAATTTTTTATCAGAGAAGAAGTTGAGCATGAGATTTGTTTTTTTGAATACTCATTTGATTGAATAATGATTTAGAACCTTCAAAATTTCCAACGAGCTAAGGATACCAGAATTTACTATTTTTAATAATGATTCAAAACCTTTTAAGTTTCCTACGGACTAAGTAATACCATAAGTTACTATTTTTAGTAAGTGTTTATCATAGAAGCGGTTGAGCCTAAAATTTTTCCCAATTTTTAAAATTTGTGTTTTTGGATACCCATTTGTTTGAATAATGATTCAGTACCTTTAAAGTTTCAAATGGTCTAAGAATACCAGAATTTACTATTTTAGTAAGTCTTTATAAAAAAATGGTTGAGCCTAAAATGTTTTCCAATTTATCAAAATTTATGTTTTTGGATACCCATTTGCTTGAATAATAATTCAGAACCTTCATAGTTTACAAGCAGCTATGAATACCATAATTTACTATTTTTAGTAAGTTTTTATCAGAGAAGCGGTTGAGCTTGAGATTTGTTTTTTTGAATATCAATTTGCTTGAATAATGATTTAGAACCTTCAAAGTTTCCATCTAGCTAACAATACCAAAATTTATTATTTCTAATGATGATTCAGAACCTTCAAAGTTTCCAATGAGATAAGAAAACTAGAATTTATTATTTTTAGTAAGTCTTTATCACATAAGCGATTGAGCCTAAGACTTGTGTTTTTCGATACTCATTTGCTTGAATAGTGATTCAGAACCTTTAATGTTTCCAGCCTTTAAACTTTCGAATGAGCTAAGAATACCGGAATGTATTATTATTTTTAGTAAGTCTTTATAAAAAAAGGTTGAGACTAAAATGTTTTCCAATTTTTCAAAATTTGTGTTTTTTGATATCCATTTGCTTGAATAATAATTCAAAACCTTTAAGGTTTCCAATGGGCTAAAAATACCAAAATTTAATATTTTTAGTAAGTCTTTATCAGAGAAGTGGTTGAGCTTGAGATTTGTGTTTTTGGATACCCATTTGCTGGAATAATGATTTAGAACATTCAAAGTTTCCAACAAGCTAAGAATACTAGTATTTGCTATTTTTAGAATTTTTTTATTAAAGTGATTGAGCCCGAGATTTGTGTTTTTGGACACCTATTTGTTTGAATAATGATTTAGAACCATCAATGTTTCCAACAGGCTAAGAATACCAAAATTTACTATTCTTAGTAAGTCTTTATCAGATAAGCGGTTCAATCAAATATTTGTATTTTTTGATACCGATTTGCTTGAATAATGATTTAAAACCTTTAAAGTTTCTAATTGGGATAAGAATAGTAGAATTTACTATTTTTAATAGGTCTTTATTAGAGAGGTGATTGAGCTCAAAAAAATTTCCTAATTTTTTAAAATTTGTGTTTTTGGATACCCATTTACTTCGATAATGATTCAAAATCTTCAAAGTTTCCAATGGGCTAAGAATACTAGAATTTACTATTTTATTAAGTCTTTATCAGGGTAGCAATTGAGCTCCAAATTTGTGTTTTTGGATACCTATTTGCTTGAATAATGATTTCGAATATTCAAAGTTCCTAATGGGCTAATAATATCATAATTTAGTGTTTTTAGTGGGTCTTTATCAAAGACACAATTGGGCCCAAATTTTTTCTCAATTTTTCAAAATTTGTCATTTTGGATACCTATGTGCTTGAATAATAATTCAGAACCTTCAAAGTTGCCAATGGGTTAAGAATATTAGAATTTACTATTTTTAGTAAGTTTCTTTATCAGAGAAGCCGTTGACTATGAGATTTATGTTTTTAGATACCCATTTGCTTGAATAATGATTCAGAACCTTCAAGGTTTCCAACTGGCTAAGAATACAAGAATTTATTATTTTTAGTAAGTTTTTATCTGAGAAGTGATCAAGCCTGAGACATGTTTTTTTAAATACCCATTTGCTTGAATAATAATTCAGAACCTTAAAAGTTTCCATCTAGCTAAGAATACCAAAATTTATTGTTTTTAATGATGATTTAGAACTTTCAAAGTTTCCAACAAGCTAAGAATACTAGAATTTACTATTTTTAGTAAGTCTTTATCACAGAAGCGGTTGAGCCCAAAATTTGTGTTTTTGGATACCTATTTGCTTGAATAGTGATTCGGAACCTTCAATGTTTCCGACTAGCTAAGAATATCAGAATTTACTATTTTTAGTAAGTCATTATCAGAGAAATGGTTGAGCTTGAAATGTTTTCGAATTTTTTAAAATTTGTGTTTTTGGATATCCATTTTCTTGATAATTCAGAATTTTTAAGGTTTCCAACAGGCTAAAAATACCAAAATTTAATATTTTTTGTAAGTTTTTATCAAAGAAGTGGTTGAGCTTGAGATTTATGTTTTTGGATACCCATTTACTATTTTTAGAATCTTCATATAAGATTTTACTATTTTTAGAAAGTCTTTATCAGAGAAGTGATTGAGCCCGCGCTTTGTCTGTTTGGATACCCATTTGTTTCAATAATGATTCAGAACCATCAAAATTTCCAACAGGCTAAGGATACCAAAATTTAAGTTATTTTTGGTAAGTCTATCAAATAAGCGGTTCAGCCCAATATTTGTATTTTTTAATACCCATTTGATTAAATAATGATTCAAAACCTTCAAAGTTTCTAATGGATTGAGAATACCCAAATTTACTATTTTTAATAAGTCTTTATTAGAGAAGTGATTGAACTCAAAAAAATTTCCTAATTTTTAAAAATTTGTGTTTTTGGATTCCCATTTACTTGGATAATGATTCAGAATCTTCAAAGTTTCCTACCAGCTAAGAATACCAGAATTTACTATTTTATTAAGTCTTTATCAGGGAAGCAATTAGCTCAAGATTTACGTTTTTGGATACCTATTTGCTTGAATAATGATTCAGAACATTCAAAGTTTCTAATGGGCTAACAATTTTAGAATTTACTATTTTTAGTAGGTCTTTATCAAAGAAGCAGTTGAGCCCAAAATTTTTCCCAAATTTTCAAAATGTGTCTTTTTGGATACCTATTTGCTTGAATAATAATTTAGAACCTTCAAAGTTTCCAATGGGATAAGAATATCATAATTTACTATTTTTAGTAAGTCTTTATTAGAGAAGTGGTTGAGTATGAGATTTATGTTTTTGGATACTCATTTGCTTGAATAATGATTTAGAACTTTCAAAGTTTCCAACTGCCTAAGAATACCAGAATTTACCAATTTTAGTAAGTTTTTATCAGAGAAGTGATTGAGCCTGAGATTTGTTTTTTGAATACCCAATTGCTTGAATAATAATTCAAAACCTTCAAAGTTTCCATCCAGCTAAGAATTTCATAATTTATTCTTTTTAGTGATGATTCAGAACTTTCAAAGTTTCCAATGAGCTAAGAATAGTAGAATTTACTATTTTTAGTAAATCTTTATCACAGAAGAGGTTGAGCATGAGATTTGTGTTTCTAGATACCGATTTTCTTGAATAGTGATTCAGAACCTTCAATGTTTCTGATGAGCTAAGAATATCAGAATTTACTATTTTTAGTAAGTTGTTATCAGAGAAACGGTTGAGCCCAAAAATTTTCCCAATTTTTCAAAATTTGTGATTTTAGATACCTATTTGTTAGAATAATGATTCAGTACCTTTAAAGTTTCAAACGGGCTAAGAATACCAGAATGTATTATTATTTTTAGCAAGTCTTTGTCAAAAAATGGTTGAGCCTGAAATGTTTTTCCAATTTTTCAATATTTGTGTTTCTTGATATCTAATTTTAATATTCTAAGTAAGTCTTTATCAGAGAAGTGGTCGAGCTCGAGATTTGTGTTTTTAGATACCCATTTGTTAGAATAATGATTTAGAACATTCAAAGTTTCCAGCAAGCTAAGAATATCAGAATTTACTATTCTTAAAAAGTTTTTATCAAAGAAGCGATTGAGCCAAAGATTTGTGTTTTTGGATTTGAATAATGATTTAGAATGATCAAAGTTTCCAACAGGCTAAGAATAAAAAAAATTACTTTTTTTAATAAGTCTTTATCAGAGAAGCGGTTCACCCCAAGATTTTTATTTTTTGATACCAATTTAATTGAATAATGATTCAAAACCTTCAAAGTTTCCAACAGGCTAAAAATACCATAATTTACTTTTTTTAATGGTCTTTATCAAAGAAGTGATTGAACTCGAAGATTTTTCCTAATTTTTCAAAATGTGTGTTTTTGGATACTTATTTGCTTGGATAATAATTTAGAATCTTCAAAGTTTTCAACGGGCTAAGAATACCATAATTTACTTTTTTTAGTAACTCTTTATCGAGGAAGTAGTTGAGCTCGAGATTTATGTTTTTGGATACAGATTTGCTTGAATAATGATTCAGAACCTTTAAAAATTCAAACAACCTAAGGGTACCAGAATTTATTATTTTTTGTAATTTTTTATGAAAAAAGCGGTTGAGCCCAAAATATTTTTAAATTTTTCAAAATTTGTGTTTTTGGATACTCATTCACTTGAATAATAATTCAGAAACATCAAATTTTTCAATAGGCTAAGAAAACTAGAATTTACTATTTTTAGTAAGTTTTTATCAGAGAAGTAGTTGAGCACGAGATTTATATTATTGGATACCCATTTGTTTGAATAATGATTCAGAACCTTCAAATTTTCCAACTGAGTAAGAATACTAGAATTTAATATTTTTAGTAAGTTTTTATCAGAGAAGCGGTTGAGCCCAAGATTTGTTTTTTTGAATACCCATTTTCTTGAATAATGATTTAGAACCTTCAAAATTTCCAACGGGCTAAGAATACCAGAACTTACTATTTTTAATAATGATTTAGAACCTTCAAAGTTTCCTACGAACTAAGAATACCAGAATTTACTATTTTAACAAGTCTTTATCAAAAAAAATGATTTAGCCTAAAATGTTTCCCAATTTTTCAAAATTTATGTTTTTGGATACCCATTTGCTTGAACAATAATTCAGAACCTTCATAGTTTCCAACTGGCTAGGAATACCAGAGTTCACTATTTTTAGTAAGTTTTTATCAGAGAAGCGGTTGAGCCTGAAATTTTTCTCAATTTTTCAAAATTTTTATTTTTGTATACCCATTTAGTTGAATAATCATTCAAAACTTTAAAAGTTTTCAACGGGCTAAGAATACTGGAATTCACTATTTTTAGTAAGTTTTTATCAAAGAATCAGTTGAGCCCAATTTGTTTTTGCAATTTTTCAAAATTTGTGTTTTTGGATATCGATTTGCTTGAATAAAGATTCTAAACCATTTAAGTTTCCAACAGGGTAAGTGTAACGCCCGCCTTGAACACCTTAAAGAAATACACACTTATGCTATATGAAACATAAATTTTTTTTTAAATGATTAAGTAACGTTAACATAACTAATTACGACATATTCTCTAAGGGTTCAAGGCTGCATCACTTAACAAATCAACTAACACAATTTAACATACATCAGCAACTGATCCAAATCCATTCTCAATTAAATAAATGATTCATATTCATTGCAAATCATCAAATAACGGAATCTGCATGATTAAATACATAACTGAATTGCTTTCATATAAGTACATCATGACATCATTACATTGCCATTTTTAGTCTACATCAAAATTACATACATAAAGAATGTTCTGTTACACAAATCTGGTACAAGGTTATACACTTACATCATCATCATTGGAACAAGTACAACTGGAACAAATCCTTTCTGCATAAGATCTTGACAAGAGTAACCAATGGATAAAATAACTCTTCCACCCGACCATGTGGAACCCTAAGGTCCACCCCCTGAGCTAGGAGTTAACATGAGGTCCCAAACAATGACAGTCAGGTAGACGAAGAACAAACAAGAACAAAGGATGACCAACGCCAATACAACACATGGCAATAACAATACAACACAACTTAACTTCCAGAGGCGACACAAAACAAATGAGGAGAGACCGAACAAGGGATGCTAGGTTGTAGTAGGGAGAGTGTCATCGCACGGTCCTATCATGGGTTATCTTGACAGCCTCTCACTAGGCGCCGACCCCCATCTATGGTTATCCTGACAGCCTCTCACTAGGCGCCGGCCCCATAGGGTGAACATGCGGAATTGACCTTCCTTTCATGAGGACAAGGAAGTCAATCATGCCGACCAGGCCTTCTCTACCCATCCTTAGTCTAAACAAGCACTACAGGCCATGGGAGAGGAATCCAATAATCTTATTAAAGTGAAATCTACCCTTAACCCCCTAGTTTATTTTAAGTTATCACTTGATTAATCTACTTCCAACGGGTTATCCTGACTGCCACTTTGGGCGCCGGCCCCACGTTGAAAGCCACTCTCCTTCCTAACACCTAGTAACCTTAACATCATACAAGACTTTATAACAATACACGTACATGTACACTGTAAGGCATAAACCCTCTTGCATCACAATAAAATCATAACACCAATTTTTATCTAATACTTTTAACATTACAATACTTTATTCTTTTACAGATTTCAGGTCTCTCCATACGACAAAACGGTACAATAAGATCACAAGTGGTTTGATATCTCATCCTGAGATTATTACTTTACAAGACACACAATCAACCTTGACAATACCTCATTATACTTCATACTATGTTTGATCCACATAAACGCTATTACATCGTAATTACAAAAACAACATTACACAAGTTGCAAATACTTAACTATGACAACTCAGCCTCTGGAGTTCGAGTTTGACCACTCTCAATTCGGCTCATTACAACAACTGGGATACTTAACTTATACAGTTTAATACAGTTCTTAAATTAACACTACAATTTCTTCTCTGTTCAAAGTAAACAACTTCTGTAATAGAATCAACATTAGATTACATTCTTTACTATTACTCTTTATTATAATCCTACTGTCATGAAAGAGAATCATAAATGGATCCTATTTGAATGGAACGTGAACAACTTGCATAGGTTGTCACTGAGGAGTAAAACAGCTATTGACTGTTTCATCATTGAAATGGATAATAGCTGATTAGTCTAACAACTTCCTCAACTTGTAAATCTCGTAAGATTGACAGTATCCAATGATCGCAAGAATAACGTAGGCAAAAGGTTTAATGACTAAGTTTTTACGGTATCCAAGGACGTTCATTGAGATCCCTGCATCTTGTTCATGCTTCTAACTATTGTGCTGATCTCCCAAACATGGAAAGTATAATTACAAGTTTAGAAATTACTTCCACTCAGGTTTAATTTCTGACAGAAATGGATAGATTACAAACATCTCAGTAAAACGCTGATTGTTTTTGCTGCACCGTCCTTTAGAGGAAGCACCATCTTCATCAGTGAGATATCAGTAAGATGGTATCGGTTATGTGGACTGTATTGTAGTCCGTTTAACTAATGTGAAAGTATGATCTGCAGAAAGAAACCTCTCAGAAGTGTGCCCAGGCAAAACAATGATTCTCAGTAAAAGACTGATTGCTAGGTATAAACGAAATGGAATTGTTGCAAGGGACTCAAGAACTCTCTATGGTGCACACTATGGTTGTCATCTACATTCTTATAGAGGACTAATAGAGATGTAATCGTCTAATAACCTAATCAATGAATAACTAGGGAACTGGAGAAAGGTTATGACGTGATATCTGAAAAGAAGATAACGGTTTGCCAACACAGCAATCTCATTTCAACTTTATATGTGAACTGCATTTGTTAGTTTACTGAGAAAGCTTTCTACCTGCAAGACAAACTATGACGATGATCTTTCCATCACACTGTCGCTGTCGAGTCTGTTATCAAGTTTTTGAAATATCCCGATGTTGAGGATTGTCCGTATATGGGACAATAAGCTATCAGAAACCGACAGCTGCTCAAATTGTTTTGGGAACCATTATTACACTACACCAACAGTTGGTTATTAATTGTGCATTGTTGACCATCTTGCCTTCGCTGGCTATCTTGAGGACACCCCAAACTTTTCAAGAATACGCCAGCCAAGGTAAGGCAATCTACAGATTTTACCGACTAAGTTTTACCTCTAACTACTGCAGAAATCATAAGTTCTTAAGACATTACTGCAGCTATATACGCTGTGAATGCAGACAGGGATTGATGTGTGAGAAAAACACTAATCAATTTCGATCATGAATACTACAGCCTCCATCATCCTCCAGAGATAATAATGTTGCTCAGCTTGGTTGAAGGCCAGCGAAATCGTGGTAGTCTAAACTATAAGGTGGACTGGCATACAAAGAATCATCGTCTCAATACTGATAATGGCTGATGGAGGCCACCAAAATGGACATGTTCAAAAGACTTCTGAGACTTCAATCAAGGGCGAATAGTGAGACAATAGCGGCAGTGAACTACCTAACCCATCACCTCCCATCACGCCCTGGCATAACAATTTGCAGTGTCTCCTAACATAATCGGTCCACTACTAAACAACACCAAACTCAATAAGCAGAGTAAATAGAGTGTCGTCTCGCATCTCTGGTTGAAAATGAAGTGACAAGGCTTCAGAATTTCCATTCAAAGTGACTGATAATAAGGCAGCGACTACCTAATTCGCCACCTCTTATCACGCCCTATCATTACACTTACAGCGTAACCTGATAACCTAGTTTGACACCGCGCCCTACAAGGCCCACGTTTGGCAAATGACGGATTCACCTAAATATTCCTCTATTACGCTTACATTTACGGGGTGTGAATCTCATTACTATCCTTTGTAAGATCTATGCCCAGCCCAAACGGAACCAACAGAGACTCCAATAATCGAAGAAGGATGAATTTCACGGCACTCAGATTGTAGGTTTATTCCTCCATTAAAAGTAACTACTGAATTATAAAATGTCATGTTCTAAAAAGTGTTCGCTAACCCTAAAAAGAGAACCAAATGATTATTAGCTTATCACACAGGTCTCAACATTAAAGAGGTATACGAGCCTGTAAGGACGGGAGCATGCCAGAAAAACCCCTATGTGACCTTTGTTTTTACTACAACTCTCTCATCGACACTGACTAGCAATGCGATCTCAATGCCGGCTAAGTTTGTTAGGGGTAGCGACGGTAGAAACAGAAATGGAAGATACAGGAAACTGGCTTCTAAAGAAATCTGGGACGGCATGGGGTAAATACCAAATCAGAGAACACTACACAACTTGCGAATCAGATGTATTAACCTATGATGGGCTTTCTGAGAATGATATACGACTTCCTATTCACAGCCTGGTACGGTCTCTTTTTCAGATGCAAGGTTTCGCAATACACCGAGGGCATACCACACAACACGGTGTCATTTTACAACTACAAACCCTACCAATATTACGCTGGTCTGAGAGTGCATACAGAATGATTCAGCAAACAGTGAAAGGAAGACAATCGAATAACGGAATCCTTGAACAGAAAGGAATGATTTAAAACCCTAAGAGAAGATGTTGTTTTAACACAAAGAGGACAGTCTACAGACTTGAACTTTGATGGCACAACACAGAGAACAAACTAATTTCGGATCGTAATATATCTAAAGTGGATGTCCAATCAACAAACTATTTGAAACCAAATAAACTACAACAGCATTTGCAGATTCGGAAAGAAAATTCAGAGATAAGGCATTCGACGGAACCTGGCTACGCAATCCACTCGACGAATCTGCTTCAATCGCTGCAGTTCCAAGCTGCTTATTTCCTTTCACCTGTAATGCTGTCCTTAATGCCTCTACCGCTCTTTTATAACACAGTCTCTCTCATCTACCAAGGAGCTTGGCACGCGATCCCGTGCCTCTCTCCTCTAAAAATATATATATATTTTTATTTAATTTAATGATCCCCAATTATTATTTATTTTATTTTATTATTATTATTTTTTTAAATGTAAACACATAATTTCAGACCAAATCTAATTTCTTTATAGCCGACCCAATATATTATTATTAATAAAATTGTACTTTTTCGCCAATCTATAATTTGTAACTATATTTTAATTTATTTTATTAATCAAGTTGTAAATCACATGATTACAACTATTTATTTATTTAAATATTTATTATAAATAATATTATATCGAACAATACAAATTTCTTACAACTTTATTTAACAACACTTCTAATAAAGTAATAATTTATTTATAACGATAATCGACAACTAACGACATTATGCTCATTAACAACATTTATACTATTTCGTATAATGATTCTAATTAAAGCACAACACTACCACACATACTTAGACACCTTCGAACCTAATTAGACTCCAAGGTATAGTATTACCTGATAGCAAGACATGATCGAACGACAACTAATAACCACAAGGGTAAACTGACGACCAAGGAACACTGACTAGGGACCTCACGTTAACTCCAACCAACTAATCCATTGGCGAAGGCACGCTCAGACCTGGTAATCAGGTGGAGTCAATGCTTAGTACCTACATCCTGCAGCAACGCACAGTTAACCATAACAAGATATATATACATCACATGCAGTCCTATAGTGAATGGAAATCGCAGTGGGGTAGGGTACTCGAGAACGAGTAATACGACACTGTTCCATTCACGTTTATGAATAACAATCAACTATATTCAACAAGGTATCAGATTACTAGTCTACAACATAAGATGATCAACTAACTTCCAATCCCATATAGTGAATAACATCAAAGCATCTAAAACATCCAGTTCATTTATCAAATTGTAAAGCATAAAATGACATAATCCAACATCAACATCTGTTATCATAATAATTAGGTTCATACTGAAATAGAAAAATAACTAGAAATCCATCATCAAATGATCTAGAATACTGTCATAATGTCCAGTACTACTAAGCAAACATCAGTCCAAAAGACGACCAGTTGAGGGGCACTACATCCTCCCCCTAGGATCAGGCTTACTCCTGGAAGCCTGCGAACAAATATGGATATAGCTCTCGCATTCAGGATGTATCCTCCCAGGTTGCTGAAGTCTCATCATTAGGATCCCATTGGACCCTTACCTGCTCTATGACTCTGCCCCTAAGAGCGAGTCGCCTGTGCTCCAAAATGCCTACGGGCTCCAAAGCTAGCTGCCCGTCCTCTACCTGCAGGGCATTCCAATCAAGAACATGAGAAATATCTGGATGATAAGGTCTAAGAACAGAAACATGAAATACGTCATGGACGCGTGACAAGCTAGGCAGCAAAGCAAGATGGTATGCAACAGGATCGATTCTTTCCAAAACCTCGAATGGCCCTACAAAGCATGGCGCGAGCTTAGAGCCTTTTCTGTAACAAATCGGACTCTTACGCGGACGCACCCGCAAGAACACCCGATCACCAATTGAAAACTAACAATCAAGTCTGTGAGCATCTGCATATTTCTTCTGTCTATCCTGAGCTGTTACCAGATGCTCTCTGATGTGATCAACCTGCTGCTCCATCTCTTGGAGCATCTGTGGACCTAGGAGGACTCTATCCTCAAGGTGATCCCAACTCAACGGGGTACGACAAGGACGACCATATAGGGCCTGAAAAGGAGACATGCCAATGGAACTGTGGTACCCATTATTGTACACAAACTCCACCAAATACAAATAATCTTCCCAATGGTTTTGCTGATCCATCACATACATTCTGAGCATGTCCTCAAGGACCTGATTGACCCTCTCAGTTTGCCCATCAATCTCTGGATGATAAGCTGAACTGAAGTTCAATTGAGTCCCCAACGCATGTTGAAGGGATGTCCAAAGAGCTGAAGTAAAAACTTGATCACGATCAGAGATAATCTTGCGAGGAATCCCGTGCAATCTGACGATATCCTCCATGAAAATTTTGGCCACAGATGAAGCATTATATGAAGATCGGACAGGAGAAAAGTGTGCTACTTTCGTAATCTTGTCTACAGTGACCATTATTGCATCATGGCGACGAGAGGACATGGGTAAACCAACTATAAAATCTATTGAAATGATGTCCCATTTCCATTTCAGAATAAGATGTGGCTGGAGAAGACCCGCGGGATGTTGATGTTCCGCCTTAACCCTCTGACATTCTAAGCATCTCAAAACAAAATTAGCAATATCCCTCTTCATTCCAGCCCAAAAATATATCTGACGAAGGTCTGCATACATCTTCTTGACACCTGGATGAGCAGAATAAGGTGCCCGATGAGCCTCAGTCATGATTAGGGTGTGAAGACCCTCTGTAGAAGGCACATAAATGCGACCTAAATGTCGCAAGAGACCATCCGACTTGATAGAATATCTGGCATATCTACCCTCCAAGGTTCTACTAGACTCAAATTTAGCTTTCACTTCTTGATACCATCTATCTACAGGGAGTGCTGCAAGAATCTGTCCTCTCAAATCCACTCCAAGAGTGATTGAAGAAAGTTCATGTCTTTGACGACTAAGAGCATCTACCACCACATTCTCCTTACCTTGGATATATTTTACCTCAAAATCATACTCACATAGAAACTCCATCCACCGCCTCTGTCTCGCATTTAGGTTTGGCTGTGTAAAAATATACTGTAAACTTCGGTGATCACTGTGCAGCTCAAACCGATGCCCCAGTAAGAAGTGTCTCCATCTTACCAATGCATGAACAACTGCAGCTAACTCTAGGTCATGTGTAGGATAGTTCAACTCATGATCTTTGAGTTTACGGGACTCGTAAGCTATCACACGACCCTCCTGCATTAAAACTGCTCCTATACCTTCCAAAGATTCATCAGTGCAAACCACAAAATCTCTGGTAGGATCAGGCACTGCTAGAATAGGTGCACTGGTTAACCGCTCCTTAAGACTCTGAAAGGCTGCTTGACACTGTTCTGACCAAATGAACTTCTTTCCTTTTCTCTAAAGAGAAGTTATAGGGTGAGCTATCTTTGAAAATCCTTCCACAAATCGTCGATAATAGCCTGCTAAGCCCATGAAACTACGAACCTCTGAAACATTGGTGGGAGCCGGCCAATCCATGATGGCTTGAATCTTTGAAGGATCCACTGCAATTCCCTTGCCCGAAATAACATGTCCCAAATATTTCACTTCAGTTTGAAAGAAATCACATTTAGCCAGATTTGCATATAACTGATTTTCTCTTAAACACTGCAGAACCTGACACAAATGTTCTTCATGCTCCTCCATAGACCTTGAATAAATCAATATATCATCTAAGAAGACAAGAACAAATCTATCAAGATAGGTACGGAACACACCATTCATCAGGCTCATAAATACTGATGGTGCATTTGTCAACCCAAAAGGTACAACAGTGAACTCATAATGCCCATAGCGAGTGCGAAAAGCTGTCTTGTGGATGTCAGCCTCAAAGATGCGCAACTGATGATATCTAGATTTTAGGTCTATCTTGGAAAACACCTTAGTTCCCTTGATCTGATCAAAGAGGTCATCAATTCGTGGCAAAGGGTATCTGTTCTTCACAGTCACCTTATTAAGCTGTCGATAGTCGATGCACAGTCGCAGAGATCCATCCTTTTTCTTCACAAAAATCATAGGTGCTCCCCATGGGGAGACACTAGGACGAATGAATCCCTTCGCTAGTAACTCTTCTAGCTGCAAGCGCAGCTCCTTAAGCTCTTGAGTAGTCATCCGATATGGAGCTCGTGAGATAGGTTCTGCTCTGGGAACAAGGTCTATCTTGAAATCAATATCACGCTTCGGTGGCATACCTGGAATCTCGCTAGGAAAGACATCTTCATACTCCTTGAGAATAGGATGATCGTCAAGGGATGTCTCCCTATTTTCTCCAAAATCTAAGTCATTAACTGATACAACAAACAACTTGCATCCTTGATGCAAACATCTCTTCAATTGCATAGCAGAAATCATGCGCAAGGAGATGGGTCTCTGAATCCCAACCACTTCTACTTCTTTGCCCGAATCATCAACACACCTCACTAATTTGTGACGACAATCTATCATTGCTCGATGAGCATCCAACCAATCCATTCCCAACACTATGTCATAGGATCCTAATGGTATAATGCGAAGATCTGCTATGGTAGATAAAGGACCTATCCCCAACTCGCAACCATACACAAGAGAGTCTACTGATACCCTAGATCGAGAGGCCAATTCCACCTGCCACTTAACATCTTGCTTTGCTGCCACTAATTTGCAACGCTCCACTATAGAAGGGGAAATGAAAGAATCTGAAGCACCAGAGTCAAAAAGAATAAAAATGGTAATACCTCGCAAGACACCTGTAGCCTCCACAACGGTACCTTGATGCTCCGCTTGGCGATTATCCACCACTGCAAACACCCTATGTGACCTGCCTGCATCACCAACAGTGGGCTCTGAAACTGTGGCCCTCTGTCCAAATCCTGAAGTATTCTTACGCGGACACTATCTGGCAATATGGCCCTGCTGACCGCAAGAGAAACATCCTGTTCCCCTACCAAAACCTCCACCGCCTACCGGAGCATTTGACTACTGAAAACTTCCTCTACTTGTAGAAGATTGTGTACTCTGTGCTGGTTGACTGGCACGATCACGTTTAACTCTTTGCCAACTTCGATCCTTTCTGGAATGAAATCTACTACCTTGTTGATATTGAGAGTTTCTTGATTTCATCTAGGAAAACTATTGTTGTTGCTGTCCACTCTTAGGAGGTACATGTTGACTCCTCAAGTTACCTGTTGCATGAGACTAACCACCTCAGAAACCCGAAACTACTCGAGATGAGCTACCAATCTGCACACCTGTATGACCCCCTAGGGCCATGGTCAAATTCTCTTCCACCAGTCGAGCCTTCTCAACTGCTACCTCCATGGTCTTCAGCTCGAACACACGAACTCCTCCACTGATGCGTGCATTCAGACCTCTAATAAAATGCTAAACTAACATGGCCTTGTCGTTTCCAATACCTGCATATTGCTTGAGTTCATAAAACCTGCGCTCATACTATTCCACTGTCATGGCCATCTGTCTCAACCCATGGAACTCGTCTGCTCGACGTTGCCTCCAGTGATCAGATAAAAATCGAGCTCTGAACCTTTCCAGAAATAGTTCCCATGAAATTGTAGCAATATCTAGATGCAACTTTTGTTCCTCAAGATGCCACCATGTAGAGGCGAATCCTCTTAGATGCATGATGGCACATCTTGCCTTAGTGTTGCTACCATATGGATGCATAGCAAAGCATCTCTCCAAATCAATTAGCCATGTCTCTGCTTCCAAACCGCTACCGGAGCCATCGAATGTAGGAGGACGGGCTCTCATCAGGTCTCTCATGTGGCCCGCAAGAATAGCTTCTTGTTTAGCAGTGATTTTACTCCTTCTAGGAGATCGTTCCCTTTCTCTCTCTTCTGGTTGTTCCACCTCCTGCCTAGGACCAAGACGAGCAAGCACCTCCTCTAGGAGCTGGCGTAGTTGAGCACCCTCGGGCTGCTCCTGATTCTCTTGATTCTCACTTCCACCTTCTTGTGTACTTCCATGAGGGGAACTAGGAGGAGGGCTGACATCAACACCTCTACCACGACCCCTACCTCGTCCACGTCCTCGGCCTCATACCCTAGGCATCTTCCTGGACAACACATCCAAGAACAACTTCAGGTTGCTAGGCAAGGACTATAAATGAATATGTTCTTCAGAGTTTAAGCAACTAGCATAGCTTAATGGGCTAATTATAAAACCAGAGTACCCAGTGTTAGAAACTTGGCTCTGATACCAGATGTAACGCCCGCCTTGAACACCTTAAAGAAATACACACTTATGCTATATGAAACAGAATTTTTTTAAAAATGATTAAGTAACGTTAACATAACTAATTACGACATATTCTCTAAGGGTTCAAGGCTGCATCACTTAACAAATCAACTAACACAATTTAACATACATCAGCAACTGATCCAAATCCATTCTCAATTAAATAACTTATTCATATTCATTGCAAATCATCAAATAACGGAATCTGCATGATTAAATACATAACTGAATTGCTTTCATATAAGTACATCATGACATCATTACATTGCCATTTTTAGTCTACATCAAAATTACATACATAAAGAATGTTCTGTTACACAAATCTGGTACAAGGTTATACACTTACATCATCATCATTGGAACAAGTACAATTGGAACAAATCCTTTCTGCATAAGATCTTGACAAGAGTAACCAATGGATAAAATAGCTCTTCCACCTGACCATGTGGAACCCCAAGGTCCACCCCCCGAGCTAGGAGTTAACATGAGGTCCCAAACAATGACAGTCAGGTAGATGAAGAACAAACAAGAACAAAGGATGACCAACGCCAATACAACACATGGCAATAACAATACAACACAACTTAACTTCCAGAGGCGACACAAAACAAATGAGGAGAGACCAAACAAGGGATACTAGGTTGTAGTAGGGAGAGTGTCATCGCACGGTCCTATCATGGGTTATCCTGACAGCCTCTCACTAGGCGCCGGCCCCATAGGGTGACACATGCGGAATCGACCTTCCTTTCATAAGGACAAGGAAGTCAATCATGCCGACCAGGCCTTCTCTACCCATCCTTAGTCTAAATAAGCACTACAGGCCATGGGAGAGGAATCCAATAATCTTATTAAAGTGAAATCTACCCTTAACCCCCTAGTTTATTTTAAGTTATCACTTGATTAATCTACTTCCAACGGGTTATCCTGACTGCCACTTTGGGCGCCGGCCCCACGTTGAAAGCCACTCTCCTTCCTAACACCTAGTAACCTTAACATCATACAAGACTTTATAACAATACACGTACATGTACACTGTAAGGCATAAACCCTCTTGCATCACAATAAAATCATAACACCAATTTTTATCTAATGCTTTTAACATTACAATACTTTATTCTTTTATAGATTTCAGGTCTCTCCATACGACAAAACGGTACAATAAGATCACAAGTGGTTTGATATCTCATCCTGAGATTATTACTTTACAAGACACACAATCAACCTTGACAATACCTCATTATACTTCATACTATGTTTGATCCACATAAACACTATTACATCGTAATTACAAAAACAACATTACACAAGTTGCAAATACTTAACTATGACAACTCAGCCTCTGGAGTTCGAGTTTGACCACTCTCAATTCGGCTCATTACAACAACTGGGATACTTAACTTATACAGTTTAATACAGTTCTTAAATTAACACTACAATTTCTTCTCTGTTCAAAGTAAACAACTTCTGTAATAGAATCAACATTAGATTACATTCTTTACTATTACTATTTATTATAATCCTACTGTCATGAAAGAGAATCATAAATGGATCCTATTTGAATGGAACGTGAACAGCTTGCATAGGTTGTCACTGAGGAGTAAACGACTATTGACTGTTTCATCATTGAAATGGATAACAGCTGATTAGTCTAACAACTTCCTCAACTTGTAAATCTCATAAGATTGACAGTATCCAATGATCGCAAGAATAACGTAGGCAAAAGGTTTAATGACTAAGTTTTTACGGTATCCAAGGACGTTCATTGAGATCCCTGCATCTTGTTCATGCTTCTAACTGTTGTGCTGATCTCCCAAACATGGAAAGTATAATTACAAGTTCAGAAATTACTTCCACTCAAGTTTAATTTCTGACAAAAATGGATAGATTACAAACATCTCAGTAAAACACTGATTGTTTTTGCTGCACCGTCCTTCAGAGGAAGCGCCATCTTCATCAGTGAGATATCAATAAGATGGTATCGGTTATGTGGACTGTATTGCAGTCCGTTTAACTAATGTGAAAGTATGATCTGCAGAAAGAAACCTCTCAGAAGTGTGCCCAGGCAAAACAACAATTCTCAGTAAAAGACTGATTGCTAGGTATAAACGAAATGGAATTGTTGCAAGGGACTCAAGAACTCTCTATGGTGCACACTATGGTTGTCATCTACGTTCTTACAGAGGACTAATAGAGATGTAATTGTCTAATAACCTGATCAATGAATAACTAGGGAACTGGAGAAAGGTTATGACGTGATATCTGAAAAGAAGATAACGGTTTGCCAACACAACAATCTCATTTCAACTTTATATGTGAACTGCATTTGTAAGTTTACTGAGAAAGCTTTCTGCCTGCAAGACAAACTATGACGATGATCTTTCCATCACACTGTCGCTGTCGAGTTTGTTATCGAGTTTCTGAAATAACCTGATGTTGAGGATTGTCCGTATATGGGACAATAAGCTATCAGAAACCGACAGCTGCTCAAATTGTTTTTGGAACCATTATTACACTACACCAACAGTTGGTTATTAATTGTGCATTGTTGACCATCTTGCCTTCGCTGGCTATCTTGAGGACACCCCAAACTTTTCAAGAATACGCCAGCCAAGGTAAGGCAATCTACAGATTTTACCGACTAAGTTTTACCTCTAACTACTGTAGAAATCATAAGTTCTTAAGACATTACTGCAGCTATATACGCTGTGAATGCAGACAGGGATTGATGTGTGAGAAAAACACTAATCAATTTCGATCATGAATACTACAGCCTCCATCATCCTCCAGAGATAATAATGTTGCTCAGCTTGGTTGAAGGCCAGCGAAATCGTGGTAGTCCAAACTATAAGGTGGACTGGCATACAAAGAATCATCGTCTCAATACTGATAATGGCTGACGGAGGCCACCAAAATGGACATGTTCAAAAGACTTCTGAGACTTCAATCAAGGGCGAATAGTGAGACAATAGCGGCAGTGAACTACCTAACCCATCACCTCCCATCACGCCCTGGCATAACAATTTGTAGCGTCTCCTAACATAATCGGTCCACTACTAAACAACACCAAACTCAATAAGCAGAGTAAATAGAGTGTCGTCTCGCATCTCTAGTTGAAAATGAAGTGACAAGGCTTCAGAATTTCCATTCAAAGTGACTGATAATAAGGCAGCGACTACCTAATTCGCCACCTCTTATCACGCCCTATCATTACACTTACAGCGTAACCTGATAACCTAGTTTGACACCACGCCCTACAAGCCCCACGTCTGGCAAATGACGGATTCACCTAAATATTCCTCTATTACGCTTACATTTAGGGGGTGTGAATCTCATTACTATCCTTTGTAAGATCTATGCCCAGCCCAAACGGAACCAACAGAGACTCCAATAATCGAAGAAGGATGAATTTCACGGCACTCAAATCGTAGGTTTATTCCTCCATTAAAAGTAACTGCCAAAATATAAAATGTCATGTTCTAAAAAGTGTTCGCTAACCCTAAAAAGAGAACCAAATGATTATTAGCTTATCACACAGGTCTCAACATTAAAGAGGTATACGAGCCTGTAAGGATGGGAGCATGCCGGAAAAACCCCTATGTGACCTTTGTTTTTACTACAACTCTCTCATCGACACCGACTAGTAATGCGATCTCAATGCCAGCTAAGTTTGTTAGGGGTAGCGATGGTAGAAACAGAAATGGAAGATATAGGAAACTGGTTTCTAAAGAAAACTGGGACGGCATGGGCTATATACCAAATCAGAGAACACTACAGAACTTGCGAATCAGATGTATTAACCTATGATGGGCTTTCTAAGAATGATATACGACTTCCTATTCACAGCCTGGTACGGTCTCTTTTTTAGATGCAAGGTTTCGCAATACACCGAGGGCATACCACACAACACGGTGTCGTTTTACAACTACAAACCCTACCAATATTACGCTGGTCTGAGAGTGCATACAGAATGATTTGGCAAACAGTGAAAGGAAGACAATCGAATAACGAAATCCTTGAGCAGAAAGGAATGATTTAAAACCCTAAGAGAAGATGCTGTTTTAACACAGAGAGGACAGTCTACAGACTTGAACTTTGATGGCACAACACAGAGAATAAACTAATTTCGGATCTTAATATATCTAAAGTGGATGTCCAATCAACAAACTATTTGAAACTAAATAAACTACAACAGCATTTGCAGATTCGGAAAGAAAATTCAGAGATAAGGCATTCGACGGAACCTGGCTACGGAATCCACTCGATGAATCTGCTTCAATCACTGCAGTTCCAAGCTACTTATTTCCTTTCACCTGTAATGCTATCCTTAATGCCTCTACTGCTCTTTTATAACACAGTCTCTCTCATCTACCAAGGAGCTTGGCACGTGATCCCGTGCCTCTCTCCTCTAAAAATATATATATATTTTTATTTAATTTAATGATCCCCAATTATTATTTATTTTATTTTATTATTATTACTTTTTTTAAATGTAAACACATAATTTCAGACCAAATCTAATTTCTTTATAGCCGACCCAATATATTGTTATTAATAAAATTATACTTTTTCGCCAATCTATAATTTGTAACTATATTTTAATTTATTTTATTAATCAAGTTGTAAATCACATGATTACAACTATTTATTTATTTAAATATTTATTATAAATAATATTATATCGAACAATACAAATTTCTTACAACTTTATTTAACAACACTTCTAATAAAGTAATAATTTATTTATAACGATAATCGACAACTAACGACATTATGCTCATTAACAACATTTATACTCTTTCGTATAATGATTCTAATTAAAGCACAACACTACCACACATACTTAGACGCCTTCGAACCTAATTAGACTCCAAGGTACAATAGTACCTGACAGCAAGACATGATCGAACGACAACCAATAACCACAAGGGTAAACTGACGACCAAGGAACACTGACTAGGGACCTCACGTTAACTCCAACCAACTAATCCATTGGCGAAGGCACGCTCAGACCTGGTAATCAGGTGGAGTCGATGCCTAGTACCTGCATCCTGCAGCAACGTACAGTTAACCATAACAAGATATATATATATATATACATCACATGCAGTCCTATAGTGAATGGAAATCGCAGTGGGGTAGGGTACTCGAGAACGAGTAATACGACACTGTTCCATTCACGTTTATGAATAACAATCAACTAGATTGAACAAGGTATCAGATTACTAGTCTACAACATAAGATGATCAACTAACTTCCAATCCCATATAGTGAATAACATCAAAGCATCTAAAACATCCAATTCATTTATCAAATTGTAAAGCATAAAATGACATAATCCAACATCAACATCTGTTATCATAATAATTAGGTTCATACTGAAATAGCAAAATAACTAGAAATCCATCATCAAATTATCTAGAATACTGTCATAATGTCCAGTACTACTAAGCAAACATCAGTCCAAAAGACGACCAGTTGAGGGGCACTACAATAAGAATACTAGAATTTACTATTTTTGCCAAGTCTTTAACAGAGAAGCGATTGATGCCAAGATTTTTGTTTTATGGATACCCATTTGCTTGAATAATGATTCAGAATGTTCAAAGTTTCCAACGGGCTAAAAATACTGGAATTTAATATTTTTAAATTAGTCTTTATCACAGAAATGATTTAGCTAGAAATTTTTATAAAGTTTTCAAAATTTGTGTTTTCAAATACCCAATTGCTTGAATAATGATTCAGAACCTTTAAGATTTCCAACGGTCTAAAAATACCAGAATTTATTATTTTTAGTAAGTCTTTAATAGAGAAGTGGTTGAGCCCGAGATTTATCTTTTTGGATACCCATTTGCTTGAATAATGATTTAGAACATTTAAAGTTTCCAATGGGCTAAGAATATCAGAATTTACTGTTTCTAGTAAGTCTTTTATCAGAGAAACGATTCAGCCCGAGATTTGTGTTTTTTGGAATGTTTAAAGTTTCAAATGGGCTAAGTATACCAGAAAGTATTATTATTTTTAGTAAGTCTTTATAAAAAAATGGCTAAGCCTGAAATGTTTTCCAATTTTTCAAAATGTGTGTTTTTGGATATCCATTTTCTTGAATAATAATTAAGAACCTTTAACGTTTCCAATTGGCTAAAAATACCAAAATTTAATATTTTTAGTAAGTTTTTATTAGAGAAGTGGTTGAGCTCGAGATTTGTGTTTTTGGATACCCATTTGTTGGAATAATGATTTAGAAAATTCAAAGTTTCCAATAGGCTAAGAATATTAGAATTTACTATTTTTAGAAAGTCTTTATCAGAGAAACGATTGAGCCCAAGATTTGTGTTTTTGGATACTCATTTGTTTGAATAATGATTCAGAACCATCAAAGTTTCCAACATGCTAAGAATACAAAAAATTACTATTTTTAGTAAGTCTTTATCAAATAAGCAATTCTGTTAAGGGAAAATTAGATCTAAATGAATAATCAATATATCAATATCAAAATACCCAAAACTCAACGAAATGTAGAAAAGAAGAGATCAATCAAACAAAAGAACTTCAAAAACCTTTGTAAACCTAAAAGCTTCATAGCTTCCCCGTTGGTTGCCTATCTCAATCGATCTTGCATGTATGAATAAGGCCCTCAAAGAGTGCACTTCCTTGCTATGATTCCAAGATTGTCAATGGAGAACGACTATGATAATGCTTTGTAATGAAGAGGAGCTTCACAACAATGGTAGTAGTATGGTAATGAGTGTGATCACAAGCAATGAAGGAATTGGTGCCAAAGGCGCGCTGAAATTCCTGCAGAGTAACAATACTTAAAGCTTAGATGAATGAAATGGAGGAATAAGGTTCAATTTATAGACTTAAGAGAATGAAGATCAATGGTATGGAAAGAATGAGAAGATCAACGGTTGAGAACAGTTGAGGAATGTGCACGAATAAGAAGAAGACATGTGTCACCCAGAAAGTTGTTTTGTTTGAGTTAACTACTTCATTTTCTAAAGATAAGAGATGTTTTTCATAAATTAGAAAGCTTTTTTCTAATTTAAGAGATATTGATAAAAATAAAGTTTGATTGAATAGATAACTCAACTTGAGATTTACTTTTGCATGATTTGAGACAAATTAAATAATAAATTATTCAATTTTGTGTGCATGGAGAAGAAGACTTATTTTTAGAAGATTTGGAAGATATTTGAAGAATTAGAAGATAAGAAAGAAAATTAAATAAATAAATTTATTTAATTGTTGTGCATGATTTGGAAGAATAAATAAAATATTTGATTATATTTTATTTTAGGAGATTGAGAGGATTTAAATAAATTTGATTGATTTATTTAAATTTGGAAAAATGATTTTGACTCTAATTAAATAATTAAGAATTATTTAATTATTTTGGAAGAATTAAATTAAATAAATGATTTTATTTAATTATTGACTTTAGAAGAGGTAATTAAATATTTTGATATTTAATTAACTTAGAGGAATATGAATGAAATAAATAAATTGATTTATTTATTTATTGATAGAATAATTAGACTGATATAAATATTAAGAATATTTAACTCGACCTCAATGGGGAGGATAGCTTCTGAGCCAGACAAGGGCGTAAGGGGTAGCACCTATGGGAGTGTGTATACTGATTTTGTAGGCCCACAGAGTGGGATTGAGTTGGATATGCCAATCACGACCAGCATCGTTGACTGTCTTCTTGAGTAGTTTCAAGATGGTCTTGTTGGATGCTTCTGCTTGGATGTTGCCTGGGGGTAATAGGGTGTGGAGAAATGGTGTTAGATTTTGAATCGGTCACAGAGTTCTTGGACATCCTAGTTTTTGAAGGATCTTCCATTATCCATGATAATGGATGAGGGAATTCCATATCTGTAGATTAGGTAATTAAAGATGAATGAGGAGATTTTCTTACCTGTGGCGGTGGTGAGGGGGACGGATTCAATCCACTTGGTAAAGTACTCAGTGGTGGTTATTATGAATTTGTGGCTATTGTATGAGGGTGGATGGATTTTACCTACAAGGTCGAGTTCCCACTGACAGAAGGGCCAAGGTGTCGTTAAAGGTCTCAGCTATTGAACTGGTGCATGTATCAGGTCCCTGTGTATCTGGCATTGTTTGCACTTCTTCACAAATTGATATGAATATGTCTCCATGTTCGGCCAATAATAACCCAAGCGCATGAGTTTCTTAGCTAAGGAAGGACTGCTAGAGTGTGTTTCGTAGATCCCTTCATGTACGTCTTGTAAGGCGATTTGGGATTCTTCTCGTTCTAAACAATGGAGTAAAGTACAATCTAGACCACGTCGGTATAGGGTGTCGGCAATAATGGTATAGTGAGAGGTTTGGCATATAAAGGTTTGTCGTTGGTTTGAAGATAAGTTAGGTGGGAGGGTGTTGTCCTTGAGGTAAGTGTAAACCCTACCGTACCAAGGTGAATCAAATCCAACTAATAGGCATATGGAATGGGTTTCAGGAAGATCATAAGCTAGTTGCTGAATTGATTCCACTAAGAACTTGTACCATGACTCATTCTCTGGGATTTCAAGAAGAGAGCCAATGGTTGCCATGGCATCTGCTGCTTTGTTTTCAATGCGAGGTATCTACTCAAAAGAGATGATCACAAAGTATTCTTTAAAGTCCTTGACCATCCACTTGTATGGGACAAGCTTCTCATCTTTGGTTTGCTAGTCGTCATTGACTTGATTGATCACTAGTTGAGAATCACCATAGACATGTAGCTCTTTGATTTTCCACTCTGTTGTCATTTTGAGGCCAATGACCAAGGCTTCATATTCTACTATGTTGTTTGTTTATGAAAATAACAGATGGTAAGACTTCAGTATGGTGTTGCCATGAGGAGTTACAAACAAGATTCCTACCCCTGATCCATGGTTTGTGTAGGACCCATCAAAGTAAAGTTTCTGGGAATGTGTTGATATGTTGAATAAGGATTCATCTAAAAATTCAAATTGCATTGGTGTGGTGTCCTGTAGTGGTGCATCTACTAATTGATCATCAATGACTTGCCCCTTGATAGCCTTTCTGTCTACATACTCAATGTCGTATTCACTTAGGAGCATTACCCATTTGGCTAGCTGACCTGTTAGAGCTGCTTTGCTTAGTAGGTACTTCAGTGGATCTATTTTTGTAATAAATTTGACTAGATGTACTAGCATATAATGTCAGAGTTTTTGGGAAGCAAAAACTACCATAAGGTATGATCTTTCTATCTGAGAGTATTGCAACTCATAACCCACCAATGTGCAACTGATGTAGTAGACAACTCTTTCTTTATTTTCATAATCTTGTTGTGCTAGAAGGGCCCCAAGAGCTGTTAGTGTAGGAGATATGTATAGTAACAATGGTTTCCTTTGGATAGGAGGCATGAGAATAGGTGGGTTCATAAGATACTCTTTCAGTTTGTTGAATGCCTCTTCTCACTTCTCATCCCACCTAAATGGAATGTTCTTGTGGAGGAGATGACTGAATGGTTGACACTTGTCTGCCAGTTGTGATATGAACCTACGGATTGCTTGTAGTTTACCCTGTAGAGATCTTAGTTGAGTAAGATTCTTGGGTGGTGGCATGTCCATAATAGCCTTGACTTTGGTAGGGTCCACCTCTTTTCCATTTGCCGATACAATAAAACTTAGGAGCTTGCCTGAGGTGACTCCAAACACACATTTCTTTGGGTTTAGCCTGACTTTGAATTGTTCTAGTCTCTGAAATACTTTTTCTAACACATTCAGGTGTGATTCTCTTGTGAGTGACTTTGCAAGGATATCATCTACATAATCTTCCATTGTTACGTGCATCATATCATGGAATATAGTGGTCATGACACATTGATATGTGGCTCCTACATTCTTTAGCCCAAATGCCATGTCATTTTAGTAGAAAGTGCCCCATGGACAAGTAAAAGCTGTCTTATGCTGATCTTCTAGTGCTATCCTGATCTGATTATATCTCGAGAAGCCATCCATGAGAGATAACATGATATGCCCTGCTATTAAGTCAACTATGATATCTATATTTGACAATAGAAAATCATCCTTGTGGCAAGCTTTGTTTAGATCTCTAAAATCATTGCATAATCTAATTCAGCCATCAGGTTTGGACACTGGTACTATGTTGGAGACCCATTGTAGTGCCCCTCACCTTGTCACCTATTAGATTGATGGTTGCTTAGTAGGATTTGACTTTATGATAGTATCTTAGATTATTTGATGATGGATCCCTTGTTGTTTTGTTAATTCATTATGGAAGTAATCATTATGATAGTAGTTGTTGATGTTGGATTCTATTATTTTATGCTTTACAATTGATAAATAAACTAGATGTTTTAGATGTTTTGATGTTAATTGCTATATTTGATGGTGAGATAATTGATTGTTTTATGTTGTTGATAAGTAACCAAAAATCTTGTTCAATGTAGTGATTTGTTTATACAGGTACGTGAATGGAATAGTGTCGTACTACTCGCTCTCGAGTACCCTACCCCACTGCGATTTCCATTCACTATATGACTGCATGTGGATATATATCTTGTTATGTTTAATCGTGCGGTTGCTGTAGGATGCAGGTACTAGGCACCGACTCCACCTGATTTACCAGGTCTGAGCGTGCCTTCGCCAATGGAATGGTTGTATGGAGTTAACGTGGGATCCCCTGTCATTGTTGTCTAGTTGTCAGTTTACTTTTGTGGTCTTTGTTTGTCGCTTGATCATGACTTGCAAGCAGGTAATGTTACACCCTGATGTCTAACTAGGTCAAAAGGTGTTTTTGTGTGTAAGGAAGAATTGTACATTAAATAGAATTATTTTACAGAAAATATAAGGTTGATAATTAAATATATTAATTAATGTCGATAATTGTTAATAATTGCGGTAAATAAATTATAGTTTATGGGAAGTAAAATTATGGATTAATAGATATAAGAAACTTTATATTATTAAATATAATATTATTTGCTTGAATATTTAAATAAATAAATGAGTTGTAAATTAAATTGTAAGATTTAACTAATAAAATAAAATTATTTTTGAGTTGTATAGTGGGTAGTTGCAATGGTTTAATTTAATTAATTAAAAGACCCTCATTGTGGAATACCAGACTATTAACGGTTCCGAGAGGAGGAGGATTAATTTGGGAAGCTGGAAAAATCTAGGGGGATGATTCTTTGGAGGAGAAGGGAGGAAGAAGAAGGAAGGGGGGAGATTGGAGGTCTGGTTTTGTAGCTGGAGGAGTGATCCTGGCAACGAATTTTTAGCATGGATAAGCTAGGTTCCATCATTAGCTGTATTTATTTCTGGTTTGATCAATTTGGTTGTAAGTTGTCAGATATATTGATTGATTGTTCTGAAAGTCTTTAAATCCTGCCAATTGCCTTTGTTTGAAAGCCTCTAAAAATCTTTTTCTACAAATCCATTTTAGGCATATTCTACAATCATTGCACTCTAAATGATGCTAGATAGCTGCTGATGGATGTTCAGACTTGTTTTCAAGGTTCCCATTTTGGTGTAGTCTGGCATTACATTACCCGATTGCATTTGCTTCTTGATCGTTTCTAAAGTTTTTTTTTCTTTTATAAATCCATCTTGTGAATAACTTTCAATCATTGCAAACAACTCCGGTGTCACACTACCCTTATTAGGGGAGTTGGTCCGAGCTCTATTCAAGTCAAAAAATAAATTTTGCATTCCCCATAGCATTTTGTTTCTGCAGAGATAACGTTTGAAAACCCTAGCTGAACGGAAAAAGGTTAAAACGTCTTATACCTTTGCTATACCTTTTAAAAATCAAATCTATTCTATGTGATCATCTAAACCATCAACGCAGCCACGACAGGTTTTTTTTATTGGCGTCTCAATGACAAGTTTAGGGCATCTCTAAAATGCCCAGTACAGGCTAGCGGGTCAACCTTGTGCACTCAATGTTTGATTGGAGGTGTCATCTGTATAGTCGCCACTTCAAGGATCTTAATAATTTTAAAAAAATATATAATGATGTGTAGTTACTCCCAAGCCTTAATTAATATGTGATCTACAGTCACCAAGAAAACATAGTCATACAACCCGCACCGAATTAACAGTTATCTCAATGACAAAGCTTAGAATGTTCTCTAGATGGCCAGCTTGGCCAAGAAGGTCAATCATGCACAATGATATATCACTGTAGATGTAATAGTGTTTTTATGTGATTGAAGTTTGCACAGCTCCCAGCCACTGAACCTGTATGCCCACACGTGCCAGTTGGATGAATGTTGGCGAAGTCAATAGAGTCTGGTTAAATACCAATTGCAGCTACTATAGTAGTTGTCAAATTTGCTCTCACCCGTAGTTGTTGATCTGATAATTGTTTTATGACTGAAGTATTATGAGCTTTATTAACACTTTTATTTACTATTGCGATCCAGCCATTGATTGAATGTTGTGTAGTTTCAATATTGCTGTTGGTGTGGTTTGAGTTTGTAGATTTAGAGTCCACCTCCAGTGGTGGTGCTGCCACCTCTGGTAACTCAGTAATATTTTTATATGAACTTGGCACTGCTATTTTCCTTATTACTGATGTGATAAAATTGTTGTACATATACTGTCAATGCTCATATTGGATATTATCTATGTGCGTGGGGGCTGTTGTATCCAATCACAACTGTTGGACATATTAATTTTCTGCCATACCTTACTGAATAATATAGGCAGTAGTTCTATGATTATTGGATACGATTTCTAGAGGGTGTTTTGGTAAATTATCATTAAAGGCTAGCACCCCATTTAAAATGCGACATAAGTTCAGCCGTAGCATATTGGAATTATTATTATTTCAAGTTACCTACTGTATTTTTCCATTGGTTAATTACAGTAGCCTAAGGATTAAAGTGTGTTGTAACTTTCCAAAAAGTCTACAGCCAAGATAAAGTGGGTCCTTGATAGCCTTACATGCCGCACTATTTGAGTTAGTGAAGCTGCCACCTATTTGTTTACTGTTTATTATGTCTTCTTGTGTGGATCATGATCTTACCTTGCCAAAGCTACTACTAGGAATTGAATCTGCAAGGTGGGACTCATCACAGCATAAGTGTCTCTTTCCTTATTTAGTGCAAATAATAACCAAGAAATAGATGCTACTCATGTCTAAGTGCTTGGTGGGGTCCATAATATACTACTTGCTAGTGACAAGAACTGAGCCTTTAGCAAATGATCAAAAGTTGTCTGCTGTTTGACGATACTAAGCTACCCTTTGGAGGTAGTAATTTTAGAGAATGTGAGTTGCTTCAGCTGTTATATTGTGTTGCAGCTTTTATACATATATCTAAAGCCATTTTAATAGAACCGTTCTTGCCTTGGCAACAAAGCTTGCCAGTGTCTAAACAAATCCATCCACTATTCCACTCATTTCCTATTATGCATCTATCATAATTCTCAACACATCTCATGGCTACAATAAGGATTGCATTCCAGTTATGCATTTTATTTCAGGATAAGATAAAACACACTAATGTTTTATTTACAGTAGGAAATGAATGTAAAATATATTTCTATTGGGCTATTTTTCATTTTCAATTGAACAGTCTCATATAAAATGTTTAAATATTAGATTTGTGAAGTAATTAGAATATTAAAATATTACTAGAGAGAGTTATCACATTTGACAGAAATTCATATAGTATTGGTAAATCTTGTTATGTGAAATAACAATATATATTTATTTGTATTTGGATAAAAGTATTTGCTATTCAATGATCCATGGTATTTTTTTTAATTATTATTATTATTATTGTTGTTGTTGTTGTTACTATTATTATCTAAAGATGAAAGAGCATATTAGATTAATGCCCAATTAAATTAGAATTTTGTATAATACTATCCATAATTAGTACTTGTTATTATTCATTGTTATTCGATTATAGATTTAAAACAAACATTATAAATGGAATCATTATTGTTGCAACTGTTTAAGGTGGATAAATGAAAATAGATAAGAATATATATTAATATTGATGAAATTAAATTGATTTAGTTACGATGGTTATGTAAGATTGGAATTTGATTGATAGATTTGTATTGATTTAAAAATATTGATTTTGAAATTCAATTGAGAAGTTCTGTATTAGATTAATGGTTATTACGAGTCATAGGTAATTGGTTATTAGAAAATTGGTGTATTGTGAATTCAATTTGTGGGTCATGAACTAGTTCATATAGTCTTTTTTTATTTATTTTGTATCTACCTGCATGGTTAGTTTTCTAGAGGCATAGTATGTTGTGTCTTGATTTCATATGCTATGTTGTAATGTATCACAATGTGTTTATAAAGTCCTTCATAGAAGTGGTTTATTTATTTTTAGTGGGGAGACATTGTTATCCGTAGAGGAGAATTTTGTTTATGAGTTACTTAATTTGGAAGCTGTGGACAATGTTTTGTGAGATGTCCTGGTGATTAAGTTGATATGCAAGATGGTTAATGCCTTGCATTGTTATATATACATGCTAATATAATGATAATTGTTATGCAAGATGGTTAATGCCTTGCATGGTTCATGTATCCTCATTGTCATGAAGATGTTTGCTATGCTTGATGAGTGGGGTTTTCTAGTTGCAGGTAGGGGAGTGGCTCTCAATGGGGGCCGGAGCCCAAAGTGGCGTCCAGGACAACCCATGTGGGAGTTTGATAACTCAGTGATAACCTAATTAATAAATTAGGGGGTTGGGTAGTTAATCACACTAAAGAAAGATAAGTGGATGCCTCACTCATGGCTCAAGTGCTCATTTAGGTTTGAGATAAAATGAGAAGGCCTGGAATGGCAAGATCAACTACCTTGTCCTCATGAAAGGTATGTTGATTCCACATGAGCGTTGTATGGGGGCCGGGAGTCGGGAGAGGCTACCAGGACAACCCAAGATGGGGGCCGGGGCCTAGGAAGGCTTACCAGGACAACCCATGACAAGCCATGTGATGACATTCCTCCCTACTGCAGTCTAGCATTCCCTAGTTGTACTCTCCCCATTCGTTATGTGTTTGCCTCTAGAAGTGTTGTTAAGTTGTTTGTGATATTGACTTGTGTTTTTGGAGTCATGTGTTGTCTTTGTTCTTATAATATACTATCTACCTGACTATATGTTGTAGTGGGGACCTTATGTTAACTCCTAGCTCAGGGGGTGGACCTCAAGGTTCCACATGGTCGGGTGGTAGAGCTTTTATCCATTGGTTTTTCCCTTGCCAATATTCATGTGCGAGGAGGATATATCTTGTGTATCAGGCATCAGATCCTGTACCAGTTATGAAGGAAGTGATTTATATTCATGTACTAGCCTTGTGTAACAATTGTATCACATTGCATGTATTCAGATGTAATTAGGATGGTGATAATGTAAACTACATAATGATGTACTCTTATGTATAGGCTTTTGTAGATGCACATGTAATCCTAATCATGTCGATTACTTATCTGATGTTATGATATAGAGATGTAAATGTTTATTGATTTAATGCAATAAGTTTAGAATAATCTACTAATGTTAATTCATGATGTGTGTTAGATTATGTTAATTGTTTTGTCAAGTAATGCAACCATGATATCTTAGAGGACAAGTCATTAGTTTAAATGATGTGTTAATATTACTTTGTTACTTCTATCTTTTTAAAAAAAAAAAAAATTATCCTGTTGCATATAGCATAAATGTGATGTTCTCTGAGGTATTCATGGTGGGGCATTACACCCATTCCAGATAGTCTATAGCTCTGATGAACCCTACATCTAGTAGTTTCTTGAGTTCTTCTTTTACAAGCAGTGCGATGTGTGGATGCATCTTTCTAAGCTTCTGTTTAACTAGTTTTCCTCCTGGATCTAGTGGAAGATGATGTAGAATAAAATTTGGATCTAACCCTGGCATATCTGTATATGACTAGGCAAAGTTGACTTGCTTTCTCTTGAAGAATGGTACAAACTTAGTCTTCTATGGTGGGGTTAGAGATTTAGCAAAGTGAATGATCTTAGGCTGTTCCTCTGTTCCAATGTTAATAGGCTCTGTGGGTTCCACAACAATCTGAGACTTCTCCTAGTGCATGTCATCAGGGAGAGTGTCAAGCCTTCCATCGTGAAGTGCCACAGTTGGGTTTTCACCATCGGATGTGTCTTCTCTTTTTACTATTTTAAGATTTGACACTACCACGAAGTAGTTTTCACCGTCAGATCCAATTTCTATTTTGATATTTTTGTGACTGGAAGGCTTGGCACCCTCTACAAAATAAGCCACGGTATTAAGTTCAATGGAAAATCTATCTTTATGATCTCCTTTAGGTAGGTGGTCCCTAAGTTCCATGTATTCAATATAGGCATCATCATTTTGGAACATATCTAGTTGTAAGTTTCCTTCTAGATCCTAGTCAATAAGCTCAGGATGCACAAGGGGGAGGGAGTCGGAGGATAGATCTGATTCGTTGATAGTTTGAATGGATATGCTAGGAGTATTGGTAAGGAGAGTGTTGGGATGGTACTTTCCTCTAAATTGTTTATTGCGATAGAACTCAAACCTTCCTCGAAAGTCATATTCTCAGGGATAGGCAAATCACACTCTAATGGTCTATACAGTAGTGTTTGTCCCTCACGGTAGGAGCTATAAGCTTGAATGGTATCAACCTCTTTGTCATCGTAGGAATGCTCTGTCAGCTCATCCCACTCATACTCATTGGAATCTATGTCACTATCCTTTTGAAGGGTACGGATCATTTCCACAAGACAAGCATTTGCTTTAGCTTTGCCCTTATCTTTATATCCTAGACCTTTTGTAGTTCTAGCCAATGAGGATGAAGAAGGTTGAATAGGTTCTATAATTCCTTCTTTTCTTAGGCCAATAGGGCCTTTTCCTTCGTAACCCATTCTATGTAGGATAGATTACCCATAGATTTCTATTGGGAGTTTAGGTGGTTCTTGTTGTATGTTCTCTTCTTCTTCAGTGTAGAGCCATTGTAAGATATCTCTTTCCTTTGTTTCATCTGAGAGGGTCCCCCATTTTACAAAAGGAGCTGTGGGAGGTATAGGAGGAGCAGATGGCTTTGGAAAATACTTGGGTCACCCAAAGGATCTAGGAGATAAAGGCATTTTGGCTAGATTGAGGCTGTGCTTGATGGAGTATTCCCCTACTCCTATTTCTTTGATGGTAATTTTCTGCTCTTTGGGCTTAGATGAGGAAGCTTCAGAGGTAGAGTGATGTTGAGGGGTAGGGGATGTAGATGCTCTATTGTTGGGTATAATGCAATCGGGAAAGGACAGAGTTGTAGTGTTGAAAGGGGTCGGGGTCACCTTGGATGGTGACTTGCTTGTCGTTATGAGGGAATTTTATGCATTAGTGATAGGTAGAAGGCACAGCTTTCATGGCATGAATCCATAGTCTACCTAGAAGAATATTGTAGGCTAGCTCCCTATCTAGGACTTGGCACACAACGTCTTTTATCACCGGTCCCACTTGTATGGGTAATACCACTGTTCCTTTGGTAGTTCTCTCCTCTTCATCATAGGCTTTGATAGTTATCTTCTTCCTTGGATCCATTGCATTTCAAGAGAACCCCAATGTAAGGACTAGCTTCAACATGTAAATATTTAAACCAGCTCCCCCATCAATGAGAACCCTCTTGATGTGGTGCTTGTGGATGAAGGCGACAATATTTAAAGGGGTATTATGAGGTTGAGGCATTGAGAGGTCTTCTTGTTCGGTAAATGATATGGTACTTGAGGAGGTCAGATTACCTATTATGGCTTGAAACTTCTCTTGGGCCAAGTTAGTGGGTACAGTGGTTTCCACGAAGGCTTTATCGAGAATCTCCTTGTGGGAAGGAGATAAACGCAACAAATCTAAGATAGAAATGTGGGCAGGAGTCTTCCATAGTTGGTCTATGACACTATACTGATGGAAGTTGGACTGAGAAGGTGATGACCTTGGAGAAATGGTATTCAACATGACCCTACCACTGTACATAATGATACTGCAATCAATTCTGTTGGGCTCTGATTGTTGGTTGGGCTTAACCACATTGATTTGTGGTATGTGCTCTGTTATGCAATTGATGGTATAGTCGAATGGCACACTTGCGTAATTGACATTACTATTCCCATTATTCTAATTTTGCCTCTATTCCCATTATTCTGATTTTGCTTGTTGCGGTTGTTGTTGTTGTCGTCGTTGTTGTTGTATAGCCTATCATGATTGAGAAGTGGATATTTGTAAGCCACATGCATCTCATTAGAAATATGATGTTGAGCACCTCCTTGATTTTGATCAAGCACGTCTTGAATAACATGTTTGAGATGGATACAATTGTTGGTTGTATGTCCTCTTCCCCTATGATACTCACAATAGTCGGTGTCTTTCCAATAGTGAGGTTTTATTTGAGGTTTGTAATCACTTGTTGGTGGTAGAGAGATTTCATTGTTGGCCAATAGCTTCCTTCATGCAGATTCTTGGGACTCACCCAGTGGTGTGAACTTTCACCTTGGATTTGAGTTGAACCACTGTCTTGGCTCCCGAGAGAATGTTTTGTTGGGTGTAACATTGCTTGCCTCCCCTTTTAGAGTGAATATTGGTTGTTGTTTGGGAGCCACGACCTTGGCATCAACTACTCCATTGTTGACGACATTTTTATTCTTAGTCTAAAACTTTAATTTGTCAGTTGTGTAGTTGGAGGTATGTGTGTCCTTGTATAACTTGATTTGTCCCTTGGTGATCATAGCTTTCTCGATGACCAATCCCATTTCAATGACCTTTGAGAATGAGGTAGGGCATTAAGTTTGTATTTGATAGCTTAGATCAGAGTTAAGGTTGTGGACAAACATCTCCATTAATTGCTTTTCGAGTACATCATATGAGCATTTGCTTGCTAGTTGTCTCCACCTTTGTAGGAAGGAGACGAATGATTTGCCACTCTTTTGCTTGGTTTTGCATAGGTTGAGCATGGAGACTTTGTGTTCAATATTGTACGAGAAGTGCGTGATGAATTTGTTGACTAACTCATCAAAAGTTTTGATGCCTGGTGGAAGCTGTGAAAACCACTCCATGGCTTGACTACCTAGAGATCTAGGGAATAGTCTCATTAAGAAGGTCTTATTGTGAGCTACTTCCATGCATGCGGCATTGAATTCCCTAATGTGATCTCTAGGGTCCCCTTTCCCTTTGTACTTGTCAAACTTAGAAACTTTGAATCGAAAGGGGAATGGTATCATGTTCAAACTTTTATCAAAGGGGTACGGTGCAATATCTTCCAAGGAGTAGGTTTTAGTGTTTGCACAAATCTTGAGATCCGTCATTTGTTGCGTTAGACCCTCGATTTGTTTCCTCATTTCTTCCATAGGTGTGTTTGGGTCTATGACCTTCTTTCCTTTGTCTTCACTGTTGTGGTGTTCATGATTATCCTCTACGGTCTCTTTGAGTTTGCTTAGATCGAAGTCAGCGGGGAGCTTAATTCCAAGACTTGCAAGATGATAAAAATACTTGTGAGGGTCCTCATGGAGCACTTTCTCTAGCAAGCGTTGGAATTTCTGATCTTGGAGGTGTCCTTGATAATCTTCGTGAGAGATTTCCTCATCACTGTCATGAGGGGTGACAATATGGTAAGATGTTTCAGCCATTTCAAGTTGCTTTTGGTGTTGAGATCTAGTAAGAACCATGCAAGGTGATGGATGTGGTGGGATGAAACTAGAGATTTTGGCAAGATGCTGATGGAGACTGCTGAGAATAGGATACTTATGACAAGATTTGGACAAGGGACTTTCTCGATCAATGATTCCAAGTAAGATGGTTGATACAAGATGATAGCCACTAGTAAGGGTACTCGATACCTATCTTACTATGTAGGGACTAGTCGTGCACCAAGACCACTAGCAAAGTTCTGTGACTTACTAGGGTTACTTGAATCCAAAATGGTCAAAGAAGGAGCTTATGCTAATCTGATATGGGATACTTTGACTTTGGACTAGGAGAACCTGATAGAAGGTGAATGCAATGACCAACGAAACATAGATTTTGACGTGAAACGGATGGAAAAGTAACTGCAAGGTAAGATCTGATCTCAAATTTTGGAACTAGGCTGAAATGGGTACCCAAAAATGATAAAATTTTTCTCTCAAAGATTGCAGAAGTGCTCACTGTCAAGCATGCACCAGAACAAATGCGTCACAAAAACTGGTAAATGCACAGAAAGTTGGTGTATAAGCACAACACTGGTAAAAATATCAAATGTGTCGTAATAGGTTGTAAAAGTGTTGTAAGTCAGTGCAGATGTGTAGCAAGTCAGCGCAAATGCATAGCAAAAGAGGACGAATGTGCCGCTCTAATTTTTCAGTGATTTTTACAATTTTTTGGTAATTTTCTGATTTTTTTGTATTGTTGGTTGCAAGACGGTCTTTTTGATATGATTTTCTAAAATTATGGCAAGAAGACACAGCAAACACAAAGAATGTTTTTTATGGTTTTTTACTTTTTTGTGATTTTTTTGACTCTTTTTGGACTAAAAGAAAGCAAGTACAACCTTAGGTTTCAAAGGACAGTATAAAACTAGATTCTCACTATCTCTAGTGAAGCATCTTCAGGAGGTGATAATCGCCCTTCCCTGCACCGAATTATAGGGGTTTTCTACCACTAAGAACAAAGGATGAGTAATAAAGGCAACCGTTCGAGTGGTTATATATGCGGCAGTACTACTCTCCGTTATGGAGTCTCCTAGCCTGCAAGGGTTGCGCCTTGGAGGGTTTTGGGGGAGGTTGGCTGTCGGTATAACACAACTGCACTAGTTGTTTGAAGCTTTCGCTCCAAACACAATTTATTTATAGTGGCTTGGTAGGGCTTAATGTCTAGCCTGTTACCACTTAGGGTCATTCCTACTTAGATGAATGGTATCCAAGAGCAGGCTCGTCTAAAGGAAAAGCACATGCGAAAATGATATGTCTGGCATTTTGGTCACCCAAGATAGGGGAGAGCATAGGCCTGGTATCATTCCTAAAACATAGAATATAGTGGTTCTTTTTCCCTAGTTAAAATGAGAAAAACTAGATGAGCTATCTACATGGGAAAGCACAAAAATTTGTTAACTTTAAAGTGATAACAAGATAGCAATGGTTCAATTTTACCCAGATAGCAGTGATGTGTTCAATTTTTACCCAGATAGCATGGATTTGTTAACTTTGAAGTGATAACGAGATAGCAATGGTTCAGTTTTACCCAGATAGCAATGATGTGTTCAATTTTTACCCAGATAGCACAGATTTGTTAACTTTGAAGTGATAATGAGATAGCAATGTTTCAGTTTTAACCAGATAGCAATGATGTATCCAATTTTTACCCAAATAGCAATGAGTTGTTAACTTTGAAGTATAGAAATATAGCAATGATTCAATGATATGCAAGATAGCAATGATTTAATTACCGCCTTCCTAGTTAAGACTATGTGAGATTCGCATGAGCATCCATTTACTTTCCCATTTAGAAATTGAAGTGTGAGTTAACAAGTGCAACTATATGATTCTAAACTGGTACCTAGCCTACAAAATAGATCAAGAGAGTTCCTGCAAAAAGACGTTAGTGTTAGCGAAAACTTCAAGAAAACCCTAAAAATCACTACCTAGATCAAATGCACAGCTTCAGAGACTGAATGCACATAAATAGAGATCAGAAGTGCCATAGTACATATGCGCTAAGACAGAGGTCGAAAGTGTAGGAAAACAATATATATGCACCGAACTGACAGATGCACCGTATTGGAGGATAGATGCGCCATAACAGAGTTTGTATGCGCTGAACGAATGTATGTGCTGGAACAGACAGCAGATGCATGTTAGGATGTGTCAGATGCGCAATTTCTTCCTATGTATGACTTTGTAAAACACAATAACTCAGTTTTTGGGTTAAATTTGGGGCTATGCCCCATGGTGGGTGCCAAAAATGTTAAGGAAAAATTAGAGTAAACATGAATAATCAATATATGAATATCAAAATACCCAAAACTCAACAAAATACAGACACAAAGAGATCAATCAAACAAAAGAACTTCAAAAACCTTTGCAAACCTAAAAGCTTCATAGCTTTCATTGGTTGCCTATCTCAATCGGTCTTGCATGTATGAATAAGGCCCTCAGATAGTGCACTTCCTTGCTATGATTCCAAGATTGTCAATGAAGAATGACTATGATAATGCTTTGTAATGAAGAGGAGCTTCACAACAATGGTAGTAGTATGGTAACAAGTGTGATCACAAGCAATGAAGGAATTGGTGCTAAAGGCGCACTGAAATTTGTGCAGAATAACAATACTTAAAGTTTAGATGAATGAAATGGAGGAATAAAGTTCAATTTATAGACTTGAGAGAATGAAGATTAACGGTATAGAAAGAATGAGAAGATCAACGGTTGAGAATAGTTGAGGAATGTGCATGAATAAGAAGAAGACACGTGTCACCCAAAAAACTGTTTTGTTTGAGTTAACTACTTCCTTTTCTAAAAATAAGAGATGTTTGTCATAAATTAGAAAGTTTTTTTCTAATTTAAGAGATATTGATAAAAAACAAAGTTTGATTGAATAGATAACTCAACTTGAGATTTGCTTTTGCATGATTTGAGAGATATTAAATAATAAATTATTCAATTTTGTGTGCATGGAGAAGAAGACTTATTTTTAGAAGATTTGGAAGATATTTGAAGAATTAGAAGATAAGAAGGCAAAATAAATAAATAAATTTATTTAATTGTTGTCCATGATTTGGAAGAATAAATAAAATATTTGATTATATTTTATTTTAGGAGATTGAGAGGATTTAAATAAATTTGATTGATTTATTTAAATTTGGAAGAATGATTTTGACTCTAATTAAATAATTAAGAATTATTTAATTGTTTTGGAAGAATTAAATTAAATAAATAATTTTATTTAATTATTGACTTTAGAAGAGGTAATTAAATATTTTGATATTTAATTAACTTAGAAGAATATGAATCAAATAAATAAATTGATTTATTTATTTATTGATAGAAGAATTAGACTGAAATAAATATTAAGAATATTTATTTAGACCGAGTCATGTCATTTTTAGGCGTATACAAGTTCAGCCCAATATTTGTATTTTTTTATACCCATTTGCTTGAATAATGATTCAAAACTTTCAAAGTTTCCAATGGGCTAAGAATACCAGAATTTACTATTTTTAATAAGTCTTTATTAGAGAAATGATTGAGCTCAAAAATATTTCGTAATATTTCAAAATTTGTGTTTTTGGATACCCATTTACTTGGATAATGATTCAGAATCTTCAAAGTTTCCAATGGGCTAAGAATACTAGAATTTATTTTTTTTAATAATCTTTATCAGAGAATCTTCAAGGTTTCAAATGTGGTAAGAACCAGAATTGACTATTTTTAAAAAGTCTTTATCAGAGAAGCGGTTGAACCTAAAATTTTTCTCAATTTTTCAAAATTTGTGTTTTTGAATACCAATTTGCTTAAATAATGACTTAAAACCTTTAAAATTTCAAATGGCCTAAGAATACCAGAATTTATTGTTTCTAATAAATCTTTATCAAAAAATCAATTGAGCACGAAATGTTTTTCCAATTTTTCAAAATTTGAGTTTTTGGATACCCATTTGCTTGAATAATAATTTAGAAGCTTTAAAGTTTCCAATGGGTTAAGAATAGTAGATTTTACTATTTTTAATAAGCCTTTATTAGAGAAGTGGTTGAACACGAGATTTACATTTTTTGATACTCATTTGCATGAATAATGATTCAGAACCTTCAAAGTTTTCAACTGGTTAAGAATACCAGAATTTACTATTTTTAGTAGTTTTTTTTATCACAGAAACGGTGAGCCCGAGATTTGTTTTTTTAAATACTCATTTGCTTTAATAATGATTCAGAACCTTCAAAGTTTCCAATGGGCTAAGAATACCAGAATTACTGTTTTTAATAACGATTCAGAACCTTTAAAGTTTCCAACGAGCTAAGAATACCAAAATTTACTATTTTTAGTAAGACTTTATCACAGAAGCGGTTGAACCCGAGATTTGTGTTTTTGGATACCCATTTGCTTCAATAGTGATTCAGAACCCTCTAAGTTTCTGATGGGTTAAGAATACTAGAATTTACTATTTTTAGTAAGTATTTATCAGAGAAATGGTTCAGCTCAAAATTTTTCCCTATTTTTCAAAATTTGTATTTTTGGATACCCATTTGTTTGAATAATGATTCAACACCTTTAAAGTTTCAAATAGGCTAAAAATACTAGAATTTTCCATTTTAATTAATTTTTTATCAAAAAAGTGGTTGAGCACGAAATATTTTCTAATTTTTCAAAATTTGTGTTTTTGGATATCCATTTGCTTGAATAATAATTTAGAACCTTTATCGTTTCCAACGGGCTAAAAATATCAGAATTTAATATTTTTAATAAGTCTTTATTAGAAAAGTGGTTGAGGTCGAGATTTTTGTTTTTGGATACACATTTGCTTGAATAATGATTTAGAACATTCAAAGTTTCAAACAGATTAAGAATATCATAATTTAGTATTTTTAATAAATCTTTATTAGAGCTTGAGATTTGTGTTTTTGGATACCTATTTTTTGAATAATTATTCAAAACCATGAAAGTTTCAAACATGCTAAGAATACCAGAATTTACTATTTTTAATAAGAATATTAGAGAAGCGGTTCAACCCAATATTTGTATTATTTAACACTCATTTGTTTGAATAATGATTCAAAACCGTCAAAGTTTCCAATGGGCTAAGAATATCAGAATTTACTATTTTTAATAAGTCTTTATCAGATAAGAGATTGAGTTCAAAAAATTTTCTTAATTTTTCAAAATTTGTGTTTTAGGAGACCCATTTACTTGGATAATGATTCAGAATCTTCAAAGTTTCCAACAGGCTAAGAATACGAGAATTTACTATTTTAGTAAGTCTTTATCAGGGAAGCAGATGAGCTCGAGATTTGTGTTTTTGGATACGTATTTGCTTGAATAATGATTCAAAATATTTAAAGTTTCTAATGGACTAACAATGTTAGAATTTACTATTTTTAGTAGGTCTTTATTAGAGAAGCAATTGAGCCAGAAATATTTTCCAACTGTTCAAAATTTGTCTTTTTGGATCCTATTTGCTTGAATAATAATTCAGAACCTTCAAAGTTTCCAATGTGTTAAGAATATCAGAATTTACTATTTTTAGTAAGTCTTTATTAGAGAAGTGATTTAGCTCAAAAGTTTTTCTAATTTTTCAAAATTTGTGCTTTTGAACACGCATTTGCTCAAAACCTTCAAGATTTTCAACGGCCTAAAATTACCAGAATTTACTATTTTTAGTAAGTCTTTATTAGAGAAGTGGTAGAGCCCGAGATTTATGTTTTTGGATACCCATTTGCTTGAATAATGATTTACAAACATTCAAATTTTCCAACGGGCTAAGAATATTATAATTTACTATTTTTAGTAAGTCTTTATCAGAGAAGTGATTGAGCCTGATATTTGTGTTTTTAGATACCCATTTGCTTGAATAATGATTCAGAACCATCAAAGTTTCGAACAGGCTAATAATACCAGAATTTACTATTTTTAGCAAGTCTTTATGAGATAAATGGTTCAACCCAAGATTTGTGTTTATTGTTACCTATTTGCTTGAATAATGATCCAAAACCTTCAAAGTTTACAATGGGTTAAGAATTACCAAAATTTACTATTTTTAATAACTCTTTATCAGAGAAGCGATTAAGCTCGAAAACTTTCCTAATTTTTCAAAATTAGTGTTTTCAAATAACCGTTTGCTTGGATAATGATTAATAATTTTTGAAGTTTCCAATAGGCTAAGAATACTGGAATATACAATTTTTAGTAAGTATCAGGGAGGCGGTTGAGCTCGAGATTTATGTTTTTTGATACCCATTTACTTGAACAATGATTCAGTACCCTCAAAGTTTTGAATGAGCTAAGAATAAAAGAATTTACTATTTTTAGTAAGTCTTTATCAGAGTAGCAGTTGAGATCAAAATTTTTCCTAATTTTTTAAAATTTGTGTTTTTGAATACACATTTGCTTGAATAATGATTTAGAACCTTAAAAATTTCAAACGGCCCAAGAATACCAGAATTTATTACTTTTAGTAATCTTTATCAAAAAAGTAGTTGAGCTCGAAATGTTTTTCAATTTTTCAAAATTTGTGTTTTTGTGTACCCATTTGCTTGAATAATAATTCAGAACCTTCAAAGTTTCCAATGGGCTAAGAATACTAGAATTTATTATTTTTAGTAAGTCTTTATCAGAGAAGTGGTTGAGCACGAGATTTATGTTTTTGGATACCCATTTGTTTCAATAATGATTCAGAACCTTCAAAGTTTCCAATTGGCTAAGAATATCAGAATTTACTATTTTTAATAAGTTTTTAATAGAGAAGCAGTTGAGCAAGTGATTGATTTTTAGAATACCCTATTTGCTTGAATAATGATTCAGAACCTTCAAAGTTTCCAACAGGCTAAGAATAGTGAAATTTACTATTTTTAATAACGATTCAGAATCTTGAAAGTTTCCAATGGTCTAAGAATACCAAAATTTACTTTTTTTAAATACGTTTTTATCACAGAAGTGGTTGAGCCCAAGATTTGTGTTTTTGGATACCCATTTGCTAGAATAGTGATTCAGAACTTTCAATGTTTCCGATAGGCTAAGAATGCTAGAATTTACTATTTTTAGTAAGTCTACCATCAGAGAAACGGTTTAACCCGAAATTTTTCCTAATTTTCCAAAATTGGTGTTTTTGGATACTCATTTGTTTGAATAATGATTCAGAACATTTAAAGTTTCAAATGGGCTAATAATATAAGAATTTACTATTTTTAGTAAGTTTTTATCAAAAAAATGTTGAATCTGAAATGTTTTAAATTTTTTTAAATTTTTTATTTTTGGATACCCATTTGCTTGTGTAACAATTTAGAACCTTCATAGTTTCCAACAGGTTAAAAATACCAAAATTTACTATTTTTAGTAAGTTTTTATCAGAGAAGCAGTTGATCCCGTCATTTTTCTCAAATTTTCAAAATTTTTCTTTTTGGATACCCATTTGCTTCAATAATGATTCAGAACATTAAAAGTTTCCAATGGACTAAGAATACCAGAATTTACTATTTATAGTAAGTCTTTATCAAAGAAACAGTTCAGTCCCAATTTTTTCTCAAATTTTTTAAATTTGTGTTTATGGATATCGATTTGCTTGAATAAAGATACGAAACCTTCTAAGTTTCTAATAGGCTAAGAATACCAAAATTTTCTATTTTTACTAAGTCTTTATCAAAGAAGCGGTTGACACCAAAATTAGTGTTTTTGGATACCCATTTGCTTGAATAATGATTCAGAACCTTCAAAGTTTCCAATGGACTAAGAATACCAGAATTTACTATTTTTAATAGGTCTTTATCACAAAAACAATTTAGCCTAAATATTTTCTTGATTTTTTAAAATTTATGTTTTCGGATACCCATTTGCTAAAATAATGATTCAGAACCTTAAAGATTTCCAATGGCCTAAAAATACTAGAATTTACTATTTTTAGTAAGTCTTTATCAGAGAAGTGGTTGAGCCTGAGATTTATATTTTTGGATACCCATTTGCTTGAATAATGACTTACATTCAAGTTTCTGATAGGCTAAGAGCATCAGAATTTACTATTTTTAGAACGTCTTTATCAGAGAAGCGATTGACCTCAATATTTGTGTTTTTAGATACCCATTTATTTGAATAATGATTCAAAACAATTAAAGTTTCCAACAGGCTAAGAATACTAGAATTTACTATTTTTAGTAAGTCTTTATCAGAGAAGCGGTTGAACCCAAGATTTGTGTTTTTTGATACCCATTTGCTTGAATAATGATTCAAATCCTTCAAAGTTTACAACAAGCTAAGAATAATTACTATTTTTAGTAAGTCTTTATCAGGGAAGTGGTTGAGCTCGAGATTTAGGTTTTTAGATACTCATTTGCTTAAATAATGATTCAGAACTTTTGAAGTTTCCAATGGGCTAAGAATACCATAATTTACTATATTTAGTAGTTCTTTATAAGAGTAGCGGTTAAGCCCAAAATTTTTCTCAATTTTTCAAAATTTGTGTTTTTGGATACTTATTTGCTTGAATAATGATTGAGAAATTTTAAAATTTCAAATGGCCTAGGTATACCAAAATTGACTATTTTTAGTACATCTTTATCAGAAAAGCGATTGATCCTGAAATATTTTTTTATTTTTCAAAATTTGTGTTTTTGGGTACCTATTTGCTTGAATAGTAATTCAAAACCTTTAAAGTTTTCAATGGGTTAAGCATACTAAAATTTACTATTTTTAATAAGCTTTTATGAAAGAAATGGTTGAACACGAGATTTATGTTTTTGGACACCCATTTGTATGAATAATGATTCAGAACCTTCAAAGTTTCCAACTGGCTAAGAATACTAGAATTTACTATTTTTAGTATGTTTTTATTAGAAAAGCAGTTGAGCCCAAGATTTGTTTTTTTGAATATTCATTTGTTTGAATAATGATTCAGAACCTTCAAAGTTTCCAACAGGGTAAGAATACTAGAATTTACTGTTTTAAGAATGATTGAAAACCTTCAAAGTTTCCAATGAGCTAAGAATACCAGAGTTTACTATTTTTAGTAAGTCTTTATCGTAGAAGTGGTTGAGCCTAAGATTTGTGTTTTTGAATACCCATTTTCTTCAATAGTGATTCAAAACCTTCTAAGTTTTTGACAGACTAAGAATACCAGAATTTAGTATTTTTAGTAAGCCCAAAATTTCACCTGATTTTTCAAAATTTGTGAGTTTGGATACCCATTTCTTTGAATAATGATTCAGTACCTTCAAAGTTTCAAATAGACTAAGAATATCTAAATTTACTATTTTTAGTAAATCTTTATCAAAACAGCCGTTGAGCTCGAAATGTTTTCCAATTTTTCAAAAAAAAATTTTGGATACTCATTTACTTGAATAATAATTCAGAACCTTCAAAGTTTTTAATGGGCTAAGAATACTAGAATTTACTATTTTTAGTAAGTCTTTATCAAAGAAGCGGTTGAGCACGACATTTATGTTTTTTGGATACCCATTTGCTTCAATAATGATTTAGAGCCTTCAAAGTTTTTCAACTGGTTAAGAATACTAGATTTTACTATTTTTAAAAAACTTTTATCAGATAAGTGGTTGAGCCCAAGATTTATTTTTTTGAATACTTATTTATTTGAATAATGATTCAGAACTTTCAAAGTTTTCAAAATGTTAAGAATACTAGAATTTACTATTTTTAGTAAGTTTTTATCACATAAGTGGTTGAACCCGAGATTTTTTTTGGATACACATTTGTTTGAATAGTGATTTAGAACCTTAAAGTTTCAGTTGGGTTAATAATACCAGAATTTATTTTTTTAGTGAGTCTTTATCAGAGAAGCGTTTGAGTCCAAGATTTGTGTTTTTTGATACCAATTTGCTTGAATTAATAATTCAAAACGTTCAAAATTTTGAACGGGCTAAGAATACACAAATTTACTATTTTTAGTAAATCTTTAACAGGGAGGCGGTTGAGCTCAAGATTTATGTTTTTGGATACCCATTTGCTTGAATAATAGTTCAGAACCTTCAATGCTTCCAATGGGCTAAGAATACCAGAATTTATTATTTTTAGCATGTCTTTATCAGAGAAACAGTTGAGTCCAAAAATTTTCAAAATTTTTTAAAATTTGTGTTTTTGGATACCCATTTGTTTGAATAATGATTTAGAACCTTTAAAGTTTCAAACATGCTAAGAATACCATAATTTACTATTTTTAGTAAGTCTTTATTAAAAAAATGGTTGAGCTCGAAATGTTTTCCAATTTTTTAAAATTTGCATTTTTTGATACCCATTTGTTCTTCATAGTTTCCAATGGGTTAAAAATTTTAGAATTTACTATTTTTAGTAAGTCTTTATCAGAGAAGCGATTGAGCCTGAAATTTTTCTCAATTTTTAAAAATTTTTGTTTGTGGAAACCCATTTGCTTGAATAATTATTCAGAACTTTAAAAGTTTCCAACGGTCTAAGAATACTAGAATTTACTATTTTTAGTAAGTCTTTATCAGGGTAGCGGCTGACCATGAAATTTTTCTAAATTTTTCAAAATTTGTGTTTTTAGATACTGATTTGGTTGAATAAAAGATTTGAAACCTTTTAAATTTCCAACAGGCTAAGAATACAGAATTTACTATTTTTACTAAGTCTTTATCAGACAAGCGGTTGACCCCCAAAATTTATGCTTTTGGATACCAATTTGCTTGAATAATTATTCAGAACCTTCAAAGTTTCCAACAAGCTAAGAATACTAGAATTTACTAGTTTTAGTAAGTCATTATCACAGAAATAATTTTGTTCAAAAAATTTCTCAGTTTTTCAAAATTTGTGTTTTCGGATACCCATTTGTTTGAATAATGATTTAGAACATTCAAAGTTTTGAATGGGCTAAAAATACCAAAATTTACTATTTTCAGTAAATCTTTCTCAAAAAAGTGGTTGAGCCCGAGATTTGTCTTTTTCGATACCTATTTAGTTGAATAATTATTTTAGAACATTCAAAGTTTGCAACGGGCTAAGAATATCAAAATTTACTATTTTTAGTAAGTCTTTATCAAAGAAGCGATTGAGCCTGAGATTTGTGATTTTGGATACCTATTTGCTTGAATAATGATTCAGAAGCATCAATGTTTCCAACGGGGTAAGAATACCAAAATTTACTATTTTTAGTAATTCTTTATCAGAGAAGCGTTTGAGTCCAAGATTTATGTTTTTTGATACCAATTTGCTTGAATAATAATTCAAAACCTTCAAAATCTCCAACCGGTTAATACAAGAATTTACTATTTTTAGTAAATTTTTAACAGGGAGGCGGTTGAGCTCAAGATTTGTGTTTTTGGATACCCATTGTTTGAATAATGATTCAACACCTTCAGAGTTCCCAACTAGCTAAGAATACCAAAATTTACTGTTTTTAATAATTTTTAATAAACAAGCAGTTGAGCATGAGATTTGTTTATTTGAATACCCATTTGTTTGAGTAATGATACAGAACTTTCAAAGTTTCCAATGGGCTAAGAATACCAGAATTTACTATTTTTAATAATGATTCAAAATTTTCAAAGTTTCCAACAGGCTAAGAATACCAAAATTTACTATTTTCAGTAAGTTTTTATCACAAAAGCAGTTGAGCCCGAGATTTGTGTTTTTGGATACCCACTTATTTGAATAACGATTCAAAACCTTCAAAGTTTCCAACAACCTAAGAGTACTAGAATTTACTATTTTTAGTAAGTCTTTATCGAAGAAGTGGTTGAGCCCCAGATTTGTCTTTTTGGGTACCCATTTGCTTGAATAATGATTTAAAACATTCAAAGTTTTCAACAGGCTAAGAATATCAGAATTTACTATTTTTACTAAGTTTTTATCAGAGAAGCGATTGAGCCTGAGATTTGTGTTTTTGGATACCCATTTGATTGAATAATAATTTAGAAGCATCAAAGTTTCCAACAAACTAAAAATATAAGAATTTACTATTTTTAGCAAGTCTTTATCAGAGAAGCGTTTGAGTCCAAGATTTGTGTTTTTTGATACCAATTTGTTTGATTAATAATTCAAACCTTCAAAGTTTTCAACGGGCTAAGAATACAAGAATTTAGTATTATTAGTAAGTTTTTCACAGGGAGGTGGTTGAGCTCAAGATTTGTGTTTTTGGATATTCGTTGTTTGAATAATAATTCACAACCTTCAAAGTTTCCAATGGGCTAAGAATACTATAATTTACTATTTTTAGTAGGTCTTTATCAGAGAAGTGGTTGAGGCCAAAAATTTTCCCAATTTTTCTAAATTTATGTTTTTGGATACCCATTTGCTTGAATTAGATTCAGAACCTTTAAAATTTAAAACAACCTAAGAATACTAAAATTTATTATTCTTAGTAAATCTTTATCAAAAAAATGGTTGAGCCTAAAATGTTTTCCAATTTTTCAAAATTTGTGTTTTCTAATTTAGAACAAAGTTTCCAATGGGCTAAGAATCTCAGAATTTACTATTTTTAATAAGCTTTTATTAGAGAAGCTGTTGAGCACGAGATTTATATTTTTGGATACCCATTTGCTTGAATAATGATTCAGAACCTTCAAAGTTTCCAACTGGGTAAGAATAGCAGAATTTAATATTTTTAGTAAGGTTTTATCAAAAAAGTGGTTGAGCCTAAGATTTATTTTTTTGAATACCCATTTGCTTGAATAATGATTCAGAACCTTCAAAATTTCCAACAGGGTAAAAATACCATAATTTACAATTTTTAATAATGATTCAAAACCTTCAAAGTTTACAACGAGCTAAGAATATCAGAATTTACTATTTTTAGTAAGTCTTTATCGTAGAAGCGATTGAGCCCGAGATTTGTGTTTTTGGATACCAATTTGCTTGAATAGTGATTCAGAACCTTCAAAGTTTCCAACGGACTAAGAATACCAGAATTTACTATTTTTAGTAAGTCTTTATTAGATAAACAGTCAAGCCTAAAATTTTTCCTAATTTTTTAAAATTTATGTTTTTAGATACCCATTTGTTTGAATAATGATTCAGAACCTTTAAAGTTTCCAACAGGCTAAGAATACCAGAATTTACTATTTTTAGTAAGTCTTTATCAAAAAAGTTGTTGAGCTCGAAATGTTTTCTAATTTTTCTAAATTTGTGTTTTTGGATACCCATTTGTTCTTCATAGTTTCCAACGGGCTAAGAATACCAGAATTTTACTATTTTAAGTAAGTCTTTATCAGATAAATGATTGAGCCTGAAATTTTTCTCAATTTTTTCAAAATTTTTGTTTGTGGATACCCATTTGCTTAAATAATGATTCAGAACTTTAAAAGTTTCCAACAGTCTAAGAATACCAAAATTTACTATTTTTAGTAAATCTTTTTTTTTATTGGTAAAAGGCCGAGGCCATTAATATATAAAATCAGTTATAAAATACAGCTCTATTTAGTGCGGGCACTGGTAGGAAAGAATAGAGCAAAGAAAACTTCCAGTCTAGCCCGGGACTTTTGTAGTCCAGTACATACTGTTTATTTATAGAACTTATACGGGGTCAAGCCTAACAAGGAAACATTTTTTCTTATACAATTATTGAGATACAAATACAGACATCGCCCTTATCCATGGCCATTCTTTTGATATCCTCTTACTATATGTCTTTTGGTTCTTCGACTCCTGGGATGACCTCCATGGCTTATAAAATTTGATCAATTGTCCATTAACCATATAAAGGACTTCTTCTATCTTGCTCCTGCCAGTATACCTGTCTAACCTGAAACCACGGGAAAACTACCACTTTTTCTCGCATGTTAGCTATACAAAAAATATAAAATTCATTCTCCTGCAAACATCTGTTAGTTCTTTAAACCTTTGCCTGAGATGAAAGAATAAAATACTTGCTATTGCCAAGCTTATCATAATTAATCTAGCACACTTGCTTCAATGTTAACTTAAATCCGGTTATGTGGGGCATCCCTTTTGGTTGACTAATCCACTGTATATGCTAGCATATATATATATTCTGTATAATACTAATATATATCTACATGTGGGCATAAGTAAGTGATCAACCATTTCACTTAATAATGTTGATAAATCAAAATATCTCGTTCCATATAAATTTTAACCCATCATAGAAAATGTTGTTACCTGTCAAATCATATCAATTAAATCTCTCAAATGAGCTGAACTGATGGCTTGATAGTCTAGAGTCCTCATTATTGCCTTTCTTATTACCTGCCTTCTCACATGACATTTGTGATACAAGTTTCAATCAAAGCATCGAGACAACCTGCTTCGCAAATTTATCATTATTAAACAATTATGGAGATCAGATCATATCTTAATCTCTTCCTACTTGGGTATTGATCCCCGTGCTGAGGGAAGTCATGCAAACTTAGAAAGCCTTGAATCTATATAATGTTTAGCAAATCAATACAAATCATTAATTGATAACTTGTCTTCTAAGGTCCATGGTTGCATTACTTGATAAATTAATCAACATAATTTACATGCATTACTAACTGACATCGGCAGAACATTCTAAATCTATTACACTAATGATTATACATATACATCTCCATTTCATGACATCAATTAGATAATCAACTTGATCAAGATTACATATACATATTCAAGTCCATACATATGAGTATATCATCATGTAGTTTACATTATCACTATCTTGATTACATCTGAATTCATACATTATGTATCAACCGATACACAGGCTAGTGCATGAGCATAACAACTGTCATAATAAACAAGTACAAGATCTGATGTCTGATACACAAGATATCTCCTCCTTGCTCATGAGCAACGGCAAGGGAAAAACCAATGGATTAAGCTCTTCCACCCGACCATGTGGAACCCTGAGGTCCACCCCCCGAGCTAGGAGTTAACATAAGGTCCCCACTACAACATATAGTCAGGTAGACAGTAGACTATAAGACAACACATGACTCCAACATCACAAGTCAATATCACAACAACACAATAGTACTTCCAGAGGCAAATACATAGCAAATGGGGAGAGTACAACTAGGGAATGCTAGGCTGCAGTAAGGAGAGTGTCATCACATGGTCCTAGCATGGGTTACCCAGGCTATCTATCACCAAAAGCTGACCCCCATCTATGGTTACCCTGGCAGCCTCTCTCTAGGCACCGGCCCCATAGGGTGACACATGCAGAATCAACATTCCTTTCATAAGGACAAGGAAGTTGATTTTACCAACTATGGCCTTCTCATCTCATCATTAACCTGAATGAGCACTATAGGCATGAGTGAGGCATCCAATTATCTTGTTAGTGTGAAACTACCCAACCCCTAGATTTATTATTAGGTTATCACTTGATTACACACTTCCAATGGGTTACCCCGGCAACCAATTTGGGTACTGGCCCCACATTGGAAGCCACTCCCCTATCTGCACCTAGGAAACCCCATTCAACAAGCCATGCAAAATACATCATAACAATAAACTTTGCATACACATTGCAAGGCATTAACCCTCTTGTAAACTATGGCATAATCACCAAGACATACTCTCAATACATTATCCATGGCTTCCAGATGAAGTAACACATGAGAAATTTCTTCTTTACCGATGACAATGTGTCCCCATTGTCCTAACCAACACAATATCATATAACATACTCAAAACAAATAAATAATTACAACATCCATGAGGGATTTTATTATCACACCATGATGCATTCTCAACATACCATGTACATGTAAACAAACGTTATAACCTATGCCTCTGGAACCAACTACTCAGGTAGATGTAATACAAAGGGACCATGATGATATATCAAATTCACTTTCCACCATTCAAGTTTCACAACCCTACTATGTAAGCAAATTGTGCTCAACAAGAAGCCATTTTAAAACAAAAATTTATGTTTATATTAAACGTTAATTGACTGTATTAGGTTTCAATTAATAATATCAATTAATTAATTTAACATTATCAAATTCAAACATAACTTGTAATTCATTTTTTTTTTTTAATTTGGAATAAATCGACAAATTACATAAGATTATTGACTAAATATATATGTATATCCAGATACATTCTAAAAGACATAACACAATATAAATATACTTCTTCTTATCATAAAAGATTACTTAATTTCTCTGTCATAAATTTTGTTATCCAATTTTGAGGCCTCCTAATATTGCCTTGGATTTAATTACAATACAAGGGTAGAAATATAATTACCTGTCAAAATGCATAATTATAAACCTATAATACCTATTAAACAATAGCCACTAGAAATTAATGTAAATTAGGTAAATAACTACTTAGTAAATTTAAATCCCTTTCCTATTATTAATAATAACAACATTCTATATTTAATTTGCAAAGAAACTATTATAAAGTGGAACACATAATTAACTCTCACATAATAGAAACACTAAGTAATATTATTTAAACCATTGAGTTTATATATCGGAAACCCTAAAATTCTCTTAATAACATATTCAACTTAAAAGTAAAAAGAAACACTCTAATCACTCTACATTAACATCATTCTTTCTATAGTCAATAGCCAATAACAATTTACAATAAAAGTGCTAATGTTTACTTGAAGAAAATAACCCTAATTCCTCAACTTAACTTAATGATTTTTCCCATCCAAATATTATGAATTTCTAAATATTTTAGGCATTAAACTCAACTACTATGGTCAAAATAATAATTACAATAATACAATACCTTAAACCTTAAATATTTTAAAAAAATTCGGTTGCTTTTTACAGCTAAAACATCTATATGTAGATATTCATTTGCAGGTGAAAAATAGCCAAAAGAGATATATTTTACACTCATTTCCTACTGTAACATACTCTTATAGATTAAAGGCATCAGAAATTATGAAGCCCTTTTGGGAAAAAGACTTGTGACTGCGGATTTAACCGAGACATGGGCAGTTGGGTGCATTCCTCATTCAAACACAATTTAGTTTTAATTTGGTCAAATTTTAGATTTTAGTGTCCTTTGAGTACCAGAGATATAATCTCTTAAGGCATTAATGTGCCTCAACTTATCTTGATGAAAAGAAAGCATAAATGGAGCAATTCTCATTACAGCGTTGAAGCTAAACATATCCTAAAATAAAACTAAATGCAATTCTTATTACGGCCATGAGATGTGTTGGAGAATGATGATAGACGCCAGCCCAGATCAATGAGTGGAAGAGTGGATGAATTTGTTTGGACACTGACCAGCCTCGTTACCTAGGCAGGGATGATTCTATTGAAAGGCTTTAGCAAGTTTCAAGCAAGTGCGAATGAGGGAGGCAATTCAAACATATTCTAAAAACATTCTATTTGTAAGATTATCCCAGATTCTCTAATTAAAGGAATTTGGCAGAGGTTATAGACAACATGACTCAATTGAATGTCCTCATAAATGCAAGGATTGTCTCACTACAGAAAACATTGAGCAAGAAACATCATGAATCTAGAATCTAGCGCTGTCGACCGGAAGAATGCCCACACAAGGAAGTTTAAATCTTTATGGAAACGATAACAGATGCAAGAAAATATCCACTGTCTACAGATACAAATCTTCTTTCAAGCAGATGAAAAGAAATCTAATGAAATAGCACGCGAACTGTTGACATCATACAATGATAGCAGATTATGCATGAAATTGATTCATAGCAGAGGCTACTTTTAAATAATTTCACCAATGTTTGCTAAATCGCCTCTAGAGAGGTTGCCTGATGAAATGTAATGATTACAGGATATGAACAAAAGTTGATTGACAAGGAGCACACGGCCCTGGTCTAGTGGCTGAGAGCAATCATGGTGGAAGTGAGATACGTCGATACAATGATTGATTCTTTGTGATGGAAACTAATTTTCCCCACTTACGAATCTCTCTGCGTGTTGCCACTATATAACTGCCGCATCGACAAAAGGGAAATACAGATGTAGAGTATGGTGGGAGATCGTAATGGTCTATCAATGCAACAAATGATCTAGGTAGGACTCTGACAGAACTGACTATCAAAAGCATGACACAGAATTACTCGTAAAAAAAAAACCATAGCAAACAAGTTTTAGCATGTTACTTATGAAATCTGATGATGTAGATGTCTTCATAATGCTACTAAAACGTGGAGGTTGAAGAACCATCAGAGAAGTTGAAACTGAAAGAATTTATCTGTTGTGACTTTTCACCTTTTTGACAGTGAACAACGCTGAAACGTAATAGTCAAGTATGGCCCATGGCATTGCCCCACATTCAACAAGGGGAACCCCTCAAGTCCAATGGAGGCTCTGCACTTCCTAAGATGAAAGATGCAATACTTGGCACTTGGTGGTATCGCGTATGGTGAGTAGCTCTTCATGGTTTGGTCTGTAGGTGCCTGGAACACTGACAATCCAATGATGAAGACAACATAAAGTTAAAGTATACTTAGATGGTGTCATGTCTAATCTGCACAGGCCCCAAATTGTTTTGTGTGAAAGAGGGTGTACTGCAGCAAGTGGAGATGGATCGGTGATCTTGGAAATGCCATTAACTTGAGAAGTGTTCTATAATATTCCATATCATAAAACATGAATCGACATTACCACGGACAATACGAATGGGCTTGGTGACATCACTAGATGTATTTCAGTAATCCAACTGTATCAAATTCTATACATAACTCATGAGGCAAACTCAAATTTATGCTAAGCAAACTTTCAAACAACAGGTAATATGTTGAATATACATTGGAATGTTTATCAGCATATCGTTGAGATGTAGGTCCTTTCCATCATTAAAACAAAATACAAAGAAACCCCAAGAGGCTGAGTATACATTGGAAAATTATTTGAAAGGACTACAAGGAACATAGAGTTAAAACTCAGAAATTCGAAGGAACTTGATTTTATTCTTGACAGATCGATGATTCGATGCTGCTCCCAAATCCAATCCTCCAGCTCCAGCCTCCTACCAAATCCCCCCTTCCAAACCAGGACTCAACTCCTGGATAAATGCAGGAGACAACCTCTCTTCCTGACAACCCACTTTCTCAAAACACGGGTTGGACTCCTCGAGTAAATACAGAGACATTCCTCTCTTTTCCCCACAATCCACTCTCTCGTGGGGTACAAAATTAATTATATCCAAGACTCCCAATTCCTCTAATTTGCAAATGACAGCACCCGGTATTAATTTGCATATCCCCAAATACATGGTATAAAGACAACACTAATTATTTTTAACCTTAAAATATTATCGTTATTTACCAGGAATTCTATTCAAAACATAAAGATATTTTACATTACAGAAATTGATTATGTTTGTTAATGTACATATTTAATCGGTTGAGGATGAATAATCATAACAATAATAATAATAATAGCAATAATAAAACCATAGATCATTGGATAATAAATATTTTTATCCATAGAGAAGCAATTATATTAGATTGTTTAGATCTCTCCTTCCATATAATATGGTCATTTTACCCTAAAATATCCATAACCCAATTTTACCACATAATTACTTTAGCTTAAATTTATTTTATCAACATTATAGTTGTTTATTCGTCATTACTTATGTATTTTTGTTTTCTTTTTAATTTAATCCTCTTACAACATGTGACTTATTAATTCATTTAATCATTTATCTAATTTATTTATTTATTTACTAATTCATGTTAATTTACCAATTACCAAAAAATTTAAATCATTTATAATTAATGACAACACATACTTTCCCTAGCAAATGTTTATTTCACATTAGCTTAATTTTAACCTTATTTTTAATAAAGTACTAACCAGGCATAAATCAACATTTTAAATTGGATAAGCCCAACTTACTGGATGATACCTGACCCCATGTAAAGCCGCAGGACATGACGATAGGATAACGACAAATAGTCCAACTGATGGTGACAACAGGATACAATACTGAGAACTCATCCTCTTTGAGGATGTTGACTGAGTGAGGGACCTTATGCTAACTCCAAACAACAACTCCATTGGCTAGGGCACGCTCAGACCTGGTAGTTCAGGTGGAGTCGATGCCCGGTACCTGCATCCTGCAACAAACAACAAGGTTGTACATATATACATATATAAACATGTAGTCAGAGACACAATGAACAGAAGTCGCAGTGTGGCAGGGTACTCGGACACGAGTAATGTGACATTGTTCCATTCATGTAAACACATCATTAAATAACTACATCCATTATCAGTAATGCATCACAATCATGGTCAAATAACCCATTGAACTCAAAATAACATTAATCTATAATCATCAAATATGTCCATCAAACTATGAAAGCATAAAGTACAAGTAATCAAGCATCACCCTAACATAGATCCATAATCAGCTAGCATAATAATAGAGTGTCCATCAAGATCAAGGAGAACATAAACCATAACATACTAGTCCAAATGTCTCAAAACTATAAACATACAATATAAGACTATCAACTATACCAGAACTGTCATAAGAAATATGAAAATAACATCTATCACAAGCCAAAAGCGAGGGGCATTACATCCTCCCCCCTGGAACTAGGCTTACTCCTAGAAGCCTGCGAATAAGTGAGGATATAATTCCCTCATCCTGGTAGCATCCTCCCAAGTGGCGGAGGTCTCCTCATTAGGGTCCCACTGGACCCTGACCTGTTCCACATCTCTGCCCCTAAGAGTGAGTCTCCTATGCTAAAGAATGCCTACGAGCTCCAAACCTAGCTACTTGTCCTCTACCTATAGAGCAGTCCAATCAAGAACATGAGCAATATCTGGATAGTAAGGTCTAAGTACAGAAACATGAAACACATCATGGATGTGTGAAAGGCTAGGCGGCAAAGCAAGACGATAAGCAACTAGACCAATCCTCTCCAACACCTCAAAAGGTCCAACAAAGCACGGTGCTAGCTTAGAGCCCTTTCCATAGCGGATTTGACTCTTTCGTGGTCGCACACGCAAGAACACCTGATCCCCAACAAAAAATTGACGATTGATCCTATGAGCATCTGCATACTTTTTCTGCCTATCCTAAGCTGCCACCAAATGCTCTCTAATCCTCTCAACCTACTGCTCCATATCTCTAAGCATATTTGGATCCAGAAGAACTCTATCCTCTAGGCGATCCCAACTCAAAGGGGTCCTACAAGGGTGACCATACAAGGCCTGAAAGGGAGACATACTAATAGAACTATGATAACCATTATTATAGGCAAACTCCACTAGGTAAAGGTATTCCTCCCAATGGCTCTGCTGATCCATAACATACATCCTCAACATATCCTCGAGAACTTGATTAACCCTCTCAGTCTGACCATCAATCTTAGGATGATAAGTTGAACTAAAGTTCAGCTGTGTCCCCAAGGCATGCTGCAAGGAAGTCCAAAGGGCGGAAGTGAACACTGGATCCCTGTCAGAGATGATCCTACGAGGAATCCCATGCAATCTGACGATCCTCCATAAACACTCTAGCCACCGTAGAGGCATTGTAAGAAGCACAGACAGGAGAAAAGTGAGCTACCTTTGTCAACCTATCCACAGTGACCATAATAGCATCATGTCGTCGAGAGGACATCGGCAAACCAACAATGAAGTCTATCAAAATGATATCCCACTTCCACTCAAGAATCAAATGAGGCTGCAAAAGACCTGCGGGGTGTTGGTGCTCCGCCTTCACTCTTTGACACTCAAGACATCTTGACACAAAATCAGCAATATCCCGCTTCATACCACTCCAAAAGTATAGTTGACGCAGATCTGCATGCATCTTCTTGACACCCGGATGAGCAGAGTTGTAACGCCTGCCTTGAACACTTTAAAGAAATACACATTTATGCTATATGAAGTAGGAAATTTTTTTAAAAAATGTTTAAGATCACAAGTAATGTTAACATAACTAACTACGATATATTCTCTAAAGATTCAAGGCTACATTACTTAACAAATCAACTAACATAATTTAACATACATCAGTAACTGATCTGAATCCAAAGCACAATTAAATAACTTATTCATATTTATCACCTGTCATCAAGTGATACAATCCTCATGATTAAATACATAACTAAAAAGCTTTCCTTACTCATAAATACATCATGACATCATTACATTACCATTTTTAGACTACATCAGAATCACATACATTATGAATGTTCTGTTACACAAATCTGGTACAAGATTATACACATACATCTTCATCAACTGGTACAAGTACAATTATCTGAAAACTAAGATAAATCTTTTCTGCACATGAACTTGACAAAGAATAACCAATGGATAGGGAAGCTCTTCCACCCGACCATGTGGAACCCTAAGGTCCACCCCCCGAGCTAGGAGTTAACATGAGGTCCCAAACAATGACAGTCAGGTAAACAAAAGATTAGCAAGAACAAAGGATGACCAAACTCCAATACGACACATGGCAATAACCAACACAACACATCTTCTAGAGGAAACACTAACATAAGTGGAGAGACCCAACAAGGAATTCTAGGTTGTAGTAGGGAGAGTGTCATCGTACGGTCCTAGCATGGGTTATCCTGACAGCCTCACACTAGGCGCCGGCCCCCATCTATGGTTATCCTGACAGCCTCTTACTAGGTGCCGGCCCCATAGGGTGACACATGCGGAATCCACCTTCCTTTCATGAGGACAAGGAAGTCAATCATGCCGACCAAGCCTTCTCTACCCATCCTTAGTCTAAACAAGCACTACAGGCCATGGGAGAGGAATCCATTAATCTTGTTTAATGTGAAATCTACCCTTAACCCCCTAGTTCATTTTAGGTTATCACTTGATTAATCTACTTTCAACGAGTTATCCTAACTGCCACTTTGGGCGCCGGCCCCATGTTGAAAGCCACTCTCCTTCCTAACACCTAGTAAACCCTAACCATCATACAAGGCATTATAACATTACTCATACATATTCACTACAAGGTATAATTCCTCTTGCATTACAAACGGAATCAAACACTAGTTGTAATCCATTTCCTATAACATTACAACACTTTACTCTTTTACAGATTCCAGATCTCTCCATATGACAATTACGACAAAACGGGTATAATAAGATCATAAGTGGGTTAATAGCTCCACCAGAAAATATTACTTTACAATACACATAATCAACTTTGACAATACCTCATTATACTTCATACTATGTTTGATCCACATAATCGTTATTACATCGCAAACACAAAAACAACTATACACATGTTGCAAGTACTCGACTACGACAACTTAGCCTCTGGAATTCAAGTTGGACCACCCTCAATTCGACTCTATATGACAACTCGTTTAGTTCAATTTAAATTCTAGAGATTAAACACTACAATTCCTTCTCGGTTTAGTGTAAACAACTTCTGTAATAAAATGAACACTAGATTCCTTTATTTCTTTTCCAAACCAATTAATTTTAAATTAAATGCAACAATACATTGCAACTTAGATCATCTAAATTCTCATCATTTTATTCCTTTCAACTATGGATAACTCACTAGGTTTAACTAAATGAATTTCCAATAATTCATTCTAAAAGAATCACACAACTTACTATAATATGGAATTCATAATTAACCTTAAACGTTCTCTCACACAAGATATAAATATTCAATCTAATTAACCTGTCGTATAATTTAACCAACCCGACTATAGAATTGCAATAATAATGTTTTTATTAATTAGTTTGAACATTTAGCTATAATTTTTATATATATCAATACTTATATATATATATATTTTGTTGAGCCGATAATAATAATATTAATAACAATAATAATAATAAAATACTAGTAATTATAATGACAAAACAATAATAGTGAATACTATGAGTCATTGGATAGCAAATATCTTCCATCTGAGAATAAGTAAATATCTGTATCATTAATTTTCTTGTTAAATTTACTATTGCAATCTAGATTTTGTATAATATGCATTAATTTTCAGTAGTAGTGTATAAAGGTTTATTTAACTAACAAATCATCTCATATGAGGCATCTCAATTGGAAGTGAAATATCTCTCCGAAGGCAAAGACAATAAGTTTGTTGAATAAACCACCTCTGTTTTCCAAACTCTGGCTGGGTAACATTTCCTATTGTTGTGCAGACTTCCAATTATGAAAAGCGTGATCACAGTGTTACATGTTCAAGGAAATTTATTTCTGACAAAAATTTAATGGATTGCAACTCTTAAGATTCATCTACCAGAAGGCATTAAGCTAGAGGCACAAAAAGACAACAAGAAAATTATCCAAGCTCTAAATTAGGAACATCATTCCTATCAGTTTCACAGGTTTAGGCAGGAGCATCTTGATTCTATTTATGACTTTCCCCAGCAACACCAAACTCCGTGCTCAGGCTTAAACGATTAGCAGACTTCTTGTTTTGGCGTGCCTTGGGTCCTTGCTACGATTGGCTCTCAAGATCATACTTCTTCAGCTACAGAAATTTAATTCATTTCAGGTTATAAGAAATGTGGTGCAACAAGAAAACCTCCATCTAGATGTAATGCCCTAAATAGACAGACGTCACTGGAAATAAATTGCAGGTTAAAGTCTGAGTCTTGAGGTTGTGAAATGGTCATTGGAAATGAGAGAGAGAGGACGCTGTAAATATACTAAGGTGCGGTCTGCATTGATAAATCCTTCCAGATGTGCGCCCAGCCTACGAATAGAATGGAGCGATTGCAGGAACAAACAAAAGCACAGTCTAAGGGATTAAGGAGCGACCATGTTAAAAGTAGGTAGGAGTTGTAATACAAGCTGGCCTTCATCAAAAGAATAACGCCATTTATCAGCTATGGCGCAAGCCATAAGATGCTGATGCCACCTCTCGCAAGAACCATGTCCAATAAATAGCAAGTGATCTATTTGAGCATACTTAGCGTAGAAACTGAAAGATATTAGCACTATAAACTCCAAACCCTACCTTAATATTTGGAGGCTATATATATGCGCCCCAAAACTATTTAGCAAAGACAAATTTGCAGGAATAGTGACAATGTATCTGGCAGGTGTATTACCAGATCACCATCTTTGCCAGCGTACAATCCAGCCTGCGTGAGAATGGAAACTTTGGAGCTGGAAACAATTTTCAATCACCTAACAACCCTATTGCAATACACCTACAGATGGTTTAAAGATGTACATGGTCGACCTTCTTGCCCGAGCTGGGCGATCATGAGGACACCCTAAACTTTATCACTGCACATTAAAATCTGCAGTGGTGGACTAAGTGCGTATCATGGTGCCTTTTATATGGAACCAAAACTACCACATAACTTATGTTCTTTTCCCATACATACCTGCATAGGCGGTCAAGGCGTGAGGGCTAAATGGTCTGGGACTACAGAATGATAGAGTAACTAAAAAGATCCCTGGGTGAAGTTGAATGTAAAACCATCAAATGGCTTGTGTTTCACATAGGAGGCAGATCACGACTATCGGTAGGGGAGATCTTTGCACAGCTGTTGGAGGAATTGGCTTGGACGTTGAAGCCACCTGGGAAGCAACGATTGTAGGATATGCACAAAAGGAACCTATTGAAGGTGCTTTAGAGTTGGTCAAGCAGATAACGCTGGCAGATAGACCACGCCAAAAATAATAGGAGCCTTGGTACAAATATACTCACCCATCATAGCAGATGATGTATAATTAGGCAAGGTGATTGAGTAACTATATGCAGACGCCTCACGGGTATAGGAAATAGGGTTCAAAGAATGCACGAATGATTTTATTAATCTGATACAGATCATGCATAAATTTAGAGGCCAATTTTCTTTCTCTTTACCAATTTGGAACCCTAAACAATAAAATTAGACTCAAATTTTCTCTTCAATTATTTATGCAGAGATGGGTCAGTAATTAATTATATCTCTAATAGAAAATTTGTTTGTAATGAAATGGTTGCCGGATAGGTATAGGATGAATTATCAAAGAGGCTCTAGACTATCAAGAAAAATGCAAATTAGGGGAGTAAAGAGAGACAGATTTCCATCATTTCATCTAAATAAAAAATGGAAACAGAATATGGAAGACAATAGAACCTGTATCTGAAGCCTAGATTCAATGCAGAATTCAATTCCTCAGTTGCAGAAAACTCGATCCTTCTTCTTCCTGCGAAATTCCCCCCTCCTTGCCTCTACAAACTTCCCTTTTATAAAACAGTCCCTTCCATCTTCCAAGGAACTCAGCACGCAATCCCGTGCATCTCCCTCCTCAAGATATATTTTTATTTAATTTCATGATCCCTAAAGGTTAATCTTTTTTTAATATTAACACATAATTCCAACAAAATTTAATTTCTTTATAGCCGACCAACCATATTGTTATTAACAAAATTGTAATATTATGTCAATCTATAATTTTATAACTATATTTTAATTTATTTTATTAATTAAGTTGTAAATCACAATTTACAACATGACTACAACTATTTTATTTATATAAATATTTATCGTAAATAATATTATATTGAACAATACAAAATTTCTTACAATTTTTATTTAACAACAATACTTCTAATAAAATAATAATTTATTTATAACAATTATTAACAACTATCGGCATCATGCTCAATTATCAACTTTTATATTTTTTCGTATAATGATTCTAATTAAAGCACAACACTACCTTACACACTTAGACACCTTCGGACCTAATTAGACTTCAAGGTGCAATATTACCTGACAACAAGTCATGATCGAATGACAAACAATAACCACAAGGGTAAACTGACGACCAGACAACACTGACTAGGGACCTCACGTTAACTCCAACCAACTAATCCATTGGTGAAGGCACGCTCAGACCTGTAAATCAGGGGGAGTCGGTGCTTGGTACCTGCATCCTGTAGCAACGCACAGTTAAACATAACAAAATATATATATCCACATGCAGTCCTATAGTGAATGGAAATCGCAGTGGGGTAGGGTACTCGAGAGCGAGTAATACGACACTGTTCCATTCACGTTTATGAATAAGCAATTAACTATGTTGAACAAGGTATCTGATTACTAGTCAACAACATAAAATGATCAACTATCTTCCAATCCCATATAGTGAATAACATCAAAGCATCTATAGCATCTAGTTCATTTATCAAATTGTAAAGCATAAAATAACATAATCCAACATCAACATCTGTTATCATAACAATTAGGTCCATAATGAAATAACAAAATAACCAGGAATCCATCATCAAACGATCTAAAATACTATCATAAAGTCTAATGCTACTAAGAAAACATCAATCTGATAGACGACAAGCTGAGGGGCACTACATCCTCCCCCCTAGGATCAGGCTTACTCCTGGAAGCCTACGAACAAATATGGATATAGCTCTCGCATTCGGGATGTATCTTCCTAGGTAGCTGAAGTCTCATCACTAGGATCCCATTGGACCCTTACCTGCTCTATGACTCTACCCCTGAGAGTGAGTCGCCTATGTTCAAAAGTGCCTGCGGGCTCCAAAGCTAGCTACCCATCCTCTACCTACAAGGCATTCCAATCAAGGACATGAGAAATGTCTGGATGATAAGGTCTAAGAACAGAAACATGAAATACATCATGGACACGCGACAAGCTAGGTGGTAAAGCAAGACGGTATGCAATAGGACCGATTCTTTCCAAAACCTCGAACGGCCCCACAAAGCGTGGTGCGAGCTTAGAGCCTTTTTCGTAACGAATCAGACTCTTTCGTGGACGCACCCACAAGAACACCCAATCACCAACTGAAAATTGACGGTCAAGTCTGTGAGCATCTGCATATTTCTTCTGTCTATCCTGAGCTGCCACCAGATGCTCTCTGATGCGATCAACCTGCTGCTCCATCTCTTGGAGCATTTGTGGTCCTAGAAGAACTCTATCCTCAAGACGATCCCAACTCAATGGGGTACGACAAGGACGACCATATAGGGCCTGAAAAGGAGACATGCCAATAGAACTATGGTACCCATTATTGTACGCAAACTCCACCAGATACAAATAATCTTCCCAATGGTTTTGTTGATCCATAACATACATTCTGAGCATATCCTTGAGGACCTGATTGACCCTCTTAGTTTGCCCATCAGTCTCTGGGTGATAAGCTGAACTGAAGTTCAATTGAGTCCCCAATGCATGCTGAAGGGATGTCCAAAGAGCTAAAGTAAAAACTTGATCACGATCAGAGATAATCTTGTGAGGAATCCCGTGCAATCTCACTATATCCTCCATGAAAATTTTGGCCACAGATGAAGCATTATATGAAGATCGGACAGGAGAAAAGTCTGCTACTTTCGTAAGCCTGTCTACAGTGACCATTATTGCATCATGGCGATGAGAGGACATGGGTAAACCAACTATAAAATCTATCGAAATAATGTCCCATTTCCATTCTAGAATAAGATGTGGCTGGAGAAGACCTGCGGGATGCTGATGTTCCGCCTTAGCCCTCTGACATTCTAAGCATCTCAAAACAAAATCAGCAATATCCCTCTTCATTCCAGCCCAAAAATATATCTGGCGAAGGTCTGCATACATCTTCTTGACACCTGGATGAGCAGAATAAGGTGCCCGATGTGCCTCAGTCATGATTAGGGTGCGAAGACCCTCTGTAGAAGGCACATAAATGCAATCTAAATGTCGCAAGAGACCATCCAACTCAATAGAATATCTGGCATATCTACCCTCCAAGGTTCTACCAGACTCAACTTTAGCTTTCACTTCCTGATACCATCTATCTGCAGGGAGTGTTGCAAGAATCTGTCCTCTCAAATCCACTCCAAGAGTGATTGATGAAAGTTCATGTCTTCGCCAACTAAGAGCATCTGCCACCACATTCTCCTTACCTTGGATATATTTTACCTCAAAATCATACTCACATAGAAACTCCATCCACCGCCTCTGTCTCGCATTCAAGTTTGGTTGTGTAAAAATGTACTGTAAACTTTGATGATCACTGTGTAGCTCAAATTGATGCCCCAATAAAAAGTGTCTCCATTTTACTAATGCATGAACAATTGCAGCTAACTCTAGGTCATGTGTAGGATAGTTCAACTCATGATCTTTGAGTTTACAGGACTCATAGGCTATCACACGACCTTCCTGCATTAAAACTGCTCGTAAACCTTCCAAAGATGCATCAGTACATACCACAAAATCTCCGGTAGGATCAGACACTGCTAGAATAGGTGCACTAGTTAACTGCTCCTTAAGAGTCTAAAAAGCTACTTGACACTGTTCTGACCAAATGAACTTCTTTCCTTTTCTCTGAAGAGAAGTTATAGGGTGAGCTATTTTTGAAAATCCTTCCACAAATCGTCGATAATAGCCTGCTAAACCCATGAAACTACGAACCTCTGAAACATTGGTAGGAGCAGGCCAATCCATGATAGCTTGAATCTTTGAAGGATCCACCGCAATACCCTTGTCGGAAATAACATGTCCCAAATATTTCACTTCAGTTTGAAAGAAATCACATTTAGCCAGATTTGCATATAATTGATTTTCTCTTAAAAACTGCAGAACCTGTCGCAAATGATCTTCATGCTCCTCCACAGACCTTGAATAAATCAATATATCATCTAAGAAAACAAGAACAAATCTATCAAGATAGGTACGAAATACACCATTCATCAAGCTCATAAACACTGATGGTGCATTTGTCAACCCAAAAGGTACAACAGTGAACTCATAATGCCTATAACGGGTGCGAAATGCTGTCTTGTGGATGTCAGCCTCAAAGATACGTAACTGATGATATCCTGACTTTAGGTCTATTTTTGAAAACACCTTAGCTCCCTTGATCTGATCAAAGAGGTCATCAATTTGTGGCAATGGGTATCTGTTCTTCACAGTCACCTTATTAAGCTGTCGATAGTCTATGCACAATTGCAGAGATCCATCCTTTTTCTTCACAAAAATCACTCATGCTCCCCATGGAGAGACACTGGGATGAATGAATCCCTTCGCTAATAACTCCTCTAGCTGCAAACGAAGCTCCTTAAGCTCCTGTGTAGTCATCTGATATGGAGCTTGTGAAATAGGGTCTGCTCCGGGAACAAGGTCTATCTTAAAATCAATATCACGCTTTGGTGGCATACCTAGAATCTCGCTAGGAAAGACATCTTCATACTCCTTGAGAATAGGATGATCGTAAAGGGATGTCTCCCTATTTTCCCCAAAATCTAAATCATTAACTGTTACAGCAAACAACTTGCATCCTTGACGCAAACATCTCTTCAATTGCATAGCAGAAATCATATGCAAAGAGATGGGTCTCTGAATCCCAACCACTTCTACTTCATTGCCCGATTCATCCACACACCTCACTAACTTGTGGCGACAGTCTATCACTGCTCGATGAGCATCCAACCAATCCATTCCCAACACTATGTCATAGGATCCTAATGGTATAATGCGAAGATCTGTCGTGGTAGATAAAGGACCTATCCTCAACTCACAACCATACACAAGAGAGTCAACTGATACCCTAGATCCAGAGGCCAATTCCACCTGCCACTTAACATCTTGCTTTGCTGCCACTAATTTGCAACGCTCCACTATAGAAGGGGAAATGAAAGAATCTGAAGCACCAGAGTCCAAAAGAATAGAAACGGTAATACCTCGCAAGACACCTGTAGTCTCCACAACGGTACCTTGGTGCTCTGCTTGGCAATTATCTACTGCCGCAAACACCCTATGTGACCTGCCTGCATCTCCAATAGTTGGCTCTGAAGCTGCGGGCCTCTGTCCAAATCCTGAAGTATTCTTATGTGGACACTGTCTGGCAATGTGACCCTACTGGCCGCAAGAGAAACATCCTGTTCCCCTACCAAAACCTCCACCACCTATAGGAACATTTGACTGCTGAAAACTTCCTCTACTTGTTGCAGACTATGTGCTCTGCACCGGTTGATTGGCACGATCACGTTTAACTCTCTGCCAACTTCGATCTTTTCTAGAATGAAATCTACTACCTTGCTGATATTGAGAGTTTCTCTATTTCGTTTGGGAATACTGTTGTTGTTGCTGTCCACTCTTAGAAGGTACATGATGACTCCTTGAGTTACCTGCTGTATCGGACTGACCACCTCAGAAACCAAAACCTGCTTGAGATGTGCTACCAATCTGTACACCTGTATGACCCCTAAGGCCATGGTCAAGTTCTCTTCCACCAGTCGAGCCTTCTCAACTGCTACCTCCATGGTCTTCAGCTCGAAAACACGAACTCCTCCACTGATGCGTGCATTCAGACCTCTAATAAAATGGTGAACTAACATGGTCTCGTCGTTTCCAATGCCTGCATACTGCTTGAGTTCATAAAACCTACGCTCATACTGTTCCACTGTCATGGCCATCTATCTCAACCCATGGAACTCGTCCGCTCTACGTTGCCTCCAGTGGTTAGATAGAAATCAAGCTCTGAACCTTTCCAGAAATAGTTCCCATTATATTGTCGCAATATCTAAATGCAGCATTTGTTCCTCCAGATGCCACCATGTAGAGGCGAGTCCTCTAAGATGCATGATGGCACATCTTGCCTTAGTGTTGCTACCATATGGATGCATAGCAAAGCACCTCTCCAAATCAATTATCCATGTCTCTACTTCCATACCGCTACCAGAACCATCGAATGTAGGAGGACGGGCTCTCATAAGGTCTCTCATGTGGCCTGCAAGAATAGCTTCTTGTTCAGCGGTGATTTCTCTCCTTCTGGGAGATCGTTCCCTTTCTCTCTCTTCTAGTTGTTCCATCTCCTGCCTAGGACCAAGATGAGCAAGAACCTCTTCAAGGAGCTGGCGTAGTTGAGCACCCTCAGGCTGATCTTGATTCTCTTGATTCTCACTTCCACCTTCTTGTGTACTCTCATGAGGGGAACTAGGAGGAGGGCTATTATCAACACCTCTCCCATGACCCCTACCTCATCCACATCCTCGGCCTCGTACCCTAGGCATCTTCCTGAACAACACACCCAAGAACAACTTCAGGTTGCTAGGCGAGGACTACGAATGAACTTATTCTTCAAAGTTTAAGCAACTAGTATAGCTTAATGGGCTAATTATAAAACTAGAGTAGCCAGTGTTAGAAACCTGGCTCTGATACCAGATGTAACACCTGCCTTGAACACTTTAAAGAAATACACATTTATGCTATATGAAACAGGAAATTTTTTTTTAAAAATGTTTAAGATCACAAGTAATGTTAACATAACTAACTACGACATATTCTCTAAAGATTCAAGGCTACATTACTTAACAAATCAACTAACATAATTTAACATACATCAGTAACTGATCTGAATCCAAAGCACAATTAAATAACTTATTCATATTTATCACCTGTCATCAAGTGATACAATCCTCATGATTAAATACATAACTGAAAAGCTTTCCTTACTCATAAGTACATCATGACATCATTACATTGCCATTTTCAGACTACATCAGAATCACATACATTATGAATGTTCTGTTACATAAATCTGGTACAAAATTATACACATACATCTTCATCAACTGGTACAAGTACAATTGTCTAAAAACTGAGATAAATCTTTTCTGCACATGAACTTGACAAAGAATAACCAATGGATAGGGAAGCTCTTCTACCCGACCATGTGGAACCCTAAGGTCCACCCCCCGAGCTAGGAGTTAACATGAGGTCCCAAACAATGACAGTCAGGTAAACAAAAGATTAGCAAGAACAAAGGATGACCAAACTCCAATACGACACATGGCAATAACCAACACAACACATCTTCCAGAGGCAACACTAACATAAGTGGAGAGACCCAACAAGGAATGCTAGGTTGTAGTAGGGAGTGTCATCGCACGGTCCTAGCATGGGTTATCCTGACAGCCTCACACTAGGCGCCGGCCCCCATCTATGGTTATCCTGATAGCCTCTTACTAGGCGCTGGCCCCATAGGGTGACACATGCGGAATCGACCTTCCTTTCATGAGGACAAGGAAGTCAATCATGCCGACCAGGCCTTCTCTACCCATCCTTAGTCTAAACAAGCACTATAGGCCATGGGAGAGGAATCCATTAATCTTGTTTAATGTGAAATCTACCCTTAACCCCCTAGTTCATTTTAGGTTATCACTTGATTAATCTACTTTCAACGGGTTATCCTGACTGCCACTTTGGGTGCCGGCCCCACGTTGAAAGCCACTCTCCTTCCTAACACCTAGTAAACCCTAACCATCATACAAGGCATTATAACATTACTCATACATATTCACTACAAGGTATAATTCCTCTTGCATTACAAACGGAATCAAACACTAGTTGTAATCCATTTCCTATAACATTACAACACTTTACTCTTTTACAGATTCCAGATCTCTCCATATGACAATTACGACAAAACAGGTATAATAAGATCACAAGTGGGTTAATATCTCCACCAGAAAATATTACTTTACAATACACATAATCAACTTTGACAATACCTCATTATACTTCATACTATGTTTGATCCACATAATCATTATTACATCGCAAACACAAAAACAACTATACACATGTTGCAAGTACTCGACTACGACAACTTAGCCTCTGGAATTCAAGTTGGACCACTCTCAATTCGACTCTATACGACAACTCGTTTAGTTCAATTCAGATTCTAGAGATTAAACACTACAATTCCTTCTCGGTTTAGTGTAAACAACTTCCGTAATAAAATGAACACTAGATTCCTTTATTTCTTTTCCAAACCAATTAATTTTAAATTAAATGCAACAATACATTGCAACTTAGATCATCTAAATTCTCATCATTTTATTCCTTTCAACTATGGATAACTCACTAGGTTTAACTAAATGAATTTCCAATAATTCATTCTAAAAGAATCACACAACTTACTATAATATGGAATTCATAATTAACCTTAAACGTTCTCTCACACAAGATATAAATATTCAATCTAATTAACCTGTCGTATAATTTAACCAACCCGACTATAGAATTGCAATAATAATGTTTTTATTAATTAGTTTGAATATTTAGCTATAATTTATATATATATAAATAATTATATATATATATTTTGTTGAGCCGATAATAATAATATTAATAACAATAATAATAATAAAATACTAGTAATTATAATGACAAAATAATAATAGTGAATACTATGAGCCATTGGATAGCAAATATCTTCCATCTGAGAATAAGTAAATATCTGTATCGTTAATTTTCTTGTTAAATTTACTATTGCAATCTAGATTTTGTATAATATGCATTAATTTTTAGTAGTAGTGTATAAAGGTTTATTTAACTAACAAATCATCTCATATGAGGCGTCTCAATTGGAAGTGAAATATCTCTCCGAAGGCAAAGACAATAAGTTTGTTGAATAAACCACCTCTGTTTTCCAAACTCTAGCTGGGTAACATTTCCTACTGCTATGCAGACTTCCAATTATGAAAAGCGTGATCATAGTGTTACATGTTCGGGGAAATTTATTTCTGATAGAAATTTAATGGATTGCAACTCTTAAGATTCATCTACCGGAAGGCATTAAGCTAGAGGCACAAAAAGACAACAAGAAAATTATCCAAGCTCTAAATCAGGAACATCATTCCTATCAGTTTCACAGGTTTAGGAAAGAGCATCTTGATTTTGTTTATGACTTTCCCCAGCAACACCAAACTCCGTGCTCAGGCTTAAACGATTAGCAGACTTCTTATTTTGGCGTGCCTTGGGTCCTTGCTACGATTGGCTCTCGAGATCATACTTCTTCAGCTACAGAAATTTAATTGATTTCAGGTTATAAGAAATGTGGTGCAACAAGAAACCTCCATCCAGATGTAATGCCCTAAATAGACAGATGTCACTAGAAATAAATTGCAGGTTAAAGTCTGAGTCTTTAGGTTGTGAAATGGTCATTGGAAATGAGAGAGAGAGGACGCTGTAAATACACTAAGGTGCGGTCTACATTGATAAATCCTTCCAGATGTGCGCCCAGCCTACGAATAGAATGGAGTGATTGCAGGAACAAACAAAAGCACAATCTAAAGGATTAAGGAGCGACCATGTTAAAAGCAGGCAGGAGTTGTAATACAAGGTGGCCTTCATCAAAAGAATAAAGCACTCGCCATTTATCAGCTATGGCGCAAGCCATAAGATGCTGATGCCACCTCTCGCAAGAACCATGTCCAATAAATAGCAAGTGATCTATTTGAGCATACTTAGCGTAGAAACTGAAAGATATTAGCACTATAAACTCCAAACCCTACCTTAATATCTGGCAGCTATATATATGCGCCCCAAAACTATTTAGCAAAGACAAATTTGTAGGAATAGTGACAATGTATCCGGCACCAGATCACCATCTTTGCCAGCATACAATCCAGCCTGTGTGAGAATGGAAACTTTGGAGCTGGAAACAATTTTCATTCACCTAACAACCCTATTGCAATACACCTATAGATGGTTTAAATATGTGCATGGTCGACCTTCTTGCCCGAGCTGGGCGATCATGAGGACACCCTAAACTTTATCACTGCACATTAAAATCTATAGTGGTGGACTAAGTGCGTATCATGGTGCCTTTTATATGGAACCAAAACTACCACATAACTTATGTTCTTTTCCCATACATACCTGCATAGGCGGCCAAGGCGTGAGGGCTAAATGGTCTGGAACTACAGAATGATAGAGTAACTAAAAAGATCCCTGGGTGAAGTTGAATGTAAAACCATCAAATGGCTTGTGTTTCACATAGGAGGCAGATCACAACTATCAGTAGGGGAGATCTTTGCACAGCCATTGGAGGAATCGGCTTGGACGCTGAAGCCGCCTGGGAAGCAACGATTGCAGGATATGCACAAAAGGAACCTATTGAAGGTGCTTTAGAGTTGGTCAAGCAGATAACGCTGGCAGATAGACCACGCCAAAAATAACAGGAGCCTTGGTACAAATATACTTACCCATCATAGCGGATGATGCATAATTAGGCAAGGTGATTGAGTAACTGTATGTAGATGCCTCACGGGTACAGGAAATAGGGTTCAAAGAATGTATGAATGATTTTATTAATCTGATACAGATCATGCATAAATTCAGAGGCCAATTTTCCTTCTCTTTACCAATTTGGAACCCTAAACAATAAAATTAGACTCATATTTTCTCTTCAATTATTTATGCAGAGATGGGTCGGTAATTAATTATATCTCTAATAGAAAATTTGTTTGTAATGAAATGGTTTCCGGATAGGTATAGGATGAATTATCAAAGAGGCTCTAGACTATCAAGCAAAATGCAAATTGAGGGAGTAAAGAGAGACAGATTTCCATCATTTCATCTAAATAAAAAATGCAAACAGAATATGGAAGACAATAGAACCTGTATCTGAAGCCTAGATTCAATGCAGAATTCAATTCCTCAGTTGCAGAAAACTCGATCCTTCTTCTTCCTGCGAAATTCCCCCCTCCTTGCCTCTACAAACTTCCCTTTTATAAAACAGTCCCTTCCATCTTCCAAGGAATTCGGCACGCGATCCTGTGCATCTCCCTCCTCAAGATATATTTTTATTTAATTTCATGATCCCTAGAGGTTAATCTTTTTTTAATATTAACACATAATTCCAACAAAATTTAATTTCTTTATAGCTGACCAACCATATTGTTACTAACAAAATTGTAATATTACGTCAATCTATAATTTTATAACTATATTTTAATTTATTTTATTAATTAAGTTGTAAATCACAATTTACAACATGACTACAACTATTTTATTTATATAAGTATTTATCGTAAATAATATTATATTGAACAATACAAAATTTCTTACAATTTTTATTTAACAACAATACTTCTAATAAAATAATAATTTATTTATAACAATTATTAACAACTATCGGCATTATGCTCAATTATCAACTTTTATATTTTTTCGTATAGTGATTCTAATTAAAGTACAACACTACCTTACACACTTAGACACCTTCGGACCTAATTAGACTTCAAGGTGCAATATTACCTGACAACAAGTCATGATCGAATGACAAACAATAACCACAAGGGTAAACTGACGACCAGACAACACTGACTAGGGACCTCACGTTAACTCCAACCAACTAATCCATTGGCAAAGGCACGCTCAGACCTGTAAATCAGGTGGAGTCGGTACCTGGTACCTGCATCCTGCAGCAACGCACAGTTAAACATAACAAAATATATATATCCACATGCAGTCCTATAGTGAATGGAAATCGCAGTGGGGTAGGGTACTCGAGAGTGAGTAATACGACACTGTTCCATTCGCGTTTATGAATAAGCAATTAACAATGTTGAACAAGGTATCTGATTACTAGTCAACAACATAAAATGATCAACTATCTTCCAATCCCATATAGTGAATAACATCAAAGCATCTATAGCATCTAGTTCATTTATCAAATTGTAAAGCATAAAATAACATAATCCAATATCAACATCTGTTATCATAACAATTAGGTCTATAATGAAATAACAAAATAACCAGGAATCCATCATCAAACGATCTAAAATACTGTCATAAAGTCTAATGCTACTAAGCAAACATCAATCTGATAGACGACAAGCTGAGGGGCACTACAAGAGTAGGGTGCCCGATGTGCCTCAGACAAAACTAGGGTGCGAAGACCCTCAGAATTCGGAACATAGATACAACCCAAATTGCGCAAAAGGCCATCTGTCTCAAAGGAGTAACCGGAGAACCTACCATCTAAAGGTCTGCCAGACTCAATCTCAGATCTCATCTCTTGGCACCAACTGTCAGTAGGAAGAGCAGCGAGAATCTGACCTCTCAAATCAACTGTAAGAGAAACTGTTGAGATCTCATGCCTCCGACAACTAAGAGCATCTGCTACCACATTCTCCTTGCCGTGAATATATTTGACCTCAAAGTCATATTCGCACAAGAACTCCATCCAATGCCTTTGCCTTGCATTCAAGTTTGGCTGCGTGAAAATATACTGCAAATTACGATGATCACTGTGCAGCTCAAACTGATGCCCTAGTAGAAAATGCCTCCACCTCACCAAGGCATGCACAACCACTGTTAACTCCAGGTCATGAGTGGGATAGTTCAATTCGTGATCCTTGAGTTTGCGAGACTCATAGGCAATCATGCGACCATCCTGCATTAGAACTACTCCCAAACCCTCCAAGGAAGCATCGGTACAAACAACAAAGTCCCTACCAGGATCAGGAACTGCTAATATAGGTGCATTGGTCAGCTATTCCTTAAGGGTCTGAAAGGCTTCCTGACACTACTTTGACCAAACAAACTTCTTCCCTTTCCTTTGAAGAGAAGTAATAGGGTGAGCAATTCTCGAAAACCCCATAACAAAGCGACGATAGTAACCTGCCAACCCCATAAAACTATGAACCTTAGAAACATCAGTGGGTGCAGGCTAGTCCATAATAGCTTGGATCTTCGAGGGATCCATCGCAATACCCTCTCCAGAGATGACATGACCCAAATACTTAACCTCTGTTTGGAAGAACTCACATTTTGACAAATTAGCATAAAGCTGATTTTCTCTCAGACACTGCAAAACCTGATACAAATGCTCCTCATGTTCCTCCATAGTTGAATAGATCAATATATCATCAAGAAATATGAGGACAAATTGGTCGAGATAAGTGCGAAACACACCATTCATTAAGCTCATGAAAACCGACGGTGCATTCATCAACCCGAATGGTACCATTGTGAACTCATAGTGTCCATAATGGGTGCGAAATGCTGTTTTGTGAATATCTGCCTCAAAAATCCACAACTGGTGATATCCTGACTTAAGGTCAATTTTAGAGAATACCTTTGCTCCTTTAATCTAATCAAACAAATCATCGATCTGAGGCAAGGGATACCTATTTCTCACTGTTACCTTGTTGAGCTGCCGATAATCGATACATAGCCATAGAGATCCATCCTTCTTCTTTACAAAGATCACAGGTGCTCCCCAAGGAGAAACACTAGGTCATATGAATCCTTTGGCTAATAGCTCCTCCAACCGCAGTCGAAGCTCCTTGAGCTCCTGAGTGGTCATCCTGTATGGAGCTCGTGAGATAGGCTCTGCACTGGGAATTAGATCAATCTTGAAATCGATGTCATGCTTAGGTGGCATCCCTGGAATATCAGAAGGAAAAACATCCACATAATCCCTCAAGAGAGGGTGATCATCAAGAGATGCCTCTCGACTCTCCTCCATCTCTAAATCACTAATAGTCACTGCAAAAAGCTGACATCCCTGACGCATGCATCTCTTGAGTTGCATAACAGAGACCATACACAGGGAAATAGGTCTCTGAACTCCTACGACCTCAACCTCAGCACCCGAATCATCCACACATCTAATAAACTTATGCTGATAATCTATCACTACCTGATGGGCCTCCAACTAATCCATTCCCAAAACTATGTCATATGAACCCAAGGGTAAAATGTGAAGGTCCACAGAAGTAGATAGAGAGCCAATCACCAAGTCACACCCTAAAACTAGAGACTCAACTGCTATCTTAGCCCCGGAAGCTGACTCAACCTGCCACCTATCATCTTGCTTTGTTGCCACTAAGCCACAATGCTCCACAAGAGAAGGAGATATAAATGAATCAGATGCACCGAAATCAAATAAAACAGAAAAATCAATACCTCGCATGCGACCAGAAGTCTCCACCATGGTGCCCTGATGCTTTGCCTGCCGGTCATCCACCATTGCAAAGACTCAGTGTGACCTGCTTGCATCACCAACCATTGGCTCAGATGCCGCCAGTTGATGTCCAAATTCTGATGCACCCTTCTGCAGGCACTGTCTGGTAATATGGCCCTGTTGGCCGCAAGAGAAGCACCCGGTGCCTCTACCAAAACCACCGTTACCCCAGAAAGTACTAGACTGCTGGAAACTGCCCGTACTCACTAAAGACTGCGTACTCTGGGCTGACTGATCAAAACGATTGCGCTTATTGCGCTGCCAAGTCCGGTCTTTCTTATTTTGAAACCTACTACCTTGCTGATGCTGAGATTTCTTTGATTTGGACTGTGAATACTGCTGCTGCTGACCACCCTTTGAGGGTGCAAGAGAACTTGATGCCTGAGTGTGACCACCTCTAGAACCATATCCTGACAAAGGTGCACTACCAATGTGCACACCTATATGCCCACCGAGGGCCATAGCCAAATTCTCCTCCACTAGCCAGGCTTTCTCCATGGCAACCTCCATAGTCTTAGGTTCGAATACACGAACCCCTCCACTAATCCGGGCATTCAAGCCCCTGATAAAATGCTGCACCAACATAGACTTGTCATCCCCGATACCTGCATACTGTTTGAGCTCATAAAATCTACGCTCATACTGCTCAGCTGTCATGGCCATCTGCCTCAGCTCATGAAACTTGTCTGCTCGACGCTGCCTCCAATGGTCAGAAAGGAAGTAGGCTCTGAATCTATTAAGTTATTATCAGAGAAGCAGTTTGGCCCAAGATTTGTGTTTTTTGATATCCATTTGGTTGAAGAATGATTAAAAACTTTCAAAGTTTTCAACGGGTTAAGAATACCAAAATTTACCATTTTTAATAAGTCTTTATCAGAGAAGCAATTTTGCTCCGAAAAATTTCCTAGTTTTTTAAATTTTGTGTTTTTGGATACCCATTTGCTTGAATAATGATTTAGAATCTTCAATGTTTCCAATAGACTAAGAATACCAGAATTTACTATTTTTAGTAAGAATCAGGGAAATGGTTGAGATCAAAATTTTTATTTTTGGATACCCATTTGTTTGAATAATGATTCAGAACTTTCAAAGTTTGCAATGGGCTGAGAATACTAGAATTTACTATTTTTAGTAGGTCTTTATTAGAGAAAGGGTTGAGACTGAATTTTTTTCAAAATTTTCAAAATTTGTGTTTTTTGATACCCATTTGCTTGAATAAAAATTCGAAACCTTCTTAGTTTCCAACAGAATACCAGAATTTACTATTTTTACTACCCTTTTATTAGAGAAGCGGTTGACCCCAAGATATGTGTTTTTGGATACCCATTTGTTTGAATAATGATTCAGAACCTTCAAAGTTTTTCAATGAGCTAATAATACTAGAATTTACTATTTTAAGTAAGTCTTTGTCACAAAAGTGATTTTGCATGAAATTTTTCCCAATTTTTCAATATTTATATTTTTGGATACCCATTTGTTTGAATAATGATTTAGAACCTTCAAATTTTCCAATGTGCTAAAACTACCAGAATTTACTATTTTTGGATGCCCATTTGATTGAATAAAGATTTAAAGCATTCAAAGTTTTCAACAGGCTAAGTATATAAGAATTTACTATTTTTAGTAAGTCTTTATCAGAGAAGCGATTCAGTCTGAAGTTTATGTTTTTGGATATCCATTTGCTTGAATAATGATTCAGAAACATCAAACTTTCCAACAGGCTATGAATACTAGAATTTGCTATTTTTAGTAAGTCTATCAAAGAAGTGGTTGAGTCCAAAATTTGTGTTTTTTGATACCAATTTGCTTGAATAATGATTCAAAAACTTTCAAAGTTTCCAATGGGCTAAAAATACAAGAATTTACTATTTTTAGTAAGTCTTTATTAGGAAAGCCACTGAGATTGAGATTTTTGTTTTTGGATACCCATTTGCTTGAACAATGAGTCAGAACTTTCAAAGTTTCCAATGGGCTAAGAATACCAGAATTTACTATTTTTAGTAGGTCTTTATAGGAGAAGCGGTCAAGCCTAAAATTTTTCCCAATTTTTCAAAATATATGTTTTTGGATACCTATTTGTTTCAATAATGATTCAGAACCTTTAAAGTTTCAAACAGGCTAAAAATACTAGAATTTATTAATTTTAGTAAGTCTTTATCAAAGAAGCAATTTGAGCCCGAAATATTTTTTAATTTTAAAAATTTCTGTTTTTGGATACCTATTTATTTGAATAATAATTCAGAACCTTCATAGTTTCAAATGGCCTAAGAATATCAGAATTTACTATTTTTAGTAAATTTTTATCAAAAAAGTGGTTGAGGCCGAAATTTTTCTCAATTTTTGTTTTTGGATACCCATTTGTTTGAATAATGATTTAGAACTTTAAAAGTTTCCAACGGGCTAAAAATACTAGAATTTACTATTTTCAGTAAGTCTTTCTTAAATAATTGATTTGAGCCCAAACGTTTTCTCAATTTGTCAAAATTTGTGTTTTTAGATACCGATTTGCTTGAATAAAAATTCGAAACCTTCTAAGTTTCCAACAAGCTAAGAATACCGGAATTTACTATTTTTACTAAATCTTTACTAGAGAAATGGTTGACCCCAAGATTTGTGTTTTTGGATACCCCATTTGTTTGAATAACGATTAAGAACCTTAGAAGTTTCCAACGTGCTAAAAATACCATAATTTACTATTTTTAGCAAGTCTTTATCATCGAAGGAGTTGAGCTCAAGATTTGGGTTTTTGGATACTCATTTGCTTGAATAATGATTCAGACCATTCAAAGTTTCTAATGGGTTGACAATGTCAGAATTTACTATTTTTAGTATGTATTTATCAGTGAAGCAATTTAAGCCCAAAATTTTTTCCATTTTTCAAAATTTGTGTTTTTGGATACCCATTTGCTTAAATAATGATCTAGAACCTTTAAAATTTCAAACGACCGAAAAATACTAGAATTTATTATTTTTAGTAAACCTTTATCAAAAAAGTTGTTGAGCCTGAAATGTTTTCCAATTTTTTAAAATTTGTGTTTTTGGATACCCATTTATTTGAATAATAATTTAGAACCTTCAAAGTTTCCAATAGGTTAAGAATACTAGAATTTACTATTTTTAGTAAGTTTTTATAAGAGAAGCGGTTGAGTACAAGATTTGTGCTTTTGGATACCCATTTGCTTCAATAATGATTCAGAACCTTCAAAGTTTCCAACTGGTTAAGAATGTCATAATTTACTATTTTTAGTAAGTTTTTATCAGAGAAGCGGTTGAACCAGAGATTTATTTTTTTGAATACTCATTTTCTTGAATAATGATCCAAAACCTTCAAAATTTCCAACCGGCTAAGACTACTAGAATTTACTATTTTTAATAATGATTCAGAACCTTCAAAGTTTCCAACGGGCTAAAATACCATAAATTACTATTTTTAGTGAGCCTTTATCGTAGAAGCGGTTAAGCTCGAAATTTGTGTTTTTGAATACCCATTTACTTGAATAATGACTCAGAACCTTCAATGTTTTCGAGAGCTAAGAATATCAGAATTTTCTATTTTTAGTAAGTCTTTATCAGATAAATGGTTGAGCTTGAAATGTTTTTCAATTTTTTAAAATTTGTGTTTTTGGATACCCGTTTGCTTGAATAATAATTCAAAACCTTCATAGTTTCCAACGGGCTAAGAGTACAAGAATTTACTATTTTTAGTAAGTCTTTATTAGAGAAGCGGTTGAGCCAGAAATTTTTCTCAATTTTTCAATTCTTTTTTTTATACCCATTTTTTTGAATAATGATTCACAACTTTAAAGTTTCTAAGGGGCTAAGAATACCAGAATTTACTATTTTCAGTAAGTATTTATCAAAAAAGTGGTTGAGCCCGAAATGTTTTCCATTTTCTCAAAATATGTGTTTTTGGATACCTATTTGCTTGAATAATAATTCAGAACCTTCATAATTTCCAATGGGCTAAGAACACCAGAATTTACTATTTTTATTAAGTCTTTATCAGAGAAGTGGTTGAGCCAGAAATTTTTCTCAATTTTTCAAAATTTTAGTTTTTGGATACCTATTTGCTTGAATAATGATTCAGAACTTTAAAAGTTTCCAACGGGCTAAGAATACCAGAATTTAGCAATTGGCTAAGAATACCAAAATTTACTATTTTTAGTAAATTTTTAATAGAGAAGTGGTTGAGCATGAGATTTGTTTTTTGAATACCCATTTGCTTGAGTAATGATTCAAAACCTTCAAAGTTTTCAGTGGGCTAAGAATACTAGAATTACTATTTTTAATAATGATTCAGAACTTTCAAAGTTTCCAATGGGCTATAAATACTAGAGTTTACTATTTTTAGTAAGTCTTTATCACATAATTTAATATTTTTAATAAGTCTTTATCAGAGAAGTGGTTGAACCTAAAATTTTTCCAATGGGTTAAGAATAACAGAATTTATTGTTTTTAGTAAGTCTTTATTAGAGAAGTTGTTGAGGCTATGCATACCAAAATTTATTACTTCTAGAATTATTTATAAGACTAGCAGTTGAGTTTGAAAATTTTCCTAATTTTTCTAAATTTATGTTTTTCGATACCCATTTGTTTGAATAATGATTCAGAACCTTCAAAGTTTCCGAAGGCCTAAGAATACTAGAATATACTATTTTTAGTAAGTCTTTATGAGAGAAGCGGATGAGGCTAAAGTTTTTCCAAATTTTTTAAAATTTGTGTTTTTAGATACCCATTTGCTTGAATAATGATTCAAAACCTTTAAGGTTTTCAATGGAGTAAGAATACAAGAATTTACTATTTTTAGTAAGTTTTGATCAAAGAAGCAGTTTGAGCCAGAAATTTTTTCCAATTTTTTAAAATTTGTATTTTTGGATACCCATTTGCTTGAATAATGATTTAGAACCTTCAAAGTTTCCAACAGGTTAAGAATACCAGAATTTACTATTTTTAGTAAATTTTTAATAGAGAAACGGTTGAACTCAAAAAATTTCTTAATTTTTCAAAATTTGTGTTTTTCAATGCCCATTTGCTTAGATAATGATTCAGAATCTTCAAAGTTTCCAACAGACTAAGAATACAAGAATTTACTATTTTTAATAAGTCTTTATTAGGAAAGTGGTTGATATCAAGATTTTCATTTTTGGATACCCATTTGTTTGAATAATGATTCAGAATTTTCAAAATTTTTAATAGGTTAAGAATACTATAATTTACTATTTTTAGTAGGTCTTTATTAGAGAAGGGGTTGAGTCCAAAAATTTTTCAAATTTTTTAAAATTTTTGTTTTTGGATACCCATTTGATTGAATAATATTTCAGAACCTTCATAGTTTCCAACAGGCTAAGAATACTAGAATTTACTATTTTTAGTAAGTTTTGGTTAGATAAGTGGTTGACCCTGAAATTTTTCTCAATTTTTCAAAATTTGTGTTTTTGGATATTGATTTACTTGAATAAAGATTCGAAACCTTCTATGTTTCAATAGGCTAAGACTACCAGAATTTATTATTTTTACTAACTTTTTATTAGAGAAGCAGTTGACCCCAAGATTTGTGTTTTTAGATACTCATTTGTTTGAATAATGATTCAGAACCTTCAAAGTTTTCCAATGAGCTCAGAATACTAAAATTTACGATTTTTAGTAAGTCTTTATCACAGAAGCAATTTTGCCTAGAATTTTTTCTAATTTTTCAAAATTTATGTTTTTGGATACCCATTTGTTTGAATAATGATTCAAAACCTTCAAATTTTCCAATGCGTTAAAACTATCAGAATTTATTATTTTCAGTTTGTATTTATAAAATAAGTGATTGAGCCTGAGATTTATCTTTTTGGATACCCATTTGATTGAATAATGATTTAAAACATTCAAAGTTTCCAATAGGCTAAGAATATAAGAATTTACTATTTTTAGTAAGCCTTTACTGATTGAGCCTGAGATTTATGTTTTTGGATACCCATTTGCTTGAATAATGATTCAGAAGCATCAAAGTTTCTAACAGACTAAAAATACCAGAATTTACTATTTTTAGTAAGTTTTTTCTTAGAGAAGTAGTGTAGTGCCCCTCTGTTCCCACCTCGGATGTATAGGTGAACCGATCAAGGCGCATGAATATGAAGGTATAATAACAGGAATAACTAAGGTAAGGTAAACAATTGATGTTGTACAATATAGATAGATGTTTCATCCATGTGTGGTTTCATATGATAGTTAATATGTTTTATTGATAATCTCTATTGCGACACTAATAATGCAGGCTTTGACATTGTTTTGCATTCTAATGATTAAGATGTCGATCTTACTACAATTGTTATATGTTAGAATGGATCTCATGGACCGATTATGTTAGATTTAATTGTTATAATGGTACTTCTAAGACTTATTCAATTTCATGCACCTATATGTTCAGTGTATGGTTCTGTTCAGATAATGAGGGAGATTCGATTTGGTTATGATTATGTGTTATCTAATCTAGATTGATATGATGTGGAAAGGATGATGTCGCATCACTCGCTTGCAAGTGCCCTACGATGTTGTGATTCCTTTTTCACCTAGTGTCATCTTATATGCATTTATACATGCTTGACTGTGTCATTTGTTGCAGGATGCAGGTATCTAGTATCGACTCCACCTGAATTAATAAGTCTGAGCGTGCCCTGAACCCAATGGATAAGTTGTTCCAAAGATAACTTAAGGTCCCACATCCCAAGTCATCATCCTTGATTAGGATGTATGACATGTCTAGTTCAACCTGTCAGTTCTGTCAGTATGCCAGGTCTTGCAACTGATTGATATTTGATGGAGCCTGTTGGTTAAGTGTGTGTTTGGCCCTGGCTTGTGAACATGTTTGATTTGGCTTTTAACGGCTGTCCTACTCAGTGGGTTATGTTGTATGCCTATATTTCATTATATAGTCATACTAATATTTGACCCACTTTAATATTTAATAAGGTCATATAATATTCTTATTATTATTATTAATATTTAATAAGATTAAATTAGTAATTGATAATTACCTAGTTCAAATAATTATTTAAAGTTGTTTGAATATGAATTATTTTATTACTACTATTAAATCGATTTAATTAGGGAAGGTCGCTGAACACTAGTAAACACACTAACCAGACCCTAGAGTAGAGAGGAGACAGTCCTATCATCCAATTGACGAAGCCTAACAATTGGATCAAGAGTGTATTGATTCAGCATTACACTATGGTTACTAATGGATTTGTGATAATATGTTATTTATGATGGATATATTTTGTCTATATATTGTGCTAAAACTTCTTGTTGAGTGTATATGTAGAATTATTATGTCAAAGGATGATGGTGGTCATTTAGCCACTTTATGTCTTTCTATGTGATGTCTGACCTAGGCATGGGGCCCTAAGGTCTATTGGCCATGATGTTAAGAAATATTATTTTTAGTTTTATGTGATAAAATGATTATGTTCTTGTGTGGGATCTAACCTTGTAACTTTTAAAATAATTTTTAAGTATTTTTAAGAGGTCTAAGTTGTATTTTATGCTTGAAAAATTGTCTTATGTCCAAGGTACATAGGTAAAAAGTTTATTTTTGTCATTTATAATATTTTAAAAGGTTTTTAGACCCTCCTTTAGGCCCCACTTACAAAAGTGACGAAAATGGGAAGGTGGTTGGTTGAATTAGTTGGGTGGTTGAGTTAGTTTTGGGTAGGAAGTTACTCTTTCCTTCTCTTTAAAAACTCTTCATGGAGTGGGGGTGACTGACTCATTTTATAATTTTCATTCAAGGATTCTACCATTAGTGGGATATTGTGATTGAGGTACCATGTTTTCTTTATTAATTAAATATAAATATTATATATTTTTCTTTATTGATTAAATGTAAATTTTATATGTTTTTCTTTATTATTAAATATAAATATTATATATTTTTCTTTATTGGTTAAATGTAAATATTGTATGTTCTAAAAATTATATGTATCCTTTATTTATTAAATGTAAAGGTTGTTTTTCTAAGGGTTGTTGCTTGTGAAATTGGAAAAGTAAACATTTCAATGTAAATCTTGAAAGAAGCATATTTGTTGCCTTATTTGCATGTCATAAACCTAGATCATCATAGCATGAATTATATTTTTTATTTTTACATTAGATCTTCCTATAATTATAAGATAGTAATCGCCATATATATTGGCATTAAGGTTTGCATATAATCATATGTTATCTATATATTAGTATTAAGATTTCTATATAATCTTATAATTGCTAAATGTTGGTGTTGGATCTTAGAAACGATGGTTTTTATCTATTTTTAAAAGGGGTTACGAAGTCATCTTGCTAAGGATCTGTTAGTTGTTCATATCCTCTAATAGACAAACTAATGATGTTCTTTGTGTATGTAAGTATCTTTGAACCTTGCCAAACAGTTCAAGTACCTTGTCCATTAGAGTATTCCTTACTTCTACCTTCTATTAGATCTAGATGGAAATATTTTTCTTATGTGCATTAAGGTCTCAAATAAATATGGACTTTGGATCATATAAAACTGCCCACTTTTGCATAGATTCTTCAAGATCCAATTCTTATAGTAGATTGTATTAAACATCTTATTAGCTCTTCATTTAGTCAATTTATATTTTGGGTGTCTTCTTATTTGGTTGTTCAAATCTTCACAGTATTCTTGATCGACCATAATCCAAATCTAGATAACCCATTTAATACGGTGTGCATACTCCTTAAGTCTGTCAAACTCCATCCTCTAGGTGAGACTCCAGCCATGTATAACAAAGGTGTTTCAAATTGGGTGTGGTGGTCTATGAAGTCGTCTCTTGAAGAAATGGAAATGGTGTGGCTGCTACTCAAAGGCAGAGTGGTGTTGTTTATAAACTGTCCAAAATTTGAAGGTTGATTGACCAAATCTTACCTTGAGGATAGGAATAACCTACACAAGTGCATGAACATGTATATAAACATTATGTCATATGGATATTTGTATAGGTATCAATTATTAATTATAAATTAAATATGAATCCGTGCATAGTTAAGATACACGATTTAGTAGATGAGTTTGTTGGAGTATATATATATGATATAGATATTAACTTATGAAACAAAATAAATGTAGTTGTTATAGTTTAATACGAAAGTTTATTAAACTAATCGATATGATCACATATTTACTGTAATATGGCATTGATTCTATTATAACGGTTTTGTTAGTAGAAATATGATATATGAGTTTGGATTATAAATGTTGTAATTAGCATTTAAGTTATAAGTATTTGTAATTAATATTATCTATGCATTGGTTAGCTTGACGGTTATACGTAATTGATGAGTGATTAATATAATAGATAGAATTAATATTAATTAAACTAGACCTAGGTTTTATGAAATTCTTGGTGGAGATATAACTTGAATCCAGTTGCTAATTTGATTAAATAGAATTGCTCTAGTAAGAAGAATTTATGTTGTCAATGAATTCATTAGTTGAAATTGCTTATTGCAAGCAAAATTTTCATGTGAGTTGGTCTATGTGTAAATTGTCAAGTTTAGGTTCCAGAGGCATAAGGTAATATGATTCGATGGCATGTATTCTATTCATAGGTGTCTTGAAATGAAGATGTTGCAAGAACATGATGTATTTTGTCTATGTATGTGGGTCTTGGTAAACAATAATGTGAGATGATGTACATACTGTGTTATGAATATATTATGATGGGGTTAAACCTCCTTCACGTGTGTGTTGATATCGAGCTTGTGTTTAGTATTGTAATGGGGAGATCTTGGAAATCGTAATGAGAAATTATTTTGTTCATGGTTAAGATTTGCGAGCAAGATGACCCATACCTTGCTCGGGATATGTGTTGTTATGGTTATTGCGATTGATCAACGGAAGGTTTTGGGATAATGATATACAGGTTGGTCATTGTGATTATGTTTTGTAAGCAAGAAGGTAATGTATTGCATTGTTATGTATACTTATCAATATGATAGTGATTGTCTTGCTTGATGGTTGGGGTTTCTAGATGCAGGTAGGGGAGTGGCTTTCAGCGTGGGGCCGGTGCCCAAAGTGGCTGCCAGGATAACCCATTGAAAGTTGTTAATTAAGTGATAACCTAATAATTAATCTAGGGGTTGGGTAGTTTTCACACTAACAAGATAATTGGATGCCTCACTCATGCCTGTAGTGCTCGTTCAGGCTAAGGATGAGATGAGAAGGCCGTGGTTGGCAAAATCAACTTCCTTGTCCTCATGAAAGGAATGTTGATTCCGCATGTGTCACCCTATGGGGCTGGCATCTAGTGAGAGACTGTTAGGGTAACCATAGATGGGGGCCGGCGCCTAGTGAGAGACTGTCAGGGTAACCCATGGATGGGGGCCGGTGTCTAGCTAGACGCTGTTAGGGTCACCCATGTTAGGGCCATGCGATGACACTCTCCTTACTGCAGCCTAGCATTCCCTAGTTGTACTCTCCCCAGTTGTTAAGTGTTGCCTCTGGAAGTATTGTTGTGTTGCCTCTGGAAGTGAATTTGAGTTGCTTGTGGTGTTGTCATGTGTTGTAATGGAGTCTTGTTTGGTCTTTGTTCCTGTTAGGCAATTGTCTACCTGACTGTATGACGTTTTGGGACCTTATGTTATCTCCTAGCAGGGGGTGGACCTTAGGGTTCCACATGGTTGGGTGGATGTGCTTTATCTCCATTAGTTTTCCCTTACTGATGTTCATGTGCGAAGAGGATATAGTTTGTGTATCAGACATCAGATCTTGTACCTGTTTATGGAGACAGTTAGTATGCTCATGTACTGGCCTGTGTATCAGATGATTCATTATGTATGTATTCATATGTATTCAGAAGATGATAATGCAACGATGTAATGTTCTATTCATATGTTGGGAGAAATTGTAACTATGTACTAGATCCTGATAAATACTTATATGATGTTATGTAGATGTAAATGTTTATTGATTTAGTGCATTAGGTTTACAATGAGTTACTGATGTTAATTCATGATGTGTGTTAGATTATGTTAATTGTTTTGTCAAGTAATGCAACCATGTTATCTTAGAGGACAAGTCATTAGTTTAAATGATGTGTTAATATTACTTTGTTATTTCTATCTTTTTAAAAAAAATTATTCTGTTACATATAGCATCAATGTGTTGTTCTCTAAAGTTTCATGGCAGGGCGTTACATCTGTTATCAGAGCAAGGTTTGCAACACTGGGATCTCTAGTTCTTGTCGTTGTTTTAGGTTAAACATTTTTCTCCTTATGGTGAGTTGGTAATAGTACCTCTCACTTAAGAGCTTTAGTATGGTATTAGAAGGAAGATAAATTTACAGACTTGTTCTTGACTGTAGAAGAAATAAATCCTTTATGCTTTGTTCTACTTGTGTGTCTATTATGCAAAAATGAGATGATATATCTAACCATATGTGTTCCCTGAACACTAGTGCTTGCTGATTTTTGAGACCTCAAGTTCCTCTTGTGGTCTTTAGTGCATTAGAAGCTAGAGGCATGGTTACTTATAGTGCATGGAATCAAGAGAGTGGAATTTGCCCTCTAGTGATGTGAATATCCTGAACCCATTTTATGTAGGGTATTGTAAAAGGATAGTGGTGTTTGTCTTCCCTGGTTTGGTGAAGTAACCATACCTTGTGAGGTTACATTTAGTTATGGGTGTGGAAGCACCATACCATCTTTATGTTAATGACATTATTTGTGTAAGTATTGGAATGATTTGGAGGCATCATGCATTACAAGATATGTGGTTAAGTGGTATTGTCGTGTGTGGGTATCGTAAAGTAGTAGTTTGACATCTATTTTTTTAGTGGCCATGACTTCATGTGAAAGTTCTTTTGTGGATTATGAAAGTTATCATTGTGTATGTATGTAAAAACCGAATGCAGGAGATCAAAATTGGAGCTTGTGTTAGACCCATCTCATATAAATGTGATACTTTAAGTAAAATGTAGCCTTGATTAAGTATGTTCTTGTGTGCAATATTATCTATTCTTCCTCACATAAAGAAATTGTAACTATGTACTAGATCCTGATGAATACTTTTATGATGTTATGTAGATGTAAATGTTTATTGATTTAGTGCATTAGGTTTACAATGAGTTACTGATGTTAATTCATGATGTGTGTTAGATTATGTTAATTGTTTTGTCAAGTAATGCAACCATGATATCTTAGAGGACAAGTCATTAGTTAAAATGATGCGTTAATATTACTTTGTTACTTTACTATCTCTTTCAATTTAAAAAAAAATTTATCCTGTTGCATATAGCATAAATGTGATGTTCTCTGAGGTATTCATGGTGGGGCGTTACATTGCATTAAAGGTAGAGATTGTTGTAAATAAGTAATTATTTTGTTTCCTTAAATCCTTGTATAAAAGTTGCTTAGGTATGAGGATGTAGATAACCTAATTATCTATGTGTTGGCATATGTTCTCTAACGCATTCTAGACCTTGTGTCCTGCGTGTTGTGTAGCGGATACTCCCTTTTTGTGGCTAAAATTAGCTACTTTGTGATGTGGGTTGTTTGCAATTTGGTTAATTTGAAAATTTTGATAGTTGTTTCATGTGTAGTTAGGGGCTAACAGTGAATTTGTTTTCTTTGAAATTGCTTATGACAGGAGTGGTCACCAAAACTCTTTTCTCTATACTTGAGTTATTGTTGGAAATTGTTGGCATTTTGTGACTTAAGATTGGATTTGGTTATTTTCCCACTTGGGTTTCACCTTCTTTAAAACTTTGATGGTGACTATTCCGAATGTTTATTTTTGTTAGCCCTATATTGTGGCAAGTGTTGTTTCTATCATGTTCATTTTGAACCTCTTATAGTGTGTACAAGGGAGGACTCTGCGGAGAATTGTACTTGAATGCTTGGTAATTAGTCAGAACCATGGTGGAAATAAGAAATGAGATGTAATTTTCCTTGATAATATGTAAACACAGATCCCTGAATCGAATGAAATTTTCAAAATACGTGCGATTGGTTATAAGTAGATTACATGATACACCTTAAAGGTAAAGAATTGATGTCTTTTATGCCTGTATTAAACGATTGTGCTTGTCTTGGGAACAATTGTTTAATGTGAATGCGTATGTTGGCAATAGAAAATTTTAATACTAATATGTTATGTTTCCACCCTAGTCTATGACTTTCAGGAGTAAGTCAAGTTTTAGGGGGGGAGGATGTAGTGCCCCTCCGTTCCCACCTTGGATGTACAGGTGAACCGATCAAGGCGCATGAATATGAAGGTATAATAACAGGAATAACTAATGTAAGGTAAACAATTGATGTTGTACAATATAGATAGATGTTTCATCCATGTGTGGTTTCATATGATAGTTAATGTGTTTTATTGATAATCTCTATTGTGACACTGATAATGCAGGCTTTGACATTGTTTTGCATTCTAATGATTAAGATGTCGATCTTACTACAATTGTTATATGTTAGAATGGATCTCATAGACCGATTATGTTAGATTTAATTGTTATGATGGTACTTCTGAGACTTATTCAATTTCATGCACCTATATGTTCAGTGTATAGTTCTATTCAGATAATGACGGAGATTTGATTTGGTTATGATTATGTGTTATCTAATCTAGATTGATATGATGTGGAAAGGATGATGTCGCATCACTCGCTTGCGAGTGCCCTTCGATGTTGTGTTTCCTTTTTCACCTAGTGTTAGCTTATATGTATTTATACATGCTTGACTGTGTCATTTGTTGCAGGATGCAGGTATCTGGCATCGACTCCACCTGAATTAATAGGTCTGAGCGTGCCCTGAACCCAATGGATAAGTTATTCCGGAGATAACTTAAGATCCCACATCCCAAGTCATCATCCTTGATCAGGATGTATGACATGTCTAGTTCAACCTGTCAGTTCTGTCAGTATGTCAGGTCTTGCAACTGATTGGTATTTGATGGAGCCTGTTGGTTAAGTGCATGTTTGGCCCTGGCTTGTGAACATGTTTGATTTGGCTTTTAACGACTGTCCTACTCAGTGGGTTATGTTGTATGCCTATATTTCATTATATAGTCATACTAATATTTGACCCACTTTAATATTTAATAAGGTCATATAATATTCTTATTATTATTATTAATATTTAATAAGATTAAATTAGTAATTGATAATTACCTAGTTCAAATAATTATTTAAAGTTGTTTGAATATGAATTATTTTATTACTACTATTAAATTGATTTAATTAGGGAAGGTCGTTGAACACTAGTAAACACACTAACTAGACCCTAGAGTAGAGAGGAGACAGTCCTATCATCCAATTGACGAAGCCTAATAATTGGATCAAGAGTGTATTGATTCAGTATTACACTATGGTTACTAATAGATTTGTGATAATATGTTATTTATGATGGATATATTTTGTCTATATATTGTGCTAACACTTCTTGTTGAGTGTACATGTAGAATTATTATGTCAATGGATGATAGTGGTCATTTAGCCACTTTATGTCTTTCTGTGTGATGTCTGACCTAGGCATGGGGCCCTAAGGTCTATTGGCCATGATGTTAAGAAATATTATTTTTAGTTTTATGTGATAAAATGATTATGTTCTTGTGTGGGATCTAACCTTGTAACTTTTAAAATAATTTTTAAGTGTTTTTAAGAGGTCTAAGTTGTATTTTATGTTTGGAAAATTGTCTTATGTCCAAGGTACATAGGTAAGAAGTTTATTTTTGTCATTTAGAATATTTTAAAAGGTTTTTAGACCCTCCTTTAAGCCCCACTTACAAAAGTGACGAAAATGGGAAGGTGGTTGGTTGAATTAGTTGGGTGGTTGAGTTAGTTGGGTGGTTGAGTTAGTTTTGGGTAGGAAGTTATTCTTTCCTTTTCTTTAAAAACTCTTCATAGAGTGGGGGTGACTGGCTCATTTTATGATTTTCATTCAAGGATTCTACCATTAGTGGGATATTGCGATTGAGGTACCATGTTTTCTTTATTAATTAAATATAAATATTATATGTTTTTCTTTATTGATTAAATGTAAATTTTATATGTTTTTATTTATTGATTAAATATAAATATTATATGTTTTTCTTTATTAGTTAAATGTAAATATTGTATGTTCTAAATATTATATGTATCATTTATTTATTAAATGTAAAGGTTGTTTTTCTAAGGGTTGTTGCTTGTGAAATTGGAAAAGTAAACATTTCAATGTAAATCTTGAAAGAAGCATATTTGTTGTCTTATTTGCATGTCATAAACCTAGATCATCATAGCATGAATTATATTTTTTATTTTTACATTAGATCTTCCTATAATTATAAGATAGTAATCGCCATATATATTGGCATTAAGGTTTGCATATAATCATATGTTATCTATATATTAGTATTAAGATTTCTATATAATCTTATAATTGCTAAATGTTGGTGTTGGATCTTAGAAACGATGGTTTTTATCTATTTTTAAAAGGGGTTACGAAGTCATCTTGCTAAGGATCTGTTAGTTGTTCATATCCTCTAATAGACAAACTAATGATGTTCTTTGTGTACGTAAGTATCTTTGAACCTTGTCAAACAGTTCAAGTATCTTGTCCATTAGAGTATTTCTTACTTCTGCCTTCTATTAGATCTAGATGGAAATATTTTTCTTATGTGCATTAAGATCTCAAATAAATATGGACTTTGGATCATATAAAACTACCCACTTTTGCATAGATTCTTCAGGATCCAATTCTTATAACTTAGATTGTATTAAAAATCTTATTAGCTCTTCATTTAGTCAATTTATATTTTAGGTGTCTTGTTATTTGGTTGTTCAAATCTTCACAGTATTCTTGATTGACCATAATCCAAATCTAGATAACCCATTTAATACGGTGTGCATACTCCTTAAGTCTATCAAACTCCATCCTCTAGGTGAGACTCCAGCCATGTATAACAAAGGTGTTTCAAATTGGGTGTGGTAGTCTATGAAGTCGTCTCTTGAAGAAATGGAAATGGTGTGGCTGCTACTCAAAGGCAGAGTGGTGTTCTTTATAAACCGTCCAAAATTTGAAGGTTGATTGACAAAATCTTACCTTGAGGATAGGAATAACCTACACAAGTGCATGAACATGTATATAAACATTATGTCATATGGATATTTGTATAGGTATCAATTATTAATTATAAATTAAATATGAATCCATGCATAGTTAAGATACACGATTTAGCAGATGAGTTTGTTGGAGTATATATATATATATATATATATATATATATATATATATATATATATATATATATATTAACTTATGAAACAAAAGAAACATAGTTGTTATAGTTTAATACGAATGTTTATTAAACTAATCGATATGATCGCATATTTACTGTAATATGGCATTGATTCTATTATAACGGTTTTGTTAGTAGAAATATGATATATGGGTTTGGATTATAAATGTTGTAATTAGCATTTAAGTTATAAGTATTTGTAATTAATATTATCTATGCATTGGTTAGCTTGACGGTTATATGTAATTGATGAGTGATTAATATAATAGATAGAATTAATATTAATTAAACTAGACCTAGGTTTTATGAAATTCTTGGTGGAGATATAACTTGAATCCAGTTGCTAATTTGATTAAATAGAATTGCTCTAGTAAGAAGAATTTATGTTGTCAATGAGTTGATTAGTTGAAATTGCTTATTGCAAGCAAAATTTTCATGTGAGTTGGTCTATGTGTAAATTGTCAAGTTTAGGTTCCAGAGGCATAAGGTAATATGATTCGATGGCATGTATTCTATTCATAGGTGTCTTGAAATGAAGATGTTGCAAGAACATGATGTCTTTAATCTATGTATGTGGGTCTTGGTAAACAATAATGTGAGATGATGTACATACTGTGTTATGAATATATTATGATGGGGTTAAACCTCCTTCACGTATGTGTTGATATTGAGATTATGTTTAGTATTGTAATGGGGAGATCTTGGAAATCGTAATGAGAAACTATTTTGTTCATGGTTGAGATTTGCGAGCAAGATGACCCATATCTTGCTCAGGATATGTGTTGTTATGGTTATTACGATTGATCAACGGAAAGTTTTGGGAGAATTATGTACAGGTTGGTCATTGTGATTATGTTTTGTAAGCAAGAAGGTAATGTATTGCATTGTTATGTATACTTATCAGTATGATAGTGATTGTCTTGCTTGATGGTTGGGGTTTCTAGATGCAGGTAGGGGAGTGGCTTTCAGTGTGGGGCCAGCGCCCAAAGTGGCTGTCAGGATAACCCATTGAAAGTTGTTAATTAAGTGATAACCTAATAATTAATCTAGGGATTAGGTAGTTTTCACACTAACAAGATAATTGGATGCCTCACTCATGCCTGTAGTGCTCGTTCAGGCTAAGGATGAGATGAGAAGGCCGTGGTTGGCAAAATCAACTTCCTTGTCCTCATGAAAGGAATGTTGATTCCGCATGTGTCACCCTATGGGGCCGGTGTCTAGTGAGAGACTGTCAGAGTAACCATAGATGGGGGTCAGCATCTAGCGAGAGACTGTCACGGTAACCCATGGATAGAGGCCGATGTCTAGCTAGAGGCTGTCAGGGTAACCCATGTTAGGGCCATGCGATGACACTCTCCTTACTGCAGCCTAACATTCCCTAGTTGTACTCTCCCCAGTTGTTAAGTGTTGCCTCTGGAAGTATTGTTGTGTTGCCTCTGGAAGTGAATTTGAGTTGCTTGTGGTGTTGTCATGTGTTGTAATAGAGTCTTGTTTGGTCTTTGTTCCTGTTAGGCAATTGTCTACCTGACTGTATGACGTTTTGGGACCTTATGTTATCTCTTAGCAGGGGGTGGGTGGACCTTAGGGTTCCACATGGTCGGGTGGATGTGCTTTATCTCCATTGGTTTTCCCTTGCCGATGTTCATGTGCGAATAAGATATAGCTTGTGTATCAGACATCAAATCTTGTACCTGTTTATGGAGACAGTTACTATGCTCATGTACTGGCCTATGTATCAAATGATTCATTATGTATGTATTCATATGTATTCAAAAGATGATAATGTAACGATGTAATGTTGTATTCATATGTCGGGAGAAATTGTAACTATGTACTAGATCCTGATGAGTACTTATATGATGTTATGTAGATATAAATGTTTATTGATTTAGTGCATTAGGTTTACAATGAGTTACTGATGTTAATTCATGATGTGTGTTTAATTATGCTAATTGTTTTGTCAAGTAATACAACCATGTTATCTTAGAGGACAAGTCATTAGTTTAAATGATGTGTTAATATTACTTTGTTATTTCTATCTTTAAAAAAAAAAATTTATCCTGTTACATATAGCATAAATGTGTTGTTCTCTAAAGTTTCATGGCAGGGCATTACAAGTAGTTGAGTCCAAGATTTGTGTTTTTTGATAACAATTTGTTTGAATAATGATTCAAACTTTCAAAGTTTCTAACAAGTTAAGAATACCAGAATTTACTATTTTTAGGAAGTCTTTATCAGGGAAGCGGTTGAACCCAAAATTTTTCTCAATTTTTCAAAATATATGTGTTTGGATACCCATTTGTTTGAATAATGATTCAGAACCTTTAAAAATTCAAATGGGCTAAAAATACTAGAATTTACTATTTTTAGTAAGTCTTTATCAAAGAAGCGATTGAGCCTGAAATATTTTTTAATTTTTGAAAATTTGAGTTTTTGGATACCCATTTGCTTGAATAATAATTTAGACCCTTCATAGTTTCCAATGGGCTAAGAATATCATAATTTACTATTTTTAATAAGTCTTTATCAAAGAAGCGGTTGGGCCAGAAAATTTTCTTAATTTTTCTCAATTTTTATTTTTTGGATACCCATTTTTCTTGAATAATGATTCAGAACTTTAAAAGTTTCCAACGGGCCAAGAATACTAGAATTTACTATTTTTAGCAAGTCTTTTCTCAAAGAAACGATTTGAGACCAAAATTTTTCTCAGTTTGTCAAAATTTGTGTTTTTGGATACCGATTTGATTGAATAAAGTTTCTAGACCTTCTGAGTTTCTAACAGGCTAAGAATACCAAAATTTACTATTTTTGCTACGTCTTGATTAGAGAAGCAGTTGACCACAAGATTTGTGTTTTTAGATGCCCATTTGTTTGAATAACGATTCAAAACCTTCAAAGTTTTACAACGAGCTAAGAATACCAAAATTTACTATTTTTATTAAGTATTTATTACAGAAGTGATTTTGCTCAAAATTTTTCCTAATTTTTCAAAATTTATGTTTTTAGATACCCATTTGTTTGAATAATGATTCAGAACCTTAAATCTTTCTAACGCGCTAAAAATACCAGAATTTACTATTTTCAATAAGTCTTTATCAGAGAAGTGGTTGAGCCTGAGATTTGTCTTTTTCGATACCCATTTAATTGAATAATGATTTAGAACATTCAAAGTTTCCAACGAGCTAAGAATATCAGAATTACTAATTTTAGTAAGTCTTTATCAGAGAAGCGGTTGAGTCCAAGATTTGTATTTTTTGATATCAATTTGCTTGAATAATGATTCAAAACCTTCAATGTTTCCAATGGGCTAAGAGTACAAGAATTTACTATTTTTAATAAGTTTTTATCAGTGAATCGATTAAGCTCAAGATTTGTGTTGTTTGATACCCATTTGCTTGAATAATGATTCAAAACCTTCAAAATTTCTAATGGACTAAGAACATCAGAATTTATTATTTTTAGTAGGTCTTTCTCAGATAAGCGGTTGAGCGCAACAGTTTTCCTAATTTTTTAAAATTTATGTTTTTGGATACTCATTTGTTTGAATAATGATTCAGAACCTTTAAAGTTTCAAACGAGCTAAAAATAATAGAATTTACTATTTTTAGTAAGGCTTTATCAAAAAAAGATTCAACGTGAAATGTTCTCTAATTTTTGAAAAATTGTGTTTTTGGATACCCATTTACTTGAATAATAATTTAGAAACTTCATAGTTTCCAATGGGCCAAGATATCAGAATTTATTATTTTTAGTAAGTCTTTATCGAAAAAGTGGTTTGAGCCAAAAAATTTTCTCAATTTGTAGAAATTTACACTTTTGGATACCATTTTTTACTAAGTCTTTATTAGAGAAGTGGTTGAACCTAAGATTTGTGTTTTTGGATACCCATTTGCTTGAATAATAATTTAGAACCTTCAAATTTTCCAATGGACTAAGAATACCAGAATATACTATTTTTAGTAAGTCTTCATCAAAAAAGCAATTGAGCACGAGATTTATATTTTTGGATACCCATTTGCTTGAATATTGATTCAGAACTTTCAAAGTTCTCCAACTGGTTAAGAATACCAGAAATTACTCTTTTTAGTAAGTCTTTATCACAGAAGCAGTTGAGCCTGATATTTGTGTTTTTGGATAAACATTTGTTTGAATAGTGATTCAGAACCTTCAAAGTTTCTGATGGGCTAAGAATACCAAACTTTACTATTTTTAGTAAGTCTTTATCAGACAAACAGTTGAGCCTGAAATTTTCCTAATTTTTTATTTTTTTTGTTTTTAGATACCCATTTGTTTGAATAATGATTTAGAACCTTTAAAGTTTCAAATGGGCTAAGAATACCAGAATATACTATTTTTAGTAAGTCATTATGCAAAAAGCGGCTAAGCCTGAAATGTTTTCTAATTTTTCAAAATTTATGTTTTTGGATACCCATTTTTTTAATAACTCAGAACCTTCATAGTTTCCAACAGGCTAAAAAAACCAGAATTTATTATTTTTTGGATATCTATTTTTTTGAACAATGATTTAGAACATTCAAAGTTTTTAATTCACTAAAATACCAAAATTTACTATTTTTAGTAAGTCTTTATCACATAGGTGAATTAGCCTGAAAATTTTCTCAATTTTTGAAAACTTGTGTTTTTTGATACCCATTTGCTTAAATAATGATTCAGAACCTTTAAAATTTCAAACGGCCTAAGAATATCAGAATTTATTATGTTTAGTAAATATTTATAAAAAAAGTGGTTGAACCCGAAATGTTTTCTAATTTTTCAAAATTTATTGTTTTGGATATTCATTTGCTTGAATAATAATTCAGAACCTTCAAAATTTCCAGTGGGCTAAGAATACCAGAACTTATTATTTCTAGTAACTCTTTATCAGAGAAGCAGTTGAGTATGAGATTTATGTTTTTTGATACCTATTTGCTTGAATAATGATTCAGAACCTTCAAAGTTTCTAATTGACTAAGAATATCAAAATTTACTATTTTTAGTAAGTTTTTATCAGAGAAGCAATTAAGCCCGAGATTTATTTTTTTGAATACCCATTTGCTTGTGTAATGATTTAGAACCTCCAAAGGTTTGAATAGGCTAAGAATACTAGAATTTACTATTTTTAATAATGATTCAAAACTTTCAAAGTTTCCAACAGGTTAAGAATACCAAAATTTTCTATTTTTAGTAAGTTTTTATCACAGAAGTAATTGAGCCCAAGATTTATGTTTTTGGATACCCATTTGCTTGATAGTGATTCAGAACCTTCAATGTTTCCGACGACATAAGAATATCAAAATTTATTATTTTTAGTAAGTATTTATCAAAAAAATGGTTGAACGTGAAATTTTTCCCAATTTTTCAAAATTTGTGTTTTTAGATACCCATTTGTTTGAATAATGATTCAGTACCTTTAAAATTTCAAACGAATATAAGAATTTACTATTTTTAACAAGTCTTTATCAAAAAAGTGGTTTAAGCTTGAAATGTTTTTTAATTTTTTAAAATTTATGTTTATGGATACCCATTTGCTTGAATAATAATTCAGAACCTTCAAAGTATCCAATGGGCTAAGAATACCAGAATTTACTATTTTTAGTAAGTCTTTATCACATAACTGGTTAAGCCTGAGATTTGTGTTTTTGGATACTTGTTTAATTAAATAGTGATTCAGAACCTTCAAAGTTTCCAACGGGCTAAGAATACCAAAATTTATTATTTTTAGCAGGTCGTTTATCAAAGAAACGACTGAGCCTGAAATTTCCTAATTTTTTAAATTTTATGTTTTTCAATACCCATTTGTTTGAATAATGAGCCCAAAATGTTTTCCAATTTTTTAAAATTTATATTTTTGGATACCCATTTTCTTGAATAATAATTCAAAACCTTCATAGTTTCCAACAGGCTAAAAATACCAAAATTTTTTATTTTTTGTAAGTCTTTATTAGAGAAGCAGTTGCGCCTGAAATTTTTCTCAAATTTTCAATTTTTTTTGAAATTTTCAATTGTTTTGTTTTTGGATATCCATTTTTTCTTGAATAATGATTCAAAACTTTAAAAGTTTCTAACGGGCTAAGAATACTAGAATTTACTATTTTTAGTAAGTTTTTATCAGAGAAGCGGTTGACCTCAAAAATTTTCTCAATTTTTCAAAATTTGTGTTTTTGGTTACCGATTTGCTTGAATGAAGATTCGAAACCTTCTAAGTTACCAACAAGTTAAGAATACTAGAATTTAATATATTACTAAGTCTTTATTAGAGAACCGGTTGACCCTAAGATTTGTGTTTTTGGATATAGAATTGCTTGAATAATGATTTAGAACATTCAAAGTTACCAACGGGTTGTGAATACCAAAATTTACTATTTTTAGTAAGTCTTTATCACAGAAGCAATTTAGCCCAAAAAGTTTCCCAATTTTTGAAAACTTGTGTTTTTGGATATCCATTTGCTTGAATAATAATTCAGAACCTTCAAATTTTCCAATGGGTTAAACTACCAAAATTTACTATTTTAAGTAAGTCTTTCTCAGAGAAGTGGTTGAGCCTGAAATTTTATCTTTCTGAATACCCATTTGATTGAATAATTATTTAGAACATTCAAAGTTTCCAACGGGCTAAGAATATCAGAATTTACTATTTTTAGTAAGTCTTTATCAAAGAAGTGATTGAGCCCAAAATTTGTGTTTTTGGATACCCATTTGCTTGAATAATGATTCAAAAGCATCAAAGTTTCCAACAGGCTATGAATACCAGAATTTACTATTTTTAGTAAGTCTTTATCAGAGAAGCTGTTGAGTCAAAGATTGGTGTTTTTGGATACCGATTTGCTTGAATAATGATTCAAAACCTTCAAAGTTTCTAATGGGCTAAAAATACCAGAATTTACTATTTTTAATAAGTCTTTATCGTGGAACCAATTGAGCTTAAATTTTCTTTTAATTTTTCAAAATTTGTGTTTTTGCATACCCATTTGCATTGATAAGGATTTAGAATCTTCAAAGTTTCCAACAAGCTAAGAATATCAGAATTAGCTATTTTTAGTAAGTCTTTATCAGGGAAGTGGTTGAGTTTGAGATTTGTGTTTTTGGATACCCATTTGATTTAATAATGATTCACAACCTTCAAAGTTTCCAATGGGCTAAGAATACCAGAATTTACTATTTTTAGTAGGTCTTTATTAAAGAAGCGGTTGAGCCTGAAAATTTTTCTAATTTTTTAAAATTTGTGTTTTTGGATACCAATGTGCTTGAATAATGATTCAAAATTTACAATTTTTACGAAGTCTTTTTCAGAGAAGCGGTTGACCCTAAGATTTATGTTTTTGGATACCTATTTGCTTGAATAGTGATTCAGAACCTTCAAAGTTTTCCAACAGGTTATGTAGTGCCCCTCACCTTGATTCCGTCAGACTAATAGTACTCCTTGTAGGATTAGATATCATGACGTGAATTCTTTGTTATTACGTTGAGTTGTTTATGGACCTATTTCTTTGATGACAATTGATGATATTGGATTATTGATATTTTATGTTTCATAGTTTGATGGACATATTTGATATAATGGATTAATGTTATTTCTGAGTTTAATGTGATATTTAATTAGGGTTATAATGCTCTAACAATAATTGTTTTACTAGATCATATTGTTATTGATTGTTCTATGTTCTTGTAGACAACTGAATATTTAATTGTGGATGTAGGTGAACAGAACAGTGTCGCATTACTCGTGTCCGAGTACCCTGCCATGCTGCAATTTCTGTTTACTGTGTGCATGTCTTCATGTTGTATATATATGTTTAACTTTGAGGTTTGCTGCAGGATGCAAGTACCGGGCATCGACTCCACCTGAACTAGCAGGTCTGAGCGTGCCCTAGCCAATGGAATTGCTGATGGGAGTTAGCATAAGGTTCCCTAGTTATCCGTCATCCTTGTAGAGGATAAGTCTTCAGTTTTGCATCTAGTCATTGTTCTCAGTTTCGTTTGTCTCCATGGGTTGTCGTCTTGCTTTCTCTGCATGCTTGATGGTCGAGTAATTGCATGATTATGATTGGTTAGTTGTGGTATATAAATAGATAAATTTGATTGTGATTATTAAATAGAATTATAAATAATTATTAGTTGTTATATAACAAATGTATATTAAATATTAAATAAATAAAAATAAATAATAAAGGAGATAAATTAGTGTCATTATAGTTGTGGAATTGTTCTATAATTAATAAAATCAACATGAAAGTAAATATATGTGGCCAAGTAAATAAATGATTAAATAAAGTAATAAATATTTATGAGTTGTTATATATTAATATCAATATAAAATACTGGATTAAATAAAGTAAAAATTATAAGTTGTATTTTATTAAATAAAAGTTACCCTTGAGTAAATAAAAGAATCGGGGTTATATTGTAAGGTTATTAAAAAAATTAAATGATTGTAGGCTGTATTTTCTGTAGACGGTTTGCATTGGATTGTGGGTTTATTCCCTAACGGTGGAGTACATGTAATTAGGGTAGGGGATTCTATATAATAGGTAGAGAGAAGAAGAGGAAGGGAGCGCTTTTGTAAGGGTTTTATTTGCAGATCTGAGTTCCTAACAGTAGCAATTACTGAGGATTCCGTGTGTGCTGATTGGTGTAGAAGACTCTTACTTTTTGGAGCGCAGCCCACATCATCCATTTTGGAGCCGTCTTGCATTGTTTAGTGAGGCTGATCAGTGTAAGGAAGACCTGACATCAATTGGAGGTAGCGATCTGCATTTAATTATAGAGATTGCATGTGTCATTAGCATATCAATCAAGGAAACAACAGTTATTGGCACCATAGACCCTCACTTGAAGACCTCATTGACATCCTTCATCATCACATCGTGGTCAGACCTGACTTGGGTAGAGCTTCGCCTCATTTACATTGTCATTTGACACCATCATGGTATGTTGGAAAGCCTCTTTCATCTCTGTTCTGTAGTAGCTTCATTGTGGATATACGTTGGCTATGATAGGGCCATGATCTTGTTGTGATTAATCCTAGAACAGTCTCAAAATGCTCATGCAAATATGTGTCTTTTGTGCAGTTCATGTTCTTAGTTTAGTCTTCCTCTTAGGTTCTTAGATCTGGTGCACTCATGTTCTTTCTCAGTAGCTGGGTTTGAATAATAATCAGGAATGAATAGTCGAGCATGACATAGGAGCTATTTCAACCCTCTGCAGAGCCATTTTATCTATGGTTTTTTTTTTTCTGTATTCTAGCAATTTTGCACATCAATTCCTTCTTGTGCAGATTTTTCAGAATACTCTTGCAAATATGCCTCTTTTATGGTTCATGTTCATAGTTTAGTCTTACGCATGCAAAGTTGTCACCACATGTGCTAAAAATATGAACAAAACTACAATACTCATATCCACATCATTTCAATGGTGGTGCAAAGACCCACATGAGAGACGCTGCACAAAAGAAAAAAAAATTTAGATATATGACTGTGGCATGCTGAAGTGCAATTCTGCTGTGTATAGTGGAATAATGTTGTTTTAATTGTAGCATTTACTCTTGGACAGGAATCTTTCGAACTAGCCAATATTTCGTCCCTTTCCCACTTTGTGTCCTTCGCTGACTCCCATACTTAGTAGGACGCTGTGTATTCCTGAGTCTTCGATGCGGCACTTCCTCATTAGAGCCATACCTGCTGATAAGCTGCCCCTCACCCTCATTTAAACATATAAATTTCAATTCTACACCACCCATGCTGGACTCATTTTTACGGAGTTCGGTCATCTTTTCGGTGGTTTTCATTGACATTTGACCATATTAATTGGCCAAGTTTTGGACCGAATCAGAGTCCAAGCCCAAATAGAATTTGCAACACCCTTGGGTTTTGACTAATCTTAATTAAAAATACGGTTGCAAGTTTTAAATATTTGTGACATTGAAATTGAAGAAGAGTGTGGTGGAGTTAATGGTGGGGCTTTAGGGTTTGTGGAAGCTAAGTATATATATAGAGGGAGGAGATCTCATATTCATCCATTAATATTTCAAGCACTACCGTCCATATAATATCAGTGAAGAATCGAAGAAATACTTGTGAAACAACAGATGGATCTCGATAAAGTTCTTTGCCTCCGGGACCAAAAATCCATCCATTTATAGATGATATCTGTCACCCTAAACTTAGTGACCTTTCCTCATTCCGCATGAGGAGGACGAAGAAAGTAATTACGCATATCTACACTCCACTGATAATGACATTGCTGTGGACATTGAGAGGGACACAAATAATAGTAATGGCTGTAGTAATGAAGAAGGGAAAAGTAACCCGTTTGGTTTCATGGGGGCAATGCCGTCATTGGAATTGGGGCATGGTTTTTGGATCGATCCATTTAGAAATGGTACCCCAGAGATAGAGGGGGTGTACGAGTGGTTGAAGACGGTGATGTGCCTTCCATTGGCATTGGTGAGGATGGAGTTGTTTAGAGTGGTGTTTGTCTTTTAACCCGCAGCTGCGTATATAATTATTCATCAGATATTTTAGTTACCAATATCGTTTCTAAAGTAGGTTAACCTGGCACACATTTAAACAACTGTAGATGAAAAGTAATAAGGGTTACAAATGTGATCAAGGTATGTATAGTTTATATCCATTAACCCAGCATGACTGCGTGCGCAACTAGTATGGTCAAACATGCACACATAATGCCCACGGTAGTTGAAATGCAATTAAGGGTTTCATAGTGATTGAGTTATGTATAGCTCTCACTTATTTACTACAGGATGTAGGAACAACATACATTCAATCTACGGAAGGTTGAATCTGCAAATGTTAATCTCTCTAAAGTTCATGCTTACAGAAATTTCTCTGAACAATTCTCTAAAACCTAACCCGGAGTGGCATCTTCAGTCCATAATATATTTAGGGTTCAATGTCTTCGGTACAATAATAATGGTAATATTAATATCAATGTTATTATGGTTATCATTACTATTATAATTCTAATTATTTATCATTATTGTGTATTATTACAACAATAATAATAATTATTATTTTTACTATTATTAGCATTAATTCAAAACAGAAAGATGTTGACCAAATAACCGTTTTTATAATAATGTTATTGAAATTTCATTGTAGGAACGATTAAATTTTATGATAGGATAGTATGTTGTACATAAACATTTGGTGTATTATCATCGTTAATGTAAATTAAATATTATAATTAATTGAGTAATTCATTTACGTTAAATCGTTGAAGTTTATTTGGTCAAACCATTTGCTTTGTCTATAGTTGAGAGAAAAATAATAAAGAAAAATTAGATGATCGGGATTCTATAGTATTAATACAATTGTTGATTAAAAGATTAATGATGGGATTAGAGAGTTGATGTAACTCGGCAATGATTTTATTACGAAGGTTGTCAATAAAAATTTGGCATATAGGTATAAGTTAGGTGTATCTACATTGTATTGAGTTGGAGTTTTAGTATTGACCCTAGAATATTATATTGAATTGAATGATTCAAGTTAATTTGATTAAAAGAAAATCTATGTGACTATATACTAATGGTGGATGAAATTTAATTTAACTAACATTGTTTTAATAAGATTTTGTATAATGGTCTTGTTAAGATAAAATTAGATTAGATTCGAGATTTGTCGTAAAAGTTATTCTTTGGCAAATGGTTGTTTAATTATAAATTGTAAATGTAATTTGTATAAATTGGTCGTTGGTCACAATAAGGTCTGGTCGCCGAGGATAGTTTTCCAGAGGCCTCGAATGTTATGTCTTGTTTTCACGTGGTATGTTGTAAATGCATGAAGCTGTGTAAAAGGTCCTTCATGGATGTTATGAATTATTTATTTGTCGAGATGTTGTGTTGAAATGGACGATGGGGAGACATTGGTATCTGTAAAGGAGAGTTTTGCTCATGATTTGCTCACTTGGAAGATATGGACAATGTTTTGTTAGTTGACCTTGTCACTAAGACGACATGCAAGATGGTGAATTCCTTGCATTGCTATATACATATGTTGATATGAGGATAATTGTGTGCAAGATGGTTGATTCCTTGCATGGTTCTTGTATCCTCGTTGTCTTGATGATGTTTTCTATGCTTGTTGAGTGGGGTTTTCTAGTTGCAGGTAGGGGAGTGGCTCTCAATGGGGGCCAGAGCCCAAAAGCCCAAAAGTGGCGTCCAGGACAACCCATGTGGGAGTTTGTTAACTCAGTGATAACCTAAATAATGAATTAGGGAGTGGGGTAGTTAATCACACATAAATAAAGATAAGTGGATGCTTCACTCATGGCTCAAATGCTCATTTAGGCTTGAGATGAGTTGAGAAGGCCTGGAATGGCAAGATCAACTACCTTGTCCTCATGAAAGGTATGTTGATTCCGCATGAGTGTTGTATGGGGGCCGGGAGTCGGAAGAGGCTACCAGGACAACCCAAGATGGGGGCTGGGGCCTAGGAAGGCTTGCCAGGACAACCCATGACAAGCCATGTGATGACACTCCTCCCTACTGCAGCCTAGCATTCCCTAGTTGTACTCTCCCCATTCGTTATGTGGTTGCCTCTGGAAGTGTTGTTAAGTTGTTTGTGTTAATGACTTGTGTTGTTGGAGTTATGTGTTGTCTTGTTCTTATAGTCTACTGTCTACCTGACTGTATGTTGTAGTGGGAACCTTATGTTAACTCCTAGCTCGGGGGGTGGACCTTAGGGTTCCACATGGTCGGGTGGAAGAGCTTTTATCCATTGGTTTATTCTCCTTGCTATTGCTTGTGTGTGAGGATGTTGTATCGTGTGTATCAGCCGTCAGATCTTGTATCAGGTATGAGGTAAGTGATTTGTATTCATGTACTTGTCTGTGTATCAGTTGATTTATAATGTATGTGATCAGAAGGTGTTAAGTAACAATGCAATGATGTACCCATGTGTGAAAAGAAATTGTAACTACATACTAGATCCTGATGATTATTCATCTGATGTTATGGAAGTGTAAATGTTTATTGATTTAAAGCTCAGAATGATCTATTAATGTTAGATAAGGATGTATGTCATATTTTGTTGTTTGATTTGACAAGTAATGCTCCCATGATATCTTAGAGAACTAGTTGATAGTTTAGTGATGTGCAATGATGTGTTAAACATTACTTTATTCTTTTTTTAAAAAAAAATTATTCCGTTTTTGCATAGCGTAGAGGTGTTGTTCTCTAAGGTGTTCGTGCGGGGCGTTACAGGTTACGAATACCATAATTTACTATTTTTTATTAAGTCTTTATCACAGAAGCAATTTAGCTCGTAATTTTCCTAATTTTTTAAAATTTTAGTTTTTGGATACCCATTTGCTTGAATAACGATTCAGAACCTTCAAGGTTTCCAATAGGCTAAAAATACCAAAATTTAATATTTCTAGTAAGTCTTTATAAGAGAAGTGGTCGAGCTCAAGATTTGTCTTTTTGTATACCCATTTGCTTGAATAATTATTTAGAACATTCAAATTTACCAATAGGATAAGAATATCAGAATTTAATATTTTTAGTAAGTATTTATCACAGAAGCGATTGAGCCCGAGATTTATGTTTTTGGATACCTATTTGTTTGAATAATGATTCAAAACCTTCAAAGTTTCAAATGAGTTAAGAATACCAGAATTTGCTATTTTTAATAAGTCTTTATCAAAGAAGTGATTCACACCTCAGAAAAAAATTCTAATTTTTCAAAATTTGTGTTTTTGGATACCCATTTACTTGGATATCAATTCAGAATCTTCAAAGTTTCCAATGGGCTTAAAATACTAGAATTTACTATGTTTAATAAGTCTTTGTTAATGATACAGTGGAGCTCTAGATTTGTGTTTTTGGATACCCATTTTTCTTGAATAATGATTCAGAACCTTCAAAATTTCTAATGGGCTAACATTATCGAAATTTACTATTTTTAGTAGGTCTTTATCAGAGAAGCAATTGAGTCTAAAATTTTTCCCAATTTTTTAAAATTTGTGTGTTTGGATGCCCATTTGCTTGAATAATGATTCAGAACCTTTAAAATTTCAAATGGCCTAAGAATACCAGAATTTATTATTTTTAGTAAATCATTATAAAAAATGGTTTAACCCGAAATGTTTTTCCAATTTTTCAAAATTTGTGTTTTTGGATACCCATTTGTTTGAATAATAATTCAGAACTTTCAAAGTTTTCAATGGGCTAAGAATACCAGAATTTACTATTTTTAGTAAGTCTTTATCAAAGAAGCGGTTGAGTATGAGATTTATGTTTTTTATACCCATTTGTTTGAATAATGATTCAGAACCTTCAAAGTTTTGAACTGACTCAGAATATCAGAATTTATTATTTTTAGTAAATTTTTATCAAAGAAACAATTGAGCCCAAGATTTGTTTTTTTGAATACTCATTTGCTTGAGTAATGATTCAGAACCTCCAAAGTTTCGAACAAGCTAAGAATACCAAAATTTACTATTTTTAATAATGATTCAAAACCTTCAAAGTTTCAAGAATTTACTGTTTTTAGTAAGTCTTTATCATAGAAGCAATTGAGCCTAAGATTTGTGCTTTTGGATACCCATTTTTACTTGAATAGTGATTCAGAACCTTCAATATTTCTGACGAAGTAAGAATATTAGAATTTACTATTTTTAGTAGATATTTATCAGAAAAACAGTTGAACCTAAATTTTTTTTCAATTTTTCAAAATTTGTGTTTTTGGATACCCATTTGTTTGAATAATGATTCAGTACTTTTAAAGTTTCAAACGGGCTAAGAATACAAGAATCTACTATTTTTAATAAGTCTTTATCAAAAAAGTTGTTGAGCCCAAAATATTTTCCAACTTTTTAAAATTTATGTTTATGGTTACTCATTTGCTTGAATAATAATTCAGAACCTTCAAAGTATCCAACAGGCTAAGAATACCAAAATTTACTATTTTTAGTAAGTATTTATCATAGAAGTAGTTAAACCCGAGATTTGTGTTTTTGGATATTCATTTGTTTGAATAGTGATTCAAAACCTTCAAAGTTTCTGATGGGCTAAGAATACTAAAATTTACTATTTTTAGTAAGTCTTTATTAGAGAAATGACTGATCCTGAAATTTTCAAATTTTGTATTTTTGGATACCCATTTGTTTGAATAATGATTCAAAACTTTTAAAGTTTCAAATGAGCTAATAATACCAGAATATACTATTTTTAGTAAGTGTTTATAAAAAAATGGCTGAGCCCAAAATATTTTCTAATTTTTCAAAATTTATGTTTTTGGATACCCATTTGCTTGAATAATAATTCAGAACCTTCATAGTTTCCAACAAGCTAAAAATACCAGAATTTTTTATTTTTTGTAAGTTTTTATTAGAGAAGCAGTTGAGCCTGAAATTTTTCTCAAACTTTCAATTTTTTTTGTTTTTAGATATCCATTTTTTCTTGAATAATAATTCAAAACTTTAAAACTTTCCAATGGGCTAAGAATACTAGAATTTACTGTATTTAGTAATTGTTTATCAGAGAAGCAGTTGAGCTTGAAATTTTTCTCAATTTTTTAAAATTTATGTTTTTGGATACCGATTTGCTTGAAAAAATATTTGAAACATTCCAAGTTTTCAGCAAATTAAGAATACTAGAATTTAATGTATTACTAAGTCTTTATTAGAGAACCGTTTGACCCTAAGGTTTGTGTTTTTGGATACACATTTGCTTGAATAATGATTTAAAACATTCAAAGTTTTCAACGGGTTAAGAATACCAAAATTTACTATTTTTAGTAAGTTTTTATCATAGAGGTGATTTAGCCCAAAATTTTTTCCAATTTTTGAAAACTTGTGTTTTTGGATACCCATTTGCATGAATAGTGATTCAAAACCTTCAAAGTTTCCAATGGGTTAAAAATACTAGAATTTACTATTTTTAGAAAAATTTTCTCAGAGAAGTGGTTGAGCTTGAATATAAGAATTTACTATTTTTAGTAAGTCTTTATCAAAGAAGCGATTGAGCTCGAGATTTGTGTTTTTGGATACCCATTTATTATTATGAATACCATAATTTACTATTTTTAGTAAGTCTATCAGACAAGCTGTTGAGTCCAAAATTGGTGTTTTTGGATACTGATTTGCTTGAATAATGATTCAAAACCTTCAAAGTTTCTAACGGGCTAAAAATACCAAAATTTACTATTTTTAATAAGTCTTTATCGGGGAAGCGATTGAGCTCAAAAATTTTCTTAATTTTTCAAAATTTATGTTTTTGCATACCCATTTGCATGGATAACAATTCAAAATTTTCAAAGTTTCCAACGAGCTAAGAATATCAGAATTTGCTATTTTTAGTAAGTCTTTATCAAGGAACCGGTTGAAGTTTAGATTTGTGTTTTTGGATACCCATTTGATTGAATAATAATTCAAGACCTTCAAAGTTTCCAATGGGATAAGAATAACATAATTTATTATTTTTAGTAGGCCTTAATTAGAGAAGCGGTTGAGCCTGAAATTTTTCTCAATTTTTCAAAATTTGCATTTTTTGATACCCATGTGCTTGATTAATGATTCAGAATTTACTATTTTTATGAAGTCTTTTTCAGAGAAGCAGTTGACCCTAAGATTTATAGTTTTGGATACCCATTTACTTGAATAGTGATTCAGAACCTTCAAAGTTTCCAGCGGGTTAAGAATAGCATAATTTACTTTTTTTTATTAAGTCTTTATCACAGAAGCGATTTATCCCAAAAAATTTTCTAATTTTTTAAAATTTTAGTTTTTGGATACCCATTTGCTTGAATAATCATTCAGAACTTTTAAGGTTTCCAACGGGCTAAAAATACCAAAATTTAATATTTTTAGTAAGTCTTTATAAGATGAGTGGTTGAGCTTGACATTTGTGTTTTTCTATACCCATTTTACTTGAATAATGATTTAGAACATTCAAATTTACCAATAGGCTAAGAATATCAAAATTTAATATTTTTAGTAAGTCTTTATCAGAGAAGCGATTGAGCTCGAGATTTGTGTTTTTGGATAACCATTTATTTGAATAATGTTTCAAATCTTTCAAAGTTTCCAACGAGCTAAAAATACCAGAATTTACTATTTTTAATAAGTCTTTATTAGATAAGTGACTGACATCGAAAATTTTTCCTAATTTTTCAAAAATTGTGTTTTTGGATACCCGCTTGCTTGGATATCGATTCAGAATCTTCAAAGTTTCCAATGGGCTAAGAATACCATAATTCACTATTTTTAGTAAGTCTTTGTCAGGGATACAGTGGAGATCCAGATTTATATTTTTTGATAGGCATTTGCTTGAATAATGATTCAGAACCTTCAAAGTTTCTAATGGGCTAACAATATTAGAATTTGCTATTTTTAGTAGGTCTTTATCAAAGAAGCAATTGAGTTTGAAATTTATTTCAATTTTTTAAAATTTGTGTTTTTGGATACTATTTTGCTTGAATAATAATTCAAAACTTTCAAAATTTTCAATGGGCTAAAAATACCAGAATTTACTATTTTTAGTAAGTCTTTATCAAAGAAGCGGTTCAGTATGAGATTTATGTTTTTTATACCTATTTGCTTGAATAATGATTCAGAACCTTCAAAGTTTCAAACTGGCTAATAATACCAGAATTTACTATTTATAGTAAGTTTTTATCAGAGAAATGATTAAGCCTGAGATTTGTTTTTTGAATACTCATTTGCTTGAGTAATGATTCAAAACCTCCAAAGTTTCAAACAGGCTAAGAATACCAGAAGCAATTTAGCCTGAAATTTTTTCAATTTTTTAAAATTTTAGTTTTTGGATACCCATTTGCTTGAGTAATCATTCAGAACCTCCAAGGTTTCCCAAAAGGTCAAAAATACCATAATTTAATACTTTTAGTAAGTCTTTATAAGAGAAGTGGTTGAGCTCGAAATTTGTGTTTTTGTATACCCATTTGCTTGAATAATGATTTAGAACATTCAGATTTACCAATAGGCTAAGAATATCAGAATTTATTATTTTTAGTAAGTCTTTATCAGATAAGCGATTGAGTGTAAGATCTATGTTTCTGGATACCCATTTGTTTGAATAATGATTCAAAACCTTCAAGGTTTCCAACGAGCTAAGAATACCACAATTTACTATTTTTAATAAGTCTTTATCAAAGAAGTGATTGACTTCAAAAAAATTTCCTAATTTTTCAAAATTTGTGCTTTTGGATACCTATTTGCTTGGATAATGATTTAGAACCTTCAAAGTTTCTAATGGGCTAACAAGATCAAAATTTACTATTTTTAGTAGGTCTTTATCAGAGAAGTAGTTGAGCCTGAAATTTTTCCCAATTTTTCAAAAGATGTGTTTTTGGATACCTATTTGCTTGAATAATGATTCAAAATTTTTAAAATTTCAAATGGCAATTGAGCCCGAGATTTATGTTTTTAGATACCCATTTGCTTGAATAGTGATTTAGAACCTTCAATGTTTCTGACAAGCTAAGAATATCAAAATTTACTATTTTTAGTAAATCTTTATCAGAGAAACGATTGAGCCTGAAATTTTTCTCAATGTTTCAAAATTATGTTTTTGGATACCTATTTGTTTGAATAATGATTCAATACCTTTAAAGTTTTAAACAGGCTAAGAATACCAGAATTTACTATTTTAATAAGTCTTTATCAAAATAGTGGTTGAGCCCGAAATATTTTCCAATTTTTTAAAATTTATGTTTTTGGTTACCCACTTGCTTGAATAATAATTTAGAACCTTCATAGTTTCTAATGAGCTAAGAATACCAGAAATTACTATTTTTAAGTAACTCTTTATCAAATAAGCGGTTGAGCCCGAAATTTATCAGAGAAGCAATTGACCTCAAATTTTTTCTCAATTTTTTAAAACTTGTGTTTTTGGATACCGATTTGCTTGAATACAGATTCAAAGCCTTCTAAGTTTCCAACAGGCTAAGAATACCAGAACTTACTATTTTTAATAACTCTTTATTGGAGAAGTGATTGACCCCAAGATTTGTGTTTTTGGATACACATATTTACTTGAATAATGATTTAGAACCTTCAAAGTTTTTAAGGAGCTAAGAATACCAAAATTTTACTATTTTTAGTAAGTCTTTATCATAAAAGCGATTTGGTCAAAAAATTTTCCCAATTTTTTAAAATTTATGTTTTTGGATTCCTATTTGTTTGAATAATGATTCAGAATCTTCAAAGTTTCCAACGGGCTAAAAATACCACAATTTACTATTTCGGTAAGTCTTTATCAGCGAAGTGGTTGACCACGAGATTTGTTTTTTTGGATACCCATTTGCTTGAATAATGATTTAGAACATTCAAAATTTCCAACATGCTAAGAATATTAGTATTTACTATTTTTTAGTAAGTCTTTATTAGAGAAGCGATTCAGCTCAAGATTTGTGTTTTTGGATACCCATTTGCTTGAATAATGATTCAGAAGCATCAATATTTATAGACTAAAAACTTGCTTCTCTGATAAAAACTTACTAAAAGTAAATTTTGAAAAGAAACAAAAACAAAGGCATCAATTTTCAATCAACATTGTTTTTCGGCAATGCAAGATTGCCCTTACACCTCTGCATGCTTCTGCATCAAGATGAAACTAAGCATCAAATTCTAATACAAATGTTTCTGATCATGCTTAATGATCTATTATCATAAAATAAAATATCTAGACGAAACTGGCCATAAAATTTTATAAGAATTGTTTTCAATCATGCTGAATGATCCATTATTATGAAATAAAGCATCTAGATGAAATCGAGCATAAAATTTTAAAACAAATGTTTATGATCACAAACAATGTTTCATTATCATGAAATAAAGCACCTAGGTGCATCTAAGCATAAAATTTTTAAACAAATGTTTCTGATCACACTCAATGATTTGTTATCATGAAATAAACCAATTAGACAAAACTGAGTGTAAGATTTTAAAACAAACGTTTCTATTCATAATGAATGATCGACTATCATGAAATAAAGAATGTAGATCAAACTGAGCATAAAATTTTAAAACAAATGTTTCTGATCACGTTGAATGATCCATTATCATGAAATAAAGCATCTAGATGAAACTGGGCATAAAATATTCAAACAAATGTTTCTGGTCATGCTCAAACATCCATTATCATGAAATAAAGCATATGGATGAAACTAATCATAAAATTTTAATACATCTTTTCGATCACAGTCAATGATCCATTATCACAAAATACAATCACAGGATGAATCCTCATAAAATTGAAAGTTTAATATCTTGAAATACAGACGCGATCTTGCACTGAAATCTACCAAGAATACTTTATTTTACTATTCTGAAGGTCCCAAATCATTATTCAAGCAAATGAGTATTTGGATTAAGCTCAAAAAAATTTCTTGGATAATGCTTTAGAATCTTCAAAGTTTCCAATAGGCTAAGAATAACTGAATTTACTATTTTTAGTAAGTCTTTATCAGGAAGGTTGTTGAGATTGAGATTTGTGTTTTTGGATACCCATTTGCTTAAATAATGATTCAGAACCTTCAAAATTTCCAATGAGCTAAGGATACCAGAATTTACTATTTTTAGTACATCTTTATCAGAGAAGCGGTTGCACCCCAAATTTTTCAAAATTTATATTTTTATATACTCATTTGGTTGAATAATGATTCAAAACCTTTAAAATTTCAAACAACCTCAGAATACCAGAATTCATTATTTTTAGTAAATCTTTATCAAAAAAATGGTTGAGCCCAAAATGTTTTCTAATTTTTCAAAATTTTGTGGTTTTGGATACATAATTGTTTGAATAATAATTTAGAACCTTCAAAGTTTACAATGGGCTAAGGATACCAAAATTTACTATTTTTAATAAGTCTTTACCAGAGAAGCGTCTAAACAAAAGATTTATGATTTTGGAGACCCATTTGCTTCAATAATGATTGAGAACCTTCAAACTTTCCAACTGGCTAAAATGCCAAAATTTACTATTTTTAGTAAGTTTTTATCAGAGAAACAGTTGATCCCGAGATTTGTTTTTTTGAATACCCATTTGCTTGAATAAAATGATTCAGCACCTTCAGAGTTTCCAGCTAACTAAGAATACCAGAATGTACTATTTTTAATAATGATTCAGAGCCTTCAAAGTTTCCAACAGGCTAAGAATACCATAATTTACAATTTTTAGTAATTCTTTATCACAGAAGCGATTGAGCCTGAGATTTATGTTTTTGGATACCCATTTACTTGAATAGTGATTTAGAACCTTCAGAGTTTAAGACAGGCTAAGAATATCAGAATTTTCTATTTTTAGTAAGTCTTTATCAGAGAAACAATTGAGCTCGAATTTTTTCCAATTTTTAAAAATTTGAGTTTTTTGATACCCATTTGTTTGAATAATGTTTCAAAACCTTTAAAGTTTGAAATGGGCCAAGAATAGCAGAATCTATTATTTTTAATAAGTCTTTATCAAAAAAGCGGTTGAACTCAAAAATTTTCATAATTTTTCATTTTTTTTTGTTTTTGATACCCGTTTGCTTGAATTAATGATTCAGAACTTTAAAAGTTTCCAATGAGCTAAGAATACCAAATTTACTATTTTTAGTAAGTCTTTATCAGATAAGCAGTTGAGCCCAAAATTTTTCTCAATTTTTCAAAATTTGTGTTTTTTGATACTGATTTGCTTGAATGAAGATTCAAAACCTTCTAAGTTTCCAACAGACTAAGAATACCAAAATTTACTATTTTTACTGAGTCTTTAACAAAGAAGCGATTGATCTCAGGATTTGTGTTTTTGGATACCCATTTGCTTGAATAATAATTCAAAACCTTCAAAGTTTCCAACAGGCTAAGAATACAAGATTTTACTATTTTTAGTAAGTCTTTTATCGTAGAAGTGATTTAGCCTAAATTTTTTTTCAATTTTTCAAAATTTGTGTTTTTGGATACCCATTTGCTTGAATAATGATTCAAAACCTTCAAGATTTCCAACAGGTGAAAAATACTAAAATTTACTATTTTTAGTAATACTTTATCAGAGAAGTGGCTGAGCCTGAGATTTTTGTTTTTGGATACCCATTTGCTCGAATAATGATTTAAAACATTCAAAGTTTCCAATGGGCTAAAAATATCAGAATATACTATTTTTAGTAAGTCTTTATCAAATAATCAATTGAGCTTGATATTTGGGTTTTTGGATACCCATTTGCTTGAATAATTATTCGGAACCATCAAAGTTTCCAACGGGCTAAGCATACCAGAATTTACTATTTTTAATAAGTCTTAATAAAAGAAGCGATTGCGCCTAAGATTTGTGTTTTTTGATACCCATTTGATTGAATAATGATTCAAAACCTTTCAAATTTCCAACGGGTTAAGAATACCAGAATTTACTATTTTTAATAAGTCCTTATCAAAGAAGCCATTGAGCTCAAAAATTTTCCTAATTTTTCAAAATTTGTGTTTTTGGATACCCATTTGCTTGTGTAATGATTTAGAATCTTCAAAGTTTTCAACAGGCTAAGAATACCAGGATTTACTATTTTTAGTAAGTCTTTATCAGGGAAGCGATTGAGCTCGAGATTTGTATTTTTTGAATACCCATTTGCTTGAATAATGATTCAGAACATTCAAGGTTTCTAATGGGCTAAGAATACTAGAATTTACTATTTTGAGTAGGTCTTTATCAAAGAAGCGGTTGAGCCCAAAATTTTTCCTAATTTTTCAAAATTTGTGTTTTTGGATACCCATTTGTTTGAATAATGATTCAGAAGCTTTAAAGTTTCAAATGGACTAAGAATACCAGAATATACTATTTTTAGTAAGTCTTTATCAAAGGAGTGGTTGAGCCCGAAATGTTTTCCAATTTTTTAAAATTTATGTTTTTGGAAACCCATTTGCTTGAATTATAATTCAAAACCTTCATAGTTTCTAACAGGGTAAGAATACCAGAATTTACTATTTTTAGTAAGTTTTTTATCAGAGAAGTGGTTGAGCTCGAGATTTGTGTTTTTGGATACCCATTTGTTTGACTAACGATTCAAAACCTTCAAAGTTTCCAATGGGTTAAGAATACCTCAATTTACTATTTTTAGTAGGTCTTTATCAGAGAATCGATTGAGCCCAAAATTTTCCCAAATTTTTCAAAATTTCTATTTTTCGATACCCATTTCCTTGAAAAATTATTCAGAACCTTTAAATTTTTAAACGGCCTGAGAATATCAAAATTTATTATTTTTAGTAAATATTTATGAAAAAAGTGGTTGAACCTGAAATATTTTCCAATTTTTTTAAAATTTGTGTTTTTGGATACCTATTTGCTTGAATAATAATTCAGAACCTTCAAAGTTTACAATGGGCTAGGTATACCAGAATTTACTATTTTTAATAGGCATTTATCAGAGAAGTGGTTGAGCACAAGATTTATGTTTTTGGATACCCATTTGCTTGAATAATGATTTAGAAGTATCATAGTTTCCAACAGGGTATGAATACCAGAATTTACTATTTTTAATAATTTTTTTTATCAGAGAAGTGGTTGAGCTTGAGATTTATTTTGTTAATACCAGTTTGCTTGAATAGTGATTCAAAATCTTCAAATTTTCAAAAGGGCTAATAATGATCATTGGTCCCTGTGCCATCCCCTCTAGTATTTAGCATCCTTGTTTCTGCAAATTACCCCACTTTTCTCTTCTCTTGCTCTTTCTCCTGATAATGGATCATTGAGTATGATCTGAAATGTTGAGGAAAAAACTCATACACAGTTAAATCCTAAAGCATTAATCTACATTCATTATGGACTGTAGAAATATGACTTCTATCAAGCTACGAATACTAAAATTTATTATTTTTAATAAGTCTTTATCAGAGAAATGGTTGAACTCAAATTTTTTTTCAATTTTTTAAAATTTATGTTTTTGAATACCCATTTGTTTGTATAATGATTCAAAACATTTAAAGTTTCAAGAAATATTTTCCAATTTTTTAAAATTTGTGTTTTTGGATACCATTTTCTTGAAATAATATTTCAGAACCTTCATAGTTTCTAACGGGCTAAGAATACCAAAATTTACTATTTTTTGTAAATATTTATCAGAAAAGCGGTTCAGCCCGAAACTTTTTTCAATTTTTCAAAATTTTTGTTTTTGGATACCCATTTCCTTAAATAATGACTCATAACTTTAAAAGTTTCCAACGGGCTAAGACTATGAAAATTTACTATTTTTAGTAAGTCTTTATCAAAGAAATGGTGGAGACCAAAAATTTTCTCAATTTTTAAAATTTGTGTTTTTGGATACCGATTTGCTTGAATAAAGATTTGAAACCTTCTAAGTTTCTAACAGGCTAAGAATACCAGAATCTACTATTCTTACTAAGTCGTTATCAGAGAAGAGGTTGACCCCAAGAGTTGTGTTTTCTGATATCCATTTGCTTGAATAATGATTCAGAACCTTCAAAGTTTCCAATGGGCTAAAAATACCAGAATTTACTATTTTTAGTAAATCTTTATCAAAAAAATGATTTAGCCTGAAATTTTTCTCAATTTTTTAAAATTTGTGTTTTTTGATACCCATTTGCTTAAATAATGATTCAGAACCTTCAAGATTTCTAACATCCTAAAAATACCAGAATTACTATTTTTAGTACTTGTCTTTATCAAAGAAGTGGTTGAGCCCAAAATTTGTGTTTTTGAATACCCATATGCTTAAATAATGATTTAGAACATTCAAACTTTCCAATGGGCTAAGAATATCATAATTTACTATTTTTAGTAAGTCTTTATTAGAGAAGTGATTAAGCCCGATATTTATGTTTTTGGATACCCATTTGCTTGAATAGTGATTCATAACCATCAAAGTTTTTAATAGGCTAAGAATACCAGAATTTACTATTTTTAGTAAGTCTTGATTAGAGAAGTTGAGCCCAAGATTTATATTTTTTGATACCCATTCACTTGAATAATGATTCAAAACCTTCAAAGTTTCCAACGTGCTAAGAAAACCAGAATTTGCTATTTTAATAAGTTTTTATTAGAGAAGCGATTGAGCTCGAAAATCTTCGTAATTTTTCAAAATTTGTGTTTTTGGATAACTATTTGCTTGGATAATGATTTAGAATCTTAAAAGTTTATAACAGGCTAAGAATAATAGAATTTACTATTTTTATTAAATCTTTATCAGGGAGGTGCTTGAGCTCAAGATCTATGTTTTTAGATACTCATTTGCTTGAATAATGATTTAAAACCTTCAAAGTTTCTAATGGGCTAAGAATACCAGAATTTACTATTTTAGTAGGTCTTTATCAGAGAAGCGATTGAGCCTGAATTTTTTTCCAATTTTTCAAAATTTGTGTTTTTGGATACCCATTTCGTTGAATAATGATTCAGAACCTTTAAAATTTCAAATGGCCTAAGAATACAAGAATTTATTATTTTTAGTAAATTTTTATCAAGAAAATAGTTGAGCCCAAAATATTTTCCATTTTTTTAAAATTTGTGTTTTTGGACACCCACTTGCATGAATTATAATTTAGAACCTTCAAAGTTTCCAATGGGCTATGCCAGAATTTACTATTTTTAAAAAGTCTTTATCAGAGAAGCAGTTGATCATGAGATTTATGTTTTAGGATACCCATTTGCTTGAATAATGATTCAAAACCTTCAAAGTTTCCAACTGGCTAAGAATACAGGAAATTACTATTTTTAGTAAGTTTTTATCAAAGAAATGGTTGAGCCCAAGATTTTTTTTTTCTGAATACCCATTTGTTTGAATAATGATTCAAAACCTTCAAAGTTTCCAACGGGCTAAGATTACCAGAATTTACTATTTTTAATAATGATTCTGAACCTTCAAAGTTTTCAATGAGCTAAGAATACCAGAATTTACTATTTTTAGTAAATCTTTATCACAGAAGCGTTTGAGCCCAAGATTTATGTTTTTCGATACCTATTTGCTTGAATAATGATTTAGAACCTTCAAAGTTTCCAACTAACTAAGAATACCAGAATTTACTATTTTTTGTAGGTCTTTATCAGAGAAGCGTTTCAGCCTGAGATTTGTGTTTTTGGATACCCATGTGCTTGAATAATGATTCAAAACTTTCAAAGATTCCAACGGGCTAAGAATACTAGAATTTATTATTTTTAATAGGTATTTACCAAAGAAGCGATTGAGCTCGAGCTTTGTGTTTTTGGATACCAATTTGCTGAAATAATGATTTAGAACCTTCAAAGTTTCCAACAAGCTAAGAATACCATAATTTACTATTTTTAGTAAGTCTTTATCAAAGAAGTGGTTAAGCCCAAGATTTGTGTTTTTGAATACCCATTTGCTTCAATAATGATTCAGAACCTCCAAAGTTTCCAATGGGCTAAAATATCAGAATTTACTATTTTTAGTATTTCTTTATCAGAGAACCAATTAAGCCCTAAATTTTTGCCATTTTTTCAAAATTTATATTTTTGGATATCCATTTGTTTGAATAATGATTCAGAATTTTCAAAGTTTCCAAAGGGCTAAGAATACCAGAATTTACTATTTTTAGTAAGTCTTTATGATAGAAGCAATTGAGCCCGAAATTTTTCTTAAATTTTTAAAATTTGTGTTTTTGGATACTCATTTACTTGAATAATGATTTAAAACCTTCAAAGTTTCCAATGGGCTAAGAATACTATAATTTACTATTTTTAGTAAGTCTTTATCAGAGAAGCGGTTCAACCCAAGATTTGTGCTTTTGGATACCGATTTGGTTGAATAATGATTTAGAACCTTCAAATTTTCCAATGGGCTATGAGTACTAGAATTTACTATTTTTAGGTAGTATTTATCAAAGAAGCAATTGAGCCCAAATTTTTTCCCAATTTTTCAACATTTATGTTTTTGGATACCCATTTGCTTGAATAATGATTCAAAACCTTCAATGTTTCCAACGGGTAAGAATACTAGATTTTACTGTTTTAGTGAGTATTTATTAGAGAAGCGGTTGAGGCCGATATTTGTGTTTTTAGATACCATTTGCTAAAATAATGATTCAGAACCTTCAAAGTTTCCTACGAGTTAAGAATATTAGAATTTATTATTTTTAGTAATTCTTTTATCAGAGAAGATGTTGAGGACAAGATTTTTCCTAAATTTTAAAATTTACTTTTTTGGATACTCATTTACTTGAATAATGATTTAGAACCTTCAAAGTTTCTAATGGGCTATGAATACCAAAATTTAGTATTTTTATTAAGTCTTTATCAGAGAAGTAGTTGAGCCTGAGATTTATCAATTATCTTGAAATAAAGCATCTAGATGAAACCAAACATAAAATTTTAAAGAAAATGTTTCATATCCGATGCTTCATTATCATGAAATAAAACATTTAGGTGTATATAAGCATAAAATTTTAACACAAATATTTCTTATCACAATCAATGATTCGTTATCATGAAATAAAGCATCTAAATGAAACTAAGTGTAAGATTTCAAAACAAATATTTTTTATCACACTGAATGATCGAATATTATGAAATAAAACATCTAGATGAAACTGACCGTAAAAGTTTAAGACAAATACTTCCGATCAGAATAAATGATCCATTATTGTGAAATAAAGCATCTAGACGAACCTGAGTGTGAAATTTTTAAAGAAATGTTTCTAATCACGCTCAATCATCTATTATCATGAAATAAAACATATGGACGAAACTAATTGTAGAATTTTAAGACAAATATTTCCGATCACACTCAATGATCCATTATCACGATATACAATCAGAGGATGAATCCTCAAAAATTGAAACTTTAATATCTTGAAATCTAGACACGATCTTGACCTGAAATCTACTAGGAATGCTTATTTTATTATTCCCAAACCTTACAAAAACAATTGGAATCAACCACTTCTCTGACAAAGACTTACTAAAAATAGTAAATTCTGGTAATCTTAGCCCGTTGGAAACTTTGAAGGTTTTGAATTATTATTCAAGAAAATGGGTATCCAAAAACACAAATTTTGAAAACAACAAAAACAAAGGCATCAATTTTGAATAAACATTATTTTTGGTTGATACAGGATTGCCCTTACACCTCTAGATATTGCTGCATCAAAATGAAACAAAGCATCAAATTTTAAAACAAATGTTTCTGATCATGCTTAATGATCTATATTATGAAAGAAAGCATCTAGATGAAACTCAGCGTAAAATATTATAAGAATTGTTTCTAATCATGTTGAATGATCCATTATTATGAAATAAAGCATCTAGAGGAACCAGAGCATAAAATTTTGAAGCAAATATTTTTGATCACACATAATGTTTCAATATCATGAAATAAAGCATCTAGGTGCGTCTAAGCATAAAATTTTAAAACAAATGTTTCTGATCACACTTAATGATTTGTTATAATGAAATAAAGCATCTAGATGAAACTAAGTGTAAGATTTTAAAACAAACATTTTTTATCTCACTGAATGATCCAATATCATGAAATAAAACATCTAGATGAAACTGAGCATAAAATTATAAAACAAATATTTCTGATCATGTTGAATGATCCATTATCATGAAATAAAGCATCTAGATGAAACTAAGTGTAAAATTTTCAAACAAATGTTTCCGATCACGCTCAATCATCCATTGTCATGAAATAAAGCATATGGACGTAACTGATTGTAAAATTTTAAGACAAATGATTTTCATCACACTTAATGATCCATTATTATGAAATAAAATCAGAGGATGAATCCTCACAAAATTGAAACTTTAATATCTTTAAATCCAAATGCTATCTTGAGCTAAAATTTACCAGGAATTCTTATTTTACTATTTCAAAGCTTTGGGGAAAACTTCAGGCTCAACCGCTTCTCTGATAATGACTTACTAAAAATAGTAAATTCTGATATTCTTAGCCCTTTGGAAACTTTGAAGGTTCTGAATCATTACTCAAAAAAATGTGTATCCAAAAACACAAATTTTGGAAATATATGAAAACAAAGGCATCAATTTTGAATCAACATTATTTTTGGGTGATGCAAGATTGCCCTTACATATCTAGATGCTCCTGCATCAAGATGAAAGTAAGTGTTAAATTTTAAAACAAATGTTTTTGATCATGTTCAATGATCTATTGGCATGAAATAAAGCATCTAGACTAAATTAAGCATAAAATTTTATAAGAATTGTTTCCAATCATGTTGAATGATCAATTATCATGAAATATAGCATCTAGATGAAACCGAGCATAAAATTTTAAAGCAATTGTTTCTGATCACACACAATGTTTCGTTATCATGAAATATTAAAGCATCTAGGTGCATCTAAGTATAAACTTTTAAAACAAATATTTTTTATCACACTCAATGATTCGTTATCATGAAATAAAGCATCTAGATGAAACTGAGTGTAAGATTTTAAAACAAATGTTTTTGATCACACTAAATGATTGAATATAAAGTATCTAGATGAAACTAGGTGTAAAATTTTAAAACAAATGTTTCCGATCACATTAAACGATCCATTATCAGGAAATAAAACATCTAGACGAAACTGAGTGTAAAATTTGCAAACAAATGTTTTCGATCATGCTCAATCATCCATTATCATGAAATTTAGCATATGGATGAAACTTCTCGTAAAATTTTAAGACAAATGTTTCTAGTCACACTCAATGATCCATTATCATGAAATACAATCAGAGGATGAATGCTCACAAAATTGAAACTTAATATCTTAAAATCCAGACGCGATCTTGAGTTTAAATCTACCGAGAATGCTTATTTTACAATTTCAAAGCTTTGGGAAAATTTTTAGGCTCAACTGCTTATCTGATAAAGACTTACTAAAAATAATAAATTCTGGTATTCTTAGCCCATTAGAAACTTTGAAGGTTAAAAATTATTATGCAAGCAAATGGGTATCCAAAAACACAAATTTTGAAAAAAAACAAAAACAAAGGCATCAATTTTGAATCAACATTATTTTTGGGTGATACAAGATTGCCCTTACACATCTAGATGCTCCTGCATCAATATGAAACTAAGCGTCAAATTTTAAAACAAAGGCTTCCGATCATGCTCTATGATCTATTATCATGAAATAAAGAACCTAAATGAAACTGAGCGTAAATTTTTATAAACATTTTTCCAATCATGTTGAATGATCTATTATCATGAAATAAAGCGTCTAGATGAAATTGAAAATAAAATTTTATAGCAAATATTTCCAATCACACAGAATGTTTCATTATACTTAATAAAGCATCGAAGCGTAAAATTTTTAAACAAATGTTTCTAATCACACTCAATGATTCGTTATCATAAAATAAAGCATCTAGACAAAACAAAGTGTAAGTTTTAAAATAAACATTTCTGATCACACTGAATGATTCAATATCATGAAATAAAGCATCTAGATGAAACTGATCGTAAAATTTTAAAACAAATATTTTTGATCATGTTGAATGATCCATTATCATGAAATAAAGCATCTAGAAGAAACTGAGGGTAAAATTTTAAAACAAATATTTTTAATCACGTTGAATGATTGATTATCATGAAATAAAGCATCTAAACAAAACTGAGGTTATAATTTTTAAACAAATGTTTCTGATTGTGCTCTATCATCCATTATCATGAAAAAAAACATATGGACAGAATTGATCTTAAAATTTTAAGACAAATATTTCTGATCACACTCAATGATGCATTACCATGAAATACAAGCAGAGGATGAATCCTCAAAAAATTGAAACTTTAATATCATGAAATCCAGATGCGATCTTGAGCTGAAATCTAAAAAGAATTCTTAATTTACTATTCTGAATCTCTAGGGAAAATTTTGGGCTCAACCGCTTCACTGATAAAGACTTACTAAAAATAGTAAATTTTGGTATTCTTAGCTTGTTTGAAAGTTTGAAGGTTCTGAATCATTATTCACGCAAATGGGTATCCAAAAACACAAATTTTGAATCAACATTCATTTTGGGTGATGCAAGATTGCCCTTTCACCTCTAGATGCTCTTGCATCAAGTTGAAACTAAGTGTCAAATTTTAAAACAAATGTTTCTGATCTTGCTCAATGAACTATTATCATGAAATAAAGCATCCAGATGAAACTAAGCGTAAAATTTTATAAGAATTATTTCCAATCATGTTGAATGATCTATTATAATGAAATAAAATATCTACATGAAACCAAGCATAAAATTTTAAAGCAAATGTTTCTGATCACACACAATGTTTCATTATCATGAAATAAAGCATCTAGATGCATCTAAGCATAAAATTTTGAAACAAATGTTTCTAATCATGCTCAATGATTTGTTATCATGAAATAAAATATCTAGACAAAACTGAGTGTAAAATTTTAAAACAAATGTTTCAAATCACACTGAATGATCCAATATCATGAAATAAAGTATCTAGATGAAACTGAGTATAAAATTTTAAAACAAATGTTTCTGATCACGTTGAATGATCCATTATCATGAAATAAAGCATCTAGATGAAATTGAGCGTAAAATTTTCAAACAAATGTTTCCAATCATGCTCAATCATCCATTATCATGAAATAAAGAATATGGACCAAACTGATCGTAAAATTTTAAGACAAATGTTTCTGATCACACTCAATGATCCATTATCACGAAATACAATCAGAGGATGAATCTTCACAAAATTGAAACTTTAATATTTTAAAATCTAGATGTGATCTTGAGCTGAAATCAACCAAGAATGCTTAGTTTACAATTTCGAAGCTTTGGGGAAAATTTTGGGCTCAACCGCTTCTCTAATAAAGACTTACTAAAATAGTAAATTCTAGTATTCTTAGCATGTTGGAAACTTTAAAGGTTCTGAATCATTATTCAAGAAAATGAGTATTTAGAAGCACAAATTTTGAAAAGAAACAAAAAAAGGGACTTAATTTTGAAGCAACATTGTTTTTGGGTGATGCAAGATTACCCTTACACCTATGGATGCTCATGCATCAAGATGAAACTAAGCATCCAGTTTTAAAACAAATGTTTCCAATCATGCTCAATGATCTATCATAATGAAATAAAACATCTAGATGAAACTGAGCATAAAGTTTTGTAAAAATTGTTTCCAATCATGTTGAATGATTATCATGAAATAAAGCATCTAGATGAAACCAAGCATAAAATTTTAAAGAAAATGTTTCTGATCACACACAATGTTTCCTTATCATGAAATAAAGCATCTAGGTGAATCTAAGCTTAAAATTTTAAAACAAATGTTTCTGATCACAGCCAATGATTCATTATCATGAAATAAAGTATCTAGATGAACTGAGTGTAATATTTTAAAACAAATGTTTCTAATCACACTAAATGATCCAATATCATCAAATAAAGCATCTAGATGAAACTAGGCGTAAAATTTTAAAACAAATGTTTCTGATACATTGAATGATCCATTATCATGAAATAAAGCACCTAAATGAAACTGAGCATAAAATTTTCAAATAAATATTTCTGATCATGCTTAATTATCCATTATCATTAAATAAAGCATATGGATGAAAATGATCATAAAATTTCTAGACAAATGTTTCCAATCACACTCAATGATCCATTATCACAAAAAAAAATTAGAGGATGAATCCTCACAAAATTGAAACTTTAATATCTTGAAATTCAAATGCGATCTTGAGCTGAAATCTACCAAGAATGCTTATTTTACTATTTTGAAGCTTTGGGAAAAAATTTAGGCTCAACCACTTCTCTGATAAATACTTACTAAAAATAGTAAATTATGGTATTCTTAGCCCGATAGGAACTTTGAAAGTTTCAAATCATTATTCAAGTAAATGGGTATCTAAAAACATAAATTTTGAAAAGAAATGAAAAAAAATGCATCAATTTTGAATCAACATTGTTTTTGGGTGATGCAAGATTGCCCTTACACCTCTAGATGCTACTGCATCAAGATGAAACTAAGCGTCAAGTTTTAAAACAAATGTTTTTGGTCATGCTCAATGATCTATTGTCATGAAATAAAGCATCTAGATGAAACCGAGCAAAAAAATTTTAAGCAAATTGTTTCAATCACACATAATGTTTCATTATCATGAAATAAAGTATCTAGGCACATCTAAGCGTAAAATTTTAAAACAAATGTTTCTGATCACACTCAATGATTTGTTATCATGAAATAAAGCATCTAGATGAAACTGAGTGTAAGATTTTAAAACAAACATTTCTAAACACACTGAATGATCCAATATCATGAAATAAAGCATCTAGGTGAAATTGAGCGTAAATTTTTCAAACAAATCTTTCTGATCAGGTTGAATGATCCATTATCATGAAATAAAGCGTCTAGACGAAACTGAGTGTAAAATTTTCAAACAAATGTTTCTAATCACGCTCAATCATCTATTATCATGAAATAAAGCAAATGGATGGAACTAATCGTAAAATTTTAAGACAAATGTTTTTGAGCACACTTAATGATGCATTATCATGAAATACAATCAGAGGATGAATCCTCACAAAATTAAAACTTTAATATCTTGAAATCCAGACGCGATCTTGAGCTGAAATATACAAAGAATGCTTATTTTACTATTTTAAAGTTTTGGAGAAAATTTTGGGCTCAACCGCTTCTATGGTAAAGACTTACTAAAAATAGTAAATTCTAGTATTCTTAGCCCATTGGAAACTTTGAAGGTTCTAAATCATTATTCAAGTAAATGGGTATCCAAAAACACAAATTTTGAAAAGAAATGAAAACAAATACATCAATTTTGAATCAACATTATTTTTGGGTGATGCAAGATTGCCCTTACACCTTTAGATGCTCTTGCATTAGGTTGAAACTAAGCGTCAAATTTTAAAACAAATGTTTCCGATCATGCTCAGTAATTTATTATCATGAAATAAAGCATCTAGACGAAACTGAGCATAAAATTTTATAATAATTGTTTCCAATCATGCTGAATGATCCATTATCATGAAATAAAGCATCTAGATGAAACCGGACATAAAATTTTAAAGCAAATGATTCCAATCACACACAATGTTTCATTATCATGAAATGAAGCATCTAGATGCATCTAAGGGTAAAATTTTAAAACAAATATTTTTTATCACACTCAATGATTTGTTATCATGAAATAAAGCATCTAGATGAAACTGAGTGTAAGATTTTAAAACAAATATTTCTAATCACACTAAATAATCCAATATCATGAAATAAAGCATCTAGATGAAACTAAGAATAAAATTCTAAAAAAAATGTTTCCGATCACGTGAATGATCCATTATCATGAAATAAAGCATCTAGATGAAACTGAGCATAAAATTTTAAAACAAATCTTTCTGATTAAGTTGAATGATCCATTATCATGAAATAAAGCATCTAGACGAAACTGAGTGTAAAAGTTTCAAACAAATGTTTCCGATAATGCTCAATCATCCATTATCAGGAAATAAAGTAGATAGACGAAACTAATCATAAAATTTTAAGACAAATGTTTCTGATCACACTCAATGATCCATTATCACAAAATACAGTCAGAGGATGAATCCTCACAAAATTTAAACTTGAATATCTTGAAATCCAGACACGATCTTGAGCTGAAATCTACCAAGAATGCTTATTTTACTATGCTGAAACTTTGGGGAAAATTTTGTGCTCAACCGCTTTTCTAATAAATACTTACTAAAAATAGTAAATTTTGGTATTCTTAGCCTATTGAAAACTTTGAAGGTTTTTAATCATTAGGCTAAGTGCAAGATCATGATGGGCCAAACAGTGGCAATGAAAAAAAAACTTGCTAAATGAAAAAGTGCTAACATTTAGACTAATATTTAGATTTGGATGGAAAGGGGGTCAATATTTCTAACTCAAATATGGATTCCCTCCAAAAATGCCTTGGGACCACCTCATATTAAGGAAAATGGGAGTCCCAAAACTTGCCAAAGAAACTTAAAATTAAAAGAGTTTATAGAGGAAGCTATTGAGATTCTAAAAATATAATATACGCCTCATAATAATTTTATAGGTAATTATTATTAATTTTCTACATACACTATGTTTGATTTCCTTATAGATATACATTATGAAAAACATCCATTACCTTCAACATATTAATCATTTTTTAAATACAAAAGATGCGTCACATTCTAGGATTTATTGGGTATACATTAAAATTTTGAAAACATCACAGTATAAAATTCATAAATAATTAGTTATTTACTTAAAAAATTCAAAAAAATATGCATCACATCCGCTCATGTGTCGTTTACTTCAATTAAAATCTTGGAGGAAAAATATTATCTTTTTCTCATACTTAGGTTGGCTGAAATGCCACTTACTTTTTACATTTTTTTTGAAAAATTTAGTAGTACCTCATTGAAATATCTAATTTTCACCAAACTATTTTTTAAATTTTGAAAAAAAGGTAATATCCCATAAACTACATTCAATTTCTTACAACTTTTATTGCTACCTTATTTCTAGATTATGTAGATAACTCATTCAATTTTTGACATGAAGTTACTTAAGTCTATTTTTCACATTTACATTGCCACTTAGGGGTAGTGTTTGGCCCATCATAATCCTGCACTTACCCATTATTCAACCAAATGGGTATCCAAAGACACAAATTTTAAAAAGAAATGAAAAAAAGGTATCAATTTTGAATCAACATTGTTTTTGGGTGATGCAAGATTGTTCTTGCACCTCTGGATGCTCATGCATCAAGATGAAACTAAGTGTCAAATTTTAAATCAAATGTTTCTGATCATGCTCAATGATCTATTATCATGAAATAAAGCATCTAGACGAAATTGAGCATAAAATTTTATAAGAATTATTTTCAATCATGTTGAATGATCCATTATCATGAAATAAAGCATCTAGGCGCATCTAAGTGTAAAATTTTGAAACAAATGTTTCTGATCACACTCAATGATTCGTTATCATGAAATAAAGCATCTAGATGAAACTGAGTGTAAGATTTTAAAACAAACATTTCTCATCACACTAAATGATCCAATATCATGAAATAAAGCATCTAGAAGAAACTGAGCATAAAATTTTAAAACAAATGTTTCTGATCATGTTGAATGATTGATTATCATGAAATAAAGCATCTAGAAGAAACTAAGCATAATATTTTCAAACAAATGTTTCTAATCATGGTCAATCATCCATTATCATGAAATAAAGAATATGGATGGAACTAATCGTACAATTTTGAGACAAATGTTTCTGATCACACTCATCCTAATGTCTGGACATCAACTCTATCATGACACAAGGCACTCACCAATCTCTGCAACATAATCATATCTCATTCATGATCTCATTCATGAAGCATGAGGCACATCACTATAATCTCTTGATAACCACTGCAACAAGAGAGTCCTGATGTATCACATCAACACAACACTATTCATGATCTCTTTCATGAAATGTGTTCTACAATCTGATCCAACTCTAGCATGACATGATTTCTAACATCAATTAACCAATACTAAGACCATCATCATGATTCCATCCAACAAGGCATCCTGATCTGACAAACACGTCCTTGATGAGTAGATGATGAACCTAATTCAATGATGACAACAATGATGACCTCCAAAACTAATACCAAACTAATACATGTTGTCATGAAGAATCCTAATTGTAATTCAAAGGAGAACACAAATCATCCTTGAAGCTAACTGACAATCAAACAACATGAACATCCTGAAGAAGCATGAATGCCCTTGTATATCAATACCATATCAATGCCAATTGATTCCAATGCTTGCCAATTGATTCCAATGCCTACATCCAACTCAAAAACTCAACACCTTGTGACCCATCAACCCAACTGCCAACATCACTAACAAACTCTTCCGTTTTCTTGACATTAGTGACAAACTTATCCACATCGAGGTTCGTGCTTAGCATTGGGGAATGTCGTCGGAGAGTCAGGTCTGGGTGTAGTGTTGGGAAGCATCATCGGGGAATGGGTTTCGGGGCTAGTGTTGGGGAAAGCCATTGTGGAGTGGAGGCAAGGCCTGCTGTTAGGGGAATTAAGGTTTTCATAAAATCTGATCCGATGGGGTTTCCACAAGAACTGGTCCAGTTTGGTTTTTAGAAAATATGGTCCAATGGGTTTTCCATAAGAACAATTTAGTGGGGTTTCCATAAAATCTAGTCTAGTGGGGTCTCCGTAAAATCTGGTCCAGTCAGGTTTCCACAAAATCTGGTCCGGTGGGGTTTCCATAAAATCTAGTCCGGTGGGGTTTCTTTGAAATCCAGTCTAGTGGGGTTTCCACATAATTCAATTCGATGGGGTTCCCATAAAATTTAGGATAGGCGAGCTTGGTAAGTTGGACTAACTTGACAACGACCTAGGAGACTTGGGCAAATGGGTGACTTGACCTGAGCGACTTGTGGGACCTAAGGGAGCTTGGACAGTCCAGGGGAAAGCCATCGTTTCAAAACATGGTTGGTGACCTATGCTATTAGATGTCGTTAGTTACTAAGGCTGAGGCGTGTCTAGAGGTTCACCAATGCAACTTCGGTAACGTCAGTGGGAGCCTTTGTTTAGGAAAGGGGTCGAGGCTGATTGTAGGGAATGTAGTAGGGACAAGTTTTGGGGGATGGGGTTCGAGCACAGTTTTGGGGAACGAGGTTGGGGCCCAATGTTGGGGAAGTCAACGGGGAAGGGTGTTTCGGCCTAGTGTTGAGGTGTGTCAAGGAGGAATGGGGTTCATGGTTCATTATTAACATTGGGGAATATTGTCAGAGACTGGCGTCGAGGCCCAGCATTGGGGAGCATCATCGGGGAATGGGTTTCGGGGCTATTGTTGGGGAAAGCCATTGTGGAATGGGGTCAAAGCCTGCTATAAGGGGACTTGGGGTTCTAATAAAATCTGGTCCGGTGGGGTTTCCACAAGAACTAGCTCGGTGGGGTTTCCTGAAAATCTGGTCTAGTGGCGTTTCCACAAGAACTACTTCGGTGGGGTCTCTGTAAAATCTGGTCAAGTGGGGTTTCCATAAAATCTGGTCCAGTGGGGTTTCCTCAAAATCAAGTCTGGTGGGGTTTCCACATAATTCAATTTGATGGGGTTCCCATAAAATTTAGGATGGGTGAGCTTGGTAAGTTGGACCAACTCGACAACTCTAGAGACCTGGGGGACATGGGTAAATGGGTGACCTAGCCCAAGCGACTTGTGGGACCTAAGGGCACTTGGACAGTCCAGGGAAAAGCCATCATTTCAAAACACGGTTGTTGACTTGCACTATTAGATGTCGTTAGTTAGTGGGGCTGAGGCCTATCCAAAGGTTGACTCATGCAACTTCGACAATGTCAAAGGGTGTTGTTGTTTAGAAAAGGGGTCGATGCCCATTGTAGGGAACACAGTTGGGACAAGCTCTGGGGGATGTGGTTCAAGCCCAATGTTCAGGAAGTTAATGGGGAAGGGTGTTTAGGCCCAGTTTCAGGGTTTGTCAAGGAGGAATGGGGTTTAGGGTTCGTGCATAGCATTGGGGAATGTTGGGGAAAGCCATCAAAGAGTGGGTTCGAGGCCTGCTATTAGGGGACTTGGGGATTTCATAAAATCTAGTCTGGTGGAGTTTCTACAAGAGCTAGTCGAGTGGGGTTTCTGGAAAATCTAGTCTGGTGGGGTTTCCACAAGAACTGTTCTGGTGGGGTTTCTATAAAATTTGGTCTGGTGGGATCTTCATAAAATCTGTTTCGATGGGGTTTCCATAAAAACTAGTCCAGTGGGGTTTCCACATAATTCAATTCGATGGGGGTCCCATAAAATTGAGGACATGCGAGCTTGGCAAGTTGGACCAACTTGAGAACTCTAGAGACCTGCAGGACATGGGTAAATGGGCAACCTAGCTTGAGTGACTTGTGGGACCTAAGGGGGCTTGCACAGTCCAGGGAAAAGCCATGTCATTTCAAAACATGGTCATTGACCTATGCTATTGCACACCATTAGTTAGTGGGGCTGAGGCCTGTCCAAACGTTGACTCATGCAACTTCGGCAATGCCAATGGGTGCTTTTGTTTAGGAAAGGGGTCGAGGCCCATTGTAGGGAATGTAGTTGGGACAAATTTTGGGGGATGTGGTTTGAGCCCAGTTTTCTAGAACGGGCTTGGGGCCCAGTGTTAAGGAAGTCAATGGGGAAGGGTGTTTGGGCCCAGTTTCAGGGTCTGTCAAGGAGAAATGAGGTTCAGGGTTTGTGCTTAGCATTGGAGAATGTTGTCAGAGAGCGCGGTCAGGGCCTAGTGTTTGGGAGCATCATTAGGAAACGGGTTTTGGGGCCAGTGTTGGGGAAACCCATCACAGAGTGGGCTTGAGGCCAGCTGTTAGGGGACTTGAGGTTTTCATAAAATCTGGTCTGGTGGGATTTCTACAAGAACTGGTCTGGTGGGATTTCTGGAAAATCTAGTCTAGTGGGGTTTCCACAAGAACTGTTCTGGTGGGGTTTCCGTAAAATCTGGTTCGTTGGGATCTTCGTAAAATCTGGTCCAATGGGGTTTCCATAAAATCTAGTCTGGTGGGGTTCCTTCAAAATCTAGTCTGGTGGGGTTTCCACATAATTCAATTCGATGTGGTTCCCATAAAATTTAGGATAGGTGAGCATGGCAAATTGGACCAACTTGATAACTCTAGACCTAGGGGACATGGGTAAATAGTTGACCTAGCCCGAGTGACTTGTGGGACCTACGCGGGCTTGGACAGTCCAAGGAAAAGCATTCATTTCAAAACACAGTCGTTGACCTACACTATTGGACGCCATTAGTTAGTGGGGTTGAGGCCTATCCAGAGGTTGACTCATGCGACTTCAGCAATGTCAGTGGGCATCTTTGTTTAGGAAAGGGGTCAAGGCCCATTGTAGGGAATGCAGTTGGGACAAATTTTGGGGGATGGGGTTCGAGCCCAATTATGGGGACCGCGGTTGGGGCCCAATGTTGGAGAAGTCAACAGGGAAGGGTGTTTAGGCCTAGTGTCAGGGTGTGTCAAGGAGGAATGGGGTTCAGGGTTGGTGCTTAGCATTGGGGAATGTCGTCAGAGAGCGAGGTCGGGGTCTAGTGTTGGGGAGCATCATTGGGGAACAGGTTTCAGGGCCAGTGTTGGGGAAAGCCATCGCAGAGTGGGGTTAAGGCCTACTGTTAGGGGACTTGAGGTTCTCATAAAATTTGGTTTCATTGGGTTTCCACAAGAACTAGTCTGGTGGAGTTTCCATAAAATCTAGTCTGGTGGGGTTTACACAAGAATTGGTCCGGTGGGGTTTCCGTAAAATTTGGTCTGGTGGGGTTTCCGTAATATTTGGTCTGGTGGGATTTCCAAAAAATCTGGTCCAGTGTAGTTTCTTCAAAATCTAATCCAATGGGGTTTCTTCAAAATCTAGTCCAATGGGGTTTCTATATAATTTAATTTGATTGGGTCCCCATAAAATTTAGGATGGGCGAGCTTGGCAAGTTGGACCAACTCGACAACTATGGAGACCTGGGGGACTTGGGCAAATAGGTGACCTAGCCCGATCGACTTGTGGGACCTAATGGGGCTTGGACGGTCTAGGAGAAAGCCATCATTTCAAAACATGCTCATTGACCTATGTTGTTGGATGTCGTTAGTTAGTGGGGTTGAGACCTATCTAGAGGTTGACTCATGCGACTTCGACAATGTCAGTGAGCATCATTGTTTAGAAAAAGGGTCGAGGCCGATTGTAGGGAATGCAGTTGGGATATGTTTTGGGGGATGGGGTTCAACCTCAGTTTTGGGGAGTGTAGTTGGGGCCCAGTGTTGGGGAAGCCAATGGGGAAGGGTGCTTTGGCCCAATGTCAGGGTCTATCAAGGAGGAATGGGGTTCGAGGTTCATGCTTAGCATTGGGGAATGTCATCAAAGAGTGAGGTCAGGGCCTAGTGTTGGGAAGCATCTTCCGGGAATGGGTTTCAGGGCCAGTGTTGGGGAAATCCATCACGAAGTGGGCTCGAGGACTGCTATTTGGGGACTTGGGGTTCTCATAAAATCTACTCTGGTGGGGTCTCCACAAGAACTGGTTTGGTGGGCTTTCCATAAAATCTGCTCTGGTGGGCTTTACACAAGAACTGGTCTGGTGGGATTTCCGTAAAATCTGGTCCAGTTGGGTTTCCGTAAAATTTTGTTTGGTGGGGTTTCTGAAAAATCTGGTCCAATGGGGTTTCTTCAAAATCGAATCCTGTCGGGATTCTTCAAAATCCAGTTCGGTGGGGTTTCTTCAAAATCCCATCTGGTGGGGTTTCCATCTAATTCAATTTGCTGGGGTCCCCATAAAATTTAGGATGGACAAGCTAGACAAGTTGGACCAACCTGACAACTATGGAGACCTGGGGGACTTGGGCAAATGGGTGACCTAGCCCAAGTGACTTGTGGGACCTAAGGGGGCTTGCACGGTCCAGGGGAAAGCCATCATTTAAAAACATGGTCATTGACCTGCGTTGTTCGACACCATTAGTTAGTGGGGTTCAGACTTGTCCAATAGTTGACTCATGTGACTTCAGCAATGTCAGTGGGCGTCGTTGTTTACAAAAGGGGTCGAGACTGATTATAGGGAATGTAGTTGGGACAAGTTTTGGGGGATGGGGTTCGAGATCAATTTTGGGGAACGCGGTTGGGGCCTTGTGTTGGGGAAATCAATAGGGAAGGGTGTTTGGGCCCAGTATCAGGGTCTGTCAAGGAGGAATGGGGTTTAGGGTTTGTGCTTAGCATTGTGGAATGTTGTCGGAGAGCAAGGTCGAGGCCTAGTGTTGGGAAGCATCGTCAGAGAATCAGTTTTAGAGTCAGTGTTGGGGAAAGAAATCACGAAGTGGGGTCGAGGCCTGCTGTTAGGGGACTTGGGGTTCTCATAAAATATAGTTTGGTGGGGTTTCCACAAGAACTAGTCCGGTGGAGTTTCTAAAAAATCTGGTCCGGTGGGGTTTCCACAAGAACTGGTCTGGTGGGGTTTCCGTAAAATCTGGTCTAATGCGGTTTCCATAAAATCTGGTTCGGTGGGGTTTCCTCAAAATACAAATCAGTGGGGTTTCCACACAATTCAATTTGATGGGGTTCCCATAAATTTTAGGATAGGCGAGCTTGGTAAGTTGGACCAACTCGACAACTCTAGAGACCTGGGGGACTTGGACAAATGAGTGACCTGGTCTAAGTGACTTATGGGATGTAAGAGGGTTCCGACGGTCCAGGGTCAAGCGATCATTTCAAAACATGGTCAGTGACCTGCATTGTTGGATGTCGTTAGTTAGTGGGGTTGAGGCCTTTCTAGGGGTTGACTCATGCAACTTTGGCAACGTAAGTGGGTATCATTGTTTAGAAAAGGGGTCGAGGCCAATTGTAGGGAACACACTTGGGACAAGCTCTAGAGGATGTGGTTCGAGCCCAGTTTTGGGTAATGCGGTTGGGGCCTAGTGTTGGGGAAGTTAACACAGAAGGGTGTTTAGGCCTGGTGTTAGGGTGTGTCAAGGAGGAATGGGGTGTGTGGTTTGTCCTGAGCATTGGGGAATGTCATTCGAGAGTGAGGTCGTGGCGTAGTGTTGGGAAGTATTGTCAAGGAACGGGTTTCAGGGCTAGTTTTGGGGAAAGCCATTGCGAAGTGGGGTTGAGGCCTACTGTTAGGGGACTTTGGGTTTTCATAAAATCTGGTCCGGTGGGGTTTCCACAAGAACTAGTCTCGTGGGGTTTCTGAAAAATCTCGTCTGGTGGGGTTTCCACAAGAACTAGTTCAGTGGGGTTTTTGTAAAATATGGTTCGATGGGGTCTTCGTAAAATCTAGTCCAGTGGGGTTTTCGTAAAATTTGGTCTAGTGGGGTCTCCTCAAAATCTAGTTTGGTGGGGTTTCCACATAATTCAATTAGATGGGGTTCCCATAAAATTTAAGATGGGCGAGCTTGGCATGTTGTATCAACTCGACAACTCTGGAGACCTGGGGAACTTGGACAAATGGGTGACCTGGCCGAAGTGACTTGTGGGACCTAAGGGGGCTTGGATGGTCAAGGGGAAAGCCATTATTTCAAAACATGGTCAATGACCTGCATTGTTGGACGTCGTTAGTTAATGGGGCTGAGGCCTATCCATAGGTTGACTCATGCAACTTCGGCAACGTCAGTGGATGCCTTTGTTTAAGAAAGGGGTGGAGGCCCATTGTAGGGAATGTAGTTGTGACAAGTTTTAGGGGATGGAGTTCAAGCCTAGTTTTGGGGAATGCCTTGGGGCCTATTGTTGGGGAAGTCAACGGGGAAGGGTGTTTGGGCCCAGTGTCGGGGTGTGTCAAGGAGGAATGGGGTTCAGGGTTTGTGCTTAGTATTGGGGAATGTCATCAGAGAGCGAGGTTAGGCCCTAGTGTTGGGGAGCATTGTCGGGGAACACATTTCAGGGCTAGTGTTGGTAAAAGCCATTGCGGAGTGGGGTCGAGGCCTGCTATTAGGGGACTTGGGTTCTCATAAAATCTGGTCAGGTGGGGTTTCCTTAAAATCTGGTTTGGTGGCGTTTACACAAGAACTAATTTAGTGGGATTTCCATAAAATCTAATCCGGTGGAAAATCTGGTCTAGTGGGGTTTCTGAAAAACTGGTTTGGTGGAGTTTCTTAAAAATCTAGCCTAGTGGGGTTTCTTTAGGATCTAGTCTGGTGGGGTTTCTACATAATTCAATTTGATGGGGTCTGCATAAAATTTAGGAAGGATGATATTGGCAAGTTGGACCAACCCGACAACTATGGAGACTTGGGGACTTGGGTAAATGGGTGACCTAGCCCAAGTGACTTGTGGGACCTAATGGGGCTTAGATGGTCTAGGGGAAAGCCATCATTTCAAAACATGGTCATATACCTATGTTGTTGGATACCGTTAGTTAGTGGCGTTGAGACCTCTCCAGAGGTTAACTCATGTGACTTCGGCAACATCAGTGGACATCGTTGTTTAGAAAAGGGGTCAAGGCAGATTGTAGGGAATGCAGTTGGGACAAGTTTTGGGGGATGGGGTTTGAGCCTGGTTTTGGGGAACGCAGTTGGGGCCTAGTGTTGGGGAAGTCAACGGGGAAGGGTGTTTGGGCTTAGTGTCGGGGTCTGTCAAGGAAGAATAGGGTTCAGGGTTCATGCTTAACATTGGGGAATGTCATCGGAGAGTGAGGTCGGGGCCTAGTATTGGGGAGCATCGTCGGGGAATGGGTTTCGGGGCCAATGTTAGGGAAAGCCATCACAAAGTGGGGTCGAGGCCTGCTCTCAGGGGACATGGGGTTCTCATAAAATTTGCTAAGAATACCTGAATTTACTATTTTTAATAAGTCTTTATCAGAGAAGCGATTGAGCCCAAAAATTTTCTTAATTTTTCAAAATTTGTGTTTATGGATACCCATTTGCTAAGAATAATGATTCAAAACATTCAAAATTTCCAATGAGTTAAGAATACCAAAATTTACTATTTTTAGTAAGTCTTTATCAAGGAAGGGGTTGAGCTCGAGATTTGTGTTTTTGGATACCCATTTTGCTTGAATAGTGATAAGGAACTTTTAAAGTTTCCAATGGGCTAGGAATACCATAATTTATTATTTTTAGTAAGTCTTTATCAGAGAAGCGGTTGAGCCCGAATTTTTTTCCAATTTTCTAAAATTTGTGTTTTTGGATACCAATTTACTTGAATAATGATTCAGAACCTTTAAAGTTTCAAACAGCCTAAGAATACCAAAATTTACTATTTTTAGTAATTCTTTATCAAAAAAATGGTTGAGCCCGAAATGTTTTTCAATTTTTCAAAATTTGTGTTTTTGGATACCAATTTGCTTGAATAATAATTCAAAACCTTCAAAGTTTCCAACAGGCTAAGAATACCAGAATTTATTTTTTTAAGGAAGTATTTATCAGAGACGCGGTTGAGCTCGAAATTTTTCCTAATTTTTCAAATTTGTATTTTTGGATACCCATTTCCTTGAATAATGATTCATAACCTTCAAAGTTTTGAATGGGCTAAAATACTACAATTTACTATTTTTAGTGAGTATTTATCAGAGAAGTGGTTGAGGCCGACATTTGTGTTTTTAGATACCCAAGTGCTTGGATAATGATTTAGAACCTTCAATGTTTCCAACGGGCTAAGAATTCCAGAATTTTGTTTTTTTTGTAAGTCTTTATCAGTAAAGCGGTTTAGCTCAAAATTTTTCCAAAATTTTCCAAATTTTGTATTTTTGGATACCCATTTGCTTGAATAATGATTCAGAACCTTCAAAGTTTCGAATGTGCTAAGAATACCAGAACTTACTATTTTTAGTAAGTCTTTATTAGAGAAGCGATTGAGCATGAAAATTTTTCTAAATTTTTAAAATTTATGTTTTTGGATACCCATTTGCTCGAATAATGATTCAGAAACTTCAAGGTTTCCAACAAGCTAAGAATACTAGAATTTACTATTTTTAGTAAGTATTTATTAAAGAAGCGGTTGAGCCCAAGATTTGTGTCTTTGGATACCCATTTGCTTGAATGATGACTCAAAACCTTCAAAGTTTCCAAAGGTCTAAGAATACCAAAATTTAATATTTTCAATAAGTCTTTATCAAAGAAGCAGTTGAGCATGAAATTTTCCTCAATTTTTTAAAATTTTGTGTTTTTGGATACCCATTTGTTTGAATAATGATTCAAAACTTTCAAAGTTTCCAACGGGCTAGGAATACTAGAATTTATTATTTTTAGTAAGTCTTATAAGAGAAGTAGTATAGACCGAAATTTTTCTCAATTATTTAAAACTTATTTTTTTCGATACTGATTTGCTTGAATAAAGATTTGGAACCTTCTAAGTTTTCAATGGGCTAAAAATACCAAAATTTACTATTTTTAGTAAGTCTTTATGAGAGAAGCGGTTGCGCCCAATATTTGAGTTTTTGGATACTCATTTGCTTGAATAATGATTCAGAACCTTTAAAATTTTCAACAGGCTAAGAATACTAGAATTTACTATTTTTAGTCAGTCTTTATCAAAGAAACGGTTGATCCTGATAATTTTCCTAATTTTTTAAAATTTGTGTTTTTGGAGACCCATTTTTTTAACAACGATTCAGAACCTTCAAAGTTTCCAACGGGCTAAGAATACCAGAATTAACTATTTTTAGTAAGTCTTTATTAGATAAGCGGTTGAGCTCGAGATTTATGGTTTTGGATACCCATTTACATGAATAATGATTCAAAACCTTCAAAGTTTCCAATGGACTAAGAATACCAAAATTTACTATTTTTAGTAACTTTTTATCAGATAAGTGCTTGACCCTGAAATTTTTCCTATTTTTTTGAAAAATTATGTTTTTAGACATTCATTTGTGTGCATAATGATTCAGAACCTTCAAAGTTTTCAAAGGGCTAAGAATACTAGAATTTACTATTTTTAGTAAGTCTTTATCAGAGAAGCAGTCAAGCCCGAAGTTTTTTCCTAATTTTTTCAAAATTTTAGTATTTGGATACAGATTTGCTTAAATAATGATTCAGAACCTTCAAAGTTTCCAATGGGTTAAGAATACCGGAATACAATATTTTTAGTAACTCTTTATCAGAGAAGCGGTTGAGCCCAAAATTTGTGTTTTTCGATACCCATTTGCTTGAATAATGATTCAGAACCATCAAAATTTCCAATGGGATATGAATACTAAAATTTACTATTTTTAGGAAGTACTTATCAGAGAAGCAGCTAAGCTTGAAATTTTTTCCAATTTTTTAAAATTTGTGATTTTGGATACCCAATTTCTTAAATAATAATTCAAAACCTTTAAATCTTTCAAAGGGCTAAGAATACTAGAATTTACTATTTTTAGTGAGTATTTATCAGAGAAGCAGTTGAAACCGAGATTTGTGTTTTTTGATACCCATTTGCTTGAATAATGATTCAGATCCTTCAGAGTTGCCAATGGGCTAAGAATACCAGAATTTACTATTTTTAGTTAGTCTTTATTAGAGAAGCAGTCCAGCCAAAATTTTTTCCTAATTTTTTAAAATTTTTGTTTTTGGATACCCATTTGTTTGAATAATGATTCAGAACCTTTAAGGTTTCCAATGGGCTAAGAATACCAGAATTTACTATTTTTAGTAAGTCTTTATCAGAGAACAAGTTGAGCCCGAAATTTTTTCCAATTTTTTAAAATTTGTGTTTTTGGATACTCATTTCTTGAATTCAAAGCCTTAAGGTTTCGAATGGTCTAAGATTACCAGAATTTACTATTTTTAGTAAGTCTTTATCAGAGAAGCGGTTGAGCCCGAGATTTGTTATTCTAGATACCCAATTGCTTGACTAATGATTCAGAACCTTCAAAGTTTCTAACGAGCTAAAAATACCAGAATTTACTATTTTTAGTAAGTTTTTATCACATAAGCGATTTAGCCCGAAATTTTTCACATTTTTTTAAAATTTATGTTATTGGATACCCATTTGCTTGAATAATAATCTAGATCATTCAAAGTTTTACAATTGACTAAAAATACCAAAATTTACTGTCTTTAGCAAGTCTTTATCAGAGAAGAGGTTAGCTCGAGATTTGTGTTTTTTGATACCCATTTGTTTGAATAATGATTTAGAATATTCAAAGTTTCCAATGGGCTAAGACTATTAGAATTTACTATTTTTAATAAGTCTATCAGAGAAGTGGTTGAGCATGAGATGTATATTTTTATATACCCATTTGCTTGAATAATGATTCAGAACCATCAATATTTCTAATAGGCTAAGAACACCAGAATTTATTATTTTTAGTAAGTCCTTATCAGAGAAACAGTTGAGCCCAAGATTTGTGTTTTTGGGAACCTATTTGTTTGAATAATGATTCAAAATCTTCAAAGTTTCCAAGGGCTAAGACTACCAAAAATTAATGTTTTTAATAAGTCTTTATCAGAGAAGTGACCGAGCCCAAAAGTTTTTCTAATTTTTCAAAATTTGTACATTTTTGGATACCCATTTGCTTGAATAATGATTCAGAACCTTCAAAGTTTCCAACAGGCTAAGAATACTTGAATTTACTATTTTTAGTAAGTCTTTATCAGAGAAGTGATCAAGCTCAAGATTTGTGTTTTTGGATACCCATTTATTTGACTAATGATCTAGAACCATCAAAGTTTCCAATGAGCTAAAAATACTACAATTTACTATTTTTAGAAAGTCTTTATTAGATAAATAGTTCAGCCCGAAATTTTTTGCAATTTTTCAAAATTTGTATTTTTAGATACCCATTTGATTGAATAATGATTCAGAACTTTTAAAGTTTCAAATGGTCTATGAATACAAGAATTTACTATTTTTAGTAAGTCTACCAAAAAAGCGGTTGAGCCCAAAATGTTTTCCAATTTTTTAAAATTTTTGTTTCTGGATATCCATTTGTTTGAATAATAATTCAGAAGCATCAATGTTTTCAACAGACTAAGAATACTAGAATTTACTATTTTTAGTAAGTCTTTGTCAAAGAAGTGGTTTAGCCCCAGATTTTTGGTTTTTGATACCCATTTGCTTGAATAATGATTCAGAAGTTTCAACGTTTACAATGGGCTAAGAATACCATAATTTACTATTTTTAATAAGTCTTTATTAGAGAAGTGATTGAGCTCATAAATTTTCCTAATTTTTGAAAATTTGTGTTTTTGGATAGGCATTTGCTTGGATAATGATTCAAAATCTTCAAAGTTTCCAATGGACTAAGAATACTAGAATTTACTATTTTTAGTAAGTCTTAATCATGGAAGTGGTTGAGCTCGAGATTTGTGTTTTTGGCTACCGATTTGCTCTAATAATGATTCAGAACCTTCAAAATTTCCAATGGACTAAGAATACCAGAATTTACTATTTTTAGTAGGTATTTATCAGAGAAGCGGTTAAGCCTGAAATTTTTCCAAATTTTTTAAAATTTATGTTTTTTGATACCCATTTCTTGAATAATGATTCAGAACCTTTAAAATTTCAAACGGCCTAAGATTACCAGAATTTATTATTTTTAGTAAATTTTTATCAAGAAAACGATTGAGCTTGAAATGTTTTTCAAATTTTCAAAATTTAGTGTTTTTGGATACCCATTTTTTTGAATAATAATTCAGAACCTTCAAAGTTTCCAATGAGCTAAGGATACCAAAATTTACTATTTTTAGCAAGTTTTTATCAAAGAAGCGGTTGAGCATGAGACTTATGTTTTTGGATACCCATTTGCTTGAATAATGATTAAGAACCTTCAAAGTTTCCAACTAGCTAAAAATACCAAAATTTACTATTTTTATTAAGTTTTTATCAGATAAGCGGTTGATCCCGAGATTTGTTTTTTTGAATACCCATTTGCTTGGATAAAATAACTCAGAACCTTCAGAGTTTCCAACTGGCTGAGAATACCACAATTTATTAATTTTAATAATGATTCAGAACCTTCAAAGTTTCCAACGTGTTAAGAATACTAGAATTTACTATTTTTAGTAAGTCTTTATCACAGAAGTGGTTGAGCCTGAGATTTATGTTTTTGGATATCCATTTGCTTGAATAGTGATTCAGAACCTTCAAAGTTTTCGACAGGCTAAGAATATCTAAATTTACTATTTTTAGTAAGTCTTTATCAGAGAAATGTTTGAACTCAAAAAATTTTCCAATTTTCAAAAATTTGTGTTTTTTGATACCCATTTGTTTGAATAATAATTCGAAACCTTTAAAGTTTCAAACGTGCTAAGAATATGAGAATTTATTATTTTTGGTAAGTCTTTATCAAAAAAGCAGTTGAGCCCAAAATTTTTCTCAATTTTTCTCAATTTTTGTTTTTTATAGTCATTTGCTTGAATAATGATTCAAAACTTTAAAAGTTTCTAACAGACTAAGAATACCAGAATTTCCTATTTTCAGTAAGTCTTTAACAGATAAGCAGTTGAGCCTAAAATTTTTCTCAATTTTTCAAAATTTGTGTTTTTTGATACCGATTTGTTTGAATGAAAATTTGAAACCTTCTAAGTTTCCAATAGGCTAAGAATACCAAAATTTACTATTTTTACTAAGTTTTTATCAAAGAAGCAATTGATCCCAGAATTTGTGTTTTTGGATACCCATATTCTTGAATAATGATTCAGAACCTTCAAAGTTTTCAATGGGCTAAGAATACCAGAATTTACTATTTTGAGTAAGTCTTTTATCACATAAGTGATTTAGCTCGAAATATTTTCCAATTTTGCAAAATTTGTGTTTCTGGATACCCATTTACTTGAATAATGATTCAAAACCTTCAAGATTTCCAACGGTCTAAAAATAAAAAAATTGACTACTTTTAGTAAGTCTATATCAGATAAGTGGTTGAGCCCGAAATTTGTGTTTTTGGATACCCATTTGCTTGAATAATGGTTTAGAACATTCAAAGTTTCCAACGGGCTAAAAATATCATAATATACTATTTTTAGTAAGTCTTTATCAAAGAAGTAATTGAACTCGATATTTGGGTTTTTGGATACCCATTTGCTTGAATAATTATTCAAAACCATCAAAGTTTCCAACAAGCTAAGCATACCAAAATTTACTATTTTTAATAAGTCTTAATCAGGAAGCAATTGAGCCAAAAATTTGTGTTTTTTGATACCCATTTGATTGAATAATAATTCAAAACCTTTCAAATTTCTAATGGGTTAAGAATACCAGAATTTACCATTTTTAATAAGTCTTTATCAGAGAAGCGATTGAGCTCAAAAAGTTTGCTAATTTTTTAAAATTTGTGTTTTTGGATACCCATTAGCTTGTATAATGATTTAGAATTTTCAAAGTTTCCAATGGGTTAAAAATTTTATTAACTCTTTATGAGGGAAGCAGTTGAGCCCAAGATTTGTGTTTTTTGGGTACCTATTTGCTTGAATAATGATTCAGAACACTGAAGGTTTCTAATGGGCTAAGAATACCAGAATTTACTATTTTGAGTAAGTGTTTATCAGAGAGGCGGTTGAGCCCAAAATTTTTCTCAAGTTTCAATTGGGCTAAGAATACTAGAATTTGCTATTTTTTGTAGGTCTTTATCAGAGAAGCAGTTGAACCCAAAATTTTCTAAATTTTTCTAAATTTGTGTTTTTTGATACGCATTTCTTTGTATAATAATTCATAACCTTTAAAGTTTCAAATGGGCTAAGAATACTAGAATTTACTACTGTAAGTCTTTATCAAAAAAGCGGTTGAGCCTGAAATGTTTTCCAATTTTTCAGAATTTATGTTTTTGGATACCCATATGCTTGAATAATATTTTAGAACCTTCATAGTTTCCAACGGACTAAGAATACAAAAAATTACTGTTTATAGTAAGTATTTATCTGAGAAGCAATTGAGCCCGAAATTTTTTTCAATTTTTGTTTTTGGATATCCATTTCCTTGATTAATGATTCAGAACTTTAAAAGTTTCCAATAGGCTAAGAATACCAAAATTTACTATTTTTAGTAAGTCTTTATCAGAGAAGCAGTGGAGACTGAAATTTTTCTCAATTTTTTAAAATTTGTGTTTTTGGATATTGATTTGCTTTAATAAAGTTTCAAAACATTCTAAGTTTTCAATAGGCTAAAAATACCAAAATTTACTATTCTTACTAAGTCTTTATTAGAGAAGAGGTTGACACCAAGATTTGTGTTTTCTGACACCCATTTGCTTCAATAATCATTCAGAACCTTCAAAGTTTCCAATGGGCTAAGAATTCTAGAATTTACTATTTTTTAGTAATTATTTTGCACAGAAGCGATTTAGCCTGAAATTTTTCCTAATTTTTCAAAATTTATGTTTTTGGATACCCATTTACTTGAATAATGATTCAAAACCTTAAAATTTTCCAAAAGCCTAAACATACCAGAATTACTTTTTTTAGTAAGTCTTTATCAGCGAAGTGTTTGAGCCTGAGATTTGTGTTTTTGGATACCCATTTGCTTGAATAATGATTTAGAACATTCAAAGTTTCCAACGGGCTAAGAATATCATAATTTACTATTTTAGTAAGTCTTTATTAGAGAAACGATTAAACCGATATTTGTGTTTTTGGATACCCATTTGCTTATATAATGATTCAGAACCATCAAAGTTTCTAACAGGCTAAGAATACCAGAATTTACTATTTTTAGTAAGTCTTTATCAGAGAAGCAGTTGATCCCAAGATTTGTATTTTTTTATACTCATTTGCTTGAATAATGATTCAAAACATTCAAAGTTTCCAACATACTAAGAACACTAGAATTTACTATTTTTAATAAGTTTTTTATTAGAGAAGCGATTGAGATTGAAAATTTTTCCTAATTTTTCAAAATTTGTGTTTTTGGATAACCATTTGCTTGGATGATGATTAAGAATCTTTAAAATTTCTAACAGGCTAAGAATACCAAAATTTACCATTTTTAGTAAGTCTTTATCAGGGAGGTGCTTGAGCTCAAGATCTGTGTTTTTGGATACCCATTTGCTTGAATAATGATTCAGAACCTTCAAAGTTTTCAATGGGGTAAGAATACTAGAATTTACTATTCTTAGTAGATCTTTATCACATAAGCGATTGAGCTTGAAATTTTTCCCAATTTTTCAATATTTATGTTTTTGGATACCCATTTCCTTGAATAATGATTTAAAACCATTAAAATTTCAAATGGCCTAAGTATACCAAAATTTATTATTTTTGGTAAATCTTTATCAAAAAATAGTTGAGTTTGAAATTTTTTCCAAGTTTTTAAAATTTGTGTTTTTGGATACCCATTTGCATGAATAATAATTCAGAACCTTCAAAGTTTCCAATGAGTTAAAATACTAGAATTAACTATTTTTAATAAACTTTTATCAGAGAAGCGTTTGAGCACAAGATTTATATTTTTCGATACCCAATTGCTTAAATAATCATTCAGAACCTTCAAAGTTTCCAACTGGCTAAGAATACAAGAATTTACTATTTTTAGTAAGTTTTTATCAAAGAAGTGGTTGAGCCTAAGATTTGTTCTTTTGAATACCCATTGGCTTGAATAATGACTCAGAACCTTCAAAGTTTCCAACGAGCTAAGAATACCAGAATTTACTATATTTAGTAAGTCTTTATTACAGAAGCAGTTGAGCCCGAGATTTGTGCTTTTGAATGCCCATTTGCTTGAATAGTGATTCAGAACCTTCAAAGTTTCTGACGGGCTAAAAATACCAAAATTTACTATTTTTAGCACATTGTTAACAGATAAACAGTTGAGCCAGAAATTTTTCCTAATTTTTAAAAATTTATGTTTTTGGATACCCATTTGTTTGAATAATCATTCAAAATCTTTAAAGTTTCAAATGGAATAAGAATACTAGAATTACTATTTTTAGTAAGTCTTTATCAAAAAAGTGTTTCAGCCTGAAATATTTTCTAATTTTTCAAAATTTTTGTTTTCGGATACTCATTTGCCTGAATAATAATTGAGAACCTTCATAGTTTCCAACAGGCTAAAAATACCAAAATCTACTATTTTTAGTAAGTCTTTATTACAGAAGCGTTTGAGCCCGAGATTTATGTTTTTGGATACCCATTTGCTTGAATAATGACTTAGAACCTTCAAAATTTCCAACTGGCTAAGAATACCAGAATTTACTATTTTTAGCAAGTCTATATTAGAAAATCATTTCAGCTTGAGATTTTTGTGTTTTTAGATACCCATTTGCTTCAATAATGATTCAGAACCTTTAAAGTTTCCAATTGGCTAAAATATCAAAATTTACTATTTTAGTAACTCTTTATCAGAGAAGTGGTTGAGCCCTCAAAATTTTTCTCATTTTTTTCAAAATTTGTGTTTTTGGATATCCATTTGTTTGAATAATGATTCAGAACCTTCAAAGTTTCCAAAGGGCTAAGAATACCAGAATTTAGTATTTTTAGTAAGTCTTTATCAGAGAAGCGGTTCAACCTAAGATTTGTGCTTTTGGATACTCATTTGATTGAATAATGATTCAGAACCTTCAAAGTTTCCAATGGACTGTGAATACCAGAATTTACTATTTTTAAGTAGTATTTATCAAAGAAGCAATTGACCCCAAAATTTTTCCAATTTTTCAACATTTATGTTTTTGGATACCCATTTGCTTGAATAATGATTCAGAACCTTCAATGTTTCCAATGGGTAAGAATACTAGATTTTAGTATTTTTAGTGAGTATTTATCATAGAAGCGGTTGATGCCGAGATTTATGTTTTTAGATATTGATTTGCTTAAATAATGATTCAGAAGCTTCAAAGTTTCCAATGAGTTAAGACTATTAGAATTGATTATTTTTAGTAAGTCTTTATCAAGGAATCTGTTGAGCATGAGATTTTTCCCAAATTTTAAAAATTTACTTTTTTGGATACTCATTTACTTGAATAATGATTTAGAACCTTCAAAGTTTCTAATGGGATAAAAATATCAGAATTTACTATTTTTATTAAGTCTTTATCAGAGAAGCGGTTGAGCCCGAGATTTATCAATTATCATGAAATAAAGCATCTAGATGAAATGAAACATAAAATTTTAAAGAAAATATTTTTGATCGCACACAATGCTTCATTATCATGAAATAAAGCATTTAGGTGCATCCAAGGATAAAATTTTAAAACAAATATTTCTTATCACACTCAATGATTCGTTATCATGAAATAAAGCATCTAGATGAAACTGAGTGTAAGATTTTAAAACAAACATTTTTTATCACACTGAATGATTGAATATCATGAAATAAAGCATTTTGATGAAACTAAGTGTAAAATTTTAAAACAAATGTTTCCAATCAGAATAAATGACCCATTATCATGAAATAAAGCATCTAGATGAAACTAAGCGTAAAATTTTCAAACAAATATTTCTAATCACGCTCAATCATCCATTATCATAAAATAAAGCATATGGACAAAACTTATCATAAAATTTTAAGACAAATATTTCTGATCACACTCAATGATCCATTATCACGAAATATAATCAGAAGATGAATCCTCAAAAAATTAAAACTTTAATATCTTCAAATCCAGACGCAATCTTGAGCTAAAATCTACTAGGAATGCTTATTTTACTATTTCCAACCTTTGTTAAAAATTTTGGACTCAATCGCTTCTCTGATAAAGACTTACTAAAAATAGTAAATTCTAGTATTCTTAGCCCATTGAAAACTTTGAAGGTTTTGAATTATTATTCAAGCAAATGGGTATCCAAAAACACAAATTTTAAAAAGAAACGAAAACAAAGGCATCAATTTTGAATCAACATTATTTTTAGGTGATGCAAGATTGCCCTTACACCTCTAGATGCTCCTGCATCAAGATGAAACAAAGCGTCAAATTTTAAAATAAATGTTACTAATTATGCTTAATGATGTATTATCATGAAACAAAGCATCTAGACAAAATTGAGCATAAAATTTTATAAGAATTGTTTCCAATCATGCTGAATGATCCATTATCTTGAAATAAAGCATTTGAAGGAATCAAAGCATAAAATTTTAAAGCTTGCATATTTCTGATCACACATAATGTTTCATTATCATGAAATAAAGCATATAGGTGCACCTAAGCATAAAATTTTAAAACAAATGTTTCTGATCACACTCAATGATTCGTTATCATGAAATAAAGCATCTAGACGAAATTGAGTGTAAAATTTTAAAACAAATATTTTTTATCACACTAAATGATCCAATATCATGAAATAAAGTATCTAGATGAGCCATACAAATTTAAAATAAATATTTCCGATCACGTTGAATGGTCCATTGTCATGAAATAAAGCATTTGGATGAAACTGAGCGTAAAATTTTTAAACAAATATTTCTGATCACGCTCAATCATCCATTATCATGAAACATAGGGACATAATTGATTGTAAAATTTTAAGACAAATGATTATGATCACACTCAATGATCCATTATCACGAAACACAATCAGAGGATGAATCCTCACAAAATTGAAACTTTAATATCTTGAAATCCAGATGCTATCTTGAGCTGAAATCTACCAAGAATTCTTATTTTACTATTTCGAAGCTTTAGGGAAAATTTCGGGCTCAACCGTTTCTCTGTTAACGACTTACTAAAAATAGTAAATTTTTGTATTCTTAGCCCTTTGGAAACTTTGAAGGTTCTGAATCATTACTCAAGCAAATGGGTATTCGAAAACATAAATTTTGAAAATAAACGAAAACAAAGGCATCAATTTTGAATGAACATTATTTCTTGGTGATGCAAGATTTGTAACGCCCCGCCATGAATACCTCAGAGAACATCACATTAATGCTATATGCAACAGGATAATTTTTTTTTTTTAAATACAAGAAAGAAATAACAAAGTAATATTAACACATCATTTAAACTAATGACTTGTCCTCTAAGATATCATGGTTGCATTACTTGACAAAACCATTAACATAATCTAACACACATCATGAATTAACATCAGCAACTCACTGTAAACCTAATGCACTCAATCAATAAACATTTACATTTATATAGCATCATATAAGTATTCATCAGGATCTAGTACATAGTTACAATTTCTCCCGACATATGAATACAACATTACATCGTTACATTATCATCTTCTGAATACATATGAATACATGCATAATGAATCATCTGATACACAAGATAGCACATGAGCATAATAACTGTCTCCATAAATAGATACACGATCTAAATCTGCTACAGGAGTTACCACCTTCTTGCACACGAACAAAGTCAAGGAAAAACCAATGGAGATAAAGCACATCCACCCGACCATGTGGAACCCTGAGGTCCACCCCCCGTGCTAGGAGATAACATAAGGTCCCAAAACATCATACAGTCAGCTAGGCAATTGCCTAACAGGAACAAAGACCAAACAAGACTCCATTACAACACATGACAACACCACAAGCAACTCAAAATCACTTCCAGAGGCAACATATGACAAATGGGGAGAGTACAACTAGGGAATGCTAGGCTACAATAGGAAGAGTGTCATCGCATGGTCCTGACATGGGTTATCCTGACAGCCTCTCACTAGGCACCAACCCCCATCTATGGTTATCCTGACAACCTCTCACTAGGCGCCAGCCCCATAGGGTGACACATGCGGAATCAACCTTCCTTTCGTGAGGACAAGGAAGTTGATCTTGCCAACCAGGGCTTCTCTACCCATCCTTAGTCTAAGCGAGCACTACAGGCATGGGAGAGGAAATCCAATTATCTTGCTAATGTGTAATTTACCCTTTTCCCCCTGTTCATTTTTAGGTTTTCACTTAATTAACAACTTTCAATGGGTTATCCTGACAGCCACTTTGGGCGCCGTGTAGTGCCCCTCAACTTGTCGTCTATCAGATGGATGTTTGCTAAGTAGTATTAGACTTTATGACAGTATTTTAGATCGTAGATGATGGATCTCTTGTTATTTTTCTAATTCATTATGAACCTGATTGTTATGATAACAGTTGTTGATGTTGGATTCTATCATCTTATGCTTTAGAATTGATAAATGAATTAGATTTTACAGATGTTTTGATGTTATTCACTATATGGGATTGTGAGATAGTTGATCATTTTATGTTGTTGACTAGTAAACAGAAATCTTGTTCAATTTAGTTAAATGTTTATACATAAAACGTGAATGGAACAGTGTCGTATTACTCGCTCTCGAGTACCCTACCCCACTGCGATTTCCATTCACTATAGGACTGCATGTGGACATATATATATATCTTGTATGTTTAATTGTGCGTTGCTGCAGGATGCAGGTACTAGGCACTGACTCCACCTGATGTACCAGGTCTGAGCGTGCCTTCGCCAATGGATTAGTTGTTTGGAGTTAACATGAGGTCCCTAGTCAGTGTTGTCTGGTCGTCAGTTTACCCTTGTGGTTATTGTTTGTCATTCGATCATGACTTGCTGTCAAGTAATATTGCGCCTTGGAGTCTAATTAGGTTCGAAGGTGTCTAAGTGTGTAAGGTAGTGTTGTGCCTTAATTAGAATCATTATACAAAAGGATATAAATGTTGATAATTGAGCATAATGTCGATAGTTGTTAATTATTGTTGTAAATAAATTATTATTTTATTAGAAGTATAGTTGTTAAATAAAGATTGTAAGAAATTTTGTATTATTTAATATAATATTATTTGCAATAAATATTTAAATAAATAAAATAGTTGTAAGTTATGTTGTAATTTGTGATTTACAACTTAATTAATAAAATAAATTAAAATAAAGTTGTACAATTATAGATTGTTGTAATGTTATAACTTTATTAATAACATTATGGTTGGTCGGCTATAAAGTAATTAAATTTTGGTCGGAATTGTGTGTTAATATTTAAAAAAGTAACCTTTTTGAGATCATTAAATTAAATAAAAATATATTTTTAGAAGAGAGATGCACGGGATCGCGTGCCAAGTTCCTTGGAAGAGGAAAGGTACTGTTTTATAAAAGGGAAGGTTGTAGAGGCAAGGAGGGGGGATTTTTGGCAGGAAGAAGAAGGATTGAGGAGGAAAATTGCAGGATCAAGTTTTACAACTGAAGAATTGATTTCTGCATTGAATCTAAGCTACGGGTACAGGTTCTAATGTTTTCTTTATTCTATCCTTGTTTTCTTTAGAATGAATGACGGGAATCTGGTTTTACTCCTCCAATTCACATTGCTTGAAAGTTCTAGCGTCTCTCTGATAATCCATTTTATACTTATTCCGTAACCATTACATTTCAAACAATTTTCTGTTATGATTTAATTATTGATCTGCCATTTCTACATAAATGTTTGAGAAGAGAAAATGGGCCATATTTTATCATTTCAGAGATCCAAATTAAGAAACCGTATCACTGTAGATACTTTAAGACTATATTAGGTGTGATTTGCAGACACCAAGAAAACACATCCGCACCCTCATCATGGGTTGATCAGGTTATACATCTACCAATCGCATAGTCTTGAAAGTTACAAAGGCCATTCCAATAATTTCATTTTGTATGCTACCGGTAACCAATTCACTCCAAATGATTTATGCCTGAGGCATTGATCTCATGCTATGTGTTGACCATAACTCTACGTTTTCTGTGAGATCTTGCCTAATCAAGCATCATTTACTTTAGAACCTGACAGAATCCTGCTATTCGATGTTGGTCTTTACCTGTTCCATATCTCCTCTGATGCAAACTGAAATGGGCGCTGGCAAAGATTGTGATCTGGCTTTATTTTCACTTGTCAATCACCAAAACCTAGCGTCTAGAAAGAGAACAGATATAGACTTTCAACAGGCATTTGCATTGGTCTGATTAATACCTTTATGGAGTGGCAGAAACAAACAAATAGGCAAGTCAATTAAAAGGTTACATGTTTCGCTTTGCTTCTGTCGATTTGCACTTGCTTAAATGTTTCTAAAGCCTTTTAACGAATCTATTATGTGCATATCATGCGATCGTGGGTTTCAAGGGATAGCCTCTCTGAGGCAGCAGTTGAACCTCACCAACCTGCCCACATCTGCATAGGCATTTGAGGAAAGTGGTTGTTATAGTTGATCAAAATATAAAACATACGGATCATCTTTACCGTTCTTTCATTTTACCCAAAATCATTGTTTCAAATAACTTTCTGAGTTTAACTCTGTGGGAACACTAAATTAGCTTACTGTGTTTAAGAAATTTTAGTTGCCCAAATCTAAGACATCCACCATGGTTTGTAAATTGTTCTGCTCTTAGGACAAACAAATTAAATTGAATTATTTGCAGCTTCTTTCTGATCGGGAAAAAGAAATCCCACAATCTTTTGCTGCAAAATCCAAACCCATCACTGCAAATTGTTTCCTTCTCTTCAGATCTACCAAAATTGCTATTTTTGCCAGGTCTGATTTTTAGAATGTTTTGCTGTACCTTCCATCTCCACCTGATGCATAAATGGTTCCACCAATATCCAAATAAGTCTCCTATCTACTTCAAATTGTATCACTTCTATGTTGAAGAAATAGTAGAGCTGCGAAAGAAATAGTCTAGTTGGTAGCACTTACAGTTACTAAGACCTTAGTTCACTTACCAAGGCCTTAGCCAACTCATTTTAAATATTTCCATATAATATATTAATGCTGTTGGTATTCCATCGTGATGTGTAGAAAGTAATACGAATCCTTTCTTGATAGCAGAGTTAGTTGAACTAGTTTTTATGAGGACAAAACATTCGCACCCAAAACACGGATAAACCTTCAATTCAGTGGTTGGGTAGCAAACAAATATGGCCGCAAGCCAAGTTACACCTTAGGGCAATTAACCACTGCATAGGTAATAAGAACATAGTAATGGCAGAAAAGCATGCTCCAACAGACAATTCTTCTAACCAGTCAGATGGGATGAGCTCAAGAGCTTATCAAGGCTTTAATTTTTTTTTCTTCATTCTTCTGACGGCCAACATCTAGTGAACAATAAACCAACGCTGCTGCACCCAATCCTGTGATGAAAGTAATAACATAGTCAAGCATATTAAATCGCTGGTTTAGAGATTATCTGGAGTGCTTGCTATTGCTGTGACTTGCTGCAGGAAATGGCGACTGAAAACATCTTAGGCAAGTTTGTCCAATCGCAGATCTTGTAGTGAGTTTTAGAGTGCGCAGAGATGTCTTTCAATGGGGTGATCCACCCTGTCAATCGCACCAGTGTTTAAGTTTCAAGCTTTTAGAATAAATGCAACTCCATCAGCACAGACTCATCAGGTACTTCAATGATAAAGATAATGTTTTCTCTGAAGGCCAACGTAGCAAGGAGGCCTACTATGCTCACCAACGAATAGCTATTTTGTATTCTGCTATAAGGATTACAAGGGAGAATTAAATGGTGTCAACTTCAGTCAGACAATAAAATCAGAGATGGAGACACCTCCTGTTGTGTTTTAATTTGTATCCCTGCCTTTCATTTATGGAAATTTGCACAACTGTGAGGAGTATCAGATGGACGTTGGGCAACAATAATACCATTTATTAAAATTGCTTAGAGTCAATCCAACAAATCCAGTTACTATCATCATAGCCTTCCGTTAGATAAATCTCTAGAGAGAGATTAAGCTATCTAAGTTTGTGTTGTCAATACAATCAATTCGTAGTCCAAGGGAGCTGGATGGATGCTGCCAGAAGTTGTTAGACTAAACTAATATCGTCCATTTCAATGGTAAAATAGTCAATAACAATTTTACACCTCCTCTGCGACATATGATTGCTGCTCAGTAGATAACAACAACCGAAACAACTGTAGTAGAAGCATCTGCATAGGAATCGAAACACCACGGGAACAAAAAGCAATAACTACAACGATCAAGTGATGATTGCTTGTGAAATGTCCATTCTGATCCTTTTGGCAGAATTAATTACTCTTGGTAAAATCTTTTCTGAGGCTTCGTTACGATGAAGACATGCAAGCATCTTATCTGGTTGAGGTTGACCGAATATCTGGAATGACCGTATAAAGGCACGATCTTCAGGAAAACAAAACAATAATGTTCATCGTTGATGATTTTTCCTCATTGTAATTATCGTTTAGTTATACTTAACTTAGTGTTCTTATCCATTTTATTACTTGAAAGAGTTGAGTTAATTGGGCAAGTTTGAAAGATAGATGATAAAGATCGTATTGATAATGAGAGTGTGTAATGATAAGTAGGAATTAAATAGTATAATGGTACTAACTGATTCTTTTACAAATGAAATATTGTAAATTAATTAGTAATTTATCTTTTGAAACAAAATGTAGTACATTTAGATAAATTAGTTGTAATGTATTAATATGTTTGTTGCAATTAATTTAAATCAATCAGTTTGATTTAAAAGAGATGATGAAATCTAATGTTGATTTTACAAAGTCGTTCACATTGTACTAAGAAGGAGTTTTAGTGATTTAACTCTGGAAATTAAATTTAAACTGTATGAAATTAAGAATTCTTGTTGTCGTAATATGATAAATTGCTAGTGGTCAAAATTCCAGAGGCATAGTATGTCGTGTTTGAGTACAACCAATGTGTGGATAGGTGTTCTAGTGTTGTGTTGTCTTAAACATGTGATTCTAATTGAGTATGAAGTACAATCTATCACGAATGAAGAATTGTCGAAAGTTGTTAATGTATTTTGTGGATATAATATTCTCTGGATGAGATATTTAACCAGTTGTGACTATCTTGTATCCGTTTTGTCGTAATTGTTGTTTGGAGAGACCTGGTATCTGTAAAAGTGTAAAATGTTGTAATGCTATAGGCGATGGATAACAATTGGTGTTATGATTCTGTTTGTAATGCAAGAGGGTTTATGCCTTGCAATGAACATGTATGTGTATTGCTATAATGCCTTGTATGATGGTTAAGGTTTACTAGGTGTTAGGAAGGAGAGTGGCTTTTAACGTGGAGCCGGCGCCCAAAGTGGCAGTCAGGATAACCCGTTGAAAGTAGATTAATCAAGTGATAACCTAAAATGAACTAGGGGGTTAAGGGTAGATTTCACATTAAACAAGATTAATGGATTCCTCTCCCATGGCCTGTAGTGCTTGTTTAGACTAAGGATGGGTAGAGAAGGCCTGGTCGGCATGATTGACTTCCTTGTCCTCATGAAAGGAAGGTTGATTCCGCATGTGTCACCCTATGGGGCCGGCGCCTAGTGAGAGGCTGTCAGGATAACCATAGATGGGGGTCGGCGCCTAGTGAGAGGCTGTCAGGATAACCCATGCTAGGACCGTGCGATGACACTCTCCCTACTACAACCTAGCATTCCTTGTTTGGTCTCTCTACTTATGTTATGTTTCACCTCTGGAAGTTAAGTTGTGTTGTGATATTTATGTTATTGCCATGTGTTGTATTGGCATTTGATCATCCTTTGTTCATGCTAGTCTATGTCTACCTGACTGTCATTGTTTGGGACCTCATGTTAACTCCTAGCTCGGGGGGTGGACCTTAGGGTTCCACATGGTCGGGTGGAAGAGCTTCCTTATCCATTGGTTATTCTTTGTTAAGTTTGTGTGCAGAAAGGATGTATCTCAGTTTTCAAACAATTGTACTTGTACCAGTTGATGAAGATGTATGTGTATAATCTTGTACCAGGTTTGTGTAAACAGATCATTCATAATGTATGTAATTCTGATGTAGTCTGAAAATGGTAATGTAATGAATATGAATAAGTTATTTAATTATGCATTGGATTTAGATCAGTTACTGATGCATGTTAGATTATGTTAGTTGAATTGTTAAGTAATGCAACCTTGAATCCTTAGAGAATATGTCGTAGTTAGTTATGTTAACATTACTTTTTATCTCAAACAAAAAAACAAAAAAAAAATTCCTATTTCATATAGCATAAATGTGATTTTCTCTAAGGTGTTCAAGGTGGGGCGTTACACGCCGACCCCACACTGAAAGCCACTCCCTTACCTGTACCTAGAAACCCTAACCATCAAGCAAGACAATCACTATCTTACTAATAAATATACCTAAACAATGCAAGGCATTTACCTTCTTGCTTATTAAAATAATCACAAGGACCAACCTTTACTTCATTGTCCCCAAAACTTTCAGTTAATCAATCGCAATAACCATAACAACACATATCCAGAGCAAGGTATGGGTCATCTTGCTCCCCAAATCGCAACCATGAACAAAATAGTTTCTCATTACGATTTCAAAGGTCTCCCCATTACAATACTACACACAATCTCGATATCAACACATACGTGAAGGAGATTTAAACCCATCATAATATATTCACAACACAGTATGTACAACATCTCACATTATTGTTTACCAAGACCCACATACGTAGACAAGAGAAATCATGTTCTTACAACATCTTCATCTCAAGACAACTATGAACATAATACATACAACCAAATCATATTACCTTATGCCTCTGGAACCTAAACTTGACAATTTACACATAGACCAACTCACATGAAAATTTTGCTTGCAATAAGCAATTTCAACTAATCAACTCATTGACAACATAAATTCTTCTTACTAGAGCAATTCTATTTAATCAAATTAGCAACTAGATTCAAGTTATATCTCCACCAAGAATTTCATAAAACCTAGGTCTAGTTTAATTAATATTAATTCTATCTATTATAATTATCAATCATCAATTACATTTAACTGTCAAGCTAAACAATGTATAGATAATATTAATTACAAACACTTATAACTTAAATGCTAATTACAACATTTATAATCCAAACCCATATATCATATTTCTACTAACAAAACTATTATAATTATGTTTAAGAAACCATCATTCAATAACCAATAAATGCATAATTTATAAACATGCCTATCTTAACTGAAAGCCCAATTGATATTTGTTAGTAAGATATTCCACAATATGCATTTTATCTTTAACACACACACATAAACCCCTTATTGTCACCTTACTAATGCATTAAAACATAAGGCCAACTATCAATCCAATTAAAACACATTTTCCATACAAACGATAGGTTCATTGCTAACCCAAAATCAAGTAAAACATTACCTCGTTTCACTAGTTTTCCTATGTAATAATTTATCTGATGAAGTTCTATTCCATTTACTTACATAAATAGTGAATTAACAAACTTAGCTTATTAAAGAGGATACATTATATATAATGCATTCATGTTATTGACAAAAGAAAACATAATATATTTAATTCCAATTAAAGCATTTCTTATACTAAAACCCTAATATAATATATATATGTTATTATCCAATGAGACACATTCTTTATGTAGTCACAAAGCACATAAAGGTATATAATTAATTATTTAATTTATAAAAATAATTATCAATATATATATATATATATATATATATATATATATATATATATATATATATATATATATATATAATAACGTCAAGCTATTAAATTAATATAAAAGTGTAATATAATGTCTATAAGAATTACATATCTATTTGAAATAATCAAATCACTTTAGTTTAACTAATTCCACCAACTACTTATAATAAGGATATAAGATCATAATACATATAAGGGTTTACTACAATTCCCATAAGATGCAAGCCTAAAAGAACAAGTTTCCATCTAAGTTTAACGTAAGCATATTGACATAATTAATATTTTCCTTGCTTATGCAATGAGTAATGATAAATCATCCAATGGTGATCTTTACCATTATGGCATAATATTAATCCACTAATCAAGAGAAAAATTCTATCTTTAACCTTGGTTAACTATTCTTAAATAAAATACCTAAAGAAAGTTGTCTTCATAAATCCTAAACATGAATCATACTAGAATTATTATTAAGGACCTAAGAACGTATAAGAGCTCTTTCCTCATAGAGTAAAACATGAAATTCACTTATGCCTTAAAGTTTAAACTACATCTTTTCATCAACAACAAGTGTAAAAATAAGCAGAGATAGGGAGATAACACATAAGAGATATACTATATTTTGCATTAGATTCAAGACCTAATCCCATAACTCATCTCCACCTATTAAATGATTTTGTAAGGAATGAACATATATGAAGCTCTCAAGTTGTTATCATGAAATACAATGATTGTAGGATACACTCAAAATTGGTACGTGGAGAGGGATTTAAGAACTTTCAAGCAAAAGCTTTTGGAAAGTGTATGACCAGACTTCGTAACATTTGCTAGCATCCTATGTACCTATGCACAAATGGAGCTTTGGAACAACATATCAATGTCCAAAGAGGATAAATGATAGAGGCATTTTGTCAGATGTCTAGCTGCAACTACCCTAGCAGACATGCATGCGAAATTTGGAAGCGTAGACAATGCACGTGACTGTTTGATAGAATACTGTGAAGATTTGAACAACCAAGGAACAAGACACCCAAAATATAAATTCACTAAATGAAGAGCTAATAAGATGTTTAATACAAACTACTATAAGAATTGGATCCTGAAGAATCTATGCAAAAGTGGGCAGTTTCATATGATCCAAAGTCCATATTTATTTGAGACCTTAATGCACATAAGAAAAACATTTCCATCTAGATCTAATAGAAGGCAGAAGTAAGGAATACTCTAATGGACAAGGTACTTGAACTGTTTGACAAGGTTCAAAGATACTTACATACACAAAGAACATCATTAGTTTATCTATTAGAGGATATGAACAAACTAACAGATCCTTAGCAAGATGACTTCGTAACCCCTTTTTAAAAATAGATAAAAACTATCGTTTCTAAGATCCAACACCAACATTTAGCAATTATAAGATTATATAGAAATCTTAATACTAATATATAGATAGCATATGATTATGTGCAAACCTTAATGCCCATATATATGGTGATTACTATCTTATAATTATAGGAAGATCTAATGTACAAATCAAAAATATACTTCATGCTATGATGATCTATGTTTATGACATGCAAATAAGGCAACAAATATGCTTCTTTCAAGATTTACATTGAAATGTTTGCTTTTCCAATTTCACAAGCAACAACCCTTAGAAAAATAACCTTTACATTTAATAAATAAAGGATACATATAATATTTAGAACATACAATATTTACATTTAATCAGTAAAGAAAAACATATAATATTTATAATTAATCAATAAAGAAAAACATATAAAATTTACATTTAATCAATAAAGAAAAACATATAAAATTTACATTTAATCAATAAAGAAAAACATATAATATTTATATTTAATTAATAAAGAAAACATGGTACCTCAATCGCAATATCCCACTAATGGTAGAATCCTTGAATGAGAATCATAAAATGAGCAAGTCACCCCCACTCCACAAAGAGTTTTTAAAGAGAAGGAAAGAGTAACTTCCCACCCAAAACTAACTCAACCACCCAACTAATTCAACCAACCACCTTCCCATTTTCGTCACTTTTGTAAGTGGGGCTTAAAAGAGGGTCTAAAAACCTTTTAAAATATTATAAATGACAAAAATAAACTTCTTACCTATGTACCTTAGACATAAGACAATTTTTCAAACATAAAATACAACTTAGACCTCTTAAAAACACTTAAAAAAATCATTTTAAAAGTTACAAGGTTAAATCCCACACAAGAACATAATCATTTTATCGCATAAAACTAAAAATAATATTTCTTAACATCATGGCCAATAGACCTTAGGGCCCCATGCCTAGGTCAAACATCACACAAAAAGACATAAAGTGGCTAAATGACCACCATCATCCATTGACATAATAATTCTACATGCACACTCAACAAGAAGTGTTAGTACAATATATAGCCAAAATATATCCATCATAAATAACATATTCTCACAAATCCATTAGTAACCATAGTGTAACGCTGAATCAATACACTCTTGATCCAATTGTTAGGCTTCGTCAATTGGATGATAGGACTATCTCCTCTCTACTCTAGGGTCTGGTTAGTGCGTTTACTAGTGTTCAGCGACCTTCCCTTAATTAAATCAATTTAATAGTAGTAATAAAATAATTCATATTCAAACAACTTTAAATAATTATTTGAACTAGGTAATTATCAGTTACCAATTTAATCTCATTAAATAGTAATAATAATACTAAGAATATTATATGACCTTATTAAATATTAAAGTGGGTCAAATATTAGTATGACTATATAATGAAATATAGGCATACAACATAACCCACTGAGTAGTACAGCCGTTAAAAGCCAAATCAAACATGTTCACAAGCCAGGGCCAAACATGCACTTAACCAACAGGCTCCATCAAATATCAATTAGTTGCAAGACCTGACATACTGACAGAACTGACAGGTTGAACTAGACATATCATGCATCCTGATCGAGGATGATGACTTGAGATGTGGGACCTTAAGTTATCTCCAGAACAACTTATCCATTGGGTTTAGGGCATGCTCAGACCTATTAATTTAGGTGGAGTCGATGCCTGATACCTGCATCCTGCAACCAATGACACAGTCAAGCATATATAGACACACAAAAGCTGACACTAGGTGAAAAAGGAATCACAATATCACAGGGCACTCGCAAGCGAGTGATACAACATCGTCCTTTCCACATCATATCAATCTAGATTCGATAACACATAACCGTAACCAAATCAAATCTACCTCATTATCTGAACAAAACTTACATTGAACATATAGGTGCATAAAATTGAATAAGTCTTAGACGTACCATCATAACAAATAAATCTAACAGAATCAATCCATGAGATCCATTCTAACATATAGCAATTGTAGTAAGATCGACATCTTAATCATAGGAATGTAAAACAATGTCAAAGCCTTACCTTAATTATTCTCGTTATTTTATTCATATTCATGCGCCTTGATCAGTTCACCTGTACATCCAAGGTGCGAACGAAGGGGCACTACAAGATTGCCCTTACATATCTAAATGCTCCTGCATCAAGATGAAAGTAAGCATCAAATTTTAAAACAATTGTTTCTGATCATGCTCAATGATCTATTAGCATGAAATAAAGCATCTAGATGAAACTGAGCATAAAATTTTATAAGAATTGTTTCCAATCATGTTGAATGATCCATTATCATGAAATAAAGTATCTAGATGAAATCGAGCATAAAATTTAAAATTAAATGTTTTCGATCACACACAATGTTTCATTATCATGAAATATTAAAACATCTAGGCACATCTAAGCGTAAAATTTTAAAACAAATATTTTTGATCATACTCAATGATTCGTTATCATGAAATAAAGCATCTATACGAAACTAATTGTAAGATTTTAAAACAAACATTTCTGATCACACTGAATGATCTAATATCATGAAATAAAGCATCTAGATGAAACTAATTATAAAATTTTAAAATAAATGTTTCTGATCATGTTGAACGATCCATTATCATGAAATAAAGCATCTAGATGAAACTAAGTGTAAACTTTTCAAACAATATTTCCAATCATGCTCAATCATCCATTATCATGAAATTTAGCATATGGATGAAACTGCTCATAAAATTTTAAGACAAATGTTTTTGATCACACTCAATGATCCATTATCATGAAATACAATCAGAGGATGAATACTCACAAAATTGAAACTTTAATATCTTGAAATCCAGATGCAATCTTGAGGTTAATCTACCAAGAATGCTTATTTTACAATTTCGAAGCTTTGTGAAAAATTTCAAGCTGAACTGCTTCTCAGATAAAAACTTACTAAAAATTGTAAATTTTGGTATTCTTATCTCGTTAGAAACTTTAAAGGTTCTGAATCATTATGCAAGCAAATGGGTATGCAAAAAACCAAATTTTGAAAAGAAACAAAAACAAAAGCATCAATTTTGAATCAACATTGTTTTGGTTTATGCAAGATTTCCCTTACAACTCTGGATGCTCATGCGTCAATATTAAACTAAGTGTCAAATTTTAAAACACATGTTTCCAATCATGCTTAATGATCTATTATCATGATTTCAAATTTTAAAACAAATGTTTCCAATCATGCTTAATGATCTATTATCATGATTTCAAATTTTAAAACAAATGCAAGATTGCCCTTAGACCTCTAGATGAAACTGAGCATAAAATTTTAAAGAAAATGTTTCTAATCACAAACAATGTTTCATTATCATAAAATAAAGCATCTACGAGTAAAATTTTTAAACAAATGTTTCTGATCACACTCAATGATTCATTATCATGAATTAAAGCATCTAGACTAAACTAAGTGTAAGTTTTAAAATAAACATTTTTTATCACTATGAATGATTCACTATCATGAAATAAAGCATCTACATGAAACTAAGCATAAAATTTTAAAAAATATTTCTGATCATGTTTTTGATTAGTTCAGCTAGAAAAGAGGGTCCAGATCCCTATAACAAAATAGCCCCTAGGGCATCAGGCCTTCAACGAGCCAGAAACAGTAGATGAACAACACATAAACAACCTACAATCAGAGGATGAATCCTCACAAAATTGAAACTTTAATATGTTGAAATCCAAATGCAATCTTGAGGTGAAATATACCAAGAATGCTTACTTTACTGTTCTGAAGCTTTAGGAAAAATTTTGGACTCAGTTGCTTCAGTGTTAAAGACTTACTAAAAATAGTAAATTCTTGTATTCTTAGCCCGTCAGAAAGTTTTAAAGGTTCTAAATCATTATTCAAGAAAATGGGTATCCAAAAACACAAATTTTGAAAAGAAATAAAAATAAAGGCATCAATTTTGAATCAACATTCATTTTGGGTCATGCAAGATTGCTCGTTCACCTCTAGATGCTCTTGCATCAAGTTGAAACTAAGTGGCACATTTTAAAACAAATGTTTCTGATCATGCTTAATGATCTATTATCATGAAATAAAGCATCTAGATGAAACTAAGCTTAAAATTTTATGAGAATTGTTTCCAATCATTCTAAATGATCCATTATCATGAAATAAAATATCTACATAAAACTGAGCATAAAATTTTAAAGCAAATGTTTCTGATCACACACAATGTTTCATTATCATGAAATAAAGCATCTAGGTGCATCTAAGCATAAAATTTTAAAACAAATGTTTTCTATCACACTCAATGATTCATTATCATGAAATAAAGCATCTAGATGAAACTGAGTGTAAGATTTTAAAACAAATGTTTTAGATCACACTGAATGATCCAATATCATGAAATAAAGTATCTAGATGAAATTGAGTGTAAAATTTTAAAACAAATGTTTTTGATCACGTTGAATGATCTATTATCATGAAATAAAGTATCTAGACAAAATTGAGCATAAAATTTTCAAACAAATGTTTCCAATCATGCTTAATCATCTATTATCACGAAATAAAAAATATGGACCAAACTGATCGTAAAATTTTATGATGAATATGTCTGATCACACTCAATGATCCATTATCACGAAATACAATAAGAGGATGAATCTTCAAAAAATTAAAACTTTAATATTTTGAAATCCAGATGTGATCTTGAGCTAAAATCAACTAAGAATGCTTATTTTACAATTTCAAAGCTTTGGGGAAAATTTTGGGCTCAACCGCTTCTCTAATAAAGACTTACTAAAAATAGTAAATTCTGGTATTCTTAGCACATTAGAAACTTTAAAGGTTCTGAATCATTATTCAAGCAAATGGGTATCCAAAAGCACAAATTTAAAAAAAAACAAAAATAAAGGCATCAATTTTGAATCAACATTGTTTTTGGATGATGTAAGATTGCCCTTACACCTATGGATGCTCCTATACCAAGATGAAACTAAGCGTCAAGTTTTAAAACAAATGTTTCCAATCATGCTCAATCATCTATTATAATGAAATAAAGCATCTTGCTAAAACTGAGCATAAAGTTTTATAAGAATTGTTTCCAATCATGCTGAATGATCCATTATCATGAAATAAATCATCTAGATGAAACCAAGCATAAAATTTTAAAGAAAATGTTTCTAATCACACACAATGAACTTCATTATCATGAAATAAAGCATCTAGGCGAATCTAAGCATAAAATTTTAAAACAAATGTTTCTGATCACACTCAATGATTCATTATTGTGAAATAAAGTATCTAGACGAAACTGAGTGTAAGATTTTAAAACAAATGTTTCTAATCACATTGAATGATCTAATATCGTGAAATAAAGCATCTAGATGAAACTAAGCATAAAACTTTAAAACAAATATTTCCGATCACGTTGAATGATCCATTACCATGAAATAAAGCATCTAGATGAAACTGAGTCTAAAATTTTTAAATAAATGTTTCCGATCATGTTTAATCATCCATTATCAAGAAATAAAGCATATGGATGAAATTGATCATAAAATTTTAAGACAAATGTTTCCAATCACTCTCAATGATCCATTATCACAAAATAAAATTAGAGGATGATTCCTCACAAAATTGAAGCTTTAATATCTTGAAATCCGGACGCGATGTTGAGCCAAAATCTACCAAGAATGCTTATTTTACTATCCTGAAGCTTTGGGGAAAATTTTGGGCTCAACCGCTTCTTTGATAAATACTTACTAAAAATAGTAAATTCTGGTATTCTTAGCCCGTTAAAAACTTTGAAGGTTTTGAATCATTATTCAAGCAAATAGATATCCAAAAACACAGATTTTGGAAAGAAATGAAAATAAACGCATCAATTTTGAATCAACATTATTTTTGGGTGATGCAAGATTGCCCTTACACCTCTGGATGCTCTTGCATCAAGATGAAAGTAAGCATCAAATTTTAAAACAAATGTTTCCGATCATGCTCAATGCTCTATTAGCATGAAATAAAACATCTAGACGAAATTGAGTGTAAAATTTTATAAGAATTATTTCCAATCATGTTGAATGATCCATTATCATGAAATAAAGCATCTAGATGAAACCGAGCATAAAATTTTAAAGCAAATGTTTATGATCACACACAATGTTTCATTATCATGAAATATTAAAGCATCTAGGCGCATCTAAGCGTAAAATTTTAAAACAAATGTTTTTGATCACACTCAATGATTCGTTATCATGAAATAAAGCATCCAGACAAAACTGAGTGTAAGATTTTAAAACAAACATTTCTGATCACACTAAATGATCCATTATCATGAAATAAAGTATCTAGACGAAACTGATCATAAAATTGTAAAACAAATATTTTTGATCATGTTGAACGATCCATTATCATGAAATAAAGCATCTAGACGAAACTGAGCATAAAATTTTTAAACAATGTTTCCGATCATGCTCAATCATCCATTATCATGAAATTTAGCATATGGACGAAATAGCTCATAAAATTTTAAGACAAATGTTTTCAATCACACTCAATGATCCATTATCACAAAATACAATTAGAGGATGAATCCTCACAAAATTGAAACTTTAATATCTTGAAATCCATATGCAATCTTGAGGTTAAATCTACCAAGAATTCTTATTTTACAATTTTGAAGCTTTGGGGAAAATTTCGAGCTCAACTGCTTCTCTAATAAAGACTTACTAAAAATAGTAAATTCTGGTAATCTTAGCCTGTTAGAAACTTTGAAGGTTCTGAATCATTATGCAAGCAAATGGGTATCCAAAAACATAAATTTTGAAAAGAAACAAAAACAAAAGCATCAATTTTGAATCAACATTGTTTTTGGGTGATGCAAGATTGCCCTTACACCTCTGGATGCTCCTACGTCAATATGAAACTATGCATCAATAAGAAACTAAGCGTCAAATTTTAAAACAAATGTTTATGATCATGCTCAATGATCTATTATCATGGAATAAAGCATCTAGACGAAGCTGAGTGTAACTTTTTATTAGCATGTTTTCCAATCATGTTAATGATCCATTATCATGAAATAAAGGATCTAGATGAAATTGAGCATTAAATTTTGAAGCAAATGTTTCCAATCACACACAATGTTTCATTATCATGAAATAAAGCATCTAAGCGTAAAAATTTTAAACAAATGTTTCTGATCACACTCAATGATTCGTTAACATGAACTAAAGCATCTAGATGAAACTAAGTGTAAGTTTTAAAACAAACATTTCTGAGCACACTGAATGATTCAGTATCATGAAATAAAGTATCTAGATGAAACTTAACGTAAGGTTTTAAAACAAATGCTTTCAATCTTGTTTTTGATTAGTTCAGCTGGAAAAGAGGGTCCAGATCCCTATAACAAAACAACCCCTAGGGCATCAGGCCTTCAACAAACCAGAAACAGCAGATGAACATCACATAAATAGCAGAGCAAAAAACAACTAACCAAAAAACAACTGACCAAAAACCACAAAACAACGACAACAGCAAAAAACAACAGAAACAGAGAATTATGGGTTGTCAGTCGCCCCAAACTTAGCAAGGAAGTCCACCATCTCCTTGTAGTTTCCCAAGCTATCAATTCCCACCTATTTAACCTTATCATCCATGTCCTTGACTGCAACGAAGATGGAAGCAGCTCGGTGCAGTGCCTTGGCCACAAATTCAGCCATCACCTTCCATTTTTTTGCATCGTATCCATTCTCTTCTGGAGGCTCTAAATATCCTTCATGTTCTTATCACACCTAGCATAGCTCCCCTTTTTTACTTGATCCACAACTTCCTTCATAGTGACTTTGCCATCAGTAGCCCTCGCATTATCCTCCTGACCCTCTGATTCATTCATCGAAGCAAAGTGACTAGTGCCCTCAACTTCGTGCATAGACTGTGTGGGGGTTTCATCCCCGCCTTCCTCCACCATCTCTTCCACAAACTCAGAGTCATCAAAGACCTCCACACCCTGAGTGTTCACCAGTGATTTCCCAGCAATCAGTTTGGAGAGGCGAATGCTCGAAGGAGCAGTCTCTCCACCTTCATTGCTATCCTTCGATTCCAGCCCAGTATCCACTTCCACAATCTTCACGAGAGTGTCCATAGCAGAAACCCCCTTACCTTATGTTTTTTCTTCAGGGTAGTCTCCATTTCCTCGACCTCCACCCTATTCCTTTTGGCATTCTTCTTTTCAGCCACCAGGGTGGTGTGCTTTTGTTTCTTGTTTTTAACAATAACAGGGGTTTCAACAAGGTTCCCTTCCATCGCACAAGGGCCACCCTTAATCTTTGGTGTCCCAATGCAATTCTTCACTTTGCCATTACCCCCATGGGAAGTACTTAGCTATGGATCCTCAAGAATCTTGAATTAGATTTGCTTGGGTGGACACAAAGCAAGATGGAAGTGATACAACCTCAAAATAAGACCTTGGTGAATAGGAAAAAGAGGGTAGTTGGCATTCTTAGCTCTGAGCTCCCTAACAGACTTCACAGAATTGTTCAAAGAGGAGAACAAAAAGAAAGGAAAGCTAGTCTCAACCTTATTCCTGAAATGATTAAAAAAAGCAAAGTGGTAGTGATAGTATACCCAAAATCTTCCCTCTAGAGTGAAGAATTTCATTATCATCAAGTAAATTTGACCCCATGCCTCCGGAAGGTTCTCCCTCTCAAACCCTCCATGAAGTTTCACAAGTGCCTCACCCTCATGGAAAAAAAGATTCATATGCTCGGGGTCAGAGACTCTACTTCTCCTTGAATGTTGTGTGCCTTTCGTCAATAACCCCGTGGCCTACCCAATAATCTCTTCTGAAACTTGGAAGCCAATTTTTCCAATTCTCACCTCTTTGGTTTCCTCATCCCAGGTTTCTGTGAACTGTCATGACAAGTTTTCGTCATGTCCTGCCATACCTTCAAGAAAGGACACCACCTCTCCTTCCTGAATTACATGCCAAACAAGAAGGTCTTGTTTGAATTCCTCCACGGAGCTAGGTTCAATTTTAACAATATCCCCTCCCATCTCACCAGATTGAGAATAGCAGAAGCTAATGGGCTACAACCATTCAAATTGGTAATGTTTGCAAGCGGTAGTCTTGAAATTAGCAATGAGAACATTAAAATGGTAATTTTTTTGTGTAAAGGTAATGATGGCAGTGTAATTATTGTTGTGATTTACCTCAATTTTGCCACCTAGATACATCTCATCGGGGGGAGTATTTAGCCACTGCCTCGTGTGAAGAAAAGTGACACCAGGCTCAATCTTAACCCAACCATAAATAACCATGAAGATATCTATCCCATTCATCCTGTCTTCCTTCCACATATCCACGCATCGTCCTTATTGAGCAATAAGATCCAATACCAAGATCTCTACCAATATCGATGTCCTTGCGCCTTGTATTATATCAACCTGTCTTTCCCATCAATCTCCCCTTTGTACAATTAGCAATGTTGTTCCCAAAATCCGCGTGGACCCCTCTCCTCTGGCTCTTGCTAATAAGACTCCATCATCTAGGCCACGACCTAGCCATCTCACCTTCAAGAAAGACCATAATCCTCCCGCCAAGATTAATTTGAAAATTTGAATTATTAGTCCCGCCTCCTCTAAGGTTATCACTACTGTTCAACCAATTGGAGAAGAAAACTCCACCCACCCATCAACCTGATAACAGAAGTTAGCCACCATTGCAAACCACTTATACTTCATGGCCATTTCCATCTTGCACAATAAGGTTGAGGATCTCTTGAGACAAACTGAGGGTGTTCCTCCAACACCGCCACCCATTCTTGTCATTACCTGCATTAGCCAGGGCATTAGCCACAACATTACCTTCTCTATAAATATGGGTAATCTTGTACTCCTCAAGTCCATTAAGGAGGATCTTGATATCCCCCATGATGTCCTCCAGATTCCACCCAGTCTGAGATAGGCCAAGGGTAGCATTGACAACAAGCTGAGAGTCACCTTCAATGTGCAGTCTTTGTATGTTCATTGAGATAGAAAGCTTAATTCCCCAGAGTATAGCCATAGCTTCCGCTTCATTATTTCTCTTAATACCCTCTAGAGTAAGCAACAATACACATCCCATCATCAGCTCTTATAATACCTCCACCACTAGCAGCACTCGTGTTTTCTTTGACCACACCATCAAAGTTAAGCGTGAACCACCCTTGTTGTGGTCACGTCCATTTGGTCTTAGTCCGAGCTAACTTCCTGGTTGTGTCCACCTAGTAGGAATCAATATTCCAATTCTTCATCATACTTAGCTCTTCTTTTCTAGGGTGGCTATCTGCAACTTTAAACTTACAGGAATTAATGTTCTCAATCAACAGTTTCAAGAAACATTGAAAAACTTCCAACAGAGTTCTACTCTTCTCCCTAAAGATTCTATTATTTCATTCTTTCCACAGGTTCCAGGCTAAATGGGGGGGATTTGATTCTAGAGTTCTTTTGAACTTGGTAGCACAAGGCTATAGGGGGCTTCCATTCCTGAACCATCATTCCCATACTACTGTTCAATGACCAATTTAGATTCATCTTTTGGAGTATTAACCCCCAAACCTCCCAGGCAAAACTACAGTGAAGAAAGAGATGAGCCACTGACTCCTCCTTCAATCCGCAGAGAATGCATCTGGTTGGAATTTGGAAACCTCTCTTTTTTAGATTATCAAGAGTTAAGACTTTATTATGCATTAGTTTCCACCAAAAGAAATTAACCTTGGAGAGAAGTTTGGGGATCCATATTTTTCTCCACACACTAGCCTCTCTCGGGTCTAACAGCAGATTATAAGCACTTCTGACAGTAAACAATCCCTTTTTATCTTTATCCCAAACCATCTTATCTCTCTTGGAAAAAAGTGGGAGTCTATAATCTTCAAGAACTTTTTGGAGTTGATGAGCCACCTTCATCCCCTCGCTACCATCATGAGCATAGATAGAAACCTCCTTCCAACTCTAGAGACCTCCACATGTCCTTATGTAGTCTGCAACTTTGAATCCAAGAGCCTCACCAAGCCTACCTGTTGCCCTACCATATTCCAACTCAATCAGAGGTTTGTCCTTCAGCCACTGATCCTTCCAAAAATCAACCTCCTTACCATCACTAATCCTCCATCTTAAACCTTGTCGAATAAAACTCCTTGTTTTGATAATCCCATTCCATATGACCGAGCCTTTGGGGAGACTCACATCTGACATGAATCTTCTACCTTGGTCTCCATTAAGATATCTGGCTCTCATGATTTCCCCCCAATCAGTATTGCCTTGGACAAGGTTCCATCCAATCTTAGCTAAAAGCGCTCTATTCATCAAATGGATTCTTTTAAGACCCACTCCTCCTTGTCCTTTTGGGGTACAAACTTTCTCCCAACTCACAAAAGCCATTCTTTTTTTCTCTTCCACCCCAGTCCATAGAAATCATTTTTGAATCTGTTCAATCTTATCTGCCACATTTTTAGGGGTTTTAAAGAGACTTAGCGTATAATTGGGCATCCCCTGAAGAGAGGCTTTGAGGAGTTGAAACTTCCCAACTTGACTCAGAAGGGCACCCTTCCACCCAACCTATTTTCTCTGAGTTCTTTCCACCAACCCCTTCCATAAATCCATAGAGACTTTTGAAGTGGTGAGGGGAAGGCCCAAATAAGAAGCTAGGATTATTTCACTAGAACAGCCTAGGACTCTGGTAATTTTCTACTAAAGATCTTCTTGAGTGTTTAGGAAATAGATGTGGCTTTTCTCAAAGTTGATGCTCTAACCTGAAGCTCTTTCATAGCTCTTTAAAAGTTCCTTCCACCTTCTAGCTTCCACCACCGAGGACAACCTGAATAGAATAGTGTCATCAACAAATTGTTGGATAACCAAATTCTGGACTGTTGAAGCCGGTTTGATTCTGTGGAGAGTCCCTTGCATTAACCATAACCAAGAATCTATTCATAGATATGCATTCCTTGATGATGTTTAAAATTCTTTCATTGAATCCAAATTTCCTAAGAACTCTTAATAGAAAGTCCCAATCATGTTGAATGATCCATTATCATGAAATAAAGCATCTAGAAGAAACTGAACGTAGAATTTTAAAACAAATGTTTCTAATCACATTAAATGATCCATTATCATGAAATAAAGCATCTAGATGAAACTGAGCTTAAAATTTTTAAACAAATGTTTCTGATCGCACTCTATCATCCATTATTATGAAATAAAGCATATGGATAGAATTAATCGTAAAATTTTAAGACAAATATTTCTGATCACACTCAATGATGCATTATCATGAAATACAATTAGAGGATGAATCCTCACAAAATTGAAACTTTAATATCTTGAAAACCAAACATGACCTTGAGCTGAAATCGAGCAAGAATGCTTACTTTACTATTCTGAAGCTTTGGGGAAAATTTCAAGCTCAACCGCTTCAATGATAAAGACTTACTAAAAATAGTAAATTCTGGTATTTTTAGCCCATTAGAAAGTTTGAAGGTTCTAAATCATTATTCAAGCAAATGGGTATCCAAAAACACAAATTTTGAAAAGAAACAAAAACAAAGGCATCAATTTTGAATCAACATTCATTTTGGGTGATGCAAGATTGCCCTTTCACCTCTGCATGCTCTTGCACCAAGTTGAAACTAAGCATCAAATTTTAAAACAAATGTTTCTAATCATGCTCAATGATCTATTATCATGAAATAAAGCATCTAGATGAAAGTAAGCGTAAAATTTTATAAGAATTATTTCCAATCATGCTGAATGATCCATTATCATGAAATAAAACATCTACATGAAACCTGTAGTGCCCCTCACCTTGTCTTCTATCAGACTGATGGTTTTCCTAGTAGGATTAGACACTATGACACTCTATTGGAGGATGGACTCTCTGTTATTATGCTAGCTGATTATGGATCTATGTTAGGATGATGCTTGATTACTGGTACTTTATGCTATCACAGTTTGATGGACATATTTGATGATTATAGATTAATGTTATTCTAAGTTTAATGTGTTATTCGATCATGATTATGATGCATTACTGGTAATGGATGTAGTTATTTAATGATGTGTTTACATGAACAGAACAGTGTCGCATGACTCGTGTCCGAGTACCTTGCCACACTGTGACTTCCGTTCATTGTGTCTATGACTACATGTTTATATATATATATATGTACAACCTTGTTGTTTGTTGCAGGATGCAGGTACCGAGCATCGACTCCACCTGAACTACCAGGTCTGAGCATGCCCTGGCCAATGGAGTTGTTGATTGGAGTTAGCATAAGGTTCCCTACTCAGTCAACATCCTCAAAGAGGATGAGTTCTCAGTATTGTATCCTGTCGTCACCGTCAGTTGGACTGTTTGTCGTTATTTTGTCGTCATGTCTTGTGGCTTTACATGGGGTCAGGTATCATCAAGTAAGTTGGATTTATCCAATTTAAAGTGTTGATTTAAGCCTAGTTAGAACTTCATTAAAATAAGGTTAAATTTAAGCTAAAGTTAAATAAACATTTGCTAGGGAAATTATGTGTTATTTATTAATTATAAATGATTTAATTGTTTGATAATTGGTAAAATTAACATGAAAATAGTAAATAAATAAATAAATTTGATAAATGATTAAATGAAATAATAAATTTCAAGTTGTAAACGAATAAAATTAAAAAGAAAACAAAATACATAAATAAAGATGAATAAAGAATTATAAATTTTGATAAAATATACTAGAATCTATTACCTGCTAACCAAGAGTAATTATGTGGTAAAATTGGAGTTACGGGTATTTAGTGGTTATTGGGTAAAGAGTATTTTGGGGATATGCAAAATTAATGTCGTGTGCCGTCAATTGCAAATTGGAGGATTTGGGAATCTTTTGATATAGTTAATTTTTGTATCTCACGAGAGAGTGGGTTGTTGGGAAAAGAGAGGCATGTCCTCTGCATTTATTCGAGGAGTTCAATCCTTGTTTTGAGAAAGTGGGTTGTTGGGAAAAGAGAGGCATGTCTTCTGCATTGATTCGAGGAATTGAATCCTTATTTTTAGAGGAAGAACTGGGAAGGGGCTGGGGGTTTTGGAGGAGGCAGTTATGGATGGATTGAGGAGGATTAATTGGGGAAGCTGGAAAAAAAATTATAAATTTGTTTTGAGAGGAAGGAGAATGGAGGAGAGGGATTGGAGGTCTGGTTTGCAGCTGTAGGAGTGAATCTGGCACCAAGTCTTTAGGGCAGTCAAACCAAGTCCAGGTGCCATTGTTTTTAAATCTTTATCTCTCTTTTCTTGATATGAATGATTGGAATTTGATTGTTTTGCTAATTGTATGCGCTCGAGAATTTATGAATCATACCCTATTGTGCATCATGGCATCCTGCCAGTAATGACCCTAAGAATGTTTCTCTCCATTCAACACCCGGATAATCTCTATAATAGCTTGTGATCGCTTGAAAGTTTTTATAGCTTCTTTTAACAAATCTGTTTATCCCGCACATATTGCATTCCAATCAATTTTCCCTCTCTGGCATTGATTAGACAGTCATGCGCTGTCTATGATTCCATTTGTTGCAATCAGGTCTGCCAGATCCTGTGTAGTTTTTGCAACCACTGTTTATATAAGAAGATATCACTTTGCATAGGAGAAAACATTTAGAAGTCAATAATATAGTCCAAGAAAACACAGTCATACTACCAACACTAATTTTACAGGTATGGTCTTGATAAATGATGACTGTCAATTAGGTCATGTCTTATGCTTTCTCTATTCAGCAAAACCACCAAGTAGGAGTCTCAGGTAGTTTGTCTTGGGGTTCCCTGCCAGTTAGGACTTATTTGTAGGATGCAGAGTTATGATGGGAAGAGTGGATCATCAATTTTAATAAATGTTTAAATGACCTGATCAGATGAATATTTAATCCTCTTTTAGAGAATGTTTTTTGTTATTTATCTTTTCACAACAAAAGAAAGATTTCATCACACGGATCCATCACCTCCTCCCTCCAGCATTAAAGTTATTAAAACCAAAGTGGATGTATGTGTGTCGGGCTAAAAACTTATAGTTTTATTGTTTAATATCTCTAGCGGATGAGATATATAATGCTAAAATTTAATGAGTAATATTATTGTTATATATCTCCAATGATCAAGTTTGTAATTCTAAAACTCATGTCAGTAATAGATCACTAGTTTCCTCTATCCTTCATCGTCAAAACTGACACCAAGGTAATGCATCCATTCAACCAGTACGGATTTGATAGGTATCTCAATGAAAAAAAAAAAAAGTTTAGGGTTTTCCCCTGCTGGCTGGTGCAGCCCAGAAAAGATCAACCTTTCTCATTTAAACAATCATTGTTGCTCTCCTTCGTACTTATCTTGCAAATATCAATTCACTTTTGAATTCTGCGAGTCACCTTTGTTTGAAAGTTGTTTAAATCCCTTTTCAACAATGCCATTTTGTGCATATCCTGTAATCTTAGGTTGGACGGCATTCTATATTGAAGTCGTCAAGCTGCTCTCACCTGTAGCTTTATATTTGAGAACTTATCAAACTGTTTACCCTTTTATTTGTTTGTCTGACGGACACTGACATCCAGTGAAGGAGTATCAGTAGAATAGGTATTTGTTTTCATAATAAGGAAACTCAGAAATAAGTGTTTGTGTATATAATTGAATTGGATTGCAGTTTTTGTTTAACTTATTTTTCTGTGAAAATATCTTGCATTAGATAGTTTGACAAGAGTTTTAGTACTCTATAAATATGGTGTTCGATTGAATGACTTAATTTATTTCTCACATTTTGAAGCAAAATTATGTACCCTATAAGAGTGGTAAGTTTGGAATTAGGTTTAAGAGCCTTGGTATGCTTCTCCAAAAATGAATTTTGGCACTCCATGAGTATGTTATAGGTTTAATTTCTATAATTAATTCCTGCTGCAATGAGCTTTAACACTCTATGAGCATAGGAGTGTGAGGTTGAGGTGAGCTAGTTCTACTACTCTCTATGAAAGAACCGAGTAGTGAACTATCCCTTCTTGCGGATTGGGTGGCAAAGTCAACAACATATTAAGTTATTGCTTAAGTGAGAGAGAGAATTCATAATTTGACCCTTATCATTTTAAATATCCTCTTCCATGCCTTGATTGTAATATTTCTGCCCTCGTTCTAAGTAACACCTTGATTATGCTTCCACATTTTGCCTACATGATTAGCAGGGCTGATGCTACTCCTGCATCTGACAAAAAAAAAACCTTATATCCATTATACATTAATAGATATCCATACCATGTTGGCCAAGTCATGCGCACAAACTTGGGAGAACACTGGCAAAGGTAGTTGAAATTGATTTTGCACCTGCCAGTTGCAACTGGGTATAAGTTCCTAAGCCTGTCAACGAATCCATTTTTGTGCAAACTGTATAGCCCAGGTTATATAGTACATTTTCTTCCCTGCATGGTAAGTCATTTACAATCCCATCTCTACTAGAAAGTAATATACAGTTTTATACGAAATAATATATAGTCCCACCGCTGCCAGAAAATAATATATAGTCCCACTGCTACCAGATTTATAGAAAATAATATACAGTGCTAAGCGTTCTAAATCACTAGTGGAAGCTGGTTAAATATGAAGTTCATCTTAGGAAATTTAAAATAGTGTCTAATGTATTTTCAAATGTTAAATATACCTAATAGCACACCCAGCCATTTTATAACAAAAATGTGAACAATTATTGTTGAAGTGTCAACTGTTTAAGTGAGAATTTGTCATGTAGGTTTCAATGCAACTTATAGATTAAATATGTTTTAAAATTATACAAATTTAGTTTAGACAGGTAGCAAACTATCACCTCTGTACGACTTTGTATATGTTCTAATGTGCAGACATTACACTACAATAGAAACCATGCCATTCTATTTAAATATCATTCACTTTAATGGTCAGTCAGATAGGTATTTTGCATGGTACTCAATTGTGTTGAAATCACAAATTTACCAAATTCCTTCAGACTGAGCTTAAATAAACGATTTAGAAAGTCATACATTTCCGTATATAATCTATATTACCAAGGGTGAGTTTTTAAGTACTCACCAATTACACGACCAACTAAATTGTTGTATTTGATTAAGCTTTGGTCATCTTTAATAAATAGTATTAACAGCAGTAAATTGGCATAGAGTGAGAAGTACCTAAAACAACCATGCCAAAAATACATATAAACCTCATAATGATAATAGCTATCCATGCATTTAACAGTCTATAAAAGGCAAGGCAACTTAGTGTAATGTGAGCAGAAATGAAATGGAAATTATTACATATCATTACCAATTTTGTGTGCAGACTTGTAGGTAGGAAAGCTAGTCACTTCCTGTTTATGGCCATAATGTCTGTAGCTTATTTTCTTCTCTTTTATTCTTTCCATAATTTAGAACAGCCATAATTGACATCTCAATGGATTTTTCTTCACCACTGAATAGCTATCACCTAAATAAAATCAATCCTATACAGTGAATACACACTTGCATATATAGAATTGGATTTTGCATAAGATAGAGAGAGGAATGAATATTTTGTGTCATCATATATACAGCTACCACCATCACTAAGATTATGCAAAACCTGTGTTGCACAATCATTTAATGTCTCCACATTTGCATGAATACCTATCAGACAATTAAATATAGCTGACAAAATTCCTCTATCCCTTATGCTTGAGTGATATCCCAATTGCATTTGTTTGATTGTTTTTATAGCTGTAATAAAAATACATTCACACAATTACTATGGGTTTTGTAGGTCTAGGTAATTAGGGATTCCCTTAATATTTTATAATTAGGGTTCCTTTAATAATTCATAATTAGGGATTTTGTGATAAATATTAATATTCGAGTATTGTTGTTATTACAGAAGATACTGAATTTAATTTATAAGGTAAGGCTTTGGTATTTAAGTAATCATATTTGGTAAGGTTTTATATATCTTAACAATTGAATGAATTTAAATGGTAGATTAATGAAGGTTCAAGTTGAGCAATAATATTATGTTTTTCGAGTCTTACTTGAGTCTTATTAGTATTTTAGTTGACTGCTCATTGATTATCACTAAATTATTAGTGGATGAAAAATTATTATTATTCAATGATTTGTGGTATTATTATTATTATTATTATTATTATTATTATTTTTAATTCAAAACCTAAAAGATGATTAGTTAAATGTCTAAATTTTATAATAATATTATTATTTATTGTTAATGATAATTGCAATTCCTTCATTGGAATGGTTAAGTCATCAAGTAAGTTAATTAATTAGGGTAATGAGTTATATATATATATCTTGTATTAGATTGTCGTTTAAAGACAATTGTAAATCAAATATTATAGTTAAGTGATTTTATTAAATTAAATTATTGAAATTTATTTGAATGGACCATTTGATTTATCTATAGTTTGAAAGGAATAAAATAAAGAAAATTAATAGATATAGATTGCATTGCATCTAATGCATCTGTTTAATTAGATTAATTAAAAATTGATATGATTATATAGTTATAGATTTATTAACGTCATTTGTAATCTGCTATAGTGGATTAGTTGTAAAGAAGGCATAATTTAATTACAAGTGTGTTGATATTGAGAAAATGTAAATTGCTAATAATAGGTTTAGTAAATTCAATTTGTGGGTCATGAACTAGTTCATATTGTCTTTTTGATTTTGTATCTACCGGTGTGGTTAGTTTTCCAGAGGCTTAGAATGGGATGTCTTGAGATCATGATGTTTTAAGAAGCATGTTGTCTCTAGTTATGTATGGATTAAAAGATGATGTGAATAATAAAGGCACTCCTCTGTGGATGCATTGTTGTCCATTTAGTTGTAATTGTCTTGTATGGAGTTTTGTGGTGAGTTGTAAATGGGGAGACATTGGTAAATGTAAGAGACTATTGTGTATAGTTTGCTTCATAGGGAAGCTATGGGCAATACTTCATAAAAATTGTCCTTGTGATTAAATTGGTTGCAAGATGTTTGATGCCTTGCATTGTTATGTATATTTGTTGTCATGATGATAGTTGTTATGTTTGATGGATAGGGTTTCTAGGTGCAGGTAGGGGAGTGGCTTTCAATGCAGGGCCGACGCCAAAGTAGCTGCCAAGGTAACCCATTGAAAGTTGGTAAACATGTGATCACCTAAAATGAATTAGGGGGAAAGGGTAGATTTCACACTAAATAAGATAATTAGATTCCTCACTCATGTCTGTAGTGCTAGTTTAGACTAAGGATGAGATGAGAAGGCCTGTTTGGCAAAATCAACTTCCTTGTCCTCATGAAAGGAAAGTTGATTCTGCATGTGTCACCCTATGGGGCCAGTGTCTAGAGAGAGACTACCAGGGTAACCATAGATGGGGGCCGGTGTCTAGTGAGAGACTGCCAGGGTAACCCATGTTAGGACCATGCGACGACACTCTCCCTACTGTAGCCTAGCATGCCCTAGTTGTGCCCTCCCCATTCGTTATGTGTTTGCCTCTAGAAGTGATGTTGAGGTGTTTGTGATATTGACTTGTGTTTTTAGAGTCATGTGTTGTCTTTGTTCTTATAGTCTTCTATCTACCTAGCTATTGTTGTAGCGGGACCTTATGTTAACTCCTAGCTGAGGGGGTGGACCTCAGGGTTCCACATGGTCGGGTGGAAGAGCTTTTATCCATTGGTTTTTCCCTTGTCGATATTCATGTGCAAGGAGGATATATCTTGTATCAGGCATCAGATCTTGTACCAGTTATGAAGGCAGTGATTTATATTCATGTACTAGCCTTGTGTATCAGTCATATCATATTGTATGTATTCAGATGTAATCAGGATGGTGATAATGTAAACTACATAATGATGTACTCATATGTATAGACTTTTGTATATGTACATGTAACCTTGATCAAGTTGATTATCTAACTGATGTCATGAAATGGAGATGTATATGTGTATTCATTAATGCAATAGATTTAGAATGATCTACTGACGTTAGTTAATGATGCATGTTAGATAATGTTAATTGATTTGTTAAGTAATGCAACCATGAAATCTTAGAGTAACAATCTGATAGTTTAATTATGCGTAATGATTTGTGAAACATTACTTTGTTATCTTCTTCATTAAAAAAAAAAGAAATTATCTTACTTTGCATAGCATAGATATGTTGTTCTCTAAGGTGTTCATGGCGGGGTATTACAAAACTAAGCATAGAATTTTAAATCAAGTATTTTTGATCACACACAATGTTTCATTATCATGAAATAAAGCACCTAGGTGCATCTAAGCATAAAATTTTGAAACAAATGTTTTTGATCACACTCAATGACTCGTTATCATGAAATAAAGCATCTAGATGAAACTAAGTGTAAGATTTTAAAACAAATGTTTTAGATCACACTCAATGATCCAATATTATGAAATAAAGTATCTAGATGAAACTGAGTGTAAAATTTTAAAACAAATGTTTCTGATCACGTCAAATGATCCATTATCATGAAATAAAGAATCTAGATGTAACTAAGTGTAAAATTTTCAAACAAATGTTTTCGATAACACTCAATCATCCATTATCACGAAATAAAGAATATGGACCAAACTGATCGTAAAATTTTAAGACAAATTTTTTTGATCACACTCAATGATCCATTATCATGAAATACAATCAGAGGATGAATCTTCACAAAATTGTAACTTTAATATCTTGAGCTTCAGATGTGATCCTGAGCTGAAATCAACCAAGAATACTTATTTTACAATTTCAAAGCTTTGGGGAAAATTTGGGCTCAACCGCTTCTCTAATAAAGACTTACTAAAAATAGTAAATTCTGGTATTCTTAGCCTGTTGGAAACTTTGAAGGTTCTGAATCATTATTCAAGCAAATGGATATCCAAATGCACAAATTTTGAAAAGAAACAAAAACAAATGCATCAATTTTGAATCAACATTGTTTTTGGGTGATGCAAGATTGCCCTTACACCTATGGATGCTCCTACATCAAGATGAAACTAAGCATCAAATTTTAAAACAAATGTTTCCAATCATTCTTAATGATCTATTATAATGTCGATAAGGGCGTGGTTCAGTGGTTAACTCGTTCAGTTGTAGTGGTGGCCACCAAAGTTCAAACCCCCACTCAGCTAATGAGCTCATAGGCTTTACACCTTTGCTGGGCCAACGAGCTCACAGGTTTGAAGTGTTCTTGCCATGGGATGAAGTCCCCCATGTTGTGGCCTCACCGGTTCATTGCTCCAAATAAAAGCATTCGCGTGGAGCCGAAGGGCATGTCACACTAGCGTCCCGGTCACGTTAAAAAGTTTACCAAGTGCATTTAAAAAAAAGATCTATTATAATGAAATAAAGCATCTAGATGAAACTGAGACTAAAATTTTATAAGAATTGTTTCCAATCATGCTAAATGATCCATTGTCATAAAATAAAGCATCTAGATGAAACCACACAAAATTTTAAAGCAAATGTTTCTGATCACACACAATGTTTCATTATTATGAAATAAAGCACTAGGTGAATATAAGCATAATTTTTTTAAAAAAAATGTTTCTGATCACACTCAGTGATTCGTTATCATGAAATAAAGTATCTAGACGAAATTGAGTGTAAGATTTTAAAACAAACGTTTCTGATCACACTAAATGATCCAATATCATGAAATAAAGCATCTCGATGAAACTAAGTGTAAAATTTTAAAACAAATGTTTCTGATCACATTGAATGATCCATTATCATGAAATAAAGCATCTAGACGAAACTAAGTGTAAAATTTTCAAATAAATATTTCTGATCACATTTAATCATCTATTATCATGAAATAAAGCATATGGATGAAATTGATCATAAAATTTTAAGACAAATGTTTTCAATCACGGTCAATGATCCATTATCACAAAACTACAATTAGAGGGTGAATCCTCACAAAATTGAAACTTTAATATCTTGAAATTTAGATGCGATCTTAAGCTAAAATCTATCAAGAATGCTTATTTTACTATTCTGAAGCTTTGGGGAAAATTTTGGGCTCAACCGCTTCTCTGATAAATACTTATTAAAATAGTAAATTATGGTATTCTTAACCCGATAGGAACTTTGAAGGTGCCAAATCATTATTCAAGAAAATGGGTATCCAAAAACACAAATTTTTAAAAGAAACGTAAACAAAGGCATCAATTTTGAATCGACATTGTTTTTGGGTGATGCAAGATTGCCCTTACACCTCTGGATGCTACTACATCAAGATGAAACTAAGTGTAATAAGTTTCAAAACAAATGTTTCTAGTCATGCTCAATGATCTATTGTCATGAAATAAAGTGTCTAGATGAAACCGATCATAAAATTTTAAAGCAAATGTTTCCAATCACACACAATGTTTCATTATCATGAAATAAAGCATCTAGGCACATCTAAGTGTAAAATTTTAAAACAAACGTTTCCAATCACACTCAATGATTTGTTATCATGAAATAAAGCATCTAGATGAAACTGAGTATAAGATTTTAAAACAAACGTTTCTAAACAAACTGAATGATCCAATATCATGAAATAAAGCATCTAGATGAAACTGAGCATAAAATTTTAAAACAAATCTTTTCGATCAGGTTGAATGATCTATTATCATGAAATAAAGCATCTAGATGAAACTTAGCATAAAATTTTCAAACAAATGTTTCGGATCACACTCAATTATCCATTATCATGAAATAAAGCATATGGATGGAACTAATCGTAAAATTTTAAGACAAATGTTTCTAAGCACACTCAATGATGCATTATCACGAAATACAATTAGAAGATGAATCCTCATAAAATTAATACTTTAATGTCTTCAAATCTAGATGCGATCTTGAGCTGAAATCTACCAAGAATACTTATTTTACTATTTTCAAGCTTTGGAGAAAATTTCGAGCTCAACCGCTTCTCTGGTAAAAACTTACTAAAAATAGTAAATTCTAGTATTCTTAGCCCATTGGAAACTTTGAATGTTCTGAATCATTATTCAAGCAAATGGGTAGCTAAAAACACAAATTTTCAAAAGAAACTAAAACAAAGGCATCAATTTTGAATCAACATTATTTTTGGGTGATGCAAGATTGCCCTTACACCTCTGGATGCTCTTGCATCAGGTTGAAACTAAGCATCAATTTTTTAAACAAATGTTTCCGATCATGCGCAATGATCTATTATCATGAAATACAGCATGTAGATGAAACTGGGCATAAAATTTTATAAAAATTATTTCCAATCATGTTGAATGATCCATTATCATAAAATAAAGCATCTAGATGAAACCGAGCATAATTGAAAGTAAAATTTTCAAACAAATGTTTCCGATAACACTCAATCATCCATTATCATGAAATAAAGAATATGGACCAAATTGATTGTAAAATTTTAAGACAAATGTTTCCGATCACACTCAATGATCCATTATCACGAAATACAATCAGAGGATCAATCCTCACAAAATTGAAACTTTAATATCTTGAAATCCAAATGCAATCTTGAGCTGAAATCTACCAAGAATGCTTATTTTACTATTTCAAAACTTTGGGAAAAATTTCAAGCTCAATCGCTTCTCTAATAAAGACTTACTAAAAATAGTAAATTCTGGTATTCTTAGCCCATTGGAAACTTTGAAGGTTTTTAATCATTATTCAAGAAAATGGGTATCCAAAAACACAAATTTTAAAATGAAACGAGAAAAAGGTATCAATTTTAAATCAACATTGTTTTTGGGTGATGCAAGATTGCTCTTGCACCTCTAGATGCTCCTGCATCAAGATGAAACTAAGCGTCAAATTTTAGATCAAATGTTTTCAATCATGCTCAATGATCTATCATCATGCAATAAAGCATCTAGATGAAACTGAGCATAAAATTTTAATCATGCTAAATGATCCATTATCATGAAATAAAGCATCTAGATGAAACTGAGATTAAAATTTTAAAGAAAATGTTTTCAATCACACACAATGTTTCATTATCATGAAATAAAGCATCTAGGCGCATCTAAGCATAAAATTTTAAAACCAATATTTTTTATCACACTCAATGATTCATTATCATGAAATAAAGTATCTACACGAAACTAAGTGTAAGATTTTAAAACAAACGTTTCTGATCACACTGAATGATCCAATATTATGAAATAAAGCATCAAGATGAAACTGAGCGTAAAAGTTTAAAACAAATGTTTCTGATCACATTGAATGATCCATTATCATGAAATAAAGCATCTAGAAGAAACTGAGTGTAAAATTTTCAAACAAAAGTTTTTGATCATGGTCAATCATCCATTATCATGAAATAAAGCATATGGACGAAACTAATCGGACAGTTTAAAGACAAATGTTTCTGATCACACTCATCCTACTGTCTGGACATCAACTCTATCACAAAACAAGGCACTCACCAATCTCTGCAACATAATCATATCTCATTCATGAAGCATGAGGCACATCACTATAATCTCCTGATAACCACTGCAAGAAGAGAGTCCTGGTGTATGACATCAACACAACACTATTCATGATCTTATTCATGAAATGTATTCTACAATCTGATCCAACTCTAGCATGGCATGATTTCTAACATCAATTAACCAATACTGAGACTATCATCAGGATTCCATCCAACAAGGCATCTTGATCTAACAAACACATCCTTGATGAGTAGATGATGAACCTAATTCAATGATGACAACAATGATGACCTCCAAACCTCATACCAAACTAATACATGTTGTCATGAAGAATCCTAACTGTAATTGAGAGGAGAACACAAATCATCCTTGAAGCTAACTCACAATCAAACAACATGAACATCCTGAAGAAGCATGGATGCCCTTGTATATCAATACCATATCAATGCCATACCATATGAATGCCAATTGATTCTAATGTTTTCCAGTTGATTCCAATGCCTGCATCCAACTCAACAACTCAACACCTTGTGACCCATCAACTCAACTGCCAACATCACTAACAAACTCTTCCCTTTTCTTGACATCAGTGAGAAACTTCTCCACATCGGGGTTTGTGCTTAACATTGGGGAATGTCATCAGAGAGTGAGGTCCAAGCCTAGTGTTGGGAAGCATCATTAGGGAATGGGTTTCGGGGCCAGTGTTAGGAAAATCCATCGTGGAGTGGAGTCGAGGCCTGCTGTTAGGGGAATTGGGGTTTTCATAAAATCTGGTCTGATGGGGTTTCCACAAGAACTGGTCCGGTGGAGTTTCTAGAAAATATGGTCTAGTGGGGTTTCCACAAGAACAATTTTGGTGGGTTTCTGTAAAATCTGGTCCAGTGGGGTCTCTGTAAAATCTAGTCCAGTGGGGTTTCCACAAAATCTAGTCTGGTGGGGTTTCCATAAAATCCGGTCCGGTGAGGTTTCCTCAAAATCCAGTCTTGTGGGGTTTCCACATAATTCAATTCGATGGGGTTCCCATAAAATTTAGGATAGGCGAGCTTGGCAAGTTAGACCAACTTGACAACTCTGGAGACCTGGGGGACTTGGGCAAATGGGTGACCTGGCCCGAGCGACTTGTGGGACCTAAGGGAGCTTAGACGATCTAGGGGAAAGCTATCATTTCAAAACATGGTTGGCGACCTACGCTATTGGATGCCAATAGTTAGTGAGGCTGAGGCCTGTCCAAAGGTTCACTCATGCAACTTCAGGAACATCAGTGGGAGCCTTTGGTTCGAAAAGGGGTCGAGGCTGATTGTAGGGAATGTAGTAGGGACAAGTTTTGGGGGATGGGGTTTGAGCCTAATTTTGGGGAACGAGGTTAGGGCCCAGTGTTGGGGAAGTCAATGGGGAAGGGTGTTTCGGCCCAGTGTCGAGGTGTGTCAAGGAGGAATGGGGTTTCGGGTTTGTGCTTAGCATTGGGAAATGTCATTGGAGAGTGAGGTTGAGGCCCAGTTTTGGGGAGCATCGTCAGGGAACAGGTTTCAGGGCCAGTGTTTGGGAAAGACATTGCAGAATCGGGTCGAAGCCTGCTATAAGGGGACTTAGGGTTCTCATAAAGTCTGGTCTGGTGGGGTTTCCACAAGAACTGGTTCGGTGGGGTTTTTAATCTGGTCTAGTGGCGTTTCCACAAGAACTGGTCCAGTGGGGTCTTTGTAAAATCTAGTCCAGTGGGGTTTTCATAAAATCTGGTCCGGTGGGATTTCCCCAAATTCCAGTATGGTGTGGTTTCCACATAATTCATTTCGATGGGGTTTCCATAAAATTTAGGACGAGTGAGCTTGGCAAGTTGGACCAACTCGACAACTCTGGAGACTTGGGGGACATGGGTAAATGGGTGACCTAGCCCAAGAGACTTGTGGGACCTAAGGGGGCTTGGACAGTCCAGGGAAAATCCATCATTTCAAAACATTGTCGTTGACCTGCGCTATTGGACATCGTTAGTTAGTGGGGCTGAGGCCTATACAGAGGTTGACTCATGTGACTTCGGCAACGTCAATGGGCGTCATTGTTTAGAAAAGGGGTCGATGCCCATTGTAGGGAACATAGTTGGGACAAGCTCTGGGGGATGTGGTTCGAGCCCAATTTTGTAGAACGAGATTGGGCCAAGTATTTAGGAAGTTAATGGGGAAGAGTGTTTAGGCCTAGTTTTGGGGTCTATCAAGGAGGAATGGGGTTCAGGGTTCGTGCTTAGCATTAGGGAATGTTGTTAGAGAGCACAGTTAGGGCCTAGTGTTGGGGAGCATCATCAGGGAACGGGTTTCAAGGCCAGTATTAGTGAAAGCCATTGCAATGTGTGTTCAAGGCCTGCTGTTAGGGGACTTGGGGTTTTCATAAAATCTAGTCTGGTGGGGTTTCCACAAGAACTAGTCTGGTGGGGTCTCTAGAAAATCTGGTCCGGTGGGGTTTCCACAAGAACTGTTCAAGTGGAGTTTCAGTAAAATCTGGTCTGGTGGGATCTCCATAAAATCTGGTCTGATGAGGTTTCCATAAAATCTAGTCCAGTGGGGTTTCCTCATAATTCAATTCGATAAGGTTCCCATAAAATTAAGGATAGGTGAGCTTGGCAAGTTGGACCAACTTGACAACTCTAGAGACCTGGGGGACATGGGTAAATGGGTGACCTAGCCTGAGTGACTTGTGGGACCCAAGGGGGCTTGGACGGTCAAGGGAAAAGCCATCATTTCAAAACAGGGTCATTGACCTGTGCTATTTGACACTATTAGTTAGTGGGGTTGAGGCATGTCTAGAGATTGACTCATGTGACTTTAGCAACGTCAGTAGGTGCCTTTGTTTAGGAAAGCGGTCAAGGCCCATTATAGGGAATGTAGTTGGGACAATTTTTGGGGGATGTGGTTTGAGCCCAGTTTTGTAGAACAAGGTTGGGGCCCAGTGTTAGGGAAGTCAATGGGGAAGGGTATTTGGGCCTAGTTTTGGGGTCTGTCAAGGAGGAATGGGGTCCATGGTTCATGCTTAGCATTGGGGAATGTTGTCAGAGAGTGCGGTCAGGGCCTAGTGTTGGGGAGCATCATTGGGGAATGGGTTTTGGGGCTAGTGTTGGGGAAACCCATTACAAAGTGGGGTTGAGGCCTGCTGTTATGGGACTTGGGGTTTTCATAAAATCTGGTCTGGTGGGGTTTCCATAAGAATTGGTCTGGTGGGGTTTCTAGAAAATATGGTCTGGTGGGGTTTCCACAAGAACTGTTCTGGTGGGGTTTTCGTAAAATCTAGTTTGGTGGGATCTCCGTAAAATCTGGTCCGATGGGGTTTCCATAAAATCTAGTCCGGTGGGGTTTCCTCAAAATCCAATTTGGTGGGGTTTCCACATAATTCAATTTGATGGGGTTCCCATAAAATTTAGGATAGGCGAGCTTGGCAAGTTAGACCAAATCGACAACTCTAGAGACATGTGTGACATGGGTAAATGGGTGACCTAGCTTGAGCAACTTTGTGGGACTTAAGGGGGCTTGGACGGTCCAGGGAAAAGCCATCATTTCAAAACATGGTCGTTGACCTGCACCATTGGATGCCATTAGTTAGTGGGGCTGAGGTCTGTCCAAAGGTTGACTCATGTGACTTTGACAATGTCAGTGGGCGTCTTTGTTTAGGAAAGGGGTCGAGGCCCATGGTAGGGAATGCAGTTGGGACAAGTTTTGGGGGATGGGGTTCGAGCCCAATTTGGTCTAGCCTGTTGTTAGGGGACTTGGTGTTCTCATAAAATTTGGTCTGGTGGGGTTTTCACAAGAACTAGTCCAGTGGGGTTTCCATAAAATCTGGTCCAGTGGGCTTTACAAAAGAACTGGTCTAGTGGGATTTCCATAAAATTTGGTCCGATGGGGTTTCCATAAAATTTGGTCTGGTGGGGTTTTTGAAAAATCTTGTCCAGTGGGGTTTCTTCAAAATCTAGTCCTGTCGCATTTCTTCAAAATCCAGTCTGATGGGGTTTCTTCAAAATCCAATCCGGTGGGGTTTCCACATAATTCAATTCACTGGGGTCCCCATAAAATTTAGGATGGGCGAGCTAGGCAAGTTGAACCAACCCGACAACTATGGAGACCTAGGGGACTTGGGCAAATGGGTGACCTGCCCTGAGTGACTTGTGAGACCTAAGGGGGCTTGCACGGTCCAGGCGAAAGCCACCATTTAAAAACATGGTCATTGACCTACGTTGTTCGACGCCATTAGTTAGTAAGGTTGAGACTTGTCCAGCGATTGACTCATGCGACTTTGGTAACGTCAGTGGGCATCGTTGTTTAGAAAAGGGGTTGAGGTCGATTGTAGGGAATGCAGTTGGGACAAGTTTTAGGGGATGGGGTTCCAGCTCAGTTTTGGGGAATGCAGTTGGGGCCCTATGTTGGGGAAGTCAACGGGGAAGGGTGTTTGGGGCCAGTGTCGAGGTCTGTCAAGGAGGAATGGGGTTCAGGGTTTGTACTTAGCATTGTGGAATGTCGTCAGAGAGCAAGATCGGGGCCTAGTGTTGGGGAGAATCATCAGGGAATGGGTTTCAGAGCCAGTGTTGGGGAAAGCAATCGTGAAGTGGGGTCGAGGCCTACTGTTAGGGGACTTGGGGTTTTCATAAAATCTAGTCTGGTGGGGTCTCCATAAGAACTAGTTTGATGGAGTTTTTTGAAAAATCTGGTCCGGTGGGGTTTCCACGAGAACTGGTCCGTTGGAGTTTCCATAAAATCTAGTCCTGTGGGGTTTTCATAGAATCTGGTCTGGTGGGGTTTCCTCAAAATACAATTCAGTGGTTTCCACACAATTCAATTTGATGGGGTTCCCATAAAATTTAGGACAGGTGAGCTTAGTAAGTTAGACCAACTCGACAACTCTGGAGACCTGGGGGACTTGGGCAAATGGGTGACCTAGCCCGAGTGACTTGTGGGATGTAAGGGGGCTCCGACGGTCTAGGGGCAAGCAATCATTTCAAAAAATGGTCAGTGACCTGCGTTGTTGGATGTCATTAGTTAGTGGGGTTGAAGCCTTTCCAAAGGTTGACTCATGTGACTTTGGCAATGTCAGTGGGCATCATTGTTTAGAAAAGGGTTCGATGCCAATTGTAGGGAACACAGTTGGGACAAGCTCTGGGGGATGTGGCTCAAGCCTAGTTTCGGGTAACGCGGTTGGGGCCTAGTGTTGGGGAAGTCAACACAGAAGGGTGTTTAGGCCCGATGTCAGGGTGTGTCAAGGAGGAATAGGGTGTGTGGCTTGTCCTGAGCATTGGGGAATGTCATTGGAGAGTGAGGTCATGGCCTAGTGTTGGGAAGCATTGTCAGGGAATAGGTTTCGAGGCCAGTTTTGGGAAAAGCCATCGCAGAGTGGGGTCGAGGCCTACTATTAGGGGACTTTGGGTTTTCATAAAATCTAGTCTCGTGGGGTTTCCACAAGAACTGGTCTGGTGGGGTTTCTGAAAAATCTCGTCTAGTGGGGTTTCCACAAGAACTAGTCTGATGGGGTTTTCATAAAATATGGTTCGATGGGGTCTCCGTAAAATCTGGTCCGATGGGGTTTCCGTAAAATCTAATTTGGTGGGGTTTCCTCAAAATTTGGTTTAGTGGGGTTTTCACATAATTCAATTTGATGGGGCCCCCATAAAATTTAGGATGAGCGAGCTTGGCATGTTGTACTAGCTCGGCAACTCTGGAGACTTAGGGGACTTGGACAAATGGGTGACCTGGCTGGAGCGACTTGTGCGACCTAATGGGGCTTGGACGGTCAAGGGGAAAGCCATCATTTCAAAACATGGTCAATGACTTGCACTGTTGGATGTCATTAGTTAATTGGTCTGAGACCTATCCATAGGTTGACTCATGCAACTTCGGTAATGTCAGTGGGTGCCTTTGTTTAGGAAAGGGGTGGAGGCCTGTTGTAGGGAATGCACTTGGGACAAGTTTTGGGGGATGGATTTTGAGCCCATTTTTGGGGAATGCCTTGGGGCCCAGTGTTGGGGAAGTCAACAGGGAAGGGTGTTTGGGCCCAGTGTCGGGGTGTGTCAAGGAGGAATGGGGTTCATGGCTCGTGCTTAGTATTGGGGAATGTTGTCAGAGAGTGAGGTCAGGCCCTAGTGTTGGGGACCATCGTCGGGGAATAGGTTTCGGGGCCAGTGTTGGTGAAAGCCATCACTAAGTGGGGTCAAGGCCTGTTGTAAGGGGAGTTGGGGTTCTCATAAAACCTGCTCTAGTGGGGTTTCCACAAGAACTGGTCAAGTGGGGTTTCCATAAAATCTAGTTCGGTGGTGTTTACACAAGAACTAGTTCGATGGGATTTCCATAGAATCTAGTCCAGTGGTGTTTTCATAAAATCTGGTCTGGTGGGGTTTCTGAAAATCTGGTATGGTGGGGTTTCATCAAAATCTAGTCCAGTGGGGTTTCTTCAAAATCTAGTGTGGTGGGGTTTCCACATAATTCAATTCAATGGGGTCCGCATAAAATTTAGGATGGATGAGATTGGCAAGTTGCACCAACCTGACAACTATGGAGACCTAGGGGACTTGGGCAAATGGGTGACCTAGCCCGAGCAACTTGTGGGACCTAAGGGGGCTTGGATGGTCTAGGCGGAAAGCCATCATTTAAAAACATGGTCATATACCTACGCTATTGGACATCGTTAGTTAGTGGGGTTGAGACCTGTCCAGAGGTTAACTCATGCAACTTCGGGAACATCAGTGGGCATCATTGTTTAGAAATGGGGTCGAGGCCGATTGTAGGGACTGCAATTAGGACAAGTTTTGGGGGATGGGGTTTGAGCCAAGTTTTGGGAAACCCAGTTCGGGCCTAGTGTTGGGGAAGTCAATGGGGAAGGGTCTTTGGGCTTAGTGTCAGAATCTGTCAAGGAGGAATGGGGTTTAGGGTTCATGCTTAACATTGGTCAATGTCGTTGGAGAGCGAGGTCGGGGCCTAGTATTGGTGAGCATCATCGGGGAACAAGTTTCGAGGCCAGTGTTGTGGAAATCCATTACAAAGTGGGGTCGAGGCTTGCTCTTAGGGGACATGGGGTTCTCATTAAATTTGTTGAGAATACCAAAATTTACTATTTTTAATAAGTCTTTATCAAAGAAGCGATTGAGCCCAAAAAATTTATTAATTTTTCAAAATTTGTGTTTTTGGATACCCATTTGCTTGAATAATGATTCAAAACATTCAAAGTTTCCAACAAGCTAAGAATACCAGAATTTAATATTTTTAGTAAGTCTTTATCAAGAAAGCGGTTGAGCTCGAGATTTGTGTTTTTGGATACCTATTTTGCTTGAATAGTGATTCATAACTTTCAAAGTTTCCAATGGGCTAAGAATACCAGAATTTATTATTTTTAGTAAGTCTTTATCAGACAAGCAGTTGAGCCCAAAATTTTTTCTAATTTTCTAAAATTTGGTTTTTGAATACCCATTTTACTTGAATAATGATTCAAAACCTTTAAAGTTTCAAACGGCCTAAGAATACCAGAATTTAATATTTTTAATAAGTCTTTTTTAAAAAAGCGATTGAGCCCGAAATATTTTCCAATTTTTCAAAATTTGTTATTTTGGATATCGATTTGTTTGAATAATAATTCAAAACCTTCAAAGTTTCCAATGGGCTAAGAATACCAGAATTTACTATTTTAAGGAAGTATTTATCAGAGAAGTGGTTGAGCCCAAAATTTTTCCCAATTTTTCAAAATTTGTATTTTTGGATACCCATTTGCTTGAATAATGATTCAGAACCTTCAAAGTTTTAAATGGGCTAAACTAGTATATTTATATTTTTAAAAAAAATCTACAGTACACCGAGAGATATCTTCCAATTTGTTGGCATTTATAAATTACTTGCAGTTAGAATATTTGATATGCTCACATGAGTTAATTTAAAGAGATTATGTTGCAAGACTTTTCATATTCTTCAAACGTAATAAAGATTTCATTCCATAACTGCCCAAGTTTTTCTATTTTTCTATCCATTTGGCTTCCATGAATTTCTTTACTTTTTGTTTAACGTGATAAAGATTTCACTCGATAACTGCCCAAGTTTTTCTATTTTTCTATCCATTCGGCTTCCACGAATTTAATTATTTACACATTTTATGAATTTTATTTACATGGAATCTAAATCTTTCAGCCCTTGCTGTGAGTGTAGAATGCCTCTCGGCATAAATACTACAATTTACTATTTTTAGTGAGTATTTATCAGAGAAGCGATTGAAACCGAAAATTTTCCAATTTTTCAAAAAATTTCAAAATTTGTGTTTTTTGATATCCATTTGTTTGAATAATAATTCAAAACCTTCAAAGTTTCTAATAGGCTACGAATACCAGAATTTACTATTTTTAGTAAGTCTTTATCAGAGAAGTGGTTGAGACCGAAAATTTTCCCAATTTTTTTAAAATTTGTGTTTTTGGATACCCATTTGTTTGAATAATGGTTTAGAACCTTCAAGATTTCAAACGAGCTAAGAATACCAGAGTTTACTATTTTTAGTAAGTATTTATTAGAGAAGCGGTTGAGCCCGAGATTTGTGTCTTTGGATACCCATTTGCTTTTGAACAATGATTTAGAACCTTAAAAGTTTCCTATAGGCTAAGAATACCAGAATTTAATATTTTTAGTAAGTCCTTATCAGAAAAGCAGTTGAGCCTAAAATTTTTCTTAATTTTCCAAGATTTTGTGTTTTTGGACACCCATTTGCTTGAATAATGATTCAGAACTTTAAAAGTTTCCAACGGGCTAGGAATGACATAATTTATTATTTTTAGTAAGTCTTTATTAGAGAAGCGGTGTAGCCAGAAATTTTTCTCAATTATTCAAAACTTATGTTTTTTGATACAGATTTGTTTGAATAAAGATTTGAAACCTTCTAGATTTACAATGGGCTAAAAATACCAGAATTTACTATTTTTAGTAATTCTTTATAAGAAAAGTGGTTGAGCCCAAGATTTGTGTCTTTGGATACCCATTTACTTGAATAATGATTCAGAGCCTTCAAAGTTTTCAATGGGCTAAGAATACTACAATTTACTAGTTTTAGTAAGTCTTTATCATAGAAAAGGTTGAGCGCGAAAATTTTCCTAATTTTTCAAATTTTGTGTTTTTGGATACCCATTTGCTTGAATAATGATTTAGAACCTTCAAAGTTTCCAATGACCTAAGAATACCAGAATTTACTATTTTTGGTAAGTCTTTATCAGAGAAGCGGTTGAGCCCGAGATTTGTGTTTTTCGATACCCATTTGCATGAATAATGATTAAGAACCTTCAAAGTTTCCAATGGCCTAAGAATACTAGAATTTGCTATTTTTAGTAAATTTTTATCAAAGAAGCAGTTGAGCCTGAAAGTTTTCCAATTTTTTCAAAATTTGTGTTTTTGGACATCTATTTGCTTGAATAATGATTCAGAACCTTCAAAGTTTCCAAAGGGCTAAGAATACCAGAATTTATTATTTTTAGTAAGTCTTTATCAGAGAAGCAGTTGAGCTTGAAATTTTTCCTAATTTTTTTAAAATTTGTATTTTTTGATAGACATTTGTTTGAATAATGATTCAGAACCTTCAAAGTTTCCAATGGGCTACGAATATAAGAATATACTATTTTTAGTAACTCTTTATTAAGGAAGCGGTTGAGCCCAAGATTTGTGTTTTTGGATACCCATTTGCTTGAATAATGATTCAGAACCGTCAAAGTTTCCAATGGGCTACAAGTACTAGAATTTACTATTTTTAGGAAGTACTTATCAGAGAAACAGTTAAACCCAAGATTTTTCCCAATTTTTTAAAATTTGTGATTTTGATTACCCATTTGCTTAAATAATGATTCAAAACCTTTAAAGCCTCCAAGGGGCTAAAGAATATTAGAATTTACTATTTTTAGTGAGTATTTATTAGAAAAGTAGTTGAAGCCGAGATTTGTGTTTTTGGATATGCATTTGCTTGAATAATGTTTCAGAACCTTCAAAGTATCCAACGGGCTAAGAATATCAGAATTTACTATTTTTAGTTATTCTTTATTAGAGAAGCTGTCTAGCCAATTTTTTTCCAATTTTTTCAGAATTTGTGTTTTTGGATACCCATTTGCTTGAATAATGATTTAAAAATTTCATGGTTTCCACGAGGCTAAGAATACCAAAATTTACTATTTTTAGTAAGTCTTTTATCAAATAACCGGTTGAGCTTGAAATTTTTTCCAATTTTTTAAAATATGTGTTTTTGGATACCCATTTGCTTGAATTCAGAGCCTCAAGGTTTCCAATGGACTAAGAATACCAGAATTTACTATTTTTAGTAAGTCTTTATCAGAGAAGCGGTTGAGCTCGAGATTTGTGTTTTTAGATACCCATTTGCTTGAATAATGATTCAAAACCTTCAAAGTTTCCAACGGGCTAAAAATACCATAATTTACTATTTTTAGTAAGTTTTTATCACATAAGCGATTTAGCCCAAAATGTTTCCCAATTTTTTAAAATTTATGTTTCTGGATACCCATTTGCTTGAATAATGATATAGAACATTTAAAGTTTTACAACAGACTACAAATACCAGAATTTACTATTTTTAGTAAGTCTTTATCAGTGAAGAGGTTGAGCCTGAAATTTGTGTTTTTGGATACCCATTTTCTTGAATAATAATTTCGAACATTCAAAGCTTCCAACGGGCTAAGAATATCAGAATTTACTATTTTAATAAGTCTATCAAAGAAGCGGTTGAGCATGAGATTTATGTTTTTGTATACCCATTTGCTTGAATAATGATTCAGAACCATCAATGTTTCCAATAGGTTAAGAATACCAGAATTTATTATTTTTAGTAAGTTTTTATCAGAGAAGTAGTTGAGCCAGAGATTTGTATTTTCGGATACCCATTTGTTGTAATAATGATTCAAAATCTTTAAAGTTTCCAATGGACTAAGAATACCAAAATTTACTATTTTTAATAAGTCTTTATTAGAGAAATGATTGAACCCAAATTTTTTTTTCTAATTTTTCAAAATTTGTACTTTTTTGGATACCCATTCACCTGGATAATGATTCAGAACCTTCAAAGTTTCCAACGGGCTAAGAATGCCCAAATTTACTATTTTTATTAAGTCTTTATCCCCTGATTTGTGTTTTTGGATACCCATTTGGTTGAATAATGATTTAGAACCTTCAAAGTTTCCAATTGGCTAAGAATACTAGAATTTACTATTTTTAAGAATTTTTTTATCAAAGAAGTGGTTCAACCTAAATAAATTTACAATTTTCCAAAATTTATATTTTTCGATACCCATTTGATTGAAAAATGATTCAGAGCCTTTAAAGTTTCAAACGGCATATGAATACAAGAATTTACTATTTTTAGTAAGCCTTTATCAAAAAATTGATTGACCTCGAAATGTTTTCCAATTTTTCAAAATTTATGTTTTTGGATACCGATTTAATTGAATACATGAATTTACTATTTTTAGTAAATCTTTATCAAAGAAGCGGTTGAGCTCGAGATTTATGTTTTGGAAACCCATTTGCTTGAATAATGATTCAGAACCTTCAAAGTTTGCAACGGACTAAGAATAACAGAATTTAGTGTTTTAAATAGTCTTTATGAGGAAAACAGTTGACCTCGAGCTTTGTGTTTTTGGATACCTATTTTCTTGAATAATGATTTAGAACCTTCAATGTTTCTATTAGGCTAAGAATACCAGAATTACTATTTTTAGTAAGTTCTTAACATAGAAGCGGTTGAGCCCGAGATTTGTGTTTTTCGATGCCCATTTGCTTCAATAATGATTCAGAACCTTCAAAGTTTCCAACGGGCTAAGAATACTAGAATCTACTATTTTTTGTTAAGTCTTTATCAGAAAAGCGGTTGAGCCTGAAAATTTTCTCAATTTTTCAAAATTTGTGTTTTTGGATACCCATTTGCTTGAATAATGATTCAAAGCCTTCAAGGGTTCCAATAGGCTAAGAATACTAGAATTTAATATTTTTAATAAGTCTTTATCAGAGAAGCGGTTGAGCCCAAGATTTGTGTTTTCGGATACCCATTTATTTGAATAATGATTCAGAACCTTCAAAGTTTCCAATGGGCTAAGAATACCAGAATTAACTATTTTTTAGTAACTTTTTTATCAAAGAAACGGTTAGGCCCAAAATTTTTTCTATTTCTTCAAAATTTGTGTTTTTAGATATCCATTTGCTTGAATAATGAGTCAGAGCCTCTAAAGTTTTCAAAAGGCTAAGAATATGAGAATTTACTATTTTTAGTAAGTCTTTATTAGAGAAGCGCTTGAGCTCAAAAATTTTCCTAATTTTTCAAAATTTGTGTTTTTGGATATGCATTTTTTTCAATAATTATTTAGAAGCTTCAAAACTTCCAATGGGGTAAGAATACTAGTATTTACTATTTTTAGTAAGTCTTTTTCAAATAAGCGGTTGAGCCCAAGAAGTATTTATCAGAGAAGCAGTTGAACCCAGAATTTTTCCTAATTTTTTAAATTTTGTGTTTTTGTATACCCATTTGCTTAAATAATGATTTAGAACCTTCAAAGTTTCCAATGTGCTATCAATACTAGAATTTATTATTTTTAGTGAGTATGTATCAGAGAAGCGGTTGACGTTGAGATTTGTGTTTTTGGATACCCTTTTTGCTTGAATAATGATTCGAAACCTTCAAAGTTTCCAAAGAACTAAAAATGCTAGAATTTACCATTTTAAATAAGTCTTTTATCAGAGATGTGGGTTGAACCCAAAATTTTTCCCAATTTTTAAAAATTTGTGCTTTTGAATACCCATTTTTTGAATAATGACTTAGAATGTTTAATGTTCCTGTAACGCCCCGCCATGAATACCTTAGAGAACATCACATTTATGCTATATGCAATAGGATAATTTTTTTTTCTAAATTGAAAGAGATAGAAATAACAAAGTAATATTAACGCATCATTTAAACTAATGACTTGTCCTCTAAGATATCATGGTTGCATTACTTGACAAAATAATTAACATAATCTAACACACATCATGAATTAACATCAGTAACTCATTGTAAACCTAATGCACTAAATCAATAAACATTTACATCTACATAACATCATATAAGTATTCATTAGGATCTAGTACATAGTTGCAATTTCTCCCGACATATGAATACAACATTACATCGTTACATTATCATCTTCTGAATACATATGAATACATACATAATGAATCATCTGATACACAGGCTAGTACATGAGCATAATAGTTGTCTCCATAAATAGGTACACGATTTGAATCTGCTACAGGAGTTACCACCTTCTTGCACATGAACAAAGGCAAGGAGAAACTAATGGAGATAAAGCACATCCACTCGACCATGTGGAACCCTGAGGTCCAACCCCCATGCTAAGAGATAACATAAGGTCCCAAAACGTCATACAGTCAAGTAGACAATTGCCTAATAGGAACAAAGACCAAACAAGACTCCATTACAACACATGACAACACCACAAGCAACTCAAATTCACTTCCAGAGGCAACACAACAACTGGGGAGAGTACAACTAGGGAATGCTAGGCTGCAGTAAGGAGAGCGTCATCGCATGGCCCTAACATGGGTTACCCTGACAGCCTCTAGCTAGACGCTGGCACCCATCCATGGGTTACCCTGACAGTCTCTCGCTAGGCACCAGCCCCCATCTATGGTTACCCTGACAATCTCTCACTAGACGCCGGCCCCATAGGGTGAAACATGCAGAATCCTTTCATGAGGACAAGGAAGTTGATTTTGCCAACCACGGCCTTCTCATCTCATCCTTAGCCTGAATGAGCACTACAGGCATGAGTGAGGCATCCAATTATCTTGTTAGTGTTAAAACTACCCAGCCCCTAGATTAATTATTAGGTTATTATTGATTACCAACTCCCAATGGGTTACCCTGGCAGCCACTTTGGGCACCGGCCCCTCATTGGAAGCCACTCCCCTATCTACACCTAGGAAACCCTATCCATCAAACATAACAACTATCATCATAACAACAAATATACATAACAATGCAAGGCATCAACCATCTTGCAACCAATCACAACATAATAAATCACCAGAGCAAGGCATGGGTCCTCTTTCTCCAACATTTCAACCATAACAAGGTGTAATCCAGAGCAAGGCATGGGTCCTCTTGCTCCCAAAATTTCAATCCTTTACACAAACCAACATAGAATTTAAAACAAGCTCAACACAATAGGGAACCACAGCCTTCAAGAAGAGCTCAACAACATGGATTCAAGACATAACAACAGGACTAGATATACTGAGCAAGGTATTGTCCCTCTTGCACAGTCGTCATAATCACATAAACCAAAACAAGTTCATCCTATAACAAGATTGCCATATCACAAGGGTCAAACCCACAACTACCCTTCCTAGCCTCTGGAAACAACTTCCACTAGACACCACTGTAACACGACAATCCCACATTAACATTTACTCTTAAAAGCACAACTCCTTCAAATAGACCAACTCACATGAAATATTTACTTGCAATATGTGATTTCCACTAAACAACTCATTGACCACATAAATTCTTCTAACTAGAGCAATTCAATCCCTGTGTTATCTAGTTACCTATAAGTTTTACTTATAAGTCTAGATTTTCAAATACTTTGTTATTTCACCTAATTCCAATCTTTCAATCCAATTTCAACTTAACAAAATCATTATAAAAAACATCTTTACAAAATCAAACCAAACTAGATTAAATTTCATCTACACTAATTATATTGCCATATCCAATTACATTTAATTGTAATAGCAACTAGATTCAAGTTATATCTCCACCAAGAATTTCATAAAACCTAGGTATAGTTTAATTAATATTAATTCTATCTATTATATTAATCACTCATCAATTACATATAACTGTCAAGCTAACCAATGCATAGATAATATTAATTACAAATACTTATAACTTAAATGCTAATTACAACATTTATAATCCAAACCCATATATCATATTTCTACTAACAAAACTATTATAATAGAATCAATGCCATATTACAGTAAATATGCAATCATATCGATTAGTTTAATAAACATTTGTATTAAACTATAACAACTACATTTCTTTTGTTTCATAAGTAAATATCTATATCATATATATATACTCAACAAACTCATCTACTAAGTCGTGGATCTTAACTATGCATGGATTCATATTTAATTTATAATTAATAATTGATACCTATACAAATATCCATATGACATAAATGTTTATATACATGTTCATACACTTGTGTAGGTTATTCCTATTCTCAAGGTAAGATTTGGTCAATCAACCTTCAAATTTTGGACAGTTTAAAAACAACACCACTCTGCCTTTGAGTAGCAGCCACACCATTTCCATTTCTTCAAGCGACGACTTCATAGACCACCACACCCAATTTGAAACACGTTTGTTAAACAAGGCTGGAGTCTCACCTAGAGGATGGAGGATGGAGTTTGACAGACTTAAAGAGTATGCACACCGTATTAAATGGGTTATCTAGATTTGGATTATGGTCGATCAAGAATACTGTGAAGATTTGAAGAATCAAGAACAAGACACCTAAAATATAAATTGACTAAATGAAGAGATAATAAGATGTTTAATACAATCTACTATAAGAATTGGATCCTGAAGAATCTATGCAAAAGTGGGCAGTTTTATATGATCCAAAGTCCATATTTATTTGCACAAAAGAAAAACATTTCCATCTAGATCTAATAGAAGGCAGAAGTAAGGAATATTCTAATGGACAAGGTACTTGAACTGTTTGACAAGGTTCAAAGATACTTACGTACACAAAGAACATCATTAGTTTATCTATTACAGGATATGAACAAACTAACAGATCCTTAGCAAGATGACTTCGTAACCTCTTTTAAAAATAGATAAAAACCATCGTTTCTAAGATCCAACACCAACATTTAGCAATTATAAGATTATATAGAAATCTTAATACTAATATATAGATAACATATGATTATGTGCAAACCGTAATGCCAGTATATATGGCAATTACTATCTTATAATTATAGGAAGATCTAATGTAAAAATCAAAAATATACTTCATGCTATGATGATCTAGGTTTATGACATGCAAATAAAGCAACAAATATACTTCTTTCAAGATTTACATTGAAATGTTTGATTTTTCAATTTCACAAGCAACAACCCTTAGAAAAACAACCTTTACATTTAATAATTAAAGGATACATATAATATTTAGAACATACAATATTTACATTTAACCAATAAAGAAAAACATATAATATTTATATTTAATCAATAAAGAAAAACATATAAAATTTACATTTAATCGATAAAGAAAAACATATAATATTTATATTTAATTAATAAAGAAAAACATGATACCTCAATCGCAATATCCCACTAATGGTAGAATCCTTGAATGAAAATCATAAAAAATGAGCAAGTCACCCCCACTCCATGAAGAGTTTTTAAAGAGAAGGAAAGAGTAACTTCCTACCCAAAACTAACTCAACCAACCAACTAACTCAACCACCCAACTAACTCAACCAACCACCTTCCCATTCTCGTCACTTTTGTAAGTGGGGCTTAAAGGAGGGTCTAAAAACCTTTTAAAATATTATAAATGACAAAAATAAACTTCTTACCTATGCACCTTGGACATAAGATGATTTTCCAAACATAAAATACAACTTAGACCTCTTAAAAACACTTAAAAAATCATTTTAAAAGTTACAAGGTTAAATCCCACACAAGAACATAATCATTTTATCACATAAAACTAAAAATAATATTTCTTAACATCATGGCCAATAGACCTTAGGGCCCCATGCCTAGGTCAGACATCACACAGAAAGACATAAAGTGGCTAAATGACCACCATCATCCATTGACATAATAATTCTACATGTACACTCAACAAGAAGTGTTAGTACAATATATAGCCAAAATATATCCATCATAAATAACATATTATCACAAATCCATTAGTAACCATAGTGTAATGCTAAATCAATACACTCTTGATCCAATTGTTAGGCTTCGTTAATTGGATGATAGGACTGTCTCCTCTCTACTCTAGGGTCTGGTTAGAGTGTTTACTAGTGTTCAGTGACCTTCCCTTAATTAAATCAATTTAATAGTAGTAATAAAATAATTCATATTCAAACAACTTTAAATAATTATTTGAACTAGGTAATTATCAATTACCAATTTAATCTTATTAAATATTAATAATAATAATAAGAATATTATATGACCTTATTAAATATTAAAGTGGGTCAAATATTAGTATGACTATATAATGAAATATAGGCATACAACATAACCCACTGAGTAGGACAGCCATTAAAAGCCAAATCAAACATGTTCACAAGCCAGGGCCAAACACGCACTTAACCAACAGGCTCCATCAATTATCAATCAGTTGCAAGACCTGACATACTGACAGAACTGATAGGTTGAACTAGACATGTCATGCATCCTGATCGAGGATGATGACTTGAGATGTGGGACCTTAAGTTATCTCCGGAACAACTTATCCATTGGGTTTAAGGGACACTCAGACCTATTAATTCAGGTGGAGTTGATGCCCGATACCTGCATCCTTAATTATTCTCATTATTTTACCTTCATATTCATGCACCTTGATCAGTTCACCTGTACATCCAAGGTGGGAACGGAGGGGCACTACATCCTCCCCCCCTAAAACTTGACTTACTCCTAGAAGTCACAAACTAGGGTGGAAACATAACACATTAGTATTACAATTTTCTATTGCCAACATACACATTCACATTAAGCAATTGTTCCCAAGACGAGCACAATCGTTCAATACAGGCATAAAAGACATCAATTCCTTATCTTTAAAGTGTATCATGTAATCTACTTATAACCAATCACACGTATTTTGAGCATTTCATTTGGTTTAGGGATCTGTGTTTACATATTATCAAGGAAAATTACACCTCATTTCTTATTTCCACCATGGTTCTGACTAATTACCAAGCATTCAAGTACAATTCTCCGTAGAATCCTCCCTTGTACACACTATCAGAGGTTCGAAATGAACATGATAGAAACAACACTTGCCACAATACAGGGCTAACAAAAACAAACATTCAGAATAGTCACCATCAAAGTTTTAAAGAAAGTGAAAACCCAAGTGGAAAAATAACCAAATCCAATCTTAAGTCACAAAATGCCGGCAATTCCAACAATAACTCAAGTATAGAGAAAAGAGTTTTGGTAACCACTCCAGTCATAAGAAATTTGAAAGAAAACAAATTCACTGTTAGCCCCTAACAACACATGAAACAACCATCAAAATTTTCAAATTAACCAAATTGCAAACAAACCCACATCACAAAGTAGCTAATTTTAGCCACAAAAACGGAGTATCCGCTACACAACACCCAGGACACAAGGTCTAGAATGCGTTAGAGAACGTATGCCAACACATAGATAATTAGGTTATCTACATTCTCATACCTAAGCAACTTTTATACAAGGATTTAAGGCAACAAAATAATTACTTATTTACAACAATCTCTACCTTTAATGCAATACAATTTCTTTATGTGAGGAAGAATAGATAATATTGCACACAAGAACATACTTAATCAAGGCTACATTTTACTTAAAGTATCACATTTATATGAGATGGTCTAACACAAGCTCCAATTTGATCTCTTGCATTCGGTTTTTACATACATACACAATGATAACTTTCATAATCCACAAAAGAACTTCCACATGAAGTCATGGCCACTAAAAAAATAGATGTCAAACTACTACTTTAAGATGCCCACACACAACAATACCTCTTAACCACATGTCTTACAATGCATGATGCCTCCAAATATTTAAATCATTCCATACTTACACAAATAATGTCATTAACATATAGATGGTATGGTGCTTCCACAGCCTAAACATAACCTCACAAGGTATGGTTACTTCACCAAACTAGGGAAGACAAACACCACTGTCCCTTTACAATACTCCACATAAAATGGGTTCAGGATATTCACATCACTAGAGGGGCAAATTCCATTCTCTTGATTCCATGCACTAAAAGTACCTGGGCTTCTATCTTAGGAAGCACTAGAGACCACAAGAGGAACTTGAGGCCTCAAAAATCAGCAAGCACTAGTGTTCAGGGAACACATATGGTTAGATATATCATCTCATTTTTGTATAACAGACACACAAGTAGAACAAAGCATAAAGGATTTATTTCTTCTATAGTCAAGAACAAGTCTGTAATTTTATCATCCTCCTAATACCATACTAAGGCTCTTAGGTGAGAGGTACTATTACCAACTCACCATAAGGAGAAAAATGTTTAACCTAAAACAATGACAAGAACCAGAGATCCTAGTGTGGCAAACATTTGCTCTTATACCAGATGTAACACCCCACCATGAATACCTCAAAGAACATCACATTTATGCTATATGCAATAGGATAATTTTTTTTTTTAAATTGAAAGAGATGGAAATAACAAAGTAATATTAACGCATCATTTAAACTAATGACTTGTCCTCTAAGATATCATGGTTGCATTACTTGACAAAACAATTAACATAATCTAACACACATCATGAATTAACATCAGTAACTCATTGTAAACCTAATGCACTAAATCAATAAACATTTACATCTACATAACATCATATAAGTATTCATCAGGATCTAGTACATAGTTGCAATTTCTCCCGACATATGAATACAACATTACATCGTTACATTATCATCTTCTGAATACATATGAATACATACATAATGAATCATCTGATACACAGGCCAGTACATGAGCATAATAACTGTCTCCATAAACAGGTACATGATCTGAATCTGCTACAGGAGTTACCACCTTCTTACACACGAACAAAGGCAAGGAGAAACCAATGGAGATAAAGCACATCCACCCGACCATGTGGAACCCTGAGGTCCACCCCCCATGCTAGGAGATAACACAAGGTCCCAAAACGTCATACAGTTTGTAGTGCCCCTCAACTTATCATCTTTTGGACTGATGTTTGCTTAGTAGTACTGAACATTTTGACAGTATTTTTAGATCGTTGATGATGGATTTCTAGTTATTTTGCTATTTCAGTATGAACTTAATTGTTATGATAACAGATGTTGATGTTGGATTATGTCATTTTATGCTTTACAATTTGATAAAAGAACTGATGTTTTAGATGCTTTGATGTTATTCATTATATGGGATTGGAAGCTAGTTGATCATTTTATGTTGTAGACTAGTAATCTGTTACATTGTTCAATATAGTTGATTGTTATTCATAAACGTGAATGGAACAGTGTCGTATTACTCGCTCTCGAGTACCCTACCCCACTGCGATTTCCATTCACGATAGGACTGCATGTGATGTATATGTATATCTTGTTACGGTTAACTGTGCGTTGCTGCAGGATGCAGGTACTAGGCATCGACTCTACCTGATTATAGGTCTGAGCGTGCCTTCGCCAATGGATTAGTTGGTTGGAGTTAACGTGAGGTCCCTAGTCAGTGTTTCTTCGTCGTCAGTTTACCCTTGTGGTTATTGGTTATCGTTCGCTCATGTCTTGCTGTCAGGTAATACTGTATCTTGGAGTCAAATCAAGTTCGAAGGTGTCTAAGCATGTGTGGTAATGTTGTGCTTTAATTAGAATTATTCTACGGAAGAGTATAGATGTTGTTAAATGGGCATAAAGTCATTGTTGTCGACTATCATTATAAATAAATTATTATTTTATGAGGAGTGTTGTTGTTAAATAAAGTTGTAAGAAATTTGTATTATTCGATATAATATTATTTATAATAAATATTTAAATAAATAAATAGATGTAATCATGTTGTAAATTGTGATTTACAACTTGATTAATAAAATAAATTATAGTATAGTATAAAATTACAGATTGTCGATATAGTACTACTCTATTAATAACAATATATTGGGTCGGCTATAAAAAAAATAATGATAAAATAAAATATCTAATAATTGGGATCTTTAAATTAAATAAAAAATGCATATTCTTTAAAGGAGTTGTGTATGGGATCGCGTGCCAAGACCTTGGCAGAGGAGAGAGGCTGTGTTATAAAAGAGCTGTAGGGGCATCAAGGACAGCAACACAGGTGAAAGGAAAGAAGCAACTTGGAACTGCAACGATTGGAGCAGGTTCGTCGAGTGGATTGCGAAACCAGGTTCCGTCGAATGCCTTATCTCTGAACTTCATTTCAAATCTGCAAATGTGGTTATAGTTTATTCGATTCCAAATAGTTCTGTAGACTATCCTCTCAGTGTGTAATCAGCATCTTCTCTTAGGGTTTAAATACTTCATTTCTGCTCAAGGATTCCGTAAGTTAATTGTTTTCCTTTCACTGGTTGTCAAATCATTCTGTATGCACTCTCAGACCGGCATAATCTTGGTAGGGTTTGTAGATGTAAAGGACACCTCGATAGAATTGTCGTAAATCACTGTTGGCTACAGCTAGTCATTCCTGTAGGATCAGATCAATGTTTTTAATGTATCTTTCTCTGTGTTAAGCTGGAAACTAGTTTGGAAACTATAGATGGACCTATTTTAGGTTTTCTTCCCATGATAACGAGTTTTCCTCCCATGATAACTAGACAGAGCCAAGTAAAGCAATACACGGACTGTTTTATTGAAAAATAATTTGAGAGCGATAAAGAAAAAGGCGATGGAAGAAGATCGGAGAAAAATATGTATGAATATGTATTGTGGGGGTAAGAGAGACCAGCAGATGGAGAAACGGATGGATTCTTTCATCTGGTGAGCTGACAAGTCTGTGCAATGTTTGCAGGACAGTATACAAAAAGGGTAACTTCTGCAAGGCTTTTCATGGAAGTGAAGATGGCTGGAACCACTGCCAATTCTACAATGAACCTATTCATTGTGGGTGCATTGTGTCTGGAATTTTTGTTGTAGCCCCTGACAATGGAGGGTTTAAATGCAGAAACTGTGCATTCACGCCCAATGATGTGCACCAAGATAAAACCAGTATTGGCGGCGACATGGCAGTTTGTACGCAGCTCTCAGGCAAATCAAGTGATACTGATGAAGATCCACAGGAAATTATTGAGGCAGACGAAACAAACAATGACACTAATGACAATTTACCCAACATATATATGGTTGATGGCATTAGGATCAAAGCTTATAAACGCCCTCCAATGTTTCCCGGACAGATGATGATGATGATGAGTATGAGAAAGAAAGAAGATGAGGAAGAAGAAGGGGATAATGTTCTCGCAGGCATTGAATCAGATGAGGGAGATAAAGGGGATAATGATCTGACAGGCATTGTAGGGGTGCAATCAGATCCTCCTGCAACAACAAAGCATGGGAGGCATCGGGATGGGTGTCGATGGGTTGTGTGTACACAGCATCCCAGGGAAACCCACATCCTCAAAACTGTGAATGCCAGGGTTGTGCAATTTATCTTAAGCGTAGAGAGACCACACTGAGATGACGATCGCAGAAGAAGAATGCTGCAACTGCATCCACATCTAAGAGAGGGCGTCCCAAAAACATGGTTTAAATTTCTCTTGCCTTCCCTCTGATTTGTTCCTTCGTTTGGCTTTGTTATTGGAATCATTGATGCTTATATTTTGAAGCATGGTTTCTTACCCAAAGCTTGGCTTCACGATCTCCCAGAAAGAACTTTGTTTTCTCATTTGGTTTTCACGGACTAAGTTAGGTTTTGGCTTTAATTGACCTTTAAATCAAATAATGGTGATTGGGAATTTATATACTCTTATACTTTTCCCATTTATACATTAGATGAATATTTACATTTGATAGTAAAAATATTAGGCCTTTTCTTTCTCAACGCGTGCAGCTGTCGTTACTCCACCACAAGCCCCTCCTCCCGGTAATATCTCTTATTCCTATACCCAGCCAGGCTCAACTGGAAATATATCAATTTAATACAACTATTGTAAACTAATAACTGGTAATTAGTTTCTGGTTTTTTTTTTACCTGGAGTTAGAACCCAAGTTCAATCCAAGGCCAGGCTTTTATTTAGATGTCAATAGCAAGCTTTCAACCCATATTTCCCTAGGACCGGCAGAGAAAGATTGGAAGCATTTTCTTTTGAGATAGTAACTACACTTGTATCAGGCATTCTTCATCACAATTATAATCTGCTTGGTGTGCCATTTACTAATCTGCATATTCTTCCATTTCTAGTGCTTATCTTTCTCAAACCATGAGCTGTAGAGCAATTGCTTCTGATAACTATAGAATACCAGGGTGCAAATTCCCATAGACAGTCAACTGGCATATTACATTCGGCTCTATAGATATATATATTCAGTTTATGAAACATTCACCCTTGTTCTGTAGCAATGTATTTGGTGAACAAAGATCCATCGTTGCACCAGGAAATTCATTCTTAAATGGTGTAAACTGCAATAAGATCCCCTCTAGAAACCATTGCTGTAACATAGCGTTTTTCCAGATTTTCACCGTCTTTTATGATTATTGCTATTTGTTAGAAAATGAGCAATTGATTTACGTGGATACCGTCAACGCAGTAAGTTTGCAAGTTTAGTAATTATAGCCAAAAGTTGTCAGACCGGATGTATATCATTCACGTCAGTGGTAAAACAGTCAATAGCAATTTTACATCTCAGTAGTAAAATATTCCCTAGCTGTTCGCACAGGGCGCGCTTACGATCGTTCTCCTTGAGAAATTATTTCACCACGGATAAGATCGATTTCATAAACATCTTCAAATCATCATAAAAGAATCCATTTGGTTGAGCTCGCTAGAATGTCTGCAAGACCGTATGAAGGATAACAAACATTTCGTGATTGAACTCTCCTCGTGTATTTACCGTTCAGTCGTAAGATATCTCTCCTAGCGTTATTATCCTTAATAGAATAAAGTTAATTGGACAAGATTAATGGATTCCTCTCCCATGGCCTGTAGTGCTTGTTTAGACTAAGGATGGGTAGAGAAGGCCTGGTCGGCATGATTGACTTCCTTGTCCTCATGAAAGGAAGGTCGATTCCGCATGTGTCACCCTATGGGGCCGGCGCCTAGTGAGAGGCTGTCAGGATAACCATAGATGGGGGCCGGCGCCTAGTGAGAGGCTGTCAGGATAACCCATGTTAGGACCGTGCGATGACACTCTCCCTACTACAACCTAGCATCCCTTGTTCGGTCTCTCCTCATTCGTTTTGTGTCGCCTCTAGAAGTGAAAGTTAAGTTAAGTTAAGTTATGTTGTGTTGTATTGATATTGCCATGTGTTGTATTGGCGTTTGGTCGTCCTTTGTTCTTGTTTGTCTTTCGTCTACCTGACTGTCATTGTTTGGGACCTCATGTTAACTCCTAGCTCGAGGGGTGGACCTTAGGGTTCCACATGGTCGGGTGGAAGAGCTATTTTATCCATTGGTTATTCTTGTCAAGATCATATGCAGAACATGATTTGTTCCAGTTGTACTTGTTCCAATGATGATGATGTAAGTGTATAACCATGTATCATATTTGTGTAACAGAACATTCTTTATGTATGTAATTTTGATGTAGACTAAATGGTAATGTAATGATGTCTTGATGTACTTATATGAAAGCATTTCAGTTATGTATTTTATCATGCAGATTCTGTTATTTGATGATTTACAATGAATGTGAATAAGTTAATTAATTGATCTTGGTTTTGGGATCAGTTACTGATATATGTTAAATCATGTTAGTTGATTTGTTAAGTGATGCAGCCTTGGACCCTTAGAGAATATGTCGCAATTATTTGTGTTAACGTTACTTAATCATTTTTTTAAAAAAAAAATTCCTGTTTCATATTGCATGAGTGTGTATTCTTTAAGGCGTTCAAGGCGGGTGTTACACAGTTAGGTAGACAATTGCCTAACAGGAACAAAGACCAAACAAGACTCCATTACAACACATGACAACACCACAAGCAACTCAAATTCACTTCCAGAGGCAACACAACAACTGGGGAGAGTACAACTAGGGAATGCTAGGCTGCAGTAAGGAGAGTGTCATCGCATGGCCCTAACATGGGTTACCCTGACAGCCTCTAGCTAGATGCCGGCCCCCATCCATGGGTTACCCTGACAATCTCTCGCTAGGTGCCAGCCCCCATCTATGGTTACCCTGACAGTCTCTCACTAGACGCTGGCCCCATAGGGTGACACATGCGGAATCAACATTCCTTTCATGAGGACAAGGAAGTTGATTTTGCCAACCATGGGCTTCTCATCTCATCCTTAGCCTGAACGAGTACTACAGGCATGAGTGAGGCATCCAATTATCTTGTTAGTGTTAAAACTACCCAACCCCTAGATTAATTATTAGGTTATCACTGATTACCAACTCCCAATGGGTTACCTTGGTAGCCACTTTGGGCACCGGCCCCACATTGGAAGCCACTCCCCTATCTACACCTAGGAAACCCTATCCATCAAACATAACAACTATCATCATAACAACAAATATACATAACAATGCAAGGCATCAACCATCTTGTAACCAATCACAACATAATAAATCACCAGAGCAAGGCATGGGTCCTCTTGCTCCAACATTTCAACCATAACAAGGTGTAATCCAGAGCAAGGCATGGGTCCTCTTGCTCTCAAAATTTCAATCCTTTACATAGACCAACATAGAATTTAAAACAAGCTCAACACAATAGGGAACCACAGCCTTCAAGAAGAGCTCAACAACATGGATTCAAGACATAACAATAGTACTAGATATACTGAGCAAGGCATTGTCCCTCTTGCACAGTCATCATAATCACATAAACCAAAACAAGTTCATCCTATAACAAGACTGCCATATCACAAGGGTCAAACCCACAACTACCCTTCCTAGCCTCTACAAACAACTTCCACTAGACACCACTGTAACACAATAATCCCACATTAACATTTACTCTTAAAAGCATAACTCCTTCAAATAGACCAACTCACATGAAATATTTACTTGCAATATGTGATTTCCACTAAACAACTCATTGACCACATAAATTCTTCTAACTAGAGCAATTCAATCCCTGAGTTATCCAGTTACCTATAAGTTTTACTTATAAGTCTCGATTTTCAAATACTTTGTTATTTCACCTAATTCCAATCTTTCAATCCAATTTCAACTTAACAAAATCATTATGAAAAACATCTTTACAAAATCAAACCAAACTAGATTAAATTTCATCTACATTGATTATATTGCCATATCCAATTACATTTAATTGTAATAGCAACTAGATTCAAGTTATATCTCCACCAAGAATTTCATAAAACCTAGGTATAGTTTAATTAATATTAATTCTATCTATTATATTAATCACTCATCAATTACATATAACCGTCAAGCTAACCAATGCATAGATAATATTAATTACAAATACTTATAACTTAAATTCTAATTACAACATTTATAATCCAAACCCATATATCATATTTCTACTAACAAAACCATTATAATAGAATCAATGCCATATTACAGTAAATATGCAATCATATCAATTAGTTTAATAAACATTTGTATTAAACTATAACAACTACATTTCTTTTGTTTCATAAGTAAATATCTATATCATATATATAGACTCCAACAAACTCATCTACTAAATCGTGATCTTAACTATGCATGGATTAATATTTAATTTATAATTAATAATTGATACCTATACAAATATCCATATGACATAAATGTTTATATACATGTTCATGCACTTGTGTAGGTTATTCCTATTCTCAAGGTAAGATTTGGCCAATCAACCTTCAAATTTTGGACGGTTTAAAAACAACACCACTCTGCCTTTGAGTAGCAGCCACACCATTTCCATTTCTTCAAGTGATGACTTCATAGACCACCACACCCAATTTGAAACATGTTTGTTAAACAAGGCTGGAGTCTCACCTAGAGGATGGAGTTTGACAAACTTAAGGAGTATGCACACCGTATTAAATAGGTTATCTAGATTTAGATTATGGTCGATCAAGAATACTGTGATGATTTGAACAACCAAGAACAAGACACCCAAAATATAAATAGACTAAATGAAGAGATAATAAGATGTTTAATATAATCTACTATAAGAATTGGATCCTGAAGAATCTATGCAAAAGTGGGCAGTTTTATATGATCCAAAGTCCATATTTATTTGCACATAAGAAAAACATTTCCATCTAGATCTAATAGAAGGCAGAAGTAAGGAATACTCTAATGGACAAGGTACTTGAACTGTTTGACAAGGTTCAAAGATACTTACGTACACAAAGAACATCATTAGTTTATCTATTAGAGGATATGAACAAACTAACAGATCCTTAGCAAGATGACTTCGTAACCCCTTTTAAAAACAAATAAAAACCATCGTTTCTAAGATCCAACACCAACATTTAGCAATTATAAGATTATATAGAAATCTTAATACTAATATATAGATAACATATGATTATGTGCAAACCGTAATGCCAATATATATGGCGATTACTATCTTATAATTATAGGAAGATCTAATGTAAAAATCAAAAATATACTTCATGCTATGATGATCTAGGTTTATGACATGCAAATAAAGCAACAAATATGGTTCTTTCAAGATTTACATTAAAATGTTTGCTTTTCCAATTTCACAAGCAACAACCCTTAGAAAAACAACCTTTACATTTAATAATTAAAGGATACATATAATATTTAGAACATACAATATTTACATTTAACCAATAAAGAAAAACATATAATATTTATATTTAATCAATAAAGAAAAATATATAAAATTTACATTTAATCAATAAAGAAAAACATATATATTTATATTTAATTAATAAAGAAAAACATGATACCTCAATCGCAATATCCCACTAATGGTAGAATCCTTGAATGAAAATCATAAAAAATGAGCAAGTCACCCCCACTCCATGAAGAGTTTTTAAAGAGAAGGAAAGAGTAACTTCCTACCCAAAACTAACTCAACCAACCAACTAACTCAACCACCCAACTAACTCAACCAACCACCTTCCCATTTTCGTCACTTTTGTAAGTGGGGCTTAAAGGAGGGTCTAAAAACCTTTTAAAATATTATAAATGACAAAAATAAACTTCTTACCTATGCACCTTGGACATAAGACAATTTTTCAAACATAAAATACAACTTAGACCTCTTAAAAACACTTAAAAAATTATTTTAAATGTTACAAGGTTAAATCCCACACAAGAACATAATCATTTTATCACATAAAACTAAAAATAATATTTCTTAACATCATGGCCAATAGACCTTAGGGCCCCATGCCTAGGTCAGACATCACACAGAAAGACATAAAGTGGCTAAATGACCACCATCATCCATTGACATAATAATTCTACATGTACACTCAACAAGAAGTGTTAGTACAATATATAGCCAAAATATATCCATCATAAATAACATATTATCACAAATCCATTAGTAACCATAGTGTAACGCTGAATCAATACACTCTTGATCCAATTGTTAGGCTTCGTCAATTGGATGATAGGATTGTCTCCTCTCTACTCTAGGGTCTGGTTAGAGCGTTTACTAGTGTTTAGCGACCTTCCTTTAATTAAATCAATTTAATAGTAGTAATAAAATAATTCATATTCAAACAACTTTAAATAATTATTTGAACTAGGTAATTATCAATTACCAATTCAATCTTATTAAATATTAATAATAATAATAAGAATATTATATGACCTTATTAAATATTAAAGTGGGTCAAATATTAGTATGACTATATAATGAAATATAGGCATACAACATAACCCACTAAGTAGGACAGCCGTTAAAAGCCAAATCAAACATGTTCACAAGCCAGGGCCACGCACTTAACCAACAGGCTCCATCAATTATCAATCAGTTGCAAGACCTGACATACTGACAGAACTAATAGGTTGAACTAGACATGTCATGCATCCTGATCGAGGATGATGACTTGAGATGTGGGACCTTAAGTTATCTCTGGAACAACTTATCCATTGGGGTTAGGGCATGCTCAGACCTGTTAATTCAGGTGGAGTCGATGCCCGATACCTGCATCCTTAATTATTCCCATTATTTTACCTTCATATTCATGCGCCTTGATCAGTTCACCTGTACATCCAAGGTGGGAACGGAGGGGCACTACATTTCCGCCGGGTTAAGAATACTAGAATTTACTATTTTTAGTAAGTCTTTATCAGAGGAGTGGTTGGGCTCGATATTTGTATTTTTGGATACTCATTTTCTTGAATAATTATTCAAAACCATCAAATTTCCCAACTGGCTAAGAATAATAGAAATTATTTTTTAATAAGTCTTTATATAAGAAGCAGTTCAGCCCGAGCTTCGTGCTTTTGGATACCCGTTCGCTTAAATAATGATTCAGAACCTTGAAAGTTTCCAAGGGGCTAAGAATACAAGAATTTGCTAATTTTAGTAAGTCTTTATCATAGAAATAGTTGAGCTTGAGATTTGATACCTATTTGCTTGAATACTGATTCAGAACTTTCAAAGTTTCCAATGGGCTAAGAATACTATAATTTACTATTTTTAGTGAGTATTTATTAGAGAAGCGGTTAAGGCCAAGATTTGTGTTTTTAGATACCCATTTTTTTGAATAATGAATCAGAACCTTCAAAGTTTCGAATGCGCTAAGAATATCAGAATTTACTATTTTTAGTATGTTTTATCAGAGAAAAATTTGCCCAATTTTCAAATTTTGTGTTTTTGGATACCCGTTTGTTTGAATAATGATTTAGAACCTTCAATGTTTCCAACGGGCTAAGAATACCAGAATTTACTATTTTTAGTAAGTCTTTATAAGAGAAGAGGTTGAACCCAAAAATTTATGTTTTTAGATACCCATTTGGTTGAATAATGATTCAGAACCTACAATATTTTCAACGAGCTAAGAATACCAGAATTTACTATTTTTGGTATGTCTTTATCAGGGAAGCGGTTGAGCCCGAGATTTGTGTTTTTGGATATAAATTTACTTGAATAATGATTCAAAAGCTTGAAAGGTTCCAATGGGCTAAGAATACCAAAATTTATTATTTTTAGTAAGTATTTATCAGTGAAGTGATTTAACCTGAAATTTTTTGCAATTTTTTAAAATTTGTGTTTTTGGATACCCATTTGCTTGAATAATAATTCAGAACCTTCAAAGTTTGTAACATGCTTAGAATACCATAATTTACTATTTTTAGTAATTCTTTACCAGAGAAGCAGTTGTGCCCGAAGTTTGTGTTTTTAGATATCCATTTGCTTGAATAATAATTTAGAACCTTCAAAGTTTCCAATGGGCTAAGAATTCCAGAATTTATTATTTTTAGTAATTCTTTATGAGTGAAGCAGTTGATCCCAAGATTTTTATTTTTGGATACCCATTTGCTTGAATAATGATTCAGAACCTTCAGAGTTTCCAACAGGCTAAGAATACCAAAATTTACTATTTTTAATAAGTCGTTATAAGAAAAGAGTTTGAGTCTGCACATTTTCCCAATTTTTCAAAATTTGAGTTTTTAGATATCCATTTGCTTGGATAATGATTTAGAACCTTCAAAGTTTCCAACGAGCTAAGAATACAAAAATTTACTATTTTTAGGAAGTTTTTATCAAGGAAGCGGTTGAGCCTAAAATTTGTGTTTTTGGATACATATTTGCTTGAATAATAATTCAGAACCTTCAAAATTTCCAACGGGCTAAGAATACCAAAATTTACTATTTTTAGTAAGTCTTTATTAGAGAAGTGGTTGAGCCCAATTTTTTTTCCAATTTTTCAAAATTTATGTTTTTGGATACCCATTTGCTTGAATAATGATTCAAACCCTTCAAAGTTCTAATGATAAGCACATCAATCATCCATATATGTACTTCATTGACACATATGTACTACTTGTCAAATCACTATACCAACAAGCGAAGGCATGTTTGCAAGTCTCCATGTCTACAAAACTACACCATAATATAGGATCTCAACTCCTCTATGCCTTGTGTAAAATATGTCTTCATCTGTATACTACATGGATTGCACCTTTGTTCCATCAACAAGAATCTTGATCAACCTTTTTTTCTTTAGATTGCTTTATAACTGTGCTTTCATTGCTAACTATCTCCTTGATGTATGGCTCTTTGAAAGGATCATATAAAGTTTGAAACAACTGCTTATATAGAACACCATGTAGATATATCTTTCCTGCCACATACAACCTTACCCATGCTTTTACAAGGATCCAACATACATGAATCTTGAAGAGTATATAGATGAACAACCTTCTCTTAAATCAGCAAGTTTTGGAACCTCCAAGAAACTCCAAACTTGTCAACAGACCTTGGATGACCTCCAAACCCTATTCATGTTTTGATAAAGACTCGTCAACTTTTAACTAGATTGACTGAGATCAAAGATATACAACTGGTTTATTAATCCTTTGCTATTATTTTTTTCACTCACCTTCCCTCCATTTGTGTGCTGATAACATCAAGGTAGTGTCTTTACACCCTTTATCAATCAAACACTGATAACTCTCAACAAAATACTATCATAACAAGCCTCTGTCCATCACTGTGCAAAGCAAACCTAACACATGTCTTAACAAGACAACATTTGACATATAAAATTCTTTGTCTTGAACACACTCCTGAAGCACTATTATGAAAACAATAAAAACCTTGGAGACAAAGCATCAACATCAGAAGTCAACAAAATGGAAACCTTTGTCACTACAATCAGTCACTGTAATAAGGTTTGTCACATCTACATAAGGTCTGTCAACATGACGTTTGTATCATGAGGTCTATTCCTCTGCTACTGCATCTAACAAAGGTTATTGTTGAGGTGAAATACATTGTCAAGGGAAGCATATAAATACTTTGTTATTGCTCAGCATCTATTTTAGACTATCTTTTGCATGAGATGAAAACATTGTCCCACAAAAGTATTGTACACTGTCAATCCTGCAAGAATCCTTGTCTCCAAGCTATTAAAAACAAATGTCATTCATAAGACACCATGCAAATCAAATGCACTAAGAATATTGTCCAAGTCAAAACACCATATGTGAACTCTTCTACAAGATCCCCATGCATCATCATATGTCATCTTTGACAAGAATCAAGTATCAAATCAACACTTTACAATGAACATATAAGATCACAAACTTTGACATCAATACCATGTAAATAACTAGAACTTTGACTATCCTGAAGCAAGACTTACCAACATTTGTCTTGAAACCTTTATCTTATAACCTATTCATGAACTTTGCAAAAAGGGGTCAAAAGATAAAACTCTAACCTGGTCCCCCTTACCTCATGCTCCTTTTAATGCACTTACAGATGTCACTTGTGTAGTATGCACAAGCTTAGACTAATCCTTCTCTTGGTTCTTCTTTCTTCTCCAAACCTTCTGAATGCTTGTCTTCATGGGAACTTTTCTTCTCCACTTGCTCCTTGTTTCCTACAACTTAATTTTACTCAAAGTATTTGTCTTCTTGACATATCTAGGTGGTTCCATAAATCCATTTCTACAAGAATTTGATCTTCTGGAGCAGCAACATTATAACTCAAGTCTATCTTCTTTTTAGGAGTCTCTCTGACTTTAGAATACTGCCTTTGTTCATATCCTAATCTTATGATGTCTTTATAGTGCTTTTGTTTTCTCAATATTTCATGTAACTTGCTTGTTCTCTCTTCAAATTTTAGATTCTTTTCCAACTGCTTCCTAATATCCTCAAGATCTTTTCTTAAAGAGACTATTTCTTCTTCTTCAAGCTTTTGGCATTCAACTGTTTTAGCTTCCAAATTAGACTTTGTTACTTTAGCTATCATCTTAGCTTCCTCATCCTCTTTCTTCAAACTGATAATCAATTTGTCTGATTCATCTACTTGACTCATTAAATCTATAATCAAATTTCTAGCCTCTTCAAATTCTGAAACAACATTGTCCTTAAAGTTCTTTTCTTTTTGAAGCTCCAACTCTAATCTCTGATTCTCCTTTTTGAATTTCTTGATCTCACCTAGGGCACACATGAGTTCTCCTTCAACATCAACTTCACAATCATCTTCATCAAACTCTTTTCCATCTTCATCCACTTAGAGGACTCCTTCTTTGTCATCAATTTCAACAACAAAGTCATTTTCTTTATCACACATTATGTCAATTTTTAGGGATGGCTCATGTAATAACTCATCACATGACTTGACTGAAGCTTGTTGTTCAACCTTTTGCTTGGCTTCTTTCTTTTCTCTATTTCTTGTACACTTTCCCATGGTACTCCACTATCAGGACCTAACCAAGCCCGTTAGACTTCTATAGGGAACCCATGCTCTAATACCACTTGTTGGAATACATACAACACTAAGAGGGGGGTGAATCAGTGTTGTAGACAAAAGCAATTCATTTACTTATTTTCAAACTTGAAAACATAAAGTAATGATGCTAACAGTGTACTTTACCAAAGTAAGAAATCAAATACTAAACAACAAATAAAACTAAATGTTCAAGCATGAAAGACAAATGGATCACACCATAACACAATAAATTTCATGAGTGCAAAACCCTCAAGGGGAAGAAAGACCACTCGAAAATGCCTCACTGGCTTAATAAAAAACCTCACTAGTTACATTCAAGCCTCACTGGCTACAAACAGGTCTCACTAACCAGGTAAGCCTCACTGGCTACAATATGCCTCACTGGATGATACAACTGTCTCACTGGCTCTTGGATGCTTCACTGGCAAAACTATTTCATCACACATGAGAATGAAGATAAACATATAGAGGGACACTTTGTTTCTCTTCAATACAACACCTTATGTCTCCCTTTGCAGGATCATCATAAACTTCAATACAAACAAACATTACAATGAAGTCATATGGCTTATACAAGAACCTTAGATTAGAAGAACATCATGAACAATTATAATATCTTCTTTACAGGTCAATCAAACAGATGTACAAGGTTTTGTTCAGTTATCACTTGTCCCTAATGATCATCTCCATGATTACAAGTTCTCAGGTCCTTCACAAATATATGTAGAATTAGCTAACATTCTACCTCTGCATCACATACACAAACAAACCCATAATTGATAGAAATTTTCCAAATCACTTATACATTCTCTATATCTCAATTCTCTGCACGACTTAAACACAGATGTGAATATCTCTGATGATCTAATCTGATACATTGACCTCTATATTCATCATTCTCCAACTCTTTCATATAGGTAACATGAACTTATATGCATTAAATATGGTCTTTAAGTTTGTTCCCCTCAAAATCTCTATTTCCCTTCATTTTACTTCACAAACCATACATCTTCATGTAGGAATTACTCTATAGTTTTCATCTGATCAAGTCTCATCATCATATCTATCACACAAACTAAGATCTCAATTTTACTGGCCCTCCTGGTTTAGTATCTCTAACTAAATATGAACAGTTATGTCTACTTATAAACAACTGCCCGTCAAACTTATCCTCAAGAAGTAACTGTTCATCTTCAAAAAGCACTTTAAATCTTGTCTTTTGATCTTCTTTTTCACACTCTTGTCACTTTTAATCTAAGCATTCGATAATCATTTTTGGCACCCATGATATACATATCAATCGAGATGACAGGTTTCTCTAGGTCGGGGGGCCAGTTTCCCCATGTACATGAACCCTTCACTTTATGACTTAAGTGAAGGTTGACTTCTTAACACCGATCACCTTTAAAATAGAACATGAAGTGATTCTTAATAGTGACAGGTAGAATAGGGTTTAAATCTAAAGGAGCTTATTAGGATTAGGTTTTCATTCATTGTCAAAACCCTAATTCTTAAGAATATTTGAAATATTCTTAAACCTTAATATCTTCTCTTATCATATAATTCCTCTAACCAAGATAAATCATTTGATCTGAAACACTCATTAATGTGTCAACTCTGATCACCTAGAACAAATCTTTACTAACACAACAAATAGATCCAAAAACACATTGTCAATAGCAAGCTTCTCTGCATTGAACGATCATGCATTCAACATCATCTTGATCTCTGCCACTTTATCATTTGTGAAAGAATGTCCACAAATAGAATATAAGGGAAAACATGAAGCACCAAGAAGAAACACAATGAAACCATTCTTCCTGCTATGCCAATTCATAAGAACACACATCATCCTGATGTCAAGACATTCAATTCATAAGAAGGCACATCATCTTGATGTATAGACATCAATGCTATCACAATACAAGGCACTCACCAATCTCTACAACATAATCATATCTCATTCATGAATCATGAGGCACATCATGAGTTTTAGGGCTAGTGTTGGCGAAAGCCATCACAGAGTGGAGTCAAGGCCTGCTGTTATGGGAATTGGGATTTTCATAAAATATAGTCTGGTAGGGTTTCCACAAGAACTTGTCCGGTGGGGTTTCTATAAAATCTGGTCCAGTGGGGTTTCAAAAAAGTGGTCGAGCCCAAAATATTTTTTCTAATATTTTAAAATTTGTGTTTTTGGATACCCATTTGCTTGAATAATAATTTAGAACATTCAAAGTTTCCAACGAGCTAAGAATACTAGAATTTACTATTTTTAGTAAGTCTTTATCAGAGAAGTGGTTGAGCCTGATATTTGTGTTTTTTGATACCCAATTGCTTGAATAATGATTTAAAACCTTCAAAGTTTCCAATTGGCTAAGAATACCAGAATTTACTATATTTAGGAAGTTTTTATCATAGAAGTGGTTGAGCCTGAGATTTGTGTTTTTGGAAACCCATTTGTTTGAATAATGATTCAGAACCTTCAATATTTGGAATGGGCTAAGAATACCTGAATTTACTTTTATTAATAAGTCTTTATGAGAGAGGTGGTTGAGCCCGAACTTTATGTTTTTGGGTACCCATTTGCTTGAATAATGATTCAAAACCTTGAAAGTTTCCAACGGGGTAAGAATACAAGAATTTACTATTTTTAGTAAGTCTTTATCATAGAAGTGGTTGAGCCCGAGATTTGTGCTTTCGGATACCCATTTTCTTGAATAATAATTTAGAAGCTTCAAAGTTTCCAACGGGCTAAGAATACTAGAATTTACTATTTTTAGTAAGTCTTTTATCAAAGAAGCCGCTGAACCCAAAATTTTTCCCAATTTTTTAAAATTTATGTTTTTTCGGATACCCATTTGCTTGAATAATGATTTAAAAGCTTCAAAGTTTCTAACGAGCTAAGAATACCAGAATTTACTATTTTAGTAAGTCATCAGAGAAACGGTTGAGCCTGAAATTTTTCCAAATTTTTCAAAATTTGTGTTTTTGGATACCCATTTGTTTGAATAACGATTTAGAAACTTCAATGTTTCCATGGGCTAAGAATACCAAAATTTACTATTTTTAGTAGGTTTTTATCAGAGAAGTTGTTGAGACTGAGATTTGTGTTTTTGGATACACATTTGCTTGAATAATAATTTAGAACCTTCAAAGTTTCCAACGGGCTAAGAATACCAGAATTTACTATTGTTAGTAAGTTTTTATCACAGAAGCGTTTAAACCCGAAATTTTTGTTTTTGGATATCCATTTGCTTGAATAATGATTCAAAAATTTCAGAGTTTCAAACAAGCTATGAATACTAGAATTTACTATTTTAGTAAGTCTTTATAAGAGAAGAGTTCGAGATGAAAATTTCCCAAATTTTTGAAATTTGTGTTTTTGGATACCCACTTGTTTGAATAATGATTCAGAACCTTCAAAGTTTCCAACAGGCTAAGAATACTAGAATTTACTATTTTTAATAAGCCTCTATGAGAAAAGCGGTTGAACCTGAGCTTTGTGTTTTTGGATACCCATTTGTTCAAACACTGATTTAGAACCTTCAAAGTTTTCAATGGACTAAGAATATTAGAATTTACTATTTTTAGTATGTCATTATGACAGAAGCAATTCAGCTTGAGATTTGTGTTTTTGCATACCCATTTCCTTGAATAATGATTCAGAACCATCAATGTTTCCAATGGGCTAAGAATACGAGATTTACTATTTTTAGAAAGTCTTTATCAAAGAAGATTTTTCCTAATTTTTTAAAATTTGTGTTTTTGGATACCCAATTGCTTGAATAATAATTCAAAAACTTTAAAATATCTGATGGGCTAAGAATACCAGAATTTTCTATAATTAGTAAGTCTTTATCAAAGAAATGGTTGAGCCCAAGATTTATTTTTTTGATACTAATTTGCTTGAATAATGATTCAAAACCTTCAAATTTTCTAAAAGGATAAGAATATCAAAATTTACTATTTTTAGTAAGTCTTTATTAGAGAAGCGGTTGAGCCCAACATTTGTGTTTTTGGATACCCATGTGCTTGAATAATGATTCAAAACTTTCAAAGTTTCCAACGGGCTATGAATTCCAGAATTTACTATTTCTAGAACTATATATTAGAGAAGCAATTGAGCCCCAAATTTTTCCCAATTTATTAAAATTTGTGTTTATGGATACCCATTTCCTTGAATAATGATTCAGAACCATCAAGACTTCCAACAGGCTAAGTATACTAGAACTTACTATTTTTAGTAAGTCTTTATCAGAGAAGTGGTTGAGCCTGAGATTTGTGTTTTTTGATACCCATTTGCTTAAATAATGATTCAAAATGTTCAAAGATTCCAACGGGTTAAGAAGACCAGAATTTACTATTTTTAATAAGTCTTATCAGGGAAGCGATTGAGCTCAAAAATTTTCCAAAGTTTTCAAAATTTCTATTTTTAGATACCCATTTGTTTAGATAATGATTCAGAACTTTTAAAATTTCCAACGGGCTAAGAATGCCAAAATTTACTATTTTTAGTTGTATACGCCTAAAAATGACACAAATCATCCTAAATAAATATTCTAAATATTTATTCCATTCTTCTATTAATTAAATAAATTCTATTTATTTAATTATAATTCTTCTATTTGTCCTTCACAATTAAATAATCATAAACTATTTAATTAAGCCTAATTCCTCTATCCTAAAGTTCTAAATTCAAAATTCCACGTCACCTTTACACCTCACCTTTTCCACCTCACCTTGTCCACCTCATCAGGTTGCACATGTAATTAAATATATTTAATATTTAATTGCCTTATTTTCCCTCACCCACATGGCCTATTTCTTCTCCAATCAGAGGTCAGTTAACCAATCAATCAAATCTATTAACTAACCTGTCAGTTGAGTCAAATCCTCAATCAATTCAGTCAGTTCCACAATCCACTCTTCTAATTGATCAATCAATTCTGTTAACAGACCAGTCAATGGAGTTAACTCTCCAATCAGTTTTGTCACATCCCACCTTTCATGATGGAGCTGGGACACTTGGCACGTTTCCACTGGTTGCACATTCCTCAACCATCCTCAACCGTTGATCTTCATATCTTCTCTCAACCGTTGATTCCTATTCCTCCGAGTCTATAAATGAAGCTTCATCCCTCCATTCTAATCATCCAGGCTTTTGACATCGTTACTCTGCAGAAATATCACCAGCGCGCCTTTGGCACCCATTTGTCATCCACAAGCTTGAGATCACCATTGTTGCATTGGAGCTCACCTTCATTGCATATCACACTATAGCCGTTCACCATCGACTTCCTCAAACAGCTTTAAAAGATTGCACTCTCTGAGGGCTCATCTCATCTGCGAAAGGACGATTCGTGATAGGTGAACAACAGAAGTTTCGAAACGGAAGAGGTTTTGCTGTGTTTGTTCATTGCTTTGTTTATTTGGATCTTCTTTGTTTCTCTATTTTGTTGATGTTTGGGTCATCTATTATTCATTTGATTGATCACTATTTTACCCTCACATTTTTTGGCGCCCACCATGGGGCCGTTGCCCCTTTATTTCACCATTTTTGAGCTTTTTTGAAGGCAGGTTCCGTACAGGTCCCGCAGAGTCACGCACAGATTAGTTCGACGCATCTGTTCATTTTTACGGCGCTTTTGAAGACTATTACGGTGCTTTTGAAAATCCTGCGCATCTGTGCATTCTTGCTGCGCTTTTACAGACTGTTACGGCGCTTTTGTTAAAACTACGCATTTGTTAACTGTTACTGCGCTTTCATATAATATTGCTGCGCATCTGTTATAACTGCGCATCTGTTGACTGTTACGGCACTTCTGAAGATTGTTGCTACGCATACATTAAAACTGCGCATTTATTCATTTTAGCGGCGCATACGTTCAAAACTACGGCGCATTCGTTAATGCTGCGCTTCTGTTGATCACTTCTGCGCATCTGATCACTGAAGCTGTGCATTTGTAACTAGCTCAGGTTTTAGTACTTTTCTAGAGGATTTTGCTAACGCTAACCCTTTTGCAGGTGTTTGCTGGAGCGGTTTTGCAAGATAGGCTCAGGTTTAGTTACATGTAGTTGCATCCAACTAGCTCACATTTCATTTTCTGGGAAAGAGTAAAATGGTTGTTCATTACAAATCTTCATCTAGTCTTAATTAGGGAGGAAGTAACTGGTTTATTTCATGCTTGCATTGCAAACAACTTCCAAGTTATTGCTATCTAAGATTTAAAATTGAACTCATCACTGATCTTGCAGTTAAAATGAACCATTGCTATATCGTGAGACCTAAATATCAAAGTTAACAATCTCGTGCAACGTGGACTTAAAATTGAACTCACAACTGCTTTTTGAAGTTAAAATGAACCATTGCTATATCGTGAGACCTGAATTTCAAAGTTAACAATCTTGTGCAACGTGGATTTAAAATTGAACTCACAACTGCTTTCTGGGATTTAAAATTGAACCACTGCAATATTGTTGAAATCACTTCAAAGTTCTGTTTGAGTAGCTTAGCCCATTTAGTTTTTATCTTTTAACTAGGGTGGATCAATCAGTGTATTCGGTGCTTGCGAATGACAATAGGCTTATGCTCTCCCCTCTTCTGGGTGATCAGAGTGCCAGACTTGTCATTCTATTTGTTTAAACTTTAGGAGGGGCCTGCCCTTGGATGCACGCTTGTCTAAGTGGGAACGACCCTGAGTGGTAACAGGCTAACGCCAAGCCCTACCGAGCCACTTAAAATAAATTGTGCTTGAGGTGAAAACCTCCTGCAACGAGTGCTGTTATGTTACACCGACGGCCAACCTCCCCCAAAACCCCCTCAGGCGTAACCCTTTGAGGCTGGGAGACTCCATAACGGAGAGTAGCGTCGCCGCACGTGTAACCACTTGAATGGTTGCCCGAATTAAATACCTCTTGTTTTAGTGGCCCAAATCCCTTATAATCCATTTCTCGCCTAGGATTTTGTGCTTACTTTTGTCCAAAATAGAGTCGAAAAACTACAAAAACAATGGAAAACTACAAAATACTCTTTGTGCTTGCTGTGTTTTCTTGCTAAATTAATTCATAATATCATATCAGGAAGACCTTTTCCAGCCAAAGAATACCAAAAACAGAAGAAAAATCCCAAAAATTTGCAAAAAAATACTAGAACTGCGCATATACACTTTTCTGCTGCGCATATACAGCGACTTGCTGCGCTTTTGCACCGACTGGCTGCGCATACATACCTTTCTGCTGCGCATATACACATTTTTGCTGCGCTTTTACAGCGACTTGCTGCGCATATACACCGACTTGCTGCGCATATACTTTTCTGCTGTGCATTTACACACTGTTACTGCGCATACATACTTCACCAGAGCGGCGCATATACAACAACTTACGGCGCATTTGCCCATTCTTGCTGCGCATCTGTTTCTGCGCATGTGTGACAGTGAGCATCTGCCCTATTTTTGAGAAATTTTCGTCAGCTGTTCAGAGTACCCATTTCAGCCTAGTTTCATTTTCTGAGGTCAGAATCAACCTTGCAGTCAATCTTCATCCATTTCACCCAATTCTCTCTCTTTCGTCGGTCGTCCCAGTCACCTTCTGTCCAATGTCATTCTGTCCCATACCAATTCGACATAGGTCCTTCTTTGTTTCATTAGTGAATTCACGTAAGCCTAGTAGGTCACAGTACCTTTTGCTAGTAGTCTTATTGAACGACTAAACCCTACACAGTGAGACTGGTATCGACTACCCTTGCTAGGGGCTAGAGTCTTGTGTCAACTGTCTTACCTGAAGTCATTGAGCAAGAGAACCCTTTGTCCAAGTCTTGTCCTAGATATCCCATTCATTACAGTCTTAGTCGACACCTTGCCAAAATTTCTAATCCTAGTCCATTTCATCCCACCCCACCTTGCATGGTTCTTACTCGATCCCAGTACAACAAGCTAACTGAAATGGCCGACTCTTCCTATCACATCGCCCCACCACGCGATGATGATGAAGAAATTTCTCGTGAAGAATTAGTGGCACACATGCAAGATAGCAAATTCCAACGCCTAGTGGAGAAAGTGCTCCTTGAGGACCCCACCAAATATTTCCATCATCTTGCTAGTCTCGGAATCAAACTCCCCGCAGACTTTGACATTAGCTCCATCATGGAAAATGCAGACAATGAACGTGAGAGGGACACAAATGACACAGTCCCAAATGCACATGAGAGAGGCACAAATGACACAGTCCCCCATGCCAATGAGAGAGGAAAACAACACATAGATCAAAATGCTCCTATGGCGGATGTGAGACAACAAATTGAGAGTCTAAAGCTAGAAATCTCCAACCTTAAGATCGGCACCAGTTCCAAGAACTACTCCTTGGAAGATATAGCACCATACCCCTTTGACAGAAGTTTGGTCATGAAACCATTCCCCTTTCAGTTCAGAATCCCAAAATTTGACAAATACAAAGGGAAGGGGGACCCTAGAGATCATATCAGGGAATTCACTGCAGCATGTTTAGAAGTAGCTCACAACGAGACCTACTTAATGAGACTGTTCCCAAGATCTTTAGGAAGTCAAGCTATGGAGTGGTTCTCGCGTCTCCCACCAGGAATCAAAACTTTTGATGAACTTGTCAATAAATTCATAACGCACTTCTCTTACAACATAGAACACGAGGTATCTATGCTAGACCTATGCAACACCAAACAAAAGGGTGGTGAGTCTTTCGCCACCTTCTTACAACGATGGAGACAGCTAGCTAGTAAGTGTTCTTACGACATGCCTGAGAAACAACTATTGGAAATGTTTGTCCACAATTTGAATCCCGATCTTAGTTATCAGATTCAGATACAATGCCCTACCTCATTCACCAAAGTCATTGAAATGGGGCTATTCATTGAGAAAGCTATGATCGCTAAAGGAACTCTCAAGCTCTACAAGGACACACCTCCTTCCAATTACACAACTGACAAGTCAAAGTTTTGGACCAAGAACAAGAACGTGGTCAACGATGGAGTAGTGGATGCCAAGGTGGCAGCCCCTAAACAACAACCCATATTCACTCTTAAGGAAGAAGCAAATAACGGTGCACTCAACAAGCCACCCCCTCGGGAACCTAGACCTTGGTTCAATTCGAATCCAAGGAGGAAATTCACACCGTTAGGAGAATCTCAAGAATTGGCCCTCAGAAAGTTGTTGGCTAACAATGAAATTTCTCTATCACCAACAAGTGACTATGAGCCTATAGTCAAACCTCCCTATTGGAAGGACACAGACTACTGCGAGTATCATCGAGGAAGGGGGCACACGACTAACAATTGCATTCGCCTCAAGAATGTCATACAGGATATACTGGATCAGAATCAGGGAGGAACACAACAGCATACCTCCAATGAATCTCATGTGGCCTACCACAATCCTCTTCTAAATCACAACAGGCCGTATAACTACAATCACAACAGCGGTCACAATAATCGCAACAATGGCCACAACAACAACAATAGTCACAACGGCAACAACTCCAATGGCCATAACAATAATGACAACAATCGCAACAGGCCAAACCAGAACAGTGGGTCGAGTAATGCTAACTATGCAAGCGTTCCCTTTGAGTACACCATTAACTGCATTTCTGAGCATGTTCCGCAAGTCAACGTCATATCCCCCAACCAACAACCAGGACCTAACAGAACTGGTTGTAGTCTAATTACCCGCAGTGGTAGAGTCACGATCAACACCACTCCTCCAAGGTCATCACCATCTCCGTCCAACCCCCGCCCATATAATGTCATCGACCAATTGCAAAAAACTCCGGCTCACATTTCTATATTAGAGCTCTTGCATCTATCTCCTTCTCATAAGGAGATTCTTGAGAAAGCCTTAGTGAAAACTACTGTCCCCACTAACCTAGCCCAAGAAAAGTTTCAAACCATGGTGGGTAATTTGACATCCTCCACTTCCATCTCATTTACAGAGCAAGATGACCTTTCCATATCTCAACCCCACAACACCCCTCTACACATTGTCGCATTCGTGCACAAGCACCGCATCAAGAGGGTTCTCATTGATGGGGGTGCCGGTTTGAATATTTGCACTTTGAAGCTAGTCCTTGCATTGGGGTTTTCTAAACAGGCAGTAGATCCTAGACGGAAAATTACTATCAAAGCCTATGACGAGGAGGAACGCACCACAAAGGGCATGGTTGTCCTACCCATTCAAGTGGGACCGGTAATTAAAGATGTGGTGTGCCAAGTCCTTGATCGGGAGCTTGCTTACAATATTCTACTAGGGAGACCATGGATCCACGCCATGAAAGCTGTCCCCTCCACCTACCATCAATGCATAAAGTTCCCACACGATGGCAAGCAGGTCACCATACACGGCGACCCCGACCCCTACCAACATTGCAACTCTTTCCAAGCAAAACCAGAATGTGTCATACCCAACAATCGAGCCCATATCTCCCCTACTCCGCCACAAGACCATACTGCCGAAGCTTCCTCCTCACGGCCCAAACCAATGAAAATCACCATAAAAGAAAATGGTGTGGGGGAATACCATATTGAGCACAGCCTCAACCTTGCAAAAATGCCCTTGTCTCCTCGCTCCTTTGGCCAGCCCAAGCATCAACCCAGGCATTTTCCAAAGCCCTCTGCTCCTCCTATCACTCCCGCAAACCCCTTTGTAAAATGGGGGACCTTATCCGATGAATCAGAGGAGCGAGATCTCTTGCAATGGCTTTATGTCAAAGAAGAAAACACACCCCAAGAGCCACCTAGACTCCCTACAGAACTCTATGGACGGGGTGAAACCATCTTGCATAGGATGGGATATGAAGGACAAGGCCCTATCGGCCTCAGAAAAGAAGGGATCATCGAACCTATACAACCTTCTTCCTCCTCTTCAGCTAGAAACACGACTGGCCTAGGGTACAAAGGCAAAGCCAAAGAAAATGCCTGCCTAGTGGAGACAATTCAAACACTCCAAGAGGATAGTGACGCAGATTCGGATGATTCCAATCAGTATGAATGGGACGAGCTGACAGAACACTCCTACGATGACAAGGAGGTTGACACCATCCAAACTCTTATCCCATATCATGAGAGACAAACGCAACGGGACAGACCACTGGAGTCTGATTTGCCCCTCCCTGAGAGTATGGTTTTCGAGGAAAGTTTCGATTCCATTGCGATAAACAACTTGGAGGAAAGTACCACCCAAAACACTACCCCCACCTGTGCTCCTAGTATTTCCATCCACACTATCAATGAATCAGGTCTTTCATCCGACTCCCTTCCCCTCTTGCACCCTGAGCTTATTGACTGGGATCTGCAAGGAACCCCCCAATTAGATATGTTCCAGAACGATGATGCCTACATTGACTATATGGGACTTAGAGATCACTTACCAAAAGGGGATCATAAAGCCGGTTTTGCTATCGAACTTAATACTGTAGCTTACTTCGGGGAGGGTGCCAAGCCTTCTAGTCGCAAAAATATAAAGATCAAAAAGGAATCTGACGGTGAAAACTGCCGTGCGGCAGTGTCAGATCATAAAATAGTAAAAAGAAAGGACGTATCTGAAGGTGAAAACCCAACTGTGGCACCTGACGATGGATTGCTTGACACCCTCCCAAGTGACATGTATCAAGAAAGGTCATAGATCGTGGTAGAGCCAACAGAGCCAGTGAACATTGGAACCGAAGAGCAGCCTCAGATTATCCACTTTGCAAAATCTCTCACGCCGCCTGAGAAAACCAAGTTTGTACCATTCTTTAAAAAGAAGAGAGGCAGCTTTGCTTGGTCATATGCCGACATGCCAGGTTTGGACCCAAACCTGATTCTACATCACTTGCCATTGGATCCAGGGGTGAAGCCTGTAAAGCAAAAACTAAGAAAAATGCATCCCCATATAGCCCTCCTGGTCAAGGAAGAACTCAAGAAATTGTTAGACGTGGGGTTCATCAGGGCCATAGATTACCCCGAATGGATATCAAACATCATGCCAGTGTCTAAACCAGATGGTAGAGTTCGACTATGCAACGATTTTAGAGACTTAAACAAAGCATGCCGCAAAGATGACTTTCCCTTGCCTAACATCGATATCATAGTCGACCTCACGGCAGGACATACAATGCTGTCACTTATGGATGGATTCTCAGGGTACAACCAGATCAAAATAGCACCAGAGGATCAGCACAAAACCACTTTCACTTGTCCATGGGGTACCTTTTGCTGGAATGTCATGCCATTTGGGCTGAAAAATGTAGGTGCTACATATCAGCGGGCCATGACAACTATATTTCATGACATGATGCATGTGACTATGGAAGATTATGTTGATGACATCTTGGCAAAATCACTCACTAGGGACTCACACCTGGACACATTAGAGAAAGTCTTCCAACGGCTGGACCAATTCCAAGTAAAATTGAACCCGAAGAAATGTGTGTTTGGGGTAACATCGGGCAAGCTGCTAGGCTTCATCGTGTCAGCAAATGGCATAGAGGTAGACCCGGCCAAGGTCAAAGCAATCATGGACATGCCTCCGCCCAAAACTCTAACACAGTTGAGATCCTTACAGGGCAAGCTACAGGCCATCCGCAGGTTCATCTCACAGCTGGCAGACAAGTGCCACCCTTTTAGCCATCTCCTACATAAGAACGTTCCATTTAAATGGGATGAGCAGTGCGAAGAGGCATTCAACAAGCTCAAGGAGTACCTCATGAATCCTCCTATACTCATGCCTCCGATCCAAGGAAAACCTTTGATTCTCTACATATCTGCTACACCTACTGCTCTTGGGGCTCTCCTAGCACAGCAAGACTATGAGAACAAGGAAAGAGCTGTGTACTACATCAGTCGAACCTTAGTGGGTTACGAGTTGCAGTACTCACAGGTGGAACGTTCATGCCTTGCGGCGGTTTTTGCTTCACAAAAACTCCAACACTACATGTTGGCACATCCTATCAAACTCATTGCCAAGATCGACCCACTAAAATATCTTCTCAGCAAAGCAGCTCTCACAGGTCGACTAGCCAAATGGGTTATGCTTCTTAGTGAATATGATATAGAGTATGTGGACAGAAAAGCCATCAAGGGGCAAATCATCGCTGACCAACTAGCTGAGGCACCATTACAAGACACTTCACCAATGCAGTTTGAGTTCCCCGATGAGTCTTTATTCACTCTGTCAACATCTCCTTGGAAACTCTACTTCGACGGGTCTTACACCAACCATGGATCGGGGGCAGGTATCTTGTTCATCACTGCCCAAGGCGACACAATTCCAAAGTCCTACAGGTTGTTATTTCCATGCACTAACAATATAGCGGAGTATGAGGCTTTGGTAATTGGTCTCAAGATGGCCACTGAGTGGAAAATCCAAGCACTATGTGTCTACGGTGATTCTCAGCTCGTCATAAACCAGGTCAACGATGAGTATCAGACCAAAGATGAGAAGCTCATCCCATACAAATGGATGGTCGACGACCTCAAAGAACATTTTGGGACCATCTCGTTTGAGCAAATACCCAGGATAGAGAACAAAGCAGCAGATGCAATGGCGACCATAGCCTCTCTTCTTGAGATACTTGAACATGAGTCACGGTATGAGTTCTTAGTAGAAACAATTCGACAACCGGCTTATGATCTCCTCGAAACCCATTCCATTTGCCACCTAGTAGGATCTGATTCGCCTTGGTACGGTAAGACCTACACTTACCTCAAGGACAATGTCCTTCCTTTAGACCTCTCTTCCAACCAAAAACAAACTTTCATCCGACAAGCCTCCTGTTACACCATTATCGCCAATACCCTTTACCGACGTGGTCTGGATGGTACTTTACTCCGTTGTCTAGAACAAGAAGAATCTATAACTGCCTTGCGAGACGTGCACGAAGGGATCTGCGGAACACACTCCAGCGGTCCTTCCTTAGCTAAGAAACTCATGCATTTGGGGTATTACTGGCCCAATATGGAAATGGATTCATATCAGTTCGTCAAAAGGTGCAAACAGTGCCAGATACATGGGAACCTGATTCATGCACCTGCTCAAGAGTTGAGACCTCTAACGACACCCTGGCCCTTTTGCCAGTGGGGACTTGACCTCGTGGGAAAGATTCATCCACCCTCTTCCAACGGCCATAAATTCATCATAACCGCCACTGAGTACTTTACAAAGTGGATTGAAGCCGTTCCCTTATCAACCGTCACAGGAAAGCAAATTTCCTCTTTCATTCTGAATTACATTATCTGCCGATATGGCATCCCTTCATCCATCATAATGGATAACGGGAGACCCTTCAAAAATCAGGATGTCCAGGAACTTTGTGAACGTTTCAAGATCCAACATCTCTTCTCCACTCCATATTACCCCCAAGGTAACGGCCAAGCTGAGGCATCGAACAAAACCATTCTGAAAATCCTAAAGAAGACTGTCAATGAAGCTGGTCGCGATTGGCACGTCCAACTCAATCCCGCTCTGTGGGCCTATTGAACCAGCATACACACTCCCACAGGTGCTACACCCTACGCCCTCGTCTATGGTTCCGAAGCCATCCTTCCCATTGAGGTTGAACTCCCATCCCTTCGGGTGTCGTTGAAAGGTCTCATATCAGATGAAGAGTACAAAGTCTCCAGGCTACAAGAGCTAGAACTGCTAGAGGAAAGGCGCCAAAAAGCTTTTGACCATCTCAAAGCCTATCAACAGATGATGTCAAGAAGCTACAACCACAAGGTTAGACCAAGATGCTTCAAGGTTGGCGACCTCGTCCTAAAAGAGAACCCTCGCAATCAGCAGGACAGAGAAAAGAAAGGTAAGTTCGAGCCTAACTAGCTTGGACCCTATGTAATTGTAGCGGCTTATGGATTGGGGGCATATCAGTTGGCCACATCGGAAGGTGAGTTGTTTGATGATCCAATCAACAGCATGCACCTTCGCCAGTTCTATACCTAAGAGAACCCCAATGCAAGGGGGCACAATAAAGTCAAAAAATCAAAAAATTAAAAAAATCAAAAAAGTTACAAAGAGAAAATACAAAAAAATTCGAAAAAATAGAAAGCATACAAAAAAAAAAAAAAATCGTCCTTTGGTGAAAACCTGGCAAACAGGTGCCTTGGATAGGTATCATGATGAAAACCTGGCAATCAGGCGTCATGTTACTTTCTAGCTTCTCGTGCAAATAAAAGCAAGCGATGAAAACCTGGTAAACAGGCGTTACTTGTGACAAACCGCATTCTCCATCTTTGGGAATCCAATCACCTTGAGCCCATTCTCCCTCTATTTTCCTCATTTGACCCGTATCCATCACACAATAAACACTTGACAGTTACCTATCATGGCTTGATACTCACCTTGTGGCCTTGTCAACCAAGGCTTTGTCCCATACCGTCTCCTCAATATAAGCCTAGTGTAGTGTCTCTCGTCAGTGTCTGTGGTCCGAATCTGTGAACTACGTTGCCTCTGCGCCGTCACGTAGGCAAGGCCATTATTCTAATGCGCCCCCGTGGCTTCCATCTCTCCCAACATCCCATTCGTCTCCTTCTTGTCTTCATTCTTGTCATCTTTCTTCTAGTCCATCCATGGTCCATTAGGGTTTACCCCGAACTACGTTGCCTCTGCGTCGTCACGTAGGCAAGGCCATTTAGCAATGAGCCCCCGAGGCACTAGGTCCGTCCCTTAGGGCCAGTCTTCTCAATAAGGATTGTGCAACCTTCTCATCAAGTAAGCAAATGCAAGCAAACACCCGCGCTTCGAGCAGAAATCTTGACTATGAGCATCTTAACCTATCCAATGCAAAGCAAATACCCAAGGTCTTCTAAATGATTTTATGCAAATTAAGGCAAGAAATAAACACATATCAACGCAAATATGCTTTTGTAGATTGGAACCTAGGGTTAAGTTACAGAGTCTTGATTTTTGCTATCATACCTTCCTATGCTACTCAAGGATGCCAAAAGCTAGAGATGCTATGATGGGGGCATGATTACTTTCTTTGTTTGTTGTTTGTGGATTAAACTTTAGTAATGCGACGCCTTGTCTAAAGACATGATCAGCAAAAGATCATCGAGGACATCCAAGGCCTTACATGAACGGGGGCAATCCTTGCTTGTTGAAATGCAAGAAGTACTCAGGTCATCTAGATTCAATTTTGACTAGATGCTTGTATTAACTTGCTCAATCACACTCCATGTAAGCGATACTCAGGTCATCTTGGTTCAATTATACCTAGATGCTTGTATTCACTTACAACATTTCAGAAAAGTACCAAAAACAAAATGCCCAATGATGAAATAAAGCAATCTAAAAGCAAAACATCCATCCTATATCCATACACCCATCCATACAATCCTCATTATTCAAACTATGCAGAGTAACGATATCAAGAAAAGTTCCTAAGTCATTCTTTCGCAACCATTCCTCTATCCATCATGTCATTCTTATGTCGATAGAGTACATTTGGACATCACAAAAACAAGGCATATAGGAGCATATCATATCATTCGTAGAAACTAGTCATGCACATGATTAGGTTAGTAGAATGCACCATCCAATGCATTAGGTCACCAATACATTTGCATCACATCTTAATCTTAAAAGCCCAGAAAATCAAACAACATAGCTAAGTGCATCACATATATAGTTACATCACCACATAGTACTCATGTTGCATACATTCAAAGCATTACATCATATAAACATCCAGTAGCATCTCACATACCTATACAGCATCATAACATAGAAATCATGTTCCATACACACATCTGTATTAGCTCATTTAGACACCACATATACAGTTACATCATAACATAGAAATCATGTTTCATATACATACATTTGCATCATCACATAGACATCATATTACATTTTGCATTCATTTGTCACGTTAGATCATATAGACATCATATAGCAGCATATCAAAGTATTTCTCATATAGCATCATATAGACCATCTAACTATGCAATAGAATCACATCATACAATAGAAGTAAAATCATCATCTCATAACGCATGCAATAGATACACAAAGCTGCATCATCATCCATACTATCATATACAAAGAGGTCCAAATGTACAATATCACCATCTCTCTCAAAATCAAAGTGTCATATACAATATGCGTCTAAATAGACGGTGATACATGTCCCAAAATGTACAAAATCTGGTCTATGTCTACCCCTGCTACTGTGGGCCACCACTGCCAGCTCCTGACTGCTGAGGTCCCATCACGGATGCCCCTGACTGTGAAGGACCTGCTCTGTGAGCCACCCCAGACTGACTCCTGAAACTCCCTGCCCTCTGGCTCGACGCCACGGCACCGTGATACAAACCTCGGTAGTACTGAGCCTGTGACTGCGCTCTGGCTAGGTCTGTCTGCGCCTGTGCCAACTACGTCTGCAACTGGCCTACCTGTGCCTGTGCCTGCTGCACCTGCCCAACCAGAAAAGAGCTAGCTGCGTCTGTACCCATAGCGGCCACAGCAGTATCCCGCTCTACACGGATAAGACGTACCCGTGCATCCGCCATGTCCCTCTCGCGAGTCAAACCAGCAATCACCGCTGCGTCTGTGTCTCGCCTCCTCTCCACTCTCCTCAGCTGTGCCTCCAGCTCTCGCACCTGTCCCCTCAGGCTGGCTATGGTCCTACCATGTGCCTCACCCTGCACTAGCCCCTGTGCTGCCTCTGCCTGTCCTGGCACCTGCTGCTGTGGCACCTGCTGCTGTGGTACCTGCTGCTGTGGTACCTACTGGGGTGGTGGCATCTGTGCCTGCTGTGGCACCTGTTGCTGTACCTCTCCCTGTCCTGGCACTGCCTGCCCAGCTCGATCTATCCTCCTCCGCTGCCTCGGCCTCTCTGCAGCTCGGCCACCCCGTCGTCCTCGTCCTCCTCTAGCGCCCCTCCGCCCTGGGCCAGCCTCTCCCTCCTCCTCCTCTGAGTCTGCCTCATCAATACGAGGCACCAGCATACCGGGTCCTGAATATCTCAGGAAAGGATGTGCAGTGATCCAGTCCTCGTACTCTTGTGTGACCCCCGCATCTGCTATCTCTCTCCGCATGTCCCGTGCCACATACGGCAACTGCTGGAACTCTGCCAGGGCCTCCTCGTACGAAGCCATCGGCCCCCATCTGACCCTCTCTGCATGAGTCCGGGCAAACATAGCCTGTCCCTGTGGCATGCCCTGTCTCTGCCCAAACTGTCTCAGCACTCGGCCCACCATCTGCCTCTCCAAGATGTGCCGTGTCCGGCCTATCAACCACCTGGTCTGGAAGCAGTAAGGCAGCTCATCTCTCTCATCATCCCAGGGCTCGCAATCCAGATATGGCCGCCAGACAACCACATCTACCCCATCCAAAGTATGCTGCCAGTACTCTAGCTTCCCCAGCCTGTGCTGGGAAATCACTCCTGCATAGCCATAGCTGTATGGCTCTCCTCTCTGCCTAGCAAAAACGCATATCGGCCTGGTCACTGCTATGTGCTCCCACAGCCAGAACTGTAACAGCAGCACCCCAGCCGATAGACTCGTGCTGCGGTGGTACACCACCTGATGCATGTCGTGATATAGGTGGGCTAGCACGCAGGGTCCCCACGCATATCGGGTGCCCTCAGTCAGCATCCGCTCCATGATCCTGCCCCATCCAATGGGGAACCCATGCGATCTCCTGTCCGGGCATACAACGCCCGCAATCAGCCCAACAACTATCCCAGGGAAGTAGTCGTAACAGTCATAGATATCCTGCCACGGGATGACCTGTCCCACCAGCTCGGGATCATCAAATACTCGCTGACACTCGGCGAGCCCCACGTCCCGCTGTGCGTCATACTCCACTAACTCGCCTACCACGGGCAAGTGCAGTATCCTGTAGACGTCCTCCAACGTCACCGTCATCTCTCCAGTAGGGAAGTGGAAGGTCCCGTCCTCACTGTGGAATCTCTCCATGGCAGCTGTCAATAGTCCTCGGTTTGCCCGCACCTCGGGCATAAAGCAAACATAATCTAAGCCCATGGCGCCAAGCGCCACTCTGTCAGCCTCCGTCAGCATGTATCTCTGCAATAGAGGCATAGGGAACGTCTCCCTCAACTACAGCGTCTCTCGTATCTCCTCCTGCAAGCACGCAAAGCAAGGCGTCAGTCTTAAGCCGCATATACCATACTCAACATATCTAATGAACTATATCAACTAAACTTAGCATTTCAAATTGATCAAAACAGCACACTACATCTCTTGACTAGATTCCTGCAATCTCAGAGATAGCTCATCGATTCCTGCGTCAAATAGGACGCTAATCGAATCAATTTGGCTAAGTAATTTGCCATCCCAAGCAAACGCGCCACTACAGGTGGTAAAAGCGCCGTTTCTGGTATATGCGCCGCAAGAATCAACATATGCGCCGCAAAAATGCATATGCGCCGCTACAGTGCACGTAAGCGCCGTTCAAACACATGCGCCACAGAAATCCACGCATGCGCTGCGAAATTACGCATGTGCCGCAAGAATCCACATATGCGCAACTTTAACAAATGCGCTGCTACATTTCACATATGCACGGCGGAAATACAAAAGCGCCGCCAAATTACACATACGTAGCTAGAATGCACAAAAGCGCAGCTTTCACGGATGCACCGCCGAAACCGACATATGCGCCATAAAATTACAAAAGCGCAGCTTCGCGAGGCATATGCGTCGTTCTGCGTTTCGGCGCATTCATTTCACCTATTTTCTATGTGCATTTATGACACCTAAACTTGACCCTAGGAGAAATTTTTCGAAGCACATACCGGGGGTCCTGCCTCTGCTGGCCGCCCGAATCATCGAACTCGCTCGAATCGGTGCTCCTCGCGTGGAATGTCTGCTGCTCTGGCTGCCATGCTGCTCTAAGTTTGCTCTGAGCTCTCCTTCTCCAATCCAGATCAACCAAGTGTGCAAATGACTATTCTTGTGGACCCAGCTCCTATTTATAGCCTCCAAACCCTAATTCTGGCTAGGTGATGACTGTGACTACTTCCCGTGTCCATTTTTCCCCCCGTTTTCTTCCCGCATCCCTGACCGCGTCCCTTTTCCTCCAACCTATCCTAACCCCTTCCTCGTCATGAGATCGTCCGTCTTCAAAACTTTCGCCGTTTTTCCAGTCTAATCTCCCGAGGGGGCATCCTATCGTCATTTAACCTGTACCAGGGGCAAACCGGGGCATGTATCATCACTCAGACTATCAATTTCTTTGAAGCAACGCTGTAAACTGCATTGCATCAAAGAGGGGCAAAATGTATACGCCTAAAAATGACACAACTCATCCTAAATAAATATTCTAAATATTTATTCCATTCTTCTATTAATTAAATAAATATTCCAAATTTATTTAATCAATTCACTATCCCATAATTAAATAAATTCTATTTATTTAATTATAATTCTTCTATTTGTCCTTCACAATTAAATAATCATAAACTATTTAATTAAGTCTAATTCCTCTATCCTAAAGTTCTAAATTCAAAATTCCACGTCACCTTTACACCTCACCTTTTCCACCTCACCTTGTCCACCTCATCAGGTTGCACATGTAATTAAATATATTTAATATTTAATTGCCTTATTTTCCCTCACCCACATGGCCTATTTCTTCTCCAATCAGAGGTCAGTTAACCAATCAATCAAATCTGTTAACTAACCTATCAGTTGAGTCAAATCCTCAATCAATTCAGTCAGTTCCACAATCCACTCTTCTAACTGATCAATCAATTCTGTTAACAGACCAGTCAATGGAGTTAACTCTCCAATCAGTTTTGTCACATCCCACCTTTCATGATGGAGCTGGGACACTTGGCACGTTTCCACTGGTTGCACATTCCTCAACCATCCTCAACCGTTGATCTTCATATCTTCTCTCAACCGTTGATTCCTATTCCTCCGAGTCTATAAATGAAGCTTCATCCCTCCATTCTAATCATCCAGGCTTTTGACATCGTTACTCTGCAGAAATATCACCAGCGCGCCTTTGGCACCCATTTGTCATCCACAAGCTTGAGATCACCATTGTTGCATTGGAGCTCACCTTCATTGCATATCACACTATAGCCGTTCACCATCGACTTCCTCAAACAGCTTTAAAAGATTGCACTCTCTGAGGGCTCATCTCATCTGCGAAAGGACGATTCGTGATAGGCGAACAACAGAAGTTTTGAAACGGAAGAGGTTTTGCTGTGTTTGTTCATTGCTTTGTTTATTTGGATCTTCTTTGTTTCTCTATTCTGTTGATGTTTGGGTCATCTATTATTCATTTGATTGATCACTATTTTACCCTCACATTAGTAAGTCTTTATCAGAGAAGCGGTTGAGCTCGAGATTTATGTTTTTGGATACACTTTGCTTGAATAATGATTCAGACCTTTAAAGTTTCCAACAAGCTAAGAATACCAAAATTTACTATTTTTAGTAAGTCTTTATCAGAGATAATGGTTGAGCCTGAAAATTTTTCCAATTTATCAAAATTTGTGTTTTTAGATACCCATTTGCTTGAATAATGATTCAGAACCTTTAAAGTTTCAAATGGAATAAGAATACCAGAATTTACTATTTTTAGTAAGTCTTTATCAAAAAGGTGATTGAGGCCTAAATGTTTTTCAATTTTTCAAAATTTATGTTTTTGGATACCCATTTGCTTGAATAATAATTCAAAACCTTCAAAGCTTCCGACGGGCTAAGAATACCAAAATTTACTATTTTTAGTAAGTCTTTATCAGACTAGCAGTTGAGTTCGAGATTTACATTTTTAGATGCCCATTTTCTTGAATAATGATTTAGAACTTTCAAAGTTTCAAACTGATTAAGAATACTAGAATTTACTATTTTTAGTAAGTCTTTATCAGAGAAATAGTTGAGCCCGAGCTTTATGTTTTTGGAAACCCATTTGCTTGAATAATGATTCAAAACCTTCAAAGTTTTTGACTGACTAAAAATACCAGAATTTACTATTTTTAGTAAGTCTTTATCATAGAAGCAGTTGAGACCAAAATTTTTCTCAATTTTTTAAAATTTGTGTTTTTGGATACCCATTTGCTTGAATAATAATTCAAAACTTTCAATGTTTCCTACGAGCTAAGAATACCAGAATTTACTATTTTTATTAAGTTTTTATCAAAGAAGCAGTTGAGCCCAAGATTTATGTTTTTGGATACCCATTTGCTTGAATAATGATTCAAAACCTCAAAAGTTTCCAATGGGCTAAGAATACCAGAATTTACTATTTTTAGTAACTCTTTCTTAGAGAAGCAATTGAGCCTGACATTTTTTAACATTTTTTCAAAATTTGTGTTTTTGGATATCCATTTGCTTGAATAATGATTTAGAATCATCAAAATTTCCAAAGGGCTAAGAATACCAGAATTTACTAAGTCTTTGTCATAGAAGCTGTTGAGCCAAGAATTTTTCCTATTTTTTCAAAATTTGTGTTTTTGAATACTCATTTACTTGAATAATAATTTAGAACCTTCAAAGTTTCCAATGGGCTAAGAATACCGGAATTTACTATTTTTAATAAGTCTTTATCACAGAAACAGTTCATCCTGATATTTGTGTTTGTGGATACCATTTGTTTGAATAATAATTGAGAACCTTCAAAGTTTCCAATGGGCTATTAATACCAGAATTTACTATTTTTAAGAAGTATTTATCAGAGAAGCGGTTGAGCCTGAAATTTTTCCTGATTTTTTAAAATTTATGTTTTGTACATACCCATTTGCTTAAAAAATGATTCAGAACCTTCAAAGTTTCCAATGAGCTAAGAATACTAGAATTGACTATTTTTAGTGAGTATTTATCATGGTAGTGGTTTGGGCTAAGATTTGTGTTTTTTTAGATACCCATTTGCTTGAATAATGATTCAGAACCTTCAAAGTTTCTAACTTGCTAAGAATACTAGAATTTACTATTTTCAATAAGTTTTTATCAAAGAACTAGTTGAGCTCGAGAAGTAGTTGAGCTCGAGAAGTAGTTGAGCCCGAGATTTGTGACTTTGGATACCCATTTGCTTGAATAATGTTTCTGAACCTTCAAAGTTTCCAACAGGCTAAGAATACCAGACTTTACTATTTTTATTAAGTTTTTATCAAAAAAGCGTTTTGAGTCCACGATTTATGTTTTTGGATACCCATTTGCTTGAATAATGAATCAGAACTTTAGGCTAAGAATACTAGAATGTATTATTTTTAGTAAGTTTTTATAAGAGAAGAGTTTGAGCCTGAAGAATTTCCCAAGCTTTTGCAATTTATGTTTTTGGATACCCATTTGCTTGAATTATGATTTAGAACCTTCATAGTTTTAACAGACTAAGAATACCAGAATTTACTTTTTTAGTATGTTTTTATCAGGGAAGCGGTTGAGCCCGATATTTGTATTTTTAGATATCCATTTGTTTGAATAATGATTCAAAACCTTGAAAGTTTTCAACGGGCTAAGAATACCAGAATTTACTATTTTTAGTAAGTCTATATCATAAAATCAATTGAGCCCGAAATTTTTCCTCATTTTTTAAAATTTGTGTTTTTGAATACACATTTGTTTGAATAATGATTCAAAACCTTAAATGTTTCAAATGGTCTAAAAATACTAGAATTTACTATTTTTAGTAAGTCTTTATCAAAAAAGTGATTCATCCTGAAATATTTTTCTAATTTTTAAAATTTTGTGTTTTTGGATATCCATTTGCTTGATTAATAATTTTGAACCTTCATAGTTTCCAATGGGCTAAGAATACTAGAATTTACTATTTTTAGTATGTCATTATCAGATAAGCAGTTCAGCCTAGGATTTGTGTTTTTGAATACCCATTTGCTTGAATAATGATTCAGAACCTTTAGAGTTTCCAACGAGCTAAAAATACCAAAATTTACTATTTTTAGTAAGTCTTTATAAGAGAAGAGTTTTGTAGTGCCCCTCAACTTATCGTATTTTGGACTGATGTTTGCTTAGTAGTACTGGACATTTTGACAGCATTTTTAGATCGTTGATGATGGATTTCTGGTCATTTTGCTATTTCAGTATGAACCTAATTGTTATGATAATAGATGTCGATGTTGGATTATGTCATTTTATGCTTTACAATTTGATAAATGAACTGATGTTTTAGATGCTTTGATGTTATTCATTATATGGGATTGGAAGTTAGTTGATCATTTTCTGTCGTAGATTAGTAATCTGATACCTTGTTCAATATAGTTGATTGTTATTTATAAACGTGAATGGAACAGTGTTGTATTACTCGTTCTCGAGTACCCTACCTCACTGCGATTTCCATTCACGATAGGACTGCATGTGATGTATATGTATATCTTGTTATGGTTAACTGTGCGTTGCTGCAGGATGCAGGTACTAGGCATCGACTCCACCTGATTATAGGTCTGAGCGTGCCTTCGCCAATGGATTAGTTGGTTGGAGTTAATGTGAGGTCCCTAGTCAGTGTCCCTTCATCGTCAGTTACCCTTGTGGTTATTGGTTGTCGTTCGCCCATGTCTTACTGTCAGGTAATATTGTATCTTGGAGTCTAATGAGTTCTGCAGGTGTCTAAGTATGTGTGGTAATGTTGTGCTTTAATTAGAATCATTCTACGGAAGAGTATAAATGTTGTTAAATGGGCATAATGTCGTTAATTGCCGATTATAGTTATAAATAAATTATTATTTTAGTAGAAGTGTTGTTGTTAAATAAAGTTGTAAGAAGTTTGTATTATTCGATATAATGTTAATTATAATAAATATTTAAATAAATAAATAGTGGTAATCATGTTGTAAATTGTGATTTATAACTTGATTAATAAAATAAATTAAAGGATAGTACAAAATTATAGTTTGTCGAAATAGTACTATTCTATTTATAACAATAAATTGGGTCGGCTATAAAAAGATATATTAATAAAATAAAATAAATAATAAGTGGGGATCATTAAATTAAATAAAAATACATATTCTTTAAAGGAGTTGTGCATGGGATCGCGTGCGAAGACCTTGGCAGAGGAGAGAGGCTGTGTTATAAAAGAGCTGTAGGGGCATCAAGGACGGCAACACAGGTGAAAGGAAAGAAGTAGCTTGGGACTGCAACGATTGGAGCAGGTTCGTTGAGTGGATTGCGAAACTAGGTTCCGTCGAATGCCTTATCTCTGAACTTCATTTCGAATCTGCAAATGTGGTTATAGTTTATTCGATTCCAAATAGTTCTGTAGACTGTCCTCTCAGTGTGTAATCAGCATCTTCTCTTAGGGTTTAAATACTTCATTTCTGCTCAAGGGTTCCGTAAGTTAATTGTTTTCCTTCCACTGGTTGTCGAATCATTCTGTATGCACTCTCAGACCGGCGTAATCTTGGTAGGGTTTGTAGATGTAAAGGACACCTCGATAGAATTGCCGTAAATCGCTGTTGGCTACAGCTAGTCGTCCCTGTAGGATCAGATCAATGTTTTTAATGTATCTTTCTCGGTGTTAAGCTAGAAACTGGTTTGGAAACTATAGATGGTCCTATTTTAGGTTTTCTTCCCAGGATAACGAGTTTTCCTCCCATGATAACCAGTTTTCTAGTGAGAGCCAAGTAAAGCAATACACGGACTGTTTTATTGAAAAATAATTTGAGAGCGATAAAGAAAAAAGGCGATGGATGAAGATCGGATAAAAATATGTATGAATATGTATTGTGGGGGTAAGAGAGACCAGCAGATGGAGAAACGGATGGATTCTTTCATCTGGTGAGCTGGCAAGTCTGTGCAATGTTTGCGGGACAGTATACAAAAAGGGTAACTTCTGCAAGGCTTTTCATGGAAGTGAAGATGGCTGGAACCACTGCCAATTCTGCAATGAACCTATTCATTGTGGGTGCATTGCGTCTGGAATTTTTGTTGTAGCCCCTGACAATGGAGGGTTCAAATGCAGAAACTGTGCATTCACGCCCAATGATGTGCACCAAGATAAAACCAGTATTGGCGGCGACATGGCAGTTTGTACGCAGCTCTCAGGCAAATCAAGCGATACTGATAAAGATCCACGGGAAATTATTGAGGCAGACGAAACAGACAGTGACACTGATGACAATTTACCCAACATATATATGGTTGATGGCAATAGGATCAAAGCTTATAAACGCCCTCCTGTGTTTCCCGGATAGATGATGATGATGGCCTTCAGAATAATAGTGCCTTTTTGACTGAACTAGCTGGCATTTCCTGATTACTGGGCACTGGACTTTTTAATCGAGTAATTCTCTCCACTATGATGCTAAGTAATTGTTCAAGAGAGCAATTTAAGTTTGAGGAGATGTCTCAGTCTCCAGAGTCCCTGGCCACACGAGATTTCTCAGTTAGTGCAATTTCTTCTTCTAGAACTGGTGATGCCGACTCTAGGTTTGACGAAGGTGGCATTGAAGAGGCAGAGTCGTCATTAAGGGAAGCTCTTTCTCTCAATTATGAGGAAGCCAGGGCATTGTTGGGAAGGCTAGAGTACCAGCGAGGCAATGTAGAAGCAGCACTTCAGGTGTTCGAGGGAATAGATATGAACACGATAACATCAAAGATGAGGCAATCAATTTCTGAAAGGGTGCAACGCCGAAAAGTACGCTCTCGCAATGGAAGCAGTCATACCATGTCAATGCATGCTGTCAGTCTTCTCCTTGAATCTATTCTTCTAAAGGCAAAGTCTCTGCAAGAGCTTGGGCTTGCTAAAGAAGCGGCACAAGAATGCAAGATTATTTTAGAAACAGTTGAACCTGCTCTACCTTATGGCCTGCCTGAAGATTCTGAAGTTGAATTGAAAATAAAGGAGAATGTGAGCAAGGCAGCAGAATTACTTCCTGAACTTTGGAAACAGGCAGGCATGTTTCATGAAGCCATAGCTGCTTACAGACGGGCATTATTCAGTCCCTGGTGCCTGGATTCTGAACGGTCAGCTCGGATACAGAAAGAGTTTGCTATATTCTTACTTTATGGTGGTATTGAAGCAGGACCACCCAGTTTGGGTTTGCAAGTGGAGGGTGCGTTTGTTCCTAGAAATAATATAGAGGAGGCTATACTGTTGTTATTGATTCTCCTAAAAAAATTTGCCCTTAAAAAGATTGCCTGGGATGCAACAATCATGGATCACCTTACTTTTGCCTTATCAATTTCTGGTCAATTTGAAGTATTAGCTGATAAGATAGAAGAAGTATTACCTGGTTTTTACAACAGATCGGATCGATGGTACACCCTTTCTCTCTGCTATAGTGCTGTAGGGCATTATGAAGCTGCTTTGGGCCTTTTAAGGAAGTGTTTAGGCCCTTCAGAGAAGCCGGATTATATCCAGCATTTCTATTGGCAGCAAAATTATGTGGGAAAAGCTCACAACATGCTTGTGAAGGTGTGAATTTTGCACGTAGAGCATTAGAAAGCACTGAAGTTGAAAATGGCCATATGAAAGGTGTGGCAAATCATTTGCTTGGGGTTGCCCTTGGTAAACAAGCTAGATCTGTTGTGTATGACTCTGAAAGGGCTAAGGTACAACGTGAGGCCCTTATTGCTTTGGAAAAGGCTGCAATAATAGAGAGTAGAGATCCCGAGATAACGTATAGTCTTGGGCTGGAAAATGCTGAGCAACGGAATCTAGATGTAGCATTGTGGTGCACAAAGAAATTCCTGGATATGGTGGCTGGGGCTTCAGTAAAAGATTGGAAGCATTTTCTTTTGAGATAGTAACTACACTTGTATCAGGCATTCTTCATCACAATTATAATCTGCTTGGTGTGCCATTTACTAATCTGCATATTCTTCCATTTCTAATGCTTATCTCTCTCAAACTATAAGCTGTGGGGGCAATTGCTTCTGATAACTATAGAATACCAGGGTGCAAATTCCCGTAGACAGTCGACTGGCGTATTACTTTCAGTTCTATAGATATATATAGTCTGTTTATGAAACATTCACCCTTGTTCTGTAGCAATGTATTTAGTGAACCAAGACCCATCGCTGCACCAGGAAATTCATTCTTAAACGGTGTAAACTGCAATAAGATCCCCTCTAGAAACCATTGTTGTAACATAGCGTTTTTCCAGATTTTCTCCGTCTTTTGTGATTATTGCTATTCGTTAGAAAATGAGCAAACGATTTACGTGGATACCGTCAACGTAGTAAGTTTGCAAGTTTAGTAATTATAGCCGGAAGTCGTCAGACCGGATGTATATCATTCACGTCAGTGGTAAAACAGTCAATAGCAATTTTACAGCTCAGTAGGAAAATATTCCCTAGCTGTTCGCACAGGGCGCACTTACGATCGTTCTCCTTGAGAAATTATTTCACCACGGATAAGATCAACTTTAGAAACATCTTCAACCCATCATAAAAGAATCTATTTGGTTGAGCTCGTTAGAATGTCTGCAAGACCGTGTGAAGGATAACAAACATTTCGTGATTGAATTTGCCTCGTGTGATTGCCGTTCAGTCGTAAGATATCGCTCCTAGCGTTATTATCCTTAATAGAATAAAGCTAATTGGACAAGATTGAAGGAAAGTATATAAGATCGTATCTGGAATTAAGTGGATCTTATATCAATTATTGTAATGATTTAGTTAATCAATTTATTTATCTGTTGAAGTAAAATAAAGATTAGTTAGAGATTTTGTTGCAAGGTATTAATTTAATTGTTATAATATAATGTTGATTTTATTTCAGAAGTTGTCTACATTAAACTGAGAATGAATTGTAGCATTTCATCTCCTGAATCTGAATTGAATTGAATTGTATGAGTGTTGTAATGAGTCGGATTGAGGTTGTTCAAACTTGTATTCCAGAGGCTAAGTTGTCGTTGTTAAGTATTTGCAACTTGTGTATTACTGTTTTGTAATTGCGATGTAATAGTGTTTATGTGTATCAAACAAAGTATGAAGTATAATGAGGTTCTGTCAAGGTTGAATGTTGTGTCTTGTAAAGTAATAATCTCAGGATGAAATATCAAACCTCTTGTGCTCTTATTGTACCGTTTTGTCGAAAGGAGAGATCTGAAATCTGTAAGAGGATAAAGTATTGCAATGTTAATAGCGTTGGATAACAATTGATGTTATGATTCTATTTTGATGCAAGAGGGTTTATGCCTTGCAGTGTATATATTCGTGTTTTGTTATAAGTCTTGTATGATGTCAAGGTTACTAGGTGTTAGGAAGGAGAGTGGCTTTCAACGTGGGGCCGGCGCCCAAAGTGGCAGTCAGGATAACCCGTTGGAAGTAGATTAATCAAGTGATAACCTAAAATTAACTAGGGGGTTAAGGGTAGACTTCACATTAATAAGATTAATGGATTCCTCTCCCATGGCCTGTAGTGCTTGTTTAGACTAAGGATGGGTAGAGAAGGCCTGGTCGGCATGATTGACTTCCTTGTCCTCATGAAAGGAAGGTCGATTCCGCATGTGTCACCCTATGGGGCCGGCGCCTAGTGAGAGGCTGTCAGGATAACCATAGATGGGGGCCGGCGCCTAGTGAGAGGCTGTCAGGATAACCCATGTTAGGACCATGCGATGACACTCTCCCTACTACAACCTAGCATCCCTTGTTCGGTCTCTCCTCATTTGTTTGTGTCGCCTCTGGAAGTGAAAGTTAAAGTTAAGTTATGTTGTGTTGTATTATTATTGCCATGTGTTGTATTGGCGTTGGTCGTCCTTTGTTCTTGTTTGTCTTTCGTCTACCTGACTGTCAGTGTTTGGGACCTCATGTTAACTCCTAGCTCGGGGGGTGGACCTTAGGGTTCCACATGGTCGAGTGGAAGAGCTATTTATCCATTGGTTACTCTTGACAAGATCATATGCAGAACAGGATTTGTTCCAGTTGTACTTGTTACAATGATGATGATGTAAGTGTATAACCTTGTACCAGATTTGTGTAACAGAACATTCTTTATGTATGTAACCTCTGATGTAAACTAAAAGCGGCAATGTAATGATGTCTTGATGTATTTATATGAAAGTATTTCAGTTATGTATTTAATCATGCAGATTCTGTTATCTGATGATTTGCAATGAATGTGAATAAGTTAATTAATTGATCTTGGTTTTGGGATCAGTTACTGATGTATGTTAATTTGTGTTAGTCGATTTGTTAAGTGATGCAGCCTTGGACCCTTAGAGAATATGTTGTAATTAGTTGTGTTAACGTTGCTTAATCATTTAAAAAAAAAAATTTCCTGTTTCATATTGCATAAGTGTGTATTCTTTAAGGCGTTCAAGGCGGGCGTTACATCTGGTATCAGAGCCAGGTTACTAACACTGGGTACTCTGGTTTTATAATTAGGCCATTAAGCTATGCTAGTTGCTTAAACTCTGAAGAACATATTCATTCATAGTCCTCGCTTAGCAACTTGAAGTTGTTCTTGGATGTGTTGTCCAGGAAGATGCCTAGGGTACGAGGCCGAGGACGTGGACGAGGTAGGGGTCGTGGGAGAGGTGTTGAAATCAGCCCTCCTCCTAGTTCCCCTCATGGAAGTACACAAGAAGGTGGAAGTGAGAATCAGGAGAATCAGGTTCAGCCCGAGGGTGCTCAACTACGCCAGCTTCTAGAGGAGGTGCTTGCTCGTCTAGGTCCTAGGCAGGAGGTGGTACAACCAGAAGAGAGAGAAAGAGAACGATCTCCTAGAAGGAGGGAAATCACAGCTGAACAAGAAGCCATTCTTGCGGGCCACATGAGAGACTTGATGAGAGCCCGTCCTCCTACATTTGATGGTTCCGGTAGCGGTTTGGAAGCAGAAACATGGCTAATTGATTTGGAGAGGTGCTTTGCTATGCATCCATATGGCAGCAACACTAAGGCAAGATGCGCCATCATGCATCTAAGAGGATTCGCCTCTACATGGTGGCGTCTTGAGGAGCAAAAGTTGCATCTAGATATTGCGACCATTTCATGGGAACTATTTCTGGAAAGGTTCAGAGCTCGATTTCTATCTGACCATTGGAGGCAACGACGTGCGGACGAATTCCATGGGTTGAGACAGATGGCCATGACAGTGGAACAGTATGAGCGCAGGTTTTATGAACTCAAGCAGTATGCAGGTATAGGAAATGACGAGGCCATGTTAGTTCAGCATTTTATTAGAGGTCTGAATGGACGCATCAGTGGAGGAGTTCGTGTGTTCGAGCCGAAGACCATGGAGGTAGCAGTTGAGAAGGCTCGACTGGTGGAGGAGAATTTGACCATGGCCCTAGGGGGTCATACAGGTGTTCAGAGTGGGAGTGCACCCTCAACAGGCTTAGGTTCTCGAGATGGTTAATCTCAAGCAACAAGTGCATCTAGAGGGCATCATGTACCCGCTAAGGGAGAGCAGCAATAGTAGCAGTATTCGCAATCAAAACCAAAGAATTCCAAACCACAGTAGGGTGGTGTTTCTCAGTTAGGGAAAAACCATAATTGGCTACAAGCCAAGAATTACCATTCCAACCAACCTGTTCAGAGATCACAACCTGTAGTTAGTAGAGGAAGTTTTCAGTAGTCTAATGCACCTATAGGTGGTGGAGGTTTTGGTAGGGGAACAGGATGTTTCTCTTGCGGACAGCAGGGTCATATTGCCAGGCAGTGCCCACAGAAGAACACTGTAGGATTTAGTCAGGGGCCGGCAGCTTCGGAGCCAACAGTGGGTGATGCAGGGAGGTCTCATAGAGTGTTCTCAGCGGTTCACCGCCACCAGATAGAGCATTAAGGGATAGTCTCTGAGACTGCAGGTAGGGGACGAGCAGCTTTCTTTGGAGTTCGTGCGCGTTCCACAGCATCAGGGGCTAACCCTCATAGGTAGGGGTCCATTGGGATCCTAATGACATGGTTTTAGTTGCCTTGGAGGATGTAACCGTTATGCGAGAAGTATACCCCCTTTTTGTCGCAGGCTTCCAGGAGTAAGCCTCATCCTAGGGGGGGAGGATGTAGTGCCCCTCAACTTATCGTATTTTGGACTGATGTTTGCTTAGTAGTACTAGACATTTTGACAGCATTTTTAGATCGTTGATGATGGATTTCTGGTCATTTTGCTATTTCAGTATGAACCTAATTGTTATGATAATAGATGTCGATGTTGGATTATGTCATTTTATGCTTTACAATTTGATAAATGAACTGATGTTTTAGATGCTTTGATGTTATTCATTATATGGGATTGGAAGTTAGTTGATCATTTTCTGTCGTAGATTAGTAATCTGATACCTTGTTCAATATAGTTGATTGTTATTTATAAATGTGAATGGAACAGTGTTGTATTACTCGTTCTCGAGTACCCTACCTCACTGCGATTTCCATTCACGATAGGACTGCATGTGATGTATATGTATATCTTGTTATGGTTAACTGTGCGTTGCTGCAGGATGCAGGTACTAGGCATCGACTCCACCTGATTATAGGTCTGAGCGTGCCTTCGCCAATGGATTAGTTGGTTGGAGTTAATGTGAGGTCCCTAGTCAGTGTCCCTTCATCGTCAGTTACCCTTGTGGTTATTGGTTGTCGTTCGCCCATGTCTTACTGTCAGGTAATATTGTATCTTGGAGTCTAATGAGTTCTGCAGGTGTCTAAGTATGTGTGGTAATGTTGTGCTTTAATTAGAATCATTCTACGGAAGAGTATAAATGTTGTTAAATGGGCATAATGTCGTTAATTGCCGATTATAGTTATAAATAAATTATTATTTTAGTAGAAGTGTTGTTGTTAAATAAAGTTGTAAGAAGTTTGTATTATTCGATATAATGTTAATTATAATAAATATTTAAATAAATAAATAGTGGTAATCATGTTGTAAATTGTGATTTATAACTTGATTAATAAAATAAATTAAAGGATAGTACAAAATTATAGTTTGTCGAAATAGTACTATTCTATTTATAACAATAAATTGGGTCGGCTATAAAAAGATATATTAATAAAATAAAATAAATAATAAGTGGGGATCATTAAATTAAATAAAAATACATATTCTTTAAAGGAGTTGTGCATGGGATCGCGTGCGAAGACCTTGGCAGAGGAGAGAGGCTGTGTTATAAAAGAGCTGTAGGGGCATCAAGGACGGCAACACAGGTGAAAGGAAAGAAGTAGCTTGGGACTGCAACGATTGGAGCAGGTTCGTTGAGTGGATTGCGAAACTAGGTTCCGTCGAATGCCTTATCTCTGAACTTCATTTCGAATCTGCAAATGTGGTTATAGTTTATTCGATTCCAAATAGTTCTGTAGACTGTCCTCTCAGTGTGTAATCAGCATCTTCTCTTAGGGTTTAAATACTTCATTTCTGCTCAAGGGTTCCGTAAGTTAATTGTTTTCCTTCCACTGGTTGTCGAATCATTCTGTATGCACTCTCAGACCGGCGTAATCTTGGTAGGGTTTGTAGATGTAAAGGACACCTCGATAGAATTGCCGTAAATCGCTGTTGGCTACAGCTAGTCGTCCCTGTAGGATCAGATCAATGTTTTTAATGTATCTTTCTCGGTGTTAAGCTAGAAACTGGTTTGGAAACTATAGATGGTCCTATTTTAGGTTTTCTTCCCAGGATAACGAGTTTTCCTCCCATGATAACCAGTTTTCTAGTGAGAGCCAAGTAAAGCAATACACGGACTGTTTTATTGAAAAATAATTTGAGAGCGATAAAGAAAAAAGGCGATGGATGAAGATCGGATAAAAATATGTATGAATATGTATTGTGGGGGTAAGAGAGACCAGCAGATGGAGAAACGGATGGATTCTTTCATCTGGTGAGCTGGCAAGTCTGTGCAATGTTTGCGGGACAGTATACAAAAAGGGTAACTTCTGCAAGGCTTTTCATGGAAGTGAAGATGGCTGGAACCACTGCCAATTCTGCAATGAACCTATTCATTGTGGGTGCATTGCGTCTGGAATTTTTGTTGTAGCCCCTGACAATGGAGGGTTTAAATGCAGAAACTGTGCATTCACGCCCAATGATGTGCACCAAGATAAAACCAGTATTGGCGGCGACATGGCAGTTTGTACGCAGCTCTCAGGCAAATCAAGCGATACTGATAAAGATCCACGGGAAATTATTGAGGCAGACGAAACAGACAGTGACACTGATGACAATTTACCCAACATATATATGGTTGATGGCAATAGGATCAAAGCTTATAAACGCCCTCCTGTGTTTCCCGGATAGATGATGATGATGGCCTTCAGAATAATAGTGCCTTTTTGACTGAACTAGCTGGCATTTCCTGATTACTGGGCACTGGACTTTTTAATCGAGTAATTCTCTCCACTATGATGCTATGTAATTGTTCAAGAGAGCAATTTAAGTTTGAGGAGATGTCTCAGTCTCCAGAGTCCCTGGCCACACGAGATTTCTCAGTTAGTGCAATTTCTTCTTCTAGAACTGGTGATGCCGACTCTAGGTTTGACGAAGGTGGCATTGAAGAGGCAGAGTCGTCATTAAGGGAAGCTCTTTCTCTCAATTATGAGGAAGCCAGGGCATTGTTGGGAAGGCTAGAGTACCAGCGAGGCAATGTAGAAGCAGCACTTCAGGTGTTCGAGGGAATAGATATGAACACGATAACATCAAAGATGAGGCAATCAATTTCTGAAAGGGTGCAACGCCGAAAAGTACGCTCTCGCAATGGAAGCAGTCATACCATGTCAATGCATGCTGTCAGTCTTCTCCTTGAATCTATTCTTCTAAAGGCAAAGTCTCTGCAAGAGCTTGGGCTTGCTAAAGAAGCGGCACAAGAATGCAAGATTATTTTAGAAACAGTTGAACCTGCTCTACCTTATGGCCTGCCTGAAGATTCTGAAGTTGAATTGAAAATAAAGGAGAATGTGAGCAAGGCAGCAGAATTACTTCCTGAACTTTGGAAACAGGCAGGCATGTTTCATGAAGCCATAGCTGCTTACAGACGGGCATTATTCAGTCCCTGGTGCCTGGATTCTGAACGGTCAGCTCGGATACAGAAAGAGTTTGCTATATTCTTACTTTATGGTGGTATTGAAGCAGGACCACCCAGTTTGGGTTTGCAAGTGGAGGGTGCGTTTGTTCCTAGAAATAATATAGAGGAGGCTATACTGTTGTTATTGATTCTCCTAAAAAAATTTGCCCTTAAAAAGATTGCCTGGGATGCAACAATCATGGATCACCTTACTTTTGCCTTATCAATTTCTGGTCAATTTGAAGTATTAGCTGATAAGATAGAAGAAGTATTACCTGGTTTTTACAACAGATCGGATCGATGGTACACCCTTTCTCTCTGCTATAGTGCTGTAGGGCATTATGAAGCTGCTTTGGGCCTTTTAAGGAAGTGTTTAGGCCCTTCAGAGAAGCCGGATTATATCCAGCATTTCTATTGGCAGCAAAATTATGTGGGAAAAGCTCACAACATGCTTGTGAAGGTGTGAATTTTGCACGTAGAGCATTAGAAAGCACTGAAGTTGAAAATGGCCATATGAAAGGTGTGGCAAATCATTTGCTTGGGGTTGCCCTTGGTAAACAAGCTAGATCTGTTGTGTATGACTCTGAAAGGGCTAAGGTACAACGTGAGGCCCTTATTGCTTTGGAAAAGGCTGCAATAATAGAGAGTAGAGATCCCGAGATAACGTATAGTCTTGGGCTGGAAAATGCTGAGCAACGGAATCTAGATGTAGCATTGTGGTGCACAAAGAAATTCCTGGATATGGTGGCTGGGGCTTCAGTAAAAGATTGGAAGCATTTTCTTTTGAGATAGTAACTACACTTGTATCAGGCATTCTTCATCACAATTATAATCTGCTTGGTGTGCCATTTACTAATCTGCATATTCTTCCATTTCTAATGCTTATCTCTCTCAAACTATAAGCTGTGGGGGCAATTGCTTCTGATAACTATAGAATACCAGGGTGCAAATTCCCGTAGACAGTCGACTGGCGTATTACTTTCAGTTCTATAGATATATATAGTCTGTTTATGAAACATTCACCCTTGTTCTGTAGCAATGTATTTAGTGAACCAAGACCCATCGCTGCACCAGGAAATTCATTCTTAAACGGTGTAAACTGCAATAAGATCCCCTCTAGAAACCATTGTTGTAACATAGCGTTTTTCCAGATTTTCTCCGTCTTTTGTGATTATTGCTATTCGTTAGAAAATGAGCAAACGATTTACGTGGATACCGTCAACGTAGTAAGTTTGCAAGTTTAGTAATTATAGCCGGAAGTCGTCAGACCGGATGTATATCATTCACGTCAGTGGTAAAACAGTCAATAGCAATTTTACAGCTCAGTAGGAAAATATTCCCTAGCTGTTCGCACAGGGCGCACTTACGATCGTTCTCCTTGAGAAATTATTTCACCACGGATAAGATCAACTTTAGAAACATCTTCAACCCATCATAAAAGAATCTATTTGGTTGAGCTCGTTAGAATGTCTGCAAGACCGTGTGAAGGATAACAAACATTTCGTGATTGAATTTGCCTCGTGTGATTGCCGTTCAGTCGTAAGATATCGCTCCTAGCGTTATTATCCTTAATAGAATAAAGCTAATTGGACAAGATTGAAGGAAAGTATATAAGATCGTATCTGGAATTAAGTGGATCTTATATCAATTATTGTAATGATTTAGTTAATCAATTTATTTATCTGTTGAAGTAAAATAAAGATTAGTTAGAGATTTTGTTGCAAGGTATTAATTTAATTGTTATAATATAATGTTGATTTTATTTCAGAAGTTGTCTACATTAAACTGAGAATGAATTGTAGCATTTCATCTCCTGAATCTGAATTGAATTGAATTGTATGAGTGTTGTAATGAGTCGGATTGAGGTTGTTCAAACTTGTATTCCAGAGGCTAAGTTGTCGTTGTTAAGTATTTGCAACTTGTGTATTGCTGTTTTGTAATTGCGATGTAATAGTGTTTATGTGTATCAAACAAAGTATGAAGTATAATGAGGTTCTGTCAAGGTTGAATGTTGTGTCTTGTAAAGTAATAATCTCAGGATGAAATATCAAACCTCTTGTGCTCTTATTGTACCGTTTTGTCGAAAGGAGAGATCTGAAATCTGTAAGAGGATAAAGTATTGCAATGTTAATAGCGTTGGATAACAATTGATGTTATGATTCTATTTTGATGCAAGAGGGTTTATGCCTTGCAGTGTATATATTCGTGTTTTGTTATAAGTCTTGTATGATGTCAAGGTTACTAGGTGTTAGGAAGGAGAGTGGCTTTCAACGTGGGGCCGGCGCCCAAAGTGGCAGTCAGGATAACCCGTTGGAAGTAGATTAATCAAGTGATAACCTAAAATTAACTAGGGGGTTAAGGGTAGACTTCACATTAATAAGATTAATGGATTCCTCTCCCATGGCCTGTAGTGCTTGTTTAGACTAAGGATGGGTAGAGAAGGCCTGGTCGGCATGATTGACTTCCTTGTCCTCATGAAAGGAAGGTCGATTCCGCATGTGTCACCCTATGGGGCCGGCGCCTAGTGAGAGGCTGTCAGGATAACCATAGATGGGGGCCGGCGCCTAGTGAGAGGCTGTCAGGATAACCCATGTTAGGACCATGCGATGACACTCTCCCTACTACAACCTAGCATCCCTTGTTCGGTCTCTCCTCATTTGTTTGTGTCGCCTCTGGAAGTGAAAGTTAAAGTTAAGTTATGTTGTGTTGTATTATTATTGCCATGTGTTGTATTGGCGTTGGTCGTCCTTTGTTCTTGTTTGTCTTTCGTCTACCTGACTGTCAGTGTTTGGGACCTCATGTTAACTCCTAGCTCGGGGGGTGGACCTTAGGGTTCCACATGGTCGAGTGGAAGAGCTATTTATCCATTGGTTACTCTTGACAAGATCATATGCAGAACAGGATTTGTTCCAGTTGTACTTGTTACAATGATGATGATGTAAGTGTATAACCTTGTACCAGATTTGTGTAACAGAACATTCTTTATGTATGTAACCTCTGATGTAAACTAAAAGCGGCAATGTAATGATGTCTTGATGTATTTATATGAAAGTATTTCAGTTATGTATTTAATCATGCAGATTCTGTTATCTGATGATTTGCAATGAATGTGAATAAGTTAATTAATTGATCTTGGTTTTGGGATCAGTTACTGATGTATGTTAATTTGTGTTAGTCGATTTGTTAAGTGATGCAGCCTTGGACCCTTAGAGAATATGTTGTAATTAGTTGTGTTAACGTTGCTTAATCATTTAAAAAAAAAAATTTCCTGTTTCATATTGCATAAGTGTGTATTCTTTAAGGCGTTCAAGGCGGGCGTTACAAGTTTGAACCACAAAATTTTCCTAATTTTTTTAAATTTGTGTTTTTGGATACCCATTTGCTTGAATAATTGTTCAAAACCTTCAAAGTTTCCACCGAGTTAAGAATACCAGAATTTACTATTTTTAGTAGGTCTTTATCAAGTAAAGTAGTTGAGCCTGAGATTTGTGTTTTTGGATACCCATTTGCTTGAATAATGATTAAAAACCTTCAAAATTTCCAATGGGCTAAGAATGCAAAAATTTACTATTTTTAGTAAGTCTTTATTAGAGAAGCGGTTGAGCCTGAATTTTTCCTAATTTTTTAAAATTTGTGTTTTTGGATACCCATTTGCTTGAATAATGATTTAGAACCTTCAAAATATCCTACGGGCTAAGAATACTGGAATTTACTATTTTTAGTAAGTCTTTTTATTAAAGAAGTGGTTGATCCCAAATTTTTTTCTTTTTTTCAAAATTTGTGTTTTTGGATACCCATTTGTTTGAATAATGATTGAAAACCTTTAAGGTTTCCAATGGGCAAATAATATACCAGAATTTACTATTTTTAGTATATTTTTATCAGAAAAAATGATTGAACTCAATATTTGTGTTTTTAGATACCCATTTGTTTGAATAAAGATTCAAAACCTTCAAAGTTTCCAACGAGCTAAGAATACCATAATTTACTATTTTTAGTAAGTCTTTACTAGAGAAGTGGTTGAGCCCAAAAATTTTCTCAAATTTTCATAATTTTTTATTTTTGGATACACATTTAATTGATTAATGATTCAAAACTTTAAAAGTTTCCAACAGACTAAGAATACTAGAATTTACTATTTTTAGTAAGTCTTTATCAGAGAAACGATTGAGCCTGAAATATTTCTCAATTTTTTAAAATTTGTGTTTTTAGATAATGATTTGCTTAACTAAAAAATAAAGGCATCAATTTTGAATCAACATTATTTTTGGGTGATGCCAGATTGCCCTTACACCTTTGGATGCTCCTACATCAAGATGAAATTAAGCGTCAAGTTTTAAAACAAATGTTTTCCATCATGCTCAATGATCTATTATCATGAAATAAAGTATGTAGACAAAACTAAGCATAAAATTTTATAACAATTGTTTCCAATCCTACTGAATGATCTATTATCATCAAATAAAGCATCTAGATGAAACCAGGCATAATACTTAAAGAAAATATTTACGATCACGGACAATCTTTCATTATCATGAAATAAGCCATCTAGGTGCATCTAAGCATTAAATTTTAAAACAAATGTTTTTATCACACTGAATGATTCGTTATCATGAAACAAAAGCATCTAGATGAAACAGAGTGTAAAATTTTAAAATAAGCATTTTTCATCACACTAACTGATCCAATATCATGAAATAAAGCATCTAAATGAAACTGAACATAAAATTTTGAAACAAATGTTTCTGATCACGTTGAACTACCAACTATAACAAAATAAAGCATCTAGACAAAAATGAGCATAAAATCTTCAAACAAATATTTCTGATCACGCTCAATCATCCATTATCATGAAATAAAGCATATGGACGAACCTTCATATCATAAAATTTTAAGACAAATGCTTCCAATCACACTCAATGATCCATTATCATGAAATACAGTCAGAAGATGAATCCTCACAAAATTGAAACTTCAATATCTTGAAATCCAGACGCAATCTTGAGCTGAAATCTACCAAGTATGCTTATTTTACTATTCTGAAGCTTCAGAGAAAATTTTGGGCTCAACCACTTCTTTAATAAAGACTTATTAAAAATAGTAAATTCTGGTATTCTTGGCCCATTGGAAACTTTGAAGGTCTTTAATCATTATTCAAGCAAATGAGTATCTAAAAACATAAATTTTGGAAAGAAACAAAAACAAAGGCATCAATTTTGAATCAACATTATTTTTGGGTGATGCAAGATTGCCCTTACACCATTGGATGCTCCTGCATCAAAATGAAACTAAGTGTCAAGTTTTAAAACAAATGTTTCCCATCATGCTCAATGATCTATTATCATAATATAAAGCATCTAGATGAAACTGAGAATAAAATTTTATAAGAATTGTTTCCAATTATGTTGAATGATCCATTAGCATGAAATAAAGCATCTAAATGAAACCGAGCATAAAATCTTAAAACAAATGTTTTCGGTCACACACAATGTTTCATTATCATGAAATAAAGTATTTAGGTGCATCTAAGTGTAAAATTTTAAAACAAATGTTTCTGATCACACTCAATGATTCTTTATCATGAAACAAAGCATCTAGACAAAACCAAGTGTAAAATTTTAAAATAAATGTTTCTGATCACACTGAATGATCTAATATCATGAAATAAAGCATCTAGAGGAAACTGAGTGTAAAATTTTGAAACAAATGTTTCTGATCACATTGAATGATCAATTATCGTGAAAGAAAGCATCTAGACAAAACTGAGTATAAAATCTTCAAACAAATATTTCTGATCATGCTCAATCATCCATTATCATGAAATAAAGCATATGGATGAAACTTTATATCGTAACATTTTAAGACAAATGTTTTGAATCACACTCAATGATCCATTATCATTAATACTCACAAAATTTAGAGGACGAATCCTCACAAAATCGAAACTTCAATATTTTAAAATCTAGACGCGATCTGAAATCTACCAAGAATGCTTATTTTACTATTCCGAAGCTTTCGTGAAAGTTTTAGGCTCATCTTCTTTTCTGATAAATACTTACTAAAAATAGTAAATTCTGGTATTCTTAGCCCGTTAGAAACTTTGAAGGTTTTGAATCATTATTCAAGCAAATAGATATCCAAAAACACAGATTTTGGAAAGAAATGAAAATAAAGGCATCAATTTTGAATCAACATTATTTTTGGGTGATGCAAGATTGCCCTTACACCTCTGGATGCTCTTGCATCAAGATGAAACTAAGCATCAATTTTTAAAACAAATGTTTCCCATCATGCTCAATGATCTATTATCATGAAATAAAGCATCTAGACAAAATTGAGCATAAAATTTTATAAGAATTGTTTCCAATCATGCTGACTAATCCATTATCATGAAATAAAGCATCTAGATGAAATTGAGCATAAAATTTTAAAGAAAATATTTTTGATCACACGTAATGTTTTCTTTTCATGAAATAAAGCATCTATGCGCATCTAAGTGTAAAATTTTAAAACAAATGTTACAAATCACACTCAATGATTCGTTATCATGAAATAAAGAATCTAGATGAAACAAAGTGTAAAATTTTAAAATAAATGTTTCTGATCACACTGAATGATCTAATATCATGAAATAAAGCATGTAGGTGAAACTGAGCATAAAATTTTAAAGCAAATATTTCTGATCACGTTGTATGATCCATTATCATGAAATAAAGAATCTAGATGAAAATGAGTATAAAATCTTCAAACAAATTTTTCTGATCACGCTCAATCATCCATTAACATGAAATAAAGCATATGGATGAAACTTCATATTGTAAAATTTTAAGACAAATGTTTTCGATCACACTCAATGACCCATTATCATTAAATATAGACAAAATGAGCATAAAATATTCAAACAAATATTTCTTATCATGCTCAATCATCCATTAACATGAAATAAAGCATATGGATGAATCCTCACAAAATTTAGAGGATGAATCCTCACAAAATCGAAACTTCAATATCTTAAAATCTAGATGTGATCTTGAGCTAAAATCTACCAAGAATGCTTATTTTACTATTCTGAAGCTTTAGGAAAAATTTCAGGCTCAACCGATTCTCTGATAAAGACTTACTAAAAATAGTAAATTCTGGTATTCTTAGTCCGTTGGAAATTTTCAAGGTCTTGAATCATTATTCAAGCGAATGGGTATCCAAAAACATAAATTTTGAAAAGAAATGAAAACAAATGCATCAATTTTGAATCAACATTATTTTTGGGTGATGCAAGATTGCCCTTACACCTCTGGATGCTCCTACATAAGGATGAAACTAAGCGTCAAGTTTTAAAACAAATGTTTCCCATCATGCTCAATGATCTATTATCATGAAATAAAGCATCTAGATGAAACTAAGCGTAAAATTTTATAAGAATTGTTTCCAATCATGCTAAATGATCCATTATCATTAAATAAAGCATCTAGATGAAACAAAGCATAAAATCTTAAAACAAATTTTTTCAATCACACACAATGTTTCATTATCATGAAATAAAGCTTCTAGGTGCATATAAGCGTAAAATTTTAAAACAAATATTTCTGATCACACTCAATGATTCATTATCATCAAACAAAGCATCCAGACAAAACAAAGTGTAAAAATGTAAAATAAATGTTTCTGATCACACTGAATGATCGAATATCATGAAATAAAGCATCTAGATGAAACTGACTGTAAAATTTTAAAACAAATGTTTCCGATCACGTTGAATGATCCTTTTTCATGAAATAAAACATCTAGATGAAACTGAGAATAAAATCTTCAAACAAATGTTTTCGAAACAAATGTTGTCATGAAACAAAGCATCTAGATGAAACGGAGTGTAATTTTCAAATTAAACATTTCTGATCACACTGAATGATCCAATATAATGAAATAAAGCATCTAAGTGAAACTGATCGTAAAATTTTTAAATAAATGTTTTCAATTACGTTGAATGATCCATTATCGTGAAATAAAGCATCTAGACGAAACTGGGCGTAAAATCTTCCAACAAATATTTCTGATCACGGTCAAGCATCCATTATCATGAAATAAAGCATATGGACAAAACTTTAGATCATAAAATTTTAAGATAAATGTTTCTGATCACACTCAATGATCCATTATCATGAAATACATTCAAGTGATGCAAGCTTGCCCTTACAACTTTGGATGCTCCTACATCAAGATGAAACTAAGTGTCAAGTTTTAAAACAAATGTTTCCCATCATGCTCACTGATCTATTATTGTGCAACAAAGCATCTAGACAAAACTGACTGTAAAATTTTAAAAGAATTGTTTCCAATCATGCTGAATGATCCATTATCATGAAATAAAGCATCTAGATGAAACTGAGCCTAAAATCTTAAAGCAAATGTTTTAGATCACACACCATGTTTCATGAAATAAAGCATCTAGGTGCATCTAAGCGTAAATTTTTTTTAAAAAAAATTATGATCACACTCAATGATTCATTATCATGAAACAAAGCAATTGGATGAAACTGAGTGTAAAGTTTTAAAATAAACATTTCTATTCACATTGAATGATCCAATATCATGAAATAAAGCATCTAGATGAAACAGAGTGTAAATTTTAAAACAAATATTTTTTATCATGTTAAATAATCTATTATCGTGAAACAAAGCATCTAGACGAAACTGAGTGTAAAATCTTCAAACATATCTTTCCAATCACGCTCAATAATCCATTAGCATGAAATAAAGCATATGGATGAAACTTTAGAGCGTAAAATTTTAAGACAAATATTTTTGATCACACTCAATGATCCATTATCATGAATCTCCACAAAATTTAGAGGATGAATCCACACGAAATTGAAACTTTAATATCTTAAAATCTAGATGCAATCTTGAGCTGATATCTACCAAGAATGCTTATTTTACTATTTCAAAACTTTGGAGAAATTTTGGGCTCAACCGCTTTTCTTAGCCCGTTGGAAACTTTGAAGGTCCTGGTTCATTATTCAAGCAAATGGGTATCCAAAAACATAAATTTTGAAAAGAAATGAAAATAAAGACATTAATTTTGAATCAACATTATTTTTGGGTGATGCAAAATTACCCTTACACCTCTGGATGTCCGTGCATCAAGATGAAACTAAGCATCAAGTTTTAAAAGAAATATTTCCCATCATGCTCAATGATCTATTATCATGAAATAAAGCATCTAGACTAAACTAAGTGTAAAATTTTATAAGAATTGTTTCCAATCATGTTGAATGATCCATTATCATGAAATAAAGCATCTAAATGAAACTGAGCATAAAATCTTAAAGAAAATATTTCCGATCATACACAATGTTTCATTATCATGAAACAAAGCATCTAGGTGCATCTAAGCGTAAAATTTTAAAACAAATGTTTCAGATCTCACACTCAATGATTTTTTATCATGAAACAAAGCATCTAGATGAACTGAACGTAAAATTTTAAAATAAATGTTTCTGATCATGCTGAATGATCCATTATCATGAAATAAAGCATCTAGACGGAACTGAGCATAAAATCTTCAAACAAATATTTCTAATCATGCTCAATCATCCATTATTATGAAATAAAGCATATGGACGAAACTTCAGATCATACAATTTTAAGACAAATGTTTCCGTTCAAACTCAATGATCCATTATCATGGAATATAGTTAGAGGATACGCAATCTTGAACTAAAATCTACCAAGAATGCTTATTTTATTATTCAAAAGCTTTGGGGAGAATTTTAGGTTCAACCACTTCTCTGATGAAGAATTACTAAAAATAGTAAATTCTAGTATTTCTTAGCTCATCGGAAACTTTGAATGTCCTGAATCATTATTCAAGCAAATGGGTATCCAAAAATAATTTTTTTGAAAAGAAACAAAAACAATGGCATCAATTTTGAATTAATATTTTTTTTGGGTGATGCAATATTACCTTTACACCTCTGGATGCTCCTACATCAAGATGAAACTAAGCGTCAAGTTTTAAAACAAATGTTTCCCATAATGCTCAATGATCTATTATCATGAAATAAAGCATCTAGACAAAAGTGAGCGTAAAATTGTATAAGAATTGTTTCCAACATGCTTAATGATCCATTATCATGAAATAAAGCATCTAGATGAAACCAAGCATAAAATCTTAAAGCAAATGTTTCCGGTCACACACAATGTTTCATTATCATGAAATAAAGCATATAGGCGTATCTAAGCCTAAAATTTGAAAACATATTTTTCTGATCACACTAAATAATTCGTTATCATGAAACAAAGCATCTAGACGAAACTGAGTGTAAAATTTTAAAATAAACATTTTTTATCACACTAAATGATCTAATATCATGAAATAAAGCATCTAGATGAAACTTAGCATAAAATTTTAAAACAAATGTTTCCGATTGCGTTGAATCATTCATTATCGTGAAATAAAGCATCTAGAGGAAACTAAGCGAAAATATTGAAATGAATGTTTCCGATCATGCTCAGTCATCCATTATCATGAAATAAAACATATTAATGAAACTTCAAATCATAAAATTTTAAAACAAATGTTTCTGATCACACTCAATGATCCATTATCATGAAATATAGTGAGAGGATGAATCCTCACAAAACTGAAACTTAAATATTGTGAAATCCAGACATGATCTTAAGCTGAAATCTACCAAGAATGGTTATTTTACTATTTTGAAGCTTTCAAGAAAATTTTAGGCTCAACCACTTCTCTGATAAATACTTACTAAAAATAGTCAATTCTGGTATTCCTAGCCCATTAGAAACTGTGAAGGTCTTGAATCATTATTCAAGCAAATGGGTATTCATAAACATATAATTTTGGAAAGAAATGAAAACAAAGGCATCAATTTTGAATCAACACTATTTTTGGGTGATGTAAGATTGCCTGTATACCTCTGGATGCTCCTGCATTAGGATGAAACTAAGCGTCAAGTTTTAAAATAAATGTTTCCCATCATGCTCAATGATCTATTATCATGAAATAAAGCATCTAGACGAAACTGAGCGTAAAATTTTATAAGAATCATTTTTAATCATGTGAATGATCTATTATCATGAAATAAAGCATCTAGATGAAACTGAGTATAAAATCTTAAAGAAAATGTTTCTGATCACACATAATGTTTTATTATTATGAAATAAAGCATCTATGCACATCTAAGAGTAAAATTTTAAAATAAATGTTTCTAATCACACTCAATGATTTGTTATCATGAAGTAGAGCATCTAGATGAAACAGAGTGTAAAATTTTAAATTAAACATTTCTAATCACACTGAATGATCCAATATCACGAAATAAAGCATCTAGAGGTGAAACTGAGCGTAAAATTTTAAAACAATAATTTCCGATCATGTTGAATTATCCATTATTGTAAAATAAAGTATCTAGACAAAACTGAGCGTAAAATCTTCAAACAAATGTATTCAATTACTCTCAATCATCCATTATCATGAAAGCATATGGACAAAACTTCAGATTGTAAATTTTTAAGACAATTGTTTCCGATCACACTCAATGATCCATTATCATGAAATACAATCAAAAGATGAATCCTCACAAAATTGAAACTTCATTCTCTTAAAATCTAGACACGATCTTGAGCTGAATTCTACCAAGAATGCTTATTTTACTATTATGAAGCTTTAGGAAAAATTTGTGTCTCAGTTGCTTCTGTCATAAAGACTTACTAAAAAAAAGTAAATTTTGGTATTCTTTGTCCATTGAAAACTTTGAAGGTCTTAAATTATTATTCAAGCAAATGGGGTATCCAAAAACATAAATTTTGGAAAGAAAAGAAAATAAAGGCATCAATTTTGAATCAACATTGTTTTCTCAATTTTTCAAAATTTTTATTTGTGGATACCCATTGGCTTAAACAATGATTTAGAACTTTAAAAGTTTCCAATGGTCTAAGAATACAAGAATTTACTATTTTTCAAGGAAGCGGTTGACCATGAAATTTTTTTCAAGTTTTCAAAATTTGTGTTTTTGGATACCAATTTGCTTGAATAAAGATTTGAAACCTTTTAAGTTTCCAACATGCTAAGAATACCAGAATTTACTATTTTTACTAACTCTTTATCAGAGAAGCAATTGACGCCAAAATTTATGTTTTTGGATACCCATTTGCTTGAATAATGATTCAAAACCTTCAAAGTTTCCAACAAGCTAAGAATACCAGAATTTACTAATTTTAATAAGTCTTTATCATAGAAACGATTTTGTCTGAAAAATTTCCCAATTTTTCAAAATTTGTTTTTTTGGATACCCATTTGTTTGAATAATGATTGAAAACCTTCAAAGTTTCCAACGGGTTAAAAATACCAGAATTTACTATTTTCAATAAATCTTTATCAGAGAAATGGTTGAGCCCAAAATTTGTCTTTTTCAATACCCATTCACTTGAATAATGATTTAGAACATTCAAAGTTTCCAACAGGCTAAGAATATCAGAATTTACTATTTTTAGTAAGTCTTTATCAAAGAAGTGATTGAGCCTAAGATTTGTGTTTTTGGATACCCATTTGCTTGAATAATGATTCAGAAGCATCAAAGTTTCCAATAGGCTAAGAATACCAGAATTTACTATTTTTAGTAAGTCTTTATCAGAGAAGCGGTTTAGCCCAAGATTTGAGTTTTTTTATACCCATTTGCTTGAATAATGATTCAAAACTTTTAAAGTTTCCAATGGGCTAAGAATACTAGAATTTACTATTTTTTATAAATCTTTATCAGAGAAGCGATTCAACTCAAAAAATTTCCTAATTTTTCAAATTTTTTGTTTTTGGATACCCATTTGCTTGGATAATGATTCAAAATCTTCAAGGTTTCCAATGGACTTAGAATACCAGAATTTACTACTTTTAGTAAGTCTTTATCAGAGAAGTGGTTGAGATAAAGATTTGTGTTTTTGGATACCCTTTTTGTTTGAATAATGATTAAGAACTTTTAAAGTTTCCAATGGGGTAAGAATACCTGAATTTACTATTTTTAGTAGGTCTTTATCAGAGAAGCAGTTGAGACTGAAATTTTTTCAATTTTTTCAAAATTTGTGTTTTTAGATACCCATTTGCTTGAATAATGTTTCAAAACCTTTCAAATTTCAAATGACCTAAGAATACAATAATTTATTATTTTTAGTAAATCTTTATCAAAAAGCAGTTGAGCACAAAATACTTTCCAATTTTTCAAAAATTTTGTTTTTGGATACCCATTTGCTTGAATAATAATTCAGAACCTTCAAAGTTTCTAATGGGCTAAGAATACGAAAATTTACTATTTTTAGTAAGTCTTTATTAGAGAAGAGGTTGAGCCTGAAATTTTTATCAATTTTTCAAAATTTTGTTTTTGAATACCCATTTGCTTAAATAATGATTCAGAACTTTAAAAGTTTCCAATGGGTTAAGAATACCAGAATTTACTATTTTTAGTAACTCTTTATCAGAGGAGCGGTTGAGCCCAAAATTTTTCTCAAATTTTTGAAATTTGTGTGTTTTATGTCGGTTTACTTCAATGAAGACTTGAAACCTTCTAAATTTCCAACATACTAAAAATACCAGAATTTACTATTCTTACTATGTCTTTATCAGAGAAGCATTGACCACCAAAATTTGTGTTTTTAGATACCCATTTACTTGAATAATGGTTCAAAACCTTCAAAGTTTTCAATGGGCTAAGAATACCAGAATTTATTATTTTTAGTAAATCTTTATCACATAAGTGATTTTGCCCAAAAAAATTTCCAAATTTTCAAAATTTGTGTTTTTGGATAGCCATTTGCTTGAACAATGATTTAGAACATTCAAAGTTTCCAATAGGCTAAGAATTCAGAATTTACTATTTTTAGCAAGTCTTTATCAAAGAAAACAATTGAGCCCAAGATTTGTGTTTTTGGATACCTGGGTAAGTGCAAGAAGATGGGGGGCCAAAAAGGGGTCTTAAGTGGCCACTTTTTTTTTCTGAAATCAAGAAATAATGGCCTTGGATGAGAAATTAAGCATAGTTACTCTCAAAATTTGGAGATACAACCAAAACAATGTTCGTAGTGCTCTGAGTCTACTTTCTAAACTACTATTTTTTGAAAATGGCATAGATTAAGGGGTTCAAAAGAGGGAGCCACAGAAATTGGTGTTGTTTCTATAAAAAAAACATAACATAGCATGTTTTGTGGCTCCCTCAAAAGGTCAACTTTTTTTGGGTATTTTTAAAATCGCTTTAGTGAGAAATTAGCTAATAGTATGTAGTTTATGCCTAATTTTTCTGATATTTTTTGATGAATATTTGATTTTTTACTAATTTTCAAAGTGGACACATCCTAAAAATAGAATTTTGGCTGTGCTACCCCTATAAATTTTGAAAACTAATTGAAAATCATTTTTTTCTTTTTTTAATATTTGTAGAATGGAGTCTAGTTTCTAAATATGTAATTTTTTTGAAATTTCAATGAATAGTTAATTTACAATGAAAAAAAGACCAAACAGTGGTTTTTGCCCAAAAACAGACACACAAACAAAAGAAATTAAAGATGAAAGGCTTAACATTGTTAAAATGTGAAAAAAATCACATTGTGAAATAGCTAAGAGAAAGCCTAACATTACCCAGGTGTTTAATTTTTTTGACCTTGAAACACGTGCAAATGTGAGGGTTAGCACGAACAAAATTATGTGAAATCTTGAAGAATATGGAAAAACACGTATATGCCTGTTCAAAAGGCACTCCAAGCCTTTGGGTTGGAAATCCAAAGCAAATCCCAAGCCCAAGGCTTGGGATTCCCAAAGCAAGACATAATGCGAGCGCGTTATAACGTGCTCGCGTTATGTTTTGCTTTGCATTTTTCCTATTCCGCAAAAGTCTGTTGTTTGTCATGTTTAAACTAATGCGAGCGCGTTATAACATGCTCGCGTTATGCTCCCCTTAAAAAAATTTTATGTTCAAGGCTATTAATCATGTATGTATGTATGTATGTATGCCTATATGTATGTATGTATGTATGTATCTATGTATGCCTATATGTATGTATGTATGTATGTATCTATGTACGCCTATATGTACGTATGTATCTATGTATGCCTATATGTATGTATGTATGTATGTATGTATCTATGTACGCCTATATGTATGTATGTATCTATGTATGCCTATATGTATGTATGTATAGTGTAAAGGGTAGAGGACGGTAGAGATGGGAGTGAGCCAGATAGGGGAGGAGATGGGTGGATAAGGATTAAGTGATTAAGGTTTAAGGTTGAGGGTTGAGCGTTTAGGGATAAGATTTAGAGTTTAGGGATAAGGGATTAGAGTTTAGGACCTTGAGGGTTTAGGGTTTAGGGTTGGGGCTTTAGGGATAGCATTTAGGGTTAAGGGTCAAGGGATTAGGTTTAAGGTAGAGTGTTGAGGGTAGAGGGATTAGGGATAGGGTTTAGGGTTGAAAGTTTAGGGTTGAGGGATTAGGGTTTAAGGTATAGTTTTGTAGTTCTTGTGGATAGAGCCAGTAAACAATGGGAGATTATTTGCCTGTTTCATAACAATATACCTTCCCTAAGTGCGGGGTGGATAGCAAGAAACATAGATGTACCCCAATGCAAATCTTTTCTCATAATGATCATCCTTCTGATTTCAACTGTTAATTACTCACTGTGGATGTACCATACGCAAAGCTTTTCTCATAGGGTTTAAGGTATAGTGTTGAGGGTTGAGGGTTTATTGATAGTGTTTAAGGTTGAGGGATTAGGTTTTAGGGTTGATGGATTAGGGTTTAAGGTATAGTGTTGAGGGTTGAGGGTTTAGGAATAGGGTTTAGGGTTGACGGATTAGGGTTTAGGGTTGATGGATTAGCATTTAATGTCGAGGTTAGGGTTAGAGTGTCGAGGGTAGAGGGATTAGGGATAGGGTTTAGGGTTGAAGGTTTAAGGATTGAGGGTTGAGGCTTTAGGGATGAGGGCTTAAGGCTTAAGATATAGTGTCAAGTGTTGAGGGTGTAGGGATAGGGTTTAAGTTTTAAGGGTTAAGGGTTGAGGGATAGGGATTAGGGTTTAAGGTATAGTGTTGAGGGTTGATGGTTTAGGGATAGGGTTTAGGTTTGAGGGATTAGGGTTTAGGGTTGATGAATTAGGGTTTAATGTTGAGGGTTGACGGTTGAGGGTTGAGGGTAGAGGTTGAGGGATAGGGTTAATGGTCAATTGATTAGGGTTAAATAAGAGTGTCGAGGGTAGAGGGATTAGGGATAGGATTTAGGGTTAAAGGTTTAATGATTTAGGGTTGAGGCTTTAGGGATGAGGGTTAAGGGATTAGGGTTTAAGATATAGTGTCGAGTGTCGAGCATGTAGGGATAGGTTTTAGGGTTCAAGTTTTAAGGCTTAAGGGTCGAGGGATCAGAGTTAAGGGTTGAGGGATTAGGGTTTAATGTTGAGCGTTGAGTACATTGAGGTTTGAGGGTTAAGGGTTTCGGGATAGGGTTGAGGGTTGAAGGATTAGGGTTAACGGATAGGGTTGGAGGGTTTAGGGATAAGGGATTAAAGTTTAAGGTATAGTATCGAGCCCGTTGAGGGTCTAGGAATAGAGATAGCATTTAGGGTTTAGGGATGAGGGATTAGAGTTGAGGGATGACAGATTAGGGTTGAGGGTTGAGGGATTAGGGTTTAGGGATAAGGTTTAGGGTTGAGGGTTGAGGGATTAGGGTTTAAGGTATAGTGTTGAGGGTTTAGGGATAGGGTTTAGGGTTGAGGGATTAGAGTGAAGGGTTGAGGGATTAGGATTTGATGTTGAGGGTTGAGGCTTTAGGGTTTAGGGTTTAGGGATAGGGTTGAGGGTCAAGGGATCAGAGTTAAGGGTTGAGGGATTAGCATTTGACGTTGAGGGTTGAGGGTTGAGGTTCGAGGGTCAAGGGTTTAGGGATAGGGTTGAGGGTCGAGGGTTGAGGTTCAAGGGTCAAGGGTTTAGGGATAGTGTTGAGGATCGAGGGATTAGGGTTAAAGTAGAGTGTGGAGGGTATAAGAATTAGGGATAGGGTTGGAGGGTTTAGGGATAAGGGATTAGCGTTTAAGGTATAGTATCGAGTCTGTTGAGGGTTTAGGAATAGGGATAGCATTTAGGGTTTAGGGATGAGGGATTAGAGTTGAGGGATGACAGATTAGGGTTGAGGGATTAGGGTTTAGGGATAAAGTTTAGGGTTGAGAGTTGAGGGATTAGGGTATAGTGTTGAGGGTTTAGGGATAGGGTTTAGGGTTGAGGGATTAGAGTGAAGGGTCGAGGGATTAAGATTTGATGTTGAGGGTTGAGGGTTGAGGCTTTAGGGTTTAGGGTTTAGGGATAGGGTTGAGGCTTGAGGGTCGAGGGATCAAAGTTAAGGGTTGAGGGATTAGGGTTTGACGTTGAGGGTTGAGGGTTGAGGTTCGAGGGTCAAGGGTTTAGGGATAGGGTTGGGGGTCTAGGGATTAGGGTTAAAGTAGAGTGTGGATGGTAGAAGGATTAGGGATAGGGTTGGAGGGTTTAGGGATAAGGGATTAGGGTTTAAGGTATAGTATCGAGTCTGTTGAGGGTTTAGGAATAGGGATAGCATTTAGGGTTTAGGGATGAGGGATTAGAGTTGAGGGATGACGGATTAGGGTTGAGGGTTGAGGGATTAGGGTTTAGGGATAAGGTTTAGGGTTGAGGGTTGAGGGATTAAGGTTTAAGGTATAGTGTTGAGGGTTTAAGGATAGGGTTTAGGGTTGAGGGATTAGAGTGAAGGGTCGAGGGATTAGGATTTGATGTTGAGGGTTGAGGGTTGAGGCTCTAGGGTTTAGGGTTTAGGGATAGGGTTGAGGGTCGAGGGATCAGAGTTAAGGGTTGAGGGATTAGGGTTTGACGTTGAGGGTTGAGGATTGAGGTTTGAGGGACAAGGGTTTAGGGATAGGGTTGAGGGTCGAGGGATTAGGGTTAAAGTAGAGTGTGGAGGGTATAAGGATTAGGGATATGGTTGGAGGGTTTAGGGATAAGGGATTAGGGTTTAAGGTATAGTATCGAGTCTGTTGAGGGTTTAGGAATAGGGATAGCATTTAGGGTTTAGGGATGAGGGATTAGAGTTGAGGGATAATGGATTAGGGTTGAGGGATGACGGATTAGGGTTGAGGGATGAGGGATTAGGGTTTAGGGATAAGGTTTAGGGTTGAGGGTTGAGGGATTAGGATTTAAGGTATAGTGTAGAGGGTTTAGGGATAGGGTTTAGTGATGAGGGATTAGAGTGAAGGGTCGAGGGATTATGATTTGATGTTGAGGGTTGAGGCTTGAGGCTTTAGGGTTTAGGGTTTAGGGATAGGGTTGAGGGTCGAGGGATCATAGTTAAGGGTTGAGGGATTAGGGTTTGACGTTGAGGGTTGAGGGTTGAGGTTCAAGGGTCAAGGGTTTAGGGATAGGGTTGAGGGTCGAGGGATTAGGGTTAAATTAGAGTGTGAAGGGTATAAGGATTAGGGATAGGGTTAGAGGGTTTAGGGATAAGGGATTAGGGTTTAAGGTATAGTATCGAGTCTATTGAGGGTTTACGAATAGGGATAGCATTTAGGGTTTATGGTTGAGGGATTAGAGTTGAGGAATTAGGGTTTAGGGTTGACGGTTGAGGGATTAGGGTTTAAGGTATAGTGTTGAGGGTTTAGGGATAGGGTTTAGGGTTGAGGGATTAGAGTGAAGGGTTGAGGGATTAGGATTTGACGTTGAGGGTTGAGGCTTTAGGGTTTAGGGTTTAGGGATAGGGTTGAGGGTCGAGGGATCATAGCTAAGGATTGAGGGATTAGGGTTTGATGTTGAGGGTTGAGGGTTGAGGGTCAAGGGTTGATGTTTGAAGGTCAAGGGTTTAGGGATAGTGTTGAGGGTCTAGGGATTAGGGTTAAAGTAGAGTGTGGAGGGTATAAGGGTTAGGGATTGGGTTGGAGGGTTTAGGGATAACGGATTAGGGTTTAAGGTATAGTATCGAGTCTGTTGAGGGTTTAGGAATAGGGATAGCATTTAGGGTTTAGGGATGAGGGATTAGAGTTGAGGGATGACGGATTAAGGTTGAGGGATTAGGGTTTACGGATAAGGTTTAGGGTTGAGGGTTGAGGGATTACGGTTTAAGGTATAGTGTTGACGGTTTAGGGATAGGGTTTAGGGTTGAGGGATTAGAGTTAAGGGTGAGGGATTAGGATTTGATGTTGAGGGTTGAGGGTTGAGGCTTTAGGGTTTAGGGTTTAGGGATAGGGTTGAGGGTCAAGGGATCAGAGTTAAGGGTTGAGGGATTAGGGTTTTATGTTGAGGGTTGAGGGTTGAGGTTCAAGGGTCAAGGGTTTAGGGATAGGGTTGAGGGTCGAGGGATTAGGGTTAAAGTAGAGTGTGGAGGGTATAAGGATTAGGGATAGGGTTGGAGGGTTTAGGGATAAGGGATTAGGGTTTAAGGTATAGTATTGAGTTTGTTGAGGGTTTAGGAATAGGGATAGCATTCAGGGTTTAGGGATGAGGGATTAGAGTTGACGGATGATGGATTAGGGTTGAGGGTTGAGGGATTAGTGTTTAGGGATAAGGTTTAGGGTTGAGGGTTGAGGGATTAGGGTTTAAGGTATAGTGTTGAGGGTTTAGGGATAGGGTGTAGGGTTGAGGGATTAGAGTGAAGGGTCGATGGATTAGGATTTGACGTTGAGGGTTAAGGGTTGAGGCTTTAGGGTTTAGGGTTTAGGGATAGGGTTGAGGGTCGAGGGATTAGAGTTAAGGGTTGAGGGATTAGGGTTTGACGTTGAGGGTTGAGGGTTGAGGTTTGAGGGTCAAGGGTTTAGGGATAGGGTTGAGAGTCGAGGGATTAGGGTTAAAGTAGAGTGTGGAGGGTATAAGGATTAGGGATAGGGTTGGAGGGTTTAGGGATAAGGGATTAGGGTTTAAGGTATAGTATCGAGTCTGTTAAGGGTTTAGGAATAGGGATAGTATTTAGGGTTTAGGGATGAGGGATTAGAGTTGAGGGATGATGGATTAGGGTTGAGGGTTGAGGGATTAGGGTTTACAGATAAGGTTTAGGGTTGAGGGTTGAGGGATTAGGATTTAAGGTATAGTGTTTATGGTTTAGGGATAGGGTTTAGGGATGAGGGATTAGAGTGAAGGGTCGAGGGATTAGGATTTGATGTTGAGTGTTGAGGGTTGAGGCTTTAGGGTTTAGGGTTTAGGGATAGGGTTGAGCGTCGAGGGATCATAGTTAAGGGTTGAGGGATTAGGGTTTGACATTGAGGGTTGAGGGTTGAGGGTTGAGTTTCGAGGATCAAGGGTTTAGGGATAGGGTTGAGGGTCGAGGGATTAGGGTTAAAGTAGAGTGTGGAGGGTATAAGGATTAGGGATAGGGTCAGAGGGTTTAGGGATAAGGGATTAGGGTTTAAGGTATAGTATCAAGTTTGTTGAGGGTTTAGGAATAGGGATAGCATTTAGGGTTTAGGGATGAGGTATTAGAGTTGAGGGATGATGGATTAGGGTTGAGGGTTGAGGGATTAGGGTTTAGGGTTAACAGTTGAGGGTTTAGGATTTAAGGTATAGTGTTGAGGTTTTAGGGATAGGGTTTAGGGTTGAGGGACTAGAGTGAAGGGTTGAGGGATTAGGATTTGGCATTGAGGGTTGAGGATTGAGGCTTTAGGGATAGCGTTGAGGGTCGAGGGATCATAGTTAAGGGTTGAGGGATTAGGGTTTGACGTTGAGGGTTGAGGGTTGAGGTTCGAGGGTCAAGGGTTTAGGGATAGGGTTGAGGGTCGAGGGACTAGGGTTAAAGTAGAGTGTGGAGGGTATAAGGATTAGGGATAGGGTTGGAGGGTTTAGGGATAAGGGATTAGGGTTTAAGGTATAGTATCAAGTTTGTTGAGGGTTTAGGAATAGGGATAGCATTTAGGGTTTAGGGATGAGGGATTAGAGTTGAGGGATGACATATTAGGGTTGACGGTTGAGGGTTAGGGTTTAGGGATAAGGTTTAGGGTTAAGGGTTGAGGGATTAGGATTGAAGGTATAGTGTTGAGGGTTTAGGGATAGGGTTTACGGATGAGGGATTAGAGTGAAGGGTCGAGGGATTAGGATTTGACGTTGAGGGTTGAGGGTTGAGACTTTAGGGTTTAGGGTTTAGGGATAGGGTTGAGGGTCAAGGGATCACAGTTAAGGGTTGAGAGATTAGGGTTTGACGTTGAGGGTTGAGGGTTGAGGTTCAAGGGTCAAGAGTTTAGGGATAGGGTTGAGGGTCGAGGGATTAGGGTTAAAGTAGAGTGTGGATTGTATAAGGATTAGGGATAGTGTTGGAGGGTTTAGGGATAAGGGATTAGGGTTTAAGGTATAGTATCAAGTCTATTAAGGGTTTAGGATTAGGGATAGCATTTAGGGTTTAGGGATGAGGTATTAGAGTTGAGGGATGATAGATTAGGGTTGAGGGTTGAGGGATTAGGGTTTAGGGATAAGGTTTAGGGTTGAGGGTTGAGGGATTAGGATTTAAGGTATAGTGTTGAGGGTTTAGGGATAGGGTTTAGGGTTGAGGGATTAGAGTGAAGGGTCAAGGGATTAGGATTTGATGTTGACAGTTGAGGGTTGAGGATTTAGGGTTTAGGGTTTAGGGATAGGGTTGAGGGTCGAGGGATCATAGTTAAGGGTTGAGGGAATAGGGTTTGACGTTAAGGGTTGAGGGTTGAGGTTCGAGGGTCAAGGGTTTAGGGATAGGGTTGAGGGTCGAGGGATTAGGGTTAAAGTAGAGTGTGGAGGGTATAAGGATTAGGGATAGGGTTGGAGGGTTTAGGGATAAGGGATTAGGATTTAAGGTATAGTATCAAGTCTGTTGAGGGTTTAGGAATAGGGATAGCATTTAGGGTTTAGGGATGAGGGATTAGAGTTGAGGGATGATAGATTAGGGTTGAGGGTTGAGGGATTAGGGTTTAGGGATAAGGTTTAGGGTTGAGGGTTGAGGGATTAGGGTTTAAGGTATAGTGTTAAGGGTTTCTATCGTCAAATGTAGATTTATGGGTTTGATTATATTGAGTGCCTCTCTAGTTTTGGGGTGTGGATGTTTTGGAATTAATCAGGAAGTCTTTAGGAGACTTTGTGGAAGTGGATTGGCAATCACTTGACAGAACCCCTGTTATTTATGCTTGGATAAGGATTTGTCACAAACTAGAACTTCTGCTTCCAAAGAAGCTCTGTCTTTCTTCCTCAATGGGCATTTTCTATGAAGAACTTGATTATGAGGGCTTGCCCCTTCATTATTATGCCTATCATATGGCGAAGCATCTAGCAAGCTCTTGCAGGAAATAGGAAAAGTTCTCCCTCAAAAACCTTGTGGTCATTCAAGTCTAAAGGGGAAGGTTTGGAAAGTGAAATGGATCACCAAAGAGATGAAGAGTTTCTTATTTCTCAGACACCATCAGTGGTTTTACTTTGATGTAGAGGACCTACCAAGATGGAAAGAATTTAAAGATTATATGATCTCCAAAGGAAAATCTCCTAATTCTCGCAGAATGTCATCCTTCAGCAAGGCGGGATGAAGTGGCTTGGCTCTTCCAGTCATGGATCCTCCCATATTTAAGAGGAATTGTAAGGCTTGGAAGTGTCAATTGATGAAGCACAGGATGTGGTCATCCCTACTTGTGTTAAGGAAGATAATGCACAGGATGTGATCAATCTATAGAAGGACAAAACGCGAGCGCGTTATAATGCGCTCACATTTTATCTTTCTATAGAAAGGGTAAAAAAGTGTTGACCCCCGTGATCCAGGCCCACATGCTCTATTTTCATACTAATTCTGTGCATGCTCTGACAAAAAAGAAGTGCTTTCATGTTGTTGGGAAGTTCACATGCACATTTGACACATTGTACCACCTTTGCATGATCTTTCCACCACCTTTTCTACTTTGCCAACTTGAGAAAGATGAAATAACATAGTTTTCACACCAAGTTTGATATATATCTATTCAAGTTTCAATTTTTGTAGTGTTGCAATGTTAATTGTGATTCAATTTTAGGAATTTAACATTACAGATTGGTTAATAGTATTGTTGTTAGTAATTATATTTGAGTGTTATTCAATTTAACATTGAAAAGGAAGCAAGTGGTGAAAAACTCAAATTGTTGAGGAGTTTGATGCAAGAAGAAAAAAATACTACATAATTGGGTACTCTCTCCATTCGAATCTTCATTTTTTAGGTATGTCAAGTCTTTACATGCATGTTATTTACATTTTCCTTAATTCAGATTGAATTACTTTATCATGCTTTATCATACATGTTTAAAATAGACACATTCCCAATCAAGAAAGCAACCTATAATCTCACATGATGCCATGTATATTTTCTACACTTGGGCTCTTTAATAATTATGTGTAATAAACAGACCTTAACATACCATGATGTCAAAATATACAAGAATAAATCCTTGCAACATAATAAAAATATAATCCCACTATTATCTTGTATTCATTTCTTAGGAAGTACTATTGGTCTCTTTATCATGCTACAAACAAATTCTTCGTCATGCCAAGGAAATGATCAAGAATTAAACCAACATAGGAAGAGATAGAAGCTAAGAATTCAAAGAAAGTAGTGGCTATGAGGGAACTTCGTGAGAAGAGGAAATTGGACACGATAAATGAAGACATACCAATTGAAGAGGAACCATAACCATGACAAAGAGATATGGTATTGGCGGCACAAAGAGAACGAATGCAAAAACTTCGTGCTACGAGAGATTTGAATATCATAGTTGGATACACGTCCTCTACTGCAAGTCAACATGTAGGGACACCATCTACCACATCTCAAGTTGAGAGTACATCATCACTCACATGTGATGAAGGAGGTACGCCATCGTTCCCACCTCAACCTCAAGGTATGTCATCTATTCTATCTTCGATTGAAGGTATGCCATCTAGCCCATCTCATTTAAATATTGATGAAATTCCTAATGTTGAGATGAATTTACCTAATTTAACACCACCTAGAATTTTGCATAGAAAGCCAAAGTATTTGATTAATATTGATGAGAATATTTTGCAGCCAATGGAAGGTAAGATTCCAAAATGTACTTGTAGAAGATATGCTCATACGATTTGGAGATTGTTCTTTGAAAAGTTAAATGAGACTGCAAGATGTCAACTATTCATTGAAATGATGCGAAGTATAAAGTATAGGTCCATCATGAAGATTCTTGGGTTGAGAACATCAGAGGCTTCAAGTGAAAAATCTATTGTCAAGAATCTAATGAGTGCATATGAGAGTGTGGGTAACACCTAACACACAAAAGATAGTAATGTAACACGGCATGTGATTACATTGACTATAGTAAGTAGTCAAACGAGGAAAGGTCGTCTCATTAGAAAGACGAGTCAAGAATTGAGAATTAATAGGAAAACTTTATCAAGAGCCATTGGAAGATGCCAAAGAATCGAGGACACTAATGCCAATGAATTATGGGTGTTCTCAAGGAGACTACCATGAAAAGATAAACCAATTGTTGAAGCATTGAGATCACTAATTGAGGACTTTTGGAAGAATTACACAAGGGTATCTCTGAATTAAAGGGATGTGGTAAGGAGAATTGGTAGTCAGAACCATGAGCCACATCCAAAGTATGTTTTGGATGAGACTCAAACATAGTTTATGGTAAATTTCTAGAAAAGTATCTTCAAATTAAAATTTCTCAAAGATATTTTGAAATGCTAAAAACTTTCTATGTCAAGATAAATCACACACGCACTACTTGTTGTTGTAGATTGCATATTGAATTTTCTAACCATTTTGATGCTTATAGGTCTATATGTTTAGATATGCATACTAACAATGATTTGCAGGGTTGAGCCATATGTGCCCCACCAACATCTTCAAGAGACTTCATATCAAGAATTTTATGTGAAAGAAAGGAAGGTCAAATATTCTACAAGAAATTATGCTTGGATGGTACATGTCATCGTTGTGGTGGCTTGCAACATTTGCCAATATGTGAACATATGGAAAGAACACATGTGGTTGGAAATGAACTAGTAGAGTTTGGCAAGTAAAAAATAGTGGCATACAATCGAAAAGATGGTAAAGAAGCAAAGAGGTGTGAATTTTTTATTGAAAAGATTCCAGTGTATCAGTTTATGCCTATATTTCGTGATAGCATAGTGTATGAGTATGCAAGACATGCCCATAGAGCTCGATGGTTAGACTTGCAATTCAAGTTATGTAAGGACACATTTCCAGTTGGTAGCATCATTTCAGTTATCGACTTTACAGAGAACTATAGTCTACAGCCACAGTGTGAGGTGCAATCACAATATTACAACTCCACACAAGATTCTATATTTATGCACATCGCATTCATTTATGCGAATGATAGTACAGAGGATGACATAAAGATCATAAGGGAGTATAATTTCTATATTAGTGATGATCGCACGCATTCTACGGAGTTCGTGCAAGGTTGCTTTCAGGTGTTCTACAATGATTTGGCTAAAAGGGGCATATCATTCAGTCAGCATAGCATATGGTTAGATAACTGTGCATCATAATTCAAGAACTCATGAAATTTCTATTGGCTGAGTAGGAGGCATAATTTTATAGGTATTCAGCATATGTGGAACTTTTGTGAGGCTAGGCATGGAAAGGGGGAGCATGATGGTGCAGGAGCATGTATCAAAAGAGCCATAGCACGAGAAGAGTTAAAGTATAAAGACAATGCAAAGTTGACAGATGCAAAATTGACTGTCGAGTGGTGTAATGCTTCCATGGGTCCAGGTAATAAAGGTAAGTCTTCAGTTCATATATTTTTTTGGTTGATAGATGATACTAACATTGCACCATATGAGGATTGTTGTACACTGACAGGATCAAATGAGATGCACTCTTTCAGAAGCTCAATTGTAGGTTCATGGAGTATCCATATGTGAAAGATGTCATGCTTTTGTTCTTCCTATACAATTCAAGTCTAGGATGAGTGCGAGTCAAAGGAGTGGGTTGATGAATGGCAGTTAAGTTATCTTAGCCCACTTGACATGTATCAACCCCTAACGACACTAGAACTAACACAAATGGAATCATCAGTTGACTTTGATCACATATCAGATTTAGTTCAACTAGGTAATATAAGGTACGTATATGCATCTAATTTCATCTAGTTCAACCAGGTAATGTCATCTTACTTTGTAGTGTTTTTGTAATGTTGACTAATTTTATCTAATTTGCTACACATATCAATGTAGGGCACGTATATGTAGTTATTGCAGATGAAGATAATGAAGAGGGAACAGATTATTACTTATGTTGTTGTGTTGAGGCCAAAAAGAAATTGGTGGCCCCTATTACAGATGGAGAAAACATCGAATACCCTATAGGCTCAGTGGTTATTACTGGAACATGGCTTAGAAGGTACCCACATAAGAGTGTTAATATTTGGTTGTTTCAAGACTTTGACACGCATCGAAAGATTCTTCATTGCTCGAACCTTGTCATGGCATCCAATGTTCATTTGATAAAGTATCAGGGTAGACCTTTGAACAAAATCTTGTGGAAGGTACGTGAGTCTGACCATGAAGCAATACTTGACACAATAAAGAGTAGAGTAGACTTGGATGGTTCATTGGATTAATTTGTAAGTATTCACATTGATTTTGTAAAGTCATGCTACATTGAGTTGTAAGTATGCACATTAATTTGTAAGGTTTGTCTTTTTTTTATTTCCTCCTGGATTTTTACACATATACACATTTTTACATCATCATGTTATGCATTTTTGGTGTCCTGCTCCTTATGCGACCAAACTCATAACTCACTGGGCTACTTCCTCTAAACACCATTTGATGATCTCTCCAACACTCTAGATCCAAGGTGCCCAATCATGATGATGACCTATATAACATTCTCCCAAGGTGCTCATAATGAATGAAAAGAAGACCAAGGGCACCCAAGCTTAATAGACTTATTTCTTTCAATTTTGATGATCCAAACTCTTGCAAAATGGCATCCACTTTCATGCCTTTAGATCTTCCTTCACATACAGGGAACTAAATCAAGTTGAAAAATCTACATAAGGGTGCCAAAATGGATGAAAGGAGACATGAAATGTGCCTTAGGACTCCATGCGAAGGTTTGAGCCATTAAAGTCTCTTGATATTAGGCGCTCATGATGATGAAACTTAGAGTTTTTTCCTTTCCTAGGCACTCATTTAACATGTTTGAGTGATAAGGAGCACCTAGACCTCTATAATGTACATTAGGTGCCAAAATCAAGGTGATTTTAAGCCACTTTAAGTCATTTGGGGTCAGTTTGAGTCTTTGAGCCATGTTGCAAAAAAGTGTCAATGTTGTCAAGTTGCACAAAGCAACTTTAACATTTTTGGTGTCTTGCTCTTGATGCGAACAAACTGATAGTTCCAACACATTCGGATGGGTACGTTTAGGCTAGGCATGGTTATGTTTTTCACCCAAACATGTCGAAACAGTATGAGCTACATTGTGCCGACTGTAGTGCCCCCCACCTTGTCGTTTGTCAGACTGATGGTTTTTCTAGTAGGATTGGACACTATGACACTCTATTGGGCGATGGACACTCTGTTTTATGATAACTGATAATGAATTTATGTTAGGATGATGCTTGACCACTGATACTTCATGTTATCACAGTTTGATGCACATATTAGATGTTATAAATTATTTTAATTCAGCTCCATGTGTTATTCGATCATGATTATGATGACATCTGTTGAAGTTTTAACTATTGACATTTTATGTTTTCACAAGTTGTATGGACATATTGGATTGTAAGAGGATTGAATGCTTTATGTTGTTGACTAGTAATCAGATACCTTGTTCAACATAGTTAATTGTTTTTACATAAACGTGAATGGAACAGTATTTTATTACTCGCTTTCGACTACCCTACACCACTGCGATTTCCATTCACTATAGGACTGTATGTGGATATATATCTTGAATGTTTAACCGTGCGTTGTTGCAGGAATGCAGGTACTAGGCATCGAGTCCACCTGATTACAGGTCTGAGCGTGCCTTCGCCAATGGATTAGTTGTTGGAGTTAACGTGAGGTCCCATGTCAGTGTGGTCTGGTTGTTAGTTTATCCTCTTAGTCATTGTCTGTCATTCGATCATGATTTGCGGACAAGTAATAGTGCACCTTCAAGTCTAACTAGGTTAGAAAGTGTCTAAGTGTGTAAGGTGTCATGCTTTTATTAGAATCATTATACGAAAGAATATCAATTTTGATAAATGAGCATAATGTCGTTAGTTGTCGATTATCATTATAAATAAATTATTATTTTATTAGAAGTGTTGTTGTTAAATAAAGTTGTAAAAAATTTTGTGTTGTTCAATATAATATTATTTATAATAAATATTTAAATAAATAAAATAGTTGTAAGTTATGTTGTAATTAGTGATTTACAACTTAATTAATAAAATAAATTAAAATAAAGTTGTACAATTATGGATTGTTGTAATGTTATAACTTTATTAAATAAAATATGCTTGGTCAGCTATAAAGTCATTAAATGTTGTCGAGAATTATGTGTTTTCATTGAAAAAAGAAATACAATAAAATAAAAAAAGAACTTCTTTGGGATCATTAAATTAAATAAAAATATTAGTAGAGGAGGGAGATGCACGGGATCACGTGCCAAGTCCCATGGAAGAAGGAAGGGGCTGTGTTATAAAAGAAAAGGCTTGTTGAGGCAAAGGGAGAGCATTGCAGGTAGGAGAAAAGTGAAGAAGATCAGGAAAAGGCTTGGACTGCAGTAGTTGAAACGAAATTGTTGAATCGGCATCGCAACCAGGTTCCATTAAAAGTTTAATTTACTCCTCTGCTTCTCTTTTTGATTCTGCAAATGTTGTTGGTTGTCTAATCTTCCAAATGATTGTTTGGGTTAAATTTATGCTTAAAGATGTGATCCAATCTGCAATCGATTTGCATTCTGAGTTTTCGCCACCAAATCCTAAACCCGGTGCTCATTTTCTGTTGGCTGTCCTCTCTACGTTTAAACAATAACATCTCTTAGGGTTTAAATCATTTCTGCCAAGGAATTCGTTGTGTAATTGTCTTCCTCCCACTCTATTTACCGGCAAACATAGTGTATTTCCTTGGATCTTAGCTTGAAGGCAGTGACATCACAACATTCTGCAAAAAATGCTTTATCAATTGCAATCATAGCCATACAACTCCCGCAGCTTTAACTGTTATCTCAATGAAAAAGTCTTGGGTGTCCTCAAGTTAGCCAGTAAAGGCAAGACGGTCAACCTCGCTCTCATAGTGTTCAAATGTAGGTGAAATGCAATGATTACAGGGTTTAGACTGAGATTTTAGCGCTACACTCGTAGCAGTTCGCTCCAGGGTGAATTTACATCATTTTTGGTTGTGCATTGCATTCACCTTCACCCTGGAGGTTTTCCAATGAATATCTTTGTGGATCGCATCATTTGGAGACTTCCTTTATATTGATCACCATATTAATTTGAGTTGGCATACTCTGCTGTGCGTCTGTTGAGGGTATCGGGATAATTATATAGATCACAATAGTTCTTAATGACCACTAAGGCTCAAACATTCCTTCAAGATTATTGTTTGTTAGCTGCCCATATGCTCAGGCTTCTAGTAGACCTGTTGCCATCCTTAGATCATGCCAAGGGAGTTTCAATTTCATAAAATCTGAGTGTAGATTACCTACCAATTTAGGGACTCATCACAGGATTCACGAGCAAGCATTCGACCCTTTTTGGATTTGCTGTTAAAGATGTGGCAGAACATATAGCATCCGACTCACCCATGGCACTACCTCAGCTATTTTTGCACAATATGGAAACGGGGGGCTGTTTAAATGTAGCGGTTGCGGAGTGTATGGGCGCGGGGATGGCTATATATGCGGTCCTTGTAAATTTTGTTCTCCATAAATCCTGTGTCACGGCTTCTCCAGTTTTGGACCATCCTTTCCATAGTGTATACGGACACTGGTTCCAATTCCAAATGCAGCCTCCCGGTAGAATTCAGAAATGGTGTTCGGCCTGTACAAACATTGTATCAGGATTCAGCTACCATTGCACAAGCAGCTCGTGTTGCTATTCTCTGCACCCCAGCTGTGCATTGTTTCCCGTATGCCTTCCCGATCCGGTTAACAACGGCCAGATAATCCAGCTTGCACAGTGCTCGTCATCTCCCTGTTGTGATGTGTACTCTCAGTGGCCTCCGTGCCTTCTGATGAATTGTTACCGAATCTTCATGAAACTATCTTTTGCTGAACCCACAATTACATTATTCGGTTTGGGTTTGTGTAGACCACTTCTTAAGGAATATAGATCGATGAGTTTAACTCAAAATAACTTGACACCTCAATAGATTCTTCTCCACCACTCAATAATTCAGGAGTTGAGATTGACGATCGAAATAAATATTTGAAAGTTAAATGTGAAGGATAGAGGGGTTTAGCTTTATTATTGATGATAGAAATATAATGTTGATGCTCTGTTAATTGATTTGCCATTGTCAAAATATAATTGCCTAGGTAGAATGACTATCTAGATTCTGAATTCGCACAGAAAACATTGCAGTTCATTTTTGAGCATCGTGGGCTTGATCCCAACTATTGCGGTTTTGATCTATCATGTGGATCTGATCTGTGATTTGGAAGGATTGATATAATGTATGCTTGAAGACTTGTTTGCCATCATTATATTCTTACTAAATTTAACAGTATGCAAATGGCAAAACCTTTTATAGCGGTGAATATAGATCTGCTGTGACAAAATGTGTAAGTCAAATTGAATGTAGGTCCCCTTCAGTGCACACTTGGTCCAGTATTGGCCATCCCCACCACGCAGCAGATAGACTAGAAGCTGTCTACAACCCAAGCATTAGGAATACCTAGAATTAAAATGAGTCCTTTAAATCAAAGCCTAGTGCAGATGCATCTCATAATCCATTTATGGTGGAGACCGAGTTAGATTGAGGTTTTGATGGAATATGGGTACAGATGGTTCAGTTTGGTATGCAGTCAGTGGAGGTCATTTTCCCTTCTCTTTAGCTATTGTAAGCAATCTTAATATTTGTAATTGAGCAGCAAAATGGTGTCGGATGTTTTGATTTCTAATTTGTATGGTACTGAGCATTTAGCAATAAAAACATACATGAAATTGGTAGTCTGTACATGTAGGCTTATTCACAGAGCTGTATGTTCTGTGTGATGTCTGTCTGCAGTGGTATACATTATTCTCCTTGAAGCCAATAAGCATCTCAGTAAACTGTGGAGGGTTTACCCATGCAGATCGCACCCTTAGTGGAGTTTAGCATTTTGTTCCTCATACACAGTGAACATTTCATAACCTTAAAGTCTCAGATTGTATTCTGCAATCTAATTATGGAATATCTCATCCACATTATGCTCTAAGGCCTCGTGGTGCCATGAGTGTCTCAAGAAAACGTGGTGGCATGAGTGTCTCAAGAAATCTGTGGTGCCATCATGGATTATTGCTTTTAAGACATATGGTAGATCTAATAGCTATCTCCATATTCTTGAGGTTTAACTTTATCCTTTGCATTTAGGGTGCCATTTATAAGGAATCCTTGGAAACCACTATACATTTCAAGACATAATCCTCTACTCTCATTGTCACTCGACATATAGGCTATTGTTGGGCATTCAGCTGTCCACAACGTCAGCAAGCATTTAGTTAATCCATAATTTCATATTTCCATGTGATCCCATTTAGGAGTTGTTCTCTATTTAGGAGTTGTGGTTTTGATATTACTTGGAAGCATTATTAAGGTGTTGGGATCTCAAAGAACATCCTTGGAACCTTCGAAACATTAATCCTCAAACCTATTGCCTTCGTTTTCTGTGACCATGGACTTTCGTGAAAAATATTGTGTTAGAAAGAAAACTGTTGAAGTGTTACCACCAATTATATCAATTGCAAGTTTGAAGGAGTTAGATGGACGCTACCAGAAGTTATTAGACTAAACTAATATCATCCATTTCGATGGTTAAGCGGTCATTAACAATTTCACACCATCTCTGCGATCAGTGCTTACAATTCAATAGGTTATTACACTTGAAATAGATATAGTAGAAGCATTTACCAGAAAACTATAATGCCTTGGGAACGAACATAGTCGATACATCTATTAAGTTTTGACGGCGTGAGAATGTCTAGTCCCGATCTTCTTCTTAGACAGATTTAAATCATCTTTGATTAAAACATTTCAGAGACATCGTTATGACGAAGAAATCCAAGCATAGTAAACTGTTATCTGATTGAGGTCAAGAATATCTGAAGGACCGTATTAGGGTAGAACTTAGAGGAAAACGAAAACATTGATGTTCATTGTTGATGGTAGGACCTTTGTCCTCGTTGTATTGCCATATAGTTATAAGGTATTATTTTAGTACTTAATCCAACGTTGGAAAGGTAAGTTAATCAGGGTAAAATTTGTTATACTTGTGTTTTATAATCTATCTTTAGAAACAAATGTAGAATATTTAAATAATTTAATTGTAATGTATTAGTATAATTGTTGTATTTATTGTGAAATCAATTAGTTTGATTTAAAGAGATAATGTAATCAATTGTTGATTTCATTACAAAGTTATTTATGATGAGCCAAGAAGGAATTTTAGTGTTTAATTTCTAGAATCTGAATTGTACTGTGTGAGTTAAGTATTTCTATTGTCGTAAAGAGTCGAATTGAGAGTGGTCATACTCAAAATTCCAGAGGCTTAGTTTGTCATAGTATGGATGGATGTTTTTGTATTTGTGATGTTATAACGATTATGTGATTCAAATTTAGTATGAAGTATAATGGAGTATTGACTAAGTTGATTATGTGTTTTGTGATATAATATTCTCTGGATGAGATATTTAACCAGTTGTGACTATCTTGTATCTGTTTTGTCGTAATTGTTGTTTGGAGAGACCTGGTATCTGTAAAAGTGTAAAATGTTATAATGCTATAGGTGATGGATAACAATTGGTGTTATGATTCTGTTTGTAATGCAAGAGGGTTTATACCTTGTAGTGAATATGTATGAATAATGTTATAATGCCTTGTATGATGGTTAAGGTTTACTAGGTGTTAGGAAGGAGAGTGGCTTTCAACGTGGGGCCGGCGCCCAAAGTGGCAGTCAGGATAACCCGTTGAAAGTAGATTAATCAAGTGATAACCTAAAATGAACTAGGGGGTTAAGGGTAGTTTTCACATTAAACAAGATTAATGGATTCCTCTCCCATGGCCTATAGTGCTTGTATAGACTAAGGATGGGTAGAGAAGGCCTAGTTGGCATGATTGACTTCCTTGTCCTCATGAGAGGAAGGTCGATTCTGCATGTGTCACCCTATGGGGCCAGCGCCTGGTGAGAGGCTGTCAGGATAACCATAGATGGGGGCCGGCGCCTAGTGAGAGGCTGTCAGGATAACCCATGCTAGGACCGTGCGATGACACTCTCCCTACTACAACCTAGCATTCCTTGTTCAGTCTCTCCTCATTTGTTTTGTGTCGCCTCTGGAAGTTAAGTTGTGTTGTATTGTTATTGCCATGTGTTGTATTGGCGTTTGGTCGTCCTTTGTTCTTGTTTGTCTCTTGTCTGCCTGACTGTTATTGTTTGGGACCTCATGTTAACTCCTAGCTCGGGGGGTGGACCTTAGGGTTCCACATGGTCGGGTGGAAGAGCTATTTTATCCATTGGTTATTCTTGTCAAAGCTCATGTACAAAAGAGATTTATCCCAGTTTTCAGACAATTGTACTTGTACCAGTTGATGAAGATGTATGTGTATAATCTTGTACCAGATTTGTGTAACAGAACATTCATTGAGTATGTAATTCTGATGTAGTCTGAAAATGGCAATGTATTGATGTCATGATGTACCTATATGAAAGCATTTCAGTTATGTATTTAATCATACAGATTCCGTTATTTGATGTTATGCAATGAATGTGAATATGTTATTTAATTGAGCATGGTTTTGGATCAGTTACTGATGTATGTTAAATTATGTTAGTAGGTTTGTAAAGTAATGCAGTCTTGTATCCTTAGAGAATATGTCGTAGTTAGTTATGTTAACATTATTTGTTATCTTAAACATTTAAAAAAAAAAAACGTTCCTATTTCATGTAGCATATTAGTGTATTTCTTGAGGTGTGCAAGGCGGGCGTTACATCTGGTATCAGAGCCAAGTTTAAACACTGGGTACTCTGGGTGTGCATAGTCCCATTATGTTGTCCTAGTTGCTTAAACTCTGAAGATTTTCTTCTTTACTTTTGTCATCCTTGCCTAACAACGTGAGGGTGTCCCTTGGCGGTGTGTACGTAGGTAGGTGCCTAGAGGTCAAGGTAGAGGTAGTTGGCATGTAGAGATCCATCCCCTTGATTTCTGCCATGCAGTTGAAGAAAGGTATGCGGCAAGATTGTCAGTTGTTTGTTGTGATGGTTAATGTTTGGGAGTTTAGGGGAGAAGTGTTCCCCGATGATCATCCCATCTGTAAGGAGCTTTGGTTGTAGTTAAAGGAGTTATCATTTAGAGGACTTGATGTTTGTGCACCCTCTTGTGGAGTAGGAATTCTGGGATTTTGCGGTGCTTATGTAGAGTCCTTATGGTATAGAATAAAGCAGTGAGGATAACCTGATGTTGTTTCCTCCTTCCTCATTCGGTGGCTAGTATCTAGTCACGCAGTGTTGTACAGTGCAACTTCAAAAAAAAAAAAGTGTATTTTCTTTATAATTTTCTATTAATTAAAAGGTCAGCACTTTGTTATATTTGGTTGTGATGGTTTAGCCACACCTTGTGATCTTCATTTTTGTGTAACCCTCATAGTTACATTTGATTTAGTGTTGAACTGCGCGCATTTCTTGTTTCATTGAAGAAATTTAATCCTTATTTGATATTTGTTTATGACTTTGGTGGCTGAACTATTTTCTCCTTATTGTTTTCGATGCCGGCCATGTATCATATTGTGATTCCTCTCCAAGGATGTATGAGGCAGACTTGGTGAGTGTATACAAGGACGCAGACACAGGGAACCTAGAGGATGGGGATATCTGAGGCTAGGACTATTTCATGGAGGCTAACTAATTTTTGTTGTAGGAGTTAGGTCATTGTTGTCTTGTTTGGATGGTCTAACCATGTGTGTGTGCCCTAGCACCATCAAGTCTCAGAGTGTGTGGTATGGATTGTGCGGGATAGATGTTGGCTCTTGGCTCATAGATTTTGTGTCATGCCTTAGTAGGTCAGTTACCGGTGTCCAGATGGATCCTTGTGTAGCCTTGAGATGTGATTCATGGTAATTTGAATTCGTGTATGTGTGTTAAATCATGAATATAGTGCTTATAAAATGATAAATTTTGGTACCATGCTGCTAAAGGTGTAAAGTCAGTATATCAAGATTTTTTATGTTAATAGATCTCATGCACAGTGTGTGCTCCCATGTTTGAATAGTGTTGTGAATACTGCCCAAACTTAATGCATTTCACCCATAATTGTTGCAGGCTTCCGGGAGTAAGCCTGATCCTAAGGGGGGAGGATGTAGTGCCCCTCACCTTGTCGTTTGTCAGACTGATGGTTTTTCTAGTAGGATTGGACACTATGACACTCTATTGGGCGATGGACACTCTATTTTATGATAACTGATAATGAATTTATGTTAGGATGATGCTTGACCACTGATACTTCATGTTATCACAGTTTGATGCACATATTAGATGTTATAAATTATTTTAATTCAGCTCCATGTGTTATTCGATCATGATTATGATGACATCTGTTGAAGTTTTAACTATTGACATTTTATGTTTTCACAAGTTGTATGGACATATTGGATTGTAAGAGGATTGAATCCTTTATGTTGTTGACTAGTAATCAGATACCTTGTTCAACATAGTTAATTATTTTTACATAAACGTGAATGGAACAGTGTTGTATTACTCTCTTTCGAGTACCCTACACCACTGCGATTTCCATTCACTATAGGACTGTATGTGGATATATATCTTGAATGTTTAACCGTGCGTTGTTGCAGGAATGCAAGTACTAGGCATCGACTCCACCTGATTATAGGTCTGAGCATGCCTTCGCCAATGGATTAGTTGTTGGAGTTAATGTGAGGTCCCATGTCAGTGTGGTCTGGTTGTCAGTTTATCCTCTTGGTCATTGTCTATCATTCGATCATGATTTGCGGACAAGTAATAGTGCACCTTCGAGTCTAACTAGGTTAGAAAGTGTCTAAGTGTGTAAGGTGTCGTTGTGCTTTTATTAGAATCATTATACGAAAGAATATAAATGTTGATAAATGAGCATAATGTCGTTAGTTGTCGATTATCATTATAAATAAATTATTATTTTATTAGAAGTGTTGTTGTTAAATAAAGTTGTAAAAAATTTTGTATTGTTCAATATAATATTATTTATAATAAATATTTAAATAAATAAAATAGTTGTAAGTTATGTTGTAATTAGTGATTTACAACTTAATTAATAAAATAAATTAAAATAAAGTTGTACAATTATGGATTGTTGTAATGTTATAACTTTATTAAATAAAATATGCTTGGTCGGCTATAAAGTCATTAAATGTTGTCGGGAATTATGTGTTTTCATTTAAAAAAGAAATACAATAAAATAAAAAAAGAACTTCTTTGGGATCATTAAATTAAATAAAAATATTAGTAGAGGAGGGAGATGCACGGGATCACGTGCCAAGTCCCTTGGAAGAAGGAAGGGGCTGTGTTATAAAAGAAAAGGCTTGTTGAGGCAAAGGGAGAGCATTGCAGGTAGGAGAAAAGTGAAGAAGATCAGGAAAAGGCTTGGACTGCAGTAGTTGAAACGAAATTGTCGAATCGGCATTGCAACCAGGTTCCATTAAAAGTTTAATTTACTCCTCTGCTTCTCTTTTTGATTCTGCAAATGTTGTTGGTTGTCTAATCTTCCAAATGATTGTTTGGGTTAAATTTATGCTTAAAGATGTGATCCAATCTGTAATCGATTTGCATTCTGAGTTTTTGCCACCAAATCCTAAACCCGGTGCTCATTTTCTGTTGGCTGTCCTCTCTACGTTTAAACAATAACATCTCTTAGGGTTTAAATCATTTCTGCCAAGGAATTCGTTGTGTAATTGTCTTCCTCCCACTCTATTTACCGGCAAACATAGTGTATTTCCTTGGATCTTAGCTTGAAGGCAGTGACATCACAACAGTCTGCAGAAAATGCTTTATCAATTGCAATCATAGCCATACAACTCCTGCAACTTTAACTGTTATCTCAATGAAAAAGTCTTGGGTGTCCTCAAGTTAGCCAGCAAAGGCAAGACGGTCAACCTCGCTCTCATAGTGTTCAAATGTAGGTGAAATACAATGATTACAGGGTTTAGACTGAGATTTTAGCGCTACACTTGTAGCAGTTCGTTCCAGGGTGAATTTACATCATTTTGGGTTGTGCATTGCATTCACCTTCACCCTGGAGGTTTTCCAATGAATATCTTTGTGGATCGCATCATTTGGAGACTTCCTTTCTATTGATCACCATATTAATTTGAGTTGGCATACTCTGCTATGCGTCTGTTGAGGGTATCGGGATATTTATATAGATCACAATAGTTCTTATTGAACACTAAGGCTCAAACATTCCTTCAAGATTATTGTTTGTTAGCTGCCCATATGCTCAGGCTTCTAGTAGACCTGTTGCCATCCTTAGATCATGCCAAGGGAGTTTCAATTTCATAAAATCTGAGTGTAGATTGCCTACCAATTTAGGGACTCATCACAGGATTCACAAGCAAGCATTCGACCCTTTTTGGATTTGCTATTAAAGATGTGGCAGAACATACAGTATCCGAGCCACCCATGGCACTACCTTAGCTATTTTTGCACAATATGGAAACGGGGGGCTGTTTAAATGTAGCGGTTACGGAGTGTATGGGCGCAGGGATGGCTATATATGCGGTCCTTGTAAATTTTGTTCTCCATAAATCCTGTGTCACGGCTTCTCCAGTTTTGGACCATCCTTTCCATAGTGTATACGGACACTGGTTCCAATTCCAAATGCAGCCTCCTGGTGGAATTCAGAAATGGTGTTCGGCCTGTATAAACATTGTATCAGGATTCGGCTACCATTGCACAAGCAGCTCGTGTTGCTATTCTCTGCACCCCAGCTGTGCATTGTTTCCCGTATGCCTTCCCAATCCGGTTAACAACGGCTAGATAATCCAGCTTGCACAGTGCTCATCATCTCCCTGTTGTGATGTGTACTCTCAGTGGCCTCCGTGCCTTCTGATGAATTGTTACCGAATCTTCGTGAAACTATCTTTTGCTGAACCCACAATTACATTATTCGGTTTGGGTTTGTGTAGACCACTTCTTAAGGAATATAGATCGATGAGTTTAACTCAAAATAACTTGACACCTCAATAGATTCTTCTCCACCACTCAATAATTCAGGAGTTGAGATTGACGATCGAAATAAATATTTGAAAGTTAAATGTGAAGGATAGAGGGGTTTAGCTTTATTATTGATGATAGAAATATAATGTTGATGCTCTGTTAATTGATTTGCCATTGTCAAAATATAATTGCCTAGGTAGAATGACTATCTAGATTCTGAATTCGCACAGAAAACATTGCAGTTCATTTTTGAGCATCGTGGGCTTAATCCCAACTATTGCGGTTTTGATCTATCACGTGGATCTGATCTGTGATTTGGAAGGATTGATATAATGTATGCTTGAAGACTTGTTTGCCATCATTATATTCTTACTAAATTTAACAGTATGCAAATGGCAAAACCTTTTATAGCGGTGAATATAGATCTGCTATGACAAAATGTGTAAGTCAAATTGAATGTAAGTCCCCTTCAGTGCACACTTGGTCCAGTATTGGCCATCCCCACCACGCAGCAGATAGACTAGAAGTTGTCTACAACCCAAGCATTAGGAATACCTAGAATTAAGATGAGTCCTTTAAATCAGAGCCTAGTGCAGATGCATCTCATAATCCATTTATGGTGGAGACTGAGTTAGATTGAGGTTTTGATGGAATATGGGTACAGATGGTTCAGTTTGGTATGCAGTCAGTGGAGGTCATTTTCCCTTCTCTTTAGCTATTGTAAGCAATCTTAATATTTATAATTTGAGCAGCAAAATGGTGTCGGATGTTTTGATTTCTAATTTGTATGGTACTGAGCATTTAGCAATAAAAACATACATGAAATTGGTAGTCTGTACATGTAGGCTTATTCACAGAGCTGTATGTTCTGTGTGATGTCTGTCTGCAGTGGTATACATTATTCTCCTTGAAGCCAATAAGCATCTCAGTAAACTGTGGAGGGTTTACCCATGCAGATCGCACCCTTAGTGGAGTTTAGCATTTTGTTCCTCATACACAGTGAACATTTCATAACCTTAGAGTCTTAGATTGTATTCTGCAATCTAATTATGGAATATCTCATCCACATTATGCTCTAAGGCCTCGTGGTGCCATGAGTGTCTCAAGAAAATGTGGTGCCATGAGTATCTCAAGAAATCTGTGGTGCCATCATGGATTATTGCTTTTAAGACATATGGTAGATCTAATAGCTATCTCCATATTCTTGAGGTTTAACTTTATCCTTTGCATTTAGGGTGCCATTTATAAGGAATCCTTGGAAACCACTATACATTTCAAGACATAATCCTCTACTCTCATTGTCACTCGACATATAGGCTATTGTTGGGCATTCAGCTGTCCACAACGTCAGCAAGCATTTAGTTAATCCATAATTTCGTATTTCCATGTGATCCCATTTAGGAGTTGTTCTCTGTTTAGGAGTTGTGGTTTTGATATTACTTGGAATCATTATTAAGGTGTTGGGATCTCAAAGAACATCCTTGGAACCTTCGAAACATTAATCCTCAAACCTATTGCCTTCGTTTTCTGTGACCATGGACTTTCGTGAAAAATATTGTGTTAGAAAGAAAACTGTTGAAGTGTTACCGCCAATTATATCAATTGCAAGTTTGAAGGAGTTAGATGGACGCTACTAGAAGTTATTAGACTAAACTAATATCATCCATTTCGATGGTTAAGCAGTCATTAACAATTTCACACCATCTCTGCGATCAGTGCTTACAATTCAATAGGTTATTACACTTGAAACAGATATGGTAGAAGCATTTACCAGAAAACTATAATGCCTTGGGAACGAACATAGTCGATACATCTATTAAGTTTTGACGGCGTGAGAATGTCTAGTCCCGATCTTCTTCTTAGATAGATTTAAATCATCTTTGATTAAAACATTTCAGAGACATCGTTATGACGAAGAAATCCAAGCATAGTAAACTGTTATCTGATTGAGGTCAAGAATATCTGAAGGACCGTATTAGGGTAGAACTTAGAGGAGAATGAAAACATTGATGTTCATTGTTGATGGTAGGACCTTTGTCCTCGTTGTATTGCTGTATAGTTATAAGGTATTATTTTAGTACTTAATCCAACGTTGGAAAGGTAAGTTAATCAGGGTAAAATTTGTTATACTTGTGTTTTATAATCTATCTTTAGAAACAAATGTAGAATATTTAAATAATTTAATTGTAATGTATTAGTATAATTGTTGTATTTATTGTGAAATCAATTAGTTTGATTTAAAGAGATAATGTAATCAATTGTTGATTTCATTACAAAGTTATTTATGATGAGCCAAGAAGGAATTTTAGTGTTTAATTTCTAGAATCTGAATTGTACTGTGTGAGTTAAGTATTTCTATTGTCGTAAAGAGTCAAATTGAGAGTGGTCATACTCGAAATTCCAGAGGTTTAGTTTGTCGTAGTATGGATGGATGTTTTTGTATTTGTGATGTTATAACGATTATGCGATTCAAATTTAGTACGAAGTATAATGGAGTATTGACTAAGTTGATTATGTGTTTTGTGATATAATATTCTCTTGATGAGATATTTAACCAGTTGTGACTATCTTGTATCTGTTTTGTCGTAATTGTTGTTTGGAGAGACCTGGTATCTGTAAAAGTGTAAAATGTTATAATGCTATAGGCGATGGATAACAATTGGTGTTATGATTCTATTTGTAATGCAAGAGGGTTTATGCCTTGCAGTGAAAATGTATGAATAATGTTATAATGCCTTGTATGATGGTTAAGGTTTACTAGGTGTTAGGAAGGAGAGTGGCTTTAAATGTGGGGCCGGTGCCCAAAGTGGCAGTCAGGATAACCTGTTGAAAGTAGATTAATCAAGTGATAACCTAAAATGAACTAGGGGGTTAAGGGTAGTTTTCACATTAAACAAGATTAATGGATTCCTCTCCCATGGCCTGTAGTGCTTGTATAGACTAAGGATGGGTAGAGAAGGCCTAGTTGGCATGATTGACTTCCTTGTCCTCATGAAAGGAAGGTCGATTCCGCATGTGTCACCCTATGGGGCCGGCGCCTAGTGAGAGGCTATCAGGATAACCATAGATGGGGGCCGGCACCTAGTGAGAGGCTATCAGGATAACCCATGCTAGGACCGTGCGATGACACTCTCCCTACTACAACCTAGCATTCCTTGTTCGGTCTCTCCTCATTTGTTTTGTGTCGCCTCTGGAAGTTAAGTTGTGTTGTATTGTTATTGCCATGTATTGTATTGGCGTTTGGTCGTCCTTTGTTCTTGTTTGTCTCGTGTCTGCCTGACTGTTATTGTTTGGGACCTCATGTTAACTCCTAGCTCGGGGGGTGGACCTTAGGGTTCCACATGGTCGAGTGGAAGAGCTATTTTATCCATTGGTTATTCTTGTCGAAGCTCATGTACAAAAGAGATTTATCCTAGTTTTCAGACAATTGTACTTGTACCAGTTGATGAAGATGTATGTGTATAATCTTGTACCAGATTTGTGTAACAGAACATTCATTGAGTATGTAATTCTGATGTAGTCTGAAAATGGCAATGTATTGATGTCATGATGTACCTATATGAAAGCATTTCAGTTATGTATTTAATCATGCAGATTCTATTATTTGGTGTTATGCAATGAATGTGAATATGTTATTTAATTGAGCATGGTTTTGGATCAGTTACTGATGTATGTTAAATTATGTTAGTAGGTTTGTAAAGTAATGCAGTCTTGTATCCTTAGAGAATATGTCGTAGTTAGTTATGTTAACATTATTTGTTATCTTAAACATTTAAAAAAAAAATGTTCCTGTTTCATGTAGCATATTAGTGTATTTCTTGAGGTGTGCAAGGCGGGCGTTACACCGATGATATCCCTAAACAGTCCAAAGTGCAAAAAGGCAACAATCTTTGATGAGATGTTACTTGAAAACTGTGTCACTTAGAAATATTTCGTATGAGACAACTTGATCATGTAGAGTGCCTCTACAATAACCTCTCTTGGTTCTTTATATCTCTGAGGCATTTGCCCGTGGTGAAAGGTTTTTTTCTGCCCCAAAAATCGTCAGAAGGAGGCAGTGTAAAGTTGCAAAGGGGTGTAACTTTTGTCTTGCTCCTAATGTGACCAAACTGACTATTCCAATGCATCCGGATGGGTACATTTATGCTAGGCATGGTCCTTTTTTTGACCCAAACATGTCGAAACAGTCTGAACTACATTGTACCAACGATATCCCTAAAGAGTCCAAAGTGTAAAAAGGTAGCAATCTTTGACGAGATGCTACTTGAAAACTGTGTCACTTAGAAACATTCTATCTAAGGTAATGTGATCACGTAGAGTTCCTCTACAATAACCTCTCTCATTTTTTTATATCTCTGAGACATTTGCCCGTGGTCAAAGGTTTTTTGCTGCCCCAAAAATTGTCAGAAGGAGGCAGTGTAAAGTTGCAAAGGGGTGTAACTTTCGTCCTGCTCCTGATGCGACCAAACTGACTATTCCAATGCTTCCGAATGGGTACATTTACACTAGGCATGGTCCTATTTTTCACCCAAACATGTCAAAATAGTCCGAGCTACATTGTATTGACGATATGCCTGAAGAGTCCAAAGTGCAAAAAGGAAGCAATCTTTGACAAGATGTTACTCAAAAACTGTGTCACTTAGAAACATTCCGTCTAAGGTAACGCAATCATGTAGAGTGTGTTAGCACTCATTTTGACCTGGAGGCTGATCTTTCATGTTTAGGGGGTTTCTTCATTGGAACCCTATATCTTCTTGCCCATTTTCCTAAGTGTTGAACCTCCTCGGCATTTTTCAGCTGCATCATCATATTTTCTTCGAGGAGGATGTCATCATCATCATGTTTGCTTCGATGGTGGTCAGCATCATCATGTTTTCTATCGACTTGTCTTTCATCAGGATCATCATATTTCAATATCGGGTGATGTTTTGACATCATCCCGATCCTGCTGATGAGCTATAATGTGCCTTAGTTTTCTTGCGGAGGGTGATCTTTCAAGTATCCGGTGATCTTCCAATTATCACCCTGCCCTTTTATGATGATGATGTTGCCCCGATCTTCCGAAGGGGTTATTTTCTGAGTTGTTCGACCTGACCTATTTTTCTAAGGGTCGTCATCATCATCATCATATTTCTGGTTATCACCATGTTGCTTGCAAGGGTCATCATATTTTCTGCCTGCATGATCTTTCGCTGGGGTGATATTTTAACATCGGGTGATCTTTGTTAAGATCATCCTGATGATGCTGCTAGAAAGTTCTGAGTGTGACCTGATTTTTATCATGGTCATCATATTTTGGACGTCAGGATGATCTTAGTCAATATCATCCTGATGATGTTGTATCACTTCATGTTCGTTGTTTTGTCATCCTGATGATGATGGTATCAAGGAGATATCCGCCTGTCGGCTTCGTGCATTATCTAATGGAGGTGATCTTTTCAAATGTCCGTCATATTCATCTATCACCCCGATCTTACAGTGGAGCTACAGTGCAGCATGATATTTGTGCATCAGGATGATATTTCCAAATATCCGGTTATCTTCCGAATATCATCCTGATGCCAACATGTGGTGGTGATGTCATCAAGGTTTGGGGGGTCATATTTCTAACATTACTCATCTTATGAAGATCCCCCAATGTTGCGAATATGATGATGACGTCATCCGAATATGAGGAGGTGCGCAGTAGGCAGATATGCTGATGATGTCAGTAGGATATGACGATGACGTCATCAGGATGTTCATCGGCCAGACTTTTGGTATCGGCTAAGCAGGAGGATCTTCCTCTGATGGATCAGGTTGTGCCGATGAAGGTGATTATCATGCAGGTGATATTGCGATGATGATGCTGATGTCAGGGTGATTTTTCGAGCGACAGGATATCATGCTGTTGGAGGATGATGATGAACTCTTATACTAGTGTCGTCAGGAGCAAAAGCACCGACATCATATATGCTCATGACCTAGTATATAAAGTGTTAAAGAGGTCACCGCGGGGTGCATGTGGGATAATTGATATCCTGCATATTTGAAATATCATGACGATGTATCTTGGCGGGAAATGGTTGCGATCGACTGTCTGATGTTTTTCCCAAGGCCGCGGGTTGGTGCGCCATTAATGGCGATTGTTACAGAGGTGTGGGCGATGGCATGGACGGACCTAGTACCCGATTGAAGATCTGGATCCCTAGGCAGCGGTGCAAGGCTCGAGACCTTTTCCTGTATCCTCTCCCCCTGCTGCATTGAATGTTTGAGCGCCATTTTTCTGATACTGTGTATCTGGCAGGATTTTTGGTCAACCATGTAATTAATTGCTATGGTACACTACCTGGCTGTTATAAGTAGGAAGTGATACTCATTTGAAGGTTGTTGAAAGTTGAAGATTTTTGGCTCTGTAATTCAAAACAAGCAGATCTGGTTGCTCTGTACAGCTTAACCTGTGAGTCTATGTATCTCTTGTTGTATGTTTTGGCATGAACCCACTGATTTCATGATTAACCTTATATGAGAAATGCAATCTTAGCATGTGTTTTGTTAATTCTGTCTCCAGTATTGCATGTATTCTTCTTCTGAATCTGGATATTTGGGTAATGTTTAGATTCTAGAGCATAGAATTCCTATGTTGAATGTCTGATCTTTTAACTTCTGCTCAAAGGGTAGATTAAACTGTTTTCAGGTTGAACATTGGGAAGGGTATACTGCAGTAGGGATGCCATAAGTAGAGATAACTTAACACTCTTTATTGGGAGATATCTGTAAGGTAGGTATCACATATATCCCCCTGAAATCCAGTTTTAGTTGTTCATGCTGACCATTCACAGGTGTATGTCTACTGACTCCAGGCCCTGGATAGGCACCAATCTTGCTTTGTGTTTGAGTTACAACCAGGTCCAGCTTTGCATCCAAATTTAAAATCAAAATCTAAATCTAAAGCAATCTTTAGGACATTAGAATTAGTTTTAGGATCCTCAGTCCTCTGTCTACAACTGCAAATAGGCCCAAAGCTAGCCCCTTTGCTCTTATCTTTCAGTTTTGGTCTACTTACAGGAGGACTTATCTGCTTTCTGTCAGCATCCCAGCCTTGTATGCATATCCTCATGGATGTTGAGTAGGGAATACCCCCCTAGGTCTTACAGAGCCTGAAGAAGAAGAGGAGATAAAATATAGAGTCTATCTCCTACACTGTTGGCCCCTGGCCCAGAGATCCTGTTGATCATTGATGGCTACCTTGTAGGGAAATCTGGGAATAAGCATCCAGTCTGGGAAAAAACCAACAGAAATTGGTGACTCCACTGGGGAATGAGAAGTAAAAGTACTATCTAATCATCTCCAGTAATATATATGTGACCCATCCGAGTCAGCAACAGAAATAGAAATACTCTACTAGGGAACGGTGATTTGAAAATTGTTATTTGTGAAAGAACCCTGTTTTTCAAAGGAAAACAGTTCCTAGTAATAGGTGGCGACTCCGAAGTAATCTCCCAACCAGCAAAAGTAAAATTTATATGCAGGGGAGAAGATCCCAACAAAATCCTTTATTTAAAGAGTTACTAGTAACAAGAAGAATGATGTATAGAAGAAAGGGAGCTGTCTCAATTAGTCATGAGGGTTCCCCCAGAAAAGGTGATGATATGCAAGATAACCCTAGCCCATCAGGACGGCATGTGCTTTACTTTTCAAATGCAGAAGCTGATATTCAAGGTGCATATGAGAGGCAACAGGGTGGTAGCATGAGGATGAGGTCAGAGGTGTTCCAAGAACGCCCATTTCTAGACCCTAGTGAAAGGTTTGAAGAGGCAGAGTCTCTGAGGGATGATGAAGATGATGACCAGAATGGTATGAGACCATCTACCTCCATGCCTAAGGATGAACAGTTAGCTGAAGAAATTAGAAATCTAAGAGCAGAACTAGAATATCTACAAGCCATGAAAATCAGAGATGATATGAAGCAGAAAGTGCAAGCTTTAAGAACTGCCCAAAATGATTCAGCTCCTACCCTAGAGAATGCAAATACGCAGAGACATCATCAAAGAAATGAAGTGCAACATCAGCATAATGATGAGAGACAAAATGTGAATGATGCTAGGATACCACTGAACAATGTAAGGAACCAGAATGTAAACAGAAATATCAATGTTCATCAGTTAAACAGACAGCCAATGCAGTTAGATAGATTCAGGCAGCTGGTGTTTGATGGTATTCCTGGGTATCCTAACCCCATTGACAAGCATCTGAGGCTGCAAGTGCCTAAATTTTCAGGAAACAACACAGTGTCAGGAGAAGATCATCTAAAAGCCTTTCAAAATGTCATGGATAACTTTGAGGTTGAACATGAGGATGTTTTCATGAAGTCATTCATGCAATCCTTAATAGATGAGGCAAGAGAATGGTACAAGAGTTTGCCTGACCAGAGTATTTCATCATGGGATGATTTTAGAAGGATGTTCAAGGAGCAATATGGTGACAAAACTGACCCTAGCTTTTTTGTAAATGAGTTCACCAGTATCACTAAAGGGTCAAATGAGCAGGTTGCAGATTTTAATGCAAGATTTACTAAAGTGTTAAACAAATTGCCACATCACATGAGGCCTAATGAACCAATGTGCATAATTTTGTATATCAATGCCTTTGATGCAAAAACTGCATATGGATTAAGAGATAAAGGTCCTGCTACTCTCAGGGATGCTTTCAGAATTGCAGTGAATATTGAAAACAATAGGAAAGCATCGGGCAAGACAAATAGAAGGGATGATATAAAAATTCTGCAGAATCCAAACAAGCCTCAGAACACTCAAGGTAATACATCTGCCCCTGAAGATAAGATAGACAAATTGGCAAATGTTGTTAAGGACCTAAGCTATAGATTAGCTAGAAGTGAAAAAGGAATGGGTCCTGATAGGCAAGTCTATCAAAGGCAGGAAAAAAGGCCATCATTGCATGATATGCCTTATAATACCAATTGGCATGATGGTAAGCCTATTTTCCCACGTAACCACACAAATCAGAGGGCCCAACATGTCAAAGAAACTCCTGATCCTCTAAAGAAAGCTATAAATATTGTTGATGATGCTCCATGGTGTATAATCTATCAGATGCCACATTCACAATCACAGTGTATGATTGCTGAATCCTTGTATGATAATGCTACATCTTGTAATGAATGCAATCAGCCACATCATGTGCAGGATGATGATGTTAATATGATGTCCATAGGCAATGGATACACTCTTTATGATGCTGATGAGAATACAGATCATCAAACTCGGGCCTGCCAACAATCCCCATATGATGAAGATAATGAAGATAACTATGTGTATGCTCAGAGCTCACACAATTTTCTGAGTAACTTACAACGACCTTCTGATGAGGAAATTAGAGCCTTCACAACTGCAACAGTTGCTCAAGTCAAAAGCAACTATAATCTCAGAGGTAAAAATCAAGTAGGCAGCCCACATCAGCCAGAAGGTATTTCTGCAGGTCAGCTAGTACATGGTCATAAAGGAATTGAACCACAAAAAAGGTAGTGGGTTAATAATAAGCAGATTTTTAGACACAGAACAGGTCATGAATCCCAAGGATCAGAAAATAAAATCCCACAGGCTGAAGATCAAAGTAAAGGTTCCCAAGACAAGAATGATGATCAGGGAACTATGAAAGTAAGAGCTAAATCAGTTCAGGATAAAAATAAGATTGTGGATCAAGCTACAGCTGTTACACAAAATTATGCTCCATTTGATATAGCTCAGATCCTCTCTCAGGTAAAAGTCTCTGTTCCACTTATGGAACTGATGAAAGTGGAAGAAATCAAGAATAGGACAATATCCCTAATCTCAGGGGTACCTTTTCAAGCTAAACAAAATGTTCAAACCCAGGGTGAGAAACATGTCATGTGTAATGAAGAAGATGAGGCTCATGAAGTCTATTTAGGAATGACTATGACAAAATGTCCTTCACAAGTGGAACCATTTTATGTTTCCCTGGTTATAAATGGAAAAATAATCAGAAATTGTATGCTTGACTCTGGAGCATCTACAAATGTCATGCCTTTGGCCATCATGCAACAAGCTGGATTAAAAATTGACAAAGCATGTGGAAAATGTTATGCTATGGATGCCAGAGAGGTACCAGTTATTGGAATCATGAAGGATGTAGATTTCAAACTGGCAGCATTTCCTGAAAAGAGATATAAGATGAATATAACAGTGGTTGACATCAAGCCACAGTATGGTATGTTGTTGTCAAGAAGATGGGCAGCACTAATTGGTGGAAGTATGCAGCTGGACCTGTCATATGCCATGATTCCAATGAATGGCAGGGATGTTAAACTAATCAGAGAACAAAGATCATCAGAGACAGTAGAAGACCAAGAAACAGAGGAACAGGTATGCTTTGTAGACACTGACTGTGATAACTTCAAGGTTGTCTCAGATGATACAGAAGATAAAAAGAAAAATGCCTGCATTGAAGAATTGGATCAGCGAGGTCTGTGGACCATGTTTTTTGATGGAGCTTGTGCAAAAGAAGGCTCTGGAGCTGGAGTTGTTTTCTTGTCTCCAACTGGTAAGCTCCTCAAATTCTCTTCCTTGCTGAGGTTTGATTGCACAAACAACATTGCAGAATATGAGGCTTTACTCTTAGGCCTGAATATTGCTCTCAAACATGGAATTAAAATGTTAAGAGTATTTGGGGATTCTGAGCTGATTGTATCCCAAATTAGAGATAAGTATGCTTCAAAAAACAAAAGATTGAAACAATACAAGCATGTTGTTTGGGATACCATTGAACTATTTGATGCATTTTCAATAGGCTGGGTAGAGAGATCAAAGAATGTTATGGCTGATTTCTTAGCTAATGTTGCAATAAGGCTAGATGACATCACTCTGTCAGATGTTACAAATGTAGAAGTTAAAATTAGGCCTGCAGTTCCAGAAAATATATGCAGTTGGCAAGTGTTTAATGATGATAGGGACTTGTTGAAATTTTTGCATTGCATAGATGAATATGAGAATCAAGAGATTGATTTCCAAGCTTTTGTAGAGACTGTAAATGGAAAAGAAACTCTTGTGGGAAAAGAGATAATTCAGTTGAAGACTAACAAGATCCCTAGAGGGTTAGTAGCTTTGGAAAGAGCCTTTGACAGTAGAGACAAATTGATCACAAGGACATCCCCCACAAATAAGGAAGATTTAGAAGAAATAAATTTGGGGACATCTCAGGCCCCTCAGAAGGTATACATTGGTAAACAGCTCAAACCACACATTAGGAGTATGCTGATTGCATTACTGAAAAGGTATAAACATGTTTTTGCTTGGTCATATGAGGACCTAAAAGCCTATAGGGAAGATTTATTCCAGCATGAGATCCCATTGAAGCCTGAAGCTAAGCCATTTAGACAAAGGCAAAGACCTATTAATCCTACCTTAGCTCCCAAGATGCAAGAAGAACTCAAAAGGCTCAGGGAAGCTGGAATAATTGTGCCAATCAGGCATTCAACTTGGGTGTCTAACCTTGTCCCAGTCAGAAAAAAGAATGGTGATATTAGGCTTTGTGTTGACTTCAGGAACTTGAATGCATCCTCTTTAAAGGATAACTATCCACTGCCTAATATGGAAGCTATGTTGCAGAGAGTGACTGGTTGTGAACTCTTATCCATGATGGATGGATTTTCAGGTTATAATCAGGTGAAGGTAAAGGAATCAGAACAGTATAAGACCGCCTTCACCACTCCATGGGGAACTTATGTGTATGTTAGGATGCCCTTCGGACTAACCAATGCAGGTGCTACATTTCAAAGAGCAATGGATGTTGCTTTTGCAGGGTTGATTGATTCAATTCTGGCTGTATATCAGGATGACTTGACTGCTTACTCAAAGAAAGAAGAGCAGCATTGTTTGCATCTGGAGCAGATTTTCATAAGAGCACTAGAGTATGGTATTTCTTTAAATCCAAAGAAGTGTGCCTTTGGGGTAGTTGAAGGAAAGCTCCTAGGACATATTGTTTCCAAGGATGGAGTCAGGATAGATCCAGAGAGAGTGGCTGCTATTGATAGAATTCAAATGCCAAAAACTGTAAAAGGAGTTCAGTCCTTCTTTGGACAGATAAATTTTGTTAGGAGATTTGTTCCCAACTTTGCAGAAACCACAAGGAACATTTCCAAGATGATGAAGAAGGATGCAACTGTCCATTGGGAAAGGGAAGCAATAGAATCATTTCAGAATATCAAAGAGGCAATCAAGATGGCCCCTGTTCTTAAATCTCCTGATTTTTCTAGGCCATTCCAAGTATTTTCATTTGCTTCCTTTCATACTGTTGCTGCATGTTTGCTACAGAAAAATGAAGATGGTTTTGAGCAGCCCATAGCTTTCTTCAGTATGTCCTTACAGGCCTCTGAGTTGAAGTATGATATTATGGAAAAACAGGCATATGCACTAGTTAGAGCCATCAAAAGTTTCAGACCATACTTGGTAGGATCATATATAATTGCATATGTACCCCATGCAGTAGTCAAAGACATATTCACTCAGCAGGAGGTGACTGGAAGAAGGTGCAGATGGATAAACAAGCTGCAAGAGTTCAACATAGACATACAAGTTACCAAGTTGATAAGAGGACAAGGATTAGCCAAGATGATGGCACAATCAAACTTGGAAGCATGCCAAGTTAATGTAGTCCAAAGTGAGAGTGTAAATGTATCAGGATCTGAATGGTACAAGGATATTATCTACTACTTGCAAAATCTGAATTGTCCTTCCCATTTCAGTGACAGTCAAAAGAGGACTTTAAAGTTACATGCAATCAGGTATGTTATTGTTCAAGGTGAGCTATATTGGAAAAACCCTGATGGTGTGCTGCTGAGATGTGTGGATGAGGATATGGCTAACAATGTTTTGATTGATATGCATAAAGGATTGTGTGGAGGACATTATACTGCCCAAACAACAGCTCATAAAATTCTCAGGGCAGGATATTGGTGGCCCACTCTCTTTTCAGATGCACAAAAGTTAGTAAGGAAGTGTGACCCTTGCCAAAGATTTTCAGGAAAGCTGAAATATGATGGTGCTTTACCCCTCAGAACTGTAACTGTGGATGCTCCATTTCAGCAATGGGGAATTGACTTCATAGGGGAAATTGCAGACAAATCAAGTGGGGGACACAGTTGGATTTTGGTGGCAACTGATTACTTTACCAAATGGATTGAGGCCATTCCAACTAAGAGAGCTACAAGTAAGGTGGTGACAGATTTCATACTGGAAAATATCATCATCAGGTTTGGAGTACCATTCAAGATAGTCACCGATAATGCTATGTGCTTCAGATCAGGTGAATTTGTTGATTTTTGCAACAGGTATGGGATAAATCTATCATATACATCACCATATCACCCACAAGGGAATGGTCAAGCAGAATCAAGCAATAAAAGCATCATGAAAATTGTCAAGAGGATACTGGACAAGAACAAGAGAGCTTGGGACTCAAAATTAAAGTTAGCCATATGGGCTGACAGAGTGACAGTAAAAAGGGCTATTGGAATGTCACCCTTTGAGCTAGTATATGGTGCATTAGCCAGATTGCCCATGAACAATCTCCTACCAGTTTACAAATTCATCCAAGAGAATGATGAGGAGATTGAAGATTCCATGACAGAAAGAGTGAACCAGCTGGTTGCACTGGATGAAAACAGAAGGAAAGCCCACCAGATTAATCTCAAGAGACAACAAGATATGAAATATCAGTTTGACAGGAGAGCTATAAAGAGGAAGTTTCAAGTCAATGATCTGGTGCTCATTTGGAATGCAAAAGGTCAGGAAAAGGGTAAACATGGTAAATTTGAACCCTTATGGATGGGCCCATATCAGATTTGCAGTGCTCATGGGGAGGATTCTTACTTCCTCCAGGCCCTAGATGGTGAAGTTCTGGAATTGCCTGTGCATGGCCAATTCCTTAAGTTCTATTTTGCATAAATGACTTGTTGCTGTGCACATTTGTAAAAACATGTATGTAGTGTAAATGTCTTGTGCAGTTCGCGCTTTTTGGCTTTTTGCCTGGTCTGCCCGGAGATCTGGTTCTCGCTGCAGGTTTTCACCTGCACGTCCCCATTCGGAGCCAGTGTTAGCACTCATTTTGACCTGGAGGCTGATCTTTCATGTTTAGGGGGTTTCTTCATTGGAACCCTATATCTTCTTGCCCATTTTCCTAAGTGTTGAACCTCCTCGGCATTTTTCAGCTGCATCATCATATTTTCTTCGAGGAGGATGTCATCATCATCATGTTTGCTTCGATGGTGGTCAGCATCATCATGTTTTCTGTCGACTTGTCTTTCATCAGGATCATCATATTTCAATATCGGGTGATGTTTTGATATCATCCCGATCCTGCTGATGAGCTACAATGTGCCTTAGTTTTCTTGCGGAGGGTGATCTTTCAAGTATCCGGTGATCTTCCAATTATCACCCTGCCCTTTTATGATGATGATGTTGCCCCGATCTTCCGAAGGGGTTATTTTCTGAGTTGTTCGACCTGACCTATTTTTCTAAGGGTCGTCATCATCATCATCATATTTCCGGTTATCACCATGTTGCTTGCGAGGGTCATCATATTTTCTGCCTGCATGATCTTTCGCTGGGGTGATATTTTAACATCGGGTGATCTTTGTTAAGATCATCCTGATGATGCTGCTGGAAAGTTCTGAGTGTGACCCAATTTTTATCATGGTCATCATATTTTGGACGTCAGGATGATCTTAGTCAATATCATCCTGATGATGTTGTATCACTTCATGTTCGTTGTTTTGTCATCCTGATGATGATGGTATCAAGGAGATATCCGCCTGTCGGTTTCGTGCATTATCTAATGGAGGTGATCTTTTCAAATGTCTGTCATATTCATCTATCACCCCGATCTTACAGTGGAGCTATAGTGCAGCATGATATTTGTGCATCAGGATGATATTTCCAAATATCCGGTTATCTTCCGAATATCATCCTGATGCCAACATGTAGTGGTGATGTCATCAAGGTCTGGGGGGTCATATTTCTAACATTACTCATCTTATGAAGATCCCCCAATGTTGCGAATATGATGATGACGTCATCCGGATATGAGGAGGTGCGCAGTAGGCAGATATGCTGATGATGTCAGCAGGATATGACGATGACGTCATCAGGATGTTCATCGGCCAGACTTTTGGTATCGGCTAAGCAGGAGGATCTTCCTCCGATGGATCAGGTTGTGCCGATGAAGGTGATTATCATGCAGGTGATATTGCGATGATGATGCTGACGTCAGGGTGATTTTTTGAGCGACAGGATATCATGCTGTTGGAGGATGATGATGAACTCTTATACTAGTGTCGTCAGGAGCAAAAGCACCGACATCATATATGCTCATGACCTAGTATATAAAGTGTTAAAGAGGTCACCGCGGGGTGCATGTGGGATAATTGATATCCTGCATATTTGAAATATCATGACGATGTATCTTGGCGGGAAATGGTTGCGATCGACTGTCTGATGTTTTTCCCAAGGCCGCGGGTTGGTGCGCCATTAATGGCGATTGTTGCAGAGGTGTGGGCGATGGCGTGGACGGACCTGGTACCTGATTGAAGATCTGGATCCCTAGGCGGCGGCGCAAGGCTCGAGACCTTTTCCTGTCTCCTCTCCCCCTGCTGCATTGAATGTTTGAGCGCCATTTTTCTGATACTGTGTATCTAGCGGGATTTTTGGTCAACCATGTAAATTAATTGCTATGGTACACTACCTGGCTGTTATAAGCAGGAAGTGATACTCATTTGAAGGTTGTTGAAAGTTGAAGATTTTTGGCTCTGTAATTCAAAACAAGCAGATCTGGTTGCTCTGTACAGCTTAACCTGTGAGTCTATGTATCTCTTGTTGTATGTTTTGGCATGAACCCACTGATTTCATGATTAACCTTATATGAGAAATGCAATCTTAGCATGTGTTTTGTTAATTCTGTCTCCAGTATTGCATGTATTCTTCTTCTGAATCTGGATATTTGGGTAATGTTTAGATTCTAGAGCATAGAATTCCTATGTTGAATGTCTGATCTTTTAACTTCTGCTCAAAGGGTAGATTAAACTGTTTTCAGGTTGAACATTGGGAAGGGTATACTGCAGTAGGGATGCCATAAGTAGAGATAACTTAACACTCTTTATTGGGAGATATCTGTAAGGCAGGTATCACATATATCCCCCTGAAATCTAGTTTTAGTTGTTCATGCTGACCATTCACAGGTGTATGTCTACTGACTCCAGGCCCTGGATAGGCACCAATCTTGCTTTGTGTTTGAGTTACAACCAGGTCCAGCTTTGCATCCAAATTTAAAATCTAAACCTAAATCTAAAGCAATCTTTAGGACATTAGAATTAGTTTTAGGATCCTCAGTCCTCTGTCTACAACTGCAAATAGGCCCAAAGCTAGCCCCTTTGCTCTTATCTTTCAGTTTTGGTCTACTTACAGGAGGACTTATCTGCTTTCTGTCAGCATCCCAGCCTTGTCTGCATATCCTCATGGATGTTGAGTAGGGAATACCCCCTAGGTCTTGCAGAGCCTGAAGAAGAAGAGGAGATAAAATATAGAGTCTATCTCCTACACTGTTGGCCCCTGGCCCAGAGATCCTGTTGATCACTGATGGCTACCTTGTAGGGAAATCTGGGAATAAGCATCCAGTCTGGGAAAAAACCAACAGAGTGCCTCTACAATAACCTCTCTCAGTTTTTTATATCTCTGAGACATTTACCCGTGGTCAAAGGTTTTCCGCTGCCCCAAAAATCGTCAAAAGGAGGCAGTGTAAAGTTGCAAAGTGGTGTAACTTTTATCCTACTCCTGATGCGACCAAACTGACTATTCCAACGTGTCTGGATGGGTACATTTACACTAGGCATGGTCCTTTTTTTCACCCAAACATGTCGAAACAGTCTGAGCTACATTGTACCGACAATATCCCTGAAGAGTCCAAAGTGCAAAAATGCAACAATCTTTGACGAGATGTTACTCGAAAACCGTGTCACTTAGAAACATTATGTCTGAGGTAATGTGATCTCATAGAGTGCCTCTACAATAACCTCTCTCAGTTTTTAAATCTCTGAGACATTTGCCCGTGGTCAAAGATTTTCTGTTGCCCCAAAAATCGTCAGGAGGCAGTGTAAAGTTGCAAAGCATTGCTAAGAAATCCTCAATACTCAAACACTCCAATGAACTGAAGCAACTTCTTCTTAGGCACAAATGTAAGGGTACACAAGGGGAAAATGGTGCCTAGATGACTTAGTGCATTTCTATGGCTTCATTCACATGTTTAAATGTTTGAGAAACTCTCCTTTACTAAGCACTTGTCCTGATGTCAATGTTAAGCTTTATACCTCCTAAGCGCTCAATTAGGTGATGTCATTAGATACAACTTACCCTTAGGCACCAATGCAGCTTCTTCAATCCATCACACTTCTAGGTGCTCAAATTTGAGGTCTTGGCCTTATATCTTATTCCTAGGCGCAATTAGATGATCTTCCTAGATCTAGGTGCTCATGATGGTGGGAAATTACATGAAAGGGCACCTAAGTCCAATTTAACTTTGTATTTGATATTTTATGACTCTAATTGACTAGGAATGGCTCAATTTCTAAAGTGCTGACTCAATAATGTAAGTTTAAGGTCTTTTCCTCCTAGGCACCAATTAATGAGTTCACTAGATGCAATTTCTCCTGGACTTGAAGATTGTGAAAGAATTTGAAGCTTGGATGGATGTCTTCGAATGTTCGATGAAGAAGTGTTCCAACTTGAAAGGTCTTTTGAAGTGTAGATATTGATGATAACACTTTCCCTTATATGTGAAGTAGATGACTTCTTAAGGAGGCTTGAATGTATCAGAGGGACTTGAAATTGAATGGATGTCTTGGAATGCTTGATGATGATGAGAAGTTCCTTTAGAGCGGCTACATGCTGATCTTGAAGTGATGATTGATGAAGAATCTAGTTGATACTTGAAGATGGATGGAACTTGAAGTGATAGATGGAAGTCTTCGAACATGATCTAACTGGTGATGTCGTTGATGAAGAAGACTTGAAATATATCTTGTTGTGACCTCTTGGAGTAACTACCTCTTGAAGTGGTGTTTCCTTGGCAGTGATTACTTCCATCTTAACTCTCTGGCATGAATGAATGTGAAAGGCTCCTTTGGAGCAGCTACATGATGACTCTAGGTGACTCCAAGCTCTTGCTCCTACCTTTTCCTTCAATCTTCCTACAATACAAACCAAGAAACACATCAATCCTCATGATAAACATTTTATAACACAAAGGAATCCTCTTTAAACATGGAATAATCTTACTACAAATCTAGGCACATATATAGGTAAAAGGAAGAGCAAAGGGTGCCTAACACAAGTTGGTCCATATTTATCACTTTAAATGATTTCAAATAATTGTAATGGCTTAAAAAGGTCAATCTCCCTTAAGAGATTCATTCAAAAGGTGTGTTTCAATGCAATTTCTCCCTTAGGTGCCAGAATGGGTTTGTACTGATGGAGAGTGCGCCTAGAGTTAAATGTCTTTATACTTGCAATTTTGCAATTCTAAATGATGAGACATGTCTTAGAATGAATTCTATCTTTCAAGCGTTCACTCCAAAAGGTCATCTCATGCAATTTCACCCAAGGTGCTCATTGAGGTGTCCTCAAAGGCTAAAGCGCGCCTAACTCAATTGCCTTTATCTTTATCATTTTTGTGCTTTCAAAAATTGTAAATGACCTAGAGTGATCCTTTCTCTCAAGGCACTCACCTATTGATATGAAATCAAGTTATTTCCCTTAGGTGCAATTTTAGGCTTGTATGCGTGAAAAGTGTGCCTTACATCCTTAGGTGGTTCTTTTTAATTCTCAATGATTTCAATCAAATGCCAAGTGTCTAAGGAAGCTTTTGTCTTGAGATGATTAAATTTTGAGGTTCAAATCCCTTCCTCAATCAAGGCACAATCTGAGGGTTCTATAGATGAAAGTTGACTTCAACTTGGGTGCTCATTTGAGTTGGGAGGAGCTAGAATTTGCACCTAGATTGGAGATAGATATTTTGACTTATTTGATGATGGTCTCAAGTCTCTCTACCAAGGTGCATTTTGATGATGTTCTTATTTAAACTCTTATGAAGACTATCTCATCCCTAAGCGCTCATCCTCATGATTTTCATGCACTTAGACTTCAAGGTGCCAAAACTAGTAGGAAAATTCACAATGAGCGCCTTTGCTTTGGAAGAATTTCTTATTGATCATTAGGCACACTTTGGAGTTGATATGTACTTCCTTTACTTCCATGTACTCAATGCATCATAATTATTGTCAAATACTTCTCCAAGTTGATTGATAACATGCTTCTTGATGTTAAGATCCTTCATTCACTCCTTCTTCTTAGATCTAGGTGCTCATGATGGTGGGAAATTACATGAAGGGTGCCTAAGGTTCAAGATAGGTTCTTTCCACTCATCTTAACTTTCAATAATTGTAGTTGATCTCAAAAGACATCATCCAAAATGAGAAACCTCCAAGACTTGTCATTGCACGTTGATTTCCTCCAAAGCACCAATACAAGGTTCTTTTGAAGGCAAAGGGCGCCTAGGCTTATGGGGCTCAATTTGATGTATTTATTGAAAGCTCAAGGTGAATTGATGCTTATTAAAAATGCCACTTAGTCCTTCATTTGAATTATAGGCACCATTTCCTATTGACTTACATACTCCTCATGCTAGAACACCATAATAAAGTGGTTTACACAATAGGTGCGCTTCACTTACTAGAGGCTTGTTCTCCTTCCATCTTAGGTGCACTTTTATGGTGGAACAGGTGTCAATGGGCACCTTGTCTTAAATGAATGCTCTCTCCAAGTTGGGTGCCCTTTTGAGGCTTTATGAGTTACAAATTGCGCCGTAACCCTTCATGCTTGTTGCTCAATGTTTGAATGTTTAAGAAAGTCTCCTTTAGGCACTCATCTTAATAACTTTTTCTCAAGGCGCAATCATTCTAATGACTTGGATATTCATCCTAGTGTTTCAGGATATCAGGCTACCACACTTAGTCATTTTTAGGATCTCAAACATAAAGAATAACATGATGATTCATTTTTTTGTATTACATACAGTTGACATTGTATGCTACTAATAAAGAATATTAATATATTTTGTTCAACATGATGATTCATTTTTTTTTAAATACAACTTTTATCTTTTAGTTCCAAAATGAGGTTTAGGTGATAATTGAATAACAATAGCTAGCTTATTGGATCAACAAACATCCTATGTAATACAATTGGACTTTAAATATTTGAAGTAGCCATCTACAAATATCTATTCAAACGTGGATTTATAATGCAAGTATGGACGCCATCAATAAAAAAGATTTGTATTAACCAAATATCCATATAGGCATACATCAATATCTGTCGATATAAGTATAACATATATACAAAATAGCCATATAGGCTTACAAGAATGCCATATAGGCATACAATGTCAACTATATACAATACAAAATATATGTCCACAAATGCCATATAGGCATACAACAAAGGAACACAATAAAAAGTCATTCCCCTCTGGCTGGTGAAGAGAATAGATCACGATCAGCCTTTGATCTTCTAGGGGATGGAGATACGCATGTGGGTGATCTAATACGAACCTGAGGGCTGCTCCTTCTATTTAGTTCTTCCTGCATCTTTAGTTGTTACAATAAAAAGTATAGACATTAATATATAGAAATTACATGTTATAAAAAATAAAACGTTTAACAAAATAATCACTTACTGCTACCATATAATCTGTTTCCTCACTTGCCTCAGTAGTAGGAATAGGTTGTGGTGATGTCATGTCCTATAGAAACCATCCAGATAGAAATTAAACTTCAAATCAATAATCTTTTGATTTTTTAAAAATAGACAACTATAACAATGAATGTAAATTAAAATTTACTAATCTGCCTCATACCCCTGTCAATGCCATGGAGCTATGAATTGCAGAGGCCACACCATGCTCCATTGCCCTATGAACATGGGGAGGTGTCTCCACAACCTGCATCATATGAAAATAAAACAACATTATTCAATTACAAAAACTATAATAGTGATGCAAATCATGGCTCCTAACATACACACACGTTCATCTAAACATGGAAGTACACACAATAAAACACACAAGTCACATACAAAAATCTAGTAAGTACAATTCATTCATTAAACTATTTATTTTATTACCTTCGTAAAGTTTTGAAGTCCACCACCGCTGGCAGGTGTTGCCATGAAATCTACAATACTAACCTATTCAACATCCAAAATTAGATATTAGAATACCATTCATATAACGATGTTATTCACATGTAATATTTATAATTGTTTACTAGTTACATACCCCGACAGTAGATGATCTAGTGTAAAATGCAGGTGGAGAACCACCGAAAACTACATCGACGCTATGACAATGAAATTTCATTAAAATCATCAATTTTAATTAGTTAATCTTGCATTTCAAAAATAAAATTTAATAAATTAAATTCAATAAACTTGCTAATATTTACCTAAGTATTAAGGCTGAAAGTCTCACTCAGGAGGGTATCTGTCATCACCATCTACTCAGCTGCAGATGTAGCATGTACACCTGTGTCCTGACTATCCATAGGGTCATAACCACAGGCTGACCCGCAAGCCTGAAAAGCATGGGGTGGGACTCTACTCCTCACACTATCTCCCAACCCACTCTGTACTGCAGGACTAGCATGCTCTATGATGCTCTGGGTCAAGGCACTAATGGACTGAAGTGTATCGACCTCAACACTCTCCTTCACAATGGAAGGGATAGAAACATGTTCATGGGCTGGTCTGCTGATTACTCATCTCACTACCCGTTGTGGGTCAAGACGTGCCCCTGGTCTATCTTGTGCTGACCCCCCACCTCTACCCTGGAAGTCCCGCATATCAAAATAGTTAGGCACTTTATTGAGGACAAACTCGCAGTAGAGTTTCCTCAAAAAGTATTGCAGGACCTCATTATTATTGCATGGAGGACAGTCAAAAACCATCCACCACCTCTGCCCAAAATTATCCCTTATCGCTTGGTTGTTGCACCAATGGATAGGGAACCTCTTGCATGTAATGGGTGGAGGTTGATTTTTTTGTGGGTTTGTGAAAATTGAACACAAGTCTAATTTTGTGATTTATAATTTTTTCACATCTTGGTATGACAGCTTGTCTGCATAATAATCTCTAAACTCTCTCCTCTTATCCGTTGATGAAGGGGGTAAATCATAAAACACACAATAATAGAAATTGAACACAGAGAATAGAACTTTCTTTTATTGATCTGGGCAACTCATTACATTACAGAAGCTTAATTACAATCAGAGGATTCAGTCCTCTATAGGCTGCAACACACTACAGCTACCATCACCAGGCTCTGGAATCTTCCGCCTTCTGTAACCCCCAAATCAGCAAGGGTTTCTATTTTCCAGCCTATTCTTGACTCTACACTTGCCCCCTTAACTCTCCTACTACCCAGGGTTCCCAAAAATAGTTATTAATAGCCTTTTTGGCGGCCAACAACCTAATTTCGAATTCTGCATCTCCCTCCAAAAATAGGTCAACTTCCGGGAGCCATAACTTTTGATCCGGGACTCCGATTGACGAACTGTTTTATGCGTCAAAAAGCTCGTGGAGTGCTCTACGTGCTAAGAACTAGCTCTGCCGGTTCCGGCCATTTTTGGGCCCGTACGGGGCCGTTTAGTGCCTCAAACCTGAGTTTGAATAATTTTTAGGCATTTTTCAGGAAACAAAAACTTTAATATCTTTCAGCTCGCAAATGATCTTCATATGATTCCTTCACCAAAGGTCTTATATTTCCGTTATGTAACTTCCTGTAAATTTTGACTTCATTCCATGCCCAAATGCAAACTTTCTAAAAATAGCAGTTTACTATTTTTAGCAGTTTGGGAAAACTGAAAGTTCTACATTATTATTCAGGCGATTATGGGACCAGAACCATAGATTTTGAGAAGAAATGGGTAGAACATCAACAATTTTGAAACACTTTTTTTTTGGGTGATACAAGATTGCCCTTACACCACTGGATGCTCCTACATCAGACACCCAGGGTAATTTGAGAAGTGACCTTGTCACGTCTCAGGTGTTTGTGTGAGGAAAACCCAAACAGTCAACCTCTGCCTTAAACAACCAAGAAGAATCTTGAACAGGCCTTCCTTTCCATTTCACTAGATATTCTTTATATTGCCTATTTCAAGTACTCCTTCCCACACGGCTATCTAAGATCTCTTCTATCTCCTCTATTGAAGTAGATGCCAGAATACTCCACTGCACTTCTATTGGTCCATCCTCTGTTCCACCTTCATGATATTCTGTTAAATCAGTAATGTTGAAAACAGGGGAAATGTTGATCCCACTCAGCAGCTCTACCTCATATGCATTTCCAGAATCATGCTTCTTCAAGATTCTGCATGGTCCAAATTTCTTCGTTTTTAATTTATGGTATGTTCCAATAGGGAACCTTTCTTTTCTCAAGTGAACCATGACTTCATCTCCCACCTGGAACTCCGTATACCTCCTCTTCTGATCCGCCTTAGCCTTGTACTGAGTAGTCATCTTATTAATGTGCTTTCTCACCTCTTCATGCAAATTCTTCATATGTTCTGCAAAGTCTTCAGCCTCGGCACTTGTCTTTTCTCTCGTATCCAGATTCCTTAACTCTAAAGCATTTCTTGGACTATTGCTATATACAATCTGGAATAGTGATTTACCAATACTCCTATTGACAGAATTGTTGTAAGCAAATTCTACCTGTGGTAAAATCAAATCCCATCCCTTGGGCTTATCTCCTACCAAGCATCATAGTAGGTTACCCAAACTCCTATTCACCACTTTAGTTTGTCCATTAGTCTGTGGATGGTGTGCAGAACTGAACTTCAAGTCTGTCTTCAACTTCTTCCACAATGTCCTCCAGAAATAACCAACAAACTTGGTATCTCAGTCTGAAACTATGCTTTTTGGTAGACCATGTAGTCTCACCACTTCCCTAAAAAATAACTCTGCAATATGAATAGCATCATTAGTCTTCTTACAAGGATTAAAATGTGCCATTTTTGAGAATCTGTCCACCACCACAAAAATAGAATCATGTCCTCTCTGTGTCCTTGGTAAACCAAGAACAAAATCCATACTGATATCATCCCAGGTCTTCTCTGGTATAGGTAATGGGTGGTACAACCCTGTATTCTGACTTGTTCCTTTTGCCATCTGACATACTCTGCAACTTTGCACAAACTTCCTCACATCCTACTGCAACTGTGGCCAATAATAATTTTCACTAACAATTGAAATGGTCTTATCTCGACCAAAGTGTCCAGCCAATCCTCCACTATGCTTCTCTTTAATCAGGTTCTCTCTCATGGAACTCCTTGGAATGCACAACTGGCTTCCTCTAAAAAACATGCCATCTTGGATTATAAAATCCAACCATCTTGTCCTGTCTAAAGTAATAGGCTCCAGACAAGCTTTCCAAGCCTCTGTAAAATCTGGATCTTTAGGATACAAACTTTTGAGCTCATCGAACCCAACAACCTCTATCTTCATTTCTGTCAACAAATTTTGCCTTCTACTCAAGGCATCTGCAACTCTGTTGGACTTCCCACTCTTGTGCTTCAAAACAAAAGTATAACTCTGCAAAAACTCAACCCATTTTAAGTGCCTTTGGTTCAACTTTCCTTGACTATTAAGATACTGCAAAGCCTGATGATCAGTATATAAAACAAACTCTTTTGGTAACAAATAATGTCTCCATTTCTTCAAAGCCTGAACTATTGCATAAAATTCCTAATCATAAACAGAATACTTTTTCTTGGCATCATTAAGCTTCTCACTAAAATAGGCAATGGGCTTACCTTCTTGGCTCAAAACAGCTCCTATACCACTACCACTGGCATCACAATCTACCTAAAATACCTTATTGAAATCTGGAAGTGCCAAAACAGGTTGTTCTACAACTTTCTGCTTTAATGTATCAAAGCTCTTGTCTACCCCTTTAGTCCATCTAATCTCTTTTCTATTCCCTCTCATTGTTTCAGTTAGGGGTACACAAATGCTACTGAAATTCCTGAATAAATTTCTGTAAAAACTTGCCAAACCATGAAAAGATCTTACCTCCGTTGCACTCCTTGGTGTAGGACACTCAATGATAGCCTTTACTTTTTTTGGGTCCATCTTAAGACCTTCCTCTGAGACAACAAATCCCAGGTATACCAACTCCTTCTTTGCAAAATTGCATTTCTTTAGATTAATCAACAACTTCTCCTCCCTCAGCTTCTCTAGAACTCTTCTGATATGCATCAAATGCTCATCCCAAGTCTTACTGAAAATTAAAATATCATCCAAATAAACAATAACAAAACTTCCCAAAAATTCTTTCAATACCTCGTTCATGAGCCGCATGAATGTGCTCGGTGCATTGGTTAGCCCAAATGGCATGACTAACCACTCATACAAACCTTCCTTTGTCTTGAAGGCTATCTTCCATTCATCCCCTTCTCTAATACGGATTTGGTGATACCCACTCTTCAGGTCAATTTTTGTGAAGTACTTGGCTCCACTCAAACAGTCCATGATGTCATCCATTCTTGGCAATGGAAATCTATACTTGATCATTATCTTATTGATGGCTCGAGAGTCTGTACACATCCTCCATTCTCCATATTTCTTTGGTGCTAGTACTACAGGTACCGCACATGGACTTAGGCTCTCCCTTATCAGTTCCTTCCTCAACAACTCCTGAACTTGTCTGTTCAGCTCTTCATTCTTTGCAGGGGTCATTCTATGGGCTGCCTTGTTTGGCAAACTAGCTCCTGGTATCAAATCTGTTTGATGACTTATCTTCCTTACTGGTGGTAAACCTTCTGGTACATTATCAAAGATAATATTCTGAAACTCTTCCAACATATCTGAAACTTCTGCTGGTACATCTTCACATTTCTCTTGACTAATCTTAGGAATCAATGCAAAGCAATGATGCTCATGCTTCATACCCTCCAAAAATTTCCTACCATCTACCAAACAAATTCTGGCAGTACTACATACCTTTTCTTCCACCTCCTTCAAGGGCTTCAACTTATGATGAACTCCATCCTTTGTTAGGGAACATGTGTTTGCACGGCCATCATGGACAGCGCTCCTATTATACTGCCACGGCCTCCCCAACAGCATATGACATGCATCCATCGGTATGATATCACACAGCACCTCATCATGGTAGTCACCAATCTTGAACTTCACTAAACACTGCTCATTGACCAAAGCTCTATGGTCCTTCTGCAACCATGCAATCTGATATGGATGTGGATGCTTTCTTCTTGTCAACTTCAACTTGTCAACCATCTCTTCTGAAACCAAATTATCAGTGCTTCCACTGTCAATAATAATATCACAACACTTACCCTCACATTTGCACCTTGTGCGGAATAAATTCTTCCTCTGATTGGGTTCTTTCTCCTCATTCAACAAGGTTCTTCTGACAACTAGGGTTTCTCCCCTTTCAACATCTTCAGAATGCTCAGAATGTACATCTTCATCTACATGTGCAACTCGTGCATTACCTTCAGGTCTTCTATTTGTCCTTCCTTGATGTTGCGGACACTCATATGCTCGATGCCCTTCTTCTCCACATTAGAAACAGGCTCCTCTAAAACCTCCTCTTCCAGGTCCTTGCCCAGGTCTGCCTCCTCTTTGATCACCATTGTTCTGGTCACGAGGGCGGTAGGTATTATCCCTTCTTTGATTTCGACTGGTGCCTGCTTCTTCACTTTTCTTTTGATCTTCATTACGGCCTCCATAGGGTCTTCCACCAGTCCTTCCACCTTGACCTCTTCCCCTTTGCTTGCTATCAAATCTTTTGTTCAACTTTTCTTCCACCTTCAGGGAAAACTGGTACGCATCTTCTATGGTGGTCATTCTGACTAGGCTCAACTCCTCTTGAATACTCGGCCTCAACCCATTAATGTAATGGGCTACCTTCTCCTTGTTGGGCTCTGCATGACCTGTCCTGATAGTAATTTTATAAAACTCTTCTGTATACTCCTTAACAGATTTGTTACCTTGCTTTAGTCCTTGCAGCTTCTTCAGCAACTCCATCTCATAGTCCACAGGAATGAACTGCTTCTTTAGTTTCTCCACCATCCGATCCCATCTAGTGATCTTTGTTTTTCCTCTTCTGTTCCTCTCTAATTGGACCTCCTTCCACCAAATATTGGCATGGCCCTTCAACTTTGTTTTTGCAAACTTAACCCGATCTGGGTCCTCCACATCTTCATACTCAAAATACTCCTCTATGTCATTGATCCAATTAATAAGCTGTTCTGGATTCAAATCTCTAAAATATGTAGAAACTTTGATCCTAGGCCTCTTTCCAATCTTCGAAATGACCCTCAACAACCTTACTTCTACAGCATCTTCGGCAGCTTCTTATTCTTCCTCAGATAGCTCTTCTTCAACTTCATCTTCACTTTTTTCTCTTGTCCTCGGCTCAAACCCTCTTCGTAGCTCCTCTTGCAATGCATCGATTTGCCTTTGTAGGGATCTAAAACCCTCTTCTATCAAAGCATTCCTCCCAACATGATTTCTTCATGGAGGCATCTTGGTCTCCGCAGCAAACCTACAACCTCAGGTCCTGGTGCAAACTGCCTCACAGTCGGCGATCTGTCTACACACTTAGGAACCCTCGCTCTGATGCCACTTGATGAAGGGGCTAAATCATAAAACACACAATAATAGAAATTGAACACAGAGAATAGAACTTTCTTTTATTGATCTGGGCAACTCATTACATTACAGAAGCTTAATTACAATCAAAGGATTCAGTCCTCTACAGGCTGCAACACACTACAGCTACCATCACCAGGCTCTAGAATCTTTTGCCTTCTGTAACCCCCAAATCAGCTAGGGTTTCTGTTTTCCCACCTATTCTTGACTCTACACTTGCCCCCTTAACTCTCCTACTACCCAGGGTTCCCAAAAATGGTTATTAATAGCCTTTTGGCGGCCAACAACCTAATTTTAAATTTTGCATCTCCCTCCAAAAATAGGTCAACTTCCGGGAGCCATAACTTTTGATCCGAGACTCCGATTGACGAACCGTTTTATGCGTCGGAAAGCTCGCGGAGTGCTCTACGTGCTAAGAACTACTTTGTTGGTTCCGTCCATTTTTAGGCCTGTACGGGGCCGTTTAGTGCCTCAAACCTAAGTTTGAATAATTTTTAGGTATTTTTCGGGAAACATAAACTTTAATATCTTTCAGCTCGCAAATGATCTTCGTATGATTCCTTCGCCAAAGGTCTTATATTTCTGTTATGTAACTTCTTGTAAATTTTGACTTCATTCTGTGCCCAAATGCAAACTTTCTAAAAATAGCAGTTTACTATTTTTAGCAGTTTGAGAAAACTAAAAGTTCTACATTATTATTCAGGCAATTATGGGACCAAAACCACAGATTTTGAGAAGAAATAGGTAGAACATCAACAATTTTGAAACACTTTTTTTTTAGGTGATACAAGATTGCCCTTACACCACTGGATGCTCCTGCATCATCCGTCCAACTAGTTATTTGCTTGCTAATTGAATCTACATTTGATAACATAGATTGAAGAGATTCAACAAGCATGGACCTATGCAAGGTTGAAGTGGAAGGATCTTTCAACCTTGCAATTATATCTTCAATTTCTTTTTTGTTTTTTTCAATTTGCCCCATTATATTTTCTTATGTTCCAGGGGCATGTCAAGGAATGGATGGAGGAGGTTGTTGTGCTGTAGGTATTTTCTCCTCAGGATTTTGTGGATTTTGAGGAGGAGGAGGAGGAGGTACATTAACATTTCCTAACAATTAATGAAATATACATAAAAAATCAACTCAAACCTACCTATTTAGAAACAAATTCAAACAAAAAAATAAATATAACTCACTCCTTTGGCGTGCTCGACGTCGTGGCGGCATTTTGGCGACGAATCAATAAGATTTTTGTGTTGAATTGAGTTTTACAAAACTTGGGCGCGCTTCCTAGGGTTTGCAGGCCGCAAGGATAGAGGAGAAGAAAGAAATGAAATGAGATAGATAACTTTTTTTTTAATTTATAGCAAGTCAAAACGCGCTCACGTTATAATGCGAGTGCGTTATGGCTTCGTTTTGACGAGCCTTAGGCTCGTCATTACCAAGCCATAACGTGAGCGTGATATAACACGCTCACGTTTTGTATTTTTTTTTAAAAAATAATTTGGCCCCCCATCTTTTTGCACTTACCCACCTATTTGTTTTAATAATGAATTAGAAGCATCAATTTTTCCAACAGGGTAAGAATACAAAAATTTACTATTTTTAGTAATCAGAGAAATGGTGTAGGCCAAGATTTGTGTCTTTTGATACCCATTTGCTTGAATAATGATTCAAAACCTTCAAAGTTTCCAATGGGCTAAGAATACCAGAATTTACTATTTTTAATAAGTCTTTATCAGAGAAGCGATTGAGCTCAAAGATTTTCCTAATTTTTTAAAATTTATGTTTTTGGACACCCATTTCCTTGGATAATGATTCAGAATCTTCAATGTTTCCAACAGACTAATAATACCAGAATTTACTATTTTTAGTAAGTTTTTATCAGGGAAGTGATTGAGCTCAAGATTTATGTTCTTGGATACCCATTTGCTTAAATAATGATTCAAAACCTTCAAAGTTTCCAATGGACTAAGAATACCAGAATTTACTATTTTTAGGTCTTTATCAGAGAAGTGCTTGAGCTCGAAATTTTTCTAAATTTTCAAAATTTGTTTTTTTGGATACCCATTTACTTGAATAATGATTCAGAACCTTTAAAATTTCAAACGGCATAAGAATACCAAAATTTATTATTTTTAGTAAATCTTTATCAAAAAAATGGTTGAGCCTGAAATGTTTTACAATTTTTTAAATTTTTGTGTTTTTGGATACCCATTTGTTTGAATAATGATTCAGAAGCATCAAAGTTTCCAACAAGCTAAGAATACTAGAATTTACTCTTTTTAGTAAGTGATTATCAGAGAAGCAGTTTAGCCCAAGATTTGTGTTTTTTGATATCTATTTGCTTGAATAATGATTCAAAACTTTTGAAGTTTCCAACGGGCTAAGAATACCATAATTTAATATTTTTTATAAGTCTTTATCAGAGAAACAATTTTGCTCAAAATTTTTTCTAATTTTTCAAAATTTGTGTTTTTGGATACCCATTTGCTTGGATAATGATTCAGAATCTTCAAAGTTTCCAACGAACTAAGAATACCATAATTACTATTTTTAGTAAGTCTTTATCAGGGAAGTGGTTGAGATCAAGATTTTTGTTTTTGGATTCCCATTTGTTTGAATAATGATTTAGAAATTTTAATGTTTCCAATGGGCTAAGAATACTAGAATTTACTATTTTTGGTAGGTCTTTATCAGAGAAGCGGTTCAGCCCTAAATTTTTTTAAAATTTTCAAAATTTATGTTTTTGGATACCCATTTTGCTTGAATAATATTTCAGAAACTTCATAGTTTCCAACAGGGTAAGAATACCAAAATTTACTATTTTTAGTAAGTCTTTTTCAGAGAAGTGATTGACCCCAAAAAATTTATTAATTTTTCAAAATTTGTGTTTTTTGATACCCGATTTGATTGAATAAAGATTTGAAACCTTCTAAGTTTCCAATAGGCTAAGAATACTAGAATTTACTATTTTTGCTAACTTTTTATTAGAGAAGCGGTTGACCCCAAGATTTGTGTTTTTGGATACCCATTTGTTTGAATAATGATTCAAAACTTTCAAAGTTTCCAACGAGCTAAGAATACTAGAATTTATTATTTTTAGTAAGTCTTTATCATAGAAGCGATTTTGCCAAAAAATTTTCCAAATTTTTCAAAATTTATGTTTTTTGATACCCATTTGTTTGAATAATGATTAAGAACCTTCAAATTTTCCAACGCTAAAACTACCAGAATTTACTATTTTTAGTAAGTTTTTATTAGAGAGGTGGTTGAGCCCGAGATTTATGTTTTTGAATACCCATTTGATTGAATAATAATTTAACCATTCAAAGTTTCCAACGAGATAAGAATATCAGAATTTACTATTTTTTGTAAGTCTTTATCAAAGAAGTGATTCAGTCCAAGATTTGTGTTTTTGGATACCCATTTGCTTGAATAATGATTCAAAAGAATCAAAGTTTCTAACACGCTAAAATACCAAAATTTACTATTTTTAGTAAGTCTTCATCAGAGAAGTGGTTGAGTCCAAGATTTGTGTTTTTTGATACCAATTTGCTTAAATAATGATTCAAAACCTTCAAAGTTTCCAACGGGCTAAGAATACAAGAATTTACTATTTTTAGTAAGTCTTTATCAATAAAGTGGTTGAGCTTGAGATTTGTGTTTTTGGATACCCATTTGCTTGAACAATAAGTTAGAATTTTCAAAGTTTCCAATGAGCTAAGAATACAAGAATTTACTATTTTTAGTAGGTGTTTATCAGATAAGCAGCTAGGACCAAAAATTTTCTCAATTTTTAAAAATTTATGTTTTTGGATACCCATTTATTTGAATAATGATTCAGAACTTTAAAAGTTTCAAACATGCTATAAAAATACTACAATTTATTATTTTTTAGTAAGTTTTTATCAAAGAAGCGATTGAGCCCGAAATGTTTTTCTAATTTTTGAAAATTTGTGTTTTTGGATACTCATTTGCTTGAATAATAATTTAGAACCTTCTTAGATTCCAATAGGCTATGAATATCACAATTTACTATTTTTAGTAAGTCTTTAACGGAGAAGCGGTTGAGCTTGAAATTTTTCTCTAGTTTTTAAAATAATTATTTTTGCATACCCATTTGCTTGAATAATGATTCAGAATTTTAAAAATTTCCAATAGTCTAAGAATACCAAAATTTACTATTTTTAGTAAATCTTCTTTAGAGAAGTGGTTTGAGCCAAATTTTTTCTCAATTTGTTGAAATTTGTGTTTTTGGATACTGATTTTTACTAAGTCTTTATCAGAGAAGCAGTTGACCCCAAGATTTGTGTTTTTGGATACCCATTTGCTTGAATAATGATTTAGAACCTTCAAAGTTTCCAATGGGCTAAGAATACCAAAATTTACTATTTTTAGTAAGTCTTTATCACAGAAGCGATTTAGCTCGAAAATTTTCCCACTTTTTTAAAATTTGTGTTTTTAGATACCCATTTGCATGAATAATGGTTCAAAATCTTCAATATTTTGAACGGCATAAAAATACCAGAATTTACTATTTTTAATAAGTGTTTATCAGAGAAGTGGTTGAGCCCAAGATTTGTGTTTTTGGATACCCATTGGCTTGAATAATGATTTAGAAGATTCTAAGTTTCCAAAGGGCTAAGAATATAAAAAATTACTATTTTTAGTAAATATTTGTCAGAGAAGTGATTGAGCCCGATATTTGTGTTTTTGGATACATATTTGCTTGAATAATGATTCAGAATCATCAAAGTTTCCAACAGGCTAAGAATACCAGAATTTACAATTTTTAGAAAAGTTTTTATATGAGTGGGGTTGAGTCCAAGATTTATGTTTTTTGATACCCATTTTCTTGACTAATTATTCAAAACCTTTAAAGTTTCTAACAGACTAAGAATACCAGAATTTACTATTTTCAATAAGTGTTTATCAGATAAGCGATTGAGCTCAAAAATTTGACTAATTTTTCAAAATTGGTGTTTTTGAATACCCATTTGCTTGGACAATGATTCAGATTCTTCAAAGTTTCTAATGGGCTAAGAATACCAGAATTTACTATTTTTAGTAAGTATTTATCAAGGAAGCGGTTGAGCTCAATATTTGTGTTTTTGGATACCCATTTACTTCAACTATGATTCAGAACCTTCAAAGTTTCCAAAGGATAAGAATACTAAAATTTACTATTTTTAGTAGGTGTTTATCAGAGGAATAGTTGAGCCCAAAATTTTTTCCAATTTTTTAAAATTTGTGTTTTTGGATAACCATTTCCTTGAATAATGAGTCAAAACCTTTGAAATTTCAAATAGCCTAAGAATACCAGAATTTATTATTTTTTACTAAATCTTTATCAAAAAAGCAGTTGACCCTGAAATGTTTTCTAATTTTTCAAAATTTGTGTTTTTAGATACCCATTTGCTTAAATAATAATTTAGAACCTTCAAAGTTTTCAATGGGCTAAGAATACAAGAATTTATTATTTTTAGTAAGTCTTTATCAGAGAAGCGGTTGAGTACAAGATTTATGTTTTTTGATACCCATTTGGTTGGAAAATGATTCAGAACCTTCAAAGTTTCCAACTAGCTAAGAATACCAAAATTTACTATTTTTACTAAGTTTTTATCAAAGAAGCGATTAAGCCCGAGATTTAATTTTTTTGAATACCTATTTGATTGAGTAATGATTTAGAACCTCCAAAGTTTTGAATAGGATAAGAATCTAATGCCTCCCTGGTCCTGGCCTAACCGAGGTGTCACGAAGGTATGAAATTCAAGCTTTACATGATATTGTGTTACTAACATTTTGTTAGGTTAGATTCCATGATTAGATTAGGTGTACATGTGGAGAGGATGACACCTTGACATTGGCATAATACGCGAATGATCACGGATGTTGGAATCCTCCGTTGTGGACCATTCTTGCCTCGGCTATTATATGATACGTACATGCAAACGTTATAACCTGTTTGAAGTGGTGCAGGTACCAGGCACCGACTCCACCTGGCTACACAGGTCTGAGCGTGCCTAATGCCCCAATGGTGGGAAGGTGGAGATGACACATTGGCCATATACCAGCTTAGTCTTGTCATCGTCTCTATGTTGAGATGAGTTTCTGATGTCATGTATTACCTCTGACACCATCGGGTTATTGCTTGATTATTCTATCATTCTGTGAGTCAGTTCCGTATGATTTTTGTGTTGAGTTAGTCCTTGTGGGTTGCTGTCGGATGTTTTGTTATTTGTAATTTTATTCGGCATGGTGTTAGAGAATTGAGCTCGTGCCTTGTTCTGTATGGTTTTCTCGAGAGGATTTTATAAGCCTTGGTCTTCCTTGGCTACTTTAATTAAATTGGGAACAATGAGGAATACCTTGATTTCCTAATTTCACATGTGCTTGATGCATGAGCCCACACTTGGAGTACTAATTCAATGTTCATCTCAATCTCTCAACACATGTTCTGCACTTCAATTTCAATTCAAACTCCCCAATTCTCTATATCTATTAATTCATTTCAACTGTATAAATACAGTTCTTAAACTATACTTCTCAAGCCTGTTAGATTCAGTTGCCCCAAACAACCTTCCAAGTGCATGCTTATGCATATTCATAAGTTCATTTTATTGAAGTCTTTCAATAAATATTACTCTTCTCATTGCCTTATCTGCCTAGACAACACTAGAGTTATTTTAGCCTAGAACTTGTGTATACCATAAACTTTTTGATTCCTAGTGTTACAGATTTTAAATCCTAGGTGCCAACCCATCGGTTTTGTCAATACCTCCAGCTTAGTAAGGGATTCGTGAGAGCATTGTAGTACTCAATTATTCTTTTTTGATTTACTATTCAAATTAAGCATGTATAGAAGAGAGTGTTATTCTTCTCTCGAGGCTCTTTGCCAAATGAGCCACGTGCCTTATTGGCACTTCCACTATTTGCATGTTGGTCTTATCGAGGCTTTTATTTGGGGACAACTCTTTCTATTCGGGATTTTTTTTACTTTTCATGGTTCCGATGTCTGGAATGCAACCCGATAGCCATGCGGGTGATAAAGGAGTGCTACGGCTATCTTTTCGGGGGGGGGGCTACACCTAAATGTTTACACAACTCAACAAGGGAGAGCCACAAGCGGGGATCTGGGAGGCAGCATTCGAACCCGGCTTGGAATCTTCAACCAGTCTAGTGTTCAAAACCAGGTTCTTTTGTTCTACATCATATTTCAGTATTAGTTTGTGAGTTGTTAAATGCATTTACCTGAAAATCTCGATGGCTCCTCGATGAATCTACTTTTTGCATTATCTATATTTCCACATTTCGCATGCATGTCTGCCAGGATAGTTGCACTAGACATTTATCTATTATGCTTAGGCGATACCCATGCCCTGCTCCAAATGCCCTTTTGGCATAGTTGTGGATCTGACCCCTTCTCAATGAATCCATTTGGTGCAGATCCTGCAATCGGTGCATCCCTATCTTCCATGATAGACATTATCTATTCCTTCAACTTTTCAAAACCTCCTTTGTCTTTAGATGCTATCTGCCTTCGTTTCCAAGCCATTTTCTCTAATATTGCATGGGAATCTTATGCCCTTAAAAATAATTTGTCTTCTGACTATTTTAGAGTTAGTGGTTATTGCATGTTGAAAGATATCAGGGTTTGAGCAAAAGGCGTAACCAGAGAGTTTGACTATAATATTACCTGTCGATTTAGTCAGAACGTTGGCAAATTATGCACCCAAAACTCAAGCAAGGCTGCATTAAAGGATGTTTTCAGAGGTGATGTCTCTTGAGACATTTGTCAACTTTTATTGCACTCTGTCTGCACTTCTACATTTTGCATGCCCTATCTTTTGGTAAATCCATATTCTGTAGTCACTAAATGACTTCTCTTTCAGGCTTTTTGTCAAACAGTTTGCGTGCAATCTGTTGGGCCACCCCTTCTATCATAGTGTCCATAGGTGACTTCTCCTGGAGGCATTCAGTCATATAGTTCGCGCGCCTTGTCAGTGTTTCCACACGATGCTTATATGTCTACCAGTCTTTTCACCTGTAATATCTGAGAAAAACCCATCACTATTTTTATGGGTAGAGTTTAGGGGGTCCTCAGGGTAGTCAGCACTCTTGAGAAGAGCAATCATGTACACATAATAATCATCTGTAGGTTTAATGCAATAAGGGTTACAACTGGGATTGAAGTATGCACAGTGCTCTTCCAATTCACCACCGTAGGTTTTATACCTGCTAATTGCATTTGTTTGTTAGTTTCTAAAATCCTCTATAGGAAATCAATTCGCACCTGTCAATTGCCTTTGTTTGGAAGCTACTAAACTCTCTTCAATGAATCCTCTTGATTGTGTTTGCCTGATGGTTTCTAAGTCTTTAAAACAATTCCACTTTGGGCATATTCTGCAACCGTGACATTTCATGACTCCACATCTCTATGAGGCAATTACATTTATTTAGAAGTTTCTATGCCAAATCTGTCAAAAGGTTCTCATACCCATTCGATGTTTCTACATTTTCTTAAAAGTTTATATGCCAATCTGCCTCGTGCTTTACCCTAGATAAATTTGTATTTGGAAGAGGCGAATTACCTGGTCGTTCTCTTTCCTTGTTTTAATCTTTCACATGCATTTGTTTGGAAGTTCTTAAGCCTTCTGCAGCGTTAGCACTTACAACTGTTTGCAGGTCTCATGAATTTTACCCTCGGGTTTCGACGTTTTGCATGCCAGTTAAATAGTCTGTGTCTGCGCGTATGCCCTGTTTACCTATTTCCATTGCCTTTTCAAGCCGCCTTCCTTTTGGATGAGATTGGTAATGACAAGGAGAGCAAGCAAACACACAAGTGTCAAGGAGATTTTTATTTCATGTTTCAAGCTGTTCACTGTGTTGTTTTGCTGCAAACCTTTTCATTATAATGAGATGGCTACTAACCCTCCATTGCTCTTACCAGTGGCATTGGAGGAATTTTGAGCTTAAGTTAATGTTGATTTCCAGCCTATTTTAATGAATCCTTGCTTAGGCTATGAAGCTTTGCTTAGCAGGAACACTGAAAGCGCATTGCTGGCACAGTGCACCTAAGTAGCAGGTAAGGATTTAATCAAACTCATTATTCATGCCATAAATCTATCATAATTAACATTCTTAATACTTCTCACGACTGTAAGGAGGATTTTAGTCTATTTATGCACTTCATTTTTGAATAAGCTGCCTATTAATGCTTGAATAAATTATATTTCATGTAGTTAGTGGAATTCAGATTTACACCTTTCCATTGCATTCACATGAAAGTTTCTGAAGCTAAATAAACAAATCCATTTCATGATTATCCTAAACCCTAAACCTAGGAATCATTGAAGACCATTTGAATAACATTCATCATTGAGCATTATCAGATCATTGCATCAGCCTACATCATCCCGAGTCCATTTCATGCATGCGTCTTGTTCTCAATCATTGTTCTGAAGCCATTGAATCAATCTAACTAGGGGTCTAATTGAGAGCATGACACTTGCGATTTAGCAGATTCTCCAAATATGTTTCTAAACACTGTGAGTTCCTTGCCAAATTCAAATATCAAATGATTGAGGCAAGCAAATTCCAGTGGTCTATTTTCTCATGACTTACAGTTCCAAGTCCTTGTACCAAGATTAGTTTCACACTTGTGGAGATTAGTTCTGCACTCACGTAGGTCCTCCAGCACAAAGTATTTAGTCAGTTTGAAGGTTATAAGAAATTCATCTAAACAAGCCCTAAAAATCCAGCATTATGGACCATTACAATATTATGTAGATGCATGTGTGGATACATGCATGAGTACAAATGCGGCAATGCCTACAGATGTTTACAGCATTTAAAATTGACAACAGTTTACCCTTTCATTGCATGAAGGACACTGTAATTGAAGTGGGCCCAAAATGTATCAGGAAAGCGTAAAAGTGCATGGGTAGGCAACTTTCACCATTAAGATATTATACATACATGCATGGTCTAAAAGAGACAGTAGAGGCTAAAGGCCATACAAAAAAAAATGAAGGTCTCCATTCTCTTTAAGATGTCAACTTTAAAATAGAAAGTATATCCACATTATATGCAACTAGCACTGTCTTTAGGATGCCATTTAAAATTCTCTTGAATTTTATTTTGTTCCGATGTTCCTACCTTCCTCACCTGTCATCTTCCACCACGTCACATTTTGGCTTCTACCCAGCCAATTATGTTGTGTGAAAAATAGTTTGTACAAAGCCATAGAGTATATGATATTTTAATCATTCACAAGCTTTTTTCTTTTCTAATCTTACCAAATTAAAGATGATATTCTCACCATCTTCCTTGTTTGCTTAACAAAGATAGCTAATAGTTCTATTATTAACACCAATGCATTTCACTCACAAGACTTTGTATACCAACAATTTTGTTATTAATGCTCTGATCTGAGTTGCCAATAAGCTTCACAAATCCCTGTCTGCTTTCTAGAAACAATACCCAACCATTTGCTTCCAGAAACAACACCACCTGCTGCTAAAAATAATACCAGCAGGGACTGTCCTCTTGTTTTATTATCATTACATCCATCATTAGGACTCTATGCATGTTTCAATATCATTACTGGAAAAAATATATTTTTATTTACCTCTCAATTCTTTGCCCGAGCTTTGAAAGGAAGTGCTCGTTGTCCACCTTATCTGCCTGCAGAACTCTCTGAATGAACTTCGTTTGCATTTCAATAGAAAGCATTGTGTCATAACATTCTTGTGTCTCAGAACAGTCTTCAATAAAAAATTGGAAGTACATAGGGTTGCTATTGTAATCGTATCTTTTGACAGCAGTATGAACATTATATCCTTTATGGTAATTCAAGAAGTATTAAAGATGTCAGTTGTAAACACCCTAAAATGACCATGTCTTCGAATCACTTGCATTTCGTCATTTCTTCCTAATCACCTGCATTTCAGGATTAATTGAATAATCTAATTATTTAATTAATTTCACCAAATTCTTCTAAATCACATACTTTCAACATTAATTAAATAAATTCTCTTTATTTAATTAATTAAATCAAATTCTTCTACTATTCTTCCACAATTAAATAATTTTAATTATTTAATTAAATCATTATCCTCTTTCAAATTTCAAGTCTCCATTAAATAATTTATATTATTTAATTAAATTATTATCCTCTTTCAAATTTCAAGTCTCCATTAAATAATTTATATTATTTAATTAAATCATTATCTTCTTTCCAAGTCTCAAGTCTCCATTAATTAAATAAATTCAATTATTTAATTAATTCATCACAAATTCCCTCTTATCTACAATTAAATAATTCCCAATTATTTAATTAAATCAAATTCATTCTTCCAAATTTGAATAAATCAAATCAAATTTATTTAAATCCTCTCAATCTCCAAAAATAAAATAAATCAAATATTTTATTTATTCTTCCAAATTATGCACAACAATTAAATAAATTTATTTATTTAATTTGCTTTCTTATCTACAAATATCTTTCAAATCTTCTAAAATTAAGTCTTCTTCTCCATGCACACAAAATAAATAATTTATTATTTAATTTCTCTCAAGTCATGCAAATGCAAATCTAAAGTTGAGTTATCTATTCACTCAACCTTGTTTTTTATCAATTTATCTTAAATTAGAAAAAAGCTTTCTAATTTATGAAAAACATGTCTTATCTTTAGAAAAGAAAGTGTTTGACTCAAATAAAACAGCTTTTGTGTGACACTTGTCTTCTTCTTATTTGTTGCACGTTCCTCAACTGTTCTCCTCCGTTGATTCTTCTGAATTATCTAGACCATTGATCGATCTCTGTTGAAACCTATATAAACCCCCCTCATCTCCTTCACAATCTCTCTTCGATTTTATTCTTAGGCATACTTAACAGTGCTTTAAGCATACATCGCATCGATTGAGCAACTTTACGATCTTTTGACATTAATCTTTGAGCACACTACTTGCTTGTTGCAACTATGGTTTCGCAGCACTATTGAGCAATCCACATTCAATCCAAAGGGAACAATACAAATCTCGGTAAAAGTTTTCATATTTCATTGATTATTATTAATGGCTTTTATTTAGATCAGTTCTCTTTATGTTATTGGGTTTTTGATTTGTTTAGTTTAATTTAAATCAATTTTTCCTCATACACATTCTGGCACGCCCGGTGGGACCCACTAACCTTGCTTTTTTCTTGAAAATTTTGATTTTTTTAAGAAGCTAGGTACGGAAAAGCGCAATTACAATACAGAAAATCTAAAGATTCTTATTCACTACTTTGAGAGGATAGGCATTGAGCATTCAAATGGAGTAACTTTAGCTCAAAAGATTTCTGGGTTTTGTCAAAAACATCAAAGTCCTTTTTGGGTATCTCTTATTTTTTGTAAGAAGTGCATGGATTTTGAGAAAAATAGATCTCAATATGTGTTCTTATTTTTAGCCTATATTTTTTTTTGCTTTTTTTTGGCCTATTTTTAGCAATTTCATGAAATCAAGCATAACTGTGTAACTTGAGATTAAAAGATTTCTGGGTTTTGTCAAAAACATCAAAAATCTATCTGGGTATCTCTTAGTTTTTGTAGAAAGTGCACGGATTTCTTGAAAATAGATCCCAATCCGCGTCCCTATTTTTAGCCCATGCTTTTTTTAGCCTATTTTTAGCAATTTCACAAAATCGGGCATATCTTTTGCATATAGAGTCAGATTTTCACAAAACCAGTGGTGTTGGAAAGCTAGTTCTCCCAACTTTTCTGTGGTGAAAAATTTTGAGATAATTTTATCAGATTCATCAGGTACACTCAGTCAAAGTCAACCCTTCTTTGTAAACTTCAAATGGTCATAACTTGTGCAAAATTTACTCAATTTTCACAAACTTTTTTTTGAAATTGCATAGAATTTCATATAGAATCTGATCATAATATTCAATCTTCTATATCTAATCATTATTATTAGATTTTTTCATATTCCTAATTTTTTCACCTAACAAGTTCAGCACTTTTGGTTAATTGATTTATTTTTTGGCTAACTATTTGAGTTTTGGTGGAACTAATCAAACTGTTGCAACTTCTTATCACTCACATAGAGAAAATTAGTTTTTCTAACATGTTCATACAGGATGAGCATTGAAGAAATATTGATTTATTAAGTCTTAGAAACATATTACCTTCTTAAGGGACAACTGAACAAATCACTTTTGACAATCTAAGTCTTAGGAACATACTGCTTTTCTTAAGGGACAATGGACATGTATGTGAAAACACCTCGATTTTCTAAGGGACAATGGACATGAATGCCAAACACTTCAATTTCATAAGGGACAACTGACAACTACAAACGTGTGTGTGCCTAATTTAGTTGCACCTTATTTTTCTTATAACGGGACAATTGAACCTTTGTTTAACGTGCTTGCTCTTACATTTCAGTATTGCCTTTAGAAGGGCCTGCTTTTGGATTACGTTTCATCCAAAAGGGACGATCCTAAGCAGAGTTTTCCTTTGACCCGCTATATAAGAGGGATAAGGCGAAAGCCAACTCCTAACCGACGTCAGCCTTACCTTGTGGTGCCAAACTAAAAAGAGGTGTACTAGCTCTTTGTCGAAACGATTTTCACATTGAGCGAAGTGTTTGATACTCTTAGTAGGATTGGTTAAGCTTTTGGTAGCTTGTCGCATTGCTCGTAAGGCGTTGGTCCCTCAAAGTTACTAAGAACCATTCTAGATAGAGACTACCCGACCTACCTCCGAACATTGCGGTAATCATCAGTGCAAGGGGAATTGATTTAAGCCCTTAAGACACTCACCATTGGCTCCCTTGAGAAGAGATAGTATTCCCTTGGCCATAAAGCTCTTGTGACCTACTTGAGCTTTCCAAGGGGAGGGTGAGATATCCCTACCTATCGTCTCTCACAAAGATATTAAATATCCAACACCTTTATGGAATGATATTTTTATCGACGGAGTATTAAGCTGTGAGCTGATCTACTACAATGAAACTTTGTCTCTAGGGATAAAAAGTGCTTGATTATTTTGTTTGCAACTGTCTCATACCTGTGGAAACATTGGGCTTTTTGTGAGCCTTGAACATACACTATCTATTGTGTCAGTCCTATTTTTTGGTTGCCCACTATGTTTGCTAAGTTTTCTCTTGCCAAAACAACAAATCTAATCAGAAATAGAAATTTTTTTTATCAGACAATACTTCAGCGCCTTTGGTATTACAGTAGCTCACCCTTGGTGGTACAGTAGCTCACTTTTGGTAACTTTAGCTCACCTTTGGCATATCAGTACCTCGCCTTTGGTAGCTCAATCCATCGCCTTTGGTAGTTCAATCCATTGCCTTTGGTATGACAGTAGAACACTTTTGGTTGCATAGTCCTGCGCCTCTGGTCAAACAGTATAGCGCCTTTGGTCCAGTTACTTGTGCATCAGAGTTTGTCTTTTCTTTCAAAAACACCAAGCAAAATCTTAGCATTACCTTTTGTCCTAGTGTATTCCATGGTAACCACTAGGCTCCAGCAAACTATGAAGTCCAAGCAAGTTGTCCCTAGGAAGCGCAAATCACCTCCTCACACACTACAATCAGGCCATCTCAACATTTTTCCCAAGGTCACTCCTAGGACACCCGTGGAAAGATCTACTAGCTCTCCCAGCATGCCACACCTTGACCACCCTAGCACTCCTCATGAGGGTAGGGTCCCTTTGGTAAGTACACCCCAATACACCACTGGTATGGCTCAAGATTTTGTTCCAAAAGGTTATACTATTGATCAAGTACCATCTCAGGAAGAAGGGGTCCCTTTGGTAAGCATTCCTCACTATACTACCGACATGCCTCAGGATTTTGTGCCCCAAGGCTATACTGCAGATCTAGCCCCATCTCAAGAAGAGCGACACTTTAAAATAGGTCAATCCTCTCAAGAAGATGAGCAAGATCTTGATGAATTTATACAAGATCCTCGAGCCTTGGCCGCCTTTGACAAAATCCTTAGTGAGAACCAAGATCATTTCTTTCACTTACTAGCAGAGCAAGGAGCCAAATTACCCATAGGTTTTGATCTATCCATGCTTATTGAGCCTAACAACAACCAAGACACCATACAAGCGGTGCAAACCATGTCAACAGTGACCATGCCTTTGCTGGAACCAAGCTTGCAGTATAAGAATCCCCTCTTTCAAAACCCAACAGGAAAGAGAACCATTTCACCGCTTCAGACTCCTATGCAGATCCACAAAAATCAACAAGAAACTATCCAACGACAAGCGGAGCTAGCTAAACAAGCCAAGTTAGCTTGATCGAATATGCAACCTCCTCCTAAAGTATCCACACCAATCGCAAGTGGAATCTTGGTTACCCCATCACAAATAGGTTTCCCACCAAATTACAATCCAGGGAACAACTATGTAGCCATGCAACAAGGGTCTCAACACATACGACCTCCCATATCAGCAAACCTCCATGTCTCTCAGCCAATCAGAGTCATGCAGCCCCCCCCACAAAATTCTTCTACTCTCATCCTTAATCAACCTCAACCATCGCAAAACACTTCTACCTATGTCCCTCCTCCGTTACGTTCATCCTCGCTAAATTTCTATCACACATTGCCTAGCCACCCTCAACATTCCCAACATCAAGTTTCCCAAAGCTATGTGCCACCATCGCAACCTAATCAAACACACTTTAGCTTTCCTCCACCCAATTCTTTTCTCCAACCATCACAAAGCCAACATTCTTACCTAGCGCCACCCCCACCTCCTCCTCATCAAAGCATCCAATTCCAACCCAATCTCAACCCAACATACAACGCATATGACCCCAACCAATCTTACGACCCTTATAACACCAATGTTCATGGTTTACACTACAATCTTCCATATGGGCATCAACAACCACTTCTTGGACAACAGGAGATGCTTCCAACTCCTCCCACAGCGATGGAGCTAAAAATTGCGGAAGTGCAACAACAGCTATCTGATCTTACATTTGGCCACACCAAGAAGACCTTTTCTTTAGAGGAAGTGTGTCCTTATCCTTTTGATCGGTCATTACCAATGATCCCTTTTCCTCAAAATTTCACTATTCCCAAGTTCAATAAATACAAAGGAAAAGGTGACCCAAAAGACCATCTCAGGGAATTCTATCTTGCTTGCTTCGAGGTCTCACATAATGACACGTATCTTATGCATCTCTTTCCTCGCAGTCTTGGAGGTCAAGCTATAGAATGGTTCTCACACTTACCTATGGGTATCAAGTCTTTCAACGAGCTAGCAGAGAAATTTGCCACCCATTTTTCTTACAACGCAGAGCATGAGATTTCCATGACCGATCTATGCAACAATAAACAAAAAAATGGTGAAACTTTCATTTCTTTTCTCCAATGATGGAGACAAATGGCTAGCAAATTCCCTTTTAGGATTCCGGAGAAACAACTTGTTAGCATATTTGTGCAGAACCTCAACCAAGAGTTAGGTTTTCATTTACAAATTCTTAGTGCTACAACCTTCGACAAAATCACATACAAGGGTATCAACATTGAAAAGGCCCTCATTGCTAAGGGTGTGGTTAAAATCTTCAAAGAAATGAAAGACAACACTCCTCATCAATAATCGAATGATAAACCCAAGTTTTGGAACAAGAACAAAAACGTGGTCAACGATTGGGTGGTTGATTCTAAACATGTCCAAACGTTGCAAACACCGCTGCAACTCTCCAAACCAAGTCAAGCTCCACCTCAACAACAGCAACAACAGTGGCAACCATATCAAAATCAACAACAATGACAACAGGAGCGACCTCAACAAGATTACCTGCCGCAACCTCAATTCACTCCCTTGGGAGTGCCTATAGAGTCAGTCCTACAACAGATCTTATAGAAAGGACTCATCATCTTACCAGATGCTCCCCCATATGGTGAACCTGTTTACAAAACTGCACGGTATAGAGAAAATGAATACTATGAATTCCATAGGAGCAAAGGGCATCGAACCGCATCTTGCATGAAGCTCAAGCACCTAATCCAAAACCTCATCAAAGGTAATCAAATCACTTTTGAGAATGAATCACCAGTTCAACACACGAACAAGGATCTCGATATATACAAGGAACCATTCCCTCATCATGGTCCACCTCCTCCATAGGATAGAGGTAAAGGTATCAATCATGCTTCCACTTCCTTTGATTCCATTGTAGGTCATTTTGAAGAGAGTCAAGTGTCTACCCTCACAATCAAAGGCAAATCTATGGATTGCGCTGTTACAACTCGCCGTGGTCGTGTCACCATTCGTGGTCCTACACCCAGTCTTCCAGCTCAATCTGATTATAATCTAGTCAAACATTTAGGGAAAACACCAGCACAGATCTCTATCTTGGACCTTCTACGGTCATCACCTGCACATAGAGTAGTGCTAGAAAAAGCCCTCCAAGAGTCTTCGGTTCCCAACAACATAATAGTCGTGAATTTCCAAGCTATAGTAGGTAACATTGCTTCGCCCTACAATGTGGTCTTCTCAGAGAAAGATCTCCCATCCCATGATCCTTGTCACAATGATGCCCTTCACATTGAGGTTCTCATCCATAAGCGCAAAATCAAACGTATACTCATAGATGGTGGTACTGGTCTCAACATCTATTCTTTAAAGTTACTTAAGCAGTTGGGATACTCTGAGGATCATGTCAACACTGATCAAAGTATTACAATCAAGGGATATGATGATGCTGAGCACCGCTCAGAAGGTGTTATCCACTTACCTATACAGCTAGGTCCTGTCATGCTTGAAACTAGGTGTCAGGTCCTTGATATTGAGCTACCTTACAACATTATCCTTGGCTGCCCATGGATCCATGCAATGAAAGTTGTTCCCTCCACGTACCATCAGTCTCTAAAGTTCCCATTCAATGGTACAGAGATAACTATCTCAGGAGACCCCAATCCTTTTGAATTCTACCATGTCTTCCAAGGTAGTCATAAGAATTGCAACCAGGTGCCTAACAATGAAAAAGCCCTTGAATTCCCACTATATGTTGATCCTAAAACTCTGACGCAAGCATCTACAAGTAACCCAAATCCTCTACCTGAGATCAAGGCTCACATCCGTGATATAGGCTTTGGATCTTATGATATCTCAAAATCTTGTTGTGTAGGGCGGATGCCTTTATATCCAAAATCTTACGGCAAACCACCCATTGCCAAAGTAACCAAAAAAGCCGCTATTCCTCCCCCAGCATTTCTAACCCAATTCCAACAGGGCCAGTTATTGGAAGAGGAAACTATTGAGGAAATTTCTTCTTGGCTCTATAAGGAGAAAGAACCAGTCACAATACCAGTCAAGCAATATGGCAATGGCTTAAGAATAGTAAAAAACATGGGCTATAAAGGCAAAGGTGGCCTTGGGAAACAGAATCAAGGAACTATTGAACCCATTGTTGTGACAAAGAAGCTAGACAAGAAGGGATTAGGATTTGGTAAGAAGGTACCACACGCCTTGGACATCGAGTATATCCTTGACGAGGTAGCTGACACTTTTCCCGCCGATTCGACGTCTACAGAGGATATCATCGATGACTCTTCCCTCCACATGACCAACCTATTCACAGAATCCTCCATTTTTATGCTATCCTCCATATCCTCAACCTCCACCACAAACACCCAGAATGTCACACTTGTCTATCCTGAACTTATCGATTGGGACCAACAAGGGTCCCCCGTAATAGATGTATTTCAAAATGACGAAGCTCTAGCTGAGTTCATGGGACTTAGGGAAGGTATCCCCCTTGGCGATCATAAAGCAGGTTTTGTCATGGAACTAGAGCCAACAGCTTATTTAGTGAGAATGCCAAAACCTCCAGTCGCAAAAGTAAAAATAAAGAAGGATCTCTAGGTGAAAACCACACTGTGGCACCTCCTGATCCCAAAATAGTAAAAACAAAGGATGTATCCAAAGGTGAAAACCCAACTGTGGCACCTGAGGATGGAGGATTTGACCTTCCCCTACCATCTAAGTATCAAGAGAAGTCAACTCTCCTAGTAGAAGATTCTACAGAGATAAACCTTGGCACAGAACAAAATCCAAAGACCACATTCCTAGCAGCATCATTATTTGAAACCGAGCACAGGAATCTTAACACATTCTTCTTACAGAGAACCATCAACTTTGCATGGACCTATGCTGATATGCCAGGGTTAGACCCTAAGCTAGTTGTTCACTATCTCACAGTTGATACAAAAGTCAAGCCAGTCAAGCAAAAGCTGAGAAAGATGCACCCACAAATAGCTCTCTTAGTAAAAGTGGAAATATAGAAGCTCTTAGATGCTAAGTTCATACGACCTATTGACTATTCAGATTGGGTCTCTAATATTGTACCTGTATCTAAACCCAATGGGCGCATCTGCATGTGTAATGATTTTAGAGATCTTAATAAAGCATGTCCCAAAGATGACTTTCCACTACCGAACATTGACATTATAGTTGACTTGACAGCAAGTCATGAGATGCTTTCTCTCATGGACAGATTCTCTGGCTACAATCAGATAAGGATAGTAGAGGAAGATCAGCATAAAACAACCTTTACTTGTCCGTGGGGCAACTATTGTTGGTGTTTCATGCCGTTTGGTCTAAAGAATGCAGGAGCAACCTATCAGAGGGCAATGACAGTGATATTCCATGACCCCTTTCATCATATCATGGAGGACTATGTTGATGACATACTAGCTAAATCTTCTAGGGTAGATCACATACAGGTTCTGGGACAGATCTTTGACAGGCTTGAGAAATACCAAGTAAGACTCAATCCAAAGAAGTGTGTCTTTAGTGTAACATTAGGGAAGCTGTTGGGATATATTGTATCTTGTCGAGGTATCGAAGTAGATCCAGCAAAAGTAAAAGCTATAATAGAGATGCCTCCACCAAAGAACCTTAAAGCATTAAGGAGCCTTTAGGGAAGGTTACAATCCATCAGGCGTTTCATCTCCTAGCTAGCAGATAAATGTCAACCATTTCAACACTTACTCCAAAAGAATGTCTCATTCCGATGGGATTATAAGTGTCAAGTAGCATTTGATCAGCTTAAGGAGTATCTGGCTACACCTCCTGTATTGGTTCCACCAGTTGCTGATAAACCTTTGATATTATACATCTCAACTACAACTTCGGCCCTAGGGGCCTTGCTAGCACAACATGATGAAACAGGAAAAGCGCATGCAATTTACTATATCAGTAGAACCTTGGTGGGATATGAACTCAATTATTCACCGATGGAAAGAGCTTGTTTAGCAGTAGTGTTCGCCTCCCAAAAGTTATGGCATTACATGTTGAACCAACACATAATTCTTATAGCTAAAATTGATCCCTTGAAGTATCTACTAGCAAAAGTAGCTCTTACAGGCAGACTAGCTAAATGGGTCATGATCCTTAGTGAGTTTGACATTAAATATGTGGATCATAAAGAAATCAAAGGACAAGCTCTAGCAGATCAACTAGTAGAAGCACCCATGCAAGATACACACCCCATGGTAGCAAACTTTCCAGATGAGAATCTATTCACTCTTTCCAACTCTATAATGTGGAAGTTATACTTTGATGGTTCCTACACACAGCATGGATCAGGGGCCGGCATCTTGTTCATCACACCTCAAAATGACTACATTCCAAAGTCATATTGGATTGCATTCCCTTGCACCAACAACATAGTCGAGTATGAAGCACTCCTCATAGGTCTCAACACAGCAGTTCAATGGGACATCACAGAATTACAAGTATATGGAGACTCACAGCTAGTCATTCGCCAAGTCACAGATGAGTACCAAACAAAAGATGAAAAGCTGGTCCCCTGCAAGCAACTAGTGGATGCCTACAAACCACATTTTTCTAGCATCACATTTGAGCAAATTCCAAGAGAGCATAACAAAGTTGCGGATTCTATGGCTTCTGTAGGGTCACTGATTGACATGCCTACAAATACACAGAAGTGTGAATTCTTGATCGAGCAATTGTTGATACCAGTCATCGATGTTCCTGTTACTGAAATTATCTGCGAACTTGTTGGTCCCAATTCCCCATGATACAAAGATATCTATGAATACCTCAAGAACAAAACCTTTCCCCCTGACCTATCATCCACCCAACGCAAAACCTTTATCCGTTGATCCTCCCGTTACATCATTCTAGGTGATACACTATATCGCCAGAGTCTCGATGGTATCCTCTTATGATGTCTTAACGTGGAAGAAGCTGAAGCTACCTTATGAGACATACACGAACGTGTCTGTGCCGCACATTCTACCAGTCCTAATCTTGCTAAGAAGATACTCAGAATAGGTTATTACTGGCCTACAATAGAGCAAGATGCTGCACAGTTTGCTAAGAAGTGTCTACAATGCCAACAGCATGGAGATTTGATTCATGCACCAGCTCATGAATTACAACCTGTGACAACTCCATGGCCTTTTTCTCAATGGGGTCTCGACCTCGTAGGACAAATCCACCCTTCCTCCTCCAATGGCCACAAGTTTATCATTACCGCCACTGAGTACTTCATGAAGTGGGTTGAAGCCATTCCCATGACCTATATCATCAGTAAGCAAATAGCCAAGTTTATCCTAAACTACCTCATATGCCGGTATGGTATTCCCCAAGCCATTGTCACTGATAATGGGAGACCATTCAAGAATCAAGATGTTCGTGCCTTGTGCACACAATACAATATCCAACATCTCTTTTCAACTCCCTACTATCCGCAGAGTAACGGCCAAGCTGAGGCTTCCAATAAAACTATTCTCAAAATCCTCAAGAAAACAGTCAATGAAGCTGGACGTGATTGGCACTTGCAACTCAATCCTGCCCTATGGGCCTACTGCACTAGTATCAGAACACCAACTGGTGCCACACCTTATGCCTTGGTCTATGGCTCTGAAGCCATCCTACCTATAGAGGTCGAGATCCCATCCCTCAGAGTATCCATGCAGGACCTGATCGGCAGAGATGAGTATCGCACTTCCAGATTAACTAAGCTTGAACTACTAGATGAGAGGCGTCTTGCCGCACTTAATCATCTCCATGTCTATCAAAACCACCTCCGGCGTAATTACAACAAAAAGATCAAAGAAAGACAGTTTCAAGTTGGTGATCTTGTACTTAAAGAGAATCAGAGAAATCAAGCAGATCGAGAAAAGAAGGGCAAGTTTGAGCCTAACTGGTTAGGTCCCTTTATTGTGACAGCAGCATATGGATCAGGAGCTTATACTTTAGCTACACCTGATGGCATTCCACTGGATGAGCCACTTAACAGTGTCCATCTTAAGAAGTTCTACACCTGATCCTCAGAGTATTCCAAAAAAAAACAAAAAAAACAAAAAATAAAAAAAGTCCAAAAAAAATTTGGCCTCTGGTGAAAACCTGGAAAATAGGCGCCTTGGATAAGTACCATAGTGAAAACCTGGCAAACAGGCGCTATGTGTAGAGTCAGCATCCATCGTCTAATGAGTCCTGTCCACTCCATGTCTGGTGCACATAGCACACCTTTCCATCCATCCATAATAAAACTATTGACCTTGTTTGCATTTCCATCTCCCTTTCTAGTATAGCTTGGAAATTTGTCAATGTCCCTTGTCGTCATCCCACATCTTGATCTGTGTCTACAGTTAACACTGTCTTGTCCTAGGTCAAAGCTTTCAGTGTCTTCTTTGGCAGTCACCCATACAGTTTCCTCTACCAGAATGGGGGAAACTCTTTCCTTAACTTAGGTCTAGGATTGGTTCCTTGTTCGTGGTTCACAATGCATACTTCAATCTCTTTCTCATTGTTCACAGGTAACACCCTTTAACAGACACATCACTCCTACGATAAGGCTGTTATCTTCTCAACACTTTTCTTACATCATCACACAACCAGAACTACATATTATCATCTTTTCAATCTTAAGGTACCTTGATCCCATGGATATGGGTATGTAGGCAGTCTAGAATACGAAGGAAGTTTCCAGTACTCAGGTACATAAGATCTCCTCCTTTCACCTTGATCCATCTCATCACTCTATCCAGAACTACATATTTATCATTTTCATCTTTCATCGTAATGTGCCTTGATCCCATGGATACAGGGTATGTAGGCAGTCTGGAATACGAAGGATGTATCTAGTACTCAGGCACATACGATTCATCATTCTCCACCCACCCCAATCCATTAGCACTGTCACCTTTCTAGTCTTCTGTTTATCAAAATCCATTCACCTCGACTTGACTAACTCAAGCAGCAAGCTAGCACATCCTTTCAAAGAAAAAGTCCTTAAAAAAACCTAAAGCAAAGAGGCCTACTTCCAGAGTCATCTACTGTCCTGCATACCGATTGCCAACATCAACTAAGTACCACTTAACCAAAGCCCTAGATCAACAAGCTTGTCTTCTACGAAGCGTTCCATTGTCGAGACCAACACACGTGTCTCCTGCGACATGTGGCATTTCCTGCAGCGAGACATTGTCTTTTTAGGTAGATAGCACCCTTTAACGGACACAAAGTTCCTACGATAAGGCTGTTGTCTTTCCTATCCAATCTATCCTGAGCAACCTCTTTGGCAAGAGAATATGTTGGCTATATGTTTACTTTGTAAGTCAGTCAATTTGTGTTATGGTTTATCTTTTGTTCCTTTTCCAATACTTATTCAAGGCTACCTTGATTTATCTATAATCTTGGTATGTTGCGATGCAGTACGGATTGGGGGCATAGTCATTACTTTTTGTGTGTGCCATGTTTGAAGAATGATCTTTAGCATCTTTCGTAGCATTCTATTTATCTTATGTGTGTTACAACCTAGCATCTTACATATTAATAATTCTTCTTGCATTTACATGTATTGAAGTTTATTTTATGTTCAAGACTATGGCTTATTCAGATGTTCCAACAAGGTCATATTATGTCTAAAGGGATCTAAGTTCAATCCGCTTGCTTGCAAAGTCAATGGCCACACACTGGGATATTACTGCACCTTGGTCTTTTATACCTTAGTGGCGAAGTATCCACGTGCTATATGAAAAATAAGGATTGCTCTTTATAAACAAATGTGAAACCATTACAACAAGCTCATCATTTACCCATCCATTTACCCATGCCCTTATATAGTTTTCTAGCAAAGATCAATCAACAGTCTTTCTCTTATGTTATTTTCTATCTCCACTTTCTTCTATTCAACCTCGCCTATCTCCAACAAATCTTCTAGTTGAGCGTCAACACAGTTCTTCTGTCACTTCCCTATCTTTCCTCTCGAGGGGGCACCCTACGCCAGCTACGTTGGGGCAGCTACCTACACTAGGGAATCAAAAATTGTATCATGTCTTCAACTATCGATTTCTTTGAAGCAACGCTGTAAACTGCATTGCATCAAAGAGGGGCAAAATGTAGACACCCTAAAATGACCATGTCTTCGAATCACTTGCATTTCGTCATTTCTTCCTAATCACCTGCATTTTAGCATTAATTGAATAATCTAATTATTTAATTAATTTCACCAAATTCTTCTAAATCATATACTTTTGACATTAATTAAATAAATTCTCTTTATTTAATTAATTAAATCAAATTCTTCTACTATTCTTCCACAATTAAATAATTTTAATTATTTAATTAAATCATTATCCTCTTTCAAATTTCAAGTCTCCATTAAATAATTTATATTATTTAATTAAATCATTATCCTCTTTCAAATTTCAAATCTCCATTAAATAATTTATATTATTTAATTAAATCATTATCTTCTTTCCAAGTCTCAAGTCTCCATTAATTAAATAAATTCAATTATTTAATTAATTCATCACAAATTCCCTCTTATCTACAATTAAATAATTCCCAATTATTTAATTAAATCAAATTCATTCTTCCAAATTTGAATAAATCAAATCAAATTTATTTAAATCCTCTCAATCTCCAAAAATAAAATAAATCAAATATTTTATTTATTCTTCCAAATCATGCACAACAATTAAATAAATTTATTTATTTAATTTGCTTTCTTATCTACAAATATCTTTCAAATCTTCTATAATTAAGTCTTCTTCTCCATGCACACAAAATTAAATAATTTATTATTTAATTTCTCTCAAATCATGCAAAAGCAAATCTAAAGTTGAGTTATTTATTCACTCAACCTTGTTTTTATCAATTTCTCTTAAATTAGAAAAAAGCTTTCTAATTTATGAAAAGCATGTCTTATCTTTAGAAAAGAAAGTGTTTGACTCAAATAAAACAGCTTTTGTGTGACACTTGTCTTCTTCTTATTCGTTGCACGTTCCTCAACTGTTCTCCTCCGTTGATTCTTCTAAATTATCTGGACCATTGATCGATCTCTGTTGAAACCTATATAAACCCCCTCATCTCCTTCACAATCTCTCTTCGATTTTATTCTCAAGCATACTTAACAGCGCTTTGAGCATACATCGCATCAATTGAGCAACTTTACGATCTTTTGACATTGATCTTTGAGCACACTACTTGCTTGTTGCAACTATGGTTTCGCAGCACTATTGAGCAATCCACATTCAATCCAAAGGGAACAATACAAATCTCGGTAAAAGCTTTCATATTTCATTGATTATTATTAATGGTTTTTATTTAGATCGGTTCTCTTTATGTTATTGGGTTTTTGATTTGTTTAGTTTAATTTAAATCAATTTTTCCTCATACACATAAGTATTTACTTTCCCAAGACTGTTTATTCATTCAGATGTTTGCCAAGTCTTGTGGCCCACTGGACAGATCATACAGAATTATGACTGGATTATTTTTTGATTTGGAAGTTGGAGTTTGCCATTTTAGTTTTTACTTTTCCTCTTAGATATCTTAAGTTTTAAAATTGTGCCATTAAACGTTAATAATGCAGAATCAAGTATGGTCAAGAAGGGATAGAGATGTTCTTAAAGTGATGCATGAAATTGATTCATAGACCATTGTCATTTCCATATTAGAGCTCAATTAAGATTATAATTCTGTTACTTGCCATTTTGCTCTTATGAAGACATGGCTTAGATAGTTTATGACATCTTTATTAGGAAAGATGTGAATGTGAGATGAGTAGGTTAGTTTATCTACTCACTTAATGCTGCCCTATCCTCTCACCCCTTGACTTCGAGTAGTACCTTGTTGGCATGATTACTTTATACTTATGAATTGCTCCTTGTGAACTATGTGATTTTGTGGTCTCCCTTGTGTAATTGGTGTTGATGGCTTTGAGAGTATGATAGTTGTGGTATCTCTTGTGTGGCCAAGTATACATGCCTTCTTGTCCCTACTGTTGTTATGTTGTGTGTGGCCATGTGAACATCTCTGAGCACGAGGGGTGGGCCTTTGAGGTTCCACATGGTAGGGTGGTGTTGCACCCACCATTGGGGATCCAGTCATCGACATCAGTTTCGGTAATGGCGTCGGCATGGGCTGTTCCATTCTTCCCTCCAGTTTTCTAGATGTATTTTCCTATGTATCTGTACAACTTGGTGAACCGAGTGATATGTATTGAGATCTTGTATTAATGTAATTAATTCTTGTGAGACACTTCTAATGTGGAGTTCATTGTAATAAATGCTCATAATGTACTCTTCAGCAATAGTTGTATTGTGATTATCTTCCACTTACGTTATCCACCTTGCTGACAGGATGTCATTATAATTCCTGCCTTGAGAAGTTTTGGGAATGCTGTCACAACTTAAAACCACTGGTTTTATTACCGTTTTAGTAGCTATTACTGCTATTTCAACTGAAAACTGTTGAATTGATTGTTGTTCTGCTAATATTACTGTTGTTACAGCTGAAGCTATTGATTTGTTTACTGATTTAGTGATGTCGCTACTGTACTACTACTACTATCATTAAATTATTCAGTTTTGTTTTACTACTACTGACAAAGATTTATTCATTGTTGTTCTACCACTACTGTCATTGATTTATTCGCTGCTGTCATACTACTACTGTCATTGATTTGTTCATTATTGTTCTATAACTACTGTCATTGCTGACACTATTAATGTTATTGGAGTTATCCTACTACCCTAATATATGTAATGCTTCTGTAATAATACTATGTCAAGTTAGGCTTATCAAGATCTTTGATATCCACCCTTTATTAGTCACCAACCTCCCGGTATGAGATTGGTATATATGATGACTCATTGAGAGTGTAGCTTCTTCTTTATGTGCATGTAAATCATCCCTTATGTTTCATCCCTGAGTTTTATCTATCTAGACAACAGGGTGATGATGCACCTCATGGATGAGTCAGTTTTTGAGTATTGATATATTTACCTATATGTTCATTTTAAGTTTTATTCCTTCCCAAAAAAAAAATGGTGTGCCCTTTTTGGCCTTTTGTTCTTGAATGCCGATTGGGTTGTTACATCTGGTATCATAGCCCTAGGTTTCAACACTGGGATCTCTGGATTAATGTTGTTGCCCATAGTAGTACTTTTGATGCAAGTGGTAGGAGGCTCTTGAGTAGGATACTATGCTTGATCTATACACGTAGATTGATTTATTGAATAAATGATCATAAGATTGAGATTCATTATCGTGTGATACACAAAAAAATGGAATGGACGGAAACTATAAAAAGGAAGTGGATAGCAAGTAGTGTTATGGTGTTGCAAAGGGAATCACATTGGTTATGGAAATAAATGTACTTATGGTAGTAACGAAAATTGTGTATGAGAATACAATCTTCCCCTGTAAAAGTGAGAAACCAGTAACTGTGCATTGGTTGAGTGTTGTGAATGCCCCGTACTTGCTTTGTGTGCCCTTGAGATGGTGATACTGAGTATGCATCCATGGGAAAAATGTGTATTTTAGGTGTGGGATCAACCATACCATAATGTGTGTTTGCATGTTTGTTACCCGATTGAGGGCCAACCCCGCTGTGGTTGAAAATATATATATATAAGAGTAGCCTAAAGTTAGATTCATAGATTCTCTTCTTTTGGTTCTCTAGTCCCTCAGTCTATGAAGGGGAAGTAGTAGCCACAAGTTCCTTGGGTGGAGTGTGCAGCGTACGTTTATGACAGCGCAGAGCGGTCCCTCGCTTAACCGAACCTGAGGAAACGTACTCACTACTTTCCCTTATGACGAATCAGGGTACTTGATTCATATGTGTTAGCCTAATTCCCATAGTTTCTGAGCATCTGGATGGTATTTCTTGGATGATTATTTACCTTGTCTTCACGAAAGGTATGATATGCCACATGAGTTATCAGTTGGGGGCCGGGGTCTAGGACCCGCATGGACAACCCAACTGGAACTATGTGATGACATGAGTCGTCACTTGGGGGCTGGGGTCTAGCACCTGTGTGGGTAACCCAAGTGAGACCATGTGTCCCATGTATAATTTGAGGCCTAGCATGTGGAGGGAGATTTGTTACCCATGCTGAGATAGATTCCATATCTGCATATGTTCTGACATGATAGGTACGATGCCACACCCCACTGATGTTCTGACACAGTGCTGGTGATGATGCCGTGTTGCTATTGGTAGTGAGCTAGGCTCGAGGACACGATGCCACGTGCATAGACACGTGAAGGTGCACTATGAGATTGTGTTATAGCCTACTTGTGTGATGAGCATAATGGGGCCTTGCACACGTATAGAGGGATACTCATGTTTGCTTTCAACAGTGTTGGGTCAGTTAGCATATGAGTAGGTCCTAGCCATGTATACCTCTGGCTACGGCGAGTACCTGCATGTGCCTTTTCCACGAGGTGTCGCTATGCGGGGTGTGTTCTGCGCGTGTTTACTTCCACGAAGCCACAGACACACTGCCATGTGGCATACGGCCAGTACATGCCTTCTCCGGCTAGCGTATGACCATGCCGCGTTGAGATGTGATGCGGGATTGGCCAAGGTGCACATTCCATGCGGGCAGCCAAGGAGTGTGTGAGCCACTTGGTTAGTCCATGCCGCGTGACGACGCGATGTAGGGTGTAGCCAAGGAGCACACTCTGAGCCATGTGGATGGTGTGCTCATTCTGCACCACATGAGGGCTACTGTTATAGCCTGACATTGTTCCCTCCTTCCTCGTCTGGTGGCTAGTATCTAGTCACATAGTGTAGTACAGTGTAATTTCAAAGATTGTGGACTTTCTCTATGGTTATTGATGATTTTCTACTGATTGTGAAGGTTGACACTTTTTTTATATTTGATTATGATGATTTAGCCACTCCTTGTGATCTTGTTTGCTTGTAGCCCTCATGGTTACATTTGATTTAGTGTTGAAAATTGTGTGCATTTCTTATTTTATTGTTGAAATTAAATTTTTATCTTTCTTTATGACTTTGGTGGCTAAACTAGTTATATTTATTATTTTCGATGTTGGCCATGTGTCGTATGGTGATTCCTCTCCAAGGACACATGAGGCAAACTTGGTGAGTGTATGCGAGGAAGTAGACGTAGGGAACCTTGAGGATGGGGGTATGTGAGGCTGTTATACAGCTAGGACCCACTACCCACCTATGTGTGATGACTATCTCTTGGAGGCTAATCACCTTATACAACAAGAGAGGTCATTATGGCTTATTGGATGGTCTCACCTTGAGAGTGTGGCCTAGCACCAACAAGTCACTATGTGTGAGGTATGGATTATGTGAGATGGATTTGACTCTTGGCTCGTGGATTATGTATCATGGATTAGTAAGTTGTTTCCGGTATCCAGATGAACCCTTGTGTAGCCTTGTGATGTGAATCCTGGTGATGTATATTGGTGTGGCAAATCATGAAAACTGTACCTATGAAATGATAAATTGTGTTTCCATGCTTCAAATGGGTGAAAAAAAAATTATGATCTTTTGTGGAATATGTGATAAGATTTAGTGTGGATATTTAATGGAAAATGTTAAAAATGTAGCATTCTAACCTATTGATTGTTTAATAGCATAGTAGAAGAGGAATTACAATGATGCAGTCATGTTCTCCCTAGAAATGTTAGTTAGCTTAGTGTACCTGACTAAGTTATATTTTTGTGTGGTGAGGCAGTACATTTGACAATTTCATACATTGAAAAATGTAGACTGCTACATTCATGAGAAGATAATGTGGTTTATTCTAGTATATATGCACAGATTGATGGTTGTGAGCAACTAGATGGCTGTTTGAAATAGTGAAGGTTTGGAAGAAAGAAAAGGAAATTGATTAATATGGCTTCATTCTTTATGTGATTAGAGGAAATAGTTGCATGATAATGTATAATTTGTATGAAACTGAGTGCCTTGCATCTTTCTCACTTGTGTACCAAAAATTATCACATGTAATTGTGTGTACTGTGGGGAATGTGATAGTCTGAATTTTAAAATCATCTTGAATTTTATGGAACTAATGTGTGTTATGGTTCTATTTAGTATTATGACTTTCAGGAGTAAGTCAAGCTCTTGGGGGGAGTATGTAATGCCTCCCTGGTCTTGGCCTAATTGAGGTGTCACCAAGGTATGAAATTCAAGCTTTACATGATATTGTGTTACTGACATTTTGTTAGGTTAGATTCCATGATTAGATTAGGTGTACATGTGGAGAGGATGACACCTTGACATTGGCATAATACGCGAATGATCACAGATGTTGGAATCCTCCATTGTGGACCATTCTTGCCTCGACTATTATATGATACGTACATGCAGACGTTATAACTTGTTTGAAGTGGTGCAGGTACCAGGCACTGACTCCACCTGGCTACACAGGTTTGAGCATGCCTAATGCCCCAATGGTGGGAAGGTGGAGATGACACATTGGCCATATAACAGCTTAGTCTTGTCATCGTCTCTATGTTGAGATGAGTTTCTGATGTCATGTATTACCTCTGACACCATCGGGTTATTGCTTGATTATTCTATCATTCTGTGAGTCAGTTCCGTATGATTTTTGTGTTGAGTTAGTCCTTGTGGGTTGCTTTCGGATGTTTTGTTATTTGTAATTTTATTCGGCATGGTGTTAGAGAATTGAGCTCATGCCTTGTTCTGTATGGTTTTCTCGAGAGGATTTTATAAGCCTTGGTCTTCCTTGGCTACTTTAATTAAATTGGGAACAATGAGGAATACCTTGATTTCCTAATTTCACATGCACTTGATGCACAAGCCCACACTTGGAGTACTAATTAAATCTTCATCTCAATCTCTCAACATGTGTTCTGCACTTCAATTCAAACTCCCCAATTCTCTTTATCTATTAATTCATTTCAACTGTATAAATACAATTCTTAAACTATACTTCTCAAGCCTGTTAGATTCAGTTGCCCCAAAAAAGCTTCCAAGTGCACGCTTATGCATATTCATAAGTTCATTTTATTGAAAAGTCTTTCAATAAATATTACTCTTCTCATTGCCTTATCTGCCTAGACAACACTAGAGTTATTTTAGTCTAGAACTTGTGTATACCATAAACTTTTTGATTCCTAGTGTTTGTAATGCCCCACCACGAACACCTTGGAAGACAACACATCTAAGCAAGCAAAGCGGAAATTTTTTTTTGAATAAGATAACAAGTAAGGTTTAGCAGTTCAATACACATCATTAACTATCATGTTGTCTCCCAAGGTGCCATGGTTGCATTACTTGACAAATAACCAACATAATATACATGCATAACTAACTAACATCGACAAATCATTCTAACTCTATTACAATATTGATTACACAAATACATCTCCATTTCGTGACATCAATTAGATACTCAACTTTAATCAAGATTACATGCACATATTCCAAATCTATACAAATGAGTACATCATTGTGTAATTTACATCTTTACTATTCTGATTACATTTGAATACATACAATCTAAATCCATTGATACACCGGCTAGAACATGAGCACAATAAGTGTCTTCAAAACAGGTATAAGATCTGATGTCTGATACACAAGGAGTGTCCCCTCTCTCTTACAAGTAATAGCAAAGGAAAAAGCCAATGGATAAATCTCTTCCACCCAACCATGTGGAACCCTGAGGTCCACCCCCCGAGCTAGGAGTTAACATGAGATCCCCACTACAACATACGGTCAAGTAGACAGTAGGCTATGAGACAACACATGACTATCACAAGTCACCATCACAAACAACACAACAGTACTTCCAGAGGCAACACTTAGCAAATGGGGAGAGTACAACTAGGGAGTGCTAAACTATAGTAAGGAGAGTGTCATAGCATGGTCCTAACATGGGTTATCCAGGCAGTCTCTCTCTAGACACCAGCCCCCATCTATGGTTACCCTGGCAGTCTCTCACTAGACACCGGCCCCATAGGATGACGCATGCAGAATCAACCTTCCTTTCATGATGACAAAGAAGTAGATTTGCCAATCCTAGCCTTCTCCCCTCATCCTTAGTCTGAACTAGCACTACAGGCATGAGTGAGGAACCAAACATCTTATTATCTTGTTAATGTGAAAACTACCCAACCCTTGGGTATTTTATTATGTTATCACTGAATTACCAACTCCCAGTGGGTTACACTGGCTAGCCCCTTGGCACCGGCCCCCACATTGGAAGCCACTCCCTTAACTACAACTAGGAAACCCTACACAACAAGCATAGCAAGACATCACAACAATGAGGGTATGGAACCATGCAAGGCATTGACCATCTTGCATAACAACTATCCATATATAACAATACAAAGCATTAACCCTCCATAGCATAATTATAAGGGCAGGACTCCTAGACCATTGCCCATGATAACAAATATTCATTACAATTCTAAGATTTCCATGTCACCCTATTCCACATCTTACCACAACACTGGATACAGGACTAGTACAATCAATTGGATAACAATACAACCACAAGAAGTGCATTTATCATTCATTTGCCATTTAGTACATACATAACTAGAGATGACAAGGCTTCTTATAACACCATGATCTCAAGATATCTAACAACACAACACATGAATTCAAGACATCCCAAGCTAAGCCTCTTGAACTCTAGCCCCACGGGAATATACACAATCAAAGGCTATAAGAATGGTTTTATGACCCACAGTTTGAATCAACATATTACGAGAATCAATTATACTTATGATCCAATTATGCCTTCTTACAACTGCTTCCACTAAAGCAATTTGTACTTGACTAAGTTGTTACATGGGTATAACAATCATCAAGATAAAGCTTGTAGTTTGATCGTATTCTTACAAGAAATAAACCTATGACTTACATTAAAGTGAATTATGTTTAAATATGTATTAAAATAATCATTTAATTAATTTACATGATACAATTACCATTGACGTAACTAAAATAAACTTCTATTGTCAGTATTATAATCTCAAATTGATTAAAGGGTTATAAGGAAAGTTTAAATTCATTTCATACGGATAAGTTTGAGTATTCCGATTTAGTTTATAACCAAGAGAGGAACAATGTAAATCACTTCTACGTAATTAATGATTACAACTACCTAAAGATCACATACCATTGTCTCTCTATCACAACATTCATGAGAATATCAAAGTATGTATCTAGTTCATCTAGTCATTAATAAAGAGAAGGTGATAGATTTAAATACTACGTTAGGTACATTTATCCATTCTACGGATCAACATATTGAATATTCACTTATCCCAAATCTGATATACATTTAAATTTATCATTTAATAATCCCGATAATAGATTATATCAATTCCGATGGCTTGATTTAAATAAATCACATGATACAAATAATAATAATAATAATGATATTAAAACAGTAGTAATAATAATAATAACAGTGACAACAATAATTATATTAAAATTCCACAGATCGTTAAATAATTAACGTTACATCCTATTTACAATTTTACTGTAGATAATTAACCACCTCATTCTAACATTATATAAATTGTATCGTTGCATTATGATTATATCAACCATATTGACAAATCAAAAATCTCATAATTTAATCCCGTAATCTCTGAAATTGATCTAATTATATCATGCGAATAAATATACTATTCAACCTACATTTAATTTAAACTACTAATCAAATAGTGATTAAACTCAAAGTAAAAAATGAATATAAGCATTAAGTTTGTATAGAGAAAGAACATTGATTTAAATCTGAGGAAGATAATAGAACAAACTACTCAAGACACGGCAATTTACTTATGAAAGGCAACCCTAAAGGTAAGAAATCTCTGAGTGAATCCTATGTGTGGGAGATACCGTGGCAAACAACCTAACCCTAAAGTGTTGTTGGCGTCCTCTAATCAACAGTGTATTGTGTGGGGAGGTGCAAGCTACACACAACATTGGTGACGGCTCAAGAACTTTCAAGTAAGGATGCAGATTGCAAGTGTATAACCAGACGCTCAGCATCTGTCAGATATCATAGTGGAAATACTCTGATAGACGCGTGTGCAAGGTGGACAAGTGAAGACGTGGCACGATTGGGTTGCCTATTTACAACTGTCGCAGCATTTGATTATCACAAGATCAATAACGATTATTCCTATTAAACCAGCTATATAAATAATGCAAATTTTATTGAGGAAGCGTAAATACTAAAGGGTCATGATCACTGTGGTGATGATCCAGTGCTTGAGGAGTCTCAACCGACACCAATTCTAGACTTGGAGAGTCAAATGCAAGCGATTGAGATTCTTCTTCCACTTCGGCTATGTTTAGATGATAATGTTTCTTCTAAGCTGATCTCAGTCCAAGACTTCGTTGTGTTCAGAATATATAGTTGAGTGTTGGCAGAAAATCTTAAAATTCGATGCTGGTTGTGTGGGTTATCTAGGATGATGAATGGCTTAAAGTATGTAGATGATAGGTAAAGATACGCTCGAAATCCTTGCTTAAGCGGCGTATCTTTCTAATTTTTACACAAATGCATGCTTCTGTGTATATTTTACAAAGTCAGTTTGCAACTAGCTATCTCCACCATATAGTGATTTCCATAGGGATGTAGAGCTCTTCCATTTGGATAGGCCCACGACTTAGAAATGTGTTACACAGATCTACAAACGAGGAAACAATATGATAACCAAATGTCAGGCATCATTTTCGCCCAAGCCTAAGATAAATTTATTATTTAATCAATGCAATGACAATGAAAATAACCTTTGCATATGAAAATATTTTAAATTGTCTTTAGTTTAATCAACTTGCAGTGCCCAAACAGCCATCAAGTTCCATTTTGGTATTTTGGGGAGCAAGTGGGTCGATGCAACATTATGTTTGCACAATGTAGGGTGGTGAAAATTTAAACCAAATAAATTGTAATGTATCCGTTATGCGTTGTGTGGTGAGTTATAACCTAATAAGTGGAGCACTGGATAGCAACACAGTTTTAGCTGCAATGTAAGCCCTACCTGACTTCTTAGACGCGGGTATAGTTTAACTGGGGGGCATGCACCAATTTTAATGCTGTGGGAGCCCTCTGATGGAAAACATTCACTGAGAGGATCACCAGGCGAGACCCTTTGACAAGAGGATATGACCATGATATTAAGGAACACACTAAAAGCGTAGGTGAGTGATTGTGGGCTGAGGCTCAGTGGATTGAGATCACAGAGAATAGAGAAAAGATTTTTGTGATTTAAATGCAAAATGGTCAATTGGGTGGAATTGTGCAGAATTGCACGAAGGTGGACACTGGGGAACTGCTAGAATGAATCTGAAGCAGAAATGAAATTATGACAAGTTTCAGACTAAATATAGGTTGGCGGTCACGAGGATTACAAGTCTGCCATTAACAAAAATCTAACACCAACCCTGAGTAAATCCCTTCAATGGAGAAAACACAATTAACCTAATTCTGTTAAAATTTCATAAGAAATAGGCATATATCATATATAGTGCATACCTAAAATTTGTTAAGCATTTCCCAAAATCTCTCCTCCTCTGCAAGCCCCTCTTTCCTTCTCTTCCAGAAAACTCCCCAACCAGGACTCAGCTCCCCGGATAAAAATGTCGAGGGCATTCTGACATCCCACTATCTCAAAACCTGGAATGGACTCCTCGGGTAAATGCAGAGACATTCCTTCCTTTCCCCCACAACCCACTCTCTCGTGGGGTGCAAAATTAACTATCTCCAAGACTCCTCATTTCCTCAATTTTACTAATGACGGCACCTAATGTAAATTGCATATCCCCAAATATGACAACCCTAATTTTTAAACCAAAAAAATGTTAGCGAGATTATATTTAATAATGTACCTAAATAATCATAGTGATGGCAATAACAAACCCATAGGTCATCGGATAATAATTATTTTTTTATCCGTAGAGAAGCAATTTTATTAATTCTTGACTAAATATAATTTCTTTTTATATAATAAATATCTATTCAATAAAGAATTAATTAAACTCATCTTGATCCGATATAAATTTAATAGGTTTGGCGGGATCTCTCCCTCCAAGACATAGTCATTTTACCCTTAACAATTCCATTTTACCGTTAAAATATCCGTAATCCAAATTTACCACACTATTACTTTAGTTTAGATTTATTTTATCAACGTTAGAGATGTTTATTCATTTTCACATATGCATTTGTTTTCTGTTTAATTTTTAATCCACTACAATTTGTAATTTAACATTTCGTTAAATCATTTATCTAGTTTAATTTATTTATTTACAAATTATCAATAATTAAATTATTTATAATTAATAAACCACACACATAATCCCCTGGCAATGTTTATTTAATTTAAGCTTTAATTTAACTTTATTTAAATGAAATATTAATCATGCATGGATTGAACCTCAAATTGGATATACCCTAATTTACAAGGTGATACCTGACCAAAGTGAAGCCACAGGACATAACGACAAATGACGACAACGGTCCACTGACGGTGACAACAGGGTACAACACTGAAAGCTCATACTCCTTGAGGATGTTGACTAATTAGGGGAACCTCATGTCAACTCCAATCCATAATTCCATTGGCTAGGGCATGCTCAGACCTGGTAATTCAGGTGGAGTCGATGCCCGATACCTGCATCCTCCAACGAACAACAAGGTTGTGCATATATACATATATAACCATGTAATCACAAGCATAATGAACGGAAGTCACAGCGTGGCAGGGTACTCGGACATGAGTAATGCAACCCTGTTCCGTTCAAGTAACACATCATTAAATAACTAATACCAGTCATACATCATAATCATGATCGAACAACATATTAAACTAAAAGTAACATCAATCCATAATCATGTCCATCAACTGTGAAAGCACAAAGTACAAGTAAACAAGCATCATCCTAACATAGATCCATAATCAGCTAGCATAATGTCAAAGAGTCCATCAAGCTCAAGGAGATCATAAACCATAACGTAAAAGTCCAAACATCTCAAAAATGTAAACATGCGCTACAAGACTATCATCTAAACCAGAACTGTCATAGGAAACACGAAAATAACATCTGTCATAGGCAAAAAGCGAGGGGCATTACATCCTCCCCCCTAGAACTAGGCTTACTCCTGGAAGATTGCAAATAAGTGAGGATATAACTCCCTCATTCTAGTAGCATCCTCCCAGGTAGCAGAGGTCTCATCATTAGGATCCCATTGGATCCTGACCTGCTCCACGTCTCTGCCCCTGAGAACGAGTCTCCTGTGTTGAAGAATGCCTACGGGCTCCAAAGCCAGCTGCCCATCCTCTACCTGTAGAGCAGTCCAATCAAGAATATGAGCAATATCTGGATAGTAAGGTCTAAGTACCGAAACATGAAACACATCATGGATGCGTGAAAGTCTAGGCGGCAAAGCAAGATGATAAGCAACTGGACCGATCCTCTCCAACACTTCAAAATGTCCAACAAAGCGCGGTGCTAGCTTAGAGCCCTTCCCATAGTGGATCAGACTCTTTCGCAATCGCACATGCAAGAACACTCGATCTCCAATGGAAAACTGACGATCAATCCTATGAGCATTTGCATACTTTTTCTGCCTATCCTGAGCTGCCACCAAATGTAGGAATCAAGGGCAACACTGAGAGGGGGGGTGAATCAGTGTTGTGTGAATTTTCAAAAACTTTGTTTAAACTTCAACTTTCAGAGCTCAAAAGAAAGATACCATTGATTTGTACAATGCACATGACTGTGAATAGAGAAAAAGAACAAAACTTCATACGTAAATCAAACACACACAAAGATGATCAATATGAATCATGACACAAGATATGCACGAGTGGAAAACCCTCCAGGGGTAGAAAAACCACTCCAGAACTGCCTCACTGGCTTAAATGAAAAATCTTCTTACAAATGTCTCACTGACATATACAGAGGTCTCACTGACCAAGGTCTCACTGACCACAAGCCTCATAGGCATACTGTGCCTCACTGGCAAACCAAATTACCAACAAATGTAATAAGCAAATCAGAGGGATACTCTGTTTCCATTCAATACAAACATATGTCTATCAAATACCCATTCTATTCAATCTGACATCCAGATACACTCAACAATCCTTTATTCTGATCCAATCAACACTGCATATCAATCATGTATTCTAATCCATTCAACAACACTGCATATCAACCTTGTATTCTATTCCATTCAACAACACTGCATATCAACCTTGTATTCTATTCCATTCAACAACATTGCATATCAATCCTGTATTCACTACTTTACTCTGTATGTTTCATCTCTGTCTTGCAAGTCATACAATCAATGCACTTGAAAAACTATTATATGTAAATTAGATGTCTTTTCACCTTTCACATTCTGCACAGTCATTTTCTCTCACTGAAGATCATTTTTGTCCTTTCATCTTCTTATCAATTTTCATCTTTATCAGATTGAAAGTCTTCAACAATTTATTTTTCATTTTGGCCTTGTAAGAGAAAATAAAATCTCTTTCAAGAATCTTCATTCTTTTATCTGCCCTGCAAAAATAAAATCCATCATAAAATATTTTCAATAAAATCTGATCAATGCTCTGTCTGAGATCTTCTCAAACCCTTCATATTCTCCTTCACTGTAAATTCCTGCAATCAATCTTCAATGATTATATCTTCATCCCTGCAAATAAAATCTCCTTTGTCTTCTTAAAAAACATTTCTTCAAAAAAACTTTTTGTTCTCTTCTCAAAAATAAAATCACTCTGCATTATATTTTTTATATTCTCTCGAAAAAAAAATCTTCTCAATCTACCTTCAGAAATCTTCATTTATTCTGCTATATAAAAAATCTCTCCAAATCATATTGCCTTTGCATAAAATTTTTTATGTCCATTTGAAACACAAAACAAAAACTCTTTCCTTTTTGAATATTCTGCCACGACATATAAAAGATTAGAAAAAAAATCTCACAAAAAAACTTCTAAAAAACTAAAGAAATCTCCAAAAAAAATCTTTCTAATCGGGCTCTCCAAAAGACTCTAAACTGTCTTTAACAAAAAACTTTCCATAGCAATGACATTTTCTTCGCCGTCAAAGTAGGAGGTAGAAAAGGTTTTTAAAAAATTAAACCCAAACCATTGAAAGCCTTTTTTGCGCCCAATCAACTTTTGAAAAGAACCGTTGATTGCCTTTTTGGCGCTCCACCTTTTAAAAGGAAACTTGAAACATAGGTTAATGCCATTAGTTGCCCGGTCATACACATGACCCCGAACCCCTTCAAGCGGTCATCATAAGTGATATGACTTGCATTAACAAGTCACCGAAAGAATAGGCAAAAAGTGTAACATGTTATATGACAGGCATAAAATGAATAGGTCAAATATCATGAAAGCACTATAGAATTTTATGGCTTAGGTTCATTGAATATCAATGACATTGAAATGTCTTGAATATAAATGAGTGAACTTCTGAAATTTCCTGTCAAGAAGATAACCACTAACTCAATGAAAACAATTCCAAACCAAGTTCTAACTTGTGAAAACAACCTATACCATGAATTTGATGAATACTATAATCATTGATTGTGATCAAACTATGATCAAATTGATCAAATAAATTTTGTGAGAACCATGGCTGCAAGTTCCATATCATATCCTTAAATTCATATAACTCAATGAAACCAATATCAAATGTGTCCTTTGAAGATGAAGCATGACATCTCTTTCATGTACCAACTCAGCTAATAGTACACCCAATGATGACATGAAGTATGAGGCAAGAGTATGTGAACTGCATCATTATTGCTTGATCATAAAAATGCATCTTGCATGTGAAGCATGTGAGTTCTTGTACGATCAATATCTGAAGAACAAGACTATCCTCAACACATTATTAACAAGATCATGAAGCATAAGCTGTGATAACCTACTGAGCATGAAAGCCCTCATAGTAACCAAATATTCTTTACCAAATCAATACAACAATGTCATACTCAACCTGTCATACTGTCTCCTGATTATCATTTCAACTTCGTCATGCTTGGAGATATACTTATTGAAGACCCCATCTATGAAGATCAAGAGTATAAGTACATTCTCTGCATCTGCAAGACACACATGATGTGATCATCATAAGACATTAAGGATTTCAAAGAAGAACCAGGCAATACATTGTCTCTGCATTAAAACTCTGCCACTTGAAGACATCCTGAATAAAATCTGAACCAAGTGAAACATGAAGGAACTCCCCAACTCCATGACATCAACCTCAACTCTGCCATATACACTAAGAACAACACACTAGAAAGAACTAAACAATGAAGATGTTAACTCAAACCCAAGCAATCTTCTCCAATCCAACATATCATAAACTGGTGGTTGCAACACATATGATATCCATGCAGCATATGATGTCCCTGCACCTGATCAACCATCTCCTGATGACATCAAACAAACTGAGGACACCTTTTTGACATCAATGACAACCTGACACCATCAATCTCCCCCTTTGTCATTGATGGCAAAACCACCTGATGTAATTTTTCTTTCTCCCCCTTTTTGGCATCTGATGACAAAGACTATTATCTCCCCCTAAGAAAATAACTCCACTGAAAGATGTTATAGCATGATTATAACAATTGTAATCACATTGCATTAAGAGCACCTTGAAGACATAAACTCCTGTTATCTTGTTATCTTCAACCAAAAATAAGAACCACTTACCTTTCAAAGCACTGAATGCAATTTTGCTAAACTTATCCTGAACATCAACATTTCAAACTTGAGAGTAAAAAGATACCATGAAACTTACATCTGATGACAATACCATTATGAAGATGAAGACTAACACACTCTTGATGACAAAACAAAAAAAATTCTTCAATCAACAACCTTTTTGATCCACATGACAAATCTCCAATGAATCTATCTGTTTCCCCTGTGTTAAAGTTCACAAACAAATCACTGCTTCACTGCTCATAAATACCACTGTCAATCATTTACAAGAACAAACATCACTATTACACCATCTGCACAAGGAAGCACTATCCATCTGCTATTGCTGATTTTAACTTCTTCTGATGAAATGTAGGATATCACTATCAATGTCATAGTTTGAAGAACTCTGTCTGAAACATATTAGTAAGGAAGATCATCAATGAAACAAGTGAAACGCTATCTCCAAATCACCTGAAAGCTTTAATACTTATGCAAAACATATGCTATAAAACATTACTCAAAAATATAGTAAATATGACCATCAAAACATCGTCCTGCAACCAAACTATTCTGACACCTTTTCTAACATGACAAAGAATGAAGACCATCTGAACTATCCTCCTGTTTTGCACAAGACACCACATCTGAAACATACTGTATTATACAAGAACTACTACCTCATGACTTTGTCATTCAAACAAACTGCATCTGCAACAACACTTTGTACAAATCAAAAACAAAGATAATTGCTATGAATTGAACTTTCATTTTCAGCCACCTTAGCCAACACAAGCTAGTTTTCTGATAAGAGCTTCTTGAGAGCATCTCAAGCTCTTTGCCCTGACAAGCATGATCACACAGAACTCTTTGTGCAGAGAGCTTCTGAAACACCTTTTCAGCATAATGAGCCAAAGAACTCCTGAAACACTATCACATACTAAACATCAACTTTGTTAGCAACAACATAATCAACTATTTCAAAACATGACAAGAGTGATAGACAGACAAGATCATCATATCAAATGATCTCCTTCCTGAAACTTGGGGTTAACTGATAGAACATTTGATACCTCCCCCTTACTTCATGCTATCCATTATTCAACTGATGATGTAACTTGTGCAAGATGCACAAGTTTAGATTCTGACTTCTTTTTACTTTCTTTTTGCTTCCAAATTTTCATAGGTGCTTTCTTTCTCCAAACCTTTTCTGTTTCTTTCCATTTCAAATCAGATGATGTAATTCCTTCAAACATTCTGCAACTGTAAGCTTTGTGACCAAGAGAGTTGCAATTGTAACAAACTATATTACAATTATAATCAGATGACTAATAGTACCTTTGAGAACTCATGTTAAACTTCCATGCAGAATCATATCTTTCACAATTACTTTGTATATGTCCAACATTATTGCACTTGTAGCAAATAATGTCAGTATTCCTTCTGCAAACAATTGCTTTGTGACCAAATTGATTACAAGCATAACAATAACCATTAAAAGAATAATTATACCTGTACATGTATGCTTGTCTAACAGGGGCATTTCTTCTGAAATTCCTTCTTTGATTGTACACAAATTCATTTCTGGTTTTCTGTTCAGCTTCACTCTTCCTTTTACCTTCTGTGGCAGCTAAATCAATTTTCCTTCTAGGAGTTTCTCTAGCTTTGGAACATTCCCCTTCTTCAGTACTCTTTTCAAACATCAGATTCTTGTGCAACTTAGAGGAAGCCTTTTCTAACTCCTTTCTTAAAGAGACTATTTCTGATTCTAGTTTTAGATTCTCAATTCTTGTAACTTCAAGGTCAGATATTGAGACATCAGCTATCCTCTTAGCTTCATCAATTTCTGTCTTTAATCTAGCAATTAGTTTGTCTGAATCATCAATATATATCTTTAAACTTACAATTTGACATCTAGTCTCTTCAAGATCTGTAGATACAATTTCAAGTTCTGAAAGTACATTGTCTTTAGATTCTCTTTCTTCTTGCAGCTGCAATTTTAGTTTATGATTTTCCTTCTTATAATTTTTGAGTTCACTTAGAGCATAAATGAGCTCTCCTTCCAAATCAATCTCACAATCTTGTTCATTATAATCCTGATCATCATCACTCTGATCATCATCACTTGTGATGCTAGCTTTTTCTGAATTTGATTGAGATTGAACTTCAACTTCTTCATTTGAAAATCTCTTTTCATTGCTACTTTCTTCACACACCAGAGTGTCCCCTTCTTTATCATTATCTTGATAAATCCTTTTCAATCTCCTCCACATATCTTGAGCTGTAACACAATCCATAACTTTACAAATAACATCATTAGGTAGAGTAGATAATATAGCCTTCTTTGCAATATCATTATATTCAAGAACTTCTTTGTTATTTGCAGAAATACCATTTTCAACTGACATTAAAACATCATATCCTAAGGAGGATAAATATACTTGCATTCTAACATACCAAACTAAAAAATTTGAACCATCAAACTGAGGAACATCTAAAACAATATTAGATTCAACTTGGACAACATCTTTATCCACTGACTTTATATCAACATCTGGATTTGATATGAAAGATGTCTTTTGAACCTTTTGACTAGAATGAAGCTTGACATTTTTATTCTTATTTCTTCTGCACTTACTCATTGAATTCCACACACAGGACATACCCAAGCTGATTAAGCTTCAAAAGGGGAACTTGGCTCTGATACCAATTGTAGGAATCAAGGGCAACACTGAGAGGGGGGGTGAATCAGTGTTGTGTGAATTTTCAAAAACTTTGTTTAAACTTCAACTTTCAGAGCTCAAAAGAAAGATACCATTGATTTGTACAATGCACATGACTGTGAATAGAGAAAAAGAACAAAACTTCATAAGTAAATCAAACACACACAAAGATGATCAATATGAATCATGACACAAGATATGCACGAGTGGAAAACCCTCCAGGGGTAGAAAAACCACTCCAGAACTGCCTCACTGGCTTAAATGAAAAATCTTCTTACAAATGTCTCACTGACATATACAGAGGTCTCACTGACCAAGGTCTCACTGACCACAAGCCTCATAGGCATACTGTGCCTCACTGGCAAACCAAATTACCAACAAATGTAATAAGCAAATCAGAGGGATACTCTGTTTCCATTCAATACAAACATATGTCTGTCAAATACCCATTCTATTCAATCTAACATCCAGATACACTCAACAATCCTTTATTCTGATCCAATCAACACTGCATATCAATCCTGTATTCTAATCCATTCAACAACACTGCATATCAACCTTGTATTCTATTCCATTCAACAACACTGCATATCAACCTTGTATTCTATTCCATTCAACAACACTGCATATCAATCCTGTATTCACTACTTTACTCTGTATGTTTCATCTCTGTCTTGCAAGTCGTACAATCAATGCACTTGAAAAACTATTATATGTAAATTAGATGTCTTTTCACCTTTCACATTCTGCACAGTCATTTGCTCTCACTGAAGATCATTTTTGTCCTTTCATCTTCTTATCAATTTTCATCTTTATCAAATTGAAAGTCTTCAACAATTTATTTTTCATTTTGGCCTTGTAAGAGAAAATAAAATCTCTTTCAAGAATCTTCATTCTTTTATCTGCCCTGCAAAAATAAAATCCATCATAAAATATTTTCAATAAAATCTGATCAATGCTCTGTCCGAGATCTTCTCAAACCCTTCATATTCTCCTTCACTGTAAATTCCTGCAATCAATCTTCAATGATTATATCTTCATCCCTGCAAATAAAATCTCCTTTGTCTTCTTAAAAAACATTTCTTCAAAAAAACTTTTTGTTCTCTTCTCAAAAATATAATCACTCTGCATTATATTTTTTATATTCTCTCGAAAAAAAAATCTTCTCAATCTACCTTCAGAAATCTTCATTTCTTCTGCTATATAAAAAATCTCTCCAAATCATATTGCCTTTGCATAAAAATTTTTATGTCCATTTGAAACACAAAACAAAAACTCTTTCCTTTTTGAATATTCTGCCACGACATATAAAAGATTAGAAAAAAAATCTCACAAAAAAACTTCTAAAAAACAACTAAAGAAATCTCCAAAAAAAATCTTTCTAATCGGGCTCTCCAAATAACTCTAAACTGTCTTTAACAAAAAACTTTCCATAGCAATGACATTTTCTTCGCCGTCAAAGTAGGAGGTAGAAAAGGTTTTTAAAAAATTAAACCCAAACCATTGAAAGTCTTTTTCGCGCCTAATCAACTTTTGAAAAGAACCGTTGATTGCCTTTTTGGCGCTCCACCTTTTAAAAGGAAACTTGAAACATAGGTTAATGCCATTAGTTGCCCGGTCATACACATGACCCTGAACCCCTTCAAGTGGTCATCATAAGTGATATGACTTGCATTAACAAGTCACCGAAAGAATAGGCAAAAAGTGTAACATGTTATATGACAGGCATAAAATGAATAGGTCAAATATCATGAAAGCACTATAGAATTTTATGGCTTAGGTTCATTGAATATCAATGACATTGAAATGTCTTGAATATAAATGAGTGAACTTCTGAAATTTCCTGTCAAGAAGATAACCACTAACTCAATGAAAACAATTCCAAACCAAGTTCTAACTTGTGAAAACAACCTATACCATGAATTTGATGAATACTATAATCATTGATTGTGATCAAACTATGATCAAATTGATCAAATAAATTTTGTGAGAACCATGGCTCCAAGTTCCATATCATATCCTTAAATTCATATAACTCAATGAAACCAATATCAAATGTGTCCTTTGAAGATGAAGCATGACATCTCTTTCATGTACCAACTCAGCTAATAGTACACCCAATGATGACATGAAGTATGAGGCAAGAGTATGTGAACTGCATCATTATTGCTTGATCATAAACATGCATCTTGCATGTGATGCATGTGAGTTCCTGTAAGATCAATATCTGAAGAACAAGACTATCCTCAACACATTATTAACAAGATCATGAAGCATAAGCTGTGATAACCTACTGAGCATGAAAGCCCTCATAGTAACCAAATATTCTTTACCAAATCAATACAACAATGTCATACTCAACCTATCATACTGTCTCCTGATTATCATTTCAACTTCGTCATGCTTGGAGATGTAGTGATTGAAGACCCCATCTATGAAGATCAAGAGTATAAGTACATTCTCTGCATCTGCAAGACACACATGATGTGATCATCATAAGACATTAAGGATTTCAAAGAAGAACCAAGCAATACATTGTCTCTGCATTAAAACTCTGCCACTTGAAGACATCCTGAATAAAATCCAAACCAAGTGAAGCATGAAGGAACTCCCCAACTCCATGACATCAACCTCAACTCTACCATATACACTAAGAACAACACACTAGAAAGAACTAAACAATGAAGATGTTAACTCAAACCCAAGCAATCTTCTCCAATCCAACATATCATAAACTGGTGGTTGCAACACATATGATATCCATGCAGCATATGATATCCCTGCACCTGATCAACCATCTCCTGATGACATCAAACAAACTGAGGACACCTTTTTGACATCAATGACAACCTGACACCATCACCAAATGCTCTCTAATCCTCTGCACCTGCTGCTCCATATCTCTAAGCATATCCAAACCCAGAAGAACTCTATCCTCCAAACAATCCCAACTCAAGGGGGTCCTACAAGGATGACCATACAAGGGCTGGAAGGGAGACATGCCAATACAACTATGATAACCATTATTATAGGCAAACTCCACTAGGTAAAGGTAATCCTCCCAACGGCTCTACTGATCCATAACATACATCCTCAACATATCCTCGAGAACCTGATTAACCCTCTCAGTCTGACCATCAGTCTCAGGATGATAAGCTGAACTAAAGTTCAGCTGTGTCCCCAAGGCACGCTGTATGGAAGTCCACAGGGCAGAAGTGAATACTGGATCCCTGTCAGAGATGATCCTATGAGGAATCTCGTGAAGTCTGACAATGTCCTCCATGAACACTCTAGCCACCGTAGAGGCATTGTAAGAGGCATGGACAGGAGAAAAGTGAGCTACCTTCGTTAACCTATCCACAATGACCATAATAGCATCATGTCGTCGAGAAGACATCGGCAAACCCACAATGAAGTCAATCGAAATGATATCCCACTTCCACTCTGGAATCAAATGAGGCTGCAAAAGACCTGCAGGGTGCTGGTGCTCTGCCTTCACCCTCTGACACTCAAGACATCTCGACACAAAATTAGCAATATCCCACTTCATGCCACTCCAAAAGTACAGTTGACGCAGATCTGCATGCATCTTCTTGACACCCGGACGAGCGGAATAGGGTGCTCGATGTGCCTCTAACAGAACTAGGGTACGAAGACCCTCAGAATTAGGAACATAGATGTGACCCAAATGTCGCAAAAGACCATCTGACTCAAAAGAGTAACTAGAGAATCTACCTTCTAAAGGTCTACCTAACTCAATCTCGGTCCTCACCTCCTGGCACCAACTATCAGAAGGAAGAGCAGTAAGAATTTGTCCTCTCAAATCAACTGTAAGCGAGACTGCTAAGATCTCATGCCTTCGACGACTAAGAGTATCTGCTACCACATTCTCCTTGCCCTGAATATATTTGACCTCGAAGTCATACTCGCACAAGAACTCCATCCAACGTCTTTGCCCGGCATTCAAGTTTGGCTACATGAAAATGTATTGCAAACTACGATGATCACTATGCAACTCAAATTGATGCCCTAATAGAAAATGCATCCATCTCACCAAGGCATGCACAACTGTTGCCAACTCTAGGTCATGAGTGGGATAGTTCAACTCATGATCCTTAAGCTTGCTAGACTCATAGGCAATCACGCGACCATCCTGCATTAGAACTGCCCCCAAACCTTCTAAGGAAGCATCGGTACAAACAACAAAGTCCCTATCAGGATTAGGAACTGCAAGTATAGGTGCACTGGTCAGCTACTCCTTAAGGGTCTAAAAGGCTTCCTGACACTTCTCTGACCAAATAAACTTGTTCCCCTTCCTCTGAAGAGAAGTAATGGGATGAGCAATTCTCGAAAACTCCATGACGAAGCGACGATAGTAACCTACCAACCCCATAAAGCTACGGACCTCAGAAACATTGGTGGGTGCAGGCCAGTCCATAATAACTTGGATCTTCGAGGGATCTACCGTAATACCCTCTCCAGAGATAACATGACCCAAATACTTAACCTCTGTCTGGAAGAATTCACATTTTGACAAATTAGCATAAAGCTGATTTTCTCTCAGACATGGCAACACTTGACGCAAATGCTGCTCATGTTCCTCCATAGTCCTTGAATAGATCAATATATCATCAAGAAATATGAGGACAAATCAGTCAAGATAAGTGCAAAACACACCATTCATTAAGCTCATGAAAACTAAAGGTGCATTGGTCAACCCGAATGGTACCACAGTGAACTCATAATGTCCATAACGGGTGCGAAATGTTGTTTTGTGAATGTCTGCTTCAAAAATCTGCAACTGGTGATATCCTGACTTAAGGTCAATCTTAGAGAATACCTTCACTCCCTTAATCTGGTCAAACAAATCATCGATCCGTGGCAAGGTATACCTATTTCTCACTGTTACCTTGTTGAGCTTCCTATAGTCGATACATAGCCATAGAGATCCATCTTTCTTCTTCACAAAGATCACAGGTGCTCCCCAAGGGGAAACACTAGGTCATATGAACCCTTTGGCTAATAGTTCCTCCAACTACAGTTGAAGCTCCTTGAGCTCTTGAGTGGTCATTCTGTATGGAGCTTGTGAGATAGGCTCTACCCCGGGAACTAGATCAATCCTAAAATCAATGTCATGCTTAGGTGGCATCCCCAGAACATTAGAAGGAAAAACATCTGCATACTCCCTCAAGAGTGGGTGATCATCAAGAGTTGTCTCTCGACTCTCCTCCAAGTCCAAATCACTAACAGTCACTGCAAACAACTGACATCCCTGACACATACATCTCTTGAGTTGCATAGCAGAGACCATACGTAGGGAAACAGGTCTCTGAACTCCTACGACCTCAACCTTAACACCAGAATCATCCACACATCTAACCATTTTATGCCGACAATCTATCACTACCCGGTGGGCCTCCAGCCAATCCATCCCCAAAACTATGTCATATGAACCCAGGGGTAGAATGCGAAGGTCCACAGAAGTAGATAGAGAGCCAATCTTCAATTTACACTCTGAAACTAGAGACTCAACTGCTACCTTAGCCCCGGAAGCTAACTCAACCTGCCACCTAACATCTTGCTTTGCTGCCACTAAGCCACAATGCTCTACAAGGGAAGGAGATATAAATGAATCAGATGCACCAGAGTCAAATAGAACAGAAAAATCAATACCTCGCATGCAACCAGAAGCCTCCACCACGGTGCCCTGATATTCTGCCTGCTGGTCATCTATCGCTACAAAGACTCGATGCAACCTGCCTGCATCACCAACCATTGACTCAGATGCCGCTGGTCGATGTCCAAATCCCGATGCATGCTTCTGTGGGCACTGTCTAGCAATATGGCCCTGTTGGCAACAAGAGAAGCACCCGGTGCCTCTACCAAATCCACTGTTACCCCAGAAAGAACTAGGCTGTTGGAAACTGGCCTTGCTTACTGTAGACTGCGCACTCTGGGCTGACTGATCATAACGGTTGCACTTGTTGTGCTGCCAAGACCGGTCTTTCTTATTTTGAAACCTATTTCCCTGCTGATGCTAAGAGTTCCTCAGTTTGGACTGCGAATACTGCTGCTGCTGACCACTCTTTGAGTGTGCATGAGAACCTGATGCCTGGGTGTGACCACCTCGAGAACCATGTCCTGATGAAGGTGTACTACCAAAGCGCACACCTGTATGCCCACCTAGGGCCATAGCCAAGTTCTCCTCCACTAGCCGGGCTTTCTCCACAGCAACCTCCATGGTCTTAGGTTTGAATACACGAACCCCTCCACTAATCTGAGCATTCAAGCCCCTGATAAAATGCTGCACCAACATGGGCTCGTCATCCCCGATACTTGCATACTGTTTGAGCTCATAAAATCTGCGCTCATACTGCTCAACTGTCATGGCCAACTACCTCAGCTCATGAAACTCATCTGCCTGACGCTGCCTCCAATGGTCGGAAAGGAAGCGAGCTCAGAATCTATCCTCAAACAACTCCCAAGACACCGTGCCAATGTCCAAATGCAGCTCCTGCTCCTCTAGCCTCCACCAAGTCGAAGCAAACCATCAAAGGTGTAAAATAGCACATCTGGCCTTCATATTGCTGCCATACAGATGCATGGCGAAACATCTGCCTAGGTCCAACAACCAAGTCTCTGCCTCAAGTCCTCTACCAGTTCCATCAAAGATGGGAGGACGTGCTCTTAGTAATTCCCTCATATGGTTGGCTTGCATGGCCTCCTGCGCGGCTGTCAAATCCCTACGCCTGGGAGACCTTTCTCTCTCTCTGGGACCTGACTGGTCTACCTCCTGACCACCTCTGGGCTGCTCACCCACCTGTCTGGGACCTAAACAGGCAAGGGCTTCCTCAAGAATCTATCTCAATTGGGCTCCATCAGGCTGACCCTGACCTTCCATGTTCTGACCCCCACCTTCATGACCCTCCCATAAGGAGAACTGGGAGGAGGAATACCTCCACCACCTCCCCCATGACCCCTTCCTCTGTCTCGACATTGGCCCCTACATCTAGGCATCTTCCCTACACAAAAAAGGGCAAATATTATATTAAGAAAAAGGGTCGCAACATGAGTTAAATCGTACTATAGAGTTTAAGCACAAGGTTTCATAATGGGCTCAAATTCAACCAAGGTACCCAGTGTTTAAACCGCGCTCTGATACCATATGTAATGCCCCGCCACGAACACCTTGGAAGACCACATCTAAGCAAGCAAAGCGGAAATTTTTTTTTTGAATAAGATAACAAGTAAGGTTTAGCAGTTCAATACACATCATTAACTATCATCTTGTCTCCCAAGGTGCCATGGTTGCATTACTTGACAAATAACCAATATAATATACATGCATAACTAACTAACATCGACAAATCATTCTAACTCTATTACAATATTGATTACACAAATACATCTCCATTTTGTGACATCAATTAGATACTCAACTTTAGTCAAGATTACATGCACATATTCCAAATCCATACAAATGAGTACATCATTGTATAATTTACATCATTACTATTCTAATTACATTTGAATACATACAATCTAAATCCATTGATACACCGGCTAGAACATGAGCACAATAAGTGTCTTCAAAACAGGTATAAGATCTGATGTCTGATACACAAGGAGTGTCCTCTCTCGCTTACAAGTAACGGCAAAGGAAAAAGCCAATGGATAAAGCTCTTCCACCCAACCATGTGGAACCCTGAGGTCCACCCCCTGAGCTAGGACTTAACATGAGGTCCCCACTACAACATACGGTCAGGTAGATAGTAGGCTATGAGACAATACATGACTATCACAAGTCACCATCACAAACAACACAACAGTACTTCTAGAGGCAACACTTAGCAAATGGGGAGAGTACAACTAGGGAGTGCTAGACTGTAGTAAGGAGAGTGTCATCGCATAGTCCTAACATGGGTTACCCAGGCAATCTCTCTCTAGACTCCGGCCCCCATCTATGGTTACCCTGGCAGTCTCTCACTAGACACCGGCCCCATAGGATGACGCATATAGAATCAACCTTCCTTTCATGATGACAAGGAAGTAGATCTGCCAATCCCGGCCTTCTCCCCTCATCCTTAGTCTGAACTAGCACTATAGGCATGAGTGAGGAACCAAACATCTTATTATCTTGTTAATGTGAAAACTACCCAACCCCTAGGTATTTTATTATGTTATCACTGAATTACCAACTCCCAGTGGGTTACCCTGGCTAGCCCCTTGGCACTGGCCCCCACATTGGAAGCCACTCCCTTAACTACAACTAGGAAACCCTACACAACAAGCATAGCAAGACATCACAACAACGAAGGTACAGAACCATGCAAGGCATTGACCATCTTGCATAACAACTATCCATATATAACAATACAAAGCATTAACCCTCCATAGCATAATTATAAGGGTAGGACTCCTAGACCATTGCCCATGATAACACATATTCATTACAACTCTAAGATTTCCATGTCACCCTATTCCACATCTTACCACAACACTAGATACAGGACTAGTACAATCAGTTGGATAACAATACAACCACAAGAAGTGCATTTATCATTCATTTGCCATTTAGTCCATACATAACTAGAGACGACAAGGCTTCTTATAACATCATGATCTCAAGACATCTAACAACACAACACATGAATTCAAGACATCCCAAGCTAAGCCTCTGGAACTCTAGCCCCATGGGAATATACACAATCAAAGGCCATAAGAACGGTTTTATGACCCACAGTTTGAATCAACATATTACTAGAATCAATTATACTTATGATCCAATTATGCCTTCTTACAACTGTTTCCACTATAGCAATTTGTACTTGACTAAGTTGTTACATGGGTATAACAATCATCAAGATAAAGCTTGTAGTTTGATCGTATTCTTACAAGAAATAAACCTATGACTTACATTAAAGTGAATTATGTTTAAATATGTATTAAAATAATCATTTAATTAATTTACATGATACAATTACCATTGACGTAACTAAAATAAACTTCTATTGTCAGTATTATAATCTCAAATTGATTAAAGGGTTATAAGGAAAGTTTAAATTCATTTCATACGGATAAGTTTGAGTATTCCAATTTAGTTTATAACCAAGAGAGGAACAATGTAAATCACTTCTATGTAATTAACGATTACAACTACCTAAAGATCACATACCATTGTCTCTCTATCACAACATTCGTGAGAATATCAAAGTATGTTTACAATGAACAAAATCTAGTTCATCTAGTCATTAATAAAGAGAAGGTGATAGATTTAAATACTACGTTAGGTACATTTATCCATTCTACAGATCAACATATTGAATATTCACTTATCCCAAATCTGATATACATTTAAATTTATCATTTAATAATCCCGATACTAGATTATATCAATTTCGATGGCTTGATTTAAATAAATCACGTGATACAAATAATGCCAATGATGGCATGGTTCGGTGGTTAAGTCGCTCAGGATGTAGTGGTGGCCACCAGAGTTCAAACCCCCGCTGGGCCAACGAGCTCGCAAGGCTTTACGCCTTCGCTAGGCCAATGAGCTCGCGGGTTTGAAGTGTTCTTCCTAGGGGATGAGGTCCCCCAGTTGCGGCCTCACCGGTTCATTGCTCCGAGCAAAAGCATTTGCGTGGAGCCGGAGGGCGTGTCGCACCAGCGTCACCGGTCACGTTAAAAAGTTTATCAGGCGCATTTAAAAAATAATAATAATAATAATGATGATGATGATGATGATGATATTAAAATAGTAGTAATAATAATAATAGTAATAATAATAATAATAACAGTGACAACAATAATTATATTAAAATTCCACAGATCGTTAAATAATTAACGTTACATCCTATTTACAATTTTACTGTAGATAATTAACCACCTCATTCTAACATTATATAAATTGTATCATTGCATTATGATTATATCAACCATATTGACAGATCAAAAATCTCATAATTTAATCCCGTAATCTCCGAAATTGATCTAATTATATCATGCGAATAAATATACTATTCAACCTACATTTAATTTAAACTACTAATCAAATAGTGATTAAATTCAAAGAAAAAAATGAATATAAGCATTAAGTTTGTATAGAGAAAAGAACATTGATTTAAATCTGAGGAAGATAACAGAACAAACTACTCAAGACACGGCAATTTACTTATGAAAGGCAACCCTAAAGGTAAGAACTCTCTGAGTGAATCCTATGCGTGGGAAATACCATGGCAAACAACCTAACCCTAAAGTGCCGTTGGCGTCCTCTAATCAATAGCATATTGTGTGGGGAGGTGCAAGCTATGCACAGCATTGGTGACGGCTCAAGAACTTTCAAGTAAGGATGCAGATTGCAAGTGTATAACCAGACGCTTAGCATCTGTCAGATATCATAGTGGAAATACTCTGATAGACGCATGCACAAGGTGGAGAAGTGAAGACGTGGCACGATTGGGTTGCCTATTTACAACTATCGCAGCATTTATTATCACAAGATCAATAACGATTATTGTTGTTGAACCAAGTATATAAATAATGCAAATTTTATTGAGGAAGCACAAATACTAGAGGGTCATGATCACTGTGGTGATGATCCAGTGCTTGAGGAGTCTCAACCGACACCAATTCTAGACTTGGAGAGTCAAATACAAGCGATTGAGATTCTTCTTCCACTTCGGCTGCGTTCAGATGATAATGTTTCTTCTAAGGTGATCTTAGTCCAAGACTTCGTTGTGTTCAGAATATATAGTTGAGTGTTGGCAGAAAATCTTAAAATTCAATGCTGGCTATGTGGGTTATCTAGGACGGTGGATGTCTTAAAGTATGTAGATGATAGGTAAAGATACGCTCGAAATCATTGCTTAAGCGGCGTATCTTTCTAATTTTTACACAAATGCATGCTTCTGTGTATATTTTACAAAGTCAGTTCACAACTAGCTATCTCCACCATATAGCAATTTCCATAGGGATGTAGAGCTCTTCCATTTGGACAAGCCCACGACTTAGAAATGTGTTACATAGATGTACAAAATAGGAAACAATATGATAACCAAATGTTAGGCATCATTTATGCCCAAGCCTAAGATAAATTTATTATTTAATCAATGCAATGACAATGAAAATAACCTTTGCATATGAAAATATTTTAAATTGTCTTTAGTTTAATCAACTTGCAGTGCCCAAATAGCCATCGAGTTCCATTTTGGTATTTTGGGGAGCAAGTGGGTCGATGCAACATTCTATTTGCACAACGTAGGGTGGTGAAGATTTAAACCAAATAAATTGTAATTGTATCCATTATACGTTGTGTGGTGAGTTATAACCTAATAAGTGGAGCGCTGGACAGCAACACAATTTTAGCTGCAATGTAAGCCCTACCTGACTTCTTAGACGCGGGTATAGTTTGACTAGGGGGCCACGCACCAGTTTTAATGCCATGGGAGCCCTCTGATGGAAAACGTTCACTGAGAGGATCACTAGGTGAGACCTTCTGACAAGAGGATATGACCATGATATTAAGGAACACACTAAAAGCGTATGTGAGTGATTGTGGGCCGAGGCTCAGTGGATTGAGATCACGGAGAATAGAGAAAAGATTTTTGTGATTTAAATGCAAAATGGTCAATTGGGTGGAATTGTGCAGAATTGCACGGAGGTGGAGACTGGAGAACCGCTAGAATGAATCTAAAGCAGAAAGGAAATTGTGACAAGTTTCAGACTGAATATAGGCTGGCGGTCACGAGGATTACAAGTCTGCCATTAACAAAAATCTAACACCAACCCTGAGTAAATCCCTTCAATGGAGAAAACACAATTAACCTAATTCTGTTAAAATTTCATAAGAAATAGGCATATATCATATATAGTGCATACCTAAAATTTGTTAAGCTTTTCCCAAAATCTCTCCTCCTCTGCAAGCCCCTCCTTCCTTCTCTTCCAGAAAACTCCCCAACCAGGACTCAGCTCCCTGGATAAAAATGCCCGGGGCATTCTGACATCCCACTATCTCAAAACCCAGAATGGACTCCTCAGGTAAATGCAGAGACATCCCTTCCTTTCCCCCACAACCCACTCTCTCATGGGGTGCAAAATTAACTATCTCCAAGACTCCCCATTTCCTCAATTTTACCAATGAGGCACCTGATGTAAATTGCATATCCCCAAATATGACAACCCTAATTTTTAAACCAAAAAAATGTTAGCGAGATTATATTTAATAATGTACCTAAATAATCATAGTGATGGCAATAACAAACCCATAGGTCATCGGATAATGATTATTTTTTTATCCGTAGAGAAGCAATTTTATTAATTCTTGACTAAATATAATTTCTTTTTATATAATAAATATCTCTTCAATAAAGAACTAATTAAACTCATCATGATCCGATATAAATTTAATAGGTTTGGCCGGATCTCTCCCTCCAAGACATAGTCATTTTACCCTAAACAATTCCGTTTTACCGTTAAAATATCCGTAATCCAAATTTACCACACTATTACTTTAGTTTAGATTTATTTTATCAACGTTAGAGATGTTTATTCATTTTCACATATGCATTTGTTTTTCTGTTTAATTTTAATCCGCTACAATTTGTAATTTAGCTTTAATTTAACTTTATTTAAATGAAATATTAATCATGCATGGATTGACACTCAAATTGGATATACCCTAATTTACAAGGTGATACCTGACCAAAGTGAAGCCACAGGACATAACGACAAATGACGACAATGGTCCATTGACGGTGACGACAGGGTACAACACTGAAAGCTCATCCTCCTTGAGGATGTTGACTAATTAGGGGAACATCATGTCAACTCCAATCCACAATTCCATTGGCTAGGGCACGCTCAGACCTGGTAATTCAGGTGGAGTCGATGCCCGGTACCTGCATCCTCCAACGAACAACAAGGTTGTGCATATATACATATATAACCATGTAATCACAAGCATAATGAACGGAAGTCGCAGCATGGCAGGGTACTCGGACACGTGTAATGCAACACTATTTCGTTCAAGTAACACATCATTAAATAACTAATACCAGTCATACATCATAATCATGATCGAACAACATATTAAACTAAAAGTAACATCAATCCATAATCATGTCCATCAACTGTGAAAGCACAAAGTACAAGTAAACAAGCATCATCCTAACATAGATCCATAATTAGCTAGCATAATGTCAAAGAGTCCATCAAGCTCAAGGAGATCATAAACCATAACGTAAAAGTCCAAACATATCAAAACTGTAAACATGCGCTACAAGACTATCATCTAAACCAGAACTGTCATAGGAAACATGAAAATAACATATGTCAGGCAAAAAGTGAGGGGCATTACAATGTTACAAATTTTAAATCCTAGGTGCCAACCCACCGGTTTTGTCAATACCTCCAGCTTGGTAAGGGATTCGTGAGAGCATTGTAGTACTCAATTATTCTTTTTTTATTTACTATTCAGATTAAGCATGTATAGAAGAGAGTGGTATTCTTCTCTTGAGGCTCTCTGCCAAACGAGCCACATGCCTTATTGGCACTTCCACTATTTGCATGTTGGTCTTATCGAGGCCTTTATTTGGGGACAACTCTTTCTATTCGGGATTTTTTTTACTTTTCTTGGTTCTGATGTCTGGAATGCAGCCCGACAACCATGCGGGTGATAAAGGAGTGTTGTGGCTGCCTTTTTTGGGGGGGCTACACCTAAATGTTTACACAACTCAACAAGGGAGAGCCACAAGTGGGGATCTAGGACGTAGCATTCGAACCTGGCTTGGAATCTTCAGCCAGTCTAGTGTTCGAAACCAAGTTCTTCTGTTCCGCATCATATTTTAGTATTAGTTTGTGAGTTGTTAAATGCATTTGCCTGAAAATCTCGATGGCTCCTCGATGAATCTACTTTTTGCATTATCTATATTTCCACATTTTGCATGCATGTCTGCCAGGATAGTTGCACTAGACATTTATCCATTATGCTTAGGTGATACCCATGCCCTGCTCCAAGCGCCCTTTTGGCATAGTTGTGGATCTGGCCCCTTCTCAATGAATCCATTTAGTGCAGATCCTGCAATCGGTGCATCCCTATCTTCCATGATAGACACGATCTGTTCCTTCAACTTTTCAAAACCTCCTTTGTCTTTAGATGCTATCTACCTTCGTTTCCAAGCCATTTTCTCTAATAGTGCATAGGAATCTTATGCCCTTAAAAACAATTTGTATTCTGACTATTTTAGAGTTAGTGGTTATTGCATGTTGAAAGATATCAGGGTTTGAGTGAAAGGCGTAACCAGAGAGTTTGACTATAATATTACCTGTCGATTTAGTCAGAACATTGGCAAATTATGCACCCAGAACTCAAGCAAGGCTGCATTAAAGGATGTTTCAGAGGTGATGTCTCTTGAGGCATTTGTCAACTTTTATTGCGCTCTGTTTGCACTTCTACATTTTGCATGCCCTATCTTTTGGTAAACCCGTATTCTACAGTCACTAAATGACTTCTCTTTCAGGCTTTTTGTCAAACAGTTTGTGTGCAATCTGTTGGGCCACCCCTGCTATCATAGTGTCCATAGGTGACTTCTCCTGGAGGCATTCAGTCATATAGTTTGCACGCCTTGTCAATATTTCCACATGATGCATATATGTCTACCAATCTTTTCACCTATAATATCTGAGAAAAACCCATCACCATTTTTATGGGCAAAGTTTAGGGGGTCCTCAGGGTAGTCAGCACTCTCGAGAAGAGCAATCATGCACACATAATAATCATCTATAGGTTTAATGCAATAAGGGTTACAACTAGGATTGAAGTATGTGCAGCGCTCTTCTAATTCACCGCCGTAGGTTTTATACCTGCTAATTGCATTTGTTTGTTAGTTTCTAAAATCCTCTATAGCAAATCCATTCGCACCTTTCAATTGCCTTTGTTTGGAAGCTTCTAAACTCTCTTCAACAAATCCTCTTGGTTGCGTTTGCCTGATGGTTTCTAATTCTTTAAAACAATTCCACTTTGGGCATATTCTGCAACCGTGACATTTCATGACTCCACATCTCTATGAGGCAATTGCATTTATTTAGAAGTTTCTATGCCAAATGTGTCAAAAGGTTTTCATACCCATTCAGTGTTTCTACATTTTCTTAAAAGTTTATATGCCAATCTGCCTCATACTTTACCCTGGATAAATTTGTATTTGGAAGAGACGAATTACCTGGTCGTTCTCTTTCCTTGTTTTAATCTTTCACATGCATTTGTTTGGAAGTTCTTAAGCCTTCTGCAGCGTTAGCACTTGCAACCATTTGTAGGTCTCATGAATTTTACCCTCGGGTTTCGGCGTTTTGCATGCCTGTGTCTGCGCGTATGCCCTGTTTACCTATTTCCATTGCCTTTTCAAGCCGCCTTCCTTTTGGATGAGATTGGTAATGACAAGGAGAGCAAGCAAACACACAAGTGTCAAGGAGATTTTTATTTCATTCTTCAAGCTATTCACTGTGTTGTTTTGCTGCAAACCTTTTCATTATAATGAGATGGCTACTAACCCTCCATTGCTCTTACCAGTGGCATTGGAGGAATTTTGAGCTTAAGTTAATGTTGCTTTCCAACCTATTTTAATTAATCCTTGCTTAGGCTATGAAGCTTTTCTTAGCAGGAACACTGAAAGCACATTGCTGGCACAGTGCACCTGAGTAGCAGGTAAGGATTTAATCAAACTCATTATTCATGCCATAAATCTATCATAATTAACATTCTTAATACTTCTCACGACTGTAAGGAGGATTTTGTCTATTTATGCACTTCATTTTTTAATAAGCTGCCTATTAATGCCTGAATAAATTATATTTCATGTAGTTAGTGGAATTTGGATTTACACCTTTCCATTGCATTCACATGAAAGTTTCTGAAGCTAAATAAACAAATCCATTTCGTGATTATCCTAAACCCTAAACCTAGGAATCATTGAAGACCATTTGAATAACATTCATCATTGAGCATTATCAGATCATTGCATCAGCCTACATCATCCCGAGTCCATTTCATGCATGCGTCTTGTTCTCAATCATTGTTTCGAAGCCATTGAATCAATCTAACTAGGGGTCTAATTGAGAGCATGACACTTGCGATTTAGTAGATTCTCTGAATGTTTTTCTAAACACTATGAGTTCCTTGCCAAATTTGAATATCAAATGATTGAGGCAAGCAAATTCCAGTGGTCTATTTTCTCATGACTTACAGTTCCAAGTCCTTGTACCAAGATCAGTTTCACACTTGTGGAGATTAGTTCTGCACTCACGTAGGTCCTCCAGCGCAAAGTATTCAGTCAGTTTGAAGGTTATAAATAATTCATCTAAACAAGCCCTAAAAATCCAGCATTATGGACCATTACAATATTATGTAGATGCATGTGTCTGTGGATACACGCATGAGTACAAATGTGGCACTGCCTACAGATGTTTACTGCATTTAAAATTGACAGTAGTTTACCCTTTCATTGCATGAAGGACACTCTAATTGAAGTGGGCCCAAAATGTATCAGGAAAGCGTAAAAGTGCATGGGTAGGCAATTTTCACCATTAAGATATTATACATACATACATGGTCTAAAAGAGATAGTAGAGGCTAAAGGCCATACAAAAAAAAATGAAGGTCTCCATTCTCTTTAAGATGTCAACTTTAAAATAGAAAGTATATCCACATTATATGCAACTAGCACTGTCTTCAAGATGCCATTTAAAATTCTCTTGAATTTTATTTTGTTTCGATGTTCCTACCTTCCTCACCTGTCATCTTCCACCACCTCACATTTTGGCTTCTACCCAGCCAATTATGTCGTGTGAAAAATAGTTTGTACAAAGCCATAGAGTATATGATATTTTAATCATTCACAAGCTTTTTTCTTTTCTAATCTTACCAAATTAAAGATGATATTCTCACCATCTTCCTTGTTTGCTTAACAAAGATAGCTAATAGTTCTGTTATTAACACCAATGCATTTCACTCACAAGACTTTGTATACCAGCAATTTTGTTATTAATGCTCTGATCTGAGTTGCCAATAAGCTTCACAAATCCCTGTCTACTTTCCAGAAACAATATCCAACCATTTGCTTCCAGAAACAACACCATCTGCTGCTAAAAATAATACCAGCAGGGACTGTCCTCTTGTTTTATTATCATTACATCCATCATTAGGACTCTATGCATGTTTCAATATCATTACTGGAAAAAGTATATTTTTATTTACCTCTCAATTCTTTGCCTGAGCTTTGAAAGGAAGTGCTCGTTGTCCACCTTAGCTGCCCACAGAACCCTCTGAATGAACTTCATCTGCATTTCACCGAAAAGCATTGTGTCATAACATTCTTGTGTCTCAGAACAGTCTTCAATAAAAAAATTGGAAGTACATAGGGTTGCTACTATAATCGTATCTTTTGACAGTAGTATGAACATTATATCCTTTATGGTAATTCAAGAAGTATTAAAGATGTCAGTATTTACTTTCCCAAGACTGTTTATTCATTCAGATGTTTGCCAAGTCTTGTGGCCCACAGGACGGATCATACAGAATTATGACTAGATTATTTTCTGATTTGGAAGTTGGAGTTTGCCATTTTAGTTTTTACTTTTCCTCTTAGATATCTTAAGTTTTAAAATTGTGTCATCAAACGTTAATAATGCAGAATAAAGTATGGTAAGGAAGGGATAGAGATGTTCTTAAAGTGATGCATAAAATTGATTCCTAGACCACTGTCATTTCCATATTAGAGCTCAATTAAGATTATAATTCTGTTACTTGCCATTTTGATCTTTTGAAGTCATGGCTTAGATAGTTTATGACATCTTTATTAGGAAAGATGTGAATGTAAGATGAGTAGGTTAGTTTATCTACTCCCTGAATGCTGCCCTATCCTCTCACCCCTTGACTTCGAGTAGTACCTTGTTGGCATGATTACTTTATACTTATGAATTGCTCCTTGTGAACTATGTGATTTTGTGGTCTCCCTTGTGTAATTGGTGTTGATGGCTTTGAGAGTATGATAGTTGTGGTATCTCTTGTGTGGCCAAGTATGCATGCCTTCCTGTCCCTACTGTTGTTATGTTGTGTGTGGCCATGTGAACATCTCTGAGCACGGGGGGTGGGCCTTTGAGGTTCCACATGGTAGGGTGGTGTTGCACCCACCATTGGGGATCCAGTCATCGACATCAGTTTCGGCAATGGCGTCGGCATGGGCTGTTCCATTCTTCCCTCCAGTTTTCTAGATGTATTTTCCTATGTGTTGGTGCTCATTTTGACCTAGAAGTTGATTCTTAATGTTTAGAGGGTTTCTTCATTTAAAACCTATATCTTCTTGCCCATCGACATGACCTCGCAGGCTTCTTGGCGATCAGGTTGGTGGTAGGGAGGTGTTCATCGTGTAACGCTCTTCATCTGCAAGGTAATTTTATGTTAGACCGACAGGGGGAGGTCTAGCCGATAGGGGAATTGATGTTCGACATGTCAGGGTGACTTTTGTGTTGTTCTCGCTGATGGAGATTTGCCATCGGCATGATGGAGGCTATCGGGTAAGACGGCGAGGGGTTCACCGATGGAGTGGTGTCTGGCCGATGGTATCATCGGCGTGTGTTTGGCCGACGGAGGGATGAGGCCCGTAGGGCCATCAGTGGGAGTTGTTATATCGGCAGTGAGGTTTCTTGCTTGCCCGATGGTTCATTTCTGGCCGACGGAGGAATGTGAAATAGGCATCGGCGTAACCTTTGAGGTCGGCAGGAGATTTGTGGAGCTGGCCGATGGTTCTTCTCTGGCCGATGTAGAAGTTAGAGGCTTTCGGGAGGTGTTTGTCGGTGTGACTAAGGGTGTCAGCGGGAGGATTTTCAGGTTGGCCGATAGTGTTGGTCTTACCAACAAAGGAATGTAATGTAGCGGTCGGGGAGATTTTTGAGATCGACAGGAGAATTTGGGTGTTCACCGATGGCTTGTGTCACGGCGATGGGCTCTTGGGTGAAGGCTTGTGTGTCAAGCATGGCAAAAGCGCTCGACACTTAGTATGTGTGCAACCATGTTTATGAACTACTGATGTGATCTCCTCACCTTGCATGTGGGATTATTCACCTGTGTATTTTCAAACTTTGAGCGAATCACTTTTGGCGGGAACTTCTGTTTGAAATGTTGCGACAGTTTCTGAGTAGCTGCGGGTGGTTGAGGCCCTTAATGGCGATGATGCAGGGATGTGGGCAATAGTACGCATGGTCAGGTCACCTAATTTTTGAATGAAGACCCCAGATAATGGCGCATGGCTCGAGGTCCCCCTTTGTCTGCTGCATTAATATTTTCTGAGCACCATTCCTTCTGAGGACTGTATCTGGCGGAATTTTTGTCAAAGCCATGTAATTAATTGCTTATGGTACACTATCTGGCGGTTATAAGCAGATGGTGTTACCATTTTTTAGGTTGTTGAAAGTTGAACATTTTGGCTCTGTGATACAATACAGTTGGTTTTGGCTGCTCTGTCCATAAAAACCTATGAGTTTATGTATCTCTTGTTGTATGTTTTTTTGCATGAAACCACTGATTTCATGGTTAATTTTATATGAGAAATGCTATGTTAGCATGTGTTTTGTTAATTCTGTCTCCAGTATTGCATGTATCTTTCTTCTGAGTCTGGATCTTTGAGCAATGTTTGAGACTCTAGAACATAGAATTCTTGTGTTGAATGTCTAATCTCTTAACTTCTGCTCAAGGGGTAGATTAAATTGTTCTCAGATTGAACATTGAGAAGGGTATACTGCAGTAGGGATGCCATAAGTATAGATAGCTTAACACTTTGTATTGGAAGATATCTGTAAGGCAGGTATCATATGTATCCCCCTGAAATCTAGTTTTAGTTGTTCATGCATATCATTCACAGGTGTATGTCTACTGACTCCAAGCCCTGGATAGGCACCAATCTTGCTTTGTGTTTGTGTTACAGCCATGTCCAGCTTTGCATCCAAACTTAAAATCAAAATCAAAATATAAAACAACCTTTAGGACATTAGAATTAGTTTTAGGATCCTCAGTCCTCTGTCTACAACTGCAAATAGGCCCAAAGCTAGCCCCTTTGCTCTTATCTTACAGTTTTGGTCTACTTACAGGAGGACTTATCTGCTTTCTGTCAGCATCCCAGCCTTTGTATGTATATCCTCATGGATGTTGAGTAGGGAATACCCCCTAGGTTTTGCAGAGCCTAAAGAAGAAGAGGAGATAAAATATAGAGTCTATCTCCTACACTGTTGGCCCCTGGCCCAGAGATCCTGTTGATCATTGATGGCTACCTTGTAGGGAAATCTGGGAGTAAGCATCCAGTCTGGGAAAAAACCAACACTATGTATCTATACAACTTGGTGAACCGAGTGATATGTATTGAGATCTTGTATTAATGTAATTAATTCTTGTGAGACACTTCTAATGTGGAGTTCATTGTAATAAATGCTCATAATGTACTCTTTAGCAATAGTTGTATTGTGATTATCTTCCACTTACGTTATCCACCTTGCTGATAGGATGTCATTATAATTCCTGTCTTGAGTAGTTTTGGGAATGCTGTCACAACTGAAAACCACTGGTTTTATTACCATTTTAGTAGCTATTACTGTTGTTTCAACTGAAAACTGTTGAATTGATTGTTGTTCTGCTAATATTACTATTGTTACAGCTGAAGCTATTAATTTGTTTACTGATTTAGTGATGTCATTGCTGTACTACTACTACTGTCATTAAATTATTCAATGTTGTTTTACTACTACTAACAAAGAATTATTCACTGTTGTTCTACCACTACTGTCATTGATTTATTTGCTACTGTCATACTACTACTATCATTGATTTGTTCATTGTTGTTCTATAACTACTGTCATTGCTGACACTATTAATGTTATTGGAGTTATCCTACTGCCCTAATATATGTAATGCTTCTGTAATAATACTATGTAAAGTTAGGCTTATCAAGATCTTTGATATCCACCCTTTATTAGTCACCAACCTCCTGGTATGAGATTGGTATATATGATGACTCATTGAGAGTGTAGCTTCTTCTTTATGTGCATGTAAATCATCCCTTATGTTTCATCCCTGAGTTTTATCTATCTAGACAATAGGGTGATGATGCACCTCATGGCTGAGTCAGTTTTTAAGTATTGATATATTTACCTATATGTTAATTTTAAGTTTTATTCCTTCAAAAAAAAAATGTTGTGCCCTTTTTGGCCTTTTGTTCTTGAATGCCGATTGGGTCGTTACAAAGAATACGAGAATTTACTATTTTTAATGAGTTAGAACATTTAAAGTTTTCAATGGGCTAAGAATACCAGAATTTACTATTTTTAGTAAGTCTTTATCACAGAAGCAGTTGAGCTCGAGATTTGTGTTTTTGGATACTAATTTGCTTGAATAGTGATTCAGAACCTTGAATGTTTTCGACAAGCTACAAAATATCAAAATTTACTATTTTTAGTAAGTCTTTATCAAAGAAACTATTGAGATTGAAAATTTTCCCAATTTTTCAAATTTTGTGTTTTTCGATAACCATTTGTTTGAATAATGATTCAGTACATTTGAAGTTTCAAATGGGCTAAGAATACAAGAATTTACTATTTTTAATAAGATTCTATCAAAAAAGTGGATGAGCCTGAAATGTTTTCCAATTTTTTAAAATTTATGTTTTTGGATACTCATTTGCTTGAATAATAATTCAAAATCTTCAATGTTTTCAACGAGCTAAGAATACCAAAATTTACTATTTTTAGTAAGTCTTTATCACAGATGGGGTTGAGCCCGAGATTTGTGTTTTTGGATACACATTTATTTGAATAGTAATTTAGAACCTTAAAAGTTTCTGAAGAGTCAAGAATACCAAAATTTACTATTTTTAATAAGTCTTTATCAGAGAAACAGTTGAACTTGAAATTTTCCAATTTTTCAAATTTTACGTTTCTGGATACCCATTTATTTGAATAGTGATTTAGAACCTTTAATGTTTCAAACGGGCTAAGAATACTAGAATGTTATATTTTTTGTAAGCCTTTATTAGAGAAGTAGTTGAGCCTGAAATTTTTCTTAAATTTTCAAAAAATTTGTTTCTAGATATCCATTTTCTTGAATAATGATACAAAACTTCAAAAGTTTCCAACGGGCTAAGAATACCAAAATTTACTATTTTTAGTAAGTCTTTATCAGAGAAGCGGGTGAGCCTGAATTTTTTTTTTAATTTTTTAAAATTTATGTTTTTGGATACCTATTTGCTTGAATAAAGATTAGAAAAACCTTCTAAGTTTCCAATAGGTTAGAATACTAGAATTTAATATATTTACTACGTCTTTATTAAAGAAGCCGTTGACCCCAAGATTTGTGTTTTTGGATACACATTTGCTTGAATAATGATTCAGAACATTCAAAGTTTCCAACGGGCTAAGAATACCAAAATTTACTATTTTTAGTAAGTCTTTATCACAGAAATAATTTAGCCAAATTTTTTTCCAATATTTGACAACTAGTGTTTTTGAATACCCATTTGCTTGAATAATGATTCAAAACTTTTAAAGTTTCCAATGGGTTAAAAATACCAGAATTTACTATTTTTAATAAGTCTTTATCGGAGAAGTGGTTCAGCTCGATATTTGTCTTTTTGAATACCCATTTGATTGAATAATGATTTAGAACATTCAAAGTTTCCAACGGGCTAAAAATATCATAATTCACTATTTTTAGTAAGTATTTATCAATGAAGCGATTGAACCCAAGATTTGTGTTTTTGGATACTCATTTGCTTGAATAATGATTTAGAAGCATCAAAGTTTCCAACAGACTATGAATTCCAGAATTTACTACTTTTAGTAAGTCTTTATCAAAGAAGCGGTTGAGTCCAAGATTTTTGTTTTTTGATACCCATTTGCTTAAATAATGATTCAAAACATTCAAAGTTTCTAATGGGCTAAGAATACCAGAATTTACTATTTTTAATAAGTCATTATCGGAGAAGCGATTGAGCTTGAAAATTTTCCTAATTTATCAAAATTTGTGTTTTTACATACCCATTTGTGTGGATAACAATTCAGAATCTTCAAAGTTTCCAATGACCTAAGAATACCAAAATTTACTATTTTTAGTTAGTATTTATCAGGGAAGTGGTTGAGCTCGAGATTTATGTTTTTGGATACCCATTTGATTGAATAATGATTCAAAATCTTCAAAGTTTCCAATGGGCTAAGAATACCAGAATTAGTATTTTTAGTAGGTCTTTATTGGAGAAGTGGTTGAGACCAAAATTTTTCCTAATTTTTCAAATTTTGTGTTTTTGGATACCCATTTGCTTGAATAATGATTTAGAATTTACTATTTTTACTAAATCTTTTTTGAAGAAGCAGTTGACCTTAACATTTATGTTTTTGGATACTCATTTGCTTGAGTAATGATTCGGAACCTTCAAAGTTTTCAACGGGTTAAGAATACCATAATTTACTATTTTTATTAAGTCTTTATCATAGAAGCGATTTAGCTTAAAATTTTCTCAATTTTTTAAAATTTTAGTTTTTGGATATCCATTTGCTTAAATAATGATTCAGAACCTTCAGTGTTTTCCAACGGGCTAAAAATACCAGAATTTAATTTCTTTAGTAAGTCTTTATCAGAGAAGTGGTTGAGCTCAAGATTTGTGTTTTTGTATAACCATTTGCTTGAATAATGATTTAGAAAATTCAAATTTACCAATAGGCTAAGAATATCAGAATTTACTATTTTTAGTAAGTCTTTATCAGATAAATGATTGACCTCGAAAATTTTTCCTAATTTTTCAAAATTTATGTTTTTAGATACCCATTTGGTTGGATAATGATTTAGAATCTTCAAATTTTCCAACGGGCTAACAATATCAGAATTTACTATTTTTACTAAGTCTTTACCAGGGATGCAATGAAGCTCCGTATTTGTGTTTTTGGATACTCATTTGCTTGAATAATGATTCAGAACCTTCAAAGTTTCTAATGGGCTAACAATATCAAAATTTACTATTTTTAGTAGGTCTTTATCAGAGAAGCAGTTGAGCCTGAAATTTTTCTCAATTTTTTGAAATATGTGTTTTTCGATACCCATTTGCTTGAATAATGATTTAGAACCTTTAAAATTTCAAATGGCCTAATAATACTAGAATTTATTATTTTTAGTAAATCTTTATCAAAAAAAGCGGTTGAGCCCGAAATGTTTTCCAATTTTTTAAAATTTGTGTTTTTAGATAACCCATTTGCTTGAATAATAATTCAGAACCTTTAAAATTTTCAATGGGCTAAGAATACTAGAATTTACTATTTTTAGTAAGTCTTTATCAAATAAGCGGTTGAGTACGAGATTTATGTTTTTTATACCCATTTGCTTGAATAATGATTTGGAACCTTCAAAATTTCCAACTGGCTAAAAATACTAGAATTTACTATTTTTAGTAAGTTTTTATCAGAGAAGCGATTAAGGTCGAGATTTATTTTTTTGAATACCCCATTTGCTTGAGTAATGATTCAGAACCTCGAAATTTTCAAATAGGCTAAGAATACCAGAATTTACTATTTTTAATAATGATTCAGAACCTTCAAAATTTCCAACGGGCTAAGAATACCAAAATTTATTATTTTTAGTAAGTCTTTATCACAGAATTGGTTGAGCTCCATATTTCTGTTTTTGAATATCCATTTGCTTGAATAGTGATTCAAAACCTTCAATGTTTCCATTGAGTTAAGAATATCAGAATTTACTATTTTTAGTAAGCCTCTATCAGATAAACGATTGAGCCTAAATTTTTTTCTAATTTTTCTAAATTTGTGTTTTTGATACCCATTTGTTTGAATGATGATTCAGTAGCTTTAAAGTTTCAAATGGGCTAAGAATACACGAATTTACTATTTTTAATAAGTCTATCAAAAAAGCGATTGAACCTGTAATGTTTTCCAATTTTTTAAAATTTATGTTTTTTGATACCCATTTGCATGAATAATAATTCAAAACCTTCAAAGTTTCCAACGAGTTAAGAATACTAGAATTTACTATTTTTAGCAAGTCTTTATCAGGGAAGCGATTGAACTTGAGATTTGTGTTTTTGGATACCCATTTGCTTGCATAATGATTCACAACCTTTAAAGTTTCCAACGGGTTAAGAATACCATAATTTACTATTTTTATTAAGTCTTTATCACATAATTTACTTCAGAACCTCAAGGTTTCCAATGGGCTATAAATCCCAGAATTTAATATTTTTAGTAAGTCTTTATCAGAGAAGTGGTTGAGCTCGAGATTTGTGTTTTTGGATACCCATTTGTTTGAATAACAATTCAGAACCTTCAAAGTTTCCAATGGGCTAAGAATACCAGAATTTACTATTTTTAGCAAGTCTTTATCAAGGAAGCGGTTGAACTCGAGATTTGTGTTTTTGGATACCTATTTACTTGCATAATGATTCACAACCTTCTAATTTCCAACGGGTTAAGAATACCATAATTTACTATTATTATTAAGTCTTTATCACATAATTTACTTCCGAACCTTCAAGGTTTCCAACGAGCTAAAAATACCAAAATTTAATATTTTTAGTAAATCTTTATCAGAGAAGTGATTGAGCCCGAGATTTGTGTTTTTGGATAACCATTTGTTTGAATAATGACTCAAAACCTTAAAGTTTCCAACGAGCTAAAAATACCATAATTTGCTATTTTTAATAAGTCTTTATTAGAGAAGTGATTGACCTCGAATTTTTTTCCTAATTTTTCAAAATTTGTGTTTTTGAATACCCATTTGCTTAGATAATGATTTAGAATCTTCAAAGTTTTCAATAGGCTAAAAATACCAGAATTTACTATTTTTAGTAAGTCTTTATCAAGGATGCAGTGGAACTCCAGATTTTTGTTTTTGGATACCCATTTGCATGAATAATAATTCAAAGCCTTCAAAGTTTCTTCTAATGGGCTAAAAAATATCAAAACTTACTATTTTTAGTGGGTCTTTATCAAAGAAGCAGTTGAGCTTGAAATTTTTCTCATTTTTTCAAAATTTATGTTTTTGAATACCCATTTGCTTGGTTAATGATTTAGAATCTTCAAAGTTTTCAATAGACTAACAATACCAGAATTTACTATTTTTAGTAACTCTTTATCATGGATGCAGTGGAGCTCCAGATTTGTGTTTTTGGATACCCATTTGCATGAATAATGATTCAAAGCCTTCAAAGTTTCTAATGGGCTAAAAATATCAGAAATTACTATTTTTAGTGGGTCTTTATCAAAAAAACAATTGAGCCCGAAATTTTTTCCATTTTTTCAAAATGTGTTTTTGGATACCCATTTGCTTGAATAATGATTTAAAACCTTTAAAATTTCAGACGGCCTAAGATTACCAGAATTTATTATTTTTAGTAAATCTTTATCCAAAAAAGTGACTGAGGCTGAAATGTTTTCCATTTTTTCAAAATTTATGTTTTTTGAATGGGCTCAGAACCTTCAAAGTTTCCAATGGGCTAAGAATACCAGAATTTACTATTTTTAGTATGTTTTTATCAATGAAGTAGTTGAGTACGAGATTTATGTTTTTTGGTACCTAATTGCTTGAATAATAATTCAGAACCTTCAAAGTTTCCAACTGGCTAAGAATACCAGAATTTACTATTTTTAGTAAGTTTTTATCAGAGAAGCGATTAAGCCCCAAGATTTGTTTTTCTAAATACCCATTTGCTTTAGTATTGTTTCAAAACCTCCAAAATTTTGAACAGACTAAGAATACCAACATTTATTATTTTTAATAATGATTTAGAATCTTCAAATTTTCCAATGGGCTAAGAATACCATAATTTACTATTTTTAGTAAGTCTTTATCACAGAAGCGTTTGAGCCTAAGATTTGTGTTTTTGGATACATATTTGCTTGAATAGTAGTTCAGAACCTTCAATGTTTCCGACGACCTAAGAATATCAGAATTTACTATTTTTAGTAAGTCTTTATCAGAGAAATGATTGAGCCTGAGCTTTTTCCCAAATTTTTAAAATTTATGTTTTTTGATACCCATTTGTTTGAATAATGATTTGGTACCTTTAAAGTTTCAAATGGGCTAAGAATACAAGAATTTACTATTTTAAATAATTCTTTATAAATAAAAAGTGGTTGACCCTGAAATGTTTTCTATTTTTTAAAAAATTATGTTTTTTGATACCCATTTTCTTGAATAATTATTCAAAACCTTCATAGTTTGCAATGGGCTAAAAATATCATAATTTACTATTTTTAGTAAGTCTTTATTAGAGAAACAGTTGAGGCCGAAATTTTTCTCAATTTTTCAAAATTTATGTTTTTGGATACTGATTTGCTTGAATAAAGATTTGAAACCTTCTAAGTTTCCAACAGGCTAAGATTACCAGAATTTACTATTTTTACTAAGTCTTTATCAGAGAAGAGGTTCACCCCAAAGTTTTTATTTTTCGATACCCATAAGCGAGCTAAGAATACCAAAATTACTATTTTTAGTAAGTCTTTATCACATAAGCAATTTAGCCTGAAATTTTTTCGAATTTTACAAAATCTATGTTTTTGGACACCCATTTGTTTGAATAATTATTCAGAACCTTTAAAGTTTCAAATGGGATAAGAATACTAGAATTTTCTATTTTTAGTAAGTCTTCATTAAAAAAGTGGTTGAGCCGAAAATGTTTTCCAATTTTTCAAAATTTATGTTTTTGGATACCTATTTGCTTGAATAATAATTTAGAACCTTCATAGTTTCCAACGGGCTAAGAATACCAAAACTTACTATTTTTAGTAAGTCTTTATTAGAGAAATGGTCGAGCCTGAAAATTTTCTCAATTTTTCTCAATTTTTCTTGGATACCCATTTGCTTGAATAATGATACGAAACGTTCTAAGTTTCCAATAGTCTAAGAATACAAGAATTTACTATTTTTACTAAGTCTTTGCCAAAGAAGCGATTGACCTCAAAATTTATGTTTTTGGATACCCATTTGCTTGAATAATGATTCAGAACCTTCAAAATTTCCAACAGGCTAAGAATACCAGAATTTACTATTTTTAGTAAGTCTTTATCACAAGCAATTTAGCCCAAATTTTTTTTCAATTTTTCAAAATTTGTGTTTTCAGATACCCATTTGTTTGAATAATGATTCAGAAACTTTAAAATTTCAAATGGCCCAAGAATACTAAAATTTATTATTTTTAGTAAATATTTATCAAAAATCGATTGAACCTGAAATATTTTCTAATTTTTTAAAATTTGTGTTTTTGGATACCCATTTGCTTAAATAACAATTCAGAACCTTCAAAGTTTTCAATGGGCTAATAATACTATAATTTACTATTTTTAATAGGCATTTATTAGAGAAGCAGTTGAGCACGAGATTTATGTTTTTTGATACGTATTTGGTTGAGCAATGATTCAGAACCTTCAAAGTTTCCAATTGGCTAAGAATACCAGAACATACTATTTTTAATAAGTTTTTATCAAAGAAGCGGTTGAGCCCAAAATTTATTTTTTTCAATACCAGTTTGTTTGAATAATGATTCAGAACCTTCAAAGTTTCAAACGGGCTAAGAATACCAGAAATTACTGTTTTTAATAATGATTTAGAACCTTTAAAGTTTCCAATGAGCTAAGACTATCATAATTTACTATTTTTAGAAAGCCTTTATCACAGAAGCAGTTGAGCCCGAGATTTTTGGTTTTGGATATCCATTTGCTTGAATAGTTATTCAAAACTTTAAAAGTTTCTAACGGACTATGAATACTAGAATTTACTATTTTTAGTAAGTCTATCAAAAAAATGGTTGAGCCCGAAATATTTTCTAATTTTTCAATATTTGTGTTTTTGGATACCCATTTGCTTGAATAATAATTTAGAACCTTCATAGTTTCCAACGGGCTAAGAATACCAGAATTTACTATTTTTAGTAAGTCTTTATCAAAGAAGCGGTGGAGCCCAAATTTTTTCTCAATTTTTCAAAAAATTTGTTTGTGGATACTCATTTGATTGAATAATTATTCAGAACTTTAAAAGTTTCCAATGGGCTAAGAATACCAAAATTTACTATTTTTAGTAAGTCTTTATCAGAGAAGAGGTTGACTTCAAAAATTTTCTCAATTTTTTTAAATTTGTGTTTTTGGATACCGATTTGCTTGAATAACGATTCGAAACCTTCTAAGTTTCCAATAGGGTAAGAATACCAGAATTTATGATTTTTAATAACTCTTTATCAGAGAAGTGATTGGCTTAAAGATTTGTGTTTTTGGACACACATTTGCTTGAATAATGATTTAAAACCTTCAAAGTTTCCAAGGAGCTAAGAATAACATAATTTACTATTTTTAATAAGTCTTTATCATAGTATCGATTTTGCATGAAAGTTTTCCCAATTTTTCAAAATTTATGTTTTTGGATACTGGTTTGTTTGAATAATAATTCAAAATCTTCAAAGTTTCCAATGGGCTAAAAATACTTGAATTTTATATTTTTAGTAAGTCTTTATCAGCAAAGTTGTTGAGCATGAGATTTATCTTTTTGGATGCTCATTTGCTTGAATAATGATTTAGAACATTCAAAGTTTCCAACATGCTAAGAATATCAATATTTACTATTTTTAGTAAGTCTTTATCAGAGAAGCAATTGAGCTAAAGACTTGTGTTTTTGGATACCCATTTGCTTGAATAATGATTCAAAAACATCAAAGTTTCCAACAGGCTAAAAATACAAGAATTTACTATTTTTAGTAAGTCTTTATCAGGTAAGGCTCAGCTGCTTCTTTGATAAAAACTTACTAGAAATAGTAAATTATGGTATTCTTAGCCCGTGGTAAGCTTTTAAGGTTCTGAATCATTATTCAAGAAAATAGGTATCTAAAAACACAAATTTTAAAAAGAAACGAAAATAAAGGCATCAATTTTGAATCAACATTATTTTTAGACGATGCAAGATTGCCCTTACACCTCTGCATGCTCCTGCATCAAGATGAAACTAAAAGTCAAATTTAAAACAAATATTTTCGTTAATGCTCAATGATCTATTATCATAAAATAAAAGATCTAGACGAAACTGAGCGTAAAATTTTATAACAATTGTTTCCAATCATATTGAATGATCCATTATAATGAAATAAAGCATCTAGATGAAACTGAGCATAAAATTTTAAAACAAATATTTTTTATCACACACAATGTTTCATTATCATGAAATAAAACATTTAGGTGCATCTAAGCGTAAAATTTTGAAACAAATACTTTTGATCACACTCAATGATTTGTTATCATGAAATAAACCAATTAGATGAAATTGAGTGTAAGATTTTAAAACAAACATTTCTGTTCACAATGAATAATCCAATATCATGAAATAAAGCATCTAGATGAAAGTGAGCGTAAAATTTTAAAACAAATGTTTCTGATCATGTTGAATGATCCATTATCATGAAATATAGCATCTAGACGAAACTGAGCGTAAAATATTCAAACAAATGTTTCTGATCACGCTCAAACATCCATTATCATGAAATAAAGCATATGGACGAAACTGATCATAAAATTTTAAGACATGTTTTCAATCACACTCAATGATCTATTATCACGAAATACAATCAGAGGATGAATCCTTATAAAATTGAATGTTTAATATCTTAAAATATAGACGCGATCTTGAGTTGAAATCTATCAAGAATACTTATTTTACTATTCTGAAGCTTTGAAGAAAATTTTGGGCTCCACTGCCTCTTTGATAAAGACTTACTAAAAATAGTAAATTATGGTATTCTTAGCCTATTGGAAACTTCTAAGGTTCCAAATCATTATTCAAGTAATGGGTATTTAGATTGAGCTCAAAAAAAAATTTATTTTTTCAAAATTTGTGTTTTTTGATACCCATTTGCTTGGATAATGATTCAAAATCTTCAAAGTTTTCAATAGACTAAGAATACCATAATTTACTATTTTTACTAAGTTTTTATCAAAAATGTTGTTGAGTTCGAGATTTGTCTTTTTGGATATCCATTTGCTTGAATAATGATTTAGAATCTTCAAAGTTTCCAATCGGCTAGGAGTATCCTAATTTACTATTTTTAGTAGGTCTTTATAGAGAAGCGGTTGAGCCCGAAATTTTTCCTAATTTTTTAAAATTTATGTTTTTGGATACACATTTGGTTGAATAATAATTCGGAACCTTTAAAATTTTAAACGGCCTAAGAATACCAGAATTTATTATTTTTAGTAAATCTTTATCAAAAAAGCGGTTTAGCTCAAAATGAACATTCCAATTTTTTAAAATTTATGTTTCTAGATACCCATTTGTTTGAATAATAATTCAGAACCTTCAAAATTTTCAATGGGCTAAGAATACAAGAATTTACTATTTTTAATAAGTCTTTATCAGAGAAGCAGTTGAGCACAAGATTTATGTTCTCAGATATCCATTTTCTTGAATAATGATTCAAAACCTTCAAAGTTTCTAGGTGGCTAAGAATACCATAATTTACTATTTTTAGTAAGTTTTTATCAGAGAAGCGATTGAGCCTGATATTTATTTTTATAAATACCTATTTGCTTGAATAATGATTCAGATCCTTCAAAGTTTCCAACGAGCTAAGAACACCAGAATTTCCTATTTTCAATAATGATTTAGAACCTTCAAAGTTTCCAACGAGTTAAGAATACTAGAATTTACTATTTTTAGTAAGTCTTTATCACAAAAGCGGTTGAGCCCAAGAATTGTGTTTTTGGATAGCCATTTTTTTGAATAGTGATTCAGAACCTTCAAAGTTTCTGACGGGCAAATAATACCAAAATTTACTATTTTAAGTAAGTCATTATAAGAGAAACGGTTGAAACCGAAATTTTTTCCAATTTTTCAAAATTTGTGTTTTTGAATACCCATTTGTTTGAATATTGATTCAGAATCTTTAAAGTTTCAAACATGCTAAGATTACTAGAATTTTACTATTTTTAGTAAGTCTTTATCAAAAAAACAGTTGAGCCTGAAATGCTTTTTAAGTTTTCAAAATTTGTGTTTTAGATACCCATTTGCTTGAATAATGATTCAGAACCTTCAAAGTTTCCAAGGAGCTCAGAATAGTAGTATTTACTTTTTTTAGTAACTCGTTCACATAAGTGATTTTGCCCAAAATTTTTCACAATTTCTCAAAATTTATCTTTTTTAATATCCATTTGATTGAATAATGATTCAAAACCTTCAAAGTTTCCAACGAGCTAAAAATACTGGAATTCACTATTGTTAGTAAGTCTTTATCAAAGAAGTGGTTGAGCCCGAGATTTGTCTTTTTTGATACCCATTTGCTTGAATAATGATTTAGAACATTCAATGTTTCCAACGGGCTAAGAATATCAAAATTTACTATTGTTAGTAAGTCTTTATCAAAGAAGCGATTGAGCCCGAGATTTCTATTTTTGGAAGCCCATAGTGTTGAATAATGATTTAGAAGCATTAAAGTTATCAACAGACTAAGTTATCAGAGAAGCAGTATAGCCCAAAATTTGTTTTTTTATACCCATTTGCTTGAATAATGATTCAAAACATTTAAAGTCTACAACGGGCTTAGAATACTAGAATTTACTATTTTTAATAAGTCTTTATCAGAGAAGCGATTCAGCTCAAAAAATTTCCTAATTTTTTAAAATTTGTGTTTTTGGATAAACATTTGCTTGAATAATGATTCAAAATCTTCAAAGTTTCCAACAGACTAAGAATACCAGAATTAACTATTTTTAGTAAGTTTTTTTATCAGGGAAGTGGTTGAACTTGAGATTTGTGTTTTTAGATACCCATTTGCTTGAATAATGATTCAGAACTTTCAAAGTTTTCAATGGACTAAGAATACCAGAATTTACTATTTTTAGTAAGTCTTTATCAGAGAAACGTTTGAGCCCAATTTTTTTCCAAACTTTTATTTTTTGATACCCATTTGCCTGAATAATGATTCAGAACCTTTAAAATTTCAAATGGTCTAAGAATACCAGAATTTATTATTTTTAATAAATTTTTTATCAAAAAAGTGGTTCAGCCTGAAACGTTTTCCAATTTTTCAAAATTTGTGTTTTTGAATACCCATTTGTTTGAATAATGATTCAGAAGTTTTCAAGTTTTAAACGGGCTAAGAATACCAGAATTTACTATTTTTAGTAACTCTTTATCAAAAAACGGTGAGCTTAAAATGTTTTCCAATTTTTTAAAATTTATGTTTTTGGATACCCATTTGCTTGAATAATAATTCAAAATCTTCATAGTTTCCAACGGCCTAAGAATACCAAAATTTACTATTTTTTGTAAGTCTTTATCAGAGAAGCGGTTGAGCCTAAAATTTTTCTCAATTTTTCAAAATTTATGTTTTTGCATACCGATTTGCTTGAATAAAGATTCGAAACCTTCTAAGTTTGCAACAGACTAAGAATACCAGAATTTACTATTTTTACAAACTCTTTATCAGAGAAGCGGTTGAGCCTAAGATTTATGTTTTTAGATACCCACTTGCTTGAATAATGATGTAGAAACTTCAAAGTTTCCAATGGGCTAAGAATACTAGAATTTATTATTTTTTGTAAGTCTTTATCACGAAACAATTTTGCCAGAAATTTTTTCCAATTTTTCAAAATTTGTGTTTTTGGATACACATTTGCTTGAATAATGATTCAGAACCTACAACGTTTCCAATGCGACAAAAATACCAGTATTTAATATTTTTAGTAAGTCTTTATTAGAGAAGTGGTTGAGCTCGAGATTTGTGTTTTTTCATTTGTTTGAATAATGATTTAGAACATTCAAAGTTTCCAACGAGTTAAGAATATCATAATTTACTATTTTTAGTAAGTATTTATTAGAGATTCTGTTTAGCCCAAGAATTTATGTTTTTTATACCCATTTGCTTTAAAAATGATTCAAAACCTTCAAAGTTTACAATGGGTTAAGAATATCAGAATTTATTATTTTTAATAAGTTTTTATCAGAGAAACAATTGAATTGAAAATATTTCATAATTTTTTAAAATTTGTGTTTTTGGATACTTATTTGCTTGGATAATGATTCAGAATCTTCAAAGTTTCCAATGGACAAATAATACCAGAATTACTATTTTTAGTAAGTTTTTATTAGGGAAGTGGTTGAGCTCGATATTTGTATTTTTGGATACCCATTTGTTTGAATAATGATTCAGAACCTTCAAAGTTTTCAATAGACTAAGAATACCAAAATTTACTATTTTAAGTAGGTCTTTATCAGAGAAGCGGTTAAACCCAAAAATTTTCTAAATTTTTCAAAATTTGTGTTTTTAGATACCCATTTGCTTGAATAATGATTTAGAATTTTTAAAATTTCAAACGGCCTAAAAATACCAGATTTTATTATGTTTAGTAAATTTTTATCAAAAAATGGTTGAACCCAAAATGTTTTCCAATTTTTCAAATTTTGTGTTTTTGGATACATATTTGCTTGAATAATAATTCAGAACCTTCAAAGTTTCCAATGGGCTAAGAATACCAAAATTTACTATTTTTAGTACGTCTTTATCAGAGAAGCGGTTGACCATGAGATTTGTGTTTTTGGATACTTATTTGCTTGAATGAAATGTTTTAGAACCTTCAGAGTTTCCAATGGGCTAAGAATACCACAATTTAGTATTTTTAATAATGATTCATAACCTTCAAAGTTTCCAACGGGCTAAAAATACCAGAATTTACTATTTTTTACTAAGTCTTTATCACAGAAGTGGTTGAGCCCGAGATTTGTGTTTTTAGATACCCATTTGCGTGAATAGTGATTCAGAACCTTCAAAGTTTCTGATGGACTAAGAATATCATAATTACTATTTTTAGTAAGTCTTTATCAGAGAAACGGTTCAACTCAAAAAAAATTCTAATTTTTCAAAATTTGTATTTTTTGATACCTATTTGTTTGAATAATAATTCAGAACCTTCATGGTTTCCAACAAGCTAAGACTACCAGAATTTACTATTTTTGATAAGTCTTTAAAAAAAATTAGTTGAGCCCAAAATGTTTTCTCAATATTTCAAAATTTTTGTTTTTGGATACCCATTTGCTTGAATAATGAATCAGAACTTTAAAACTTTCCAACGGGCTAAGAATACCAGAATTTACTATTTTTAGTATGTCTTTAGCAGAGAAGCGGTTGAGACTAAAAATTTTCTCAATTTTTCAAAATTTGTGTTTTTAAATACTGATTTGCTTGAATGCAGATTCAAAACATTCAAAGTTTCTAACGGGCTAAGAATCCCAGAATTTACTATTTTTAGTATGTCTTTATCGCAGAAACGAGTTAGCCCAAAATTTTTCCAAATTTTTTAAAATTTGTGTTTTTGAATACCCATTTGTTTGAATAATAATTCAAAACCTTCAAGGTTTCCAGCGAGGTAAAAATATCAGAATTTAATATTTTTAGTATCTCTTTATCAGAAAACTTGTTGAGCTCGAGATTTGTGTTTTTGGATACCCATTTGTTTGAATAATGATTTGGAATATTCAAAGTTTCCATCGGGCTTAGAATATCAGAATTTACCATTTTTAGCAAGTCTTTTTCAATAAAACGATTAAGCCCGAGATTTGTGTTTTTGGATACCCATTTGCTTGAATAATGATTCAAAAGCAGTAAAGTTTCCAACAAGTTAAGAATACCAGAATTTATTATTTTTAGTAAGTCTTTATCAGAGAAGCAGTTTAGCCCAAGATTTATGTTTTTTGATACCCATTTGCTTGACTAATAATTCAAAACCTTCAAAGTTTACAATGGGCTAAGAATACCAGAAACAATTTAGCCCAAGATTTATGTTTTTGGATAACCATTTGCTGGAATAATGATTCAGAACATTCAAAGTTTCCAACTGGCTAAGAATACCAAAATTTACTATTTTTAGTAAGTTTTTATCAGAGAAGCGGTTGAGCACGAGATTTGTTTTTTTGAATACCCATTTGCCTGAATAATGATTTAAAACCTTCAAAGTTTCCAACAGGCTAAGAATACCAGAAGTTACTATTTTTAGTATGTCTTTTACACAGAAGCGGTTGAGCCCGAGATTTATGTTTTTGGATAAACATTTGTTTGAATAGTGATTCAAAACCTTCAATGTTTTTGACGGGCTAAGAATACCAGAATTTACTATTTTTAGTAAGTCTTTTATCAGAGAAATGAATGAGCCCATAATTTTTCTTAATTTTTCAAATTTTATGTTTTTAGATGCCCGATTTGTTTGAATAATGATTCAAAACTTTTAAAGTTTCAAACGGGCTAAGATTACCAGAATATACTGTTTTTATTTAGTCTTTATCAAAAGAGTGATTGAGCCTGAAATGTTTTCCAATTTTTTAATTTTTTTGTTTTTGTAAACCCATTTGCTTGAATAATAATTTAAAACCTTCATAGTTTCCATCAGGCTAAGAATACCAGAAGTTACTATTTTTAGTAAGTCTTTATCAAAGAAGCAGTTGGGCCTGAAATTTTTCTTAAATTTTTTTTAAAATTGTTTTTGGATACCTATTTGCTTGAATAATTATTCAAAACTTTAAAAGTTTCCAACGGGATAAGAATACCAGAATTTACTATTTTTACTATCTTTATCAGAGAAGCAATAGAGCCTAAAATTTTTCTCAATTATTCAAAATTTATGTTTTTTGATACTATTTTTACTAAATCTTTATTAGAGAAGTGGTTGACCGCAAGATTTCTGTTTTTGGATACCTAATTGCTTGAATAAATGATTCAAAACCTCCAAAGTTTGCAACGGGCTAAGAATACCAGAATGTACTATTTTTAATAAGTCTTTATCAGAGAAGGGATTGATCTTAAAAAAAATTTCTAATTTTTCAAAATTTGTGTTTTTGGATACCCATTTGCTTGGATAATGATTGAGAATCTTTGAAGTTTCCAATAGACTAGGAATACTAGAATTTACTACTTTTAGTAAATCTTTATCAGGGAAGTGGTTGAGCTCAAGATTTATGTTTTTGGATACCCATTTGTTTGAATAATGATTTAAAACTTTTAAAGTTTCCAATGGGCTAAGAATACTAGAATTTACTATTTTTAGTAGGTCTTTATTAGAGAAGCGGTTGAGCCCGAAATGTTATTCTAAATTTTTCAATATTTGTGTTTTTTGATACCCATTTCCTTGAATAATGATTCAGAACTTTTAAAATTTTAAACTACTTAAGAATACCAGAATTTATTATTTTTAGTAAATCTTTATCAAAAAAGTCGTTGAGCCCGAAACGTTTTCCAACTTTTCAAAATTTGTGTTTTTGCATACCTATTTGCTTGAATAATAATTCAGAACCTTCATAGTTTACTATGGGCTAAGTATACCAAAATTTACTATTTTTAACAGGACTTTATTAGAGAAGCAGTTGAGCACAAGATTTATGTTTTTGGATACCCATTTGTTTAAATAATGATTCAGAACCATCAAAGTTTTGAACTAGCTAAGAATACCAAAATTTACTATTTTTAATTAGTTTTTATCAGAGAAGCGATTAAGCCTAAGATTTGTTTTTTTCAATAGCAGTTTTCTTGAATAATGATTAAAAATCATCAAATTTTAAAATGGGCTAATAATGAACATTGGTTCCTGCACCATCCCCTCCACTATTTAGCATCCTTGTTTCTGCAAATTACCTCACTTTTCTCCTTTCTTGCGCTTTCCCCTGATGATGGATCATTGAGTATGATCCAAAACATTGAGGAAAAAATTCACACACAATTAAGTCCTAAAGCATTAATCTACATTCATTATTTCCTGTAGAAATTTGATGTCTATCAAGTTAAGAACCCCAGAATTTACTATTTTTAGTAAGTCTTTATCAGAGAATGGTTGAGACCGAAATGTTTTCTAATTTTTTAAAATTTATGTTTTTGGATACTCATTTGCTTGAATACTATTTCAGAACCTTCATAGTTTCCAACGGGCTTACAATACCAAAATTTAATATTTTTAGTAAGTATTTATCAGAGAAGCGATTGAGCCCAAAATTTATTTCAATTTTTTAAAATTTTTGTGTTTGGATACCCATTTCCTTGAATAATGATTCAGAACTTTAAAAGTTTCCAATGGGTTAAGAATACCAAAATTTACTATTTTTAGTATGTTTTTATCAAAGAAGCGATGGAGTCGGAGATTTATTTTTTGAATACTCATTTGCTTGAATAATGATTCAAAACCTTCAAAGTTTCCAACAGGCTAAAAATACCAGAATTTGTTATTTTTAATAATGATTCAGAACCTTCAAAATTTCCAACGAGTTAAGAATACCAGAATTTACTATTTTAGTAAGTCTTTAGTACAGAACTGATTGGACCCGAGATTTGTGTTTTTCGATGCCCATTTGCTTGAATAGTGATTCAGAACCTTCAAAGTTTCTGACGGGCTAAGAATACCAAAATTTACTATTTTTAGTAAGTCATTATCAGATAAACGGTTGAGCCCGAAATTTTTCCCAATTTTTTTAAAATTTATGTTTTTCGATACCTATTTGTTTGAATAATAATTCAAAACTTTTAAAGTTTCAAACTGGCTAAGAATACTAGAATTTACTATTTTTAGTAAGTCTTTATCAAAAAAGCGGTTGAGCCTGAAATGTTTTCAAATTTTTCAAAATTTTTATTTTTGGATACCCATTTGCCTGAATAATAATTCAGAACCGCCATAGTTCCCAACGGACTAAATATACCAGAATTTATTATTTTTAGTAAGTCTTTATCACAAAAGCGTTTGAGCCCGAGATTTATGTTTTGGATACCTATTTGCTTAACTAATGATTTAGAACCTTCAAAGTTTTCAACTGACTAAGAATACCAAAATTTCCTATTTTTAATAGGTGTTTATCAGAGAAGTGTTTTAGCATGAGATTTGTCTTTTTAGATACCCATGTGCTTGAATAATGTTTCAAAACCTTTAAAGATTCCAACGAGTTAAGAATACTAGATTTTTTGTTTTTAATAAGTATTTACCAAAGAAGCGATTGTACTCGAGCTTTATGTTTTTGGATACCCATTTGCTTGAATAATGATTTAGAACCTTCAAAGTTTGCAATGAGCTAAGAATACCAGAATTTATTATTTTTAGTAAGTCTTTACTAGAGAAGTGGTTAAGTCCAAGATTTGTGTTTTTGGATACCCATTTGGTTTAATAATAATTCAGAACCGTCAACGTTTCCAATGGGTTAAATTATCAGAATTTACTATTGTTAGTAACTTTTCATCATTGAATCGGTTGAGCTCGAAATTTTTCTTATTTTTTTAAAATTTGTGTTTTTCGATATCCATTTGTTTGAATAATTATTCAGAACCTTCAAAGTTTTCAAAGGGCTAAGAATACCAGAATTTACTATTTTTTGTAAATCTTTATCATAGAAACGGTTGAGCCTGAAATTTTTCCTAAATTTTTAAAATTTGTGTTTTTGGATACTCAATTACTTGAATAAAGATTTAGAGCTTTCAAAGTTTCCAATGGGCTAAGAATACCAGATTTTACTATTTTTAGTATGTCTTTATCAGAGAAGCATCTCAGCCCGAGATTTGTGCTTTTGGATACCTATTTGCTTGACTATTGGTTCAGAACCTTCAAATTTTCCAACGGGCTATGAATATTAGAATTTACTATTTTTATGTAGTATTTATCAAAGAAGCAGTTGAGCCCAAAATTTTTCCCGATTTTTTAACATTTATGTTTTGGGATACCCATTTGCTTCAATAATGATTCAGAACTTTCAATGTTTTTCAATGGGTAAGAATACTAGATTTTAGTATTTTTAGTGAGTATTTATCAGAGAAGTAGTTGAGCCCAAGATTTATCAATTATCATGAAATAAAGCACCTAAATGAAACCAAACATAAAATTTTAAAGCAAATGTTTCCAATCACACACAATACTTCATTATCATGAAATAAAACATCTAGGCACATCCAAGCATAAAATTTTAAAACAAATGTTTCTTATCACACTCAATGATTCGTTAACATGAAATAAAGCATCTAGATGAAACTGAGTGTAAGATTTTAAAACAAACATTTCTGATCACACTGAATGATCGAATATCATAAAATAAAGCATCTAGATGAAACTGAGCGTAAAATTTTAAAATAAATATTTTTGATCACAATAAATAATCCATTATCATGAAATAAAACATCTAGACAAAACTAAGCGTAAAATTTTTAAATGAATGTTTCTGATCACGTTCAGTCATCAATTGTCATCAAATAAATCATATGGATGAAACTGATCGTAGAATTTTAAGACATATTTTTTATCACAATCAATGATCTATTATCACGAAATATAATCAGAGGATGAATCCTCAAAAAATTGAAACTTTAATATCTTGAAATTTAGACGCAATCTTGAACTGAAATCTACAAGGAATGCTTATTTTACTATTCTAGAATTTACTATTTTTAGTAAGTCTTTATTAGAGAAGCAGTTGAGTCCGAAATGTTTCCCAATTTTTTCAAAATTTGTGTTTTTGAATATACCTATTTGTTTGAATAATGATTCAAAATTTACTATTTTTATTAAGTCTTTTTCAGAGAAACGGTTGACCCTAAGATTTATGTTTTTGGATACCCATTTGCTTGAATAATAATTCAGAACCTTTAAAGTTTCCAATGGGTTAAGAATACCATAATTTACTATTTTTATTATGTTTTTATCACAGAAGTGATTTAACCTGAAAATTTTTCTAATTTTTCAAAAAATTTGTTTTTGGATACCCATTTGCTTGAATAATGATTCAAAACCTTCAAGGTTTCCAACATTCCTAAAATATTAGAATTTAATATTTTTAGTAAGTCTTTATTAGAGAAGTGGTTGAGCTCGAGATCTGTGTTTTTTGATACCCATTTGCTTGAATAATTTAGAACATTCAAATTTAACAATAAGCTAAACATGAGAATCTACTATTTTTAGTAAGTCTTTATCAGAGAAGTGATCGAGCCCGAGATTTGTGTTTTTGGATACACATTTGTTTGAATAATTATTCAAAACCTTCAAAAAAATTTAAAATTTGTGTTTTTAGATACCCATTTGCTTGGATAATGATTCAGAATCTTCAAAGTTTCCAACGGGCTAAGAATACTAGAATTTACTATTTTTAGTAAGTCTTTATCAGGGATGCAGTGAAGCTCCAGATTTGTGTTTTTGGATACCCATTTGCTTGAATAATGATTCAGAACCTTCAAAGTTTCTAATGAGTTAACAATATTAGAATTGACTATTTTTAGTAGGTCTTTATCAGAGAAGCAGTTGAGGCCAAAAAATTTTCTAATTTTTTAAAATTTGTGTTTTTGAATACCCATTTGTTTGAATAATGATTCAGAACCTTTAAAATTTTAAACGGCCTAAGAATACTAGAATTGATTATTTTTAGAAAAATTTTATCAAAAATAACAATTGATCCTGAAATGTTTTCCAATTTTTTAAAATTTATGTTTTTGGATACCCATTTGCTTGAATAAGAATTCAGAACTTTCAAAGTTTTCAATGGGCTAAGAATACCAGAATTTACTATTTTTAGTAAGTCTTTATCAAAGAAACGGTTGAATACGAGATTTATGTTTTTTGATACCCATTTGCTTGAATAATGATTCAGAACCTTCAAAGTTTCCAACTGGCTAAGAATACCAAAATTGACTATTTTTAGTAAGTTTTTATCAAAGAAGCAATTAAGCCCGAGATTTGTTTCTTTGAATAAATATTTTCTTGAGTAATGATTTAGAACCTCCAAAGTTTCGAACAAGCTAAGAATAACAGAGTTTGTTGTTTTTAATAATGATTCAGAACCTTTAAAGTTTCCAACGAGTTAAGAATACCAGAATTTATTATTTTTAGTAATTCTTTATCACAGAAGCGGCGCAATCCAAGATTTGTGTTTTTAGATACCCATTTGCTTGAATAGTGACTCAAAACCTTTAATATTTCTGACAAGCTAAGAATATCAGAATTTACTATTTTTAGTAAGTCTTTATCAGAGAAACAATTGAGCCCGAAATTTTCCAATTTTTCAAATTTTAGGTTTTTTGATAGCCATTTGTTTGAATAATGATTCAGAACCTTTAAAATTTCAAATGGGCTAAGAATACCAGAATATATACTATTTTTAGTAAATTTTTATCAAAAAAGTGACTAAGCCCGAAAGTTTTCCAGTTTTTCAAAATTTATGTTTTTGGATACCCATTTGTTTAAATAATAATTCAGAACCTTCAAAGTTCCCAATGGGCTAAGAATACCAGAATTTACTATTTTTAGTAAGTCTTTATCACAGAAGCGGTTGAGGCCAAGATTTGTGTTTTTGTATACACATTTGTTTGAATAGCGATTCAGAACATTCAAAGTTTCTGACGAGCTAAAAATACCAAAATTTGCTATTTTTAGTAAGTTTTTATTAGAGAAGCAATTAAGCCTGAGATTTGTTTCTTTGAATACCTATTTGCTTGAGTAATGATTTAGAACCTCCAAAGTTTCGAACACGCTAAGAATAACAGAGTTTTTTTATTTTTACTAATGATTCGGAACTTTTAAAGTTTACAACGATTAAAGAATACCAGAATTTACTATTTTTAGTAAATCTTTATCACAGAAGCGGTGCAGCCCAAGATTTGTGTTTTTAGATACCCATTTGCTTCAATAGTGACTCAAAACCTTTAATGTTTCTGACAAGCTAAGAATATCATAATTTACTATTTTTAGTAAGTCTTTATCAGATAAACGGTTGAGCCTAAATTTTTTCCCAATTTTTTCAAAATTTGTGTTTTTGGATAACAATTTGTTTTAATAATAATTCAGTACCTTTAAAGTTTCAAATAGGCTAAGAATACAAGAATTTACTGTTTTTAATAAGTTTTTATCAAAAAAGCAGTTGAGCCTGAAATGTTTTCTAATTTTTTAAAATTTATGTTTTTGGATACCCATTTGTTTAAATATTAATTCAAAACCTTCAATATTTCCATCAGGTCAAGAATACCAGAATTTATTATTTTTAGTAAGTCTTTATCACAGAAGCGGTTAAGGCCAAGATTTGTGTTTTTGTATACACATTTGTTTGAATAGTGATTCAGAACATTCAAAGTTTCGGACGGGCTAAAAATATCAAAATTTACTATTTTTAGTAAGTTTTTATAAGAGAAGTAATTAAGCCTGAGATTTGTTTCTTTGAATACCTATTTGCTTGAGTAATGATTTAGAACCTCCAAAGTTTCAAACAGGCTAAGAATAACAAAGTTTGTTGTTTTTAATAATGATTCAGAACCTTTCAAAGTTTCCAACAGGTTAAGAATACCAGAGTTTTCTATTTTTAGTAAGTCTTTATCACAGAAGCGGTGCAGCCTGAGATTTGTGTTTTTGGATACCCATTTGCTTGAATAGTGACTCAAAACCTTTAATGTTTCTGACAAGCTAAGAATATCAAAATTTACTATTTTTAGTAAGTCTTTATCAGAGAAACAGTTGAGCCTGAAATTTTCAAATTTTGCGTTTTTGGATACCCATTTGTTTGAATAATGATTTAGAACCTTTAAAATTTCAAACGAGCTAAGAATACCAGAATATATACTATTTTTAGTAAATTTTATCAAAAAAGCGGCTGAGCCCGAAATGTTTTCCAATTTTTCAAAACTTATATTTTTGGATACCCATTTCCTTGAATAATAATTCAAAACCTTCATAGTTTCCAACAGGCTAAGATTACCAAAATTTTATATTTTTTGTAAGTCTTTATTAGAGAGGCAGTTGAGCCTGAAATTTTTCTCAAATTTTCAAAAATTTTGTGTTTGGATATCCATATTCTTGAATAATGATTAAAAAATTTAAAAGTTTTCAAAGGGTTAAGAATACTAGAATTTACTATCTTCAGTAAGTCTTTATCAGATAAGCGGTTGAGACCTAAATTTTTCTCAATTTTTCAAAATTTATGTTTTTGGATACTTGCTTGAATGAAGATTTGAAACCTTCTAAGTTTCCAACAGGTTAAGAATACTAGAATTTAATATATTAACTAAGTTTTTAATAGAGAAGTGGTTGACCCCAATATTTGTGTTTTTAGATACCCATTTGCTTGAATAATGATTCAGAACATTCAAAGTTTCCAACGGGTTAAGAATACCAAAATTTACTATTTTTAGCAAGTCTTTATCATAGAAGAGATTTACCTCAAAATATTTCCTAATTTTTGAAAACTTATGTTTTTGGATACCTATTTACTTGAATAATGATTCAAAACCTTCAAAGTTTCCAACAGGTTAAAAATACCAGAATTTACTATTTTTAGTAAGTCTTTATCAAAGAAGTGGTTGAGCCCGATATTTGTATTTTTGCATACCCATTTGATTGAATAATGATTTGGGACATTCAAAGTTTCCAACGGGCTAAGAATATTAGAATTTAGTATTATTAGTAAGTCTATCAAAAAAGTGATTGAACCTGAAATTTATTTTTTTGGATACCCATTTGCTTGAATAATGATTCAGAAACATCAAAGTTTCGAATAGACTATGAATACCAGAATTTACTAGTTTTAGTAAGTCTTTATCAAAGACGCGATTGAGTCCAAGATTTTTGTTTCTTATACCCATTTGCTTGAATAATGATTCAAAACCTTCAAAGTTTCTAATGGGCTAAGAATAGTAGAATTTACTATTTTTAATAAGTCTTTATCAAAGAAGCGATTGAGCTCGAAACTTTTCCTAATTTTTCAAAATTTGTGTTGTTACATACCCCATTTGTGTGGATAATGATTCAGAATCTTCAAAGTTTCCAACAACCTAAGAATACCAAAATTTACTATTTTTAGTAACTCTTTATCAAGAAAAAGGTTGAGCTTGAGATTTGTGTTTTTGGATACCCATTTGATTGAATGATAATTCAAAACGTTCAAAGTGTCCAATGGGCTAAGAATACCAGAAACTACTATTTTTAGTAGGTGATTAGAGAAGCAATTGAGACCAAAAAATTTTCCTAATTTTTCAAAATTTGTGTTTTTGGATACCTATTTGCTTGAATAATGATTCAGAATTTACTATTTTTACTAAGTCTTTTTCAGAGAAGCGGTTGACCCTAAGATTTATGTTTTTAGACACCTATTTGTTTGAATAATGATTCAGAACCTTCAAAGTTTTCAATAGGTTAAGAATACCATAATTTACTATTTTTATTATGTCTTTATCATAGAAGTGATTTAGCCTGAAATTTTTCAAAATTTTTAGTTTTTGGATACCCATTTTTTTGAATAATGATTTAGAACCTTTAAGGTTTCTAAAGAGCCAAAAATACCAGAATTTAATATTTTTATAAGTCTTTATCAGATAATTGGTTGAGCTCGAGATTTGTATTTTTCTATACCCATTTGCTTGAATAATGATTTAGAAAATTTAAATTTACCAATAGGCTAAGAATAACAGAATTTACTACTTTTAGTAAGTATTTATAAGAAAAGTGATTGGCCTAAACAAAATTTCTTAATTTTTTAAAATGTGTTTTTGAATACCCATTTGTTTGGATAATGATTCGGAATCTTCAAAGTTTTGAATGGGCTAAGAATACAAGAATTTACTATTTTTAGTAAGTCTTTATCAGGGATGCAGTGGAGCTCCAGATTTGTGGTTTTGGATAACCATTTGCTTGAATAATGAATCAAAGTTTTTAGTGGGCTAACAATATAAAATTTTACTATTTTTAGTAGGTCTTTATCAGAGAAGCAGTTAAGCTCGAATTTTTTTCAATTTTTTAAAATTTATGATTTTAGATACATATTTGCTTGAATAATGATTCAGAACCCTTTAAATTTCAAATGGCCTAAGAATACCAGAATTTAGTATTTTTAGTAATTGTTTATCAAAAAAAGCGGTTGAGCCCGAAACGTTTTACAAATTTTCAAAGTTTGTGTTTTTGGATACCCATTTGCTTGAATAATAATTTAGAACCATCAAAATTTCAATGGGCTAAAAATATTAGAATTTACTAGTTTTAGTAAGTCTTTATCAAAGAAGTGGTTGAGTACGAGATTTATGTTTTTTTATACTGATTTACTTGAATAATAATTCAGAACATTCAAAGTTTCCAACTGACTAAAAATACCAGAATTTGCTATTTTTAGTAATTTTTTATCAGAGAAGTGATTAAGCCTAAGATTTATTTTTTTGAATACCCATTTGCTTGAGTAATGATGTAGAACCTCCAAATTTTTGAACAGACTAAGAATACCAGAATTTACTATTTTTAGTAACTCTTTATCATAGAAGCGGTTGAGCCTAAGATTTATGTTTTTGGATAGCTATTTTCTTGAATAGTGATTCAAAACCTTCAATGTTTCCAATGAGCTAAGAATATCAAAATTTACTATTTTTAGTAAGTCTTTATCAGAGAAATGGTTGAGACTAAAATTTTTTCCAATTTTCAAAATTTGTGTTTTTGGATACCCATTTGTTTGAATGATGATTTAGTACCTTTAAAGTTTCAAACGGGCTAAGAATACAAGAATTTACTATTTTTAATAAGTCTTTATCAAAAAAGTGATTCAGCCCCAAATGTTTTCCAATTTTTTAAAATTTGTGTTTTTAGATACCCATTTGCTTCAATAATAATTCAAAACTTTCAAAATTTCCAACGGGCAAAGAATACAAGAATTTACTATTTTTAGTAAGTCTTTATCAGAGAATCGGTTGAGCTTGAGATTTGTGTCTTTGGATACCCATTTGCTTGAATAATGATTTACAACCTTCAAAGTTTCCAACGGGTTAAAAATATCATAATTTACTATTTTTATTGAGTCTTTATCAGATAAGTGGTTGAGCTCAAGATTTGTAATTTTGAATATTCATTTGCTTGAATAATAATTTAGAACATTCAAATTTACCAATAGACTAGGAATATCAAAATTTATTATTTTTAGTAAGACTTTATCAGAGAAGCAATTGAGCCCAAGATTTGTGTTTTTGGATATCCATTTGTTTGAATAATGATTCAAAACCTTCAAAGTTTCCAATAAGCTAAAAATACCAGAATTTACTATTTTTAATAATTCTTTATCAGAGAAATGATTGACCTCAAAAAATTTCTTAATTTTTCAAAATTTATGTTTTTGGATACCCATTTGCTTAGATAATGATTCAGAATCTTCAAAATTTCCAATGGGCTAAGAATACCAGAATTTACAATTTTTAGTAAGTCTTTATGAAGGATGCAGTGGAGCTCTAGATTTGTGTTTTTAGATACCTATTTGCTTGAATAATGATTCAGAACCTTCAAAGTTTCTAATGGGCTAACAATATCAAAATTTACTATTTTTTGTTAGAATCTGAAAAGATTAATAACCCAGAAAACTAGTGCAAAGAATAGATATTAAAACTATGAATGCAAATGATACGAAATCAAAATAGCAACACAGAGTTAGTCTCCAAGAGAGTAATGCAAATGCTAGAAGTAAAATAGCATTAAGAGGATGCAAAAGTAAAAGATGCAAAATACAAGCCAGGTAGCATGCTTATATAGACTAGGAAGAGAGAGGAGGTGGCAACACCGACCAATGAGGAGCAACCATCTATCGGACTAAAGATAGCAAAGTATCTTCCCAAGATAGCTAATGGATGCTCACATGTAGGAAGGTGACACCTCGCAACTACTCACCTAATAAGACATGCTTTATTAACCTAAGCGAGATTAATAGAAGTGTAGGAAAAACCTAGGAATATAGGAAAAATAAATAATCCATCTAGGAAATAAAAACCTACACTAACACCCCCCCATAAGTGAAGCTTAGGTGGATGGAGAAATGGGTCCCGGCAAATCAAGCCTGATGAGGTACCCATGTACATAAAATTCCCCCCAAAGAGAGAGAGAAGAGACCCCCCCCAAAAGTAGAGAGAGTCAAGACTCCGAGTGAGAGGAAGAAGCCCCCCCAGAAGATGAAGCATCCCGCACCCCCAGCAAAGCTCGCAAATGAAGGAACTTGCTCTCAGTGAAGGGTTTGGTGAAGATATCAGCAACCTGCTCGGAAGTTGGACAGTAGCGAAGGTCGATGACGTGGCCATGGATGAGCTCCCGGATGTAGTGCATGTGGACCTCTATGTGTTTGGTCCGCTGATGATGGACCGGATTCCGTGAGATCTGAATAGCACTCTGGTTGTCACAAAATATGACTGATGGCCGTCTGATCTGGATACCAAACTCAGTGAGAAGATTCTGAAGCCAAATGGCCTCAGTGAGGCATTCACAGCCCCCCGATACTCGGCCTCAGTAGAAGATAGAGCAATAGCAGATTGCTTCTTGCTCGACCAACAAACAGGACCTGAACCAAGTGAGAAGCTGTAACCTGAAGTAGACTTGCGATCCTGAGAATCGCCCGCCCAATCGGAATCTGTGTAGCCCACCAAGTCAAGCTCAATACCCGCTGCGTAGTGAATCCCAAGACTGTGAGAACCCTGAATGTAGTGAAGGATCCGCTTGGCTGCTTTCCAGTACAGCATATGAAATGTCAGGTCTCGTATGAGTCAGATAAATGAGACTCCCAACAAGTTGTCGGTACAAAGTACCATCAACAAGTGGAGAAGAACACTGAGCCTCAAGTTTGACTCCAGAAAGAAAGGGAGTCGGAGCAGGCTTACAGTCAGCCATATGAAACCTCGAGAGCAAATCTAGAGCATACTTGGACTGTGTGATGGTGATCCCAGAAGAAGACTGGTAGATCTCAATCCCAAGAAAGTAATGCAACAAGCCCAAGTCAGTCATCAAAAACCTGTCATGAAGGGCAGTTTTGACAGCCCCAATGGTGGATGAAGAACTCCCTGTGATCAGCAAGTCATCAACATACAGAACCAGAAATAGGAGTGAATCATCCTGCTGCAGAATGTAGACATTGGGATCAGAATAGCACCGAGTGAACCCAACTAATAGAAGGAAGGAATCCATCTTGGCATACCAAGCCCGAGGAGCCTGTTTGAGGCCATAGAGAGACTTCCGAAGAAGGCACACAAGTGAAGAATCCTGAAGGAACCCCTGTGGCTGCTCCATGTAGATCTCCTCCTGAAGGTCACCATGAAGAAAAGCACTCTTCACATCCATCTGGTGTACTTCCCAATGATTAGCTGCAGCAATGGCAAGAACAAGTCGGATGGAATTCATTCGGGCAACTGGCGCAAAAGTCTCAGAGTAGTCAATCCCAGGAACTTGGGAGAATCCTTTTGCGACCAAGCGAGCCTTATACTTGTCAACCGACCCATCTGCTGCAAATTTTGTCCGATAGATCCACTTACATCGAACAAGTTTTCTTCCCTTAGGAAGAGGGACAAGATCCCAAGTGTGGTTCCTCATCAAGGAACTATACTCCTCCTGCATAGCTGTATCCCACTCAGGAATACCAGAAGCCTCATGAAAAGACTGTGGATCTGAGGCAGTAGCAATGAAGACATGTGGAGCATCCTGGAACTGTGAACGAGTCCGCCTGGTGTCTGATGGATCCCCAACCCAATCACCTGCAGACTGCAAGGTCTGTCTAGCCCAAAGTGGACCGGAAGATGGAGAATCTGGAGGAGAAGAATCAACCTCTGAATGATGACTAGGAGAGGAAGGAGGTGAGTCCTCTGAATCACTCTCTGCATCAGAAGTGGAGGTAGAAGACTGCTCAGGTGAATCTGATTCATCAGAAGATCTGTCATGTAGCCCAAGTGACTCCAATGTCAAAGTAGAAGGAGTTGGAGAAGTGATAGAAAGTGAGCTTGAAGAGCCCTCCTCAAACTGAACACTCCTCTTGATGAACAACTCATGTGTAGTAGGGTGGAGCAACAGATAACCCTTCACACCATCAGGATAACCTACAAATATGCAAGGTCTGCTCTGCGGATCCAAGGCCTTGCGTTTCTTTGTAGGAATATGGGCCCATGCAGGAGAACCAAAAACTCGAAAGTGCTTAACTGATGGTTTCCGACCGCTCCAAGCTTCAAAAGGAGTGACTCCCTTCAAGGCTCGGTGAGGAACACGGTTCTGGATATAACAAGCACAGTTAATGGCCTCTGCCCAATACTGTGGTGCAAGAGATCTGGAGTGAATCATGCAGTTCGCCATTTCCTTCAAGGACCTATTCTTCCATTCTGCAACACCGTTCTACTGAGGATTGTATGGAACTGAATGCTGCAAATCAATCCCCTCTGAAGTGCAAAACCTCTCAAACCGATGGTTGACATACTCACCACCATTGTCAGTGCGTAAAACTTTGATGGCTTTCCCAGATTGCTTCTCTACAAAAGTCTTGAAGTCTTGAAAATGATCAAATACCTCTGACTTCTGTTTGAGAAAGTACACCCAAGTATATCGAGAAAAGTCATCAATGAATGTGAGGACATATCTAGCCCTGCTGAAGGAAGGATGCTGAAATGGACCAGCCAAATCACTGTGAACTAACTCCAGTATCTGTGAAGCTCTCCATGCCTTACCTTTGTCAAACTTTTCCTTAGGATGCTTACCAAGAATGCAACCTTGGCAAACACCACCTGAAAACTGAACTGAAGGCAACCCTGTGACCATGCTCTGCTGGTTGAGCTGCTGTAAGTAGCGGAAGTTAAGATGGCCAAACCGCTCATGCCATAATCTACTCACATCATTAGAATGAGTGAGCAAAACAGTCCAAGGAGGATCAGGAACAAAGTGAGAAAACAGATAGAGCCGTGATTGATGATCTGCTCTCCCAACTGCAACTGTAGAACCACTGTGCAACTCACGAATCTCCACTGAATCAGGAGTGAACTCAACCCGCTTGCCTGAACCTGTGTGAGTGATCTGATATACCGATAGGAGATTAGTTGATAATGAGGGCACACAAAGAACATCATGGAATGTGCCATCCCCCACATCAACAGACCCTCTCCCACACACCTCAAGAGGAGTGTTATCACCCATCAAAATAGAAGGCATAGTACACGGCTCCAAGGATGCAAGTTCTTCCTTAGATGAAGCCATGTGGTGTGAAGCACCCGAATCAAGAACCCAAGTGGATGGTGAAAAAGCAACTGCAACAAGGGCCTTGCCCTTTCCTTTCCCCTTGCTATTTTCTTTCGCCTTATTAGAACCCTCATTAGAACTCTGTTTGATAGACTCAAGAACACTGATATTATTCTTCTCAAAAATGTGTGTCAAGTGATCAATTTGTTTCTTCAGACATTTATGTTCATCATGACCGAGTCTTTTACAATAGGCACATTGGACCCTCTCTTTCTTAGGCTTGTCGCCCTTGGAATATTGGGTCTCATTAGTTGCTTTTGAAGCAACCGTTATCTGATCCTTCTTCTCCTTGCTATTCTTTTGTTTCTTATCCTTACTATTGTTGTTACTACTTTGTGCTTTCTGTTCTTTTGTGCCTTGGTTGGCAGCCAAGGCATGTGACTTAGAGGACTTAAGAGTGCCCATCTGGATTAGCTTGTCCTGTTCCCGAGTGAGATTGACAGCAAAATCATCTAAAGATGGCATGGTGAATTGAGTACCAAGTGCACCCTTAGTAGCATAGAAAGTAGAAACAAACACAGAATATTCTGAACTTAGCTTAGAGAGAATACTAAGAATCAGTTGTTCATCTTTCTTTTCAATTCCACATTGTTTTAACTGCAACCTTAGTGATTTCAATTTGGTGAAGAAATCCTGGATTGTGTTGAAATTGCCTGGACTTAAACTAATTAGTTCATTTTCCAACATATGACCCCTCATTGAATCTTGTGTGCCAAATAGTGTTTCTAGCTTTGTCCAGATTTCATTTGGTGCATTCAAAGACTCAATGTGAAAGAGCAAATCAGGAGAAACAGACAAACACAATGTTCCATATGCCTCATCACATTTGTTAAACCACTTAGGCTTATCTTCATCTTTAGCAGGTTCAGTTTCAAGTCCCATAGTTATCCTATTTAATCCAGCTTTCCTTAAGTGAATTGTCATGCGTGATTTCCACTCAAAGTAATTGTATGGAGTTAGGATAGGCAGATTTGTTTGATCCATGATGAAGAAATGCAGAGAAGAAGTGTCGAAAAGAAGAGAACCCAACCAAGACAACCCCCCCTTTTCACTCAATCAAAGAACCCCCCCAAGAAAATATGATTTGGCACTTTATATTAATGCATTTACAACTATCACTAGCAATAAATACTAAGTGGTCTTGATTTCAATGCATTACAAAACCCTCATGAAGAGCATATGCTAAAAATACAAATTTGGCATAATATCCAGAGAAATAAATAGCACCACTGCAATCTACTCGAAAAATCATGCACTTTCAAAAAAAGAATCGCCTCGATACGAGGTCGTATGTGAAAGTTATGATCCTCTGAAGTTCCCAAAACGAGAACCGTGCAATGTCACGACTGAGAATCTGCAATTTCTGAAAAATCTTGGCATCAAAATCAAAAAACGACTGCACTAGTGCATAGAGCACGAACAAATAGCCAAAATCAAAAAAAAATTCGTGGGAAAAGGAGTCCGTATGAGCAAGAACGGAGCATTTGAAAACTGTCTTCAGAACTGCAGCTGCCAACGGAGAGGGGTCCTGCTGTAGCTTTCTAAGCGCGTTTTTGCAAAATATAAAGACTGCATGCAAAAACAAAAAGATACCCAGATGGTTTTTCTGTGCTGCGAACAAAACCCAGAAGGCGTTTTTCTTACACATACACATAAAATGTTGCTCCAGTGTTAATGGAACGCCTTTAGCAACAAAAAATAACCCCAACAACCAAAAAATGACATGCAAATGCTGAATTGAGTACCAAGTGCACCCTTAGTAGCATAGAAAGTAGAAACAAACACAGAATATTCTGAACTTAGCTTAGAGAGAATACTAAGAATCAGTTGTTCATCTTTCTTTTCAATTCCACATTGTTTTAACTGCAACCTTAGTGATTTCAATTTGGTGAAGAAATCCTGGATTGTGTTGAAATTGCCTGGACTTAAACTAATTAGTTCATTTTCCAACATATGACCCCTCATTGAATCTTGTGTGCCAAATAGTGTTTCTAGCTTTGTCCAGATTTTATTTGGTGTATTCAAAGACTCAATGTGAAAGAGCAAATCAGGAGAAACAAACAAACACAATGTTCCATATGCCTCATCACATTTGTTAAACCACTTAGGCTTATCTTCATCTTTAGCAGGTTCAGTTTCAAGTCCCATAGTTATCCTATTTAATCCAGCTTTCCTTAAGTGAATTGTCATGCGTGATTTCCACTCAAAGTAATTGTATGGAGTTAGGATAGGCAGATTTGTTTGATCCATGATGAAGAAATGCAGAGAAGAAGTGTCGAAAAGAAGAGAACCCAACCAAGACAACCCCCCCTTTTCACTCAATCAAAGAACCCCCCAAGAAAATATGATTTGGCACTTTATATTAATGCATTTACAACTACCACTAGCAATAAATACTAAGTGGTCTTGATTTCAATGCATTACAAAACCCTCATGAAGAGCATATGCTGAAAATACAACTTTGGCATAATATCCAGAGAAATAAACAGCACCACTGCAATCTACTCAAAAAATCATGCACTTTCAAAAAAAGAATCGCCTCGATACGAGGTCGTATGTGAAAGTTATGATCCTCTGAAGTTCCCAAAACGAGAACCGTGCAATGTCACGACTGAGAATCTGTAATTTCTGAAAAATATTGGCATCAAAATCAAAAAACGACTGCACTAGTGCATAGAGCACGAAGAAATAGCTAAAATCAAAAAAAAATTCGTGGGAAAAGGAGTCCGTATGAGTAAGAACGGAGCATTTGAAAACTGTCTTCAAAACTGCAGCTGCCAACGGAGAGGGGTCCTGCTGTAGCTTTCTAAGCGTGTTTTTGCAAAATATAAAGACTGCATGCAAAAACAGAAAGATACTCAGATGGTTTTTCTGTGTTGCGAACAAAACCCAGAAGGCGTTTTTCTTGCACATACACAGAAAATGTTGCTCCAGTGTAAATGGAATGCCTTTAGCTACAAAAAATAACCCCAACAACCAAAAAATGACATGCAAATGCTGAATCAGATGCTGGAACCTGCAATATTGATTCAAAAGATCAAATATGCAAGCTGGTTGTCAGATTTAAGCTCGAAACCCCGGTTCCGCAACTGTGTATGACGATCTCTGATTTCGGTGAAGCGAAAGCCAAATCTGACTTTCTCAAGCCTCCTGGACGCGTTGGAACAGCCAGAAATGCTGCCAGTATAACTAGAAATGCTGCAATCACCCAGATTTCATAAAACACATGTGCAACCCCAGAGATTAAAAAAAGTTTCCGTCAAACTTTTCTGATTCTCAAGATCATCCGAAGATGCAAGAGAAGAGCATACTGGGTTTTTCAAAAACCTGCAATAAGATTTATTAGCCCCCCCCGAATCTCTCAAATATGGAAACTAAAATCTACTCTTGCACATAGAATAGCTCTGATACCATGTTAGAATCTGAAAAGATTAATAACCCAGAAAACTAGTGCAAAGAATAGATATTAAAACTATGAATGCAAATGATACGAAATCAAAATAGCAACACATAGTTAGTCTCCAAGAGAGTAATGCAAATGCTAGAAGCAAAATAGCATTAAGAGGATGCAAAAGAAAAAGATGCAAAATACAAGTCAGGTAGCATGCTTATATAGACTAGAAAGAGAGAGGAGGTGGCAACACCGACCAATGAGGAGCAACCATCTATCGGACTAAAGATAGCAAAGTATCTTCCCAAGATAGCTAATGGATGCTCACATGTAGGAAGGTGACACCTCGCAACTACTCACCTAATAAGACATGCTTTATTAACCTAAGCGAGATTAATAGAAGTGTAGGAAAAACCTAGGAATATAGGAAAAATAAATAATCCATCTAGGAAATAAAAACCTACACTAACACCCCCCCATAAGTGAAGCTTAGGTGGATGGAGAAATGGGTCCCGGCAAATCAAGCCTGATGAGGTACCCATGTACATAAAATTCCCCCCAAAGAGAGAGAGAAGAGACCCCCCCCAAAAGTAGAGAGAGTCAAGACTCCGAGTGAGAGGAAGAAGCCCCCCCAGAAGATGAAGCATCCCGCACCCCCAGCAAAGCTCGCAAATGAAGGAACTTGCTCTCAGTGAAGGGTTTGGTGAAGATATCAGCAACCTGCTCGGAAGTTGGACAGTAGCGAAGGTCGATGACGTGGCCATGGATGAGCTCCCGGATGTAGTGCATGTGGACCTCTATGTGTTTGGTCCGCTGATGATGGACCGGATTCCGTGAGATTTGAATAGCACTCTGGTTGTCACAAAATATGACTGATGGCCGTCTGATCTGGATACCAAACTCAGTGAGAAGATTCTGAAGCCAAATGGCCTCAGTAGAGGCATTCACAGCCCCCCGATACTCGGCCTCAGTAGAAGATAGAGCAATAGCAGATTGCTTCTTGCTCGACCAACAAACAGGACCTGAACCAAGTGAGAAGCTGTAACCTGAAGTAGACTTGCGATCCTGAGAATCGCCCGCCCAATCGGAATCTGTGTAGCCCACCAAGTCAAGCTCAATACCCGCTGCGTAGTGAATCCCAAGACTGTGAGAACCCTGAATGTAGTGAAGGATCCGCTTGGCTGCTTTCCAGTGCAGCTCATGAGGCTCCTGCATGAATCGAGAGACCATGCCTACAGCATATGAAATGTCAGGTCTCGTATGAGTCAGATAAATGAGACTCCCAACAAGCTGTCGGTACAAAGTACCATCAACAAGTGGAGAAGAACACTGAGCCTCAAGTTTGACTCCAGAAAGAAAGGGAGTCGGAGCAGGCTTACAGTCAGCCATATGAAACCTCGAGAGCAAATCTAGAGCATACTTGGACTGTGTGATGGTGATCCCAGAAGAAGACTGGTAGATCTCAATCCCAAGAAAGTAATGCAACAAGCCCAAGTCAGTCATCAAAAACCTGTCATGAAGGGCAGTTTTGACAGCCCCAATGGTGGATGAAGAACTCCCTGTGATCAGCAAGTCATCAACATACAGAACTAGAAATAGGAGTGAATCATCCTGCTGCAGAATGTAGACATTGGGATCAAAATAGCACCGAGTGAACCCAACTGATAGAAGGAAGGAATCCATCTTGGCATACCAGGCCCGAGGAGCCTGTTTGAGGCCATAGAGAGACTTCCGAAGAAGGCACACAAGTGAAGAATCCTGAAGGAACCCCTGTGGCTGCTCCATGTAGATCTCCTCCTGAAGGTCACCATGAAGAAAAGCACTCTTCACATCCATCTGGTGTACTTCCCAATGATTAGCTGCAGCAATGGCAAGAACAAGTCGGATGGAATTCATTCGGGCAACTGGCGCAAAAGTCTCAGAGTAGTCAATCCCAGGAACTTGGGAGAATCCTTTTGTGACCAAGCGAGCCTTATACTTGTCAACCGACCCATCTGCTGCAAATTTTGTCCGATAGATCCACTTACATCGAACAAGTTTTCTTCCCTTAGGAAGAGGGACAAGATCCCAAGTGTGGTTCCTCATCAAGGAACTATACTCCTCCTGCATAGCTGTATCCCACTCAGGAATACCAGAAGCCTCATGAAAAGACTGTGGATCTGAGGCAGTAGCAATGAAGACATGTGGAGCATCCTGGAACTGTGAACGAGTCCGCCTGGTGTCTGATGGATCCCCAACCCAATCACCTGCAGACTGCAAGGTCTGTCTAGCCCAAAGTGGACCGGAAGATGGAGAATCTGGAGGAGAAGAATCAACCTCTGAATGATGACTAGGAGAGGAAGGAGGTGAGTCCTCTGAATCGCTCTCTGCATCAGAAGTGGAGGTAGAAGACTGCTCAGGTGAATCTGATTCATCAGAAGATCTGTCATGTAGCCCAAGTGACTTCAATGTCAAAGTAGGAGTTGGAGAAGTGATAGAAAGTGAGCTTGAAGAGCCCTCCTCAAACTGAACACTCCTCTTGATGAACAACTCATGTGTAGTAGGGTGGAGCAACCGATAACCCTTCACACCATCAGGATAACCTACAAATATGCAAGGTCTGCTCTGCGGATCCAAGGCCTTGCGTTTCTCTGTAGGAATATGGGCCCATGCAGGAGAACCAAAAACTCGAAAGTGCTTAACTGATGGTTTCCGACCGCTCCAAGCTTCAAAAGGAGTGACTCCCTTCAAGGCTCGGTGAGGAACACGGTTCTGGATATAACAAGCACAGTTAATGGCCTCTGCCCAATACTGTGGTGCAAGAGATCTGGAGTGAATCATGCAGTTCGCCATTTCCTTCAAGGACCTATTCTTCCGTTCTGCAACACCGTTCTGCTGAGGATTGTATGGAACTGAATGCTGCAAATCAATCCCCTCTGAAGTGCAAAACCTCTCAAACCGATGGTTGACATACTCACCACCATTGTCAGTGCGTAAAACTTTGATGGCTTTCCCAGATTGCTTCTCTACAAAAGTCTTGAAGTCTTGAAAATGATCAAATACCTCTGACTTCTGTTTGAGAAAGTACACCCAAGTATATCGAGAAAAGTCATCAATGAATGTGAGGACATATCTAGCCCTGCTGAAGGAAGGATGCTGAAATGGACCAGCCAAATCACTGTGAACTAACTCCAGTATCTGTGAAGCTCTCCATGCCTTACCTTTGTCAAACTTTTCCTTAGGATGCTTACCAAGAATGCAACCTTGGCAAACACCACCTGAAAACTGAACTGAAGGCAACCCTGTGACCATGCTCTGCTGGTTGAGCTGCTGTAAGTAGCGGAAGTTAAGATGGCCAAACCGCTCATGCCATAATCTACTCACATCATTAGAATGAGTGAGCAAAACAGTCCAAGGAGGATCAGGAACAAAGTGAGAAAACAGATAGAGCCGTGATTGATGATTTGCTCTCCCAACTACAACTGTAGAACCACTGTGCAACTCACGAATCTCCACTGAATCAGGAGTGAACTCAACCCGCTTGCCTGAACCTGTGTGAGTGATCTGATATACCGATAGGAGATTAGTTGATAATGAGGGCACACAAAGAACATAATGGAATGTGCCATCCCCCACATCAACAGACCCTCTCCCACACACCTCAAGAGGAGTGTTATCACCCATCAAAATAGAAGGCATAGTACACGGCTCCAAGGATGCAAGTTCTTCCTTAGATGAAGCCATGTGGTGTGAAGCACCCGAATCAAGAACCCAAGTGGATGGTGAAGAAGCAACTGCAACAAGGGCCTTGCCCTTTCCTTTCCCCTTGCTGTTTTCTTTCGCCTTATTAGACCCCTCATTAGAACTCTGTTTGATAGACTCAAGAACACTGATATTATTCTTCTCAAGAATGTGTGTCAAGTGATCAATTTGTTTCTTCAGACATTTATGTTCATCATGACCGGGTCTTTTACAATAGGCACATTGGACCCTCTCTTTCTTAGGCTTGTCGCCCTTGGAATATTAGGTCTCATTAGTTGCTTTTGAAGCAACCGTTATCTGATCCTTCTTCTCCTTGCTATTCTTTTGTTTCTTATCCTTACTATTGTTGTTACTACTTTGTCCTTTCTGTTCTTTTGTGCCTTGGTTGGCAGCCAAGGCATGTGACTTAGAGGACTTAAGAGTGCCCATCTGGATTAGCTTGTCCTGTTCCCGAGTGAGATTGACAGCAAAATCATCTAAAGATGGCATGGTGAATTGAGTACCAAGTGCACCCTTAGTAGCATAGAAAGTAGAAACAAACACAGAATATTCTGAACTTAGCTTAGAGAGAATACTAAGAATCAGTTGTTCATCTTTCTTTTCAATTCCACATTGTTTTAACTGCAACCTTAGTGATTTCAATTTGGTGAAGAAATCCTGGATTGTGTTGAAATTGCCTGGACTTAAACTAATTAGTTCATTTTCCAACATATGACCCCTCATTAAATCTTGTGTGCCAAATAGTGTTTCTAGCTTTGTCCAGATTTCATTTGGTGCATTCAAAGACTCAATGTGAAAGAGCAAATCAGGAGAAACAGACAAACACAATGTTCCATATGCCTCATCACATTTGTTAAACCACTTAGGCTTATCTTCATCTTTAGCAGGTTCAGTTTCAAGTCCCATAGTTATCCTATTTAATCCAGCTTTCCTTAAGTGAATTGTCATGCGTGATTTCCACTCAAAGTAATTGTATGGAGTTAGGATAGGCAGATTTGTTTGATCCATGATGAAGAAATGCAGAGAAGAAGTGTCGAAAAGAAGAGAACCCAACCAAGACAACCCTCCCTTTTCACTCAATCAAAGAACCCCCCCAAGAAAATATGATTTGGCACTTTATATTAATGCATTTACAACTACCACTAGCAATAAATACTAAGTGGTCTTGATTTCAATGCATTACAAAACCCTCATGAAGAGCATATGTTGAAAATACAACTTTGGCATAATATCCAGAGAAATAAACAGTACCACTGCAATCTACTCGAACAATCATGCACTTTCAAAAAAAGAATTGCCTCGATACGAGGTCGTATGTGAAAGTTATGATCCTCCGAAGTTCCCAAAACGAGAACCGGGCAATGTCACGACTGAGAATCTGCAATTTCTGAAAAATCTTGGCATCAAAATCAAAAAACGACTGCACTAGTGCATAGAGCACGAACAAATAGCTAAAATCAAAAAAAAATTCGTGGGAAAAGGAGTCCGTATGAGCAAGAACAGAGCATTTGAAAACTGTCTTCAAAACTGCAGCTGCCAACGGAGAGGGGTCCTGCTGTAGCTTTCTAAGCACATTTTTGCAAAATATAAAGACTACATGCAAAAACAGAAAGATACCCAGATGGTTTTTCTGTGTTGCGAACAAAACCCAGAAGGCGTTTTTCTTGCACATACACAGAAAATGTTGCTCCAGTGTAAATGGAACGCCTTTAGCTACAAAAAATAACTCCAACAACCAAAAAATGACATGCAAATGCTGAATCAGATGCTGGAACCTGCAATATTGATTCAAAAGATCAAATATGCAAGCTGGTTGTCAGATTTAAGCTCGAAACCCCGGTTCCGCAACAGTGTATGACGATCTCCGATTTCGGTGAAGCGAAAGCCAAATCTGACTTTCTCAAGCCTCCTGGACGCGTTGGAACAGCCAGAAATGCTGCCAGTATAACCAAAAATGCTGCAATCACCCAGATTTCATAAAACACATGTGCAACCCCAGAGATTAAAAAAAGTTTCCGTCAAACTTTTCTGATTCTCAAAATCATCCGAAGATGCAAGAGAAGAGCATACTGGGTTTTTCAAAAACCTGCAATAAGATTTATTAGCCCCCCCGAATCTCTCAAATATGGAAACTAAAATCTACTCTTGCACATAGAATAGCTCTGATACCATGTTAGAATCTGAAAAGATTAATAACCCAGAAAACTAGTGCAAAGAATAGATATTAAAACTATGAATGCAAATGATACGAAATCAAAATAGCAACACATAGTTAGTCTCCAAGAGAGTAATGCAAATGCTAGAAGCAAAATAGCATTAAGAGGATGCAAAAACAAAAGATGCAAAATACAAGCCAGGTAGCATGCTTATATAGACTAGGAAGAGAGAGGAGGTGGCAACACCGACCAATGAGGAGCAACCATCTATCGGACTAAAGATAGCAAAGTATCTTCCCAAGATAGCTAATGGATGCTCACATGTAGGAAGGTGACACCTCGCAACTACTCACCTAATAAAACATGCTTTATTAACCTAAGCGAGATTAATAGAAGTGTAGGAAAAACCTAGGAATATAGGAAAAATAAATAATCCATCTAGGAAATAAAAACCTACACTAACATTTTTTAGTAAGTCCTTATCAGAGAAGCAGTTGAGCTCAAATTTTTTTCCAATTTTTCAAAATTTGTGTTTTTGGATACCCATTTGGTTGAATAATGATTCAAAACCTTTAAAATTTCAAACAGCCTAAAAATACTAGAATTTATTATTTTTAGTAAATCTTTATCAAAAAAACTTATTGAGTCAGAAATGTTTTCTAATTTTTTAAAATTTGTGTTTTGGATACCCATTTGCTTAAATAATAATTCAGAACCTCAAAGTTTCCAATGGGCTAAGAATACCAGAATTTTCTATTTTTAGTTAAATCTTTATCAAAGAATTAGTTGACTATGAAATTTATATTTTTTTGATATACATTCGCTTGAATAATGATTTAGAACCTTCAAAGTTTCCAACTAGCGAAGAATACCAGAATTTACTATTTTTAATAAGTTTTTATCAGAGAAGAAATTAACCCTGAGATTTGTTTTTTCTGAATACCCATTTGCTTGAATAATGTTTCAGAGCCTCCAAAGTTTCGAACAGGCTAAGAATAAAAAAATTTACTATTTTTAATAATGATTCAAAACTTTCAAAGTTTCCAACGGACTAAGAATACCAGAATTTACTATTTTTAGAAAGTTTTTATCACATAAGTGGTTGAGCCCGAGATTTGTGTTATTGGATACCCATTTGTTTGAATATGATTCAGAACCTTCAATGTTTCCGATGAGCTAAGAATATCAGAATTTACTATTTTTAGTAAGTCTTTATCAGAGAAACGGTTGAGTCTAAAAATTTTTCTAATTTTTCAAAATTTGTGTTTTTGGATACCCATTTGTTTGAATAATGATTCAGTACTTTTCAAGTTTCAAAGGGCTAAGAATATGAGAATTTACTATTTTTAATAAGTCTATCAAAAAAATGGTTGAGCCTGAAATGTTTTCTGATTTTTTAAAATTTGTGTTTTTAGATACCCATTTACTTGAATAATAATTCAAAACCTTTATGTTTCCAACGAGTTAAGAAATATCAGAATTTACTATTTTTAGTAAATCTGTATCAGAGAAGTGGTTGAGAGCGACATTCTTCTCAATTTTTTAAAAATTTGTGTTTTTGGATACCGATTTGCTTGAATAAAGATTCGAAACCTTCTAAGTTTCCAAAAGGCTAAGAATACCAGAATTTAATACTTTTACTAAGTCTTTATTAGAGAAGTGGTTGACCACAAGGTTTTTGTTTTTCGATACCCATTTGTTTGAATAATAATTCAGAGCCTTCAATGTTTTCAATGGGCTAAGAATACCAAAATTGACTATTTTTACTAAGTCTTTATCACATAAACGATTTAGCCCAAATTTTTTTCAATTTTTTAAAATTTGTGTTTTTGGATACCTATTTGCTTGAATAATAATTCAAAACCTTCAAAGTTTCCAAGGGGGGCTAAAATTACTAAAATTTACTATTTTTAGTAAATTTTTTTAAGCCTGAGATTAGTCTTTTTGGATACCCATTTGCTTAAGTAATTATTTAAAACATTAAAAGTTTCTAATGGGCTAAGAATATCAAAATTTACTATTTTTAGTAAGTCTTTATTAAAGAAGCGATTGAGCCCGAGATTTATGTTTTTGCATACCCATTTGCTTGAATAATGATTCAGAAGCATCAAAGTTTCCAACAGGCTAAAAATACCATAATTTACTATTTTCGGTAAGTCTTTATCAGAGAAGTGATTGAGTCTAAGATTTGTGTTTTTTGATACACATTTGCTTAAATAATGATTCAAAACCTTCTATGTTTATGACGGGCCAAGAATGCCAGAATTTACTATTTTTAATAAGTTTTTTTATCAAAGAAGTTATTAAGTTCAACAATTTTCCTAATTTTTCAAAATTTGTGTTTTTGGATACTCGTTTGCATGGATAACGATTCAAAATTTTCAAAGTTTTCAACAGGTTAAGAATACTAAACTTTACTATTTTTAGTAAGTCTTTATCAGGGAAGCGATTGATCTCAAGATTTGTATTTTTGGATACCCATTTGCTTGAATAATGATTAAGAACCTTCAATGTTTCCAATGGGCTAAGAATACCAGAATTTACTATTTTTTAGTCTTTGTCAGAGAAGCGGTTAAACCTGAAATTTTTTCAATTTTTCAAAATTTGTGTTTTTGGATACCCATTTGCTTGAATAATGATTCAGAACCTTTAAAAGTTCAAACGGGCTTAAGAATACCAAAATTTATTATTTTTTGTACATCTTTATCAGAAAAGCAGTTCAACCTGAAATGTTTTCCAATTTTTCAAATGTTTTGTTTTTGGATACTCCATTTGCTTGAATAATAATTCAAAACTTTCAATAATGATTCAGAACTTTCAAAGTTTCCAACAAGCTAAGAATACCAGAATTTACTATTTTTAGTAAGTCATTATCACAGAAGCGATTTAGCTCAAAAAATTTTTGAATTTCTTAAAATTTGTGTTTTTGGATACCCATTTGTTTGAATAACAATTCAGAACCTTTAAAATTTTAAATGGCCTCAGAATACCAGAATTTATTATTTTTAGTAAATCTTTATCAAAAAAAGATTGAGCCCAAAATATTTTCTAGTTTTTTAAAATTTGTCTTTTTGGATACCCATTTGCTTGAATAGTAATTCAGAAGCTTCAAAGTTTACAATGGGCTAATAACACTAGAATTTACTATTTTTAAAAGGCTTTTATCAGAGAAGCGGTTGAGCATGAGATTTATGTTTTTGGATACCCATTTGCTTGAACAATGATTCAGAACCTTCAAAGTTCCCAACTGATTAAGAATACCAGAATTTACTATTTTTAATAAGTTTTTATCAAAGAAGCGGTTGAGCCCGAGATTTATTTTTTTCAATACTAGTTTGCTTGAATAATGATTCAGAACCTTCAAAGTTTTAAACAGGCTAAGAATACCAAAATTTACTATTTTTAATAATGATTCACAGCCATCAAAGTTTCCAACAAGCTAAGAATATCAGAATTTACTATTTTAAGAAATTCTTTATCACAACAGCAGTTGAGCCCGAAATTTGTGTTTTTGGATACCCATTTGCTTGAATAGTTATTCAGAACCTTCAAAGTTTCTGACTGACTAAGAATACCAGAATTTACTATTTTTAGTAAGCCTTTATCAGATAAACGTTTGAGCCCAAAATTTTTCCCAATTTTTTAAAATTTATATTTTTGGATACCCATTTGCTTGAATAATAATTCAAAACCTTCATAGCTTTCAACAGGCTAAGAATACGAGAATTTAATATTTTTAGTAAGTCTTTATCAAAGAAGCGGTTGAGCCCGAAATTTTTCTCAATTTTTTAAAGAATTTGTTTGTGGATACCTTTTGTTTGAATAATCATTCATAACCTTAAAAGTTTCCAACGGGCTAAGAATACCAGAATTTACTATTTTTTGTAAGTCTTTATCAGAGAAGCGATTGACCTCGAAATTTTCTCAATTTTTTAAAATTTGTATTTTTGGATTCTGATTTGCTTGAATAAATATTCAAAACCTTCTAAGTTTCCAACAGGCTAATAATACCAAAATTTACTATTTTTAATAACTCTTTATCAGAGAGGTGATTGACCTCAAGATTTGTGTTTTTGGATACACATTTACTTGAATAATGATTTAGAACCTTCAAAGTTTCCAAGGAGCTAAGTATACTAGAATTTACTATTTTTATGAAGTCTTTATCACAGAAGCAATTTTGCTCAAAAATTTTTCCAATTTTTAAAAATTTATGTTTTTAGATACCCATTTGTTTGAAAAATAATTCAAAACCTTCAAAGTTTCCAACGGGCTAAAAATACCAGAATTTACTATTTTAGTAAGTTTTTATTAACAAAGTGGTTGAGCACGAGATTTGTCTTTTAGGATACCCCATTTGCTTGAATAATGAGTTAGAACATTCAAAGTTTCCAACATGCTAAGAATATCAATATTTACTATTTTTAGTAAGTCTTTATCAGAGAAGTAATTGAGGTAAAGACGTGTTTTTAGATACCCATTTTCTTGAATAATGATTTAGAAGCATCAAAGTTTCCAACATGCTAAGAATACAAGAATTTACTATGTTTATCAGGTAAGGCTCAGTTGCTTCTTTGATAAAAACTTACTAGAAATAGTACATTATGGTATTCTTAGCCCGTTGGAAACTTTGAAGGTTCTGAATCATTATTCAAGCAAATAGATATCCGAAAAGACAAATTTTGTAAAGAAATGAAAACAAAGGCATCAATTTTGAATCAACATTATTTTTGGGCGATGCAAGATTGCCTTACACCTCTGCATGCTCCTGCATCAAGATGAAACTAAGAGTCAAATTTTAAAACAAATGTTTTTTATCATGCTCAATGATCTATTATCATAAAATAAAGCATCTAGATGAAACTGAGTGTAAAATTTTATAAGAATTGTTTTCAATCTGTTGAATGATCCATTATCATGAAATAAAGTATCTAGATGAAATTGAGCATAAAATTTTAAAGCAAATGTTTCTGATCACACACAATGTTTCATTATCATGGAATAAAGCATCTAGGCGCATCTAATCGTAAAATTTTGAAACAAATATTTCTGATCACACTAAATGATTTGTTATCATGAAATAAACCAATTAGACGAAACTGAGTGTAAGATTTTGAAACAAACATTTATGTTCACAATGAATCATCCAATATCATGAAATAATGCATCTAGATGAAACTGAGCGTAAAATTTTAAAACAAATGTTTCTGATGACGTTGAATGATCTATTATCATGAAATAAAGCATCTAGATGAAATTGAGTGTAAAATATTCAAACAAATGTTTCTGATCATGCTCAAACATCTATTATCATGAGATAAAGCATATGGACAAAACTGATCTTAAAATTTCAAGAAATGTTTTCAATCACACACAATGATCCATTATCACGAAATACAATCAAAGGATGAATCCTCATCAAATTGAAAATTTAATAGCTTAAAATACAGACGTGATCTTGAGCTGAAATCTACCAAGAATACTTATTTTAAATACTAAAGCTTTGAAGAAAATTTTGAGCTCAACCGCTTCTCTGATAAAGACTTACTAAAAATAGTAAATTATGGTATTCTTATCTCGTTGGAAATTTTGAAGGTTCCAAATCATTATTCAAGCAAATGGGTATTTGGATTGAACTAAAAAAAAATTTTTTTTTTCTAAATTTGTGTTTTTGGATACCCATTTGCTTGGATAATGATTCAAAATCTTCAAAGTTTCCAATAGGCTAAGAATCCCAGAATTTACTATTTTTAGTAAGTCTTTTATCTTTCAAATGGGTAGCCAACTATTGTGTGGAGGTGAATGGGTTTCAATTTGCAGAGGCAATTAGCTTTGATTTGTAGAGGCACTTAGCTTTGATACATTCACAATAGCTTTCTCAGTACGCTTGACTTTGAATTTATAAGGAAGGAGGCCATGAAGAAGAATTTATTGCTCTGTCAAACTCATTTATGTCACAATGCTTGAGCGCTGATCCACACACTCGAAGATGTCATCCCACATGCTTGAACTATCTTGTCTCCTTTATTCACCGATTTTAGAATGATAGCTATATTAGTGGCAACCTGTAGCATTAATACCCATTCAATGGGTAGTTGCGCTATCATTTCTGAGATTTTATTGGTCCTTGGGTGGATATTTGCCATTAAGAAACTTCAACATCTAGATCATAGTACCTTGGGAAACTCCCTTATTCAAACAACAAAACTAAATTGATCGGACACGCACTTACTGCGCTTATTTGAAAAGAGGCGGGAAAACACACCCATTCGCCTAAAACCAAAAATGAGAAACTGCTATCCTACTAATATAGAGTTGGATTTGCCTCAATTATAATGCTTCAAATAGATTCCATTCATTAAAATCTTGAATAACTCACCAGCTTCATCTTCTAATTCAAACATTAGATTATTTGCAGGCAACAATTTTATATGGGCCACTCCATAAGGAATCGAACTTGGAATGTTGTCTAGGTTTTGCCACTCACTCCTCCCACTTCAAAACTAAATCTCCTAGATCTTAAAGCCTAGGTCGGATGACCTCTGGTCAAACCACCATTTGACAACTTTTTGGTTATTAGCCATGGAATTGAGTGTCGAATCTCTTTTCTCTTGAATCTCTGTCACTTCGACCATTCGAACTTCCATCGCACCATTCTCTTCTACCTCAAATTTCTTCACCAATTGAAGTGTGGGAATCTCCATTGATATTGGCATTATGGCATCTTTCCTATATACCAAATTATAGGGAGATGTTCCTATAATATGTTTTGGAGTGATCATGTTAGCTCACAAGGTTGTCTTGAGGTTATTATGCCATTCTCTCTGATTTACTGAGCCTTTTCTCTTGATTAACCTGATCAGATTCTTATTCATTGATTCGACAAGACCATTTCCTTACGGGTAGTAGTTTGAGGTCTTTGGGAAGATGTTGTTCCTCAAGGCAAACTCGGGAATCTTAGACCCAAGGAATGCTTTCGCATTATCGAATATAACCATGTGCAGGGAGCCAAATCTGGTAGCAATGCCTTGAAGAAAATTGAGGACCACTCTCTTAGTTGTTTCTTTTAGTGGTATTGCCTTGCTCCATCTTGTGAAGTAGTCTATGGCCGTCAAGATCCATTTGTGTCCCACAAGTGAAATAGGATTTATCATCTCAATGACGTCTAATCCCCATTAGGCAAATGATTCCTCCACTAGGACTGGCTTAAGAGGTAGGGCAACATTCCTTCACTAGAATCCTACAAATCTCGAACCCTGAATTCTTGGCATCTTTGAAAAGATTTCCCCAGATGATCAAAATGATCATCTTTTGATTTGGACAACACTATGATATCATCCAAGTAAACTAGAATGATTTTGTTTATTAGCTCACAGAATGCGATGTCCATAGCATGTTGGAAGGTTACCCCAGCGTTTCAAAGACCAAAAGGCATTTTCGCATAAGCTAATGTGCCCCATTTTGTGGTGAACATTGTTTTATACTGGTCTTCCTCCTTGACCCAAATTTGATTGTACCTCGATAATCCATCAAGAAAGGAGAACCTCTTTGTTCTTGCAACTCTTTGGAGTAATTGCTCCATTGAAGGGAGCGAATAGTGGTCTTTGAGGGATGCTCTGTTGAGGTCCCTAAAATCAACATAGAGCCTTGTCTCACCATTCTTTTTCCTCACCAGGACCATATTAGACACCCACGTTGAATGCTTGATTGGGAAGATGATTTTTAGATCAATCAACTTACTGAGCTCTTGCTTCATGAGAGGCTTGATCTTTGGATTGACCGGTCTCTACCTCTGTTGAACTAGCTTTGACTTAAGCATCAGTTCAATGGTGTGTTGGACTACGTTTCTATCATAACCTTGAGGTCTTCATAGCTCCATGCTATTACTTTGTCGTACTTGTTGTAGAAAGAGATCAGCCTACCCTTTTCAACTTGAGTAGTGACTTTTCCTACTTTTAATTTTCTTCCAGTACTGATTTCAAGCTTCACAGTCTCCCTTATCAACAGAAAACTTTCTTTTGTCTGTCTTAGCATCATCTGAGTCGAACAGACTCTCAAAAGTTATCAAACCTTTGGGAATCTTGTTTGATTTCAACTGCATGATTTGCTCCTCATAAGTTTCTTCTATCTTTGGTTGTAGTTGCTATGCAAATTCCTGAAACTGTTGCAGGAATAAGGCGATATGAGCATCACTCTTGAAAACTTTCCAATGGTCCTTATTATCAAGAATAGAAAGCCTGATAATTAACTTGACTAAATCCTCATTCTTTGGAAGGTCTTTTGTTGGATTAAACTGAGATCCTACATGTGTCATTCTATCAAACTCCCTGTTTTGAGTCCTCAAAATCACTTCAATGTTCAATGCTTCAAAGCCTTCAAGCAGATCCCACACCTTATGGCAGTATGACCTCATCTTAACATTCTTGACTACAAAAATCCCTTAGACCTATTTGATGACCAATTCTGAGTCACCAAATACTTGAAATTGCTTGATTTTTAGCTTCTTTGCTAAGAGATCATGTACTAAAGCCTCATATTCTACCTCATTATTGGTGTTGTTGAACTAGAACCGAAAAGATTTAAGGATCTTCTTTCCTCAAGGAGATAGGAGACATGCCTACTCTAGAACCATTTGCGCACCTTGCACCATCAAAATACAACCTCCACAGTCATGCAGATTTGTCTGAGCCGTGAACAGAGTATGCAAGTGAGCTAGCTACCTCTATTATCAATTGCTCTTCATCATAGATCACATGTGTTCCAAAACCTATGGAGTCACAGTTTCCATAAGAGTCAATCTGCATAGACTCGAATAGGAGTGCCTCCTCTTCATCAGTTCGACCATTTTCCCTAGCTTCTTGATCCAAGGACTCTGTGTCATAGCATTCCTCTTTTGAGAGCATAGTGTATGCTAGCTCAAAGTTTACCATCACTTCATGAACGACGTGCTATGATAGGATCACTTCCTTTTGGAGGGGCTCTGATAGGATCTTCATTTTTTAGTCATATTTGGTTCTAAGGATGAGATGAGACCAATCAAGAGAGAGGTATCCGTCAATCTTGGTTGTGAAATCCCTAGAAAGCCATAGCCCAAAGACTGGTGGGATGTCAATGATTACCACTTCTTGTTGTGCTATAATATTTGGGAAAGCATATAATGTAAGAGGCAATTCTTTGATGATTCCTACTATTTGAACCCATTTTCCATCTAATTGTCTAACCCCCTTTTCCATAGGTTCATATTCCAGTTCGAGAGCGTATGCTATCCTTTTGGGGATAATGGTGGTGCTAGCACCAAAGTCTATCATGGAATTGTGCAACAATTTCTTACCCACTATTGTTGTTAAGTAAAAAGGCATAAGCTTAGCTTTACCCACATCTGATTTTGTATTTGTGAGCGCAGTAGGATGTTGATCTTGCACAGTCTTCTGAGGGTATGTCGGCTTCTCCTTAGGATTGGAAGCTGCTTGATTTGTTGAAAGCGAGCTCTTCTCCTCAAGAGCCTTTTGAATCAATATCTCTTACTCTGGGATGGACAAGAAACCCCACAGTGAGATGTTGGCTAGTGCCTTCATAGTCAACAGTCCAGCTACCTAAGGCTTGGGAATGTATCCAAAATATCTTGACCTTTCGACTTGGATATTTGGTACTTCATGACTTTATGTTGGTATCCCATGATTTTGAATTGGTATCCCATGATTAAATGCTTGAATGGCAGGAGCAACTGGATTCTTTCGAGATACTACCTCAGAGCAAACAACTGCCTCTGGGTTGTCTACTGTCCTCTGTGAATGGGTGAAATAGTCAGATTGCACCTACGGGGCCTTAGAGATAGAAAGATCATTGGCAAAAATAACTTCTTCCTCTTCTATCCAAGAGAACAATGCATGCTTGGGAGCAATTTCTTCTTCTTGTTGCAGGGACATCCCTTGCACTTGTGCTACCAGTACAATGTTATGTACCCCAGGTGACTAATGGGAAGATTGCCCAATTTGAGTCTGCACTTGGAAACCTTATTGCCTTTGTTCTGCTACCTTTTGATGCAAGTTCCCTCGTGGTCAAGCTCTAGGTGGATGAGGATCATTGCAAGGAAAAAACCATACATTTGAGTTGTCTGCAATGTTTTGCCTCAAGACCATATCTCGCATTGGGTTAGGAGGAATATGTTGTAATGGGGTAGGGACCGACACAAGTTGTTAAGGAGCTGTCCCTTGGGAATTTTGATATATCTTTCGCTGATACTGGGGTCTGGGATTTTGGTAGTTCTGATAAGGAGGCCTTGGGTATGAATCTTGTTGCCTCTTTAGATTGATTATCTCATTTGAAAATCTCAACAAGATACTCTTTATATCATCTATCTCCAATGCTACTTGGGGGGCCTAGAGGGTAGCTATTAGTGCTTGGGGACAAGGGTACACATACATGGAAGGCCTGATTTGCATTAGATGCGAGGGGCTCAAACTTAGGTGGCTCTTCTTGTAATGACAACTTAGGAAACACTTGGGAGGCCTAAGAGGTAGCTTCCCAGCATCTATTAGATTATTTTCGTCTCTTACTACCAAAGCATATGTTGTTGGGAGAGTTTGTCCTCCTAAGGATTGAATCATAACGTCTATGTCCAAATTGAAAGCTTTGAGATAGAAAACAATAGCCATACCAGGAGTTGGTCACCTCGTAGCTGAAATCTTTTGCCAGGTTTTCTGAAACTGGGTGTTGAAATCGAGATTGCTTCTTGAGGCACCTTCTTGATGATTATAATTGTTGCAAGAGCGAGGATCCATCTCCTTTCTCATTGAACCTTTCAAAGAACATATCTCCTAACTGGTCCCACGTGCCTATTAAATTTGATGGGAGAGATCTATACCAGTCGAGTGCTTTACCTCTGAATGATGTTGCAAGCAATCTTAAGGCAACATTTTGCTCTATCACATAGTGGACTGTACAAATATCCGCTACATCTTGAAGGTGCTCCTCGGGAGTCTTTGAATCTTGACCCGTATATTTGGGTAGAGCCTTGAGATAATTAGTCGGGATAGGGTCCCATGTGGCCGGTGGTACCGGTGGAATCAGCAGACTACCACTATTCCAATTCACAAAGTTTCTAGGAACTCCTTGTGCAACCATCTGAGCAAGTGGTGGATTTGGTTGTAAGCACCAATGGAGGGACTAAAAGACTCATGTTTGATGATGAAAGAGATCTTGTAGTTGGACTTTTACTCATACAACCAATTGTGGATTTGACTCCCATCGAGCATGCCAGAAAATTGTTGATGCTTAAAACTACCTAAGATTGCTCTCATACTGGATCAATCACCACAGATGGGAAATCCTGCAAAAGTGTGACTCTTGACTTGCAGAATAACCTCTAGGATTTTAGAAGCTAGCTCTTCGCAAGAATCTTGGTATTTCTTCCAACAGGGGGGATATAAAAGAGAAAAGAAACTTTAATTAAATAAAACTACTCTAAGGCGATATGCCGAAAGATAGTACTTAGACTAATGCAGAAATGGCACAGTGCTTCCTTGTTTCGCTCACAATACTAACTCATGGCTTCAAAGAGCATAAAATGCATGATTTTAGACCCTTCATTAATATCATTCATTGAAACAAAAACAAAGGCACAACATCAATACATAAGATCTGAAAGAAGACAACATACACAAGAATTAGCACAAAATGTTACTTTTCGTCATTATTGAATCAAGTACAAGTTACAAAAGGTAAAATGTAGCAATAAGACATTCAATCAACTCTGAAAAGCACCCATAAAGGTTGAGAATGCCTAATTGATTCCTCTCCCAGGATCCTGAATTGGCTCAATGAATAAACATTATCCAACCCTTAATACATTTTCTATGCATGCATATATAGCAACTCAGATTTCAAATTTTGCCTCAGCCGAATAAGAACTACCTCATCCATCTCTGTCACATTAGCATTGAATTGCAACGACTCCGCTAAACCCTGATGCCTTAAAATTTGAATTCGCATTGATGGTAAAACAGAAACAGGCCTATGGCATTCAATTCTCGTCGACCAACCATGTATGAGGCCCAACAACCCCATGGTACCACCAAGCTATCGTGAGTCACCTTAGGGACATCTCTATGTCCTATTCGCCATCCTCGAAGGTTTGGTAACTCATCGACCTTGGATAATGGTGCAACACCTTTCTTGCCAACTCTAACTGAATCTCAAATGTGCAGACTGTTGGATGTTCCCTTATAAGATCGATGGCTTGGAGCCGCTTGAAGCTTTGTGGAGAAAATGTGACCCAATGTGGTGACTTGGCGCAATGGTGCAATGTTTGGGAGGTGTCAAACCCAATAAGATCTTCAAGGTGTGAGGCATTCTCGCATGGCATTCTCTCATGCTTTCTTTTGGCTCTTCGTCAACTCTTCCCTTCATAAGAATTTGAGCCCACTGGTTGAAACTTATGACACTTGTCTCACAAGCGCACCAAGGAGACTGTGTCAGACCTATCATCTCTCTGAGGTGCACAGCTTCGCCACATGGTGCTCTGTGAACCCCTTTATGCATGCTTCCTTTTTTATTCATCAGGGGGCCCACCAACTGTGACTTACTACACCCAACCAATGGCGCATCATTTTGATGTGTCAAACCTTCCAAGGTCTTCGAGGTGCAAGGCCCTGCCATATGGAGTTATCTCTAGGCTCCTTTTCCTATCAAGTCTTTTACAAATATTGGCCCCACCAAATGATGATTCATTTGAGTTGACCAATGGCACATTATTTTGATGTGTTAAAATTGACACCCTTTAGAGGTAGTGAAACCTCAACAGCTAGTAGTGTCATTCTATTTGAATCAAATTGGCCCACCACAATCTAATGTGGACACTTCGACCAATGGCGCATCATGAAGACTGTGTCGGAACTGGCGATGTTGGGATATAACAATCCTTTATTTTTTACGGCCCATCAGAAGATGCAAACCGCTTGATATAAGATTCGAAGAGGTCGTCCCCTGAGACAAACAAGTCACTTGGCTTGAAACAAAACAAACGTAGAAGAAAGACTCTACAATTATCGAAGGTTTCTCCTTCACTGATTGGCAGGTTTGCTTCTTTTGCTCTTAAATTCTTAGGTTTCTTTCCCTCCGGAACTAGCAATTTTGTTGCACTTTTGTTGTTTCGGCAACTTTCTAATTTTGTCTTTATCCTGTGATAGTTGAATCTTAAAAAAAACTTCCTAAAATCTCCTCAAATATCTCACAAATTCCTTTTTTTTCTCTTTCTTTTTCCACAATGACTCACTAAATACTTCTATAGTCACTATCCTTGTCTTAAGTGGCATGGGGAATGACTCTTAGTCTAGGGGGTTACCTCTTCAAGGTGTCTCTTCATCTTAGGAGATGCAGCATTTGGTAACTTTTCATTAGTTAGAGACATGTCACTAGCCAATAGAGAGTTGTCCCTTTTTTCAAAATTTATGCATTGTATCCATGGCAAATTCATTGAGCATAATATCATCATCCTTTTTCATTTTCTCTTGATATCCTCCTTCCTTCACTAATCTCACTCCTACTGACCACATCATCCAAATAATCCTTACTATAATTCAGAGGCTTTAATTTTGAAATCAAAGTTATTAAGTCTTCAAACCCTTCACTTATGGTAAACTTTAGGTTTGACAAAATTGATTCCGAAAAATGGTTCGCAAATCAAAAATTCTATCAATGGAGCACCCCTGCTTCCACACCCAAACTAAGCGCTACAACTCTCAAGTCCTTCCTTTAATGACTCCTTAAATTCATCATAATCCTTTGGTTGCTTTGTCATTCCCATTAGGTTTTCTTTAGCTTTTCTTACTCAGGTAATCAAGCTCTCTATTGTATCCTCATAGGTCAATGGTCCTATTTGTCCTTCCAACTAGGGACTTTCCAAATCCTCTGCAGTAGCTCTCCTAGCACTCTCTAATGAAACATCCCTAGCTCTCTCAATCCTCCTTTTATATATTTCCTTTCTCTCCTAAATTTGTTTCAATCTCCTTTCTTCAATGCTCAACTCGTCTACCATTTTGGTCTGCTCGAAAATCTCTCTATCTCTTGCTCTTTCCTTTGGCCATGGGTTGGTTTTAACTTGATGTTCCATTAATCCTTTTTATCCATCCCTAATGGCTCAAACTAGACATGCCTCAGCAATTGCATCTCTTGGAGATCATTTTCTAGGACCCCCCTCTTTCCATTCATCATCCCCTATGTGCCTAACCCCCTCTCACAAGGCTAGAACCTAGAGGATCTTGCCACAAATAATAAAAATTTCTTCCTTATCTATAATCCTTTTTTCTTGAGTCTTTTACTATCATGAAAAAAATTCTTTATGTTTTAACCTTCCCTCACTACTTCTACCAAGGTCTTAACAATGAAACCAAATGTTGGCAAGAATTAGGTGTAGACCAAATATTTGGGCTTTAGTCTCTTGGAAGTTGTATTTATACCCCAGTGTGAGCAATAAGAAAAGGTTTAGGGCTCATGCAGTAGATTATAGAAGGATGCAACAAGATAAGACAAGCAAAATTAATTGAACATACATAATTCCATATACAACATCATTCATACTTCATCAATTACTCAATATCTCATTAGGAGGCATGTATAACAATCCTTTAATCAATATATAAACATCTCTAATTTACAAAGTCTATTTACAAACTCTTCTATTTTATACTATCTTCTCTTGCTTATCATATATTACCTATTCTCTTTTCTTCTCTTATACTACTATCTCTTCTTAATTTTCTATCATATCTCCTACTTCGATTTGTATACAATCATAAGAAAAGTGTCCCTTATTTTTATAATGTTGTTTGGATGTGTTGCAAGTCAACTCCAAGTGTCACATATCATTTGTGGTAAGTCTAGCTTGTTGTATCTCGTCCAAGATTGTATCTATCTGCCACCAGCCTCTAGTGCCTTTGCGGGTTTTCACCATTGGCCTCCAAAGGGCCATCCTTTTAGGTTTTCAACCTAATAGGAGAGGTTCAACTCTATCCTACCAACAAAACCCAAAGTGGTACATGCAAAGGCCTAGCAAAGTTGTCCCTATGGAAGATGCTAATGTGAAAAGAGGCTTCATGAAGGCAATTCAAAAGATGAACAATGCTAAGGATGCTACCACCATTCATCATGAGTGGACCAAATTTGTCACTCAAGGGATATCCAAAAGATGCAAAGTTGGATAGGTAGACTATGACAAAAGAGGACCCAATACTATGGTGGACTATGCATAGGCCTCATTCATTGATAACCACACTAATCATTCACCTCTTGTCCCTAGTTTTTAATTCTTCTACTTTTGAAAAGAATTGAGCTACATACAACTTCATCCACTATCAAAAGAAACAACATTACCTCTAAGAAAGCAAAGAAACTTGTAGTTGTACATAGTGTCTTGCGTCTGGTGGACCACAACATGCTTATATACAAGAAGAGTCTAGTACCACAATGGGATGCAGACCAAAATGAGCCAGCACAGATTGATGATGATCAAGCACAAACAAGGTTGGATATCCATTTGGAGCTTGAGCTAAATGGGTTTAGCAATCCCAACATTGAGGAGTTTGCCACAACCATTGGAGATGATCATTGGAGTCTTAGACCATTGAGGCATTGACCAATTGTAATTCAATCTAATCATCATAATGAAATTGTGAATATAATAATTAGTGATATTCAATATTTTCAATGCATTGTGTTAATAGTTTATAGTTTACAATTTCAATTGTTATTTCTTATATTTTTTTTTATAACTAATTTTTTAAGTACTATAATATTTTGTGCCACCATCTCCCACCATCCCCAATTTTGAGTTCATGGTCCCCCGTCTTTGAAACCCTTCCCCAACATTCCGCCATCCCCCATTTCGAAACTCCATGGAATTAGAATAATATATTAAAAAATTCTACCACCTTTTAAATCTACCTAAAATTGTAAGTGAAACTAACAAAAATGTATGGCAATAAAATAAATTAGAATAAAAAATAGGAAATTCTATTGATATTTGTATTTTATAATACAATGTATGATTTCTTAATAAACTATCATCATCCACCTTCTCTTCCTTTCTTGTAAATGCATATTTTTCACCTCTTAGGAAGTGGTCACATTGAGCCACTACATGAACTATTTTTGTGGTGCAAGGAGTCCCATGAGAAGAAGAAAATTATGCTACACGTAAATTAGAGTTTTGTGCAACAAAATAAGAGCCCCTACTTTTTAGATTTTAGATCGCAAGGGAGTGTCTTTGGGGTGGGGCTGAAATTTTGGCTTGCTTCCTAAAATTTTGCTGCAACATGTCATTCATCTATAGTTTTTTAAATTTGTGCCAATGATTTTTTAGATTTAGCAATATAGTTGTTGATTTAGTATCCCTTATTACAAAGAAATAATCATGAAATTTTGGAACTTAAAGTTTTAAGCTTGCCCATTATTACAAAATCCATGGGACTGCCTGCTTATAAAAGCTCCTAAAAATTCTCAGCAGCACCCGCTGAGATATTTTAAAAAGCCCCCTCCGTGGGACCGCAGACTTATAGACCACAACCACCTTCATATTTGTTGTATTTGTTGTTTCTTAACTAAGCCGACTAAGTCCTGAACTGTTACAATAATGGATATGCATTTCAATATTCGCACCTTAATCGTTATTTAGACTAATGCCTTTACGTTACATTTATCAAAGATAATATATGTCGTATCCTTCCTGAGAATTTGGTAGCGGTAACCACTTAACATTGAATAGTGCATGCTTTAGTAATCCATATTGACAAATAGATAAGGATGAATTGCAGAGGAAATGCTTATTTTCATGGTATGTATCAGAATATATATAAATTTTACTTATTAAAGAAAGACAAAAAAGATCCAAAATCTGTAACTCAAGGATGGGGTTGTGGCCGTTTCACAAGGGAATGGTCCATTAGCCCTTCTTATGAATGCTAGATAATTCTATGATTGAAATGCCTCAAACACGTTGAGAATCGAATGTGCGTGTAATTCCATTTTATCATGCAATCATGTTCTGGAGTGATATGCATTCTTCTGAGATAACCTGGGTTTCCTTCTACAACTACGTGGCACCTTATCCAAGATGGCATTTATTTTGTAAAGATATTGTCTTGTACACCTTAATCTTTTAGTTTTGTACCTTATTCACATTCATTTCCCAGTGCAAGACTTAATGTTAACTCCTTTATGTATTTCAAGCGATGTGACCTTAATTTCTGGTTAAATGAACGTTCAACGTTTGGATAAATGTATGTGCCTCCCTGAAATTGCAATTCACTACATAAAAGACTTGGATACCATAGACAATCTTTTCTGTTTTAAAAATAGGATCTTTGATATGAACTAGATTGATATAGTTTGATAATTACTAATAATACATCAGAGTTGCCCAAAGGCAAATTATTATCCAAAACCAACTAACTAGACCTCTTGTAACTCCAATTAAAACATTAATTTTAGTCCACACTACTTTAGGGATTTCTTCTCAGAAGGTGGATACTCTTCAAGATTAAACAAAAAAGGGCATGATTGGAATATTCAAGCCCCTTGTATGTGCAACTCTGCTCAGCTGGCTACCGAAGTGGATAAGATACACTATGCCGTAGTTACGATATACAGAACAAACTCCAAAATTAGCAGAAAACTTGTAGTGGTGAATAAAATGCTCCGATTCCTCTTTGCATTTACCAAGTACTTTTAACATTCTTCGAGTCATTTTAATCACATCATCACCATGATTTCTTCTCAGACAGTGAGATGAGCTGTATTACAAAAAGGATCAGTACTGTTGGAATGAAGTTATGAATAAACTCTCATAATATATTAAACTTAGAGATGGATAATTCGGAGATTCAATGTGCTGATTACATAATGTCTTGGTGTCACATATATTTCCAATATCTATCTCGATTCTGAACTCTTTTTTATTTTCAAATAAGGAAAAAACGAAAATGATCACAAGAGTAATGACAGAGGAAGATGAAACACAAAGCAAATAACCTGTGAGGGTGCTAACTTGCATGAATTTGAGATCTTTAATCATACCAGTGTAATTAGCATGCAATATATTTGTACACTTTATACCAATTTACATAGCCAGCATATAATTTTGCAAAATTGCTAATGAAATTTGCTACTGCTTTTGATTAAGAATGAATACTGGAATCAGAACAAAATTCTATAAAAAGTAATAGTGACTAAAGAAATAAGTATATCAAACCTGTCGAGCACCCTGCATTAATCGCCTGCTGTCCCGAGAAGACTCAGCCACCAAGCTAGACTTTTGTGACACCATAGTAGTAGTTCTGTGTTTCTGAGGCAACTTACCAGAAAGAGCAGTAGGGAAATATTCATGTTGTTTAGTTTCCCTCTTCCTAGGATCATTTTCTTCCTGAATCAATTTTCCATTTTTCTGAAATGGACTCTCCCTTCTACGCTTCCTTTGGAATGTAAACCTAGTAGGTCTGATATGGACACATTGGTCAAGAACACTTGTGCTTATTTTTATCTCCGAACTCTGGCCTGCTTCAATAAATCTCATCTGACTGAGACTACATTTTGAATCTTCTGCTGCAGAAGGCTTTCCAATTGCAATTGCTTTATCACATTCTTGTCTAGTAATATCCAAATGTGCTGATAGTCGAGTTTTCTCATCACTTTGAATAGCCTCTATTAGAACTCCACCTTCACCAGAAACCTGATTATCTGCAGTCTCTGAGGTTATGCCTCCATTTTCAAGAGATGAATCAGTATGGGAACTACATAATGTAGACCACACACTTATTACATCATTGACAAGCTTGGTAGAGGTTGTACAATCATTTTCTAATGTCATGCCTGGGTTCTCCATTCCAGAATATGTGGGTATCTTGTCTCCAGCAGAAATCTTAGAAGATTCAAATCCCCATGTCTTTGCTTCTCTGTCTTGGGGAAGAAATGATGTATTACATATTTCAGGAAAAGAAGCCAAATCGTGTTGTTTCTCTTCATTTCCCACTTCCACAGTACTTTTCTTGGTTGCCACTGGTTTGTCTTCAGTCCCTAGAGAAGCATCAGACTCTGAACTTGGAGATGGTTGTCCCTCTCTCTGGACCACACCACCCTCACATGAACCACATTGCGCTGTACAAGTTACAAGCAATGTGCTTTGCTGAAGAAAACATCCAGCCTCTTGGTTTTGAAAAGAATTTACATCCTGGAAATCCACATTAACTTTCACATTATCAAGCTTGGGACAAGGAACCTCCATTGAAATAGAAACATATCAAAACATAGGATTTTATTCCTGTGTTTTGGAGCAGTACTTACAGGCATAACAGTTTGACCTTGATGACTTGCATCACCTCCAACATGCCCTTTCTCAATTGAGTATGACAATAAATCATTCTCAGTGGAAAGGCACTCTTTATTCTCATTTATTTCTAACACAGGCAATGCGTCTCCAATTGCTTCATTTATAATTTGTCCACATATTCCATGGTTAAGTCCATTTGCAGACAATGTGCTTTCTTTGCTCTTCATGATTATAGATGGCAGATAATGTTTCCCACTAAAGTTCTGCTTGGGAAATTGCCTTGCTGAAGATGTCAGTTGCATTGCTTCCATAACAGAATGGGCAAACAAAGAGTACAGAACACCCCACACTATGTTAGTATGTGAATCAGTGGCATTGCTAACAGATAAAGAAGAGGACTCTCTGCTTCTATTAAAATCCTTAGAAAACTAATCTGAATCTCTAAATCTATTCATATAACTTTTCTTACTTGAATATTCTGTGGGAAAATGCATCGGAACAACACAGTGTTCATCCAATGGCTGTGCCATTTTTTGCATATGCTCTATTACTTCTCCCTTTTCTTTCAACTCATTCATCAGCTTCTTTACTGTATCTTCTGTTGATATTAGTTTTGCCTCCATTTCTTGTGCTCGTCTCCTCTCAATCTGACAAGCTCTTTCTGCTTCAATAATCTGAAATAAATCAATTCTTACTGCTTTATATTTGCTTTATGATTGCAAAATGTAACATATATAGACTAGCCAATCAACAAACTCGAAGGTATTAATATTTATCGGTTAAGCCTTGTTTTCAAATAAAACAATACTGAGCTAGCATAGGACAAATTTCATGTATGTTATCCAATCAAGGCCCCCACACAGGGCAGGCCTTATAAGAACAGATTTGAAGGGAAATATACTGGGAAGAGTCTAATCGTTCAGTGTGGTCTGCACAGACCAGTCAATAGTTATTAAACTTGCATGGAGTAAGACTAATAAGACTAGTCCACACAGTCGGTGGATATACAATGGCAACCACAATCAGAAAATCTGCTGGAGATATTTTAAGAAATTGTATAATGCAATATTTGATTAAATGATAACCAAAGACTGTTTTTACAATGATACAAACCATATTAATTAAGAGGTCCATGGTGATTGATCCACTCCTATTGTAGGTGGATCAGTAAGCTTTCAATTACTCCCAAGCACGATCATGAGATTGAAACCGATGGAGAATAAAAAAAATAAACAATATATAAAAGGTAAGGTAAAAATTTCCCTTGTTCACACAAGGAGAGTCTCAAGCCAAATTGACACGCTCACTAAGCTGTAACCTCAAAAATGTATTGTATCATTAACACTGTTGTTTGAAGGAATACCGAATAATGCCACTTGATCTTGCAAATATTTTAGGAAGATTTTCAAATTATGGAATAGAATACATGTTTCAGAAATACATATATTCAGAGTTTCAGATAAAATAATTTCAAATGCTATCAAAGAGAATTTCTTATACCATATTATGATCTGCCTTACACATAGTTTTGCGAGTGGCTAGAAGAACTTTGCTTTTTGCAAAACAAACTAACCAAATCTGAAAAAAAAAGTAAACTATCAACCAAAAATAACTTCTAAGTTCGCCCACTCAAATTCCTAGCTAAAATTAGTACCTGAGTGTCCATGTTTTGTTTCAATTGTACAAGCATATTTAATGCCTCTTGCTTAGTATTAACCAAATCCTGTTCAAAATGTACAGCCTTTCTTTCAGCAACCAGTACTCTCATCGCAGCCTCTTTCCCTAAATGCTCAATAATATCCATTGATGCCTGTTTAAGAGCTGATAAGACTTGTGACTCAATAGATTCCACAAAGTGCTGCATCATCAATGTAACTCTTGCTTCAGCCACACTTAGAGAAGGCTGCAGAATGGCCTCAACCTACAAAAGCAGGAGCGTGATTTGGATCAGTTAATTTGAATAACACAATATTGTTTTGATAAATGTGATGAGGAAAATGCACAACCTTAATAATACATTTTACTTGTATGAGGGATCTTTTCACCGTTGAATATAAACACTAAAGTTTCATTCAATTTTCCAGGAGATTTTTAATGAAGGCTCTTTCACAAATTTTTCACTAGAATATAGTCCAATATTAGTGGGGAAGGTGAATCACTCTTCATATTTTCTTTTGGAAAAGGTTTAAACTAGCATGAACAAATAGTAGGTGTAAGTTACAAAAACTGCCTGCAGAATGAGGCCCAAAATCATGAAATGACAAACAACCACAGTGCAAACTTAAATCTTGGAACACAATGATAAAAAACTGAATATACCAGAAGAGATGGACCTAAAGCTATATATTCATTATATAATTCCAGTAAACAATCTTGAGAATAGACAAAATTGGACACCTAGTAGGTATTATATACAACCAATACAATATTGCAAAGGGAAATTACTTGAATTTGCTTGAGAGAGACTGTTGTTCTGCAGCCTCCCAATTTGCATGCAGCACCTAAGGAATGGACAAATTGCTACTTGGAAAATTGGGGCCCTCAGGGTGATAAGTGGGGACGTATCAGTAGCTTGAGCTTTAGTGGTATTAGTGCCACCTGCACGAGCTGCCATACATTTTGTATCACAAGCTGAGCTAGCGCTTGCCTCGGTCACATTTTGTATGAAGGTTCCTATAAGCTCATAGAGCAATAGTTTTTCAATTGTTGACACTCGGTACTGGGGAAAGCCAGAACATTCTTCAAATGAGCTTGAATCTCACTTTGTTTACCATAGAACTAAGTTTCAGAAAATTATTCCCTAGGAGAGGCATGAGAGCACCATAACTCCCAAGCCAATCCCCTAGCCTGTCAAATCTTTATCAAGTTTGGTAATCACTTGAACCAGAGGTGTGTAATCTCAGTGATCTTTGGTAGAGAGGACCCTACATTGGTAGCATCATTGGAGAAATGTTGAGAAGGATTATGCATTGGTTCAGTGGTTTGTGAGGGGACAAGGCATACTGGTAATTCATCCTCTGAGTTCCAGAACCTTTAGCCGATGTGAAGGGGGGCATAATGATAGCAGGGGGAGTATTTCTAAATTCAGAAGGAAGTGGATTAAGAATCCAAGGGTGGAGTGAGAATTATTAAAGGATTGGGTCTTGTAGTGGAAGGGATGAAGATGGGAGGCAAATTGGCATGCAAATTATATGTGTTAGCAGTAGAGATGTGGAGATCAGCAACATGAGAGTTTTGTGTGGATTTGGAAGTAGAGTGAAGGGCAAGTGGGATTGAACTGAGAAAACATTGAATGATTGAGAGACAAAAGAAAGTTGGATCTGTTTGAAAACCTCTAAGGAAAACAGGAAGGGTGCTGTAACAAAATAACTTGCACAAAAGAAGAATATAGTAGGAAATATGCTGCAAATACTTGATAATACTTGAGAATAATAAGCCACTTTGAGGGGGCAAACCTCCAAAAGTCTCCAATAAAAACACAATTTGCAATCTCATATAATAAACTAATCACTACCTCCTATATGCACCATATTTATGTCATGGATGCTAGCCAAGCCAACTTAACTGCTTATATAAGTCTATATTAATGATAATATAACTTAATTAAGAGTTATGGTAGCCACAAGTCAACTACTCATTTTCTAATCTATAGGATTAAGGGGGTATCATGCCCCCTCCCTTTACACAAGCATTGTCCTTGACATTGATCAATTGTGGATGCTACTTTACAAAATCTTCATCTTCCCATGTGGCAACTTCAACAGGCAAATACTTCCCTTTAATGAGGTACTTTGTAAATGTCCCATTCCTTAGCTTCTTCGTGCATGTCTGGAAAATTAACATAGGCTCCAAGATGGCTCTTCCCTCATCTATCTCAAGTAACATTGTTTGTGTTAAAATTATGTGCTGATATGTAATGTCCCCTTTTTTGAGCAAGGTTGGAAAAGAGAATGTTGTTGAGGCTTGGAGAATGGAATGTTGAATTTTATGGCTTCAACTATTTTTCTTTGATGAAATGAAGTTATATTTTGGTTTTTGGTATTTTTATATTATTTTTAGGAAAGCCAAAAACATTTAAATATTATGCCAAGAAGAAAAACGACCTAGGTGGGAAAATGGAAAAATGAGGAAAATGATGGAAAAATGAAATATTGAAAGTGAAGTTAAATTATAATATTTTATTATTAAAATATTATAATATTTCCCACAAATTGGCGCTCATGAGGAAAAAGAGAAAAAGTAAGGAAAAATAAAAAGGATTATCAAAGACAATAAATAATATTTTATTATTGAAAATATTATTTTATTAAGCCAAAGGTGGCCGCTCAAGGGAGAAAAAAGAAAAAAAATAATAAAATAATATTATCTTATTATTATTCATGTGGGATGTCCAAATTGGAGCAAAAAAAAAAAATTAAAAGAAAATAAATAAATAATATTTTCTTTTGGCGGTGGACTTGAAAAAAAATTATATTTCATTGAAATTAGGCGCCCAAGGTGAAGAGGTTAAAAAGAGGTCATTTGGAGTGTTTTCCATATCATCGTTCATTTGGCTTTTGCATGATTTAGAGAGTTTCTCTTGGCTGTAACAGAGTTTCAACGGTATCTAAGGACAAAAACCCTTGGATAATAGTGGTTTGGATGAAAACCCAATCCACCATGGGAGATGGATTCACCTAGAAATTATTGAGCATATTACAGGTTATTGAGGAGTTAAAGGCTTCAAATCAGCTAGGGTTTCAATGCAGTTTATTGGTTCAGCTAGGGTTTGACGATATCAAGCATGTTGAAGCCTTTATTATTCAGATTTGAAGACATTAAGAGGCAAATTTCACTAATTGGTTTCATGGCTATGACGTATTGAGGATATTTCATGTTTTGGTAACTTCATTGGTGGTGGAATCTCATATTTTGCAAGCTGAATTTCATATCAGACCTCTAAAATTCACTTACAGGTTCAGATCGGTGCATTTCCAGCCATGGCATTGGAGTTGGATCGACATATTTTCATATTAGACCCTTAGTGCTTCAATTTGGCACCTATCACTAGGGTTTGGAGGCATATTCTGGTGGTTTTGGCTAGGGTTTCATGATCTGATTGCATATCAGCAGCTACAGGATTATAATCAGACTTCTAAGGATTGACATTTGGCATAGATATTCATCAGCATTCATCACTAATAAGTTGGCATATGTTGTAGCATCATTGGAGACTCATTTGTACATCTTATTGATCATATTTGGACACTATTTGCATTCTTATGCAAGTCTGATTTTTATATCAGACCATTATTGTTTGTAATCAGCCAACTACTATTCAATAAAGAGGCCAATCTTCTATCCGAGTATGTTCTATTATGTTTTGTGTTGATATTTGGTTGTATAAGTGAGCTGGTTATTTCATTTTCAGTCATCATTTGGTGTTATTTAATTGTCATATTGCAACCTTTCCATCTACAAAACATTTCAAACATATTGGTGAAAACAAGACTTCAAAACCCTAGGTAAAACACAAGAAAAACAAATCAGAAATTTCAGGACAGCAGGGTTAAAATTCAGTTCAGATTAGACAAGGTTCTTACAATGGTATCAAAGTTTGGATCCTACTCTAACCTTTTGTTGTACCTTCAAAGAAGAGTTGAAGGATGGTAGATGGTATCCTAGCACTAATTGAATGGCTTAATCGGAATCTCTTTTGGGAGGCAATCCTTTTGGCCTATCCCTCAAAATAGCTTGCAGGTTTGGTGATGTAGGAATCTTTGACTGTTGCAATTCCAATGACAATAATTGAGCAACACCCCTATCTATCCCCTTGTTAAACATCTTTTGCATTAAGTGCAAGCTTACCATATGTGGATACTTTGCATGCAACCCCCCCTTAGTTCAAATGTTTTATCATCTAAGTGAGAACACATAAACAACTCTTGGAAGTTCATCTCATTTGTTCCTAAGTAGTGAGTCGTTGGACTCCAAAATAAATGTCTACTCCATCCATTGCAATAACAAACATAGGACAATCAAGTATGTAGTCTCCCATGGTGAGTTTCATATTGTGGCATTTCCTTGAACAACCAACCATACCACCATCTACAATCATAACCTAAAATCATGGGGTTGGGTAAACAAAATAGTTCAATTGTGTTGTCAATTTATTGTTGATGAAGTTATGAGTACTCCCTAAGTCAACCAATACCATTACCTTATGTTGTTTAAGGAAACCTAGTACCTTGAGGGTTTGCGGAGTACTAATACCTGACAATGCATGGCAAGAGATGGTTGGACATCTTCTAAGTCTTCTACAACCACTACTACCTCCTCTTCATCCTTTTTATTCATCATAGATGCCCTCAATGTAGAACAATTTCTTCTCGACGCATTTATGTCCTCTACTATATTTTCCATCATAGTTGAAAGTTTGAAACATAACGCTTTGGCCTTTTTTTCTTCAACTTGTTGAGGAGGCGTCAATCTCATAGGTTGAAGAAATGATGATGCAGGGAGCCTCCAATATTTGTTGTTACGGAATTCCTCCCTTCTGTTAGCCAAAAACTTTTCCTCTACCTACCTTGCCATAGTCATTGCTTGGGACACAGAAATTGGATTGAACATGCATACCTCATATTTGATGTGCTCTTGTAAACCATAGTTCACAAACTCAACAAGTTGCCAAGTACTCGCGAGTTTCACTGTCGTGAGTACTCAGAGTTAACTTGCCAATTTTTTGCCGAAAATTCATCGAAGCTCATGTGAAAAACCCGTTGTGGAATGTGGACGTGCATCGAACATGGTATAAACACGGTTTTGATACTCAAAAAATGTCATTTTTGGTCTATAAAACCCCCATTTGCCCTTCTTGACAACACACAACAGCAAGCAAGCATTCTAGAGCAAATTGGAAAAAATTTTAGGGGATTTGAAGAAGAAATTTCTGGAATTTTGGATTTGCATCAAGTTCAATTTTTTTCTCCTTTTTTTCAAGCATTTAAATTTGTAAATCATTTCTTATTTTTTTAACATGTCAAATTTATATATTTTATTGGATTGAATTGATTCAATGTCTAAATTTGTAGATTGATTAAAATTTAAACAATTTACACTAATTTTTTTCAATTTGTTTCAATTTTTTAAAATTTTTCTAAATATAGGTTTACATTTTAGGGTTAAAAGAAGATATTTTTGTCAAATTCATTAATTCAATTACCATATTACAATTAAATTTTTTAAATGTATTTAAATTTTACATGATTTTTTTTTAAAAATCATGTTCAAATTGCTATATTTATTTCAATCACTATTTTTTTGTTCTTATCAATATTGCAGGTAAATATAATCACAACGGATTCCGACTATGCATCTAGTTCTAACTTAGCAAGTGGAAGTTGTCTTGTTGGAATTAGACCCCTCGGAGGTCAGGACCCCACTTGGAAACATGTTGTAGTGGGACTGGTAGCAGGGTCCGTGATTTGTAGGCATTCCTAATCGTGATTCCAAGTTGTGTCCAACAGCCCCAGAAGAGGTGAAACGAGAGATGTTGGCCCTTCTTGCATCACTATATGAAAAGAAATTGGAGAGGGCCAGGGCACAAGTAGCCATTGCTCCTAATTTGGCAACAAAATCCAATGTAGATACACAAGGCATTGTGGGCTCTAGTCGTGGTCCACACATATGTGGCACATCCACCTCAGCTAGCTCGAGTAGAGCTCAGTCACAGGGGTATTTTGTGCCTAGAAATGTACTAGGAGCACAACCTTCATTGGAAGCTATAGGGTGAAACAGGGAGGTGCACAAAGAAGCAAATAAGGCATGTGCAAATTTTTTTTTTACAACCACCTTCCCTTCAACGTGGCAAGGAGTCCATAACGAGAGTGTTTAGTGACGACATTCATAGTTGCAAGGAAAGGGTACAAGACGCCCTCTCCAAAAGAGTTAAGTGGCAAGTTGCTCCAAGATGCTATTGTAGATGCAAAACAAATTATGGAAGATCAAAAGAAGCGATGGTGAAAGTTAATTTTTTTTAAGTAAATCGATGCCAACGCCAAAATAAAGAATAAAGAAAATTTGAGCTTGATGTTGAAGGAGAAGGCTTTAGAGGTGAGCATACAAAATGTTGTCCAAGTTGTCATTGACAATGCAGTGGCATATGTGGCAAACGGAAGATTGCTTCAAGTGAGGCATCCAACACTTTTTTGAACCCCTTGTGCATCTCATTGCCTTGACCTTCTTTTGGAGGACATAGGCAAAATTGATTGGCTGAGACCAATTGTAGAAGATGCAAGAAATATAACAAAATATATCTATAATCACTCGTGGGTTCTTAGCTTGATGACAAATCACACCAAGGGGAAAGAGCTTGTGCGATCGGGTGCTACAAGGTTTGCATCTAATTTTTTAGCATTGCAAAGTATTTCTAGTTTATTCGCTGCCTTGAAGTAGATGTTTGTGAGTCAAGCATTGCTAGACTCAACTTATTCAAAGAAGGCTAATGGAGAGAGGATTGCAAAAACAATTTCTGATGATATTTTGTGAAGAGAGCTTTAGAGATTGTCAAGGTAACTTCAAACTTCAATTTAAATTTTAAATTGAATCCTTGATTTTTAAATTTTAAAAATATTTAGTTTCATTGTAAGTACTAAGTTGTAACTTAAATTTCTTTGTACTTTGTACTATGTAGGTATCGGAGCCATTGGTAAGCGTTTTCTGCTTGGAGGATGGGGAGCAAAAACTAATGGGATATATTTATGAGGCCATGGATAGGGCCAAAGAGGCCATCCAAAATTATTATAAGGGGGATGCAAGTAGATTTTCCCCTATTTGGGAGATCATTGGTCGGAAGTGGAACAATCAACTCCACCAATCCATTCATGCAACAAGGTACTATCTCAACCCCAAGTTTTTCTTCTCCGATAGCTTCATGGATGCTAATGGGAAGATTATAGAGGGCTTATCCACATGCATTGAGAGGATGACACCCAAGGTTGAGGTGAGAGACCTCATCATTTTTGAGTTGCAAAATTATAAGCAAGCTAGGGGGGAGGCTCTTTTCTTCGCCATTAGTTGTATGAGGAAGATCCATTTAGACACCAAGTAAGAAAAAGTGAAGTCTTATATCTTGCAAGCTACAAATTACAATTGTTAATAGAATATTGTTCATTTACAAACTCTTGAATATCTTATTTGCAAGTTCTTGGTGAAAAGATTGGGGTGGAAATACCCCAAATCTGCAAAAGCTAACTCTCCAAATTTTGTGTCAACCTTGTAGTGCTTCTTGCTATGAGCGCAACTAGAGATTTGTTTGATGCCATTCACACAAAGAAGCGTCATAAATTGACTCAACAACGCCTCAATGATCTAGTCTTTGTGTAATACAACCTTCGGCTTCGCACAAGAAAGGCGTACAAATCAATGCAGCCTATTGATTTGGACGAGATTGATCCCTACAGTGACTAGACCGTGCAGGATGATGAGGCTTCCTTGCTTACAGAGGATGAGATTGCTAATTTTGAGAGACAAGCTATGAAGGATGTGGCTACAACAAAAGTAGGGGAGATTGGATTGTCATTGGATGGCATTGATATGGTAGAGGAATCGTTTCCATCTAGCAGCAAGGTGGAACCACAGGCACAATCTTCTAGGCCAAGCAGGGAGCCACAACCGAGTGCAAGGACCATACCCTCTACTACCCAATTTTTCACTAGAACGAGGAAGAGGAAATTGTAAAAAATTGTAATCTTTTACTTGCCTAGTTCTGTAATTTATGATGATGATTTTCAAAGACAATCATCATAAATTCATAATAGTTATCAATTAGTAGCTAGCTATTGTATCAGTCTTCGCATGATGATGTGATTTTGTAATCCATATGTATTCAAGAATCATATCTAATAGAAAATAAGTCCTCATGGATTTTTATACTCAATTGATACATTTTGTAATAGAATTTTGCAAAAAAATGTGTTTTTTAAGAAATTTAAGTATTTTTTAAAGTTGTCAAGTTTTTGCCAAGTCGGAAATTTTGGGCTTGCCGAGTACTCTCCAAGTCTACGAACTATGTTTTAAACCCCCTAGAAATAATTCCTTCAAATTTTTCTCTATAACGTGTTCCACTCTTAAAGACAAAGTTTGGAACTGTTGAGTATAGTCCTTGACTATAGTTTTTTTGTTGTAATTTGGTAATTTGGTTGAAGTAACTATCCATAAGATTGTCGCCATAATGTGTAGTGAGTTCCTCTTGGAAAATAGACCATGTGTTCCTTCTTTTTCTTCTCTTCACATAGCCAATGATACCAAATGAATTGGTTTAGTTCCAAGTATAAGGATGCCATTGCAACCTTCTCTGAACATGGAACATAATGAAAATCAAAGAACTGCTCCATTTGGTAGAGCCAATTGGTTGGATCCTTGCCATTGAACTTTCGCACATCCATCTTTGGTATGAAGTGCCTAGCCATAGAATTATTTGGGTGACAATCCATCTTAAAATCTAAATCAAACCTAAAAACATCATGTCCCTAAGAGGACACATCTTCCCAAATCTTATGATGTGAATCCACTCGCTTAGAGTCCATAGAACTCCCATGAGAATCAAATCTTTTCACTAATACCTAGATATCTTCACTCTTAGTGAACTGTCACGTCCTCGTTTCCAACATAAGTCAACAAGGAACCCGGATTAGCCTATTCATCATTTTCGTGGGCTATTACGTAAGATAAGGAAATGAACTTGGTTTTGGCTAACAAACTTTCTGTTTTGCAGGTCAAGACCTTTAACAAATGACAGAAGGATGTCTTAGGGCTAGGCGCACTTTCTCACCGGTTCAACCTCCAGAGTGCGCCTTGTCTAGAATCACTCAAACATAAGCATGAAGACTTTCTTTAAACACTTCAGTGATAGATTGGTTTCTAGTCAATCAATCATGTATTGAAGAACTTCAAAATGTCAAGGAGATAGTTAAAGAGTCTTAGGCGCATATCTTGCCTTCTTCAACACTAAATGTGCGCCTAGAGCAACAAGGCACTAAATCATGATTCCAGGACCTTGAACTTGCGCCCAAGCATAAAGGAGGAGTTTTCAAGAGTCAAGAATGTTTGAAATGCTAAGGATCTTGTCTAGAGACTCAATGGCGCCATCTTGATACCTCATAACTCCAAACTTGCGCCTAGGAGTTAAGGCGGTACTTTATGATTCTCCAAACCCAAATGTGCGCCTAGGCGCTAGAATAAGACTCTAAGACATTGGATTTGCGCCTTATTGAGGAGATGATATTGCAAAGTTAAGTTGTCACCTAAAGATGAAAGTTTGTCCAAGAAATGCAAGGCGCTAATCCTTGATCAAACAAACCAAAATGTGCGCCTTGATACTTGAGGTTCTAATTCATGCCTCTACAACCTAGAATGTGTGCCTAAGGCGCTAGATCATGATGGAACAACCTTGGAATGACGCCTTGAGCTAGATAGTGGATTGAAAGGGTAATTGCATCATCAAAGGGGTCAAGATTGATTCAAGAGATCATCCTTTCAATAGAAATCATCATCTAAGTCAAGAGAAGTGTTGAGAGAGTAAGGCACACTTTTCCTCCTCTTCAACCTGATAGAGGCGCCTTCTTCAAGAAGCCCAATTTGCGCCTAAGGAATGTGGAGTCACTTTCATTGTTATGAAGAACACTTGCATCTAGAGAAGACTTGGAAGCACCTTGTAGACTTGAATAAAGTTGGAACTCATCTCAAGGATGTTAGGCGCAATCTAATATAGATCTTGATCAAGGGTCAGAAAACTTCATGATTGCTTGAGGTGCACCTTGCCTCCTATTCCAAGTCAAATGTGCGCCTTACTTGAAAGAAATGCCAAGACTTGATCTCTCCATCATCCAACATGTGCCTAAGCTACATTGAGCATCGTGCAGGCCATGGGTCCCAGAGTGACATTGGATGAAGTGTCAGATAAGGATCTCAACTCGGAGATAGCATCTTGGGTAGCGTGATGATAAGGTTGCCAACTCATAAATGAGTCATTCCAATGGAATATTCTTCTAGAAGATGCTCATTGGAAAACGTGCCGCGGTTGCCTCTTGCTCTTGAGGAGCACTATAAAAGGAGGAGAGCGACTTCATTTTGTATCTCTTTGGCTATTGAATTTCTCTCTGGTAAGCTTTATGCTCTTTCATGAAATCTGTGTATTTCATGCTTGTTGGGGTGATGCTCCCTCAACTTTGATAAGGTGATGCTCCCTTATCTCTTGAGAGGTGTTAACATTCAGTTATCATCATTGTGCAAGATTGAAGTCGACACATACATCGTCAAGCTACTTGCATCTTGTAGACACTTGAGAGTTGAAGTCTGGATACTTGTAGTTGATTGTACTCATTGTTCAATCTAGGTGCAAGGCCTTTCATACAAGATCATTGTAATAAGTGAACATTGATGATGCTATTAAGCATCTATTGCATGTAATAAGACATTGTATTGACATTTGAAATAAGATATCTCAGCTTCCTTGATGTTCATTCATGTTTGATGTTGAAATTTGATTGAAGTAAGAAGTAAAAGTAAGCAAAAAGTTTGGTTAAGTATAGTTGGGATATTTCATGAACCCTTTCATCTCCTCCCCCAATGTCAAAATATCATCCTTATGAGATTCTATATCTATGGAACCCTTCTCAATTATTATTAGATCATCCTTGTCTAGAGATTTTCTAGGTGTGAAAGGATTTCTTCCCTTGCCTCTTGTTGAAGCCCCCTCCATGTTGCGGCAAAATAATTTTGCAATAAATTACACAAAACAAATCTAAATAATCTGAAGTTTTTACGGTAACTTACCAAGGCCTAGATCCCACTTCACAAGAAAAATCTCCACGAAATTCGTTGATTTGCAGCCTTGGGAGCAAATTTGGTGGAAACCCTAATTTCACAATAACTCCAATTTTGCTTCAAATGATCTCAAATCTGGATTGTAACTTCCATATGTCCTTGATCAACCCTTTAGAACTAAGAAAAAAAAATCATTGTTTTACAACTTTGTGAGCGAATTTGTTGGAAATCCTAATTTTACAATAACTCCTTCAAATCTTCTCTAAATGACTTCAAATCTGGACTATCACAGCTTCGATATGTCCTTGACCAACCCTCCAAAAATTAGAAAAGAATTTGGCAAATTGAGAGAGATGCAGTTCACAATTCGATCTCATGAATTAAAAAAATCACCTTGTTTCTTGTCTTCCAGATGCCAAGATCATGCTTTGATAACACTTGTAACGAAATAACTTGTACAAGAGAAGAATATAATAGGAAATATGCTACAAATACTTGATAATACTTGAGTATGATAAGCCACTTCGAGGGGGCAAACCTACAAAAGTCTCCAATAAGAACACAATTTGTAATATGATCCTAATAAACTAACCACTACCTCCTATATATACCATACTTATGCCATGGATGCCACCTCGACCGACTTAACTACCTATATAAGACTATACTAATGATCATATAACTTAATTAAGAGTTATGGTAGCCACAAGCTGACTACTCACATCCCTTTGCACACAATAGGATTAAGGGCATGGCAGGTTTGGCCAAACTTCACCTCTTGTGCATTCAGATATTTATCGTCCATTAGAAGCACCTATTCAGCTAGGTGAATAAGCTTAAGTACTTTTCCCTGTGGATGGTTCTGCTTTGCATATCTAGGTTGGGCATTGTAGACCATCTTGTTGATTTGTTGCTTTCTTCCATAAAACTTCAACTCTTTGATGTTTGGCACAAAACAAATGTATTAACAATATTTGGGTGTCCTTTTTATAGCTTTGCAAAAAACTGCTTCTTGTAAGACCCATTGCAATTAACCTTTCGAAGAATAATCAAGCTCCTGCGATAGATTGCAACCTAATCTTCTTGAGAAAATTGCAGATCTACCTATTTGCATTGGAGTTATGGCGATGCTCAAGTGGATCAGATAGCATGTGCCATCACTTCCTTAGGATTACAATCCTATAGAGGATGGACTTTTAGGTCTCTATGATCCAATCATACGAGAGGTGATTTAAGACTACTACCTTATAATGGCATTCGTGTCATTATTCAGATGCCACAATGTCCCCTGCATTGGAACTCTACTGCTCGAAGTTTTCTCATAATGCCAAACTCACATAGATTGACATCATTGTTACTAGTTTGCTCAGATAACTCCACATGTAGGTCCGTTTTGTTCCCAATCCAAGTGGGTGCAAGTAGGGACTTTTTCTAATTTCTTTATCTCTTTTGTTTTCTTTGCACTATACTTTTTGTTTTGGGAATCATGTTTTATGAAAAGAATAGAAAGCAAGAGGTTCCTCTATTCTAAGTCATGGGATAGGACTATCAAAATCTGGCACCCCTCTAATTTTAGATATGTGGGATCACCACATTCGTGATTTCTAATGACAAGTTTGTAAGCTTTAGCGAAGGAGAGTGAGAAACATTTTGCTACTATCAAGAAATAGCTACAAATTTCCAAAAATTTCCATGAGGGCGGATGCATTTGTTCGCCTACCTTTGACATGTCTAGAATATCTTTATTATAAACAATGAAGCCAAGCATTTGGAGTGATGGCAAGTTCAATTGATACACAACCTCGGTGGACGTGAGGGTTTCTCTATTCTGGCACCGACAATCACTCTATCATTGTTTGGAAGAGGAGAGCATGCATATGGCCATGGCAAGTGCTCTCAAAGGCTTGTTGCATTTGTCTATAAAAAGCAATCATCACTGGCTTCACATTATTAAAAACAACACATTTTATGTTTTAACACCTTTAAATGTCCACAAAAAGGGGGTTAGAGATTTTAATTTTGAAGTCCATACAATTTTATAAAATGCTTATGGTTGTTTTGTTTATTATATGAGTGTTGTGGCTATCTTAATTTTTGTTTTTACCTTAAAATATATTTTATATGTTTTTTGTACGAATGTAGCCAAAGTGTACCCAATCCCAAAAACGACTTGTACCAACATACCCAAAGTGTACCCAATCCCAAAAAAGATTTGTACCAGCATAACCAAACCCAAACTAGTAAATTAGATTGACATCAATGTGCGTGGCCCCAAGTCCAACCTCAACCATCTTATGGAATAGCACTCCATTACAGAATTGCACCTTCAACCGATCCTCCATTCAATTCGCATTGCCCAAATTAGCACATGGTTAATTGTGCATTAGAACAAGTCACTCTTTGTGCCAATTGGCACCATCCTTCTGAGCACCCCTTTGATAGGCACCACTTCTAATCAATCATCCCTAGAATGGGGTCATTTCAATTGGTTCTCCTCAAATTCTCATCACATTCACTAGCTCCCAAATTCAGCCCCACTCTGATTAATTCGGACAAGATTAGTCCAACACTAGTCACTCAAACTAGTGCTAGTCTAATTGGCTCACCTTAGATTGATGCCATCTCATTACGTCACCCCAACCAACACCATTCTGACTGACTTTCTTTAGAACAACATCAATCATTTAATTGGCTATCCCCAAGTTGATGCTCTACAATTGGCTTTCCCCATATTGCTGTTGTAGATTGGCTCTTACATATCAACACTCTTGATTGGTTTTGCTGAAAACAACACATGGTCTGAAATTTCTAGTACATCATTTATTTGGAACCAACTTTAACAGTTCCAAACTCTAGAAGAATCCACACTACCTCAATTGGCATTGGAGTGCTACAACAATTGACTCTATACCAATGCCTAATGCACTACACTAGTTCCCAATGCACATCGCTATGTATGCAAAGCTAAATCGTCATCTATATGCTAAAAATGCAGCAAGGAAGTTATGTTGATGCAGTAACAAGGAAGATGAATCATTGATTGTTATGGAACCAAACCATTCTGTTACACACACACACAAAATAATGTGTGTATATATATATACATGTATAATATGTATATATATGTGTGTGTGTGTGTACATACATACATGCATAGGCATATATATGTGTAAATATGCATATGTATGCATGTATGTGTGTATATATATTTATGTTATATGTATGTGTCTAAGTATATGTATATATGTATGTATATTAATATATACGTATGTATGCATCTGTGTATATATCTGTATATGTTAGCATGTGTATACATATATATGTATCTATACACACACACACACACACACACACACACATATATGTATGTACATTTCTATATATATATATATACACACACACATATATGTATAATTTGATCCATCTATCTTCAATACCTCAAGGTCAAAGTATGTATTTGACCTTGAGATATTGAAGATAGAAGGATCAAATTATACATATATATTCATACACACATATATACCTATTTATATTTATATACACATATGCATATATGTATATGTATATATATACACACAAACACACAGACATATATATACATGTAGGTATGTATGCATGTATGTATAAATATATATGTATGTGTATTTGACCTTGAGGTACCAAGGATAGATAGATCAAGTCATCCACAGGACCTACACATATACCCATGGTTCTTCCATGTTCCCATAAACTTCATAGTTTTAGCTAGACAAATCAGCTAGTATGTTTTTTCTTGGTCTCTAATCACTGGAATTATCATTTCCGATTCATTGCACAGATGTGTACTATACCTATTCATGGTGAATATTAAAATATTATTCTACTGTCTCATGGTCCTCATCAATTCATAATGGTTTCTCATGGTAAATCCTAATACATGTTCATCATAAGATAGCATCCTTGGCTCCATGGTTACTAGCTTATTTTTTTGCTTGTCCTTCGCACCACCATCCTTGGCTCCATGGTGCAGCTAATTCGTATCAAAGCTAAGTCCATACCATCCTTTCATTACATTCTCACAAAAAACTAAAGAATTGGTATCAGAGCAAATCTCTCGCACTATCCCTAATCAATTGCATATCAATTGAAGGAATCGACATCAAAGAAGATCACCCATCATTCTGTAGATCGGTGTCATCTCCCCTTTTTCCGAGTCAATTCCAACATGTTTGGAGTGTACCAAGATTCTTGGAGGAGTCCTCAACCCTTGGAGAGCACCATTTTCAGTGGTTTTGTATTTCCTACTTTGCTTTAGTTCTTAGTTTTTGTTGAAATTATTTAATTAGTTCCTTTAACAGTTCCAAACTCTAGAAGAATCGACACTACCTCAATTGGCATTGGAGTGCTACAACAATTGACTCTATACCAATGCCTAATGCACTACACTAGTTCCCAATGCACATCGCTATGTATGCAAAGCTAAATCGTCATCTATATGCTAAAAATGCAGCAAGGAAGTTATGTTGATGCAGTAACAAGGAAGATGAATCATTGATTGTTATGGAACCAAACCATTCTGTTACACACACACACAAAATAATGTGTGTATATATATATACATGTATAATATGTATATATATGTGTGTGTGTGTGTACATACATACATGCATAGGCATATATATGTGTAAATATGCATATGTATGCATGTATGTGTGTATATATATTTATGTTATATGTATGTGTCTAAGTATATGTATATATGTATGTATATTAATATATACGTATGTATGCATCTGTGTATATATCTGTATATGTTAGCATGTGTATACATATATATGTATCTATACACACACACACACACACACACACACACATATATGTATGTACATTTCTATATATATATATATACACACACACATATATGTATAATTTGATCCATCTATCTTCAATACCTCAAGGTCAAAGTATGTATTTGACCTTGAGATATTGAAGATAGAAGGATCAAATTATACATATATATTCATACACACATATATACCTATTTATATTTATATACACATATGCATATATGTATATGTATATATATACACACAAACACACAGACATATATATACATGTAGGTATGTATGCATGTATGTATAAATATATATGTATGTGTATTTGACCTTGAGGTACCAAGGATAGATAGATCAAGTCATCCACAGGACCTACACATATACCCATGGTTCTTCCATGTTCCCATAAACTTCATAGTTCTAGCTAGACAAATCAGCTAGTATGTTTTTCCTTGGTCTCTAATCACTGGAATTATCATTTCCGATTCATTGCACAAATGTGTACTATACCTATTCATGGTGAATATTAAAATATTATTCTACTGTCTCATGGTCCTCATCAATTCATAATGGTTTCTCATGGTAAATCCTAATACATGTTCATCATAAGATAGCATCCTTGGCTCCATGGTTACTAGCTTATTTTTTTGCTTGTCCTCCGCACCACCATCCTTGGCTCCATGGTGCAGCTAATTCGTATCAAAGCTAAGTCCATACCATCCTTTCATTACATTCTCACAAAAAACTAGAGAATTGGTATCAGAGCAAATCTCTCGCACTATCCCTAATCAATTGCATATCAATTCAAGGAATCGACATCAAAGAAGATCACCCATCATTCTGTAGATTGGTGTCATCTCCCCTTTTTCCGAGTCAATTCCAACATGTTTGGAGTGTACCAAGATTCTTGGAGGAGTCCTCAACCCTTGGAGAGCACCATTTTTAGTGGTTTTGTATTTCCTACTTTGCTTTAGTTCTTAGTTTTTGTTGAAATTATTTAATTAGTTCATTTTGGTATTTTTCATAGTTGTGTGAGAATAGGAAATAAATTAAAATAATAATTAAAGAATATTATTTACCTTAGCGTTATAAAAAAGCCACTTTATTATTATTATTCAAGCTGCCTAAATGGGGCAAATAAAACCTTTTGTAATGTCAAGTTATTTCTTTCTAATTGAGCGGGAAATTACAAAAAAGTAATTAAAAATTAGGTTCAGTGTGGGCAAAAAGTAAATATTATTATTTTATTTCCCTCCTATGCTTATAAAAGGAGGATGATGTAATATGCTACCCATAATTTTTTTTGAAAACAGCCAACACTGAAGGTTAAGTGCAGCAAAGATTCTTCCACACTCTTCTAATCACCCAGATCCCGATGTGGGCAAGGTGAGAGCATACAAGTCATTCCGAATAGCATTCAAAACCATAAACCAGCAGATAAGAACAATTTCCACTTATTCAATGGGCATCCGCTTATGCAGCAGGCATCCACTTAATCGTGGGAATGAAACTGAAAGGAAACATCCACTTATGCAGTGGCCAACCACTTATTCAGTGGGAAGCCATTACAAATAAACTAAACATATCTATCCTCACTGGTGGTGTTGTGCCTTGCACACACGCCCCATTTTATCAAATGGAGATTGCTTTGGCTTGGAGTCTCAACCTTTCTTCCTTATGACAATGAGAAAGTGAATTGTGCTTAGAATGCAGGATTTGTTCCAAATTTGAGTATCTGGTATGTTTGAAGTCATTTGATGCCTTTCATGATTGATTTGGAAGTCTTGATTGGTCTTGTGCTTAAGAAATAGTCATTTGTTGTCTTTTGTGCTGAAAGTGGGTGTCACTGTAGTTTGTGCTAAAATCCTATGTCACTAGATATTGTCCTTAAAATTGCTACTGCAGGATGTGTCATGTTGGAATTCCTAGTTTCCATGCTTTAGAATTGCCAAATCATGTCAAATTTCACAACATTTCACAAAGGGGTCCATATACCTTCATCATGACGCATAGCTCTGATACCCTAAAATTGGCTAAGTTTGATGTCCTGAAACCCTGAAAAACTAAGTCTAAAATCTGGTGGATCCTCAAAAATCTAGAATTTGCATGTTAAATCGCATGGATCCGAGACCTATCTCAAACATCCTGACAGTATATTTCAAAATATTTGAAGTATATGAATATCTCAACATATACTTAAATATATTTTTAAATATACTGTCAACCAGGGTACTTCAAAATTTGGCCAAAAAAACAACTCCTACTGTAGTTTGCGCTAATATCCTATGTCACTGGATATCAGCATTGGACCCCCCTTTGCACACTTAGCGCTAAAAATCACATCCACTAGATAGCGCTAAAAAAGGCACTCACTGGATATGTCCTGTGAGGGCTAAAACCTCCGCTGATCCTATCAATGCACGAAACTCCGCTTAGCACTAAAACTTGCTACCACTAGATTTGCGCTAAAACTTGCCCCTATCGGACATGTCCGGTGAGCAACAAAATCCCCGCGAATCCAGTGCAGGGTGAAAATCCCGCCAGAAGTGTTAGAAGAGCCCAGTGCTAAAATGGAGTTTCACTGCACATATCATGTGACCCATGAAATCCCCGCCGATCCTGTGAGGAGACTTAGCACTAAAAATGACCTTCACTGGATATATCCAATGAGGCCTAAAAACCTTGCGTTTTGCTAATTTGGCCTAGAAAAACTCGTTTTTATAGGTGCAAACTTGGATTTTATTGATGAATTTGATCTGCATATCCATCTATCACATCATGATGAACATTTTTATCATGTTTTTGTGGATTTTGGGCATGTTTTGTATCAATTAATGCCACTGCACATGAATAACCAGTGAACCCCAAAAATCCTTTTTTTTTTGCAAAAAAAGGGGCTAAAAATGTGAAATAAATGTCTCCAAATGGATTCTAATGGCCACAAAAACATCCCAAATCATTATATTGGCCAAATGGGTACTTGAAAATGATGAAAACATAGAAAATCATGTAAAAATCACTGGATTTGTTAAGTTGTGCATAATAATGCAACATTGACATTGAGTTGTTCCTGAGTGATTCATGGCTACAAATGGACATATTTTGATTCATATTGGTGGAAAATGACTTGTTATGATGAAGTTGATGCTTGGCATTGTGAATTGCAGGTCTGAGAGGATAAAAGAGCTTGTTGAAGTTGTCTTGGAAGGATATACACACAGAGATGCAGTGCTGACCCAAACATGTAGAATTATCATTTTATCAACCAAATTGATGTTGCACTTGCAAGAGAAAGTTAGTATGATGTCCAAGATGATGGAGATAAGCCCCAGAAGCTAGAAAACACAAGAGATCAGGCCTGCTTCTTTGTTGTTCCTACAAATCCAGTCCAATACCCAGGACATGTTCATAGGTGTCCCAGTCATCCAGTCATCAAGAATCGATCCAGCAAGCATCCTGTTGGATATGACTTCTTCAAAAACGTGCCACATACTCTTCTTGACTATTCAACTCATTGGGAAAGAGTTTTTAGACAACTCAAAAGTGACAAGCAACAGGATGATCCAATCAGCACATGAAATCCCGTCATATTGCATCAGCTCAAGTTTTCATGTCATATGACCTTGTTTTGACTTTTGTTTGTCTTGGAAATTGACTCTTCCTCCTATATAGCCAAATGGGTATTCATTTTGTCTAGATTCAATGTATTTCAAAGTTGTATTTTGTCTTTTTCTATCAAGACAAAAACAAATCCGAGAATGTAACAAACTATTGTATCTCATTTAATTCCATGTAATCTGGACCATTGGTGTTGGTTTAATCCTCACCATCTATTGAAAAACTTGGTATAGTTGCCTCTATAAAAAGGCAACCTCTCTCATTGTAAAAGGTAATAAGGGAAGCACTGAAGAAAGGATTGTTGAAACTCTGCCATTTTTCTGAATCAATACAAATAGAATTTCATTTGCCTCTGCCATTTGAGTTCGTTTATTGATTGGATATGATTATCATGGTTCCTCTTCATATTTTCAATTAGTTATTCAATTGCATTTGTGGTTAATCATTCAGATATTTGATGGATTTTCTGTCCATAACATTGATGGCTTGTTGATTGTATGTCATTTTGTATGGTTAGTCTGGACATATTTTCATGAGCTGAGTTTGATTGTGTGAATTCATTGAGCTACGCCAAGAGTTGGGTGTTTGATGGACCCTCCACGATTTGAATATCTTTACATTTCTTTAGAAGATTGCACAGTCTCTGTGGCATTGTGGGTTGCCTAGTTAAGCAGAGATCCGTTTATTGTTGGGAATCTGTCTATCTGTTTATTGATCATTTTTGTAATTGCCTACAAGATGTCTTATCCCTCTTTTCTATCCCTTTCCTTTTGCATTTTGTTTATTAGATCCTGTTAGATTAGGTTTCACAAACTTGCATAGTGCTGTTACAGAATTCATGTTTAGTGAATGCAAGTTAGCAGATTGCTCGTTACATGCTGAAATCACATATTTTGTAGCAATCTGGGTATACATCAGTTTGTTTGTGCATTGTCAAATCATAAAACTAATCAAGGTCGTGTGCAATCAAACCCTAATGCACTAAAGTTTGTTTGCATTTCATGTAAGTCTCCTTGTTGGTACAGCTAAAACATTCCACTGAAGTTATTCCTGCAAGCTAAGACCTAGCTGTATAAACCTTGGGGCAGTCCTATCTAGGGTAGGATACCTTTCAAGAGAGGTGAGATACCCTATATTTCATCTGCGTTGTTGTGTGCTAAAAACACCATCAACAGGTGGTTGAACCATCCAGGGGTTACAGTGAGATTGCAACAAATGCAAGATTACAATGAAGGAACAATCTACAATGTTAGATCACTACCCCTGATTTGAACAAGTCACAGCTGCAACAAATAGAGCATAGGAAATCTCTATGGAATGGAAGTTGAACACACAAGATTGAATAAGAAATTACTATGCAAATACCATATGATGGTTCATGAAGGAATACATGCTGGCTGATTTGTTGATGTTGTTGTAGCTGTTCGCTGGGTTGTGGCAGCCATGAACAAACCCCAAACAAGCTCAGAACTCTACTCAACCCTCCTTCAATCCTCCAAACTCAACCAGTACTATGCTAGATGCCCACCAAGGAATGGATAGCAAGTCCCAAACAGGAGTGATTCACCAAGGAAACTCACACCCACATGCAGCTAGTACGGCCTAGCACTTGTATGGCCTATCATAAACCTCTAAAAATCTGCATGAATCTCCATACAAATTGTTTTGGGATGATCGCCATACATATTTAAAGTATAAGTTTGTATATTGAATTTCTTATACTTTAAATATTTTGAAATATACTGTCAGGATGTTTAAGATAGGTTCCGGATCCATGGGATTTAACATACAGATTCTAGATTTTGGAGGACCCATTACATTTCAGACTTAACCAATTTTTCAGGGTTTCAAGGTTTCAGACTTAGTCAAATTCAGGGGTTCAGTTTCGCACAAAAAGAGTAGAGGACAAATCACTGGATCCTATTGACTTGGATGAGATAGATCCTATTGATTTGCCGAGTTTTTGCCGAGTTTTTGTTGACTCGTCAATTTTGGCATGATTGAAGACCTACCATTTACGCCTTCGTAGGAAGGCAAAGGATGCAGGCTCCTCTGAGCCATAGGCTTCTAGTTATTGTTTTGATATTTCATATTTGTTTGGAACATTTGATGTCATGGATTTCATATTCCATGAGTTTTGTATACATTTGACTATATTTATATATCTAAGTGTGCTATTTCCTTCAGCAGCTTAGCTACAATTTGCGTTTATACTTATCTGATCGATGTATACTTGAGTATGTGATCAAATTAGCTTCTATTTGATGATGTTATTGTGTCTTTAAGGTTTATTTTATAAAGGGTGCATGAAACAAGTTTTAAATCCTTAAAAATATCTAAATTTCTTGGGTTTTTCACTTTGCCGAGTCTGTGCCGAGTCTAGGTGCTGAGTCCCGAGTCCCGAGCTGAGTGACCCTCGCCGAGTCTGTGCCGAGTCCGAGTCTCGGAACTATGGTTTGGGTATGGGATCATCAAAATGCAATTTGAAACAATATTTGTTCAAACAGAAAACCCACAATGCATAGAAATATCATGAACATTTCAACAAACCCTTTGCATGCATAAAGGAACAATTAATAATAACAATCTAACCTCAAACTCTAACATTATATATTGATCATCACTTGCTATGCTTGTTACAAACGTAGAATTACAACAGCTGTGACATAATACCAAATGGTGTAAATCCACAATGTTATAATGTCGTCGTTACATAAATACATGCTGTTGTAGCTTGAAACAATGTTGTTGTAGATGAAAATATGAAAGATCTGCCTGTTCCACACCTCCCATCACCACCAAATAGTAATATTTTCCAGCTGTAGTTACACTCTACTCCAAATATTATATACTAGATGCCTTATATATGTTGTGACTTCAAGGAAAGAGTTGCGGCTAGCATTAAATAAAATATATTCAGCTCCAGCTATGGCGCCATCACCCAATGCAACAAGAACCAAGATCTCAAACACTCTTAGCAATATCTTTCAATCACAATTTATTATTTGAAGAATCTCCAATAAATTTGCACAGTAAACCCTTCGCGGCAAACTCCAAGAAATCTGCAATGAAACACACAGGCAATCTCTATATGAAATTGCTCCAATACTCCAGCATTCAACACAAGCGTAGATTTTAGATAAATCTACCAGCAAACCTTTCCTACACAACTATAACTTTGAATGAGTCACACAGTATTAACCAGATTTAAGCAAACAAACACATATGCAAGCAATATTGTCTTCATAACATTCTCAAAACAAAATATGATAAAACCATAGTTCAATTCATACCCAGAATGCCTCAGTGATGGTTGTATGAGGTCTGTTGTAGAATTCAGAACTCTGCCTATGCACAGTAAACCCCAAACATAATGCATTCGACCTTGTCTACTTCTGTACAACCGCCAATGGATGATCCTCACAGAAAAATTACCCAGATTTGTGATATTCAGAGAAATCCATGCAAGGAAAGTTTATTTCAGACTCAGGGAAATCGTCTTCAATCTGCTCCAATGGATTGCATTCAACATTCCTCATAGTCTGCTCCAAAAATGTCGAACTCCATGCTTACCCAGACAGTAATGTTTTGATTTGTATGCATAGGAACTAACTGGGGTTGATCTTGCACAACCGGAGCTAGTGAAACAGTGAACTAACAGTCCTAGACCTGTTGATCAGCACAGTCAAGAAGATACAGAAACTTCAATCTCCAAAATATGCATAAGAGAAGGCTCAAGAATGAGCGGTTCTTCCAATATAACCTTCCTTCCCTCAACGCTCATGCAAAGAGCCACAATAAATGCTCCACAAAGGAGCGCTCCCCACTCAGCGAGCCACGCCAGAGACTGACAAGCAAGAATAGCAAATAGCTATTAATAGACCAATACTGGCGCCACTATGCAACGCCCAGCCAGAATAGATTCATACTGACAGAGGGGCCCACCCTCAACAACGCTCACTATAGAATGCAACAAGTAACTTTAAAAAGGTAATTGTTTAATAAGATAGATTAAGTTGAGGCAACAAATAACATTGAATAACCTTTTTAAAGTCATATTTCCCTTGCCCAACATTAGCCTTTCGGGAAATAACAAAAAGGCTAACACATCTTCAATATTTTAGTCCTAAGGAAAAGGGGACATTACAGTCCTCCCTCCCTGAAGTTGTTTGTCCTCAAGAAACTGCAATTCTAGGTGCTGAAGAATTTGTTCGCTCTCCCATGTAGCATCTTCCAGCGGTAGTTCTTCCACTTGATCAGATACTCACTAATAGTCCTCTTCCTAACTCTCCTTTCTCTGAACTCCAACACCCTCTCCGGAATCAAAACCAGATTGCCTTCCTCATCCAATGGAGACAACTCAGAAGAAGCTGTCACATTGTGTCCAAGAGCCTTCTTGAAGCGAGACACATGAAATACATTATGAACCTTACAACTCTCCGGAAGTTCCAACTCATATGCAACTGCACCCACTCTCCTCTTCACCCTGAAAGGACCATAAAATCGAGGTTTCAACTTCTCTGCTCCACTCTTCTTGAGAGTGGACTACCTGTAGGGTTGCAACCTCTCAAAAGAACGTTCAACACGGTGTTGATCAGCATAAAATTTCTGCTGGTTCTGAGCATGCAGCAAATTATCTTTCAATGCCCTCAAGATATCTTGACTTTGTTGTAGAAAATCTTTGCCCTAGGGTGTTCTGCATTCATCAAATATTAGATCTACGAAGCTTGGTGCAGTATAACCATAAAGTGCCATGAAAGGAGACATTTTGATTGACATGTGATAGGAAGAGTTATAGCAATACTCTCCCAGATGAAGCCATCGGACCCAAGCCATCTGCTATTCAGAAACATAGTTCCTCAAATATCCTTCTAGCCACTTATTCACCACCTCAGTTTGCCCGTCAGTCTGAGGGTGATAACTAGTGCTCGGAGTGAGCTCAGTCCCACTCAAACGAAACAACTCCTGCCAAAACAAACTCAAAAACTTGTTGTCCCAATCACTGACTATGTTTCGAGGTAGCCCATGCAATATGAACACCTCTCTGAAAAATAGTTCAGCCACTTGGGCTGCTCTAAAATCTGAACTGATTGCATAAAAGTGAGCATATTTAGTCAATCTATCAACAACATAAATAGAGTCCTTACCTTACACCTTAGGCAGCCCTGTGATGAAGTCCATTGAAATACTTTCCCATTTCTGAGCGGGAATAGGCAATGGTTGCAGCAGACCAGCTGGGTAAGAATGCTCATTTTTATTTTGTTGACATACCAAACACTCCCTAACATAGTTCATGATGTCATTCTTTAACCCCTTCCAGGTGAACCTTTCACGAATCTGCTTGTATGTCTTGTAAAATCCTTGGTGACCAACGAAGGGCTCATCATGAAATGTTCTCATAATCTTTTCCTTCACCTTAGAATTACCCACAAGAAATATTCGATCTTTATAAAAAATCAGCTCATTGTTTACCTTGTACTTACCTCCAAAAGTGTCTCCATCAATGATGCTAACAGCCAACAGATCTTTGGCATATTCAACCAAAATCTGATCTCTCCAATCAGCTGTTATATGCACAATAGAAGTGAGATGAGGTCTCCTTGAAAGTGCATCAGCCACAACATTTTTCTTACCCTTCACATAGACTATATCAAAGTCAAAAGCCTGAAGTTTGCTTACCCAACGCTGTTGCCTTTCACTCAAATCCTTTTGATTTAAGAAGTATTTAAGACTATTATGATTAGTCTTAACAATAAACTTACCTCCCACCAAGTATTGTCTGAACTTGGTTAATGCATGCATGATTGCGAGCATTTCCTTGTCATAGATTGAGTAACCTTTTCTGCACCCCGCAATTTCCTACTTTCAAAGGCAATAGGATGTTTTTGCTGCATTAGGACAGCCCCTACTCCTTCCCCTGAAGCATCACATTCAAGCTCAGAAGGCTTGGAAAAATCTGGGAGAGCCAACACTAGAACATAGCTCATGATTTCCTTGAACTTTTCAAAAGACATCTGCGCTGATTCAGACCAAGAGAAGGCTCCCTTTTTAGTTAAATCAATAAGAGGAGCTGCCATTTGGGAAAACCCCTTCACAAACTGCCTGTAGAAACAACATAGGCCAAAAAAACCCTTAAGATGAGTGAGGGTTTTGCGTGGTGGCCACTCAATGATAGCACAGATTTTTTCTTGGTCCACTCTGACACCATCCGCACTGATTACATGTCCCAAATACAAGATTTCAGTCATGCCAAACTCCCACTTTGATTCCTTGGCAAACAAAGAGTTAGCTTCAAGTATTCCTAGAACCTCATTAAGATGATGCAAATGCTCTTCCCAAGTTTTACTATAAATGAGGATATCATCAATAAAAACTTACGGAGCTACTTGCTGAAAATCTGATTCATGCATGACTGGAATGTTGCTAGTGCATTGGTTAGGCCAAAGGGCATGACCAAGAACTCAAAATGCCCAAAGTGGCATCTAAACGCCATCTTCTCCACATCAGATTCACGCATGCGAATCTGGTAATAACTTGATCTCAAGTCTATTTTTGAGAAATAGACTGCTCCATGCAATTCATCAATCCTAGGTATTGGGTACCTGTTCTTGATGGTGCGTTTGTTGAGCTCACGGTAATCAATGCATAATCGCATAGTCCTGTCCTTAACTAGAACCACTGAAGATGCAAAAGGACTTTTGCTTGGTCGGATGAAACCCATGTCAAGCAACTCCTTGAGGGCTCTCTCTATCTCATCTTTGAACCGTTTTGGATGTCTGTAAGGAGTGGTCATCACTGGTTTGGCTCCATCCTCTAATTCGATCACATGCTCGATCCCCCTCTTAGGTGGTCTCCCAGGAGGTAATCCACTGAAGATCTTAGTGTGCTTGGTCAAAATCTTCTGCACATCAGGATGATACTCTCTCTTCCTCTCATGATCATGAGCAGGAAGGACAACACATTCAGCAATCCATTCAGCCTGTCCTTGCCTCAGAATCCGCTCCATCCTCTTAGCAATCACCACTCTAGGTCCTCCATTTGACATTCCACGAAGCACAACTGTCTTGCCTTCTGATTCAAATTTTAGCTCCATGGTCTGAAAATTCAAGTTAATCTCTCCAAGAGATTTCAGCCACTGTATCCCCAAAACCACATTTGTATCACCTATTCCGACCACATAAAATTTTTCTTTGACCTCATAGTTTCCCAACTGGATGTTTAGTTGGGATATCTTCCTGGTGCATGTAAGAGTAAATCCATCAGCCACCATGACTTTGAAGCATCAAACTCTTCTGTCTTCAATCCACGCTTGGCTACCAAGCCTTCATCTATAAAATTGTGTGTTGCACCAGTGTCAATCAGAGCCACCATTCGCTGCCCTCCTAGAACTCCCCTCACACGAAATGGATTGTTTCTTTGTGTGCTGGACAGCTGGGCAAAAGTACCACTTTCTTCCTTTACTTCTTCAACCTCCTCAATGTCTTCAAACTCCTCACAGTCCACAAATTCCCCTTGCTATTCTGATACTTCAGAACCTGTTTCAGCCTCCACATAGACCTCCAAATGCTTTGCATGTCCCTTTTCGTAACATTTATGACCTGGAGCCCAAGGCTCCTTGCATGTAAAGCCCAATTTTTTCTTTTTGAGTTCATTTTTTACCTCATCACTCAGTTTTTGCAAGGGTTGCTGCTGCTGATTGGGAAACTTTGTGAAGTTCTTGTCATTGTTGAATGCAAAAGGTTTTGTCATCAACTTTGGTTTTGGAGCTGAAAACTCCATACTTCTAGCCTTTTTAATGGCCTCTTGTAAGGACTGAGAATCCAAAGATTTTACCCATCCTCTGATTGGTTCGGCCAAACCTTCAACAAATAGAAAAATCAGCCTCCTTTCAGAAATATCAGGAACCATGACACTAAGCCTTTGAAACTTAGTGATATATGAATTAATGTTACCCGTTTGCTTCAACTATGCCAAGTCTTTGAAGCTTTGCTCTGGATCTTGTTTGTCAAACCTCTCGATGAGTCTATTTGTGAACTCATCGTAGGTTGTAATCAGGTTATGACCCTGTGTCACAAGGCCATGATACCACCACACCCTGTGTCACAAGGCCGTGATACCACCACTCATAGGCAGCCCCTTCCAAATGTAAAGTCGCAAAGTTTAAGGTTGTCTCTTTAGGCATAGGCTTCAGAGTAATATAAGTGTCGAGCTTTTGAACCCAAGCTCTTGCAATGCATTTTCCGCTACCATCAAATTTGTCCATAGACACTTTACTCAAAGCATGCTTGTAATCCTTGTTCTCCTTGTTGTCTGGGCTTCCACCATTCCTTTTTTTCTGATTCAGAAATTGATCAAATGTTAGACTTCTACGAACAACAGCAGGAAGGGTCATATATTCATCATGTTTTACCATAATATCATCAGTGAACGTAGTCCTCTCCTCATGTTCAGGTGGTGTTTCTTCCCTTCTATTTGCAAAAGGTTGAAGGGGTCTTGCAACTGATCCCACTGAGGTCCTGGTAGGTGTTCTCACATGATCATTTTGGGCTCCATTATTTTGTGAGCTGCTAGCTTCAGTATTGTTTCTTGTGCCCGGAACTAAATTTTGATCCAATTTGTCCACTAATCTTGCTATCATCTCATACATATGATCAAACTTCCTCTCCATTATTTTACCTGGGCTTTCAGGTGGATAGTTTTCTTTGTCCCCATCTGCCATGACTGATTCTTCCTCGACTGTATGTGAAATAACTGTGGTTTTCAACCTTCTTTCCTCTTTCTGCTTATCTCATTTCCCTGTCGCTGGATTGTTGCATGCAGAGTTAAAAAGAACTTCACAGGCTGGCAGGAAACTAGCTCTGATACCACTAAATGGTCAACCCAGATTTAAGCAAACAAACACATATGCAAGCAATATTGTCTTCATAACATTCTCAAAACAAAATATGATAAAACCATAGTTCAATTCATACCCAGAATGCCTCAGTGATGGTTGTATGAGGTCTGTTGTAGAATTCAGAACTCTGCCTATGCACAGTAAACCTCAAACATAATGCATTCGACCTTGTCTACTTCTGTACAGCCGCCAATGGATGATCCTCACAGAAAAATTACCCAGATTTGTGATATTCAGAGAAATCCATGCAAGGAAAGTTTATTTCAGACTCAAGGAAATCGTCTTCAATCTCCTCCAATGGATTGCATTCAACATTCCTCACAGTCTACTCCAAAAATGTCGAACTCCATGCTTACCCAGACAGTAATGTTTTGATTTGTACACACAGGAACTAACTGGGGTTGATCTTGCACAACCAGAGCTAGTGAAACAGTGAACTAACAGTCCTAGACCTGCTGATCAGCACAGTCAAGAAGATACAAAAACTTCAATCTCCAAAATATGCATAAGAGAAGGCTCAAGAATGAGCGATTCTTCCAATATAACCTTCCTTCCCTCAACGCTCATACACAGAGCCACAATAAATGCTCCACAAAGGAGCGCTCCCCACTCAGCCCGCCACGCCAGAGACTGACAAGCAAGAATAGCAAATAGCTATTAATAAACCAATACAGGCGCCACTATGCAACGCCCAGCCAAAATAGATTCATACTGACAGAGGGGCCCACCCTCAACAATGCTCACTATAGAATGCAACAAGTAACTTTAAAAAGGTAATTGTTTAATAAGATAGATTAAGTTGAGGCAACAAATAACATTGAATAACCTTTTTAGAGTCATATTTCCCTTACCCAACATTAGCCTTTCGGGAAATAACAAAAAGGCTAACACATCTTCAATATTTTAGTCCTGAGGAAAAGGGGACATTACATATATATTATATATATCAATGGCAGCTTTGTTACTAAATGGTTTATGTTGAAATCCCAGCGGATGTTTTTGAAGTAGATGTGGGTTCTTCACAATATTAAAGGTAAAGTAAATCCTCAATCTGAATTTCATTGAAGGAGATCGGTTGTCTTTCTAGTTCATTATTTAGGAGAGAAGCAAATATTATAAGGTATTAAAGATTGTTGCCTACTGGGAGACAAACTCTGCCAGCGTGGGTCCCTCATCACAATAAGGAAGGCATCTTGTGTTGTAAGTTTTATTTAAAATCTGAAGTAAAGTTGAGCACTGATTTGGAAAGAGACTCATATTGTTTTGTGGGTTTTAAGGTTATGTATATATTGTTGTTTAAGTGGGGAACAATCTCTGACATGATTCAGCAGGTCTCATTTGCAATGAGAATTAGCATATGAAAATAATGATTCGCTGGTCCCAGATTTGATAAGAAATTTGTAGAAATTTAAGACTATAGTGCTACGTGGTCCCCACTCTGGATTTGTCTATTGCCATCAAGTATATGAAAGGAAAACGAATTAAGGGAAGTGTTTGTATTGAGTTCTATTTAAAATCTGAATTATAAAGCACTTCATATATGCCATATTCTTCATTGACGCCAATCGTGGAATGATAAATCAGTAACTATATGCTATCTGGCGGGCTAGGGGAAATTCGTGGACTTTCATTGCTGAAAAGAGAATATCTAAAGAAAAGCATATTATCATCGGTTAGATATGCAGCGGCTCTAGTAACCATCGATCAGTGACTTGATGAAGATCTTTGGTGGCAGCGATTCATTCACATGGACCATCGACTTCACTATTTGAAGACTCTCCTAAGCAGTGTTCATCACAGATTTCTTATTTAGTTTCAGGAGAAATCTGAATGTGTCTGAGGCAAAGAAACCAGTCTACTGATACAGGCAGAGATCATTATAATGGCAGAGATCATTATCAGCAAGTCTTCATTTATTATTTGGAGAACAGGAAATCAATGATTTTATCAGTGGTAGTGAATAAACTGTTTAGAGTTATAAAGCAGTGACTTGCTAGATAATTACATCAGTCAACCATATTAGCTACAGGAGGTTTATTTACAGCAGACTGTCAATCAAAGAAGACTGAATTTAATATTTGCTCTGTAAAATTGCATTAAACAGGTATGTGAGATTGAACTGAGAATTTTGTGATTGAAATAAGATCATTCAAATCTTTAATTTGAATGAAACAATCTATTTTTCTATTTGCTAGTTGAATTGAATGCTAAGTTTCTTAGAAAGGAATATTACAGAAAGGAATTAGAGTAGGCAGTCAATATCCATCAGGGATAATACAGTGGTATCATGCAAATCACAACTGAAATCACATGCTTCAAAGTCCAACAAGGAAGAAAAACCATGAACTATCAAATCAACCATGATTGTGTACACAAAAACAATCATTTAATAAAGTTAAATGATTGTGTACACAAAAACCATCATTTAATAAAGTTAAGTGATTGTGTACATAAAAACCGTCATTTAATAAGTGATTGTGTACACAAAAACTTTCATTTAATAAAGTTAGGCCAGACCTATTTGGAGTGAGGGTTTTATAAAGAGCAGCTGAGAGTCATTTGAAATCATGTTTTTGACTTGGTTTTTGCATATTGAGTTTATCTCTTGGCTGAAGACAAATTTCAATCCAATCAAGGTGATGATCCCTTGCTAACTAGGGTTTGGTGATGGGCCCCATTCCCATTCTGAGAGGTGGATGCAATCAGTATTCATCATAGAGCTTAAATGGCATGTTACTATGGAGTGTTTTTGCAGGTTCTAAGGAGAATAAGGCAGATTTGATTGCATATTGGAATTATTTGGCTTATAGACAAAAATTGATGCATTTTGGCATGATGGTGCTTCAATTTTGAGGAGTTTGGCTTTGTGGGTTGGCTGGAAATTCATTACAGGTTGTTGAAAGTGTGTTTCAGATTCATTATCATTCACATTTCATCATATTTTAGTCATGAGGTGCAAGCTGGGTTAAATCGGCATCTTTCTAGCATAGGCGATTTCATGATTTGGGAAATTTTCGCATGTTTTAGTGAGTTTCAGCATTTCTGGGCAGATTTTAGTCAGGTACAGGTGTATATCAGACCCAATCAAACTTACATCGGTCATATATTTAGAGCATTGATCATCTTTTATCATTCCAAGGTTCAAACAGCTCAATATCCAGCCCTATCGCTTCATTTTGGAGAAGGTTTTGCATGGTTTTAGCTTAGGTTTGAAGGCAGATTTCATATCAGTCATATCAGGGTTTTGTTGCAGTCATATCAACCCTAAAAAAGTGTTGTTACAGTCACAAATCAGTCAAGGGTTGATGTGTTTTTCATCATGGCTACCTAGAGTTTTATTCTACTATCATTGGACTAGGGTTTGCTATGTATTTTGGACAAATTTGCATAATGTATGTGATCTGATTTTCAAATCAGACTTGTTTGTAAGCTACAGCCAAATGTCATTTGTAACCAGCCCTTGAAATAAATTAAGTGAAGCTTGTTTCCGGGTATGTCATTCTCATGTTTTCATTGATTTGATTTAAGCATAACTTCATCATAAGGAGTTATTTCATTGTGATATTGAAACCTTTCCATCTACACTACTTTCTAAACATATTTGTGAAAGCAGTTTGTGAAAATATTGATTGCATTAAGAGAAATTCAAATCAGAAAATTCATATCAGCAAGGCAATAATTTCAGTTAGAATTTCAAAGCATTCAGAATTTCAGAGCAATATCCATTTGGGATATTACATAAAGCCATTAATACACCCATTTTTGCGGGAATTGCCAGAATGCATCGGAATCGAAAACTGACTGCACTAAAGTGATCCCGATGAAGAATAATGATAAACGGAGCCAACCGGGTGACTTACTTTAAATAGACACCCTCTCCAAGATTCTTGGAGAGCACACCAGAAGCCAAAAATTACCTCGAGAAGTGGCATATGAGTCCTCCAAACCACTTGAGCTCATTGGAATCATCAAAAAACTCCTCTGATAACATTGACACACATCCACAAAGTTGGTGCCAACTGCACTGCAAGGGAACTCAAAAATGGGGACATTACATTAAACTAAGTGCAAAATAATAAATCACTTGCTTTTACGAAAAATCCCAAACTTCATCAAACTATAAAATAAACTGTATCATCATACTCCATAAGGTTTGGGATGAAGAATGACGCCTTCTGGGTGACTTTCTAAAAATAGACGGCTTCTCCAAAAAGTTTGGAGAGCAATCCAGGAAGCCGAAAGAACTTCTGAAAGCATCATCATAATCCAAAACACTATTTGAGCTCAATGCTAAAGCAAAACATCACAAATAACTGAACCCGTGCTCTCCAAGAATTAAGGAGCTCCCTAACCATGCCAAATAGCCTACGAAAACTCTGGAAATAGGCTATTGGTCACAAACTTGGCTAAACGCCAATTGGGGATATTACAAGTCCTTCCCGCTCAATATTGCTTGTCCTCAAGCAATACATACCATCCCACATAGATACCTGCATGATTAGCAGAAATATACCTGGATCCCAAGTCAATCTCAAGAATGCTCCACCACATTCCTGTTGCACCACTCTGATATATCTGGAAACTGCACAACTGACACTTTGCATTATACACTGAAGCATTCTACCAATCACAAAAATTTTTGGATCCCAATCATCTGTATCAACATAAATCCTGAGGGAAGGAGTGAGCATCCTCCAACAAGTCAACATCACAATTTATCCAACTTGAAATTAATGTTGGAATCCAAATTGTGAAATGTTCCTCCAAGGAAGAACACAAATCAGCTTGTACATGGGCTAAAAGAAACTCCAAACAGCCATGAATCACTTGGTTTTCAAAAACCAAAGAAGCAATGTTAGCTGAAACACTTGTTCTTTTCAGCTAAAACCTTCTGTCGACCTTCCACAAAAGGCCCAAGACAACAATTAGAACCATCATGTTGTTGCAAAAACCTGAAATGATCATCTAAAAGTCTGATTTCAATAGTTTGAAACTGGGACAACAACAACAAATCTGAAATCCTCTAATAATAGCAAGTGATTTGGGCCATCTAATACCAGAATATACCAAAGTCATGGCTAAAATTTCTCTCCAATCCATAAGTATGCAAAAGGAAATACATGACGGTTGATAATATTTAGGACAGTAATTTTAATACTGAAATTTGATTCCATAATCCTCCATGGAACATGCTTCCCAACATCATGATCCTTCAACAATCCCTGTAGATGAACTCTTACATACATACTCAACCGAGAAGTAGCCTCATCATGCATATGGAGCGCTACTTTGTGATGTTAATTCCTACTTGGTAAATTCAAACTTGAAAATTGGAATACCCTACAAGGGTGATGCAATGTAGGACAAACTCCAATATGAAAATAAGCCACAGTTGCATTCAAAACATTGCATACCTTGACTTCATGCCATAAGTCAACCATTGATGGTAACTTCAAGTAGGTGAAGTCTTTGTGCAAAATAACATCCCATGAGTACACTTCACCCGAATCCCATATCCTGTTACTATCCTCCTCCGTGTTGCTAACATCAGATAGTGCTTCATCATTCAACATAAAGAGTGGATTGTCAAAGGTTAACTCAACTTCCATATCAAAGAGGGGATTATCAAAAGATTGGAAGTTGTTTTCACCTTCATGTTCAAACAAATCTTCATATTGCTCCAACACTGAATCTGCATACTTAGGAAGTTGTCCTAAGTCAAAATCTTCTCTGATCCAATCAAGCTCTTCAATCACCAGCTTGATTTCGTTTGCTCTGTCAACATTTTCTTGCTCTCTTAATTGATGTGTAACATCAAGCTGATTTTCTACTTCTAAGATAGCCATTTGGGTACACTCTATAGAAGCCCTAGTTGACTTAAGCTCGGATGTGAGCTTATCAACTTCTACCTCTTCTTTTTTTCAATGCATCAATGGTCCTTTCAGCAAACTTAAGAACATGATCTCTATCAGAAAGCAAATTCAAGTAATTTGATTTCAATGTTTCCAAAGCACCTTTGATTATATGTCAATCAGCAAGTGAAGATCCTCCTTCCATGCCTTTTTGTCTCCTCTCAACTTGTACCTTCCAAATGTGATCTATGAATCTATGTGTGTTGTCCAAGTGTGTTAAAGCTTGCACAACCTTGTCTTCCGTGACTAACAACTAATTCTTAAAATCATGTAATTCACTAGCTTCTAAGTCCAAATCAGCTACACACAACAATGTTTTTGTTTTGACTTTAGTGGCATGACTCTTGAAATCAGTTGCTTTTAAGAAGTCCTCTTCATAGTCACTTTGATCAAAAGAGATGGCATCTCCAAACTCCAGCAATGAGTCAACACTTTGGGCTGATTTAAAACTTTCAACAAGCTCCCCTTCAACATGCTCTTCAATTGAACTATTTGAGAAGTCAAATTGTTCTTCATTTTGCATGGGAAATTCCCACTTACAATTAGAATTGCTTTCACTAGGATGATGAAGATGCTCAACATTAAGTGTTGATCCCAAAGTTTAAGCAGCTTCAAACTCATCCACTGCTGCAACTACACCTTTCTTCATATCTTCAACAAGGCATTATGCTGAAAAAATATGACTAGCCTAAAGAATTGTCTTCTAGCATCCTATCAATCATTTTCATTTCTCTTTCTAGTGAAAAGGCATCTTCATAATTATTTAACTCCTCATCAAATATAGGACTTGCAAAGTCCGTTCTTACAATTTTGAGCACTTCTCTGACTTCTACAGGAGAACTCCAACATTCTTCCTCTACAGTTGCTATTGGAATTTCAGCCACAACATCGAAAATCTCATCTCTCCTTTGTGTCTTCAAGGCCAACACGAGTCTCATAAACTCCAATAACTTGCTCCAAGATAGAAGCTTTGACATTCCCTTCAAACACATCAGAAATTTCTGATGTCAACTCTCCTTTACCTGCTTGGTCCATTTTCATACAATCATCCTCTTCCTTTTTTGACAAATAGGGTCTTAATTTGTCTTCACACTGAACCAACACCATTTTAGCTAATACTTGCTCAATTGATAAGGATTCTTGATCATTCTTCTTTAGGTTAGCCAATAAAATAAATAAGAGTTGTTGAGATACCTCATCACTCTCATTAATTACCAAAGCCATAATGGCCTGCATGGTTGTTATAACATGATCTGCATGAGATTTACTAATTGTAGCAAAGAAATGGTGAAACAATTGAAAAATTAATTCCTCACAACCCATATCTAGCATGATGTTTCCAAATCTGATTTTTGCAACAATTTCAAGTATTGCAGCCCTCTTTGCAAAGGAAGGATTTTCGTTATCAGCCAGCCCATTGAAGCTTTCAATAATCAATTGGAATACCTCCTTCTTTATGGTCTTTCTATAAGGAACTTTAGGAGCTATGATTCTTGTGATTTCACATAGACAGAGTGACTGCAAGTCTCACATCTTCATGAGGATGTTTCATAAACTTGGGCTAGACCAAAGCAATCATTGACGGCTTCAAGACCCATTTCAAAATTCCACAATCAAATTGTTTAACCTTGGTCAAACAACTCTCTACTTCTTTCAATTTGCTAAGAAGAGCATTTTTAGACAAGTCTAGAATCTCCAAATCATTTCCCAATGCAAATAGCGAGCTTCCCACTACTTTCTGCAAGTTTCTAGGTTGGACACATTTGGATGAATCGTTGAAGTGTTTTGAAAGAGGACATCTGCTCTGATTCACTCTAGATGCAACCTTTTTCTGAGACAAAGTATATTTCCATTCTGACTGGCAGAGGAAATCAATAGGCTATTGCTCCAATCTGAGTGCCAACTTTACAACTTCCTAAGCCCTCGAAACTATCATGCAATCATCTGGATAGTCTCCACTGACATGCACTTTGCAAAAGGAGTAGCAACCCAACAGGCTGGTAGGAAGACCAGTTCTGATACCACTATAATATGCTACCCAAAAAATCTTTTGAAACAAACAACACTCAAGGTTAGGTGCAGCAAAGATTCTTCCACGCTCTTTTGATCACCCAGATCCCGATGTGGGCAAGGTGAGAGCATACAAGTGCTTCCAAGTTAGCATTCAAAACCATAAACCAGTAGATAAGAACAACTTCCACTTATTTAGTGGGCATCCGCTTATGCAACAGACATCCACTTAATCATGGGAATGAAACTGAAAGGAAACATCCACTTATGTAGCGGCAAACCACTTATTCAGTGGGGAGCTGAAAGTAAACTAGGTGCATCCACTTATTCAACAGGAACCTGAACATGAAATACTAGAAAGGAAATAGGCACATCCACTTATTCAGTGGGAAGCCATTACAAAGAAACTAAACATATCCATCCTCACTGGCAGTTGAACCATCTAGGGGTTATGTAATGTCCCCTTTAGGATATTCCTGATTTCTATACTTGCATACAATAAGATCGCTAGAAAGGGATATTAGAAATATGAAAGATCAATAAATTAAGACAATATTTAGTTCATAGCATCATTCATATTGAATTCATCTATCATTCATAGTAAACTCATCTATAATAGCATAAGTAATAATGAGAACAATACTACATAACATAAATAATGAGATCAAATCATCATAGTATAATCCATATTCAGTTCAATTCATAACACAATTCAGCATCGACTATGTTCAAGTCTTAATCCTTACTGCCTTTCTAATCCTTAACCTTGGATAGGGATTTACTTGTCTAGAGTGCAATGTCAAATGTTTCTTCTTGTTGATCGATATCGTTGAAAGAGGGATGAGTTTCCTTTTAAGCATCTCAAGAGATGCTTCCCTTTAGTGTAGGGTTACGTAGCTCTTCGTTGGAAGATCGCACCCTTAGTCCATGTGTTGCCCTACTATGTGAATCACATCTATTAATAGATGGTCACAGCTTATACCAAATGCTGCCCCTTTGTCTATCGATGCTTAGATAAAGTCTTTGTTATTATATTTATTTATTTGTATTTAACCTTAATAATATTAATTTATATTTATATATTATATATTATATTTAATAATATGTTATATTATAATTATACTATTTATATTTGTATTTACATTTATTATTTATAAATACAATAAATATATTATATTTTAATTATATTAAAAAATATTTATATAATAATATTATTTCATATTATTATATATTAATAATATATATATGTGTTTATTAAATATTATTATATACACGATTATCATCCAAATTGATGATGACGAAAGTGACTTCTCCGTCTTTATCATGATGTTTAAATCTTTATTTTAAACAATGCCTTAATATCGGGACATCACAGGTTACAATGAGATTGCAACAAATGCAAGATTACAATGAACAATCTGCAATGTTAGATCACTACCCCTGATTTGAACAAGTCACAACTACAACAAATAGAGCATAGGAAATCTCTATGGAATGAAAGTTGAACAAACAAGATTGAATAAGAAATTACTATGCAAATACCATATGATGGTTCATGAAGGAATACATGTTGGCTGATTTGTTGATGTTGTTGTAGTTGTTCGCTAGGTTGTGGCAGCTATGAACAAACCCCAAACAAGCTCAGAACTGTACTCAATCTTCCTTCAATCCTCCAAACTCAACCAGTACTATGCTAGACGCCCACCAAGGAATGGATAGCAAGTCTCAAACAGGAGCGATTCACCAAGGAAACTCTCACACCCACATGCAGCTAGTATGGCCTGGTACTTGTGCGGCCTATCATAAACCTCTAAAAATCTACATAAATCTCCATACAAATTGTTCTGGGATGATTGCCTAGACAAGGTAGAAATTACACAATCAAAAACCAAGCAAATGAAACACTAAACTATTCACAAATCAGTGTGCCAGCATCCATGGTACGGCCAAGTACAATATGGCCAGCAAGGGAAAACAAACAACTTCAATGTAGAACTCCATACATCAACTCCAAAACCACACCAAAATCCATCTCCAATGCAAATGAACTCTTTCAATCACACAACTATTAGAAAACATCAAACTCCATTCAGTTCTATGTGATTCTTGGATGAAATCACCTCAAACCAATGAGGGTGGATCTTTCACCCCCGAAACTAATCTTCTCCAAGAGGGTTTTCGTCCTCAAGAAGGAATGGAAGAACACACAGGTTCAATCTAGCAACATAACAATACAATCTCAAGCATAAAAAGTAAAATGAGCTCTCAACTTCTTTATATAGACACTTTTTGGAGTTGCACATAAAATGAATTATTTATTGGAAAAATAAACTTTTCCACTCAAACTCCAATATTTCCCTTTTTCACCAACATAAGCTCTCACTTTTATGTGCCTATAAAAAAGAGTGACTTTTCCCCATTCCAATGAGCTATAATACCAATGCACTTAATAATTATTTTCAACTTTATTAAACTAAGTGCGAAATAATTAACTGATAGCTCATTAAATCACTTGCTTTTATGGAAAATCTCAAACTTCATCAAACTGTAAAATAAACTATACCATCATACTCCATAAGGTTTGGGATGAAGAATGACACCTTCCGAGTGATTTTCTAAAAGTAGATGGCTTCTCCAAGAAGTTTGGAGAGCAATCCAGGAAGCTGAAAGAACTTCTGAAAGCATCATCGTAATCCAGAACACTATCTAAGCTCAATGCCAAAGCAAAACATCACAAATAATTGAACCCGTGCTCTCCAAGAAGTAAGGAGCTCCCTAACCATGCCAAATAGCCTACAGAAACTCTGGAAATAGGCTATTGGTCACAAACTTGGCTAAACGCCAATTGAGGACATTACAAATGAGAGCTCGTTTGAAGGATTCCATCTTTTCACAAACCTATTATTTGAATTTGAACTTTGTGCCCAACTGTTTTCTTGCTTGAAGGACAAAAAGCTGGCTACCCTAATGACGAAAACTGTAATATCCCTAATAGAATCTGCCCTAGAATTCTGATTTTCTTTCCTAATTTTCTGATTTATTTTTCTGCTCAAACCCTAATCTGAATTCTGATTTTTATTTCTGAAGTAAACATAATCATGGGCAGAGAATATACATGTGCCAAACACTTAAATAAACATGTCAAACATGTGTGCTTATGAAGACAACATCAAACATGAATCCAACCACGGAATACAACCATCCAAATGCCAAACATGTGACAAATAAATCTGATTTCTGAATGTAGAGGTATGCTGCTACAAATCTGAATATTCTAATTGAATTTACCATAAATTCATGGGCTCAAACATGCCAAACATAGCCCAGATTTCTGCTCATACAAATCAGACCTGAAATAGGTTTATACAAACCAAAATATGGCAAAAATGATGTCAAACAAAAAACCCTAGATGGGTGAATTCCTCCAACAAGGCGGCACACCTTTGAAGATGACAAATGGCATGCAAGATGAAGGCGGCGACAACTAGAGTTTATCAACAAGGCATCCAAACATGAAATTGCCCTTCCTTGAGGTGGCGCTCACTCCTAAGGTGAAACCCTAGCAAGTATATCACTGAAATATGATCACAATACCCTCAAAAGGTTAGCGCTCACAAGCTGATCTGAAAATCTGATTATTTCCTTCACTTCTCCAAATTGTATTTGGCACAAATCTCACAATTTGGCCTTAGGGTTTCTGCAGAAACAAATATGGCTTTGTAGCTCCTTCTTTCCTTCCAAAACTCCAATGAAGTGCAAATATGAACTCCGTATGAATCCACCTCCAAGATGAGATTGGGTTTTCGTCCAATCCACCTATATTCCTAAGGGTTTTCGTCCTTGGAATATGTTGAACCAAAGTTGCAGCCAAAGAGATAAATCTCCAAATGAAAATGATATGAATGAATGATGAAAATGACCTCCATCTTACCTTCTTTTATAGCCATCCAATAAGACCTTATCAAGGCCAACCCCCCTTAGCAAAATATATTTTATTTTGTTTTCTACTTTCTTCCAACTTGGCCGACCACCCTTGGCATTTTATTTTATATTTTTTAATTCTCAAATTGGTCGCCCACCTTCTTGGCAATTTTCTTTTATTTATTTTATTTCACCAAGAGGCTCACAAAATTAGTAAAAGTCAATTGACATCATAAATTGGTCCATAAAAATTAGTTAAATATAAATAACCCGAAATAATTAGGATTACTTAGTATTTAACTAAAAGATTATTCCCTTGTACTTCCGACTTAGCCTACGAGAATAAAATAGGCTAGTCATCTCTTGTTGTGTGATCACTCGGAAAAAGGGGACATTACAAAAACCCTTAAGGCATATAGGATTGAGGAAAAAAACCCTCCGTTCCTAGTGAGAAATTCCATTGCAGGGATTTCCAGTGAGTTAAATGCATTGCAATTTTAGTTGGTGCTTTGATGTGAAGATTTCCTTTGTTAGTGTGGAGTTCTCATTCATTTTGTGTGAGGTGATTTATCTATACAGAGAATACAAAATACAAGTGTGTTGTTTCAGATTCCTATATGGTGTGCTTTTGGTGGTTTTGGTGTGATTTCAGTTATCAAAGTTATTTAATTACATTTGCTTGCAAATCCTATCTATTTCTTTGTACTATGGAGCTACTATGCAGGTCGTACCTATTCCTTACTCCAGCCGTTGCTAAAAAGAATTAATATTGCATATTGAAGGGGTCATGCCTTCCCTAAATCCTAGCCGCTTCATATCCTAGAAGTCGTACAAGTATATAAAGTGAGTTAGAGGCATTTTGGAGGAGTTCGCATCATCTTGGGAAAGGAAAGAAGTGTCTACCAAGAAATAAGGGGAGTCATATTGCTGCACAAAAAGGCCATGTTATGTGGATAAGCTGAGTCACTGCCTTTTGACCTACACAACTCACTTCAGGTCTCGCCACCGCTATTGAAGGTGGTATTTCCTACATTGAGATCTGTAGCAGCTCATTTGGGACTGTCCCTTGGCCATACAACATTGAAAATGTCTGCAAAAATCAGTATTTATTCTCTAGGCTGCAACTTTCAGGTATATACTTTAAAAAATTCTCTTAATATCTGTTGTTCATGAGTATTAAGTTCATCATTTAATTGGGAATTGTCCAATTGCTCTCTGTGGCCAATATTGGAGTTGATATTGAATTCTTTCGAATAATTAATGTTGCTACAGCATATATAGAAATCCATTGTAATGATCTGGATGGTTTACCACTAGATATAAGTCATTTATCATTGTAATAATCTGGAAGGTTATCCATCGGATTCATTTACTTCTTGTACTTGCATTGTAATTGACGTTTGGATGGTGTAGCTGCCAAGCGATTACATTTCATTATCCACCATTTTAGTATTGATTCAGATCGACTTGTAGTCTACCATTTTGGCATTGACCCGATCTATAGTTGTAATCAGTCAATTTGGCTTGAGCATATATGCATATTTGTCCACCAAAGAAGTGTTGATCTAGTAGGCTATGCCGCCTATATGCTCTAGTTGGTTATGCTGCCTATTTACTTTCTAAGCATTGCATTCTTCTAGATAGTGTTTCTGAACACCATATGCTCTCACCTTGCCTAGATCAGGAACTGGAGGATTAGAAAGTGCAAGGGCTTGCATTTGTAGCTTTCTATATTGTAAAAATTTCAAAAAATTTAGTTGAGTACATTACAATGGTATTGCTGCACAAAAAGGCCATACTATGTGGATAAGCTAAGTTGATACCTTTTGAGAGTTGTCTAGTGTTTGTTTTGACCTATACAACTCACTTCAAGTTTGGCTGCCACTATTGAAGGTGGTATTTCCTACATTGAGATCTGTAGCAGCTCATTTGGGGCTGTCCCTTGGCCGTAGAATAGTGAAATGTCTGCAAATATCAGTATTTAAACTTTGGGCTGCAACTTTTAGGTATATAATTTAGAACATTCCATTAATATTTGTTGTTCATGAGTATTAAGTTGTTCATTTAATTGGGAATTGACCAATTGCTCTATGTGGCCAATATTGGAGTTGATATTGAATTCTTTCGAAAGGATTAATGTTGCTACAACATATACAAAATTTATTGTAATGATCTAAAGGTTTACCAATAGATATAAGTCATTTAGCATTATAATTATCTGGAAGGTTGTCCACCAGATTCATTTACTTCTTGTACTTGCATTATAATCAATGTTTGGATGGCATAGCCACCAAGCAATTGCATTTCATTATCCGCCATTTTGGCGTTGATCCAGATTGGCTTATAGTCTGCAATTTTGGCATTGACCCGATCTACAGTTGTAATCAACCAATTTGGCTTTGAGCATATACGCATACTTGTTCACCGAAGAGGTGTTGATTTGGTAGGCTATGCCATCTGTATGCTTTTGTTAGCTATGACACATATTTATTTTATGATTATTGCATTCTTCTAGATAGTGTTCCTGCTCTCACCTTGCCCACATTGGGAACTGGGTGATCAAAAAGTGCGAGGGCTTGCATTTGCATCTTTCTATATTGTAAAAATTTCAAAAAAAATAGTTGGGTACATTACAATGCTATCAAACTTGGTGGTCTTGCTAGCCTATGAAATGCTAACTTTATATGTAGCACTCCCCTCATGCACAGCAGTGACAGAAAGTACCGCTACTATCGAAAAGAGAAAAAGAACAAATTAGCAAAGGGAAGAACATCAAAATCCAAGGATTGTAGTAGAAGAGACTCATATGGAAGAAAGAGAAAAAAGAACCATGGGAGATGTCAAAGCAGACCAAGCAAAAAAAAAATTTGATTTAATGATTGAAATGATGGCACAAATGCTCCAAAAAATAAATAGCAATATGGCTATTCCCAATAATCAGAATGGGGAATCAAGTTCTTCCAGAGCTAACAACAACAACAGAGATAAAAGTGTTGACAACAACACTCAAAGAACAATGGTTGGGTCTGCAAATAGACCCCTTAGACCCACCTTCCTACAACCAGAAGAAGTCCCTGTGGTAGAAGTACCAAGTAAAATGGAGGAAGATATCACTGCTATTCCCAATAATCAGAATGGGGAATCAAGTTCTTCCAGAGCTAACAACAACAACATAGATAAAACTATTGACAACAACACTTAGAGAACAATGGTTAGGTCTGCAAATAGACCCCTTAGACCCACCTTCCTACAACCAGAAGAAGAAGTTCTTGTGGTGGAAGCACCAAGTAAAATGGAGGAAGATATCACTGCATATTATGCTAAGTACTGAAAACTTTGACATGTCCTGAACTTGGATTTTGAACAAGATGTCTGAATTTGCAAATTTCAACTTGGAACCCTAGGACTGAATTCTGATTTTATTTCTGCACCTTATCAATTTGTCTTCACTGTAATGTCCCCATTTCCAGAGTGATCTCACATGGAGGTGATGATTAGCCTATTCACCATTCCCGTAGGCTAATATATTTGGTAAGGGAATGATTTTGGTTTGAGCTTGATTTTAGAGGATGGAAATCTATAATGTTGGCTCAACTAGTGATTTTTATTGTATTTTGGCTAAGTGTTGCTAAGTGTTATTGTTTATCTAGCCAAAATATCAAAGTCCCTCTAAAAGATAGAGAATGGGAAAATGGAAAATACAATATTTAAATTGTGTTTTCATCGTTGGATCGATTGGTGCCAAGTGGACAAGGAAAAATGACAATCTTTAATTGCATTTTTCTAATATCTATTTGCTATTGAATTCCAACACCAAGGACATAGTTTTGTGCCAACGCATGGATAAGGCAAATGTCATTGAAATGGATGCCAACGCATAAGGAGAATAGAGATTTGTGCCAACGCATGAAGGGAAGATGAATTGTATAGAGTTTTGTGCCATTCACTCAAAGGGATAAAGCAAGTTCAAATGATACATTGGATCATGTGCCCATCGGTTAGGAGTTGGATGTTAAAACATCAACAAAAAGTGTATTTGTCATTGCTAAAAGTGCCAATGGTTAGAGGAAGGATCGACGCCAATGCATGAGGAAGATTTTTATTAAATAAAATGCAAAGAGCTGATGTGGAATCGCGCCCAGCCAAGAGGAGGTTTTTTATTAATAAAATATTATATAATGCTTTAGATGGCCGCCCCCCAAAAAGGAGGAATTACATTTAAAATATGTATTTTATTCTCCAAGTATTTTCCAACGGCCATGCAAAGGAGATATGGTTTTTTAAATGAAGGTGGTTGGAGTTTGCATCTCATTTAAAATTGTTCAAAGAGATGAATTGGCATTGGTGAACTTCAAACAAATTGTAAAATCAAGCTAATTGGGACACCAAGCCAAGCTCAAGGATAAATAGCACCATTTGCCTTCATTTTGCAAATTTTGATCATATGGTAAGCTTCATATTTCATGTTTGTTAGCTGGAAATTGCATTTTTCAGTCAATTATCAAGGTGATGCTCCCTTGATTGATGTGGTGATGATCCCATGTCATTTTATGAGATGATATCATGCAGATTTCATCATTGTTCTTGAATTGCAGGTTGATATTGAGGCATTTGAAGTGAATTTGTATTGCATTTGAAGCCCTTGGTCATTGTGGAGGACTACCAAGGTAGTCGATTTGGGCTATAAGTGAGATTTATGTGATTTTAACATCATTTGCATGATCTGATTTGTGTTTACCGCAATATGGTGTGTTTCACAGAATATGAAGTAAACAGAATTAAGTAGTATAGTGCATAACACAGAGCATGAAATTATAACAGCATTGCACAGAATCAAGCATTGTTCCCATTCATTGAATATATCAGTATTACACTACAATGTTACAATGCTGTGGGGTTGCCCCGACTACAAAGTATTAAGCCAATACATAACTTGGCCAAGGTTGGTTGAGATACCAACCGTTGGCAACGACTCTATAACTATCCAACCGTCGGGGTTAATTCCCGATAACACTCCTAACATAACAACACTAATTAATTTATGATTATTTACTTGGCCGACTACGACCGACTACAATTATGACCGACTACATCATCCCCCCCACAAAATTAGTCGTTTTCCAGACGACAGAAAACCATCAAGTGACATTAAGTAAGCTTTTGCCGACAACAATGCTGAAGTAGGAGCTATGTAAAAGTAGAACCAACACATTTGGAACACCTGCCAGTAGACCAACCAACCAAGGGACCCAATCTAATAGCACACTAAATGCTGCGAATGTTGCACCCCATTGCTCACTGGATCAAGATAGTACTAATTTGATGGGGGTTTGGGGGCAACGCCCCTCGCGGGGGTTTGGGGGCAGTGCCCCCAACGGGGGTCTGGGGGCAGCACCCCCAGCGGGGTCGAGGGGCAGTGCCCCTCACGCGCTCCCTGTCACGATACAAGGCGGGTCGAGGGGCAGCGCCCCCGCCGCCAAGCCCAAAATAACACCTTCAAAACCATTCGAACCTTCATTGCGCACATCATTTTTCTAACAAAATCGAACACTCGTCTGCAATCTTCTTGCCCTTGTCCATTATCCAATTTTGAGTGCCAAAGTGCCGATACCAAGCCGATGCTGAGCCGATGCTAAGCGGATGCTTTCTTTTCCCCCGACGGTCGACCTCGAGAATGCCAAGAGAATGCAAGTACGGACGAAAATGCCACTTCAAAACTGACAAGTACGGCTTGGTACGGCCCTCCTCTTTGAATGCCCAGTTCGGCCTAGTACGACCAAGTACGGCCTTCTTTTTTCTGCCGCTGGCCGTACGTTCTGCTGCTGGCCGTACGTCGTACGGCGTACGACTCAGCGGTACTACGTACGGCGTACGACTAGGCTGTACAGCGTACGACCAGGTCGTACGTCGTACGACTTGAAATTTTTTTAAATTTTTATTTTTTTTATTTTTTTATTTTTTAAATTTTTTTTCCCGGCCGTACGGCCTGGTCATACGTCGTACGGCCTACCTTAATTTTTTTTTTTCCATCATTTTTTTTTAAACGTTTTTTCCAATTTTTTCAAATTTTTCTGACATTTTATTTTTTTCGTCTTTTCCATGTCAAACTAACTCTGATTTGTCTATTTTTCTCCGACGGGTTCCACGTTCGATCTACAACTCCGACTGGAATTATTGTCTTCAAAAAAATTAAACTATCTGACTTTTGAACATTATTTTTTCTCTGTTGATTGTCACCGATCGCCAAAACATTGCAAGTCGATGGAAATACTCTTAGTCTTTATTCTTTCTATATGGTCTCTTTCTGGCCGGAGTTTTCAATGCCGTGTTCCCGTCGTTAGTTTCATCACCCCATTTCACCTTGTTTGCCAATGGCTCCTCATACCTGATCACCTTGTCTGGTTCAAATTTATGTGCAAGTGTATTATTTATCTTCGCTTCACCCTCTGTATATTCTTTCTGTGCCTCTTCTGGTCGACTTGTCTGTTCTAGTCGACTTGTCTCTGCCACTATTTGCTCTGTTATTTTCGGCTGATTATTGCCTTCCTCCCCTTTGTCACTCATTGCTAGTTCCTTCTTACCAAGTGGTCGAGTGTTTGTCAATCCATCAAGTGCTTCATTCGTGAACAATGTTTCACTCGTCAGCCTAGAGTTGCCCAAACTTTCACTCGTCGGCCTAGAGTTGCCTAGACTTTCATTCGTCGGCCGAGAGTTGCCGAGTGTTTCACACTTCAACCAAGTTTTGCCAAGAATTGCACTGCCATGACTTGCATTGCCAGGACTTACACTACTAGGATTTGCATTGTTCATCAGAGAGCTCTCGCCGACTTCTTTTATTGAAATCATATTACATTCCGGTTGAAAGAACTCGTAATCTTCCATCTGCCAGTGGAATAACCCGCTGAATGAATTTGTCTCGTCTTCTGAGCATTCCTGTAATTCCAGCACCCCTTCATCATCGGGCTCCATCGGCCCTTTCCCACTTTCTGTCGAGTCCCCTCCATCCGAGTCAGAATCTGAGGCCAACTCTTCACTGACAGTTTGCGTCCTCAAGTCAATGACAAACTTCTTATGCATATTTTTTATGGACAAAGTGTTTTTCTTCCAGTTGTGGTTGGCCTTGGCGGCTATTAGCCATCCTCGGCTGAGTAATGCATCGTAGGATGCATTCTGTGCTGTTATGACTACAAAATTTAACAAAAATTGTTGGGTACCGATTCTTACTTTTTGAGCCATTAGCACTCCCAGTGCCTTGATCCCGTGCTGGTCGGCTCCCACTAACTGGAAGTTTTGTGGCCATAGAGTAGGCTTCCCGAGGCTTTTCCAGGTTTCTTTCGGTAATACGTTTACTCCAGATCCCCCGTCGACTATTGTATTTGTCAAATTTCTCCCAAGTATTTCCATATGCACTACGGCCGGTTTCTTCCCGGTGTCAACCGCTAGCAACCTCAGGTCGAGTACTTGTTCTCCCGTTGGCGGTGGTTCCACTATAACATCTTCTGTTGTGTGGGCTTCGTCTGCGTGCGAGTTACCTTCTATTACCTTGGATAGTGCTACTTTTAACTGAGGTAAGCTCTGGAGGAGGTCTGCTAATTTGATTGGTACGGTAGTTTGCAATACTTGACTTGCTATGTTCTTATCTGATTCCGATCGTAGGGTTGCAGTTACCTTCTTGTCTGAGTTCCTCCGTTCGGTTTTCATGGCAGCTTCTACTTCCTTTCGTGCCTCACGGAGTCTTTCTTTTTCCGTACGGGGATCTGGGTAAGTGGCCTTTTTCCACTGTGCTCAGGTGATAGCAAGGATTTCTTCATTATTTTCCTTGAGATTGATAAGGTTTACCCCTTTCTACTTTAGACAGTCTTTTTCTTCGTGGTCACCAGGCCCACACCACTTGCACAATGCATTTATTGTGTTCTGATTGTTGTTCGGGCATTCTCTTGCAAAGTGTCCCCACTCGTTGCACTGCCGGCACTGTATCATAGGTCGCCCTTTGCTATCGTACTGCAATCTGTTTCTCAGACTTCTATTGCTTTGGTAACCTCCAGGGGATGCATGGCTATTGTACTAGGGCTTTGGTGGTGTGTTCGGCGGTGTTGACGGTTCTCCGTGAGTGAAGAGTACTTGCGTACCCCTTGCTTTCAGATTGTATGGGCATTCCTTGATGGAATGTCCCATCACTTGGCAGATATCACAAAACAATTTTTTCGGACAATTTGCCTTTGTATGACCTTCCCCCTTGCAATCTGTACACCACAGTTCTCTAGCTTCCCTCGTACTCTCCTTGTCGACCTTTAGTTCTTTCATCATTCTCATCATGTCCTTCCTGAGTGTTTGCACGATCTTGGACTCACTGTCGCTATTGTCATCCGTACTATCCTCATCGTCCGTCTTCCTTTTCCCTCAGAAGGATATTTTATTTTCACTCTCTATATCCATCGCTCGATTGTACGCTTCATCGTATGATGACGGAGGCACGACTTTCATTTTCTTTCTCAGCGATGGATGCAACCCTTCGATGAACCATCGCTTCTTCAGCCCGTCGGCTGGCTAAGTCTCCAGTTTTCCCAACAATTCTTTCAGTCTCCAGTTGTAGGTTCGCACGTTCTCGTGCTTCCCTTGCTTCGTACTGTAGATCTCCGCTACAATTTCACTGTCATCCCTCAGAAGTTTGAATTCGTCTTGGAATGCCTTCTTAAGTAATCTCCATGATGCCCTGTGTGCTTGGGCCAACTCTGTGTACCAGTCGATGGCACTATCTCTCAATGTCGCTGGAAATGCTTTCAGCCAGTAGTCCACATCATCTTGCCCATTGGCTATCCAAATTGTCTCGCACGTCTTACAGTGTCGTACTGGATCTTCTGACCCATCCCCCGTAAATTTTGGCAGCTTCTGCCTCTCGGCTGGCGGAGTCACCATCCTTCCCCGATGCCCTCCTTGTGCGTTGGACCTGACTGGACTGGTTCTCTCGCAATGTCCCGGTGCGTCACTTGCACTCTCGGCCACGTTCGAGTCTTCCCCGCGTCCTCTGTCAGCGTCCTCTACACCTTGAGTCTCCTCGGGTTCGTTCTGATACTCCCTCTGCCCTGGGGTCTTAGGCTCAGATTTTCCAACTCTCGGCCCTTCGTCGTCCGATATGGATAACTCTCCGATGCGGCATATGTTGTTTTCAATTTCTTCTATCAATTCATTTTCATTCCCTTTTTCTTTGTTTGTCAGCGGTGACTTGAAAATTCCTTCGTTGGCATGATGATGTTCATTGACAATTTGTCTCAGTGTTTTCCTTCATTCTTCTTGTTCCTTTAATCTCAATGATCTTCGTGTTCTTTCCTCTAGTGTTTCATGCCCACTTGGTACTCGATTCTTATCCTTATTGAGTTGTATGGACATTAATTGCTACTCGGATGAGGAGATGGTCGACCTCTTGGTTGACGTGCATTTGATCCCAGATGACCGACTACAAACTGCAGAGGTCTTCCGTCAGAGCGTCTTGATCCTCGTTTGTTTGTACTAGCTCTTCGGTCGGCTGCCCCATCACGATGCCATCTTCATTGTGTTTTTTTTTTTTTTTCCGACCCTGGTTACACCCGACGGTTTGCTTGTTTCTGACGATGCCACTTGTCCGATGGTTTTCGACGACTCAACTTGTCATCGATAGCCAACTTGTCATCCGATGGTCTCAACTTGTCATCAACTTGTCACCCGATGGCATCGGACGACTCAACTTGTCATCGACTTGTCACCCGATAGCATCAGACGACTCAACTTGTCATCGACTTGTCACCCTCGACCCGTTTTCGAACTGGCAACGGCGCCAAATGTTTACCGCAATATGGTGTGTTTCACAGAATATGAAGTAAACAGAATTAAGTAGTATAGTGCATAACACAGAGCATAAAATTATAACAGCATTGCACAGAATCAAGCATTGTTCCCATTCATTGAATATATCAGTATTACACTACAATGTTACAATGCTGTGGGGTTGCCCCGACTACAAAGTATTAAGCCAATATATAACTTGGCCAAGGTTGGTTGAGATACCAACCGTTGGCAACGACTCTATAACTATCCAACCGTCGGGGTTAATTCCCGATAACACTCCTAACATAACAACACTAATTAATTTATGATTATTTACTTGGCCGACTACGACCGACTACAATTATGACCGACTACAATTTGTATGACAGCGAAGTCATAAAGCGTTTTCAGGGTTCTTAGGTTTGATTTTGTGAAGACAATTGAGTTTGGAAGACAAGCAAGCATCATTGGAAGGAATCACTAGCATTGGAGAGCTTTGTTTGGCACTTTATTTGAAATCTGGGTTCATTCATGACAGCTACAGGTCTGATCCAGCAAGGATATCATGCATATTTGAAGACTTGGTTGCAATAGAAGCATTTAGACATCATCCCAAGCCAATCACTCACTCGAGGAGCCAATCACTTGCATTTGGAGTGGTTTTTTGATGACATTTTGTTGTCTTCTTCATTGCTGGGTTATATCAGTGATATCAGCATTTGTAACAGCAAGTATAACAGTGATTTCAGACTTGATTAGAGCTCATTCAAAGCCACAGTTGAGCTGGGTTGTTTAGTTGTTCATTCTAATGCAATTGGCATTGATAAACTAGGGTGTTTGATGTATTTTGATGCACTTTTGTACATGTAATAAGATCTGATATGAAGCAGTCATGGACTGTCATAAAAACCAGCCAATAAGCATTTGTATTTATCATATTTGAAGGCTACAATAAAGCAAGGTGTTTGGGCATTCAAGTGTTCATATGTTTGTTGATGTTATTTTGCATTTTGATGTTCATTGTTGAAGTGAAATAGAAGGAAAAAATTTCAGTCAAGTTAGTAGGGTATTTTACATTCACCAAGCACGAAACATAGTCTAACACATGGAATAATGATGACAAAAAAGAAACATACATCTGCAGTCTAATCAAGTGTGAATTACACCATGAAATACACATACAAGCATGCCAAATATAAATGCAAGTCTGCTGCTTCAATTTGTAATGATATAGAATGAAATTACATCAAGATCCTTGGCCCAACATGGCCATCAAACTCCCAGATCACTGCTGTTACAAATCACAAATGAAAGATGGATGCAACATACCAATTATGGTGCCAAAATGACCATGCAAAGGATGTGAACCTCTCCTATATCAGATCAACCCTCAAGGAATGGTGAATGTGATCAAAAAGGACATCAAATTTATGCAATTAGATGATGTCAATGATTGACAAGGCTGCCACACTTCTCCTATGCTGATCGCTGTCACCTATGATGGAGAATAGATAACATGGAATGCAGATCGCCTCTTATTAATGTCCTCCTATGCAGATCGGCTTCCAAGCAATGCAAACGGCTCCAATGATGAATGTCAAGGGCTGCGCCTCCTCTAGCATGAAGTTGCTTCCTCCAGCAATGAAATGATGTGCAAGATCGGCTCCAATAAGGAAGTGACAAGGCTGCGCTCAGGGTTAGATCTGCTGATATGAGAAATCTGCCACAAGTCTTCAAGGAATATGCAAACCAAACAGCCACAACCTCCTCCACAAAGGCGCTCAAGGTACTTCTATGAATGACGATCACTCCTAGCTCAAGTTGGCGCTCAACAAGCAATGCAAAAGGTCTTCAATGATGGTGTTACAAATCTGAGATGAAATCTTCAACAATGAAATCCAAATCAGCAATGAAAAATATATCTTGAATGCTCAATGAATCTTCCAAAAACTCCAATGAAGCGCAAATGTGAACTCCATATGAATCCACCTCCAAGATGTGATTGGGTTTTCGTCCAACACACCACCTTCCACAAGGGTTTTCGTCCTTGGAAAGTCCTACAATACAATTGCCAAGCAAAATGCCAAAGTTGCCAAAAGTTTGTGATGATCAAATGAGCTTCGTCAACCTTCTTTTATACTAGAATCTTCCTTTTCCTCCAAGTTAGGCCAACAAATTCAAATTAAAGATTTGAATTATCTTTTCCCTCCAAGTCGGCCAAAGACCAATATTTTATTTTTCTTTTCTCCCAATGTGGCCGCCCAATTTCAAATATTATTTTATTATTTTATTATTTTATTTTCCCTTTTCTCCAAGTTGAGCGCTCCAAATAATAATAATAAAATATTATTATTTTCCTCTAATTTTGGGCGCTCCAATAGAAAATAATATTTTATTTATTTCTCCCATAATTTGAGTGCTCCAATTCAAATAATAATAAAATATTATTATTTGAATTATTTTTTCCAAAGTGGGCATCAAGATTCCAAAATAATATTATTTTATTCTCCCAAATGGTTCGCCCAAATCCAAAAACAATTATTTTATTATTTTTGTCCTTTTGATAATTAATGTAAAAATACATTAATTCATTTTCCAACATTACCAATACAAAGAGAAATTAGCTGAGTCTTCTAAAACAACTTTCCAGATTTCCATAGCTCAACCACTGCATTCCCTCAGTTCACGAATTAGCCTACAGGAATGAAGATAGGCTAACTCAAACTCTTGTTAGGTGATCATGCCAGAAATGGGGACATGTCAGTCCTCCCTTCCCGGGATTGCTTGTCCTCAAGCAATAGCAAATTTGGATGCTACAGAATTTGTTCTCCTTCCCATGTTGCATCCTCCAATGGCAGATCTTTCCATTTCACCAAATACTCACGGATCACCCTATTCCTCAAATGTCGCTCTCATCTCCAAATGCTGTTAGGAACCAAAACCAAAGTGCCCTCCTCATCAAGAGGTGGAAGATCAGGCGAAGAAACAATTTTCTGTCCTAATGCCTTTTTGATGCCTGACACATGAAAAACATTGTGAATCTTGCTTCCTACCGGCAACTCAAGCTCATATGCCAACGCACCAATTTTCCTCAAAATCCTGTATGGTCCATAGAATCGCGGCTTCAATTTCTCTACACCGCTTTTCTTCAATGTCGATTATTTGTATAGTTGAAGGTGCAAGAAGACCAAATCATCAACCTCAAAAGTTCTCTCAACTTTGTGTCTATCTGCATACATCTTATACTGATTATGAGCATGCTGAATATTATCCTTAAGTGCCCTAAGGATAACCTGACTATCCTGTGTCAACTCCTTAGCTTTGGGAGCTCTACAATCTTCAAAAGACAAGTCTACAAATGGAGCATCATAACCATACAAGGCCCTGAAAGGAGACATGCCGATCGACATGTGATAAGTGGTATTATAGCAATACTCACCCAAGTGCAACCACTTGATCCAAGCACGTTTCCCTGCAACATAGTTGCGGAGATATCCCTCAACCTATCTGTTCACAACCTCTGTCTGTCCATCTGTCTATGGGTGATAACTTGTGCTCGTTGTCAACTTTGTTCCAACTAGTCGGAATAATTCCTGCCAAAACATGCCGAGAAACCTGTTGTCCCGATCACTGACAATGGTCTTACGGAGTCCATGCAACCTAAACACTTCTCTGAAGAACTCTGCAATCTAAAAGCATTGAATAATCTACCGGAATTGCAAAGAAATATGCATATTTGGTCAACCTATCAACTACTACAAATATGCAATCCCTACCTTGGACTCTTGGTAAGCCAGTGATGAAATCCATCGAGGTACTTTCCCACCTTTGCTCTGGAATAGGCAATGGTTGGTACAATCCTGCTGGAAAAGTGTGCTCTGACTTGTTCTACTAACAAGTCATACACTCTCTGACATGCTACAAGACATCATCCTTGAGACCCTTCCATGAAAATATCTCACATGCCTGTAGGTTTTGAAGAACCCGAGATAACCTGCAAGTGGAGCATCATGAATAGCCCTCAAAATCTTCTCTTTCAACTTCAACTCAGGTACCAAGTAGATCCTATCCTTGTAGTAGATCACATCATCAATCACCTTATACCTGTCATCCTGAATCTTACCATCCATGATCTCACAAGCAAAAGTATTCTTGGAGTACTCAACCAAAAGATGAGCCTTCCAATCTGCTGAAACTTCTGACATAGAACAAAGAGTAGGCCTCCTGGATAGAGCATCAGCAACCACATTGTTCTTCCGCTGAACATACTCAATATCAAAGTCATATCCCTGAATCTTGCTCACCAATCAAGCTCTTCAATCACCAGCTTGATTTCGTTTGCTCTTTCAACATTTTGTTGCTCTCTTAATTGATGTGTAACATCAAGCTGATTTTCTACTTCTAACCAACTTGAGTACAATATAACCATCAAATATTCAATTGAATAAACAACATAAGGACATGCACTTTAATTTCTACATACCATAATTAGCTCATAAGAATCTAAATATCCATACAAAAATTCTGAATACAACAGCTTTTCTGGCTCCTCTGGCAGCTTTCACATTTACCAAAGTCTCTTGCCAAGACTTGTGAATCATGGCTGAGGCAAGGACTTCAACCCTGTAATAAAATATAACAACTAGATTCCAGCTTACTATGCTCATGTTCAGCTGTGTACAATTCCAATATGATAACTTCAGTAACAAGGTGAACTAAAAATTCTACAGCATATGGTACATTCTGAATCCATCTTCCATATCATCTGCTTACTATCATAAGCCTAATCTCTGCCATAAGTATTTAGTATTCTGGATTCACAAAAGATCTTACAATCATTAGTCATATAAGACAATCCTTTCTACAATGCATTCTACAAGTATACACAAGATGCTTATGTACAACATTCTCCTAGTTTTAAATGCATTACAAAGACTTATGCACTATCATGATCAAAAGAGGAGTGGCATTCAACTTATATCAATTACCAATCATAGACAGCATTTGAAAATACAGAACACAATACTAATATTCAACAGGGAAACCCTTTAGTTATAATACATGATCCCTAGAGTTACAATCACCAGTCCAAAGCAAATTGAACAATTTACCAAACACAAGAGAATGGAAAATTCCTGACCTGACCTAATTCCTCGAGTCCATTCTTCATGGACCACCTACATATTCCCTCGTGGGAATCAGAGGAATGTAATTCCCCAGCAATAGTTTAATACAACCTCCACAATAAGAACATGAAACATTATAAAATTAAACCTCCATCCTATTTGGCAAGAGATGGGATTCCCAACCTACACAAGGTCAAAGATGGAAATACACGCCTGTAATATCCCCAATGGGATCTGCCCTAAAATTCTGAATTTTATTTCTGCTCAAACCCTAATTCTGATTTATGATATTTATTTTCTGATTTCAAACAAATTATCACAGCGAACATACAAGCGTCCAAACATGCCAAATGATGCTACCAATTAATATTCATATCAAACATGAAATCCACCATAAAAAACACAAGATAGGGCATCCAAATGCAACATACAAATCTGATTTTCTGTAGGTAACTTCTGCTGTTACAAATCTGAATATTCTGGACTGATTTTACAATGAATTCTTGGGCTCAAACATGCCAAACATATGCTCAGAATTCTGTCTATTAATTAGACCTAAAACTATGTTTATACATACCAAGAATATGCAAAATAGATGTCAAATATCAAACCCTAGATGGGTGAATCCTTCCTTGGCAAGCACTTAGGGTTTGCTGCTCCAAAAGATGCAAAATCACCCTCCAAAGATGGGCGCTCAAGTCTGCTCCAAAATTGGCACTCCAAATTAGGGCAAAACCCTAATGCAATATGCACACAAAATGCCACAACAATGCTGCTCCAAATCTGATTATGCAATGATGCTCCAAACCTCCAAATGTCTCCAGTGAAGTGCAAATAGAACTCTCTTATGAGTCCTCCACAAGATGAGCTAGGTTTTCGTCCAACTCATCGTATTCGCAAGCGTTTTCGTCCTTGGAATATAGCTCAACCTAAGTTGCAGCCAAATGAGAAAATCTCAAGAAGAAAATATGATATGAATGGATGGGTGAAATGACCTCAAATGATCTTATATTTATAACCACCTTTTTCCTCCAAATCTGGCTGACCTCCTGAAGGAAAAATATTTATTTTATTTGCTTTTTTTCCCTCCTTAGGGCCAACCTCATGCAATGCATGCTAGGCACCCAAAAACATAAATAAAATATTTTGTTTTGTTTTCCTTCTTCCATCTTGGCCAACCTAAACAAGGTATTTTATTTTTCTTGTTTTTCTTTCCTTCCTCCAAGAGGAGCGAACCACTTAGGCATTCAATATTTCATGTTTGACCTTTCACTTAGGTCGTCCACCTCAAAAGGGAAATTATTTTAATTTATTTTATTTTTTCTCAAAAGCTCCAAAGGCATTTCCATCTTTTTTCTCCTTCCTTTCATTCCTTTTTTCTCTCTCCTTGGTCGCGCATCTCTAGGGCATTTTATTTTATTTATTTTGACTTCTCCAATAAGCTCACAAAAATATACAAAGTCATCTCTCATCATCAAATTGCCCTAATAAAATTGACTAAATATGATATTTAATCAATTAGGTCATTCCCTTAGCCCTCCGGCTTAACCTACAGGAATAGGATAGGCTAACCGACTCCATTTGGTGATCACTCGGCAAATGGGGACATTACAGTCCTCCCTTCCCGGAATTGCTTGCCCTAGATACTGTATAATCTGTTCACTTCCCCAAGTAGCAACCTCAAGTGGCAAGTCTCTCCATCCAATCAAGTACTCTATGATCACCCTACTCCTCAACTTGTGGCTACATCTCCCATAGTGAATATGAAGAATGATATGCAAAGTGAGTTCCGGTGGTCAGCAATATGACAAAACCAGCCATACACACTCAAACTCAGATCGTCTCCATCCTCTAATTTGTCTGTGTAGCTGTAGGAACAAGAACACCAAATCATCAACCTCAAGTGTCATCAACTCTCTTCCTTCGAAGGCTCCTCTGTCCACAAATGCTAAGTCTATCAAAGACAAAACATCATACATATCCAACGCCTTGAAGAATGTCATGCCCACCAACATGTGATAGGTGATATCATAACCATGACCTCTGAAGCACCACCACCTGCACCAAACCTTTTGCTGCTCCACTCTGATACAACTATCACTCACCCAAATGTTGTGAAGCAACTCACCAAGATCCCTGTGAAGTATTGTACCAATCACACCAATACCTGGATCCCAAATTATTACACCATCACACCAACTGAAAATGAAGAGATAAGTGTCTCTCATCATGCCACCAACACAAACTATCCATCTAAATCTGAATTGTCTCATATGGATGTGAAAAGTGTCCATCCTGTGCACATAACCAAGCATACAAATCCATTCTAGTCTGCTGATATAAATCAGAACAGCACTAGTAAAACTCAGAATCAGACCTATAATCATCATGGGAATGTTGCTGCTGTTATAAAATGATAGTCTCCTCAACACTCAATCTCCATGGGCTGAAGTGACAATCCCATGCACCCAAATCCAGCCAAACAGCTGCAAATATTAATGTACAGTTTGAAAACTCCATGAACAGCAATGTAGAACAGCCACTAATTCTCAAAGTGTGCACTGAAAGCCCATGGACCAAGTCTGAAAATGTTCTGCTCTCATGCTCATATCCATGATTTAGATTAATGTCCAGCTGAACCCCAACATCTACAAGCACATACCTCTCAAAATCGGATACCTCCATGAAATCCTCTTCACATATCTCAAGCTCTGAAATTAGGACAGCATTATGATCCATCAAAGAATCATCATCATAACGGTGTAATGGAAAAACACAAGTAGACTCATTGAGCTCTCCAAGGATGGTTAGACTTCTCATCAAATCTGAATCAAGAGTGTTCTCCTCTACACATGCATACTTATCATGATTTTCCAGTCCACAAAGTATATGCACAACTTCCTCTTCCTTAACCCTCACTTGAGCCTTCAATTGGCTCTCCAAATGGTGTGACTCATAAGCCCTATGATGAAGATCATTTGCACAAAATAAATTTTTTGATTTGTTTTCAAAATCATACCTTTCAACAAGTTCATGCAAATCTGATTGGTCTTCATTTTCTACCATCATAAGAGGTTCATCTTGCAAAGATTCAGCCATCATAGTTTCTTCCCTTGGAAGTATTGGCAATTGACGAAGAAGTGTATCTCGCTGCTGCCTCTCATGATCCATGTGACTGAATTGTTCCTTGATATTTTGTAGGTGTTGTTTTGCTTGAGCAGCCAACAACTTGGCTTCCCTAGCCCTCCTTAGCCACTCATCACACATGCTTTGAGTCCTCTTTACATCTTCTATGCTATGATGCACAAAATCAGATTGTTTGTGGCTTGGATCCACAACCGTTAGCTCATGCTTTGTAATGTCCCCTTCCTAATCAGTTCAGTTGTTGGACAGTTAGCCTATCTTGTGGGTTCCCATAGGCTAATTTGGCAGGATTAGGGAACTTTGGGGTGACAGTTTATCCAACAGAATGGCAGTATCAGATGTGTTTTGAGCTCCAGTTGGTTATGATGTGCACAACGCCTTGTTCTGAGGTGATTTCGGTTGAGTTCTCAAATACTTACTATTTTTAGTAAGTCAGTTTTAGGCACCGACTGACCCAACTGACAGGGTTACTATATTTGGATATGTCGGTGGGAGTGGGGAATATCACCATTTTGATATTTAATATAGTCAAATGGCTTTGAATTAAATAACGATGAGTTATTATATTATAAAGTTAAATTAAAGATTTAACTTTATCGTTATTTAATGCATTTTTTAATAAAGTGACTATATTAGCACCTAAGGGGTAAAATAAAGTCGGAAAAAATGAAATATAAGTCTTGGGGATGAGCACCCACTTTGTGGAAGACATAAGGAGTTTTTAAATAAAATTAAATGTTTATTTCCCCAACTTGGGCGTGGGGTTTTGGAAGAGAAATAAAAGTGTTTGTGTGAGCTCATTTGCATATGCTTGGAAAATATATTTTTACACAGGTTCTTGCTGGTTGAACGGAGTTCTTCCTTTTGCTTTGTGAGGACAGAAAAACCTCATAGAGATCATCATATGCGGGAGTGAAAGACCTCTCTAGGGTGATTGTTGATAGTCTTATTCAAAGGCTATGCTAATATTTTCAATGCAGATTTCCAGTTTCGTTTTGGCAAGGGTTTTAGAAGCAAAATAATGAAGATTCGATGAATATTATTTTGGAGAAGAGTTGCAGATTGTAGAGTGCTTTTTAAAGTGTTACAAAACTACCCAAAGATGGTCGTACCATCTAGGGTTGGGCCGTACCATTTTCTGCATCTATTTGGGATTTTTTGTGGACATTTTCACTCTCTTTGGGCGTGGGAATTAGCTATAGGTCTGCAAGCATTTAGAGGACATCATTGAGCAGATTTGGAGTGTATGTGGTTTGTTTGTTGTTGTGGTGACTTCCTGACAGGGCCATACAACTCCAGGTGAGGGCGTGAGGCCTCTAGGCCCAAGCGCCTAAGTTTAGGGCCTCATATTTCATGCATTGGAGGAGCCTAGGTTATCTCTATGGCTGTTCATCAATTTCAAGGTGGAGAAACTAGGTTTGATGGAGTTTGGTGATAGATTTATACCCCCAACTTGCTGCAATCTACATTTCAGACCCGTTGGTTTTTGAATCAGCAAATGGGTATGTTTGATTTAGCTTTGCAATGAGATTTCCCCATCTAGGTATCTCTTCTTTTGATGTGATAATATACTTTCAGACTGTAGTTGAATATGGGTGTTGAAAATATGTGTTTGTGAGCTATTTTAAGTTTTGTTTAAATTGCTATTATATCTATTGTGAAAACAACTTTTGCATATCCGTCTTATTCTATAAACAAACACAAAAAAACTGAAACACAAACAGCAGAAAACAAAAAAAAAATCAAGGTGGAACATTACATGCTAAGCCATCAAATCTTGAGTATCAACAAGGTAGGGTTTCTTACCACTATCATCTTCATATGATTTATCTATCACCTCATGATTATGTGAAGATAATGGATTGATGTTCGTAATCAGAAAATCAGAACTTGCATCATACCTTTTTGTGGTGTCTTCATTGGTCTCAAGTTCATCTTCCTTCATTGTTGAATGCTCATCCTCAAGTGTTAGTCCAAGAGATGTGTCAAGCTGAAAACCAAGTGTATTACTTGTCATAACCTCTATCTCATGGCTGCAAATTGTACCTTCACGCGGACATCTTTCCTCCAATCTCAAGACTTCACACTCTTCATGCACTACCCGATCTTTGTTAACATATTGAATCACCTTGGTATGATGAGTGCTCAAATCTTCATGCAATATCCCACCCTTATGGAGTTCATCAATTCCTTCAACCATTTGTCTAATCTCCATAATCTTTGCATTAGATTGTTGTTCTTTGGATGTGGCTGCCATAAATACTGAGTTTCTGATTTGTCTTCAAGTGTATGAACAATATCATCTTCATGGTCACCCAACTCCCAAATTGATTCCTTGCCACTACCATGTAGAGATGGTGAGACAATGCTATGCCCAAATAATGGATCATCAAAAGAATTCATACCTTCATGTGGCTGATCAGTCACAACATACCCTTCAACCTTATTGTTATGATGAAAACTCACGTGCCCCTCACTTGTGGATGCATGAAGTGATTCTTCTTTGTCCATATCATCATCCTGCTGAAGTGAACTTGTGAGCAAAGCTTCATCTTCCTTAGGGTTTTCCACAAGTATGATTAGGTGTCCAAACTTCTAGGCATGTGAGACAATGTTGTTCTCTCCTCAACTGATTTTTGCTCTTCTTACGATCACCTTTAGGCTACAAATCACAAGAAAGCCATTCTTCTTTCTTCTCTATCTTCTTTTCCTTTTTCTCAATGATAACTTCTGATTTTTCTTCGTCTCTTCTAAATGTTCTGATGTAGTTATATAGATCTTTCTTTCTTGGATCCCATCTTCAAGTATTCCCAAATAAGCATCGGAGGACATTTCATTCTTGCAATCGTCTGATAAATCCTGGTATTCATCAATGATTTTTGTGGCCTCTTTCTTCATTACCACCTCCTTATCTTCTTTCTTTGGTAAGAACTTTTGGAGAGTTCTTATCATCTCATTTTGACTTTCTCTAATAGATTCAAGCAACTTGTGTTGATCTCCTTCAAGAGAGTCAAATCTACCCCTCTGAACCATTGCCATCATGCTGAACATAAATTTCTGATTTGTAATTTGTCAAACCCTTGTCCTGAATAATGCCATAATACAACCTATGACCATTCAATTGCCAAAATGACATATAATTTCTGATTTCTGAGAATGAATGACTTCTGTTATAAATCAGATTATTTGGAAGGGGAATTACATCAAGTTTATGGGCTCAACCATGCCCAAACATAACCCAAACCCCTGCTGTTACAAATCAGACTGTTATACTAATAAACAATTGTTCATACATACCAATATTGGTGGGGAATGTTGTCTTATGTCCAACCCTAAATGGCGACCTGATTTGGCACTTGATCCTCACCAAACCATAGGGCAACTCCACACACATGTATAATATCCAAATCTAGTTTCGGTAGCCAGCACATACACAAACTTAGATCCACTCCTTGGAATATGATTGCCAAATAGTAGATGATGTTGACCTTCAAAGTCTGAAATTCTTCTCCTCCAACATGAAGTCGCCCTTTTTGAAGTTTGTGCTCACTCTAGGGTAAACCCTAGCAAGTATCTTCCACCCAACACTCAAAAGATGGTGCTTTCAATCTGCTCTTCAAATCTGAATATATCTCTCCCGTGGTGGCAGCTAGGTTATAGCCTTCAAGGCCCAAAACTACAAATCGCCCTCCCAAAGTGGTGGCGCTTACCCTAGGGCAAAACCTTTGGCAATCTCCACAAAATATGGCGCTAAAAATATCTTGTTCAATCTGCTTTACAACCTGCAAAACTCCTTCAATACCAAAATGGTATTGGGATACAAATCTCCACAAATTTTGTCAAAGGGGTTGTGTTCAAATGACAAGGTCATAGGGTTCCCCCAATGGAGACCCAAGTTGAAATCCCCCAAGTGACGTCTAAGCATGGGAGAACATGGTACAAGCAGTAGGCCCACAGTTGGTCCTTAATGAACATGTGTAAGAAATGTATGTGATTGAAAGTCCCATCGTGGACATGTTGGTCCTTAGTGGATATATTGTACAAGGTGTGAGCCCCAGAACCAAACCTATATGTAATAGATAGATAGATAGATAGAGGTATAGATATATCATTTCTTTTAAAGAAGTAATAAAAATACTTTTTTTAAAAGGTGGAGCCACAACTCCCTATTGAGAGAGCATAGGCCCTAAGGGGCCACAGCCCTTTTGTGGTGGTCCAACCACAAGCTTGTGCACCACAACCTGTGTGTTGCAACCTACAAGGGGGCAACGACGCCCTTTATTGGGGCTCAACTCACCTTACAACCTCTATGCCTCCATTCTCAGTCACTTCAAACCTTCGAACATGCAAAAAAAAAACATTTACATTTGGTTTAGGGTTTCTTTAAGATAAAGAATAACTATTTTTTTTTTAAATATGCTGAACTTTACGATGAAGAATAAATGAGGCAGTTTTTGGAACTTGAAGGTTCTAATATGGAGGATCGAGGATGGAACTAGCTCAATGTGTAATGTCCCCATTTCTGGTGTGATCACAAGCGAAGACCTAATGGGCACATTTCCACACTTCATGAGTTTTGGAGGGCAATTTGAGTGCATGAGATGACTTGTCATAATTTTCTGATATTTTTAATGTATGTATTTCATATTAAAATATGTGTTCTCCCTTGGAGCGAACCATCTTGGGATGGTGTGAGTGTGGAAACAGATCGTTGAAGGCCAATTTGGGCGTAAGGAGGATTTGATGTCATTTCTCATTTGCCTTGGAGGAGATTATGTTGTAGCCAATGAGATATCATCGGTCTCATGTGTTCGCCTTGAGGAGAGTCCACTTCTTGATGCCACTTTAAATAATAATATTTCATTTATCCTTGATGGCGCTTGGAGAAGAATAAAAAATAAAGACAACATCCAAATCTTTAATTTGGATTTTTGGGCGCCTAGAGTTCATCATGTTGGGTTGGCCTATTTGGTGAGAAAAAGGCAATTTAAAATAAATATTAAGTCTCCTAGGTCGGCTAGGATTGGAGGAGGAAAAACATGTCTAAATACAAGTTCACGTTGTGGCATTTTCATCATCCATGCATCATTCATTTTCATCTTGGAGTTTATCTCTTGGCTGCAACAAAAGTTGGGCATAAGGAACCAAGGACGAAAACCCTTAAGTTTCTAGGAGTTGGACAAAAACCTAGCTTTTCCTTTGGAGGATTCCGTGACGGGAGTTCACTTGTGCTTCATTGATATTTGTGGAGAAGAAAAGCAAATTGCTAAATCAGATTTGAAGATCATTGGAAGGCTTCCCTTTGGCGTGGATTGATGCATGATTGACTAGGGTTTACCCTAGATTTGGAGCGCCACCTTTGGAGGATTGATTGTTAGAGGTTTGTTGGCTTCTTTGGCGACATTGATCACATTTTGTGGAGCAGCAGACCTAGCAGACCTGAGCAACCTGATTTGGAGCAGATTTCCTTGGAGCTTGAAGAGTCTAGGGTTAGGGTTTCATGCCCTAAATGGAGCAGAACTCATTGGAGAGGTCTTTGGCAAGCATTTGAAGGTCATTTTGTTTTATTTTTGGTATGTACAACCTTAAGGTTTAGGGCAGATTGTTGCTGGGCATGTTTATCATTTTTGCCCAAGACATTTAGTATAATTGAAGACTTGTCAAACTCTGTTTTTTTGTAGCAGCAGACTTCTGATTTAATTTTCAGTCATTTGTGGTTGCCAATTGAAGTGGATTTATTGCATATTTCATTGTGGAATGCAAGCATATGGTTGATAATCATGTTGGTGATGTTTTTACAATGATTTGGCATGCTTTATGGGCTGTTGTGAATGTTTGTTTAAGTCTGATTTGAAAATCAGAAATTCAGAAAACTAGGGTTTAAGCAGAAAATCAGAATTTAGAAGTTTGGAAAGCCCGTAAATCCAAATTAATAGAAAATATCCCCATTTGGGATATTACAGTGGTATCAGAGCTTGGATCCTACCAGCCTGCAGAGTTCCATGTCGACATTTTGAAGTGATCATCTAATGTTGGCTCATGACTTTTGAACGCAAAGAATACATCACTAACAGGAGGAGGCAGCGTATTGTTGGATCCAAGTCGGAAGGAGGCAATATGAGTGATAGAGGTCATGAAGATCAAAGCACAAAAGAAATCCTCAATGATCTAGCAAGAGGGCAGCGTAATTTATATCAACTCTTAGACCAAGTTTTGAGGAATGGCTTGGGAAACAACGGCAACAACGGAGGTGTTCACAACAATAAGTATCATGGAGCAAATCATGCTAGCACTTCCGGGAATCAAAGCGGCACTCCTAGGCATACATCTCATTCATCCGTGGCTAGACCTCTCATGCCTACATTTCTGGATCAGCAAAGGAGGGTGTAATATCCCAAATGGGGATATTTTGAACAAGTTTGGATTTACGGGCTTTCCCAACTTCTAAGACTATTTTTTCCTTATTCTGCCCTAGATCTCTGTATTTTAGTTTCTGCTGAAACCCTAAGTGAAAGTCTGATCCAAATTTCTGCTCTTAAACAATTAATCCCAGCAAGCATGAAACTCATTCAAACATGGCTAAAATTGATGGCAAATGATATTACACATTGATATGCATCATAAACATGAATTTCACCATGAATTACAAAATGTAGGGCAATCAAACAAATCTGAAATGACACTCTGTTGCTATAAAATCAGAATGCAAGTTACATCCAAATATCTAGGGCAAACATGCCCAGCACAAGTTCAGACCTTTGCTGTTATAAATCAGACCTATAATTAGGTTTGTACATACCCAAACAACATAGGAAAGATGCTCCAAGATTCCATAATGATGGCGCTAGGTTAGGGTAGGAAAACCCTTATGCAAATGACAATCAATCACACCAAGATGCTGCTCCAGAAAAGTGCGCTCAGGTCTGCTGTAGTTTGGCTAGGGTTTGCTGCTCCAAATGGTGCCCAAGATGCAACAAACCACCACAAAGGATCCTCAATGTTGGCACCCACAAGAGGAATAAGATTCTAAGTTAATGTTGATATCCTTGCCAAGGAATGGTAATGAAATCAGGCCTGCACTGCTGCTGCTACCAAGTCTGCTCTGCCCTAACCCTAATCAGCAATACAATTTGAATATACACAAACAACCTCCCAACCATAGGCAATCATCTTCAATGAAAGGCGCTCAAAGACTAGGCAATCTTCTCTTCATTTGATTGAACAATCCACTCCAAAGAAGGTGCCATAATTATTCTTCAATTCAGATCTGCAATTCTGCTCCAAGACAATGAAGTGCAAGTGAACTCCTGTCACGGAACCCTCCACATGAAAAAGTTAGGTTTTCCTCCAACTTCTCCTAATAGATTTGAGGTTTTCGTCCCAAGCTCTTGCTAGAGATAAACTCCCAAACTGTGAATGAGTGAATGATGAATTGATGCTTCCAATTGCCAAAGATCAAATTGTATTTACACATGTTTTGTCTCCCTTTCCTCTAGGCCGACCTAGGGCAGATTTTCTTTTTATTTTAATAATATTCTTCCCTCTAAGAGGGTCGACCAGCAACAAGTCTCTAGGCACCCATAAAATCAAATTGAAGATATGATTTTATTATTATTTTTCTTAGGCCATCTCCAAGTGCCAAGGGTGAGGGATATTATTAATTGTTTTAGGTGCTCAATCCTCAAACAAGCCCTCAATAGCAATTCTCCATATTTGTGACTCCTCCAAGTGGTCGGCTCCAAGGTAGAATTATGATGGTAAATGAAAGGAGTCATATCATCAATATTAGGAGAATACCTCAATATGATTCGTTCCCATAGAGAGAGAGAGAGAGACATACTTACTGAAAGGAACACATCCACACTATATACCAAGACATTTCCAACCCACAACGTGTCATCCAAATAACTCAGAGAGAGAAAACCAACTCCTCTATTCTCCAATGGCAACCATTCCAAAAATGGGGACATTACAGAGGGTGGAGAATGAACCACAAGCTAGAGAAGAGACTTTTGAGGACTACCGAAGAGAGTGGTAGGCATTGAGTGAAGAATGTCATGAAGCTTTGCCTTGGTCAAATTTCTACCAAGTGAAGTACAGGAACCGAGATAGACCTAGAGATGCAAGAGGCAACAACAATACAAATCATGAATTGCAAAAGAAGTTGGGAAAGGTCAATATCACACCATTTGATGGCTCATGGAAGATCACGACACGGGGATGGATTCAAAAGTTGGACAACTACTTCACTTTGAGCCCTATGTTCGAGGACACTATACAGTTTGCTACACTCCACTTGGAGGGAGATGCACTTGATTGGTGGTACAATGGCATAGTAACTCAAGATCACAACCTAATCACTACATACTTGGAATTCTCACAGCGATTGATTGATAGATTTGATGAGTTGAATCCGAAGCAATTCTTCAAGGAGTTGGCACAACTCAAACAAAAGGAGTCCTTGGATGCATACATTTCAGATTTTCAGAGGCTTGCCATGTTGGTGCCTAATGTCTCGGAGACACGATTGACATTTCTTTTCATTGAGGGGCTGGAGGAGCCAGTTCGTGGATGGGTTAGAGCCCTAGATCCTCCATCATTGAGGGAAGCAATCAAGAGGACTAGAGGAATTAAATTTTCAGCGCCATCCAAACCTAAGTTTCAAAGCAAACCATTCAAAAAGGATCCAAAGAACTTTCCATAGGATGGACCAAAGAAGCTCGCACTTGATTTTGAGGCGAAGAATGAGCTGAGGAAGAAAGAGCTTTGCTTTTCGTGCAAAGAGCCATGGGAGCCCAGTCATAGATGCCAAGGGAAGGGCAAAGCATACTACATTGAGGTCTTTTCCGATGGAGATGAGGAGGTTCCTGACACTAGCTCGAAAGGAGACAAGGAGGAACAACAAGTGGAGCTTGATGACACACAAGGTACAATTGCTTTTCTTTCGGGTGTTCCCAAGCATTATCCTTTTAGGATTAGAGGGGTTGTGAAAGGGCAAAGAGTATCTTGTTCGATTGATAGTGAAACCACACATAATTTCATTGATGAGGGATTCATAGTTAAGAAGGGATTGCAAGTAGAAGAATTTCCCGAGTTCAATGTTTTGTTGGTGGATGGTTTCAAAATGAATTACACAAAGAAGATTTCTCACCTAGGCATTCAATTGGATAACTATACTTTTGAGGATGAGTTCTTTGTTGTTGGCATTGGAGAGGCCGAAGTTGTCTTGGGGATTCAATGGCTTAAGTCACTTGGGAGGTACATTCAAGATTTCAACAAAATGGTGCTTGAGTTCACCTCAAATGGCAAGCAAATCATATTAAAGGCAATCAATAACAGCACACCTATGAATATGGCAGCCAAATGGATGGAGGTTCGATTCAGATTGCAGGCATGTGATTTTCAATTGGAGCCCCCTTTTGGATCTGCACTTGTAGGAGGACATCTGGCAAAGGAAGAGGAAGAGGTCGAGGAGCTAGAGAACAACATGAGAAGGTATGATAGCAGGTCTGATTTTTTGTTTCATGATAGCTGTCCTATTTCTTCACACATTCATGAGATAGCAGCCATTTCACATGAAGAGAATAAGGTAGAAAAATCTCCCAAGGTTGGCACTCATGATTTGGGTGCTAAGGATGAGAAATGTATTGAAGATTCCCACCACAGCAAGTCTGAATTTGTTCATCATACCATGGAGGATGTCAAGAGAACTCAAGAGATGTGTGATGATTGGCTACAAAGAGCTAAGGAGGTGAAGTTGTTGGCTGCCCAAGCGAGACAGCACCTGCAAGAGGTCAAGGAGCGTTGTAATCAGCTAGATCAAGCAAGGAGGCAAAGGGAGTCACACCTTAGATCTCGATTTCTTCCAAGGGAAGAATGCATTGAGGTTGAGCAAGCAAAGGAGAAATCTCTTGAGGCAAGCAAGCAATAAGAGTATGCAGATTTGGATGGACAAGACATGAGGTATGATTCAGAAAATTTTATTTGTGTACCTGATTTGCACCATGTTGTTCGGGAGTTGCCTTTTCTTAAGAGCTCATTGAAGACTCAAACCTTAGAGGAGGTTGGAGAAGTTGAGCACATGAAGAGGGAGTCATAAATGATTCCTTGATCATTCTTGGAGAAGGTGAAGAGTTGATTGGTAATGAGGTGCAAGCCTATCATATTGGTGCTTCCTTGGTAGAGTTGGAGGCTGCCCTATTTCTAAGATTGGTGACACGTGCCATGGAGACACTTGCATTTGCTTGGCATACTTTTGAGTTGCAGCTGATCTATGATCCGAGGTATGGATACACTACTGTGGTATTTGATTTCGAGGCATTAATGTTTGTACTCCAGTTGGACTATGGCGTTAGATATGAAGATAAGTACGATGGCTATAGGGTTCCATCCCTAGTTCACGAGGATCTACTCCTTACATTGTTAGGAGATGGCTGTTCTACTTCATGGTACATGGACTGCCTACAGAATTTTTGGGGCACAGCAGTTGTTCGAGAGTTTGGAGGAGAGTTGAATCATCTTCTCATCATTGGAGGATGGCATTGGGATGATACGCTATCATCCTATGTCATTTGAGATACTATTTGCATCCACATAGGTCTGATTTTCAGTCATGAGGTTGTTGTTTTGTTCTATATCAGCAACTTAGGAGGAGTTGTTATACACTTTCTTGCGCCTATGATGGGTATTCTTCACATCCATGGGAGATCTACAAGAGATGGAGAGTGGTTTTGTGTTGCTAGCACCTTGAGATACTTCCATTTCCTCATGTTTGATGGATGTAGGGATGTGTTGATTTGGGAACCAGGTGGTGGCATGCTTGGCACATGACTTCATTGGGATCTTGATGAGTTGCTTCACAACTCACGGAGCATTGATGATTGTATCAGAGTGGAACAGCGGAAGCTTGGAGACATGTGGGTGTGTTTTAGAGTTCATATTCTTCACCACTTGTTGACAGGCATGTTTCTCTTCAGGGCTTCAGGTTGGTCTAGTGATCGGTTCTTGATGGATGGAGTCCTTGGAGACTTGGAGGTTTGGATACTTGTGGTTGAGAGCATTGCATTTTTTGGAGGATGGGGCCAGGCCGAGTTCGAGTGTGTATGGCTTTTGCCACCGAAGCTCACTTCGAATTGCATTCTTCATATTCTTCTTGCGAGATGCCGCCACAGGTTGAGGAGTTGTGTGGTCACAGGGCTTTTGGGTGGATGGTGATACATGTCACTTGACACTATCTCACAGGATGCATGCTTGCCATTGCTTGAGGACTGTAATATCCCCATTTTCGGGGTGATCACAAGCAAAGACCTAATGGGCACATTTCCACACTTCAGGTGTTTTGGAGGGCAATTTGAGTGCATGAGATGACTTGTCATAATTTTTTGATATTTTTAATGTATTTCATATTAAAATATTTGTTCTCCCTTGGAGCGAACCATCTTGGGATGGTGTGAGTGTGGAAAAAGATCGTTGAAGGGCAATTTGGGCGTAAGGAGGATTTGATATCATTTCACATTTGCCTTGGAGGAGATTATGTTGTAGCCAATGAGATATCATTGGTCTCATGTGTGCACCTTGAGAAGAGTCCACTTCTTGATGCCACCGAAAATAATAATATTTCATTTATCCTTGATGGCGCTTGGAGAATAATTAAAAATAAAGACAAAATTCAAATCTTTAATTTGGATTTTTGGGTGCCTAGAGTTCATCATGTTGGGTCGGCCTATTTGGTGAGAAAAAGGCAATTCAAAATAAATATTAAGTCTCCTAGGTCGGCTAGGATTGAAGGAGGAAAAGCATGTATAAATACAAGTTCACTTTGTGGCATTTTCATTATCCATTCATCATTCATTTTCATCTTGGAGTTTATCTCTTGGCTGCAACAAAAGTTGGGCATAAGGAACCAAGGACGAAAACCCTTGAGTTTCTAGGAGGAGTTGGACAAAAACCTAGCTTTTCCTTTGGAGGATTCGTGACAAGAGTTCACTCGTGTTTCATTGATATTTGTGGAGAAGAAAAGCAGATTGCTAAATCAGATTTGAATATCATTGGAAGGCTTCCCTTTGGCGTGGATTGATGCATGATTGACTAGGGTTTACCCAAGATTTGGAGCGCCACCTTTGGAGGATTAATTGTTGGAGGTTTGTTGGCTTCTTTGGCGACATTGATCACATTTTCTGGAGCAGCAGACCTAGCAGACCTGAGCGACCTGATTTGGAGCAGATTTCCTTGGAGCTTGAAGAGTCTAGGGTTAGGGTTTCATGCTCTAATTGGAGCAGCACTCATTGGAGGTCTTTGGCAAGCATTTGAAGGTCATTTTGCTTTATTTTTGGTATGTACAACCTTAGGGTTTAGGGCAGATTGTTGTTGGGCATGTTTATCATGTTTGCCTAGGACATTTGGTGTAATTGAAGACTTGTCGAATTCTGATTTTTGTAGCAGCAGACTTCTGATTTAATTTTCAGTCATTTGTGGTTGCCAATTGAAGTGGATTTATAATGATTGTGGTTGTCATTTGTGGTTGCCATTTTTGTAGCATATGGTTGATAATCATGTTGGTTTTGTTTTTACAATGATTTGGCATGCTTTATGGGCTGTTGTGAATGTTTGTTTAAGTCTGATTTGAAAATCAGAAATTCAGAAATCTAGGGTTTAAGCAGAAAATCAGAATTTAGAAGTTTGGAAAGCCAATAAATCCAAATTAGTAGAAAATATCCCCATTTGGGATATTACAGAATGTGAACTCTAAATATCCTTCTCTTAAAGACAACTTGGATAACATGAAGATGACAAAAAAATTGTGGTTAAAAGTGGAACTAATTTAAATTTGAGGTAATCATTCTTTAATAGAGAGCTGGGAAAAGAAATGGAAAAAATTCACGAGCAACTTATGAACATAAAACAATCATGCCCTAGTTCAAGTAACATATTTGAATGAAAATAAGGGGACAAAATGCAATTCTTGTATTTATTGTTTAGCTTAGAAATCATGGTTCCATGGTCAAGGTGTAATTTTAACCAAATTTGAAACACCTCCATGTGTTAAAGCAATGCCTAAGATTTGCCCAGAATCTGAATGGCCAAGTCTAGTATGACAAGCAAACTTGCTAGCAAAAGGTTCTTTACTAATCACAACAAAAGCATTAGTGTTGAGTTTTTTAGCTCGGAGAGGAACTTCTGCACAAGTTCAGTGTGAACGTGTGGGATGTGGTTCGAGTTAAAAGTGTTTGAGTTATTTCTATTTTGCATTTCACATTAGTTAATAGTGTGAAAGTCTTCTATTTAGTTAATTTTTGAAATTCTTCTATTTAGTTAATTAAGTCTAATAAAGTGCGGATAAGCACTAATGATTTAGACTTATCTTCCAACTCGTCCTTGTTGATAAGGGTGCTTTTTTAATTAAAGCTATTTTTGGGAGATTAGATTTTTTGCTAAATTAGTATAAAGATAGGAGCAAGATAGAAATTGTAATGATTCAGATTATCTTTTGAAGGACTGAAAGACTAAGTTTTTTGAAGGACTGGAAAACTAAATCAAACTCAGTTTAATGTAATATTTCCGTGCAGATGTGTGTAACATCAGTTGTGGAGGTTACTTGTAAGTTTCCAAAGGAATGTGAAGCAAGTTACATGTGTAAAATGTTGTGTTTGGTGTTCTTCGTTTCTGTTATTTGATGTCAATGATTTGTATGTTTAATTCAATGTTATTGCAGCATTAGGAAATTATGCATCTAGATTGAAATTCGAACATGGTATCAGAGTTGTTCGGTTTAAGATTGTGTAGGAGGGTTTTATGAAAAAACCACACGACCAAATACAGGGAAAATTGCACGAAAGGAAAACTGTAGGATTTTTTGTGATAAAAATTGCGGCCAGTTTGATGTTGAAATCACGTCCTGTTTGTGAAAATCGTAGGTCATTTTTCGAGGAAAATTGTGGCACCCATCAGTGGAAGGAAATTTGCGCAACCATCTAGAGGAAAATCGTGAGTTTATTCGGCTATTAAAACATGTGCCAAAAAAAAGAAGAATAGTAAGGATAAATTGCATGGAATTCACATCCAAATTTGTGTGAAGGAAATCATGGCCAGAGGTCGACCAAATCACAGCTTAAATTCAGGGAAAAATCGCGCACAGGGATTTTTGTAGAAATCGTGTCGTTATTTCTCAATTTAGTTCGTCGACTGAAAGAGTAAAGTCACGAATGGTAAAGTTTTCTTTATGCAAAGGCAAAAACAACAACTAAGGTTTCTGGAGAAGTTTTTGCATGGATTTGTGCAGAGTTTGACAATCTACCAGTGTTTCAAACAATCACTAGGTTAGAGTTGCGGCCAGAGGATGTACAAACCCACAACCTAGGGCTTGTGAGACTACATCTAGGGTTTGCAACAAGCAAACCAAAAGTTTTTTAGAACCAACAGGGTTTGAAAGAATTTTTGTAATGTCCCCTTCTTATTTGTCCTAGATTAATCCCTACAATCACAATTTCAATAATTTAGGATTAGGGAATTGACTTACATGCTATTATTTTTCTTTATTAAGACTCCTCAAGAATGGATCCTGCAATCATCACAAAGAACACCAATGCAATATATATCTATATATAGAATCCATATTAATAAGAGGGTTAGTCCAGTCATATAATAAACTTTTATATTAATAAGAGGGTTAGTCCAGTCATATAATAAACTTGAAATGTAAGCTCAAACATATTCTTTTCATGGAGTAAGAACATGGTTGGCTTGACTCATATGTCAAGTCCAATCCATGTTGAGTTTTGGTCATGGTTGGCTTGACTCATATGTCTAAGTCCAATCCATGCCATTGTTGGCTTGACTCATATGTCAAGTCCAATCCCATGTTGAGTTTTGGTCATGGTTGGCTTGACTCATATGTCAAGTCCAATCTCATGCCATTGTTGGCTTGACTCATATGTCAAGTCCAATCCCATATATTAGTTGGCTTGACTCATGTGTCTAAGTCCAACCTTGATCTACATAGTTGGCTTGACTCATATGTCTAAGTCCAACCTATGTAATCTTTGGGAACATAGTTGGCTTGACTCATATGTCTAAGTCCAACTCATGTCTCCCATTCATTCATTCCATATTCATATTCATCACATTCATATTAACATTTATTTCTATTTTTCTTTTATATATATATATATATATATATATATATATATTCATTTATCTAACATGTTCATATTTATATCCATGTAATCAGCTTTTATCCCATGTCTACATTCATAACTATTCTCATCTTATTATTCATATTCCATATACCTACTGATATATAATAAATGTTATACAAACATTGATGTTAATGCATTTCAATTCTTATTATGTTTATATAAACAACTTCATATTCTATATTCCTTTTAATATATTCCAAATTCATATGATTCCCTATCTAATCTGTGAATAGGAATAGAGTACGTACCTGCGTTTCTATTGCTGACTGATTGTCTTTTATCTGCTGATGAGAATGCCCTCTTATTCCTGTTCGCTGACTGGAATACTGCCCTTTTTAAGACTTATATTTTCTCTGCCCAATGCCCCCCACTACAGACCAATGCTTATTTCATATTTATTCCTCACATCGGAGGTGGTTCCTTCCATATGCTGTGACCCTTTGTAGTGCCGGTTCATGCTGCAATCTCTTGTTCGGCATATTAATAATGATATCTATATTGTATTTAATAATATATATATTGTAGTATGTATTAAAATATTCATAATATCTCTATATTATATTTATTAATTATAGTAATCTTGTATTTAATAATATATATATATATATATATTGTAGTATTTATTAAAATATTATTAATATCTCTATATTATATTTATTAATATTATTGTATATATATATATATATATATATATATATATATATTGTCAATTGGTATTATATATATATATATATATATATATATATATATATATATATATATATATATATATATATATATATATATATATATATAATTTATATATATTTGTATATATTTATATAAATGAAATGTATATTTTATTTATATTACACAACAATTATTATTATCATAATAAGTAATCACTATTGTCAATGATCATTACTATTGTCATTATAATATTATTATATCATTATCCATATGATTTGTAATTAATTCAAATTGTGTCTTGGACCTTATCGGGATATCACAATTTTGCTAGGGTTTAAGGTGACGACTAAGATATAAAACTAGCACCTAGGGTTTGCTAGGACAACAAACTAGGGTTTTTGGAATACCGGCTAGGATTTCATAAACCAGTAGCTAGGGTAAAATCCATGAACCAAGGTTTGTAAATCAATTGCTAAGTTTTTTTCAGGTGTCTTTTGGCACGAAATTTACCTAGTTTATAGCGGTGATGGCTAGGGTAGACCACGGCGAGGGTTTGCAAGTGGATTTGAACCAGTAGGTGACTTTTTGACACAAAATTTAACCAGGTTTGCAAATAGTAAACGTTTGTGGCAAGAGGGTTCTCTCAAAAGGAGGGAGTAGAATATGGTCTGAGATATCTTGGAGATGGTGAAGTGAAGTTGCAAGGGTATACAGGCTCTGTTTGGGCAGGTAGTGCAACAAATAGGAAGAGCACCTTGGGGTGTTTCTTTAGCTTGGGTTCAGGGATGATCTCCTGGTTCAACAAGAAGCAGACTTCAGCGGCACTAAGCACAACAAAGGCAAAGTATATAGCAACTAGATATCACTTCATTCAAGACAGGATTTAGATGGGAGCAGTGAAGCTCCATTATATTTCCACTGATCAACAGGTAGCTGATGGATTGGTGCAGAATTCCTTCCTCGCTAAGAGGGAGTGTTGAGTTTTTTTAGCTCAAAGAGGAACTTCTACACATGCTCGGTGTGAATGTGTGGGATGAAGTTTGAGTTCAAAGTGTTTGAGTTATTTCTATTTTGCATTTCACTTTAGTGATTAAAGTGAAAGTCTTTTATTTAGTTAATTAAGTCTAATAAAGTGCGTATAAGCACTAATAATTTAGACTTATCTTCCAACTCGTCCATGTTGATAAGGATGCCTTTGTAATTTAAGTTGTGTTTTGGGAGATTAGATTTTTAGCTGAATTAGTATAAAGATAGGAGCAAAATAGAAATTGTAATGATTCAGGTTGTCTTTCGAAGGACTGAAAGACTAAGTTTTCCGAAGGACTGGAAAACTTAATCGAACTCAGTACAATGTAATATCTCTATGCAGCTGTGTGTAACATCAGTTGTGGAAGTTGCATGTAAGTTTCTAAAGGAATGTGAAGCATGTTATAGGTGTAAAATATTGTGTCCAGTGTTCTTCGTTTCCGCTGTTTGATTTCAATGATTTGTATGTTTAATTCAATGTTATTGCAGCATTAGGAAATTATGCATCTAGATTGAAATTCCAACAATTAGAAGCAACTGCTTTATGTGCCAATTGGAATGGGTTGGATCTTTGCATTGTCAATGAGTAAAACTTGATGAAGCACCTTCAAAATTGCAGCTTTCAATTACGACCTTGGGAGTTAGTCTTCCACCAATTCAACCAAAGTCAAACAAAGTTCTTTCTAGATTTTGTAGTTGAGGAAATATTAGAATCTAGTATTGCAATAAGTGATAATGCAGTTCACTCTACTCCAAAGGTGAATGAGGGAGGAATTGTTATCACCTATGTAGCCAAGGAACATGTATGCAAAATATTGAAAACTCTGATGAATCTATGCAGAAAATGTTCCTATCAATACCTTTCCCTAAACAAATCTACCAATTTATCTTCTTTGGCCATTTACCTAGGAGACACTCTCATTAAGGCTTGGAGAAGTTTGAAGAAGTTGTTGAACATCCCAAAATGCTTCAACATCCAACACTCTAATTGCTTTTAGGAAAGAATTTCAAAGAGGGGGGACCATCACAATCCCTTTTGTTCTTTTCCCCTGCTCAAAGACAATCTGGCTATTTCGAGGTTGTGACTCAAACTCAGCAATTGAAAACAAGAATAACACTGAACTCATAATAGCAGTTGTAGATATCCAATAGAAGAAGGTCCAAGTCAAAGGAAACACTAGTATTCACATCCAACAATGAAGAGAACTGTTTCAGTGATTAAGAATAACCATTTAGACTGATTTTGCAGGTCCATTGAAACCAGTTCATGGGTTCATTAGGAATATTGACAAACCATCCATATCATATGTTTATGTTGGTCAGGTTTGTTAAAAAAATATAAATATCCCACGTCCAAAGGAAGAAAGAACTTAATTATGTCTTGAGGTAGGAGATATGTTTTGGGGAGGTTGTTCTTTGTGCACAGGTCTATGGAAACTGTCTTGGCCAAGGACATCAACCATGCAACACATAGAGACTCTCTTGGCATGACTTGGCACCCATACCTCCTTATGAGAGCTCTCTATTTTCCATGCATTGCATGAAACTGACATTTGAATCGTACTACAGTTCTTCTCTTTCATTATACCTCCTTATGAGAGCTCTCTATTTTCCATGCATTGCATGAAACTGACATTTGAATCGTACTACAGTTCTTCTCTTTCATTTCCAAGCAAATGGTTTGTTTATCAAATATTCTGAATTTCCCAGTCTTTAAACAAAAAGATTTTGCATATGCCGTGCCAAGGTATTTCCAATCACACACTTCTCTGTTACTGTTCCTATGGTGCATTCTTTGCGCTTCTTTGTCAGTCCTATGACTTTATTAGCTATTTCTCTTCCATTTTGATAAAGTACTACATCCATAGCTACTCTTCTAACAGCTGTATCGATGAGAACAGGTTTAAATTGGTTTATAAGGATCGGTAATAGAGCTCTAGTTTGTTGTCTTAGATAGCTATGAACAATCTTGTTGTTTTGGGGGGTTCATACCAATCTTTCCCAATTACTCAAGATTTATTTTAAAGGTTGGCTTATCTATAGAAATTTCAGGCCATCAACAAATAAGGGGGCTAGATCAAGAAGCTTTAATCATTATCTATCAGTAAGGGCAATTCATTCTCTAAACCTTTGATTCTTTTTAGTCCAACTGATGTGCTCTTTCCCAAAATTATATGGACCATGTGACCCTCACTAGAGAGGTCATATTGTGAGTTTTAACAAAGGCTTAGCATTTTGTAAGGAGTTTTAATGGTAATTCTAAATGGAATGTGCATTCATACTAGTTTTTCCTATGAACCAGGATACAAAGAGAACAATCACAAGTTTCCAATGATGAAAACTCTTTGCTAAGATGTTTTAAATCTACCTTTCAAACCCTTTTTCCTGCAAGAATTAGTCCATACAGGCTTTACAGATAGGGTATGTATTTAAATCTAGTTTTGATGGTCCACTTTCCTATATATGGAGGCAACCATACGAGTAGCATTAAGGAGGAGACACAAAAATTTAGGCAATGGCAGTAAATCCTGTGCAAGTCCTTCTATCATCACCTTATTTTACAAAGGTAGCAAAGAATCAATTCTTGAATATCTTTTATTTTTCAAGGCAGAAACGTGTGGGATGTCCAAAATCCAAATGCTAATCAAATTTATTTCACCTATATGAAGAATGGTGTGTTAAAAGATGTACATGTATCCTAATAGTGCAGCATGTCTACAATTGCATGCTACTAATCCCTTGGTGATTCTTCTGTATATGGGAGAAAATAGAACGCTAAAAACAAAGGTGTTCCTTTGTTGAATGTCTCATCTGTCGTAAGTTCGTTTTCATTTGACAAAGGATCCTAGTTTGTATTTTTACTTCCCTAAAAAATCTTGTGACAAAAAGTAATGACTACATTTCGGTCTACAAGGGAACAAGAATCCTGACCTTTTGACTTATCCCTAATAAAGAACACTTCAGTTGATGTAACTTGTTATTTGACCCTTCTCACCCTTCTCATTACATACTACTATCTTTATTACCCTGGCCTTGGTTCCTAGAACCTTACCAATTTCTATCTCCATTACTGGGGATATTTTTATCAAGATTGGACCTCGAGTAATTTGCAACTTTGTTGGTCCACCTCTTCTTTTCTAAAAGTTGTAGATTACATTCCAAATATTTTCTGAGGTATGGATTTGGGACAGGAGAAGAAAATTTGCTTTCCCTGTTGAAGGATGTTTAACTATTAGCATTATTACCTTCCTAATATTTTCTATCTTATAAAAAGAGGTTTACAGCTTGTTCCACTGTATCAGGTCACAAGTGGCTATAGAAACTCTAATTTGAGTGTATGTCCCAGATTACTTGGTATGTTATTGGCATATTTAAGAATTTCGTAATCAAAAATTCTGTTCTATAATCATATTACTTGAATGGTATTGTTTTCTGTTGACAATATCTTCCCACCTAAACTAAATTCTACATCAAACACATTATTACCATGCACACATGAAGACAAGAGAACGATTGTAATAAAGTTGGCTTGAATTTCCTAACCAAGCATTAGGTATCTCTAATAGGTAAGCCATTGTTGACCTAACAACGCAAATGGAGTAACATGAAGACCATCAAAACTCCTATAGAGCTAACACTTGCATGATCAGTGCCACTTGATGCTTATTCTTGTTCCCATATTGGAAATCAAGCTCACTTTGTGGCTCCACACACTTGCCATGTCATCCTAGTATAGAAACACCGAGACCACTTTTTGTTTGGGAGATAACAACCCTAAAGGAGTACCTAGGCTTGTCTCTCTCTAAATTGATTTCCACAAAATGTTTCGTGTTCTTTACTAGGGTAATAAATAATCCCTTGTAACTCTCAACATAAAAGTCATGGGCAACATATATAACCACAAGTGAACCCCCATTAGATAACTCATGGAAATAGGTTGATTACAACAAGCACTTGACGATCAACAAAATAACAAATGCATCTTAACCTTCACGCTATAGACAGCTTCTCTATGGTTCATGATATGTATCACAAAAAAGCATATAGAGTCTAAGAGACTAAGACAGGTGTAAACTCAACCGTTAGCATAATAAGCACACAAAATCATCACCAAAAGTTGATAAATTTCAAACACAATCCATACTGACACCTCCAAGCATGAAGAAGCTAAGTATATCGTCCCAATGCTAGCCAGTGAGCCACTCCCTTATACTCCTGCAGTTTGCTTCATTCAAAAGAACCTAACTTAATATATGACTCAGTGCAATTTTAGGTGAAAGCTAAGATCATTCCAAAGTTTTTAGATGGTTATAACCTATACTATAGAGTACAGTCAGACACATTGGAGCTAATACAAATTGTTTTACATCATCAATCCAAATTTAAGCACTTTAACGTTTAGCCTTACTCTCCTGTTGATAATCAAATGCCCAACCTGATGATTATAAAATCGTATTGTCTCATAGAGGTGTGTGTGTTGAAAATAATGATTATCAAATACAATATCTCATAGGTGTTGGTGTGTGTGGATGCACATTTGTATGTTTGCGTGTGTGAAATCATGAATGTGTTCAGGTGTATCATTTGCTTCAAACAGGCCATCGTCTTACTTGCACAATATAACCCACGATCTTGTATTGTGGCTTCTTAAGGTGCTAAGTTGCGCTCAGAAGTTAACCAAATTGAAGATAGGCATGTGAATCTGTGATACATCATTGGAAAGCTATTCAAATATGTTTCACGATGGCCTCAATTTGACGCTAGATAATACCTATTGTTTACTTAAGTTCAAATTAGTAGTCTTCAGGATTTCCTAACATTCTTTAGATTCCTGGGCTGTGAAATATGGGCAGACATGTTAAATAAATTTTAATTTATCTTTAGTGTTTAAAATCTTATACTGATAAAGAGGCTTCCATGTGTTGCCATTACAATCTTTAAAGCTTCTTGTTGTTCACAGTTTTAACGTGTAACGTTCTAGGTGCAATTGTGTATATTTTATATGACCGTCCCTTGAACCATCCCCTGACATCATAGGAATACTCTCCAATCATCCTGAAAAATTGTCCCCAAACCCCTGAACCTGGGCAGAACCTTGTTTTTTGACCTTCATGTGAAAGGAATTCAACTGTACGCAAAAAGAATTACAAATTTAGGGTTAACCTGAGACATCTCAAACTCAGTCTTATCATATTCTGCCTCGAGTTCAAATTTTTAATATAATTGATGTGCTACTTCTAATCTGCTTAAGCAACATGGCATATTCTCTGCGTCTTTTTTTGTATAAAGGGGCCCAATATCATGTACACACAGCATTAATTCTCCAGTCCAGCATGTGGTACTCTTGTCGAAATTTCAGATCCGCTCCTCATTCTGCAAAAAAAAACTATGAGGCCTTATTTTATCCTCATTTCTGAATAAAGTTTTATATTATTGGTGACCTGCATTATGCAAAACATAACTATGATGTTATTAATATTGCTAAATTCCATTGAATTTGAATGCTATCTATAAAGATTGCTTAAAAATTGACAAATTCCATGCTGATAGTTTTCAGAAAAAATCTAAATCCCTAATTTGAATGCAACACCCGGTCGCTCAGATTCAGCTAGGTGCCTGCCCGCATCAAAATTGCACTTGGCCAAAATCTAGGACCTGATGTTACTCTCCCAACGGAGGAGGCAGAGAATATGCATAGCCGACTGTGTAGTATAATAACAATTATACTAAGCATTTAATTTAGAGAAGATTAGCATTTAAAGTAACATAATAGATAGCGTAGCCCGTTTGACGTCATTAAAGTTAGCGAAATTGAGAGGTCATTAGAGTTAGCGAAATTTAGCTGACCATAACCAGAGATACGAGATTATTTAAAATTCCGCATTGAAATTGAATTTGTAACATACTTGTTCCTTCCAGCTATTAGGCTCTTTAACACACTCCGTCAGGGCTGACGGAATTCTACCACTCTGTTTTTCAGACACAAATCCTCCGTCTTTCTTGGCCTGCATTTTCAGGAAAACAAAAAATTACAACACAATCGAATTGAATGAAGCATAATCTGGTATAAGTGTTTTATGTGATAATTGACCTCTTGTTCCATTGATGGAGGAGATCCTTCAGCCTCCAAATTTGTCGTAATAAACTGAGTGCCACTAATTTGGGCGAGGATAAATCAGAGTTCGTTGAGAAGAAAGAGAGGGGGGCAACGAAAGCAGATGATGTTGCTGCTGCTCTAGTATTGCGTTTCCTGTTTTATTCGGAATGCGCTCTATTTCCCCAACCACGGAACTGTTGTGGGTTTTGGTTGTTTGTTTTATAGAGTAAGAGGGACAAGTGCCACCATCTATGTCCCTAGTATCAAGAGGGGAAAATACAACTTCTTCAAGATAATCTGGTGTGATGTTCGAATGTCTTGGGTCTACATGTAATAATAAGTATAAAAGTGCATATTTTTATTTGAAATTTGGTTTATGATCTTATTTTAGTATATTTTAATTATTATTTTTTCTTAGAAATTAGTTTTGATTGATAGATTTCTCACTCACTATTTTGGATTAGATTTTTCACGATTGTGGATCTAAAGTTCAAACTTCAAATTTAAACACTGTCAACTTTTTTATTAGTTGTGAACCAACCTAACACATGTTTGTAAGGATTTGTGTATGTTGTTGTATTTAAGGATATTCATCATTCATTTCGAAAATAATGAGGCAATTATTCAAAAGCATTATTAGAGGGCATTCTTGATACATCTATTGTAGAATATTGGAGCATCCATCAACATGTATCATCCTCGGCATATTGCATGATTGCATATTTTCTTAGATCATGGTTCAGCATCGTAAAATTGATCTGCCTTAAGGGCTTGGCAAGTTCACAAATAGTTTTTAAGACACCACCCCAACTTCAAAATATAGGGGACAGTGGGCTAAGGTAAATATGTTGCAATCATCCATTTCCTCTGAGTTCACTTATTTGGGTCCAAGTTCAATTTTGTACACTAGATTAGTCTCGTAGGAGCAAAGATTAATTATGCATGCATATATCTAAACCAAAACAATGCATAATCAATTTATAGATTCTAAGGCATTTGTCTAATCAAAGCCCTGATTTCTAGCATATAGGCGAATCAATTCATGGCATCTACAATAACATATTCCACCATCAAGATATGAGCTAAGTATTACATTTAATTTAATATATTCATTGTGCATTTATTATTCCAATCCTAGCTTTAAATTTTAATTGTATTTATTATTATTGAATTATTTATCCTAGATAAATTGTAGTGAAAGCATATTATTTTCGTTTCATTTATTAGTGAACCCACCTTTCCTACACTCCTGTCATATTCCCCCACGATCATATTCAACAGATGTCTCCAATCGCCACATCTCTTGGGCGGTTAAAACTCCCTCGTGGGTTTTTAAAGGAGAACTTTCCCTCCTCCAAAAGGCAGCGATCAACATACACTTCTCTCTGCCATAGGAAATAACAAGAGCAACACCATATACAGCAAAGAGAGTAATTCCAAGACTCTGCAGCAGCCAGACACCATACACAGTAAGGTACGCCATGATGCTCTTACTCCATTAATAAATACTTGATCTAATTTGTATGCATATGCCTTTGCATCTAATGAATAATATATTATGATTTCTGATAATAACTGTGTAAAAGATGTCTTGATTCAGATTCAAATAGGCATTAGGATTAGTAATTGCATTTCATGATTTAGTACTCTAAATTGGCTCATTATATTACATATATAGGAATGTTATGATCTTAAAGTTGAATCGCATATTAGAGTAATTCCAAGTTATGCAATATGTTATTACTATATTATATGTTGTTTAAACTTCATGATATGATAAGTATAAACTCTTAGGAAATACAATGTTAGATGTTACATAAGATAAGAAATATTGTTGATGAAACATATAAGATTAACATATAACCTCATATGAGATGGTGAGTTTGAGATGTATAGTAGCCAACATGGGTATGTTTTGTCCCTTGTCTCAGTAGGTGCAATGGCACCCCTTGGACAAGTGGAAAGTGGCCCTTGTCTCAGTAGGTGCAATGGCACCCCTTGGACAAGTGGATATGGCCCTTGTCTCAGTAGGTGCAAAGGTACCCCTTGGACAAGTGGAAGTGGCCCTTGTCTCAGTAGGTGCAATGGCACCCCTTGGACAAGTGGATATGGCCCTTGTCTCAGTAGGTACAAAAGGTACCCCTTGGACAAGTGGAAGTGGCTTTTGGCTCCAGTTGGTGAAGAAGTCACCCCTCGTGCCAAAGGATTAATAGTGGACCCATGATTGGCCAAAGGGCATCCTTTCACCTCATCTCATATGAAGTTAAGAGTTAATGCATGGATAGTGATGATAAATATATATATACTGATAGAGATCATGACATTAACGATAAAGAATATCATAGTGAATCTAAGAGGAATATATGAAATATAAGTGATAGAGAATGCGTATTGAAAGTAATCACAAAGATTATGGATACAAGATAGAAAATGATAATTGATGTTAATTATTGAAAATCTAAAGGCAATCTTCTTATGTGATTGAATATATCATTTATCTATTGCTATAATTGAAATTAAGAAAGTTTGGTATAATAACATTCTCTTTACAAGTTGGAAATGTGTTCAAAGTTTTGAAAATGTTGACTTGTGACAAGGGGACATTACAGTGGTATCAGAGCGGTCTTCCTGCCATCCTGTGAAGTAATCTTATGCAAGCATACACTAGAAGGAACCGCCAACTACTAGAAGAAAAAATGAACAACGAAATGAGGGCCTTCATGGAAGCCACTACCAAGGCCATGATGGAACAAAATGAAAGAATCACCAAAGCCATGATGGATCAAGGTGAAAAGACAACCCAAATGATTTTAGAGGCACTCCAAAAGGTGGGTGACACTACGGATCATCCAAAAACCCACTCAACCAATGGAAAGGAAGTAGCCTCTAACCAAGCTGAAAACAGTAATTCTTCATTAAGCACACGAGTTCCACTACCACCCTTCTTACCAAGCGAAGACAATCCAATAATGACAAATGACATCATCCAAGAGATGAGCACTGAAGACATGATTAGAGCCTATGCAAACTTAGATCCCGAACTAAGAAATCTTGTATCCTTCAGTGAATTTAGCAACTCCAAAAGGAATGAACTAGCAAGAAAGGAAAAGAGACCCATCAACAAAGATTTGAAGCAAAAGACTAATAAAGTAATCCTTCCCAACTTTGATGGGACAAGTAAAATCACTCCGCGTGCATGGCTAGAAAAATTAAATGATTATTTTCAACTTAGTCCCATGACCAAAAAAGATGCCCTTCAATTCGCCATTCTACACTTAGAGGGTTTGGCGTACGAATGGTGGCATCATGGAAAGCACACACAAGATCATGAAACCGTTAAATCCTATGAGGAATTTTCTAAAAGGTTCCTTAAGAAATTTGAACGCAGGCATCCTGAGCAAGATTTTAAGGACTTAACCCAAGTAAGGCAAAGAGGGACAATGGACGAATATGTGAATGAATTCGAGGAAATAGCCCTTCGAGTTTCAGGGATGGAGAAGGGGAGGCTTACATTTCTATTCATCCAAGGCTTGAATGAAAGACTAAGAGGATTAGTGGGCACACTTAAACCCACTACACTTGATGATGCCATAGAAATGGCCACCCAACTAGAACAAAACCAAACCCCTCAACCATTTACTAAACCCTTCCATAAGAAAGGAAGGTTTGATAAGACATACCACCGCAAAGATGAGAGGAAGGATAAAAAGCTATGTTTTACATGCGGAGCACCATGGACACTAGGACACCTATGTCACAAGCTACAAGATTTAAAAGAGAAAGGGCTATGTTTCAAATGTAAAGATAAATGGGAACGAGGTCACAAATGCGGGCAAGCTCGCATCATTGAAGCCTTAACCTATGAAGAGGAGGAAGAAAATCCGATAAAAAGGAGAAGGTATGAACCTGAAGAGAAAGTCACCCTAGCTGCTATATCTAAGGTATCTAAACATCATCCATTTAGAATTAGGTGCCACCTAAATGGTAACAAAATTATAGCTTTAGTAGATAGCGGAGCTACTCACAACTTTATAGATGAGACTTTAACCAAAAGAATGAAGCTAAACCCCCAAGAATTTGAAGGATTTATGGTATCCCTAGCAGATGATTCCACAAAAGAATGCTCAAGAATGCTACCACAATTAGGATTATCCATAGGGAGACACCCCTTCCAAGATGACTTCTATGTGGTAAACATGGGAAACATGGATATGATTTTAGGCATGCTATGGCTGCACTCCCTAGGTAAAGTCACCATAGATTTTCCAAAATTAGAACTCTCTTTTAAAAAGCAAGGAGGAAGGATCACCCTTCATGGGCTATCTGATGGGTCACCTAGAGTTATCTCATACAAACGAATGGTGAGAACTTTTAGACATAATCAAATAGAATGGGCAGCCCAATGCATGATCCTAGACAAGTCAACTCCATTAGGGCAAAACATTCACATAGATATTCAACCTATCCTAAGAAAACATAAGAAGGTATTCGATGACATACCATCGGGTTTGCCTCCCAAGCGGGGTTTTGAACACATAATTGAGATGGAAAGAAATGCAAAACCTGTTATTACTACCCCCTATCGACACCCCCAAAAATTCAAAGAAGAAATAGAGAAGACCATTAATGAACTCCTAGCAATGGGCCATATACAACCAAGTTCTAGCCCTTTTGCCTCATCCGTAGTACTTGTGAAAAAGAAAGATGGCACTATGAGGATGTGCATTGATTATAGAGCCCTAAATAAACAAACCATAAAAAATCGCTATCCAATCCCAAGAGTAGATGAACTAATTGATGAGTTACACGGGGCTAAGTACTTCTCTAAGATTGATCTTCGCTCCGGGTATCATCAAATAAGAATGAGGGAAGAGGACATACCCAAAACAGCGTTCTGATGTCATTATGGTCACTTCGAGTTCCTGGTTCTACCATTTGGGCTAACCAACGCCCTGACCACCTTCCAATCTTGTATGAACCATACCTTCCGAAAACAACTCCGAAAATTCCTCCTAATTTTCTTTGATGACATACTAATTTACAGCAAGACGTGGGAGGAGCACCTTAAGCACATAGAGGAAGTATTATCCATACTTGAGCAAAAGTCCCTTTATGCCAAAATCTCCAAGTGCGAGTTTGGGATGGAAGAAATCTTGTATTTAGGGCACAAGATTAGTGCAGAAGGTGTCAAGGTTGATGAAGAAAAAATTAAAGCCATAAAGGCATGGCCTAGACCAAAAACTCTAACCCAACTGCGAGGATTTCTAGGGCTCTGTAGTTACTATAGGAGATTTGTAAAGAATTTCTCCCGGATAGCAGCTCCCTTGTCAGACCTAACAAAAAGGGGATTATTTCAGTGGAATGATGCAGCAGGGAGAACATTTGAGGAGTTGAAACATGTCATGAGTACATGTCTGGTTTTAGCTATACCTAACTTCTCCCTGCCCTTCGAGTTGGAATGTGATGCCTCTGGTGAAGGAATTAGGGCGGTACTAATGCAAAATAAGCATCCCATAGCATTCGAGAGCTGCAAGCTGACAATCGCAGAGAGACTTTACTCTACTTACGACAAAGAAATGTTGGCAATCATGCATGCTTTAGCCAAGTTCCGACAGTACCTAGTATGTGGAAAGTTTACAGTCCGGACGGATCATAACAGCTTGCAGCATTTTCTAAAACAGCGTGATCTTAATGATAGGCAACAAAAATGGGTGAGTAAAATCCAAGCCTATAATTTTGACATCACTTATGTGAAGGGGAAAAATAATGTGGTTGCCGATGCACTCTCTCGAAGACCTTTCATATGTGCCATGACAAGCATTTCACCAGATTGGAAAAACATCCTCATAACCGACTATGCTAAGGATCCTCTCACCATAAGTATACTTGAGGGTAACTTACCAAATGATGAATTCAAAGTCCAAGATGAACTTTTACTCTATAAGAATCGGGTTTATGTGACAGCTGAATCTAAGATAAAAGGGAAAATCCTTAGAGAATTCCATGATCAACCTCTAGCCGGACATCAGGGTTATTACAAAACCTACAAGCAGGTTAGAGAAAGGTTTGCGTGGAAAGGACTAAAGAAGGATGTGTTGAAACATGTGCAAGAGTGTGATACTTGTCAAAGGAACAAGGTGGAACAAACCCATCCAGCAGGGCTACTACAACCCTTACCCATTCCGCAACAAAAATGGAGTAGTATATCCATGGACTTCATAACTGGCCTGCCAAGAGCACAGGGCAAAGATTGTATATATGTGGTCATAGATAGACTCACAAAGTATGCACATTTCATGGCTATCACTTCTGAATATAAAGCCCCTCAAGTAGCAGATATGTTCTTTAGAGAAATTTTTAGACTCCATGGTTTACCCCACACCATAATTAGTGATCGTGATAGCCGTTTCATGAGTTCCTTCTGGCAAGAATTGTTTAAATTATCTGGAACGGAATTGACCCCCAGTACTAGTTATCATCCACAAACGGATGGTCAAACCGAAATTGTGAATAAATGGATTGAGGGATACTTACGAAACTATGTCACCGGGCACCAGAAGGCGTGGATTAAGTGGTTACATCTGGGTGAATATTGTTATAATACAACACATCACATGTCAATCGGTATGAGCCCTTTCAAAGCTATATACGGATATGAAGCTACTTCATTTGGAAGCCTAATTTTCCAAGAAAGTAGAGTTCCAAAAGCCAAGGATTTTGTTCAGCAACATGAAGACATTATGAGAGTTCTCAAAGATAATTTACATCATGCTCAAAATCAACAGAAAATATATGCCGACCGGAAACGAATAGAAAGGACATTTGAGATAGGAGACAGAGTATTTCTAAGATTGCAACCCTATAAACAATCTTCCATAAAATCTAGTGGTGCCGAGAAGCTTAAACCCCGATTCTATGGGCCTTATAAGGTACTAAGGAAAGTTGGAGAAGTAGCATATGAATTAGATTTGCCTTTGAGTAGCAAGATCCACAATGTATTTCACGTCTCCCGACTTAAGAAAGTACTTGGTCAAAAGATCACCCCAAGTGAGGAATTGCCTCCTCTCGATGATGAAGGACAATTAGTCCTAGAACCAGAAAAAATATTAAGCAAAAGAGAGAGAAAATTAAGGGGTCGAACTAGCATAGAGTATCTCATCAAATGGAAAGGATTAACCATAAGTGATGCTACTTGGGAAGAAGAGGATATTCTTGATCATCCAAATCTTAATTGCTTGAGGACAAGCAATCTTGAGTAGGGGGGACTGTCATATTCCCCCACGATCATATTCAACAGATGTCTCCAATCGCCACATCTCTTGGGCGGTTAAAACTCCCTCGTGGGTTTTTAAAGGAGAACTTTCCCTCCTCCAAAAGGCAGCGATCAACATACACTTCTCTCTGCCATAGGAAATAACAAGAGCAACACCATATACAGCAAAGAGAGTAATTCCAAGACTCTGCAGCAGCTAGACACCATACACAGTAAGGTACGCCATGATGCTCTTACTCCATTAATAAATACTTGATCTAATTTGTATGCATATGCCTTTGCATCTAATGAATAATATATTATGATTTCTGATAATAACTGTGTAAAAGATGTCTTGATTCAGATTCAAATAGGCATTAGGATTAGTAATTGCATTTCATGATTTAGTACTCTAAATTGGCTCATTATATTACATATATAGGAATGTTATGATCTTAAAGTTGAATCGCATATTAGAGTAATTCCAAGTTATGCAATATGTTATTACTATATTATATGTTGTTTAAACTTCATGATATGATAAGTATAAACTCTTAGGAAATACAATGTTAGATGTTACATAAGATAAGAAATATTGTTGATGAAACATATAAGATTAACATATAACCTCATATGAGATGGTGAGTTTGAGATGTATAGTAGCCAACATGGGTATGTTTTGTCCCTTGTCTCAGTAGGTGCAATGGCACCCCTTGGACAAGTGGAAAGTGGCCCTTGTCTCAGTAGGTGCAATGGCACCCCTTGGACAAGTGGAAAGTGGCCATTGTCTCAGTAGGTGCAATGGCACCCCTTGGACAAGTGGATATGGCCCTTGTCTCAGTAGGTGCAAAGGTACCCCTTGGACAAGTGGAAGTGGCCCTTGTCTCAGTAGGTGCAATGGCACCCCTTGGACAAGTGGATATGGCCCTTGTCTCAGTAGGTACAAAAGGTACCCCTTGGACAAGTGGAAGTGGCTTTTGGCTCCAGTTGGTGAAGAAGTCACCCCTCGTGCCAAAGGATTAATAGTGGACCCATGATTGGCCAAAGGGCATCCTTTCACCTCATCTCATATGAAGTTAAGAGTTAATGCATGGATAGTGATGATAAATATATATATACTGATAGAGATCATGACATTAACGATAAAGAATATCATAGTGAATCTAAGAGGAATATATGAAATATAAGTGATAGAGAATGCGTATTGAAAGTAATCACAAAGATTATGGATACAAGATAGAAAATGATAATTGATGTTAATTATTGAAAATCTAAAGGCAATGTTCTTATGTGATTGAATATATCATTTATCTATTGCTATAATTGAAATTAAGAAAGTTTGGTATAATAACGTTCTCTTTACAAGTTGGAAATGTGTTCAAAGTTTTGAAAATGTTGACTTGTGACAAGGGGACATTACAACTCCCTAGTGTTTCATCCTTAAGGTTTATTCCTTCCCCAATAGGTTTTAGATCTTAGATTTGATATTTCTACTTCTTATACATTTATTAAGATTTGATTAGGATTTGGATTTACTCTTTATCCACATTCCATTGCTATTTTATTGCTTAGGGTTTGGACTTCATTGTTGACATCTCTTTGATATTTACCCACCTACCCTTTGATTGTGCATTATTATTGGATCATTTATCATGTATCCTTTTGAGTCTTTGCCTTGTGATTATTTTCACGCATATATCAAGGATTATAAACTATTTTCACACTTCGTTGATTCCTATCCTTTGATCCTTCGTGTTATTGCATCATTTTTCCATGTTGATCATGCATCTTGTTCCATGCATGAATTGTTTTCATGCCTAACTAGATTCTCCTCCTTCATGGACCTTATTAGTAATTTTCCATCTATCCTTGAGGATTTTAATTCATTTATATACACGATGCATGATGATTATTCCCCTTGTGTGATGGGTGATGATGAGGTAGTTGCACATTCTAGTGACACATCTAGGGATGATGCTCTATGTGATGAGGTTATACCCCCCTTATATATTCATGATGTTGTTGCACCTTGTGGTGCTATTCTTTCTATGTGTCATGATAGCCCTCTTTTTATACCCTTAAATTCATATTCCTTTAATGATCCATCTTATGTGAAGTCCAAGGATAGTATCTTGTGTGAGTTACTCTCTTTCATACAAAATGATGATATATCTTATGAACATATATTGTATACCTCTCATGTGAGCTTTCCTTGTTCACTCATGAGTTCTCATACTTGTGCTTCTCTTCCTTCATCTTGCCTTGAGGATCCTAGTGATGTAGATATACCAAATTTATCTTCTCATATGGTTACTAGCTCATCTTGCCTTTCTTGTGGCTCTTGGTCCATTGATGATATGTTTAGTGAGGAGTATAGTGATATTTCTTTTATCTTCCCATGATGAGGTTGAGTTGATTCTTTGATTCATGATGATTAAGTTGGGTCCACTTTGATTAGAGTGTCATTTATATAATAAGTTTACAAGCGGTATATTCTTGTGTCAAATTTAGCTTATAACCTTATTCTATTAGTCTTTGTCATCGCTTATCCTTAGAAATGAATCTTGATCATCAGATTTCTCATTTTCTACCCTAGATTAGATTTGTAGGTGTAGAATTGACCCATGTCATTTTCATGGTTGTGGATCAAAACCTTGAACTTTTAAAATTCAAATTTCGCATTTAAACCTTACAAATCTTTTCACTAGTTCATTGTGAACTGACCTAGCACATGTTTGTGAGGAGTTGTGTCGTGTTGTATCTAAGGATATTCATCATTCTTTTTGAAATTAATGAGATGATTATAAAAAAGCATTGTGAGAGAGCATTCATGATACATCCATAACAAAATTATCAAAGCATACATGAACATACATCATCCTAGGCATATTGCATGCTTGCCTATTTTCTTTAATTGGTTCATCATCGTCAAACCAGTCTTCCTAAGGGGCTTAGCAAGATCTCCTCACTTAGCAAGTTCACAAATGGTGTATTTAGACACCACCCAACTTCAAACATAGGTTTAGTGAGCTAAGGTGAATATGTTACAATCATCCATTCCTTGCTAGTTCACATATGCAAGTCATGTAAGTGCCTGGAAATAAACAAGCATAATTGGCAAGTCTCATGATGTAACATCCACATTCTAAAAACATCATAAAATTAGAAAATTTATGATAAAGTAACTTAACAAGGTAAAAATGAGAGAGAAATTCTTCTTTTATTCAACATAATAATCAAGTAACTACAATTACAAGATTTTTCATTACAAAATAGAATAAACCATATTGTCTTTCTCAAGAACAATGTTTACAAAAGTAAATCAATTACAAATCACAGCATTAGATAATGTTTTACATAGTCTCAACAAGTCTCAAAGATATACTGCATCCAGAAATCTGACATCTTTATCACAAGCCTCGGCATGTCTTCTGCTAGAGAGAGAGAGTATCTTTCCAATGATTTACCTCCATCCATAGACCAGCAGTCTCCCACACATCTTCCACATAGGAAGTGGCCCTACCCTTCACAAGGAATATAGACCAAAGGTGACCAATGGTAATTTGCCTTTCTGAGTACATAGTGTTGTATCCTACACAACTCTATCAACCATACAACCCTAGATACCCTCTAGCTAAGTATGATTTCTGATACGTTGTGCAATCCAAATATAGTGAACCGACAATGCATGTAGAGACATGCATTACTATGGCCATAGTTTCAATATAAATTGATGTTCGCAATGAATGTTATCGTAATGTTCACTGACCCCAACTCGACTTGGATACTATCATATTCCTATAGTTTGACTTGGTCAATTTATATAGTCATGACAACTTCAATGTTCTAGCCTTCATGACTTAGACTAGTTTTTAAACACGGTCATTATTCCATAGATCTCATGGATTTACTTTTATACAAGAATATCCCTTTGCATCCTTCCATTACCTAGGTTCCTTGACTTATCGACTCATATTTAAACCTAAGTTGATTTGTAAATAATCTAATAGTTTAATCAAACCAAGGATAAACTCTATCGATAAGGACACATCATCCTTTCGACAAGTACATGAATTGAACTTTATTATTTATGGTGCTCGACCTTCTTTGTCGACCCATATAGAAATAGCTAAACAAGTTGTAACCTAAAAAGGTACATTTAATACTTAACCCTACTGGGTCAATCTAGGGTTTGTTCTTCCTTTTTCATGATAATGGAATATTGAACAATCAATTCTAGAAAGAATAGTGTTCAAGTAAAGATTTTTTCTTTAGTCTTCTATCGACTTAAAGGTCGTTTCAACTTCCAAACAAGTCTACTTTAAAATATATGAGAATACCTCGATAGTATTATTGCCAAACAATTCAACTCCAATTCTAAGCTTCACCCAAGTTTAGTTGGACCCTAATTGGTTGACAGTCTAATCCCAGTAGATATCCATTTGAATTCATGTTTAAAGTTCTTCTCCTTTTGCATACTGAACTATTTAGAGTCAAATGTAAATGAGTGTTCTCTTTTAAATAGATGAAGGGACACCAATTCTCTTTAAACATCCCTAGAGCAAAGGATTCTCCTAAAATATTAATATCCATTTGAAAACTAAAGTTTTCTAAGAGCAAATGAATACTATTTTTGAGATATCTTAAGTTTTGCAAATTCTTCTCTGTCAAGTAAGAATAAACATTCGTAGTAAGAGTACTTGCCTCTTTGTTATCAATCTATTTGGAGATCACGAAGGTTTAGTATAAAATTTCCCTATTGGGTTGAGTTTAGGTTTTTGGTCTATCCTATTCCATCATAATGGAATAACAACCTAGATTCTCATAATATAATAACAAAAGATTAATCCTAGGTATTAATCCATCTTACGGGGTCAATTCTAGTTTCCACAACTCTAGGACTAGGAAATAAATCATTTTCCAAAGTTTATTAATACAAAGAGATCTTACAATCCTTTAAGACAAGGATATATCTCTTAAGAATATTTACTACAACCTTCTAGTTTCATAGAGTCTAGATTGTTGACTTTGTTTTGATATCAATGATACAAGGACAAGTATGTAATAATAATAATATCATCATATCTTAACGGACAAAAATGTTTCTCACATCAGGAAAATATATACCAATCCCAAAGTAAACTCAATAATACGAGTGAGTATTTTTGTTCAACTCCAACTATAGTTTGCTTCTACGAGTCGACAATTCCTACAATAAGATATCACTGAGCACATGGAGTGCCTTGATCATAAAATAGTATGTGATAACTAATTCGTAGGAATTCTTATAAATAGCAAACCTATACTCTCATATATCAAAATGATTTTTACTATACCAAAGAAAGTCAGTAATATGATAGGGAGAAAAGATAATCATTATTAAAATGATTGACTAGAGTCTTTGAAAAGTACTCCATACAGATGAATGATCATGCTTGTATTGTCTTAGAAGTGTTACAAATCAACTTCTTAAGAAATCTTATAAATATACAAATGCATATGCCATTCCCCATATTACAGACACAATAAAAACCTATCCATCTATCTAAAGACCAAAATGCAATATTTTCCAAGCAAAACAAAGGCTTGCGACATAGTAAGAATCATTATATGACTACAACAACATGTTAAACTCTAAGCTTTGATCTTGTTATCCTTTATGGGCATCAGCCTTAAAAAACCAATGTAGCAATTTCTATGTTCTGAAAGATAACAAAACATTGAACCGGCATAGTAAAATGATATAGAAACTATACGAGAGGAAAGGAACCTGAATTAACAAGTTATGGAAGACCCTACGTTGGACCAAGTTTGAGTGTTATGAGCTATTCTTGCCAGCAGTCGAATCCTTCTGCCTAAAGTTAAATGCTTTCAAACGTCCTCATTCTTTCTGAGATTTCACTCCCAAGCTTTTCTCCTAATCGTGTATTCTCTGATTTTTCTTTTACCTCCTATCTCTCTTATTCTTTTTTTTTTCATCCACCCCCTATTTCGAGGTAACTTCGTTATATAAAGATATACCCTTTTTGACTCAGCCACATCTAGAAGATAATAAAGAACCATTAAGCAAAGTTGAAACTACTTCCCTGAATTTTGCAAAAAACTTCCACTAAAGATTCTTTATAGGAGTCAATCTAGCCGATAAGGAAATAATCGTGGTGGTATGTCATACCACTCTCTCGTCATAAATCGACTAACAAACCTAAAGGATAAGTAATGATACAGTTATATCATCCTCCTCAAAACTATGGCACCTCTAACATAAGTTTGATCATATGCTCCTACAAAACAGTGTCCACAACTCTATTTGTGAGTCATACTTGCCCACGCCTATTTGTTATTAACTCTCCACTACAAATTAGTTAGAACAAATTCCCTTTTTATTCGATTGAACTCTACTAAAGATAACTTAGGTGGCTCAAGCATGCCAACACCAAGAAAACACATCTCGATGTTTCGTTAAACCATAACTAAGTATTTATTAAAACAACTTCATTTAGAATGTGAGGGCTCCATTATACCGTTAGTTATCTCTTGAGTAATTAAAACCACTACTCCAAGTTGTTAAAAACCCCTCTAACAAAATAGTAAACATAATAATAATAAAAATAATCCTTGACGATATTTAAACTTTGATCAAAACATGTTAATAATAATAAGTCGAAAGGCTTATGAGTAATGTGATAGGGTCGAGCTTGTCTCCCCTTCACAGACTCTTATTAAATCACGTCGACTTGACTTGACGAGATCGTCGTAAGACGTTAAATGTCGATAATAAAACACTAAGTGACTTAAAAGTAATAACATAACTTTTTTATGACAATGACGTCGTAACTTTTACGTTAAACATAAATTATCACAGTTCTACTCAGATGACGTCGTTTACTTCACAAACGACTATGATGTCATACTACAACTTGAAAAGATTTGAAATATATGGACTACCTGTCGATTGGGTTCAAAAGTAAACTGACAAGACAAGGCTTACCTCTCACAACACATTAGTTCACACTTTTGTTACACATCATACTCGTATTGGAAAATAGACCACTCGTAACCCGAGGTCTATATCTCTATCCTCGAAAGATACTCTTTCTCTCTCTTCTTCGAGAGTCATTTGAAAATCTATATTCCTGTTTCAACTTGCAACCAAACAAATTATGATCAGTGCATCATGACTTAAATAATAAATCAAATCTCATAAGCAATTATTAAATTGATATAAACATAATCATTTTCATAATTTTGTAAATGACAATCAATACAAACCATGTCTTTTCTTGGCATTAATCTATAACATCACAATAGATTTACTTATGTCCCAGTAAAAGTGAAAACTTTAGTAAGACAAAAATTGGGGATGTAACATATCCTTCCCCTAAAGATTCATCGTCCTCGATGATATAAAGTATCAAAATGCAACTAAAAAGCAAGTTCATTGTTTTCAACTGGTAACAACATTAAATAAATGCATAAACTTTTGGTAAAATTCATGGTAATCCTCCCATGTAGCATTATCCTTTGCATATTGGTCCCACTGGACCTAGCACTACATAACCTCTACGTTACACAAGCATTTCTTGCAAACTTCAAGCATTTAAGAAGCTCGATTATAACCATTTCTATGTTCTGTACTTGTAAAACATTCTAAGAATATAATATTCATAAATTATATAAATATATTTTTAATATATGAATCACAAAAAGCATTATGCCCCCTGGCACTAACTAGTAATAAATTGATTCTTGAAATCAATAAAATTTATAACCTTAAAAATTTAGAAGGGTCCTTTATACTTAGGAACTGGTTTGGAATACATTCCATACTTTATGAAACTTTTTTTGGGATTTGACCCTCAAAAGAACTTTTTTCTTTTTTTCTTTTTTTTTCAAAGAATTGTCTTGGTGTATGCTTAACATCAATGTAAATTTTCTATTTATTAATGGTTTCCACCAATCTTTTCTAATTATTTTAATTTGTTTATCCATTTCTGACAACATTTCTAGACTAATGTTAATCCTATCTTCTATCTTACCCAACTTATAGGAATTCGGCATCATTCTTGTCCAATGTTTCAATTCAAGCCATCTTAATAGCAAAAAGTTAGGTATTGTTATAAAAAAAATTCCACAAGTGATAAGTAGTCTCCCCACTTATATTGCTGATCCATGCAATACATTCGCAACAAGTCTTCCAAGACCTGGTTAACTCTCTCAGTTTGCCCATCGGTTTCAGGATGATAAGTTGTACTAACATTGAGTTTAGTCCTTAGCGTAGAAAGCAAAGTTTGCCAAAACCTTGATGTTACACATGCATCTCTATCCGAGATAATATTTTTAGGGAAGCCATGCAATCTAAGCACATCTTGCACAAATTTGTGAGCTAACACTAGTGCTCCATTAGTCAAATTCCCTGGTATAAAATATGCTACCTTTGTGAGTTTATCAACCACAACTAAATGGCATCGTGTCTATTCCTAGACATAGGAAGACCTTGTACAAAATCCATACTAGTAACTTTCCATTTCCACTCTAGCATATCATGTGGGTACAACAATCCTACGGGTGTTAATGTTCTGCTTTTTACCCTTTGGCACTCCAGACAACTTGCTACAAATCTCGCAGCATCGTTCTTCATTCTTTTCATGAAATTAAGAGGTTTAACATCCGCTAGAAGTTTGGTTACTCTAGGATGTCTGGAGTATGGTGCGGTAAGAACTTCTTTCCATACTAGATTCCTTAATTCAACAAAATTAGAAACACATATTCTTCCTCTAAAACTCAATAGTTCGTCAGTCTCAAAATGAAATCTATCATACCTTGAATCTTTAAGATTTACCATAAGAGATTGCTTAACTTGCTCATCATGTATAGGTACACCCCTTAATCCTTCTCCCAAGGCATCAGTTTTTCCCTCAAACTGTCCTTCAGGACAGGAATTCACAGAATTGGTGTTGTAATTTCTCTTAACCATTGCAGAATTACTTGCACATAATGATAATGTTCTCCTTCATTATTAAAATAAATAAGTATATCTTCCAGAAAGGCTAGAACAACTTGTCTAAACAATCTCTAATCAACTATTCATGGGATTCATGAATATGACAGAGGCAAAAGGCAACACTGCAAACTCATAGTGCCCATTTCTTGTCCAAAAAGTTGTTTTATGGTTATCCTCATCTTTCAATTTTAACTGATGATATATTGATCGCCAATCAATCTTTGAAAACACTGTAGCTCCACGCATCTAATCAAAGAGGTCATCAATACGTGGTGAAAGATATTTGTTCTTTATCATTGCTTTAATGAGCATACGATACTAAATACACAATTGTGGAGTTATGTTCTTTTTCTTGACAATGATAACTAGTGCACTCCATGGTGAAATATCGGATCTAATCAACCTTTAGCCAATAATTCTTATAATGGGGCTTTGATTCCAATAATTCTATAGCTGTCATAAGGTAAGGTACTTTTCTAGGTAACTCATCCCAAAAATCTAGGAAAGTTCTAAGGCAAGCCTATCCTTTGCTTCCTTTTAGGGTCTATGGTTTCAGGATTTCCATTACTCACTCTATATTCTTGGTGATTTTCCTTTTTCATCCCATGAGAAATCTCATTTTCCCCCTTCAAGGTTTCCTTTATTTCTTACTTTCTTTTCCAGAATACTAGGTTTCTCCTTGGTTTCTACAAACATGGTTAGGATTGCTCCAATTTGTCCAAGAGATTAACTAATGGTTTATTCTCTTCTAGGATCTCATCCTAGTTTGTTCTTGTATGAAATATGTTGTCATTTTTCTCATGCTAGATAAATAAGTTATCTCATAGTTTTTTGAATCTAAAGCGACTCAAAACATCAAACATATTTATCTCATAACAATCAATAGATTGATACAAAATATTCTCATCTTTATTATAATTTATTCAGGAGTAACCACATCCTTATTTATATAGTTGATACGACAAGACTATATGTCACCTTCGATTTACAATCTTCCAATTAAACAAACATAGAGGGTGGATGTACACACAAGTATTCCTCCAACACCTCTTTTTCCTAAAATAGAAGCATCGCATCAACCCCCAAGTGACATGTCATAACAGGCTACAGTTTACTAGGTTTTACTACACAAGTAGAAATAGTAGGATTCTTGACCAGTTCAAAACATTGTTTTCTTTCTAGCCAAATACGCTTAAGCGCATCAGCAAAAGTCTCTGAATCCTCCAGCCATGCACCTTCAGAGTAAATAATATGCTCTTTAAGTTCAACCTCCTTGATAGGTTTCCTCTTAACCACTAATTCAGGCAAATGTCGAGGAATAGACTTTCTAGTAGTTTTCTTGGTTTTTCTCCATGCCATTCTGGCACAAGAGAATTCAAACATTAGCTAATGACATAATGTTGACTACAGTTAGCACAGTCGACTCATAAGCCCTAGTGTCGAACCTGGTACCTCTGATACGATATGTAACATCCACGTTATAAAAAAATAGTAAAATTAGAAAATTTATGATAAAGTAACTTAACAAGGTAAAAATGAGATAGAGAAATTTTTCTTTTATTCAACATAATAATCAAGTAACTACAATTACAAGATTTTTCATTACAAAATAGAATAAACCATATTGTCTTTCTCAAGTACAATGTTTACAAAAGTAAATCAATTATAAATATCTGCATTAGATAATGTTTTACATAGTCTCAACAAGTCTCAAAGATATATTGCATCCAGAAATCTGACATCTTTATCACAAGCCTCGGCATGTCTTCTGCTAGAGAGAGAGAGTATCTTTCTAGTGATTTACCTCCATCCACAGACCGACGGTCTCCCACACATCTTCCACATAGGAAGTGGCCCTACCCTTCACGATTAATATAGACCAAAGGTGACCAGTGGTAATTTGCCTTTTTGAGCACATAGTGTTGTATCCTACACAACTCTATCAACCATACAACCCTAGATACCCTCTAGCTAAGTATGATTTCTGATAGGTTGTGCAATCCAAATACAGTGAACCGACAATGCATGCAGAGACATATGCATTACTATGGTCATAGTTTCAATATAAATTGACATTCACAATGAACATTGTTGTAATGTTCACCCACCCCAACTCGACTTGGATACTATCATATTCCTACAGTTTGACTTGATCAATTTATATAGTCTTGACAACTTCAATGTTCTAGCATTCACGACTTAGACTGGTTTTTAAACACCATAATTATTCCATAGATCTCATGGATTTACTTTTATATAAGAATATCCTTTTGCATCCTTGCATTACCTAGGTTCCTTGACTTATCGACACTTATTTAAACCTAAGTCGATTTGTAAATAATCTAATAGTTTAATCAAACTAAGGATAAACTCTATCGATAAGGACACATCATCCTTTCGACAAGTACATGAATTGAACTTTATTATTTAGGGTACTCGACCTTCTTTGTTGACCCATATAGAAGTAGCTAAACAAGTTGTAACCTAAAAAGGTACATTTAATACTTAACCCTACTGGGTCAATCTAGGGTTTTTTTTCCTTTTCAATGATAATGGAATATCAAACAATCAATTCTATAAAGAATAGTGTTCAAGTAAACATTTTTTTTTTAGTCTTCTATCGACTTAAAGGTCGTTTCAACTTCCAAACAAGTCTACTTTAAAATATATGAGAATACCTCGATAGTATTATTGCCAAACAATTCAACTCTAATTCTAAGCTTCACCCAAGTTTAGTTGGACCCTAATTGGTTGACAGTCTAATCCCAGTAGATATCCATTTGAATTCATGTTTAAAGTTCTCCTTTTGCATATTGAACTATTTAGATTCAAATATAAATGAGTGTTCTCTTTTAAATAGATGAAGGGACACTGACTCTCTTTGAACATCCCTAGAGCAAAAGATTCTCCTAAAATATTAATATCCATTTGAAAACTAAAGTTTTCTAAGAGAAAATGAATACTATTTTTGAGACATCTTAAGTCTTGCAAATTCTTCTCTGTCAAGTAAGAATAAACATTCGTAGTAAGAGTACTTGCCTCTTTGTTATCAATCTATTTGGAGATCACGAAGGTTTAGTATAAAATTTCCCTATTGGGTCAAGTTTAGGTTTTTGGTCTATCCTATTCCATCATAATGGAATAACAACCTATATTCTCATAATATATTAACCAAAGATTAATCCTAGGTATTAATCCATCTTACGGGGTCAATTCTAGTTTCCACAACTCTAGGACTAGGAAATAAATCACTTTCCAAAGTTTATTAATACAAAGAGATCTTACAATCCTTTAAGACAAGGATATATCTCTTAAGAATATTTACTACAACCTTCTAGTTTCATAGAGTCTAGACTATTGACTTTGTTTTGATATCAATGATATAAGGACAAGTATGTAGTAATAATAATATCATCATATCTTAACGGACAAAGATGTTTCTCACATTAGGAAAATATATACCAATCCCAAAGTAAACTCAATAATACGAGTGAGTATTTTTGTTCAACTCCAACTATAGTTTTCTTCTACGGGTCGACAATTCCCACGATAAGATATCACTGAGCACACGAAGTGCCTTGATCATAAAATAGTATGTGATAACTAATTCGTAGGAATTCTTATAAATAGCAAACCTATACTCTCATATATAAAAATGATTTTTACTATACCAAAGAAAGTCGGTAATATGATAGGGAGAAAAGATAATCATTATTAAAATGATTGACTAGAGTCTTTGAAAAGTACTCCATACAGATGAATGATCACGCTTGTATTGTCTTAGAAGTGTTACAAATCAACTTCTAAAGAAATCTTATAAATATACAAATGTATATGCCATTCCCCATATTACAGACATAATAAAGACTTATCCATCTATTTAAAGACCAAAATGCAATATTTTCCAAGCAAAACAAAGGCTTGCGACACAGTAAGAATCATTATCTGACTATAGCAACATGTTAAACTCTAAGCTTTGATCTTTTTATCCTTTATGGGCGTCAGCCTTACAAAACTAATGTAGCAATTTCTATGTTCTGAATGATAACAAAACATTGAACCGGCATAGTAAAATGATATAGAAACTATATGAGAGGAAAGGAACCTGAATTGACAAGTTATGGAAGACCCTACGTTGGACCAAGTTCGAGTGTTCTGAGCTATTCTTTCCAACAGTCAAATCCTTCTGCCTAAAGTTAAACGCTTTCAAACATCCTCATTCTTTCTGAGATTTCACTCCCAAGCTTTTCTCCTAATCGTATATTCTCTTATTTTTCTTTTACCTCCTATCTCTCTTATTCTTTTTTTTTCCATCCACCCCCTATTCCAAAGTAACTTTCTTTATATAAAAATATACACTTTTCGACTCAGCCACGTTTGGCAGATAATAAAGAACCATTAAACAAAGTTGAAATGACTTCCCTGAATTTTGCAGAAAACTTCCACTAAAGATTACGTATAGGAGTTAATCTAGCCGATAAGGAAATAATCGTGGTATGTCATACCACTCTCTCGTCATAAATCGACTAACAAACCTAAAGGAACAGTAATGATACAGTTATATCATCTTCCTCAAAACCATGACACCTCTGACATAAGTTTGTTCATATGCTCCTACAAAATAGTCTTCAAGACTTAATTTGTGAGTCCTCCTTGCCCACGCCTATTTGTTATTAACTCTCCACTATAAATTGGTTAGAACAAATTCCCTTTTTATTTGATGTAACTCCACTAAAGAGAACTTAGGTGGCTCAAGCATGCCAACACCAAGAAAACACATCTGTTGGAAACAAGGCAGATAACTGAGAGGGGGGGTGAATCAGTTATCTTAAATTTCTTAACATTCTTTTCTTCTTTAACAATAGTGCAGTATCAAAATATATAAGCATAAATGAACATGAAAGCAAAAATGAAATCAACACACATAACACAAGGATTTTTACGTGGAAAACCTTGTTAATGGAAAAACCACGGGGTGACTAACCCAAGATTGTATTCTCTGTTAAAAGAATAAGAAGTACAAAATGGCACTTGCCAATTAGGGCTCACTACCCGAGCACACTACCTACAAGAGACTCACTGCCTACAAGAGACTCACTATCTGCATAGTATATAGAAAGTAACCAGGTATTTGAACTGATCAGGGACATCCACATATGCTAAGGTTCAGTTTCGGTTAGGCTCAATATACTGATCTGTTGCACTTCATTCTTCCTCTGCTTAGGGTTGTTGTTCTGTCACACACCAGATTTGTATAGCTACTTCCACACTACTCTCTACTTTTCTTCACACACTTTATCACACCACACACACCTTCATACCGAAATCCATCTGGTATATATATCCGCACCAAGGATTTCAACATCTTTCTAGTCGGCATCCGGAATACTCAAGATTTTCCCAAACTCTGGTCTGTGGGCTGAATCCATGCTTACTAAGTGATGCGTATCAAAAAGATAGTTATAGGAGTTATCAATCATGTCGGCCAATCATGAATGATCCCTCAAGAAACTTGATCACCATCAATTTCTCATCTGGATTAAGGTCTGATGCTCTATCGGTCAGTTCTTCCTCAGTCTACTCTGCCAAACAGGAACCCAACACTTAGGTGCTCATATCTTTTCACTCTTTCATCACCAGAGGCTCAATCTCTGGAATGTATCAGTCATGGTACTCCTCTTGACTTTCCCAAGTCCACACTTTGCTGAGATACTTCCTCTGAGAGATCTGGACTTGATTGTCAGACCTTGCTGCATGCTCTGTTCTTGTTCACCAGACCAAAACACTCTTCAATCTAACTTATGGTAAAGACCTATTATGTGCTGCGGATGTGTGGGATAAACTGTGTTGCCATCAATGACAACAATGATGAAGCCACACAGTGTCTCTTGCCAACAATCTCCCCCTTTGGCATTGATGGCAACACTTAGTGAAAAATGACTAAGTGTCATAGCACACTCCCCCTTGGCTGATGCTTTATTCTTATGTACACTTTTCTGGAGCTCCCCCTTAGCTAGATTCCACATTTTTCACTGCTCCTCACTCCCCCTTTGACATCAATGGCAAAGGGTGGAATCCGCACACCAAAATTTGCAAAAAGTAACCTATACATAGCCGCATATATATACATGTTATACTTACATAAACTTAAGTATATCCGCAAAAGTGGTTTTCAACTGGGCAAATTCTATTGCCCAACTCTGCTTCATCCTGTCCAAAATTGAAATGTGACCACTTAATAAAAATGCAAAAGCTTCTACCCTCTTTAGGTCTGTCGGATCACTGGTCTGGGCTATGGTCTGAGCATCAGTTAGGGCCTCATGCATTGCCTCTAACTTAGGGATAATTATCCCTCTTAGTTCACTCATTCTGTTTATTCTATTCTTCTTCTCCTTCTCAAGCCTCTTTATCTCATTTATGGTGGCAATAGCCTGGCACTCTTGATTCATTATGGATGAGGTGAGAGGATTAAAACTCTGAGATAAACTTGATAGTTTACCCTCTTGTTCTTCCACTTTCTTTGCAATGTCTGCTGTCACTGTGGACCAAGATAAACAAAATTTGTATAATTCTCTGCCATCTTTAAGAGCATTTTCTAGGCTCTTTATTCCAATATTCAGATTTCTCCTATCATTTGCTATTAGCCCCTGTACTTCAGAGAATCTCTTACCCAAAAACTCTTTCCAGACTTTCTCTTCTGTTGATTTCTCCAAAGAATTAAAATGTGTGCTAACAGAATTAACAAGAGATTTCAGATTACCGGATGAAGAGGTCGAAAGATCCTTCTAGAAGGATGGCATGATCTTCTCCAACACACCGGATGCAATCTCTATCAGCTCATAGTCTTCCATGTGAGACTTCAGAAGCTTTCCTTTTGCTTTGGCTTGAGCAAAAGATGCTACCTTCATTGTCTAGACCGAAAAGAGAGAGTCAACATTGAGTGGTCCTTGAAATAGCTCCAATTCATCTAATTCCATCATTTCTTTGGTCAGGAAGTCTTTAACTACTTCTGATGTGTCTCTTGCTGGAGACAAAGTCTTCTTTCCTTCTACAGCCTCAGAACTGTCATCTAGGGTCTTCTTTGTTTGATCTTCTTCTCTTCCCTTTACCTCTTCTTCTTGACTGATTTTCTCTCCTTTTCTTTCTTCTCCTTCAATTCCAGAGTTAGCAGGGGGATCTAGAAGAGAGATGTTTACTTCTTCAGGGACTTCCTCTTCCAGGCCAGAGGAATCCAAGTCCTTAGTCCTCTCCTCACCTATGTCCTTTGACTCTTCTGCATTTTTCATAGTGGATTCTTCTTTTGATGTACTTAGTCCTTCATCATCCATGTCAGAAGGTTCATCACCTATGTCCTCTATAACAGGAAGATTGAATCTTTTAAAAGCATTCCAGATGATGTCCTCTGTTTCTTTGGCAACTTGATCTGTCTCTCCAAGCATAAGCTGGTTCATTCTTGCTTTGCTCTGAAACTCATCCTTGCAATCCTTGAAGATCATGTTCATTTGTTGAGAGGTAATGGAAGGATAGAGTTGAATAGCAATTTGTTCTCAGATCTCTAGGTCCTTTGCCTTAGCATTCTCCTTTCTCATTTCAAGTTCCTTCTCTAAACTTTTGGGAATTAGAGAGATGATTTCGATGAATGCTTTATTATAAATGCTAAGATACTTGACTGTAGCATCTTCCAGGATTTTCTTATCAGTATCACTAAACTCATCATAAAATTTAGTTAATGGTTGCAGATTTCCATCCACTGTGACTGCCTTGATAACATTATCAATAGAAGGAGTGGACCTTTCAACAAATTCTTCTGCCTCTTCTTCTTTATTTGCACTAGCAGAAGATCCACCTGATGTTTTCTTCTTCTTCTTCATTTTCTTAACCTCCTCATCTGTTTCTGACTCTCCATCATCCTTCTGACTTGTATAGGTCCTTGTGGCCTTGGTTTTTGTTCTCTTTTCTCCCTTACCGGATGTCTTGGCTTCCAGTTTGGAGGGTTTTTGGCTCTTAGAGGTGGCAGGTGCAAAGCTTTTGGAGGATCTGGTCTAGGAGGGGACTTGCACTGGATCACTTTCTTTTTCTGCTTCTTGTCTCTCTTTCTCTATTCTTTCTATTTTCTCTCTATTAGCATCAACTGCCTCCTTTAATATCCCATATCTCTTGGCAACTTCTTCTACTTCCCTTCTCACCTTTCTTTTCATCTCTGGCTGTCTTTGTTCAACATGAATTTTCGCACTCAATTCTTGAAAGGTTCCAAACCTTTCTGCCTTAGAGTCCTTAGGCTGACTTAGTAGGTGTTGAACATGTAGTTCCAAAATTTTCTCATCCACCTCATAGCCCATTGGCATAATCTAGACTATTCTGGGCTCTACTACCTTCTTTAGGCATTGATCAGTGTCCACCATAAAACACACTGTATCTTTATATTTTTCAACTAATGTTTGAGGAATTCTTTCTCTAGCCTGCATCATACCTTGGAAATTCTAGAAATATCCCTAGAGAGCTGTGCTTTAAGCCTTCACATCACCAAGCCCATGCATATAATCTCTGATTTGTATGGCAACCGGTCTGTCATTTTGCCATATCCAACCACTGGATCTGGGTAGCTCATTCATATAGTAAAAGAATAGACATAGTATCAAGCCACCGTACTTAAAAGAATTCTTCTTATCCTTCTTTATTTTCTGCAAATTGTCTAACAGTTGGTTCAGGAGAAGCTCACAAAGATCATAATCGACATTTTCCCTTAGCATCTGATATGCAGTGTATATTGTTGTTCCAGATACAGAATTCTCCCTGTTGGAGTGATATATTTTATAACTGATTATCATAGAAGCAAATTTGATATCTCGATCTGTGATATCCTCAATTGTCATTGCTCTTTTATCAAATTTTGACCTGGTAGCCTCACTTACAGTTTGGTTTTTGACTGATTTGAGAGCAGGCAACCCACCGGATGAGTGTAATCCGGTTACCACCCTAATGGCATCTTTTGTGATATTAAATGGCCTCATCAACCACATGAAGTTGTCATGCATTTTGCTCAGAACATACCAAACCCATTCATCTTCTGCAAAATAGGGAAATGGATGCAATGTCCAAAGTGATTATCCCAGATGGCCTTGTATTGGGGTTTAAGTTCAAATGATTCATCTATTAATTCCTTGTGATAGATATCCATCAGCTTGGATTCCCCAAATTCCTCAATGTTGGCATGAATGTATACCCTAACATCTTCTACGTGTAGAGCCCCATCTGGAATGCTAGAGAATGCACCTAGGGGATCAACTTCTAGGGATTTGTAAGGATGTTTCTTGAACTTAGGGCGGGGCCTATCAGTGATCTTAACAACATTTGGAGTAGCCATCTTTCAAAAGATTCAGAGAGAGATATTTAAGAGTGGAAATACCTTTTTACGCTTCTAGGGTTCACGATAGGAGCCAAAAAAATCACTGGTTGAATCGGTTGATCCTTGAGAGGGTTGAAGCAATCTTGTTGCAGAGCTCCTTCTTTCTTCTTCTCGAATGAAAATGTACAAATGATGAACAAAAGAACCCTTTTATTTCTGTCCAAACCCTAATTCCATTTTGCAATAAATGCACAACTTAAGTCATTCCGGTTGCCTTGTTCTCCTTGTCTTGAGAGATCTTTTTGGATCACTGAGATGCACTTAGAATGATAACTTACAATGTATCTCCCTTCCTTGAATCATCCTATTTATCCGTAGATCAAGATATTTCAATTTTGAGTCATACCAGATCTAACTGTGAGAATCCTGCTTTTACCAGATGACTGTCAAGCCAGATCAATCTTGGATGATTAACCTCTTCAAAACTCCTTACGGATCTTCCATATTTTTACCAAGGGTTATTTAGATGTTTCTCTGAGAACCCTTTAATCCGCAACTTTCCATGTGCCAATTTCAGGCACCGATTGACTGGCTGGGGGAATTTGTTTTCCTTTGTGACTCCCTCTGAGCCAGAGCTCATCTATTCAATTTCTGGAAGGAATATCAACACCAGATTCTGGTACAGATCCATCCCCAACATTTTATGTACTTCTCTTCACCCAAATCTTCTTCATCTCCCTTTAAACTTCATCCGCATTTACTTTTCTTTTTCTTTTGTCTTGATTTTGATTATGATGCACCAGACCCCTTTTATCCTGATTCTTACTTCTACAGAATTTGGCAATATGACCGGATCTATTACAGTTGTAGAAAATAACATTTCTTTGCATATTTGGCTGATATCCTCTTGATCTGCATTGATTAGCCATATGTCCTATTCTATTGCATGCAAAACATCTACCATTGAATGAATTGTTTATTTCCCTATTTCTGCATTCATGAGATTTGTGACCATACCTTTTACAGTTGAAACACTATCCGGAGAAGGATGAATTAGTCTGATTCATTCTTCTTCTACACTGAGTTGCTTTAGACCAAAGTTGTTGCAATTGTAGCAGTATCCATTGAAGGATGTATATCTTTGAGCATTTGGTTGCCTTACCGAAGGTCTTCTAGGTCTGTTCCTTGGATTTCCTGATCCAAAGTTCTTCTGACCGGATCTGGAGCTTTCACCTTTCTCATACCCCAAGCCTTGCTTGTCATCTACCCTATTTTGGCTTTCAAGAAGAACTTCAAGTTGAGCAGAGATTATCTTGAATTTTTCTTTGTATTCATTTGTTGTTTGAAGATCCATTTTAAGAGTGTCTATCTGATTCTCAAGTTGTTCTTCATTATCTCTAGCTTCTTCAAGATCAGATTCTAGATGCCTGATTATCCTATCCATTTTGTGGTAGTCTTCTGACTTCTCCTTGAGAGATTGTTTTAGATTATCTTCAATTTTTCTTTTCTCTTCAATTTCTTGGGTGAATTTCATAACCCCTGATTCCATTTCATGTCTTACCATAATGACCTCTTTTGATAGATTCTCACATAACTTGTTCTTCTCATTCAGATCTTCATCAGTATTATTGGCTTCACTTTGACTTGCTAATTGTTGAAGTAGTTCCTTTCTCTTTTTCATAGAGATACTTAGTTTCTCTTTTAGTTCATTTATGAAATCATCAGCTTGTTTGAGTCTTTCCCTCAAGTTATTGACTTTAGAGTGAGATTGCTCAATATCATCTAGGGCAGACTGAAGTTGTTCCCTCATACCATACATATCCATTGAGATTCCCAGATCTTCCTCAAGTTGTTAGGCTCTGTCTAGAGGAACTTAGCTCTGATACCAATTGTTGGAAACAAGGCAGATAACTGATATGGGGGGTGAATTAGTTATCTTAAATTTCTTAACATTCTTTTCTTCTTTAACAATAGTGTAGTATCAAAACATATAAGCATAAATGAACATGAAAGCAGAAATGAAATCAACACACATAACACAAGGATTTTTACGTGGAAAACCCTGTTAAGGGAAAAACCACGGGGTGACTAACCCAAGATTGTATTCTTTGTTAAAAGAATAAGAAGTACAAAATGGCACTTGCCAATTAGGGCTCACTGCCCGAGCACACTACTCACAAGAGGCTCACTGCCTACAAGAGACTCACTATCTACAAGGTATATAGAAAGTAACAAGGTATTTGAACTGATCAGGGGCATCCACATATGCTGAGGTTCAGTTCTGATTAGGCTCAATATACTGATCTGATGCACTTCATTCTTCCTCTGCTTAGTGCCGCTGTTCTGTCACATACCAGATTTGTATAGCTGCTTCCATACTGCTCTCTACTTTTCTTCGCACACTTTATCACACCACACACACCTTCATACTGAAATCCATCTGGTATATATATCCGCACCAAGGATTTCAACATCTTTCTAGTCGACATCCGGAATACTCAAGATTTTCCCAAACTCTGGTCTATTGGCTGAATCCATGCTTACTAAGTGATGCGTATCAAAAAGATAGTTATAGGAGTCATCAATCATGTCGGCCAATCATGAATGATCCCTCAAGAAACTTGATCACCATCAATTTCTCATCCGGATTAAGGTCTGATGCTCTGCCAGTCAGTTCTTCCACAGTCTACTCTGCCAAACATGAACCCAACACTTAGGTGCTTATATCTTTTCACTCTTTCATCACCGGAGGCTCAATCTCTAGAATGTATCAGTCATGGTACTCCTCTTGACTTCCCCAAGTCTGCACTTTGTTGAGATACTTCCTCTGAGAGATCCGAACTTGATTGTCAGACCTTGCTGCATGCTCTGTTCTTGTTCACCGAACCAAAACACTCTTCAATCTGACTTCCGGTAAAGACCTATTATGTGCTGCGGATGTGTGGGATAAACTTTGTTGCCATTAATGACAACAATGATGAAGCCACACAGTGTCTCTTGCCAACAACATCTCGATGTTTTGTTAAACCATAACTAAGTATTTATTAAAACAACTTCATTTAGAATGTGAGGGCTCCATTATACCGTTAGTTATCTCTTGAGTAATTAAAACCACTACTCCAAGTTGTTAAAAACCCCTCTAACAAAATAGTAAACATAATAATAATAAAAATAATCCTTGACCATATTTAAACTTTGATCAAAACATGTTAATAATAATAAGTCAAAAGGCTTCCGAGTAATGTGATAGGGTTGAGCTTGTCTCCCCTTCATAGACTCTTATTAAATCACATCGACTTGACTTGGCGAGATCGTCGTAAGATGTTAAATGTTGACAATAAAACACTAAGTGACTTAAAAGTAATAACACAACCTTTTTACGACAACAACGTCGTAAATTTTACATTAAATGCAAACGGTCACTGTTCTACTCAGATGACGTCATTTATTTCACAAACGACTATGACATCATACTACGACTTGAAAAGATTCGAAAGATATCAACTACCTGTTGATTGGGCTCAAAAGTAAACTGACAAGACAAGGCTTACCTCTCACAACACATCGGTTCACACTTTTGTTACACATCATACTCGTCTTGGCAAAAGACCACTCGTAACCTGAGGTCTATATCTCTCTCTCCTCGAAAGATACTCTCTCTCTCTTCTCTGAGAGTCATCTAAAAATCTGTAATCCTATTTCAACTTGTAACCAAACAAATTATGATCAGTGCATCATGACTTAAATAATAAATCAAATCTCATAAGCAATTATTAAATTGATATAAACATAATCATTTTCATAGTTTCTTAAATGACAATCAATACAAACCATGTCTTTTCTTGGCATTAATCTATAACATCACAATAGATTTACTTATGTCCCAGTAAAAGTGAAAACTTTAGTAAGACATAAATTGGGGATGTAACATATCCTTCCCCTAAAGATTCATCGTCCTTGATGATATAAAGTATCAAAATGCAAATAAAAAGCAAGTTAATTGTTTTCAACTGGTAACAACATTAAATAAATGAAGAAACTTTTGGTAAAATTCATGGTAATCCTCCCATGTAGCATTATCCTTTGCATATTGGTCCCATTGGACCTAGCACGACATAACCTCTACGTTACACAAGCATTGCTTGCGAACTTCAAGCATTTAAGAAGCTCGATTATAACCATTTCTAGGTTCTGTACTTGTACAACATTCTAAGAATATAATATTCATACATTATATAAATATATTTTTCATAGATGAATCGCAAAAAACATTATGCCTCCTGGCAATAACTAGTAATAAATTGATTCTTGAAATCAATAAAATTTATAACCTTAAAAATTTAGAAGGGTCCTTTATACTTAGGAACTGGTTTGGAATACATTCCATACTTTATGAAACTTTTTTTGGGATTTGACCCTCAAAAGGACTTTTTTTTTTTTTTTTCGAGAATTGTCTTGGTGTACGCTTAACATCAACGTAAATTTTCTATTTATTAATGGTTTCCACCGATCTTTTCTGATTAGTTTAATTTGTTTATCCATTTCGGATAACATTTCTAGACTAATGCTAATCCTATCTTCTAGCTTACCCAGCTTATAGGAATTCGGCATCATTCTTGTCCAATGTTTCAATTCAAGCCATCTTAATAGAAAAAAGTTAGGTATTGTTATAAAAAAAATTCCACAAGTGATAAGTAGTCTCCCCACTTATATTGTTGATCCATGCAATACATTCGCAACAAGTCTTCCAGGACCTAGTTAACTCTCTCAGTTTGCCCATCGATTTTAGGATGATAAGCTGTACTCACATTGAGTTTAGTCCATAACACAGAAAGAAAAGTTTGCCAAAACCTTGATGTTACATGCGCATCTCTATCCAAGATAATCTTTTTAAGGAAGCCATGCAATCTAAGCACCTCTTGCACTAATTTGTGAGCTAACACTGGTGCTCCATCAGTCAAATTCCCTAGTATAAAATGTGCTACCTTCGTGAGTTTATCAACCACAACTAAATGACATCATGTCTATTCCTAGACATAGGAAGACCTTGTACAAAATCCATACTAATAACTTTCCATTTCCACTCTGGCATATCATGTGGGTACAACAATCCTACAGGTGTTGATGTTATGCTTTTTACCCTTTGGCACTCCACTGAACTTGCTACAAATCTCGCAACATCATTCTTCATTCTTTTCATGAAATTAAGAGGTTTAACATCCGCTAGAAGTTTGATTACTCTACGATGTCCGGAGTATGGTGCAGTAGAACTGCTTTCCATACTAGATTCCTTAATTCAACAGAATTGGAAACACATATTCTTCCTCTGAAACTCAATAGTCCTTCAGTCTCAAAATCAAATCAATCATACCTTAAATCTTTAAGATTTACCATAAGAGATTGCTTAACTTGCTCATCCTGTATAGGTACACCCCTTAATCCTTCTCCCAAGGCATCAGTTTTTCCCTCAAACTATCCTTCGAGATAGGAATTCACAGAGTTGGTGTTGTTGTAATTTCTCTTAACCATTGCAGAATTACTTGCACATAATGATAATGTTCTCCTTCATTCTTAAAATAAATAAGCATATCTTCTAGAAAGTCTAGAACAAGTTGTCTAAATAATCTCTAATTAACTATTCGTGAGATTCATGAATATGACGGAGGCAAAAGGCAACACTGCAAACTCATAGTGCCCATTTCTTGTCCAAAAAGTTGTTTTATGGTTATCCTCGTCCTTCAATTTTAACTGATGATATATTAATCGCTAATCAATCTTTGAAAACACTGCAGCTCCACGCATCTAATCAAAGAGGTCATCAATACGTGGTGAAAGATATTTGTTCTTTATCCTTGCTTTAATGAGCATACAATACGAAATACATAATTGCAGAGTTATGTCCTTTTTCTTGACAATGATAACTAGTGCACTCCATGGTAAAATATCAGATCTAATCAACCTTTAGCCAATAATTCTTATAATGGGGATTTGATTCCAATAATTCTATAGCTGTCATAAGGTAAGGTACTTTTCTAGGTAACTCATCCCAAAAACCTAGGAAGGTTCTAAGGCAAGCCTATCCTTTGCTTCCTTTTAAGGTCTATGGTTTCAGGATTTCCATTACTCACTCTATATTCTTGGTGATTTTCCTTCCTCATCCCATGAGAAATCTCATTTTCCCCCTTCAGGGTTTCCTTTATTTTTTACTTTCTTTTCCATAATACCAAGTTTCTCCTTGGTTTCTACAAACATGTTTAGGATTGCTCCAATTTGTCCAAGAGATTAACTAATGGTTTATTCTCTTCTAGGCTCTCATCCTGGTTTGTTCTTGTATGAAATATGTTGTCATTTTTCTCATGCCAGATAAATAAGTTATCTCATAGTTTTATGAATCTAAAGCGACTCAAAACATCAAACATATTTATCTCATAACAATCAATAGATTGATACAAAATATTCTCATCTTTATTATAATTTATTCAGGAGTAACCATATTCTTATTTATATAGTTGATACGACAAGACTATATGTCACTGTTGATTTACAATCTTCAAATTTAACAAACATAGTGGATGGATGTACACACAAGTATTCCTCCAACACCTCTTTTTCCTAAAACAAAAGCATCGCATCAACCCCCAAGTGACATGTCATAACTGGCTATAGTTTACTAGGTTTTACTACACAAGTAGAAATAGTAGGATTCTTGGCCAGTTCAAAACATTTTTTTCTTTCTAGCCGAATACGCTTAAGCGTATTAGCAAAAGTCTCTGAATCCTCCAGCCATGCACCTTCATAGTAAATAATATGCTGTTTAAGTTCAACCTCCTTGATAGGTTTCTTCTTAACCACTAATTCAGGCAAATGCTGGGAATAGACTTTCTACCAGTTTTCTTAGTTTTTCTCCACGTCATTCTGGCACAAGAGAATTCAAACATTAGCTAACCGCATAATGTTGACTATGGTTAGCACAGTGGACTCATAAGCCATAGTGTTGAACCTTGTAGCTCTGATACCATATGTAACATCCACGTTATAAAAACATAGTAAAATTAGAAAATTTACCATAAAGTAACTTAACAAGGTAAAAATGAGATAGAGAAATTTTTCTTATATTCAACACAATAATCAAGTAACTACAATTAGAATATTTTTCATTACAAAATACAATAAACCATATTGTCTTTCTGAAGTACAATATTTACAAAAGTAAATCAATTACAAATATTTGCATTAGATAATGTTTTACATAGTCTCAACAAGTCTCAAAGATATACTGCATGCGTAAATCTGACATCTTTATCACAAGCCTTGGCATGTCTTCTGCTAGAGAGAGAGTATCTTTCTAGTGATTTACCTCCATCCACAGATCGACGGTCTCCCACACATCTTCCACATAGGAAGTGGCCCTACCCTTCACTATGAATATAGACCAAAGGTGACTAGTGGTAATTTGCCTTTCCGAGTACATATTGTTGTATCCTACACAACTCTATCAACCATACAACCCTAGATACCCTCAAGCTAAGTATGATTTCCGATAGGTTGTGTAATCCAGATACAGTGAACTGACAATGGATGTAGAGATATATGCATTACTATGGCCATAGTTTCAATATAAATTGATGTTCGCAATGAATGTTGTCGTAATGTTCACCCACCCCAACTCGACATGGATACTATCATATTCCTATAGTTTGACTTGGTCAATTTATATAGTCTTGACAACTTCAATGTTCTAGCCTTCACGACTTAGACTGGTGTTTAAACACCATCATTATTCCATAGATCTCATGGATTTACTTTTATGCAAGAATATCCCTTTGCATCCTTGCATTACCTAGGTTCCTTGAATTATTGACACTTATTTAAACCTAAGTCGATTTGTAAATAATCTAATAGTTTAATCAAACCAAGGATAAACTCTATCGAAAAGGACACATCATCCTTTCGACAAGTACATGAATTGAAATTTATTATTTAGGGTACTCGACCTTCTTTGTCGACCCATATAGAAATAGCTAAACAAGTTGTAACCTAAAAAGGTACATTTAATACTTAACCCTACTGGGTCAATCTAGGGTTTGTTTTTCATTTTCAATGATAATGGAATATCAAACAATCAATTCTAGAAAGAATAGTGTTCAAGTAAACATTTTTTCTTTAGTCTTCTATCGACTTAAAGGTCGTTTCAACTTCCAAACAAGTCTACTTTAAAATATATGAGAATACCTCGATAGTATTATTGCCAAACAATTCAACTCTAATTCTAAGCTTCACCCAAGTTTAGTTGGACCCTAATTGGTTGACAGTCTAATCCCAGTAGATATCCATTTGAATTCATGCTTAAAGTTCTTCTCCTTTTGCATACTAAACTATTTTGAGTCAAATATAAATGAGTGTTCTCTTTTAAATAGATGAAGGGACACCAACTCTCTTTGAACATCCCTAGAGCAAAGGATTCTCCTAAAATATTAATATCCATTTGAAAACTAAAGTTTTCTAAGAGGAAATGAATACTATTTTCGAGACATCTTAAGTCTTGCAAATTCTTCTCTGTCAAGTAATAATAAACATTCATAGTAAGAGTACTTGCCTCTTTGTTATCAATCTATTTGGAGATCACGAAGGTTTAGTATAAAATTTCCCTATTGGGTCAAGTTTAGGTTTTTGGTCTATCCTATTCCATCATAATGGAATAACAACCTATATTCTCATAATATAATAACAAAAGATTAATCCTAGGTATTAATCCATCTTACGGGGTCAATTCTAGTTTCCACAACTCTAAGACTAGGAAATAAATCATTTTCCAAAGTTTATTAATACAAAGAGATCTTACAATCCTTTAAGACAAGGATATATCTCTTAAGAATATCTACTACAACCTTCTAGTTTCATAGAGTCTAGACTGTTGACTTTGTTTTGATATCAATGATACAAGGACAAGTATGTAGTAATAATAATATCATCATATCTTAATGGACAAAGATGTTTCTCACATCAGGAAAATATATACCAATCCCAAAGTAAACTCAATAATACGAGTGAGTATTTTTGTTCAACTCCAACTATAGTTTGCTTCTACAGGTCGACAATTCCCACGATAAGATATCACTGAGCACACGGAGTGCCTTGATCATAAAATAGTATGTGATAACTAATTCATAGGAATTATTATAAATAGCGAACCTATACTCTCATATATAAAAATGATTTTTACTATACCAAAGAAAGTCGATAATATGATAGGGAGAAAAGATAATCATTATTAAAATGATTGACTAGAGTCTTTGAAAAGTACTCCATATAGATGAATGATCACGCTTGTATTATCTTAGAAGTGTTACAAATCAACTTCTAAAGAAATCTTATAAATATACAAATGTATATGCCATTCCCCATACTACAGACACAATAAAGACTTATCCATCTATCTAAAGACCAAAATGCAATATTTTCCAAGTAAAACAAAGGTTTGCGACACAGTAAGAATCATTATTTGAATACAGCAACATGTTAAACTTGAAGCTTTGATCTTGTTATCCCTTACTGGAGTCAACCTTACAAACTAATGTAGCAATTTCTATGTTCTGAAAGATAACAAAATATTGAACCGACAGAGTAAAATGATATAGAAACTATACGAGAGGAAAGGAACCTGAATTGACAAGTTATGGAAGACCCTACGTTGGACCAAGTTCGAGTGTTCTGAGCTATTCTTGCCAGTAGTCGAATCCTTCTGCCCAAAGTTAAATGCTTTCAAACATCATCATTCTTTCTGAGATTTCACTCCCAAGCTTTTCTCCTAATCGTGTATTCTCTAATTTTTCTTTTACCTCCTATCTCTCTTATTCTTTTTTTTTTTCTGTCCACCCCCTATTTCGAGGTAACTTTGTTATATAAAAATATACCCTTTTCAAATCATCCACGTCTGGCAGATAATAAAGAACCATTAAGCAAAGTTGAAATGACTTCCCTGAATTTTGCGGAAAACTTCCACTAAAGATTCCATATAGGAGTCAATCTAGCCAATAAGGAAATAATCATGGTATGTCATACCACTCTCTCTTCATAAAGTGACTAACAAACCTAAAGGAGAAGTAATGATACAGTTATATCATCCTCCTCAAAACTACGGCACCTCTAATAAGTTCGTTCATATGCTCCTACAAAATAGTCTCCACGACTCTATTTGTGAGTCGTCCTTGCCCACACCTATTTGTTATTAACTCTCCACTACAAATTGGTTAGAACAAATGCCCTTTTTATTCGATGTAACTCCACTAAAGAGAACTTAGGTGGCTCGAGCATGCTGACACCAAGAAAACACATCTCGTAGTTTCATTAAACCATAACTAAGTGTTTATTAAAACAACTTCATTTAGAATGTGAGGTCTCCATTATACCGTTATCTCTTGAGTAATTAAAACCACTACTCCAAGTTGTTAAAAACCCTCTAACAAAATAGTAAACATAATAATAATAAAAATAATCCTTGACCATATTTAAACTTTGATCAAAACATGTTAATAATAATAAGTCGAAAGGCTTACGAGCAATGTGATAGGGTCGAGCTTGTCTCCCCTTCACAAAATCTTATTAAATAATGTCAACTTGACTTGATGAGATCATCGTAAGACATTAAATGTCGACAATAAAACACTAAGTGACTTAAAATTAATAACACAACCTTTTATGATAATGACATCGTAACTTTTACGTTGAACGAAAATGGTCATAGTTCTACTCAGATGACGTCGTTTACTTCACAAACGACTATGACGTCATACTACAACTTGAAAAGATTTGAAAGATATCAACTACCTGTTGATTGGGTTCAAAAGTAAACTGACAAGACAAGGCTTACCTCTCACAACACATTGGTTCACACTTTTGTTACAGATCATACTCGTCTTAGAAAATAGACCACTCGTAACCCGAGGTGTGTATCTCTCTCCTCGAAAGATACTCTCTCTCTCTCTTCTCTAAGACTCATCTGAAAATCTGTATTCCTGTTTCAACTTGTAACCAAACAAATTATGATCAGTGCATCATGACTTAAATAATAAATCAAATCTCATAAGCAATTATTAAATTAATATAAACATAATCATTTTCATAATTTCGTAAATGACAATCAATACAAACCATGTCTTTTCTTGGCATTAATCTATAACATCACAATAGATTTACTTATGTCCCAGTAAAAGTGAAAAGTTTAGTAAGACAAAAATTGGGGATGTAACACATGATGACCCAATGGCCCAAGACATGGCCCATGTGGTGTGAATTTGACTTTCTCTCTTCTAATCCTAACTAGTTGAGGTGCCTAGCCATCTCATATGTGTTGGAAATCTAATCTGCAGTCAGTGCATTTAATGCATCTTCCCCTCCGTCGGATCTATTGCCCTGTCAAAGGGGATTTAAGTTTGCTGGCAGAATTTGTTGTGGTAGGTAATTTTGAAAGGGAGTTTTGAGCATCAGTTTTTGGTGAGGAATAGAATAAGACAAAAGAAGAAAAAGAGAATGATACAGCAAGGAAAAACATAGAGAATGGAAGCCTGTAGCAATAGAAGAATGTAAGAGAGAATGACAGAGAAGAAGAATGTTCCAGCAGAGAATATAGTGCAACAATACAATGTAGTAGAATAGTGAACTCTGGAGTCAACAGACAACTCCGGATTGGTTTGGACAGTAGCTTTAAAGTAGAAGTAAATCATTGTTGAAGAAGAGAAAACAGAGCAGCAACTCTACATCAGTTTTGTGAAGTTTTTTTAATGTAATTTTGAAGTGAAAATATAATATATATTGTTGTTTGTTTGTCTTTGAAATCTGGGTTCTTTCTCTCTTTGTTTAGTTTATTGTTTTGTTTTCTCCTTTATCTAATCACAATAGTGATTTAGGGCTACCCCCTGCCAACAAGTGGTATCAGAGCCCTATGTTTCTATGTAGTTAGAAATTTTTGGTGGGTATTGAGAAAAGCCCTAGTTTTCTAGGCACTAAATGTTTTTTGGGTTTGATAATCTTGTCTAAATTCAATGAAATGGCAGGAGGGGACAATTAAGTTGACAACAACCATCAAAGTTTGATGGGTAGGACTATGATATCTGGGCTAAGAAAATGAAGAAAATCTTGGTTGCAAATGACCTATGGGAGTTGGTCACTAATGGTTTCACAAATACTACAGACCAAACAACCTATGCAGCTCTATCAAATGCCCAAAGAAATCAGTTGAAAGAAATAAGAATGAAGGATGCAAAAGCCCTTAGTTTGATTGAGGCAACCTTGATAGAGGTTATTTTCCCCTGCATTGCAATAGTAAACTACTCAAAATAGGCATGGGAAATACTCCAAAACAATTATAAGGGGATTGACAAGGTGAGACTAGTAAAGCTCCAATTGCTAAGGAGAGATTTTGAGACCTTGCAAATGAAAGACCATGAATCTATTTCAAACTTTCACACCAGGGTTTCCATCTTGATTAATCATCTAAGAATTAATGGAGAAACAATGGAAGACCAAAGGATTATTGAGAAGATCTTAAGGAGTTTACCTTCTATATTTGATCCAATTTTCATAGCCATTGAAGAGGCCAAGGATCTGTCCAAGATGACAGTGGATGAGTTGATGGGTTCACTACAAACCCATGAGTAATGACTAAATAGATCTGCTCCTTCCCTAGAGCAAGCCTTTAAGGCTCAAACCAATGCAAGAGGTAGGGGAAGAGGAAGAAATCGTAGAGGAAAAGGTCAAAGAGGTAGAGGAAGAAGTAACTCTAGAAGAGGAGTTTCATATAGCCAAGAGGAGGCAAGCACATCATAGCCATCCTATCAAGACAAGAAGAAGAACAATAGTTCCAATCAGAGGTATGGCAAAAGTAATGTTCAATGCTATTATTGTCATAAGTTTGGTCATTAGGCTAGTGAGTGTTGGAAGAAACAATGTGACCATGGGAGTTGAAATGCTAATGTAGCAAATGAGAACAAGGCTGAAAATGAAAAATAGTTAAATGTATTTATTGTTTGCAACCTTGTTGAGTAGAGTAGTGATGAAGTATGGTATTTAGATAGCACTTGCAGCAACCACATGAGTGGTAATAAAAATTTCTTTGCCTCCATAGATAGCAGCATAAAAACTGAAATCAAAATGGGAGACAATGAGAAGTTCCTGTCATGGAAAAAGGTATAGTCAACATCCAAACCAATAATGGTGAGAGGAGGAAGATCCAGGATGTCTATTATGTCCCTAGCATAAACATAACCTATTGAGCATTGGACAAATGGTTCAAAATAGTTATAAAATCCTGATGGAGAATGGAGAGCACATGATATTTGGCAAAGGAGGCAGCAAGAAAGTGATTGCAACGGTGCAGATGACAGAAAATAGAATGTTTCCTCTTAGGATACATACTGGGTCTCTAATGTTATCTCTCGAGCTACCTTTGGCACAATTTCCAGCACTATCTTCGACACTCACAATAGTGGGCCAACAATCTACCTTCAAGACAGTCATCAAAGACCCATCCAAACTTTGGTATTTGAGGTATGGGCACTTAAGTTTTTTTGGTTTGAGTTTATTGTCTAAGAAAAGCATGGTTAGAGGATTACCAAACATTGTAGAGCCCGATGGGAAGTGTGAAGCTGGTATTTTAGGAAAGCAACATAGGCAACCCTTTCAATCAGTGTATTTTAGGGGAGAAAAATCACCATTGGAGTTGGTGCACTCAGATTTGTATGGGCCCATGAAAACCCACACCTTGGGTGGAAATACTTATTTCATGACATTCATAGATGATTATAATAGAAAATTCAGGTTTATTTCTTTAAAAATAAATGGTTTAAGGCCTCAGTTGAAAAACAAAGTGGCCACTATATCAAATCCCTAAGAATGGATAGAGGGGGAGAGTATATATCCAAGTAATTTCTAAATTTTTGTAGGAATGAAGGCATAGAAAAATAGTTTACAACTATGTATACTCCATAGAAAAATGGAGTGGCTGAAAGGAAAAACAGAACCATTCAAGAGATGGTAGTAAGCATGCTAAAAGCAAAAGGACTATCACATGTTTTTTGGGGTGAAGCTGTAGCAACAATAGTTTGCCTATTGAAATTCAAATGGTTTAAGGCCTTAGCTGAAAAGCAAAGTGGCCACTATATCAAAGCCCTAATAATGGATAGAGGGGGAGAGTATATATCCAAAGAATTTCTAAATTTCTATAGGAATGAAAGCATAGAAAAATAATTTACAACTAGGTATACTCCATAGAAAAATGGAGTGGTTGAAAGGAAAAACAAAACCATTCAAGAGATGGCAGCAAGCATGCTGAAAGAAAAATGACTGTCACATGTTTTTGGGGTGAAGCTATAGCAACAACAGTCTACCTATTGAATAGGTGCCCTACAAAGCATTTCATGATAGGATTCCACAAGAGTCGTGGACAAACAAAAAATGGAGCATGGAACACCTAAGAATATTTGGGTGTGTGGCATGTGCATTCATGCTAAAAGAGAAGAGGCAAAAATTTGATGATAGAGGTGAAAAATGTATATTCATTGGCTATAGTGAAGAGTCAAAAGCCTACAAACTATATAATCCCATCACCAAAAAGGTTGTGATCAATAGGGATGTTGAGTTCATTGAGAATGAAGTGTGGGATGGAACAGTGGACAGCACCATGGGTATTTTAGTCACAATACCTCTTGAAGATGAAGAATCTTCGAAGGACAGTAACTCTGGAGGAGCTCTGAAGAGCAATAGCTCAAGGAGAAACTACCATAGAGCTTTGGAAAATAGTATCTCCAAAGGTGGACAACTATTTAGTAGCTCCGGAGATCAGCAACTTTAGAGATCTGCAACTCTGGAGATCAACAGCTCTAGAGTTTAGTAGAGTAGCAACTTTGGAGGTAAGCAATGTAGTAGCTCCAAAGGTCAGAACAACAACAGCTCTAGAGGTAATTCAAACCCTACAGTCTCCTCATTGATGCTACAAAGGACAAGGAGCATGAGGGAGATTTATGACAGCACAAGGTATGCTAATTTTGATGAGAATCTAGATTTTGCATTATTCTCTTATAGTGATCCAATGCACTTTGAGGAAGTTGTGAAAGAGGAGAAGTGGTGTAAGGCCATGGATGAAGAGTTGGATGCTATAGAGAGGAATCAAACATGGCATCTAACTGATTTACCCAAGGGTAAATAAGTGATTGGGGTTAAGTGGGTCTCCAAGACCAAGTGTACTACCGAGGGTAAGATTGAAAGACATAAGGCAAGGCTAGTTATTAAAGGGGTACAAACAATAGCCTGGAAGAGATTATGATGAGACATATGCACCAATTGCAAGGATGGAAATAGTCTAAGAAGTCATAGCAATAGCAACCCAACACAAATGGAAGGTGTATCAAATGGATGTGAAGTAAGCCTTTTTGAATGGAATGTTGAAAGAGGAGGTATATGTGGAGCAACCGCCTAGCTATGAAGTCCCAGAGCAAGAGGACAAAGTATATAGTCTCTAGAAAGCCCTCTACGGGCTAAAACAAGCACCTAGGGCATGGTACAACATAATAGACTTATATCTAGTGACTAATGGTTTTAGCAAAAGTAGCAGTGAGCCCACTCTTTACATCAAAGTAGCTCAAGGTGAGGTTTTGATTGTTGTTTTGTATGTTGATGATCTAATTTTTATAGGAAATAGTGATCTCTTCATTGCTTATTTCAAAGAGGTAACAAAGAATGAGTTTGAGATGACAGACTTAGGTCTGTTGAAGTATTTTCTTGGCATTAAGTCAAGCAAATAGAGCATGTTGAAGGCATAAGACAACTGAGAGGGGGGGTGAATCAGTTGTATCAAAAACTTCAAACCCTCATAAACATAATCACATCCACATCAGTTCACTTAAACCTTAATCTATTATGAAGATTAGACATGAAAAGAAGACAATATAAACTTAAACACATCAACACCATGCACAAGAGAACACCATATTTTTACATGGAAAACCCTAACAGGGAAAAACCATGGTGAGGATTAGCTCACAATATAAATTAGTAGCAATACTAAATTACAAGAGGCTCATTGCCCACAAATGCAAAGGCTCACTACCAAGGACTCGTTGTCCAAAAGAAGAAGAAATGGGAAGAGACTCACTTCCAAGAGTGAACTAATATATAATTTCATCTGACACATGCATGGGTTCAGTTCCAATGAAGCACAACAAACATCACCTTCGCATCTATGCCAAAAGATTAAGGCACCTTCTGCTCACTGCTTCCAGTCGCCTAACACATGAAATCTCTTGCTGCCTCAACCAAATTCACATCACCACATCATCTCCCCATTTCTCACTCATGCACATGAACTCTTGACACTTATTTATATCATCATTAACCTTGAAAAATATATTTAAGGTCGGCAACACAAACTTTAGTCCTTGAAATAATCTCCAAGGTCGGTAAACACACAAATTTTGAATTAGTTCTGGACCTAAACATTCCGTGGTACAAAGGTATGAAGGAAAACCACTTTACACCTTAGCTTGAACCTAAATCTATTCAAGCATGCTACACAACACTCACATAATCATCAAATCAACTCCTCAATCAACATAAATGTTCAAAGTCAGCCAATCAGTGTAAACATAAGGAATTATTGATCACACACTTCCATGACCACAACCATAACTTGTAGACCATAAATAGGGATTTAACATAGTCTAGAAACATCCATAGACATCTTGAAGTCACCTAGAAACCAACAAAATCAACCACAACAACTTTCACTTGAAGATAATTCACATACTGCTTTCAAACAACACTGTCAAACTCTACTACACAAGAAAATTACTTTCCGGAGAACTAAATCACAAACCCTCTGGATTGAAGATAGATAAGGACCTTATGAACACATATCCAGAACCGTAGCACTTGAAACCAATCTTCAGAGAAATGCAGAGCAAATTACTTTCTCCTAGACACACTACAAACATTGTCAGATACAATTCTCAAATTGGTTCACATAACTTTCATTGCACAACAATCTGGAGCACGAAATTCTAGATTTAGCAACTTAAAATTTTTCTCAACAACATATCCAAACTAAACATTTAGATCTCCAACACAACAGAAATTCAGAGCAAAAGATCAAACAATATTCTGTAGGCCAGAAGACACCTTCAACATACTGTTTCCAATATTAATCAAATTTTCTCAAAAGCACTTGAAAACCCAGCAACAGGAACAATCTAGTAACATCATCAACACCTCTACAAGGTATTCAAATCACTTTAACACAACAATTGAATCAAAGAACTACAACATCAAAAGATATAGTTGACACTAATGACAACACTAACATGTTGACATCAATGACAACACTGATTAGCACATACTTGCAATAGAGCATGACATATTTATTTCACAAACTAACTATACCAAATAGATTTTGAGGAGATTTAAAATACAAAACAAAAAGCCTTCCCCAACACCAATAGTTATAGGTCTGAAACTGAGTAAGGAGGACAACAGCAATGAGGTGAACCCAACCATCTACAAGAGCATGGTTGGAAGTTTAGTAATTGACTGCTACTAGGCCTAATTTGATTTATGCAGTAAGCCTGATTTCTAGGTTCATGGAGAAACCTAAAGATACACACTGGCAAGCATGAAAGAGGATCTTGAGATATGTGAATGGTACAATAGGTTATGGCATCTTGTATGGTGCATCTAATGAGTCTAAGCTAGCTAGTTTCATGGATAGTGATTGGGCAGGTAATGTGACTGAAAAAAAACACACCAGAATATGTTTTTCACATGGGTTTAAGAGCAATTTCATGGGCATCCAAGAAGCAACCCATTGTCTCTCTCTCCATAGCAGAAGTTGAGTATATTGCAACAAATGCAACAACATGTTAGGATATTTGGTTAAGAAGGATCCTTGTAGACTTGAAGGAGCAACAAGAAGATGGTACAACCATTCTTTGTGACAATGTTTCTTCAATAGCCCTGATAAAGAATCTAGTCTTCCATGGACAAAGCAAGAACATTGAGATCCGTTATCACTTCATAAGGGAGTTGGTAGAACGTGGTGAGATTGATCTTCAATATTGCAAATCCAAGCAGTATCTCACTGACATTTTACCAAGGCATTTCTAAAATATTGCTTTGAACACTTAAGAGATATGCTTGGCATTGCAGCTAGCTCCGGAGGTGTGCATCCCTGGAAAGGAGATAGCTCTGGAAAGACAGTCTTAGAAAAGCTCTGGAGGTGCTCTAAATATGCAGAAACATAGCTCTAGAGATGCAGGAAATCAACTTTGGAGATGCAGAAAAAGTGCTCTGGAGATACAAAAAGGTGCTCTAGAGGTGGTCCAGAATGATAGAAACAACTTTGGAGATCTGCTCTAAAATGACAACAACAAAGGTTTAACGCAGAGATCAGTTCTAGAAAGAAAAATGTAGAATGACATATAACTTCAAATTAAGGGGGAGTGTTGGTAATCTAATATGTATTAAGTGCATTTAATCCACCTTCCCCCTCCATTAGATTTGCTACCCTATCAAAGGGAATTTAAGTTTGCTGGCAGAATTTATTGTGGTAGGTAATTTTGAAAGGGAGTTTTGAGCACCAATTTTTGGTAAGGAATAGAATGAGACAAAAGAAGAAAAAGAGAATGATACGGCAAGGAAAAACATAGAGAATGGAATCCTGCATTAGTAGAAGAATGTAAGAGAGAATGATAGAGAAGAAGAATGTTCCAGCAGAGAACAAAGTGTAGTAGCACAGTGTAGTAGAATAGTGAACTTCAAAGTTAATAGACAACTCTAGATTGGTTTGGACAACAGCACCAGAGTAGAAGTAAATCATTGTTGAAGAAGAGAAAATAAAGAAACAACTCTGAATTAGTTTTGTGAAATTTTGTGAATGTAATTTTGAAGTGAAAATATAATATATATTGTTGTGTGTTTATCTTTGAAATCTAGGTTCTCTCTCTCTCTCTCTGTTCAGTTTATTATTTTGTTTTCTCCTTCATCTAATCACAATAGTGATTTAGGGCTGCCCCTGCCAACAATATGGGCCCTCTTATCTTTTGTTTGACACTTGTTGATCATTTTCCTTGTCTTCATCCTTTGTCATCTTTAAAAGTTTGCTTCTAACTCTTAAAAGACAAAATTATCTATTTTAAATCAAATTGCCCTGTTGATCCCAAAAATATCCTCAATGATTCTTAGTCACTTGGACAATCCTATACTGGAAAAACCAATAATCCTACCATTTAATTTTGTGCATATCATGTTTTTTGTATGTAGTCATTTTAGCACTATTTTGGCGTTTAAACTCTTGCTCAATTGGCCTTGGATTATGCTCAACTTGCTTAAACTCCACTTCCCTCTCACTAATTATGGATTTGAGATTACTATAGATGGTTTTTGTTATTTTAGGGATCTTTTCTCCTTGCAAGTTCTAACTTTTTTAGTATTTTTTGGGCACATTTGATAATAAGAATCAGATCCAACATATTATAAAGTTTTCATTTGTGTATGCAAAGATTGTCTACTTTCTAACATAGTTTTTGTGAGCAAATTGACATTGCAAAATTTAGTATTTCACACCATATGCTCTCACCTTGTCCTCATGGGATCTTGGTGATTAGAAAGTGATAACTATATAATTTAGATGGTTTTCTATAGGTTTATTAAGAGTTTTAAATCATATTTCAAAAAATCAATTTGTTTGGGTCATGGTAGTGCATGTCTAATTTTCAAGTGGATTTGAGTGTAGATATTTTATTAATTGTGGTGGATATTTTAGATTTAAGTATATCTCATATTCATTTTGGTTGAAACCATTACAATATTTCAAATCTAAGCATATTTACATAAAATTTATGTTGGGGTCATTACAAAATATAGGTAAGGAATGTAGTAATTTTTCAAATTTGGTAGATTCCAAATAAGTAAGACCTTGAAAAAGTTCCAAAGAGTTTATAAAGGTAGGCAAACTTTCACCCAAATTTGTGGGACCTTTTGAAATATTATAAGTGATCAACCTAGTGGCTTATCAATTGGCTCTTCCTCCTTCCCTATCCAAAATTCATAATGTTTTTCGCATTGCATTATACCTAATCAAAACCATGTCTTGAATTAGTAGAGCATTTGTGTGGAAGATTAACAATAGATCACCCTCGAACCCACCAAAATGTTATATCAATGTAACATTAATTTGAGTATTAAACAAATATACTAGGTGAAAGTGTAGTGGGATCAGTTAAACCAAAGTAGTGCCACTTTGGATGAAAAATCTTATATTATGGAGCATTTTCTTTATTTGTTTAATTAAATTATGTATTTGGTTAAACTTTTATTTACAGTGGCCTGTGTAAATACTATGTTGGTATTTTTGTATGTGGGAGAGGATGTAATGACCTAACTTTTAAGACTTGTGATTGTATACACATATATTGGTTGTTTATCATTTTTTACGTTAGATGCTCTAACATAGCAAGGACATTCAAATGCAAGCAGTGGATTTCTCTGAGATGAGAAGTAATGCAATTTTTCATTGCTTAGATTTTATAAAATACATATTAAAAATATTTTATATGTTAAATACCATTCTCTGATTATGAGTATAAATATTGTATATATCTTTTATAATGTTGACATGTGTAGGAATTTTCATCTTGAACACTTGTTCTAAGTGTAATGGTGCAAACAAGTGGGTCTTGCACCAGTATTCTCGATAAAAGTTTGTCAATCATGGAGCTTGATGATTGCAATTGTGAATCTTTTGTAGTTGTGTTATTCCTTTGGTAAATATTTAGATTTATTCTCATGTTTTATATTTTGGTGTTAAGAGATTTATCCCCTTTGATTTTTCTCATGGACTAAAAAGAAGTTTTAGCTAGAGGCTATGGACCTAACTTCAGGTCTTACATCTTATGTTATATGAGTTCATTTTTTACTTAAGCCTTTATGGGTTTAAATCTTTATATTTTTTTTTGTGGTTTCAAATGGGACTCGTGGTTTGTTAGCAAGAAAGATTTATAACTATGTTGGAAGTATTGTTACATTGATTTTTACCTTGTAAGGATAGTAGAGGCATTAAGAAGCCTCAAAAACCCAAAGCTTATCTTTTAGGAGTTAGTGTTTATTTGTTGTGGGAGTTTGGATTTTGATTTTCTTTGTTTTTTGTTGAATATGGTTTGGTCATGAATTTTCTTGGCAAACTAGTGTCATAATGCTTGGAGGATGTTTATCTTAGTGGGATAAAGTGGATGGAGAAGGGGAAGAGGTGGACTATTTCAATTTCACTAGTTAATAAAAGAGAGGGGGAGGAAAATTATAAGGGTCTCCCATTCTCCTAGACTTATATTGGTACATGAGCATGAAGTTCCCTTCACTTTTATAACTACATGTGTTTTGGAAAGGTAGTTATGTATTTGGAATAAAGTGGACTAGTTTTATTGAAGATAACTCCTATGATTCTTGCTAGGATTTGTCTTTACAAAAAAAGGTAGACTAAGCTTGCGATATGGTTAGGCCTTTGCAACAATTAAGTGGAATTCATTCCACAAGGAAACTTTGGTAAGAAGTTCAAACCTAATTTTTTTTAAAGTATCCTATGCTTCATTTTTTTATGAAGTAAATCTCTCTAAGTTTTTCAACGAAATGGATAATGTGTTATCAAGATTTTGTGTATTATCTTCATGGATTGTATTTTGAGATATAAAGTTTGCATAGTTTGGTAAATAACTTTATAAAATATTAGTGAGGTTCTTATGTCTTGTAAATGTTGTATTTGGGTCTATAACATTGTGATGGTCTTGAATGTATTTTTTGTTGTGATTGCTATCATGAAAATTTACTAACACAGGGGCGAGGAAACTGAAATGATATCTTTTGTGTTGCTTATTTTCTTCTTTAGGGTTTTACTATCCCTATTTTGAATGAGGTTTATGTCTTGGATTTTGAATATAGATGCATGGTATCAAGATTTGGGTCTTGTGCATTTTACAATGGTTGTACTATCTTGAGGATTGATATTGTGTTTTCTCACTTTGATTGTATGTTATAAATGGTTTAACATTTTAAGGTTTTATCACCCCACAAGGGTACAATCATCTATGCTAGTGTTCAACACATGTATATATTGAGCACTCAGTAGTTCCTCTCCTTGATGGGTCCTGAATCCTAAGATGTTATTGTTACTTATTTTTCCTCCACAAAACCTTAAGTCCATCACCATCAAACTCATATTGAAAAAATGCATGTCTTACCTAGGTAGTGGGATAGGTGGTTGCCCATGAATGGGATTTGTTTACATCATTGCACCCTATCACTCTTCACCAAGATAAACATGAATAGAATTTGAGGTTCTAGAAGTGTGAACATTATTTATATGAGGAAATGGTGTGTTGTTAATTTAGTTCTTTAGTGCAATATAGTCTTTAATATACCTCTTTGGATTTTATAACAATTTTTAGCATACCCCAAAATGTAGCCATAAAATTCTTATTTTAATAATAATTATAAACATATCCAATGCACTATGCATTTAAATAATCACAACTAATCAATAGAGTGAATTATATTTATTCTAAAATCTTTCAAGTACATAAATAGTACAACTAAGAATAGTACATCATCCAATATTCCATAATACAATGGGTCAAGAGCTACAACCCTCAATACTAATTACATCTAAGTACTAATAGGTCATTGAGAAAACTTTCCACATATGCAAAGGTGGTCTTCTCAAAATACATTATACATATGAAAACTCTATCTTGAATCTATAGGCTAATCCCTCTAAGCTCAATCTATTGATGGGGAAGACATTAAACCCACACATTGAAGGAAATTGATCCTCCCCAACCATTATTTTGATAATGAAGATGTAATGCCCCGCAATGAAAACCTTAGACAACAACACATCTATGCTATGCAATACAGAATAATTTTTTATTTTTTTTTAAATGAATAAAGTAACAAAGTAATGTTAACATATCTAAACACATCATTTGAACTAACGACTTGTCCTCTAAGATTTCATGGTTGCGTTACTTGACAAAACAATTAACATAATCTAACACACATCATGAATTAACATTAGTAGATCATTCTAAACCTATTGCATTAAATCAATAAACATTTACATCTCCATAACATCAGATAAGTAATCATCAGGATCTAGTACATAGTTACAATTTCTCCTGACATATGAATACGACATTACATTGTTACATTATCATCTTCTGAATACATATGAATACATAATGAATCATCTGATACATAGACCAGTATATGAGCACAATAACTGTCTCCATAAACATGTACAAGATCTGATGTCTAATACACAAGTTATATCCTCTTCTCACATGAACTTCGACAAGGAATAACCAATGGATAAGAAAGCTCTTCCACCTGACCATGTGGAACCCTAAGGTCCACCCCCTGAGCTAGGAGTTAACATGAGGTCCCAAACAATAACAGTCAGGTAGACAAAGACTAACATGAACAAAGGATGACCAAACTCCAATACAACACATGACAAATAACATAAACAACACAACACAACTTCCAGAGGCAACACATAACAAATGGGGAGAGTACAACTAGGGAATGCTAGGCTGCAGTAGGGAGGAGTGTCATCACATGGCTTGTCATGGGTTGTCCTGGTAAGCCTTCCTAGGCCCTGGCCCCCATCTTGGGTTGTCCTGGTAAGCCTTCCTAGGCCCCGGCCCCCATCTTGGGTTGTCCTGGCAGCCTCTCCCAACTCCCGGGCCCCATACAACACTCATGCAGAATCAACATACCTTTCATGAGGACAAGGTAGTTGATCTTGCCATTCCAGGCCTTCTCATCTCATCTCAAGCCTAAACGAGCACTTGAGCCATGAGTGAGGCATCCACTTATTTTGTTTAGTGTGCTTAATTACCCAACCCCCTAATTCATTATTTAGGTTATCACTAAGTTATCAAACTCCCACATGGGTTGTCTTGGATGCCACTTTTGGGCTCCGGCCCCCATTGAGAGCCACTCCCCTACCTGCATCTAGAAGATCCTTCTCAACAAACACAACAAACATCATTATGACAACAATGATACATGAACCATGCAAGGCATTAACCATCTTGCATAAAAATTATCCTGATATGAACATATATATGTAATAATGCAAGGCATTCACCATCTTGCATATCAACTTAATTACAAGGACATACTCTTAATACATTTTCCATGGCTTCCAATGAAGTAACTCATAAGAAAAATTCTTCTTCACGGATACCGATGTCTCCCCATTGTCTAATCCAACACAACATCCCAAACAAATAAATAAATCATAGCCTCCATGAAGAGCCTATCTACACATCATGATGCAATCAAAATATTTACATTCTTTCACTACACCATAACCAAATTCCTTAAAACAAAAGGCAACATAGCTTCATTAACTCAAGACACTTATCAGCATGTTACATGACGTCAAACAACCTTGGCCTCTGGAATAAACCCTTGACAACTTACACTAAGACCATTTCTTATACATTCCACTTACGTTATACAATTTCAATTCACACTAAACTAATTGTATAATACCTTCAAATCAAATTCCCAATACATTATTTATATACCTAATCCTTAACCCATTATTCTAATTTCATCTTATCAAAATGAAGAAATCATATTAAAACCGATGTCAATTTAAATTAAATTTCATCAATATATAGTCACAACGATTATCAATTTAACAATGACAACATTATTATAATTTTCCAATTTATTTGGCTTTTAAGCAATCAACTATTACTTTAGACATTATAATAATAATAATAATAATAATAATATACTTTGGATCATTGGATAGCAAATAATTTCATTCTCTCAGCATTTAATATTACTACTAGAAATTTTGTATCAAATGTAATAATTTTCTGTAGTAGAGTTGGAAATGTTATTAGCTAACAAATCTAATTTTTTTTTAAAACATTTTACCTGAGCTATTCAACCGAAAGTGAAAAATAATCCATAAACATTTTACATTATATTCATTACTGTGGTTCTCTACTTAAATATCATCCACTTTAATGGTCAAACAACTAGTAGCAATTTTACACCTCATTCACAACAAAAGTGATAAATATTTTTCTTATTTTTGTTGGCCAAAATTGACCTTTGACTGTTGGACTGGATGATATTTAAGAACAGCCTTACTGTGGTGTACCTACTTACAAGGCGATTTAAATTTAAATTGACTAAATTTAGATTTTAAAGTCTTCTAGGTATAGGAAATATAATTTCCTCAGGCATTACCGTGCTTTAGCTTAACCTGTAATAAAACACATAAATGGATTGCAGTACTCATAACAGCCAAGAGTGGCCTGGAGAATACAGATTATGATAGACGCAAGGTAGTATAATGATCATTTTATAAAGGATTTATAAACCTTCAAGCAACAATGAAATTTCCAGCAAGGATGAATTCAGTGATTGCATTATATGTAAAAAATGGATTTGTTGAACAGACTTCAAAATCTTTCAAGAAAAATGATTTGTAGGTTTTAAGATAGTTCCCACAGCCTCTGTGATCATTACCAGATCTAAACGTGTATATGGTTTACCTTCCTATCCATGCTGGCACCTTAAATTTTATCATTAAGATACCAGCTAAATCTATGCTAATAGTGGTGATGTGTTTTCTTGGTGACTGTAGATCACAAATTAATTAAGGCTTAGGAGTATTTATAGCAACAAAAAACTAGATCGTAACTCTTGTCAACGTCTGGCCAATCTGCACCCAAAATGGGAGCTTGGAATAGGTATTTAACCCAATTACCTCTATTACACCTATAGTTGATTAAATGAATGCATGATTGACTTTCTTGTCTGTGCTTGCCAGCTAGATAACACCTTAAACTTTGCCATTGAGATACCAGACAAAGGTGATGACTACAAATGCCCAGTATTGGAAGGATCTACAGAATTCCCATACCCATGAAGGGGACGAACCTGTTGTGATCACAATACAAGCAGTTCATACTTGCCTCTAAATTATATATACTACCTGGCTTGTGAATAACCTTTGTTAGTATCTGAAGAAGCTAATATTATTGATGGTAATGAATGATAGATCTAGCTACGGAAAGCAGATTATCTTCACTGAAAGATTTGGGTGCGTCTAAATGTCCAATTTCTTAGTCGATGGACTAAAGAGTTTGGTCCAGATTGTAGTGCCTAAACTCTAGGCACTGTTCTCCAGTCAAAATGACTTCCATTCTTTTGAAGATGTTAAGAAGCTAAACATAGTCAGATGGCCATTGCATGTGAGATCTATTCAGGAGACTGCAAACAATTGTAATCCTCTAAAGCTCAATGACCTAGCAATTGCAATATTCAGGTGAAGAAAAAACCCAGATCCACGGTCTATACCAGCGCGATTCAAGGACTCTACTGGCCAATACCCCCTTACCAGTGATTTTAGACATTCATTTATGTTTAATTTGGTGTCAATAAAGCACTACAATAAATATCATTTAGAGATGAGATTGAAATTAAAGCTACATCATTCTTTACACAATGATACCCTCAGAAGACTGGCTAATTCAATTCCACACAAGACTGGCACACTAGCAGAAAGGACAGTTTATTGACATTGAATGCCAATCAACTGGTGCCAAAGAAGGCACGGGGATGGTCTAAGTGCAGGTCGACGCTATGTCAAATGGGACCTAAACCAATGACAAAGCTACATACACCTGATTTAAACATAAAACAATTGATAAGCAAGGCAGATATGAGATTGCAGGACACAAACAAAAATGGATTTGTTGAACAGAGAAACAGTCATAATCCATATACAGGGAAAATTAAGCAACTTCGTAAGACAAATATATCAAAATAATGGAACCTGGTTTCCTTTCGCTTGGTTGGCCGTGAGTAGAATACTATTTGCAGCTTCAATCCTCTAGCTCTCCAATCTTCTTCTGCTCCTCCTGCAATCCCTTCTTTTTTTTCTCCTCCCCCTCCTCTCTGCAATCTCCTTTTTATAAACAAACCCTTCCACCTTGTAGGGATGCGACCCGTGATCCTATGCATCCCCATCCTTCAAATATAATTTTTTATTCTTTTAATGATCCCAACAAGTTAATTTTTATTAAAATTTATTAATGTCAATATATGATTCCAACTAGATTTAATCTTTTTTATAACCAACCAACTATTTTTTTATTAATAAAGTTGTAACATTGCATCTCTATATGAATTTTACAACTCTATTTTAATTTATTTTATCAATTAAATCGTAAATCATGAATTACAACATGACTTACAATTAATTTATTTATTTAAATATTCATTGTAAATAATTATTATATTAAACAATACAAAATTTCTTGCAACTTTTATTTATCAATTTTACTTCCCATAAAATTATAATTTATTTACAACAATTATACTCAATTATCGACATTTACAATTATATTTAATTATCAACATTATATTTTCCGTATAATAATTCTATTTAATGCACAACTGTACCTTACACACTTAGACCCCTTCTGACCTAGTTAGACTTCAAGATGTAACATTACCTATCTGCAAATCATGATCAAACGAAAAACAATGACCTCAAGGGTGACTGACAACCAGACAACACTGACAAGGGACCTCACGTTAACTCCAAACAACTATTCCATTGGCGAAGGCACGCTCAGACCTGGTAAATTAGGTGGAGTCGGTGCCTAGTACCTGCATCTTGCAGCAAATGCACGGTTAAACATAACAAGATATATATCCAGATGCAGTTATTTTGTGAATAGAAATCGCAGTGGGGTAGGGTACTCGAGTGCAAGTAATACGATACTGTTCCATTCACGTTCATGTATAAATAATTAACTATTTTGAACAAGATTCTTGGTTACTTATCAACAACATAAAATAATCAATTATCTTACAACCAAATATAGCAAATAACATCAAAGCATCTATATCATCTAATATATTAATCAAGTTGTAAGGCATAAAATAACAGAATCCAACATCAACAACTATTATCATAACGATTAGGTCCATAATGAATTAACAAAATAACAAGGAATCCATCATCGAATGATCTAAGATACTGTCATAATGTCTAATACTACTGAGCAAACATCAATCTGACAGATGACAAGTTGAGGGGCACTACATCCTCCCCCCCTACGATCAGGCTTACTCCTGGAAGCCTGCAACAAATATGAATGAAATGGATTGAATTTGGATAGTTTCCACAACGCTATGCAAACATGGGAGCACGGTCTGTGCATGTGATCTATTAACAAAAAAATCTTGATATAATGATTTTACACCTTTAGAAGCATGGTAACATAATTTATCATTTTATAAGTACTATATTCATGATCTAACACATATTCTGCATATGCACATGAATACACATTACCGGGAATCACATCTCAAGTCTACAGAAGGGTCCATCCATACATTGGTAAGCAACCTACTAGTCTGTGACACAAGATCCATGAGCCAAAAGCCAACATCTATCTCACATAATCCCTACCTCACACTTAGTGGCTTGATGGTGTTAGGCCACACACACATGGTGAGACCATCCAAACAAGACCACAATGACCTATCTCTTGTTGTATAAGGTGGTTATCTTCACGAGATAGTCCTCACATATAGGTGGGTAGTGTGTCCTAGCCTCACATATCCCCATCCTCAAGGTTCCCTGCGTCTACTTCCTCGTATACACTCACCAAGTCCGTCTCATACGTTCTTGGAGAGGAATCACAATACGACACATGGCCGACATTGAAAACAGTAAGGAGAAACTAGTTTAGCCACCAAAGTCATAAACAAATATAAAATAAAGATTAAATTTCATCAATAAAACAAGAAATGTGGGCAGTTCAACACTAAACCAAATGTAACCATGAGGGTTACGCACAAATGAAGATCACAAGGTGTGGCTAAACCATCACAATCAAATATAAACAAAGTGTCAGCCTTTTCAATTAATAGAAAATCATCAATAATTATAAGGAAAATACACAATCTTTGAAATTTCACTGTACAACACTACGTGACTAGATACTAGCCACCAAACGAGGAAGGAGGGAACAACGTCAGGCTATCATCAACATTTTCATCCATACATTAATGACTCTACATAAGCACCAAGAATTGCTAAATGTATCCAAGAATTCATACTCAACAAAAGGATGCACAAGCATCTAGTGGTCTCCCTGTCAACTCCTCTAACTACAACCGAAGCTCCTTAAGGATAGGATGATCATTGAGGGACACCTCTCGACTCTCCTCTAACTACAAATTGTTAACCGTCAAACGACTGGCAACCTTGATGCATACATCTCTTCAACTGCATGGCAGATATCATATGCAGGGAGATGGATCTCTACATGCCAACTACCCCTACCTCGACCTCTAGGCATCTACCTATGTAGACACCGCCAAGGGACAACCTCAGGTTGTTAGGCAAGGATGAAAAAAAAAAAAGGAAGAACATAATCTTGAGAGTTTAAGCAACTAGTACAACCTAATGGCCTCATATAAAACTAGAGCACCCAGTGTTAGAACCGGGCTCTGATAGAAGAACTCAACTAATAATCTTGAAGTGTGAAATATAAACACAAGACTGGTGATTATCTTTTAAGTTCATTCTATTGCTTTGTGTTGAATGCACAAGACAACTGAGAGGGGGTGAATCAATTGTAACTTATAATTCCAAAACCCTCAAACACATTTAGATCCACATCAATTTAGTTAACCTTTAAACTGTTATGATGATTAAGCATGAAAGCAAATAACAGAAATTGAATCAAATCAACATCAAACAAAAGAGAACACCAGATTTATGTGGAAAACCCAAGAAGGGAAAAACCACGGTGAGGATTAGCTCATAATATAAAGTAGTATCAACACCAAAAAATAATAGGCTCACTACCAGAATAAAGAAGATAGAGAAGATTGTTACAAGGAGAAAACTATCTCAATGCAATAGGGAATTCCACTGCAACACCATCAACACCTTCGTAGTCACACTGAAGAATTGTAGATACCTTTTGCTCACTGTATCCAGTAATCTAACACATAAAAATCTTATACTGCACCACACACTCAACCACTCTATTATTCACATCACCTTCATCATGCACCCACTCAATCACGATCCCTTGGCACTCATTTATATTGTCTTCAATCATGAGAACAATCTCCAATGTTGGCAAGTCATCTTAACCCAGAAAATTCAAATTAGGTCTGGACCTAAACATTCCCGCGGTGGAAATGAATGAAAGTGTACCATAATACATCTTAGCTCATACCTAAATTCATCCAAGTACTCCACGTCACACTTTCACAATAATGAAGCAACTCCACAATTAGTGTAAACACCCAAGGTCGGCCAAACCTGTGTTAACACAATGATATTTTAAGTACACGCTTCCTCAAGACAAAATACAACTTTGCAGACCACAAACCAAGCTTTAACATAATCTAGAGTATTCCACAAACATCCTGAAACATCCGAAAATCAACAAATTCCTCTGCAACAACTTTCACCTACCACACAATCCTTATCCTATTTAACCAGTATGCTTAACTATCTCTGTCATGCACTATATCTCTAGAAATCAACTTCTGGGGTACTAAACCATGAACAACTTCAACAGAAGAAAGATATGAACCTTATAAGCACACTTCTATAATCGCAAGGCCAGAAACAAATCTATGGAGAAATGCAGAGCAAAATAATTTCTCTCAGACACCTCTACAAAACTCAGAAACACAGTCCACACACTGGTGAACACAACTTCCTCTGCACAACAAACCGGAACACGAAATTTGGAATATAACATCTATGAACATCTTTGAGAAACATGTCCAAACCTCAAGGATAGATCTTTAATATAGAGGAAATGCGGAGCAAAATTGGAACACTACTCTGCAAACCAAAATGCCACTTCAACACATTGTTTCCTTTATTAATCAAATTTTCTCAAAAGCACTTGGAAACCAACCAATAGAAACATATTCTCAAGATCTTCAGCACCTCTACAAAGAAACCAAATCATAATCAACAAAGTAACTCAACCAAACAACTCATACCATTGCACCAACCTCATCTCTGCTCAGCCAGTTGACACCAATGACAACACAAGCTTGTTGACATCAATGACGACACCGACTGCACATACTTGCAACACTTTGTGCATGAACATACACCCATAACATAAGTCACACACACTAATTGTTCCTTAACAAATTTAGAATACATGTTCATATTATAGTAGATATCCAAAATACAACTTAGTTATAACTCAAGACCATATGAACCACTTCTAAACAATTACTACTTGCATCCCATACTAGATGTATTCTTCATGCCCTTGCACAATCCCTTACTCCACATAGAACCAAATTACTAGAATCAACAACAATTCATGAACATTTAATATAAAACAAGACACAAAATACACATCAAACAAGTCAAAGAGAACACATATTAATCAAGACATCGAACAACCAAGAGTACATGTACTTTTATAAGCATATAAAAGTACAACATAAATAAGAAAATCACAAGACAATCTCAAGATTAGAAAACATAAGGCATTACCAACTAACACCCTTACTGATAAGCAATACCAAACTAGGTACTATTCTAGATATAAGGACTCTCCTAGAATAAAAATAGGATATGCTCACCATACATATAGTATGATAACATGACATACTTGACAGTCTATCTATCACCTACAAAGTACCCCTATCCTTTCAGATAGAACCCTACACTTTCAAGTAGACACCCTACCTCCTGGTAAAAAACTATTTCCCCAAATTCCAAACTCATTCAAATTCATACAAAATTATGAGCACATTATTCAAAAATAGTAAATCATCATTATATCAAGTCAAATACATATTATAGATTCCTTCGTACAAAAACCCAAAACATCAACGCCTTGCTTACTAATCTAATCCTTCTCTCTAGGTTATTTTACCACTATATTTTCTATCATAAAATAGGGTTTCCAACACTTTTAATATTCCCAAATGAAATAATTAAATTAGATTTTCCTTAGTTTCAAAATTCATCCATAATTCATTTTAGAGAAGCTTCAAATCTAACTCAATTGAATTTCTTTATCTCTTCTCTAGATTTCACTATGTTTCTTCCTACTCAAGAAAATATAGATCTCTTCTCCTAAACTCAATTTTTAGATTGTTTTTTAATTAAATCAATTTCAAAGAAGTTTTCTGTTCACTCTAATGCATTCCTCAATATACTAATCTTTCCTAAATTTAATAGATCTCCCTAATCCAATTTTATAATTTCCTTATTAATTTCTTGTTGAAAAAGAAAACACCTCTTCAACAAAATCAACATCTTTTTCACTAGAAATTCCTAAGTTCTTTGTTAAAATTAATTTAAATCTTTGTTAAAGTAATTTAATGACAAGATTCTATCTCAATTCCTCTATCAAATTTAAAACCAATTGATGAAGACCAAACAATTTCAATCACAATCCTTCAATCAAAAAAGCACTTTATTCTTCAATCTTCAAAACATGTGCGTGTTCTTCCTAAAATGTCAAAATAAATCTTATATTTTTTATAATAATTCACTTTCTTTCTTTTTGATGGGTAAGAGGCTGTGGCTAGTGATATATGTTATTATAAAAAATTTAAAGTACACGTTTGTTCAGTGCGGGCATCGGTAGGAAAGAACAAAGTGAAGAAAACCTCTGGTCTTTCCTGGGACTTGTGGAGTCCAGTACTGAATTAAGTTTACAAATCTTGTTGCCAGTACGCAGGAAAGTTCACTTTGAGGATAAATCCTCTTTTACAAAGATAGAGAATTACAATCGTAGTCCTTGCTCTTCACATGAGCCAATCTTCAATTATATTGCCTGCTACTCCTTCATTTGATCTTTCATCCCGGAGTAACTTTAAACATATTCTTGTTGATCACTATGGGCATCCTTCTTTTCTAGATCATACAGTCAACTTCTTAAAAGGAATATGTTTCCTTTCCTGCTGCTACAATACTCCTAAGGATTCCTATCAAACACACCAGTGTCTTCCCAAGCTACTTCTCATGTTAGCCAAAATTCCTGCACCAGACTTGTTAGCTCTTCTCATATCAAACTAATGATAATTAAATCCACTTGAGAATACTTACGAATTCTTCCAACATTACCATCGAAAATGGTGACTACATAAAGTGTTAGAGCTAAAAGGGTGAAAGTGAATGTATATCTTTCCCTTTTCTTAATTTTTTATAAATATACAAATATGTATATATTTAGATATGTATCTATATATATATATTTGAATAGAAAACAAGATTTTCCTATAAATAAGCATGACTAACCAAGGGAAAGTGGCTGCTGATTCATTAGTTTACTAAATCATTTCTCTTAACAGAACCATGGAATAGATCCTTAACCTGTCATATCAGAACAATCAATGAATGGTAAGTAGCTGTCAATCAAGGAGAAAAACCATTAAATCTTATTATTGTAGTGGGAGTTTAAGTGTAATGCCAGCTCGTATCATGAACTCACACATGTAGGCACTAATCTTTATGATTCTATAACATGCCTTTCTGATATTGATCTACTCCTAGCCCGAAAGAGTGAATCATTATTGAAAATTGTTGAAGGATAGATAATCATAGCGTAATCTTCATCTATTAGACATGATGAGGCACGTGATTATCCCTTTGCCTTTTACAGATATATCAAGCCATCACAGATAGGAGAAGCCCCGTGCTAAATTTGAGTGTTAAAATGTCTATGACAACAAGAAGGGCTAAGTGAGATAACTGTATATATATATGGGTATTAAATAAAAGCATGTGTAGGTGACACATTTTAGGGCAAGCTAGCATAGGTAAAAAGAGCATAAGACCATCAGATTGAAAAACAATGCCTAGTAAAGGGTTGGTAGTTGGATGAGGAAAGTCTAGAAAATTCCATATTTTAAATACATCAATTGTTTTCAACTCCCGACATTTCCAATGCCAGTTAGATTCATAGTGATCTTTTCATTGGAAGCCATCATTTGCGAGGGAATGGAGACCCCAGTGAGATTGGTCAACACCAAACACCAAATGGCTTTTCTTGGTCCTGTGACACTATTTTGTCTACAACGCATGCCTTGACGCTCAGATGAGCTTATGGTTGGAGCCATCAGGATGATAGTTGGGAGGAAATTTATGGAGGAGGCTGAGAGGTATCGAGTTGACACAGACGTCACCTCTCGAGTATTGGCTATGTTATTGGAATTGGAGGTTGACAAGGTACAGATAGAGTAGATTATGAGGGGTCTCTTTTATCCTGAACATCTGGGAGATTTGGGGATAACCCTGGAAGCTGCGAGTGAAGGTATTGGGATGACTAGGCCTAGGGATACAACTAACCTAAATGATCCAGATGCAGTGGTGAAGCTTTACCTGTTCATTCTTGACCTCAAGGGGCCGAACCTAATGGTAACCAAAGAGATGGCAGGGGTAGCTGTGGATTTTATCAAAAGGGTCTTGGGGATGGTTGCAGAAGAAGGATTTGAATGGGTGGGAGATTCTATCAAAATAGCTACTTGAATATGACAGGGAGTAAGTCTGAAAAAGTTTGTTTTTTGTTAAAAATTACTTAATGTATGCTTATAAGAAGCCTCATAATGGCTTAATTTTTGAATATAGCTGCTAGAAAAGAAGGCAAAAAAGCAGACCCTACATGGTCACGAATATACTCTGTGTAGATGTTTTTAGGAAAGACCCTATAGGGTCTCATATAATTGTATTCTCTGATGATATAACAGTCTGGCTATAGATAGCTATTTTGAAGAACAAGCTCTGGAAAACTTTATTAAGAATGTGAATATAAGTAGATTGATGTGATTAAAGTATGTGCCTATGAAGGACTGTGAATTTAAATATAAATTAAGCACACATATGACTAGGGGTGAAAAATGTTAAAACAGGGAAAAGTGTATATAAATATATATACATATATATACATGTCAGTATATATATTTATATATATATAATGTATGTTTATGTATGAATAAAAATTATATATATATATATATATATATATATATATATAAGTATGTGTATATATATATGTATTTAAATATGAATATATATGTATATATTTATAAATAAGAGGGCAAAAATAAAAGAGCAAAAGCATCAGAAGATGAAGGGAGATTAGGCCGAATCAAGCATGAGAGTAGACTAGACAGACCTAATGTGTCTTCCTTTGCCTGGGGGAAACATCAGTTGGAAGTTTTGGGGCTTCCATTCTTAATTAAGAGTTGTATTTAGTGGTTAAGCATGTACCATCAACACCTTTGTTAGCTAGGTTATCTTTAACATTGCCCTCTCTAAAGATATGATTAAATATGCATTTTCTAAAAGAAGCAGTGATGTCAATGGTAGTGGAGAGAAGGGAGTTGAGTCTCCAGTTAGGCATGCTACCCTATCTTAGGGCATTAATAATAATCACAGAGTCTCCTTCCACTACTAGTTTTTTAATTTTCAAATCTTTGCACATTCTTAGTCCCTCAATCAGGGTAGACAATTCTGCCATGTTATTAGTTGCATTGTTTAGGGGTTTGGCGATAGCAGCTACTTCCTTCATTTCCCAATCATGGATTACATAGCCTATACTAGCAATTCCTGGGTTGCCTCTGGAAGCTCCGTCAAAATTTAGCTTGAACCATAATTTTTTAGGGGGTTGCCATTTGCATTCTTGTCTTTTGTTGGAGGTTTTATGGTTACCTGGTCCAACAAAGGGGGGAAATTTTAATCCTTCCCATCTACCATGCATCTTTTCATCCCAATATGACATTATGGCTTCTTTCCTAGGTTATTAAGAACCCCGTTGTTGGTAATTTCTATAATAATAGCTTCAATCTTGGTAATAAGTTGTTCATAAGTCATCTTTTTCTCTTTGAATATTCTTCTATTTCTTTCTTTCCATAACTCCCAAATCATGACTGAGGGGATTATTATTCATAGTATATGATAGATGCTTTGTTTATGAATGTCTGGCCAGCATAGAAATAGGTCCAATATATTATTACGAAGGGCTATTACCCAGCCTAGTTTACTGCATAACCAGTTCCAACATTTGAAAGAGAATTGACAATTGAGTAGAATGTGGTCTATTATTTCCTGCTCCTCTTCGCATAGGGGGCATCTGCTAGGTCCCTCAAATCCCATCTTAGTAAACCTTTCTGCTATTAGTATTTTCTTCTGTAAGGCTAACCATGAGAACATTCTAGCTTTTGGGAGACAGTTCTTATCCCAGCACAGTCTAAGTGGTATTACCATTTTTGGTTTGAGCTGTTGTTTGATTAAAATTTGATATCCCTCTCTTGTGTTGTAGTCTCCTGATTTGGTACCATCCCATACCAATCTATCGGTGCCTTTTTTGAAGGATACACTCCTCTCATTGAGGATATCGAGTAATTTCTTTTTATCATTATCTGGGATGTTCACATTCTCCAGTGATTTCCATTTCCATCCTTGGTTTACATCATTGTTGGGGAATTCAATGTAATCTCTCACATATTTCCCCCATTGGGATTCAAGGGTTTTTTTTGCATCCTCTAGGTTGACAAGGCTGCTAATCGACTCATACCCCCCAGGAGTCATCCCATAAAAGTGCTTGAATGCCTTCACCTAGACTCCAAGTCAATTTATCCATGATGAGCTTCCTGCAATCCAACATAAAATTCCAAAGTCGGGACCCTTGAGGGAGGGTGGCCATCCTAAAGAGAGAGGCATATTCATTTCCTCTTAGATATTTGTTCCTGAGGATTTTTACAGGTTTGGTTGTTTATACATTCTCCATATTAGTTTAGCTCCTAATGCTTTGCTTTGTTCCTTGATGTTTTTCAAACCCAAGCCCCCCTCCTCCTTAGGTCTGCATATTTTATCCCAAGCTACTAATGGTATTCTTTTCTTATCCTCCGTTCCTTGCCAAAGGAATGTTCTTAGGATTTTGTTAGTTTCTTCTTGTTTCTCTACTAGAAGGTTCGTGCATGATAGTTGATATATTGGTATGGCTGAGAGGACAAATTTTAACATTGTGACTTTTCCAGCTAAAGATAACCATTTGCCCTTCCAAGACTCAGCTTTCTTCCTGATCTTATAAGTAATATGATTCCATAAATCTTTTGTCTTATTGCTTTTGTCTAATGGTAGACCTAAATACTTGCAGGGCAGTTCTCCTCTTCTAAACGTTAGATTTCTGCATATTTCTCTCTCTATTTCAGGGTCTATGTTGAAGAAGAAAATTTCTGATTTATCAGTATTGACCTCCTAGCCTAAGGCCTTGGTATATGAGTTTATGATCTCTTTGAAAGACTTGGTTTCTTCACTACTACCTCTACCATAGAGCATGGTGTCGTCCACAAATTGTTGGTGGCTTATGGGGTTTAGACTAGAAGTAATTTTAATTCCTTAGATCTTACCCTTTTCCCTATAATCAGTGATCATCCTACCTAAAGCTTCTACCATTATAATAAAGAGGAAGGGAGACATTGGATCTCCTTGTCTCAGTCCTCTCGACATACTAAAAAAATGGTCCCATTGATTAAGACAGAGATCTTGGGACTAGATATGCACTCATAAATGAGATTTATCCATTGCTTCGCAAATCCAAAAGCCTCCAGGGTTTTGCAAAGAAAACGCCAATCAACCTTATCATAAGCTTTACTGATATCTAGTTTGATTAACATACTAGGATTTTTGTTGTGCTGAATGGAGTGGATGGCTTCTTAGGCTATAATTACTCCATATATAGATCTGCCTGGAACAAATCCAATTTGTTCATCACTAATAATGTCTGGTAGTACTTTCTGAATTCTATTAGCTATAGTCTTCATGAGTATTTTATATATAGTGTTACATATAGAGATAGGCACCAAGTCCCCAAAACTCTCTGGCTTTTCCTTTTTAGGAATAAGTGTGAGGAATGTGTTATTTACTTCTTTTAGGAGGTTACTAGAATTTCTCACCCCTTCTAGTGCATCCACAACTTCATCTCCTATGAAATGCCAACATTTCTAAAAAAAGAGGGCTGGGAAGCCATCTGGGCCTGGGGCTTTATCTGGCTGCATTTGGGAGACTGCCAGTTCGATCTTAGTTTTGGAAAACTTTGCATTAAGGGCTTTGTTTTGGTCCTCAGTTATGATCCTTGGGATGTTTTGTAGTATGGCTTGTTGATGGACCCTGTTTGATCCTTCCCGGTTGTTAAGAATGTTTTCAAAATATCTGATTGTTTCCATTGCAATTTATTGTGGATTTTTGATCCAAGCATTGTTATCACCCTTAATTTTAGTAATTCTATTCACATTCCTATGAACTTTAGTGCTGTTATGAAAAAAAATTGTGTTCTTGTCTCCAACTTCAAGCTAGGTTTCCCTAGACTTCTGATGCCATAAGATTTCTTCTTTGGACAATATATCTTCATATTCAGATTTCAGTTGTTTTTCTCTTAGGTATAAATTTCCATCCATGCCATTAGCAATAACATTTCTATTGAGGTTTTCCAGATCTTCTTCTAGCTTAACTTTAATCTCAAAGATGTTACCAAAGTTATTCTTATTCCAGTTGAGAAGTTTGCTTTTAATAGTTTTCATTTTGGAGATTAAACAAAAAAGCTTGGATCCAGACACCATAGTTTCCTTCCACCATTGCTCGATTAAAACTAAAAGGTTATTTTCTTTTAGCCATATTTGCTCAAATTTAAAGGGGCATCATTTGGGTTGGCTATCTTCTGAGATACACAGCTAGACAGGATAATGGTCAGAGCCCGAGTATGGTAGGATCTCTGCCATAAGATTATAAGGAAGTTGAGCCTAGTTGCCTTTAAATAGAAATCTATCAAGTTTTTCTGTTATGTTGCTAAAGCCCATTCTCCTGTTATTCCATGTAAAACCCTCCTGTGCAGTCTTAATTTCCATAAGATTATTTCTATGAACCCAATCCTTGAAGTCATATGCAGTTGTGGACAACCTTGCTAAACCTCCTACTTTTTCTTTGGGATCTAGGATGGCATTGAAATCTCCACCCAAAATGCAGATCTAATCTTGTAAGGTCTTCATGAACTGTTTTATCTCTTTCCAAACTACTCTCTTCTCCTAGTTCTGGGTAGGACCATATATGTTAAAAAGTATGAAGTGAAGATTACTCCTGATGCTTTTGACATAACCGCTCATCCAATTCTTTTTTCCACTTATTACTAAAAATGAAACAGCCCTGGGATCCCAGATTACCCCTAGGCCTCCTGAGGCTCCTTTAGCTGGAGCTCCAACTAGCTCCCAAATGCCTAATTTCTTCTTTAATATATCAATTTCTTTAATATTAAGTTTAGTTTCTTGGATCATTAGTATATTAGGTTTAGTGTTCGTGATACAACGTTTTAAGATTTCCTATTTGTTAGGGGCATTGATTCCCCTAACATTCCAAGTATTAATTCTCATGGCACTGGGGGAGGCACTTCCCCTTCCCAGCATTAAACATTTTAGTGATCTTAGTTTGATCTATTGCCTCACCATCTTTCTCTCTCAGTTCATATAGTGATTTCCTTCCTCTTTTTTTTAATTATTTTTGGCGCAGTCTGGGGTTTCCTTGCTGAAATCAGTTAAAGTGATTCCCAGTCTTTGCTCTACTGGCTCCAGCTCTCTGCTTACTAGTTCCATTAAGTCTTCTGCATTAATAACCTAATTTTTCTCTTGATCCTCAAGCTCCAGTATCTTAGTGATGAGCTTTTCCTTTTCTTTGTTGGTTTCCTCTACTACTACTTCCTCAATCACCTTCCCTAGGATCTCATCACAGATTTCTTCTAGATCTATGTGGTTAATCATATCTATAGTTTTCTTGTGGTCCTTGGGGTTTATAAGATTTTTCTCTGGTTCATATGTGTTTGGGACCCAGTTAGGGGTCTCCAATGCCTCTGGTTCTGCACTTTCTTCCCCTGCTGTGGGGTTGATGTGACTGAGATCCCCTTTTGGCAATTCTCCTTCCTCAAGTACCATCCTTCCCATATCTTCATGGTTCTGCTAAGAGGATTTGTTTACTACAGAGAGATTTATACCCAGTTCTGCTTGTGCCAAGTTCTTATTTAAGGTAAGGTTATTGCTATGGTTTTTAGTGTTCCCTCTGTTGCCTGGGGTGTATTTTGGGCAAATCTTGGGCAGAGATGGAGCCATACTCAGGGGCTAACTGAGTCCAGTTGAGTCCCTACTATAATTAAGGTGCTTTTGTGATGGTGGAGGGTCATTCTTCAGAGATTCAACAATAAATCCTCCTTTATTGTCATTGAATTTGATATTGATGCCCATAGATTGGAGTTTTGTATTTTTCTTAGTAGGTTTTATTAAGGTTTTTTTGATAATGTTGTTATGGAAAGGGCCTTTGTAAAATATAGGCTTGATGCAGTAATTGGTGAAATTAGTTTTGATATCAAAAGATTTTAAGTTTTGTATACTTATGTCCATTTTTACTAATAGGGTAACATCAGATTGAGATAGGAATCCCTCTTCGATCCCTACAAATTCACCTAGATGGTTACCTATCTCCCTCAGAATTTCACTGTGAATAAGTTCTACTAGGAGGTTAGGTAATTTAATCCACCTAATAATTTTGAGTTAAAGTTTACTAGGGTCAAAGTTCGGAAGCCATTCTAGATATTCAAAATTGTGCCCTTTATAGTATAAGCTTTTACTAATCAAGATTTCCTTTTTTAAGTCCAAATTTTTACAATCAATGAACATAAATCCTTCAGATATGATAGTAATACTTACCTGGTCCCTATAGAGAGCTCAGATCCATTCAGCAATTTCACTCGCAGGTGACCCATATCCACACTAGCAGACAAAGAGACCATGAGTTCTACAATGGTTCCCTAATTCGTCTGTGTAAATATTGCTAATGTTTATCACCATTTTCTCCTCCTTGGCCACAGAGTTTGGAAATTGCATTGAGTTCTTCTGCAGGGCTATCGAAGGACCCCTAGGGTTCCCTTGGTCATGAGATGCTTCCTGGTCATTGCCCCTCCCATGACTATTAGAGACCGTATTTCTGAGTCTAGGATATTTAGGAAGTGGTCATTGGTGGGAAGCCATACAGTTTGTTCTCTTGTTTGTGTTAGGGTTCATCTTCAGGCGATAATTTTTAGGGGCTGGTTTTAAAAAACCCTCTGCATTCCTTCGCAATGGATGAGATGGGTAAGAGGTAGAAGGTTGTCGGGCACCAGAGATCCTTTCCTAGCCTAAGGTGATACAGTTTGCTCTAGACGCGAATGCAGGAGTTTTGGAGGTGATTGGAATGGCCCAAACTCCTGAAGCCCTAGCCTGGTTAAGTTTCTCATTGGATGCTACCATCGACCTCTCCATCTTTTGAGACTTCCTGCTTTTCACCATTTTCCAACCTGATCCCTCATGGTGCTGCGGAGGGGGAGCCCAACCCCCCACGGAAAATCCTCACATCCCTTCGTAGAGCGTCGTGAGGGTTCATAACCTTAGCTATGAAATCAGGCTTATTACCATTGTTACTTTGCCTTGGAGGGCTTGCTTTTTTTCACTATCTTCGAGACATAATTCTTTGAAAAAGTAATAATATTACCTTGCATAATAATTCACTTTCTTATCTCAAATCTTTTATTATAAAATCTTAAAATAAGATAATAATAAAAAATTCACCCCCATTTATGGGGAGGCATGAGTTTCTCCAGCTTTGAATCTATGGATAAAGGCTAGATGGGTCCCTCCCCTGGAGGGATGGATAAAACTCAACATTGAAAAGATTCTAGAGGGAATCTAGGAGTTTCCAAAGCTAGATGCATAATAAGAGACCATCTAGGAAAGTTGGTGGGAGTTGCCACAAAAATCTCTCAACAGGCTCAAGTAATGAGGTAGAGGCACAAGCAATTGTGCTATGACTCAAGATGTGCAAACTTTATGGTATTAAAAATTTACAATTGAAGGAGACTCCCAAATAATAATAAATAGATTATGGAGAGGATCAATGCCAAATTGGAAAATTAAAAATATTATTCAATAGTGTTGGCCCATCCTCAATGAAATAATTTAATACATCATTTGCCACATATATAGGGAGGTGAACAAGGAAGTGGATTATCTAGAAAACATGTGGTGCAGTCACGGTTAGGAGGGTCCACAAAGTGAATAGTCCAGACCGCGCAACAAGAGTAATCACAACAAAAGCAACTCAATTGTAGAACACAAATACAGATTTAGTCATTTAGTATATCATAGATTCAAAATGCAACATGCTAGCAACATGCGAGCTTACAGATTAGGGCTCATAGGCCTGATTCTCTAGTTGCAATACATGTGCAAGATAAAGCTTTTAAGCTCCTTCGCAAAGAATTCAAACTATCTATCAATCTCTATGTGATTCACTACTTTCCTATGCATCTATTACATGATTATATATCATCTCTGGATCATAAGATTCCTCCGCGTCGGCCAAGGAAGGTTACAAAATCCAATGAAGGGGTGTAATGTGTGTACACGGATAGGTTGGACCTAATCTTATGCAAGTCCTTCGCAAGTGAATGGAATAGCATGCAGATTTCAGGGAAGGTCGACCACGATCCAAAGTATCTTGAATGATGTGTCATTTAGCTCCACACGTCGAGGAACTGCTCCGCGATTCTCCTCCTTAGCCAATTGTCTGAGATTGTTTGAATGCTCTGTTATTAGAAAACAATTGATCTTCTAATAGCGATATCTTTTTGAAAACTGATCCAAATGATCTAAAAATTGTATATGATGTGAATGAAGATGTATAGATGCTAAGTCCAACTCCACAAGGTCTGAAATGATACTATGGTAGAATGCAGACCAAAATATAGAAACTGCTACTGACTCAACTAACTGTACTGAACTTGAAAATGAAAGAAAACAAAATGAAATGCAAATATTTTTGGTTGATGCAAGATTGCTTTGCAACCAGGGATGCTCCTGCATCAGACACCTGGGGTTGTTAAGAAAGTGAGTCCCTCACTTTGTTGGGGCTAGATGAAAACTAGGATGGTCCACCTCAGCCTAAGAAATCCAAGATGAGTCTTCTTCCGGTCTGCCTTTCCACTTAACCAAATACTCTTTGTATTGCTTTCCTCTAGTGTTGTGTCCAATTCTGTTGTCTAAAACATCTTCAATATGCTTTGGTGCTTGTTGTGGTAACTACTTCTTCAAGTCCTCTTCAATGCTGTCACTGAATTCTACTTCATGATATTGATATAGGTCTGCAATGTTGAATATAGGTGAAATAGCCAATGTCTCCGATAGCTCCACTTCATATGCATTTCTTGAATCAAATTTTCTGAGTATCCTACATGGTCCAAACTTCTTCATCTTCAACTTGTTATATGTCCCTACTGGAAATCTTTCTTTTCTTAGATAGACCATCACTTCATCTCCAACTGTAAATTCCTTATGTCTCCTCTTCTCATCTACTTGCTTTTTATACTTACTATTCATATTCTCCAAATGCTTCTTAACCAGATTATGTACTGTCTCCATGTGATCTACAAATTCTTCTACTTTTGCACTTCTCTTATTGTCCATGTTGATATCCCTTAACTCTGCTACTCCTCTAGGGTTTACTCTGGTTACAATCTCAAAAAGTGTTCTTCATGTACTCCTATTCACTGAATTATTGTATGCAAACTCTGCTTGTTAAAGAATCAAATCCCAATTTCCTGCCTTCTCTCCAACCAAGCATCTCAACAAGTTTCCCAAACTCCTATTTACTACCTCTGTCTATCCATCAGTCTATGGATGAAATGCTGAACTAAACTTCAAGTCTATCTTTATCTTCCTCTAAAGTGTCCTCCAAAAGTATCCAATGAATCTTGTATCTCTATCTGAAATTATGCTCTTAGGTAATCCATGCGATCTCATAATCTCCTTGAAAAATAGGTCAGCTACATGTACTACATCAATTTTCTTCTTACAAGGTATGAAACATGCCATCTTTGAAAATCTGTCCACCACTACAAATATAGAATCATGTCCTCTCTATGTCTTCGGCAATCCTACTATGAAATCCATACTTATGTCTTCCCAAGGTCTCTCTAGTACTGTCAAAGGTTTATACAATCTAGTATTCTGACTACTTCCTTTTGCTACTTGACATACTCTATAACTTTGCACAAATTTCCTTACATCCTTATACATCTGAGGCCAAAAGTAATTTTCAGTTACTAAAGCCACTATTTTGTCAACTCCAAAAGGTCCTGTCAATCCACCACTGTGCTTTTCCTTTATCAAATTATCTCTCATTGAACTCCTAGGTATGCACAACTGATTTCCCTTGAACAACATATCTTCTTGAATGAAATAGTCCAACCACTTACTCCTATCTGTCACAAAAGGTTCCTTACATGCTTTCCAAGGTTCTACTAAATCAAGATCTTCCTCATACATGTTCTTCAACTCTTCAAATCCCAATACTTCAACTCTCATCTCTGTCAGCAAATTTCTTCTCCTACTCAATGCATCAACAACTTTATTTGACTTTCCACTCCCATGCTTCAATACAAAAGTGTAACTCTGCATGAACTCTACCCATCTCATATGTCTCTGACTCAACTTACCTTGACTATTCAAATATTGCAATGCTTGATTATCTGTATACAACACAAACTCCTTAGGCAACAAGTAATGTCTTCACTTCTTCAAGGCTTAAATTATGGCATAGAACTCCTAATCATAAACTAAATATCTTCTCCTTGCGTCACTCAACTTCTCACTGAAATATGCTACATGTCTACCTTCTTGACTCAACACTACTCCTATTGCATTTCCACTTGCATCACAATCTACTTGAAATACCTTATTGAGTAAAGCCAACATAGGTTGTTCAATCACTTTCTACTTTAACAACTCAAAATTTTTATCTGCTCCTGATGTCCATTTAAAGTCCTTTCTATCACCTCTCATTGTCTCTGTCATAGGGTTACATAGTGAACTAAAATTTCTGATGAACTTCTGGTAGAAACAAGCTAATCCATGAAATGATCTAACATCTCCAATGCTCTCAGGTGTAGGCCATTCAACAATTGCTCTTTCTTAGGGTCCATCTTCAATCCTTCCGCAGAAATCACAAATCCCAAGTATACCAATTCTTCCTTCATGAAACTACACTTCTTAATATTTATCAACAATTTATCTTCTCTCAATCTCTGTAATACTTGTCTAAGGTGCTGCAAATGTTCTTCCTTTGTCTTACTAAAAATTAGAATATCATCTAAATATGCAATAACAAACTTACCCAAGAATTTCTTCAAATCTTCATTTATCAACCTCATGAAAGTACTTTGTGCATTTGTCAATCCCAAAGGCATTACTAACCACTCATACAATCCCTCATTTGTCTTAAAAGTAGTCTTCCATTCATCTCCTTCTCTGCTTCTGATTTGATGGTATCCACTCTTCAAGTCTATCTTTGTAAAATATTTTTCTCCACTCAAACAATCCATAATATCATCCATCCTAGGCAAAGGGAATCTATACTTAACTATGATCTTGTTGATTTCTCTAGAGTCTGTACACATTCTCCATTCTCCATCCTTCTTAGTTGCTAACACTGCAGGTATTGCACAAGGACTCAAACTTTCTTTGATCAAACCATTCCTCAACAGATCTTGTATCTGTCTATTCAATTCCTCATTCTCTGCTGGTGTCATTATGTGTGCTGCTTTGTTAGGTAAACTAGCTCCATGTATAAGATCCATGTGATGACTGATACTTCTAATAGGTGGCAATCCTTTAGGTACGTTATCTGATATGATGTCTTCATACTCTGTTAGCAATTTAGCTATCTCCTCTGGATATGATTCTTCCTTATCTATCTTTAGGGTTCTAGGTTTTTTAGGAATGAAAGCATAACACATATTCTCATGTCTCAAACCATCCAGAAATTTATTTCCATCAACCAAACAAATTCTAGCATTCCCACATATTTCACCCTTAGGTTCATCCTCCAAAGGAATCAAAGTAATCCTCTTTCCATTAGATGTTATAGTATATGTATTCTTTCTCCCATCATGTATAGCTTTTCTATCATACTGCCATGGTCTACCCAACAATATATGACATGCATCCATAGGCATAATATCACACAATACTTCATCATGATAAGATCCAATATGAAATTTTACCAAACATTGTTCACTCACCAGTACATTATGATAATCCTGAATCCATGCTATTTGATAAGGCTTAGGGTGTTTTAATCTCTCTAGGTTCAACTTAGTCATCATCTCTTCTGAAACCAAATTATCTGAACTACCACTATCAATCATAACTTTGCAACATTTACCTCCTAATTTGCATCTTGTCCGGAACAAACTTTTCCTCTCTGGTGGTTCTTCATTTGTCTCTGTTTTAAATAGTTCTCTCCTCATGACTAATGATTCTCCTTTCTCAGGTTTGCCAACTAAACTCGGTGATCCAACAGGTTCTTCTTCTACATAAGTTGCTCTTCCACTGTTCTCTTTCCTCTTGCTTGTACTACCCTGATTACATTTAAATGCTCTATGTCCTTCACCTCCACACTCAAAACAAGTTCCTCTGAATGTTCTCCTTTTAGTTCCTCTTTCTTCTCTTCTGTATCCTTCATTTCGGTAAGCATTATGGTTTCCTCTCCGATAGAAAGTTCTATCATCTCTCTGGTATGCATTGTTATCTCTATCTTCCTTCTTGAATGGACTATCATTCTTGTTCTGCTTCGCATATGATCTTTCTCCTCCAGAATATGTTATACCTCTCTAAAATTTACCTCCTCTTCCTCTCTATCTCTGCTCATGCTTCTTGTTCAACTTTTCTTCAACCTTCAAGGCAAACTGATATGCTTCTTCCAGTGTTGTCATCTTAACCAAACTCAGTTCTTCTTGAATGTTCAATCTCAGTCCATTGATGTATCTTTCCATTTCTCCTTGCCTACTTCACTATGTCTTGTCCTTATGATTATCTTATAAAATTCTTCAGTATATCCTTCACAATTTTCTCCTTTTGTCTCAGGTTCTACAATCTTTTCAACAGTTCCAACTCAATGAGCAGGTATAAACTGATTCTTCAATTTTGTCACCATCCTATCCCATTTTGTAATCTTTTCTTTTCCTCTTCTGTTTCTATCCAACTGTACTTCTTTCCACCAAATAGTAGCATGTCCTTTCAACTTAGTTTTTGCAAATCTCTCCTTCTCCAGATCTTTAATTTCTTCATAATCAAAGTATTCTTCTAGGTCATTTATCCAATCAATCAACTCTTCAGGATTCAAATTACCAGTGTAGTTTGGCACATCAACTCTAGGTCTCTTTCCAATCTTCAAAATACCTCTTAACATCTTCACTTGATTGGATTCTTCTTCTTCTTTAAGGGTTTCTTCATTTTGATCAGACGATTGAAATTCTTCATCATCACTTTCAACATTAGGTCGAGGTGTCAAGCCTCTTATTCGATCTTCTTCAACAACATCTAATCAAACTCGCATAGCTCTCATCATCTCCATCATCTCATCCATTTGTCCAGCCATAGTACTAACAATAGGTATTCTCCTCGGTGGCATCTCTTCTTAGGATCAGGTGTAAATTGCCTTAAATTCAGGGATCTGGCTACAAGGTGGCAACTGCCTCACAATCAGCGATCGATTGACAACAAGTAGACTACCTTGGATTTGGTGATCTGTCCACAACAAGATCTTACAGAATGCCTTCACAATTTTTTCTCCCAACAGATTCAAACTTCACTCTAATACCACTTGGTGCAGTCATGGTTAAGAGGGTCCACAAAGTGAATAGTCCAGATCGTGCAGCAAGAGTAAACACAACGGAAGCAACTCAATTGTAGAACACAAATGTAGATTTAGTCATTTAGTATATCATAGATTCAAAATGCAACATGCTGGCAACACGCGGGCTTACAGATTAGGGCTCATAGGTATGATTCTCCAGTTACAATACATGCACAAGATAAAGCTTTTAAGCTTCTTCACAAAGAATTCAAACTATCTACCTATCTCTATGTGATTCACTACTTTCCTATGCATCTACTACATGATTATATATTATCTCCAAATCATAAGATTCCTCTGCGTCGGCCAAGGAATGTTACAAACTCCAATGAAGGGGTGTAATGTGTGTACACAGATAGGTTAGACCTAATCGTATGGAAGTCCTCTGCAAGTGAATGAAATAATGTGCAGATCTCAGGAAAGGTTAGCCATGATCCAAAGTATCTTGAATGATGATTCATTTAGCTTTGTAGGTTGAGGAGTTGCTCCACAATTCTTCTCCTTAGCCAATTGTCTGAGACTATTTGAATGCTTTGTTATGAGAAAATAGTTGACCTTTTGATAGCAATATCTTTTTAGAAACTGATCCAAATGATTTGAAAATTGGATATGATGTGAGTGAAGATGTCTAGATGCTAAGTCCATCTCCGCAAGGTTTGAAATGATATTGTGGTAGAATGCAGACCTAAATACATAAATTGCTACTGACTGAACTGACTGTACTAAACTGGATAATAAAAGAAAACAAAATGAAATGCAAATATTTTTGATTAATGCAAGATTGCTCTACAACTAGGGATGCTCCTGCATTAATGTGTCTATCAATAAGGATTTGTGTTGTGTTGTTGACAACCCAAGAGATGAACAGATTTAAAGTCCTCAACCCAACTCGAACCAACATCAATAAAACTAGAACAAAGGGACTGCAAATACAGATACATGGACATGATGGGAGGGTGACCATCCCAATAATCAAACTAGAAAAGTGCCTCAGTGCCTCTATTATAAATCCAAAATAGCCCCTACTTGATAAGACTGGCACCTCTTTTAAGAGTGTCCTAGATCATAGAATCCCTACCTAGGAGGCCAAATCTTGGAATATCTGCACTCTCCACTCTTCTCAGGTACTTCAAGATGAGGATTTTGGCCCAAGCTTGATCCTAATTTGTACACCACCTCTAATAGAGCTTGGCTGCTAGAGTTTGCCCATTGAGACTAGCTTGTCGGAGGCCAAGACCACCCTCCTGAATCAGTCTACAAATAGACTCCCACTTAACCAAACTCCATTTCATCGATTCCAAATTACCAACCCATATGAATTTCTTGGAAAGAGCATAAAATTCCTTAATAAAGCTACAAGGGGCAGCCTGAAGAAAGCACCTATAAATCAGAAGAGATTGGATGATCAACTTTAATAATGCCACTTTCCCAACAAAATAAATCCACCTAAAAGTCCAATGACGAACTCACCTCTGAAACTCATTCAACACATTCTACCAAGTCTTCCTAGGCAGAGGTCCAACATAAATAGGTATGCCAAGGGAAGTGAAAGGAAGAGAACCACCTAAAATCTGAGGATCTGAGCAATCCTAAGTTGAATAAGTTGAGGGGTATTGAAGAAATAAATGGAGGACTTTCCTTCATTAATTCTTTGCCCCAAAGAAACCAAGTAAATATCCAAAATCCACCTAAAGTTGACCACCACTCTGACCTTGGCTAAACCCATTAAAGTAGTGTCATCAAAAAACTATAAATAAGAGTGAGGAGGTATACAATTACCCCAACTCCATCCTTGGATCAGCCCTTGTTGCACATGAGATTTGATAACTCTTCCCAATCCTTCTGCCATCAATATAAAAAATAGGGTGACAGAGGGTCACCTTGCTAAAGGCCCCTCAAAGCTCCAAACAAAGCTCAAGGATCACTATTGATAAGCACCAAGAATAAAGAAGTAACACAACTCATAACCCAGTTAACCCAATCAGCTCCAAACCCAAAAGCTAACATGACTTTATGAAGGAGAGCTCATTTGACACGGTTGTAAGCTTTGGCCATATCCAATTTGATGAACGTTGCCTTCTCTTTAGAAGATGCCATGGAATGAAGGACCTCAGTTGCAATTATAATCCCATCCAAAATTTGCCTCCTAGCAACAAAATCACCCTACTCTTCAGAAATCAATCTGTTAAGCCACAACTTAAGTCTCTTTGCAATCAATTTAGTGATAATCTTATAAACCACATTATAAAGAGCTATGGGTCTAAATAAATCTAGTGAATTATCCCCCTTATTATTTAGGAATAAGAGTAAGGAACGTAGTGTTCATGGGTCTTAGCATCTGCTTATTTCTATGCGACTCCTTAACCACCTCCAATAAATCATACTTGATAGTCTCCAAAAATTCCTTAAAGAATTCAATTGGGAATCCATCTAGCCTAGGGACTTTCCCCTTCTTCATATGAAACACAATCCCCTCCAATTATTCTAGGGAGATGGGGCTTATAAGTGCTTCATTCATCTCATTAGAGACCTAAGAGGGGATACAATCCAAGATGAGATTTTCCTCATCCACAACTAAAGGAGAGTCCTCGGTAAATAAGGAAGAGTAGAACTGAGAAGCCTCCCTTGAAATCTCCTGGAGAGAAGTTAAGAAAACTCCTTGCAAAGACATAAGATACGTAATCATGTTCCCACACCTTCTATCCTTGACTGAATTGTGAAAAAAATTGTGTTTCTATCACCTTCCTAAAGCTAATCAATGGGAGCCTTTTGCTTCTAGAAGATCTCCTCGTGCAGATCCCATTCCACCACTTCTTTCACAGCATTAGACTCCTCTCTAAGGCTCCTCTCAGTAAGGCCTTGGTCCCTAATTTGATGGGTGATAGTATCCAAGCAGGATTGGGCAACCCTCCTAGCCAAAAAGATATTGCTAAAACACTTCTTGTTCCATTTATTCAACTAAAATTTCACATACTGAAGTCTCTTGACAAAGGAATACATTATTGTGCCATAAGCAAGCTTACCTTTGCTCCACCAACCTACCATAAGGTCCTGCAGGGAGAGATCCTAAAGGAACATAAGCTAAAACTTGAATGAAGGGTTCTTTGTGATTCCAAACAAGGTAGCATAAAATTGATAGGCCAATGATCTGACCCCCTCCAATCCAAGATTTCTGAATTGGTTATCCAATTGTCACCAACCCAAAATCTAGAAACTAGTAACCTGTCTAATCATTTAGAAATAGACTCCTCACCACATCTCCTATTGCTCTAGGTATACAAGCCATTATTAGGCTTGATATCTGCCAAATTCAAGTGAAGGATATTATCTCTAAGAAGAATGGATAAAGGCTCCAGTCTAACCACACCCCCTTCTTTTCCCCTAGGCTAGTAATAACATTAAAGTCTCCTACCAAGATCCAAGGATATAAGTGAGCCAAGGACTAGACATAACAAATATGTGACCAAAGCAAAGATTTACCAACTAAATCAATCGGAGGATAAACATTGGAAACCACTTCTTGTTCCATTTCTTCAACTGAAATTTCACATACTGAAGTTTCTTGACAAAAGAATACATTTTTGTGCCATAAGTAAGCTTACCTTTGCTCCGCCAACCTGCCACAAGGTCCTGCAGGGAGAGATCCTGAAGCCACATAAGATGAAACTTGAAAGAAGGGTTCTTTGTGATTCCAAACAAGGTAGCAAAAAATTTGACAGGCCAATGATCTGACCCCCTCCAATCCAAGATTTCTAAACTGGTTATCCAATTGTCACCAACCCAAAATCTAGAAACTAGAAACCTGTCTAACCATTTAGAAATAGACTCCTCACCACATCTGCTATTGCTCTAGGTATACAATCCATTATTAGGCTTGATATCCACCAAATTCAAGTGAAGGATATTATCTTTGAGAAGAATGGATCAAGGCTCTAGTTTAAACACACCCCCTACTTTTCCCTTAGGCTAGTAATAGCATTAAAGTCTCCTGCCAAGATCTAAGGATATAAGTGAGCCAAGGACCAAACATAACGAATATGTTACCAAAGAAAAGATTTACCAACTAAATCGACTAGAGCATAAACATTGGAAACCACTTCTTGTTCCATTTCTTCAACTGAAATTTCACATACTAAAGTCTCTTGATAAAGGACTACATTGTTGTACCATAGGTAAGCTTACCTTTGCAGGGAGAGATCCCAAAGCCACACAAGGTGAAACTTAAAAGAAAGGTTCTTTGTGATTCCAAACAAGGTAGTAGAAAATTTGATAGGCCAATGATCTGACGCCCTCCAATCCAAGATTTATGAACTGGTTATCCAATTGTCACCAACCCAAAATCTGTTGGCTTACTTATCCTCCGTAGTTGTTGTCCCTGATGACCAAACCACAACTCTATGACTCTATGACATTGTGGAATTCTATGACATGTCACTTGATCATATGTGGTACCTTTGATCCTATAGTTGATACTATACTCATGGTAGTCTAGCATTTCTTTTATACTCAGTTTGGTACATGGTGATATAATATTTCTTGGTGATGATGAGCTTGTATAACAATATGTTATAATATTTCTCTTGGCATAAATGCTTGGTGTCATAAGATTTGAGATAAAAGGCATTCAATGTCCTATGAGAACTAAGGCATGTTATGTTGTTTTAAAGTGTTGACCATGGTATATTATCTCCTAGCAGGTATTTGCAAATTTAATAAGACTAAATGAATGAGTTTTTCACCGGATCTTTGAGACATATCGAGGGCACCAGTCGCTCAGACATTTTGTGGCAAAAGTTAGGGTTAAACACTCATTTTGCATATTCTTTGTTTGGTTTTTGGTGGCATAAAGTAGGGTTTCACATGGTGAAAACATCATGAGGTTTCATGGAACTCTGATTGGAATCCTTTTGATTCAATGCTGGTAAACATGGAGGTTGGATTGAGAATCTTCAAAAGTCATTGTATTGTTGATGTGACAAAGCTCAACTACTGTGGTAAACATCTTATTTGTTCTCTCTTCTTCGGCCAATAGGTGATTTCATTCTCACACCTCCTTACAAATTCTTTATAGTGGGTTCACTGTTTGGTTTTGGATAAGAGTTTTAAATTTAAATCATTTTTTTTACAAGGGCTCTGTGATGATATTATTTCATTTCTATATCTGAAGTTCTTACATTCGATAAAAATGGCATGTAAAGGCTTTTTCTCTTGTGGGTCTATAACACTATGAAGAGACTATCCTTGATTTATTTTTTGAACCATGTGCAATGATAAAGGCATAAGATATATTTTTTTGTTGGGCATTTGAAATTTTGGTGCAATCAGTTATAAACAATTGAGACATATGTCAACTATGTTTACCTATTTAGTTATACTCGGGTATTGTTTAACAAGGAAATATGTTGAATACTATAGTATGATTCAGGAAGTAGTTCCAGTTGTAAACTACCAACCAATTTTAGTTTACAGTTATGATTTTGTAACTGTATTTAGAGAAAGAATGACTTGGATAGAATATAATGTGTTGTATATAAACTGATATAATGTGAATGATGCTGTGAGTGCAAAAAATAATTGTACATGCATTGTTTATGTTATATTAGTCTGGATCAAAGCGAAACAGAGTATCCCTCTGTATGTAAACTTTCATATAATGGTCATTGTTGGAAGTATGGCAGTGAGGCAAGCCAGTGAGGCAAGTTGCAAGCCATTGAGGCAAGTTGTAAGCTAGTGAGGCTTGTAATCAATGAGATTTTTTTTAAGCCAGTGAGGCACTTTTTCGAGTGGTTTTTTGCCCTAAAGGGTTTCCACTCAGGACAAATATTTGTGTCATTATTTTTGTGCATGGTATGTGTTTTATTTGTTACTTTGAATTTAAGTTTTAGAATTTGCAATCAGTTTATAAATACTTGCAAACAGTTTATTAATGCTTGGCCAAACAAATTCAAAGCATTAAAGTGTTGTAAATTTATAAAGGAATTTAATATTCTCTTAGATACTGATTCAACCTCCCCTCTCAGTATCTACACCACTCTAACAAAATCTAGAAACTAGAAACCTGTCTAACCATTTAGAAATAGAATCCTCACCACATCTCCTATTTCTCTAGGTATACAAGCCATTATTAGGCTTGATATCCACCAAATTCAAGCAAAGGATATTATCTCTGAGAAGAATGGATAAAGGCTCCAATCTAACCACACCCCCTTCTTTTCCCCTAGGCTAGTAATAAAATTAAAGTCTCTTGCCAAGATCCAAGGATATAAGTGAGCCAAGGACCAGACATAATGACTATGTGACCAAAGCAAAGATTTACCAACTAAATCAACTAGAGCATAAACATTGGAAAAGAGGATAACTTCCCCAGACTCCAAACTAGAAGCAACCACTAAAATTGAAGATCTACCAGAGAGCCACCAAAGAGAAGTAACCTTACGCGGGTCCCATAAGAAAACAACACTTCCTACACTACCCTGAGCCCCAATGCATTGGCATTGACCCCTCCTCCACAATTTGGGAACAATAGAAATCATGCCTTCCACTGACAACTTAGATTCTTGAATGAAGATCATATGCAACATATGAACGCAACTCAAATCATGAATAGCTTTTTGTCTAGGGATGCTATTCAAACCCTTTACATTCCAAGAGATCACAATCATCTTTGAGAATAGGCAAAGTGAGAATCCAATGGCTTAACCATGCTAGATTCTACCAATGACTCTCCCATTATATGTATCTTCTCTTGATCCTTTTTCCTCCCTACCTTGAGCAGTTTGTTTGACCCTCCTTTCTTTAATCTTTTCTATTGAAGCCCCAAGCTGGGAGGAGATTTTGTCTTACCATCATCCTTTTCCCCAGAGTTAGTTCTCATAGCATTCAACCCCTCAATCTCTAATAACCCCATTTGAACCTCACATACAGGGTTGGAAGCCATTTCCACATCCTGAACACCTAGTAAATATGAATTGTAGTTTCAACCTCAACTAGAGCTGAAGGGGGAGCTGCTTGTTGCTTGGAACCCTCATGAGTCACCTGAATTGAATTATTAGTTGAGGGAATATGAAAATTAGAGTCCACACCCTGCATATTTTGACCTCCCAGAAAGTGTTCATGCTCCATAGTACCTAGGTCCTTAAAATTCTCCAGAACATCAAATCTGTTTCCAGTTGCCCCTCTAGAATTGCCTCTATTTTTTCAAGGAGTCATCTTCACCTTAGACCAAGATTTCAATGGATTAAACCCCTTCAAATCTGGCCCATCCTTATGAGTCGGGGCCTTGCCCTTTTCTTTTGGGTTAGAAACCTACACCTCAGCCTGAGGCTGCATAGGTTTGACCTTTAATTTTGGATAATTTCTCTGCAAGTGCCCATACTCATGGCATGTACAACAACAGAAAGAGAGTGATTCATAATCAACCAGTTGAATCCAACTCATACTTACCAATCTAATTTCAAGAGATTTAGGAAGAGGGTCATTCAAATTAATTTCGACACAAAGATGGGCAAAAGTAGCTACCTTTCTATTGATGGTTTGACGGGAAGGACCCAAGGGCTTTCCCAAGACCGCAACTATTGAGTGCAGAATATCCTCATGCGAGAACTCCATTAGAAGTTGAGGGAGATGAATCTAGGCAAGGATTTTAGATGGTTCATGATCAATACTTAACAAAGTAGATACACAATAAAAATCTAGTGGGCTATACCTACCAATAGGATATTATTGTCTTTTAGATCTTCTCAAGGGAAGAGTAAGGGTTTCTTCATCTTGTTCTTCTACCTGCTGAACTCCTTTAGGGTCATCATGCCCACCTCTTCATCTAGCTCAAATCACCCACTTGAATTCTCTTCTTCCTCTCCATCCTTATATCCATCTTTTTGTTCTTCCACATGTGCATCTTCTTGCTTCAAATCAAAATGCACTATCTTTGTCCATTCTTTATATTTTGGTTGTTCAAGAATAGAAATAGCTCTAAAATCCCTAAAAATCACATCTCTAGAATAGACAACTTTCAAGGTTAGGGAATTCCAAAGTGTGTAACCCTTAACATTTTTACCATATCTAATGAAGATGCATTTCTATGCCTTTGATCCAATTTAGACTGCTTTTCTTTAGGCACATGAACAAAAACCTCACAACCAAAAATCCTTAAATGTGAAACAAAAGGTTTCTTAACTATCCACACTTCATAAGGTGTTGAATCAATATCCTTACAAAGAGATCTATTTATCAAGTAACAAGCAATATTCATAGTTTCTACCTAAAAACATCTATTCAACTGTGCACCACTTAACATACTTTTGTTGCTTTCCATCAAGATTTAGTTCATCCTTTATACCATCTCATTCTATTGAGGTGTGTACGGAGTAGTCTTTTTCCTAATTGTATGCTTACAAAACTCATCAAATTCCTTAGAACAATATTCCCCTCCATTGTCAGATCTCAAATCCTTTATCTTACAATCCGATTACTTCTCTATCAAGGCTTTAAATTCTTTAAAATTAGTGAAAAATTTAGATTTATATTGCATAAAAGAAATCAAGGTGAATCTTGAGGCATCATCAATGGAGGTCACAAAATATTGAGATTTACCAATAAAACCAACATCCACAAGACCAAATACATCCATATGAATGATTTCTAACTTTCTCTTTGCTTTATAATTACTTGAATGAAATGATGATATATTTTGTTTCTCAAACACATAATTCTCACAAAAATTAAAATATTCATCATAATAGTAAAAACCATCAACAAACTTTTTCTTCATAATAGTCTTTAAACCTTTTTCACTTATGTGGCCCACCTATGGTGCCACAACATACATGTATTTTCAAATTTTTAGTTATGTAGATGGAATTACAAATAGTAGTGGCATTCAACCTAAATAAGGTTCCCATTCTTGACCCTTTATCTACCACCAAGATTCCTCTCACCAATTTGCAACTAATCTTATCAAATGTTATATATATTCCCAAATCATTCAACTTAGAAATAGAAATTAAATTCCATACCAATCTAGGAATATACAAAACACCTGAGAGAGTTTTATCCTCCCATCACTGCAACATAATCATACCCTTCCCTGGACAACTATATGATATAACTATTGTCCTCAAAGTACACCTCCCCACCATCATATACCTAAGATGAGGAGAACCACTCCTTATGTGGAGTCATGTGATATGAGAATCCTAAGTAAACCAACCAATATTCATCAAACATAATATTACAAGAAAGACTTAAGTTTTCAATACCTTCATCTGAGGATTTTTCCATGGAGGAATCCCATTCTTTATTCTTATTCCTACATTCCTTCTTCACATGTCCCCTTTTATTGCAATTCCAAAACTTATAATATTTCTAGGAGTTTTAGATCATCCTCAAGTCATAGAATTCTCTTTAGGACCCTTTTGTCTCCCTTAGATCCCCCTCTTTCCTTGGACCTTCCCCTGACATGAAGAACATACAATAAACTATTCATAGTTGCTTTCTTCCTCATTTCATGTGTCAACAAAGTTACAACAAGAGCATCCATCTTGGGATCTATTAGATTAGCACTAGTAGCAAGAATCATACTCTCCCATGACTTGGGAAAAGAACATAGAAGCATAATGCACTTATCTTCCTCACTTATCTTAACATTTATAGAGGATAATTGACTCAAAATTAAATTAAATGAATTTAAATGCTTGACACAATCAATTCACCCACCTTCATTTTTAGATAAAATGACTTTCTTTTCAAATATAATTTATTCACAACTTTTAGATTGATAAATTTCACTATCCTTTTCCATAGGGAATAAGTGGTAGGCTCTCACAATACATTTAAAAGGATAGAGTCTACAAGACAAAGTTGGATTGTCCCCTATGCTTTCTTATCCATCTTACCCCATGTATCTTGTTCAATTTTATCAGGTTTTGTTTCTATTGTTTCCACTATCCATAGATCTCTCTCTTCTAGGAGATCCTCCATCTTTAGCTTCCACAACTCATAATTAGATCCATTGAATTTCTCAACATCTATCTAAGATGAGGATGTAACCATGGCTTCCATACATAAATCTGCAAAACAAAATTAACCAGAACTCCCACTATAGCCCAAAACACCCTTCACCCATGGGCATCAAAACTGGCTAGACTCTAATACCAAATGTTGGGAAAGAAAGGTAAACTGGCTAGGCTCTAAGTTTGGAGATTCCTATGACAAGTGATGACAAGTGTCAGTGAGGATATTTGCATGAGGGAAAGGTATCTTTGGGCACCCAAGTTAGGCTATGACATGTTGTAAGAGGAATATGCTATATTTAGCATTGTATGATGGATTCTCTTACAACCTTAAAGGTTTTTATCTTGGAAAAATCTATGACAACTGTAAGATGTAAGAGCATCCGTCATAGTCTATTTTTAGCCTGGAGCGCTCCATATTGGGAAAGTCAAATTTGCCATGTATGACAGATGTAAGGGATGTATTTGCAGCAAGGACAAGTGTCCTTTGATGTGGGATAATGGCCATGTGGCCAAGGTGGATGCCTATCCCAAGATGCTCCCAATATTTGCCTTGTAATCTCTATATATTGCATAGTTTGGAGTTGTAGTTGCATAGTATTTTTACAGGTACTGTTATGCTACCAGAATAACTCCATATTCAACATTTGAAGACTCTTGGAAGAACTTGCATTGCAAGTGTATTGTAAACTGTAATTGTTTCAGATAATACATTGTGCAAGTTTTAGAGTGTGGGTTTTTTCACCTAAAAAGGTTTTCCCCACGATATATCTTGTGTCTACTGCTCTCTGTCTACATTCTTGTTTTGTGTTTGTTGTTGTAATATCTTTGATATAAGTTTCATATTTCTACAATTGTAAGGGTTGTAAAGAATTTCAATACCTCTCCCCTCATTAGATTAGTTTAGGAAGCGATTTCTGCACACCTAGCTTCCTTTCAGTTGGTATCAGAGCTTGGCCAGTTTTGGTCTTAGCTATTGGGTAGGAGTTTTTTGTACTAATCTTAGATTGAGTGGGAGTCTGTGCAGAGTATTTTAAAATCTTGTTATAGGAAGGAAATGGCAAGCACATCTAGAAGAATAGAGGTTGAAAAGTTTAATGGCAGCAATTTTGATTTGTGGAAACTCAAAATGGAAGACATGCTTATTGATAGAGACCTATGGGAAGCAATTTCTGGTGTAAAACTAGTGGCAATGTCCCAAGATGATTGGGATCTCAAAGATCATAAAGCCAAGGGTCTTCTGAGACTCTATTTGGCTAATTTCATCCTGTTAAATATTCATGAAGAGAAAACTGCGAAGGAGCTGTGGAAGAAACTTGGTGATGTTTATCAAGCTAAGTCCCTGGTAAACAAGTTATTCCTATGGAAGAAGCTATATTCTTTGAGGATGGAAGATGGAGGAGTTGTAGCTGATCATATGAATGCCTTTAACATGTTAGTTGCATAATTGACATCCGTTGGTGTGAAGATGGAGGAGGAGGATCGGTGTATGACCCTACTTTGTTCTTTACCAGATTTGTGGGATCATCTTGTTATGGCCATCAGGAGTACCACATCCACTTTCAAAATGGATGAAGTGGTGTCTTTGTTGTTATCTAAAGAGATGCGGAGAAAGTCATCCGAGTCGGCCAAAGAAGCTCTTGCGGTTCGTGGAAGACCCAAGGAGAAAGGGAAAAAGAAAGACAAGAAAGCTGAAAAGGGTAGATCCAAATCCCGTAGGAGATCCAAATCTCCTAGAAAGTCCAAGGTACTGTGTTGGAACTGTGGGAAAAATGGGCATTTCTAAAAGGAATGCAAAGAGGAGAAAAAGAAGAATGTCCTAGATTCAGATTCTAACAAGTCACAAGATGATGGTGATGCCTTCATTGCAGCTTTGGCCACCCATGCATCTGATGATGTGTGGTTGATTGATTCTGGTGTATATTTCCACATGACCTCGCATCGAGACTAGTTTACAAAGTATGAAGAGTTTGATGGTGGAAGAGTGTACTTGGGTGATGATTCTCATCTGAAGATAGTTAGCCATGGAAGAGTCACAATCTGATTCCCTGATGGACGAGTGAAGGGGATCTCTGGGGTTATACACATCCCAGGCTTGGCACATAACCTACTTTCTATAAGTAAATTGAATGATGCAGGTGTACAAGTTATCTTCTTGAAAGAAGGATGCAAGATGACTAGAGGAGCTATGGTGCTTACGAAGGGTACTCGGAGAGGTACTCTGTTTCACCTGGAGGCATGCATTTCACAATGCAATAGTTCTTCTGAGTTGAAGAAAAGAGCTGCAGTCACTTCATCCCCACCATTGGAACTAGCAACTAAAAGATCTGTTCTATCAAATTCTGATGGTATTGCATTTTGGGTACCTAAGGGTGTTCATGCTTTGGAAGTTAAGCTTCCTACTGAGATGACAATGTTATGGCATAAGAGACTTGGCCACATTGGTGAGAAGGGTCTTAGAACCCTGAAAAATAAAAACATTGTTGAGGGGTTAGATGATTGTAATCTTGATTTTGACTTTTGTGAACATTGTATATATGGAAAGCAAAACTGTGTTTAGTTTTACTCAAGTTCTCATAAGTCTTCTGGTGTTTTGGATCTTATTCATTCTGATGTGCTTGGTCCAGTTAATGTTCCTTCGATCTCTAAATTTGTATATTTTGTATCTTCCATAGATAATTACAGTAGAAGGACATGGATTTATTTTCTTAGAAGCAAATATGAAGTCTTTAGTCGGTTCAAAGAGTTTAAAGCTTTTACTGAAAATCAGACTAGTAAAAAGATTAAGTGTTTGAGAACTGACAACGGTGGTGAGTTCTGTTCCACATAATTTGATAAGTTCTACAAAGAACATGGGATTGAAAGACATAAGACAACTCCATACACCCCACAACAAAATGGAGTTGTAGAGAGGATGAATAGGACATTGATGGAGAAGGGTAGGAGTATGCTTAGTGGAGCTGGCCTCGAACAAAAGTTTTGGGTTGAAGCTATTGCCACTACTTGGTACCTAGTAAACAAGTCTCCTACATTAACTCTTGTTGGTAAGACACCCATGGAGGTGTGGTCTGGTTAGAAGCCTTCAATATGACATCTTCGTGTTTTTAGTTGTGAGGCATATTATCATGTGCCTAGGGAGAAGAGGTCAAAATTGGAGAACAAGGCTATTAAGTGTATCTTCATTGGCTATGGTGTCGATGTGAAAGGATACAAGCTTTGGGATCCTATGGCTGAAAAAGTGTTGTATAGCAGAAGTGTTATTTTCAGAGAGCTAACACCTTCTCCCACTGTTCTATAGCCAAAAGAGAAAGAAAAGAAAGAGAATGTGGTTCAGTTTCCTTCTACCCTTGAGAAGACTGAACTGGAAGACCCTGTTGGACCTGATGATGGGGAGAGCTCTGGCAGCTCTAAAAGTTTAGAAGATGAAGTAGAACCTCCACCTTAGCCTTTGAGGAGGTCCACATGAGTCAGGAAGCAACCTGAGAGGTTTGGTTATACATTGCTTAATTTTAGTTATGCTTTTGCTTTGCTTACTAATGCCGATGAGCCTAGAATTGTGACAGAGGGTATGGGCATGAAAGATGTAGGTTCCTGGAAGGAGGCCATGGAAGATGAGATGGCTTCTTTAGAAAAGAATAAAACTTGGGACTTGGTGCCTTTTCTTGATGGTCGGAAACCTGTTGGATGCAAATGGGTTTTCAAGAAGAAATTTGGTGCATATGGCATTGTTGAAAAGTATAAGGCCTGATTGGTTGCGAAGGGGTATTCACAAGTGGAGGGAATTGATTATGGTGAAATTTTCTCTTCCATTGCAAAGATGACATCTATTTGGTTCATGTTATCTCTTACAGCTGCTTATGATTTAGAAGTGGAACAAATGGATGTGAAGACAACTTTCCTTCATGGTGATTTGGAGGAAGAGATTTATACGTCACAGCTAGAGCATTACATAGAAAAAGGTAAAGAAAATTTGGTTTGCAAGTTAAAGAAGTCTTTGTATGGTTTGAAGTAATCTCCTAGGATGTGGTACATGAAATTTGATGCCTTTGTGTTGTCGATTGGATATCTGAGATCAAAATTAGATCATTGTGTGTATTACAAGTTTGACAATGATTGTATTCTCATTATTGCACTATATGTTGATGATATGTTGCTGATTGGGAATGGTAAGAATATGATTTCTAATTTGAAGTCTTAGTTGTTAGCACAGTTTGAGATGAAAAACTTAGGGGTAGCTAGGTACATTCTGGGGATGGAGATCAGAAGAGACAAAGCAAACAAAAAACTTTGGTTAAGCTAGAGTAAGTATGTGAAGACCGTGTTGGATAGATTCAACATGGAAGATTGCAGACCATTGTGTGTTCCTATTGCATTGGGGACAAAGTTATCTATGAATGATTATCCAAAGTCTCCTTCTGAGATAGAGGATATGAGTAGAGTACCTTATACTAGTGTTGTTGGCAGCCTGATGTACTCTATGGTCTGTACAAGACCAGACATTGCCCAAGCAGTGGGAGTGCTTAGTCAGTTTATGGCTAGTCCTCGACAAGTACATTGGGATGTAGTGAAGTGAGTATTCAGATATTTGTGAGGCACTTTCAAGTATTCCCTATGTTATCATGGTCATCCTAGAGGACCTTCGCATTCTATATGTATTCGTGGATTTATGGATTTTGATTGGGCAGGTGACATTGATAGCAAGAGATCCACCAATGCTTATGTGTTTACTATGTTCGGTGGTGCAATTAGTTGGATGAGTAAGCGACAACCTGTGGTTTCTTTGTCCACGATAGAAGCTGAGTATATGGCAGCAACTCATAATTGTAAGGAAGCCATTTGGCGTAAGATATTGTGTTTAGATATTGGTGTTGATGCATGACATATTACTATTTGTTGTGATAGTCAGAGTGTGATTTGCTTAACAAAGAATTTGACTTTCCATGCCAGAACAAAGCATATTAATGTACAGTTTCATTTTGTGTGAGACATGGTAGAGATGGGAAGGTGATATTGAAGAAAGTAGACACTTTGAAGAATGTTGCAGATGCATTGACGAAACCGGTGGACACAGAGAAGTTTAGATGGTATTCGGAGTCTATGGGCCTCTTGGCCCCTAGCAGTTAAATCTTGTCATTTCTTTTGGCTCGTGTAAGGTGTTTGACAAGTGGGAGAATGTTGGGAATTAAGATGTCTCAACCTTTGCAAATTCCTAGCATTATTTATTTATTTCCTAATTTTGTAATTACTTGCACATTCAGTTTGGTCACTTAGTTGAAGTGGCACGGTGACATGTCATCTTACTTGGAATGTGACTTGGATGGTCAAGTCAAACCTACATGGATTTGGGCATCCCATTTGAGGTGGCACTAATATGCCATGTGTTGGCATCTTGTGGTGTGTGGAAGACAATATTCCATATGACAGAATCTATGACGCATAAGATCCAAGTTTGGAGATTCCTATGACAAGTGATGACAAGTGTCGGTGAGGATCTTTGCATGAGGGAAAGGCATCTTTGGGTGCCCAAGTTGGGCTATGACATGCTGTAAGAGGAATATGCTATGTTTAACATTGTATGATGGATTCTCTTACAACCTTAAAGTTTGTTATCTTGGGAAAATCTATGACAATTGTAAGATGCGTAAGAGTATCCGTCATAGTCTATTTTTAGTCTAGAGCGCTCCATATTGGGAAAGTCAAATCTGCCATGTATGACAGATGTAAGGGATGTATTTGTAGCAAGGAAAAGTGTCCTTTGATGTGGGATAATGGCTATGTGGCCAAGGTGGATGCCTATCCCAAGATGCTCCCAATATTTGCCTTGTAATCTCTATATATTGCATAGTTTGGAGTTGTAGTTGCATAGTGTTTTTACAGGTACTGTTATGCTGCTGGAATAACTCAGATTCAACATTTGAAGACTCTTGGAAGAACTTGCATTGCAAGTGTATTGTAAACTGTAATTTTTTTAGATAATACATTGTGTAGGTTTTAGAGTGTGGGGTTTTTCACCTAAAAAGGTTTTCCCCACAATATATGTTTTGTCTACTTCTCTCTGTCTACATTCTTGTTTTGTGTTTGTTGTTGTAATATCTCTGATATAAGTTTCATATTTCTGTAATTGTAAGGGTTGTAAAGAATTTGCATACCTCTCCCCTCATTAGATTAGTTTAGGAAGCAATTTCCACACACCTAGTTTCCTTTCACTTTTTCGCAATTCATTACAAGTCTTTATACAACTCATCAACCTTGATGTAGCATTACAAAAACATACATAGAAATAGGTCTGGACCTAATACATAAATTAGCTAAGGATAGATGTAAAGATGTATGCTGATCATGCCATGCCTTAGCTAGGACTCAAAGACAATTCTTCACGCCACGACATGCTTCCACAAACTTCAAGGCATCTCTGCAATTAGTGAAATCAACCAAGCTAGCCAAGACTGGTGAGAACACTAGGTCTACTAGGAACATTCTTCATCCATAATCCAATCTTCTCTTTGTGTACCAATCCAAAGGTAGGAACATGATCAGAAGACATCCACAAGCACATTGTAATCACCAGGAACAACCGCATGATCTCTAATCACTTTGTCAAGAAGATTCTTCAAACCAGAGCACAAGAACAACACTGTCAGCCACTATCATAAGGAAAGGATAGCTTGCAGACTGCCAAATCACGAACCATTGTAGTTGAAATCACTTATCATCATTTCAAACTTAAATCTAGAATTGCAGACCAAAATACTTCAATGCAGAGGAATGCAGAGCATAACACTTTCTCCCTGTCACCACAAAACATACAGGAAGAGCAGTTTTCACTCTGGTGAACATAACTCACTCAAATCTTCATACCAGAGGCTCAAACTTGGAATATAACATCTTCAGATAGACTTCTAAATAAATTCCAATCCGTAGATAAAGATATTCATCCTATATTTAATGCAGAGCAATCTTCTGGACTGTTCTTCAATATGCAATACACTATTTGCATTGCAACTCAATGTTTCTATCGGAGGAGCTAATTTTCTCAATATCCTCAACATCAAGATCACTTACATAAGTAAATACAAAGCATCTCACTTATTACAAGAAAGTAACATAATAAGAGCACAATTGACACCAATGACAACACAGATATGTTGACATCAATGATAACACTAATTAGGCACATACTTGTAACAATATCCCTCTTTGTCATTGATGGCAACATATGATGTGAAAAACTTAAAAGACCATCAAGACAAGATTCTCCGCCTTTCTCTTTACACATCTGCATTCTTTTTCCTCCTAAGTTTTTCACATGATTTCTCTCCCCCTTTGACATCAATGGCAAAGGGCACATACTTGCACTGTTCTTAACTGTTCTGAATGATCCCTCTTGGGAGTTTACTTGAAGCTGTATCAACTCTTATTTCTAAGAACCTTAGGATTTACATTGATACTTTCAGAGCAACATATCTTGTCTTCTCAAAGCTTCAGACTAGATTTGGCATAAATCAAGGTATGACATCCAATCACATCTTTTATCAGCCTTCATGTCAGCTTATGAAAATAATGCATATTTTGATAGTATATCAATGACAACATATAGAGCTAATATTTTTCTTGGATCAATATTCATTTGTGACTCTTCCTATCAATGGTTACTAATACCAACTTCTGAGAGATATCTATTATTGGTCTGGGTGAAACAATACATTCTTATCTGCAGATATAGGGACATATTCCCAAGTCTGGTTTTCTATTCTTTTATAAATTTTGTTCTTTCCAATCACCAGTGATTTGATCTTCAGTTCTTTCTACATAACAGGCTTCTTACTTTTGTACAAGCTCTTCCTTTATCCTTGACTTAGACCTTTGTTGCAAATCCTTGATCTTGTCTTTTCGTGCTGAGGTATCAACATCAATCCTTTGGCAGGGGAAAAAGATTTTCAATAATACTCCCCCTGAGCCAAAGCTTTAGTCTCAATTTCCCAAGTGAACATCTACACCTGATACTTGTGCAGATACATCCTTAATCTTTGACACATCCTTCTTTACCCAAATCTTATCCATCTCCTTTGTGATGTCTGCTTGATCAATCTTTTACACTGGCTTCTTTAACTCTACTTGATTCTCCTTCTTCATGTTCTTGCTTCTACAAGATTTAGCAACATGTCCAGGTCTGTTGCAATTGAAGAACACAATATTCCTATGTCCATTGTTCCTTTTATTCATTCTGGATCTGCATTGGTTGGCTCTGTGTCCAAATCCATTACATGTATGACAATGCCCATTGAAGGAGTTTACCATTCTATTCCTACACTCATTTGATCTATGACCAAACTTTTTGCACGCAAAACACTTTTCATTGAGAGATTGAGTTTTCCTCATATTGTTGAGGCCATTGCCTATCATACTCCTACATTCACTTACTATGTGACCAATTCTTTTGCAGTTGAAACATTGACCAGAGAGCTATGGAACATCTTGATTCATTCTACTTCTACAGTGAGTAGCCCTGTGGCCAAATTTACTACATGAATGACAATAACCATTGAAAGATGGATACCTTTGTGCATTTGGTTGCTTGACCGAAGATCTTCTTGATCTATCCTTTTGATCCTGAATCTATTTGCCTTTGTCCTCCTTGACCTTAGAATTCTTTTCTTAATCTATTCTAGAACTTTCATCTTTCTCAGGTCTTATACTGTTTATATCATCAAGATTTTTTTGACTTGCTTCAGCCATTAGTCTATCAAATCTGACTGCACCTACACTGAATTTGTCTTGTTGAACCCATGCATGTTTCAGATCAGCTTTTAGATCCACAACTTCTTCAAGCTTTATGCAATCATTTGTTTGGTTTTTCAAGCATTCTTTAATTTTTTCTTTTTCTTCATTTGCTAACTTCAAATCTTTACCATTTTCCTCAAGTCTTTTCTTAAGCTCGTTGATTTGCCTTTTTAACTCTTTGATGTATTCATTTGTTTCTGTTATATTTACTCTTAAGTCCATGTTTTCTTCTTTAAATTTCTCAAGATTTTCAAGAGCAATTTTGGATTCTTCACTGTCAGTGGATAGGTATTCATCTTGAGAGGAATTTATTTTGATGCAAGCTCCAGTCACCGATTTAGATTCAACATTGGCAATCAAACACCAATTCATTTGTCCTTTTACTTCATACTATGATCTTTCTTCATTTTCTTCTCTTCAGTATCATCTTCTTTTTTGGTAAATACCTTTTCCCTTTTTGTATTGTAGGGAAGCCTATTTGAATCTGATGCATGATTATTGATTTCTAGATACTTCTATATATCTTCATCAACCCTGACATTTGCACTCTCAATGATCTTTTTCAATCTTTTATTGTAACACTGGTAGGCCTTACTCTTAGTAGAGTATCCAAGGAAAGTTCCTTCATCATACGTAGCATCAAACTTGCTTAGCTCTTCTTCTCTTTTGATATAACATTTGCTTCCAAAAACTTTGATGTATTTTACCATTGGAGTTCTTCCATACCACAATTCATAGGGAGTTTTAGTACCATTTCCTTTTACTTGAACTCTGTTTTGAATGTAGACAACAGTATGTATAACTTCTTTCCAATATGCTTCCGGTAGGTCAACTTCCTCTATCATTGTCTTTACAGCTTCTTGAATAGACCTGCTCATTATTTCCATCACTCTATTCTCTCTGGATAGCTGTCTCTTTATTCCATGAGTCTCACACAACATATTAAATTTGTCAGAAGTAAACTCTTCTCCTTTGTTAGACTGTAGACATTTGATTTTCATATTTAATTCATCTTCAACCATTGTTTTGAAGGTTTTAAATGCATCTGGAGCTTCTGATCTTTCTTTTAGAAAACTAACCCAAGTCATTCTAGAATATCCATCAACAAAGAACATAAAGTACCTGTCATCTTGGAGACTTCTCACTCTTGTATGTCCACAAAGGTTTGTATGAACCAATTCCCTCAGTCCAGTTGAGGATCTTTTTTCATTCTGTAAACTTCCTCTTGCTTGCTTCTCAACTTGACACTTCTTGCAAGTGATGTTGCTAAAATGTATCCTCTCTAACAGATCTTTCACAACTTGAGCTGAGGTTATCCTTACTAGATCATTAGGATTGATGTGACACAATTTCCTATGCCAAAGCGAACTTTCATGATTCTGAGTTATAGAGTAGATAATGTTGCCTTCTCTAAGATGATAAAGATTTTCCTCTGTCCTTTTTCCACTAGCTATTACAACTCCAAATTTATCTCTGATTTCAAAGGTATCATTCTGAAATATGAAACTATATCCTTCTCTGCACAATTGTCCAACACTCAGGAGATTTTGTCTTGGGCTTTGAACATAGAGAACATCATCTGTATGTTGTCTTCCATCAAAACTGATTGAACCTTTTCACATATTTTAGCAGTACGGTCATCTCCAAATCTAACTAACCCTTCTTCATTCTTTATAAGATTAACAAACTTACCTTTATCACCAGTCATATGATTTGAGCAACTACTATCAATAACCCAATAGTTCCTTATATCTTCATTGTTAGCACTTACCTCTGGATCAAAACTTTCATCATCTTTGTAATTGTCATCCTTTGAATGAAAACAACAGTCATCATCTTCATTGTCTTTAACATCATAAAATGTTTTCTTGGTCTTTCTACTTTTACCTTTTTCATCATAATAATTTTTTAATTTTCTTTTTGAGCATCTAGATGTATAATGACCAACTTCACCACAATTGGAACAATTTGAAGATAGTTCATCCTTGTGAGACATCCCGGATCAACCTTAAGTTGTTAGGCTTTCTTCTGAGGAACTTGGCTCTGATACCAATTGTTGAAATACATAGGACAACTGAGATGGGGGGGTGAATTAGTTGTCACAAAACTTAACTTCATAAACCATCAACTACTTAATTTCTAATAATCAGATTTAACCATGAAAGCATGAAACCATAGACTTAATCACAATCACACATTCAACACAATAGACACTAGATTTTTATGTGGAAAACCCTAAAAGGGAAAAACCATGGTGGGTGTTAGCCCACAGAAAATATGAGTTATAACAATACCAAAAAATAGAGGCTCACTACCTACAGGGCTCATTGCCCAAATTGCTCACTGCAAAGAATGACTCACTGCCAAAGGGTGGCTCACTACCAAATATGGTGAACTGATTAAATAGCATCTACTACATGTTTGGGTTCAGTTCCATTGAAGCATAATATAACTTCTTTGCTCTTCTCTTTCACACCTTCACACTCATCTCTTCATATTCGTACTCCCATACAACTTTTTGCAATTCATTACAAGTCTTTATACAAGTCATCAACCTTGGAATGTACATCAAGGTCACCAATACATTCATCAACCATTGGAACAATCTCCAAGGTCAGCATTACAAAAACATACATAGAAATAGGTTTGGACCTAATACAAAAATTAGCTAAGGGAAAGATGTAAAGATGTATGCTGATCATGCCATGCCTTAGCTGGGAATCAAACACAATTCTTCATGCCACGACATGCTTCCACAAACTTCAAGGCATCTCTGCAATTAGTGAAATCAACCAAGTCGGCCAAGACTGGTGAGAACACTAGGTCTGCTAAGAACATTCTTCATCCACAATCCAATTTTCTCTTTGCGGACCAATCCAAAGGTAGAAACATGATCAAGAGACATCCACAAGTGCATTGTAATCACTAGGAACAACTGCATGATCTCTAACCACTTTGTCAAGAAGATTCTTCAAACCGGAGCACAAGAACAACACTGTCAGCCACTCTCATAAGGAAAGGATAGCTTGTGGAATGCCAAATCATGAACCATTGTAGTTGAAAGCACTTATCATCATTTCAGACTTAACTCTAGAACCACAGACCAAAATACTTCATTGTGGAGGAATGCAGAGCATAACACTTTCTCTCTGTCACCACCAAACATACAGGAAAAACAATTTTCACTCTGGTGAACATAACTCACTCAAATCTTCATACCGAAGGCTCAAACTTGGAATATAACATCTTCAGATAGACTTCTAAATAACTTCCAATCCACAGACAAAGATTTTCATCCTATATGAAATGCGGAGCAATCTTATGGACTGTTCTTCAGTATGCAATACACTGTTTCCACTGCAACTCACTGTTTCTACTGGAGGAGCTAATTTTCTCAATATTTTCAACATCAAGATCACTTACATAAGTAAATACAAAGCATATCACTTATTACAAGCAAGCAACAGAATAAGAGCATAGTTGACACCAATGACAACACAAATATGTTGACATCAATGACAACACCGATTAGGCACATATTTGCAACACTACATACTAAACACCATACAAGAGCTCTGATTTATAAAAAATTAGGAAGAGAACAAGAGGTATGACTCCTCTTACAAAAACCAAATATTCATAGCCTTTGGAATATTCTAGAAGGTGAAGAGACAACTCATTTTTGGCTCCATCTTTCCCTCCTTTCCAAGCACCCAACTTTGGGAATTGAAAGGTCACATTCAATATAACAGTAAGAGACACCTGCCACTTCTTTCCAAGTACCCCACCCAAAGAATTCTAATAGTCATCTACATGCATCACCATTTGTTCTTTAGGAACCCTTCTTAGACATCCTACTTGAGGAGATAATTACTTTTGTCTAGAAGTCACTAATTATTTACAACTGCCAATGAACCCCTTCATCCCTTATGAATGCATCTACAAAATATAGGTGGAACATTATTAAAGATAAATGACATAGGATTTACAAGGTTGATGGCACCTTAATCCTAACAAAATTATCTAAGTAGTTTTACACTAGGTCATAAATGTTACATCCCCAATTTTTGTCTTGCTATACTTTTACTTTTTACTTGGACATAAGTAAATTTATTATGATGTTTAGATTAATGACAAGGAAAGACATGGATTATATTGAATGTCATTTATGAAATTATGGAAATGATTATGTTATTATCGATTTAATAATTGCATTATGAGATTTGATTTATTATTTGAATTATTGAATAATGATGCACTGATCATATATTGTTTGGTTACAAATTGAAACAGGAATATAGATTCTCAGATGACTCTCAGAGAGAGAGAGAGAGAGAGAGAGAGAGAGAGTATCCTTCCGAGAGAGATATAGACCTCAGGTTATGAGTGGTTTATTTGCCAAATCGAGTATAAGTGTTTAACGAAAATGTGAACCAATGTGTCGTAAGAGGTAAGTCTTGTCTTGTCAGTTTACTTCTGAACCTAATCGACAGGTACTTGATATTATTTGCAAATCTTCCTAAATCGTAGTAAGTTGTGTTAGTAGTTAATAACGTTAATGATGTCGTTTGAGTATGATTTGTGACTATTTACGTTTAGCATAAATATTACAACGTTATTGTTGTAAAATAGTTATCTTATTATTATTAAGTCACTCGAGGCATTTTAACCGATTCTTAACGTTAAGACTTTATCGTCGAGTTAAGATGACGTGTTTTTGTCGACAGATCGTGATGGGGAGACTAGCTCAACCCAATCACATTTTCTGTAATCCTTTGTTTTAGTATTATCTTTTTATTGATTAAACCATAAATATCAAATAGAGTTAATGTTATGTACACTATATTTGATATAATCAAATAAGTATATGCTTATGCATCGAATGAGGATAATACCTCATGATAAGTTAATAATGTTTATGCTTGAGCAGTCGTAGGCATATTTCATGGAGTGCCTTCATTGCTAATGGATGATGCATCGAATCACTCTTTATGATTAATTGATTTCTCTAAGTTAGTTAAATGAGTTGGCAGCCTCTTAGATGAGGAGTGGCGGGTAACCAAACCACATTCACTATTTTTCCTCAATGATGTTTGCATTATCAACATGTGTTGTCAATTGCACTATTCTAGCTAGCGGTTGAATTTGATCAAGAGACAAAACCGTTTAGTTCTGAATGTGTTTTTTAAATGCAAAAGAGATGGAGCACATAGTTTGGACGACTCATTTATCAGTTAGTTTGGGCTCTTAAAAGCCACGACTTAGATAGTCGATGGGTGCCTTTTTGATGTGTTGAGTTATGTTTAGATAGTCATTGGCCAAGGAGAAGAAAACATGGTGGACAAAGAGAAGGATTTAGAGAAGGCTGAGAACGATTGTCTGGGAAGAATACATAAGTATTCTATCTACAATACCTTTACAGTATAGACTGCCACCTACAGGTAAATGCCTCTGCATTTTATGCCTTTAGAAGACAATGAAAATTTAAATTTTGCCTTGTCTTGGACATTTGTCCATTTCTATTTGGTTATCCTTTAAGTTTATAGTGTAACTGTTCCAAAGAAGATGAGATGACTGTGTCTCTTTTAATATCATCAATTTAGTTTGATTGACTGAGTCGACTGTGTATGGAAGATATTAGAGTCATTATATGACTGTTATTTTATTTTAGTTTTAACAGTGAGCATCGACTTAGTTTAGTAAGGCCGATGCATGTGTTGATAATGAAATCCATTTCATTATTTTACTAGGCTGACCCTGTGCCTTTGTATAAAACTTTGATACTTGTCAAAACATAAGTATAGAGAACCAAATGTTTTCTATTATCTTATATTCAAAGGAGGATAACGTAGTTATCATGAAACTAGTTAACCAGTAGCCTTTATGGGTGAGTTTCCATTTGGGACAGCCGACTACATAGATACAAGTTAGTCTTGAGATATAGTTCCAATGAATTAGTAGATGATAGGGAAAACTTCCCAAGCTATGAGTAGTATGGCATAAAGTACTAAGTGGAGATATTTCAATTTAAAACCATTCTTGGTTAAATACATTTGTCAAGAACAATTCCCTTACCAAAAGAATTTAGATTCTTGGTGATCTATGACAACTATGGTAAACCTATTGAATGATGGATTAACTAAGGATAGTATGAAAAATGGTTAAATGTTGTAGGACCTTCTATATTATCTATACTATTAATCTTGTTGAGTATAGCTTTATAGTAAACCATTAAGTCGAAATAGACTGTCTATAACCTGGAATAGAATCATATATGAGTGTATAAGAAGTGATGGTTAATGACATCATGTATAAGTGAATTGAAAAGTATTCTTATAGGAGTTATCATCTTGACAATAGTTAAATTATTCCTAACCATGATTGAGTTAAATCAAAGGTTGATTATGAACCTAGGTCTCCTAGAGATGATATATGTTTATATTGTGATATCATATTATCCAAGGGTTAATAGGTAAACCCAAGAGTCGATTATGAACCAACTGAATAGTTATGACATATAGACTTGTATAAGTCAAGGATACTATTATCATGACACGATGATTAAACTATTTATGTAAATAGAGTTGGTGTAATTAAACTGAAGGAATACAACATTATCCAAGCCGCGTAGGGGTGGGTGAACACTACGACCATGTTTATTATGAATGTTATTAATATTTAAAACTTTGGCCAAAGTAATGCATTTGTTTTCTGCATGCATTGTCGGTTCACTGTATCCAGATTTCTCAACCTATCAGAAATCATACTTAGCTAGAGGATATCTAGGGTTGTATGGCTGATAGAGTTGAGTAGGATACAACACTATGTACTTGAGAAAGACAAATCACCACTGGTCACCTAAGGTCTATGTCCCTTGTGAAGGGTAGGGCCACTTCCTATGTGGAAGATGTGTGGGAGACCGCCGGTTTATGGATGGAGGTAAATCATTGGAAAGATACTCTCTCTCTCCAAGTAGGAAACATGCCAGGACTTGTGATAAAGATGTCAGATATTTAGATGTAGTAATTATTCTAGAATTGGTTTACGTAATTGACTTACATTTGTAAAGATTGTAATTGAGAAAGACAATATGGGTTATTGTATTTTGTAATGAGAAATCTTGTAATTGTAGTTACTTGATTATATGTTGAATAAAAGAAAATTTTTCTCTATCTCATTTTTACATTGTTAAATTACTTTATGGTAAATTTTATGGTTTTACTATGTTTTTAGAATGTGGATGTTATATATGGTATCAAAGTTACCAGGTTCAACACTAGGGCTTATGAGACCACTATGATTGCCTGTAGTCAACATTATGTGGTTAGCTAATGTTTGAAAATTTTTGTGCAAGGATGGTACGTCTTAAGAAGACAGCAAGAAAGTATATTAATTTGAGTCAACGTTTCCTCAAAGCAAAGAGAGAATGTCAGGCCATTATCAAAACCTTTGAGGGAACCAATGATGAGAGTGAAATTTGGTTAAGTGATACAAAAACTCTAGCGACTGCCTTAACTCGAATCAAGCGACTGAGAAGGGAGTACTTGGAAAGAGTTAAAGATGAGGAAACAATTATGGTTAGGCAAGATCCCCGTATACCCCCAACTATTGAGATCATAGAAGTTAGGTCCGATAGTGAGTCAGAGGGTTATTCACCTCGAGATTATGTACAGAAAATGAGTCTGAAGGATATACTCCTCTTGAGCATGACTTTTGAAGTCATTTCTTGTATAAATGAGGAATTCCCTTTGCTATTGAAGTGAAATAAATAAAAAGAGTTATTTTTGTGCCAAACTTTTATTTACTTTGAGTTTATTATGTTTTGATTTAATGGGATGCATTATAATCAAGAACTAATGGACAACTCAATATTCTCAGGTGTGAGAAATTGATAAACATGGTTCGGACAAGAACTAACCAAGGAGAAAGTGAAGAGGAAAACCACCCGCAAAATAATAAGATGGACCAAATCATAACCATGCTTGAGGAAACCAAGAAAAGACTGGGTGATTTGGAAAAGAAGGTGGATGATAAAGGGAATACTGAGGGAGGAGATGAAAACTCTCATGGTGAAAGTGGAGAAAATCATGAAGATCAAAAGTAAGAGTACAGAACCTCATAAAGAGGCAAGGGATAGATTGACCTCAGAGATCTTAAAGGATATGAAGAAGGTTACTCCACCAAAATTTGATGGGACAGAGACCGGAGATGCTGCAGAAGCTTGGTTAACATAAATGGAAAAATATTTTGAGATAAGAAATTACTCGAAAGTGACCAAGGCAGTATGGGGAGCATTCCAACTGGCAGGAGAAGCATCCACTTGGTGGATGAATAAGAAGATGGAATTGAATTTAAGCTCTCTAAGGGTAACTTGGGATGAGTTTGTGGAGCTCTTTTGCAAGAGATGGTTACCACAACTCTATTTTGATAAAAAATTTGACTGATTTTTAGAATCTTTGACAAGGAGATATGACAGTGGTGGAATATGGAGAAAAAATCACTCGACTCCTAAAATATATACCACAATGCCAAAAAGAAGAGAGATTTAGGATCAAAAAATTCATCATGGGCTTAAATGCTCAAATCAGAGGAGAAGTGGATGTACATGGTCCCCCACAACAATGGATCAAGTGTACGAGAAGGTGATCAAGCAAGAGCAAAAGCTGAAATCCATCTCGACTTATCGTGATAGAAGTCGCAAGAGGTTTAATGGAACTCCTAACAACCAACCTTACAAGAAAAGATATGAAAAGAGCTATGATAACAAGAGAAAAGATAAAGGACCTCAGAAGAACAAGGGTGGATCTGGTAATGAGAAGAAGAATGACAACTACAAAAGGTGGATCTGGTAATGAGAAGAAGAATGACAACTACAAAAGAAATGAGGATAACAATGAGAAGACTTTAGATAAGAAAGGATCCATTGGAGGATGCTTTACTTGTGGGGGCGACCATTATGTAAATCATTGCCCTAACAAAGAGGTACTGCACTACCTACTCAGCAAGAAGCATTCCAGCAAAGGATTCATGTAGCTCTTAATAATCATCAAGTAGAGTATCAAATCACACCCATTGAGATGATAGGTACTTTGTTTGGACTCCCTATATCTATTTTGATTGATACAGGAGCCACTGAAAACTTTGTTTCTTCTAGAATTTTGAATAAGTTTCCTAGAAAAGTTGGATACATGTCTAAACCTTGGTCAGTAGAATATGCTAACCAATCTAAGGCTCAGGTAAAGCAATGTTTGTTTGAAGCCAAGATTGATCTCCCTAGTTTCTCAATTGAAGTAAAACTATATGTAGCTCTCTTAGGTTCCTATGATGTAATCCTAGGAATGAGTTGGTTACGGAAGCATAGACATAGAGCTAAGGTTGACTATTTTTCAAAAACAATTGAATGCTTAGATGATTTGGGAAATCAGACTCAATTCCAAGGGATTCAAAGAGAAGTTAAAATCAGACCTATCTCTGCCAAGTAATTGAAAAGGGTTAGATGGAAAGGTTGTTAGTTGTTTGCAGTCAAAATGGAACAAGTGGAGGAAGGGATAGAAAACCCTAGTTCATCTTTTGGAGAAAAGTATCCTTTTCTTTAGGAATTTCAGGATGTGTTTCCAAAAGAACTTCCAAGATTGCCTCCCAAGAGAGTTTTTGATTTTGCAATTGACATTAAACCAGGATTTGAGCCTATATCAAAAGCACCCTACCGTATGACAACTATGGAGTTAATGGAGTTAAAAGCCCAATTACAAGAATTGTTGGCAAAAGGTTTGATCAGACCCAATGTTTCACCTTGGGGTGCTCTGGTTATTTTTGTTAAGAAGGATGGAACCCTTCGATTGTGTATAGATTATCGTATGCTTAATAAAGAAATAGTAAAGAACAAATATCCTTTGCCATGTATTGATGATCTTTTTGATTAGATGTGTGAAGCTACTGTGTTTTCAAAGATTGATTTACGATTAGGATATCATCAGTTAAGACTGAAGGATGAAGATATTCATAAGATAGCTTTTAGAAATAGATATGGGCACTATGAGTTCACGGTGTTGCCATTTGGTTTGATGAATGCACCTACTGCATTCATGAATCTCATGAATAGTATATTCAGAGATTGTTTGGACAAGTTTATTTTAGTCTTCTTGGATGATATACTCATTTATTCTAAGAATGAAGAGGAACATCAATGACACCTGCAAATAGTTCTGCAAAGGTTAAGAGAACATAAGTTATATGGGAAACTGTCAAAGTGTACATTCTTCTAGAAGGAGATTCAATACCTAAGGCATATTATATCAGCTAATGGAATATCTGTTGATCCTGCAAAAAATCACAGCTATTCTGGATTAGCCTGTACCCACAAATGTGCATGAGGTGCGTAGTTTCATGGGCCTGGCTAGCTATTATAGAATGTTTGTTTTAAATTTCTCTAGTATTGCTAGTCTAATCACTTCCTTATAGGGGAAAGGAAAGAGATTTGAATGGACAGACAAATGTCAGGATGCATTTGATCTCTTAAAGGAAAAGTTAACTATAGCTCCAATCTTGAAAGTTCTTGACCCCAAAGGACAATTTGAGATAATTACAGATGCCTCGGGAGAAGGATTAGGAGGAGGGCTTATGCAATATGGAAGAGTTATAGCATATGAGTCAAGGAAATTGAAATCCTATGAGAAAAATTATGCACTGCATGATCTGGAATTGGCAACAGTAACTCATGCCTTGTAGATGTGGAGACACTATTTGTTGGGGAAGACTTTTGTACTTAAATCAAACCATTAAAGTCTCAAGTATATTTTCTCTCAACCTCATTTGAATGCTCGACAAAGGAGATGGTTAGAATTGATATCTGACTATGACTTTGAGATAAACTACATCAAAGGAAAAGATAATAGAGTAGCTGATGCTTTGAGTCATAGAAGACATAACTTCTATTGTTTCTATTCATGGAAATTTCAAGGATTTGGTGTTGCAAAAATTGTCTAGTGATGAGTTTTATGAGAAGGTTAAGCAATCTCTGGAAGATAATCCTAGAGATCCAAGGTATGATGGCTTTCTATTTGAATCAGATGGACTATTGAGGTATAAAGGTAGAATTTATGTTCCTAATTCAGTTGGATTGAGGGATTTAGTATGGAAAGGAGTTCATACAACACCATATTCTGGACATCCAGGAGTAACCAAACTTCTAGCAGATCTTAAACCTCTTTATTTATGGAAAAGAATGAAGAAAGATGCTGCAAGATTTGTAGCAAGCTGTTTAGAATGTCAAAGGGTAAAAGAAGAACATCAACATCCCGTAGGATTGTTGTACCCACATGATGTGCCAGAGTGGAAATGGAAAGTTATTAGCATGGATTTTGTTTAAGGTCTTCCTATGTCAAGGAATAGACATGATGCCATTTTAGTGGTGGTTGATAAACTCACAAAGGTAGCACATTTTATACCAAGGAATTTGATTGAGGGAGCACCTGTGTTAGCTCACAAATTTATGCAAGAGGTGTTTAGATTGCATGGCTTCCCTCAAAAGATTATCTTGGATAGAGATGCACGTGTAACGTCAAGGTTTTAACAAACTTTGTTTTCTGCGCTAGGGACTAAACTCAACGTGAGTACAACTTACCATCCTGAAACCGATGGGCAAACTGAGAGAGTTAATCAAGTCTTGGAAGACTTGTTGCGAATGTATTGCATGGATCAACAATATAATTGGGAAGAATACTTACCACTTGTGGAATTTGCTTACAACAATTCCTATCATTCCGCTATTAAGATGGCACCATTCGAAGCATTGTATGGAAGAAGATGTCAAACTCCTATAAGCTGGGATAAGCTAGAAGATAAGATTAGCATTAGACCAAAAATGCTAGCTGAAATGGAAGAGAAGGTAAAGCTAATCACAAAAAGATTGGCATAAGCCAATGATAGTCAAAAGAGCTATGTGGATGCAAAGCGTGTTCTGAGGCAATTCTCTGTTGGAGAAAAAGTTCTTTTGAGGGTCAAACCTCAAAAAAGTTCTATTAAGTTTGGGAAATCTTCTAAGCTAGCCCCTCAATATGTGGGACCCTTTGAAGTGCTTGAAGTAGTCAATCCGATTGCCTATAGAATTGCTCTACCACCAGCCTTATCTAGAATTCACAATGTTTTTCATGTGTCTTATTTGAAAAAATATATTGCAGGTGATAACCATATTTTGAATTGGAATTCCTTACAGATGCAATACCCAAGGGTGGTCACGATCGAGCCACTCAAGGTGTTAGAAACTCGCAAGCTCCGCTTACATAATAGAGAGGTCTTGCAGTACAAGGTCCAGTGGGACCAATATGCTGAGGAAAATACTACATGGGAGGATTACCATGAATTTTATCAAAAGTTTCTTCATTTATTTAATGATGTTACCAATTGAAAACAATGAACTTACTTTTTAGTTACTTTTTAATACTTAATATCATCGAGGATGATGAATCTTTAGGGGAAGGATATGTTACATCCCTAATTTTTGTCTTGCTATACTTTTACTTTTTACTTGGACATAAGTAAATTTATTATGATGTTTAGATTAATGACAAGGAAAGACATGGATTATATTGAATGTCATTTATGAAATTATGGAAATGATTATGTTATTATCGATTTAATAATTGCATTATGAGATTTGATTTATTATTTGAATTATTGAACAATGATGCACTGATCATATATTGTTTGGTTACAAGTTGAAACAAGAATATAGATTCTCAAATGACTCTCAGAGAAAAGAGAGAAAGAGAGAGAGAGTATCTTTCCAAGAGAGAGATATAGAGCTCGGGTTATGAGTGGTTTATTTGCCAAATCGAGTATAAGTGTTTAATGAAAACATGAACCAATGTGTCGTAAGAGGTAAGTCTTGTCTTGTCAGTTTACTTATGAACCTAATTGATAGGTAGTCGATATTATTTGCAAATCTTTCTAAGTCATAGTAAGTTGTCTTAGTTGTTAATAATGTTAATGATGTCGTTTGAGTATGATTTGTGACTATTTATGTTTAACGTAAATATTACGACGTTATTGTCGTAAAATAGTTATCTTATTATTATTAACTTGAGGTATTTTAACTGATTCTTAATGTTAAGACTTTATCGTCGAGTTAAGATGACATGTTTTTGTCGACAAATCGTGGTGGGGAGACTAGCTCAACCCAATCACATTTTTTGTAATCCTTTGTTTTAGTATTATCTTTTTATTGATTAAACCATAACTATCAAATAGAGCTAATGTTATGTAAACTATATTTGATATAATCAAATAAGTATATGCTTATGCATCGAATGAGGATAATACCTCATGATAAGTTAATAATGTTTATGCTTGAGCATCCATAGGCATATTTCATGGAGTGCCTTCATTGCTAATGCATGATGGATCAAATCACTCTTTATGATTAATTGATTTCTCTAAGTCAATTAAATGAGTTGGTGGCCTCTTAGATGAGGAGTGGTGGGTAACCTAGCCACATTCACTATTTTTCCTCAATGATGTTTGCATTATCGACATGTGTTGTTGATTTCACTATTCTAGCTGGCGGTTGAATTTGATCAAGAGGCAAAACTGTTTAGTTCTGAATGTGTTTTTTTAATTGCAAAAGAGGTGGAGCACATAATTTGGATGACTCATTTATGAGTTGGTTTGGGCTCTTAAAAGCCACGGCTTAGATAGTCGATGGGTACCTTTTTGATGTGTTGAGTTTTGTTTAGATAGTCATTGGCCGGGGAGAGGAAGTTCGGGGTGGACAGAGAGAAGGATTTAGATAAGGTTGAGAACGATTGTCTGGGAAGAATACATAAGTATTCTATCTACAATACCTTTACAGAGTAGACCGCCACCTACAGGTAAATGCCTCTGCATTTTACGCCTTTAGAAGATAATGAAAATTTAAATGTTGCCTTGTCTTGGACATTCGTCCATTTCTATTTGGTTATCCTTTAAGTTTATAGTGTAACTGTTCCAAAGAAGATGAGATGACTGTGTCTCTTTTAATATCATCAATTTAGTTTGATTGATTGAGTTGACTGTGTATGAAAGATATTAGAGTCATTATATGACTGTTATTTTATTTTAGTTTTAACAGTGAGCGTTAACTTAGTTTAGTAAGGCCGATGCATGTGTTGATAATGAAATCCATTTCATTATTTTACTAGGCTGACCCTGTGCCTTTGTATAAATCTATGATACTTGTCAAAACATAAGTATAGAGAACCAAATGTTTTCTATTATCTTATATTCAAAGGAGGATAACGTAGTTATCATGAAACTAGTTAACCGGTAGCCTTTATGGGTGAGTTTCCATTTGAGGACAGCCGACTACATAGATACAAGTTAGTCTTGAGATATAGTTCCAACGAATTAGTAGATGATAGGGAAAACTTACCAAGTTGTGAGTAGTATCGCATAAAGTACTAAGTGGAGATATTTCAATTTGAAACCATTCTTGGTTAAATACATTTGTCAAGAATGATTCCCTTACCAAAAGAATTTAGATTCTTGGTGGTCTATGACAACTATTGTAAACCTATTGAGTGATAGATTAACTAAGGATAGTATGGAAAATGGTTAAATGTCGTAGGACCTTCTATATTATCTATACTAGTAATCTTGTTGAGTATGGCTTTATAGTAAATCATTAATTCGATATAGACTATGTCTATAACCTGGAATAGAATCATATATGAGTGTATAAGAAGTGATAGTTAATGACATCATGCATAAGTGAATTGAAAAGTATTCTTATAGGAGTTATCATCTTTACAATAGTTAAAGTATTCCTAACCATGATTGAGTTAAGTGAAAGGTTGATTATGAACCTAGGTCTCCTAGAGATGAGATATGTTTATTTTGTGATATCATGTTATCCAAGGGTTAATAGGTAAACCCAAGAGTTAATGAACCAATTGAATAGTTATGATATATAGACTTATATAAGTCAAGGATACTATTATCATGACATGATGATTAAACTATTTATGTAAATAGAGTTGGAGTGATTAAACTGCGGGAATACAACAGTATCCAAGTCAAGTAGGGGTGGGTGAACACTACAATCATGTTCATTATGAACATTATTAATATTTAAAACTTTGGCCAAAGTAATGCATTTGTTTTCTGCATGCATTGTTGGTTCACTCTATCTGGATTACTGAACCTATCGGAAATCATACTTAGCTAGAAGGTATCTAGGGTTGTATGGTTGATAAAGTTGAGTAGGATAAAACACTATGTACTCAAGAAAGGCAAATCACCATTGGTCACCTAATGTCTATGTCCCTTGTGAAGGGTAGGGCCACTTCCTATGTGGAAGATGTGTGGGAGACCGCCAGTCTGTAGATGGAGGTAAATCACTGGAAATATACTCTCTCTTCAAGCAGGAAACATGCGAGGACTTGTGATAAAGATGTTAGATATTCAGATGTAGTAATTATTCCAGAATTGGTTTATGTAATTGACTTACATTTGTAAAGATTGTAATTGAGAAAGACAATAGTGGTTATTGTATTTTGTAATGAGAAATTTTGTAATTGTAGTTACTTGATTATGTGTTGAATAAAAGAAAAATTTTCTCTATCTCATTTTTACCTTGTTAAATTACTTTATGGTAAATTTTCTGGTTTTACTATGTTTTGAGAATGTGGATGTTACAATAAATATAAGTTGAACACAACATCAAGTCTTATTTTTGTTTCCCAATTCGCTATCATTGAACTTCAAACTTAAAACCCTAGTTAGAATGTTCAAACTATTTTCTATAATATTGCTATCACTTGAAAGTTATTTATATATGTGTCATTATATATATGAATATAACTATAGTTGCACAGATGAAAACTATTCAAAGTTCTTCATTATAAAACAAAAGGCATTACAATAAAATCAAATCCAATAGCTTATGTTGATTAGATAGATGGGTATTTATCAAATGGGGGAATACAAAGTTGAACCCCATAGGATTTAACCATTTTAGCCTAATTATGGCATGTGTCTCTAAGAAAATCTAACAATACACATTCGATTTAGATATAGAACAAAGTCAAGCAACATTAAAATAGGACTTAGAGCATGATTTTTAATATAGAGTACTTCAACACCAACAAAAAACACAAAGCATGGGATTTACACATAGGGTATTTGTAATATTCAAAGTGTAAACATAGAGAGCTATGTAGGAAACATAAAATTGAACTAGGAGATAAACATCGATAATGGGAATTCATAAGCTAAAATAAATATTCCTAGATTGGTTACCAATAGGGAAACAAACAATAAAAACTCTAACAAGGGCACACATACAAAATTAAAATCAAAGCACCCAAAGAGTCTTTGTTAGAGGAATAATAAGTGCATTAAGAGGTTATTGTTGGAGCTAAATGTGAGCTTCATACATATAAGGAGTAGTAAGAAAAGGGTAAGTAGATGCAACAATGAGTATGAATACCATGTGGAAGCAAAAAAGTGATATTAGGGAGGTGTGATATAAAAAATTAGATCAAAATCTAGTAGACTAGTGGAATCATGGTATTTTGTGTTTGTCAAGATTTTCAATGAGGGTAGATAATCATGATTCATCATATTTTGGCATGTTATAGATAAATCACCCAACAAGTTTGTAGATCTTGCAATGAGTTGAAAATTTCCTCGATAAGTTTGTAGGTATAGTAGCAAGTTTGTAAATAGGTTTGTTATTTTGATGGTTATCAAAATAAAACGACAATTTTGGCATGTTATTTTGATAACCATAACACATATAATTAAAAGTTTTTAGGGATCATGGTTGGTAGCTAGTTTCCATGATTATACCTGTCCTTAATATTTATTTAAATAGGTTTAGAAATTTTGGGTATATCCTTTTTCAACTTATTAAATTAATATATAACCTTATCCTATAACTCTTTTTTTCCTAGACAAGATTCACAATATTATTTCTTGCTTTACAATATTCTCTTTCATTAAAATGTTTGATCTACTAGCTCTCTTAGCACATTAAAACTTATCCATGAGAGGCATTAGATCACTTAAATAGTCACACTTAAGGTTTATTCCTTTCTCAAGTAAATACCTCGGTGAGTTTGTAGATGCTTCTATTAGTTTGTTGAGATTATATGTATTATTCATTTATATGTACCATCATCCTGTTGTTTTGATAACCATTAAAAGTGGTTGTTATTTTGTATCTAAGGGTTTTGATAAGTTAGTGAGAATATAAATATAATTTAATGGTTATGGTTTTAATTGTGGTTTCCATGAGTGTCTATGTATTGTGTTATGGTCTTGGATTTATGGGAGTGAAATTTGTTATGTTCCTTAAGAGAATGTGGTAGAGGATTGAAAAAGCATTGAAGAAATGTAGTTATGTTTTTGCACTTGTTCATGGGTTTTTGGGGGACATGGTCCTATAAATCCACTTAGCTTTATGATAAATCTTAGATTTATACAACCCAAAAAAGGTTTATTGGGGGTTTGAATTAACACAACAACCTAATGGTTTCTATTTGCACATACTTATAATTTAAACCTCTATATAAGGGCAAGATTGAGGGGCTACCCATGTAAAATTTTATGTGGTTTATGAGAAATGAGGTGTGTTGTTCCAATGACAAGGGAAGAAATACTAGTTGGGTGTGATCCTAGTTCAAGAATCTTGTGGAGTCATTGGTGAGTAAGTTTTTGAGGTCTTGTGTGAGATTCTTTTAGGTTAATAAGCCTAGAAGGTGGAAGTTCCTTGTTCCCTTTGGGAAGGAGGGGTTGTCACATAAGGTGAATAGATTATGCCAACATGGTATGGTGGCATTCCAACCATTTATTATTGGAAACCTTCCAATGAGAAGGGAAGAAATATTGGTCCAAGGTGTGATCCTAGTTCAAAAATCTCGTGGAGTCATTGGTGAGTAAGTTTTTGAGAAGCTTTGGTGAAATTCTTCTAGATTAATATGCCTAGAAGGTGGAAGTTCCTTGTTCTCTTTGGCAAAGGAGGGTTTGGCCCATAAGTTGAATATATTATGCCAACATGGTATGGTGTCATTTCAACCATTTTATTATTGGAAATCATGCTTACAATAGCCTGGAGACTAACCTAGAAGTTTGAATAATTTGAATACAAAATTCTATTTTTAATTCTTATAAAACTACTAAATCTAGATACATGTATTGTAAACCTCATGTATGAGAGATTTGTAATTTGTAGTAATTTATTATAAACTATAGTTATGAGAAATAATTTGTGATTCATTTCTCAAATTATAGTGTATAGATTTGATAGTGTACATTGATCTCATATTACATTGTTTAGAGTAATTTTGAGAAGTTTGTTATTAATTTATAGTAAATAAGGATTTATTTGATTTTATTATGAAAGTAAATGTAAGTGTGAAATATTTATTTGATCTTAGTCAAAATGAGTCAATTGAATTGGTTACATTGCTAAAAAAATTAAGCATTTATAGTTGAATATAGATTTATAAGTTATATTATTATTGTATAGATTTAAATGATATCCTACATATCCATCTTGTTAAATGACTATAATTCTAGAATGTTTTTAATTGAAAAATATTAGTTATTTTATTTAAAATTAAACCCATGTCTAAATGTAGATTATGTTCTTAAATTTAAATATATGTCTATCTATATATTTAGTTGAGAATATATAAGTCAACATAAAATAAGTGTGTGTATAATGGCCAAATTTTCACATCAATGACATTTTATATTTAGTTGTGTGTCCATTTTGAGAGAATGTCTTAATACATGTACACATTGATAAATGACACAATCTTGTGTGAAGTTGGGCTTATTCCCCTAGACTTTTTCTATTCTCATGCACACACATTCCCAAACCATGTACCAGTTATGCCCATTCATACACCTATCCCAAGACATCCAGACCATAACACAATACATAGACACTCATGGAAATTTCCATTAAAACCATAACCATTAAATGATATAAAACATAGCCACATCACCAGCTACAATATCTAAGGGTTTTGATAACTTACTAAGAAAAAAATGTATCTTTTATGTATGACATAGAAAAGAGTTGTGATGGATGCATGACCAAATGCAAAAAAAATTTCTTTATCTCATTATTGTTTGATCTACTAGCTCTCTTAGCACATTAAAACTTATCCATTAACAATCAACTATCAACTATTAAATATCAAATATCCTTTGTAAATATCAACAATCAAATATCAATTATTAACTCATTAAGTCATATATCAACGTAAAATAAGTTACACATGTCAACTATAACATTTATCCATGTCAAGTATAAACGTCCATGTTAAATATCAAACATAAACACATGTCCATGTCAAATGTCAAATGTCAAATATAAACATAAAATAAACATGCCATGTAATATAAACTAGTATCTCATTTGATCATCAACTCGACTCCTAGTCAAGTGAACCTTGGAGTGAGAATCATGCTCTAATAGATGAATACAACACTATAAAAATGTACACAAATAATTAAACTAGAACCAATATGTTACATAAATACACATATATGATAAATTTATATGTTTCAATTTGATTTTAAAGTTACAATGTATATATAAATTATTGCACCTACCCACTAGGTCATCAAGTGAAGCATGCCTACATATATTCCCTACACTCAAACTAGGAATATCAACTGCTACCTCGAGCTACATGCATGTAAAAAAGACAAATTAAATTCAAATAATAATTGTGCAAGACTTCATGCATATGATTTAAATTTTACAATATAAATTTTAACTTAAAAACTTAAAAATATACATATATCGTTGTACCAGAAGGAACACCATATCTAGCCAAACTTGATGATGTAATAAGGTCCATTGGACCATTTCATGTTCATTTCATATGATTTCATGATGCATGGTCTTGGCATCAATGGTGTAAGTAAACAAGTTTGATTAATGGCCTTTATAGGTGTAGAACTAGGAGTCTTGAGTTTTTGTAGCCAATCATGGCATATAGGAAGTATATTAAGGAGTTTGAATACCTTGTCAAAGGTTCATCAATCTTGTAAAAGGAGTTTGAACATCTTGTAAAAGGCTCATCAACCTTGTAAACATAATACAGTTGCAGATAGAGACAAATGGGGCATGGTGGCTGTAGGGTAGTTTGTGGCCTCCCACAGTCCTCAAACTACCTCCCATTCAGTTGTCAAGGTTGAGCATATGTTCAAAAAGACCTTGATCATGTTAATTGTGATGTGAAAAGAAGTTTGGAGAAGAAATAAACAAGACAAACTCAGTTTTCTGCTTATTTTTCTGTGTAATTAGCTATTCCTGCCCATGCCCTGTTTCTGTATGGATGAGTTGCAGAGTCCCATGATGTTGGCATGATAGCAAGGTGAGTGTAGATTGTTTTTCATCTTATTTGAGGTCTTGAAACATTTATATAGCAAATATCTCTACATTTTTCTGAGAACGGGTTGTTAAACCCTATTCTAGGGTTTTGATAGAAATCATGTATTTGCACCCCATTCCACTGACTTGAATCCCTCTAGATTAGTGGAATGGATTTGTTTATGATTATTTTTGCATGTTGTGAGAATTTTTAGGGCAAAGAGTTGAGTTTGATGAAGATTGTTTGAAGAAACCTAACAAGACCCATGTGTTAGGTGTCACTAAAGGGAACAACATAGTAGAATTTTTCTACAGTCGACTGTGGAGTCAAACAAACCTTGAAATATATAGTTTTGCCACATATGTGAAGTGTCCAAGTGGTTTAGAAAGTTCTATGAATCCATTGAAGAGTAGTTGCTTTGTATTTTAGGGCTAATTGGGGTTCTCTCTAGTAGGTCTGTCATGAAGAAAGTGGCACATGTCCTTAAACAAGCCATAGTAAGTTTTTGATATGTTGTCAATGCCTGAAAAGGGTATCTAGAACCATGCCTATTTGCCTTTGAAAGTGCCTAGGTTGGGAGAAATCATTTGACAGACCCTAAAACAGGGCTACAAGGAGTTGGGTTAGTTTATTAAGGAAGTATCATGTATACAGTCATGAGACCCCGTTGGATGGTTTGGACAGGTTCTACTAAGTGTCAAAAATCCCTCTATATGTATGTCTCCAAGGGATTGAGTGCTTGATGTCAAATCCTATATGAGTCATAAGTATAGGCCTGTCAAACTCCTTGAAAACTGCCTTGTCTTCCCTTGTCCTCTACATCATATTGGTATCATAGCCACAAAAGGTTCTACCACTTGGTTGTGAGGAAAGTTTTGGTGTATGTCAGTAGAAGAGAGTGAAGGAGAGGCTAGCATCATGCCTCCAAAAGGGATGACCACAGAGGTGGCTAAGAAGTTCCAAGAGATGGAAGAGAAGATCAAGGCTGGAGTCAAGGAAGCACTCCAGGCTGAATTGAAGGCATTAAGGAAAGAGACAAGACTAGAAGAAGATTCTGATGAAGAAGTGGAGACAGGGGAAGATGAAGAAGAACCCCAAACGTAGGAGGCAGATATACCTGCAGATCAGAAATATTTTCTTGAAGCCATCAAGTCAATTGGCAAAGATTCTTCAGAGGCTCGGATAGAGATCGTAATGTTTAGTGGGAAGATGGATGCTGATGAGGTCATGGAGTGGATTGAGGCCTTAAACAATTATTTTGAGTACAAGGAGGTACCTAAGAATAAGAGGGTGAAGTTTGCCAAAATAAAACTGAAAGGTGCTGCACTCACATGGTGGAATTACACCCAAGGTGAGAGGGTGAAGAATGGGAGAAGTATGATCACTTCTTGGAGAAGGATGTTGGAAAGGATCAAATCTCAATTTCTACCAGTAGATTATGAGGTGTAGATCTACAAGAAGATGCAAAATCTCAAATAGAGGGACATGGATGTGTCCACCTACACTGAAGAGTTTCACAAACTTACTCTTAGATGTGGGCATGTAGAAGATGAGAAGGGAAAAGTTACAAGGTACATCAATGGCCTGAAATTCAGTATCCAAGATGAGATCATCATCTTGACCCCTAAGACAGTAGATAAATGTTTTCAAATGGCACTGAGGGCTGAAGAGAAGTTGAAGAGGAAAGGTGAGCAGTAAAATAGAGGTAGAGGGGGCAGAAATTTTAGAGGTAGAGGAAGTTTTAAGGGAATAAATTAGTTTTAAAGAAGCCAAGGTGAGTCTAGTTCCCAAGAGCAAAGTGGAGACTCAGGTTCAAGAGGAGGCTTTAGAGGAAGGAGACCCAATGGAAGGGGTAGATTCGATGGACCAGGAAGAGGTCCTAGTGTCTTCATAGGGAGATGCTTTAATTGTAACCAAGTAGGGCACACCATGAACAAGTGTCCTGAGAAAGCCTCAAGCTCTCATGGAGGAGAGAGAAGGAACTAGTTGATTCAAGAGGATGATTTCCAAAGTGTCAATTCCCCAATTAGTAGTGCAGCCCCAGTTCATGATGGAGACAGTTTGATGATGAGGAGGACCATGTTGAAGGTGCCTCAAACAAAAGAACCTCCTCAGAGGAAGACACTATTTAGAACCACATGCAAGGCATATGGTAAGATATGCAAGGTAATTGTTGATTCAAGTTCAACTGAGAATTTGGTTTCTATAGAAATGGTAGACAAGTTGAAATTGAAAAGACTACCTCATGCTAACCCCTATAAAGTGTCATGGTTGAATAAGGGGCAACAGGTCTTAGTAGATGAACAATCTTGGGTAGAGTTTGAGATAGGGGAATATAGGGATATGATATTATGTGATATAATCCCCATGGATGCTTGTCATTTGCTGTTAGGATGTCCTTGGTAGTATGATGTGTAGTACCAACATGATCGGAAGTCAAACTCTTTTATCTTAACCAAGAATGGTAGGAAGTATAAGATGGATTCTTTGCTGGATGAAAGTGTGGATAAGAACATTGGGTCAAGTGTCATGATAGTAAGTGGGAGAGAGTTTCTTAATACCCTAAAGGAGGAAGGAACCCAAGGGTATGCTCTGATTTTGAAGCCTAAAAACAGTACTAATTTGCATAGTCATAGTAAGGAAGAAGTCCCCAAGGAGGTGCAGTAGTTGTTGGACAAATACAAGGGTATCATGGTGGAGACTTTGTACGGATTCTAGGGCAATCAATAAGATTACCATAAGATATAGGTTCCCTATGCCTAGGATTGAAGATCTAATGGATTGTTTGGGAGGGGCCCGTTATTTTTCCAAGATTGATCTCAAGAGTGGGTATCATCAAATTAGAATAAGGCAAGGGGATAAATGGAAGACTGCCTTTAAGACAAATGAGGGTCTTTATGAGTGGTTGGTGATGCCATTTGGCCTATCTAATGCCCCAAGCACATTCATGCGCCTCATGAATGAGGTGTTGAAAGATTTCATTGGCAAATTTGTTGTGGTATATCTTGATGATATTCTTGTGTTTAGCAGGATAAAGGAAGAGCATTTGCAGCATTTGAACCTAGTTTTGAAGAAGTTGCATGATGAAAAGTTGATGATTAACATGGAGAAGAGTGTCTTCATGAAGGAAGAATTCACCTACCTTGGTTTTGTCATCTCCCAAGGTAATTTGAAGATGGATCCAACAAAGGTGGAGGCTATTTTCTCATGGCCAACTCCCAATACAGTAAGTGATGTGAGAAGTTTTCATAGATTGGCAAAATTCTATAGGAAGTTCATCAAAGGTTTTAGCCACATATGTGCACCCATCCTAGTTACCATCAAGGAAGGACAAAAATGTAAGTTTTCTTGGACCAAGGCAACTGATGAATCATTTGAAATTCTAAAAAAGAAGGTAGCACAACAACCTATTCTCATTTTGCCTGATTTTAATAAGTTGTTCACGGTGGAATGTGATGCTAGTAACCTTGCTATAGGGGTTGTCTTGAGTCAAGAAGGTAGACTGGTTGCTTTCTTTAGTGAGAAACTCAATGATGCTAAAAGAAAGTACTCTACCTATGACTTGGAGTTGTATGCAATGGTACAAGCCTTGAAGAAATGGAGGCATTATCTTTTGCCTAAAGAATTCATTGTTTACACTAACAACCATGTTCTTAGTTTTCTGAATTCATAGGAGAAACTCAGTCACAAGCACATGAAATGGGTTGAACAACTTCAAGCATATACTTTTTCCATCAAGAACAAGAAGGGGCATGCCAATAAAGTGGCAAATGCATTGAGTAGAAGGGTCTGTATGGTTCAAGAAATTCAGTTGCAAAGTGTGGGAATTGATTCCCTCAAGGACATGTATAAGGATGATGAAGATTTCAAGGAGATATATGAGGTTTGCACTCAATTTTTTGATTCTTATCATACTGATTTCTTTGAATTTTTGTTGCACTAGGGGTTGTTGTTTAAGGGGAGTCAATTGTGTGTTCCTAGGTGTTCCATGAGGGAGAACATCATAAAGGAGAAGCATTGTGGCAGTCTAGGTGGCCACTTTGGGCTTGATAAAACACTAGAACAGGTGAAAAGGTTCCACTTTTGGCCAAAGTTGCAATCAGATGTCAAAAAAATTGTTGAAGGCTGCAGTATATGCCAAAGGGCTAAGGGAACATCATCAAATGCCAGTTTATATCAACCACTCCCTATTCCTAATAGGCCATGAGAGAGTATTAGCATGGATTTTGTTTTGGGTCTTCCTAGGACTCAAAGAGGTTTTGATAACATCTCTATTGTGGTGGATAGGTTTAGTAAGATGGCTCACTTTTTGCCATGTAAATGTACCAATGATACTTCCCATATTGCTGGCTTATTCTTCAAAGAAATTGTTAGGATACATGGTTTGCCTCTCAACATTGTGACTGACAGGGATCTTAAGTTTGTGGGCCACTTTTGGCATACCTTGTGGAAGAAGTTAGGCACTCAATTGTCTTTTACTTCAGCCTATCACCCTCAGACTGATGGCCAAACTGAGGTGGTGAATAGGTCATTGGGAAATCTTCTTAGATGTCTCACAAAGCAGCATGGAGAGGAATGGGATATGATCATCCCTCAAGCAGAGTTTGTTTATAATGATTCCACCAATAGGAGAACAGGGAGAAGTCCTTTTAAGGTTATCTATGGGATTCATCCAAGATAGATTCTTAAACTAAGGGATTTACATGGATTGGAGAGAAGGAGTGCTTAGGGAGAAGACTTTGCATTGGCCATGAAGGACATCCATGATAGAGTGAGAGAGACTCTCCAAAAGAATACAGAAAAGTACAAGGAGAAAGCCAGAGGAAGAGAGATGTGCAGTATAAGGTAGGAGATTTGGTGATGGCTCACTTGAAGAAAGAAAGGCTTCCAAAGGGGCAGCCAACAAAACTCCTCATGAAGAAGATTGGTCCTTGCCGGATTGTGCACAAGTTTGATCCTAATGCCTATCAGATTGAACTTCCTCAAGGCTTGGCTATATCCCCAATCTTTAATGTTTCAGATTTGTTTCCCTACAAAGGTGATAATGTTGCAAGTTCAGATGCAGGTCTAACAACAGAAGGAGACGAAGAGTGGATTAAGGATCTACCACCTAGCCAACCATTGAAGTTGGAGAGCATATTGGACACCAAGGTGATCAAGAAGACAAGGTAGAAAACCTACAAAGTTCCACTTGGATGAGTGAAGAAGATATTTTCAAGCGTGGTACCACTGTTGCTGATCTGGTTCCTCAAGGGACTTGAGTTTTTTTCCACCCCCCGGGAGTATGGTGCAGGAGCACCTAGAGACTCATGCAGTTTCTTATTTTGGTTTTATGTTGTCTCATGTGTTTGATGATGTAATAAGGTCCATTAGACCATTTCATGTTCATTTGATATGATTTCATGATGCATGGTCTTGGCATCAATGGTGTAAGTAAACAAGTTTGATTAATGGCCTTCATAGGTGTAGAACTAGACGGAGTCTTGAGTTTTTGTAACCAATCATGTCATATAGGAAGTATATTAAGGAGTTTGAATACCTTGCCAAAGGTTCATCATTCTTATATAAGGAGTTTGAACATCTTGTAAAAGGCTCATCAACCTTGTAAACACAATACAATTGCACATAGAGACAAATGGGGCAGTTTGGTGGTTGTAGGGCAGTTTGTGGCCTCCCACCGTCCTCAAACTGCCTCCCATTTAGTTGTCAAGGTCAAGGATATGTTCAAAAATACCTTGATCATGTTAATTGTGATGTGAAAATAAGTTTGGAGAAGAAATAAACAAGACAAACTCAGTTTTCTGCTTATTTTTCTGTGTAATTCGCTGTTCCTGCCCGTGCCCTGTTTCAAAGTATGGTGTAGGAGCACCTAGAGACTCATGAAGTTTCTTGTTTTGGTTTTATGTTTTCTCATGTGTTTGATGATGTAATAAGGTCCATTGGACCATTTCATGTTCATTTCATATGATTTCATGATGCATGGTCTTGGCATCAATGGTGTAAGTAAACAAGTTTGATTAATGACCTTCATAGGTGTAGAACTAGAAGGAGTCTTGAGTTTTTGTAGCCAATCATGGCATATAGGAAGTATATTAAGGAGTTTGAATACCTTCCCAAAGGTTCATCAATCTTGTAAAAGGAGTTTGAACATCTTGTAAAAGGCTCATCAACCTTGTAAACACAATACAGTTGCAGATAGAGATAAATGGGGCAGTTTGGTGGTTGCAGGGCAGTTTGTGGCCTCCCACCATCCTCAAACTACCTCCCATTCAGTTGTTAAGGTCGAGCATATGTTCAAAAATACCTTTATCATGTTCATTGTGATGTGAAAATAAGTTTGGAGAATAAATAAACAAGACAAACTTAGTTTTCTGCTTATTTTTATGTGTAATTCGCTGTTCCTGCCCGTGCCCTATTTCTGTACGGATGAGTTGCTAAGTCCCATGATGTTGGCATGATAGTAGGGTGAGTTTAGATTGTTTTTCATCTTATTTGAGGTCTTGAAACATTTCTATAGCAAAGATCTCTGCATTTTTCTGAGAACGGGTTGTTAAACCCTATTCTAGGGTTTTGACAGAAATCATGTATTTGCACCCCATTCCACTAACTTGAATCCCTCTAGATCAGTGGAATGGATTTGTTTATGATTTTTTTTGCATGTTGTGAGAAGTTTCAGGGCAGAGAGTTGAGTTTGATGGAGATTGTTTGAAGAAACCTAACAAGACCCATGTGTTAGGTGTCACCAAAGGGAACAACATAGTAGAATTTTTCTATAGTCAACTGTGGAGTCAAACAAAACCTAAAATCTGTAGTTTTGCCACATATGTGAAGTGTCCAAGTGGTTTAGAAAGTTCTATGAATCCATTGAAGAGTAGTTGCTTTATATTTTAGGGCTAATTGGGGCTCTCTCTAGTAGGTCTGTCATGAAGAAAGTGCCACATGTCCTTAAACAAACCATAGTAAGTTTTTGATATGTTGTCAATGCCTGAAAAGGGTATCTGGAACCATGCCTATCTGCCTTTGAAAGTGCCTAGGTTGGGAGAAATCATCCGATAGACCCTAAAATAGGGCTACAAGGAGTTGGGTCAGTTTATGAAGGAAGTGTCATGTATACAGTCATGAGACCCCATTGGATGGTTTTGACAGGTTTTGCTAAGTGTCAAAAAGCCTTCTATATGTCTATCTCCAAGGGATTGAGTGCTTGATGTCAAATCCCATATGAGTCATAAGTATAGGCCTGTCAAACTCCTTGAAAACTACCTTGTCTTCCCTTGTCTTGTACATCACCACCATGCCCTTGTCCCAAATGTGGAGGTAAATCTATTTTATAGTTGATGTTGAGGCATAAGTAAGCCTCAATGTATAAATGATGTAAAATATATAATAGAATTTGGTTGTTATTATGATAACAACCATGGGTAGCAATAAATCTAGGGTATATCAATGGTGCCAAATGAGGGCACACACACCTCGTCATCTGATATCCACTAACATTGAATTTGGGGGTATATTATGGAAAATAACCTCTTTTAATACATTATTTTGGCATATTTTTTTTTAAAGTACTCAAAGGAACATCATTGGACACACTTTGTGGCATTTGGGGAAGACTTGTTGCTAAAGTGTCACCAAATTAAGCACTAACCTTCTAAAGAATTTCTAATATGATTCAAACTTTGCAATATAATATTATAGTTTTTTCTATACATCCTTATAGTTTGCAAGTCCTCTAAAATTATTTACAATCTAATAATTTTCCTATCTGTATGTCCAAAACGTTCAACCATGTTCACTACACAAAATAAAGAACATTTTATGTACATGTATGTACTCATACTTACAAATTATTAAAATTTAAAATTGCATGCATATAAGTAATAATTCTAATCATGGAAAAGACCTCCCTAAGCCCTAAAACATTTTTTTGAAACAAAACCACTACACAATGGTAATGTGTCACACACACATAGGTGTCATTTCCACATGCTAAGCCATCACATGCATCTACACTTTTATAAGATATATAAAGAAACATGATAAGCCATCATATGCATCTACAAAGTTCACAAAAAATGTGAGGAAATAAATTGCTAACCCTAAACCCTAAGATGTGCAATATCTTCTACACTATGCTTAAAATTTAATCAAATGATAAAACAACATAAAAAAATTAATTATCCAAACCAAATGAGCTAAGATTGAATAACTAGAGAACTATAAGAGATGCTTAGCTATTTTGATTGTGATGTCAATTTTGATCTTTGATGTTGACCTATTGATATGATGTTAAACTATAGATGATAAACAATATAGAATATGAAAATGAAATAATAATTATATGACTAAAGAAACCATACAAAGAATTGATGTTGCAAACTTTGTTGTGTCGTGTGGACTAGTCCTAGAATCCATTATGTTTTACAGTTTGGTCCAAATCTTATGGACCTATCCTTTGTCATTGTAAATTTGTCTTCCTTGACTCCTATACTTATTATCTAGCCTCAATGGGAAGATATGAATTGTATTAGCGTTGAAGATTTAGGGAATATGGTTTCTTTAGGATCTAACCATTTAGACAAAAGGTGCACTCTTTAGATCTCATATGTGATGCACTATTGTAGAAAAAAATGGTGCATCAATTGAAAAATTACTCAGTAAGATTTTCTATGCCAAAGCCTACAAATAGAGAAAAAGCCTTGGTCTACCATGTCTAGAGTAGATCCCATGTTGTGCCAACTACATAAAGGATTTGAATTATTGATATGGGCATCTAAAGAAAATAGTTAAAGTATTGGCCATCCATCTAAGCCTATGTATCACAATTACCACTTGAAAGATCACTACAATAATTACAAGAAAATACCAAATTCAATGAGAATGATGTCTTGAGGAACTAATGTTTTAGCATGAATATTCTTGTATAAAAATAAAGTAAGACTCTTTTAATTTGGTTTTGGTTAGCCTTTATAAGGAAACACTACCAAGTTTTAGCCCCATAAAGAAGAGTAGGTGCAACAAGTGAGTGAAAGAAGTATATCTTGGCTAAGACATCCTTAAAATCAAGATAGAAGTATTGTTTTTTAAAATGTTAAGGAATGGTGCCAAGGCTTTGAGAAAGTCTACAAAGCAACAATACACATTTGTCCTTAGCCTCCTTAATTATAGAGGTCAATGTGAAAATATGGTGTGAACTAGTGAGATGTTTGGTCCTAAATTTTGCTTGAGACTTAGCTCTCAACTTTTTAGTCTCAACCCAACTATAGATATGGATACCTAAAGCAATAACAAAGAATTTTGTAAAGGTATGATCGATCATAATAATTATATTACTAGGATCACTTTGGTCTCTAATTTGCATATCAAATAGATGATGTGGTTTGTCTAAGATAGAGGAAATCCACAATTGATACAATAGTAAAATGGGTTATCTATGTAAAAAACCAAAACTTATTGATAATGGTTGGACAATTTAGCTTGTAGATTGTCTAAATTTAAATTTAGGGTTTAGGGTTTTGGGTTTAAATTTAAAATTTAGGGTTTAGGGTTTAAATCTATAATTTATTTGAAAGGAAGCAAGGTATGCGGAAACACTTCCTACACTAATCTACCAAGGAAATATTTATGCAAATTTTAACTTTTACAGTTACAGGTTATTAGATGTACATTAACAGAAAGGTATAACAACATCCAAATGCAAATACAAAACTCACAACATAAGATATATGTGGGGAAAACCCTTTCAGGTAAAAAACCCCGCACTCCAAAACCTACACAATGTATTATCAAATCAAAAGATGATTACAACACACTTGCAATGCAAGTTCTTTCAAGAGCACATAATGTCGATTCTCATTCGCATCCTGTGACCTTTCACATTCTCCATCTGCTTATTTATCAAGCCTCTTTGGTGGTTATCCAATGTTGGTTTATCCATGTCAGCTAATAAAAAATAACTGCTGACACCTTTATTAAATATAGGGCCTTTATCCATGTCTACCCCCCCTGTACTCCCTTGTTAATTACTTTGGGGGGAAATCATGGTTGACAAAGTCACCAAAATTTATCTTACTACATGTACACAAGGTGCTGACTATGGGATTAGGAACTTGCAAAGGTTAAGACACCTTAATTCCTAACATTATCAAGTTTAGGGTTTAGGGGTTATAATTTAAATTTTAGGTTTTTGAATTTAGGGTTTAGGGTTTACAATTTTAGTTTTAGGTTTTATTGTTTAAGATTTTAGGTGTAAGGTTTAGGGTTTCAAGATTTTGGTTTAGAGTTTATGGTTTTGAGTATTAGGATTTATTTATTTACAAACTAGGTTTTAAATTATCAAATTCAAATAGAAGTCAAATTTAATTTCAAATCATGTTTTAAATTTGCAAATTCAAATAGAAGTCAGGTTTTAAATTTGTAAATTCAAATAGAAATTAGGTTTCAAAATTGTAAATTCAAATAAAAATTAGATTTATTTAGGGTTTTAATAAATACATAGTCTAAGAAATGTAAATTTATTTTAAATATTCATTGTCAATTGTCCATGTCAGCAAACTCCTTACAAATTTCATTTGAAGGCCATAGGTTTCTATTGGATGATATGTCCTCATCTACTTGGTCTGAGAAAGGCTGTGGATTCAAGCTATTGTTGTTGGGTTTCATCAAGAGCTCTCTATTCAAACAAAGGTAAGCTCATTTATTTCATTTTGTGTTTTCTTTTTGAGTTTATTCTTTTTGTGCTAAAATGTAATCAGAATCATTGTTCCATCTTTTTGTTTTCCATTTAGGGATGTAAATGATTTAATGATTAGGGTTTACGTTTTAAAGTTTTAGTTTTCATTTTGATTTCTTTTATAATAAAACCCTAGTTTTGGTTTGTGAGGTCGGTGATTTTCACCGTTCATGATCTCGTTTACTTCCCATGTCATTTGGTATTCTTTGTGTCTACTAGATGTAAGGGCGGTCATTTTGACCACCCCTACATAAATTTTAACAAACAACTTTAAACTCCATGTTTGTCTAGTGAGATGTATCAACGGTTCAAAACCTCGCTGATACAACTGCCTTACCTTTTTGTGATACCATATGTAAAGGCGGTCAAATCACCCGCCCCTACACAATACCTTATTTATAGTTCACTCCTCATGCACAAGTGGGTGAAATTTCTGTTCAGATGAACACCTTGTTTAAACTTCCTCATGCATAGGTGGTAATTTCCGCCACTTGTGCATTTCAACGAACTTCTTATATAAACATGTTCCAAATGCAAGAGCGGTCGAATTGACCACCTTTGCACTTAAAGAGATTTTAACCTCACATGTAAGGGAGGTCGATTTGACCGCTTCTACATGAAACCCAATTTTTTCCTACCTGCAGAAGTGGTCAAAATGACCGCCCTTACACTTAAAGCATTTCTCCCACATGCAGGAGCAGTCAAAATGATCACCCGTACATGTTTTCCTGAAAATTTTCCTAACACTAAGAATTTTTGCAAAATGATACCTATAGCCCGCTTTCACCAAATTTCTTGACTTGCGCGCTCTCAAGCCCTTTCAAGCATATTCTGATGTTCGTGATCATCAATTTCTAGTGCCCCTAATTTGCCAATTTTTCCCCTAATTGCAAGATCATGAACTTTTGCAGTTTCATCAAGTAGCTGTGATCGACACCGTTTTAAGTTCTCTCTTCAAAGTTGATGTCAGAGCCGTCTCCGTCCAAGGCCAAGATCATGAAGTACAAATACCAAGGGGGTTTCCCTGTCACTTTAATACAATCCAATGTAGATGAGATCAGAGATACAAAGATAGGACATGTAGACATGGAAAAGTTTGTAGAAAGAACCAAATAGGCTAATCCTCCCCGCTACATGCAGAAGATCATTGAAAGAAATATACACCTGGTTGCATCTTTTCCTGTGGCTACTCATAATCAAGAGTTTGTCCTCCAAGTAGCAAGTCACTATAATAGGGATACCAGGACTGTAACTAATTTTCAAGGGAATGTTATCATGAGGCTAGATGTAGAGTTCCTTGATAAGATTTTCATGTGTCCACCTATAGAGAATGTTGGGGAAATTGACTTTGCTAAAGGTTAGAAGGATTTTGAGACTGATGTGGAATCTGCAAAGAAACACATTAATAGAAAATGGTTGAAAACTCCTAGGAGTAATCTGTTGATGTAGAGCACACAATAGAAGCATACAAAACACATCAAAATATGAACTATTGAAGTGGTTGAACTATTGAACTCATTGAACCCATTGAACTAGTTGAATCGATGAACTACCCATCGGTGACACTTATCAGTTGTCACCCTGATACAACTCGATCGATGAGATTATATACTGTCAGCTCAACACAACTTTATTCACCCGATGACCCTTCGACTTAGCATATACATGATATGACTTGCTATTTCTGGTTCTTTTCACCGTTTCTGTCAGTCACTGCTTGTATAATATGAAATGCACATTCCCGCATACAACTGCGATAAACAATTGCAGGATACTCATGAAATGATACTCGCATACAATTGCGATACACACACACACTGTTCCCAGCATACAATTGCAGTATACACATAAAATGTATGTTCAGTGATACAACACAAATCTTAAGCCGATAATCTCCTCTGCAACCTTTTGTAACTGAACAACACACATAAACTACAAAAACCTATAGAACAGAAAGAAATCTAGCACTATGGAGGTCATTCCACTAATTTTGAAGAAATCTTAACCAGTGGAATGACTCTAATCTACATTTTTGTAATTAGACTAAAACACAAAAGCTATTATTCCTCCTTCTCAGTTATACATACAAATCAATGTTTTCTCTCTCTTTGTCTGTCTCTTCTTCACGAACAGAGACCAACTATATAAAGACTCTCACATGTTGGTAGTTATAGGATAGAAAACAAACCACCACTGCCGACTAGTTACAATCACTTTGTTCGGTTATAATATTTTAATCTTTCTTGACACATATACCAACCTAACCAACTATGGTTCAATATGGCGTTAAGGCCATGACTCATAAAATGCAAGGAATCTTCCAGATTCTCAATGTCTTAAGGTGCTCCTACACCATACAACCAACCAACAAAGATTTCCAAGTCCCTTGGAAATGTACCTGCAAAAACAAAAACTTCCTTTTTCTGCATCTTTGTCTAGCTTCATCTTCTTCAGCTTCAGGCTTTAGGCTTCAAATCTTCACATCAATGTTCTCATGACCAACCAACCAAAAAAATCAAACTACCATCAACTCCAGAGCATCTTCAGGCTCCTTCTACTCCCATCAGTGGAGTACACTCAGACTGAACAAAACCTCCATGACTACAACATAATGCTCCATCAACTGCCCATCTTACACGCTGCTTCACAGACCCATTCCTCTCATCCAACAACAGATCCTAGAAGATGCACCTACCACTCTCTCCTCAGTGGCCTCTCTCTGCACCTTCTCCCTAGCTTAATCTCTGTTGGTGAATGGTCTTGACAGACCTCATCCTCGTCTACCCACACACAAGAATCCTCTTCCTCCTAGCAACTAGATGGCATGAGCATCTACAACAGTCTTGCAGCTACTGTCAGCCTTCAAAATACTTTCTATAATCTCTATCTTCAAGATGGTCACCAACACAACTCTTTAGTTTTCCTTCAGTTCTTCATCTACCTTCTTAGAAATCAAACACAACACCTTCAGATACCAAATCTTTCATTAGCTCTGATACCAATTTGATGCAGAGCGCACAACGGAAGCATACAAAACACATCAAAATATGAACTGTTGAAGTGGTTGAACTATTGAACTCATTGAACTCATTGAACCCATTGAACTAGTTGAATCGATGAACTACCCATCGATGACACTTATCAGTTGTCACCCTGATACAACTTGATTGATGAGATTATATACTGTCAGCTCAACACAACTTTATTCATCTGATGGCCCTTATCACTCTGATGACCCTTCGACTTAGCATATACATGATATGACTTGCTATTTCTGGTTCTTTTCAACGTTTCTGTCTGTCACTACTTGTATAATATGAAATGCACATTCCCGCATACAACTGTGATATACAATTGTAGGATACTCATGAAATGAGACTCGTATACAATTGCAATATATACACACACTGTTCCCAGCATACAATTGCAGTATACACATAAAATGTATGTTTAGTGACACAACACAAATCTTAAGCCGATAATCTCCTCTGTAACCTTTTGTAACCAAACAACACACAGAAACTACAAAAACCTATAGAACAGAAAGCAATCTAGCACTAGGGAGGTCATTCCACTAATTTCAAAGAAATCTTAACTAGTGGAATGACTCCAATCTACATTTTTGTAATTAGACCAAAACACAAAAGCTATTTATTCCTTCTTCTCAGTTATACATACAAATCAATCTTTTCTCTCTCTCCGTCTGTCTCTTCTTCACGAACAGAGACCAACTATATAAAGACTCTCACACATTGGCAGTTACAGGATGGAAAACAAACCACCACTGCCGACCAGTTACAATCACTTTGTTTGGTTACAATCTTTTAATCTTTCTTGACACATACCAACTTAACCAACTATGGTTCAATATGGTGTTAAGGCCATGACTAATAAAATGCAAGGAATCTTCCAGATTCTCAATGTCTCGAGGTGCTCCTACACCATCTATCTAGGTGGCCTAAGGAACTCCCGAGGAGGGATTTTGTAGAAGAAGTGAGTGATCTAATCACTTTGTTGAGTAGAGTCAGAGGTCTTCCTTCTTCCTCTAAATTTCAAGAATGGATGTACACCTACATCAGGGTTATTCTCAAAGGACAATAGAAGACATTCTGGGGAGAGCAAATCAACAATGCTTTACATGATCAGTTGGTTAAGGTCAATACAACTTTTAAGTTCTATATGACCTCATATTTGGTATATGCAGCTGCAAGCATGAGAATATTTCCAGGTCTGACTTAGGATGGTGATCGGAGGCTAGTGCTAGTTTTTTAGCAATATTTGCAAATAACTCAAAGACTTTATTCACCATTTTCAGAGGGTGAATGATGCATTTTTTTAGTTTTCATGTGCTTATGGAATAGTGAGCTAGAACAAAAAAGGGTATCAGATGAAGCACGAGAAGTGGTTAGTTCTTTTGGTTGTTTGTTTCTCCAATTTCCCACTTTTACTTATTTAAGAGTTGGATATTATCTAGGGTATCTATATATGTTACCGAGATATCCAAGTGATAAGTTAGTTCTAATGGAATTATGCAGACAATTAATTGTTGTGCATAATAAATAGATGGAATTGAAGAAGTCAGGGATTAATTTTCTTGTGGAGATTGGCAAGTATTCAGTGTAATCTGCTACTAAGGCTAAGTCAGTTGAAGCAAAGATGTAGCTGGTGATGATGAAACAATTCAAGAAGAGGAATCACTTTGATTTCCAAAGGGTACAAGATAAGATTAAATGGAAAGCAACATTTCATGTCGCCATGGTTGAGGATATCTAGGCTGATTTGAGGACCTAGAATGAGATAAGAAAACTAGATTACTACAGGTTACACTTGAGTCAGATAGAAGAACTAGGGTTGGCTGATGTTCTAGAGGGCATGGAAGATGAGGGTGATGTTCTAGACCCCAAGTATAACATTAACAATATTGAAGCTTCAACTTTGCCACAAATCAAATGGTCAGTGAAAGAAAAGACTTCTATTAGAAAGATATTCCAACCTATACTGGCTAACACCGATATATAGTTGCAGAGTAAGGGTCTCTATTTGAAAGAGTTCCTTACTGGGTCAGAGGCAGAAATTCAAAAGAAGACAGGAAAGAAGGTTGAAAATAGAACTAAGAATAAAAGTGATGCTCCATCTTCTTCTGAGGTGTCAAAACCAAAGATCAAGTTTGTCTCTAAAGGAGGTAAGATAAAAGAGATTCCAAAAGTTCTAATGTAGCAGAATCAGGTACTAAAGAAATAAATGTTGATAATAAGGAGGTTGAGAATGGTGAGATTGAACAACAGAATGTTGAAGAACCTGATACTGAGCAGGTAGAAATGATTGAGAAACTAAATGAGCAAGGTAGTAAGGATCAAGAAATAGAAAAGGATGTAGAACAAGAACAACTTGGTGGTTCGTCAAAGTCTCCTCAAAATGATATTTCCCAAGAGCCACAAGTTTCTACAGCTTTGCCTCATGTTTTTGTTTCTGATAGTTTTTGAGTGGTTTCTAATGTTCCTATTTCTCCTATTGTCATTGTATCTTCTGATAATACTCCCCCTTCTATGAGAACTAGTTTTGGGACTACTTTTTTATTCTTCTAGCTCTATACCTAGTTTGTCTTCTCCTTCTTTTGCTATTGGAGAACAAACTATTCTGGATCATTTTCTTGATGGTTAAGAGAAAATTGTTGATACAAGTGTAGTTTTTACCAACACCACTCCAATTGTTACCATAACAGGTATTGGCATGAGTTCTACTAAGAAGGCAGTTGATTCATCTCCAAATATTAGTACTCCAACACTACCTCCATGGTTGTCTGCTTATACACCGAAAAGGAAAAAATAAGCTATTTCACCAGATGACATTGATATTGAGAAATTGCTGCCTGCTAAACCAAAAGCTCAGAAGAAAAAGCCTAAGACTATTTCTAGGCTAATTGATGAAAAGGGAATCAGGTATGTGGAGATTGCTAGACCACCTACTGATGCCACCACAGATACTTTTGATGTGAATGAATATATTGTTTCCAATGTTGAATTCGGAAAGCTGACTCACAAAGGCCTTAAGATAGATTTTCAAGCAACAACAAGCTCTTTGCTTGTAAATATTGATGAGGAAAAGAAAGAAAAAGAACATTATAAAGCTAAGGCTGAGCAACTTGCTATCGTTCTTCAGAAGATAGTGAAATCATCAGAAATTGTGGAACTAATGGCAGTTATTGTTGAAGACCCTTTGATTCAAAAGGTTTAAAAGGTTCAAGCCAGAGGAAGGGTGGTTGGTGATATTCTGGAATGGTTGTTGGCACAGGGCAGAGTTCTTCTGAAGACCACAGTGGAGAGAAAGGAAAAAATGGAAAAGGCAAAAGTTGAGCTGGATAATATTGTTGATTCATTATCTCAGGAACTTCAAGATCAAGAAGACAATTTAGAGGAATGGATTGAGATGAAGAAAATGAAGATAAAGAAGTTGATTGCAATTGGTGTCGTGTCAAATAGAGAGTCTTATCTCAAGACCAAGGAATCTCTGACTCATTGCATTAATGTGATAAGAGGCTTGCTTGATGATTTGTGCCAAGTATGAGAAAATAGTGAAGATAGTGATGTCTCACTTTTGTACAGGTTAGAGGAACTACCATGCACTCTAACAGGTGAAGATCACAAATTTCTTTCAGTGGAGGAAATGATTGATGCTTTTGAGAAAATGATTCAACAAAAGTTTGAAGATGAGGTGTTGACAGTGGCTTCAATGGATAATCTTTATGATTATCATTCAACCTTTTATAATATGAAAGATAACCTCGAAAAGCATGAGAAGGTGATAAAGGCAGTCAAGGATGCAGTTATCAGGGCTCATACCATTTCAGGCAATACAGCTAGACCTGATGTGTATGAGATGGCAGCAGTGCAGACCATGTACCAAAATTTCCTGAAGAAGAATGATGGTGGTAGCTGAAATTCTTTTTCATGCCTTAGTTTATTTTCAGTTTTGTATATGCAATTTGTATTTAGTTTTGGACATCATCACATGTATTTTTCCAAAATGTAATTACATGTGAGACAAAGGAAGTCCCAAGTCAAATAGGACTCCTATTTTTGAATAAGTCAAAGTAGTTAGATTTTTCATATTTTTGCTCCAGGCTCCTCCCTCTAAATAAAGAGGGCCTCTATTGTAATTTTAATCTTTTATCTATTGCAAGAAAACTTTGGCAAATTGAGAAACAAATCAAGACTTTGTGCTTTTTGTGAAAATCAATTATCAAATATTTATCAATACAAGAAAGCATGTTCAATTCCAATCTTTGTCTTGGGATTATTTTTGTTATGATAGCATTGTTCTTATGTCTTTCTATCATAATCTTCTTTGGTAATAATTGAGGTGTGGAGATTATTTCAAGTGATTGAAGAGCGTTCTTAATTTGATTGTGATAGACTGTGTTATCAAATCATTTGTGAGGATTGTGTTAATGTTTGTGAGAGTAAAATAGCTTGAAGACTTTGTGCTACAAGTTGTTATATTCAATCTATTTATCATCTTGAAGAAGAGTGAAGACTTTGGACTGCATTCAACTTCAAATAGTTCTATTTGCAATTAGTAAGTGAAGAAATAGAAGACTTTGGGTTTATGTGGTTTGCAATAGTTTGTAAGCTCTTTAATATCAGTTTCATTGAAATCATCATCTTGAAATACAAGCACCTATTCTGAAAAAGAGAATAGGATGAAATAGAATCACCACAAATATAGTATTTAGTGTACATAAATTTCATGTTATTTGTTTGTAATAGTTAAAGCAACTAGAGGGAACCTCCCCTTGCTAAGAGGAGGGACTTCATCTCATCATAGCTGTGGTGATATAACCATTTTTCTGTTAGTGAGTTAACGACAAAATATTCACCCAACAAGGAGGAATGTAGAGCAAAACAATTTCTCCCAGTCATCTCTGCACTACTTAGAAACACTATCCATACTCTTGTGAACACAACTTTCTCTATACAGTGAATCGACACCTCAAACTTGAAACATAGCAACTTTGAACATCCCTAAACATCACTTCCAAACTACATAAGCATATTTTCAACAGTAAAGAAATGCAGAACAAACTATTAGTACTATTCTATAGGCCAAAACAATTCTACAACACACTATTTCCTTCTAAGAATAAATTTTGTCAAAAGCACTTGGAAATCCAGCAATAAGAACAACATATTAACATCATAAATACTTATGTAATCCATTCATATCACCTTGACACACTGACTCAATCAACTAACCACATCAACATTAGAAGATACAGTTGACACTAATGATAACACAAACATGTTGACATCAATGACAACACCGATTAGCACATACTTGCAACAATATATATATATTAGGATATAGTAACTAAGCGAGATGGAGCAGACAAATAATGTGAAAAAGCAGGCAAAAGATTTGTTTGTGGAAGGTGGCGAAGGTAACAAAGGAGATAAAGCGCTTTCAAATCTAGGATTTAAAGTGCCTTATGCTGCGACAGGAGTCAACACAATTCCAATCAGAAGCGAAAGGAGAAGGTTTGCGGATATCACCAGAGGGGAGTCAGTTTAGCAGTAGGAGGAAGAGATTGAAATAAATGTGATGGAGAAAGTTGACCAAGATATTGAAGCCCTAGAACGATCAGAATTAATAGGTAGGGTAATAGGAAGGAACAGATCAAAGTTACAGATCAAAGTTACAGATCAAGGAATGGATCAGTGAAAACTGGGAAGCGGCAGAAATTGTTCATTTCATCCCTAAACAATTTTTTGTGGTTGATTTCCAAGGGGAGGTAGAAAGGGATAAAATTATAGAAAAATTACCGTGGAAGATGGATCCAGATCACATCTATGTGCAGAAATGGAGACCAAATTTTAACCTGAAGAACTTTGATCCTTATAAAGAACTGATCTAGATAAGGTTGTATAATTTACCCTTCGAATACTAGTCAGGTAGGTGCTTATATCAAATAGGAGATACCTTGGGAAATGCAATAGATCTGGATATGGGAAACAACGACTTGATCTATTATGCAAGAATTAATTTGATAGAAATAAAGAAAATTTTGAAGAAAATAAAGTTGATCACATCGGCAGGAGCTTGGGAACAGAATATCAAGCTTGAGGAAAAAAAGTATTTTTGTCTTCATTATAAAAGTAGAAGGCACATGGAATCAAGATGCCCTAGAAATCCAAAAGAGGAAGCGAATTACATACCTCATGTGAACAATGGAAGCATAGATGAAGAAAGGAAGGAACTAGAGAATCAGGAGACTGGAAGGGATAACTTAGTTTCCTAGCATTCAGAAAGACAACTGAGAATCTCAACAGAATTAGTAATTACAGATCAAACAAATCTAGCCAAAGAGGATGAGAGGGATTCAAAAAATGACCTAGGGAAAATTCAGAAGATATCTCCCCGGAAACCCTAAAGAAGCCAGAAGATAGGATGGAGATGAATGAGCAAATCAATCCTCCAAAAGAGTTGGAGGCATTGGTAAGCAAAAGGAATCTAGAAGATAGGGAGGATTCCAATCTAGAGGTCGTGCTGGAAACCTTGGAAGCAAAAAATGACTTAAGCGAGTCTTGGTCAAAAGATGAGGAGGCTACGGAGGATAAGGAGGAGATCAGAATAATTGATCATAGTCACATTAGTCAAACTGTGGCAAGAGGTACACGAGGCAAATCTGGAATAGGGAAGAAGTTAGGTAGGAAGACTGATAAGGAAAAAAGAGAGGACTGTGCAGCAGACAAAGGGCTGATAAGCATCAAGAAGTATATGTTGAGATCCAAGGGAGGAAGCGCCACCCTTGGGAAGCCATGAAAATCTTATCATGGAATGTTAGGGGCTTAAATGCCCCTAACAAAAGGTGTGCAATCAAGCGCCATTTATCTAAACAAATGATGGATATAACACTTTTGCAAGAAACGAGGTTGGTTCAGGAAGAAGCAATAAATTTCACAAGGCATTGCAGACCTTTAATAGGAGTATTTAGTGAACCAAGAGGGATGACAGGAGGTGTTAGGTTGATGTGGAATCCATCTAAAGTAGACATCAGAGAGATTGAGATATGCCAAAATTAGATTTCAAGTAAAGTTTTCTTGATCTAATTCAATGTCACCTTTTGGATTTTTAGTGTTTATGGCCCAGTCAAATTAGAGGATAAAAGAGAAGTTTGAAGGAGCATTCTAAATAAATTCCAAGTGATTGGACAAGAAAAATTAATTTTGGGAGGAGATTTTAATGTGGTGTTAGGATTAGAGGAAAAAAGAGGAGGCACGAGAGTAGAGAATAGTTCTATAAAAGATTTCAAGAAATTTGTGGAGGAGGGAAGACTAATAGACTTTCCACCAAAAGAAGATAGATTCACCTGGACCAACAGAAGAGAAGGTTTCACTAATATTGCTGAACGTTTGGACAGATTTTTGTGTAGCATGGAATGATTGGAAACTGATTTGGGGATAGAATCAAGTATTTTGCCTTGTTCCTTGTTGGATCATTATCCCATCAAATTAGAGATTAGCGCCTTGGTCAAACCCAAAAATTCTTATTTTAAATTTGAAAAAATGTGGTGGAGGAGAGAGGAGTTGGTAGAACTGATCAGGTAGTGGTGGTCAAAGATCCCTAGAAACGAAGGGTCGGTTAGTTATATTTTTTGTAAAAGGTTGGCACATGTAAAGAAAAGAATAAGGGAATGGAATAAAGAAACATTTAAAGATATCTTTTTAGAGAAGGAAAGAGTGGAGGGAGAATTGGAGGCTCTAAACCAAAAAATAATAAAGGATGGAATGTTTCAAAGTGATTTTAAAAAAGAGAAAGAATTAATGGTAGAATGGGACGAACTCCTAGCTAGAGAAGAAGAGTATTGGAGGAATAAGGATAGAGAAGTTTGGCTAGAAGCGGGGGACAGAAACAAATTTTTTTCACAATTCAGTGAAAGTAAGAAGAATGATGAACAAAATATTAGAGTTCACCAACAAGAATGGAGTCATTTTAAAGGAACCTGAAGAAATAGAAAAGGAAATTGTGAATTATTTTTAGAACTTCTTAGCCCCTGAAGAAGGGTTCGATTGGAGCAATATAGATCCAACCACAATTTGCATAAATCAAATTCTTAGGGATGAAGAAAAAGGAAAATTAGAGGAACCTTTCACGGAAGAGGAAGTGAGGAAGGCAGCTTTTCAGCTGCATCCGGACAAAGCGCCAAGCCCTGACGGTTTCCCAACCTTGTTCTATCAGAAGTGTTGGTCTATCGTGGGCAAGGAGGTTTGGGGGATTGTGGAAGAGTTCAGAAAGAAGAGCAAATTTGTAAAAGAGATCAACAACACAGTCATCACCCTAATTCCAAAAAAAATAGAATGGAAGACGGTAAGCGATTTTAGGCCCATCTCATTATGCAATACGGTGCATAAAATAATTGCCAAATCAATAGAAAATAGACTCAAACCAATCCTTGGAAGAATTATTTCTAAAAATCAAAATGGTTTCACACTAGGGAGGGAAATTGCTGACAACATTATTTTGGTAAATGAAGTAATCCATTCTATCAATCAGTCTAGATAGAAAAGTATGTTAATCAAACTAGATGTGAGCAAGGCCTATGATAGAGTAAGATGGCATTTTTTACTAAAAGTACTAGAGAAAATGGGTTTTGGACAGAAATGGCTTGAAGGTATTTTTCATTGCATCTCCATGGTAAGAATGTCAGTAGCAGTGAATAATTCATTATGCAGATTCTTCAAAATTTTGCAAGGACTAAGACAAGGGGACCCCTTGTCCCCGTGTCTTTTTGTTTTAATGGCAGAAGCTTTGGGAGGAATGATCAGACATTGCCAGGTGACTGGGGGTTGGAAAGGAGTCTGGGTGGCCAGGAACATTGAACCAATCACCCACACCCAGTTCACATATGATACCATGTTATTCAGAGAAGTGAGTCTAGCAAAAGCGGAGGCAATAAGGGGAGTTTTGGACCACTACACTAATCTCTTAGGATAACTAATAAACAATGAGAAATCAAGAATGTATCTTTTAAACACTTCGAAAAGATGGCAACAGTAGATTGCTACTATTTTGGGTTGTCAAGTTGATTCCTTACTGACTAAATATCTAGGGGCTCCTTTGTTTTGTGGGACAGTTAAGTCACATCTGTGGGAAGAAGTGATTTCTCACTCCAAAAATAAAATAGAAGCTGGAAGGGGAGGTGGTTGACTTTAGCAGAAAGAATCACTATGCTCAAAGTAGTGCTAGGGGCAGTACCAATTCATTTAATGTCATGCTTTCCTATGCCAAACAAAGCTAAGAATAATTTGGAAGGTGGTTGGAAAAGGTTTTTATGGGAAGGATCCAAGGACATTAGAAGAATACCTTTAATCGGATGGAACAAAGTTACTTGCCCACAGGATAGAGGAGGAATGAGAATGAGGGAACTAAAGTTCCAAAATGAAGCTTTGGGAGCTAAGCTGGTATGGAAAATGGTCAAACATCCCCAAAAATTATGGTGCAGAATAATGCAAAGCAAATATTTGGATGATACGGACCCCAATAGAATCTTGACTATAGCCAATCCTGGGGGTGGTTCGACAGTTTGGAATTTTGTGAAATGATGCATACCCCTAATACTGGACCATTTGATGTGGAGTATAAATGACGGGAAAAAAACAAAGTTTTGGATGGACTCATGGGAAGGTTGGATGCCATTAGATAGTTCTCAAGAATTTCAAGACTTAAAAATCCAAATGATTCAAGTCATAGGGGAAAAGGTGGCAGACTATTTCGAAGGAAAAGATGAGCAAGTAAGAGTCAAATGGGTCAAAGTGAAGGAGTTCAATGTGGAAGATGAAGTTAAAAGTAAATTCACGGAAGTTCTAAGTGAAAGAATTGTTTACAATAATAACGAACTAGATGAAATCCAATGGTGCGGAGCTAAATCATGACAGTACACAATCAAGATAGGATATCACTTATTGAAATTAGACAGAAATAGTAATTCCACTGAGGGTTGGCCAAAAACACTATGTTGGGATAATCAAGTCCTTCCCAAGGTAGGGGCCTTCCTATGGACGGTGCTCCACAAGGGTATTTTAACTGGGGAAAAGTTACAGCGACTAGGACTAAATGGTCCAAATAGATGTATTCTTTGTAAACAAAATGAGGAGACTCTTGATCACTTGCTTTTGGGATGTCAGGTAGCACAGGTGGTGTGGAACCATTTTCTGAATATTCGAGGATGGAAAGGAGCAAAGAATAATTCAATTGTAGATTTCTTGAAAAGTTGGCCAATGCTCCAAAAGAAAGGGTTCTGTGGTGGTTTATGGACTTCTCTTCCCTCCATGATAGTCTATCATATTTGGAGGGAAAGAAATTAGAGAATCTTCGAGGAGAAGGAAATTACTATCGACAAGTTAATAAGGAAGGCAGAGATTGGTTTAGTAGAGATCTTAAATACAAAAGCACAATTCAGAGGCAGAAACAAATTCACTTCATGGGATGATTTTATTATGAAGATTTGGCCAAGTTTGAAGATACCTAGAGGGATGGGTAGAGGGAAGAAGAGAAGGGATCAAACCAAATGGGTGGCCCCTCCTAGTGGTAGACTAAAGCTGAATTTTGATGGGGCATCTAAGGGAAATCTAGGGCAGGTAGGTTTTGGATTTGTGGTCAGAAATGAGAGAGGTGTTCCACTTTTGGCTGCCTTAGGATATCTAGGAGTAGCCTTGAACAATTTAGCAGAGTTAAAAGCTCTTATGCAAGGAGTAGCAAAATGTAAAAAAAGAGGTTGGTCCAAAATAGATATCGAAGGGGACTCCCAGCTAATCATAAATGCGATTATAAGGGATAACATGGAAAATTGGCTGTTAAAGAAGGGTGTAAGGAGAGTCAAGGAAATGCTACAGGATCTTGATTTTTCTATTGCCCATATTTTTAGAGAAGCTAATACGGTAGCGGACTTTTTGGCAAATCAAGGAGTCACGAGTGGTAAGAAGGACTATGGCTGCTCAGACATTACAGGCTGGGTCAAGCTAGAATCAACACTTTAGATAGATATGGAGGGTATTCAGATGGAAGGAGATCCCTGAGGTTCACATCCGACAATAGATGATTTGATCTAGGACCAGAGGGAATCTGCGAGAACTGGTCATGGCGTAAGTTTTGGTAGATTTGGTAAATTTTTCTAGGTTTTGGGTCTCTGATCAGATTCTTGGAAGGAGCGCGGAGTTGTTTACTTGCCTGGGCAAGTTTTTTATTTATAGAAGAGCAGGGTAGTTTATCTTCATCTGTTAGCTATGGCTAAGATCATGGGTGTTAAGTGCCAGTGCCTAGAAGAAGGGAAGGAGCAGTAGGTGGGTTGTTTGTTTTAGTTGAAGGAGGAATCTGCAAGAGGTGATTTTGCAAGTAATTGGCGGAGGATCATGGAACGGTTGTCATGTACATGATGGCCGTGTTTATCAGTTGTTCTTTGCCAACATTTCACTGATCATGGGAGGTTTGTTCTACGGGGTTGCTTGGAGAGCATGGATGGTCGTACAGATAAACCATGCAATAGTTATGGGGGAGATTGACAATGTTGGAGCTAATCGGGTAGAGGAAACTTTGAAGTCAGCTTATGCAAGGAGGACTGGTTCAGAAAAGGCCAGTGCTATTCTCGCCACCTACAAGGAAGGAATCAAGAATAGAAATCTAGAGACCTTTTACAAACTTCTGCAAGAAAAAAAAGGGGAGTTTACGAATGGTCAAGTGGGGAGGCTGCTGGAGGCCGCAGAAGGCATTATGATGATAATGCATGAAATCATGTAAGATAGACTGATTACAGTCTTAGTTGATAGGTAGGAGGCAATGTTTAGCCTCATTATATAGTCTAGAGGCACCGATAGCCTTTAGTTATGTATCTAAGCTAGCATGGCAGACCCATTAGGGTGATAGCTAGTAAATAAATATATTTTTAGTTTCTCTATATACAAAAGGGAGCCATCCCCATGATGGCACTTGCCTAACAAATATGTGTGTGTGTGTGTGTGTATGTATATATATATATGTATATGTATATATATATGTATACGTATATGTATTTATATATGTATATGTATATGTATTTATATATGTATATATATGTGTATATATATCTATATGTGTGTGTGTGTGTGTATTATATATATCAATCAAATGGTTATCAAGAACAACACATTGAAAATTTACTGGTAAAATAATATAAATCAGAAACATGATTTCCAAAATTTAAAAAATAAAATTATATATATATATATGTATGTATGTATGTATGTATGTATCTTGCAATAAGCAAAAAATAATTTTCCAATATAGCAGGTAAGAACAATCTATTGAAATGAAGTTTTGAAACAAGTATTGATCCAGTGTAATTTCGATAACCTCATACTATCAAACTAAAATATTCCTCTCCAAACAAGAATTGGATTCACATAGTAATTTTTCATTTTACAGTTAAAACATTGTTCATACATGACTAGATTTTGTATCTACTTGATCAAGTAACAAAACATGGATAAACTACTCCATCTCTTTCACATTTTCTTGAATATACCAAACTTTAAACTCTTGAACAAGGAACTTCTTGACAAAATAGATCCAAGCATTTCCTATACAATAACAAGCCAAATAGGATGGCTCGGCTCACTCTCCACCCTACTATAGGATTAGAATACCAATCCACCCTCAAGCTTGGGAGATTTACCAAGAACATGGTTTCACACAATAGACAATAACATAATCTCAAATGCACAATCATATTTTCCCTAAAACCCAAGTTGAGACTCACAAACAGAAACACGAATCTTAAGTGGACTCTTTAAAAAAAGGGAAGAGGGAGAAACCTCCTCTCTTGGGGAACATTAAAAACAACCCTTCATACTTCCTTCACAACCCAACTACAAAACCCAACTTCTTTCACAACCCAACTTCAAGATTTACACAACCCTTCATTCACAATTCCCAACTACACATTTCATTCATCCTTCTTCCATGAAAGCCCAACTATAATGTTTAACAACCCTTCAAATATATGAAATCCAACTACTAAAAGTTCACCAAAGAGAGGTTTATCACCTCTCTAGATCCCCAAAACAACTTTCCCACAATCAAAACAATTTACACCAGAATTAAAAACAAAACCTTTCTTTCAAAAGTTACAAATACACAAAACAATAAGAGATTTCCAAGACATAGGTCCTACATTTGCTCTCCATGTTAGGAGCAACACAATCAAGGTAAGAAAAACTTTTCAACTTGAAATTACGAGAAATCCCAAAAGCAATCCTTCATAATCTTGAAGCCCGAATTCTCAAACAATCAATACTTTCATTCATTCTTTTCCAAAAACTCCTTTATGAAAAAAAACTCTTCTTTCAAAAACTCCATTAAAACAAAACAATTTTCTCCAAAAAGTCATCCTTTTCTCCAAGAAAACAAAAATAATTAAATAAAACAAATAAAACTTTCAATAAAATAGTAAATCAAAAAGGAAACAAAAACCTTAATAAAACTAAAAAGAAATAAATAAAACAAAATAAAATCTTTTCACAACAATAAAAGATAATATCTCAACATTTAAGTAAATAGATAAAGCAAAAGAACAATAATCTTTTTAAAATTAAATCACTTAACTAAAATCATACTCATGAAAATTTTTAAAAGACTATAATTAATTAAATTCACTCGAAATTGAAAAGAATACTCAAAATACTATGACAAATTAAATCATAATGTACACACAAAAATTAACTAAGCTTTTATTCCTCCATGCAGAATAGCCTAGGTTTTCATTGGTTTAACACAACAGGAGTTCTTGATAAATCTCCTTATATTTTAAGCCTTGGCCACCCCCTGCAAAACTCAATTTTGAACATCAGATTGTCTTGAAAAATATAGCCGAAGCAACATTAAAATAAGCATACAATTTAACCATCATTGCTCATCTCTCATAAATAAAATCTATTTAATTATACGACACTATTTCCTTGCATTTTAAATAAATTGTACTCCAATCTAACATAATCTCATTCACTTCACATACAAATATTTCCAGTCACCATGTGCTAAAAAATCCAATTAACAACAACTCATAAGTCAAACACTCCTAGCCACACATTAAAACATATAAATTTTCAAACTCACATGTTCCATAGTCCACATGATAATACCAAACCATATCAAAGAAATAAATCCACAAGTCTAAAGTCATGAACCATATAAAAAGTCTATGTAAAAATGGTAGGCCTTACACTATCCCTAACTATACATTGTCCTATGCTCTTCCATCACTTAGATGCAACACACTAGGCCTCCATGCAGGTACCTACTCTATGCATAAAAAATATAACTACTACCACTATTGCATTCATGATCATATGGATGAGAGGAGTCCCCTCTTCCCCCTAAATTAGCATTCTTAGTATAATGAGGGGTCCCCTTGGACATCTCTCCCTAAATCATATTGATAACCCTCTCAAATATAGTGTTGAGGTATTTGATATACAAAACTTGGATAAAGACATGTAGAATTTGGTAGATGTGCTCAAGTGTCGTAATAAGCTTTCCCATTAGAAATTAGAACATCGATGAATTAGGGACACATCACTTTATCGGTGCCATAAACATTTTCTCACTATAGTGGACCTCTAGTATCATGAAGGCCCAATATAAGATCACCCCCTTAAGTTATAATATCTGTTCTAGTGTTATCTCTCATGCTCAGGCCTATAGCAATGTTAGCACCTAATCCCATAGTCTCTCCTACAAATTTGGTGTCTCTTGCAAGTGTTGAGAATGATTCATAAATAAATAATCTCAAAATCATTTATCAAAATAACATTCACTTTTAAATTCATCATTAAACACATGTTCAAAAATATTTTCTATTTTTTAAATTCTCTCAAAAAAGTTCCCTAAACTCTACCATAGTCCATGGATGCTAGTGCACTTTCTAGATGCCTGCACATTCTCTAATCTTTTGCATGCTTCTTGGGCATCTACATGCTCCCCAAACATCCATGCACTTCTTGAATGCCAATGCAAGTTGTAGACTCCATCATAGATGGAGGAGGCTATTGTACTTTGTGGCCCTATTCCCACCTTGAAATGCTCCTAAAAAAGATGAAAATCAATGTTTGAGAACATACCTCTCTTTGCTAGATTACCTACTTCATATCTTGTAAAATCACATTGGCTAGTATGGTTGTCTAAGGTATTTTGGCTCATTATATGCTCAAATTTTCTCTTGTTTTCATGTTTACCATACCAAAAACTAAATATTTAATTCTCATATTTATATGAATTTTTAAAATTTGATATTAAAAATTTTTCTACTAAAGTTCAAGAACTTTCTAATCTCTTTTCCTTTACCCATTGTATAGAAACTACAATATGTTTCAAACTATACCTCCATTTTTCACATAGTTTCTTCCATGCAGATCTTGACTCCACATCCTTCCATATATTATAACTTTCATAACTCTTTTATGACCATTGACATCTCTTTTTAATGTTCTTTGGTATGTCCTCATTTATTTATCAATCTAATTCTTAACTTCATTATACATGTCTCTAGAGGGCATCTTATTTTGTACATTTCTCTAGATGAAACATCATTTTCTACAATAACTATTTTTCTTTTTTTTGAATTCTTTTTTGTCACTTTACTCTAGACAAAATTAGGAGGAGGCATACATTCCCCTTAGTCATTCATACTAATTGGCATGTTTTCTAGTATAGCAAAGATATAGTGACCAAGAAACAAAGCATGATTGATCTATCACTATATGTTTGGATTGCTTTGAAATAGAGAAAGCTAGACCTATAATTATACATGTTCCCTTCATATAGATGACCTTTCTACATTTGCACAACCTTCTTTTCTTCTTCACAAGCCTAAATTGGGAAGTCCATTCTCTTCTTTCCCTCTTATGTAGAGATACTCATCTTTATGCTTACAAGGAGAATTCCTTTCTGTAGCTATGTTCTAGTCTTAATAATATGTTTTCTTCACACAAATGCATATTTGTGATGTACTAACACATTTGTTTCACAAGATTATCATGCCTAACATGTTTGTTTTGCATTATTGTTTTGTTTATCACTTTTGTTTGTAGACTCTTTCTAGTACACAGAACCTTTTGAGAATGTTGTTGTGTATCCTTTTATGTATCCTCTAGGTAATCTATTATTGCATTTATTTTTAGTATTTATTTCCTTGTACTTAAGTGTAGTTTTATCACCTAGTGGCACAAACCTACTAAAGTGGGAGCAAAATATAATGGCATACTCTACAATTATCACACTATCTTTTGCACTCATTTATCCTTAATATGTTTTAGGGTACATTCAACTAGTAATCCTAGCCTTTTTCTTCACCAATTGCCAAGTTTTTATCTTTAATTTTATTATGCTCTATCTTTTATTATATTTTAGAATTTTTTTAAACCTTTATTTTTAGATGCTAGCACAACCATGTAGACATATAAGAAACTAAATGTTCTTCCTATCCATTGCAAAATTTAAAACTCGTCTCTTTTTTCCTTTGTGACAATTGAAGCTTGTGGTAATGCATTCTTTTTCATAAAACATTATTTTATCCAAGAATCAAAGCATTCTCCTTTCCCATTAATTATTTTTTGAATTCCACTTTGGAAAGAGTTAATGTTTGAACCCTCCTCTTTGGCTATAGATTCTCTATCTCTCTCTCTCTGATCTAGGTATTCCATTGTCCTCTTTGCCTCGTTGTGTATGCATCTTAATATATTCATTCCTCTTAGACTTGCAAGATAGTTATTCCCATTATTTTATGGATCGTTAATAATATTTTATTGTAGCAATTTTTGCTAACATATTGTCTATGCTATAAATTTAGTTATTTATATTCTCTTTTTATTATAGTTTCTTTATGGCTATGGGAAAACATTCTTCTTATTTTATTCCCTATCCCTTTAAAGATCCTTCTATTGTTGCCTCTTTTTCCTTCTCTTGAGGCAATCACATTTCATTTCTAGATTTATTATTCATTTGTTACACTTACAATTTGGTGTATATCTTATTTTTATTTCATTGGTCTTGGAAACTTGTGGTGATTCACTTCCCAACTCTCCCTTTCAATTCACAATAGGATAACAATACCTCTATAGACCTAATTAATTGATAGGATATTTTTTGGTCATGTGCCACATGTACACCATGCAAAATTGCATGTGAAAGTGTCACTCATGCTTTTATGCATGAAAATATATCTTTAGATATGATTTGTTTTTGCATGTGCTTTTTTGTGATTATTTAAGTTAGTCGAGCTTGAATGCCAAGGTATGAGAAAAAGTTTTGTAGCTGCAAATTTTCTTTTGAGAATAAAATTGAGAGAGCTTTGCCTATGGTATCTTCCTAGTATATTACTAGGTTTTCCACGTAAATCTGTGTTGTCTATTTTGTGTTTTTATTGCTAATACACTATTATTTCAATTCTGTGTTGCTTATTTTTCTAACAATTAATTGTTATTCATAAACATCTACATTGTTGTTCTTTTAATTATAAACACACTTAGGATTAAGAGCATACACAAAAATAAATATATTTTCTATTTGACTAATTATGGAGCTCAAAAGACCAAAGAAGGGGCTTGACCATTTTGGTAAGCTCCTAAGCAGTCACCCCTTTTCCCTTGTCATATATGTAGGTGGTTTAATGAGTTATTTTATTTGGGCTCATCATATCATTAGGTGGTTTAACATTTCTTCTCTTCTCTTGTATCATTCATTAGATTTGACTTAGTATAGATTCTATTAATTTACCTCATTCAAATCATTGTGTATTCTTTTCTATTATTTTTCCTATCGAATCCTCTTTATTGTGTTTCTACTTTGTAAATATTTGGCTCTTGTAAGTTCTATTTTTTGGTCACCATGGATGTTTTGACATTTATACAAACTTTAGCATGGTCACAATATTATCTAGCTTGATGATTTAGTTTGAATTTGCCCTTTCTGTCAATTTCTATTCTAATCTCTTGTTTTGGCCTAATACACACTTTCCATCTTCAATATGAAGTTATTTATCTCTATTTTTCTATATTTCTAAAGAAAATACATAATATTATTATCTATTGAATAAACATAGTCTATATAGGAAAAATGCACATAGATAAGACCAAATACTACATTTGTTTGTTACTGTGTTAGAATTTTTGTTTCTCTGCACTTATCTAGGAATCTAGCTAAAGTGAAACTTTAAATTTTTAATTTAAGGAATCAATTTTACTACCTTTCAAAAATGAATATCACTCAAGGTTTATAAGGGAACAATGTAATCTCATGAGTTTTAACCTAATCAATACCATTGAAACAAACATAATCACTGGACTATGGATAGTTAGGCATTGAGTTGATTTAATCCTTGAATAGCATTATTTGACCAAGTGGCAAATATTAATGCCTAACTTTGCAATTAGCATAGATTGTCAATATGTTTTATAAAAGTATTAGAGAGATTCTTTAGATGAAAATATGAATAATGATTGATCAACTTGAACATCTTTAGTTATGCGACATAACTCCAATGGATGGGTGGTCTAGTGAGTTAAGGATTTTAACTCAAGTGGATAAGGATATACTTGGAGTTGACTTTATTAACTTAATTTGGAAAGTGGTTCCCATGGATGTTGGAATTTAACCATGGTGATTTATGCCAATCTAAATCGTTATGTATTATGGTTAGAGTATTTAACTCATCATGAACCTCATGCATTTGAGTTAGAATATATAACATAAATTGTTTGTCATAGATCAATACTAAGTTACATCTGATGCATGTAGGTTGTATATCATGATGATGTGACATCATTAAAGTTAGCTAATGTGTATGTAACACATGAATGTATAGGTTTGCATGATAGAGAAAGGCACTCTTCCTATTTTAATCCTAAAAGAGTGTGACACTGATGGGTGGTCTAGTGAGTTAAGGATTTTAACTCAAGTGGATAAGGATTCACTTGGAGTTGACTATATTAAGTTGGAAAGTGGTTCCCATGGAAATTATAATTTAACCATGGTGAATTAGCTCAATCTAAATCATTATGTACTATAGTTAGAATATTTAACTTATCAAGAACCTCATATAATTGAGTTAGAATATATAACACATGTTTGACATGGATCAAAGCTAAGCTACATGTGATGCATGTAGGTTGTATATCATGATGATGTGACATCATCAAATTTAGATAATGTATATGCAACACATAAATGTAGGTTGGCATGATAGAGCAAGACACTCTTCCTATCTTAAGCCTAAACAAGTGTGACACTTTGACTATTATAAGCATGTGTGAATAAGGAAATATAAAAACATGAAAGAGTGAGACACTCTATCTAATGAACACATCTTTCTTTTTGGTAAATATGTATCTTGATTTTTAATTGGGATCCTTTTAGAAAAATTGGGTCCATATTTATAGGTCATTGTAACTTTTTTATTAGGTAGGGCGTCATCTATAAAATTTCTTGGTATAAAATGTGACACTTTAATCAACTTTTCAACTACTAAAAGAATGGTGTTGTTCCTTTATGGATTTGTAGGAAATCCTTGGATAAACCAATGTTGTTTGGTTCACATAGTGTAATTTTCCTCTTTTACACTCTAAGAACTTAGTGAGATGTATTGCTATGTCCTCCATCCTTGACTACAAGTGTACATTTTTAAAGCAACATACATATTTTAAACTTCTAGATTCCTTGATTAAGGTGCACTATAGCCATAATTTGGTACTAAACTCCACAAATTCCTTTGCACCAGAACATATATTCTACTTTAGTCCTGAAACAACCCATCTTTATCAAAAGTATAACCATCATAATAATGATCATAAGGATTAATCTTTAAAACCACCATCATCTTATTGTACAATAATTCCTTCTCTTGTGACCCAATATATGTTACTTAAAAGTATTTCTATTGGATAATATAGTATTCACATGCCTTTTCCTACTAAAAGATTAAGATCCACTTTTTTCTATGAACCCTATTGCACCTTTTGTACCTTCATACATTGATACTTATCTAGAAATTGTGATGACACACTTATGGTAGTTATTTAAATTGATTTTGTATATATAAATTAGTGATGTTTAATTATGTAGTGATTTTATGTTTGCTTAGGTGGATGTCAATTTTGATGTAATAGAATTATTAGTTTAAAAGGCTTAATTTTTATGTCGCTATCTTAATTTGTATGCTAGTTAGTTATATGTGTAATTTAAACTAGGTATTAAATAATTATTCTTAAATAAATCAAACACGGTAAAACTAATATCGTAATTGGTTGTTGACATGAGATTTAAGTTTACTTATGTAAAATATCAAAATTAAGTTAAAATGTGAATAGTGAATTTATTGGGATTAAACACTAAATTGAAATTATTAATTTTATAAATGTTTGAATGATATGATTTAATTATATGGATTATGGTTCAATTATATAGATGGTAGTGATATGTGATTTATTTATTTTAAAACTTTGTGCATTTTGATTATTTGACTTCTATATGTATGAGGTGATTATATGTGTGAACAAATGAATAGTGCAATTTAATATTGTTGTACTTTAGCTATAAATTTTCATAATGATATTTAAAGTGAAAAATGAGTGTTTAGGACATTACAAGAAATGACAATAGGAGGCACCAAAACATTTTAGGGATCATCCTACCATCTTGTTCCATATCATGGAGCAATGAGATTTGACTATGCTATCTAGTTATGTCAAATCATCTTGGTCATGAATGACTAAGATCCTTTGTTATCCAAATGATGTTAATACTTATGCCCACTTGTGTTATTTTGGTGTATGGGACATGGTTGGTAATTTTTAATTTTTTCAAAATATTTTTGTGAAACTCAAACTTTGCATTTCACAATATTCTTGGAGGCTAGAAAAAGTTTTTTTTTTTTTTAAATCATTTTGGATTCTAACCTAAGTTCCTATGTACCTATGGTAGGGTACTTGGGGAAGGGTGTTGGAGTATGTTTTTGAATTTAGCATACATGGGAGCTCTTGGAAAGATAAAATATTTATGAAGCATGTAGACTTGAGTAAAATCACCCCATGTAAACCCATTGTCTTCCAAAATTGGACTCCTCCATACTTTTGGGAAGAAAACTGACGGGGGCTTACATGGGTTAGGCATGTTCATTTGTTTTAACTCTAAGAGAGTTTGATGTATGGTTGGAGAAATTTCATGTGGCACCATCCCATTAGATGGAGTGAAGTGACATGGAACTCCCTTTTATACCCTCTCCCATGGATTGGGAAAGGCTTATGCACTTCACTTCTATAATTTGAGTCAAATTTTCAAGAGAGATCTTGGTTGGAAAAAACAATTGTAAAGACACTTGAGAGTTTGAGAGATTGTGGACATTAGGACAAGTTAGAGTTGGGAGATAGGTTCCCATATCATTATTATTTCTATTTTACGAAATAATACATGTTAAATGAGGTAGAAATATATTTTGGGATGTTTTAGGTGTTTTATTTGTGACTTGGATAATGTTTTCTATTCTTTGCACTTGTTTTTCCTTCAAATAAAAGTGTGCTATTGGAATTTTTTTTACTTTGGGAATTTGAATTTTTGAAACTTTGTGAGGCCTTTTGGTATTTTTATTTGAATTAAGAGCCTTTTTTAGTGTCTCTCTTTAGGTAGATGGCCTAGGCATGTGTTTGGAGTTGATTTGGGTAAGGGAAACCGTGGAGACCAAGTGGATTGTTTATTCTTTCTTATACTGAGAGATAAGTGATGATACTCTTACTTGAAATAAAAATTATAAATGTGATGTTGTGAAACTATGGCTCTTGTGATATTATGTTATTTTAGTCCATGTGATTATGTGGAATTGTGTTTATGATATTAGGTAAAAGTGTAGGGTTTTGTGTGCATCAAGTTAGAATATAATAAACTAGAATTAACCACAATAGGTCAACTAAAACAAACATAGGACCAAACAAAGACAAAAGATAACCAAAAGGCATCTAAATGGCCACAAAATGGAAGCAAGACATAAAATAAGACACAACATAGAGAGAACATGCATTAGTTATCTGCCAAGTTATTGAGAGTGATGGTTACATCCTATTCTTCTTTCATCCTCTACAAATGGTTGTTTTGGGCAATGAAATCCATTGGGTTTGCATCATCCTGTTTGGCTTAACTCCTAGTTCTCTTATGGTGCAATCATGGTAGGAGGATTCATAGAATGAACTATATGGACCATGTAGCAAGAGTAAACATAACGAAAACAACTCAAAGAAACAAATCAAATGCAGATTCAGTCATTCAGTATATCATAGAATTCAAATAGAGATCAGTCGGCAACATGCGAGCTTATAATTAGGGCTCACATGCCTGATTACATACATGTGCAAGATAAAGCTTTGAATCTCTTTCGCACAAAATCTAAATTATCAATCTTCTAAATCATGAGAACTATATGAACTACTTTCCTAAGGATCTATTACATCAATATATATCATCTCCAAATCAATAGATTCCTCCATGTTGGCCAAGGAAGATTACAAATTCCAAAGAAGAGATGTAACATGTGTACACAGATAGGTCAGACCTAAATGCATAGAACACTTCCAGAAAATAAATGGAATGATGTGCAGATCTCCTGGGAAGGTCGGCCATGAGCCAAAGGTCATTGAATGACGTGTCATTAGGCTTCAAAGATCAGGAAATGCTTCTACAAGTTTCTCCTTCAGCTAGTTGTTTGTGATTATCTGGATGCTTTGCTCTGAGAAATAGTCAAACTTTTGATAGCGATATCTTTTCAGTATTGAAGTGCATATCTCTAAATTTTGGATATGATGTAGATGAATGAATGTAGATGCTAAGTCTAGCTCCAAAGGTCTGAAATGCAACTGTGGTAAAATGCAGACCAAAATGTAGAAACTGCTTCTGACTAAACTGAACTGGAAGATGAAAAGAAACAAACTAAACTGAAAACAAACTGAAATGCAAATGTTTTTGGTTGATGCAAGATTTCTCTTGAACTAGGGATGCTCCTGTATCAGACATCTGGGGTTATTGAAAAAAAGTGAGTCCCTCACTTTGCTAGGGCTAGGGGAGAACCAAGACGGTCCACCTTAGCCTGAGAAATCCATGATGAATCTTCTTCTGGTCTGCCTTTCCACTTCACCAGATATTCTTTGTATTGTCTTCCTCTAGTGCTGCATCTAACTCTGTTGTCCCAAATGTCTTCAACCTACTCCGGTGCTTGTTGTGGTAACTACTTCTTCAAATCTTCTTCCATGCTGTCATTGAACTCTGCTTCATGATACTGATATAGGTCTGCAATGTTGAAAATGGGTGATATACCCAATGTCTCTGGCAATTCCACTTCACATGCATTCCCTGAATCAAATTTTCTAAGTATCCTACAAGGTCCAAGCTTCTTCATCTTCAACTTGTTATATATCCCAACTGGAAATCTTTCTTTTCTCAAGTACACCATTACTTCCTCTCCAGCTTCAAATTCCTTATGTCTTCTCTTCTCATGAGCCTGTTCCTTATACTTACTGTTCATATCCTCCAAATGTTTCTTCACCTGATTATGCACTGTCTTCATATGATCTGTAAATTCTTCTACTTCTGCACTTCTCTTTTCCTCCATGCTGATATCTCTTAATTCTGCTACTCCTCTAGGATTCACTCTGGTCACAATTTCAAAAGGTGTTCTTCCAGTACTCCTATTCACTGAATTATTATATGCAAACTCTACTTGTGAAAGAATCAAATCCCAACTTCCTGTCTTCTCTCCAACCAAACATCTCAACAAATTTCCCAAACTCCTATTCACTACCTCTATACGTCCATCAGTCTGTGGATGAAAAGTTGAACTGAACTTCAAATCTATCTTCATCTTCTTCCAAAGTGTCCTCCAAAAGTATCCAACAAACTTTGTGTCTTTGTCTGAAACTATACTCTTAGGTAATCCATGCAATCTCACAATCTCGTTGAAAAATAGGTCAGCTACATGCACTGCATCAGTTGTCTTCTTGCAAGGTATGAAATGAGCCATATTTGAAAATTTGTCAACCACTACAAATATTGAATGATGTCCTCTCTATGTTTTAGGCAATCCCATTACAAAATCCATGCTTATGTCTTCCCAAGGTCTCTCCGGTACTGTCAAAGGTTTATACAATCCAATATTCGGACTACTCCCTTTTGCAACTTGACAAACTCTACAACTCTGCACAAATCTCTAAACATCCTTATGTATCTGAGGCCAAAAGTAGTTTTTACTCACCAAAGCCACTATCTTATCAATGCCAAAATGTCCTGCCAATCCACCACTATGCTTCTCCTTGATTAGATTATCTCTCATTAAACTTTAGGTATGCACAACTGATTTCCTTTGAACAACATATCTTCTTGAATGAAATAGTCCAACCACTTACTCCTATCTATCACAATAGGTTCTTTACATGCTTTCCAAGGTTCTGTAAAATCAGTGTCTCCCTCATACATATTCTTCAATTCATCAAAACCCAACACTTCAACTCTCATCTCTGTCAACAAGTTTCTTCTTTTACTCAATGCATCAGCAACTTTGTTTGATTTTCCACTCCTATGCTTCAACACAAAAGTATAACTCTGCATGAACTCTACCCACCTCATATGTCTTTGATTCAACTTACCTTGACTGTTCAAATATTGCAAAGCTTGACGATCTGTATACAACACAAACTCCTTAGGAAATAAGTAATGTCTCCACTTCTTCAAGGCTTGAATTATGGCATAGAACTCTTGATCATAAACTAAATATCTTCTCCTTACATCATTCAACTTCTCACTGAAATATGCTAAAGGTCTACCTTCTTGACTTAATACTACTCCAATTGCACTTCCACTTACATCACAATCAACTTGAAATACCTTATTGAAATTCGGTCCAAAATAGGTTGCTCTATCACTTTCTGCTTCAATAACTCAAAACTTTTATCTGCTCCTGATGTCCACTTGAAATCCTTTTTGTCACCTCTCATTGTCTCTATCATAGGGTTACAAATTGAACTAAAATTTCTGATGAACTTCTGGTAGAAACTAGCCAATCCATGAAATGATCTAACCTCTCCAATGCTCTCCAGTGTAGGCCATTCAATAATTGCTCTTACTTTCTCAGGGTCCATCTTCAATCCTTCTGCAGAAATCACAAATCCCAAATACACTAGTTCTTGCTTCATGAAACTACACTTCTTGCTGTTTATTAGCAATTTCTCTTCTCTCAACCTCTGCAAAACTTGTCTACTATGCCACAAATGTCCTTTTGTCTTATTGAAAATCAGAATGTCATCCAAGTACACAATAACAAACTTACCCAAGAATTTCTTCAAGATTTCATTCATCAATCTCATGAAAGTACTCGGTGCATTTGTCAATCCAAAAGACATCACCAACTACTCATACAATCCTTCATTTGTCTTAAAAGTAGTCTTCCATTCATCACCTTCTCTAATTCTGATATGATGGTATCCACTCTTCAAGTCTATCTTTGTGAAATATCTTACTCCACTCAAACAATCCATGATATCATCCATCCTAGGTAAAGGAAATCTATACTTAACTGTGATCTTGTTTATTGCTCTAGAATCGGTGCACATTCTCCATTCTCCATCCTTCTTAGGTGTTAACACTGTAGGTATTGCACAAGGACTCAAGCTTTCTCTAATCAAACCTTTCCTCAACAACTCTTGTATTTGTCTATTCAATTCTTTATTCTCTGTCGGTGTTATTCTGTGTTGCTTTATTAGGAAAACTTGCTCCATGTATAAGATCCATGTGATGACTGATACTCCTTATAGGTGGTAATCCATTAGGCACATTATTTGATATGATGTCTTCATACTCTATCATCAACTCTTTTATCTCCTCTGGTTGTTCTTCTTTCTTCAATGTTTCAGGCTTCTTAGGAATCAAGGCATAACACAGATTCTCATGTCTTAAATCATCCAAAAATTTCCTTCCATCTACCAAACAGATTCTAGCATTCCCACATACCACATCTTTAGGATCATCCTCCAAAGGAATCAAAGTAATTCTTTTTCCATTTGCTGTTATAGTGTATGTATTCTTTCTCCCATCATGTATAGATTTTCTATCATACTGCCAAGGTCTACCCAACAAGATATGACATACATCCATAGGCATAATATCACACAAGACTTCATCATGATAAGATCCAATATGAAATTTCACCAAGCATTGTTCACTCACCAGTACCTTATGGTCATCCTGAATCCATGCTATCTGATATGTCTTAGGGTGTTTCAACCTTTCCAACTTCAGCTTAGTCACCATCTCCTCTGAAACTAGGTTATTTGAACTACCACTATCAATTACAACTTTACAACACTTACGTCCTGATTTGCATCTGGTTCTGAACAAACTTTTTCTCTGCGGTGGTTCCTCATTTGTCTCTATTTGAAATAGTGCTCTCCTCACAAGTGATTCTCCTTTCTCTGATTTGCCAACTGAATAGGGATCATCTAGTTCAACAGGTTCTTCTTCAACATAGGTTTTTCTTCTACTATTTTCTGTCCTCTTACTTGTACTACCCTGATTACATTCAAATGCTTTATGTCCTTCACCTCCACACTTGAAACAAGTACCTCTGAATGTTCTCTTATCAAATCCTCTTCCTTCTCTTCTGTATCCTTCATTCTGGTACGAATTATAGTTGCCTCTGGGATGAAAATTTCTATCATTTCTATGGTATGCAATAATATCTCTATCATCCTCTTTAAATGGGCTGTCAGGCTTACTCTACTCCGGAAATGATCTGTGTCCTCTGAAATAAGTCCTACCTCTGAAATTTACCTCCTCTACCTCTCTGTCTATGATCATGTCTTTTATTCATCTTCTCTTCAACTTTCAGGGCAAACTGATATGCTTCTTCCAAAGAGGTCATCCTTACCAAGCTTAGTTCCTCTTGAATGTTCAATCTCAATCCATTGATATATCTAGCCACTTTCTCCTTACTTGCTTCACTATGTCTTGTCCTTATGATCATCTTATGAAATTCTTCAGTATACTCCTTCACAGATTTCTCCTTTTGTCTTAGGTTTGCAATCTTTTCAATAGTTCCAACTCATAGTCAGCAGGTATGAACTGATTCTTTAACTTTGTCACCATCCTATCCCATTTTGTAATCTTTTCTTTTCCTCTTTTGTTTCTTTCCAACTAAACTTATTTCCACCATATAGCAGCATGCCCTTTCAACTTTGTCTTTGCAAATTTCACCTTCTCCAGATCTTTAATTTCCTCATATTCAAAGTATTCTTCCGTGTCATTTATCCAGTCAATCAATTCTTCAGGGTTCAAATCACCAGTATAGTTCGGCACATCAACTCTAGGTCTCTTTCTAATCTTTGAAATAGCTCATAGCATCTTTACTTGATTTGATTCTTCTTCTTCATCACCTTCTAGGATTTTGCCCGTTTGTTCAACAGATTGAATTTCTTCTTCCTCATCGCTTTCAACATTAGGTCTCGGTGTCAATCCTCTTCGCCTATCTTCTTCAACAACATCCAAATGGATTCACATTATTTTCATTATCTCCATCATCTCATCTATTCTACTAGCCATTGTTCCAACAGCAGCAACTCTCCTCGGTGGTAGGATCAAGTGTAAACTGCCTCAGGTTCGGTGATTGGGCTACAAGGTGACAACTGCTTCAGGATCAGTGATCAATTGCAACATGAGTAACCTACCTCAATTCGGTGATCTTTCCACAACAAGATCTTATAGAATTCCTTCACCAATCTCGCTTAATTTGCTCCCAAAAGATTCAAACTTTTGCTTTGATACCACTTGGTGTAGTCACGGTAGGAGGGTTCATAGAATGAACTATCCAGACCGTGTAGTAAGAGTAAACACAATGGAAACAACTCAAAGAAATAAAGCAAATACAGATTCAATCATTCAATATATTATAGAATTCAAATAGAGATCTCTGACAATATGCGGGCTTATAATTAGGGCTCACAGGCCTGATTACATACATGCAGAAGATAAAGCTTTGAAGCTCCTTCACATAAAATCTGAATTATCAATCTTCTAAATCATGAGAACTATATGAACTACTTTCCTAAGGATCTATTACATCAATATATATCATCTCTGAATCAATAGATTCCTCCGTGTTGGCCAAGGAAGATTACAAATTCCAAAGAAGAGATGTAACGTGTGTACATAGATAGGTCAGACCTAAATGCATATAACACTTCCAGAAAATGAATGGAATGCTGTGTGGATCTCTTGGGAAGGTCAACCACAAGCTAAAGGTCATTGAATGATGTGTCATTAGGCTTCGAAGATCAGGAAACGCTTCCACAAGTTTCTCCTTTAGCTGGTTGTCTGTGATTATTCGGATGCTCTGCTCTGAGAAACAGTCAAACTTCTAATAGCGATATCTTTTCGGTATTGAAGTGCGGATCTTTGAATTCTAGATATGATATAGATGAATGAATGTAGATGCTAAGTCCAGCTCCACAAGGTTTGAAATGCAACTATGGTAAAATGCGGACCAAAATATAGAAACTGCTTTTGATTGAACTGCCTGAACTGAATTAGAAGATGATAAGAAACAAACTAAACTGAAAACAAATTGAAATGCAAATGTTTTTGGTTGATGCAAGATTTCTCTTGAACCAAGCATGCTCTTGCATCATCTTATTTCATCCTCCTTCTATCTGCACCACCACTCTCTTCTTTACCAAACTATCTTAGAATCTTGGGATGTTGCCGATACAGTTGATTATAGTGGTGGTGCTTAGCTTAATGATCTTACTCTAGATATTGTTAAGGATGCCATAAACATCTCCATTTTCTTAACTTTTTACTTCACCCTTGTAAGCTCCTCCCTCACTAGATTAATTTCTTGTTTTAAATATTGAGAATTGGGGGGCAGGGGGTGAGCATATGTTTCCCCAATTCAACCTGACACACCTATGACCCCTTAGAAGCCATACATTAGGTAACGATTTTCTTATGGAAAACTAATTCCTCCTAAAGAGTAAAAATATTATTCTATAGTTCTACCACCAAAAAAATCTCTTGGCCTTGACTAGGTAGATTGGCATCCTTCTTGGGGCCTTAAACACACCCATAGTCATGTGGTTGTAATAGGTAAAAGGTTATTCACCTAATTAAGCTAAGGCTTTCACTAATACCAATTACAAGATAAGATTAAATAATAGAAAGCATTATTTTTTATGATAGAAAATAATAATTTAATTAATCTTATTTAAAATATATTCCTAACTATTTAAATTATGTTAACTAAGTAAGAATCTTAAGCTAGGAAAATGAAAAATGAATAGTATAGGAAAAACATAAAGATAAATTACAGAAAATAAATATAAAATAGGGAACTTGGAATAGTAGAATGTCCTTTTCAAAAAATCTAAAGTAGATTCAATTAGGATTATAGCATGCCCATGTTGTCATCCTAGTTTCACGGTATTGTCCTAGTTCCCCATTGTCATCCCAAGATGGTAGAAAATAAAAATGTTTATATAGAACCTATTTAGTCTACACACCAAAAAGTAAGGATATGGAATAGAAGACACTAAGAATGTACAAGAAAGTATAGAAACATGAAAATCTAGTCTAGACTAATTATTTTAAATGTGTAACAACCCTCCCTTTGTCATACGATGGCTCTCTAAATGGGGTGGGTGAGATTATTGAAGGAAGGAAGAAATATCTTTGGTGGCAGTTGGAAATTTAATGGTTTTGGAAGAGAATGGGGCAGTGTGTGCAGAGTTTACTGGGAAGCGACTGCAAAAGAAAAGGGAAGTGGGTGAAAGTGTTTAAGGCAAGAAAATATTTGGCTAATGGGAGAGAGAGATACTGGGAGGTGAAGTCGACCCACATAGAAAAAGGACGGAATAGACTACAGGGGATACTCTTGAAACTTTGGGGGAAGACAAAGAAATCTACATTGATGAATATTGAGAGGGTTTGAAAAAAAATAAAGGCAGAGGAGACATAGGCGCGGCTGTGGAGTTTGGCTCTACACCTGCCATCACATTCTCCTTCCCACGCCTAGTTTGTGCTTCCACATTTTTGCATAGATGTCTACTAGAGCATTTCCAACTATAAGATCTGATAGAAATCCACCTTTTATTATGCGTAAATGGATGTCCTTGCCATGTTCAAAAGATGCCATTTTGGCACGGCAGTGAGGATGCTGGCTAAGGTTGTGGAGTCTAGCTTTATAGCTACTAGTTGCATCGCTTAAAAGTTTCTAAAGTCATTTAAAACAAATCCATTTTGTGCATCTCCTGCAATCATTGTAGTTCATGAGGCCACACATCTTTTAGGCATTCTGTGAAATAGGAGGATGCTGGCAATGGACGTCCCATGAGATGATATTGCTCTGAAGCATTCTGTCAAATAGAACAGGAAACATAGGAAAAAGAAAGGGAAAATGGTTGAAAGCAAATCACTCAGGCGAGCATATCAAATTGAAAGATCTGAGGTGAGCTAAAGGGGAGAACAAACAAAAAACAAGAGAATCGTCCTCTAAGGAATAGATCCAAGGCCGTGGAGGAAATCTTCTTTTTTAAAGGTATTTGCATCACTTTCTTGTTTTTTTTTCCAGCACAAAAGCTAAAATACCTTCCTGCAATTTCATTAAGCACAGAAAAAAAACTGAAACCCCATTTCTACCTTTTTAAAAAAAAAGAAACATGCCAAAATCCATTTCAATGCAAGATATCTATGTTGTCTCTTTCCTTGGATCATTGTTAACTTGTAGAGCTATTCCGTTAATGCTTTGGATAAAAGGGTTCGATCTTATTGAGAATATATGGAGGGAAGTCATATAAAACTGGGATGCCATGATAAAGATTGAAGAGATCTAAGTCCCATGGAACCATTTGTTATGAAATCTGCTTGCGACAATTTATCAACCACCAAAAAATTGAAACTCCACTGCTACGTTGTAAGAAATATGCTAAAATTTATTTAAATACAAGATATTTATGTTGCCTCTTCCCTTGAATTATTTTAAAAATGCAGAAGTGTTTACTTAAACTGTTGGATAAGAGGGTCTCGAAGAAAGATCATGTACCTCGAATTATTTTAAAACATGTAGAACTATTTTCTTAAACCGTTGGATAAGAGGGTCTCAAAGAAAGATCATGTATTTTCTAATTTATAAAATTTGGATAAAACAAGGGTTCTTGTTCTTACCTGTTGGACTATTGAACTAGTTTCTATCATTAGATTATGATTCTTTTAGTTACCGTGTTCTACAAGGTTCTCTAATACCAACCTAGATGGATCCCATGGAGATCTTAATGAATCTAAGGGGTCTTTCCCCATATAAACCCACTGATTCTAGAAAGAATGACTAAATCCCAACACTAAGATTAAGGCCTAAATGTAGGAAACATCACACTAGGACAACAATTTGAGGACATTAAGTTTATAGTTTTTCACATATTGGCATATACCTCTCATGTTGTTCAAAATTCCCTTTTAACTGAATTTTAATGAATTTGTCAAAATTATTAGTTATGTCTTGCTTATGTTGTCATCTGCATTACAGATAGACTATTTTTACCCCCTAAACATATTTTGTTTCTGCTGAGTTTGATCTGGTGTCCTTGGGACACGTCCCCTGCCCTATGTAGCTATTCCAAATACTTTGGGGATGTAGATAGAACACTCAATGTGTCACCTATTTTTATTGGATTGTTTTAATTGGGTTTTGTATGCCTCATTTGGTTAAACAAGATGAGCTTAGGTCTAGGATATTGAGTCCTCGTACATGGCCTTGAGAGCTTGTAAAGGCTAAGGATGCACACAAGAAGGCCTATCTGTCTGCGGGGGGTTGATTTATCCATCTATGGGGCATTGATTTGGGCCTGATTGAGTCTCCTCGTATGTAGGAGAGATGCACTTGTTTCCATGTGGTGCCATCCCTTCATGCACACATGATGACACTCCATCTAATCTACATCCTAGTGTCTTGTACCTTAGTAGTCATGAGTAGTACCTGACATGCTATTGGATGAGCATCTCTATGTTGTGACACTGGCTTTATACATTGTGTGTCGTGTCTGCACCATGACTGATGTGAGTGTTGGCCATTGTATTCCTTACCTGGTTACTTCTATTTGGGCCTTGTGACTACCTTCGAGCATGGTGGGGTGGTCTCTTTTGAGTCCACATGATTGGGAGGCGTTGCCACTGCCATTGGGGACCGGTGTATAGGTTTTGGAGCACCAGTTGCAGATGTCCTCTATTGTATTCATTTGACCAATTATTGTAAATATTCATGGCTATGCCATTATACTTGTCTATTCCTTTATGTATTTTTTGTACTCTCTTATGAGAGATGATGTAAATTATAGTAATGAGAAGAAATGTGATGTTGTTTCTTATTTGACTTACGGATTCCGGTGTGGGTATCGGATCCACTTGTACTATGATGATTATGGATTCATGTTTATTATTAGAAATGGGTATTAGGAATATTTAGATTTGGTGTCTAAAATGAATGTAGTTTTAGTGATGTTTGCAAGGAGGGTGATTTAGTCCTCTCCTTTGGGTTGTACTTTCAGCCATACTTGGCCATTAATGTTGTTGACATATTGAATTGGCAACTGTATCATGTGTATGTTATCTATTTATGTCAAAAAAAACTATCTTTTCCTCTTTTGGCCCTTACCCTTCAAGGTTGCAGGGCGGGATGTTACATCTAGTATCAGAGTCCATGTTCACACACTGGGATCTCTGGCGTACTTGATCCTTCTATGTGTCGCTGTGTTTGGCGTGAGTTGTTATATTGTTTTTATAATCTTGATTGCTTTCATACCTTAGCATGGCATTAGTGGGTTAAGTTACAACCCCATTCTTAGGAATCGTGTAGGAAATAGTCTCCTTGGCCTTACCTTACTCAATGGGACTTGAGTGTTGACCTTGGTTGAGAGTCTCCCATGGTTAAGAGTGATCACTCTCCCATGTTATAAGATGAGGGTAGGAATGTTCTGCCTTATGTGTTTGCGGGTTGAAGGTAACTTGGGTTGCCTAATTACCCTTGCTTGGATATGCTCTTCTTGTGTCTTCCTTTATGTTGCTAGTGAATGAAATCACCCTAATTGGTCATGAATTTCTCTTGTAATTCCTTCTTGTATTATAGATGTAAAGGATGATAGGATGTAGCTGTTGTGGATGTGGATAGATTAGTTTGATTTCTCCATGCTCTCTTGCAAGTGTTGGATGATTGCTGATTTTTCTTATAACCTCTTAATGTGCTAGAGTTGCTACAATGTATCATCTTTGGTAACATCATGAAGTCATTGGATGGCATGTAATGTCTTGACTTGAGATGAAATCTATCTTTCTCTCCTCTTCTTAGTTGTCAATAGTTGACAAGATGTTAGATTGATGGCATATGGATTTAATTATTATGTTAAAATTGCAATAGGTAAAAGAATTAGTGAAGAATAACTTGTGTTTGTTATGGTTATGTATATAAAGTGATTACATGTTTATGAGTAACCCCTTATTTAATGAGTTTACATGAGAATGGTAATTGCTTATGGATATATCTTGTTGATGAAATTTGATCTCTTCTATTACATTGTGATTTTAATGAGATAATACAGGTGAACACTTGTACTTTAATGCAAATTGAAAATACTTAATTTAGGGTAATAGGAATGTTGCATATCTTGCTTGATGAGCAATTTCATGAAATGATTAGAGTTCCTCAAACAAAACTCATTTCACTATGTTATTATCACCCGATTCTCTTGTGAACGAATGGTATTCCTATGACTTGTGACATGATGTCGCATTATGTGTCATTATGAGATGTATATCATTATGTGATTATAGAAGTGAATTTAATAATGATTGTGAAAAATGTTACTTATGTTTATGCATTGATGTAAAAGTGATAGTGATGATGCTATACATGTTCATACACTATTGTGTTATGTTGATAGAATTGCAAAGTGAATTTATGATGTTATGGGTAATGAGTTGCCCCTGTGAAAAGAGGAAAATTGGTATGGATTTTTTTGGGAGTACCTATTGTTTGGTAAATTTGTGTATCTTGCATTATGTTGCATAGTCATAGTTGAACAATGGTATTGCCTGGGTAAGAGAAAATGTGGTTGTACTCCCTGTGATGAGGACATCAAGTAATGTGCTCTTGTTGAGTGTTGTGATTAATCAGTTCTTGAGATGCGTGCCCATGGGATAGTGGTACTATGTACCCATCCATGGAGGATATGTTTGGATTATGTGTATGGGAGAAAACCATAACATCTATGTATTTTTTGTTGTCACCCTAAATTGACTGTCAACCTAAGGGTTGTTGATAGGTCAATATGTGGAGGGTAGTAACAACAACAAAGTTCCTCGGGAGGGAATTGTACGGCGTACATATAATGGCAATGTGAAACAACGGCGATCATTTCAACCTCTCGGGAAAGTACAGATTACTTCCCCCTTATTAATGGACTAGATACTTGGTTCATACAGTGTTAGCCTAATCCCCTTAGTTCTTGAGGATGATACTAGTTGTGGTATGAGCACCTATGATAGCTATGATCTTACCCTAATGTGATTGTCTTAGATATGATGCCACCCCCCATTGGTGTTCCAACACATTGCTGGTGAGAATGTCGTGTCGTTTATGGTAGTGAGCTGAGCTCGAGGACATGATGCCACGTACCTAGATACGTGATGGCGTAGTATATATGTTGTGTTCCTACTTGTGCTGAGAGGAGTGGTTGCTTGCACAAAGTAGAGGGTTCGCTCAAGAGGGCCTAGATTCTGATCGGTTGGCATGTGAGTGGAACCTAGCCATGTGCACCTCTAGCTCGGTGTGTTGCTGCACATACTTTCTCTGTGGGTATGCACTATGCGGATGTTCCTATGAGTAGGACATTGCCATGTGGTATTCGGCCATTGTGTGCTTTCTTCGCTTGGCGTATACCATTTACAGTTGAGCCACATGAGGCATGTGACCTGGGAGTTCTAGCACAATACATTTCCATGTGAGGGTTGTATGAGTTGGCCGCACCCACATAGGAGATTGTTGAGATAGTCACGCTTGTTTTCCTCCTTCCTTGTCTGGTCACTAGCGATAGTCATGTAGTGATCTAATGTGTATATTTCGAAGATTGTGAATCCTCTTTTTGGTTATTGGTGACTTTTACTATACTTGTGTGGACTAGCACTTTGGGTTATCTTTCTTGTATTGGTTTAGCCACAGATGATTTTCTTGACATGTAACTCTTGCGATTACATTTGATTTATTGTTGAAACTATGCGCATTTTTCATTTTTTATTGTTGGAATTGGGATTTACTCTTCCTTATTTATATTTTGGTGGCTAAACTCATTGAATTTTCTATTTTTGAATGCTGGTCTTTTGTTGTGATGTGATTCCTCATCGGGTATGCTGAGATCCACCCGTTTGAGTGTATACAAGGAAGCAGACGTAGGGAAACCCTTAAGGATGGCAGTATGTGCGAGTTGTTCTAAGCTCTAATTCACTCCCTTCCTATTGATTGACTATCTCTTGGAGGCTAAAACCCTTACACAAACAAGAGATATGTCATTGTGTCTTGTATGGAAGGGCTCACTAGGTGGGTCAATGCCATCAAGACACATGGTAATTGGATATGGATATTGGGCATGGTTATTGGTTATGGACTAATGGATATGTTGGATATGGATGGTGCTATGATATCCACATGAACCCCAAATGTAGCCTTGTGATGTGAATGAGTATGTATGTATATGTGGGTTGTACAATTTGTTATGTATGTGGTTGCATATTAAAATATAGTAGAGAACAAAATTACATCATTATGCCTTGAAAAGTGACATACTATTGCATTATATGTAAAGAGATGTCATGCATGCTATGAAATCAGAGGTTGAGATTATGCATGTGTGTGTATGTGTGCTCTATCTTATAGATAGCTGCATATGAAAAGTTAGAGAACTAGAAATTTTGTGTATTAAAAGCATATTTTGCTGCAAATTATGAGAAAATTGTGTGGTTTATGCTAGAATTACATGCTTATATGTTTATATACTGTTATCATTGCTTTTGGATGATCATGGGTAGGAAAGGGATGATGTCGTAACACTCGTATCCAGGAGGCTTACAATGTCATGACCCTCTTCCTGATGACCATTGATGCTTCAGCTATTATATGATATATGCACATGTGCTTTGACGTGTGCTTGGAATGTTGCAGGTACTGAGTATTGACTATGCCTGGATTCACAGGCCCGAGCGTACTTGTATTCCCTGATGGTGGTTATTGGAGATAGTCATAGGCCCTATTCCCTACCCTAGCCAATGTACCCTACTAGTGTAGTGTTCCCGTGTTGTTGTCTTATCATATGGTTACCTAATGGTAATGTCTAGATGCCCCTTACAGTCATGTGTAGTTTGCCAGTGCAGTGGTTGAGGCTTTTCTCCTTGGTTTCTGTTGATTGTTCGATGTGGTTTCCTTGGAATCATTCTTTATTTTGATTAGAGAAAATTATTTTATGCTAATGTATATTTTGTAGGAATGAGTGCCTTGCTTATTCCTTACCCATGTTCTAGGACTGATTGCATGTATTTATGCATGTGATAACTTGATTTTTTTTAATCGTATCAAGTTTCATGGAGTAGTGTGTGCTTTGGTTGCATCTTAGCGGTTGTAGGCTTCCTAGAGTAAGCCTAGTACTAGTGGGGTAGGATGTAACAACCCTCCCTTTGCCTTACGATGGCTCTCTAAATGGGGTGTGTGAGATTATTGAAGGAAGGAAGAAATATCTTTGGTGGCAGTTGGAAATTTAATGGTTTTGGCAGAGAATGGGGCAGTGTGTGCAGAGTTTGGTGGGGAGTGACTGCAGAAGAAAAGGGAAGTGGGTGAAAGTGTTTAAGGCAAGAAAATATCTGGCTGATGGGGGAGAGAACTAGTGGGAGGTGAAGTCAACCCACATAGAAAAAAGGACGAAGTAGACTACGGGGGATACTCTTGAAACTTTGGGGGCAGACAAAGAAATCTACATCAATGAATATTGAGAGGGTTTGAAAAAAAAAGAAAGGTAGAGGAGGCAGGGGTGCGGCTATGGAGTTTGGCTCTACACCTGCCATCACATTGTTCTTCCTGCACCTAGTTTGTGCTTCCACATTTTTGCATAGATGTCTACCAGAGCATTTCCAACTATAAGATCTGACAGAAATCTATCTTTTATTATGCGTAAATGGATGTCCTTGCCCTGTTCAAAAGCTGCCATTTTGGCACGGCAGTGAGGATGATAGCTAAGGTTGTGGAGTCTAGCTTTACAACCACTAGTTGCATTGCTTAATAGTTTCTAAAGCCATTTAAAATAAATCCATTTTGTGCATTTCCTACAATCATTGCAGTTCATGAGGCCGCACATCTTTTAGGCATTCTGTGAAACAGGAGGATGCTGGCAATGGGCCTCCCATGAGATGATACTGCTCTGAAGCATTTTGTCAAACAAAATAGTAAACATAGGAAAAAGAAAGGTAAAATGTTTGAAAGCAAATCACTCAAGCGAGCGTATCAAATTGAAAGATCTGAGGTGAGCTGAAGGGGAGTAGGAACAAAAAATAAGAGAATCATCCTCCGAGGAATAGATCCAAGGCTGTGGAGGAAATCTTCTTTTTTAAAGGTATTTGCATCACTTCCTTATTTTTTTTTTTCTAGCACAAAAGCTAAAATGCCTTGCTGCAATTTCATTAAGCACAGGAAAAAAAACCAAAACCCCATTTCTACCTTTTAGAAAAAAGAAACATGCCAAAATCCATTTCAATGCAAGATATCTACGTTGTCTCTTTCCTTGGATCGTTGTTAACTTGTAGAGATATTCCCTTAATGCTTTGGATAAAAGGGTTTGATCTTATTGAGAATATATGGAGGGTAGCCATATAAAACTGGGATGCCATGATAAAGATTGAAGAGATCAAAGTCCCATTGAACCATTTGTTATGAAATATGCTTGCTACAATTTATCAACAACCAAAAAACTAAAACCCCACTGCTGCATTGTAAGAAATATGCTAAAATTTATTTAAATGCAAGATGTTTACGTTGCCTCTTCCCTTGAATTATCTTAAACATGCAAAACTATTTTCTTAAACCATTGGATAAGAGGGTCTCAAAGAAAGATCATGTACCTTGAATTATTTTAAACATGCAGAACTATTTTCTTAAACCGTTGGATAAGAGGGTCTCAAAGAAAGATCATGTATTTTCTTATTTATTATATTTGGATTAAAAAGGGTTCTTGTTCTTACCTGTTGGACTATTGAACTAGTTTCTATCGTTGGATTATGATTCTTCTAGTTACTAAGTTCTGCAAGGTTCTCTAATACCAACCCAGATGGATCCCATGGAGATCTTAATGAGTCTAAGGGGTCTTTCCCCATATAAACCCACTGATTCTAGAAAGAATGACTAAATCCCAACACTAAGATTAAGGCCTAAATGTAGGAAACATCACACTAGGACAACAATTTGAGGACATTAAGTTTATAGTTTTTCACATATTGGCATATACCTCTCATGTTGTTCAAAATTCCCTTTTAACTAAATTTTAATGAATTTGTCAAAATTATTAGTTATGTCTTGCTTATGTTCTCATCAACATTATAGATAGACTATTTTTACCCCCTAAACATATTGTGTTTCTGCTAAGTTTGATGTGGTGTCCTTGGGACACGTCCCCTACCCTCTATGGCTATTCCAAATACTTTGGGGATGTAGATAGGACACTCACTGTGTCACCTATTTTTATTGGATTATTTTAATTGGGTTTTGTATGCCTCGTTTGGTTAAACGAGATGAGCTTAGGTCTAGGATATTGAGTCCTTGTGAATGGCCTTGAGCGCTTGTAAAGGCTAAGGATGCACACAAGAAGGCCTATCTGTCTGCGGGGCATCGAGTTATCCATCTACCGGGCGTTGATTCGGGCCTGATTGAGTCTCCTTATATGTAGGAGAGATGCACTTGTTTCCATGTGGTGCCATCCCTTCGTGTACGCATGATGACACTCCATCTGATTTGCACCCTAGTGTCTTGTACCTTAGTAGTCGTGAGTAGTACTGACATGCTATTGGATGAGCATCTCTATGTTGTGACATTGGCTTTATTCATTGTATGTTGTGTTTGCACCGTGACTGATGTGAGTGTTCGCTATTGTATTTCTTACCTGGTTACTTCTGTTTGGGCCTTGTGACTACCTCCGAGCATGGTGGGGTGGTCTCTTTTGAGTCCACATGATTGGGAGGCATTGCCACTGCCATTGGGGACCACTGTACAGGTTTTGGAGCACCAATTGGAGATGTCCTTTATCGTATTCATTTAACCAGTTGTTGTATCATATTCATGGCTATGCCATTATACTTGTATATTCCTTTATGTAATTTTTGTACTTATGAGAGATGATGTAAATTATAGTAATGAGAAGAAATGCGATGTTGTTTCTTATTTGACTTACGGATTCCAGTGTGGGTATCGGATCCACTTGTACTATGATGATTATGGATTCATGTTTATTATTGGAAATGGGTATTAGGAATATTTGAATTTGGTGTCTAAAATGAATGTAGTTTTAGCGATGTTTGCAAGGAGGTTGATTTAGTCCTCTCCTTTGGGTTTTACTTTTGGCCATACTTGGCCATGAATGTTGTTGACATATCAAATCTGCAGCCATATCATGTGTATGTTATCTATTTATGTCAAAAAAAAATTATCTTGTCCTCTTCTAGCCCTTACCCTTCGAGGTTGCAGGGTGGGATGTTACATCTGGTATCAGAGCCCATGTTCACACACTGGGAGCTCTGGCGTACTTGATCCTTCTATGTGTCACTATGTTTGGTGTGCGTGGTGTGAGCTTGTTATATTGTTTTTATAATCTTGATTGCTTTCATGCCTTAGCATGGCATTAGTGGGTTAACCTATGACCCCATTCTAAGGAATCATGGAGGAAATAGCCTCCTTGGCCTTACCTTACTCAATGGGACTTGAGTGTTGACCTTGGTTGAGAGTCTCCCATGGTTAAGAGTGATCGCTCTCCCATGTTTAAGATAAGGGTAGGAATGTCCTGCCTTATTTATTTGTGGGCTGAAGGTAACTTGGGTTGCCTAGTTACTCTTGCTTGGATATGCTCTTCTTGTGTCTTCCTTTATGTTGCTAGTGAATGAAATGAGCCTAATTGGTCATTAATTGCTCTTGTAATTCCTTGTTGTATTATAGATGTAAAGGATGATAGGATGTATCTGTTGTGGATGTGGATAGATTAGTTTGATTTCTCCATGCTCTCTTGCAAGTGTTGGATGATTGCTGATTTTTCTTATAACCTCTTAATGTGCTAGAGTTGCTACAATGTATCATCTTTGATAACATATTGAAGTCATTAGAATACTAATGTTGCCTTAAAATTTCCCTTAGTAGAATTTTCATCTTTGTATAATGAATATTGGATGGCATTTAATGTCTTGACTTGAGATGAAATCTATCTTTCTCTCCTCTTCTTAGTTGTCAATAGTTGACAAGATGTTAGATTGATGGCATATGGATTTAATTAGTATGTTAAAATTGTAATAAGTAAAAGAATTAGTGAAGAATAACTTGTGTTTGTTATGGTTATGTATATAAAGTGATTACATGTTTATGAGTAACCCCTTATTTAATGAGTTTACATGAGAACGGTAATTGCTTATGGATATATCTTGTTGATGAAATTTGATCTCTTCTATTGCATTGTGATTTTAATGAAATCATATAGGCGAACACTTGTACTTTAATGCAAACTGAAAATACTTAATGTAGGGTAATAGGAATGTTGCATATCTTGCTTGATGAGCAATTGCATGAAATGATTAGAGTTCCTCAAACAAAACTCATTTCACTATTATATTAGCACCCGATTTTGTTGTGAACGAATGGTATTCCTGTGACTTGTGACATGATGTCACATTATGTGGCATTATGAGATGTATATCATTATGTGATTATAGAAGTGAATGTAATAATGATTGTGAAAAATGTTACTTATGTTTATGCATTGATGTAAAAGTGATAGTGATGATGCTATACATGTTCATACACTATTGTGTTATGTTGATAGAATTGCAAAGTGAATTTATGATGTTATGGGTAATGAGTTGCCCCTGTGAAAAGAGGAAAATTGGTATGGGTTTTTTTGGGAGTACCTATTATTTGGTAAAGTTGTATATCTTGCATTATGTTGCATAGTCATAGATGAACTATGGTATTGCCTAGTTAAGAGAAAATGTGGTTGTACTCCCTGTGATGAGGACATCAAGTAATGTGCTCTTGTTGAGTGTTGTGATTAATTAGTTCTTGAGATGTGTGCCCATGGGATGGTGATACTACGTAACCATCCATGGAGGATATGTTTGGATTATGTGTATGGGAGAAAACCATACCATCTATGTGTTTTTTGTTGTCACCCTATTGACTGCCAACCTGAGGGTTGTTGATAGGTCAATATGTGGTGGGTAGTAGCAGCAACAAAGTTCCTTGGGAGGGAATTGCACAGCGTACTTATAATGGCGGTGTGAATTGACGGTGATCATTTCAACCTCCCAGGAAAGTACTTACTACTTCCCCTTATTAATGGATCAGATACTTGGTTCATACAGTGTTAGCCTAATCCCCTTAGTTCTTGAGGATGATATTAATTGTGGTATGAGCACCTGTGACAGCTATGATCTTACCCTGATGTGATTGTCTTAGATATGATGCCACCCCCCACTAGTGTTCTGACATAGTGCTGGTGAGGATGCCGTGTCATTGATGGTAGCGAGCCGAGCTCAAGGACACGATGCCACGTACTGAGATACATGACAACATAGTTTATATGTTGTGTTCCTACTTGTGATGAGAGGAGTGGTTGCTTGCACAAAGTAGAGGGTTCGCTCAAGAGGGTTTCGATTCTGATCGGTTGGCATGTGAGTGGAACCTAGCCATATACATCTCTGGCTCGGTGTGTTGCCACACGTGCTTTCTCTGTGGCTACGCACTATACGAGATGTTCCTATGAGTAGGACTTTGCCATGCGATATTCAGCCATTACGTGCTTTCTCTGCTTAGCGTATACCATGCACAGTCGCGCCACATGAGGTATGTGACCTGGGAGTTCTAGCACAGTACTTTTCCATGTGAGGGTTGCGTGAGTTGGTCACACCCACATGAGGGACTATTGAGACAGTCATGCTTGTTTTCCTCCTTCCTCATGTGGTGACTAGCGATAGTCACGTAGTGATGTAATGTGTATATTTCAAAGATTGTGAATCTTCTTTCTAGTTATTGGTGATTTTTACTATACTTGTGTGGAATAGCACTTTGGGTTATCTTGCTTTTATTGGTTTAGCCACAGATGATTTTCTTGACATGTAACTCTTGTGGTTACATTTGATTCATTGTTGAAACTATGCGTATTTTACATTTTTTATTGTTGGAATTGGGATTTACTCTTCCTTATTTATATTTTGGTGGCTAAACTCATTGACTTTTCTATTTTCTATTTTCTAATGTTGGTCTTTTGTTGTGATGTGATTCCTCATCGGGTATGGTGAGATCCACCTGTTTGAGTGTATACAAGGAAGCAGACATAGGGAAACACTTAAGGATGGGATTATGTGTGAGTTCTTCTAAGCTCTAATTCACTACCTTCCTATTGATTGACTATCTCTTGGAGGCTAAAACCCTTACACAAACAAGAGATATGTCATTGTGGCTTGTATGGAAGGGCTCACTAGGTGGGTCAATGCCATCAAGAGACATGGTTATTGGATATGGATATTGGACATGGTTATTGGTTATGGACTCATGGATATGTTGGATATGGATGGTACTACGACATCCACGTGAACCTCAGATGTAGCCTTGTGATGTGCATGAGTATGTATGTATATGTGGGTTGTACAATTTGTCATGTATGTGGTTGCATATTAAAATATAGTGGAGAACAAAATTACATCATTATGCCTTGAAAAGTGACAAACTATTCCATTATATGTAAAGAGATGTCATGCATGCTATGAAATTAGAGGTTGAGATTATGTATATGCATGTATGTGTGCTCCATCTTATAGATAGCTACATATGAAAAGTTAGAGAACTTGAAATTTTGTATATTAAAAGCACATTTTGCTACAAATTATGAGAAAATTGTATGGTTTATGCTAGAATTACATGCTTATATGTTTATATACTATTATCATTACTTTCAGATGATCATGGACAGGAAAGGGATGATGTCGTAACACTCGTATCTGGGAGGCTTATGATGTCATGACCCTCTTCCTGATGACCATTGATGCTTTAGCTATTATATGATATATACACATGTGCTTTGACGTCTGCTTGGAGTGTTACAGGTACTGAGTATCGTCTCCACCTGGATTCACAGGCCGGAGCGTACTCGTATTCCCTGATGGTGTTTACTGGAGATAGTCACAGGCCCTGTTCCCTACCCTAGCCATTGTACCCTGCTAGTGTAGTGTTCCCGTGTTGTCGTCTTATCATCCTGTTACCTAACGGTAATGTCCAGATTGCCCCTTATGGTCATGTGTAGTTTGCTAGTGCGGTGGTTGAGGCTTTCCTCCTTGGTTTCTGTTGATTGTTTGATGTGGTTTCCTTGCAATCACTCTTTATTTTGATTAGAGAAAATTATTTTATGCTAATGTATATTTTTTAGGAATGTCTGCCTTGCCTATTCTTTACCCATGTTCTGGGATTGATTGCATGTATTTGTCCATGTGATATACTTTTTTTTAAATATTGTATCGAGTTTGATGGACTAGTGTGTGCTTTGGCTGCATCTTAGCAGTTGTAGGCTTCCTGGAGTAAGCCAAGTCCTAGGGGGTAGGATGTAACAACCCTCCCTTTACCATATGATGGCTCTCTAAATGGGGTGGATGGAAGAAATATCTTTGGTGTCAGTTAGAAATTTAATGGTTTTGGCAGAGAATGGGGCAGTGTGTGCAGAGTTTGGTGGGGAGCGACTACAGAAGAAAAGGGAAGTGGGTGAAAGTGTTTAAGGCAAGAAAATATCTAGCTGACGGGGGAGAGAGCTAGTGGGAGGTGAAGTCAACCCACATAGAAAAAAGGACGGAGTAGACTACGGGGGATACTCTTAAAACTTTGGGGGCAGACAGAGAAATCTACATCGAAAGGCAGAGGAGGCAGGGGTGTGGCTGTGGAGTTTGGCTCTACACCTACCATCACATTCTCCTTCGCGCGCCTAGTTTGTGCTACCACATTTTTGCATAGATGTCTACCAGAGCATTTCCAACTATAAGATCTGACAGAAATATGTCTTTAATTATGCGTAAATGGATGTCCTTGCCCTGTTCGAAAGGTACCATTTTGGCTAGGTAGTTAGGATGTTGGCTAAGGTTGTGGAGTCTAGCTTTACAACTGCCAGTTGCATCGCTTAAAAGTTTCTAAAGACATTTAAAACAAATCCATTTTATGCATCTCCTGCAATCGTTGCTGTTCATAATGCTGCACATCTTTTAGGCATTCTGTGAAATAGGAGGATGCTGGCAATGGCATCCCATGAGATGATACCGTTCTGAAGCATTCTGTCAAACATAATAGTAAACATAGGAAAAAGAAAGGGAAAATGGTCGAAAGCAAATCCCTCAGGCGAGCGTATCAAATTGAAAGATCTGAGGTGATCTGAAGGGGAGCACAAATAGAAAACAAGAGAATCATCCTCTGAGGAATAGATCCATAGCCGTGGAGGAAATCTTCTTTTTTAAAGGTATTTGCATCACTTCCTTGTTTTTTTTTCTAGCACAAAAGCTAAAATACCTTGATACAATTTCATTAAGCACAGAAAAAAAAACCGAAACCCCATTTCTGCCTTTAAAAAAAAAGAAACATGCCAAAATCCATTTCAATGCAAGATATCTACGTTGTCTCTTTCCTTGGATCGTTGTTAACTTGCATAGCTATTCCCTTAATGCTTTGGATAAAAGGGTTCGATCTTATTGAGAATATATGGAGAGCAGCCATATAAAACTAGGATGCCATGATAAAGATTGAAGAGATCTAAGTCCCATGGAACCATTTGTTATGAAATCTACTTGCTGCAATTTATCAACCATTGAAAAACTGAAACCCCACTACTGCATTGTAAGAAATATACTAAAATTTATTTAAATGCAAGATATTTATGTTGCCTCTTCCCTTGAATTATTGTAAACATGCATAACTATTTTCGTAAACCATTGGATAAGAGGGTCTCAAAGAAATATAATGTACCTTGAATTATTTTAAACATGCAGAACTATTTTCTTAAACCGTTGGATAAGAGGGTCTCAAAGAAAGATCATGTATTTTCTAATTTATAAAATTTAGATAAAACAAGGGTTCTTATTCTTACCTGTTGGACTATTGAACTAGTTTCTATTGTTGGATTATGATTTTTCTAGTTACCGAGTTCTACAAGGTTCTCTAATACCAACCCAGATGGATCCAATGGATATCTTAATGAATGTAAGGGGTCTTTCCCCATATAAACCCACTGATTCTAGAAAGAATGACTAAATCCCAACACTAAGATTAAGGCCTAAATGTAGGAAACATCACACTAGGACAACAATTTAAGGACATTAAGTTTATAGTTTTTCACATATTGGCATATAACTTTCATGTTGTTCAAAATACCCTTTTAACTGAATTTTAATGAATTTATCAAAATTATTAGTTATGTCTTGCTTCTGTTGTCATCTGCATTACAGATAGACTATTTTTACCCCCTAAACATATTGTGTTTCTGCTGAGTTTGATGTGGTGTCCTTGGGACACGTCCCCTACCCTCTATGGCTATTCCAAGTACTTTGGGGATGTAGATAGGACACTCACTGTGTCACCTATTTTTATTGGATTGTTTTAATTGGGTTTTGTATGCCTCATTTGGTTAAACGAGATGAGCTTAGGTCTAGGATATTGAGTCCTCGTGCATGACCTTGAGCACTTGTAAAGGCTAAGGATGCACACGAGAAGGCCTATCCGTCTGCAAGGTGTCGAGTTATTCATCTGCAGGGCATTGATTCAGGCCTAATTGAGTCTCCTTGTATGTAGGAGAGATGCACTTGTTTCCATGTGGTGCCATCCCTTCGTGCACACATGATGACACTCCATCCAATCTGCACCCTACTGTCTTGTACCTTAGTAGTCGTGAGTAGTACCCGACATGCTATTAGATGAGCATCTCTATGTTGTGACATTGGCTTTATACATTGTGTGTCGTATCTACACCGTGACTGATGTGAGTGTTGGTCATTGTATTCCTTACCTGTTTACTTTTGTTTGGTCCTTGTGACTACCTCTGAGCATAGTGGGGTGGTCTGTTTTGAGTCCACATGGTTGGGAGGCATTGCCACCACCATTTGGGACCGGTGTACAAGTTTTGGAGCACCAGTTGGAGATGTCCTCTATTGTATTCATTTTACCACTTTTATATCTTATTCATGGCTATGCCATTATACTTGTATATTCCTTTATGTATTTTTTGTACTCTCTTGCAAGAGATGATGTAAATTATAGTAATGAGAAGAAATGTGATGTTGTTTCTTATTTGACTTATGGATTCCAGTGTGGGTATCGGATCCACTTGTACTATGATTGTTAGGAATTAAGGTGTCTCAACCTTTGCAAGTTTCTAGCATTTATTATTTAATTGTATTTATTATTTTGCCTATTATTGTAATTTGGATGCAAATCCTATTTCGTCACTTTGTGGGAGTTGGCACAGTGATGTGTCATCCTACATGGAAGGTGACCACATGTATTTTTGTCCTCATATGAGGAGATAGGCATTCCACCTTGTGGTAGAAGAGTTTTTCCATGTGTCGGCATCTTTCGGGTGTTGTAAGAGGTTTATGACGCGTAAGAGTTATGACAGATTCCTATGATCGAATCTATGACATGTAAGGGCCAAAAATGGAAGATTATATGACAGGTGAAGACAAGTGTCTGAAAGCATCCTGCATGGGGAAGTTAGCACCCAATTTTGACTATGACAAGGTTGTAAGAGAATTTGCTATTAATAGACAGTTAAGACAGATTCTCTTACAACTGTAAGAGTTGTCATATATGACGGATTTTATGACATTGTAAGAGCATCTGTCATACCTTAATTGGGTAAATTTGGGGTGCCCAAGTTGGGGGGTTGTATGGGATGAAAGAGAATCACTTACATGTGTCATACACATGTTTTATGGCCTTGGAAATTGGGCCACATGGATTTGGACGAGTTCCTTGTGTGACTTGCTCTAGAAGCTACCTCCATTCGTACTACTTCTCTTTATATACAGATGCTTGGAGATGGAGTTGTATCACAGGTTTACAGGTACTGTTATGGTACTGGATTGACTCCAGACACGAGTGTCGAAGACCATTGAAGCTTGCATTGCAAGTGTATTGTAAACATTCTTTTAGATTTGTTAATACATTGTGCAGGTTTTTGAGTGTGGGGTTTTTCACCCAATAAGGGTTTTCCCCACCGTAAATCTTTGTCTCTCTTCTTCTGTCTACTTTTCAGCTCTTGTGTTTTGCTGCAATATCTCATGTTAATGGTTTAACATTGCTGTAATAGTTAGGATAAAGTTGAATTTGCATAGCCCTCTCCTCATTAGATTAGTGTAGGAAGCATTTTCCGCACACCTAGCTTCCTTTCAGTTGGTATCAGAGCTTGATCACCTTTGGTCCAAGTTGTTGGGTATGGGTTTTTTGAGCTAATCTTAGGTTAAGTGGGAGTCTATGTAGAGCATTCTGTATCTTATTGCAGCAAGGAGATGGCAAGCACATCTGGAAGATTTGAAGTAGAGAAGTTCAATGGCAGTAATTTCGAGCTGTGGAAGCTCAAGATGGAAGACATGCTAGTTGACCGAGACCTTTGGGATAGTGTGAATGGAACTAAACCAGCTACAATGTCACAAGCTGACTAGGATCTAAAGGATTAGAAGGCTAAGGGTCTCATAAGACTTAGTCTTGTCAATTTTGTGTTGTTAAATGTCCATGAGGAGACTAGTACAAAACTCCTTTGGAAGAAGTTGGGGGATGTGTATCAAGCCAAATCCCTAGTTAATAAACTTTTTCTGAGAAAAAAGTTGTATTCTCTTCGAATGGAGGATGGAGGATCCATTGCTAAACATATGAATGCCTTCAACATGCTAGTTGCACAATTAACATCTATTGGTGTAAAAATGGAGGAGGAGGATCAATGTATGACCCTACTTTGTTCTCTACTGGACTCATGGGATCATCTTGTCATGGCAATCAGAAGCACCACATCCACATTCAAAATGGAAGAAGTGGTTTCTTCACTGTTGTCTAAAGAGATCCGGAGAAAGTCTTCTGAGGCAGCCAAAGAGGCCCTTGCAGTTTGTGGAAGACCCAAGGAGAAAGGGAAGAAGAAGGACAAGAAAGCTGAGAAGGGTAGATCCAAATCCCGTGGGAGATCCAAATCTCTTGGAAAGTCCAAGGCTCTTTGTTGGAACTGTGGCAAAACTGGGCACTTCCGAAAGGAATGCAAAGAGGAGAAGAAGAAAAAGAAGAAAGCTCTTGATTCAAATTCTGACAATTCACAAGATGATGGTGATGCTTTCATCGCAGCCCTGGTAACTCATGCATCTGATGATGTGTGGCTAATCAACTCTGGTGCATCATTCCACATGACCTCGCATCGAGATTGGTTCACTAAGTATGAGGAGTTTGATGGTGGAAAGGTGTATCTGGGTGATGACTCTCATCTGAAGATCATTGGTCGTGGAAGAGTCTCTATCCGATTCCCTGATGGTCGAATGAAGGGGATCTATGGGGTTATGCACATCCCAGGCTTAGCATGGAACTTGCTATCTGTAAGTAGTTTGAATGATGCAGGTGTGCAGGTTGTCTTTTCGAAAGAAGGATGCAAGATGACTAGAGGAGCTATGGTGCTTGCTAAGGGTACTCAGAGAGGTACTCTGTTTCAGTTGGAGGTATGCATTCCACAATGCAATAGTTCTTCTGACTCAAGGAAGAGGGTAGCAGTCACTTCATCCCCACCATCTGAATGAGCATTGAAGAAATCTGTTGTTTCTAGTCTTGATGGTTGTAATCGTTCATTGGAAGTTAAACTTCCTGCTAAAAAGATAATGTTATGGCATAAGAGATTTGGCCACATTGGTGAGAAGGGTTTGCATACCCTAAAAAATAAGAACCTCATTGAGGGGTTAGATGATTGTAATCTTGAGTTCAACTTTTGTGAACATTACATTTATGGAAAACAAAACCATGTTTAGTTTTACTCGAGTTCTCATAAGTCTTCTGGTGTGTTGGACCTTATTCATTCTGATGTGTTTGGTCATGTTAATGTTACTTCATTATCAAAATCTGTATACTTTGTATCTTTTATAGATGATTACAGTAGGACATGGATTTATTTTCTCATAAGCAAATCTGAAGTCTATAGCAAGTTTAAGGAGTTTAAAGCCTTTGCTGAAAATTAGACTGGTAAAAAGATTAAATGTTTGAGAACTGACAATGGTGGTGAGTTCTATTCTACAGAATTCGATAATTATTGCAAGGAACTTGGGATTGAAAGGCACAAGACAACTCCATACACCTCGCAGCAAAATGGAGTTGTAGAGAGGATGAACAGGACACTGATGGAGAAGGCTAGGAGTATGCTTAGTGGAGCTAGCCTAGAACATAAGTTTTGGACTGAAGCTATTGCCACTACTTGCTATCTGGTAAACAGATATCCTACATCAGCTCTTGTTGGAAAGACACCCATGGAGATGTGGTCTGGTAGAAAGCCTTCAGTAAGGCATCTTCATGTTTTTGGTTGTGAGGCATATGCACATGTGCCTAGGGAGAAGCAGTCAAAGTTGGAAAACAAAGGTGTTAAGTGTATCTTCATTGGCTATGGTGTTGGTGTGAAAGGATACAAGCTTTGGGACCCTGTGGCTTAAAAAGTGTTGTATAGTAGAAGTGTCATCTTTAGAGAGCTTACACCTTCTTCCACTATTTTGCAGCCAGAAGAAAAAGAAAAGAAAGAGGATGTTGTTCAGTTTCCTCTCACCCCTAAGAAGATTGAACAGAAAGACAATGTTGGACCTGATGATGAGGAGAACTCCAGCAGCTCTGAAAGCTCAGATGAAGAAGCTGAACCTCAACCTCAGCTCTTGAGGAGGTCTACACGGTTAAGAAGCAACCTGAAAGGTTTGGTTTTACATTGCTTGATTCTAGTTGTGCTTATGCTTTAATCACTAACAGTGATGAACCTAGAACTGTATCAGAGGCTTTGGATATGAAGGATGCAGGTTCCTAGAAGGAGGCCATGATGGAAGAAATGGCTTCTTTGGAAAAGAATCAAACTTGGGACTTGGTACCTTTGCCTCCTAGATGGAAACCCATTGGATGCAAATGGGTGTTCAAGAAGAAAATTGGTGTAGATGGCAGTGTTGAGAAGTATAAGGCCAGATTGGTTGCGAAGGGGTATTCACAAGTGGAGGGTATAGATTATGGTGAGATCTTCTCTCCCATTGCAAAGCTGACATCCATTCGATTGCTGTTGTCTCTCGTATCAACTTATGACTTGGAGGTAGAACAGATGGATGTGAAGACAACTTTCCTTCACGGTGACTTGGAGGAAGAAATCTACATGTCACAGCCAGAGCATTACATGGTGAAAGGTAAAGAAAATTTGGTTTGCAAACTTAAGAAGTATTTGTATGGTTTGAAGCAATCCCCTAGGAGATGGTACTTGAAGTTTGATGCCTTTGTGTTATCAATTGGATTTGTGAGATCAAAATTAGATCACTGTGTGTATTATAAATTTGATGGTGATCGTATTCTCATTGTTGCACTGTATGTTGATGATATGTTGCTCATTGGGAAGGGTAAGAATATGATTTCTAATTTTAAATCTCAGTTGTCAGCTTAGTTTGAAATGAAAGATTTAGGGGCAGCCAGGTACATTCTAGGAATGGAAATCAAAAGAGATAGAACCAACAAAAAACTTTGGTTAAGCCAGAGTAAGTATGTGAAGACCGTGTTGGATAGATTTAGCATGACAGATTCGAGACCATTGTGTTCCTGTTTCTTTGGGGACAAAGTTGTCTGTTAAGGATTGTCTAAAATCTCCTAGTGAGGTGGAGGACATGAGCAGAGTACCTTATGCTAGTGCTGTTGGCAGTTTGATGTATGCTATGGTCTGCACAAAACCAGACATTGTCCAAGCAGTGGAAGTCCTTAGTTGATTTATGGCTAATCCTGGACGGGTTCATTGGGATGTAGTTAAGCGAGTGTTCAGATATTTGAGGGGTACTTCTGAGTATTCCATTTTCTATCATGGTAATGTTTTAGGACCTCCACATTCTGTTGATATTCGTGGATTTGTGGATTCAGATTGGGCAGGTGACATTGACAATAGGAGATCCACCAGTGCTTATGTGTTTACACTATTTGGTGGTGCTATTAGTTGGATGAGTAAGTGACAACCTATTGTTGCTTTGTCCACGACAGAAGCTGAGTATATGGCAGCAACTCATGCTTGTAAGGAAGCCATTTGGCTTAAGAGATTGTGTTCAGATATTGGTGTTGATGCAAGTCAAATCACGATCAGTTGTGACAGTCAGAGTGCAATTTGCCTTGCAAAGAATCCAACTTTCCATGCTAGAACCAAGCACATTGATGTTCAGTTTCACTTCATGAGAGACATGATTGAGGATGGAAAGGTAAATTTGGAGAAGGTAGATACTTTGAAGAATGTTGTAGATGCATTAACAAAACTAGTGAGCACAGAGAAGTTCAGATGGTGTTCGGAGTCTATGGGCCTCTCGGCCTATAGTAGTTAAATCTTGTTTTTCTATTGGCTCTTACAAGGTGTTCGACAAGTGGGAGTATGTTAGTAATTAAGGTGTCTCAACCTTTGCAAGTTTCTAGCATTTATTATTTAATTGTATTTATTATTTTGCCTATTATTGTAATTTGGATGCAAATCCTATTTCATCACTTTGTGGGAGTTGGCACGGTGATGTGTCATCCTACATGGAAGGTGACCACATGTATTGTTGTCCTCATATGAGGAGATAGGCATTCCACCTTGTGGTAGAATAGTTTTTCCATGTGTCGGTATCTTTTGGGTGTTGTAAGAGGTTTATGATGCCTAAGAGTTATGATAGATTCCTATGATAGAATCTATGACATGTAAGGGCCAGAAATGGAAGATTATATGACAGGTGAAGACAAGTGCCTGAAAGCATCTTGCATGGGGAAGTTGGCACCCAAGTTTGACTATGACAAGGTTGTAAGAGAATTTGCTATTAATAGACAGTTATGACAGATTCTCTTACAACTGTAAGAGTTGTCATATATGACAGATTTTATGACATTGTAAGAGCATCTGTCATACCTTAATTGGGTAAATTTGGGGTGCCCAAGTTGGGGGGTTGTATGGGATGAAAGAGAATCACTTACATGTGTCATACACATGTTTTATGGCCTTGGAAATTGGGCCACATGGATTTGGACGAGTTCCTTGTGTGACTTGCTCTAGAAGCTACCTCCATTCGTACTACTTCTCTTTATATACAGGTGCTTGGAGATGGAGTTGTATCACAGGTTTACAAGTACTGTTATGCTGCCAGATTGACTCCAGACACAAGTTTCAAAGACCATTGAAGCTTGCATTGCAAGTGTATTGTAAACATTCTTTTAGATTTGTTAATACATTGTGCAGGTTTTTGAGTGTGGGGTTTTTCACCCGATAAGGGTTTTCCCCACCGTAAATCTTTGTCTCTCTTCTTCTGTCTACTTTCTGGCTTTTGTGTTTTGCTGCAATATCTCATGTTAATGGTTTGACATTGCTGTAATAGTTAGGATAAAGTTGAATTTGCATAGCCCTCTCCTCATTAGATTAGTGTAGGAAGCATTTTCCGTACACCTAGCTTCCTTTCAATGATGATTATGGATTCATGTTTATTATTGGAAATGGGTATTAGGAATATTTGAATTTGGTGTCTAAAATGAATGTAGTTTTAGTGATGTTTGCAAGGAGGGTGATTTAGTCCTCTCCTTTGGGTTGTACTTTCGACCATACTTGGCCATGAATGTTGTCGACACATCAAATTTGCAACAGTATCATGCGTATGTTATCTATTGATGTCAAAAAAATTATCTTGTCCTCTTCTGGCCCTTACCCTTCGAGGTTGCGGGGCATGATGTTACAAAATGAAATATTAAAATAACAAGAGAAGGAAAAAGAGGGACACAAACCTTCTTGTAGTTGAAATCTTTCAAGAATCTATTTCTAAGACAAAGAAAATCTTTGTAACTGCTTGGGAGCTTGCCAAAATTGGTCAACTCCCTATTTTGGTCTTTTGACCTCCATGGGAAGTTAACAGAATGAAGAAAAATGGATTTTGAGTTGTACTCGTAGTCCTAACTATATCTATGCTTAAGAATAACAAAATAACTAATATATAAGTGTTAAAAACTTTGTTTTACAAAGATCTAACACTTTAGTGTGTGTATGGTTGGATAATAGGAGATGATAATCATCAATAACTTTTTGCCAATGATAAAAGAATAAAGCTAAGAGATAGAGCGAACTAAGAGTTGAAAAGCAATGGAAATGAACACTACAAGTAGGAAAGAGTGAACATTACCATGCAGATACAAAGGAGAAATAAAGATGAATCTACAATTGCATATATTTTGTTAATAAATGAAATAACAAACCAATAAGATACAAGGAAAGATTATACTAACAAGTGAGAACAATGATGTAGAGATCACACTACTCAAATGAAAAATATCGTAGCATTTACCTACTAGGAGTCATAGTCATGGAGGAATTACAAGCAAGAAATTAAACCAGAAGGAGAGAGTTGCATGAAAATCTAATAATGTTTCAAAAATGATCTTGCAAGAGGTTTGAGACATTTTTACAATAGGTAAGTATTATGACAAGTTTCAAAAATCACTGGGGTAGAAACCAACATTTTAAAATTTAAAAACTCATGGATGCTAGTGCACTCATGTAGATGTTTGTGCACCCACACTATTGTCTTAGATAAAATGCTAGAAACAAAGTTAGGCTTGACTCATTAAAAATAAGATATAGTAGAATATGATTTTTTTTTTGGAAAATCTAGCGAAGGGAAGAACATTGAGGTCATCAACTCAGTGTACCCTAAAACATGCTAAGGGGGAAAATGCTAAAGTAAGGACAACTTAGATAGCCAAAATTGTAGGGTATGTAATTTTTGACATTGCATTTTGCCCCCTTTAGTGGACTTGTGCCACTAGGTGATAAAACTATGATAAAGTACTAAGATGAAAATATTTAACATATTAAATCTTTTTGAGGATACAAACAAACATATGCAGTAGTCTTTAGGTGAGGAATGTTCCCCCAAGCTGAGACTTGCAAAATAAATATCTTAAACAAGCACAAAACCTGCAACACAAAAGTGTTACAAAACATAAAACCTACAAAAAAAGTGCATTAGTCCATCACCAATATCAATAATCATGATAAGCCCCATTAATGGGGGTGGTGATGTCGACATCCAAAAAATGAGAAAGGAAACAAGGTGGATTCCTCCGGTAGAGGGGTGGGCTAAGATGAATTTTGATGACACCTCAAAAGGAAACCAAGGCAAGTTGGGAGCAGGTGCTTGGTTAGAGATGAGCAAGGTAAGACCATTGGAAAGGTGGCAAAGAAGTTAGTGCAAGGGAATAACAATGAAGCAGAGCTTCGGCACTAATCCTTGGTCTCAATCTTTGTCAATGCCTAGGAGTTAAAAGGGTGGAGGTGGAAGGAGACTCAATGTTAGTTATAAACGCCTTGAGAACCAAGACTATGTTAAATTGGAAGTTAAAATTGATGTTCAATGAGGCACTTGGTCTAATGGAGAGCTTTGAAAATGTTGTGTTCAACCATGTTCTAAGGGAGGGAAATTTAGAAGCCGATGAGCTAGCAAACAAAGCGATCATCACAACGAATGACTTGCTATGGGAAGTAAACAATAATGATAGTGCTAATGCAATCCTTTGCCAGGCCATCCAATCTGACCAGGGCAATGTGGTTGGTGAAGCATATGGGGAGTGTTAAATTGGTGAAGGATAATGAAGGAAGCAATCCTTTCTCCATGGTGGTTTGTGTGAGTAAGAGATCAACAGCAATGGAAACCCCAATTTGGCTTATATGCAAAAAACACCAAATGTCTTTCCTCGGCCAAATCACAGATAAATGGTTGGGTGTGGTGTTTAAGCCAAAGAGTGGGATAGTTCTCTTTTCCATTGAATGGGTATTGGGTGAATATTTTGTTGCAAGTATGAGTAATAAGTGTTGTCATTGCTTTCAACACCTAAGTCTGTTTGTTGATTAGTGTTTGGGAGACTGTTGTAGATGTTGTAGTTGTTGCAAAGTGTGAGCCTATTGGTTAAGTTTCCTTGGTGTGGTTTCTTTGAGAAGAAGTTTAAGGTGTTTAGAATGAGTTCCTGATGTTGAGTTTCCAAGTGCTTTTGAGAAAATTTGTTCTTCGGAGGAAACAATGTGTTGCTGAATTATTCTAGCTTGCAGAATAGTACTAGTATTTTGCTCCACATTTATTTGTTGTTGAAAATATGCTTATGTGGTTTGGAGGTGATGTTTAGGGATGTTCAAATTTTCTATGTTTCAAGTTTTAGGTGTTGATTCATTGTACAGAGAAAGTTGTGTTCACTAGAGTGTGGATAGTGCTTCTGAGTTGTGCAGAGGTGACTGGGAGAAATTGTTTTGCTCTGTACTCCTCTGCATTTGTGTTTCTTGGTTAGCAGTTCTAGATTTATGTTTGTAATTCATATATCTTTCTTTAGTTCAAGTGGTTCATGGTTTGGTGCTCTGCAATCTATCTTTCTCAAGTGCAATTCAAGTGTTCCAATGTGAAGATTCTTTAAGTGAGAGTTGTTGAAGAAGGTTTTACCAGTTTTCAAGTGCTTGTGGATGTTTCTAGATCATGCTCTTCCTTGGGGTTTTCTCTATGAGTTTTCTTTTTGATCTTGTTGAAGTGTGTGCCTAAATATCCTAGTGTCAACACTAGTTTTGGCCGACCTGGTTGTTTACACTCTTTGTGTTTGTGCTTTAGAATTTGTGGAAGCATGTAGAAGCATGGGATAGTGGGTTTAGGTCCCTGCTAAGGTGTGGTGTGGTCTTCATTCATTCCTTTCTATTGTGGGAATGTTTAGGTCCAGACCTAATTTGAATTTGGTTAAGTTTGAAGGTTGTGCCGACCTTGGAGATTGTTCCTAAGGTTGATGTTATTATAAATAAGTGTTGGATGCTTGAATATTGTGTGGAATGATGGAGATAGACGAAAAGGTTGCGTGAGATGTTTATGTGATGCAAGTTTGTGAAGAGCAGTAAGGATTTTCATGTGCTAGGCTACTGGATGATGTGAGCATAAGGTGTCTACAATTCTTTTAGAGATGTTGTGGATGTTGTGAGTGTTGTTGTGGTGGATTTCATGTTGCTTTGAGATATCTTCTCATTGCAACTTTCTTCTTCTATCTTCTTTCATTTTTGACAGTGAGCCCCTTTTAGGAGTGAGACCTTTTGGAAGTGAGCATTTCTTTGGATAGTGAGTCCTTGAGTAGTGAACCCTGAGGTAGTGTGCCTCCGACAGTGAGCCTTGTTGTAAATTCTTGATATCTTTTATATTGTGAGCTAATCCTCACCATGGTTTTTCCCTTCTTTAGTTTTCCATGTAAATCTGGTGTTCCATGTGTTTATGGTGTTGATGTGTTTAAGTTTTTGTTATATGTCTTTATGGATAATCACACTAACAAATTGATGGATAATTAAGTTGTTGTTGATTTGAATATTTGTGTGGGTTCAAGTTTTTAGCTACAATTGATTCACCCCCTCTTAGTTGTCTTGTGCATTCCAACAATTGGTATTAGAGCGAGGGTTCCTTGGAAGAAAGTCTAATAGCTTAAGGTAGATCTGGGATGGCAAACAAGAAAGACATTCCTCAATTTGATGGATCTGAATATGCCTTCTAGAAGGTAAGAATGCAAAGTTATCTTATTTCTCTTGGTTATGATGTCTAAAGAATGGTTCAAAAGAAATACACTATACTTGAAAATGGTCTGAAGACAGCAACTAAGATTAGGACTTATGAGACTAATGGTAAAGCTAGAAATGTCCTACTAAATGCTCTATCTAACATTGAATTGGTGAAAGTTTTGGATCTGGAAACTGCACATGAGAACTAGGATAAATTAAAGAATATCTATGAAGGTGATGAATCTGTCAAGAAAGCCAAGTTGCAAAATTTGAAGTCCAATTATGAAAATCTGCGGGTGTCTGAAGATGAGAACATAACAAGCTATATGCAGAAGATTGAAGTTGCCAATGGCATCAAGGGACTTGGTGGATAGATGGATGATAAAGAAGTTGTAAATAAGATACTTAGAACACTTCCCAAATCTTATAGTCATAAAGTGTCTGCCATTGAAGAATTGCTAGATATGGACAAGCTTTCAAAAGATCAATTGCTTGGTAAATTGGTTGCTTTTGAGATGAGAGAATTTGGTACTATTGATGGTCATGTGAAAGTTGAGACTATGTTTAAGGCCAAATCAGAAAATATTGATAGATCAGCTAAGTATGTTGTGGAATTAGATGAGGAAGACTTTGATGAGATTGAGGAAAACTTTGCAAACATAATGAAAAAGGGAACCAGAAAGTTCAGAGGTAGGTTACCTTTCAAATGTTTCAGTTGTGGTAATATTGTTCATTATGCTTCGAGATGTCCTGATAGAACTTTGAAGATCAAGAACAAAGAAGGTAAAGGTAAGATGGTAAGGAAAAGTTACTATGCTAGAGATGATGATGGTGTAAATGATGATGAATCTGATTTTGAGGATGGTAATACTAGTGAATGCTTGTTTATTGCCCTAAAAGAAGAACCTATTTCTACTAACCTTGCAAGCGTCCGGGAGAAGAGAAAGTGATGTCTGCATTTCATGCTAGAAAGGAAAAGGATGAATGGATCATTGACAGCGGATGTTCAAATCACATGACAGGAGATAAGAGTAAGTTTGTTAAATTGGAAAAGTATGAAGGAGGACTAGTTAGATTTGGTAATGATGCAGCTGGTAAGATTTGTTGAAAAGGGTCATTACTTTTGATGGCAAGCATAATGCAGATGATATTCTTTATGTCAAAGGCTTAAAGCATAATCTTCTAAGTATTGGACAGATGTGTAGTAAAGGATAAATTTGATGTTTAAGTATAATGGATTTGAGATAAGAAAAATCTTTGGAACAATAATTGCTGCTGGTAAGAAGACTCATGGTAATGTTTATCAATTGAAAGGTACTGACAATTGTTATTTGTTGGCTCAGACAAATCAAAGATGGTTATGGAATAGTAGAATGTGCCATATTAACTTTGATAATCTGGTGAGAATAAGCTCAATTCAAGTTGTAAGAGACCTACCAAAGATTGTGAAGCCTGCTAATACTATTTGCAAAGAATGTTAAATTGGGAAGCAAACAAAGACTAGTTTCAAGAGCAAAGAACAAACCACAGGTATTTCACGCTACTTATTGATGATTATTCAAGAATGACTTGGGACTACTTAGAGAAAAATTAGAAGCCCTAGACAAGTTCAATGCATTTAAAGCAATGGTTGAAAATGAAATGGATTTGAGAATCAAGTGTTTGAGGTCTGACAGAGGTGGTGAGTTTACTTCAAATGAATTCAATGCTTTTTGTGAAGAACATGGGATAAAGAGACTATCATCTGCCTTGCGTACTCCTCAACAAAATGGAGTAGTTAAAAGGAAGAATAGAATAGTTTAGGAAGCTGCTAGAACAATAATCAAGGAAGCAAATTGTTGTGCCTTGCAAACATGCCCCATTTTGCCAAATGGAGACCCCCTCTTTTGCTTTGGATCGAAGTCTCAACCTTTCTGCCTTATCATGATGAGAAGGTGAAATTGTGCTTAGAATGCAGGATTTGCCTCAAATTTGAGTTCTTGGCATGTTTGAAGTGATTTGATGTCATGCATGATTGATTTGGAAGTGTCTTGAGTGGTCTTGTGCTTGAAAGATAGCCATTTGTTGCCTTTTGCGCTAAAATTGGGTGTTGTTGCATTTTGCTCCAAAATCCCATGTCATTGGATATTGCCCTTGAAATTGCTTCTGCAGGATGTTTCATGTTGAAATTCCTAGTTTCCAGGTCTTAGAGTTGCAAAATCATGTCCAATTCCACAAGTTTTCACTAAGGGGTTCATATACTTTCATCCTATCACATGGTCCTGAAGCCCTGATTTGGCTAAGTCTAAAACCCTGAAAATCCTAAAAAATGGGTAAGTCTGAAATCTGGTGGAACCTCAAAATTCTAGAATCTGCATATAAAATCCTATGGATCTGGAACCTATCTCAAACATCCTAAAAGTATATTTAAAAATATTTAAAGTATATTTTTAATATATTTTTAAATATACTTTCACCTTGGGAAGTTCAAAATCTAGTGCTAAAAATGACCCCAATTGACTTTTGCCCTAAAAATAGCTCCTACTGACTTTTGCACTAAATACGCCTCCGACTGACCTCCCTCCAAGTTACCGCTAAGTCGGTTGCATCAAAAATCCCCACTAGTGGCACTAGTAAAACCTGCGCTAATATCTTAACCCACTGACTTGCACTGAAAAGCACCTCATCGACTTTACTTAGTGATCTCTCAAATCCGCACAGGTCCATGCCCTTCAAAAGTAGCGCTAATGCATTTTGCGCTGAAAACAAGCCTCTCCGACTTTGTGCTAAAACAACCTCCGACTGACTTTTAGTTAGTGACCCATGAAATCTGCACAGGTCGGATGAACCCAAAATCCCCACTAAGGTTGGATGAACCCAAAATCCCCGCTAGGTCGAATGAACCCAAAATTTCCGCTAGGTCAGTGACCCCTAAAATCCCTGTTTTTTGCCCATTTTGGCCTAAAACACATTTTTTCAAGGTGAAACTTAGATTTTCTTAGTGAATTTGGTCTGCACATCTATTTATCACATCATGATGGATCTTTTTACCAAGTTTGTGTGGATTTTTGGCACGTTTTACGACAATTAATGCCATTGTACTTGAAAAGTCCATGACCCCCAAAAATCCTGCTATTTGTAGAAAAGGCTAGAAAAACATGAAATATGTTGTACCCAACCAAAATTTTTGCTTCATTAAGGCATTTTGAACAAGTCTAGAAATTTTTTCGTCAAAAAGCTAAAAAAGCAAAATTTCTAAAAATAGAAATTTCTATTTTTAGAAATTTCTAAAAATAGACATTAGATTAGGTTTTCTGGGTTTCTTGAGATATGGATGCTGGCAAAACTTTCTAAAAATAGAAAGTTTCTAAAAATAGAATCTCCAACTCAGGTGTCACGCTCGATTCTCATTGGTCGATTTTGCTTCACGATCGACGCGGTTCAGACAGAATCTTCAAACGACCAATTTTTCTCTACTGGGTCATTTCTACTTTTTCAGAAGGTGAAGCATGAGCTCTAAAGTCATCAACAGAGAAAGTTCATCTGTTAGAGCTCATCGACAAGTTTTCAACACTGTTCCAACGACGCAGAACCAACGAACAGTCGTCGACTCGTCGATGCATGCAAAATGATGCAAGATGGATCCAAGGTGGAATGAGAGGTTGGAAAATCATAAATTTGACTAAGTCTAGTGAAACCAGGCACCCCAGGTGACTTGGGGTGCCCAACCTTCCCTGTGTTAGTTTTTTTTCATGTTTTTTGAGAAACGTCATAAATGCTTCAGTCAGCCTGTTTCCGGTTGGTCAAACTTCGTAAAAAGTTAGTCAAAGCCAAGATTTCATCATAGATATGTTTAGACTACTTAGATCACCCTTCGTCCTGCCTCAATAGTCATCAGAAAGACCGAAATCGAAGATCGAACAGGACCTGTGGGCATGGAAATCGAGGAAAGGTACAAAAAGTGAATTTTTTATAAAATTTTCTAAGGCATGGAAGGATAGGCGCCCCAGGTGACTTGGGGCATGCAAACTCACCAGAGTTAGAATATTTTTGAAGTTTTTCTTGAAAAACGTGAATCTACTTCCGTCAGCCCAGTCTGGTTTAGAGTTGATCAGTTTGGCACATTTTTTGAGGCAAACAGAGAATACAATTAGCTTAGTTTTCATCAGGCATACATATTTGTCAGATTATCAGACTTAGTTTCATCCTAGTTGACAGAAATCGATAGCCAAACAGGGGTCCTCCGCCACCGGAACGTGCACGCAAATCAAGAAATTGAAGAAGTTGCAAAAATTGAAAAAATGGCTAAGTGTTGGAAAACCAGGGGCCCCAGGTGACTTGGGGCACCCAACTTGAGCAGTGTTAGAATATTTTCCATGTCCACAATGTTTTCTGACAATTTTGTGCCCAGTCTTTGCCCGTTGGCAGTTTTCGGGAGGTCAAACTTGGTCAAACGATGCCAGATCATCAGTCGGAGGCAAGGGATGGAATCTCAGTTGATAGGTCTCCAAAATGTCAGGATCAGTCAGCTTTTTCAGTCAATGGTGACATTTTTCCACCTTGTTGAAATCAGAGACAAGCCATATTTAAGTCAAAACGAGTGTTGAAGTGTCGAAAATGAAGAAAAATTGGCTAGCACTTCTTTCAACTCGCGTGTTCGATGACATCATCAAAATAAGATATTTTTTGTCATCTTACACATGAAGCCATAGGCAGCTACAAAATAGGGATTCTCCCTATTCAAAGACATCCACTTGGATTTATGCTTTAAAAGTTGCTTTCTTCATGGATGAGGTCCAAGTTTTATTCTCACACAAATAAAGCTGCTTTTTCACCCTAAAGATTTATAAAGACAAGCATTTGGCTTATTTATTTCATTATATTTTGTAGGTTGCATCCAAAGGAAGATTTTTATTTTTCTTTCAATGAAGATTCGAAGACCCAAACCAAGTGCTTTTTCAGTGTTCTTCATAGTTTCAGGTTGAGGAAGAAGAGAGGCTCAGTTTTTCAGGGTCCTCGTTTCAAGGGGATCATTTTTCAGAAATCTAACCAGAGCTTTTTCAATTTTCATAGAGATGGGTCCATCCAGATTATTATCCTCTTAAAGATTGGAGTTTTGCTTTTTTTCAGGAATCTACTTTTTTCCTGCTTTTTCAAGAAAATCTCCGCTTTTTCAAAATCTGACAATCTGGGTTGCTTCGAAACAGAATTGCCTACAAAACCCATGTGTCAGCTTTTTTGCTCACACTCTGTTTTTTTTTTAAAATCAGCAAGTAATTTTCAACCATTTGTCCAAGATTTTTCCAACATAGGCGTGTTCACAGTCGATTTTCAAAACTTCCAATATGCAGTACTCTCCAACACAAATCGGGCACAAAATGATGTTGGTTCATGATTACTTGAGAACTTGTGAAATAGACTTGCATAAAGTTCTTCCAGTAATCAATTTATATTCCTTGAGGATGCAGGAAATAATGCTATCAGGAATCTAGGACACTCTGGTTTGCTTGCAGCATCATCCTTTCCTATCACAGTGCAAAGTATTGAGTTTGTAATTGCTTGCATGACACATTACAATTCGGTTACAAGAGAAATCCAGTCAAGAGATGGATGTGTGCTCTATAGCTTGAGGACAAATGACAAAGAGAAGTGTTTTACAATACCTATTTGGAGAGAAAACTTAACTATTTCACTTGAAGAATGCAAGAGGGTTTGGAACAATGATAAAGAAAAATACTGAAAAAAGATTGGTCAGAGATGGTTAAAAGATAAGTAGAACGTTATGCCAAAGAACGTTGGATGTGGAGAATTCATCGAGGAACATGCAATAATGATTACTCTGCTAAGTCAGATCACAGGTCAAGTAGATGCTAACAAGTTCTAGCCTTGGATGTTTTATATCATGTCCCAAATTGTTGATGGAACCGAATTCTATGACTGGTCGGCACTCATCAGTGATAGTCTCCACCAACAAATAATTGATTTTCAAAGGGCTCATGAATTCCACATGATATCATACCTTGTGTATTTGATGGCTTTTCAGGGCCAATTCAGAGGTTTGAATGTTGTTGGAACTCTGGGTACTCAGCATGTGTATCATCATTTCCCACAGTTAGAGATCTCTCAAGCTGAATGACATTACAGGCGGGTGAATGATGCATTCTTGATGCATGTAGTGCGAGATATGGACAACGAGTTGCATATACGATTTTCAGTAGAGGCTAGAATAGCAATGGCAGAATGGGCTGATTGGTTTATCTAATTTCCTACTTTTTCCTACATCAGAGTATATGGCTTCTCAGGAGAGCCAGCCATGTTGCTGCGATATCCTACAGATGAAATAGCATTTATGGAATTTTTGACGCAAGCCTACGAAATTCATACATTTTTGCGTAGCGGATACAAGAAGGCTTTCAATTTTCCACTTGGGATGAGTATTTACAGATGTAGATCTGGAGTAGATGCCAAGGCAATTGGTAATGAATCATCCAGATATGGTCTTAAGTTTTTCGACAAGAGATCTTCATATGATCCCTGTGGTGTTTATGCATCACATCTTGGTCAGAATTGTACGCACAAGTTTGCAGTTGAAGACTTCTGGGCTAATTGTGCTGATGAGTTTGAAGTGCGAGAATGCAATTATAGTAGGTTCACTCTTCAACAAAGGTCTGATATCCTATCAGAAGACATAGAGGGTTTGATATAGAGTGGTGAAGTTCTATTTCCCACATATTTTAGAGACCAAATTGAGCAACAACCGTTGCCACCAGTTAATTGGTCAGTAAAAGAGAGCACTTCCATTGAAGAAAGAAGAAGTCGAGTGGTTAAAAATAGTTTGATATTCTTGAAGACTAAGCGGAAGGATGATATTCTGTTAGCAGAGCTGCTAGTTGTGTAACCATCAGAGCCTTCCACTTCCAAGGCAAAATGAAGGGTAAAAGCTATGAGTGTTCTCCCAGAAGGAACAAAAATAACTAAGTTAAAGAGGAAAAAGGACGAGTCTCCAACTCATGTCCAGTAGGAACAACCACCAGTTGAATCAGAAGTTCTTGTTGAACCAATGCTGCATGTTAAAGTGTTACCTCTAGATCATTTCTCTCCACCTTCTTCACCGATCACTTCTCCTATCCACATAGATTTAGAACCAGATTCGCCAGTTCGCAACTCTGATGCACACATTGATTCATCAAGAGCTGATGAGGTTAGAACCGAGTTTCAAAGAGAAGAAGGCTCATCCTGGCTTGAAAACATTCTAGGAAGGAAGAGGAGAAAGCCTTCATATCAGTTGGATTTGACAGAGCTTAAAAGCATCTACCAAGACACACCAAACAAGAAGCTGAAGAAGCAGGTTCATATTGATAAGAATGCGGAGGGAGAAATAATTCTTGAAACTGCAACACTGCCAAAAAATAGAAGTGCTGATGATGTCGAGGTTGATGACTTCACAGTTGTCAAAGCTAACCTTGGCAGAAGTACCCGCCATATAGACATCAATCTCTTTGAGGTTGCAGTAGATAACTTAAAGGAAAGGGTGTTGAAAGATGGAGAAGACAAGGCAGCTCTCAAAGCTGAAGTTTGACAGCTGCGACAGTATATTTCCAACCTTTTCCATGGCACTTCACAGGTTGATTTACTTCTTCCACCAAATCTTGAATCACCAACCGATCAGTGGCATTTTAGTCAGTTGGTTCTTTATGGGCAATACATGAACAGTTGGGTGGAAGAATTTGTGACCAAAGGGAGAGTTGTGCTTTCAAAGCTTTATCAATTGAAGTACAACGCTCATGATTTACGCCAAGGCATATAGGGATTGCAGCAGACCATGGTAGAAAATAGACCAGTGTTTGAGATCATTATCTCTGACTTGAAGATTGCACTTGATACTGTTGATTCAACTAAAGATAAGAAGACAGTTTCTACTTGGAAAGCGCAATATCTTTTCACAGTAAAAACTTATGACAGTATGATTTTAGAGTTGACAGAATGGAAAGAAAAGGTAGTCAACATCCTCAAGTTCATCAGATCTTTTGTCTCTCAGATCACATGTTTGTATGAAAGAGAAGATGGTACCCTGTATGATCTCAGGGAAGTGCAAGCAGAGTTCCAGACTCTCATCCACAACAATTTTAATGATGATATCAGTGCTAGCAAGATGAGTCGTTTTGCCGCAATGACAGTGAAATTCGACAAGGTTGTGGGTGAAGTTCATGAATTTCTCCAGATGGTTGCCAACGACAAAGAAATGTTAGAAAATCAGAATATCATTCTAGAGAGTATCAGTGTTCTTGGCAGAGATGCAATCACTCGCTTTTTAGAAGATATTGTTTCCCAGAATATCAATGGATGACATCACCAAAAAGTAAGAATGTTGATGACGATGCATTTCAAAAGAAAGCAGCTTTAAAATAGATGCTTTTTGCTTTAAAGCATTTACTTTCATCCTAAGCTCATCCATTCTATATTTAGAAAGAAATCACCTTGTGATAGTTGGAATCTTCTTTGCTTTAAAACATTTGTTTATTGTATTTTTGTATTAGAATAGTAATAAAGCTTGCGAGTTGGCAAGTTAGGGTTAATCGAGGAGATTTTAGGGTTCCCTACTCCTTTGATTTTAGTATAAATAAGGGCATCCTTGCCCATTGTATGTAATGGTAATTGTGATCCTAACTTCCACAACTGATTCCCATCGGTTGGAGTTGGTTAAACCATCAAAACAGTTCAAAATGACTTTCCCGCCTAAATGCTTGTTTCAAAAATTTGAATTTTAAACTTTGTTTTAATGGATTTCTACCCTACCAAACCATCATGTTTGATCTCCTCAGGATCATTACACTTTGTTCCTAACCTTAGACACCTATATTTGACTCTAGAGGCACTATTGGCCCAACTTACATCATTTTTGGTCCTAGGGTCCTTGCCAGGACCCTTAGGACATTTGACCATTACATCATCTTGACCATTACAACATGCCATAACTGGCTGTAAGATGTCCAATTGACTTGATTTGCTCCATAGGCTCCTCCCATGGTCATTGGTATCTTCTTGCTCCAAGGTGTTCCTTTAGGTGCTCTTGCACCATACTCCCCAGCATGAAGAAAACTCTTGTCCCAAGAGTTTTGTGAACTACTCCAAACATCCTGCAGTCTTTTTGAAGAGTCCCTCTGATTTGTGACAGGGAACATGAACTCTCCAAGGGTTATCCTCCTTCTCCAACCTGCATGACTCTTACCAAAAGTGTTAGTATCACAAAACATATTTTGATGTCCTTGCCTAGGACCCTACTGTTGTAATGCTTCTGCTCTTCCCATCTTAAGGTTTTGATCTATTTTTCCCTATTGTTTGCCTTCCTTTTCCTGTCTCCCTATAGGGAAATCAATGTCCCCAATCTTGATGCAATTTAAGTCCCAAACTTGCTGTTCTTTAGGACTGTCATCCACCTTCCTCTGCTGTAACTGTTCATGTTGCTTCCAACCATCCTTAACCTACACATTCAACTGCAATGTTTCTCCAAAATAGATAGTAGCATGTTCCTTCTTGTCTCCACAAGGTAAAGGTATTAGTTTAAACTTTTTACCATCTTTGTGCACCAAATAGTTATTAGTATAGCCATCATGAATTGTCCTTCTTAAATGTTGCCATGGTCTACCCAAAATTATATGCCCACATGTCATTAAAATGACATCACACAAAACATAATCATGATATGGACCAATTGAAAAATCAACATATGCCCTCTGACTAACCCTTACTTGCTGCTCTTGATTTACCCAAGTAACATTGTAAGGACTAGGATGATCAAATGTCTTCAATCCCAATTTATGTACCATATCCCAGGAAACTAAATTGTCATGTGAACCTGAATCTATGATCAACTTACACATTTTTCCATGGCTTAAACAATTAGTTTTAAAAATGGATCCTATGGTGCTTGCTACACTTTGCCTTTTTCCACCATGAGAAATTCTCCATTTGTTTCTAGATGGGCTACTATTAGTTCCTGGTCTTCTTTCTTTTCCTCTTCTTGTGCCAAGTGAACTCTTCTATCCTTGCTCTTATCAACATCATCCCACTTAGGACATTTGAAAGATAGGTGTCCCATTTCATTGCAATGATAACATCTGCCTGTGAATACTCCTCTACCTGATCCAAATCTACCTCCACCTCTATATCCACCTCTTTGATCTATAGAAAATCTTTGCCTTTCTCATTGCTGCTCTGTCCTTCATTAGTAGGTCTGCCCCTACCTCTATATCCTTTACCACTACCTCCTTGTCTTTCTTGCTTCCTCTTCACCTTCTCTTCATCCCTTATGGCCAATTGAAAACATTCTCCAAGTGATTTTGGTATGCTCAAACCAAATTCATCTTATAAGTTGTACCTAAGCCCATTAAGGTATCTTGCCACTTTCTCATCTTCATCTTCCAATCCACCTCTAATACTAAGCTTATGAAATTGCTCAGTATAGGACATAACATCCATGTCCTTTTGCTTCAAATTCTGCCTCATCCTCTTCATTTGAATACCATAGTCAGATGGAAGAAACTGATCCTTCATCATATCCTTCATCCTACCCCAAGAAGTAATTTTTGTTCCACCTCTAGACACTCTTTTTGTCTGTACACTACTCCACCATGCAAGTGTTGTCCCTCTCAATTTTGTTTTTGCAAATTTAACCTTCTTCTCATCACTCATTTCTTCATACTCAAAGAAATTTTCAAGGGCATCAATCCACTCTAATACCTCTTCACTATCCATCTTCCCCTGATAGATAGGCAACTCTATGTTTGCCTTTGTTCCACTACCTTGAACTGCCTTAAGAAATCTCACAAATTTCCTTTCTTCAGGATCCAACTCATCCTCAAGAGGGTTCTCATCTGCCTTCTCATGTCCTCCATCATCTCCTTCTTGCTCATTTTGTTCATCCCTTCTAGGATTCTTCTCCAATGCTTCCAACCTTGCCAAGATTGATGAATTCTCTCTTCTCACTTGTCTTAACTCTCTTTCTCTTACAACATCCTATTCTCTTCTCTCCCTCAACTCTCTTTCTCTTGCCTCTAAGGCTTCTCTCAATTCATTATTCTCCCTATCCATCTGATTCTTAGGGGCATCTTCACAACTATCACCAACCCTTAACTCTTTCACAAGATCCTACTACTTCCTCAAGGACCTACTTGCTGCTCTGATACCACTATTATGTAGAGGTGTTAGGTCTCTGAGACAATTTAGCAAGATCAAAAGATTTAAATCAATTGTGGGCTTCAACCAATAAGACTCACTAGTTTTCCCCTTGCCCTAAACTCCACCAAAGGACTCAACCTGGGTTCCAACTTCTAAGATGCAATCTTACACCTTCTAGGGTCTTAACATGCCCTAATCAACAAGATTCAAAAGGTCTCACACACCATTTTGACTGGTTCATTGACAACTCCTCTTAACTAGGCCTAATCCTAGTAGCCCTGTTCAACAGGTAATCTGCACTTTTCTCCAATCTTTCCCAAAGCACTTCTAAAACAAATGACTGATCCAAGTACCCTTTTTAGGGTTCTATAACATATCAAAAACTCATGCACTGTTACTTTGGACCAAACTGACTGCTCTGACACCCTGCAACCTTCCTACAAGGCCTAATTCGCCCACTTTTCAAAGGAACCCTATTGGATACTTGTCATACTCACTCCAAACCTTCAAACAGTCTTAGGAGAGGTTCCAAAACAAGGCAATTTCAAGGTTTCAGACAATGATTTTATCATTCAAATGTTTAAACACCAAACCCCCATCTCTAGGACCCAAAACCTAGGGTTTACTAGATCTCCCACTTCTAATCACTTCCAGACCTCATTCAAAGGTCTAACACCATCTTAGTGCTTATACCAGACAACATCAATCATAAAAGGTTACCTTGTTAAGGTAGATCTCCTGCTATTACACATGTGCCATCATGCCCATGCTCTTTTCACATGCAATCTTGCCTTCTAACGATGATCACCTCCCAATCTGCACTCCTCCTACCTTTTTAAGGTTAGAAATCATATTGTACATGTCATCAAGGACCTATTCCATGAGAATCAGGGTCTTACATTCATGGAAATGTCCAAAATGCATTGTCACCTCTCAAAACACACAGGACAATTTGTTGTTCTCTGTATCAGTCAAATGAACAGAAATAAAACTAGTCTAGAAACCTTCTCAGAGCATTAAATAAGGTCTAAACTGTTCAATGAAGATTTAAGACATTTACCATGCCACCACAAATCAAAAGATCATCAAAAAAGGAAGGAAAAACAAGAACTAGATGAAAACCTCTATTTATTTTTGTCAGACCGTACAACCCAGGTCTCAAATGATTCAACACCTCCATCTCATGCCTTGGACAGGCTTACATAACCTTTGCCCCTAACTTCCACAACCGATTACCATCGGTTGGAGTTGGTTAAACCATCAAAACAGTTCAAAATGACTTTCCTACCTAAATGCTTGTTTCAAAAATTTGAATTTTAAACTTTGTTTTAATAGATTTCTACCCTACCAAACCATCATGTTTGATCTCCTCAGGATCATTACACTTTGTTCCTAACCTTAGACACCTATATTTGACTCTAGAGGCACTATTGGCCCAGCTTACATCATTTTTGGTCCTAGGGTCCTTGCCAGGACCCTTAGGACATTTGACCATTACATCATCTTGACCATTACAACATGCCATAACTGGCTGTAAGATGTCCCAATTGACTTGATTTGCTCCATAGGCTCCTCCCATGGTCATTGGTATCTTCTTGCTCCAAGGTGTTCCTTTAGGTGCTCCTGCACCACCATGTTTGCCATATTGACACAAAAGTTGAATGAAGATGCCGAGTCTCCAATTGTTTTCATGAGTAGTAGTTTCAAAGATAGTGAAATGCAGTATTCTCAAATAGAGAAGAACGCGTATGCAGTAGTGAGAGGAGTAAAGAATTTTAGATTCTAGATTTTGACGGCTCACACAATGGTATATGTTACCAATCCAGTGGTTAAGAGCATGCTAACTCAGCAGGAGATGGGCACTAGGAGAGGTAACTAGGTCGCAAGGGTTCAAGAATATGATTTGGAGATTAAGCCAACAAAACTTGTCCGCGGTAGAGGTCTTTGTCAATTGATAGCAGAAGACGGTGATCTGAAGCACCAGGCTGATGGTGAATCTGAAACTGAAACTAAAGAGGATCTTCCTATGGTCCTATTTGTTGATTCTGCTGATGAATGGTATGCATAAATTGTATACTATTTAACTTACGGAGAATGTCCAATTCATATGGACAAACATCAGAAGAGAACATTAAAATTGAAAGCGCAAAACTTTGTGCTTTGGAATGACATTCTATACAAGCAAGGGCTTGATGGAACCCTTTTGTTATGCGTCAACAAAGATCAACAACAATGTTTGTTGGATGCATTTCATAGTCAAGCATGCGGTGGTAACTTTTCATCAAGAGTTACTACATTCAAGATCCTACAAGCACAGTTTTATTGGCCAACTATGTTTCGCGATGCATATGAATGGGTGTCAAAATGTCAGATCTGTCAATAGTTTGTTTGCAAACTCAAGCTAGCGGCCATTCCCCTCAAACCAATAATTATTGATGGTCCATTTCAGCAATGGGGATTGGATTTCGTTGGTCCTATCAACCCACATTCCAGTAAGGGACATATTTATGTCCTCACAGGTACAAATTACTTCACAAAGTGGGTTGAAGCTATTCCAACCAAGCGGGCTACCTCAGAAGTTGTTTGTGACTTTCTAAAAGAGAACATTATTTCAAGATTCGGGGTACCATGCAAGATAGTGACTGATAATGCAACATGTTTCTCATCTGAGGAAGTACTAGAGTTTTGTTATGATCATGGCATCATGTTGTCACATTCATCAGATTATTACCCTCAGGGTAATGGACAGGCTGAATCATTAAACAAAAACATAGTCACTATCATACACAAGCTAGTTGATTCTAATCAAGGCTTGGCATAAGAAGCTTTATGATGCTCTCTGGGCTGATAGAATTACCCCCAAGAGAGCTACTGGTACTTCACCTTTCGTCATTCTGTACGATACAGAAGCAATGCTACCTATCACGCTGGAGTTGTCCGCTTTGAAGCTAATGATCGCAATTGAAGATGATGAGTTCAAATATCCTATTGAGAAGCGCATCTTGTATCTGATAAAGCTAGAAGAAGAAAGAGTGGAGGTCGTACACAGAATCACTCAGCATCAGGAACTAGTGAAGAAAATATTTGTTAAGAAGGCTCACCAGCGAGACTTTGAGATCGGTGATCAAGTCCTACTCTGGGACAAAAGACATGAGCCCAAGGGAATACATGGAAAATTTGATTCCTTGTGGCTGGGGCTATACAAGATCCACGAGTTTGTAGGCGAGAATACTTATATTCTCACACACATGGATGGCAGGCTCCTTCCACTGCCTTACAGTGGATTCTATTTAAAACACTTCATCCCTTCGGGGATGGAGTAATTCCAAACACTTTCTGTTCTTGTAATGTGTTTCCCCTTTCTGTAATGTGATCATTATGTCGTAATGTTTTTCCCCTTTCTGTAATGTGACAGTTGTGTTCCTTGTGCTTTGAAGTTCCAACTTCTTAGGTGATTTTAGGAAGTCTGGTTTTAGGTGATGTAGGGAAAAGTCTTGTTCTAGGTGATTAGGAAAGTGACCTGAATCTATTGCCCAACTAACAAGGCACTGGTCCAAGCTTCAAAATCCAGAGATTCTAGGTTCTCCTATGCCATAAGTATCCGCCATGGTCCCTAGACAGAGCCAATTGTTGTACCCAACCAAAATTTTTGCTTCATTAAGGCATTTTGAACAAGTCTAGAAATTTTTTCGTCAAAAAGTCAAAAAAGTAAAATTTCTAAAAATAGACGTCAGATTAGTTTTTCTAGGTCTCTTGAGATATGGATGCTGGAAAAACTTTCTAAAAATAGAATCTCCAACTCAGGTGTCGCGCTTGATTCTCATTGGTCGATTTTGCTTCACAATCGGCGCGGTTCAGACAGAATCTTCAAACGACCAAGTTCTCTCTACTAGGTCATTTCTACTTTTTCAGAAGGTGAAGCATGAGCTCTAAAGTCATCAACAGAGAAAGTTCATTTGTCAGAGCTCATCGATAAGTTTTCAACGTTGTTCCAACGACGCAGAACCGACGAACAGTCGTCGACTTGACGATGCACGCAAAACGATACAAGATGGATCCAAGGAGGAATGAGAGGTTTGAAAATCATAAATTTGACTAAGTTTGGTGAAACCAGACACCCCAAGTGACTTGGGGCATCCAACCTTCCTTGTGTTAGTTTTTTTTTCACGTTTTTCAAGAAACGTAAAAAATGCTTCAGTCAACCTATTTCCGGTTGGTCAAACTTGGTCAAACTTGGTCAAAAGTTAGTCAAAGCTAGGATTTCATCATAGATATGTTCAGATTGCTCAGATCACCCTCCATCTCACCTCGACAGTCATCAGAATGACCGAAATCGAAGATCGAACAGGACCTGTAGGCACAAAAATCAAGGAAAGGTACAAAAAGTGAATTTTTTAGAAAATTTTCTAAGGCATGGAAGGATAGGCGCCCCAAGTGACTTGGGGCACCCAAACTCACCATAGTTAGAATATTTTTGAAGTTTTTCTCAAAAAATATGAATCTACTTCCGTCAGTCTGATCTGGTTCAGAGTTGATCAGTTTGGCACATTTTTTGAGGCAAATGGAGAGTACAATCAACTTAGTTTTCATTAGGCCTGCATATTTTCTAGATCATCAGACTCAGTTTCATCCTAGTTTGACAGAAATTGATAGCCAAACAGGGGTCCTCCGCCACCGAAACGTGCATGCAAATCAAGAAATTAAAGAAGTTGCAAAAATTGAGAAAATGGCTAAGTGTTGGAAAACCAGGTGCCCCAGGGGACATGGAGCACCCAACTTGAGCAATGTTAGAATATTTTCCATGTCCACAGTGTTTTCTGATAGTTTTGTGCCCAATCTTCATCTGTTGGCAGTTTTTGGGATGTCAAACTTGGTCAAACGATGCCAGATCGTCAATCAGAGGCAGGGGATGGAATCTCAATTGATAGGTCTCCAAAATGTCAAGATCATTCAGCTTTTTCAGTCAATGGTGACATTTTTCTGCCTTGTTGAAATCGGAGGCATGCCATATTTAAGTAAAAATGAATGTTGAAGTGTTGAAAATGCAGAAAAATTGGCTAGCACTTCTTTCAACTCGCGTGTTCGATGACATCATCAAAAGAAGATATTTTACATCATCTTACACATGAACCCATAGGTAGCTACAAAATAGGGATTCTTCCTATTCGAAGACATCCACTTGGATTTATGCTTTAAAAGTTACTTTCTTCATGGATGAGGTCCAAGTTTTATTCTCACACAAATAAAGCTACTTTTTCGCCCTAAAGATTTATAAAGACAAGCATTTGGCTTCTTTATTTCATTATATTTTGTAGGTTGCATCCAGAGGAAGATTTTTATTTTTCTTTCAACGCAGATTTGAAGACCCAAACCAAGTGCTTTTTCAATGTTCTTCATAGTTTCAGGTTGAGGAAGAAGAGAGGCTCGCTTTTTCAAGGTCCTCGTTTCAAGGGGTTCATTTCTCAGAAATCTGACCAGAGCTTTTTCAATTTTCGTCGAGATGGGTCCATCCAGATTATTATCCTCTTGAAGATTGGAGTTTTGCTTTTTTTCAAGAATCTACTTTTTTCCTGCTTTTTCAAAATCTGACAATCTGGGTTGCTTCGAAACAGAATTGCCTACAAAACCCATGTGTCAACTTTTTTGCTCACAGTCTACTTTTAAAAAAAAAATCAGCAACTAATTTTCAGCCATTTGTCCAAGATTTTTCCAACATAGGCATGTTCACAGTTGATTTTCAAAACTTCTAATATGCAGTACTCTCCAACACAAATCAGGCACAAAACGACGTTGGTTCACGATTACTTGAGAACTTGTGAAACAGACTTGCATAAAGTTCTTCCAGTAATCAATTTACATTCCTTGGAGGATGTAGGAAATTATGCTATCAGGAATCTAGGACACTCCGGTTTGCTTGCAGCATCATCCTTTCCTATCACAGTGCAAAGTATCGAGTTTGTAATTGCTTGCATGACACATTACAATTCGGTTACAAGAGAAATCCAGTCAAGAGATGGATGTGTGCTCTGTAGCCTGAGGCCAAATGACATAGAGAAGTGTTTTACAATACCTATTTGGAGAGAAAACTTAACTATTTCACTTGAAGAATGCAAGAGGGTTTGGAACAATGATAAAGAAAAATACTAAAAAAAGATTGGTCAGCAATGGTTAAAAGAGAAGCAGAACGTTATGCAAAAGAACGTTGGACGTGGAGAATTCAAGGAGGAACATGCAACAATGATTACTCTGCCAAGTCAGATCATGGGTCAAGCAAATGCGCTAACAAGTTCCAACCTTGGATGTTTTATATCATGTCCGAGATTGTTGATGGAACCGAATTCTATGACTGGTCGGCACTCATCAGTGATAGTCTCCACCAACAAATAATTGATTTTCAAAGGGCTCATGAATTCCACATGATATCATACCTTGTGTATTTGATGACTTTTCAGGGCCAATTCAGAGGTTTGAATGTTGTTGGAACTCTGGGTACTCAGCATGTGTATCATCATTTCCCACAGTTAGAGATCTCTCAAGCTGAACGACATTACAGGTGGGTGAATGATGCATTCTTGATGCATGTAGTGTGAGATATGGACAACGAGTTGCATATATGGTTTTCAACAGAGGCTAGAATAGCAATGGCAGAATGGGTTGATTGGTTTATCCAATTTCCTACTTTTCCTACATCAGAGTATATGGATTCTCAAGAGAGCCAGCCAGGTTGCCGCGATATCCTATAGATGAAATAGCATTTATGGAATTTTTGAGGCAAGCCTATGAAGTTCATACATTTTTGCGTAGTGGACGCAAGACAGCTTTCAATTTTCCACTTGGGATGAGTATTTATAGATGTAGATCTGGAGCAGATGCCAAGGCAATTGGTAATGAATCATCCAGATATGGTCTTAAGTTTTTCGACAGGAGATCTTCATATGATCCCTGTGGTGTTTATGCATCACATCTTGGTCAGAATTGTACGCACAAGTTTGCAGTTGACGACTTCTGGGCTAATTGTGCTGATGAGTTTGAAGTGCGAGAATGCAGTTACAACAGGTTCACTCTTCAACAAATGTCTGATATCCTATCAAAAGACATAGAGGGTTTGATAGAGAGTGGTGAAGTTCTACTTCCCACATATTTCAGAGACCAAATTGAGCAACAATTGTTGCCACCAGTTAATTGGTCAGTAAAAGAGAGCACTTCCATTGAAGAAAGAAGAAGTCGAGTGGTTAAAAATAGTTTGATATTCTTGAAGACTAAGCGGAAGGATGATATTCCGTTAGCAAAGCTGCTAGTTGTGCAACCATCAGAGCGTTCCACTTCCAAGCTAAAATGAAGGGTAAAAGCTATGAGTGTTCTCCCAGAAGGAACAAAAATGGCTAAGTTAAAGAGGAAAAAGGACGAGTCTCCAACTCATGTCCAGCAGGAACAACAACCAGTTGAATCAGAAGTTCCTATTGAACCAACGCTACATGTTGAAGTGTTACCTCTAGATCATTTCTCTCCACCTTCACCGATCACCTCTCCTATCCCCATAGATTCAGAACCAGATTCGTCGGTTCGTAACTCTGATGTACACATTGATTCATCAGGAGCTAATGAGGTTAGAACCGAGTTTCAAAGAGAAGAAGGCTCATCCTGGCTTGAAAATATTCTAGGAAGGAAGAGGAGAAAGCCTTCATATCAGTTGGATTTGATAGAGCTTAAAAGCATCTACCAAGACACACCAGACAAGAAGTTGAAGAAGCAGGTTCGCATTGAGAAGAATGCAAAGGGAGAAATAATTCTTGAAACTGCAACATCGCCAAAAAATAGAAGTGATGATGATGTCGAGGTTGATGACTTCACAGTTGTTAAAGCTAACCTTGACAGAAGTACCTGCCATACAGATGTCAATCTCTTTGAGGTTGCAGTGGATAACTTGAAGGAAAGGGTGTTGAAAGATGGAGAAGACAAGGAAGCTCTCAAAGCTAAAGTTCGACAACTGTGGCAATACATTTCCAACCCTTTCCATGGCACTTCACAAGCTGATTTACTTCTTCCAACAAATCTTGAATCACCAGCCGATCAACGACATTTTAGTTAGTTGGTTCTTTATGGGAGGCACATGAACAGTTGGGTGGAAGAATTTGTGACCAAAGGGAGAGTTGTGCTTTTAGAGCTTTATCAATTGAAGTACAATGCTCATGATTTACGCCAAGGCATACAGGGCTTGCAGCAGACCATGGCAGAAAATAGACCAGTGTTTGAGATCATTATCTCTGACTTGAAGATTGCACTTGATACAGTTGATTCAGCTAAAGATAAGAAGACAGTTTCTACTTGGAAAGCGCAATATCTTTTTACAGTAAAAACTTATGACAGTATGATTTTAGAGTTGACAGAATGGAAAGAAAAGGTAGTCAACATCCTCAAGTTCGTCAGATCTTTTATCTCTCAGATCCCGTGTTCATATGAAAGAGAAGATGGTACCCTGTATGATCTCAGGGAAGTGCAAGCAGAGTTCCAGACTCTCGTCCGTAACAATTTTAATGATGATATCAGTGTCGGCAAGATGAGTCGTTTTGCCGCAATGACAGTGAAATTTGACAAGGCTGTGGGTGAAGTTCTTAAATTTCTCCAGATGGTTGCCAACGGCGAAGAAATGTTAGAAAATTAGAATATCATTCTAGAGAGTATCAGTGTTCCTGGCAGAGATGCAGTCACTCACTTTTTAGAAGATATTGTTTCCCAGAATATCAACGGATGACATCACCAAAAAGCAAGAATGTTGATTAAGATGCATTTCAAAAGAAAATAGCTTTAAAATGGATGCTTTTTGCTTTAAAGCATTTTCTTTCATCCTAAGCTCATCCATTCTATATTTGGAAAAAAATCACCTTGTGATAGTTGGAATCTTCTTTGCTTTAAAGCATTTGTTTATTGTATCTTTATCTTAGAATAGTAATAAAGCTTGTGAGTTGGCAAGTTAGGGTTAATCAAGGAGATTTTAGGGTTCCTACTCCTTTGATTTTAGTATAAATAAGGGCATCCTTGCCCATTGTATGTAATGATAATTGTGATAGCAAATTTGTTGTGCCTATTTCTAGCCTGCAAATCTTGATATTCCAAGTATCTGTTCACTTTGTGTAATCTAATCACTGGTGTTTGATCGCTTGTTGTATGCCTGCCTTTTGCTACAGTATTGCTATCCTGGAGTTGTGCTGACTTTGTGATATTGAATAGAAGTATTATGCATATTTTGCTCTGATATTCTATCTCGATTCATCAAGTTTTCATCGTCAGAAGTGTGGCTTTGGTAGCTTTCATTTTAGTTTTCATCATTAAAGTTCTTTTAGTCTTGTGATGTTAATCTGGAAGAAAATTGCTTAAGTTTTTTTGTTAACAATCATTCCTTGTTCACTTTTAATTTCATTTGCTCTAAATTTACTCAGGAGATTAAAAGCGTCATTAATCTTTGCTTAGTTGTAGTAGAAGTTTTATAAAAAGAAAAAACCTCTTCTGCAGTGTTTAGATTTTTATAACCTTGTGCTCGCAGCTGAGAATCAAAAATAACATAGGCAAAGTTTCATTTAATTTATCTTTTCAGCGAACATCAGCAAGAAAGTGAACTCCCGCTTCCAATAGGAGAGCAGTTTATCTGTGCATAGTTGTCCGTTTCCAAATCGCATTCCAGAGGTGCGAATTGAAACGCCAACAAAATAAAAGTCTGTAAATGGATTCTAATGACCACAAAAACTTCCTACATCAATATATTGGCCAAATGGGTACTTGAAAATGGTAAAAAACTCAAAAAATAATGCAAAAATCACTAGATTTGTGAAGATGACTATAAGGAAGTAACATTAAGTTTGAGCTATTTTTTGACTGATCCATGACTGCAAATGGACATGTTTTGATCCAAATTGATGAAAAATGACTTGTTAAGATGAAATTGATGCTTTGCATTGTGAATTGCAGGTCTGAGAGCATAAAGGAGCCAATTGGAGCTATCTTGGAAGGTGAACACATAGAGGTACCTTGTTGACCCAGAAATGTAGAATTGACATTTAATAAATCAAATTGCTACTGCACCTTCAAGAGAAAGTCAGTATGATGTCTAAGATGATGGAGATGAGCTACATGACCTAAATACATATAAGATCAAGTCTATTTTATTGATGTTCCTGCAGATCCAGTCCAATGTCCAAGACATGCATATAGTTGTTCCAGCAGTCCAGTCATGCAATGATGATCGAACAAGCATCCAGTTGGATATACCTTCACTAAAATCTGCTACATACACCTTTTGATTCAATCAGCACTTGGAATCCCATGAATCCACATCAGCTCAAGTTTTCAAGTGTCATGTTACTCTATTTTGGCTTTATTAGGCCTCAAAAATTGACTTTTCATCATGTACAACTAAATGGGTATCCGTTTTGTCCATATTTAATGTATTTACAAGCTACCTTTTATCTTTTTCCTAAAGGACAAATGCAAATCCAAAAAATGCAACAAATTGATGCATCTGATTAAATGTCATGTAATCTGGACCGTTGGTGTTGAGTTAATCTCCACCGTCCATTGAAAAACTTGGTATGGTGCCTTGTCTATAAAAGGGCCATCTTTCCTCTCATTTGTAAGGAAGATTTGATAATGAATTGCTAAGACTCTACTAAAATATAGTCAATACAAAGCAAGTTTTGCAGGTTGCTAGGAATTCGTGTTTATGTGTTGTCTCATTTTGGTTTTCATGGTTCATATCAATCTGAATTTAATTAGTTGTGTTTTTTCAATGATGGGTAAATGTTAAGATATCTGATGAATGCTTTGGTCCATACTATTAGTGCTTGCTGATGGCAAGTTGCTGTGTATAGTTAGCCTGGGCCCTGTCATTGAACATAGTTCGGTTGCACTCCACTAGTTAAGTTGCACCATTGTCCGGGTGTTTAATGAGTGAATGCAATTTGAAAATCATAAAGATCCTTTGAAGATTGCATCATTTCTTGCAACATTGTGGGTTTCCTATCCTAGTGAAATAGGAAATGGTTTATTGAAAGTATTTGTCTATCTACAACATTTTACCCAGTTGTGGCTGTCACTTAGGATTTCTTATCCCTTCCCTCTCTCCTTTTCCTTTTACATTTTATTTATATAATTTTGTTAGATTTAGGATTTAAGCAGCATCTAAATTACAAATCTTCTAAAATTTCAGACTTCATAGTTTGAACCACCTAGGGTTTCTACACTTGCATTGCTGCTATATTCCATAAACCTTGCATTTTATGTAAGACCCCTTTTCAGCACAGCTAGACATTCCACTGAAGTTATTCCAAGAAAGATAAGACCTAGCTGTATTATCCTTGGGGCAGTCCTGTCTTGGATAGGATACCTTTTTCAAGAGAGGTGTGATACCAACAATCATACATGTGTTGTTGCATGCTAAAAACACCATCAACACAAACCTACCAAAAGTATACTAGAAAGAAGCAATTCACACTATTGTCTACATTCAGAACATAGTGCAAGTTAAAGCAAATGGAATGAAGACACCTTATGAGCTGTGGTATGGAAGAATTCCTACTGTCAAGTATTTCAAAGTTTTTGGAAGCAAATACTATATCAGAAGAGATGAAGAGTTAGGAAAGTTTGATGCTAGATGTGATGAAGGCATATTCCTTGGGTACTCTACTAAAAGCAAAGCTTATCGGTGCTACGACAAAAGGTTGAGGAAGATTATTGAAAGTGCAAATGTGAAGGTAGATGAAGATATTTAGAAAATCTCAGAGCCAAATGGATATGAGTCAGATGAGTCTACTGATATAGAAGAAGTTGAAGAAGACAAAGACAAGGAAGTTTGAATTGATGAAGAAGAAGCTCCGAAAAGAGTTCCTAAAACCCCCAACTATGTGCAAAAGAATCACTTAGAGGATCAAATCATTGGTGATAAAATCAAAGAAGTTTTGACAAGAAGAAGAGTTGTAGAAGAACAAGTAAGTCTCTGTTTACTTTCAAAGGTTGAACCTAAGACAGTTACTGAAGCATGTAAAGATGAACATTGGGTCAAGGCAATCGAAGAAGAATTGATGCAAATTGAAAAGAACAAGACTTGGGAACTTGTCCCCAGGCCTACAAATAAGAATGTGATTGGAATAAAGTGGGTTTTTAGAAATAAGTTGAATGAGAATTAAGAAGTAGTAAGAAACAAAGCTAGACTTGTATGCAAAGGCTATTCACAAGTTGAAGGTATAGATTTTGAGGAGAATTATGCTTCAGTGGCAAGAATTGAGGCTATCAGAATGTTTCTAGTGTTTGCAACACATAAGAATTTCAAAGTATATCAGATGGATATGAAGTCTACCTTTTTGAATGGTGAGTTGGAAGAAGAAGTCTACATTGAACAACCAGAAGGATTTCAACTGGTAGATAAGTCTGATATGGTATGCAGATTGAAGAAGGCCTTGTATGGATTAAAGCAAGCCCCTAGAGCTTGGTATGCAAGATTGGATAGATATTTGTTATAGGTGGGTTTCAGTAAATGTACTGCAGATAGCAATCTCTATTTTAAAATTGATAAAGAGCAAATCTTGATTGTGGTAGTATTTGTTGATGACATTATCTTTAGATATAATGAGGCAATGTGTAAGAATTTTGTAGAGGAAATGCAAAAGGAATTTGAGAGGTCAATGTTTGGTGGAATGAATTTTTTCTTGGTTTGCAAATCATTCAATCAAAAAAATGGATTTTCCTTTCCCAGTCAAAATATGTGAAGGAAATGCTGAAGAAGTTTGGAATGAAAGACTCTAAGCCTTTGTGTACCCCTATGGTAACTAGTTGTAAGCTGAGCAAAAATGATGAATCTCTTAAGGCTGATTAGAGCAAGTATAGGTCTATGATTGGAGGATTACTCTACTTAACTACTACTAGACCTAATATCATGCATGTAGTTTGTCTTGTGGCTAGATTTCAAGAAGATCCTAAAGAGTCACATGTTAAGGCAGTAAAGAGGATTCTGAGGTACTTGAAAGGCACTTCAGATTATGGACTGTGGTATCCTAGAGATACTGATTTCACCCTAAGTGCATATACAAATGCAGATTGGGCTGGATGTGTTGATGACAGAAAAAGTACAAGTGGTGGTGCATTCTTCTTGGGATGTAGATTGGTGTCATGGCTAAGTAAGAAGCAAGATTCAATTTCATTGTCCACAGCTAGGGCTAAGTATATAGCTGTTGCATCTTGTTGTACTCAAGTGTTATGGATGAAACAAACATTGAAGGATATCAGAGTTATGTATGATGAACCAATTTCCATTTTCTGTGACAATACAAGTGCTATAAACATTTCAAAAAATCTAGTGATGGACTCAAGAACAAAGCATATTTCAATAACATATCATTTCTTGAGAGAGAAGGTTGCAGAGAACGAAGTGAAACTTGAGTATGTGCTTGCTAAAGATTAGATTACAGATATATTTACTAAGGCTCTACCTAAGGATACTTTTGAGTATCTCTGGGAGAAGTTAGGGGTCATTGCCCCTCTTGCTTTGAACTAAGATGCATAAGGAGATGCATCAGTCCAGTTGTGCTCAAGGATTTACTCTTTGATCTGGATTGATGTTGGAGGCTACCCCTCAGGGGGAGTAGGTAGTAGCTTTTGATGTTTGTTGTTGATAGAAGCAGTAAGTGTTGGAGTGTACTCCTCAGGGGGAGTATTCAAAGTAGAGTAGTGTAAGAGAAGTTGTTTTTATCAAAGGGGGAGAATGTAAAGTGTCTTACCCTTTTCCATTAATGTCAAAGGGGGAGAGAGGCACGTGAAAAATAGTTGGAGAGAGAGAGAAGCATGTGAGACCCTGGAAGAGAATGAATGGCTTTAGGGTGAGAGAAAGTGGTTCAAGACAGAGATGCAGATGTTAAAGAAAGCAAACAGTTAGGGGGAGAGATGTGCAAGAAAAAGAAAGAGTAAAAAGCTTATTTCAGAGCTTGTCTTGATTGTTTTTCACATCATGTGTTGCCATCAATGACAAAGGGGGAGATTTTTGCAAGTATGAGCAGTAAGTGTTGTCATTGATGTCAACACCTAAGTCTATTCGTTGATTAGTGTTTGGGAGACTGTTATAGATGTTGTTGCTATTGCAGAGTGTGAGCCTACTGGTTAAGTTTCCTTGGTGTAGTTTCTTTGAGAAGAAGTTGAAGGTGCTTAGAATAAGTTCTTGATGTCGAGTTTCCAAGTGCTTTTGAGAAAATTTGTTCTCAAGAGGAAACAATGTGTTGCAATATTGTTCTAGCTTACAGAACAATGCTAGTATTTTGCTCTGCATTTCTCCACTATTGAAAATATGCTTATGCGATTTGGAGGTGATGTTCAGGGATGTTCAAAGTTGCTATGTTTCAATTTTTAGGTGTTGATTTGTTGTATAGAGAAAGTTGTGTTCACCAGAGTGTGGACAATGCTTATGAGTTGTGTAAAGGTGACTGGGAGAAATTGTTTTGCTCCACATTCCTCTGTAGTTGTGTTTCTTGGTTTGTGGTTCTAGATTTATGTTTGTAATGCATATATCTTTCTTCATTTCAAGTGGTTCATGGTTTGGTACTCCGCAAGCTATCTTTCTCAAGTTGCAGTTGTTGTTAGTGTAGTTCAAGTGTTCCAGTGAGAAGATTCTTTAAGTGAGAGTTGTTGAAGTTGTTGCGGAAGTTTTTGCTAGTTTTCAATGCTTGTGGATGTTTCTAGATCATGCTCATGCTTGGTGTTTTCTCTGCTAGTTTTCTTTTTGATCTTGTTGAAGCGTGTGCCTAAAGATCCCAGTGTCAACACTAGTTTTGGCTGACCTGGTTGTTTACACTCTTTGCAGTTGTACTTCAGAATTTGTAGAAGCATGGGAGATTGGATTTAGGTTCCTACTAAGGTGTGGTGTGGTCCACATCATTCATTTCCACCGTGAGAATGTTTAGGTCCAGACCTAATTTGAATTTAGTTAAGTTTGAAGGTTGGAGTGAGCAAAAGGTGTCTAGAATTCTTTCAGAGATGTTGCGGATATTGTGAGTGTTGGTATGGTGGATTTCCTATTGCTTTGAGATATCTTCTCATTGTAACTTTCTTTTTCTATCTTCTTTTATTTTCGGCAGTGAGCCCCTTTTGGCAGTGAGCCCTTTTGGTAGTGAGCCTGTTGTAGTGAGCATTTCTTTGGACAATGAGTCCTTGAGTAGTGAGCCTCCAGAAGTGAGCCTTGTTGTAAATTGTTGATATCATTTATATTGTGAGCTAATCCTCACCGTGGTTTTTCCCTTCTTGGGTTTTCCATGTAAATCTAGTGTATGTATTTATGGTGTTGATGTGTTTAAGTTTCTGTTATATGCCTTTATGGATAATCACACTAACAGATTGATGGATAATTAAGTTGTTGATGCAGAGTAGGAGTGGACAACTCCAAAAAAATTACAAACAACCAATCCTTCAATCTTTCAAACATCCAATGGTGGGTTTTTTCCTCACAAGCCTTCATTCTCCTAGTAGCCTTTCAAAACTGGGTTTTCAAACATAACTTTTAGAGTAGACATGACCTTCAAAATGTAAATACACTTTCAAATACCCTTTTCACCATTTATAAACATATCCCAAAATTAGATAGGGTTCCTTTGTACAAAATGGTCAAAAACTTACTATATTTTTTCTTGACTAGGCTTAAAGTGGGACAGCAATTCGGCCTTTTCCACCATAACTTTTGAAGAAAACACAAGATTCAAAATCTAAAAGCATATTTAGATACCCATTTGGCTCTTCTACAACATATCCAAAACTTGGCCTGGGTTGTTTTGGTACAAAGGGTTTCAAAATTTGACTGTCCTATTTCTTAAGCCTAAAGCATGGTAGCAGCAAATTGGGTTTTTTGGCCATAATTTTTAGTGCATGTAGGATATAAAGAATGTAAACATGGTTTTAGACACACATTTGGGCTTTGTACAACATACCTCAGAATCAGGGGTGGTCACTTTGTACGAAACTCTTCAAAACTTGGTTTGTTTGCTCATTATTACCCTAACTAGGGTTTCAAACCTGTTTGCAGTAAAATGGACATAACTCCCTCAAAACACAATGAAATTGAGTGCAACAAAAATAAGTAGAAATTAGATTCAATTATATTTATTTCCAATTAGTCTCACACCATGAAACAACCATACAAATCTGTATCATTCACTAGAATGGAGAAAAATGTTTCAAAATGCAAAAAATAGAGATGTTTTATTACTCCAACTTCAAGATTTTCAACAATCACCATCTCCAACCACCTCTCCTCCTTGTGTTTGACCTTACAAAGCCTTTTTAAGGAATTTCCAACTATTTCCAAATGGTTACAACCAACTTTTCAAGTTATGACTATTCATCTTCCCACATTGGCAACAAAAGCAAAAGTTGTTTTGTACAACTTGATAACATTCAACAACCTTAACATTTTTTACATTTGCACACAAACTTAACACCTATTGACCCAAACTAGACACCAACACATTTAAAATGGTCTTATTAGACCTTATTACATATTAAGAACTCAAACAAAACTAAAATGCCCATTTTGAACCTACTAAACCTAGGGTGCTCCTGCACCATACTCCCGAGGAAGAAAGATTCAAGCTCCGCTTGAATGGAGAGAAGCAACATGAGAACTGTGTTTGAAATCTCTTGACTGATGTTTTTAGATCCCTACATATTACCTTCTTTGAAATAGACCCATGCTTGCTTCATCTTGACTGTAGGTTTCTTGAACACTTGGCAAAGGTAGCTACATAAACTATGTTGCAAGTCACCTTCCAGAGATACTATGTGCAATGACAAATAGAATTGATTAGTCTTCCCATCAGGTTGATGATACTCATCCTCCTTCACATGGATGATAACAATGGTAGCATTGTCCTTTGAAACTATTTGTGTAAAACCATCACCGGTTATGACTTATTTTCCCTTCTTCTCACACTCTCTCAGTGACCTTGTCAACATGGCAACATCTGATTGAAGTAACTTGGTCTGCAAATCCACAATAGCAACTTGATCTTCCCCATCAACATCCCTCTCTTGCTCAACTTGTACATTAAAATCTAATTCACTTGCTTCAAATAACTTAAAATGATTGATCCTTTGCATTGGTAATAAAGAGGGTGAAGACTCATCCACAACTCTGTTCATATTATCCTTCAATACCTCCTGAACTTCCCAAGGCAATTCTTCAATGCTTGTTGATGTCAAGACAGTCCTAGGCTTGGTCACCATTGTATTACTTACCTCTTCCTCTTTCTTAGATGGTTGTTGCTCTTCCTTCATCAATGAAGATTCTTCAATGTCTAGTTCTGCTATCTTCTCCTGCATCCTTCTCTTATGAATGATCTCCTTGATGGGTCATTTTACCTTCTTCCTTATTAGTAAATGCCAACTTTTTTCTTGGTTTGCTCTCTCAAGCAACTGCTGCATCTCAAGTTTCATTCTTTCTTGAATTTTTTCCATTTTTTCCTCCATTTGTTCCAAGGCTTGTGTCAAATCTTCTATCTCTTGCTCAGTATCAATTTGCTTTACTTTCTCATCCTTCTTATTTATCTCAAATTTCTCTTTTCTTTTCTCTTGTTTCTTGCTTAGTACCTCCTTACTCTGCAAGTCTCCACGAACTAATCTTCTCAACATTTCCATTCTTCTTTCTTAAGCAAGTCTCTTTCACCTTGCTTCTTCTCAATGCTTCTTGTCTTTGTGATACCTCACCTTAGGCCCCTTTCTTTTCCCTTGGCCTAGTCTTTTGGTATCTAGGCTCTTCTCTTCAACCTGTAAAAAGATAATACACAAACTCCAAAAAAACTTATTTTGCCCACATTTTCAAGCTTTGATACCAATTTGATGCAGAGCATGGGTGGACAACTCCAAAACAATTACAAACAACCAATCTTTCAATCTTTCAAACATCCAATGGTGGGTTTTTCCTCACAAGCCTTCATTCTCCTAGTAACCTTTCAAAACTAGTTTTTCAAACATAACTTTTAGAGTGGACATGACCTTCAAAATGTAAAGACACTTTTAGATACCCTTTTCACCATTTATAATAATATCCCAAAATTAGATAGGGTTCCTTTGTATGGAATGGTCAAAAACTTACTGTCCTCTTTCTTGACTAGGCTTAAAGTGGGACAACAACTCGACCTTTTCCACCATAACTTTTGGAGCAAATGCAAGATTCAAAATATTAAAGCATATTTAGATACCCATTTGGCTCTTCTACAACATATCCAAAACTTGGCTAGTGTTGTTTTGGTATAAAGGGTTTCAAAATCTAATTGTCCTATTTCTTGAGCCTAAAGCATGGTAGCAGTAAATTGGGTTTTTCGGCCATAATTTTTAGTGCAAGCATGATATAAAGAATGTAAAGATGGTTTCAGACACCCATTTGGACTTTATACAACATACCTCAGAATCATGGGTGGTCACTTTGTACAGAACTCTTCAAAACTTTGTTTGTTTGCTCACTATTACCCTAATTAGGGTTTCAAACCTGTTTGCAGTAAAATGGACATAACTCCCTCAAAACACAATGAAATTGAGTGCAACAAAAAATAGTAGAAATTAGATTCAATTATCTTTTATTTTCAATTGGTCACATGCCATGAAATGATTGTATAGGTCTGTACCATTCACCAGAACAGAGATGTTTGATTACTCCAACTTCAAGATTTTCAACAATCACCATCTCCAACCACCTCTCCTCCTTGTGTTTGACCTTACAAATCCTTTTTAAGGAATTTCCAACTATTCCCAAATGCTTATAACCAACTTTTCAAGTTATGACTGTTCATCTTCCCACATTGGCAACAAAAGCAAAAGTTGCTTTGTGCAACTTGATAACATTCAACAACCTTGACACTTTTTACATTTGCACACAAACTTAATACCTATTGACCCAAACTAGACACCAACACATTTAAAATGATCTTCTTAGACCTTATTACATATTAAGAACTCAAACAAAACCAAAATGCCCATTTTGAACCTACTAAACCTAGGGTGCTCCTACACCAGTTGTTGATTTGAATATTTGTGTGGGTTCAAGGTTTTAGCTACAACTGATTCACCCCCCCTCTCAATTGTCTTCTATGTTCCAACAGATTCCATGAGAAATTGTAATTGTTATAGGGTAAACTCATACCTCTCCTCCATGTTCCTAGCGGTAATGCTAGACCTTAATGAGGAAAAATCCACTATCAAGAAGATGATGGAAGAGTTCATGGAACCAGATTTTAGAGGTGGTTGGCAAGTGGTGGTAGGAGTGGAGAGATATGGGATTGGGGTGCCGTTTCCAGAAGACTTCCATAGAGTAAATTTTGCAAGGGACACAGTGCATTGGTGACTTTTTGTTATAGAGCCGAGGGAGGATAAAATTGTGGGTTGCCGCCGCAGAGCAGTGAAGGGCATTGCTTTCCTTAAGAAACTTGCAGGTCTTGAGGTGGAGTATGATTGGATGAAGGACTTGCTATATCACTACTATGTAGAGGATGAGAATGCCTGAAGTGGAGAACCTGTGGACTTTTAATCTTTCTATTTATACTGCAAATACTCTAAGGAATAGCGGATATGAATAGATAGATAAGTAGAATAGAAGCTGGTGGCAGGGTTAGGGATAGGATTTACATGGTATTTTGTTTAAACCCTAGTTTTATGTTTATAAATTGTAATGTTGAACTCTTATGTTTTGTTGAATTTGGTTAAAAGTATAATACAAAGGGAGATGACCCCATGTCAGAGTTTACCAAGCAAAAAAATATATCAATAATCATGATAATAATATTAGAGAGGAAAGGTTTATATGGAAAGAAGAATGTGGTGAGTGGAATGTTTGTTTCATAAAGAGTAAACTAATGCATATGAAGAGAAGGGAAATATAATCAATACAAGGATAAAATAATATAACTAGTGTGAGGAGAAAGGACTGTAATTGGTACAAGATGAAAACACATGATTTAAGGTCTAGCTTGCTCTGTTGCTAAGAATCATGAAAAATCATTTGGTAAAATGAATCACTTGTACTAGTGTACTCTATTTCTATGTGATTCAAAGATTTGGTAAAATCTAGAATCACTTGGACTAGTATGCTCCATTGCTAGGTGATCTATTGTGGTAGATCAGATTACCATGTTGATTAGTCACTACATTGCCTATGCTTTAATTTGGAAAGCATATTGATAGTTTACATAATTAAGGGCCTCTTTTATTGTTACCTATAATAGGTTGAGAGGTAAGAATAAGAAGAAATGAATATTGGATTTCAGAATGTGAGATGCCCCAGAAAATGGGTGAGAGATGTTTACAAAAAATTGTGATAGAGGTTAGAAGAGAAGTACATATAGTTGTAAGAAGGAGAATGTGAAAAACTTTTGGAATTGTGGTTATGGGAAGTGATAGTATCTTGAAAAGTATAAGATATGGAATAATGTAGAGTGTAGATCCACATGGAAGAAATCATGTGAAAATTAGAGTTACAGTTTGAAAGTTATAACAATTTTCACAAAAGGGGTAGTAGAAAAGTTTTAGAAAATTTTAGTATTTAGAAAGTTTAATTTTTAGAAAATATAAGTATGAAAATTGGAAAATTTAAAATTCATTTTTTACTATGAAATATTTGAAAAATAGAGCACTTTTTAGAAAATTTTGAGCCAAAGTGCCTTAGAGACACGAGTTCTAGCCCACTAGATTGGATTGACTTTGAGAGCTCATCGTATAGGGTGTGTAGATGAGGGAGGTATGCTCAAAAAGATGATTTTTTAGCATTTTATAGAAATATAAATAAAGAGGGGCCCATGGATCATGCTAGGATCCTCATAGTGCACTAACATCCATGGGATGTGCTAGCATTTGTAAGTCATGCAAATGTCCATTATATGTGCAATGGTCCCATAGATGTGTAGACATCCAAAATATATGTTGGTGTCTACAAAATTCATAGGTGTCCCAATGCACTAACATCTAAGAAGAAATATGAAATGAAGTGGAACAGGGAATAGAAGATGAAGGAAAGAATTGTGTGGACATGAAACTTGTTATGAGAAATGAATGTTTTTAGAGAGAAGTTTGAAGAAGTGTTGTTTTTATTTTGTAGAACACACCCAAGCTACAAGAGAGGTTAGGAGTTAGATGCTCAATCTACTAGGGTCATGAGTGTAGGAGCTCACACCTAATGTATGACTAAACTATGTGTGTACACTATGCTCGTTATGAGTTACAATGAGCATATGCTCATGGAACTGATGGAGATATGGGATCCAAATGCGTACATGAGATCATCTTGTAGATGGGAGTAGATGAACTACATGCATATGTTTAGATGAACTACTTATTACTTCCCCTTATTAATGGACCAGATACTTGGTTCATACAGTGTTAGCCTAAGCCCCTTAGTTCTTGAGGATGATATTAATTGTGGTATGAGCACCTGTGACAGCTATGATCTTACCCTGATGTGATTGTCTTAGATAGGATGCCACCCCCCACTGGTGTTCTGACATAGTGCTGGTGAGGATGTTGTGTCATTGATGGTAGCGAGCCGAGCTCAAGAACACGATGCCACATATAGAGATATGTGACAACGTAGTATATATGTTGTGTTCCTACTTGTGCTGAGAGGAGTGGTTGCTTGCACAAAGTAGAGGGTTCACTCAAGAGGGTTTTGATTCTGATCGGTTGGCATGTGAGTGGAACCTAGCCATATGCACCTCTGGCTTGGTGTGTTGCCACACGTGCTTTCTCTATGGCTATGCACTATGCGGGATGTTCCTATGAGTAGGACTTTGCCATGCGATATTCGGCCATTGCGTGCTTTCTTCGCTTAGCGTATACCATGCACAGTCACGCCACATGAGGTATGTGACCTGGGAGTTTTGGCATAGTACTTTTCCATGTGAGGGTTGCGTGAGTTGGTCACACCCACATGAGGGACTGTTGAGATAGTCACGCTTGTTTTCCTCCTTCCTCGTGTGGTGACTAGCGATAGTCACGTAGTGATGTAATGTGTATATTTCAAAGATTGTGAATCTTCTTTTCAGTTATTGGTGACTTTTACTATATTTGTGTGGAATAGCACTTTGGGTTATCTTTCTTTTATTCGTTTAGCCACGGATGATTTTCTTGACATGTAACTCTTGAGGTTACATTTGATTTATTGTTAAAACTATGCGTATTTTTCATTTTTTATTGTTGGAATTGGGATTTACTCTTCCTTATTTATATTTTGGTGGCTAAACTCATTGACTTTTCTATTTTCAAATGCTGGTCTTTTGTTGTGATGTGATTCCTCATCGGGTATGGTGAGATCCACCTGTTTGAGTGTATACGAGGAAGCAGACGTAGGGAAACCCTTAAGGATGGGGTTATGTGTGAGTTGTTCTAAGCTCTAATTCACTACCTTCCTATTGATTGAGTATCTCTTGGAGGCTAAAACCCTTACACAAACAAGAGATATGTCATTGTGGCTTGTATGGAAGGGCTCACTAGGTGGGTCAATGCCATCAAGAGACATGGTTATTGGATATGGATATTGGACATGGTTATTGGTTATGGACTCATGGATATGTTGGATATGGATGGTACTACGACATCCACGTGAACCTCAGATGTAGCCTTGTGATGTGAATGAGTATGTATATGTGGGTTGTACAATTTGTCATGTATGTGGTTGCATATTAAAATATAGTAGAGAACAAAATTACATCATTATGCCTTGCTTGCTATGAAATTAGAGGTTGAGATTATGTATATGCATGTATGTGTGCTCCATCTTATAGATAGCTACATATGAAAAGTTAAAGAACTAGAAATTTTGTATATTAAAAGCACATTTTGCTGCAAATTACGAGAAAATTGTGTGGTTTATGCTAGAATTACATGCTTATATATTCTTATATATTCTTATCATTGCTTTCGGATGATCATGGACAAGAAAGGGATGATGTCGTAACACTCGTATCTGGGAGGCTTACGATGTCATGACCCTCTTCCTGATGACCATTGATGCTTCAGCTATTATATGATATATACACATGTGCTTTGACGTGTGCTTGGAGTGTTACAAGTACTGAGTATCATCTCCACCTGGATTCACAGGCCCGAGCATACTCATATTCCCCAATGGTGGTTATTGGAGATAGTCACAGGCCCTGTTCCCTACCCTAGCCACTATACCCTACTAGTGTAGTGTTCCCGTGTTGTTGTCTTATCATCCGGTTACCTAACGGTAATGTCTGGATTGCCCCTTATGGTCATGTGTAGTTTGCTAGTGCGGTGGTTGAGGCTTTTCTCCTTGGTTTCTGTTGATTGTTCGATGTGGTTTCCTTGGCATCATTCTTTATTTTGATTAGAGAAAATTATTTTATGCAAATGTATATTTTGTAGGAATGACTGCCTTGCCTATTCTTTACCCATGTTCTAGGATTGATTGCATGTATTTGTCCATGTGATAACCTTTTTTTTTAAATTGTATCGAGTTTCATGGACTAGTGTGTGCTTTGGCTAGATCTTAGCAGTTGTAGGCTTCTTGGAGTAAGCCAAGTCCTAGGGGGTAGGATGTAACAACCCTCCCTTTACCATATGATGGCTCTCTAAATGGGGTGGATGGAAGAAATATCTTTGGTGTCAGTTGGAAATTTAATGGTTTTGGCAGAGAATGGGGCAGTGTGTGCAGAGTTTGGTGGGGAGCGACTGTAGAAGAAAAGGGAAGTGGGTGAAAGTGTTTAAGGCAAGAAAATATCTAGCTGATAGGGGAGAGAGCTGGTGGGAGGTGAAGTCAACCCACATAGAAAAAAGGATGGAGTAGACTACGGGGGATACTCTTGAAACTTTGGGGGCAGACAAAGAAATCTACATCAAAAGGCAGAGGAGGCAAGGGTGCAGCTGTGGAGTTTGGCTCTACATCTGCCATCACATTGTCCTTCCCGCACCTAGTTTGTGCTTCCACATTTTTGCATGGATGTCTACCAGAGCATTTCCAACTATAAGATCTGATAGAAATCTGCCTTTTATTATGTGTAAATGGATGTCCTTGCCCGGTTTGAAAGGTACCATTTTGGCTAGGTAGTTAGGATGTTGGCTAAGGTTGTGGAGTCTAGCTTTACAACTGCCAGCTGCATCACTTAAAAGTTTCTAAAGACATTTAAAACAAATCCATTTTGTGCATCTCCTACAATCATTGCCATTCATAAGGCTGCACATCTTTTAGGCATTCTGCGAAATAGGAGGATGCTGGCAATGTCATCCCATGAGATGATACCGTTCTGAAGCATTCTGTCAAACAGAATAGTAAACATAGGAAAAAGAAAGGGAAAATGGTTGAAAGCAAATCACTCAGGTGAGCGTATCAAATTGAAAGATCTGAGGTGATCTGAAGGGGAGTACAAATAGAAAACAAGAGAATCATCCTCGAAGGAATAGATCCATAGTCGTGGAGGAAATCTTCATTTTTAAAAGGTATTTGCATCACTTCCTTGTTTTTTTTCTAGCACAAAAGCTAAAATACCTTGATACAATTTCATTAAGCACAGAAAAAAAATTGAAACCCCATTTCTGCCTTTAAAAAAAAAGAAACATGCCAAAATCCATTTCAATGCAAGATATCTACGTTGTCTCTTTCCTTGGATCATTGTTAACTTGCAGAGCTATTCCCTTAACGATTTGGATAAAAGGGTTCGATCTTATTGAGAATATATGGAGAGCAGCCATATAAAACTAGGACGCCATGATAAAGATTGAAGAGATCTGTAGACACCCTAAAATGACCAAGTCGTCGCATCACTTGCATTTCGTCATTTCTTCCTAATCACTTGCATTTCGTCATTTCTTCCTAATCACCTGCATTTCAACGTTAATTAAATAATCTAATTATTTAATTAATTTCATCAAATTCTTCTAAATCACATACTTTCAACATTAATTAAATAAATTCCCTTTATTTAATTAATTAAATCAAATTCCTCTATATTCTTCCACAATTAAATAATTTTAATTATTTAATTAGATCATTATCTTCTTTCCAAATTTCACATCCACATTAATTAAATAAACCCAATTATTTAATTAATTCAACAAATCCTCTCAATCCTCTAAAAATAAATAAAATCAAATATTTTATTTATAAAAATCTGTTCTTCCAAAATCATGCACAACAATTAAATAAATTTATTTATTTAATTAGCTTTTAAAATCTTCTAAATTAAATAATTCCAATTATTTAATTATTTCTTCCAAAATATCTTCTCTAAATTTAAATAAATCAATTATTTATTTAAATTTCTTTTTCTTCTAATTTGAATTATCTCTAATATAACTCAAGCTTTCTATATTTAATAAAGTAAAATATCTTCTTTTCTCATGCAAATCTCTTCTTCTTGTTTTAAATCACTTAACTGATTACTTTTTTCTTTTAATTGATTTATCTCTTCAGTTAACTTATTCTTCTATTCTTGATAGCTCCTCTCATGCAAAAGCAAGCAAGACACATGTCTTCTTCTCATTCGTTGCACATTCCTCAACTTATCTCCTCCGTTGATTCTTCTGAATTATCTGGACCCTTGATTGATCTTCCTTGAAACCTATATAAACCCCTCTCATCTCCTTCATTGAGTCTCTCTCTTCGATCGTATTCTCAGGCATACTTAATAGAGCTTTGAACATACAAAACACGTCGATTGAGCACTATCACGATCTTTTGACATTGATCTCTTGAGCACACTACTTGCTTGTTGTAGCTATGGCTTTGCAACTTCATTGAGCAATCCACATTCAATCCAAAGGAGACAATACAGATTTCGGTAAAAATCTTTATTTCATTGATTATTTGTCATGGCTTTTATTTAAATTCATTTTCTTTATGTTATTGGGTTCTTTGATTTTATTTAGTTTTTATTTAATCAATTTTTCCTCATACACGTTCTGGCATGCTCGGTGGGACCCACTAATCCCTTTGTTTCTTTGAGAAATTATTTTTTTTGAAGTCACAGTACGGCACAGCGCAAACGACACCTCACAGCGCTCTTGGCAGGATCTTTGAGCAGTTCTGGAGGCACAGTCAGGCGCTCTTGGAGGCACTGCGGTGCTTTCGGCAGCGTAGCACAGCGCTTTTGGCCTGACAGAATGGCGCTTCCGGTAGTATTATACAGCGCTTTTGGCTAAATTAGGTTTTTTACTTTGTTCAGTGTCTTGCAGGATTTTCACGCTATCTATCTTATCAATTTGTCTGACAAGCTGTTGTATTTGTCAGACAAACCTATTTTTTGACATCCTAAGCAGATTTATTTAGGAGTACCTTCATTTGTTGTGTTAATCTTTGGTGTTGTTACAGCTTCTGAGTTTCCCAGATTGCAGAACACAGATCTCTCAGCTACCATTTTCTCAGAGCAGTTAATCAATCATGGAATTTTACTTTAGATCTGATTATTTTGGAAAAGTTCCCCTTTTTATGATCTGAGACAGCGCGGCGCTTTTGGCTATATATTATCACGCGTTTGGTAACACAGCTCCATGCTTCTGGTTATTTGTCGGCGCGCCTGATAATATTCTGCATCGCTTCTGATCTGCATCACAGCGCCCTAGAAAACACAGTGCAGCGCTTCTGGTTATTTTGCTGCGCTTTTGGTAATATTCTGCATTGCTTTAGGTCTCTGTCACAGCGCTTTTGAAAAATAGTAAGTCGCTTCTGGTAATATTGTGCAGCGCTTTTGGTCAAAGTTGATTTTTGGTTAACTTGTGAATTTTTGGTGGAACTAACTCACTTGTTGCAGCTTCTTATTACTCACACAGAGCCAATAGGTGTTTTCTTAACATGTTCATGCAGGACGAGCATTGAAGACCTCTTTGATTTATCTCACTAGGTCTTAGAAACACATTGCATGCTTAAAAGGATAATTGAGCAAATCTGTTCTTGCAATCTAAGTCTTAGGAACATACTGCTTTTCTTAAGGGACAATGGACATGTATGAACAAACACCTCAATTTTCTAAACGACAATGGACATGAATGCCAAACACTTCATTTCATAAAGGACAATTTACAACTACAATCGTGTGTGTGCCTAGCTTGGTTGCACCTTATTTTTTCTTATAACGGGACAATTGAACCTTTGTTTGACGTGCTTGCTCTTACTTTTTTTGTACTTCCTTTAGAAGGGCCTGCTTTTGGATTGCACTTCATCCAAAAGGGACGACCCTAAGTGGAGTTTTCCTTTGAACCACTATATAAGAGGGATAAGGCAAAAGCGAAGTCCTAACCGACGTCAGCCTTACCTTGTGGTGCCAAACTAAAAAGAGGTGTACTAGCTCTTTGTGGAAACGATTTTCACATTGAGCAAAGTGTTTGAAACTCTTAGTAGGATTGGTTAAAGCTTTTAGTAGCTTGTTGCATTGCTCGTAAGGCGTTGGTCCCTCAAAGTCACTAAGAACCATTTTAGCTAGAGACTACCCGACCTACCTCTGAACATTGCGGTAATCATCAGTGCAAGGGAAATTGATTTAAACCCTTAAGATACTCACCATTGGCTCCCTTGAGAAGAGATAGTATTCCCTTGGACATAAAGCTCTTGTGACCTACTTGAGCTTTCCAAGGGGAGGGTGAGATATCCCTACCTATCGTCTCTCGCAAAGATACTAAATATCTGACACCTTTATGGAATGATATTTTTATCGACGGAGTATTAAGCTGTGAGCTAATCTACTGCAATGAAACCTTGTCTCTAGGGATAAAAAGTGCTTGTTATTGATTGCAATTGTCTTAGACCTGTGGAAACATTGGGCTTGTTTGGAGCCTTGAACACACACTATCTATTGTGTCAGTCCTTGTGCTTTTTTGACCACTTGTTTGCTGTGTTTTCTCTTGCCAAACCAATCCAATCAGAAACAGAAAAATTTTGCCTTTGAAAAACATCAGACACTACTTCAGTGCCCCTGGTATTATAGCAGCTCGCCTTTGGTAATATAGTAGATCGCCTTTGGTCAGCAGTAACCCGCCTCTGGCAAAACTCTACTTCAGCGCCCTTGGTATAATAGTAGCTCGCTTTAGGTCACTGTAGCTCGCCTTTGGCATAGCAGTAACTCACTATTGGTAGCTCAGTCCGTCGCCTCTGGTCCACAGTAGCACGCTTTTGGTAGCATAGTCCTGCGCCTCTGGTCAAACAGTATAGCGCTTTTGGTCCAGTACTTTGTGCATCAGAAGTTTGTCCATTTCTTAAAGCATCTCATAGATTCCCAGCATTACATTGTGTCCTAGTGTATCCCATGGTCACCACTAGGCTACAGCAAACTATGAAATCCAAGCAAGTTATCCCTAAAAAGCGCAAGTCACCTCCTCGCACACCACAATCAGGTCATCTCAACATTACTCCCAAGGTGACTCCTAGTACACCCGCGGCAAAACCAAACAGCTCTCCAAACATGCCGCACATAGATGAACCAAGCAATCCTCATGAGGATAGAACCCCTTTGATAAATGCGCCTCAGTATACCACAAGCTTGCCTCCGGATTTTGTCCCACAAGGTTATATCGTAGATCAAACCCCATCTCAAGAAGAGCGACACTTTGAAATAGGTCAATCCTCTCAAGAAGATGGGCAAGATCTTGATGAATTTATACAAGATCCTAGAGCTATAGCTGCCTTTGATAAAATCCTTAGTGAGAACCAGGATCATTTCTTTCGCTTGCTTGCAAAGCAAGGTGCCAAGTTACCTCTAGATTTTGATGTGTCCACTCTCAAGGAGAGCAACAACGCCTAAGAAGCCATACAAGCGGTGCAAACCATGTCCATGGTAACTACGCCCTTACCTACTCAAGGTTCGCAGTATAGGAATCCCCTTTTTCAAGACCCAACAGGGGAGAGGCCCATATCACCGCTTTTGACTCCTATGGAGATTTATCAAAACCAACAAGAAACTCTCCAACGTCAAGTAGAGTTAGCTAAGCAAGCCACCTTAGCTCGATCAAATGTGCAACCTCCTCCTAAAGTGTCCACCCCAATCGCAAGTGGAATCTTGGTTACCCCATCACGCGTAGGTTTCCCACCCAATTACAATCTGGGGAACACTTATGTAGCCATGCAACAAGGGTCTCAACAAATGCCACCTCCTATATCATCACACCTACATGTCTCTCAACCAATTAGAGTCACGCATCCCCAACCACAACATTCTTCTACTCTCGTCCTCAAGCAGCCCCAACCACAACATTCTTCTACTCTCATCCTCAATCAACCCCAACCGTCGCAAATCACTTCTACCTATGTTCCTCCTCCACAACATTCATCCTCGCTCAACTTCTTTCATACATTGCCTAGCCACTCTCAACATTCCCAACATCAGGTTTCCCAAAGCTATGTGCCACCATCACAACCTAATCAAACGCACTTTAGCTTTCCTCCCTCCAATACTTTTTTTCAACCATCGCAAAGCCAACATTCTTACCTAGCGCCACCTCCACCTCTGCCTAATCAAGGCCTCCAATTCCAACCCAATCTGAACCAATCGTACAACCCATATGATCCCAATCAATCTTATGACCCTTATAATACCAATGTGCATGGCTTACACTATAATCTTCCATACGGGCAACACCAACTGCTTTTTGGACAACAGGAGATGTTACCAACCCCTCCCACGACTATGGAGCTAAAGATCACAGAAGTTCAACAGCAGCTATCTGATCTTACGTTTGGCCACACCAAAAAGACCTTCTCTTTAGAGGAAGTGTGTCCTTATCCTTTTGATCGGTCGTTACCAATGATCCCTTTTCCTCAAAATTTTACTATTCCCAAGTTCGATAAGTACAAAGGAAAAGGTGACCCAAAAGACCATCTTAGGGAATTCTATCTCGCTTGCTTCGAGGTCTCTCATAACGACACATATCTTATGCATCTTTTTCCTCGCAGTCTTGGAGGTCAAGCAATAGAATGGTTCTCACACTTACCTACGGGTATCAAGTCTTTCAACGAGCTAGCAGAGAAGTTTGCCACCCATTTTTCTTACAACGCAGAGCATGAGATTTCCATGATGGACCTATGCAACAATAAACAGAAAAATGGTGAAACTTTCATTTCTTTCCTTCAACGATGGAGGCAAATGGCTAGTAAATTCCCTTTCAAGATTCTGGAGAAACAGCTTGTTAGCATATTTGTGCAGAACCTCAACCAAGAGTTAGGTTTCCATTTGCAAATTCTTAGTGCTACAACCTTCGATGAAATCACATACAAGGGTATCAACATTAAGAAGGCCCTCATTGCTAAGGGTGTGGTAAAAATCTTTAAGGAGACGAAAGATAGTACTTCTCATCAACAGTCGAACGATAAACCCAAATATTGGAACAAGAACAAAAACGTGGTCAACGATGGGGTGGTCGATACTAAGCATGTCCAAACGTTACAAACACCACTGCAACTCTCCAAACCAAGTCAAGCTCCACCTCAACAACAGCAGCAACAAAGGCAGCCTTATCCCAACCAACAGCAACGACAACAAGAGCGGCCCCAACAAGATTACCCTCCGCGACGTCAATTCACTCCCTTGGGAGTGCCCATCGAATCGGTCTTATAGCAAGCTTTGCAGAAAGGGCTCATCACCTTACCTGATGCCCCCCCATATGGAGAACCTATCTACAAAACTGCACGTTACAGAGACAATGAGTATTGTGAGTTCCATAGGAGCAAAGGGCATAGAACTGCGTCTTGCATGAAGCTTAAGCACCTCATCCAAAACCTCATCGACGGTAATCAAATCACTTTTGAGGATGAATCACCAGCACAACACACGAACAAGGATCTCGATATGTACAAGGAACCATTCCCTCATCACGGTCCACCTCCTCCTCAGGATAGAGGTAAAGGTATCAATCACGCTTCCACGTCTTTCGATTCCATTGTAGGTCATTTTGAAGAGAGTCGAGTGTCTACCCTCACCATCAAAGGCAAATCTATGGATTGTGCTGTTACTACTCGTCGAGGTCATGTCACTATCCGTGCACCTACACCTAGGCTTCCGGTTCAGTCTGATTATAATCTTGTCGAACATCTAGGGAGAACACCAGCACAGATCTCTATTTTGGACCTTCTACGGTCATCACCTGCACATAGAGTGGTGCTAGAAAAAGCCCTCCAAGAGTCTTCCGTTCCTAACAACATAGTAGTCACAGATTTCCAAGCTATAGTGGGTAATATTGCTTCGCCTTACAACGTGGTCTTCTCTGAGAAAGACCTCCCCTCCCACGATCCTTGTCACAACGATGCCCTTCATATTGAAGTTCTCATCCATAAGCGCAAAATCAAATGCATACTCATAGATGGTGGTGCTGGTCTCAACATCTGTTCTTTAAAGTTACTAAAGCAATTGGGATACTCTGAGGATCATGTCAACACTGATCATAGTATTACAATCAAGGGGTATGATGATGCAGAACGCTATTCAGAAGGTGTTATTCACTTGCCTATACAACTGGGCCCAGTCATGCTTGAAACTAGGTGCCAAGTTCTTGATATTGAGCTGCCTTACAACATTATCCTAGGCTACCCATGGATCCATGTAATGAAAGCTATTCCCTTCACGTACCATCAGTCCCTCAAGTTCCCATACAATGGTACGGAGATCACCATCCCAGGAGACCCTAATCCTTTTGAATTTTGCCGTGTCCTCCAAGGAAGCTATAAGAATTGCAACCAAGTGCCTAAAAATGACAAAGCTCTTGAATCCCCTCTCTATGTTGACCCTAAAACTCTCACGCAAGCCTCTACAAGTGAACCTACACCCCTCCCCAAAATCACAGCTCACGTCCAAGATATAGGCTTTGGCACTTATGATATCTCAGAGTCTTGTTGTGTAGGGCGGATGCCTTTATCTCCAAAATCTTACGGCAAACCACCCATTGCCCAAGTAACCAAAAAAGCAGCTATTCATCCCCCAGGATTCCTAACCCAATTCCAACATGGACGGTTACTGGAAGAGGAAACTATTGAGGACATTTCTTCTTGGCTCTACAAGGAGAAAGAACCAGTCACGATACCAGTCAAGCAATATGGCAATGGCTTAAGGATAGTGAAAAACATGGGCTATAAAGGCAAAAGTGGCCTTGGGAAACAGAATCAAGGAACTATGGAGCCCATTGTGGTAACAAAGAAGCTAGACAAGAAAGGATTAGGATTTGGTAAGAAGGTGCCACGCGCCTTGGACATCGAGTATATCCTCGACGAGGTAGCTGACACTTTTCCCGCCGATACGACATCTATAGAGGATATCATCGATGACTCTTCCCTCCACATGACCAATCTATTCGCAAAATCCTCCATTTTTACACTATCCTCCATCTCTTTAACTTCCACCACCAGCACCCAGAATGTCACGCTTGTCTACCCTGAACTTATCGATTGGGACCAACAAGGGACCCCCGTTATAGATGTCTTTCAGAATGACGAAGCTTTAGCTGAGTTCATGGGACTTCAGGAAGGTATCCCTCTTGGTGATCACAAGGCAAGTTTTGTAATGGAACTAGAGCCCACGGCTTATTTTGGTGAGAATGCCAAATCCTCTAGTCGCAAAAGTACAAATAAAGAAAGATCTCTAGGTGAAAACCACACTGTGGCACCTCCTGATCCCAAAATAGTAAAAATAAAGGACGTATCCAAAGGTGAAAACCCAACTGTGGCACCTGAGGATGGAGGATTTGACCTTCCCTTACCATCTAAGTATCAAGAGAAATCAGCTCTCTCAGTGGAAGATTCTACAGAAATAAATCTTGGCATAGAACAAAATCCAAAGACAACATTCCTAGCAGCCTCCTTATCTGACACAGAGCACAGAAATCTTAACAGCTTCTTGCAACGAACCATCAACTTTGCATGGACCTATGCAGATATGCCAGGGCTAGACCCTAAGCTGGTAGTTCATTATCTCACAGTTGATCCCAAGGTGAAACCAGTCAAGCAGAAGTTGAGAAAAATGCACCCGCAGATAGCTCTCTTGGTGAAGGTGGAAATACAAAAGCTATTAGACGCAAAGTTCATACGACCAATTGACTATTCAGATTGGGTCTCAAACATTGTACCTGTGTCCAAACCTAATGGGTGCATCCACATGTGTAATGATTTCAGAGATCTCAATAAGGCATGTCCTAAAGATGACTTTCCACTACCAAACATTGACATTATAGTGGACTTAACAGCAGGTCACGAGATGCTTTCTCTCATGGACGGATTCTCAGGTTATAATCAGATAAGGATAGCTGAAGAAGACCAACATAAAATAACCTTTACTTGTCCTTGGGGTAATTATTGTTGGTGTGTCATGCCGTTTGGTCTGAAGAATGCAGGAGCAACCTATCAGAGAGCAATGACAGTGATCTTCCATGATCTGTTTCATCACATCATGGAAGACTATGTTGATGATATATTGGCTAAATCTTCTAGAGTGGATCACATACAGGTCTTAGGACAGATCTTCGACAGGCTTGAAAAATACCAAGTAAGACTCAATCCAAAAAAGTGTGTATTCGGCGTAACATCAGGGAAGCTATTGGGATACATTGTATCTCGTAGAGGCATCGAAGTAGATCCAGCGAAAGTAAAGGCTATAGTGGAGATGCCTCCACCAAAGAACCTAAAAGCATTAAGGAGCCTCCAAGGAAGGTTGCAGTCCTTCAGGCGTTTCATCTCACAGCTAGCAGATAAATGTCAACCCTTTCAACACTTGCTCCGAAAGGATGTTTCATTTCGATGGGACAATAAGTGTCAAGCAGCATTTGATCAACTTAAAGAGTATCTAGCTACACATCCTGTATTGGTTCCACTAGTTGCGGACAAACCTTTGATCTTATACATCTCCACTACAAATTCAGCCCTAGGGGCCCTGCTAGCACAGAATGATGACACAGGAAAGGAGCATGCAATTTATTACATTAGTAGAACCTTGGTGGGATATGAGCTCAATTATTCACCAATGGAAAGGGCTTGTTTAGCAGTAGTGTTTGCCTCCCAAAAGTTGCGACATTACATGCTGAACCAACACACAAATCTGATAGCCAAGATTGATCCCTTGAAATATCTACTAGCAAAAGCAGCTCTCACAGGCAGACTAGCTAAATGGGTTATGATCCTTAGTGAGTTCGATATTGAGTACATGGATCGTAAGGCAATCAAAGGACAAGCCCTCGCAGATCAACTAGTAGATGCACCTATGAAAGATACACATCCTATGGTAGCAGACTTTCCTGACGAGAATCTCTTCACTCTTGCTACCTCCATAATGTGGAAGTTGTACTTTGATGGTTCTTACACACAGCATGGATCAGGAGCTGGCATCTTATTTGTTACACCTTAGAATGACTACATTCCAAAGTCATATCGGCTAGCATTCCCTTGCACCAACAACATAGCCAAGTATGAAGCACTCCTTATAGGTCTCAATACAATAGTTCAATGGGATATCACAGAATTACAAGTATATGGAGACTCACAGCTAGTCATTCGCCAAGTCACAGATGAATACCAAACAAAGGATGAAAAGTTGGTCCCCTACAAACAACTAGTGGATGCCTACAAACCACATTTTTCTAGCATCACATTTGAGCAAATTCCAAGAGAGCATAACAAAGCTGCAGATTCTATGGCTTCTGTAGGGTCACTAATTGACATGCCTGCTAATACACAGAAGTGTGAATTCTTGATTGAGCAATTGTTGATACCAGCCGTCGATGTTCCAGTTACTGAAATCATCTGCAAACTTGTTGGTCCCAATTCCCCATGGTACGAAGATATCTATGAATACCTCAAGAACAATACCCTTCCCCTTGACCTATCATCCACTCAACGCAAAACCTTTATCCGTCGATCCTCTCGTTACATCATTCTGGGTGATACACTATATCGCTGGAGTCTCGATGGTATCCTCTTACAATGTCTTAATGCGGAAGAAGCCGAAGCTACCTTACGAGACATACACGAAGATGTCTGTGGTGCACATTCTACCGGTCCTAATCTTGCTAAGAAGATACTCAGAACCGGTTATTACTGGCCTACAATAGAGCAAGATGCTGCACAGTTTGCTAAGAAGTGTCTACAATGTCAGCAGCATGGAGATTTGATTCACGCACCAGCTCATGAATTACAACCTGTGACAACTCCATGGCCTTTTTCTCAATGGGGTCTCGACCTCGTAGGACAAATCCACCCTTCCTCCTCCAATGGCCACAAGTTTATCATTACCGCCACTGAGTATTTCATGAAGTGGGTGGAAGCCATTCCTATGACCTATATCACCGGTAAGCAAATAGCCAAGTTTATTCTAAACTACCTCATATGCCGGTATGGTATTCCCCAAGCCATTGTCACTGATAATGGGAGACCATTCAAGAACTAAGATGTCCGTGTCTTGTGCACACAATACAATATCCAACATTGCTTTTCAATTCCCTACTATCCGCAGAGTAACGGCCAAGCTGAGGCTTCCAATAAAACCATTCTCAAGATCCTCAAGAAAACGGTCAATGAAGCTGGTCGTGATTGGCACTTACAACTCAATCCCGCCCTATGGGCCTACCGCACTAGTATCAGAACACCAACTGGTGCCACACCATATGCCTTGGTCTTTAGCTCTGAAGCCATCCTACCTATAGAGGTCGAGATCCCATCCCTCAGAGTTTCCATGCAGGACCTGATCAGCGGAGATGAGTATCGCACTTCTAGATTAGCTGAGCTTGAACTACTAGATGAGAGGCACCTTGCCGCACTTAATCATCTCCATGTCTATCAAAACTGCCTCCAGCATAATTACAACAAAAAGATCAAAGAAAGACAGTTTCATGTTGGTGATCTTGTACTTAAGGAGAATCAGAGAAATCAAGCAGATCGAGAGAAGAAGGGTAAGTTTGAGCCTAACTGGTTAGGTCCCTTCATTGTGACAGTAGCATATGGATCAGGAGCTTATACTTTAGCCACACCTGACGGCATTATGCTAGATGAGCCACTTAACAGTGTCTATCTCAAGAAGTTCTATGCCTGATCCTCAGAGTATTCCAAAAAAAAAAAAAAAATCCAAAAAAAATCCATCCTCTGGTGAAAACCTGGCAAACAGGCGCCTTGGATAAGTACCATAGTGAAAACCTGGCAAATAGGCGCTATGCGTAGAGTCAGCATCCATCGTCTATCGAGTCATGTCCACTCCTTGTCCAGTTCGCAACAACACGCTTCATCCATCCATCCATAATAACACCATTGACTTTGTTTGCATTTCCATCTCCCTATCTAGTATAGCTTGGAAATTTGTCAATGTCCCTCGTCGTCTTCCCATGTCTTGATCTGTGTCTACAGTTAACACTGTCTTGTCCTAGGTCACGTCTTTCTGTGTCTTCGTCGGCAGTCACCCCTACAGTTTCCTCTACCAGAATGGGGGCAACTCTTTCCTTAGCTTCGGTCTAGGATTGGTTCCTTGTTCGTGGTTCACAGTGCATACTTCAATCTTGTCTCATTTCCACAGGTAACACCCTTTAATAGACACAGAGTTCCTACGATAAGGCTGTCATTTTCTCAACGCTTTCCCCCCTGCATCACATCTACCAGAACAACATATTATCTCTTCTCAATCTTAAGGTACCTTGATCCCATGGATATGGGTATGTAGGCAGTCTGGTATACGTAGGACGTTTCCAGTACTCAGGTACATAAGATCTCCCCCTTCCACCTTGACCCATCTCATCAATCTATCCAGAACTACATATTTATCACGTTCCTCTTCCATCGTAAGTGTGCCTTGATCCCGTGGATACAAGGTATGTAGGCAGTCTGGAATATGAAGGATGTATCCAATACTCAGGCACACACGATCCATCATTCTCCACCCATCCCAATCCATTAGCATTCCATCCTTCTAGTCTTCCGTTTGTCAAAATCCATTCACCTCAACTTGACTAACTTAAGCATCAAGCTAGCACGTCCTTTCAAAGCAAAAAGTCCTTAACAAACCTGAAGCAAAGAAGCTTTCTTCCAGAGTCATCTACTGTCCTACATACTTGTTGCCAACATCAGCTAAGTACCGCTTAACCAAAGCCCTAGATCCACAAGCTTGTCTTCTGTGAAGTGTTCCATTGTCGAGACCAACACACGCGTCTCCTGCGACATGTGGCATTTCCTACAGCAAGACATTTGTCTTTTTAGGTAGATAGCACCCTTTAACGGACACAGAGTTCCTACGATAAGGCTGTTATCTTTCCTATCCAATCTATCCTGAGCAACCTCTTTGGCAAGAGAATATGTTGGCTGTATGTTTACTTTGTAAGTCAGTCAATTTGTGTTATGGTTTATCTTTTGTTCTCTATTCCAATACCTATTCAAAGCTACCTTGATTTATCTATAATCTTGGTATGTTGCGATGCAGTACGGATTGGGGGCATAGTCATTGCTTTCTGTGTGCCGTGTTTGAGGAATGATCTCTAGTATCTTTCTTAACATTCTATTTATCTTGTGTGTGTTACGCCCTAGCATCTTACATATTAATAATTCTTCTTGCATTCGCATGTATGGAAGTTTATTTTATGTTCAAGACTATGGCTTATTCTTATGTTCCAACAAGGTTATATTATGTCTAACGGATCTAAGTTCAAACCATTTGTTTGCAGAGTCAACATCCATGCACTCGGATATTACTGCACCTTGGTCTTTTATACCTTGGTGGCGAACTATCCACGTGCTATATCAAAATAAGGATTGCTCTTTATATACAAATGCGAAGCCATTACAACAAGCTCATTCATCCATTTCCACATCCTTTATATCGCTTTCATTGCAGTAATCGATCAACAGTCTCTGTCTCCATCTCCTCCTGTTCTCCTCTCTGGTGCATATCTGCAAAACCCACATGTCAGATATCACTAGTCATCACATCTATATCATCATATATCTCTATCATCATACATCTATAAGCATCATATAAGCCACATATGTCATCACATGAATCCATAATTATACATACATATCATCACATCCATGACATCAAGGAATGCATACACAAAAGCATGAACAACTGTGAGTCGAACAGATCATCATATATATATCATGTAATGGCCATCATAATACAGAGTGTCTGTGTCTACATCCATAATACAAAATGTGTATGCATCCAAATGTACATCAATATACTACATCAAGGCTATCAAGAGCTCGCAAAATATACATTAGAATGCACGCAGGCATCTATCCAAAATGATACAATATGATACAATACAAATGAAGGTGCCCTAGTGGGTAGAGCTACCCTCCTGCTGTGGCCCCTGGCCTCCCCCTGTGCTTGGTGGAGGTCCCCCTGATGGTCCTCCTCCTCCCCTTGGTGGTAAGAGTGGTCCTCTGACTGAAGACACTGACTGCCCTGTCCTCTGAGATCCGGATGCCCCAGATCTGCTCCTATCTCTATAACTCGGTGCTTGCTGTGCTGCTAGCACCGCTCCCACGTACAAGCCCCTGTAGTACTCTGCCTCCCTACCAGTGGATACTAGCTCGACCTACACTCAGACGAGCTCGCTATATAAGGTCCTCTGGTCTGCACCCAGTGCGCGGCATGCCTCCTCTCTCTCCCGCCTCACTCTAAATAGTGTGGCCTCTGCTGTCAACCGCAGCTGCACCTCTGTGTCTCTCTCTCCTAGCCTGTGCTAGCTCATTTGCGTCTGCTGCTGGTGCGGCTGGCAGTTGCACCTGTACCTGTGCCTGTGCCTGTATCTGGGCCTGCAGCTGTCTGTATGCCTGTACTTGTGCCTGTAGCTGCCCCTGTACCTGTGCCAGGGCTGTCTGTGCTGCTGAGGCTGCCTGTGTCTGTGCCTGGGCTATGGCCTCTGCCTGCCTCGCATCTGCCTGTGCTGCATCCCTGTCTCTCCTAAGTCGTGCCATCCGGAGCTCTAAGTGAGTCCTCCGGGCTATCTCCTCCTGCAGCAGTCACTCTACTCTCTGTAAGTCAGTCTCTACGACCGGGCCCACTACCTCTGCCATCTCCACATCTGCCTGCTAGCCACTACCCTCTCCACCTACCTGCTGGCCTGCTGCCTGCTGCCTGGCTGCCCTGGCCTGCCGCCTCATCCTCGCCTCCCCTCCAAGGACCAATACCTCTCCCACTGCCCCTGCTACACCTAGTGTAGTCAGTCTCATCGGCCTGTGTGTCTGCCAGTACTGGTCGTACTCTGGCAATGTCCCTGGGTCTGCTAGCCCAGAGTCCCAATCCCATCTCACGGGGATAAGTCCCTGTACCTCTGTCAATGCTGTCGCCACTGGGATCTCGGCATCCCAGTCTCCAACCTCCCTCCATGTCCTGGCATGAGTGGCCTCCCCCACGGGTAGTCCCTGCGGCAATCCAAACTGCCTGCGAACCTGCTCTGGGAGGTATCTCTCTATCATATCTGTCTGTCTACCGAATAGATAGCGAGCCTGTCTACAGTACATGAGCTGCTCATGCTCGTCTGCCCACTCCTCACATAGTAACCAGGGCCTCCATATAAATAGGTCCATCTCATCTATCTGCCGCCTCCAGTAGCTAACAGACCCCATCCTCCGGTGTGTCATCACCCCGTCATATAAAAATGCATATGGCTCACCTCTGTCTCAGTGGTGCTGTGCCATGGGTCGGATAACTGGAATGTGCTCCCACGCCCATACCTGTAGTAGAGTCACCCCTGCTGAGAGGCTCCTGCCTCTCCTGTAAACACAATGGTGCATATCATGATATAGCTATCCTAGCACGCAGGGTCCCCACGCATACTGTCTGCCATGGATGAACATCCCTGATAGCACTGTCCCCCAGCCAACTGATAGTCCTCTAGATCTCCTGTCCAGGCACAGGAAGCCACCAATCAATGATGCAACGATCCATCTGATCCTATCGCAGAGTCTCGAGACGTCTGCCCATTGGATCTCCCCGTCCTCTATCCACAGGTCATCTGTGCAGAAGACCTCCTCCAAGCCTGCCTCGCCCCGTGCTGGGTCAAAGTCCACGATCTCTCCATCTATCCAGATCCTCAGGATGTGGTATACATCCTCCAGTGTCACTGTAGCCTCCCCCGTCGGAAAGTGGAATGACGAGGTCTCGTTGTGATACCTCTCCACGACTACTGTCACTAGGGCGAGATTCACCCTAATGTGTGTCAAATGTGCCACATGCCATAGTCCCGCATGCTCCAGGAAGGCATCCTCCTCCCATGTTAACTATACAACATCGTGTGCGATCGCGTGATGTCGCTCTCACGACGTCAGTGGTGGCAAAATCCTCTGCATCCATAGCAAATCACTTGTCAGTTTCTTTTCCAAATCCCTCAAAACCTATCTACATCTTCCCTAAACCCCCAACTCTCCCTTTCCTCTTTGGTAGTCTAACTTTTCTATTACACCCTAACTTTTCTTCTATTCAAACCAAAAGCGCTTTGTTTTATACAAAAGCGCTGTCCCTCTCTACCAACAGCGCCATACTGTTCATCCAGACGCGCTGTGTTTTTTAAACCACATGCGCCTTATTTTTCCAGAAGCGCCACTCTGTCCTACCAACCGCGCCACTCTGTCCTACCAGACGCGACACACTTTTCCCACCTACCCACCACTTGTGCTAACCTGCTTTGCCAAGTGCGCTGTACTGCCTAACCACATGCACTGCAGGATCTGCCAAATGCGCTGCGGTGCGCATCCCTTAACCAAAAGTGACGCAATTTTTCCATTAGCGCTGCAGGCAACTACCAGCTGTGCTACAGCGCGCCAAAAGCGCTGCAACCCTACACCATACGCGCTGCGGCTTCCTAAAGTGCCTTTGGCTGACTTGGCTAACCCTACCTAAACCTAGCCCTAACCGACCCTAAACGACAAATGCAAAGGGGGTTTTCGATCACTTACCGCTGCCGGAGCTCCTGCTAGCCTCCTGTAGGTCCGCACCAGCTCCACCCGATGACTGTACACTGGAATCGGCATCTCTCCTCGCTGGTTGCTCCACTCTCTCCGACTAGGTTTGAATTCTCTCCTCTCTAAATTTAGAATCTCCAAGGGTGCAAATGAGGATTGTGGTCCCCATGGGACCTATTTATAGTGTTCCCCCCCCTTTAGTTTTTCTTTCCCACCCCTTCTTCTGCTTTTTCTTCTTCTTGGTCGCGTCCTCTTCTGGTCGAGCGTCAACCCCTTTCCTCTGTCGCTTCCCTGTCTTCCCACTCGAGGGGGCATACGCTGGGGCAGCTACCTACACTGGGGCATCAAAAAAAAAAATTGTATTACATCTTCAACTATCGATTTCTTTGATGCAACGCTACATGTTGCATTGCATCAAAGAGGGGCAAAATGTAGACACCCTAAAATGACCAAGTCGTCGCATCACTTGCATTTCGTCATTTCTTCCTAATCACTTGCATTTCGTCATTTCTTCCTAATCACCTGCATTTCAACGTTAATTAAATAATCTAATTATTTAATTAATTTCATCAAATTCTTCTAAATCACATACTTTCAACATTAATTAAATAAATTCCCTTTATTTAATTAATTAAATCAAATTCCTCTATATTCTTCCACAATTAAATAATTTTAATTATTTAATTAGATCATTATCTTCTTTCCAAATTTCACATCCACATTAATTAAATAAACCCAATTATTTAATTAATTCAACAAATCCTCTCAATCCTCTAAAAATAAATAAAATCAAATATTTTATTTATAAAAATCTGTTCTTCCAAAATCATGCACAACAATTAAATAAATTTATTTATTTAATTAGCTTTTAAAATCTTCTAAATTAAATAATTCTAATTATTTAATTATTTCTTCCAAAATATCTTCTCTAAATTTAAATAAATCAATTATTTCTTTAAATTGCTTTTTCTTCTAATTTGAGTTATCTCTAATATAACTCAAGCTTTCTATATTTAATAAAGCAAAATATCTTCTTTTCTCATGCAAATCTCTTCTTCTTGTTTTAAATCACTTAACTGATTGCTTTTTTCTTTTAATTGATTTATCTCTTCAGTTAACTCATTCTTCTATTCTTGATAGCTCCTCTCATGCAAAAGCAAGCAAGACACATGTCTTCTTCTCATTCGTTGCACATTCCTCAACTTATCTCCTCCATTGATTCTTCTGAATTATCTGGACCGTTGATTGATCTTCCTTGAAACCTATATAAACCCCTCTCATCTCCTTCATTGAGTCTCTCTCTTCGATCGTATTCTCAGGCATACTTAACAGAGCTTTGAGCATACAAAACGCGTCGATTGAGCACTATCACGATCTTTTGACATTGATCTCTTGAGCACACTACTTGCTTGTTGCAGCTATGGCTTTGCAACTTCATTGAGCAATCCACATTCAATCCAAAGGAAACAATACAGATTTCGGTAAAAGTCTTTATTTCATTGATTATTTGTCATGGCTTTTATTTAAATTCATTTTCTTTATGTTATTGGGTTCTTTGATTTTATTTAGTTTTTATTTAATCAATTTTTCCTCATACACAAGATCTAAGTCCCATGGAACCATTTGTTATGAAATCTGCTTGCTGCAATTTATCAACCACTGAAAAACTGAAACCCCACTGTTGCATTGTAAGAAATATGCTAAAATTTATTTAAATGCAAGATATTTATGTTGCCTCTTCCCTTGAATTATCATAAACATGCAGAACTATTTTCTTAAACCATTGGATAAGAGGGTCTCAAAGAAATATAATGTACCTTGAATTATTTTAAACATGCAGAACTATTTTCTTAAACCGTTGGATAAGAGGGTCTCAAAGAAAGATCATGTATTTTCTAATTTATAAAATTTGGATAAAACAAGGGTTCTTGTTCTTACCTGTTGGAGTATTGAACTAGTTTCTATCGTTGGATTATGATTTTTCTAGTTACCGAGTTCTACAAGGTTCTCTAATACCAACCCAGATGGATCCAATGGAGATCTAAATGAATCTAAGGGGTCTTTCCCCATATAAACCCACTAATTCTAGAAAGAATGACTAAATCCCAACACTAAGATTAAGGCCTAAATGTAGGAAACATCACACTAGGACAACAATTTAAGGACATTAAGTTTATAGTTTTTCACATATTAGCATATACCTCTCATGTTGTTCAAAATTCCCATTTAACTGAATTTTAATGAATTTATCAAAATTATTAGTTATGTCTTGCTTCTCTTGTCATCTGCATTACAGATAGACTATTTTTACCCCCCTAAACATATTGTGTTTCTACTGAGTTTGATGTGGTGTCCTTGGGACACGTCCCCTATGGCTATTCCAAGTACTTTGGGGATGCAGATATGACACTCACTGTGTCACCTATTTTTATTGGATTGTTTTAATTGGGTTTTGTATGTCTCGTTTGGTTAAACGAGATGAGCTTAGGTCTAGGATATTGAGTCCTTGTGCATGGCCTTGAGTGCTTGTAAAGGCTACGGATGCACACGAGAAGGCCTATCCATCTGTAAGGTGTCGAGTTATTCATCTGCGGGGCATTGATTCGGGCCTGATTGAGTCTCCTTGTATGTAAGAGAGATGCACTTGTTTCCATCTGGTGCCATCCCTTCATGCACGCATGATGACACTCCATCTGATCTGCACCCTAGTGTCTTGTACCTTAGTAGTCATGAGTAGTACTCAACATGCTATTGGATGAGCATCTCTATGTTCTGACATTGGCTTTATACATTGTGTGTCGTGTCTACACCGTGACTGATGTGAGTGTTGGCCATTGTATTCCTTACCTGTTTACTTTTGTTTGGTCCTTGTGACTACCTCCGAGCATAGTGGGATGGTCTCTTTTGAGTCCACATGGTTGGGAGGCGTTGCCACCGCCATTGGGGACCGGTGTACAAGTTTTGGAGAACCAGTTGGAGTTGTCCTCTATTGTATTCATTTTACCACTTATTATATCTTATTCATGGCTATGCCATTATACTTGTATATTCCTTTATGTAATTTTTGTACTCTCTTGCAAGAGATGATGTAAATTATAGTAATGAGAAGAAATATGATGTTTTTTCTTATTTGACTTACAGATTCTAGTGTGGGTATCGGATCCACTTGTACTATAATTGTTAGGAATTAAGGTGTCTGAACCTTTGCAAGTTTCTAGCATTTATTATTTAATTGTATTTATTATTATGCCTATTATTGTAATTTGGATGCAAATCCTATTTCGTCACTTTGTGGGAGTTGGCACGGTGATGTGTCATCCTACATGGAAGGTGACCACATGTATTTTTGTCCTCGTATGAGGAGATAGGCATTCCACCTTGTGGTAGAAGAGTTTTTCCATGTGTTGGCATCTTTCGGGTGTTGTAAGAGGTTTATGACGCGTAAGAGTTATGACAGATTCCTATGACAGAATCTATGACATGTAAGGGCCATAAATGGAAGATTATATGACAGGTGAAGACAAGTGTCTGAAAGCATCTTGCATGAGGAAGTTGGCACCTAGTTTGACTATGACAAGGTTGTAAGATAATTTGCTATTAATAGATAGTTATGACAGATTCTCTTACAACTGTAAGAGTTGTCATATATGATGGATTTTATGACATTGTAAGAGCATCTGTCATACCTTAATTGGGTAAATTTGGGGTGCCCAAGTTGGGGGGTTGTAAGGGATGAAAGAGAATCACTTAGATGTGTCATACACATGTTTTATGGCCTTGGAAATTGGGCCACATGGATTTGGACGAGTTCCTTGTGTGACTTGCTCTAGAAGCTACCTCCATTCATACTACTTCTCTTTATATACAGGTGCTTGGAGATGGAGTTGTATCACAAGTTTACAGGTACTGTTATGTTGCCGGATTGACTCCAGACACGAGTGTCGAAGACCATTGAAGCTTGCATTGCAAGTGTATTGTAAATATTCTTTCAGATTTGCTAATACATTGTGCAGGTTTCTGAGTGTGGGGTTTTTCACCTGATAAGGGTTTTCCCCACCATAAATCTTTGTCTCTCTTCTTCTGTCTACTTTCTGGCTCTTGTGTTTTGCTGCAATATCTCATGTTAATGGTTTAACATTGCTGTAATAGTTAGGATAAAGTTGAATTTGTATAGCCCTCTCCTCATTAGATTAGTGTAGGAAGCATTTTCTGCACACCTAGCTTCCTTTTAGTTCTATGCATGATAGCTACTAGTCATAGTAGACTAGGAGATGGAATTGTGTCATTTTTATCCCATATCTGAACTAAGAGTTGTGTACGATGAGAGTAAAGAGAGGGAGATAGATCTTTCATTGATGTGATAGTAGCTACAACAAAGTATGATATGCAACAAGAACAGACAGAGGAGCTGAGAACAAAGATCATAGCAATGACTATAGAGTGAGACATGATTTATGTAGAGGTGGAGCAACTAAGAGTAGAGGTAGTGAGAGCATAGGTAGTAGCACACACACACTCAAGATCACACTCGATAGTGTTAGTATGATAACCTACATCACAACCATGAGAGCCACCACCACTCATGCCAGAGGAGCCAACATCAGTAGAGGGATCTAGGACCCATAGGTTGAAAATGACATGATTTTGATATTGTATAGACACCACATTTTGTTATAGTGATAGGCACATTTTATATTAATGAGGATGTATATATAAATATATAAATTTGAGCATTCTATGTGTTTATATACAGGTGCTTGGAGATGGAGTTGTATCACAAGTTTACAGGTACTGTTATGTTGCCGGATTGACTCCAGACACGAGTGTCAAAGACCATTGAAGCTTGCATTGCAAGTGTATTGTAAATATTCTTTCAGATTTGCTAATACATTGTGCAGGTTTCTGAGTGTGGGGTTTTTCACCTGATAAGGGTTTTCCCCACCATAAATCTTTGTCTCTCTTCTTCTGTCTACTTTCTGGCTCTTGTGTTTTGCTGCAATATCTCATGTTAATGGTTTAACATTGCTGTAATAGTTAGGATAAAGTTGAATTTGCATAGCCCTCTCCTCATTAGATTAGTGTAGGAAGCATTTTCTGCACACCTAGCTTCCTTTTAGTTCTATGCATGATAGCTACTAGTCATAGTAGACTAGGGGATGGAATTGTGTCATTTTTATCCCATATCTGAACTAAGAGTTGTGTACGATGAGAGTAAAGAGAGGGAGATAGATCTTTCATTGATGTGATAGTAGCTACAACAAAGTATGATATGCAACAAGAACAGACAGAGGAGCTGAGAACAAAGATCATAGCAATGACTATAGAGTGAGACATGATTTATGTAGAGGTGGAGCAACTAAGAGTAGAGGTAGTGAGAGCATAGGTAGTAGCACACACACACTCAAGATCACGCTCGATAGTGTTAGTATGATAACCTACATCACAACCATGAGAGCCACCACCACTCATGCCAGAGGAGCCAACATCAGTAGAGGGATCTAGGACCCATAGGTTGAAAATGACATGATTTTGATATTGTATAGACACCACATTTTGTTATAGTGATAGGCACATTTTATATTAATGAGGATGTATATATAAATATATAAATTTGAGCATTCTATGTGTTATGAGATTTTGGTGGCATGAAAGTTTTTATGTGACATGCACGTAATTTATGAGATGCTTATTGTAATGTGAATGTTTGTTTAGAAAATTGTTTAATTATATGCAAAAACACACAATTAAACATTGAAAGTATATAAGTAATTAATTTTATCATAATTAATCAATTACAAATGATAAATAAATGATCTATTCTAACATAAAAGACAAGAATAAACCATCTAGAGATACATTTGGGTGATAAAAGGGTGACCCCAAAGTTATAGAAGAAATAGATCTAGACACCTAAAGTCATGTCTAGAATATACATTGGTTGTATGCCAATGGGTGCAAGAGGGAAAATACCTGTAAGGCATAAATGTTGTATGCAAAATAATGTATCATACATTTGAAGACTATGTAAGATACTATAGAAACCATAGCACCTAAGATTATGCATGGGGAAATGGCATAAGACATGTCTTGGAAAGAAGATGGAAAAATGGCATGTCACATATGTGTTATGTAGAATTAGGAATAAATGAGGTAAAGAAAGAGAATAGAAGAAATTTAAGCATAGAATCAGTGAAGATGGATAGCATTAATAGGTTCTTTTAGGGGGTGACCATCTAATGTAGAAAGGACAATCTCTAGAACCATAAATAGAAGAAATAACATATGGTCCCAACTAGTTGGGGATAAATTTTCCCTTGCTACTGGTTAGGGTATTTGTGTTTTGTTGATTTTCATAGAGAACATGATCACGACCTAGAATGAATGGTAAAGGACATGCTAATTATAAGTATATCAAAGTTGCTTTTAGTGAGTTTGTAGGTGATCCAAAGCATTGATTTGGTGCTCATCAAGTATTTCAAGTTCTTGTAGCTGACACTCAAAATCTGTATTATTGTCAATAATCCCCTCAAGTGAGACACAAAGATAAGGAATCTCAAGATCCAAGGGCATAATCAATTCAGTGCCATATATAAGATTATATAGATTAGTGCCTATGGGAGTATGAATGCTTGTACTATATGCCCATAAAGCATAAGAAAGATGCTCAAATTCTAACATTTTCCATGCTTATTGATAGTTTTAATCAAAATTTGCTCAATTGTTTTATTGAAAGCCTCATATTGGCCATGATTGGATTGGGGATAGTATGGTGTGGAGAAATGATGAATATGAAATTTATCAAGAAAATTCTTCACATCTATGTTCTTAAATGGTAAACCATTACTAGAAACAAAGGGAGAAGGAAGTCCAAGGTGAGAAATGATATGATCCATTAAGAATCTATAGATGATGTTAGTAGTGGTAAAGTGGAGAGGAAAAGCCTTGACCCACTTAGTAAAGTAATTTGTCGTAGTAATGATGAAAGTGTGTCCTTAAGAAGAAGGTAGAGAATTTTTTTGGATGAAGTCCATGCCCCAATACAGAAGGGCCAAGGGGAAGTGTATAATTGTAGTTCTTAAATAAGAGTGTAAATGAGATTATTGTGGTATTTGCATTGCAGATATCTCTTGAGAAATTCATGGGAATCGTGTTCCATATTTTGCAAATAATATCCCATTTAAAGAATCTTTTGGACCAAATCCTTTGAATTCAAATGACCTCCATAGGCATTTAAGTGTTCCTCTTGGAGGGAAATTAGAGATTTAGCTTTGGTCAAACAAGAAAGAATGAGGGCATTGTAACCTCGATGACATAACACATTAGAAAGTAGAATATAGCATGCAACAATTTTACGATGTGAATGCATGTGTTCTTGGAGGAATTCAAGGAAAGGTACAATATTTTAAATAAGTACATATGTGAGCATACCATTCATAAAAAATAGTTGCACAATAAGAAATGGTGTTGGAGGAAGGACATTCATCTGCAATAGCAATAGTAGTTAGAGTATGGATAAGAAATTGGAAATCTTTAGCAGAATTGCTAAGGGACACAAGGGAAGTTGCACCAACCATTACATCAACATAATGAATATCTTTTTTGAGGTATGGTATTAATAGCATAAGAAGGGAAATGATGAAGAATAGATAAGACAAGATCATGAGAAATTTCATCTTGTTTTGATTGGTACGTACCAGTGACCTGTTCTAAAGTTAATTGAGAATCACCATAAATATGAATGTCCAAGGGACAATGTAGCATGTAAGCTAGCTATGAGAGCCTTGTTTTATTCAAAAATGTTGTTCACACATGGAAAATTTAGATGAAAAGAGATAGGGATAGGTTCCCCTATAAGGAGGGATGAAGATGACACTTGCTCTTGAGTTAGTGTAACATCTCGAGCCATTGAAAAATATTTCCCATTGGTGATTTACATCCCTCATGAGGATAGGGATCATCGATAAAAGTTTTAGCACTAGGAAGAGAAAATGGATAAATATCATCAACCATGTGGTTAATCAAAGCTCTTTCTTTAATTTCTTTTTGAGAGATAATCTTTAGGTTAAATTTGGTAAGAGCATAACCCATTTGGTGAGATGTCCTGATACATCTATTTTAGAGAGAAGGTGTTTAAGGGGTCAAATTTGATAACAACATGAGTTTTAGTGTGGAGAAGGTAATGTCAAAGCTTTTGTGCGGTAAACACCAAAGCTAGACATTGTTTCTCAAGCACAGTGTAGCAAGTTTATAGTTTGTTAGTGTACAACAAACATAATAGACAAGATGCTCTTTACCATTGTCATCAAGATATGCAAGAATGGGGCTCAATGCATGATATGAAGTAGAAGTGTAGATAATTAAAGGATTCCTATAAATAACAATAATAAGAACAAGAGAATTAAACAAATAAAATTCGAGGTCATTGAAAGCCTTTTGGCACTTCGTACTCCAAGAGAAGTTGACATCCTTTTTTAGTAGATGGGTCTGAAAGGGAATGTATGATTAACTAATTGTGAGATGAAATGATGAGTTTCTTGACTTTTACCTTATATGATATAAAGTTAAGAAATATTATGAGTAGGTGGCATGTTTATGATAGCATCAATTTTCTTAGTATTAACCTCAATTCCATAATGAGAGATGATAAATCCAAGAAGTTTGCCACTATCCATGCCAAAGAAACATTTTAGGATATAAGTGCGTGTTGTAAAGGTGAAAACATTCAAATACAAGATGAAGATTATGTGTATGATCCTAGAGAAGAATGTATTTATCTAGAATTCATGGACATAATTTTCTAAGATATTATGAATGAAATCATGAAAGATAGTAGTCATGGCCCATTAGTAAGTTGCACTAGCATTCTTCAAACTAAAGGGAATGACCACGTAAGAAATTCCCCCATGGGGTGGTGAAAGCTATTTTATATTGGTCTAGAGGATTGAAAATAAATTGGTTGTAATCCAAAAAATCATACATGAAAGAAAGGAAGGCATGTTTCACTATCAAGTCAAAAACCATGTCAATGTTGTTAGGATAAGGTGCCATTAACTTTGCAATCCTAAGTCATTTTCATGTGTCTCCATGATCCTTGGAATCTATACTTGGACGCCTACAGTTATGAGAGATAAAAATATTTAATATTTATTTGTCTATGACAAATTGTAATTGCATTCATAAAGGTGGATCTAGTCATCGGTGGCGGTTACAAAGCATATTGTAAGAAGATTCTTTTTGGGGTGTTCACTTTGGAGGTGGGGTCCATTTGGATTTGCATGTACATGCATGTTGTTGCATGTATCTTGCATGTTATCCAAAATGGGGCACCTTGGTTTGCATGTTGTGCATGTTAGTTGTCGGAGCCATTGACGAGTTATTGAGCACTTGGTCTTGACCAAACTTCATTGGCTATGGGTTGGGTGCCCATGTGAAGGCCATGTGAAGATTTATTATTATTTACTAAGTTTGCAGGTTGTCCACTAAAGGGGGTGTATGGTTTTTTCATGTGGTTTTGCCCCTTGTTTTGAGATACCATGGTGGTATTCTCACATCCATCTTGTCTATATATTGGTGCATTGGGTTAGTATCAAGTATGATATTTTTACAGGTTGGAGGAGTAATGAAGTGCTATTGAAATTCTGAGAGAAATATTGTGTTCATGTAAACTTCTTTGAAGGACTAATACAAGCATCGGATCTCTTTGGGTGTGGATTTTTCTATCGAAAGGATTTCTCCATGTAAATACAGTGTCACTTGTGATTATTTCTTCATTCTATTGTTGATTGAATGTGATAATCACTTAAACACCATTATGGGTAATCTTGGAAACTAATTTCAAATTTGCATACACTTTGTTCAAGTTAATATTGTAGTAGTTTCACCTTGATTTCCAACATTTGGTATTAGAGCTTACAATTTTGTTGAGAGAGGGACACCTTTCTCTTAAGTGTTGAAGGTTTTTTGGCTTCAATGGGAGCTTTTGTATGGTGGGTTTTCAAGATTTGCGAAGAATATTATATACCATAGCTTCTACCTCCTATCTAGATATTGAGAAATTCAATGGATCTGGGTATGAGATGTGGAAGTTGAATATGGAAGATTTCCTCAAAGAAAGAGATTAGTGGTTGGTAATTTCCAATGACAGCAAACCATCCGAGTGTGATAAAGATTGGTTAAAACTTGACAAGAAGGCACGAGGAACCATATAGTTGTGTCTTGCAGATTTCGTATATTTGAATGTTTCTAAGGAACCTATCATATACAAGTTGTGGAAGAGGATAAGTGACATTTACCAAACCAAAAGTAAGAGTTGGTAGTAGAGGCTATTGGGTTAAAGATGGATGGCATTTGAATGCAAAAGTATAACAAAGTTAAGAACACTAAGCATCTAGACAAGTTTCTTTGGGGAGAGGAGAAAATTAGAAAGTTTCAAAATGACCTTTGTAAAGATAGTCTTCCCAAAACCTAGCACAAGATGGTAGATGTCCTTATCAGGTACATAAATCTTGAAGGTAGATACAATAGGGTCTACCTATACCATTTTCCGATGCTTAACCACATAAGACATGGCATTAACCCAAAATTTCCTTTTTCTTTTCCAATCCCTTGTGAGCTTTGTTCATAGTGTTTTTCTTGGTAAACTAGAAATCCCCTTGCATTAGTGCCTTGTCCATTATCTTTATAGATACTAGGTGGCTAGAACCCTGACTAGGTCTGCACTCCCCAGAATTGTTAACCTGACAGAGATCCACCTTGACCCTACAGACCACAATGTGGATGTTGTCTCTAGTGCTTCTTCCTATGTTTCCTCTACTTTTGATAACTCTCCCTCTTCACCCGAGAGCAACTCCTTTCCTATCTCCCATTTGGAGGTCCCCTTGGGTGTGTTGGGCCCAACATTATCAAAATTAAAGTCCCTAATCCTAACCTTGGCCCCCTCTATCAAGCCCAAACTATTACTATCTCTAGGAACCCATATGGGGTGAGTCAAGGAAGAACTAAAGGAACCACCAATAAAGTAAAAGTTGTGCTCAAGGCCCCACATAAGCCCTCAGCCTCAAGGGAGAAAACCCCCATTCCCAAGTCAAACAACAGGTGCAGTGGCCGTATTGAGCCGTCTTATAGAGTCCTCAAGGTGGAGGAGGTGATTAATCTTCAAAATCATTTCCTAAAAGAATTGGTGGAGCAAATGAATTCCATGAATAAAAATTCAAAGGGTCGTGAAGCCCCCAAAATACCTTACAAGGTTAGTGATACTGTAGACACCCTAAAATGACCAAGTCATCACAACACTTGCATTTTGTCATCTGTCTAATCACCTGCATTACAACGTTAATTAAATAATTTAATTATTTAATTAATTTCATCAAATTCTTCCAAAACTCCTAAAATTTGACATTAATTAAATAAATTATCTTTATTTAATTAATTAAATTAAATTCCTCTATTATTCTTCCACAATTAAATAATTTTAATTATTTAATTAAATCATTATCTTCTTTCCAAATTTCAAGTCTCCATTAATTAAATAATCCAATTATTTAATTAATTCATCACAAATTCTATCTTATCCAAACAATTAAATAATTCCTAATTATTTAATTAAATCAAATTCATTCTTCCAAATTTGAATAAATCAAATCAAATTTATTTAAATTCTCTCAATCTCCAAAAATAAAATAAATCAAATATTTTATTTATTCTTCCAAATCATGCACAACAATTAAATAAATTTATTTATTTAATTTGCTTTCTTATCTACAAATATCTTTCAAATCTTCTAAAATTAAGTCTTCTTCTCCATGCACACACAATTAAATAATTTATTATTTAATTTCTCTCAAATCATGCAAAAGCAAATCTTAAGTTGAGTTATCTATTCACTCAACCTTGTTTTTATCAATTTCTCTCAAATTAGAAAAAAGCTTTCTAATTTATGAAAAGCATGTCTTATCTTTAGAAAAGAAAGTGTTTAACTCAAATAAAACATCTTTTGTGTTACACTTGTCTTCTTCTTATTCGTTGCACATTCCTCAACTATTCTCCTCCGTTGATTCTTTTGAATTATCTAGACCGTTGATCGATCTCTGTTGAAACCTATATAAACCCCCCTCATCTCCTTCATTGAGCCTCTCTCTTCGATCGTATTCTCAGGCATACTTAATAGAGCTTTGAGCATACAAAATGCGTCAATTGAGTAACCTTACGATCTTTTGACATTTATCTTTTGAGCACTACACTTGCTTGTTGCAGCTATGGTTTCGCAATTTCATTGAGCAATCCACACATCTCCAAAGGGAACAACACAAATTTTGGTAAGAGCTTTCATTTGTTTTTTGATTTTATGATAATGGCTTTTACTTAGATTAGTTCGCTTTATGTGATTGGTTTTTGGTTTTATTAGTTTAGATTTAATCAATTTTTCTTCATACACATTCTGGCACGCTCGGTGGGACCCACTAATCACTCTTTTTCTTTGAGAAATTGATTTTTTTAAGTCACAGTATGATACAGCGCAAACGACATTACAAAGCGCTTCTGGCAGTATTCTTAAGCGCTCTTGGAGGCACAGTACAGCGCCTTTGGGGGCACTGTGGTGCTTCTGGTAGCATAGAGAGCCGCTTTTGGTAACACAGCACGGCGCGTCCGGTAGTATCGTTAAGCGCTTTTGGCTAAATTAGGTTTCTGACATCGTTTCATGTTTTTACAGGGTTTTTCGTTACATATCTTTTTGATTTGTCTGACAAGCTGTTGTATTTATCTTTCAAACCTACTTTTGATACTTCCTAAGTTGACTTATTTAGGGGTATCTTCAGTATTTGAGTTAATCTATTGTGTTACTACATTTTCTAAGTTTTTTGGATTTCATGATTCAGATCTATCAGATATTATTTCTCAGAACAGTAGATCAATCATGAAATCCCATTTCGATCTGGTTATTTTTGACAAAAGCTAATCTTTTTGTGATTTGAAACCGTGCAGTGCATTTGGTATAAGAGTATCATGCTTTTGGATACACAGTAAAGCACTTCTGGACCTTGTTTAGTGCTTCGGGTGGTATTCTATGACGCTTCTGGGATGCGAGACATCGCTTTTGGCATAACAGTATCGCGCTTCCAGATACACAGTACAACACTTTTGGATCTTGTTCAGCGCTTCTGGTAATATTCTCCGACGCTTCGGGTCTGTATTACAACGCGGTTGGTAAGACAGTAAAGTGCTTTCGGTAGAGTAGTAACTCACTTCTAGTCAAATTGATTTGTTTTTGCTAAACTTGTGAATTTTTGATGGAACTAACTGACTTGTTGTAGCTTCTTATTACTCACATAGAGCAAATTGGTGTTTTTAACATGTTCATGCAGGATGAACGTTGAAGAAAACTTGATTTATCTCACTAAGTCTTAGAAACACATTGCCTTCTTAAAGGATAATTGAACAAATCATTTCGGCAATTTAAGTCTTAGGAACATACTGCTTTTCTTAAGGGACAATGGACATGTATGCGAAAACACCTCAATTTTCTAAAGGACAATGGACATGAATGCCAAATACTTCAATTTCATAAGGGACAATTGACAACTACAAACGTGTGTGTGCCTAGTTTAGTTGCACCTTATTTTTCTTATAACGGGACAATTGAACCTTTGTTTGACGTGCTTGCTCTTACATTTCTATACTTCCTTTAGAAGGGCCTGCTTTTGGATTGCGCTTCATCCAAAAGGGATGACCCTAAGCGGAGTTTTCCTTTGAACCGCTATATAAGAGGGATAAGGCGAAAGCCAAGTCCTAACCGACGTCAGCCTTACCTTGTGGTGCCAAACTGAAAAGAGGTGTACTAGCTCTTTGTGGAAATGATTTTCACATTGGGCGAAGTGTTTGATACTCTTAGTAGGATTGGTTAAAGCTTTTAGTAGCTTGTCGCATTGCTTGTAAAGCGTTGGTCCCTCAAAGTTACTAAGAACCATTCTAGATAGAGACTACCTGACCTACCTCCGAACATTGCAGTAATCATTAGTGCAAGGGGAATCGATTTAAGCCCTTAAGATACTCACCATTGGCTCCCTTGAGAAGAGATAGTATTCCCTTGGCCATAAAGCTCTTGTGACCTACTTGAGCTTTCCAAGGGGAGGGTGAGATATCCCTACCTATCGTCTCTTGCAAAAATACTAAATATCTGACACCTTTATGGAATGATATTTTTATCGACAGAGTGTTAAGCTGTGAGCTGATCTACTGCAATGAAACCTTGTCTCTAGGGATAAAAAGTGCTTGTTATTGATTGCAATTGTCTTATACTTGTGGAAACATTGGGCCTGTTTTGAGCCTCGAACATACACTATCTGTTGTGTCAGTCCCTTGTTTGTGCCAACATTGTTTGCTGTGTTTTCTCTTGCCAAACAAATCCAATCAGAAACAGAAATAATCTATCAAAAAATTTTGCCTTTTAGAAGCATCAGACACTACTTCAGCGCCCCTGGTATTACAGCAGCTCACCTTTGGTAGTACAGTAGATCGCCTTTGGCATAGCAGTAACTTACCTCTGGCAAAACTCTACTTCAGCACCCTTGGTATAACAGTAGCTCACTTTTGGTCTTTGTAGCTCGCCTTTGGCATAGCAGTAACTTGCTTCTGGTAGCTCAGTTTGCTGCCTTTGGTGTCACAGTAGCATGCTTTTGGTTGCACAGTCCTGCGCCTCTGGTCAAATAGTATAGCACCTTTGGTCCAGTACATTGTGCATCAAAGTTTGTCCTTTTCTCAAAAGCACCTCGCAGAATCCCAGCATTACCTTTTATCCTAGTGTATTCCATGGTAACCACTAGGCTCCAGCAAACTATGAAGTCCAAACAAGTTGGCCCTAGGAAGCACAAATTGCCTCCTCGCACACCGCAATCCAGTCGTCTCAACATTACTCCCAAGGTTACTCCTAGTACACCTGCGGCAAAACCAATCAGCTCTCCGAACATACCGCACATTGACCAACCAAGCAATCCTCATGAGGGTAGGGTCCCTTTGGTAAATACACCCCAATACACCACCGTCTTGCCTCCAGATTTTGTGCCACAAGGTTATATCGTAGATCAACCCCCATCTCAAGAAGAGCGACACTTTGAAATAGGTCAATCCTCTCAAGAAGATGGGCAAGATCTTGATGAAATCATACAAGAGCCTAGAATTGTGGCCGCCTTTGACAAAATCCTTAGTGAGAACCAAGATCATTTCTTTCGCTTGCTTGCAGAGCAAGGCGCCAAGTTACCTCAAGATCTTGATTTATCCACTCTCAAGGAGAACAACAACACTCAAGACACCTTACAAGCGATGCAAACCATGTCAATGGTGACCACACCTTTACCTGAACAGAGCTCACAGTATAGGAATCCCCTCTATCAAAACCCTACTGGAGAGAGGACCTCATCACCGCTTCTGACTCCTATGGAGATCTACAAAAATCAACAAGAAACTCTCCAATGTCAAGAAGAGTTAGCTAAGCGAGCCTCCTTAGCTCAATCAAATACGCAACCACCTCCTAAAGTGTCCACACCAATCGCAAGTGGAATCTTGGTTACCCCATCACGAATAGGTTTCCCACCAAATTACAATCCAGGGAACAATTATGTAGCCATGCAACAAGGGTCTCAACAAATACCACCTCCTATATCATCACACCTTCATGTCTCTCAACCAATTAGAGTCATGCAATCCCAACCACAACATTCTTCTACGCTTGTCATCAAGCCACCTCAACCATCGCAAATTACTTCTACCTATGCCCCTCCTCCACAACATTCATCCTCGCTCAATTTCTTTCACACATTGCCTAGCCTCTCTCAACATTCCCAACATCAAGTTTCCCAAAGCTATGTGCTGCCATCACAACCTAATCAAATGTACTTTAGCTTTCCTCCACCCAATACTTTTCTTCAACCATCACAAAGCCAACATTCTTACCTAGCGCCACCTCCACCTCTGCCAAATCAAAACCTCCAATTCCAACCCAATTTGAACCAAATGTACAACCCATATGATCCCAATCAATCTTACGACCCTTACAACACCAGTGTGCATGGCTTACATTATAATCTTCTGTATGGGCAACACCAACCACTTTTGGGACAACAGGAGATGTTACCAACCCCTCCCACGACTATGGAGCTAAAAATTGCAGAAGTTCAACAATAGCTATCTGATCTTACGTTTGGCCACACCAAGAAGACCTTCTCTTTAGAGGAAGTGTGTCCTTACCCTTTTGATCGGTCATTACCAATGATCCCTTTTCCTTAAAATTTCACTATTCCCAAGTTCGATAAATACAAAGGAAAAGGTGACTCAAAAGACCATCTTAGGGAATTCTATCTTGCTTGCTTCGAGGTCTCACATAACGACACATATCTTATGTGTCTCTATCCTCGCAGTCTTGGAGGTCAAGCTATAGAATGGTTCTCACACTTACCCACGGGTATCAAGTCTTTCAATGAGCTAGCAGAGAAGTTTACCACCCACTTTTCTTACAACGCAGAGCATGAGATTTCCATGACTGATCTATGCAACAACAAACAAAAAAATGGGGAAACTTTCATTTCTTTCCTTCAATGGTGGAGACAAATGGCTAGCAAATTCCCCTTCAAGATTCCTGAGAAACAGCTTGTTAGCATATTTGTGCAGAACATCAACCAAGAGTTAGGTTTCCACTTGCAAATTCTCAGTGCTACAACCTTTGACGAAATCACATACAAAGGAATCAATATTGAAAAAGCCCTCATTGCTAAAGGTGTGGTCAAAATCTTCAAACAAACGAAAGACAACGCTCCTCATCAACAGACGAATGATAAACCCAAATACTGGAACAAAAACAAAAATGTGGTTAACAATGGTGTGGTTGATTCAAAACATGTCCAAACTTTGCAAACACGGCTGCAGCTCTCCAAACCAAGTCAAGCTCCATCTCAACAACCGCAACAACAGTGGCAATCGTATCAAAATCAACAACAACGACAACAGGAGCGACCTCAACAAGATTACCCTCCACGATGTCAATTTACTCCCTTGGGAGTGCTTATGGAGTCAGTCCTACAACAGGTTTTACAGAAAGGACTCATCACCTTACCAGATGCACCCCCGTATGGTGAACCTGTTTACAAAACTGCGTGGTATAGAGAAAATGAATACTGTGAATTCCATCAAAGCAAAGGACATAGAACTGCGTCGTGCATGAAACTCAAGCACCTAATCCTTAATCTCATTGACGGCAACCTAATCACTTTTGAGAATGAACAAGCGGCTCAAAACACAAACAAAGATCTCGATATGTACAAGGAACCATTCCCTCATCATGGTCCACCTCCTCCTCAGGATAGAGGTAAAGGTATCAATCATGCTTCCACTTCCTTTGATTCCATTGTCAGTAGTTTCGAAGAGAGTTAGGTGTCTACCCTCACCATCAAAGGTCAATCTACGGATTGCGCTGTTACAACTCGTCTGGTCGTGTCACCATTCGTGGTCCTACATCCAGTCTGCCGACTCAATCTAATTATAATCTTGTCGAACATCTTGAGAAAATGCCAGCACAAATCTCTATCTTAGACCTTCTACGGTCATCACCTGCACATAGAGTGGTGCTAGAAAAAGCCCTCCAAGAGTCTTCAGTTCCTAACAACATAGCGGTCACGGATTTCCAAGCTATAGTAGGTAACATTGCTTCACCCTACAATGTGGTCTTCTCTGAGAAAGATCTCCCATCCCATGATCCTTGTCACAATGATGCCCTTCATATTGAAGTTCTCATCCATAAGCGCAAAATCAAACGCATCCTCATAGATGGTGGTGCTGGTCTCAACATCTGTTCTTTAAAATTACTTAAGCAATTGGGATACTCTGAGGATCATGTCAACTCTGATCATAGTATTACAATCAAGGGGTATGATGATGCTAAACGCCGCTTAGAAGGTGTTATCCACTTGCCTATACAACTTGGCCCTATCATGCTTGAAACCAGGTGTCAAGTCCTTGATATGGAGTTGCCTTACAACATTATCCTAGGCTGCCCATGGATCCATGCAATGAAGGTTGTTCCCTCCATGTATCATCAATCTCTAAAATTCCCATACAATGGTACAGAGATAACTATCCCAGGAGACCCTAATCCTTTCGAATTTTGCCGTGTCTTGCAAGGAAGCTATAAGAATTGCAACCAAGTGCCTAAAAATGACAGCCATTGAATCTCCACTATATGTTGACCCTGCAACGCTGACTCCAGCCTCTACAAGTGAACCCAATCTGCTGCGTGTAATCACGGCTCGCATTCGAGATATAGGCTTTGGCACTTACGATATCTCAAAATCTTGTTGTGTAGGGCGGATGCCTTTATCTCCAAAATCTTACAGCCAACCACCCATTGCCAAAGTAACCAAAAAAGTAGCTATTCCTCCCCCAACATTCCTAACCCAATTCCAACATGGATGGTTATTGGAAGAGGAAACTATTGAGGATATTTCTTCTTGGCTCTATAAGGAGAAAGAACCAGTCACAATACCAGTCAAGCAATATGGCAATGGCTTAAGGATAGTAAAAAACATGGGCTATAAAGGCAAAGGTGGCCTTGGGAAACAGAATCAAGGAACTATGGAACCCATTGTTGTAACAAAGAAGCTAGAAAAGAAGGGATTAGGATTTGGTAAGAAGGTACCACATGACTTGAACATCGAGTATATCCTCGACGAGGTAGCTGACACTTTTCCTACTGATTCGACATCTACAGAGGATATCATCGATGACTTTTCCCTCCATATGACCAACCTCTTCATAGAATCCTCCATTTTTACGCTATCCTCCATATCCTTAACTTCCACCACCAGCACCCAGAATGTCACACTTGTCTACCCTAAACTTATCGATTGGGACCAAAAGGTCCCCCATGATAGATGTATTTTAGAATGATGAAGCTTTAGCTGAGTTCATGGGACTTCGGGAGGGAATCCCTCTTGGCAATCATAAAGCAGGTTTTGTAATGGAACTAGAGCCAACAGCTTATTTTGCTGAGAATGCCAAATCCTCCAGTCGCAAAAGTACAAATAAAGAAAGATCTCTAGGTGAAAACCACACTGTGGCACCTCTTGATCACAAAATAGTAAAAACAAAGGACGTATCCAAAGGTGAAAACCCAACTATGGCACCTGAGGATGGAGGATTTGACCTTCCCCTACCATCTAAGTATCAAGAGAAGTCAGCTCTCCTAGTGGAAGATTCTATAGAAATAAACCTTGGCACAGAGCAAAATCCAAAGACCACATTCCTAGCAGCATCATTATTAGAAATAGAGCACAGGAATCTTAACACATTCTTCCTACAGAGAACCATCAACTTTGCATGGACCTATGCTGATATGCCAGGGCTAGACCCTAAGCTAGTAGTTCATTATCTCACAGTTGATCCAAAAGTAAAACCAGTCAAGCAAAAGCTGAGAAAGATGCACCCACAGATAGCTCTCTTGGTAAAGGTGGAAATACAAAAGTTGTTAGATGCAAAGTTTATATGACCAATCAACTATTCAGATTAGGTCTCAAACATTGTACCTGTGTCTAAACCTAATGGGCGCATCCGCATGTGTAATGAATTTAGAGATCTGAACAAAGCATGTCCTAAAGATGACTTTCCACTACTGAACATTGATATTATAATAGACTTGACAGCAGGTCACGAGATGCTTTCTCTCATGGACGAATTCTCTGGCTACAATCAGATAAGGATAGCAGAGGAAGATCAACATAAAACAACCTTCACTTGTCCATGGGGTAACTATTGTTGGTGTGTCATGCCTTTTGGTCTAAAGAATGCAGGAGCAACCTATCAGAGAGCAATGATAGTGATATTCCATGACCTCTTTCATCACATCATGGAGGACTATGTGGATGACATACTAGCTAAATCTTCTAGGGCAGATCACATACAGGTTCTAGGACAGATCTTTGACAGGCTCGAGAAATACCAAGTAAGACTCAATCCAAAGAAGTGTGTCTTTGGTGTAACATCAGGAAAACTGTTGGGATATATTGTATCTCGTAGAGGCATCGAAGTAGATCTAGCAAAAGTCAAGGCTATAGTGGAGATGCCTCCACAAAGAATCTTAAACCATTAAGGAGCCTTCAGGGAAGGTTGCAATCCATTAGGCGTTTCATCTCACAGCTAGCAGATAAATGTTAACCATTTCAACACTTACTCTGCAAGGATGTCTCATTCCAATGGGATTATAAGTGTCAAGCAGCATTTGATTAGCTTAAAGAGTATTTGGCTACACCTCCTATATTGGTTCCACCAGTTGCGGACAAACCTTTGATATTATACATCTCCACTACAAATTCGGCCCTAGGGGCCCTTCTAGCACAAAATGATGAAATAGGAAAAGAGCATGCAATTTATTATATCAGTAGAACCTTGGTGGGATATGAGCTCAATTATTCACCGATGGAAAGGGCTTGTTTAGCAGTAGTGTTCACCTCCCAAAAGTTGTGGCATTACATGTTGAACCAACACACAAATCTGATAGCCAAAATTGATCCCTTGAAGTATCTACTAGCAAAAGAAGCTCTTACAGGCCGACTAGCTAAATGGGTCATGATCCTTAGTGAGTTTGACATTGAGTATACGGATCGCAAAGAAATCAAAGGACAAGCCCTAGCAGATCAACTAGCAGAAGCACCTATACAAGATACACACCCTATGGTAGCAGACTTTCCAGATGAGAATCTATTCACTCTTTCCAACTCAATAATGTGGAAGTTGTACTTTGATGGTTCCTACACACAGCATGGATCAGGGGCCGGCATTTTGTTTGTCACACCTCAAAATGACTATATTCCTAAGTCATATCGGCTTGCATTCCCTTGCACCAATATTGCCAAGTATGAAGCACTCCTCATAGGTCTCAATACAGCAGTTCAATGGGACATCACAGAATTACAAGTATATGGAGACTCCCAACTAGTCATTCGCCAAGTCACAGATGAGTACCAAACAAAGGACGAAAAGTTGGTCCCCTACAAGCAACTAGTGGACGCCTACAAACCACACTTCTCTAGCATCACATTTGAGCAAATTCCAAGAGAGCATAACAAAGCTATGGATTCTATGGCTTCTATAGGGTCACTGATCGACATGCCTGCTAATACACAGAAATGTGAATTCTTGATCGAACAATTGTTGATACCCGCCATCGACGTTCTAGTTACTGAAATCATCTTCAAACTTGTTGGTCCCAATTCCCCATGGTATGAAGATATCTATGAATACCTTAAACACAATACCTTTCCCCCTGACCTATCATCCACCTAACGCAAAACCTTTATTCGTCGATCCTCTTGTTACATCATTCTGGGTGATACACTATATCGCCAGAGTCTCGATGGTATCCTCTTACGATGTCTTAACGCGGAAGAAGCTGAAGCTACCTTACGAGACATACATGAAGGTGTCTGTGGCACACATTCTACCGGTCCTAATCTTGCTAAGAAGATACTCAGAACAGGTTATTACTGGCCTACAATAGAGCAAGATGCTGCACAGTTTGCTAAGAAGTTTCTACAATGCCAGCAGCACGGAGATTTGATTCACGCACCAGCACATGAATTACAACCTGTGACAACTCCATGGCCTTTTTCCCAATGGGGTCTCGACCTCGTAGGACAAATCCACCCATCCTCCTCCAATGGCCACAAGTTTATCATTACCGCCACTGAGTATTTCACGAAATGGGTGGAAGCCATTCCTATGACTTATATCACCGGCAAGTAAATAGCCAAGTTTATCCTTAACTACCTCATTTGTCGGTATGGTATTCCCCAAGCCATTGTCACTGATAATGGGAGACCATTCAAGAACCAAGATGTCCATTCCTTGTGTACACAATACAATATCCAACATCGCTTTTCAACTCCCTACTATCTGCAGAGTAACGGCCAAGCTGAGGCTTCCAATAAGACCATTCTCAAAATACTCAAGAAAACAGTCAATGAAGCTGGTCATGATTGGCACTTGCAACTCAATCCTGCCCTATGGGCCTACCGCACTAGTATCAGAACACCAACTGGTGCCACACCATATGCCTTGGTCTTTGGCTCTGAAGCCATCCTACCTATAGAGGTCGAGATCCCATCCCTCAGAGTATCCATGTAGGACCTAATCAACGGAGAGGAGTATCGCACTTCCAGATTAGCTGAGCTTGAACTACTGGATGAGAGGCGCCTTGCCACACTTAATCATCTCCATGTCTATCAAAACCGCCTCCAGCGTAATTACAACAAAAAGATCAAAGAAAGACAGTTTCAAGTTGGTGATCTTGTACTAAAAGAAAATCAGAGAAATCAAGCAGATCGAGAGAAGAAGGGCAAGTTTGAGCCTAATTGGTTAGGCCCCTTTATTGTGACAGCAACATACGGATCAGGAGCTTATACTTTAGCTACACCTGACGACATTCCTCTGGATGAGCCACTTAACAGTGTCCATCTCAAGAAGTTCTATGCCTGATCCTCAGAGTATTCCAAAAAAAAAAAAAAAGAAGCAAAAAAAAAAAAAAATCCGTCCTCTGGTGAAAACCTGGTAAACAGGCGCCTTGGATAAATACCATAGTGAAAACCTGGCAAATAGGTGCTATGTGTAGAGTCAGCATCCATCGCCTATCGAGTCCTATCCACTCCATGTCCAGTGCACAAAGTATGCTTCATCTATCCATCCATAATAAAACCATTGACTTTGTTTGCATTTCCATCTCCCTATCTAGTATAGCTTGGAAATTTGTCAATGTCCCTCGTCGTCATCCCACATTTTGATCTGTGTCAACAGTTTGCACTGTCTGGTCCTAGGTCACAGCTTTCTAGGTCTTCTTCATCAGTCATCCATACAAATTCCTCTACCGGAATGGGGGCAACTCTTTCCTTAACTTAGGTCTAGGGGAGGTTCCTTGTTCGTGGTTCGCAGCACACTCTTCAATCTTTCTCCTTTCTGCAGATAACACCCTTTAACGGACACATCACTCCTACAATAAGGATGTTATCTTCTCAACACTTTTCCCACATCATCACACTTACCAGAACTACATATTATCTCTTCTCAGTCTTAAGGTACCTTGATCCCATGGATATGGGTATGTAGGCAATCTGGATTACGAAGGATGTATCCAGTACTCAGGTACATAAGATCTCCCCCTTCCACATTGACCCATTTCATCACTCTATCTAGAACTACATATTCATTTTTCATCTTTCCTCGTAATGTGCCTTGATCCCGTGGACACAGGGTATGTAGGCAGTTTGGAATACGAAGGATGTATCCAGTACTCAGGCACACACGATCCATCATTCTCCACCCATCTCAATCCATTTAGCACTGTCACCTTTCTGGTCTTCCAATTATCAAAATCCATTCGCCTCAACTTGACTAACTCAAGTAGAAAGCTAGTGCATCCTTTCAAAGCAAAAGTCCTTAATAAACCTGAAGCAAAGCAACTTTCTTCTAGAGTCATCTACTGTCCTGCATACAGATTGCCAACATCAGCTAAGTACCGCTTAACCAAAGCCCTAGATCAACAAGCTTGTCTTCTGCGAAGTGTTCCATTGTTGAGACCAACACACGTGTCTCCTGGGACATGTGGCATTTCCTACAGCGAGACATTGTATTTTTAGGTAGATAGCACCCTTTAACGGACAAAGAATTCCTACGATAAGGCTGTTATCTTTCTTATCCAATCTATCATGAGCAATCTCTTTGGCAAGAGAGTATGTTGGCTGTATGTTTACTTTGTAAGTCAGTCAATTTGCTTTTTGGTTTATCTTTTGTTCCTTTTCCAGTACCTATTCAAGGCTACCTTGATTTATCTATAATCTTGGTATGTTGCGATGCAGTGCAGATTGGGGGCATAGTCATTGCTTTTCGTGTGCCATGTTTGAGGAATGATCTTTAACATCTTTCTTAGCATTCTATTTATCTTGTGTGTGTTACGACCTAGCATCTTACATATTAATACTCTTCTTGCATTTACATGTATTGAAGTTTATTTTATGTTCAAGACTATGGCTTATTCACATGTTCCAACAAGGTCATATTATGTTTAAGGGATCTAAGATCAAACCGCTTGCTTGTAGAGTCAACATCCATGCACTCAGATATTACAACACCTTGGTCTTTTATACCTTGGTGGCAAACTATCTACGTGCTATATCAAAAATAAGGATTGCTCTTTATAAACATTTGTGAAACCGTTGCAACAAGCTCATCCATTTACACCATCCATTTTTCCATGGCCTTATATAGTTTTTCAAGCAAGGATCGATCAATAGTCTTTCTCTCATGTTATCTTTTATCTCCTTTCTTCTATCTATCATCAAACCAACCTTGTCTGTCTCCAACAAAATCTTCTAGTCGAGTGTCAACGTAGTTCTTCTATCGCTTCCCTATCTTTCCTCTCAAGGGGGCACCCTACGCCAGCTACGCTGGGGCAACTAGCTACACTGGGGCATCAAAAATTGTATCATGTCTTCAACTATCAATTTCTTTGACGCAACGCTGTAAACTGCATTGCATCAAAGAGGGGCAAAATGTAGACACCCTAAAATGACCAAGTCATCACAGCACTTGCATTTCGTCATTTGTCTAATCACCTGCATTACAACGTTAATTAAATAATTTAATTATTTAATTAATTTCATCAAATTCTTCCAAAACTCCTAAAATTTGACATTAATTAAATAAATTATCTTTATTTAATTAATTAAATTAAATTCCTCTATTATTCTTCCACAATTAAATAATTTTAATTATTTAATTAAATCATTATCTTCTTTCCAAATTTCAAGTCTCCATTAATTAAATAATCCAATTATTTAATTAATTCATCACAAATTCTATCTTATCCAAACAATTAAATAATTCCTAATTATTTAATTAAATCAAATTCATTCTTCCAAATTTGAATAAATCAAATCAAATTTATTTAAATTCTCTCAATCTCCAAAAATAAAATAAATCAAATATTTTATTTATTCTTCCAAATCATGCACAACAATTAAATAAATTTATTTATTTAATTTGCTTTCTTATCTACAAATATCTTTCAAATCTTCTAAAATTAAGTCTTCTTCTCCATGCACACACAATTAAATAATTTATTATTTAATTTCTCTCAAATCATGCAAAAGCAAATCTTAAGTTGAGTTATCTATTCACTCAACCTTGTTTTTATCAATTTCTCTCAAATTAGAAAAAAGCTTTCTAATTTATGAAAAGCATGTCTTATCTTTAGAAAAGAAAGTGTTTAACTCAAATAAAATAGCTTTTGTGTGACACTTGTCTTCTTCTTATTCGTTGCACATTCCTCAACTGTTCTCCTCCATTGATTCTTCTGAATTATCTGGACCGTTGATCGATCTCTGTTGAAACCTATATAAACCCCCCTCATCTCCTTCATTGAGCCTCTCTCTTCGATCTTATTCTCAGGCATACTTAACAGAGCTTTGAGCATACAAAACGCGTCGATTGAGCAACCTTACGATCTTTTGACATTGATCTTTTGAGCACTACACTTGCTTGTTGCAGCTATGGTTTCACAACTTCATTAAGCAATCCACACATCTCCAAAGGGAACAACACAAATTTTGGTAAGAGCTTTCATTTGTCTTTTGATTTTATGATAATTGCTTTTACTTAGATTGGTTCACTTTATGTGATTGGTTTTTGGTTTTATTAGTTTAGATTTAATCAATTTTTCCTCATACACAGATACCACTACTTTGGAGACTCTTTAGGATGGTAGAGTTTAAAAGAAAGACTAAATTGCACGGAGAATTAAGATAATATCTCTAGGAACTTGCAAAAGATTGTGTCCTTCAACAACAAATACTATCAAGAACTTAGCTACAAGTTTGTTTATTTTGCAAAATGAACTCCAAAAAAGAAGACTCCAAAAAACTAAGGATGGCCCCATAACTATTGAAGGTCCTACAAGGAGGACACGTGCTAGGACTGTGGATGCTATCAAGGATAAATATATAGTAGTGGAAGATGACATTATTGAGGACTCCTTTGAAGACCAAGTCAATTTCCTAGCCAATGAGTTGAAAGTTGCCTTTATTTTGAAGATGCTAGTTGAGCAAGGTTAGCTTCCCTCTCTACTTTGTTCCTACCTATTCCTTAATTGCTTCTTTTGTTCTAGGCTATTCCTACTCTATTTTTTATTGTTGTGTTTTTATGATGCCCCCACATCTCATGGGGCTCATTTTGTGGGCTTCAAGGTCATTTTGTTGTAAAAGGGAGAGGCCCCTTTCAAAACCTCCTTATCATAATAAAAAAGACTTTCAAAAATGAATTTTACATCTGTAGACATACCAAGCCTCAAAAGGTGTCATGTTCTACAAATAAGAATAAGGGGATTGATTTCTCATGTACACAACTATTTGTATTACTTTAGCCCAATGTTTGGAATCCAATTTGTAGTAGAGCATAGACCTAGTAGCACCAGCAAGGTCTTATTCTCCCTATATGCAACTCCATTTTGTTGAGGAGTGTAAGAGGTGGTGTGTTGCCTTTTCATTACTCTCTAAAGGCAATTGTGAAGCCTACCCTTGACTTGTGATTTTATTCACACCTTGTGAGGCCTACTCTTGTTGCATCTAGAAATAAAATAGTGTGTGTATTCTTAATCTAAGTTCATATAGAAATAAGAATAGTGACTAAATGAAAGATTGAAGGGATTTGGAAATCCCAAGGTGCTTTAGGTTACAACAAAATAAATTATCTTTAATAACAAGAAACAAGAACAATATTACTTGGAAGGGCTTGAGAAATCCAAAGAGAGCAAGAGAGATTGAAGGAGAATGTTGTTCAAAGATGTAGCAAGCTGGAGAAAACTATAGAGAGTTGGAAGTTACAAGAAGTTGCTAGGAAGAGCCAAGAGAGAGCCAAAAATTAAAAGATAGATTCAAAATTAGAGGAAGGAGGGAAGAGGAAGGGTCAGACAAGCCATTTGTAATATTCTTGAGGTGTTACCAATGACTTGCAAAAGGCAACAAGTGGCAAAATGCTCAAAATTGGCCTTCAAACAAGAAACTGTCATGGGATGCTAGCGTGTCACATGGACATCCATGTGTAGCACTAGTGTCTAGATAGTTTAGGCTAAAAAACAATGAAATCAAAGAACATCACATGGTTAACACAAAATTGATGATAAAACTTGATGAAAAGGCAGCACAAGAAGCAAGGTCTGAGCACCATGGGAGGGAAAAATGCTAATGCAAGGGCTAAAATGAGCCTACAAACAAACTAAGGGAATGGACACTAAAGAAAGGCCAAAATAGAGCGTGAAATTACAAGGGTATGTAATTTTGATGCTACAATTATGATAAATGAGTATGATGCTATCTTGAAAAACAATACTTGGTTTCTCATCGATTGTCATCCTAGAGTCAACACCATTGGCTTTAAATGGATCTAACAAATTGAGCATAAGTTTGGTGGCTCTATTGATAAGTATGAGGCATGTCTTGTTGCAAAAGGTATATGCAACAAAAGAGATTGGTTATGAGGAAACTTTTGAACCAAAAAAGAAGTGGCATACAATTAGACTTAACATGTCTATTGCTACTCAAAATAAGTTGAAAGTTCATTAGATGAATGCCAAAAGTACTTTCTTGAATAAAGATTTGCAAGAGGAAGTTTATATTGCATAGCCTCAAGGATTTGAGGTTATTGAATTTGAGTCCAAGATGTGTTAATTGTTAAAGGCCTTGTATGCTAAGATTGGTAGCCACATTTAGTAGATTGGTTTACAACACAATGACTCAAATGATACATTGTATATTCAAATTCAAACTAATTACATTGCCATTTTTATTTTCTATATGGATGACCTACTTACTAGAAATGATGATAAAGTAAACAAGGGTGAAGAAGGAATTCTATAATGGTTTTGACATGACAAATCTAGGTTTTATTAATTACTACTTGGGCATTGAAGTAGATCATCACAAGCACAACATTTTCATCTCAATCTAAGTATAATTTTTCCATACTTAACTAGTTTAATATGACAAATGTTAATTCCACTCATACTCCTATAGGAGGCAATTTTACCAATGCCTCTATATACAAGAAGCTACTTAGCAATTTGATTGATACTAGGTTGTTTCAGGTGCACCACTCTAGATGGGGACCTAAATGTGGTGTGTGTAAGCAATACGGGGACAAAGCATTAGATAGAGAAGGATACAAGAACTAGAACAAACTGCATTATTAATTTGTCTTATATTCATGACACACTCTCATGGAGATGTGTGCCTATATATTTGTGATGAGAATTTAATCCCTATTGCAAACAATTAATACATTAGGATGCATACACTTTAAGATTATATGATACGAATATAGTTATTTGTTGTAACAATTTAATATGCAACATGAAGGAAAGAACATGAGGTAGTACATGTTAGTGTAAATAGTGTCATTATCTAACTAGTTTAGATATCATCTCTTTGAAGGTTTGACCTATTCACACATAATCTTAAGTTTACTTAGTCTTTTAGGAGTTTGTCTCATTTCAACATATGTACTCACACATGTGAGACACCTATTTCTTTTTGACTTGCCACTTGCCCCCACACGTCATGTGAGTTAGACAAGTATTGCATGCATGTAGGGGTAGTCAGTAGTTCAGTCCTACCTTCCTACCTCCTCCTTGCCTATTTATGCAAGGCTTCTCTTTGTATTTTATACACTCTCATTGTATATGATAGATATTTTATTGTGCTCCATTTTTCACTTATGGAAGGTTATTTAATTTGTGCTTGTTGATCTTGGCTAGTCCAACATGGTATCAGAACCATGTTTGCATGTTCCTTCCCAAATCGGTGACTCCATCACTTAGCCCTATCACCAGAGCATCGTGAAGACAAACGGACCATGTTGTTGAGTTTAGAAAGCCCAAGACAATCAAGGTGACCCTTTGAACGATGTTTTTCAATAAAGTTAATTTTTTGCAAAAAAAAATTCCCTCATGCTTGACTAGTACGATTTTTGGTAAAAATAAATAAAAATTAGTAGAGGGCCATATTACCCCCTGCCATTTAGTCTTGCAGGTTTTTTAAGAAGGCATCTCACCTACTCGGCCATCCAATCCATGTTGTACGAAATTTTAAAAAAAATTGCAAATTTTTTTTTGCAGAGGACAAATTTGCCCCCTGCAATTTTGTATTTGCTTTGATTGATATTGGGCCTCTTGGCCTTTGTACTTTTGTCTCAAAGGTTTATGGTTTCTACTTAGATGGATTTTTGTAAAAAAATCTAATTTTTTTTTGGTTGAGGGCACCTTGGCCCCTACAAAATTCGGATTTTCGTAGTCTTAGGCCATTTGGCCCTAGTTTAGGGTTCATTGGCCTTGTTTTGGGCTTTTCTCATGCCCACTTTCTAGCTCATTGTTTCAGATCACATTCCGGGCTCCATACATCTCTGCTCAACAATCTCCAGCTTACTCCTACTTGGGTTGTTGTTTTCATCCCTGCGGTCTTCATTTCACTACAACCGATGCCTTTACTCTAGTAGCTACTCCATGTAGCTCATGGTCGAGGTCATCATTGGCGTCGAATTCATCCACAGATCTGGTATTCATTCTTCGGCCTCTTCAATCAATGGCCTCCTTGGCCATCATTTGGCCTTCAACATGAATTTTTCCCTTTTTTGGGCTTTCACAACCACTTTCCACTATTTTTTGGATCTTCCACGACCCCAGCTCGCTTCATTTTAGGCATTTTTCACCAGTCTCTCCATATTTTTGTTGCTGTCCAGGACTCTGTTCGACCATAGCATTCAGGCAACATCAACACATAGAAAGCCATGATATGAGTTTGTTCTTCAACGGTCAAGATCTGTGGAGACATTTGTTGCAGAGTCATAGTTTCTTTTTCTTGGCAATCGACTTCAAACTGTTATCAAAAAATTGGAATGATTAATCAATTATATCAAATAATCCAAATAACTCAACAAAAAGGGAAATAATCAAGATCAAATAAACAAAAACCTTTGCAAACCTCAATACTTCACAGCTTCCATTGGTTGCCTATCTCAATCAATCTTGCATGTATGAATAAGGCCCTCAAAGAGTGCACTTCCTTGCTATTCCAAGATTGTCAATGGAGAATGGCCATGCTAGTTGATTGAAATGAAGATGAGCTTCACAACAATGATAATGATATGGTAACAAGTTGATCGCAAGCAACTAAGGAATGACTTGGGTGCCAATGGCGCGCTGTAATTCCTGCAGAGTAACAATACTAAAAGCTTGGATGAATGAAATGGAAGAAGAGGATTCAATTTATAGACTTGTGAAAGAGAAGATCAACGGTATAGAAAGAATGGGAAGATCAATGGTATAGAAATCTTGAGAGAATGTGCGTGAATAGAAAGAAGACAAGTGTCACATAAAAGCTATTTTGTTTGAGTTAACTGCTTTCTTTTATAAAGATAAGATATGCTTTCATAAATTAGAATATTTTTTTTCTAATTTAAGAGGTATTGATAAAAACAAGGTTGATTGAGTCAGTTAACTCAACTTGTGATTTGCTTTTGCATGATTTGAGAGAAATTAAATAATAAATTATTTAATTTTGTGTGCATGAAGAGGAAGATTTATTTTTAGAAGATTTGGAAGATATTTTAGAAGAATTAAAAGATAAGAAAGCAAATTAAATAAATAAATTTATTTAATTATTTGTGCATGCTTTGGAAGAATAAATAAAATATTTGGTTATATTTTATTTTTAGAGATTGAGAGAATTTAAATAAATTTGATTGATTTATTTAAATTTGGAGGAATGAGTGATTTAATTAAATAATTAAGAATTATTTAATTGTTAGGAAGAATTTAAATTAAATAAAGGATTTATTTAATTTTGACTTTAGAAGAGGTAATTAAATATTTTGATATTTAATTAACTTAGAGGAAATATGAATCGAATAAATAAATATGTTTATTTATTTATTGATAGAAGAATTAGAATGAAATAAATATTAAGAATATTTATTTAGACCTAGTCGTGTCATTTTTAGGCGTATACATTTTGCCCCTCTTTGATGCAATGTAGTTTATAGTGTTGCTTCAAAGAATAAGTTTCTAATAATGATACATGCCCCAGTTTGCCCTTGGTACAGGTTTAACGACAGTAGGATGCCCCCTCGAGAGGTTAGACGGGAAGAAGGTAGAAGGACGAGAGATGGACAATCTCATGAAGAAGAAGGAGAAAACAAGTTAGCTTGGAATAAAATTGGTTATGGTTCAGAGAAATAGGAAGAAACAGGCTTGGGAAGTAGTCACAGTTTCCACATAGCCAGTTAGGGTTCCATTGCTATAAATAGGAGTTGGGGTCCACAAGAAAAGTCATTTACACACTTGGCTTTTGTTGATAGGTCCTTAAGAGCTTAGGAGAGCATAGGAGCATAGAGCAGTTGAGACAAATATGGATATTCCACGTGAGGAGCACCACTTTGAGCGAGTTTGATGGTTTGATTGGCCAGCTGACATAGGACCACCGATATGTAGTTTAAAAAAACTCACCTAGGGTCATTTATTAGTGTAATAAATGCTAGGCAAAGTTCAACTACGATAGATGCACAGGTTCGTAGTTCGGCGCATATGCCATGCGGAACTATGCATATGATATGTTTCAGCACATTTAAGATATGAAATGACGTAGGCACATTTGCTACGCATATACAGTATAGTTCGGCACATTTGTTGAGAACTTGCACATGCATGTTATCTTCCTACGCATGTATTTAGGCTACGCATACACTAGGTAAAGTTGTGCTTTTGATAGGAATCTGCGCATTTACTCAAATTGGCAGCGCATTTACCAGAAGTGGCATATTTAGTGTGAAATGGCACATGCACCTTCTGGGACGACGCATATGCTTTAGATAGTCAGTTTACTTAACAAAATTGACTAGATTGGCAATTTGCTCGATGCGTCAATCGATAAGCTATCTCCGAGATTGCAGGAATCTAGTCAAGAGATGTTGTATGCTATTTGATCAATTTGACATGTTAAGTAAGTGATATGATGCTTTAGATATGTTTGAGCAATTTTTGTAGATTCGATTGACGCATTGCTTTGCTTGATTGCAGGAGGACATATGGGATGTACTTATGTCACGGGAGCAGTTTCGCTTACCACTATTGCAGCGGTACATGCTTACTGAGATAGATCAAGAGGCTCTTGGTGCTATGGGACTTGATTATGTGTGCTTCATGCCTGAGGTTCATGCAAACCTCAGTTTGTTGACTACAGTGGTGGAGCGAATCCACAGCGAGGATGGGACCTTCCACCTGCCCACTGGGGAGATGGTGATTACTTTGGAGGACGTCTATAGGATCATGCATTTACCGATACAGGGTGAGCTAGTAGAGTATGATCCTCAGCGGGATGTAGGACTGGTAGAGTGTAAGCGAGTCTTGGATGATGCAGAGCTAGATTGCTAGGTGATATCTTGGTAGGACATTCATGATTACTATGACTACTTCCCAGGGATAGTGGCTGGACTGATCAGGGGTGTTGTCTGCCCCGATAGGAGGTCACATGGGTTCCTGATTGGATGGGGTCGGGTTATGGAGAGGATGATTATAGAGGGCACTCGATTTGCATGGGGTGTCTATGTGTTGGCTCACTTATACAGGGATATACATTAGGTAGTTTATCACCGGGGTGCCAGCTTGTCGGCAGGCATTTCTCTATTACAGTTTTGACTCTGGGAGCATATTATGATTACTCAGCTGATATGCATCTTTTCTAGGCAGAGGGGCGAGCCCTATAGTTATGGATACGCACGTGTGATTTCTTAGCACAAGTTGGGAAAGCTTAAGTATTGGAGGCACATGTTGGACAACATAGATAGAGTTGTATGGCACCCATACCTAGATTGCAAGCCTTGGGACGACAAGGATGATGAGTACCCTACTGCTTTCAAACTCAGTGGCTCATTGGTAGGACACGATTTATTTTGGAGAGACAGATAGTCAACAGGGTTCAAAGGTAGTTTAGGAGGATACAGGGTATGCCGCAGGGGCAGGCTTTGTTTGCTCAAACACATGCTGAGAGATTCAGATGGGGCCCGATTACTTCTTGCGAGGAGGCACTAGCAAAGTTCCAGCAGACTCCTTATGTGGCTTGGCCGATGTGAAGGGAGATAGTGGACATGGGGATGACCTCCAACTACGAGGATTGGTTCGTGGTGAACCCATTCCTGAGGTATTCAGGACCTAGAGAGTTGGCTCCTCGCCTAGAGGAGGCAGATTCAAATGACGAGGGTGGTACAGGTAGGAGGAGGAGGAGGAGGGGTAGAGGAGGATGGGGAGATGGAGATGATGGAGGTGATGGAGGAGGAGGAGGAGGTAGAGGAGATGGTGGAGGTGATGGAGGAGGTGGGAGGCAGAGATAGAAGAGGAGAGTTGAGGAGTGGTGCAGGGCATCTAAGAGCATTTTGATGCATTTTGAGAAGTTATGGTTTTGTTCAGTATGTTTTGTAATAAGGCTTTCTAGCCATTGTGGTAAGGTCCATTTTGTGTGGTCAAGATGTTCGGGGTAATCATATAAACCTCAATCATTCTTAGTCCATTTGGACCCTAACTGTGTCACTTAGGGCTAGAAGGTCTATTGATGTTTTTTTTTTGAGTCTATTGGATTGTTCTGATGTTTTGGCATGTTCTAGAGGGTGTGGTAGATGTTTGAGTTCCATTGGGCATGTTAAACCAATCAGACTCTTTGTGTTTGTGCAAGATGCCAATGTTGTTAATGTGCCATGACACATTTGGTCAGTCCCAACCCACTTTTGATAGTTGCAACTATTTTTTTAAGTTGCCTACTGACTTGGCTTAGTTCATATGGTTGTTCTCTTACTCCAGTTGGGAGAAGAAGTTTCTGTATGGTGTTTTGGGCACAAAAATCAAGAAAAATGACTGTTTTTCCCTAAATTTCTGTTGTTGTACAGCTTGTACGGATTGGTAAAGTAGATCAATGTGATTTTTCTGAAACTAGATTGAGTCAAGGTTCAAATGCATCAAGTTTGAAGTATTGAAGTGGTCGTAGTAGGAAGTTATTGCATTTTTAGTTCAGACTGGTCTAAAACCCTGTTTTCTAGGGTTTGTCATACAAAATTCACCCTAGAATGCATTCTAACTGGTGAAATCTCATGCCACTTGGTGAAATGTAGGCTAGGGATGTAATTTACATGATTCCAAAAGCCTTTGGTTGGGAAAGACTGTCTTCGAGTTTTGGAGTGATGCCCTAGGTCAAGTATCCCTATGTATTTGACCAAAATAGTGCAATTTAGTGTTGTAAATGACAGAATCCTGATAGGGTGAGTGAATGGATGGTGGTTTTGAGATGTTTGAAGGTTGTAGAAATAGTTCAAGTTCATATCCCTGATCTATGACCCCAATTTAGACCACTTTCTTTGTAACCTAGCCCTAAATTGATCAATTAGTCCTAGAGACCTAGTGGGTGTTTTGAATTGCTGGAGTAGAGTTGGAACTGGAGGCTTGGATGTTTGTTAGAGTTCCTTAAAGGGTATTCAAATCATCATTTGTTTGCCTGGTCATTAAGGGTTTTGTCAAGTTATGTTGTGAAAATCAGATTAGGAGGGCTAGTAGCATCACTAGGCCAAGTAAAGGTTGGAGAGTTGTGAGAAGTAGGGAATCAAACCAACTGTGGGAAAGGTGTTTGCAAACTTGTCTTAAGGTGTGGAAGAAGCCTTGAGGGTTGAGTAATAGCCTGGATAACAAATCCATAATTTGCCCTTAGAGTGTAACCTTGGTTGGATGAAGACTAGGTGAAGTGGGTGAGTGGGCAGAGAAGAGTTAACCTTGTTGCTTCCCTTGTGCCACTCTGCATCAGGTGGTATTAGAGCCTTCCCAGCAGTAGCAGGTAGTACAGCCACAGGTTGCACCATAGGTATAGATGCTGGCACCGCAGCAGGTGCCCCAGCAGGTAGCTCAGTAGCAGGTTGCACCACAACAGGTGCAGGGATAGGCATAGGCATAGCAAGTACCTTAGCAGCAGGTGCATGGATAGGTTCCTTAGGGTCTCACCCAACCAAATCTTCAACAGCAGACCATTACCATGTTGAGAGGGTAGATCAGATAGCTTAGGGTGCAACTCAAGATGGCCGAGTCGCAAAGAGGGACTGACACAGGTATCATATCCGAGCTTACTACCGAGTGAGATATAGTATTGGCTAGGGTGCAGGCTATTAGACTGGAGTGGGACTTTGCCCTAGCAGCTTTGGGGACAGATGGTGCTACTATGTTTTTGGTTACACAAGTGCAACAGGGACAGGCCCAAGTTCACCAGTTGCAGACGCAGCTGGCACAGGTACAGGGTGAGCTTGCCAGAGCATAGGCTCAGATGCAGTACTATAGAGGATTATACCATGGGGCAGTGCCGGCAGACCAGCGTACACCTAGCTATAGGAGCCAGTCAGTGGCTGGCACTTCCTAGAGGGTAGGGGGTTCACGGTCAGGAGGGTCAGTGATGGGCCCACAACAGTCTAGGGCTAGCAGAGGAGGGGATGGAGAGGGCAATGTAGGGAGTAGTGTCCCATGGCAGCAGGGCTAGCCGTTTACACTTGTACCTATTTGGCTTATGTATATACTTTTTGGTGGCTCAGATAGCCTGACATGTATATTCTTTGTATCATTTTGTACTGAGACATGTATCATTATTTATGTGATGTATACATTTGATATGACTTGACTCAGAGATGACAGACAATTTGATATATTGTACATTTGGACATGTTTTATGTTATATTTATATGATGATGCAACTATTTGATGATCTGCATGTAGTTGTTTATGCTATATGTCATGGATGCATTTCTATCTTTATGATGTTTCACACGTGATGCATATGTTTATTTCATCTATATGATGCTATGTGATGGATGCACATTATTGTTGATGTCTATATGATTTGATGCAGACTTAGATGATTTCATGTATGCACCTAATATGCAAATGCGAATGGTATCTATATGTTATGTGATGATCTACATGTGCTTGTCTATGTTTTTGATTTTTTTTTCTGTTTGACACTATGTTATGATGCAAATGGATATGGATGACCTAATGCACCTATTATGTATGCAAATGATTTAATCATGTTAATGACTATCTCATGTGATATTATATGCAAATTATGCTATATTTTTGTATGTCCAAATGTACTCAATCGACACAAAGATGACACAATGATAGACATGAGATTGATTGAAGACTGACTCGGTAGAAAGACTCATGAGCTTTTATTTGTATTGATACTCTGCACTTTGGATCTTTTATTTCTTGGGATACAGATGCTTTATGGATATATAATGGATGTGAATGGTTTTTTGACATCTTGATATTGCAAGTATTTTGAAGTGCTTATTTCATCATTGGGTGATTTTTTTGGTACTTTTTCTGAATGTTGTAAGTTAATACAAGCATCTAGGTATAATTTAACTGAGATGACCTGAGTATTGCTTACATGGATTTTGATTTAGCAAGTTAATACAAGCATCTAGGTATAATTGAACCGAGATGACCTGAGTATTTCTTATGTATCAATAGACAAGGATTGCCCCCTTTCATGTTAGACCTTTGATGTCCTCGATGATCTTTTTCCAATCATGTCGTTAGACAAAAGTCGTCACATTACTAAAGATTAATCCATAAACAGAAAACAAAGAGAATAATCATGCCCCCATCATAACATCTGTAGCTTTTGGAATCCTTGAGTAGCATAGGAAAGACGTGATAACAAAAATCAAGACGTTGTAACTTAACCTGATCCCTAACACAAAACATTCTTGCATTTAGATGTGTATTTTTCTTGCCATAATTTAGATAGAATCATTTAGAGTGCTTTAGGTACTTGTTTGCTTTGCTTTGGATAGGTTGATGTCTTGCATAAAAATTTATGCTTGAAAGCAGACTTTGCTTGTTCTTGCATGCATGCCTGGTAAAAGTTTCTACAATCCTTATTGGTGAAATGGACCCTAAGGGACTGACCTAGTGCCTCGAGGGTGCATTGCTAAATGGCCTTGCCTACATGACGATGCATAGGCAACGCAGTTCAGGGACTTGGACCATGGATGGACTAGAGGATATACGACAATATATGGGATGGACAGGAAGGGGAACCTTGGGGGTGCATTAAAAATGGCCTTGCCTACGTGATGATGCAGAGGCAACATAGTTTGGGCTTGACCCTATGATACCGACGACAGACGCCAAGACATACTAACACTATGGATATGGTACCTTAACAACCTTAGTAGATAAGGTGACAAAAAGAGATAGAGTATCAAGCCATGATAAGTCATCGTTAGGTTGCACAAGGTGTTTTATTATGAAACAGTTATGGATCAAATGAGACACAATGGTAGGAAGAATGGACTCAAAGTGATTGGTTTCCCAAAGATGGAGGAAGCGGTTTATTGCAAGTAACGCTTGTTTACCAGGTTTTCACCACTTGCTTTTATTTGCATGAAAGCTAAAAGTACACATGATGCCTGTTTGCCAGGTTTTCGTCATGGTACCTATCCAAGGAGCCTGTTTGCTAGGTTTTCACCAAAGGACGATTTTTTTGTTGTTTTCCCATTTTTTTATTTTTTTATTATTTATTTACTTTTTTGATATTTTTGAATTTTTGCCCCCCTTACATTGGGGTTCTCTTAGGTATAGAACCGGTGAAGATGAATATTGTTGATTGGGTCATCGAATAGCTCACCCTCTAATGCTGCTAACTGATATGCTCCTGACCCATAGGCTGCAATGATTACACAAGGACCGAGCCAGTTGGGTTCAAACTTACCTTTCTTTTCTTGATCCTGCTGATTGCGGGGATTTTCTTTATGTACTAGGTCACCAATGTTGAATATCCTTGGATGAACTCTGTGGTTGTAGTTTCATGACATCCTTTGTTGATATGCTTTGAGATGGTTAAAGGCCCGTTGCCTTCTTTCTTCTAACAATTCTAACTCTTACAATCTAGAAACTCTATAGTCTTCATCAGTGATAAGACCTTTTAATGACACTCGTAGGAATGGTAACTCGACCTCGATGGGTAAAATGGCTTATGATCCATAGACAAGGGCGTATGGAGTAGCACCTGTGGGAGTGCGTATACTTGTTCGATAGGCCCATAGAGCAGGATTGAGTTAGATGTGCCAATCATGGCCAGCATTGTTAACAGTCTTTTTGAGGATTTTCAAGATTGTTTTGTTAGATGCCTCTGCTTGGCCATTGCCTCGGGGTTAATAGGGGCTGGAGAAACGGTGTTGGATTTTGAATTTGTCACAAAGCTCTTGGAAATCCTAGTTCTTGAAAGGTCTTTTGTTATCTGTGACTGTGGATGAGGGAATTCCATATCCGCAAATGAGGTAATTGAGGATGAATGAGGCAATCTGTTTGCCTATGACATTGGTGAGTGGAACAGCTTCAATCCATTTGGTAACATATTCAATGGCGGTTATTATGAACTTGTGGTTGTTGGATGATGGAGGGTAACTTTTACCCACAAGGTCGAGTCCCCATTGAAAAAAGGGCCAAGGTGTCGTTAAAGGTCAAAGCTCTTGAGTTGGTGCATGTATCAGGTTTCCATGTATCTGGCACTACTTGCATTTCTTCACAAACTGATATGAACTGATTTCCATGTTTGGCCAATAGTATCCCAAACGCATGAGTTTCTTAGCTAAAGAAGGACCGCTAGAGTGCGTACCGCAAATTCCTTCATGCACGTCTCGTAAGGTGGTTAGAGATTCTTCCCATTCTAAACATCAGAGTAAAGTACCATCCAGACCACATCGGTAAAGGGTATCAACGATCATGGTGTAACGAGAGGTTTGGTGAATGAAGGTTCAGCGTTGGTTAGAAGACAAGTCAGGTGGTAGGGTGTTATCCTTGAGGTAAGTGTAAATCTTACCATACCAAGGTGAATCAAATCTGACTAATAGGCATATGGAGTGTGTTTCAAGAAGATCATAAGCTGGTTGCATAACTGTCTCCACCAAGAACTCATATCGTGACTCATTCTCTGGGATCTCGAGGAGTGAGGCAATGGTTGCCATGGCATCTATTGCTTTATTTTCAATGCGAGGTATCTGCTCAAAGGAGATGATCACAAAGTACTCTTTAAAGTCATCAACCGTATGCTTGTATGGGATTAACTTGTCATCTTTGGTCTGATAGTCGTCGTTGACTTGATTGATTACCAATTGAGAGTCGCCATAGACATGTAGCTCCTTGATTTTCCATGTTGTTGCCATTTTGAGACCAATGACCAAGGCTTCATACTCTGCTATACTGTTTGTGCATGGGAATAGTAGACAATAAGACTTGGGTATGGTGTCACTGTGAGGGGTGACCAACAAGATTCCTGGCCCCGATCCATGGTTTGTATAGGATCCATCAAAGTAGAGTTTCCATGAGTGTGTTGTGATATTGAATATGGCTTCATCTAGAAACTCGAATGTTATTGGTGAGGTATCCTGCAATGGTGCTTCTGCTAACTGATCGGCAGTGATTTGACCTTTGATAGCCTTCATTTCTACATACTCAATGTTGTATTCACTTAGGAGCATTACCCACTTGGCTAGGCGACCTGTGAGAGTTGCTTTGCTTAATAGGTACTTCGGTGGATCTATCTTTGCAATAAGCTTGACTGAATGTGCTAGCATGTAATGTCATAGTTTTTGGGAAGAAAAAACCATAGCAAGACACGATCTTTCTATTTGGGAATATTGTAGTTCATAGCCCACCAATGTGCGACTGATGTAGTAGATAACTCTTTATTTGCCTTCATAATCCTATTGTGTTAATAGTGCTCCGAAAGCTGTTGGCATAGCAGATATGTAAAGTAATAGTGGTTTACCTTGGATAGGAGGCATCAAGATAGGTGGATTCATAAGGTATTCCTTCAGCTTGCTAAATGCTTCTTCATACTTCTCATCTCATCTAAATGGAATGTTTTTATGTAAGAGATGATTGAACGGTTGGTACTTGTCTGCCAGTTGTGATATGAACCAGTGGATAGCCTGTAACTTGCTTTGCAATGATTGCAGTTGGGTGATGTTATTTGGCGGTGGCATTTCCATGATAGGTTTGACTTTGGTAGGGTCTACTTCGATCCCATTTGTTGATACAATGAAGCCTAAGAGCTTGCCTGAGGTGACTCCAAACACACATTTCTTTGGGTTCAACCTGACTTTGAATTGTTCCACTCTCTGAAAGACCTTCTCTAGCACATCTAGATGGGATTCTCTTGTGAGTGACTTTGCAAGGATATCATCTACATAGTCCTCCATTGTGACGTGCATCATATCATGGAAGATGGTGGTCATAGCATGTTGATATGTTGCCTCGGTGTTCTTTAGCCCAAATGGCATGACATTCTAGCAGAAAGTGCCCCATGGACAAGTGAAAATTGTTTTATGTTGGTCTTCTGGTGCTATCTTGATTTGGTTATATCCTGAGGAGCCATCCATAAGAGAAAGCATGGTATGTCCTGCTGTCAAGTCGACTATGATATCAATATTGGGCAATGGAAAATCATCCTTGCAGCAAGCTTTGTTGAGATCTCAGAAATCATTACATAATCTGACTCTGCCATCAGGTTTGGACACTGGCACTATGTTGGATACCCACTCTGGATAGTCAATTGCTCTAATGAACCCTACATCCAGCAGTTTCTTGAGTTCCTCTTTTACTAGTAATGCAATGTGGGGATGCATCTTCCCAAGCTTTTGCTTGATTGGTTTTACTCCTGGATCTAGTGGAAGATGATGTAGGATCAAATCTGGATCTAAACCAGGCATATCTGCATATGACCAAGCAAAGTTGACTTGCTTTTTCTTGAAGAATGGTACAAATTTGGTCTTTTCTGGTGGAGATAGAGACTTTGCAAAGTGAATGATCTTAGGTTGTTCTGATGTTGACAGGTTCTATAGGTTCCACAACAATCTAAGACTTCTCTTGGTACATGTCATTGGGGAGAGTGTCAAGCCTTCCATCGTCTAGCACCTCAGAGAGGTTTTCACCATCCAATGTGTCCTTTATTTTTACTATTTTGGGATCTGATACTGCTGCAGAGCAGTTTTCACCATCAGATCCATTTTTATTTTGATGTTTTTACGACTGCAAGACTTGGTACCCTCTCCAAAATAAGCCACGGTGTTGAGTTCAATGGCGAAGCCAGCTTTATGATCTCCTTTAGGTAAGTGGTCCATAAGTTCCATGTAGTCAATATAGGCATCATCATTTTGGAACATGTCTAGTTGTGGGGTGCCTTATAAATCCCAGTTGATAAGTTCAGGATGCACAAGGGGGAGGGAGTTGGAAGATAGATCTAATTCGTTGGGTGTGATAGTTTGAATGGATATACGGTTAGGATTCGGATTGGTAGGGATAGGATCCAGGATCGTACTTTCCTCTAAATTATTTATTGTGATGGAACTCTGACCTTCCTCGAAATTTGTACTCTCAAGAGTGGGCGAATCACAATCTAATGGTCTATACGTTAGTGTTTGTCCCTCATGGTAGGGGCTATAGGTTTGAATGGTGTCGATTCCTTTGTCTTCATAGGAGTGTTTTGTCAGTTCATCTCATTCATATTCATTGGAATCTATGTCACTATCCTCTTGAAGGTTATGGATCATTTTCATAAGACAAGCATTTGCTTTAGCTTTGCCCTTGTCCCTGTATCCTAGACCTTTTGTATTTCTTGCCAATGAGGATGAAGAAGGTTGAATGGGTTCTATTATTCCTTCTTTTCTTAGGCCAATGGGACCTTGTCCTTCATTACCCATTCTGTGTAAGATAGACTCACCTCGCCCATAGATTTCCATTGGGAGCTTAGATGGTTCTTGTTGTGTGTTCTCTTCTTCTGTGTAGAGCCATTGTAAGACATCTCTTTCCTCTATTTCATCTAGTAGGGTCCCCCATTTGACAAAGGTAACTACGGGATGTTCAGGAGTAGCAGATGGCTTTGGAAAATATTTAGGGCGACCAAAGGATCTAGGAGATATAGGCATTTTGGCTAAGTTGAGGCTGTGCTCGATGGAGTATTCCCCTACTCCCGTTTCTTTCATTGTGATTTTCTACTCTTTGGGCTTGAATGAGGAAGCTTCGGAGGTAGAATCATGCTATGAGATAGGGGATGTAGAAGCTCTATTGTTGGGAATGATGTAATCAGGCTTTGAGTGGACAGAGTTACAATGCTGAAAGGGATCAGAATCACCTTGGATGGTGATATGTTTGCCATTATGAGGGAATTTGATGCATTGGTGGTAGGTAGAAGGCACAACTTTCATGGCATGAATCCATGGTCTACTTAGGAGAATGTTAGAGGCTAGCTCCCTGTCTAGGACTTGGCAAACAACATCCTTTATCACCGGTCCAACTTGTATTGGTAACACCACTGTTCCTTTAGTAGTTCGTTCCTCTTTATCATAGGCTTTAATAGTGATCTTTTTCCTTGGATCCACTACATTTTCAGAGAACCCCAATGTAAGGACTAGCTTGAGCGTGCAAATATTTAAACCGACTCCTCCATCAATGAGGACTATTTTGATACGGTGTTTATGAATGAAAGCGATGATATGCAAGGATGTGTTATGAGGCTGAGACACTGAGAGGTCATCCTATTCAATAAATGATATGGTGCTAGAGGAGGTTAGATTTCCTACCATGGCTTGAAACTTCTCTTGGTCCAAGTTTGTGGGCACAGTCATTTCCACTAGGGCTTTATCAAGAATTTCTTTGTGGGAAGGAGACATACACAACAACTCTAAGATAGATATATGGGTAGGAGCTTTCCAAAGTTGGTCTATGACACTATACTAATGGGAGTTGGACTGAGAAGGTGATGACCTTGGAGGGAGGGTACTTAACGTGACCTTACCACTGCAGGTGATGATGCTGCAATCAGTTTTGTTGGGTCCTAATTGTTGGTTGGATGTGACCACATTGACTTGTGGGATGTGCTCTGATATGTAGTTGATGGTATAATCGAATGGCACACTCGCTTAGTTAGCATTATTGTGTTCATTATTTTGATTCTGCCTGTTGCGGTGGTGGTTGTTGTTGTTGTATGGACTATCGTGGTTGTTATTGTTGTTGTTGTTGTATGGCCTGTCCTAGTTAAGAAGCGGATCCTTGTATGCCACATGCGTCTCATTAGAGGTATGTTGTTGAGTGCCTACTTGATTTTGGTCAAGTATGTCTTGAATGACGTGTTTGAGACGGATACAATTGTTTGTCGTGTGGCCTCTTCCTCTATGATATTCGCAGAAATCAATGTCTTTCCAATAGTGAGGTTTTACTTGAGGTTCATAGTTGCTAGTGGGTGGAAGAGTGATCTCATTGTTGGCTAATAGCTTTCTTAACGCAGATTCTTGGGACTCCCCTAGTGGTGTGAACTTTCATCTAGGATTGGAGGTGAACCATTGTTTTGGCTCACAAGGGAAGGTTTTGTTTGGTGTAGCATTGCTTGCTTCCCCTTTGAGAGTGAAGATTAGTTGTTGTTTGAGGGCCACCACTTTGGCATCAACTATGCCATCATTAACGACATTTTTGTTTTTTGTCCAAAACTTCAACTTGTCTATGGTGTAGTTAGAGTTAGGGGTGTCCTTATACAACTTTATTTGCCCCTTGGCGATCATAGCTTTCTCGATAAACAATCCCATCTCAATGACTTTCATAAATGAGGTAGGGCATTGAATTTGGATTTGGTAACTTAGATTGGGGTTAAGGTTGTGGATAAACATCTCCGTCATTTACTTGTCAGGCACGTGATATGAGCATTTGCTCCCGAGTTGTTTCCATCTTTATAAGAAGGTGGCAAAGGATTCGCTACTCTTTTTCTTTGTATTGCATAGGTCAAGCATGGAAACTTCGTGCTCAATGTTATATGAGAAGTGTTGGATGAATTTATTTACTAACTCATCAAAAGTTTTGATACCCGAGGGAAGTTGTGAGAACCATTCCATGGCTTGTCCACCTAGAGATCTAGGGAATAGTCTCATTAGGAAAGTTTCGTTGTGAGCTACTTCTAGGCATGCGGCATTAAATTCCCTAATGTGGTCTCTTGGGTCTCCTTTCCCTTTGTATTTGTCAAACTTAGGAACTTCGAACCGAAAGGGGAAGGGTACATGTTCATGCTTTTGTCAAAGGGGTACGGTGCGATGTCTTCCAAGGAATAGGTTTTAGTGGGTGGCCCCACTTGGAGATCCACCACTTTCTGCATTAGGCTCTCAATTTGTTTTAATATGTCTAGAGGTATGTTGGAGTCTGCAGTCTTTTTACCTTTATCTTGGTCAATGGTTCTATCTTCACTTGTGCAGTCCTCATGAGTTTCTTCTACCATAGTTTCTTTTAGTTTGTTGAGATCAAAGTCCAAGGGGAGTTTGAGTCCTTGGTTTGCAAGATGAAGAAAATACCTTTGAGGGTCCTCTTTGAACATTTTGTCTAGCATGCATTGAAATTTTTGATCCTGGAGGGCTCCTTGGTAGTCCTCATGGGAGATTTCCTCATACTGTCATGAGGGGACACAATTCTCTTAGACGTTCCAGCCATTCCAAGTTGTTTTTGCATTTGCAATCTGGTTAATACCATGCAAGGTGATGTAGGAAGAAGTGGAGTGACACTAGAGACTTTGGTGAGGTGCCGATGGAAATTGTTGAGAAGAGGATACTTGTGGTGACGAGATTCAAACAAGGGACTCTTTTGATCAATGATTCCAAGCAAGTCAGTCGATACAAGACGATAGCCATAAGTAAAGGTACTCAATACCCATTTACTGTGTAGAGACTAGTCATGCACCAAGACCACTAGCGAAGCTCTGTGACCTACTAGGGTTACTTGAATCTAGAATGATCTAAAAAAGGTCTTGCACTAATCTGATATAGGAACTTTTGGCTTTGATATGGGAAGACCTGGTGGAAAGTGGATGAGAGGACTGATGAAAGATAGGGTATGCTATGGAAATGGATGGAAGAGGTGACTGCACGGTTAATCTAATCTTAGAAACTATGACAAGGCTGAAATGGGTACCCAGAAAGACTGAAGGTTTTCTCTCAAAATATGTGGAAATGCTCACTGTTGCGTATGTGCAGCTTCAGATGGGCTGAAACAGAAGGTATATGCATAGCAAGTTGAGATAAAAGCGCAAGTCTGGTAAATGGTAAAAGCGTAGTAATAGGTGATAAATGCACAGAAAGTCAAGATATATATGCAATAGGTCAAGGTATATGCGCAGCTCTGCAGGACAGATGCACAACTCTAGTTTTCTTGAGTATTTTTGCAATTTTTGGCACATTTTTTGGTGTTTTTGGTTTATTGGTTGTAAGATGGTCTTTTCGATCTGATTTTCTTTAATTATGGCAAGAAGACACAGCAAACACAAATAATGTTTTCATGGTTTTTAAATTTTTTTATAATTTTTTGGACTCTTTTTTACTCAAAAACAAGTACAAACCTAGGCTAGTAAAGGCAATATTTGTCAGATCCCCTAGCTGTGCATATTCAAAGCGGATAGCTTTAGGATCTTGGTAGCACCAGTTCCTCTCCATGGCACACAATTCTCATGCATACCAAGATCTAAGTTTCCCAAGGCTCGTACCCCCACTGAACCTTAAGATTACCTCCGCTATCTCTACTAAGAACCACAAGAATTGGGGTGGCTTTGAAGGTCCCACCTTCTGCACCAACAAATAGAGGGATTTTGGGCTACTAAAACAAGGGTGAATAGTAAGTGCAACCGTTTGAGTGGTTATACATGCCGCAGCACTACTCTCTGTTATGAATTCTCCCAACCTGCAAGGGTTACGCCTTGGAGGGTTTTGGGGGAGGTTGGCTATCGGTATAACACAACTTCACTTGTTGTTTGAAGCTTTCACCCCAAACACAATTTATTTATAGTGGCTTGGTAGAGCTTGGCTTTAGTTTGTTACCACTTAAGGTCATTCCCGCTTGGATGGAAGGATATCCAAGGGTAGGCCTCTCTAAAGCTTAAACACATGCGAAAATGATATGTCTGGCATTTTGGTCACCCAAGATAGGGGATAGCATAGGCCTAGTATCATTCCCAAAAACATGAAAGACAGTGGTTCTTTTTCCCTAATTAAAATAAAAAAACTATATGAGCTAGCTACTTGGGCACACACACAAGTTGTTAACTTTGAAAGTAAGATAGCAATGGTTCAATTTTATCCTCCTAGCATTGGGACTAGATTCAATTTGTTGATGCAACAAAATCAAGTTACTCCCTTCCTAGTCAGATCTAGATGTGATTTTCTATGAACATTTGATTACTATCCTTTAAAAAGATGATGTGTTAACAATGCAGCTAGAATGTCTAAACCAGCTCTTAACCTTGCAAGTAGATGAGAGGATATCCCTATGAAAAAGTGTTAGCATTAGCAAAAACTACAAGAAATACCCTAAATCACTGTTCAGATCAGATGCGCAGCTTCAAAGCCTGAATGCGCAGAAACAGAGCTCAGAAGTGCAAGAATTTTAAAAGCACGGGAACAGAGGTTAAAAGCACCAAAACAGAGAGTATATGTGCCTTTAGATAGATGCGTCATAAAAGATAACAGATGTGCAGCTTCATGAGATAAATGTGTTGAAAGATCAAATACACTGGAATAGAACTCAGATGTGTGTTAGAATGTGTTAGATGCATCGAATCCTCCTGTGTACAGAACTCTAACTCAAAAAAACTTAGTTTTTGGGTTAGATTGGGGCAATGCCCCACAGTGGACGCCAAAAATGTTATTAGAAAATTGGAATGATTAATCAATTATATCAAATAATCCAAATAACTCAACGAAAAGGGAAATAATCAAGATCAAACAAACAAAAACCTTTGCAAACCTCAATACTTCATAGCTTCCGTTGGTTGCCTATCTCAATCGATCTTGCATGTATGAATAAGGCCCTCAAAGAGTGCACTTCCTTGCTATTCCAAGATTGTCAATGGAGAATGGCCATGATAATTGATTGAAATGAAGATGAGCTTCACAACAATGATAATGATATGGTAACAAGTTGATCGCAAGTGACTAAGGAATGACTTGGGTGCCAAAGGCGTGCTGTAATTCCTGCAGAGTAACAATACTAAAAGCTTGGATGAATGAAATGGAAGAAGAGGGTTCAATTTATAGACTTGTGAAAGAGAAGATCAACGATATAGAAATCTTGAGAGAATGTGTGTGAATAGAAAGAAGACAAATGTCACACAAAAGTTGTTTTGTTTGAGTTAATTGCTTTCTTTTATAAAGATAAGATATGCTTCCATAAATTAAAATACTTTTTTTTCTAATTTAAGAGATATTGATAAAAACAAGGTTGATTGAGTCAGTTAACTCAACTTGTGATTTGCTTTTGCATGATTTGAGAGAAATTAAATAATAAATTATTTAATTTTGTGTGCATGAAGAGTGTTGGGAATCAAGGTGTTTCAACCTTGGTAATTCCTTGCATTATTTATGTTTGTATTTATTAATTCATTGCCTATGCTATAAATAAATTGTAAATTCCATATTGTCATGTTGTGGGATGTGGCATGATGATGTGTCATCCTACATGGAAGATGACAACTTGTAATTTTGTCCTCACATGAGGAGATAGGTGTCCCACTTAGTGGTAGGAGAATTTTGCCATGTGTCGGCACCTTGGATGTTATGTAAGAGAATGTTGACCGAAACGGTTATGATGGATTCCTATGATGAAGTTATGACATGTAAGAGTCAGAAATAGAAGCTTGTAAGACAGGTGAAGACATGGGTCATGAAGCATCTTTGAAAAAGGCATATTTGGGCACCCCAAGGTGGACTATGACATATTGTAAGAGAATATGCTATTTATAGCCTGTGTATGACAGATTCTCTTAAAACTATAAGTTGTAACTGCTATGACAGATTCTATGACGGTCGTAAGTGTCGTAAGAGCATCTGTCATAGCCCATTTTGGAAATAGGCAACCTCTTTGGGATGGGAGTTGTGGACAAGTGTCAAGAAAATTTTACAATGTTGACCAAGTGTCCTTAGGCATGGGTTTTGGGCCATGAGGCCAAGTTGGACGCCCATCTCAAGATAAGACCAATTCTGCCTTGTATATTCTATATAAACAGGTGCTTGGAGGAGGAGATGTATTACAGGTTTTACAAGTACTTTTATGCTACCGGATTGACTCCAGATATGAGTGTCGAAGACTATTGAAGCCTACATTGCAAATGTATTGTAAACCATATTCAGTTTTGATAATACATTGTGCAGGTTTCTGAGTGTGGGGTTTTTCACCCGATAAGGATTTTCCCCACCGTATATCTTTGTCTCTCTTCTTCTGTCTTCTTTCTAGTTCATGTGTATTGCTGCAATATCTCGTTTACATGTTTCATGTTGCTGCTATTGTAAGGATTAATTTGAATTTGTATAGCTCTTCCCTCATTAGATTAGTGTAGGAAGTGATTTCCGCACACCTAGCTTCTTTTTAGTTAGTATCAGAGCTTGATCACCTTTGGTCCTAGTTGTTGGGTAGGGGTTTTTTGAGCTGATCTTAAGTTGAGTGGGAGTCTGTGTAGAGAATTCTGAATCTTATTGTAGCAAGGAGATGGCAAGCACATCCGGAAGGATAGAGGTGGAGAAATTCAATGGCACTAATTTCAAGTTGTGGAAGCTCAAGATGGAAGACATGCTTGTAGACTGAGAACTTTGGGAAACTATCAGTGGCACTAAACTAGCTGCAATGTCACAAGCTGATTGGGATCTCAAGGATCAGAAGGCTAAGGGTCTCATAAGACTTAGTCTTGCTTATTCTGTTATGTTAAATGTCCATGAGGAGGCTACTGCAAACTTGCTTTGGAAGAAGTTGGGAGATGTGTATCAAGCCAAATCCCTAGTTAACAAACTTTTTCTAAGAAAGAAGTTGTATTCTCTTCGAACAGAGGATGGAGGATCCATTGCCGAACATATGAATGCTTTCAACATGCTAGTTGCACAATTAACATTCGTTGGTGTGAAGATGGAGGAGAAGGATCGGTGTATGACCTTACTTTGTTCTTTGCCGGACTCAAGGGATCATCTTGTCATGGCTATTGGAAGCACCACATCCACATTCAAAATGGATGAAGTGGTTTCTTCACTGTTGTCTGAAGAGATGTGGAGAAAGTCTTCTGAGGCAGCCAAAGAGGCTCTTGTAGTTCATGGAAGACCCAAGGAGAAAGGGAAAAAGAAGAACAAGAAAGCTAAGAAGGGTAGATGCAAATCCCGTGGGAGATCCAAATCTCCTAGAAAGTCTAAGGTTCTCTGTTGGAACTGTGGTAAATCTAGGCATTTCCAAAAGGAATGCAAAGAGGAAAAGAAAAAGAAGAAGAAGAACACAGATTCAGATTCTGACAAGTCACAAGATGATGGTGATGCTTTCATTGTAGCCCTGGCAACCCATGCATCTGATAATGTGTGTTTGATTGACTCTGGTGCATCATTCCACATGACCTCGCATCGAGACTGGTTTACCAAGTATGAGGAGTTCGATGGTGGAAAGGTGTATCTGCGTGATGACTCTCATATGAAGATTGTTGGTTGTGGAAGAGTCTCTATCTGATTCCTTGATGGACAAGTGAAGGGGATCTCTAGGGTTTATGCACATCCTAGGCTTAGCATGGAACCTACTTTCTGTAAGTATGTTGAATGATGTAGGTGTGCAAGTTGTCTTTTCGAAAGAAGGATACAAGATGACTAGAGGAACTATGGTGCTTGCTAAGGGTACTAGGAGAGGTACTCTGTTTCAACTGGAGGCATGCATTTCACAATGCAATAGTTTTGTTGACTTAAGGAAGAGGGCAACAGTCACTTCATCCCCACCATCTGAACGAGCAGTGAAGAAATCTATTGTATCTAGTCCTGATGGTTGTAACTGTGCATTGGAAGTTAAGCTTCATGCTAAAAAGACATTGTTATGGCATAAGATATTTGGCCACATTGGTGAGAAGGGTCTGCGTATCCTAAAAAATAAGAACATCATTGAGGGGTTAGATGATTGTAATCTTGAGTTTGACTTTTGTAAACATTACATATATGGAAAAAAAAACCGTGTTTAGTTTTATTTGAGTTCTCTTAAGTCTTCTGGTGTGTTGGACCTTATTCTTTCTGATGTGTTTGGTCCTATTAATGTTCCTTCGTTATCAAAATATGTATATTTTCTATCTTTTATAGATAACTACAGTAGAAGGACATGGATTTATTTTCTCAAAAGCAAATTTGAAGTCTATAGTAAGTTTAAGGAGTTTAAGGCCTTTGCTGAAAATCAGACTAGTAAAAAGATTAAATGTTTGAGAATTGACAATAGTGGTGAGTTTTGTTCTATAGAATTTGATAAATATTGCAAGGAACTTGGAATTGAAAGACATAAGACAACTCCATACACCCCGCAGCAAAATAGAGTTGCAGAGAGGATGAACAGGACACTGATGGAGAAGGCTAGGAGTATGTTTAGTGGAGCTGGCCTAAAACAAAATTTTTGGGTTGAAGTTGTTTCCATTGCTTGCTATCTTCTAAATAGATCTCCTACATCAGCTCTTGTTGGTAAGACACCCATGGAGGTGTGGTCTGGTAGAAAGCCTTCAATAAGGCATCTTCATTTTTTTGGTTGTGAGGCATATGCACATGTGCCTAGGGAGAAGCGGTCAAAATTGGAGAACAAGGCTGTTAGGGCATCTTCATTGGCTATGGTGTTGGTGTGAAAGGATACAAGCTTTGGGACCCTGTGGCTGAAAAAGTGTTGTATAGCAGAAGTGTCATCTTCAGAGAGCTTACACCTTCTTCCACTGTTTTATAGCTAGAAGAAAAATAAAAGAAAGAGGATGTTGTTCAGTTTCCTGCTACCCCTAAGAAGACTGAACAGAAAGACAATGTTGGACCTGATGATGAGGAGAGCTCTTGCAGATCTGAAAGCTCAGATGAAGAAGCTGAACCTCAACCTCAACTCTTGAGGAGGTCCACATGAATCAGAAAGCAACCTGAGAGGTTTGGTTTTACATTGCTTGATTCTAGTTGTGCTTTTGCTTTACTTACTAATAGTGATAAACCTAGAACTGTATCAGAGGCTATGGACATGAAAGATGCAGGTTCCTAGAAGGAGGCCATGGAGGATGAAATGGCTTCTTTGGAAAAGAATCAAACTTGGGACTTAGTGCCTTTGCCTCCTAGACGGAAACCAGTTGGATGCAAATGGGTGTTCAAGAAGAAATTTGGTGCAAATGGCAGTGTTGAGAAGTATAAGGCCAGATTGGATGTGAAGGGGTATTCACAAGTGGAGGGTATAGATTATGGTGAGATCTTCTCTCTCATTGCAAAGCTGACATCCATTCAATTCCCATTGCCTCTTGTAGCAGATTATGACTTAGAGGTAGAACAGATGGATGTGAAGACAGCTTTCCTTCATGGTGATTTGGAGGAATAAATCTACATGTCACAACTAGAGCATTACATGGTGAAAGGTAAAGAAAATTTGGTTTGCAAATTAAAGAAGTCTTTGTATGGTTTAAAGCAGTCCCCTAGGAGATGGTACTTGAAGTTTGATGCCTTTGTGTTGTCTATTGGATTTGTGAGATCGAAATTGGATCACTGTATGTATTATAAGTTTGATGGTGATCGTATTCTCATTGTTACACTATATGTTAATGATATGTTGCTCATTGGGAAGGGTAAGAATATGATTTATGATTTCAAATCTCAGTTGTCAGCACAGTTTGAAATGAAATATTTAGGGGTAGCCAGATACATTCTAGGAATGGAAATCAAAAGAGACAGAACCAACAAAAAACTTTGGTTAAGCCAGAGTAAGTATGTGAAGACCATGTTGGATAGGTTCAGCATGGCAGATTGTAGACCATTGTGTGTTCCTGTTTCTTTGGGGACAAAGTTGTCTATTGAGGATTGTCCAAAATCTCCTAGTGAGGTGGAGGACATGAGTAGAGTACCTTATGCTAGTGTTGTTGGCAATTTGATGTATGCCATAGTCTGCACAAGACCAGACATTGCCCAAGCAGTGGGAGTCCTTAGTTGATTTATGGCTAATCCTAGACGGGTTCATTGGGATGTAGTTAAGCGAGTGTTTAGATATTTGAGGGGTACTTCTGAGTATTCCATATGCTATCATGGTAATGTTTCAAGACCTCCGCATTCTGTTGATATTCGTGGATTTGTGGATTCAAATTGGGCAGGTGACATTGACAGTAGGAGATCCACCAATGCTTATGTGTTTACACTGTTTGGTAGTGCTATTAGTTGGATGAGTAAGCGACAACCTATGGTTGCTTTGTCCATGATAGAAGCTGAGTATATGGTAGAAACTCATGCTTGTAAGGAAGCCATTTGGCTTAAGAGATTGTGTTCAGATATTGGTGTTGATGTAGGTCAAATTAAGATCAATTATGACAGTCAGAGTGCAATTTGCCTTGCGAAGAATCCAACTTTCCATGCCAGAATAAAACATATTGATGTTCAGTTTCACTTTGTACGAGACATGGTAGAGGATGGGAAAATAAATTTGGAGAAGGTAGATACTTTGAAGAATGTTGCAAATGCATTGACGAAGCCAGTGAACACAAACAAGTTCAGATGATGTTTAGAGTCTATGGGCCTCTCGGCCTATAGCAGTTAAATCCTATTATTCTATTGGCTCTTACAAGGTGTTCGACAAGTGGGAGAATGTTGGGAATCAAGGTGTCTCAACCTTGGTAATTCCTTTTAGTATTTATGTTTGTATTTATTAATTCATTGCCTATACTGTAAATAAATTTTAAATTCCATATTGTCATGTTGTGGGATGTGGCACGGTGATGTGTCATCTTACATGGACGATGACAACTTGTAATTTTGTCCTCACATGAGGAGATAGGCGTCCCATGCAGTGTTAGGAGAATTTTGCCATGTGTCAGCACCTTGGTGTTGTGTAAGGGAATGTTGACCGAAACGGTTATGACGGATTCCTATGACAAAGTTATGACATGTAAGAGTCAGAAATAGAAGCTTGTAAGACAGGTGAAGACATGTGTCATGAAGCATCTTTGAAAAAGGCATATTTGGGCGCCCCAAGGTGGACTATGACATGTTGTAAGAGAATATGCTATTTATAGCCTATGTATGACAGATTCTCTTACAACTGTAAGTTGTAACCGCTATGACAGATTTTATGATGGTCGTAAGTGTCGTAAGAGCATCTGTCATGGCCCATTTTGGAAATAGGCAACCTCTTTGGGATGGGAGCTGTGGACAAGTGTCAAGAACATTCTACAATGTTGACCAAGTGTCCTTAGGCGTGGGTTTTGGGCCATGAGGCCAAGTTGGATGCCCATCTCAAGATAGGACCAATTCTGCCTTATATATTCTATATAAACAAGTGCTTGGAGGAGGAGATGTATTACAGGTTTTACAGGTACTGTTATGTTGCCGGATTGACTCCAAAAATGAGTGTCAAAGACCATTGAAGCTTGCATTGCAAGTGTATTGTAAACCATATGCAGTTTTGATAATATATTGTGCAGGTTTCTGAGTGGGGTTTTTCACCTGATAAGGGTTTTCCCCACCGTATATCTTTGTCTCTCTTCTTCTATCTTCTTTCTGGTTCATGTGTATTGCTGCAATATCTCATTTACATGTTTCATGTTGCTGCTATTGTAAGGATTAATTTGAATTTGTATAACCCTCCCCTCATTAGATTAGTGTAGGAAGCGATTTCTGCACACCTAGCTTCCTTTCAAAGAGGAAGATTTATTTTTAGAAGATTTGGAAGATATTTTAGAAGAATTAGAAGATAAGAAAGCAAATTAAATAAATAAATTTATTTAATTGTTTGTGCATGCTTTGGAAAAATAAATAAAATATTTGGTTATATTTTATTTTTAGAGATTGAGAGAATTTAAATAAATTTGATTGATTTATTTAAATTTGGAGGAATAAGTGATTTAATTAAATAATTAAGTTTAATTGTTTAGAAGAATTTAAATTAAATAAAGGATTTATTTAATTTTAACTTTAGAAGAGGTAATTAAATATTTTGATATTTAATTAACTTAGAGGAAATATGAATCGAATAAATAAATTTGTTTATTTATTTATTGATAGAAGAATTAGAATGAAATAAATATTAAGAATATTTATTTAGACCGAGTCGTGTCATTTTTAGGTGTATACACAAACCACCCACAGTCATCTACTGGCCAATCTGTCGTGTCGAGGGTCATGAAGGTCGAGATAATCTCAGAGATCTTCAAATCGACCATGAAGCCACAAATTCAGCCTCCACATTTCTTTGAAAGTTAGCATTTCTAGCATTTGTTGTTACACTCAATGAGAGTTTCATTTAGATTGAATGTTGTACCCACGTAGCATGTTTAGATTGAATGTTGTACCCACGTAGCATGTTTTATGTTCTAACATTCTTTGTAAATGTTACATGTTGTGTAACCTATAGTGGTTACCTCAAACCACTAATATTATATGCTTCTATGAGCTTTTTTTGTAATGCTAGTATTTATGCTTAGTGTTAGCAATTTATGCAGTTAGTAAAGTGCTAACATTAATTGTTAGCCTCTAGCCACATAAGTCATTGCAAGACATCCCATTTTTTGCTTGAGTAGACTGCTTGGTCTCTTCAAAGTCCTACACTTGGGTTTTTTTTCATTTTGCCACAACATTCGTCTATAGAGGCAAAATTTCACAAAATTATAGTCAACAGAAAGGTGTTTCCATGTACTTCACTTCGACGAAGTCAAAATAATAAAATTTTCTTTTTTTGATGGGTTTTTTAATCCCTAACATCCTTTGTCCTTGCAAATTTTGACAGGGTATAACTTTTTCCCATGACATCGAAATTTCATGATTTTTTTTTGAAATTACTAAAAATTTTGCAAGGAATTCAAAATTGTAACAAAATTTAAGATTTGGATTGCACATTTTGTAAAAATTACTATATATTATAAATGGTCGATTTCGCATCTGATCTTCAACAAGTTGTAATTTTTCTTGCATATCTTTCTGGGGGGGCTTCTAAACCAGTCATAATCCCTTTGTGGGGGCAAACTTTCTTTTTGTTTTGATAGTGCTTACAATTTGATCATGTCTCTCACACACAATCCTTTCCATTTGAGTAGTGTTAATAAACCTCATAACAAATGGAAACTCAAATGTGGCTATTATGGGATGAAAAGACATACAATAGACAAATGTATTCCAAATGGAATAAATAATTTGTCATTATGATATTTCTATTGATCATTATAAAGCACTTGGAGAGAAATCTCGTCTCACTAAGCTGTCTTATGAGACATCATCAATTGGGTATGTACATGGTAGTGAGATGACTTGCATTGGATCCCATTTACATCACCATCACTTGTTGCTACATCAGAATCCAAAGTTGATATCTCCATGGCTTCCAGTGATTCTCTACACCAGGATATAGTTATCGTATTTCCAAATCTGCCACATTGGGATGCATATCTACCTGACATTTCATGTCTTTTCGTAGAGTCCAACATTGCAAATTTGGGAGACATCATTGAGGACATTTGTCTTCTATTGATAGCTTCGATGAAGTTGCATCAGCCTTGTCTTCTTCAGATATGATTGCCCTTACCTTGCCTACATCAACTTCTATCATGACAAATTTTGCAGATACTTATGAGTCCACATATTCGACTTCCTAATCATGTTTTTTGACATCCTCTGCAATAGTATTAGATTCTCCTAGGTTCAGTTATCACCATACATCTATGGTCCCTGTTCTCAAATCTCAGCATTTGTCAGATGTTTGCATTGGCTTGGAGATCCTTGAGCATCCTTCGAAGACATCATGGGCATCATCTGTGTCTTTGAATCATGTGCAGAATTTAGAGACCTTCATACTTCTTCCTGTATGTTCCTATTCAGAATGGGAAAATTATTTGCACACTTATGTGGTTCAATTTCTTCCTAAGGGGAGAAATTTTGTTCAACGTTTGTGGATCATCTTCAACATCCAATCTTGAGCATCTAGCAACACTACAGGAGGTATTTTGAGGGGAGGTTGCATGGTTAGTCTTCTCAACTCAATTTTGGGAGGATCAATCTCTTCTCATAGAGTTCTTTACTTCACTTTTTCAGGGGGATCCCATATACCTTCTCATCTTTTCTCTCCTGTGGGGGGATATCTATTGTACATTAGTGTTAGAAGTAGTCATGTATAGTCCTCCTTTCTTCTTCACTTGTACAATTCTATATGTATCATTTCTCTTTTGAAGGAAGGTTTTTTCCCACGGGGTTTTCTTTCTTTCTCCACTTTATGAGAAATTCACTTGTACATGGGTACCTAACATGGCCTAGTAGTCGGGACCCATCTTTGTATTCTCCCTAAGTTGCACTTAAGGAGGGTGTTATTGTAAATAGTGTCATTATCTAACTAGTTTAGATATCACTTCTTTGAAGGTTTGACCTATTCACACATAGGCTTAAGTTTGCTTAGTCTTTTAGGAGTTTGTCTCATTTTGACATGTGTACTCACACATGTGAGACACTTATTTCCTTTTGACTTGTCACTTGCCCTCACACATGTCATGTGAGTTAGACAAGTGTTGCATGTTTCCTACCTTCCTACCTCATCCTCCTTGCCTATTTATGCAAGGCTTCTCTTTGTATTTTATACACTCTCATTGTATATGATAGATATGTTATTGTGCTCCATTTTTCACTTGTGGAAGGTTATTCAATTTGTGCTTGCTGATCTTGGCTACTCCAACAATACACACAATACATTCACATGAACTATAGAGATTTATTTGGAAAATCCTTGTTGGAGAAAACCCACCAACAAAAAGATAATAACAATTAAATTCATATGAAACTACATCCAATACAATAAGCCTCTCTTATAGGTGTCTCAATTTGCAAACTACAACATACAACCTCACAATCATGCCTTATAGCATCACAATATCACACCATAATCAAGAAACCTATTTCCTCTATCAATAAATCTATTATGATTGGTAGATATAAGCACTAAACCATCCTCATAGATTTCTAACTATCACAACTATCTAACTCCCTTGGAATACCAACAATACAATGTTTCATAACTGTACCGTGATATCAACATACCACACAGTATACTCAACATGACTTATTCACATGGATAATCATCACATATGGTTTATTGATGTCACTAAAACTTAGTTAAAGGTTGTTGACTTGCTTATCCTTAACTTCTTACATGTCTTCTTACAATACAACCAAACACCGCACATGACTTGTGGTAGCAAAGACAATGTGTCGATTGCTTCTAGATGTTTGTGTTACCCCTAAGCATCCTCTAGAACATCTCCATGCTCCTAGTCATCGCCACATGTACTCCAACAATGCCACATGTGCACCTACATTGTCATACATGCTCTAGCAACTACTCAAACCAAGATAAGGCACTAAATTCTCAACCAAATCATTGCAATTGCAACATTGGGCTAAGACAAGACTCTATGCTATATTGCAATGCTTGAAACTCACTACAACTCACCACATAACATCTTGTAGCTATTTAGCAGTGTCTGATCAACCACTTGACCATCTTCTCTTTATCTAGGAACTCTATATAAGTGAATAGCACACTAAAATTCCAACAATTTTCTCCTATCTACTATTTATAATGCTTCTAACTAATCATGCATCTGTGCTTATGTTATAGATTAACATTTATATTTTACATGCACATGAAGATGGAGGTTGTTATGAAATATGAACCAATTGGTCTTCCATGTATCATGCTTCATCTCCCAATAATTAGGATCTTGGTCATGCATTATGCTAACAAATGACATGTCATAAAATGGCTCCAAAGATGTGCAAGACTATTATGCATTTCCATGAGATGTTGATTAATGATTTATGATGAGCTCTATATAATGCACCTTAAGTGTGCATGGAAATGCAAATTTGGCACAAAACTTATACAAAGTTGGTGGTAGTGTTATGTGGCATGATAATTCATATTGTGCAAATGGTGTATGATGTAAAACACTATGTATGCGCTCGAGACACCAATCCACTAGAGACACCAATCCCCACTTGACAGAATTATAGGCACCAACCACCTAAAGTCTCCAACCCAACAAGTGGCTCCAACCTCTATTTGATAGGCTCCAACCTATTAATCTTTCAATGGATGATATAGTTTACTTCTCCACAAGATCTTCCTCTCACAAATCTGATTACAACTCACACAATATTCTTCTTCCTTAAATCTGTTTGCATCACACACAATATCTCTCTTTCTCAAGTCTGATTACTACTTTTGATTCTGTGTGATGTAAGTCTTTCCTTTTCAAATTAGGCTCACACACATATACTTTCCCTCCTTCACAAATCTGATCTCAATTCACACACTATCCTTCTTTCACAAAAATTATCCAAATCATGCACACTTATCTTTCATAAATTTGATCCAATATTTGTCAATATCTTCCTTCAAATTTGGTCACTATGTATATCATTTTTGCTTTATAAATCTGCTCATATCTTTTTCATATTATCACACATACTTCCTTCTAGAATAGATCATAATTGCTCTTCATTTTTCTGCCTCTTTTTTTTTCTTTTTTATATTTGCTCTTTAACTTAGAAAATATTCATTGAAATTGCTTGTCTAAAACTCACCCTTTCACTCTCCTTTTATATTCTTCCAAAAGACATAACCTTTATCAAAGGATACAACACTTTGTTAAGCATTCACCACTTCAATTAATCACTGCCCTTTCAAAATAAATCATTGTTATCATTCCATGCTAATCGCACTACATAAACATATATAAATCATAGCCCAAGGAAGTCATACATCTTTATAACAAATCACATCTCTTTGTATGTTTATTATTCACTTAATTGCTCCTCTTCACATGAATATATTTGATTGCTTCCTTTAAAGAAATTTTATTACTTTATGAAATCACACCCCTTCATAATAATTGCCTTCTGTTAACAAGACAAAACTTATTAATATGAATCGCTTCTCTTGGAGGTCATCGACCTTCTAATAACATAAAATTTAAACTTCAAGATAACATATTGGCCACTTCATAAACTTTGTTTTAATATTTCTCATTTTACAAATTGATCGTTCCATCATCATTAACACTACCTTCTGTATAATGATTCCATTGTCAATAAACTTGGATGATTTTAAATGATATGTATATGTCATTTGTCTTAGATGACAAACATGGAAGAAGTCGATTTGCAAACAAGTTTCTCTTTATACATGTTGTTCATCATACAAGTCGACCAGTATAGATAAGTTTAAATCTTTAATTTAAACTATAATGTAATTGCTTCATCTCCATTCAACTTCACAATGATGATGATGATGCTTCATCCTTGACAATGACAATTTACTTCATGTATTGTATGACATCATTGACGTTATATTTGACATCAATGACAATGTATTCCAACAATCTCATTCATACTTCCTTGACAACAATCTTGTCCATGACAACCATTTCCTATACTCTCGTATGTTCATCAATCATGACTACCTCCTTGACATCGGTATCACTGTGACAATCTCTTCATTCTTATCTTGACATTCTTGTCCATACATATTGGACCAACAATCTCCACGACAAACTCTTTGATAATCTTGTCTACCTTTGACATCAATTACAAACATTCCAACAATCTCCCCCTTTGTCAATGATAGAAACACAAACATACTTCTTTTCTTTTGCATTGCTCCCCCTTACTCTATCTCTCCCCCTTTGACAGCAATGGCAAAGGGACAATTAGTATACTTCTTTTCTTCATGATATGATTCTTCCTCTTTTCTAGGATGCTCCCCCTTTCTTGAGCTTCCCCTTGCTCTAATTCTCTCACTTTATCTCTTTGTCATTTGGGTGATATGCTTCCTCTATAGCTATCCAAATAAATAATTTGGATGATCTTCTCAAGTTTAACACTTCAGGAACTTGTTTTTCTATCCATCATTCACTATGCATCTTATAGAATGGAAAATACTGTCAACTCTTCACAAAGAATCTCCCCCTTTCTGTAATGCTTCCACTTGACATTAATGGCATCATTCTTCCATTCTATAACTCTCTTCTTGAAACTTTCAATGGTAAGGAATCTCCATCTATCTCTGATTTTTCTCTTTTTCTTCCACGGAGTTGTAGCTTTCAATCCTTTTATAATTCTCCATCTTTTTACTATAACCTCTTCCACTTTTCACATTGTCATCAAATGCTTTGTGATATTTTGTCATTCATACATGATCTTATTTGCTTGTCACTCATTATAACCTTCCTATTCAATGTTCTATGAAAAGTTCATTATCCCTGATTTGAAGACTACCACCATTCTCAATGTGTCATACTTCTTGTGCCTTTGATGACAATATTGTCACCATTCCCATTGTACCTTGTCTTTCAAAAATGTTGTCATGCATCATTTGTCAATTGTCCTGTCATACATGCTTTGAACTATACTTTGCTGAAGTGTTTATGGTTTTTACATCTCATATTTTTAACCTCCATCATCCCAAGAACATAACTCAATAATCTTGATGTATGCCTAGCCATTCTTTAGTCTCTCTTCTTTTCTCCAATCATATATTCTATTTCTCTAATAATTCTTCCCCTTTGATCAATGACAACATAATGCTCATATGAAATATGCCTTAGCTTATATATCTTGAATTGTCTTCTCCATTGAGCTAAATAATGCAATGGTTAGCTCCCTCAAAATTCGTACTTCTCCTTAAGAACTTAGTGATATATCTTGTGCATGAAGCACAAGCATAGATTCTTCCTTCTTCTCATTATCTTGTTCTTGTTTCCTTCTCCATACCTTTGTAGATCCTTCCTTTTGTTTATTCATGGCTTCCACTTTCTTGTTCTGCTTAGGGTATTCCACAAAATAACTTCTACACAATTGTGCCATATGCCCATAATTGTTGCATTTGTAGCATATAACATTTGTAGCACGCCCATCATAGGATCGGGTTAGGCCTATGCCTTGTGCCTGTTCTTCTCCTATGGTGGTGTGTGGCTCTAAGCTCATAGAAATTAAGGTTTTTTATATGAAACATGGAGTGATCTGTAGGTTTAATGGTTATGGCCATCTATCCCCAATTTGCATAGCTGGGTTATGGATTCCTAGAAGCCTCTGGTTGTTGGACAGATTGAGCTTTTTCCCAGTGCAAGGGGGTTCTTCATGGTGACTTTTGCTTCCTCTAAGGAGCAAGACTTAATGCTGGACAGGGTTTGGATGTGGGGCAATCATTCCATATCCATCAAGCCATGGGCTCGCTCCTTCAATCCCCTCACGGAGCCGCTTAATACCAAACCAATTTGGGTTCAACTACCGAATATACCTCTCTAGTTTTGGAAGGATTCCTACTATGAAGCCATTGGCAAAGCTATAGGGCACTTTTTTAAGGTCGACTCTACCTTAGATTTAGGGCATACTATAGTGGCTCACATTTTAATGGATATTGACATCTCCAAACCCCTCCATGGAGATGTTGTTTTGATGGTTGAGGATAGGCCATGGACGCAACTGTTAGACTATGACGGTCTCCCTTTTTGATGCAATAGATGCTTCTCTATTGGTCACTTAGCCTATGGTTGCCCTCATTCTCGTCGCAAGGGTGCAACAACCTAGTTGAAGAATGCATTGACGAATCACTTGACGGTTGGTGCTTCCTCGTCAGATGGGTCCTCCTAGGAGGGTGAGCCTCCCCTGGTGGGTGACTCTTTACAGGAGAACATGCTTCCATAGATTCTTCATTACCTACTCCTCCAACGGAGCCTACAGTGCCTAGGACAGTTATTGTTGTTCATGCCGGTACTTCCTGACCCTCACTATCTCAAGACACCTCTACTAGTCCTTCAACTCCCTTATTGACCCCATCTATCGAGGGTTGGATTAATATTTTGTTGATCCTTCATCTTCAGCACGGTTGGCTTCTCTCTCAGTGCATGATTGCTCCTTGCCTGCGGTGTCTTTTGAGGATCCCCTCCTCTCACCTCGCTTTAAGGATTTTGACTCAGTCTTCTTGGTCGGTAGTTCAGAGAAATAATAAGGGACTCCCCAAATCTGTCATTACTTCACGACCAAGGGTTAAGGGAGTTAGATTTTTGTCCTCTAGATCTGGGGTTGGTTAGATCCTTTGTTTCAGTTTGCATCTTGAATGTTGTTTCTCCGTTGTTTTTGTACTATTTATGTTATGTTCTTGGCTTGTTTCGGCCTATTTTACTCAGCACTGGGGGCTTTTGTTTGTAATGGGTTCAACCCCTTATTAGTTACTTACCTTAATAAAAAACATTGTAATCCACCAAATGACCAAAAGAATTATAGCTTCTTCTTGAAAACTCATAAGAATCATTGCTCCATCCATCATTTATTCCATGTGTTTTATAACTTCTTGCCTTATGACCAAGATGGTTGCATTTATAACATATGATGTCATCCTTTCTATTTGGCAACCCATAAGAACCTATATTCTTGATCCAACCATTGTTTCTTGCATGTGTCCAACAATCTATTGCTTTGTGACCAAAGTTATTACATGAATAGAAATAACCATAAAAGGAATGTTGGGACTTGTTCATTTGTTCTTGCCTTGGAGGAAATGATCTTGTGAATTTCTCCTTGTTTCTATGAGGAACATTAGTTTTTTCCACGACATTGTTTTCCTTCCTCTTATTATTCTCATTATTGATTGATGTCATGCCCACATTTTCCATGTGGTCACATCACGCGTCACACGTGTCATAGCCACATCTGTCATGTGGTTATGACATGAACTATCAAAAATTTTCTCACGCAACCCTAGAAACCCCCTCGCATGCATAAGCATGCTCGGTGGTGAACGCTCAAGGCAAAAATACTACAGTTGTCGGCGGGGTACAAGTACAATTACGTGCAACTAGACGCAAGCAGTCCAACAAGGGGGTCTCCTTGACGCAGTTAACGTCGCTACAAGATTTATATTTTCGAGGTCCCTAACCCTAATTCTTGGCAGATTTTGACAGCATAATGCCTTACGGCGTAAGTGGGAATTACTCAACACTATACTACTTACGGAGTTCCCTGATAGATTAACAACTTCCCACGACACCTTGTTCCTACTAAACTGACTCGTGATCTCCCTATGGGGTTATTTTTCAGCAAAGCACATTTGTCTGTCTTCTCTCTTGTTTCCTGAAACATACTTCTCCTTCGACTTAGCATTCTCTACAAGGCAGTTCATTTGCCCTCTCTTCCGTTTCTCTGGATCTTAATTTTGATTGTATTTTTATCGCGCTCACCTTAACTATTTCTCTGATGTTTTCGTTTGTTTAGATTTCGGTCTCTCTCTTTTGGGTCTCTTCGTTTTCTTTATGTTTATCCTGTCCTTTCTTCATATTCTACATCAATCAGAGTTATCACTGTATCTATTTTAACATTGTTCCTAACTTCCAGATTTCCCAGATCACACAGGCCGGTTTACTACTTCGCTGGACTCGGTCTCTTGTTTTTCTCCGATCTAGGATTCACCGTGTATTAATTAAACTTGTTCCTCAGCAAATTTAACGGAAGGATCCATCAACTTAGTTCTCTTATCCCATGTGGGAAATGCCGCGCATTTTCTCTTCTGTGTTTTCCAATGTTAGTTTTTCTTCTTCTTACTCTCTTGCAGGCTTTCTTCTCTTGACGTTTACTAACTATAGTTGAGATTAAAATGGCCTCACATGGAATGTCTGTGATGGCTTCTTAAGTTTATTTCCAGTGACCTTTTAAACAAGGTGACGCATAATTTTCCTCTTCATTTTCCTGGTTATTAAATTTCATTGATAGTTAAACTTCCTAGAAACTCTTTCTTATCCATCTATACATACGCCCTCTTTTTTTTGTATAATTCTTTTTTTTTTTTTTGCCCGAAAGTTGTAAAACAATTTCCTTTATTTTTTTTTAAATATGATTAAGCCCCCTTTTACACGACTCTTGTTTATATAAAGATTTATCAATGTTTGTATTTATATTTATGAATATGTATATATTTATGACAATGTGTATGAATACTATAAATTTATATATAGCATTTATAACACCGAACTTACAAGTTTTCTTTTTTTTGAGAAATTAATATATATATATATATATATATATATATATTTATATGTATATTAATACTCTTTATTTATTTATACCTATCTATAAATATATTAATAGTAAAATACGGTTACTAGTTTTATTTTAGAGAAATTAATATATATATATATATATATATTAATATTCTTTTATTATTATTATTTTTCTTTTTATTATCCTCCATTCTCAATATAATACAAAGAATATTGTTATTTTAGAGAACTGAATACAAACCCTAAAGGTTTGTTTATTGTGTGTTATGGCAGGTATGGAGCATGGCGGCGGCGTTGGGACGGCAGCGGACCGATCGCCCAGAGGTCGAGCGGACTGCAGGGTGGAGGGCAGTGAGTGGGCGGAGGGAAGGACGGGCAGCGGAGTGGAGGATCCGCAGTGGCGAGCGGATGACAGCAGAGGTGGCCGCAGTAGCGGCGGTGGAGGGACGGCTTGTGTGGTGGCGCGAAGGCCGTAGCTGTGGAGAGAGTGTCGCGGGGGAAGTGTTGGCCTGTGGGTTTATAAGTGGTGGGGGTGTGGGGAGGGGGCGGAGCCCCCACCCACATCCCACATAGTGGGGTGTGGGTGGGGGCTCCGCCCCCTCCCCACACCCTCCTTTGCATAGGGCCGGCGGTGGGGTTCAAACCCCACCGCCAATATGTATTTTTTTTTCTTTTGTTTTTATTTGTTTATTTAAAACAAAGTCCCTCTCTGTATTTTAAAACTCCTCTCTGTATTTTACAAAGTAAAAAAAAACAGTGAATACATAATTTGTATTCATTTAATTTTATTCAATTTTAATGCGGTATAAACCATTTAGAACTTAGTGATTAATCATATATATATATATATATATATATATATATATATATATATATATATATATATATATATATATATATATATCTAATCTCTCATTTACACCATTTTTTCTTTTAACAATCGTATTAAGAATTTTCTTTCACAAGTAACTTAAAATTTTTAGAGAAAAGAAAACATAGAAATCTAATTTATCTTACACTCACATTCTCATATGATAATTAAACATTTCAAATGCAGAAACAAACAATAATTTTTTTTTCCAAATGTGATCTACAATTACCGTTTATTTAAGAATTGATAATTTTAAATACTAGTTCAGTTAATATCATCTAATACTTAGCATCATAAATACAGGGAATTAAACGTAAAATTCTTAAACTGCCACTTACAATTTAATTAAGAAATATATAAGCAACTTACAGAGATTAAACTTCATACTTTTAATGTTAAACGAGGGGTCTAATAAAATCGATAATTACATATATATATATTTTCTTTCCTTACTTCACATTTGCTAATTTCAATTTAGTGCATAATAATTTCAAATAGAGAATGAAACAAAATCATCACAATTGCACTGGCTCACAACTACTTACAACTACAATATCTAAATGTTAACAAAATTCTTAATTTCCTCCAAACACCTCCAAACAATATTCTAGTTAAACTTAAACACTTTTTTCAAGATCCACATACAATTTCACTTCTTCACAACATTTGCTCCGAATATACATAACTATCAAAACTCACAACTAATGAACAACATTGAAAGGAAGAATTTCTCTCCTTCCCAAAACAATAAATTATACAACTTCAAAGGAAGAAATTCCACAGGATGTAGCTCCATGAACCAAATACAGTGCTCCTCCAATTTCAACCACAAGCTTCAAAAGGAAACCTGCGTATCAAAGACAAACAAAGAAGAAAACACCACTCATATAGCTCTCCTCCCTTCCGTAGACCCGCAAGAGGGTCACCCTCGAGCTAAGGAGACCATACTCACACCTGGGTAAACTCAAGCAATCCACTTCACAACAGGAACAACAATTAACCCAAAGCACACAAACACCCATGGATAAATTACACAACACGAAAACTCAACAACAGTGAGCTTCATAAGGGGCAGGAGAGTGGACACACTCGACTCCAGGGTGACACCCTTACAGATATTATAACCAATACAAATCTCTTGGCCTCAAACCAAGTTTGATCACAAAATTTCCCAAAGAATCTGTATCTGACTCTCAAGTCAAAGAACCGGTCTCAAATACAAGCCCTCAAGGCTTTCAACATCCCAAAAGAAGAAAACAGGTATGCACCCGAGGAGGATCACTCCTCCCCTACCCCAAACTTGATGAGCATTTCTCCCAAGTGGGAGAAGCTCTGTCAACAACCCGACAACAGATCCCACAGAAACAAATCTAAAACACAACAAATAAACATCTTTCACATAATTTTTCATACAACATTCAGATATATGAAAGAAAAGTAAAACCAAACCAACCTTACAAAGTCCTTCTGGAATGAAACTGTTGCAGAGCTCCACTAAGATCTCTTCCAACCTTAGCCACCAATTCCCTCTTCCTTTCCTCACCTCAAGCTAACTTTCCTATTCTGGCAATGAAAATAGAACTCTCCAAAAAAATCAACTAACTCTCTCCCCTTCCAAAAAATGGAATTCAAATAACCCAAAACCCTCTAGTTTAGAGGAATGGGGAGGTGACACTTGTCACCTCCTCACCCTTCCCAAAACCACTATTATGTCCCAAGGGATGAGTGTTGGCTTATGTCACTCACCCATCCCTAGAGTACTCCTTATCCCTCTCCTCATGTCATTTCTCTTACGCATGGGAGAAATAAAAGGAGTTAAAGGAGGAAAAGACAGGTGACCCATGCCTCTCCTCCCTTCCTTCAACATGGATGACCCCACAGCACATGGGGAATCTCACTAATGGTGAGGGTGACTTCAAGTTAATCCCTCTATAATGGATGGGTTTGTAGTCATCTCATACCTTGGGAGTTGAAGAGGGATGGGTTGGGTGTTGGTACAACCCATCTTGTCCCCCCATACATCCAATTTTCGCCACTTAACTTCAGGGGTTAGTTAAAATGACTAGATGGAGGTTACCCAAGGGTTACCCATGCCAAATGGGGCCCTGGACCCATGGGGTATAACCCAGGGTCAACTTTAACCCATTCTGGACAACCATGGTCAAGGTAAAGCATAAGAAAAGGCCTCCAAGATTTAAATAAAAGAAAAGAAATTCAAATTCAATCTTTTTACAACACAAATCATAAGTCAGTGTTACAAGAGGGTAGACCAACCCTTTCGACCTTATGAAAGACCACATTACGACACCATATCAAACACAGAGTGATCTTGGTTCCTTGTGGAACCAGATCGACTTAACAGGGAATAACAATAACAAGGTGTGGAATGATCTCTGAAATCTGTGGTTTGATTAGTAAATTCCTGCACACTAAATTGCAAGATCAGTTTCACATATAATCATCATAGCCGAAGCAACTTAAAAACATGCATTATCCTGACATAGTTCTAAATAGCATAAATGAACTCATATTACAATTTTCCATCATCACCTAATTAACTTTTCTGAAATGTAAACTTATCCAAACATCACCCAATTAGTTTTTCCGTAAACAAAATAAAGTTTAATAGTTTAACAAATCCGGGAACTACTATCCCACACATATAAAAAGTATCAATAACAGTAATGTAAATAGTCACAAGAACAGAAGTAAAAAAGGTGGTCCTCACAATTGAGCCTTTTAGAACATGTGCATAGCCTTTTGGGTTTTCCTCATTTCCTTTCTTTTGTTGCTCATTTGAAGGTTGATCTTCCTTTGCTTCATGACCAAGACTTGTCTTTATGCATGATGACTTTTGTCCATCTATAATATCATTCATGGTTTCGATACTTTTATCAACCTTGAGGCTACTATCTGGCTTAGTAGTTGTTTTCTCTAATTTTGTCCTCGAGTAACTAATTCCGGACTCATACTTCTCACAATCTTCTTCTTTTATCTTCAATTGACTTCTTACTTCTTCCTCAATCCTCTTTGCTTGTTCGATTTTGGTTTGTAGATCTTTGATCATCCTTTTCGCTTCTCCAAGGGCTTGTGATGCCTTCGCCTTGGATTCACTTTCTTCTTGAACTTTTGACTTTAGACACACATTTCTTCTTTTAAGTGAATGAATCTCATCATACACAAGGTGAAGTTCTTCCTCAAGATCTACTTCATTATCTTTAGTATGTTCTTCATCTCTTTCATATTCATCACCTTTTGCTTTCATAGCCATGAAAACTATTTCTTCTCTTGAATCTTGTCTTCACTTTTGACTTGCATACATTCAAAAACACAATAATAAATTTTTATCACAACTAAATTTTTTATACTTACCTTTGTATATGTCAGATTCTTCTTTGGGCTTTTTATCAACATGGGTTTTCTTTGATTCATCGTTGGAGCAATAGCTTGAATCATGCTTTGAATTCTTCATCTCCTTGGATGCTTTGAACCCTACCTCTGCTTTAGATGATTTCTCTTCTAACACCATTTCCTCTTCTCTTTTACTCACAAGGTTATCTCCATTTGTCATGACATCATTCATTGTTTCTATTGCCATGTGTATTCCAAGTGCCACCTCATCATTTTCATTTGGTTTTATTGGTGCTAGTTGATTAACATTCTGATTAGTATTTCCTTTTCTTTTTCCCATATGTGCTCTTAAGGTCTACCTTCTAGCGGTTAGGCTATATTCAAAGGAACCCTCTTTGATACGAATTGATGAGCACACAGTTATACTGAGAGGGGGGGTGAATCAGTATAATACAATTTTTTACTTTCCAAACTCAATCAATCACATCAACTACACATGTGCAGGATCTAGCAATTAAGGACACACTAAGAACACACGATTTATGTGGAAACCCTTTCGAGAGAAAACCACAACACAATATAGCTTATATATATATAAAATGTCCCAAATAGGGTTTTGACCATATTTTATGAATTTTTAGATTTCAAACTTCAAACCCTAGATCTAAATTATAATTTAATTTTCTGCACCTTATCAATTTACTTCACCAAGCATGAAACATAGTCTAACACATGTAAAATCATGGAAAAACGGTATATATCTACAATTTCATCATTGATGAATTACACCATGAAATACACATACAAGCATACCAAAATCCAAATGCAACTTTGTTGTTCAAAACTGAGTAGATAATTTGGGCATTACATCAAGTTTGTGGCTCCAACATGGCCATACATACATGCATAAGTAGATGATACATATTCATATCTAAAGTGTGAACAACAACATACCAATTTTGATGTCAAATTGCAATGCTAAGAGAGCGAACCTCTACTAGATCAGATCTATCTTCAAGAGGGATGATGAATGATAGCAAAGGAGTCTTCAATGATGAGCAATGATGCAAATATCTGTTGTTCTCCTCCTCCTATACTAGTCATTGCTTCTTAGGATGATGGATTGAAGTTCCCAAAGACCTCAATGCTGGTCGATCCACTTGGTGATGCCAAGGAATGCAAATCCAATGGCCTTGGAGCTAATTGCCCTCCTCAAATGATGACAAATCAACCCTAATGTAGATCGACTTCTCCAAGTGATGAATGATATGCAAAATGCGACACTAAGCATGAAATGATAATGGCGATGGCTAGGGTTCAGGTCTATAGCAATACTAATCTAAAAATATGAATTCAAACAACTCCAAATCTGAATATAGCTTGTCCAAAGATTGGCGCTCAAGGCTCTCTATGATGGCGCTCACTCCCTAGCTCAATTCTATTGGGAATTAAGGTGTCTCAACCTTGGTAATTCCTTATATTTTTACATTGTATTTATTTATTTATTACCTATTGTATTATTTGGATGCAAATCCTATGTTGTCATATTGTGGGAGTTGGCACGACGATGTGTCATCCTACATGGCATATGACCACATGTAATTTTGTCCTCACATGAGGAGATAGGCGTCCCACTTAGTGGTAGGAATATTTTGCCATGTGTCAGCATCTTGGATGTTGTGTAGGGGAATACTGACTGAAACGGTCATGACATTCCTATGACAAAGTTATGACATGTAAGAGTTAGAAATAGGAGATTCTATGACAGGTGAAGACATGTGTCGTGAAGCATCTTTAAAAAAGGCATCTTTGGGCACCCCAAGGTAGACTATAACATGTAAGAGAATATGCTATTTATAACCTGTGTATGACAGATTCTCTTACAGCTGTAAGTTATGACAGCTATGACAGATTCTATGATGGTTGTAATAGTCGTAAGAGCATCTGTCATAGCCCATTTTAGAAATAGGCAACCTCCTTGGGATGGGGTGACTTGACAAGTGTCAGGAACATCCTACAATATTGGACAAGTGTCCATAGGCATGGGTTTTGGGCCATGAGGCCATGTTGGATGCCCCCCATCCCAATGTAGAGCCATTTTTGCCTTGTATTTGTTATATAAACAGGTGCTTTTGAGAGGAGATGTACTACATGTTTGATAGGTACTATTATGCTACTAGTTTATCTCCAGATACGAGTGTCGAAGACTCTTGCAAGAGCATTGGCTCTGTGTTGTATTATAACCTTCATTGTTTACGGAATACATTTGAGCTGTGTTTTAGAGTGTGGGGTTTTTTACCCGATAAGGGTTTTCCCCACGTATATCTTGTGTCTCTCTCTTTTGTCTCACTTTCTGTGTGTATGTGTATTGCTGCAATATCTCCATTGTTGTTGTTAACATTCTATAATTTTAAGGATTAAATTGAATTTGCACTCTCCTCCCCTCATTAGGTTAGTGTAGGAAGCGATTTGCGCACACCTAGCTTCCTTTCAGTTGAACAATATTGACCGAAATGGTCATGACAGATTCCTATGGCAAAGTTATGACAAAGAACATTGGCTTTGTGTTGTATTGTAACCTTCATTGTTTACGGAATACATTTGAGTTGTGTTTTGGAGTGGGGTATTTCACTCGTAAGGGTTTTCCCCACATATATCTTGTGTCTCTCTTTCTGTCTTACATTCTTATATATGTGGTTGTTTCAATATCTCTATTAGTGGGTTAACATAATCTGTAATTGTAAAGATAAAATTGAATTTGCACTCTCCTCCTCTCATTAGATTAGTGTAGGAAGTTTTTTCTGCACACCTAGCTTCCTTTCAGTTGGTATCAGAGCCTAGCCAGTTTTGGTTCTAGCTACTGGGTAGGGGTTTTTTGAGCTAATCTTAGGTTGAGTGGGAGTCTATGCAGAGTATTTTATATCTTGTTGTAGGAAGGAGATGGCAACCACATCTGGAAGAGTAGAGGTGGAGAAGTTCAATGGCACAAATTTCAAGTTGTGGAAACTCAAGATGGAAGACCTACTTGTTGATCGTGATCTATGGGAAACTATTGATGGAACAAAACCTCCGACAATGTCACAAGTTGATTGGGACCTCAAAGATTGAAAGGCTAAGAGTCTCATAAGACTATGTCTAGCTGACTCTGTCCTGTTGAATGTCCATGAGGAGAAGACTGCTAAAGAACTTTGGAATAAGCTAGGATCTGTTTATCAGGCCAAGTCCCTAGTGAACAAGCTCTTTCTGAAAAAGTTGTTTTCTCTAAAGATGGAAGATGGAGGATCTATTGCGGACCATTTGAATACTTTTAACATGATTGTTGCACAATTGACATCCATGGGTGTGAAAATGGAGGAGAAGGATCGATGTATGACCCTTCTTTATTTTTTGCCAGATTTGTGGGATCATCTTGTCATGGCTATTGGAAGCACTACCACCACCTTCGCGATGCACAAAGTGGCATCTTCATTGTTATCTAAAGAAATGTGGAGAAAGACATCTGAGTCAGCCAAAGAAGCTCTTACGGTTCATGGAAGACCCAAAGAGAAAGGGAAGAAGGACAAGAAAGGTGAAAAGGGCAGATCCAAATCTCGTGGGAGATCCAAATCTCTTGGAAAGTCCAAGGCTCTTTGTTGAAACTATGGAAAAACTGGGCATTTCTAAAAGGAATGCAAAGAGGAGAAGAAAAATAAGAAGAAGAATGCTCCTGATTCAGATTCTGACAAGTCACAAGATGATGGTGATGCCTTCATCGCAGCCCTGGCCACCCATACATCTGATGATGTGTGGTTGATTGATTCTGGTTCATCAATCCACATGACCTCGCATCGAGACTGGTTTATGAAATATGAAGAGTTCGATGGTGGAAGAGTGTACCTGGGTGACGACTCTCATCTGAAAATTGTTAGTCATAGAAGAGTCTCAATTTGATTCCCTAATGGATGAGTGAAGGGGATCACTAGGGTTATGCACATCCCAGGCCTAGCACGGAACCTGCTTTCTGTAAGTATGTTGAATGATGTAGGTGTACAGGTTGTCTTTTCAAAGGATGGATGCAAGATGACTAGAGGATCTATGGTGCTTGCGAAGGGTACTCAGAGAGGTACTCTGTTTTAGCTGGAGGCATGCACTTCATAGTGCAATAGTTCCTCTGACTCGAAGAAAAGAGTTGTAGTCACTTCATCCCCACCATCTAAACAAGCAGTGAAGAAATCTGTTGTAACTAGTTTTGATGGTAGTGCACATGTTTTGGAAGTTAAACTTGCTGATGAAAAGACTATGTTATGACATTTGAGATATGGCCACATTAGTGAGAAGGGTCTGCGTACCCTAAAAAATAAAAACCTCATTGAGGGGTTAAATAATTGTAATCTTGAGTTTGACTTTTGCAAACATTGCATTTATGGAAAGCAAAACTGTGTTCAGTTTTACTCTAGTTCTCACAAGTCTTCTGGTATACTGGATCTTATTCATTTTGATATGTTTGGTCCTGTTAATGTTCCTTCGATTTCCAAATCTGTATATTTTGTATCTTTTATAAATGATTACAGTAGGACATGGGTTTATTTTATCAGAAGCAAGACTAAAGTCTTTAGTCGGTTTAAGGAGTTTAAAGCCTTTGCTGAGAATCAGACTAGTAAAAAGATTAAGTGTTTGAAAACTGACAATGATGGTGAGTTTTGTTAGGCAGAGTTTGATAAGTTCTGTAAAGAGCAAGGGATTGAAAGACATAAGACAACTCCATACACTCCACAGCAAAATAGTGTTGTAGAGAGGATGAACAGGACACTGATGGAGAAGGCTAGGAGTATGCTTAGTGGAGCAAGCCTCAAACAAAAGTTTTGGGTTGAAGCTGTAGCCACTGCCTGCTACCTGGTAAACAGGTCTCCTACATCAGCTCTTGTTGGTAAGACACCTATGGAGGTGTGGTCTGGTAAGAAGCCTTCAGTTAGACATCTTCATGTTTTTGGTTGTGAGGCATATGCACATGTGCCTAGGGAGAAACGGTCTAAATTGGAGAACAAGGTTGTTAATTGTATCTTCATTGGTTATGGTATCGATGTGAAAGGATACAAGCTTTGGGATCCTATGGCTGAAAAAGTGTTGTATAGTAGAAGTGTTATCTTCAGAGAGTTAACACCTTCTTCTATTGTTCTACAGCCAAAACAGACAGAAAAGAAAGAAGATGTGGTTCAGTTTCCTTCTACCCCTGAGAAGACTGAATAGACAAACCCTGTGAGACCTGATGATGAGGAGAGCTCTAGCAGCTCTAAAATCTCACAAAAAGAAGCAGAACCTCAACCTCAGCCATTGAGGAGGTCTACACAAATGAGAAAGCACCCTGATAGGTTTGGTTATTCATTACTTGATTCTAGTTGTGCTTTTGCTTTACTTACTAACACTGATGAGCCTAGAATTGTGAAAGAGGCTATGGGCATGAAAGATGTAGGTTCCTAGAAGGAGGCCATCAAAGATGAGATGGCTTCTTTGGAAAAGAATAAAACATGGGACTTAGTGCCTTTACCTGATGGACGGATGCAAATGGGTGTTCAAGAAGAAATTTAGTGCAGATGGCAGTGTTGAAAAGTACAAGGCTAGATTGGTTGCGAAGGCGTATTCACAAGTGGAGGGAATTGATTATGGTAAAATTTTCTCTCCCGTTGCAAAGCTGACATCCATTCAATTTTTGTTATCTCTTGCAGCTGCTTATGACTTAGAGGTAGAACAGATCGATGTGAAGACATCTTTCCTTCATGGTGATTTGGAGGAAGAGATTTACATGTCACAGCCAAAGCATTACATAGAGAAAGGTAAAGAAAATTTGGCTTGCAAGTTAAAGAAGTCTTTGTATGGTTTGAAGCAGTCTCCTAGGATGTGGTACTTAAGTTTGATGCCTTTGTGTTGTTACTTAGATATCTAAGATCGAAATCAAATCATTATGTGTATTACAAATTTGACAATGATTGCATTCTCATTATTGCATTGTATGTTGATGATATGTTGTTGATTGGGAATGGTAAGAATATGATTTCTTATTTGAAGTCTTAGTTGTTAGCATAGTTTGAAATGAAAAATCTCGTGGTAGCCAGGTACATCCTGGAAATGGAAATAAGAAGAGACAGAGCTAACAAAAAAATTTGGTTAAGCTAGAGTAAGTACGTGAAGACCGTGTTGGATAGGTTCAACATGGTAGATTGTAGACCATTATGTGTTCCTATTTCATTGGGGACAAAGTTGTCTGTTAATGATTGTCCAAAATCTCCTAGTGAGGTGGAGGACATGAGCAAAGTACCTTATGTTAGTGTTGTTGGCAGTTTGATGTATGCTATGATCTGCACAAGACCAGACATTGCCTAAGCAGTGGGAGTCCTTAGTCGATTTATGGTTAATCCTGGATGGGTACATTGGGATGCAGTTAAGCGAGTGTTCAAATATTTGAGGGGTACTTCAGAGTATTCTATTTTCTATCATAGCAATGTTATAGGACCTCCGCATTCAGTTTGTATTCGTGGATTTGCAGATTTTGATTGGGCGGGTGACATTGACAGCAGAAGATCCACTAGTGCCTATGTGTTCACTATGTTTGGTGGTGCAATTAGTTGGATGAGTAAGCAACAACATATGGTTGCTTTGTCCATGACAGAAGCTGAGTACATGGAAACAACTCATGCTTGCAAGGAAGTCATTTGGCTTAAGAGATTGTGTTCATATATTGGTGTTGATGTAGGACAGATTACGATTTGTTGTGACAATCAGAGTGCGATTTGCCTTGAGAAGAATCCAACTTTCCATGCTAGAACAAAGCATATTGATGTGCAATTTCACTTCGTGTGAGACATGGTAGAGGATGGGAAGGTAAATTTGGAGAAGGTAGATACTTTGAAGAATGTTGAAGATGCATTGACGAAGCCAGTGGGTACAGAGAAGTTTAGATGGTGTTCGGAGTCTATGGGCCTCTCGGCCTATAGCAGTTAAATCCTGTTAATTCTATCGGCTCTTACAAGGTGTTCGACAAATGGGAGAATGTTGGGAATTAAGGTGTCTCAACCTTGGTAATTCATTATATTTTTACATTGTATTTATTTATTTATTGCCTATTGTATTAATTGGATGCAAATCCTATGTTGTCATATTGTGGGAGTTGGCACGGTGATGTGTCATCCTATATGGCATAGGACCACATGTAATTTTGTCCTTACATGAGGAGATAGGCGTCCCACTTAGTGGTAGGAATATTTTGCCATGTGTCGGCATCTTGAATGTTGTGTAAGGGAATATTGACTGAAACGGTCATGACAGATTCCTATGACAAAGTTATAACATGTAAGAGTCAGAAATATGAGATTATATGACAGGTGAAGACATGTGTCGTGAAGCATCTTTGAAAAAGGCATCTTTAGGCACCCCAAGGTGGACTATGACATGTTGTAAGAGAATATGCTATTTATAGCTTGTGTATGACAGATTCTCTTACAATTGTAAGTTATGATAGCTATGACAAATTCTATGACGGTTGTAAGAGTCATAAGAGCATCTGTCATAGCCCATTTTGGAAATAGGCAACCTCCTTGGGATGGGGTGACTTGACAAGTGTCAGGAACATCCTATAGTGTTGGACAAGTGTCCATAGGCGTGGGTTTTGGGCCATGAGGCCATGTTGGACGCCCATCCCAATGTGGAGCCATTTTGCCTTGTATTTGTTATATAAACAGGTGCTTTTGAGAGATGTACTACAAGTTTGACAGGTACTGTTATGCTGTCAGTTTATCTCCAGATACGAGTGTCAAAGACTCCTGCAAGAGCATTGGCTCTTGTTAGAAATGAAAGCAACACTACTTCAATGGAAATCCGATTCAATATAAATTTTTGCAATATTTAATTGTGTGTTATTAATGGAGATTGTAACACAGAAACAAATCTATGCTTCACAGAAATACAAAATTAGAAATATAAACACATAACACAAAGTTTAATGTGGAGAAAACCCTTTCGGGTAAAAAACTCCACACATGAAAGAGGCCCAATGTTTGTATTAATCTAAAAATGATTTACAATACAACAACACTTCAACTCTCTCCACCAGTCTTCAATTCGACAGCATTCCGGCAGCACCTGAGTACCTAAAATCTGTATTGCAGCAACTAATACATAGAAAATACTTATAGAAACATTTTCTAACTCATCTTAGGTGTTCACCTTCTCTCTCATGAGATTCCCCAATAGACAAACATTAAATGCCATCTTACAAGCACCTTCCACTTGTCCAAGAAAAGCCATGCAAAGATTGGGTGCCCAAGAATAAATTTGGCCTCTTACAACATCTTATGACACGTCATAACTGTCATAGATTCTAGAAAAGAGTATCTTTCCAAAAAAGGAACCTTAGGCTAAATATAGCAAACATACAACTAACATATCTATCATATGTGTCATAGAATCATAGAATCTTATGACAACTTGCAGTTGTCATAGATTCACTCACCAAACATTATGACAGTTGTCATACATGCCAAAAATAGTATATTCCTCAAGGGAGCACGCCTATCCTCATTTACCATGAGTTTTTACATTTTTCAATAGTAAAAGTCACTCTGTCATAACTTCTGGTGACTTCGAAATTACCCCTGCCAGTGAAACTAGTACATCTCCTCATGGATAATTACAAATTACATATAATAAATGGAAATAAATATAATATTGAGATTTACAAGGTTAATGGCACCTTATCCCAAAATTCTCCCAGTTGACATTATACATTGTAAATCAACCCATAGGAAATCAAATGAAAATAATCAAGCACTAGAAACAAGGCCCATGGCCTCTCTACACCACACGAACTTCTCTATGCTCAGAGGCTTAGTCAATGAATCTGCAACATTCTCCTGAGTGTCTATCTTCTTTAACTCAATCTCTCCATTTGCAACCAACTCTCGAATAAAGTGATACTGAACATCAACATGCTTAGGATTCTTGGCCAAACAGATAGCACTCTGGCTATCACAACTAATCTGAATGATCCCGCAATCAAAACCAATACCTGTACACAGTCTCCTCAACCAAACTACCTCCTTAGAGACATGAGTAGTAGCCATATACTCTCCTTTTGTGGTGGACAAAGCAACTGTGGGCTGCCTCTTACTCATCCAACTCACTACACCTCCAAACAGAGTAAATACATAACCACTAGTGGACCTTCGACTATCCAAGTCACCTGCCCAATCTGCATCAACAAAACCCTATATGTCCAAAGATTTATCAGTGCTATCAGTTCCAAAATAAACCAAACAATGATCAGGAGTACCTGTAAGATATTTTAAACACCCTCTTCGCATAGTTCCAATGTTGTCTACCAGGGTTAGACATAAATCTGCTCAAAACTCCCACTGCTTGGGCAATAACTGGTCTAATGCAAACCATTGCATACATCAAACTCCCTACAGCACTAGCATATGGCACATTAGACATATCCTCAAGATCATCCTCAGTCTTTGGACACATATCTAATGAAAGCTTAGTACCAATGGGTAAAGGAACTCTAACTGGGTTACAGTCTTGCAAATTAAACATCTGCAAAATAGTATTCACATACTTACTTTGTGAGAACCAAAGCTTTCTGTTAACTCTGTCCCTCCTGATCTCTATTCCTAAAATATACCTTGCAGCACCAAGATCCTTCATCTCAAATGCACCTAAAAGTTGGGCTTTAAGCTCACTGACCATACCCTTAGTATTGCTGAAAAACATGTCATCAACATACAAAGCAATAACCAATATACAATCATCAACACAATGAATGTAAATACAGTGATCCTCCTCGCTTCTAACAAAACCCAATTTCAAAACAAATGAGTCAAACTTTTGATACCACATTCTAGGGGACTATTTCAGACCATAAAGAGACCTCTTTAACCTACAAACCCAATGTTCTTTTCCTTTTACCTCAAAACCTATAGGCTATTGCATATAAATTTCTTTGTCAAAATCTCCATGTAAGAATGCATTCTTAACATCCATTTGCTCAATCTCCCAATCATAAGCTACAACAATGGATAAGAGAAATCTAATAGAAGTCAATTTAGCAACATGAGAGAATATCTCACCAAAATCAACTCCCTCTCTCTGGGAGTAGCCCTTGGCTACCAGTCTAGCCTTGTACTTCTCTAATGACTCGTTTGCTCCAAACTTCTTCTTGAAGACACACTTACAACCTATGGCCTTTCTTCCTTTGGGCAAACGAACAAGATCCCATGTGTTACAAGAGTCTAAAACCATCATCTCCTCCTGCATGGCTAACTGCCAAGACTCACTATCATCTGTAGAAATAGCTTCCATGTAGGATCTAGGTTCATCATTAGTACTCAATAAAGTATATACACAACGGAAATCTAGTGGGCTATACCTGTCAACTGGATTCTATTGTCTTGTGGATCTCCTCAAGGGTAGAGTAAGAGACTCTACTCGTTCTTCTACATGATCATCTGCACCAACTTCTATAACTACAGACTCATCTTCATCAGAACTACTCAAAAAATCTTCTTCTTCACCCTCCAATCCATCATTCTATTCTTCCTGAGGTGCATCTTGCTACTCTAAATCAAAGTGCACCTTCTTTACCTTTTCTTCTTTCTCTTTTGCTTGCTCAGGTTCAGAAATAGCTCTAAGTTCCCTGAAAATAACATCTCTAGAAAAGATAATCTTGCAGGTTAGCGGATTCCAAATCTTATAATCTTTTACATCATCACCATGTCCAATGAATGTACACTTTTTAGCCTTTGGACCCAACTTAGATCGCTTTTCCTTAGGCACATGAACAAAAGCCTCACAGCCAAAAACCCTTAAATATGAAACAAAAGGTTTCTTACTTGTCCACACTTCATAAAGTGTCAAATCAAGAGCCTTACAAGGAGATCTATTTATCAAATAGCAAGTAGTACACATAGTCTTTGCCCAAAAGCATTTATCCAACTATGCATCACTAAGCATACTTCTGGCCCTTTCCATAATTATTTGGTTCATCCTTTCTGCAACACCATTCTATTGTGGTGTATATGGAGTTGTCTTTTGTCTGATTATAACTGCATGCTTGCAAAACTCATCAAATTCCTTAGAGCAATATTCCCCTCCATTGTCAGATCTTAATATTTTTATCTTTAGAACTCATTGGTTCTCTACTGAGACTTTGAATTCTTTAAACCTAGTGAAAACTTCAGATTTATGTTTCATAAAATAAATCCATGTAAATCTGGATACATCATCAATGAAGGTGACAAAATAATGAGATTTTCTGATAGATTCATTATCCACAGGTCCAAACATATCGATATGAATAATTTCTAACTTCTCTTTTTCTCTATTGCTTCCTGAAGCAAATGATTTTCTATTTTGTTTACCAAACACACAATGCTCACAGAAATCAAAGTGCTCATCAGAATAGGAGAAACCATCCAACAAATTTTTATTCTTAATAGTTTTTAATACATTATTACTTGTGTGGCCCAATCTACGGTGCCACAACATACATGCATTTTCAGTATTAGCCTCAGATACATAGGAGGCATTATAAACTGTAGTGGCTTCAAGCCTGAACAGGCTTCTGAATCTCTTCCCCTTCGCTACCACCAAGTTCCCTCTCACTAATCTGCAGCCATGCTTGTCAAATGTCACATGTATTCCCAAATCATTGAACTTCAAAACTGAAATCAAATTTCTAACTAATCTAGGAACATGCAAAACACCAAGGAGGGTTTTAATCCTCCCATCACTAAAACACAACAATACCTTTCCTTTCCCAACAATCGGATATGTAGAGTTGTCACCAAAGTAGATATTACCTCCATCATATTCTTCATATGTGAAGAACCATTCCTTATGCGGGGTCATATGAAACGAGCATCCTAAGTCAACCAACCAGTGATCATTAGAAACAAGATTACATGCAGAAAGTAAAACTTCTTCACCTGCATTCGAGGACTTATCCAAAGCACTCTCCCACTGTTTCTTTGGGTTTCTGCACTCCTTCACATGTCCCCTTTTACGGCAGTCCCAACACTTAACTCTGTTCTTTTTACTAGGAGTCTTAGACCGGCCCTTAGACTTGTCCTTAGCCCCTTTCTAATCTCCTTTAGGTCCCCTTTCCTTAGACCTTCCCCTGACACTGAGAGCATCCCCTGAACTATCTGAACTCTTCTTCCTCAATTCCTGTGACAGTAGCACTAAAACAAGAGCATCCAACTTCAAATCCGCAAGGTTAGCAGTGATAGCAAGGATAACATTCTTCCAAGACTCAGGTAAAGAACATAGAAGTAAGATACATTTATCTTCATCACTAACCTCAACATCTACTGAATCAAGCTGACTCACCAATAAATTAAAAGAATTTAAATGCTCTGCAACTGACTCGCCCTCTTTCATTTTCAAAGAAAACAACTTCCTTTAAAAATAAAGTTTATTTACCATACTCTTGGCTTGGTAGATCTCACCCAACCAATTCTACAATTTGTATGCGGTCTCTTCCTTTGTGACATTCAGTAGCACAGAATCTGAAAGACACAAACGGATGGTTCCCTGTGCCTTCTTATCCAGTCTAGCCCACTCATCTGGAGAGACATCATTAGGTTTCTTCTCTTTTTGAACATCCAACCATTGGTTTCTTTCTTCCAACAAATTTTCTATTTCCAACTTTCACAACTCATACCCCATTCCATTGAACTTCTCAATGTCCAAACGAGAGGTTGATGCTACGGTGGATGCAGCCATAATAACAACACAAGATCTACAAAACAAACACAACTAAATCTCCAACTGTAGCTATAGCTTCCACACTACCACCCAAGAGTCAAAGCTGGCTAGGCTCTGATACCAAATGTTAGAAATGAAAGCAACACTGCTTCAATGGAAATCTGATTCAATATAAATTTCTACAATCTTTAATTGTGTGTTATTAATGGAGATTGTAACATAGAAGACAAAACTATGCTTCACAGAAATGCAAAATCATAAATATAAACACATAACACAATGTTTAATATGGAGAAAACCCTTTCGGGTAAAAAACTCCACACAAGAAAGAGGCCCAAAGTTTGTATTAATCTGAAAATGATTTACAATACAACACTTCAACTCTCTCCACCAGTCTTCAATACGACAGCATTTCGGCAACACCCGAGTACCTAAAATCTGTATTGCAACAACTAATACATAGCAAATACTTATAGAAACATTTTCTAACTCATCTTAGGCGTTCACCTTCTCTCTCATGAGATTCCCCAACATACAAACATTAAATGCCATCTTACAAGCACCTTCCACTTGTCCAAAAAAAGCCATGCAAAGATTGGGTGCCCAAGACTAAATCTGGCCTCTTACAACATCTTATGACACATCATAACTGTCATAGATTCCACAAAAGAGTATCTTTCCAAGATAGGAACCTTGGGCTAAATATAGCAAATATACAACTAACATATCCGTCATATGCGTCATAGAATCACAGAATCTTATGACAATTTGCAGCTGTCATAGATTCACTCACCAAACATTATGACAATTGTCATACATGCCAAAAATAGTATATTCCTCAAGGGAGCACGCCTATCCTCATTTACCATGAGTTTTTACATTTTCCAATAGTAAAAGTCACTCTGTAATAACTTCCGGTGACTTTGAAATTACCCCTGCCAGTGAAACTAGTACATCTCCTCATGGATAATTACAAATTACATATAATAAATGGAAATAAATACAATATTGGGATTTAAAAGGTTAATGGTACCTTATCCCAATATTCTCCCACTTGACATTATACATTGTAAATCAACCCATAGGAAATCAAATGAAAATAATCAAGCACTAGAAACAAGGCTCATGGCCTCTGCACCACACAAACTTTTCTGTGCTCACAGACTTAGTCAATGAATCTGCAACATTCTCCTGAGTGTCTATCTTCTTTAGCTCAATCTCTCTAGTTGCAACCAACTCTCGAACAAAGTGATACTGAACATCAACATGCTTAGGATTCTTGGCCAAATAGATAGCACTCTAGGTATCACAACCAATCTGAATGATCCCACAATCAAAACCAATACCTGTACACAGTCTCCTCAACCAAACTACCTCCTTAGAGACATGAGTAGTAGCCATATACTCTCATTTTGTGGTGGACAAAGCAACTGTGGGCTGCCGCTTACTCATCCAACTCACTGCACCTCCAAACAGAGTAAATACATAGCCACTAGTGGACCTTCGACTATCCAAGTCACCTGCCCAATCTGCATCAACAAAACCCTGTATGTCCAGAGATTTATCAGTACTATCAGTTCCAAAATAAACCAAACAATGATCAGGAGTACCTGTAAGATATTTAAACACCCTCTTCGCATAGTTCCAATTCTATCTACCAGTGTTAGACATAAATCTGCTTAAAACTCCCACTGCTTGGGCAATATCTGGTCTAGTCCAAACCATTGCATACATCAAACTCCCTACAGCACTAGCATATGGCACATTAGACATATCCTCAAGATCATCCTCAGTCTTTGGACACATATCTAATGAAAGCTTAGTACCAATGGGTAAAGGAACTCTAACTGGGTTACAGTCTTGCAAATTAAACCTCTGCAAAATAGTATTCACATACTTACTTTGTGACAACCAAAACTTTCTGTTAACTCTATCCCTCCTGATCTCCATTCCCAAAATATACCTTGCAGCACCAAGATCCTTCATCTCAAATGCACCTGAAAGTTGGGCTTTAAGCTCACTGACCATACCCTTAGTATTGCTAAAAAACATGTCATCAACATACAAAGCAATAACCAATATAGAATCATCAACACAATGAATGTAAACACAGTGATCCTCCTCGCTTCTAACAAAACCCAATTTCAAAACAAATGAGTCAAACTTTTGATACCACATTCTGGGGGACTATTTCAGACCATAAAGAGACCTCTTTAACCTGCAAACCTAATGTTCTTTTCCTTTTACCTCAAAACCTGTAGGCTATTGCATATAAATTTCTTCTTCAAGATCTCCATCTAAGAACGCATTCTTAACATCCATTTGCTCAATCTCCCAATCATAAGCTATAGCAATAGATAAGAGAAATCTAATAGAAGTCAATTTAGCAACGAAAGAGAATATCTCCCCAAAATCAACTCCCTCTCTCTGGGAGTAGCCCTTGGCTACCAGTCTAGCCTTGTACTTCTCCAATGACTCGTTTGCTCCAAACTTCTTCTTGAAGACCCACTTACAACCTATGGCCTTTCTTCCTTTGGGCAAATGAATAAGATCCCATGTGTTATGAGAGTCTAAAGCCATCATCTCCTCCTGCATGGCTAACTGCCAAGACTCACTATCATTTGCAGAAATAGCTTCCTTGTAAGATCTAGGTTCATCGTTAGTACTCAATAAAATATATACACAACAGAAATCTGGTGGGCTATACCTGTCAACTGGATTATGTTGTCTTGTGGATCTCCTCAAGGGTGGAGTAAGAGACTCTACTCGTTCTTCTGCATGATCATCTGCACCGACTTCTTCTGTAACTACTCGAATTGTCTTCACCCCTCAATCCATCATTCTATTCTTCCTAAGGTGCATCTTGCTACTCTAAATCAAAGTGCACCTTCTTTACCTTTTCTTCTTTCTCTTTTGGCTGCTCAGGTTCAGAAATAGCTCTAAGTTCCCTGAAAATTACATCTCTAAAAAAGATAATCTTGCGGGTTAGCGGATTCCAAAGTTTATAGTCTTTTACATTATCACGATCTCTAATAAATGTACACTTTTCAGCCTTTGGACCCAACTTAGATCACTTTTCCTTAAGCACATGAACAAAAGCCTCATAGCCAAAAACCCTTAAATGTGAAACAGAAGGTTTCTTACCTGTCCACACTTCATAAGGTGTCGAATCAAGAGCCTTACAAGGAGATCTGTTTATCAAGTAGCAAGCAGTACACATAGCCTCTGCCCAAAAGCATTTATCCAACTATGCATCACTAAGCATACTTCTGGCCCTTTCCATAATTGTTTGGTTCATCCTTTCTGTAATACCATTCTGTTGTGGTGTATACGGAGTTGTCTCTTATATATGTCATAATAGTTTATATGTAACTATCGATAATAAAAAGAAAGTACAAAACTTAACCATTCCACCAGAAAGTTTGCTTTTCATTCAGAATAATCAACTCGTGGAATCAGAACAAGTTATTGCCGAGGTTCGTGCTAAAAAACCTCCCTTCAAAGAAAAAGTCGAGAAATATATATATTCTGGCCTAACAGGAGAAATGCACCGAAGTCTCCCTATGTCTAATTTGATATTAAAGACAACTCATTTATGGGTATTATCGGGAAATATATATGAATCTGTTGTAGTACCTTTTTCTTCATTTTATAAAGATCAAGATCAAGTGGATATTACAGAACTTCTTCTTCGCAAAAAACATAAATCACTTTCGAATTCTTCAGTGGATCAAGTGAAACATGAATCAGTTGACTCAAACTGTTTTGAAAAAGAAATAAAAATATATATATTGAATTATTTTGAAACTGATCGAACCATAACTAATTCTTTTTTTTCCAATGATAAAAGTAAATCACTTAGTAAGGGGACTATTCGTTCATTCCCTAATGAGAATAAAAAAGATGAATCTTTTATGGTTCTTTCTTCTTCTGATTTTTTGCAAATCATTCTATTTAATGATTTAAAATGTTTGAATACAGTCAAAAAGTTGGATGCAAATAGAAAAATCATTGAATTGTCAGGTCTCCTGGGTCATTTACATAGTATTGCTAACTGTTTCCCATACTCCCATTTCATAACTTATAAAAAAGTGTTACTAAATAAACGTTCAATTTCTAACAATGACTCGAACACTTTCCAAGTACCTAAATGCTATTTTATGGACGAAAAGAGAGGAATTTATAAATTTGATTCATGCAGGAATATTATTTTCAATTTCTTCAATTTGAATTCGTACTTCTCCTTATCCCATTTTTTTGAAAAAACATTTCTAGTAGTTAGCCTTGGACAATTTTTTTTGTCAGATCTTAATATTTTTATCTTTAGACCTGATTGGTTCTCTACTAGGACTTTGAATTCTTCAAACCTAATGAAAACTTCAGATTTATGTTTCATAAAATAAATCCATGTAAATCTAGATACATCATCAATGAAGGTGACAAAATAACGAGATTTTCTGATAGATTCATTATCCACAGGTCCAAACATATCCATATGAATAATTTCTAACTTCTCTTTTGCTCTATTGCTTCCTGAAGCAAATGATTTTTTATTTTGTTTACCAAACACACAATGCTCACAAAAATCAAAGTGCTCATCAGAATAGGAGAAACCATCCAACAAATTTTTATTCTTAATAGTTTTTAATACATTATTACTTGTGTGGCCCAAGCTACGGTGCCACAACATACATGCATTTTCAGTATTAGCCTCAAATACATAGGAGGCATTATAAACTGTAGTGGCTTCAAGCTTGAACAGGCTTCTGAATCTCTTCCCCTTCGCTACCACCAAGTTCTCTCTCACTAATCTGCAACCATGCTTGTCAAATGTCACATGCATTCCCAAATCATTCAACTTCGAAACTGAAATTAGATTTCTAACTAATCTAGGAACATGCAAAACACCAGGGAGGGTTTTAATCCTCCCATCACTAAAACACAACAATACCTTTCCTTTCCCAACAATCGGATATGTAGAGTTGTCACCAAGATAGATATTACCTACATCATATTTTTCATATGTGAAGAACCATTCTTTATGTGGGGTCATATGAAACGAGCATCCTGAGTCAACTAACCAGTGATCATTAGAAACAAGATTACATGCAGAAAGTAAAACTTCTTCACCTGCATTCGAGGACTTATCCGAAGCACTCTCCCACTGTTTCTTGGGGTTTCTGCACTCCTTCACATGTCCCCTTTTACCGCCGTTCCAACACTTAACTCTGTTCTTTTCACCAAGAGTCTTAGACCGGCCCTTAGACTTGTCCTTAGCCCCTTTCTGATCTCCTTTAGGTCCCCTTTCCTTAGACCTTCCCCTGACACTGAGAGCATCCCCTAAACTATCTGAATTCTTCTTCCTCAATTCCTGTGACAGTAGCACTAAAACAAGAGCATCCAACTTCGGATCCGCAAGGTTAGCAGTGATAGCAAGGATAACATTCTCACAAGACTCAGGTAAAGAACATAGAAATAAGATACATTTATCTTCCTCACTAACCTCAACATCTATTGAATCAAGCTAACTCACCAATAAATTAAAAGAATTTAAATGCTCTGCAACTGACTCACCCTCTTTCATTTTCAAAGAAAACAACTTCCTTTATAAATAAAGTTTATTTACCATACTCTTGGCTTGGTAAATCTCACCCAACCAATTCCACAATTTGTATGCGGTCTCTTCCTTTGCGACATTCAGTAGCACAGAATCTGAAAGACACAAACAAATGGTTCCCCGTGCCTTCTTATCCAGTCTAGCCCACTCATTCGGAGAGACATCATTAGGTTTCTTCTCTTTTTGAACATCCAACCATTGGTTTCTTTCTTCCAACAAATCTTCCATTTCCAACTTCCACAACTCATGCCCTGTTCCGTTGAACTTCTCAATGTCCAAATGAGAGGTTGATGCTTCGATGGATGCAGCCATAATAATAACACAAGATCTATAAAACAAACACAACCAAATCTCCCACTGCAACTACAGCTTCCACACTACCACCCAATAGTCAAAGCTAGCCAGGCTCTGATAGAAAATGTTAGAAATGAAAGCAACACTACTTCAATGGAAATCTGATTCAATATAAATTTCTGCAATCTTTAATTATGTGTTATTAATGGAGATTGTAACACAGAAACAAAATTATGCTTCACAGAAATGCAAAATCAAAAATATGAACACATAACACAATGTTTAATGTGGAGAAAACCCTTTCGAGTAAAAAAACTCCACACAGGAAAGAGGCCCAATGTTTGTATTAATCTGAAAATGATTTACAATACAACACTTCAACTCTCTCCACCAGTCTTCAATCTGACAGCATTCCGACAGCGCCCGAGTACCTAAAATCTGTATTGCAACAACCAATACATGGCAAATACTTATAGAAACATTTTCTAACTCATCTTAGGCATTCACATTCTCTCTCATGAGTTTCCCCAACATACAAACATTAAATGCTATCTTACAAGCACCTTCCACTTGTCCAAAAAAAGCCATGCAAAGATTGGGTGCCCAAGACTAAATCTGGCCTCTTACAGCATCTTATGACGCGTCATAACCGTCATAGATTTCATAAAAGAGTATCTTTCCAAGATAGGAACCTTGGGCTAAATATAGCAAATATACAACTAACATATATGTCATATGCGTCATAGAATCACAGAATCTTATGACAACTTGCAACTGTCATAGATTCACTCACGAAACATTATGACAGTTGTCATATATGCCAAAAATAGTATATTCCTCAAAGGAGCACACCTATCCTCATTTACCATGAGTTTTTACATTTTCCAATATTAAAAGTCACTCCGTAATGACTTCTGGTGACTCCGAAATTACCCTTGCCAGTGAAACTAGTACATATCCTCATGGATGATTACAAACTACATATAATAAATGGAAATAAATACAATATTGGGATTTACTAAGTTAATGGCACATTATCCCAACAGCTCTGTGTTGTATTGTAACTTTCATTGTTTACGGAATACATTTGAGCTGTGTTTTGGAGTGTGGGGTTTTTCACCCGTCAAAGTTTTCCCCATGTATATCTTATGTCTCTTTTTCTGTCTTACATTCTTATGTATGTGTTAGCTACAATATCTCTGTTAGTGGGTTAACATAATCTGTAATTGTAAATATAAAATTGAATTTGCACTCTCCTCCCCTCATTAGATTAATGTAGGAAGCGTTTTCCGCACACCTAGCTTCCTTTCAAATTCGGTGCTCAAGCAAGACTCAAATCAGCGCTCCTAGATGATGCAATGGATGCTCAATGTCTTCAATAATATCTTCACAAATCTGCAATGAATGATGTATTATGAATGCTCAAGCAAACTTCAAATTCTCCAATGAAGTGCAAGTGTGAACTCTGTATGAATCCAGCTCTGTTATGTGATTGGGTTTTCATCCTTGGAAAGGCTTGCAATACAATTGCCAAGCAAAATACCAAAGTTGCCAAAAGTTCGTGATGATCAAATGAAGCTCCAATAACCTTTTTTTATACTTGAGTTTTCCTTATCCCTCCAACTATGCTGACCAAGTCTAGGCGCCTAGATTTTTTAAAATTCAAATTAAAGATTTAAATTAATTCCCTCCAAGTTGGCCAAGGAACAATATTTTATTTATTTTTCTTTCTCCCAAGTTGAGTGCCCAAAATTAAAAAATATTATTTTGTTTTTTTTCCCACAAGTGAGCACTCCATTAAAAAATATTATTTTATTTATTCTTTCCACCACTTGAGCACTCCAAGTAAATAATAATAAAATATTATTGTTTAATTTATTTATGTTGACCTTATACCTCCAATGTGGCCGCTAGAATAATATTATTTTTTTCTCAAATGGGTCGCCTAATTTCAACAACAATTATTTTATTATTTTTGGCCTCTTGATAATTAATGTAAAAATACATTAATTCATTTTCCAATTTTGCCTGGACTAGGAAAATTAGTTGAGCATCATAAAAATAATTTTCCAAATTTCCATAGCTCAACCACTGCATTCCCTCAATTCACGAATAAGCCTACAGGAATGAGAATAGGCTAACTCAAACTCCTAATAGATGATCATGCCACAAATGGGGATATATATATATATATATATATATATATATATATATATATATATATATATATATATATATATATATATATCGATTGGCACCAACCTACTCTTACAATTCTTCTTTTGTGAGCATCAATACACACACACACAAGACAAAAGAGTTTGTTAAATATGTGATTAAGGAAGGAAGATATTAAGAGATGCGATCTGAATTAATAAACAGGCAACAATTTAGAACAATGATTAGCATATGCATTAAGGGCAACGCTTATGGAAAGGTGTGAAGTTAAGTGAAGAGTATATTCAAAAAGCAACGATCAAATATTGTTAGAGTAGAAATTAATGTATAGTGATGCATGGAAGCGATTCATTAAGAAAGTTTTTTAAGAAGTGGTAAAGATCATATAAGACAACGTGATGAAGTTTAAGATAGAAGTTAAACAAAAGGCAGCAATTGGTATGTGATTTATACGATGAAGTAATTAATTCATAAACTTGATTAGCAAGAGGCAACAATCAAGGGTAGCATTCATATTTGTTAAAGTATTTACAAACAGGTGTGATCTGATAGAAGTATGATCTGTTATGAAGAGGTATGGTTTTTGAAGAGTTGTTTTCTTATTAAAAGACAACCATTTATGTTGAAGACACCTCCATTGGTATGGTATAAGAGGTTATGAAGACATGTTTTGAAGGCAAGCAATTTAAATGAAATATATCTAATGTGAAGAGCAGATTGAAAAAAAATGTAGAAAAATGAAGTGCAAATCAGACTTATATTAAATAAATGAAAGGGATGTTAAAGATATAGCCATATTTGTGATCATATGTTGAAGGAAGACTGTGCACAATTCTAATCAGATTTGTGAAAGGAATTGTTGCATAAGTTAGATCAGATTTGTGAAAAGAGCATTGTGTAAAGGGTGTGGTCAGATTTGTGAAGAAAGGATTGTGTGAAGTGTGTGATCAGATTTGAAGGAAAGGAAGTGTGTGATCAAATTTGTGAAATGCGTAAACATTTTTGTGAGAGGAAGATCTTGTGGAGAAGTAAACTATATCAGCCAATGAAGGATTAATAGGTTGGAGCCTCTTGCTAGGTTAGAGCTCAGTTTGTGTGGGGGTTGAAGCCTCCAGTAGGGTTGGTGCCTATAATTATGTCAAGTGGGTATTGGTGTCTCCAGTGGGTTGGCACTCACAAAAGAAGAATTGTAAAAGTAGGTTGGAGCATACGAAAGAAAATATCTATGTATGTATTGGTGTCTCCAGTGGGTTGGTGCTCACAAAAGAAGAATTGTAAGAGAAGTAGGTTGGAGCCTACGAAAGAATATATATATATATTGTGTTGTGGTTTCTCCTGAAAGGGTTTCGACGTAAATCGTGTGTTTTCATTATGTCCTTAATTGCTAGATCTTGCATATGTGTAGTTGATGCAATTGATTAAGTTTGGAAAAATAAAAGTTTGTATTATTTTGATTCACCTTCCCTCTCAGTATAACCGTCTATTGTGTCATGGTTTTCTCCCAAAAGGGTTTCCATGTAAATCGTGTATTCTCATTGTGTCCTTAATTGCTAGATCTTGCATATGTGTAGTTGATGTAATTGATTAAGTTTGGAAAAGTAAAAGTTTATATTATACTGATTCACCCCCCCTCTCAATATAACCATGTGCTCATTATTTTCAAACCTAAAGGGGTTTCTCCCTTACCTCTTATTCTCTTAAAGACTTATTAATAATGGACTATGGCTTGAATCGATTCTTGGAAGGGAGGAGAGACAACACTTCTAGAAGATCACCCAATCTGAGGAGACCAAAAATTTGTCTAGTTTGACTTGAATAAGATTATTTCACATTCTTATATTCGTCCACATGAAATTGAACCTTCTTAGTTCCACATCCATTAGTCCATCTTTAGATATGAAGCTTGCTAGATCTTCCATACTGTCAAAGAAAACCTAGTTACCACCTTTCTTTTCACTCAAGGTAAAGCGAGTATTAAATTCCCCATCTAACATTCATTTTAATTATTTACACCTTTCTAAACTCATATAAGTCTTTCCATAGCATGTTCCTGTAGAGTTAGGGGCATATAAGTTAGAAAGACTCCAGGAAGAGTTATCTTTCATATTTGTGAATGGAATAACCAAATGATGTTGATTCTTTAGGAGAACCTCCTCCTTGGCCACAATAGGATCCTAGAGGATCACCAAGCCATCAAAAGTGTTGTCAAAGATGACATTGATAAAATCAACACCATCCCAAATTATGTTTTTGATATCAACAAAACTTGAAACCAACATCTTTGACTTCTTGAAGGAGAACAAAGGGATTATGGTCCAATCTAAAACTCCTCACAATATTTTGTTTATTTGGGCCATTTAGCCCTCTAATATTCGAAGATATTATTTTCATTTATGAGGTTTTCTAGAGCTGCTAAGCTCTAGGACTTTTTTGGCTCTCATTTGTTATCTCCTTAGATCGAGTGGCCTCAATATATGGTCTCCTCCTCGACTTCAAGGCCGACATCTGACATTCTTTGGAGGGTTTGGGGGTCTTTTTACTAGAAGAACCATTGTAATGCTTCATAGTTGATAAAAGGAGGGGACTTAGCCTCTACCTTAGTAGACATGGAGCAGGGAACAAATTCCTCATCCTCTTCAATATCACTAGTCTCTAATTGAAAAGACCAACCATAAATAAGATCCTCCTTAAGATTCAGAGGGGGGACAAAGGGAAGGATATTGTTCAAGGAAATGGAAGACACATTAGCAAAGGAAGGGATGGGCTTTGTAGGCAATGTTCCTTTGGGGACTTTTGGGCAGCTTGGAGACAACCCCTTATCCTAAAACTTTGGAGCCAGAGCTAGAGAACTTTTTTAAGTCTAAAATTTCCTCATGGGACTTGCCATCCTCCTTCAAAGGGTAGATCTATTCCTAGGAGTTTTGAGGCTCCCTAACCCATTCACTGATATATGCCCTCTACATGGAAAGTCATTCTTGTCTTGCTCTTGGAAGCCTTGCAACTTATCATTTTGAGGGAAACAAGTTGAATTCTCCTCCTTTTCCCAAATCTCCTTGTTTTTTATTTTGATGGACACATCTTCAAGAAGCACCCAAATTTATGGGAATATTGACAAAGAATGGAAGAGTTTTCACAAACAATTGACTAATTCCACACACTATACTTGGTAGATAACTTAATAGAGGACAAACTTAATAGAGGACGATAGATCCTTGTTCACTTCCACATTGACACAAAATCTAGCATACACGAACCACCTCCTCGACCTTGTTACAACATCAATCACAATTAGGTTACATGAGATTTGGCTATACCCATCAATACTAACTCCCAAAATTCCAATGAGAGGCCTACGAATCACATTAATATTTTCTTTAAGAGGCACTTGTTTTTCCAAGGAATCAAGGACTATCACCTAGAATCCTAACACAATCTTTGTTATCTCAGAAGGCGATGTGAAAAACTCCCTTAGCCATTGCAAAGATCTCTACTTGGGCTCTGGGTTTCCATCTTCTCAAAGCCCATCTCCTTACAACATTATTATTGAGACGAGAACCATAGAACTTGCCTATTAAGGAGTTTTCAAGTCTAGGTGAGGATCTCTCCACCACCGAGTGAGGGACCCTTAAAGAAATCCCGTCACTATTTATAACGAGTTCAATAGGACAAGGGGAACCAAGCAAGGGAACAAATTCACCTTAAATGGGCTTATCATTAAGCACTTTTGCCCACGATTTCAACCTCACCTTAGGAGATGCAACCCAAGCATGTGAATCCTAGGATGGGGAGGACGAAGAGCATAGACTGTTAGGGACTAGTGCTCTCAATGCAATACCTTCTTTTAGCAAAACTTCCTTTTGAAGGAGACAAACCACATAGGTCCACTCCCCTGTCACTATCTCCATTATCACACAAGACACCCTTGTACGCTGCCTTCCACATTCACCACACCTATTGGAGCCCTGTACTTGCTTCCCCTCACAAACACACCTCTCCACATAATTAACTCAATTACTTATATTGCATAATTGTGTACCCCTTTCATATAATATGATGCACGAGCATCCGAATCCACAGGTGACCCCGCATTGCCCAAAAATATTTTCTATCTAATTTTTATTTTGGTGTGTGTTTTGGTTTGCTTTGGTGTTTTTAGACATCTCTCAGCAGCAGGAACTCAGAAATTTGGTCAAAATTGCATGATTCAAGTTTTCGCCAAATTGTCGTTTTAAGGCTCCGCAGGGCAGTTTTACGGAAACAATTGTTTCCAGAAATCTATAAGAGTTGGGTTGAAATCCTTTGGAAGATATATTATTGGATGAATTGCACACAATGTGGTGAAGGTTTCGTAATTAAATTCCTCACAGATTGGGAGAATTTAAAATCATAAAATTTAGCCCTGTCGACTACGGAAACAATTAATTTTCAAGATTTTTAAGCGCTGGGCAAAATTCCTTCCAGACAAAGGTTCATGATGGTATTTTGCCTAATGTGCAAAAGGAATTACACACAAATTCATCACCGTTTGAGAGAATTTAAAATTCTCTGATCAAGGCTGGCAGTTTACGGGAAATTTAATTTCTCGAGTTTTATGAAGTCTAGAGCAAAATGTCTTGGTGGGGACCTTGGGGATGTAATTTCACGCATCTTGTCAAGTTTTCACGCAAAAATAAGTTTCTAGGTGAAAGTTATGAAAAAAGTCGATTTTCAACTTCTTGGCGTAAAGTGGCGAAGTCACAAAGAGTAAATTTTCACCAAATTTCCAATGTCGCTCCATAGGTATTTTTCTGGGAATATAAATTGTTCTATTATTTAATCCTTGATGTATTTAATGCCAACAAGAAGCACATTAAAAGAAATAAATACTAAGTTGGAAGAATGGGAGTGCAAGCAACAAATTTTAAAGGGAATCTTCTTTTTTTTTTTAACTAGATGTACCTGCCATAAATTAAAATTGTAACTGCCTCAATTGATGAGGTCTGAGAATGAGGGAAAAACACCTAAATTAGCATGGCATCTATTATTCTTCACAGCTGCAAGATAGAAGGACAAATCACAGGAGGAAGGAGGCAAAGTGAGGCTCCAAAAATAGTCCATAATCTTAATAGCCTTTATGAGGCGTTCAACTGGGATAAGGCAGCATAAAACCTTTAAAAATATACAGCCTGGTAGCAAAAACGTAGGGGGATGAAGATGTCCACTCTTGGGCTTTAAGATACTCATTTTTTTTCTCTTGATATAAAACAAAGAAAAAAGAAGCATGAGAATTTTCAAAGCCTCTTTTGGGAGGCTGGGAATATGGAAAGATAGCACGATATGGAGGCCATGAAACAGCATAATGAAAGGGATTAAAAATAGAAGATGCTGAGAGGAATGGAGTTGGTGTATATGTATTTGGTGCAGCATTGAAGAGAGGAGAATTCTGTAGCTTTTTGGGGTGGGAAAGAGCAGCATATATGGAGTTCTTTGTTGGAGTTTGTAGCAGCAAATAGTGCCACAGATGAGCAAGTTGTGGTAGCAAATAAAGAGAACTAGAAGCATGGAGAATCAGAGAGAAGTGTGGAAAAAGAGTTTCCTGCAGATTAAGATGAGAGGCCATGAAGGCCATAGTTTGTTTCGAGTGTTGCAGATTTTTGTAATCTGATATTTGATGTATGTTGTAAGCAAATTTTGTTTTCAATAAAATATTTCAAGTGTTTCATATTTCCATTTGTTGTATGGAAGTGATTTGTGTTGTGAGTAGAGAGTTAACTGGTATTGAGCAATTTGTGTGAGGATTGTGTGTTATGTGCAGCAGTGGGGTGTTTTGTACTTCATTATAATATTTGTATATGATGAATAAATAATCTTCAACAATAAGACAACTTTGATGAAATTAGGCACTTGAACAATCCTTGGAAGTATTGATATTGTTGAACATAGTTCCATAATTTGATTTTAAAACCTCTTCTAGTTTTCAAAAAAGAAAAACTCTGCCTCAATTGCTCTAGAAGTCACAAATGCACATTTATCCTCCATTAACAAAATTAGTGGATAACAATAAACCAAAAGACTTGTAGGTTTATTGTTTTTCCAAGAAAGCAATAAATTTTGTACAAATACTAAAGCTTTGATACTATGTAAAAATCCAAATCAGAATAATTATTATCTAGAAAGAGAAAAAGAAAATTGCAGATATAAATTACATACAAATAAACAGCATGAGATAAGAACATGGAAGAAATCAGAGGCATTATTCATAAATGAAATCATTTCCTACAACCAAGAATGAAGCTCACAAGATGCATCAATGCTATCGGGTCCCTCTATTTCCATGCTCACCAACATATCACTTATGCATATAAGATGCCTCGAGATACTCAGAAACAAGAAACTATAAGATTGATTAAATTAAAATTAGAGTACATTGAAAATCAGTGTCTTTAACAATTGCAAACAAGAAAAGCAAAGAAAGCAATAAAAATTGCGTCTGCTTGCACTTCATTATCTTCTACGCTTAACTTCTTTCTTCAATTCCGAACGATACTGTTCCATGTTTTGTTTTATCCATAAACGTTTGTTAACAAGCTCCTCTATTGCTGATTCATCTGAAAGTGAAATAAACAAAAAACTGTAAACGAGCTCAAAAGTGTATATGGAAGTAATATAAGGTGGGGTGAGTATCCTAAATTAACTTGCATGCTTATGCTTACCCATGGAAATCCAAGTCTCAAGGTGCAGGCCAAGGCATTCTCGTGTTAAATAGCAAGCATCGTTCCATGTGTAGGGCAAACACCTTATCTGATACCTCCAAGACCAACATCCTACCCATAAAAGTAACTGGGTGGGGTTGGATAACAAGAAAAAAATTATTAAATTATGCAAAAAGCCAACACAAAAGCTACCATCTTTTATCTGTCAATTAATTAACATTACACCTTATAAGTGAATGGAGACCGCTGCCATTGAAATTTCCTTGTACATTACAAAAGAATATAGAGCAGGCATCACTCTTTTGTACAACAACAAAAAATCTATGACTCGATGGTCTTGTAGTCAAATGCATCATCGCTCCTGCATTTCCATCAATGCCTCAAAATAAAAAATATTTTCAGATAGGACTCACTTTAAAGCAAGACCATGAAAGCTTTTGAAGGTGCACTTGAATTTCAAAGACTTCAATTAAATAAATTTTCGAAGTATCTCTGTATTCTTCATAGTAAATACAAATCCAAATGTACTCCACAATCTGCAATAAATGAGACTATCCTAGACAGAAGAGTGTATTTAGATCTTAAAAATCAATGTGAGCCTTTAGTTTCTATTCGGAACTTGAGCAGTGTAGAGGATGGAGGATGAACGGGACCAATATTTAGGCAAATATCAAATGAAAATAATTACATGATTTCAAATCCTACTACTAAATCTACATGATAGAGAGGATTTTATGATACCTTGGCTTCTAAGGATCCTACAAACTGAAGAAAGAAAGAAATTATATTAATTTCCACTAGTTACGAAAACAGGTTAAGACAACTTGAAAATATACCCAGTTACAATAGAATACCATAAGGAGAAAAAAGTCCTAGAAGCTGAAAATGTCACTTAAGACTAAACCTTATATAACTTTGAAGAGCACCTTTTAGTTTATTTTTGTCCCACTCTAAATAAATGAAAATGTACAGCACATTATGAGGATTGTGGAGAATTGTATGTATATTGCTTCTTATAAGATTGCATCCAAAGTGAGAATCTTATGCAAGAGATATTTGTGTAGGTATTCATGTCTTTTGTATCATCAGTTCTAGATTTGTGGCACTGTTGGCCTTTTTATGGGTTTGTTAATTGTACTACCTACTTTTGTCTTACCGTTTCATCTGCATATTTCAGTATTCCTGATTTTGGAATTGAACAAAATAGTACTTGTCCTTGTTGTCAAGCTTTAACAGTGTTTTCCCTTTTGCTTTGGACTTTCTACTTATGGGATCACTTGCTTAGTGCTTAGTGGTTTAGAGTTGCATAATCAAGTCGCAATTAGAATTAGTGCCAAAGGAAAAAAATTATTCGAATATGAATGGTTATTGGGTAGCCAATATTCTTTATATAACGTTGTATTGTTTCGTTATATAATCTACTTATTGATTGAGAGAAGGCTTAGAAAAGAGCCCTTCTATTGAACAAAGCCTTGCTTCACAATTATGGTTGTTTTATTTTGTATTTTATTCTCCATACTCTCAAACATCTCAACAGATGTTAAGTGTTTATTTTTTTAAACATGGTATCAAAGCGACCAGCCTGGTCGATGAGATAAGAGGCCAAAGATTTCTATAGATAATCCAACTGAGGAAGACTAAAGGCGACAAATGGATTATTCAAGAAATTCTAAGTCCTGCAATGGCTATTTATTAAAACTCGTTTTACAGTGAAACAGTTTGATGGCACAGGGTTTAATTATTCTAAAATCAGGATTGGCATATTACTTCCAAAGAAACCGTTCATGAAACTACTCAACCAAAAAACAAGTAACCCTATTATGCAGATTGCTGAATTAAAAAGTCCGAAACCAAAATCATTAAAGCAGTTGTATTCCTAGAAATTTTGGTGATAATATAGCGATTCATGTTAGTTTTATAAAACAAGAAAAGCAAGAATCCTTCTCTAGAAGAGAGCATTGCTTTTGAATTTGTGTTTTCTATTGAATCATGTATTCTTCACTCTTTGTTCGCATAAAACCATTAAAACTGAATATGCCAACAAAAACAGAGTTCAAACCCTAGTCAAATAACACGTAGATCTACTCATTATTTGTTCATTTCATCAAAAGTTTGTAAGTGGGTCCATTTAGCATAATCAGAATATCAGCATACACACAACAAAATACATGATTGCTCCTGCTTAACACATCTGATGCTGTATTTATATCATAGTAATCATACTTTTAAAACTCAAATTCAGCAATCTAATCATGTATTTATAAAATAGTAATCATCTGCTTAACACATCTAATCCTGTATTTATATCAGAGTAATCATACTTTTAAGTCTCAATTTCAGCGAACTCTTGGCAACCTAAAATTTTGACTTGGACTTGGGAGTTGGCAAAAAACTCAGAAAGAATTCAGTACATTAAAAATACATGTCAATTCATAAAATAAATGTCAAAATAACATGCAAAATACTTTTTAAAAACATAAAAGAATTTAGAGAACACATAGCTAGGAAAATTATTGAAAAAATATTCAAATCCATGGCTAGGAAAAAATATAAAGAAAAAATAATTCAAAGAACTTTTGAAAAACATTGAAAACAAAAAAATTGTTGGCTGGCTTGTTTTGCCTTTGGTAAAGACTCGTGAGTACTTGCCAGAAACTCACCTATCCAGTTTCTGGCAAGTTATTCATTGTTCACTTCCAGCGCACAAGTTCTACGAGTTCCTGTCAATTTCTAAAACTCTGATTAATATCACAGAATGTCTGTACATTATTCTTAAATACATCTTATATCTCATATTCTGTCTCAATGTTTTCTTACTTCTCTTCCACTTGCTTATCTACCTTCCAATACAATGCAATATTAAAATACTAAACATATATTATGAGTTTTTTAACATGGTGTCAGGGGCAATGACTTGATTACTAAAGATAAAGAGGCAAAAATAATGTACACTAACATTATTCAAGCTCACTGCATAGAGGAGTGGTCTAATGTGGAAATAATGGATGAAGATGCTATTGCTTGAACTGGATTTATATAACATTGTGGAGGGAAACAAAGTATTAGCAAGGGGAAACAAAAACTGTAAAAACCTTGCTTTTATAATATTAAATCTTAACGACACATTTCTTCATATAAGTGGTACTAAAACATCCAGAGTGCATGGCATTGTTTGGTAACTGGTAAGCATATACAAACCTTAGGACAATGAGACTTTGCTACAAAATGACCTTTAAACCCTATTGCTGTCAATTTCTCCCACATGCACGATCCTGTCAATCCTGAGTCACACATGCCTACAGAAATCGGCTCTACCTTAACACCAACTCTAGTTGCACTGGTCTGCAAAATGACCACTAGCTAGCACATGGGCATTAAAGGCCAAATTTCTAAGGCAAATTTGGAGAACAAAGCAGAATAATTATTCCAATGAACTCAAAAAGGAATCTTATTATTTTTGGTGATGAGTTATTGGTGAGTGGAGAGTTTTTCAGCAAGTACTCACCGGGTAATCAGCAAGTCCAAGCCCCTAGCTCACACTACACTAGAAACGAGAAAAAAATGCAGATTTGTGGCTTTATAAGCCCTATCTGCCCATGTTGAACACACACAACAACATTAGAGCATTCTAGAACAAATTGGAAGGATTTTTTAGGGGATTTGAAGAACTTTCTGGAATTTCAGATTTGCACCAAATAAATTTATAAATCATTTCTAATTTTCTAAGCATGTAAAATTTACAAATTTTATTGCATTGAATTCAAGTTATATAATTTTTTTTGTTGATTTACAGTTACATAAATTTATGTGAATCAATTTTTTTAGTTTTTTTTTGGGGGTTTTCTGAATATAGGGTTTATGTTTGAGTTAAAACATGTTATTTTTGTCAAAATCATTAATTCAATTACTATTCAATTACCATATTACTGTATTACATCTCAATTTTCCAAATGCATTTAAATTTTACAAGATTTTTTTTAATTCATGTCCAAATTGTTGTATTTATTTTAAACGCTATTTTTTGTTCTTATTACTATTGCAAGTTAGTATACAATGACATCTGGCTCTACATCAGGTTTGGACTAAGTAAGTGGAAGCTGTCCAATTGGAACTAAACCCCCTAGAAGCCATGACCCCACTTGGAAACATGTCATAATGGGACTGGTAGCAAGGAGTGCGATTTGTACTTGGTGCACGAAAAAGCTTAATGGAGGCATCAATCACCTCAAATACCATCTTGCAGGCATTCCTAATCGTGACACCAAGGCATCCAACTGCCCTTGAAGAGGTGAAATGAGAGATGATAGCACTTCTTGCATTACTAGATGAGAAGAAATTGGAGAGGGCCAGCGCACATGCAACCATAGAAGCAGCCATTGCTCCTAATTTGCCAGTAGAAACCGATGTAGATACGGTAGGGTATTGTGGGCTCTAGTCATGGTCCACGCATATGTGGCACACCCACTTCATCCAATCCACGCAGAGCTCAACAGGGGTTTTTTGTGCCTAGAAACCTATTTGGAGCACAACCTTCACTACAAGGTATAAGGAGGAACAAGGAGGCGCACAAAGAAGCAAATAAGGCATGCACAAATTTTTAGGATTACAACAACCTTCCCTTCAACGTGGCAAAGAGTCTCCATATTGGGAGTATTTGGTGACAGCATTGACAATTGCAAGGGTACAAAGCACACTCTCCAAAAGAGTTAAGTGGGAGATTGCTCCAAGATGCAGATGCAAAAACAATTCTGGAAGATCAAAAGAAGCAATAGCAAAAGTTCAGATGCACAATTCTTTCAAATGGATGGACAAATGGAAGGAACCGCATCCTCATCAATTTTTTAGTGGCTTCAAATGGTGAGCTGATTTCTTTAAGTCATTTGATGCCTCCAACAAAATAAAGCATGTAATAACTTTAAGCTTGGTGTTGGAGAAGGTTGTTTTAGAGGTGGGCATACAAAATGTTGTGCAAGTTGTCACTAACAATGCAGTGGCATACATGGTGGCTGGAAATTGCTTCAAGAGAGGCATCTAGCACTCTTTTTGGACCTTTTGTGTAGCCCATTGCCTTGACCTTCTTTTCTAAGACATGGGCAAAATTAATTGGGTGAGACCAGTTGTAGAATATGCATGGAACATAACAAAATATATTTATAATCACCCTTGGGTTCTCAACTTGATGCGAGATCACACCAAGAAAAAAGAGTTTGTGTGATTAGGGGCCAAAATGTTTGCAACTAATTTTCTAATGTTGCAAAGCATTTCTAGTTTTTTGACATCCTTGAAGCAAGTGTTTGTGAGTCAAACATGGCTAGACTCAACATATTTAAATAAAGGTGATGGAGAGAGGACTGCAAAGACAATTTTCAATGATCTCTTTACCAAGAGAGTTATAGAGATTGTCAAGGTAACCTCAATCTTCAATTTAAATTTCAAATTGAATCATTTATCTTTTAACCTTAAAAGTATTTAGTTTTACTATAACTTTAATTTGTTTGTACTTTGTAGGTATCAAAACTGCTAGTGACGGTTTGCACTTGGTGGATGGGGAGCAAAACCATGCCATGGATAGGGCCAAAGAGGCCATTGAAAACTATTACAAGAGGGATGCAAATAGATTTGCCCCCATTTGGGAGATCATTGATCAGAAGTGAAACAATCAACTCCATCAACCCATTCATGCAATGGGGTACTACCTCATCCCCAAGTTTTTCTTTTCCCATAGCTTCATGGCTGCTAATGGGGAGGTTATGGAGGGCCTCTCAACATGCATTGAGAGGATGTCATCAAGGTTGAGATGAGAGACTTCATCATTCCAGAGTTGTAGAATTATAAGCAAGCTAGGGGGAGGCTCTTTTCTTCACCACTAGCTATCTAAGGAAGATCCAACAAGACACCAGGAGAGAAAAATTAAAGTATGATATCTTACAAGTTACAAATTACAATTATTAATAAAATATCGCATGCTTACAAACTCTTGAATATCTTATTTGTAGGTTCTTAGTGGGAAGATTGGGATGGAAATACCCCAAATCTCCAAAAGTCAGCGCTTTGAATTTTATCTCAACCTTGTAGCACTTCTAGCTATGAACGCAACTAGAGTTTGTTTGACATCATTTACACGAAGAAGTGTAATAAGTTGACTCAACAGTGCCTCAATGACCTAGTTTTTGTGCAATACAACCTTCATCTTTGTACAAGAAAGATAGAGGACAAATCAGAGTAGCTTATTGATTTGAATGAAATTGATCCCTATAGTAATTGGACTATGCAGGATGAAGAGCCCTCCTTGTTTACAAAAGACAACATTGTTGATTTCGAGGTGTAGGTTATGGAGGATGTGGTTGCAGCAAAAGCAACAGAGATTGGATTGTCACTAGATGACATTGATGTAGCAAAGGAAGGTCATTACCATCTAGTAGCAAGGTGGAGCCACAAGCATAGTTTTCTAGGCCGAGCAAGGAGCTGCAGCCAAGTGCAACAATTAGATCCTCTACCCCCCAATTTTTCACTAGAATTGGGAACAAGAAATTGTAAAATCTTGTAATTTGTAACTTGCCTACATATGCAATTTATGATTATGATTTTCAAATACAATCATCATAAATTCATAATAGTTATCAGCTAGCTATTGTATCTACATGATGATGCAATTTTGTATCTATTTGTATTCAAATCTAATAGAAAACACTTCCCCATGGTTTTATAGACATTTCATACATTTTGTAATTGAATTTTGCAAAAAAATTGTGTTTTTAAAGAAATTTAAGTATTTTTGTAAGTTGTCGAGTTATGCCAATTCAGAAATTTTTGGTCTGCCAAGTCCAAGTTATGCGAACTATGGTTTGACCCATTAAGACTAACCCAAATGCATGTAAGGCACAACTTACACATAACTTGATGGTATTTCCTCCTATATCTAATAAAAATAGTACTTGTTTAAAAGAATAGAAATAACAATGCTTACCAAATATAGTAACAAAAGTATATCTTTATTCATATGAAATTCTTACAGAAAAGTAGACCAAGGATGATAAGCCAAGGATCGAACTACTTTCCATGACTACAGAAAACCTATATAAAGTACTTGACCATTACCAAGCAAAACACAACCATCAACAACTATTAACAACTACCCACAAGCCAACAAAAAAATAAACATAGTTGAACACAAACAAATTAACAAAACGTTATAAAGTTATTTTACACTAACTACATCATCTCCCCTTGTCTACGTCCCCCACCCCCTCCCAAGAAAAAGAAGTCGGATTCCTAGACGACAAGAAAAGAACAAAATAAATCAAGTAACATTACATAATTTTTTCCAAACCTATGATGACACTATTGAGGAAAAAGGACCATCAAGTTGATGCTTCCCTTCATTCAGCCAAAATAACATGATCATAACCAGAGCATTCCACAATGAGTGAACATTCCATATTAGAGAATCGACAATGATCCTGGGAATGTTGAACCTCAAGCACGACTAACTTTAAATCTACATTGATCTCTTCAACTAGAAGTAGAAAGGAAAAGTTATGTACACTCTAATCTTCCACATAGCCAACATATCCAGAACGAAGGGCATTGTATAGAGAATGTACACACCAATGGCCATACAATTTAATGAACATCAACGAAGGACCATACAAACAAGTAGTCAAATATGAATGTGCACTAGACTCTAAAAATGCTTCAACAAGCTGATCGTTGTACCTAGATGGTACTTCGAACACTTCAAAATTATTCCTATCATGAAATTCTTGTTTAGTTTCCTAGAGGCCAAGGATGTGCCTTCTCCCGACTCACCAGCGTGTTGGAACAACATCCTGGTTATACCGAATCCATAGTCTAAGGAAGAACCAACTACAAAATGCTATAGGGATGCAACAATTGTTTTAGCAACAAAATGGTAAGTACCAAACGTACAATAGCAAGTCAATGAAAAATGGGGGAAAAAAACTATTAAAAATGGAAAACGGTTAAATGTAAAAACATGAAAGTCAAGCATTTTTTTAAGGGTTTAGGGGATTTTTGAAGGCTATTTAAAAGCAATAAAATTATGAAAAATGACATGCGCCATGAAGGTCTCAAAGGATTTAATTTGGTCTTGGTGGCAGGGGCTCCGCCCCTCAACCCCACCCTATATCGCGACAAGGGCGCTGCCACCAAGCCCCTCAAGGGGCGCTGCCCCTCAAACCTGCTGGGGGTGCTACCCCTAGACCCCCGCGAGGGGCACTGCCCCTCAACCCCATCTGGGGCGCTACCCCCAAACCTTCACAAGGGGCATTGCCCCTTGACCCCATTGGGCGCGTTGCCCCCGAACCCCCAAAAGGGGCAGTGCCTTTGCCACAAACAAATTTTGGGCAGTGACTTATCACCCATCACAGTAGAGGAGGTTGATCCACAATCAGGTTGGATCATTGAGGTTGAGGATCCTGTCTTCAGTGATGAGGACCTTGCATGGGTTGACTAGGTGGATAGAGAGGCAGAGGTAGTAGCCATGGTAGTGGAGGATAGAGCACGAGCAGACACCTTGGATGTTGGTGTGAGTGTCACTGAGACATAGGCAGATATCATGGTTGCATCATCATCTAGGACCTATCTTAGACACCCATGCAAGACTTGCCGTGATATTGGGCAAAGTGATGCAGGCTCCTCTGAGCCATAAACTTCTAGTTTTTGTTTTGATATTTGTTTTGAACTTTTGACGCCATGGATTTCATATTCCTTGAGTTTTGCATACATTTGACAATATTTATATATCTAAATGTGTTATTTCCTTCAACTAAAATTTGCATTTATACTTATGCGATTGATGTATACTTGTGTATGTGATCAAAGTAGCTTTTATTTGATGAGTTTATTGTGTCTTTAAGGTTTATTTATTAAAGGGTCCATGAAACAAGTTTTAAATCCTTTAAAATCTTTGAATTTCATGGGTTTTTCAATTTGTCGAGTCTGGCGAGTCTAGGTGGTGAGTCCAAATCCAAGTCAAAAATTAGTCTGCCGAGACTTGGGTGAGTCTGAGTCTTGTAACACTAATAGAAATGACCAGACTATACAACAAGAGAAGCCACATGTATGGCACAAGATGGAGGAGCAACCGTAGGGTTAGAAGTTCTTGAGGAAGCCATACACTATAAGTTGTTAGTAAGGGTCATGCAATCCAATATGAAATTGCCTAGAACATTCATACAATGGAGAAAATTGCTAGTTGTGCCATACGACGAGTGCAAGACAAGGCTAAGCGCACAGTGGAAAAGGGAGGTCATATAGTGGAGTCCATATTAGGTAGTCACGCGAAGGAGAGAAATATGGAAATGTTATATCATACATTTGAATTTCCCATTTCCTTGAGTGTCGTATAGTCAACGTATGAAGACTAGGCCATACTGTTAAGGAAGTTGGCACTTGCATATGAAGTTCAATTGTTTACTGTCATATAGTGAAGGAATTTGAGATTTTATTTTTATGAACTGGTTGAATAATAGAAAAGTAAGGGACTTTAGTATCATAAATTTTAATTTTCTTTTCTCTTAACTGTTGTATGGTAAAGTCATCTTTATTTATTATTTTAATCTACACTTTTGTGACCCCTTGTAGGGGAACACCTTTACTTTGAATATTTGACATTTCTTCCTTTTTTCATGTGGGGCCCACTTGTTATTTTCCTCTGCAACTTCATTACTTTTATGTCCAACCCATTATAAGGTACTTTTCTTGCTTTCATCATTTTTCTATGAAGTTCACTTTGATTTGTGTAATGAACACCCTAGTTTTTTTTCTGAAATTTTCAACTGATATGAAGATGCAATCATGCCAAAATCCTCAACATTTTTTGATCACCCAAATCTCGATGTGGGCAAGGTGAGAGCATACAGTGCGTTGGATCTTCAATAACTTTTCAATGTAGCAATTAGAGATGTATGCAATTAAAGATGACTACAACACACTAGGTGGCCACGCTGTCCACAATCTACACTTATTCAACAGAGTGGTTGATACAACACAATGATTACACTAGGCGGCAGAGCCGACCACAACTGCACTTCTTCACTGGAGTGTGATATGCAAAACAAAATAAGAAAACGAGGCGGCTAAGGCGACCTTATCAACGCTCATTCAACACATGTGAGCAATGCAAGCCACTGGCAGAATGACTAAAGCTTGATTAGACCAAAATGGTCGATTACATGCAAGCTTATTCGATGCCAAATGGGCTTAATGAAATGCAGCAATAACTAGTGGTATACCATCCAGTTTTACAATCATGAAATGCATACAATATGATACCTTCGATAGTACTACCTTCCGGGGTTTACAAGATTAACATGAATGCATTCAATAAGACAAATTACAAGTAATTTTGCATCAAATTGGAATACTTATATTTAGAATCAGACTGCTGCAACTTCATTTCAAACCATAAAATCACACACAAACATGCTCACAATGGTGAAATGTAATAAGCTGCCATGATTTTTTTTTTGAAACACAAGATGACAACACTGAATGTCAAGAGCAATGATATCTTCCACACTCTTTTGATCACCCAAATCCTGATGTGGGCAAGGTGAGAGCATACAAGTGCTTCAGAGTTAGCATTCAAAATCATAAACCAACAGTAGTGACAATCTTCCACTTATTCAGTGGGCATCCACTCAATCGTGGGAATGAAACATGGAAAGTAAACATCCACTTATGTAGTGGGCAACCACTTATTCAGTGGGAATACAAGAAAATAAAACCAAGTGCATCCACTCATTCAGAGAGAACCTGAGCCATAAAATGTAGGAAGGAAATAGGCACATCCACTCATTCAATGGGAAGCCATTACAAAGAAAATGAGCAATCTAATCACACTGGCACATCCACTTGTTCAGTGGGAAGCCATTACAAAGTTTGCATCAATGAAAGTATTACAATGAAACTCCTGCAAGATTAGAGCATTATCCCTGATATTATCATGTCACAGTTATAGCATACGGATCATAGAAATAACTCTAAAATATGAAGATTGAGCATACAATATTGAACCTAGTAATCACTATGCAAATATCATAGGAGTGATAAGGAATGTACTGCCTGAAGACCCTTGGTTCTGTTGTAGCTGTTTGCTGCACTGACATATGATGACAACCATGAAACCATCCTCAAACATGCTCAAACTAATATCCAACAACCCTTGTAATGTCCCCTTTTAGCAAGCCAAAATTTTCTCAACCTTTGACACAATTTCAACTTGTAAAAGAGAACATTAGTTTTCCATTTCCCATTTCTACTTAATCTTAATGATAATCATAAACATAACCATACACTATTTGCCATTTCATAAATCCATTTTTCCATGCATCATGGTTCTCCTTGGGTGAGATAATCCTTAGGCCTTTTATTAACCTCACCTCCCACCTTGTGAGAGAAGATTCGTTAGGACGCTGATGTCATCTCAATCCTATGAGTCCATTAACATTATTCCTTAGTTTGTCAACTAAGGCCCATTCCTTCGATATTTAAATCGAGGGTCCATAGCAATATCCTTGATTCGTCAACCAAGGCCCATAATATCCTTGATTCGTCAATCAAGGCCCATTCCCATGGATTGATTAATACCTACCATAACTATCTACCCCACCTTCTTAGTGTTAGGTGGTTAATAAGGAAGTCTCATAACTACCCTTGGGAATTCATGCCTTTATTCTTAGACCATGGTAAGATCATGATCCATAAGCCATTTTATCCTTATCCCATTATATATAACTTGGACACTTCAATGCTGATGATTATATCCAATATCTAATTCCTTATGCATAAAGGATTCTATTCACATTTACATTCATTCTATGCAATATTCTCATTACTTACATATTTTTATTCTATTATTTCATTCTATTATGATTAAATGTTAGAGAGATCATTTATATATCTAACATATTATCTTATGAAAGATGACATACCTGATATAATCGATCTGTTGTATTTGCAATATGATTGTATGTTGATTTTAATTCAATGTTACTGCTATGAGGATCTTGTTCGATGCATGTATGTAGATATCCAATGTGCCGATGATCTTGTTCGCTCACTTCCTCTTCCATTTAATATGCCATTGTTCTTAGAATGATCACATCTTCTTATAGAGACGTCTCTTCTTAAACGTCTCATCGGTGTTATTAACACATTATTTGCTAAACATATGTTTATCCTCTTTTGTCTAGCTTGAGGCGCTACGTAATATGTTAGTTTGATAATTACCACGTCTTATATATCATCGTATTTTGGATTATTCGCTGATTGCTTATTCCATCATATTCCTTTATAAGTGCTCCATCAGAGATCGGTTGTGTATCTTGAAGGTTTCGCACTTGCTATCGCATTGGTGTCCTTGCGTTGACTAGAAGGCTCGCCCTTGTTAAGCAGCCGAGTTGTCAATGAATGTTGGCATTGCCATTGCTAAGGATCATAATCAGGAATTGATCTATATTTCCACTTTGTCTCATGAACAACGGATACATTGCTTTTCTTTTGATGCTTTTGCCTTGGTGTATGAGATCGATTCTTACCTACTCCTCATATATTTGATAACGAAATCAAACTAGCTTTTCCAATCTTTAATTGGAAAACATCGAAACATGACAACCCTCCAACATGAAAGGTAATCTTCAACCATTTAAGGCACCCTAATATGAGAGACTTCCCATGCCAAAACTAAAACTTCTTAGCAAGTCTAATTTCAACATCCTCTACAACAGGTACGGACAGGTACTAGTATGGCCTGCATTATATTATTCCAAACTGCAGCTAAATTTAATAAAAATAAGGTCTAATGTGGCGTCTCTACCAGGCAGAGCTATTCAGGGAGTAACCAACCAGTATAAACTCCGTTCTCAACGCCATTACTCTACATCATGTAATAGTACGATCAAGTGCAGACATGGTACGACCAAGAACATGACCCTCAAACCAGCAGCAAATAACCCCCATAGTGACTAAAACTAGTCGCCCAAAGGTGCTTATAATGATCCATGATTCAGCTTTGCACAAGAATCACACAACATTCACAATGTTAGATACATGCTCAAATGGTACGGCCCAGCAAGGGGATTCAACAGCAACTTTCACACAACCAAAATAACTGAGATAAACATCACATAATCCATTGCAATAACACTAAATACTTCACATCAAAATCTCCTAGAAAACATCAAACTCCATTCAACATTGTGTGATTCCTAGGTGAAATCACATTGAACTAGCTAGGGTGGATCTTTCACCACCAAAACTGATCTTCTCCAAGAGGATTTTTGTCCTCAAGAAGTAATGGAAGCACACAGGTTCAATCCAGCAGCATAACAATACAATCTCAAGCATAAAGAGCAAAATGAGCTCTCAACCCCTTTATATAGACACTTTTTAGAAGTTTGCACAATAAAATGAATTATTATATAGAAAAATAGACTTTTCCACTCAACACCAATATTTCACCACATTAGCTCTCACTTTTAAGTGCCTAAATAAAAGAGTGACTTTTCCCCTTTCCAATGAGCTATAATACCCTTGCACTTTTATAATTATTTCCAACATATAAGTCTAAGTGCAAATAATTAATTGTTAGCTCATTAAAATACTAGTTTTTTACGGAAAATCCCAAACTTCACCAAAATGCCAAATAAATTATACCAACATACTCCATATGGTTTGGGATGAACGACAACGCCTTCTAGGTGACTTTTTAAAAATCGACGGCTCCTACAAGAATCTTGGAGAGCTATTCGGGAAGCCAACAAACTTCCAAAAGTTGAGTAGTCATCCTGCAACATCACTGAGCTCAAAGCCAGAGCAAAACATCACAAATAACTGAACCTGTGCTCTCCACAACTTACGTAGCTCCCTAACCAAGCCAGATAGCCTACTAAAGCTCAAGGAAATAGGCTATTGGTCACAAACTTGGCTAAATGCCAATTGGGGACATTACATGAAAAACTGAGCACACTGAAGTATACATTTGATGGAAGCAACACAAGGAAGATGCAGGTTTGAAGATCACAAAATGCTGCTGATTACTCATCCCACAACACTACAAACTACATTACAACTCCTCAGGAAGGTTTGATATAAAGCTCTGCCGATATTGTAATGTCCCCTTCTAGTGAGTCAAAATTCTTCTTTACCTTGCACACAATTTCGACTTGTAAAAGAGAACATACTAACCAATTCATCTTATAATATCAACATATTACAATTAGGGTTAATAACCATTTATAAATATCAATATCAAATTCATATACTTTTCACATTTCCTCTTAGGGTTAGTAATCTTATAATCATAATCCAACATTAAAGTTTATGCATTTCACATTCACATTTCTTTCACATAAAGTTTCCCATAATATACCTCGGGAGAGTCATCATCTAGCTTGATCGTTAATCTACTCTACTTCACCCACCCCATATGACTACGATTACATTAAGGGCTGGTGTAACCATCCCACCGTAGGCCCAAAGGCTTCATTGCAACATGCGGCAATTCTTCACCATTTGGCTCAAGGGGCTTCATGCTACACGCGGCATTCCTCACCCTCTTGAGAGTCACCTAACGTTGGGCACATTTATTAAGTTTACATAACCTTAGGCCCAAGGGCTTCACACTACACGCGGTGTTCTTCGCCTCTTGGCTCAAGGGATTTCACACTACACGCGATGTTCTTCATCCACTTGAGGGTCACCTAGGTCCATTATACCGCCCTTAACTCACCACCATACTCGTAGGGTGACAGAAAAATTAAGGGTGAGGCTATATATTCCTCTCCGAGTATATCATGGATTTATGAATCATAACTTATTAACTTATCATTACTATCTCATGATCCCCATGGATCACGAGATAGTACCATTGATCATATTGTTCCTCTCGGGAACTTCCTTTGTACTATCTCATTTATTGCCATTCACTAGGCATCATATAACTTTCATCAATTAAACAATCTTATGATATGAGCATCCTTATGTTATAGATATTTCATTCAATGATAGCATTTCATTCTATGATGACATTTCATTCTATGATAAATGTTCTTATTCTATCGTGACAAATATTCTTATGCTACTCAATTTCAAATATTATTATCTTGTCATGTATGATGTTCCCATTCTATTCTATTTACATATTCATTCTTTCCTATAAATATCATTATCATGCTATTCTGACTATAAATCATTTTATGCTATTCAATCTCAAGCATTCCCATATTGTCATGAATGACTAATATCTATCATTATACGATTTGAGACATATAGTTTATGTTAGGAACACATACCTTGATTCGCTGGATTCTTCTTTACTAATGCTTCATTGATCTGCATAAGAGTTTAGTGATGATATTGTATTCGAATTCCTGGCTGAGTTGATCATTGACTTTTAAATTATATTCCTTGCTGATTGATTGATTGATAGATATATTTTGTATTGCTTGCTTCTTTGATTGCTGCTGATGTTGTGAATTGGATGATCAATGTTGTTGCAAAATGATCTGAGTTTCTTCCTTGATTTCCTCCCATATTCCATTTATATTCTGCATACATATCTTGAGAGACACAACCATTGCCAATCATCATACCTTCCCAACGGTCATCTCTATTCATAACAACCCGCTGTCTTTTTGATATAATGATCGCTATCTTCTATTAATTAGTTTGAAAACTTTGTATTAATCGCTGACTGTACATAAAGCCTTGTCTTATGTTTAATTTGCTGCCACTTTATATGATTGTAGCCTTAGTAAGGCATATAAAGGATTAATACCCATCTTTGGTGATTCGCTGCCTTACTTAGACTTGTTTCCTTTTTATAAGATTCGTTTGTCTTATAATTTATTTTTATATCTATATTTTAGATAAATATTATTATATTATTATTATATTATAATTATTATAGATATAACAAGATTATTAATATTATATTTATATATATTGATACTTATATTATCAATATAATAATATATTATATTATATTAGAATATTTATAATATAATATTTAATATTGAATTAGAATAATATTTATGAGGATATAATAATAATATATCTTGTTAATTGATTTAAATAAATATTATTTAATATTATTTAAATATATTAAAAATATTCGATTTATAATAAGGATAATTGATTTACTTAATATAGGGACATGACAGATATTCATGACATAACAGGTCTGAAACCACCTCTAAAACATGCTGAAACAACTACCCAGGAGCTGCACACCAAACCCCACACTTATCTTCAACTTGTGATCAATCCAAACAACAAAAACCACTCAAAAAACAAGCCATAAGTCTGAGTTAAGCAATCAGAAATTTATGTCAGACTTAATGATGGTCTGATAATACTTAGGACAGCAAATGTAAATTGTACGGAAGTCCCATATGACTTAACCAAACATTAAATACTCATTACTGAAGTGAAGGAAATGGCTGAATATACTAGGGCACCACATTTTATGATAAAACAAACTCAAGAAATGAAGCGCTTTCTTTCATGGCTTCCCACGTTCCTTTTTACCCACATGTACGACTCCCTCAATATTTGAAATTTGCCAAGTTTTAATCAAAGGTTGAAAGATACAATCTGATTGGTAAGGCGGTCCCCACCACAAATCAAATAAGACAGAGTTAATGAAAACTTAGTATCATTCCCACGTCCAATTCGAAATGTATGGCAAGCATAGTACGATGCCAAAGGAAGGGAATGGTACAAAAGTAAAACTACGATTCCACCTAGATTCAAGACGCCTCCTCTAAGGATATGTACAGCTCCTTTGATATAAGCTTCAACACTTAATTTAAACTTCCACACCCAGCATAATGAAAAGTACGACCTGTAATGCCCCTCGCTTTTTGCCTGTGACAGATGTTATTTTCGTGTTTCCTATGACAGTTCTGGTTTAGATGATAGTCTTGTAGCGCATGTTTACAATTTCGGGATGTTTGGACTTTTACGTTATGGTTTATGATCTCCTTGAGTTGATGGACTCTTTGATATTATGCTAGCTGATTATGGATCTATGTTAGGATGATGCTTGATTACTTGTACTTTGTGCTTTCACAGTTGATGGACATGATTATGGATCGATGTTACTTTTAGTTTAATATGTTGTTCGATCATGATTATGATGTATGACTGGTATTAGTTATTTAATGATGTGTTACTTGAACGGAACAGTGTTGCATTACTCGTGTCCGAGTACCTTGCCACGCTGCGACTTCCGTTCATTATGCTTGTGATTACATGGTTATATATGTATATATGCACAACCTTGTTGTTCGTTGCAGGATGCAAGTACCGAGCATCGACTCCACCTGAATTACCAGGTCTGAGCGTGCCCTAGCCAATGGAATTGTGGATTGGAGTTGACATGAGGTTCCCCTAATTAGTCAACATCCTCAATGAGGATGAGCTGTCAGTGTTGTACCCTGTCGTCACCGTCAGTGGGACTGTTGTCGTCATTTGTCGTTATGTCCTGTGGCTTCTCTTGGGTTAGGTATCACCTTGTAAATTAGGGTATATCCAATTCTAGTGTCAATTTATGCATGGTTGGTATTTCATTAATAAGGTGAAAATTAAGCTAACGTGAAATAAACAGGTGCTATGAGAATTATGTGTTGTGATTATGTAAAAACGATTTAATTGTGTGGTAATTGGTAAATTTTACCGGAATTGGTAAATAAATAAATTAAACTAGATAAATGATTTAACAAAATATTAAATTGCAAATTGTAGCGGATTAAATTAAACAGAAAATAAAATGCATATGTGTAAGGGAATAAACATCGATAACGTTGATAAAATAAATCCAAGCTAAAGTAATTGTGCGGTAAATTTGGGTTACAGATATTTTAATGGTAAAATGGAATTGATAAGGGTTAAATGACCATGTCTTGGAGGGAGAGATCCGACCAAATCTATCAAATTTATATCGGATCATGACGATGAGATTATTTAGTTCTTTATTGAATAGATATTTGTTATATAAAAAGAGATTAATTTAGGTCAAGAATTAATAAATTGCTTCTCTATGGATAAAAATAATTATTATCCAATGATCTATGGGTTTGCTATTGCCATCTCTAACACTATTATTATCACTATGATTATTTAGGTGCATTATTAAACATAATCAGTTTCCGATAAATAACGATAACATTTTTTTTAGGTTTAAAAAGTAGGGCTGTCATATTTGGGGATATGCAATTTTTTTATCAATTGTCGTCATTTGTTAAATTGAGGAATTGGGAGTCTCGGAGATAATGAATTTTGCACCCCACGAGAGAGTGGGTTGTGGGGGAAAGGAAGGAATGTCTCTGCATTTACCCGAGGAGTCCATTCCGGATTTTGAGAAAGTGGGATGTCAGGATGTCCCCTGCATTTTATCCGAGGATTGAAGCCTAGTCTGAGGGGGATTTTGGTAGGAGGCTAAAGCGGGAGGATTGGAGGTGGGAGCAGCATTGAATCATCGATCTGTCAAGGATATAATCAGGTTCCTTTAAGATTTCTGAGTTTAACTCTATGTTCCTTGAGTTCTTTCAATTAATTTTCCAATGCAGCCTCTTCAGTTTCTTTGTATTTTGCTTTTAATGATAGAATGGCCCTGTATCTCAACAATGTGCTGATAAATAAACCGATATATACGTCCAACCTATTACCTGTTGTTGAAAGTTTGCTTGACATGAGTCCGAGTTTGCCTCAAGGGTTAGGTATAGGATTTGATACAGTTAGATCGCTGAAATACATCTAGTATTCTCACCCCAGCCCATTCGTATTGCCTATGTAATATCGATTTGTGTTTTATGAATTGGAATAGTATAGAATACTTCTCAGGTTGGCGGCATTTCCACGATCACCAATTCATCTCCACATGCTGCAATAAACCCTCTTTCATACAAAACCATTTGGGGCCGTGCAGATCAGACATGGCGCCACCTCAGAATACTGTAACCTTGTGTTGTCTTCATCAAAGGGATTGCCAATGGCCCAGGCACCTACAGACTTAACCACGAAGAGCCACTCACCACACGCAATACCTCTAAGTGCCAATTACCTTCATCTTAGGAAGCGCAAAGCCTCCATTGGATTCGAGGGGTTCCGTTGTGGGATGTGGGACAATGCCGTGGGCCATACATGACTCTGGTTTCAGCGTTGTTCACTGTCAAAGATGAATAGTGTGATAAGTCTTACAGTTCCAACTCCTCCGATGGTTCTCAGCCTCTACGTGCTAGTAGTTTCATGATGATATCTGCATCATCAGAATTCGTAAGAATAGCTACAGCCAAGCTTTGGCATAAACATCTATACGCGTCCCTCAACATGTACACAGACTTAATTCATTGCCTCTGTCTGTCTTATTACATATATCCTATGCGATTCCCTCTATTATTGCTTTTCTGCGATTTATATTCATTCTTTTCCACACGCATCTCTCCAGAGGCGATTCAGCAACAGTGGCGAATTAAATAATAGTGTCGATAGCCTCTACAAGGATCGAGTTCGTGCATAACCTGCTATCATTGCATGATGTCCACAGCTTCGCGTGCCAACTTCTTCGGTTCTCTTTATGCTTGAAGAAGATTTGTATTGTAGATAGTGGATTTTATGCTGCTTGCATCCGTTATCCTGTCCATAAGGAATTAACTTTCTTGCGTGGGCGTTCCTCTGGTCGACAGCGATGGACTCTAGATCCATGATGCTCCTTGCCAACGCTTTCCGTAGTGAGACAACCCTTGCATCGATGAGGACATTCGATTGAATCATGATTGTCTGTAACCACTGCAAATTCCTTTAAATAGAGAATCTAGGTTAATGCTGCGAATTGAATGTGTTTAGTATACATTTGGAACCGCCACCCTCATTCGCATCGGCTAGAAACTTGCTAAAGCCCTTCAATGGAATCGTCCTTGCCTTAGTAACAAGGCTGGACAGTGTTTAGACAAATTCATCCACTCTCCTACTCTTGATCGGACTGGCGTCTATCGTCATTCTCCAACACGTCTCATGGCCGTAATCAGAATTGCATTCAGTTTTTAGAACGAATGAAGCTTTATAGTATCCGATGCCTTTAATCAAGGTGAGTATGTTACATTAGGTTTTGAGTGTAAAATAAATCTCTGTTGGCTACGTTCCCCCTACAAATGAAGGTCTGCATATAGGCGTTTTACCTGTGAATAGCAACCAATACCCTTTTTTTTATAAGGATTTAAGGTTTGGGGTATTGTGTCACTATAATTATTACTTTAGCCATAGTAGTGAGTCTAATGCCGGAAATGTTTAGAAATTCATGATATTTGGATGGGAAAAGGAAATCAATTAAGTAAATCAAGGAATTAGGGTTAGCTTCTTATAGTAACCATTAGCGCTCTTATTGTAATTTTTATTGGCTTCTGATTATGGTAAGAATGATGTTAACATAGTATAATTAGAGTGCTTCTCTTTACTTTTTTATTGAATGTGATATTACGAGCTTTTTTAAAAAAAGGTTTCCGATATATTCACTCAATAGTTTAAATAATTTTACTCAGTGCTTCTTCTATGTGAGAGTTAATTGTGCGCTCCCCTTTATAATAGTTCCTCTGCAAATTAAGGATAGAATATTGTTATTGTTAAATGATGATGTAATTCTTCTAAAATATTAAAATGAGTATTGTATGAAGATAAAAGTAACTTGCTAATAATAACATTAGAAATTATAATTGGTTTGTTATAGATTAGTATAGTAAAGTTACTTGATTCTGTTAGGTTAATTTAAATAAGAATTCTTGCATAGTTAAATTATTCATTTTGTTAGAGTAGTGGAAGTATATCTATATTTATGTATATATACATATGATGGAAATATTGAATTATGAAATGATATAATGTAGTTGTAGATTAATACACAAGTTCGTCAATTATTTGATAATGATGATTCTGTTAATTGGCATCGTTTTTACTTAAATGTTTAGATAGGAAATTAATAAATAGGTTTGGATTTATAAGTGTTGTAATTTGACCTATAAGTATTCGTAAATTTTTCGTTTTCATAGAAGTAATTAAATAGTCCTTTTCACTTTTAAGTTAAATAGGCTATTACAGTAGTTAGGTTTTGTTTTTATCTGAGTACAAATAAATAGGAAATCTCGAGTTACCGCAAGAGTTGAATTTGGATTTCAATGTAATTATTTAATTTATTTGTTTTATAACAATGACAATAGTGGGTCATTTTAGTTAGGATAATAATATTAGATTCTTGTAAATCGAATAAGTAACTATTTTAATAAGTATCTGCACATAGTAAACCTTGTTGTAATTATAGATTTATTCCATAATAAAATACAACCAAATGATAAGCTACATTTATATGTCATTATACCATCGGAATAATTTGGCTACTGCAATTTGCTATAGTGGAATTAGTTGTAAGAAGGCATAATTTGATCAGAAGTATAATTGATTCTCGTAATATGTTAATTCAATCTGTGGGTCATAAAACCGTTCTTATAATCTTTGATTGTGTATCTTCCCGTGTGGCTAGAGTTCCAGAGGCTTAGCTTGGGATGTCTTGAATTCTTGTGTTGTGTTGTTAGATGTCTCGAGATCATGATGTTATAAGAAGTCTTGTCGTCTCTAGTTATGTATGGACTAAATGACAATTGAATGATAAATGCACTTCTTGTGATTGTATTGGTATCCAACTAGTCGTACTAGTCTTGTATCCAGTTTTGTGGTAAGATATGGAACAGGGTGACATGGAAATCTCAGAGTTGTAATGAATATGTGTTATTATGGGCAATGGTCTAGGAGTCCTGCCCTTATAATTATGTTGTGGAGGGTTAATGCTTTGTATTGTGATATGAGGATAGTTGTTATGCAAGATGGTCAATGCCTTGCATGGTTCCGTACCCTCGTTGTTGTGATGTCTTGATATGCTTGTTGTGTAGGGTTTCCTAGTTGTAGGTAAGGGAGTGGCTTCCATTATGGGGGCCGGTGCCAAGTGGCTAGCCAAGGTAACCCACTGGAAGTTGGTAATTCAGTGATAACATAATAAAATACCTAGGGGTTGGGTAGTTTTCACACTAACAAGATAATAAGATGTTTGGTTCCTCACTCATGCCTGTAGTGCTAGTTCAGACTAAGGATGAGGGGAGAAGGCCGGGATTGGCAGATCTACTTCCTTGTCATCACGAAAGGAAGGTTGATTCCGCATACGTCATCCTATGGGGCCGGTGTCTAGAGAGAGACTGCCAGGGTAACCATAGATGGGGGCCGGTGTCTAGAGAGAGACTGCCAGGGTAACCATAGATGGGGGCCGGTGTCTAGAGAGAGACTGCCTGGGTAACCCATGTTAGGACCATGCGATGACACTCTCCTTACTACAACCTAGCATTCCCTTGTTGTTCTCTTCCCAGTTGTTAAGTGTTGCCTCTGGATGTACTGTTGTGTTGTTGAGATATTGACTTGTGATGTCGGAATCGTGTGTCGCCTTATAGTCTACTGTCCACCTGACTGTATGTCGTAGTGGGAACCTCATGTTAACTCCTAGCTCGGGGGGTGGACCTCAAGGTTCCACATGGTCGGGTGGAAGAGCTTATTCCATTGGTTCCTCGTGCATCAGACATCAGATCTTGTACCTGTTTATGAAGACACTTATTATGCTCATGTTCTTGCCGGTGTATTAGTTGATTCAGATTGTATGTATTCATATGTAATCAAAATAGTGATGATGTAAATTACACAATGATGTACTCATTTGTATAGACTTGGAATATGTGCATGTAATCTTGATTAAAGTTGAGTATCTATTTGATGTCACGAAATGGAGATGTATATGTATAATCATATTGTAATAGAGTTAGAATGATTTGTCGATGTTAGTTAGTTATGCATGTTTATTATGTTGGTTATTTGTCAAGTAGTGCAACCATGGCACCTTGGGAGACAAGATGATAGTTAATGATGTGTATTGAACTGCTAAACCTTACTTGTTATCTTATTCAAAAAAAAATTATTCCGCTTTGCTTGCTTAGATGTGTTGTCTTCCAAGGTGTTCGTGGCGGGGCACTACACGACCTCCATTGGAAAGGTACGGCCTGCTCTAGCAGCACACAGTACACTCAAAAACTTCAGATAAACTCTCATCTACAAAAACCATCACTGTAAATTGAAAATAAACAAACTCCAAGAATCTTCTGAGAAAACATCAAATAAACCCAACATATTAAACAACTATTTTTTTCTTGATAAACTTCAGTCTTCAATCTGCAACTCTTTTGTAGAAATACCCTGGAAATGAAATCTCCTCAAACACATAACCAAACACTGCAAAACCAAAGGCACCAACGTTCAACACAAAGGCAATCTCTGTATGAAATTGCTCCAATATCTTTAGCATTCAACGCAGATGTGACTTCTGGATGAAATACCAAGTCCAACTAGGAGGGTTTTCGTCCCCAAAACAAGTATCTTCAAGAGGGTTTTCGTCCTCAAGAAAATAGTGGAGAAGAACACAAGTTCTCTCACAAAAACAATTATTAGAAAACAATATTCAAGCTAACCTCACAAATGAGCTCAACTCCTCCTTATAAAGGCACTTTTAGGGCATCTCAAGTGAGAATAAAATATTAATTTTCACTTCTTCCCATATTCTCCTCAAAAATATAAAATAAGCCTTTTATTATGTGCAGAAGTCCCTTTTTGTCCCCCATCTGCCTTGCGCCACATAACTGCACAACTTAAAGTCAATTTTATTAAATAATCAAATATAAGTTGTCTTATAAATGTTTCACTTTTCAACAACTTAAGTATTTAATTATTTAATAACTTAAAATATTTTCACACAACTACTAAAGTTGCAGAAACTATTAAAATGACTTCAAATTTGGATTATGACCATACCATAATGATCCTTAGCTCTCCAAATGATGAATTGTATGTAGACTGATGCTTTCTAAAAATAGCAATCTCCTCCAAGAAGTTTGGAATGCACTCAGAAAGTCGGAATTACATTTGAAAAGCACCATAGAGCTCATCTCGAACTCCCAAACTTACTGCCTCAACATGATCAACCCAATGTTCTCCAAGAAAGTTGGAGTTTTCCCATGATGTTGGAAATGTCCCAAAAAGGGACATTACAATTTGACTTCCATGTCATGTCAAAATATACAGCACAAATAGGGACCCTTGTAACATTCATTAGCACAAATATTGATAGGCTCCAAATTGAATATTTTTTGATATTATTACTTTGAGTTGTAGCTTCATTAATTTTGTGATCTTTGGTTGAGTCTAGTGCCTCTACAGGAACATCAAAGTGTATCATATGTATAGCTTCTATCCTTCGAGAATAAATTGTTAACTACAAAACCATGTACTTCATCCTGCACAAATGAATTGTTCAACTCTTTAGAATTGTCCACCCAAGTATCCTCAACATTAAATGGCAACTTCTTGTCATCTCGTAATCCTTGTTTCTCTTCATTAATCTCTATAGCTTCAACAAAATTGCAGTTTGATGATAATGCTTCATAGTCCTCCATTTTATAATGAAACAAGCCACAAAGGGAGTTTATTTCATCTACTAAACATGACTACAATTCTAGTATTCCTTTGTGTTCGGCTCCATGTGTAATGTCCCCTTTCTGTACTTTTTAGAATTTGCAATTTTTTTTTTTGTATTTTGTCATATATAATACTAAATAAATATGAAATACAAATACTATCTACTAAACACCCCTATTGACTATACTACCAAAAATATGATCAACCACCCCACTTTTGCAACAATGTTATTACCAGTGTTCCACAACCCTTGGGGATGGGGGGACGCAAGGACGGGTATCAGGGACCAAGGGCCTAGATTTGGAGATGGCGGGGGGGTGATGCAAATACATATAGTACTTTAAAAATAGTTATAAAAAAATATACAAGGAATAACATATGAAAATCTGAAATACTCAAACATATCGCATATCAATATATTTATAATATATTCAAAATTTCAAAATGATTATATTCAAAATCCAAATACAATTGGCCAATGTCCTAGTGCCTCAAATGACAAATGAATGAATCATCATTCATCCCCAAAGTCCACTCCAAACTCCTCATCACTCTAACGACTCCTTGACGTCAAGCTCCTCCAAAGCAATACCAACCAACCCTGTCTGTGCTGCATCTTCATCCACTTGTGTTGGCTCCTCTGGCTCTACATCCCATCAAGTCACTGAACTCTCCTTGTACGTAAGACACAACAAGGCGCTATATACAACTACAAGTTTCTCCACCCTCCTAAAAGTAAGTCTATTCCTCTTAACAAAGTGGATGAAACAATAAGTAGACTATTTCCTCTTAGTAGCAGAAGAACTAGAAACTTGGGACAACAAACAAATGGCTACTAGTGTGGTGGTCAAACAATTAGGCCCATGCAATCTCTCACTCTTATAGCTAGTCGTTGTAGCATTCAACCTCGCTGTTGAAACTTGGGAGTGATTTGGAATGAGGCTTAGATGCCTATTTATGAGTTTTTTGTGAGTGTTCGAGGTGTGGGTGGGGCCCATAGAGGATTAGGGTTAGGGCTAGAGGCAAACAAATTAAAAAAAAAATTGTTTTAAAAAAATCACTTTTTTATGTTGAATCATGTGGGGGATGCGTAGAAGTCCTTGGGACAATCAGGAGACGTCTGGACATCCCCACAAAGTGCAAGAATAAAGGAGATGTTTCCAGAAACATCCCCTCTTTTAGGCAAGGTCTCAGAAATGTTCCTGAAGTGTGGGCGGTGATGGAGGGACGTCGGGGGGAACGTTTCCCCAAGTCCCCAAGTCCACGAAATATCCCCGACGTGGGGACATGGGGAAAAAGTGGGGGACATGTCTCCATGGAACACTGGTTATTACTGGAATTGGGTGGTAATTATTGAAAGAACAACAAGTATAATAATCCTAATAATATCAACAAATAGTAACTTCAGTGTATATCAAATATTACTGATTTGGAATACACAAATTCTGATTACATCTACTGCAGAAAGCCTCTTCAATATTACATCCAGAAATGGTAATAGGTAAGTCTGAAACCAAATATCCAAATAATTGCCACAACCCTTATTAACACAGATATAATGAAGTTATTAAAATGCAAATGATGCCCACCCTAACATGTATGGTCTGATATATTAATAAATAGCAGATTGATGCCACTCTTTGATAGTACGGACAAATAGCAAGCCTCTACACTATATGGATTGATTACAGTCTCAAAATGGACTGATAAACTGGATGAGTACTTACAGGTGGTACAGTTCATGCAATAAATGTTGATAGATGACAATACTAGCACAACAATGTCTGCTAACAGTCCCTATTTTCTGTTGTACGGATAGAGAAAATAGTAATTAAAATCCACAAGAAATTCTGATTCCCTTTACCATTCATCGTTTCTAATATCTTGTAACTAATCCTCAAAGCATATGATTTGGGTAAAATATCAGGTACGGGACCCACCAATGAATAAGGTCACATTCCAAACTGTACAAAATTCCCTTCGTATCTGGCAAACCAAAACACAAGCATCAGTCCTTGTCTCCTATGCAATGGGCTTTTGGGCCTTTGCAACATGCAATTCAATTTTCAAACTAATTTAGAATAAAGGATATGCTAGCAGGCTCCACCACTTTCAGACTTGTCCCCTCCAAGTACAGCAGTGGTTTTGTCTCCTACTCTTGTATGGCAACTTTCAAAAGCTACTTTGTCTTTATCAAAAACTACAATCTCCTCGAAATTATATGTGGCAGCCTCTTAAAAGGGGAATTGATACCTGTACAGCTAGCAATAGCTAGTATTGAATTGTAGACTTTGATATTTCTACAGTTGAGTGGTATGTCTGGTACTATTGTTAATAGAAAATTTTGATTGTTACAACTAACAACATATAACCACTATGAAGTCTTTCATAAATACCGATTCTGCCAATAAATCTAAATATTGTAAATCTCCAAGATCTTCACTAAATTTGGAAACCTTCACCAAGCTCTAAATCTCCAATATCTTCTAACAATTTGCTTGCAAAAATGAATTGAAATAATCGCAATAATGAGCACAATCACGATCCCTGAGTGGAATCGAACCAAAGAGCAAGAGGGTTGTCATCCTCAGACTCATAATGGAAACCAAAAAGTTTTCGTCCTCTGATCACCTGCACCAAGGGTTTTTGTCCTTGAATACTGAAAACTCCAAATTGGAAGGAATAGCAAAATTGACATAACTAGATGATTTGCTTTATGCCTTTGTCCTTACTTTTATAGTTGTCTTTTTCAAGCCCTTCATTTATTTTATTTTTATTTTTATTTTACATTCCCTCCAAGTATTTAAAAATACCTTTTATATTCAATCCATAGGTCCACTTTTTGAATTACATTTGAATAAAGTGCCTTTTCAAAACATTGCATGGGACCTAAATAATATTTAAGTGGCCAAAAGTGATCGAGCCCACTTAAAAATATTATTAACTCTTTGACTCTAAAAAGGGGACATGACACCATCGGACCTTGATCATGCTTCTCTATCCACTCTTCTATAGAGTCAGAGTCTGATGAATCTGAGAAATCCTTAGCAAATTGCTGCCTCACTTACTTCCTAATTCTTTAGATCAATTATATATTTATGACCTTTATTTTCAATGGAGTTCTTTTTCCAGTTGTGATTAGTTTTAGCTACTATCAACTATCCCTGACCCACCAATGCATCATATGCTTTCTTACATAATGAGATGACCACAAAATTTAATAAAAATGTTTGAATTCCAATAAGTACCTTTTGTGTAAAGACCCACATCTATTTTTTTTTCCAATAAGGAAGATGCAAATGCAAGTCCTTGCACTTTCCGATCACCAAGATCTCGGTGTGTGCAAGGTGAGAGCATACAGTGTCTAGATAACTATCTATCTGAATGAACTACACTGCTAGAAAGTAAAAGGCAGCACAGTCAACCAGAAGCTACAGTTAGTTGAGTCAACCCAAATCTACACCTCTTCAGTAGACAAACAACTAATAGATCCCAACAAGTCTAATCAAGCCAAAATAGTTGATTACAAGCAAATTTGATCAATGCCAAAATGAACTATGAAAATGCAAGTGGGTCTAGCGGTGAACCGAACAAGACTTTCAATGTCAAAATGCATCTAACTAGCGATAAACCATCCAGTTTTACAATATGATCAATATCCAATGCAAGATTTCCGGCGATACTACCATATGGAATTACAATAAGATGAGATATGAACTACTAATATGTATATATTTAGGAAACAACTACAGTATGCTAATAAATTCCAGTGTTTCTCCAAGTTTCCGGAACGAGGGGACGGGGGGACAAGGACGGCAAATTTTTTCAAAAATTTAGGGGACGGCGAGGGGACGGCAAGGGGACATCTATGTGGGTGTGTGTGTGTATATATATATTAATATATATTATAATAAATAATAAATCTCATATATATATATTTAAATCTTATTATAATATATTATATATAAATATTAAATAATAATAAATTATAAATATATATATAATATTAATATATGAGATTTACTATATATTTATATATATATATATATATATTTTTAAATCTTATTATAATATATTATATATAAATAATTATAAATATAAACTATAATGCTTCCGTATAAAAGCCTATCGGGCTAATTAAACTATAACATATATATTTAATATACTTTATATGTTAATAGTTTAATTAGCCCGATAGGCTTTTATACAGGAGCATTATAGTGCGCGGAAAATTGTCTGACACCGTAATAAAAATTAGTGCGCGGAAAATTGTCTAACGCCATAATAAAAATTAGTGCGCGGAAAATTGTCTCACGCTGTAAAAAAAATTCGCGACGGCAAATTTTCTAAACTCATTGGTTGTTCCTATCGTCGTATTCCTCCTATGGGTGCAAATGCGATACACCCTACAAATCTTAAACGCGATTAGGGTTTCGTTTTTCGCGTTCTAGGAGTATTTCACGTTTCTGAGTTTTTTTGGCACGTCCAGGAGTCCCGAATCAGTGGGACGTTCCCAGGGGACATTGCCCTGGTGCAGGGGGTGTCCCTGGGACGTCCCCAATACCTTCCACAATTCAAGGACGGCAGGGGGACGTTCTCTCCCCGTCCCCGCGTCCCCAAAATGCTCTACAAATGGGGAGCGGCAGAGAACCCTAGGGACCACTGATAAATTCAAATATATACAACAAAATCACATGGCTGCAACACCCATATTAGTTGAAAATCAAGAAATCATGAGTAAACTTGCTCACATAGACTACACAAACTGGAAACTCTGTACTTTGAATGCTGAAGTAGACTGAACTGACACTGATGACCGAAGTAATCAAACTAAACTTGAAAATTAACAACTCCCCCAAACTAAAAATCACTGATTTATTGCATAAACTAACAAAACATAGATGTGTGCAGCCAGCAAGTTGAACTATACGGCCTCTACAAAAGCAAGGAAAAACTACTATGACACATTGCAGACTGCTGCAAGTAATTTCCAAACTAGTACGACCCTCCAAACAAGCCCAGATTGGTATGTCCCCAACTTAGAAAGGTACAACAGTACCTACAGATGGTACAACCACAATTATGGTGGTTTACAAGCCTCAAAACTGAATCAATTCCTCCTTACAATCATATGCCTCCCTTAACAATGCTATACGGCCTGGGAAAAGTCTAAAATCTGCTTATGATGATGCTACAGCAGTACGACCTCCTTAAACAACAACAACAAAACATTAGTCCAGACATTATTCAATCATACTCATTCTCAAAACACATCAAAAAATTTATCAAAAACTGGAACTTCAAATCTCACTATCAGCACAAAGGTGATTTCTAAGTGAAATCACACAAACCAGCTAGGAGGGTTTTCATCCCCAAAACTAGATTCACCAAAGGGTTTTCGTCCTTAGGCAAATGGAAGAACTCACGTTCATTCACAAACCAAATAGAAATGAATTGGCAATAACCCTTTTTCTATGCACAACTACTTTTATAGGCACTTTTAGAGCAACCAAATAATTTCTCTTTTATTTCACATTTTCCCTCAATAATAACTATAAAAGGACTTTTTCAAAATCTTTTAATTTGATATTACTTTTGATCCTTATTTTCAATGTCACTTTTATAATTCACTTTTAAAACAACTTTTTAAGTCACCACTTTGTACCCCATGCCTAGCATTATCATTTTTGGCCCTTCTTTTAAAAACACTTTATGATGTTGGCCATCCTTCTTTAAAAATAAATAAATAAACATAAGTTGCCTTTAAGAAAATAATATAAAGTTACCTTAAGACAACTTAAGTTATTTATTTAATTACTTTTCCACACATCCCAAAATCTACAGATAGTTGGCGTTCTCCAAGGATGTCAAAATTCTTCAAGAATCTTGGAACTTTTCAAGAATGTTGGAATGGACCCACAAAGAGACATTACATTCTAAGCCATCAGAACTCCAAGCACCTTAATTCCTTGTTGCTGTAATATCCCTAATCGATATTGGCTTAAACATTGATCAAACTCTTGTTATCTGTTTCACAATCTTAGTATTTTGATTCACACTCAGGTTGTAGATATATATATAGAATGATTCAAATTAAAGATTTGAATCTGTACATAATCAGACTTATAGAGACATTCAATGCACAGTTAAAAAAAAAGGAAAACTGCTTTCTAACTTTGAATCCAATCTATAGAATTTGACCTATAGCTTTTGATGCTTAGAATTCTGTTACAATGCTAAGAGTCTAATATGCATCCTAAAGTCATTCAGGACTGATGCAAACTGAAGAACCAATGCCTACAGTTGTAGTTGAATTTGCTACGTGAGTGAGAATCACTGATATAGATGAATAGTCATGTCTCTATCATTGCTACCATTTAGAATGTCAAATCTCAAATGCAATTACCAGGTATTCGTTGCTCCTTAGTTCAATTCGCCACAGTCTTCAAGTGATATGCGATGATGATCTTCACACGGCGGTCATATCCTTTGATGGAATCCTTGATTGCTTTGAAACTGATATCTTCAATGATGAATTGTGATGCCAACGAATACAAATTTCCTCCTAAGTTTCTTCTTATTTTTGATGCTTCCTCAAATATGGGTCGTTATTCTTCTGCAGGTGATGGCGTCAATATCTTTGAACTGAGATGAAGTCCACTTCCTCCAACCTTCACAATATGTGAATTCTTCAAGTAACACCACACAAATTCCTGCTGGCGTTCACATATGCAACGGGCACTTTCAAAGTCCTGTGATTGTTATTTGAAATTTCAACCTTTAAAAAATATCAGCAGCTATGCTCCTACAATCGACGTCCTTCAATATTTTGTGGACTTTCTTCAACAGGCGGCTCAGACTTGTTGTAAGCTATCAGACTGGCAAGGAATGTCTTCAGAGGATCGTCCTCAGATGGATTCGAACTTCCTTTAATCAACCAGTCGCTTCATCCATGAAGTCGTGGTCTATGCTTCTAAATCCCTCTTCTTACTACCAGCAATCTGAGTACTCAAGACGCACCAATGATACTCTTGATGATCTCAACAACTTCACCATATGGCTCCTTGCAATTCGATATCCCGGTAACCTAAGCTTCCATCAATATCAGAACAAATGACCATATGACATGAAATGAATATCTATGATTCTCCTTGGCAATTCAATTCCCACGATTCCTCAACAATTCTTTGCTAGTGCCCTACGGTCCTGCATTTGAGTAATCTTCAAGGTTATAATATATATAAATACACCACATGTGCGCTGAAGAAGGGACCCACGATGTCTAAACTGTTGCCTTAATGGAATGCCACCTGAGCGATCAAACTCCCACGATTTCAAAGGAAATGAAATCTTAAAATATGCATTTACCATAAATATTGAAAGATAGTCTGGGACCCACGCTGTCAGAAACTGTTTCTTAATGTGTAACCACACAAAGATATATATATTTCAAATCTGAAGAATGCATACACATTGAAACATATATAAATCCAAAATCTGAATATAAACTTAAATAGACAAATTTATATTGATTTATCAATCAATAAATTTGTCATAAAACCCTCTGCATTTTATTATCAAATTTCCATACAATCTTCAATGAAGCTTTATTGAATGGTCTCCGATTAAACAACGAAAACCCATAGAAAATGTCAAACAACACTTTGGAGCACAATTGTGAAACCTGAAATGATTTTACCTCTACAAATCACCAAGGGAACATCTCCTCGGCTCAGCAAATGCAAGGGAACTTCACCTTGTCAATCAGCTGAATACAATTTGTCAAAAGACACAAACCCAAAACCAAGTATCTGAAAAACATCTATAACATACATGCTCAACAATGACTCTCAACATCCCTTTTAAACTTTCATCAATTAGGACAGGCCCTAATTTTATTAAATGAAAGTTTTTATGTACACGGTCACACATTACAATTTAAAATGCTTTTACATGACCCTTTTTAAATGTGTACAATAATACTTTATTTCAAGTAACTTAATAAAATATTAATTTTATAAAGCAATTAAAATACTTTATAAAATTAATTTACAATTAGACATCTTTTAAGTCACTTCAAAAATTGGGGATATTATAACCCGCCCTTCCCGACATTGCTTGTCCCCAAGCAATGGGAAGAAAAAATGAAGCCAATCAATCCCTGGATCCCAAATCCATCGAGGCTCCTTAAGCATGCTCAACTGCATCTCTTCAAGGCTGCTGATGAAGAAGATCCTGGGACCGCTTCCGCTTTCGCACAATGTAGCAAACACAAATGTATCCAAGCTGTCATGAATTAGAACAGCACTATGCAATCTCAAAATATCATTCCAAGTGATATGCAAAATGTCATCTTCAATGAATGAAGATAGAGAATCATCATGAAACCAATTGCCAACAAGAAAATATGGATTCCCATCATGATAAACTCTTCCATATGTTGTTGTTCCAAAACTAAAATCATCTACTTCAATGTTCAGCAATGAAAAAAAATCAACCCATGGAGAAAAAACTATCACATCATTCATATACTCCAATAAACAAACATCATCACAATCATGCATAGGCTGATTTAGTTCACCACATGGAACTAATGCATCAATCAAAATTGAATCCTCTTCATCACCATTGTGACATTCATGCAAATCATCATTAGCTTGTCCCTTCATGTTTGGAATCTCCTCCAAATGACAAATCTTATCAACCTCATTATCTCCCTCATTGGAACAATTGTTATTTCCTGATTCATCTTCCCTTGGAATGAAGAGACTTCTAATGTAGTCAATCCTTTCTTGTCTTGCAATATTGATGAGATTGATCTTTGCTTTGACTTCTTGAAGATGTTTTTTTGTATTGACAGCCACCATCTTGGCGTCGTTGGCTCTTTTCATCCATTCTTCATTCATCTTTTCACATCTTTTTACCTCATCTATGCCAAAGTATACAAAATCAGTCCTCTTACGATTGATATCTTCATGTGTATCATTGGACTTATGGCTGCCATCAATAGGTGAGATCATATCATTGACCTCCTCATGATTCAAAGACATTACCTCATAAGAATAATGAGTCATCATGCTGCAGTCTTCAAACAAATCAGTAATGACATCATGCCATTCTATTGTGTTTTCTTCATCAAATGCTGATTCAATGTGTGTCTCCTTATCAACATGAAAAAGAGATGAAAGAACAATGTTAGTATCATCATGAGGAACCATACCTTCATCTATCACAGCTGATTTGTCTTGTACATCTTCTTCATCAAACTTGCAATCATCATAAAGTGTCAGCTCTTCATTTTTGCCTTCAAACTCTTCTTGATCACTAAGGTGTGAATCACCATATTCACCATAGAATCTTTTACAAAATTCCCTAGCAAATAATTTATGAAGAGACATCTGGCTTATATATTTTGAAAACTCCTTTGAATGTCGTCTATGATCAGCCCAAATTTTTTCTATTTCTTTCCTACAACTATCTGATAATCGAACCATTTTGCACTTGTCAATCTGCTCAAACCAACTGTTAATTTATTCAAACAAACAAAACCCTCAGGCTGGCAGGACGAAGGCTCTGATACCACTGTAATATCCCTCTTAGGAATATCTCTGTTATTTCTGAATCTTGCTTATATCAATGTTGGTTATGATGAATCTCAGTTGAATTCAGTCATGCATCTCAGTAAACACATAGCAGCATTCCCATTAGCGTCAAGAATAAAGTAGAATAGAATGTATTATTCAAATCTTAACAGTGACCAATCAATAACAACAATGGTCTGATATGATTCCAATCAGCTGAAATTGCAAGATATTTCCTAAATTGAAGATTTGAATAATCAGACTGATATATATTTATATATCCAGAGACAGAAATATGAATAGTTATTACATTATACATACCAATGATGTTGATGCAAAGCACCACACAGTACTGCAGATTACTCTTCTCAATAGCTGTTGCTGTTCAATGAATATAATGGCACCTAGAATGCTGATCACTGCCTATGATGTGTTGATTGGTTCTATTAATAACAGTGTTTCTCTTCAGATGAATGATTTGCTGTCAACTAATTGTTGTTACTGTCTTTGAGATGTTCATAGACTGCATACATTTACCTCTTCATGATATATGTAAGCAGCCACAATCTCCAGCTATATGCTAGTGCCATTCAAATATCAATGCTTGATGATACGCTTCCCCTTAATTTCCCACACACATATCCACCATAAAATATATGATAAATATTATCTCAAACAAGAGTGGCATACAATACTCCTGGGACCCGCAATCCACTAAACTATTGATTTAATAATCTTTATTAAAAACAAAGACCATCTAGCTCTTGTCAGAGATTGTTCCCTATTTAATAAACAAAACCAATATTAAAACTATGAAACTAGTCTCCACAATATCTAAGCTGCTGTAATCTGATGATATATATATATATATATATATATATATATAGATATATCAAACTCTAAATTCTGTCAGAGCTGGGACCAGCATTACATTAGAAAACCAATACATTCTTTAAACAATGCTGCACTAGATCCTTAAGAAGCGATTAAGAATTTCTGGAGCTCACAATTCATATATATATTAATAAGTTACCCGTGTGGCCCACAATCCTCTAAAGCATTTGATAATAATAAAAAATGAGATTTTTCTGAACACTGTCAGACTTGTCTCCCTTCTGGCTTGACATAAACTTGCACTCTTAATACTATGAAATAGCATGAAAGATTTATTTCATATTTGAAAAACCAAATCACATATATCAAAACCGATTGCAAATTTATATTTATATATAAATCAATAAATTTGCAAATTAAAATTCCTTGCAATGAATTAACCAAAAATCTCATACCAGTGAACCTATAAATCTGCAAACCCTCAAAACATCAAAACACACTGAAATCCTGATGACACAAATCTTTGAAGTCCAATTGTGAAATCTGAATAATTTCACCTCAAGGTTGGTAAGGGAGCATCACCAAACCAACAACTACCAAGGGATCATCTCCTTGATACCGCGAATGCAAGGGAACATCTCCTTGACATCCGCTGAATACAAGAACTTGACAAAAACATAAACATCAACACAAGCGTCTGAAAAACATCTAGAACATACATGCTCAACAATGACTCTCAACATCCCTTTTAAACTTTCATCAATTAGGACAGGCCCTAATTTTATTAAATGAAAGTTTTTATGTACACGGTCACACATTACAATTTTAAAGGCTTTTACATGACCCTTTTAAAATGTGTGTGTACAATAATACTTTATTTAATAAAGTATTTTTCAAGTAACTTAATAAAATATTAATTTTATAAAGCAATTAAAATCCTTTATAAAATTAATTTACAATTAGACACATTTTAAGTCACTTCAAAAATGGAGGGCAAATGTTTGGCTTGCCCAGTGCTTGAGTTCTAATAAGTACGTTTTGAGCCATTAAAACTCCAAGCACCTTGATTCCTTGTTGATCTACACCCACAAGTTGAAAAGCTGGATGCAAAATGGTCAACTTGCGCAGACTTCAATTGTCTTTGGGAAGTATATTTCGCCATATCCACCATCAATAATTATGTCAGTGAGATTCCTTCCAAGGATCTCCATGTGCACCACCACTAGTCTCTTTGCCATGCTAACCATCAATAACATGGAATCGATCACGTGGTCTCCCAACAATGGAGGTTCAGTCATGGGGTCTTCATTATTTCCAAATTCTAAATGGGTAGTGGCATGCACTATCTCATCCCCTCCAAGTGATAGCATTTCTATGTTGGGAATAATTTGTAATAAATCCACTACTCAAATTGGTATGATGGTTTGAAGTACTTGTCTGCAAAAATTGTATTGGATTACAATTGATTTATTACCATATTTGCATTTGCCATTGAGTCACAATGTTTGTTATCCATAGCATGTTCCAGCTCAGCTCTGACTTCATGAAGTCTCTTTTTTAGTACGTGGGTCTAAGTACTCAACTTTCTTAGCTTGGGCTCAAGTAACGATCAATACTATTATCTCTCTACATCAATTATATTGATGCTCTAGTTTTGCTTCAGACATCTGGCACTCTCATGATCCTCAGGTCTGCACCATTTACAAAGCAGTTCCATTATGTTCTAGTTTCTATGGTAATCCTTTGCAAAGTCAATGTCAACATGGTATACTGGGATGACCTTTGGAATCGTATTTAATTTGACTCCACCCTCCTCTTTGATTCTAATAGCCACCCAAATATGCGTTCTTGTTATTCTACAGCCTTGATGGAGTGTTTGGTAGAGTGGGCTGCTCTCCTTCTGTACTCTTACTAATCAAAATCTTTAATTGAGTGATTCACAACTTGGCATATATCACAAAATAGCTTTTTAGGACAATTAGTTTTGATGTGACCCAGTTTTCAATACACCAAAGTTTTGTACCTTCTTTTGTGTCCATCAATTCTTTCATCATTCTCTATGTGTCTCTCCGAAGAGCCTATAGCGATTTAGATTCATTGTCACTTGAATTGGAATCCTCTTCGCTTTTCTTCAAATAGTTAAATGTCTTACTCTCACTCTCTATGTTCATGATCTGATTGTATGCCTTCTCGTATGATGAGACGAACTATTTTCATTTTCTTCCAAGGTGAGGGTATCAACCCTTCAATAAACAATTTTTTTTTAGTCCATCTATTAGTTCCCTTTCTAATTAGTTGAGTAACTCCTTAAGCCTCATGTTATAGGCTCAAACATTCTTGTGCTTACTCTAAAGTATTATAGGTTTTCGCAAGGATCTCATTATCATCCCTTAGTAATTTGAACTCTTGTTCAAATGCTTTATTTAATCTCTCCCACATTACCTTCTTAGTATAAGGAAGGTTTGTATGAAAATCTATTGCCATTCCCCATAGTGTGGCTGGAAAACACCTTTACCAATATCTTTGGTCTATTTGCCCATTTTTCATCCATATAGTCATATAGGTTTTGCAATGTCTTAGAGGATCCTCGGATGCATCTCCACTAAATTTTGGCAGTTTTTGCCTCTCAACACTAAGACAAGCTGGAGTCACCAACCTTTGATGTAAGTCTAGTGACTAAAACCTTCTCCTCAAGAAGTTTTGTTTAGGACATTCCTTTGCTCCTTGGGCACTTTTAGACACATCCAAACCCTCAACTCTTCTAGGGACCTTAATAGTCCGAACACCACTAGTTCCATCTTCAAACTCTCTTCTTGCTCCAACTTCAACCTAGATGTCTTAGCCCAAGGTTCATCTTCAATGAGCAATTCTTCAATGCCTCAGAGATTGCTTTTGTATGCTTCCTGGTTTTCATTTGCCAAAAATTCATTTAACTCCATTTCACTCTCAAGGCATTCAATTATTTTCTACAACCGAACTTGGTCTATAAGATCAATGCACACTTCTACAAGGGAAGATGTCTAGCTATCTCAACCCATTCTTCTTGGATATGGTTGTTTGTAGCAGAATGAACGTTTTCATGTTTTCACTCCCGACTATAGCTCCAACTTACACTTCAACTCCAACTTCTACTTCAAGTCAGGCTTTGGCTTTGAATTTGCACTAATGGACTCTCTTCAACTACCTCTCGTAGTCATCTTCTTTGTTCTCTTTGCTCGAACAACCTTAGAGTTCATCTAATCTCTAGGTCTTGACCATGTGTTCTCTTCCTGCCTTTGTTGGGGATGAAGGGCATTAATGTCTTAAATCAAACTGACTTCTTTAAGGTACTTTATATAGGTTTCTCGTAGTCAGGAAAAGTAGTATGCTCCTTGGCTTTGATCATTCCATCCCATGCCTAGTTTGCTAAAGAAGTGCCAGGACAGTAAGCTAAGGTCTTAGAATATGTTTGCTACACTATTGTCTTCGCAATCAACAACATTGACATCATAGGAAGTTTCATGGATTATGTTGATTGGTACTTTTATGACACTAGTGTCATCCTTGAGAACTACATAACTCATGGTATGATATAACATAAGACATAATGTTAGATATAATATAATATTAGACCATACTTTGTGCATAGGCATTTATTGCTTATGTTAAAGATGTAATAACACCACATTAGTTATGTTTAAGAAGTAACTTACATTATGTAAGTTACTACCACCAATATAAATTCCTTATAAAATAATAAATACAAAGCATACACATATTGAATTGTGAGCCATTCAATTCTCAAACTTTGTGCATTCATTCTTCCAAATTTTGGTTGCAGAGTAAGGATGCTTTAGGAGAAATTATGCTCATTTAGTGCCACGAAGCCCTAGGAGAACGCTATGTTAATCCAATTCATTTGGAAGGTGAAGAAGTTGTTGAAGTGGAAGAAATTGTTATAAAAAGGACTACAAAAATTGTTGTCAACAATTGTTGTGCAAGGCCAACTGTCCTATTGAAGGGACACAAACATTGTTGTGCATGATTCCAAGGTCGATTAACCTTGTTGAAAATTGGTTGTACAAAGTCGTACACTACAGACACATGAGTACAATTGTGTTTCCAATTCTATGTTCAAAGTTGGTCTTACATTTTATTATACTAAACAAAAAAATGTGAAAAATCTGGATTGTAAATAGTCTACAATTGATGGTTTTTTTTCTGTAAAACCTAGATTGAAATCCTAGCTATTGGTGCTCAAACATGCAACTCCACAAATCCTAAAGATCAGCACTAAAACCTAAAGCTAGGGATATGTCGACAAAGGTAATGGGCAAGACTTATGCTCAAATAGTAGAATGAATGGACCAAGTATTGTGTGGGTAAACTCACATTTAGCTTTAGGCTCTACAAGGCCAAGGGGGGTGTTCACTGAGCTCTCAACAACAGGACAATTAAAGACATAATAATTTAAACTCTAGGCCTTTAAGCAGCCATATCCAATATGCTATGAACCCGAAAATTTTCCACTAAGTTCATGTCAACATTGGCTACATATAGATCTACAAGACCTCTAATAAATAGATAACTCATTCTTACCATGCATCAAAACATAACAACTGTATTATTCCCCAGCAAATGAATCCACTTAACATTGCATACACATGGGTAAGAGGGAGAACATACTAGCATGATCTTCTAATCATATTTCATTTAGAACTGCACAAGATATGACAATTTACAATATTGAATCATACTGGCATGGTGAAACCTAAACTACTCCTACAACTAACAAGAGAGCAAATTAAAATGAACAGTGTTTGGCCTCTCACCAATTAGACTGGTCCCTACTACATTGGGCAATAGACTCATGAATTACGAGGAGGGAGGAGATACAAAAGCAAAGCATCAATGGAACTAGATGTGCATATACATACAAATCATTAATAACACTACATGTGAATAAACATACTTAATGATCCGTCACAAAACTACCAAAACCAACATGGAACAAAGGAGAGACCATCATAAAAGCTTTACATAATGCATTAGAAGTTGTCACACATCCATCAAATCCTTGTTGCATTCATACCAACAAGTGTGGCAAGAGAGAATCCACAACTAAGTTCAAGCATCCCCCTGAATCATTGCAAACTGCAGAGACATACCATTACATGCATTGTGTTCATTGAAAAACCTTCCTACAATTTATAGAATGTATTCTTGTCTCTTACAGACCTGACTAACATTGCCTAATGTCTTAGAGCCAGCTTGAATCACTTATCGTCAAGAAATTGGCTCAACAATCAACCCCTATTACATCTTTTAAACATGTATATATAGCATTACATTTAGTCTTGTTGCTTGGTCGGGAATCCTAGAGTGGTCAACACGATTTTCCAATCGTCCATGCCCGTTGCATCATCTTCATGTGGATTGTGTTAAGTCCCAAAATAGCTTATCCTAATCCCTAGAACATTCTTCAATCTTCGAGGCTATGGTTGTCATCAAGGAGATAGAAAAGAGGTTCATCAATAAGATACAGATGATTAAGGGCCAATGGTTGGGAATGGGTAATCCCCCCTTCACATCCGACTCAGCTAAGCCAAGGAGGGTATTCCTAGAGGTATCACTTAACAAGGATTAACAACAATGGAAGATGTCTTCAAGGTCATATCATTGCAACAATACCCAAACTGTTGTTTTAATCTCTAAATAGAGTCACTAGATTAAGACAATCTTGCTGCACTAAAACCTCTATTTAAGTTGATGAAAAGCACTCTTGCAATAATGGAAGCTGCTAGTATGCATGTTTTGTCTACTAAAATTGGCACTTTGAAGATTCACGAACAATATTTACTAGTTACAACACAGAATCATAACAATGCATACAGTAGTAACTATTTATTTCACACTTGATAAATTTGTTTTAGTTTTCTTAAAAGAGGTGTGGGTGATCAGACATTTCAGACAGATGTCTATTAGGATGGGTTACAGAGTATACAGTTCAGCAGAGGATGAGATAATATAGAAATCGATAACAAACACTTTTTGGATACCCAAATGCAGAAAAAAACAATAACCAGTGAGGAATACGCTAGTAATCCTTTATCAAAATGCAATCATTCATATACAACCATAGAAGAGATCATCACATAGCATGTAATGTTTTAAGAATCTGTCGTATTCATCTAATCAATGGTTACAATTATACCACGAAGTGTGGCAAGAGGAAACCCTAGATGAACTTAGGATTTCCTTGAAAAATTACATGAGAAAAAAGGAGTTCATACATTGATTCTTGAAAACCAATTTGAATCTTTTCATTACCTTTTTATCTTCCCTGCTGGAGAACTAGAACTTTTTATTCTTTGAAACCCTAGAGAGCTCTGCACTTTTGTTGCCTAAAAATTTGCCAAAAGACCAACCTTTGAAAAGAGTTTTTCACAACTCGGATCTGAGGATGAAATGGGTGGGAAAACCCCCAACAACCCCACCAACTACAATAAAAACATAAATTTCAACTACCCATTTCGCATTAATGGCAATCCCGGAAGTTGTTGGCACATTTTTGCGCGTTTCTGGGCCTTCGGCGGGTGTTGGGTCGGTGGGAGGACTTAGGACATTTGAACCCTTTTGGAAAAGGTCAAAAAATCTACTCAGGTCCCGAAATCCCGACAGGACCAAAGTGTTGAAAGTCAAAACCAAAAGTTTGACCTGAAACTGCATAGAAAATTTAGCCCTTTCCTCAAAAAATATTGAAAATTTGATATTTTTGCATCTCCAAATTCGCCTTGAAAAAACAGGGTTTCTGAGAAGATTTTCGACCTTTTGGCGAATCGCGGGGTCGTAAAGGGATTTTGGACCAGGACCAAAAGTCCCATCAAGCCTCGAAGTCCCGCCGGGACCTTTTCAGTATATTGCGGGGGGCGAGAGAAAGTGGGGACCGGTTCGCGAGAGGACCGAGAACTTTTGGACCTTTTTGGAAAATGTCCAAAAATCCACTTGGGTCCCAAAATCTCCTCAGGTCTTGAAATCCCCTCATCCCGAAATCTCCTCAGGTCCCAAAATTTCCTCAGGTCCCAAAATCCTGACAAGAGAGTATATTTTAAAATAGTATTTAAGTATGTAAGTGATAGTATTTTAATTTCTTATATTTTAAATTATTTTAAATTATTTTAAAATATACTGTCATGATGTTTGAGAAAGGTTTCGGATCCATAGGAGTTAAACTGTAGATTTTAGAGTTTGGAGGATCCATCAGATTTCCGACAGCCAATTTTTCAATGTTTGAAAGATTTCAGACTTAGCCAAAATCAAGGGTTCAGCAACACATGCTAGGGTAAAAGCACAGAGACCCCTTAGGAAAATCTGATGAATTTGGCAAGATTTTGCAAATACTTGGCTTGAAAATAGGAATCCCAATAGATTGCATCTGAAAACACACCAAATTGAACCATTGACCCATGCCTTTGTGTAGAAATCACATCACAAAGGGGTCCACTAGTGTTAGGAGGCATATGAGAATCATCTTCCATCTTATCACGTCCATTGGAGACCATTAATGGTAGCCCTGCATCATGCAGGAGAGTTGTTGAGGTGGGTGAAGCTTTTTGAAGAATTGTGGGAATTCGACATGGGACCGGACATTGCCAAATGGAACCAAAAACTTTGCAGAGAATCATTGCAGAACTGGAAATGAGAACTGAACATTTAGAAGCAAGGGAAATGTGTGAAAGAAATCTAGAAGTCAATCGGAACTCCGCAAAGGAAGAAAATGAATGATTTGATGACACAGGGAAAAGATGGCTTTGGTTGTGGAACTTGACAACAGGATGAGATATGGTCATATCTAAAAGCTCATGGAAGGTCTACAAGGATAAGGGAATGGATGACACAAAGGTGTGGGAGAAACATGCGGAACTAAAAGGACAAACCGGATGTTGGAATGGCAAGAAGACATCCTGCAACCTTGGGAAGTTCCACAAATGGAAGGAAATATATGTAGGAAAAGGAGATGGGACAGGACGCTGGATACATTTGGAAGTCAAGGGGCACTCCACATGTCGAAAGGAAACAAGAGATTAGGCCAAGGGAAAGTTGCAGGTATTTGTCGTGGAACAAGAGGTGGGAAGTGGAGGTGCTCAACAAAGGAGGTCTGAAAGTGTAGTAAAATCCCACAAAAGAGATCGGAATGGATCCGAAAGAGGAAGGTGAAATCGGAGGAGGAATTGTTTGATTCACAAAGGAAATTCTACAAAACAGAATAGGAGATAAAATGATGAAAAGCGGAAAAGAGACGAGGTTCAAGAGGTACAGGAATGGAAGGAAAACTAAAGAAGCCCGTTGGAATTCCGCAAAATGCTAAGTAGAGGAAACAGGAAGGGGAAAAGGAAACCGTGGAAATGCGGAAGGGAACAAGATGACCGGATGTGCAAACTCAAACTATGAAATCTGATAGTCCATCGAATTTTCGCAAACTAAAAGAAATGAACGGAATGAAAGATATGAAGGACTCGAAATCTACGGGGATATTAAATAGGACAGAAGTCAAGACTGAGTGGGAGGTGAAAAGGAAAAGTCTGATAGTCCACTGAAACTCCACAACTTTGCAAAAACACCCAAAATGACTTAGAACACCCAACACTTGAATTTTTTTTGAATTTTTTGGACACTCCAACACATGATGGGAGATAGGCAAGGTACAACTCCAAAATAAAAATTGACCAAGGGAAGCCCCATTGAAGGAAATCTCAGATCAGTTATCAGTGATGAGTAAAACACTTCCAAGACAACAAAGGGGCACTAAAATTTAAAATCTTGTTTTGCCTTGGGTAGGTGCCAACACTAACAATGGCCAAAATTTAAAATCTTGTTTTGCCTAAAGCCCAAAATTTGATAGGCCAAAATTTTAATGTCTAGAGTCACAAAACACTCACCATTGCTAAGTATTAGAATTGTGATAAGATAATCCTCAAAATAGGAACCAAAATGGATTCAAATCTTGTTATTTGAATTGTCATAAAGAAGCCTTTTGTTGTTGAAATTGTCTATATTTGATGTCTTGATCCATGAAGTCAAGAATGCCACTTTTGTTAGCAATTTGTCAAAAAGCCTCTAAAACAAGTATCAAAATTTGAAAAAGGTAAGAATCCTAACTTGAAGAATCTATTGATTTCCACATAGTTGGGTGAAGATAAGGTCACATTTTGAACTTTTCTTTAGGATGAAAGACCTAAGAGATTAACTCTTCATTGTCAATAATCAATAGCTGAAGATTATATGATTGCTTTGGTCATCAATAGTTTTCCATTGTCATTTGAAACTTCTATAGAGTCCTTGCATTTATTAACAAGGAGTAAAACTCTTGCCTTTGAAAAAGTCGATTCATATCTATTGAAAACAAAAGATGATGCAAATGGATATCTAGTTCTAGACAATCAAAAAGTGCACTTGCAACATACTATAATGGCAAAGTAAAGAAAATTTTGACTTCTAGTTCACAGTCTCAAAACAAAGTCAAGTGTTACTATAGTCACAAGTTTGGGCATATAAGAAAAGAATCTTGGAAACTATAATATGATCTATCTCACAAGAAGCAGCTAATATGGAAATTGTATGGCTAATGTGGTAAAATTCTTCAAGTGTGACATCCAACAAGGCTGTACACAAACTTTTGCACAAGAGATATACTGCATTGTTCGCTACTTCTTCCCAATATCTATACAACACCCCTTTGTCGTGCATCATCCATTAGGCTATCTCCTAGGGCAAGCATTATGTTATCATGCTTGATGTCAATCACAATACAATTCTTGTTAGAAGAATGAATGCACAAAGTTTGCAAGAATTAAATGGCACACACTTCAATGTGAGCATACTTGTATTTATTATTATTGTACAAGGAAGTTACTTGGAGATTGTAACTTACATTGTCTAATTTGCTTTTTAGACATAATTAAGCTGGTGTTATTACATAATTAACATAGTAAATAAATATTTGTGTACAAAATATAGTCTAACATTGTCTCACATTATATTATATCTAATAGCATCTCTTAATGATTAAACTAGAGACAACTCCAATTTTATACCAAATTTTGACAAAGAGAATCCTGCCAAGAGGTTTAATCATTACATCAATAGACTGTTCCAGGTGCAAAATAACAAAAAGAAACATTATCCATGTCAACCAATTGCCAAATGTAGTGATGATGAACCTCAATGTGCTTAGTGAGCATGATAAACTAATTTCTTTGCTAACTTCAAGACTCCATTGTCACAAGTCAATGAAATTTGAGGAAGTTGGAGACCACTCAAAACTCAACACAACCATACTACTTTACAATTGGCAATGACAGCTACTTTGTACTGTGCTTCAATGCAAGGTAAAGTTATAGTGTGCACAACCCCAATGAATGGGGAAACAAATCACTTATGTAAATGAGAATATTTATTTTCCTCTTTCTTCTAATCTTTTTAAGGTTCCTAACTACAACAATACTCAAAAGCTAAGGGACACACTGAGTGGGAAGCAGCCATGCAAGCTGAGTACAATGTTTTGATGAAGAACCATAGTTGGGAGATGGTCAAATTTCCTCTAGGTAAAAAAATTTCCTCTAGGTAAAAATCCTGTTGGATGTAAATGGATAACAGGATCAAATGTAAAAGACATCATAACAGGATCACTTCATATGATGAGTTTGTCAATAAACTCATTACCAGATTTGACCACAAGGATGTTGAGGTCTACTACTGTGAGCTTGCACAGTTGAAACAGAGTGGTAGAGTGGATGCATATGTCAATGAATTTCAAAAGATTGTGTTTATGGTTCCTAACATGACCGATAGGAGGATCACTATGTTGTTTGTTGAGGGATTGAATGATGGGATCAAGGGTTTGGTCAAGGTACACAAACCAACTACACTTGAGAAGGCCATTGAGTTAGCCCTTGATTTGGATACTACTCCTACATTCACTCAAAAGAAAAGTTTCTTTAAAGGCTCAAGTTCAAATCAGAAAAAACCATTTCAGCCTAAGCCTAATCCTTCTGCAGTAGAGAGAGATGAACTAAGAAGGAAGAAATTATGTTTTTCTTGCAAGCAACCTTGGGAGCCAGGACATAGGTGCCTTGGGAAAGGCAAGGCACATCTCATTGAGGTGATTTCTGATGATGATAGTGATACACATGAGGATACAGGTTCAAATCATGATGAGGATCTTACGGAACAGCCTACATTGGAGCTTGATATAGGTGGAGGTACAGGTTCAGTGACTATTGCTTCTATCTCAGGTGTTCTTAGGTATCATGCCTTTCGTGTGAAAGGAGTCATCAAGGGACAGCGAGTTACATGTTTGGTGGATAATGGAGCCAAGCATAATTTCATTGATGAGGGTTTAGTCATGAGACGTGGTTTATAGGCTGAGGATTTTCCAGGATTCACAGTTGCAGTTGCAGATGGTTTCACCGTGAGTTGTTAGAAGAAGGTATCTCAGCTTAGTATTCAGATGGGTGATTACACTTTGACAGATGATTTCTATATGGTTGGACTTAGACAGATTAACATTGTTCTGGGAGTTCAGTGGCTTCAGTCCCTTGGCCGCTATATTTAGGACTTTTAGAAGATGGAGCTAGAGTTTATACATGATGGGAGGAAGGTTATTTTGAGGGCACTTTCAGATGGAGGGCCTAGAGTTGTCTCAGCTAGGCGTATGGAGACATTGTTTCGTCATGATGACATTGCATGGGCAGCCCAAGTCTCTATTTCTTCCAAATCTTCTTCTAGTGTTGAATATCATGTAAACATCCAATCTGTATTGGATAAGCACAGTAACGTGTTTGGTGATATCCCACCAAGTAGACCACCAGATCGTGGTTTTGAGCATGTGATTGAGCTAGAGGATGGGACCAAGTCCATCAATATTCCACCATATCGTCATCCTCGGCACTTCAAGATCGGGATAGAGAATTCAATCAAGGAGTTGATCGATATGGGACACATTCGGCCTTCGTCTAGTCCATTTGCTTCTTCAGTGGTGTTGGTGAAGAAGGATGGTACTATGCATATGTGTATTGATTACAGAGCACTAAATAAGACAATAAAAAACAAGTACCCTATACCCAAGATCGATGAGCTACTTGATGAGCTACACGGGGCCGTGTATTTCTCCAAGATTGATCTTCGTTCAGGCTATCATCAAATTCGTGTCCGTGAGGAGGATATTCTGAAGACAACATTCAGATGCCACTATGGACACTATGAGTTTCTTGTTAGGCCCTTTGGTCTTACTAATGCACCTGTGACATTTCAGTCTTGCATGAACCATGTGTTCAATAAGCAGTTGCATAAGTTCTTATTGGTGTTCTTTGATGATATCTTGATATACAGTAAGGCATGGGAGGAGCATCTTTGACATCTTGATGAGGTACTTGGTGTTATGGAGGCACAATCATTGTATGCCAAGGCTTCTAAGTGTGATTTTGGGATGAAGGAGATTCTCTATTTGGGGCATATGATTAGTGCTGATGGAGTTAGAGTACAGGAAGAGAAGATCAAAGCAATATAGGATTGGCCTACTCCAAGGAACATTTTTGAGTTGAGAGGTTTCTTGGGTCTTTCCAACTATTACAGGAGGTTTGTTCGAGGTTTTTCACAATTGGCAGCACCATTGACAAATCTCACTAAGAAAGGGGCATTCAGTTGGTCTATTAAGGCACAAGTAGCTTTTGATCGGCTTAAGGAGGTGATGAGTACTACTCCAGTGTTGGCACTACTAGAATTTACACAGTCCTTTGTACTTGAGTGTGATGCATCAAGTGAAGGTATTGGGGCTGTAGTGATGCAGAATAAGCATCCCATTGCATTTGAGAGCAGAAAATTGAGAGATGTGGAGCGCCTATATTCCACCTATGACAAGGAGATGCTTGCCATAATGCATGCTTTGGCAAAGTTTCGTCAATACTTAGTAGGTGCGAAGTTTGTGGTGAGGACCGACCACAATAGTTTGAAATACTTCTTGGAGCAAAAGGATTTGAATGAGAGGCAACAAAAATGGGTCTCTAAGATATAGGCATATGATTTTGACATCCAGTTTGTGAAGGGGAAGAAGAACATTGTAGCGGATGCACCTTCTAGGAGACCTACTATTTGCTCTTCGAGTGAGATTTCAACTGATTGGAAATCTCAACTTTTAGTTGAGTATTCCAAGTCTACTTTTGCATGCAAGATCATGGATGGTTTGATTCAGGATGATAGATATAAGATTGTTGATGATGTGATATATTATAAGGACAAGATTTTCTTAGTACCTGAGTCAAAGCTTAAGCAACAGATATTGAGAGCCATTCATGACACACCTCTAGCAGGGCATCCAGGTTTCTACAAAACCTACAGGCAAATACGAGAGAGATTCTCATGGAAGGGTCTCAAGGATGATGTGTTGCAGCATGTTAGAGAGTGTTTGACTTGTCAACAGAACAAGTCTGAGCATACTTTTCCCACCGATCTACTTCAGCCATCGCCTATTCCTGAGAAGAAATGGGAAAGTATCTCCATGGATTTCATCACAGGTCTTCCGAAGGTACATGGTAAGGATTGCATTTATGTGGTTGTTGATAGACTAACCAAATATGCACATTTTTATCCTATTGCAGCGGACTATTCAGCATTACAGGTTGTAGAGTTATTCTTTCGAGAGGTGTTTCGCTTGTATGGCCTTCCAAAGACCATTGTGAGTGATCAAGATAGTAGATTCATCAGCATGTTTTGGCGTGAGCACTAGTTATCACCCTCAGACTAATGGACAAACAAAGATTGTGAATAAGTGGGTTGAGGGTTATCTTTGCAATTATGTTGAGGGACATCAGCGTGCTTGGGTTAGGTGGTTGTATCTTGGTGAGTTTTGCTATAATACCACCTATCACATGTCTATTAGCATGTCTCCATTCAAGGCATTATATGGATATGATGCACTCTCTTTTGTGGATTTGGCATTTGATGATAGTAGAGCTCCACGAGCTAAGGAGTTGATGCAGGATACACAGGACATCCTTAGGATTCTTAAGGATAATATTCAGCAGGCACAAAATCGGCAGAAGATTTATGCAGATAGACATCGGATTGAGAGGACATTTAATGTAGATGATTTGGTTTTTTTGCGCCTACAACCATACAGGCAGAGTACTTCCCAGTTCCACGGGGACGCGTCCCCCCCAAAACCAGCCGTCCACCAGAGGGGGACGTTTCCAAGATAGGGAGACACCGGCGAAATGCCCCCCCGCCGTCTCTCCTTGGGGAGACTTCTAGACGTCCCCCCGAAAAACATTTTTTAATCATTTTTTTTTTAATTTCAAGGAAAATAAAAACCTAAAAGCGCCTCTAAGTTTAATAGTTTATTTTTTACCCCTTTTTTCTTTGTTTCATAGTTTATAGATGAGGATGCTACACAGATAGGGCTGGTTGGTATTGGTTTAGATGAGCTTGAGCATTTGGGGTCCAGCAGTTCCAGTGATGAGGAGATCGACATGGAGCTTCGGGATGATTAAATCATTGGAGGCATTAGGCCATTAACCATTTTGGCATTTACTATTTAGTATTTACTATTTACTATTTCAGTATTTTGAACATTGTTGAAACTTGATTGTAATTATGAACAATGATTATGAAATTCAAATTATGAAACATCTAGTTCTCGTTCCAATGTCTATTAAATTTAAGTACATTGTTTCAATGTTCACTAGTTCAATGAAATCATTGCAATGTGTTTAAACTCTAAACTTTACTTATTCCTTAGGCTTCTATAGTTATACATCTTTTTATAACTAATTTTTCAAGTATTATATGTATTTCAGCGCACCGCCCCCCCGTCTCCGTCCCCCCATCGTCGTCCCCCCACCGTCCCCTGCCGTCCCCAAATTTAGGCCCCCCACCCCCCTGTCCCGGAAACTCCGTGGAACTATGGAGTACTTTGAAGAAGAGTGGTGCTGAAAAGCTCAAGCCAAGATTTTATGGGCCATACAGGATTGTGAGGAGAGTTGGCGAGGTTGCATATGAGCTTGAGTTGTCAGCAAGGAGCCACATACATAATGTGTTTCATGTGTCATGCCTCAAAAAGACATTGGGACAACATGTTTCTTCTCCCGATCTTCCACCTCTTGATGAAGAGGGCATGTTGATATTGGAGCCTGACAGCATAGTTGATATGAGGGAGCGCAAATTGAGGAGCCGAGCCATTAGAGTGTATTTGGTGAGATGGAGAGGATTGCTATTGGAGGATGCTACTTGGGAAGGAGAGCAAATTTTGGAGCATCCTAATCTTCGATTGCTTGAGGACAAGCAATCCCAAGAAGGGAGGACTATCATGTCCCCATTTTCGGAGTGATCTCACATGGAGTTGATGATTAGCCTATTCACCATTCTCGTAGGCTAATACATTTGGAAAGGGAATGATTTTGGTTTGAGCTTGATTTTTAGAGGATGGAAATCTATAATGTTGGCTCAACTAGTGATTTTTATTGTATTTTGGCCAAGTGTTGCTAAGTGGTATTGTTTATCTAGCCAAAATATCAAGTTCTTCTAAAGGATAGAGAATGGGAAAATGGAAAATACAATATTTAAATTGTGTTTTCATCATTGGATCGATTGGTGCCAAGTGGACAAGGAAAAATGTCAATCTTTAATTGCATTTTTCAAATATCTATTTGCTCTTGAATTCCAACGCCAAGGATAAGGTGATTTGCATTGTCTATTATGCCAACGCATGAGAAGGTGGATTGATATGGAGCTTTGTGCCAACGCCCATATGGAAAAAGGTAAATTCAAACAATACATTGGATCATGCACCCAACACATGAAAGGGAGTTTTTTAAATATTAATAAAATAATGTTAAGCACATTGGATCAAGAGCCAACGGCCAATTGAGAGTTAGTTAAAATTGTATTTTCAAATGCCAAGTGAATTCACCAAGAATGAGGAAGGAGATTTTTATTAAATAAAATGGATTTGCTGATGTGGAATCGCCGCCCAACCAAGAGGAGGATTTTTAATAATAAAATATTATAATGCTAATTGCTGGCTGCTGCTCAAAAGGAGGTATTTCATTTAAAATTTGTATTTTATTCTCCTAGGCAATTTCCAATGGCCATGTGAAGGAGATATAGTTTTTTAAATAAAGGCGATTGGAGTTTGCATTGCATTTAAAATTGTTCAAGGACATGAATTGTCATTGGTGGAATCCAAACAAATTGCAAATTAAAGTTAATTGGGACGCCAAGCTGAGCTCAAGGATAAATAGCAACATTCGCCTTCATTTTGCAACTTTTGATCATATGGTAAGCTTTCATATTTCATGATTGTTAGCAGGAAATTGCATTTTTCAGTGAATTATCAGGGTTATGCTCCCTTGATTGATATGGTGATGATCATTGTTCTTTGAATAGCAGGTTGATATTGAAGCATTTGAAGTGAAATAGCATTGCACTTGAATCCCTTGGTCATTGTTGAAGACTACCAAGGTAGTCGATTTGGCTGAGTGATATTTTGTGTGATTTTGACATCATTTCATGGTCTGAGTTTATAACAGCGAGCTGGAAATTCATTTCAGGGTTTTTAGAGAGCTTTATTTTGAAGATTTTGAAGATTGAAAGCATTTGGAACATTTCTACATCAAATCATGGCTCTCAGAGGATGATCGCTAGCTTGGAAGTGGCATATTTTGGTCTTCAAATGAAATCTGGGCACGCATAACATCATTTCAGGTCTGATACAGATTAGTTTCAGTGAATTTGGAGGCATTTCATAGGCATGGATTATTGGTGGAGCCTTCTAGTCTAGTTGCTCTAGCTTTAGAGCCAATTGCTAGCTCTTGGAAGCATATTTTTGGCACTGTTTTGGCATATTGTTAAAATCTGGGTGGTATTCAGTTGTTGCAGCAGTCTGGACATTTGTTACAGCAGTGATTACATTCATATCAGACATTTTTTATGTACATGCATGGTCTTATGATGTTAAGACATCATCTCATATTGTTTTAGCATTGATATGTTAGGGTTTGAAGGTATATTGTTGATCATTTTGATTTGTATAGAAGTCTGATATAAAATCAGTCCCAGCTGATGCATTGAACAGCCAAAAAGTGTTTGTAATTATCATCATTGAAGACAATAACATTGCTTTGGAGTCTTGGCATTCACTTGTTCATTTTTCCTTGATATTGTTTGTTTTTGGAATTCAGGGTTTTGAAAGGAAACTAAGGCAAAAAAATTCAGTCATATTAAGTAGGGTATTTTACACTTCATCAAAAATCCTACAAAATTATCCCAAGTCATCTTCCACAATCATTTTGCCCTACAAAATTGGCTAAGTGTGAAAACTCGCCAATTAAGTCATTCCCTGAGCCCTCCGGCTTAGCCTACGGGAATGGAAATAGGCTAGCCAACTCCACGAGGTGATCACTCCGAAAATGCGGACACTACATAGACATAGCCCTAGCTCTACAACAAGAAATGTGTCTTTAACACTACTACAAATTGCGTCCAAGATCTACAAATCACGAGAGTAAAATTGCAAAGGAAAGATGATTATGTGATTCGAAGACAAAGTCATCCACGGGAAGAAGAAACCCGTGTATATTAGGAGTATGTAAAAAAAATATAGAAGAAGAATCTACTGGATACTAGCAGTTTGTAAAAACAAAAATCGTGGAAATAGTGAATTGCAGGAAATCATGAACCACGGGCATACACAATCTTCTATTTCATTCTACCTATAGATTGTGATAATGGAGAAGTCACAGTCATACACAATCTTCTATTTTATTCTACCTGTAGATTGCGATAATGCAAATAATCAAATTTTTGTTTTCAAAATTTGTGGATAAGGTACATTTTACTTTAATCTCCCACTTTTCTAAAGTTTGGAGACTATTAAAAGTTCAAGGAGTTTTTCTTTAGTTTTGGAAGGAATTTAAAACAATTAAAAAAATTATTTTCATTCTGAAGTTCAATATTAAAAAAAGTGCAAATAATATAATTTCAAGTAATATATATATATATATATATGTGTGTGTGTGTGTGTGTGTGCAATGTGGTGGTGAATTCACTTGGTTGCGATGATCACCACTAGGGTTCAAATCCCAGTTGGGCCAAAAAGCTCGCAGGCCTTGTGCCTTCGTTGGGCTATCATGCTCGCATGATATGTGCCTTCATGAATCCTTCGTTGGGTTGTGCTCGCATGATATGTGCCTTCATGAATCCTTCGTTGGGCTGGCGTGCTCACATGTTGTGGGCCTTCGCTGGGCCAACGAGCTCGCGGATTTGAACTGGGGCGATAATGCCTTGGGGACTGAGACCCCCCAGTTGTGGTCTCCACGATAAAGCCACGGGAAGAGATCCCTCATAAGGGTCTCTCTGGGCTCGAACCAAGCTAAAAACCTGAGTAAACCCCAACAAAATATATATATATATATATGAAGTGTAATAAGTAGAATGGCTCTACACCGATTTCGCCTTCGCAAATTTTCATACTCCCCTTCGCTGCCCAAATGGAGACCTACGTCGAACCTAGACTTGTTGAGCACTGCAATTGATTTATCCGCCGAGGTCATACAGGACTCCCAGATGCTTAGTGAGCTTGCGCTACATGCCAGATTCATGGGTCACAAAAGAACCAGAGTGGAAATAGAGACTTGGGCATTAGCAAACTGGGAGGCCAAATTAAGTTTTTGGTTATGCCTTTTGGCTTAACCAATGCCCCAACCACATTTCAATCCTGTGTGAACAGGGTGTTTCGGAATCAGTTGAGGAAACTTGTTCTCATCTTCTTTGATGACATTGATTTTTAGCAGGACTTGGGAGGAACACCTACAACATATTGATGAGGTGTTGAGTATTTTGGAGAGGGAGTCACTATACGCCAAAGAGTCTAAGTGTGAGTTTGGCATGACTGAGCTCTTGTATCTTGGTCACATTATCAGCTATGAGGGTGTTAGAGTTGATCCCGAGAAGATTAGAGAGATCATTGATTGGCCTCCACCCAAGAATCTCTCACAGCTCAAGGATTCTTTGGTCTTTGCAGATTCTACAAGAGGTTTGTCAAAGGGTTTTCACAGGTAGTTGCTCCACTTACAGACTTGACAAAGAAGGGGGCTTTTGTTTGGTCTAGTGATGCACCACAATGTTTTGATTAGTTCAAACAGTTAATGAGCACTTGCCCAGTATTGGCTATTCCTCACTTCTCTAAACCATTTGAGTTAGATTGTGATGCTTCTGGAGAGGGAATAGGTGTATTGTTGATGCAGGATAAGCATCCCATAGCGTTTGAGAGCATAAAATTGCAGGGTGCCGAGAGAGGTTACAACATTTATGATAAGGAGATGTTGGCTACTATGCATGCATTAGCCAAATTCAGACCTTACTTAGTGGGGAGCAAGTTTATTGTTAAGACAGATCACAACAGCCTCAAACATTTCCTGAACCAGAGAGATCTTAATGACAGGCAGCAGAAACAGGTGAGTAAGCTACATGCTTATGACTTTGACATAGTTTGTCAAGGGGAAAAGGAATGTCGTTGTTGATGCTTTGTCTAGGAGACCGCATTTATGCTCCTTAGTAGAAATCACAACTGATTGGAAAGAGTTGATTTCAGCCAAGTATGCTAAGGATCGGTGGGCCACAGGCATTATTGAGGGTAGCATCGTGATGACAAGTACACGGTTGTAAATGATCTCATTATCTAAAAGAATAGAATTTTCTTGGTACCTGATTCTGAGATTAAATAGAAGAATTTGAGGGCATTCCATGATGTTCCAATGGTTGGTCACCTGAGTTACTTCAAAACTTACAGGCAGATCCGGGAAAGATTTACATAGAAAGGGTTCAACACTGAAGTTCTTAAGTATGTTTGTGAGTGTCCTACATGCCAACAAAACAAGCATGAGCATTCTTATCCAGTTGGTCTTCTACAACCCCTTCTTATTCCAAATCAGAAGTGGGAATGCATCTCCATGGATTGTATCATAGGGCTGCCCAAGGTTCACGAGAAGGACTGTATTTATGTGATGGTTGATAGATTGATGAAATTTGCTCACTTCTTTGCTATTTCAGCCACATACACAGCAACACATGTTGCTGATTTTTTTTAGAGAGGTGTTCAGTCTTCATGGATTGCCTAGAAGCATAGTAAGTAACAAGGACACCAAGTTCCTAAGTCACTTTTGGCAGGAGCTCTTCAGGTTGAGTGGGACTGAACTCACTCCTAGCACCAATTATCACCCACAGATTGATGAGCAAACATAAATTGTTAACAAGTGGATGGAAGGATACCTCAGGAACTACATTATAGGGTAGCAGAAGGCATGGGTTAAGTGGCTCCACCTTGAGGTGAGTATTGCTACAATACCACTTACCATATGTCCATACAGATGTTACCATTCATGGCGTTATATGGCCATGAGGCGCTGAACTTCCTAGACTTGTTTGGGGATAGTAGAGTACCCAAGGCAAAGGACTTATTATAGGAGAGCCAAGATATTATGAAGTCCTTGAAGGAGAATTTACAGAAAGCACAGAATCAACATAAGCAATACGCAGATCAACATCATGTTGAGCGTTCCTTTGAGGTTGGTGACATGGTCTACTTGATGTTGTAGCCTTACGGACAGTCCACTCTCAAGAAGAGTGGTGCAGAGAAGTTGAAGCCACGGTATTATGGCTCATTCAAAGTCTCCCGTCGGATTGGAGAGGTGGCTTATGAATTGGACTTGCCGGCAGAGAACAAAGTTCATAATATCTTCCACATATCTCACCTCAAGAAGGCACTTGGGCACAATGTGATCCCTTCTACTGAGCTACCGCCTCTAGATGAAGAAGGCAAGCTGATTCTCATTCTAGAGGCTATTATAGACACCAAAGAGCATACTTTACGAAGGAGGGTCATTAGAGAATACCTTGTGAAGGGGAAGAATTTGCCAATGGAGGATTCTACATGGGAGAATAAGCAAATTTTACAGCACCCAGAGTTGAGATTGCTTGTGGACAAGCAATTTTGGGGAGGGCGAACTGTGATGTCCCCTTCCTAAGGATCCGACAATTAGTAATGGTTAGCCTATTATTTGGATTCCCGTAGGCTAACATGGTGGTTAGGGTACTCCTTCCGAGGAGGTTGATGGCATGACAGTTCAGCCGTTTGGGTTTTTCAAAGGTTGCATTGAGCTCAGAGATGTCAGGAGATTCACAGTGATGCTTTCTGGGGCATTTTTGGACACGGGGTCCACAATTACTATTTTTAGCAAGGGCATTTGTCAACACCGACCCTACCTCATGGCATCGATTATTGTTCCGACCTAGTTGGATCCTACATCCTATGCCATTGGTGTCCGTTTGTGCAGAGTTGGTTTATTTTAATTAACGTTAATGCTATTAAGTTAAATTAAAGATTTAACTTAACATTAATTAATTAATAAAGGTGACTATTATTTTAATTGGAGCGCTTAGCTTTGCTAAGTCATTTTGTTATAAAATAAAGTTGTGTTAACCTTTTTTGTAGTGTCCAAACTAAGGGAGATATAAGGATGGAAATAAAGTAAATAATTTATCATTTCCAATAGAAGGGCACGAGGTTTTTGGAGGTTTAAAAGAAAATGAGAGCTCTTTTACATGGGCATGCTGGATTTTTTATTCTACAAGTTATTGTGGCTGAACTTTAGTTCTCCTTGGCTTTGTGAGGACGGAATCCCTCATGAGGATCAACAACTACAAGATTGGAATACATCCCAAGGTTGTTTGTTGATAGCTTCGTATAGGGGCTATGCTGGAATACATTGTTGCAGATTTCTAGAGTTTAAAACAAAGGTTTGATTGCAGATTTGTTGTGAAGAGGATGAGCAGAGTTTTCTGAATGAAATAAGGCAGTTTGTACAAGTTCTGTGATTTGCATAGAGCTTTTTGCTGGCCATACCGTTTCTGGGACAAGGCGTACCATTTGTAGACTTGTTTGGCTTCATTTTGGGCGATTTCCCTCTTCTATCTTGGCGTGAGGATTAGAAGCTGATTGCAGATGTTTAGGAAGAGAGTGGAGGGCAGATTGGAGGAGTTGTATTGAGTTTATTGTTGCTGGGTCATCCCACTAGCAAGTCGTACCAGTCCCAAGACAAGGCGTGACTCCTCAAGGCAAAAGCGCCTAGGGTTTTGGTCCCAAAACTACACCATTTGGAGCACCTCACTAGTATACATCATTGTTTGAAGTCTTGACATGGGAGAAATAAGGGTTTGTTGTGTTGGGAGGTCAATTTATGACTCCAGATTGCTGTAATTTTCATTATCAGACCCGCTATATATAAAACAACAAATGGGTATGTTCACATTTTAATATTGATGCAATTTCTTCATCTGGGTATTTGTTAGTTTGATGTTATTAATGTTTCCCACATAAATAAGCATCTGGGTATCATTAGGTTGTTTATATTTGAATGTATGTCATATGCAATGCAAAAACCGAACAAACAAACTCGGCACTGCACAGAAAACACAAGAAAAAAATTAGGGTGGGACATTACGGCATGCAAGAACTAGTAGAATGTCTAAACTTGCTCAAACCAAAATGGTTGATATAGCAAGTTTGTTCATGCCAAAAGGGTTGAAATATGAAGTGCTATAAATACTGGCGTTAAACCATTCACTTTACAATATGATCATGCATGATAATAGGACCCACGGTAGTACTACCATTTAGGGTTTACATTCATAAAGTCATTGCAACTATTGAATTGAAGTGCAATAATAAAGAAGCTGCAATATCAACTTATATTTCTAATAGCAAACTGTCTATAGTAATATACTGCTGCAACACACAGAACTCACTGAAATTCACAACGAAATATAATTGAAAACATGAATTAACAACCAAACTATAAGGCATTGAAATATACCATCCAAATTGTAACTAGAAGGTCTGCTTGGAGCTGAAACCTCTGAAATCACTACTATTGCAGGTCTAATACACTGTAGCAGCATTGTAGAAACCCCTAACAGCAAACCAAAATCATCAAGAACTCTTCCAAAACCCCCAAGTTCACTTCCAATACTTCATAAACATCAACAATGATCCTAGGCACCACCAATTATCAAGAAATGCAGTCAACAAGGGAGGTGTTTCACCCTACAATCCTCACGCCCTGCCTGAGATGGTACGGCCCAGGTACAGCATGGTACGACCAACAAAATATACTCAAAGACTATAGAAAAGTCACTCCAAACTCAACTAAATTTGCAGTAAACAACTCCAAAATGTATCATTAATCCTTGTGCTTAGGTATCAATAGATTTTCAGTCCAGCACAATGAATTTTACTAAGGATTCCAGCACCCCACACAAGGTACGGCCCACATGAAGAATTAGTACAGCTTCATCAAGTCTTCATTTCTTGCATCAAACACTGCAAAATCTCCAATATCAAACGTCAAACCCAAACACTCCAAAATACTAAGCTCAAAACACATCAAATATGTCCATTTCAATAGCAGTACAAAATAACTTCACTTGCGACACAGGTGTGATCTCAAGATGAAATCACCATATCCAGCTAGGAGGGTTTCTGTCCTCGAAATTGGTATTTCTGGAGGGTTTTTGTCCTCAAGAAATAAGGAGGAACTCAAGTTCTCTCACAAAGCAATAAGCATATTTCAAAATGATAGTCTAACCCTTCAAATGAGCTCAACTTCCCCTTATATAGGCACTTTTAAGGCAACATAGGAGGAAATAAAATAATAATAAACATTTTAAGTTGCTCACTTAAGTTACTTTATGACCCCCATGCCTAGCGCCCCCTTTCTGCACACTGAAAAGTTACTTTATTTAAATAATTATAAAGCTATCAACTAAAAAATATAAAGTTACTTTATGACAACTTAAATAATTATATAAATCAATTTTCCCTTCTAACATCCAATTAGCCTATGAGAAAACATATGAAAATAGGCTAATGGTCTCTGAACACCTTACAGACGAGAAGGGGACATTACAGAATATGCCTTGTTTTCACTACAATCAACCTATGAAACTGTTTTTTAAGTCTTGAAAGAATGACAGCCTTCATATAGACAATGAATGTTTTATTTCCACTTTATCCCTACTTTAAAGCCTCGTAAAGAAATTAAGTGGCAAAACCACCAATAATATGTGCCATCACTTGGAGTATTTTCTCTTCTTTTTTTTTTATAATTTCACAACATCTTTGCCATCCTTGTATTGAGTTAGGTGTCGTTTTTACTTAGCAAGACCATCAGGGATGTCTGCCCCCTTTGGGTTTAGCATACTTCATTATGTTTGGCACTCTTTTAAGACCACTTTGCCACATCTTAGGCACGGATATATCAGGAGTTCACAATTTATCATGAGTTTAGGCAGAACTTTTATGACTTAGTGCCAGCTTTTAGCTGCTTAGGCTGAGTTTGGATTGGGCATTGCCACCCTCAAAAGGCATCACTTATGGTTGATCCCTTCTTTCTATTTAGAGACACTTTTGTATGCCCTTCACCACCTTTTGGTGTGATTTCAACTTGACATTGCCATCACAAAATGGCACCTCAGCTTGATCATGCAAACATCTGAACCTTAAGTATGATTTCATCCATTCTTTGCCACTTTGGATTGCTGACTAATGTTTGACGGAGATTCACTTGGTAATTGCCATCCAAAAGTGCACCAATTTGCCTTAGTTTATTTTCCCTTCCTTGCCAAGTCCTGAATTGATGAGCATCTACCACTAAAAAGTGTGCTTGGTTCAAGTCCTTAGATCCCTTCAAATGCTTGGTGCAATTTCAACATGTCTTTGCAACTTTTCAAGACCAAATGGAAATCACCTTCCCATGATTTGAAGCATGATGATCCAGATTCTATGCCTTCGCTATATCCACCATTTGTAGGGAACTTCATCATTTTCTATGCTTGCTCATTGTTCTTTGAATGTCATCATTTGTTTGGTCAAACTTGTTGATGCTCATTGCACTCTGCTCTCGTAAAACTTGTTAGAAAAAAAGACAATGACCAAACAAACTTTTGCAAGCTGATTGGGAAGACTATGAATTTGAATGGATTGACACAACTTTAGGATCATTTGACAACAAACTTGACAAAAAGAGGGGGCAAAAATCAAGTTCCATAGGAGTCCCAAAAGATTTCAAGGTGAACATGCATCACACATGTGCCTTGTGTTGATCATAAACAACTATGTCATCAAATTTTCTTCTTGAGTCTTCAAGTTGTATTGTGGCCTTGACAAATAAGATTGCTAGTCTTAGTTGCAATCATAGAATTTCTGTATTTCTTAATATGTTTCTTTGATTGATGAGGTGGTAAATTGGCTTTCCAAACACTTCTAAGTAATGTTGTGGTGATCTCAAGTGAAAACATACAATTATGCAGTTGTTTTGCCAATTTTTTCCTTTCTTTTCACAGTTGTTTTTCTCTTTTCCACCTTCTGGTGAAAAATGAATTAAAACTAAAATCTATTGTATTATGCAAGGGAACACTCCTCAAAGGAGAGGAGAAACCATGTCTAGGCTTCCTACAAATGTTGTTTGGGACTTTAAAATCCTACTTTAAACAAAGCCTCAATTCTAATTGAAGTTTTAGAAGTGACAAAAATTATGGATAATAGGGGGATGGAGAGTCCACGAGCGACAAGAAGACATTGTCAATGCCAACATAATAATACATAGCACATGAGATTTCTCAAGGGTCCATCCCTATTATTTGATATTTTATTTTCTTCTACCATGGCAAATGTTGTTTCTACTCCTTTGCACGGTGTTTCATAAGGAAATAGAGTGGCATAATTGCATCCACCAGTTTCCAAGTCTCCCTCAACAATATAATTAACTTAATTTTGAGTGACATTATTCAATAAGTGACTAATGCGTTAACCATTGTGTCTGACTCTCATTGAGTTAATTGTCATGCCTTATGTGATTCAAACCTACATACTGGAGACCACATAGATTATGACCACTATCATCAATGAAGGCACTCAAATTCTCACAATGTGATGATAACTATAAGCAAATTCTCCTAGGTAGTTTTTGGTCTCATGAATATTCCTTTTGTTTATGTCCTGCTGCCTGCATATACATAGCATCTCGGTTGATCACTGACCTTCCCAATTTAAGATATATGAGTATTAATTTTTCTTTCAATATCTTTAAGGTCAATACAGACAATTAAATCCTAACTATAATTCAGGTCCTACTTTCACATTATACCTCTTAAATATTTTTTGATTGGATCATACATTGGAAAAAATCTATGATAACAACTATAATTAAACTAACAAATATTTATAGATTAAGCAAAGATGCCACCAATAAAACTAATGTAAGTGGGTCTAGCTGATAAGAGAAAAACTCAGAAACAAAAATTCTCAATTGTATCGTTGTAAGGGCACATACAAACCTTCCCAAAAGTGTATGGAAGCAATAAAAATTGAGTACCAAATAGCTTCCAAAATGATGGTTTCTGAGCTCCTTCAATTTGTAATTCAAGCTCCTTGCTAAGCTCCACATCTACATCTTCTCTGCAAATTACACATAAGCAAATAATTATATCTCAAAATAGATCACAATGAAAGCTCTGAGTTTAATATATAAGAACCTCTCTATGCTTTTTCTTAAATGGAGTTTCCAATAGAGGTTTGGTAGCAAGATATACACTCACTACTAACAGCAAAGCAAACTTCCTACCACACTTGAAACCAATGATGTAGAAAAAGTTGAACAGTGTTAAAAGCTAGAATAATTCAATGAAGGCACGAAAAAAGATATCATGAGGTAAAACAAAAGAGAGAACAAAAACAAGAGACTTACTCGCAAAGAGTTTCAACTATATATAATTCCAGAATTCCAAAGTGAAACCTTGATTATATATTAACAGAATATTATGCTAACAACAATGTAATTAGTTTTAAGTTAATACCATAAACATAACAAACTTTGGACATCTCTTTTCACCCTACAAAAGATTGCACATGCTAGTTGCCTAATAAAAAGGAAATATAATTAGTTATACAAAACATATAAAATTAACTATAAAAGTCCTATTAGACTAGGAACCTTATCAACTCATCCCGATGATGAAACATAGTTTCTAATTTGACCTTTCAACATGAAATAGAATAGAGCGTTTTCTCAAGTAACAATGACATCATTAGAAAAATGACTAAGTGCTTGAACTGGCAAGATATACGCTCAATAGTAACAGCAAAGCAAACTTCCTACCACACTTCAAACCAATGATGTAGGAAAAATTAAACAGTGTAAAGAGCTAGAATAATTCAATGAAGGCACAAAAAAAGATATCATGAGGTAAAACAAAAGTGAAAACAAAAACAAGAGACTTACTCACAAAGAGTTTCAACTATATATAATTCCAGAATGCCAAAGTGAAAGCTTGATTATATATTAACAGAATATTATACTAACAACAGTATAATTAGTTTTAAGTTAATACCATAAACATAACAAACTTTTGACATCTCTTTTCACCCTACAAAAGATTGCACATGCTAGTTGCCTAATAAAAAGGAAATATAATTAGTTATACAAAACATATAAAATTAACTATAAAAGTCCTATTAGACTAGGGACCTTATCAACTCCTCCCAATGATGAAGCATAGTTTCTAATTTGACTTTTCAACATGAAATAGAATAGAGCGTTTTCTCAAGTAACAATGACATCATTGGAAAAATGACTAAGTGCTTGAACTAGCAAGATACTACTAGAACTGAACTAGTACCAAACATTCTATAAGCAAGTGTTGTGTCCGCCAAAAATTGTTTAAAGGCTTCAATAATGAGTATGATTAGGTATGTTGATATGGATTGACCATGTCTACGTGAAATATATGATGGCATTGACGCCATGGAAAAAATAAAGACCAATATAGAAGCCAAAGATCATAATCACACAAAAGTATTTTTCAAAAGAGTGCAAAATATTGTTGGGCCATTGGAACAAGATGACCACGCCCTTGCATCTCCTAACATTTGCTTTGTTCCCGAAATATTATAGCACAGAGATACTTTCCTTGCCAAGGACAATGGCACCATATAGAGATGGAGGTTGCTACTGGATACAAGACTACATTCAAAAGAATATTCCCAAAAGTAGATATACAAAGTGTTGTCTTGAGTGAGTTTGGCAACTTCATATCTTCAAAGAATCATGATGTTTGTGCTCTTCAAGACAAGTACAAGAAAGACACTCATGAATGGTGGTACCTACATGGCCAAGGCTCTATTTACCTGCAACTTCTTGCAATAAAAATTCTATTTCAAGTATCCATCCTTTTATTTTTTAACTTCCTCATTTTTCTTTTGCTGCAATATATTATAATTTATGTTTTACAATTGTAAATGTTGTATGACATTTCAACAGGTTGCAATTTCTTCTTCAGCTGAGAGGAATTGAAGTACATACTCCTCTATCCACTCAGTTAAGTACAATCAATTGGGTGCAACAAAAGTTGAGGATTTGGTCTTTGTGCACTCCAACTTATGTATGTTGTCACATAAGGAACTTGATTACAATGAGAGGGTGATAAGGAATTGGGATCCAACTCATGAGTGTATTGACTTAAGTGCTACTATTGCACAACTTGCTACATGCTCATAGGATATGTGCCTTCTTTGGGCCGTCGTGCTTGCAAGTTGCATGCCTTCGTTGGGCCAACGAGCTTGTGGGTTTGAACAAAGTGATAATGCCTTGGGGACAGAAACCCCTTAGTAGTGGTCTCAACAATAAAGCCATGGGAAGAGATCCCCCAAAAGGGTCTCTCTGGGCTCGGACCAGGCTAAAAACCTGAGTAACCCTCACAAAAAAAGAAATGTAGAAGTGCATAATGTCAAGATCTTGCAAGTTACAAAGCACTTATAAGAGTTCTCAACTTATGTTACACTTTTGGGAATTGTTTAGTATACAACCATACACCTTAAATATATTCAACAAACAAATTAATCTATTACATTGCCCATCTGTCCACCTACCAAAGACCATGGGGTATGTATACTTCTCGGATATAGTAAGCAATATAAGTAACCCTGCTAATATGACAGTGGCACACAGTTTCCATAATTATATATCGATGCTTAACAATATTGCATTAAAAAGTAACAGGTACTGACATAGTTTTGCCCCCAAATGTTTCAATATGCAAATGTGCATCTTTTGCAACTGAGTTTCATAACTCTGAAGGAGCATCTAATTCAGGTTCAATGAGTCAGCTGCCAAAAGAACACTGTCAACTAGGACTGATTAAAAGTTTTATTTTGTCTATAGCTCAATAAACAATGAGTTTCAAATTACACTTCTGCAATTAAGCATGGAGGTTGGTAAACCCTATTGTGACATTCTTCAAATCCACGGTACCTTCCATTGCAAGATAATAATGCACCCAAGTGAACTGTATCAAATATGGAAAAAACATCAAAAACAAAGTCCTTATTGTTTCAAAGTAGGTTGGTTTGGGTGTTGAGGAGAAAATAAGAACCTTGATCAAGTTCTCAACCACCAGGCCACTGAACTTTGGAAGTGAATTTAGCAGTACATTGTCTCTTGTGTTCATAGATTTAATATTTATTGCTGTTATACTTCTATCGCTGCTGTCACTAATGTCATGATTAATTTTACTGTTGTTATAGTGCTGTCATGATATATATTATTGCTTCTATACTGCTGTCACTGTCTTAATTTTGATATCATGTTACTCAATATTTAGCTAAACTTGTAGAAATTTGTCTAAATCATCAACATAGAGAACCAAGCAAAGAAGAGCATCCTCCAGTCTCAAGATGTAGACATCTGGATCCGTTAATGGCCAGTAGCTGAAGCACTAATTTTAGCCCATTGCTCCACCAGATTGTCAATAGAATTCGCCCTGGTTAGGAGTAGGGTTTCCTTCTGTTTGTAAATAAGTGTCTTTTGCTTTGGTTTTATTTCTTTTGGTGTGTGTGTTTTTTCTTTAGTATAGGGTTTTGAGTAAAAATATCAATTGTGATAACAGAAGAATAAATGGGGCTCAAAGAAATGTCTAAATTTTAAGGTGGATTTAAATGAAAGAATATGGAGGTTTGGAAACATACAGATTGAGCAAGGTGTGCCCTTGAATTTTCAGAGAAAAAAACAAAATCCATTACTTCATGGACATATCAGTAATATAACTTATTGAAAGATTAATAACATTTAGTATTTATATACCTTTTCATTCATGTTCTTGAAAAGTTTCATTAGTGGGAGGCTATCGTGCACATAAAATGAATATGAATAAAACATATCAAATACTATATCTTTTTACTTTTGGATTTGATATGTTTCGAATGGAGTCTAATCCATCAGGGTTGATTTCAACACCTTCTTTGGAGATCAAATGATCCCATAATTTACCCTTCATAACCACAAATATACTCTTCTTTAGAATCAAGGAAATACTATATTCTCTACAATATTCAAATAGCTTGTGCAAATTCTTTAAGTGTTTCCCTCACAGCTTGGAGAATGCAATGATATCATCCATGTAGATTTCAATGCACTTGTTCATAATCCCCTAAAAAAATTGTCTATAGCATGTGAGAACATAGCCCCAGCATTGATCTTCCTGAAAGACATCCTTTTGTATGCACAAGTGCCACTTTTAGTTGTGAAAGCAATTACATAGCTGCAATTTTCATCAAGTTTCACTTGGTTATATCCAAAAAATCCATTTGGTAATAACAAACTTTTCATAGCCATTTACCATTTGCAAGACTTCAGCAATGGAAGTGGATAATTATCTTTTTCAAAAACCTTGTTAGTTTTCTAAAATCTATACATAACCGAATTTCCCCATTCTTTTTCCTATTAAGAACTAAAATAGATGTGCGGATAGAGTGTCTACATGGAAGCATTATTCTTTTTGTGAGTAATTCCTATATTTCTTTAAAAATAGTCACTCCAAGAATGGGGTTTACTTGTCACTGCTTTTGCCTCATTTTTGAGAGGAACAGTGTCATAATCTTGGAATTACGCATTTTTAATTTAGCATGGGTCCAAGCAAACAGATCTTGTACTTTTTGAATGAATCAATATATTTCTTTTTTTCTTCTCTCGTACAAACAGTTCCCAAGTTAATTAACTCGGGATTACAGTTCTCAAATTAGTAGACTAGTAATTCTTTTCAACATCATTTTCAGAGCTTTCATTTGAACTCTTGTGATCAGATATTTTATGCAAATTAAAAGAATATTATGAAGTTACAAACCCTTTTGGAATCTTGCTATTTTTCAAGGTGATCTGTAAGATCCATCTCCAATTCTGCCCTAGATTTCTGGTTTGTAGTGGTTTGACATTTTGTCAAACACTTGTCATGCAATCTGCTTTCTGAGTGTTTGATTGTTTTATGATTTTGTTGGAATGAATTTTTCAATGCCAAAACATAAACCAATGTATAGGAAAGATGACCAATTGTTTGCATAAACAAATTCCACTATTTTGAAACAACAACATGCATTTATTCAAACTCAAACAGGTCTGATTACATTGATATTCAGATCTGTTATGAAAGATATCAGACTGCTTAAGCTTATTGAAAATGTCTTCAAACTCTATTCAAATTAAAGATTTGAATAGCTCAATAAACTACACATACCCGGTGACAATCCTTCTTCATATATTTGACAAATGACTCCAATACATGGAACACCATAAGTCTGATATAACAACAGCTGATATTGCTGTTCACAAAAATGGAATCTGATCTGCAAATTGTTGATAGAAACAATGAAATCACAGCTCCTTAGATTGTCAAGAATGTTCCTCCAAAGGTAGCACTAAAACCTTCAAACCCTAGCACTGAATATTCAAACCCTAGGATGACCAAGATGATATCAAAACCTGGTGCAGCCGAACCTGTTATGTCTGATATAGATTTCAGATTGAATGATGACTAAAATCTTCCGCCGATATGCCTCAAATCTCCTCAGCGATTCAATCTTAGGTTGGAGCGCCTAGGGTTTTATTCTTTTCCTAAAGGAATCGTCCCTCTAAAACATGAAGATGAGCCCTCAAAATTCTGTTATAAATCTCTGATGTCTGCTGATGACTGAATGTATGCTGAATTTCAAACTATGAAATTCCTCCACAATGACTGATTTCACTCCTCCAAAAAGAGCAGAATTCTCTTTAGTTGTACGGCTAAGACAAAGGATGAATTTCAAACTATGATTGCTTTCGAACCCTTCACAATTTCAACACGAAACCCTGCCATAGATGATGTTTAACCTGCTCTTAAAAACAAGAGAATTTCCAACTACTTGTGCCAATATCCTGCAATATACTCAAAATAGTAAACCCTGATTTGGATTTACCTCTAAAGAAGAGTTGGGTTTTCGTCCAACCCTTGATTTCTAGAGGTTTGCGTCCCTAGAAATGATGCAAACGACGTTGCAGACCTGCAAGGGGAAAATACAAAGATATAATTCTGATTTGATGATCCCCAAATGACTCTCAAGGCCTTGTATTTATATCTGATTTTCAGCTTATACTCATGCTGGCCAACCAGGACAAAAATATTATTATTTTATTAATTATTCCTTCTTAAGGCCAACCTATAACATGCATTCTTGGCGCCCAAATAAACTCTAGCCAACCTATATCAAACTTGGCCAACCTAGGTTATTAAAGAACTTTTTTATTTATTATTTTCCTTACATAAGGGCCAACCTGCTCCAAATTATGGCCGACTCGCTTTTGCCTTTATCTTGGCCAACTCCTTAATAGATAAAGTTGGCACTCAACTATAGCAAATTAAAGATTTGCTTTAGGCCGACTCATATATTTCAATTTAATTTATTCTTTCCTCTCCTCCTTAGGCCGACCCAATACAAAAGATATATCATTTTGCTTTTATCAATTCCCACTTAATCCTTTCCAAGATGCCGACATGAGGAAAAGTATCAAATGCCAAGGAATGACTAATTTCCCACACTTAAATTGCCCATCAAAATTCCTAAGTGTGAAAAATAGCCTCATAGGTCTTCCACTGCGAAAATGGGGACATTACACGATTGCATATTCTTCTTCAAAATCCATGGATTCCATGTGCTTTTTCTCACCAATGATTTGATCTTTGAAAGCTAGAATGTTTGCCATAAACTCCAAAATTTGAGCCACGTCATTAAGAACTTTGAACTTTTCCACCTTATCTGGAGTAGAGGGTATTGAAACCAACTCTAATGAAAACATTTTCAATGCGGTACTAGTTAGAGAGAACCCTTAAAGAAGCTCAGAGATCAATGAGGGAAGACAAAATCATCCCCCATTAGAACTCTCCAACCTTGTCCCCTTCTTTTTCCTCCTTTGGTTGTCTTAGTTCTTCTAATCATAGTAGTTTCACAGTTGTTGTTTGTTATCTGTGTGATTTGCTACTGTGGTAGTTCGGAGCAAGTCGCCTGGTCTCCTTTTGTGGTCCTATTTTTTAAATTTTTTGTTACTTCTTTCTCTATCCCATCTTCCTAGAACAGTTAGACAAAGAAAGCTTTCAGATTTTTGATAAAGACAATATGGAATCATCTCATACAGAAGTGAGTGATAGAGTCGAAGTGTATAGGCATAAAGGTACATTAAAGGAAAAAAAAAATGGAGGAGATAATAGTCACTCTCAAGTGGACGTTCATCAGAATCATAGTGCAAAGGATACAAATTCATCTGTCCATAAGAAATTTTCAAAAAAGCATTGTGAGAGGAAGATCCTACAAAATTTACTTGAGGAACTGGATTTGTCTTCCTAGCTGATGCTAGAGAATTTGAAGAAGGGCACAGATTGCAGCAAGGAGCAGGAGAAGTTGGTAAGCACCTCCCTTTTCCCAGCAATTTGTTTTATCACTAAATGAAGAGATGCAGAATAAGATAATTAAAGAGCAATGTAGATTCAAAAAAGTGGGAATTTTCTATGTCCTTGAATCAAGATGCTTTGCCATCTCGAGGATTGTTTAATGATTGGGTGGATTCAATTTTGGGGAAAAAGTTGTGTAGCAATGTATCTATCTGGGATCATGTCTTCCTAGGGTTATTTGCATGTACAATGCAATTTCAGTAGTAATATTCCATTTTAGCTAGAAAATATAGTCCAAGGTTTGGGGTAGTATAAGTGATCATGAAGTCGTAACTCATTATGGGAGGAAACTTTGCACAAAGTTCCATTACAATTAACGAGTAGCTCCATGACTTTTTATTGGCACAAGCTTCTCAAGTAATCCAATCTTATGGTTTTTCATTATCAACATATGGTCTTTTATTCTTAGGTGCTCATTTTGTTTGGGTCTTTAGCTTAAGGTTCCTATTTTATGGTGTAACATTTGGCTGTGAAGCCACCCAAAAATCCAAATGACTGAAGGAAAGCATACCAAGAAATTAGAATTAAAAGAAGAAATTGTATTCTATTCAATCAAGAATGCAAAGCATACAAACTTGAGTGATTGCAACGTGAGCTATAGGTAAATATAAGATATGCCACCCAAGAGATTAGAAACACAACCAATGTGGGATAAAGTGTAAAAGTCCCTAAGTATGACTAAGTGTGAAAAGGACCTAAATGGAGAACTAGCTAGAAAATAGACTAGTTAGTAAATATACCTCATTCACACTAACATCCTCCCTTAAGTGCAACTTCAGGGGGAAATGAAAAGATGGGTCCCGACTACAATGTCGAATGAGGTAACCATGTACAACAAAATCTCCCCAAAAAGAAGTATAAAACACAGTGGGAAAAAACTCCCACCCCCCCCCATGAGAGGATGAAGCAAGAAGGGCTAAGTAACCCCCTTGAAGGAATGATGTCCCTCACCCCCAAGAGAGCCCGAAGATGGATGTACTTGCTCTCCGTGAATGGTTTGGTGAAGATATCTGCAACCTGCTCTATTGTAGGACAATAGCGCAAATCAATGACCTACTCTTGTATCACCTCCTCAAGAAAGTGAATGTAGATCGCGATGCGTTTGCTCCATTGATGATGGATTGGATTCTTTGAGATTTGGATGACGCTCTGGTTGTCAAATAGATGACTGATGGCTTTGGAAAAGGAATACCAAGTTCAGTGAGGATATTCTAAAGCCAACTAGCCTTAGCGGTTGTATTAATAGCCCCTCAATACTCAAGCTCAATCGATGAGAGTAATAGCATGTTGCTTCTTGCTCTACCAACAAATGGGATTGGAATCAACACGAAAGTTGTACCCAAATGTAGACTTACAATCATGAAGATCACCAACCCAATCAAAAAATATAAACTTGTGCATGTTGCATAGTGAATCCCATATTTGTGAGTGCCCTGTGTTGACACTTGAAAAACCAATTCCCAATTTGCTTTTCTTTTGCCCCAAATCCTTCAAGAGTCATCCCTCTTTCCTTTTGAAATGTAAGAGTGAACCCTGAAAATCATAAAAAATTGGCTAAGTTTAAGAGCATGCTGTCCTGTCAGGTTTTCAGGACCCGACTAGACATTTGGTCCTAGCGGAACTTCGGGTCTTGCAGGGTTTTTTGGACTGTTTCTAAGGGTCCAAGTTCCTTCCGCGCCCCCTAGGCCCGCCAGCAAGTATGGACCCGCCAGCGTTCAAAATCTTCTCGAACCCCATGAACTTTCAAGTCCGATTTGGAGGTGCAAATGATCGAGTTTTCAAGTAATGTTGAAGAAAATGGCTAAGTGTTTGATGATGTTTCAAATCAAACTTCAAATTTTGACCTTCGGGATTTTTGGTCCTTTTTGGACCTCGGGGCCCGACAGGATTTTTGGACCTTTTCCGGAAGGCCCAAACGTTCTTGTTCCTCCCACGGGCCCAGTCCCTGCTTCCTTCCCAGCTCCTGCTCCTCCAATCTCCAGCAACATTTTCCAACATGGTTCTGTCGAGACTTCGGGGCCCGATGGGATTTTGGATCAAGGTTCCAAGTTCCAACTTCCTCTCGCGGCCCTATAGTCCCGCCAGGGTCCGAACTCCCGCCAATGCCCAGGAACGCGTAGAAACACGCCAGCAACTCTCCAGATTGCCATAAGTGCAAAGTGGGTGGTTGATTTTGATGGTTTTAATGCGGTTGGGGGAGTTGGTAGGGTTTTCCCTCCCATTCCAACATCAGATACGAGTTGCAAGTGATATAATAGGAGGATTGAAATACTTTTCAAGTGGGGGGTCATTTGGGCATTTTTATCTCAGCAGGTTCAAGGATCCAGAAGGCAGAAAAGAATAGGTTATTTTGCAGTCTTTGTTCATCATGAAACAGCTATGAAATGTATGTAATGTATTTTGCAAATCCTTGTAACGAATCATTGTTTTTCTCCACCATTGTAGATGCTCTTCTTAGAAAGTTGTAATCACAGTTAGGGTTTTCTCTTACCATCCTTTATGGTATGAATGTAAGTGTTGATTTGAATGAATGTGACGATTCTTAATTCATTTCCAAGGCTTTGTAGGTGATCTTTTCAATATTACGTAAGGAAGAATATGGTATGATGTTGGATTAATAAGCATTCCCAGTGATTTGGTATTGATTTTCATGCGTTTGATTTATCAAATAGGTAGTTGTACATTTCTTTGTAGTTGTTTTCCTCTATTGAATGTTAGACTCTGCAGCCCGATGGATAGGCACCAGTCTGAGTAGCCTTTAATCACCTAATCTATAAAACAAAACAATACATCTATCCTCAAGACACGGTAGTAGTTTTTATGCATCATCATTCTGCAAGATTGCCTGTATCAGCTATATAGGGGTCTTATAATAACCAGTTGTTCTCAGTTTAGTGGGCTTGGTTATTCACTTTTTTAGTTATTCATCTCGTTTAAAATCAATACCTTTTCAGGTATACCCCTTTGGAATATCCCTCAAGAGTCTAAGATGAGCTTGAAGAGCAGAGGAGACTACCCACTCTTGTATGTTGCCCAGAATCACCCTCAACTTGTTGATAAACCCATTCCAAATCACCCTGATGACATTCCCGACCTTGGTGATTTAGGAATGGTTTAGAGTTCTGGATTGCAGTCATTTTGGGAACCAACATTTTTGGTGCCACTGCCAAGGATCAGTTTACTTCTAGTTGAGTTATCGCAGTCCATTAACATAGTAAAAATCTAAGTAGTTCTTCCCAACAGGGAAGTGGCAACTCTGTTAGTCAAACCCAGAAAATCAATTTTCAGACAAGAAAGGAATTGAAATGGATCGTAGAAGAAGACCAAAAGATCTATCAGCACAAGAAAGCTCTTCCGACCATTCAAGAAGCCAACGGAATAGGTACTTTTGGTAGAGATGACGCATTCAATGATTGCAGAAGTCAGCATCAGTATACTTCTGACTCTCTGAGGATTCTGTCGATAATATACTTAGAACTAATAGGAGAATGAATAGAGATGAGTATGAGGTGCGAAAAAATCAGAATATTGTTGGCAGGGGAAGAAGAGACAGGTCTCAGAATGTAGACATGAGAACATTTGGCATGCCTAATGAAAATGAAGAGGCTCGCCAAAATAATTGGCATCATATTTCGCCCACAAGGTCACTTAGAGGTCAAAATGACAACATTCCTAATGAGGAAGATCAACAAGAACAGCATGATGCTGAGGAAAGAGAAATAACTCTCTATGATGAATTGGATTTGCTTGATCATATCACGAATAAGCAGAGAGAAGTGCAGGCCCTGCTTGATTTGTAGTAGGCCCAACTTGCCCAAAATGCACAGTCAACCTCAACTTGTTGATAAACCCCTTCCAAATCACCCTGATGGCATTCCCGGCCTTAGTGATTTAGGAATGTTTTAGAGTTTTGGGTTGCAATCATTTTGGGAACCAACACTCTGAATATAGTGCAGAATGTGTTTGGCAGCCTTCCAATGAAGCTCATGTGGCTCCGTCATGAAGCGTTAATCCATGCCAACTGCAAAGAAAATGTTCGGGCGAGTATGAGTCAAATAGATGAGACTATCAACAAGTTAACGATACCAAGTGGCATCAACAAGTGGCGTAGAACACTTCACCTCAAGTTTGACAACAAACAAAAAGGGAGTCAATGCAGGCTTACAATCAACCATGCAAAAACAAGCTAGAAGATCAAAAGCATACTTAGGTTGGGCAAGAGAGATCCCGAAAGAGTTATGAATGGTCTCGATCTCAAGAAAGTAGTGCAAAAGACTAGAGTCGATCATGGCAAACCTGTCATGCAAAGCAATCTTGACTTTGACAATGATGGATGAGGTGCTCCCTATGACAATCAAATCATCAACATAAAGAACCATGAAAAGAAGAGCATCCTCCTATCTCAAGATGTAGACATTCAGATCCAAGTAGCATCTAGAAACTTCAACTAAGACAAGAAAGGAGTCCATCTTAGCATATCAAGCCAATGAGGCTTGTTTGAGTCCACAAAGCGAATTCCTCAGTCTACAAACTAGTGAAGCATCCTGAATGAATCCTTTTGGTTGTTCCATGTAAATCTTTTCATGTAGATCCCCATGAAGAAATGCACTCTTCACATCCATCTAATGTACAGCCCAACAATGAGCTACAGCAATAGCAAGAATTAGGTGAATGGAGTTCATCTTGGCAACAAGGCAAAGGGCTATTGTGGTCAGTGTTGTGACCTAATCACACATCGCCCCATTGCGAATGGGGACCCCCTTTTTTTGAGCTCTGATGCTTTGCATGAAGTTTTGGATGATGTCTTAGGTTTATTGCATGATGAAGTCAGTGTTTGTTTGAGTTCTTAGTCTAGTTTCTAATTCAAGTGTCGTGCTTTCTGAGACCAATCTTGATGTATGTTTGAGACCCTGAAAATGACTAGTCTGGTAGCCTGAAAATCCTGAAATCCTGAAAAATTGACTAAGTCTGAAATCTGGTGGATCCTCCAAATTCTAGATTTTGCATGTTAAATCCGGTGGATTCGAGACCTATCTCAAACATCTTGAAAGGTATATTGAAAAATATTTAAAGTAATTATACTTAAATATATTTTTCAATATACCTTGCCTTGAGAGACCCTGAAAAACGGCTAAGTACTGAAGAGAGCACAAAATCTTTAACCAGTGCGACAAGTCATGAGGATGGCACAAAATTTTGATGAAATGCACATCTTCTAACTAGAGATCAAGAACTGGATCCCATACGACTAATCCAATACGCCAAAATGAAAGGATTTTTTGATCATCAAAGAAGAGATTTCAAGCGGAGCATAAAACTTAGATCTAATGCGCCCAAACCAAAGCGCCATTTTAGAAGGTAAAGTGAAGCAAAAGGTTAAATTTCAAGAGGAGATCTGCATCATAATCCAATGCGCCACTCATGAACATGGTATATAATTGCAAGTTTTTGACATCTTTCAAACCGGAGTCCAAAATAGGCATCCAATGCGCCCAAAGCAAGAGGATTTCAAAATTGTCATCTGTTGCGCCAAGGTTAAGGAGGCATTGTGTTTAAGCTTCCAAAAACTCCCATTCAAACCAAGCATCAAACATCTCAACTAATGCGACCACCTCAAGGGAAGTTAAATTTTGAAGTATCTTTTGATGAGGATTCAACATCCCTATCTGCTGTGCCTTGTCAAGGAAGTAAGGATGATGTCAAGGATGGAACAATATTCACGCCTCAAGATCATGATCCAATGCAATGAAGTTTCAAGATGAGATCAAATCCTTGATCTAATGCACCAGCCTTAGAGAAGAGTCTTATATGAAGTGTGGCATTGTTTATTATGAAGGTTTAAAATATCCATTTGCTTCACCAAAATTTTTAGAACATTTCAAGGAGAAACTAAAATCTGATCTGCTGCAAGACTTGTCATTTCAAGACAAATTTAAAGAGGATCTCAAATCCTTGATCTGATGCGCCACTAGTAGGGATGGTTTAACTCAAGTCTTGAGGCGATTTTCAAGCAAAAGATGAAATCTTTAACCACTGCGCCACCTTGTTGTGGGATTGAATTGAAGTTTAATATGAAGGTTCAACATTGCTATCTAGTGCATCCATCTAGAGTGAAAGTTTTGTGAGATTTAATATAAAGGATCCCCAAAAGCTTCAACTGCTGCGCCATTTTGGGGGAAGGAGAATATAAGTTTAGAATGTCATTTCAAGGGAGATCAAAGTTCTTATCCAATGCGCTATGATGAAGGATCTATGTTGAGAGAAGAGAGGTGATGTCAAGAAGGAACGAGATGCTGATCTAATGCGCTAGTGTTAAGAAGATCCAAAATCTCCATCTAGAGCGCCAAAACTAAGAACACAAAACCTCCAACCAATGCGCCTCACTGATGAGAGGTTTAAATCATGTTTTTGAACACTACAACAAGATATAAAATTCAAATCTGATGCTACAGATCCAATCAAGAAGGCTGATGTGCTCCTAATGATTGATACTTAGTTTGAAATTTGTAATTGTTTTTAAGAAATCAGCTAATTTGGTATCTAATGCACCTAGATTAAAAATGCATGAAATGGTTATCAAATCAAGTATCAAGAGGAATTGATCTTGCTTCTCTGTTTTGTAGGAACAAGGAGTTTTGGTGAAGCTAAGGAGTCATCAAAGAAGAAAAGCTTGAACCACCTTTATGCTAGGAATGAAGTCAACAAGCTGCTATGTTGGAGAAGACATCCTATCTGCTGTTCCAAGTAATCACTTCAAGTATCAACTAGCTTCCTCATCAATCATAACTTCAAGATCAGCAAGTAGCTGATCCAAAGGACCCCCTTCAGGATCACCAAATTGGAACCTTTCATCATCCTTGTGTTGGAATTTTTCATCAATGGCATCATGTTAAGATCATCAAGTTGGAACATTTCATCATCCAACATTCCAAAGGCATCTATAAAGTTTCAAGTACTTCCGGTGCATTCAAGATCATGAAGATCGTCTACTCTATATCAAGTTCAAGTATACACCATCATCTAGAAGGCATCCATCTGTGGGATTATATTTCATCATCAAACATTCAGAGACACGTCATCCATTCAACTTCAAGTGCTTTCAATTTTCAAGTCTAAAGAGAGATCTCCTTCTTCAAGTCATGAAGGAAGCATCATCATCATCTACTCTCCTACATTACTCTACATGAAGATGCATCCAAAGATCAATCTACAACCTACCTACAAGAAGAAGAAAGAATCACAGTGCTAGTCAAATGAAGCATCATACATCAGTTTACAAGAAGATGGACAAAGCAAGATCAACAAAGTATTTCCAAACATACAAGATCTAAGCAATCATATCAAAGACATCTCAAGATGATACAATTTGGGAATATGCTAAGGTGGCACCTATGTGGCAGACACTCATCATCAAGCCAGTCACAAGTCGCCACATCATTCGACGAGCAAGAAGCCAAAGAGGACGTCCATGTGGAAGATACTCTAAAAGATTCCATCTTATCTTATCTTCTTGGAAAGCGTGCCTTCATTGCCTCTCTCATGTACTAAAAATAGTAATTTGTTGTAACAAACTGCCTTGTTGGCATCATTTGGTCCATTGGCTTTGCCAATCAATCTTGACCCTTCATGTATTCTTGAGGTCTATATAAAGGCCTTGTTGCCTCATTTGTAATATATAGATATTAGAAGTTTGCTAGTAGAGTAGGAGTAGAATAGAAGAGACTCTCGAAATTCTCTGAGAAGACTTGAAGTTGTTGTAAATATTTCTCAAGATTAATGCAAAGACATTGGAGCTTATTTGGTGTTCAAGTGTTGTCTTGTGGAATAACATGGTTTCCTGTATCTTGATGGAATGAAGAGATGTTTCAAAATAGATTAGAAGCTCATTGATGTAATGTATGTATGTATTGAATATTTGATCAACTCCTAGCTCATGCTTTTAACATTCATCGCTGGTGAAGTGTTGTGTAAAGCTAGTCTAAGCTTCATAATTTGCTTAAGTTCGATTGTGGATACTTGTTTGAGCTGCGTCACTCAATGGGTGTTCATATGAGCCTCATGATTTGAAAACCATTCGTTTACCTTAGAAGATTGCACCAACTCCATGTAGTTGTAGGCATCCTTGGCGAAGTGGAGTTAGGTTTATCAGGAGTTTGTCTATTCACACATCATCATTCCTTCATTGACCTTAGATTAGTTTCTAAACCCTTATCTTTTTTCTTTTATTTATCATTGAGACCTTGTACATAAATCATCCACACTTAAAGGAGGAATAAGCTAAGTATGAAGAAGTCTAATGTAAGTCCCTTTGTGATTATCAGCAAGATCACATGTAATCACTGAGTTAATCCATCATGAATCATAAATAAGGAACCTTGGAGTTGTCTCGATTGATCACTTTGTTTAGCATTCGAGAGGCTTTATTCAAGAGAGAGTGGGATGCTCTAGTGTTTTACTCTATTGTTGACTTGTCTAAAAACAATCATCAATAGTCAGTCCTTACCACAAATTTTCCACCCACTAAGTATGTCTAAACTTTGCCAACGCATGCATGATGGCAAGCATCTCCTTATCGTAGGTGGAATACAACCGCTCCGCATCTCTCAACTTCCTACTCTCATAGGCTATGGGATGTCTATTCTACATGAGAACGGCACCTATCCCTTCACCTAATGCATCACACTCCAATGCAAACGGCTGAGAGAAATCAGGTAGAGCCAATACTAGGCAAGTGCTCATCACCTCCTTAAGTCTATCAAACGTCGCTTGAGCCTCATCCGGCCATCTAAATGCGCCCTTCATAGTGAGATCCATAATAGGTGCTGCCATCTATGAAAACCCTTCACAAATCTCCTGTAGTAACCACATAACCCGAAGAAACCTCTCAAATTTGAAATGTTCTTCGACAGCGGCCAATCCAGAGTAGCATGTATCCTCTCCTAATGTACCTTAAATCCATCAGCACCAATCACATGTCCCAAATATAGAATCTTTGTGATCCCAAACTCACATTTGGAAGCCTTGGCAAATAGGCATTATGCCTCCATGATGCCCAACACCTCGTTAATATTCCTGAGGTGATCCTCCCATGTCTTACTATATATCAAGATATCATCAAAGAATACCAATACAAACTTCCGCAACTGTCTATTGAAAATATGATTCATGCATGACTGGAAAGTCACGGGAGCATTAGTAGACCAAAGAGCATAACCAAGAACTCATAGTGCCTGTAATGACATTTGAATGCAGTCTTATGAATATCCTCATCACGGACTCTAATTTGATGGTACCCTGAATGAAGATCAATCTTGGAAAAGTATACTACTCCATGTAACTCATCCAACAACTCATCGATCTTGGGTATGGGGTACTTGTCTTTTATGGTCCCCTTATTCAAGGCACGGTAATCAATGCACATCCTCATCATGACATTCTTCTTCTTCACCAAGACCACCGATGATGCAAAGGGACTGAAACTAGGCCTGATGTGTCCCGTATCCAATAACTCCTTAATCGTTTTCTCTATCTCTTCCTTGAATCTCCTAGGATGACAATAAGGAGTGGTGATGACAGGCTTGGAGTCCTCCTCTAACTCAATCACATGCTGAAAGCCACGATCAGAAGGTCTACCAGGTGGAATCTCTCCAAACACCATGTTGTGCTTATCTAGCACTGACTGGATATCCACATGATACTGCTAGTCACTGCTAGAAGAGGACTTAGAAGACACGAAACATTGGGTTGCCCAAACAACATCACCATGTCTAAACAATGTCTCCATCCTCTTTCTATCACTATCCTTGGCGCTCCATCCACCAATGCTCTCAACAATATCTTCCTCCCATCCGACATGAACTCCAACTCCATCTTCTAAAAATCTTGAATGTACCTGCCAAGTGAATGTAACCATTGGATTCCCAGAACATCGGTATCACCAATCCCGACCATATAGAAATCATTGGTAACCATATAGTCACCCAACTGGATACTCAACTGCAGAATCTTCTTAGTGCAACTCATCTTCAATCCATCCGCAACCATCACACTGAAGCCTGAAAACTCCTTTGTCTGCAAACCTCTCTTCACCACCAATCCCTCATCAATGAAGTTATGAGTGGCCCCGCTGTCAACCAAACATGTGACTCGTTGTCCCTTCAAGACTCCTCACTCTAAAAGGATGATACCTAGGAGCTCCTGACAGTGTAGCAATAGTAACATGTACTGTATCAAGCACTAATTGTTGCTCCTCGTTCTCATTGTCTAAACTAGTGTCTTGGACTCCATCATCATCAATGTCAGAAGTGACCTCTATGTAGTGAGCTTTGCCTTTCCCAAGGCATCTATGACCAGGCTCCTAAGGTTCCTTGCATGAGAAACACAACTTATTCCTCCTTAGTTCATTCTTGGCTTCTATGTCTGGATTCGTCCTTCTAGGCCATTCCTTCTGAAAATTCCTCTTGGGATCTGTTGATGATTGTTTTTAGACAACACAACAATAGAATAAAACACTAAGTATCCTATTCTCTCTTGAATAAAGTCTCTCAAAGGCTAAGCTATGTGATCCAATGAGACAACTTCAAGGTTCCTTATTCGTGATTTGCATTGGATGAACTCAGTGATTTGATGTGATCTTGCTGGTAATCACAAAGGGACTTATGCAGACTTCTTACTTCATTCAGCTTATTTTTCCTTTCAGTGTGGATGATGCATGTACTATGTAAAAAAAAGAAAAAAAAATAAGGGTTCAGAGAAATTAATCTAAGGTCAATAAAGCAATGATGATGCATGAATAGAAAAACTCCTTAATTAACCTAACTCCACTTCGCCAAGAATGCCTACAACTACATGGAATTGGTGCAATCTCCTAAGGATAGCGAAAGGTTTTCAAATCATGAAAGCTCATATAAGCACCCATTAAACGGCGCAGCTCAAACGAGCATCCATAATCGAACTTAAACAAATGATAACGAAGCTCAGACTAGCTTTACACAACACTTCACCAACGATGAATGTTAAAAGCATGAGCTAGGAGTTGATCAGATATTCTGTAATGTCCCCTTCTAGACACATGGTTAGTCCATCATGGAGTTCCCGTGGGCTAGCGGTTTGGTAAGGGAGCTGTGGTTAGTTGGCTCTGGAGGTCCTTGTCAGTGTTGGAGTTATGATTCGCATTCAGTGGATCCAGTTGGCACCCTCGTGGTTGGCTTAGTGGGCTCTTGGTCGTTACTATTTTTAGCAAGTTCGAGTACTGTGTCGGTTTAGGACTTTCAGAGTTGGATTAGATGCGTTTCGTCGAGACCTTTACGGCGAGCTAAAGATCAACGAATTCCCACACCGTCTTCATACTTATTTTAAAGTCCGAAGATTTATTAATTTATATTAATATGGACTTTATTATATTTTGCCGGAAAAGTGAGTTTATGGAAAATACGGATTTAATGCAAGATATGACCTTGGGCGCCCTTCCCAAGGAAAGTGAAAGTTGTTTTAAATGACAAAGTCCCCTCTTGAATTCCAACGCCCATCTTGGAGGGAGAATATAAGGAGCTTTTGGAGTTCATTTTCATTTTTATGCTATGTTTATGATATTTCTGATTTTGAGCTCTGCTAGGGTTTCATATTGTTTGGGGTTTGTGGATTTGAACCAGAGGCTCTTGGAGACGGAAACCTCCCTAAGTAACGGTATCCCACAGGTGTGAAAGATCACCCAACGGTACCCATGAGAGTGGATGTATTCAGCATTCACGAATGTGCATTGCAATGGAGTATTTGAGTTTATGCTTGAGCTGGTCTGATATCTTTGTCCATCAATATTATATGTTGATATTAAGAGTGCAGAGGCAGATTTCAGTGGAGAGGAAGAGAGTTTGCTGCTTCTGTGTGTTATCCCTTGCTGGCCGTACTACTTGGAGCAGGCCGTACACTCTATTGGCACTCCTTGTTGAAGTCTTTGGGTGCCGGTTCCCTTCTAGCTTGGTCGTCCAACCTTGAGGAAGGCTGCAGTACATTTACAGCAGGAGTTTGAGTGGTGTTCATGTGCATTGAGGGGCTGATATCACCTACAGCCAGCCGTACCATTTGGAGGAGGTTCATGGGTTTCAAGGAGGGTCATTCCCTTACATTGTAGCTGCATATTTAACCTTTGGGAGACATTTTAGACCTTCTACATTGCTGATAATTTTTGCATGGACTTCCTTTATCATTCTATGGAGTTTTGAGGCATTTCCAGCCATACCCACTTGCTGGTCCATTTCCGGCAGTTGTACCAAGTTGCATATTTTCATATGGGAAAACATAAAACCCCCTTCTGCATCTTCTGTCTATCTAAAAGAACACAAAAAAATCTAATAAAAATCACACAATAAAGATTTTTAAAAAATACAAATAGGTACGGCACATTACATATTCAATACATACATGCATTACATCAATGAGCTACTAATCTACTTAGAAACATCCCTCCATTTCATCAAGATACAAGAAACCACGTTATTCCACAAGACAACACTTAGCACCAAACAAGCTCCAATGTCTTTGCATTAATCTTGAGAAATATTTACAACTTCAAGTACTCTCAAAGAATTTCAAGAGTATCTTCCTACTCTACTCTTCTAATCTACTGCTTGCTAACTATTCTCTTTACAAATGAGGCAACAAGGCCTTTATATAGAGTTCTAGAATTACAATCAATGGCCTAGATCAGTTCAAGTAGCCAAGGGCCAGGATCATGCCACCTCAGCAATTAGTTACAACTTGCTATTTTTAGTACATAAGAGAGGCAATGAAGGCACGCTCTCCAAGAAGATAAGGATAAAATAGAATCTTTTGAGTATCTTCCACATGGGCGTCCTCTTTGGCTTCTTGCTTGTTGGATGATGTGGCGAACTATGATTGGTGATGACGAAGCGCAATGCCACGTAGGTGCCACCTCAACATATTCCCAAATTGCATCATCTGTGTGATGTCTTCGCATATGATTGCTTTGAATGAACTTGCATGTTTGGGAATGTATCCTTGTTGATCTTATATTGCTCATTTTGTCTAACTCTGTATACTTCTTCTCTTGCAGGATATAGGTTGATCTTCTGTGATGCTTCGTTGTAGGGAGTAGTGTAGATGATGATAATGCTTCATGGATAACATGGAGTGGGAGACTCTTAGAGACTTGAAGATTGAGAGAACTTGAAGCTTGATAGATGAATATCTTCGACGATGTAGATGATGAAGTGTACTTGCATGTTAGACTTGAAGTGACCTCTTGGAGCAGCTACATGATGTCTCCCCCTTAGTAATGGCCTTCTAGCCTCACTCCTCGCTTGAAGGTGATTCAAGCGCCTTGTTCCTCATATGACTTCCTCAGCTCTATCAACGTCCCTGCAACATAGAGAAACATCATATTAAACATTTGATTTCATAGCTTAAAGGAATCATTTCCAAGCATATTCAACATTCTTCTAGCTTAAGTGCTGATTTAGGTTTGCAAATAAGTGAAAGTGCACCTAGGCTATTTAGCCTCATATTTGCCATTTCAACGATTACAAACAAGTGGAAATGACTTAGAATGGTTCTCCTACTCAGGGCGCTCATTCCCTAATGTTTAATTCATGCTTTTTCATAAGGCGCTAATTGAGGTTTCTTCAGAGGCTAAAGTGCGCCTTGGTCAAATTAGCTTTATATTTGACATTTTATGCTCTCAAACAATTGAAGATGACTTATGATGGTTCTTTCTTGCAAGGCACTCAATCAATGGTGTCATTTTATGCAATTTCCTCCTAGGCGCAAAAATGAGGTTGTTCATACTGAAAAGGGCGCCTTGATAAGGATGAATGTTGACTCCAACTTAGCCGCAATTTTAGATGTGTGAGACTGAAAAATGCGCCTAAGTTCACTTAGTGCAATATTATGACTTTAACTCCTATCAATGCTTGTCAAGGGGCTTTCAATGTTAATTCATTCCTTCTCACCCTGAAGCACAATTTGATGGTTGAATAGGTGTCAATTGGCTCCTTGTCATGAGTGAGTATTCTCTCCAAGTTGGGCGCATTTTTGAGGCTTTAGGAGTTGAAAATTGCGCCTTAACTTTTCATGCTTGTTTCTCAATGCTTAAATGTTTAAGAAAGTCTCCTTCATCTTAGGCGCTAGAACTAGGTTGCACAGGTGAAAATGTGCGCCTAGCTACACTTAGTGTATTTTCATGATTCCAAGACTTCTTTTACAAGGCGCCCATTTGAGATTGTAAGAATGGGTAGGTGCGCCTAGCTTACTTAATGTAATTTGCAACTTAGAACGCCTACTTTCCACTTCCAGAAGGCTCCTATCACTAGGCGTAATTTGATGATCTCCCAGGTGCAACATGCGCCCTTCATACCTGATGATTCCTTGTCTTAATTAATGATTCCAATTCAATTTTTGCCTTATGATCAAATTTTAGGCTCCAACTCTCTTTCTTAGTGAGGCGCACTTTTGAGGTTCTCCAGATGTAGATTGGCGCCTTGATATGGAGGAGTGTTTACTTCAACTTCTGTCAATTCAAAACATTGTACTAGCTCAAGGAGAAGTGCAAAACCTCAAAACCTATGAAATTAAGCATGTTCTAACTTAGGCGCACATTCATGGTTGTATCAATGGAAAAGTGCTAAGACATCATTCAGGACTCAAGGCAAAGCACTGGAGCTTCAAAAGGGGGGTCCCCATTTGCAATAGGGCGATGTGTGATTAGGTCACAACAGGATCCTTTCATGAAGAAGTGAAGGGTTTGCTTTGAAACTTATGCTTGGACGGTGCTGAAAATTGCATGCCTCTAGCACTCTTAATAGCATCCTGCAATGAAAGTGGATCTAGGGTATTCACCCAACCACGAAAAGGCTCCTCTAGACCTTCAATGAAGAGATAAGTCAATCTACTCTCAAAATCATTCAGAACCAAGACTGCAAACTTTTGAAATTCAGATATATAGGCATCCACTGAATCCTTTTGTTTGAGTTGGGCCAGCTCTGAAAAATTGTTTGGGGTTAGTCTTGTCAAACCTATCAATCAACCTCTAAGTAAAATTTGCATAAGTAGTGATAAGGCTAGGACCTTGCATAACCATTCCATTGTACCACCAATCATGTGCATCTCCCTCCAAGTGTAAAGTAGCAAACTAAATCGCTTTTTTTTCGAACATAAGGTTCAAAGTGAGATAGTTATCCATCTTCTGAATCCATGCACGTGTCGTGCATCTACCCGAACCATCGAAAGGAGTAATAGCTACCTTACCCAACTTCCTTTGCAAATCATGGTTATGATTTCTCTCCGCTCTAGGCCTATTCCTATACTTCAATTGACAGAAATCCTGTAGAAACATTGTAGCTTGAAACTCATCACCTAGAGATTACCATTCCCTCGTGTAATCATTGAAGCTCTCACCTGAAACCTGTTATCCACCATCTTGTGCTCCTTGTTGATCCAAGAAAGCAGGCATGAGAGGTCTACTCACTGAAGCTTGAGTGGTTCTAGTGTGAGTGTCGGTATTGTTTCCTAAATTGTTGGCCTCTCCACTGTTTCCGTTGTTTCCATTGTTTCTATTGTTTGCCATGTTATGCCGCACAGATTGAGACAAAAGTTGCATCAGATCACGTTGTCCTCTAGCAATATCATTGAGGATGTCTCTAGTGTTGGGATCCTCATGATTTCCATCACACATGATGTCTCCTTCTTAAGAATCCGAGCCAATAAATTGTTGCCTTCTCCTGTATGTAATGTACTCTCTATCCTCAAGATTCATAAGTCGACATTATTATCATATAAACCCTTCAGGCTGGCAAGATCTCTTGCTCTGATACCACTGTAAGATCCCTAATCAGATTTGCCTAAATTTCTGATTTTTATCTCTTCAAACCCTAGGTCTGAAAATCTGATTTTTTTTTGTTTCTGAACTTTAGATGGTTTTGGACAGCAAATAAAGGTATGCCAATTGCTCAAATAAACATGCCAATTATGTACCCTTATGAAGATAACATCAACCATGAATTCTACCACATAATATGACCATTCAAATGCCAAACAAATAACAAATAATTCTGATTTCTGAGTATGAATGACTGCTGCTATAAATCAGATTATCCAGAATTGCAATTACATCAAGTTATAGGCTCAAAACATGCCCAAACATAGCCCAATTCTCTGTTGTTACAAATCAGACCTTTATATTGAGAAATAAAGGCTCATACATACCAAAAATGATGGAAAATGGTGTTTTGTTTGCAAACCCTAGATGGGTGAATCCTCCAAGATAGGCGGTGCTCCCTTGAAGATGAAGATGGCATGCAAAGTAAGGGTGGCGGCTAGGGTTTGATCATCAAATGCTTCAAAATATGAACTCGCCCTCCTTGCGAAGCGGCGCTCACCCTAGGGTAAAACCCTAGCGACAATCCTCAAACAAATCCTCAAAAATAGGCGCTCAAATCTGATCTAAAAATCTGAATATAACCTCAACAAAGCCCTCAAAGGTTGGTGCTCCAAACCTGATCTAAAAATCTGAATATATTTTCAATCTCCAAAAATTGTATTTGGCCACAAATCACACAATTTTGGCCCTAGGTCTTCTTCTCCAATTCTGCAGAAATAAATTGGTCTTTGAAGCTCAATTTCTTCTCCAAAACTCCAATGAAGTGCAAATGTGAATTCCGTATGAATCCACCTCCAAGATGGAATTGGGTTTTCGTCCAATCCACCAATATTCCTAAGGGTTTTCGTCCTTGGAATATGTTGAACCTAAGTTGCAGCTACAAGAGAATCTCCGATGAAATGATATGAAAATGAATGATGGAAATGACTTGCTTTTTGCCTTCTTTTATAGCCACCAAATAACCTCCACCTTGGCCGACCTCCCTTTTGGCAATTTACTTTATTTTTATCCTCCTTTTTGACCGGCCTCCCTCTTCGCAATTCACTTTATTTTATTTTATTTATCAAGTGGCTCACTTAATAATAAAGTCATTTCACATTACAAATAGATCCCTAATTAATTAAATATAAATAATCCAAAAGTGACTTAGGATTACTTAGTATTTAACTAATTAGATTATTCCCTTGCACTTCAGACTTACACTACGGGAATAGAATAGGCTAGCCGACTCCGTTGGGTGATCACTTGGGAAAAGGGGACATTACACCCCCCCCCCCCCCCCCCCCCCCGCCCCCCCCCCAATGACTAAACCTTAAGGCTCTGGAGCTTTAGTCATTAAATTATAGTATGGCCCCTAAGATGTGCAACGAGAAGAAAAAAGAACATGCTCTGCTGCAGAGTTATCAATTGGTTTGCCTATCTTCCAAGGTGATGCATCTAGTTTGGTGAAGTCATCATCGAGCTCACCTTCATAATACCATTGGGGCCTCCAAGGCATAATAGGCAAATGTTGCTAAGACAAAGTCTCAACTAGAGAAGAACTAAGTATGGGTTGAATCTCAACCAAAATGGAGACATCTTCAATTTTGCATTGTTGATACATTTAGATGGGCTTTAGATTGGAAGTGTGTGAGGTCAATATCTCCATTAATGGCGCATGTGTGAAGTTTGTATTTGAAGTTGTGGTCAACTCATCCTAATGATGTCAATGTGATGGTGTTTGTTGGAAAGTGTTTGCTATGTATGGTTTCTACATTTCTTCAATGCTCTCATTATGTCTCATAGAAGGAATGTGAAGAAAGGCAAGGATCCTCTTTGCAAAGGAGTCATCATGGATAATCATCTGGCTTTGATATTCAACTATCATTTGCCTATGGCATTAGGTTTTGTGAGTTTGGGTGAGGCGAGTTTGGGTATGCAAGGCCCTCCCCGAACCAAAGCAATGGTGCGGTAGGACTTCATTGCTAAGCTAGCGCAAGGTGTTCCTAATGCTTCCATTTGGGTTTGGCTTTTGCAAATGCTGCTACCAGACCACTTCAAGGGTTTAATCTTGCTCCTCTCTATGATGGCTATGAATGGAAATGGAGTTAAATTTGAGGACGCATCTAGCTCTCATGGTAATGGTGAGGCAACGATCATGTTAAAGAAAATACAATTCCTACAGAAGGAGGTTCAAGTGCTACAAACCTTCTGCTCTAATATGGGGAAAATGATGCTTGGTTTAATAGTGACACACATCAAAGGTTGACTAGAAATAACCACATCAACGTCTTGCTGGCAATGTGGTGGAGGAAATGGTGGACTAAGGTGGTGTTGTAGTCTCTAGGGTAGGCCATTGGGAGTGTGTTGATTATCTATATGGCTAGTGGTTTTTTGCTAGGCATTGTTAGTTTTTTGTTGTGTTGTCTAGTCCCTGGGGTCAGATTTTTTTTGTTGTGTCTTCTAGCTTGTTGGTGCTATTGATTTCGTGGTTGCAATCTGGTTTGCAGGTGCGATCTAGTTTGTGGACATGTTCTGGTATGATTGTGTTTTTGCTTATGCCCTTATGGTGACAGGGCTTTTTGCTGGGTTCAGGCAGTTTCTAGCCTTTCTTTGTTTTCCTATACTTTTTGTTTAGGCTTCTTAGCCATTTAAATGTACTACTTATATTTCTTGAGTGGGGTCCCCTATAGATATCCCGAACTAATTAATCTAAAAAAAAAGATATGCACGCCATGGAAATGAACACAGAGGAACAATGCAAATTAAGCATCAAATCGCACAAGGACTATATTTTAATTCAAAATGAGAATGATTGTCTGTCCCACATTTGTCAAAATTAGGATGTCACCCCAAATTTGAATTTGATGTGTTGATGGCAACTTGCAATTACACACTAAGCAATTTTCGAAATCAATGCATCTTTGCCAACAAAGAGTTTTAACTTTTGGTGCACTCTATTGTTCAACTTCCTCCATTCAAGAACTCCTTAAATCCACCTCCTCGTCTTCTTCTATCAAAGAACAAGGTAGTTAGAATACATAGTGACAATACATTCCAAATTTCACAAACAAGAAATGAATGTATTAGCATAATAGTGTACCTTCTGATCTCATCCCTAGCACAATTGTTGACACTTTATGAACTGATCTTCATAGTTCCCCCAGGGTAATATTCAGCCTTGACAGCTTCTAGAATGTCTGCCCAAGTGTTTGACTGAGTTATCCCCAGTTGACTCATGCCCTTCTTAGCTATTGGAGAAAGTATGATCACAACTTGTTTCTTATGCATGAAGCAACTTTTTGTAATCCAATGTGACCTTTTGTTGTTAGAGAAATATGACCTAATTGGTTAAGCCTATTGGCTGTTGCACCAACATCAATCTTCCATTCATTAAAAGAGATATCCATATTAACTTTGTTACTTGAAAGATGTTGATCCCCCACAGAGTTGGCCTATTGTAGAAGATTGAGTAGTGGGTGACTTATTGAAGGATTCGGGAAAAATTGTCAATCATGTCGTTCCTCTTCTTTGGAAGTTCTTCAAGCAACTTGCACAAATAAGTCTTGTATTTTGTCATCATCTACCATATGACATCGTTAGAAATGCCAAGAAAGGTGATATGAAGGGAAACATAAATTGACAACATAGCCTGAGCTAGTTTGATATGAAATACAAACATGGTACAAACCAATTTAATACCATTCACCAAATTCTAGGAACAATCCATGGGACAATACAAAAAATTGCAAAATCTAATGTGTCATACAAAAAGTGAATTCATGCTTAATGTTTAACAATAATCAGTCCAGAAAGAGAACATGGAACCATTAATTTACATAGAAAGAACAATGTTGCCAATAAGAGCCGAATCAGAATTGTATTCATATGATAATATGCTTTTACTGAGGGGAGTGGGATGGACATGGCTCAGCTTATGCCTCAACTCAGTGAGAGCACAGCATGGATAGAACTGGTATGAGACAGAATACCAATCAAGCGTAGGCTGCATTTCCCATAATACTAGCAGGCATTTCAAAAGCATCGAAGGGGGTTTGTCTTCAAATACTATGGTGTATTTCAAAACCATTGGAGAACTGTTCCCAACAACTAAAGCTAATTTTATTCCCTCAACATTAATCTGAGCAATTACTTTGATGAAAAGCCACTTTATTCTTTGAATCACGGGGCAATTAACTTAAGCCACAAAACAATTAGTGACTTCAGATCCCTGCACCTATGGATTAATAAATAAAGATTCTGAAGCTTAAAAAATCTACATTCATGTTAAAACCTCATTCTTGACTTTGTATTCTTCATTGTTGCTCAAGAGTTTTCTGATTCTTTGTAGTTGTACATTATAAAGCTTGAAATGTTTCCAAAACAATAAGACCAAAAGAAAACTCTATCTAGTAAAAATAGTATAAAGTCTATTTTATTTTATGCTTTGTAATGGTTAGATCCAATATTAAATCCCTAAGCAAGAAGCTCACCAAAACCTGTCATTTAGGTCATAAGACATTAAACCCACACCCAGAAAATACTCTGTTATCACGATATCAACTCACAGGTATAGTGCATATATCAATGATAGCAGATGTATAGTGTGTTCAAATGACTTGTAGAATGAAAGATCAGTGTGCAGAATCTTCATACTTAATTGTACAATATTTTCACAATTAACTTGAGACAACCAAAAAATGATGCAAAAGAGAAAAACAGGTAAAACTCACTTGTTCTTTAGTTTCAATCCTTTTCTCTTATTTTCAATCCCTCCTTTACGCTCAAGTTCCAATGCTTTCAACTTATTCTTGTAAGCTGGTGTCTTTTTAACCATACTCACCACCTGCATAAACCAACATGGACAGACATCCAAAGTGTAAAACGTGTAAGCTTTTATTCTGCTCAGCCTTTGTTAATACAAATGACAAATACAAGACCACATTACAAATATATTCAGAGTTCCAAAAATAACTAATGCTGAGAGTTTGGGAAAACGAATGCATGAATAAAGGCCAAACTAATCATTGCAAAATTGAAAATTCACATTATATGATCCTAAACATTTTTAAGAACTAGAGATTCGCATGGCACCAGTTCCCTGTGCAAAATCTCTGTAAATAACAGTAAATTTCAAAGCGGCTAGAATGGCTAGAATTAGAAGCATTTCAAAGAAGACTAAAATCAACAAAGAGAATATTCAGAAAGAATATCATGGAATGTCCTGAGGTCAAGTTATATCCCTGGTGTAATGCATCCTCTACAACTCTTCCAAGGCATAAACCTTAAGTACATTGAGGTTGTACATTTTCTACCTACCTTAAGCAATTATAAAATATATTTTGCATATCATCCACTGCTAAGTAAGCATTATGAAGAAAAACTCTGAATAAGACTTGGAGGCATCCAAACTTCAAACTCTACTTTAACAGTAGCCTTCTTAGACAAATCACAACCAGTCAAAGTGAAATTGAAATCATCATTTATGCCTAATGTAGGTAGAAAGTGTTACAGCCCACAAAAAGCTAGCATTTAACAAACAAAGTAAATCACCAAAAATTCATGCCCAGTGAGAAAAGTTTGTGCAAAAGCTCCAGAGATGCTATCTGATTCTTACAAGGCCCCATCATCTCTAAAGCGACTTCCAAATTTATAAATTCATCTCTAGGAGAGAGAGGTTTTGTACTACTAGAAAGCATCAATATGTGTAACCAATCTTGGAATCTGCACTGAAATAAAAGATTAAATTGCAGTGACAAAGAGAGGATTATTTTCTCTAGATAAGCCATGGCAGGGATGGTAGCAAATCAGTAAGAGATTTCAATTTCTGAATCATCATTAAGATAAGTTTAGAATATTTCACTGATATTTCATCAAGTTTGAATTTATCATTCTCTATTAGCTTATTGCTATTTAATCAAGTTATAAATTTATCATATTCTATTTTGAAGGAAAGACAATAGCTATAGGTATGGTATCTGAATTTGTAGTAACAGACAAATGCATGTAAGTTCTAATTTTAAGATAATAGATACAATAATGCTTACAGAATCTAACTCTTACTTTGGAAAGGCTACTCTGGGGATGCAGTCCAATTTATATTACTCAAAAGGATTCTTCATGGCCACCTTTTATCTTAGAACTTTTATCTAAGAAGGCCACATTACGTTCACCAAGCCCTTTTTATTAAGAAGATGGCTTGCTAGGGGCACTAATTCACTCTCATCTCAAAAGGTTACTCTGAGTTCAACAAGCTATTTATCATCATAAAGCTATCTTTGGGGCCATTGACGCATCACTATCTCTGAGAAATACTTCGGGCTAACTGAGATATTTATATTGTCAAAAACATTTCTTGGGTATCACAATTTCACTCTCATCTTAGAAGGCTACCTAGGGTTCTCAAGCTATCTATATTAGTAGAAAATATACTTTTGAGGCCACAGAATCACTACTATCTCAATAGGCTAATATAATTAATGTCCTAAAACTATATAAATTATCAATAACGTTTCTTTGAGGAGACAAAATTTGTTCCTATATTGGAAAGTTATTAGTTATTTATACCATCAAATGGCTTCTTGATGGCGCCACCTGTATGGTGGCAGCCCAAGATGACTCACAACCCACAGTTCACACTGAGGTAGTAGCCACTAGGTTTCAAGTAGAAATGCAGCCAGACCCCAAGCTACATGCAGTGTAGCTCAATCAGTCCCCAAAGTGCAAGATGCAGCCAACTACCCATAGTTGTTTCAAGTGGACACACACAGCAACAGGCCACACCATTCTCAGTTGCTGCAAGTCTGCCAACTAGTGGTTGGAATTGAGAACTCAGTGGCTGCAGGTGTCGCAAACTCTGCCACGACCCGCCTATAGTGGCTGCAAGTTGCAATGGTCGTACAATAGCACTCACAGCAGTGGGTGCAAGTGAGTTACCAATGCTATGTGGATATCCAAGCTAGTGGCTGCAAGCAATGACAAGCCAAGGGGCTTCTCACATACACACTATTAGTTAAATCATTATCTTTCACTTTGACAATTCATTTCACAGAACCCAATGACTTCCAAGCAAGCATGAAAACAAGAAAATGCACACAAGGGCTCGTGATTTCAAGCATACACTGAAGACTCAGCTGGAACAACTAGGGAAAATGATAATTTCATTATCATATTAGGAATATAAAAAAATGTACATAAATACTGTAATGTCCCAAATTATGAGCTAAGTGTGTTTTTGAGCTACATGGGAAATGCAATATTGGAATTGTATTTTCAATTATGAGGTTGGTTTTGATTTTTAATGATTGCATATGATTCATAGCTGGCCGCCAAACATGAAGGAAGGATATATTAAATGCAACATTTATTTATTAAATGATTGCATTGGATCGATGGAATATGAGGTCGATTGGGTTTGTGGAAATTAAATGATTGCATTTAATTTGATATTGAGCTTTGAAAATATTTTAAATGCAAATTTTATTATTAAATATTTGCATTGGAGCGGTTGAGAGTTTTTATTAAATGCAAATATCATCATTTAATGCATGCACATGAGGTAGTTGTGGATTGAAGCAAGAATAGAGGAGCATTTTAAATGCAAGTTCATAAATTAAATGCCAAGTTGGTTATGTCAAGGATCAAGATTTTAAATGCTTTGAAGGTTATTAAATGCTTGCATTTGGATAGATTGGTTTATTTAATGCAATCGCCCAATCATTGCAAGTACTAGTTGGAGGTTAGAAGGATTTTAAATGCATTTCAAACACAAAATTAAATGCATGTAGCTGATCGCCCAAGCAAAGAGGAAAATTTTAAATGATTGCAATCTCAAAATTCAATGCAAGTGTCAAAGGCCAAGCTTAAGGAGGATCGATCCATAGAGAAGAAGCAAAATTCATTTAAAATAATTGAAGATTGTTTTAAATGAAAGCATTTCAAGTGAAGATCATTCAATATCGTTCCATTTCCTTAATTTCTATTGATGGATTTCAAAATGCATTCCAAAATTGCCAAGAGGATGGACATCAAAGCTTGAAGAGTTTAAATAGATGACTTGAGCTTCATTTTGCAATGAATGATGCTATGGTATGTTTTCTTTATTATTGTTTATGACTGAAAATTCCGATTTTCTAGTTATTTTTCAAGGAGATGTTCCCTTGAGTGTTGTGGTGATGATCACATAACAATTTGTGAGATGTTGTCATACAGATTTCATCATTGGATTACATTTGCAGGTTATTTGAAGAGTTTGGAAGTGACATTGATATCTATTTGAAGCTCTTGGTGTAGAGGATTGACTACCAAGATAGTTTAGTGAATTTGGAGTACATTTTGGATGGTATTTTCATGTTTTGCAGGGTCTGATTTTGCAACAGCAGGGTCTGATTTTTATAACAGCGACTTTACATTGGAATTTTAGGGCTTTTTAGGTGAATTTGATCAAGGGTTTGAAGATTGAAGAGTTGTGCTTGATAGAAGACATTCCTATGCATCCATAGAATGCATTTGGAGGAGTTATTTCATGATATTTCATTGTAAACCCTTGGCTGAGCAAAAAGTACACTTTCAGCAGTCATATCAGCATACAGAAAGTTTACATCAGAATTTTATTGAAGCTCTTTCAAGGGTGTTTTGTGTCCATTTGATAGCCATCAACATTCTAGAGGCTTTGGGCTATATTTGTATGCAAAGTTTGATGTATTTGGGCTTCAAATTGATTTGTAATTAAGTCTGATATAAAATCAGACATGGACTGAAATAAATTCCAGCAACTTGACATTTCTTGTTTCATTTATTTGTCAGTTTCATATATGCAAAGTTGATGTGAGTATCATTTGGTGAAGTTATTTAATTGAAGTGTGCAAGAAATCTTATCTAAATTTGCAAAAAATTTCAGTCATTTCTAGAAGGGTATTTTACAGTGGTATCAGAGCATTCAAAATTTCAGTCCAATATCCATCAGGGATATTAAAGTGGTATCAGAGCTATATACAGAATCATAGCCAATATCCATCAGGGATATTAAAAATACCATTCACTTACAGTGGTATAAATTCAATCTGAACTTCCCCTGTTTTAGGGCACAATACTACTGTTTTCTCTAGCTTTTGACAACTAGGGTTTTGTGCTTAAACCCCTTCTTATCAGTCTTCCAGCCCCCCTTTTCTGCTATACTGCCACATGTGACCCAACAAAACATTCTTTGCCCTTGTTCCTAGGTACACACACACAAGATCTCCGTTGTCTTCCTAAAGTCACACCTACGAATCTGCAACGTGAGGGGCAAAATCAATTTTTTCTTACTCACTTGTCCTGCTGATATCTCTCTCCTTTCACAGGGCCCTGTCATGTCCCGTTCTAGGTTTTGAACAATATTTCTGAATTTGCAATGTTCCCAAAGTGAAACCCTAGGACTGATTTCTCATTTTATACTTTCAGATCTCAATACACACTTATATCATCCAAATTTTCATGGCAATTACATCATAAACATCAATGCAAAATATACAATCAAAACCCTAGATGGATTACACCATGAATTACACACTAGGTTGATTGCAAAATGATGATCAAATCAATTCAACTCTGCTGTTATGAAATTAGATTGTCCACTAGCAACAATACATCAATTTATGGCTCTATGGTAGCCAAAATTACAATTCCAAATCGCTGTTACAAATCAAAGTGAAACAAACTTCAACATACCAATTCCAATGTCAAACTATGATGCAAAGGGCAGAACCTCCACGCTCAGATCTGATATGAAAGAGTCTTCAATTTATGACAAAATGCTGATGCAAGATAAAGGAAATAACCTCCACTGCTGGCCAATGATCTCCAAGGATGAGCGATGCCAAGAAGGTATGCAGATCTCTATTCTTATGAATGCAAACTCCTTCAAATGCTAATCGAATGCCTTCCAAGTGTGGTCACCCTTCCTCTGTGCTGATCGCTGCCACCTTTGATGTTGTTTGATGACAAATTATGGCTCCTATACTGCTGTCCCAGTCTGCTAACAGATCAGCCTCTTATGTGATGTTAAAATGACCAAAAATGCAAGCTCAAACTAGGCGATCTCCTCCAAATGACCCAGCGCTCAAGATGCAAGGAGTATCCTTCAAGAATGGCGGCAGCTAGGGTTTGCTGCTACAAGGAACTCGCTGCTCTGAAATCTGCAAGGAATAGATATACCAACAGCCAACGACTTTCTCCAAGCAAGGCGCATAAATGAATGGATGTCTTCCTCCTAAATCAGCGCTCAAGAATGTATGAAGGTTCTTCAATGTCTTCAAACAAAATGCAAGAATCTTCTAGTCTTCAACAATGATCTTCAATAAATCCATCGATGCAATCCACTAGGAATGATGTATCAATGGTACTTCAAACAAATCCTCAAATCTCCAATGAAGTGCAAATGTGAACTCCGTATGAATCCACCTCCAAGATGTAGTTGGGTTTTCGTCCAATACACCTTCAATTCACAAGGGTTTTCGTCCTTAGAATAAGTTGCAATAAAATTGCAGACCACATGCAAAGTTAACAAGCCAAAAGATGATCCAAATGATGTCAAAAACCTCTTATTTATACATGTTTTTCCTCTTTTCCCTCTTCCAGGCTGACATAGCAAAAAATATTATTATTTTTATTACTTTTTCCTTCAACAAGGCCAACCTTCTCAAGTGTTGGTGCTCAAAATCCATTTTGAATTCTTTTATCTCTGCCAGGGCTGACCTAGGCCAACTTAGGCCGACCACATTCAATTTTGGTGCTTCAAAAGTACTTTAAATTCACTTTTTTCTCCTTGGGCCGACCTCATAACTTGAACATGGCCAACTTGGAAATAAGGCCGACCTAATTCAAATCTTGGCGCTCAAAACGAATTATAAACCCTTTTTATTTTGGCCAACCCATTTTTCTATTGTCTTGGCCGACCTAGGGTTTCAAATTAAAGATTTAAAAACATTTTTATCTTTATTTCAAAACCTTATTTTCTCTTCCAAATGAGACGTTTTCCTATGAGAGAAATTTATTGTTATGCAAGAGATATACCACCATGATGAGAAAAATATGAAAAATTCATTTTCCACGATCAATTCTTCTACCAAAAATCTCGAGATGTCAAAATTAGTCCATCGGCTCTGCAAAAGTGATCACTCCAAAAATGGGGACATGACAGCCCCTATTCTTCTTCTTGCTCATGTTAACCTCCTTTGTTCCTCCTTTGTTTTCCCTACGCGCCTTCTCTTTTCTCTTGCCTTGTTTTACCCTTCCCAATACCACACCCTCTTTTCTTCCATGTGCCAAGACTGTATAGGGACATGGCTCGAGGTTTTAAACTTTCCCATCCAACAAGTGAGCATTTGAGTGCCAAAATGGAAGGGTGTCGAATGTGGTCTTCAATCAAAACAGCCTCTTCCTAGGAAAGAAGCAATTACACGACCAACCAAGGCCCTACAAAAACAACCAAAATTTGCACCAAAAAACAAAATATAAGGAAAATGCAATGGCTATGAACACAAATCAAATTGCTAGATGATGCTCCTATATCAAACCTCCTAGATAACAAAATTTGTGAACACCTGCTCACTACCAAAACTCAGCATTGCTGCAAGTTAAAAGCCATTTTGTTGCAAGTCGAACCCCGACCGATCAGCCTCAGCTGGGCTCAACCAAGTGGCACCTTCAATAGGTTTGTTCTTCCACTTAGCTAGATACTCTTTGTATGCCTTACCTCTAGTCTACTTAATCACTCTCAAATTGTAAGAGACCTTATTATGAAAGATTGAAAATGTAACCAAGTTTAAGATAAGATTTTCCTGCACCAAAAAACCCAATTCAACACACAATCAAATATGAAAGTATGATCAACCACTGGATAAATAATGAAAGGAGCTCCAAATAACTTTATTCATTCACTGCTGTTACAAAATCAGTCACTCAGAAATTCTGATCAGACCATTATACATCAAGTTTTCCTTATCAAAATGACATCCAATTGTCTCTTCCTTCAAGTAGGATCATGTACAAACACTTGGCAATTGATTCCAAGTCAAAGGTTGAACAAAATAGCCCTAGAAATGAAGATATAATTGATTGATATAAAATGACAGTTTGCTGTTCCAACTATTGAAAGTGTACTTTTCGCCCAGCCAATGCAAATATGCTTCCAAACCCTCAAATCTTCACTTCTAAGCCAAATGATGATGTTCCTATGCAATTTTCAACCCTTGGAATCTTTGTAGAATGTTCAAGAAGCCCCGAAACAAAATGAATATCTCGCTGTTATGAAATTTGAATCCCTGCAACATATAGAAAACTCACTCCAATGATGTAATAAGCCCAATTGCTACCTTGATAGTGATACCAATGGATCAAGGGCTTCAATACATCAATCAAATAGCTCCCAATACTTGTCTAAACCTGCTATATTAAGCTCAATGGTAGATATTAGAACAATATCACCTCACACATTGTATGGGGTCATCTCCATACATGAACAAGGGGTCATCACCTTGTTAATCAAACTAAAAATCGGAATTATCAGCTTAAAATCAATAAGAAAGAAAACATACCATAGCATCATATATTGCAAATTGATGTTCAAGTCCTCTATTTAACTCCCCAAGCATGGACGTCCTTCTTCATTGGCATTTTGAATTGTAGCTTGAATTCCACCAATGATGAGCAATGAACTTGAACAATATTGAATGTGTTACATCTAAAACACACTCATTTAAAACAATCTTTAATTGTTTAAATGAGATACATCTATTACATTTACAATTCTCACAACTTGCCTTGGCATCTCCCAACAACTTGAATGCAATCATTTAATATCCTTCAAAGCATTTAAAATCTTGATCCTTGACATAACCGACTAGATATTTGGCATTCAATTTATGAACTTGCATTTAAAATGCTCCTCTATACTTGCATTGATCCACAACTACCTCATGTGCATGCATTAAATGATGATATTTGCATTTGATTAAACCCTTGCCTTAGCCGATCACTAACCACTTCATGAAATGCATTAAATAAACCAATCTATCCAAATGCAAGCATTTAATAAAATAAATTTGCATTTAAAATAATTGTTTTTTAATATCTTTGACTTGGCGAATGCTCCAACCGTTGGCTCTCCTTTGAATGCACAAATATTATTTAAATTGCCTTTACTCTTTTCTAGCATCGATTCTTCTCATGACACAATAACCAATGGAAACGCCACCTCATAATACCAATCAATCAAATATGATAATCATTGGAATTTGCTTGGACCTATTCTTCATGGGCGAATCCTCTCCTTCAATGTTGGCTACAATAGATGACATTATAAAATAGGTCCCACCTGGAGTAACTCCTTATTCCACTTAAAACTCCATAAAAATAGATTAGAGAAAATGTAATTAAAGATTCCATTTTCCCTTTTATTCTATTATTTGAAAATTCAAATCAAATAATTGAAATACAATTTTAATATTGCATTTCCCATATAGCTCAATAACACACTAGTTGATCCAACTTTCCGGTTCTCCATGCATAGACATACACCAACTTTCCGGTTCTCCATGTATAGAAGCAAACTCAACTAGCAAATATAACTTAGCTCAAAATGGGGACATTACACAAATCCAAAATAGATTCAGTCTCTTCTCATTCCTTCTCCAGCAGTTACTCCATCTATTTCTCTGGCTGTGATTTCTCTTCCTCATTCCCCTATGAAGTATCTTCCTCATAGTATATGTACAGATCTACAACACTGAAAATTGGAGAAATGTCAAACCTTGCTAGTACCTCCAACTCATAGGCATTTGGTAAAAACTTCTTCAAAATATTGCAAGGCCCTATATTTTCTTTCATTTCAGCTTATTGTAGGCATTGCTCGGAAATCTTTCCTTCTGGAGATGTGCAAGCACCAAATCTCCTACTTCAAAATGCTTCTCTCTCCTCTTAGAATTTGCATGTTGTTTGTAAATTTGGCTGTTCCATTCTAGCTTCTCTCTTGCTTGTTTATGCAAATCTCACATGTACTCAACAAACTCCTCACCTCTAGTACTTTTCACATGATCTTTTGTATTAGCAAGTTCCCTTAATTCTAAAACACCTCTTGAAATGTACCCATACACAACTTGAAATCGAGTTTTACCTATACATTTGTTCACAGAATCATTGTAGGCAAACTCTACTTGTGGCAACACCAAATCCCATTGTTTAAGGCTAAGCTTCTCACCAACCAAGCACCTTAAAAAAATTCCCAAGCTCCTATTAACTACTGTGGCCTGCCCATCCATTTGTGAATGTTATGCATAGTTGAATTTTAGTTGTGTATTCAACTTCTTCCAAACAGTCCTCCAAAAATAACAAACTTGGTGTCACAGTCTAAAACTATGCTCTTGGGTAAACCATGCAGCCTAACAACCTCCATAAAGAAAAAATTTGCAATTTGCATGGCATCATTCGTCCTTCTACAAGCTATGAAATGTGTTGTTTTTTAGAATCTATCAACAACAACAAAGATTGAATCATTACCTTTTTGTATACTCAGTAACCCAATCACAAAGTCCATGTTGTATCATCCCATGGTTTCTCTAGTACTAGTAATGGCTGATACAGTCCCATGTTTTGACTTGTTCCTTTGGCATATTCTCAAACCGTACAGCCTTGAACGAATTTTCTAACTTTGCTGCTCATTCTTGACCAATAATACCTCTTGTTCAGCTGAGACAAAGTCTTATATACTTCAAAATGTCCAGCCAAATCACCACTACGCTTCTCCTTAATTAGGTTATTTCTCATTTATCCTTGTGGTATTAAAGCTACTATTCCTTGAATAGCAGCCTTTGTATGAAATAGTCCATCCATAGTGTCCTATCCACAATTGTAGGCTCACTACAAGCTGTCCAAGCATCCTTGAAATTAGGATCTTCCTTGTACAAATCCTTCATAATATCAAAACCAGCAACTTCAACCCTCATTTCAGTCAACAATGCTGGTCTTCTACTTAAGGCATCCACTACCTTGTTTGAGCTTCTGCTTCTATGCTTAAGCACAAAAGGTCCTTGTAGGAATTCCACACACTTCATATGCTATTGGTTTAACTTGCCTTGATTAGTGATAAACTGCAAAGCATGATGATCTATTTATATTACAAACTCCTTAGGAAGTAAGCAATGCAACCATTTCTTCATTGCTTGCACTATAGCATAAAACTCTTGATCGTAGACATAATACTTTCTCTTGGCATCATTAAGCTTTTCACTGAAATAATCTATGGGTCTTCCCTCTTTACTAGGAACTGCTCCAATGGTTGTCCTACTTGCATCACAATCTACCTGAAACACTTTTGTAAGGTCTCACAAGGCTAACACTAGCTCTTCGGTGACCTACAAAAGCTCAAAGCTCTTGCCTGTTGCCACTATCCATTTGAATTCCTTTTTATCCCCTCATGGTCTTGGTGATGGGTGCACAAATCCCAATAAAATTTTGGATAAACCTTTGGTAAAAACTTGCTAATCCATGAAAACTTCTAGCTTCGAACACACTAATAGGTGTAGGCCATTCCACTATTGCCCTTACCTTTTCCAGATCCATTTGCAGCCCCTTGTGAGAAATAACAAACCCCAAATAGACCAATTCTCCTTCATAAAGCTGCATCTTTCCAAATTAATCTGCAATTTCTCTTTGCTCGAGCCTTTGTAAAACCTGCCCAATATGTGACAAATGTTCCTCCTCGTTAAAAATTAGAATACTATCAAGGTAAGCAATCATCAATCTGCCCAAGAAAGGTCTCAACAACTCATTCATTACCCACATAAATGTAGTAGAGCATTCGTTAATCCGAAGGGCATTACTAACCATTCATACAGCCCCTCTTTGGTCTTAAATGTTGTTTTTCATCCATCCCCCTCACTTATCCTAATTTGATGATACACAATTTTTAAATCAATTTTGCTAAAATACTTAGCTTTCCCTAGGAAGTCCATAAGATCATCCATTATGGGTAAAGGAAACCAATACCTGATTGTTGTCTTGCTTATGGCTCAAAAGTTCATGCACATCCTCCATTCATCATCCTTCTTGGGTGCTAACAAAATTGGCACTATGCAAGGGCTAAGACTTTCCCTAATCAATCCTCTTTCTAACAACTCATACTTGCTTATTCACTTCTTCCTTCTCTACAAGAGTCAATCTATAAGCAGCCTTGTTGGGTAAGCTTGCTCTCGGGATTAAAATCTACACGGTGACTTATGCTCCTCATTGGTGCCAATCCTTCAAGCAACTCCTCGGATACAATTTGATCAGATTCTCCCAACATTGCCTTTGTTTCCAAAGGTATTTCATTGTTGATAGTTGTTGTTCCTACTTCCAACATCTTAGGAACCATTGCAAAACACAATTTCTCACGCTTGAACTCCTCCAAAAATTGTTTTCTTGACATTCTTGGACTATTCTCCACCTCTTCTTCCTAGGGTACCAACAAGTGAGAATATGTTTCCAACCATTCTTCTAGAAGGTATAAGTAATTGCCCTTCCATCATGGATAGCCTTCCAATCAAGTTGCCACAGTCTCTCTACAATCACATGACATGTGTCCATAGGCATAACATCACACATCTTCATATGTGTATATCCGAAAATTCACCAGGCATTGTTGGTCCACCAAAATCTTACGACATTTTGCAGCTATGATACTTATAAGGTGTTGGATGAGCCACCCCTTTCGGCCCCAATTTCTCCACCATTTCAATTGAAACTAATTTGTCTATGCTCCCACCATCAATTATCACCTTAAAGCATTTTCCATCTACCTTGCATACAATCCAAAATAGATTTCTCCTTTGAACAGATTCATTTTCCTTCTTTGTTCGCTTCAACAAAGTCCTCTTCATCGCAAGGGGGGCTTCCCCCTTCTTAGGTTCATCCGATTGACTAGTAAAAGTTACGAATTCCTCATCCTGTCTAGTATGAGATTTTCTTTATCAAATTAAAAGGGTTATAGAGACGCAGAAACCTATGTAACGAAGTGTGAGATAATTTAGCAATGAAAGTATTACTGGATCTTTTAAAGAGAGCTACTCAGTTCGCCACAACATTGTCTAATCAAGTTCATCAATGGTATCACAAGTTCAACCCACCTTGCACCGATTAAATTGAACTAAGAAGTATTTTCTTGAATGACTCCCATACTCTAAGATGAAACAAAAGCACATTACTATGTTGAAAGGCAAAGCAAGGAGAAATCAAGTCTATGCAACAATATGACTCAAGGTTTTCATTACTTCATAGCAAAATGAGCCACCAATGAATAGCACAAGGAATGGTTCAACGACATATTAATCCTTCCAATTAGAAGACAAATGAGCCACCATGCATATGAAACAAGAAGTTCTTAGTAAGTATCGATGGGAGTTGAAGTTAATGGTGACTTGGGAGAAGCTTAAAAAGTAAGACCAAGAATGGAAGTACAAATCACAAAAATGGCACTAAGGATTGAGCAGCTGACAAGCCCAAAATCGGAAGACTAGGAAATGGGCATGTGGTGCACCATTTATGACTTTAAAGACCATAAAAAGACAAACTACAAGCATTGCAAAAACAAGACAAGGTTGTTGTGTGTGATATGTGAGGATCAAGATTATATAGAGGTAGAGTGCCCGATGCTAAAAAGGATGAGGAAGATAATGGAGTGGTGTGTCATCTGCAGCTGCGACAAACACAACAATAAGAGTTGTGTTGTACCCATATGAAATTTTTCGTCTATACATACAAACACCCTACAAGTCATGTCAAAAAAACACCTCTCAAGCACCGTGTCGCCTTGTCATTATTTTCTAACCCCGCAGGTACAAGATATATCAAAGGAGATTGAAGGAAGGCCAGAATGAAGAGAAGTTTCAGAGAGCTAAAATGGCTACGGGCTATGAAAGATCATCAAGAAGCGAAGGTCAGAAGCGTCGAATTGAAGACCCAAACACTACAAAGGAACAGCGAAAGGCGCAGAGGAGAGACCCGGCAACTCAAAAATCAAATTTGAAAATTTCGAAAAATCAAAAAAAATTCAAAAATTTTCTAAGGCACAAAAGCGCGCCTAGGAGGAGAGAGAAAAAGAGCGTCTCAGTGGATATTTGCACACCAAGCGATGAAAGATGGTTTCGAAATTTTCTTCAAAAATGCAAGTCAAAAGACCACTTTCTCCAAGGAGCGCGCTCCAACTCCAAAGCGCTCCAACGTCAAAACGCTCCAAAATGAAGATGAAATTTCTAAGGCATGAAGGCATCCAAATCAAAATCAAAATTGCTCCCAAGTGCATTTGAAGCACTTTTACTCCGGTGCGCACTCCAAGGTCAAAACACTCCAAATTGAAAAGGCCAAAATTTGAAATGTTTTTCCAAAATTTTCTAAGGCAAAATTTTGGAGTGCTTGCCAAAGGGAAAAGGCGTCAAAAAGAACAAAAAAAATTGCCAAAAAGTGGCGTGCTTTTCACAAGGCACGCGCGCCAAGGGAGAAACGTGCCTCCCTTTAGGCGCCGGCACCCAAAACAAAGCTAAAACCTTCTAAAATTGGCCGACCTTCTTGGAGTCGAGTGCCCTTCTCTTCAATGACTCACACAAAAGCTATAAAAAGCATTTCAACTCCAAGTCTCACTTCATTCTTCCATTTTGCATGCCTAGGGCAAATAAAAGCACTCTTATTTTTAGAATAAAAGCAGATTTGAGGGTTTATAAAAGCAAAGCTTTATTTGTGAAGGCATTATTGCCATAGAGGCTTATATTTTTGAAGATTGGAGCTGGTTTTGCTTTGCTACAGCAAAGGAGAAGACATTTTTGTTCATTCCCAGCCATATAGAGGTGAATTTTGAAGATATTTCAAGGAAGAGCATCCATTTTTGTGCATCTAGAGGTCAAAATTCAAGAGATTTTTGAAGAAAATTTGTCACAAATTGCAAGGGCAGCATTGAAAAGGTCAAAATTCAGACTTTTTCATCAACTCTTTCTTCATTTTTGAGCAGATCCAGCCACCTTCTAGGGCACGTTTTTGACCTAAAAGTGTCATTTTTAGTGTTTTTGTGCTTTCCCAGCACCAAAAAACACTTCAAATCGACATTTGCATCCATTTCTAGGGGCAAAATTGAAGGAAAAACTCAGAACTTTCACTTTTCAAGACAAATTGTACACTTTTCCAAGAAATTCTGAGTTGGACAGCAAAGAAAAAGGTCTGATTTTTTTCGGACAGCAAGTTAAAACAGGTCTGATTTTGCATTTTCTAATGCAGGACAGCGAAGAAGAACACTTCTCCAAACCTCAAAGTCACCATGCAATATTCTTCCATCACTATTGAGGCCAAATCGGCAGTCATCCATGAATATTTATACGGCCGATCCGTGAAAGATTGTGTGGAGATCCTCATGTAGCAAAGATGTACCTTTTGGCTGAAATCACAGTAAATTTTGGTAAGGCTGAAAAGGAGTATACGGATCTATTGAAGACAATTGAAGATGCAAGTGTCATCCTGCAAATGAAGACTGTTCACCTCGATTCCATCATTATTCCAAGTGAGACTAAAGTTGATGAATTGGAGAAAAATCTCAATTCTTAGACTTGGCCAATTTTTTTTCAGTGTTTGAAGGAAAATCTATTTTGGGCAGCTAGAGGGATTTCCAAAGCAATTTCTATTTTGAGAACTGACTTTGTTTTTCAAAGATGAACTCAAATTGTAATAACATGCCAGTTTAGTTAGCTGAACTGCATGAGACTTATTTTATATTTTTAAATGCTAATAAGCTCGCATGCTTGCGTGCAGTATTAGGGTTAGGTTGGAGAGTATTAATTAACTCTTTATTTCTATTTCATTGCATCTTTTGTTTTAGGGTATAAATAAGTGTATTCTACACACTTAATTTCTTAATGGTAAATGTTGAAGCTTTTATTGCTCACATATTATTGTTCAACTGTGTTGCGTAGTTTAGTACTTTGAGAATGAATATATGCATTATCTTTGTGGAAGCTTTATGTTGTTGAGATTCAGAGCAAGTGTAAATGATTTTATGCTTAAACATTCGTCATTGATCTTCCTTTGTTCTTAGTGTTTGCTTTCAAATCAAATTGCCAATGTTCCTTTGATTTCTTTGAGCTCTAGATTTACTTAGAGAAATCAAAAGTATGCTTTTAGATTAGTTTTTCGTTTGCAATACTCAAAAAACTTCTTTAGGATTGCAGAAGATCTTGAATTGCTTTGTGCTCGTGCCTTGAGAAAACAAAAAAGATAGGTTAATTGTATTGTCTTCTTAAAATTTCTTGTCTGAGGGAGATTCCCCTCCTAATTCGAAGAACAATTCTACTGTACACGCTGTTTCGTTTAGAGCTGCACCGAAAGGTGCAAATTTAAATGCTAACAAGCTGCTCATGATTGAACAAGGCAAGAGAAGAACCCATTTGCAATCTCTATCAAATGACAACAATGGGAGATGTTAGAAAAAAGAGGACATGGTCGTAAATGTGGGTTTGGAGGGATGATTTATGGCTATAGAAGAGGAGGTTGTTATAGTAGTAGTGACCCTAACCATTTTTTGCAAGCTTGTCTTAAGTTCCTGGTTTGAAATTATTGCAAAGCAAAGTATCAAATAAATGGATGCCAATAGATGGTCAAGGATAGCATGGAACACAAGGTAAATCCATGAGCATGATCAGAACTAATCAACATCCCTTATGGGGGATTGTATGGAAACCCTTATGCGACAGGGTTACTGAAGAAGATGAAGGTAAGATTGCATGTGGAGTTGCAAATTGTGCCAAAATATTATTTAGAACTTGTTCAAAAGAAACAGTTTCTAAATGAAGTAGTGACAGTGATTAAAGAATTGTAGGATTGTATCGCTAAATCAAGATGTTGGTGTGAACGGGGGTATATTACCTAACTAGTTCCACATTAAGTCCTATTCACACTTGTCTAGTTAAGTTTACTTAGGGCATACTTAGGGTACGCTAAGGAAATTTATCTATTTGTGTCTGAAGTCATATGATTAAAACACTTGTCATAATCTTATGTTGTCCTATGTTTCACCTTGGCCTATATAACCAAGGGCTTCTCATAGTAATTTAACATTCTTGTATAATCATGTCTATTGTGTATTTGCATCCTTTGATAGAATAGAATTATTCTTTCATGTTGGGTCTCTCTTGTGCTTTCATTTAAGCTCCTAGATCTTAGGTGGCTACCTTCATAGCCAACTCTTATATGGTATCAAAGCTTGTAGGATTGCTTTATGTTAGTCTCTTTTCAGAGATCTAAGATGCAAATCTTAGTTGCTCTTGAAAAGTTGAGTATGCTCTTCTCATGAATCATATGATGACCTCGAGAATCAAAAAAACTCGATAGAAATACTAAATTTGGAAGGGTTTCTTCTTTCTCACTTTGTATTGCAGATTCATTTTGGAGCATGTTGGTGCAAATATGAGCTCACCATTGAGTTCAGGGTGTCCAAGAAAGTCAGCTTAGCCTTTTGACTTGTCCAAATTGGACGTTAGAGGCCAGATCTACAAGGGTTTGAAGTTGGGAGGTGGTTACCAGATCTAGGAAGTAGTTGCCTTTTTTTAGCATTTTTGGTCAAATCTAACCCTACCATCATGTCCAAACAGCCCAAGAACCTAAGGATCGACTGTCAATTCGTCAAAATCAAACACTTTTGTCCTAAGTCATCAAAAAATAATTCGGCTACCCCAACTGTACTATGAAGAATATTCCATAGAATATTCGCTAACACAGGGGAATCTTCTGCAAGCATCCTCAATGTATGGGCGTAGGCGTTTACCCATCAACTAATATTATTATTCGTTAGTCATTCTTATTTTTTTGCTGATTAATTTCTTTTTTATGTGGATTATTTAAAAAAATAATTATAAGAAAAGGGGCAAGGTACAGGGTATTGACAGGTTTGCAGACTACCAATTCTGTCAGCCTTTACACACATGGTACCATGTGGCACAGGCCCCCACCACCTACCGGTATCAGTTCTCCAACAATGGCCCCTAACACTCCCAGTCGGCAATATACACAAATCCAACAGCATCTACAAATTCGGGGTATATTCCACCCGCTAAACTGCCCTTCACACCAAAAACCACCATTACTCACCAAAAAGCAATTTGCCACTCCAAAACAGGAGGTTTCATCCTTCCAAATAACGATTTCCAATTTTTTAGGTGGTTTCTAGTGAAACTACAAGCGGTTTTGGAAACTCTCGGGTAATCTGAGAATATGTTGGTAGTTATTATTTTTCTAACTAATGACGTCATCGGCTTCCTGCCTCCAATCCAGCCTCCTGCTCCATTGCAACTTTGATTTTGACACCTGAACTTCAAAGACCTCGTTCTGGGTGATATGGGCTCCTTTTTGCAAGCAATTTTTTTTAATTTGGGGTAGAATTTCGCAGTGGTGCAATCAGTTTTTTATTTTGGTGTCTGGGTTTTCTAGAAATTACAGATTTTCGCAACTGTTGTTGAGCAATTATCATTTTAGGAACTTCTGAGGTTCCATTTGGGCTCATACGATAACATTTTTTTGTGCAATTTTTTTGAAAGTGCAAAATTTTTCATGTACTTCTTAGTGATGTAATCGAATTGATCTCATTCTGCATAAAAATTGTACTTTCAGTTTGTGGCCTAATTTAGCATTTGCAATGTACTAAGATCAAGACCCCTTTGCTGATTTAGCAAGTGGCTATTGTAATCACACTAAATATAAAGTGCCATAATCATATATTGTTGGGGACGATCTCACTGATTTAGTTACAGGAAGTGTACTTGAGTTGTTTCTTTTTTTGTATTCTAGTATATACATCATGAATCAAACCCAAACTGCTCCACTCACCTCATACAATTATCATGAGTGGAAAAAACAAATAAATACATCTAAAGAAAATGGGGTTATATCAGGTTGCAATGGGTACAAAACTTGAACCAACAACTATTGTGGAAAAGAGAAAGTGGTATAATAGATGTGTTGAAGCCTATGGAACATTATGCACATCTATTCTTCCTAATCTCCTTTTTTACATTAAGTCTTGCACTACATCAAATCAAATATGGACTACATTAGAAAGTTTATTTGGAAAGCAAGATACTATGAGAGATTTTAAATTAGAGAATGAACTCATTGGTTTGAATCCTAAAGACTTTGACAACATCCAAGACTTCTTCACCAAATTCAAATCACTTAAATTGCAATTGAAACAATGTGGTATTGAAAAAGAGGGCACTTAGTTGATTCTTTCCATTCTTGCCAAACTTGGTCTTGATTATTCAGTTTTTGTTTCTACATTCTATGCTACTATGGATGCTCTTGGTACTACATTCAAAATGCCTTCACTTGATGATTTTGCTACATCACTCACTAGGGAGTAGGCAAAGTTAGTACAAATGAGTACATTGAAGTCTTCAAAACAGCATGCTCTTATCGCTAATCAAAGCACAAAAGATCAAAAGGATTCAAATAGCAAAGCCAAGAAACATAAAAATGACTTCAAGAACAATGAGCAATCCAAGGAATCAAATAATACCCTTAAGTCCTTTTCCTCTATCAAAGGGGGACCATCTAAGGAGAGGTCCACGTGCATATTACAAAAAATTAGGACATGATGATCATAAGTGTTATGAAACAAGGATTGATAAGTTGACACACCTTCAAAAGCACGATATCCAATTGCTCTCATCAATGTCATCTAGTGCATCCTCTTCTTCGACAACATCATCATCCACATTGTCAAGGATAGCTAGAGTAGCAAATGGGATAGATAAGATGAAAGGAAAAGCACTCTTGGCAACTACAAGTCCTGAGTCAGGGAGATGGCTTCATGATTCTGGAGTCTCACATCATATGGCTTCATCACAAGGTATGTTCTCTTCATTTCAGCCTTGTACTTCACCACACATCTTGATGGGGAACAACACATATATGTGTGTTTGTGGGAAAGGATCTATTGACATGGTAGAAGACACTTTTCATGATGTACTTTGTGTTCCATCCTTCTCAACCAATCTCCTTTCCATCTATTAGATTGCACATAGTGGCATTGTTAAATGCACAAGACAACTAGGGGGAGGGGGGTTGTGAATCAATTGTATCAAAACAATGAACTCTCATAAACATAATCACATCCACATTTGTTCACTTAAGCCCTTATTTTGTTATGAAGATTAAACATGTAAAACAAATAATAGAAACCTAATCACATCAACACCATGCACAAGAGAACACCATATTTTTACGTGCAAAACCCTAAAAGGGAAAAACCACGGTGAGGATTAGTTCACAATATAAAGTAATATCATTACCGAATTACAAAGAGGCTCAATGCCCAAGGACTCACTGTCCAAAGAAATGCTCACTGCAATAGGCTCACTACCAAGAAGGGCTCACTGCCAAGAAAGGTTCACTGCCATAGGAGAAGGCTCACTGCCATGAACTGATATGGTAGCATCTATCACATGCCCGGGTTCAGTTCCAATGAAGCACAATCATCATCTTTGCAGCCTCTCTGAAAATTGTAGATGACTTCTGCTCACTGCATTAGGTCTTCTACCACATGAAAGTTCTTGCTACCTCTGATTCGAACTCACAACACACACATCACATCCTCATCTTCGCACTACCACACTACACACGAATCATTTACACTTATTTATATCACATATCAACCTTGAAACATTCACCAAGGTCGGCAACACACTCTGCAACCTTTGAAACAATCTCCAAGGTCGGCGAACATACACAATTCAAATTAGGTTTGGTCTTAAACATTCTTACGAGGCAAAGGAATAAAGGCAAAACATTTCACAGCTTAGCTTGGAACTAAATACATCTTCACACGCTTCCTCAATCCACGAAGCACATCCGCAATTAGTGTTAGCACCCAAGTCGGCCAAACTTGTGCAAACACCAAGAATACTTAGACACACGCTTCCAAGAACCCAACCATAACTTGCGGACCAGGCACAACACTTTAACACATTCTGGAGACATCCACGAACAACCTTAAATTACTTGAGAATCAACAAAATCATTCGCAACACTTTTCATCTGAAGAAGGTTCACTGTCTGCTCACAAACAACACTGTTGAATTCTGCTACACAATAACTTGTTTTCCGGAGCACCAAATCACAAATCCTTTGGAATGAAGATAGCTAAGGACCTTATAAACATGTCCTGAACCGCAACACTTGAAACCACTCTGCGGAGAAATGCGAAGCAAAGTACTTTCTCCCAGACACCTTTGCACAACCCAGAAACTCTGTCAATTACAATCTTCAAATTGGTGAACATAACTTCCACTGTATGGTGATCCGGACAACCAAATTATGGATTTAGCATCTTCAGCCACTTCTCTAAAACATATCCAAATCTCACACTCTGGTCTTCAACACAGAAGAAATGGGGAGCACAAACTCAGACAGTATCCTATAAGCCAGAATACTCTACAACACATTGTTTCCTCTAGAGAACAATTTTTTTCAAAAGCACTTGGAAATCCAGCAATAGGAACAGTATGCTAACATCGTCAACACCTCTATAAGGCATTCAAATCACTTTAACACAGCAACTCAATCAAACATACACAGCAATATCAAAAGACACAGTTGACACTAATGACAACACACACATGTTGACATCGATGACAACACCGATTAGCACATACTTGCAACAATCTCCCCCTTTGTCATTGATGGCAACATATGATGTGAAAAACCATCATGACACAATTCTGCACTGATCTCACTCTCTCCCTTTCTTTTATGCATCTTACTCTCCCTTTGTTTTTCACATGAACTCTCTCCCCCTTTGACATCAATGGCAAAGGGTGACACATCTTTTACAATCTCTCTCCCCCCTAAACAAGATACTGCACATACTTGCACTGATCTCAACTTCTCTAAACCATAATGTACCAAATCTTACTCCCCATGACTGTAACAATCTTCAATGCCTCTACCTGCTCCCCCTGAGAGGTAGCCTCCATTATCAGTCCAGGAAAGAGTGAATCCTGAATCACATTGGACTGACGCACTTCCTTGTGCATCTAGTTCATCAAGGGAGGGGCAATAACCCCTAACTTCTCCCGGAGATACTCATGTGTCCTTAGAAAGGGCTTTGGTGAATATGTCAGCAACTTGGTCTTTTGTAGGCACATACTCAAGGTTCACTTCTTTCTCTGCAACCTTCTCTCTCAGAAAGTGATATCTAATAGAAATATGCTTTGTCCTTGAATGCATCACTAGGTTCTTTGAAATGTTAATGGCACTTGTATTATCACAGAAAATAGGAATTGGATCATCATACTCAACTTTGATATCCTTCAGGGTTTGTCTCATCCATAGCACTTGTGTACAACATGATGCTACTGCAATAGACACGGCCTCTATAGTAGATAAGGAAACTGAATCCTGCTTCTTGCTTTGCCATGACACAGCTTTGTCTCCAAGGAAGAACGCACCACCACTTGTACTTTTCCTGTCATGTATTCTTCAACAGCTCTACTTATCAATACACCTTTGCTCTTATTACCAATGATCTGGTCTTTAGTGTGATGCTTCTACACAAACCTAGTAGTCTTAGGAATTCTTTCCAGATCTTCTTCAACCTGCACTTTCTTTTCTTTATCTTTTTCTTCTTTACTACAAGAAGACTCATCTGATTCATATCCACTATCTCTGATTTCAACTGTAGATTCTCAAACATCTCCAATGAAAACTGCTCTATACTGGAAACAACTGTGTTCTGTCAACCCGAACTTCTGCTACTCATTACTCTCAAGTCAATTATCAAAATTAGACAAAATTCTGGATGTAGATATAACCAATGATCAATAACTATATGCCAGAACCGCAGAGTAATATCTTCAATAACGGACCAATGCGGACCAAATTACTGGAACACTATAACTTGATTTTACCAAATAGATACTTCGCCAAAATTTCATAACATGTCTTCTTTCCTGATCAAATCTTCTTGTATAGCAGACTTCTTAATCTGCACAACTCTTCCTTTATCTTTTACAATCACAGTCTTTGTCTTGACTTAAACCTTTGTTGCTAATCCTTAACCTTGTCTCTTTGTGCTAAGGCATCAGCACCAATCCTTTGGCAGGGGAGAAAAGATTTCCAATAAGACTCCCCCTGAGCCAAAGCTCTGATCTTAGTTCCCAGAGGGGACATCTACACTAGATGCTGGTACAGGCTCATCCTTATCCTCTATTACAGCCTTCTTTATCCAAATCTTATTCATCTCCTCCTTAGTCTCTGTCGGATCAACCGTTTGTACTGATTTGTTCTTCTCTACCGGATTATCCTTCTTCATGCTTTTGCTTCTACAAAACTTAGAGGTATGTCCAGATCCATTGCAATTGTGGCACACAACATTTCTCTGACTCGTACTTCTTTCATTCATTTTGGATCTGCATTGGTTAGCTTTATGTCCAAGTTTCTTGCATGTATATTGTATAACAGTAGTCACTGAAAGATCTAACTATCTTATCCTTACCATAGCCATTTCTCACTAGACTTCTACACTCATTAGCTCTATGTCCCATCTTATAGCATGCATAACACCTAATAGAGTTCTGACTCACTTTACTTCTGCATGTAGCAGCTCTATGACCAACTTTATTGCATGTGAAACATTTACCTTTGAAAGATTGAGCATTCCTTCCATTGTTATAGCCATTTCTTATCTGACTTCTACATTCACTAGCTCTATGACCAACTCTCTTGCATGTAAAGCATTGACCGGAGAAGGATGGGACATTTTGATCCATTCTACTCCTACATTGAGTAGCCTTATGACCGAATTTATTACATGAATAACAATAACCATTGAAAGCTGGGTACCTTTGAGCATTTGGTTGCCTGACCGATGGTCTTCTAGGTCTATTTCTTTGATTCCGGATCTGCTTTCTTTTGTCCTTGTTCTCAGCATTCACTGCTTGTCCTGATTTGAAACTTTCACCTTTTTCAAATCCCAAACCTTCTTTGTCATCAGGGCTCTTCTGACTAGCAATCATCTCACCAAGCTTTGTAGAACTTATCTTGAACTTTTCTTCATAGTTTTTTGCCTTCTCCAAATCTGACTTCAGATTCACAACTTCTTTTTCAACCTTTTCACATTCTTCAGATTCGTCTTTCATTATTAGATTTAGATATTCTTCAACTTTTGCCTTTTCTTCAACTTGCACCTTCAAATCATTCAAGGTTTCATTTGCTGATATTAATTGTTCATTAATCTCCTTATGCTTTTCTTTAAATTTCTTGACTTGCTCTCTTAATTTTCTAATGCATTCATTTGCTTCCTTGACATTTTCCTTCAAACCCCGGTTTTCCTCTTCAGTTCTTTCAAGGTCTTCAAGAGCAACCTTGAGTTCTTCACTACTGACAAACATGCATTCATCTTCTGAAGATCCATCAAACAGGGAAACAACCTTCTTGTGCGTCATCCCAAATCTACCTCAAGTTGTTAGGCTTTCTTCCAAGAAACCCTCACTCTGATACCAATTGTTGAATGCACAAGACAACTAAGAGGGGTGGGGGGGGTGAATCAATTGTATCAAAACCTTAAACTCTCATAAACATAATCATATCCACATTTGTTCACTTAAGCCCTTATTTTGTTATGAAGATTAAAAATGTAAAACAGATAACAAAAACCTAATCACATCAGCACCATGCACAAGAGAACACCAAATTTTTACGTGGAAAACCCTAAAAGGGAAAAACCACGGTGAGGATTAGCTCACGATATAAAGTAATATCAATACCGAATTACAAAGAGGCTCAATGCCAAAAGGGCTCACTGCCCAACGACTCCCTATCCAAAGAAATGTTCACTGCAAAGAAGGGCTCAGTGCCATAGGAGAAGGCTCCTTGCCATGAACTGATATGGTAGCATCTATCACATGCCTGGGTTCAGTTCCAATGAAGCACAACCATGATCATCTTTGTAGCCTCTCTGAAAATTGTAGATGACTTCTGCTCACTCCATTAGGTCTTCTACCACATGAAAGTTCTTGCTACCTCTGAATCGAACACACAACACACACATCTCATCCTCATCTTCGCACTACCACACTACACACGAATCATTTACACTTATTTGTATCACTCATCAACCTTGAAATATTCACTAAGGTCAGCAACACACTCTACAACCTTTGGAATAATCTCCAAGGTCGGCAAACATACACAATTCAAATTAGGTCTAGTCTTAAACATTCTTGCGAGGCAAAGGAATAAAAGCAAAACATTTCACAGCTTAGCTTGGACCTAAATTGTAATGTTCCATTTTTGGCGCATTGATTATTGGGACAATTTTGGCTTGTTCTTAGTCTCTTAGTGGCTATCCGGCTTTGTTGGGAGAACTCCAATGTTCTTGGAGTGGCAACAGATCAGTTTTACAGAGCAATTGGTTATGGCTTTGAGCTCAGATGGTGTTCAAGATCGCAGTGATGCTTTCTAATGTTTGATCAGGTTCCCGGTTTGCTCTCCAAGATTCTTGGAGAGGCCATCTATTTTAGAAAGTCGCCCGGAAGGCATCATTCATCTTCCCAAACATCAAGGAGTATGTTGGTATGCTTAATTTTGCAGTTTGATGATATTTAGGATTTTCTGTAAAATCAGTTGATTTAATGAGCTAAACAATTAATTATTGCAATTAAGTTAAAAAAGGTTGGGAAATGTTCATTTAACACTTAAGTGTTATAGCTCGTTGGAAAGGGGATGAAAAGTTTTAAATCATGGATGCATCATATTGGGACCTCGCTAATCAAATATTTCATTTATTTTGATAAAGGGGTCTTTGGAGCTAAAAATGAGCTTTTAATTAAAAAGGTGACTCTAAGTTGTGCACACATAATGAATTATTTTTTATATTTTGAGGAGAAATATAAAGGGATAAAGGAAATAATATTTTATTTCCCTCAAAAAGTTATAAAAGGAGGAGATGGGCTCATTGTTTGAACATGCTTGGATTTGGTAAGGAAATATTGTTGGGATTGAACCAGAGAGTTCTTCCATATTCTTTTGAGGACGAAAACCCTCTTGAGGTTTGGTGTGATTTCATACAGGGATCACCATTGTGCTGTAGGTGGATTGGTAGAAAGCTCATACAGAGTTTGCCATGGAGCTGATTGGAGTTAAAAGATTTTGATGAGTTTTGGATTGCGATTCAGTTTAATGTCTTTGTGATCAGTTGTTGTTGTTTTGAAGTGGTTTGGATCTCTTTTCTGTATTTTGGTGTTGGTGTCTTAGTAGGCCGTACATGTGCAAGTCTGGGTGATTTTGATGAAGAAAATTATTATGATTGCCATGATTCACAAATCTGATTGGGAATTCATTTGTTGTGTTAAGACATTCCATTGAGATTGATTTTTATTTAATTCTAGGCTGCAATGAAATGTTTTGTATGGTACTATACCTCCATGGTGCCGTACATGCCTGCAGGGATGATTTGCATGCAAAAAAATAATATGTTTATAATCCTTGCAAAGTATGTTAGGAATTCCATTGTCATCCCTTGGTGCTCCTTTCAAGACAGATTTGATGAAGTTTGATTAAGATTTGTGACTGCTGTTTGTATTTCTTCCTTTCCATGGCCGTACCATCCATATGGTGATTTGTACTCAATTAAAAAAAATGCTTGCATCTTTGGCTATTGTGCTTATTGGGAGTTGATCTTCATGTCTAAGTGTTCCCTTTGAGCCTGATTTTAAGATATTCTGGGCAGTTTTAAGAAATCTGTGATCAGATTACATCATTCTGGGCCGTACAGTACTGTGTATGGGTGACTGATTTTGTGTTGCAGAACTAACTCTGGATTTCAGTCCTTTTGATGCAAGTGGTAGTGGTATGGAGTGTCATTTATAATGGCAATGATGGAGGAACTTATCTTGTTCACCTTGTACTTGTTTTCTGAGTTGGACAGCCATAAATCTCCAGGGCATATTGAAAAGGCAGAGTTCAAATGATCAGCATAGCATGCATTGTCTAATATCTTTCGGCACTTAGATATTAAGTATGATAACAATCTTTGTTTGTAGGGTTGTGTGAGGCAAGGCCAATTGGATAATGTTATCATGTTCTTTATATTCCTTTCATCATTGTAAATTCACAGCTGATAGTATTGTAATCATTTCCTTTCTTGTATCTCACATAATAACCCCTGGATGTTTCAACCGCCAGTGTGGAGAAAGAATCCTTCTTTATTTGATATCACCCACTGGAAAGTGAAGTATTCCCACTGAACAAGTGTATGGCATTGTAATATTTCTTTCTTGTTCTTTACCCACTGAAAAGTGGTGAATCCCCACATCTTGTGGATGCCCACCGCAACGAAAGAATTGTAATATCTTGTTGCATAGTTGCTTATTGTAAGCCAATCACTGTATGCTCTCACCTTGCCCATCCTGGGATCTGGGTGATCAGAAAGTGTGAGGCATTTAGTTGGTTGATGCAAATTTGATGCTAACACTGTCATATCATTGTATGAGATTTTGAAAAAAATTGGGGTAGCATCTTACATAAATACATCTTCACACGCTTCCTCAATCCACGAAGCACATCCGCAATTAGTGTTAGCACCCAAGTCGGCCAAACTTGTGCAAACACCAAGAATACTTAGACACACGCTTCCAAGAACACAACCATAACTTGCAGACCAAGCACAGCACTTTAACACATTCTGGAGACATCCACGAACAACCTTAAATCACTTGAGAATCAACAAAACATTCGCAACACTTTTCATCTGAAGAAGGTTCACTGTCGAATTCCGCTACACAATAACTTGCTTTCCGGAGCACCAAATCACAAATCCTTTGATATGAAGATAGCTAAGGACCTTATAAACATATGTCCAGAACTGCAACACCTGAAACCACTCTGCGGAGCAAAATACTTTCTCCCAAGACACCTTTGCTCAACCCAGAAACTCTATCAATTACAGTCTTCAAACTGGTTAACATAACTTCCACTGTACGGTGATCCGAACAACCAAATTATGGATTTACCATCTTCAACCACTTCTCTAAAACATATCCAAATCTCACTCCGGTCTTCAACACGGAAGAAATGCGAAGCAAAAACTCAGACAGTATCCTATAAGCCAGAATACTCTACAACACATTGTTTCCTCTAGAGAGCAAATTTTCTCAAAAGCACTTGGAAATCCAGCAATAGGAACAATATGCTAACATCATCAACACCTCTATAAGGCATTCAAATCACTTTAACATAGCAACTCAATCAAATAGCAACAACGATATCAGAAGACACAGTTGACACTAATGACAACACACACATGTTGACATCAATGACAACACCGATTAGCACATACTTGCAACATGTACAGGCAAGACTAAAACATTGAGTTCACACCTGATTCAATGATTATTAGGCACTTGGAGAGTAGAGAGATCATTGTTGTTGGGATGGTTGATCATGCATCTCACTTGTACACTTTTTCCCATTTTGCCCCTGATGATGTTGCACTTCCATTGACTGATATTCACACGCATGCATCAAGTCTGCATCATATTCATAAGGAGAAGTTTGGTCACTTGAACCTTGGAGTTCTTGAGACTTGTGTTGAGCTTCCATCTCCTCCACCTCTTGCTTCTTCAAAGATCAACATTTTCATGGCTTCCTCTACTTCAATTAAGCAAGATCATTCTAATCTTTCAAATTTATCTTTGTGGGATGACTTCTTAATAGGTATATCATATTTGTTTTCTGAGTCTCATATTACAGATTTGGAGGACACACTTGAGGATATTCATTTCCTCTTTGATGGCAATTACAACACAATTGCTATCTCATCACCTTTGTCTTTGGAGATTGTTCTTCATGAGTGTACACAAGTTTTTGGATTGGTTACACCTCATTGCATTGTGACATCCTTCAATTCTGACATGTGGACATTTGAGCAATTTTCAGAGGCACACATCATGAGATTTCTTCCCTCATCTCTCTAGTTGGAGATGGAGTTTCTTCTACATACGCCACTAGATCGATTTCTTCCCAAGGGGAGAAATATTGTTTGCAAGTTTTGGACACTCTTCAACATTCGTCTTTCGAGCATTCACCATTGGCACGGGAACTGCTTTGGGGGAGGGGGGGGAGGGGGCGATCTATCATCTCACTCTTTCTCTGCTATGAGTGGTGGGGGGGGGGGGGAGGGTTATTGATTGTATATTTGTGTTGGATGTAGTCCTTGGGGGTCATATTGACTTCTCCTTCCATCACATCTTTCATGTTTTCTCTCTTTTGGAGAGGGATTTTTTCCTACGGTTTTTTCTCCTTTACTCCATTTGTGAGAAATTTTTTGTACATGGGTACCTAACATGGCCTTGTAGTCGGTACCCATCCATCATTGCATCACTTGCATATTTTCTCATTCTCCCTAAGTTGCACTTATGGAGGGCTATTGTTGTGAACGAGGTATATTACCTAACTAGTTCCACATTAGGTCCTATTCACACTTGTCTAGTTAAGTTTACTTAGGGCATACTTAGGATACACTAAGGATAGTTATCTCTTTGTGTCTCAAGTCATATGATTAAGACACAAGTCATAATCTTATGTTGTCCTATGTTTCACCTTGGCCTATATAACCAAGGGCTAGTCATTGTAATTTAACATTCATGTATAATCATGTATATTGTGTATTTGCATCCTTTGATAGATTAGAATTATTCTTTCATGTTGGATCTCTCTTATGCTTTCATTGAAGCTCATAAATCTTAGGTGGCTACCTTGATAGCCAACTCTTACACAAGACAGGTAGCAAGAGAGGGGCTAACACAAATTTGAGGAGAGATTAAGGCAATGGACTGGGAAAGCTAAAAGCTATAGTAGTGCGACTACAACAAGATGGAATTCTGAAAGCCTTAAAAAAAATTAGACAAGATGACTAATATGGGGTACAATAAGGAGTTGAGTATCGAAGCAATGATCAATGGGTATGATGTGAAGGACATTCTTACCGACACAAGCGCCAAGGTGAATGTGCTAACCAAGTATGCATGGGTCGCAATGGGAATGTCCTCCATTGAGACTGTCCCCTCATATCTTGTAAGTGGCTAACAAGATATAGGAACAGCCATTGGGCATATTAAAGGATGCAAGAGTTGAAATTCTAGGTGTGAAATTCACCACAAATTTTGAAGTAACAGAATTAGAAAGGAAGAATAGCTACTCAGAATTACTGATAAGACTACTGGTCTGTACAAGGATCGAATAGACTCCATGCCAACAAGGCTCGCAACTTAAGAAACCACTTTCAGTGAAGGAAGAAGTTTCGGGACAGAGACAGATGCTTGGATGTTAAAGAATGTTTAAGATGCTATGGGACATTTTAAAGCAGAGTTTGATAAATGGGAAGACTAAGAAAAAGCAATGTTTCTAGTTTCTATGTGAAACTAACAGTTTTAGACAAGTCACAGTTTCATCAGTGCCCATTTCATCCAGCAAGTGGCAGTTTTGCAATCAATCCCTGATAACAAACACTAGTTTCGTTATGCAACAGAAAATGGCCCATTGTATTCCAATTTCCTCAATTGATTGAAATCCTTTGACTTCTGAATTTTTTGTTATTGATTGTAAAGCATAAATAGATTGTTGTATACATGAATAAGTAATTGTATCGGGTTGTAATTAAGATTAGAAGTGAACTCTAATGAATTCATAGTTCCGATAGACTGTTTTAGGCAATTTCAGAAATGGGAGGTGTTTAGAGAGTTTACAAGAGATCTTAGGGACTTATAAGTAAGATTCAAGCTGGTTGTGTGCCCAAGGTGACTAAGAGTTGCATTACCATTGGAGGCAGTGATAAAGTGACTGTTTTGGCTCACATTTTTTTGGAGTTTTCTGCCAGAATTCAGGTTCTCTAGGGTAAATCTTTGTTGTCTTCAATTGTGTGATTGATTACTTTCGTTTCCTTGCTAACTCTAAGATTAATACATTACTTAAAAAGTCAGTCATTCATGTTCTTCATTTAGATCTGTTGTTGATGAACTATCTATGGAATCCCCATCATAGTTTTCCGATCAAGTTTGGTACCAGGGCAAATTCTATTATTGTGGAAGTTGGTGTGAGTAATTTTTCAGGTTCATGCTGTAATGTCCCCAATTGGCGCTTAGCCAAGTCATGAACAATTAGCCTATTTCCGAGTTTTGCCATAGGCTGATTGGTGTGCAAGGGAGAACTCCAAAGTTATTGGAGAGCACTAGATCAGCCTTGTAAAGCGATTGCTCATGGTTTTGAGTTCAATTGGTTAGATGGAGCCTTTTGAGGCTTTCAGAATTGATTTCTGACCTTTTGGGAGCTCTCCAGACTTCTTGGAGGAGCAGGCTATTTTTATAAAGTCACTCGGTTGCCTCCGATCATCATCCCAAGTCTTCAATATCCTGTTGGTATGATCAGAATTGCAAAATTATATCATTTTGGAGCTTTCTGCAACTCGGTTATATTATTGAGTTATTAATTTAATTATTCACTTAGGTTGCCTAATGTTGAGAATATTAAAAAAAAACTTAGTGTAATAGTTCATTTTAAAGGTTTTGAAAAGTTATTTCAAGTGGACGCCTAGAATAGGGGCCTTCACATATGGAAAATTATTATTATTCTTCAAAAAGGTGAATGTGCTCCATAAAGTTATTTATTTATTTTCAAAAAGGAGTTTTTGGAGCAAAAGGGGGCTAACTAATATTTTATTGCTCCAGGAAAGTTATAAAAGGAGGTTGAGGGCTCATTGAGATGGTTGTTGATGAATTTGGTTTTGCTTCTACAATTTGGAGAGAACATATGTTCTTCTCAAATCCCTGGAGGACGAAAACCCTCTCAAGATTATTAGTTTCGGTGGTGAAAGATTCTCCCTAGGTAGTTGTGTTGGTTTCATACAAAAATCACACCTATGCTGCAATGGAGTTTGATGTTTGCTGGTTTGATGAGATTTTGGTGATAAGTTTGGAGTGTTGTTAGGAGAGTAGATGATTTGCCAATTTTGATCTGATGAATGAGTTTGATTTCTTCAAATTGCTGGTCGTACTTCTTGTGAATAAACTTGCAGGGTCGTACCATCATTTCCTTGTGCTGGCGTGAGCAAGATTGGGTAAAGCGCTGCACAAAACATGGTCAAAATTGCTTGAGAAAGGGGCGCAAGTCATGTCTCAATCTAACCGCTTAGTTTGATGAAAAGATTGGTTTCTGGTTGGCATTTTAATGAGGCAGTACAGCTCCTTGATAGGTTGTTCATACAGTAGGCGTGGGGGTTTTCAGAGTTAAATCGCTGCCCTTTCTATTTGATGATTGCTTGTATAGTGGCGCCTAACCCTCTTCTACATATTGACATCAGTTTTGGGTTGTATTTCCATCAAATTGGGATTTTTATATGTGTTCTTGAATGCTGGTCTAGGGTTTACAATATTGCAGAATTTATATTAGATCAGTATTGACAGTGTTTTTCAGTGTGTTACAGAGTATTCTGAGGCTTCATTCTTTATCTACATCAACAAAGTTTTAGTGGGTATGACTTATTTGTGATATTTGGTGGTTTTGATGATTGCATACTGCTGTTAGGATTTCAATCTGAGTTTGCAGAAAACACAGTGTGTTTTCAGTGATATGTTCAATGTGCTTTCAGCATGTTTAAGGCCTACATCATCAACTATGGTGATAGAGCTTCAGTGGGTATGTTTCCTTGTGATGATTTCGAGTGTTTCTAATGCTTCTACTTCATGATTTTATGCTACAGCAGTGTTAATCTATTTGCAATCAGATTTATGAAGAGTATTATTGCAGCCTTTAATGTTTGTAATATTTCTTTATCTGCAATAATTCTATGTTTGTAATACCCAAATGGTAGTATTGCCTGAAGCTTACATGTTTGTGCATTTCATATTGTAATATCGGACAGTTTACCACCAATAATCTATAGCATTCATGTTAGCTTGTTTGGCATGCACACTCTACCAGTGGCTTTGCATTATTCACGTCCACTGAATAAGCATCGATAGGTCAGCTTGCCACCTAGTGTGATTCATTCTATATTGCATCATGCACTCCACTGAACAAGCGTAGATGTGGTCGGCTCAGCCGCCTAGTGCATGCATATTTGTGCCTTTGCATATAACACACTCCGCTAAATAAGTGTGGCATGTGGTTGTCGTGGACGCCTGATGTGTTTGTGAACATTTAGCATTGCATCCTCATTCGGTAGCAGTTTAATTAGTGAAGTGTGATCATGCGCACTGTATGCTCTCACCTTGCCCTTCCTAGGATCTTGGTGATCAAAAAGTGTTGAAGAGTTTGCATATTTGCATATTGTTTATTGCTGAAAATCTTAAAAAAAAAACTAGGGCGGTTATTACGCATGCCCACAACAAGAGCAAATAGAGAAGATTTGTTGCCCTTGCAAAGAGATATTGAATCCTGTAATTGGAAAAGAGAACTAAGAAGCATGGCAAGAGAAGAGGAATTCCTTGATGAAGAAGCAAGGTTCCTCAAGCTAGAAGTCAATGTTGCAAGTATATCTCAATAAATGAAGACAATGAGAGGGATCATGGAGGCTCTCATGGAGAAAATATGTTCTTCAAAAGGCACATAGAGGTGGGGGAAAGCCCACTCTGATGAAAACGAAGAGTCTTCACGTGGTGAGACAAGACTACCAAGAGTGCTTCAATTCAAGGCTGAGGGAAAGATTGAGGTTCCTTGTTACGAAGGATATGTGGATACAGAGAAGCTTGGCCATCGGTTGGTTCAATTGGAAGTATATTTTATTATGTCTTCTCTTGCTTTCGAACAAAAGAATTTCTTTTCTAGATTGAGATTAGCAATGCATGCTTTAAATTGGTTTGAAAGTCTCTTGTATTCTATGACTTTAAGACAACGAGCTCCTATTAGCCCCTAGTGATTAAGAAGCAATTTTACCCAATTTGCCATAGCGATAGGAAATGTATAAAGTGGCAATTTTTGAAACAAAAAGATGGGCAAAGTGTGCAAGACTACTCTAGTTAATTTCATATAAGGGCAGTCCAAATGAAGAAAGATGTGCAAGAGAGGAGGTGTTGTTTAAATACATCAAGGGCCTTCACAACCAGCTTCAAAAGCCAATATTGGTCTCTAAACCAGTGAACATTGACAAAGCATGTGCGCATACTCACTACCTTGAAGTAGACAGTCCTCCATCCTCTCCAAGGGTAAATGGAGCCACCACCAAGACAAAGAAGGTAAATGCTAATAGCACAAAGAAGAAATCTGCAAAACATCGTGAGCATTATAATGCGGATGGTCATACAATTTCCTCTCTTTAGAAGCTAGATCTAGAGAAGTGCCTTATCAGAAAGGTAAGGAAAGTAAAAGACCTATGTGCCTATGGTAAATGAAGAGGGAAAGATAAAGGAAATTGAATGTAGTTCGGAGGTGGATTCTAGACTAACTTGCACTAAAAATAAGGTTAATTTTAATTTGTTGGCACAAGAAGAATGGGAGCAATCAAAATTGTTTAGTATTAAGATTCACGTCAAGAATGTTAAAGTTGATGCATTTTTCTATTCATGTTTTCAAGATTTAGTTCAAAAATTTGGTCTAGAAACTTATTAATGCCCCAAGCCTTATGTGTTGGAATGGATCAAAGAAGGTGCCGATTTGCTTGTGAGTAGTTAATTGTTGGCACAAAAAGAATGGGAGCAATCAAAATTGTTTAGTATTAAGATTCAAGTCAAGAATGTTAAAGTTGATGCATTTTTCCATTCATGTTTGCAAACTAACCTTACATCTCAAGATTTGGTTGGAAAATTTGGTCTAGAAACTTATCAACACCCCAAGCCTTATGTGGTGGAATGGATCAAAGAAGGTGCTGATTTGCTTGTGAGTAGACAATGTAGACTGAAGCTTACTATTAACCCCAAGTTTTTGATGAAGTAGTTGAGGATGTTGTGCCTTTAGATGTGGGTGGAATTGTGTTTGGCAGCCCCTACATGTATAACAGGGAAGTTGTCTATTACATATAAGCAAACATGTACTACTTGATCAAAGGTGGGCAAAGCTTCATATTGTTTGCTTACAAAGGCAAGAAGAAGCAACCTAGAGTCCTGAATCTTCATGTACGGACAGTTGATCTATAGATTGTTCTTATAAATTTTGGGTATGACTTGGAAAATTGTGTCCTTGAGGTGTTGTCATTGGTTGATTCAAGCTTCTGAGATGTGCTTCATGAAAAAAATTGTTTCAGAAGTGTGGCCTTCCCCTATTAAGAAAAATTCATGTGATCAATGTTGGGTTATGGTTTTATAAGGTTCTCTAGGATAATTGTTTGCATATAGGTTTCAAGGTTTTATTTGGGTGCTACTCCTATCGGAACCACATTCTTATTGTTACAATGGAGCTCAAATTTTCCTAAACATTTCTAAGGTTTTTAAGGCAGTGATCTTGAGGTATAAGGAGTTATGTTCATTACTCAAAAAGTGTCACAAGTCTTATAGGAATGTGACACATTTATCAAGGATATACAAGCTAGATGCCCAAAATCCTTATCGAAAATGGATAGTTAAATATTGTAGGAGAAATGTTGGCGACAAAAATTTACCAAGGCATGAATATCAACAAGATGCATTCACCAATAACCAAGAGGAGGCATCCATCACAAATCAGCGATAGCCCTAGGGAAGAGGATCGCTTGACAAGAGAAAAAAGGCCTAAGTCATGGGTATCACAATTTGTGATGAGATAGTGGATGAGAACTAAGAACCACTTAGGGCCCCATGTGCCAATATCACAAAAACAAAGCCACGTGGTGAAAGTGGCTAGATGATTCTCACATGTGGCAAAACAACAACAACCTTCGACTCCTATAAATATGCCTTGCCATTTGTAGGGAGGATGACAAGAGATGGAGAGAAGAAGAGAGAGAAGAGGGATGGTAGAGGGATGATCAAAGACATCTTCCGAATGGGACGCCTTTAGCATGGAGTTTTCATTGTTAAGCTAAGGGGGGGAATATTGTCAATTGGTGTTGATATTTAAGCCTAAGGACATGGGTGGGAAATGATATGCTAAGGTATGACACTATTAGCCATGATGTACTCTTATTGATGATAAATATAAGATACAATATTGTACCAAGCTATCTAATATTTCATCTATGTAATAATGCTAACTGCTAATCTTTTACTTAATTGATGTAGTCGAACCAAGCCTGGTTCTTACTATAAGCTTTGTGGAATGCTAGGACATTAGCAATACTAGATTGCATAGGAAAGAGAGTCACCACTCCTCAATCCAACCTCCAAGTACTAAGCGATCATGATCATGGGTTCCTACCCCTTCCTTGCCTTTCGCATGCTTAGGGCCAATACAACTTCTGCCTTTCCTAAATGCCCTTTTGCCTTCTATCCTCACCACACAAATCTACTTTGGATCTATCATGATTAAGCATTTTGCCTACTGTCCTCACCATGCAAGTCTACTTCAAATCTAACATGGCTAAACATTTTAAGTTAGATCCTGTAGTGCTTTTTGGCAAAAGTTGTTCCACTAGACAAGCATAGGGTCCAGATTCTATGAACATTACAACTTGATTCATAATGTTGGCACAACAACATTTGAGCATTTGGGTTTGCATAGATCCCATAGCACTTTTTGGAAGGAGTTGTGTAATGTCCCCATTTTTTGGAGTGATCACTAGTGACCTAATGCTCTATTTTCCACACTTCGGGAAATCTATGTGGGCAACTTGGAGTAAGGATGTGTTTGATTTCATTTCATACATTTTTGGCGACAAAGAGGAAGTTAAAACCAAGATAAAGTTACCTTGCAGTCGGCCTAGTGAAAGATCACTAAATAAATCAAGAATGCTAAGTTGGGTCGGCCCAAAAGTGGGTTTACTTGTGCACCAAGACGACATAAGTCAAGTCAGCCTCTTTGAGAGGTAAAAACAATAAAAATTTGATAAAATATTGCCTAGGTCAGCCAGATTAAAAGGGCAAAGAAAACATGTATAAAAACAAGTTGTTCTGGATCATTTCAATCATCATTCAAGCTTGACATTTATTCCTTTGGGTCTGCACGAGAAGCATATTCCAAGGACGAAAACCCTTGAGAATATAGGTGAATTGGACGAAAACCTAATTCATCTTGGGAAGACTTCATAACAGAGGTCTACTTGCACTTCATTGGAGATTTACGAAGTTTTTGTGTAGATTGCTGTTTAATATGAAAAGGGGAATGACGGGGTTGTTGTTTTGGTTTGAATCCTCCTTTCCACATAAACATTCCAAGGGCTTTTCAACCAAGTGCTTCTCCTATCAAGAGGAGAGTCAACTATCAGATTTGAGTTGCCACTTGGTTTTATGCTGGGAAATTCAGATATGATCACACAAGATTGCTAATTAATGATTTTATGCTCTTAAAACCCTAATGTAAGCAAAACAGTAATCAAATCTGCGAATTACGACAAATGCTACAGGAAATAAGCAGAGGTCAGAGAACCTTAACTCACTGTTTTTTGCAGTCCGGGAAACGGAAAAGTCGAGGACAATGGTGATGGCGCCCTAGTCCAGTGTGCTGCTTTTTCCGCAAAGTCCTGATCTCCTTCCAGCACTGATCTCTGTTGTATCTTTTGTTTTTTGTGATCCGAAAACGGAGGACAAGGTTGATGGCGCCCTTGTCCCGAAATGTCGCACGGTGCTCGCTTCTTTTTAGATCTGGAATCTTCAATGTCTGCCTACTTTCCCTGCAACACCACTTTCTCCAGACCCGATACCTGTAACCTGCAATCACAAGGAGTGTGGGAGGGGGTTGTGGTGTTTAGAGGCTTGCCTCGGTCAAGCCCCGGAGAGACATTCAAGTCTTCCGAACACCGTTGTCAGAGAGAGAGTGCGTGTCCTTGTGGGACAGAGGCAAAAACCAAATCATAGTGAATGATAAAGCACAATAAATGTCACCTTGATGATGGAGCTCTTATGGAAGAAAGAAGCTCTTCAATGCGATGAGGAGAGGATGCAATCCAACCTGCAAACAAATACAATAACAATGCTATGCTCTACAACACAATGAAAATCACAAGTATGCCAATAGCTTTCAATCATAGAACTTGCCAATGATCTTCTAGTTTGCAAATGATAACCTAAACATGCTTTTATATGCAACTATTAAGATTCCCGCCAAGAATTTCGTATTTGAAACTTATGATGTCGGCCTGGAGACCAAATAATGGTCACAAACCCGACATTTAAAATTAGGGCAGACCCAAAATAGGGCTGGACTAGGGCGCTAGTGCCCTTGTCCACCCCCTGTCTTTGCTCAAAATTCAATAAAGTGTAGCCCCCTAGGTCCTATTTGCCACAAGACCCATGGGTTTTCTCATCGGGAGTCCAATTTAACATGCAAAATGCTCTAAATGCAATCTAAGGACCCGAGAGCTAAACCTTAAAGGAAAAAGCCCCCAAGGGTGCATTTTTCCGACATAACAATTGCATATTCAGATTTTGGGTCAGATTAGAGCAGCAGTTTCGGTGGATTTTGCTGTGAAATTCACTAGGGTTTAACCCTAACTTGGAGCGCCATCAATTGAGGAGGTTTTGGAGGATGTTTGTAGAGCTTGTGTTGCTGATTAGGGTTTGAGAAGAGCAGAAATTTATTGCAGCAGCAGAGCAGACCTGAGTGCACCATTTTGAGGAGGTTTTTCCATGGCATTTGAGTATTAAAGACTTCAGGTTTTATGCCCTAATTAGAGCAGCTGCTTTGGAGACTTTTTTCTATCATTTTGGAAGGTCATTTTGCTTTTTTTTGGTATGTATAACATTCAGATTTAGGGCAGAACTATGCTGGGCATATTTCTCATGTTTGCCCTAGTTTGTTAATGTTTTTGAAGATATATTATAATCAGATTTGTAGTAGCAGACTTCTACATTTATTTTCAGTCATTTGTGTTGGATAAGTGAAGTGGGATTGTGTTCATGTGATGGTGAAATGCAATTATGGTGTTTTGAGATGTTTATGGGCTGCCCTAGATGTTTGTTCAAGTCTGATTTTTACTTCAAAAATTAGGGTTTGAGCAGAAAATTAAATTACATATTTTGAAAGTCCATAAATCCGGAATTGTCCAAAATATCCCGTTTTGGAATATTACAAGTTGTTTCATTTGACAACTACAGAATCTAGGCTCTATGGACTTTACAACATGATTCATCATATTGGCACGATGGTCCTTGAGTATTCGAGTTTGCAATTGCTTGAGAGCAAGCAATTCCAAGAAGGGCAAACTGTCATATCCCCTTTTCGAAATTAGAGACATGGAGAAGACCTCCAACCTATCCTCATTTCGCGTAGGCTAAAGGACAAAGCAAGGGAAATGATTAATAATATTATTTTATGTTGGGCCTAGTAATTTTATATTTAAAGGGCAAATTAATATCATTTTAAATATTTAAAAATTGTTTTTAAACACTTAATAATAAAACGTATCTTTTAAATATTTTTGGAAGGAAATTTTAATTCATGGGCCCGATTTGGAAAGCTCTAAAAGGGGCGCCTGGATTCATTGTGGACCATCTTGTCATCATCTTTGCAATTCAACTTTCCAGAATTGAGCTTTGTGTTCAATTTTCAAATCTAAGAACAAAAAACCTTGGTTGTTCGGAGATCTTGGAGAACAAAAACCTTCTTGAATTTCTATCTTTGGATTTGAGGATGAAAACCCTCATCTCCAATATTGGCAAATTCCATCTGGGAATTGCATGTGAGCTAAATTTGATGATTTCATGCAAGATTTGGAGCGATTAGATTTGAAAGCAAATGTTGTGATCTTGATATGCTCTGCTGATTTTCAAAGTTTATTTACATATTTTTCTACTATTCAACATCTTATCTGTTGTCATTTGGAGTGCCACATTGGAGGAGGAATTTACCATCATCATTCATTACTGTTACAGCACTTTTCAGCCGCCCAAAATCAGGGTATTTTGTTGTTATTGTTGCTGCCACATCCATTAATTAAGGGTGCCATATCACTTGCTGCATTTTGGGGAGAAATCCGTACCATTTTTGGGTGCAGCATACCTCCTTCCAGCTGTGATCTACCACATCAAACCTAGCCACCACTGTACCAACTTTGCAGTCGTCATTCCAACAGTCCATACAGGTTGTGCAATGGACATACAAGTCTGATTTTATCGATTGTTTCCCATATCTGCATTCCGTACAGCAGTACGACTTGTTTGTGAGTGGATTTCAATGCATTATTAATTATAAAAAAATGTTGTGGGTTTGAATATCAGTATTTGTAATTCTTAATTTGTGTTTCCAGCATCATTTCATCAGTATTGTAATTTGTTTCATCTGCTACAATTGAATAAAATCAGTTTCAGAGGTTCTCCTAATTGTTGTTTTTATCATTCCAATTCAAATCTGAGCTTGATTTGCAACCTATGGCTTATATCAGTCATAAATCAACAATCATACTTGATGTAATTTGAATCATACAATTCAAAACTGCTAATTATGATGCATGTGCAGTTGTATATCAGCCTTTTGAGGGTTTGACATGAAGTTTCCAGCCACTTGTTGTGATCAGCATTAATTTCCATTTTCAGTTTATATTTTGTTTCTAGAATTTCATATAATTCATAAAAATTCAGATTGAGGACATCACAAACCTCCACATAGCACTACTTATGTTTGTCCTCTAGCATGGCTGAATTTTTTTTTGGCATTCCTCACTGCCACAAATAGTTGTATGACACCCATCCTAGGCAACAACTCCCTAACCCCTCTGCCTCGACAACCACATTCATATGCTGCATCCCTAGACAAATGCAAGCATAAGAATATGGCCGTTCAATTTCATAGACAAAGCAAGTCTTGCCTTATTTGTAGATGTGATGGTGAACTCAGCTTCCTTCACCAAACACTTTGTTGGGGATGACCTAATACCCCCAAATGATGGCTTGTTGAAAAAATTCAATGACCCTAATGACTTGTCTAGCATAGGCAGTTGCTCCCTTTTCCTGTTGTTCACTTCGGCAACTCCATCATACCCCTTCAACGATCTCCCTTGAATTCTAAAAAACAATATATTACCCTCACATGATGGCTTGTTGAAAAAATTCAATGACCCTATTGACTTGTTGTACCTAGCCAATTGCTCCCTTTTCATGTTGTTCATTTCGACAACTTCATCATACCCCTTCAACGATCTCCCTTGAATTCTAAGAAACAATTTTCCATAGCTATGGCAGCCCCTAAGGTCTAGACATTTTGGCACCTTAAGTCGGCTTGTGGCCACAGTTGAAGGCCCTTCATGAATTGAAACAACCAGTCCACATCAAACATGTCCTTGATTTCAAGCATCAAAACCAAGAATGATCTAATGTAATCATTTACTTTCCCGTTCTGCCTCAAGTCTATGAGTTGGGTATGAACCATCTATTCCAAGCTCCTATGCCTAAATGGGTCTCTTAGGGCGCGCCCCTTCAACTCCTCCCAAACATCTACCTTCACCATTGTTCTCCCAACCTTCTAATCCTCAGCCCTAGTCCTCCACCAAAGCTTGGTGTTTCCAATAAGGTAAGTGGTGGCCATTCTTAGTAGAGCCTCACCTAAAATGCCTAACAAACTAAACAAAAACTCCTTCATGTCTCAAAAGTTTTCCAATACCCTATCATCTCTTTATCCCTCATATGAATCTAGCTCCCCATTCTTATGTTTAGACTTTGTTCCACCAAAGGTCATAACACACTTCAACATGGTCGCCATCTATCTCTATTGTTGGACATTGTCAGTCAATTGCATATTCAAAACCCTCGCCCCATTCTCCAAGGCATCCACTCACCCCTCAAAGTTGGCACCCTCCAATGATTGAACTGTCCTCTCTTGGTCCTCAACCAATTGACAAGTACAAGGTTGTGCCCTATGTTGGCCCCTCCAATTCTCTAACTATCCAACTTCCTCCCTGAGGCAGCCTAGGTCCTCCTTGTTTGACCCAAAACCTTGGACACTCCCTCTGTCAACTTTATTGGCCATGATGGGGAGGGGTTAAGGGTAACTTAAAATATATATGTGGGGATGGATTCATACAAATTTATAGCATATTGTAGATACATCTGTTGCCAATTGTCATGACTCATGAAACTAGAGCACATATGGCACTAGTGACCTCAATCAGCCTGCCCAAAAGGACCAAGCTGTTCAAAGTCCCAAAATACACCCAAGTCCTTATGAGTGATCCCTACACAAAGCATCAGCAGTGGAAACAAGATATACGTACAAGGGAATATTAACAATGTAATAAGAAAGGGAAAGAGATATACACACAGTGTCAGGACAAGGGCTTGGCAAAAGGTTTAACTTTATTGAACAAAATGCTTACGGCCAAGGTTATAATACAAGGTACAGACATAGGTCGGGTTTACACTGCCATGGCAACCTAAAGGAGTAGTGTTAGGATGTCTAGACTCTAGATAATTAATAGGAATGGGACTCTACCTCTACAACAGACAGGAATAATGCCATCTGATGCTTCAGTAGCTGATCTGGACCTGGAAGGAAAGAAAAATGAGCAAAGGCAAAGGACTTTATGGACCTAAATACAGCTCCATGTTTTTCTTGTGTTCAGTTCTGCTTTCAAGATGGGTTAATAATAGCATGATGTACATTTTTGTTGGGGTGTTAGGAAATAACATGGAAAGATAATGTGACTATTAAATTAATGGTTAATGTTATTGTTACATAGTATTAACATTTGAAGTTATATGCAAAAAGTGGTTGAGTGCTGGTAATAAGAACCCAATACACAAAAAAAATATCACTGCACATACCATAGTTGCACTCAAAAAAATTCTTTGATTGTGGTATTTGTTTATGATCTGAAATTAAAATATTGCCCTACAAGCAAATCCACCATGATGGCCTCCTTCATGAGCTAACTAACCAGGACAGCAAGCTAACCAAAGAAGAATGAATTATCAACAAGCTAACTAAGCAAAACAATCCTTTGTCTTACAAAAGGCCAGCATCATCAAGCCAATTTTCCTTCCTTTACTTGATTTTTCCATGTTTAAGAGCAGCCTTATCCTTTTTATTAAACTGCAACTACCTTTAAAAGTTAGCAAGTGTAATATCAAAGAAGCTCCTAGCAGCAGCAGCAGCTCTACTAGAAGCATATTTATCTGTAACATTCTCCCTTGGCAGTTCTATTATCAGAAAAGCAATCACCAGTAGCATCATCCTTGTAGCAATATATTTTTGTTTGCAAGGCTCGTCCTTTGCTAGTCCAACCTTCAAGTACATTTCTATAGGAGAAAACATCACAACTAGTATAATACTTATAAGTAATTCACTTGACAGTAGTTTACAGATTCTAATTGAACAAGAAGCAACTTATTTTTTAGGCATGGATCTCAAATAAAACATATAGCACATTTTGTGAACTGAAACCAAAATTTGAGAGTAAGAGGTTTATTCTGCTATGTAACAACTTCCAAAGAATACTGAAAATTCAAATACCTGTTTGTATCTAGTCCACTGATTCAAATATTGAAACCCTGATAAAACAAGAAGTAGGCCACCCAAAACAGCCCGAAGGTCCTGCCAGTCTCTTGATTCAGTCCAATCTCTTGAGTAAATGCAAACGTAATTTTGTCTAATCTTTCAATCTATGATCACTTAACAAACTATTATTTCCATCTTATTCCATCAATGTAAAAGCATTTTTCTGAGCATACTCACTGTTTTATGACCATAGTAGGCCTGATAGTAGCGAGCTGTGTTATAGAAGACCTGCAACCATGTTGCAAAATTATAATGAAATCTATATTTAAAATGCTGCTCAAGGAAAATGTTAGCATGCCCAGTAATGCTCCCAAGGGCTGCTAATTAATGACATTATTACACAATGATAATTTGTTGAAGGGCATTAACGTGAACGTAACGAACATGTCACCACCCAAACCAAATACATCAACTTCTTCATTGTAAGAAGATTATATTTTATCACAGAACTGAATCAATAAGAAGCTCAGTTACAGTATGAAAATTCTATTTATTCTTTTTTGATATTACTTCACCTTCTTCATTGTAGGAAGATTATTCGATCATATAACTAAATTAATTAGAAGCTTTCAGTTACAGTAAGAAAATGTTATTAATTCTTTTTCAGTGTTAATTACTGCCTAACTAATTATTTTAAAAAGATGGAAAGAATTTTTAGTTCTAATCACAGCTACAACATCGCCAGGAAATGGTTGTTAGAATTCTCAAGGCATGAACAAATTTGTCATGTAATCCAATATCCAGCAAATATATAAACTCTGATGCAAGTAGATAAAACATCCTTCCAAGGATTTTCTAAGATGATTCCTTATAATTGTCTTTACAAATTGGAATTACAGAGGGTAGGCCCATATTGGAGGGATTGGAAGCAGAGTAGTAGCAAATCCTTTTTCAATTATAAGACAAAGGGCCTGTATAATCAAGTGAGACAATCTAATGCTATTACCCCCAGTTTAAACAAGTGGTGGCAAATGGCAATGGCATCATCAAGTTATCTGAAGATCAAGAACCTCCTTCAGACACAGGGTGTTGTGTGGGCTTGTAATGCATCAAGGTTTAACTGTCAAAGCCCAGTCGAATAACGTGGGTATTGTGAGTGTGTTCTGCACAATGTGTTGGAAAGATAAGACAGTTGACTATATCTTCTGGAAATGCTCAGCAGCTGCATGATTCAGGAATGGTTACAAGCTGAATTCAACTTCCATTTCAGTTAGTACCTCTTTGTTGGGCAGGACCTCTTCTAAGGGATTCTTGGATGATCAGGAACAACTGCAAGAGTCTATGGCATAAATTTTGGTTGGCAGCAATCAATTTTCTTTGGAGAAAGATGCAACACTACTTTTTGGGAAGATATAGAGAAGTTAAGAAGTTTTGGACAAGATTTGGCTTTGATAGGGCAAGCTCAGCTTGACTGGTTTCAGAAGCATGTGGCTTCTTTGCCCATTGAGGTGCAGGTCCAGGTTCTTTCTTTTGTTATATATGTAAGTTCTTTCTGAGCAGTAAGGAGTAATAATAAATGCATTTATAAAAAAACATAATACTTGGAACTGTTCTGATATTTTGATAATGTTTCAGATACAATTGAAAACCAAACTCTGGACCCTGATTACGATATATGAATTAAAAATCTCTTCTGCTCAAGTAAGAAATCATTGATGAAGCAGACAGTCCAAGAATTATTGTGTAGGAATAGAATCTGTGGAAACATGTGAAGCAAATTAATTGTATGTTAACATTGAAAGAGCTGCCTGTTTCATACATGCATGCTTGTGACAACAATGTTGGTGGAAGAAACTAGCAGATTTGAGCAAAGGGGATTTCAGACAGTTCACCATAATAAATGTGAGACTATCATATAGGCAAACATAAATTGCAAATTTAAACATTGAGTTACCTATAATCAAGGATTCAAGAGTGTTTACAACTTGCTGTATATAAATAATTAATAAGCTAGGTAAAAACAATGTTGGCATGTATGAAACTCATTTCCTGACAAATTAGTAATTACAGACTTGATGTGCCTATTCGACCACAGCACTATTTGGTATCTAAATTCGATAATAAGGATGGACTCCTAGAATGAGAAAGCCTCAAATGTCAACAAACTTAAAGTGCAGTCTATGGATCAGAAGCATAATAATAATAATACATCATATTTAGAATCCCAGCAGATTTAGAATGGGTCAAGCTGACATACTGCAAAAGACAAAGTAGATTCCTATCTAAGAATTTCAATTTTGACAACTTCACAATTAGATATGTGATGACAAACCTCTTCTGGATGGGCAATAGCATAATCATATTGCTCCCTCGTAGCATCGTCCTTAAGAATCTGCAGAAAAAATAACATATGTTTCAATTGGTTGGAGAAAGTAAATTTCAATATAAATGTGATTCCAAGATAAAAAGCAGTCACATTTTCCTTTCTCTACTATTGAATTTCAGTAACTGTGAACCAAATTCACCTTTTAGTTTCCCTTAAAAGAAATCTTGCATAAGCCAAAAAGAATTATCTTGGCATAGTAAAGGACAAGAATTGCATCTGACGCTCCTTTGATTACAAAATCTGTGAGAGACCCATTAATACAGTTTTCCAAGAACCACTGAGCAGAAAGTATGAACTTAAAAAAAGAATTCAAAAGCAGTTACATTGAATACAACAACAAAAGTTAGGAAAGCATCAAATGGTATCAATAAAAAATACTGGATGTAAAAAGGTAGCGAACAATACTATTTGGTTGCCTAATATTGTTGTAGTTCAGGAGACAAAACATAATAAATGTAGAAATGTGTACATAGAACCCATATGCAGTCAATAGTAGCAAAAAATGTTTAATGGAACATTTACAGCCCTTTATCAGCAGTGGGAGGTGTTGTGGTGTAATCACACATCGCCCCATTGCAAATGGGGACCCCCTCTTTTTTTTGCTTTCTCGCTTCGTTTTGCTCTAGGTTTAGTTTTCCTCTGAGGTTGTAGGGTTTTGGTAGTATTGTTTTGCTCATGTCTCGACAGTTTCTTGCCAAGAGGTCTATATGCCTTCATCCTGATGCATGTCACTGAGACCCTGAAAATGACTAAGTCTGATATCCTGAAAATCCTGAAAAAACAACTAAGTCTGAAATCTGGTGGATCCTCAGAAATCTAGAATCTGCATGCTAAATCCTATGGATCCAGGACCTATCTCAAACATCCTGGAAGTATATTGATAAATATTTAAAGTATAAGAAACTCAATCTCTGACTTATACTTAAACATATTTTCAATATACTTCCATTCACGAAATCCAAAATTTGACTAAGGCAAGAAATCCAAGGGTACTGTCCAAACCCGCCCAGACTGGGCGGCCTCACAAGGTCCTCTTGGACAGTGTCTTCACCATCAGGAGAGCTTGTCCAGACAACACCTTCAAACCCGCCCAGGGAAAGTTAGGATGTTTTCACGAGTTTTTGCTGACTGAAGGAAGTTAGGGAGTGATGATGGAGTCTAAAACTAAGATTTTGATGAAACTTCCATGCCTCACCTCCAAACCCGCCCAAACTGGGCGGCCTTGGCATGAGGTCATGGACTCAGCCTCTTGCACATGCATTTGTCCAAACAGAACCATCAAATCCGCCCTAGGAGAAAATGGTTAAGTTTAGAAGGTTTTCAAGCACAAGGCACTGAGAAATGATGAATTTCAAGCAAGGTTTTCAAGTTGGAGGGAAGTTAAGTAGTTTACAAGCAACATTCCATGCATCATCTCCAAACCAAGCATTACTTAAACTCCTCACAACAAGGATGAAATAATTGGAAAGAATGATAAAAGATCACTAAGCCTGATGTCCTGATGTCCTGAAATCCTGAAAATTGGCTAAGTCTGAAATCTGGTGGATCCTCCAAAATCTAAAATTTGCATGTTAAATCCTATGGATCCTAGACCCATCTCAAACATCCTGGAAGTATATTGATAACTATTTAAAGTATAAGAAATTCAATATCTGACTTATACTTAAACATATTTTCAATATACTTTCATTCAGGACATTTCTGATATGGCAACGATACTTGCATTCCAAGCACACCTTCTAAACCCGCCCTACCTGGGCGGCCTTGGCATGGGGTCTTGGATTCAAGGTTGTGATCACACACTTTCTCCATACACTGCCTCCAAATCCGCCTTAGGGAGAGAATTTTCAAACTTTAGAAGAGATTTTGAGTGAGTTCATGACAAAATCCAAGGGTGGTATCCCAACCCGCCCAGCTTGGGCGGCTTCAAGAGGCCTTTGTGGATGATGTTGCCTAACACATGACACTCTCCAGACAACAGTTCCAAACCCGCCCAAGGAGAAAAGTGGCTAAGTTTATAAGGTTTTCTAGCATAAAGCATAAGAAGATGATGAAATTCTAATGAAAAATTGTAAGTTTGAAGGAGTTAAATGCATTTTAAGTCAAATTCCATGGGTCACTCTCAAACCCCCCCCAGCCTAGGTGGCCTCGAGAGGTACTCATGGACTCTGTCTCCTCCCACATGAAACTCTCCACACACTGCTCTCAAAACCGCCCCGCAAGGAAAATGTCTAAGTGTTGAAGTTTTTGCATGCACAAAGCACTAGAAGGTGGTGAAATTCTAAGAGAAACATGAAAGTTTCAAAGGATTAAATGAGTTTCAAGATGAAATTCACATCACACTCCTCAAGCCGCCCTACCTGGGCGGCCTCAAGAGGCCTTTGTGGATGATGTTGCCTAACACATGAAACACTCCAGACAGTACTTCCAAACCCGCCCTAGGAGAGATTGTGCAAATTTTCAAGTGTTTCGACACAAAACATAAAACATGATGAAGTTTGAATGGAAAACATGAAGGTTTGAAGGCATTGAGTGAGTTTTTGAGGAAAAATCCAAAGGTCACCTCTAAACCCGCCCTACCTGGGCGGCCTCAAGAGGTCCTTGTGGACTGTATCACCTGACACAATGCACTCTCCAGACAACACCTCCAGAACTGCCTAGGTATGTAGATAATACAATTTACAAGTAAAATCAATGGAAATGATGAAGATGAACACCTGGGAGATGAGATGACCAGGTTGAGATGAGTGAAAAGTTTCTAAGTGCTAAAATCCAAGCCTACCCTTGAAACCTGCCCTTCCTGGGCGGCCTTGAGCTCTATGTCTGGATAACTTCATCTCCTTCCACATAACATCCTCCAGACAACACTCCTAAGGCCACTTAGGGGTGAAAACCATAAATTTGCAAGTATAAATCAATGTAATAATGAAGATGAACATGTCAAAGGTGAAATGAGCAAGTGCAAAGTTGTTTTAAGTTGAAAAATCCAAAGGTCATCCTCTAGGTGGCTTTAGACTCCTCACATGGACAATGTTACCTTCCACATGAATTTGTCCACACACACCCTCCAAACCCACCCATGCTAGGCGGTCTTGAGCACTTTACCTGGACAATGTCATGTCATTCACAAGACACTCTCTGGATCACACCCCTAAACCCGCCCAGCCTGGGCGGATTTCACACCTTGACATGGAATTCACATCAAATAATCCATACTGTCCCTCTAAACCCGCCTAGGCACTTAGGCATGGATTTCATGCGAAAGGATATGTTTTGAAATGTCATTTTTTAATCCCACATGCATAAGTTGAATGTATTTTGTTATTGAAAATCCTTCATATCAAGTCTTAATTTGATGTGTTTCTTCTTGTAGGTGATGGAGGATCCAAGGAGGTGAATAGCGAGAGCTCATACATGAGAAGTTTGGAAGGTGGAGGAAAGTTGCTCAAGTTTGTCATCATCACCACATGGAGGAGAGCTCCTGCATCAAGTTCATCTTACTTTGAAGACTTCGTAGACATCAACGCCACGCATGAGGAGTCATCATCCAGAGTTGTCTACTTCATGTACACCCATCATATGCAAGTCTACTACAAGAAGAACTCTCATCAGGCACTAGTCTACTCCATGAGCCCATGCAACTGTCCAGAGGCATGATCCTGCACAAGCACAACAACATCACAAGATGAGAGATGAGCATGATCATCAAAGCGATCCATGAGTTACGTCAAGACAACAAGAAGAAAATATTCTAAGTAAAGTGAACATGAAGTGAATCACACTAGTTCATTCAAAGATGTTGAGGTGGCACGTACACATCATCAAGCCAATCGCATTCTACCATGTAAGAGGGCCCACCATAGAGATGCTCCAAAGATGCTTATCACATTGGGAAACGTGCCTTCATTGCCTCTTTCATGTTCTAAAAATAGCAAATTTTGTAACAAACTGCCTTGTTGTCTCGATTTTGGCCGTTGATTGTCAAATCAATCCTGGCCCTTCATGTAATTTATGGAGTCTATAAAAGGCTCATTCTTCTCATTTGTAAGGGAGAAGGGGATATGGGGAATAGATAGGAGATTAGAGATTAGAAGTAGAGATCAAGTAGGAGTAGAGTAGAGAGGGAGCTCTTCAAAGTCATGAAGAGAGACATGAGATTGTTATAATGACACACTTCAAAGTAATACAAGCTCATTGTTGTTGTTTGGCATGGTGATTTTGTGGCTTTGAAATGTTAGCATGGTTTCAAGTTCTTGAATATGATGAAGATGTGTTTCCAAGTAGTTTAGATGATAAAGTAGATAGAGTTCATTGATGTAATGGATATATGCAATGATATTTGATGAATTCCCGTTGGTTCATACTTTTGATGGCTTGTCGATGGTAAGTCATCATGTAAAGTTAGCCTGAACCACATCTTGCAAATAGTTCGATTGTTGATGCTCCTTCGAGTTGCGCCAGCTGTGGGTACTTTGGAGTGTGTCAACGATATGAAAATCCTTGGTTTATCCCTTGGAGATTGCATCTATTTCATGTAGTTGTTGCTCGTCATGGCGAAGTGAAATTTGGTTTTTTTAAGGGAAATTTGTCTATCATAGCATCGTTCATCATGTCATTGTCTTTAGATTAGCCTTCTTAACTCTTGCCTTTTGCCTTTTCTTTTCATAGTTGATCAGAAGAAGTTCCATTTCACAAGGAAAGAGTAACTTATTTGAATGGAGAGATGACAATTCTACGGAAGTCCCTTTGTGACACAGCAAATCACATCGCACCACCAAGGCTATTCGTTGCAAATCACGTACAAGGAACCTTGGAGCGTTCTTGTTTGATCACTTAGTTTAGCATTCGAGACGCTTTGTTCAAGAGAGGATACAGCACTTGGTGTTTTATTCTAATGTTGTTGTTGTCAAGAAAACATCATCAACAGGAGGGAGACGAGAGAACAGCGTGACCAAAGCAGACCGTATTATTAATTGACAGGACAAAAACTTATTTAATTTCCTTTGATATATTATATAACATTTAAAAGAGGACCTCCTGTTAATGGGATATTAGAAAGCCTAGAGATGAAAATTGAAGCCTCCTCTATTTGGATTTTGGAAGTTGAACTTTGATGGGGCATCTCGTGGTTCACAACATGAACGAGTGAGTTTAAGAAGGCTATGGAAGAAAATTTCCAGCCTTTGGTTCACAACATGAACAGTTAAGAGTAGGTATATGAGAGAAATGACACAGACCACGCAACAGTTTCAGGCAATACACTCTACTTCACATTATTCTTCAAGAAAGATGGAAACGTTGCAGCTGTGATGGTCCCTTTCTGCTCCTAGACAAAAGAACACAAGAAGAGATTGTACTTGAAACTACAGCAGAATGTGTTTTCATTATTCCTTCACATGTCCTTTAAATAATGACTTCCACTCAAAAATTCCATAACTCTTAACCATTACTAGGAGATGGGGACTGGTATTGGTGCACAAGTTGCAAATGGGGAATGGTATGCCATTTTCAAAAAAAAAGGAGATGGATACTTGGAGATAACAAATATTAAAAAAAAAAACTATTTAAATATTTAAGTTTATACAAAAAATCCACAGTGGCTATACAACTTCAAAAAAGATACAATGCTTAAAAATTTAAAAACTAACATTTTAAAATATTTAGATAATTGTCAACAAAAGCAAAGAATAATTATATTGATATTTGATAATCACCATTATGACTTAAAATCATCGGCTGATCCGGATCCCAAGTGGTCCAAGAGACAAACCTCTCTTGAAAAAATGGAGTTGAGAGATTATGTGCTGGAAACAAAAAGTTAATTGTAGTTAATGTAAAATTAATTTGTATTGTTTCATTAATTTGTTTGTGTTCAACTATGTATTATTTACTTAGTGGCTTGTGGGTAGTTGCTAGGAGTCAATTGTTAGTAGTTGTCACCAATTGTGTTCTACTTGGCAACTATTGGCGTTTCAATTCGCACCTCTGGAATGCGAGTTGGAAACGGACAGCTATGCACAGATAAACTGCTCTCCTATTATGAGGGGGGGTTCCCTTTTTGCTGATGTTCGCTAAAAAGATAAATAAAATAAATTCGCCTATCTTTTTTTTGGTTTCTCAGCTGCGAGCACAAAGTTATAAAACTCTATTCGCTGCAGCAGAGGTTTTTCTTTTTTGAAACTTCTAACTACAACTAGGCCTAAACTAAATGACGCTTTTAATCTCCTAAGTAAATTCAGAGCAAAGGGATTAAAAGTTAACAAGGAATGATTTGTTTTTAAGATAAAAGCTTTAATAAACTTCTTCCAGATTCACATCAAAAGACTCATTGTACTTTAAGATGAAAACTGAAATAAGATTACGCAAGCCACACATCTGACAACAAAACTAGATGATCGGAGATAGAAAATCAAAGCAAATGGCAGGCATGAGACTTCTATTCCCAATATCATAAAGTTGATACAACTCCAGGAGAACAATATTGTAGCAAAAGGCAAGCATACAATATGCGATCAAACACTGGAAAACAGACAACACAAAATGAACGAGCACTTGAAATAATAATTTCTGCAGGCTAGAATAGGCATAGCAAATTTTGCTATCACAATTACCATTACTTACAATGGACGAGGCTGCCCTTATTTATACTAAATCAAAGGAGTAGGGAACCCTAAAATCTCCTTAATTTTTATCTAACTAACTTGCCAACTCGCATGCTTTATTTCTATTCTAAGACAAAATTACAACTAACAAACACTTTAAAACAATCTGCTTTAAAGCAAAGAAAACTCCAACTATTACAAAGTGATTTTTCCTATTTTAAGGATGGATAAGCTTTGGATGAAAGCAAATACTTTAAAACAAAAAGCATTGAGTTAAAGCTGCTTTCTTTTGAATCACATCCTTAACTACATTCTTGCTTTATTGGTGATGTCATCCTTTGATATTTTGGGAAATAATATCTTCTAAAAAGCTAGTGACCGCATCTTTGCCAGGATCACTAATACTCTCTAAGATATTCTGGTTTTCCAACATTTCTTCACCATCTGAAGGAATTCATGAACTTCGCCCACAACTTTATCAAACTTTACTGTCATCGCGGCAAAATGATCCATCTTGTCGACATTGAGATCACCATTAAAACTGTTGCGGACGAGAGTCTGGAATTCTATCTGTACTTCCCTAAGATTATACAGGGTCCCATCTTCTTTTTCATATGAACACGGGATCTGAGAAACAATCCCCTAGAAAAAAGGACCTTGAAAAAGCGTGCCTCCTTGCTTCCTCATCCCAAAACTATGAAGAACGCTGAAAAAGCACTTCGTTTGGGTCTTCGAATCTTCGTGGAAAGAAAATAAAAATCTTACTCCTCTGGATGCAACCTGCAAAAGTAATGAATAAAGAAGCCAAAAGCTTGTCTTTATAGAACTTTAGGGCAAAAAAACAACTTTCTTTGTGAAAAAATAAAGTTTGAATCTTATCCATGAAGAAAGCATCTTTTAAAGCACAAATCTAAGTAGATATCCTCAAATAGGAAGAATCCCTATTTTATAGTTGCCTATGGCTTCATGTGTGAGATGATTAAAAAAAACTTCTTTGATGATGTCATCAAACATGCAAATTTGCAAAAGTGTTAGCCAATTTTTACTTCGTTTTGAAACTTTTGCACTCGTTTTGACTCCAGGATGGCCTGCCTCACACTTCAACAAGACGGCAAACTATCACCATTTGACTAAAACAATTAACTGATCATAGCACCTTGAAGACTTATCAACTCTGATTTCATCCCCAACCTCAAACTGACGATCTGACAACGTCTGACTGCAATTTTGACTTCTGAAAACTGTCACCGGAGAAAGAACGGAAAACAGCTGTGAGAAAACTCTGTCAGGCATGAAAAAATTCTAACAGTTGAAAACTTGGGCGCCCCCAACCTCCAGGGGCGTCTGGGTTTCAATGCCTTAGCCATTTTTTGTGATATTTTAACTTTTTCAACTTCTTGATTTCCGCGCGTTTCGGTGACTGTGGACCCCTGTTCGGATGTCGAAATTCGCCTTTCGGAGCAAAACTGAGACTGTTGATCAGGTAGGTAGGCAAGCCTGATGAAAACTGAGTTGATTGTACCCTCTGCCTGCCTCGAAAACTAAGCCAAACTAATTTCCTACGAATCTGACCGGGCTGACGGATGAGGATTTGCACATTTTTCAAAAAATCTCAAAAATATTCTAAGTCTGGTAAGTTTGGGCACCCCTAGCCTCCTAGGGCGCCTAGGATTTTGTGCCTTAGAAAAAAATTTGAATATTTCAATTTTTAAAACTTTTCTCCGTTTTCCGTGCCCCGAGTCTTGTTTGATCTTCATTTCTGGTCGTTTCATTGATTGCTGAAGCAGGATGGGAGGTGATCTGAGTAGCCTGAACATACCTGAGATGAATTTCCAACTTTTACCAGCATTTCAATTGAGTTTGACTGAATTTGACCCCCCAGAAACAGACTGACGGAGGCTTTTTGACGTTTCTCAAAAAACATGAAAAATAATTTAACAATGGAAATGATGGGCGCCCCCAGCCTCCACGGGCACCTGAAAATCTGTGAATTAGTCAATTTTCATGATTTTCGACTTTTGTCTGCAGTTTGCCTCGTTTCCCGTGCCGGTAGCTGCTTTCTGTCACTGATTTCGATGATTCGTCAGACAACTGCCACTGAATGAAGGATGGACTGGATTACCTAGGTATATTTGACGTGATTCCCGGCTTTTCAGATCCTGTTGACCAAAATGACTGCTTTTCTCCACCCCAAAACTAACCGACAGAAGTATTTTTTGCATTTTCTAAAAAACACGAGAAAAATCTAAGTGGGATGAGCGCCCCCAGCCTCCAAGGGCGCTTGGGATTTCCAGACTTAACCAATTTTTAGGATTTTCAACTTATCTTCACTTTCCGGATTCATCCTGCTCTGTTCTCCGTTCTTCGTCAAATCGACAACTGTTCGTCAGTTCTGCGTTGTCTGAACAGCCCAGAAAACTTGAAACTGATCCCTAGCAGATGAAATTACTCTATTAATGGCTCCAGAGCTCGTGCTTCGCCATCTGAAAAAGCAGAATTGACCCAGTAGAGAAAACACGACCTTTTGCAGATTCTGTCTGGACCACCTTGATCGTGAAGCGAAATCAGCCACTCAGAATCAGGCATGACGCCTGAATCAGAGATTCTACTTTTAGAAACTTTCTATTTTTAGAAAATTTTACCAGCATCCGTATCTCAAAAAACCCAGAAAACCTAATTTGACATCTATTTTTAGAAACTTTCTAAAAATAGAAACTTCCTATTTTTAGAAATTTTGACTTTTTGTCATGTCCCCATTTCCTGAGTGACTTCACATGGAGTTGATGATTAGCCTATCATCCATTCCTGTAGGCTAATGCATGGGTAAGGGAATGAATTTCTAGTTTGAGCTTATTGCTACACATGGAGAACTGGAAAGTTGGTATGTGTCTATACATGGAGATTCGGAATGTTAGCTCAACTAGTATGTGATCAATGAAAAATGCAATATTAAAATTGTATTTTTATTTTCATTCTATGGATTTTAGAAAATGGAATCTTTAATTGAATTTTCTATAATCGATTTCTATGGAGTTGTACATATGAATAAAGGTGATGTGTTCGCCAAGGAGTTATAGGTCCAAGCTAATGCCAATGATTGCCTTGAAGATGATCGATTTGCATAAGATGGTTTTATTTTCTTGTTTGAAGAGCAAATGCATTGGATGGTGGTCCCACATGAAACCAACGGCTATCTAGGTGAGGCGATTGCTATTAATGAGTTCTTGTTTTGTATTGACGCCTTGTGCAATGAGGCGATTACATAGAATAGTGTGCCTCTGAGGAGAGTCGACGCATAAAGAGGTTGGTTAGTGATTTTAAATGCTTGCATATGACTCAGTCGGCCGCCGATTTTGAAGGAGGTTTTTAAATGCAAGTGTTAGTTATTAAATGAGTGCAAATGCTACCGCTGCCAAGCATGAAAGAAGAATATTTTAAATGCAATATTTATTTATTAAATATTTGCATTGGATCGATGGCACCTTGAAGGCGATTGGGTTTGTGATATTAAATGATTGCATTTGGTTTGTTATTCTGCTTTGAAAAGGATTTTAAATGCTAAACGCCTATGATGAGGAGGTTCGCTCAATGCCAGGATGGATATTCATTGCAAAAAAATATATTAAATGATTGCATATGATCGGCCGCCACCATTAGCAAGGGAAATTCAATGCAAAAAGAAGTTTGTAAATGATTGTTAGCTCCAATACATGGCCACCATCAAGTAGAGAAGGATTCCACTTCATAGAGGATCGATTCACTTGCAAGATAGATGTAGTTCATTTAAACAATTAAAGATTGTTTTAAATGATTGCATTCATTGATGTCATTCATTTACTTTTGTTCAAGACTCTCAATTTTGATTGATGGATTCCAAACTTCATTCCAATTTGACAAAGAGAATGGACGCCTATCCTTGGAGAGGATAAATAGAGCTCTTGAACTTCAATTTGCGACTAATGATCATTTGGTAAGTTTTTACATTTTGTTCTTTAAGCTGGAAATTGCATTTTCTAGTTATTTTTCAAGGAGATGTTCCCTTGAATGTTGTGGTGATGTTCCCATGACAATTTGTGAGATGTTATCATTTAGATTTCATCATTGGAGTTGAATTTGCAGGTTATTTGAAAGGATATAAGGAGTATTTGACATCATAATGGAACCCTTGGTGTGTGGGAGTGACTACCAAGGTAGTTGATTGAGTTTGTAGTGAGAATTGAGTGATTTTTGCATATTTTTCAAGGACTGATTTCATATCAGCAAGGTCTGATTTTTATGACAGTGGATTATTGATGCAATTTCAGGGTTTTTGAAGTGGATTTGACAAGGGCTTTCACATTTGAAGAGTTGCATTTGATAGAAGACCAAACTAGGCATCCATCACTTGGGTTTGGAGGTAGTTTTTATGAAGTTTTCATTGATACAACTTGGCTGGGCAAAATCATCACTTTCAGCAGTCATATCAGCCTACAGACGTTTTATATCAGTCATATATTCTTGTACTTTCAGGGCTGTTATAGTATCATTGGATAGATATCTTTGTTCTAGAGTGTTTGGGCTTTGATCCTATGAAAGATTTGATGTATTTGGACATTTTATATGCATGTAATAAGGTCTGATATAAAATCAGACAGTGACTGAAAATCATATCAGCCACTTATCATTTTTGTATTTCACATTTGAAGGTTTCAAATAAGCAAGTTTGATGTGGGTTTGAAGTTCTATTATTGTTTTGTTCATTGGTGATGTTTATTTGTTGATTAATGCAAGAAATCTTATCTAAAAGTTGGCAAAAAATTTCAGTCATTCTAGAAAGGTATATTTCACTTTTTGACTTTTTTGACGAAAAATTTTCTAGACTTTTACAAAATGCCTTAATGAAGCAAAAATTTCGATTTGGCACAACAGCAACAATCAGATAATTAGGCTCCTCGTAATCAACAAAAGTAGTCCGGTCCTTCGCTGATCATCCCCGGTCTACTTTTGTGTAAGAACTTCACATGAATAAAGATATATTTCTATTACTCTATGTGGTATACATTGTTATTTATATTCATTTATGCAAGTACCAGGCTTATTAAATATAGGAGTAAACATTGGCACCATTTCCTTAAAGAAGTCAAATCTGATTTGAGAATTAATGCCCTTAGACCCCAACGAAGGTGGGAAGAGATCACAATGTGGTCAGGACTAGGAATTCAAACGGTCTTTAAGGTTGGTGGAGCAAAGAGAACGAAGAAGGTGACTACAGGAAGTAGCCAAAGAGACTACATCAATACAAATTCAAAGCCGAATCCTAACTCGAAGCATAAGCAAGATTCAAAGTGTAAGTTGGAGTTGTAGTCAAGAGCGAAGACGTCAAAAAAATCAACCCGCTACAAACAACCATACAGAAGAAAGGTGGGTTGAGATAGCTACACATCTTCCCTTACTTGAAGAAGCATGCATCGATCTCACAGATCAAGTTTGGTTGGAGGAAATAATTGGATCTCCTAAGAGGGAAACGAAGTCCAAGGACTTCTTAGCAAATGAAGAGCGAGAAGCATGTGAGGGTAATCTCTAAGGCATCGAAGAATTACTCATCGAAGACAACCCTGAGCCTACGACACTAGGATTGAGAATTAGAGAGGGAAGAAGAGAGCTTCAAGATGAAACTAGTGGTGTCTAGGTTATAAAGGTCTCTAGAAGGGTCAAGGGTTTGGACGTGTCTAGAAATGCCCAAGGAGAAAAGGAACATCCTAACCAGAACTTCCTCAAAAGGTTTCAAACACTATAGTCTCACATCAAAAGATGGTGACCCCTTCAACAAGTCCAAATGTCGAGAGACAAAAACTGCCAAAATTCAATGTAGATGGATCCGAAGACATGTAAGGCATTGCAAAACTTGAATTACCATATGGATGGCAAATAGGAAAACAGACCAAAGAGACTGGTTGAGATGTTTTCTAGCTACATTGCAAGGCGTGGCAAAAGGCTAGTACACAGATATTCCTGATACTCAAAAAGTAATGTGGGAGAGACTAAAGAAAGCATGTGAACAACAGTTCAAATTATCGAGGGATGATAATGAGATTGGAAAAGGAACCAATGGATGTGTTAAAGAAGCGATGGTTTATTGAAGGGTTGATAGCCTCACTTCGAAAGAGATGAAGATAGAACCTCCCTCATTGTACAAGGATGCGTACAATCGAGCCATGGACATCAAGAGTGAAGACAAGACATCCAATCTTTCAAAGAAAAATGAAGATGAGTCTAGTTCAAGTGACAATGAATCAATATCAATACATGCTCTTCGAAGAGACATGTTGAGACTGATGAAAGAGCTGAAGGACATGAAAGAAGGTAAAGAACTTTGTTGTACTAATTGCAAAATAGAAGTTCAGACCAGAACTAATTGTCCTAAAAAGCTATTTTCTAATATACGCGAAGTTGTGGGTCATTCAATTAAAGGTAGCCCTTATAATTTGAAAAGTAAGAGTACACAAGTACTCTTTACATAGGAATAGTAGTGCCACAAAACAACAAGAATGCATCTCTTGGCAGCTATCCAAATCAAAGAAATAATAATAGATTCAATAATAATAGTGGGGTAGGAAGGAGTCGAATCCAGTATGACTCCAAAGGTAGGCCTATCATACAATGTCAGGAGTGCAATGAATGAGGTGACTTCACAAGGGATTGCCCAAGAAGTTAGAGCAAAATAGAACTACTTTGTAAATGGTGTGGACCTGAGACCATGATGATGTTGGATGTCTTAAGAAAAAGGCGAGCATCACTATAATTGATGTAGAAAGAAATAATGAACTATTGGTTATTACTCGAGCACAAGCAAACAAGGTTGTGTACCCAAACCCTCGTGCCAAAAAAGAAAGACTTGTTGAAGCATGAGCAAAAGTGGAGCATGTCATGGCAAAAGGAACATTGCTACTCAAATGAATATACAAGTATTTCGACCAATAGGCTAGAGCGAGACAAAAATATTGCATGACAAGTACTACAAACTACTATACAAGTCAAGATGGCAAACTTACTAAAAAGCATTCTGCAACTTAGAGTTGCAATTGCCACTATAGTAGGGGGAAGTGGCTAGAGAGAACAAGAAATGACTCGTGTATCCTCTAGAGAAGAAAATTAGGATCTAATAGTAGGTCCTCCCATGTGTGGGGAACAGGTGATCGATCCAATGTTACTGATAGTTAACATGGCAAAGAAACTAGCAATGGTGCACATGAAGATACTAGGAACGAATCTTACTATTGCAATCATCGATGGAGGGCTAGCATAAATGTACTTCCCGAAGACACTTGGATAAGTCTAGGTAAGCGGACCATTTGGCCTCCAACTTTTCAACTAGTGGGTGTAGACTAACAAGAAATCAAGTTGCTTGGAATTCTAATGGCTCAAAAGGTACTTATTGGAACTCAAATATTTCTACTAAACTTTGTAGTCATCTCATTACATAAGAAAGCATGTGGTGCATTGCTAGGTCGGGCATGGCTGATAGCAACCAAAGCCAGCCACAACTTAATAAAGCATACACTCTCCATTGAAAATAAGATAATTGATATGAAGAATTAAGCAATAAGTGAGGAAGTAGCGTCCTCAAATTCCTCGGATTCATCAAACTCTTAGCTCTGGAAAAGAGTGAACAAAGAAGCATGATCAAAGTCCCATGAAGCCAAACACCAAAGGAATTTTGGAATTCAATGGTGTTTGGAAGATAAACAAACTCCCTTTCTGATCTAATCCACGGGCAAATGGAGGACTATGAAGTATTTCTATCGAACTACAATTTAATTGAAACCACAGAAATTAATGATGAGGGGCAAGGACTACGAAATAACAAGAGACAAATGAAGAAACCATTTAGAGTTGCAGAAACTTGCAAGAATGACAATGAAAAGTTGAATAGTTCATGTGCGCTAGATGAAGTACATGGTTTGCAATTAATAACTTATTCTTAAGACTAGAAGCTACAAATATGATTGCCTTTGATGTTCCAACAAAGGCACCAGATTCAACTAAAGATGACGAAATTAATGAAGGCACAACTCAAAGTAATGAAATTAAAAAGATATTCAATTTGGAGCCTTCAAATACTTCTTGTGCTAGTGAATGTTAAAGAGATCCCATTCATGTCATATATTACAACATGACATTGAAGTACGAAGACAATTGAAGTTGACTTCATAGGAAAATAATGCAAAGGGAAAAAGTACCATATAGTGAGTTAAAAAGAAAAGTAATGAAGTTGGAGAGGGAACCCGCTGGAGGAAAAAGAACAAGGGCAAAGAATTGAAAGGGATATTAGAAAAGATGTTAAAGGTAAAAGTCTTTTAAAATGGTTGGAAAAAGAAAAAATTAGAAAAAATGAATAAAGTTCCTAATTTTTACACTACTATACAACAGGAAATTTATGCATCCTAAATTCACCATTCAACAATCAAGGAAGAAGAAAATTAACATTTATGACAATTAAATTCTTAATTTTTCAACCATACAATCCAGTATTAACAATTCCACCGTACGATATAAAAAAGATATTAATTGTTGTGGTTCTCATCAAATCACCTCTTCAACATTTTCTCATCATATGGCCTCTTCAGAAAATTTTCACCAAATGGCCTCTTTAGCACATTCTCCCATCGTATGGTGTACAAGAATTTTTCTACCATACTTATTTCTTACTCCCCCACCATATGAGCATCCCCACTTGTTCATCATGTGTCCACCATACAACCATCTACAACACCCTTTTCAATAGTACAATGAAACATTGATAGCACCGTACTAGCCTCTCCTTATGTTGTGCACCCTTGTAGAACTTAAGCACCTTTTATACATTCTGTTGAAGCTAGCACAACTAAGTACACACTTTCCAACTACGGTTTGCAACCAAACAACCTTGTTCTCATTCTCACTTAGCTTTAACAAATTCTGCCATATTCTCTGCTAGAGTAGTTCCCATTGTACGATCTATGGGGTTTTTACAAGAAATAAGAACGCATTCGGATCAAGCCATACAACCCAATGTAACACCTTCCTCTATTGTATAGTCTTCAAATGCATTAAAACCTTTAGCTACAACAAGGAGTCATTCCAGCAAGCTGGCAAGTTGGGTGAAGGTAAGTCCATGGCATATAGGAGAACTAGACAAGGTTTTCATGATGGGGATGTTTATGCAATGCTAGAAATACCAACTCAGTACAATGATCACCTTGTTGAAGCCTTTTTAGAGTCAAGTGCACTTTCATACTTAACTACTTAGTTGTATGGTCCTCTAACACAATTCATTCAATTGTATGGTTGTATTGAAATTGCCAAGAACATAGAATGTTGAAAACTAAACCATGATTGCACAAAGATAATAGAGAATAATATGTAGATAATATTAACAACCATCGAGATAAATTGACATTGATATGAATTGGCTTATAAAACTTGTTGTTTCCCATACAAAACTTCTCCACCCAACTAACTAATGTTTGTTTTATTTCTATAATAACAATTATTTATTATGATTATTTATTATGTACTATTTCAACATTCACCCCCTTATTACATCAAAACCAAATAGAACCACATATTCATCAAAAGCTTCTCTTTGAAAACAATTCTTGGAGGAGGTAGAACTCCATCAAGCTGACTCATAACCTTGCATAGGTGTAGCTCCCGAGTTCTCGAATTCCACCCCCCCAAACTCCCAAATTATGAATCTCCTAAATTATTGAACAACCATCCATGTTGAGCTACATTCACAGTGCTAGACCAAGTTGTCGCATGACCCTCGTAAGGTTACAATTCTCAAGATCCACAAACTCCCAAAATACCTGGGCAGCCATCCATACTACACTTCATCTACCCTAGATCCTTGCCTGTCTTCAAAGTGCTTCCATACTCAACTATCCATAGTTACAAAATTATCAAGCCCCCCTTGCTCCAAGACAGGGCACAAATAAAGAACTAGTGCTTCCTATGCTAAGTACCCATCTCTGAGTGCAAAGCTAGCTCGAGATGGAGAAATTCCTCCAACCTCCAATGTCCACCAGCATCCTCTTTTACTATTTTACACTCTATGCAATGTTGTGAGTCTTTGAAAGCCCCTTCAAGTGCATAGCATGGATGGCCCTGAGAGCACAAACAAACATTATCAAAATTGAAAGTGTCAAACTCGACCAAAAATGCACCTTTCAAACAATATTGTCTAACACCTTATTTCCTCATTTCTATTTAAAAATAAATTCCTTATATCTCCAATTACAAAAATAAACCCTACCCTTTTACATTATAATTGTCTCCAAAAAAAGAAATTGGCTTTAATTTATTAAGTCGTCATTCTATCTCCAGGTACATAAAAGTTTATCTTAGGGCTTTTCAACCATACACCTCACACTTTCTACATGACTTATTTGAGACTCTCAACCTCAACCAACCCATCTACCTACTAATTTGTAGATCTATATTATAAATAAAACAGAAAAATATAACCACAAAATTTCTTGAGCTTTGGGTGTAATCACAAACTATTATATTTTTAATATAGATGGGCATTGATCCCAAACCTTCTCATTGTATTTCTGAAGGTGGATTGTTCAGCAGATATGCACCACATGTTTTATTCCAGCCACTACATTCAAATCCTACTTGGACAATCTGATCTTTTTTTTCGTATTATTCCTTCAATAACTTTCTTTGTTTTAGCCAAAAATTAACAGAATCTGCATAACTTCATATTTCTCAGCAAATAATATGCCTTTGAGAACAAGGTATTATTTCTCGTGAAGAATATAATTTCAGTTTAGTTGCATTTATATGAAACCATAAAAAAGAAAAGCAACGGCAATTACTGGCAATGATACATGATGAGTTTCTCATAATCGATATGACTTCCTTCCTCTTAATAATCCACAAGTGTAAGATTTAAGGCCTACTGGCTGCACAACACTGGAGAATTTGGAAACATTTGCAGCAAAATGTGTGTGTGTGTGTGTCTTCCTTCCTCTTAATAATCTACACAACTGTAAGCTTTAAGGACTGCTGGCTGCACAACACTGGAGCTTTTTGAAACATTTGCAGCAAAATATATTTTAAATTTAAAATATATTTTGCTGCAAATGTTTCAAAAAGCTCCAGTGTTGTGCAGCCATCAGCCCTTAATTTAAAATATATTTTGCTGCAAATGTTTCAAAATGATCCGGTGTTGTGCAGCCTGCAGTCCTTAAACAGTTATGTGGAGTATTATGAGGAAGGAAGTCTCATATATATATATTTATTGCTGCAAATGTTTCAAGATACTCCGGTGTCCCCTTTCTTGAGAAGCCATTGTCCCCATCACATCTTCGATGAGCTATCAAAACTGAACACAGAGATGCTAATGATTATACTTCAATTGATCTTCATACTGTCTTGCCTTAGCCACTGAACGGATGATGTGAACCTTGGCCCATGTGCATTGTGGTAGTTTGAGCTATCTCATCTTGCACAAATGCTCAAGATCCAGGTCCAAAGGATGTTGAAGTGACACTTGCTCAAGAAGAGGAGAAAAATATGGTTTAATGAGTTTCACATTGAACACTAGATGCAAACCCCAGTATTCGGGAAATCAAGAACAAAAGCATTTTCACCAGCTATGCATAGAATGGTGTATGATCCATAGCACAAAGACTTCATCTTCCAGTGTGGACCCTTGAAATATTCCTTCTAAAGATGCAACTAAAATTTATCGCCAACCTTTAAGGAAGGAGGTGTGTTATGTGTGTTGTGGCAATCTGTATTTTTGTTGATAGCACAAGAGAATCTGCTAAGCTTATTGGTGAATGAACACTTTGAATGTGTTGCAAAAATTTCTACACTCTATCCACTTCTCATTCCTATGTGCACGACTCCAAGTGTGGAGGTGAGCAAAAGGATATGTTGAGGGGCATTGTAGGCTGGAACCCAAGACATGTCTAGAAATGTCTATACTTTGTAGAACTATACAAATCTCTATTGTAGGCATGCTAGATGTAAAGCAGGTTGACATCCCAAGTGCACAAGTGCTCATGGTTGTAGATGTACAATAGGTGCAGAAGTGTGCGATTCACTACTTCCGTTTGACCATCTATTTGCAAATGAAAGGCTATGGATCGATCAAATTGTGTATCCAATCTTTAACACGAAGTTTGCTAATGCGTTGATGAATTGTGGATTACAATCAGACACAATGGATGAAGGTATCCTGAAATGTACCCAAACATGATTGAAGAAAAGACATGTGCTTTCCTGTGCTATGATGCTTTTCTTGCAAGCAATCATGATGGCCATCTTCGAAAACCTGTCCACTACAACAAATACCAAATCATGTTAGTGCTTTGTTGCAAGGAGTCTACTCATGAAATCCATGTTGATAGATACCCCAAGTCTTTGTGGAACCACATGATAAGCACAGGGTGATACTGAGAGCGGGGGAGGAATTAGTATCAAACAAACTTTTACTTTTCCAAACTTAATCAATCACATCAACTACACATATGCAAGATCTAGCAATTAAGAACACAAAGAGAACACACGATTTACGTGAAAACCCTTGTGGGAAAAAAACCACGGCAAAATATTGCTTATATGTGTGTGTCTACAAATTCTACAGGCGAGAATTGGTATCTCTAGTGGGTTGGTGTTCACAGAAGAGAATTGTAAGAGAACTTCTGTAGGCACCAACATACTTCTATTACAATTCTTCTTCTGTGAACACCAACCCACTAGAGACACCAATCACCGCTTGTAGAATTTCTAGGCACCAACCCACTGGAGACACCAATAACCACAACTGAGCACCAACCTACAAATCCTTTAATGAATGATATCGTTCTCCTTTACTCAAAATCTGATCACTACTTCTAATTATGTATGATGTAAGTCTTTCCTTTTCAAATCGGGTTCACACACATATACTTTCTTCCCTCACAAATCTGATCACACACTTCCTTCCCTCACAAATCTGATCCAAATCAAGCACAACTTCTTTACACAAAATTGATCATGATCATGGCAACATCTTCATACAAGTTTCTGCTCATATCATCATACTTGGACTGCATATTTCATCAATTATGTCTGCACTTATCTTTCATTCATGGGCTGCATAATTCATTAATTATATCTGCAGTTATCTTACATTCATGGGCTGCATAATTTATCAATATGAATCTGAAATACACTTCATTTTTCTGCCCCTTACTCTTCCTTTATATCTGCTCTTAACTCAGGAAATAAATCATTACATTGCTTCCTTCTTGCTTTTCAAAACTTTCTACCCATCTTCTATTTATATCTTCATACTTACATGAAGAGAGACATCTCTTGACAAAGGTGATGTCCTTACAAATGGACGTCTCCTAATTAGCAACCGCTGCCCCTTCAAGATTAATATTCAACTCAGCTCTTGGTTTAACAAATGCTGATCATGCCTTTTTATAACAACTTTGTCTTCTTTTGTGTGGAGCGCACCTCTTCTCATAATCTCATAACATATATTAATTGCACCTCTTCTGTAACGTCCCCATTTTCAGGATGGTCGCCATTGGAGAGCAAAAGGGTTGGTTTCCACACTCCAGGATTTTTGGGAGGAGAATCAAGGCTTGGAGATGGCCTAACATATTTTTCTAAGGGTCTTGATATGTTCAATTCATTTAGTATATTTCTCCTTCCATGGAACAAACCCTTCTTGAGGAAATGGAGTATGGAGATTTGTCATATTGAAGAGATGAACTTGCATAACATATTCTATGTTGGATGCCACCTTGGAGAAGATACCTTGGTCTTGTGTGAGCGCCACCTTTGTGGGACAACTTGTGGAGATAAATAATAAATTAAGGCCTAACCCTTGAGCGCTTGGAGGAAGGTAACTTGGAGAAGAAAAAAGAAGAAAATCCAAATCTTTAATTTGGATTTGGGCGCCTAGATTCCCTTTGGCTGGGTCGACCCTCTTAGTGGGGAAAAATCATAAATAAAAGGTGCTTAAAAACCCTAGGTCAGCCTGCTCTTGGAGACGAGGAAACATGTAAAAATATAAGTTGGATTTGTAGCATTTCAATCATCATTCAATCATTCATTCATTCACCTTTTTGGGAGTTTATCTCTTGAGGAAGATCTTGGGACGAAAACCTCAAGCATCTTGGATGAGTTGGATCAAAACCTAGCTCTTCTTGTGGAGGATTCCATGATGGGAGTTCACTTACACTTCATTGTTTTGGAGCAGAATTGCAGATCAGATTTGAAAATCATTTTGGAGGACTTTACTATCATTATTTTGCATTATTTTTGGTATGTACAACCTTAGGGTTTAGGGCAGATTTGAGCTGGGCTATTTGTCTTGTTGCCCATGCTTTTTGGATGAAATTAAAGGCTTGTTCAGTTCTGATTTGTATAACAGCAGACTTCTGGATTATATTTCAGTCATTTATGATTGCCATTTGAAGTGATTTAATTGCATATTGTGTGGTGGAATTCAAATATAATATTGGAAATGATATTATGGTGAGTTGGCATATTTTATGGAGATTATATGCAATTGTTTAAGTCTGATTTTTGGAGTAGAAGTAGAATTAGAACAGAAAACTAGGGTAGAAGTTAGGGTTAGAGCAGAAAATTAGGGCAGAATTCAGAAAATTCATAATATCCCCATTTGGGATATTACAGTGGTATCGGAGCCTTGATCTTGCAAGCCTGCGGGTCAAGATGATATCATGGAGGAGGCATTTAGGCTTCTCAAAGAGATGGAAGAAAGTAATAGAGACATAAGGAGGTTTCTAGGGCTGGATGAGTGCTTCTATGACTATGAGGAGGATGATATATGGGATGAACCTCGAGACAACTCCGGAGTTGGGAGAGCCCAAGAAAATAATGAAGGCAAAGGACGACTATGATCTTGCAACCTTGGAGCGACTTGAAGATGAATTGGATAGGTGGATTGCTAACGAAGAAGCTACAAGACCCAAAAGGAAGTGCATTATTAAAAAATCAGAAGTTTCCGTGAAAGAAAAGATAGAGAAGAAAGAAGATTTGCAGCCCTATGAGGATAAAGGAGAATTACCTAATGAAGAACACATAAGTGTCCATGAAGATCACAAGGTTGAAGAAGAGGCCGCCATGGAAGAGGAAGGATTACTTGTTAATGACTTACATCATGAGGATATGGGCAAGGGAGCATCACATATTGCACGTGGCGAACACATAAAACTTCATGATGACTACAAGATCAAACAAGGTACAGCCATGAAGATTGCCAAGTTGGATCAGCTACAAGAAGGTATGAGTTCATTTGATATTCCTTTGGTTGAGCCTAGCATTGTTCCATCACCTTTGCATCATATTAGCATGGAATCGAATGGTGGTATGGGTGTCTTTGAGATGAATGTTGTTCATAAGGACAATTCAGAAATTTCAGCGGGAAGTGATCAAAGTGGATTGGATAAGGTTGATTTGACATTGCAAGATAAAGAGGTCATAGTGGTGCACACATCTTCTAGATCAGCCATTGAGGAAGATCATGAGGTAGAAGATTCTACCTACTACTTTCATGGAGATCCTTTGATAGAGCGTAATGGAGACTTAGCTTTCACACATGGGTGTAATGAAGAAATTGATTTGTGGAAGCATGATCGGAATATGTTGCATCACTTGAAGACAAATGGAGGTAAGCTTGTGGTTGCCCTAGATCATTCTGATCATGTTCATAAAGTGATGGCAGGTTTGTGTTGGAAAGCCCTAGAGAGGCATGAGCACTTTGAAGTATTAAGATAATATCTAGGTTAATGGTCAATCTCTTTAGTTTTTCCTATTAGATAGCTTTTAGTTTATCCTTATCTCTTTGCTTTTTGCTTTTTAGCTTTGTGTTAGTTGTTCGTCTATTCTTAGACTCAGTAATCTCTTTATATAGAGCTCTGCTCTTCTTTGTAAAACATCTCATTCAGTAATACATTATTTATTTTCTTAAATCATGTAACATGGTATCAGAGCCAGGTTTCGAACTTGGGCAAAGGGAAAACTATTTTTTTAGAAATTTTTTCCCTCTCAATTTTTTCGATCTCTGTCCGTACGTGGCAGTACGTTTTTGTACGGCATCGTACCTGTTTAGAGCTTGGTTTATTCGCGTTTTGCAAAATCGCAATTTCTTCTAGAGGGTTTTTTCTCATGGTCGCGGGCTCCTGTACTGGCGTTTTTTCTCAGATCTATAGGCGTCATTTTTTCATCATGATTTGTGATCGTGTTCTTTTCTTCTGCTCTCAGTCGCGGGTTTCCTCTTCACGTTTCTGAAGGTCGAGTCTCTCCGTTTGAGCGTGGTTTTTACTGCCTTTTTGGATGCAGTTTCGTCTAAAGGTTTAAGATATCTGCTCGCGTTTTCTTTTTGGGCGTCGACATTTCTAGAGGTATATTTTGGCGACGGATTCCTCGTTAAGGGATCGCGAATTTTTATTTGGCGCCAGTGTCACCTATGGCGGATTTCTCTTTGCGCTTGAAGGGTGCTTCAAAACACGTTCTGGTGGTCACATTTTCCTAATTGTGCATTTATTTCTGGGCGTTTGGCATCTCTGTAATCGATGGGTTCAGTGGCGCTATTTAAACCTAATCTTGATTCCTGTTTGTGCCGGGTTTGTGGGTTGCTAAGTACTTCCTATCTAGTTCGCGATTCTTTTTTTTGTGGGCAGTTACCAGTATCTCTGGTTGCGATTTTTGTGTTGGCAGCTATTATTTTTTGCTGAGATCGTGTTTTTATTGTATCCGTCGACAGCTTGTGAGACATTTTAATCGATGTTTAGGGCTTCAGGAAGGCGCACCCTATATTCTCTTGGTCACATTCTTGTTTTGATGGGATGAGATTTCCTTTAGTCAGTATTTTTTGATCGCTGTCAGCTCCTTGTTGTGACTTTGCATTGATGGGTCTCTTGTCGCCATCTACAAGTCTTTGATTGGCAGTCATATTGGCAGTGTCTTCTTTTCTATCATGTAGAAATATTTTCCTCGCTCTCCGTGTTCAAATGTTCTGAGCTCATGCTTTCCGTACTCTCGAGATTCGTGTTTTGAAATCTGTGTTCGGATTTATCTCGAGATCTGTGCCTCTATATTTCAACTTCATTTTGTGTTTCAAATTAATTCCGTGTTTTCGGAATCTATGCTTCGTTACCGGCGCAAGGGCTCTGTTCAAAATTTGCGCCGTCTATCTGCTTTAGTATTTGTGCCATCAGTTTGTAATCCGTCTTTTCGTGTCTCGGAAAACGTGAAACATGGCATCCTAGTTCAAAAGCAGTTAGAAGTTCAATGGCAGCAAATTTTTTAATCAATTGTGTTTCTCTGCAGGATCTCATCAGAGTTGGGTTCCTGTTCCGTAGCCCTGTGAATGGGGTTTTGTTTTCTGCTTTCAGCAGCTTCCTTGTTCGGCAAATGTTTTTGCCTTGTCATTGTTTCTGGAGTGTTTTCTACCTTTTTGCCGTGGTTCGCAGCTTTGAGGACTTTCTTGACTTGCGCTTACAGTGCTTAGCCCCTTCTTGTCACTAGTTGGATCTGCGGTCATCATTCAGGATTTGTGTTTCAACACCCGTGCTCGGGTTCTGTTCTTTATTTATGTCTTCATCTGTCTCAGAAGGCAGTCTGTGTTAGGGGACATCTTGGTTTAGTTAGTGGATTGACCATTAAGGGGGGGTATTAAGATAATATCTAGGTTAATGGTCACTCTTTAGTTTTTCCTATTAGATAGCTTTTAGTTTATCCTTATCTCTTTGCTTTCTGCTTTTTAGCTTTGTGCTAGTTGTTCATCTATTCTTAGACTCAGTAATCTCTTTATATAGAGCTCTGCTCTTCTTTGTAAAAACATATCATTCAATAATACATTATTTAGTTTCTTAAATCATGTAACATGAAGATTTTACCTTGCCGGATTTCAAGAGCTCCAAGAGGTCGCGGCTATGGTGAAGAACAACTACTTGCATCTACTTGCGAATAGAGATCATCTATTCAAGATGGGCGAGATCTATGCTAGCGCTTTGAGAAGGGAGGAAGATAAATTGGATAAGCTCACCTTGGAGCTTGAGGACACTATGGGTTCTTTGAAGAGCACTCAAGAGGCCCTTCAAGAATCGGAAGATCAAGTGAAGAAGCTTCATTGGGAGTTGAGCATGGCACACTCTTCATCATACACATCAGAAATTCAGACTTCTATGGCCGACACATTCAAGGAAGGACAATGCAACACGAAGAGGGCAAGATGTGGAGTCATGGAGGAAGAGGAGATTAGGATCTATGAAGACATCTCTCAAAGGCACGAGGTTAGGTCTGATTTTCGGAATTGCAACAGCAGTTCCTCGACTTCACATCATCATAACATGACAGCCAAAGGGATCAGCCTTGAGGCTTGTGATTTTTATGGAGAGAATCATGTTGGATCAGCCTTGGTTGAAGAGCATGCATCAAGTTTGAGAAGGGTAAAGACACTACAAAAAGATATGGCAAGAGCTCTGATTTTATTTGGATCAGTAGTCTTTCACTCTTGCATAATCGTATGTTAACAGCCCTTACACACGAAATGGGTTTAACTCTTCTATCAAGTTAGTTCAGCATGACATGTGGCATGAGTCTTGTATGGTGGCTAAGCAAGTGGAGCAATCAGTTTTGAGGTATGGCACAGAATCTTTCACTTGTTTGCTTCTTGAAGGTTTGATGACACCTCTCTTGGAGAACCCCTTGAAGGCTCACATCACGGGTTTGGATGACATCATTGAGTACACACTATGTGGATCAGCCACTAGTGTTGAGATTACCTATGTTGATAAGCGTAATGAGGCTAGATCCTTGGTCCTTCATGGAACACTTGAGGAGTTTGTTGGTGAAGGGTTCCAACATGTTGATAACTCTTGGGTGGAGTATGTAGCTGCTTATTTTCAGATGTATGCCATGGAGACTCTTGCTTTTGTTGGGCATACTATGGCGGTACAGCTGAACTATGACACAAGGTATGAGGGTATTAATATGATATTTGGTTTGGAGTTACTAATGCATGTGTTTCAACGAGGTGATGGCATAGGGATTGGAAGAAAGCATGAAGATCTTGATGTTCCAGCCCTAGTTCATGAAGGTCTATTCCATACTTTGCTTGGAGATGGTTGTTCCACTTCATGGTGCATAGACTCCCTTCGGAGTTCTTGGCGAACAGCAGTTGCTTGGAAGTTTGGCAGAGTTGTTGAGACTACACTTAGCAGATCAGCCACTAATGTCATGACTTCACTTGGAGAGGGAGTCATAAGGGATGATTCTTTGATCATTCATGGAGAAGGTAGAGAGTTGGATGATACTATGATACAACTCTATCATTCTATTGATCCTTTGGTGATGTATAATACCAAGGCACTTGCATTGGAGGAGCATACTTTAGAGATACAGGTGGTTCATATGCCGAGGTATGATGATATTGTTTCCATTCCTAATCTCGAGGCACTAAGGCTTGTTTCACAATTGAGTTTTGACTTTGGAGGTGAGCATGATATCATGGACATTCTAGCTCTAGTACATGAGGATCCTTTGCATGTATGGGTTAGAGATGACTATTCTACTACATGGTGCATGGATTTTCTACTGAGTAGGAGGAGGAAGGCAGTTGTTTGGGAGTTGAGAGGGAAGTTGGATCATCTCTTCATGAGAGAATGGCATAGTGATGATATCCTATCATCCTTTGCCTTTGGTGATTCCTTTTGCACTTACATGGATCTGATTTACTATCATGAGGTTGTTCTTTGGGTTCATATCAACAACTTAGTGGGAGTCGTCATACACCTTCTTGCACCTATGTTGGGCATACTTCGCATCCATGGAAGGTCTACGGAAGTTGGAGGATGGTTTGATGTTGCTAGCACTTTGAGATACTTCCATCTCTTCATGATTGCCGAACGTCATGATAGGATGACTTGGGATCCAGGTGGTGACATGTTTGGCACACCACTTCATTGGGATTTTGATGAGTTGCTTCACAACTCATGGAGCATTGACGATGATTTATCAGAGTGGAGCAGCGGAAGCTTGGAGACTTGTGGTTGTGTTTCAAAGATCATACTCTTCATCACTTGTTGACAGGCATGGCATTCTTCGAGGCTTCGGATTGGAGTGGCACCTTGGGAACTTTGGAGATTGTTGCACTTGTGGTTGCGGGCATGTTTTCAAAATCTGGAGGATAGGGCCAGTTGAGCTCGAGTGTGTATGTTTTTGGCTATCGGAGCTCACTTCACATTGCATTCTTCACATTCTTCTTGGAGGATACGGCCACAGGTGGAGAATTTGTACGGCCACCAAGCATGCGGATAGATGGAGATACATGTCATTTGACACTATCTCACAGGATACATACTTGCCATTGCTTGAGGACAAGCAATTCCGAGAAGGGAGGATTGTAATGTCCCCATTTTCGGGATGCTCACCATTGGAGAGCAAAAGGGTTGGTTTCCACACTCCGGGATTTTTGGGAGGAGAATCAAGGCTTGGAGATGGCCTAACATATTTTTCTAAGGGTCTTGATATGTTCAATTCATTTAATATATTTCACCTTCCATGGAACGAACCCTTCTTGAGGAAATGGAGTTTGGAGATTTGTCATATTGAAGAGATGAACTTGCATAACATATTCTATGTTGGATGCCACCTTGGAGAAGATGCCTTAGTCTTATGTGAGCGCCACCTTTGTGGGACGACTTGTGGAGATAAATAATAAATTAAGGCCTAACCCTTGAGTGCTTAGAGGAAGGTAACTTGGAGAAGAAAAAAGGAAGAAAATCCAAATCTTCAATTTGGATTTGGGCGCTTAGATTCCCTCTGGCTGGGTCAGCCCTCTTAGTGAGGAAAAATCATAAATAAAAGATGCTTAAATACCCTAGGTCGGCCTGCTCTTGGAGAAGAGGAAACATGTATGAATATAAGTTGGATTTGTGGCATTTCAATCATTGATTCATTCACCTTTTTGGGAGTTTATCTCTTGAAGAAGATCTTGGGACAAAAACCTCAAGCATCTTGGATGAGTTGAATGAAAACCTAGCTCTTCTTGTGGAGGATTCTGTGACGGGAGTTCACTTGCACTTCATTGTTTTGGAGCAGAACTGCAGATCAAATTTGAAGATCATTTTGGAGGACTTTACTATCATTATTTTGCATTATTTTTGCTATGTACAACCTTAGGGTTTAGGGCAGATTTGAGCTGGGCTATTTGTCTTGTTGCCCATGCTTTTTGGATGAAATTAAAGACTTGTTCAGTTCTGATTTTTCTAGCAGCAGACTTCTGAATTATATTTCAGTCATTTATGATTGCCATTTGAAGTGATTTAATTGCATATTGTGTGGTGGAATTCAAATATAATATTGAAAATGATATTATGGTGATTTGGCATATTTTATGGAGATTATATGCAATTGTTTAAGTCTGAATTTTGGAGCAGAAGTAGGGTTAGAACAGAAAACTAAAAGAGCAGAAAACTAGGGCAGAAGTTAGGGTTAGAGCATAAAACTAAAGTGCAGAAAATTAGGGCAGAATTCAGAAAATTCATAATATCCCCATTTGGGATATTACATCTTCACTTGATAAACCCTTCGCACTTCTTTATCTCATAGATCGCTGCCTCTATTTCTTTTTTTATGAGAAGCACCACTTCTTCAATGTTAATAAGACATTTTGTTTTATTCAAAGCAAATGGACTTAATCGCACTCCTTGTCTTTTATAAATGCATCACTTTATAATGAACTTAATCGCACTCCTTTCTCTTAGTCGTATTACTTCATATATACGCATCACTTCATGTCTTTAATTGCATCACTCCATGTCTTTTATGAATAAGACTTTTGTCTTATTATATATTGTGTTCCATTTAGAAGGAGGTCGGCCTCCTTTAAGATGTATTTGATATATCAAATTTTAAGTCTTCAAACTATATTGAACTCAGCCTCTATCATGTTTGTTTATGTTAAATTTAAACTCCAAAGGTGGCGCTAATAAAGGAGTCGGTCTTTTAAATCAATGTTTATTTAAATGCTTCTCATATATTCGTAGCCTTAGAAGGTAATCTGCTCTTCATAACATCTTAACCGCTGCCTTGTATGGACTTTAATCACTACCATTCATTATCTTTAATTGCTGCCCATTCATAATTTCAAACTTATTTTATCTTTAGCACTGCCTTATAAGTATTATATCTGCTCAATATAAATCTCTGTTTTGATGACTTATTAATATATCTTCGTCTTTGGTTTCTTAGATGCATGATACCACAATGAGAGTCGGCCTCATACAAATTGTCTTAAATCTGCCTTTGCTTCTTATAACCACACACCTTTGACATCAACAACAATCTTCGACAATTTTTCCATTCTTCTTTTGACATCAATAATACCATTTCCAACAATCTCCACAGCAAACTCTTTGACATTAACGACAATCTTGTTGTTAGTCTCATCCATATACATGTGACATCAAGGACAACTATCTGGTCCATGTACCTTTGACATCAATGACAAACTTGTCCACCTTTGACATCAATGACAACATTTCCAACACCACAAGTGGTATTTAAAGCTCAAACTTCCTATTTGTGGGTTTGGCAATGCAACAAAGAATGAGGCCAATAGAAATGTTGTTGCAATGCCACTAGTCTCAATAACACCAAAGTGTCCAGCTGCCTTGGTGTAGTTTGCATCCCAAATGTTCGAGCTTGAAAAGAAGCATGTCACTCTAATGAAATTCACCTACCTATTTACCTTGCACAAGTAGAGCATAGGTTTGTGCAAAGTCCTGAATTGTTGAGTAGAGGTTTTCCCAATCAGTAAAGTTTTGGCCGCACAAATCCAGCACTGTGATGAACACATGAACCAACAATTTGCTAAAGCAATCTATTGCCTTATTGTATCTCCCATTCTTGTGTTTGATCACCAAATGGAACTGTTGCATGTATATCATCCAATTCACGCAGCAAAAACTAAAGTGGCTTATGATCGAAATGAATGATTGTCTCCTTGCCCAAAATGTAGCGTCACCACTACTTGACAGCTTGTGCAATGGCATACAATTCTTTCTCATATGTGGAGTGGGATTACAATTGTATCATTAAATGTCTCTAAATGGTAGCCATCCGGATGCCCATGTTGAATGAGTATTGTGTCGAATGCATAGTCAAATGCATCAATCTGAATCTCAAAAGGGTGCACAATACAAGCATTGCACAAAGTCGTTGATTGAGCTCCTCAAAAGCACATTGTTTTGCAACTATCCAAACGAATGTTGCCTTGGTGCACATGATTTGACTAAGGGACCAAGCCATGCGTGAGCATCCAAGAACAAACTTGCAATAGAAATTTGTGTCCAAGAAAGCTATGCAATTCAATGACATTGCATGGAGTTGGCCAATCTCAAATCACCTTGATTTTCTCCAGATCTACATGGATGCCTAGGCAATCAATGATGTAGCCCAAATACTAGATTTGTGCTCTACTAAAGGTACACTTGCCTAAGTTAGTTTGCAAGTTGTGTTGGCATGGAGTGTCCAAGACGCACAAGACGTGCTCCACATGTTCCTCCCATGTCTTGTTGAATATCAGAATGTCATCCAAGTAGACCATGATGATGGAGTTGGTGAAGGGTCAAAGGATGTCATTCATCATGTGCATGAATGTTGCTAGTGCATTGGTCAAACTCAAAGGCATAACCATTCATTCGTATAGTCCCTCCTTGCTTATGATTGCAGTCTTCCAAACATGTTTGGGATGAACTAGTACTTGGTGATATCTTGATTGGAGATTGATCTTTGCGAAGAATTTGCACCATGATGCTGGTACACAAGATCATTGGTGTGTGGAAGAGGATATCAATTTTTCATGGAGATCTTGTTGAGCATCCAATAATCTATGCAAAGGTGCCATGTGTCATCTTTCTTTGGCACAAGGACTATTGGACTGCCACATGGAGAAGAGCTAGGCTTGGTCTTAACTTAATCAATCAGCTCCTGAATTTGACATCAAACTTCATCATTCTCCCAAACAGGTCTGCACTACAAATGACTATTAGGATGAGAGGATTTGGGAATCAAATCGATCTTGTGTTGCACTATGCAATGTGTCAACAGATATTTGTGCTCTTCAAAGACAAATATGCACTATTGTAGCACCTTGTTGAGCTACTACAGCTACGATGTTTGTACAACCTTGCATGTTGCCAATGCACACTTGCTCCCTTGTGCAATGTCTCAAGGTGAACCATAAGAAGCACAAAACTTCTGCATGTGTGAGATAATCTTGTAGCATTGCTTGGCAAATACTAAGCCTACTTTGGTCTTTGGTGAAGATTCATGAAGATAGAAGTATCGATTACCAACATGGACTACTCATCTTTGTGGTTTCACCTAATACACACCATCTCTATCATATGCATATGGCCTTCCAAGTGGAATGCCTCGAACTTCCTATAGTGTGATGTCACAAGTGATTGTATCTTGCATGGGTTTGACTACATACTTGAAATTGCATTATCATTTTACCTAAATATCTTTAACTTGCTTCAACCATCATAGAGAGTATGGCCTCAGGTGCGCTTTAGTGGAAAGACCCAGGGTCTTGACAATATCTTGCACGATGTTCTTTTGGCTGCCATTATCGATGATGACATGCAATTGTTGACGACCCAGCACACTTCATGTGGAAGAGACGCTTGCGTTCCTTCAAAGTATAAATTGTCATAGTGCTTGTGTTGAGACACTATGCCTCCTAATCCATTCCTCGGGCTGCACAGGATCTGATGTAGTTTCCACAATAAGAGATTGTTGCGCATGGAATTTAGCATCATTGTAGAAACTCATGTGATGGCGATGGCACCACTTATCACCTTGCTTCTTCTTGTCCTTGCTTGCCATGAACAATGTTGTGGCTTCTAACTTTTGCATGAACGAATTGGAGTTTTGTTGTCATTTTTGCACCAAGGAATTCTACTTATACAATGAAAGCCTAGAAGTGGTTTCTTGTGCAAGCTTGTTCTTGCACAAAGAAAACTTCTACTTGAGCTTTGCTTTGGCTTCGATATTGGATGCAGTGCAAAAAGCTTGCCCCAATGTTTCTGAGGTTGGAGACTCCACCTTTGCACGGATGTAAGACAATAATCCATTTATGCTATGTTACCAGGTTCTTTGCCCAGAGGCACCGGTTCGGTTGGGAGCGGGAGCAGGAGCGGCCCTGCCACCCCAGGTTTCTTGTGGGTTCTCCGACGGAGAACCCACAAGGAACCCGAGGTGGCAGGGGAGCTCCCAGGCCACTCCCAGGCGCATTTTGGGGATTTTTTTTAAATTACAAATTTTCTTTTAAAAAACTATAACTATATAAATTATTAAATACTATATATTATATAATATAATATAGAATATATAATATAATATATAATATATAATATAATATAGAATATATAATATTATTATATTATATATTCTATATTATATTATATTATTATATATTATTTATTATATAATAATATATTATATTATATTATATCATACATTATTATAACTATTAAATTTTATATATGTATTTTTATATATAATATATTATATTATATTATACTATATATTATACATTATTATAAATATTAAATTATATATATATAGTACAGCCATACCCAGCCGTACCCACAGCAAAAAAAATCGCCGTACCGACATACCAGAACCCCGCTCCCGTATTCGCTCCCGTACCAAAACTGGCAACTTAGCATTTATGTACTTGAGCACCTTGTGTTGCTCAGGAGTGTCTTCATGGAAGCATGCAAAGTAGTCATACAACTCATTGGCATGTGTTAGGATCTTTACCTACAAAATATCAAGAAAACAGAACAATACGTGTGAAATAACATAACGCTCAAAAATAGCTGCAAATATGCTTATATTGATCACAAGAATCGCAAGCCTCTTCGAGGGGGCAACCTCCTTAAGAGCAATGCTCTATTACAATAGATGATTCCAAGATGATATCTGCTTTATTACAACATCAATATAAGTCCTCATAAGGAGTGAGTTATGAATTACAACCAATGTGGGACTAATCCACACAAAGTAATATTAACCACATCACATTATATATACATGACAAACCAAAAGTTTAAAGAGAACCCAATTACATGGGTAATGAGGAAAACACGGCAAATTAAAAGACACTAAAATACTCATAAAAACACGGAAAAAAAACTGCAAATATTATTTCATGCCAAATAGAGTGTGGAGAAAGAGAATCAATGTCCAAACTTCAACTGTAAGACATAAATTTCAAAGAGGAACTTTTTTCATTTCTGGGGAAGGAGAGGCCTGATTATAGGCGGCTGATATTGGATCCTACAAGATCAAGGTCGTCCTTCCACATATACCCTAACAGTCTTCTACATAGAATGCAATCATAAAGGGCTATCAGAAATGGATTATTTTCCCTCTTGATGTAGTCCCTCCATGTGTGCACCCCAGCCTAGATGGTGTTGAGGTGGCATCACCAGTTTCTATAATTGAGTGGTTCATGAATTTCTATGGAGAGACTAAACATTGGAAAAAGAGACCCATTGAATGCATCTGCAGGGTTGGGGAGGTTATATTTGTGCCCAATGGATGGTGGCATTTAGTTATTAATTTGGACAACTCCATTGCTATCACACAAAATTATGTGAGCAGGTAAGTAATTCTTTAAATGTATTAGGAATTCACAGTTTTAATTTTATTTTTTATAGCTTGCTTCTGGGATCACCATGTGATAGTAATACTTTGATTTGTATTAAATGTACTCCAAAGGAAATAGAGCTTATAAAAGTAGTGTTGTCCTTCAGTAGAACTTAGAACTAAGAAAATTGAAAGAATCACAGATGTTGCTTTTGATTTCAAGTGCTAAAATGGTGCATCAATGAAGGATGCCACTATTCCCAGTATTTAGATCAGAATATGTATATTAGTTGTGCCCTATTCAACCTTCATTGTACCTACAAGCCCATGCAAAACTATGCATACAATCTTCCATAGAAAGTGAAATTTAAAAACAGATGTCTAATAGCTTTCAGTAGACATCTTTAAAAGAAAGTAAATCATGAAAAATAAAGCTCAAACCATAACTAAAACCTAGAAGTATCATGAATTTTCTTGATCTGTTACACGTGGTTCACCTTAAATGTGTCAAAAACCTTATAGACAAAAATCCATGAGCTCACTGAAAAACTAGTGCTTTTTTGAATTGCATGCATATAAAGCACCGTTTTTTCATCTACGCACATATTTCACATTTTGATCCATGTTGACCCAGTTTTGACCTGTTTTTGAATTACTCGAGCATGGCAGGTTGGACGACACGGTTTTCGTGCCGAGTATGTTTTAAACATGGGTATGCATGTTTTATTCATGTTTTTTGTGACTATGATATTAACTACTAACTATACTATTGATTGTTACAATGATTAAATTATTGCAAGGTTAGTGCATTACGGTGCTAACATGCCCTCCCCCTTCAGAAAGCCTTGTCCTAAAGGCTTGAACTAGGGAAACTATTGTTGTAGCTGGTGAAGAGGTTCTCAATTGGCATCTTCCAGTCATAACCCTCTCCATTGAACCAAAACTTTGGTGATGATGTGGTGAAGGAGTGAGCAAAAGCGTCGATCCAAAATAGCTTCAAGATCCAAGATGATAGACCCTTCCTCATGCATGTCAAGAAGTGTTGTTAGCACATGAACATGTTGGCCACGGACCTTTCTTTAGAAAAGAAACATGGAAAACAAGATGTAGCTTGGAGGACAGAGGAAAATCTAACTTATAGACCACTTCACCCACACACTATAGGATTTTGAAAAGTCCATAAAATTTGGGTGCTAACTTATGTTTGTTGGCATGCTTGAGGGATGTGTGCTTGTAGGGCTGTTGATGCAGAAAGACCATGTCACCAACTTCAAATGTGCACTCAAAACGATGTTGATCCGCTTATTGTTTCATACAATTTCAGACCAAGGCCAGGTTGTCCTTGAAAGTGCAAAGGAGAGATTCACAGGTGATGAAAGTGGAATCAACCGTGTGCACATTGGAAGTACATGGCAAGTAGGATATGAGAGATGGCAGAAATTGTCCATACACAGATTCATAAGGTGTCATCTTAGTGCAAAATGATGAGAAGTGTTGTACCACCATTCAGCAAGGGGTAGCCATTTAGCCCAATGGGTTTATTGTGAAAAAGAAAAGCAGTGTAAGTATGTCTCCAAGCATTTATTGACAACCTTTGTTTAACCATCTATTTGCAAGTAATAGGCCAAGCTCATCTTCAAGTGCATTCCTTGCAGCTTGAATGATTCCTATCAAAGGTTACCGGTCAATGCGGGGTCATGGTCACAATGGAGGCAGGCATACCATGGAGGCAAAAAATTTGGTCAAGAAAGAATCAAGCAACAGTAGAGGCATGCTATGAATGGGCCAAGGAAGAGAAGTGGGCATATTTAGATAAACAGTCCACCACCACTAGAATGATTGTCTTGTCACTAGACTTGGGCAATCCTTCAATAATATCCATAGAAATGTCAATCCACATGGTAGTCAGAAATGGGCAATGGTTGTAGAGTGCACGAGGTCTTGACAATTTCACCTTTATGGCATTGGTATGTATCACATTCAACTACAAATTTCTTGATATCATTTTTCATACCAAACCAAAAGAAAGTGTGTTTAATTCGTTCATGTCTTTAGGAATATGAAGTGCCTTGCAAAAGGGGAGGCAAGTAATTCTGGTAACAATGAATAATAGAGAGGAAAATTAGTAGAGAGAACAATCCTCCCTTTGTACCACAAATAACTACCATCCCAAGTGTACCTAGGCTTGGCTATGGTCCCATTTCATAGTTGATGAATAAGTTGTCGAAATATCAAATCCTATTGCCATTCCTGTAGGACTAATTGGAATCAATCTGGAATCAGAAGAGACAGAGCACACAAAGTCCCTTGGTCCTCAAATTGGCAAGACAGAGCATCAGCCACCACATTCTCCTTCCCTTTTTTGTAGAGAATTTTATAATCATAGCCCAATAGTTTGGTGACCCACATTTGTTGTCCAAGAGAGGAGACACATTGTTCCGAAGTATAATTAAGGCTATGATGATCATTTTTGGGCCTTCATTTATTGATAGCATGAAGAATGGTCAGAATTTCCTTCTCATAAGTGTACTTGGCAAGATTCCAACCAGCCAATGCCCGACTAGTGAAAGCAAGTGGGCATCCATCCTCATTAAGACAGATCCAATGCCACTAACAGAAACATCACTTTCAATGCTAAAAGGTTTTGAAAAGTCAAATAGTGCAAGGATTGGCGTATTGCAAATAGCATGCTTGAGAGTCTCGAAAGCTTGTTCTATCACTTCCAACCATATGAAGACATTTTTTCATAAGAGGGCAGTCAATGGGGCAACAAGTTTACCATATCCTTTGACAAATTTCCTGTAATAGCCAGTGAGGCCCAAGGATCACTGAAGACATTTGAGAGTTTTGGGTTTGGGCCAATTTTTCAATTTCAATTTTGGCAAGGTTGACCTTAACTCCCTCGATGGAGACAATATGTATGACATTTGACCTCTATTTGGCAAAAAGAGCACTTGGAATGCTTTGCACACAACTTGTTCTTGGAAAGGAGTTGGAGGGTTTGATCCAAGTGGAGGAAGTGCTCTTCCCAGGTTCTACCATAAACAAGAATTTCATTAAATAAGACCAAAATAAATTTTCAGAGGAATGGCTGAAAAATTGTGTTCATTAGGCTTTGGAATGTAGAGGGGGCATTAGGAAGACCGAATGGCATAACCAAAATTCATAGTGGTACTCATGAATGCGAAAGGCAATTGTAGGAATATCCTTTTCATGCAAGCATATCTAGTGATATCCAATGCAAAGATCTATTTTGGAAAAGAAACAAGCCCCACGCAATTCATCAATCACAAGAATGAGAAACTTATCCTTGATAGTGATTTTGTTGAGTTCCTGAAAATCCACACATAAATGCCAAGAGCCATCCTGAACAAGGAGTACTAAAGAAGAGTAGGGGCTAACACTAGGTGGAATAACCCCAACCGTGAGTAGTTCATGCACTATCTGTTTAATTTCAATCTTCTGCAAAAAGGAGTATCAATACAGCCTAATATTAGGGGGCATACTACCTAGAATCAACTAAATGACATGATCATGAGAGTGTTCTAGGGGTAATCCATGGGGCTCAACAAATCCAAATGCAGGTTTGGCTGAGAGGCCATGCAACATTGATGATTGAGTCGAGGTGCCAAACTCAATGAGTTGTAGAGAACAGAACTAGGCAATAACCCCAAAAGATCCTTTCTTCAATAACTTTTCAATACAATGAGAGCTAATGATGGACAAGGGTCTGGCTTTAATCCCACAGAGAGTGTATTGTTGGTCATTAGTTGTCAAAAACATCTACATTTCTGACAAATCCTATAGGATTAGACCAAGTGTGCATAACCATTGGGCCCCTAGAACCACATCACAACCACTAAGAGGAAAGACGAACATATCAAATTTCAAAGTGTAATCTCCCACAAAAAGGTGAACGGTTTGACATTTCCCTTTACAGGCTGGTGTACCCCCTAGTAATCATGACTTCAAAACTCAAGTAGAGATACATCTACTAATCTGCTTGTTTCACAATTTGAGGGTCCAAGAAATTGTGGGTGCTGCTTGAATAAATAAGGATAGTCAAGGTTTGTTTTTTTAAGTATCCCTAAACTTTCATTGTCTAGTGTGTGGTGAGGCTAGCCAAGGCATGAATGCAAATCTCAGGCAACAGTTCCTCATGGGAGTTGGGTGCAAGATCAGCTTCTGCAAGCGGCATGTCCTTTGGTTGTTCAAAGTCATCCAAAGAGGTACTGCTTCCACGTCCGAGTGATACAATTTCTTTTCCACCCATTTGTGATCCGTGTCATGTCCTCTTTTTGGAATTAGAGATGTGGAGAAGACCTCTAGCCTATCCTTATTTCCCGTAGGCTAAAGGATTAAACAAGAGAAATAACTAATAATATTATTTTTTAAGTTGGGCTCGGTAATTTCTAATTTTAGGGGCATCTTAATAATATTATTATAATTAAAATAAAAAGTGTTTTTAGACACTAATATTAAAATAAAATGTATTTTTAAATACTAAAAATAAATAATAAAATAAAATAAGTATTTTTAAATACTTTGGAGAAAAATATTTAATTCAAGGGCCCATATTGGAGATGAATAAAAAGATGGTGCTTGGATTCATTTATATTATCTATTTACCATTTTTCACTTGTTCTTCCAATTTGGAGTATGGAGCATTCCAGGACGAAAACCCTTGATGTTGGAGATTCGGAGGACAAAAACCCTCTTATGCATTGAGGTGATTCCATTCGAGTCTCACAATTGTGTTGATTTGTCGAAGATTAATTGAGGAATTGAAGTCATTTTCAATTACTATAGTACTACTACAATGTCAAAGCATTTGATTTCGAGATTTTTATGCACATTTTCAGATTTGGAAGCAATTGGTATTTGCAAACAAATGTTGTGTAGGTGATTTGCGGGGGTTTATTTGCTGATTTTCATAGTTATTGTTGTTGTTCAACATTATTTGATTGCTAGAGCTTGAACGCCACAATTTGGAGTCACCAACATCATCAATTGTTGATTTAAGGGTTTATGCACGTCATTTATTGCTAATTTCAAGGTTTGCTGCTGATCGCCCTCATTTATTGCATGGGCCACCCATTTTGAGAGATCCGTACCACCTTTTGGGTGAATTGTGGGAGTGTGGTACAGCCTAATAGCGGAGCAATTGACCTTGGAGAGTTGTTGCAGCTGTTTGTTGACATTTTAACATCATCTTGCTGTTGTTTCCAGCCATATTTAGACCTGCTACAGCCATACCAGCCTAGCCGCCAGCCGTACTAGCAACTTTATGAACATTTTTCAATCATATGATCAGTTAATAATTCAGATCTGCAAGTTTTGACATTTTGTGAGTTGATAATCTTCATTAGAATTCAGAAGATTGTGTTTCCAGTTTGCATATCAGCTTTGTAATTGTTTCCAACAGTCATAATTGAAGAAAAATCAGTTTGTAGAGGTTCCCTATTGGTGTTATGATTCAGATCTGAGTATTTTTGGCAACCTAGGGTTTATACCAGAAATTGTACTTGATGAAATTTGGCTCATATAATTCAAATTTGTTGAGTATTGTTGTTCTAGGGTTTCGTATTGTTGTTGATACATAAATCAGCAAGCATACTTGTTGCAATCATACTTGTTGCAATTCATCATCTACATGTTAGATCTGCTATTTGTATTGTGTTTGAGGATTTATATCAGCATTATGAGGGTTTAGATTATTGTTTGGAAGTGAATGGTTGAGTTTGCAAGGATTTCCAATGTTGCATCTTTGTTGATCAACTAGAGTTTGATATCTAAACTTGGCATTTAACCATTATTTTAGCTTGCACATTCATCTATTTCCTAAGGTTGTCTAATTGGGGACATTACAATGGTATCAGAGCTTTGATCTTGCCAGCTTGCAGGGTTAGAGCTAACATTTTGATGCAGATTACATCTCATGGAAGATAGAAAAATGAAGACATTTCAGGAATCCATCTCAGAAATGATACAAGCTTTGTAGAATATGAATGAGGCAAATCAAACGAATCATTTTACGGGTCTAGTGAAATGAAAGGGTAGAAGAGCAGAAGAAGAGGCACAAAAGAGCCAAGATTTCAAGGATCAATTATTGAATCAATTCATCATCATCTTCAAATATCTAGCTTGGTTTAGAAGATCACAAAATAAGGATCTTATTCAAGAGGCATGGTTGGAGGAGCAATGTGATATAAATGAGGTCAAACTTTTTGCTTTTGAGGAATATAATGGAACACCTAATATTTACAAATCTTATATCACCTTTGAGGAATTCTTGTAGACATTCAAAGAAAAAATAAGGGAAAAAAGAAAGGAATTGATGAAAAAAGAATCAGAACCACAAAAAGGGGCTAAGGAAGAAATCAAGGAGCAAGAAGAACAACCAAAATCAGAGCCACAAGACATTGCTATGGAATAGAAGGGATCCAACATGCAAGAGGAAGGTAAAGATTTTTAGTTAGAAGAAGATGTTCTATTGACTTATAAAGGTTGCATATGTCAACAAAATATTGATGAATTCAAGAAGTAAAGGGCATCACTTGTTGGATGTGAAGAGCCCAAGATGGAGGAAGATGTGCCAAATCATGAACTAGCCATCAATCTTCCAAAGGGTGAGTCAATGTCATATGTAACTGATTTTTAGAGTAGCTATATGCAATATATCACGATCATGCCTCCACAAATTAACTTCTTCCTTGACATCTTCTCCATTACACCCATGTGTGAAAGCTAAGTCATCATTATGCTCTCTCAAAGGATCCCCATCAAAGTAATAGGTAGAATCTTCTACCTCGTGATCTTCCTCAATGGCTGACCTAGGAAGTGATTGTACCGCTGTGACCTCCTTGACCACCAAGGGATCATTCATTTCTTGCCAATCTAAATCAACCTTAGCAACATCTCTTTGTTCACTACAGAGCAATTTTTCTGGACCATCCTCAAATGTATGAACAATATCCATCTCAAAGACATCCAAACTACCCTTTGATTCCTTGCTATTGTGATGCAAAGGTGATGAAGCAATGATAGGCTCAATCAAAGGAACAACAAATGAACTCATACCTTCTTGTAGCTGATCCAACCTTGTAGGTTTGGCAACCTTTGCAATGTGTGATGCTTCTTCGCCCATATCCTCATGATGCAAATCATCAACAAGTAATTCTTCCTCCGTGGCGGCATCTTCTTTACCCATATAGCTATCATGAAGTCCCACGTACTCTTCACTTGTAACCTCAAAAGGTGACTTTCCTTCGTCTTTATCCTCATAGTGCTGAAGTGAACTCTTGTCTTCATCTTTTCTAGGGTTAGGAGTCCAATCTTCAATGCATGTTGACTGATTTTTGCCTTCCTCAAAGTCACTTGTAGGCTGCAAGTCATAAACAAGTGATTCTTCTTTCTTCTCTAACCTTTCTCCACAGACTACTACCGAGCAAATGTAGGCATATAGATCTTTCTTCCCTAGATATACATCTTCATGAATCTTCAAGAAAATTCCAAAAGGAGTTGCTAACCTGACATCAAGTGATAAAGCATTGTACTTTTCAAGGAATTGAATGGTCTCTCGTTCATACACCATCGATCAAGCTCCTTCTTCAATTCAACTTCACTTTGTCTACGAGATTCACGTAAAGATGTCGTTGTTTCTCTACCTTCTCCCATGATGTATGATCAAACCCTCCAGGCTGGCAAGATCATGGCTCTGATACCACTGTAATATCCCGAAATGTGATATTTTGGACAATTTCGAATTTACGAACTTTTAAAATATCAAACTTAATTTTCTGCTCAAACCCTAATTTTCTGAAGTAAAAATCAGACTTGAACAAGCATTTAGGGCAGCCCATAAAACATCTCAAAACACCATAATTTCACCATAAACATGATCAACCATAATATACTTGCATTTCACCATCACATGAACACAATTCCACTTCACTTATCCACAAAAATGACTGACAATAAATGTAGAAGTCTGCTACTACAAATCTGATTATAATGTCTTCAAAACACGTTAACAAACCAGGGCAAACATGAGAAACATGCCCAGCATAGTTCTGCCCTAAATCTGAATGTTATACATACCAAAAACAATGCAAAATGACCTTCCAAAATGATAGAAAAAGGTCTTCAAAGCAGCTGCTTCAATTAGGCCATAAAACCCTAGATCTTCAATACTCAAATGCCATAGAAAACCTCCTCAAAATGGTGTGCTCAGGTCTGCTCTGCTGCTGCAATAAATTCTGCAGCAACACAAGCTCCACAAAATGAACTTCCAATGGTGGCGCTCCAAGATAGGGTTGAACCCTAGTGAAATCCACACCAAAAGCCACTAAAACTGCTGCTCTAATCTGATCCAAAATCTGAATATGCAATCTGCCCAAAAAACTTCGTAAATCTCCAATGAAGTGCAAGTAGACCTCCGTTATAAAGTCTTCCCAAGATGAATTAGGTTTTCGTCCAATTCACCTATATTCTCAAGGGTTTTCGTCCTTGGAATATGCTACTCTAAAGTGCAGACCCAAAGGAACAAATGTCAAGCTTGAATGATGCCTTGAAATGCCACACCACAACTTGTATTTATACCTATTTTCACCTTTTTCTTCTGCTGGCCGACCTAGGCAGAAATAATATTATTTTATCCTTTGTTCTTCCTTCACAAGGGCCGACCTACCTTATGTTATCTTGGCATCCAAGTAAACTCATTTTTGGGCGGACCCAACTTAGCATTCATTTATCTATTTAATGATCTTCCTCAAGGCCGACCACAAGGCATCTTCATCTTGTTTTTATCTTCCTCTTTGGTGCCCAAAAGGAAATAAAACCAGGTTATCAAACTGCCCTTCAAAAAGACCAATGTCCATGCCTAATTATCCTCCAAGGTGAACATCAAAATGTACGAAATGAAATCAAACACTGCCCATACAATTCCCACACTTATTCATTGCCCACCAAAATTCCCGAAGTGTGAAAAATAGTGTATTAGGTCAACAATAGTGATCACTCCGAAAATAGGGACATTACATACAATATATGATTCCAAGATGATATTTTCTTTATTATAATATCAATATAAAGCCCTCACAAGGTGTGATTTTGAACTACAACCAATGTGGGATGAATCCACACAATGTAATATTAACTACTAACTATACTATTAACTATTACAATGCCTAAAGTATTACAAGGTTAGGATGTGATGGTCTTAATAGTGTAGTCTTCAATTGATTGCAAGTGATTGCTCCTTATGCTGCCGCAACTACTAAAACTTCATATTTATTCATCCTCAAAATGTTTGAGGGGGGTATGTAATATGCTACCCCCAGTTTTTTTTCAAAATTCATACAATGATATGGCAAGGTTAGCATCAAAGCATAAACCATCTAAAGGCCTCACACTTTCTGATCACCAAGATCCCAGGATGGGCAAGGTGAGAGCATACAGTGATTTTGGCTTACAGTAACAAGTATGCAAGAAAGAAATACACTTCTTCCGCTGCGGCGGGCATCCACATATCGTGGGGATTCACCACTTTATCAGTGGGTATGAAATAAGCATGAAAGATTACAAAGCCATCCACTTATTCAGTGGGAATTCGCCACTTGTCCAGTGGGTAGAAATGAAAAGAAAAGAGAGTTCTTTATCCTCACTGGCGGTTGAACCATCCAGGGGTTACAAAATGTTTGAATATGTTCTTTCCTTCCACACTGGCGGTAAACCATCCAGGGGACTTATATTTGCATTACAAATTGGCTACAATGAATTCCAACACCAAGAGATTCATAATGCTATAAAATTCAGAAGTAGAATAAGAGGATTTGAGCTTAGCATTTAGAGAGATGGAGTCTATGAACTTCACCCTGCATAACATATCATGTTCATATGAAATCAGCTCATGCTGTCTTTTGGATGCTAACTCGCTGCTCTGTTTGTTTGAGAAATCAGATTGTCATGAAGATAATGATGATGCCCTTAATGACCTAAACTTCCACCATAAACAATCCAAATTATGTTCTTTCAAAATACTTCAATCTTCACTGCTGCTAATACAGATTTGATGCAATAATCATGACTGATCAAGGATGAAAATATGCATATTCAGAATAAATGACTGCCTATAGGTTTGTACGGCCCTGGTAGTGCAGATAACAGGCTGCAAGAACAAATATACTTCTAAACAATGTAAACAAATTCCAATGGTCATCTAAAACACCTACAACACACTGCAATAAGAGTATATACTCAAATCACAATGATTGTTCTTGATCATTTTTGCTGTCTACAGGATTGTACGGAAGGTCAGGGTACGGATGCTCATAGATTTATAAAAACTGCCTCAAAACTCATAAAATCACTCCCAATAGAAGCGGCTGGGCAATACTAAGACACAGCAAACACTAAACAATGAAAAGAGTATACATATAAATTTTGATGTGGGTTGATCCTTGATTAGATGTACGGACGGATGTGCATGAAGAATCATTAAAATGCATCAAAACTTATAGTATATGTATGGAAAGAGACGCCTAGGAAAGACAATGATATTCCACTTAAATTCAGACTCCAAAACAGACATATAAATTTGTATTCAAACTTTATATTTTCTGCATAGTACGGCTTCATATGTACGGCTAGGAACAAGGAAACTCTTAGACAATGCAAGAATCATTCTAAAAACACATTATAACATCAAAATCTACTCTCCACAATCCAAAACTGGTTTTAAATGCATGAAACAAACATAACTCTCAAAACTCTGATCAGCTCCATGAAAGCTCCTTGGCAAACTCTGTATGAGCTTGCTCCAATCTCTGTCTCCAGCACAATGGTGATTCCTGTAGTGAAACCACACCCAATCTCAAGAGGGTTTTCGTCCTCAAGAGCATTCCGCAAGAGGGTTTTCGTCCTCAAGAGGATATGGAAGAACACGCAGGTTCAATCCAGCAGAGCAACAATACAAGTCCAAGCATCCCTAAACAATGAGCCCGACTCCTCTTTTTATAACTTTTTTGAGGGAAATAAAATATTATTTCCTTTATCCCTTCATATTTCTCCTCAAACAATATAAAATAATTCATTATGTGTGCACAACTTAAAGTCACCATTTTAATTAAAAGCTCTTTTTAGCTTTAAAGACCCTTTTATCAAAATAAAGGAAATATCTGCTTCGCAAGGCCCCAAAATGATGCATCCATGATTTAAAACTTTTCTTCCTCTTTCCAACGAGCTATAACACTTAGATTTTTATTAATTATTTTCACCCCTAGGAGCTTAAGTGAAAATAATAATTAAAATAGCTTATTAAAATAACACCATTTTGCGGAAAATCCCAAACACCCCCAAACTGCAAAATTAAGCATACCAACATACTCCATGATGTTTGGGAAGATGAATGATGCCTTCCGGACGACTTTCCAAAAATAGACGGCTTCTCCAAGAATCTTGGAGAGCAAACCAGGAACCCGATCAAACATCAGAAAGCATCACAATGATCATAAGCACCATCTGAGCTCAAAGACATAACCAAATGCTCGGTAAAATTGATCTGTGGCCACTCCAAGAACATTGGAGTTCTCCCAAACATGTCGGATAGCCACTAAGGGACTAGGAACAAGCCAAAAATGCCCATAATAAACAATGTGCCAAAAATGGAACATTACAGGGTAGTATTCCTCTTGCAAAGCATTGATGAATCAAATCACAATCCCTCTAGCGTTGTGCACTAAGCATATGCCACCAATGGGACACTGCAATGGACATCTTTAAAACTACAAAAGAAATATTTTCTTCATCTATAAAGCAATTTATAGAAAAATATACTTCCAGCTTCCACACCCAAATGTTCAATATTGTGGCATTGATATTTCCTTTGAGCATCGATATGTCCAAGTTGACTTGTACTTTCAAAGGATTTAGGGTTGCACAAGAACAAAAGGTTTGATGCATTTTTGCCATCGGTCCAAGTTGGCCCATGAGATGCCAGAATTACCCAAAGAGTTCTTAGCACTATGCTTCCAAAGTGTCCTTGATCATGTTTCAAGCATCTAAAGGCACTTCTGACAATTTCTTTGCATCTGCCATTTTGCTCTTGCTATGACATGCATCTGATAACTCTGAAGATGAACTAAGTGAACAACCTCCCTTCTGTTGTGTGCATGTTTGTAGCAGCATGTGAAAACAATGCTCTGATACCAAAGATCCAAATCTCGAGTGGTCCAAAGCACAAACCTTTCTTGAGAAAGATGGGGTTTATAGATTATGTGTAATAAAACAAAGAATTAATCATTAACACGCAATTGACTACAAGCGGAAGACTTTAGCAAAACATATATGATTTTTCTATTCAAAATTAGAAATGAATAGGTTATATGCTTGAGATTTGTATTGTAACCTCATCGTTGTTAAATAATACAATTGGTTTTGCTTTGGAGTGTAAGGCTTTTCTCCCAAAAGGGTTTTCTCCATGTAAATCATCATGTTATAGTATAATATTTTATGTATTATTTTCTATAACTATAAGATTAGTTGTTTTTACACGTACCTCCCCTCAAAATTTAGTGTAGGAAGCATATTCCACACCATTGCTTCCTTTCATAAAGCTTAGTCTAGCCATCATTGTCTATAAGTGCCATAATTTTATTCCCTAAAAGGGCACGTTAGTTTGGAAAAAATATAATCACCAAGCAAAATTGGGCAATGTTTGTTGTTGAAATCTTCCCTTGGCATATCATCATTGCTAGATGGGCTTCGAGATCGCCTAGATGGTTGAGTACTCGCAGTATAAGTCCCAATGGAAACATGACGGCCAAGAATAATAGTTAATTATGAACAAGAGCTAGGAGGACCCTTGACCAGGATGACTAAGTCATTCTTCTTCATGTAGTGTTGGATTTTAGCCAAAAGCTCATTGGGCTTAGTTGGCTTTGTCGCCACTGGTTTTCTACTACCCACAATAGTCCAGCCAACCTCTTTAACTAGAGCAGCCAAGGCTTCCACCTCAGGGTTTGCAAATGCTAGGCGAACACTCCCTAATCTTATGATTAGGGGATTAACAATGAAATATGGTATTTAGTCAATTTATATTCGTGATTTTTGTGTGAAACACAAATCACCTGCTTGAACCTCTATTGACTCATTAAGATCTAAGGTAGGTCCACCTCCACACAAATACAACATAGGGGCCTCGTTGATAAGAATTTCTCAGGCTCATGACAAATAAAATGGTCAAAAAGGTTGAATAATTTGTTCCAAGAAAGATCACATGGGTACCAAAAGACCTAAAAGTTCCACCCGCATTAGGACTTTAAGGGAGGCTTGCTCTGAGACCTTGAAATCTCAAGTCCAAGGAGATAACACCAAAAGGTTATTTCTCATGAACCAGCAGCTGGACCTATTAAGAAGTTTACAGACCTGCTAGGGGTCACTGAATAAGAACAGAAAAAAACTTTGGTGAGATGCCTCACCCCAGTGACCTTTATGCCACGAGGTTCCCAAGAATGCATAACCCAGGCAGGCAATGAATACAGCTGATATAATATGCAATGAGACTTGTAATTTTCATGCCAATTGCAAATACTATCATTTGCAACATGAGGCAGAATAACAACGGATTTTGAGAAGATACTTTGTCGTAGACCTTTCAGGACAAACTTCCAAGTGTGTTTGGGAGCCACCCTCACCGACACTAGCAACACTAGTTGCAGCACACCTGGCGGGCAGATGCCATATTTAAAGCCCTAAGGCAAAATAAATGAGTGTAACCCAGAGAAGATCCCACGGAGGCGGTGCTAAGATACGCGAGGCGCCGAACAATGAACGCTAAGTTGCATGCTGAACAGACAGATAGATAGACCAGAGCTCTCTCCATTATTTTATTTTTGCTTTACTACTAATTTTTTATATTCCGTGGTTTTACAATAATTCCTTGGAAAAAGCTACATACCTCGTAAGCATTTGCTATTTTGACAAAAAGTTTCCTGGCTTCTGGATCGGGATTCTTGTCAGGATGGCTGCACATTCATATTCATAAAATTACTTATTTAAATTTGAAAGCATCCACAATAACAACAACAATAGCAAAGATTAAAAAAAAGCTTGTGCGTACTATTTCAGAGAGAGCTTGTAGTACGCCTTCTTGATTTCTGCACTACCTGCGAACTGGTTAACCCTGCGTTGAAAAGACAATATATTGTGAATTATTTGTTTTACAGATATATAAGAAAAATAAAGACAATATCATACACACCCAAGAAGATCGTAACAATCGTCTTCCTCGCAATAAATGGCGAACGTGGGTGGAACAATGAAAGAGCAGCATACAAAGACACAGAGCCACCATGTGATTGCCATTGCAGAACACTCGCTAATGGCACCACGATCGCTACTCCTCTAGCGCTCCCAATGGGTACCTTCCCAATATCAACATGACCAACCTCACCCTCTCACCCACTAAATAAAATAAAATTGGCAATTGGACCCATAGGTTCAATGGGCATGCTGATGATTTTTAGAAGAAATTGTAGAATTTGTTAGATGTATCTTGTAAAGTTTTAATATGTTTGGATTATTTTGTTGTTGTTGGCTATATGTTGTTTATTTGCTTTTTTTTTTCTCAATGTAGTTGATGTCAATTCCAACTCAGATCTAAGTCATTTATGAAGCATGATCTAATGTATGACACTATCATTTCTAGGCCATTAATTGAAGTTTGTGGAAAAACATTAGATGGCTTGGAAACATTATGCCACAAATTAGATCAAGATTCAAAGTGTCACATCAAATTTTTGTCCAATCCGGGAATGTATGTTCTTTTAGTTTCTAGCAAACTAGTTTTGTTTGAGTTGATAATGAGTGAATCTGTTTTGAATGAAACCATGCCATGTACATGGAAAAAGTTTTAGGTGAAACTAATTCAACCAAACTAAGTTTTGGACGAAACCAATAAGTTATCCTAAACTATGATAGCTTCAAACTTTCATGCACATGTGGTATTGAAAAATACCTTTGATAGGTTGTTGTACAATTGAAGCTATGAGGGTACTACACCTCAATCAACCCCTTGGCAATAGGCAAGATTAAAGACATCACACAAACACAAACACCTAAAATGTAGATTTATTACTCCTTTTAGTGCACCAAATTAAAGTGTTTCACTATTGATTGCTCTTTCAATGATCTACGATGATAGACAACATGTGAATGAGAGATTTCTTGAAAATTTAGTGTGTAGAATGAATGCAATAAATGTCTTTCATCAAACTACAAAAATGTGTATTTAGTTAGCCTTGGGTGGAAAAAGTGAAGGGGGCTAGTCGGCCAAACTTTTAAAATTTTTAATTTGAATTATGACGAGTCAAGTTTGTGCTCGTGAGGATGATTTTGTGGCCATGGATGCAAGCTAGGATCAATAGATAGATTGGATCATGATAGATAAAGGCTATCTAGGGACTAATGAATGCATATGCACGAAATTCTAATAGATTATCCATATGTATAGAGACATGTACACATAAGAGTAAGACTAATCAATTGTTTGTTGAGTGTTTGCTATTGTCCAACCATTATTTGATTCTATTGGGGCATGCGGTCCCATTGATGCAGAGGGTATGGATTTCTGGTTGCTTAGTTACCCAATGGGTGAGGTGTTATAGAGGGCTTCACTTGACAATCATTAGTTGTTGGACTTTTGATTCCCCTCAAATCATGTGCAAATAAAACTAGATATATGGACCCAACTTTACATAAGATTGTGTCATTTGTCATCATATACATATATTAAATCATTTATTAATTCATTTCTTCAAAATTAAAAAATAACAATTACCCAATGGGTGGGGTGTTGTAGAGGGCTTCGCTTGACAATTATTAATCATTGGGCTTTTGATTCCCCTCAAGTCATGTGCGGATAAAGCTAGATATATGGACCCAACTTTACATAAAATTGTGTTGTTTGTCATCATATACATATATTAAATCATTTCTTCAAAATTAAGAAATAACATGAAAATATTAATTTCATCATTACACAATACATAACCCATTTTTTGATTCAAAAGTATGATTATCTTTGATATATTTTGATTACATCGTTTATAAGGCTTTTTCTAAGTTTGTCACGACATTTTTAAGGGTTTTTTCTCTAATTTTTCCCATAGCCCAAATAAATCAAATACTTTGGATTTGGTCATTTCATAATGACGCCCAAATAAATCAAATACTTTGGATTTGGTCATTTCATAATGACGCCCAAATAAATCAAATACTTTGGATTTGGTCATTTCATAGAGACACACAATTATTTGTCTCTATTAAGCAAAACAAACATTTTATTTTATGGTCACAAACATATTAGTGTGATGTAAGCTGGGGTTAATATTTATTTAATTTCATTGGAACACATTCCTTTAAAACAATGCTACACTATGACTTTAGAGTTGAAACTGTTAAAAAGCAAAATGTTCTTCTTGAGGTCTCTCTATTTGAAAATTTATTGAAATTGATTACAATGAATGGATTTCTATACTCATCCACGATGGCGTTCCCAAGTTTTTAGAGAACAAGTCGTTCCATTTCATGTCGGGACTAGCAGGGGGACGCTTCAAGAATCAATGTCCAACCAATCTAAAATTAGGAGAATGAATTCCATTGTTACAGTAGTAAATGGCATTTAATGCATTTTGAAACCAATATAAATTTCATCCTTGTGAAGTTTTGTAGATCAGAACAAAGTAGGGAAGGATGACTTTGGGGTTGTAGACATAACTGCACTTATTGAAAGAATCAGTCATTAGTAGAAGTTGAAAACAAAGTTATATTCCTTCAAGAATTCCAAGGTTCCAGTTCCAACCAAGGGTAAAAGTAGGAAAGAAATAAAACTAACCAAGGTTAACATCACCATATTTTAAAAATATACTTAAATTCTTAAAATAAAATATGTCCATGTGTTTCGATTCATCTTACATCCATTTGATGTCAATGCAAGCCTGTGCTCGCAAAGTAAGGAATATGACTATATGTTTATATTCCTTTTAGATTAGGAGGGGAAACTAGCAAGCACTTCCACCATTGCAGAGCAAGGCATCCTTCAAGTTCTTGTTCTTGCTAATGTGATATAAATATTCCAAGGTTTTCTCTTCCATTTCTACAAATACCCACCATTATGTATATATTCACTAGCCAACCAAAAAAATTTCAGTACCCAACAGCCCAAATATCATCTTCTCCCACTTCTGTAAATACCCAATAAAGAAATTTCAATACCTCATTAGCCAAAACAGAGTGTTCATAAAAATCTGTTGCAGTAAAGTGGAGCATTGAGAGTCACTTCAGCCCAAAGTAGTAAAACAATCTGAAGATTTTTGAGGTGGGTTTTTCTTCGCGGTTCTTCCTCTGCACGCAGCCTGCAATGACCCTGCACACCACCATTGCTCGAGAATTGGGTTGAAGAGTCAATATTGTAATTCAATGCTCCCAATAAAAGGAAGAAGCTTTTGAAAGTGGGCATAAAAGCCATGATAAAAAATATTAAAAATTCTCTGAAGAGGAGGAGGAAATCCATAACGTTGTTGTTTGACACAATACACTCAACTCTAAGCTTTTCGGTAAGTAAATCCTCAACTGGAGCTACTATAATGGATGCCATTGGGAGTGACTATGGTGTGAAAAAAATAGAAAAATGGGTGGGTGGAGTAGGTTGTGCCTGGAAGAATGTCAGTTGCCTTTGATTTATAAAATTTGATAACAATCCAATTTCAAATAGATTACAATCCAATTTGGTCTCAAATTGTAGACGTGTAAGGTGTAGACAGACTTGGTATGGCCACTATAATATCAAGTTGACTAAATTGACTCAGGGCACATGGGTTTGGGTTTCCATGACCATCTAACAATAAATAAGCGCTTTAAATTCGTTTGAATTTTTTGCTAAGATTTGGTGGTAGGCAAAAGACTCCAATCTAACGTTCTTACATTCGGCATTTCCAGGCGAGCCTAAGACAGATGGTAAATGTATATGTATACAACCTGAGTTGGCCTGTTGGTGAAAAACTTTCCCTCTTGAAAGAGAGGTCACAAGTTCAAATCCTGCAGGGGGTAGGGTATGTATGCCTCATATTTGAAGCACAGTTAGGTGCCTCCTACATATTGGGAGTATGAGGTAGTCTCATATGTTATAAGCCACCCGTAGACCTAGAAACAGGCTGCCCAACATCGTAGACTATAAAAGGATCCATTTCCATTTCCATATCACAATCATAGCCGTCCATCAACGTGGCAAAATTATCAAAGTTTGGAGGCGTCAAGAAGAAACGCCATTTCAATAGCAGAAATACCATGTGAACTTTTTTATTTTATTTGCGTGGACATTTTATGGCCATAGTGGAGAGGAGAACATAAAGATATTTAATTCTCATTAAATCTATATTCACTCTATATTCATTAAAGGAGAACATAAAGATATTTAATTCTCATTAAATCTATATTCACTCTATATTCATTAAAGGAGAACATAAAGATATTTAATTCTCATTAAATCTATATTCACTCTATATTCATTAAATCAGACCATTCAACGTATAACCCTAAAAAACACTTTATTATGCCATTACAACACATGTTTTCAAGAATTATGCCTACATTTCACAATTAGGGTTTGGGGACAAAATGTAGTTCAGTTTACGTATATTGCACAAAACACTTAAAAGGAAAACTCATTTTGTAATAAATGCAAAATAAAAACAAATACATGAAAGACTGAAATCCTAAAGGATTTAAAAATGCAGAACATAATAGAAAGAATTAAAAATCTTGTATAACATAAAGCAATCTGGTTGCATAATTAGTCGATAGGCTTTTATATGTGAGCATAATGCTCGAAATTGTCTCACGCCGTAAAAAAAATTCACGCGGGGAAATTTTCTAAACTCTACACCATTTAATATTTCTGTCTCAATCGTTGAGTACCCATCACGCATGATTGGAGTAGAAAAAGTATAATTAAAATAACAATTTATTGTCAAAGTAAAAAGTGAAGTGAGCATTTTTTGTGGTTCTTATCATTTATGATATCCTTTGAAAAAATCAATGGTCAAGATGCTTTTGATGGCAGTCCTTTTAACTTGGGTCATTGATCTATATAATTCATCATGTGATGCTCACATAAGGAACACTTATCAACATAATAAAATAAACTAGCAATCGCAACTTTGTGTGAGATGGGTATGGCAAAGAGTCGTGAAAGTTCAATTGCTATCTTTAAGCCAATGACGATTTGTATTCCTATGGCCCATGTCATTTTTTGTTTTTTGGAGTGTCTTGAATTAGGGGAGAGGACCCAGTAGTTGAGCACCCTAACTTCATGCCTCTCAAAATTATACGTGGCAATTTCGAATCACTCCAAAATTTTAATAGTAGTTTACTTGGCAAGGTCCCTGCTTATAACTAAGGTTTTAGGGCCACATCAGCTTGCTTTTTGTTGAGGTGCCAAATAGTTCCACCCAAAAAAGGGTGGACCAATAGGTGTGCACTAAGTCATGTTTTGTTGGTTGGTTGATGTGGCATCACATGATTAGTTGCTTTTTAAATCTAAAGGGCACATTTCATTCAATTATTAGTACTTATAGTAACACTAACAACCTTAAAGTCACAACTATTAGTACTAAAATTTTAAAAATATTGGGCCTTAAATGCACATATACTATCTCAGCCATTGGAACTCTCACCTATTGGGTCTTTTCCCCTAAATTGCATAATCTTAATGGATTTCAAGATCTTTATGTTTTTCTTAGTAGCTACCTCAAATTTGTGAGGTTTCATGTTTGGTGTGTAGCCTCTATTTGCATGCATCTCCATTCTAATTTATTGTTCATGCACTGTTGCACCTAGGTTCACCTACATTCTATTAGTTATCACATATGCATATTGTTTGAAGCATATATGTTTGTTTATCAGAAGCCTCATATTTCACATCTTGACACCTACATTCAATAGGCATTCTCTAGCAAGTATAAGCATGCTCACCACCTACATCGTGGTTAGTTGTCATGTTGCCTACCATTATACAAAGATCAATCAAACTTAGTGACCCTCATTGCTTTTATAATTTCACGCATTTGCATAATTTGGAGCACAAATGGATTAAAATTAATTTTAGACGTGCTATAATTTTAGATTGAGAATTCCTAATTTTCTAAAGCTATTAAATTTCCAGGGGAAAACTTTTGATTTATTTGAATTTGCAGATGGAATAATTTTGAAACCTCAAAAATGGTGCTCCCTCTCTTGATGAGTGCCAAATTGCACTCATGAAATACATCCTTTTGCCTCTCTTTTTCCCCTTTCTGAGTTCATCTTTCCTAGTGTCTGCACCCAAATAAGTTAGCAAGATCGTTCTATTTTATGATTAATTAAGATGGATTACTTAAGATTAGAATTTCTGATTGAGTGCTAATGTGCATGGAATTGATGGAAAAATGCAGAACTTCTCTCTCTTTTTGAGTCAATAGGTGTAGATGCCAGGAACAACGATTTTGTGCATCTCTGGAGATCGTCTTCAATGATCTCCGGAGACAATACCAAAGAACCATGACACCTGAAGTTTTGAAGATATGAGGAATGCCTCTCCAGAGCTCTGCGAGAGTCTGGAGTATCTCCGAAGCTGAACAAGAAGCTACAAACATATCTCCAGAGCTGCAGACAAGAACAACTATCTCCGGTGCCTCCTAAGAGCAGGGTGTATTTCCAGCAGAGCTGCCGACCAGACACTCTCAGCAGCCATCTTAATACCCCTCATTTCACTCAAATCATCACCTGAGTGGTAAAGGGTCAACTATTAGTTAAACTGCTGAAGTTTTATCTTTTCAAATATTTTGCATGAGCTACGAATTGAACTAATCCAATATCCTTATTTTCAGGGCTTTGATGCCCAAGTGTATTAAGACTTAAACTTAGACTTCTGAGTGGACTTCTGTTCCACTCAAGTCTACCTTTATCACATGGTTATTTTTTCATAGTTAGACAATTAAGAATAATAAAGAGATGGTGTCATCTCATAGAAAGACTGGTAGATAAGTTCAGTGATATATCATCACTCATTTTTATATATACTCTCAGAAATAGTAGAAGAAAAAAATAATGATTGAATTATTCTGACTCTCAGAGATCTCAGTTCTGTGCTAGCAATATTTTCATGAATACAGAGTGGATGAATTGGATTGAATCTAAGTTGTGATAATCTTTCCTCGTGCTGATTTCCTTCTGTAGCCTTCAGCCCCAAGGGTGTGGAGCAAGGGCCCACTCTCACCACTAAGGCAGGAGGCTAGTACACTATTTTATTGTTTTAGCTTTTCATGAAAGTATTCACTATTTTTAATAGATAGATGCATGTTCTGTTTTAAAAAATGCTTTGAGTACATTTCCTGTTTAAATCAGTTTCAGCATTCCTTAAATTTATTTAGCAAAGCAGATAGATTAATTTCCTTCCAAATTGTAGAGACTATTAGGATTAGCTATGAACTGGCAACTGTAGAATCCCTAGTTGCAGACAGCCATGGACACAACCCTAGTTTTTGACATCTGAAAATAGATTAAATGATGAGGTACAGCGACACATTGTCATTTTTGGCACCGTTGCCGGGGATAATCTTGTGTTAATTAGGGAAACTGAGTTAAAACAGTTTTTAGGATAGATCTGTATGGTTAGAGCTAGAGATCTAAAAGGAAGATATATTAAGCAGACACCCCAACAACACACCATAGGGGAAAGGAGTGGGGTGGTACAAAATCTTGTTGAGGAAGGAAACCTAGATCCTAATTTGGAACCTGCATCTCAAAACAACAATCCCTTAGATCCTCCAAACATTCCACTTGCCAATTATATCCAGGAATTACAACAAAAGTTTCAGGCAGATCCTTTAGTAGAACCTAATTTCCTAGAGCCTCAAGAAGAAGAACCAGTACTAAACATGGAAAATGATAATCATGGGGAAGAGAAAAATCAAGCTCCAAGAACCTTCTCTTATCCTATTGTTTTGGCTACTGGAGACAATGCTCCTATGAAGAATATTTCACCAGCACACCTGCCAAATTTTAGAGGACTTTCTTCTGAGGATCCAGATCAGTTCTTGTTTGAATTCAAAGTAGTCTGCCAAACTTATGATTATGGATCAGATAACCAGAAACTCAAATTGCTCCCTTCAACCCTGAAAGATTTTGCGATGAGATGGTTTATGGGTTTACCCTAGAATTCTATCCGTTCTTGGGATCAAATGGAAACAGAATTTTTGGAAAAATATCAAGATTATTGCAGATCCAGTAATAAAAATGAAGAATTGTTTAAAATTAGGCAGGGGGAGGAAGAATCCTTAGAAGACTATGTGGATAGGTTTAATTTTGCCTTGAGAAGGTATGGCAATCCAGTGGATCACTCCTTGGCCAGAACCCTGTTTATAAAAGGATTGGATAAAGAATCAAAATAGGCACTGGACCTAATGGGAAAAGGGAACATTAACAAAATGAAAATACCTGATATAGAGGAACTCTGCAAGAACTATTCCAGAACCCAAAATGGAGTGAGGTCATCCAAAACTTTTAAAGGGAAGAATGAAATAGGATAGTTGATGGAGGAAATTGCAAATCTAAAAACAGACATTCTAGTCCAACTAAATACCACATTGGATGGGATTCAAGCAAAAACCAGAACAACTGATCAAAACAGAGCAACTGAACCACTCTCCATGTATTGACCTAGGTGTAGGAACAAACACCTGTTGAGAGAATGCCCCTTGGACAAATCAGAGATTTGTTAGATTTGTGATAGGGAACATCCCACTAGTCAGTGTAGTCAACTTCCAGCCTTGAAAAGATTGAGTAAAAAGAATGTTGTAATAGAAGAGGAGTTGAACTATGTGGGACAAAAACAAATTGGAAATTTCCCTTATAATCAATATCCAAACTAGCCTTCTTATAGGGGTCCTTCTAATTGGGGAAATAATCAGTGGAATCCAACTTGTCATGGCCCTCAAAATAATCCTCCTTGGGGACAACAGGATTGGCCAAGTCAACATTGGCAAAACCAAAACTAGCAAAACCAAAATTGGCAAAATCAGCCTTGGGGAAATCAACAGTGGCCACCACATTTTGGATCACAAAACATGCAACCTCAATGGGGTTCTTAACAGGGATATAATCAACAATACCAAGGACAACCTAGATGTTTCCAACCTCAATAGCAGGCTTTACTAACTGGACCCTCCAACACACAAGGTCAAACACAAAATGAACCAGTTAGTCAACCACCTTTACCAGCTCAGCCTATACCAAACCCACAAAATAAACAGGGAGCAGCTATCTACGTGACAGAGCAAGAAAATCTGGCTAGAATTAATGCTATATATTCAAATAATCTCCAGCTGCATTCTGGGAAAGCATTCCTAAGACCATCTCCTCTAACTACAGTTGAAGTGACTAATGATGAGGAACCTGAAAACCCATCCAATCAACCCCCAGAGGTGATTACTAACGAAAAAGTGCTAGAAAAATTAGCCATAGACAACTCCGAAGTTACTCCCAAGAGACCGGCTCCAGAGAACAGTCTTGAACACAATTCTAACAAGAGCTCCGGAGATACTCCGAAGATGGAAAAGCAAGCACCATACCCAGAACGGCTTTAACAGAATGCTCCCTAGAGAAAGATTCTACAAAAACAAATCCAAACCAACCTGGAATCAGAAATTTTACAAGAAATCAAGCAACTAAACAATGAAATTCCTCTTCTCCAGGCAATCAGAGATGTACCGGAACTAAATCAGTTCATTAAACAATATTGTATCAAAACGCAGGGCAGAAAGAAAAACTTTCCCTCTACAATATAGGTGGAAGGAAAAGTAGTGGATCTATTGATGGGAGAAATTCTCCTCCCAAAATATGGAGGCCCTGGAAACCCTGTCATAACTGTTTTCATCTCAGGGGTAGAAATTTCAAATGTTTTGGTTGATTTAGGAGCAACAATTAATGTGATGACAGTTCATACAATGGACAAGTTGGCTCTATCAGGTATCCAATCCACAACTACAATTCTTCAACTTGCTGATCAGTCAGTAGCTGTTCCAAAAGGAGTAATCACTGATCTACCTGTTGTGATAGATTCATGGGAATTCCCAGTGGACTTCTTAATACTAGAACCTAGAAACCAGAGAAATGGTTATCCGCTGATTTTAGGAAGACCATGGCTGGCTACTGTAGCAGCATCTATTGATTGTCGAACTGGAGATATGGTCATTTCTAATGGGATAGATCTAAAGAAAATATCTCTGTATCCTCCAGCTAAACCATCAGTGCATTACACAGGAAGAGTATGGGTGGATGAGCCAGAGAACAATGACAACAGTGCCTCATTAGCTATGGTAACCATTAAGGAACATCTGGGAGAATTAGAAGAAGTATACTATGATACAACGGAAGACTTCACTCACATCCTAATCAATAAAGATGTGATGGAACTCGCCCAAGATCCTCAGAGAGAATTTCTTATTTCTTCTCATTGTACCCTTGCCAACATTATTCCTTGTGGGGAAACCTTTTACAGGGACTTAGCCACCTTTCACATGTTACTTCCACATTCTTGTCCTCTCAATACCATGACTCCAATGTATGGATTAACCACATCTATGGATCAAATCACAAAACAGGTCATGATTCTGCTAGGGAAAACACTTAATATAAATACTCAGTTAACAGCAAATCAGGAAGAAAAACTTATCCAACTTTTGGTCTCCCACTCAGCCTCTTTTGCCTGGGAATACCAAGATATGAAAGGCATACCTCCTGAGATCTGTACCCATCATATATACACTGAGGATATTAAACCTGTTAGGCAACCACAAAGAAGATTGAATCCTGCTTTAAAGGACATTGTCAAAACTGAAATAGAAAAATTACTCCAGACAGGGTTCATATATCCAATCTCAGACAGTCAATGGGTCTCACCCCTTGTCATGGTGCCTAAAAAGAATGGAAAATGGAGGGTGTGTATTGATTATAGAGAACTCAACAAGGCCACAAAAAAGGACTACTTTCCCTTACCATTTATTGACCAAGTTCTGGACAACCTTGCTGGGAGAAAGTATTTTTCTTTTCTAGATGGATTCAATGGGTATAATCAAATTCAAGTAGCACCTGAAGACCAAGACAAAACCACCCTCACATACTCTTGGGGAACATTTGCTTACAAAGTTCTTCCCTTTGGGCTATGCAATGCCCCAGCTACATTTCAGAGACTGGTTCTAGCTCTTTTTGCCAAACTGGCTAATGAATGCATGGAGGTCTACATGGATGACTTTACTGTGTATGGGGATAACTTTGAGGAAGCTCTCACAAACCTTGAAAAAGTATAAAAATGCTGTGAAAAAAATCAATTGTCCTGAGCCATGAAAAGTGTTTTATGATGGTGGAGGAAGGAATTGTTTTGGGACACCATATTTCAGAGAAAGGGATCAAAGTGGATCTAAACAAAATAGAAGTAATCACACAGTTGCCTTCACACAAAAATCAAACTGACGTCAGAAGTTTTCTGGGTCATGCAGGCTATTATAGGAGGTTCATAGGAAATTTCAGCAGAATAGCTGCCCCCCCTGTTTACCCTGCTTAGCAAAGACAGAATTTCTGTGGACAGAAGAATGTCAATCAGCATTTGAAACCTTGAACGAAAAGCTTACTGTCACACCAATCTTAAGAGGACCTAATTGGACTTCACCATTTCACATGCAGACTGATGCTTCAAATGAATCCATTGGGGCAGTTTTAGGACAAAAGGAGGAAGGAGAAAGTATGCATGCCATTTATTACATCAGCAAAAACCTTACCTCTGCAGAAAGAAATTACACAACAACTGAAAAAGAATTCTTGGCAGTCATCTATGCTATAAACAAATTCAGGCATTATATCACTGAATATAATATATTTGTACACACTGATCATGTAGCCATCAAGTACCTAATGAATAAACTAGTAGTAGGTGCAAGGATTATCAGGTGGTTATTGCTATTGCAGGAATTTGACATTACCATAGTTGATAATCCAGGAAAGTTTAATTTGGTTGCTAATTTTCTATCAAGATTGCATATAGGAGAAGACCAACCAGTGGAGGACAAGTTCCCAGATGAACATCTTTTTGCCATATCCTCTACTGCACCTTGGTTTGCTGACATAGATAATTTTTTAGCTACAGGCTTGTATCCATCCCATTTCACTTCAAAACAAATAAAATCTTTAGTTAAAAAAAGTTTATCTTACAAATGGTTGAATGGTTTACTATTTAAATGTGGTCCTGATTTCATTCTACGCAGGTGTTTAAAGGCCGATGAGACTTTTGATGTGTTGAGAGCATGTCATGATGAACCATCTGGTGGCCATTACTCTTTCCACCGGATAGTCCACAAGATTCTTGGAGCTAGTTACTACTGGCCTTCTCTTCATAAAGATACAAAGAAGTATGTGTAGCACTGTGACCAGTGCCAAAGGATGGGGCAGCCAACCTTTACCCAGGAAATGCTGCTACATCCTCAAGTCATGATGGAACCGTTTGAGCAATGGGGTCTAGACTTTGTGGGACCAATTTCACCACCATCATCAAGCAAGGAGTATATTCTAGTGTGCACAGACTATGTTACTAAGTGGGCTGAGGTTCAAGCATTGCAGTTTGTAAGAGAAGAAAAAGTTGTTGATTTCCTCTACAATAAAATTTTCTTAAGATTTGGAGCCCCAAGATCAATAGTTTCAAACAGAGGACCTTAGTTTACTTCATAGGTAATCAAGGCATTCACAGATTTATACCAAGTCAAGCACAGGAAATCTTCACCTTACCATCCTCAAGCAAATGGGCAGGTAGAAGTGACTAATAGGGAACTTGAGAATATTCTGACAAGGATAGTGGCGATGAACAGAAAAGATTGGGCTAGTAGATTACCTGAAGCAGTTTGGGCTTACAATACCACTTGGAAGTCCACAACAAAGTTCTCACCATATGAATTGGTTTATGGGAAAAAGCCTATATTATCTATAGAATTTGAACTCCAGACACTTAAAACTGTATTGGATGTTGGTCTACCATTGTCTATAATTCAACATAACAGAATTCTTCAGCTCAATGAGTTGGATGAGATCCAGACAGAAGTCATTCAGCAAACAGAACTAGTTCAATACCAGAGGAAGCAATGGCATGACCAACACATCAAGAGGAGGACATTTCAACAAGGTGATTGGGTTCTTCTTTATGATTCTAAATTCAAAGAATTCAAGGGGAAATTGCAGACTCACTGGCTGGGTCCTTATCAAATAAAGGACATGTTTGAAAATGGAACTGTATTATTGCAACCTATTGATGGGAGCACAGACACATTTCTAGTCAATGGTCACTGAATTAGGCTCTACAAAAGACCATCTACTAAAGAAGAGTTTCTGAATAATTTGTGTTTTGATATAGGGGTTACCTCCTCTGTCACGGTGTTGGATTAATGAATTTAAAAAAAAATGAAGGTTGAAAACCAGCAATTGGCTGCGTTCTAAAACAAAAACAACAATTAAAAAAAAATGGAGCAAGATGGAAAACCAGCAAATGGCTGTCTTTCTTGATCAAGGGAGTTGAAAACCAGTAAAATGGCAATTCCCTTCTTCAGGACAGTTGAAATAATTAAGCTCTGGATATGATCAGTTGCCAGAAGTTGGCCCAATGCATCTCCGGTGCTTCTCAAACTGGAGCACCTCCGGCGCTTTCCAATTAGGAGTACCTCTGGCGCTCTATCAATAACATTGTCAGTCTCCATAATAAGGGAGGGGCCCACCTCTCTAAGTGGTAAAGTAGAGAAATCATATGATGAGGTTACAATGACTCATCCTCTACTTTATCACAAAGAATAATTAAATTAGAATAATAATCATTTGCAGGAGTATCCACAAGCCGGTGCTGACATCACCAAAAGGCGTGGATTTTCGAACCACTCAGCACAATGATTGCAGGTTGCGTACAAATGGGAAGTAGATGTCATCTCAGGCCACTACTCAATTGCCATGATGTGTGCAGTTTCCAAAATGATGTAGCATCTCTCCCATGTACATCGCCCATCATTAAAACTGATCTAGGTAAATCTATCTTTAATTAATCATTATTAGTAATTGTCTTGTCTTTTTGTTTTGGGTACCGCCACGTTGACACATCCTTCTGCCATCATTTCCTTCTTCACATCTGAGCATGCCGCCATCTATGCCTTTATGCCACCTTATCTCCGGAGTGCCCTGTTAGTCTACTACATTTATGACCGCCTTGGTCCTCTAACCCATCTGCATAAGCCTAAACTAAAAAAAAATATAACATCCCTCACTTAAACTTCCGAAATAGACTAAAGCATAGGGTAAATTAAATGGATTTCCAGAGCTACAGAACAAATTGAATAGTTCTCTGGAGTATACATAGCAATTTGAACAATACTCCAGAGCCCACTGAGATAAGAGGAAAAGATAGACTGCAGATTGGGGAGGTAAAAGAATAAGCATAGAAGGTGAAATCCATTCAACAATGGGAGTCAAGAAGAAGTCTGAGCCAGAAAATACTGTGGGTCTTCTGAGGGATGCAGCTGCAACAAACATTTTAAGGGCTGCTGGATGGTTAGATTTCTTGGACAAATTCGAAGGGTTTCAGGAGGATATTGTGGATGAATTCCTCATAAATTTAAGAGACAACCAGACGACTGTGAGAGGAATCCAAATCAATTTCTCCTCAGTAATTATCAGCCACATTTCTGGACTTCCCGAACAAGGTGAGAGGTTCTACCACTTGAAAACCTTATACACTGATTTGATTAGAAATTTTTCTGTTCATGGTGAACCTTCTATTCAATTACATTTGAATAAAAATGAAGTCAAAGGAATTTTGAGGTCCACACTCCCAAACCCTTGGGCATTTGTTGCCACCTGGTTAATGAAATACTTTACTTGTGATGGCCAATTCTCTATAGTTCTAGGGCCAATCATGAAAATGTTGATTTTTCTCAGACATGGAAATAGACACCTTGAGTATAGCATAAATATCCCCAATTTCCTGTATTCTGCCATTAGGGCAACTATAGAGAAATATCAGCAGAATAAGGGACCCATGAAACATCATGCCCTCATCTTTCTAGTAGTCAAGCACCACCTCCTATCTCAAGCCAATGGAGAAGAACTATTGCAAAACTTTCTTGAGCAGAGCCCTCAGGTCAGAGAACCAGAGATAACACAACCAGAAGATGAGAGTTATCCTTCTCACCAAGATGAGGAAACTAAGCCTTCAGCCTCCTCCACAGCTGTTCACAAAGGGAAGTCACCCTCGCAAGAGGCCACTTCATCTATAGCCATTGTTCATGACAAAAGGAGGAAAGGCAAACAAATTGTAGAACTAGCTCCTACACAAACCCTATACATGACTCGGTCAATCAGGAGAAAGATGACTCTACCTGAGGAATCTTGGCCTAAGGAATTAGCAGATGGAAGGTCAGGATAGGGAATTGAGGAAAAGTGGTGGGTTGAAGAACCATCCCATGATTCAGATGAGATCCCTCTGGTCAGGAAGAGGAAGCAAAGTGAAATTTCTCCTGCACCATCTATTCATATGGAGTCAAGTCCAGTTTCAACATCACCATGTGCTCTGGAGACAGGAAACATATAAACTTATACTATTTCCTCAGATTCTAAGGAAGAGAGACTTGCTTCGGAGGCACCTGCCCCACCTTTGCTCCGGAGGAGCAAAAGGAAGAGACAACTCTCACAAGTTGAGAAGGATACTGCCCTACTCGTTGAGGCACTCCTGGAATTGAGAACATGTGAGGATAAAGCTGGGCCTTCATCAGTGCCAGCAGCAATAGAGGATCCTCAGGACAAGAAGACTGAAGAAGGAGGAACAAGGCAAATGGATACATTAGGCAGAGCAGGGCAGATGACCATGGACAACCTTAATGATCAGCCAACAGCCACCGAAACAGAAGCAGAAACTCTATCTCATCCCTCTGACCAAGAGGATGTAGAAATCTCAACAGAACAACAATTGATGGAAGAAATTGAAAATTTAAAAAGATTGCTCTAGGGAAAGAATTTGATTATTTCTGACCTCAAGAAGGTCAGAGTAGAGGTGGAGATGGAGCTGAAACAAACCATTGCAAATATCCAAACAAACCTCCCAAGCAAGGATAAAGTCATCCAGGAGAAAGAGGTAGAGTTAGAGGCACAGAAATGTGAGGCAGCCAAATTGGTGGAAGAAAAAGAGGAAGAAGCAGCACAGAAGGTTTCTGAACTCACCATGGCCAGAGACAACGGCCTCACAATAATGGTGGCACTAATTGAGAAGGTACAAAGCCAGGATAAACAGTTAACTTGGGCCAATAACAGACTGGATGACCAAGAAGAATATATTCAAGAATTGTCTGGTCCAAGGGCAACCAATGAGCAGGAAATCCAAACAGATGCCTATGTGGGTCCAATCCCCATTGACATTCCCAAAGCCCTGTTTCATTGGGAGAAAATGTGTGGAGAATTTGAGGCCTCCAAGCCGATGTTGCAGTTACAAAGGGCAGTCACTACCAGAACAGAAAGAATAACAACTTTGGAAGGCAAAATCATTAAAATGGCCTCCCTTTCCTTAGAAATTCTATCTTGTCAGCCTCCAAGTGCCAGCTATTCAATGTTCTTATAGGAAAGGGTATTGCAAAGGAAACTCTCCTTAGTCCTGTCTGACCTAACTGAGGATACTGAAACAACAGAAGGATTCATGGCAGCTTACACCAGAAGTAATGATGAGGACAAAACTTCCTATGTGAATTATACCTACATGGGTTCTGTATTAATGATATAGTCTTCATTCTTAATCACTTTGTGGGAGAATGCTAGCTTAAGGCATTCGTGTCCCTATTGAGAAACCACCAGATCTGGCATGAAAGGATGGAAGATCATCTTCAAAAGGATTTAAAAATAGATCTCTTCATCAGAAAAGAATGTCCCAATCCTTTTGCTCTTCGGACCCAATTCAGGGCCCTTATCTATCATCCTTACAATGCAACTAGAATGTTGCCATTATATCTGAAAAGTTTGTAGGAATGCTCCATTGACTTTGATCTTTTTATGGTCAATTCAGCAAATTCAGTACTTGCTGTAGCAAAGAGGAGATGGAATGTTTTGACCCCGGAACAGAAACTTAGAGAGGTGGTCACCCCTGCAAACCTAAGATTATTCATGAGAAAGGCAAAGTTGATATCCAAACTGATGGATACTCACAAGCAAGAATGGATAGGTGGACGGTTCAGGCCCCCTCTAATAATTGAACCACTCCCTGTCTGGGCAGAACAGATAGAAGATGAAAAGTTGAAAGACTAGTTGAAGCAGGTTGATGAATACAGAGGAAATGGTAACACCAACAGAACCACTTGGCTAACCTATCTCCAGGATTATAGACTGACTGACAGGTTGCTTCGCCAAAATAAATCTAGAGTGTGAGATGCAGGAGGACCTGCCAAACCTTAGGTATGGGGGGGATGATGAGTGACAAATTGCACTCATGAAATACATCCTTTTGCCTCTCTTTTCCCCCTTTCTGAGTTCATCTTTCCTAGTGTCTACACCCAAATAAGTTAGCAAGATCATTCTATTTTATGATTAATTAAGATGGATTACTTAAGATTAGAATTTCTGATTGAGTGCTAATGTGTGTGGAATTGATGGAAAAATGTAGAACTTCTCTCTCTTTTTGAATCAACAGGTGTAGATGTCAGGAATAATGATTTTGTGCATCTCCAGAGATCATCTTCAATGATCTTCGGAGACAATACCAAAGAACCATGACACCTGAAGTTTTGAAGATATGAGGAATGCCTCTCCGGAGCTCTGCGAGAGTCTAGAGTATCTCCGGAGCTGAACAAGAAGCTACAAACATATCTCCGGAGCTGCAAACAGGAACAACTATCTCGGGTGCCTCCTAAGAGTAGGGTGTATTTTTAGCAGAGCTGACGACCAGACACTCTCAGCAGCGATCTTAATACCCCTCACTTCACTCAAATCATCACCTAAGTGTTGAAGCGTCAACTATTAGTTAAACTGCTGAAGTTTTATCTTTTCAAAGATTTTGCATGAGTTACGAATTGAACTAATCCAATATCGTTATTTTCAGGGCTTTGATGCCCAAGTGTATTAAGACTTAAACTTAGACTTCTGAGTGGACTTCTGTTCCACTCAAGTCTACCTTTATCACATGGTTATTTTTTCATAGTTAGACAGTTAAGAACAATAAAGAGATGGTGTCATCGCATAGAAAGACTGGTAGATAAGTTCAGTGATATATCATCACTCATTTTTATATATACTCTCAGAAACAGTAGAAGAAAAAAACAATGATTGAATTATTCTAACTCTCAGAGATCTCAGTTCTGTGCTAGCAATATTTTCATGAATACAGAGTGGATGAATTGGATTGAATCTAAGTTGTGATCATCTTTCCTTGTGTTGATTTCCTTCTGTAGCCTTCAGCCCCAAGGGTGCGGAGAAAGGGCCCACTCTCACCACTAAGGCAGGAGGCTAGTACACTGTTTTATTGTTTTAGCTTTTCATGCAAGTATTCACTGTTTTTAATAGATAGATGCATGTTCTGTTTTAAAAAATGCTTTGAGTACATTTCCTGTTTAAATCAGTTTCAGCATTCCTTAAATTTATTTAGCAAAGCAAATAGATTAATTTCCTTCCAAATTGTAGAGACTGTTAGGATTAGCTATGAACTGGCAACTGTAGAATCCCTAGTTGCAGACAGTCGTGGACACAGCCCTAGTTTTTGACATCTGAAAATAGATTAAATGATGAGGTACAGCGACACCTTGTCATCTCTCTCTCTCTCTCTCTCTCTCTCTCTCTCTCTCTCTCTCTCTCTATATATATATATATATATATATATATATATATATATATATATATATATATATATATATATACAGACACCTAAAATTGTCCAATTCCTAGATCAGACATTCATCTGCTATACTTCACATTAATTAAATAATTATTAATTATTTGATTAAATTCATCTATCGATATCCATCTTATTCCTCCATATTAATTAAATAATTCTAATTATTTAATTAAATCAATTTTCCTCCACACATTAATTAAATAAATTTAAATTATTTATTTAATTAAAGCTAATATTCCATTTCCTTCAAAATAAATAAAATTCAATATTTTATTTATTTATCCATGTGCATGAAATTAAATAATTTATTTATTTAATTTCCCATTATTCCTTCCCCTTCATAATTCACTCTCAATCAGTTTAGATAACTAATCAATCAAATTAGTTAACTAAATCAATCAAATCAGTTAACAACTTAGTCAATCTAGTTAACTAATCAATCAATTTAGTTAACTAAGTAATTAGTTCAGTCAACTCTCCAATCAAATCTGTTAACTCCCCTGATGCATGAGATACTTGTCACTCTCATTTGCTCACGTCCTCTAGACCAATTCTAGCCATTGATCTCTCTAATCATTCACAACCATTGATCTTCATAAATGAAACATCCTTCTCAACCTCTAGGTATCTCTCATCTTCATACAACATCATGCTACTAAAATTATTCTAGATCCTATCATCCTCATACAAGTTTATGATGTTTAATTGAACAATCCACATATCAACAAAGCAAGGAGCAATCGATTGGAGTTTGGGTGCAACTTTGATACACTCGATCTATGTGGCTTGGTTTGTGTGCGAAGGAAAGGAACAAAAATGGGTCTACAAATGTAATTGTGTGATTTTGGTCTATAAAGGTGTGCTTTTGATCTATAAAGGTGCACTTTTTCTCTGTAATGGCATGCTTTTGTCATGTAATGGCGCGCTTATGATTGTGAAACAACCCTTCAAACTTCAAACCCTCATAACTTTCTCAAAACTTAACAAAATTTGATGAATTCTTTTATGAAATTGTATAGAAAATCATAAGGAATCTATTGGTGATATCCAATATGTTGTATCTAATCATAATTATTAAAAAAAAATCCATATTTCACTTTTCAAACTACCAAGTGGGTTTGCAAGTGTCTTTGTTCTTTTTTGTTTTGGTGGCATAGGGGAAGACATAAGGTGCTACATCTACATCATAATTAGCATCAAATTTGAAGACAAACATTCCAGGTGCACACAATCCAACTTTTGCACTTTCATTTAATCAAAAATTTGTTTGCAATCACACTTTTGATTTGGGCTTAAAATGAACAATTGTTTGCAGTTTCATACTTGAAATTGAGCTTAAAATGAACATGTGTCTTCATCATCACACTTAGATTTGGGTATAAAATGAACTTGTGCTTGAATTTCTTGGTGGATTTGAGTGCGATTTAGGGTGTGTATGCTCTTCTCATGCACTTTATGTGATCTTGAGAATTAAAAACATCCTTTAATCCATTCATCTTCACACACACATTTCAATTCCTAAGGGTCAATTAACATTGTGAGTGTGAGTCAAGTGTGTGTCTATGCTCTCTCCTCACACCACAAGGTGATCTTGGAGATCAAAAGTACTACTTGATTTTATTTTGTCACCCTTCTTAGGAGGCCTGCTTGGATACACACCACTCCAAGGGACGACCTCAACTCTTGTGTTCCAACAGAGTATAAAAAGTGAGGAGTGAATCAAAAGACACACCTCTTGAAAGTTAGAATCTTGTCATTTGGGCTAATCACCCAAGAACTTTATACCTTGGGGAAGTGAAGGTGAAGGGTGGGTTACCCTCTTCTCCCAACTATGTGGCATTATTTCACTTTCATTTCACAGAATCAGGCCCTCCGTATCTTGTGTATATTGGGGACATCCTTAGACAACTTGTTTATCCTAGCTTAAGACCTCTTAGCCACACCCATTTGACTCATATTAGGCTTGTTGATGTGTCCTCAAGTGTTTTCATAATCACAACAATCAATCTTGAAAAGTCAAACTTGTCATTGTGTCTTGTGTGTGTGATTTATGCATGTACATGTGAAATCTTTTGTTTGCAAGTTGCCTAAGTCAAGCTATCAACAAGTACATCTTACATCATCCTAATTGTCCTTATCATCACTTTAATCCTAATCAAAATCCTAATAATCCAATCCAACTTCTTCTAATCCTCACCACAATCTATCCCATTCTTGAGCCTCATCTAATTCATACTTTAGCAAAATGGTTATGACACTAGAAAACAAGAACCTAGAGCAAGATCATTATGGTAATAAAAATTTTTTTATGAACTTAGGATGTTATATAAACAAAAACAAGTCACTACCCACCACAACACCAACAATTCCAACAACAACATGTCCTAGACCAACAAATCATACAACAACACCAATCCCAACTGCAACCAAACCAACAATTCCAACAACTCCTAGCCACCTACCAATCCCACACTCAACAAATACAATCCCTATCCATTCAACAACCACAATCACAACCTTCATTTAACACATCATCCACTATACCATCACCCATACAATATCAACATATTCCCCCTCAATCATATGGTTCATCCCCCTCAACTTCATACCAACCTATTCCAACCACATATCATGTTACCCCTACATCAACCTATCCCACTTCTTCCAATGTTAACCCCTATCTATATAAATCCATACCTCAAGAACATCCAACTACTTATCTTAACATTTCACCTCACCACCAAATCCATTCACAAGGCTATCAAGTTCCTTCACAACAAGAACACGCAATTCTAAGTTACCCTTTGCACCAAAATCAAGTGCCCTTAATTCCTTATGGTACCTTTGACAAGAGGAACGCCACTCTAGCTTATGCATCCTATGGGTACCCTACCTCATCATCCAATCAAATGCCCATACAAGAGCCTACTAGTCCTATCCCAACACCACCATGTAGCCCCTATCATAGTCCATTGGTCCATCAACCTTCTAATCCATCAATCCCTTCATTACCTTCGTCCCCATGTTCCTCCAATCTTCCACCAAAGGATCCCTTGGAGATAACCCTACGACGATTGGTCCAAATAAAATTGCTTGAGCTACCCCTGATAAAACTATACAATCCTAATCCATCCAATCCTATTATATCTCCACCTAATCCTAATCCTCATCCTAATCCTACAACCCATCCACCATTATTATCCATCCATTATATTATCCATCCACACATACACTTATGAAGGATGTGATCCAATGACTATTAGCAAGAAATCAACCATAACACCTATCTAAGAGCCTATCAAAGAGCTTTCAAACAACATGTCTAGTCCTCCAAATACATCATATAGTCCACAACCCATCAAGCCTATTGAAGAGTAGCCTACCATGAGTCCAAGTCAAGATCCATTATACCCTCATGTTGTTGAGCATCTACAGCCTATCAAACCTATCCAAGAGTCTCTCACTCCCACTTCCATCTAAAATCAAGAGCTATCTCAAGAGTGTAATCTAATGCATATGGAAACATCAACCCTTTATCCAAATCAAGATCAAAGCACCTCCATCTAACCCATCCATAACCTACTTTTTTTCTATGATCAAGATGTTATCCATGATCAAGTTCCTAACCATGAGCAAGCAATCCAAGTTCAACCCGTCCATAACCTATATCTTTTATGTGATCAAGATATTATCTGTGATGAAGAACCTATACAGGAGAAAATTGATCCCATCCATAGCACACTTAATCCTATCTATGATCAAGAGAACCATGATGATCCTCTTATCCAACTTTATACATTCCATGGTCAAAAGATTATCACTCTACCTATCCATAAGCAAGATATCCAAACTACCCCTATCCATCCTCCACCTAGTCCTATCCATGATCAAACAACATCCACTTCTATTGATGAGACACTTGGCTCCCAAGTAAGCATAGTTATATAATCAAACAAATAGCTTGGATCCTCATGAGCATAATGATAATCAAGGTCCTAATAATCCTTCATCACCCACTATTGATCATATTTCACATCCACCATCATATACCCTTGGTCTTACCACCTTCATCCATGAATGTTCCTCTTTAGGAGAGCAACAACCATTATCTACCATCTCACCTTCCCCATCAAATAATGAGCTAGTGTCTAGTGTCCAAAAGATCCATAATCCCATTGTCCATTGCATACTCCAAAAAAATGAACTATCAAGGTAAAAGCTTAAGCCTTCATGAACAAGGTATTTGGAACCCATCCATGTCAAAGTCCCTCCATGATCATATGGCCTTGGTTATATTCCCCAAGAAAAACAATCTCAAGATGTTGGTACTACCTCCATGCCTTCTAAATCCACTCCTTTCCATCATAAATTACATCATATCCCCAAAACATATTTTTCCATTCCTTCGCCATCATCCTACAAATCCCAAAAGCATGTGACCATACTGTAGACACGTAAAAATGACCCTTCACATCGCATCACTTGCATACATCAATTCTTTCTAAATCACTTGCATTCAACATTAATTGAATAATCTAATTATTTAATTAATTTCATCAATTTCCTCTAATTCCCCTAATTCCAACATTAATTGAATAAATTCTATTTATTTAATTAATCTCATTAATTTCCTCTTTTATCTTCCAAATTAAATAATTTTAATTATTTAATTAATTCATCATTAAATTCCTCTTATCCACAATTAAATAATATTTATTATTTAATTAGTCAATTATTCCTCCAAATTTAAATAAATTATTATAATTTATTTAAGTTGACTCAATCTTTTAAAAATAAATAAAATTAATATTTTATTTATATTCCTCTATCATGCAAAATAAATTAAATGAATTTATTTGTTTAATTTATTTTCTATATTTAATCTTATGTATTCTTCAATCATGCACAATTAATTAAATAAATATATTTATTTAATTCTCAATTATGTTTCAAATCTTCTTAAAATATCATTTTCTTCTATGTGCACAATCAATCTTATTTTTAGAACTTAAAAAAAAACAAATCTAAAGTTGAGTTAATTGGCTTTAATCATTATTGTTTTTATCATCAACTCATAAATTAGAAAAAATATTCTAATTTTATGAAATCAAATCCTATATTTATCAAAGCAAGCAGTTAACTCAATAAAATAGCTTTTTCTTCATGACACATGTCATGTGCACGTTCATCATGTTCTCTCAACTCATCTTGATCATTCATTTCATTGATTTATCTCAACCGTTGATCAATTTTTCTTTGGAACATATATATACCCCCTTCATTGCATAAAAAATCATCTTTGATCAGTTATTCTCAGGCATCCATATAATGCATTGAACATACATCGTATCATTGAGCACATTGACCTTTTGAGCATGCAATTATCTACTATCTACATCCGCTTGTTGCAAACATGGTTTTGAAATTCATTGAAGCAATCCACAAAAACCAAGGAAACAACACAATCTAGGTGATAGCTTCACTTTTTTTTGTTATTCATTGATTATTCAGTTATTGTTTAGATAGTTCTCTTGAAGGTTATAGGATTGAGTTGTCATTGTTATCATTGTTTTGGTCTTTATTATCAATCTCAATTTTACCTATACACATTCTAGCACGCCCAGTGGGACCCACTAACCTTTGCTTTTTTTAGAAAATTTGATTTTTTGAAGTACAAGTATGGAAAAATGTAAACAAAACATAGAAAAGCACATTTAAACAACAGTGAAGCGCATCTGGTCTGAATTGAAGTACCTTCAGGCGATAGTGAAGCGCTTTTGGCGCACAAAAAAGTGCATCTAGTTACTGATCATATATTGTTTAGACAAGTTGATTTATTTGTCTTACAATCATCTTACAAACTTCCTAAGTTGATTTATTTACGGGTATTATCATTTTTTGAGCTAATCCATCATTTCACAGTTTTTGTGGTCGGACTTGTTGTAGACTATATATCTCATCATCCATCAACATACTTGATCATCAATCATCATTCAATCTAGCTTTTTTGACAAAATCTTGTTTTTTGCAGGTCTGTTACTAAAAAGCGCATATGTAAGACAATCAAGCACTTTTGGTTTGAAACAAAGCACACTTGCACAGTAGTCCAGCGCATCTGGTAAATTTTGAAGCACCTTTGCATAACAGTTAAGGGCTTTTGGTTCATTGATTTATTTTTGCTAACTAATTTATTTGTGTGGAACTAATATCACTTGTGCCAACATCTTATCATAGGTCAAAGAAGGTTTCTAACATACTTTTGTAGGACAATTGTCGAAGATATCAAATCTTTTCCATACTAAGTCTTAGAAATACTTCAATTTCTTAAAGGAATTAACAACCATCTTGTATTGCATCTTATCTGATTAGCGTAGTTGCACTTAGCTCAATCTAGAGGGTAAAAGAACAAGTGTTTTTCGTGCTTGTGAGGTGATAGGTGTATGCTCTCCCCTTGTGTAAAAACTTGAGTGACCAAAAACTAGATCCATCTCTTTTTATTTCTTGTTTATCCTTTAGAAGGGTCTACTTTTGGATTGCATTTCATCCAAGAGGGATGACCCTAAGAAGATTTTTCCTTTGGACCGCTATATAAATTGGTCAAGGCGAAAGCTAAGTCTTAACCAGAGTTAGCCTTTGCCATACGGTGCCAATTTGAAACGAGGCATACCAACACTTTTGTGTTAGGTATATTACACTCCTAGTAAAATTGGTTAAAGCTTTTAGTAGCTTGTCGGATGCTCGCAAGGCATTGGTCTCCCAAAAATCAACTAAAAACCACATAGTTAGTGGCTACCTGATCTACCTCTGAACATTGCAATAATTTTCAGAGCAAGGGTACGATGTCCCCAAGATTACTCACCATAAGGCTCCCTTGAGATGAGATAAAAATCCCCAGCTTAGCATAAGCTACTAGTAGCTTTCCAGGGAAAGGATGATTAGGTCATCCTTCTAGCCCTGGAGGTCCCTATCTGTCCTCTCTCACAAAGATGAAACATAGTACACACCCACATTAGGTGTGATAACACTTGAGTCGACGGAGATTTTGAGTTGTGGGATGATTATATCACAGTGAAGCTTGTCCTAAGGTATAAAAAGTGCTTGATTTGTCTTAAATTGTGTTATACCCATGGAAATTTGGGCTTTTTGTGAGCCTTGAACATGCACTCATTGTTGTCCTCAACCATCTTGTTTACTGTGTTTGTTGTCTTGTCAAAGAAATCCAACCAAAATCTAATCAAAATTTATCAAATTTGACCATGAAAATATCACTGTCACAAAAAAGCACATCTGCATAGAATTAAAGTACTTTTGCACTACTTTGAAGTGCATCTAAGCTACAGTCCAACACATTTGAGCTATAGTCAAGCGCCTTCGAGCATTAGTCAAGCACTTTTGGTTTATGTCTGTCACCATTCATCCATTTAGCCTAGAACATAGCAAACTTCAAATTTGATCAATTTTAACCTCTAAGCTAGCATTCTACAGTACTGTCATACTTATCCCAACAACCATCAAACCATCCTCATCTTAATCCAAATCTAAATCATCCAATCCAAACACAATCTAATCCCATTCTTGAACCCCATCTAATCCATCACTTGTGAAAATGGTTCTAATCATCAACAAACCTAGGTCAAATCCAAAACCCAAAATCACACTTCAAAGAGGCTATTCTTCTAGCTCCAATGATCATGAGAACCTTGTAGATTATGAGGCATATCTTGAGGAACAAGCCAAAATACAAAGACTTAAACATATCTATCAACCCATTTTGCCAATAGAAACCATGAACCTATAGCAAGATTGTTATGGTATTCAAAAAATGTTTGCTGAACTTAGGTGGTTATATGGAAAGGAACAAGTCACTACCCAACCACAACACCAACAATTCCAACCATAGCACCAACAATTCCAACCACAACACCAACAAATTTCCAACCATAATACCAAAAATTACAACCTAACCCACCTACATATCAACACACTCCACAACAACAATATCACATTCCATAATGTTCAACAAGAATTCCAACCACAACCTCAACAAATTACACTTCAATCCCATGTGTCACCCCCATTATCATATCAACCTAACCCATCTACATATTATGTCAATTCCACATCAACCTATCCCATTCATATCCAACAACATCCACCCCATGATCATCCAACTCCTTATTCTAACATTTAAACTCATCATCAAACCCATTTACAAGACTATTGAGTTCCCTTACAACAAGAACATGCAAGTCTTCCTTTGCACCAAAATCAAGTGTCCTTAAGTCCTTATGATACCTTTGGCAAGGGGAACACCACTCTAGCTCATGCATCCTGTGTGTACCCTCCGTCATCATCCACTCATATACCAATACAAGCATCTACTAGTCATATCCCAACACCTTCATGTAGTCCCTATCATAGTCCATTAGTCCATCAATCTTCTAATCCATCAAGCCCTTCATTACCTTCATCCCCATGTTCCTCCAATCTTCCACAAAAAGATCCTTGGGAGGTAACCCTACAACAATTGGTCCAAGCACAATCATTTGAGTCACTGTAATGTCCCCTTTCCAAGCCTAGTCAGTGATGGGGCCATTAGCCTACTTCATGATCCCGATGGGCTAGTGGATGGTTTGGGATCTCTTGTGGTTGATCTCTTGGTTTAGTTTAATTATCAAATTGGAGTTATAAGGTTTATTTTATTTGATAATTAAACTGGTTATTTTTATTTATTGTGCACTAAAGTCTAAGGTTGATTATTTTAAAAAGTGACTTAATGTTATGTTTTGAAGGGGAAAAAGGGAAATGTTATATTTTAATTCCCTAGTCACTTAAGTGTGCACATAACTTGATATTAGAATTATTTTATAAGTGGAAGTGCAAAAAGGCTTTAATTTCAAGAAAGATTGGGTTTGTAACTCCTAGGTGCTTATGTAATGCCCCGTCATGTAACCCTAGAGTGCTAGACTAAAAGTGCAAAAGTTACAACAATATATATATTTTTTAAAGCAAGATAGTGCAAAGTAGTTACCAAACATACCATATTACACAGCATAAATGAAGTTACTCTTCTAACAACTCTAGGGCAACATAACTGCATTACTAAAAGACAATAAAACTACAGAAGCAATAACCCTTACACCGCTCAAATAGATACAAATAACTTTTACTGAAGCAGAATAGATTAATTACAGAGTCTCAGTACAGGATTACATGATTACAAGATTATAAGAACGATCATGTCAGTTTACAAAAGAATACATAAGAAGGTATACAACACCACCGAAGGTAGGAGGCAAACTGGAACTGGAACACCTCTGCGCAGAATCTCAAACTGTATCTCCAAAAAGGACCAATGGATAGCTCTTACCACCCAACCATGTGGAACCCTGAGGTCCACCCCTCTGAGCTAGGAGATAACAACGAGGATTCCACTAAGCCAAGAAACAACATCCAAAAAAAATAAATGAACAACAACTAACTTGACACAACTGACCATGTCAACATAATAGCACAAGTCAAGGCATCACTCTAGAGGTACCACCAAGAAACAATAGAACTGCATAAGGAGAGTTTCATCGCATGGTCCTACATGGGTTACCCTAACAGTCTCTAGCTAGACACGGCCCCCATCCATGGGTTACCCTGACAGTCTCTCACTAGGCGCCGGCCCCCATCTATGGTTAACCTGACAGTCTCTCACTAGACACCGGCCCCATAGGGTGACACATGCAGAATCAACATTCCTTTCATGAGGACAAGGAAGTTGATTTTGCCAACCACGGCCTTCTCATCTCATCCTTAGCCTAAACAAGCACTACAGGCATGAGTGAGGCATCTTATTTATCTTGTTAAGTGTTTTAATATCCCAACCCTCTTGATTAAGTTATTAAGTTTTCCATATGCTTACAACTTCCATGGGGTTACCCAGGCGTCCTCTCACTAGGCATCGGCCCCACCATGAAAGCCACTCCCTTAGCGTTCTCGGTCAAACATACATACCACAACATATAGGTATAAAAGTCACAAATCAGATCTGGGCCATAACATATGCCTTTCACTAGGCCACAACAAGAAATCCATAATATCTTCAAAATGAAGCAAAACCATTAAGAACCAAGTACTACATCTGAGGGCCATTCCCCATTCATTACAGGGCACGAAAATCCAAAGGACCTAATGCCATAATTTTGATCCCAAGCCAAGAACTACCCCTCTAGAGTTAGGTACACAGACACTATATCACATAGAAGTTCCTCATCCGAAATGGAAACCAAGGTTTAACACTTGACACCTAAATGCAACAAGAGACTCAAACTAAGAAATGAAAATAGGCCAATTGCAACATTCTTCCGTGCATGTACAACCGGAACCTCCATACATGGACAAGAGACATAGACTATAACATTAACTGAATTAAAACCATAATCATCCCAGCCTTGGAACACAACTTGACCACTTGCAACATAGAGCTGGGCTAACATGCAGCAAAATGTGCTCTTGAATTGAAACCACATGATTCTTCATCCTATGTGTTGTTGTCAAATATGTTTGTAGTGGCTAACTTGCAGATTGATGCAGTAAATGTGAGAAAATTGATGAAAGATAGGAGGGTGAGAAAGGAGCTTGGGCAAAGTTGAATACAGAACAAAAAATGACTTTATATAAGAGAATGCTCAAAGTGATAAAATAGAACCAGCCTAATAATTTAAAATAAAAGGGGGTATCATTAAAGTAATAGGGTTACGAATCCACTTAAATTACACATATAATAATACTTACACATGTAAATGTGGGAGAACATAATTGTAAACAAGGTACCTAACGTACCTGAATGTTGCAGAGTTGTCCTTTTTAAGGTCTTGAAGGCTTACCTTCAAGACCTTAAAAAGGACAACTCTGCAACAAGACTAATTCATCACTTGATGCAAATCTCATATTTCATTTATCATCCTAGATTCTCCTTTACTGTTTATATCTCTTTGATCTTATTATAGTTGAAATCCTTTTCATTATGATTAGAGAAATACAACTTACAATAATAGTTAGCATAATAATTTCACCAAGATGGGTTAATCTAATATCATTTCAAAATAGGGACTCATAATAAAACCTATACTCATAAATTAAATGAGTAATAGTCCTATCCAACTTAAAACATGCATGTATAAAGTGCACATCAATTCATTATTAGAGACCCAAAAAAACTCACTTTGAAAATGACCCCTATACTTCATAAAAATACCATACCAAAAATAGATATTTATAGTGTTCAATAGCTTCTACCACAAATCCAAAATATAACGTAAACTCATAGTGAACCCTTGCATATTGCCTTGAAAGAGTCTATAGTAAACTTCATGATAGTGTGGTAAAAATTAGAGTAATTCACATTATGCTGCATAACATAGAAAGGTTCCAGTAAAAGAAAGTGATGATTCAGAAAACTGGCAATCAACAATTTTAAATTGATGTTAAGGGCACAGGGACTATTCGGGCACAGGGATTTTGAATAGTCCCTGTAGATGTCGAGGAGAACCGATTCTTGGTTTTACTAAAAAAATAGATTATAGCTCAAAGTTTCAAAATTTACTATGATGATTTCAAACAATGTCAAATTTCCTTTGAAAAGATGCAAATAGATGCAAAATTACTGGTAAACAAATCTCACAAAATAGACCTTTTCCCTTTTCCTTGTCTTTGGTAAGTTTTGTTCTATCAGGGCACTGCTTTACAATTTAGCTAAAGAATATTATTTTTAAAGAGTTGGTTAAGATACTAAAAGCACATACCTGCAGCCTTTTGAGACCTGGATTTATGAAATACTCCTTTTGGTCCAACATGAAGAAAAGGCCTTGATAAATTGAAAAGCCCTTTTGATCTCATTCAACCTCATAAAAAGGCCTGGATTGATTTAAAACTCCATTCTGCCTATTCCAACCTCAACAGAAGTCCTTCAGCTAGTTGCAAGATCAACAAACTTCCCCTTGTAATTTTCAAACAATTTTGTCACCTCAGGACTGCCCATTAGAAACTTGTGGTTAAATGTTTGTTCGCTTATTTCATACAAATGAGCTAGATTTGGAGGAAGTCTGGATGGTTCTGTTTCCCTTAAAAATTCAATCTCCTTATGGCGTGGTTGCATCCTATTCTATATACTATAACCTAAAAGACGAGGATACAAGACCACAATGCTATCTATTCCACAACTGAGTGTACGAGGAGACTTCTTTACAATCTGTATAATCTCATTCTCCAAAAGACCGAATGTTGCCATACATTTTTAAATTTTATTTTTTAAAAAAATTTGAAGCCCACTACTATCAACAGCCGCAAGGGCGAGTACAAATGCTTTCGACCCCTCCAAAATACCCAGGTTTCTTAGATATTCAATCTTCAATTTCAGCTCCTCTTCACTATTGGAAATCAAATTGGGACTAACCCTCACTAAATTAAAAAAAATAGCTCATCTTGCATCCTTGATTGCTTTAGAATGTATATTCTAGATTTCAAATTGTCAAACCTACACAACAAAATACTTGGCTGCTGCAAGACAGCTTTGCACAGATTAATCTTTGAACCAAATAAGCTTACAAGTACGGGAATTGTATGGCTTAGGTTTTCTTCCAAATTGATGTGGAGGAATCTGGGTTCCCTGGTCTAATGTGAAACCCGTCTCTCTCTTAAGAATTGGACTACCTCCTGGGCTCTTTGAAGATTATTCCCAGCCATAGCGGAATCATGATCGATTAATAGCCATCAGGTTGGCTAGCATGGATGTTAACAGGGGACATTGCTATTATATATGGGTGGCTTGTTTTTGGTGCTTTATGGAGTCAAATTAAGCATATGGATGCTAGGCTGGCAGAAATGTGGACAGTCACAGCTCATTGTTTGCTCACCCCTTTCTTTTATTTGTTTTCAGAAGTTATAGTTTTTAAGTAATTTTATGTGCAACAAAGAAATCGAAAGACATCGTGGAGGGAAACAATAAATTGACGAAGAGAAAGACAGAAAGGCAATTTCACAAAGCCTATACAGAGATGCGAAATATATGCTCTAATTCAGCCAAAGATAGTTTAGACAAGACACAATATATGTTTAAACACTAATACTAGTCCAAACAAATTTTAAAAGGTTTCTCAGCGTGATTAGGGTTGGTAAAATATTTGATTGACCTGTCATACTAAAAGATATTTAACAATTCATCAAAATTGAAGGATTCAAAGTTGTTTGAGACAAAATATGCAAGAAAAGCCCTACTGAGAGTTACACCGCCTTTAAGGGAAAATTAAATGGTTCGCACCCATGTTGACTCGCCCATTACCGCACACAGATTGACATAACTCGACAGAAAACTCAGAGTGTATAATTTTTTTTTCTAACTAAAGATAGTGAATTCGACAGAAAACTCAAAGTGTATGCATACCCAAAAAGACAACAACTATTTGCAGTAAAGCAGAAAGAAAAAAAAAGATTATTATGGGGAGAGTCCTTACGATAATTTCTGCTACAACCCGAGGCTGACGGAAGGGCTTCCATTTTAGCACGCAGGGAAGGAGGATGCTGGTATTCGGCCATACACCTACTCATTGCATTTGCTTGGAAGTTTTCGAAGCCAATTCAACATATCCATTTTGTGCATGTCCTGCTATCTCGACGCTCCATGAGATGCATTTCTTGGATTCTTGGAGACATCTATTAAAACTATCTCTGCCTTGTCTATCTTGCCATCTTTCATATTCATGACAGTCTAGTTTTTTTTTCACCTCCACGTTATAAAACTTGATATAAAATCTTGATTTGTCGATGGAGAGTTTGGACTGGAGGATGTCTGCAATGACTACACTAATTTTTCCATTGACAGGAGGGCCCAGCCCTCCAATGGCGACCAGCTCACCATATGCAGCTACTTCCTCACTGCCCCCGAATGAAATGGGCACTCCCCCTTTCAGCAACACCATCACATAAGATTCAGACTTGCCAATGACCCTGGCCACAGCCTATCTGCAGTCCCTGAGGATGTCTGAGCTCACCACGCCATCCATAGGTACATTGGTTGTCAAATCCAATGTAGGCATTCCCACCTGGAACACACACAGACATGATTGCTTGTTGGCAACATCCGTTGCCTACCCCAGACAAATGTGGAAAAGTTCTCCATTTTCTAGTAACGCAATGAGATAAGATACTTGGCACAACAGAATCATTTTCCTTCAAAGTGAAAAACATCGGGAGAAAATCGGGCTTCGAAGGCCTCCCAAATCTGTCAGGAGTCGCCCATTTTGAGGCCTCTCCAGCCCCCCCGAAAGCATCCGACCGTCCAGTAGTCAGAAAAAACCCATCAAATACCTCCTCGACATGTCAACCAACATGCAAAAGTGGAAGCACCAATAGGGCATGTGGCTCGTTTGGTAGAGAGCCTCTAGGTGACTAGACATCAATACAAAAACACACTAAACATGACAATGGTCCCCAGCTGTCTATGCAATTCCCGGTGCAGCTTAGACAGTATTCTATTTTCAACTCACTATCTGCTTTGAGTCATGCATGTTTTAAATTTAAAGTGCTATCAAAGCACCCAAAATGCATATTTGTGATATGCATGAGGAAGGTTTGCTTTTTGTGCTATGATGTGTGCTCTAGGGCCTGTATTTTTCATCTGTTGACAAAAAAAATTAAAGCATTCATGGAGAGAGGAGAAAATTCTAGTGCCAACTATATGCAATGATTTGCATGCAAAATCAACCAGACCACACCCCATACCATAGAGCACAAAACAAAATAGAAAGCTCACAAGCCTCACACACGTGCAAAGCCTAAAAAGGCCTTATGTGACATCAAGATGCATGTTCCTTCCCAAGGTTTGTGCCATGGTTGCTAGAGGGCTTGACAAAGCCATGACTGCATCAAGGTCCATTAAGAGGTTTGGACAATTGAGTACTCCTTGTAGGTAAATACCTGACTCTTATTTTGTAGTTAAGTATTATTTAAGGCCATAAACTTAGAAAGTTAATTACCACGAAGCAGTCAATTTTATAGTAATAGTTGTCTATAAGCTTTAAAGCAGTTCACTTTTCCCCCCTAAAATCATTTTATTCAAATTCTGCCTTGTAATATTTTACCTCTATTTGATAAAAATCCAATTTCAAGAATGAAGTTGATTCATAATCTCATGAGAGAGCACAAACAAAATGAGATCAATGTTGTATGCAAGACATTCAATCTGCATCTTGGAAAGTCATTATACTGATATTGGAGAGTTGAACCTCTATTTATAATAAATTGAACACATCTTATTGATTGTGGTTTCTCTGCTATGACTTCAGTTATTCTGTAAGTTGGAAACTTTGATCAGAATGCATTAATCACTACATACTTAAATAAATTGTTTAAGGGCTTATGCTATTTCCTTTTAAAATAGAGACTGGCCATAAAAGTAAATATATTTCGGCGACAAATTTTAATGATACAATCATAAGGAAAAATATATGTAGAGATTGGAGAGCTTCGAAGAAAGAATTTAAGAGACTTTAGCAAGCCTTCGATCTGAAACAGATTCATTTAGATAGGTCATACGACGACTAGAGTGAGGGTTGCAAGAGATGAACAGATAATTCGGTCATTGACAAAAGGCAATAAAGATTCCTGCTGCCTTATTTCCAGGATAACAATCCAAGCCGCTTCTGAAGTACGCAGCATTTGTTAGGGCTTAAAGATATGTTATTGATCACAGTTATAACTCGAAAGCATAGTTGTTAATTAAAGTTAGAACGACTCAATTGAGGTTGCTCAGCAATACAAGGACTGTCGGATATTAAATTGGATTCACCTTACACAAAAGAAGAGATTACATAAATCAAGGATCGGTTGCCGACTAACCACACAGGAGCATAATTTAAACATTATAAAACATGACTTGACTAAACATCACAACACAAGATAACCAATCATAACAAGGCAAAGACCAAGTGTCCCAACACGACTCGAGACCACAACAGAAGACAAGGACCGACCTAGTGGATTAGACCTCGTGTTATCTCCCATCACTATTATCCATTAGTGAAAGAACCCGCTCAAACCTGCTATATCAGGTGGAGTCAAGGTTTGGTACCTGCAACCTGCATCCAAACAACTAATTAAATATGATCAAGTGCGTATATTGCAACACACAGAGAGTTAGAGAATCACGGCGCAACAAGGTACTCGAAATGAGTAATGCTACACCGTCCCTGCTCTTGGATAAGATTATAATCATAACATTTGAAAACAGATATCTACGAATCTAACAAAACATGTAAATAATAATCCATTACTAAACTTATTCAACACATCATAACTCATAACAGATGTCTAAATATCGCAGTCAAACATCGTTCATCAGATAAACATAAATCATAACCTACAAATCAACTGTCTCAAGACTGAATCAATGAAATGATTAACAACTGTCTCTGACTGACAGAGAGCAATGTAGAACTACCACCATCACAAGCTAACAACGAGGGGGCACTACAGCTTATAAAAAGAAGAGGTGAGCTCATTTGGAGACTTATGCTTGGAATTGATATTGTTACGCTACTGGATTGGAACCAGAGATCAATTTGCCTTCTTGTGGACGAAAACCCACTTGAGGATGATCAATTTCGGTGGTGAAATATCCACCCTAGCTGGAAATTGATGATTTCCACTCAGGGATTCACAAGGTGCTAAATGGATTTTTTGGGAGTTTATGAAGTTTGTTGTTGTGATCAATTTTTGGTGTGAAGATTGTGTTATTTATGAATATTGTTGGGTTTGTGGAGTTTGTATGAAATATGGTATTTCCAGCATTGGTCGTACACCCAGGCCATACATTGTTGTAGATGAGGAATGCTCATGATAAATAATATCTTCTAGTATTGAAGTTGTTGTTATTTGCATTGTGTTTGTCTCCATTAGATACAACTCTCAAGGGTGATTTCATATATTTTGGTGAGTTTTCTAAAATTTTATGAGGAGCGCACCATTTTTGGTGTCGTATTATGCTGATATAAACTCTTGCATCCAAGAAATTATTAATGGAGGATTTGAAACTCATGTTGATTGCATAAATTCTGCCAGCTTTAGACGGTTCTTTTAAGGGTGTTTTCAATTTGTTTGGTGCACATTTGAAATTTTTGTAGTTGCCGTACCTGTACTTGGTCATATGACCTAGAATCAAGAGTTTTTCTTTCTATGGGTCTATGATATCAAAATTAAATATGAGGACTGCTCAGAAGGGTTTTGTGTGTTGGTTTATCTGAATTTGCATCATTTTTTGGGTTATTGGTTAAGTGGATCAGATTTTTGGTATTCAATGCTTCATATTTGGCAGTCGTACCATCATAGATAGTCAGCAAATCAGCAGTAATCAACCTCCAATCAATTGTTGGAATATTTTGATTCTTCATCAACAAATAAGTTCATCTTGGAATTTGTGATAAATGGTATGTTTCTCCATCAAAGATGTTCAGGGGAAAAATATTGGCAAGATACCATTTCTTGTGCTTTGATATTGAACTAACTGAGCATATTTGTATTTCATTGTAATTCTTTCACATTGAAGTACCCCTGGATGGTTTACCACCAGTGTGGAGAATGAATCCTTTGTTTATTTATTCTACCCACTGGAAAAGTGGAGTATCCCCACTAAATAAGTGGATAGCTTGTACTTTCATTGCTCTCTACCCATTGGAAAGTGGTGAATTCCCACATATTTTTGGATGCCCGCTGCAACAGATGAATTGTATTTACATTATTGCATGATTGATTAGTTGTAAGCCAATCACCGTATGTTCTCACCTTGCCCTTTTCGGGATCTGGGTGATCAGAAAGTGTGAGGCCTTTAGTTGGCTTATGTTATTTTATGTTAGTTTTGTTTATCATTGTGTTTATCAGTTTGAAAAAGGAAAAAAAAATTAGGTGTGGATTGTTACAGTGGTATCAGAGCTGGTCACTCCTGCCAGCCTATGATCTTCTTCAAATCAACCTATAATGAATCTTAGTTCAGTTGCATACTCAATTGATGAATCCAGAAGACATTGAGTTCATCACCTACAAAAGGAGAAGGTATCCTCATTTTGATCCAGAACCAAAGGAAGGAGTCAATATGGGTGAAAGGCAACCAGAGGAGCCTAGTATGAGAGACATATTGAATGATCTTGCTAGAGGCCAGCAAGATATTGTCAGAAGTAATCAACAGATGAATAGACTGTTGGCTCAGTTAGTAAGTCAGAATCTAGGAGGAGAGACACCTCACAATAATAGAAGTAATGATGGAGATCATGGAGAGGCTAGAAATTCCCATAATGTTGGTCAACCACTCAATGCCACTCATGCATCTAGGACTTCATCTTCTAGACCTATGATGCCTGTGTTTTTGGGTCAGCAATAGAATCCTGTTGGAGGACATCAGTTTGTCATAGAAAGTTTTGATGATCATCGACAAGAATGGGAGTCTTATGGTAATGATTTTCAAAATCTTATGTCCTTCAATGAATTCTATCAAATCAAGTATCGAAATAGGCCCCGGATTCAAAATTAGGATGTGTAAAAGAAGATTGGGAAAGTGCCTATTCTGCCTTTTGATGGTTCATCTAAATGCACAACCAGGTCTTGGATGCAAAATATGGACAATTATTTATGCTTGAATCCTATGTTGGAGTTGGATTCTATCAAATTTGTAGCTGTCCACTTGGAAGGAGATGCACATGAATGGTGGGCACATGGTATGATCACTCAAGGTCATAGTCTGATTACTTCCTATGCTGATTTCACTTAGAGATTAATTGATAGATTCGACAAGTATGAACCTAAAAGTTACTTTAGACAGTTGGCTCAAGTGAGACAAAAAGATTCTATAGATGCCTACATTTCTAAATTTCAGAGGATTACTGTTATGGTGACTGACATTTCAAAGGCAAGATTGACATATCTCTTTGTTGAAGGTTTGATGGAGCCATTAAAGGGCTTGGTTAAGGCTTTAGAGCCTAACTCATTACATGAAGCCATCAAGAAAGCAAGGAATATGGAGTTCACTACACCAAGAAGCAAGTTTTATTCTAAGCCATTCCCATCAAGGAAAGACAAGAGACCATTCAAGAAAGAATCCAATCAGCCCAAGCCATCTTTTCCTAAGTTGGATGATGAAGTTAGAAATGAACTTAGAAGGAAAAAAATGTGCTTCACATGTAAGGAACCTTGGGCTCTTGGGCATAAATGCTTTGAGAAAGGAAAGGCACAACAAATGGAGGCATATGTTACTGCTGAATCTGAATCAGAAAAATTAGATCAACAAGATGAATCAAGTGAAAATAAAGATGTGGATGATCTAGAAGAGGTAGGGACAAATAAGGAAAATGAAGTAACATTTGCTCAATTATTTGGGAACCAAAGGAATGATCCTTTCAAGGTTTGTGGTGTACTTGGTGGCCAAAGAATCATTGCTCTCATTGACACTGGTGCGTCACACAACTTCATTGATGAGGGAGTTATTGCTAGAAGGGGATTGAAACCTAAGGAGTTTGAAGGGTTTAAAGTTATTGTAGCAGATGGATTTACACTATCTTGTAATAGAAGATTACCTCAACTTTCCATGCAAATTGGCAATCATGAAGTTGTAGATGACTTTTATGTGATTAGTATCACTGATACTGATGTTGTTCTTGGTATTCAGTGGCTGAAGTCATTGGGAGATATGAGTTTAAATCTGCAAACATTGGAATTAAAGTTTGACCATAATGATAAGAAGGTTGTGTTAAGAGGCATATCCCTTGGAGGGCCAAGGGTGGTGATTGCAAAAAGAATGGAGAGGTTGTTCCGTAATGATCAGATTGAGTGGGCTTCTCAATGTGTCATCATGCCTACTCCTACCAAGGAAGAAAAGAGATCCTATCATCCTGATATTCAAGATTTGTTGAGTAAGCATAGTAAAGTTTTTAGTAATCTACCTCCTAGAAGGCCTCCTGATAGAGGCATTGAACATATTATAGAGCTTGAAGATGGGACAGAGCCGATCATCACTACTCCATACTGACAGCCAAAAAGATTCAAGGATGAAATTGAGAGGACACTCAAAGAGTTGTTGGATATGGGCTTCATTAGACCAAGCAAAAGTCCTTTTGCTTCATCAGTAGTGTTGGTGAAAAAGAAAGATGGTACTCTCTGTTTGTGTATTGATTATAGGGAGCTCAACAAGAGGACCATTAAGAATAGATATCCAATTCCAAGAATTGATGAGTTGTTGGATGAGCTTCATGGAGCAGTCTATTTTTCAAAAATAGACTTGAGATCTGGTTATCACCAGATAAGAATGAGGGAGAAGGACATTGAGAAAACTAATTTTAGGTGCCATTATGGGCATTTCGAATTCATAGTCATGCCTTTTGGCTTGACAAATGCCCCTGCAACATTTGAATCTTGCATGAACAAAATTTTCAGCGAGCAGCTCTAGAAGTTTTTACTAGTTTTTTTAATGATATACTCATCTACAGTAAGACATGGAAAGGGCATTTGCAGCATATAGATGTGGTTCTAGGTATTTTGGAGGCTAATTCCTTATTTGCCAAAGAAGCTAAGTGTGAATTTGGCCTAACAGAGATTGTATATTTAGGCCATGTCATCAGTTCTAAAGGAGTTAGCATGGATAAAGAAAAAGTTAAAGCCATTCTAGAGTGGCCTCCACCTACAAACCTTACTCAATTGAAAGGTTTTTTTGGTTTGTATGGTTTTTATAGGAGATTTGAGAAAGGTTTTTCACAAGTTACAGCTCCTCTCATTGATATTACAAAGAAGGGAGCCTTCAAATGGTCTCAATCAACCCAAGATGCCTTTGATCGGTTCAAACAACTCATTTGTAGCAGCCCTGTTCTTGCATTACCAAATTTTTCTAAGCCCTTTGAATTGGAATGTGATGCTTCTGGAGAGGGTATTGGGGTTGTTTTGATGCAAGATAAGCATCCTATTTGTTTTGAAAGTAGAAAATTAAGGGGTGCTGAAAAAAATAATTCTATTTATGAAAAAGAAATGTTGGCCATAATGCATGCCTTAGTTAAGTTTCGTCAATATCTAGTGGGAGGCAAGTTCATTGTGAAAATAGATCATAATAGTTTGAGATACTTCATGAATCAAAAAGATTTGAATGAAAGGCAACAAAGGTGAGTAAGTAAGTTGCAAGCTTTTGATTTTGACATTGTATATGTTAAAGGCAAAAAAAAAGTTGTGGTTGATGCTTTGTCAAGAAGGCCATATTTACAGTCTATGGTGGAGTTGGTTGCTAATTGGAAAGAGAAAATCATTCTTGAATATGCCAAGGACTCCTTTGCATTAAGTGTTGTAGATGGAACCTTCAAAGATGATAGATATGAGGTAAATGGTGGTCTAATTTTATACAAGAAAAGAGTCTTTCTGGTTCCAAACTCCAAGGTTAAATCTCTCATTTTGAAGGCTTTTCATGATTCACCCTTGGCTGGTCACCAAGGCATATTCAAAACATATAGATAGATAAGAGAGAGATTTACTTGGAAAGGGTTGAAAGAAGAGGTTTGCAAACATATCAAAGAGTGTTATGTATGCCAACAGAACAAGTATGAAAACACTTATCTTGTTGGTCTGCTCCAACCACTGCCTATTCCTAATCAAAAGTGGGAAAGTTTGGCCATGGATTTCATTACTGGCCTTCCCAAGGTGCAAGGGAGGGATAGTATCTTGTGGTTGTTGATAGATTGACAAAGTTTGCTCACTTTTATGTTGTTTTTACAGGATTTACTGTAGTTCAGGTGGCTGAATTATTTTTCAGAGAGGTGTTCAAACTTCATGGGCTACCAAGAAGCATTGTTAGTGATCATGATAGCAAGTTCTTGAGCTTATTCTGGAAGGAACTATTCAGATTGTGTGGCACAAAATTAACTCCTAGCACCAGTTACCATCCTCAAACAGATGGACAATCTAAGATAGTTAACAAGTGGCTTGAAGGTTACCTCAGAAACTATGTCTCGGGATAGCAGAAAGCATGGGTAAGATGATTACATGTTGGTGAGTATTGTTATAACTCAACTGATCACATGTCAATAAAAATGTCTCCATTTATGGCATTGTATGGATATGAAGCTCCTAGCTTGACTAACATGTTGTTTAGTGACAGTCGAGTTCCTAGAGTTAAAGAATTTTTGCAGGACAATCAGGACTTGCTGAAATCATTGAAGGAAAATATCAGATCAGCTCAAAAGTAGCAGAAGTTGTATGCTGATCAGCAACATATAGAGAGGGTGTTTGCAGTGGGGGACATGGTATATGTCAGATTTCAGCCTTACAAACAGTCTTCTATAAAAAAGAGGGGCTAAAAAATTGAAGCCTCGATTTTATGGGCCTTTTAAGATCATTGGTAGGCATGGAGAGGTTGCTTATGAGCTGGAATTGCCTGAGCCTAGAAAAATACATAACATTTTCGATGTCTCTCACCTTAAAAAGGCTCTTGGACAGAACATTATGCCGTATCAGTATTGCCACCTATTGATGATGAAGGGAGATTTGAACTTATACCTGAGGCTATTCTTGATCAAAGAGAAAGGGTATTGAGGAAGAAGACTATTAAAGAGTATCTAATCAAATGGAAAGATCTTCCTCTTGAGGATGCAACATGGGAGGGAGAATACATCTTGCAGCATCCTACATCGCAATTGCTTAGGGATAAGCAATTTTTGGGAGGAAGGACTATAATGTCCCCTTTCCAAGCCTAGTTAGTGATGGGGCCATTAGCCTACTTCATGATCCTGATGGGCTAGTGGATGGTTTGGGATCGCTTGTGGTTGATCTCTTGGTTTAGTTTAATTATCAAATTGGAGTTATAAGGTTTATTTTATTTGATAATTAAACTGGTTATTTTTATTTATTGTGCACTAAAGTCTAAGGTGGATTATTTTAAAAAGTGACTTAATGTTATGTTTTGAAGGGGAAAAAGGGAAATGTTATATTTTAATTCCCTAGTCACTTAAGTGTGCACATAACTTGATATTAGGATTATTTTATAAGTGGAAGGGCAAAAAGGCTCTAATTTCAAGAAAGATTGGGTTTGAACTCCCAGGTGCTTATAAAAAGAAGAGGTGAGCTCATTTGGAGACTTTTGCTTGGAATTGATATTGTTATGCTGCTGGATTGGAAACAGAGATCAATTTGCCTTCTTGTGGATGAAAACCCATTTGAGGATGACCAGTTTCGGCGGTGAAATATCCACCCTAGCTGGAAATTGATGATTTCCACTCAAGGAATCACAGGGTGCTATATGGATTTTTTTGGGAGTTTGTGAAGTTTGTTGTTGTGATCAATTTTTGGTGTGAAGATTGTGTTATTTATGAATATTGTTGGGTTTGTGGAGTTTGTATTAAATATGGTATTTCCAGCATTGGCCGTACACCCAGGCCGTACATTGATGTAGATGAGGAATGCTCATGATAAATAATATCTTCTAGTATTGAAGTTGTTATTTGCATTGTGTTTGTCTCCATTAGATATAACTCTCAAGGGTGATTTCATATATTTTGGTGAGTTTTCTAGAAATTTATGAGGATCGTACCATTTTTGCTGCCGTACTATGCTGATATAAACTCTTGCATCCAAGAAATCATTAATGGAGGATTTGAAAGTCATGTTGATTGCATAAATTCTACCAGCTTTAGATGGTTCTTTTAAGGGTGTTTTCAGCTTGTTTGGTGCACATTTGAAATTTCTGCAGTTGCCGTACCTGTACTTGGCCGTACGACCAAGAATTAGGAGTTTTTCTTTCTATGGGTTTGTGATATTAGAATTAAATATGAGGACTGCTCAGAAGGGTTTTATGTGTTGGTTAATCTAAATTTGCATCATTGTTTTGGTTATTGGTTAAGTGGATCAGATTTTTGGTATTCAATGCTTCATATTTGGCAGTTGTACCATCATAGACAGTCAGCAAATCAACAGTAATCAACCTCCAGTCAATTGTTGGAATATTTTGATTCTTCATCAACAAATAAGTTCATCTTGGCATTTGTGATAAATGGTATGTTTCTCCATCAAAGATCTTCAGGGGAAAAATATTGGCAAGATACCATTTCTTGTGCTTTGATATTGAACTAACTGAGCATATTTGTATTTCATTGTAATTCTTTCACATTGAAGTACCCCTAGATGGTTTACCGCCAGTGTGGAGAATGAATCCTTTGTTTATTTATTCTACCCACTAGAAAAGTGAAGTATCCCCACTGAATAAGTGGATGGCTTATACTTTCATTGCTCTCTACCCACTGGAAAGTGGTGAATTCTCACATATCTGTGGATGCCCACCGCAACAGATGAATTGTATTTACATTATTACATGATTGATTAGTTGTAAGCTAATTACTGTATGCTCTCACCTTGCCCTTTCTAGGATCTGGGTGATCAGAAAGTGTGAGGCCTTTAGTTGGCTTATGTTATTTTATGTTAGTATTGTTTATCATTGTGTTTATCAGTTTGAAAAAGGAAAAAAAAAGAAAAAAATTAGGGGTGGATTGTTATAGTCACCCTTGATAAAACCATCCAAGTCAAATCCTAGTATGTCCAATACCATTATCCATCCACCTAAGCCTACAACACCATCCACCATTATTATCCATCCATTATATTGTTCATCCACCCATATACTCATGAAGGATGTGACCCAATGGCTATTAGCAAGGAATCAACCACCTCCATGCCACCAAACACCTATTCAAGAGCCTATCAAGCCTATTGAAGAGTTTTCCACCATGAGTCCAAGTCAAGATCCATTGTACCTTCATGTTGTTGACCATCAAGAGCCTATCAAGCCTATCCAAGAGTTTTCTACCTCCACTTCCATTCAAGAAAGTCAAGAGTTATGTCAAGAGTATAATCTAAAGCATGTGGAAACATCAACCCTTTATCTAAATCAAGATCAAAGCACCCCCATCCAACCCATCCATAACCTATATCTTTTCAATGATCAAGATATTATCTTTGATGAATAACCTATACATGAGCAAATTGATCCCATCCATAGCACACATAATCCTATCTTTGATCAAGATCCCATCTATGATCAAGATCCTATCTATGATCAAGAGAACCATTATGATCCTCTTAGCCAACTTTATGCATTCCATGGTCAAAAGATTATCACTCTACCTATCCATGATCCCACAACTATCCATGAACAAGCTATCCACACTACTCCTATATATTATCCATCTAACCCTATCCATGATCCAACAAAATCCACTTTCCTTGATGAGACACTTGATCCCCAAGAAACCATTGACAATAAAATAAGTCACTTGGATGCCATCCGTTCATCTCCTACTGAGCATAATGTTAGTCAAGATCCAAGCATCCCATGTCATTCATTGCATGATCCCACATTGTCTCTTGTGGATCTTCCATTATCTCATGTTGATCCTTCACCATCTCTCATTGATCCCATTCTAAATCCATTATCCTATCATATTGGTCTTACCACCTTCATCCATGAATGTTCTTCCTTAGGAGAACAACCACCACTATCCACCACTTCACCTTCTCCATCTCATAATGGACCCGCATCTTGTTTCCAAAACAAACATCCCATTGCATATCATATTTTCCAAAATATGAACTATCAAGGCAAAGGTTTAGGCCTCCATGAACAAGGTATCTTAGAGCCCATCCATGTCACAATCCATCCTCAAGCACATGGTCTTGGTTTTTCATCCCAAGAAAAGCAATCCAAATATGTTGGTACCACCTCCACGCCTCCTCTAGCTACTTCTTCCACTCCATATCTCTGTGCACCTTATCACACCTCTCACTCATATGTCACCATCCCTCCTCCATCATCATACCATTCACAAAAGCATGTGACCATACATCTCCCTCCATCCACTCTTCCTCCACTCCTTCCAATTCCTAATGTTCCCATCCTTCCATCCCCTAATCCCTTCATCCATCAGTACAATCATCCCTCCATCCACACATGACGTCCCCTTATATCCCCTATAATTCCTAATCATGGCCAATTAATGCACACATCAACCCCATATGAAGCTATTCCTAATCCCATGAGATTCAAAAATAAAAATTTGGATGTTGCCACCTATATAGCAGAATATCCACAAAAGCCTCAAGAATATCATGCCATAGGGCATCAATACACAAATACAAATCCAAATCCATCTCAAAAGCTGCATACACCCACATAGGTCAAAGAAAAAATGAAAATGGTGTGGGTCCCTAAGCAACAAGTAATTACCCAAAAAGAAGCATCCATATCTCAATCTATCCCCAATTTCCAAAAATCTAGTTCCCCATTAACAAATACTATGCTACATATGCCCACACACCTCAAAGCAAAAATGAAAATGGTGTGGGCCACCAAGCAACAAGCTATTAAGTCAAATAAAGCATCCACATCTCAATCTATCTCCCAATTCCAAAAATCCCATTCCCCATTAACAAATCTTGCAAATCCTAAGTCCATTTGGGTTCCTAAAATTATCAATCGATGATTCCCAAATCCCCTATCCCAATTCCCATTACTCCCCACTTCCCATCCTAGTCAAAGGCTTCCAAATCTATCATGATGTGTGCAACCATTGGTCTTGGTTCCCCACCATTCCATGCCATTTCCACATACTTCCATCCGCCCATCTTATATCCATTATCCTTCATACTTCCCCCATCATACCTCTAGGGTCCATACTTTTTTTCCATCACCCATTTATCCTTCCATATCCATACATCATCCATATCATAATCCACCATCCGTTCCATTTCCATATTCCCACATCTAGGTACCAACATCTATGCATGTAATACTATTTGATATAGTCCATGTGTAAACACACATTAAAGTGCTAACATACTACCTTGCTATTGGAAACAAACGCTTCAGTCCTCATCCTACCATCCCATCCAAATTAGTAAAAAAAAAGGATAAAAAAAGTAAAGAGAAATCCGTTCATCCAATGGTAAAAACTTGGCAAACAAGAACCTTGGATAAATACCATGATGAAAACCTGGCAAACAGGTGCCATGTGTAGGTTGATTGTCTATGTACCTTACACTTGGGGGCATGTTGTTTCATCTACCATCCCATCATTCCTTCTACCTATCCTTCCTATCATATCTTCCTTATCTATTATATCCTCATACTTATCCCATTGATCCACTTCATCCTCCTTTCCTCCTTTTGATCTTGATAAAGATAGGGGCAAAATGTTGAATCAAGCTTTGGACATCTCTTGATATACCTCATCATTTCCAACCAATCTAATCAATCCTATCATCATAATCTTTGTCATGTACAATTCTAAGCATTATACCTAGAATGGGGCGTGTTATTCCTATGCAACATAGTCTTTAGTGATCACATCCTAGAAGCACCTGATCCATTCCATCCACTATTGCCTATTCTTTTATTCATCCTTCTATCATGAGTCTTCCAACCCATTTACTATCTCCTATCCTTTTATCCATTCATCCAATCCCATCTCCATCCTTTGCATCTAGACTTGGTTTTCCCTTGTCATTGGTATCTAGTACTAAGGCTATCCAAATGCAATACAATGTCACCTAATCATCCCAATCCATCAAACACTTCTATCACAATCCATCCTCTCACCCCAACTTGACTAACTCAAGCAGAAAATGAACTATGCATTCTTTGAAAGCTAAAGTACTTACCAAACCTGAAACAAAAAGACTAATCATGAAGCCATATGTTATCCCGCATACCGCTTGCCACATCTGCTACAACAATCCATCTATCCTAGATCAGATCAATAACCTTTAACATATATATCATTCCTACAATAAAGCTCTATCTACCAATCTAGCTTGAGCAACCTCTTTGGCAAGAGAATATGTTGGCTGTGTGTTTGCTTTGTTTGTCAATCTTTTTCTTTTTGGTTTATATTTTGTTCCTTTCTAATACCTAGTCAAGATTGCCTTGATTTTCTATATCTTGGTATGTTATGATGCAGTATGGATTGGGGCATCGTCATTGCTTTCGTATGCTATGTTTTTGGGATGTTCTTATCATCTTACTATGGCTAATATTTATCTTGTGTGTGTCTTACAACCTAGCATCTTACATATTAATATTCTTTTTGCATTTATGTATTAAGTTTATTATATGTTAAGGATTATAGCTTATTCACATATCCAACAAGGTTCTATTATGTCTAGTAGATATAAGTTCAAACTATTTGTTTGCAGAGTCAACGTCCCATGCATTGGATACATAGTCACCTTGGTCTTATATACCCTGGTGCATAATATCCATATGCTATATCAAAATAAGGATTGCTCTTTATAAATATTCGTGTAACCGTTGCAACATCACCCCATCCATCCCACTCATCCATTTCACCCATACATCCTCATCAAATCTATATCTTTCATGAAGATCGATCAATCTGATACCACTTCTATTCTTTGTCCATCTATCTTCCATCTTCCATCTAACTTTTCATCTTTATCTCAGACTTTTCATTTTAGGAGCACACCTGTGTTCTTTGAACCCAACTGTCCTCTCGAGGGGGCATCCTCATTATCATCATCAATCATCTTATCCATATACCTCACCCTTTCCATACCAATCTAGCTAATCAATCTAGCCAAAGTATCTAATCATATCCTTTGGTCTTGATCCTAATCTTTTCGTAAACCAAATCAATCAATCAATCAATTATCATCAATCAATTGTCTTATACAGGATGTTGCATTGTCGAAACCAGACCAAGTGTCTTATACAACATGTTTCATTTCCTGAAACTAGACATTATCATCAATCAATCAATCATATCAATTGTCTTATACAGATTGTCACACTCTTGAAACTAGACTAGGCATCTTATATAAGGTGCTTCATTTCTAAAACTAGACACTATCCTTATCACTCATCATCAATTAATCAGTGGTTTACAACTTGACATGGGCAATACCTTGTCTGTCTTGGAATTATCATCATCATCATTCATCTTATTTATTAACTTACCATTATCTTTCCTTGTCACCCTCACTCTTGAGTGATTGGGGCATCACCATCTTTAATCCAATCATTTTCTTCCAACCAATTTCTTCTAAATCAATCTTCTTCCATTCAAATCAAACACTATGTTTAAACTTCTTTGAAATGATGTTACTTCACAACACCATATCAAAGAGAGGCAAAATATAGATACCTAAAAATGACTCTTCGCGTCACATCACTTGCATTAATAAGTTCTTTCTAAATCACTTGCATTCAACATTAATTGAATAATCTAGTTATTTAATTAATCTCATCAATTTCCTCTAATTCCCCTAATTCCAACATTAATTGAATAAATTCTATTTATTTAATTAATCTCATTAATTTCCTCTTTTATCTTCCATATTAAATAATTTTAATTATTTAATTAAATTATCCCCTTTCAATCTTCAAATCCACATTAATTAAATAAATCTAATTATTTAATTAATTCATCATTAAATTCCTCTTATCCACAATTAAATAATTTTTATTATTTAATTAGTCAATTATTCCTCCAAATTTAAATAAATTATTCTAATTTATTTAAGTTGACTTAATCTTTTTTTTTGATCCATAATATAGGCATAAGGGAGCCGTACCCCATAAGTAAAAACACAAAATAAACCAAATGCACGCCCTAAAAATAGGGGTGCAAAAAGCAAGTGAAAATACTTACATCAATCCAAAGACAATCAATAGCAAACCTTGACGGCCCATTAAAGCATGGGCACAAACACAAATCGTGATTTTGAAACTTCTCCTTTTTTTCAATGACAATCTAAGCATCAAATGCAACTTTGGATGAGAGAAGACTCCCCAAAACCACTACTTGGATTAAGTTGCATTCTGGACACCCAGTTTGATGTGAGATTGCAATTGCATTTTAATCTGATTTAGCTCTATCTTTAAAACTTTCTTCTTATTATTATGCACTTCTTGCCATCCTTCCTCAGTCTCAATCTTTTTTTATTTTAATGGTGTCCAAACTTTGGGAGACAACATGAGGAATATTCACCCCACCCTTTGTCAGAGATCTCCCACTACTCATTGCAGCAGAATTGGTGATTGGGACTGAGTTCATATTCTTGGGATCAATATTTGGTGAATTAAAATTATTCATATCTGTTTGTTGTTTATGAGTTTTATCTTCCTCTGCCTCCAAAATTGGGGATGAACCAAGACTTTGAGAAGATTCTGACTTTTCCTCCTTTAACTTTGTCGAGGATTTTATTAAATAATGATGTGGCTGGGCATCATCCCACCAGGATTGCTGAACGACATTCTTAACAATTCTAGAGTAGGAATTGGCCATATGCCTGGTTTCAAAACATTTCCTGCATTGGAAGGGTAAACCTTCATAATCTAGAAGTTGCTTCTAGCTGCGGTTTGAAACCCTAAAGGTGATGTCTACAGGAAGCTCTCTTGTGACTTCCATGTCTACCAAGATGCGTGTAAAAGTTGTATGGGTGAAGTTAGTTGTGTTTGAATCCACAGCTAAAAAGCAACCCAAAGAATCCCCAATCACCTTAAAGCAGTCTGCGAACCAGAATTGTAATGGAAGATTTAGAAGGCGAATCCAAATAGGTTTTATGGAAAAGGATGCAATAGCAGGGTTGAAGTCTAGAAACCATAGTTTGAGGAGCAAGTTTTGCCTCTAGCACCATTTCTCTTGTAGAATGGCATCCCTGTCCTGCCTACAATAAAAAACCACAATAAAAAACCCCTACGCGTAAGGGTAGACTTCTACATTACCTTTAAGCATGGGCTACCAAGCTAATGAAATCCACTTATGCAGATCTGGTAACTTTGGCCAAAGGCGATTGAACCAGCCAATTAATCCATTGGAAGAAAAGAACTACTCTCCTTCATTAATCTCCTTTATGAGCTTCTCTGGAAAAACCAAAATAGGAGAAGAGGGCACCTTTTTGATGATGGTTCTTGGGCTTTTCTTGGATGTCCCACGCTCATAACAAACTGGATTGCACCCTTCAGCTACTGAGCATCCCAAGCTGCAGGATTTAATTTGCCCTGAATCAGACTAGGCACCATATCCCTGAAGGAAAGGCTTTGTCCAGACTTTGATTCCAACGATCCTTGAGACCCAACATCAGGGCGGAGGAAAAATAGATCACCTAAATGAAATAATTCCAAACACCAAATGCCAGAAACCCTAGGCACCGAAGTAGGGTTTGCCAAAGAAGGATTTTAGAGGATTTGTCTGACAACATCCTTCCCTACCAGTAGATCCCTTTCATGGTCTTGCAAAAAGGAGTCATTTCCACCAGAAGCAAGGGGTGAACTTGAAACAACACCAACGATTCAGCAGAAGCTACAAATTCTAGAGCAAGCAATATCATGCGACTATAAAAAATTATATGTAAACCTTTCATATGTTAGTTTACAATGATTAAGTTGACTCAATCTTTTAAAAATAAATAAAATTAATATTTTATTTATATTCCTCTATCATGCAAAATAAATTAAATGAATTTATTTGTTTAATTTATTTTCTATATTTAATCTTATCTATTCTTCAATCATGAACAATTAATTAAATAAATATATTTATTTAATTCTCAATTATCTTTCAAATCTTCTTAAAATATCATTTTCTTCTATGTGCACAATCACTCTTAATTTTAGAACTTAAAAAAAAGCAAATCTAAAGTTGAGTTAATTGGCTTTAATCATTATTGTTTTTATCATCAACTCATAAATTGGAAAAGGCATTCTAATTTTATGAAATCAAATCCTATCTTTATCAAAGAAAGCAGTTAACTCAATAAAATAGCTTTTTCTTCATGACACATGTCATGTGTACATTCATCATGTTCTCTCAACTCATCATGATCATTCATTTCATTGATTTATCTCAATGTTGATCGATCTTTCTCTAGAACCTATATATACCCCCTTCATTGCATCAAAAAACCTCTTTGAACATTTATTATTAGGCACCCATATAGCACATTGAGCATACATCATATCATTCAGCACATCGACCTTTTGAGCACGCAATTATCTACTATCTACATCCGCTTGTTACAAACATGGTTTCACAATTTATTGAAGCAATCCACAAAAACCAAGAAAACAACACAATCTAGGTGATAGGTTCATTATTTTTCATTATTCATTGATTATTTAGTTATTGTTTAGATAGTTCTCTTGAAGGTTATAGGATTGAGTTGTTATTGTTATCATTGTTTTGATCTTTATTATCAATCTTGATTTTACCTATACACACATACACCTTGGACTCCATCCACTTTACCTCAATTACTCCCAACTCCTAATATCCCTTCATCCACTTTACCTCCAGTCCTCCTAATGCCTAATATCCCTATCATCCAATCCCCTTATCTATTTATCCATAAATCCACTTTTAATCCCTCCATCCATAAATCCGCTAACATTTTGAATCATGATCAACAAATGGACACATCGACCAAAGATGAAGCTTCCAACAAGTCCATGGGATTCACAAATAAAATTTTGGATGCCTCTACCTATAAGGCAAAAAATCCTAAAAATACTTATGCCTCAGTGCATCAATGCAAAAATTCCAAGAAAAATTTATCCAAAAGGCTACCCAAACCCATACTTTCACAAGAAAAGTCTTAAAATAAAATGGTTTGGGTCCCTAAGCCAAAAAAAATCAAGTCAAATGAAGCATCCACATCCCAAAAATCCCAAAAATCTCACTTCATAAAAAAATCCCATATTCCTTCATCCCATAAATCCCAATGCAAAAATCATAAAAATCCTAAGCTTGTGTAGGTACCTAAATTCATACATCAACCATCCCCTACGAAAACAGATCCATTACTTTCTACACCTCCTTCTAATCAAAAGCTTCAAAATCCCATTCAGTTTGTGCAACCGTTAGTCTTGGTTCCTTTCCATTCCACAACATTTACACATACCTCCATCTCCCCATCTTTAATCTATTAACCCACATATTTCACCCATCATATCCCTATGGTCCATGCTTTTGCATAATCCACATCATAATCCACTATCCTTCCATCCATAATCCACGTCATAATCCACTATCTCCCATCCATCCTTGCATAATCCTTCCATACATAAACCACATCATAAGCCATTATCCACCTACTCCATCTCCCTCTCATGCAATCCCCTACAAACATCTATGAGCATAATCACATTTGATACGGTCCATGTGCAACATCCATCTTTAATGGGACTATTGCCTTTCATGGAACTAGACATTTGAGTCAATCTTGTCCATATCCACCCATTCCATCCAAGTATTCCAAAAAAAAAGAAACAAAAATGAAAAAATCAAAATAGTAAAGAGAAATCCCTTCATCCAATGGTGAAAGCCTGGTAAACAGGTGCCTTGGATAAGTACCATGATGAAAATTGGTGCATTCACGGTAGGAGGGTTCACAGAATGAACTATCCAGACCGTGCAGCAAGAGTAAACACAACATAAACAACTCAAAGAAATGGAACATATGCAGATTCAGTCATTCAGTATATCTTAGGATTCAAAATAGAGATCCGCTGGCAATATGCGAACTTACAAATTCGGCTCACAGGCCTAATTACATACATGCGCAAGATCAAGATTTGAAGCTCCTTTGCACAATATCTAACTATCAGATTTTTCTTATGTGAATAGTTACTTTCCTAAGGATCTATTACATCAATATATATCATATCTGGAACATTAGATTCCTCCATGTCAGCCACAAGAGATTTGGAATCTTGATGAAGAGGTGTAACGTGTGTTCTTGGATAGGTTGGACCTATCAGCTTGAAAATCCTTTCGGTAGGAGGGTTCAAAGAATGAACTGTCCAGACCGTGCAAAATTGTAAACACAACGGAAACAACTCAAAGAAATGGAACATATGTAGATTCAGTCATTCAGTATATCTTAGGATTCAAAATAGAGATCCGTTGACAATATGCAAGCTTACAAATTCAGCTCACAGGCCTGATTACATACATGTGCAAGATTAAGCTTTGAAGCTCCTTCACACAAAATCTAACTATTATATTTTTCTTATGTAAATATCTACTTTCCTAAGAATCTATTACATCAATATATATCATATGCAAAACATTAGATTCCTCCGCGTCAGCCACAAGAGATTTGGAATCTCGATGAAGAAGTGTAACGTGTGTTCTTTCAGACCTATCGGCTTGAAAATCCTTCTCCAACGGATACAATGAAGTGTGGACCTATGAGGAAGGTCGGACACGAACCAAGGAACATTGAAGAATGAATCTTTATGATCCACAAGTCGGCCAATGCTCACAATCCTTCTCCTTCAGCTGATTATCAGGAACTGTTAAAAAGTTCTGCACTAAGAAAATAGAGGATCTTCTAATAGCGATAACTTTCTGGTAACTGATCCAAATGCTTTGCAGACTTAGAGTGATGATGATGAACATGTATAGATGCTAAATCTAGATCCACAATGCTTGAGATTCTTTTGTGACAATGATGATCAAGATGCTGAAACTGCTTACTGACTGAACTACTTGAATTGAAATGAAAGAATGAAAAGAAACCAACAGATTGAAATGCAAATGTTTTTGGTTGATGCAAGATTACTCTTGAACCAGGGATGCTCATGCACTAGACATCTGGGGTTATTGAAAAAGTGAGTCCCTCACTTTGCTAGGGCTAGGAGAGAACCAAGACGGTCCACCTCAGCCTGAGAAATCCATGATGAATCTTCCTCTGGTCTGCCTTTCCACTTCACAAGATATTCTTTGTATTGTCTTCCTCTAGTGCTGCATCCAACTCTGCTATCCAAAATGTCTTCAATTTGCTTCAGTGCTTGTTGTGGTAATTGCTTCTTCAAGTCTTCCTCCATGCTGTCACTTAACTCTGCTTCATGATACTAATGAAGATCTGCAATGTTGAAAATAGGTGATATACCCAAGGTCTCCAGTAATTCCACTTCATATGCATTTCCTAAAGCAAATTTTTTGAGTATCTTACAAGGTCCAAACTTCTTCATCTTTAGCTTCTTATATGTCCCAACTGGAAATCTTTCTTTTCTCAAGTACACCATTACTTCATCTCCTTCATCAAATTCCTTATGTCTTCTCTTCTCATCTGCCTTCTCTTTGTACTTACTGTCATATCCTCCAAATGCTTCTTCACCTGATTATGCACTATCTTCATGTGATCTGCAAATTCTTCTGCTTCTGTACTTCTGTTTTCCTCTGTGCTAATTTCTCTCAATTCTGTAACTCCTCTAGGATTCAGTCCAGTAATAATCTCAAAAGGTGTCTTTCTAGTACTTTTGTTTACTGAATTATTGTATGCAAACTGTGCTTGTGAAAGAATCAAGTCCCAACTTCCTGTCTTCTCTCCAACCAAACATCTCAACAAGTTTCCCAAACTTCTATTCACTACCTCTGTATGTCCATATGTCTGTGGATGAAAAGCTGAACTGAACTTCAAATCTGTCTTCATCTTCTTCCAAAGTGTCTTCCAAAAGTATCCAACAAACTTTGTATCTTTGTCTGAAATTATACTCTTAGGTAATCCACGCAATCTCACAATCTCTTTGAAAAATAGGTTAGCTACATGTATTGCATCAGTTTTCTTCTTACAAGGTATGAAATGAGCCATCTTTGAAAATCTATCAACCACTACAAATATTGAATCATGTCCTCTCTATGTCTTAGGTAATCCCATTACAAAATCCATGCTTATGTCTTCCCAAGGTCTCTCCTGTACTGTCAAAGGTTTATACAATCCAGTGTTCTGACTATTCCCTTTTGCAACTTGACAAACTCTACAACTCTACACAAATCTCTGAACATCCTTATGAATTTGAGGCCAAAATTTATTTCCACTTACCAAAGCCACTGTCTTGTCAATGCCAAAGTGTCCTGCTAATCCACCACTATGCTTTTCCTTGATCAAGTTATCTCTCATTGAACTTCTAAGTATGCACAACTGACTTCCTTTGAACAACATATCTTCCTGAATGAAACAGTCCAACCACTTACTTCTATCCGCTACAATAGGTTCTTTACATGCCTTCCAATGTTCTACAAAATTAGTGTCTCCCTCATACATGTTCTTCAATTCATCAAAACCCAATACTTCAACTCTCATCTCTGTCAACAAGTTTCTTCTTCTACTCAATGCATCAACAACTTTGTTTGATTTTCCACTCCTATGCTTCAACACAAATGTACAACTCTGCATGAACTCTACTCATCTCATATGTCTCTGATTCAACTTACCTTGACTGTTCAAGTATTGCAACGCTTGATGATCTGTATACAACACAAACTCCTTAGGCAACAAATAATGTCTGCACTTCTTCAAGGCTTGAATTATGGCATAGAACTCTTGATCATAAACTAAATATCTTCTCCTTGCATCATTCTTGACTTCTCACTGAAATATGCTACTGGATTACCTTCTTGACTTAACACTACTCCAATTGCATTTCCACTTGCATCACAATCAACTTGAAATACCTTATTGAGATCTGTTAATGCCAAAATAGGTTGTTCTGTTACCTTCTGCTTCAACAACTCAAAAATTTTATCTGCTCCAGATGTCCATTTGAAATCCTTTCAGTCACCTCTCATTCTTCTGTCATAGGGTTACAAACCGAACTGAAATTTCTGATGAACTTCTAGTAGAAACTAGCCAAACCATGAAATGATCCAACCTCTCCAATGTTCTTCGGTGTAGGCCATTCAACAATTGCTTTCACTTTCTCAGGGTCCATCTTCAATCCTTCCACAGAAATCACAAATCCCAAGTATACCAATTCTTCCTTCATGAAACTACACTTTTTGATGTTTATCAACAATTTCTCTTCTCTCAACCTCTGCAAAACTTGTCTAATATGCCACAAATGTTCTTCTTTTGTCTTACTAAAAATTAGAATATCATCCAAACTTACACAATCACAAACTTACCCAAGAATCTCTTTAGAACTTCATTCATAAATCTCATAAGAGTACTCGGTGCATTTGTCAATCCAAAAGGCATCACTAACCACTCATACAATCCTTTATTTGTCTTAAAAGCAGTCTTCCATTCATCACCTTCTCTGATTCTGATATGATGGTATCTAGTCTTCAAATCTATCTTTGTGAGATATTTTGCTCCACTCAAACAATCCATAATATCATCCATCCTAGGTAAAGGAAATATGTACTTAACTGTGATCTTGTTTATTGCTCTGGAATCGGTACACATTCTCCATTCTCCATCCTTCTTCGATGCCAAAACTGTAGGTACTGCACAAGGACTCAAGCTTTCTCTGATCAAACCTTTCCTCAACAATTCTTGTATATGTCTATTCAATTCTTCATTCTATGTGCTGCTTTGTTAGGCAAACTTGCTCCCAGTATAAGATCCATGTTATGACTGATACTCCTTATAGGTGGTAATCCTTTAGGTACATTATCTGATATGATGTCTTCATACTCTGTCAACAATTCTCTTATCTCCTTCAACTATTCTTCTTCAGTCTCTTTCTTCAATTCTTCAGGCTTCTTAGGAATCAAGGCATAACACATATTCTCATGTCTCAAACCATCCAAAAATTTCTTTCCATCTACCAAATAGATTCTAGCATTCCCACATACTTCACTCTTAGGATCATTCTCCAAAGGAATCAAAGTAATTCTCTTTCCATTTGCTATTATAGTATAGGTATTATTTCTCCCATCATGTATTTCTTGTCTATCATACTGCCAAGGTCTACCCAACAAGATATGACAAACATCCATAGGCATAATATCACACAAGACTTCATCATGATATAATCCAATATGAAATTTCACCAAACATTGTTCACTGACCAGTACCTTATGATCATCATGAATCCATGCTATCTGATAGGACTTAGGGTGTTTCAATCTTTCCAACTTCAGCTTAGTCACCGTCTCCTCTGAAACTAGGTTATCTGAACTACCACTATCAATCACAAGTTTACAACACTTACCTCCTAATTTGCATCTGGTTCTAAACAGACTTTTTCTCTGTGATGGTTTCTCATCTGCCTCTATTTGAAATAGTGCTCTCCTCATCACCAATGATTCTCCTTTCTCTGGATTTCCAACTGAACAAGGTGATTCAACAAGTTCTTCCTCAACATAGGCTACCCTTCCACTATTTTATGTCTTCTTGCTTGTACTACCCTGATTACATTCAAATGCTCTATGTCCTTCACCTCCACACTTGAAACAAGTACCTTTGAATGTTCTCTTATCAAATCCTCTTCCTTCTCTTCTATATCCTTCATTCCGATATGCACTAGGGTTTCCTCTCTGGTAAGCATTGTTATCTCTGTCATCCTTTTTCAATGGGCTATCAAACTTGTTCTGCTCTGTAAATGATCTGTCTCCTCTAGAATAAGTCCTACCTCTTTGAAATTTACCTCCTCTGCCTCTCTGTCTTTGATCATGTCTCTTATTCAACTTCTCTTCAACTTTCAGGGCAAACTAGTATGCTTCCTCCAAAGATGTCATCCTTACCAGGCTTAGTTCTTCTTGAATGTTCAATCTTAGTCCATTGATGTATCTAGCCACTTTCTCCTTGCTTGCTCACTGTGTCCTGTTCTTATGATCATCTTATGAAATTCTTTAGTGTACTTCTTCACAGATTTCTCCTTTTGTCTCAGGTTTTGCAATCTCTTCAGCAGCTCCAACTCATAGTCAGCAGGTATAAACTGATTCTTCAACTTTGTCACCATCTAGTCCCACTTTGTAATCTTTTCTTTTTCTCTCCTATTTCTTTCCAACTAAACTTCTTTCCACCATATAGCAGCATGTCCTTTCAACTTTGTCTTTGCAAATTTCACCTTCTCTGGATCTTTAATTTCCTCATATTCAAAGTATTCTTCCATGTCATTTATCCAACCAATCAACTCTTCCAGATTCAAATTACCAGTATAGTTTGGCACATCCACTCTAGGTCTTTTCCCAATCTTCAAAATAGCTCACAACATCTTTACTTGATCTGATTCTTCTTCTTCATGACCTTCTAGGGTTTCACTAGTTTCAAGAGATTTAAATTCTTCTTCATCATCGCTTTCAATATTAGGCCTAGGTGTCAATCCTCTTTGTCTGTCTTCCTCAACATCATCCAAACAGATTTGCATTGTTCTCATCAATTCCACCATCTCATCCATTCTATTAGCCATTGTACCAATAGGAGGGACTCTTCACGGTGACATCTTCCTAGGATCAAGTGCAAACTGCCTCAGGTCGGTGATCAGGCTACAAGTGACAACTGCCTCTCAATTGGTGATTGGTTACGCACAGGTAACCTACCTCAGATCAGCGATTTGCTTACAACAAGATCTTACAGAATCCCCTTTGCCAATTCACTCCAAAGAATTAAACTTTCACTTTGATACCACTTGGCGCAGTCACGGTAGGAGGGTTCACAGAATGAACTGTCTGAACCATGCAGCAAGAGTAAACACAAAGAAAACAACTCAAAGAAATGGAACATATGTAGATTCAGTCATTCAGTATATCTTAGGACTAAAATAGAGATCCGTCGACAATATGCGAGCTTACAAATTTGACTCACAGGCCTAATTACATACATGCGCAAGATCAAGCTTTGAAGCTCCTTCGCACAAAATCTAACTATCAGATCTTTCTTATGTGAATATCTACTTTCCTAAGGATCTATTACATCAATATATATCATATCCGAAACATTAGATTCCTTCACGTCAGCCACACGAGATTTGGAATCCCGATGAAGAGGTGCAACAGTTGTTCTTGGATAGGTCAGACCTATCATCTTGAAAATCCTTCTCCAACAGATACAATGAACATTGAAGAATAAATCTTTATGATCCGCAAGTCAGCTAATGCTCCCAATCCTTCTCCTTCAGCTGATTATCAGGAACTGTTAGAAAGTTATGCACTGAGAAAATAAAGGATCTTCTGATAGCAATAACTTTACAGTAACTAGTCCAAATGCTCTATGGACTTAGAGTGATGATGATGAACATGTCTAGATGCTAAATCTAGATCCGCAATGCTTGAGATGCTTCTGTGACAAAATGCTGATCAAGATGCTGAAACTGCTTGCTGATTGAACTGCCTGAACTAAAATGAAAGAATGAAAAGAAACCAACAGATTGAAATGCAAATGTTTTTGGTTGATGCAATATTGCTCTTGAACCAGGGATGCTCCTGCATCAAAAACTTGACAAATAGGCATCATATGTAGGTTGACTATCTATGTGTCTTACACTTGGGGACACGTTGTCTCATCCAACCTATAATTTCCTTTCTATCTACCTCATCCTATCATATCCTATCTTACCATCCTTAGACATTATACTCACATGCCTATCCCATCTATCCATCCATCCTCCCTTCCTCCTTTTGATCTTGATAAAGACATAGGGGAAAAATGTTGAAAATTGCTTTAGAAAATCTCTTGATATACCTCATCCTTTCCAACCAATCCAATCATCCTCTCATCTTAAGTTTTTGCATGTAAAATCCTAAACATACTACCTAGAATGGGGCATATTGTTCCTATGTGACATAGTCTTTGGAGATCACATCCTAGCTCACTTATGATGCATACATCCATTCCATCCACTATTGTCTATCCTTTTATCCATTCCTCTATCATGAGATTTCCATCGCACACACTATCGCCCGCCCTTTTATCCATCCTGTTATTGTGCGTCTTCCATCCCATTTATTATCACCCATCCTTTTGTCCATGTATCTAATTTCATCTTCATCCTTCAAACTAGACTTGATTTTCCCTTGTCATTGGTATCTAGCAACAAGGCTATCCAAACTCCAATACAATGCCATCCCATAAAATAAAAATATCTAAAAACAATCAAAAAAATCTTCAGAATATAAAAAAACAATAAAAAAATCTCAAAAAAATTCCAAAAGCAATAAAAAATTCTCAAAGATATCCAAAAACAATAAAAAAATCTCAAAAATACACAAACAAAACAATCAATAAAACAAGAATATCCAAAAACAATAAAAAAATCTCAAAAATATCCAAAAACAATAAAATATCTCAAAAATATCCAAAAAACAATAAAAAAAATCTCAAAAATACAAAAAAATCAATATTCAAAAATAAATCCAAGCAATAAACCAAATGCAAGTCATCCTTAATCCATTCCAATCTAGTCAATCAATCTAGCCAAATAATCCAATCACATCCTTTGGTCTTGATCCTAATCTTGTCGTAAACCAAAATGATTAATCATCATCAATCAATCATCAATGGGATATATCACTCCCGCATCCTTGTGTTAATCTAGGGATATATCATTCCCCAAAATGACAACACTATCATCATCTTCATCATCAAATCAATCAGTCAATCAATCGATGATCGATTTATAGCTTGACAAGGGCAATACCTTGTTTGTTTTTATTTCATGCTTGCTTGCTTGTGTGTGAGAACTTCTTTATCTTGACATCTTCTTTATCTTGCATTTGTCTAAATCCGTATCTTTCTAGCTAATATTCATATCTTGTGTATGTTGGAATAGATTTTTGCATTATCCTTTGCATCTAAGGTCATATCATACCTTTTGTGCATTAGGACTCTAATGCTCTAAGTATCCTTCCTCATACATTTAAACAAGGTTGTATTACACTGGGTGCACAAGACACATCGTCACCCTAGTCCTTATACCTTGGTACATAATGTCTATTGCTATATCAAGCTATAGGATTTCTCTACTCATGTCAGCATAACTACTCCTCATAAATCCATCAATCATGCATCCATCTTTCTATCTTCTCCTTCCACCAATTTTCCATCTTTTATCTCCCTCTTTTCTTCACATGCATTCATTTCAAGAGCACACCCATATTCTTCCAATTCATCTGTCCTCTAGAGGGGGCATCATTCAACTAAGCACTTCTTCTACCTGACTAGGGCATAATAATTTCTAATCCAATCATATTCTTCCCAACTAAAATCTTCCTCTATCCAACGCAACACTATGTTTTAAACTTCTTTGAAATGATGTTACTTCACAACACCATCTCAAAGAGGGGCAAAATGTAGACACCTAAAACTGTCTCATTCCTAGATTAGACATTCATCTGCCATACTTCACATTAATTAAATAATTCTTAATTATTTGATTAAATTCATCTATCAATATCCATCTTATTCCTCCATATTAATTAAATAATTCTAATTATTTAATTAAATCAATTTTCCTCCACACATTAATTAAATAAATTTAAATTATTTATTTACTTAAAGTTAATATTCCATTTCCTTCAAAATAAATAAAATTCAATATTTTATTTATTTATCAATTTGCATGATATTAAATAATTTATCTATTTAATTTCCTATTATTCCCTCTCCTCCATAATTCACTCTCAATCAGTCTAGATAACTAATCAATCAAATTATTTAACTAAATCAATCAAATTAGGTAACAACTTAGTCAATCTAGTTAACTAATCAATCAATTTAGTTGACTAGTCAATCAATTTAGTTAACTAAGTCAACTCTTCAATCAAATCTGTTAACTCCCCTAATGCAGGAGAGGACAAGGACACTTGTCACTCTCTTATTTGCTCATGTCCTCTCAACCAATTCTAGCCATTGATCTCTATGATCATTCACAACCATTGATCTTCATTCCTAAGGGGTCTATAAATGAAACATCCTTCTCAACCTCTAGGTATCTCTCGTCTTCATACAACATCATGCTGCTGAAATCATTCTAGATCCTATCATCGTCATACAAGGTTATGTTGTTTAATTGAGCAATCCACATATCAACAAAGCAAGGAGTAATTGATTGGAGTTGGGTGCACTTCAATAAGCTCAATAAGTGAGGTTGGATTTGTGAATGCAAAGGGAGGTAAATTGTATTTGATTTCAATTTCTTTCATTTATGTTTGCACCTTAGATTTTACCTATCACACACACACATATATATCTATGTATGTATGTATGTATACATACATACATATATATATACACACACACATACATACATATATATATCCCTCTTTGTGTAGGATTTCAAACCTTCTAAGTCATTATATATCATCTTCTCTCTTTCACTCTTCCTTTGTCTCCTCTGTCCGTCTCTCTATCTTTCTCTATCTCTCTCTTACCATCTCTCTTTCTTTCTCTCTCCTTCTCTACCTCTTTACCTCTCTAAGTCTCTTTATGTCCTTCTCTATGTCAATTAAGAAACAACAATGAATATGATGAATGGCTTAACTATGCATCTTATATTAAGGTGGAACCTACTAAGTTTGAAGAAACATATGAAGAAATGAAAGGTAGAGAAGGAGAGAGAAAGAAAGTGAGATGGTAAGAGAGATATAGAGAAAGATAGAGAGACAGACAGAGGAGACAAAGGAAGAGAGAAGGGGAGATAGAAAGACATATAGTATTTATTAGTATTAGTATTAGTTTCATTTCTTTGCAATTATTTCCCTTGCCTCTATCCACTTCTTTGTTCCTCTCTATCTCTACATTTGGCGACCACTTTGGTGCCCACTTCTCTTTTGTGTATGTTAGACTTATTTTAGCCTCTTTTTCTTAATTTCATAAAATTATAGGTTAGTGCTAAGTTATTCTCCTAGTCCGAAGGTGATTCATGAGATTCTGAGGTAGATTCACTTAGACACTAGTGCTTAGTGTGGACGTTTGCACGTCACCCTGGCATCTCGTGAGTGTAAACTGGTCAATGAACTATTTTGGGGTACATTAAACTAACTCCTGCAGCTAGTGAGATTCTTGGAATGCCTCTGTGACCTCAAATGACTCCTTCCTCTTGCATGTTGACTCATTCCTTCCCTCTCATTCAAGCAATAATCTAATTTTTTAATCTCTTATGCTCTCTCTTGGCTCATGAGACATTGTGAACACTATTTGCATCTATTATTATATAGTAATTTCTTAAGGATTTCATGCTCCTTGGAATGGTAGCATTGTCCTTGTGGTATCTTCTTGTAGCTTGATCATTTGTGAAGGGTATTCCTTGGGATTTTGAAGCTGTATGTACTAGATTCTAGCCCTTGAGGAGCTGCAACCTCCTTCTTGTCATCTAAGCTGGTGATATTGTTTTATTTTGCTAATTAATACTTTGTATGTAAATTTGCTTACATACAATTTTCTCATTATCTTTGATATTTTGTTGGTGCAAACCAGCATTTATGCTCTAGAGTATTAGACTAGGGAAGCTACTCCTAGATTATTTTCAATTTTCATTGCTCTTAATTCCTAGACATAAGTAGGATAGAAGCACACACTTTGTTTTTCAATTCTCCGTTCATCATTCAGTGCTTGTGGAGGTTGAAAGACCAAAGCAGGGGCTTGACTGAGGCAAGTTCCTTTGCAACACAACATTTTTCTCCTATTGCAACTATCGATTTATTGAGGAAAAGCATTTAAATACATGGAGGTTTTGTTGGCATCTTTCCTTCCATTTCATTTCATTTAATTTCATTCTATTAGCATATACACTTTATTCTTATTTTTGGTATCATCTGTGTACTTCTAGCTTGCATCTTTGTATGAAGTTGTGTTGTGTATGTATCCAGGATCTGTGTAGAGTTGGACATTTTTATTTTTCTAGCTTTGAGGATGCTAGTGCTTAGCATAGACGTCCCCATAGTGCACTATTGTCCAGGGTAGTAAGCCTCTTCTACTGGTTCCAGGTTCCAATTCTCTTGCTCTTCTCATTTCTATAATTTATTTTTTAGAATTCTATTACTATTGTTCATGTTTCAGTATTCTATCAGTTTCCTTTAAGCATCTAGTTTAGTTTGATTTCATTCTACTAGAGCATATAGTGGTTCTATAGACATAGAGTTTGTTTGAATCCTTAGATAGCAGAATCTGAGTGTAGTGTTAGTGAAAAGCTCCCTTAATTGGTACATTCAGTTGAGTAGTTTTTCCTACATTATAGTTTCAACATTTTATGCTACCAAAGGTGCCTTAGGAACCACATAAAATGCCTTCACTTGATTATTTAACAAATGAACTCACAAAGGAGCAAGATAAATTGGTTCAAATGGGCCCAATTAAGCCCTCTAAATCTCATGCCTTGGCTGCAAATTAGGTCACTAAATATGGAGAAGGGTATGATAAGCAGAAGAAGAAACAACAAAATCAAGGAGAAAAGAAACAAGATCATAAATAGGTTGTCTCTAATATAGCTAATCAAGCCTCTTCTTCCAAAGGCAAGAAGGAGAAGACAAAGTGTGCCCATTCTAAGAAACTTGGTCATGATGAACACAAGTGTTTAAAGAAATAGATTGATCACCTTACACATCTTCTTGAAAAGAACAATATTAAGGTACCTGGTTCAATTAAACAAAGTTGATTTTAGGAATCCTTAAAGGATAAAGACAAAAGTAAGGGGAAAGGAAAGGGAAAGGCCCTAGTTGTTGTTGCTTCATAGCCTGCTACCTGGATCATTGACTTGGGTGCCTCACACCACATGGATTCGTCACAAGATGGTTTTGCCTCTTTAGATCCATGTTCTATGCCATCTATACTAAAGGGTGATGACACTCTTGTTGAGGTTTATGGGAGAGGGTCTATTGATGTGGATGAAATAATATTTCATGATGTTCTTTGCATTTCATCTTTGTCAACTAATCTCCTATCTGTCTACCAAATCACTCACATTTGCTCTAGCGAGCAGGTTGAGTTCACTCTAGATGTAGTGGTAATAAGTGAGATACATAATGGGTCTACAATTGATGTGGGGATGGTTGATCATAAATCCAAATTGTATCACTTTTCTCACTTCGTTATTGATTCTCCTTCACTTGTTTTGCTGACTTAGATGCAGTGAGTTATTTGTGGCATCAGGGGTTTGGCCACTTAAATTATTGTTACTTGTAGCAGCTCAATCAATAGGACATGGTTTCAAGGTTGCCCTCTATTCAATTTTCTAATGGAGTTTTCCAAGGGTACTATTTGAATTAAAAAGAAAGGCCTAATTAATCACATGTTAACTAAGTCAATCCTTTAGATCAAACATTGGAACACAAATTGAGATTGACTATTGTTATCACCGAGATTGCACCCTCTTGTTGAATGTGATTCAACAAGACCTCATGATACAATGGGAATAGCTTCTAGGTGTAGGACCTTACAAAACTTGAAGCTAAACCTCTAGATGAAGGGCTGGTTCCCTTGGTTTTCTCACCTAAACTACTCTAATCTACTGTTGTTCATAGAGTAAAAGGGCTAGAAATGACATAAAAGAAGCCTAAATCCTAATGAAAGGTGATGCACCAAATGAGAATGGACCTATCAGTTGTTTTGACAAACACTTTGATCAATATTATGACTTATGACATGCATAGTTCATGATTTTCACTTGTTTTCAGACATAGACATTTCATAGAAAGGATTTTGAATATTTAGAAGGAACGATCAATGATATTCACAACTAAAAAAAGCCTATATTATTTTTCACAAACTATAACATGCATTTAAACAAGTTTTCTGTATGAAAGTTAATGAAAATAGGACTAGTTTTCAAGGATAAATGACAACATCACAAGAAAAGCATCAACTATTTCAAGCTTACACAATGCACAACTCATGAAGAGGTAAAAATATGGTCTTTATTGCTGATCAAAAGGTACACTTACAACTGATATGAGTCTAAAAATACACAGCTCTTCTCTAAATATCAGAGTTACAAAGCTATCTTGAGTTATAGTACATAGTTTTTTACTAGAAAGAACTCCAAAGTTACAATACTAGCTCCAAACAAAAAATAACTCTCTAAAACAACTAGTAAGAACTCTAAAAACTATGAACTAACTTGAAACTAATCTTAAGCTTGTCTTTTTGAACTTCAACCAGTTGAGAAGAAGTAGGACATGTTTGGCATGAGAAAAGGACAATTGGGTTTGAAGAGACCTAGTCAAAACTCCTTGTAGCTATTGTGGGAACATGAGCTTGAATTCTCTCCTTGAAGGGCTCCACCAAACACAAAAGAAGGAGGTAGTTGGGATGTGCATCCTTAAGAAGTGGAATCGCTGCTTGGAAATCTCTAACAACTTTCTTGTTTCTCCTAGATGCTTACAAAGTGGTCAAACTACTTGTATTGCTGTCACAACTGCCCAAACTGCTTCATAACCTTTCTAAATTGCCTTAAAATTTCATAGGACGTGTTTTATGTTTGTTAATGACTGAAAACTCCTTGGAGGGCATCTAAAGCAAGTATCCAGTCCCTTTTAGACTCCAAACTACTCCAAACTGCTCCTTAATACTCTTAAAACACCCCTCAGTTCCTTTATTACCCCCATAGGGTTCCTATCAAGCTTAAAACTTGCTGATTGACATTTTTTGGTCATTGTACCCTTGCATATCTTGTGATTGATCCTCACTATTTTTAACATGCTTCTTTATCACTATTTATGCATTTACCACTGTCTCTGTTGTTATATTCATTTTTATAACAATGATAACTTGACAATGTTTGTAGAAGGCTCATGCTTCTCCTTAGACTATTTACAAGACTGCCATAATGTTCTTTAGACTGTTTGCTGCAAAAATAACTGTTCTTGCTGCCTTTTAGGCATTCTCTTCACTGATGACCTTTTTTTGCATCTGTTCTATGCAATCCTTTTGCATATTTATCTAATCATGATTGTCATTTAGGACCCTATGACTATATCTTTACTACTTATTCACACTAATCCCTTCTAACATTGTCTTATGACATTTGCCCTTTTATATTTGGTTGTGGCCTCATGATTAGGTGCATGCATTGTATCTTAACAAAAACGACCATAGGTACATTCGGATTTAATGAAGGTTTTGAGCAATAAACTCTTTCCATTTTCACTGTAGATTGCTTCTAAAATAGTGCTCGCTATCATCATTCCTTCTTCATACATTGTTCCTTACTCATTTTTGACAGTCACCCCATTGACTATTCTTTAATGATATATGGCTGCTCTTTAATCCATGTATGCTAACTTGCTTTACCTGCTCATTGTCCTCATATAGTTGTGATTGTCCTAAGGTTGCTCCTTTGTTGTCTTATGTGTCATGAAATTGTCCTTCAAGAGATTGAGTCACTATCTTAAATCACTATCAACTTCAAGTATATTGCTATCTTTGCATTGTATCTCTCTGCCCACTAACATGACTATTATATAGCTTGGACTATTGTTTTACTCTTGAGTGTGTTTTCCTCTCAGGGTTTGGAAAGACCACCTCTTAGTGTTGCTCAAACATAGTTCATGCTGATGTCTTTGTTCTTCTTGTCTTTCTCATGGTTGTCTACTCCTTACAATCATTCTTGACTATCCTCACTGTTGTTACAGTCATTGTGACTTTTTTTCATGACTTGTGACAATCCTTTTTAGTGTTCTAATGGATGTTGACAATCATTATAGTATTGGCTCTCCCCACAGTCAATATGACTGCTCATCCTCATGTAGGCTATGTCATCTTCTCACAAGAACACTTCACCTGGAACCTCTTTAATTGTCTTTCCACTTTCCTCTATTTGCTACTGTCTATGACTATTGTGAAGGACTACTCTCCCCTTTTGAAAGAGACTCCAGTCCTCATACACCATTGTCTGGTTACTATCCTCACATGTGATTGTCCTCTCAAACTTGAATATCTGTCTTATTGTGTGACTACACTCTATCAATGCTAACATTGCATCCTTAAAGGCCTCTATAACTATTTTGTACTTGTCTTTCTGACTATCTATTCATGCTTGTTCTTCATGACTTTTTGTCACTATTTTTTAGTTTTTGTATACCTGTGATAGGGTTTGCAAGAACATGCCAATCGACTCCAAAATAAAATCTAACAACAAGCCTATAAGGTCATACTTGTAGGTTGTCTTTGTGGTCATTCATCTAAAGAAGACTTCTTTGTGCCTTTGCCTTCATACTGTTGAATTGTACCTTAGACTATCAAGCCTTCATCTTCATAGTCAAAAACTTGCTAATCAAACATCTCTGATAGATCTTCATGAAGTGCTTAATGTATTTACCAGTGTAAGAGATCCTTCAAGCCTTGTATTATGTAGGTCTTCTCATAACATTTGATTTTTGCTGACCCTCTTGGGATCTCTGTATACAAATCTTTTGACTGTTTGACAGGGCTCTTTACTATGTTCTTTGGAGAAGGACTTATCTCTATTTCTTCACAAGTCTTTTACCATAAACAAGAAGGTCTCAAAATTGTTTACTATAGATAAAGGGGTTCAAGATATGCAGGGTCTTAGATCCTCTATCTTACAAAGTAGGTTGACCTTCAAGATTTACATGCAAATGAAAGCTTTAATTCATTCAAGGTGTATGTGAACCAAAAACTTCAAGGCTTCTTGACAATGTCTCAAAGTAGAGATAATATGCCTTGGAAAACTATGAGTAAACCCAATGCATCCTATCTAGTCCTAATAGCCCCCTCACTATCAGACCTCCATAGGACACATCTGCTGATCAGAATGTTGTCCTCTCTCTCTGCATTGTGTTCTTTATGTGCATGTGGTTTCTTTGCAATCCCTATATTGTATACCTGCATATTTGTTACATCTATTGACATGGTCTCTTCATTATGATTCCAGCTCTTTCTGCAAACTATTATAGAGCTTAAGCCACATAGAACTTAGAGACTTCCAAACACTTGAACACATGAGAATCAATGCATTTGAATGTTGAAAACTTTCCTTCTCCTTCCTTCTTGTCATGCAAAAGAACAAGAAGCTTATCTCCATAGATGCACAGTTCAACAAGAACCCTAACATAACTTGAGAGACTCCCAAACCCCAAACACTAACTCAACCTAAACCCTAAAAGCTAGGATCTCATTCAAACTTGGACTCCCTCCTAATAACTTGTACGTGGATTTTGCATAGTGCATGGCTCTTTGGATCTTTTAAGGTAAAAATAGGAGCCTAGAACATGGAATATGGATTTATTATCCTTGTGACTTGATTAATAATTGTATACAATGTGTAACTTCCTCTATTAGACATGGGAAAATAATAATATTTTACCTTTGACTCATAAAACTTGTGATTTTCTTTTTTCAAGGCTAAAAAGTCTTTTGACATATGCATACATGCCAAAACAATTAGTTTAATGGTGCAGGAGCACCTACCTGACAGCTGGCCTTCATGAGGCAGTTAGTTGTTTTAGGTCTTGTTTATGTTTTCAAGAAGGTCTGTTAAGACCAAATGCATGTAATAAGGTCACGCTGATCATGATAAGATCATGCTGACCAGGCTTTTACTATTTTTAGTTAGTTTGTTAGAACAGCTGTCATGCTGTAGGTCCGGTTGGATCTCCCAGCCGCCTGGAGAGTTCCCAGCCGCTTGGAGTTGGGTCAGTAGTACTCGTAGGAAAATCTATTTAAGCATGAGATCGGTTGATATTGCATGGACAGACAGATATCATCGATCGAGCTAGGTTGCACAGAGTGAGACAGAGAGAGAGAGACTGATCATTGTAATTGCATCTTTTGAAATCAATAAAGAGATCCTGTTTGTGTTCTTTCTCTGGTTGGATTCCATTGTTTGATCGATTTGCTGGTTTGGTGGCTGTATGGATTCACTGATCCATTCCACCGGTTGATTCATCTGATCGGTGGAATGGTCATGTACAGTAGGTTAGGTTGTAGTTTGTTTTCTGTTTGCATGCAGGTGTGCAGGATCGCCGTCGAGAGATGTTGAAGACCCTAGCATGGGTATGTGCTAGGTCGAGCTGATAAAGTGCGGAAGATCACCCTGAGAGTGGATCGGGTCGTCCCTGGAGGATCGGCGAAGTGAAATTTCGCTAAGGTTGAAAGTTCGTTAAGACGGCATCATCAGGATATTTCTGCAAATATCCTGCAGTCAGTTCGGACATCGTCATCCGGATAAGTGAAGATGAGCATGATGATTTCGAGTGCATGAAGTGCAAGTGCGTCGGGGTGATCATCATCAGGAGTTGCCGAGGAGCGTATCGGCATCAGGTTGAAGATCGGGTTGATCAAGTTGATCGCGGGCCGAAAAAAAAACTAAGTTTGGCCAACAGCAGGATATGACGTCATCATCATCATGATATACGTCATCAGGACATTTCAGAGCAGCAGGATATTGAGCAGCTGCGGGTGACGTCATCGTCATCAGGATATACGTCATCAGGATATCGGGTGACGCAAGCATCGAGGCTACGGTGCGAGGAGTTAAGGTTTTTCATCATCAGGATAAATGGAAGGAACCGGATGTTCTTTATCCTGTTGATTATCATGATGTTGAATATCATGATGCTGAAGATAGTGAAGACGGAAGTTGTCGCTGAAGTGAACAGTGGACGTCAGGAGGATGTTCGCGCTGGTCGAACATGATGATGCTGTCGATAATCGAGTAAGGTGATGCTGTTGACAGGCGAAAGTGCGAAGGCTTGTCTGCAGGAGGATATCGGTCGGCAGGTGAAATATGATGATGATGCTGACAGTGAAGTCAAATATGATGATGATGAGGATGAATATGATGATGATGATGGGCTGCAGACATCCATGCTGTATGCGAAGGTTATAGTGTGGATGCCTCTGCATCATTTAACATTGACAAAATTCATTCCAAAGGTTTAAAGGTTCAAATGTGCCCAAAATGAATAAGATTTTGACTTAATACCTTGAAAAAATATTCAACATCTCCAAACCAAGATTTAAGACTTTAAAATCTCTACAAACCTTCTAGATCCTTTGATGACTATTTGAGCCTAATTGGGCAAAATATGTCAACAAATACAATCTTGAAGGAGAGCCAATCTACATGGGTTATGTTCCTTTTTTGTAATTAGAAAGATGAAGATGAAATGTGCTAGATCTAGGGATTCCATAATGAAATATGTCAAAATAGAGATTACTTACCTTACAGAACTGAAAACCCAAAAAATAAGATATGAAATGAGCAATGTAGAGCTGTCAGAGATCTTTGCCAGAAATCAGGGTAGATTTGGGAGGACTATTTCACCTAGGCACAAGTGTCCTAGGGTTTTAGGCCCTCCAAAGGTGGTTTTTGAGAGTCGGGATCTATATTTGTCAATCTACTTTTTGATCTATTGTACCTTCTTCTGATCTTCTGTAATCTACAAAAACACAAGAGTGAAAATTGTTTGGTTTATTTTAGGGGCTTGCCTTAGTCAAACCCCATGAATGGTGTTCCCACTTACACAAATTCTTAGATGATGATGAGAGAGCGCGTGTCCTTACAAGACAGAGGCAAAATCAATAATAAATCAATGCTGTAATAAAGTACCTTTACCACAACACAAACCCTAGTGGGATGCCTTAAGATCGCCATAAGGATGAAGATGAAGGAAGAAGCTTCCCTTAGAACCTACAATAATGTCATAAATCTGTAATAGAGAGCATCACATAAATCTACATAACATTCACAATAGATCTTTGATCACGTGGATATCATTTGAAGTCCTAATCTTGCTTAACCTTTTTCATCCAAGAGGTAGACTTGTTTATGTATCCATTTCAATTCACTTTTGAGAAAACCTTTTGAGCAAAGCCAACAAAGTGTAACACTTGAAGTAATAAGGCTGACATCCAAGGCCACTCAAACTTTTATTTTTTCAAAAACTAAGGACACTAGCACTTGGGCACTAGTGTCTAGGTGTTTGAGGGTCTTTCAGGGCCTGTACTTAGAGGATAACACCTAGAACTAGCATCTGCTTTAGAATCTAGTCTTCTTTCAACAAAATTCTGCATATCAGTCTACAAGGGTGCTAAACCTAGTATAAATTGTCGGTGTTAACAATTTACGACACTACGTTTAGCTCGTAGTTTAGAGTGGGTGCGATCTTACATTCATACACACACTAAAGTATGGAGAAAACAAACTTCTTCGCTAGAATGTCAGATCCATTAGAATAATGCCAAGCTAAGAACTATAAAAGGCCCCAATCTTAGATTCTAAAGGTCTAAAAAGCATAGCAAGAAGAGATTACAGACACGTTAGCTATCCAACATAATTCACACATACATAGAGTATTCATAATGCATACAATAATGAATACACATAAAACATGAAGCATACATGCAATACACAAAGTAGACATATAGCATACACGAAGAAAACACACAAAGACATGCAATAGACATAGAACATACATGAAAAATACATGAAAAGACAAGAACATGCAAGTTAAGTAATTCCATCATACATATAAGTAAGGAAAGGTAAACAATCACACAAAGAACATGACATGGACACTAGCTTGCTCTGTTGCTAAGGGTTATGCAAAGATATTCTCATGGATCATGGGCTAGTGAGGTCCATTGAATTACTAGGTAACCGTAAATGTAAGGTTGCATGAAGTGCATGGGCTAGCAAGTTGCATTATGCTAGGTGACTCATGGACAAGTAACCAATGGAAACATCACATGCTAGTAATGACTGTTGAATTACTTGTTGAGTTCAGTGTTAAGTGAAGACATCATAGGCTAGTGAGGACCGTTGAATCACTAGGTGAGCTTTGTTGGAGTTGATAATTAACTCAAGCCACATAGATCACTACAAAACCTAAGATTTACCTTCCACAAGAGAAAAAAGAAAAGAGAAATAATTTGCACAATATTGGATGAATTAATGAAAAACTAAGAATTACATGTGACAACTTGCTTTTATATTTACAAGTTAAATAAAACCCTAATATGACTTAATATTAACCTAAAACTAAAAATGAAAAGTGCAACACCAACACCCCCCATAAGTGCAACTTAGGGAGAAATGAAAAACATGCAACTAATGCAAGAATGATGGGTCTCAGCTACAAGGCCATGTTAGGTACCCATGAACAACAAGAATCTCTTGTAAAAGTGGAGAGAAAGGAGAAAAACCCAATGGGAGAAAACTCCTCTCCAAAAGAGAGATAATACAATAAGTATATGAACATGTGATGGAAGAAGGACTAACACTAAGACCCCCAAGAATTGAATCCATCACAAGAGTACAATCAATATATATACAACCCCCCATAAGAGAGGATGAAGAGAGGTCTGGTGACCCCCCTAGAAGTGAGAAGGAAGAAACCCCATGTGAGGAAATGCTCCCTCCCAAAATAGAGATGAGAAGAGAGACCATGCAGCTGCTCCTCAAGATGACTCCTACAGTGCTGGAAGATGCTCGACACAGAATAAAGATGGAGACCCATGAACGTTGAACAACATTCCTCCCCTTGGGAAGAAGTAGAACTGTAGATGTGTGCATAATGTCTTCCCATTTCGGATAGGAATATAGAGGAGGAAGGATAAATTTCTCTGAAATTTGCACATGATCCAAAGACAACAATGATGCTCCTAAAAACTGTTCAAATGTCTCCAATCCACTGCAAAACTATGACTGAATAGGAGGAGGATGAAGAACAATCTTTGAAGTAGATGAAGGTGATGCAAGTCCATGGAAGCTGTCATCAAATAGAAGACAAATGTCCTTAATGTGGTCCTCCAAATCTGTAAGATGGGACTCTACAAACAACAATGATATATTTGGTAGATATGTGTCCCAATGATCTATCTCTCAAAGACCAATAATGTTCCACTACAAAGAATCTGATGTAGCAACAGGTAATACAAATGTGATCTTGATAAGAGGAGAAGGAGAAGCAAGTGAAGTCTTTGTGTCATCTGAACTAGCAAGACCTGTCAATTATGCAAGCTCCTCAACTATATCATCATTAAAAGGTATGCAATCTGCATCATCAAGGGGTATGTGGCAATCCCTAGAAAGATCATCTGGTAATGAAGAGAGATGTGGGTCTCCATAGATTTCCCAAATGCTAGTCCAAAGAGCACGTGGGCACTCAATATGTGAGATAGTACACATAGTGTCAGAATCAACACTAGAACCAATCAATCCTACAATATGATCAACATAATTTCCCCATACAAATTTCCTCCCAGGTGTATTTGTTTCAGGTACAAGTCCATAAAGATAAGGCAAAAGATTAAGCCACCTGAGATGTGTCAAGATGCCCTTTTGCCAAGACTCATAATTATCCTTACCCAATGTTACCATAAAAGGGTGAATAGAAAAACCCACGATATCTCCTCAAATAAATCAGACCAGAGATCAATAATCTAGATATGTATTAATGCTAATAAATGAAGCCCAACAAAACAAACATAACTTCTCCAGGTGCCAAAATGTCCAGAATATCAAATAGAAGCCATAAAATCGACAAACTAAATAATGAATACTTTGGGTTGAATCTGAAAAAAGTGCATGTATGGCTGTGTAGAGCTCCTCAATAGCTTTTCAATGCCACAAGAATCACAAAAAATGGAGATTGTGGCAAAAAGATACAAGCTCAAAGGCCAAAAAGGGTATCTAGACTTCAAACAAAAATAAATTGTACCAATCAAAAAATTCTGGAAACAATACCTGTACCAATGGATTGTGCTCGGAACCAGTTGTCCGACACCTATTTGTTTTCAAATATCTGACTCTATATGCTCAAGGTATTCCTGATTTACCAAAACTACTCTTTTAGGGCAAAGAGGCCAAAAAAAGCACTATTGAAGCTCCTGGATGCCCATGTGACCAGGGGCTGAGTCTCTGGGGGCTGGCGGCTAGGGTACTGGTCACTCATATGACCAAGAGCTGAGTCTCTGGGGGTTGGCACCTGGAAGCTAGAGGCTAGTTCCCCATGCGACTATGGGTTAAACCCTAGGGGCTAGCCCTCAAAAATTAAAAAAAATTCTTTTTTTATTAAGAAATTAATAAAAAACTCAGTTGTACCTATGCACAAAAATTGAGATGGCACATAAATCGAGGCAATAAAGAAATCAAGGTGGCACACAAATCAAGATGACATGCAAATTGAGGCAACTGCAAAATAAAAATCAACTTAGATGAGAATGTCACAGAAATTAAGGCGCTGTACGGCCATACGGCTTCCGTATAGGTCGTACGGATTTCACAGAACCAATTTTTTTTAAACCGTAAAAAAACACCAAGAAATTTTAGGTCAGCAAAATATAGAGTGCCTTATATGAAAATAGGGTTTTTTGAGCCTTTTGAGCACAATGGTGTGGTCCATTTTGCTCAAAAATGTATCCTGCAAAAGCTCTTGCCCAAAATTTTCCTAGATCTAAGAAGGGGCTTATAGATTTGGAGCTCTGATACCATGTTGGAGTTGATAATTAACTCAAGCCACAAAGATCACTGCAAAACCTAAGATTTACCTTCCATAAGAGAAAAAAGCAAAGAGAAATAATTTGCAAAATATTGGATGAATTCATGAAAAATTGAGAATTACATGTGACAACTTGCTTTTATATTTGCAAGTTAAATAAAACCTTAATATGACTTAATAAGACTAAAAATAAGCCCTAAGTAAACTTATTAAAGTGTAATTAAATATTTAATTACACCAACAAGCTACATGCTAACCATATCATATATTACAGGCCAAACAAAGTGCGATGTTTGTTGGGTAACTCTAGCAAGGTGCTACAAAGATGATCAATGTAGAGGAAAACTAAAGACTTAACATAATTCAGGGGTAAACCTATCTAAACAGTCCACTTAACATTGTACTCCTACATTAAATTATCAACCAAGGAGCATAAGCTTATGATGGCACTGCACTATATGTGCCTTCAGGGCTCATATTTGCCTAAACTATCTTATTCAACCTTACTCAGATTATTTTACTTTTCTAGAATTCACAGAAATGTAAGAATAGTAAGAACAATTACAAAATCTAGTGGCTACGGGTACCTTTTGCATAAGCTGTAGATAACTGCTAACAATAAGAAATTACAAACTAATCCAAAACATTCAAAATGATGAGAGAGCTACTGCTAACCTCTGGAGGACTTAAAGTAGACAAAGCATGCATTTGTTCATGAACCATACTACTGTAGCTTAACAATCAAAGTATTCTAATTGACTCGTAATGTCTTTATAAACTAATGGAAAACAGATTTAACAAGAATACATAAAGGAACAATAAAAGAAATGAAGTGAAGATTAGTACCTTGAGTGGCCAACTCAGGGGACTGACTCACTTAGTTGGAAATCAAATCTAATTCAGATACTCACGCATCCTCATAACACATAGTTCCATTCATTTCATATCATAAACATAATCTCTTTTAGATTGTATTCAATAATGACATTCTTTAATCAAACATGTCTGGAACTTCTAATATTGAAAAGTAGAGTAACAACTGAGTAACTAGAAAATAAGGTAACTAACTTGACATCGAGCTCATCCCTCCTAACTTATACAGGAACGGAGAGTCTTATGCAACTACCAACTAACTTTAATCATTAATCCATTCCTAGATACTAGGATACAGGTTTAAGATTGATTTATTAATTCTAACTGAACAGAGGAAGGTGAATCCTATTAAAACAAGAATTCTTATGCAACAAATCATATGAAGAACACACATAAGCTATGTTTGAAACAAGTTTACTTCTTCTGCATTTATTCCTTTCCATGATGGTTCACATTCATCCTCTAGCTGCCTTCACTTTTGGTGTCTTGACTTTGACTTCCTTTAATTCTCTTGTTTTGCAACTCGCTGCAAATTCTCCTTTCCTTGATGCCACGTTCTTATTGCTGCACAGAGGTTAATCCACAAAACATATGCACACAAATAACCTTCATAATTAAACCATAGAATTTCATCTATATTACATGCATACTCATGTTTAAATCATTCAATTGATAATATCATCACCATATTCCATATTAATAACATAGATTCAAGGTCTTGCAAAGTATATAAAAAGGCAGTATATAATGATGGTGATTTTGGAAAAGTGTTTGGAAGATCATATGGAAAAAGTCTGAAAGCATATAAAAACAACATAAAAAGAGGCCAATATTTCAACCCATCATTTCCCCCCAACTACCCTTTTGCTTGTCCTCAATAAAAATAATTGAATTAAACATCTAGGGGAAAGTGCAAGGTAATCTACCTAAGGTCCATTATTTCTCTGACTCCCTCTCCCTGCTTAAGATAGAAACCATTATAACATGCAAGCCTATCCATCTTGACTGATTCTGCAATCCTACATTCATCATTCTTTTCTCCTGTCCAGTGTGGTACTAGATAGAGGAGAATAAGAGGATGAAAAGTAAGTGGCAGCCATCCCACTCCTATTTGTTCTAAAATTTGGATGTACTTGCGCAATCTTTCAAACATGTTCATAAAATTATGAAAAGAGTGAGGCACTTTCCTCTGCAGTGCTAGGGTTGGACTATTCCATCTGTTTTGTACATACCTTTGTCAATTTTGAAGCATAGGTCCTGCTAACTATTGTATCCTTCTGTGATCTCACAGCCTCAAATCCATAATTATTTTTCCTGGACCTTTGTGTGAGAGGACTGTTAACCATTAAGTAAGGATTACATCAATATTTAGTGCTTCTCTTCTAATATCCAGTGCCACTGTTTTATCTTTTTCCTCATATTTGTCCATTAGTTCACCTCTGAGCTGCTCATTCTTGAAATATGATGACAGTGCCCTAACCTACAAATCCCCAACATAAATTGATGGGTTCCATTTTGTATCCTCTGCCATTAGGTAGTTGTGTAAACAATACTCACACAGTTGATCTTGCTCCTCCAAGATGACTTCTTTAAAATAGCTGAGAAAAATATGCCTTGAATGTAAAGCAAGTTGATCATTAATGAACCTATTAAACTAGAAACTGAGAAATTTTTCTTTTAGAAACAATGCATATACCTTGGGTGGAGGTCTACACTCAATGATTTGAATGACTCTGTCTATTACCTCTATCAGCTTATCCTCTAACCTTTTTATTGCTAAATTCTTATCTTCCATTGATGCACTAAGATTTTGTTTTTCTTTCTCACAACTTTCTTTTTCCTGTTTGGATTTGTGAGTAAGTTCCATTAATTCAAAACCTAAAGACAAAGTGGTGTGGTAGATTGGAGTCCTTGATACATGAGGTTGTGGAGTTAATACTTCATTTTCTTTAGTTTTTATTTTACTCACAGCCATCTGTGCTAATAGATCCAAATTGGTTCCATGGCCGTAGGTTTGAATTCTCTCCTCCAACTCTTGTATTCTTTTCTCCTTTTCTTTGTCTTTCTCTTCATATCCTTTCACCTACTCTTCCAAATGTTTTATCCTATCAAGATCTTCTTGAAGCTCTTTTCTTATATTCTTATCTTCCAACAATTCTTTTTCCTTTTCAAAATTTAGACCTTCATCATCATCATCCCCGGTTATATCAAAAATTTCCTTAGTAGAACTACTAGGAATTGACTTTCCCATTTTCTTTGCAATAAACATATCTTTTGAATCTGAATCAGAAGATGAAGAAACACACCTTCTCTTTTTAGTAGACACATTAATACTTTCATGAGCATCACCAGGGACATCTTTAGGGGTGTTTCCTTCTTTATCTGAATCTGTATTCAACAATGTTGAATCATGGCGCTACTATACTTCACCTTTTTCCTCTTGCCCCTGTTCCTCAACAATTCTTTCCTTCACACTTTGTCTTTTCAACCTTCCTGAGCACCTGGGAGTAATAGTTTCTTGTTTGACTTCACTTTTCCTCTTCTTCTTCTTTTCCACTGCATCTTCTCCCTTCACAGTGCTCTTATGTTTCTCAACACTTTTCTTGTTTCTCTTTTTCCTAACAAGAGTTGAATCAGTGCCTCTCATAGATTTAGGGTTAGAAGATGAAAGTTCCTTTGTTGCCACCGGCCTATCCTCTAGAGTATTTTCCTCATGTGGCCCCTCTTGCTTAGGTTCAATCTTAGGTTCAGGCTCATGTTGGAGTTCATTCAGGCTCTTCCAACAGTGTTGTGATATCTATACATTGTTTAAAGGCATCCCAATCAACCTATGGGTGTTGAATTCTCAGTCTTCTCTTAACCAATAGGGCTATTAAATAGTGATGGGACACCGTGGTGTTTGCTTGATTTTTTTGATATTTGGATGCCATTCTTTTCAACATTTTATAGAGGAAATTGGGAACATTGACTAGCTTATCATAGCATAAATGATTAAGCAACTTAAAATGCACAGTATACAGCAAATTGTGCCGGACATCACAGGTAAAGTATTTAATGATATAAGAAGCACATTTTCCCCAAAAGAATGGAAGGGACAATCCCTTTGTACCTTGTGATGTTGAGTCCAGGTGTTCTTGCTTGTAGAATTCTTCCCTTGCTGTAGCTGCATCAACACGAGCTAGATATTCAGACCCTATGCACGACAATCCTGTAACTTGGGCAATGGCCATTTCAGAAGCATCTACAACCAATCCCCTAACTGTTGCTTCATCATACTACAATGTAGCTACAAATTCTTTCATCATTTCATTATCTTATTCTGTTAACTTCAAAAAGTATTCCGTCCATCCTTCTCTGGTGAAGAGTGGTAGAACCAACACATCTTCTAATATTTCCTTATGCGCAGATGGTTCTCATCATATCACATCACCTCCCATTATCTCTGTGTTCTGCAACCTCTTGGAGTGTCAATTTCTTCTAAACTCTGATTCTTTCACCTTAAAAAGAACCAACCTACAATTTGCTGCTTTCTATTCTTCCCAACTGTAACTTTCTCAGGGTAGCAAGTTCACACTTTGGGTGAAACAGGGTAGGTTTACTATCTTTAGAAAAAGGCATAAAATTCTATCTGGTATCTCTGAAGACAAGGATGGCGGAAATTAAAAAATTTAACAATCCCTCCCCCCAACTAATGTGTGAAGTGACCTCACTTCATGTGTGAAATGATATGAAAGGAAGAGTATTTATTAAATGGAATGGTGATATATATTTTTGCATGCATGAAGTAAACAAAAAGTAATAATGAATATAGAAAGATAGCTAAGTTAATCATTGAAAGTTACCTTATGTACATACATTATGGAAATAAATGATCAGTGCACCTTGGAATTGGAGAACATGTACTTGGCATTTTATTTGATTAGACCAAGATGACATGCATGTGGGTGAATGGTAAGGCGGTGGGTACTTCAGAATTGCTGTGAAGTGACAGCACGCAATGCATGAATGAACAACTCATGATCTTGAGTTGAACACTTCTGCAGCGACGATGGAGTTATTTTAAAATGAATGAAGCATGTATAGAATATATGGAATGAGTGGGAAAATGGTTTACTATTTTTCAAAGTGTTGAAGACATCTGCAGACATGAGTTGTTATGGGTGCCTCCAGTACATGTCCTAACTGAATGGTTACACATGCAATATGTCAGGTCCCAACTGTAACATGTCCCAATTGAGAGTGAAGAACAAGTCCCTCTAGAGCTAACTGTGGTCACCATGGGTAGTGTGCTGTGTGTGCATGTGAATTATAAAGCAAGAAAAAATAAGTCTCAGTGACATGGGTTGAGTCATGCAACTCAGCCTTTGCATCACTAGATAGGATTGATGGATCATCTTCTGACAGTGTATCAGTGTGTGTTACAGAGCCTTCATCAAGAGCGCCATGAGTACCATACTAAGTGGCTAGAGAGATAATAAAATCATCTTTCTGAAGTGGTTTCTTATAAAGTTTCATAGTATGTGTCCATTTACTAGCAATGAAAATCAGACATCGTCAATGGTTTGTAGTTGGACTGCACCATTAGGGAATACCTATTGAATCTCATATGGTCCCAGCCATCGAGATTGAAGCTTTCCCTTAAAATCTTTGGATCTGGAATTGTAGAGAAGGGCCCAATCACTAACAATGAATTCTTTAGTCTTTATATACTTGTCATGCCATTTAATTCTTTGTTTCTATATAACCTCTGTGTGATGGATGAATTCTAATCTAATTTCATCAAGAGCATTCAAATGTTGTAGTCTATCCTTTTGAGCTTCTATCAAATCCATCCCTAATTCTATTGTCGTCCTTAGAGTTTTGTATTCAAATTCTATAGGTAGGACTACTGTCTTGCCATAAACCAATTCATGAGGAGTGAATCATGTAGTTGTCTTCCATGTAGTTCTGTATGCCCAAACATCTTCTGGTAACCTGGAAACCCAATCTCTTCTATGAAGCTGTACTATTTTTGTCAATATATTCTCAATCTCCCTGTTTGTGACCTCAACCTGACCATTAGCCTGAGGATAGTGGGGAGTGGACTTCTTATGTCTAAATGGATATTCCTCCACCAGTCTAGTGATTAAGTTTGATGTGAATTGTGGGCCTTGATCAATCACTATCTCTCTAGGTACACCATATCTAGTGAAGATTTCCTCATACAAAAAATTTTCCACATTGCCATCTCTGGAAAACTGTAAGGCTTTGACTTCCACCCATTTGGTTAAGTAATTAGTGCAAACCAGTATATATTCCTTGTTGTTTGAAGTAGGAGAGATATGTCCAACAAAATTAACCCCCACTTATCAAAAGGAGCTAATGCTATTTGTGGCTGCAAAGGCATTTCATTACTTCTTGTAAGAATCCCCATCTGCTGACACTGATCACAACTTCTAGTATACTTGACAAAATTTTTATGAAGTGTTGACCAGTAATATCCCGTTGTTAAGATCTTGAAGGTTGTTCTTTTAGCTGCAAAATTTCTACCACAGGGTTCATCATGACGAGCCTTCAATATATCAAACACCTCATCCTCTTTGATACATCTTCTATAATGTTGTCTAGGCCAGTGTAGAATAGGAATCCAAAAATCCAAGAATAAGGGAAACATTTGTGAACTAGCTGTCTTTTCTCCCTTGGAGAAAAGTAACCTGGAATCTGCCTTATAACCAAATAATTAGCTGTATCTGCATACCATGGAGTTACTATAGTTAGAGCAAATAGATTCTTATCAGGAAAAGAGTCATCAACCACTCCTTCTGATGTTTGTGTAGGCAGTCGAGACAGAAAATCAGCAACTACATTAGCTTTTCCTGGGTTGTCAACGATTGTTATGTCAAATTCTTGCAATACAAACAATCATTTTACAAGTCATCCACCCACTATTGGCTTATTCATCAAATATCTGATTACTGTATGATCTGTATGTATAACACTTTATAGCCAGTAATGTATTGTCTAAATTTGTTAATGGCATAACCAACAACTAACATTTCCTTTTCTATCACATTATAGTTCAACTCAACTCCTTGTAAGTTTTTGCTTATATAGTATATTGCATGTTCTTTATTCCCTTCTTGTTGGCCTAGAACTGCTCCAATGGAAAAGTCTGATGCATCTGTGTGGATATGAAAAGACAGTGTCTAATTTGGACCTCTAAGGACGAGAGCTTGTGTCAAAGATACTTTTAGCTTCTCAAAGGAATTCTGACAATCTGGGGTCCATTCAAATTCTATGTCTTTTGTCAACAGAGTAAACAGAGGGGCAACAATTTTGCTGAAATCTTGAATAAACTGCATGTAATAACCTGCATGTCCAAGGAAGCTCCTTACATCCTTCTATCTCTGTGGAATTGGTGTGGTAGATATGATTTCAATCTTCTTTGGGTCAACTTGTATCCTTGCACTTGAGATAAAATTTCCCAAGACTATTCCCTGTGTCATCATCATAAAACATTTTTCATTGCTCAAAGATAGATTGTGCTCTATGCATCTCTTTAAAACTTTCTCAAGTTGTGTAAAGCTTCATCATATGTTTCACCATATGTGGTGAAGTCATCCATGTAAATTTCCATGCTGTCATGGGCAAAATTAGAGAAAATACTGAGGACTACTCTTTGAAATGTGGCTGGAGCATTGCACAGACCAAAAGGCAAGACAAAATATGCATAGGTCCCCCAAGGGCAGGTAAATGTTGTCTTATCTTGATCCTCTGGTGCAATCTTGATTTGGTTATTGCCATTAAAACCATCAAGAAATGAGAAATATTTCTTCCCTTCTAAAGAGTCAAGAACTTGATCAATGAAGGGCAATGGGAAGTGATCCTTTCTGGTAGTAGCATTTAGTTCTCTGTAATCAACACAAACTCTCCATTTTCCACATTTCTTGGGAACTATGACCAATGGTGAAACCCATTCACTGTCTGAAATGGGGTATATAAACCCTGCATCTAAAAGATTTTGAAGTTCTTCTTTCACTATCTCTCTGAGAGTAGGGTTCATGCATCACTATTGCTGTCTTATAGGTCTGTGGCCATCATCAATGTAAATTTTATGCATACACAAAGAAAGATTTATGCCTTTCATATCACTATAATCCCATGCAAATGCTGCTGAGTGGGTTTGTAATACTGCATGCAGGGATTGTTGCTGCTCCTCAATCAATGCATTACTAACATTCAACATCTTTCCTGGATTGATTTCTAATGGCTTATACATTTCTTGTATAGAGGACAAATCAAGGCTAGGTATTACTAGCAAGCATTACTAGGGTAACAAAGTATGAAACATTTGGGATACCTCCTCTGAGGAACTGTTGGGTATTATGCTTCTTAAGGGATCTTGCAAGCAAGATAAATAGTCTTGTTGTTGTGGGTGCCTCTTGCAGTCATTTTGTATAATGTGAGCGATCAACTCATCTTCATCCTGAATATCTAGTAAGGGCCTGCGTTCAATAGTCATCAAGGTTTGTAAGGAAAAGTTGTCCTCATCTTCTCGGGTAGGCTAGATGGTCTACTCAAGCTCATAGTATGGTTGGGCTGGTGGATATAAAACCAATTTCTTGGTCATAGTCCCATTGGATATGATCATGTTACTTGACCTGCAACCTATAAATGCATCTGTTGTTTCTAGCCATGGTCTGCCTAGTATAAGAGGATAACAAGCGAGATTAACCTTGGGCTGTAGGACTATGAAATCAATAGGGTATTCCCAAGAATCTAATGCAATTATCAAATCCTCAATGACTCCTTTAGGTTTAATTGTAGACCTATAAGCTAATTGCAAGACTGTTTGGGTAGGCCTAAGGTTTTTCAACTGGAGTATCTACATTGTCTCCTTAGTCATTTCATTAATTGCAGCACCCAAATCTGTCAAAGTATTCTTAATTAGAGTCCCATTGATTTTGAAATCTACTACTAGACTACCTGGATCTGTATATTTGGGAACAATTATACTTCCCAACATTATGTCAGTAAGGTTACCTAAAACATGGACTGTCTTTGGGTCTATCCTCTTCTTTCCTGGTTTCTTTATGCAGAGATATCTGATAGTCTTATTATAGATAGGAATATCTTTGGTGGCTTGGATTAAGGGAATCTTTATGCTTATATCTTGTAACTGGCCTATGAGGTCAGTTTTAGACTATGTTGGTTTTTTCTATATAGCCAAGCATTTAGGGAAAGGAGACTTAGGATCTAAAATGATTTGAGGGCCTTGATTTGATTCAGGTTCCAAAGGTGGCTTATTTGAGGCTTCCTTTATGGGTTCTTCATCTTTGAGTTCTATAATTTGAGGAGATGAAGGGCCCGCAAGTTGCTTCCCTGATCTGAGATGAACATTACTCACTTCTACCCCATAGGTAGGGTATTGCATCACCTTGTTAGTATAAGCTTGTTAACATGCTTGTTGTTAGGATTAGGTGCTGGTTGGACAGGGATTTGGGTTGGTCTAGGAGGCTGATTTTGAGGAGCAGATAGAGGCATTATGGATGGCTATTATGTCTGATATGGGAGCATAGGTTATTGGTAATTTGCATTTTGCTGTCATTGTTGGTTTTTATTCCATTAGGGCTGCCATTGAGGTTGCTGTGTAGGCCACTGGGGATTATAGTTGGAACCTTGAAAACTTTGTTGGGGCCATTGGTTTGGCTGCTGTTGGTTCCAATTGGGTTGTGGAGTAGTCCATTGTGGGTTTTACCAAAGATTTTTGTTACTAGGCCATGGCTGAGTGTTCCAAGTAGAGAAATTTTGATTTGCAATAGGAAAGGGTGAATTGAAACTTAGTGGATCAGAGGGCATACCTTGTCTTTGCTGCCAAGGTCTCCTTTGAGCTATGTAGAACAATTGTCCATCCTCTCCTTCAAATGGCTAAAATTCTAGCCTTTCAACCTTCTCTTGTTGGATGCTTGCCACCCTTTTGCATTTACAATTGGCCTTCCTTTACCTACAACTGAGATAGTACTAAGTAAGCATTGCATCGAATTCTTCTTGTTTCTTCTTAATTTGAAGAGTTTCCAGCTGTGTAGCCATATGGCTGATTATATCCTCCTTCATGTTGGACAACAAGTTACTAATTTCCACTCTTGAAACTCAATTGGTTGGTTTGTTTTTAATTGATGTCCTTTCTCCCCTTGGTCGTCTGGTGAAAGTTCTTGAATAATTTCAGCAAACTTTACAAATTGACTCAAAAGGTAGCTGAGAGACATCACCTTGCCCAATGAGATTCAAAGCATCCATGTAATCATCCTTAACCCCTGTCAAGAAGACCAGTTTTAATGATTCTTCAGACAATCTATTTTGGGAGTTTTTCTTCAGAGCGAACTGGAATCTTTCAACATAATCTTCTAGTGGCTCCTCCTCCTTTTGTGACATCCTAAAGATGTCATCTCTCCTCCTGTCATGTCCTCAGTAGTAATCTTGGTTCTTCTCAAAGAATTTCTCCTTCATTGTATCCCAGTCTGGAATGACATCTTTTCCCAGCCCCATAAACCATCTCAAGGCTACATCCTTGAGGGTGGTAGGAAAGAGTTTCAGCCTATGAGCATCTGAAGTGTAGTCATAGCTCCTACATAGGCTATCAAAATTAAACAGAAATGTATCTAGGTCCTCTATCACTAGGCCATAAAAGATTGGTAATGCTGACGGTGGAATATTTTTTTAGCATTGTAGCCCTCTCTTGATTAGTGATAGGAAACTTAAATGTTGCTCTGGTGGGTGCTCCACCACAACATTTGCCATGGTTTTGAAGGTCCCTTCTGTAGTTGTGGAAGAAGCTGATGAAGATGTAGAAGGTGTTGATGAAGATGTAAAAACAAGTTCTTCTCCTTCAACAACTTCTATTGTATAGTTGATAAAGTCAACTATATCTTCTCTATCCTAATAATTTGAAGGGAGGAATCTGCCTCGATTGTCTCTCTACCTCTGCATACAGTGAATTTAGCTTTATATTCCAGTGGTCCTGCATAATGCTAGTATAATTTTTGGTGTTTCCTGAAAAGTGAATCTATTAACCCTAATGTTGGAATCAAAATTTAAGCTATGAAAGCATGTAAAATGAGCCTATGAAGGCAGCACCATCCCCGACAATGGCACCAAAAATGTAGAGGAAAACTAATGCATTGTAGACTTAACATAATTTAGGGGTAAACCTATATGAATAGTCCACTTAACATTGTATTCCTACATTAAATTATCAACCAAGGAGCGTAAGCTTATGATGGCACTGCACTATATGTGCCTTCAGGGCTCATATTCTTCTAAACTATCTTATTCAACCTTACTCAAATTATTTTACTTTGCTGGAATTCATAGAAATGCAAGAATAGTAAAAATAGTTACAGAATCTAGTGGCTACGATTACCTTTAGCATAACCTGTAGATAACTGCTAACAATAGGAAATTACAGAAATAATCCAAAACATTCAAAATGATGAGAGAGCTACTGCTAACCTTTGGAGGACTTAAAGTAGACAAAGCATGCATTTGTTCATGAACCATACTACTATAATTTAATAATCAAAGTACTCTAATTGACTCACAATGTCTTTATAAACTAATGGAAAACAAATTTAACAAGAATGCATAAAGGAATAAGAAAATAAATGAAGTGAAGATTAGTACCTTGAGTGGCCAGCTCAGGGGACTGACTCACTTAGCTGGAAATCAAATCTAATTCAGATACTCACGCATCCTCATAACACATAGTTCCATTCATTTCATATCATAAACAAAATCTCTTTTAGATTGTATTCAATAATGAAATTCTTTAATCAAACATGTCTGGAACTTCTAATATTGAAAAATAGAGTAACAACCAAGTAACTAGAAAATAAGGTAACTAACTTGACACCGAACTATCCCTCCTAACAGGAACGAGAGAGTCTTATGCAACTACCAACTAACTACAATCATTAATCGATTCCTAGATACTAGGATACAAGTTTAAGATTGATTTATTAATTCTAACTGAATAGAGGAAGGATAATCCTATTCAAACAAGAATTCTTATGCAACGAATCATATGAAGAACACACATAAGCTGTGTTTGAAACAAGTCTACTTCTTCTGCATTTATTCCTTTCCATGATGGTTCACATTCATCTTCTAGCTGCCTGCACTTTTGGCATCTTAACTTCGACTTCCTTTAATTCTCTTGTTCTGCAACTCACTGCAAATTCTCCTTTCCTTGATGCCACATTCTTGCTGCTGCACAGAGGTTAATCCACAAAACATATGCACATAAATAACCTTCATAATTAAACCATAGAATTTCATCTATATTGCATGCATACTCATGTTTAAATCATTCAATTGATAATATCATCACCATATTTCATATTAATAACATAGATTCAAGGTCTTGTAAAGTATATAAAAAGCAGTATATAATGATGGTGATGTTGGAAAAGTGTTTGGAAGATCATATGGAAAAAGTCTGAAAGCATATAAAAACAACATAAAAAGAGGCCAATATTTCAACCCATCAATCAACAATAATTTCAATGGTAAAAAAGGCCACATGGTGCATGAACAAGGTAAAGTGCATAGCACGATGTACACCCCCACCTTAAAGTGATTGCTAACTCCATCGGGGAGAAATTGCTTTAAGGTAGAATGAATAATAAATGTAAAACAAGCATGAGAGTTTTATGGAAGCACATGCTTAAATGATGTGTGTTCTCAAAAGTTACATCGCAACAAGGGGTTGCCCCTAGTGCAAGCAAACTACAAAGTGCCACATAAATCAAGTGATATAAAACACAAAAGGGATCTACTCAACTGGAGTCAGTATATGAATGGTTATTGTTAGGGTAAAATTGGATCAAATATGAATATACAATATAATCAATATTAAATACCCAAAACTTCAATGAAATAGTGAACTAAGGAAATCCAATAACAATGAATCAAATAACAAAACAAACCTCCTTAGATTGAAACTTCCATTGATTGCCTATCTAAATCATTCTTGCATGTATGAAATGAGGCCTTCAGAGAGTGCACTTCCTTGCTATGTTTCAAGAATGTTGATTGAGAATGACAGTGATAGTATCGCAATGAAGAGGAGCTTCACAACAATGATAGTGATGCATAGTAATGAGTGTAGTAACAAATATGATCACAAGTAATGAAGGGATTGGTGCCAAAGCCGCGCTGTAATTCCTGTAGAGTAACGATACTTAAATCTTGGATGAATGAAATGGAAGAATGAGGTTCAATTTATAGACTTGGAAGAATAAAGATCAACGGTATAGAAAAAATGAGGAGATCAACGATTGAGAACAGTTGAGGAACGTGCAACGAATAAGAAGAATACATGTGTCTTGCTTTCTTTTGCATGAGAAGATTTACTAAGAATAGAAGAATGAGTTAAAGCAATTAAAAGAATATAATAATCAATTAAGTGATTTAAAACGAGAAGGTATTTGCATGAGAAAAAGAAGATATTTTTCTTTATTAAATACTAGGAATATTTAATTGCATGTGCAAAAAAACTTGAATTATATTTAGAGATAACTCAATTTAGAAGAAAAAGACAACTTAAATAAATAATTGATTTATTTAAATTTAGAGAAGATATTATTGGAAGAAACAATTAAATAATTTGAATTATTTAATTTAGAAGATAAGAAAGCAAATTAAATAAATAAATTTATTTAATTGTTGTGCATGATTTTAGAAGAATAAATAAAATATTTGATTGTATTTTATTTTTAGAGATTGAAAGGATTTAAATAAATTTGATTTGATTTATTTAAATTTGGAAGAATGATTTGATTTAATTAAATAATTAAGAATTATTTAATTGTTTAGGAAGAGGTAATTAAATATTTTGATATTTAATTACTTAGAGGAATGTGAATTAAATAAATAAATTTGTTTATTTATTTATTGATAAAGGAATTATAAGGGAATAAATATTAAGAATATTTATTTAGACTGAATCGTGTCATTTTTAGGCATATACATTTTGCCCCTCTTTGATGTAATGTAGTTTACAGCGTTGCTTCAAAGAAATCAATTGTTGAATAATGATACATTCCCTAGTTTGCCTCTGGTACAAGTTATGACGATAGGATGCCCCCTCGGGAGATTGGACGGGAAGAAGGCAGAAGGCGTGAGATGGACAATCTCACGAAGACGAAGGATGACGAAAAGAGCTGAATGATACATAATGCAAGATAGAATGATAACACACACAAGCAAGTAAGCAAGTATGCACAAATGATACAAGAACAAACAAGGTATTGCTCCTGTCGAGCGGTAAACCAACGATATATTGATAATGATATACGACAGTGTTGTCATGGCGGGGAATGATATATCCCTAGACCAACACGACAGGATAGTGTCTAGTTTCAGGAAATGAAACATGTCATGTAAGACGCGTGTGTTGGTCTAATTTTGACAAATGCAACATCCTATATAAGACAATTGATAGATTATAACTGATTGAGTTGGTTTACAACCAGACAAGGATCAAGACCACTGATTGTGATTGGATCATTTGACAAGATTGACTTGACTCGATTGGTATGGATTAAGGATGGACTTGCCTCTAGATCACTGCTCAGATTAACTGGACAAGGATGAAAGATATGATGGTAGATAGAAAAATGACTCGACAGAAGAACTCACAAGCTTTTATTTGTATTGATACTCTGCATTGTTGGATTTTTATTTGCATGGAATACGGTATGGATGCTTTGTGGATGTGAATGGATGCGAATGGATAGGAGTGGATGTGAATGGTTTTTTGACATCTTGATTGTGCAAGTATTTTGAAGTGCTTAATTCATCATTGGGCTTTTAAAATGTTGTAAGAAAATACAAGCATCTAGGTATAATTGAACCGAGATGACCTGAGTATTGCTTACATGGATTTTGATTTAGCAAGTTAATAAAAACATCTAGGTATAATGGAACCAAGATGACCTGAGTATTTCTTTTGTATCAACAAACAAGGATTTCCCCAGTTCATGTTAGACCTTTGATGTCCTCGATGATCTTTTGCCGATCATGTCTTTAGACAAGGCTTCACATTACTAAAGTTTAATCCACAAACAACAAACAAAGAAAATAATCATGCCCCCATCATAATATCTCTAGCTTTTGGCATCCTCGAGTAGCATAGAAAGACATGATAGCAAAAAAAAACAAGACTCTGACCTTTAACCATGTTTCCAATCCACAAAACATTTTTGCATTTAGATGTGTTTGTTTCTTGCCATAATTGGGTAAAATCATTTAGAAGGCCTTAGGAGTTTGTTTTCTTTGATTTGGATAGGTTAATGTCTTGCGTCAGGATTTCTGCTTGAAAGTGGGCTTTGCTTGTGCTTGCTTGCCTGGTGAGAAGATTTCACAATTCTTATTGGTGAGACTGACCCTAAGGGATTGACCTAGTGCCTTGGGGGCTTATTGCTAAATGGCCTTGCCTACATGACGACACAGAGGCAACGTAGTTCAGGGTAAACCCTAGTAGACCTAAGACCTAGGCGGTAGAAATTGGTGCAGACTTAGATAGATAGAAGGACTAGACATGGGATGGATTGGACAATGGAGCCTCAGGGGCGCATTTGAGAAATGGCCTTGCCTACGTGACAACGCAGAGGTAACGTAGTTCATGGATTGACTTCGATGGACCTAGGATATGGATCGAATGAGATACAATATGGAACAGATATGGATTAGACATGGAATATATATGGATAAGATAAGACATGATATGGAACAAATATGGATCAGATAAGACACGATATGGAACATATATGGATCAGATAAGACATGATATGGAACAGGTATGGATCAGCTATGTAATAGATATGGATCAGATGATACTTATGACAAGGAAACACCACTGATAGTTAGATGGATGGGCGATAGTAGATACGAATGGTTAGGTAGAAAACAAGGATGTGATCTCCAAGGACTATGTCACATAAGAATAACGTGCCCCATTGTAGGTAGGATACTTAGGATTTCTCATGGAAATGCTTAAGACAATAGGAGGATGAGAGCATAATTAAGGATTTACATGGTTTGGAGGGTTAAGGTATGTCAAGAGACATCTAAAACATTTATAACATTGTGCCCCCAATCTTTATCAAGACCAAAGAAAATAGAGGAATGGAAGATTTAAGATAGATAGATTGGACAGTATAGGTAGGTAACGGTTAGAAGGATAGGATAGGAAATGGTACAGAAGGAATCTGATAGGAGAAAGTGATATGCCAATGAGACACGGTGCCCCCAAGTGTAGGTAATGTAGAAGATCAACTTACACACGACACCTGTTTGCCAGGTTTTCATCATGGTACTTATCCAAGGCGCCTGTTTGCTAGATTTTCACCATTAGATGAAGGGATTTTTCTTTACTTTTTTTTTGAACAGTTGGATGGGAGAAGGTGGATACGGAAGGGAGAGACTCAAGTATCTAGTTCCATGAAATGTGATAGTCCCACTAGAAAGATGTCGTCACATGGACCATGTCGAGTGCTCTCATAGATGTTGGTAAGAGATTGCATGACAGTGAGATGGAAAAGGTAGATAGCAGATTGCGGAAGGTGCTATAGTGGATGATGATGCAGAATATGGAGGACTTATTCAAGGATGGATGAAAAGTCTATGAAAAAGCATGGACCATAGGAATAGGATGAGGAAGATATGTAGGATAATAGTGGAAGGAAGGGGAGATGGAGGTATATGAAAATGTTGCGGAATGGAAGGGAATCATGACCAACGGTTGCAGATACCGTGATAAACATTGAAGCCGATGAGGGGAAAATAGTGTAGGAAGCAACGAAGACTTTTGCTTGTGGATGAATGACTTAGGTATGTAGGGATCCACATAGATTGAGTATTTTGCTGATTTTTGCTTGTCATGTGGGATGGAAGATTTTGAGACTTTTGGATGGAATGGGAGAAAGTGGATGGTTGAGATTCTTGAGAGGTGGATGCCTCATTTGACTTGATGGCTTTTTGCTTAGGTACCCAAACCATTTTGTTTTTAGATAGTACCTGTGAAGGTATGGGTTTGGGTGTATGCAGCTTTTGTGCAACTTTTAGAGTAATCATTTGTTGGATGCGGATCCACACCTTTTTTAGCTTGGCATATAGGTGTGTGGGTGTATGCAGCTCTTGAGAAGGATGTTTCTTTGATTCTTGGTTTTTGTATCCTAGGTCATGAGGACTCTTAGGATTTTTGAATTTAGGGGTAGAGGTATCCAAAATTTTGGTGGTGAATTCTCTTGAGATGGTGGAAGTAGAGTGGGTGGAAGCTCTTTGTTTAGACAACATGTGCATTTGTTGGACATGATTGGGAATGTTAGAAGATTCATAGATGGATGGATAAGGTGTTGGAAGAAGTGGTGGTAAAATGCATGGAGGGATATTAGGAGTTGGAAGTAGTGGAGGTAGATTGGATGGTGGAAGGTGTATGGTCACATGCTCTTGGGATGTATAGGATGATGGAGGTGGAATGGCGACATATGTTTTGGGGATATGATAGGGTTTGCGATGGAAAGTGGGGGATTTAGGAGGAGTGGAGGAAGTACCAACATCTTGAGATTGTTCACCTTGGGGTGAGTATCCAAGGCCATATGAAGGAGGAGGAACATTGACATGGACATGCTCCAAAATACCTTGTTCATGAAGGCCTAAGCCTTTACCTTGATAGTTCATATGTTGGAGTATGCGGTGGACAATGGGATTGTGTATAGGTGGAACACTAGACAAAAGTTCTTTATTGGGTGGAGAAGGTGAGATAGAGGATAATGGTTGCTAATGTTCTAAGGAGGAACACTCATGAATGAAGGCGGTAAGACCAAGGATAAATGGTGGGGGATTTGCAGCATGGTCGCTAATGGATGACAAAGGAGTATTATTGGTTTGATCTTCTATGCTTTCTTGGGAGGCATGTGTCTCATCAAAGGAAGAGGAAGTTGTTGAATCTTGGATAGGACTAGATGGGATTATAAGCTTAGCACCATGGAATGCATAAAGTGGGCTAAGAGGATCATCATGGTCTGCTTGATCATAGATAGGCTCGTGATCGTAGATGGGATCTTGATCATAGATAGGATTTAGCATGATAGAATTAAGGTGCCCTTGTATAGGTTTGTCATCAACGATAATATCATGATCATGGAAAGGATATAGGCCATGGAGAGGTTGGAATTTAATCTCTTGTTCATGTATAGGATCAAGTTGCTCGTGGATAGCTTCTTCATCAAAGGTAGTATCTTGATCATGGAAAAGATATAGGTTATGAATGGTTTGAAATTAGACTTCTTGCTCATATATAGGTATAGGATCATCGAAAAGATAAAGGTTATGTAAGGTTCGGATGGGAGTGCTTTGATCTTGATTTAGATAAGGGGTTGATGTTTCCACATGTTCTAAAGTGTGCTCTTGACATAACTCTTGATGTGCTTGAATTGAAGTTGAGGTAGACGACTCTTGGATAGGCTCTTGGTCAACAAAATGAAGGTGCGATGGACCTTGACTGTGGTACATGGTAGGAGGTTCTTCAATATGTTCAAGGGGTTGCTAGTGACATGACGAGGTTAGAGTAATGGACATGCTTGAAGGTTCTTTGATAAGGTCAAGGACTAGAATTTGGGGATATGGTTGACTTTTTGCTAGTAGCCCTTGGATCACATCATTGGTAGGTGCATAGGTAGAGGAGTGAGGTAATGGATGAGTAGATTTGGAGTTCTCCCTAGCTTTTCTTTTGCTGTGTAAATCTGGAAAACATCTTTCCCAAAAATCATCTAAGGCTTTTTTTGTTGTCCATTTAGAGCTCGGGGAACTCGATGACGGTGTTGGTGTAGGATTGGTATGCTTTGGGATATGTGTCTTAGAAGATGGTGAAGGAGGACTAGTAGACAGAGTGGTATATGATTTCCAACTTGAGGTGGTGCTTGCCTTGTCATGAGCATCATTAAGATGGGAAACAGATGTATGAGGTTAGGGCGAGGTGTAGCTAGTACTGACACATTCAGCTTGTAAGATTGCCATTTCTTGTTGTATGACTTGGAGTTCTTGAGCAATTGCTATTTGATCTTGGGGTGAAGCGTCGAAGTCTAATGGCTCTCGTAGGTATTGGAGTTCTTGAGCAATTACTTCTAATATGTTTGTCATTTCAACAAAAAATTGACACAAGACTGAAATGGGTACCTAGAAATAACAAAATTTAACTCTTAAAGATTGTGCAAGTGCTCACTGTCATGCATGCGCCAGAATAGATGCACTGCAGAAACTGGTAAATGCACAGGAAGTCGGCACAGAAGCGCCACACTGGTAAAAAGTAAATGCACTGTAATAGACAGTAAAAGTGCTGTAAGTCACAGCAGATGCGCCGCAGGTCGGCACAAATGCGCAGCAGGTTGGCACAAATGCACAGCAATAGAGGACGAATGCGCCGCTCTAGTTTTTCTCAGTATTTTTGCAATTTTTTTTGGAAATTTTCTGATGTTTTTGGTACTTTGGTTGCAAGGAGGTCTTTTTTGTTCTGATTTTCTAAATTTTATGGCAAGAGAACACAACAAACACAAAGAATGTTTTTAGGTTTTTTATTTTTATTTTTTGTGATTTTTTTGACTCTATTTAGACTAAAAGGAAAAACAAGCACAAATCCTAGGCTTCAAATGGATAACAAGGGTTTTTGGCCACTAGAACAAAAGTTTTTAATGAGGGCAACCGTTTGAGTGGTTATACATGCGGCATCACTACTCTCCGTTATGGAGTCTCCCAGCCTACAAGGGTTGCGCCTTAGAGGGTTTTGGGGGAGGTTGGCTATTGGTATAACACAACTTCACTCGTTGTTTGAAGCTTTCACTCCAAACACAATTTATTTATAGTGGCTTGGAAAGGCTTGGCATCTATCCTGTTACCACTTAGGGTCGTTCCTACTTGGATAAGCAGTATCCAAGAGCAGGCCCCTCTAAAGGAAAAACACATGCGAAAATGATATGTCTGGCATTTTGATCACCCAAGATAGGGGGAGCATAGGCCTGGTATCATTCCCAAAACACAATATACAGTGGTTCTTTTCCCCTAGTTAAAATGAAAAAAACTAGATGAGCTATCTACTTGGGCAAGCACAGAACTTTGAAGTGATTTAGCAAGATAGCAATGGTCTAATTTTAACCAAGATAGCAATGATGAGTTTAATTTTAGCCACGATAGCATGAGTTGTTAAATTTGAAATTTTGGTCAATCAAGATAGCAATGGTTTAGTTTTAACCCAGATAGCAATAATGAGTTTAATTTTATCCACAATAGCATGAGTTGTTAACTTTGAAATGTTGGTCAATCGAGATAGCAATAGTTCAGTTTTAACTTAGATAGCAATGATGAGTTAAATTTTATCCAGATAGCAATAACTTTGAAAAGATAGCAATAACTTTGAAAATATAGCAATGTTGTAATGCAAGATATCAATGATTCAATTACCACTTTCCTAGTTAAAACTATGTGAGATTTGCATGAGCATTCATTTTACTTTCCCTTTTAAAAATCACAGTGTGAGCTAACAAGTGCAACTATATGGATCTAAACCAGTACCTAGCCTACAAAATAGATCAAGAGAGTTCCTGCAAAGATGTCAGCGTTAGCAAAAATCTCCTAGAAAGCCCTAAAATCACTGCCTACAACAGAAGTGCAACTTCAAAGACTGAATGTGCAGAAACAGTCAACAGAAGCACCGTAATACATATGCACCGCAATAGAGGATAAAAGTGCTAGAAAATAGTGTATATGTGTTGCAATAACAGATGCGTTGTCTCAGGTGATAGAAGCACCGTAACAGTGTGTGTATGTGCCATAGAAATGAAAGCACAATAACAGTTAACAGATGTGCCTAAATAGAGAGTATTTGCGCTACGAAGTGTATGCGCCATGATAGGTAACAGATGCATGTTAGGAAGTGACGGATGCGTTGTTTCCTCATGTGTACGGCTTTCTAAAACATAAAAACTTAATTTTTGGGTTAGATTTGGGGCTAGGCCCCACGGTGGGCGCCAAAAATGTTAGGGTAAAATTGGATCAAATATGAATATGCAATATAATCAATATTAAATACCCAAAACTTCAATGAAATAGTGAACTAAGGAAATCTAATAATAATGAATCAAATAACAAAGCAAACCTCCTTAGATCGAAGCTTCCATTGATTGCCTATCTAAATCGTTCTTGCATGTATGAAATGAGGCCCCCAGAGAGTGCACTTCCTTGCTATGTTTCAAGAATGTCGATTGAGAATGGTAGTGGTAGTATCGCAATGAAGAGGAGCTTCACAACGATGATAGTGATGCGTAGTAATGAGTGTAGTAACAAATATGATCACAAGCAATGAAGGAATTGGTGCCAAAGGTGTGCTGTAATTCTTGCAGAGTAACGATACTTAAAGCTTGGATGAATGAAATGGAAGAATGAGGTTCAATTTATAGACTTGGAAGAATAAAGATCAACGGTATAGAAAGAATGAGGAGATCAACAATTGAGAACAGTTGAGGAACGTGCAACGAATAAGAAGAAGACATGTGTCTTGCTTTCTTTTGCATGAGAAGATTTACTAAGAATAGAAGAATGAGTTAAAGCAATTAAAAGAATATAATAATCAGTTAAGTGATTTAAAACAAGAAGAAGGGATTTGCATGAGAAAAAGAAGATATTTTGCTTTATTAAATATTAGGAATATTTAATTGCATGTGCAAAAAAACTTGAATTATATTTAGAGATAACTCAATTTAGAAGAAAAAGACAACTTAAATAAATAATTGATTTATTTAAATTTAGAGAAGATATTATTGGAAGAAACAATTAAATAATTTGAATTATTTAATTTAGAAGATAAGAAAGCAAATTAAATAAATAAATTTATTTAATTGTTGTGCATGATTTTGGAAGAATAAATAAAATATTTGATTGTATTTTATTTTTGGAGATTGAAAGGATTTAAATAAATTTGATTTGATTTATTTAAATTTGGAAGAATGATTTGATTTAATTAAATAATTAAGAATTATTTAATTGTTTGGGAAGAGGTAATTAAATATTTTGATATTTAATTAACTTAGAGGAATGTGAATCGAATAAATAAATTTGTTTATTTATTTATTGATAGAGGAATTAGAAGGGAATAAATATTAAGAATATTTATTTAGACCGAATCGTGTCATTTTTAGGCATATACATTTATATGTAAAAGGGACAATTATTTTTGGAAATATCATCATCTGCCAGTTAGTAGAACTATGAAGGCAGAGGAAGAAATATTGGTTTTTTGACATCTTGATTGTGCAAGTATTTTGAAGTGCTTATTTCATCATTGGGCTTTTAAAATGTTGTAAGAAAATACAAGCATCTAGGTATAATTGAACCGAGATGACCTGAGTATTGCTTACATGGATTTTGATTTAGCAAGTTAATACAAGCATCTAGGTATAATTGAACCAAGATGACCTGAGTATTTCTTGCGTATCAACAAACAAGGATTGCCCCTGTTCATGTTAGACCTTTGATGTTCTCGATGATCTTTTGCCGATCATGTCTTTAGACAAGGCTTCACATTACTAAAGTTTAATCCAGAAACAACAAACAAAGAAAATAATCATGCCCCCATCATAGCATCTCTAGCTTTTGGCATCCTCGAGTAGCATAGAAAGGCATGATAGCAAAAAAAAACAAGACTCTGACATTTAACCATGTTTCCAATTTACAAAACATTTTTGCATTTAGATGTGTTTGTTTCTTGCAGTTGTACATGATTTTGGAAGAATAAATAAAATATTTGATTGTATTTTATTTTTGGAGATTGAAAGGATTTAAATAAATTTGATTTGATTTATTTAAATTTGGAAGAATGATTTGATTTAATTAAATAATTAAGAATTATTTAATTGTTTGGGAAGAGGTAATTAAATATTTTGATATTTAATTAACTTAGAGGAATATGAATCGAATAAATAAATTTATTTATTGACAGAGGAATTAGAAGGGAATAAATATTAAGAATATTTATTTAGACCGAATCGTGTCATTTTTAGGCGTATGTAAAAGAGATAATTATTTTTGGAAATATCATCATCTACCAGTCAGTAGAACTATGAAGGCAGAGGAAGAAATATCATATAAGAATAAAAAAATCACAAAGGAGGATGCTGAATCATCCTCTTAAAATGAACATTAACAAATTGGAAATTACGACATATAGAAGAATGGAGATACACAAAGAGGAATGTCACTACAGGTTCAGTCCCTTTGTATCCTTGCACCAACAAGAGTGTCAAGGGTCATACAAAGAGAGCTTAATACACATCAAGCAACACAATATGTGGATAACAACACGTGCAATCATAACACAAAAGAGAATGAAAAGAGGGGCCACACTTGCAAGTTGCCCTAAAGCAAATCGTCCTCCTCCCAATATTGCTCATCATAAAGGGATGGAGGACAAGATGCGAGAGGGACTGTAGCAAGTGCGGTGCAAGGTGCTAGAGTCATACCTAGTTCACCATTATATTTTGTATCAATATCAGAATAAAGAACAATAGGTGAATCAACAAGCCACTATAGGTTGTGCAACAATATCATTCACATGAGTAGACAAAGCGTCAATAGATATATCCTTCGAATCTGTCGATGGATGACGCTTGCAGGGAGGAAGGTTCTCTTCTCCTGCAGCAAGTTGGTAAGCCAAATAAAGACGTCGCTTCTTACATTCTTTTGCATTTTGATTTCTCTTTGTTTAATTTGTAACATTTGTTTGGGGAACCATGATATCTTCCAATATGGGTTCCTTTTCTTCCTTTGCTCGAGGAGCATGAGGAGGAACGAAAGGAACTTATAAATGCTGGGAAACCATGGGGGGAGGGTTTCTCAAAGTAGGCTACTCTTCCCTCTCAACTTGTGGAACAAATGGAGTTACTAAAGCATCTTCAAGTGGTTGAGAAACTACAAGAAAAAGATTTTAGGCAACTGATTACTTTCCACTAGTTTTTGAAGTGGTAGGGGGAACGAAAATAATCCTTGAATTGCGGGTAGGTCTAGATTGTGCTAGGCATTTGTATCATGGTCCTAGATAGGATGGAAGAGGTGGAACCACAACATAAATGCCAGATGCTCGACAATGGGGAGGATCCTTCATTTCTAGATTTGGTTTGTTCAACTCTTGTGTGGCAAGGGGAACTATTGTCATAGCCACAGAAGATCGAGAGTCTCCAAGTGTACTAAGAGATAATTCAATGATTTTCAGAGGCAATGAAGGTATGTGAAAGAAATTTGTAGAGGAAATGCAAAAGGAGTTTGAGATGTCTATGTTTGGTGAAATGAATTTCTTTCTAGGACTATAGATTACTCAATCAGAAAAAGGAATTTTCATTTCTCAGTCCAAGTATGTGAAAGAGTTGTTGAAGAAGTTTGGAATGGAGGATTCTAAGCTAGTATGTACCCCTATGGTAACTGGTTTCAAGCTGAGCAAGAATGATGAATCACCTATGACAAATTAGAAAAAGTATACGTCTATGATTGGAGGACTACTTTATCTAACCCATACCAGACCAGACATAATGCATATAGTTTGTCTTGTGGCAAGATTTCAAGAAGATACCAAAGAGTCACATGTGATGGAAATCAAGAGGATCATGAGGTATTTAAAAGGCACTTCAGACTATGGATTGTGGTATCCCAAAGATATTGATTTCACTCTTAGTGCTTATATAGATACAGATTGGGCTAGATATGCTGATGACAAAAAAATAACAAGTGGAGGTGCTTTCCTCTTGGGTAACAGATTGGTTTCAAGGCTGAACAAGAAGCAAGAATCAATTTCTTTGTCTACTGTAGAAGCGAAATATATTGCTACGACATGTTGTACTCAAGTATTATGGATGAAGCAAATATTGGACATAAGAGTTGTATATGAAGAACCAATTTCAATCTTTTGTGACAATACAAGTGCTATAAACATTTAGAAAATCTAGTGATGCACTCAAGAACAAATCATATATCAATAAGGTATCACTTTTTGAGAGAAAAAGTAACAAAGAATGAAGTAAAGATGGAATATGTGTCTACAAAGGATCAGATTGTAGATATTTTCGCTAAGCCTTTGCCTAAGGATATTTTTGAGTATCTCAAGGAAAAGCTAGGGGTTATTACCCCTCCTACTCTAAACTAAGATGCGTGAGAAATGCATCAGTCCAGTGGTGCCCAAAGTCTTATTCTTTGATCTAGATTGATGTTTTGAAGGCGACCTCTCAGGGGGAGAAGGTAGATGTTGCTAATATGAGTTCTTGATTAAGAGCAACAAGTGTTGCAATGTTGATGATAGGGGGATTTATGTAGTGAAGAAAAAGAAAAGCTCTAGCACCCTTTTGCATTGATGTCAAAGGAAGAGAGAAGTTCATGTGAAAAACCTAAGAAGAAAGTTGAAGTCAGAGAAAGTATAAAGTAAGGGGGAGCAAAGAAGCAAAGCAAGTTTGTATGTATTGATGGTTTTTTACATCATGTGTTGCCATCAATGACAAAGGGAGAGATTGTTGCAAGTATGAGTAGTAAGTGTTGTCATTGATGTCAACACCTAAGGTCAGCATCTAAGGAAGTTATTTGAATGAGTTTGAGCAAGTGTCTAAGAAGAACAGTACAATATTTTGCTCCACATATCCTGTAGATTGAATATGTTTGTCTGTGGTTTGGAAGTTATGAAAAGGGATTTTTTAGTTGCTATGTTTCAAGTTTGAGCCTTCAGTATGAAGATTTGAGTGAGTTCTCTTCACCAGAGTAAAAACTATTTTTCTGAGTGTTCAATGGTGATAGGGAGAATGTATTTTGCTCCACATTTCTCTGCATTTAAGTTTTATAGTCTATGGTTCTGGAATTAAGTTTTTAATGATGTTATGTGCCTTCAGTTCAAATGGTTTGTGATTTGGTGCTCTGCAAATGATCTTTCCTTTATGACAGTGACTGAAAGTAATGTTTAAGTGCTCCGATTTGAAGAATCTTTTGGATAGAATGTTTAGGGGTTTTGCGGAAGTGCTTGGTGATTGTAACATGCTTGTGGATGTCCCTAGATAGTGTTCCTACCTTTTGATTGGTCTGCAAAGTGTAATCCAGATCGTGCATGAAGCGTGTTCCTAAAGGTCTTAGTTTTAACACAAGTTTTAGCCGATTTGGTTGTTTGTGTTAATGTGTTGTAGCATGAAAGATTGCATTTGAGTCCCAGCTAAGGTGTGGTATAGTTTGCATTCATTCTTTTCCTTTACAAATCTACTTAGGTCTAGACCTATTCTAATGTATGTGTGTACGTCGACCTTGGAGACTATTTCAATGGTTGATGATTGTAATGCCGACCTTGATGTTCATCCCAAGGTTGATGAATTGTATAAATACATGTAGTAATGTTGTGAATGATTGATGAGGATGCAAAGATGTGAAGATAAGTGTGAAGTGAAAAAGTAAAGTAGAGTAGAGGAAACTTATTGCGCTTCAATGGAACTGAACCTTGGCATAGTGTAGATGCTACTATCTCAGTTGTCATGTCTCGTTTTTATAGACTATATTAAAAATCTAGATTAGAGAACAATTACTATGATTGGATTTTACTTTATGTAATTTTACATGTGTGAAGGTAATTAGCATGAAAGTAGATATGCAAAAATTAGAAAATTTATTTAAATATTAGATATTCGATATGATTGTAATGTTGCTTCGGCTATGTTTTGAGGTACTAACCTATTGACATCGAGTTGAGTGTGAATGAATGCAGGTACTCATTGAAGATGAGAACATGGTTGAGGTAGAGGTGTTCTAGCCACTTGGCAAGAACTGATGGGATGGTTTAACCTGATGCAATCACACACTCATGTAGTTGCATATGCATTCTCAAATGGCTTATTTTATGCATTGATGTGTGGATATTAATCATGATTGATAATTAGAATTAGTGTGTTAAAAATTGTTTGCGAATGCATGATGTGATTACTTAAATTTAATATCTTTTTGAATTGTATTTAAATGGTGTATTGTATTTTAAATAAGGAAATATATATGTTTGTATTTTATTTAAATTAATAAATGATGTTTTCCTATTTATGCAAATGAGGATGTTTGGAAGACAATATCTATATTAGACATAGACAATTATATTAAATTGCAAATAGTTGTATATAAATATATTATTTTAATATTATTATTAGATAGTTCTTGTTTTGATTTAAATATGATTATTTGAAAATAAATAAATAATATTATTGACACTATTATAATTAGATTTCTAAATTAAACATTACGAAGATTATATAATGTCATGTAGCTACAGGAATAAAAATTAGTTTATTATATATATTTTATTTAGGGCTTTTGAATGCAAAAATTTGCATGCAAACTAGATGGAGACTTCAGTTCGAAACCTATTCTCTCCACACCAATATTAGGAGAGTTTTAGCTTTTAATAAAAAGAAAAGGAGACAACAAAGACCAGAGGAGGCTTTTTATTTTCTTTCTGAGCGACCAAGAAAGGGAGAAGGCACCACATTCTGGTAGTGACAGGAGGATAGAAGGGCAACGATAGTATTAGAGGATTCTACTTTGGGAAAACATTTAAATGTGTATTCTTTTGGATAATATGTTGTAGTATGTTAATTTAGAATAGACAAATATTTCATGCTTGAATATTGGCTGCGAACTTGTGGAATTTCTCTTGCTATGTAATGTAGAGAATTAACCTGTGTGTATGTCACCTGGTCTTTGTTATCCATGTCACCCTCTCTCTTATTCTCAATAACAATTTAGATCAGGCCTTTCCATATGCATTAATCTTCTATTCATTCGATCTAGCTGACGAAAATGCATGTATTAGTTGCCTGTGATGGCCTATTTAAAAATGCGACACTCTGTTGGAATTGATCCTTTTTGCTGGGCATTTAGCCTTTATGATTCCTTGCTTGACCTGCTGTATATTGTGTCCCTTCTGCCAGTCCTAATATCCTCTATTTCATGCTTTTTGGATTGGCCTTTGTCTTAGTTTGAACCCTACATCAATGTATGGCCTGTTGTTTGCATTGATGGCCTGATTGAGAGCGGCCTGGCTATGAGTACGGCCTGCCTTTTAATTGAACTATTGTCTGAAATCAATTCTTCATTGTAGATCCGTATTTGTTCTCTTTAGTATTAAATCAATATTATCTTACCACTGTAAAACTGCAACCTTTGCCTGTAGAATTGTTAGCAAAACTCAGTCATCAATTTTGTATTGCTGTAGCAAATTTATTCTTATCTTTGTGGACTGAGAAATCAGTTTATGTAGCTTTCTTTTATAACTGTCAACTTTATAAACTCCTGTAGCAGAATATATGATCTTCTTATAGCAAGAATTTAAGGATCCTATAGCTAAATAAATTATTTCTGTAGATCTATTGAAAAATTGTTAAAATTGTATGACGGCTTAAACCAGAGACATTATACTTTATTTTTATTTTTCTATGAATGTTGATGCTAAAACCACTTATATTTTTATCTATTTACTTGAATCAAAGAAGAGATAGATAGAAGTAGAGAAACTAAACTATATGATGTAATAATGTGAAACTAGAAAACTGAATCAAATTATTAGTATTATAATTATAATCATGACTGAATAAATGAATGAATGATTATATGTTCTCTTTTGCTTATTGAAAGTGTAGTTTCTTGATTGGTATTTTGGTAAAGGGATTTTAAAGATTTATTGATGAATTTCGATCCTTTTATTTTATTATTTATTTACTTGCTTCTTGGGGGAAGAAGTAGATTTCTTTATCTAGAATGTATTGGGTTACTTTTTGGGCTAGGATGTTGAATGTGGATTTTTCAGAGATAGCTTTTTCTCTTTTCAGGAATTGAACTAGGTTACTATTTAAAGGATTAGATCTAATCGAGATGACATTGAAATAGATGTTTATTGTCTAGCAAAACTTATTTATATATATCTCTGCTACATCCTGTTGTGAGACAATCTACTTTTCATTATTTAGAACTGCACATTCAAACATCAGGGTTGCATCGTGTGTTCCCTCCTGCCAGTTGTTTCTAGGTAGCTAGACATTTCGTGTAAGGCTAGGTTTCCTTTGTTTCATCAAGGGATTTGGGGAAGTGTAATTACTTCATGGTTGGGTGGAAAATCACCCGGGCCATGTTTGCATCTCTCAGCTCGTAGGTGGTGGACCACTTGGTTCGTGCAACCGATGAGCATATTGATTTATTTATTCTTATTGTACATGATGATTGCAACTTGAAATTGGATGTGATATGGCATGATTGCCCATGGATTTTGTATATTATTTATAGTGCTTTTACCTAGATTGAGAATGCGATTTTATAAGATTTAATGACATATTGATTTATATTTATGAGCTGGTTCATTTTACTTGTGGTATTGTAATTAAGTAGATTAATTACACCCTTTTTATCTTTTATATTGTAATTAAGCGGATCAATTACATCTTTTTACTTTGGATATTGTGATGTATTTAAGTGGATTATTTACTTCATTTACTTTTATAATGAAATTGAGGGCTTTACATTTTGGTATCAGAGCTCTAGGTTGAACATTAGGGCCTCTATTTTCTTTGGGACTATTGTGCTAAAGTTGTGAACTTGATACAGATTATCCATCATGAATACTACAAACATTGATTGAGGTGAATGATCAGGAATTGGTCAAAATAGAGGAAACCGTGGAGGTGCACGTGGAGGTGCTCGTGGTGGTTGAAATACTGGGGATCGTGGAGATGCCAGTAATGATCAAGATGGAAGATTGGACCATATTCTTTCTCTCTCGACCCAATAGGACACGAGGATGAATGCTCTTGAATAGGAGATGAGAGGAAATCTATTGATGGTGGTTTTAGCATGCAACAACGCAGGTGAAACTCAAGGTATCTCACCTCTCTTGAAAAATATATCCTATCCTAGATAGGACTGCCCCAAGGATAATACAACTAGGTCTTAGCTTTGCATGGAATAAATTTAGTGGAATGTACCAACTATACCAACAAGGGGACTTATATAAAAAATAGGGTTTATGAAATATGATAGCAAAGTATATGCAGAAACCCTAGATGGTTCAGACCATGAAGTCTGAAATGTCAAAAAATGATCAATGTAGTGCTGCTCAAACCCTGAATCTACCAAACTTTATGTAAATAAAATGAAAAAGGAAAAGGGAGAGAGAGAAGGGATAAGAGAGATCCTATAGACAATTGCAGAAATGATAATCAGATAGATAGACAGATTCCCAATAATAAATAATCTCTGTTTAACCAGGCAGCCCACAATGCCATAGAGATTGTGCAATCTTCTAAGGAAACCTAATGATTTTAAAATTGTGGAAGATTCATCCAACACCTAACTCTTGGCGTAGCTCAATGAATTCACACAATCGAACTTGTCGCATAAAATATGCCCAGACTAACCATGCATAATGACATACAATCAACAAGCCATTAATGGTATGGACAGGAAATCCATCGAATATCTAAATGACTAATCACAAATGCAACTGAATAACTAATTTTAGATTGACATGAACCATGAAATCTAAAATGAGACAACACATAAACACAAATTCCTAGCAACCTGCAAAACTTGCTTTGTATTGACTAAATTTTGGCAGAGTCTTAGCAATTCATTGTCAGATCTTGTCACAATGAGAGAATGATGGCCCTTTTATAGGCAAGGCACCATACCGAGTTTTTGAATGGACGGTGGAGATTAACTCAACACCAATGGTCCAGATTATATGACATTTAATGAGATACATCAGTTTGTTGCATTTTCGGATTTGCATTTGTCCTTTAGGAAAAAGACAAAATATAGCTTGCAAATACATTGAATCTGGACAAATTGAATACCCATTAAGCTTTACATTGGGAAAAGCCAACTTCCAAGGTATAATAAGGACAAAATAAGGTCACATGACCCTCAAAATATGCTGCTGATGTGGCTTGATAGGATTCCAAGTGCTGAATGGACCAAGAGGAGTATGTGGCACATTATTAGTGAAGGTATATCCAACTCGATGCTTGCTGGACTGATTCTTGATGACTGGATTGCTGGGACAACTGTGAGTAAGTCTTAGACATTAAACTAGAAGCGCATGAACAATGGTAATGTAGGCATGATCTCTTGTGTCTTCTTTCTCCTGAGACTTATTTACATCATCTTGGACATCATACTAACTCCCTCTTACAGGTGCAACATCAATTTGGTTGATAGAATGTCGATTCTACATCTCTGGGTCAACAATGTATCTCTGTGTGTTCACCTCCGAAGATAGGTCCAACAAGCTCATGTGTCCTCAAGACCTGAATTCATAGTGCAAAGCATCAATTTCATCTTAAACAATCAATTTTCATCCATTTGAATCAAAACAAGTCCGTTTGTAGTCATACATTCAGTCTAGGACAATTCGATGTCAATATTGCTTCCTTATAGACCTCTTCACAAATCTAATGATTTTTGCATGATTTTTTAAGTTTTTTTACCATTTTCAAGTACCCATTTGGCCAATATATTGATCTAGGAAGTTTTTGTGGTCATTAGGATCAATTTGGAGGCTTTTATTTCACGTTTTTATAGCCTTTTTTGAAAAAAGTATGATTTTTGGGGGTACTGCACATTTTGGTGCAGTGACATTAATTGATGCCAAACATGCTCAAAATCCATACAAACATGCTAAAAATGTTGGTCATGATGTGACAAATAGTTGTGCAATTCAAATTCACCAAGAAAATCCAATTTGCACCTTGAAAAAATCAATTTTTAGGCCAAAATGTCCAAAAAGCACTAATTTTGGGGGTCATTGACCTTAGTGCGGATTTTGGGGGTCAATGACTAAAAGTCAGTGAGGGCACTTTTCAGTATAGGTCAGAGAGGTCTATTTTTAGTGCTAGTGCTGATCTGGGGTCTGATTGACTTTGCGTTGGTTTTGGGTCTGACTAACTTTGCGCTAGTTTGAGGGAAGTCGGTTGGGGATGATTTTAGCGCAGAAGTTGGTGAGCGATGATTTTAGCACTGAAGTTGGTAGTGATTATTTTTAACGCCAAGTCAGTGGTTCATGATTTTAGCGCCAAAGTTAATGAGTTCAATTTTTAGTGCAAAGTCAGTGACTAGTTTTTAGCACTAAGGCAGTAAGAGGCAGTTTTAGTGCTAGATTTTGAATTGGCCAGGGTGACAGTATATTTCAAATACTTTAAATATTTTAAAATATACTGTTAGGATGTTTGAGATAGGTTCCAGATCCATAGGATTTAATATGCAAATTTTAGATTTTTGAGGTTCTGCCAAATTTCAGACTTAGCCATTTTTCAGGGTTTTCAGGGTTTCAGACTTAGCCAAATCAGGGTGCCAAGAACATGCATCAGGGTGAAAGTATATGGACCCCTTAGTGAAACCTAGTGGAATTTGATGTGATTTTGTAAATCTAAGGTCTAGAAACTAGAAATTTCAACATGACACATCCTACAAAAGTAGTTTTAAGGACAATATCCAGTGACATAGGATTTTTGAGCAAAATGTAGTAACACCCAATTTTAGCACACAAGGCAACAAATGAATACTTCTTAAGCACAAGACCACTCAAGACTCCTCCAAATCAATTACAGAAGACATAAAATGACTCAAAATGTGTGAAATGACCAAATTTGAAACAACTCCTACATTCTAAGCACAAATTCACCCTCTCATTATCATAAAGAGGAAAGGTTGAGACTCCAAGACAAAGCAAATAAGGGGGTCTCCATTTCGCAAAATGGGTTATGTGTGCTAGACACAACAAAATCCTAAAGGGTAGAATGCTAATGAAAACCCAAAGGGTTGAGGTACAAAATGAGAATCCAAGGATAGAAGTTCAAGTTCCTAAAGTTGGAGCTAATGCTAATAATCAAGCAAAGATTATAGAAGAATTGGGGAAAGACCTCAAGAAAGTATCACCGCCAAAATTTGATGGAAAGACAATTGGAGATGGAGCTGAATCCTGGATAATAGAAATGGAGAAATACTTTGGACTCTGAAACCTTTTAGATCACATGAAGGTGATGTGGGGATCTTACCAGTTGACTGGAGAAGCATCGACATGGTGGGATAATGAGAAGGCAGATAAGAAACTGTTACCTGGTAAAATAACTTGGGAGATTTTCTTGCAACTATTTAGGAAAAGATGGTTACCATAGTTATTCTTCAACAAGAAGATGACAATGTTTCAGAATTTGGTTCAAGGAGGTATGTTTGTAACTAGTTATTGGGAAAGATTTTCTCATCTACTTAAGTATGTTCCACAATATCAGACATATGAGAGATTTCAGATCAGGAAGTTTATTTTGGGATTAAGGCTCCAGATTGGAGTAGAGGTAGACATTCATAATCCACTCACTATGGATGTAGTTTTTGAGAAGGCAATTAAACAAGAGCAGAAGTTGCAACAAGCAACTAGTTACCGTAAGCAAAGAGATGCGAAGTTTGCTAATAAGAAAGCTCAGAATAGCAACCAAGGTAATAACAGGTAGATCAGGAATCTGGAGAGAGGTAATAATTCTTAGGATGGAAATGGTGGAAACCAGCATGGAGGAAACAAAAGAGGTGGCTATAACAATAGAAACAACGATCAGAGGGAAAGAGTTGAAGGATCGAGAGCACCTAAGGGTGGATGCTATACTTGTGGAAGAGAGCATTATGCAAATGCTTGTCCACATAAAAGGGGAAACAAAAATTAGCAAGGAGCACCTCAACATCAGATTCATGCCGCAGTGGACAATCTACAAGCAGATTTTCAAGTAGCACCTATTTAGTTTTAAGGTAAGCTCTATGGGCTACCTGTTTCTATTTTGATTGATACTAGTGCCACAAAATGTTTTGTAGATCCTAGAGTAGTATCTAAGTTATCTATTAGACCTGGTCATATGAAAAACTCTTGGATGGTACAATATGGCAATAGTGTAGAAAAGAGAGTAGACCCATTTCTAGCATGCAGTGAGTTAGAGCTTCCTAGTTTTCAGATACAAGTAAATCTGTATGTAGCACCTTTGGCTCTTATGAAGTAATTCTAGGTATCAACTTGTTAATTGAACATAAGTCTTTAGTAAACTATGAAGACAAGGTGGTTAAATGTTTGGATGACCTAGGGAATCAAGTGGAAAATAATGGATCTAAGAGACCTTTGGAGGTTAGACAAATCTTGGCTATGTAATTGAAGAAAGCCAAGAGGAAAGGGTGTGCAATTTTTGTTGTCCAAGTAAAGGACCTTGACAAAGAAGAACCAGTGTTCAATGACTACCCAATCCTTAGAGACTTCAGAGATGTATTCCTTGTAGAGTTGACAGAGTTACCAGCAAAGAGAGAATTTGACTTCTCAATTGATTTGCTACCAGTGACTGAGCCTCAATCTAAGGCACCCTATAGAATGAATACTACAGAATTGTATGAGCTTAAAGCACAATTGCAGGAGTTGCTAAATCAAGGGTTCATTAGACCTAGTGTGTCACCATGGGGTGCACCGATCATCTTTGTAAAGAAGGATGGTACTTTGAAATTATACATTGATTATAGGATGCTTAACAAAGTTACTATAAAGAACAAATACCCACTTCCAAGAATAGATGAGATCTTTGATTAGATAAAAGGAGCAACGATGTTCTTGAAGAGAGGCCTTAGATCGTTATCACCAATTGTAGATTAAGGATGAGGACATCTCTAAAACAACTTTTAGGACTCGATATGGTCACTATGAGTTTACAGTGGTACCATTTGGGTTGACTAATGCTCCAACAACTTTCATGAATTTAATGAATAGCATTTTTAGAGATTGTTTAGATGGTTTTATGTTGATTTTCCTTGATGACATTTTGATATACTCTAAATCAGTGGAAGAGCACAAAATGCATTTGAGGATAGTTTTGCAGTGCTTGAGAGAGCCAAAGCTTTATGGTAAATTATCTAAGTGTACATTTTTTCAAGATAAAGTGCACTATCTTGGTCATGTGATCTCAATAGAAGGGATTGTAATTGATCCTGAGAAGATAAAAATGATAATGGAATGGCTTGCACTGTAGAGTGTGACAAAAGTCAAAAGTTTTATGGGACTTGCAGGTTACTATAGAAAGTTTGTAGAAGGCTTCTCAACTATAGCAGCATCGATTACTTCCCTGCAAAAGAAAGGTAAGAAGTTTGAATGGACCGAAAGGTGTGAGCAAGATTTCCAAGTGCTAAAGGAAAAGCTCACAACTGCTCCTATCTTGACCATACCAGATCCTAATGGTTACTTTATAGTTATAACAGATGCTTGGGAAGAAGGAGTAGGAGGAGTGTTGATGCAGAATGAACAAGTGGTTGCTTATGAGTTAAGAAAGTTAAATAAACATGAATTCAACTATGCATTGCATGACCTTGAGTTAGTTGCCATAGTTCATGCACTTCAGATGTAGAGGCACTATCTTCTAGGTAAGGCCTTTGAGTTGAAGACAGATCATTTAGGGCTCAAGTATATATTTACTCAACTAACCTTAATGCACGACATAGAGGTGGTTAGAATTCCTTAGTGAGTATGACTTCAGAATTGAGTATATAAAAGGAAACGAGAATATGGTAGCAGATGCTCTTAGTAGAAGAAGACACCTGGCTGCCATGGTTACAATGAGATCCATTTTGAAGTAGAAAGTAATTTAGGATCTTCAATGGGATGAGCATTATGAAGGAGTAAAGAAGGCTTTGGAAGTAGACCACTTAGATCATAGGTTTGATGGTTATGTAATTGAATCAGATGGACTTTTGAGATTTCATGGAAGGATGTATATTCCTAACTCAGGAGAGTTGAGGCAGCTAGTGCTTGAGGAGATCCATAATGCACCTTATTTAGGGCACCCTGGAGTGAATAAGATGATCGAAGGTTTGAGACCTTTATACTTTTGGCCTAGACTTAAGAAGGATGTGATGGAATGTGTGGCTCGATGTTTGGAATGCCAGTGAGTCAAGGCTGAGCATGTGCATCCAACAGATTTGTTGTACCCGCACAATATTCCTGAGCATAAGTGGCAAGTGATAAGCATGGATTTTATTCAAGGGTTCCCCATGTCTAATAATAGGCATGATGTCATTTTAGTGATTGTGGACAAGTTGACTAAAGTAGCACATTTTATTCTAGGGAATGTTTCAGATGGTTCTATGGTTTTAGCTAAGAAGTTTGTTCAAGAGATTTTTTGATTGCATGGAGTGCTTGAGACAATCATTTCAGATTGAGACACTCGCATGACATCTATATTTTGGACAACTCTTAATGCAGCTTTGGGTACAAAGTTGGATTTTAGTTCGGCCTATCATCGTCAAACAGATGGTCAGACAGAAAGAGTAAATCAGGTTGTAGAAGACCTTCTCAGAATGTATTGTATGGATCAACAATATAAATGGGAGTAATATCTTCCATTGGTAGAGTTTGCATACAACAATTCATACCATGCATCTTTGGGAATGGCACTGTTCGAAGCTCTTTATGGGCGTAGGTGTCAAACACCTATCAATTGGGATAAGGTGGAGGACATAATAGTGATTGGTCCTGAAATGTTAAGAGAAATGGATGATTAGATGAAGTTGATCAAGGAGAAGTTGAAGCAAGATTTAGATCGTCAAAAGAGTTATGCATATAGAAATAAAATGCCTAGACAGTTCTTAGTGGGTGACAAAGTCTTTTTGAGGGTCAAACCTCATAAGACTTCAGTTTCATTTGGTAAAGCATCCAAACTTGCTCCTCATTTTGTAGGACCGTTCAAAGTTCTGGAAGTGATTAATCCTGTAGCTTATAGATTTGCTCTATCACCAGCACTTGCCATAATCCATAATGTTTTTCATGTGTCCTTACTTAAGCTTTATCATCCTGATGCATCACATATTCTTGATTGGTGTGCTTTACAATTCAAGATCCAGGAGCGGTACTGGTGGAGCCCACTCAAATTTTGGAGAAGCACAACATTAAGTTTCATAGCAGAGATGTGGTGCAATCTAAGGTCCAATGGGACCAATATTCAGTGGACAGTGCCACATGGGAGGATGTAGAGAAGATTGATAGATCTTTTCCTCATTTGAGGAGGATATAGCATATATTTCATATTGATGCATGGATTATGATACTTTGAGTTGGTTATTGCTTTTGATACTTTGAGTTGATGTTATTGATTTATGATACTTTGATACTATATTGGTGATTGATTGATACCTTATTGTTTTGATGTGTATTAAGACATCACGACGATGTCTCTTCCAAGTGGGGAAGGATGTCATGTCTCATTTTTATAGACTATATTAAAATCTATATTAGAGAACAATTATTGTGATTGGATTTTACTTTAAGTAATTTTACATGTGTGAAGGTAATTAGCATGGAATTAGATATGCAAAAATTAGAAAATTTATTTAAATATTAGATATTATCGATATGGTTGTAATGTTTCTTTGGCTATGTTTTGAGGCACTAACCTATTGATGTCGAGTTGAGTGTGAATGAATGCAGGTACTCGTCGAAGACAAGAACATGGTTGAGGTAGAGGTTCTAGCCACTTGGCAAGAACTGATGGGATGGTTTACCCTGATGCAATCACACACTCACATAGTTGCATATACATTCTTGAATGACTTATTTTATGCATTGATGTGTGGATATTAATTGTGATTGATAATTAGAATTAGTGTGTTAAAATTTGTTTGTAAATGAATGATGTGATTACTTAAATTTATTGTCTTTTCGAATTGTATTTAAATGGTGTATTGTATTTTAAATAAGGAAATATATATGTTTGTATTTTATTTAAATAAATTATAAATAATGTTTTCCTATTTATGCAAATGAAGATGTTTGGAAGACAATATCTATATATTTTTTTGATAGATAAGTGCTACCATAGGGGGTAGCTCCCTTTTATTTATATAAACGGAGATACAAAAGCCTGCTCTTGGGAGCAGCATAGAGGTGTCATAGTTGGCCAGTACATTTAGGAGTGCCACAACACTCTTAGCCCATCTACTACTTCGTCAACCCTTTCCACTTGCTGTGGTGACAGGAGGTCCCCATATTGGCCTATGAAATAGGTGAAGGTTTCCAAATTGTTTCGCATAATCCCTTCCCGAAGGAGGACCAGGGCTTGGGCGGAGGCGGTCAGCGGATTCTGGTCATTGTTGACTGTAGCCGCACTGAAGATCCCTCTAATCGATCCCCTGGTAGGCTGTTTGTTGAAGGTAGTGATGGTTAAGTAGGTGACTTCTTTCATATCTTCCTTCACCAGTGAGTTGACCAAAATGTGTCCCCTTGTCTTCCTCCCGAGGATGAGCACACAAGTGGACAAGAATTCCTCGTAGAAGACAGCATCATGAACATGACCTTTAGGTAGATTAGCTTCGCCTATCACCTTGAGGATTGTTATAGCAATGGCGTCGTTGGAAGTGAAGAGCCATTTAATCTGGGTGATTCTTGATTCCTCATGTGGCTCGTCATCATCATCTGCGGGTTCATCCTCATCACCTTCGGCATTCTCCGGTATGTTGGTACTTAGGATTGCGGGACCCTCAACCCCTCCCTTCCGGGCCCGTGCAGTCTCTGGGGGTATTATGACTGGGGTGCCATTCACTAACAGTTCGAGCTTTTGGCGTAGTAGTAGCCGGGTCGTGTACCAACAAATTGGTGACTCTGCTAGGGATGTGAAGTCAAAGTACTATCTAGTCATCTCTGGTGATATATTTGTGGCCCATCCGAGTAACCAACAAATTGGTGACTCTGCTGGGGAGGGGTTCAAATCCCACCCGATGTCCACTGCTCTCCATGTGTACAAGGTGCCCCTAGCAGTCCGTGTATGTTTGTACAGTTTACCATCGAGCATATGCAGACTGGTGGGGGTATGTTGGTACTTAGGATTGCGGGACCCTCAACCCCTCCCTTCCGGGCCCGTGCGGTCTCTGGGGGTATTATGACCGGGGCGCCATTCACTAACAGTTCGAGCTTTTGGCGTAGTGGTAGCCGGGTCGTGTACCAACAGACTCTCTGCTTTCTTCTTGCATATGCACTCACATTTGATCTCCATCTTTTGGATGGATTAGGTGTCTTCTTGCCTTAAATAAAGCTGTCTCCTTGGATTGCTCTAAGTGGGAACGCTGCTGCTTCAGGGAGCTAGTACGCCTCCATCGCAAGAAAGAGATTTTTGAGATCTTGATCGTGCGAAATGCTATCCAAATTGGCTGTCAAGGGTCAATCTAATGGAAATCCTAGCCAGCGATCACATGAGTCTGCCATAACCTCATCCTGATCTTGTACGCAGGCCCAATTTGCTAAGAAGTCTGCAGCTTTATTCTCTTCTCGGTAGGTGTGGGCGAAGGACACATTCCCCATATTTTCCAAGCATTCCCAGATGGCCTCTGCCAAGTATTTCATTCTCCAGCTCGAAGTGTTTTTGGTGGTAATTGCCCTTATGCAAAGGAGGGAGTCACCTTCCACATCTAAATCCGTAATGTGGTGGTCTTTGCAAAGGCGGAGGCCTGCTAGCAAGGCTATAAATTCAACTTCATTATTTGTACCGTCAGGTAGCTTCTTTGAGAGGCCCCAAATCAACTGTCCATGGTGGTTGCAGATGACGACTCCTGCTCCAGAGGTGCCCGAATTACCCTTTGCAGCCTCGTCAAAGTTTAGTTTAAGACAATATCTATATTAGACATAGACAGTTATATTAAATTGCAAATAGTTGTATATAAATATATTATTTTAATAATATTATTAGATAGTTCTTGTTTTGATTTAAATATGATTATTTGAAAATAAATAAATTATATTATTGACACTATTATAATTAGATTTCTAAATTAAACATTACAAAGATTATATTCTGTCATGCAGCTATAGGAATAAAAATTAGTTTATTATATATATTTTATTTAGGGATTTTGAATGCAAACTGGATGGAGACTTCAGTTTGAAACCTATTCTCTCCACACCAATATTAGGGGAGTTTTGGGTTTTAATAAAAAGAAAATAAGATAGCAAAGACCAGAGGATGCTTTTTATTTTCTTTCTGAGTGACCAAGAAAGGGAGAAGGCACCACGTTCTGGTAGTGATAGGAGGATAGAAGGGCAACGACAGTAGCAGAGGATTCCACTTTGGGCAAGCATTTAAATGAGTATTCTTCTAGATAATATGTTGTGTTATGTTAATTTAGAATAGACAAATCTTTCATGCTTGAATATTGGCTGTGAACTTGTGGAATTTCTCTTGCTGTGTAATGTAGAGAATCGACCTGTGTGTATGTCGCCTGGTCTTTGTTATCCATGTCACCCTCTCTCTCTTATTCTCAATAACAATTTAGATCAGACACTTCCATATGCATTAACCTTCTATTCATTCAATCTGGCTGCCAAAAATGCCTATATGAGTTACTTGTGATAGCCTATTTAAAAAGGTGACACTCTGTTGGAATTGATCCTTTTTGCTGGGCATTTAGCCTCTATGATTCCTTGCTTGAATTGATGTATATTGCATCCCTACTGCTAGTCTTTATCTCCTCTGTTTCATGCTTTTTGGATTGGCCTTTGTCTTAGTTTGAACCCTAGATCAACATCTAGCCTGTTGTTTGCATTGACGGCGTGACTAAGAGCACCCTGGCTATGAGTATGACATGCCTTTTAATTGAACTATTGTCTAAAATCAATTCTTCATTGCAAATCCATATTTGTGATGGATGTTTTTCATTGATGTCAAAAGGTGTATGTTGCTTTGGTGTACCTCACATGGGATCAGTATGATGTCAGGATGTTGCTTTAAGGATCTTCATTCATGATATGTTGATAATGGTGGTCATATTGATGACTGATGGAATCAGAATTGACAGGTCTTCAAATGTGATTGGTTTTTGTTGTGGTTGTTCATGATGGTGGTGTTCACAGCCAAGTAGTTATGTTCAAAGAGCATGGTGTGATTCAAGTCTTCATATTGATTTGTTAGATGTTCATATTGATGCTCTGCTTAAGAATCAGGATGTTCTTGGTGTTTGGTGTTTGCTTATGCTTCATGGTGATCCTTTCACAAGTCTGAATTAGTCTTCATGTCAGGAGTTATGATTGTGTTGCAATGCAAAGGACAAAGCACATTGTTAATCATTGATGTTGTTCATGCTTTGTTTCTTGTCTTGATCAGAAGGTTTAGATTCCTTGATGTCAAAATTTTGTTGTGATCTCTTCATTGATGTATGTTAAAGGTGGATGTTGCTGAAGTACAAGTGAAGATGATAAGATATCAGATGATCAAGATGTCAAGGGTTAAGGTGTCACAGAGCATTGTTGAGTTTGGAGTAGTCAAAAGGTAATTTCATGTTTAATATTGGTGTTCATGATTCATATTCATGTTGGTGCTACAAGGTCTGCATCCCTTCAAGGTTGACATTGGTTAAGTTGCAGTAATGGTGATATGGCAATGTCTCTGTAATTGTGATGACACAAACAAAACTTGCTTTGTTGTAGTGGTTCATGTATCCCAATATTCTTTTTATGAGTTAGTGACATTGAAGTTTCAGTAAAATACACCTTCTCTACAAATCTAAGTTGGTGGAGCATTATATCATTCTACCTCTACTTATGTTGCATTCAGGCTCTTCAAGTTTTCACATGTGTCATAGCAAGTTGAACTTACAACTAGTTTTTCTTCTTCCTATTTTTCATGTCTTTCATGTTGTAGGCAAGTTAGGGTTATAGTTTGTCTAAAGATCCTAAACCCTAGCAACTCAAAAGGAAAGTGGACGCATTCTAAGATTGTGAGTTCTCTAGCCCGTCATCCTTTATAAGCCTTTTTATTCTATTTTTCAATTGACCTTCTATAGGCAGTAAGGTCACTAATGGTAACCTACGTAAGGGTCATTAAGTCATTGTTTCTAATTAGCCCCTACCTTCTCCTAATCGGCAATAACAAGTCAGGTTTTAAATGAATGCAAATTGAAGTTATGTCCCTCAATTTCTAAGGAGGGAAATAAAGATTGATGACCATATTTCAAAAGAAATTCAAATCTTCAATGGAACCTGTATGTGGGTAAAAATTGACGAGTAGTGTGTATCTTTGAGCCCTAACTACTTTGAATCAGTTTTCCTACCTACTTGAGGGCTAGGAAGTTGAACAACTTAGCCTGGATAATAGAAAAGGTGAAGAGACTTGATCCAAATGATGACTGTGTCATATACCTACACATTTTATAAAAAGATAGAAGAAAATAATGGAGATTTCTAGAGAGACACATATGTATGTGCATATTAAGAATGAGAGGTTTGATAATTGTATGAGATGTTTTGTTTTGGAAGCTTGAATTTGAAATGGTTCTTCAATGAATAAAATAAGGTTTTGAAGTTATTAGAGAATATGAAAGGTGTAGAGAGGACATGGTCACAACTTTGTTTTTGTTTTGAAGGCAAAATGAGTGAAGTTGAATGTAGATATACCATGTTTGTAAGGGTTTTCAAATATAGTTCTCTACTAAGTGAAATGAGATAAAGAGGGATTGCAGAATAAAAGTTTGTCTTTCATGAAAAGGGATAATATGCAGTGAGTAAAGAGTTTGTGGTGAGTGATTTTCTATTAGAAAGTTAAACTTCAATCATGTATGAAACAATGTGTATGTGCTTGTGATAAGAGAAAGATGAAAGAGGCAAGAAGTGTTCAAGAATGAATGCAAAGACAACGAACTGCAGTGATTGCAGATGTTTGAGTTATGCTGAACATAGGATAATGACAGAGATGGTTGCAGTAGAATACGTATACTTACTTGACTTACAAAGAAGAAGATGTTGAATTCAGGTATCATTGTGATGAAAAGTCCATATATTGTCTTATGATATCATTGTAATGTTCTTTTTGAATTGAGAGTACATTTGAGAAGTTGTAGAGATTGATATAAGGACAATGATATGTAAAGAAATAGAGTGACCCTTTGTATGTTCATTTCATTCAAGTTGTGGTGTATGTTATATGTTAATGAGACAACCTATATGTCAGTGAGATAATCTATCTATTAGTGAGACAATCAAATAGCCAGTGAGGCAATCTACTTGTCAGTGAGACATTCTTTTGTAGCTAGTGAGGCATGTTTTTGAATAAGCCAGTGAGGCATTAACTGAGTGGTTTTCCTACCCCATGAGGGTTTTCCACTCCTGAAATCTGTGTTATGGTCTCATTTGATGCATGGTACATTTGTTCTTCATACTTGAATATCTTATCCTTTATTGCACAGTGTTTGGCTTCTTGCATTCATCAGCTATTTTCAAGCTTTTGATAAGAAGTCAATTGACTTGTTTTTATCTACAACACTTATTCACCCCCCTCTCAGTGTTGTCTGTACTCCAACAATTTGTTCTCTTCAGTATTAAATCAGTATTATCTTACCTTTGTAAAATTTCAACATTTATCTGTAGAATTGTTAGCAAAACCCAGTCATCAATTTTGTATTGCTATAACATATTTATTCTTATCTTTGCGCACTGAGAAATTAGTTTTTGTAGCTTTCTTTTATGACTGTCAACTTTATAAACTCCTGTAGTAGAATATATGATCTTCTTGTAGCAAGAATTTAAGGATACTGTAGCTAAATAAATTACTTCTGTAGCTCTATTGAAAACTCATTAAAATAGTATGATGGCTTAAACCAGAGACAATAGACTTTATTTTTATTTTTCTATGAATGTTGATGCTGAAACCACTTATATTTTTATCTGTTTACTTGAATTAAAGTAGAGATAGATAGAAGTAGAGAAACTAAACTAAATGATGTAATAATGTGAAACTAGAAAATTGAATCAGATTATCAATATTATAATATAATCATGCCTGAATAAATGAATGAATGATTATATGTTCTCTTTTGCTTATTGAAAGTGTATTTTCTTGATTGGTATTTTGGTAAAGGGATTTTAAAGATTTATTGATGAATTTTGATCTTTTTATTTTATTATTTATTTACTTGCTTCTTGGGGAAAGAAGTAGATTTCTTTATCTAGGAATGTATTGGGTTACTTTCTGGGCTAGGACACCGAATGTGGATTTTCAGAGATGACTTTTCCTCTTTTTGGTAATTGAACCAGTTACTATTTAAAGGATTAGATCTAATCGAGATGACATTGAAATAGATGGTTATTGTCTAGCAAAACTTATTTATATATATCTTTGCCACACTATTGTGAGACAATCTACTTTTCATTATTTAGAATTGCACATTTAGACATCAGGGTTGCATCAGGTGTTCTCTCCTCTAGTTGTTTCTAGGTAGCTAGACATTTCGTACAGGGTTGGTTTCCTTCGTTTTATGAAGGGATCCAAGGAAGTGTAATTACTTCATGGTTGGGTAGAAAAACACCTGGGCCATGTTTCCCTCTCTCAGCTCGTAGGTGGTGGACCACTTAGTTCATGTGACCAATGAGCAGATTGATTTATTTATTCTTGTTGTACATGATGATTGTAACTTGAAATTGGATGTAATATGGCATGATTGCCCATGGATTTTGTATATTATTTATATTGCTTTTACCTAGATTGAGCATGCAATTTTGTAAGATTTAATGACATATTGATTTATATTTATGAGATGGTTTATTTTACTTGTGGTATTGTAATTAAGAGGATTAATTACACCCTTTTTATCTTTTATATTGTAATTAAGTGGATTAATTACATCTTTTTACTTTAGATATTGTGATGTTGTATTTAAGTGGATTATTTACTTCATTTACTTTTATGATGAAATTGAGGGCTTTACATCAGTTCACCAACTCTAGCAGTGAGCCACCCCATTGGTAGTGAGCCCCTTATTTTGCAGTGAGCATTCTGGAAAGTGAGCCCTAAGGCAGTGAGCCTTGTAAATTTTGATATATCATTTATATTGTGAGCTAACACTCACTGTGGTTTTTCCCTCATTGGGTTTTCCACGTAAAAATATAGTGTCTCATGTGTGAATGTGTTCAAGTTTCTGATTATTTGCTTTCATGGTTAAATCATTATTTAGTGGTTAATGTGTTGATGTTTGAAAGAAGTTAAGTTTTTTCTACAACTGATTCACCCCCCTCTCATTTGTCTGGTGCATTTCAACATGGGATTCCTATTTATCAGACATTGCATCTTTATTTGTAGAGTCTCACATTGATGATTTGGAGGACACATTTGAGGGGTTATCTATTATCTTTGATAATCATGATATCATCACATCTTCAGTGTTTTCATATGCAATTCTCTATCCTTCCTCTCAGAACTGACAGTGATAACTTTAAGAAACCCTCCCTAAAAAAACATATAAAATCATGGCAAATCTTTCATTTTTTTGGAAAAAAAATTAATTTCTATTGGTGAATCTTTCCTCTTTTTTTTTGAAAAAAATATCAATTTTATTGGCAAATTTTTTACATCACTAGAAATTTGTACAAAATCTTGGTGAATCTTGACAAAAAATTGGTAAATGCATTAATTACCATGGCGAATCCTTCTTTTAAAAAAATAAATTCTTATGGAAAAGTAAGGGCCTAAGGGTGGCAGTGATTGACTAGTTTAAGGTGTAGTGCTTGTGTTTATAATTCCTTAATTCCTTAATATTTTAAATCAAACATTGAATATTTTAAATCAGCCCTAAATTATTTTTCACCACCATTGTTTTTAATTTATAATATAATAGTTTGGGTTCTACCCCATGTGTCAAAATGTACTTGTGGAGCTCCAATGCCCATGGGTACTATGATAGGTGAAAAATTCAATGCAAACATAAATGAAAGATAAATCAAAATACAATACAATACAATGTACCTCCCTTTGCACAAACAAATTTGCCTTCACTGATTGAGTGTACTGAAGTGCACTCAACTTCAATTGATTGCTCTTTGCTCTTTGATTATTGTGGATTTTTCAATTAAACAATATAACATTGTGATGAGAATGATAAGATCTAGGATGATTTCTGTAGAGTAATGTTTTATGAAGATGAGAGAGGATCAGAAATGAAGAAGGATGTTCAATTTATAGACTTCCAACAGTGAAGATCAATGGTGGAGAGTGATCAGAGAGATCAATGGCCAGAATTGGTTGAGAGGATGTACATGAATGAGATAGGGACAAGTGTCCTTGTCCTCTCATGCATCAGGGGAGTTAACATATCTGATTGAAGAGTTGACCAAGTTGATTTCTTAGTGAACTCAATTGATTGACTAGTCAACTGAATTGATTGATTAGTTAACTAGACTGACTAACCTGTTAACTGATTTGATTGATTTAGTTAACTAGTTTGATTGATTAGTTATCTAAATTGATTGAGAGTGAAATATGGATGAGAGGGAATAATAGGAAATAAATAAATAAATAATTTAATTTCATGCACATGGATAAATAAATAAAATATTAAATTTTATTTATTTTGAAGAAATGGAATATTAGCTTTAATTAAATAAACAATTTAAATTTATTTAATTATGTGGAGGGAAATTGATTTAATTAAATAATCAAAATTATTTAATTAATATGGAGGATAAATTGATTTAATTAAATAATTAGGATTATTTAATTAACATGGAGGATAAAAATGATGGTGATCAATAGGTGAACTTAATCAAATAATTAAGAATTATTTAGTTAATGAAGTATGACAGATGAAAGCCTAATTTGAGAGCAGGTCAATTTTAGGTGTCTACATTTTGCCCCTCTTTGAGATGGTGTTGCTATGTAACATCATTTCAATGAAGTTTAAAACATAGTGCTATGTTGGATAGAAGAGGATTTTGGTTTAGAAGAACAATATGATTGGATTAGAAATGATGATGCCCCAATCAGGTAGAAGAAGTACTTAGTAGATTAATTAATGGCTTGAATGATTCCCCCTCGAGAGGACAGATGAATTGGAAGAATACGGGTGTGCTCTTGAAATGAATGGATATGAAGATGGAGAACAACATAGAGAAAATGAAGAAGATAAAAGGATGGATGATAGAATGATGGATTTATAAGGAGTAGTTATGCTGACTTGAGTAGAGCAATCCTATAGTTTTATATAGCACTAAACATTATGCACCAAGGTATAAGGACCATGGTGTCGATGGTTTTTGTGCATGAACCTAGCGTAATACAACCTTGTCGAGATGTATAAGGAAGGATACTTAGAGCATTAAAGTCCCAATGCACAGAAGGTATGATATGACTTTAGATACAAAGGATAATGCAAAAAGCTATTCCAACATACACAAGATACGAATATTAGCTAGAAAGATATGGATTTCATACAAATGCAAGATAAAAAAAGATGACACACACAAGAGAGCAAGCAAGCATGCACAAATGATACAAAAATAAATGAGGTATTGCCCCTGTCAAGCTGTAAACTGATGATTGATGGATTGATTGATTTGATTTGATTATAGTGTTGTCATTGTGGGGAACGATATATCCATAGATCAGCACAAGGATATGGGAATGATATATCCTACTAATGATTGACTGATGATGATGATAGTGTTGTTGATGCAGGAGCATCCAGTGGTGTAAGGGCAATCTTGCATCACCCAAAAAGAAGTTAATTCAAAATCATTGTAGTTATTTTCATTTCTTTCCATAATTAATGTTTTTGGTTCCATAATTGCCTGAATAATAATGTAGAACTTTCAGTTTTCCCAAACTGCTAAAAATAGTAAACTGCTATTTTTAGAAAGTTTGCATTTGGGCATGGAATGAAGTCAAAATTTATAGAAAGTTACATAATGGAAATATAAAACCTTTGGCGAAGGAATCACATGAAGATCATTTACGAGCTGAAAGATATTAAAGTTTCCGTTTCCCGAAAAATGCCTGAAAATTATTCAAACTTAGGTTTGAGGCACTAAATGGCCCCGTACAGGCCCAAAAATGGCCAGAACCAGTAGAGCTAGTTTTTAGCACGTAGAGCACTCCGCGAGCTTTCTGATGCATAAAACGGTTCGTCAATCGGAGTCTCGGATCAAAAGTTATGGCTCTCGGAAGTTGACCTAATTTTTGGAGGGAGACGCAAAATTTGAAATTAGGTTGTTGGCCGCCAAAAAGGCTATTAATAACCATTTTTGGGAACCCTGGGCAGTAGGAGAGTTAAGGGGGCAAGTGTAGAGTCAAGAATAGGTAGGAAAATAGAAACCCTAGCTGATTTGGGGGTTACAGAAGGCGGAAGATTCCAGAGCCTGGTGATGGTAGCTGTAGTGTGTTGCAGCCTGTAGAGGACTGATTCCTCTGATTGTAATCAAGCTTCTGTAATGTAATGAGTTGTCCAGATTAATAAAAGAAAGTTCTATTCTCTGTGTTCAATTTCTATTATTGTGTGTTTTATGATTTACCCCCTTCATCAAGTGGTATCAGAGCGAGGGTTCCCAAGTGTGTAGACAGATCGCCGACTGTGAGGCAGTTTGTACTAGGACCTGAGGTTGTGGGTTTGCTGCATAGATCAAGATGCCTCCACGAAGAAATTATGGTGGGAGGAATGCTTTGACAGAAGAGAGTTTTAGAGCCCTACAAAGACAAATCGATGCATTGCAAGAGGAGCTGCGAAGAGGGTTCGAGCCAAGAAGGAGAGAGGAAAGTGAAGATGAAGCTGAAGAAGAGATATCAGAGGAAGAACAAGAAGCTGCGGGAGATCCTCCAGAAGTTAGGTTGTTGAGGGCCATTTTGAAGATCAGAAAGAGGCCCAGGATCGAAGTTTCTACATATTCTGGAGATTTGAATCCAGAACAACTTATTGATTGGATCAATGACATGGAGGAGTATTTTGAGTATGAAGATGTGGAGGACCCAGATTGGGTTAAGTTTGCAAAAACAAAGTTGAAGGGCCATGCCAATATTTGGTGGAAGGAGGTCCAATTAGAGAGGAATAGAAGAGGAAAAGGAAAGATCACCAAATGGGATCAGATGGTGGAGAAACTGAAGAGGCAGTTCATTCCTGTGGACTATGAGATGGAGTTGCTGAAGAAGCTGCAAGGACTAAAGCAAGGTAACAAGTCTGTTAAAGAGTATACAGAAGAGTTTTATAAAATTACTATCAGGACAGGTTATGCAGAGCCCAACAAGGAGAAGGTAGCCCGTTACATTAATGGGTTGAGGCTGAGTATTCAAGAGGAGTTGAGCCTAGTAAGAATGACCACCATCGAAGATGCGTACCAGTTTTCCCTGAAGGTGGAAGAGAAGCTGAATAAAAGATTTGACAGTAAGCAAAGGGGAAGAGGTCAAGGTGGAAGGACTGGTGGAAGACCCTATGGGGGCTGAAATGAAGATGCAAAGAAAAGTGAAGAAGCTGGTACCGGTCGAAATCAGAGAGGTGATAATACCTACCGCTCTCGTGACCAAAACAATGGTGAGCAAAGAGGAAGAGGAAGAGGCAGACCTGGGCAAGGACCTGGAAGAGGAGGTTTCAGAGGAACCTGTTTCCAATGTGGAGAAGAAGGGCATCGAGCATACGAGTGTCCACAACATCAAGGAAGGATGAATAGAAGACCTGAAGGTAATGCATGAGTTGCACATGTGGATGAAGATGCACAGTCTGAGCACTCTGAAGATGCAGAAAGGGGAGAAACCCTAGTTGTCAGAAGAACTTTGTTGAATGAGGAGAAAGAACCCAATTAGAGGAAGAGTTTATTCCGCACAAGGTGCAATGTGAAGGTAAGTGTTGTGATATTATTATTGACAGTGGAAGCACTGATAATCTTGTTTTAGAGTAGATGGTTGACAAGTTGAAGTTGACAAGAAGAAAGCATCCACATCCATATCGGATTGCATGGTTGCAGAAGGACCATAGAGCTTTGGTCAATGAACAATGTTTAGTGAAGTTCAAGATTGGTGACTACTATGATGAGGTGCTGTGTGATATCATACCGATGAATGCATGTCATATGCTGTTGGGGAGGCCGTGGTAGTATGATAAGAGCGCTGTCCATGATGGCCATGCAAACACATATTCCCTAACAAAGGATGGAGTTCATCATAAGTTGAAGCCCTTGAAGGAGGTGGAAGAAAAGGTATGTAGTACTGCCAGAATTTGTTTGGTAGATGGTAGGAAATTTTTGGAGGGTATGAAGCATGAGCGTCATTGCTTTGCATTGATTCCTAAGATTAGTCAAGAGAAATGTGAAGATGTACCAGCAGAAGTTTTAGATATGTTGGAAGAGTTCCAGGACATTATCTCTGATAATGTACCAGAAGGTTTACCACTAGTAAGGAAGATAAGTCATCAAATAGATTTGATACTAGGAGCTAGTTTGCCAAACAAGGCAGCCCATAGAATAACCCCTGCAGAGAATGAAGAGCTGAACAGACAAGTTCAGGAGTTGTTGAGGAAGGGACTGATAAGGGAGAGCCTAAGTCCATGTGCGGTACCTACAGTACTAGCACCAAAGAAAGCTGGAGAATGGAGGATGTGTACAGACTCTCGAGCCATCAATAAGATAATGATCAAGTATAGATTTCCATTGCCAAGAATGGATGACATCATGGACTGTTTGAGTGGAGCCAAGTACTTCACAAAAATTGACCTGAAGAGTGGGTATCACCAAATCCGTATCAGAGAAGGGGATGAATGGAAGATAGCCTTCAAGACAAAGGAAGGTTTGTATGAGTGGTTAGTCATGCCATTTGGGCTAACCAATGCACTGAGCACATTCATGCGGCTCATGAATGAGGTACTAAAATAATTATTGGGAAGTTTTGTTATTGTTTATTTGGATGATATTTTGATTTTCAGTAAGACTTGGGATGAGCATTTGATGCATATCAGAAGAGTTCTAGAGAAGTTGAGGGAGGAGAAGTTGCTGATTAATCTGAAGAAATGTAGTTTTGCAAAGAAAGAGTTGGTATACCTGGGATTTGTTGTCTCAGAGGAAGGTCTTAAGATGGACCCAGAAAAGGTAAGGGCTATCATTGAATGGCCTACACCAAGGAGTGCAACGGAGGTAAGATCTTTTCATGGTTTGGCAAGTTTTTATAGGAAGTTTATCAGGAATTTTAGTAGCATTTGTGCACCCCTCACTGAGACAATGAGAGGGGATAGAAAAGAGTTTAGATGGACTAAAGGAGCAGACAAGAGCTTTGATACATTGAAGCAGAAAGTTGTAGAACAACCTATTTTGGCACTTCCAGATTTCAATAAGGTATTTCAGGTAGATTGTGATGCTAGTGGTAGTGGTATAGGAGCTGTTTTGAGCCAAGAAGGTAAGCCCATTGCCTATTTTAGTGAGAAGCTTAATGATGCCAAGAAAAAGTATTCTGTTTATGATCAGGAATTTTATGCAATAGTTCAGGCTTTGAAGAAATGGAGACATTATTTGTTGCCAAAAGAGTTTGTTTTATATACTGATCATCAGGCTTTGCAGTATCTTAATAGTCAAGGGAAGTTGAACCAAAGGTACTTAAAATGCGTTGAGTTTTTGCAGAGTTATACCTTTGTTTTGAAGCACAGGAGTGGGAAGTCCAACAGAGTTGTAGATGCCTTGAGCAGAAGGCAAAATTTGTTGACAGAAATGAAGATAGAGGTTGTTGGGTTCGATGAGCTCAAAAATTTGTATCCTGAAGATCTAGATTTTGTAGAGGCTTGGAAAGCTTGTCTGGAGCCTGTTACTTTGGATAGGATAAAATAGTTGGATTTCATAATCCAAGATGGCATGTTGTTTAGAGGAAGCCAGTTGTGCATTCTGAGGAGTTCCATGAGAGAGAACTTGATTAAGGACAAGCATAGTGGAGGATTGGCTGGACACTTTGGTCAAGATAAGACCATTTCTATTGTTCGTGAAAATTATTATTGGCCACAGTTGCAGCAAGATGTGAGGAAGTTTGTGCAGAGTTGCAGAGTATGTCAGATGGCAAAAGGAACAAGTCAAAATATAGGATTGTATCAACCATTACCTGTACCAGAGAAGCCATGGGATGATATTAGTATGGATTTTGTTCTTGGTTTACCAAGGACACAGAGAGGGCATGATTCTATTTTTGTGGTGGTGGACAGATTCTCAAAGATGGCACATTTTATTCCTTGTAAGAAGACTAATGATGCTGTTCATATTACAGAGTTATTTTTCAGGGAAGTGGTGAGACTACATGGTCTACCAAAGAGCATAGTTTCAGATCGAGATACCAAGTTTGTTGGTTATTTCTGGAGGACATTGTGGAAGAAGTTGAAGACAAATTTGAAGTTTAGTTCTGCACACCATCCACAGACTGATGGACAAACTGAAGTGGTGAATAGGAGTTTGGGTAACCTGCTACGATGCTTAGTAGGAGATAAGCCTAAGGGATGGGACTTGATTTTACCACAGGCAGAATTTGCTTACAACAATTCTGTCAATAGGAGTACTGGTAAATCACCATTCCAAATTGTATATGGGAATAGCCCAAGAAATGCTTCTGAGTTAAGGAAGCTGGACAACGGAGAAAAGACAAGTGCTGAAGCTGAAGACTTTGCAGAACATCTAAAGAATTTGCATGAAGAGGTGAGAAAGCACATTAATAAAATGAATATTCAGTACAAGGCTAAGGCAGATCAGAAGAGGAGATATAAGGAATTCCAGGTAGGAGATGAAGTCATGGTTCACTTGAGAAAAGAAAGGTTCCCAATTGGAACATACAATAAGTTGAAAATGAAGAAATTTGGACCATGCAAAATTTTGAAGAAACATGAATCAGGAAATGCATATGAGGTAGAGCTACCGAGTGGGATCAATATTTCCCTTGTTTTCAACATTACTGATTTATCAGAATATCATGAAGGTGGAACGGAGGATGGACCAATAGAAGAACAGTGGAGTATTCCGGCATCTACTTCAACAGAGGAGATAGAAGAGATCTTGGATAGCCGTGTGGGAAGAAGTACTCGGAATAAGCAATATGAAGAATATTTGGTAAAATGGAAAGGAAGGCCTGTTGAAGATTCTTCTTGGTTGTCTAAGGCAGAGGTTGACCGTTTGGGTTTTCCTCATGCAAACACATAAGACGTGACAGGGTCACTTCTCAAATTACCCTGGGTGTCTGATGCAGGAGCATCCAGTGGTGTAAGGGCAATCTTGCATCACCCAAAAAGAAGTTAATTCAAAATCATTGTAGTTGTTTTCATTTCTTTCCATAATTAGTGTTTTTGGTTCCATAATCGCCTGAATAATAATGTAGAACTTTCAGTTTTCCCAAACTGCTAAAAATAGTAAACTACTATTTTTAGAAAGTTTGCATTTGGGCACGAAATGAAGTCAAAATTTACAGAAAGTTACATAATGGAAATATAAGACCTTTGGTGAAGGAATCACATGAAGATCATTTACGAGCTGAAAGATATTAAAGTTTTCGTTTCCTGAAAAATACCTGAAAATTATTCAAACTCAGGTTTGAGGCACTAAACGGCCCCGTACGGGCCCAAAAATGGCTGAAACTGGCAGAGATGGTTCTTAGCACGTAGAGCACTCTGCGAGCTTTCTGATGCATAAAATAGTTCATCAATCAGAGTCCTGGGTCAAAAGTTATGGCTCCCAGAAGTTGACCTATTTTTTGGAGGGAGATGCAAAATTTGAAATTAGGTTGTTGGCCGCCAAAAAGGCTATTAATAACCATTTTTGGGAACCCTGGGCAATAGGAGAGTTAAGGGGGCAAGTGTAGAGTCAAGAATAGGCAGGAAAACAAAAACCCTAGCTGATTTGGGGGTTACAGAAGGCGGAAGATTCCAGAGCCTGGTGATCGTAGCTGTAGTGTGTTGCAGCCTGTAGAGGACTGATTCCTCTGATTGTAATCAAGCTTTTGTAATGTAATGAGTTGCCCAGATCAATAAAAGAAAGTTCTATTCTCTGTGTTCAATTTCTATTATTGTGTGTTTTATGATTTACCCCTTCATCAGTTGTCATTATGGGGAACGATATATCCCTAGATCAACACAAGGATGTAGGAACGATATATCCCATTGATGATTGAATGATGATGATGATAGTGTTGTCATTATGGGGAATGATATATCTCTAGATTGACACAAGGATGTGGGAACGATATATCCCACCAGGCGTGCCAAAATGTGATAAGTGAAAAATGCAATGGTTTGTTTTAAGCCCAAATCAAAATGTGATTTTAAACACTTGGTTATTTAATAAATGAAAAGACAAAAGTTGTGTTGAGTGCACTTGGATCTGATGCTAAAGCTGATGCAGATGTTGTGCAACACCTTATGTCGTCACAGATTCCACTAAAACAAAACAGAACAATGAAACTTGCAACCCCACTTGTTAGGTGAAAAATGAGTAATCTAGAAAATTTCTGAGAAAGATGATTAGTGACAGCAAAATGGATAGTATGATCAGATTCTAGACGAAATTCTATGCTATTTTAAAAAATATTTCACAAAATTTTGTTAAGAAATACAAAAGTTATGGCGATTTTAAGTTTGCAAAGACGGGTTGACTTTGACCGATTATACCTAAAAAATTTGATCAAATTTGCTGATGAAAGTTGTACCACTGAAAAGTACATCGAATCAACTTTCCAATGACTATACTTTTGTACAATTCTGATATGATTTACCCAAGTTGTCCAAAAAAGAAAAAAATGCCCTATTTTGGCATGTAGAGGGCAATGGAGGCAGTCTGGTGGTTTAGCTAACCCCTAGCAGTTAGGGCATTGTTTGGTCACATGTATTGTTTAATGCTGACTAGTAAGTTTTTTGTTAAGGGTTTTTTTAAAATATTTTTTTATTTATTTTAAAAGTCTAAAATTTAAAATTAAAAGTTAAAAAAATAAAGTTTAAACTTAAAAGTTTAAAACTTTATTAAGTTTTTAAAGAAAGAGCATTGCCCCATGAACTTAAAAGTTTAGTTTTATGTTTTAAAAAAGGAAAGCATTGCCAGGGACAGCTTGCGTAGGCTCGCAGCTTTTAAAACCCTCTTTTTGGCTTTGTTTTTTGGTCTTTTTTTTTTCTTTTTCTTTTTTTCTTTTTTCATTTTTTGATTTTGATTTTTGCTTTTTAAAAACAAAAATTTTATAAAAAAAATTATATTTTTTCCCTGTACCTGCACAATGATGCCTCGGGATGCGTGCCATGGGCAATGTTTTTTTGCCTCACTTTTACCTGCACCGAAATAGGTTGAATTGTATGTTTTTCTTCGCCTACTGATACTTCTGGATGCAACCATGACCTCTATTTTTGCCCAGCAAGCTTCCTTTAAAATTCACATTCAAAGCTCTCTTAAAAACAAAGAGTTAAACTTGTGAAATCAACTAAAAATTCCACAAAAAATGATATTAGAACAAGACCAAGTGGTCCCATCGGGTGTGCCAAAAATGTGATAGGTGAAAAATGCAATGCAAACATGAACAAAAGATAAATCAAAATACAATACAATGTACCTCCCTTTGCACAAACAAATTTTCCGTCACTGATTGAGCGTACTGAAGTGCACCCAACTTCAATCAATTGCTCTTTGCTCTTTGATTATTGTGGATCACTCAATTAAACAACATAACGTTGTGATGAGAATGATAAGATCTAGGATGATTTCTATAGAGTAATATTCTATGAAGATGAGAGAGGATCATAAATGAAGGATGTTCAATTTATAGACTTCCAACAGTGAAGATGAATGGTGGAGAGTGATCAGATAGATCAATGGTCAGAATTGGTTGAGAGGATGTGCACGAATGACAGAGGGACAAGTATCATTGCCCTCTCATGCATCAGGGGAGTTAACAGATTTGATTGAAGAGTTGACTGAGTTGATTGCTTAGTGAACTCAATTGATTGACTAGTCAATTGAATTGATTGATTAGTTAGCTAGATTGACTAACCTGTTAATTGATTTAATTGATTTAATTAACTCTTTTGATTGATTAGTTATCTAAATTGATTAAGAGTGAAATATGGATGAGAGGGAATAATAGAAAATTAAATAAATAAAATATTTAATTTCATGCACATGGATAAATAAATAAAATATTAAATTTTATTTATTTTGAAGAAATAGAATATTAGCTTTAATTAAATAAATAATTTAAATTTATTTAGTTAATGTGTGGAGGGAAATTGATTCAATTAAATAATCAGGATTATTTAATTAACATGGAGGATAAAAATGATGGTGATTGATAGATGAACTTAATCAAACAATTAAGAATTATTTAATTAATGAAGTATGACAGATGAAAGCCCAATTTGAGAACATGTCAATTTACGTGTCTACAGGGACTAAAATTGCATTTGAGCCATTGATCTCCATTAAGATCAATGACCCAAGTACAACTTTAGGCCCCATGGGCATTGGAGCTCTACGGGTACATTTTGGCCCATGAAATTTAACCCTAGCTATTAGATTATAAATTGAGATCAATAATCTAAATACAATTTCAGGCTTGATGGGCATTGGAGCTCCATGGGTACTTTTTAACCCATTGAATACAACCCCAACCGTTATATTATAAATAAAATCAATGGTAGGGATTAAAAATTGGTGATATGGCTCTAATGTAATCAATGATTATATAATATTATTGGCAAATTAATTTCATTTTCTACTATAACTTATAATATTTAGGTGAATCTTATCTAATCAAGTATCAAATATTGTGGCAAATTTTTGAGTTTAAAAGTTTAATAAAATAAGTGTTCTGGCAATTTAACCAAGACTAAAATAGAATTTTGTAAAAATGTGGCGATTCAGGTCACCTTATAGTTTGTACTATTGGCCAAATTTTGAATCTTCAATTTCAACTATTAGCCAATTGGCGATATTAGCCACTAAAAAAATCACTGTCTCCTGGTTTTACTTTCTTGATTGAATATTCCATTCCTAATTTAGAGAATACATCATTTTCCAACATGAGGACATCATAGTTGTATTTTGAGGAACACATATTGATTTGGATTCCCTTTTCATCCTTGTTTTGGGAGTTGCTTCTGTGTATGAGGAAAATCGATTATGAAAACTACTAACAAATCAAAAACCCATAACATAAAGAGAATTAATCTAAATAAAAACCATTGTCAATAAATCAAATGAAATAAGAAAGATTTTACCTAGATTATGTTGTTCTCTTTGTTTCGAATGTGGATTGCTCAATAGTGCTGCGAAACCATGTTTGCAACAAGCAAGTGTAGGTGCTCAAAGATCAATGTCAAAAGATCGTAAAGTTGCTTAATCGATGCGATGTATGCTCAAAGCACTGTAAAGGATGCCTGAGAATAAGTGATCAAAGAGGATTTGTGAAGGAGATGAGGGGGTTTATATAGGTTTCAATAGAGACCGATCAATGGTCCAGATGATTCAGAAGAATCAACGGAGGAGATAAATCAAATAACCATGATGAATGCGCACACAACATGTGTCACTCCAACAAGATATTTTTATTAAGATATGATGAAAATAATATTAATTGAATAGATAACTCAACTAGTAATTTTGCCTTTTTTAGAGTTCTAAAAATAAGACTGATTGTGCACATGAGTTAACAAGATATTTTAAGAGGAATTGGAAGATAACTGAAATTAAATAAATAAATTTATTTAATTAATTGTGCATGATAGAGGAATATGAAGATTATAAATAAAATATTTGATTTTATTTATTTTTAGAGGATTGAGATAATTTAAATAAATTTGCATGATTTATTTAAATTTAGAAGAATAATTGATTTAATTAAATAATGTAAATTATTTAATTGTAGATAAGAGAGGATTTGTGATGAATTAATTAAATAATTGGATTTATTTAATTAATATAGACTTGAAATTTGAAAGAGGATAATGATTTAATTAAATAATTAAAATTATTTAATTTTGGAAGAATAAGGTTGATTTTGTTGAAATTAATTAAATAAATACAATTTATTCAATTAATGTTGAATTTTAGAATTTTGAAAGAATTTGATGAAATTAATTAAATAATTGGATTATTCAATTAATGCTGAAAGGTAGGTGATGCTCCAGATTAGATGAAATGCAAGTGATTCGAAGACATGGTCATTTTAGGGTGTCTATGTACAACTTCTATATCGACCATTGGATTTGTTTCTTCCCAAGGGGAGAAATGTTGTTTCCAGACATTGGATTATATTTTATTTTCAAGAACTATTTGGCATAGGAGCTACTTCTTTGTGGGGGGATCTACCATTTCATTCCTTCTCTCCTATTGGGGGTATTTGATTGTATATTTGTGATAGAAGTAGTGCTTGAGGGGTCATGTTGAGTCCTCCTACTATCACTTCTTCTTTGACTTTGTTTTCTCTCTTTTGGAGAGGGATTTTTCCAATAGGTTTTTCTCCTTTAATCCATTTGTGAGATATTTTTTGTACATGGGTACCTAACATGGTATAGTAGCCAGGAGCCATCATCATCCATCATCACATCATTTGCATTTGTCTACTTCTTCCTAAGTTGCACTTAAGGGGGGTTGTTGGTGTGAACATGGTTATTACCTATCCAATTTACCCCTTGTAGTGTGAAGTAGGCACCATTATCTAACTAGTCATTAGTTAGACCTATTCACATGTGTTCACATGTTAAGTTTACTTAGGATAAGTCTAGATAATCCTACACATGTGATCTTATCAACTAGTTGGAATTTTATCCTCTAGTTGTCTCATGTCATAGGATTAAGATACTTGTCATATGACTACTTCATCCTACTTTTCATCCTTGTCTTTATAAGCAAGGAATATCATGTGCATTTTATCAATTTTGTATTCATTGATAGAATACAATTATTCTCTCATTTGATCTCTCTTGTAGTTTCATGAAGTTCTAGATCTTGGGTGGCTACCATCATAGCCAACTCTTACAAAGATCATAACCCATAATTTTCTTGACAAAGCGTAGTAGCTCCCCTTATTAAAGAATTCACCAAATAGTAGCATTCTTCCTTGCAAATTCTAATGCTAAAGGCTCCACCCTACACCTATCTCCTCCCATGGCTTTACCTCTATAAAATTTCCAACTCCCCTATATTTCATTCTATTACTCACCACCTCAGTGAGAACCCAAACTATTCTTAAACCATGATTGTCAAATTCACTTCCCAAGGAATGAAAAATCACTACATTCCTAGGAATGAATATGTTGTACTTAACAATAATTAACTTGTAATGGATGTAGATAAATGATAAAAAAGAGCTCTTTTCATGCTACAAAAAAGACAAGAGACACCCACATGGAAATTCTCTCCCTGTCATCATTATACATTTCAAAATCTTTCCTCTTAAATCTCTTCTTCAAAAACATCATTTTATAATTAGAACTGATACCTATAGAAATTATAAAATTATAACTTCTAACCATTTATAAACCCCTTGCATCTTGTTGCCTTGAAATTTTTACTCTCCTAAAGAGAGAAAACATAAAGAGACTCTTTCACACTAAAACAAGTTTTGAACCACATCTAGGAGGTCCTTAGAATTATTTGATTTCTAAAATTCATAATTCTCTACCCCTTTATTGGTAAACTAATCCAAACTCTTATTTCCTTCTCTATAGACAAGTAGATACCCTTTAAAAAGATTGAAGAGTATTAATTCAATTCAAGATAATATTCTTGATGGTCCAACTAGGATTATTCTTCTTCCTTGAGCAAGTAATTATATTAAAGGAATCCCCTTCAATTATAATGTGGGTAGCCTTGATTTTTTTTCTACTTCAACTCCCTATGAAAGAAGTACATCACACCATTTATCTTCTAACAATTTAAGTTTTTGTTCTTCAACTTTTTGGTTGGCTAGTTTTTTTCCATTTTTCATCTTTTCATAGTAGTCATATGTAAATGGTAGCATTATTTTAATATCTTTCAATGAATTTACATGTGACATAGATACAAATGTCAATCTCATTCTTTCTTTCTGTCCTATGCCAACCATGGCTTTTGAAAGAGTTAAACCTTGTGATTTGTGTATTATCAATGCCCAAGCCAATCATAAAGGTATTTGGATTGTGTTGCCTCTTTGTATTGGTGTAATTGGAATTGTATATAGAATTTAATCTTCAAATGGTATCCCTAAGTAACAATTTTTGTATATTATATTTCGAACATAGCCAAGAGCTGCATTTACGAGACTTGCTTCTATCCAGAGATTGGAAGTTAACATGATACTTGCATCCTTAGCAATTAATAACTCAACATCAATTTCATCATTTTGACCTCCTTCTGGTGCATTGACATTACCAACTTTTGTTGCAATACTACATGCAATAGGTTTTTTCAATGAATATTATTGTCAAAATTTTCATTGGTTGCTGGGTCTATGCCAACATTGGTTCTTGTCATTAATAATTTCCAGTCATCAATAGTTGGATTTACATCTCTTAGATTTGTGATAAGTTGGTGAAACATTTGTTGGCCATTGCTTTCTCCTTCTTATCTAAAAATCTTATCCAAAGTAAAAACTATGATAAATTCTTCCCATAGTAGTTTAACACATATTTTACTATGATATGGTGTTTTATTATTGACATCAAGTAATTGTCCCAAATCGCCAACCAGAATCATAGAGATACCTACAAAACATTTGAAACTCATTGTTTTGATGAGTGTGTAGTATTAATGCATAAACTTTATAGTAATGAAGTATATGAATTAAAATAATAAATATCTATTGTTTAAGTTAACATGATAGATATACCTCTAAAACTCATGTTTACATTTTTTGGAAATGCTTGACAAAGTTGAGAGTCTATGTTTTGTAGAAAATGTTGTCCAATGAAGCTCATTTCATCAATGAATATGTATTTGATGTTCTGAATATCTTCTTGGAAACTTGTAAGTCTTGCTCCTTCTAATGGAGCAAAATCTAAGATTGGAATTTGGAGTTTTGAATGGATTGTTGAGGCTTTGATATTAAATCGTACAACTCTAGTTGGTGCAAGTAATAGAAGTGGACAATGCCCTAGGAATGTTGCATCTTCAAGAGCTTTAGAATGACAACAATTAGATATGATTTTTTTTTGAGAAAAAGTGGCAAAGCCACTAAAATATATTAAGATTTATATGAGAGAAAATTACAAAAAGCCTAATTCTACGAGGCATACCGGCAGGAAAGAATCAAGCAAAGAAAACCTCCGGTTATAGCCTTTAAAACAACCTAACTATTACAAAAAATGACTCATAAATAGAGCCTGACCATATATAATTTGAGGATATTACAAAATTGACCTCTTTGTCAAAAAATGCTATTACAATGGTCTTAAGACAAGTTGACCATGAATTTCACAAGATACAGCCCAAGTACATCATATGCAAAAACACCCAAAAAGGAAAAAACTTTTAGTTGTCAGCTAATAATCCTTCAATAATGAAACCATGCTGTCGAAGGTTTGCTTCATCTTCTTCCACCAGCTGAAGAGGTGGTGGAGGGGGATTATAATGCAGAAGAAAAGAAAGGGCATTGAAAACCTCTAAGGCATCTTCTACCAACTGTCTTCCCAGCTCTCTTCTATGACAATGAATGCAATTATGGAAAGACACAACACAATTATTTTGGAGGCCGTGCAACATAGAACTAAAAAGACAATGAAGGGCATCATAGATATGATTTTCTTATTCCTACTGTTCCTTGAATAATCATGCATAATGACAATATATTTTGACACTAATGATAATCTGTCATAATACTATCAATTATTCTTTTGTTTAACACCCAAGGTTCCATAATTTATATTGTGTGGTATACCATCATCTATTAGAAGCTCATTATCTTTCACCATGCTTATTAATTTTATTGTTTTATTTGTGTAATCTTCACCTCAATATTCATTAGACCATGACTTGTTTATCTATCATTATCTCTTCTTCCCAACATATCTATTTTAGTCACTTCCATAATTTGGCTACAATGTAGCCTAGATATAATTTTCCACTCATGCTCTGTTGTGTTTTGTTGAATAGGTTCATTATCTTCAATTTTAGAATCACTACTACTATTTCTAACATTTTTTGGATTATTTGTTCATTCCACATGCCAAGGATTATAATTGAATGACTCTCAATTTGATACTATTGCATCATTATGAAGTTCAATATCTCTTTCTATATTATGAAATAGATTATATAGTAATAACTCAAACTAACAAAAGTCAATCCATTTATCTAATTCACGTGCAGGGATGGATACAAACATTGGGAATACTCTTACAATAGTTGCACTACCCCTTTCCTCCCATTTGTTATCTCTTTTAACCTTAGATTATATGTCCAGGATTTAGTTGCATCAATAAGTAAATACTTTCATGGAAAAGACATGTTCTCGTATCCATCAATGAAAGATTTTGTATGTTCTTCATTGTCATATTCACCATTTTTAGCTACAAGTTTGAATACCTCATGTGAAACATTGAGATTGATAATTTTTTTGTTACTCTCTACTGATGGAAGTTCCAACAACATGTGGCATGTTTCTTGTGCCCCAATGTCTCTTTCTATAGATTTTTAGTTAGAAGCTTCCTATGTTATCTTGTAGCTAATTCATCAAGGTTCTCAATGTATACAAGATACATCAACATTGATGATAAGTTCCTAAATTATTCCATGCTTTTGCTACATACTTGGTAATGTACTTGATACAACATGCTTACGAAGAATAGGTTGCCAACCTACATTTGCTCTCCATAGTTGTAATATGTAGCAATTGTATATTTACTCTATCATCATTTCTTGCAGGCACAAACTTTTTTCACTTGTCTTTGAGTCTTCATATAATTTTGATTCGTCAAGATTCAATGGAGAAGGAGCATTATACCTGTAAGTAATAATACATTTATAATAGTTATTACCACACATATTATATTAAATTTAAATTATAATAATATGAATGATTGAAAATCTTACCTACAAACCATTCATCCCCTTTTCTTACGTAGGCATGTACCCTCTCTACACATTGCATGTCATCCTACACAATTAAGGATCTCTTCATAGTCATGTTAAAAATGTACTTGTGTAAGTTGTCTTGTATTTCAAAGACATGGATGCTGTACAAAATTCTGTAATGCATATTATTCAAAAAGATAAGAATTTATTAGTTACATAGGAAATTTAACTCCATATAAGAAATTTATTAGTTACATAAGAATTTCCTATTCATTATTCAAATAGGAAATTTATATATAACATATAGATTTCAGAAGGATTGATGACATACCTGTATGTCATGTTGATGTGGATCTTCTCAAGGATTCCATGTATGAACAATATAATGAAAATATTTCTTTGCACTTTTTTTTATTCTTGATCACTTGTCCAATCAAGGTTGTCCATATTTGGCGTTCCATCTAACCATAAGAATCCATGCATGTGTAGTGAACCTCTACATTGTCATTAATATATAGACCAATAATTTTTGACTTTCATTCCTTTTTGTAGTATCTCTTTTGAAAAAATATATATTGTAGGTGCATGTAGTGTGCCACTATATGAGGATAATCAATAATATTCTATTATTTCCATTTTTAGGTTTCTTGTAGATTTGTTGATGGTCTTCTTGGAATTAGTGTATGTAGATTAAGCTAATACATATTTGTTGTTGTAGACACCCAAAAATGACCATATCATTGCATCACTTGCATTTTCATCAAATCTGTTTAATCACCTGCATTTCAACGTTAATTAAATATTCTAATTATTTAATTAATTTCATCAAATTCTTCTAAAACTCCTAAATTCGACATTAATTGAATAAATTCTATTTATTTAATTAATTTCATCAAAATCAACTTTATTCTTCCAAAATTAAATAATTTTTATTATTTAATTAAAATCATTATCTTCTTCTAGAATTCAAATCTATGTCAATTGAATAAATTAATTATTTAATTAATTTATCGTTTAAAATCCTCATATCTATAATTAAATAATTCTACATTATTTAATTAAATCAATTGTTCTTCCAAATTTAAATAAATCATTCAAATTTATTTAAATTGAATCTCAATCTCTAAAAATAAAATATAATCAAATATTTTATTTATTCTTCTAATCATGCACAAACAATTAAATAAATTTATTTATTTAATTTGATTTTTTTGTCTTTCGATTCCTCTAAAAATAAATCTTGTTCATCACACACACAAAATTAAATAATTTATTATTTAATTTATTTCAAATCATGCAAAAAGCAAATTACAAGTTGAGTTAATTGACTTAATCAATCTTGTTTTTATCAACAACTCTTAAATTAGAAAATAAATTATTCTAATTTATGAAATCAAATCCTATCTTTATCAAAAAACAATTAACTCAAACAAAAATACCTTTTTGGAGTGACAAATTTCAGGTGCACATTCATCATGAATTCTAGATTTATCTCCTCCATTGATTCTATTGAATTTTCTGGACCGTTGATCGATTTTCATTGAAACCTATATAAACCCCCTCATTTCCATAACAAATCTTCTTCGATCATTTAGCTATTGAGCACTCTTCGATCATTGAATCTCTTTGATCATTTATTCTCAGGCATCCTTTACGGCGCATTGAGCAATCATTGCATCATTGAGCACCCTTGAGCACTTCTACCTTTCTTGAGCACAAACACAATCTACATCCGCTTGTTGCAAACATGGTTTCACAATTTGAAGAGCAATCTACATTTGACCAAGAGATCCAAACAATCTAGGTGATAGCTTGTTTGTTCATAATTTGATTTATTCATTAATTTGGTTATTGCTTAGATAGATTTTTTGATGTTATGGGTAATTGAGTTGTTATTATCATTACTTTTTGATCTTATCATTCAACCTCTCAATTTTTCCTATACACATTCTGTCACGCCCAGTGGGACCCACTAACCTTACTTTTATCTAGATTTTTTTTTTTGAAGCTAGGTACGGAAAAATGCAAACACAACATAGATATGAAGATCCTTATTCACTAGTTTGAAAGAATAGGCGTTGAATATTCAAACAATGTAACCTTAGCTCAAAATATTTTTGGGTTTTGTCGAAAGCATCGAAATCCTATTTGGATATCTCTTATTTTTTCAACAGGTGCACGGATTTTGAGAAAAATAGATCACAAATTTGCATCCCTATTTTTAGCCCATGCTTGATTTTTTTTTCTTTTTCAGAGAAAGTTTGTGAAATTAGGCATATCTATGTAACCTTAGCTCAAAAGATTTATGGGTTCTGTCGGTAGCATTGAAATCCTATCTAGGTATCACTTATTTTTTCCAAAAAGTGCACATATTTTGAGAAAATAAATCACAAATTTGTGTCCCTATTTTTAGCCTATGCTTGCTTTTTTTTACTTTTTCAGAGCAGTTTCACGAAATCGGGCATATCTTTTGCATACGGAGTCAGATATTCGTGAAAGTAGCAGCGTTGGAAAGGTGCTTCTCCCAAATTTTTTATGGTGAAAGAATTTTTAGGTAATTTTATCAGATTTATCAGGTACACTTAGTCAAAGTCAACCCTTCTTTGCAAACTTCAAACGATCGTAACTTGTGCAAAATATATTCAATTTTCACGATTTTTTTTGAAATTGCATTGTATTTTGTATAGAATTTGATCATAATATCCAATCTGTTGTACCTAATCATTATTATCATTTTTTTTGGTAGATTTCTCATTTTTCACCTAACAAGTTAAGCGCTTTTGGTTCAATTGATTTTATACTAACTATTGAGTTTTTGGTGAAACTAATCAACTTTTTGCAGCCTCTTATTACTCAAATAGAGAAAATGGGTTTTCCTAACATGTTCATGTAGGATAAGCGTTGAAGGGTTGAAAACCTATCACACTAAGTCTTAGAAACATATTGCTTTCTTAAGGGACAATTAAACAATCATCTTTTGTAAAATCTTAGGAACGAATTGCTTTCTTAAGGGATAATTGAATAATCATCTTTTGCAAAATCTTAGGAATAAATTGCTTTCTTAAGGGACAATTGAACAAATCATATTTTCAATCTAAGTCTTTGGAACATTTTGCTTTCTTAAGGGACAAAACATTTTTTTTGCAATCTAAGTCTTAGGAACGTATTGCTTTCTTAAAGGACAATGAACATGAATGCAAAAACACTTCAATTTTCTAAGGGACAATGGAGATGAATGGAAAACACTTTGATTTCATAAGGGACAATTGATAACTACAATTGTGTGTGTTCCTAATCTAGTTGCACCTTTTTTTTCTCATAACGGGACAATTGAACCTTTATTTGACGTGCTTGAACTTCAATTTTAGTTATTCCTTTAGAAGGGCCTACTTTTGGATTGCACTTCATCCAAAAGGGATGAACCTAAGTCAAGTTTTCCTTTGAACCGCTATATGAGAGGGATAAGGTAAAAGCCAAGTCCTAACCAGCACCAGCCTTACCTTATGGTGCCAAATTGAAAAGAGGTGTACTAACAATTTGTGGAAATGATTTTCACATTGTGTGAAGTGTTTGATACTCTTAGTAGGATTGGTCAAAGATTTTAGTAGCTTGTCACATTGATCATAAGGCGTTGGTCCCTCAAAGCTACTAAGAACCTTCTAGATAGTGACTACCCGATTCACCTCTGAATGTTGTGGTAATCATTAGTGCAAGGGGAATCGATTCAAACCCCCAAGATACTCACCATTTCCTCCCTTGAGAAGAGATAGTATTCCCTTAGCCTTAAATCTCTTGTGACCTACTTGAGCTTTTTGAGGGGAGGGTGAGATATCCCTACCTATCATCTCTCGCAAAGATACAAATGTATGACACTTATATGGAATGACATTTGGTCGACGAAGAATTAAGTTGTGAGCTGATCTACCACAATGAAACCATGTCTCTAGGGATAAAAAGTACTTAAATTGTTTGCAATTATCTAATACCCGTGGAAACATTGGGCTTTTTGTGAGCCTTGAACATACACTATCTGTTGTGTCAATCCTTTTTTGGTACTTTATTTGATGTGTTTTCTCTTGCCAAAGCAAATCCAATCAAAATCAAACCCAAATCAATCAAAATTTGCCTTATAAACATCATTGACACTACTTCAATGCTTTTGGTATAATAGTAGCTCGCCTTTGGTAGTGTAGTCTAGCACCTTTGGCATAACAGTTCAGCACCCCTGGCAGAATAGTCCAACGACTTTGGTAACACAGTAACTCACCTTTGGTAACATAGTCCTGTACCTTTGGTAAATAGTCTAGCACCTTTGGTCCAGATAACTGTTCATCAAACTACCTCAGCGAAATCCCAGAAACATCTCAAACATATTATCCTAGTGCATCCCATGGTAACCACTAGACTCCAACAATCTATGAAAGCTAAACAAGTTGTCCCAAGGAAGTGCAAATCACTTCCTCATACACCTCAACCAAGCCAATCCAACGTGACTCCAAAGGGTATTCCAAAACACCAATGGAAAGACTAACCAACTCTCAAAACAAATCGCAACATGACCAACCAACCAATCCTCAAGAAGGTAATGTCCCTTTGGTAGATGTAACTCAATTCACTATCGGCATGCCTCATGATTTTGTTACACCCAGTTATACCATGGTTCAAGTCCCATCTCAAGAAGAGCGACACTTTGAAGAAGGTCAATCTTCTCAAGAAGATAGACAAGACCTTGATGAAATCATGCAAGATCCTAGAGCCATAGGTGCCTTTGACAAAATCCTTAGTCAAAACCAAGATCATTTCTTTCGCTTACTAGCAGAACAAGGAGCTAAATTACCTCAAGATTTTGATCTATCCAATCTTAAAGAGCAAAACAAAACCCATAACACTATAACTGCACTCCAAACTATGTCAACCGTGACCACTCCCATACCCAAACAAAGATCACAAGGGAGAATGCCTACACCTTTTGCCGCTTAATATGAGAATCCTCTTTATCAAAATCCAATGGCAAAGAGACCCGTATCACCACTGATGACTCCTATAGATACCCCATCATGAGAAGGTTTCCCACTAAATTACAATCTGGGAAACACTTATGTAGCCATGCAACAAGGTTCTTAACAAACACCACCCCCAACATCATCAACCCTCCGTATCATGAACCCAAACAATGTCATGCAACCCCAACCATCACAAAATGTCAACACAACCTATGTCCCTCCATCACAACATTCTTCTACACTCAATCATACATATCCCCATCTTAGTCAACCCCAACCATCACAAAACCCATCTACCTATGTCACTCCACCACAATGATCATCTACACTAAACTTTTTCAACACATATCTCAATCAACCCCAACCATCACAAAACCCATCTACCTATATCCCCCCACCACAACGATCTTCCACTCTCAACCTAACCCACACCTATCTCAACCCTCAAAAATCTTAAAACCAAACTTTCTATGGCTATACTCCACCATCACAACCAAACCCAACAAACTTTAGCTTTCCTCCACATAATTCTTTCTTCACACCACCTCCACAATACCAATGACAAAACTCTTATGTACAACCATCACAAATCCTACATTCTTACCTAGCACCACCCCCACCTCCTCAAAATCAAAATACCTAAAACCAACCCAATCCAAATCCAACATACAATACATATGACCCTAACCAATCATATGACCCTTATAACACCAATGCCCATGGCTTCCACTACAATCTTCCATATGGGAAATAGTAACCACCTCTATGACAACATGAGATGTTTCCAAACCCTCCCACAACTATGGAGCTAAAACTTGCGGAGGTTCAACAACAATTATCTGATCTTACATTTGGCCACACCAAGAAAACCTTCTCTTTGGAAGAAGTTTGGCCTTATCCATTTGATCGGTCATTACCCATGATCCCTTTTCCTCATAACTTCACTATTCCCAAATTTGATAAATACAAAGGTAAAGGAGACCCAAAAGACCATCTTATAGAATTCTATCTTGCTTGCTTTGAGGTCTCACATAACGACACATATCTTATGCACCTCTTTCCTCACAGTCTTGGAGGTTAAGCTATAGAATGGTTCTCGCACCTACCCACAGGTATCAAATCTTTTAATGAGCTTGCGGAGAAATTTGCTAGCCATTTCTCCTACAACAGAGAACATGAGGTCTCTATGACCGACCTATGCAACAATAAATAGAAAAATGGGGAAACTCTCATCTCCTTCCTTCAAAGATGAAGACAAATGGCTAGCAAATTCCCATTCAAGATACCTGAAAAGCAGCTTGTTAGCATATTTGTGCAGAACCTTAACCAAGAATTGGGTTTCCATTTACAAATTCTTAGTGCTACAACCTTCGATGAAATTACCTACAAAGGCATCAACATTGAAAAGGTCCTCATCGCTAAAGGCATGGTAAAAATCTTTAAAGAAACTAAAGACAATTGTCCTCAACAACAAAAAAATGATAAGCCCAAGTTCTGGAACAAAAATAAAAACGTGGTCAATGATGGTGTGGTAGATTCTAAACATGTCCAAATACTGCAAACACCCCTTCATCTTTCATCAAAACCAAGTCAACCTCCACCTCAATAAAACCAACAACAACAAAGACAACCAAACCAAAACCAACAACAACGACAACAAGAGAACCCTCAACAAGATTACCCTCTGGGACGTCAATTCACTCCCTTGGGAGATCCTATAGAGTTTGTTCTACATAAACTTATACACAATGGACTTGTCACCTTACCAGATGCTCCCCCATATGGTGAACCTATTTACAAAACCGCATAGTACAAAGATAATGAATATTGTGAGTACCATAGGACCAAAGGACGTAGAACCATATCATGCATGAAACTCAAGCACATGATCCAAAACCTTATTGACAGAAAACAAATCACTTTTGATGATGAACCACCAACTCAAAACACCAATAAAGAACTCAACATGTACAAGGAGCCATTCCCTAACCATGGTCAGGGTCAAAATCCTCACAAAGGTAAAGGTGTTAATAAAGTGTCTACTTCTTATGACTCTATTGTAGGATGTTTTGAAGAAAGTCGTGTATCTACCCTCACTATCAAAGGTAAATCTACGGATTGTGCAATTATAACTCATCGTGGCTGTGTCACCCTGCGTGGTCCTACACCAAGTCTCCCAACCCAATCTGATTACAATCTTGTCAAACATCTATGGAAAACCCCTGCACAGATCTCTATCTTGGACCTTTTACGGTCATCACCCGCACATAAAGCTATGCTAGAAAAAGCCCTACAAGAGTCTTCGGTTCCTATTAACATAGCGGTCACAGATTTCCAAGCTATAATAGGTAACATTGCCTCACCCTACAATGTGGTCTTCTCTGAAAAAGACCTCCCATCCCATGATGCATGTCACAACGATGCCCTTCACATCGAAGTTCTCATCCATAAACGCAAGATCAAACGCATGCTTATAGATGGTGGTGCTGGTCTCAATATCTATTCTCTAAAGTTACTCAAACAATTGGGATACTTTGCGGATCATGTCAACATTGATCAAAGTATTACAATCAAGGGGTATGATGATGGTAAGCACCATTCAGAAGGTGTTATCCACTTACCTATACAAGTAGGCCCTGTCATCCTTGAAACTAGGTGCCAAGTCCTTGACATTGAGCTACCTTATAACATTATCTTAGGATGCCCATGGATCCATGCCATGAAAGTTGTTCCCTCCATGTACCATCAGTCTCTCAAATTCCCATTTAATGGTACAGAGATAACTATCGCTGGAGATCCTAATCCCTTCGAATTCTGTCGTTTCTTGCAATGCAATTATAAGAATTACAACCAAGTGCCCAATAACGACAAAGCCCATGAATCTCCATTATATGTCAATTCTAAAAATCTGACAAAAGCCTCTGTAACTGAACCTAATCCTCATCCTATTCCTGAAATCAAAGCTCACATCCGTGATATAGGCTTTGGTGAATATGATATCTCAAAACCTTGTTGTGTAGGGCGGATGCCCTTATCCCCTAAATCCTACGACCAACCGCCCATAGCCAAAGAAACTAAGAAAGCAACTATTCCTCCCCCAACATCCCTAACTCAATTCAAAGAAGAAAAATTATTGGCAGAGGAAACTATTGAAGACATCTCATCTTGGCTCTACAAGGAGAATGAACCAATCACAATTCCGGTCAAACAATATGGCAATGGCCTACGAATTGTCAAAAACATTGGCTACAAAGGCAAAGCTGGTCTAGGGAAAAATAATCAAGGTGAAATGGAACCCATTATTGTGAAGAAGAAGTTAGATAAGAAGGGGTTAGGATTTGGTAGGAATGTACTACGTGCCTTGGACATCAAGGGTATTCTCGACAAGGTAGCACAAACTTCTTTCACAGATTCGACATCTAAAGAGGACATCATCAATGACTCTTACCTCCATATGACTGACCTATTCATTGAATCCTCTATATTTATGCTATCATCTGTATCCTTAACATCCACCACCAACACTCAGATTGTAACACTTGTCTACCTTGAACTTATCGATTGGGACTATCAAAGGACCCCCGTTCTAGATGTATTTCAGAATGACGAAGCTATTGCAGAGTTTATGGGACTCCAAGATGGTATCCCTCTTGGCGATCACAAATCTAGTTTTGTAATGGAACTAGAGAAAATGACTTATTTTGGTAAGAATGCCAAATCCTCTAGTCGCAAAAGTAAAAATAAAGAAAGATTTCTAGGTGAAAACCACACTGTGGCACCTCCCGATAGCAAAATAGTAAAAACAAAGGATGTATCCAAAGGTGAAAACCCAACTGTGGCACCTGAGGATGGAGGATTTGACCTTCCCCTACCATCTAAGTATCAAAAGAAATCAACTCTCCTAGTGGAAGATTCTACAGAGATAAATCTTGGCATAGAGCAAAATCCTAAGACCACATTCCTTGCACCATCATTATCAGAACAAGAGCAAAAGAATCTTACCAAATTCTTCTTACAAAGAACCATCAACTTTGCGTGGACCTATGCTAATATGACAGGGCTAGACCCTTCATTATTAGTTCACTATCTCATGGTTGATCCAAAAGCTAAACTAGTCAAACAGAAGCTGAGAAAGATGCATCCACAGATTGCTCTCCTAGTGAAAGTTGAAATACAGAAATTGTTAGATGCAAAGTTTATAAAGTCTATTGATTATCCAGAATGGGTCTCAAACATTGTACCCGTGGCTAAACCCAATGGGGGCATCTGCATGTGTTTCGACTTCAGAGATCTCAACAAAGCATGTCCTAAAGATGACTTCCCACTGCCAAACATTGATCTCATAGTAGACTTAACTGCTGGTCATGAAATGCTTTCTCTAATGGATGGATTTTCTGGCTACAATCAGATAATGATAGTGGAATAATATCAACATAAAACAACTTTCACTTGCCCTTGGGGTACCTATTCTTGGCGCGTCATGCCATTTGGTCTTAAAAAAGTAGGTGCAACCTATCAAAGAGCAATGACAGTGATATTCCACGATCTCTTTCATCATATCATGGAGGACTATGTTGATGATATACTAGCAAAATCTTCTAGGGAAGATCACATACAGGTTCTAGAACAAATATTTGATAGACTCAAAAAATATCAAGTAAGAATCAATCCAAAGAAGTTTGTCTTCAGGGTAACATCAGGAAAACTGTTGGGATACATTGTATCTCATAGAGGCATTGAAGTAGATCTAGTAAAAGTCAAAGCCATAGTGGAAATGCCTCCACCAAAGAATCTAAAAGCATTAAGGAGCCTTCAAAGAAGGTTACAATCCATTAGGCGATTTATCTCAAGCTAGCGGATAAATGTCAACCATTTCAACACTTTCTTTGAAAGGATGTCTCATTTCGATGGGATGATAAGTATAAAGCAACATTTGACCAGCTCAAAGAATATCCAGCTACACCTCCTGTAAGACTCAATCTGAAGAAGTGTGTCTTTAGGGTAACCTCAAGAAAACTGTTGGGATACATCATATCTCATAGAGGCATTGAAGTAGATCCAACAAAAGTCAAGGCTATAGTAGAGATGCCTCCACCCAAGAATTTGAAAGCATTAAAGAGCCTTCAAGGAAGGTTACAATCCATTAGATGGTTTATCTTACAGTTAGCAGATAAATGTCAACCATTTCAACACTTTCTCTGAAAAGATGTCTCATGTCGATGGGACGCTAAGTGTCAAGCGCCATTTGATCAACTCAAGGAATATCTAGCTACACCTCGGGTCTTGGTACCACCAGTTCCTGACAGGCCTTTGATCTTGTACATCTCAACTACAACTACAGCCCTAGGGGCTCTTCTAGCATAGCATGATGAGTTAAGAAAACAACTTGCAATCTATTATATTAGTCAAACCTTGGTGGGTTATGAACTCAATTATTCACCTATGGGAAGAGCTTGTTTAGCCTTAGTGTTTACTTCCCAAAAGTTGCGGCATTACATGCTAAAACAACATACAAATCTAATAGCCAAAATTGATCCATTGAAGTATCTCCTAGCAAAAGCAGCTCTCACATGTAGACTAGCTAAATGGGTCATGATCCTTTTTGAGTTTGACATGAGTATGTGGATCGTAAAGCAATCAAGGGACAATACCTAGCAAATCAACTAGCAGAAGCACCCATGACAAATGTACATCCTATGGTATCTAACTTTCTGGATGAGAATCTCTTCACTCTTTCTACCTTAGTAATGTGGAAGTTGTATTTTGATGGTTCCTACACACAACATGGATTAGGGGCCAAAATCCTCTTTATCATGCCTCAAAATGACTATATCCCCAAGTTATATCAGCTTGTATTTCTTTGCACCAACAACATAGCCGAGTATGAAGAACTCCTCATAGGTCTCAATACAGTAGTCCAATGGGACATCAAAAAACTATAGATATATGGAGACTCACAACTAGTCATTCGACAAGTCATTGATGAGTATCAAACAAAAGATGAGAATTTGGTCCCTTACAAGCAATTAGTGGATGCCTATAAACCACACTTTTCTAGCATCACATTTGAGCAAATTCCAAGAGAGCATAACAAAGCTACATATTCTATGGCTTCAGTAAGGTCATTTATAGACATGCCTACAAACACACAAAAATGTAAATTCTCAAGATCGAGCAATTGTTTATACCAGCCGTCGATGTTCCAACTATTGAAATCATCTACGAACTTGTTGGTCTCAATTCCCCATGGTACGAAGATATCTATGACTACCTTAAACATGGTACCTTTCCCTTTGAACTCTCATCAACCCAACACAAAACCTTTATTTGTTGATCCTCCCATTACACCATTCTGGGTGATACACTATATCACTGAAGTCTCGATGGTATCCTCTTACGATGTCTTAACGCGGAAGAAGCTAATGCTACCTTATGAGACATACACGAAGGTGTCTGTGGCTCACATTCTTCTGGTCCTAATCTCTCTAAGAAGATACTCCACACATGGTATTATTGGCCTACAATAGAGCAAGATGCTTTACAATTTGCTAAGAAGTGTCTACAATGCCAACAACATGGAAATTTGATTCACGCACCAGCTCATGAACTAGAACCTGTGACAACTCCATGGCCTTTTTCACAATGGGGTCTCAACCTTGTAGGACAAATCCACTCATCCTCATCCAATGGCCATAAATTTATCATTATCACCACTGAGTATTTCACAAATTGGGTCAAAGCCATTCCCATGACATATATCACCAGTAAGAAAATAGCCAAGTTTATCCTTAACTACCTCATTTTCCAGTATGGTATCCCCCAAGCCATTATCACCGATAATGGGAGAACATTGAAAAATCAAGATGTCTGTGCCTTGTACACCCAATACAATATCCAACATCACTTTTCTACCCCCTAGTATCCACAGAGTAATGGCCAAGCCAAGGCTTCCAACAAAACCATTCTCAAAATCCTCAAGAAAACGGTCAATGAAGCTGGTCATGACTGGCACTTGCAACTCAATCCTGCCTTATGGGCCTATTGCACTAGTATCAGAACACCAATTGTTGCAACACCCTATGCCTTAGTCTATGGCTTTGAATCCATTCTACCTATAGAGGTCAAGATCCCATCTCTTAGAGTATCCATGCAGAACCTGATTGATGGAGAGGAGTATCGCACTTCCAGACTAGCTGAGCTAGAACTACTAGATGAGATGTGAATTGCCACACTTAATCATCTCCATGTATATCAAAACTGCCTTCGATGTAACTATAACAAGAAGATCAAATAAAAATGGTTTCAAGTTGGTGATCTTGTCTTAAAAGAAAATTAGAGAAATAAGGCAGATCGAGAAAAGAAGGGTAAGTTCAAGCCTAATTGGTTAGGACCCTTGGTTATTACAACAACATATGGATCAGGGGCTTATACTTTAGCAACACTTGAAGGCATTCCTCTAGATGAGCCACTCAACAATGTTCATCTCAAGAAGTTCTATGCCTGATCCTCAGAGTATAAAAAAAACACAAAAACAAAAACAAAAATAATCCGTCCTATGGTGAAAACCTGGTAAACAGGCACCTTAGATAAGTACCATAGTGAAAACCTAGAAAACATGCACTATGTGTAGAGTCGGCAACCATCATCTATTGAGTCTTGTTCACTCCATTTTCATAACAAACTTCATCCACCCATCCATAATAAAATAATTGACCTTGTTTGCATTTCCCTCACCCTATCTAATATAGCTTGGAAATTTGTCAATGTTCATCGTCGTCATCCCATGTCAGTTATCACTTGGCTTACATCAGCTATCCTATGTCAAGTTATCCATGTCTTCCTCTACTAGAATAGGGGCAACTCTTTCCTTAACCCTAGGTCTAGGAATGGATCCTTGTTCATGGTTCACAAAAACACAAATAAACAAAAACAAAAAACACATCAACAATCAACGCAAACAAAAACACAAACACATCAAACCAAACCAATCAACCATATCAACTGTCTTATACAAATTATCACACACTTGAAACTAGACCAAGCGTCTTATATGAGGTGTTTCATTTCTGAAGCCAGACACCTTCATCCTTGTGTTGATCTATGGATATATCGTTCCCCACAATGACAACACTTTTCCTGCATCATGAAACCAACCAGAACTACATATCATCTCATCTCAATCTTAAGGTACCTTGATCCCATGGATATGAGTATGTAGGCAGTCTGGATTATGAAAGAAGTTTCCAATACTCAGGTACATAAGATATCATCATTTCACCCACCCAAGCTCAAACACCTTGACCCACTCATCACTCTACCCAGAACTACATATTATCATTTCATCTTTCATCGTAATGTGCCTTGATCCCATAGATATAGAGTATGTAGGCAGTCTGGAATACAAAGGAAGTATCTAGTACTTAGGCACATATAATTCATCATTCTTCACCCACCTCAATCTATTGACATGTCATCTTTCTAGTCTTCCATTTATCAAAATCCATTCACCTCGACTTGACTAACTCAAGCAGCAAAATAAACAAACAAACGCATCCTTTCAAAGTAAAAATCCTTAAATAAACTTGAAGCAAAGCAACTTACTTGTAGAGCCATATGCTGTCCTACATATCGATTGCTAACATCTGCTACATCAATCAATCTCAACCAAGCAACAGATCAATAAACTTGTCTTATACAGGATGTTCCATGATCGAAACTAGACCAGGCATCTTATATGACATGTTGCATTTCCTAAAACCAGACATTATCCTTTCAATAGATAACACCCTTTAACGGACACATCGTTCCTACAATAAGGCCATTATCTATCCTATCTAATCTATCTTGAGCAACCTCTTTGGCAAGAGAATATGTTGAGTATATGTTTACTTTGTAAGTCAGTCAATTTTCTTTTTGGTTTATCTTTTGTTCCTTTTCCATTACCTATTCAAGACACCTTGATTTATCTATATCTTGGTATGTTGTGATACAGTACGGATTGGGGGCATAGTCATTGTTTTTGTGTGCCGTGTTTGAGGAATGATCTTTAGTATCTTTCTTAACATCATATTTATCTTGTGTGAGTGTTACAACCTAGCATCTTAAATATTAATATTCTTCTTGCATTTATGTATTGAAGTTTATTTTATGTTTACGACTATGGCTCATTCACATGTCCAACAAGGTTATATTATGTCTAAGGGATCTAAGTTCAAACGGTACTTTCTTGCAGAGTCAACGTCCACACACTCAGATATCACAACACCTTGGTTATTTATACCTTGGTGGCAAACTATCCATGTGCTATATCAAAAATAAGGATTTCTCTTTATAAACATTTGTGAAACCATTGCAACAAGCTCATCTGTTTAACCATCCATTTATCCAAATCATTATATAGACTTTCAAGATAAGATCGATCAATTATCTTTCTATCATGTTCTATTCTATCTTAAACACAATCTTCTAGTTGAGCGTCAACCCAGTTCTTCTGTCGCTTCCCTGTCTTTCCTCTTGAGGGGGCATCCTATGCCAGCTACACAGGGGCAACTAGCTACACTCGGGCATAAAAAATTGTATCATGTCTTCAACAATCGTTTTCTTTGAAGCAACACTATTAACTGCATTACATCAAAGAGGGGCAAAATGTAGACACCCAAAAATGACCATGTCATCACATCACTTGCATTTTCATCAAATCTGCATTTCAACATTAATTAAATAATCTAATTATTTAATTAATTTGATCAAATTCTTCCAAAACTCCTAAATTTGACATTAATTGAATAAATTCTATTTATTTAATTAATTTCATCAAAATCAACTTTATTCTTCCAAAATTAAATAATTTTTACTATTTAATTAAAATCATTATCTTCTTCTAGAATTCAAATCTATGTCAATTGAATAAATTAATTATTTAATTAATTTATCATTCAAAATCCTCATATCTATAATTAAATAATTCTACATTATTTAATTAAATCAATTGTTCTTCCAAATTTAAATAAATCATTCAAATTTATTTAAATTGAATCTCAATCTCTAAAATAAAATATAATCAAAATTTTTATTTATTCTTCTAATCATGCACAAACAATTAAATAAATATATTTATTTAATTTACTTTTTTATCTTCCAATTCCTTTAAAAATAAATCTTGTTCATCATGCACACAAAATTAAATAATTTATTATTTAATTTATCTCAAATCATGCAAAAAACAAATTATAAGTTGAGTTAATTGACTTAATCAATCTTGTTTTTATCAACTCTTAAATTAGAAAAAAATCATTCTAATTTATGAAATCAAATCCTATCTTTATCAAAAATTAATTAACTCAAACAAAAATACCTTTTTGGAGTGACACATGTCAGATGCACATTCATCATGAATTCTAGATTTATCTCCTCCTTTGATTCTATTGAATATTTTGGACCATTGATCGATCTTCATTTAAACCTATATAAACCCCCCTCATCTCCATAACAAATCCTCTTCGATCATTTAGCTATTGAGCACTCTTTGATTATTGAATCTCTTCGATCATTTATTCTTAGGTATCCTTTACGACGCATTGAGAAATCATCACATTGTTGAGCACCCTTGAGCACTTCTACCTTTTTTGAGCACAAACACAATCTACATCCACTTGTTGCAAACATGGTTTTGCAATTTGAAGAGCAATCTACATTCGAACAAGAGATCCAAATAATCTAGGTCATAGCTTCTTTGTTCGCAATTTTGTTTATTCATTGTTTTGGTTATTGTTTAGATAGATCTTTTGATGTTATGGGTAATTGAGTTTTTATTATCATTACTTTTTGATCTTATCATTCAACCTCTCAATTTTTCCTATACACAGTTACACTCAATGTGAAGAATATTATGGGCGATCGAATTTGATGAAGCATGTTAGTTAATTTAGCACAACATTTTGCCCAATAAGGTTGTTCCAAACCTTGTCAAACAATCAACTAGATGGGAGTGGGACACATTTTCTATGTGTTCATGCAACTTATTGACGGTGATTGACATATCTTGAATACTTTTTTCATAAACATTGTAGATGGATTTTGAGCATGATGTCTCATGATCATCTCATCATGAAATATCTAAATCGTGGGTGTCAACCAAATCGGTGTTCCCTATACTAAAATAGATATTCAATAAATTCATGTAGATGTATGCATCTGATACATGTGGTTCTAGCTAATCAAATCTACTATCATTAAATAATGTTGGATATTCCATATCTAACAAGCCTAATGTGACCTACTCATTAATAGGCGATGCCCAAATTCCTAGTCAATCAATTAATGTTCCTAGATCCGCACTAGGGTTATTAACTCATGCATGGATTAATTCCATTTATCTTGGGACATTTGATGGCTTGAGGCTATTGATGTTGTGTGATCAATGGTATTTCCTTCATCCATCTCCATCAGTTGTCCTACAAATATAATTTCTTTTGCATCATAATTAAACTCCATATGGACAAAGTTTAGTTGGTTGAAGATATTTTCGTCAAAGTTCGTTGAAAGTTCATTCTGAGCATTTTCATCATTATAAACATTGGAATATAACTTGTCATGTTTAATTTTGTATTTTAGTGTCTTATATACTTGCTTTATTGACTATAAAGTTATAATTTGTACCATGTTGATCCCTTCTCTGAACAATAATGATTGACAATTTTTTTATTTGGAAAAATCTTAGAAATATCTTTTACATCTTGTGGAAAACTAATTGTGTGTCCCATATATTTATATTTACCTCTTGTTACATGGGCTACTTGTAGGATTGGGTTGACATGCACTATCAACATTTCCTCTACCTATGTCAAATTTGCAAGTTCCAATGGTTGTGGCTTAGGGTCCATTTTATTTGATGCCAAAAATTGATTACTATCATTCTTCCATTGACATCTAGTGCATACATATCCTTCAGGTGTTCTAGAAACTCTAATGCCAAGGTAATATTCTTGGCAAATGTACACATACTATGAAACCAAATTATCTAGACCATTTCGAGTTTACAATTTCAATAAAACATTATTGATTTGATGAATTAAGTATGTAACGATGTAAATAAGCATTTACAAAAAAAAAGTAAATAATAATCACAGAATAATATGGACCTTTGACATGATTCTTCCAATTCAATTTTTTTGAATTTATTTTCCCTGTCTTCTATGCTTATTTCTTTGATTTTGTGTATTTATATGTTCTACTTGCATTTTTGTAAATTATGTTGTCTATAGTTTATTATTGTTAGTTCAACTATAGTTTATTATTGTTACTTATACAATTCATTTAATTTAGTTCTATTTGTATTCTTTTATATTATGTGGGCTATAGTTTATTATTGTTAGTTATTTAGTTATATTTGTATTATTTTTTTATTATTTAAGCCATAGTTTAATATTGTTAGCTATATAATTCATTTAATTTAGTTCTATTATTTTTTCAATAAAATGTCTACTATGTATTTTTTACCTATCACATGACAATTCCAAATTTAACACATGATTGTGTGATCATATCCACTTTCAATGCAAATCTAATTTTTACCATTTTAAATAGAAAGTAACTTTTTTCTTGATTAATATTTCCAAATTCCTACCACTCATAAAAAAAACTATTCAAATTAATATTTAATAAAAAATGAAGGATAAGAAAAACACAATAATAAAGAACCTTAATAATTTTTAAAAGCATATCAATGTAAGTTTTATTACGCCGAGAGGCGTTCCTACATTCATAGCACGGATGGAGAACAAGAGCTGAAAGATTCATAAACAGATTCAGATTCTATGTAATTTTATAAGATTCCGATAAAAATAAAAATATAAAAGAAGAGAAGGTGAAAGGAATAAAAGAAAAAAAAAGTGCAAGTGGGATGGAAAGGAAGACGGATGACAGTTTCAAAGAAGCCATCACTATCCACTAAGATCAAAGAATGGCATATCAAAAGATGCACATTAAATAAAATTGAATGCATGGTCGTGGTGGCTTGAGAGAATAAATAAAAAAAAATAAAAATAAAAAGTAAAATTGAATGCATGGCCGTAGTGGCATGGGAGTTACAAATAAAATAAAATAAATCCAAGGATGACCGTAGTGGCATGGGTGATGGGAGTTACAAAATGTTTCTCTATTTTTTTTTAATCAATTTACTATACATATATGGAAATAGGTGCCTTTAGAAAGATATCTCTCGGCGTACTTTAGATATATTTTTTAAATATAGGTATACTAGTAGTTATTACGCCGAGAGGCGTTCCTACATTCATAGTACGGATGGAAGCTGAAAGATTCTGGAATTTCTATGTAAACTTATAAGATTCCAATCTAGAATCTTTATTAAAAAACCAAATAGTCACTCCACAAATTAAGAAAACCAAAAAAAACGAAGGTGAAATGAATTAAAAAAAGAAAAAAAAAAAGAAAATACATGCTAGATGTAAAGAAAGGTGGATCGCAGTTTCAAAGAAGCCATCACTATGCACTAAGATGAAAGAAAGAAAGACCCACATTCGATCTATTTATATTGCCTCCTTAATTTTTTTTCACCTCTAGCAGATATCTCTTGGTGTACTTTAGATATATTTTTTAAATATAAATATACTAGTTAAGGTTTCTATAATCAAATAAATAAATGTATATTAGATCATGTTTCCTTTAAAATTCCACTTCTATAATTGCTATATAAATTGGGAGTTTACCACTAGTTAACTACGAAATAATTTAATACAATCTACATCAATTTCTTGCCAAACTTTTTTCAGAATTATTTTACATAAGTATATCTAGCATCTTTTAAAATGGAGAGCTTGTGCACTCATGTGAAAGGTAGAAGTTCAAATAAAAAATTACAAATCCACGATTTTTCACATCTAAAGTTATAGATCTAATATTAAGCAACTTGTGTGACATATAATAAAATGATAAACCCTATCATATTATTTCTCACAATCGTTGATTCCATTTTTTTTTTCATAGTTTAAAAGAACATGATTTAATTATGTGGAAAAGAGACGAAAGGGTAAAGATTAAATTTTTTGAAGACCCTTCTAATACATTTTACCATGTTTTTTAAGACCCTTATACTACATTTCACCATATTTTATGCAATTTGGAAAATATTAAAATTAAAATGTAATCCAAACGTTTAAAAAACTGCATTTTTTCAAATTTATTTTTACACTTTTTATTTGATTTGATTTAGTGTTTTTTCTAATTTCTATTTATTTTATTTTATTTTGTATATTTATATATTCTAGTTACATTAATTTTTTATTATATTGACTATAGTTCATTATTGTTATTTATAGAATTCATTTAATTTAGTTATATTTGTATTATTTACTTTATTATGTCTACTATAGTTTATTATTGTTACTTATATAATTTAATATAGTTTTATTTGTATTATTTTTTTATTATATTGTAGTTTATTATTGTTAGTTATTTAGTTTTATTTGTATTTTTTATTATGTAGGTTGTACTTTATTATTGTTAGTTATTTAGTTATATTTGTATTATTTTTTTATTATGTCTATATAGTTTTTTTTTTTGGTCTAGGACAACTATAATTACCTGCCCACCCAATTATGTTCGTTGGAAAGATGCAAGCTCTAAATAATGGCCCAGGGGAACTATACCCCCCACTTGGGTGGGAGGAAGGTAAGGGAGAACCATCGGATGAAGGTTGGCCCCACCCCATAGCCCAACTAAAATTCCCTCCCACTGGGGCTGCTTCCCAACACCAATGCTTGAGTACTATGTTAACAACTAATTGGATGCCACACCTCACGACCCTCCCTCCAATTATAGTTGTTAGCCTTTCACAAATCGATTGTCTTGTCATAATCAGAGTTCCACCGGGATGTCGGAAGGTCACCTCATTTGGGAATTGTGACCTTTTGGGGGTCACTCCCATTGAATTAAAAAGTTTAACAAAAAGAAATAAAGAGCATCAAACCCATAAATAGGGGTGCAACAATTTTTGATACTAAGACTAAAAGAACCAATCCACTCCACCCAAATGACTCTTGGCTAGCGGGCTGTGAGAGTGCAAAATCCTTGTGGTTAAACACTAGGGTCCAAAATGTTAACATTATATTTGGACTGGAAGCGTAACTGCATATTATGAGCAGTCAAAATATTTTTCTTTCTTTTATTTTGTATTCGGAAGTGGAAGGCAACTGGCTAAAAGCGAACTGGTGTGGTCCCTCCGAACAAAGGTAATAATGTTATAATCAGCAACCCCATCCAAAGTTTGATATTGTGCCCCTCCCTAATGTTATAGCCCCCAGGTTGGTTGTTTGGCTACCAGAATAGGGGTGGGTGGGAGGAGATAGTTGTCGAGAATTCACATCTTTCCATCGGATCCAAGGAACCATTTATAAGCTCTGATGGCAAAATAGAACATTAGGCTATCCTAATCCTGGCATGGGAAGAGTGAGACCGCATACCTAGTTCTTTATGGAGCCGTAGGATGGGAGGACAAGCTTTCAGATGGGACAATCCAATTGGATGGGAGGACAAGCTTCCTTGAAACTACAGATGGAAGTTCAGGATGGAGGGAGATAAAGGTAGTGTAGGACATCCGGGGGTGCCAACTATCTATTGGAATGATTTAGCTGACCGCCCAATGAATATGACGGAGAAAGGGAGGGGGTTTCAATCGTCGAACCCTTTCTTGCCAGATTATATACACCCTTTCTCGCCAGATTCTATACGCAACATGCCTAGGGGAACTACCTGGAGTTTGCAGCTCTGTCCAAATTCCATTTATACTCCCATCCTCCACGGACTCAACATCAATATGTGAGTAGCCCACCATAGTTGAAAAGACCTCAACCTGATCTGATTCTCGAGTAGCCCCGTCATTAGAGGCCCTATTTTTAATAACTGGGGATTTGGCATCCTGTGATTCAGTGCTTGGACACAGTTGGAACAAAGGAAATCTTAGACCTGGATGCCTGCATGTGAGAGGTTGCTGAAATGAAATGGGATTCATTCTAGTTGACCTTGTCTGGAGAAATCTCATTTTGGGGGATTTTAATTTAGTTTCCTGTGAAATAGATTCCTAGTGGTTCACAGAAACCCCTTTCTCCACAAAATAATGGTGGGTATCAACATTCCTCCACCATGGGGCTTGTCCATCAATTTTACTTTTGGATTTTGAACAATTGGTAGTAATGTGGCTAGTGCTGTAACATCTGTGGCAACAGAAAGGTAAACCCTCAAAATCCAAGATCTGAGTCCAACATTGATTTGAAGTTTTTAGGGAGATCTCAGCAAGGAGATTATTAGAGAGAGATAGATCAACCAAGATTCATGCAAAAGTGGAGTGGAGGAAATTCGAGGAGCCTTTATCAACAACAAGGAATTCCCCCAATTTGTTACCAACAGCTTCAAAAAATGACTCAAACTAGAACTAGAGTGGAAGGTTAGGGAAACGAACCCAATGGGCATGACCAAGAAGGATTATGATAGGGGGTTGAATGTTGGATGCCATGGATTAAGCATAAACAAATGATCCTCGCAGCTCCATTAGTAGTAAAAGAGAATAATGTTTCAATCCTCTAAATTATCAAAAATAACTATGAAAAACTGTGGACATAGGGATAGATCTGAACATCACCTTTCAAAATAGGGTTTCAAATCTTTGTGATCCACCTATGTAAATTAGCTAAGCTGAGCCAAAACCTAATAAATCTTCTGATTGATCCATACTCTATGAAATAGGATTCTTTTTCAAACACTTCCTTTCGAATAGGGTCCACCAAATCTAAGGTCGGAGACTCTATTGTAAACTGCAAGGGCTTGGCCATTTGATAAGGGCTGGAGTCACTATAATCTGTTACCTTATTCTTGGTCACCAAAGCAGGAAAGGAGCTGCTATCGCTCCAAGAGATAAATGGTGACCCTCCATTTATTCTAGATGCCTCCTCTTGCCTAGTGCACCAATTTTTTTCCCCTTCTCGCATTATCCCAATTGTTGCTCAAAGAGAACCAAAGGAAGGTGTGGCATTTCCTCCTTCGAATGCCCTCCATGTTGTACTGAACCGTAGGAAGGAGGGGTGTGGCAGGTGGGCTAGTTCAAAGCCTAATTGCAGAAAACTTCTAAAAGTTTGACAGTGACATAATTCATTAGTATTCATATGATTGTCCACTATAGTTTATTATTGTTAGTTATATAATTCATTTAATGTAGTTCTATTAACTTTTCAATAAAATTTTGGCCATGTTTTTAAATAAGATTTAAACACACTTAGGACATGTGTTACACCCTATTTCATTTAAGAAAACTTACTTCATCATTTTATTTCAAAAATTACTAGTTAGAAAGATAAATTAATATGTTGATGTGAAGTTATGCTAGCCTAGAAAATGAGTTTATTTTACATTGTTAACTATGCAATGAAATGTTATATTAAATGCTATTATTGCAATTAATTGATATATGAGATGGACTAACTACTTGTCATATTAATGAGGTGAGTGTAGGGACAATGTTTTCCCCCTCCTAGATGAGGAGGGAGAGCATCACTAGGGAGAGGGAAATAGATCACGAGAGATAAGCAATCGACATGCCATCAGTGAACTCACACACTCACTTAGAGATTATGTCATTTTTGATGTGCTTCATGGTCTTTATGTTTTCTCAGTCATATTAATGAAGTCTAGTCAACTTGAGTAGTCGACCTATCTAGTATATTCTTGGGAGAGGACTAAGTTGTTTAAGTTAGGTTTAGAGAGCACCACCGTTGAAGATTTACCCCTTTGGATGCATAATTAAATATTTAAAATGCATATCAACATCTCTAATTTTGTGAGAACCTTTGTATATAGTTAAAATCATAGTAAACTGAGAAAATTGAAGATCCTCATTTTTATTACTGAGGAGATTTTAATTATTTTAAGTGGATAAATCTCCACCATTCTTCCCTAGATTCTAGGAGTGGAGGAGAAGCGACAAACTCCATGATACCCAATTTTAGGCATGTCAAAGACATGCCGCAGGCAGTTGAGGGAAAGAGTTTATTTGAAGTGAAAAACCCCTCTCATTTGAGGATAGACAAAAAGGAGGAGGACAATGAGCAATGTTTCCTAGTTGTCTATTGTTTGCAAAATAACACCCTTAGGTGGAGGTATGTGTATGTAATGCCGAAAAATGTCCCCTTGGGGGCTTTTTCCTCATAAGGTTTAGCTCCTGAGTCTTTTGCATGCATTTAGGACATCTTACTTCATAATTTGGCATCTCAATGGAATGAGCCCTAGGTAACATGAAAAATGGGACATAGGAGGACCCCTTGAACTTAACCCTACCCAAAATAGGGGGAGGACTTGGGCACCTGCGCCCTAGTCCTGCCCTATTTTGGGGCAGTCCCAATTTTTGGATGTCGGCTTGTGACCATTATTTGGGTCCTATGCCGACACGGTAAGTTTGAATTATGAAAATCTTGGTGGGAGTGTTTGTAGTTGCATATAAAAGCATGTTTATGCATTCATTTAGAAACTAGATTTCAACTAGATGATTACTAACAAGTTATTGTGTTCTCAAGGTGATTCAAGGCTTGCATTGTGTTGCAAGAGCAGATTTGTGTGGTCTATGTGTTTGTTTTTGCAGATTTGAGCATCCATTTCATCATGGAATGAAGAGCATCTTCCTCCCATGATATCTTCACTACAATGTGACATTATATTGTGTTTTCATCATTATTTCATTTGGATTTTTGCCTCTGCCCCCTAGGCACGCACTCTCTATCTGACAAAGGTGTTCAGAGACTTAAATGTCCTCCAGGGATTGACTAAGGCAAGCCTCTAAACACCATGACCCCTCCCAAAATTTTCATGATTGCAGGTTACAGGTTGAGGAGCGGGACAAAGTGAAGTTGTAGGAAGACATCTTGGAGGGTTGGAATTGAAGAATAAGAAGAAAATCTCCCCCTGGACTTGGGTGCCTGTTCCCTAGTCCCTGAAGTTTCATGACGAGAAAATCTCTGAAACAATAGAAACAGGTTACAGAATGAGTTTCCAGATCCGGCTAAAAAGTAGGGCCTTGGACTTGGGTGCCCACTCTAGTGTCCCTGACTTTTCTGCCTTAGAACCTCGAAAATAGATATTCTGTGATTTGATATTTTACATCTCTCTGCCAGAGCAGTTTTCTGTTATTCGTTAGTTTGTTTCCGTATTTGCATAATTAGGGTTTTAATGGTCAATTAAGCATAAGAGAAGGAAAATTAATAATTAAATACCCTAATCCAAGTTTCTCTACATCTCACAATGACCTAGGCTATGATAGTGCATTGCCACTCGACCCTAGGTCCTTGAATGTTAAGGGTGAAAGGAGGATTCAAACATCTAACAATTAAAACATTAAAATCCAATTTTTACCCTAAACAGTGTACAACTTTACTTGGAATTGTTAATTTCTATTTGCATACATGGCACATCCCTTAGACTGTTAAACTAACCTTGTGAGCTGCGTATAAACTTTAAACTATTATCCATGTCATTTGGTATGATAAAGAATTAAAGGTAAAAGAATAATAGTCAATAGTCTTTACTCCATTCTTCTGGCACCTTGGCCTCATGGCCAAATCTTTCTTGCCTCCTTGAGTTCATCTTTATCATGATTTAGTTGTTAAGTATTAAGCAATTAGCAGGAACATTGAGCTCATGGGAAGAAGCTAACAAGGTTCTGTATCTATCTCTATGCCTTTGTTATTCTTTTTCAAGTAGTTTACCATGCATTCACACCATAAACTAAATAAGATTCATGAGCTTCCTCTATCCAGAAGCCATAGATATTGAAAGTAAGCTATTTTTAAAAACTTTTGTCTACCATTAAATAATTGAGCAATATTACACTCAGGCTGAGATATAAATTCATTACTTTTGTATGTTATATCACACTCAGGCAGAGTTGAAATATGGTTTATTAAATCTTGACATATATGTTGTTATCTATCTCCTTTCATAGTCGCTCTAGAGGCCAAGTAAAGGTTGAGCTATATTACAAACTTAGAGCTATAGGCTATGAGTGTTAGTTATTTCTAAAGGTTCAAGAAAACATCTTTATCAACTAGTGTGTTTAGTTCAAAATGATTTGAAATCCTTCAAGAATTAAAATCAGTTTTGTCCCATTTCAGATAGTGTTGAGTTGATGTTGAATTCGTTTAGTGACCAGTTTAGGGTTTAGAGTAAAGAAGGCCACATCTTGTCTTTGCCACTGTCTAGATGGTTGATAAACCCTTTATATCATTGTGAAATCTATTATGTTAATATGGTAATAATATGACTTTATTTATTTCCAGATCTTTTGTAGAATCAATGGTATTATGAGAATGCAGATTTATATGATGAATCTAAGTTATTATGGTTTTGAACCTATTTACTTATATATTCAAGGGTGGTAGATAACCCAATAAATGAAAGATATTATTATCTTTTCTTTTATGGCTTATAAATCATCTTGGGATCAGAAAGAATTGAGAAAAGGGAACTTAACTCTTTCTATGCATGCATTATTGCACCTATTTCTTTTATTATTTCATGGAGTGGGATATGTGGAATGATTAAATCTTTTAAGCATCTTGATTATATGAATTCTAATGTAGGCCTATTTATGAGTATATAAAATCTATATAGGTAGATATAAATTGTATACTCATAAAAACATTTACCTTGAGATGAGAATCTTTATTCTCTTGGAAAAACTCCTTTGTAACCAACTCTAGTTAGGAGTATACATCAAAAGAATTACAAGTATAATTTTATAGTTGAAATATGTTTTGTAAGATCATTCAAGTTCATAGATTGACATAAACTTTGAACAAAAGGTAGTTTGCTCTTTTGGTTGAAAAGACAATGAGACCTTGATTATTATGATTAAAATGTATGATTAAACCTGATGTTTAATCATTGAGTAGTTGATGGTTGTTAAAGACCTGAGATTGCGAGGACGCAAAGAGGGGCTCAACACATGATTCTAAGTCAACTAGACTCTTATCCTATAAATATCTAGTTAACCTTTAGTAGAAGGTATACTGGTAATGCCAATTAGATAGGTATAGGGTAATAAACTTTAATTATCTTGATTTATCATTAATTTATGTATAATTATCAAGAATAGAAGAATGTTTGTCTCCAAGTCGAGAAAGAGGTGTGTGAATAGTTGACTCATTTATTTTTGAAAATTTTGCCAAAATAATGCAAAATCACTACTTGCATTGTCGGTTCATTGTGTCCTTGTTTGCATGAATAGTCAGATTGGTTGTACATAGCTAGAGGTAGACTAGAAGTTGTATAACTAATTATTTTTGCTAGGACACAACACTAATTCTTAGATGGCACATCGAATCTTGTTGATTCATACTATCTATACCCTTGTTAAGGGTAGGGCCACTTCTAGTAGTAAGGTGAGCGGGGGACCACCGGTTTGTGGTTGGAGGAAAAGCACCCGAGTGATGCTCTCCTTCTTGCAGTTGAATTATCAAAGACTTGTGATACAGAAGACATTACTTCATTTATTCATGTAATTTTATAAAGTTGCAAGTCTTAGGTAATGCGACCTTCAAATATTGTATTGAACAATTATTATGTAATCATAAATGTACTTGCTTTACTTCTTGTGATCAAACAAAAAAATATAGTGAATTGTCAATTATTTGCAATTTTTTTTCAAATGTTAATTATTACATTCAGATTGTGATGTTACATATGGTATCAAAGCTACCGGGTTTAACTCTTGGACCTAGGAGCTCATTGTGAGTTTTCACATATTAGAAGATAAGCTAACACTGAAATGTTGTTCTTGTTGCATAATGGTAGGGAAAAGAACACGAAAGCGAGCAAGAAAAACAAAAATTAAGAACTTGCCCAAAATTACTGTAAAGAAAGAATCTTCTCTTGAAAATAAAAACACGAACCCTGTTAGGGTGGGCCGACAGAAGATATCAATTAAATGCAAATAAATATTAAACAGAGGAATGGAAATACACAATAATAATAATAGTGAGAGACAAATTTTAATGTGGTTCACCCAAACCCGGGCTACATCCACCAACAAAGAGTCCAATATTATTATCCAATAAATCAAACTGATTAAACTAGTAATCCTTGCAACTCAATACCACTGCACAATGCTACAATACATCAATGGAAACCCTAACCCTTAGCCGCTTTTATCAAGCCTTATGTCGGTTACAAAAATAGGGTTTTTTATGTCAGCCAATAGAAAAATAACTCCTGACGCCTTAATAAAATAATAAAAAATCATTGGAGGTTTCAGGGGCGCTGCCCCTTGACCCGTCTTGGGGGCACTGCCCCCAAACCCCCGCAAGGGGTGTTGCCCCCAAACCCCCGCAAGGGGCACTGCCCCTTGACCCCGTTAAATAATTTGGGGGGAAACCATGCCAATAAAAGTGGGGTAAATTTAACCTTCAAGTCTGATTAGGCTCCATATAACAACTCCAGTAAGTTATAGTAGATTGGCCTGACTTACTGACTCTGAGACACTTGTCGACGCACTTAAATGTATCCACCTAGAGAGGAAGAAATAGATGGAGGCACTTACTGACTCTGAGACATTTGTTAAAATTAGTAAACCATTTGCTCATCATGACATGCCCTTTGGGTGTGGTTGCAAGGTGCTTGCTATAGGAAAAGAGGTGATGGTAGAGTACCTACGAATACATCCACCCTCTAAGTTTGTCTTAGTGTACTCTTACGAGGAAGATGAACCTAAAGAAATCCCTCTATCTGACAGTGACATGTAGTCACGCATATAAAAGAAATTTTGTACCTAAATAAGGATGTGTAAATCCACTTTTGTAAATAAAGAAAATTTTGGGTTTCTGTGTAACAACTGTATTTGTGAAATGTTAATGAGTTTCTATATCTTGAGCATGAATTTTTAACTTAGTGTTGAATATTCTTTCTTAATGAATCTCTATATGATTGATAGGCACGGATAAGTGCCATTATGGTATGCACATGAATCAATCTAGGAGGCAACCAAGATGGTTCAAGTCTTGTAGAGAATCCAATGGCCAAACTAGATCAGATCTTGTCTATTTTAAATGAAACTAAGGAAAGGTTGGGAATCATAGAATATGAAGTGAGAGGGGAAGGAGACCAAGAAAATACCAAAGAACCCAGTCCTAAAAAAGGAGAAAATAAAATTCAAGAGAATAGTTTCAATAGTGAACTAAAAGAAAGTAACCAAGACTCTCGAGTTCAAAGTGAGATGAGGTGTCGTCTCACCCACGAGTTGGCAAGAGACATGGAAAAAATCATGCCTCCTAAGTTTGATGGAATCATGAGTGGTGATGCAGCTAAAGCATGGATAATTAAAATGGAAAAGTACTTTAAGATATGAAACTACTCTAAGATCACCAAGGTAGTTTGGGGAGCCTACCATCTAGCATATGAAGCATCCACATGGTGAATGAACAAGAAGATGGAACTAGGGTTAAGTTCCTTAAGTTTGACCTGGGATCAATTTGTGGGTATTTTCAAAAAGAGATGGTTACCCTAACTATACTTTGATCAGAAACTACTTGATTTCTAGGATCTTGATCAAGGAGACATGTTAGTCATAGAATATTGGGAGAAATTTAACAGGTTGCTGAAATGCATGCCTTAATACCAAAAAGATGAAAGATTCAGAATAAGAAAAATTATTTTGGGTTTGAATGCACAAATTGGGGGAGAAGTGGGTGTCCATGGACCCACAACCATGGACCAAGTTTTTGAAAAAGCTATAAAGCAAGATCAAAAACTAAAATCTATTTTAGCATATCAGGAGAAATCCCATAAGAAGTTATATTAGAACCATTCATCTACATCCTTCAAGAAGAAAATGGAAATCAAGATACTAAAGGAAAGAACCATGAAAGAGATTTTAGAAATAACAAAAATGAACATAAGGATGAGAAAAAGGATGATAATTCTAAAAAGAATGATGATAATTCTAATTATTCCATGGGAAAGAAAGGACCCCCTAGAGGATGTTTGGCATGTGGAGGTGACCGCTACGCCAACTAGTGCCCTAACAAGAACCAAGGGAACCTATATCATAAAAACTCTTTGCCATCTCAGTAAATTTCTTTCCAATAGAGGATTCATGCCACCCTAGATAATCATCAAGTAGAATATTAGATCACCCCCATCGAGACTACATGTACTTTATTTGGAATTCCAATTTCCATTCTTATAGACACATGTGCCACTAAAAATTTCATAACTCTTAGGATACTTAGTAAAATTCCTAGACGAGTTGGTTTCATGGCTAAGCCATGGTCAGTAGAATATGCAAACTAGACAAGGGCTTAGGTAGAGCAATGCCTATTTGAAGCTAGAATGAACCTACCAATTTTTTCAATAGAAGTTAATTTGTATGTGGCCCCTCTAGGATCTTACAATGTTATCCTAGGAATAAAATGGTTATGGTAGCATAGAGAGAAAGTGGATTGTTTTGCCAAGTCAATAGAATGTCTAGATGACATTTGAAACATAGTCTTTATCCGTGGATTCCAACATAAAATGAAAATTAGGCAAATTTTTGCCATGCAACTAAAGAGAGCCAAACAAAAGGGTTGTCAAATGTTTGTGGTCAAGATAGAAGATTTCAATGAAAATGGTGAGGCGCTAGGGAAATCAGAGGAACCTTTAAGGGAAGAATATCCTTTTCTTCATGATTATTAGGATGTATTTCTTGAAGACCTCTCAGGTCTACCCCCAAAAAGGACTTTTGACTTTTTAATTGATATCATTCCTGGTTCTGAACCAGTGTCTAAAGAACCATATCAGATGACCACAATGGAATTGATTTTTATCAAGAAGAAAGACGATACCATACATTTATGTATCAATTATCATATGCTTAATAAGACAATGATAAAGAATAAATACCCTCTACCTCACATGGATGATCTCTTTGATCAAAAGCTGTGTTCTCAAAAATTGACTTAAGGTCAGGATACCATCAGTTGAGATTGAAGGACAAGGACATCCACAAACTACTTTCAAAACAAGGTATAGGCACTATAAGTATATAACTTTACCTTTTGGGTTAACTAATGCCCCAATAGCTTTCATGAATCTGATGAAGACTGTCTTCAGGGAATGTCCAGACAAGTTTGTGTTGGTTTTCTTAGATGATATCCTAATATATTCAAGGAATGAGGAAGAACACTTCCAACATTTGTAGATAGTTCTACAACACCTAAGAGAACACAAATTATATAGGAAACTATCCAAATGCACCTTCTTCCAGAAAGAAGTGTAGTACCTAGGCCATATTATCTCTATAGAGGGAATTGTAGTAGATCCCTCTAAAATAAAGGCTATTCTAGAATGGACTACACCTAAAACGTACATGAAGTACATAGTTTTATGGGTCTGGCAGGATATTATAGAAAGTTCATATTAAACTTTTCAAACATTACCCACCCCATCAGTTCTCTATAAAGGAAAGGAAAACATTTTGAATGGTTAGAAAACTATGAGGCCTTAAATATCCTTAAAAAGAAGTTGACTTTGGCACCGATCCTCAGAGTTCCAGACCTAGAAGGTCTTTTTGTTGTTTTAACAGTTGCTTCAGGAGAAGGGTTAGGTGGCGTACTTATGAAGGAAGGTTAGGTTGTGGCCTATGAATCTAAGAAGTTGATGTCATATGAGTAGAATTATGCTCCACATGATTTAGAACTGATTGTGATTGTTCATGATCTCTAGGTATGGAGGCATTATTTGCTAGGTAAGCAGTTTGAACTTAAATCCAATAATCAAGGTCTAAAATATATTTTCACCAAACTAAACCTCAATGCATGAAAAAGAAGATGGTTGGAAGTTATAGCTGACTATGATTTTGAAATTAGTTATATTAAAGGTAAGGAAAATTGAGTTGCAAATACCTTAAGCCATAGAAGGCATATTGCTGAAATGGTGTTAGTTCACTCTAATTTTTGAGATCGAGTGTTGAAACATTTATGCAAGAGATGAATATTATGAGTAAGTTCTAGAATCTCTATCTAAGAATCCTCAAGATGTGAGATATGAAGGGTTCTGTTTTGAGTCTGATAGTATTCTAAAGTAAAAAATAGAATATATGTTCCAAATTAGAAAGATTTGAGAAACCTTGTATGGAAAAAAGCACATTCTACACCCTAATCAGGCCACCCAAGAGTGACAAAACTCTTAGCAAATGTGAAGCCACTGTATTTATAGAAAGAAATGAAGAATGATGCTACATGATTTTTGGTAGGATGTCTTGAATGCCAGCGATTTAAGGCTAAACATCAACATCTGGTAGGAATTTTGTATCCACATGACATTCTTGAATGTGAGTGGCAAGTGATCAACATGGACTTTGTTCAAGGTTTGCCTATGCCACCATACAAATATGACGCCATCCTAGTGGTGGTAGAAAAACTATTTAAGGTAGCTCATTTTATCGTCGGGAACCTTATAGATGGAGCACCTACAGTTGCCAAGAAATTTATTCATGAGGTCTTCAAATTGCATAAAGTACCTAAAAAGATTATCTCAGATAGAGATGTGTGGATGACATCAAGGTTTTGGCAAACCTTGTTCTCAGCGTTGGTAACCTAGATAAACATAAGCTCATCCTATCACCTAGAAATAGATGGTCAGACGGAGAGAGTAAATCAAGTACTAGAAGATTTGTTAAGGATGTACTGCATGGAGATCAACAATATAAATGGGAGGAGTACCTTCCATTATATGAATTTGCATTTAACAATTCCTATCATTTTGTAATAAAAATGGCTCCTTTCGAAGCATTATATGGTAGAAAGTGTTGAATGCACAAGACAACCGAGAGAGGGGGGGTGAATTAGTTGTAACAAACCTCAGACCCTTACAAACATTTAGATCCACATTAACCTTTAAGTATGTTATGATGATTAAGCATGAAAAGCAAATAACTGAAGCTAAATCATAACAACACCACACACAAGAGAACACCAAATTTTTACATGAAAAACCTTAAAAGGGAAAAACCATGGTGAGGATTAGCTCACAATATAATGTTGTAGCAATAAAAAATTACAAAGGTTCACTGCCAGAGGGCTTACTGCCCAAAAGAGAGAATGCTCACTATAGGTGGAATCACTATTCAAGTGGACTCACTGCCCATTGAGAAAGAAAGAAAGAAGAGAAGAATGGCTCATTGCCAGGATTTGAATTGATATAGTTGCATCTAACCTATGCATGGAGTTCAGTTCCAATGAAGCTCAAGATCCACCACAACACAAACAACATCTTCGCAACATCACTAAAAATAGTAGACACCTTCTGCTCATGCATCTAGTAGCCTAACACATGAAATATCTAACCGCCCTGATCAAATTCACATCACAATCATATCCAGGCTCACGCACACCCACATCCATGACTACCTAACACTTATTTATACAATCACCACTCATGAAAACATTCTCCAAGGTCAGAAACACAACTTAACCCATAAAATTCAAATTAGGTATGGACCTAAACATTCCCATGGAGGAAGAGAATGAATGAAGACCAAATCACACTTTAGCATGGACCTAAATCCACTCTTACATGCTTCATCACGCTTTTACTTTCACCAAAGCACAATCGCAAATGGTGTAAACAATCAAGTCGGCCATCCTTGTGTTAAAACCATGAACTTTTAAACATATGCTTCCTCAAAATCACACAATGACATGCGCACCACACACCAAGCTCGAACATGATCTAGAAACATCCACAAGCACCTGAAAACTAACAAATTCCTTTATAACATCTTTCACCTGAAGAAGCTTCACACCAAAGTACTTAACTATCCATATCATGCTCTGTCATCATCTGCAACTTAAGAAATGTACTTGTGGAGCACCAAACCATGAACCACTTGAGATGAAGGAAAATATAGAATTTATAAGCACATATCTAGAACCACAACACCTGAAACCATTTTGCAAAGAAATGTGGAGAAAAATACTTTCTCCCAGACACACTGCAAACACTGTCAAGCACTATTCTCAAACTGTGAACACAACTTCCACTTCATAACAATTTGGAGCACCAAATTTTAGATTTAGCATCTTCAAACACTTCTAAACAACATATCCAAGATGTATACTTAAATATATAACATAAAAGAAATGCAGAACAAAAACTTGAGCAACACTCTATAAGCCAGAAGACTTCTTCAACACACTGTTTCCATAATTAATCACATTTTGTCAAAAGCACTTGGAAACCAACAATAGAAGCATATTCTCAACATCTTTAGCAACTCCTCAAAGAAATCAAATCACTTTAACACAACAACTAAATCAAACAACAACAAACTCATCAGAAAACATAATTGACACCAATGACAACACAAGCTTGTTGACATCAATGACAACACCGATTAGCACATACTTGCAACAATCTCCCCCTTTGTCATTGATGGCAACAAATGATGTGAAAAACCATCAAGACACAAATCTGCACCAATCTTCTTTACTTGTTTACTCTCCCCCTTTATTTTGTACATCTTATTCTCTCTCTCTCTGATCACTAAATGTTCTTTCTCCCCCTTTGTTTTTCACATGAACTCTCTCCCCCTTTGACATTAATGGCAAAGGGTGTCACAAATTTCCCTTTTCATGATATTGCACATACTTGCACTGTGTACTATTTCTCTGTATCATCTTTAGCAAATCCTTAATGCAATCAAATTACTTTAATACTTGCAATAGATAGTGCCGAACTCCTATAAGATGGGATAAGCTAGAAGATAGGATTTTCCTTGGACTAGAAATACTGTAAAAAATGGAAGAGCAAATTACACTAATCAGGAAAAGATTGGCAGAAGAAAATGATAGAAAAAAAAAGTTATGTTGATTCCAAGCATACTCCATGATTATTATCAGTAGGAGATAAGGTTCTCTTAAGAGTTAGACCACATAAAAAGCCCTATTATGTTTGGAAAGTCTTCCAAACTAGCACCTAGATTTGTGGGACCTTTCAAAGTTTTGGAAGTAATCAATCCAGTTGCCAACAAAATATCTCTACTTCTAGCTCTTGCTCGAATGCATGATATTTTTCATGTATCTTATTTAAAGAGATATGTAACTAGTTTTAATCACAAACTTGATTGAAATGCTCTTTAGGTACAAGATCTAGGAGTGGTCATGATTGAGCCTCTCAAAGTGCTCAAAATTCACAAGCTCTGCTTGCATATTAGAGAATTTATATAGTGCAAGGTCCACTGGGACCAATACTCTAAAGATAGTGTCACTTGGGAAGATTATAATGATTTCTATTAGAAATTTCCACACTTGTTTATGCAAACTTGATGTTTAAAAGAACTTATCTATTAAAATATTGTTTTGACAAAAAACTCAATAATCGAGGATGATGATCAGGGGGAAGATATGTTACACCCTGTTTCTTTTAATCAAACTTACTTCATTATTTTATTTCAGAAATTACTAGTTAGAAAGATAAATTAATATGTTTATGTGTAGTTATGCTAGCCTAGAAAATGATTTTATTTTACATTATTGATTGCACTTAATTGATATATGAGATGGACTAACTACTTGTCATGTTAATGAGGTGAATACAGGGAAAATGTTTTCCCCCTCCCAAATGAGGAGGGAGAGTATCACTAGGGAGAGGGAAATAGATTGTGAGAGATAAGAAATTGACATTCCATTAGAGAACTCACACACTCACTTAGAGGTTATGTCATTTTTGGTGTGCTTCATGGTCTTTATGTTTTCTAAGTCATATTAATGAAGTCTAGTCAACTTGAGTAGTCGACCTATCAAGTCTATTCTTGTGGAGAGGACTAATTTGTTTAAGGCAGTTTTAGAGAACACCGCCATTGATGCTTTACCCTTTGGATGCATAATTAAAAATTTAAAATGCATATCAATGACTCTAATTTTGTGAGAACCTTTGCATATAGTTAAAAGAATAGTGAAACTGAGAAAATTGAAGATCCTCATTTTTTTTTTGCTGAATAAGTGCTACCATTGGGGGTAGCTCCCATTATATTAAATCTGAAATCAAGAACCTGCTTAAACTAAGCAACATGGATTACATACCAGCTGGGAACTAAGCCAGTCAATTGCTTGTGCCATAGCACTTGGAAGAAGAAAAACAACAAGTATGAAAGCTGGACCATGAAACTAATTATGCCAGAGCACTTTGAGACCCTCTTCCAGCTTTGAAGCCCTCTCAATTTGGGCTAGAGAAAGGAGATCGCCATAGCTATGCAATTAGAAAGTGAAGGTTTCCATGTTATTGTGATTGATACCTTGCCAGAAAAGAGCTAAGGCTTCTGCAGAGATCGTTGGAGAATCAGTTTTCATATTGACAACGACCGCGTTGAAAACTCCCCCAATGAGACCATTGGTAGGACGCTTATCAAAGGCCACTATCGCAGCCATGGTAGACTCCCTCATATCTTCCTTCACATAGGTGTTGGCCAGAGTTTTTCCATGGGCCTTCCTTCCTGAGACAAAAACACAAGTGGCCAAAAACTCTTCATAAAGATAGCTGTCGTGGACATGTTCCTCTGGGATATTGGCGGCTCTAATTACCTTGAGGATGGCTTTCGTGATATGGTCCGGGCCAGCCACAAACAAATGCTTGATTTGTTCCAACTTTGTCTCCTGTGGCACCTCCTCCTGGGTACCACGATTCTCCTGGACCTCCTCTTCGACAGACCCCGAAGAAGACTCTTCCTCATCGTACTGGCAAATGCATACATAGTTCATTTCCATCGCAGCTTGGAAGTAGAAGTTGCACATGAGGTTCTTTTAGAGGTTGCCATGAGGGTAGTAGGAGTACTGCCTTACTATCACAGGGAGCTTTACTAGATCCTCAAGATCAAAAAGTGATCAAAGAGTCATCCTAAGCGATCCAGTGATCCATCATACTCTGTGAGTGTCACAAGGGAAGACAAGGCCAAGGATCACATGATTTTACAATGACGACATCCTCCACCTATTCACATGCTAAGTTTGCTAGAAAGTCTACCGCCGAGTTGCCTTCCCAATAAATGTGATTAAGGGTGCAATTCCCCAACTCCAGCAAGATCGTCCAAATAGCATCTATAATGTACTTTAGTTTCCAGTTGTGAATTTGCTTGGACTTAATGGCATTAATGTAGATGAGGGAATCCCCCTCGATGTCAATGCCCATGAGTTTGAAGTACTTACACAGACGAAGCCCTAGGAACAATGCTTCAAATTTTGCTTCGTTGTTCGTCCCTTCTGGGAGCTTTTTGGACATTGCGAGAACCAAGTTGCCAACCTCATTCCTTATGATGACGCCCGCACCCGACGGCCCCAGATTACCTTTGGCCGTACCATCAAAATTTAGTTTTAGCCTCCCCTTTGGAGGGACAGTCCACTTCATGAGAGCCCTTGCTCTTTTTCTTTCCTCAGCTGCTTTAGGGTGGTAACACAAGGGCCGACCAGCTTTTCATCATCTCCCCATCCCAGCTTGCGAATGGTATCAGGGAAGAGCTGGCTAGCCTTATATTGACTACTTCACTAATGCATGCCTCAAGTTTCCTTAGGACAGATTCAAGTCTTGATTCTCTGTCTGAAAAAATTCTACTATTCCTTTCACGCCAAATATGCCAGATTAGAAGAGAGGGACTCGCCACCCACAAGCCTTGCCAGGTTGTTTTCTGTCCTTTGTGCCAACCTTTAAAAAGATCCTCAATTCTATCAGGGAGGGCACTGATCCAGCCTAATTTCTGCCTGAGCCAATCCCAACAATTGGAAGCAAATGGGCAAGTAAGCAAGAGATGGTCAATTGTTTCTTCAACTTTACCACATAACACACATCTCGATGGACCTGCAATACCCAAAGATTTGAGCCTATCACTTGTCAAGATCCGTTTGTGAATAGCTGTCCACGCAAAGGCCCCAGCTTTGGGGAGCGTCCATTTGCTCCAACAGAGGAAGGAGGGCCAATCACTCTACCTGCAGATTTTGCAAAACATAACCAAACTTAACTTTGTAATGTCCAGATTTTGAACCCATCCAAAAGATTTCATCTTCTTTGCTTGAGGGAATAATTCTTCTAGCTTTGAGAGCCTCCGTAAGTTCATGCATTGCTTCAGCGCTTAGTTGGAAAGATGCAATCAGCTCACAATTCCAATCTGAGTCATTAATATAACACAAAGCCTTTCTGCCATGGGCTGATGATAAGTCTCTCCAATGGTCCTTAAATCTTGGGAGCTCAGCCAGCGGAGGTAGACCTTTCAAAGAGTCTTCCCAAAAATTAGCACAGGCACCATTGTGAATAGACCAAGAGATGTGGTCCGTTATGAGCCATCTGCACTGTTGCATAAAATTCCAAAAAGATCCTCGTTCTTATTACCAAGGAAATTTTAAATATTTTAAGTGGATAGATCTCCACCATGCCTCCCTAGATTCTAGGAGAAGTGGAGGAGGAGTGACAAGCTCCATGATGCCCAATTTTAGGCATTTCAAAGATAGGTCACCGACATTTGAGGGAAAGAGTTTATTTGTAGTGAAAAACCTCCCTCATTTGAGGATAGGCAAAAAGGAGGAGGACAACAAGCAAGGTTTATTGGTTGTCTATTATTTGTAGAATAACACCCTTAAGTGGAGGTATGTGTATGACTTTACTTGGAATTGTTTATGTCTATTTGCATACATGGTACATGCCTTAGACTGTTAAACTAACCTTGTAAGTTGTGTATAATCTTTAAACTGTTATGCATGTCATTTAGTATGATAAAGAATGAAAGGTGAAAGAATAATATTTGATAGTCTTTAATCCATTCTTCTAGCACCTTGGCCTAATGGCCGAATCTTTCTTGCCTCCTTGAGTTCATCTTTTATCATGATTTAGTTGTTGTTAAGTGTTAAGCAATTGGCAGGAACCTTGAGCTCGTGGGAGGAAGCTAACAAGGTTCTGTATTCATCTCTATGCCTTTGTTATTCTTTTACAAGATGTTTACCATGAATTTGCACTATAAACCAAATAAGATTCATGAGCTTCCTCTTTCTAGAAGCCATAGATATTGAAAGTAATCTATCTTTTTAAACTTCTATATGCCATTAAATAATTGGGCAATATTACACTTAGGCCGAGCTATAAATTCAGTACTTATGTATGTTATTTCACACTCAAGCAGAGTTGAAATGTGGTTTATTAAATCTTAACATATATGTTGTTATCTATCTCCTTTCATATTACCTCTAGAGGCCAAGCAAAGTCTAAGCTATATTACAAACTCAGAGCTATAGGTTGCGAGTGTTTTTACTTATTTTTAAAGGTTCAAGAAAACATCTTTATCATCTAGTGTGTTTAGCTCAAAATTATTTGAAATCCTTCAGGGATTAAAATCAAGTTGTCCCATTTCAGACAGTGTTGAGCTGATGTTGAAGTCATTCCGTGACCAGTTTAGGGTTTAGAGTAAATAAGGCCACATATTTTCTTTGATCACTATCTAGATGGTCAATAAATTCTCTATATCATTGCGAAATCTATTATGTTAATAGGTAATAATGTGACTATTTGTTTCTAGATCTTTTGTAGAATCAACGGTATTATGAGAATGTAGATTTATATGATGAATCTAAGTAATTATGGTTTTGAACCTATTTATTTATATATTCAAGGGTGGTAGATAACCCGAGAAATGAAAGATATTATTATCTTTTCTTTTATGGCTAATAAATCATCTTGGGATTAGAAAGATTGAGAAAAGGGAACTTAATTATTTCTATGCATACATTATTGTATTTATTTCTTTTATTGTTTCAAGGAGTGGGATATGTGGAATGATTGAATCTTTTAAGCGTCTTGATTATGTGAATTCCAATGTAGGCCTATTTATGAGTATATAAAATATATATAGGTAGATATACATTGTATACTCATAAATACGCTTACCTTGAGATGCAAATCCTTATTCTCTTGGAAAAACTTCTTTATAACCAACTCTAGTTTAGAGTATACTTCAAATGAATTACAGGTATAAGTTTACAATTGAAATATGTTTTGTAAGATCATTCAAGTTCATAGATTGGCATAAACTTTAAACAAAAAGTTATTTTTCTCTTTTGGTTAAAAAGACAATGAGACCTTGATTACTATGATTAAAATGTCTGATTAAACCTAATGAATAAACATTGAGTAGTTGACGGTTATCAAAGACTCAAGATCATGAGGACACAAAGAGGGGCTCAATACATGATTCTAAGTCAACCATACTCTTATCCTATAACTGTCTAGTTGACCTTTAGTAGAAGGTATACTAGTAATGCCTATTAGACAGGTCTAGGGTAATAAATTTTAATTATCTTGATTTATCGTTAATCTATGTATAATTGTCAAGAATAGAAGAATGTTTGTCTCCAAGTCAAAAAAGAGGCATGTGAACAGTCAACTCATTTATTTTGTTCAACTTTGGCCAAAGTAATGCAAAATCACTGCTTGCATTGTCAGTTCACCGTGTCCTTATCTACATGAATAGTTAGATTGGTTGTACATAGCTAGAGGTAGACTATAAGTTGTATAACCAGTTATTTTTGCTAGGAAACAACACTAGTTCTCAGATGACACATTGAATCTTGCTGATTCTTACTATCTGTACCCTCATCAAGGGTAGGGCCACTTCTAGTAGGAAGGTGAGCAGGGGACTGCCGGTTTGTGGTTGGAAGAAAAGTACTCAAGTGATGCTCTCCCTCATGTAGTTGAATTATCAAAGACTTGTGATACATAAGACATTACTTCATTTATTCATGTAATTATATAAAGTTGTAAGTCACAAGTAATGTGAACTTAAGATATTGTACTAAATAATTATTGTGTAATCATAAATGTACTTGCTTTACTTCTTGTGATCAAACCAAAAAAATATAGTGAATTATCAATTATTGTCAATTATTTTTTAAATGTTAATTATTACATTCAAATTGGGATGTTACAACATGAAGCACTTTTATGCCACTATATAATGCCTCTCAGTGTAATTAAATAATATCCACTTCTATTTCCAATTTAAGTTTTATTTTGACATTAAAGAATAGGGTTTCTTTAAATCTAAATTTATTATATTTATCCATAATTCAACTTGCACACAATAAATAAAGAAAGCTACTACACTTGCCAAGTCACCAATAAATTGACTATTCTAATACATTAAAATAAATAAATAAATCTAGCAAATACATTATATTTTCAAATAATTCATTTATTTTTTAAATATTTTTCTATATCTATAATTTATCAATTCCTATGAAATACACAAATTTTATTTAATATTAAAGCACCTAATTATGTTGATCTACTTGGATTAATCATCATATACAATAAATTAAATTAAATCAAACATAAATATGATTTATCATCCATGATACATAAATGATTCACCAATAGTTTATCTCCATGTTAAATCAATAATCTATATGATCAAATATGTTATCATAGTGCAAATATAAATTACCATCTAAGGTAAGGCATACATCCCTCCTTTAAAATAATATCATCCTTGATATAACAAAAAATAATGTCCTAAGTAACATGAGATAAATCACAATATAAGAGAAAACAATTGTCTCCTCACAACAATATCCTTCCATGTAGCACTAACTAAACTAAAACGATTCCAAGGATCTCACACTATCTTAAGTGAAATTTGCACAATTAAGTATTCAAATATTCTTAATGGCTCTGCAACTTACCAATCCCATAAAAAGGTAATAAGAAAAAAATCAAGAAGTTACTTTTATATGAAACTATTCAAAATATGTCTCAAGATTGGAGGCAAAGCCCACAAAAAGATACCAATAGGATCTACAAATCATAATGCCAACATTTTTTTTTTCAAAATGAAAACCCATGGTTTTGATCCTTAAGAAAACCCTTTCTTATCACATTTACACATCTAAAAGTATAACTCTTTTGACACTCCACTACCTAGGTTACCATAACTTAAGGAAGTGAAATTCTAACTTACACAAAACCCTCCAAGGTGCTATTCCCAAAGTGGATTGGAAATTGTTACAATCAAGTTATAAAACCTAATAAATACTTCATCAAACATCCTTACACATCCCTAATGATGAAATTTATATTTAATTATTCTTATTAGTTTACTCATCCACCAATGGATGTTAATTGATACCAAGAATTTGTACAATCCCCCAAATCTTACCCAAAATCAAAATGCAATCCATGCATGCCTTAGTAAATTAACACATTAATGTTAATTTATGAATAATAATAAATATTAGTTAAATACATTAACATTACAAATATTAGTAATGTTAATAGGTTGGTTGTTGGGAAGTTTGCCGTAGGGAATTAATTAGTTTGTATGGAAATTAATGGCTTTATAAGAAAATACACGTAATCATCTTTGGTGTGTGTTAGTGATCAATCAAAATTATTTTTTGAGAGTAATTTCATACCATTTTAATATGGTATCAAAGTAGGTTTTTGTGAAACCTCTACAAATTTGGCATTGCTCATAACAAGACTGAGTAGTGTAAACCACATGTGAAACTTTCTTATTAGATAGGCTATTTGGTTTTGTTGACAACAAAAGAGTAATGCAAAACACATAAATCCTACTATTAGTTGTGTGATAAGTTTTTGTAGAGGTGGATGAGGGCAACTCAAATGACATTTGAAAGAGTTATAAAAAATATTATTGAATGTGAATATTGTTGGAGTCATGGGCTTATAGTTATACCACTTGGAATGAAACAAATTGCACAATAGAACATAATAGGAAATATGCTACAAATACTTGATAATCATATGCCACTTCAAGGGGTCAACCTCCTAAAACACTTTGAGGGGGATACCACCAATAGTCTTCAGTAAGAACACAATACTCAATATCACACTAGTAGAATTTTGGCAAATAAATGACTACGTGAGTAAAAATTTTAGTCACGACAACTAAAAATGACTAAATTCTACTAATTTTTTGCAACACAGCTATAAATGACTAAATAAATGACTAATTTGATCATCGGGTAAAAAACACAACTAAATAATTAGTCACACAAATAAAAATGACTAAATTATTAGTCACACAAATAAAAATTAGACAATATGATATTAAAGTGGGTAATTAAAAAAATATTTCCAATTGGAAAGAGGGAAATTTAGAGAGGGAATTTTTTTTGATGAAAAATAATTCAAACAAAAGAAACCCCTATATCATCGTGTGATAGAGAAGATTTTCTGAAATATGGTGAGGTAGAGTTATGCTCTTAAAAGGGTTTTCCAGTTGGAATCAGAGGTCAAGGGTTCTAATGGAGGCAACGATGGATCTAATGCAAAGAATATCGCCTATGTAATCACAAAACACGCTTAATAACTTGCTGGCTCTCCTTCCCTAGCACTCCACCGAGTTGCTCTTGTGTGTCAATCAACCCCTCCAGGTAACCCCCCATTTTCTCCTTTTATTTGTCCTCTCATTTTGCCCCATCTGCCCAATACAATTTTGGCTAAATTTAATGATTTCTTGTGTATTTGTTTATTGTAAATTTGTTACAATCTGGCTTAATACCCATTTTAGTTTCTGCTAGCCCTATCGCAGTTTACTCCCCTGAATAGTCATTATTGTGTTGAAGTATTGGTTATTAATACTAGTGTTGGTGTGTTTTGAAGAGTATTCAATATGCTTTGTTGTTAAAATGGGGTTTAATTTTTCTTAATTGGGGTCATCTTAGGTGGTTCAGCTTGACTTAAAATGCCCAAGTGACGAGCTTGCAGATTAATCTAGGGTTTCTAGCTTTTTTTCTATGATATGGAAGTCACTCTTTGGGATGTTTCTCTCCCTGATGATTGTCTAACTAAAATATCATTTTAGCATGATGATTTTCCTCTCATGGGAAAATTTATGGGAATAAGAATAGATGACATAAAACTCTATGGATGGATATGGAATCTACGAGGCTGGCTACAAAGTTAAATTCTTCCTTTTAAGGATTTCTTTCTTCTTCAAGTTTGTCGAGGATAGAGAGTTTTCTCAAACAAGGGTCGTGATATTTTTGGCAAATTTGGGTTGTTTTTATGTCCTCTGGCAACCATTTTTACACCTAGATCATCTCTTTTTCAAAGGTTCCCTTTTGGATCCCACTTCTACAAACTCCCTCTGGTTTGTAGAGCAGTGACAATAGTTCAATTTCTTGCAAAGATCTATACCTCTAGACCAATGCTAGTCACAAGTTGCATAGTGCATCATAACAATTGCCTTACAACCTATGCAGTTGTTAGTAGCTAGATGGCACATCTAATTTTAATCATCAATATCAACACTATAAAATTATATGCTTCTGTACACCATGCAAATGATACTCATGCTTCCTAGCACTCGAAAGCACTCATGCATTCAGCACATCCAGAAAATAAAGGGCACTTGATAGCAAGGTTTCCCTTCAAATTTAACTCCAAAACCCAACATACAATTTAGCAAAATTACCCCTTAGATTTTATCTCTATTATCCAATTAATTTACCCTCAAAATTATCAAGCCTAACAATTCAGGAATATGATGTCTCAAATTTCAACTCTAAAATCTATCAATCTATTATGCAAGATAATAATTCTTTGGGTTCTCAAGTCTTTATCTTTCTACTTCCTTTCATTCAGAATCATATGGTCATTGGCTTCTTAGGTCTTTATCTTTCTACTTCATCACATACTTGCATTATCATGTCATAATATCTCTAACACAATACCATGGAAGCATCAATGCATCTCGTATAAAGCCAAATAGTTAAAAAAAACAACAAAGTAAGAAACATACTCAGCAAAAGTGATGACAAATTGGCACATTATCTTCTCATTTTTTTGTACAATTGAGAACATTCCAAATGTTTTAAAATGTCAAATTCTTTGATACATTAAATGACTCCTCCAAATTATTACTTTTTTTAAAAATAGAAAGTTCATAGTTTATAATACTAAGAAATCATCAATCTTTTTGCCATTTCTATGATATGAAAGAAAGTAACAAGCACTCAAGAAAGAATAAAAAATAACAATGTCAATTAATATGGCAGCCTAAAATAAGCCTCAAACAATACAAGGAAACAAGGATTACAACCTAGTTTGAAGTCTTTCCCAAAATTTTGAATCAAGAGTAAACCACTAATGATAAGAAATAATAATAGGAAACATGGTTTACAACCTAGTCCCCATAAATTGTTGACACAAAGCAACCTAAAGAAAAAAGAAACTAAAAGATAACATTTTTAAATAATCAGAGCTCTATAATTCTTTAATTATAATTAAGTACATGTGCATGCTAAGCCTTGTTTGTATGACGCACAGTACTAGCATGCCCAATGTATTGATGATTACCACCACCATGAGGATGCTCAACATGATTCATTGCCACACCATGAACCTTGGGCCAATAGTTTCTTTTGACCCTATATTTGTGATATGCATTGCCAGCTCTGAGCATAGGCTTTTTTGTCCTTCCACCACCAGTAACCTAACCAATCATGGCTCTACAACTACTTGGCACAATCCTCTTAGCTCTAGTTGGAAGCTTTACCTTGTAAATTGAAACCAATTTCCAAGACTCGTCAAACAAGGCTATTAAAAATTTGCAAAATAAAAAATTACACAAATATGAACATTAAGAGAGAACTTAGATAATTGTTCCAAAATTATTTCCACTACCTTTGGAATAATTTCATTTATTAGCTCACTGTAACCTTGGAAAAAAAATTAAGCATAGAAATATGCCATAAGTCTCCATAAGGTGTACACCTAAAACTCAAAATAGTTTGAAAATAATTTGGAAAAAGACACCATCCATAGGACATCACAATAGATGCATCACATGTTAGTTGCTAGCCAAAAAGCAAGAGGATAAACAAAAATGGTAATGAGTCAAGGGTAACATCAAGAAGCAGTACATTCAAATTAAATTTCAACCAGTTGCTAAATGAGCACAACCCACTTTGACTTGTCATAAGTTCAAAATATTAGAATAGGTACATTTTTATGTTTGTAAAGGTGACAATAACCCAACAATGGATCAAACATTTCAGATTGAAATGCAATAGAAATGCATTACAAATGACAACAATCAAATTTGAAATTACTCAACTCATAAAAGAATAGTGGAGAAAAGGTAGAAAAAGTGTTCTTTGATTTGATCGGGTCAATGAGAAATATTGTCTCAAAAATTCAACTATATCACCATGACTTGTTCCCTGCCACAGTACCACAAACTATTTCTTTGACCATCGCAGGACCCCGAAATACTAAACATCACTTGAAGCCTTTCACCGCACTACTGCTCTCCATTGAAATTGTCGTGGTATTCAACACTTACATAACTTAAACTCCTTATACTGCCATACCGTCGCTAGGGTGCGGTGTACTATTTTCCTCTATTCCTTCTTACCACCATATCGTAAGCCTCACTTGAGGCCACCATGGGGCGCAACGTACTATTTTTCTCTGCTCCTTACCGCTAGACCGCAAACCTCACTTGAGGCTACCGCGGGGGCGCGGTGTACTATTTTCCTCCTCTCCTTATCGCATTATCATCAGTTATTCTCTTGATGGCCATGGGACCACGGTGAAGTATCATATGCCACTTAAATTTATACCGCCAACCTGCCACTTTGTTTTGAGACCGCTGCAGGGCTACGGTAATCAATCTCTACATACTGTGATGCCGCAAGTGCAATCTCTTCATGCTGCAGGATAGCGATAACTACTCCCTTATTATCCTTGGTTCCCGCACACCCACCAAGACCTTTTGAGTGACTTGCAGGACTACAGTGAGAGACAAAAACACATCAATGGTGAAAAATACAAATATCTTTCACATGAACTTGGTATGGGGTGCTTATGAATGACTCCTAGAATAATTTTAAAAGAACTATGGATCCCTAAGATGGATTTATGGAAGGAAATTTACATGAAACCAAGTGGTACTATGAGAATTTTGAATGGTCCTAATGAATGACTACAAACCTTTCTATTCTTGTCTTGGTTGGGCCATGTACAGGCCTATTATGGGTTCCATAGGGTTTCTAGAAGTCTATCTATATAGACCTTACAAATGTCTCATAAACCCTTAGAAAACTTCACAGACCCTTAAAAAGCTTGTCCATACCTTTAATGACTTGATAGAGTTCCTAATGATCATACAAAATTTCTCATGGTTTATGCAAGGTCCTCCATTAGTAGGACCTAGGACCTTGCTTTAGGACCTCTTAATGGTGAGTGGACATCACCTTCACAACCACCAGTTCCTTATCTAGTTGTTGATCTAGGTGAATAATCTCCTTGTTGATGGTGAACTTTTAGTTGTATTTCACCTATTATGAAACCATACATACTTAAGTTTGTCATGCTATTCAAAGGTAAAATTTTAAATCCTAAATGAAACATTATGGGCTAATCTGTAACTTATATAATTATTGAAAGATTGGAGTTAAATATAAGGCCTTAGTTGCTTTTGGTCTTTGTCTTTTGGTTGAATCAGTATCCAACAAAAGTAGTGCATGCTTGAAGCAATGAAGTATTTTTTGAAAATTTAGGTTGTTTCTTTTGGGTTGAGTGCTTTTTTAGAGTTTGTATCCCAAGGCCTAGGCTAAAAGCTTGAGTTTGGGAAAATCAAATCAAAATATTATGGATTTGATTATTGGGTTGGGGGTTGTATATATGTAGCTGAATCTAAGTCTTAGTGATAGTTTTTGATGTCTGCAGCTGGAACTCTGTGAGGTATCAGTTCCTGAATGTTCTTTTATCAAATGTATGTATAGATGTGTATCACCTGTAGAACATTGTACGAGAATCACTGTAGAAGATGAATTGACTCCACATACTTCTTAACTAACCCTGTTTCATTTCATGAATACCTAAACCTTCTCAAATGGATAAGCCATCTTTCCATAAGAAATATATTTTTCTTGTTTCCAAGAAATATGGTTGAGACTTTGTTGGGTGACAACTTCAAATGGATGTGAGTTGATCTGTCAAGTGCCCATATTCAGATATTATAGTTTTATTTTAATTTAAATATTTGTTGTAGGTTATTTTCCCTATATCATTCATTCTTGGTTTGAACTCCTTGATTTTGTGGTTTTTTGTTAGGACCCAGAGCTTTCATATGCAGGACCACCTACAAGGTGCCAAAGGAGTCATCTGGATCATGACATAGGAGTTGGTTAGTATTTATTGAGTGGTATAATGGTGGTTGAACTATCCTGGTCTATATAACTAAGAGATGTACTTGTGTGCTTTGTAGTTTGTTTGTTTAATTTTTTGATGCTTAGAAAAACATCATAAATAGATAGGATGATATTTTTGTAATTTATTCCTTCAATCACTTGTCATAGGTCCATTTGGAGGTAGCAAAGATGGTGGAATGGAGGGTGTACCTTATCCGCCTATTTATTCAAGCAGAAATGTTGCAAGTTCCACTTTGGATCACCAAATCCTTCACAAAAACTTCTGCATAAAATTTAATGATGAAGAATTTATGCACAAATTCTCTTTTGAATGATGCACAAAGCCTCCACTACAACATGCTATTGCCGGGCCTTACGATGATGCAGGTGATTCCCGCATCACCACAAGGCCCAACAACAAACCATGTGGTGTTGCTGTGGAGGCTTTGTGCATCATTCAAAAGAGAATTTGTGCATACCTTCTTCATTATTGAATTTTGTGCAGAAATTTTTGTGAAGGCTTTGGTGATCCGAAGTGGAACTTGCAACTACAATATCTGATAAATTTCTACTTCCAAATATGCTTTTGATGGATACTCATATCCTCATCCAAAGATCCAATTCACACACAGGTAGGAAGGATGCTTTCAAAGGTTGAGGAGTTGGGCTTTACACCCACTGGTTGCATTTTCTTCAAATTTTCTAAGGACTTTTCAGAAAAACCCATTTTAAACGTATCCTTTAATCATGACATTCCATGATATCACATTTCTTTGAGGCATTTTTTGAAACAGTTTGCTTGCCTTGTCTATGCTTCCACATTTTCATGTATGTCTAGCAGGGCACTTGTAACTACAACATATGACAAAAAAATCCCTATTGTTATGCTTTGATGGATGTCCCTTTGTTATTACTAGATATTTGATGTAGTGCACATTATCATAGTGCAAGCCTATTTTTTAGATTGTTTCATTTAGCATCATCGATATTCTCCACAAGAACATTGTCCCTATTTAAAATGATGGAAATGGTTGACATCTCTCAAAACAATTTCTCTTGCAACAATATTCTTGGAGATGAATTTGGATGTAGTGTGAAAATCAGAACATACTCGAAGGTTCTTAACAACTCTAATGGTTGTACCAAGGGCCATGTTTAACAAACCAAATGCAATTGCTAACTTTTCACTATGGTGGCAGATAAATGATTCTTTTTCTTCTATTCCACAAAATTAAGTAAAAGTCTTGAATTTGGAAATACCCTACTGCCTTCATTTGCCAAACCAATTTCTCCAATTTTGCATTTCTCTCCCATGTTTGTGGATGTGATATGTCTCCTACACAAAAAATCATGTACCATTTTATGCCCTTCAATCCAACTACATGCAGGTATCTTTTTAATTCCTCTATCTTTCATCAATCTCCTTACTATTTGAACCTCACCACAGCTGCCTGCTTCTGCATAGATGTTTTAAAGAATATAAGTTGCAGCATTTTTAGGATCCAACTTATAAAAAAGTAGTGTTGTTGGAATACTCAGCCTACATTCAAATTCTAAATTCTGGGAAATTATATATAGTAAATAGATTGATGGTTGTTTGAACACTCTATTTAAGTCATTTGTTTACAAGCCTACAATTTTTAATTGATTTATCTTTCTGCTACAGTTTGGACTTACTTTTGTAAACTTAAAATATACAATGCACTTTTATTCTTTTTGAATTGAGACTAATAGTAATTTTGTTGGTTGTATTGAGGCACAACTTCATTCATGGTGGAAAAGGTAGCACCCTGTTGCTCATATCAGATGGCATGCTGCATATAAAGGAGGAAAGATTCTAGGGTTATTGTTGGCTACATTGAAGGAGAGAGCTTCATAGATGGGACATGATCAACACTCTCCTTAGATTATACATGTTACATCTTGCTCCAAGAAGATTGCCCATGTTGCAGAAGTTTTAAAAGATGAAAGGGGCATGTACTTGCATTGAAGGGCTTCAAGCATGCCTTTCCACACTAGTAACAATTTGACAGATGACATAGAGTCATACCTAGGTAACAATAGTAGTGATGAATTGTTTTCAAGGAATTTGGAAAAGTTATAGTGATGTCAAAGGTAGTCAAGGCATTCAATAGAGGGGCAGTGTTCTACGTTGATGGGAGGCAGAGTACAAGTGAAAGCATGCCAGAATAATGAGCTGGGTAGTGGAAACCATGAGGCATTGTTATTTTATAAAGGGAAAATGCATGACAGTAGGTTGAATAGTGATTGAACAATGCATTTCAAGAAGCTACAAGTTTGACTAAGACAATGCATAGCCTAGTCATAAGGCAATGTTGAATAACAGTCCATGATAATTAATGCATCCTACCAAAGATTGGTGCAGGGAACCTAAGAGCGTTTTGATAAGTTGAGGTTCTTGTTCAGTGTGTTTTGTAATAAGGCTTTCTAGCCATGGTTGTAAGGTCCATTTTGTATGGTCAAGAGGTTTGGGGTAACCATATAAACCTCAAATCCTTCTTAGTCCATTTGGACCCTAGTTGTGTCACTGAGGCCTAGTAGGTCTAATGATGGTTTTTTGAGTCTATTTGGTAGTTTTGGTGTTTTGGCATGTTTTAGAGAGTATGGTGGTTGTTTGGGTTTCATTGGACAAGTGAACCAATCAGGATCTTTGTGTTAATGCAAAATGCCATAGTTGTCAATGTTGTCATGACACATTTGGTCAGTTGCAACTCACTTTTGATAGTTGAAACTATTTTTGGAAGTTTCCTACCAACTTGGATCAGTTTATACTGTTGTCCTCTTACTCCAGTAGGAGAGAGAAGATTCTGTACAGAGATCTGGGCACAAAAATCAATAAAAGTGACTGTTTTCCCCAAGAATTCCTGTTGGTGTACGGCTGTATGGATTGACCAAGTGGATCGATGTGGTTTTTCTGAAACTAGTTTGAATCTGGATTCTAATGCATCAATTTTGAAGTTTTGAAGTGATCTCAGTAGGAAGATATTGAATTTTGAATTCAAACTGGTCTGAAACCCTCACTCCTAGGGTTTGTCATACAAATTTAGCCCTAGAATGCATTCTAACTGATGAAACTTCATGCCACTCAGTGAGATGTAGGCTAGGGATGTGTATTTTATGATTCCAAAAGCATTTTGTTGGGAAGGACAGTCCTCGACTTTTGGAGTGATGCCCTAGGTCAAATATCCCTATGTATTGTACCAGAATTGTGCAATTTGGTGATGTAAGTGACAAAATCTGAGAGGGTGGATGAATGGATGGTGGTTTTTGAGATGTTTAGATGTTGTGGAAGTGATCCAAGTTCCTATCCCAGGTTTATGACCCCAATTTAGACCACTTGCTTTGTAACCTAGACCTAACCTGATCAATTAAGCCTAGAGACCTAGAGGGTGTGTTGAGTTGCTGGAGTAGAGTTGGAACTGGAGGCTTGGAGGTCTATTGGAGTTCCCAAAAGGGTATTCGAGTCCACCATTTATTTTCCTGAACCTTAAGGGTTTGTCAAGTTGTGTAGTGAAAACTGGATTAGGAGGGCTAGTAGCCTCACTAGGCCAAGGGTTGGAGAGTTGTGAGAAGTTGGGGATCAAACCAATTGTGGGGAAGGTGTTTATAGACCTGTCTTAAGGTGTGGAAGGAGTCTTGAGGATTGGATAACAGCCTGGATAACAAATCCTTAATTTGCCCATGGGTGTGACCTTGGTTGGATGAAGTGGTGAAGTGGGTGAGTGGGCAGAGAAGAGTGAACCTAGTTGCTTCCTTTGTGCCACTCTGCATCAAATATGACAATCATCAGAGATAAGGATAGTTTATTGCTACATGTAACAATTCACAGTGGAAGCTTATGAACTAGAGCAAGTTGGGCGCATGAGACAGGATCTCTATAGAGATGACAGTGTGATCTTGAACTAGGATAGTGAGCTTCACAGGATAGTCATGGAATTGTGAAGAAGGCATCTATGAATATCTTTGTGCTTCTATGCTCAGTGATACTTAGAAAATTAGTTTCTTGCTCATTCTTTGAGCTATGTATTGTAACCATGAAGGTTTTTTTAGCAAAGAGAAAGCATTGTAACTTATTTTCAGATTCGTATGTTGTTTGTAAGCATTTTTGATCAATAAAACAAGTTGTTTTTACCTTGTCAAAGCTATTTCATTGTGCAAGCTTCAAAATATACTACTAAATATACTAATGACTAAATATACTACTAATTGATGTCAAGTAATAATTAAATTGACTAAATATACTACCAATTGACAGAAACCAATGAATAGTGAATAAATGTGACTAATAAATGACCAATGTTAAATCAGTGAATAAAAATGACTAAAAATACTACCAAATTGATCAAAATGATGATTAAAAATAATGACTAAATACACTACCAATGGATAGAAATCGGTGAATAGAAATGACTAAATAAGTGACTAGTTAACAACAATCAATGACTAATTAACGACTAAAGATATCAGTGAATAAAAAATGACTAAATAAGTGACCAGATTACATCAATCAACGACTAAAACAATGACTAAATATACTACCAAATCAATCAATCAAAACAACCAATAAATGACTAAAAATGGTTTAGTCATCAATTTGGTCACCTTATAAATGACTAGCAATAAACTACTAATGGTCATGTGACCATGTTTGATCATTTATAAGCAATTTTTAGTAGGTTTTTAAGTCATATATTGTTGTTTCTGTACTAGTGTCATGATAATAAGTAATCTCTACCTCTTATATATACCATAATTATGTCTTGGATATCACCTAGGCTGACCTGACTACCTATATATGACTATAATAATGATTATATAACTTTATTAAGAGTTAAGGTAGCCACAAGTTGACTACTCATAACCCCATGCACACTATAGGATTAAGGGCATAGCATGTCCCCTTTACAAAAACATTGCTCTCAATGTTGATCAATTTTAAATACTTTTGTATAAAATCATCATCATACCCTATGACATATTTGATTGGAAAATTGTTCCATCCAATGAGTGTCCTAGTCCTCATCTCCTTTATATGGGTCTTCCCTCTACATATAGCTCAAGTAGCACTATATGTGTTAGGATTTTGCATTGATTTGATCACCTCTTCATTCTATCTTATTCCTTTGCCTTGTTCTCATTAAGACTAAAGGTTACCTCTTGTTGGTGTTGAATGTGTTCTAGTTCTCTAACCTTTGGGTGCATTCTCAAATAAGAGGTGACAGATGGTGGGTATTTTCATATTACTATTTGAATAGCATGATCATGATATAATTTGGGAGATAATCCTTGTGGCACATCCCCAACAACCACTAATTATACCTCTATGATTGCCTATAGATTTGCTTGTGCAAGAACCTCAAATGACTCTTCTTCTTCTTCTTCTTCTCGTTCTTCTTATTCTTCTTCTTGTTCTTCTTACCCTTCTTCTCATTCTTCTTTCGCTTCTTCTATTTCTCCTTCTTCTTACATATCCACCAATGGTAAAGTTTTTGGCATCCTGTGTGAGTGCTAGTATTTAGATCAAGATAGGCATGTCTAGATGACCCCTCCTTGATTTCTTAAAACATCATCATGTGCTTTTGAATTATATTTCATTTGTATGCATCTTTGGAGTTGGAAATTTCTAAAACCTTGACAAGACATTACTTATTCAACCATTTCCTTAGTATCACTTATCTTAGCTACCCCTTTCATTTTCTCTACCAGCTTTGACAAGATTTCATCCTTCATCTTCTTAGTTTCTTCTCTTATAATATCAATGGTTCTAGTACCCCTCTCTTCCACTAATGGATTATCTTTATCATGAGTCTTTCTAGGAGTGAATGCATTCTTTTTGACTCTTGTGGAAGACCCCACACCATGGTGCAACAAAACAATTTTGAAATAAATGACACAGAACAAATCCAATTAATCTAAAAAAATTACTATAACATACTAGGACCTAGATTGCACTTCCCAAAAAAATTTCCAAGAAATTTGTTGAGTAGCCTTGGGAGTTAATTTGGTGGAAACCCTAATTTATAAATAGCTCCTTGAATTCTACTCCAAATGACCTCAAATATACACTATTATAGGTTCAGTATATTCTTGATCAACCCTCTAGATATTTGAAATAAATGTTGATTTCCTACCTTTTAAGTGAAGTAGGTGGGAAACCCTAATTTTGTAATAAATCCTTGAATTTTGATCTAAATGACCTCTGTTGCAAGTATGTGCCTAATCGGTGTTGTCATTGATGTCAACATATTCTTGTTGTCATTGGTGTCAACTATATCCTATTCCATTACTTGTTTAGAAGAATTGTATGTTGAGGATATTGAGAAAATTAGCCTCTCTGGAAGAAACAAGTAAGCCACAGAGAAGTGCAGTACAGACAGTGAGTTGTATGCTAAAGAATAGTCTGATAAACTGCTCCGCATTTGTTCCTGCTTGAAGATCGTGGTCTGTAGATTGGAAGCAAGTTAGAGGTACATCTAAGGATGTTATATTTTGGGTCTAAGCCATCGGCATGAATATCTGAGTGAGTTGTGTTCACTAGAGTGAAGCCTGCTTTTTCTATAAGTTTAATTGAGACAGAAAGATAGTATTTGGCTCTGTATTTCTCTGCAAGAAAGTATTTTTCTATGCAGTTCTAGAGGGAAGTCTGGGATGATGATAAGTGCCTATAGTTACAATGGTTCATGGTTTGGTGGTCCACAAGCTATCTTTCTTTTATGACAGTTGAAGGCAGTAAAGTTCATGTACTCTGGTGACAAGCTTCCTATGAATAAAGTGGTTAAGGTTCATGTAGTTTCTCCTAATGATTATAGCATGCTTGTGGATGTCTCCTAATCATGTTCCTATCTAGACTTTGGTCCGCATTAAGAAATTGAGATGGTGTGTGAAGATTGTTCCCAGATAATGTAGCATGTAACCAGTCTTGGTTGACCTGGTTGATCCTAGTGATTGCGGAAATCTCTAGAAGATTGTGGAAGCATGTTGTGGCATGGAAGATCATGTTTGAGTACCAGCTAAGGCATTGTGTGATGTGCATTTAATTCCCTTTGCATGATGTTGCAATAGGTTAGGAACTATTTTGTAAATGTTTGTAATACCGATCTTGGAGATTGTTCCAATGGTTGATGCCGACCTTGATGATCATTCCAAGGTTGATGTAGTGTATAAATATTTGTAGCTGAGTTGTGGAAAAGTTGTCCTTGATAAAAAATGAGAATATATTAAGAAAGGTCCAAAGGTAGAGTAGAGAAGAGGTGGAGGAAAGAAGAGGAAGAGTAGAGTAGAGGAAGAGCAGGGCAGAGGAAGAGTAGAGTTGAGGAATTGTTTATTCGCAATAAAGAAAGGTGTTCATTGTGGCAGTGAATTTGGTAGTAAGCCACCAGTAGGGTTTAAGAGCCCTCAGGGTTTAACAACCCTTATTGTAATCTTGCTAGGTTTAGGGTTGAGACAGTGAGCCTGCTAGACCTAGTTGTTCTTCATGGAAGTAAGCCAGTATGTTTAGGCCCATGGGGTGACCAAGCCTGAACATCATTATTTCAAGATTGCAATATATTTTGAGAGTTAATCCTCTTTGTGGTTTTTCCCCACCTTGGTGTTTTCCACGTAAATCTGGTGTCTCTTATGTTTGATGTTGTTAAGTTTCTAATTTCATGCACTCATTGTTAAATCATAATAATTGTGGATAAGTGATGAATGTTTAATTACAGAAAGTGTTTAAGTTTTTGTGACAACTGATTCACCCCCCCTCTCAGTTGTCTGACGCATATCAACAACCTCAAATTGGGAATGTAGTAGATTTAATATATCCTTGAAAAACCATACAAAATATTTAAAAGATTCACCAAAATGAGAGAGATATATGTATCCAAAAATGACCTCCAAAATTGAAAAAAATTGTCTTGTTTCTTGCTTTCATGGTGCCAAGATCGTGCTTTGACACCACTTGTAGTGAAACAACTTGTATAATAAAAGAATATAATAGGAGATATGCTACAAATAGTTGATAATAATATGCCACGTTGAGAGGAAACTTCCTAAACCACTTCAAGGGGGATACCTCCAATAGTCTTCAATAAGAACACAATACTTAATATCATCATAATAGCTAACCTCTACCTCCTATATATACCATACTTATATGCTTTGGATATCACCTAGGCCATATTTACTACCTATATATGACTATAGTGATGATTATATAACTTACTAAGAGTTGCGGTAGCCACAATATGACTACTCATAAACCTATGCACACTATAAGATTAAGGGTGTAGCATATTTCTACATTTTTTTGTAGTTATTTTTACACATTTATCTTTGGCACAATCAAATGTTTAGCAAAAATATTTAATTCCTAGACACAAGTCCACCAATAAAAAAATTAAGATGCTTCTGGCACTTAGATATTTTTCTAGAATCTCTTCATCATTGTTAGATTCTCTTATTTATTAAGGTGAATTTTAGTTTGTCTAGTTTTTCATTGTAAATACAACTTGTTTGTTGCACCCAACAACCCTTACATACCACTAGAATCCATGAAGAAGCCCGCATAGGAGGAGCAAGTCATTCTACATCTATTGCTTGAATTCCTTCATTGGTATTTTCAGAAAGAGTGACTCTCATATAAAGCATGCTGCATTAGAAAGGATAGAAGTGACATAAGAAGACATTAAATTTTTGCATTGAACTTTGATGGTACCATTATAGTTTCATGCATTTAGGCATTGAGTATTCCTTCAAGCCTAGGATTGAATTTTTAGTTTGGCATTATTTGTTTGTTTTTTCTTTCAAACCTTGATGAAACAATAAGGGTGTTTGTTGTTGATATGGCATGAGCTTTGCACAAATATTTCTTTCTGTGAAATTGTTGAGAAAATGAGGAATTAATAGCATCATTGGAAGTCAAACAAAAAATGGAATTGAAGCCATTATATGACCTTCAGTAAGTTTTAAATATTTTTAGATTTATTTTCTTGGAGGTATAAGAATATTTTTGAACTTATTGTAAGTACACATTTTTTGTTGAAGCCAATGGAGAAATTAAGCCTACTTGAGAAGTTTGATTGAAAGGACTTCCATACATAGAAAATTTAGACACAATTGTTATTGATTGAAAGAGATCTTTGGGATATTGTTTATGGCACTGTGGCCAAACCAACAAATGTTGATGAAATTAAAAAATGGAAGGTCAAATATAAGAAATCCTTGGCTTATCAAAACCCTACTTGCATCATGTGGACCTAAGAAACACTAAATATACTATTTTGACTTAAAGTTGATAGTGTCAAAATAACTATAAAGAAAACATTGTAGTGGTTAGAAATGGAAGAGGGTGGAGGTATAGCATCTCATATCAACAAGTTTCATTCTTTAATAAATTAGTTGGTTGGTATAAATGAAGGAAAAATGATTCAAAATCCATACTCGTGAATAACATGCCCAACAATATGTCCAATAAGGTATTTACCCTAAGAAAAATAAATCCACGCTTGGAAAATATTACATCCACATTGCTTGAAAGAAGTGTTAGCTCATTAAAACAATTCAACACTTACAAGAAATCAAAACATGTGACAGTCTAAAAATGAAAATGGCACATGTTTCTGATGTAAAAAGCCATGGACATTCCCTATTGATTTACAAATAGAGAGCATGAAACCTCCTTGATGAAAAGGTATAAGACAATGCCATGATAATTGAAGAAAAGGAATACACCTCCAATGATGAGGAATTTTCTCATCAAAGTGATAGAAAGTATTTGTACTAAATATTTCTTTGTATGTAAACACTAAAGGGGAATATCAGAAATTAGTGCATGTTATAGTAAATTAACATAATAATTTTAATTAATTTATAAATAATAAATGTAATTTTAATAAATTAACATTACAAATATTAGTAATGCTAATAGGTTAGTTGTTGGGAAGTTTCCCGTAGGGAGTTAATTGGTTTTTACAAGAATTAATGGTTTTATAAGCCAATACATGTAATCTTCTCAGGTGTGTGTTGGTGATTGATCAAAATTGTTTTTGAGGGTAATCTCATTACCATTTTCAACAAGTTTTCCTTTAAAATCTTTTTTCAAAGAGGAAAAATCACTTATCAAATAATGCTACATTAATTACCACTGAAATTTTGTTATATAGCAAGTGTTTCTCTTATAACCTAACAAAGAATAATAATACCACATTTTATAAGATTTTACATCTTCCAAATGAACACTACATGTACCCCATATTATGAGAGTATCCATTTTTCAATATTATACATCTTAATTATCCCACTAATCTCAAGTTAGAATATCATGCATACAATAGTACATATATCCATCACACCTTAACACAAACTTCTTACTATCTGTCATTTCACCATTATTCTAACTAGATACAAATCTTATATCCATCATATCCATGTTTTGTAAAATGAGATTCTAAAACTAATCTTACCTATTCATACCATAAATCATTATTTTGTTGAAACAATGCTTGTTACCTAATACTATGATTGTATTAATTGTGACCACATTATCTCTCTATTAAATCATTAACACTTAATTACAAACTCACAACCCAAATTGTCATCTAAATATACTAGCTCACCCTTAGACTAGATTGGTTAAATATATTTCTCAACACAAGGTGTTATGTTTTAAAAACTACTTTTCTTAATGAAATCATTGTAAGATTTGTCAACTCAAATTCATGGGAATCTTTTAGCTTCCAAGATTAAAACTCTCTCAACTTGTAATCAAATTCCATTATGTCATCATTAGGAGACTAATTCACTCCTCTTAACAAATACTCAGCCACTAAAAAGAGAGAATTCACATTCTTTAACTCAAGTCTCTCCAATACTTAAATACATCAAATGTGTCAAAATTAGCAAATATAAATCCCACAAATAACTACTAATCATATATGATTAAATAGTAAAAGCATCCCCAACTCAATTATTTTAAAATCATTCATCACTAACTTAGGCTAAAGCTCCTCTAACAGAATCAATTTATTCAATTACCTTTTAAGTATATTTTTCCAACATCAATTATAACCAATCCTTGAAAAATTGTCCTTGGTAAAACTTGATAATGAATTTTCAAGAGAAATGATTGATCTCTTCCATGCATCCATCATAAAGTAATGCAACCATTTCCTTCTTGTGTAACACACTCATTTGATACATAGTTTAATGGTCTAAAATGACATTTTATTGCTATAACTTATGGTTACATAAGAGGTGCAACCAATCTCCATTAATTTCTTCCTAAAAGGATTTCCCAAAATTTAGAATAACTAACTTCCACTATAATCTCCACTTCCAATAAATATAGTATTGCGATACACAACCATACTTCCAAAGAGAGACATGGTGGGACCTGCAATTGCCCCTATTTCTTATGTTTATTTTCTATTTCACAAGATATTTCCTTGAACAATACCTGAAACTTTATATTAATATTTGAAGTTTGAAGCAATAAAAACTATATATAATATTATGATAAATGACTATGTGTTTTGATAGTTATTCTCAAAATGTGATAGTATATTATATTAATTATGATGATTTTGGTATAAAAGTATTATGAAAAAAAGCTAACCCTTCATGTAGTAAGACAATAGATGCTCGTAGTCAAGGATATTGTGAATTTGCAACCAAAGGAATAGGTACCTGTAGCCAAAGGAATAAATGCCCAAATATGAATGAGCTAGTTTCTGCAATGATAACCTCACTGTTGAACACAAGGAATACTAAGAGAGGGGTGAATCATTATTCTATAAAACTATTTCTTCACATTCTCTTTAACCCTCTTACTAAATTCAATAAAATGAAACAAAATAAACACAAGAAAATCAACCATAAAGTCATAACACATAGACACCAGGAATTTTATGTGGAAAACCCAAAAGCGAAAAGCCACAGTGAGTATAGCTCACAATATATTATAATATCAAAACCAAATTAAAGAAAGGCTCACTGCCTTAGGGCTCATTGCCCAAGGACTCAGTCCAAAGAAGTGCTCACTGCAGTAGGCTCACTTCCATAAAGAAAATAAGATAGAGAAAGGGTGGCTCACTACCAAGAAATAACTATTACAAATGCATCTGCTGAATGCTAGAATACAATTCCAATGCTAGCTCAAAATACAGATTCAAAGCTCTTCATCATGAACACTCCATTTTTTTGCTCTGCTCACATATACTTTGTTCTGCTATACTCTACACTCTTACTACACTTTTCACATCACCATAATGGTGTTAGATCACACACATACAAATTCAATAATCTGTCACAACAATTAACATTGAAATCCATCGCTTGTAAATATATCTGCAATAAGATCTAACTCAAAACTGAGTCGGCTTGTCAGAGTGAAACGTGTACACAAAAAATTATACTCTGTCAGCTTGAATTCTTTTCATAGGAAGTTATGCAAACCAATGCAATCCTTCAATAACCTTCATATAGGTGTGGATCTATTATAGAACCACTTAGAATAATGATCCAAGTAATTTATATCTTTACTGCACATCAATACAACATGAGTGCCGGCTTCATTCTTAAGTATACACTTAACTATGTTGTCTATCATATCACAACTTCTAATGTGGACCACACTAGACTCCAAAATTCATACCAAACATTCATTATGCATCTCCCAACATACTTCTTGAACCGTAAGTCATAATATTTTTATGTGGCAAGATGCGGATCTCTGAACTACTGACTGTCACTATGAAACACTGTCAACTTGAATGTTGATACTTAGGAGCTCGTAGATGATCATCCGGTGAACCTCAGACTCTACAAATCTAGAATTAGATACTCCTAATATGTGTTTACACCTTCAAACCACAAATTGAAATAACCAATCGTGGAGGAATGTGGACTGAAATACTCAGGCGGTCTACATTGTTCATGACTGAACTCTGATAATCTGGACTCAGGTAATTCAAGGAATAACTTTTAGAGATTGATAGGACATGAAACTTAGAACATAACATCATTAGACAACCATATGCAACATATTAGAACCACATACCAAAATCTTCATCTGTGGAGGAGTACCAACTGGATCTCTATCACTGACTCAATAAGCTTCCAACACTTAGTCAATTTGACTAAGACACTAAGTTATTCTTACCGGACCAAAAATGTTGTATACAACTTGTCTCAAGACTTGTTCCCAATCATATCTAATTGTTTCCATCAATGAAAACATCATAACACAATTAAATCAGCAATGTCTCTTGACCATGTTGCCAACAATCTCCCCCTTTGGCATTGATGGCAACACTTAGGTGAAAAATGTTCATACTACTCCCCCTTACTATGTTCACCCTATTTTTCTATTCCCTTAGATATTTATCTATTTTTCACTAATTCTTCTTCTCCCCCTTTGACATCAATGGCAAAGGTATATGATACAAATGTATGTACAGGTTGCTAAAACTTCAAAATTATTTATCTATTATCCGCATATATACAAGAGAATCTAAATTACCTTATGGTTTTGTTGGGAGGATGTCTGAGTAAAGTTTCCTTAGTTGAGCTACATCTTGATCCCATCAAATTTTGACATCACTCAAAACTAAGATGTGTCCATTGATCTGGGACACCATATCTTCTGCCTTCTTTCAAGTAGTAGGGACTTCAGTGATTTACTTTGTTTGCTTTACAACAACTACTAGTCTGGCTATTGATGCAATTTTGAAGCTCACTATCTCCTTGAGCTGGCCCATTCTATGTTTGATAGTGTCTTTTTGATTTTGCAGTTTATGAATAGTAGAGTGAACTGCTTCTATTTAAGCTTGTTGAGTCCCAAAGGCATCCTTTATCGGATATAGCTCTTGGATATCCTGATGATCTTATCTTCTAGCTCATTTATTTTCTCCTTTATATACTTTGTTGTATTCGACCAAGAGAGACAATGTTGGTATATTTCACTTGCTTCTTTAATTGTTGTCTGTGCATACTCTATACTTTTGTCTAACAAGACTTTATCTTGAGAGGCTTTATTGTTCAACTCTACTAGCATTTTAGCATCACTCTCTGCCCTTACTTTCTTTTTTGTAGCCTTTTCAAAGGATTCAAAATGTGAACTTATAGAGTTTAATAGCATTTTGAATTTCTTAGTGGGGACTAGAGATGTGTCCTTCTGCAGTCCAAGCATCAAATTTTCTAAAACACTAGATGCCTCACCAATAAGCTCATTGTCCTGAATATGAGACCTCAAGATTTCTTCTTGAGCCTTGGCTTGAACAATTAACACTAATTCAAATTTCTGCAGAGGTGACATGGAGGCTAAGTTGATTGGCCCTTGTAGCAACTCAAGTGTGTCCAAAAACTGAGCTTCTTGTTGCTTCTCCAAGAATCTTTGACTGAATCAACATGATCTTGTGTGACTGTAGCAATGTCTCTTGCCATATCATGAGACAATTCTTCTTGTCTGGTCTACTCCGGAGGTGTTTATTCAATAGGTTCTTTCTCATTGGTTTTGTGTTTCGGTGTAGAGCTAGCCTTAGCTTGTTCCTTACCTTGATCTCCCCTAACAATAGTTTCATTTTGTTTTAGAGGTGCTTCTGTATTCTCAGGAGTTTTATCATCTTCTTGTTATTTCATCTCTTCATCTCTTCCTTGGCTTACCTGAGGATTTTTCTCTATTTGATTTAAGCCTTGATCTATGCTGGCTTCTGGAAGGGAAGTATCATCACCAACAATTGGTTCTTCCTTGTCATGAATTGTTAGGATATTGAGCTCTCTTAAGACCTCAAGAGTTATTTTCTCTATGTCCTTTACCAGTTTCTCTGTCCCCAGACATCAAAGCATTTGTTCTTGTCTTTATGTCAAACCTTTTTCCAAGTATCTTGGTGACCTTTGTTTTCTCCTCAACAGTTATATCCAGACACAATTCTATTAATGCATTTTCTCTTAATTCTAAGTCCTTAGCCATTGTTGCTTCCTTTATAGTAGACATAATACTACCCAAGCTATTAGGTAGATCAGTGATTACCTCAAGGAGGGCTTTGTTAAACATCTCCAAATATCTAACCACTGCAGTTTCAATGATGTTTTTGTCTGCATCATTATATTCATCATATAGTTCCGCTATAGGCTTAAGATTTCCATGGGTTGCCATAGCATTCAAGGTATCTTCCAAATTTATTGTGGCCTCTGTTTCCTTAGAATCTGATTTCCTTGACCTTTTCTTGCTTATGCCCTTACCAGAAGGCTTGTCCTGTTTTCTCTTTGAGGCTTCACTGGCCTTAGCCTTCATTTTCTTTACTTCTTCATCTGATTCAATTTCCTCTTCATCTACTCCAACACTTACATACATCCTTTTACCTTTAGTTTTCTTCCTTTTGTGCTCTTTGTTAGTGGGTTTCTTTGTAGGTACTTCCACACTCACTGAAGGAGTGGGACTAGAGGATTTGGATGTAGTTTTAGTGGAGGTTGAGCCTTTTTTTCTTCTCTTTGGTGCTGTAGGCTCCTCTACTTTCTTCTCAGGCTCTACCAGAGCCTTTTCTGATTCATCTTGCTTCTTTTCTCTAGCTTCCCTTTCTGCTTCAGACTTTGCTCTTTCTTCTGCAATTTGTTTTTTGGTAAACCCCTTGCTTTGGGCATATTCATCTACCATTTTCCTGAACCCTTCTTTACACTTTCAGGCTTTGTCAATTCAACATGCACTTTTACTGAGATTTCTTCATAAGTGCCAAATATTTCTTCAGTAGGATCTCTGGGCTTGCTCAATATGAGGTTAGCTAAGCCAATTAACACTTCCTTAGTTACTTCATGCCCCAAAGGAGGGACCCATATTGTCCTTGGCTCAATAACTACCATTATGCACTGATCCTTATTTACAATAAAACATATATCATCCTTGTTTTTTTCCATTATAGATTTAGGTATTCTTTCCCTGGATTGCATGGCCTTCTAAAAGTTTTTGAAGTAGCCCCATAGGGCTTCATTTTGTGCACTATGGCTGCCTAAACTATTCAAATGATTTCTAATTTGAATAGCAACAGGTTCGTTGTCAAACCAGATCAAATTTTTCATTCTGGCTAGCTCTTTCATGAAATAGAAGAATAGGAAGATAATTAACATACCATATTTGAAGGGATATTTAGACTCTTTGGTTTTCTTCAAATTTTCCATCAATTGTTGCTAGAGCAACTCACAGAGGTCATAGTCATCATTCTTCTTGACCATCTCATATGCACTGTGGATGACGGTATTAGAGACAAAGTTCTCCCAGTTTGTAAAATAGATCTATATCTGACCACCATAGATGTGAATCTCACTACATGGTCTTTAATAGAGCTAACTGTCAATGCCCTTTTGTCAAATTGAGCATCGTTTTCCTCCATTACAGTGCCATTCTTTACAGCCTTCAGCACAGGCACATTTCCAATGGAGTTCAATCCTGTTACAACCCTAATTGCTTCCTTTGTGATCATAAAGGGTTCTTCAAGCCACATAAATGCATCATGAATTCTGCTAAGCACATACTGGACCCATTTGTCCTTTGCAAACGTAGGGAAGTCTATTTATTGTATGAATTTCTTCTCTGCCAACATCTTGTATTCTTCCTTCAATTCAAAATCATCACCGCTCAGATGTTTCAGGTGCAGATCTATAAGTTAGCTACCACCAAGTTTTTCTAGGGAAACATGGATGTATACCCTAATGTCTTCCTCATGCATTACACCATACGACACTTCCAAAAATGTGCCACTAGGGTCAACTTCCATTGATTTGAAAGGATGTTTCTTCAATTTTAGATGAGGCCTCTTTGTGATATCTACTACTTGTGGGGTCGACATGTTTCCACAATAATTCAAATAATTTTACAGAAGGGTTTCAACTACAAATATACCTCTTTTCGCAGATTAGGGTTTTTCTTTGCTTTGAATTGCTGAAATCACTAGAGTTGCTTAGGGTTTCACTTCTGATCTCCTTGGACACTTGAAAACTTGAATGTAAAGTTATAATTCCATCAGACATGAGCCTTTTAACCTTTCTTTCCCAAAATCTAATTGTCATAAATGCTAATTTCCAAAAAACTATCAAACACCTCATTGTCAAGAACAATCAATGAAGATTGCTCCGCAATGTATCACATTAGATCTTTTTCTGCCAGTAACTTCTTCAAAAGATTCATCAAATAGATTATTTACTTACATCCTCGTGCTAGATCTCAGCACCAAGTATCTGGCTAGGGGATCAAGATTTTCAATAAGAGCTCCCCCTAAACTAGAGCTCTTAATTTACTTCTCAAAGGCAGTATCTGCACTAGAGGCTGGTGTGGATCCATCCTTGACCTCATTTACATCCTTCTTAATCTAGATTTTGTTCATTTCCTTATTAGTTTCTACTGGATCAACCTTGGTCTTTCCTTTATCTTCCCTCTGCTCTATTTTCCTCTTTTCTGTAGGATTATTTCTTTTCACATTCTGGCTTCTGCAGAATTTAGCAATATGTCTAGGTTTATTGCAATTGTAGCAAACAACATTCCTCTGTCCTTGGTTCCTTCCATTGATTGGATTAATTCTTGATCTGCATTGGTTGGCTATATGCCCAAATCTATTGCATGTAAAGCAAATTCCATTGAAAGATTTAGTATTCCTTCCATTGTTGAAACCATTCCTTATCTGACTTCTACATTCATTTGCTCTATGACTAATTCTCCTACAATTAAAACACTAACCAAAGAATGATGAAACATTTTGATTCCTTATAGTCCTACGCTGAGTAGCCTTATGACCAAACTTATTGCAATTAAAACAATAGCCATTGAAAGATGGGTACCTTTGAGCATTTGGTTGTCTGACTAGAGGTCTTCTAGTTCTGTATCTTTGATTCTAGACCTGGTTGCCTTTGTCTTCCTTCATCTCAGTGTTAACTTGTCCTGATTTAGAACTTTCTCCTCTTTCAAATCCCAAACCTTTCTTATCATCTGGATTTTTCTGACTGTCAATTAACTCATCAAGATTTGCAGAACTTATTTTTAACTTTACTTTGTAACTATTAGCTATTTCCATATCATGTTTTAGAATCACAACATCTTTAGCCATCTTTTCACATTCCTCAGACTTACATTTCACAACTTGATTTAAATGCTTCTCAACATTTGCTTTCTTTTCAAACATTATTCATAAACTGTTTAGAGTTTTATTTGCTTCTTTTAACTATTCACTTAGCTCCTTATTCCTTTCCTTGGATTTCTTGACTTGCTCCCTTAGCTTCATGATACACTCATCAACTTTCCTAACATTTTCCTTTAGATTCCAAATATTTTTTGTAGACTTATCAAGATCTTCAAGAACAATTTTTAGTTCTTCATTGCTGACATATATGCAATCATCAATTATAACACTACCTAGATGAATTGCTTTTGGAGGAGTAGGATATCTTCTAGTTACCATGTGTTCACTTTCCCAGATCTTCCTCAAGCTATTAGACTTCTTCCAAAGAATCTTACTCTGATACAAATTGTTGAACACAAGGAATACTAAGAGGGGGGGTGCACCAATATTCTATAAAACCATTCCTTCACATGCTCTTTAACCCACTTACTAAATTCAATAAAATGAAAGCAAAATAAACACAAGAAAAGCAACCATAAAGTTATAACACATAGACACCAGGATTTTTACGTGGAAAACCCAAAAGGGAAAAATCACTATGAGTGTTAGCTCACAATATATTATAATATCAAAACTAGATTATAGAGAGGCTCACTGTCCAAAGAAGTGCTCACTGCCATAAAGAAAAAAAGATAGAGAAAGGGTGGCTCACTGCCAAGAAAGAACTATTACAAATGTATCTGCTAAATGCTGGAACATAGTTCCAATGCTAGCTCAAAATACATATTCAAAGCTCTTCATCATGACCACTCTATTTTTCTACTCTGCTCACATATACTCTGTTTTGCTGTCCTCTACACTTGTACTGCACTTTTTGCATCACAAAAATGGTGTTAAATCACACACATATGAATTCAATAATCCATCACAACAACTAACATCAAAATTCGTCAAGTATATATATCCACAACAAGATCTAACTCAAAACTGAGTCGACTTGCTAGAGTGAAACGTGTACACAAAAAGTTATACTCTGTCGACTTGAATTATTTTCATAGGAAGTTATGCGGACCAATGTAATCCTTCAATAACCTTCATACAGGTGTGGATCTATTATAGAACCACTTAGAATAATGATCTAAGTAATATATCTTTACTGCACATCGATCCAACATGAGTGTCAACTTCATTCTTAAGTATACACTTAACTATATTGTCTATCATATCACAACTTCTAATGCGGACCACACTGGACTCCAAAATTCATACCAAACATTCATTATATATCTCCCAACATATGTCCAAAACTACAAGTCATAATATTCTTATGTGGCAAGATGCGGATCTCTGAACTACTGACTTTGTCACTGTGAAGCACTATCAACCTAAATGTCGATACTTAGGAGCTTGTAGATGATCATCTGGGGAACCTCAGACTCTACAAATCTGGAATTAAATACTCCTAATATGTGTTTACAACACCTTCAAACCGTAAATCAAAATAACCAATCACAGAGGAATGTGGACTGAAATACTCAGGCAGTCTGCACTATTCATGACTGAACTCAGATAATTTTGACTTAAGTAATGCAAGGTATAACTTCTAGAGATTGCTAGGACATGAAACTTAGAATATAGCATGATTAGAAAACCATGTGAAACATACCAAAACCGCATACCAAAATCTTCATCTACAAAGGAGTACCAACTGGATGTCTATCACTGAATCAACAAGCTGCCAACACTTTGTCAATTTGACTAAGTTATTCTTACCAGACCAAAAATGCTGTACACAACTTGTCTCAAGACTTGTTCCCAATCATATCTGACTATTTCCATCATTAACAACATCATATCACAATCAAATCAGTAGTGTCTCTTGACCATGTTTCCAACTCTCACTCACCAATGACTTATCCAACATTAATAATGTCTTCCATGGAAAATAAGAAGAAAATCAAAGTATCAGTAGATAGTGGAAAATAACTAGAGAGATCCTTTAGTAAGGGTTGCATAAGTTATGCCTTTGTCTACATGTCTCTATTACTTTTGTTTCCTCCATTTTAGCTAAAGAGTTGTACTGCAAGTAGGTTTCCCATTTATGTTTTGCTAGAATAAAAAATAGTCCTCCTCTTATGTTCTAGGAAAGAGTTGACATATGTAGCTTGGGTTTTTAAGAGTCCAAATTAGTTTAGGATGGATAGAATGAGTCTAAATATTTAAGATATTTTGTGTAACAGAGATATAGAGATTTTACTCTTAGAAGTTTGTATCATGTTTGCTGAAATCAAATAAGATATAGACCAGATTATGTTTGTGTGATGAGTAATTAAGAAATTTGATTAATATTTTGTGAGAATACAGTTCACCCAAGCAAGGGCCCACATGAGTTATAACTGTAACCATCTTGTTAAGTATTAGTCATTGGTAATTTTAGTAGATTTAATCATGCGTCCTTCATATAAATAGTTGATTTATGACAGTAGAGGTAGCATATACCTGTAGCTCAATAGAAGTTGCAACATTGCTAATAGTCGTAGAAACTATTGTACTCGACCAAAGTTCATAACATATATTTATCTTTTAATATAGTAGTTGTTTTCTATAAACAACCTCTTAGAACAACTCCTAGGAATCCTTAAGTTGTACATCTAGTATGGGTACCATCCAAGAAAATATGTCCCTAGTGTAACATTATAGACATGTAACACATTATAATTAGTGAGTTGCTTGATAAGGGATACCTTGATTTGTCGAGTAGAGTGCATGGTTTTATTGCATTATATTTACTGGTGAGTAGTGGAGTTAGACATTTTTGGCGACATTACTAGGGAAGGTGCCAAGTTTTATAATTTCTAGGTTTTGAATACTTTTCTTTCTATGCTAGAATACAAATTTCATTTCTATCATTTAGGATTATTAGGTATCAGATCAAATAATGAATTATCAACTAACATTGTGTAAGAAGAATAATATTATCTTAGCCATGTGGTGGAGGAGGGATCCCTTAGGGAGATTTCTTCCAACAAATAGGAATCAAGAAGAGATAGTAGACCCAAGTGAGGATATAGAGAAAAGATAACTAATTGAATCCCTAATTATTGAAGAAAATTTATTTGAAGCCCCTCCATTAGTTGTTTTGAGCCAAGGATCCAACAAAATTCCCTCTCAAATCATTTTTTCTTCTACCTATAGGTAACCCAAGCCACAACACCATAATGGGCGACGCAGGAGGTGAACCACCACCAGAAACCACAACTTTCCAATTCCCTATCACTAATCAAGCTGGGGAAGCACCCATGAAGAACATTTCTCCTTCTCTTCCTAACTTTTATGGTCTCATTACATAATACCATGATACCTTCTTGTTTGAACTTGATGTCCTTTGCTGAAGTTATGATTATACAACTGATGCACACCATCTAAAACTATTCCCAACAAAACTCAAGGATGTTTCCTTGAGGTGGTTTATGGGACTGGGAAGAGATGTAGTACCTGACTGGAAAACCATGAAAGAAAAATTCCTTAATAAATACAAGGACTATTACAAAGGCAATAACATGCGAGGATATGATATCTTTAGAATGACATAGAAGTGGAAAGGTTCCTATTTTTCTTGCAGAAATCTCAGTTGAATGGACTTTCCCTAGATTCTCTCAAGATTATCTTCTTGCGAGGAGTCAATGAGGAGTGCATGGATGCCTTAAACCTGATTGGGGGTGGTGATAGTTCTCAAGTCCCATTTGAGGACATTTTCTAGCTATGTAGGAACTACTCACACTCAACCATGAAGAAGTCACACATCCTAAGAGCAATTTCAACAATCAAAGTAGCTATGGGCATCTTTAGGATAAAACTTAGTAATCTTCTCAAGGATATGAAGCAAGATATTATTAATCATATGGAAACACAACTTAATACCTTCCATGCATATAAGAAGCATGAAGAAGTAGAAGCAACATTGGCTACATTTTCCCCCCACTATCACTATAAGAAAATGGCATGCAAATGTAAGAGGTTGGCCGATATTATTGAGGGTAGACATGAGAAGCCAAATTTTAGAGCTTTGGAAGATGAAGATTGGAAGGTGTTTTACCCAACACAATACAAACCATGGAAATAAAGATAAGGTATTGATCATCATCTTTTATCTTATAATGCTTCATTTCTAGGAACCTTTACAAATATGTCTAATTGGAATAATGTACCTTGGAATAGTATACCACCTCAATCTTGGTCAAACCTGTCACCACCTAGTTGAACTCCACAATAAGGAGTATGGCCACAACAACCATACCAATCTTAAGCCCATATCCAATAGTGGCAACCACACCAAAAATTATGGCAACATTAATGAGGGGAAATCAACCTTGGCAAAATCTAAACACTGGTTACCCACAACCACATTAGGCTTTGCCTCAGTAGCCAACCATTATTCCAAATACCACTACATTTGCCCCTAATCCACCTAGAGCAACTTAATTGCCTACCCAAACTGTACCAAATCCTAACAACAAGTCTTTTCAATAGGCCTATGCTAACGATACTTTCCGGTACCTGACTTCTGCAATCGAGGTTAGTGATGTTTAGCTACGTTTAGGAAAAATATCCTTAGACCCACCTCTCCACTCATCATGGAACTCCCAATGAGGAACCTTCCAATGATGCTAATTTGCATTCATAGAGTGAGAAACCTAAGCAAAATCCATTAAAAGAGTGAAATAAGGGCAGATAACCTCCATTTCTAGAGAGACTAAATACTCAAAACATGAATCTGAACCTAAATTTGATTTCCTTGGGCAATTAAAAAATGTCTGTGTTAAATTCCCTTGTTCTAGGCTATTAAAGATGTGCCCTTTTGTGGAATCCTCCAACTCTCCCATTCTACTATGGTTTCTATTGCCTCCATTGATAGCCTCTTGGTATGTTCATTTTCTACGCATCTAATAATGAAGTACACAAAAGCATCATTCACCCTATTATAATATTTCAAGCTCTCCTTTAATTCTAGTTGTGGGTAATGATTATACACCAAATTGTCTCCCAATATTATCCTTCATACCTTGGTTAGGCCTAGGAAGAAATCCCTCCTAGCCAACAAATATACAATGTAAGAGGTTATATAATTTTTATTTCACTTGAATTCAATCAGTTGGGTATGAAGATTATCACTAACGAAATTATTCCTAGTCTATTTTCTTCCCATCCATAATGGATAAGATAAAGTATCACATCTAGGGATAATTTTTTTGGGAATTAAGATCACATTCAATCCTATTCAACGATGTGATTTCATCATGAATGTCTTCTTCAAACTCACTCCTATGGATGATTTTGGTGATTTTTGTTGTTGATTTTCTCCTTATTTTCAAACAATTATCATTGATGCGTTGGAATGCCTATGAATTCTTGTTCTCATAGTACTTTTAGCCTCCTTCATGTTTATTGTATCATATGTGGCATAAATAGGTAGCCCAAAGGATTCCTTTATGGCCTCAACAATAATTTCCAAGATGGTATGATATGTAGGTCTAAAACCTTCTTTTTTCTTACATCATAATTTCTTACACAAGTAAGGACTAACTTCGGGGACTGTAGGGATACAATGAATGTTGTTGCATGGACTAGTCCACTTGGATTAAAAATCATGCCGTTACAATTATATCACCCTTTTTATTGACTCTTTTGATGAAATCTTTTACATACATGTGTCATAAGTTTTAGGAATTTGTAGGTTCATCAATCCAATTCCACATAACCCAAAAGGAGAATATGATGCATACAAGTAACTATAATGCAAAGATCAAATGACAAACACAAGATAAAACAAGATATATATACCTTGGGAAAACCCTCAAGAGGGAAAAACCCAACCTCCAAAAGCATCCACAATTAAATGTATTATTCAACAATAAGATATTACAATACATTCTCATGAGTCTCCATGAATACCTCTGAAACATCTAGGTCCTCCAATGCATCCTCCATGTGTCCAAGCATGAATCCACACATCTCATGCCATGCTTCATAAAATACACTCACAAGAGAAAAATAAATACAACAACAACCTCTCTCACAACCTCCCATACACCAACAATGATGAATCGACCAACCCACAAATAATGACCATGTGCTTTCTTTTATAGACCAAGATCACACAAATACAAGTAGTATTGGGTAAAACCATGTGTTCCAAAACTATGGATACACAAAACCATTCACCCCCCCTCATTTAATCATTAGTACTAAGTTTTCCCAACAATTAAATAGTTACAAATAATAAATTAATTAGTCTATGTGTCCCACACACAAAATAATTAACCCAATGTTACATACAACTTATACAAGTGGCACCCAAATAAATATCTAATGTGGCTAAACACATCAATTAAGATGCACCACAAATAAATATTTATTTTACAAGAATAAAATAATACAATATTATGCAAGGTGTACACCACCTATTTCACAACATTCTCCCACTTGTTGTATACATTGCATAAGGGTCAATCAATGAAATACATCATCATAGGCAAACATGAAATCACATGAATCTCTAGCATGCTCTCGTGCTCCATCAAGATATTTGCAATAAAAATAAAGTGACCACCATCTCAAGAAAGAACTCCTCTCATCCTCCAACATGCCACCTATGGAAGAAAAGGAATATGCCAAGATGAAGATGCACCAATCTAAAGAACACAAGCATGAAATCCTAGTGATAACAAAAGGCTCCAAGATATTGTCAAAGCTAAAATATTGTCACGTCTCATTTTTATGGACAATATTATTATTCTAGACTAATGAACATTTACCATTATTGTTTTGTTTTGAGTAAGTTTCACATGTGTGAATGTAATTATTGTGAAGTCATATTTGAGTAAATTAGAAAATTTATTTACATGTTAAGTAATATTGATGTGAATGCAATGATTTGCTTCGGCTATGTCTTGGAGACACTAACCTATTGATGTCGAGTTGAGTGTGAATGAATGCAGGTACTCATCAAAGACGAGAACATAGTTGAGGTAGAGATGTTCTAGTGATGAAGGAGGTAAATCATAAAACACACAACAACAGAAATGGCACACAGAAAATAGAATATTTCTTTATTGATTTGGACAACTCATTACATTACAGAAGCTCAATTACAATCAGAGGAATCAATCCTCCACATGCTGCAACACACTACAGCTACACATCACCAGACTCGAGAATCTTCTCCCTTCTGTAACCCCAAATCAGCTAGGGTTTCTATTTTCGTACCTATTCTTGACTCTACACTTTCCCCCTTAACTCTACTACTGCCTAGAGTTCCCAAAATAGTTATAAATAACACTTTTTGGCGGCCTCCAACTAAATTTTGAAATTTGCAACTCCCTCCAAAAGTAGGTCAACTTCTGGGAAGCATAACTTTTGATCCAGATGTCTGATTGATGAACAGTTTTAAGTTCCAGAAAGCTTGCGATGTGAGCTATCACGTCAAAAATCCATTAATAGATTTTTTTTTAACTTTTTAGGATGTTATGGGATGTTTCAATGCCTCATATCTCATTTCAAAAATTTTTAGGGGCTTTTCAGAAAACAAAAACTTTAATATCTTTCCGCTCACAAATGATCTTTGCCTAATTCCTTTTCCAAAGGTCTTATATTTCAGTTATGAATTTTTCTGTAAGTTTTAGCTTCAATCCATTCCCAAATGCAAACTTTCCTCAAATGGTAGTTAAACTTTCCAAAACTGGCAGTTTGCTATTTTTAGCAGTTTGGAAAAACTAAAAGTCCTGCATCATTATTCAAGATATTATGGAACTAGAAACACTAATTATGGAAATAAATGAAAACAACTACAATGATTTTGAATCAACTTCTTTTCTGGGTGATGCAAGATTGCCCTTACACCACTGGATGCTCCTGCATCAGACACCCAAGGTAATTTGAGAAGTGACCCTATCATGTCTCAGGTGTTTGTTTGAGGAAAACCCAAATGGTCAACCTCTGCCTAAGACAACCAAGAAGAATCTCCAACAGGCCTTCCTTTCCATGTCACTAGATATTCTTCATATTACCTATACCGAGTACTTCTTCCCACACGGCTATCCAAGATCTCTTCTATCTCCTCCGTTGAAGTAGATGCCAGAATACTCCATTATTCTTTTGTTGGTCCATCCTCTGTGCCACTTTCATGATATTTTGTTAAATCAACAATGTTGAACATAGGGGAAATATTAATCCCACTTGGCAGTTCTACCTCATATGCATTTCCTGAATCATGCTTTTTTAGGATTCTGCACGGTCTAAATTTCTTCATTTTCAACTTATTATAAGTTCTAATTGGGAACCTTTTTTTCTCAAGTGAACCATGACTTCATCTCCTACCTGGAACTCCTTATATCTCCTCTTCTGATCTGCCTTAGCCTTGTACTGAACATTCATCTTATTAATGTGTTTTCTCACTTCTTCATGCAAATTCTTCAGATGTTCTACAAAGTCTTTAGTTTCGGAACTTGTCTTTTCTCCTTTGTCCAGCTTCCTTAACTCAAAAGCATTTCTTAGGCTATTGCCATATACAATCTAGAATGGTGATTTACCAGTACTCCTATTGACATAATTGTTGTAAGCAAATTATGCCTGTGGTACAACCAAATCCCATCCCTTGGGCTTATCTCCTACTAAGCATCGTAGCAGGTTACCCAAACTCCCATTCACCACTTTCGTCTATCCATCAGTCTATGGATGGTGTGTAGAATTGAACTTCAAATCTGTCTTCAACTTCTTCCACAATGTCCTCCAAAAATAACCAACAAACTTGGTATCTTTATATGAAACTATGCTCTTTGGTAGACCGTGTAATCTCACCACCTCTCTGAAAATAATTCAGCAATATGAACAACATCATTAGTCTTCTTGCAAGGAATGAAATGTACCATCTTCAAGAATCTATCCACCACCACAAAAATGGAATCATGCCCTCTCTGTGTCCTTGGTAAACCAAGAACAAAATCCATACTAATATCATCCCATGGCTTCTCTGGTACATGTAATGGCTGATATAGACCTATATTTTGACTTGCTCCTTTCACCATCTGACATACTCTGCGACTCTGCACAAATTTCCTCACATCCTGCTGCAACTATGGCCAATAATAATTTTCACCAACAATAGCAATGGTCTTATCTCAACCAAAGTGTTCGGTCAATCCTCCACTATGCTTCTCCTTAATCAGGTTCTCTCTCATGGAACTCCTCAGAATGCACAATTGGCTTCCTTTAAACAACATGTCATCTTGGATTATGAAATCCAACTATTTTGTCATGTCCAAAGTAATAGGTTCTAGACAAGCTTTCCAAGCCTCTACACAATCTGGATCTTTAGGATACAAACTTTTGAGCACATCTAACCCAACAACCTCTATCTTCATTTTTGTCAACAAATTTTGCCTTCTGCTCAAGGCATCTATAACTCTATTGGACTTCCCACTCCTATGCTTCAAAACAAAAGTATAACTACAAAAACTCAACCTATTTTAAGTGCCTCTGGTTCAACTTTCCTTGACTATTAAGATACTGCAAAGCTTGATGATCAGTATATAAAACAATCTCTTTTAGCAACAAATAATGTCTCTATTTCTTCAAAGTTTGAACTATTGCATAAAATTCCTAATCATAAACATAATACTTTTTCTTGGCATCATTAAGATTCTCACTAAAATAGGCAATGGGCTTACCTTATTGACTCAAAACAACTCCTATAGCACTACCACTAGCATCACAATCTACCTGAAATACCTTATTGAAATCTGGAAGTGCCAAAATAGGTTGCTCTATGACTTTCTACTTCAATGTATCAAAGCTTTTTTCTAATCCTTTAGTCCATCTAAACTCTTTTCTATCCCCTCTCATTGTCTCAGTTAGGGGTGCACAAATGCTACTAAAATTTCTGATAAACTTTCTATAAAAAAATTACCAAACCATGAAAAGATATTACCTCTGTAGCACTCCTCAGTGTAGGCAATTCAATGATAGCCCTTACTTTTTCTGGGTCCATCTTAAGACCTTCCTTTGAGACAACAAATCCCAAGTATACCAACTCCTTCTTTGCAAAACTACATTTCTTCAAATTAATCAACAACTTTGCCTCCCTCAGCTTCTCTAGAACTCTTCTGATATGCATCAGAGGCTCATCCCAAGTCTTACTAAAAATCAAAATATCATCCAAAAAAACATTAACAAAACTTCCCAAAAATTCTTCAAGTACCTCGTTCATGAGCCGCATGAATGTGCTCGGTGCGTTGGTTAGCCCAAATGGCATGACTAACCACTCATACAAACCCTCCTTTGTCTTGAAGGTTGTCTTCCATTCATCTCCTTCTCTGATTTAGATCTGGTGATACCCACTCTTCAGGTCAATATTCGTGAAGTACTTGTCTCCACTCAAACAGTCCATTATGTCATCCATTCTTGAAAATAGAAATTTATACTTGATCATGATCTTATTTATGGCTCAAGAATCTATACACATTCTCCACTCTCCATCTTTCTTTGGTGCTAGTACTGTACGTACCACACATGGACTTGACTCTCCCTTATCAGTCCCTTTCTTAACAACTCGTGAACTTGTCTGTTCAACTCTTCATTCTTTGCTAGAGTCATTCTTTGGGCTGCCTTATTTGGAAAACTAGCTCCTGGTATCAAATCCATTTGATGAATTATCTTCCTCATTGGTAGTAAACCTTCTAGTACATTATCAGAGATAATTTCCTGAAATTCTTCTAACATATCTAAAACTTCTGCTGGTACATCTTCACATTTCTCTTGACTAATCTTAGGAATCAATGCAAAGCAATGACGCTCATGCTTCATACCTTCCAAAAATTTCCTACCATCTACCAAGCGAATTCAGGTAGTACTACATACCTTTTCTTCCACCTCCTTCAAGGGCTTCAACTTATGACAAACTCCATCCTTTTTTAGGGAATATGTGTTTGCACAGCCATCATGGACAATGCTCCTATCATACTACCACGGCCTCCCCAATAACATATGACATGCATCCATCGGTATGATATCACATAGCACTTCATCATGGTAGTCCCCAATCTTGAATTTCACTAAACATTGCTCATTGACCAAAGCTCTGTGGTCCTTCTGCAACCATGCAATCTGATATGGATGTGGATGCTTTCTTCTTATCAACTTCAACTTGTCAACCATCTCCTATGAAACAAGATTGTCATGCTTCCACTGTCAATAATAATATCACAACACTTACCTTCACATTTGAACCTTGTGCGGAATAAACTCTTCCTCTGATTGGGTTCTTTCTCCTCATTCAACAAAATTCTTCTGACAAGTAGGGTTTCTCCCCTTTCAGCGTCTTCAGAATGCTTAGACCGCACATCTTCATCTACATGTGCAACTCGTGCATTACCTTCAGGTCTTCTATTTTTCCTTGCTTGATGTTGTAGACACTCATATGCTTGATTCCCTTCTTCTCCACATTGGAAATAGGTTCCTCTGAAACCTCCTCTTCTAGGTCCTTGCCCAAGTCGGCCTCTTCCTCTTCCTCTTTGCTCACCATTGTTCTAGTCATGAGGGTGGTAGGCATTATCCCCTCTCTGATTTCGACTAGTGCCAACTTCATCATTTTTCTTTTGATCTTCATTACGGCCTCTATAGGGTCTTCCACTAGTCCTTTTGCCTTGACCTCTTCCCCTTTGCTTGCTATCGAATATTTTATTTAGCTTCTCTTCCACCTTCAGGGAAAACTGGTACACATCTTCTATGGTGGTCATTCTGACCAGGCTCAGATCCTCTTGAATACTTGGCCTCAACCCATTAATCTAACATGCTACCTTCTCCTTGTTGGCCTCTGCATGGCTTGTCCTAATAGTAATCTTATAAAACTCTTCTGTATACTCCTTAATAGACTTGTTACCTTGCTTCAGTCCTTGCAGCTTCTTCAACAACTCTATCTCATAGTCCACATGAATGAATTGCTTCTTTAGTTTCTCCACCATCCGATCCCATCTGGTGATCTTTCCTTATCCTTTTCTGTTCCTCTCTAATTAGACCTCCTTCCACCAAATACTAGTGTGGCCCTTCAACTTTGTTTTTCCAAACTTGACTTGATCTAGGTCCTCCACATCTTCATACTCGAAATACTCCTCCATGTAATTGATCCAATCAATAAGTTGTTTCGAATTCAAATCTCTAGAATATATAGAAACTTCAATCCTGGGTCTCTTTTTGATCTTCGAAATGGCCTTTAACAACCTAACTTCTGCATGATCTCCTGCAACTTCTTATTCTTCCTTAGATAGCTCTTCTTCAGCTTCATCTTCACTTTCTTCTCTTGTTCTCGGCTCAAACTCTCTTTGTAGCTCCTCTTGCAATGCATCAATTTGCCTTTGCAGGGCTCTAAAACCCTCTTCCACCAAAGTATTCCTCCCAATACGATTACTTCATGGAGGCATCTTGATCTCCACAGCAAACCCACAACCTCAAGTCCTGGTGCAAACTACCTCATGGTCGTCGATCTGTCTACACACTCAGGAACCCTTGCTCAGATACCACTTGACGAAGGAGGCAAATCATAAAACACACAACAATAAAAATGGCACACAGAAAATAGAATATTTCTTTATTGATTTAGACAACTCATTACATTACAGAAGCTCAATTACAATCAGAGGAATCAATCCTCCACAAGCTGCAACACACTACAGTTGCACATCACCAGACTCAGGAATCTCCTACCTTCTGTAACCCCAAATCAGCTAGGGTTTCTATTTTCCTACCTATTCTTGACTCTACACTTTCCCCCTTAACTCTACTACTGTCCAGGGTTCCCAAAATAGTCATAAATAACACTTTTTGGTGGCCTCCAGCTAAATTTTAAAATTTGCAACTCCCTCCAAAAGTAGGTCAACTTCCGGGAAGCATAACGTTTGATCCAGGTGTCTGATTGATGAACTGTTTTAAGTGCCAAAAATCTCACGATGTGAACTATCATGCCAAAAATGAATTAACAGATTTTTGTCAACTTTTTGAGACGTTATGGGATATTTTATTACCTCATATCTTGTTTCAGAAATTTTCAGGGGCTTTTCAGAAAACAAAAACTTTAATATCTTTCAACTCACAAATGATCTTTGCCTTATTCCTTTGCCAAATGTCTTATATTTCAGTTATGAAGCTTTCTATAAGTTTTCGCTTCAATCCGTGCCCAAATGCAAACTTTCCTGAAATGGCAGTTAAACTTTCCAAAACTGACAGTTTGCTATTTTTAGCAGTTTGGAAAAACTGAAAGTCCTACATCATTATTCAAGAGATTATGGAACTAGAAACACTAATTATGGAAAGAAATGAAAAGAACTGCAATAATTTTGAATCAACTTATTTTTTGGGTGATGCAAGATTGCCCTTACACCACTGGATGCTCCTGCATCATCTAACCACTTGGCAAGAACTGATGGGATGGTTAACCCTGATGCAATCACACACTCATGTAGTTTCATATGCATTTCTTTGAATGCCTTTTTTTATGCATCAATGTGTGGTTAATAATCATGATTGATGATTTGATGTTTAGAAAAATATTGTGCTTTCAATAATTTGAAATCCTTTTCGAATGCATGATTTGATTACATAAATTCATGCCTTTTTCAATTATAATTTAAATGGTGTATTTATTTGATGCATTTTTATATTAATAATAAATAAATAAATGTTTTATATAGATGTTTGGAAGACAATATGTCAAATAAATTGAATAATTATATTAAATTATAATAGATATATCTAGATTTATATATATATATATATTATTTTTATTATTTCACTTGATTTATTCAAAGTAATTGTGTCTATTTAAAAATAGTTAAATTATATTAAAAATAGAATTATTATATTTAGAAAATCAATAGAAGATTTAAAATTTACTTACTATCATTCATGCGACAGTAAGCTAACTAAAATAGCTGTTATTTTTTTAAATAGAAATTTTGTGATCTTTGATTGGTAAAAATCTCATGCAAACTGGAGTATCGACTAGTTAGCAAATCTTCAGTCTTCAAACCTAAATCTAAATGCCAAGAATAAGGCAGTTTTGATATTATTAAAGTTGAGCATTCAGTAGAGAAGAAGACCCACGCTTCTAAGAATAGAAGAAACTCACGATTTCAACAGAGGAGGACAATCTTTTTTGGTAGCAAGAGGAATTGATCAGTAGTTGCGATAGTAAGCAGGAGAAAGGCATCGATTTGGAAGGATGGATCAACCTATTGTTAGGTGAACTCATCCAGGTATTCTCCTTTTTACATATGCAATCTTTAAATGACTGTTATGGTGGTTTAATATAGAAAAATTAGCATGTGTCTTACTTGATTTGGCCTACTGTTTAAAACCGTCCACCTTGGATTATTCCTGCCGCTAGTTGCTTGTTTTTGTTTGCTGATTCTCCCTCATATCTGGCTGCCTATGTTTTATTCTAGCTGCCTATGCTCATTTTTGGTTGTTTGACTTCCTGGGTGATCTGGTTTCTTGTTTTATTGAGCAGATCGACCCACCTTTATTCTGCCCTGTTGCCAATCTACAAACTACTACCTAGCACTTACAATTGACTTGTTGTTTCTTGATCTTATTTTCTTGTTTCATGCTAAAGCTCAGACAGTATGCTATCCGTTGTCCTAAACCGTGGACTGAGTTTTTACAATCCTCTAGCACCATTAAAGATAATTCTTTGTCTGACATAGATAATATAGTTGAATAACTTTCTATATGCTGGTTAGAATCAATTCTTGTTAAAATTGACCTATTTGTTGAAACAAAGTGATTAGAACCTTCTCTAATTTAGAAGAAAATAGGAGGTTCATGTAGCTTAACTATCCTTGATTGTTGTTGTCCAAAACACTATTTTAAAATACTATCTTGAATGACAGTAAGCTTATCAAACGTTGTTCTAAGTTCTGTATTTTATCTCTGCAACAGTTCCTACCATAGTTGTGCCCAGAAGACTATTTTTATTAATTCTGAACTTCATGTCACAATAGTGACAGCAAGGGTTCAAAGGACATATAAAACTTATTTAGTTGTAAAGATAATTAGACTGAGATAGCTCCTGTCATAGATATGACAGTGAGATTGCTTAAATCACTTAGATTACTATTTATATTGGGAAATATGATTGATATATAGACTTGGAAATTATATAAATTTAACAAACTTATGGATGCAATTGTATGAACACAATATGGAGTATTGCTTGAAAAGTGTATTTCCTTAATTGATGTTCTAGGAAAGGGATTGTTGATTGATTTATTGGTAAACTTGAATTCTTGATTCTTGATTATTTATTTACTTGCTTCTTGAGGAAAGAAGTAGTTTTTATCTAGGAATGTATTGGGTTACTTTCAGGGCTAGGATGCCGAATGTGGATTTTCAGAGATGGCTTTTCCTCTTTTTCAGAAATTGAACTAGGTTACTATTTAAAGGATTAGATCTAATCAAGCTGAAATTGAAATAGATGTTTATTTGTCTAGCAAAACTTATTTATATATATCTCTGCCACATCTTGTTGTGAGACAATCTACTTTTCATTATTTAGATTTGCACATTCAAACATCAGGGTTGCATCAGGTGTTCCCTCTTGCCAGTTGTTTCCAGGTATCTAGATATTTTGTGCATTGCTGGGTTTTCTCCTTTTCATGAAGAGATCTGGGGAAGTGTAATTACTTCATGGTTGCATGGAAAAGCACCTAGACCATGTTCTCGTCTCTCGGCTCTTAGGTGGTGGACCATTTGGTTCGTGTAATTGATGATCATATTGATTTATTTATTCTTTTTGTACATCATGATTGTACTTGAAATTGGATGTATTATGGCATGAATGCCCATGGATTTTTGTATATTATTTATAGTGCTTTTACCTAGATTGAGCATGTGATTTTGTAAGATTTAATGACATTTTGATTCATATTTATGAGATTGTTCATTTAGTTGTGATATTGTAATTAAATGGATTAATTACACCCATTATATCTTTTATATTGTAATTGAGTGGATTAATTACATATTTTTACTTTGGATGTTGTGATGTTGTATTTAAGTGGATTATTTACTTCATTTTCTTTTGTGATGAAATTGTGGGCTTTATATTTTGGTATCAAAGATCTAGGTTGAACACTAGGGCCTTTGTTTTCCTTTGGGACTATTGTGCTAATTTGTGAACTTGATACAAATTATCCATCATGAATACTAGAAACACTAATCGAGGTGAAGGATCAATAATTGGTCAAAATAGAGGAAACCATGGAGGTGCTCATGGTGGTCGAAATGCTGGGGATCGTGGAGATGCTAGTAATGATCAAGATGGAAGATTGGATAGTATTCTTTCTCTCTTGACCCAACAGGACACAAGGATGAATGCTCTTGAACAGGAGATTAGAGGAAATCCTAGAGGGTAGAATGCTAATGAAAACCCAAGGGTTGAGATACAAAATTAGAATCCAAGGATAGAAGTTCAAGTTCTTAAAGTTGGAGCTAATACTAATAATTAAGAAAAGATAGTGGAAGAATTGGGGAAAGACCTCAAGAAAGTATCACCGCCAAAATTTGATAGAAAGACAATTGGAGATGGAGCTGAATCCTAGATAATAGAAATGGAGAAATACTTTGGACTTTGAAACCTTTCAGATTACACGAAGACAATGTAGGGATCTTACAAATTGACTGGAGAAGCAACAACATGGTGGGATACTGAGAAGGAAGATAAGAAGTTGTTACCTGGTGAAATAACTTGGGAGATTTTCCTGCAACTATTTAGGAAAATATGGTTACCATAGTTATTCTTCGACAAGAAGATGACAGAGTTTTAGAATTTGGTTCAAGGAGGTATGTCTGTAACTAGCTATTTGGAGAGGTTCTCACATCTACTTAAGTATGTTCCACAGTATCAGACAGATGAGAGATTTCAGATTAGGAAGTTTATTTTGGGATTAAGGCCTCAAATTAGAGCAGAGGTAGACATTCATAATCCATTCACTATGGATGCAATTTTTGAGAAGGCAAATAAACAAGAGTAGAAGTTGCAACAAGCAGCTAGTTACCGTAAGCAAAGAGATGTGAAGTTTGTTAATAAGAAACCTTAGAATAATCAACAAAATAACAACCAAGGTAATAACAGGTAGATCAAGAATCTAAAGAGAGGTAATAATTCTCAGGATGGAAATGGAGGAAATAGAAGAGGTGGCTATAACAATAGAAACAACAATCAGAGGGAAAGAGCTGAAGGACCAAGAGCACCTAAGGGTGGATGCTATAATTGTTGAGGAGAGCATTATGCAAATGCTTCTCCACATAAAAGGGGAAACAAGAATCAGCAAGGAGCACCTCAACATCAAATTCATGCAGCAGTGGATAATCGACAAGCAGATTTTCAAGCAACACCTATTTAGTTTCAAGGTAAGCTCTATGGACTACTCATTTCTATTTTAATTGATATTGGTGCCACAAAATGTTTTGTAGATCCTAGAGTAGTATCTAAGTTATCAATTAGACCTGGACATATGGAAAACTCTTGGATGGTATAATATCGCAATAGAGCAGAAAAGAGAGTAGACTCATGTCTAGCATGCAGTGAGTTAGAACTTCCTAGTTTTCAGATGCAAGTAAATCTATATGTTGCACCTTTAGGCTCTTATGGTGTAATTCTGGGTATCAACTGGTTAGCTGAACATAAGCCTCTAGAAAATTGTGAAGACAAACTGGTTAAATGTTTGGATGGCCTAGGGAATCAAGTGGAAATTAATGGATCTAAGAGACCTTTAGAGCTTAGGCAAATCTTGGCTATGCAATTAAAGAAAGCCAAGAGGAAAGGGTGTGCCATTTGTGTCATCCAAGTAAAGGACCTTGACAAAGAAGAACCAGTGTTCAATGACTACTCAATCCTTAGAGATTTCAGATATGTATTCCCTATAGAGTTGACAGAGTTACCACCAAAGAGAGAATTTGATTTCTCAATTGATTTCCTACCATGGACTGAGCCTCAATCTTAGGCACCCTACAAGATGACTACTATAAAATTGTATGAGCTTAAAGCACAATTGCAAGAGTTCCTAAATCAAGGGTTCATTAGACCTAGTGTGTCACCATGGGGTGCACCGGTCATCTTTGTAAAGAAGAAGGATGGTACTTTGAGATTATACATTGATTATAGGATGCTTAACAAAGCTACTATAAAGAACAAGTATCCACTTCCAAGAATAGATGAGCTCTTTGATCAGATGAAAGGAGCAATGGTGTTCTCGAAGATAGACCTTAGATCCAGTTATTAGGTTAATTGCAGATTAAGGATGAGAACATCTCTAAAATAGCTTTTAGGTCTCGATATGGTCACTACGAGTTCATAGTGGTACCATTTGGGTTGACTAATGCTCCAACAACTTTCATGAATTTAATGAATAGCATTTTCAGAGATTGTTTAGATGATTTTGTGTTGATCTTCCTTGATGACATATTAATATACTCTAGATCAGTGGAAGATCATGAAAAGCATTTGAAGATATTGTTGCAACACTTGAGAGAGAGAAAGCTTTATGGTAAATTATTTAAGTGTACATTCTTTCAAGATAAAGTGCACTATCTTGGTCATGTGATCTCGACATAAGGGATTACTGTTGATCCTTATAAGATAAAAGTGATAATGGAATGGCCTGCACCTCAGAGTGTGACAGAAGTTAAAAGTTTTATGGGACTTGTAGGTTACTATAGAAAGTTTGTGGAAGGTTTCTCAACTATAGCAACACTGATTACCTCGCTACAAAAAAAGAGTAAGAAGTTTGAATGGACCAAAAGGTGTGAGAAAGCTTGCTAAGTGCTAAAGGAAAAGATCACAACTGCTCCTATCTTGACCATATCATATCCTAATGGTCACTTTATAGTTATAACTGATGCTTTGGGAGGAATAGGTGGAGTGTTGATGTAGAATGAGCAAGTGGTTTCTTATGAGTCATGAAAGTTAAAGCAACATGAATTTAACTATGGGCAACATGATCTTGAGTTAGCCGCCATAGTTCATGCACTTGATATGTGGAGGCATTATCTTCTAGGTAAGCCCTTTGAGTTCAAAACAAATCATTTAGGGCTCAAATATATATTTACTCAACCTAACCTTAATGCAGGACAAAGAAGGTGGTTAGAATTCCTTAGTGAGTATGACTTTGGAATTGAGTATATAAAAGGAAAATAAAATAGGATAACAGATGCTCTTAGTAGAAGAAGACATTTGGCTACCATGGTTACAACGAGATCCAATTTGAAGAAGAAAGTAATTTAGAAACTTCAAGGGGATGAGCATTATGAAAGAGTAAAGCAAGCTTTGGAAGTAGACCCCTTAGATCACATGTTTGATGGTTATGTGGTTGAATCAGATGGACTTTTGAGATTTTAGGGAAGAATGTATATTCCTAACTCAGGAGAGTTGAGGAAGTTACTACTTGAGGAGATCCACAATGCACCATATTCAGGGCACCCTGGAGTGACCAAGATGGTTGAGGGTTTGAGACCTTTATACTTTTGGCCTAGACTTAAGAAGGATGTGATAGAATTTGTGGCTTGATGTTTGGAATGCAAGCAAGTCAAGCCTGAGCATGTACATCCGGCAAGATTGTTGTACCCGCACAGTATTCTTGAGCATAAATGGCAAGTAATAAGTATGGATTTTATTCAGAGGTTATCCATGTCTAAGAATAGGCATGATGTCATCTTAGTGGTTGTGGACAAGTTGACTAAAGTAGCACATTTCATTTTGGGGAATCTTTTAGATGGTTCTATGGTTTTATCTTAGAAGTTTGTTCAAGAGATTTTTTTATTGCATGGAGTGCCTGAGATGATCATTTTAGATTGAGACACTCTCATGACATCCATATTTTGGATAACTCTTAATGCAGCTTTAGGTACAAAGCTAAATTTTAGTTTAGCCTATCATTCTCAAATAGATGGTCAGACAGAAAGAGTAAATCAGGTTGTAGAAGACCTTCTCAACATGTATTGTATGGATCAACAATATAAATGGGAGGAGTATCTTCCATTGGTAGAGTTTGCATACAATAATTCATACCATGCATCTTTGGGAATGACACCGTTTGAAGCTCTTTATGGCAGTAAGTGTCATACACCTATCAGTTGGGATAAGGTGGATGACAGAATAGTGATTGGTCCTGAAATGTTAAGAGAAATGGATGATCATATGAAGTTAATCAAGGAGAAGTTGAAGCAAGCTTCAGATCATCAAAAGAGTTATGCAGATAGGAATAGAATACCTAGACAGTTCTCAGTGGGTGACAAAGTCTTTTTGAGGGTCAAACCTCATAAGAGTTCAGTTTCATTTGGCAAAGTGTCCAAACTTACTCCTCATTTTGTAGGACCGTTCGTAGTTCTCGAAGTGATTAATCTTGTAGCTTATAGACTTGCTCTACCACCTGCACTTACTAGAATCCATAATGTTTTTCATGTGTCCTTACTTAAGCTTTATCATCATGATGCATCAGATATTCTTGATTGACGTTCTTTACAAGTTTAGGATCCAGGAGTGGTGCTAGTGGAGCCCACTTGAATTTTGGGGAAGCACAACATTAAGTTGCGTAGAAAAGATGTGGTGAATTATAAGGTCCAATGGGATCATTATTCAGAGGACAGTGCCACATGGGAGGATGCAGAGGTGATTGATAGATCTTTTCCTCATTCAAAAGGAGGCTATAGCATTGATTTCTTATTCATGCATAGATTATGATACTTTGAGTTGATATTATTATTTTATGATACTTTGATACTTTATTGGTAGTTGATTGATACCTTATTGTCTGATGTGTAATAAGACATCGAGATGATGTCTCTTCCAAGCGGGGAAGGATGTCTATAATGAAACAACTTGCACAATATCTGAATATAATAGTAAATATGCTGCAAACACTTGATAATAATATGCCACTTCGAGGGGGCAACCTCCAAAACCACTTCGAGGGGGATACCTCCAATAGTCTTCAATGAGAACACAATACTGAATATATGAAATAAGACTCACTACCTCCTATATATATACCTATTTATGCCTAAGATATCACCTAGGCCGACTTAGATGGGCCTATATAAGCCTTAGGCTGACCTAAACAACTAAATAACAATAAAATAATGATAATATGACTTAATTAAGAGTTAAGATAGCCACAAGCTAACTATTCATAACCCTATACACACTATAGGATTAAGGGCGTAGCATGCCCCTCCTCTTCAAAGAAGCACTGTTCTCAATGCTGACCAAATGTGGATGCTTTTGCATGAATTCCTCATTCTCCCATGTAGCTTCCTCAACTGGAGAGTTCTTCCATTTAATTAGATATTCTATGATTTCCCTTGTCCTCAGCTTCTTGGTGCGTGTTTGAATAATTCTCTCAGGATCCACAACTATTCTTCCCTCCTCATCAAGCTCAGGTAACTTAGTCTGTGCTACCACTTTATTCCCAATAACCTTCTTCAAGCAGGAAACATGAAAAACTGGATGAATTTTTGTTGATATGGGAAGCTCCAATTTATATGCTACATTGCCAATCTTCTACAACACCTTATAAGGACCATAGTACTTGGGTGCCAGCTTGTTAGCTTTATGTTGTTGTTTTAGAGACATTTGCTTGTATGGTTGTAGTCACACAAAGACCCAATCTCCCACTTCAAAAGTTCTTTCACTACGGTGTTGATCAGCTTGTTGCTTCATTCTATTTTGTGCCATTGCCAAGTTCTCTCGAAGACTAGCCAATACCTCTTGCTGATGATGGATGTGTTCTTTGACTGTGTGAACCTTTGGTTGTGCCCGCAATGAAGAGATGATTGATGGTGGGTGGTAACCATATAGAGCTAAAAATGGAGACATCTTGGAAGAAGTATGGAAAGAAGTGTTGTACCACCATTCTGCTAGTGGTAGCCATTACAGCCATCTCTCTTGTTTATCTAAAGCAAAACAACAGAGATAGCCTTCCAAGCATTTGTTGACCACTTCTGTTTGTCCATCTGATTGGGGGTGATATGATGAACTATGAGCAAGCTGAGTGCCCAAGCATGAAAACAAGTCAGTCCAAAATTACTTGTAAATGTAGGGTCACAATCACTGACTATAACTTTCGGAGTCCTATGCAGTTTCTGAATAGTATTCATAAAAGCTATTGCTACAGTGCTTGCTGCCAATGGTTGTGCCAAAGCACAAAAGTGACCATATTTGGTGAGATGATCCACAACAACCATGATGACATTTTTTCCTTTAGATCTAGGCAAACCTGTGATGAAATCCATAGATACCTCCTCCCACCTTTGACTTGGGATACATAAGGGTTGTAGAAGACCCGGAGTCTTAACTGTCTCCCCTTTATGTTGTTGACATACCATGCATTCAGCTACAAATTTTTGAACATCCCCTTTCACCCCTTCCCAAAAGAAATCTTGCTTGATTCTATGATAAGTTTTGAGGAATCTTGAGTGCCCACCTATTGGAGAAGCATGTAGTTCTTCCAACACCTTAAGCTTAAGAGTTGAATTCTTGCAAAGGTATAACCTCTCCTTGTACCATAAAATATTTCCTTTCCATGAAAATTTGTCAGACACACTTGATTCCTGTTGGAGTTTCTCAATGAGCCTTAGAGTATCTATGTCCTTCTCCCACTCTTCTCTTGCCTCATTTACCCAGTCTGCTTGTAACATGGAAATGGCAATTAAAAATGACTCTGTGGGTTCATCACGCCTTGATAGAACATCAGCCACAACATTCTCCTTGCCTTTCTTATATATGATCTCAAAGTCATATCCCAACATCTTTGTGACCCATTTTTGTTGTTCTTCAGATGATAACCTCTATTCCAAGAAATATTTGAGACTATCATGATCTGTCTTGACCTTAAAGTGTCATCCCATTAGATAAGGTCTCCATTGTTTGACTGCATGCAAGATAGCCAACATTTCCTTCTCATAAATTGGCTTCAACAAATTCTTACCTTTGAGTTGGCGACTTTCAAATGCTAGGGGTTTTCCTTCTTGCATAAGTATTGCTCTTATTCCATGTCCTGAAGCATCACATTCAACAACAAATGTTTTAGAAAAATTTGGGGTAGCTAGGACTGGAGTTGTGCACATGGCTTCCTTTAGTTTCTCAAATGCCCTTGTTGCTACTTCATTCCATTGGAAAGCATCCTTTTTAACAAGGATGTGAGAGGAGATGCTATGCTACCATAATTCTTTACAAATCGGCGATAATACCCTGTAAGCCCTAAAAAACCCCGTAAGTTCTTAAGGGTCTTAGGAATTTTCCACTCTACAATTGCTTGGATCTTATGAGGGTCCACCTTGACTCCCTCATGTGACACAATGTGACCAAGGTACTCCACTTCTTTGACACCAAAGATACACTTGGATGGTTTAGCATACAACTGATTCTGCTTCAAAATGTCCAACACTTGATTTACATGTTGCAAGTGTTCCTCCCATGTTTTACTATATATTAAGATGTCATCAAAAAATACCAAAACAAATTTCCTCAAAAATGACCTAAAGATAGAGTTCATCAAACTTTGAAATGTCAACGGTGCATTAGTGAGACCAAAAGGCATTACCAAAAATTCATAGTGGCCCTCATGGGTTCTAAAAGCTGTCTTATGTACATCCTCATCTCTAATTCTAATTTGATGATAACCAGAATGGAGATCAAGTTTTGTAAAATAAATAGCACCATTAAGCTCATCTAACAAATCATCAATTACTGGAATAGGAAACTTATCTTTTATGGTGAACTTGTTAAGCTCCCTGTAATCTGGACACATCCTCCAAGTTTCATCCTTCTTACGCACCATTACCATAGGAGATGAGTAAGCACTTTGACTATGCCTGATAATGCCTGCTTCTAGCATCTCTTGAACTATCTTCTCAATCTCACTTTTCTGAGCATATGGATATCTGTAGGGCCTGATGTTGGGTGGTTGGCTCCCTGGTACTAGTTGAATGGCATGATCATGATCTCTCCTAGGAGGCAATCCTTTTGGCATCTCCCCAAAAACTACAGAGAACTTATCTATAATTGCTTGTAGATCCAATGGTGTAGAAGCCTTTGAGTGATATGCTTCTAATGAAAATAATTGGGCTACCATCCCATCTACCCCCTTCTTCAACATCTTTTGCATTTGGTAAGAACTTACTATCTGTGGTGACTTTGCACGCATCCCTCGTAATTCTATTGTTCTTCCCTCTGATTGAAAGCGCATGAATAGTTCTTGGAAGTTCAATTCAATTGTTCCCAAAGTGGTGAGCCACTGTACTCCCAAAATAATATCTGCTGCACCCATTGAGATAGCATACATTGGACAATTAAGATGATAATCTCCCATGGATAATTTAATGCTATGGCATTTTCCTGAACAGCTAACAGTACCGCCATCTGCAATCAAGACTTGAAATTCTGGAGCTGGATATATAAAACAATTTAGACGAGTGGCCAACTTTTTGTTGATGAAGTTATGAGTGCTACCTGAGTCTATCAACACTGTTACTTTTTCTTTCTTTAAGAAACCCACTACCTTGAGAGTTTGTGGGGTACTAAAACCTGAAAGTGCATGGCAAGAAATGATTGGTTGAGTATCTCTTGACTCCTCCTCTATCTCATTGTCACTCTCTACTATTGGTACCTCTTCTTCTTCCTCACTTGGCCCTTCAATATAGAACAATTTCTTTTCAGTGCATTTGTGTCCTCTACTATATTTGCTATCACAATTAAAACACAATCCTTTTGCTCTCTTCTCTTCAATTTGTTGTGGTGTTAGCCTAGTAGGTTGTGGAAGTGACTGTGTAGGAGTGCTTTTATCTCTTATGTTTATAAAACCTTGCCTTTTATTAACCATAAATTTTTCCTCTACTTGCCTTGCCATAATCATTGCATCTGAGATGGAATTTGGACGAAACATGCGTACCTCATATTTAATGTGATCCTTTAGGCCACCAATGAATAGCTCCAACAAATTTTCTGTAGACACATTTTCCACTCTTAAAGACAAAGTACAAAATTGATGAATGTAATCCTTGACCATACTTGTTTGCCTTAATTTGGTAATTTGGCTGAAGTAGCTATCCATAAGATTTTCACCATAATGAGTAATGAGTTCTTCTTGGAAAACTGACCAAGTGACAATGCATCCTTTTGCTTTCTTTTCTTCACATAGCCAATGGTACCAAATGAATTGATCAGGTTCCAAGTATAAGGAAGCCATGGCCACCTTTTGTTGACATGGAACATGGTGGATATCAAAGAATTGTTCCATTTGACAGAGCCAATTGGTAGGATCTTGACCATCAAACTTTTGCATATCCAACTTTGGTGTGAAATTCCTTGCCATAAAATGAGTGGTGTGATGATCCATCTTGAGATTTGATTCAAACTCAAAAACACCCTTCCCTTTTGTAGAATCCTCTTCCTCCACATCTTGGTGTTGTGACTGCTTATGTTTGGAAAGTATCTCCAGAATTTTCTGAATATCACATGACTTAGCCAACCCTTTCATTTGTTCACCCATAATGGACAAGATTTCACCTTTCATCTTGCTATTTTCTTTATGAATAAGTTCAAGAATATTTTCATATTCTTTTTGATCAACATCCTCATTTTCCACCTCCTCCTTGCCTAGAGTTTTTCCCGGTGTGGTAACATTCTTTTTGCCCCTTGTTGAAGGACCCATCATGATTGGCAAAAATAATTTTGTAATAAATCACACAAAACAAATCAAATCAATCTAAAATTTTTACTGTAACTTACCAGGGCCAAGATCTCACTTCCCTGAAAAAATTGTGAAGAAATTCAAAATTGTGCAGCCTGGAGAGAGAAATTGGTGGAAACCCTAATTTATAAATAACTCCCTTTATTTTGCTCCAATTGTTCTCAAATCTATACTGTAGTAGCTTCACTATTATATTGAAAAACCCACAAAAAATCTTTCAGCGATTCGACAAAATAAGAGAGATATACGTTTTTCAAAAAATAAGGGTAGAAACCCTAATTCTGCTATAACTCGCTTAATTTTGCTCCAAATGCTCTGAATTCTGGACTGTAGTAGCTTCAATATGTTCTTCAAAAACCCTTTTAAAATCAGAAAAAAAATTATCAAAATTTGAAAGTTATGCGCTTTCCAAAATGACCTCCAAATCAGAAAAAAAATCACCTAGTTTTTGTCTTCACGGTTCCAAGATCATGCTCTGATACCACTTGTAATGAAACAAATTACACAATATCTGAATATAATAGTAAATATACTGCAAACACTTGATAATAATATGCCACGTCGAGGGGGCAACCTCCAAAACCACTTCAAGGGGGATACCTCCAATAGTCTTCAATGAGAACACAATACTGAATATATGAAATAAGACTCACTACCTCCTATATATATACCTATTTATGCCTAGGATATCACCTAGGCCGACTTAGATGGGCCTATATAAGCCTTAGGCTGACCTAAACAACTAAATAACAATAAAATAATGATAATATGACTTAATTAAGAGTTAAGATAGCCACAAGCCGACTATTCATAACCCTATACACACTATAGGATTAAGGGTGTAGCAATGTCCATCTTGTTTTTGTGGACAATATTATTATTCTAGATTAATGAACATTTACCATTATTATTTTGCTTTGAGTAAGTTTCACATGTGTGAAAGTAAATATTGTGAAGTTATATTTGAGTAAATTGAAAAACTGATTTACATGTTAAATAATATCGATGTGAATACAATGATTTGCTTTGGCTATATTTTGGAGACACTAACCTATTGACGTTGAGTTGAGTGAGAATGAATGCAGGTACTCATCGAAGATGAGAACATGGTTGAGGTAGAGATGTTCTATCCACTTGGAAAGAACTGATGGAATGGTTAACCCTGATGCAATCACACACTCATGTAGTTTCATATGCATTTCTTTGAATGACCTTTATTTTATGCATGAATGTTTGGTTAATAATCGTGATTGATGATTTGATGTTTAGAAAATTATTGTGTTTTCAATAATTTGAAATCCTTTTTGAATGCGTGATTTGATTACATAAATTCATGCCTTTTTATATTATAATTTAAATGGTGTATTTTATTGGATGCATTTTTATATTAATAATAAATAAATAAACATTTTCTATAGATGTTTGGAAGACAATACATAAAATAAATTGAATAATTATATTAAATTATAATAGATATATTTGGATATATATATTATTTTTATTATTTCACTTCTTGGTTTATTCAAAGTAATTGTGTCTATTTAAAAATAGTTAAATTATATTGAAAATAGAATTATTATATTTAGGAAATGAATAGAAGAATTAAAATTTACTTATTGTAATTCATGCGACAGTAAGCTAACTAAAATAGTTGTTATTTTATTTTAAATAGAAATTTTGTGAGCTTTGATTAGTAAAAATCTCATGCAAACTGGAGTATCAACTAGTTAGCAAATATTCAATCTTCAAACCTCAATCTAAATGCCAAGAATAAGGTAGTTTTGATATTATTAAAGTTGAGCGTTCAGCAGAGAAGAAGACCCACGCTTCTAAGAATAGAAGAAACTCACAATTTTAGTAGAGGACAACCTTTTCTAGCACTAAGAGAAATTGATTAGTAGTTGTGATAGTAAGCAAGAGAAAAGCATCGATTTGGGAGGTTGGATCAACCTTTTGTCAGGCAAACTCATCCGAGTATTCTCCTTTTTATATATGCAATCTTTAAATGACTGTTATGGTGGTTTAATAAAGAAAAATCAGCCTATGTCTTACTTTATTTGGCCTGTTGTTTAAAACCGTCCACCTTGGATTCTTCCTACCACCAGTTGCTTTTTTTGTTTGCTGATTCTCCCTCATATTTGGCTACCTATGTTTTATTCTGGTCGCCTATGCTCATTTCTGGTCATTTGACTTCCTGGGCGATCTAGTTTCTTGTTTGCTGAGCAGATCAACCCACATTTATTCTACCTTGTCGCCAATCTGCAAAACTACTGCCTAGCACTTATAACCAACTTGTTGTTTCTTGATCTTGTTTTCCTATTTCATGCTAAAGCTCAGCTAGTATGCTAGCCGTTATCCTAAACCATGGACTGAGTTTTTACAATCCTCTAGCACCATTAAAGATAATTCTTTGTCTAACATAGATAATATAGTTGAATAATTTTTTGTATGCTGGTTGGAATTAGTTCTTGTTAAAATCGACCTATTTGTTGAAACAAAGTGATTAGAACCTTCTTAAATTTAGAAGAAAATAGGAGGTTCCTGTAGCTTAACTATCATTGATTGTCGTTGTCCAAAACATTATTTTTAAACACTATCTTGAATGACAGTAAGTTGATTAAACGTATTTTAAGTTCTGTATTTAATATCTGCAACAATTCCTATCACAGTTGTGCCAGGAAGATTGTTTTTATTAATTCTGAACTTCCTGTCACAACAGTGATAGTAAGGGTTTAAAGGATATATAAAACTTGTGTATAGGAATAAAATCAAGATCGAATGATAATCAAAACAATGAAATAATTGACAACTCAATCCTATTACATCAAGATAACAATATAAGAAAACAACCAAATAATCAATGAATAATACCAAAAACAATGAAAGCTTTCACCTAGATTATATTGTTATCTTGGTTGAATGTGGATTGCTTCATAAATTGTGAAACCATGTTTGCAACAAGCAGATGTAGATTGTGTTTGTGCTCAAAAAGTAGAAGTGATCAATGATGCGATGTATGCTCAATGTGCTATATGGATGCCTAAGAATAAATGATCGAAGAGGATTTGTTATGAGATAAAGGGGGTTTATAGAGGTTTCAAACATGATCGATCAATGTACGAAATAAATTCATGAAATGGATGGTTGAGATAAATCAAATAACTCATGATGAGTGTGCAAATGGCATGTGTCACTCCAAAAAGATATTTTTAGTAAGATAATTGCTTTTTGATGATAGACATGAAACATACATGACAAAGATAGATTTGATTTGATAAATTAGAATGTTTGTTTCTAATTTATGAGTTGATAAAAATAAGATAAATTAAAGCCAATTGACTCAACTTTAGATTTGCTTTTTGAAGTTCTAAAAATAAGATTGATTGTGTACATGAGTTAACATGATATTTTTAGAGGAATTGGAAGATAATTGATAATTAAATAAATAAATTTATTTAATTGATTGTGCATGATTTGAAGAAATAGATTAGATTTGAAGATTTAAATAGATTAAACAAATAAATTGATTTAATTTATTTTGCATGATGAAGGATAAATAAAATATTTTATTATATTTTATTTTTGGAAGAGATATTGAATTTAAATAAATTTGAATGATTTATTTAAATTTGGAAGAATAATTGATTTAATTAAATAATTTAGAAATTATTTAATTATAGATAAGAGGATTTAAATGAAAAATTAATTAAATAATTAATTTATTCAATTAATGTGGATTTGAATTTTGAAAGACGAGATAATGATTTAATTAAATAATTGAAATTATTTAATTTTGGAATAATAAAGTTGATTTTGATGAAATTAATTAAATAAATACAATTCATTTAATTAATGTTGAATTTAGGAGATTTAGAAGAATTTGATGATTTTGATGAAATTAATTAAATAATTAGATTATTTAATTAACGTTGAAATGCAGGTGATGTGACAAATTTGATGAAATGTAAGTGATGCGATGACATGGTCATTTTTGCGTGTCTACATTTTGCCCATGTTTAATGCAATGCAGTTTATAGCATTACTTCAAAGAAAATGATTTTTGAAGACATGATCCAATTTTGATGCCCCAGTGTAGTTAGCTGCCCCAGTGTAGGTGGCGTAGGATACCCCCTCAAGAGGAAAGACAGGGAAGTAACACAAGAACAGGGTTGACGCTCGACTAGAAGATTGCGCTTGAGATAGACAAGGTTGGATAGACGGAGGCTGACATGATGAAGACAATAGTAAACATGAGGATAAGATAGATTAGGGGTGGGATAACATAGGGTGGGGACACTATAAATAGGGCCCAAGGGGTCAACACACCTCATTTGCACACCTATAGTCATCAAAAGTTAGAGCCTTTTGCCTCCTTGCTTAGTTTAGAGCTCCTTGCTTAGGTTTGAGATTAGAGCTTGCAGAGATGTTGATTCCTATGCATAAGCACTGGGCAGAGCTTGTGCGGACCTATGGGAGACCAACAGGAGCATCGGGAGTGGTAAGTGATCTTGTGTTTTACATTTTTTAAGTTTTTTCTAGGGTTTTAAATTTTTTGGCCAAAGATGCTGAGTTTAGGCTTGGCGCTTTTAGCACGTGGTAAAGTGCTTTTGGCGCGACAAAGCACCTTTGGCATGCAGTGTCATGCCTTTGCAAAAAACTCAATGCTTTTGGTTAATGGGTCCGCGCCGCAGCACATTTGGATGACATCATAGCGCTCTTGGTAGTGCAGCTAAGCGCCACTCGTAAAACAGTTTAGCACTGTTGGATTAGGGTTTGGTAAAAAACTAAGTGCCTCTAGCCTGCAGCTAAGTGCTTGTGTTGAGCAGCTAAGCGCCTATGGTTAAAACTAAGCACTTTTGGTATATTCAAATCTAAGTGCCTTTGGTTCATAGCTAGGTGCCTGCGGTATGACAATCAAGCCCCTTAGACAAAATCTAAGCGCTTTTGGTTTGAGATAAAGTTTGAGCTAGGTTCAATGTGAGAAAATGTGTCATAGGCTTAGACTAGAGTTGACTAGGTTTGACTTAGGTGTTTTGCAATGTGTTGACCTAGTAGTTGACCATGTTGACATTGGATGAAGATTTAAGATTGGGTTGATGTTTTGCAAGATTTTTAACAAGTGGTCGTCTTGGATACAGATTGTCTTACCACCCTTGCAGTCCTGAGAGAGACACTACTTGATTGCCAACCTAGTTGTATAGTTGGGCAAGGAGGAGGAGCTCTTCCTAGAGATCATGGGATTGTGGCACGTTGCTCATTTGATGCCTATTAGGGTGAATCTGGCCCTTTTGACAGTAGTTGTGGAGAGATACCATTTAGAGACCTCATCATTTCACTTTCTGATAGGTGAGGTGATTGTGACATTTGAGGATTTTTGGCACATCATGCAGATTCCCATTTAGGGTGACAGAGTTGACTATGACATGGAGCGGGGAGAGGCAAGCCTGTGAGAGGTGTTTGCTACTGATGACCTAGGTGTGCAGGATTGCGAGATCTGATGAGCCCACGTGCGATGGCTCTGCGACAGGATTCACTGGATTATTGTTTCACTGATTGGAGGATTCTTATGTCTTGATAGATGGTCTAGAGGTTTATCAGTTGGATGGAGGACCGTTCTTTCAGGGATGTTTACTCATGGGATCAGATATGCATGGGGACCTTGTGTCATGGGCCAGCTGTATCATGATTTGCATGACTGTGTATATAGATCTAGGAGCATCTTATCAACATGTGTGACATTATTGTAGGTATGGGCCTGGAAGCACATCCCAGTGATTAGGCCTATCGCTCAGTGTCACCGAGATCATGGCAAACCTTATGCTTTCTTGTATGAGGGTGTTATTACACACTAACAGTTGGGTTCAATGAGCTATTGGCAGAGATAGTTGGATGAGATGGACATATTCGTTTGGCACCCTTGGAGAGATTGTGAGTCATGAGATGATGACCATGAGGAGTTGGTTTACTGTAGGTAGCCAAGATACCTATTTGGCCGATGCACTGACACTATTGAGAGGTACCTTCTAGATAGGGTACTGAGACAGTTTGGTTTACCACAAGGGGAGCCTATAGGCGATACTATATATGCGTGGACCAGGAAGGAGGTGGATGACTGGGGGCCAAAGATTTCAGTTGATGTAGCTTTGGCCAATTTATGGGACTTGCCCCAGTTATATGGGATTAGATTGCAGGGGGTGTAGACTCGAGTATAATTCCAACCTATGATACTTGCTGGCAAGCACACAGGCTAGTGAGATTGACTAGACCTGGAGTGGTTGGAGTAGTGTGGGAGGTTGCAGTTGGGGGAGAAGAGGTAAGGGATCAGAGACAGGCCTAACAATAGGCTGCGGTGCAGAGACAGGCTGAGGGAGATGATGGAGGGGGCCAGGAGGATGTTTAGATGGATAAGGCTAGAGGACATTAGGTTGTTCTTCCTATAGAAACACCATTGTAGTAGGCACATCGACTACTACAGGAGGAGATAGCGAGGAGGACTCGCTTGGAGTTGAGGATGGTTAGGGTGAGGAGAGATAGAGACGCAGCCTGGGCCAAGGCCAGATAGGCTGAGGCTTAGGCCCAGTTACATGCATAGGTAGCAGTAGCAGCATAGAAAGCATTGGAAGAGGCATAGGCAGTGCCACCACCACCAACAGATGACAGGTGGATTGCCCAATTGACAGTGGAGAGAGATGCATCAGTACAGCTGCATTTGATTATGGAGGCCACCCTACAGAGGGTGAGATGAGAGAGAGATGTTGTACGTCGTGCAGTGGGTGCAGACTAGATGACTTTGATTAGGGAGTTTACCTGAGTGCAGGGTGAGATGTTTATAGTTGGAAGAGAGGCCGAGTACTACAGAGGCCTCTTCTTTGGAGTAGTACTAGCCGATTAGAGGGAGCTGAGCTTCCAAGAGTGGAGCAGGTTAGGGGCCTCCTTGTCACATAGGATGCGGAGATCAACATCATCAGTTAGGGGACCACTATTGCCACCACATGGAGGACCAGCAGGGGGACCGTCACCGAGTACTGGCGGTGCATAGAGTTTGTAGTAGGCGGGCAACTCCACCCACTAGCTCATACTAGAGCATTCTTTATGTATATGTTGTATCATTTTTGTATCATAATGGAAATTGTATATTTTGATTGATGCCTATGTGCATCTGATGTATATTTAGAGGGCGCTTGATAGCCATGATGTACGTTTTGATGTATATATGGACTTTTGATCTATATTTAGACATGGACATTTGTGTTATTTTGATGACCTCAGATGACCATACATGATATATATGATGATCTTTCATGCTCATGGATATTCATACTTTGTTTGTGATGTACTTCTATATGCTATGGATGTGGTGACATGTTTTTATGATCATGATTTGACATGATGACATTATTCCATGATGATGTTTATGCTTATAGATGTATGACATATGATGACATTATGACATGATGATGTTTATGCTTATAGATGTATGACATATGATGACATTATGATATGATATACGATGACAATGATGCTGATGAAATGTGATGTCTAACATGTGGTTTTGCAGATATGTGTTAGATGTTGATGATAGATAGAAGACAATGGAGAAGAGAATGTGATAGAAAGACTATTGATCGATCTTTACTTAAAAAACTATATGATGATTTGTGTAAATGGATGGGGAAATGGATAAGCTTGTTGCAATGGTTACACACATGTTTATAAAGAGAAATCCTTATTTTTGATATAGCACATGGTTGGTTTGTCACCAAGGTATAAATGACCAAGGTGTTGTGATATCCTAGTGTGAGGACGTTGACTCTGCAAGCAAGCAGTTTGAACTTAGATCACTTAGACATAATATAACCTTGTTGGATATGTGAATGAGCCATAGTCTTGAACATAAAATAAACTTCAATATAGGAATGCAAGAAGAATATTAATATGTAAGATGCTAGGTTGTAACACATGCACAAGATAGATATGACACTAAGGAAGATAAAAGATTTTTCCTCAAACACGGCACACAAAAGCAATGACTATGCCCCCAATCCATACTGCATCGCAACATACCAAGATATAGATAAATCAAGGTAGTTTTGAATAAGTAATGGGAAAGGGACAAAAAGATAAACCAAAAAGCAAATTGACTGAATTGCAAAGTAAACATACAACCAACATATTCTCTTACCAAAGAGGTTGCTCGGGATAGATTGGATTGGTTGGGTAGATTGGATAGATAACAACCTTATTGTAGGAATGATATATCTGTTAAAGGGTGTTGATCTATTGATAGGATAAGATAACAACCTTATTGTAGGATTTATTTATCCGTTAAAGGGTGTTGATCTGCTGATAGGATAAGTGGATTGATGTAGCAAATGTTGGCAATTGATATTGAGGACAGTATATGGCTCTGCAAGTAGGTTTCATTGCTTTAGGTTGGTTAAGGACCTTTGCTTTGAAAGGATGCATTTTTTTGTTTTGTTTTACTACTTGAGTTAGTCAAGTTTAAGTGATAAGATGGATTGTGATAAATGGAAGACTAGAAAGATGGAATGTCAATGGATTGAGATGGGTGAAGAATGATGAGTCATATATGCCTAAGTACTGGATACTTCCTTCGTATTCTAGACTGCCTACATACTCTATATCATAGAATCAAGACACATTACGATGAAAGATGAATAATATAATATGTAGTTCTAGGTAGAGTGATGAGTGGGTCAAGGTGTTTGAGCATAGGTAGGTGAAATGATGACGTCTTATGTACCTAAGTACTGGAAACTTCCTTCGTATTCTAGACTACCTACATACCCCATATCCATGGGATCAAGGTACCTTAAGATTGCGTGTTTGAAATGAAAGCAACACTACTTGAATGGAAATTTGATTCAATATAAATTTCAGCAATCTTTAACTGTGTTATTAATGGAGATTGTAACACAGAAACAAAACTATGCTTCATAAAAATGGAAAATCAGAAATATGAACACATAACACAATGTTTAACATGGAGAAAACCCTTTCGGGTAAAAAACTCTACACAAGAAAGAGGCCCAATGTTTGTATTAATCTAAAAATGATTTACAATACAATAACACTTCAACTCTCTCCACCAGTCTTCAATTTGATAGCATTCCGACAGCACCCGAGTACCTAAAATCTGTATTGCAGCAACTAATACATGGCAAATACTTATAAAAATATTTTCTAACTCATCTTAGGCGTTCACCTTATTTCTCCTAAGATTCTCCAACCTGTAAACATTAATTACCATCTTACAAGCATCTTACACTTGTCCAAAGGTTAGGGGCCCAAGACTAAATCTAGCCTCTTACAGTATCTTATGACGTGTCATAACCATCGTAGATTCCACAAAAGAGTATCTTTCCAAGATAGGAACCTTGGGCTAAATATAGCAAATATACAACTAACATATTCGTCATATGCATCATAGAATCTCAGAATCTTATGACAACTTGTAGGTGTCATAGATTCACTCACCAAACATTATGACAGTTGTCATACATGCCAAAAATAGTATATTCCTCAAGGGAGCACACCTATCCTCATTTACCATGAGTTTTTACATTTGCCAATAGTAAAAGTCACTCTGTAACTGCCACCGGTAACTCTGAAATTACAACTATGAATGAGACTACCTCATTCCCTTATGGGTAATTACAAATAACAAATAATAAATGGAATAAAATACAATATTGGAATTTACAAGGTTAATGGAATCTTATTCCAACATTGCGCTGAGATAATGATATGTAGTTCTAGGTAGGTTGATGATGTATTGGATGAAGTGAGGGGCCATGATGAATATCTTATGTACCTGAGTACTGGAAACTTCATATACTAGACTACCTACATACCTGTATCCATGGGATCAAGGTACACTAGGATTGAGATGATGATGATATGTAGTTCTAGCTAATGTTGATGTTGTAAGATAAGATGATGTGAGGGGAGATAGTGATATCGTATGTACCTGAGCACTGGAAACTTCCTTTGTATACCAGACTGCCTACATACCCGTATCCATGGGATTAAGGTACACTAAGATTGAGATGATAATGATATGTAGTTCTAGGATTTTGTTTGATGATTTGATAAGGATAGTGATGTCATTGTGGGGAACGATATATCCCTAGATCAACACAAGGATGACAATGTCTGGTTTCAGAAATGCAACACCTTGTTGACAATCTGTATAAGACAATTGATATGACTGATGGACTGGTTGATGTGTTTTTTTTTTTGTTTTTGTTTGAAGGTTGATGTGTTTTTTATTTGCAATGGTTGAAGTGTTTTTGTTTTTGTTTGAGATGGTTGATGAACCACGAACAAGGATCCATTCCTAGACCTATATGATGATTTGTATAAATGGATGGGGAAATGGATAAGCTTGTTGCAATGGATACACAAATTTTTATAAAGAGAAATCCTTATTCTTGATATAGCACATGGCTGGTTTGTCACCAAGGTATATTGACCAAGGTGCTATGATATCCTAGTGTGAGGACATTGACTCTGCAAGCAAGCAGTTTGAACTTAGATCACTTAGACATAATATAACCTTGTTGGATATGTGAATGAGCCATAGTCTTGAACATAAAATAAACTTCAATACAGGAATGCAAGAAGAATATTAATATGTAAGATGCTAGGTTGTAACACACACATGTGAATGAGCCATAGTCTTGAACATATAATAAAATTTAATACATAAATGCAAAAAGTATATTAATATGTAAGATGCTAGGTTGTAACACACGCACAAGATAGATATGACACTAAGGAAGATAAAAGATTTTTTCTCAAACACGACACATAAAAGCAATGACTATGCCCCCAATCCGTACTGCATCGCAACATACCAAGATATAGATAAATCAAGGTAGTCTTGAATAAGTAATGGCAAAGGGACAAAAAGATAAACCAAAAAACAAATTGACTGAATTACAAAGTAAACATACAACAACCATATTCTCTTACCAAAGAGGTTGCTTGGGATAGATTGGATTGGTTGGGTAGATTGGATAGATAACAACCTTATTGTAGGAATGATATATCTGTTAAAGGGTGTTGGTCTATTGATAGGATAAGATAACAACCTTATTGTAGGATTTATTTATCCGTTAAAGGGTGTTGATCTACTGATAGGATAAGTGGATTGATGTAGCAGATGTTGGCAATTGATATGTAGGATAGTATATGGCTCTGCAAGTAGGTTTCATTGCTTTAGGTTGGTTAAGGACCTTTGCTTTGAAAGGATGCATTGTTTTTTTTTGTTTTACTACTTGAGTTAGTCAAGTTTAAGTGATAGGATGGATTGTGATAAATGGAAGACTAGAAAAATGGAATGTCAATGGATTGAGATGGGTGAAGAACAATGAGTCATATGTGCCTAAGTACTAGATACTTCCTTCGTATTCTAGATTGCCTACATACTCTATATCACAGAATCAAGACACATTACGATGAAAGATGAATAATATAATATGTAGTTCTAGGTAGAGTGATGAGTGGGTCAAGGTGTTTGAGCATAGGTAGGTGAAATGATGACATCTTATGTACCTAAGTACTGGAAACTTCCTTCGTATTCTAGACTACCTACATACCCCATATCAAGGTATCTTAAGATTGCATGTTAGAAATGAAAGCAACATTACTTCAATGGAAATCTGATTCAATATAAATTTCAGCAATCTTTAACTGTGTTATTAATGGAGATTGTAACACAGAAACAAAACTATGCTTCACAGAAATGGAAAATCAGAAATACGAACACATAACACAATGTTTAACATGGAGAAAACCCTTTCAGGTAAAAAACTCTACACAAGAAAGAGGCCCAATGTTTGTATTAATCTAAAAATGATTTACAATACAATAACACTTCAACTCTGTCCACCAGTCTTCAATCTGATAGCATTCCGACAGCACTTGAGTACCTAAAATCTGTATTGCAGCAACTAATACATGGCAAATACTTATAGAAACATTTTCTAACTCATCTTAGGCATTCACCTTATTTCTCCTAAAATTCTCTAACCTGTAAACATTAATTACCATCTTACAAGCATCTTACACTTGTCCAAAGGTTAGGGGCCCAAGACTAAATCTAGCCTCTTACAGTATCTTATGACATGTCTTAACCATCGTAGATTCCACAAAAGAGTATCTTTCCAAGATAGGAACCTTGGGCTAAATATAGCAAATATACAACTAACATATTCGTCATATGCATCATAGAATCTCATAATCTTATGACAACTTGCAGGTGTCATAGATTCACTCACCAAACATTATGATAGTTGTCATACATGCCAAAAATAGTATATTCCTCAAGGGAGTACGCCTATCCTCATTTACCATGAGTTTTTGCATTTGCCAATAGTAAAAGTCACTCTGTAACTGCCACTGGTAACTTCGAAATTACAACTGTCAATGAGACTACCTCATTCCCTTATGGGTAATTACAAATAACAAATAATAAATGGAATAAAATACAATATTGGAATTTACAAGGTTAATGGCACCTTATTCCAACATTGCGCTGAGATAATGATATGTAGTTCTAGGTAGGTTGATGATGTATTGGATGAAGTGAGGGGCCATGATGAATATCTTATGTACCTGAGTACTGGAAACTTCCTTCATATACTAGACTGCCTACATACCTGTATCCATGGGATCAAGGTACACTAGGATTGAGATGATGATGATATGTAGTTCTAGCTAATGTTGATGTTGTAAGATAAGATGATGTGAGGGGAGATAGTGATATCGTATGTACCTGAGCACTGGAAACTTCCTTCGTATACTAGACTGCCTACATACCCGTATCCATGGGATCAAGGTACACTAAGATTGAGATGATAATGATATGTAGTTGTAGGATTTTGTTTGATGATTTGATAAGGATAGTGTTGTCATTGCAGGGAACGATATATCCCTAGATCAACACAAGGATGACAATGTCTGGTTTTAGAAATGCAACACCTTGTTGACAATCTGTATAAGACAATTGATATGACTGATGAATTGGTTGATGTGTTTTTTTTTGTTTCTATTTGAAGGTTGATGTGTTTTTTATTTGCAATGGTTGAAGTGCTTTTGTTTTTGTTTGAGATGGTTGATGAACCACGAACAAGGATCCATTCCTAGACCTAGGTTAAGGAAAGAGTTACCCCCATTCCGGTAGAGGTGTTTTTTTATGGATGACTGGCATAGTATAACTAACAATGACATGGATAACTTGACATAGGATAATGATGATGGATGAACTGACATAGGATAAGTTGAGGATGACATGGATAACTTGACATAGGATAAGCTGATGATTGACATGGATAAGTTGACATGGGATAAGGATGATGGATGAACTGACATGGATACCGTGACATAGGATGATGACAATGGACATTAACAAATTTACAAGCTATTCTAGATAGGGAAATGGAAATGCAGAAAGGTCAATGGTTTTATTATGGATGGATGGATGAAGTTCATCATGAAATGGACATGGGATGAACAAGACTCGATAGATGATGGATGTTGACTCTACACATAGCACCTGTTTGCCAAGATTTCACTATGGTACTTATCCAAGGTGCCTGTTTACCAGGTTTTCACCAGAGGACGGATTTATTTTTTTGTTTTGATTTTTTTTAATTTTTTTAATTTTTTTTTGATTTTGTGATATGGATACTTTGAGGATCAGGCAAAGAACTTCTTGTGATGAACACTTTTGAGGGGTTCATCTAGAGGAATGCCTTTAGGTGTTGCTAAAGTATAAGCTCCTAATCCATATGCATCTGTGATAACAAAGGGTCCCAACCAATTAGGCTCAAACTTGCCCTTCTTTTCTCGATCTGCTTGATTTCTCTAATTTTCCTTTAAGACAAGATCACCAACTTCAAACCATCTTTCTGTGATCTTCTTGTTATAGTTGTGCCGAGGCAATTTTGATAGACATGGAGATGATTAAGTGTAGCCAGGTACCTCTCATCTAATAGTTCGAGCTCAGTTAATCTGGAAGTGCGATACTCCTCTTCATCAATCAGGTGCTGCATGGATACTTTGAGGGATGGGATATCAACCTCTATAGGTAGAATGGATTCAGAGCCATAGACCAAGGCATAGGGTGTGGCACCAGTTGGTGTTCTGATACTAGTGCGATAGGCCCATAGGGTAGGATTGAGTTGCAGGTGCCAATCACGACCAACTTCATTGACCATTTTCTTTTGGATTTTAAGAATATTTTTTTTGGAAGCCTCGGCTTGGCCATTACTCTGTGGATAGTAGGATGTGGAAAAGTGATGTTGGATATTGTATTAGGTGCACAAGGCATGAACATCTTGATTCTTGAATGGTCTCCCATTATCATTGGCAATGGCTTGGCGGATACCATACCGACAAATGAGGTAGTTAAGGATAAACTTGGCTATTTGCTTGCCTATAATATAAGTCATGGGAATGGCTTCAACCCACTTCGTTAAGTACTCAGTGGCGGTAATGATAAATTTATGGCTATTGGATGAGGATGGATGGATTTTTCCTATGAGGTTGAGACCCCATTGTGAAAAAGGCCATGAAGTTGTCACAGGTTGTAGTTCATGAGTTGGTGCGTGAATCAAATCTCCATGCTGCTGGCATTGTAGACACTTCTTAGCAAATTGCATAGCATCTTGTTCTATGGTAGGCCAATAATACCCTATGCAGAGTATCTTCTTAGTGAGGTTAGGACTGGTAGAATGTGTTCCACAGACACCTTCGTGTATGTCTCGTAAGGTAGTATCAGCTTCTTCCGCATTAAGACATCGTAAGAGCATACCATCAAGACTCCGACGATAAAGTGTATCACCCAGAATGGTGTAACAGGAGGATCGATAGATGAAGGTTTTGCATTGGGTTGTGGATAGCTCAAAGGAAAAGGTGCCATGTTTAAGGTATTCATAGATATCTTTGTACCATGGGGAATTGGGACAAACAAGTTTGCAGATGATTTAAGTAGTTGGAACATCAACGACTGGTATCAACAATTTCTCGATCAAGAATTCACATTTTTGTGTGTTTGTAGGCATGTCTATGAGTGACCCCATAGAGGCCATAGAGTCTGTAGCTTTGTTATGCTCTCTTGGAATTTTCTCAAAAGTGATGCTAGAAAAGTGTGGTTTGTAGGCATCCACTAGTAGCTTGTAAGGGACCAACTTTTCATCTTTTGTTTGGTACTCATTTGTGACTTGTTGAATGACTAGTTGTGAGTCTCCATATACCTGTAGTTCTTTGATGTCCCATTAGACTACTATGTTTAGACCTATGAGGAGTGATTCATACTTAGCTATGTTGTTGGTGAAAGGAAATGCAAGCCGATATGACTTGGGGATATAGTCATTTTGAGGCGTGATAAAAAGGATGCCGACCTGTGATCCATGTTGTGTGTAGGAACCATCAAAATACATCTTCCACATTACTGAGGTAGAAAGAGTGAAGAGATTTTCAGCTGGAAAGTTAGATACCATAGGATATACATCTGTCATGGGTGCTTTTGCTAGTTGATCTGCTAGGGCTTGTTCCTTGATTTCTTTACGATCCACATACTCAATGTCAAACTCAATAAGGCTCATGACCCATTTAGCTAGTCTACCAGTGAAGGCTACCTTTGCTAGTAGATACTTTAATGGATCAATTTTGGCTATTAGATTTTTGTGTTGGTTTAGCATGTAATGCCGCAACTTTTGGGAAGCGAACACTAAGGCTAAACAAGCTCTTTCCATAGTTGAATAATTGAGTTCATAACCCACCAAGGTTTGACTGATATAATAGATTGCATGCTCTTTTCCTGACTCATCATGTTGTGCTAGAAGAGCTCCTAGGGCTGCATTTGTAGATGAGATGTACAAGATCAAAGGTCTATCGACAACTAGTGGTACCAAGCCCAGAGGTGTAGCTAGATATTCCTTGAGTTGATCAAATGGCACTTGACACTTAGTGTCCCATTTCCATAAGACATCCTTTCAGAGCAAGTGTTGAAATGGTTGACATTTATCTGCTAGCTGTAAGATAAATCATCTAATGGATTGTAACCTTCCTTGAAGGCTCTTTAATGCTTTTAGATTCTTGGATGGAGGCATCTCTACTATAGCCTTGACTTTTGTTGGATCTACTTCAATGCCTCTGTGAGATACGATGTATCCCAATAGTTTTCCTGAGGTTACCCTGAAGACACACTTCTTCGGATTGAGTCTTACTTGGTATTTTTCTAGTCTGTCAAGGATTTGGCCTAGAACCTTTATGTGATCTGCCCTAGAATATTTTGCTAGTATATCATCAACATAGTTCTCCATGATGTGATGAAAGAGATCGTGGAATATCACTATCATTGCTCTTTGATGGTTGCCCCTACGTTCTTAAGACCAAATGGCATGAAGCACCAATAATAAGTACCCCAAGGACAAGTGAAAATTGTTTTATGTTGATCTTCTTCTGCTATCATTATCTAATTATAGCTAGAAAATCCATCCATTAGAGAAAGCATTTCATGGCCAGTGGTCAAGTCCACTATGAGATCAATGTTTGGCAATGTAAAGTCATCTTTGAGACATGCTTTGTTGAGATCTTTGAAGTCAAAACACATGTAGATGCCCCCATTTGCTTTAGCCATAGGAACAATGTTTGAGACCCATTCTAGATAATCAATAGGCTTGATAAATTTTGCATCTAGCAACTTTTGTATTTCAACTTTGACCAAGAGAGCAATCTGTGGGTGCATCTTTCTTAGCTTTTGTTTGATTGGTTTAGCTTTTGGATCAACCGTGAGATAGTGAACTACTAGTGAAGGGTCCAACCCTGGCATATCAGCATAGGTCCACACAAAGTTGATGGTTCACTGTAAGAAGAATTTGGTAAGATTCTTGTGCTCTTGTTCTGATAACGATGTTGCAAGGAATGTGGTCTTAGGGTGTTGCTTTGTGCCAAGATTTATCTTTGTAGAATCTTCTACTAGGAGAGCTCATTTCTCTTGATATTTAGATGGTAGAGGAAGGTCAAATCCTCCATCCTTAGGTGCCACTATTGGGTTTTCACCTTTGGATACATCCTTTATTTTGACTATTTTCTTATCAGGAGGTGCCACAGTATGGTTTTCACCTAGAGATCTTTCTTTATTTTTACTTTTACGACTAGAGGATTTGTCATTCTCACCAAAATAAGCAGCTTGATCTAGTTCCATTACAAAACCAGCTTTGTGATCGCCAAGAGGGATACCATCCCGGAGTCCCATGAATTTTGTAATAGCTTCATCGTTCTAAAAAACATCTAGAACGAGGGACCCCTTTTGGTCCCAATCAATAAGTTCAGGGTAGACAAGTGTTACAATCTAGGTGCTGGTAGTGGATGTTAAGGATATAGATGATAGCATAAATATGGAGGATTTAGCGAATAGGTCAGTCATATGGAGATAAGAATCATCGATGATATCCTCTTTAGATGTCAAATCCGTGAGAGAATTTTGTGCCACCTTGTCGAGAATACCCTTGATGTCTAAGGCACACGGTACCTTCCTATCGTATCCTAACCCCTTCTTGTATAGCTTCTTCTTCATAATAATGGGTTCCATGTCACCTTGATTATCTTTCCCAAGGCCACCTTTGCCTTTATAGCCCATGTTCTTGACAATTCTTAGGTCATTGCCATATTGTTTGACTAGTATGATGATTGGTTCTTTCTCTTTGTAGAGCCAAGATGAGATGTCTTCAATAGTTTCCTCTGCCAATAACTTTCCCTCTTGGAACAGGGTTAGAGATGATGGCGGGGGGATAGCTACTTTTTTAGTCACTTTAGTTATGAGCGGTTGGTTGTAGGATTTAGGGGATAAGGGCATTTTCCCTACACAACAAGATTTAGAGATACCATATTCACCAAAGCCTATATCACGGATATGAGTTGTGATTTCAAGAATAGGATTAGGATTAGGTTCAACTTCAGAGGCTTTTTTCATATTTTTAGAGTCGACATACAATGGGGATTCATAGGCTTTGTCATTATTTGGCACTTGGTCTCTATTCTTATAACTGCCTTTTAAGGTATTGTATACTAAAAATTTGGATTAGCTAAAATGATGAAACAAACACATGCATTACCAAACCCAAACCTTTAATACACCTCGAATGATATGTGCAAGATGATGGCTTGATCGATACCTAATGGATGCAAGAGGGAGATGGAAATGGATGAATGGTGGTTGCTCAAGATTTTGGCAGCATAACATTATGAAATTAGATTGCATCCCCCCAAACGGCTTAGAGGAGGCTAGGTTTATAGGAAAGACCTAGTTAGAATGGATGGACAAGATTGATTAGGGTTTAGATGATATGGATGGCTAAGATTGATTAGGTTTCCTTGCACATCAAGAAAGCATAGTCATGTGACAAGTGTGCAAAGGAGAATGAAAGGAATCTAATTCAAATATTTTATTTGAATTAGCTTGCACATGTGAGTTGTATTAAATGCAAGATGTACTACCTCACATGAGACAAATAGGGAAGTGGACAAGTGTTGTCATGTGATGAAAGGTGAGGGAAATAATTCAAATATTTAATTTGAATTATGGGACCATGTGAGAGGAAAATTTAAATAAATATTTTATTTATTTAAATTAGAGGAAAGGGGAAATTAATTAAATAAAGTGGATTTATTTAATTAATTGGGAATATGATTAAGTTGGAAAAATGGGATTAAGATGGGATGAACTAGGACCTAGGGATAAATGGGATTAAGTGGGATGAGGTTAGATGAACTGGGATTAACTAGGACTTAGGGGAACATATACAAGTTCATGTTGACAATATGTTATGTCGAGACATGGACATTTTTTAGTGTCTACAGGTACGACATAATTCAAAGGGATTAGGGTCTCCTAGGACAGTGATCTTCGTACCATTAAAGGGGAACCTGAGAGACTGATGGTACATGGAGGGAACAACTTTTATGGAATGGATCCATGGGTGTCCTAAGATAATGTTATAAGGTAGCTTAATGTCGAGGACTTGGCATCTAGTTTCAAGCATGATGGGGCCTACTTGTATAGGCAAGTGGATAACACCTAAATGGTGCTCAACATCATCATACCCTTTGATTGTAATGCTTTGATCAATGTTGACATGATCCTTAGAGTATCCCAATTGTTTAAGTAACTTGAGAGAATAGATATTGAGACCAGCACCACCATCTATAAGTATGCATTTGATCTTTCTTTTATGGATGAAAATTTCAATGTGAAGTGCATCATTATGACATGGATCGTGGGATGGGAGGTCCTTTTCAGAAAAGACCACATTGCAAGGTGAGGCAATGTTACCTATTATTGCTTGGAAATCTGTGACTGCTATGTTATTAGGAACAAAAGACTCATGTAGGGCTTTTTCTAGCATAGCTTTATATGCAGGTGATGACCGGAGAAGGTCCAAAATAGAGATATGTGCAGGGGTTTTCCCTAGATGTTCGACAAGATTGTAATCAAATTGGGTTGGGAGACTTGGTGTAGGCCCACAAAGGGTGACATGACCACAATGAGTTGTGACGACACAATCCATAGATTTATCTTTGATAGTGAGGGTAGACAGATGACTTTCTTCAAAATGACCTACAATAGAGTCATAGGAAGTTGAAGCTTTGTTAATACCTTTACCTTTATCAGGATTTTGACCTTGACCATGGTTAGGGAATGGCTCCTTGTACATGTTGAGGTCTTTGTTGGTGTTTTGATTCGGAGGTGCATCAAAAGTGACTTCACCTCTATTGATAAGGTTTTGGATCATGTGCTTGAGTTTCATGCATGATATGGTTCTATGTCCTTTGTTCCTATGGTATTCATAATATTTGTTGTATTTATACCATGTAGGTTTGTAAGTAGGTTCGCCATATGGGGGAGCATCTGGTAGCGTGACGAGTCCATTTTGCACAAGTTTCTGTAGAACCGACTCTATAGGCTCTTCCAAGGGAGTGAACTTACGCCTTGGAGGGTAATTTTGGGGAGGCCGCTCTTGATGATGCTGTTGGTTTTGGTTTTGTTGTCATTTTTGTTGTTGTTGTTGTTGAGGTAGAGGTTGGTTTTGTTTGGATGAAATATTTAGGGGTGTTTGTAGTGTTTGGAAATGTTTGGAATCCACCACACCATCATTGACCACGTTTTTGTTTTTGTTCCATTATTTGGGCTTATCATTTGATTGTTGATGGGGAGGATTGTCTTTATTGTCTTTGAAGATTTTGACCAAGCCTTTAGCGATGAGGGCTTTTTTGATGTTGATGCCTTTATAGGTAATCTTGTCAAAGGTTGTAGCACTTAGTATTTGCAAATGGAAACCCAATTCTTGGTTAAGGTTCTGCACAAATATGCTAACAAGCTTCTTTTCAGGTATTTTGAATGGGAATTTGCTAGCCATGTGTCTCCATCTTTGAAGGAAGGAGATAAGAGTTTCCCCATTTTTTTGTTTGTTGTTACATAAGTCAGTCATGGAGATCTCATGTTTTGTGTTGTATGAGAAATGGGTGGCAAACTTTTCTGGAATCTAGTTAAAAGATTTGATACCCGTAGGTAAATGCGAGAACCATTCTATAGCTTGACCTCTAAGACTGCGAGGAAAGAGGCGCATGAGATATGTGTCATTATGTGCAACCTCTAAACAAGTGAGATAGAATTCTCTAAGGTGGTCTTTTGGGTCTCCTCTTCCCTTGTATTTATCAAATTTGGGTATAGTGAAGTTGGGAGGAAAAGGGATCATTTGCAATGACCGATCAAATGGATAAGGACAAACCTCCTCCAAGGAGAAGGTTTTCTTAGTGTGACCAAACGTTAAATTGGTTACTTGTTGTTGTACCTCAGCAACTTTAAGATCCATAGTTGTTGGGGGTGTTGGAAGAGTTTCCTATTGCACTAACGATGGTTGTTGTTGCCCATAGGGAAGATTGTAGTTGAAGCCATAGGAATTGATGTTATATGGGTCATATGATTGATTCAGGTCATATGATAGATTTGAATTAGGTTGGGTTTGGTTGTTTTGATTTTGCATATGTTGAGGTGGTGCTAGATAAGAATGTTGGCTTTATGATTGTTGTTGAGGGATGATGAAAGAGTTTTGTCATTGATATTGTAGAGGTGGGGTGATGAAATGATTTTGGGGTGGAAAGTTGAATGTTGTTGAATTTGATTGTGATAGTGGAATATAGCCATAGGAATTTTGGTTTTGAGAATGTTGAGGGTTATTGAGATAGGTGTTGGTTATATTGAGCATGGATGATCATTGCGGTGGAGGGACATAGGTAGATGGGTTTTGAGATGGTTGGGGTTGATTGAAATAGGTGAGGTTGAGTGTGGATGATCGTTGTGGTGAGGGGATATAGTTTGTGTTGATGTTTTGGGAATGTTGTGGTTGCATGACATTGCTTGGATTAGTAATACAGAGGGTTGAGAATGTTGGTGGTGGTGTCTGTTGTGACCCTTGTTGCATGGCTATGTAAGTGTCTCCCTAATTGTAGTTTGGTGGAAAACTGTCTCATGATGGGGTAGCCAATATTCCACTTGCGATTGGTGTGGGCATTTGTGATATGCTAGGTGGTTGTTGTTGGTTTTGTTTAGCTAGAGTGGCCTGCCTTGTGAGTTCTTCTTGCGGATGAAGGGTCTCTTGTTGGTGTTTGTAAATATGAATAGCAATCATGAGTGATGATATGGGTCTTTCTACTATTGGATTTTGATAAAGAGGATTTTCATATTGAACGTCAAAAGGTTTAGTCATTCTCCCTTGTGAGCTTTGTTCGGATATGGGAGTGGTCACGGTTGACATAGTTTGGACAACTGATATAGTGTCATGGCTTTTGTTTTTCTCTTTAAGTTTGGATAGATCAAAGTCTTGGGGTAGTTTAACTCCTTGTTCTGCAAGCAAATGAATAAATGATTTTTATTTTCATTAAGGAGTTTGTCAAATGCGGCTATGGATCTAGGATCTTGCATGATTTCATCAAGGTCTTGTCTATCTTCTTGAGAGGATTGACCTTTTTGAAAGTTTCACTCTTCTTGAGATGGGAATTGACCTATGGTGTAACCTTGTGGAACAAAGTCTTGAGGCATGCTGGTAGTAAATTGAGGTATCTCTGTTGAAGGGACACTACCTTCTTGGGGATTGGTTGGTTTGTCATGTTGTGGCCTGTTTTGAAAATTGGTTGGTCTTTCTATTGGTGTTTGGGGAGTACCCTTTTGAGACATGTTGGAGTGACTTGGTTGAGGTGTATGCGGGGGTGATTTGTGCTTCTTTTGGGAAATTAACTTAGCCTTCATAGAGTGCTGGAGTCTAGTGGTTACCATGGGGTGCACTGGGACAATATGTTTGAGATTTTGCTAGGATTTTGTTGAGATTGGAAAAGATAGTTTAATGAATAGTTTACTGGACCAAAGGCACTGGATTGTGCTGTAAAGGCGTGGAACTGTGATACCAAATGTGACCTACTGTGTTTCAGATGCATTGGACTATGTTGCCAGAGGCACTGGACTATTATATCAAAGGCGTTGGACTATTATACCAAAGGCGCTGAATTGGTGTTAGTGATGTATGTCTGCATTTTTTCAAGTGAAGATCAAACAACTCATCCTTAGGTTATGCTTACCAATGAAGCACAAAATAACAATGAACAACCAAAACAAGTGATCAAACCACCATCTTTTTATGTTACTTTGATAGTTGGTGATCATTTAGTGCATAAGTGTATGATAGACTTAGGAGCTAGTAGCTCAGTGATGCCCAAACAACTAGTTGACAAACTTGGTTTGAAATATGAGCCCATTGTAAGGGGAGTCATGCAATTAGATGGTACTGAAGTCAACATAGATGGGATATTCAAGAATCTAGGTCATACCTTACATGCATGCCCCAATTTTGTAATACATCAAGATATTCATGTTATTGATCTACCACCTAGTTTTGCCATTTGTTTATCTAGAGATTTTATAGCAAAGCTAGGAGGTTATTTATCTTCTGATTGGACCCATCTATTTTTTAGAACCAGATATGGTACTAAAGTTACCATAAAATTAGAACCATTAGCAAATGACCACCTTGAACCATATACACCTAATCCAATAAATGTCAATCTTTCATTTTTTTATCAAGAAGATCTACCTATTGTCCAGGACCCAAATACATCTTTAGAGGGCATACCTGATTTAGTTTTGGACTAGTGGGTAGAAGAAAATAATGAAACAGATCCTTTTGATCAAATGGATGAAATCAGTCTTGGTGTGTATATGTCCAAGAGAAAGATGTAGTTATTCCAAATCTACTAAAAATGATGTTTAGCAACTTTATTTTGATAGTTCTAGAAGTAAAACCAATGTTGGTGGAGCATCTGTTCTAGTTTCTCCCACAGGAGAAAGATATTATTCATCTTTCTATTTTGTTTTCAGTTGTTCAAACAATTCAACTGAGTATGAGGCTTTGGTTCATGGATTGGAATGGGCTAGGAAAAGAAACATTAACTGCCTTAAGGTCTTTGGAGACATTAAGTTAGAGGTAAAACAAGTTAGAAATATTGCTGCTACTAAAAATGATTTGTTGAAATTGTACAAACACAGAGTTTGGGATATGATAGAAGAATTTGATGCATTTAATTTGATATCTGTACCTAGGACTGATAATAAATAGGCTGACAAACTAGCCGCCATTGGAGCTAAATATGATATTCCAACAAAAATGAAAAATGTTCATACTCCTCTTTATGTTAAAGTTGCTGTCAGACCATCAGTGCCAGATAATACTACAAGTTGGCAAGTCTTTGATAGTGATGAATAGATTGTTAATTTTTTGATATAAGATGCTGAATTTTCTGCAGGCAATCAACAGAAATTGTTGCAGCAATATGATGATCAGATACTACAGTTAAAGTCAAATAAGTTGCCTAAGGGTTTGGTAACCTTAGAGTCTATATTTAATACTAATGGTTAGGTAAGAAGAGACAAGGCTAGCTTATCAGTGAAACAGGAACATTATGAGCCTATTGAGATATTTAAAGACAAGCTGCTTAAACTTGGAAAAGTATGTACAAAAGAAGAACATCAAGCATTTATTCATGTTTGTTAGGAGTTCAGTGATATGTTTGCCTGGCAGTATGGAGATCTAAAGGGTTTTAACCCTGAGTTATCTCAACACACAATTGAGGTAGAACCCAAGGCAAAAACCAGTTAGACAGAAGGAAAGGCCATTAAACCCAAAGTTGGAGGTGCTCATGAAAACTGAATTAAACAAGTTGATAGAAGGTAACATAATCTTTCCAATAAAGCATACATCTTGGGTTTCTAACTTAGTTCCTATTAGAAAAAAGAATGGAGAAATTAGATTATGTGTTGATTTCCGTGACTTAAACAGAGCATCTCTAAAAGATCATTATCCATTAGCATCCATCGAGCAAATATTACAAGTTGTTTAAGGATCAGAAAGATTCTCTTTGTTGGATGGTTATTCAGGTTACAACCAAATTCTAGTGAAGGAGGAAGATCAGTACAAGACTACTTTCGCTACCAAGTGGGGCACACTAGCTTATAGAAAGATGTCATTTGGCTTATCAAATGCAGATACAACATTCCAGAGAGCAATGGATATGGCCTTTCAAGGTCTTATCAATAAATTTGTACTTGTGTATTTAGATGATGTAACTATGTTTTCTAAGAAATTTGAAGATTACTTTCATCATTTAAGACTAATATTTGAAAGATGTAGAGAGTTTGGGGTTTCACTCAACCCAAAAAAGAGTATTTTTTCAATGATTGAAGGGAAACTTTTAGGACACATAGTGTCAAAAGATGGAATATCAATTGATCCTAAAAGAATTACTGCCATATTAGCATTACTGCTTCCTGCCCATAAGAAAGGCTTACAAAGCTTTCTTGGAAGAATCAACTTTGTAAGGAGGTTTATACCAAACATAGCAACACTTTTACAACCCCTTATAGCCATGTTGAAGAAAAATATTCCTTTCAGCTGGACAAAGGAAGGCAAATAGAGTTTTGAAGAGATAAAAGAGGCACTTGCTGCTGCCTCAACACTAATCAATCTAAATTTTAACAAAGATTTTATTTTGTATGCATTTGGTAATGTTGATACCATATCAGCTATGCTTTGTCAGTAGAATGAGGAAGGATTGGAACAACTTGTGGCTTTCTTCAGCTAGATTCTACATGATTATGAGGTAAGATATTCTTTTGTTGAGAAACATGTATTAGCTTTCATAAGAAGCCTAAAAAAGTTCAAACACATGCTTTCAAATAATAGAATACAACTAATGGTTTCCCATCCGATAGTAAAAGAATTCTTTCTTAGTAAGGATCTGAATGATAAGAGAGCAAGATGGATAACAAAGATTATGGAATATGATATCCAAATTAAAGTTACAAAGCTAGTCTGAGACAAAGGATTATGTGACCAATTTGTAGAAAATGAAGAAAAGAGCACTAAACATAAAGGAGAAGCTGAGACAGTGCTACAAAATGAAGAAATAGCTATTGTCCCAGATCCACCTGCAACTTGGGTATAGCAAATGATCCATTATTTGCATACTGGGGATTGTCCTCAAGACCTAGACAGATAAAAAAGAAGGTACTATAGATTGCAAGCAATTCCTTATGTTGTGATAGATGGAATCTTGTACAAAAAATATTTTAATGGTGTTTTACTAAGGTGCGTACAGCCAGATCAGATTCAAAAGATTCTGGAAGGGTTTCATGATGGACCTTTTGGAGGTCATTTTGCAGCAAGAACAATAGCTCTGAAAATTATGAGAGCTGGTTATTATTGGCCAGAAATGTTTAAAGATGCACGTGATTGGGTAAATAAATGTACAAAATGTTCATTTGTTGCAGGTAAACAGAAGCTTGCAACTATGCCCTTGCATCCAATTCAGGTAGAACAACCATTTGACAAGTGGGGTTTGGACTTCATTGGTCCAATAAATCCACCATCTAGTCAAGGACATAAGTGGATATTGATTTTAACATATTACTTCACAAAGTGGACTGAAGCAGTTGTATTAAAGAAAGCAAATAAGACTTCTATTCTCAATTTTTATCAAGACTTAGTATCCAGGTTTGGTATCCCTGATTCAATTATTCCTGATAATGCTTTAGCATTTATTGGTTTAAGAGTTTTTGATTGGTCCATGAAGAATAACATATTTTTAAATACTTCATCCAGTTATTACCCTCAAGGTAATGGACAAGCAGAATCAACTAACAAAAATTTGATTAAGATCATAAAGAAAACAACTGATGAAAATCAGAGATCTTGGCATGACAAGCTAAAATTAGCCCTATGGGATGATAAGATAACTCCTAAAAGAGCAACAGGTAATTCACCTTACGTTCTAACTTATGGCAAAGAGGCCAAACTACTAATTTTAGTTGAGTTACCAACTTTAAGTTACATAAAAGAACTTGAATTACTGGAGGAACAACCAATGGAATTGAGACTTGCATAGTTGATAGAGCTAGAAGAGATTAGGAAAGAGGCCTTAAACACTTTAGAGATACATTAGGCTCAAATGAAGAGGACATTTGACAAAAAGGGAGTGCCAAGAATCTTTAAAGAAGGAGATTTGGTTTTCAAGTGGAATGAATTAAAGAGCAAACCTAGTCAACATACCAAATTTGATGCCATGTGGGATGGCCCATTCATCATTACAGAATGCAAAACACAATGCATTTCAACATGCAAAGTTAGATGGAGAGGTGTTGCCAATCCCTATCAGCGGGATTCACCTCAAGTTATGTTACTAGAGAAGCATCTTCTTGCTACAAATAAGTGCTTTTACACATTTTGTTTCAATTTTGTTTTGTTTTCCAAGAAGTGCACATGCACTTTTTGCTAGCCATGTCTTAAACAGGTCAGAATAGTTTCAATTTCAGTTTTGTTTTGCTACTGTAGTTTTCTATCAATTTGAGTTGCAAGAAATTTTCCAAAGTTTCAGGAAGAAAAAGACTGATACGCCCAATGGAATTGCAAGGCTACTGGTTTTTTTTATTTAGTAGGAAAACACCCCTGAGAGGTCACCAAAGATGTTACTAAATTATGTTCACACCTAATTTAGCTAGGTCTAAGTTGCAGTTGTCACAAAAGGAATAAAAGAAAATTTTTAAGTGTATGAACAATCAGCTAAATGTATGATATCTTGGCAAGAGAGCAGTAAATATCATTTGACAGGATAATGTGATAGTCCAATCAGAACTGTTAAACCCTCCTGACAAGTGAAGTTTATCAAATGACAAGAGATTAGACATTCAATGAAAGACAGGTGGTATCTAACTAGTTTTATCTTTCAGTTATGATATGATTGATTTTTTCAAATATCACAGTTCAAAGTGAAGGAAAGGTATTTATAAACTTTCATTTCATTATCACATTTTAAACATATGTTTCAAATCATATTCAGTTGTTCTATCTTATGCACTTGATTCAGAAAGAAAACATACATAAATCATTTGCATAAGGTAAAATAATTGATCATATTTAAGAGAATGTTTAAATGTGTCCCACACAAGTCATGGGAGTGACTAAACTGAGCCAATGCAAACATTGTGCAAGCTATACATCTGTGGATAAAAGGAAAATAAAAGAACACATGAGTAAAATGAATATCCATCATTACCTTATCGAAGGTTGACCCTCTTGATTGGCTGCTTGATCTTCATGTCTTCATCTTATGCTCCTGATCAGGATAGCGGACCTGCAAAATTGATGAAAAACCCTGTTAGAAGCTTTGGATATGCAGATTCATCATATTCTTTATCAACAGACCTATAAAGCTTGCAAACATTATGCATTAATATGATAATCAGACATGTATAATAAATCAGATCATCATGAGAAAGATCAATCAACTTCAAGAGGTATGTTTCTATGCTGACTTGTTTGTTTATTGTGCAGATATAGGAAAATTAATGTTATTGACTTTAAGACATTAAAGCATGTGGAGAAAATGTGGCTCCCACAAGGGTAGAGCCCAACATGCTTCCTTCTTATTCATTCAAGAAGGATATTAGATTGTAATAAATAGAGTGCTCTATCATATAATGCATGGAATAGTCAACACAACAAATAGAGTGAAGTCATCATAAGAGAAATGAAGAGGAGCAGTTGCTCCTATAAACTATGCTTAATTTAGAAAAGAACTTGTTGAAATCAAATAATCATGTTCAAAATGCTTCATCATACACATGATATAGAATGAGAAGTGATTTTATTCAAGAGATGTCAATATGCAAAGTCAGAAGTACTATGATCAAAAAAATGGAGTATAGTCATGAAAGAGGCTCCAAAATAATACATCAACAAAAGGAGAGATACTGTTACAGAATATAAAGAAGAGGGTAGAAGGTTCACGACCAAGTACCAAGACAAATGCAAAAACACAAGGTACTATTCCATTCTTATTTTAAATAAGGTGTGATGTGGCAGTCATGTATCATCAATAGGTATAGTCATGCAAAATAGAAAAGAACAACCATGTTATGGAACTAAACAAGCAAGTATAAAGGACATTACAAGTACATCATTAGATGTTGTCATTATGTCATTATAAATCATGTTCATATGAAGAGATACAAGATATAACACCTAACATATGAAAGGGTACAGCTACAGGTTCATGAAATAATGGAACAACATATAGCCATAGCATCTTTATGCTAGATTGGAACAACAATGATAAGATACAGTCTAAAGACATTTCAAGAAAGTAACCTAGTGTTATTGCCTAAAAGTGGAACAACAAATACAGTGAACAATCAGCCATAGATAATAAAGCTATAGGAGGCAGCTTATACCAGGAACAATTTAGAATGTTCATGTCATGCAGAAGGAGAAGAATAATAAAGCTACATGAGTATGTTGCTACTTCAAATGTATCAGATGCAAAGAAGAAAAGATACAGTGTTCAAAAGATACCATTTCTTTCATGAATCCAGATACAAAATGAGATATATCTATAAACAAAGAATGGGGGGTTTTTGTGTCTTTATTTTTCTGCATATGCAAAATGATGAGACTCAGTTTGTATTGTCACTAGAATGTAATATTTTTTGCAAGACCTTATCACTTTTTGCATAATGAAGTTACAGTAAGAGAAATGACAAAGGAAACCCCAACACAAAGTAAAACCCATATGGGGTTTTCATACAAAATTGCAGACAAAGAATAATGGAGTCAAACTCTAAAAGGGAAATACACTCAGAAGTTGAAAAAATACCATTCATCGCTGCTACTAATAACAGATTTACAAAAGATATATACATAGAAAAAGAAGAGCTACAGGCCATGACTGAAATATATGTTTTCCTTTGAAAAAATGTAAACCCTCAACATATCTTCTTGAAACCCTTGTGTTTTTAGGTTTGTAGGAAAAGGAGATAAACAAGAGAAAGAAGCTACAGGCCATGGCCAACACAGATTTTTTTGCAATAAATTTTCAAAACCCATAAACATATTTTTCAAACCCTTGTGTTTTTCCTCTGGTCTACAAAAGTTTTTGTTTCTTCTTTTGTCAAAATAACCAGAATATCCTTCAAAAGTGATGTAAGTTAAACGATTTCATGGGTTCTTTTTCTTTCTCAAAGAAATCAAGATACAAAAGGAGTATAGCATGGTCGTGACTAGAGGAGATGTTTTCTGCAATAAAAATTGTAAACCCATAACATTTTTTTTCAAACCCTTGTATTTTCAAGATGCAGAAGAAGATAAATTGAAGAAAGAAGATACAGTGGCCATGGCCATAGCAAGGAAGAACTATTCCTTCAAAATATCACATACCCATGTTATTTCTTCAAAACCCTTATCAGAATAAAACACACAGTCAAGAGAAAATTCAAATGGTGAAGCAAGAATGGGATCTTACCTTATGCTTTGCAGAGAAAAGGAGTCACAGGCCACGGGCCTATGTATTATTAACCCTCAAAAGTGCAAGAAATCGATGTCATAAATGGAAGAATCTAGAGAAATAAGAAACCACAGTAAGAAAATGGAATGCAAAACTTAAAACACTCATAAAACTATATGGCCGCGGCCCAAATGAGCAACAAGTCATAGAAAATCAAGAAAATGGCCTAGTTTTGAATAGAGAAAGCTTACCCTTCATCTTTATGACAAAAATGCAGAGGAGATACATCAGCAAAGCCCGTTGAAAATTGCAAAAAAGTGAGAATACCATCAAACCCTAGCTGATCATGGAGTTAGCACAGTAAGAGCACAAGTGAATGACAAGTTCAAAATTATGAAGTTAGGGCTTGAATCTTCTTTTGGTTGACATATATTCCTTTTTTCTCACTTTTCTTTTGACTTCTAAAAAAACAAAAAAAATCATTGCAAACCTTATCTCCATCATGGTCAAGACTGTTAAAGTCTTAGGACCTAATGATAATGTCATAGGGCCCCATGAGGTCAAGCTTCCTTTTGTTTTTATTAATATTCTTTGTAAAGTCAAAACAAGGTAATCATGTTAAGGTAAGGCTTTAGGCCTTGTTTACTTTTCTTTTCATGCAAATTGAGAACATGGAGATGAGGTCAAAATGCCTTATGAATTTTTGCAAGATACATACGTTATTAAAGTCAACAAGGGGAATCATTCAAAGGCATGAAGTAATAATGTATATGAAGCTCAAATACATGGTGAAATGTATAATAGATGTGATGATGCATGATGCATGGAGTGATAAGGTGGTATATTGTTATACCTTGAATTCATATATGATGCAATGATGTATTTTTCCCTTTTTGCATGGAGTAATAAGGTTGTAATTATGCATTTATTATTTCTTAATAATATTGTCATACCCACATTCTCCATGCGGTCATGACATGCATCTCATGTGTCATGTCCACATTTGTCATGTGGTCATGACATGAAATATCAAAAAATTTACCATGCTTCCCTAGAAACCCCCTTGCACATGTAAACGTGCTCGGTGGCGTTGCACATAAGGCAAAAACATGTCAGTCAAAGGCGGGGCCATGCGTTCACTTGCACATTCCTCTACGCAATGAAGGCCAACTAGGGGGTTGATGCGACGTGATTAACATCGCTAATAGGGTTAGGTTCAAAGATCAAAACCCTGGGTTAACCTAAGTGGATGATGGGATTTTGACATAAGTCAAAATCAAAAGCCTAATTCTAGTGCAAGAGAAATATAAATAATACCAAAACATAATGTTGATAACTCGTAAAACAATAATTTAATCCTAACCAAGGTTAAATTCACTAACCTAGCTAAACCCTAGATTCCAGAAAAATTCGGCAGCATAACGCCTCACGGGTGCGAATAGGGTTTATTTTTATAAAACTAATTTTGATTGAAAGTTTACTGGGTTGGTTTTAAATTACCTACGTTACACTAGTTAAATTGGTAGAAAAATTAATTAGATTAATTAAAAACCCAAAACTCATTAATGAAATCTCTACAAAGATGCCCAGAACATTTTTCAACAAGGCTCGATCAATTTGTTCTCCATCACGTTCTCTATCAATCAGAGCTATCACTGCATCCTTTATGTTATTCCTAATTTCTTAGTAGACTAGATCATGGAAGCATGTTATACTAACTATTAACAATCTAAATCTAAAATTATCCACGTCGTCAAAGGTTTGCAAACAATAGTTTATTCCCATTGATCTAAAATAGAAACACCTCTATAATTAAATTGTAGTGTAGATTAAAAGAAATAATTAAATTCCCTTCAAAAAAAATTAAAAACAATAATCTAAAAATTCCCTCTAGCCATAAGTTACCCTAGTTAAATTTTACCATGCCTCTAAACCAATAAAAATAGGAACATTTCCAAAAGGAATAAAATTACCCCAAACTATATTTATCTCTAAATCCCATGTTAAAAGAATAAACTAAATGGAAGAAATAATAAAAAGGCGAGGGAACCAAAATAAAAATAAAATAATAAAAACTATTTTAAATAGCAAGCCCTAAAAGTCCTCTCAATAGAAAACTAATTTCCTTATGAGAGGGAAGGAGAAACCCTAGCCTCCCTCCATCTCTCTCTCATTCTCTTTTCTCTTCCCTCTAATTTCTCCATTTTAGAGTTGCAGGTTTGATGGAGTGGGCAGCCGTGGCCACCACTCAAAGGTGCATATACATTAGGTATCTATTTTTTTTTTGCATATATATATATATATATATAATTTTCTATTAAAACTAGGGTTTGAAAGTTTAATAGAGATAACCAGAATTGTGTAAATGTTTGGTGGGTATATATATATATATATAACCAAACTACATATTAAAAAAGACAACTGTAAATGAAAGCAGGGCCGAAAGGCCAAGCCTATGTTTTACTTGTTGCAGGGTCTCGTTGTTGTGGAACCGAAGAGATCTAAGGCGTGGCGAGAGGTGGGTAGCGTGGCGGCCATGGGCGACGATATAGAGGGTGCAGGGGAGTCTGCGGAGAGGGGAAGGTTGTGGAGTGGCGGAGGGGAGGTGTTTGTACTGCGGCAGTAGTAGGAGGTTCGCGGGGTAAGGGGGAGTGTGGGGAGGGCCGAGCCCCACCCACACTCCACTATGGTGGAGTGTGGGTGGGGCTCGGCCCTCCCCATGCTCCTTTTAGACAGTGGCGGTGGGGGGGTCGAAAACCTCCCCACCAATACACTTTTTCTTTGTTAAAAAAAAAACTGCAGTCTGTTTATAAAAAAACACACAGTTTAGTTAACATTCTCGTTACACAACATTTTAATGGGTTTCATTTTTATATATATATATATACACAAACATAGCATGGATCCAATCCACAACCATAGTTTATTACTTAATATTATATGACAGTAGTAAAAAAGAGAATATATATATATATATATATATATATATATATGTATATTTATATCCACTATGGTATACATAGATATTGCCCCTTTATTTTTATTTTTTTTATAGTAATAAAAGAATGCCAATATTTAAATATATATAAATTTATACATTCCAATATATATATATATATATAACTGTATTTTTCAAATATAATTGTCATTCTAAATCTCATAGTTTTTTTTTTTAATGCAATATAGCAAAGAAATATTTTTCTATAACAGATTTAAATTGAGCAAATGAACACTTTTTTTGTTTGTTTGTAAAAACATATTTTTCTAGTAAATATGAAATGAACATTTCCTTCACTAAAAGTTGGTTTGACATAATACAGCCCTCATAAAACAATTCTTCAAAAGATTCATTTATTTTTCTTCTAAATAGATGCATTTTAGTTTAATCCTTCAAAATAATAGCAACAACTAAATTTCCTTCTCTTAAAAAAAATGTAAAATTTTCATTTTCGTTTCTCAACAATAAAACAACAACTATCCTATTTTTTTGAAATCAAGCATACAAGTGAAACAACAATAAGATCATGCTTTTTTTTTCAATAATCTATTTTCCTTTAATTCATAATGCATTAAAAATCAACAAAATTAAATCTTATATTTTCCAAAAGTAAATAGTTTATTACAACACAAGTAGCAATATAAACTCATACAACTTGAGAGAGAGAACATGGTCTCCTCTTTTGAAATCTAAAAGATGATACACAAGCCTGTCTTGGCCATGCTCTCTCAAGAGCTAAAAAAAATAACTCTTAAGGACTATAATATTTTCCTCCACAACCACAGCTCTAAATAACCTGCATAAACACATAGAAGGGAAAAATGAAGCCACTCAAACTGCTCTCTTCCCTACCATTGACTCACTCATGAGTCACCCCCAAGTTAGGAGGTCATCCTCACACAAGGTAAGCACACACCACTTAACAACAAATTCATACAACACAAAACAAGAATAATCCCATGGCTTCCACATGATAAAAACTCACTCAAGATGAGTTTAATGGGGTAGGGGTGTGGACATCACTCAACTCAGGAGTGCCACTCCAAAAACTTCCCAAAAAAATAATTCCCTCAAGGACTCAAACCCACACTTATAACATGATTTCACAACTTTCTCTTGGCCCTCAAGCCATATCACACTTTTCTCATATACACATATTGCTCAAATTCACAATTTGCCCTCAAGGCTAAAACTCCATGAAACCAAGGATGTGACCCCGAGGAGGTTCACTCCTCCCCCACCCCACACATGTTGAGCATTTTCTCCCAAGTAGGAGAAGCTCTCACAACTCCCATTCCCAATTTTTCCACAACAACAATGTAAAAACAACAAAATGAAACTCACACACACACACATGCAAGTAAAGAAAATGCATAAGGAAAGGTATTTGCCTTGAATCCTACCTTATAAAGCCCAAATGAAAGATAGTTGAGAAGAACTCCTCTAACTCCTCTAAGTTGAGCCACCAATTTCCCCTCTAACTTTGTCCCAAAAATAATTAAAATTTAAAAATTGGAAAAGATTCAACAACCCCCTCCCTCTCTTCAAGAGGGATTAAAATAGGCTCTTCTCATGAGCCTTGAGGAATGGGGATGTGACATATGTCACCTCCTCACTCCTCCACCCAACTACTTGCAAGACTCTTGAAATGGGGTGGTGACACATGTCATCCACCCATTTCACCATGTCTTTCTCCCATCCACTTGCTCTATCTTAAATATGTGGGAGAGAAAGGTGGAGCCAAGGGAGTGGGTGCCACATGTGCCCCAATCATCTCCTCCTAATAAAGCCCACTCAACCCCATGGTACCCTCACCAATTGTGGGAAAGGCTTGGAGTTGAGTCCTCCACAATTAAGGGGTTTTGAAGACTCCCCCAACCTAGGGAAGAGGCAAGGAAGAGGTTGAGTGTTTGACCCACTCTTCCTCTCCCTCCCAGACTTCCATTTTCGTCACTTTACTTCAGGGTGAAGTTAAAGTGACCAAATGGGAGTTTACCTAAGGTTACACAAGCCCAAATGATCCCTAGACCCTAGGGATACAACCCAGGGTCAATTTTAACCCATTTTAAGCACCATAGATTGAGTAAAAACACATAAAAAGGGGTCTCAAAAAATTAAAACTCAAAAATAAAATTCAAATGACATTACAACTTACAACACCAATTAGAAATCAAATAAAAGAAGGGTAGACCTAACCCAACTAACACCATGCAACAACATTACAAAAATTTATCATACAAACATAGTTGATCTTGGTTCCTCTTGGAACTAGATCGGCTTCACATGGGAAAACAACTCAGTGTGTGGAATGATCTCCGAGTATCCGTGGCTATGTTAGAAACACATGCGCACTCAAATGAAATGTTAATCCCACATGTATATAATAGCCGAAGCAAAGTGAAACATATACTCACATCATCACATGATCATATAAACATCAACGAATCACATCATAATCAAATTCTAAATTTGTATTTAAAAAATCCATCCCAAGATAGAATCACATAATAAATTTCTAACTAAAATCACATGAATGATATCCTAATAACATCATAATATAAATCATATGTCCAACATCATCAGTGAATCAATATCAAGTTCTAATCAAATCGTAATCATGCTGAACATAATAAATCCACATACAACATAAAGTCTAATAATCCTGAAATTCAGAATCAATAGTCCCACAAGTCTAGTATGTACCACCAACAGTAAAATGAAGTAGTCAAAAATAAGGGAATGAAAAGGTAGGCCTCACAAATGCATAATATAATTTTTGCATGAGGAGATCTATTTGATGCATGGGAGGCATAAGGAGGAAGATATTCTTTATTTTTGCATGCATGATGACCTAGTTCTCTTAGCATCATTGTTAGATGCAATATGTACATCATAAGGGAGAGATAAGGTGTTGATTTATTTTTTATCCATTCTTGCATGATTTTACAACTAAAATAATGTAAACAAGTAATAAAGTAATATTTTATAAATTACTTTATTATTTTGTCACAAATTGTAAATCATAGAGATAAGGCAAAGTGTAACTCATAATAGAGTAATTATCTTATAATTATTTTATTCCTTGTCCACATCATTGACACATGCAAAATCATGCAAAAATGGAGGAGTTGAGTTAAGTGAGGACATTGGAGTCCTTTTTTCATGGTTTGGAAGACAAATTGGAGAGTTTTGGTCAAACACATAGAGAGGAGCAGTTTGGAGCTATTTTTGCTCATTTTGGGGCAGTTATAACCCTTATTTTTAGGGAATACATTGTTTGCTCATGGATCAATTTGGAGAGCTTATTTTTAGAGGTATTGACTGCAGTTGACCTTTCTAGGTCTCTTGGAAAGAGAAAACTATATATTGTAAGAAAAACTTAGGTTTTTCTAGTTCTTGCCTTTTTTGCTCTTTACACTTTGAGAGAGAAAGAAGGTTTTGTAACTCATTATTGTAGATTTATAGAGATTGCAACAAGTTACAGGTTCTATACTTTATCTTTTTATGCAATTATTTCCTTTATTTTTTAGCTGAATCAAGTGTCTACCTTTCCATTAATATAGCTTTTGTGAATGATTTGATGAGATTTTATTGTGTTTAAACATCAAAAAATTTAAAATTATTGTTTCATTTATTCTTGCATGTGTTAGATAGCTTTAAAATCATAGGTTTTAGGTTGTGCAATTGGAGAAATTTCCTTTTTGTTGTGAAAAATCCTTTTCCTTCAAGAAGAAAATCTTTTTCAGCCTCCCTTAGAATTATTTTTGTGGTCAAATTGCTAAAAGTGGTTTTGTGTGGATAGATTTTCTGAGATCTATTATGAATTAGATTGCCAAGTTTTCAATCAATTTTAGGTGCATCACCATATTTTACATTACAGTTTTAGTGCTTTTAGAAGATCTTTTTAACCCTTTTCCACATCAAAGTCATAGATCCATCTAAATATTTTAAGAGAACCAGCCCATAATCTAGAGGTTCAAGCTCACCATAGGTCACCCATAGCCTGAGTTTGATCCCATGTTACACAGGATTGCTGAGTTTCACAGCTCTGCATAACTGGTGCAATCATGCTCGTCAACAATTAGATTATTTAATTAATGTTGAAATGTAGGTCATGCGATAGATTTGATGAAATGCAAGTGATGCAATGACATGGTCATTTTTGGGTGTCTACAAAACTTATTTAGTTTAAAGATAATTAGACTGAGATAGCTCCTATATAGATATGACAGTGAGATTGCTTAAATCACTTAGATTACTATTTATATTGGGAAATATGATTGAAATATTGACTTGGAAATTATATAAATTTGACAAACTTATGGATGCAATTGTATGAACAAAAGATGGATTATTGCTTCGAAAGTGTATTTCCTTAATTGATGTTTTGGGAAAGGGGTTTTTTATTGATTTATTGGTAAACTTGAATTTTTTATTCTTTATTATTTATTTACTTGCTTCTTGGGGAAAGAAGTGGTTATTATCTAGGAATGTATTGGGTTACTTTTTGGGTTAGGATGCCGAATGTGAATTTTCAGAGATGGCTTTTCCTCTTTTCAGGAATTGAACTAGGTTACTATTTAAAGGATTAGATCTAATCAAGCTAACATTGAAATAGATGTTTATTTGTCTAACAAAACTTATTTATATATATCTCTTCCACATCCTATTATGAGACAATTTGCTTTTCATTATTTAGAATTGCACATTCAGACATCAGGGTTGCATCAGGCGTTCCCTCCTGCTAGTTGTTTCCAAGTAGCTAGACATTTCATGCAGGGTTGGGTTTCCTTCTTTTCATAAAGGGATTTGGGGAAGTGTAATTACTTCATGGTTGCATGGAAAAGTACCTGGACCATGTTCCCATCTCTCGGCTCGTAGGTGGTGGACCATTTGGTTCATGCGACTGATGAGCATATTGATTTATTTATTCTTGTTGTACATGATGATTGTACTTGAAATTGGATGTATTATGGCATGAATGCCCATGAATTTTGTATATTATTTATAGTGCTTTTACTTGGATTGAGCACATGATTTTGTAAGATTTAATGACATTTTATTCATATTTATGAGATTGTTCATTTACTTGTGATATTCTAATTAAGCAGATTAATTACACCCATTCTATCTTTTATATTGTAATTGAGTGGATTAATTAAATATTTTTACTTTGGATATTGTGATGTTGTATTTAAATTGATTATTTACTTCATTTTCTTTTGTGATGAAATTGTGGGCTTTACAAATGCCCACATGACTGAAACTAACACTCACACCATATGCTAATACATCCAACCATCCATACCTCATAGGTATCAACAACATCAATAAACTCATGCCAACAACATATCCAACCCATATACCACAATCACAAGCTCCATGTATAAAACATGTCAATGTCTTACACATACATCCAGGAACTCCCACTGCATGGGTAATGTCAAATCTAAAAATAGATAAAAGGCATACTAAGTCTACCAATCAATAATCAAACCAAGGTGTGGCTAATCAACAAGCCAATGTAGTATCAAGAACAACCACAATGATCCACATATGCGTGGTAAATCATTGCATTCTCTCTAACAACATGTCACCATAACTCTCCCAAGTCCAACCATATCAACATGATCCTCTAGGAAGTAGCCATAAGACAAAGAGATAAAACCTATAATTCATAATATCCTACCAACACCTCAAAGTGCTAAGTTTTATTAAGTATGATCTCGTCTAGAACCCCAATTGAAAATCCTCAACAACACCCAACCATTCAATCTCATAGATCAAATGAACATATGTATCATGTAATCAACATGGATGTAAGCCTCTCTAACCAAGGTAGATCAAACTCATAACCATTCCATAACCATGAATAAGCCCAATCACATCTCCTAAACTCATCATAATGAACATCATAAATCAAACTATATGCACAAGAAGATAACCATGCTAACATCCCTCAAATGAACCCTCTAGAACTAATAACCATAGCTCAAGATCCATATCCATGAGAAGATAAAACATAAAGCAAAATGCATCTAAAAGGATGGGCAATACCTCATAGATGATAAACCACTGAGTAGACCAAGAGTGGGGAATGAGAATTCTCCTGCAAGATACATCAAGCCACAATGACTCTCTCCAAGAACAATCTCCTCTAAGTCCATAATGAACTCACATCGATATCCAGGTGTAGGCTCCTTGATCTATCTATTGAAACCTCCAATGAGTAACTATCTCAACAAGTGTCTCTAATCCCAAGAGAACTCCAGCATCACCCAAGTCTCCAAGTATCCAAGAGCACCTCCATGATCAATCCATACTAAAATCCATAGCACACTATCATGAAGCTCTCAAGCAAGTGACCAATGTACTTAATACCAAGAGAACCAACAAGATCAGTGTCAATGCTCCCACTGCACATTTGCATAATCAAGGAACCCATCATGACATCATGATCTAACATCTCCTCCTAGGAGATCACATGCATCAATGTAAACATCCTATCTCAAGAGAATTTGTATCATGTCAACACTCTAACACATTATCAACAGTCCATCAAGACACAATAACAATATCTCTAAACCAAGGATCAAAATCTCTAGTTACATGAAGATAACCATCTCCTAACAATGGAACTTGGGATGTCAAAGCACTCTCACTGAAATAATCATAATCCAATAGCCTCTCCAAGACACCCATAACCACTACAGAATATCATCCATTACAAATGATGAATCCACATCATTTCCAAAGCTCCCACTAAATCATGCTACTGAGCTATCCATGGTAACAAAGTAATCATCTCCTAAATGAAGATTATCCATGGCCCTAACACATTCAAGGAATCTTGTTGTAACATCAACAACTCCCAAAAGGTAGAGTACAACCATGATCTCCAAACTAAGAAGATAAAACCATCACTATCAAAAGCTCACATAAAACCATGTATTTGAGCCATCCATGAAATTGTGATAAACATGTTATAAGTCCCAATAACTAACTATCCATGCACTCTAATCATCTATCCTCTCATCCCAATGCAACATACCAATGTACAAATAACCAAAGACAAGGCCAACTAACAAAGTCTGCATAAACACTGAATCAATCTCATGGATAAAGATAGTCCACATCTGATTCATTCTATTGTAGCCAAGTGGTAGCTAATCCACAAAACTACATAACTCAAAGATCCAAAAAAATATAACTATTGTCACGAAGGATTGCACCCTGTCAAGCAATAAGCTTAAAAATCCTGTGACACATTGGATCACTCTCAGACTGTGGGTTGTCTATGATGAGAGTGAACCTCCAAAAGAGCTAGCTCCCTTTAAATTCTCCTTAGATCTGATGTCTTTCAAGGAAAACAGATAGAAGGATGATTAATAAAACTAAAATTTATCCTAAGGGGTGTGCACCAATGATTGAATTCTAACTTGCAACTTGATTCACAACTATTTCTCAATATATTTGTTCATACAACTCAATTGAACAATCTTATCACATAAATATTTCATAGAAAGGCAAGAAATCACTTGCACAATCTATAACCTATGGTAAAATTTGCACCTTTGTATACTTGCATTCAATGAATGAGACACAAAACTTAAAGGTTTTTATTTAAAACACAATAAATCTTTATCAAATCATTCAAAAGAGAACAAGACACCTGAATCTAAGAAGAAAAACACTTGATTTTATTAAAAAATAGAAGGAATACTCTGCAATAACTGTAAAACTATAAAATATACTAAAAAATGAAGCTGCTACTATATAAAACCTGTAAAATGCTGAGTTACAATACTAAAAATCTCTCTTTACAATGTGAAAAGGCAAGAGAAAAAAACAAGAACTGAGAAAAAAACATAAGCTTTTTTCCCTATAATACAAAAATCTCTCCCAAAAGGAAAAGGGAGGTGATCTCCTATCTAATTGGACTCCAATTGGTGCATGAATAGGTTGGAAAAGTCAACTCTCAGTTGTTGGGTGAGCAAGAGGAAAATGCTTGAAATAGAGGGCCTGTAACTGCTCCAAATTGAGCTATTTTAGCTCATAACTCCTCTCAAGGTGGTTGACCAAACTGACTTCCAAAATTAGCCCAGTTTGACCCAAAGTCAAGAATAGAAGTGAAGTAACCTCTTGCATGAGTTTTCCACTTCAGTTTGAACTCTCCCTCCTCGTTATACTCTCTCTTTGCATGGTAGGAGGATAATTTATAAGTCTAGTTTGACAAATATTAAAGGTAATATGATTTATTAATTACCTTAATAAGTGTTATCATAAACTATAAATGACTTAGGTTTATATAACAAGTATCAAGGTATTTAGTGATTAGTACCTTAATAGGTGTTAAATTACATTTATGAGTGTCTTAGGCCATGCAAAAAGGGGTAAAGGGTGTCATGATTACATTACTTGATACACAATCTTCTTCTCATGAAAAACTCCAAAGACTCTTCATCATAAAAAAGGTTGACCCAAAGCTAACCCAAGTCACATATAAGACCTTAAAAGGTCATCAAATACTCACTGATTTTCCTTAACCTCTAATGATTCTTCCTTGATGCACTAAGGTTTGAAAAGAAACCTTTTAAAAAGGTAAAAAAGTGTAATCGTCACTTCATTTACCCATGGGCTCATCATGATACCTAGCCCTCAACACTTTCAAGTTTTTGACCATGAGCCCTCATTTGACTTTTAATGATTTTAACTTCAGAAGTCACAAAAAGAAAATAAGCCCATTGGGCTAGGGCATCCTTATGAACAAAACACCTTTTGAAAACCCTAAAGGCATCATTTCATTCTTATCACTTTTCAATTGCTTGCTTCTCCTCTGCTCCTGCACCACCTATGAGGGTTTGAAGGCTTTGGTTGAAGGTTTTTTCATGGGCTTTGGAGGGTGTTGATAGTCTACTTCACTATTCTCTTGCAAAAAGGTAAGCATTCTTAAACAAACTGCCATTTCTTCTATCCCATTGAAACTTTGAAATGTCTGTTCTCTAGCTTATATGCATTTACTGTGAATAAAAAAGCCATGAAAGTTTTTTTTGCTTTGCTTTCTTCGCTATATGAGAAACTCCTTTCAGGATTGCTTCATTTCTTTGTTGTGGACACTATAGAATACCTCTGTTCATGTGCACATGTTCCTTTCATTGCTTTATTGAATCTCTCACTTTTAACTATGAAAAGTGCTTTTACAAACCCTTGCTAAGTTTTATTACCTCTGCTATTTATGAAAGAAAATAATGAAGAGACCCTCTTTAAAAACTAGAAAACTGTGGAAAAACTCCCTTTGCCTTTCTCTTGAAAAGATTGTGAAAGATATTCTTTCTTGTCTCTTGTTGTCACCAAATAGTGCACCCTTACTGAGTTGCAAAAAACTTAGCATATTGGTGAAACATGGGATAACTCCCCTAATTGTGAGCTTAGGTTGTGGGAGTTAACCTCCAGAGTGATCTGGTTCTCATGGTTCTATTACCTAAACTAAGCTACCTAATGTTGCTTGCTGAGAAAAGAAAGAAGGATAATATGTGAATGAATCCTAAACTAAAAGGTGATACACCAAAAAGGTTTTCAAACCTATACTGCTATTTGGAATTAGAATGATCAACAATCTGAAAGTTTTTATACACAACTCAGGTTTTACATACTTATACATCAATATTTCATAGGAAAGATAAAGCTTTTTTAAATCCTAAAAGGAAAACAACTATTTTCACAATTAGGAGTTGTTTAAACTAATTTTCATAACCTATGACCTGCATAAGGCATGTATATCTCTGCAAAAAGTGCTTAAAGAATGAGAAATACATCAAGGATTCATATCAAATGACAGAAAATACATCTATCATTCATATTTGCACACAAAAGAAGATTGAAGAAGGCATAATACTTATATTTCATTGATAAAAAGAAGTGTTATAGATGTACAAGTCTAAAAATGGAGTCTCTTTTGCTACTCCATCTTGAAATAGAACTCCAGAAAGTTACAATTAGCAGCTAAGAGAGAAAAGAACTCCTAAAAATGTTGCCTAGAAGGGTCCTATATGTCATCCCAAACATAGGATAGCATACAAGAACTCAAATTGACTAAGTTACAAAGCCTTCAAAATAGCAAACCTATTTTGGACACCCAAGAAGAGTCCTCATCTGATTTGATCTTCAAAAGATTTGGTCTTCAAAAGTTCCTAGGAATGTGCTCCATCTATTCTAAAGCTCCTATATCCTTGCGAAATGGTCAAAACTACCCCCTAGATGCCCTCAAACTGTTCACAAAATGCTTCAACTGCTTGTAGTGCTATCATGAATGCTCATACTAGTTATGACTCCCTCACACCTACCTTGCATGATGATAGGGCATGTGGAAAGAGAAATGTTGCTTTTGGAGTCCTTAAACTACCCAAAACTACCTCATAAAGGCTTAGAAATACCTATCACTTCATTTATGACCCCTGTAGGATCTTTTTGAGGGTTAAAACTGCCTTTTAGTACCCTCAAACTGAGTTTGTAGCTCTCATACTATGATAGTTATGCACTTGGGCAGTCATCTCTACACCTTGGTTTGCTTTGTTCATCATGATTATAGTCCTTTTAGGTTTCATATCTTATGATAGAGGCTTCTTGTTATTATAGATTGTCCTTACTTTGCACTTGTCTATTCTTGTAATGAAGGTTCTTCTGAGTGGAACTTAAATGCTAATGACTGCTCTTTATAGTCTGTTGCTCACAAAAATTCATGACTGTCTTCATTATATAGCCTGATAGACCCCTAAGACTGACACAGATCTTAGGAAAATAAGTGCAGGTCTTAGAACATACCTATGGGTTGTTCATTGTTTGACATGGACTACTCTTTTATGTTGTTGATGCATCTTGACCGCTCTCTGTCATTGCAACTAATCTCTACTATAATTGTTGATAGACCTTCCTTGAACTCTGATATGAGCTAAATCTCTTCTTAAAAGAGCGTTAACAGATGGATTATGTGGAATCAGAGCTAGAAACTTCTTAGCTATATGCTCATTAACAATAGATATTTGATGGTTTCCACCATCAATACTAGCTTCTTTCCCTTGAAAGTAAGTTCCTTCAAGTGATATAGTCCTTCTTGTTGTTCAATAGACTTTGGGGATTCCTTTTCATGTCACAACAGTTCTTTCATACTGTCATACAACTTTACACTATCCTAGCTCAAAAATATCTAAACCTTCAACTCTCATGCAAATTTTAGGGCTTTATGCATGCTTCTCAATGCTTGTGTATTTATACGACATTTGAAGTCTTCAATATCCCCACTTCTTCCTATTCTCTAATCTCAAGGAATTAACACCACTCCAAACTATTCTTAGACTATTTAAACATAATGAGGTTTGTATTTGATAATAAATCCAGTGATGTTATATCTGCAACAACCTCAAATACAACTCAGACATGGTTCAAATTGAAGTGACATGCTTTTAGAGTTTAGCAGGGTATTTAGGAGAATATATAGAGTTTTATATTGGACACAAGGTTTCTTATGACTATGTAGGTCTTACTCTTCAAAGGATTTACAATTTGAATGCCTTATAAGGAACCCCACATGGAGTTTTAACAATACCCTAGACTTTTATGCATCTTTTTAAGACCAACAAGCTTCTAAACTGTCAATATGGTTTCAAAAAGGTCATACAGAACTCCATAGACTTAAGATGACTTCATAAACCTAAGGTGTTTTGTACATTGACAAGTGTAAGAGAACTTTTCATAGTGCTTCACAGATCCCTCTACTACTTGAGGTAGTGAGGACAACCTCATGCTGATCTTTATGGCTCTTTAGTCTCTTGACTATGCTAACAGTGACTATTCAAAATGGATGTCCCCAATTTTATGGTTTAGAGACCCCTTTTAGATGACTGTTCTAATCTTTTTGATAGTCATTTAGAGGATTATTCTCTTCTTTGTCATGACAATCCTTTGTAATGGTCATTTCATGACTATTTATACTTGTATCTACTTCCTTTCATGTTGCATGTTGCTGCTCCGTTGTGGTTTTGCTGATGATCTTTGTTATTTTGTTGTTGCTCATCCTTTGTGGTCTGCTTCTCCTTATGACTGTGTTAAGGCCTAAGGTAGCACTATTGTTCATGCTATTATAATTGTTCCTTAACATTGGTATATGAGTGTTGTTCCTAACTCAACATTTATGCCTTTTTATTAGTCAATTTGATGACTATTTTCATCCTTAAATAACAGTCTTTTTGATGACTTAAGACCACTGCCATGCACACAATCTTGTATGACTCATACATGTTTGTTTATATGACTATCATGCATTCCTAAAATCATAGAGATAAAATAAGAGTGTTATGAAGATGAAAAGACCTTTCCTTACCTCTCCCTTCCTACTCAGTACATTGGTCTTTCAAACTCTTATAGGCTTGTGATGATCGCTTAAACATTGTGAACATCCCTTTGCATCTATCTGCTTCATGAGCCCTCAATGGTCATGCAGAGCTCTCTATGACCTGATAAACCTAGTCCACTTCATGGAAACTCCAAAATACCACCACAAAACCCTTGAAAGACCTTTGACCATGCATAAGAATACTTAAGTATCTCCATTGTTTTGTCAATAACTTGAACTGCTCACAGTGTTTATGACTAACTCATAGAGGTTTATAACTGCTCCTATGTTCATTTCATTGCCAACCTTTCTGCAACCATTATTCTCTCCCTTGACCTCTACTTATATGAATGTATCTTTGTTTTTACACTACTCCTTATTTCATGACTGTCATGCTGCCCTGACAGTGGTTGACTTCTCTTTCATTTTTGTGACAACTCTTTTCATTAAAACTCTGCTGCTAAATTTATTATCTGCATGCTACTCCCTATTGTGAGAGGCCTTATAGAAGAAGCTCACATCCTAATGATGGTTGCATTGGAAAATTTAATGAATGATAAAGGAGATTTTATGCACCTTTGTGTTTTAGACTGGATTATGACTGTTGCACCTTCATTCAAACATACTTTCATAATGTCATGAAAACCCTTCAAAAGATTTATTGTCTCTGCAACACAAAACTACCTCTCATTATGTTGTGTAGGGTCTTCATCCCCTTCTAAGAGAATATCATTTGATTGTTTTGTGATCTTCAATGCCCAAAACCAATGGAAAACATTTTCAACATAATGGAAACTTCAAGTAACATGTCAACAATAAGAGCACCTTGGATCTCCATTCTCCATGCAACGTGGACACTCCATCAAAATGATATATTCTTCACATGAAGATGCCTCTTTCATCCCAAAACCTGCAAAACATGTTAAAGCAAACCCTAGAAAGTGTGTAACCATAGAGAAAAAGACTTAAACCTAGAAAGACCTAACCTTAACTCAAGGTTCTTTACAGATTTTGCTAAACCAAGACTCCCATTTTGAAATATTATACCCTCCATCTTAATGTGGGTGCAAATTGGAGAGAAATTGGTTGTTTCAACATGAGAAGTTTCCTTGTTTCCAACATTTGGTATGTTAAAAACCCTCTATGCATGCATAAACTCATGGGGACATGCCTTAGTACGTGAGAAAAAGAAGAACTTGGAGTCTAAGTGACTAAATCCCTTGTGAGAGTCTTTTAAACAATATTGAAGTAGCCTTTGGATAATTTAGACTTTACAAAACTTCCAAAAAGACACTTCTAATGACTTCTTATGACTATTTTGAGATTGATTATGTGAAAAATTGTCAACATCTCTATCTGCAATTCCTTGAGGGGAACTAGTTATGGCTCCTTGTTTAGGATGAAGAACTATGAAGGTATTTCTAAAAACTCTTCATTCATTGTATGAGTATGAATATGCTTTTCATTTACTGTTACTCTCTCTTTTTAGGTTGTGACTTGTGAATAAATAATGAAAGAAAAGGATTTTGTATACTATTTGTAAACCCTCACTAGGGTTTCATCACATTTAATTGTTCCTTTGCTTATTCTACTTGCTCTGATTTGAAAAAAACTTTTTATGATGGGTTAAAAGTGGAGGCTTTACATTGCTCTATATTGTCCTTGTTCTAAATGGCATACTTAATATGATGAGTGAATTTGATCACTGTGCTTTGTCACCATACCAAGTGTTTGAGATATAGTACCTCTCACAATCTTGATCACCATTTCATAACTCAGCGGACTGCATTTACATGATTTGTTGTCCTCAAGACCTTGTTGTCTATTGGTATTGTTATGATATTGACTGATCTATCTACGTTGAAGTACCACTCCTTCTTAGTTGCTATATATATTTATATCATTATGACTTTATGAAACTCTGCTATTGAAAACTTCTTCAGTGCTTTTTGAAATACTATGCAAGGCTTGAAAAATTGTTCCTTCCTCAGAAGTGATACTGTGTTTTGTTCATTGTTTTTCTTTAAGTCATGGACTACCTATTTGGTATAGTTAATGGTATTTTAGTAGGTAAAAGAACATGAAATGGATTTGAAAGAAAATCTTATATAGTCTCTGACACTATCTACAAGGTTTCTATGATGACCTGGATCAATTTGTTGGACAGCCATAGTCAAGACTATGTTTTACCTTCTCTATATAGTCAATAATGCATGTTCCTTCAATGTTTGACTTTTGACTGTTGGAGTGGATGATATTTAAGCATTTGTAGTCTTTGCAGTCATCATGATTGCCATGACTGATTTGTATATGCATCTTGATTCTCCATTTTTTCATTGTTGATGCATGTCACTTTGGTTGTCAAGGTCCTCTCATCATTATTCAAACCACCTTTCTATGTTTGACCTTTGACACCATTGTATAGCATGTGCATAGGCCAAAGCAATCATTGCTATACCTTCTCCACTATCTATCCTCACTGTCCTCATGTAATGGTTGTTCTTATGATTTAGATTGCATCTTGGTTGTTTGCAAATGACCATAAGATAGTATAATGTTAGTTTACATGAAAAACTACCTTCTACACAGTGTTGAGCTCTCTTTCTAGATGGCTCTTGGATTGCTCCTCTTGAAGTTTTTTTTTGCCTGACAATGATATCCTTCACACTACCCACCTATGCTTTATGTCTCTTATCTTCTTTTCCCTTGAATTATGTATCTTAAGATTGTATATCTTTCTCCTTGACAGTAATAGGTATACATGCAGATTCATAAATATGTACACGCTATGATGTTAAAGATTATATTATTTCTTCTTACATGTCTAATGTAGACTTGATGTCTTGGCTCTGTGCCTTCCATCTCATTGTTTCCTCTTGCATTATTAAGGCACTTCAGATCATCTTGATTTGCAGCAACACTGTCAATTTACAAATAAACTTTGTATGACTTAAGAAACAATAAGGCTCAAAGAGAAAGTTCCAGTTTGCCTTATTCATTATAATATCCTCACAAATCTTGTTTGCACTCTTAAATTGCTCTGTCATGACTAGAAGTGTGCTCTAGATTGCTCCCTATACATGTATTCACATAAATCTATATCCTTCTTGTTATACTAATATGAATGCTAAGATTGATACATGGTATTTTATCCCTGACTACAGTCATGGATGGTTGTTTCTTCATGAATTTTAGATGGTTTGTTGTCCCTTTTGTATTAGTTCCTAACTATCCTTGCACTCACTTAACACCATTGTTCATTATTGATATGCTTTTAAAATGTATGGGGCATGATTGTCTTTTCTATTTGGAGTTCTCATGATGTCACTCCTTCCATTTGTCCTTTATGACTGCTCTTGACTTTGAATATAGTCCTCTTTCATAGGTTGTCTTTTCCATTAGCTACTATCATTCTCATGATAGTTGCAGTCATCTTGAAACCCTTTTGTGAATGTTGTCCCTTATCATTTAGGACTGTATGCCTATCCACAAACTAAAAACTATCCATGTGCCCTTCTTCTCTAGTCATCTTGTTGCTCCTTTGTATTTGATTGTAGTGACTTGGTGTTCAATGATTGTCCTCTTCAGCTCTACAAGTAAATGTATCTTTGCATTTATAATTGTTGTCCCAACAACTATTCCATAATATATATAGGACTGTCATTGTGACCTTTAGCAAATGTCATTAATGACTGGTCTTCAAGTAACTATACCTGCACAGTCAACAAACTAGTTAGAGAAAACAAATGAGACTAAGAGCCTCTCCTTTAATGGTGATCTAATCTCTTCTTGGCTCCTTTTGGTGCTTGTATAACTGCATTTTGGAGCTGCTGATCTCTTTTATCTTCTTGATTAGATGTTTGTGTAAGATAGAAGTACATTTTGATATTATTGCATATAGAAGTGAAAAAGGACCCTGAGCTCTAACATTCCTCCTCATTCTCTCTTGCAGGTCCCCTTAGAGATATCAATGAGGCAAACTGAAGATGATGTTGCCAGCAATAGGGTTTGTCATTCAGGCAATGACAGATCCTTTCTCCTTCCTATATGTTCACTTTTTACTTCAAATGTATTTGTTTTCTTTCATTTCATCATGTACAGTCATTCCCACGGCTTGTGTGGGAGCATATAAACACTTTCTTCTTATGAATATGAAAAGCTATTTTATGCAATGTTTTTTGTATATTACTTCTTCTTTGTGAACCAATTGCATAAAGATAAACTGAAAATGATTGCATGATATAGATGTTCATAATCATGAATAGATTTAGCAAAATTTGTGTACCTTTTTCATTTGATAATGTATCAACTGTAAAGAATGAACAATGAAAACAATTAGCAATTTATAGATTATCTTTCCTTTCTCCTACCAGTCTTAGGATATCTCCTGCTCTGTTGGGGTGTCCTTCCCATCCTTATCTGGCTCATGTAATAATTCCTATTGAGTTGCTACATGATTTTGGTAGTGGTGATCATCGGAATGGCCCTCCATCATGGCAATAGGCCTTTTAGGGCTGACTGAGAATCTTCAACCTTGTTCTCTTTTCCCCTTAAACTTATCTGCTTCTTTAAAGCAACAAATCTTAGTGTTGTTCCAACCTGACCTGATTGGGCTAAAAAGTACAATTAGGTAACATATCATGTAAACTCATCATCACATTAGTAACATGCAAACTAAGATATCAAAGAAGACAACTTGTAGACTCCAAGACTCAAACACCAAATCAACACTAGATTCAATTTACCAAACAAGTCCACAACATAAGTAACCATATAGTCAAGGAACTACCAAGCATCCATGAGATAAGAACAACCTCCTAAAACTACACCACAAACCACCTATAATCATCAATCAAACATCATAGTCCATACCTTTCAATCGCATACATGATCATGTCGTGCCAATGCAAAAGTGTACCTGCATATCCATGACAACATAATCATCATCATCATTGTACACCTATACTCAACTCCCACTGAAACGAGACTCCTAGTCTCACACATATATCAACCATGTCCTCAAACTAGAAGACAAACTGTGTACCAGTCATCATCAAAGTATAAACTCTAAAAACACTTGTAAACCTATAATTGGAAGGACCAAATGTGAAAATCTACTATACCATGCTGATGGTCTCATAACAACATGCACTCCCACAAGTTTGTGCCCCAAAACCCATTCAAATACTCTCACAATCGCACCCTGAATCTTAGATTCCTACAAGTGATCAAACAAGTCCAATCTCTCTCTGCATACCAAACTAAAAATCTACATGATCCAATCTGTAGTACACTGCAATAACTCTCTAATGTCTATCTGAAATTGAAAATCCAATTCTACATGCAAAAGTTATGAGCATAAATTATCCTGAAGCAATAACTAGATTCAGATACCAAATTCTGATACAAACAACAAAATATGATAATCAAACCTGTACCACTATGTAGGGCTTAGAGAGTCCTTTCTGAAGCTTATAAGAAGTCAAAAATCTGATATCGTGGGCAAAAGTTATGCCTCTCAGAAGAAAATGCCCTCCAAGGGCTAAAAGGGGACCCTAGTGGGACCTTGTTTGTACGATGACGTGGTGTTGATGTCATCACTACGTTAGCAAATAATGTGGTACTAATGTAAGTGCTGACTGGGCATGAGGTGGTGCTGACATGGTGGGGTCAGCTACTAGCATCATTAAGGTTGGCGGACTCCAAATGGGATTTAAATATTTCACATATTTTTTATACCCCCTCCGGACTTGAAATCTATTTTGAATGGGTTTAATTTTTTTGTTTGGCCTGCTGCTTGCAGGGCTTTGCCAGGTGGTAATGGAAAGTGTCATTGGCCAGCCATGGGCTCTGGGAGACCGCTAGTGGGAGGCCTAAGCCTTCTCATCGAGAGCCAGGACTGGGAGCTATGAGGCCTGCCAGCCCGGTCACCCCTAGCCAACAGTGGCTGAAAGGGTCCCGACAGTCAGCCATGTCTAGGTTGTAGGGTACAGGGGGTCTGTGGACCCCCTTGAATAAAAGTTATTTATTTTTTTAAATCTTTGAAAGACATTTTCTATAGTTTTAATTTAATTTTTTTTCACAACTACAGAAAATAACATTTGCATAGGTAATAATATTATTTTATTACACTGTGTGTATATGGAAAATCGATCTATTCTAAACTAATAAAAACCAAAAATCCAATAACATAAAGAAAACGAATTTAAATAAAAGCCATGACAAATAATCAATGCAATAAAGACTTTTACCGAAATTTATGTTGTTTCCTTTGGATTGAATGTAGAATTGCTCAATGAAATTGCAAAGCCATAGCTGCAACAAGCAAGTGTAGTGCTCAAGAGATCAATGTCAAATGATCGTAAGGTTGCTCAATCGACGCGTTGTGTATGCTCAAAGCTCTGTTAAGTATCCTGAGAATACGATCGAAGAGAGAGGCCAAATGAAGGAGATGAGGGGGGTTAATATAGATTTCATCAAAGATCGATCAACGGTCTAGATAATTCAGAAGAATCAACGGAGGAGATCAGTTGAGGAATGTGCAACGAATGAGAAGAAGACATGTGTCTTGCTTGCTTTTGCATGAGAGGAGTTATCAAAAATAGAAGAATGAGTTAACTGAAGAGATAAATCAATTAAAAGAATAAAGCAATCAGTTAAGTGATTTAAAACAAGAAGAAGAGATTTGCATGAGAAAAGAAGATATTTTGCTTTATTAAATATAGAAAGCTTGAGTTATATTAGAGATAACTCAAATTTAGAAGAAAAAGCAATTTAAATAAATAATTGATTTATTTAAATTTAGAGAAGATATTTTGGAAGAAACAATTAAATAATTAGAATTATTTAATTTAGAAGATTTAAAAACAAATTAAATAAATAAATTTATTTAATTGTTGTGCATGATTTTTGGAAGAATAAATTTGATTTAATTAAATAATTAAGAATTATTTAATTTTAGATAAGAGGGAATTTGTTGAATTAATTAAATAATTGGGTTTATTTAATTAATGTGAACTTGATTTTCGAAAAGAGGATAATGATTAAATTAAATAATTAAAATTATTTAATTGTGGAAGAATATTAGAGGAATTTAATTTAATTAATTAAATAAAGAGAATTTATTTAATTAATGTCAAAAGTATGTGATTTAGAAGAATTTGTTGAAATTAATTAAATAAGTAGATTATTTAATTAACGTTGAAATGCAGGTGATTAGGAAGAAATGACGAAATGCAAGTAGCATGACAAGTTGGTCATTTTAGGGTGTCTACATTTTGCCCCTCTTTGATGCAATGCAGCATGTAGCGTTGCGTCAAAGAAATTAATTGTCGAAGACGTGATACAATTTTTATGCCCCAGTGTATCGAGTTGCCCCAGCGTATGCCCCCTCGAGCGGGAAGACAGGGAGGCGACAGAGGAAAGGTGTTGACGCTCGACTAGAAAGGTGCGCGACCAGTAGGAAGAAAAAGCAGAAACAGGGGGGGGAAGAAAAATTGAAGGGTGGGGACACTATAAATAGGTCCCATGGGGACCACAATCCTCATTTGCACCCATTGAGATTCTAAATTTAGAGAGAAGAGTTGCTAAACTTAGGTGAGAGAGAGTTGAGCAGCCAGCGGAGAGATGCCGATTCCAGTGCACAGACATCGGGCGGAGCTAGTACGGACCTACGGGAGGCCAGCAGGAGCTCCGGCAGCGGTAAGTGATCGAAAACCCCCTTTTAATTTGTCGATTAGGGGTAGATTAGGGCTAGGTTTGGGCGGGTCAGCATTTTAGCCAAAAGCGCTATAGGATTGTGCAGCGCAGGTGGTAGTCGGCTGGCGCGCTTTTGGCCCGCCGCAGCGTGTTTGGTTAGTGGCTGCAGCGCGACTGGCAAAAACAAGTCGCTGTTGGTTAGGTTTGTCAGCGTCGCAGCGCGGTTGCAAAATTCCGCAGCGCTTATGGTAGAGGAGGAGAGCGCAGTTGGACGGGTAGTTTAGCGTGACTGGCGGGGAGTGAAAAAAAACGCGTCGCGTATGGTAGTGCAGAAAAGTGCGGATGGCGAGATAGTAGGGCGCGGTTGGTAAACAGGGCGCTTTGGGTAGAAAAAACGCGGCGCGGATGGTGAAATAGTAGGGCGCGGTTGGCAAGGAGGGATAGCGCGTTTGTAAACCAAAGCGCGTTTGGTGTGGATAGAAGGAAAGTTAGGGTTTAATAGAAAGGGGGAGACATAGAAGAGAGACGCCTAGCCTAGCCGACAAGAGGGAAAAGGGATGGCAGGGGTGGGGTATAGCATAGCCAATGGGTAGATAGGTTTTGAGGGATTTGGTTATGAAACTAACAAGTGATATGTTTATGGATGCAGAGGATTTTGCCACCGTTGATGTCGCGGGAGCGACACCACGCGATTGCGCACGAGGTTGTTCAGTTGACCTGGGAGGAGGATGCGTTCTTAGAGCATGCAGGGCTATGGCATGTGGCACACCTCACACACATTAGGGAGAATCTCACCCTAGTGACAGCAGTCATGGAGAGGTATCACAGCGAGACCTCGTCATTTCACTTCCCGACAGGGGAGGCTACAGTGACACTGGAGGATTATATCGCATCTTGCGGATCCAGATAGACGGGGAGATTGTTGACTTTGACCCGGCACGAGGCCAGGCAAGCTTGGAGGAGGTCTTCTGCACAGACAACCTATGGATAGACGATGGGGAGATCAGATGGGCAGACGTCCCGAGACTCTGTGACAGGATCCGTTGGATAGTGGCATCATTGATCGGCGGCTTCCTGTGCCCGGACAGGAGATCCAGAGGTTTATCAGTTGGTTGGGGGACAGTGTTATCAGGGATGTTTACACATGGCCAACAGTATGCGTGGGGACCCTGTGTCCTAGGACAGTTATACCATGATATGCATTATTGCGTATACAGGAGAGGCAGGAGCCTCTCAGCAGGGGTGACCTTGTTACAGGTGTGGGCGTGGGAGCACATTCCAGTTATCCGGCCCATGGCACAGCGCCACCGAGACCGAGGGGAGCCGTATGCGTTTCTATATGATGGGGTGATGACACACAGGAGGATGGGATCTGTCAGCTACTGGCGGTGACAGATTGACGAGATGGACATATTTATCTGGAGGCCGTGGCTACTATGCGAGGAGTGGCCGAATGAGCATGAGTAGCTCATGTACTGCAGACAGGCTCGCTATCTGTTCGGTAGACAGACAGATATGATAGAGAGATATCTTCCGGAGCGGGTACTGAGACAGTTTGGACTACCACAGGGGCTACCAGTGGGGGAGGCCACACATGCCAGGACACGGCGAGAGACAGGAGACTAGGACGCAGTGATCCCAGTGGCGACAGCATTAGCAGAGGTGCGGGGACTTATCCCCGTGAGATGGGATTGGGACTCTGGGCTGGCAGACCCAGGGACGCTGCCAGACTATGACCAGTACTGGCAGACTCATAGGCCGATGAGATTGACTACACCAGGTGTAGTAGGGGCAGTGGGAGAGGTGTTAGGTACTTGGCGGAGAGGCCAGGAGGAGGCGGCAGGCCAGGGCAGCCGGACAGCAGGCAGGTGGACAGCAGGCAGGCGGCCAGCAGGAGGATGTTGAGATGGCAGAGGCATTAGGCCCAGTCGTAGAGACTGATCTGTAGAGGGCCGAGCGATTGCTGCAGGAGGAGATAGCCCGGAGGACTCGACTAGAGCTCCGGATGGTTAGACTGAGGAGAGACAGGGATACAGCTCGGGCAGAGGCTAGACAGGCAGAGGCCACAGCCCAGGCACAGACACAGGCAGCCACAGCCGCACAGACAGCCCTGGCACAGGTACAGGCACAGTTACAGGCACAGGTGCAGGCATACAGGTAGTTACAGGCCCAGGTGCATGCACAGGCACAGGCACAGATGCAGCCACCGGCCGCACCAGCAGCCGACACCGAGGCGGTAGCACAGGCCAGACGAGAGAGAGATGCCGAGGTACAGCTGCGACTGACAGCAGAGGCTACACTCTTTAGAGTGAGGCGGGAGAGAGAGGAGGCACGCCGTGCACTGGGTGCAGACCAGAGGACCCTATACAGTGAGCTCGTCCGAGTGCAGGGGGAGCTGGTATCAGCTGGCCGGGAGGCAGAGTATTACAGGGGGCTGTATGTGGGTGCGGTGCCAGCAGCTCAGCAGGCACCGAGCTACAGAGACAGGAGTAGATCTGGGGCATCCGGATCACGGAGGACAGGGCAGTCAGCGTCCTCGGTCAGAGGGCCACTTTTGCCGCCAGGGGGAGGAGGAGGACCACCAGGGGGACCTCCACCGAGCACATGGGGAGGCCAGGGGCCACAGCAGGAGGGTAGCTCTACTCACTAGGGCATACTCATGTATATTGTATCATATTGTATTATTTTGGACAGATGCCTGCGTGCATTCTGATGTATATTTTGAGGGCTCTTGATAGCCTTGATGTACTATATTGATGTATATTTGGATGTATACACATTTTGTATTATTGATGTAGACACAGACACTTTGTATTATGATGACCATTACATGATATATATATATGATGATCTATTCGATTCACTGTTGTTCATGCTTTTGTGTATGCATTATCTGATGTCATGGATGTGATGATATGTATGTAGGATTATGGATTCATGTGACGACATATGTTGCTTATATGATGCTTATAGATGTATGATGATAGAGATGTATGATGATATAGATGTGATGACTAGTGATATCTGACATGTGGGTTTTGCAAATATGCACCAGAGAGGAGAACAGGAGGAGATGGAGGACACAGACTGTTGATTGATTACTGCAATGAAAACGATATAAAGGGTGTGGGAATGGATGAATGAGCTTGTTACAATGGCTTCACATTTGTATATAAAGAGCAATCCTTAGTTTGATATAGCACGTGGATAATTCGCCACCAAGGTATAAAAAGACCAAGGTGCAGTAATATCCGAGTGCGTGGACGTTGACTCTGCAAGCAAGCGGTTTGAACTTAGATCCCCTTAGACATACTATGACCTTGTTGGGACATGTGAATAAGACATAGTCTTGAACATAAAATAAACTTCAATACATGTTAATGCAAGAAGAAATATTAATATGTAAGATGCTAGGTCGTAACACACACAAGATAAATAGAATGCTAAGAAAGATACTGAAGATCATTCCTCAAACACGGCACACAGAAAGCGATGACTATGCCCCCAGTCCGTACTGCATCGCAACATACCAAGATTATAGATGAATCAAGGTAGTCTTGAATAGGTATGGGAATAGGAACAAAAGATAAACCAAAACACAAATTGACTGACTTACAAGGTAAACATACAGCCAACATATTCTCTTGCCAAAGAGGTTGCTCAGGATAGATTGGGTAGGAAAGATAACAGCCTTATCGTAGGAGCTCGGTGTCCGTTAAAGGGTGCTATCTACCTAAAAAGACAATATCTTGCTGGAGGAAATGCCACATGTCGCAGGAGACGCGTGTGTTGGTCTCGACCATGGAACACTTCGCAGAAGACAAGCCTGTGGATCTAGGGCTTTGGTTAAGCGATACTTAGCGGATGTTGGCAATCGGTACGCAGGACAGTAGATGACTCTGGAAGTAGGCCTCTTTGCTTCAAGTTTGTTAAGGACTTTTGCTTTGAAAGGATGCGCTAGCTAGTTGCTTGAGTTAGTCAAGTCGAGGCAAATGGGTTTTGACACACGGAAGACTAGAAGGATGGAAGTGCTAATGGATTGAAATGGGTGGAGAATGATGGATCGTGTGTGCCTGAGTACTGGATACATCCTTCGTATTCCAGACTGCCTACATACCCTGTATCCACGGGATCAAGGCACACTTACGATGGAAGATGAACGTGATAAATATGTAGTTCTGGATAGAGTGATGAATGGGTCAAGGTGAAAGGAGGGGATCTTATGTACCTGAGTACTGGAAACTTCCTTCGTATTCCAGACTGCCTACATACCCATATCCATGGGATCAAGGTACCTTAAGATTGAGAAGAGATGATATGTAGTTCTGGTTAGATGTGATGATGTGGGACAAGAGCGGAGAAGAGGTGATCTTATGTACTTGAGTACTGGAAACGTGCTTCGTATTCTAGACTGCCTACATACCCATATCCATGGGATCAAGGTACCCTAAGATTGAAAAGATGATATGTAGTTCTGGTTATTGTGATGATGTAGAAGAAGTGTTGAGAAGATAACAGCCTTATCGTAGGAGCGATGTGTCCGTTAAAGGGTGTTACCTGTGGAAATGAGACAAGATTGAAGTATGCGCGGTGAACCACGAACAAGGAAGCAATCCTAGACTGAAGCTAAGGAAAGAGTTGCCCCCATTCTGGTAGAGGAAACTGTAGGGGTGACTGCCGAAGAAGACACAGAATGACTTGACCTAGGACAAGACAGTGTCAACTGTAGACATAGATCAAGACATAGGATGACAATGAGGGACATTGACAAATTTCCAAGCTATACTAGATAGGGAGATGGAAATGCAAACAAGGTCAATGGTTTTATTATGGAGGGATGGATGAAACAAGTTGCGAACTGGACAAGGAGTGGACAGGACTCGATAGACGATGGATGCTGACTCTACGCATAGCGCCTGTTTGCCAAGTTTTCACTATGGTACTTATCCAAGGCGCCTGTTTGCCAGGTTTTCACCAGAGGATGAATGTTTTTGTATGTTTGTATTTTTTTTATTTTTTATTTTTTTTTTTGTGGGAATACTCTGAGGATCAGGCATAGAACTTCTTGAGATGGACACTGTTAAGTGGCTCATCTAGAGGAATGCCGTCAGGTGTAGCTAAAGTATAAGCTCCTGATCCATATGCTGCTGTGACAATGAAGGGACCTAACCAGTTAGGCTCAAACTTACCCTTCTTCTCTCGATCTGCTTGATTTCTCTGATTCTCCTTAAGTACAAGATCACCAACTTGAAATCGTCTTTCTTTGATCTTTTTGTTGTAATTACGCCGGAGCCGGTTTTGATAGACATGGAGATGATTAAGTGCGGCAAGGCGCCTCTCATCTAGTAGTTCAAGCTCAGCTAATTTGGAAGTACGATACTCATCTCTGCCGATCAGGTCCTGCATGGATACTCTGAGGGATGGGATCTCGACCTCTATAGGTAGGATGGCTTCAGAGCCAAAGACCAAGGCATAGGGTGTGGCACCAGTTGGTGTTCTGATACTAGTGCGGTAGGCCCATAGGGCGGGATTGAGTTGCAAGTGTCAATCACGACCAGCTTCATTGACTGTTTTCTTTAAGATCTTGAGAATGGTTTTATTTGAAGCCTCCACTTGGCCGTTACTCTGCGGATAGTAGGGAGTTGAAAAGCGATGTTGGATATTGTACTGTATGCATAAGGCACGGACATCTTGGTTCTTGAATGGTCTCCCATTATCAGTGACAATGGCTTGGGGGATACCATACCGGCATATGAGGTAGTTTAGGATAAACTTGGCTATTTGCTTACCGGTGATATAGGTCATAGGAATGGCTTCCACCCACTTCGTGAAATACTCAGTGGCGGTAATGATAAACTTGTGGCCATTGGAGGAGGAAGGGTGGATTTGTCCTACGAGGTCGAGACCCCATTGAGAAAAAGGCCATGGAGTTGTCACAGGTTGTAACTCATGAGCGGGTGCGTGAATCAGATCTCCATGCTGCTGACATTGTAGACACTTCTTAGCAAACTGTGCGGCATCTTGCTCTATTGTAGGCCAATAATAACCTGTTCTGAGTATCTTCTTAGCAAGATTAGGACCGGTAGAATGTGCGCCACAGACACCTTCGTGTATGTCTTGTAAGGTAGCTTCAGCTTCTTCCGTGTTAAGACATCGTAGGAGGATACCATCGAGACTCCGGCGATATAGTGTATCACCCAGAATGATGTAACGAGAGGATCGACGGATAAAGGTTTTGTGTTGAGTGGATGATAGGTCAGGGGGAAAGGTTTTGTTCTTGAGGTATTCATAGATATCTTCGTACCATGGGGAATTGGGACCAACAAGTTCGCAGATGATTTCAGTAACAGGAACATCGACGGCTGGTATCAACAATTGCTCGATCAAGAATTCGCACTTCTGTGTATTTGCAGGCATGTCAATCAGTGACCCTACAGAAGCCATAGAATCCGCAGCTTTGTTATGTTCTCTTGGAATTTGCTCGAAGGTGATGCTAGCAAAGTGTGGTTTGTAGGCATCCACTAGTTGTTTGTAGGGGACCAACTTTTCATCCTTTGTTTGGTATTCATCTGTGACTTGGCGGATGACTAGCTGTGAGTCTCCATATACTTGTAATTCTGTGATGTCCCATTGAACTGCTGTATTGAGACCTATGAGGAGTGCTTCATACTCAGCTATGTTGTTGGTGCAAGGGAATGCTAGCCGATATGACTTTGGAATGTAGTCATTCTGAGGTGTAACAAATAAGATGCCCGCTCCTGATCCATGTTGTGTGTAAGAACCGTCAAAGTACAACTTCCACATTATGGAGTTAGCAAGAGTGAAGAGATTCTCATCAGGAAAGTCTGCTACCATGGGATGTGTGTCTTTCATAGGTGCTTCTGCCAGTTGATCAGCGAGGGCTTGCCCTTTGATTGCTTTACGATCTGTGTACTCAATGTCGAACTCGCTAAGGATCATGACCCACTTAGCTAGTCTGCCTGTGAGAGCTGCTTTTGCTAATAGATATTTCAGGGGATCAATTTTAGCTATCAGATTTGTGTGTTGGTTCAGCATGTAATGTCGCAACTTTTGGGAGGCGAACACTACTGCTAAACAAGCCTATATCCCGAAAGCGAGCTGTGATTTTGGGGAGGGGTGTAGGTTCACTTGTAGAGGCTTGCGTGAGAGTTTCAGGGTCAACATAGAGAGGGGATTCAAGGGCTTTGTCATTTTTAGGCACTTGGTTGCAATTCTTATAGCTTCCTTGCAAGACACGGCAAAATTCAAAAGGATTAGGATCTCCTGGGATAGTGATCTCCGTACCATTGTATGGGAATTTTAGGGACTGATGGTACGTGGAGGGAACAGCTTTCATTGCATGGATCCATGGGCGGCCCAGAATAATGTTGTAAGGCAGCTCAATATCAAGGACTTGACACCTGGTTTCCAACATGACAGGGCCCAGTTGTATAGGCAAGTGAATAACACCTTCTGAACGGCGTTCTGCGTCATCATACCCCTTGATTGTAATACTATGCTCAGTGTTGACATGATCCTCAGAGTATCCCAATTGCTTTAGTAACTTTAAAGAATAGATGTTGAGACCAGCACCACCATCTATGAGGATGCGTTTGATTTTGCACTTATGGATGAGAACTTCAATATGCAGGGCATCGTTGTGACAAGGATCATGGGAGGGAAGGTCTTTCTCAGAGAAGACCACATTGTAAGGCGAAGCAATATTACCCACTATAGCTTGGAAATATGCGACTGCTATGTTGTTAGGAACGGAGGACTCTTGGAGGGCCTTTTCTAGCACTACTCTATGTGCAGGTGATGACCGTAGAAGGTCCAAAATAGAGATCTGTGCTGGTGTTCTCCCTAGATGTTCGACAAGATTATAATCAGACTGAACCGGAAGCCTAGGTGTAGGTGCACGGATGGTGACATGACCTCGACGAGTAGTAACAGCACAATCCGTAGATTTGCCTTTGATGGTGAGGGTAGACACTCGACTCTCTTCAAAACGACCTACAATAGAATCGAAAGATGTGGACGCGTGATTGATACCTTTACCTCTATCCTGAGGAGGAGGTGGACCATGATGAGGGAATGGTTCCTTGTACATATCAAGATCCTTGTTCGTGTGTTGCGCTAGTGATTCATTCTCAAAAGTGATTTGATTACCGTCGATGAGGTTTTGGATGAGGTGCTTAAGCTTCATGCAAGATGCAGTTCGATGACCTTTGCTCCTATGGAACTCACAATACTCATTGTCTCTGTAACGTGCAGTTTTGTAGACAGGTTCTCCATATGGGGGAGCATTAGGTAAGGTTATGATCCCTTTCAGTAAAGCTTGCTGTAAGACCGATTCGATGGGCATTCCCAAAGGAGTAAATTGACGTCGCGGAGGGTAATCTTGTTGGGGCCGCTCTTGTTGTCGTTGTTGATTTTGATAAGGCTGCCTTTGTTGCTGCTGTTGTTGAGGAGGAGATTGACTTGGTTTGGAGAGTTGCAGTGGTGTTTGCAACGTTTGGACATGCTTAGTATCGACCACCCCATCGTTGACCACGTTTTTGTTCTTGTTCCAATATTTGGGTTTATCGTTTGACTGTTGATGCGATTTGCTATCTTTCGTCTCCTTAAAGATTTTGACCACACCCTTAGCAATGAGGGCCTTCTCAATGTTGATACCCTTGTATGTGATTTCATCGAAGGTTGTAGCACTAAGAATTTGCAAATGGAAACCTAACTCTTGGTTGAGGTTCTGCACAAAGATGCTAACAAGCTGTTTCTCTAGAATCTTGAAAGGGAATTTACTAGCCATTTGTCTCCATCGTTGGAGGAAAGAAATGAAAGTTTCACCATTTTTTTGTTTATTGTTGCATAGGTCCGTCATGGAAATCTCATGCTCTGCGTTGTAAGAAAAATGGGTCGCAAACTTTTCTGCTAGCTCGTTGAAAGACTTGATACCCGTCGGTAAGTGTGAGAACCATTCTATTGCTTGTCCTCCAAGACTGCGAGGAAAAAGACGCATAAGATATGTATCGTTGTGAGAGACCTCGAAGCAAGCAAGATATAATTCCCTTAGATGGTCTTTTGGGTCACCTTTTCCTTTGTACTTATCGAACTTTGGAATAGTGAAATTTTGAGGAAAAGGGATCATTGGTAATGACCGATCAAAAGGATAAGGGCACACTTCCTCCAAGGAGAAGGTCTTTTTGGTGTGGCCAAACGTAAGATCAGATAGCTGTTGTTGCACCTCTGAATCTTTAGTTCCACGTGGGAGGGGTTGGTAACGTCTCCTGTTGTCCAACAAGCGGTTGGTGTTGCCCATATGGAAGATTATAATGTAAGCCATGCGCAGTGGTATTGTAAGGGTTGTAAGATTGATTGGGATTGTATGGATTGTACGATTGGTTCAGATTGGGTTGGAATTGGAGGTTTTGATTAGGCAGAGGTGGAGGTGGCGCTAGGTAAGAATGTTGGCTTTGCGATGGTTGAAGAAACGTATTGGGGGGAGGAAAGCTAAAGTGCGTTTGATTAGGTTGTGAAGGTGGCACATAGCTTTGGGAAACCTGATGTTGGGAATGTTGCGAGTGGCTAGGCAATGTATGAAAGAAGTTGAGCGTGGATGAACGTTGTGGAGGAGGAACATAAGTAGAAGTGTTTTGCGACGGTGGGGGTTGATTGAAGATGAGAGTAGAAGAATGTTGTGGTGGAGGAACATAGGTAGAAGTGATTTGCGACGGTTGGGGTTGCTTGAGGATGAGAGTAGAAGAATGTTGTGGTTGGGGCTGCGTGACTCCAATTGGTTGAGAGATATGCAGGTGTGATGATATAGAAGGTGGCATATGTTGAGACCCTTGTTGCATGGCTACATACGTGTTCCCCGGATTGTAATTGGGTGGGAAACCTACGCGTGATGGGGTAACCAAGATTCCGCTTGCGCTTGGGATGGACACTTTAGGAGGTGGTTGCACATTGGATCGAGCTAAGGTGGCCTGCTTAGCTAACTCTGCTTGACGTTGGAGAGTTTCTTGTTGGTTTTGATAGATCTCCATAGGAGTCAACAGTGGTGATACGGGCCTCTCCTCTGTTGGATTTTGAAAGAGGGGATTCCTATACTGTGAGCTTTGAGTAGGTAAGGGCGTAGTGACCGTGGACATGGTTTGCATGGCTTGTATGGTTTCTTGGGTGTAGTTGCTCTCCTTGAGAGTGGACACATCAAAATCTGGAGGTAACTTGGCACCTTGCTTTGCAAGCAAGTGAAAGAAATGATCCTGGTTCTCACTAAGGATTTTATCAAAGGTAGCTATAGCTCTAGGATCTTATATAAATTCATCAAGATCTTGCCCATCTTCTTGAGAGGATTGACCTATTTCAAAGTGTCGCTCTTCTTGAGATGGGGGTTGATCTATGACATAACCTTGTGGGACAAAATCCGGAGGCAAGCCTGTGGTATACTGCGGTGCATTTATCAAAGGGGTTCTATCCTCATGAGGATTGCTTGGTTCATCTATGTGCGGCATGTTTGGAGAGCTGATTGGTCTTGCCGTGGGTGTACTAGGAGTCACTTTGGGAGTAATGTTGAGACGACCTGCTTGTGGTGTGCGAGGGGGTGACTTGTGCTTCTTAGGGACAACTTGCCTAGACTTCATGGTTTGCTGTAGCCTGGTGGTGACCATGGGATTCACTTAGAACACAATGTAATGCTGGGAATCTGTGAGATGCTTTGAAGAAACGGACAAACTCTGATGCACAAAGTACTGAACCAAAGGCGCTATACTGTTTGACCAGAGGCGCAGGACTATGCTACCAAAAGCGTGCTACTGTGGGCCAGAGGCGACGGACTGAGCTACCAATAGCGAGTTACTGCTATGCCAAAGGCGAGCTACAGTGACCAAAAGCGAGCTACTGTTATACCAAGGGCGCTGAAGTAGAGTGTTAGCCAGAGGCGAGGTACTACTATACCAAAGGCGATCTACTGTATGACCAAAAGCGAGCTGCTGTAATACCAAGGGCGCTGAAGTAGTGTCTGATGTTTGTAAAGGCAATTTTGACAGATTTATGGTTGGATTTTGTCTTTAGCGAGAGAAAACACAGCAAACAAGTGGTCAAAAAGCAAGGGACTGACACAACATATAGTGTATGTTCAAGGCTCCAAACAAGCCCAATGTTTCCACAGGTCTAATACAGTTGCAATCAATAACAAGCACTTTTTATCCCTAGAGACAAGGTTTCATTGCAGTAGATCAGCTCACAGCTTAATACTCCGTCGATAAAAATATCATTCCATAAAGGTGTCGGATATTTAGTATCTTTGCGAGAGACGATAGGTAGGGATATCTCACCCTCCCCTTGGAAAGCTCAAGTAGGTCACAAGAGCTTTATGTCCAAGGGAATACTATCTCTTCTCAAGGGAGCCAATGGTGAGTGTCTTAAGGGTTTAAATCGATTTCCCTTGCACTGATGATTACCGCAATGTTCGGAGGTAGGTCAGGTAGTCTCTATCTAAATTGGTTCTTAGTGACTTTGAGGGACCAACGCCTTACGAGCAATGCGACAAGCTACTAAAAGCTTTAACCAATCCTACTAAGAGTTTCAAACACTTCGCTCAATGTGAAAATCGTTTCCACAAAGGGCTAGTACACCTCTTTTCAGTTTGGCATCACAAGGTAAGGCTGACGTCGGTTAGGACTTGGCTTTCACCTTATCCCTTTTATATAGCGGTTCAAAGGAAAACTCCGCTTAGGGTCATCCCTTTTGGATGAAACGCAATCCAAAAGTAGGCCCTTCTAAAGGAAGTACAAAAAATGTAAAATCAAGCACGTCAAACAATGGTTCAATTGTCCCGTTATAAGAAAAATAAGGTGCAACTAAGCTATGCACACACACGATTGTAGTTGTAAATTGTCCCTTATGAAATGAAGTGTTTGGCATTCATGTCCATTGTCCCTTAGAAAATTGAGGTGTTTGTCCATACATGTCTATTGTCCCTTAAGAAAATCAGTATGTTCCTAAGACTTAGATTTGCAAAAAAGATTTGTTCAATTACTCCTTTTAAGCATGCAATGTGTTTCTAAGACTTAGTAAGGTAAAACAAAAGGGTCTTCGACGCTCGTCCTGCATAAATATGTTAAAAACACCTATTGGCTCTGTGTGAGTAATAAGAAGCTGCAGCAATTCTGTTAGTTCCACCAAAAATTCACAAGTTAGCAAAAATATATCAACTTTGATCAAAAGCACTGAACAACCTTACCAGAAGCGACCTACTATTTTCCAGGAGCACTGTTATGCAGATCAGAAGCGTCAGAGAATATAGCCAGCAGCGTTGAACAATAACCAGAAGCGCTTCACTGTCGTTCCAAAAGCGCTGCGATAAATACCAAAAGCGTGCAACAATACTAACAAAAGCACTGTAAAAGATCCAAGAGCACTTCACTGTATAACCGAAGGCGCGATAATATGTTGCCAAAAGCGCTATTCTGTCTCAGATACAGAAAATATTAGTTTTCTTAACAATAACCAGGTCAAAATAACTTTTCATGGCGGATCTATTATCTGCAGGATGATATCTGATAGATCTGGGTTGTGTAATCTGGAAACTCAGAAAAATGGATCAGACAAATGGATTAGCACCAAAAACAAGGATATTCCTAAATAAATCAGCTTAGGAGATATCAAAAATCAGGTTCTGAAAGACAAATATAACAGCTTGTCCGACAAAATGACAGATCTGAAATGAGAAATCACTGCAAAAACCTAATTTTATCTAAAAGCGCCTAATAACACCGCCAATAGCGCTTCTCTGTGCTACCGATAGTGCTTCTCTGTGCTACCAGAAGCGCGGCCGTGCTTCCAAGGGCGCTGAACTGTTCCTACAAAAGCGCTGTAATATACTGCCAGAAGCGCTGTGAAGTGCCGTAAGCGCCGTGCCGTACTGTGTCTTCAAAAAAATGAAATTTCTCAAAGAAACCAAGGGATTAGTGGGTCCCACCGGGCGTGCCAGAATGTGTATATGGAAAATCGATCTATTCTAAACTAATAAAAACCAAAAATCCAATAACATAAAGAAAATGAATTTAAATAAAAGCCATGACAAATAATCAATACAATAAAGACTTTTACCGAAATTTGTGTTGTTTCCTTTGGATTGAATGTAGAATTGCTCAATGAAATTGCAAAGCCATAGCTGCAACAAGCAAGTGTAGTGCTCAAGAGATCAATGTCAAATGATCGTAAGGTTGCTCAATCGACGTGTTGTGTATGCTCAAAGCTCTGTTAAGTATGCCTGAGAATACGATCGAAGAGAGAGGCCAAATGAAGGAGATGAGGGGGGTTTATATAGATTTCATCAAAAATCGATCAACGGTCCAGATAATTTAGAAGAATCAACGGAGGAGATCAGTTGAGGAATGTGCAACGAATGAGAAGAAGACATGTGTCTTGCTTGCTTTTGCATGAGAGGAGTTATCAAAAATAGAAGAATGAGTTAATTGAAGAGATAAATCAATTAAAAGAATAAAGCAATCAGTTAAGTGATTTAAAACAAGAAGAAGAGATTTGCATGAGAAAAGAAGATATTTTGCTTTATTAAATATAGAAAGCTTGAGTTATATTAGAGATAACTCAAATTTAGAAGAAAAAACAATTTAAATAAATAATTGATTTATTTAAATTTAGAGAAGATATTTTGGAAGAAACAATTAAATAATTAGAATTATTTAATTTAGAAGATTTAAAAACAAATTAAATAAATAAATTTATTTAATTGTTGTGCATGATTTTTGGAAGAATAAATTTGATTTAATTAAATAATTAAGAATTATTTAATTTTAGATAAGAGGGAATTTGTTGAATTAATTAAATAATTGGGTTTATTTAATTAATGTGAACTTGATTTTCGAAAAGAGGATAATGATTAAATTAAATAATTAAAATTATTTAATTGTGGAAGAATATTAGAGGAATTTAATTTAATTAATTAAATAAAGAGAATTTATTTAATTAATGTCAAAAGTATGTGATTTAGAAGAATTTGTTGAAATTAATTAAATAATTAGATTATTTAATTAACGTTGAAATGCAGGTGATTAGGAAGAAATGACGAAATGCAAGTAGCATGACAAGTTGGTCATTTTAGGGTGTCTACACACTGAAGGCATTCCCTTTGGCATCCGAGTTCCTACCATTGCAGATCAACGGTTGACGTTGCTTTAGAAGCGTGCAAGACAATTAAAGTCCTGTCGGTCGTTCAATTTCGTCAGATTATTTCGTTCGTTAGAAATATTTCCCGTGCACGCCATCAATATTTCTCATTTCTATTTTATTTATTGCATATTTTCGTTGCAGCTTTCACCATTTTCTGTTGCCGTATTCAGACTTCCGTCCCGCGTAAGTTATACTTCGTGATCCCTGCTTAAATTCACGCCAGGAAGTTTTCTAAACTCGTCGGTTGTTCTCATGTGGGAAAAAAATCGTGTCAGAAGAAGTCTCATTCATTTAAAAGTCCCCGACTGGATTTCTGTTCAAAGGAAAAGGAAAGCAAAAATGGTTAAAACAAATAACTCTGGTGAGCATATCAAAGTCCAACGCCTTGGAGGAAATCCTTTTTTTTTATAAAGTTATTGGCTGAAGTTCTTTGTTTTTCTAGCACAAACACTAAAATCTGTTTGCTGCAATTTTACTAATATAATAAAATAATATATGATACAATAATTAATATACAATATTATTATTATTATTTATATACTATATTAATATATAATAATTTATAACATTATTATAATTCACATAATACAATTATATATTAATATCAATGTATAATATTAATATTCATAATATATTAAAATATATCATAATTTATATAAAATTAATATTCATAATATATTATATTAATATTATATTTATGGACAATAAAATAAAAATTTATTTCTATATTTAATACATAATATTTAATATAAACATATAATTTTTATATTAAATTAGTTTTTAAAATATATTAAATAATTAACATAATATAAAATATAGTATACAATAATAAGTATAATTATGTTAGATATTATATATGATATATAATTATTTATTATTGCATACTATATTTTATATAATTTAAATTATTAAATATACTTTTAATATAATATTAAATTGTATAATCCTAATATTAGAATTTAATATATTTTTTAATAGTTATATATATATAAAGTCTATATTGTAGTTATATTTATTATTATATACATTATTTCATATAATATATACAATTATTAAATATAAATAAAATATAATACATAATTACTATATATAATATATGTTTTTTAATATAACACCACTTAAATTAATCTATAAGAAATTTAACTTAAATAGCTTTACATAGTTGAAAGAGAGGGGGGGCGTGGAGGGTGTGGAGATAGACAGGGAGGGGTAGAAATGATTAATTCAAATGGAGGTTTTGATTTGATTAATTGAAGAGGCTACCAAAAATAAGTATTGAAAGTATTGAAGTATGTAAGACATACAATGCATTCAAGTGTAACTCAACAGAATAATGAAATCTTCATTTTGTACTGATCTAGACTTCAATAGATTATAAATTCCTTATTTGACACATTTACCAGTTTGAGAGATTGTGACTTGCTAAACTTGTCAAGGCTCAATAGCTATAAATAAAGGTTTTCTTTGTTCTCATTGTTTGATCATTCATAATGCAACCTAGGTCATTATTTGGAAGAGTTAGGACATCAAATTTACACTAAAAGGTAATGCTCGAGTAGAAATCCTATTTATTGCTTCAAGCATAATGGTATAACAAATTAGGATATGCCAGGTGTCCAAATAGACTACACTAGAAAATATCAACTTATTGATGTTGCAAAGCTATGTGTTGAAGCTCTCCAATATTCTTTTCATGAAAATTGAACACAAAACAATGTAATAGTTAGTAATGGACACGGAGCTATAGCTAAGGTCAATTTTATTTGGAAAAATCTAATGTATCTTTCACATAATTAACCTGGTTGTATGTAACATAATGCTTGTCAGTCGTGAACAACACCATATAGTCTTAGGCAAGACATTTTCAAGGACAAATGATCTATAGGCTTTATAGTTGAAGTTGTTCCTTTGACATATAATCCAAAATCAAAAAATACTTTTTATGTCATGTAATGCAACATTGGGCCTTAAAAGCAATCATTTAATACACTTGTTCACCAAGATAGTTGTGAATAATCAAAGAATGAACATGTCGCAACACACATAAAACTTGACATTGGAAACATAGAACATAGACGAAAAACAACAATGCACCTTAAGACATGTTTTGGGCTTAAATTAGAACCCCAAATGATGAGAAAATAAACAACAAATCCCTCTAAGTGCTTTATCACAAGCCTATTCTCAAGCACATGAAATCAACCAAATCTATTTTGTGCATATCATACAATCATGGCATTCCATGAGACCACATTTCTTGAAGGCATTTTATCAAGCACTTTCCTATGTACCAACACCGCAAACTCTCTATGTCACAAAAAAATAGAGCATTGGTACAAAAAAAACCTTACAAAATGTGTTCCAACAAGTGATAGATAGTATTGCATGTGGCCAGATAGTATTGCATGGGATTGTCAAATGCAAATTGACCTAACTACGAAACTCTCACCAAAAGGTAATGATGCAATTGCACACCAAGATTCCAAACTTGCCAGCTATCCATATGAAGTTTTGTTGAGTGCATCATCTCATATACTTTATGCCTCATCAATTAACCTTAATTACTATAAATAAATTTTAAATTTTATCTTATAAATAAAAATTAGTAAGGGCATCTATATCAGGACGCCTAGTGACCCAACTATCCTATTACATAGACAAATAGATCAATATGTGCTCAAAATCATTTTTTTATAATATCAAAATTGCATATACAGAGATCTGTGACTTGCTAAACTTGTTGAGGCTCAATAGCTATAGATAAAGGTTTTCTTTGTGCTCATTGTTTGATCATTCATAAGGCAACCTAGGTCATTATTTAGAAAGGTTAGGAGATCAAATTTATGCTAAAAGGCAATGCTCGAATAGAAATCCTATTTATTGCTTCAAGCATAATGGTACAACTTATTGATGTTTTAGAGCTATTTGTTGAAGTTCTCCAATATTCTTTTGGTGAAAATTGAACACAAAACAATGTAATAGTTAGTAATAGACACAGAGCTATAGCTAAGGTCAAATTTTGTTGGACAAATCTAATGTATCTTTCCTATAATTAACCTGGTTATATGTAACATAATGTTTGTCAGTCGTGAACAACACCATGTAGTCTTAGGAAAGACATTTTCAAGGACAAATGACCCATAGGCTTTATAGTTGAAGTTGTTCCTTTGACATATAGTCCAAAATCAAAAAAAAACTTTTTATATCATGTGATGCAACATTGGGCCTTAAAAGCAATCATTTAATACACTTGTTCACCAAGATAGTTGCAAATAATCAAAGAACGAACATGTCACAACACACATAAAACTTGACATTGGAAATGTAGAACATAGACAAAAAACAACAATGCACCTTAAGACATGTTTTGAGCTTAAATTAGAATCCCAAACAATGAGAAAATAGACAAAAAATTCCTTCTAAGTGCTTTATCACTAGCCTATTCTCAAGCACATGAAATAAACCAAATCTATTTTGTCCATAGCATACAATCATGGCATTCCATGAGACCACATTTCTTGAAGCCATTTTATCAAACACTTTCCTATGTACCAACATTGCAAACTCTCTATGTCACAAAAATATAGAGCATTGGTACAAAAAAAACCTTACAAAATGTGTTCCAACAAGTGATAAATAGTATTGCATGTGGCCAGATATTATTACATGGGATTGTCAAATGCAAATTGACCTAACTATGAAACTCTTAGCAGAAGGTAATGATGCAATTGCACACCAAGAATCCAAATTTGCCAGCTATCCATATGAAGTTTTGTTGAGTGCATCATCTCATATACTTTATGCCTCATGAATTAACCTTAATTACTATAAATATAATTTTAAATTTTATCTTATAAATATTAATTAATAAGGGCATCTATATTAGAATGCCTAGTGACCCAGCTATCCTATTACATAGACAGATATCAATAGGTGCTCAAAATCCTTTTTTATAATATCAAAATTGCATATTAAAGAACTTGAAAGCCAATAAAGATGTGTAGCATAATATTGAAAGGCAAATCTTATTAATATTGAGTACTTGAAAGTGACAAATAATATAAAAATGATTTGGAAGAGTAATCATTCCTCTATTTTCTATGAATTTCCACATATTGTGGATTATGTAAGGCATGTAATGCATTCAAGTGTAACTTGATAGAATAATGAAACCTTTATTTTGTACTGATCTGGACTTCAATAGATTATAAATTCCTTATTTGTCATAGCCAAGTTCCTTCCCAAATTGAAGAGGCTACCAAAAACAACTATTGAAAATTATGGATACTATTATTATTTTGATTATAATAAAGCACTTCTTCCAAAAGTTTGTGTGTAGAAAATAAAGATATACATTTTCATTTATCACACCATGTTAAAGGATTGGTTGGATTTGGAATTCCATATATCACCTTGTGGGTTGAAAATGGAAGCTTAAAGAGTTTGAGCAAGGCACACCATACTTTTACTTTGAATATGTGTATAGTATGCCAAATGGTGTATGGGAAAACCATATCAAGCCTTGCGATTTGTGTATTGGTATCAAAGTATATATACACACATAAGTAAATTTTAGTTCAACATCATGCATAAGTATGTTTATAAGGGATTCAAATTTTTATACTATTTTGAGGCACAGTTTCAAAGTATATATACTAAGCAATCCTCTCTCCCTATCTCCCCTTCTTTCTTGTGTATATGAAAAGAAAGTATAATAAATATATTGAATCGGAAAACAAATAAAGGTTGAAGAATTCATTATGCAACGAGAAATTATTAATAGGAAGGTTATGCATGTAGCCATGTTTTCTACTTGAAATTACAAGAATATCTTGTGGAAAACAAATAGTATGTCCGTTGTATTTTAGTTGACCTCCTCTTGCATAGGTTATCTAGGTTAACCTTTGCTATTCAATTAGAGGTAGAGAGATAGAGAGAGAAAGAGAGAAAGAGATAGAGCAATTTAAGAGAGAGGTAGAGAGATAGCCATAGAGAGAAGAGAGAGAAACATAGGGAAAGAGACATCAACAATAAATCAAGATGAATGGGACAAGTTGGATAGAAGAGATAGATCTACTATTAGGTTGTCTTTCTAATTTAAACTTGATGAATGTTTTAATTCAAATCATTTCTACGAGTTTATGAGAAAAAATTATTGCATTATATCAAACTAAGTGTCTTGTAAATAAGTTATTTTTAAAAAGAAATTTGTATTCTTTAAATATTCATGAAGGAGAATTTGTAACCAAACATTTAAAAATTGCCTTCCATAGATGGAAAATTGTTCATTATAGGATACCATCCTTTTGTTTTGAAGCCTATTTATCTAGGATCAATATCCTTTCTTTGTTCTCTAGAACTGGGGGTGCAAAAGTTTCTTTGCATCATTTGGGTATACCACTCAATTATGTTGAATCTACAAAAAATGGAGATAGGAAGAGCTAGAACATTCACTAATTTATAAAGTTATTGTAAGTGGATGAACAACCAATACATGCAATATCAAGGACATGATCTTAGCTAAGAAATCTACTCAACCAAAACAACATTAGTTAGGGATTGCTACAATGCTTGACATATCTAAAGCATTTGACAAGTGTGATTCAAACTTCCTCCTAAAGACTCTATGAAAGTTTAGATTTAACAAACAGATGATTGATTTTCACCTCCTCATTCTCCATCACAATAAATATCCAAAAGGGTAAATAGTTGTAGAGGCTTAAGGCATAGAGATTCCCTTAGTTCCTAACTACTTATTATCATGGAAAAAACACTTCTAAGAGATAAAGCTTTCCACTAACAAGAAAGGAAAATCTATGGCCAGTCAATTGTAAATGGAGGAACTAGATACATAGGTTATCATTTACAGATTACATTATTTTCTATTCCATTCTTTGTCTTACTAAAAGAAACTAAATCAAAGCAATTCTTTATAGCTAATAACAGGATTCAAGGCAAATTAGGAAATGTCCCAAACCACAAAAAAAAAGATGATTCTTAATATCTAGGGATATAAAAAAATGAGACTACCAATGAATTAACTAGGATTTATGAATTAACAGGAGTAGAATATTGTCATTGTATATAGGTTGGCATTTGTTATTATTTATATACGTTATTAATAGAATTATATAATCAATGGTTTCATTTACTTGCTTGTATTTGAAAATAATATTTTGATTTGGCTACAAGTGATGAAGAAAAGAATACGAACATCATAACTCCATGCAAGAGCATTAACTTATTCTTTGGGAAACTCTCTGATGCGCCAATAGTCTTTTTAGAGTGTCATTTTGAAAACATAGGAAGAGAGAAACATGAGAAAAACATAGAGAGAGAGAGAGATCTCATGGAGAGAAGTGTGTGAGAGAGAAGGGGGGAGGGAGATGGAGATGAAGAGAGATAAAGAGAAATAGAAAGGAGAAAGGTAGAGAGAGAGAGAGAGAGAGATACTATTGTTTCCTATTAAATTATTACAAGGGCTTCCACCTATTATTAGATCAAAACCTCCAATTGAATTAATCATTTCATCAATTTACCCTTAAGATGTTATGTGGAGAGAGAGAGAGAGAGTTTCAATTTCAAGTAGAGAACATGCTACATGCATAACCTTCCTATGAATAATTATTTCCAAATTTTACCTTTACCCCATCACAATTGAAGAGACATTTCCTAAAAAATCATTACCCATCATGGGATTACAAACCTAAGCTTAAATGCACAAACATAGTGACAAAAACCGTTCCATTATGTGGTAGACTTGAGGTTACGATCAAGCATTCCAATGGAAAATCTTAAATTAAAGATCAAGCTATGGTACTCTTACAATGTAAGAAATGGAGCTTGGTATGTGTTGGTCCAAATCATCTACTCAAACTTTACTTACCACTATAGACCAACAACACACATCATTACATGGTGTCAATGTTCAAATGATGACCATGATTCAACAAATCAAAATAGATGCAAAAAATTAATGCAAATATTTTATATACTGAGCATTTGGTTGCCTGATTCGTGGTCTTCTTGATTGACTCCTTTGATTATGGATCTGGTTGCCTTTGTCCTCCTTGTTCTCAGCATTCACTGCTTGACCTGATTTGGAGCATTCACCTTTTTCAAATCCCAAGCCTTCTTTGTCATCAGAGCTCTTCCGACTATTAATCATCTCATCAAATTTTGTAGAGCTTATCTTGAATTTTTCTTCATAGTTCTTTGCCTTCTCCAAGTCTGATTTCAGGTTTACAACTTCTTGCTCAACCTTTGTGCAGTCTTCAGTTTTGTCTTTCAAACATTCCTCAATTCTTGCTTTTCCTTCATTTGCTAACCTCAAATTTTCACTATCCTCTTTATGTCTTTGTTTAAGCTTCTTGACTTGCTCTCTTAACTTTTTGAAGTATTCATTTGCTTCTGTGATATTCTCCTTTGAGTCCATGTTTTCTTCTTCAGAACTTTCTAGGTCTTCAAGAGCAATTTTGAGTTCTTCAATGTCAGTGGACAAATATTCTTCTTCTGAAGATTTGTTATCATTACAGGCCTTAGTCACTATTTAGGTTCAACTTTAGAAATTAAACACAGGTTTATTTGTTCTTCAACAGCTCTGTATCCTGTCACTTCACATTTTCTTTTATCACTAATGATCTAACACTCTTCTTGTACTTCATCATGCATTTCCTTTTCTTCAGTCTCTTCTTCTTCTCTAGTATGTACTTCCCCCTTTGTAGTATTTTTTTTTCTCTACAAGGGTACCCATCTAAATCTGATACATGTTCATTAACTTCTGACTACTTCTGTATGTTGTCATCAACCTTGACATTGGTACTTTCAACAATCTTCCCTAGTCTCTTGTTATAGCACTGGTAGGCTTTGCTCCAAGATGAATATCCAAGAAAAATACCTTCACCATACTTTGCATCATCCTTTGCAATTTCTTCCTTTCTTCTAATAAAACATTTGCTTCCAAAAATTTTGAAATACTTAGCAGTGGGAGTCTTTCCATACCATAGTTCAAAGGGAGTTCTTTCATTATTTTCTTTCACCTGTACTCTGTTTTGTGTGTAGACAACAGTCTAAATTGTTTCTTTCCAAAATATTTCCGGTAGATTTGATTCCTCTTATCATTTTCCTTGCAGCTTCTTGAACAGTCATGTTCTTTATTTCCATCACTCTATTCTGCTGTGGAGTTCTAGGATCAGATAGTTCTCTTTATCCCATGATTCTCATAGAACATATTAAACTTATTAGAAGTAAACTTTTCTCCTCTGTCAAACCTCAAACATTTGATCTTCATATCCAACTCATTTTCAACCATTTCTTTAAAAGCTTTAAACCCATCTAAGGCTTCTGATTTTTCTTTAAGAAAAGTAACACAAGTCATTTAGAATAATCATCAATGAAGAACATAAAATACCTGTCATCATGGAAACTTCTTACTCTTGTGGGACCACAAAGGTTTGTATGAACCACTTGAACACTTCATTAGAGGATTTTTCTTCATCTTGTAAGCTTCCTCTTGCTTGCTTTTCATCTTGACACTCCTTGCAGATGATACTGTTAGGTTTTGTAATCTCTGGCATATCTTTCACAACTTGAGCTGAACTTATTCTTACTAGATCGTCAAGATTGATATACACAATCTCCTATGTCAAAGCCAACTTTCACTGATCTAAGTCATAGAGTAATAAATATCACCTTCTTTGAGATGATAAAGGTTTCCTTATGTCCTCTTTCTAGCAGCTATCATAGCTTCGAATTTCTCTCTGATTTCAAAAACATCATCCTAAAATACAAGACTGTATCCTTTTTTGCACAATTGTCCAACACTAAGAGATTTTGCCTTAAACTTTCAACATAAAGAACTATTAGGAATTGCATGCAGAAGATATCAATTAAATGCAAATAAAGATTAAATAGAGGAATGAAAAATACACAGAAATAATAACAGCGAGAAACAATTTTAAACGTGGTTCACCCAAACTCGGGCTACATCCACCAACAGAGAGTCCAATATTATTATCCAGCAAATCAAACCGATTACAACCAGCAATCCTTGCAACTCAATACCGATGCAAATGCTACAATACAATATCCACAGAAACCCCAACCTTGAGCCATTTTTATCAAGACTTATGTCAATTACAAAATAGGTTTTTTTATGTCGGCCAATAGAAAAATAACTCCTGATGCCCTTATAAAATAATAAAATTTGTTTGAGGTTTCGAGGGTGCTGCCCTTGAGCCCCTGCAAGAGCGGTGCCCCTTGACCTCGCCCTGCCCCCAAACCCCTGTTAAATAATTTGGGGGGGAATCACACCGATAAAAGTGGGGAAATTTTAACTTCCGAGTCTAATTAGGCTCCATATAACAACAATCTCCCACTTGGAGACTGATCAGACTCCACACCATATCAAGAACATCATTAGTACGTTGTTTTCCATTGAGACTGATTGATTCTCTTCCACATATCTTAGTAGTACAGTTATCTCCAAATTTAACTAATCCTTCATCACATTCCTCAAAATTAATAAACTTACTTCTATCACCAGTGATATGATTTGAGCAACTACTATCAATAACCCAATAATTCTTTTCTTGAAAAGTATCTTCACTATCAAGACTTACCTTTGTATCAAAACATCCTTCAGCACCACAAATGACATCCTTTGAATTAGTGAGCAAGCAGTCATCATCTTCATTGTCATCAACATCATAATAGGTTCTCATAGACATTTTTCTTTTATTTTCTTCTTTCTTACTTCTCAAATTTCTCTTTGGACATCTAGATGCATAATGACCAATTTCGCCACACTTGAAACACTTGAGAGGCAACTTATCCATGTGCATCATCCCAAATCTACCTTAAGTTGTTAGGCTTTCTTCCAAGGAACCTTGCTCTGATACCAATTGTTGTAGGCACAAGACAAATGAGAGGGGGGGAGGGGTAAATTAGTTGTATTAAAAACTTTAACTCCTCTTAAACAAGGTCACATTCACATTCACTTACTTTAATTCATTAATCTATTACGAAGATTAAACATGAAGTGCAGAAACAAAACTTAAACACATCAACACCATATACACATGAACACCAGATTTTTACGTGGAAAACCCTAAAAGGAAAAAACCACGGTGAGTGTTAGCTCACAATATAATGTAGTAACAATACTGAATATCAAAAGAGGCTCACTATCCAAAAAAGTGCTCACTACAAATAGGGCTCATTGCCATTAGGTCTGTCGTGGGGTGGCTCACTGTTGAGGGTTGGCTCACTACCATGAACTGATATAATAGCATCTACAACATGCTTGAGTTTAGTTCCATTGATGCACAATACAAATCACCTTCGCTGCCCTTACAACACACACACTCTTATTTGTGCATCTTCACGTCCCCCACACAAACACACGAATTCATTACATATATTTATACCAATCATCAACCTTGGAACACACATCAAGGTCAGCAATACAATTTACAACCTTTGGAACAATCTCCAAAGTCGGCAAACATACATAATTCAAATTAGGTCTAGACCTAGACAAACTTGCATAGCAAATGAATGAAAGAAGAACACTTCACGGCTTAGCTCGGACCCAAATATATCTTCACATGCATCTACAATCCGCGAACCACATCTGCAAAGAGTGTTAGCATCCAAGTCGGCCTAACTTGTGCAAACACCAAGAATGCTTAAACACACGGTTCCAAGAGCTCAATCATTGCTTGCAGATCAAGCACAAGCCTTTACCACGATCTAGAGACATCCACGAACAACATAAAATCACCTAGGAGCTGACAAATCTATCCACAACAGATCTCACTTGAAGACAACAAATATCACTTGAAGTCAGATCACAGACTACTCACAACAAACACTGTAGAACTCTGTTAATCAATAACTTGCTTTCCGAAGCACCAAATCACAAATCCTTCGGAATAAAGATAGTTAAAGACCTTATAAACATAAGTCCAGAACCACAAGATCAAAAAATAAACTGCAGAGAAATGCGGAGCAAAACACTTTCTCCCTGTCACACTACAAATGTTGCTAGGCACAATCTTGAAACTAGTGAATAGAACTTTTACTACACAACGACCTAGACCACCAAATTCTAGATTTAGCATCTTCAAACACTTCTCTAAAACATATCCAAATCTCACACTCCGGTCTTCAACATAGAAGAAATGCGGAGCAAAAGCTCAAACAGTATCCTATAAGTTAGAATACATCTTCACAACTCTAACTTCAGTATGAATAAAATTTTCTCAAAAGCACTTGGATATTTGATATCAGGAACATATTCTTATCATCTTCAACACTTATACAACACAATACAAAGCAACTAACTCATCAGAATCAAGTAACAAAACAAGAGCACAGTTGACACTAATGACAACACAAACATGTTGACATCAATGACAACACCGGTTAGCACATACTTGCAACACAATCCACTGTTGCAAGTAGTCACTCCTAGAGATATCCCTCTCACTTTTCCAGGCCTATTATCACATTTGCACCAGGCCAAGAGAAGCTCTATTGAACTCGAGCTTCTCCTTTGTGACTACCTTTGTGAGTGTATCAGCTAGATTCACACTAGTATGCATCTTTTCCAATTTCAGCTTGCCCTCTTCAAGAACACTTAAAATGAAGTGATCTCAGCTCAATATGCTTTGTTCGATTGTGAAATGATGCATTTTTGGTTAGATGAATGGCACTGTTGTCACTAAATAGAGTGAAAACATGTTTACAACCTAATTCACCCAATAAACACTGCAACCATAACATTTCCTTAGCACCTTTGATGAGGGCAATGTATTTCGCTTCGTTAGTTGAGAGTGCAACCACTTGTTGCAATCTAGAAACCCAATTGATCGCTACCCCAACAAATGTGAAAACATAACTAGTAGTTGACCTCCTTTTGTCCAAGTCACCAGCCATATCGGGATCAACAAAACGTTGTAGTTGTGCATCATTTCCTCCAAATCTCAAAACATAATCGGAAGTGCCCTTGAGGTATCTTATAATCCACTGTGTTGCATCCCAATGAGCCTTACTAGATTGCTCATGTATCGGCTAACTACTCCCACTGGATGAGCAATGTCCGATTGTGTGCATACCATCGCATACATGAGGCTCCCAACAACAAATGAGTAAGTCATTCCTTTCATATACTCTTTCTTCTTGTGTCTTGGGACACATCTTGGAGGATAGCTGGAAATGATCAGCAAGAGGCATGCTTACAGCCTTTGCACCCTTCATATTAAACCTCTCCAAGACCTTATCAATGTGTTTTTCTTGTGACAATTTGATTTTTGTTTTCTGCCTATCCCTAATCATTGTCATGCCAAGAATCCTCTGTGCTACCCCCAAATCATTCATCACAAACTTGTTAGCCAATTTTTGTTTCAAATTTCTAACAACATTCATACTAGTGCCGGTTACTAGCATATCATCAACATACAACAATAACAAAACAAACTCACCATTCTCCAAAATGTTGTAATACACACACAAATCAGAGTCACACCTGGTAAACTGTTGCTAAGCCATGAAGGAATTGAACTTGAGGTACCATTGTCGCGGGGCTTGTTTCAGCCCATACAAACTTCTCTTCAATTTGCACACTAAATTTTCATGTCCTTTTTCAAAACCTTTTGGTTGTTGCATATACAATTCTTCATCTAAGTCACCATAAAGAAATGTCGTCTTCACATCAAGCTGCTCCAACTCAAGGTCATAGACAGTTGCTAGACCCAAGATTATCCAGGTGGTTGTCATCTTCACAACGGGTGAACAAATTTCATTAAAATCTACACCCTTCTCCTAGTCATATCCTTTGACCACTAATCTAGCCCTGTACCATTTCCTACCACCATCTTCTTCCTTCAATTTATAAACCCACCTATTTTTCAAAGCTCTCTGATTTGGCGAAAGATGTAGCAAATCCCCTGTATGATTTGCCATCAACGAATCCATTTCTTCTCTCATGGCAGCCATCCATTTCTCACTATCTTTGTCATGACAAGCATCTCTTAATGTTGCATGTTCGACTTGATCCGAAATGAGCAAATGTTAAACAAAACCATCATATTTAGACGAAGGTCTATGCTCCCTGGTGGACCTCCTCAATTGAGGAAATGCCTCTTGCAAAATACCTTGTTCCTGCAAATTACCCTGTTCAACATTGGGTTCGTTCAAGTTTTTAATTGACATTTCATTGAGCTGTGAACTCATAAGTGTTGGCGATTTAATAGCATTGGGCAGCAGACTTTGTCCATAAGGCTGCGTAGAACAATAAGTGGGCAGCGTAGAGCTAGATGTGGGTTGCGTAGAACAATAAGAAGGTTGTGTAGGATATGAAAACAACTACGTGGCATTTGTAAAGGGGGGTGCAACACTTACATTTGGTTGCGGACATGCATTTGAAGGCAAATTTAATACATTGTGTGGTAGACTAGAACTAGAAGTAATACCTGGCAGCAGAGATGTATTGTCTTGAGGCTATTGTAAAGTTACATTCGGTGGCATAGAGATATTACTTTCCAATGTTCCCTGGCAGATTTTGTTGTGAATTATGTGCCACATTTGGATGTGAGAACTATGAAAGTTTATGAAATACCTCACTTCCATTGGAGATGTCATCTAGTGGCACAAACTCTTTCACTAATGTCCCTTGTTCTTATAGAGTAGACATTATTTTCTCATTGAAGATTACATCCCTGCTGCTAGTGACTTGTTTCGCAGCGAGATCCCATAGCCGATAACCATATTTTTCATCAACATATCCGACAAAAATGCATCTTTTGGACTTGACATCCAACTTCGTTCTTTTCTCTTATGGAATGTTAACAAATGCTTCACACCACACCCCCAAGTGATTGTAAGAAATTCTTCTTCCCAACCACTTCTTCAGAATCTCAAAGTCCAACCGAGATGATGGGCCAAGGTTGATCAAATACATAGTTGTATTAAGTGCTTTTGCCCAAAGTTCTTTACCCAAGCCTGCATTAAATAGCATGCTACAAGCTCTCTCCAAGATTGTTCGATTCAACCTCTCAGTTGCACCATTCTCTTGAGGGGTGAAAGGGACAATCTTTATCCGTTGTATACCATTATTTGCACAAAAGTTATCAAACTCCAAGGAACAAAAATTCCCCACCGTTATCCATTTTAAAGCTTTTAATTTTATGATCGGTTGATTTTCAACTAATGCTTTAAAATTTTTGAACATGCCAAATACTTCAGATTTGCGTTTCAACATATACACCCAAACTTTTAGTGCAATCGTCAAGAAAAATAACAAAATAATTAGACCCGCCAATAGATGTTACCTTCGTAAGACCAAATACATTGGAGTGCACTAACTCCAACGGTCTTGCCTTCTTGTCATGTGCCAAGGTGGAGAAGCTAATCCTCTTTTGTTTGCCAAAAATACAATGTTCACTCACACAAGTCTAAATCAACATATTTCAAACTTGGAAGTTGACTCCTTTTGAGCAAAATTTCAAGGCCCTTCTTGCTCATATGCCTAAGCTTCTTGTGCCAAAGCTCCATCCTGCTGTCCACAACCGCCATCGTAGCTCCCACGTTAGCGTGTCTCTATAGCACATACAAAGTGCCCAATTTGTTGCCTCTCGCAATTACCAAGGCTCCTTTGGTTACCTTCCAAGTGTTTGACTCAAAAGTGATGCTACATCCATGAGCATCTAGTTGTCTCGCAGAAATCAAATTCCTCGAGTTAAGGAATGTGTCACATCCTGTAGCAACCAATTATTTCCATTTTTAATTTTATCATCACATCTCCTTTACCCACAATGTCACATGGTTCATTGTCACCAAGGCAGACCTTACCAAGTTTGCCTTCTTTGAATAATTGTGAAAATTTCCTGGCATGGAGTGGCATGAAAAGAAGCACTGGAATCCAACACCCACACATCAGCTATAGTTTCACATGTAGACAAAATTAATCCACCTGCATCCTCTTCATATGTAGTATTTACTTCATTTTCCTTTGGCTAATTCTCAACCTTTATAGATGACCAGCGATTTTTTTGAGGTGGCCTAGATTGCCACAATACCAACAACCACTATTTCTACCTCTCTACTTCAATCTTCTGCTGGACTTTGATCTTCCTCTATGATTATGCCTTGCTCTTTCTTGTGATCTCCCCCTATTGCTGAGAAACAAAGCCTCTCCGGGTGAGTTACCATGATGTTTTCTTCTCATATATTCATTGAGAAGAGTTGCAGCAACATCATCAAATTTTAACATCCCTTCCTTGTTATCGAATCCTTTTCTTCTAGATACCGAATTACTAATTGTCATAACCAACTATAAAAAAGAGAGCACAAAAGAAGATGGCTCCGATTTCTCCTTCAAAGTTAATCTCGACAGAAATTAGTTGGCTGATTATGGTATTGAATTCATTCAAATGATTGGAAACACCGTTGCCTTCATCTTCAAATTAAACAATTTCTTCATCAAGAAAACCCTATTAGTTGCGCAAGCCCTCTCATACATATCGCACAACCAATCCCATATATCCTTTGTTGTTTTCTTTGTTACAACATTAAACAAGACATTGCTGGATAGGGAAAGGATAATCGTTGCTACAACCTTCTTGTCCAAAATATCTCAATCATCATCGAACATTTTTACAGGCTTCTTCGTCTTTCCCTCTAACGCAATTGAGAGATCATTTTGGATTAGGAGAGCTCGAAATTGTAGCTTCCATATCTCTGCTTAATTTCTCCACAACTTCTCCCGAGCTCTGAGACCAGTTGTTGAGTATAAAGAGTAGTTAGAAGATTAAACTAATTGAACATAACAGCAAACAATAAAAGAGCAAGCACTAAACAATCACACAATGACAACATGAATTACGTGGTTCACCATTAATGGCTACATCCACGGGAAAAGCAGGGGAAACTCTGTTTTATTATCTTCACAGCAGCGTATACAATAGTTTTTCATCAGTCTTATCTCATGAGAAATGAAGTCTCATTTTACAGACACAAGGAACAACGAATAGAGAAAAGAGCAGAATGTGAAGGGATGCAGGTCAAAAAGACCGTTGGACTTCACCAATTAACACAACTATGTTAACGAAATTATATCATTCACCATTGAGATGCTTGAAGAAGTATCAACTGTGATGGCAGGTCTTATTTTGGTAAATAAAAATACATAAAATGTATTTGTGAAAAGACTTTGAAGCCTTTTGCTTTAGCAACTTGAAGCTCAGATTCCACAGTTCCTTGACAGCTTCCTCCTTGCCCGTGCTATAATGAGAAGCTTTAGAGCAAAATTTAAACACTCATGAAGGCGTCAATGATAAAGGATTTTGATCAAACACTATTGCAAATGTATTTGCATGATGTGAAAACATATACAAGGAAAGTGAACATACAATGCACAAAGTTGTAGCGTATGAACATAATGGATTTGCTGAAAAAACTTTAGGATATTCAAGCAAATGCTCTGCATAGCTCTTTGCCAATGTCCTCCATCTTGTTTACTAAAATGAAGACATTGAAATGGGCTATGAACATCTAGTGAAGCATTAACGGTGAAGGAATTCCATTACATGCTGTAGCTGCAATACCTTCCAATAGATATATATAAGCAAAATGTGGAAGTAGAGACAAGGCCGGTAAATTGTTTGACAAAATGATTCAAAAATTGTGCATATATAAATTTAGCAAGCAAACTATCTGACAGAATGTCTCTGAATCCTCATCTACAGAAACAAGGTTGCAAACTGTGTGACAGAATGTCTTAACATTAAGCCACAAATTATGCAAATAAAAATGTCTAACAGGCCATGTTGAAAGTTGCTTCTGTTCTTGATAATGTTTTTGATTGTCCACAAAGGCATTTCTGCAAGTTGTGATAAACTAGAGATCATCGACCCTTCTATTACTTAATTTTACTATATAGTGGAATAGAGCATATCGTCTTTGCGAGACTTGCTTAAATAATTATAGCCCTTTTTGTGTTAATTGAAACTACTCAAAGGATCCAGTTGAAGTTGGATAAGTATCAATGCACATGAACACCTTGACCAAACATGAGAATTATCTGTTAATTTTCGATATCTTGTTGGGAGATCATACATTGTCAACGATTCAGAATGAAGAAAGCAAACAAAATACTTTGTCATCTAATTCTACAAAACAAGTCACAACTTCTGATGATGAAAGATCAAATTATCATCAATATACCAAATTAGATGTTAAATCTTTTGAGTAACAATCATCATCTGCTAATTATTCCATAAGTTCCCCACAATATTTAAGACCTTCAATACCTAACCTCCATAAATCATGTCAAAAGTAAAGGTGGGAGTCACTATCTTACATTGTTGTCAAGAGAACTAGAGAATCAAGATGCAGAGACTACAGTCATGAACTGTTTGATGAATGCTTTGAAGAAATGTTCACCTATGTCTAGTGCATGCAAAATGTTTTAGAAAATGTCTCAGAAATCAACACCTACAATTTTTGCACATGAATTGTTTGCCATGATGATCATATAACTGTCAAAGTTATTTAGCTTGTAATATTTAATGAGCTTGAATTGCACGCTCATTTCGACTTCTAATTTGTATCCCAAATATTTGTAAAGTTATAAAAGAGTTAGGCAATTATACAGGAAAGTTGAATAATTTCACTTATTTATTCTAAAGCCATCGTACAAGACTTTTGTCTTTCTACATAAAATCATAAAGGGATTGTAACGGAGACTTTGTGCTCTCATTTTTGGAACGAATGAAGAATATGCAAAACTCTGTGCCTCTGAGTTTTCATTGGTTTTTATGCCGCTCTTAAATTCAATACGAGATCCATTCCTCCTGCTTTCCTTGTCTCTTTATGTAGATTGCAAACTGTTAAGTCTTCATTCAACATTAATGGTATATATATATATATTAAACTATGTTCGCAATTTAATTCTGCACACTCTTTTCTTTTCCCCTTGTTTTTCCTATTTGTGCCTGAGAAAACCTGATTGTTTTCTATGTTAAGTCTACCTAGGATTTCTTCGTGTTTCTCCTTTCTGTCTTTTCTTAATTTTATGCTACTTTCCAATAAAAAGCACACAAAAACCCATTGACACCCCCATCATACGAGATAGCTGCCCCTCTCAAGCACAGAAGAAAAATGTTTTTTTAATGACAATTCCTCCAGCTGTTACAACACCTATCGCTGCCCATTGGATGAGTCACATTATTTTTTACAAAAACCACAGCACCAAGTTTACTTGCTACCATATCTAAACTGTTGATGTAAAAACTACTACACAATTTTAATCCATAAGCTATCAAATTTACTTTATCAAACATTTAGAGAGCTTATTTTGCTTGTTTGCCTCTCTTTAAAGTTTAGGGAGTTGTGGATATTATGGATAACAAATTTGGAGATATTAATTTGGTTTTACATCTCTAAATGCACAGTACCCTAGTCTTAATCTATTATCTTAAGAGGTCCTTGGTCAAAAAGAGTGGTAAGCCACCATAAGGAGTAATTAGTGACAAAATATAGGGTTTATCCTTGTGCATATGGTATAGCTAAGCTGTGTGACTCTATTCTTTTCATTTCTCTTTATAATTGTCTTGTGAGATCTCAAGGACTACCCTCCCTGGTTTGCAGAACCAAAAGTGTAGAGGAGTGACCACTACTATCAATTGGCCCAAACTTCTTCTAATTTGATCATAAATTGCAATCTAAATGTCTATAGTTGACTTTACTTCCCTGGGTTAGTCTTTAGATGGTGTGGTATGGAGCACCAACATGACTTTTACTCTAATCTATTTCTTACAATAAAACAAATCATATATTACATTAATTTTATTATAATATTTCAAAAGTAAAATGCTATGCTATGGGAAGCAATCAAATTTAACTAGGAATAGACATTTGTTCAAAATGAAATGAAAGAAAATCTAATCTACCCTCGACTAAGAAAAGGAAAACTTCCTCCTTACTATCAAAGAGCCCTCATAGATACTCTACTAGGAAAAAGTGCGACAAGACCCTACCTCAATCCAAGCAAGTAAATCTTTTGCCAATGCACAGATGACAAGAAGGAATATATGACCCGAATGATGGAGGACTGCACAAGTCTACAAAAAAGACCAGCTACAAGATTCCACTCAAATGACTAAAGGTTAGTTGAAGAGAGTATGAAAGTCAAAAGCACAGTAGTGTGAGAATTTGGTTTTAATCCAACAACACAAGGGTGCAAAAATCATGTGTTGTGAAATACAAAAAGGGGTGCGTGTCAATAGACAGCTAAGGAAAGGGTGAACAAATCATTTTATGGTTGTTGAGAGGACCTCTGTGGCTAACTCCAACAGTCATTATACAAAAAACCCAGTCAGATCGTATGTTTTTTGAAAAACCCGTGGTGCAGCCTAAAGGCGGCGTTGCAGCTTTTAAAAAAAAACCAATGGTTCCAGCATGAAGTAAGCCCTGGGCCCATGAAAAGTGAAACATGGAGCGGAAAGAGAATCAAACTTGTCTAAGGCATGAGGAAATGTTGCTCTTGCACTGCTTGGTTGAATTTAACCTACTAGGGTCGAAGAGTAGTATTATAAGTACCAGGAGGTTTTTTGGTATCACAGTTACTTTTTTGGAAATCTAGATTCATATGGGAGGAAAAAAAAACCTGAGAATGTAAAGTCCAATTCTGTAGAAGTACTTATGCATATAGACACGTGTGCATAAAAATAATACAACATTAATATATGTACAAATTTAATTGCGGGGCTGAGCAAAGTAAGGAAACAGGGGTGTGGATTTGCTGAGCAGTGAGAATTGACAGTTTAATTTGTAACAAAAAATATAAATAAATTCAGATCAGATCATACCAATTTAGTATCCTAAAAAAGTTGAATCCCACAAGGTTTAGTGATCGACTGTTTTATATTGATCCTTGGCTTTTCTTCCAAAAATGTGAGTGCTAATGAGCTGGGAAAAGTCGGAACCCCTAAAAACCATAATCTACTCAGCACAAACTCATATGATAGATGCCTGCCAGTCTTGGCTTTCATTCTACTTATAAATTTATAATAAAGATGGAAACCTACCTGTTTAATGATCTGAAACCATTTGATACAGATATCTTCTTGCTTCGAACTTTTGTCTGCTGGTTAGCAAAAAAAGAAACCATGATGACTAAACGTGCAGCCATCTAAGAAGCAATGGAAGGGAGTGTAGAGGGAAAACTTGTTATAACATCTATTGTTATCATTGTATACATAATCATAAATAAAACAACCATAAGGAATATTATGCACAGATGTCATGTTTTCAGTGAATTTCATTTTAGATTTATAATGGGTTGATAAGGTCACATAGAATTGGATCCTTGCATTGAATTGTCATACTACTCATACATACCATCAACCTTCCAACATATGGCAGCAGGATTGTCCCACTCAGAGTTCGCCATCCATGAGTGGGGCCTGAATACCACTGGAGACCATTTGCATCACTGCAGATACCTATGAAGGCATTCCCAATTCCATTACACAATGCAGACATTTCCACTTCCATTATAGTATGGTGTATTCATTCATGAATACAAAACTGATTCTAGTAAATCAAGTTTTCCCTGGCATGGAAACAAAAATCTCCAAGAACCAATTTCAGTTTTGGGAGAAAGGGAAAAGGATGCCACTAGAAAATGGCAGGAAAAGTCTATAAAATTTCCATAAGAATTCATCTGAATCATAGTTCAGATTCAAGTTCATTTAGTGATTATTGTTATGGAATGCTGCTGTACCAAGAGGTTGTCGTTCAGATTCAAGTTGGCTTATTGATAATCATTTAATATTACAGGAAACAAATATCAATACTGGATTATTTTGGATTGTTGAATCCACCAAAAAGTAAAACATAGGTATATTACTATATTCTCTATTTAGTATTTCATATATTGTTTGTTCAGTACATGTGGTATACATTCTGTCTGTAGTCATGTTACTTTGAATCAGTTCGCTACAGTGCCTGAAGAATCTCTTAAAAAAAAAGCATTTGAGTAACTAAATAAAACAAAATTACCAATGAAATATGAAACCAAAAAGCATAAGGCATTACAGAAGTACACATCCAAGCTATAAAAGTACAAACCCAAATAAGATAAGAATAAAGCAAAAACCTGTAGTCAGCCTCAGAGCCTGGAGGGACCCATAATTATTAGATAGTGTCTACCAAGAGGCACATTTTACACACATCAACATGGAGTTTTGGGAAAGGCTGGATGCACAGGGAACATTGATGGCATAAAGTTTTATAGCTATGTAACTCCTAATATATATATTATATAATAATGGATGCACCAAACAATAAAATCAAACTTTTCTTATAAGGTAGCACATTAAAGACTTAGAAAATTAGTTAAGTACAAGTCAATTGTCTCTATGGACTACGACAATGAAGGAGCTAGGAAAAATTTATCACCATCCCATCATCTTAACTTGGATCTGATATTTGCTTAGAGATATCTAGATGACTTAAGGTGGAAATCCTTCCACAATATAAGAGTAAGGACAGGGATTGGCACTTCAAGAATTTTGGATAATCCTCACTACATATCAGATCCAAGTTATGATGGATCTGTGCTAGTTAAATATTAGAGTGGAGGAGATAAGTACCGAAAGCATGAATTATCAAATGTGAATCACTCCTTGGGGAGATAAACGTAAACCTTGGTAAAAATTAAGTTCACTTTTCATATTAGGAGATGAACACCTCTTCAGAATTAAGCAAATACTCATCAACTATGAGGCAGCAAAATATAGAAACCTATATTGCACAGGGAAAAAAGATACAGAAAAAATAGTGATACCTCACTGATATAGAAAATCTGCCAGCCATCTGTACTGTACCACAAACTTAGAACAATTATGCTCCTTGAAAGTAATGGAGTGAAGCGGAGAGAGCCAATTCTCAATACAATAGATCATTTGCAAAAGTGCAAATCATATTTAAGACCATATCTGAATAATATTTGTTGGAGAAACCTAACACTTAGAAATAATACAAAAGCAAATGCAATTGATGCATATCTCAGGTTTTGTAATGACATGATCCTCTGAATGAAATAATCCACATGCAGTGGTACTATTCAAATTGTTAACATATACATTCTGGCCTGAAACTAATATATCATTATTTGTTTTATCATTTCCATAGGAAAGTATTAACTTCAGTAGAACAAAGAACTACTACTGCAGTTGATGTCCAAAGCTAAAACAACATGCAACCCATAATCCATCCTATATTGAACCTCACTTTAGCTCTGTGAGCATGTGAAAAGCTCTAAAATACCACAACAATTCAACCAGGAGGTCCGTGATTCCCTTTGCAACAAGGTAGCATTCTGAAAACAGAGTACAAAAAAAATATTCCAAGATAAATTAATAAATCTTTGACTCGGAATTAGAACTCAGCAAAACTTGCATGAACACACCCCATAATAAACCCTGATCAAAGAATTACAAACCTCATTTTCTCCATTTTGAGGATGCAATTTTGGATCGGATGTCTCCTTGGAGTTAACCGAAGTGCCTTGTGTACGAGATGACCCCATGTCCTCTCTGCTGGCTTCTCCCCCAGTTGAGGCCATATCTAGAAAGGATTCTCTGCCGTTAGAAGCTACATCTCCATGGACATCTCTGCCATGAGAAACCTCATCTCCACTGCCTTCTCTGCTGCTTGAGACCACATGTCTGCTGCCTGTTCCACTGGTTGACACCAAATCACCACTGGCTTCTCTGCTGGTTGAGCCCACATCTTCGCTGGCTTCCCCAGTTGATATCACATCTCTGATAGCTTCCCCGGTTGGGATCACAGCTCTCCTTGCTAACCCGGCAGTTGAAACCAAATCTCCACTGATTGAGATCAAATCTTCTCTGGCTTCTCCAGCAATTGAGATACCTTGTGTATCCCTCATATTGATGGATTCCAACCCGAGCAAAGGCACATCCATTGCTTTTACAATATTTTCCTCCACTTTAGGGATTGCTTCCCTTTCTTTACTATCGGTACCTGAAGAAATTAGAATCGATCCTTCGATGTTTTCACAGTTACTAACTGATTCACTCAATTCCTCCACTAGCACGACACAATTGTCACTGACAACTTCACCCGGAATCTGAATAATCTTATCATTTATGAAACCCTTAATAACATCTGGGGATAGGGAACTTTCTTTTTCGTCTTCTTCTTGTTGAACCTTGGAAAGTTGTGAATCAGCAGATTCCGTCTCACTGCTTAAATCCTGAAATAGGGTTTCTGAAATATCTTCTGATACGCCCTCTTTATCTTCAGACATGAAAGTAGTCCCGTCAAAAGAAGTCTGATCTGGAAACATCTGCGAGCTTATGCTTTGAGAGGATCCAGGTGACTCCACAGAACCCAAGCTCTGAATAGAGTCATTGGTATCAAATACTGCCAAGGTAGATGCAATATCAAGTTTACTTTCATCGCCATCACTGCTCTCTAATTCCGGAGACGGGCTTCTCACGTCAACTTGTGTGATATCCTTGGGAGAATTGTCATGTACATCAGTAGTTTGATTTGATTCATTCTCATTATGTACCTGTTTACAGGACGAAACCTCACTTTCATCATCGACACCACTCCGAAAACTAAAACCTACTAAGCCCACATCTATTCTCGGCTCAATCCCACTTGAGTAGATTTCATCTCCATCAATAGTTCCCTTTAGATGGCCTTCTTCTTTATCATTCAATGCCCCAGAGATTACAACCTCAGGTTCATTTCGACTTCCCTCCCCATTCTCTGGGACTGCTAAACTGGTAGTAAGTTTGATCGCAAAACCTGATGTTGTGGGTTGATTTCTCCTTCCCTCACCATGAACTGGAGATCCACCCTCGTTCTCCTCCTCTCCTTCATTGGTTTGAACAGATGTTGTGGGTGTGACTGCATCGTCTTCATTCACATGCTCATGCTCATGCTCATTCTCGTTCCCTACAAATCAAAAGACAAAAATATAATACAAGCGCACTCACAGACATCTAAATTGCACCAACCAACCCACCACATCAAGAAATCATTGATAGGAAATCATAAAAGGACATGATAAAAAATTGTATTCATTAAAGGAAATCATTGATAAAAAAAACAAAGGCAAAGCAACCCATGTAAAGCAATGTTACCGACCAAGCCATCAAAGCCCAATGATACCACAAACTCAAATCGCAAGTCGTCAACGCAATAAACAATTGTACATGCAAAAAATGGGAAGAAACAAAGTAAAAAAGTACCTGAATCTTCTTGCAAAGTTTGAGATGGAGTTTGTACGTGCAGACCTATCTCCTTCTCCTTCTTCTTTTTAGCAGCCTTTCGTCTTTTGGCACCTGAAGGCATCTTTCTTTCAATAAAACAAAACCTGACTGGATTTGTAGCTCCACCGGACTGTTGAATGAATTGCAGGATTAAATCTTCAGTATCTTGGGCATGTGGGTTCTGATTCACCTTATTCCGCCCAAACTTCAGTTTGATTCAACAGCCCCCGACTGCAGATAAACGAGGGCCCAATATTGCCTATGGAAATCCCGTCTGGGCTCCACCCATTTTAGATGACAAGTTTTGGATTTGAGATCCCGAAAACCAAATTTATGTCCCAAAAAAGGGAAGCTCAAAAGGCCCTAAAAAAATAAATAGAAAAGGAAGACAAATACATATGCAAACTCTTATGTTCACAAGGATCTAAGTACAAATACATAACATCAAACCTGAAATGATTAATTGCTAAAATGATTAATTGTAAGGGAAAACAAGGCCCAGTTGTGAGTACAAATGATTAATTGCTAAAATGATTAATTGTAAGGGAAAACAAGGGCCAGTTGTGAGTACAAATGATTAATTGCTAAAATGATTAATTGTAAGGGGAAAACAAGGGCCATTGTGAGTACCTGCAGTGTAGTGTTTTAATAATAATATGTGTTTTGTAGTTGAAATTAGTTTCTTAGATTAAATATTTGTTTAATATTGTTAAGGAAATGATTTATTAGTAAATAGTCTTGATTAATTGATTCATTGATTTATAGGGATGGAAGCACGTTATGGGCTAAATTTATATGTTTCTATGTTATACAACATGTCGATTAGCCGACGTGGGCAAATCTTCATAGTTTTGAAGTTACGAAGATTATCGGTTTTGCCGATGTAATACTCATGAAGTTTGGGAGTTGTAAATTCTTCCGACTTGACGATATGATTTATTTTCCTTCCTTTGAAAGCTTTTTACTTTTTGTGTATATGTATAGACAAATTGCATTCCAATTAGCTAAATTAATTGTAACATACACCCCTGGTATATGTTTGGCTCTGTGTATTTTTTTGTTTTTCTAATGGTTTTGGGTTTAAGTTTTCATTGCATGTTTTTGCATATATTGATATTGCATTTACAGCATAGAATACAAAGCATATATCGAAAACCTAGAAAATATACAATGAATTTGCATAAACAAATGATGACCCAGATCATAAAAAGTGCTAAAACTAATTATAGTGACATACCCATGAAAGAATCTTCAACTTGTTATATTGCCAAAACTGGACCAACATACATTGTCATATAGAAATCACCAAGAAATGGTCACAATGAGGTTTCTTGTTGAAAATGAGATTGCAGCAGCAACTTATGATACTAGACGCCCAGAATGGAAGAGTTAGAAGCCAAGAAATGGAGTGTAAATGTCTCCCAAAGACCCACGTCTACTCCCAGCAATAGTACAGCTTGTCTGAAGGTACAAATCAACAGCAAATATACAAATTTCAGAGCTTAATCTTCTCAGACCTGATCAGAATATGGCTACAGGTGGTAGACAACTGTTATCAGCTGCTCCTAGTGCCAAATACCCTCAAATCGAACCTCCAAAGTCTCTGCAAATAGTATGGCTTCTTGTGCACAAGTACGCCAGCCTTGGGGTTGTACGGCCCAGCAATAATCCTCACCAATAGCTTCAATCTCTTCAAAATAAACTCAGAATCTCTGCACAAATTGATCTCCACAAACCAACAACAAAGATCTTCAAAAACAACCCAAAATGCTACCAAAATGTATCAATTGTATGCACAAATGAGACCTCTGTGTGAAGCCTCCTCAAATCCTCTCCTGATATGATCTCTCACGCACAAGGAAAGGGACCAATGCTAGGGTTTCCATCCCAACATAGCCAACTGAAACCCTAGAGCCAAGCTCCAAAAGCCAAAGCACAAGAAACTCACAAGTGAGAGCAAAATCCAATAATCTTCGCATAACAAATGAAGTTCTTTTTGGTCCTTTTGTTGCTCTCTTTCCCAACGCCCAAGAGGGAATAATTTTCAATTATTTTAAATTATGTCTCAACCGCTTATCACTCCACGAGGGGCGCCCATCTCTAGGAAGCCAACTTTAAATTATAACATCACTTTATAAAATAACTTAACTCTATAACTTAAAGTCACTTTGGGGTCTCATAAAATCATATAATTTAAATATTTAATTTGACTTATATTATATTGATTTGAACTCTAGTCACATTGAGACCAAGAATTATATGCAAACCTTCACCTCCACCACTGCCCTGCTAAAAATGGCAAGTGCCCGACACCTGACTTACTATAAATAACAAGTCCCCTGAAATGACCCCCTAAACATCTCCATTAGGCTGTGAGAGTCTGGTCATAGACTAATCTCTACCCACTAATCCAATGGGCTAGATGGGGGACATTATAGTCCACCCTCCCCAAGATTGCATGTCCTCAAACAACCTCAGCTCAGGATGCTACAATATTTGTTCACTCTCCCAAGTGGCATCCTCAACTGGTAAATTCTTCCACTTAACTAGGTACTCTTTGATGACCCACTTCCTCAAATTTCTTTCTCAGGTATCAATGATAGCCTCTGGTACTAGAATTAACTTCCCCTCCTCATCCAACGGTGGAAGCTCTAATGAAGGAATCACATTGTGGCCAAGAGCTTTCTTCAACCTGGAAACATGAAACACATTATGCACTTTGCTATCTGCTAGAAAATCAAGCTCATATGCCACTTCACTCACTTTTCTGGTAATCATGAATGGGCCATAAAACCTAGGTTTTAATTTTTCTGCTAAACTCTTCTTGAGAGTGGACTGCCTGTAGGGTTGGAGCCTCAAATACACCATGTCTCCAACCTCGAAACTCCTCTCCACTCAATGTTGATCAGCATAAAGCTTCTGTTGATTCTGTGCCTAATGTATATTCTCTTTAAGCTCCTTCACTATGTCCAAGCTCTCCTGTAAAAGATCTTTTACCTTAGGCACCCGACTGTCACCAAGTAAGAGATCTGTGAAGCATGGGGCATCATAACCATATAGTGCCTTGAAAGGAGTCATCTAAATAGACATGTGGAATGTGGTGTTATAGCAATACTCCCCCAAGTGCAACCATCTGGTCCATGCCTTTTGCTATCCTGAAACATAATTACGGAGATACCCCTCTAACCACTTGTTCACCACCTTTGTTTGGCCATCTGTCTATGGGTGGTAACTGGTACTAGGAGGTAACTTGATACCATAAAGTCTGAATAGCTCCTGCCAGAATAGACTTAGGAACTTGTTGTCCCTATCACTGACTATACTCTTGGGTATCCCGTGAAGCTTGAATATCTCCCTAAAGAATAAATCAGCCACTTGAGCAACTGTATAGGTTGCTAAAATGGGGAAGAAGTGTGCAAATTTGGTAAGTCTATTGACTACCACATAAATATAGTCCTTCCCCTGCACCTTAGGCAACCTTGTAATGAAGTCCATGGAGATACATTCCCATTTTTGGTTGGGAATAGGCAATGGCTGTAGTAAACCTACTTGGTAAGTATGTTCATGGTTATTTTGCTAGCAAATGGGACACTCACGAACATACTTCAACACCTCCTCCTTAAGCCCTTTCCATGTGAACCTCTCCTAAATTTGTCTATAAGTTTTGAAGAATCCAAGATGGCCAGCCATTGGAGTATCATGGAAAGTTCTTATCACCTTCTGCTTGAACTGAGAACTAGGTGCCAAAAATATTTTGTCTTTGTATATGATCAGGTCATTCACCATAGAATATCTGTCATTCCTGATAGTGCCCTCAATGATTCCTATTGCCCAAGAGTCTTTGGCATACTTTGCTACAATAAACTCCCTCCAATCAGCAGATATCTCTCCAACTGAGCACAAGTGAGGTCTCCTTGACAAGGCATCTACAACTACATTCCTCTTCCCCTTGACATACTCGATATTAAAGTCATAAGCCTGGAGCCTATTGACCCACTTTTGTTGTCTGTCATTCAGATCTTTCTAGTTCATGAAATATTTGATGCTGTTATGATCTGTCTTTATGATGAACTTCCCTCCTACCAGATAAGGTTTGAATTTGGCCACTGCATGCATTATGGCCAACATCTCTCGGTCATACACCGAGTAACTTCTCTCAACACCCTAAAGTTTCCTACTCTCGAATGCCATCGGGTGCTTCTCCTACATGAGCACTTCTCCTATCCCCTCTCCTGACACATCACGCTCTAGCTCAAAGGGCTTAGAGAAGTTGGGGATTGCCAACATAGGGCAAGTAGACATCAAGTGCTTGAAGTGATCAAAGCACTGCTGAGCTCTGTCATTCCACTAAAAGGCTCCCTTCTTCGTCAACAATGGTGTTGTTGTCTGAGAGAAGCCTTTTACTAACCTCCTGTAAAACTCACAAAGTCCAAAGAAGCCCTTAAGCTATGTGAGGTTTGTGGGTGGGGGCCAATCAACAATTGCCTTTATCTTTTCTAGATCTACCCTAACACCATCAACACTGATAATGTGGCCCAGATAAAGAAGCTCAGTCATGCCAAAGTCACATTTTGACTCTTTGGCATAAAGGGACTCACTTTCTAGTATGCTCAATACCTCCTCTAGATGTCTCATATGATCCTCCCAAGTCCTGTTGAAAATTAGGATATCATCAAAGAATATCAGTATAGACTTCCTAAGCTGCTATATGAATATCTAATTCATGCAACTTTGGAAAGTAGCAGGGGCATTGGTTAGTCCAAACGACATCACAAGAAACTCAAAGTGGGTGTAATGACACCTGAAAGCAGTCTTCTCTATGTCCTCAACCATCATATGGATTTGGTGGTACCCTGACCTCAAATCAATTTTGGAAAAATAAAAGGAACCATGCAGCTCATCTATCATCTCATCAATCCTAGGAATAGGGTACCTATTCTTGATGGTTTTCTTATTTAGTGCCATGTAGTTAATGCACATTATGATTGTCCCATCCTTCTTTTTAACCAAAACCACTACAAAAGCAAAGGGACTCTTACTGGGCCGAATGTGTCCCATCTCCAACAACTTCGTAATGGTCTTCTCTATCTCATCCCTCAGTATTTTAGGATGATGATAGGGGTAATCATGATGGGCTTAGTCCCATCCTCTAGCTCAATGACATGCTCTATGCCTCTATCTGGAGGCATTCCTAGTGGTATATCTCCAAACACCTTGTTGTGCTTGGATAAGAGTTTTTGAATATCAGGATGATAACTTCCCTTCTGTTGTGGTGGGGTGGTGCAAGGACACCTAGATACTTTAATTAATTTCATGTTCATTTTGATGTTTTGGTGTTGCATAAGGTCCAAGTGACCAATTGTAAGGCCTAGTGCCATGTGTGAGTCCGAGTGGAATAAATCTAGGACAAGTCATATTGTCTGGTAGTTGAAGAGCAAACGTGTTGTAACTGAATGGGTTGATAGTTGCAGAATGGTTGGCATTCCCACCGATGCAAACTGTCATGAACAAAACATGTATAAATAGTTCAACGAATAGGAAAGAAGTGAGGGTAAGAGAGTAGTATAGTAATTGGGTGGTGATCCATGGTAGAACAACAGTAAGAAGATAGAAGAGTTGTTTCAGTGCAGAAATTCTCAAAAGTAAATAAAAGATCTTGTTTTGTTTTGTGTTCTTTCACCATGTCACTGTAGTTAGTTTCTATTTTTTCATTCAGATGGATTACTGAGCCATTCCACCGACGAGATTTCTTCGAAATCGGTGGAATGGATCAGTCTGTACAGTTTGTGTTTTTTTTGTTTTTGTTTATGCTCCATGTCAGGATCAAGCGTGGGATGTGCTAGTCGAGCCTAGCATCTCTATGTGCTAGGGTTCTGAGAAGAGAGGAAGTGTCTGCGTTGCAGAGTTTGTTATCGGCAGGACAATAACCATCGGAGAGAGCCCAGACAATGGTTGTCTGGCTGGAAAAGCAAGAAGTGCTAAGTCCTATGTTAGAGAGACTTAAGGTCGGAGTGATAAGTTCTTATGAGGTCGATGATAATTGTCTTGCCGAAGTAAGGAGGTCCCACCAAATGCATATCGTCAATGTATATTGAGATTGTATGTGGCAAAACATACAACTGGTGACCGGGTGTAATGGTGAATCGGTGCATGTGAACTTTGGTCCACCAGCGATAACAAGTCAACCGATGTATATGAGTTGATTTTAACAAAGCATCGGTATATCGGTGTAGTGAATCCTAAAGCGGCCGATAGTTGAATGGTTCGTGTGGTTCAACAGGTTCAACAGTTCAACAATTCAAAGGTTTAAACTAGTTCAACTGGTAGAGAATTCAATGGTTCAAAGGTTCGGTGGTTCAAAGAGTTCGACGGTTCAAGGAGTTCAATGGTTCAACCGGTTCAATAGTTCATAATTTGATCTGTTTTGTCCACTTCCATTGTGCACTCTGCATCATGGGGACTTTGGCATAATGAGGCACTTAGTTACCCACTCTACCTGATCATGTCGCAATAGCCTCTCCATTCTCTTCAGTGACACTACCTATGGTCCACCATTTGATAAGCCTCTAAGACATATTTTTTTTCCATTGAATTCAAATTTCATCTCCATCTTTTGCACATTCATGGTGAACTCTCCTAACTAGCTCATCCAATGCATGCCAAGTACAACATTTGTATCCCCAATGCCAACCACATAAAAATCATCCACCAACTCATACTCACCCATGATGATCTTCAATCCTAAGATTTTTTTGTTACATTGCATTTTGAACCCGTCAGCTACCATCACTTTGAAGCCTTCAAATTCCTCTACCTTCAACCCCCGCCAAGCTACCAACCCCTCGTCAATAAAGTTATGTGTGGCTCTTGTATTAATGAGGGTGATGATACGCTGACCACCGAATACACCACACACCCTGAAAGAACCAACCTTCTGAAAACTAGAAAGCTGGGCAAGAGTACCACCACTACCAACATTGTGATGTGATGCTCTCTCATCTCCACTATCCTCATGGTCTCAAGGCTGATTTGAGTGTGAATCAAATGCCTCTGACTGTGTCTCCTCAGCTAAATAGTACTCAATCAACTTGGCCTTAGCCTTGTGTCGGCACTTATGTGAGGGATCCCATGATTCTTTGCAATGAAAGCAAATCTTTTTCCTCCTGTATTCGTTAAGCTGGTCATCTGTCAACCTGTTTGATTTGTCCTTATGCTGGTCAACATCCCTCTAGAAGGGTCTCTTGTCCTTCTCCTTATCTCTCCTATGTGGGAAGCCCTTAGATTGAAATTTACCCTGTCACACTGATGACTCCATATCTCGGGCCTTTTTCATGGCCTCCTGTAGTGAAGCAGGGTCAAAACCCTTAACCCAACCACGTAGTGGGTCTGATAATCCATCAACAAGTAAAATAACCAACCTACGCTTTGAAATGTTTGGGACCATAATAGATAGGTCCTGGAACTCTGATATATAGGATCCTAATGATCCACTCTGCCTCAACTGTGCCAACTCCTTAAACTATAATTTTGGTTCCTTCTTGTTAAACCCATTGATCAGTCTAGCAGTGAACTCCACATATGAAGTGATCTAATTGTGACCTAGTGTAACCTTCCCGTTACTCTGCCATTTATGTGCAGTCCCCTCTAGATGTAAATCTGCATAGGTAATGGCATCCTCCTCTAACATGGGACTACTCTATAAGTAGTTGTCCAATTTTTGGTCCCAAGCTCTCATGGTGGTCTTCCTCGAACCATCAAAGTATGGAAGTGTCATTTTACTCACTTTCTTCTGTAACTCTTGGTTCTGTGGTCTACCTCCCCTGCAAGGTCTATTCCTCATCCTAATGTCAGAGTACTCGACAAATGTCATCTCGACCCTAAACTCTACACTAGATGCTCTCCAATCCCTCAAAATCTCATCCTGGAACTCAACCTGTGTGGGGTCCTATTTAGGAATTTGGTTCTTGGTTACAAAAGTCGGGATGCCAGGTCTGTCACCTGTTGTAAATTGTGAAGCCCTCTTGTGGGTAACAAATGCCTCACCCTCATCATCCCTATACCTATTTCTATTGTCTTGATTCCTATCCCCATTATTTATGTCTCCCTGGTTCCTGTCGCCATTGTGTCTATCACCCCCTAGGTTATTCCTGTTCCTATCTCCACCATTATCCCTATTTCTATCACCACCATTGTTCTTGTTTTTGTCACCATCACTGTTCCTATTCCTGTCACAGTGATTATAGTTATTGTTCTTGTTGTTTCTTCCATCCCGAGGTGCCAACTACTTAAGGATGTGTGCTATCTCAACCTATGATTCTCTCAACTCCTCCCATGACTCTCTTATTTCTCTTTCCATAGCTAACTAACTCATGATGAGCACATTAAGGATCTCACACATGCTAGGTTCCTCATTTTCCCTGTCACCCATCTCTCCTGTAGGTTTTGTAATTGGTGGTAGTTCACCTAAAAATGGATCCTCTACGGGTACTTCTCCCTCCTGTACCAACTGTAGAGTCTGTATCTCTGGTTGTGACCTATTCCTTCTCAAATTGTAATGGTGTGTCAATGACTACATAGGATACATAACTCACTGCATGTCTATATCTAGATCACAGGATGGCAAGATCTTCTTCTAATACCACTGTAACATACACCCCTGGTATATGTTTAGTTTTGTGTATTTTTTTGTTTTTCTGATGGTTTTGGGTTTAGGTTTTCATTGCATGTTTTTGCATGTATTGATATTGCATTGATAACATAGAATACAAAGCATATATCGAAAACCTAGAAAATATACAATGAATTTGCATAAACAAATGATGACGCAACTCATAAAAAGTGCTAAAACTAATTATAGTGACATACCCATGAAAGAATCTTCAACTTGTTATATTGTCGAAACTGGACCAGCATACATTGTCGTATAGAAATCACCAAGAAATGGTCACAATGAGGTTTCTTGTTGAAAATGAGACTGCAGTAGCAACTTATCATACTAGGCGCCCAGAATGGAAGAGTTAGAAGCCAAGAAATAGAGTGTAAATGTCTCCCAAAGACCCATGTCTACTCCCAGCAACAGTACGTTCTGCTTGAAGGTACAAATCAACAACAAATATACAAATTTCAGAGCTTAATTCTCTTAGACCTGATCAGGATATGGCTGCAGGTGGTAGGTGACTGTTATCAGCTGCTCCTAGTGCCAAATACCCTCAAATTGAACCTCCAAAGTGCCTGCAAATAGTACAGCTACCTGTGCACAAGTACGGCCGCCTTGGGGTTGTACGACCTAGCAATAAACCTCACCAACAGCTTCAATCTCTTCAAAATAAACTCAGAATCTCTGCCCAATTTGATCTCCACGAACCAGCAACAAAGATCTTTGAAAACAATCCAAAATGCTACCAAAATGTATCAATTGTATGCACAAATCAGACCTCTGTGTGAAGCCTCCTCAAATCCTCTCCCGATACGATCTCTCACGCATGAGGAAAGGGACCAATGTCAGGGTTTCCGTCCCAACACAACCAACTAAAACCCTAGAGCCAAGCTCCAAAAGCTAAAGCACAATAAACTCACAAGTGAGACCAAAATCCAATAATCTTCACATAACAAATGAAGTTCTTTTTGGTCCTTTTGTTGCTCTCTTTCCCAACACCCAAGAGGAAATAATATTCAATTATTTTAAATTATATCTCAACCCCTTATCACTCCATGAGGATCGCCCATCTCTAGGAAGCCAACTTTAAGTTATAACATCACTTTATAAAATAACTTTAACTTAAAGTCACTTTGGGGTCTCATAAAATAATATAAGTTAAATATTTAATTTGACTTATGTTATATCAATTTGAACTCTAATCACATCGAGACCAAGAATTATGTGCAAAGGACCTCCACAACTGCCCTACTAAAAATGGCAAGTGCCTGACACCTGACTTACTATAAATAGTAAGTCCCCTGAAATGACCCCCTAAACATCTCCATTAGCCTACAGGAGTCTAGTCATGGGCTAATCTCTATCCACTGATCCAATGGGCTAGATGGAGGACATTACATTAAGTAGTTGAATACCAGGTCTAATTACAATGATAATGACAATGCATTGTATAATGTATTGTTCCCCATTGTAGCATGTGTTCTACTAGGGTTGATGTGTATGTTAGATGGATTTGCATGCTATCTCTTTTAGGTTCACAAGTTTCCTATTTGTGGATCATTAGTTGTTGAGCTACTATGCTGATCCCGTAGTACCTAGTTCTTTGGATTGGTCGATCATTCAAGGCTTTTAAAATTAATTAATATTTGTTTAGTTTTTTATTTTAATATTTATTCTAAAATAAAATAAATATATTTAAAAATTAATTATTATTTGTTAAGTTTCTTATTATATTAGTTCACCGATATCATACTTCATGATTTTAATATTTAAAAATTAATTAATATTTGTTAAGTTTCTTATTATACTATTTATTCTAAAATAAAATAAATATATTTAAAATTAATTATTATTTGTTAAGTTTTTTTATTATAGTATTTATTCTAATATAAAATAAATATTTGTAAAAATTAATTAATATTTGTTAGGTTTCTGATTTTAATATTTATTCTAAAATATCTTAACTAAAATCTATCTAAAAAAATGCCGAGAGATATCAATTTGAAAGTTTAATTATAAAATTTTATTTGTGTTTATTTTCTTAATTATTTAAGGCCTATATTATCAATCAATCCTATGACCATCAATTTTTCAATTATAATTAAGAAATAAAAATTATCTCAAACTAACAAATTAAAAGATAAATAAAAAATATCTAAAATTAAAAAATAAAAATATTTTCTCTCTTATAAACTTTTTTAAAAAATTATTAACCTTTAAACTTAAACTTTTTATTTGATATTGCACTTTTGCATGTTAATTTTTTATAAATTAATTAAGACTCAAACTTAAAACTTGATATAAAATTCTAGGTTGTTTTAAAGTAAATTATTCATTTTCTTTAGTTTTATTTTTTTTACTTTCTTGTTACACTTTAGAAAGGAGAATTGATGATAACATATCTTTGTTTTTATATGCTACTTAATTGGATTTATATTATGCTAATTATTAAATATTAATATTTTGACATGTAAATGGCTGTCAAATTTAAATCAAAAGGTAAGAGTTTTTCTTAACACACTCATGCCCATTACACTCCACCCCTTACTGCCATTGTAGAATGCCTCTTGGCATTAATAAAATAAATATATTTAAAAATTAATTCATAATCCAAAAATAATATTAATTTAAAAATAATTTAATAAAAAGTAAGATATAAAGAAAATAGTATGTTTATATGTTAAAAATTTATAGATTGCAAAGTTAAAAAAAAGTATTATGTGAATGAATTTAATAAAAATATTTTTTAGGTTATATAAATATTTATAAAGAATATATCAATTTAAAATACTTAAATTTAATTGATGATTAGTCATATGATAATTGTATATAAAAACTAAAACATAATGATATATTTTTAAATAATAAAACATAGTGATATATTTTTTAAATAATAAATAGAAACTCTAATTCCCCTATTCCTTCTTTTTCTCTTCCACATTTGGAGCACCCACAATGGCACGCTCTTCGGCATTCTCCATCACATCCTCTATTCCTTCACCTTCTGATCTAACTAGTAGGGAGCAAAATCCTCTAAGTTGGTTCATATGTTCATATGTTTATTTAAAAAATTTACACATGGTGTAATCCAAAATCTTTGTTTCCTTATGATGGATCACTAAGTGTGATTCAAAAAGTTAATTTTGATATTTTACACGTAGTTTAATGCATAAGCTTTATTTCCTGATGATGTATCACTAAGTGTGAACTGGAATGTTGATTGAAAAAAATTGCACGTAGTTTAATCTAGAAATGTTATTTCCTAATGATGGATCACCGAGTGTGATCCAAAATGTTGGTTTTAACATTTTACACATAGTATAATTTAGAAACTATATATCTTGATGATGGATCATTAAGTGTGATCCAAAATGTTGATCCAAAATTTTTACAAATAGTCTAATATGGAAGCTTTATTTCTAGATGATGGGTCACTGAATGTGATAAAAAAACGTTGATCTTAAAAATTTAAGATAATTTATTTCTAAAGCTTTAATTCAAGATGATGGATCGCTAAGTGTAATTTCAAACATTGAATTCAAAAATTACACAGGACTTAATCCAAAAGTATTATTTCCCAATGATGGAAAATTTAATGTGATCTAAAACATTGATTTTAAAATTTAATACATAGTTTAATTTAGAATCTTTATTTCCTCTTGATGGATTACTAGGTGTGATCGAAAATGTTGATTTTAAAATTTTGCACATAGTTCAATGTAGAAGCTTTATTTCTTGATGATGGATCAAAGAGTGTAATCTGAAATGTTGATTTTAGAATTTTACACACAATTTAATCTAGAAGTTTTATTTCCTCATGATAGATCACTGAGCATGATCCAAAACATTTGAATCTAAGAATTTTGCATATAATTTAATCTAGAAGCTTAATTTTAAAAATTTTCCAACAATTTAATACAAAATTTTTATTTCTTGATGATGGATGACTGACTGTGATCTAAAATGTTGATTTTAAAATTTTGCACACATCTTAATCCATAAGCTTTGTTTCTTGATGATGGATCACTAAATGTGATCTAAAAAGTTGATTTTAAAATTTTGCATAGATAATCTATAATCTTAATTTCGTCCGGATAGATCATTGAGTCTGATAAAAACATCGATCTTTAAAATTTTGCACATAATTTAGTCTAGAAGCTTTATTTTAAAAAAATTCCACACAATTTAATACAAAAGCTTTTTTTCTTGATGAATCATAGAGTGTGATCTAAAATGTTGATTTTAAAATTTTACACACAATTTGATCTAGAAGTTTTATTTTCTAATGATAGATCAATGTGTGTGATTCAAAACATTGATTTGAAAAAATTGCACATATTTTAATCTATAAGCTTTATTTTTTGATGATGGATCACTAAGTTAGATTTGAAACCTTGATTTTAAAATTTTACATACAATATAATCTAGAAGCTTTAGTTCCTAATGATGGATCAATGAGTGTGATCAAAAACATTATTTTTAAAATTTTACACATAAATTAATTTAGAAGATTTATTTCTTCTTATGTGTGATCTAAAATATTGATTTTAAAAATTTTGCACACAATGCCATCTAGAAGATTTATTTTTTAATGATGGATCATTGAGTGTGAGCCAAAATGGTGATTTTAACATGGTCTACACTATCTAATCAAAATATTCATTTCCTTATAATGAATCACTAAGTGCGATATGAAATGATAGATCTATAAACTTAGAACACATATCTTTGTATAGAATCCTATTAATTTATGAAAGAAAGAAATAATGAGAATTAATGAATTCATTATTTTCTAAAGGATGGTCTTCTAGGGGCTCCCTTTTACTAGGTAGAAATTACTAAATCCACCAAGAATATGAATATGTGATTAAGTTGGAATAATCACCTTTCTTGAGTCCTTGGCTATATATCAATGTGCTATGGCATAAGCTCAATGATTATTATTTCTAGAATGACTTACAAAATGTTAGGTAGTAGCAAGCACAAATAATTAATAATTAATGAAGATATAGTAAAGGCCTTATCTTTAGGACCTTGATCATATTTTTTTCTTTTACTTATTCCATCATTTTTGCAAGTTGAAATTTATCTTTGGATTCTTGATAACTAAATCCTATAATTGTAGTTGTTAATGTAGTGAATTATTATATGTACTACCTTATTTTAGTGGCATTACTAATACAAATTACTATTGAATGAGACTATGATTCTTCGAGATGTTGAAATTGAGATAAATGGCAAGTGAATATAGAGCAAGAGCTAATCTCCTTTTGTGCTAGATTAGACATTTATTCTTGTATTGATTTATTTTTTGATACTAGTGAAAAATGATTAGTTTAAATAATGTACAAATTTTAGTATTAGTTATTTAGATTCCTTTTAATAAAATTAGTTTAGTTAAACTTAAACAAGATAGTAAACTAGAACTTTGCAATGTTTAGCAACAATAGTGTCGGGAATTAAGGTGTCTCAACCTTGGTAATTCTCTGCATTTGTAATGTTTGTATTTATTATTCATTGCCTATGTTGTAAATAATTGGAAATTCCACTTTGTCATATTGTGGGATGTGGCACGGTGATGTGTCAATCCTACATGGATTATGACAACTAGTTATTTTGTCCTCACATGAGGAGATAGGCGTCCCACTTAGTGGTAGGAATATTCTACCATGTGTCAGCATCTTCTATGTTGTGTAAGGAATGTTTGACCGAAACGGTTATGACGGATTCCTATGACATGTAAGAGTCGAGAATAGAAGGTTGTAAGATAGGTAATGACATGTGTCATGTAGCATCTTTGAATGAGGCTTATTTGGGTGCCCCAAGGTGGAATATGACATGTTGTAAGAGAATATGCTATTTATAGCATGTGTATGATAGATTCTCTTACAGCTGTAAGTTGTAACCGCTATGACAGATTCTATGACGGTCGTAAGTGTCGTAAGAGCATCTGTCATAGCCCATTTTGGAAATAAGCGACCTCTTTGGGATGGGAGCTGTGGACAAGTGTCAGACACATTCTACAATGTTGACCAAGTGTCCCTAGGCGTGGGTTTTGGTCCAAGATGCCATATTGGATGCCCATTCCAAGAAAGGTCCAAAATTGCCTTGTATGTTCTATTTAAACAGGTGCTTGGAGATGGAGTTTGTATCACAGGTTTACAGGTACTGTTATGCTGCTGGATTGACTCCAGACATGAGAGTCGAAGACTATTGAAGCTTGCATTGCAAGTGTGTTGTAAACATTCTTTCAGATTTGTTAATACATTGTGCAGGTTTCAGAGTGTGGGGTTTTTCACCCAATAAGGGTATTCCCCACTGTAAATCTCTGTCTCTCTTCTTCTATCTTCTTTCTAGCTCTTGTGTTTTGCTACTATATCTCATGTTAATGGTTTAACATCACTATAATAGTTAGGATAAATTTGAATTTGCATAGCCCTCTCCTCAATAGATTAGTGTAGGAAGCGTTTCCACACACCTAGCTTCCTTTCAGTTGGTATTAGAGCTTGATCACCTTTGGTCCTAGTTGTTGGGTAGGGGTTTTTTGAGCTAATCTTAGGTTGAGTGGGATTCTATGTAGAGCATTCTGTATCTTATTGCAGCAAGGAGATGGCAAGCACATCAGGAAGGTTTGAAGTAGAGAAGTTCAACGATAGTAATTTCAAGCTGTGGAAGCTCAAGATGGAAGACATGTTAGTTGACCGAGACCTTTGGGAAAGTGTGAACGGAACTAAACCAGCTACAATGACTCAAGATGAGTGGGATCTCAAGGATCGGAAGGCTAAGGGTCTCATAAGACTTAGTCTTGCCGATTCTGTGTTGTTAAATGTCCATGAGGAGGCTACTACAAAACTCCTTTGGAAGAAGTTGGGGCATGTGTATCAAGCCAAATCCCTTGTCAATAAACTTTTCTTGAGAAAGAAGTTGTATTCTCTTCGAATGGAGGACGGAGGATCTGTGGCTGAGCATATGAATGCCTTTAACATGCTAGTTGCACAATTGACATCTATCAGTGTAAAGATGGAGGAGGAGGATCGGTGTATGACCCTGCTTTGTTCTTTGCCAGACTCATGGGATCATCTTGTCATGGCAATCGGAAGCACCACATCCACATTCAAAATGGAAGAGGTGGTTTCTTCACTGTTATCTGAAGAGATGCGGAGAAATTCTTCTAAGGCAGCCAAAGAAGCCCTTGCAGTTCGTGGAAGACCTAAGGAGAAAGGGAAAAAGAAGGACAAAAAAGCTGAGAAGGGTAGATCTAAATCTCGTGGGAGATCCAAATCTCCTGGAAAGTCCAACACTCTTTGTTGAAACTGTGGCAAGACCGGGCATTTATGAAAGGAATGCAAAGAGGAGAAGAAGAAAAAGAAGAAAGCTCCTGATTCAGATTCTGACAAATCACAAGATGACGGTGATGCCTTCATTGCAGCCCTGGCAACCCATGCATCTAATGATGTGTGGCTAATCGACTCTGGTGCATCATTCCACATAACCTCGCATCGAGACCGGTTCACTAAGTATGAGGAGTTCGATGGTGGAAAGGTGTATCTGGGTGACGACTCTCATCTGAAGATCGTTGGTCGTGGAAGAGTCTCTATCTGATTTCCTGATGGTCAAGTGAAGGGGATCTCTGGGGTTATACACATCTTAGGCTTAGCACGGAACTTGCTTTCTGTAAGTAGTTTGAATGATGCAGGTGTGCAGGTTGTCTTTTCGAAAGAAGGATGCAAGATGACTAGAGGATCTATGGTGCTTGTTACGGGTACTCAGAGAGGTAAACTATTTCAGCTGGAAGCATGCATTGCACAATGCAATAGTTCTTCTGACTCAAGGAAGAGGGTAGCAGTCACTTCATCCCCACCATCTAAATGAGCAATGAAGAAATCTATTGTTTCTAGTCTTGATGGTTGTAATTGTGCATTGGAAGTTAAACTTCCTACAGAAAAGATAATGTTATGGCATAAGAGATTTGGCCACATTGGTGAGAAGGGTCTGCGTACCCTGAAAAATAAGAACCTCATTGAGGGGTTAGATGATTGTAATCTTGAGTTTGACTTTTGCTAACATTGCATTTATGGATAACAAAACCATGTTCATTTTTACTTGAGTTCTCATAAGTCTTCTGGTGTGTTGGACCTCATTCATTATAATGTGTTTGGTCCTGTTAATGTTCCTTCGTTATCAAAATTTGTATACTTTGTATCTTTTATAGATGATTATAGTAGAAGGACATGGATTTATTTTCTCAGAAGCAAATCTGAAGTCTATAGCAAGTTTAAGGAGTTTAAAGCCTTTGCTAAAAATTAGACTGGTAAAAAGATTAAATGTTTGAGAACTGACAACGGTGGTGAGTTCTGTTCTACAGAATTTGATAAGTATTGCAAGGAACTTGGGATTGGAAGACATAAGACAATTACATACACACCATAGCAAAATGGAGTTGTAGAGAGGATGAACAGGACACTGATGGAGAAGGCTAGGAGTATGCTTAGTGGAGCTGGTCTAGAACAAAAGTTTTGGGCTGAAGATGTTGCCACTACTTGCTATCTGGTAAACAGATCTCCTACATCAGCTCTTGTTGGAAAGACACCCATGGAGGTGTGGTTTGGTAGAAAGCCTTCAATAAGGCATCTTCATGTTTTTGGTTGTGAGGCATATGCACGTGCCTAGGGAGAAGTGGTCAAAGATGGAGAACAAAGTTGTTAAGTGTATCTTCATCGGCTATGATGTTGGTGTGAAAGGATACAAGCTTTGGGACTCTGTGGCTGAAAAAATGTTGTATAGCAGAAGTGTCATCTTCAGAGAGCTTACACCTTCTTCCACTGTTTTGCAGCCAGAAGAAAAAGAAAAGAAAGAGGATGTTGTTTAGTTTCCTCTCACCCCTGAGAAGACTAAATAGAAAGACAATGTTGGACCTAATGATGAGGAGAGCTCTAGCAGCTCTAAAAGCTCAGAAGAAGAAGCTGAACCTCAACCTTAGCTCTTGAGGAGGTCTACACCGATAAGGAAGCAACCTGAAAGGTTTGGTTTTACATTGCTTGATTCTAGTTGTGCTTATGCTTTGCTCACTAACAGTGATGAACCTAGAACTATATCAGAGGCTTTGGATATGAAGGATGCAGGTTCCTGGAAGGAGGCCATGGAGGAAGAAATGGCTTCTTTAGAAAAGAATCAAACTTCCAGGACTTGGTGCCTTTGCCTCCTGGACAGAAACCTTTTGGATGCAAATGGGTGTTCAAGAAGAAGATTGGTGCAGATGGCAGTATTGAGAAGTATAAGGCTAGATTGGTTGCGAAGGGGTATTCACAAGTGGAGGGTATAGATTATGGTGAGATCTTCTCTCCCATTGCAAAGCTGACATCCATTCGATTCCTATTGTCTCTCGCAGTAGCTTATGACTTGGAGGTAGAACAAATGGATGTGAAGACAACTTTCCTTCACGGTGACTTGGAGGAGGAAATATACATGTCACAGCCAAAGCATTACATGGTAAAAGGTAAAGAAAATTTGGTTTGCAAACTTAAGAAGTCTTTGTATGGTTTGAAGCAATCCCCTAAGAGATGGTACTTGAAGTTTGATGCCTTTGTATTGTCAATTGGATTTGTGAGATCGAAATTGGATCACTGTGTTTATTATAAGTTTGATGGTGATCGTATTCTCATTGTTGTACTGTATGTTGCTCATTGGAAAGGGTAAGAATATGATTTCCGATTTTAAATCTCAGTTGTCAGCTCAGTTTGAAATGAAAGATTTAGGGGCAGCCAGGTACATTCTAGGAATGAAAATTAGAAGAGACAAAACCAACAAAAAACTTTGGTTAAGCCAGAGTAAGTATGTGAAGACCGTGTTGGACAAATTCAGCATGGGAGATTGTAGACCATTGTGTGTTCCCGTTTCCTTTGGGACAAAGTTGTCTATTGAGGATTGTCCAAAATCTCCTAGTGAGGTGGAGGACATGAGCAGAGTACCTTATGCTAGTGTTGTTGGCAGTTTGATGTATGCTATGGTCTGCACAAGACCAGACATTGCCCAAGTAGTGGAGTCCTTAGTCGATTTATGGCTAATCCTGGATGGGTTCATTGGGATATAGTTAAGCAAGTGTTCAGATATTTGAGGGGTACTTCCAAGTATTCCATTTGCTATCATGGTAATGTTTTAGGACCTCCGCATTCTATTGATATTCGTGGATTTGTGGATTCAGATTGGGCAGGTGACATTGATAGCAGGAGATCCACTAGTGCTTATGTTTTTACACTGTTTGGTGGTGCTATTAGTTGGATGAGTAAGCGACAACCAGTGGTTGCTTTGTCCACGACAGAAGTTGAGTATATGACAACAACTCATGCTTGTAAGGAAGCCATTTGGCTTAAGAGATTGTGTTCAGATATTGGTGTTGATGCAGGTCAGATCATGATCAGTTGTGACAGTCAGAGTGCAATTTGCCTTGCAAAGAATCCAACTTTCCATGCTAGAACCAAGCACATTGATGTTCAGTTTCACTTCGTGAGGGACATGGTTGAGGATGGAAAGGTAAATTTGGAGAAGGTAGATACTTTGAAGAATGTTGCAGATGCATTGACGAAGCCAGTGGGCACAGAGAAGTTCATATGGTGTTCAAAGTCTATGGGCCTCTCGGCCTATAGCAGTTAAATCCTATTTTTCTATTAGCTCTTACAAGGTGTTCGACAATTGGGAGAATGTTGGGAATTAAGGTGTCTCAACCTTGGTAATTCTCTACATTTATAATGTTTGTATTTATTATTCATTGCCTATGTTGTAAATAATTGGAAATTCCACTTTGTCATATTGTGGGATGTGGCACAGTGATGTGTCAATCCTACATGGATTATGAGAACTTGTTATTTTGTCCTCACATGAGAAGATAGGCATCCCACTTAGTGGTAGGAATATTCTACCATGTGCCAGCATCTTCTATGTTGTGTAAGGAATGTTTGACCAAAACGGTTATGACAGATTCCTATGATGAATCTATGACATGTAAGAGTCGAGAATAGAGGGTTGTAAGACAGGTAATGACATGTGTCATGTAACATCTTTGAATGAGGCTTATTTGGGTGCCCCAAGGTGGAATATGACATGTTGTAAGAGAATATGCTATTTATAGCATGTGTATGATAGATTCTCTTACAGCTGTAAGTTGTAACCGCTATGACAGATTCTATGACGATCATAAGTGTCGTAAGAGCATCTGTCATAGCCCATTTTAGAAATAGGTGACCTCCTTGGGATGGGAGCTATGGACAAGTGTCAAACACATTCTACAATGTTGACCAAGTGTCCCTAGGCGTGGGTTTTGGTCCAAGATTCCATATTGGACACCCATTCCAGGAAAGGTCCAAAATTGCCTTGTATGTTCTATTTAAACATGTGCTTGGAGATGGAGTTTGTATCATAGGTTTACAGGTACTATTATGCTGCCAGATTGACTCCAAACATGGGTGTCGAAGACTATTGAATCTTGCATTGCAAGTGTGTTGTAAACATTCTTTCAGATTTGTTAATACATTGTGCAGGTTTTTGAGTGTGGGGTTTTTCACCCAATAAGGGTTTTCCCCACCGTAAATCTCTGTCTCTCTTCTTCTGTCTTCTTTCTGGCTCTTGTGTTTTGCTGCTATATCTCATGTTAATGGTTTAACATCACTATAATAGTTAGGATAAGTTTGAATTTGCATAGCCCTCTCCTCAATAGATTAGTGTAGGAAGCGTTTCCGCACACCTAGCTTCCTTTCAAATAGTGCTTCTTATTCATGTTTATAGGTAATGTTGTCATGTTTGAGGGTGAGTGCAGGATCATGATGGGCCAAACAATACCTCTAAGTTACAATGAAAATACTAAAAATAGACTTAAGGAAGTTCATATGAAAATTTGAATGGATTATCTACACAATTTGAAAAATATGTAAGAAAAAAATATGTAGAGAATTGAATCTTGTTTATGGGCTACTATTTGTTTTAAAAAAAAAAACTAAATCTACTTGGTGAAAAATGAATATTTCAATGAACAACTATTAAATTTTTCAAAAAATAATAAAAGTGGGTGTCATTCTGACCAACCTAAGTATAAGCATATATATATATATATATATATATATATATATATATATATATATATATATATATATATATATATATATATATATATATATATATATATATAAGTAAAGGACAAATGTTTGCATGTGATGCATATTTTTTTGAAATATTTTTCCAAAAAAAAATTAGTTATAAATTTTTTAATGTGACTTTTTTAAAAACTAAAAAGTAGTTTTCCAACCAACCTAACTTGATTTAAAAAATTAATTTTTTTTTTTTTTGAAAACCTATACCCAAAAAAGCATAAAGTGTGACACATTTTTTGGATTTGAAAAAGGTGAAACAGTTTGAAAGTTATGGATGTTTTTCAATCAGTGTGTCCATCAGGATTTTAGACACACACTATATAGAAAATTATTAATAATTGTTTAATAATATGATAATCAAGCATATCTTATATTTTTATTATGATGACAGTTTCTTCAATAAACCCTTTTCATTTCATCAAATTTGAATTAAAAAAGTCGTCAACACAAAGGGTGACATCAGAAGAAGAGGGTGAAATCTGTCCACACGTTAGAGTTGAGATAAAGTCAACTATGACAGTCCCAAGCGTAATCCAAGGCATTCCTGAGGTTGGAGAACTTTGTGTTCAGGTAACAGATATATGTTAATAACGTAATGAATATCCATTTTGTAGAGTTAGGAACGGATATCCGTTCCTAGGAAATGGATATTCATTCCTAGGAAATGAATATCTATTCATAAGAAATGGACATCCCTTACTTAAGGCAAAATTTTAGCAACTCTTCTTGAATTAGGGGAGAGGACCCAATTTCTAAGCATTTTTCAATAGATGTGATAATATATGTGTATTTATGGCCCAATATTTTAAATGTTTAGCACTAGTAGTTGTGGCATTAAGGTTGTTTTTTTTGTTATCAACAAGAGGTGTACCTGTGTTCAGCTGGGCTTTGCTTAATCTTTTGATACCAAGTGAGACTAATCCTCTTACGGTCATGTGCTAACCCGTAGGGGACCCACCTTGGATGCAACTGGATTAACCAGATTGGATACTGGATGAGGCTCGAACTTGTATCAATCATTCGTGTCTTTCAATGGCTCAACCAATCGGTCTACACCTCGGGGTCAACTTTAAGGTTGTTAGTGTTGACTATAAGTACTTGTAATTGAATGAAATATACTATTTAGATCTAAAAATCAACCAATCATGTGTTGCCACATCAATGCACCAACAAAACATGACTTAATGCACATTTATTGGTCCATCTTTTTTGGGGGAGCTATTGGACACCTCAACAAAAAGCATGTTGATGTCCAGCATCATATTTGATGATATGGCCCTAAAACCTTACTTATAAGTAGCGGCCTTGCCAAATGAGCTGCTGTAATTTTTTTGAAGTGATTCAAAATTTTCACGTATGATTTTTAGAGGTGTGAAGTTAGGTGCTCATCTAATGGGTCATCTTCACTACTACAAATCTTATCCTTATTACTATTCCATCTAGATGTTGTGTGTCATCTTTAATTCCCATTACTACAAGAAATCTCTTACCTTGACCCTTAGATTAATTAGTATGTCTTTGCCTATTCTTTCCTCCTTTTTCCTACATGTATGTAGACTCCTATGAGTACTAGTCGCTACTCTTGCAATGGTCTATATCATGTTACTCCACCTTCTCACGATTCTTCTGAAATCCTTGTTCACTTCTTCTTTTCCAATGTTTACCCTATTAGTCACATGAACTCCCTAGACTTCAATCTACATCTTCTTCTTATGGTCACTTTTTGTTACCACTCTTACCTTCATACCCTTACTATTCCATCATTTGATGGGTCTATGTCCATTGTGTGTTGACCACAACCTCATACATTTTCTTTTTTATTGGTTCATACATCTTTTATCCACCTATTTCCCATGCTATAGTCTTTTATCCTTTCAAGTGTCATCATAGACTATGTCAATATCCTCTAATCTAGAATTTCTAGTCCATCTACATCTTGGTGAATTCCTCTTCTTTCCTACACTTGGCCTCTTCCAACCAAGCAAATATACTAGTCTCACATACCCATACCAAGTATCTTGATGCATTCCTTGATATGCATATTGTACATGATATTCTATATGATCCCTATAAAAATTTCATAGGTTACACTAGTGCTTTGCCACTTGAAATCTCTAGTGTGCCATCAACACCCTTGGCAATGTCTCCAATAGTGAACTGGAATGGTGTTCTTCTTCTAGATCCATCCTCTAGAATTTTAGTTTGCACCAAGCTACTACCACAATATGTATGTTCACTCCTCAATATAAGTTAACCATGGCACAAGAACTTAGTATCTTCACTCGAGATGACACCCTATGACAACTCTTGTAACTTGTCTACTTTTTTGAAAAACATATCTACAATCCTAGAGTTGCCACTCAACTCTTATCACATTCTCCCAAATGTTTTTTCAACTATGAAGTTAGAACTATTGCCTTCCTAAGGCTATGGAAATCCATATACACATTCCCTAGAAATTTGTTCATTCAACTTAGTTGCTCCTTCTATGGGAACAATCTAGAGATCACAATCCTCCAATGTATCTCCTTCTTCAGGTATCACTTCAATCACTTATAACTCCTAATTCTTAATGAAGATCACATCCTCTTCTTTCAACCACACATAAGTCATTTTGTTTTGTTCACCACCTTATTTATTATTCATCCTTGAGCCTTAAACTCTAAACCCTATTAGGTCATTATTCTAAAGAGCATCATTGAACTACTCAAAATATCATTTACAAATTTTCCACATCAACATCAAACCAATATTTTTCCCTAATCAATCACACTACATTCATGGCATCTCACTCTCCAAGTATTCAGAGTTGATTATCTAGCCACAAATCCATTGTTCCATGGAACAATCACATGTTTCTTATAGGGAAACCATTCCTCCTCTTTACCTAATGTTGGTTGTGTCATAAAAAATCTATAAGCATAAAATATGCCATTATTCCCTTCATAAATCACCTTACTCTTTGGCACCTCTTTTTACTAAATACCCTTATCACAAATAGATTTATAATCCATGTGAACTCCTATTTTCTTTACTAAGTGATTAATTCAAAGGGCCATGCCTCTTAATGACTTCATCAAATCCTCCCTTCTCTTCCTTTTTCCCTCTAGTTTCTCCCAAATTCTCTCTAAAGTATAATCTAGGAACTATAACTCTACCTTTGGCAATCAATCCTTTGTTCCTCATTTTGTCGACAAAGCCCACGAAGTTACTTCTCAATTTAGATCTCTTTCACTTCATATAATTTGCCTTAAATTTAATAACATAGGTAACATCTATTTTGTAGAATGGATATTTGTTACCCAGATATCCGTTGCCCAAAGAATTAGGCTTTAGGTAATGGATATCTATTTTGGGAATGAATATATGTTACCTAAAAGTCTAAAAAAGATAAAAAGAATATTGTTGGGCCCAACAACAATGCCCACAAACCCTTTACTATGGAGAAACCCATGATCTCTACATGTTATAGTCAAAAAATAGTTTTATATACTTTTAGACACAAGATTTGATTGTTTCAATCATTAAGGTGACATTTTTGTTCTGATGGGGAGCAGTAATTGTCATAAAGAAAAAAGGAGGAAATGTACATTGGAGGAAATTGAAGCAATTAGGGAAAAGGATAGAGTAAGGAAGAGGATTGGAAGTTGTTACCTCATTTTTGAAAATTTTCTAAAGAATTCATGTGTTAAGTCATTTCCATTCTTTATTCATCATCATTCATTCTTTGTTTTCAAGTTGCACCTCTTTACTTGGTCATTTTTATTCATAGTCAGTGATCCCCTAACTTTTTGAACCTCAGTCGATGAGTTCAAAAGTTCATGAACCTTCCGACTCCCCAACTAGTCACAAAACCTATGTCATAAAGTTTATCTTGATGGTCTTGTGTCATCTTGTTAAAGAAAAGTCTGTCATCAGAGGGTTAGAAGTTCTTTGAATTTCTGAACCTTCAGTCTTTGGGTTCAAGAGTTATCAAAATCTCTGATGCTCTAACTCAACACACCCATTGTTCTTATAGCACTGTCTACTGAAGTTAATATTGCGTACTAAGAAGTGACACCTGTCAATTGGTAATAAATTTGGAATGTTGGGAAAGGTGCAGGTACTCTTTTTAGAGGGAAACAAAGGGGAATATTTATGAATTTTGAACTACAACCCACCACCAGATTTAAATGAAATTTATGAGGGAATTAATAAGACTTGATATGAGACCTGAAAAATTCATCACCTCATAGAGAGAAGTCTCATTATATCATGAAGGAGATACTCTAAAGGAGTTTCCAACCCAACCACTAACAGAGAATTCACAGAACTCTTCGCGTACAGGTCAGGATAATTGGCTTCTCTCCTCATCTCTCTATCTCTTGTCGTGACAATATAATTGTAATTCACTGGTTTGGGAAGAAAAATATCGCTTTCATGAATATGGGTATTTCTTTTTCATCAAATGAATTATGGACCTCCTTTGAGTCCTTGATTGATTCAGAGTTATTTGCTTTTTGGTTTCTTAAACTAGTTAAAATGAAGTATAAATTCCAGGGGGCTTTGGTTGTTTTATTGTGGAAAATAGTCTATCAAAAGTGAGGGATACAGACCTTGGTCACATATACTTAGAAGAGTTTTGGAGGAGAATGCAGAAAGAAGCCAGGTCTTCCCTTGTAGAGAAAATTGTCAGTAGTGGGTTAGACCGAGCTGGAGGTTTCCTGCCTATTGTACCTTGTGATGAGTCAGATCTATGACTCATTTATTTCTTTATAGTTCCTGTTCAAAAAGAATTTGATAAAACATTATGGCATATTTATATTATTATAATTATGTTTGTCTTTTGGATGGATTATGCACATGTTTAGTATTTATTTCCTTTTGATGCAATCTCTTAGCTTATTTACTTGAACTACATATTCAAAATGCATATCTCATGAATTTGTGGTATAAGTGGTGTATGTTTGCATAAGGATTACAACGATGAGACTCCCAGTGGTCTCTGGATCCCTCCGAAGCCCTTTTACTTGTGAAGAACCTAAACTCTGAATGGCTCTAGATGTCATTACCCTCCAGAAGAGCCATCCTCCCCTCGAGTCGATGAATATTACAAGCCAATTCTAGGGCTACCCAAAAGGTCCAACAATGCAAACATGACCCATGCCTCAACTAAAGTAGCTGTTATGATCTAAGTTCCATGTCACTTCATTTTAGTAACTAACTGAAATAGCTGTTAATTGGTGTCAGTTCCAATTGAAGTCACTATCACCAAACACTGTGTCATTCTAGGAAATCATTCAGTCTGCCAACAACCAAGTTGATACAAATCTCTGATCTATAGTAACCCGTAGTAGAATCATTAATGTAATAAATAAGCAACTAGATTTAATTTGAGTTTCTTGTAGTTAGGATCACTGATAGTTATTTCCTTTCAATAAAGCTCAACTATATAAATCGGAGCAAGTTGTCTCTTTAAGTTAGTTCTAGCTTTTATTAGTCAAGTTGTTAGTCAAATTGCATTTTTAGTTGGAGGAAAACTCTTTGTTTTCAGTTCTATACACATGTCCATTTCTAGACTTTGATTAAATACAAATAAAGGGGGATTTCTTTTAAAGATAGTTCAAGTTCAAGAGGATCATCTTCAGCTGGGAAAGTAGGGCCCACTTCCCCAAATTGGAGGAGATCTCTTGGTATTTTATTTTCATACAACTCCGTTGTGTCTTTCGGTTTAGTAATATTATCTTTGCATGTTGATCTTATGATGTGTCCTTTCTTTTCTGTATGATTGTTTAGTTAATTGTCACATGTAGGTTTGTCTTCTAAATTCTAAAAATACCAAAAATAGAAATTTTATTCCACCAACACTGTTATATTAAGAGTATCTCATTGTTGTATTTAGACAATGGATGCAATTACTTTGAAGTTCTGTTTTAGCACTTAAGATAGTTTCTTTCCAACAATCTAACTAGTTTTCTTTCAAGCAAGCGTGTTTATTTCCAAGCAATTAGAATAGTTTTTCTTTCAAAGTATGTGTGTTTCCCTTCAAGTAAATAGGTAGTTTCCATTCCTTGCATGTGTGTTTATTCCTGCAAGTTGAGTAAACTAGACTTTGTCCACCAACCATCTATTCAGATTCCACTCCAAAAATCCCCCACACTAAGAGTCTTGCAGATCACTCCAGACACCTCCAGATTGATAATTAAATGATGATGAATTAACAAACACTACTACGACCTCATCATTTTTGGCACTATTATCGGGGAACATAATCTACAAATCATTGTAGGTTAAGGTGTTGATAAGACTTCTTGAACAAGCACATATCAAATCCATTAATTTATGAGTAGGCCTAGGGACGCATTAGGTTGATTCATCAGACAAACCATAGCCAACACATCTTTGGAAATTAATCATCTGAGTGATCAGGGATCTCCTATAACATTAAAATCTCCCATTCTCTTTGATACGACTTCTACAATGGGTGATAATGGTGATCATGAGGAACCAACTAATAATAGAACATTCTCCTATCCAATCTCCATTGTTCCTGAAAGAAATGAACCTCCCATGAAAAATATATCTCCTACATTCCTACCCACCTTTCAAGGAAAATCTTCTGAAGCCCCGAACCAGTTCCTGTTTGAATTTAAGGTCCTCTGCTAAACCTATGATTATGCCACAAACAACCAGAAATCAAAATGTTTTCCTTCCACTCTCAAGGAGTTAGTGCTCCGATGGTTCATGGGCCTGAGAGCAGACTCTATCTCTTCTTGGGATGAAATGGAAACCACTTTCCTTGACAAATATCAAGATTATTGTAGAGTCAGTGATAGGAAAGATGAACTCTTCCGCATGAAATAGATGGAAGATGAAAATTTGGAGGATTATGTGGATAGATTCCTATTTGTCCATAGGAGATGTGGAAATCATCTAGATGAGGAATTGAGTAAAACCATTTTTCTAAGAGGAATTGATGATAAAATCAGGGAATCCTTAAACCTAATGGGGAAAGGAGATATTAATAAACAAGATTTTGAAGAAATTGTGGAAGTTTGTAGGAATTACTCTCGCACTCATTGCAAGGTAAGAGAATATTGAAGAAAGGTAGTACTAGTGATGTTACAAAAGTAATGGAAGAACTAGCAAATCTAAAAACTAACATCCTGCTTCATCTGAATACCACCTTGGATGGTATGCAAGCTAGTAAAAGGAACATGGAACCCTTGGCCATTTATTGCCCTCGTTGTATAGAAAAACATCCACTTAGGGAGTGTCCCTTAAACCAAATTGAGTTATGTAAGATTTGTGAGAAAAGTCATTCCACAAATGAGTGTAGCTTGCTCCCTAAAATCAAAGATAGATTGAAGAGGGTACCAAAAGATGAGGAAGAGCTAAATTTTATTGGCCAAAAATAACCAAATTATGGATTTAATCAATTTTCAAACCAATATGCTCCAAGGGTCCCATCAAATTGGGGCACAACCTCTTGGAATGGACCTTGGGGAGGTCCACCTCCTCCAATGCAAATGCCACCCCAGTGGGGACCAGCATAGCCTCAGTCAGATTGGACAAATCAATCTTGGACCAACCCTTAGTGGATAAATCAACAATAATATCAACAATAGTGGGCACCTCATTATAACCAAGGAATGAGGCAATTTGGGAATTTGTTGAACACAAGGAATACTGAGAGGGGGGGTGAATAAGTATTCTATAAAACCATTCCTTCACATGTTCTTCAATCCATTTACCAAATTCAATAACATGAAAGCAAAATAAACATAGGAAGAGCAGTGACAAAGTCATAACACATAGACACCAAGATTTTTACATGGAACAACCAAAAAGAGAAAAACTATAATGAGTGTTAGATCACAATATATTATAACTGTTTACAAGATATTACAAAGAAATACTCATTGTAGGTGGACTCACTATCCAAATGGACTCACTGCCCACTGAGAAAGAAAGATAGAAGAGAAGAGAGAATGGCTCACTACCAAGAAAGAACTATTACAAATGCATCTATTGAATGCTAGAATATAGTTCCATTGATAGCTCAAAATACAATTTCAAAGGTCTTCATCATGCCTGCTTTGTTTCTCTACTCTGCTCACATATACTCTATTATGTTGTCCTCTGCACTCTTACTGCACTTTTCGCATCATAAAAATCCTCTTAGATCATACACACACCAACTTCATAATACATACATACATCAAACATCGAAATCCATCAAGTATTTATATCTACAACAAGATTTAACTAAAGATTGGGTCGGCTTGCCAGAGATGAAACGTGTACATAAAAAGCTATACTCTGTCGGCTTGAATTCCTTACATAAGAAGTTATGCAGATTAATGAAATCCTTCAATAACTTTCATATAGGTGTGGACCTATTATAGAACCACTTAGAATGATGATCCAAACAATATACCTTTATCACATATCGATTCAACTTGTAAGTCAGCTTCATCCTTAAGTGTACACTTAACCAAATCCACTATCATAACACAACTTCCAATGTAGACCAAATGGGACTCTAAGATTCATATCAGACATTCATTACACATCACCCAACATACCTTCAGAACTGCAAGTCATAATATTCTTATGTGGTAGAGTGAGGATATCTGAAATATTATCTCTATCACTGTAGAATACTATCAGCCTGAATGTCGCTACTTAGGAGATTGTAGACAATCATCCGGTGAACCTCATGCTCTACAAATCTAGAATTGGATACTCCTATTATGTGTTTACAACACCTTCAAACCATACATTGAAACAACTAATAGCAAAGAAATGTGGACTAGGATACTTAGGTGTTCTGCATTGTTCTTGTCTGAACTCTGTTAATCTAGACTTAAGCAATTCAAAGTATAACTTTTAGAGATTGCTAGGACATGAAACTTGGAATATAATATCATTAGATAACAATGTGCAACATACTAGAACCGCATACCAAAGTCTTCATATGTGGAGGAGTACCAATCAATTCTTTGTCACTGACCCAATAAGTTGCCAACACTTAGTCAATTTGACTAAGTTATTCTTACCAGACCAAAAATGTTGTACACAACTTGTCTCAGGACTTGTTCCCAATCATATCTAATTATCGCCATCAATGATAACATCATATGTCAATTAAATTAGCTGCTAGAATCAACCTCAAGCCTTACTTCTTGGACCTTCATAGCCTACAAACCCAAATCCAAGTGATCAGGTAAATCAACCACCAATGCCTACTCAACCAATTCCTAATCCCAAAAATAATAGACCACAATAGTAGGTGCATAACTTTGATCCAAATACAACCACCCTGAATGCTGTGGAAATTAATGACATCTAGTTTTGATCCTGAAACATTCATGTAAACATTCCTATTGAAGAAGTCATTGAAGAAGAGGAAGTGATGCCCAATGTTGATAAACACCAAAAGGATGAGAAGGTTGAGACCAGAAACTTGGAAGAAATTCCAAAGGAAACCTCTATTCCATTTCTAGAGCATTTAAAACAAGCTCCTCCAAAATCTAAGGAAAACCAACTTGCACATGATGACTCATAGTTAATCAAGGAACTTAGGAAGATACATATTGAAGTTCCTTTGTTATAAGCAATAAAAGATATCCCTGAGATAAATCTGACCATCAAGAGCTTATGTTTAAAACTCCCAGGTAGAAAACAAAAATTACCCAACACCATTTAGGTAGAAGGAAAATTGTCGATGTCTTGTTAGGCAAGTTAATTCCTCAAAAATATGGGGATCTTGGAAGTCCTATTATTTTAGTGGAAATGAAAGGAGTATCAATCTCTAATGTACTGATTGATTAGGAGCTGCTATCAATGTGATGACATTAGAAACTATAGAAGCTCTAGCATTAACACATATTCAACCAACATCAATTGTGTTACAGCTGGTAGATCTATCTATCATCAAACTAGAGGGAATTCTAGAGGATATCATAGTCACTATTGATACCTCAGACTATTCAGTTGATTTCCTCATCCTTCAGACCAGAAAGAAATGTTCAGGTTACCCAATAATACTGGGTAGACCTTGGCTGGCTAGTGCAATAGCCCTTATTGACTGTAGGTTAAGAAACATGACTATTTCAAATGGGAAAAAGATGAAGGAACTTTCCATCTATCTCCCTACTAAACCATTCCTATAGTATGAGAATAAACCATGGATAGATGATCTGATGGATTCAGATGAAGAGGGCACCTCCTCATTGGCAATGGTAACAATTGTAGAATATTTTGAAGAATGCAATGAGGAGTATAAAGAATTGGAATCAAATAGTAAGAGGTCTCCAAATGACTCTGGAGAGATCTAAAGGGATCTTTCAAGGCATTCCATTGTCCATATTATGAAAAGATTGCTTCCCACTTAAATTATCAATAGACAAAAACATTACACCAGATTGTGCCTCACTTTTGTCCACTAAATACTCTATTAAGTCCTTACAAATACCTTTTTTCTATTCACAATGACATAAAACAAATCACTATCCAAACCAACAAACAACTCTCTATCAATAGTTGGTTAACATAAATAGAAGAAATTCGATTGACAAAATTGCTACAAAATCATACCCAAGCTTTCGCATGGGAATACAAAGACATGAGAGGAATCCACCCTAGAGTACGTACACATCATATCTACAATGAAGATGTTCATCCTATTAGACAACCACAGAGGAGAATTAATCCAGCCTTGAGGGATATAGTGAAGGAAGAAATAGAAAAATTGTTACAGGTAGGATTCATCTACCCCATTTCTGATAGTCATTGGGTGTCACCATTGGTTATAGTACCAAACAAAAATGGCAAGTGGTGAGTTTGCATTGACTATAGAGAATTGAACAAAGCTACTAAAAAAGACTCAACTAGGTGCTAGATAATTTGGCTCGTAGTCGCTACTTCTCCTTTCTAGATGGATTCAATAGCTACAACCAGATCAATGTGGCTCCAGAGGATCAGGATAAGACTACCTTCACATGTCCATGGGGGAAATTTTCCTATAGATTTCTGCCATTTTGATTATGTAATGTACCAACCACATTTCGATGGGTTGTGTTGGCAATTTATGGATGATTTCACGGTGCATGGAAAAAATTTTAACGAAGCCTTGAACAATTTGAATAAGGTGCTTGAAAGGTGCAAAGAACATCAGTTGTCCCTAAATCATGAGAAGTGCCTTCTTATGATGATTGAAGGGATAGTCCTAGGTCACCACATCTCACAGGAGGGAATGAAAGTGGACCCCAAAAAGGTTGAAGTTATAGTTCAAATTCCCCCTCAAAATCAAACGGAAGTAAGAAGTTTCCTAGGACATGTTGGGTATTATCAAAGGTTTATTGAAAACTTCAGTAGGAAAGATGATCCTTTGTTCACCCTACTAAAAAAGGATTCTGAATTTAATTAGACACCACAATGTCAAGAATCCTTTGAATCCATCAAAAGCACCCTCATGACAACACTAGTCATCAAAGGACCGAATTGGAGCGACCATTCCATATTCACATAGATGCTTCCAATCAGGCCATTGGAGCAGTCTTAGGACAAGCTAACAAATCTGGAGGGATGCATGCAATATATTATGTTAGCAAAAACTTAAACCCTACAGAGAAAAACTATACCACCACAGAAAAAGAATTTTTGGTAGTAGTTTATGCAATCAATAAGTTCTGCCACTACATCACAGGCTACAAAGTTTTTATTAACTATGCAGGGAAGTAATGAACCAATGGATGATACATTTCCGAATGAACATCTCTTTTCCATTTCCATACAATCTCCATGGTTTGTAGATCTAGTTAACTATCTGGTTTCAAGAAGATGCCCACCACATTTCAATTAGAAGGAAACAAGGTGTATTTGGTAAATGGTATCTTGTTTAAAAATTGTCCTGACCAAGTGTTGCAAAGGTGTGTGCAGGAAACAAAAATTTATGAAATAATCCAAGCATGGCATTATGAACCTCCTGGTGGACAATTTTGAGCCCTCCGAATGGGACATAAAATTATGGGAGCATGATACTTTTGGCTGACAATGACCAAGGATATCCAACAATATGTCAAGCACTGTGATCAATGCTAGCGAATGGGACATCCAACTCCTACCATAGAGATTTCACTCCATCCTCGAGTGTTCTTAGAACCATTTAAAAAATGGGGAATAGATTTTGTGGGAGAAATAGATCCACCATCTAGAGGAAATCACTACATCCTGGTCTGTACTGACTATGCCACCAAATGGGTCGAAGCAAAAGCACTACCAATAGCAAAGGAGGAAAAGGTTGTAGATTTTTTGTACAAGCATATCTTACAGATATTTGGAGCCCCTATAGTCTTTGTTTTTGATCAGGGACCATAGTTCATGTCTACTATGACCAAAGCATTCCTGGAGAGATATCAAATCTATCACAAGAAGTCATCTCCATATCATCATCAAAGCAATGGTCAAGTAGAAGTAACAAGTAGAGAACTTGAGAACTTCCTCACAAAAACCATTTTGGGCAAGAGATTAGATTGGGTTGAGAGAATGACATAAGATGTTTGGCCTACAACATCACCTGGAGGACCACCACTAATTTCACACCATATGATTAGTTTATGGGAAGCACCCAGTGTTGCCAATAGAATATGAGTTGGAAACATTGAGAACATCACTTGAAGTTGGTATTGATTTAACTAAAGCATAGCAACACAGGATGATGCAACTAAACATGTTGGAAGAGATGCGTATGGAAGCATTGCAACACACAGAATGACACGATAGACACATCATCAGTAAGCAATTCAAAAAAGGAGATTGGGCCTTACTGTACGACTCAAAGTATCAAGACCTCAAAGGAAAACTAAACACCATATGGTTGGGGTCCTATGAAACCCAAGAAACCTTTAGCAATGGGGCTGTTCAGCTAATTCCCATTGGTGGGGATCACAGAGTTCTTCTAGTAAATGGACATAGATTGAAGGTATATCACAAACCAACTTCTAAAGAGGAATTCTCTATAGAAATTTAGTCTCGGATAGAACATTTCACCATGGAGGATCTCTCTTCCATGGGACTCATGTTCTAAATGATGATTCTGGAAGAAATAAAGCATTAAAGGTTGAAAACTAGAAATGGTGGCCTTTTCTTTAAAAAAAATAGGAAAAGTTGAAAACCATAAATGGCGGCTTTGTCTAGAGGGAAGATTGAAAACCATGAATGGCGGTTTTTCCTTCAAAATTCCCATTTCTTTCAATAAAAAATCCTTTTTGCAGTTCTGTAGGTCTTTGTGTTGAAATTTTTTAAAGAGCTCTAAAGAGCTACCGATAGCTCCAGAAGGCTACGGATGGCTCCAGATGGATATCAATGGATGCTACTTGCCAAAGTACCATTGGGTGCTAGGTTATGTTGCATCACGAAAAGTGATTCCGTAAAAAGTTAAGGTGAAACCATATTAGGGGCGGGTACTTTACAAGGGTATATTCCTTTCTTAAAACTTGTATAATTATTTTAATATGTATATATATGCCACGTGTTCCCCCAAATGACCCGCATGCAGTCCTCATTTTTCCCACACCTAAGGTAGTTGCATGAATGATGGCAGTCAGATAGGTGGCAGTAGCAAGATTGTTCTCCAATCTTGCGTACCTTACAATGAGTCGCGAGTGCTTGGTCATAATGATAATGGCATTTATAATAAATGCCATAAAAAGAAATATGTACTCGCTTGAGAAATAATGATGACCAATAATCATGAACATAAATGGGAAATGCATTTGCAAGGGTGTGAGAGTTACGATTGCTGGTGTCAACTCCGAATTTGAAAAGAAAGGAAATTAAGGTGGTACCTATGAATTTCCACTTCACACGTTGCCACTCTGTGTGGGAGCTCTAAAGTACATGCCATGAATGCTGAAAGGATGGGTAGGATGGCTACCAACCTGTCCATCTTGCATGTGGTTATTTTCTTGATCAAAGCTGCCAATGACACTGCAAAATTCATAGTTCTTCCTACCTCAATGAGAGAAAAATGAAAACCAGAGTTTCGTTTGGCATTTTTCCTGCACTTTGATAAGAAAACAGTATGGGAAACAAATGGAAAACTAAAACTGAGAATGTTAATTTTGATGATGCAAGCACACAAATCTTCCAGCAGGCTGGATGGTTAGAGTTTTTGCAGAAGTTTGAAGGGTTTGAAACAGAGCTAGTTGAGGAATTCATCACGAATTTCCATAGGACATTTTCAATGGTTAAAGACATAAGGATATAGATAAACCCTACTATAATTAGTCAAAATTTTGAAATTCTCGTAGTAGGTGTAGATTTGTTTCAGAGTAAACCATCCTATGAGGAACTAGTGCAGAATTTCCATGTTGCTCCAGGGCCTTTACCTAGGTATGTTGTTAGTAAGGGAGCAACTAAAGGAATTGAAAGGACCAGTCTTTTGGATCCATGGAAGACTATCATCCTATGGATTATGAAGTTCTTTACGTGTGATGGTCAATATGGTGTTGTTCTAGGGATTGACATGAGGTTGATCAATCACCTCAGGCATGGGGCAAATATATCCAAGATATTTCATAAATCTACCTGCCTTCCTACATACTAGCTTGGTTAACATGTTTACAAAGAGGAAGCGTAGTGAAGGAAAAGTAAGCCACCCTAGTTTAATTCACTTGATAATGAAGCACCACTTCTTGCAGCAAGAAGATGGTCAACAAAAATAGGAGGATTTTCTTGCACTTTAGCCCAGAAGGAAGAAAATGAAGCACCACACTTCCACTGTCTCTATCTTGGGAGACCCTGTAGTAGTCTCTTCAAAATACCCTGAAGTATGATTCAGACGGCTCCGGAGGGGAACAGAACAACACGATAAAGTAGGAGAAGCAGTAGCTTCTACCCCTACTCGGATATACCACCCCCACACATTGGTCATTTCTTTAGATGAGGAGGAGGTATAACCAGGTCATACAGCCATATTAGGGTAACATTCATCCCCTATTGAGAAACAAAGAGAAGAAACTCATGTTGATAAGGAGATAGAAGAGACTAGAGGAGAAGAGAACCCTGGAGGGACTGGAGGAGAAGAAAACCCTGAGGAAATAGAAGAGGACATTTTGGAATGCAACCATAGGAAGGGGAAAGAACCCCTCATGGAAAGCTTTGAGGATACCACAACCAAGGCCACTTGCCATGCTCTCGCTTTGTCAAAGGTAGAATATGATCTGAGGCAATGCAAAGCATAGATGGAAACCATGGCTAAACAGTTGAAATCCATGGGAGGAGGAGCTCAAGAAGCAGAAAGAAAAGGCTACATTGGAGAGGGAAGAAAAGGAAAATGAAATTTTCTATTTTTAAAAAGGAGATATACACCCATAAGGCCATTGTGGCCCAAAAATACATTCATATCAAATAACTTCAGCAAAAGGCTGCTCAACAAACCCCTACACCTACATCATTGGATGTCTATGCCTAAAATTTGCAACTGACTAGGGACAATAGGCAACTCAGAGGTGAAATCTTGAAGCTCTGGAAAGACCTAGAGGCCCTTCAAAATGAGAAGGTGGCAGTGGAGAACAATTTGGCTTTAGCCTATGAAATAGGGGAAACCTTGTTAGCGCAGTGACCGCCATCAGGTGTGTATGCTCTATTTATTAGCGAGCAGTTTTTGAGATGGAAGTTGTTAAGGATCAGTTGAAATCTCCCATTTGATTTTCATAATGATAAAAATTTTGTTGAGTGCTATATGCAAAACCCCAAGGAACAACAAAATCTCCTTTGTGAGTTTTTCCAACATGGCCACATAATGGGGCATGTAACACTTCCACGCTCAATCTAGATCCAGAGCTATCTGTCTCTACTCAAGAATAATAGGTTATGGGAGGAACACATGGAAGAATATAATGTAGCATTTGCAACTATAGGATTGCTGATGAGACATGAGTGTCCTAAATCCACTTAGTTCACCAACTCATTCAGAGCATAGATTTACAGATAGGGTATAACACCTCAATATGTAAGGAATTTGAATTCTTGTATTTCTAATTTCTTTGACATAGCAGACTATCTCCCAAGTGCAGTTGTCACAAGCTACCTATTTAGATTTGAGGACATGCTAGATAGCTTCAAGAGAAGGGAACTAGTTTCTCCTACACACATTAGATGGATGACTGCCAGAGTAAGAAAAATGATAACCCTAATTCAACAGAGGTTGCAAAATTAGATTGGAATGCGGTTTATGACACCATTGATTCTAATGCCAGCATCTCGCCTCAACAACCCTCTAGGGCAAGCTATGAGGGAGGAGAAGTTCAACAAATGGTTTATCCATTTGCAAGAAAATAATGGGTTTATACCAAAGGGAAGGCAACTTTTCCAATACAAGGATGAAGATTACAACTACAGTGTCATCACTGAAGAAAAAAATGTAATTGATGAGGGGGATACAACACAACCATGAGGACATGGCATACTTTCAATTGGGGGGAGATGATGAGTCAGATCTATGACTCATTTATTTCTTTATATTTACTATTCCAAAAGACTTTGATAAAATATTATGACATATATAAATATATTATTATAATTATATTTGTCTTTTGGATGGATTATGCACATGTTTAGTATTCATTTCCTTTTGATGCAATGTATTAGCTTATTTACTTGAATTACATTTTCAAAATGCATATCTCATGAATTTGTGGTATAAGTGGTGTATGTTTGTATAAGGATTACAACAGTGAGACTCCTAGTGGTCTTTGGATGCCTCCGGAGCCCTTTTTCCTGTGAAGAGCCTGAACTCTGGACAACTCTAGATGTCGTTACCCTCCAAAAGAGTCATCCTCCCCTCGAGTCGATGACTATTACAAGCCAATTCTAGGGCTACCCAAAAGGTCCAATAGTGCAAACATGACCCATGCCTCAATTAAAGCAACTATTATGATCTAAGTTTCCACATCATTCATTTTAGTGACTAATTGAAGTAGCTATTAATTGGCATTAGTTCCAAGTAAAGTCACTACCACCAAACGTCGTGCCATTCCAGGAAATCATTCAGTTCGCCAATTGCCAAGTCGATACAAGTCTCTAATCTATAGTAACCTACAGTGGAATCATTAATGCAATAAATAAGCAAATGACTTTAATTCCAGTCGCTATAGTTAGGATTGTTGATAGTTATTTCCTTTCAATAAATCTCAACTGTATAAATAGGAGCAAGTCATCTCTTTAAGTTAGTTCTAGTTTTTCTTAGTCAAGTTGTTAGTCAAATTGCATTTTTAGCTAGAGGAAAACTCTTTGTTTTCAGTTCTGTACCCATGTCCATCTTTGGACTTTAATTAAATGTAAATGAAGGGGGAATTCTTTTGAAGATAGTTCAAGTTCAAGAGGATCGTCTCCAACTGGGAAAGTAGGGCCTGCTTCCCCAAACTGGAGGAGATCTCTCAGTATTTTATTTTCATGAAACTCTATTGTGTCTTTTTGTTTAGTAATATTATCTTTGCATGTTGATCTTGTGATGTGTCCTTTCTTTTTTGTATGATTGTTTAGTTAATTGTCACTTGCAGGTTGTCTTCTAAATTCTGAAAATACCAAAAATAGAATTGTTATTCCAACAACATTGTTATACTCAGAGTATCTCATTGTTGTAGTTTGACAATGGATGCAATTACTTTGAAGTTCTGTTTCAACACTTAAGATAGTTTCTTTCTAGCAATTTAACTAGTTTCCTTTTAAGCAAGTGTGTTTATTTCTGATCAATCAGAATAGTTTCTTTCAAAGTATGTGTGTTTTCCTTCAAGCAAATAGGTATATTCCATTCCTTGCATGTGTGTTTATTTCTACAAGTTGAGTAAACTAGACTTTGTCCACCAACCACCGATTCAGATTCCACTCCCAAAATCTCCCACACTAAGAGTCTTATCGCAGATCGCTCCAGACACCTCCAGATTGATAATTAAATGATGATGAATTAACAAACACTACTACGACATCATCACCTTGTCTAGATTTAGTTGTTGCATGTGCTAATAATTATTTTCCTAATTCACAAGAGATACGAGCCTCTGACGGGTCAGTGATAACTAGAATTAATTTGTAAGTTTTTTCTCATTCTTTGAAATTAGTGGAAATCTTACGAGGAATTTGTTGACATTTCTGTTACTAATGGCTGGGGATTTTACTAGGATAAGAAAGACCGGTGCCAAAGTCGCATTGCCAAAAGTTGGCTTGAAGTTGAGAAGAAAAGGAAGTCTAGACTCCCTACCAGTCTAAAAAGAAGTCATTTTAAGGAGGAAATTTCTAGCATGATCACCCTACTGCACCGTGTTGTTGGAAGTACTAAATTTGATTCTTTTGAATACTGGATGTGTCAGAGTTCATTTTACTCATTTGTGGTGATCAACACATAGACTAGGCTAAACAATTAAGTGAACACATGTATGAGCAGTTGGTGGGTTTTCTACAGAATGTAAATTTTCATGTGTTCCCATTTGGCATATATTCTAGCCAATAGAGAGGTTGTCTAGCCTAGTTTAAGAGCTCAAGGAGCTCCCACACCAGACACACCTGTGTATTGTCTTTCCCCACAATTATAAAGAAGTGTTGGAATGAAAGACTTCTGTAGAGTCAACGATGCCTTCTTCATGGTATCTGTGAAGAGAATTGAAGGTTCTTTGGAGAGAAGGTTTTCCCATGAAGTGGTAGCACTGGTGATGAATGTTGGAAGCTTTTATGTTCAATTTGATCATTTCTCATATTTGAGAATTGGGGGTTATGAAAATGCCCCATTAAAATTGCTAAGGTATCCCTCAGATTTTATTGTGTTTTTAGAAATTTGCCACTAGATGGTGGCCTTGAATGTCAATGAAAAAGAAGGGGTATTCATTCCCTATGTCAATTTCTTTCTTTTCTTGTAAAATTAATGATAATGCTAGAAATGTGGAGAAATTGTTAGCAAAGTATAGTTTTCACCTATTACCTGCTAGGTCGACTTTTGATAGTAAATTTTTTATTAAAAGGAATATGCACAGAGGAGGTTCATATTTGCATAAGCCTCAACTTGAAGACTTTTGGGAGGATTGCATGGATGAAAGAGAGGCGCAGAGAAGAAGCTAGATGAGGTTAACCATTGACCAAGTCCATGCTTTTGGCTTGCCATTACAAGTCCCAGAGATGGTAGATGATAATTCAGACATCTTGGATGGAGGTTTTCATGGTGCCTCTTTGCAACCTCTACCTCTAGTGTGATGGTCAAAAAAGGAAGTCACAGACATAATGCTTAGCTCTTTTCACGTGTTGAGGAGAACTGAAAAATGGTTGGACAAAAACTTCAAGGAATAGGTGGGCTCTTCAACTCCTAAGGAATCATCTATTAGGGAACAAAATAAATCTCAAGCTACTCACACCCCTAGGAGCACATCAAGTTCGAACCCAACTCTTCACAGAGTTGGCTCAAAATCGATCGGTGATGGTGAGCATCCAGAAGATACAAGGAGATTGAAGATTGCCTATGAGTAGGATAGCCAACCTGTGATAGCTGACAATAGATTGACTGCTTCACAATTGTAAGTAAACCATGTGCCCCTTTCAAACCCCCTTGTAACAGATGGTGATTCATTGATTTTTAATCAACTCGGTGAAGATAATATGCTTCAATCATTATTTGGTAATCTAGTTTCTTCCAGTCTAAGTAATCCTCTGGAGTATAATACCCCTCCTGTGCATTTGGATGGTGTGATTTTGATACCATTGTTAATACTAATGCTTCTTCTTCTTCATCTCCTGCTTGGTTGAAGAAGGTCTTTGAGAAAAAGAAAAGATATGCTCCTATGATTGACACCAACATTGATACTGTGGCCAAACTGTTGCAAGAGACACCTAAGCCAAAAAGGGCTAGAAGGATGTCGAGGATGGTAGCATACCCTTCCACAAGGCACCACATTTTGGAGATTGTAGAACCCATGGGGGATAAGAATGAAGATGAAGTAACTGAAGCCAACTTCAATTTAAGTCGAGTTGATATGGGACCTTCTACGGTCAAAGGAGAAATTTACCACACCAAGTTCTCCATTGGTAACTTATCAAAGATAATTAAGCATGAAAAACATGAAAATATTAAATTGCAAGCGTAGGTGAGGTCTCTAACTTTGTTTATTCAATCCATTTTGAAGATTACTACCCAATTTGCTAAGGAGTTTCCAAGCATAAACATGGATAGCCTAGATCCTAAATTGCTATAGCAAATTAAATGGTCTCAAGCTTTGAGCAATGTCATTGAGTAGTGGATTGAGAAGGTAACTTTGGATGGTTTGATTTATATCAAGGAATCTACAAAATTATATAATTCTATTTCTAGTAAGAGAGAAGCATTGGTAACTGAGCTACATATTATAAGAAAAGATAGTAGTAGTCTTTTCATGGTTTCAAAAGAAGTGCAAGAAATGGCCAATATGGATGTAGACACCCTAAAGTGACCAAGTCATCGAATTACCTGCATTTCAAACATTAATTAAATAACCTAATTATTTAATTAATTTCATCTAATTCTTCCAAAACTCCTAAAAATTGACATTAATTGAATAAAAAGAATTTATTTAATTAATTAAATAAATTCTTTTTATTTGATTAATTAAATTAAATTCCTCCTTATTCTTCCATAATTAAATAATTTTAATTATTTAATTGAATCATTATCCCTTTTCAAATTTCAAGTCTACATTAATTAAATAAATCCAATTATTTAATTAGTTCATCACAAAATTCTCTCTTATCTACAATTAAATAATTTACATTATTTAATTAAATCAAATTGTTCTTCCAAATTTAAATAAATCATGCAAATTTATTTAAATTATCTCAATCCTCTAAAAATAAATAAAATCAAGTATTTTATTTATAAATCTTCATATTCCTCAATCATGTATAATCAATTAAATAAATTTATTTATTTAATTTTAAATATCTTTCCAATTCCTCTAAAAATATCATGTTAACTCATGTGCACAATTAGTCTTATTTTTAGAACTCTAAAAAAGACAAAACTAAAGTTAAGTTAATTGGCTTTAATTTATCTTGTTTTCATCAACTCTTAAATTAGAAAAAAACATTCTAATTTATGAATTTAAAATTCTATCTTTATCAAAAAGAAATTATCTTAATAAAAATACCCTTTTGGAGTGACACATGTTGTGTGCACATTCAACATGAGTTATTTGATTTATCTCAACCATTCATTCTATGGATTTATTTCATCCATTGATCAATCTTCATTAAAACCTATATAAACCCCCCTCATCTTCATCACAAATCCTCTTTGATCATTTAGCTATTAAGCACTCTTCAATCATTTATTCTTAGGCATTCCTTAACAATGAATTGAGTATACATTGCATCATTGAGCACCTTACGATCTTTTGACATTGATCCTTTGAGCACTAATACAAATCTACACTCGCTTGTTGCAAACATGGTTTAACAATGTTATTGAGCAATCCACATTCATACAAAGAGAACTATACAATCTAGGTGAAGGATTTCTTGTTTTAAATTGATTTATTCATTGATATTGCTTATTACTTAGATCGATCTCTTTATGTTATGTGTAATTGAGTTGTTATGATCATTGCTTTTGTGATCTTATCATTCAACCTCTTAATTTTTTCTATACACATTTTGGCACGCCCAGTGGGACCCATTGGTCCTGATCTAATATAAAATTTGTGGAATTTTTAGTTTGATTTCATAGGTTTTTAACTCTTTTTCTAGGAAAGATCTGAAGATGAATTTTTAAAGGAAGCTTGCTGGGCAAAAACAGACATCACGGTTGCGTTCGGAAGGGTTGAGAGGCCAAGAAAAAAAATAATTTGGCCTATTTTGGTGCAGGTAAAAATTAGACAATTTTTTTTTACCTCGGGCATGTTGGGAATTAAGGTGTCTTAACCTTGGTAATTCCTTACATTTGTAATATTTGCATTTATTATTTAATTGCCTATGTTGTAAATATTTGTAAATTCCATATTGTCATATTGTGGGATGTGGCACGGTGATGTGTCGATCCTACATGGAATATGACAACTTGTAATTTTGTCCTCACATGAGGAGATAGGCATCCCACTTTGTTGTAAGAGTATTTTGCCATGTGTCGGCATCTTCCATGTTGTGAAAGGGAATGTTTGACTGAAATGGTTATGACAGGTTCCTATGACGAATCTATGACATGTAAGAGTCAGAAATAGAAGTCTGTAAGACAAGTGATGACATGTGTCATGAAGCATCTTTGAATAAGGCATATTTGGGTGCCTCAAAGTGGAATATGAAATGTTGTAAGAGAATATGCTATTTATAGCATGTGTATGACATATTGTCTTATAGCTGTAGGTTGTAACCGCTATGAAGATTCTATGACGGTCGTTTTGTAAGAGCATCTGTCATAGCCCATTTTGGAAATAGGTGACCTCTTTGGGATGGGAGCTGTGGACAAGTGTCAGGCACATTCTACAATGTTGACCAAGTGTCCTTAGGCATGGGTTTTGGTCCATGAAGCCATGTTGGATGCCCATTCCAAGAAAGGTCCAATATCACCTTGTATTTCTTATATAAATAGGTGCTTGGAGATGGAGTTTGTATCACAGGTTTATAGGTACTGTTATGCTATCGGATTGACTCCAGACACGAGTGTCGAAGACCATTGAAGCTTGCATTACAAGTGTATTGTAAACAACTTTCATATTTGTTAATACATTGTGCAGGTTTCTGAGTGTGGGGTTTTTCACCCGATAAGGGTTTTCCCCACCGTAAATCTTTCTCTTTCTTCTTCTGTCTTCTTTCTGGTTCTTGTGTATTGCTGTTATAACTTTGTTAGATGTTGTATGTTGCTGTAATTATAAGGAATAAATTGAATTTGTATAGATCTCCCCTCATTAGATTAGTGTAGGAAGCGATTTCCGCACACCTAGCTTCCTTTCAGTTGGTATCAGAGCTTGACCAATTTTGGTCTTAGCTATTGGGTAGGGGTTTTTTGAGATGATATTAAGTTGAGTGGGAGTCTGTGTAGAGTATTTTAATTTCTATTGCAGTAAGGAGATGGCAAGCACATCAGGAAGGTTTGAAGTGGAGAAGTTCAATAGCAGTAATTTTGATCTGTGGAAGCTCAAGATGGAAGACATGCTTGTTGACCGAGACCTTTGGGAAAGTGTTAATGGAACTACACCAGTTGCAATGTCACAAGATGAGTGGGATCTCAAGGATCAGAAGGCTAAGGGTCTCATAAGACTTAGTCTTGCTGATTCTGTGTTGTTAAATGTCCATAAGGAAACTACTGCAAAACTACTTTGGAAGAAGTTGGGAGATGTGTATCAAGCAAAATCCCTGGTCAATAAACTTTTTTTGAGAAAGAAGTTGTATTCTCTTCGAATGGAGGACGGAGGTTCCGTTGCTGAACATATGAATGCTTTTAACATGTTGGTTGCACAATTGACATCTATTCGTGTAAAGATGGAGGAGGATCGGTGTATGACCCTGCTTTGTTCTCTGCCAGACTCATGGGATCATCTTGTTATGGCAATTGGAAGCATCACATCCACATTCAAAATGGAAGAAGTGGTTTCTTCGTTGTTGTCTGAAGAGATGCGGAGAAAGTCTTCTGAGGTAGCCAAAGAGGCCCTTATAGTTCATGGAAAACCCAAAGAGAAAGGGAAGAAGGACAAGAAAGCTGAGAAGGGTAGATCCAAATCCCGTGGGAGATCCAAATCTCATGGAAATTCTAAGGCCTTTGTTGGAACTATGGAAAAACTGGGCATTTCTGAAAGGAATGCAAAGAGGAGAAGAAGAAGAAGAAGAATGCTCCTGATTCAAATTTTGACAAGTCATAGGATGATGGTGATGCTTTCATCGCAGCCTTGGCAACCCATGCATCTGATGATGTGTGGCTAATCGACTCTAGTGCATCATTCCACATGACCTCACATCAAGATTGATTCACTAAGTATGAGGAGTTGGATGGTGGAAAGGTGTATCTGGGTGATGACTCTCATCTGAAGATTGTTGATTGTGGAAAAGTCTCTATCCGATTCCCTGATGGTCGAGTGAAGGGGATCTCTAGGGTTATGCACATCCCAGGCTTAGCACGGAACCTGCTTTCTATAAGTAGTTTGAATGATGTAGGTGTGTAGGTTGTCTTTTCGAAAGAAGGATGCAAGATGACTAGAGGAGCTATGGTGCTTTCTAAGGGTGCTAGGAGAGGCACTCTGTTTCAGCTGGAGGCATACATTTCACAATACAATAGTTCTTTTGACTCAAGGAAGAGGGCAGTAGTCACTTCATCCCCACCATCTGAACAAGCAATGAAGAAATCTGTTGTTTCTAGTCTTGATGGTTGTAATCGTGCATTGGAAGTTAAACTGCCTGCTGAAAATACAATGTTATGGCATAAGAGATTTGGCCACATTGGTGAGAAGGGTCTGCGCACTTTGAAAAATAAGAACCTTGTTAAGGGGTTAGATGATTGTAATCTTGAGTTTGACTTTTGTGAACATTGCATTTATGGAAAACAAAATCGTGTTCAGTTTTACTCGAGTTCTCATAAGTCTTCTGGTGTGTTGGACCTTATTCATTCTGATGTGTTTTGCCCTATTAATGTTCCTTCGTTATCAAAATATGTATACTTTGTATCTTTTATAGATGATTACAGTAGAGGGACATGGATTTATTTTCTCAAAAGTAAATCTGAAGTCTATAGCAAGTTTAAGGAGTTTAAGGTCTTTGCTGAAAATCAGACTGGTAAAAAGATTAAATATTTGAGAACTGACAATGGTGGTGAGTTCTGTTCTACAGAATTTGATAAGTATTGCAAGGAGCTTGAGATTGAAAGACATAAGACAAATCCATACACCCTGCAACAAAATGGAGTTGCAGAGAGGATGAATAGGACACTAATGGAGAAGGCTAGGAGTATGCTTAGTGGAGCTGGCCTAGAACAAAAGTTTTGGGCTGAAGCTATTGCCACTGCTTGCTATCTGGTAAACAGATCTCCTACATCAGCTCTTGTTGGAAAGACACCCATGGAGGTGTGATCTAGTAGAAAGCCTTCAATAAGGCATCGTCGTGTTTTTGGTTGTGAGGCATATGCACATGTGCCTAGGGAGAAGCGGTCAAAGTTGGAGAACAAGGCTGTTAAGTGTATCTTCATTGGCTATGGTGTCGGTGTGAAAGGATACAAGCTTTGGGACCTCATGGATGAAAAAGTGTTGTATAGCAGAAGTGTCATCTTCAGAGAGCTTACACCCTCTTCCACTATTTTGCAGCCAGAAGAAATAGTAAAGAAAGAGGATGTTGTTCAGTTTCCTGCTACCCCTGAGAAGACTGAACAGAAAGACAATGTTGGACCTGATGATGAGGAGAACTCTAGCAGCTCTAAAAGCTCAGATGAAGAAGCTGAACATCAACCTCAGCTTTTGAGGAGGTCTACATGGATAAGAAAGCAACCTAAAAGGTTTGGTTTTACATTGCTTGATTCTAGTTGTGCTTATGCTTTGGTTACTAATAGTGATGAACCTAGAACTGTATCAGAGGCTATGGACATGAAAGATGCAAGTTCCTGGAAGAAGGCCATGGAGGATTAAATGGCTTCTTTGAAAAAGAATCAAACTTGGGACTTGGTGCCTTTGCCTCCTAGACAGAAACCTGTTGGATGCAAATGGGTGTTCAAGAAGAAATTTGGTGTAGATGGCAGTGTTGAGAAGTATAAGGTTAGATTGGTTGCGAAGGGGTATTCACAAGTGGAGGGTATAGATTATGGTGAGATCTTCTCTCCCGTTGCAAAGATGACATCCATTCGATTCCTGTTGTCTCTCACAACAGCTTATGACTTAGAGGTAGAACAGATGGATGTGAAGACAACTTTCCTTCATGGTGACTTGGAGGAAGAAATCTACATGTCACAGCTAGAGCATTACATGGTAAAAGGTGAAGAAAATTTGGTTTGCAAACTTAAAAAGTCTTTGTATGGTTTGAAGCAATCCCCTAGGAGATGGTACTTGAAGTTTGATGCCTTTGTGTTGTCAATTAGATTTGTGAGATCGAAATCGGATCACTATGTGTATTATAAATTTGATGGTGATCGTATTCTCATTGTTGCACTATATGTTGATGATATGTTGCTCATTGGGAAGGGTAAGAATATGATTTCTGATTTTAAATCTCAGTTGTCAACACAGTTTGAAATGAAAGATTTAGGGGCAGCCAGGTACATTCTAGGAATGGAAATCAGAAGAGACAAAACCAACAGAAAACTTTGGTTAAGCCAGAGTAAGTACATGAAGACTGTGTTGGACATGTTCAGCATGGTAGATTGTAGACCATTGTGTGTTCCCATTTCCTTGGGGACAAAGTTGTCTGTTGAGGATTGTCCAAAATCTCCTAGTGAGTTAGAGGACATGTGCAGAGTACCTTATGCTAGTGCTATTGGTAGTTTGATGTATGCTATTGTCTGCACAAGACCAAACATTGCCCAAGCAGTGGGAGTCCTTAGTCGATTTATGGCTATTCCTGGACGAGTTTATTAGGATGCAGTTAAGTGAGTGTTCAGATATTTGAGGGGTACTTCCAAGTATTTTATTTTCTATCATGGTAATGTTTCAGGACCTTCGCATTCTGTTGATATTCATGGATTTGTGGGTTCAGATTGGGTAGGTGACATTGACAATAAGAGATCCACTAGTGCTTATGTGTTTGAAATGTTTGGTGGTGTTATTAGTTGGATGAGTAAGCGACAACCTGTTGTTGCTTTGTCCACGACAGAAGCTGAGTATATGACAGCAACTCATGCTTGTAAGGAATCCATTTGGCTTCAGAGATTGTGTTCAGATATTGGTGTTGATGCAGGTCAAATCACGATTAGTTGTGACAGTCATAGTGCAATTTGCGTTGCGAAGAATCCAACTTACCATGCTAGAACAAAGCACATTAATGTTCAGTTTCACTTTGTGCGAGACATGGTTGAGGATGGAAAGGTAAATTTGGAGAAGGTAGATACTTTGAAGAATGTTGCAGATGCATTGACGAACTAGTGGGCACAGAGAAGTTTAGATGGTGTTCAGAGTCTATGGGTCTCTCGGCCTATAGCAGTTAAATCTTATTTTTCTATTGGCTCTTACAAGGTGTTTGACAAGTGGGAGAATGTTGGGAATTTAGGTTTCTCAACCTTGGTAATTCCTTACATTTGTAATGTTTGCATTTATTATTTAATTTCCTATGTTGTAAATATTTGTAAATTCCATATTGTCATATTGTGGGATGTGGCATGGTGATGTGTCGATCCTACATGGAATATGACAACTTGTAATTTTGTCCTCACATGAGGAGATAGGCATCCCACTTTGTGGTAGGAGCATTTTGCCATGTGTCGGCATCTTCCATGTTGTGAAAGGGAATGTTTGACCAAAACGGTTATGACAGATTCCTATGACGAATCTATGACATGTAAGAGTCAGAAATAGAAGTCTGTAAGACAGGTGATGACATGTGTCATGAAGCATCTTTGAATAAGGCATATTTGGGTGCCCCAAGGTGGAATATGACATGTTGTAAAAGAATATGCTATTTATAGCATGTGTATGACAGATTCTCTTACAGCTGTAAGTTGTAACTGCTATGAAGATTCTATGATGGTCGTAAGTGTCGTAAGATCATCTGTCATAGCCCATTTTGGAAATAGGTGACCTCTTTGGGATGGGAGCTATGGACAAGTGTTAGGTACATTCTACAATGTTGACCAAGTGTCCTTAGGCGTGGGTTTTGGTCCATGAAGCCATGTTGGATGCCGATTCCAAGAAAGGTCCAATATCACCTTGTATTTCTTATATAAATAGGTGCTTGGAGATGGAGTTTGTATCACAGGTTTACAAGTACTGTTAAGCTACCGGATTGACTCCAGACACGAGTGTCGAAGATCATTGAATCTTGCATTACAAGTGTATTGTAAATAACTTTCAGATTTGTTAATACATTGTGCAGGTTTCTAAGTGTGGAGTTTTTCACCCGATAAGGGTTTTCCCCACCGTAAATCTTTGTCTCTCTTCTTCTGTCTTCTTTCTGGTTCTTGTGTATTGCTGTTATAACTTTGTTAGATGTTGTATGTTGCTGTAATGATAAGGAATAAATTGAATTTGTATAGCTCTCCCCTCATTAGGTTAGTGTAGGAAGTGATTTCCACACACCTAGCTTCCTTACAGGGCACGCAACCTGATGTCATACAATCATTTTGTAGCTACAAAAAAAATATTTTTACTATTTTTTTTTCTCAATTTTTTTTTTTAAAACAACAAATTAAAAAAAAATCTAAAAAAAAAAAAAAACTAAAAATAGAAAAACAAAATTAAAAAAGACGAAAATAAAAAAGTAAAAACCAAAACCAAAAAAAGAAAAAAAACTTCAAAAAAAGAAACTTTTAGAAACTAATTTTAGTTTTCTAAACATAAAAAAGATTTTTTAAGCCCAACTAAGTAGGTCACATTAGTGACTAGGGGTCAGTTAGAGGGGGCTAGGATAGACCCCTCTTCATTGAGCATTTTGATCCAATAGACAATTTTCAAACCTCATTATCTTGGTTATACGAAGGTCAATTTGAGTGCTTTTTTTTGAAAGACGCTAAGAATTTCATGATCACCTATATAACCAGTAAGCAAATAGCCAAGTTTATTGTTAACTACCTTATTTGCCGGTATGGTATCCCTCAAGCCATTGTCACAGATAATGGGAGACCATTCAAGAACCAAGATGTCCATGCCTTATGCACTCAATACAATTCCAACATCATTTTTCCACTCCCTATTATCCACAGAGTAATGACCAAGCTGAGGCTTCCAACAAAACAATTCTCAAAATCCTCAAGAAAATAGTCAATTACGCTTGTTGTGATTGGCACTTGCAACTCAATCCCACCCTATGTGCCTATCACACTAGTATCAGAACACCAATTGGTGCCACACCCTATGCCTTGGTTTATGGCTCTTAAGCCATCCTACCTATAAAGGTCGAGATCCCATCCCTTAGAGTATCCATGCAGGACCTGATTGATGGAGAGGAGTATCGTAATTCCTGATTAGCTGAGCTAGAACTGCTAGATGAGAGGTGCCTTGCTACACTTAATCATCTTCATGTCTATCAAAACTACCTCTGGTACAACTACAACAAGAAGATCAAAGAAAGACTGTTTCAAGTTGGTGATCTTGTCTTAAAAGAAAATTAGAGAAATCAAGCAGACAGATAAAAGAAGGGCAAGTTTGAGCCTAATTGGTTAGGGCCCTTTGTCATCACAATAGCTTATGGATTAGAATTTTATACTTTAGCTACACCTGATGGCATTCCTCTAGATGAGCCACTCAATAGTGTTCATCTCAAGAAGTTCTTTGCCTGATCCTTAGAGTATCCATGTCAAAAAAAAATGCAAAATACAAATAATCCATCCTATGGTGAAAACCTAGTAAACATGCGCCTTGGATAAGTACCATAGTGAGAACCTGGAAAACAGACACTATGTGTAGAGTCAGCATCCATCATCTATCGAGTCTTGTTCATTTCATCCATCCCATCCATAATAAAACCATTGACCTTATTTATATTTCCATCTCCCTATAGATGTTGTTCTACATAAAATTATCAACAATGGACTCTTCACGTTACCCGATCCTCCCCCATGTGGTGACCCTGTTTACAAAACTACACGGTACAAAGAAAATGAATTTTGTGAGTATCATAGATCTAAAGGACCCCGAACCATAGGATGCATGAAATGCAAACACCTGATCCAAAACTTTATTGATAGAGGAAAAATCACATTCGATGACTCCCCTAATCAAAACACAGACAAGGATCTCAACATGTACAAGGAACCATTCCCTAAGCATGGTCAAGGCCCATCTTAGGATAAAACAAAAGGTGTTAACAAATCTTCAACTTCCTATGACTCTATTATGGGTCATTTTGAAGAAAGTCGAGTGTCTACCCTCACAATCAAAGGCAAATCTATGGATTGTGTTGTTACAACTCATCGTGGTCATGTCACTATTCGTGGTCCCACACCGATACTCACCATTGCCTCCCTTGAGAAGAGATAGTATTCCCTCGGCCATAAATCTCTCATGACCTACTTGAGCTTTCTAAGGGGAGGGTGAGATATCCCTACCTATCATCTCTTGCAAAGATACAAATGTATGACAACTATATGGAATAACATTTGGTTGATGGAGAATTAAGTTGTGAGCTGATCTACTACAATGAAACCTTGTCTCTAGGGATAAAAAGTGCTTTATATTGTTTGAAATTGTCTTATACCTATGGAAACATTGGGATTTTTTCATGAGCCTTGAACATACACTATCTGTTGTGTTAGTCCTCTTTTGGTACTTTGATTGATGTGTTTTCTCTTGACAAAGCAAATCCAAACCAAATACAAATCCAAAACTATCAAAAATTGCCTTATAAAGCATCACTGACACTACTTCAGCGCCTTTCCTATCATATTAGCTCACTTGTGGTATAATAGTAGCTTGCCTTTGGTATAACAGTACCTCGCCTCTGGCAACCTACTTCAAATGCCTTTGGTAACACAGTAGCTCACTTTTGGTAACACAGTCCTACGCCTTTGGTCAAATAGTACGTCTTTGGTCTAGACAACTGTTCATCAAAACTGTCATAGTAAAACTTTGCAAGAATCTCAAAAGCACATTGTCCTAGTGTATCCCATGGTAACCACTAGACTCCAGCAAACTATGAAGTCTAAACAAGTTTTCCCAAGGAAGCACAAATCACCTCCTCATACGCCTCAACTAGGCCAAACCAACATGCCTCCAAAGAGTACTCCAAAAACATTAGTGAATAGGCCAACTATTTTTTAAAACATGCCTATACAAGATCAACCAAACCAACCTCAAGAGACCAATGTGCCCTTGGTAGATGCCCCTCAATATACCACCGGTCCAAGTCCCATCTCAAGAAGAGTGACACTTTGAAGAAGGTCAATCCTCTCAAGAAGATAGACAAGACCTAGATGAAATCATGCAAGATCCTAGAGCTATCACCACGTTTGATAAAATTCTTAATGAGAACCAAGGTCATTTTTTCTGCTTGCTAGCCAAACAAGGAGCCAAGTTACCCTGAGATTTTGATCTATCAAATCTTAAAGTGCTAAACAAAACCCCTAACGCTATAATGATGGTTCAAACCATGTCAACAGTGACCATGCCTATACCTGAACAAAACTCACAAGGGAGAACGAACAAGTCTTTTGCCACTCAATATGAGAATCCTCTATATCAAACACCAATAGTGGAAAGACCCCTATCACCCCTCATAACTCCAATGGAGGTCTATACACACCAACAAGAGACTCTACAACGTTAGAACCAACTAGCAAAACAAACTGCTCTAGCTAGACCAAACACACAACAACCTCCTATCATAGCCCAAATTCCCCCATCAAACGTAAATGGAATATTGTCAACCCCATCAAGAGACAGTTTCCCACCAAACTACAATCTGGGAAACACACATGCCGCCATGCAACAAGGGTCACAACCAACACCTCCCCCAACATCATCAAACCTTGATATCATTAACCCAACCAATGTCATACAACCACAACATTCTTCCACACTAAACCTAACCTATCACTATCTTAATCAACTGCAACCATCCCAAAACACATCTACCTACATACCTCCGCCACAAAGATCCTCGACACTAACCTTTTTCAACTCATTTCTCAATCAACCTCAACCATCACAAAACACATCTACCTATGTCCCTCCACCAACATGATCATCCACACTCAACCTAACCAACACTTATCAAAACCATAAAACTCCCAAAATCAAAACATCTATGTTCCACCATCGCAACCAAACCCAACAAACTTTAGCTTTCGTCCACCGAATTATTTCTTCACACCACCTCCACAATACCAATGATATGATTCTTTTCAACAAACATCACAAAGCCTACATACTTACCTAGCGCCACCCCCACCTCCCCAAAATCAAAACAACACCAACCAATCATATGACCCTTACAACACCAATGCCTATGACTTCCACTATGATCTCCCATATGGGAAACAACAACCACCACTTGTATAAACACCCCCAACAACTATGGAGTTACAACTTGCTGAGGTTAAACAACAACTAGCTGATATGACATTTGGCCACACCAAGAAAACCTTCTCTTTGGAAGATGTTTTTCCTTACCCATTTGATCGGTCATTACCCATGATCCCTTTTCCTCACAATTTCACTATTCCCAAGTTTGATAAATACAAAGGAAAAGGAGACCCAAAAGACCATCTTAGAGAATTCTATCTCACTTTCTTTGAGCTCTCACATAATGATACATATCTTATGCACCTCTTTCCACACAATCTTGGAGGTCAAGCTATAGAATATCTCTCACACCTACCCACGGGTATCAAATCTTTTAACGAGTTTGCGAAGAAATTTGCCACCCATTTCTCATACAACAAAGAACATGAAGTCTCTATGACCGATTATGCAACAATAAACAAAAAAATGGGGAAACTCTCATCTCCTTCCTTCAAATATGGAGACAAATGGCTAGCAAATTCCCATGTAAGATACCCGAAAAATAGCTTGTGAGTATGTTTGTGCAAAACCTCAATCAAGAATTAGGTTTTCATTTGCAAATACTTAGTACTACAACCTTCGACAAAAATACCTATAAGGGCATCAACATTGAAAAGGTACTCATCACTAAAGGAATGATCAAAATCTTCAAGGAAACTAAAGACAATGCTCCTCAACAACAAATCAACAATAAACCCAAGTTTTAGAACTAGAACAAAAATGTGGTCAATGATGGTGTGGTGGATTCCAAGCATGTACAAACACTACAAACACCCCTTCAACTTGCATCAGAACTGAGTCAACCTCTGCCTCAACAAAATCAACAACAACAAAGACAACCAAGCTACTACCAACAACAAAGACAACAAGAGTGACTTCCACAAGATTACCGTCAACGTCAATTCACTCCCTTGGGAAAGCCTATAGATACTATTCTACAAAAATTATCAACAATGGACTCCTCACGTTACCAGATACTCCCCCATATACTGAACCTATTTACAAAACCACACGGTACAAAGAAAATGAATTTTGTCAGTATCATAGATCTAAAGGACATCGAACCATAGGATGTACGAAACTCAAACACCTGATCCATAACTTTATTGATAGAGGATAAATCACATTCGGTGACTGCCCTAATCAAAACACAAAAAAGGATCTCAACATGTACAAGGAACCATTCCCTAAGAATGGTCAAGGCCCACCTCAGGATAAAGGTAAATGTGTTAACAAAGCTTCAACTTCCTATGACTCTATAGTGGGTCATTTTGAAGAGAGTTAGGTGTCAACACTCACAATCAAAGGCAAATCTATAGATTGTGCGGTTACAACTCATCGTGGTTGTGTCATTATTCATGGTCCCACACCAAGTCTCACACTTCAATCTGATTACAACCTTGTTGAACATCTAGGGAAAAACCCTGCATAGATCTCCATCTTGGACCTCCTACGATCGTCACCCGCACATAAAGCTGTGCTTGAAAAAGCCCTACAAGAGTCTTCGATTCCTAACAACATAGTGGTCACAGATTTCCAAGCTATAATAGGTAACATTGTCTCAGCCTACAACGTGGTTTTCTCTGAAAAGGACCTCCCATCTCATGATCCATGTCACAATGATGCCCTTCACATTGAGATTGTCACTCATAACTGCAAGATCAAACGCATACTTATAGATGGTGGTGCTGGTCTCAATATCTATTCTCTAAAGTTACTCAAACAATTGGGATACTTTGAGGATCAAGTCAACAATAATCAAAGTATTACAGTCAAAGCGTATGATGATGTTGTATGCTAGTCATAAGGTGTTATCCACTTGCCTATACAGGTAGGCCCTGTCATGCTAGAAACTAGGTGCCAACTCCTTGACATTGAGCTACCCTACAATATTATCCTCGGGCACCCATGGATTCATGCCATGAAAGTTGTTCTCTCTATGTACCATCAGTCTCTCAAATTCTCATTTAATGGTACAGATATAACTATCCCTAGAGATCCTAATCCATTGAAATTCTGTCATGTCTTGCAAGGCAGTTATAACAATTGCAACCAAGTGCCCAATAATGACAAAGCCATTGCATCCCCATTATATGTCGATTCTGAAAATCTGACAAAAGCCTCTGCAACTGAACCCAATCCTATTCCTATGCCTAGAATCAAAGCAAACATCCATGATATAGGCTTTGGAGAATATGATCTCTCAAAATCTTGTTGTGTAGGGTGGATGCCACTATCTCCTAAATCCTACAGCCAACTGCCCATAGCCAAAGCAACTAAGAAAGCAACTATTCCTCCCCTAGCATCCCTAACTCAATTCCAAGAGGGAAAATTATTGGCAGAGGAAACTATTGAAGACATCTCTTCTTGGCTCTATAAGGAGAAGGAACCTGTCACAATACTAGTTAAGCAATATGGAAATGTCCTAAGAATTGTCAAAAATATGGGCTATAAAGGCAAAAGTGGCCTTGGAAAACATAATCAAGGAACAATGGAACCCATTGTGGTGCTAAAGAAGCTATACAAAAAAGGGGTTAGGTTACGGTAGGAAGGTACCATGCACCTTGGACATTGAGGGTATTCTTGACAAGGTGGTACAAACTTCTCTTGGCAATTCGACGTCGAAAGAGGATATCATCAATGAATCTCCCCTCCATATGACTGACCTCTTCACAGAATCCTCCATATTCATGCTATCATCCGTATCATTCACATCCAACACAAACACCCAAAGCGTAACACTTGTCTACCCTAAACTTATCGATTGGGACCAACAAGGGGCCCCTATTCTAGATGTATTTCAAAATGACGAAGCTATTGTTGAGTTCATGGAACTCTAGGATGGTATCCCTCTTGGCAATCACAAAGATGGTTTTGTAATGGAACTAGAGCAAACTGCTTATTTTGTTGAGAATGCCAAATCCTCCAGTCACAAAAGTAAAATAAAGAAAGATCTCTAGGTGAAAACCATGCTGTGACACCTCTCAATCACAAAATAGTAAAAACAAAGGACGTATCCAAAGGTGAAAACTCAATTGTGGCACCTGAGGATGGAGGATTTGACCTTCCCCTACCATTTAAGTATCAAGAGAAATCAGCTCTCCTAGTGGAAGATTCTATAGAGATAAATCTTGGCACAAAGCAAAATCCTTGAACAACATTCCTAGCAGCATCACTATCAGAGAAAGAACACAAGGATCTGACCAACTTCTTCTCACAGGGCATGATCAACTTTGCGTGGACCTATGCCAATATGCTAAGGTTAGACCCTAAGCTAGTAGTTCACTATCTCATAGTTGATCCAACAGTAAAACTAGTCAAGCAAAATCTAAGGAAAATGCATCCACAGATAGCTTGCTTGGTGAAAGTGGAAATATAGAAATTGTTAGATGCCAAATTCATCAAGTCTATTGATTATCTGGAGTGGGTATCAAACATTGTACCTATGTCTAAACTGAATGGGGCAATCCACATGTGTTCTAACTTCTGAGATATTAACATAGCATGTCCCAAAGATGACTTTCCATTGCCGAACATTGATCTCATAGTAGACTTGACCACTGGTTATGAAATGCTTTCTCTCATGGATGGATTCTCCAGCTACAATCAGATAATGATAGTAGAAGAAGATCAACATAAAACAACTTTTACTTGTCCTTGTGGTACCTATTCTTGGTGCGTCATGCCGTTTGGTCTAAAGAATGTAGGGGCAACTTATCAAAGAGTAATGACAGTGATATTCCATGACCTCTTTCATCACATCATGGAGGACTATGTGGATGACATACTAGCAAAATCTTCTTGAGTAGATCACATGCAAGTTCTGGGACAAATCTTTGATAGGCTAGAAAAATACCAAGTGCACCTCAATCCAAAGATGTGTATCTTTGGGGTAACATTTGGAAAACCGTTGGGATATTACATTGTATCTCATAGAGAGATCGAAGTAGACCCCACAAAAGTCAAAACTATAGTGGAGATGCCTCCACCAAAGAACCTCAAATCATTAAGGAGCGTTCAAGGAAGGTTACAGTCTATTAGGCATTTCATCTCAAAGCTAGTAGATAAATGTCAACCATTTCACACTTGCTCCAAAAGGATTGTTACCTAAATTGCACTACTAGCTCAAGCAGGTTACATTATGAGTGGAGGGAAATGTGGCTCCCACAAGGGTTGAGCCCAGCTCATAGACCTTATAAAACATTTCAGGCCACAGCTGTCTAGAGCAATAACAGTCAGCAGGAAGGCAACCACAGAGACCTTGCACAATGAAGACAGCAGGTCAACAGTCACGTGTTTTCACTATATCTGGAAAAGTACGATCTGGGTTCTTGAAATTGTTGGAAAGAAATTAGAAAACAAGAAGAGGAGAAAACCCAATAAATTTCTCAAAAACCTAGTTTATATATTTTGAGAACTTTTCACCAGTCCTAAGGCTATTTTTTCAAAATCAATCCCAAAAAATCAGTCATAAGAGTGACTGTTCCTAGCATCAAAACTAGTAAAATTTGCAACCACAAGGGACCAAAAAATCTGCCAAGTTTCGAACAGCAAAAAGGTTCAAAGGTTTGGAGGTTCAAAGGTTTGAAGGTTCAAAGGTTCAAAGATCTGTCCGCTGAACTTAAAAAAGATTCAGAAGATTCAAAGGTTCAAAGAGTTCAAAGACCCAAAAAATCTGCCAAGTTTCGAACAACAAAAGGTTCAAAGGTTCGAAGGTTCAAAGGTTCAAGGTTCAAAAGTTCAATTTTTGATCTATTGTCCATTTCTGTTGTGCATCAGAATTAAATGTTATGTCATAAATGTCATTATTTTCTGCATGAGTTTGTAAAATTTTTGAATTGTAAAACATTAACTAAGGTGATGTAATTATAAATCACTTAGTCAATGATAAATGAATGAAAAAATTATGTATTTATGTTATTTATTGGGAAAATATCAGACATTTATGATGCTACAGGGTGGAGTTGACAAACAGGGGCAGGAGTTATTGAACAGATTTGACTTATTTTCATGGCCTTAAAGTTCATTTAAAGACATTTTTAGGTGCCTTTATGATAGTTGATGACATGCCCTGACCATTTCTGCATTGGGAACCCATTTTGGAGGACTTTGGGTAGATATTTTTGAGACATTTATGAGATGGACGAAAATGGAGAGGCCTAATCTTTATCTGATTACAGCTGTTTGGGAAGTATATAGTCTTCTTCCTTGTTCATTATTCAATAGTTCTTGCTATTCACTACTTTGTATATTGTAATTTTCTGAGTTCTTTTACAGAAGTGAACAATCTTGTAACCAATTTTCAGAGATATACAACATTGTAACACCTTTTTAGCAGTAATGAGCAGTTCATACCTTCCCATTTCTTCTGATATTATGTGTCCTTAGTGTTAGTACAGATCTTTGTGATGTTCTTTGTCCTTGGAGCTGTATTTCATGTTGGTGCCTTTATGCAAGGATTATGATTTGTTGGGTTGTATAGGAGAGCCTTATTATTACTGGTTCTATAGTGTGTCAGTTCTGTGTAGTCTCTGATGATCTTTTGGTGCATCACCTTAGACAGTAGGTTTCATTTCCATGCAATCCTTCTTACCCTTTTCTCTGCAAAGACTTTAGTATAAGCAGTATAGGTGGAGTACCAATAGGAAGCCGGCCTTCTCGAGAGGTTCTTTCCATCACAGGTGACCCACAAACCTGGAAAGATCCCATGTTTCTCCAGATTGCCAAGTTTTACAACTCAGCAAGGGTGCAAATATGAGAGACAATAGTTTTTGGCACACTCGGTGCAACTGTGACTGATTCTCATTCCATTTTTATACTTTTCACTACTGTTTGGTGTGTACAACAGTTGATTTCAGCCTTTTGAGGTGTTTTTAAATACATACCTCGCGACTCCGAAGCTTTGGTTTCGTATAAACCAATACAGAACAGTTTATACATTGCTGATATTAGTGTGTATGTTAGCAAAACCTGCCTTGGGAGGCAAGGAAAACACACACCTGGTGACTCTGGAAAGAAATATCTACTGGTTTCAAGAAGACAAGTGCTGGTATGTACTTATTTTACTAAAAATCAAACTTTTTTTTTATTGTGAAAGTTTTTAGTGAGTTTTCAGCACATATAAATGCCACAATATGTCTTTTCAAAGAAATGTGTCTTACTTTCCACCATTTCATGAGAGTCCTGTTCATACATCATTTTATGAGCCATATCATAACAATCATATAGCTGGTTTTAGTCCAAACAGCCCATTGATAGTTGATAACCAACCAGTCTATCATGCTTACCACCCTCCCACCCATGCACAGACTACATGGCAGCCATTGTATGCCTATGACCAGTCTCAAGAATCTCATTTTATGCCAAGCCAGCAATACTACTTTCCCAATCAGTTTCAAAATGATGAGAGAATAGAGATTGCAAATACCGAGAACATATGGTTTGACTGGAACAAGCAGCTAGATGATTTAAAGAGGCAGCAAGGATATTCTTTACAACAAGAGACCATAAATGAGCAAAATCAGTCAAACCGGTTCGTTAATCCTTAGTTTCAGTCATGTCAGGAATCTGAACCAAATCATCTTCCTAAACAACCATGGCAACCTTCTTGGACTAGGTATCCTGGTTATAAGATGCCAAACCTCAGCAAAGTTATTCCTTCCATACCAGTCCAAGATCAGGAAGATGGAAAATTGAATCCTATACCAAGGGGAAAATATGAACATGAAGATCAAAAACAAGAGGAGCAATCGGTTGCTGTTGTTTGTACTATGTCCCCAGTTAAATATGAGCATAATACATGTGGAGAGGATGTAGGATCAGGGTTGTCTCTGACTCCCTTACATTTTCATTCATTTGATGAATTTTCTAGTGTTGTTTATAAAATGAATGAAGGCAACATTCAGAGGTTGCGAGGTAGAGGTCTTCAGTTGCAAAGACAAGATGCTCAAGTGTCATTGGAAAAGGCACCACATGAAGAGTGTGAGGAAGATTCAGTTTTCTTGTTTGATCAATTACCTGCTTTTGTTGAACAAGATGAGGAAAGCTTTCAAGTACCCAGCTTGCCAGCAATTTCAGACCAGCAAGAAGAGGTTCAACAATATGAGGAGTGGATGATTAAAACTAAGTAATCTGACAATGGGGTCTTGGATCAAGTGAAAGTAAGCCTTTCTTAGAACCTGCACAGTTGGCTGAGAGCTGTTATGAAGCAGAAAATAGCTCTTCTCCATCAGAATTTCATGAAGACTGTGAGGAAGAGTCATTTTGGGATGACCTTGAAGTTTTGTCTCTAAACTAGGTGACAAAGGATTAAATCTGCTAGAAGACGTTGCAAATCATGCTAAATCAGGACAACGAGTTCACAGGTTTGAACAAGAGCAGGAACAATCTGTAGGAGTGATAGATGAACAAGAGAAACTTGGTGGACATGAGGCTGAAATGTTTTGGTATGACGGGCTACCTTCAATTGCTGAATAAAATGGAGAAGATATGACTATGATTGCCCAAGACTTGGGACAACTACAGGGTGTTGAATAGTGTGATGAGTTACTGGTTCGTGAAAATCAATATGGGAGTGAAGCTTTGGATCATGAGCTATTTTCATTTTGGGATGATCTAAAGTCTGTTTTGACTCAGGAAGAAGCATCTTTTTGCCCAGTTTTGGATATTGAACCAGTACTATTTGAAATAGAAGATCAAAGATAGGAAGAGAAACAGCTACATGTTTTGGAACGACAAGGAACTCGCATGGAGAGTTTTGAAAGCACTCTTTCTAGAGGATGCCCAATTAGACATCTAGCTAGAATGGAGGCCAACACAGATATTCATATCCTGCTTGCACCCAAGCATGAAGATACAGCTAGGAAAGAGCAGACTCAATTCACTTTTCTACCTCATGAAAGGAATTTTTACATTCCATGTGAAAAGGTTAGTGAACGTGTGTATGTTCTTCAAGAGGTTTTGTAGCTCTTTGTTGAATTTCTGTTCATATTTCCTCTCTTTATAGTTGTCCTCAAGCACGACAAAAATTGTATACTATGCAGAAAAGGCAGCTACTTCACCCAAATAGTAATGGTTTTGTTTGAGTTAGTGTCTTTCTTGGTTAGGATAGAGTAGGTGCAGTAGTTTTCAATTCCCTAAGTGCTACCAACACAATTAGATAGGTTGCTTTCTGCATTTTGCTTTTTGTAGGGTTTTCAAAGTGTTCTTCATTGCGGATATGCTGAGTTACTCAGGTCAAAAATGGTTTGTCAAAAGTGTTTTGAAAAGTCTCAGAGTGACCCTATGCCCAATGGATATGCTTCAGGCAACTGGTCTGATGTTTAGCAAGGAAACATATAGTAGATGTCGCCAAAGATGTTACCTAAATTTCACTACTAGCTCAAGAAGGTTACATTATGAGTGGAGGGAAATGTGGCTCCCACAAGGGTTGAGCCCACCTCATAGACCTTATAGAACATTTCAGACCACAACTATCTAGAGCAATAATAGTTAGCAGGAAGGCAACCATAGAGACCTTGCACAATGAAGACAACAGGACATTAGTCACGTGTTTTCACTATATCTAGAAAAGTACGATCTGGGTTCTTGAAATTTTTGGAAAGAAATTAAAAAAGAAAAAAACCCAATAAATTTCTCAAAAACCTAGTTTATAGATTTTGAGAACTTTTCACCAATTCTAAGGCTATTTTTTCAAAATCAGTCCCAAAAAATTAGTCATAAGAGTGAGTGTTCCCAGCATCAAAACCAATAAAATTCACGACCACAAGGGACCAAAAAATCTGCCAAGTTTCAAACAGCAAAAGGTTCAAAGGTTCGGAGGTTCAAAGGTTTGAAGGTTCAAAGATCTGTTCGTCGAACTTAAAAAAGGTTCAGAAGGTTCAAAGGTTCAAAGAGTTCAAAGACCCAAAAAATCTGCCAAGTTTCAAACAGCAAAAGGTTCAAAGGTTCAAAGGTTCAAGGTTTAAAAGTTCAATTTTTGATCTATTGTCCATTTCTGTTGTGCATCAGAATTAAATGTTATGTCATAAATGTCATTATTTTCTGCATGAGTTTGTAAAATTTTTGAATTGTAAAACATTAACTAAGGTGATGTAATTATAAATCACTTAGTCAATGATAAATGAATGAAAAAATTATGTATTTATGTCATTTATTGGGAAAATATCAGACATTTATGATGCTATAGGGTGGAGTTGACAAACAGGGGCAGGAGTTATTGCACAGATTTGACTTATTTTCATGGCCTTAAAATTCATTTAAAGACATTTTCAGGTGCCTTTATGATAGTTGATGACATGCCTTGACCATTTCTGCATTGGGAACCCATTTTGGAGGACTTTGGGCAGATATTTTTAAGACATTTATGAGATGGACAAAAATGGAGAGGCCTGATCTTTATCTGATTACAGCTGTTTGGGAAGTATATAGTCTTCTTCCTTGTTCATTATTCAATAGTTCTTGCTATTCACTACTCTGTATATTGTAATTTTCTGAGTTCTTTTACAGAAGTGAACAATCTTGTAACCCATTTTCAGAGATATATAGCATTGTAACACCTTTTTATCAGTAATGAGCAATTCATACCTTCCCATTTCTTCTGATATTATGTGTCCTTAGTGTTAGTACAGATCTTTGTGATGTTCTTTGTCCTTGGAGCTGTATTTCATGTTGGTGCCTTTATGCAAGGATTATGATTTGTTGGGTTGTGTAGGAGAGCCTTATTATTACTGGTTCTATGGTGTGTCAGTTCTGTGTAGTCTCTGATGATCTTTTGGTGCATCACCTTAGACAGTAGGTTTCATTTCCATGCAATCCTTCTTACCCTTTTCTCTGCAAAGACTTTAGTATAAGTAATATAGGTGGAGTACCAATAGGAAGCCGGCCTTCTTCGGAGGTTCTTTCCATCACAGGTGACCCACAAACCTGGAAAGATCCCATGTTTCTCCAAATTACCAAGTTTTACAACTCAGCAAGTGTGCAAATCTGAGAGACAACAAGGATATCTCATTTTGATGGGATGACAAGTGTCAAGCAGCATTTGATCAACTCAAAGAGTATTTAGCTACACCTCCTGTCTTGGTACCACCAGTTGTAGATAAACCTTTGATATTATACATCTCAACTACAACTACAGCCCTAGGGGCTCTTCTAGCACAACATGATGAGTTAGGCAAAGAGCATGCTATCTACTATATTAGTCAAACCTTGGTGGGTTTTGAACTTAGTTATTCACTTATGGAAAGATCTTGTTTAGTTTTAGTGTTTGCTTCCCAAAAGTTGTGGCATTACATGTTAAAACAACATACAAATCTCATAGCAAAAAATGATCCATTGAAGTATCTTCTAGCAAAAGCCTCTCTCACAAGCCAACTAGCTAAATGGGTCATGATCCTAAGTGAGTTCGACATCGAGTATGTAGACCACAAAGCAATAAAGGGACAAGCCCTCACAAATCACCTAGCAGAAGCACCTATGACAAATGTACATCCCATGGTCTCTGACTTTCCAGATGAGAATCTCTTCACTCTTTCTACCTCAATAATGTGGAATTGTGTATTGATGGTTCCTACACACAGCATGGATCAAGGGCTGACATCTTATTCATCACTCCTCAAAATGACTATATTCCAAAGTCATATCAGCTTACATTTCCTTGCACTAATAACATAGCCAAATATTAAGCTCTCCTCATAGGTCTCAACACAACAATTCAATGGGACATCAAAGAAACACAAGTGTATCGCGACTCACAACTGGTCATTCGACAAGTCATAGATGAGTACCAAACTAAGGATGAAAAGCTAGTCCCTTACAAGCAACTAGTGGATGCCTACAAACCACACTTTTCTAGCATCACTTTTGAGCAGATTCCTAGAGAGAACAACAAAGCTGCATATTCTATGGCTTATGTCGGGTCACTTATAGATATGCCTACAAACACACAGAAATGTGAGTTCTTGATTGAGCAATTATTGATACCAACTGTCGATATTCCAACTACTGAAATCATTTGCGAACTTGTTGGTCCCAATTCCTCTTAGTATGAAGATATCTACAACTACCTCAAACATGGTACCTTTCCCATTGACCTATCCACAAACCATCACAAAACTCTTATCCGTCGATTCTCCCGTTACACCATTCTAGGTGATACACTATATTGTCAGAGTCTTGATGGTATCCTCTTATGATGTCTTAACATGGACGAAGCCGATGCCACCTTACGAGACATACACGAAGGTCTCTGTGGCACACATTCTACCAGGCCTAATATCACTAAGAAGATACTCCACACAGGGTATTACTAGCCTACAATAGAACAAGATGCTTTACAATTTGCTAAGAAGTGTCTACAATGCTAGCAGTATGGAGATTTGATTCATGCCCCAACTCATGAAGTACAACCTGTGACAACTCCATGGCTTTTTTCACAATGGGGTCTTGACCTTGTAGGACAAATCCACCCATCCTCCTCAAATGTCCATAAATTCATCATTACCACCACTGAGTACTTCACAAAGTGGGTTGAAGCCATTCCCATGACCTATATAACTGGTAAGCAAATAGCCAAGTTTATTGTTAACTACCTTATTTGCCGGTATGGTATCCCTCAAGCCATTGTCACAGATAATGGGAGACCATTCAAGAACCAAGATGTCCATGCCTTATGCACTCAATACAATTCCAACATCATTTTTCCACTCCCTATTATCCACAGAGTAATGACCAAGCTGAGGCTTCCAACAAAACAATTCTCAAAATCCTCAAGAAAATAGTCAATGACGCTTGTTGTGATTGGCACTTGCAACTCAATCCCACCCTATGTGCCTATCACACTAGTATCAGAACACCAATTGGTGCCACACCCTATGCCTTGGTCTATGGCTCTTAAGCCATCCTACCTATAAAGGTCGAGATCCCATCCCTTAGAGTATCCATGTAGGACCTGATTGATGGAGAGGAGTATCATAATTCCTAATTAGCTAAGCTAGAACTGCTAGATGAGAGGCACCTTGCTACACTTAATCATCTTCATGTCTATCAAAACTGCCTCCAGTGCAACTACAATAAGAAGATCAAAGAAAGACTGTTTCAAGTTGGTGATCTTGTCTTAAAAGAAAATCAGAGAAATCAAGCAGACAGATAAAAGAAGGGCAAGTTTGAGCCTAATTGGTTAGGACCCTTTGTCATCACAATAGCTTATGGATCAAGATTTTATACTTTAGCTACACTTGACGGCATTCCTCTAGATGAGCCACTCAACAATATTCATCTCAAGAAGTTCTTTGCCTGATCCTTAGAGTATCCATGTCAAAAAAAAAAACACAAATAATCCATCCTATGGTGAAAACCTGGTAAACATGCGCCTTGGATAAGTACCATAGTGAGAACCTGGCAAACATACGCTATGTGTAGAGTCAGCATCCATCATCTATCGAGTCTTGTTCATTTCATCCATCCCATCCATAATAAAACCATTGACCTTGTTTACATTTCCATCTCCCTATCTAGAATAGCTTGGAAATTTGTCAATGTCCATTACCACTCATTCCATGTCTTCCTCTACCCAAATGGGGTCAACTCTTTCCTTAACCTAGGTCTAGGAATAGATCCTTATTCATGGTTCACAAAACACTTCAAACCTTCAAAGTAAAGCACAAACAAAAACAAAAACACCAAACGCATCCTTACATTATCCTTTTAGCAGATGACACCCTTTAACGGACACATTGATCCTACACTAAGGCTGTTATCTACCCAAAACTATCCTATAACAATCTCACCAGCTAGAACTACATACATTCTCATCTCAATCTTAAACATACCTTGATCCCGTGGATATGGGTATGTAGGCAGTCTGGAATATGAAGGACGTTTCCATGACTCAGGTACATCAGATGTTTCATTTCCCCAACCCAAGCTCAATCACCTTGACCCTCTCATCACTCTACCGAGAACTACATATTATCATTTCATCTTTCATCATAATGTACCTTGATCTCGTGGACACAGGGTATGTGTTAAGAACCCGTGTTTAACCCTTCTCTTTACTTTGTTAGTATATTGTTGTTGGATTCATATGCTTTGTAAGTCATCCCGTGAGTATATTGTATTATCCCACATTCATGGGAAGTAATAGTAGTTTATATTAGACTTAGTATATAAGTACGTGTTGAGGCCAATGAAGGCATCCACAAATTTATTGTATTGAGCTTGCTCAAAGGAGGTTTCCCCCTCGAAGTGGCCTGCGATCAATAAATTCCTTCTGTGTTTCTACTATTTTTGTTATTTCGTGCATTTTTCATTATATTGTTGCAGGAGGTTCCTCTCATCTGGTATCAAAGCACTTTCTTGGGCTCGCTGGGTGGAATTTTTGCCAATTTTTTTTCTGCAGTGGCATCCAAGCACTGTGATTATTGCAGTAGTTCTTTTTTTTACATCTGTATTCTTCATTTCAATTGCAGGTTCAGATCAGGGAATAATCCCTAACTGCTTAACTATGGGAAGTGCCTAGGCGTAGCCCTCAAACTCATTGTGAGGAGTACCACAGGAACCTTGAAGTAACTTGCCCATTGAGAGGACCTCCCTGCAAAAAGGGCAACGACCCCTACCTGATTGACTAGTTTCCATCCATGAGGTAAACCAAGAGCTATCATTTGTGGTAAAGCGATTATCAGTTTTACTTGAGTCGTGGAGTGTGGGGTACTGCCCCAATATGCAAGCCATTAAACAACATTGGTAGCTGAGTGACTCCCCTGAACCTTTAGGCAACCGAACATACTTAGGGCTCATATCTTTTACCAGCTGACAAATCACAAATTGACTCTGTCCAGAGCCATTTGTAGATCCCGTCTAGTCGTTTCCAAAAAAAATCATTTTTTCACCATATCTTCCTTTCTTTAGCTCCGTTTCCCCTCAAACTCTGTTGGAACCCCTGAAATTCCATTCTGCATATTTCCTTCCTTGAGGACCCTATCCCAAATTCCACTTATCGAAGCCAGAAATCACATATTTGTTTATTTTAGGGTTTGTTGTAACTTCTTCGATTCTCACCCAATAGCCTTCAAATCCTGACACAGTGTTCATTTCATATTTCTGCTTCTTTGTCCCTCTTGGACAAATTTTCTCATTCTTTCACCCCGCTTATGAAATCCCCATTTTCTTCTCCCCTTTCCCTTAGAAAGTGTCCAAAACCTAGTCAAACCCCAATTACCCATCAAAGTTTTTCCCAATTCCAAATTTTTGTTTACTAAAAAAGTTTTTGTTTTTGCTCTTCTACCCATTCCCCCCCCCAAAAAAAAAATCCTGGTTATGGTTGTCACTAGCACAGGAGCAAAAACATGGAGGATGAACTCGCAGCTCTCAAGACCAAACTCCAAGATTTGGATGAAAAAATCCTTAGCCTCAATCTTTAGCATTCAGCCATGAACAATAGACAGCAGCCAGACTCTTCTGCAAACACTGGGTTCTCTTCTTCCAACAATTTTCGTGGGCCGAAGCTTGATTTTCCTCGCTTCAATGGTGATGATCTGATTGGATGGATATACCGAGCAGAACAATATTTCAGTCTGCATAATATTTTTGAGGTAAACAAAGTCCCCTTTGCATCCTTTCATTTGGAACATGAAGCCCTTCAATGGTTCTATTGGTACATTGAGGCTCATGACGAGCCAAAATGGACAGATTTTTGCACTCATTTTGCAACGATTTGGCCCTAGTGCTTTTGATGACTTCACAAGAGCACTCACTAAATTGCGCCAAACAAGCACTGTGAGAGAATATCGAATAGAGTTTGAAAAATTGGCCAATGACACAGAGGGATTGTCTGATGAATTCTTTAGGAGTTGTTTTGTCAGTGGTCTAAAGGATGCAATTCGCTCTGAGTTTAAAATGTTCCTTCCAAGCATAATGATTAAAGCCTTAGGGTTGGCTACGTTGGCGGAGGACAAGATCACAGCTCAACAGTGCTCCAAATCCAATTTTGTTCCATTCAGAAATATGGCTTCCCAACGACCTCAAATAACACCAGCTCCTAGAACAACTCCTATCAAGCATTTGACTGAAGTAGAGATGCGAGCACGTAGAGAAAAAGGGCTTTGTTATAATTGTGATGAGAAATTCACTCGAGGACATAGATGTGTTGAGCAAAAGCTCTATCTCTTGGATGTGGATTCTCTGCCTGCAACTAAAGTTTATGAAGATGCTCAGAATACAGTAGATGATCAGGTTGAAACTCAGCAGCCACCTATTGACCCTACTTCTCAGGAAGACCACCCAAAGATCTCTCTTCATGCTTTAGCAGGAGTCACCACCCTACAAACCATGCGGTTCAAGGGTTACTTCAAGAAGCTCCCTCTTACAATTCTCATTGATTCTGGTAGCACTCATAACTTCATTAACCCTCAAATCGCCAAACAGGCTAATTGTTTTGTCCATCCTTGTTCCAGCTTTGAAGTCATGATTGCCAATGGGGGCACATTACCTTGCAAAGGGAAGTGTCACAATGTGCGTATCTCTATTGGAGATTATAACCTGCACTCTGACATGTTTGCGTTGCCCTTAGGCAGATGTGATGTGGTTTTGGGCACTCAATGGTTACGCACACTTGGACCCATCTTATGGGATCTTGCTAAACTTTGGATGCAGCTTTCAGACAATGGGAAAAAACACACATTGAAGGGCTTACAACCAGGGTCTCTCCACATCATCAGTTCACATCACATGGAAAAGCTCCTCAAGAAGAATTCACATGGTGTCATCACTTAGCTCCATTCCATTCAGATGCAACCATCAATGATTTCTACTACTCCTTCAGATCTACAACAAATTTTGGATATATATGCATGTCTTTGCTGAACCAATGGGATTTCCACCTTCATGACCAGAGGACCATCATATTTAGCTCCTTCCTAGAAGCGTTCCTCCCAACATTAGGCCCTACCACTACCCATTTCACCAAAAGATAGAGATTGAGATGCTCATTCGGGACTTATTGAAGCAAGGTATTATTTGCCCTAGTACTAATTCTTTTTCTTCACCAGTTCATCTTGTTCAGAAAAAGATGGGTCATGGCACCTGTGCATTGACTTCCGAGCACTTAATTACATCACAATCAAGGATAAGTTTCCAATTCCTATTTTTGATGAGCTTCTTGATGAGCTTCATGGCGCTCATTTTTTCCCAAAGTTGGATCTTCATTCTGGGTATCACCAAATTTAGGTTCATGAGGATGATATCCCTAAAACGGCTTTCTACACACATGATGGCCACTATGAGTTTTTGGTCACGCCCTTTGGCCTCACTAATGCTCCTTCCACATTCCAAGCATTGATGAATTAAATATTTCGGCCCTACTTGCAGAAATTCAGTCTGGTCTTCTTTGATGATATCCTCATCTATAGTAAAACATGGGCTGAGCATCTCCAACATCTAGATCTTGTACTGTAACTTCTCTCTGGTCATCATCTCTATGCAAAATAGTCTAAATGTGTTTTTAGGTAGGAGGAAGTGGAGTATCTCGGGCATGTCATTTCAACCCAAGGGGTTCAAGTGGATCCTACCAAAATAAATGCCATGAAAAATTGGCCACATCCTCAGACACTCAAGAGCCTCCGTTGTTTGTTGGGACTGACTGGCTACTATTGCAAGTTTGTCAAGGATTACGGGAAGATTACACATCAATTAATAGCTATGTTGAAAAATGATGTTTTTACATGGACACATGCTATTGATTGTGTATTTGAAAAATTGAAACAGGCTATGTGTACTACACCTGTTCTAGCTATGCCAAATTTTTCCAAGACCTTCACTATTGAGAGTGATGCTTGCGGCAATGGACTTGGTGCTGTTCTCCTTCAAGATGGACATCCCATTGCGTTCACTAGCAAAGCCCTTTCTGGTAAGCATTTAGTACTCTCTACATATGCGAAGGAAATGATGGCTATTTTGCATGTAGTACAAAAGTGGTGACCATACCTACTAGGGAATCATTTTTGCATTAAGACTGATCACCAAAGTCTAAAATGTTTCTTGGAACAACGGGTCTCCTCCCCAGCACAACAAAAATGGGTTAACAATCTCATGGGTTATGACTATGAGATCACTTACAAGAAGGGTAAGGACAATATTGTGGTGGATGCTCTTTCTTGCACATTTGATGACCAAGCTTCTCTTTCAGCTATTTCTATGCCTGTTCCAAATTGGTTGGAATCTTTCCAGCAGGGCTATGTCAATGATTCTTCATTATCTCAAATCATCCAGTAGTTGGCCAATAACCCTTATGTTGTACCGCATTACTCTTGGGATGGTGCTTCTCTAAGATACAAGGGTCATCTGGTGTTTCCCTAGAGCACAGATCTTCACCAAGCTGTCTTCTATGAACTCCATGCTTCTCCATCAACAGGACACTCTAGGTTCCTCAAAACTTATGAACGTGCACGACGTAACTTCTTTTGGAAGGGAATGAAAAGGGCAATTCAACAGATGATGGCTGAATGTGATACCTGCCAACATAAGGGTGAAATGACACTCCTTCCTAGATTGCTCAAACTCTTGCCCATCCCTACATGGATTTAGACTGATATTTCTATGGATTTCATTGAGGGGCTCCCTAAATATGGAGGGAAGATAGTGATCTTGGTTGTGGTTGATCGCCTCTCCAAATATAGTCATTTTTGTGCCCTCAACCATCCCTATACTACCTCCTCAGTCACACAAATTTTTATGGACCAAATCTTCTGTCTTCATGGCATCCCTTCTTCCATTATCTCAGATCATGATGGAACTTTCACCAGTCATTTTTGAACAGAACTATTTCGACACACTAGTACCAAACTAAAGATGAGTTCAGGGTATCGCCCACAAATAGAAGGTCATACTGAAATTATCAACAAATGTTTGGAAACTTATCTTCGTTGCTTCACTTCAGAACAACAACAACAGTGGGCAAAGTGGCTTCCGCTAGCTAAATGGTGGTACAATACCTCCTACCACACTGCATCTAAAATGACTCCATATGAAGCAGTCTATGGTCAGGCACTACCAGTGCTCCTTCCATACACCCCCAGCAGTTCACCAGTTCAGGTGGTTGACATGGTCCTCTGAACCTGAGATCAGATTCTTCACATTTTGTAGGACAATCTTCACATGGCTAGAAATCGAATGAAACAAGCAGATCAACACCGTTCTGAGTGCACTTTTCAAGTAGGCGATATGGTTTTTCTTCGTCTACAACCATACAAGCAATCATCCCTAAAACTCAAAGGGCGTCATAAGCTAGCTCCAAATTCTATGGGCCATATAAGGTTCTTCAGAAGATTGGGTCAGTTGCTTATAAATTGGAGCTTCCTCCTTCCCGCGTTCATCCGGTATTTCATGTCTCTTGTCTAAAGAAAGTTCTTGGCAACAACATCAGAGCACAAACTATTTTACCAAAACTAGATAATGAAGGATCCATCATTTTAGAGCTGAAGGCAACCCTTGACAAGCGCACTAGTTAGCTTCGATCTCGACCCATCACAGAGGTATTAATTCAGTGGCACGGAATGCAACCAGAGGATGCTACATGGGAACCAATCCTTCAGATTCAACAATAATTTACACATCCTAAGCTTTGAGGAAAAATCTTTTCTAAGAGGGAGGGGATGTTAGGAACCCGTGTTTAACCCTTCTCTTTACTTTGTTAGTATATTGATGTTGGACGCATATGCTTTGTAAGTCATCCCGTGAGTAAATTGTATTATCCCACATTCATGGGAAGTAATAGTTGTTTAGATTAGACTTAGTATATAAGTACGTGTTGAGGCCAATGAAGGCATCCACAAATTTATTGTATTGAGCTTGCTCAAAGTAGGTTGCCACCTTGAAGTGGCCTGCGATCAATAAATTCCTTCTGTGTTTCTGCCATTTCTGTTATTTCATGTATTTTTCATTATATTGTTGCAGGAGGTTCCTCTCAGTATGTAGGTAGTTTGGAATATGAAGGATGTATCCAGTACTCAGGGACATACGATTCATCATTCTTCGCCCATCTCAATCCATTAAACATGTCACCTTTCTAGTCTTCCATTTATCAAACTCCATTCACCTCGACTTGACTAACTCAAGCAGCCAAACAACAAATAAATGCATCCTTACAAAGCAAAAGTCCTTAACAAACCTGAAGCAAAGAAACCTACTTGTAGAGCTATATGCTATCCTACATATCGATTGCCAACATTAGCTAAATCAACTTCAACCAAGCAACAGATCAACAAAACTTGTCTTATACAGGATGTTCCATGATTGACACCAGACTAAACATCTTATCCAACATGTTTTCATTTACTGCAACCGGACATTATCTTTTAAGCAGATAACACCCTTTAACAGACACATCATTCCTACAATAAGGTTGTTATCTATCTTATTCAGCTATCCTAAGCAACCTCCTTGACAAGAGAATATGTTGACTGTATGTTTACTTTGTAAGTCAGTCAATTTGCTTTTTGGTTTATCTTTTTTTGGTTCCTTTTCATTACCTATTCAAGACTACCTTGATTTATCTATAATCTTGGTATGTTGTGATGCAATACAAAATGGTGGCATAATCATTGCTTGTGTGTGCTGTGTTTGAGGAATGATCATTAGTATCTTTCTTAGTAGCATGTTTTATCTTGTGTGTGTTACAACCTAGTATCTTACATATTAATACTCTTCTTGCATTTATGTATTGAAGTTTATTTTAAGACTATGGCTCATTCACATGTCAAACAAGGTCATATGATGTCTAAGGGATCTAAGTTCAAACCGCTTGCTTGCAGAGTCAACTTCCACGCACTCAGATATCACAACACCTTGGTCATTTATACCTTGGTGGCGACCTATCCATGTGTTATATCAAAAATAAAGATTGCTCTTTATAAACATTTGTGAAACTATTGCAACCAGCTCAACCATTTACCCATCCATGGCCTCATATACATTTCAAGCAAAGATCGATCAGCAGTCCTTTTTATCTTTCTTCTATCTATCGTCCAAGTCTTCCGCATACCTACATCACCATATGTCTTTCTTAAATGCAACCGAAATCTTCTAGTCGAGCATCAACCCATTCTTCTATCAATTCCCTGTCTTTCCTCTCGAGGGGGCAACCTAGACTAGCTACACTGGGGCATAAAAAATTGTATCATGCCTTCAACAATCAAAGGGCAAAATGTACACATCCTAAAGTGACCAAGTCATCGAATTACCTGCATTTCAAATATTGATTAAATAACCTAATTATTTAATTAATTTCATCTAATTCTTCCAACACTCCTAAAAATTGACATTAATTAAATAATTTCTTTTTATTTAATTAATTAAATTAAATTCCTCCTTATTCCTCCATAATTAAATAATTTTAATTATTTAATTGAATCATTATCTCTTTTCAAATTTCAAGTCTATATTAATTAAATAAATCCAATTATTTAATTAGTTCATCACAAAATTCTCTCTTATCTACAATTAAATAATTTACATTATTTAATTAAGTCAAATTGTTCTTCCAAATTTAAATAAATCATGCAAATTTATTTAAATTATCTCAATCCTCTAAAAATAAATAAAATCAAGTATTTTATTTATAAATCTTCATATTCCTCAATCATGCACAATCAATTAAATAAATTTATTTATTTAATTTTAAATATCTTTCCAATTCCTCTAAAAATATCATGTTAACTCATGTGCATAATTAGTCTTATTTTTAGAACTCTAAAAAAGACAAAACTAAAGTTAAGTTAATTGGCTTTAATTTATCTTGTTTTCATCAACTCTTAAATTAGACAAAAAATTCTAATTTATGAATTCAAAATTCCATCTTTATCAAAAAGTAATTATCTTAATAAAAATACCTTTTTGGAGTGACACATGTTGTGTGCACATTCAACATGAGTTATTTGATTTATCTCAACCATTCATTCTACAGATTTATTTCATCCGTTGATCGATCTTCATTAAAACCTATATAAAACCCTCTCATCTTCATCACAAATCCTCTTCGATCATTTAGCTAGTGAGTACTCTTCGATCATTTATTCTCAGGCATTCCTTAATAGCGAATTGAGTATATATCGCTAACGATTTTTTGACATTGATCCTTTGAGCACTAATACAAATCTACACTCACTTGTTGCAAACATGGTTTTGCAATGTTATTAAGCAATCCACATTCATACAAAGAGAACCATACAATCTAGGTGAAGCCTTTCTTGTTTTAAATTGATTTATTCATTGATATTAGCTTTTTACTTAGATCTATCTCTTTATGTTATGGGTAATTGAGTTGTTATGATCATTGTTTTTGTGATCTTATCATTCAACCTCTCAATTTTTTCTATACACAATGGACATCAACGTTCTTATGGATAAGAAGATTTTGAATGATCCCAAAGAGATGGAATCTGCTGTGTGGTCGGACATGCTTGAGTGGAAAATGTCTGTAATGGGAGTGGTTGAGGAAGAAATGAGAAGTACCCTAGCTCGTTATTACACAGATCAAAGGGACCTCAAGAGTAATTTTGTAGTTTTGGACACAAAGGCTTTTGGTGAGGACAAAGACAAACTACTGGAGATAAAGGAAATAAAACAAAATTTCAAAAAAATGATTGATGAGGAATTGGTAGTTGTTGATGTGATCACTAGTGAGTTACTTGGGAGATTAGCAACTTATGTCAGAAATTTCAAGACTGAAATGGATGTAGTTCACAAAAGAATAATAGATACTAATTAGATTATAAGAAAAAAGAAACTTTGGGTTAGTATGACTGGTAGCTCAAGTGGTGTAGCAGTATCACCAATCATTGGTAGGTATAGAACGTACAAAGCAAAGTTGCAAACACAAACAAACCAAGCAACACACAATGGTCTACAATCTGCCGTGTTGAACCTATCCAACACGGTCTTCACATACGTACTCTAGCTTAACCAAAGTTTTCTATTAGTTCTGTCTCATCTGATTTCTATTCCTAGAATGTACCTGGCTGCCCCTCAATCTTTCATTTCAAACTATGCTTCCAACTGAGACTTAAAATCAGAAATCATATTCTTACCCTTCCCAATGAGCAACTTATCATCAACATATAATGCAACAATGAGAATATGATCACCATCGAACTTATAATATACATAGTGATCCGATTTCGATCTCACAAATCTAATTGATAACACAAAGGCATCAAACTTCAAGTACCACATCCTAGGAGACTGCTTCAAACCATACAAAGACTTTTTCAACTTGCAAACCAAATTTTCTTTACCTTTAACAATGTAATGCTCTGGCTGTGACATGTAGATTTCTTCCTCCAAATCACCATGAAGGAATGCTGTCTTCACATCCATCTGCTCCACCTCTAAGTCATAAGTTGCTGCAAGAGATAATAGGAATTGAATGGATGTCAGCTTTGCAACGGGAGAGAAAATTTCACCATAATCAATTCCCTCCACTTGTGAGTACCCCTTTGCAACTAGTCTGGCCTTGTACTTTTCAACACTACCATCTGCACCAAATTTCTTCTTGAATACCCATTTGCATCCAACAAGTTTCCATCCTTCAGGCAAAAGCACCAAGTCCCATGTTTTATTCTTTTCCAAAGAAGCCATTTCATCTTCCATGGCCTCCTTCCAGGAACCTACATCTTTCATATCCATTGCCTCTGACATAGTTCTAGGTTCATCAGTGTTAGCAAGTAAAGCAAAAGCACAACTAGAATCAAGCAATGAATAACCAAACCTATCAGGTTGCTTTCTTGTTCGTGTAGACCTCCTCAATGGCTGAGGTTGAGGTTCTACTTCTTCTTTTGAGCTTTCAGAGCTGCTAGAGCTCTCCTCATCATCAGGTCTCACAGGGTCCACTGTTCAGTCTTCTTAGGGGTAGAAGGAAACTGAACCGCATCCTCTTTCTTTTTTGTTTGTTCTAGCTATAGAACAATGGAAGATGGTGTTAGCTCTCTTAAGATAACACTTCTGCTATACAACACCTTTTCAGCCACAGGATCCCAAAGCTTGTATCATTTCACATTGACACCATAGCCAATGAAGTTACACTTAATAGCCTTGTTCTCCAATTTAGACCATTTCTCCCTAGGCACATGTGCATATGCCTCACAACCAAAAACATGAAGATGTCTAACTGAAGGCTTCTTACCAGACCACACCTCCATAGGTGTTTTACCAACAAGAGCTGATGTAGGAGATCTATTTACCAGATAGAAAGCAGTGGCTACAACTTCAACCCAAAACTTTTGTTCGAGGCTTGCTCCACTAAGCATACTCCTAGCCTTCTCCATCAAGGTCCTGTTCATCCTCTCTGCAACTCCATTTTGTTGCAGGGTATAATGAGTTGTCTTATGTCTTTCAATCCCTTACTCTTTACAGAACTTCTCAAACTCTGCTGAACAAAACTCACCACCGTTATCAGTTCTCAAACACTTAATCTTTTTACTAGTCTAATTCTCAACAAAAGATTTAAACTCTTTGAACCGACTAAAGACTTTAGTCTTGCTTCTGAGAAAATAAACCCATGTCCTTCTACTGTAACATCTATGAAAGATACAAAATATACAGATTTTGAAATCAAAGGAACATTAATAGGACCAAACACATCAGAATGAATTAGATCCAATACACCAGAAGACTTGTGAGAACTAGAGTAAATCTGAACATGGTTTTGCTTTCCATAAATGTAATGTTCTCAAAAGTCAAACTTGAGATTACAATCATTTAACCCCTCAACAAGGTTTTTATTTTTTAGGGTACACAGACCCTTCTCACCAATGTGGCCATATCGCAAATGCCATAACATAGTCTTTTTAGAAGGAAGCTTAACTTCCATAGCATGTACACTACCATCAGAACTAGTTACAATAGATTTCTTCACTGCTCGTTCAGATGGTGGAGATGAAGTGATTGTAGCTCTTTTCTTTGAGTCAGAAGAACTATTGCACTGTGAAGTGCATGCCTCCAGCTGAAACAGAGCACCTCTCCGAGTACCCTTAGCAAGAACCATAGATCCTCTAGTCATCTTGCATCCATCCTTCGAAAAGACAACTTGCACACCTGCATCATTCAACATACTTACAGAAAGCAGGTTCCGTGCTAGGCCTGGGATGTGCATAACCCCAGTGATCCCCTTCACTCATCCATTAGGGAATCAGATTGAGACTCTTCCATGACCAACAATCTTCATATGAGAATCCTCACCCAGGTACACTCTTCCACCATCGAACTCTTCATATTTTGTAAACCAGTCTTGATGTGAGGTCATGTGGAATGATGCACCAAAATTAATCAACCACACATCATCAGATGCATGAGTGGCCAGGGCTGCAATGAAGGCATCACCATCATCTTGTGACTTATTAGAATCTGAATCAGGAGCTTTCTTCTTCTTTTTCTTCTCCTCTTTGCATTCCTTTCAGAAATGCCCAGTTTTGCCACAGTTCTAACAGAGAGTCTTGGACTTTCTAGGAGATTTGGATCTCCCACAGAATTTGGATTTGCCCTTTTCAACTTTCTTGTCCTTCTTTTTCCCTTTCTCCTTGGGTCTTCCACGAACCACAAGAGCCTCTTTGGCTACCTCATAAGACTTTCTCCACATCTCTTCAAATAACAACGAAGATACCACTTCATCCATTTTGAATATGGATGTGGTGCTCCCAATAGCCATAACAAGATGATCCCACGAGTCTGGCAAAGAATAAAGCAAGGTCATACAATGATCCTCCTCCTCCATCTTCACACCAACGGATGTCAATTGTGCAACTAGCATGTTAAAAGCATTCAGGTGATTTGCAACCGATCCTCCATCCTCCATCCTCAGAGAAAATAACTTCTTTCTCAAAAAAAGTTTGTTCACCAGGGATTTAGCTTGATAAACATCACCCAACTTCTTCCAAAGGTCTTTTGTGCTCTTCTCCTCATGGACATTTAACATGACATAATAAGCTAGACTAAGTCTTATGAGACCCTTAGCCTTCCGATCTTTGAGATCCCAATCTACTTGTGACATTGCGGTTGGTTTTACACCAGATACAGTTTCCCATAGGTCACGATCAACAAGTAGGTCTTCCATCTTGAGTTTCCACAACTCAAAATTAGTGCCATTAAACTTCTCCACCTTGATTCTTCCAGATGTGCCTGCCATCTCTTTCCTGCAACAAGATTACATAATACTCTGCATAGGACTCCCACTCAAACTAAGATCAGCTCAAAAAACCCCTACCCAACAACTAGGACCAAAGGTGATCAAGCTTTGATACCAACTAAAAGGAAGCAAGGTACGCGAAACACACTTCCTATGCTAATCTAATGAGGGAAGTAGAGTGAAAATTCAAATTAACCTTTCCAGTTACAACATTATTAACACAATAACAGAGATATTGCAGCAATACACATACACACAGAAAGTAGGCATAAGAGAGAGAGAGACAAGATATACGTGGGGATAACCCTTACGGGTGAAAAACCCCACACTCCAAAACATAGCTCAAATGTATTACAGTAAACAATAACAGATTACAATACAATTTTAGAGCCAATGCTCTTTCAGGAGTCTTCAAATGTCGAATCTGGAGATATTCCAGCAGCATAACAGTACTTGTACAAAAACTATCTATCTCCCATCCAAGCACCTGTACTGCAACAGGGAGCGCACCAGGGGCATTGCCCCTAGGACCCCGCAAGGGGCTCCACCCCTTGACCCGGTCTTGGGGGCGCTGCCCCCAAACCTCTGTTAATTATTCAAGGGGGAAACCGGGGCTGCCAAAGTCACCAAAAATTATCCTGCTGCATGTACACAAGGTGCCGACTATGCCTACTCAACATCAGATAAATAAATACAACATTAGGAATTTGCAAAGGTTGAGACACCTTAATTCCCAATAGTGTTATGGTTATCTGAATTCTTATTCTTCTTATATTGAATATACTGTTGATTGCTGATTATTGATTTCGTGTTGAAGTGATTGAATGTTTTAATTCCTGCTCATTGTTGTGGATGTTTATCTTTTGATGAATGGTTTGTAGTAGTGATTGTATATCAATTGGTTTTATTCTTTATTATTTAAATTGAGGTTACTACTATTGAAGTCTTGCACTTCTTTCAATTCAGTATTCGATGAAATATCTTGCCTTTATGCTTTCTGGTTAAAAGTACCGTCTTTCTTCTTTCGAGTTAAAAGCATACCAAGTTTTCATTCTTTGCATATCATAAAAAGGTAGTTGCACTTTGTTAAACAACCAGAGAATCATTGTAAAATATCTTTACAATTGGTTCAACTGTTAGTACATTTGTCACTTGTATGGGCATGAGAATATAGAGTTAGGTGACAAAATCTATAAACCAACAGAAGTTAAGGTTTGGTGGATGCTCATCAAGGTGAAGCTTCTTCCTTACCATCTAATGACATTTTAGACAAGAACAAAATTGACCATGATATTGCAAATGAATATGTTGCAAAATGTTATGAAACACCTATTGATAAGAGTAATATCATGGACAAAGAAGAAGAAAAACATATAAACTTGCTTGAAGATTGTGGATATGAACTTCATGATGTTGAATTTGCACTCCATAATCCAATTATTGATAACATTGATGAGGTTAATAACATGGATGAAACAATTAAAATCAATGTATCTCCAAATTACATAAGAAGAGAGAATCTTTGTCAAGAAGAGAATAAGCATGATAAAATTGTAAAACATCCAAGAAACCCAAAACGGTTACTTGAAATTGATGAGAACATAATGGAAAAACTTTAAGAAAAGAGGTTGTCACAAATGGTTCGGTTGTGGGCTTCAAAACTTTTTAATGAATACTTGGGAATAAAACATTAACTGAACAATGCCAACTTTTTGTGCAATTACTAAAGATATACAAATGAGACCTTTATTAAAGAAATTACAGATTCAGGTAAATAATGTGTCTGATTGGAATAAAATTATTGTTAGAAGTCTTTTTAATGCACTCAATTCTATTGGAAAAATAAGTAAGGAGAAAGATAAAAGAGATTCTCATAGAGTAATAACAACCTCAATAGTGAGCAAACAATTAAGAAAGGCTCGATTAATGAGGCAAACTTGTGTTGACTTAAGATTGAATCATAAAATATTGTCAAAAGCACTAGTATTAAGATCAAGACTAGATAGTCCTCTTGGAAATGATACTTGGGTTTTCAATGGTAGGCTTCCACAAGTTGATAATAAGCTAATAAATAGCACAAATGATGAAATTGAATGATTTAGGCACACTAACTCTAGGGTATCACCTAATGTAAAAGATGTTTTAAAGTTAGGAATTGGTGATAAAGACCGCACACCACATCCTAAACATTACTTGGAATGTAGCCAAACAACATTGTTTGTGAAACACACCCAGGTATGACAATCTCACAAAGGGCATTTGAATCTTGTAAGCCATTTTATTGTCTGCCTATTAAAATTTGTAATACATGTTATTGCAAATACCATGTAGAGTTTTCTATATATCATGAGTTATTATGCTATATTTTTGTACTTTGCACACTAACAAAATGTTACTAGAGTGTGGTGCAATTCAACTACTAAAGTCATCTAGGGACTTATTGGATTTATTTTTATGTATTAGAGATGATGGTTACATTTTCTACAAGAATGATTGCTTATATGAAAAGTGTTTACAATGTGGTGGGTTATCAAAATTTATATCATGTATTCATGAGGGAAATGAGCATGATTTTGGAAAGCAAATGATTGATAAAAGAGATACAAGATAGTTAAATACAATTTGAAAAGTGGAGGTGAAGGTTCTAGATATGAGTTGATTGCAAAAGAAATAAGTATTGCTAATTTTATTACTGATTTCAAGAAAAATATTTTTTACAAGTATGTTAGACATAGCCACATGTCTCAATGGTTATATCAACAATTCAAGATGTGTAAAGACTTTTTCCCGATTGGAACTTTTGTCTCTGTAGTCGATTTTCCATAAAACTACACATTGCAACCACAAAATGAAGTGCAATCCTAGTACTACAATTCTATTCAAATTGCTATTTTTGTTCACATCACATATAGACATGCCCCTAAGAGTACATAAGCGAACATGAAGATTGTTAGATAATACCATTTTTATATGAGTGATGATTGATCTCATTCATCAGAGTATGTGCAATATTGTTGTGAACAATCTTATGGGTTCTTGCAAGAAAAATTTATTAGAATGGATCAACATCTCATTTGGTCAGATAACTGCATCGATTAATTCAAGAATGCTTGTATGTTCTATTGGTTGAGCAAAATGCATGCATAAAAGGGTATACCTCATATTTGAAATTTTTTGAAGTTGGGCATGGAAAAGGGGAACATGATAGAGTGGGTGCATGTGTGAAGAGAGCTCTATTTAAAGAATAACTAAAGATTAGAGATGGTGCTACATTCAATGATGCAGATTCTATTATTAAGTGGTGTAATGATGCATTGTCACAAGGAGTGGCTCTTGATTCATAAGTGTGCAGGTTATTTTAGTTGGTTGATGAGGGAATAGCAACAGAGAAATTGGATTGTTAGATAATCAATGAATCATCAAAGATGCATTTATTTCAAAGGTCAGATACAAGTGCATGGACTATTTGGACATGAGAATTAGCTTGTCTTTGTTAGAGTTGTATTAAATGTGATTGGGATCATTGTGAGTCAAGTGAGTGGGTAGATGCATGATTTCCATGATATTTAGCCATTTTATCTCAAGGTCATTCATCTTTACTTAATGGAATGTAGAGCTCATTGGACTATGAACATCTTTTAGACCTTGTACAACTAGGCTATGTTTATGTAGTTGTTGCACCACATGGACATGAAGAGAGAATTAGACTTATGGTTGGCATGATGTGTATAGGGAAAACAAAAGCTAACATGAGCTACGATAGATGATGATGGGTTCACATATCCTATAGGATCAATTGTTATTGCTGGGACTTGGTTGTGAACATATATGATTAGAAAGAATGGCATACTTGCATTTGAAGACTTTGAAAATCACAAAACCATATTCATGTATTCACACCTAGTTGTAGCAACAAATGTTAAGTTACTAAAGCATCATGCAAAACTAAAAACAAAACAACTATGGAGAATTAGTAATGTTGATCATGAAGCAATACTAGATACTGTGAAGGTAATATATGACCCCTCACGTATGCTTGACTAGCATGTAAACTTCTAGATGGGATAGGTATGACAATTTTAATCTTAGTGTTCTTATTTTTTTGTATTTTTTAGAATTGTTTTATTAAAAACCTTGTTTCTTTAATTATGATGCATGCTTTTGACCATATAGTATTGTGAATGAGGTTATCTACTATGGCATCATAGATGCGAGATACAATTTTCAGTGTGCATTTGTGTTGAAAACATTTTGATATTCATATTTATTTAATATTTTGTTTTCTAACATTTTGTAGATACTAATTTCTCTATTAAAGAGAGATTATTTTTAAGTTTGAGATATTTAAGAGTAGGTTTAAGACTTATTTGTGTTTCAGAGAGTCCCTAACATCACCCTCATGGACTATTATGTCCATCTTATGGCCCCTTGTAATGAGATTATTTAGCATAACAAACATGTGCTGGTATAATAGTTTGAATGTCCTAGATGCTCTATGACACTGATGAATTGTTCCTAAGGTTACTTTTAAAATTTCTATGGTTGTTACATATGGCCCTATACGTGATAGTCCTCAATAATGTGTACATGATAACATTGAAAAGTGATTTGATAGTGAACATTTGTACGTGATAGTTCCTTGCTACCAATGTTTAAGCTATTTATGAATGCATTATCTAGTGTTGTATGCATTTGTAGGAGGATGATGTTGTAATGAGATCATAGGGAGGATGACACCACAATAGGGCCCACAAAATGTAAGATGGTAGGATGATAAGCAAACGTGTTCCCAAAGGGATAACTCATTATGCATCAAGAGAGTTATGGAAAGCACGTGATGAGAGATCATAATAGGGGAGATCAATGGTCTACACATGTAGTGGTGTTGGAGCTCAAAGGAGTTATGGATGCATAAAATATAGATTGGAAATGATCTGATGGACAAAGAATTAAACATAAACTATTATATCATCTTACAACATGGGGAGGTATAAGAACCAGATGATGAGATTAAAGGTAAAAAATGAGTCTATCTTAGTAGGATGTTATGCCATTAGCTACAAAGTAACTAAGATGACATGAGGTGGGACCAAGGTGAGCTTAGGATAGTGCATACATGATGTTGCATGATCATTGATGTGAGTCATGAGACCAATTAAATAAGAGAGGGTAGGCTCTTCTGCTTCTTTAGACTCTAATAAACCTAGGAGGGTACATTCCTTAGAGGTCCTTAGTAGGACAATTAAAGAGAAATACAATTATATATGAGACCATTGCAACCATACCCTATTGTATATATATTTTAGAGTTTATTTTACTTAACAAATTTTAATATATAAATGTAGGTGTTTTGGAGAATAAAGCTATTGTATTCAATGGATTGAGATCAATGGTTAAAGCATTTAACTTTCATTTTGGAGACATTCGACATAATTCTTGAGGTGACACATAAGATAGAATTATAAACTTAGTGTTTCTTAATCTTCCATCAAACTTCTTAAAACAAATTATTTTAAGTTAGTTGTAGTTGATGGTGTTTACTTTGCTTAACACATTTTTAACTTATAAATGCAGGTGTATTTCACACAAGGTTGGAGTACCTAGATCTACTTATGAGGTTGGAAACAACATTTTGTGTATTCTACCTAGACCATGACTGTATTATGAGTATGACAAGGTTACGATGGAAATACATCCACCATTGTTGAGTTAAAAGTAGGTTAATGTTTATTTTGCTTGACAAATTTTAATATATAAATGTAGGTGTTTTGGAGAATAGAGTTATTATACATTCAAGGGACTGATATTAATGGTTAAAACATTTAGCTTTCATTTTGGAGACATTCGATATAATTCCTAAGGTGACATATAAGATATAATTCTAAACTTAGTGTTTCTTAATCTTTCATCAAACTTCTTATATAACAAATATTAAGTTAGTTGTAGTTGATGGTGCAACATCGTAAAATGTGTACACCACTATTGTACACCTTGTTTAGCTCCTAGATGGGTCTCAAATGTTTGCACTTGTTTATTAGGACCTATTTTAGTACCTTTTTAAGTATTAAGCATGTAATACTTGATCTCGATGTATGAAATTTGGAAAAGAACAATAAGGTAGGACTAAACATTCTCTAAGTTCCCTTTTTTAGGAGGTGCCTAGCTAAAGGACTAGGGCACCCAAGCACCATAAGCCCTCCTTTATCCCTTCCTAAAATTCGTGCCTTGTCAGCTTAGGCCCTTTAAAACATTCCTAATGTTAGCCTTGTGTGGTTTAATTCTCTGGAATTCGATGGGAATGCATATAAAAGTAAGTTAAATCATTCATTTGTAAGCAATGACACTCTTGCTAACCTCTTGGAATATTCTCATGTTCTTCTATGCTCTCTATTCTTCTATCAAGCTCTCTATTATGGATTATTACTGCGACATTGACATATTGTAGGTCTTGTGAAGATCTTTGGAGGCGACACAAAATTCTTGAGTCAAGTTGTGACATCGTCTACATTCATACAAGGGATTCCATGCTCATGGTGACTTCCTTCCTACATGCTTTATGTTAGCATTCCATTCTACTTTAGATTTGTCTCTACCCTCCTAGGGAATGCACTCTTTATCAATCATATTTTCTATTGTGGAGGTGGAAACACCATTCATGGGGATTTCTTGAGGCAAGCTTCTATATAGCACCCAACCTTTTCCCTCTTTTTATGTGTGTAGGTTGGACAGATAGGTTTTAGAAAGTGACATATGGGAAGAAGGATAAGCTTGTTGTTACATACCTAACGAAGTTTGTAGTTTTTGAAAACCTTGATTTAGGATCAAGGTGCCCAAGCATCCTTGTCCTAGGAATTCTATCCTTCGGGAAAGGTTTCTAGATTGTTTGCTAATCTCTATTGTCCATTTGGTTACTGGGTTTCAGGTACCGACAGTCTGCTTTACTCAGATCTTTGTTAACTAGGGTTACGTGTCTTAATCCTAGCCCAATTGATTAGATTTGGGTTAATTCCTTCTATATATAGAAGAAGGGAAGAATCCCTATAGTTTGGTTCTCCTTCTAGGGTAGAAGCCAAGCTCTATTTGTGCCCCAATGTTTTGTAGAAGAGGGTTTGACCTAGTTTGATCTATTGAGCTAGTCTCTCTTTTCTACATTACAGATGGTGTTTACTTTTCTTCACAAATTTTTAACTTATAAATGTAGGTGTTTTGGATAATAAAGCTATTGTATTCAAGGGATTTCAATAAGTGGTTAAAGAACTTAGCTTTCATTGTGGAGACATTTTGAGGACATTTTGTATATTTTTTACATTTCACATTTTTAACTGGCTTTTTCATATCCTATGAGGAGATTATGACCATTATATCATCATGTTACTATGAGTTTTAATGACAAGGGTTCCATCTTACAAATTCTCATAGTGTTTCTTCACATTTGGTGCTAAGAATTGATAACCATTTCATGTGATTTTATTAGCACACTTTGTAAGGTGTGTTTTTTTATTATATTTTTATGCTAAATTTGATGGTGAGGGTTTTCTGTTAATATTTTATTTTGATTGCAAGAAAAGAATTATTATTTCACCTTTGTGGAGGTTTGTTCTTTCATTAGTCTTAGAGATGATACTTGTAGGAATGACCTAGTTGTAGTTAGATAATATTAATTCATATATAGGAGTTTTGATCCTTTATTAGTTTATATATGTAGTGATTTGATGTCATGAATAAATTAACAATAAACTAGTATATCTCTTCAAGGTGATTGCTCATACCACGTGAAATTTTCTATATGATGTTTATGTGATATCCCTCAAGGTTTTCAATGACCATTCTTCACATTTAGATGTATATATAACCCTATCCTTCCAATATCTTGAAGTGAATAACAAGATCCAATGTCTCATGGACTACTACAAGGTAGCAAACCACTCCTGATAGTCAAGTATGCTACTAGGACAATCATTTGTGACTTTGATAATTAGTAACTTCTTCAATTCTTTTTGATTCATAAACGAATAAGAGGTTTCTCTTCTAAACCAATTCATTTACTATCCTCCTTGTGAACCTATGTCCTTATAATAATCATTTATGACCTTAACAATGTTTGTAGGTAGTCCTAAAACCTAACGGTTGATTACTACTTCCTCCATTAAATTTTCTTTTGTCCAAGGATTAATCTTTCTCATTTCTTTTCAATGATCTCTCGACTATCTTAAGATATCTTCCAATATTTCCTTCAAGGTAGCCTTATAGGATGATTAGCCTTTTGATATCAATAAACCCAAAACCTACAACATGACTGTGATTGTCCTATAAGGATCAACAACTTCTACATATATTGTGATATAGGGTGATACTCCTTTGTTGCTTGATTGCATCACTACTTCTTGGAGTAATGACAAGGTACTTTAGCCCATGATTTGTCTCAGATATCTTCATCACATCTATTGAAAGAGACCTAATGAACCTTGAACAAAACAAGAAAACATAATCATTGCCATGGAAGTGCGTTGGTTGGATATAAACCTGTGACAGTCCCAAGGATTATGAAAAACCCTCTATTCTTGCCAAACATTCCACCTTGTGGCTCACTGATGACATTTAAGTACCCTAAGATGGTTTCCATTCCATTGTTTCCTGATTGATTGATGTTCTAGGGCCCCAAATGGCATAAAGAATAGTCACTAGGGTTGTCACACTGGAAATTAGTCACAAAATCTCTTAAAATCCTTAGGGCTCTTTAAACTTTTGCAACTCCTTTCCTATTCCAATATTGATTTAAATCCATGAGAAGGTATCATAGGTCTCCCCCTATGAAAACTGGGTTCTTTGCTTATGAAAAAGACATCTTCTTGCTACTGTTATAGTCTTAGGACAGTCACAATTTTGTATGCTTTTAACAAGGATAATGAGGGTTTTGGATGCTTAGCAAGGTTACCCTCCACTCATGAAATCCTCATGGTATCCTAACAATGCTTTCCTTAATGATATAATGACTAACTCAATAGGCTACCTTTATGGATTAATTAGACAAAGGCAAGCCCATGATGTACTACCAAAGACAAGAACCTAACAACCATAGGTAATATCTCTGCACACAAAGATTCATCATATTTGCATGGAAGACCTATTGACATATTTTTCTTGAAAAGGCTAAAATAATCATTAAGAGGTGTATTTGTTATGCTTTGCGGTTGTACAAAGTCCTAGAAGGCCTTTTATTGCAAAAATATAATAAGCACCTTTGTTGTTATGTTTAAAGAGTTCTAAAAAAGAAAAAAAAAATCCAAGAAGAATCTCTTTTCCACATCCAAGAGGCAGTTTTCCACGTTGCAAGTGGAATGATAATGTCATAAGGTTTAAGTTCAAGTTTTCCACATTGCATGCATTGTTATGCAAGTCATAAGGTCAATCAAGAGGTAGTTTCATGTCCTTTTTAACCTTATTTTTGTCAATGGCCATGTACATACATGGAGGGAAGTTGCTTATTGTAAATTTGATCAAGGGTTTGAAAAGATAACTCCAAGTTCTCAAGTTAGATTATGGTATGGTTTGGTTAGGGTTATAGAGGGAAAATCTATCTTCTTTCTTCAATAACCTACAGGTTCTGGTTCCATGAGAAATAGTTGATAGTGTGAGATAGCAATGTATGGGTTATGATATCATTAAGAGGTCTGTGTAACTACTATTTGAAGCTCTACATCATCCTAGAGAAGGCTATCAAAACCTAAAAGAAGTAATTGATAGAGAGAACTAAAATGTAGTTATATGATCGATGATGAGGAGATCTAAATGTTGGATCTAGGGCATACAACTGAGAGGGGGGGGGGTGAATCAGTTGTATAGAACTTGTTCTCTTTCAAACACTTAATTCTCTGTTGTTAGTTAGCAGCATATCAAATAATCATTCATGGAAGCACAATACATAAACACAAGAGCAGATAAGCATCAACACATTGAACACCAAGATTTTGACGTGGAAAACCCGGTTAAGGGAAAAACCACGGGGTGATTAACCCAAGAATTATTCTCTGTTAGAAGAATAAGGAAAAATGAATGGCACATGCCAATAAGGGCTCACTGCCCGAGCACACTGCTCACAAAGAGGCCCACTGCCTACAAGGAGACACACTGTCTACAGAGTGATAAAAATCACAGTCTTGAACTGGAGAATGACATCTCTACCATGTCCGGATCAGTTCCAATTAAGCCCAACAATCTCTGCTCTGCCTTTCGCACCTTTCTTCGCTACACCTTACTCATACACATACAACTTCCCTGAAATGAATTCACAAATCATTATTTATACAAGACATCGACTTAGGAACAAGCATCTAAGTCGGCAAACAACCATAGGAGTATCCGCAAGATGAATAACACATCCGGTCGGCTATCACAAGAACATTCGCAGGATGAACAACTCATCCGGTCGGCTAAACAGAGCAATAACTTCATCCGGAAGAATAACTTCAATTCCGGGCTCTACCATCAATGCGGACCAACAACACAACCTAAACATGATTCAAGAACCTTCACAAGTCTGTCTGAATGTCCGGATACATCCGCACTTTCTCTGCTTACTGGGATCTCTTGTCTTCCTCATCCGGAACTTCAAGAACACAGTCTGTCGCCACTGTCATAATGCAGGAGGTACATCCGGACCTCCAAATTACACACAAATCAGGATGAAACATCACAAGGACATATAAAACACTCCTTCCAATCCGCAGGTTATGATAATACAATTCCGGACCTCACCGGACCTTTTTGTGATCCTCTGTCACCTCCGGATACTTGCCGGACCCGGTTCTATACCGGCAGCCATAACTCCTTCAGATCTTCATGCGGACCTCTGAAATCTTAACTGTAGCATCTTAAGACTCATATCTACTAACCCTTTAATCCGCATCCTCCGGTTCTCATCCTATATAGTATATTTACCTTCTTCTCATCACTGTTCTTCACTGTTCCTGACTGAGGCTAATTTTCTCAATATCCTCAGCACAAAGCTCATCAAATCCTTCTTGTCAATGCAGTGTGAGTATGTTGACATCAATGACAACAATGGCTCACCTCATACTTGCAACAATCTCCCCCTTTGTCATTGATGGCAACATATGATGTGAAAAACCATCAAGACAAGAACTTCTCTTTTCTGTCACAGCTCCCCCTGTCAACAACAACTCCTCACATGTCTTCCTTTGCTGCTCCCCCTTTGATCATCAACCACTTGTTTTTCACATGTCTTCTCTCCCCCTTTGACATCAATGGCAAAGGGCTCATACTTGCAACTCTCATGCATCAGAATAATACCAGCTGCTCCCCCTTAGTTGCAGCTCCCCATTAGTCCGGATCACAAGATATGACTGTGATAGCCACCGGACTGATGCACATCAGTGCATCTTAGTTCATCACCGGAGGGGCCATGACCCCTAACTTCTCCCGGAGATATTCAAAAGAGTCCTTGGGAAGAGGTTTTGTAAAGATATCTGCAATCTGATCCTTGGAGGGAACATACTCCAATCTGACTTCTTCCTTGTTTACTTGTTCTCTCAAAAAGTGAAATTTGATAGATATGTGCTTAGTCTTAGAATGCAATACCGGATTCTTGGAAATATTAATTGCACTTGAATTATCACAGAAAATTGTGATAGGCTCCTCATATTCAACTTTGATGTCTCTTAGCATCTGCTTCATCCACAAGATTTGAGTGCAACTACCTGCTGCTGCAATGTATTCTGCTTCAGTTGTAGACAGAGATATTGCATCTTGTTTCTTGCTTAGCCAAGAAACCAATCTCTTCCCCAAAAAGAATGCTCCACCACTAGTGCTCTTCCGGTCATCCACATCTCCTGCCCAATCTGCATCTGTGTAAGCATGAAGAGAAAAATCCGGATCTCTAGGATACCATAGACCATACTCAACTGTCCCTTTCAAGTATCTAAAAATTCTTTTGATTGCCATAACATGAGATTCTCTAGGATCAGCCTGGAATCTTGCCACAAGACCAACAGCTTGCATTATATCTGGTCTAGTTTGAGTGAGATACAACAATCCACCAATCATTGATCTATACTTTGTCTGATCTGCCTTTGGAGAATCATCATCTTTGCTTAACTTACATCCGGTTGCCATAGGAGTGTTCATAGGCTTTGAGTCTTCCATACCAAATTTCTTTAACAATTCTTTCACATATTTGGTCTGAGAAATGAAGATCCCTTCTTTTGTTTGAGTAATTTGCAGACCCAAGAAGAAATTCATTTCACCAAGCATAGACATTTCAAACTCACTTTTCATCTGATTTGCAAAAGTTTTACACATACTATCTCTTCCTCCAAAAATGATATCATCCACAAACACTTCAACAATCAGAATGTTTTCATGATCAATTTTGAAATATAAGTTGCTGTCAGCAGTACCTTTGTTGAATCCAATCTGCACAAGATGCTTATCCAACCTTTCATACCATGCTCTTGGGGCTTGCTTCAATCCATACAAAGCTTTCTTCAACTTGCAGACCATATCATTATTATCAGACAATTGAAATCCATCCGGTTGTTCAATGTAGACTTCTTCTTCCAGATCACCATTTAAGAAGGCAGACTTGACATCCATCTGATATACCTTGAAATCTTTGAAGGCAGCAAATGCAAGAAGTAATCTGACTGCTTCAATTCTTGCTACCGGAGCAAAAGTCTCTTCAAAGTCAATTCCTTCTATTTGAGAGTAGCCTTTGCAGACCAATCTAGCTTTGTTTCTGATTACTTCACCAGCTTCATTTAGTTTGTTCCGGAAGACCCACTTGGTTCCAATTACATTCCTGTCTCTAGGTCTGGGAACAAGATCCCAAGTATGATTTTTCTCAATTTGCATCAGTTCATCTTCCATTGCTTTGGTCCAATTTTCATCATTGCAGGCTTCATTTATTGTTTTAGGTTCAATCCTTGAAATCAGACAACATTCATTCTGATCTTGAGCAATATTCCTTCTAGTTTGTACACCTTTGCTTCTGTCACCTATGATCTGATCTTCAGAGTGATTCAGTTTTACATACCTTGGAATTTTGGGAGTATCCAGTACTGCTGTTTCTTGATCAGGCTCATTTAAACCTAACTCTTCTTCCTGATTTACCGGATCAGGCTGACTCTGTTTCACCGGAGAGGATTGAGTTCCTTGAACACTATCTTGGTCATCTTCATCAAATTCATAAAATCTTGAAGGCTTCTCAATTCCTTCATCAACCTTTACATTGGTACTTTCTATCATCTTCCTCAATCTCTTATTGTAACACCGATATGCTTTGCTTTGAGTGGAGTAGCCCAAGAAAATTCCTTCATCACTTCTAGCATCAAACTTTCCTAGATCTTCATCTCTTTTAATATAACACTTGCTACCAAATACCCTGAAATATTTCACAGTAGGAGTGATGTCAAACCAAAGTTCATAGGGGGTCTTACCGGTGTTGTTTCTGATTTGAACTCGATTGAGAGTGTAGACTGCAGTGCTGATAGCTTCTTTCCAAAACATTTGAGGAACATTTGCTTCCAACATCATTGTCCTAGCAGCTTCCTGGATGGTCCGGTTCTTTCTCTCAACTACTCCATTCTGCTGTGGAGTCCTAGGAGCAGACAACTGTCTCCTTATACCCTGTTTCTCACAAAAGTCAATGAATTCACCAGATGTAAATTCACCACCTCTATCAGACCTTAGACACTTCAGTTTCAATCCGGTTTGATTCTCCACCATAGCTTTGAAGATTTTGAACTTCTCAAAAGCTTCTGATTTTTCTTTCAGAAAGGTAACCCACATCATCCGGGAATGATCATCAATTAACAACATGAAATATCTATCACCTTGCAGACTCTTGATTCTTGTCGGACCACATAGATCAGTATGTACTAATTCCAACAATCCGGTAGAAGACTGATCTTTGCTTTTAAAAGAGACTCTGCTTTGTTTGCCTAACTGACATTCTTTACACACACTGTTTGTAGGTTTTATCAACTTTGGAAGATCTCTCACAGCCTGAGTATTGCTTATTTTGATGATGTTATCAAAATTTACATGACACATTCTTCTATGCCATAACCAACTCTGATCAATTTGAACAAACAAACAACTTTTATTTGAACCAACCAGATGAAAGATGTTACCTTTTGTCTGAGTACCGGATGCAATTTCAGTTCCGGAGCTTGTAAAGATTCTGCATTTTCCATTCTTGAACCGGAGATCATAGCCTTTGTCCACTAACTGACCAACACTGAGAAGATTGTGCTTCAATCCTTCAACATATAGTACATTACCTGTTTTGCTCTTACCATGAAAGGAAATAGTTCCCCTACCTCTGATTCTGCCAGCAGAATTGTCACCAAACTTTACCATTCCTCCTTCATATCTTTCCAAATCTAAGAACTTATTCTTGTCACCAGTCATATGGTGAGAGCATCCACTGTCAATAACCCAATCATCCTTTTCTTCCACTTGAGCAGCCAAGGCTTTTTCAACAACTTTGTGATTGACAGATTCAGAGAGCAAGGAATCTTCTTCCTTGATGGCTATAAACACCCACTCATTTCCGGATTTGCTTCCTGGATCTGATTCATCATCTGTTACTCCTTCATTGTCATCTTCTTCATGAACATAATAGCAATTCTTTTGAAACCTTTGTCTGTGAGTATTAGATCTTGCAGATCTCTCCGGACATCTTGAGGCAAAATGACCAATCTTATTGCAGTTAAAACACTTAAAGGGTAGTTTTCCTTCATACTTACCGGATCCTCTTGGCAGTCTCTTTGCAATGAGGGCTTCAAGTTGAGCTGTTTCTGCTTCTTCTTCTTCCATGTCTCTTCTTGCTTGATCATACCATGACATTTTCCTTGATGAGTTTTCACCCGGATCAAATCTCTGTTTGCCTTTCACATAGGCACTGGCTTTAAAAGCAGACTCAGTCTTGGGTGGATCATCTCCAAACTCGGTCATTTCAAATGCAGCTAGTTTGCCAGCCAATTGTTCTCTTGTGACAGTTGTGTGGGCTCTGAATTCATCAATGGCAGCAACTTTGATTTTGTAGGCAGCAGGAAGGGATCTTAGGATTTTGCAGACAATCTCATTTTCATCTAGAGTTCCACCAGCATTTCTGATTCCACATACCAGCTCATTTACTCTTGGCATAAAGGTAGTAATGTTTTCATCATCTCTCATTTTCAATCTTTCAAATTTCCCTTTCAGACTTTGCAACCTTGCACTTTTGACAAACTCATCTCCTTCATACAGAAGTTCCAGTTTAGTTAGGATCTCATATGCAGTTGGTAGGTCAATGACATTCGAGAGATCTGAGTCATTCAATGCGCTTAGAAGAGCTTCCTTGGTCCGCAGATTGTTTTCAGCTTCTGTGGTTTCATCAGGAGTTGTCGGACCACCTTGTGGGGGTATATATGGTTTTGAAATCATAGCCAAGTATGCTTTTCCCATACATTCCAAATGACACTTCATGCGACCTTTCCAGAGAGTGAAGTTGGTTCCATCGAACTTCGGACTATCCTTCTTGTATGACGACATCCTGGATCACCTCAAGCGGTTAAGCTCCTATCAGAGGAACTCAGCTCTGATACCAATTGTTGGATCTAGGGCATACAACTGAGAGGGGGGGGGGTGAATCAGTTGTATAGAACTTGTTCTCTTTCAAACACTTAATTCTCTGTTGTTAGTTAGCAGCATATCAAATAATCATTCATGGAAGCACAATACATAAACACAAGAGCAGATAAGCATCAACACATTGAACACCAAGATTTTGACGTGGAAAACCCGGTTAAGGGAAAAACCACGGGGTGATTAACCCAAGAATTATTCTCTGTTAGAAGAATAAGGAAAAATGAATGGCACATGCCAATAAGGGCTCACTGCCCGAGCACACTGCTCACAAAGAGGCCCACTGCCTACAAGGAGACACACTGTCTACAGAGTGATAAAAATCACAGTCTTGAACTGGAGAATGACATCTCTACCATGTCCGGATCAGTTCCAATTAAGCCCAACAATCTCTGCTCTGCCTTTCGCACCTTTCTTCGCTACACCTTACTCATACACATACAACTTCCCTGAAATGAATTCACAAATCATTATTTATACAAGACATCGACTTAGGAACAAGCATCTAAGTCGGCAAACAACCATAGGAGTATCCGCAAGATGAATAACACATCCGGTCGGCTATCACAAGAACATTCGCAGGATGAACAACTCATCCGGTCGGCTAAACAGAGCAATAACTTCATCCGGAAGAATAACTTCAATTCCGGGCTCTACCATCAATGCGGACCAACAACACAACCTAAACATGATTCAAGAACCTTCACAAGTCTGTCTGAATGTCCGGATACATCCGCACTTTCTCTGCTTACTGGGATCTCTTGTCTTCCTCATCCGGAACTTCAAGAACACAGTCTGTCGCCACTGTCATAATGCAGGAGGTACATCCGGACCTCCAAATTACACACAAATCAGGATGAAACATCACAAGGACATATAAAACACTCCTTCCAATCCGCAGGTTATGATAATACAATTCCGGACCTCACCGGACCTTTTTGTGATCCTCTGTCACCTCCGGATACTTGCCGGACCCGGTTCTATACCGGCAGCCATAACTCCTTCAGATCTTCATGCGGACCTCTGAAATCTTAACTGTAGCATCTTAAGACTCATATCTACTAACCCTTTAATCCGCATCCTCCGGTTCTCATCCTATACAGTATATTTACCTTCTTCTCATCACTGTTCTTCACTGTTCCTGACTGAGGCTAATTTTCTCAATATCCTCAGCACAAAGCTCATCAAATCCTTCTTGTCAATGCAGTGTGAGTATGTTGACATCAATGACAACAATGGCTCACCTCATACTTGCAACACTAAAAGGTAATGGATGCATGTTACATAGACACTAGTGAGAAGAATGTAAAGATATGTCTAAAACAGTCATCAAGATAGAAGTATGATAGAGATTCAAGATAGAGAACAAGGTGAATAGAGTTGGAAATAGTCTCCATGATTATTTTGGGGGTCTCAAACCATGCAATATACATACATAGTGTAGAGGGATCGTACTTGTCAAATACATAGGGAAGGAGGGATCAGGTTTACCATCAATAGTGCCAACTTTAAGGACCCTTCATCACTATAAGTTCTTAGGTTGTTATTTGGTATTCAAAACAACCTATAGACCTTATGAAGATCTACATGCACTTTAGGTGCCATTGTAGTGAAAGGCAAATGGTTTTATCTCTTTTGGATCTTTCAAAATTCATCTTAAACACTAGATAGGATCAGTTAGGGTTTTTAGCACATGTATGACCACAATGAGATAAAAGATATAGTGTCAAGGGTGAGTGTACAAGGGTGTAGAAGCATAAAAGGAGGGACATTGTTTCATTGATAAGGGTTCATGGAGGAAGGATAGTCTATATTAAAGTCATTGACTCATGAGACCATTTGCATGGGTGTATGAAGCCTATAAGAGGGTCTACTATAGTTTAGGTAATAAGGCACACGAGTCTTAAAACCCTAAGGGAGCCTATAAGTAATGAACAATCATATCTGGGTAGTCTATAGGAGTAGCAAACAAATAATTTTAGAAGGGGCAATCACCTCTTACCATGGAATGAGTTAGCAGAAGACATACAAAAGCAAGAAAAATAGTCTCAATGACTAAAAAAGCAATGAAGAGTCATCTCAAAGACAATCTTAAAATGAATAGTCATGACTTTAGAACAGTCATGAAGACTATAAAATGAGAGATAAAGAACAATGGACAATGAAAACAAAAGGATAACAGTAGCTAAGGGACTATGAAAGTGTATGGAGGCTGATAAGAACAATACAAAGAAGGTCAATATGAGTGTTAAGTTCTTCATGAGGGTCAGGTATGCAAATATAGACCATCCATTTGACAATGTATAGGGATTTTTAGCAGTAAACTATCATGAATATTACAAAGAAAGCTGAGTTGAGTAAACTCTACCAATGTAGTATGTTATGTGTTTAAAAAACCCTATCTAAAACTCATGTAGAATCTTATAGAGATTATGAAGTCCTCATTACACTTAATGAAGGTTTTGCAAGAAGTTTAGGAGAGAGAGAGAGAGAGATAGCAGTTATATAGGATTGTGGGAGCAACAAAAAAGAAAAGTATGTGGAGTGTGATTTGAGATCCTATAGGCTCTAGAAACCCTAAGGCATAGCCTTATTGAGCCCTGCTATAGCCTTAGAAGTTTCAATCATACACTCAAAAAAACCCTATGGTACCCTATGAGTAGTTTTTAAAACCATTGTGAAGCAGTATTGAAACAAAGATGACATGTCATATTAGGTGAAGAGGACAACAGTTATAACAACATGGAGAAATAGTAATGAGATCATGCATAAGAACAACATAACTAATTGTCAAAACCTAGAGGTAAAGAGAACTCATGTTATGACTATCAAAGATGTTAAGAATATTAAAAATAGTCAAAATGACTCTGTCAAAAAGGTGTAAACGATCATTAAAGATGAATGTTCCTAGAATTAACAAAACAATCATGGTAGGACCATTCTATAATAGTTATTTGTGACTGTTAAGGAGCCATAGGAACAATTATTCTTTATGACTGTCAAAGTGTTCTATAATAGTTATTTGTGACTATTAAGGAATAGTTTAAGAATAGGAAGTCATTCTTTATGACTATCAAAGTGCATAAGTGTAGACCGTCATTTGTGACTGTTAAAAGGACAAAAGAAACAATCATTTTTTACTGTCAGAGTAGTAAGAAGTAGTAGTCATTCATATGAATGAAAGGGGTGGGACAGTCATGAGGAAGATGACTTGGATTGTTGTCAAGGAGAAGTCACAAGTCATCAAGGATGCCTAACATTATCAAAAGGTATAGAGACATGACCTTCTAAGTAAAAGCCTTGACATTGAACAATGATACGACCCTTGCGGATTGGAACAAAGCATGAAGACAAGCATAAGCAAATAGATAGAGGACAACATCATGCATGTTTAATAAGGTTGAAATATTGACAATCATAGGGAAGAAAAAGAAGGAACATTGATTATCTATAAATTAAATTAGTCTCCTATCTAATCTCAAACTTAATTTAATGAATTGAAATAAATTTAAGAACAAAATAAACTATTTGAATAAAAATGGGCTTGACATGAGAAACCACCCAGTAGTAAATCTACCATAACTTTCTTGTTTTGCAATGGCAATTTAAAATTCAAGATGTTTTGGAAAGGTAAGTAAGGGGAATAAAACCCCCCAAAAAATAGAATAATTCTTTAAGATGAGGGGGTAGTATTTATTGCAATCATCTCTTTCCCTCAAATCTAGATTTAACCCACAAACAAAAACTATTTATTAAGAAATGTGAAGTAATTCCTAACACAAAAATTATCTCTCTCATTAATCATTATAATCTCTCTAAAGCTAATTGGTATGAAAAATTTGTACTGCAATAGTTAAACATTTATGATTATGGCTTTGATCCACTTAAATACAATGATGAAAACATTTATAATATGATTCATACTAATATAAATATATGTATAGTATGAATACATTGAGGAAGTATAATCTTAACTCTACCAACTCTTATTCTTAGAATCCATTTAACTACCTCTATGCTTATGAAAAAACCCAAGCTTGATCATGAATAGAGAATGATTTGATTACTAAAAAGTATTCCATACATTTATAATGAACGATAAAAATACTAAAGATCAATGATCTGTTATTTTGTTTTAATTTTGTCATTCAAATTACTATACAAAATGATCTAACAATTATTCTTATAAACTAGTCAACATAAGGGTTTTAGTTTGACCTTCTTGCACTACATGCATATTATTGATTCAGTCTAATCTTTGCATGCAACTAAATAAATGAAGGATTATCTAATCATACCCATTCCAATAAATAAAATGTGCAAATTCAGCTAACACTCTTATGAAATGAATATAATTCATTTCCAATAGAGTAAACTACCAACAAAATCCTAGATTTTCAATTTCTGCTACAATAGTAGTGAAAATATGATAAAGTTCTCAATACTTAACCAAATTTAAAACTGTAATATGTTTCAAAAAGATGAAAACAAGATGCTCATAACCTAGAAACCTTTTTATAAAATACTTCCTATGTAAAGATAAATTTCATGAGACAACAACAAGTTTTCTTTTAAAATTTTTTAGAAAAACATTAAGATAAATAATGGCGAGTTTTCAAGGAAATACCTCAAAAATTTAATTGATGAATAATAACTTCAAATGATAATGAAGAGAGATTCCAAAATTCCATATTGTGAGAGATTCCATCTTATTTAGTTGTGCGCTTCCTTTCTTCTACCTAGAGTTCTATTTCCCTCGTTATGAAATTCAGAAAATTTTCACCTAACAAATTACCATGGACATTCACTTTCTTTGCCTCATCAAAATGGATGTTTTTACCTTGGATAATTATCTTCAACATCACCCATGGATGTCCTCTTGATGACCTATAAAAATTAGAAATAAACTTGGGCTCTTCTCTTGTTTTTCCCCTCCTAGATATAGTAGTTTACACAATTCACATTACTCCACACAAGCCAACAACAACTAACACTAATAAAGCCTCAAAATAAAAAGTTAACAATGAATAAAATTTCAAATAAAATCAACTAATAAAACTTAATATTGCTATGTCGTAAAATGTCTCCCTAGGAGGTTTACCTCCTAAGTTTAGCTCTCGGGTCCCTTGTTTTGCATCTTGCATGTTCATTTTGACTCTCGATGAAGAATCCCTGAAAACCCATGCCGAATGAGGTTAAGGGAACCTTGTTGAGCTAAACCCTTCCTTGAAATAGGGGCTAAGGGCTTAAGTACTCATGCCCTAGTCCTACCCCATTTTAGGCATGTCCTAAATTTGAATGTTGGTTATGTGACTGTTAAAAGGTTCCATTATTGACATCTTAACTTTGAATTACACGATTAAAGAGGGAATGCATATATAAGCATGTTTAGGGATTCATTTGAAAACTAGAAAATGATTATGAACTTTTGGCAAACTAATGATTTTAGAGAATTCAAGATATTCATTATTGCAGAGAAGAATATTATTGTTGTGTTTATGAGTGTAGATTTAGCTTCATCTTCTCATGTGTTAAAGGATTTTCATCTACATGTGAGTTACCTCTAGGGTGATATCTATTTGTGTTTTTAATCATTTATCAATTGTTTTTGACTCTATCCCATAGGGACATGCACTCTTTTATCTAACAATAGTGTTCAGAAGACTTGAATGTCCTTCTCAGGCTTGACTAAGGCAAGCTCCTAAACACCACAACCCCCAACCCCATTCTCCATGATTATAGTTTACATGTGGCATATCTGAAGGAGTGGAGTTTCAAGAGGTTAGAACAAAGTGTTTAGATCCTATATCTCTAAAGAAAATCACTTCTTGGTCTTGGGAGCCTTACACCAAATCCCCTGAGATCTCCAACACTGAAATCTCCAAAACAACATAAATAAGTTGTAGACATCTTCTGTGATCATCAATAGAAAACTACACCTTGGGTGTGGGTGCCTACCCCTTAGTCCTCGATATTTTTGGAATCCAAATATTGAAAATCAGTATGTATTTACTTTGAATATTACATCTCTGTCTGTTAGCATTTGTCATAATTTGTTTGTTTGTTTATGATTTTGTATAATTAGGGTTTCTAGCATAACCAGGCTTTAGTTAATTAATTAATCAGTAAATTCTAAGTTTCCACATTGTTACAAGTGACACACACACCTATAGGAGAATCCTCTTGCAAAATTTATGATTCAACTCGGTGGGATGTCCTTGAATGTTTGTAGTGAAAGGAGGATCTAGCCATTTACACATTTTCCCCCTTTTTTCTATTAAACATTTTGGTGAACCCATGTTTTATTTGAATTTTTCACCTTGTTGACTTTTTTAATTTAGATTTACATTCATTCATTTAATTTTCATCTTATTGCATTTGAAAATTTACCAAAAAAATGAAAATTTTGAAAAAATTGGCATTTTAGGCTTGCATTTTGGCATTGTTTGCATTAATTTCATTTAATCTCATTTAATTTTTGATATTTTCATTAGATATGATATAAATTACAGTAGTACATCATTAGACAATCATTGGTATTGCATTTTCATGCTTAAATTATTAATAATTACTTGAAATTGTGCATTTTTCATAAAACCTAGTATTTGCATTGGCTAGGGTTTGTAGTTAAAATGTTGTTTCAGATTTTACTACTCTTTTCAAACACTCATTCAAATATGATTTTTGTTTTTAGTTTTACATTATTGTGTGTTTTTGTATTTACATTAAAAAATTTGTATTTTCACATAGTCAGTTTCAACAAAAACTAGCATATTCCCTCATATTTCCTTGAAATTGCACTTGCATTGAGCATTGTAAAACTTGTGGAATCATTTTCATATCTAAGATGAGCTATTTTACATCATAAATCTGATTGGAAAACATTCGTACATCATTTTTCATAGTTTCATGTCTTAATTTTGCAATTAGGTTTTGAAAACCTTGCATTTTCACTAGATTTTGCCTTGAGGGTAAGTGCAAAAAGATGGGGGGCCAAAAAGTGGCCACATAGTTTTTAAAAAAAAATAATACATAACATGAGTGCGTTATAACACACTCACGTTATGGTCTGGTAATGACGAGCCTAAGGCTTGTCAAAACCAAACCATAATGCGAGCGCATTATTACTTCCTATGAATAAAAAAAGCACTTCACTTCATTCCATTTCTTTTTCCTCCTATATACCAGTGGCCTGCAAACCCTAGGAAGCGCGATTGTGTTTTGGAGATCTCAATTCAACACAAAAATCTTTGCAATTCATCACCAAAATGCCTCCACGACATCGAGCACGCCAAAGGAGTGAGTTTTATTTGTTTGAATTTGTTTCTAAATAGGTAGGTTTGAGTTGATTTTTTATGTAAATTTCATTAATTGTCAGGAAATGTTAATGCACCTCCTCCTCCTCCTCCTCCACAAAATCCTGTAGAACAACAACCTCCCTCATCCATTCCTCGACATGCCCCTGGAACACAAGAAAATATAATAGGGCAAATTGAAAACAATAAAAAAGAAATTGAAGATATAATTGCAAGGTTGAAAGATCCTTCCACTTCAACCTTGCATAGGTCCACACTTGCTGAATCTCTTGAATCTATGTTATCAAATGTAGATTCAATTAGCAAGCAAATAACTAGTTGGACAGATAGGAGGAGAGAGTTTAGAGATTATTATGCAGACAAGCTGTCATACCAAGATGTGAAAAATTTACAAATCACAAAATTAGACTTGTGTTTGATTTTCACAAACCCACAAACAAATCAACCTCCACCCATTACATGCAAGAGGTTCCCTATCCATTGGTGCAACAACCAAGCGATAAGGGACAATTTTGGGCAGAGGTGGTGGATGGTTTTTGACCATCCTCCATGCAATAATAATGAGGTCCCACAATACTTTTTGAGGAAACTCTACTGCGAGTTTGTCCTCAATAAAGTGCCAAACTATTTTGATATGCAGGACTTCCAGGGTAGAGGTGGGGGGTCAGCACAAGATAGACTAGGGGCATGTCTTGACCCATAGCGGGTAGTGAGATGAGTAATCAGAAAACTAGCCCACGAGCATGTTTCTATCCCTTCCATTGTGAAGGAGAGTGTTGAGGTCAATACACTTTAGTCCATTAGTGCCTTGACCTAGAGCATCATAGAGCATGTCAGTCCTACAACACAGAGTGGGTTGGGAGATAGTACGAGGAGTAGGGTCCCACCCCATACTTGTCAGACTTGCGAGTCAGCCTGTGGTTATGACCCCATGGATAGTTAGGACGTAGGTGCACAGGCTACATCTGCAGCTGAGCAGATGGTCATGACAGATACCCTCCTGAGTGAGACTTTTGGCCTTGATACTCAAGTAAATATTAGCAAGTTTATTGAATTTAATTTATTAAATTTTATTTTTGAAATGCAAGATTAACTAATTTAAATTGACGATTTTAATGAAATTTCAGGGTCATAGCATCGATGCAATTTTCAGTGGTTCGCCACCTGCATTTTACACTAGATCATCTATTGTCGGGGTATGTAACTAGTAAACAATTATAAATATTACATGTGAATAGCATCGTTATATGAATGGTATTCTAATATCTGATTTTGGATGTTGAACAGGTTAATATTGTAGATTTCACGGTAACACCTGCCAGCGGTGGTGGACTTCAAAGCTTTACGAATGTAATAAAATAAATAGTTTAATGAATGAATTATACTTACTAGATTTTTGTATGTGACTTGTGTGCTTTATTGTGTGTACTTCCATGTTTAGATGAACGTGTGTGTATGTTAGGAGCCATGATTTGCATCACTATTATAGTTTTCGTAATTGAATAATGTTGTTTTATTTCCAGATGATGTAGGCTGCGGAGACACCTCCCCATGTTTAGAGGGAAATGGAGCATGGTGTGGCCTCTACGATTCATAGCTCCATGGCATTGACAGGGGTATGAGGCAGATTAGTAAATTTCAATTTACATTCATTGTTATAGTTGTCTATTTTTGAAAAATCAAAAGATTATTGATTTGAAGTTTAATTTCTATTTGGATGGTTTCTATAGGACATGACATCACTAAGGCCTATTCCTGCTACTGAGGCAAGTGAGGAGACAGATTATATGTTAGTGGTAAGTGATTATTTTGTTAAATGTTTCATTTTTTATAACATGTAATTTCTATATATTAATGTCTATACTTTTTATTGTAACAGGTAAAGATGCAGGAAGAACTAAATAGGAGGAGCAGCCCTCAGGTTCATAGTAGACCACCCACATGCGCATCTCCATCCCCTAGAAGATCAAAGGCTGCCTGTGATCTATTCTCTTCACCAGCCAGAGGGGAATGACTTTTTATTGTGTTCCTTTGTTGTATGCCTATATGGCATTTGTGGACATATATTTTGTATTGTATATAGTTGACATTGTATGCCTATATGGAATTCTTGTAAGCCTATATGGCTATTTTGTATATATGTTATACTTATATCGACAGATATTGATGTATGCCTATATGGATATTTGGTTAATACAAATATTTTTTATTGATGGCGTCCATACTTGCATTATAAATCCATGTTTGAATGGATATTTGTAGATGGCTACTTCAAATATTTAAAGTCCAATTGTATTACATAGGATGTTCGTTGATCCAATAACCTAGCTATTGTTATTCAAGTATCACCTAAACCTCATTTTGGAACTAAAAGATAAAAGTTGTATTTAAAAAACAAATGAATCATCATGTTGAACATAAAATATTAATATTCTTTATGAGTAGCATAGAATGTCAACTATATGCAATACAAAAAATGAATCATCATGTTATTCTTTATGTTTGAGATCCTGAAAATGACTAAGTCTGGTAGCATGATATCCTGAAACACTAGGATGAATATCCAAGTCATTAGGATGATTACGCCTTGAGAAAAAGTCATTAAGATAAGCACCTAAAGGAGACTTTCTTAAACATTCAAACATTGAGCAACAAGCATGAAGGGTTAAGGTGCAATTTGCAACTCATAAAGCCTCAAAAGGGCACCCAACTTAGAGAGAGCATTCATTTAAGACAAGGCACCCATTGACACCTATTCCACCATAAAAGTGCGCCTAAGGTGGAAGGAGAACAAGCCTTTAGTAAGCGAAGCGCACCTATTGTCTAAACCACTTCATTATGGCACCCTAGCATGAGGAGGAGTATATAAGTCAATAGGAAATGGCGCCTAGAATGCAAATGAAGGACTAAGTGACATTTTCAATAAGCATCAATTCACCTTGAGCTTTCAATAAATACATCAAATTGAGCCCCATAAGCCTAGGCGCCCTTTGCCTTCAAAAGAACCTTGTATCTGTTGCAAGTATGAGGCTAACCAGTGTTGTCATTGATGTCAACATACTCATATTGCATTGGTAAGAAGGTTTGGATGAGCTGTGTGTTGAGGATATTGAGAAAAGTAGTCTCAATCAGGAATAGTGAAGAACCGTGATAAGAAGAAGGCAAATGTACTCAATAGGTTGAGGATCAGAGGATGTGGATTAAAGGGTTTGTAGATATGAGTCTTGAGATGATCCAGTTAAGATTTCAGAGGTCCGCATGAAGCTATGATAAAGTTGTGATCGATCAAGTAGAATCAGTTTCGGGAGATGCTCCAGAGGGACAGAGTGTTACAAAAAGGTCCAGTGAGATCCGGAGGTGCATTATCAGACTCTGCGGATTGGAAAGAGTGTTTGGGATGTCTTTGTGATGTGTCATCTTGATTGGTACGTGGTTTGGAGGTCTGGAAGCACCTTCTTCAGTATGACAGTGGCGGCAGACTGTGTTCTTGAAGTTCCGGATGAAGAGGAGAAGAGATTCCAGTGAGTAGAGGAAGTGCGGATGTACCTGGTTAATCAGGCAAGCTTGTGAAGGTTCTTGGATCATGTTGACGTTATGTTGTTGGTCCACATTGGTGGTAGAGCCTAGAATTGAAGATATTCTTCCAGATGAAGTTCTTGTTCAGACTAGCTGACCGGATGAGTTGTTCATCTTGCAAATGTTCTTGTGGTGGCTGACTGGATGTATTAATCATCTTGCAAATGTCCTTATGGTTGATTGCTGACTTAGATGATTGTTCCTAAGTCGATGTCTTGTATAAATAAAGGTTTGTGAGTTCATTTCAAAGTGTGTTGAGTAGGGGATGAGTGTGGTATAGTGAAAGAGCGAAGGGCAGAGCAGAAGTATCTCAGGCTTAAATGGAACTGATCCAGACATGGTAAAGATGTCAATCTCCAGTTCAAGTTTGTGATTCTTATCACTTTGTAGACAGTGTGTCTCTTGTAGGTAGTGTGCCTCTTTGTGAGAAGTGTGCTTAGGTAGTGAGCCCTAATTGGCATGTGCCATTCATTTTTCTTATTCTTCTAACAGAGAATAATCCTTGGGTTAATCACCCTGTGGTTTTTCCCTTAACTGGGTTTTCCACGTCAAAATCTTGGTGTCCAATGTGTTGATGTTTATCTGCTCTTGTGTTTATGCATTATGCTTTCATGGATGGTTAATTGATATGCTATTAACTAACAAAGAAGAATCAAGTGTTTGAAGTAGAAGCAAGTTTTTGTACAACTGATTCACCCCCCCTCTCAGTTGTGTGCCCTAGATCTAATAGTATCAACATCAAGAGTTGGTCGTATCGGCGTATCGACAGACCTTGGTTAGGCTTCACCGATAGTGGTCTGTCTTGCCGACGAGTGTGGTTCAAAGTCGAAGACATCAGTGTATCGGAAGATAATCCCATCGACGCATCAGAAGAGCAATTGAGAGCTTCAGTGATGAAGGGGGTCACACCGATAGTCAAAATCCATCGGTGTATCGGCCCAATGAGATTAGAGTTCATCGATGTTTGGAGTCTCACCGACAGGTGTGGTCCAAAGGTTGTCATTGGTGAGATCGGTGTGTCGACAGAAGAGTTTTTGAGTGTGTCGATGGTATTAAGTCCTACCAATAGGTGAGAGACTTAGAGTCTCGTATCAGAGTGACAAAGACATTGGTGTGAAAGGATATAAAGTCACTGATAGTGGCCTATCTGATCGATAAGAGTCAATGATGGGATGTTTGTCAGAAGTGAAATCAAACAGAGTCATGGTGGCATCGGCCTATCGGCCGATGAAATTTTAAGCTCACCGATGGTATGTTGTCTCGCCAATAGTGAGTTTGAAGGTTCAAAAGTTGATAATTCTATGCTTCCACTGTGTGCTCTGCATCAGACACTCATCCCTACTATAGTCTAGCATTCTCTAGTTGTGTTCCCCCCTTTATTTTTGTGAACGCCTCTGGAAGTAATGTTGAGTTACTTGTGATGTCCTTATTGACTGGTGTTGTTTTGGATTCATGTGTAGTCCTTGTTCCTTATAGTCTATTGTCTACCTAACTATTTGTTGTAACTTATTGAACCACTATGATTTTGAATATTTAGATTTAGAGGGCATTAGACACCAAACCTTCTTGACCTTTAACAACCCAACCTAGAATCAATAGATTTTTGTCCATCCCAACTATTCTAGTCAAGACAAAGCATGTTGATTCTCATTCAATCCAAAGTTCATTAACAAGATTATCTTATCATAATATTTAGGGAAATGACCACCTAGATGGACAATGATGTGAGCTATCTATAAAGAAACTTGCAAGAAGTATAGGAGGCATGAGAATCCCTCCATGTTGTTTATCAAGTTGAATGATCTATGACACATCATGTATCATTAGAAAATATTCTCGAAGAGAAAGCAAGTGAAAATACTCAAAACAACCCATAACAAGGTGGAGAAGTTTAAAGGATGGAGGTTGCAACACTTTCCAACCTCATAGCCACACTAGTCCAATGGATCAGGATGCTAAAGGCTAGAGGTGTTGAGAAACCTCTAAAGGACAAAACTATAGAAAGATCAAAAGTTCAAACGAATCCATTCAACACTAGGGTTGAGAAAAACTAGGGGGCAACTCAATCTTCCCTATCTAATTTTTTTTTTCAAAAAACTAGTAATGACACTTTCCCACATCTTCAACAACCTAGTGGAGCTTATGCACCACAAAATCATGTGACTCCCATAGTGTATCATCCCATCACTATCCAACCAATGTATCTAGGATATCAAACAAATGTGTAAATGAAAAATCAACTTAGTACACAAGCCCCATCCATGGGTCTCATGTTCATAAGAACTCCAACTTCTGAAGATTCCTTTTCAGGAACCTACTTAGACTATTTAAAAGAATCTCTTGACTTAAAAATTTGTAATATGTTATTATTACATCCCCTCCCAGATGTACCAAAATTCAAAGGGGAAGGAAATCCAAATTCCCACATCAGGGAATATATGATGACTGTAAGAGAGATCTTCCCTTGGGACATAGTTGTGGCTAGGATATTTCCCAAGACCCTTGAAGGAATCATGTTAAATTGGTACTATTACCTTCCAAAGGTCTCTATACATTTCTTCATACAACCCATTGGTGATTTTGTGATACCTTTCAATATGAACAAATTGGTCAAGGAAAGAATTTGAGAGTTCCTAAGTATGAAATAAAATGTTTAGTTATTGGTACATTTTTAGAAGTTAGAGGCAAGTCCTTTATTTGTCAACTAGTGCCCTAAATATGGCCCATAGAGAAATCTATAACCTCTTTTTGCATTTTGTAAATAGGGATACAAGGGAGGAGGTTTAGAAGTTGCCTTATAAGTCTTATGAGGAATATTTAGAAAGTGCATTAAGAATTGATCAAGCCACAATTAGTAGTGGGTAAAGGGTTTATAGAATAAATGGATGGTTGATGACTTCCCAAGCTAGAGATAATAGTGAAAACAATCCTTCCACCATCAAGATATTAAAAAATAATCATAATGTAATGATATATGGGATAACTGACATACCCCTTGTGAAAAGTGATGATCATAACAAGAATGGTCACCTCAACTTAATGCCCAATAATTTTAATACTATCAAGCATCCACATAATACTAGATAATCTTATCAAAGCTCACAGAGAAATTTCTAAGGACCATAGTGTTATCCCTATGACTTGACACATACTGCTTGTTTCATAAAGCAAAGGGACATGATATAAATATTGTTGTTATATGGAGCCTAATTAGACTCGGAGGTTAAATTTACCCATCTTTTATCAGCGTGGTTTCCCCCCAAATATTTTCCTGCTAGTTTTGGCATCTTGAAGTCTAAGTGCATGAAAATCATTCTGAGTTGGCAACCTAATCCAATGACTTGACACAGATCCCAAAACCACCTATTGGACCAATAGGATCCTAGGCGGTCACTTCATGCATTATGATTTCTAGGCGCCAATTTGATGCTCCATCACAAGGAAAGTGCGTCCACACTTCCAAGTGTTTTTCTTCAGGATCTAGGAGCCAGTTGAAGGTTGTAGTTGCCAAGAAGAGCGCCTAGCAAGAGGAAGTCTTTTGGAGTCTCCAAAACACATCAAACACCTAACTAACAACAAGATAACTTTTTCCCAAGTTAGGCACTTCAAGAGGGAAGTTAAAACATGAATAAATGCCAACTTGTCTAGGCGCAAACTCAAGCTTGTTGAGGATACAAATGGCACCCAACATTCCTTGGTGATTTCATGAACTTCAAATGCTCAGAACTATTCAAGGAATGCCCAATGTCCCTTCTTGATGATAAGCACCAAAGTGAGGGTGGAATTGTGCCTTGATGGCATTAGGCGCTATCTAGAGTATGCTACTCCATGGAAATGTGCCTTCTTGCTTAGAATAATTCAAACACTCCAAAGTCTTCAATGATCAATTACCCAACTTATGAAATGTCGTCCTTCATTTTAAAACACATTGTAATGCTCCAGAGAGATGATTATACCTAGGCATCAATTTGGGTTAGAAATGCCTCCAAAGTGTGCCTTCTCTTTCAGAATACAAAACAAGGTCCAAAGGTGCTAATAAACTGAAGTGCTTCTTTGGAAAAGTCCCAGAGGTTAAGATGCGCCTTGTCTTAATGAGGTGCAACTCTTGGGTAAGAAAGCTTGTAAAGTGCGCCTAACTTAGTGAAGAGGTTGATAACTTCTAAACCCTTCCTAGAACTTAGATTGCTTCAACTGAAGATCATCTTGCACCAATACATCACCAAACTTTCAATCACAAGATCAATTCAAACTTAGGCACTCATTAAGAGTCTTTCCAATGTTGGCGCATCTGAGAGGTTGAACTGGTAAGAGATGGCGCCTAGCTTCCTAGACCTTGTTTCAATATGTTTGATTTCCAAAGTTGACTCAATGGTATCAAGATGGTGCCATAGAGTCTTTGGACTAGTTCCTTAGAGTTTCAAAAACACTCTGGCTCCTCGAAAATTCCTCCTACATGCTTGGGCACCATTCCAAGGTCCTGGAACCATGATGTAGCGCCTTATTGCTCTAGGCCCCCATTCATGATTGTACAACTTGAGATTGGTGCCTAGAGTGAATAGGATTTCATCCTAACTTAATTCACTAAGGAAACCTCATCTTGAAGGCCAAACAACTTTTCCTACTAGAGCGCCTTGTTTGATGTGCTTCTTAACATGATACTTCTATGCTAGGCGCCACTTTGAGGCTGGAGGAGAGAGAAAGTGCACCTAACCTATCTTGGGTGACTTCAGGACTTCAAATTCCTTTATTAGGTGTGAAGGATGCTTGAATGATGTTGCTCTTAACATCTTGCACTTCCAAACCCTGATTGAAGACTCCACATCCTTGGGTGCTCATTTGGACATCACCTAATTAAGCGCCTAGGAGGTATAAAGCTTAACGTTGACATGAGGACAAGCGCTTAGTAAATGAGAGTTTCTCAAACATTTAAACATGTGAATGAAGTCATAGAGCACTAAGTCATCTAGGTGTCATTCTCCCCTTGTGTACCCTTACATTTGCACCTAAGAAGTTGCAACTTTACACTGCCTCCTTCTGACGATTTTTGGGGCAGCAGAAAACCTTTCACCACGGGCAAAAGTCTCAGAGATATAAAAAATTGAGAGAGGTTATTGTAGAGACACTCTACGTGATCACGTTGCCTCAGACAAAATGTTTCTAAGTGACATGATTTTTGAGTAACAACCATTTAAAGATTATTACTTTTTTGCACTTTGAACTCTTTAGGGATATCGTCGGTACAATGTAGCTCAGACTGTTTCAACATGTTTGGGTGAAACATAGGACCATGCCTAGCATAAATGTATCCATCCAGACGTGTTGGAATAGTCATTTTGGTCACATCAGGAGCAGGATGAAAGTTACACCCCTTTGCAACTTTACAATGCCTCCTTCTGAGTATTTTTGGGGCAGCAGAAAACCTTTCACCACAGGCAAATGTCTCAGAGATATAAAAAATTGAGAGAGGTTATTGTAGAGGCACTCTACATGATCATGTTGCCTCAGACGGAATGTTTCTAAGTGACATGGTTTTTGAGTAACAACTATTCAAAGATTGCTGCCTTTTTGCACTTTGGACTCTTCAGGGATATCATCGGTACAATGTAGCTCGGACTATTTCGACATGTTTGGGTGAAAAACAGGACCATGCCTAGCGTAAATGTACCCATCCAAATGCGTTGGAATAGTAAGTTTGGTCACATCAGGACTAGGACAAAAGTTACACCCCTCTGTAACTTTACACTACCTCCTTGTTAGTAATCATTTATGTTTAGGGTTTTAAGCCAGGCTCCTTCCCAAAAGTCCAAAAAAACACTTTCGGCCTTTGCAGTTGTAAAAAATGCAAAAAATTAGTTAAGGTACAGGTGTTTTTGTATATACAAGGGTGTTTGTATATACATGCAGGTTGAAATATGCATTGGTAGGTCAGAAATCTCTATCGGCCTCCAAAAAATTGATAAAAATTGAGTTGTATGCATTTTGAATACATATCGGGCTCAAAGGGAATACATACAAGGGAAATGTACATTGAAAAATATACAAAGGATGGCATGCATACATTTACTACAGTGCAGCAGGAATACAATTGGTGGGGCCTGCAGGTATATGCAAGTGAGTTTGTATATGGTCGATATACAAAAGAGGTCATACATTCCGAACCCGATATAAATTTTAGGTTGCTTCATAAACATTTTGGGGTCCATGGCGTGCATGTATATAGCATTTGTACACGCCGATATGCAAAAGGTGAGGTACAAGCCAGATTTCAAGATGAATGTAATGTGTTTCATAATTTTTGGGATCCGCCTTGTATGTATATTGGGCGCTTGTATGTGCAAGTATACATTGAGGTATGCAAGCAAGGGGAGGTGCAACCCGGACATGACAGAGGAGTTAAGATGTGGCAAATAGTCTTTTGGCGCACATGGGTTGTATAACGCACTTGTATATGCTGATATACAAGAGAAGATACAAAGGTCAAGATGCAAGTCAGACTTGAATAAGTTTCCAATCTGCTTCATAATATTTTGGGGTCCGCCTTGTATATTAAATTGTTGCATATATATGCATTTTGCATATACAAAGGATTTTCGAAAGGTGAACAGTTGCGATTATATATGCATATGTTTTTTGCATATACAAGGGCGAAAGTGGTAAAATGGTGATTGGAAAAGTTAGCAATGGATGCATAGGGTGCCGACGTGGCACGACCTCATTGGTGGGTGACTTTTCAGTAGGGTTTGGAGCCATTAAATTTCAACAATGGAATCAAGATCAATGGCCAGCTTTTAAGGTTTCATACGGTGGATTTTCCTTGCGTCTGCGGCCATTTTTGGGAAGGAAGACTCTAGTTGCATCTGCTGTTGCATCCTGAGACAACTACAGGTAGCTGAAGCATTAATGGCAGTTGTAGAGGCATGATGGATAGGTTAACCACCCAATTGAAGAGAAAATCCCTGGGTAGTGGTGCAGATCCTGATCTCACCTGCTTTGTCCTCTGTTTCCCATCTGTTGCATTAACTATTTTGAGCACCATTTTCTAATGCATTGTATCGGGCAGAATTTTGATTTGCCCTGTAATTAATTTTCCTGAGTTCACAGTTTTGGTATAAAAGCCAAACTGAATTACTCATTGTGGTGGTTGGAGACTTGGCCAATTTTGGGGGAAAGATAACGAAATACAGAGCATTTCCTTGCTGTTCTATCTCATTTTAGAGTTTATGTATTGCATCTGTGATGTATCTTGCACATATGTTCAGTTTCAGTGTCAATTTTATATGAAAAATGCTTCTTGCATGTGTTTTGCTATCTGTCTCCACTTGTTGTATGCATCTCTTCTTTTGAATTTGGTTGCTAAGGGTTTCTCAAATTCTAGAATACAGATTTATGTATTGCACACTTGATCTCTAACTTCCATTCAAGGAGTGGATTAAACTATTTTAGGTTAAGGTATGGAGAAGAGTGTATGTCAGCTGGGATATCTGTAAGTATGGACAGTCAAATACTTATCCTTGGGTGATGTTTGTAACGCAAGTGTAACATCCATATCCGAAATGACAAGAAAAACTAGGTTTTCCCAAAGGTAATTTTTTTTTTTACTAGGTAATCAAATACAAAAGAAACTTAACTATTACCCATTATAACATTTTGCACTTTAACTTAAACATGATCTCATTTTCGTAAAACTGAAAGAAATGATATACAATAAACATTTTGTTCTCTAACAATTTGAAATTTTCTTGAAACAAATAAAATATTGGAAACATACCATTAACATGCATCTCGATTGTCGACCCATCACATTCAAGACTCGGCAATCCTCAGTATTTGGAAGAGAAAGTATCTTCAAGGAGCTTAACCTCCAACCACAGACCGTCGGTCTCCCGCACTCCTTCCTAACCGGAAGTGGCCCTACCCTACTCAAGAGCATAGACTTAGGATAACCATCGGTGTTTGCCATCTGAGCTCTAGTGTTGTAACTTACGTGTCTTGTTATCGTGCAGATCCCTAGATACCCTCTAGTCATGCACGACTCTCCACAAGAAATGCCATCCAGTCACAGTGAACATTCGATGCACTTGAGGAAGCACACCACCTTGGCCAAAGGATTTGTTTTTAAATAGCATTCTAAGAATGCATGTACTTAGTTCACCCACCCTACTCGACTTGAACTGATCAAAATCCTACAGTTTCCTATTTGTAAAGTTTAAACAAATGTCAACCTCAATGACCTCAAGGTTTTTAGGATTTTCTCCTTCAATAGCGCATGGCGCAACATTTACTCTATACCGAGTTTATAGTTTCAAACTCCCATATTCATATTAAACATTGTTTAATAACACCCACTCCTAAGTGGTTTCATACTTGTTTACTCAGTTTCCATGTTTGTACAACATATTCAAGTATCTAAAACAACTTCCCGTTATCCTAGAATTTAAGGGTTTTAGACTCATAAGGTCTACAAAATAAAACGATACTAGAACCATCGCATGCGATGTAATCTAGACTCAAATGTGGGTTTTTCCCACCCTATTTGTTTATTACAAAAACATGACAGTTTTCAACCAATACTAATACTTTAACTTCCTACTCCCCTTTCCAAATCAAATAGTTTCACATGGTTTATAGAGATAAGAGTCATAAATAGGATAATAAAGGGGTTTGGAATCTTTCTTATGACATTAGAGATGACCAACCACAGGGTTGATCTCTAATTAAAAATATAAGACGGATAAGACACTAGCTGTTTACAACTACATCTCCAGCTGTCAAACACACTAAATTTTATGTCAAAACATACTTAAAAACTGTGGTTTTAACTCCTACACAACATGCAAGTGGAGCAATGTGTTTTCTCGCTGTGGAGCTATCATTTCCAACGCACCAAAGGCAGTTTTAAGTTGATATCACAGTCTTAAAGGTACTTCTTTTAACTTACGTCTTTGCTGACTATTTGAGGTTTGTGGTTTACATTTGTATCATGCAGTGATCATTCCTAGATGTATGCACATTAAGGACTATGTTCTATCATCATGCAATGTCAATCATGAAAGACAATGATCTAGTTTCTGAGTTCTCAAATACTAAAAACAGCAATGAAACTATTTCTAAGTTTTTGAATATCAACACACAGCAATAATACCATTTTATGGATAAACCTCACATAGAAATCACAATAGAATTACGTTATCATCACTTTCTATTCACTATAAACATATTTATCCTTGCATAGATGAGACACACTCACTGGTCGAAACTGTGAAAAAGAAGAGAATGGGAAATAAACCTGTCGATAGGACTAAAGTTTGCTATGGCAAGTTCCATATTCTCCTCTGGCTAGTCATGCCTCCTCAGGTTTTTGAAACTCTCTCTTATCTACCAATCATGCACAATGAAGTCAAACTTCCCAATGAATTGAATCTCCTCTCTGCCATTTTTCTCCTTCCTACACAGCGACAGGCTTCAACAACCACTCTCCTCTCTCTGTCATTTTTCTCCTTTCTAAGACCACTACCACCTACTCAAAAACTATCTCCTATCTCCTGTCTCCACCACTAAGAGGATCCCCCTCCTATCTCTGCCATTTTTTTCTCCTAAACTACCACCGACTCCTCCATAACTCTCCGCAGTTTCTTCTCCATATACAATGACAGCCTCCTCCTATTACTCTCCACTCGCGATGGAATATCTCACATTTAAGTCTCATTTTCTAACTTCTCAACTGCCACCTCCATCCATGATGAAGGAGTAAATGGAATTCCTCACATCGTTCACTAAATTTTCAACGACCTCACTCCCTGCAGCGCTCAGTGAAGAAGGAGATAGGTCTAAATCTGTGGTCTGTTAAACTCTAACCAACAGCAACCCTGATGTCTTTGCTCCCTCAACGATGATGGAGCATCAACATTAAATTTAATGGTTACACCCTATCACAACCACTTATCTACCTCCCTCTCGCGCCATGGAGAAATTGAATCTAAGCTTTACACTCAAATATCAAATTTAAGATCTTATAATCAAAGGGATAATATAAGTTGCAGATATTCATGATCATGCATCAGCTCACATAATGAGGCTAATCGTATAGACTTAAATGGAAATGGTTCTTATAATGTTTGCGATAATGAGAGATATTAGTTTTGATGAACATAGTGCACTACATGTTGAGGTTGCGCAAACTTATCAAACAACATGAATATCAAGGAAAGAAGAAAATACATGGCATAAAATCTAAGCCATTCTTGCAAAGCATACATCACACTTGGCATCTCTACATCACACATTTGTTTGAATAGAGACACACTTCATGTTGGCATGCATAGGCCCAAGGGTTCATGAATTACTAAGATAAATATTTTAGCACATTGAGACAGATCCAATCAATGGTGAGGACTTCGTTGATTAAATCTCACTTATCTCTCCTATTACATGTTACATGTAATTTTTGTTATGTTCATTTATATGCCTTTCACTTGATCCTGTCACTTAAGGGGCAATGTTGTTTATTTTTGCAAGGTAGATGCATCCACAATTGCTCAAATTGGGGGCACAAGTGGAGACTATTTCATCTTCTAACCCACATACACATTGGTTACACATTGTGTAGCATCCTTCAACTACATGACGTGATCCACAATCTGCCACAATTAGGTTCAACTATTTACCTACAAACGAAATAATAATCTTCTAAATAAGACGACGCGTTTTGGTGGACTTGCGACAACCTAGTCGATTCCAAGATTCTATATGATGACTTACGAAAAGGATGTTACACCTTATCTTCAGATGTCGACATCTAGATTAACTATCCCAGCCAACAAACAAGAGTTAATTGATGGCTTCAAGGTTTTTAACTACCTGTTTGGCGTTTTCAGTAACAAACACCCATGGTTAATTTCCAGAGTCTATACTCTCTCTCAAAGATACTTTCTCTTCCTGTCAAACATGGTCCACCTGTTCCTGCAACGACAATCTCACATACAATTTTGTGGTCAAAGCACCTATGTTCCAAATCAAAGCATAATATATCCAAAACTTCATTTCACTTAACAAAAAGGACATTTAGTAAACAATATCACATTGATCATAATCAATAGATTCTAAAATGTCATAGAACTAACTTTGTATAATAAATCATCAGTTTCCATGTCATCCACAACATATTATATTACTAAAATTTGCAAGAAAGTAAGTAGCATAATCAATTCCAAAAAGAGGGATGTAACATATCCTTCCCCTTTAAAAATCATCGTCCCTGATGATTAAGTTTATCAAGGAAAATTTAAACTTTAAAACAAACTTTTTATAGTGCAACATTAATGTCTTTAAAAAGTTTAGGAAATCTTTGGTAAATGTCTTTATAGTCTTCCCAAGTGGCACTATCCTCGCCATATTGGTCCCACTGAATTTTGCATTGCAAAACTTCTCGATTACGTAAACGAAGTTTACGCATTTCGAGCACCTTGAGTGGCTCGATCACAACCACCCTGGGTTCTTGCATCTATAAGGAATTCCAGTTAAGGATGTGGTTATTACCTACAAAATATTTCTTTAAATACGAAACATGAAAAACATTATGCATCTTAGATAAGGCTGGAGGTAGAGCAACTTTGTAGGCAACTGGATTGATAATCTCAAGAACTTTGAAAGGTTTGACATAATGAGGAGCCAATTTCAAAGATTTACCAAATTTTATTGAACTCTTTTGGGGTTTCACTCGCAAAAGCACTTTCTCGCCAACAGAGAAGTGTCTAGGCACTCGTTTGCGATCTGCATAACTCTTTTGCCTGTCATTGGCTTCTACCAACCTCTTCCTAATCATTTTTACTTTTTCTTCCATATCAGCAAGCATTTCAGGTCCAATGCTTATCCTATCTTCCAGCTTATCCCAGCTTATAGGAGTTCTACATTTCCTTCCATATAATGCTTCAAATGGTGCCATCTTAATGGCAGAATGATAGAAGTTGTTATAGGCAAATTCGACAAGAGGTAGATATTCCTCCCATCTGTATTGCTGATCCATGCAATATATTCTCAATAGGTCTTCTAATACCTGATTCACTCTTTCTGTTTGTCCATCAGTTTCGGGAAGATAAGCAGTACTTACATTCAGTTTAGTCCCTAATGCAGAAAATAAGGTTTGCTAAAACCGTGAAGTTATCCGAGCATCTCTATCAGATATAATCTTTTCAGGTACCCCATGCAATCTAAAAATTTCTTGCACAAATTTTTGAGCCAAAAGATGTGCTCCATCCGTCAAATTTCCCGGTATGAAATGTGTGACCTTGGTTAGTTTATCCACAACAACCAATATTGCATCATGTCTATTCTTAGACATTGGTAACCCTTGGACAAAATCCATACTAACAACTTGCCATTTCCATTCTGAAATATCATGCAGGTATAACAATCCAGCAGGATGTTGGTGTTCCGCTTTAACTCTTTGACACTCCAAACAGCTAGCTACAAACTTTGCAGCATTGCTTTTCATTCCCTTCCAGAAATATAGCAGCTTGACATCCGCTAATAGTTTTGTTACACCAGGGTGTCCAAAGTAAGGAGCACTGTGAACTTCCTTCCACACAAGGTTTCTAAGTTCTACTGAATCAGGAACATAGATTCTTCCCTTGAATCTCATCAATCCATTGGATTCAAAATAGAATCCATCATATCTTGGGTCCTTAGGGTTTAAGTGCAAAGCCTGTTTCACTTGTTCATAATACTAATCTCCAGATAAGTTTTGCATTACTAAGTCTTTAAAGTTAGCATGTATGGAGATTATAGAGGCTATGTGCCTTCTTCTGCTTAAGGCATCTGCTACTTAGTTTTCCTTGCCTTTGATATAAGAAATTTCAAAGTCATAATCTGATATTAATTCCAACCATCTCCTTTGCCTTGCATTGAGATTAGGTTGTGTAAATATGTAGCGAAGGCTTTGATGATCAGATTTTAGAATAAAGGTCCTTCCCAACAAATAATGTCGCCACATCTGAAGGGCGTGAACCACTGCTGCCATCTCTAGGTCATGAGGAGCATAGTTCTGCTCATAGTTTTTCAGCTTCCTTGACTCATAGGCTACTACCCTGCCATCTTGCATAAGCACACCTCCCAATCCTTCCCCCGAGGCATCAGTGATAACCTCAAACTCTCCCTTAGGATCAGGAACCTTCAGAATTGGAGTGGTTGTTAATTTTTCTTTTAACAAGTCAAAAGCCTTTTGACATTCATCCGTCCAAACAAACCTTTTTCCTTTTCTTTGCAAGGAGGTAATTGAGCTAGCAATGCTTGAGAAATTCAACACAAATTTCCTATAATACCCTGCCAATCCCATGAAACTTCGTACCTCTGACACATTGGTAGGTTCAGGCCATTCCATAATAGCTTTAATTTTGGCTGGATCAACTAATATCCCATCGGCTGATATTATGTGCCCCAAATACTATACTTCTTTCTGAAAGAAGGTGCACTTTGACAGTTTCGCATATAATTTATGTTCTCTTAATCATTGCAAGACTATTTGAAGATGTCATACATGCTCCTCGTCATTTTTAGAATAGATCAGAATATCATCAATGAAAACTAACACAAACTTATCAAGACAATCTCTGAAAACACTATTCATGAGATTCATGAAAGCAGCAGGTGCATCAGTCAATCCAAACAGCAACACTGTGAACTCGTAATGACCATACCTCGTTCTAAATGCTGTCTTGGGAATATCTTCATCTTTCAACCTTAACTAATGGTATCCAGATCTCAGATCTATCTTAGAAAAGACTGATGTACTATGCATTTGGTCAAATAGATCATCAATACGTGGCAAGGGATACTTGTTCTTTATTGTCGCCTTGTTAAGCATCCTATAATCTATACACAGCCTTAGAGTTCCATCTTTCTTTTTGACAAAGATAACTGGGGCTCCCCATGGTGATACACTTGGCCTAATTAGTTTCTTAGACAATAGCTCCTGCAATTGAGCTTTTAATTCCATAAGTTTAGTGGTAGTCATACGATACGGAGCTTTAGAGATTGGCTCCGATCCTGGTTTAATATCTATGCCAAAGTCAAATGTTCTCTTTGGAGGCAAGCCTGGTAACTCCTCAGGAAATACATCCCTGAAGTTGTATAGATATGGATATCTTTCCTCAAATGTTTGTTTCTCCAAGGTTTCCTCTACTAGGTCCATTTTGACTACAAAAAGTTGACATGCCTTTCACCTAGCCCATTTTAGTTGTTTTGATGAAATGGATCTAATCCTTATTTCCCTTTGAATTCCGTGGAGATTTACTGTTTTGCCCGTCTCATCCAGACACTCAATGGTTTTATGAAAACAATCTACCTTGGCTCGATGTTTCCACAACCAATTCATTCCTAGGATGACATCGTAGGACCCTAAAGGCGCTACGTATAAATTTGCCTCAGTGGTGAAGTTAGAAACATCAATCTTAGCTTTGAACAAACATTGCTCTACCTGAGCCTTTGAGTTATTTGCATATTCTACTATCCATGGTTTTGACATAAAACTAGCTTTTCTAGAAAATTTACTTAAGACTCTAGGTGACACAAAATTTTCTGTTGCACCAGTATCAAATAGAATAGAAATAGGAACTCCAAATAAGGTACCTGTCATCTCAATAGGGGTGATCTGATACTCTGCTTATCGATTGTCAAGAGCGGCATGAATCCTTTGCTGAAATGCTTCCTGTTGTGAAGGAAGTTCCATGTTCCTAGGCTTCCCATTCTGCTTCTTGTTAAGGCAACGGTTGGCATAATGATCTCCTCCACAAGAAAAGCATCCTTCTATAGGTCCTCTCTTCTCAGATGGCCTACTTACAGAATCATCATTCTTCTTAAAATTAACATTTCTCTTATAATCTTCACCTCTTCGCCCATTACCAAATCCCCCTTGATTCTTTCGATTTCCCTTATCAAACCCCCTGTTTCCATATCCCTTCTCATTTTTCCTTTTATAAGATTGATCGTTGTAGTTCTTATCAAACTTCTTGTGTTTCTTATCACGGTAAGCAGAGATAGATTTGATCTTCTGCTCCTATTTAATTGCCTTTTCATAAACTTGATCCATTGTGCTTCGACCATGCACCTCCACCTCACCGCTGATCTGAGGATTAAGTCCCATGATGAATTTTCTGCTTCGGAACCTTTCATCCTTTTGGTATTGAGGGACATACTTCAGTAGTCTAGTGAATTTTTCTGCATACTCGACCATAAATAGTTGACCTTGCCTGAGGTTTTCAAAATCTATTAACTTCTGATCAAAATATAACTGAGGTAACCACCATTTTTGGAATAGTTCTACGAACTCATCCCATGTCACCTTCAAGGGACTTAATTCCAGCTCCATTTTCTTATTCATCCACCAAGTGGATGCTTCCCTAGATAGCTGATAGGCTCCCCACACGGCTTTAGTAACCTCAGAGTAATTTCTGATCTCAAAATATTTCTCCATCTCCGTTAACCACGCTTCTGCTGCATCTCCAGTTTTCATTCCATCGAACTTTGGAGGGTTAACCTTCTTCATAACCTTAGATAACTCTAATGCTAGTTTATCCTTGGTTTTTCTTTGGACTTCACTGTCGTCAGGATTTTCACTTGACGTGCCATTTTCCCAATGTTTACTCTTGCTTGTATAATGTGAGTTCTCGTTTCCACCCTCTGTGTTGCCAGTTTCATCCATTTTCTTTTCCAGTTTGTTCAACCTTTCCTTGGTTTCAGTGAGCATGTTTAGAATCCTATCCAACTTGTCAGTGGAGTTTTCCCAAGAGTTATGACCTTCCCGATCCTCCCTCTCGTTAAACTCTGATTGGTCCATGATAGTTTAGTTTCTCACCTGATTAAACATATACTAATTAGTTTTACGCTTATCATATTAAATATCATCAAAAGAACACAACAATTGATCATAATCATAATTGTTCTCAAACCAAAATTTTGTCTTTATTCATTTTGCAAAATTGTTTCAACATCATTAGAGATAGACGTATCTCATGTTTTTACTCAGTATTAACTAGTGGAGTGTATCCTTCAGATTCATTATCTGACACATAATCACGAGGTGTATACCCCTCAGACTCACTATCAAAAGATAGCTCAATAATCTCAGCTCTAGGTACTACACGAGGATCTCTAGTGATCATGGGCATAGTAATAGGTACACTCTCAGGTACACTAGCAGGTACACTATTAGGTACAATCCTGGGGCAGCAGTTGATCATGATTTGAGCTGCTATTGCTACTCCCTCTAGGAGTTCTCTCCTCACTCGCTTAAGTCGTGACATTTCATTGGCTAAGGTTTCCACATCATCAAGCCAAATGTCATTTTCGTCATTAGTTTTTTCAATGGTCTTGATCATCGTAAGCCGTTTCTACTTAGCTTGTAGATAACGCTTCTTACCCGCGAAGGATTTTCTTGTGGTTTTCTTGGTGTATACCATCCTGGCACAATAAATCAAATAATTAGCTACCCACATAATGTTGATTTCCTAATCAGGTTAGTGGACTCATCAGCCCTAGTGCTGAACCTAGTTAGCTCTGATACCATATGTAACATCCATATCCGAAATGACAAGAAAAACTAGGTTTTCCCAAAGGTAAATTTTTTTTTTTACTAGGTAATCAAATACAAAAGAAACTTAACTATTACCCATTATAACATTTTGCACTTTAACTTAAACATGATCTCATTTTCATAAAACTGAAAGAAATGATATACAATAAACATTTTGTTCTCTAACAATTTGAAATTTTCTTGAAACAAATAAAATATTGGAAACATACCATTAACATGCATCTCGATTGTCGACCCATCACATTCAAGACTCGGCAATCCTCAGTATTTGGAAGAGAAAGTATCTTCAAGGAGCTTAACCTCCAACCACAGACCGTCGGTCTCCCACACTCCTTCCTAACTGGAAGTGGCCCTACCCTACACAAGAGGATAGACTTAGGATAACCATCGGTGTTTACCATCTGAGCTCTGGTGTTGTAACTTACGTGTCTTGTTATCATGCAGATCCCTAGATACCCTCTAGTCATGCACAACTCTCCACAAGAAACGCCATCCAGTCACAGTGAACATTCAATGCACTTGAGGATAGTACACCACCTTGGCCAAAGGATTTGTTTTTAAATAGCATTCTAAGAATGCATGTACTTAGTTCACCCACCCTACTCGACTTGAACTAATCGAAATCTTACAGTTTCCTATTTGTAAAGTTTAAACAAATGTTGACCTTGATGACCTCAAGGTTTTTAGGATTTTCTCCTTCAATAGCGCATGGCACAACATTTACTCTATACCGAGTTTATAGTTTCAAACTCCCATATTCGTATTAAACATTGTTTAAAAACACCCACTCCTAAGTGGTTTCATACTTGTTTACTCGGTTCCCATGTTTGTACAACATATTCAAGTATCTAAAACATCTTCCTGTTATCCCAGAATCTAAGGGTTTTAGACTCATAAGGTCTACAAAATAAAACAATACTAGAACCATCGCATGCAACGTAATCTAGACTCAAATGTGGGGTTTTCCCACCCTATTTGTTTATTACAAAAACATGACAGTTTTTGACCAATACTAATACTTTAACTTCCTACTCCCCTTTCCAAATCAAATAGTTTCACATGGTTCATAGAGATAAGAGTTGTAAATAAGATAATAAAGGGGTTTGGAATCTTTCTTATGACATTAGAGATGACCAACCACAGGGTTGACCTCTAATTAAAAATATAAGATGGATAAGACACTAGCTGTTTACAACTACATCTCTAGCTGTCAAACACACTAAATTTTACATTGAAACATACTTAAAAACTGTGGTTTTAACTCCTACACAACATGCACGTGGAGCAATGTGTTTTCTCGCTGTGGAGCTATCGTTTCAAATGCACCAAAGGCAGTTTTAAGTTGATATCACAGTCTTAAAGGTACTTCTTTTAACTTACGTCTTTGCCGACTGTTTGAAGTTTGTGGTTTACATTTGTATCATGCAGTGATCATTCCTAGATGTATGCACATTGAGGACTATGTTCTATCATCATGCAATGTCAATCATGAAAGACAATGATCTAGTTTCTGAGTTCTCGAATACTAAAAACAACAATGAAACTATTTTGAGTTTTCAAATATCAACACACAGCAATAATACCATTTTATGGATAAACCTCACACAGAAATCGCAATAGAATTACGTCGTCATCACTTTCTATTCACTGTAAACGTATTTATCCTTGCATAGATGAGACACACTCACTGGTCAAAACTGTGAAAAAGAAGAGAATGGGAAATAAACCTGTCGACAGGACTGAAGTTTGCTGTGGCAAGTTCCACGTTCTCCTCTGGCTAGTCGTGCCTCCTCAGGTTTTCAAAACTCTCTTATTTGCCAATCGTGCACAATGAAGTCAAACTTCCCAATGAATTAAATCTCCTCTCTGCCATTTTTCTCCTTCCTACACAGCGACAGTCTTCAACAACCACTCTCCTCTCTCTGCCATTTTTCTCCTTTCTAAGACCACGACCGCCTACTCAAAAACTATCTCCTATCTCCTATCTCCACCACTAAGAGGATCCCCCTCCTATCTCTATCATTTTTTTCTCCTAAACTACCACCGACTCCTCCATAACTCTCTGTAGTTTCTTCTCCTATACAACGACAGCCTCCTCCTATTACTCTCCACCCGCGATGGAATATCTCACATTTAAGTCTCATTTGCCAACTTCTCAACTGCCACCTCCATCCACGATGAAGGAGTAAATGGCATTCCTCACATCGTTCACTAAATTTTCAACAACCTCACTCCCTACAACACTCAGTGAAGAAGGAGATAGGTCTAAATCTGTGGTCTGTTAGACTCTAACCAACAACAACCCCGATGTCTTTGCTCCCTCAATGATGATGGAGCATCAACATTAAATTTAACGGTTACACCCTATCACAATCGCTTATCTACCTCCCTCTCGCGCCACGGAGAAATTGAATCTAAGCTTTACACTCAAATATCAAATTTAAGATCTTATAATCAAAGGGATAATATAAGTTGCAGATATTCATGATCATGCATCAGCTCACATAATGAGGCTAATCGTATAGACTTAAATGGAAATGGTTCTTATAATGTTTGCGATAATGAGAGATATTAGTTTTGATGAACATAGTGCACTACATGTTGAGGTTGCGCAAACTTATCAAACAACATGAATATCAAGGAAAGAAGAAAATACATGGCATAAATTCTAAGCCATTCTTGCAAAGCATACATCACACTTGGCATCTCTACATCACACATTTGTTTGAATAGAGACACACTTCATGTTGGCATGCATAGGCCCAAGGGTTCATGAATTACTAAGATAAATATTTTTGCACATTGAGACAGATCCAATCAATGGTGAGGACTTCGTTGATTAAATCTCACTTATCTCTCCTATTACATGTTACATGTAATTTTTGTTATGTTCATTTATATGCCTTTCACTTGATCCTGTCACTTAAGGGGCAATGTTGTTTATTTTTGCAAGGTAGATGCATCCACGATTGCTCAAATTGGGGGCACAAGTGGAGACTATTTCATCTTCTAACCCACATACACATTGGTTACACATTGTGTAGCATCCTTCGACTACATCACGTGATCCACAATCCGCCACAATTAGGTTCAACTATTTACCTACAAACGAAATAATAATCTTCTAAATAAGACGACGCGTTTTGGTGGACTTGCGACAACCCAGTCGATTCCAAGATTCTATATGACGACTTACGAAAAGGATGTTACACCTTATCTTCAGATGTCGACATCTAGATTAACTATCCCAGCTAACAAACAAGACTTAATTGATGGCTTCAAGGTTTTTAACTACCTGTTTGGCGTTTTCAGTAACAAACACCCATGGTTAATTTCTAGAGTCTATACTCTCTCTCAAAGATACTTTCTCTTCCTGTCGAACATGGTCCACCTGTTCCTGCAATGACAATCTCACATACAATTTTGTGGTCAAAGCACCTATGTTCCAAATCAAAGCATAATATATCCAAAACTTCATTTCACTTAACAAAAAGGACATTTAGTCAACAATATCACATTGATCATAATCAATAGATTCTAAAATGTCATAGAACTAACTTTGTATAATAAATCATCAGTTTCCATGTCATCCACAACATATTATATTACTAAAATTTGCAAGAAAGTAAGTAGCATAATTGATTCCAAAAAGAGGGATGTAACAGCAAGCATCAGTCATAACCCCTTGAAACTCGAATGCTAGTTGCAAGCCATTCTTATGTATATGTCTATTTGACTCCTTGCCCTAATATAGGCACTGGTCTAATCTTGTGAAGTAGTTATGATCCAAAACCCCTTGTCTTGCATCCAAATCATCAAATCCACCTTTTCATAACTTCCACCTGTTAGTTGTAGGAGTAGGATTAGGACCCCTGCATGCTCTCATACCTAACCAGACACATATGTCCAAGAATTTTGCCAACCTAGTGATTTGTCACACAAATCTTGGTCCCAAAATGAGAGTATTCTGCATGTCATTAGAAAGCTAAATCTTTTTGTCATTTGGAGAGTAAATGTTACATCTTTATCAAATAGGGACACCCCCCTTGGTGCGGCAGAACCAGAAGTGAAGGGGAGGTAGCTCACGCAACCTCCCGTTTCTGTTGATTGGATCTGCTCGTGCATAGGAACTGGCAAACCCTCTGCCGATCTGGAAAAATAACCAACAGAATTGGCGACTCCACTAGGGAGATAATGTCATATCCATGAAAGTTTGAGTCTAAAAGATTGAAAAATTAGACCTAGAAGTGCTTTGTTGCAGCAAACAAGAAAGTTATATATGTGGCTCTGCTGTGGGAGAACCTAGAAAGAAAGAAATCAAATTTTCAGCTTCAGCCTGTTTGAAGCTCATTCCTCTACTAAGGAGGTGGTGACTTTGCATAAGAAAGAACCTGATAAGAGGACACCAAAGGTGTTAAATTTGCAGTTGCTGCAACATATCCAAGTATTTGTATAAGTTTTAAAAGGGGAAATATTGGTGACTAGATTGCATACTTTCGTGAGAACCTAGTTTGCATTTCAAAAGAAGTATGCAATATTGTTTAAAAGACTCATTTGGAGGACTTTAGGAAAGTTGAAACAACAGTCTAAATTTTAAGGGCCTAAAGTCATTGTTTATAGAAAATCTGAGTTGAAAAGAGGGTTGCAGAAATGCACAAAGATGTATTGTCAACCCATGCACCCTAGTGAGGTGTCAAATGTAATGATGCATAATAATCAGTCCCAACCATGTAATAAAAGAAGTTTCAGCCTTCACAGATATAAGCCCATAAATTTTGATGGCATTTGTGGCTACCCTAATGCTTTTCCATCTAAAATCAGAAAGTATTTGCCCAAATTCAATGGTGCAAAGGATGAATCAGCTGAGAAACACTTGCAGCAATTTATAAATGTTGTAGATGATTTTGAGATTGACCATGAAGATGTAGTTATGAGATTATTTGTTCAATCTCTAGATGATGATGCAAGGGACTAGTTCTCCTATCTTCTAAAATACTCTGTCAGCTCTTGGCATGATTTTAAATCTGCATTTCTAGAACAATATGGTAAAAGAATTTCTGATTATGTAGTTATTAGTAATTTTATGTATATCCATATTGAAGAGGATGAGTTGATTCCAGCCTTTAACCTCAGATTTATGAGGACATTGAATAGAATACTAGAATACATGAGACCTAATGATGCATTGTGCCTAGTTTTCTATTTGGGAGCATTTGATAGGAAAATGAGCTATAGATTGAGGGATAAGGAGCCCACCACATTGCATCAAGCACATCAGTTTGCAATTGACATTGAAAATAATTGGAGGTATGGAATTCAAAAGGGTTATTTCTCTGAAAATTTTTGCTGCCCTAGGGCCACCAATGTTGATGAGGGATATAGTTTAATTGTTGGAAATGAATGTCAAAGTACTCACACCCCTGCTGTCTCAGTTTTGCATCATCCCAAGTTGATGATGTTTCTGTTATGGAGGAGGATGTCCTAATTTGCCCAGCAAATGAAGTTGATAATAATAAATTTTCAAATAATATTTGCATTCCAGTCCTAAACAAAGAGCATTCATGTTTAAATGATCCAGTTGTGCAAAGTAGTGATCATATGGATCAAGAGTCAATATCAGTTTCATCAGGAAGCACTAGAGGGCTGGAAAATGATGTAGATTGTTCAACTTTAGAGTGTATTGAAGCAGCAAAAATCTTATATGTGGGGCAATCAAAGATTAAAGATGATAAAGATGATATCCATGGTAAATTCATGGATCAGGTTTGTTCTTCTTATGACTCTAGGTCTAATAATGATGAAAAAGAAATGGATTGTCATGAAGAAGAAATAGAGACCTTTGCAATGAACATGAATCCCCTTTATGATGAGCCTATGGATGCATTTGATTTTGTGAGTCATGACTTTCAGTGGTGCAGAACTAACCCTCTGTTTGAAAATGATAATACTGACTTGCAAATTGTGGATAATGAATGCTCAGTATCAGTTGGTTCAGACATGTGCAATGATAGCTATGTGGATCAGGTTTTGCTTTCAATGTTAATAGGTGATATGAATTACATTAGGGGTCTCATATTTTCTGAGTGTTTTCAGTTTTTGGATCAATTGATATGAATTTGGTTACATGCAACAACTAGGTAGATAATGAATATTGCCAAATGCAATATGAGGATATACTGCTTGAGGATCATAACATACATATGTTACCTAATGCTGAAGAATATTATAATGTGTATGGTTATATGTCTAGTTGTAAGGTGCAGAGTGACAGAGGCTACACTGACAGGGGCAAGTTTTCAAAAATGGTGAAGCATGTAATTCATAAGATCAACATGTGGGTAGATTGTTTTAATTTTTTCAGCCATGGTTGGGATTATTCAGTTTGAAATCAGGCATTTGATAGGATAAAGTTGTGCTTCTTCCTTTTTGGCTGCCCGAGGCCACCAAAATGATGTTTTAAAATCTAGTTTGTGATGCAGGTTGGTGCAAGTTTGACTTCATTGCCCAATGGATAAGGACTGGTCTGCATCCCAGAGATTTGAGGTTCTCGCCATGCCTACAAGAGGCATGCATCCCCAGACGGAGCCTATGTTAGTAATCATTTATGTTTAGGGTTTTAAGCCAGGCTCCTTCCCAAAAGTCCAAAAAATTCTAACACTTTTAGCCTCTGTAGTTGTAAAAAATGTAAAAAATTAGTTAAGGTGCAGGTGTTTTTGTATATACAAGGGTGTTTGTATATACATGCAGGTCGAAATATGCATTGGCAGGTCAGAAATTTCTATCGACCTCCAAAAAATTGATAAAAAATGAGTTGTATGCATTTTGAATACATATCAGGCTCAAGGGGAATACATACAAGGGAAATGTACATTGAAAAATATACAAAGGCTGGCACGCATACATTTGCTACAGTGCAGCAGGAATATAATTGGTGGGGCCCGCAGGTATATGCAAGTGTCTTTTGTATATGGTCGATATACAAAAGAGGACATACATTCCGGACCTGATAGAAATTTCAGGTTGCTTCATAAACATTTTGGGATCCGTGGCGTGCATGTATATAGCATTTGTACACACTGATATGCAAAAAGTGAGGTACAAGCCAGATTTCAAGGTGAATGTAATGTGTTTCATAATTTTTGGGATCCGCCTTGTATGTATATTGGGCACTTGTATGTGCAAGTATACATTGAGGTATGAAAGCAAGAGGAGGTGCAACCCAGACGCGACGGAGGAGTTAAGATGTGGCGAATAGTCTTTTGGCAACCATGGGTTGTATAACATGCTTGTATATGCTGATATACAAGTGAAGATACAAAGGTCAAGATGCAAGCCAGACCCGAATAAGTTTCCAATCTGCTTCATAATATTTTGGGGTCCGCCTTGTATATTAAACTATTGCATGTATATGCATTTTGTATATTCAAAGGATTTTTGAAAGGTGAACAGTGGCGATTGTATATGCATATATTTTTTGCATATACAAGGGTGAAAGTGGCAAAATGGTGATTGGAAAAGTCAGTGATGGATGCATAGGGTGCTGACGTGGTACGACCTCATTGGTGGGTGACTTTTCAGCAGGGTTTGGAGTCATTAAATTTTAGTGATGGAATCAGGATCAATGGCCAGCTTTTAAGGTTTCATGCGGTGGATTTTCCTTGCATCTGGGGCCATTTCTGGGCGAGAAGACTCCAATTGCATCTGCTGCTGCATTCTGAGAGAGCTGCGGGTATCTAAAGCATTAATGGCAATTGTAGAGGCATGATGGATAGGTTAACCACTCGATTGAAGAGAAAATCCCTAGGCGGCGGTGTAGATCCTGATCTCACCTGCTTTGTCCTCTGTTTCCCATCTACTGCATTAACTATTTTGAGTACCATTTTCTAATGCATTGTATCTGGTGAAATTTCGATTTGCCCTGTAATTAATTTTGCTGAGTTCACGATTTTGGTATAAAAGCCAAACTGTATTACTCATTGTGGTGGTTGGAGGCTTGGGCAATTTTGGGGGAAAGATAATGAAATACAGAGCATTTCCTTGCTGTTCTATCTCATTTTGGAGTGCATCTGTGATGTATCTTGCACATATGTTCAGTTTCAGTGTCAATTTTATTGAAAAATGCTTCTTGCATGTGTTTTGCTGTCTATCTCCACTTGTTGTATGCACCTCTTCTTCTAAATTTGGTTGCTAAGGGTTTCTCAAATTCTAGAATACAGATTTATGTATTGCATACTTGATCTCTAACTTCCATTCCAGGAGTGGATTAAACTATTTTAGGTTAAGGTATGGAGAAGAGTGTATGTCAGCTAGAATATCTGTAAGTATGGACAGTCAAATACTTATCCTTGGGTGATGTTTGTAAGGCAAGCATCAGTCCTAACCCCTTGAAACTTGAATGCTAGTTGCAAGCCATTCTTATGTATATGTCTATTTGACTCCTTGCCCTGAGATAGGCACTGGTCTGATCTTGTGAAGTAGTTATGATCCAAAACCCCTTGTCTTACATCCAAATCATCATATCCACCTTTTCATAACTTCCACCTGTTAGTTGTAGTAGTAGGATTAGGACCCCTACATGCTCTCATACCTAACCAGACACATATGTCCAAGAATGTTGCCAACCTTGTGATTTGTCACACAAATCTTGGTCCCAAAATGAGAGTATTCTGCCTGTCATTAGAAAGCTAAATCTCTTTGTCATTTTGAGAGTAAATGTTACATCTTTATCAAATAGGGACACCCCCCTTGGTGTGGTAGAACCAAAAGTGAAGGGGAGGTAGCTCACGCAACCTCCCGTTTCTGTTGGCTGGATCTGCTCATGCATAGGAACTGGCAAACCCTCTGCCGATCTAGGAAAATAACCAACACTTCTAAAAATTTTCAGGGTAGCAGAAAACCTTTCACCACGGGCAAATGCGTCAGAGATAAAAAAACTAAGAGAGCTTATTGTAGAAGCACTGTACTTGATCGTGTTGCCTCAAACGGAATGTTTCTAAGTGACATGGTTTTTGAGTAACGTCTTGTCAAAGATTGCTGCCTTTTTGCACTTTGGACTCTTCAGGGATATCGTTGGTACAATGTAGCTCGGACTATTTTGACATGTTTGTGTGAAAAATAGGACCATGCCTAGCATAAATGTACCCATCCGAACGCGTTGGAACAGTCAGTTTGGTCACATCAGGAGCAAGACACCAAAAATGCATAACATGATGATGTAAAAATGTGTATATGTGTAAAAATGCAGGAGGAAATAAAAAAAAGACAAACCTTACAAATTAATGTGCATACTTACAACTCAATGTAACATGACTTTACAAAATCAATGTGAATACTTACAAATTAATCCAACGAACCATCCGGGTCTGCTCTACTCTTTATTGTGTCAAGTATTGCTTCATGGTCAGACTCACGCACCTTCCACAAGATTTTGTTCAAAGGTCTACCCTGATACTTTATCAAATGAACATTGGATGCCACGATAAGGTTTGAGTAATGAAGAATCTTCCGATGCATGTCAAAGTCCTGAAACAACCAAATATTAACACTCTTATGTGGGTACCTTCTAAGAAATGTTCCAGTAATAACCACTGAGCCTGTAGGGTATTTGATGTTTTCTCCATCTGCAACAGGGGCCTCTAATTTCTTTTTGCCCTTAACACAATGACATAAGTAATAATCTGTTCCCTCTTCATTATCTTCATCTGCAATAACTGCATATTTGTGCCCTACATTGATATGTGAAGCAAATTAGATGAAATTAGTCAACATTACAAAAACACTACAAAGTAAGATGACATTACCTGGTTGAACTACATGAAATTAGATGCATATTGGTGCCCTATATTACCTAGTTGAACAAAATCTGATATGTGGTCAAAGTCAACTGACGATTCCATCTGTGTTAGTTCTAGTACCGTCGAGGGTTGATACATGTCAAGTGGGCTAAGATAACTTAACTGCCATTCATCAACCCGCTCCTTTGACTCGCACTCATCCCAAACTTGAATTGTATAGGAAGAACAGAAGCATGACATCTTTCATGTATGGATACTCCATGAACTTGCAATTGAGCTTCTGAAAGAGTGCATCTCATTTGATCCTGTCAGTGTACAACAGTCCTCATATGGTGCAATGTCAGTATCATCTATCAACCAAAAAAATCTACAAACTAAAGACTTACCTTCATTACCTAGACCCATGGAAGCATTACACCACTCGACAATCGATTTTGCATCTGTCAACTTTACATTATCTTTATACTTTAACTCTTCTCATGCTATGGCTCTTTTGATACATGCTCTTGCACCATCATGCTCCCCCTTTCCATGCCCAGCCTCACAAAAGTTCCACATATATTGAATACCTGTAAAATTATGCCTCCTACTCAGCCAATAGAAATTTCGTGAGTTCTTGAATTGTGACGCACAGTTATCTGACCATATGATATGTTGACTAAACGATATGCCCCTTCTAGCCAAATCATTGTAGAACACCTGAAAGCAACCTTGCATGAACTCTGTAGAATGCGTGTGATCATCACTAATATAGAAATTATACTCCCTTATGATCTTTCTGTCATCCTCTGTACTATCATTCGCATGAATGAATGCAATGTGCAAAAATATAGAAACCTATGTGGAGTTGTAATATTGTGATTGCACCTCACGTTGTGGCTGTAGACTGTAGTTCTCTGCAAAGTCGATGACTGAAACAATGCTACCAAATGGAATGTGTCCTTGCATAACTTGAATTGCAAGTCCAACCATCGAGCTCTATGGCCATGTCTTGCATACTCACACACTATGTTGTCATGAAATATAGGCATAAACTGATACACTGGAATCTTTTCAATAACCAATTCACACATCTTTGCTTCTTTACCATCTTTTGTATTGTATGCCACTATTTTATACTTACCAAACTCTACTAGTTCATTTCCAACCGCATGTGTTCTTTCCATATGTTCACATATTGGTAAATGTTGCAAGCCACCGTAACGATGACATGTGCCATCCAAGCATAATTTCTTGTAGAATATTTGACCTTCCTCTCTTTCACATAAAATTCTTGATATGAAGTCTCCTGAAGATGTTGGTGGGGCACATATGGCACAAGACCTTCCTTCCTTTATTAGGTGTGGAGCATGCTTGAATGATGTTGCTCTTAACATCTTGCACTTCCAAACCCTGATTGAAGACTCCACATTCTTGGGCGCTCATTTGGACATCACCTAATTGAGCGCCTAGGAGGTATAAAGCTTAACGTTGACATGAGGACAAGTGCTTAGTAAAGGAGAGTTTCTCAAACATTTAAACATGTGAATGAAGTCATAGAAATGCACTAAGCCATCTAGGTGCCATTTTCCCCTTTTGTACCCTTACATTTATGCCTAAGAAGAAGTTGCAACTTTACACTGCCTCCTTCTGACAATTTTTGGGGTAGCAGAAAACCTTTCACCATGGGAAAATGTCTCAGAGATATGAAAAACTGAGAGTGGTTATTGTAGAGGCACTCTACATGATCGCGTTGCCTCAGATAGAATGTTTCTAAGTGACACAGTTTTCGAGTAACAACCATTCAAAGATTGCTAATTTTTTGCACTTTGGACTCTTCAGGAATATCGTCGGTACAATGTAGCTCAGACTGTTTCGATATATTTAGGTGAAAAATAGGACCATGCCTAGTCTAAATGTACCCATTCAGACGCGTTGGAATAGTCAGTTTGGTCACATCAGGAGCAGGATGAAAGTTACACCCCTTTGCAACTTTACACTGCCTCCTTCTGACAATTTTTGGGGCAGCAGAAAACCTTTCACCACGAGCAAATGTCTAGAGATATAAAAAACCAAGAGAGGTTATTGTAGAGGCACTCTACATGATCACGTTGCCTCAGACGAAATGTTTCTAAGTGAAACAGTTTTTGAGTAACAACCATTCAAAGATTGCTGCATTTTTACACTTTGCACTCTTCAGGGATATCGTCGGTACAATGTAGCTCGGATTGTTTCGACATGTTTGGGTGAAAAATAGGACCATGCCTAGTGTAAATGTTCCCATCTGGATGCATTGGAATAGTCAGTTTGGTCACATCAGGAGCAGGACGAAAGTTACACCCTTTTGCAACTTTACACTGCCTCCTTCTGACGATTTTTGGGTTAGCAGAAAACCTTTCACCATGGGCAAATGCCTCAGAGATATAAAAAACTGAGAGAGGTTATTGTAGAAGCACTCCACGTAATCATGTTGCCTTAGATGGAATGTTTCTAAGTGACACAGTTTTTTAGTAACATATCATCAAAGATTGCTGCCTTTTTGCACTTTGGACTCTTCAGGGATATCGTCGGTACAATGTAGCTTGGACTGTTTCGACATGTTTGGGTGAAAAATAGGACCATACCTAGCGTAAATGTACCCATCTGAACATGTTTGAATAGTAAGTTTGGTCGCATTAGGAGCAAGACACCAAAAATGCATAACATGATGATGTAAAAATGTGTATTTGTGTAAAAATGCAGGAGGAAATAAAAAAAGACAAACCTTACAAATTAATGTGCATACTTACAACTCAATGTAACACGACTTTACAGAATCAATGTGAATACTTACAAATTAATCTAATGAACCATCTGGGTCTGCTCTACTCTTTATTGTGTCAAGTATTGCTTCATGGTCAGACTCACGCACCTTCCACAAGATTTTGTTCAAAGGTCTACCCAATACTTTATCAAATGAACATTGGATGCCACAACAAGATTCAAGTAATGAAGAATCTTCTGATGCGTGTCAAAGTCCTGAAATAGCCAAATATTAACACTCTTATGTGGGTACCTTCTAAGCCATGTTCTAGTAATAACCACTAAGCCTGTAGGGTATTTGATGTTTTCTCCATCTATAACAAGGGCCTCCAATTTCTTTTTGGCCTCAACACAGGGACATAAGTAATAATTTGTTCCCTCTTCATCTGCAATAACTGCATATACGTGCCCTACATTGATATGTGTAGCAAATTAGATGAAATTAGTTAACATTACAAAACCACTACAAAGTAAGATGACATTACCTGGTTGAACTAGATGAAATTAGATGCATATACGTGCCTTATATTACCTGGTTGAACAAAATATGATATGTGGTCAAAGTCAACTGATGATTCCATCTGTGTTAGTTCTAGTGTCATCGGGGGTCGATACGTGTCAAGTGGGCTAAGATAACATAAATGCCATTTGTCAACCCACTCCTTTGATTCGCACTCATCCCAGACTTGAATTGTACAGGAAGAACAAAAGCATGACATCTTTCGCGTATGGATACTCCATGAACCTGCAATTGATCTTCTGAAAGAGTGCATCTCATTTGATCCTGTCAGTGTACAACAATCCTCATATGGTACAATGTTAGTATCATCTATCAACCAAAAAAATCAATGAACTGAAGACTTACCTTCATTACCTAGACCCATGGAAGCATTACACCACTCGAAAATCGATTTTGCATCTGTCAACTTTGCATTGTCTTTATACTTTCACTCTTCTCGTGCTATGGCTCTTTTGATACATGCTCCTGCACCATCATGCTCCCTCTTTCCATGCCCAGCCTCACAAAAGTTCCACATATACTGAATACCTATAAAATTATGCCTCCTACTTAGCCGATAGAAATTCTGCGAGTTCTTGAATTGTGACGCACAGTTATCTGACCATATGATATGTTGACTGAACGATATGCCCCTTCTAGCCAAATCATTGTAGAACACCTGAAAGCAACCCTGCATGAACTCCGTAGAATGCATGCGATCATCACTAATATATAAATTATACTCCCTTATGATCTTTCTGTCATCCTCTGTACTATCATTCACATGAATGAATGTGATGTGCAAAAATATAGAAACCTATGTGGAGTTGTAATATTGTGATTGCACCTCATGCTGTGGCTGTAGACTGTAGTTCTCTGCAAAGTTGACGACTGAAACAATGCTACCAACTGGAAATGTGTCCTTGCATAAGTTGAATTGCAAGTCCAACCATCAAGCTCTATGGGCATGTCTTGCATACTCACACACTATGTTGTCACGAAATATAGGCATAAACTGATACACTAGAATCTTTTCAATAACCAATTCACACCTCTTTGCTTCTTTACCATCTTTTGTATTGTATGCCACTATTTTATACTTGCCAAACTCTACTAGTTCATTTCCAACCGCATGTGTTCTTTCCATATGTTCACATATTGGTAAATGTTCCAAGCCATCGTAAAGATGACATGTGCCATCCAAGCATAATTTCTTGTAGAATATTTGACCTTCCTCTCTTTCACATAAAATTCTTGATATGAAGTCTCTTGAAGATGTTGGTGGGGCACATATGGCACAAGACCTTCCTTCCTTTATTAGGTGTGGAGCATGCTTGAATGATGTTGCTCTTAACATCTTGCACTTCCAAACCCTGATTGAAGACTCCACATCCTTAGGCACTCATTTGGACATCACCTAATTGAGCGCCTAGGAGGTATAAAGCTTAACGTTGACATGAGGACAAGCGCTTAGTAAAGGAGAGTTTCTCAAACATTTAAACATGTGAATGAAGTCATAGAAATGCACTAAGCCATCTAGGTGCCATTTTTCCCTTTTGTACTCTTACATTTGTGCCTAAGAAGAAGTTGCAACTTTACACTGCCTCCTTCTGACGATTTTTGGGGCAACAGAAAACCTTTCACCATGGGAAAATGTCTCAGAGATATAAAAAACTGAGAGTGGTTATTGTAGAGGCACTCTACATGATCGCGTCGCCTTAGACAGAGTGTTTCTAAGTGACACATTTTTTGAGTAACAACCATTCAAAGATTGCTATTTTTTTGCACTTTAGACTCTTCAGGGATATCGTCGGTACCATGTAGTTCAGACTATTTCGACATGTTTGGGTGAAAAACAAGACCATGCCTAGCATAAATGTACCCATCCAGATGCATTGGAATAGTCAGTTTGGTCACATCAAGAGTAGGACGAAAGTTACACCCCTTTGCAACTTTACACTACCTCCTGATGATTTTTGGGGCAACAGAATACCTTTCACCACGGGCAAATGTCTAGAGATATAAAAAACCAAGAGAGGTTATTGTATAGGAACTCTACGTGATTGCGTTGCCTTAGCCAGAATGTTTCTAAGTGATACAGTTTTTGAGTAACAACCATTCAAAGATTGCTGCCTTTTTGCACTTTGGACTCTTCAGGGATATCGTCGGTACAATGTAGTTCGGACTGTTTCGACATGTTTGGGTGAAAAATAGGACCATGCCTAGCATAAATGTACCCATCCGAACGTGTTGGAATAGTCAGTTTTGTCGCATCAGGAGCAAGACACCAAAAATGCATAACATGATGATGTAAAAATGTGTATATGTGTAAAAATGCAGGAGGAAATAAAAAAAGACAAACCTTACAAATTAATGTGCATACTTACAACTCAATGTAACATGACTTTACAAAATCAATGTGAATACTTACAAATTAATCCAATGAACCATCTGGGTCTACTCTACTCTTTATTGTGTCAAGTATTGCTTCATGGTCAGACTCACACACCTTCCACAAGATTTTGTTCAAAGGTCTACCCTGATACTTTATCAAATGAACATTGGATGCCACGACAAGGTTCGAGTAATGAAGAATCTTTCGATGCATGTCAAAGTCCTAAAACAGCCAAATATTAACACTCGTATGTGGGTACCTTCTAAGCCATGTTCCAGTAATAACCACTGAGCCTGTAGGGTATTTGATGTTTTCTCCATCTGTAACAGGGGCCTCCAATTTCTTTTTGGCCTCAACACAAGGACATAAGTAATAATCTATTTCCTCTTCATTAGCTTCATCTGCAATAACTGCATATACTTGCCCTACATTAATATGTGTAGCAAATTAAATAAAATTAGTCAACATTCTAAAACCACTACAAAGTAAGATGACATTACCTTGTTGAACTAGATGAAATTAGATGCATATACGTGCCCTATATTACCTGTTGAACAAAATCTAATTTGTGGTCAAAGTCAACTAACGATTCTATCTGTGTTAGTTCTAGTGCCGTCGAGGGTCGATACGTGTCAAGGGGCTAAGATAACTTAACTGCCATTCGTCAACCCACTCCTTTGACTTGCACTCATCCCAGACGTGAATTGTACAGGAAGAACAAAAGCATGACATCTTTCACGTATGGATACTCCATTAACCTGCAATTGATCTTCTGAAAGAGTGCATCTCATTTGATCCTATCAATGTACAATAGTCCGCATATGGTGCAATGTTAGTATCATCTATCAACCAAAAAAATCTATGAACTGAAGACTTACCTTCATTACCTGGACCCATGGAAGCATTACACCACTTGACAATCAATTTTGCATCTGTCAACTTTGCATTGTCTTTATACTTTAACTCTTCTCGTGCTATGGCTCTTTTGATACATGCTCCTGCACCATCATGCTCCCCCTTTCCATGCCTGGCCTCACAAAATTTTCACATATGCTGAATACCTATAAAATTATGCCTCCTACTCAGCCACTAGAAATTCTGCGAGTTCTTGAATTATGATGCACAGTTATCTAACCATATGATATGCTGACTGAACGATATACCCCTTCTAGCCAAATCATTGTAGAACACCTGAAAGCAACCTTGCACGAACTTCGTAGAATGCGTGCGATCATCACTAATATAGAAATTATACTCCCTTATGATCTTTCTGTCATCCTCTGTACTATCATTCGCATGAATGAATGCAATGTGCACAAATATAGAAACCTGTGTGGAGTTGTAATATTGTGCTTGCACCTCACGCTGTGGCTGTAGACTGTAGTTCTCTGCAAAGTCGATGACTGAAACAATGCTACCAACTGGAAATGTGTCCTTGCATAACTTGAATTGCAAGTCCAACTATCGAGCTCTATGGGCATGTCTTGCATACTCATACACTATGATGTCACGAAGTATAGGCATAAACTAATACATTAGAATCTTTTTAATAACCAATTCACACCTCTTTGCTTCTTTACCATCTTTTGTATTGTATTCCACTATTTTATACTTGCCAAACTCTACTAGTTCGTTTCCAACTGCATGTGTTATTTCCATATGTTCACATATTGGCAAATGTTGCAATCCATCGCAACGATGACATGTGCCATCCAAGCATAATTTCTTGTAGAATATTAGGTAGACACCCTAAAATGACCAAGTTGCTGCACCACTTGCTTTTCGTAATCTCTCAAATCACATGCATTTCACACATTAATTAAATAATCTAATTATTTAATTAATTTCAACAAATTCTTCTAAATCATAAAATTGCGACATTAATTAAATAAATCCTTGTTATTTAATTAATTAAATTAAATTCCTCTGTTATTCTTCCAACATTAAATAATTTTAATTATTTAATTAGATCATTATTCTCTTTCTAAAAATCAAATCCATATTAATTAAATAAATCCAATTATTTAATTAATTCAGCAAATTCCCTCTTATCTACAATTAAATAATTCTTAAATTATTTAATTAAATCAAAATCATTGTTTCAAAATCATGCACAACAATTAAATAAATTTATTTATTTAATTTGCTTTCAAATCTTCTAAATTAAATAATTCTAATTATTTAATTATTTCTTCCATAATATCCTCTCTATATTTAAATAAATCAATTATTTATTTAAATTACTTCTTCTAAATTTGAGTTATCTCTAAAATAACTCAAGCTTTCTTGCTCATGCAATTAAATATTTCTGATATTTAATAAAACAAAATATCTTCTAATTCTCATGCAAATCTCTTCTTCTTGTTTTAAATCACTTAACTGATTATTACATTCTGTTAATTGCTTTAACTCATTCTTCTATTCTTGATAACTCCTCTCATGCAAAAGAAAGCAAGACACTTAGCTTCTTCTTATTCGTTGCACGTTCCTCAACTATTCTCCTCCGTTGATTCTTCTAAATTATCTGGACTGTTGATCGATCCTCATTGAAATCTATATAAACCCCCCTCATCTCCTTCATTAAGCCTCTCTCTCTTCGATTTTATTCTCAGGCATACTTGATAGCACTTTGAGCATACAATGATTCGATTGAGCAACCCTACGATCTCTTAACATTGATCTTTGAGCACACAACTTACTTGTTGCAGCTATGGTTTTGCAACTTCATTGAGTAATCTACACTTCTCCAAAAGGGAACAATACAGATTTTGGTAAAAGCTTTCATTTTGCTTTGATTTGATGATAATGGCTTTTACTTAGATGATATACTCGATGTCCAAGGCGTGTGGTACCTTCTTTCCAAATCCTAATCCCTTCTTATCTAGTTTCTTTGTCACAACAATGGGTTCCATAGTTCCTTCATTCTGTTTCCAAAGGCCACCTTTGCCTTTATAGCCCATGTTTTTTATAGCCCATGTTTTTTACTATTCTTAGGAATCCTGGGGGAGGAATAGCTGCTTTTTTGGTTACTTTGGCAATGGGTGGTTTGCCATAAGATTTTGGAGATAAAGGCATCCGCCCTACACAACAAGATTTTGAGATATCATAAGTGCCAAAGCCTATATCCCGAATGCGAGCTGTGATTACAGGCAGAGGATTAGGGTTACTTGTAGAAGCTGAAGTCAGCGTTGCAGGGTCAACATAGAGTGGGGATTCAAGGGCTTCGTCATTTTTAGGCACCTGGTTGCAATTCTTATAGCTTCCTTGCAAGACACGACAAAATTCAAAAGGATTGGGGTCACCTAGAATAGTACTCTCAGTACCATTGAATGGGAACTTGAGAGACTAATTAGGTCCCTTTATTGTGACAATAGCATATGGATCAGGAGCTTATACTTTAGCTACACCTAACGGCATTCCTCTGGATGAGCCACTTAATAGTGTCCATCTCAAGAAGTTCTATGCCTGATCCTCAAAGTATTCTAAAAAAAATAAAAAAATAAAAAAAACAAAAAAAATCTGTCCTCTAGTGAAAACCTGGCAAACAGGCGCTATGTGTAGAGTCAGCATCCATCGTCTATCGAGTCCTGTCCACTTCATGTCCAGTGCACAAAGCATGCCTTTCCATACATCCATAATAAAACCATTGACTTTGTTTGCATTTCCATCTCCCTATCTAGTATAGCTTGGAAATTTGTCAATGTCCCTCATCGTCATCCCACATCTTGATCTGTGTCAATAGTTTGCACTGTCTGGTCCTAGGTCACAACTTTCTAGGTCTTCTTCGGAAGTCACCCATATAGTTTCCTCTACTAGAATGGGGGCAACTCTTTTCTTAACTTAGGTCTAGGATTGGTTCCTTGTTCATGGTTCGCAACGCACACTTCAATCTCTTTCTCCTTTCCGCAGATAGCATCCTTTAACGGACACATCGCTCCTACAATAAGGCTGTTATCTTCTCAACACTTTTCCCACATCATCACACCAACCAGAACTACATATTATCATCTTCTCAATCTTAAAGTACCTTGATCCCATGGATATGGGTATGTAGGCAGTCTGGAATACGAAGGAAGTTTCCAGTACTCAAGTACATAAGATCCCCTCCTTTCATCTTGACCCACCTCATCACTCTATCTAGAACACATATTTATCACTTTCATCTTTCATCGTTGTATGCCTTGATCCTGTGGATATAGGGTATGTAGGCAGTCTGGAATACAAAGGATGTATCCAGTACTCAGGCACACACGATCCATTATTCCCCACCCACCCCAATCCATTAACACTGTCACCTTTCTAGTCTTCCATTTATCAAAATCCATTCACCTCGACTTGACTAACTCAAGTAGTAAGCTAGCGCATTCTTTAAAAGCAGAAGTCCTTAACAAACTTGAAGCAAAGAGGCCTACTTCCAAAGTCATCTACTGACCTGCATACCAATTGCCATCATCATCTAGGTACCGCTTAACCAAAGCCCGAGATCAATAGGCTTGTCTTTTGCGCAGTGTTCCATTGTCGAGACCAACACACGTGTCTCCTGTGACATGAGGCATTTCCTGTAGCGAGACATTGTCTTTTTAGGTAGATAGCACCCTTTAATGAACACAGAGTTCCTACGATAAGGCTGTTGTCTTTCCTATCCAATCTATCCTGAGCAACCTCTTTGGCAAGAGAATATGTTAGCTATATGTTTACTTTGTAAGTCAGTCAATTTGTGTTATGGTTTATTTTTTGTTCCTTTACCAATACTTATTCAAGGCTACCTTGATTTATCTATAATCTTGGTATGTTGAGATGCAGTACGGATTGGGGCATAGTCATTGCTTTTGTGTACCGTGTTTGAGGAATGATCTTTATCATCTTTTCTTAGCATTCTATTTATCTTGTGTGTGTTACGACCTAGCATCTTACATATTAACATTCTTCATGCATTTACATGTATTGAAGTTTATTTTATGTTCAAGACTATGGCTCATTCACATATAACCAACAAGGTTATATTATGTCTAAGGGATCTAAATTCAAACCGCTTGCTTGCAAAGTCAACGTCCACGCACTCGGATATTACTGCACCTTGGTCTTTTCTACCTTGGTGGCGAACTATCCACATGCTATATCAAAATAAGGATTACTCTTTATATACAATTGCGAAACCAATGCAACAAGCTCATCTTTCATCCATCCCCAACAACCTTTATATCATTTTCATTGCAGTGATCGATCAATAGTCTCTGTCTCCCATCTCCTTCTGTTCTTCTCTCTGGTGCATATCTGCAAAACCCACATGTCAGATATCACTAGTCATCACATCTATATCATCATACATCTCTAACATCATACCTCTCTATCATCATACATCTATACGCATCATATAAGCAACATATGTCATCACCTGAATCCATAATCATACATACATATCATCACATCCATGACATCAAGGAATACATACACAAAAGCATGAACAATAGTGAGCTGAATAGATCATCATATATATCATGTAAAGGTCATCATAATACAAAATGTCTGTGTCTACATCAATAGTCCATATGTATACATCCAAAAATACATCAAAATAATACATCAAGGCTATCAAGAGCTTGCAAAATATACATCAGGATGCACACAAGCATCTGTCCAAAATGATACAAATGGTACAATGTACAAGTGTCCATCGTGATACGAGTATGGTACAAATATGATACAATATACATATATGTGCTCTAGTGGGTGGAGCTACCCTCCTGCCGTGGCCCCTATCCTCCCCCTGTGCTCAGTGGGGGTCCCCCTGCTGGTCCTCCTCCTCCCCCTGGTGGAAAAAATGGTCCTCTCACTAAGGACACTGACTGCCCTGTCCTGCGGGATCCGGATGCCCCGGATCTGCTCCCATCTCTGTAACTTGGTGTCTGCTGAGCTGCTGGCACCGTACCCACATACAGACCCCTGTAATACTTGGCCTCTTGGCCGGCTGATACTAGCTCTCCCTGCACCCAGATGAACTCACTATATAGGGTCCTCTAATCTGCACCCAGTGCATGGCATGCCTCATCTCTCTCCCACCTCACTCTAAAGAGTGTGGACTTTGCTATCAACCGTAGCTGTACCTCTACGTCTCTCTCCCTTGTAACCTGGGCTAGCTGCTCGGCATCTGCTACTGGTGTAGCTAGTGGCTGCATTTGTACCTATGCCTGTGCTTGTGCCTAGGCCTGTAGCTGTGCCTGTACCTGTGCCAGGGCTGTCTATGCTGTTGATGCTACCTGTGTCTATGCCTGGGCTGTGGCCTCGACCTGTCTCACCTCAACCCGTACTACATCCCTATCCCTCCTCAATCGCACCATCCAGAGCTCTACTTGAGTCCACCGGGCTACCTCCTCCTGTAGCAACCACTCGACCCTCTGTAAATCAGTCTTTATGACCAGGTCCTTTGCCTCCACCATCTCCACCTCTTCCTGCTGGCCGCTACCCTCCCCAACTGCCTGTGTTGCTACCTACTGTCTGGCTGCTCTAGCCTGGCGTCTGATCCTAGCCTCCACACTAGGGACTAGTACCTCCCCCACTGCCCCTGCTACACCTGGTGTAGTCAATCTAATCAGCCTGTGTGTCTGCCAGTACCTGTCATACTCTGGCAATGTACCTGGATCTGCCAGCCCTGTGTCCCAATCCCATCTCATAGGGACAAGTCCCCGTACCTCTACTAAAGCTGTTGCCACTGGGATCTCTGCATCCCAGTCTCCTCCCTCTCTCCATGTCTGGGCATGTGTCGCCTCCCCCACTGGTAGTCCTTGTGGCAATCCGAACTGCCTAAGTACCCGCTCTGGTAGGTACCTCTCTATCGCATCTGTCCATCTCCCAAACAGATACCGCGCCTGTCTGCAATACATAAGTTGCTCATGCTCATCCTCCCACTCCTCGCAAAGTAGCCAGGGCCTCCACACAAACAGGTCCATCTCGTCAATCTGCCACCTCCAGTGGCTAATAGACCCCATCCTCCAGTGTGTAATCACTCCATCATATACGAATGCATAGGGCTCACCTCTATCCCGATGGCGCTGTGCCATGGGTCAAATCACTGGAATATGCTCCCATGCCCATACCTGTAACAAGGTCACCCCTGCTGAGAGGCTCTTGCCTCTCCTATACACGTAGTGGTGCATGTCGTGATACAACTGTCCCAACACACATGGGCCCCACGCATACTATCTGCCATGTGTGAACATCCCAGATAACACTGTGCCCCATCCAACTGATAATCCTCTGGATCTCCTATCAGGACACAAGAAGCTGCCAATCAGTGATGCCACTATCCATTTGATCCTGTCACAGAGTCTCGGGACGTCTGCCCATCGAATCTCCCCGTTATCTATCCAAAGATCATCTGTGCAGAAGACCTCCACCAAGCCGGCCTTGTCCCGTGCTGGGTCAAAATCTACTATCTCTCCATCAATCTAAATCCTCAAGATGCGATATACGTCCTCCAATGTCACTGTGGCCTCCCCTATCAAAAAGTGAAATGATGAGGTCTCGCTATGATATCTCTCTACCACTGTTGTCACTAGGGCAAGATTCACCCTAATGTGTGTCAAGTGGGCCACATGCCACAATCTTGCGTACTCCAAGAATGTGTCCTCCTCCCAGATTAGCTGTACAACCTCATGCGCTATCGGGTGGTGTCGCTCCTGCGACATCAATGGTGGCATAATCCTCTGCATCCACAACAAATCACTGGTCAGTTCTTCTATACTAGATCCCTCCAGTCCTATCTACACATATGCTATGCTATGCAACCCCCAACCATCCCTTTCCTCTTTTGTAACCTAGGATTGGCATCCCTTTTCTCAACCCATAATTCTAATTTTCTTCTACTTAATCCCACAATTCTAATTTTCTTTTAACAAGCCAAAAGCACTTTGTTCTTTACAAAAGCGTTGTACCTCCCTGCCAAAAGCGCCGCACTATCTATCCAGAAGCGCTGCATTTTCTATACCAAGTGCGCCTTGTTTACCAAGGGCGCCGCGCTATGCTACCAACTGCGCCGCTCTGTCCTACCAGAGGCTCTTCAATTTTTCCTACCCCTACCAACTACGCTTGTATACATACCAAACGCGCTGCCCTACCTAACCATACGCACTGCGGCATACTACCAAAAGCGTTGCGACGCTGACCAGACAACCATACGCACTGCATTTTTACCAAAAGTGCTCTAACCGACTGCCATAAGCGCCGAGCCACCCTAAAGCGCTTTTGGCTGACTTGAAAACCCTCCCTAGACCTAGCCCTAATCTGCCCTAAAATGACAAATTAAATTATGGTTTTCAAACACTTACTGCTACTGGCGCTCCTGCGGACCTCCTGTATGTCTGCACTAACTCCGCCCAATGCCTGTGCACTGGAATCGGCATCTCTCCACGCTATCTGCTCCTTCCACTCAAACTAGGTTTGGAGGCTCTACTCTCTCAATCTAGAAGCTCTTAGTGTGCAAATGAGGATTGTGGTCCCTATGGGACCTATTTATAGCATCCCTCCCTCATTTTTTTTCTTACCACCCATTCTGCTTTTTCCTTCTCGCCTTGTCACACAATCTTCTAGTCGCACGTCAACACCGTTTCTCTGTCGCTTCCCTGTCTTTCCGCTCGAGGGGGCATACGCTGGGGCAACTACCTACACTGGGGCATCAAAATTGTATCATGTATTCAACTATCAATTTCTTTGACGCAATGCTGTAAACTGCATTTCATCAAAGAGGGGCAAAATGTAGACACCCTAAAATGACCAAGTCGCCACACCACTTGCTTTTCGTAATCTCTCAAATCACCTGCATTTCACACATTAATTAAATAATCTAATTATTTAATTAATTTCAACAAATTCTTCTAAATCACAAAATTGTGACATTAATTAAATAAATCCTCATTATTTAATTAATTAAATTAAATTCCTCTGTTATTCTTCCAACATTAAATAATTTTAATTATTTAATTAGATCATTATTCTCTTTCCAAAAATCAAATCCACATTAATTAAATAAATCCAATTATTTAATTAATTCAACAAATTCCCTCTTATCTACAATTAAATAATTCTTAAATTATTTAATTAAATCAAAATCATTGTTTCAAAATCATGCACAACAATTAAATAAATTTATTTATTTAATTTGCTTTCAAATCTTCTAAATTAAATAATTCTAATTATTTAATTATTTCTTCCATAATATCCTCTCTAAATTTAAATAAATCAATTATTTATTTAAATTACTTCTTCTAAATTTGAGTTATCTCTAAAATAACTCAAGCTTTCTTGCTCATGCAATTAAATATTTCTAATATTTAATAAAACAAAATATCTTCTAATTCTCATGCAAATCTCTTCTTCTTGTTTTAAATCACTTAACTGATTATTACATTCTATTAATTGCTTTAACTCATTCTTCTATTCTTGATAACTCCTCTCATGCAAAAGAAAGCAAGACACTTGGCTTCTTCTTATTCGTTGCACGTTCCTCAACTGTTCTCCTCTGTTGATTCTTCTGAATTATCTGGACCGTTGATCAATCCTCGTTGAAATCTATATAAACCCCCCTCATCTTCTTCGTTAAGCCTCTCTCTCTTCAATTTTATTCTCAGGCATACTTGACAGTGCTTTGAGCATACAACGATTCGATTGAGCAACCCTACGATCTCTTAACATTGATCTTTGAGCACACAACTTGCTTGTTGCAGCTATGGTTTCGCAACTTCATTAAGCAATCTACACTTCTCCAAAAGGGAACAATACTGATTTTGGTAAGAGCTTTCATTTTGCTTTGATTTGATGATAATGGCTTTTACTTAGATTGGTTCACTTTATGTGATTAGTTTTTGGTTTTATTAGTTTAGATTTAATCAATTTTTCCTCATATACATATTTGACCTTCCTCTCTTTCACATAAAATTCTTGATATGAAGTCTCTTGAAGATGTTGGTGGGGCACATATGGCACAAGAACTTCCTTCCTTTATTAGGTGTGGAGCATGCTTGAATGATGTTTCTCTTAACATCTTGCACTTCCAAACCCTGATTGAAGATTCCACATCCTTAGGCGCTCATTTGGACATCACCTAATTGAGCGCCTAGGAGGTATAAAGCTTAACGTTGACATGAGGACAAGCGCTTAGTAAAGGAGAGTTTCTCAAACATTTAAACATGTGAATGAAGTCATAGAAATGCACTAAGTCATCTAGGTGCCATTTTCCCCTTGCGTACCCTTACATTTGCACCTAAGAAGAAGTTGCAACTTTACACTGCCTCCTTCTGACGATTTTTGGGGCAGCAGAAAACCTTTCACCACGAGCAAATGTCTTAGAGATATAAAACATTGAGAGAGATTATTGTAGAGGCACTCTACGTGATCATGTTGCCTCAAAAAGAATGTTTCTAAGTGACACGGTTTTCAAGTAACAACCATTCAAAGATTGCTAGTTTTTTGAACTTTGGACTCTTCAAGGATATCGTCGGTACAATGTAGCTTGGACTATTTCGACATGTTTGGGTCAAAAACAAGACCATGTCTAGCGTAAATGTACCCATCCGGACACGTTGGAATAGTCAGTTTGGTCACATCAGGAGCAGGATGAAAGTTACACCCCTTTACAACTTTACACTGCCTCCTTCTGACGATTTTTGGGGCAGCAGAAAACCTTTCACCACGGGCAAATGTCTCAGAGATATAAAAAAATTGAGAGAGGTTATTGTTGAGGCACTCTACGTGATCACTTTTCCTTAGACAAAATGTTTCTAAGTGACATGGGTTTCGAGTAACAACCATTCAAAGATTGCTGCCTTTTTGCACTTTGGACTCTTCAAGGATATCGTCGGTACAATGTAGCTCGGACTGTTTCAACATCTTTGGGTGAAAAATATGACCATGATGAGCATAAATGTACCCATTCGGACATGTTGGAACAATCATTTTGGTCACATCAATAGTAGGATAAAAGTTACACTCCTTTGCAACTTTACACTGCCTCCTTCTGACGATTTTTGGGGCAGCAGAAAACCTTTCACCACAGGCAAATGCCTCAGAGATATAAAAAATTGAGAGAGGTTATTGTAGAAGCACTCTACATGATCGTGTTCCCTTAGACAAATTGTTTCTAAGTGACATGGTTTTCAAGTAACATCTCGTCAAAGATTGCTACCTTTTTGTACTTTGGACTCTTAAGGGATATCGTCGGTACAATGTAGCTCGGACTGTTTCGACATCTTTGGGTGAAAAATAGGACCATGCCTAGCATAAATGTACCCATCCAGACGGGTTGGAATAGTCAGTTTGGTTGCATCAGGAGTAGGATACGAAAAATGCATAACATGATGATGTAAAAATGTAGGAGGAAATAAAAAAAGACAAACCTTACAAATTAATGTGCATACTTACAACTCAATGTAACATGACTTTACAAAATCAATGTGAATACTTACAAATTAATCCAATGAACCATCCGGGTCTGCTCTACTCTTTATTGTGTCACGTATTGCTTCATGGTCAGACTCACGCACCTTCCACAAGATTTTGTTCAAAGGTCTACCCCGATACTTTATCAAATAAACATTGGATGCCATGACAAGGTTCGAGTAATGAAGAATCTTCTGATGCAGTTCAAAGTCTTGAAATAGCCAAATATTAACACTCTTATGTGGGTACCTTCTAAGCCATGTTCCAGTAATAACCACTGAGCCTGTAGGGTATTCGATGTTTTCTCCATCTGTAACAAGGGCCTCCAATTTCTTTTTGGCCTCAACACAACGACATAAGTAATAATCTATTCCCTCTTCATTATCTTCATCTGCAATAATTGCATATACGTGCCCTACATTGATATGTGTAGTAAATTAGATGAAATTAGTCAACATTACAAAAATACTACAAAGTAAGATGACATTACCTGGTTGAACTAGATGAAATTAGATGCATATACATGTCCTATATTACCTAGTTGAACAAAATCTAATATGTGGTCAAAGTCAACTGACGATTCCATCTGTGTTAGTTCTAGTGCTGTCGAGGGTTGATATGTGTCAAGTGGATTAAGATAACTGCCATTCATCAACCCACTCCTTTGACTCGCACTCATCCCAAACTTGAATTGTATAGGAAGAACAAAAGCATGACATCTTTCACGTATGGATACTCCCTGAACTTGCAATTGAGCTTTTGAAAGAGTGCATCTCATTTGATCCTATCAGTGTACAACAGTCCTCATATGGTGCAATGTTAGTATCATCTATCAACCAAAAAAATCTACGAACTGAAGACTTACCTTCATTACCTGGACCCATGGAAGCATTACACCACTCGACAATCGATTTTGCATCTGTCAACTTTGCATTATCTTTATACTTTAACTCTTCTCATGCTATGGCTCTTTTGATACATGCTCCTGCACCATCATACTCCCCCTTTCCATGCCTGGCCTCACAAAAGTTCCACATATGCTAAATACCTATAAAATTATGCCTCCTACTCAGCCAATAGAAATTCTGTGAGTTCTTGAATTGTGACACATAGTTATCCTACCATATGATATGCTGACTAAATGATATGCCCCTTCTAGCCAAATCATTGTAGAACACCTGAAAGCAACCTTGCACGAACTCCGTAGAATGCATGTGATCATCACTAATATAGAAATTATACTCCCTTATTATCTTTTTGTCATCCTCTGTACTATCATTCGCATGAATGAATGTGATGTGCAAAAATATAGAAACCTGTGTGGAGTTGTAATATTGTGATTGCACTTGATGCTGTGGCTGTAGACTGTAGTTCTTTGCAAAGTTGATGACTGAAACAATGCTACCAATTGGAATTGTGTCTTTGCATAACTTGAATTGCAAGTCCAACCATCGAGCTCTATGGGCATGTCTTGCATACTCATACACTATGCTGTTATGAAATATAGGCATAAACTAATACACTGGAATCTTTTAAATAACCAATTCACACCTCTTTGCTTCTTTACTATCTTTTGTATTGTATGCCACTATTTTATACTTGCCAAACGCTACTAGTTCATTTCCAACCGCATGTGTTCTTTCCATATGTTCACATATTGGCAAATGTTGCAAGCCACTGCAACGATGACATGTGCCATCCAAGCATAATTTCTTCTAGAATATTTGACCTTCCTCTCTTTCACATAAAATTTTTTATATGATGTCTCTTGAAGATGTTGGTAGGGCACATAAGGCACAACCCTGCAAAATATTGTTAGTATGCATATCTAAACATATAGACCTATAAGCATCAAAATGGCTAGAAAATTCAATATGTAATCTACAACAACAAGTAGTGCGTGTGTGATTTATCTTGAAATAGAAAGGTTTTAGCATTTCAAAATATCTTTGACAAATTTTAATTTGAGGATACTTCTCTAGAAATTTACCATAAAACTATGTTTGAGTCTCATCTAAAAAATGCTTTGGATGTGGCTCACGGTTCTGAATACCGATTCTCCTTCTTACCACATCCCTTTGATTCAGAGATACCCTTGTGTAATTCTTCCAAAAGTCTTCAATTAGTGATCTCAATGCTTCAACAATTGGTTTATCGTTTTGTGGTAGTCTCCCCGAGAACGCCCATAATTCATTGGCATTAGTGTCCTCAATTCTTTGGCATCTTCCAACGGCTCTTGATAAAGTTTTCCTATTAATTCTCAATTCTTGACTCGTCTTTCTAATGAGACGAGCTTTCCTCGTTTGACTACTTACTATAGTCGATGTAATCACACGCCATGTTGCATTACTGTCTTTTGTGTGTGAGGTGTTACCCACACTATCATACGAACTCATTAGATTCTTGACAATAGATTTTTCACTTGAAGCCTCTAATGTTCTCAACCCAAGAATCTTCATGATGGACCTATACTTTATACTTCGCATCATTTCAATGAATAGTTGACATCTTGCAGTCTCATTTAACTTTTCAAACAACAATCTCTAAATCTTATGAGCATATCTTCTACAAGTGCATTTTAGAATCTTACCTTCCATTAGCTGCAAAATATTCTCATCAATTTCAATCAAATACTTTGGCTTTTTATGCAAAATTCTAGGTGGTTTTAAGTTAGGTAAATTCATCTCAACATTAGGAATTTCATCAATATTTAAATGAGATGGGCTAGATGGCATACCTTTGATCAAAGATGGAATAGATGACATACCTTGAGGTTGAGGTGGGAACAATGGCGTACCTCCTTCATCACATGTGAGTGATGATGTACTCTCAACTTGAGATGTGGTAGATGGTGTTCCTACATGTTGACTTGCAGGTAGAGGACGTGTCTCCAACTATGGTATTCAAATCTCTCGTAGCACTAAGTTTTTGCATTCATTCTCTTTGTGCCACCAATACCATATCTCTTTGTGATAGTTGTGGTTCCTCCTTAATTGGTATGTCTTCATTTATCGTGTCCAATTTCCTCTTCTCACTAAGTTCCCTCATAGCCACTGCTTTCTTTGCATTCTTAGCTTCTATCTCTTCCTGTGTTGGTTTAATTCTTGATCGTTTCCTCAGCATGATGGAGAATTTTTTTGTAGCATGATAAAGAGACCAATATTACTTCCTAAGAAATGAATACAAGATAAAAGTGGGATTGTATTTTTATTATGTTCTAAGGATTTATTCTTGTATAGTTTGACATCATGCCTCCAACCCTATCCCTAGTCCTTATACACTCCACACTCTACTTTAACCCTAATCCCTTGACCCTCAACCCTATCCCTAAACCCTTGACCCTTGAACCTCAACCCTCAACCCTCAATGTCAAACCCTAATCCCTCAACACTTAACTCTGATCCCTCGACCCTCAACCCTATCCCTAAACCCTAAACCCTAAAGCCTCAACCCTCAACCCTCAACGTCAAATCCTAATCCCTCAACCCTTCACTCTAATGCCTCAACCCTAAACCCTATCCCTAAACCCTCAACACTATACCTTAAACCCTAATCCCTCAACCCTCAACCCTAATCTGTCATCCCTCAACTCTAATCCCTCATCCCTAAACCCTAAATGCTATCCCTATTCCTAAACCCTCATCCGACTCAATACTATACCTTAAACCCTAATCCCTTATCCCTAAACCCTCCAACCCTATCCCTAATCCTTATACCCTCCACACTCTACTTTAACCCTAATCCCTTGACCCTCAACCCTATCCCTAAACCCTTGACCCTCGAACCTCAACCCTCAACCCTCAACGTCAAACCCTAATCCCTCAACCCTTAACTCTGATCCCTTGACCCTCAAACCTATCCTTAAACCCTAAACCCTAAAGCCTCAAGCCTCAACCCTCAACATCAAATCCTAACCCCTCAACCCTTCACTCTAATCCCTCAACCCTAAACCCTATCCCTAAACCCTTAACACTATACCTTAAACCCTAATCCCTCAACCCTTAACCCTAAACCTTATCCCTAAACCCTAATCCCTTAACCCTCAACCCTAATCTGTCATCCCTCAACTCTAATCCCTCATCCCTAAACCCTAAATGCTATCCCTATTCCTAAACCCTCAACCGACTCGATACTATACCTTAAACCCTAATCCCTTATCCCTAAACCCTCCAACCCTGTCCCTAATCGTTATACCCTCCACACTCTACTTTAACCCTAATCCCTCGACCCTTAACCCTATCCCTAAACCCTTGATCCTCAAACATCAACCCTTAACCCTCAACATCAAACCCTAATCCGTCAACCCTTAACTCTGATCCCTCGACCCTCAACCCTATCCCTAAACCCTAAACCCTAAAGCCTCAACCCTCAAAGTCAAACCCTAATCCCTCAACCCTTCACTCTAATCCCTCAACCCTAAACCCTATCCCTAAACCCTCAACACTATACCTTAAACCCTAATCCCTCAACCCTCAACCCTAAACCTTATCCCTAAACCCTAATCCCTCAACCCTAATCCGTCATCCCTCAACTCTAATCCCTCATCCCTAAACCCTAAATGCTATCCCTATTCCTAAACCCTCAACCGACTCGATACTATACCTTAAACCCTAATCCCTTATCCCTAAACCCTCCAACCCTATCCCTAATCCTTATACCCTCCACACTCTACTTTAACCCTAATCCCTCGACCCTCAACCCTATCCCTAAACCCTTGACCCTTGAACCTCAACCCTCAACCCTCAACATCAAACCCTACTCCCTCAACCCTTAAATCTGATCCCTCGACCCTCAACCCTATCCCTAAACCCTAAACCCTAAAGTCTCAAGCCTCAACCCTTAATGTCAAATCCTAATCCCTCAACCCTTCACTCTAATCCCTTAACCCTAAACCCTATCCCTAAACCCTCAACACTATACCTTAAACCCTAATACCTCAACCCCCAACCCTAAACCTTGTCCCTAAACCCTAACCCTCAACCCTCAACCCTAATCCATTATCCCTCAACTCTAATCCCTCATCCCTAAACCCTAAATCCTATCCTTATTCCTAAACCCTCAACCGACTCGATACTATACCTTAAATCCTAATCCCTTTCCCTAAACCCTCTAACCCTATCCCTAATCATTATACCCTCCACACTCTACTTTAACCCTAATCCCTCAACCCTCAACCCTATCCCTAAACCCTTGACCCTCAAACCTCAACCCTCAACCCTTAATGTCAAACCCTAATCCCTCAACCCTTAACTTTGATCCCTTGACCCTCAACCCTATCCCTAAACCCTAAACCCTGAAGCCTCAACCCTCAACATCAAATCCTAATCCCTCAACCCTTCACTCTAATCCCTCAACCTTAAACCCTCAACACTATACCTTAAACCCTAATCCCTCAACCCTCAACCCTAAACCTTATCCCTAAACCCTAATCCCTCAACCCTCAACCCTAATCTGTCATCCCTCAACTCTAATCCCTTATCCCTAAACCCTAAATGCTATCCCTATTCCCAAACCCTTAACTGACTCGATACTATACCTTAAACCCTAATCCCTTATCCCTAAACCCTCCAACCATATCCCTAATCCTTATACCCTCCACACTCTACTTTAACCCTAATCCCTCAACCCTTAACCCTATCCCTAAACCCTTGACCCTCGAACATCAACCCTCAACATCAAACCCTAATCCCTCAACCCTTAACTCTGATCCCTCGACCCTCAACCCTATCCCTAAACCCTAAAGCCTCAACCCTCAACATCAAATCCTAATCCCTCAACCCTTCACTCTAATCCCTCAACCCTAAACCCTATCCCTAAACCCTCAACACTATACCTTAAACTCTAATCCCTCAACCCTCAACCCTAATTCATCATCCCTCAACTCTAATCCCTCATCCCTAAACCCTAAATGCTATCCCTATTCCTAAACCCTCAACCGACTCGATACTATACCTTAAACCCTAATCCCTTATCCCTAAACCCTCCAACCCTATCCCTAATCCTTATACCCTCCACAATCTACTTTAACCCTAATCCCTCGACCCTCAACCCTATCCCTAAACCCTTGACCCTCGAACCTCAACCCTCAACCCTCAACATCAAACCCTAATCCCTCAACCCTTAACTCTGATTCCTCGACCCTCAACCCTATCCCTAAACCCTAAACCCTAAAGCCTCAACCCTCAACCCTCAATGTCAAATCCTAATCCCTCAACCCTTCACTCTAATCCCTCAACCCTAAACTCTATCCCTAAACCCTCAACACTATACCTTAAACCCTAATCCCTCAACCCTCAACCCTAAACCTTGTCCCTAAACCCTAATCCCTCAACCCTCAACCCTAATCTGTCATCCCTCAACTCTAATCCCTCATCCCTAAACCCTAAATGCTATCCCTATTCCTAAACCCTCAACCGACTTGATACTATACCTTAAATCCTAATCCCTTATCCCTAAACCCTCCAACCCTATCCCTAATCGTTATACCTTCCACACTCTACTTTAACCCTAATCCCTCGACCCTCAACCCTATCCCTAAACCCTTGACCCTCGAACCTCAACCCTCAACCCTCAACGTCAAACCCTAATCCCTCAACCCTTAACTCTGATCCCTCGACCCTCAACCCTATCCCTAAACCCTAAACCTTAAAGCCTCAACCCTCAACGCCAAATCCTAATCCCTCAACCCTTCACTCTAATCCCTCAACCCTAAACCCTATCCCTAAACCCTCAACACTATACCTTAAACCCTAATCCCTCAACCCTCAACCCTAAACCTTATCCCTAAACCCTAATCCCTCAACCCTCAACCCTAATCCATCATCCCTCAACTCTAATCCCTCATCCCTAAACCCTAAATGCTATCCCTATTCATAAACCCTAAATGCTATCCCTATTCCTAGACCCTCAACGGGCTCGATACTATACCTTAAACCCTAATCCCTTATCCCTAAACCCTCCAACCCTATCCCTTAACCCTAATCCCTCGACCCTCAACCCTATCCCGAAGCCCTTAACCCTCGAACCTCAATGTACTCAACCCTCAACGTCAAACCCTAATCCCTCAACCCTTAACTCTGATCCCTCGACCCTTAACCCTTAAAACTTGAACCCTAAAACATATCCCTACATGCTCGACACTCGACACTATATCTTAAACCCTAATCCCTTAACCCTCATCCCTAAAGCCTCAACCCTAAATCATTAAACCTTCAACCCTAAACCCTATCCCTAATCCCTCTACCATCGACACTCTTATTTAACCCTAATCCCTTGACCATTAACCCTATCCCTCAACGTCAACCCTCAACCCTCAAACCTCAACTCTCAACATTAAACCCTAATTCATCAACCCTAAGCCCTAATCCCTCAAACCTAAACCCTATCCCTAAACCATCAAACCTCAACACTATACCTTAAACCCTAATCCCTATCCCTCAACCCTTAACCCTTAAAACTTAAACCCTATCCCTACACCCTCGACACTTGACACTATATCTTAAGCCTTAAACCCTCATCCCTAAAGCCTCAACCCTCAATCCTTAAATCTTCAACCCTAAACCCTATACCTAATCCCTCTACCCTCGACACTCTAACCCTAACCTTGACATTAAATGCTAATCCGTCAACCCTAAACCCTAATCTGTCAACCCTAAACCCTATCCCTAAACCCTCAACCCTCAACACTATACCTTAAACCCTAATCCATCAACCCTAAAACCTAATCCCTCAACCCTCAACCCTAAACACTATCCATAAACCCTCAACCCTTGACACTATACCTTAAACCCTATTAGAAAAGCTTTGCGTATGGTACATCCACAGTGAGTAATTAACAGTTGAAATCAGAAGGATGATCATTATGAGAAAATATTTGCATTGGGGTACATCTATGTTTCTTTTTGTCCACCCTACACTTAGGGAAGGTATATTGTTATGAAACAGGCAAATAATCTCCCATTGTTTACTGGCTCTATCCACAAGAACTACTAAACTATACCTTAAACCCTAATCCCTCAACCCTCAACACTCTACCTTAAACCTAATCCCTCGACCCTTAACCCTAAACGCTATCCCTAAAGCCTCAACCCTAAACCCTAATCCCTCAAGGTCCTAAACTCTAATCGCTTATCCCTAAACTCTAAATCCTATCCCTAAATGCTCAACCCTCAACCTTAAACCTTAATCACTCAATCCTTATCCACCCCTCTCCTTCCCTATCTGGCTCACTCCCATCTCTACCCTCCTCTGCCCTCGACACTATACATACATAAATATAGGCATACATAGATACATACATACATATAGGCATACATAGATACATAGATATATACATACATATATACATATAGGCATACATAGATACATACATACATACATACATACATATAGGCATACATACATACATACATGATTAATAGACTTGAACAGAAAAAAATTTAAGGGGAACATAACGCAAGCGTGCTATAACGCACTCGCGTTATGTCAAACATGACAAACAACAGACTTGCGGAAAAGGAAAAATGCAAAGAAAAACATAACACGAGTGCATTATAATGCTCTCACATTATGTCTTGCTTTGGGAATCCCAAGCCTTGGGCTTGGGATTTGCTTTGGATTTCCAACCCAAAGGCTTGGAGTGCCTTTTGAATAGTCACAAACGTGTTTTTCCATATTCTTCAAGATTTCACATAATTTCGTTCATGCTAACCCTCAGATTTGCACGTGTTTCAAGGTCAAACAAATCAAACACCTAGGTAATGTTAGGCTTTCTCTTAGCTATTTGACGATGCGATTTTTTTCACATTTTAACAATGTTAAGCCTTTCATCTTTAATTTCTTTTGTTTGTGTGTCCGTTTTTGGGCAAAAACCACTGTTTGGTCTTTTTTTCATTGTAAATTAACTATTCATTGAAATTTCAAAAAAATTACATATTTAGAAACTAGACTCCATTCTACAAATGTTAAAAAAAGAAAAAAATGATTTTCAATTAGTTTTCAAAATTTATAGGGGTAGCACGGCCAAAATTCTATTTTTAGGATGTGTCCACTTTGAAAATTAGTAAAAAATCAAATATTCATCAAAAAATTATTAGAAAAATCAGGCATAAACTACATGCTATTAGCTAATTTCTCATTGAAGCGATTTTAAAAATACCAAAAAAAAGTTGACCTTTTGAGGGAGCCACAAAACATGCTATGCTATGTTTTTTTAACAGAAACAACACCAATTTCTGTGGCTCCCTCTTTTGAACCCCTTAATCTATGTCATTTCCAAAAAAAAATAGTAGTTTAGAAAGTAGACTCGGAGCACTACGAACATTGTTTTGGTTGCATCTCCAAATTTTGAGTGTAACTATGCTCAATTTCTCATTCAAGGCCAGTATTTCCTAATTTCAGAAAAAAATGGCCACTTAAGACCCCTTTTTGGCCCCCCATCTTCTTGCACTTACCCTTGACATCTACCTAGATTTGCATTATAGGTGTGTTGTGAAGGATATTTCTACATTATTGGACTGATATCAAATTTATTATTTGGTTCCCCTCATTAATGTATTTGCAACACTACTTCTTTTAGGCATTTGCATTGAAAAAATTGAAAAAAACAAGCATTTTAGATCATAAGCATACATAGTTTTGCACCTGTTCCTTGCATAAGCATTGAAAATAATTTAAAATATGATCTTGCATTCATTTCAAGACATATAAACATGGATTATAATCACAACAATAATGCTATGTTCCCTCCTAGGCCTTATTTGAAGACAATGAGCCCTGAACTTGAAATAACATTTACACCTCGTAATAAAACATTTGTAGAGAATGAAGGGCCTCTTTACATCACCGTGAAAATAATGGAGATTCCGGTGCATGGTACACTTATAGATCCTAATTGCATGACTAATGTGGTAACAGAGGAGTTCCTTCTCACACATAATTTGACACAAGATTCAAATGAACCTTTGGATTTAAGGATTAAGACACATACTGGAGCTTTTATGCCTACCTTTGTAAAGACAACTTTATTGGTTATGGTTTATGATAAATCCATGGATCAAGTATTTGATGTTATCCCTTTATCTAACCTCTTCTGCATAAAACTAGGACACCCATGGTTAAAATCTATGAACGCTATCCCCTCAACTATTCACAATTTCATAAAATTCTCTTTACATGGACAAGAGCATACTATTCAATGTAATGAATATCAACCTTTGGTAATGGAAAACAAATTTACTCTTGATTAATTTTGGCCACAACCTGATAGAGACCTTGAGGCATGAAGAGACCATTCTTTCCTACAATATGAATGATACAAAGCAAAACTTATATCTAGAATGGACAGGCCTCCTATGCAAACAATAAGAGAAGAACAACCCACATTAGGAGAACTTCCTAGAGCAAAAGGAAAAGGACCTTATGTTGACGTTCCTCCTCTGCCATCCTTACACGGATCAAGAGGTATTCATCAAGAACAAGGCACTTCATCAAGACAAATGAGATTTGAACAAGCTTCCTCTTCTAAAACCAAAATACCTATAGAACAACATGACAATACTTTTGAAGATATAAGCAATAGGACAAGAAGAAATAGACAAGCAAAAGAAAGGAGGAAGAGAAGACAAGCTTTTGCCCAACGAAATGTACCTCAACAAGAAAATATTCTACCTAACATTGAATCAAACTAAGAACTTAAGAATGAACTTCTTAAAGATTAAAAAAAAAGTTGGGCTATGGTACCTTATGCACCTCATTCCTCTAACATTCAAGAGTGGGAAGATGATGATTTGCTTGACAACAACTGCTAGTTCGGTTGTGCCTTCAGGTAAGTATTTCTAAACCTTTACCTCTGTGTCGTGTTTCCCCTATGATGTGTTATGTGTTGTTTAGGCCTCCTTAGATGATGACCCTTGATACTCTTGTAAGGTCAAGTACCAAGAGACCACCTTCGTTGTGACCCTTCTTCTATTTGTGTCATCATTCTTCTTTCTTCTCCTCTATTTTCATTGTTGTTTGTCGTGCCTTAGGGGCATAACATTACGGTTGGTGACATGGGGGCACCTTCCTACGTGAAGACCCTAAGGCACTTGCTCTCCTCTCTTGATTTATTGTTTACCTTCTTCTAGTGGTTCTAGCTAGTTGGTGGATGATGAAAAACAAAAATATACTAATATATATTGGTGCAGGAGCACCTAATCCACAGTGGCCTCCATGAGGCATTCAACTGTTTGATGTTCATTTTGTTGTTTTCCATAAGGTCCTAGAAGACCATTCATGTAATAAGGTCTGTTTGAGCAATGCATGTCATTTTCGTTTATATCTAGGTTTATGTTGTAAGTCCCAAGGACACTTGTCGATCTGTAATCACAAAGGTTGTTACACAGTTAGGAGGTTGTTAGACAATTGTCTCCCAGCCACTTGGATTGATCTCCCAGCCGCTTGGAGTCATGTTGGTACTATCAAGATGGTACTACTCTGGGTGAGTAGATATATACCCAGAGACAGATCGAATGTAATCAGTTGAGAGGTTATAGAGATCAGAGATCAGTGTGATTTGTAATTGAGAAATAGAGCATCTATGTGTACATTTCTGGAAGGCATAATAAACAAAGTCTTGTTCTATCTATCTTTCTGTCATTCAATTTCATTAGGTTTTCTCTGTGCAATCGATTTACTATTTTGTGGCCAAGATGGATTCTTAATCCATTCCACCGGTTAGATTTCTTTAAAATCAGTGGAATGGCTGTACAATTCATTTTTGTGTTTTTCATTTTGTTCGTTTCTGTTTGCAGGATTGCGTACAAGATACATTGATAGATCCTAGCATTTGTCATGTGCTAGATTGCTGGAGAACGGGTATGTGAAGCTACAAGGTTTGCAGAGGTTCAGATCGGAGAAGATTCATGTTGTTTCACCAGGTATACATTCTGTGTGTATATCGCTAATGTATGTCAGGGTCATTTCATGTGTATCTCGCAGTTGTATGTTCATGTGTATCTCACAAGTGAATATTGTGGTTGTATGTGGTGAATGTACATTTTTGTATGATACAAGGAAAGTCAACAATCAATCTCACCGAATGCATATTCTGAATGCATGTTCTGAATGCATATTCTGAATGTATGTTTTGAATGTATCTTCCAAATGTATATGGAGACTATACATTGCACACATACATTGTGTTAGATACAAAAGGTGACTGGTAGCAGTGGTAAAGAGGACCAATGGTCGTAAGTCATGTTATGCATGTACAAGTGTTTGGCATAACAGTGAGTGGGGCAGGTACATTAGCTCACTAGCGATAGCAGGACATGCTATGCACATACAAGATTAGTTGTATCGGTGCATCGACAGGAAAGATTTTGGGTTGATCGATGCAAGGAGTCTCACCGAAGGCAAAACTTGGTATTAAGCTTATCGGGAAAAGATATAGATCGGTGGAAGGGGTTTTGAGTTACACCAACAGAAGAAGTCATAGTGATAGTGGTGTCAGAGATGCATCGATATGAGGAAGGACTTCGGTGTGAAAGGTTTTTGGTTGGCCGATGGCATATGGTCTTGCCGATAGGAGTAAATCACCAAGACATGGACAACCCTCTTGCCAATCAGTTTGTATGACAGAGTATTGTCTCTGCATCATAGTGGTATCAGAGCTCAACAAAAGGTCTAGGTAGTTGTGTGTTCAGTTCTGTCATTGAGAAGGCAGAAGTAGAATGACTGAGAAGTTGCAAAAATAGGTTAGCAAGATGCCTCCGAAAAATGATGGCACTGCTAGAGAGTTGCAAGAGATGAAGGAAAAACATGCTAAAAAGATGAGGGAGATGAAAGAGCTTATAGAAGCCCTTCAAGCCAGGCTTGCAGCCTTGGAGACAAACAAAAGAAGAGAAGTGGAAGAAAGTGAACCAGAAGAAAAAGGGGATGGTGAAGAATTTGAAGATGTAGATGAAGATCTGGATCCTGAAGATCAGAGATTTGCAAAACTGTTAAGGGAAGTCAAGAATGACAAACCTAAGGTAAAGATTGATGTTCCAAAGTACAGTGGAAGTTTAAATGAGGAAGAGTTACTTGATTGGATTGCTGCATTAGATAATCATTTTGAATGTGAGGAGGTTCCTAAGTGTTGCAAGTATGAGGTAAACCAGTGTTGTCATTGATGTCAACATACTCATATTGCTTTGACAAGAAGGATTCAATGCGCAGTGTGCTGAGGATATTGAGAAAATTAGCCTCAGTCAGGAACAGTAAAGAATAGTGATGAGAAGAAGGCAAATGTATTGTATAGGATGCGAACCGGAGGATGTGGATTAAAGGGTTTGTAGATATGAGTCTTGCGATGCTTCAGTTAAGATTTTAGAGGTCCGCATGAAGATCTGAAGAAGTTGTGGCTGTCGGTGTAGAACCGGTTCCGGCAAGTATTCAGAGGTGACAGAGGATCACAAAAAGGTCCGGTGAGGTCCGGAACTGTATAATCCTAATCTGCGGATTGGAAGGAGTCTTTGGGATGTCCTTGTGATGTGCCATCTCGATTTGTGTATGATTTGGAGGTCCGGAAGTACCTCTTGCATTATGACAGTGGCGACAGACAGTGTTCTTGAAGTTCCGGATAAGGAGGATAAGAGATTTCAGTAAGTAAAGGAAATGCGGACGTACCTGGTCATTCAGGTAGGCTTGTGAAGGTTCTTGAATCATGTTGAGGTTGTGTTGTTGGTCCGCATTGATAGTAGAGCCCGGAATTGAAGATATTCTTCCGGATGAAGTTTTTGCTCTGTTTAGCCGACCGAATGAGTTGTTCATCCTGTGAATGTTCTTATGGTGGCCGACCGGATGTGTTATTCATCTTGCGGATATTCTTGTGGTTGATTGCCGACTTAGATGATTGTTCCTAAGTCAATGTCTTGTATAAATAAAGGTTTGTGAGTTTATTTTGTAGAGTGACTTGTGTGGATAAAGGTGGAGTAGCGAAGAGAAGTGCAGAAGGCAGAGCAGATGTTTCTGGGCTTAAATGGAACTGATCTGGACATGGTAAAGATGTCATTCTCCAGTTCAAGACTATGATTCTTATCACTTTGTAGACAGTGTGTCTCCTTGTAGGCAGTGGGCCTCTTTGTGAGCAGTGTGCTCAGGCAATGAGCCCTAATTGGCAAGTGCCATTTTTGTAACTCCTTATTCTTCTAACAGAGAATAATCTTTGGGTTAATCACCCCGTGGTTTTCTCCCTTAACCGGGTTTCCACGTCAAAATACTGTGTCATGTGTTTCTCATTTCATGATAATGTTTGTTTGCTTGATTCAATACTGCTTTGATTGATAAGAAGGTTCAAAAGAAGAAATAATTAGGATAACTGATTCACCCCCCCTCTCAGTTATCAACAATTGGTATCAGAGCCAAGTTCCTCTGAAAGAAGCTTAACCGCTTGAGGAGATCTAGGATGTCGTCATACAAAAAGGATAGTCTGAAGTTCGATGGAACCAATTTTACTCTCTGGAAGGGTCGCATGAAATGTCACCTGGAATGTATGGGAAAAGCATACTTGGCCATGGTTTCAAAACCATATGTACCTCCACAAGGTGGTCCGACAACTCTGAATGAAATCACAGAAGCTGAAAACAATCTGCGGACCAAGGAAGCTCTTCTAAGCGCATTGAATGACTCAGATCTCTCAAATGTTATTGACCTACCAACTGCATATGAGATCTTGACTAAACTGGAACTTCTGTATGAAGGAGATGAGTTTGTCAAAAGTGCAAGGTTGCAAAGTCTGAAAGGGAAATTCGAAAGATTGAAGATGAGAGATGATGAAAACATCACTACTTTTATGCCAAGAGTGAATGAACTAGTGTGTGGAATTAGAAATGCTGGTGGAACTCTGGATGAAAATGAGATCGTTTGCAAAATCCTTAGATCCCTTCCTGCTGCCTACAAAATCAAGGTTGCTGTAATTGATGAATTCAGAGCCCACACAACTGTCACAAGAGAACAATGGGCTGGCAAGCTAGCTGCATTTGAAATGACCGAGTTTGGAGATGATCTTCCCAAGACTGGATCTGCTTTCAAAGCCAGTGCCTATGTGAAAGGCAAATAGAGAATTGATCCGGGAGAAAACTCTTCAAGGAAGATGACATGGTATGATCAAGCAAGAAGAGACATGGAAGAAGAAGAAGCAAAAACAGCTCAACTTGAAGCCCTCATTGCAAAAAGACTACCAAGAGGATCCGGTAAGTATGAAGGAAAACTACCCTTTAAGTGCTTCAACTGCAATAAGATTGGTCATTTTGCTTCAAGATGTCCGGAAAGATCTGCAAGGTCTAATACTAATAGACAAAGGTTTCAAAAGAATTGCTATTATGTTCATGAAGAAGATGACAATGAAGGAGTAATAGATGATGAATCAGAACTAGGAAGCAAATCCGGAAATGAGTGGGTGTTTATTGCCATCAAGGAAGAAGATTCAATACTCTCTGAATCTGTCAATCACAAAGTTGTTGAAAAAGCTTTGGCTGCTCAAGTGGAAGAAAAGGATGATTGGGTTATTGACAGTGGATGTTCTCACCATATGACTGGTGACAAGAATAAGTTCTTGAATTTGGAAAGGTATGAAGGAGGAATGGTAAAGTTTGGTGACAATTCTGCTAGCAGAATCAGAGGCAGGGGAACTATTTCCTTTGATGGAAAGAGCAAAACAAGTAATGTACTATATGTTGAAGGATTGAAGCACAATCTTCTCAGTGTTGGTCAGTTAGTAGACAAAGGCTATGATCTTCGGTTTAAGAATGGAAAATGCAGAATCTTTACAAGCTCCGGAACTGAAATTGCATCCGGTACTCAGACAAAAGGTAATATCTTTCATCTGGTTGGTTCAAATAAAAGTTGTTTGTTTGTTCAAATTGATCAGAGTTGGTTATGGCATAGAAGAATGTGTCATGTAAATTTTGATAACATCATCAAGATAAGCAATACTTAGGCTGTAAGAGATCTTCCAAAATTGATGAAACCTACAAATAGTTTGTGCAAAGAATGTCAGCTAGGTAAACAAAGCAGAGTCTCTTTCAAAAGCAAAGATCAGTCTTCTACCGGATTGTTGGAATTAGTACATACTGATCTCTGTGGTCCGACAAGAATCAAGAGTCTGCAAGGTGATAGATATTTCATGTTGTTAATTGATGATCATTCCCGGATGATGTGGGTTACCTTTCTAAAAGAAAAATCTGAAGCATTTGAGAAGTTCAAAATCTTCAAAGCTTTGGTAGAGAATCAAACCGGATTAAAACTAAAGTGTCTAAGGTCTGATAGAGGTGGTGAATTTACATCTGGAGAGTTCATTGACTATTGTGAGAAGCAGGGTATAAGGAGACAATTGTCTGCTCCTAGGACTCCATAGCAGAATGGAGTAGTTGAAAGAAAGAACCGGACCATCCAGGAAGCTGCCAGGACAATGATGTTGGAAGCAAATATTCCTCAGATGTTCTGGAAAGAAGCTATCAGCACTGCAGTCTACACTCTAAATCGAGTTCAAATCAGAAACAATACCGGTAAGACCCCCTACGAACTCTAGTTTGGCATCACTCCCACTGTGAAATATTTTAGAGTATTTGGTAGCAAGTGTTATATCAAAAGAGATGAAGATCTAGGAAAATTTGATGCTAGAAGTGATGAAGGAATTTTCTTGGGCTACTCCACTCAAAGCAAAGCATATCGGTGTTACAATAAGAGACTCAGGAAGATGATAGAAAGCACTAATGTGAAAGTTGATGAAGGAATTGAGAAGCCCTCAAGATTTTATGAATCTAATGAAGATGACCAAGACAGTGTTCAAGGAACTCAATCTTCTCCGGTAAGACAGAGTCAGCCTGATCCGGTAAATCGGGAAGAAGAGATAGGTTTGAATGAGCCTGATCAAGAAGCAGCAGTGCAGGATACTCCCAAAATTCCAAGGTATGTGACACTAAACCACTCTGAAGATCAGATCATAGGGGACAGAAGCAAAGGTGTGCAAACTAGAAGGAATGTTGCTCAAAATCAGGATGAATGTTGTCTGATTTCAAAGATTGAACCTAAAACAGTAAATGAAGCCTGTAATGATGAAAACTGGACTAAAGCAACGAAAGATGAATTAATGCAAATTGAGAAAAATCCTACTTGGGATCTTGTTCCCAGACCTAGAGACAGGAATGTGATTGGAACCAAATGGGTCTTCCGGAATAAATTAAATGAAGCTGGTAAAGTAATCAGAAACAAAGCTAGATTGGTCTGCAAAGGCTACTCCCAAATAGAAGGAATTGATTATGAAGAGACCTTTGCTCCCGTGGCAAGAATTGAAGCAGTCAGATTATTTCTTGCATTTGCTGCCTTCAAAGACTTCAAGGTATATCAGATGGATGTCAAGTCTGCCTTCCTAAATGGTGATCTGGAAGAAGAAGTTTACATTGAACAACCGGATGGATTTCAATTATCTGACAATGATGATATGGTCTGTAAGTTAAAGAAAGCATTGTATGGATTAAAACAAGCTCCAAGAGCATGGTATGAAAGGTTGGATAAGCATCTTGTGCAGATTGGATTCAGCAAAGGTACTGCTGACAGTAACTTATATTTCAAAATTGATCATGAAAACATTTTGATTGTTGAAGTGTTTGTAGATGATATCATTTTTGGAGGAAGAGATAGTATGTGCAAAACTTTTGCAAATCAGATGAAATGTGAGTTTGAAATGTCTATGCTTGGTGAAATGAATTTCTTCTTGGGTCTGCAAATTACTCAAACAAAGAAAGGAATCTTCATTTCTCAGACCAAATATGTGAAAGAATTGTTAAGGAAATTTGGTATGGAAGACTCAAAACCAATGAACACTCCCATGGCAACCGGATGTAAGTTGAGCAAAGATGATGACTCTCCAAAGGCAGATCAGACAATGTATAGATCAATGATTGGTGGATTGTTGTATCTCATTTAGACCAGACCAGATATAATGCAGGCTGTTGGTCTTGTGGCAAGATTCCAGGCTGATCCTAGAGAATCTCATGTTATGGCAATCAAAAGAATTTTTAGGTACTTGAAAGGAACAATTGAGTATGGTCTATGGTACCCTAGAGATCCGGATTTCTCTCTTCATGCTTACACAGATGCAGATTGGGCAGGAGATGTAGATGATCGAAAGAGCACCAGTGGTGGAGCATTCTTTTTGGGGAAGAGATTGGTTTCTTGGCTAAGCAAGAAACAAGATGCAATATCTCTGTCTACAACTGAAGCAGAATACATTGCAGCAGCAAGTAGTTGCACTCAAATCCTATGGATGAAGCAGATGCTAAGAGATATTAAAATTGAATATGCGGAGCCTATCACAATTTTCTGTGATAATTCAAGTGTAATTAATATTTCCAAGAATCCGATATTACACTCTAAGACTAAGCACATATCTATCAAGTTTCATTTCTTGAGAGAACAAGTGAACAAGGAAGAAGTCAGGTTGGAGTATGTTCCCTCCAAGGATCAGATTGCAGATATCTTTACTAAACCTCTTCCCAAGGACTCTTTTGAATATCTCCGGGAGAAGTTAGGGGTCATGGCCCCTCCGGTGATAAACTAGGATGCACTGATGTGCATCAGTCCGGTGGATATCACAGTCATATCTTGTGATCCGGATTGATGATGGGGAGCTGCTACTAAGGGGGAGCAGCTGGTATGATTCTGATGTGTTAAAATTGCAAGTATGAGCCCTTTGCCATTGATGTCAAAGGGGGAGAGAAGACATGTGAAAAACAAGTAGCTAATGATCAAAAGGGGAGCAGTAAATGAGGAGAAGACATGTTGCTGATAGGGGGAGAAGTGACAGAAAGGAGAAGTTTCTTGTCTTGATGGTTTTTCACATCATATGTTGCCATCAATGACAAAGGGGGAGATTGTTGCAAGTATGAGGTAAACCAGTGTTGTCATTGATGTCAACATACTCATATTGCTTTGACAAGAAGGATTCAATGAGCAGTGTGCTGAGGATATTGAGAAAATTAGCCTCAGTCAGGAACAGTAAAGAACAGTGATGAGAAGAAGGCAAATGTACTGTATAGGATGCAAACCGGAGGATGCGGATTAAAGGGTTTGTAGATATGAGTCTTGCGATGCTTCAGTTAAGATTTCAAAGGTCCGCATGAAGATCTGAAGAAGTTGTGGCTGTCGGTGTAGAACCGGTTCCGGCAAGTATTCAGAGGTGACAGAGGATCACAAAAAGGTCTGGTGAGGTCTGGAACTGTATAATCCTAATCTGCGGATTGGAAGGAGTCTTTGGGATGTCCTTGTGATGTGCCATCTCAAGTTGTGTATGATTTGGAGGTCCGGAAGTACCTCTTGCATTATGACAGTGGCGACAGACAGTGTTCTTGAAGTTCTGGATAAGGAGGATAAGAGATTTCAGTAAGTAAAGGAAATGCGGACGTACCTGGTCATTCAGGCAGGCTTGTGAAGGTTCTTGAATCATGTTGAGGTTGTGTTGTTGGTCCGCATTGACAGTAGAGCCTAGAATTGAAGATATTCTTCCGGATGAAGTTTTTGCTCTGTTTAGCCGACCGGATGAGTTGTTCATCCTGCGAATGTTCTTATGGTGGCCGACCGGATGTGTTATTCATCTTGCGGATATTCTTGTGGTTGATTGCCGACTTAGATGATTGTTCCTAAGTCGATGTCTTGTATAAATAAAGGTTTGTGAGTTCATTTTGTAGAGTGACTTGTGTGGATAAAGGTGGAGTAGCGAAGAGAAGTGCAGAAGGCAGAGCAGATGTTTCTGGGCTTAAATGGAACTGATCCGGACATGGTAAAGATGTCATTCTCCAGTTCAAGATTGTGATTCTTATCACTTTGTAGAGAGTGTGTCTCCTTGTAGGTAGTGGGCCTCTTTGTGAGTAGTGTGCTCGGGCAGTGAGCCCTAATTGGCAAGTGCCATTTTTGTAACTCCTTATTCTTCTAACAGAGAATAATCTTTGGGTTAATCACCCCGTGGTTTTCTCCCTTAACCGGGTTTCCACGTCAAAATACTGTGTCATGTGTTTCTCATTTCATGATAATGTTTGTTTGCTTGATTCAATACTGCTTTGATTGATAAGAAGGTTCAAAAGAAGAAATAATTAGGATAACCGATTCACCCCCCCCCCTCTCAGTTATCAACACTAAGGAGCAGAAAGTAAAAATTGGAAAGATCAAATTGGGAGGTCATGCCTTAGTATGGTGGGATTACTTACAATCAAAGAGGAGAAAGTAGGGTAAGTCAAAGATTTCTTCATGGGACAAGATGGTAGCAAGGATCAAAGGTAAATTCTTACCTAAGGATTATGAAGTTTAAATGTTTAAAAAGCTTCAATTTTTAAGAGAAAAGGAAATGGATGTGAAGGCATATACTGAGGAATTTTATAAATTAAGTATGAGGTTTGGTCATCATGAGAATGAGATTGAAAAGATTGCTAGATACTTGGCTGGTTTGAGATTGAACATACAGGATGAATTAGTTTTGGCTAACCCTAGGAGTGTAGAAGACTGTTATCAAATGGCAATCAGGATTGAGGAAAAGATGAAAAGGAGACAGGATAAGTCCATGAGGAGAAGAGGCAGCACTATAAGGGGGAGAGGATCAGCCCCTACAACAAGGCAAACCAATGAGAATCATGAAGAGACTAGTAAAGGACAAGAGCAGTCTGATTTCAGGGGTGGATGGAAAGGAACAAGAGGAAGATTTGGAGGAGGTAGAGGTTCTAATGTTTTCACTGGGAGATGTTATCATTGTAATGAAATTGGCCACACAACATTCAAATGTCCAGAAAGGCCAGGTTCATCATCAGGAGGTGATAGGAAGAATGACAATAGGGTTCAATATGTGCAAGAAGAGGAGGTGGTTGACAGTATTAACTTGCCAATGGGGAGTGCAGCCCTAGTTCTATATGGAGAAGCATTGATGCTAAGGAGAACACTCTTGAAGACATCCAAGGATATGCTACAAAGGAGAGCTCTTTTTAGGACCAATTGCAAAAGCAAAGGTAAAATATGCAAGGTAGTAATACATTCTGGTTCAACAGATAATATGGTATCTCAGGAAATGGTTGATAAGTTGAAACTGGAAAGGATTCCTCATCAAAATCCTTACAAAGCATCTTGGGTGAGTGATAGTCAATCACTTTTTGTATATGAACAAGCATATGTTGATTTTTCGATTGGGGAATATCAGGATACGGTTTTATGTGATATTTTGCCCATGGAATGTTGTCACCTACTTCTAGGTAGGCCATGGCAATTTGATAGGAGAGCATTGTATGATGGATATGCTAACACCCACACCATCAAGAAGGATGGGAGAACTTTTGTGATGACACCATTACAGGAGAATGCTGCAACAAGGAAGGCAGCCAAGGTCATCTTGATGGGAAAGAAAGAGTTTGTGTAGATCAATGAGGAAGCCACAAAGAAAGTTGAGGATACCTCAAGGAGTAGGGTTGCTAAGGATCAAAGTTTGAAGGTGATTTTAGTTTTGGATGATAGAGATCAGATCGATCAGCAGAAGGTCAAAGAGAAGGTTTACAAGTAGCCACCAGTTGATTGGACAAACAAGGATGCTATCATAGTAGGGATAATTGTTTGTCCTCTAGAGCCAACAAGAGTTGAAAGGCAAACATATTCTGCCATAGCAGCAGTAAAAGAAGCATTACCCAAGGTTTCCCATGTAGGTGTTCAGACAGAGATGATAGTAAGAAAGAATGGCAAGCACAGGGTAGGTTTGGTGGCAAGCAGTCACTCATGGCAAAGTATGAGTTGAGCATACAACACTGGGCATGAATCTTTGATTCCATGGAAGCAGGTTGCCATCCAGAGATCATGGGGAAGACATGAGATAGCAAAGGATATAGGTGGTACAAGATAAGGACTCAACTCATGGCACATGAGTTCTTTTGTCGGTGGGGTGTATGGTGCAGGAGCACCTAATCCACAGTGGCCTCCATGAGGCATTCAACTGTTTGATGTTCATTTTGTTGTTTTCCATAAGGTCCTAGAAGACCATTCATGTAATAAGGTCTGTTTGACCAATGCATGTCATTTTCATTTGTATCTAGGTTTATGTTGTAAGTCCCAAGGACACTTGCCGATTTGTAATCACAAAGGTTGTTAGGCAGTTAGGAGGTTGTTAGACAGTTGTCTCCCAGCCGCTTGGAGTCATGTTGGTACTATCAGGATGGTACTACTCTGGGTGAGTAGATAAATACCTAGAGATAGATCACATGTAATTAGTTGAGAGATTATAGAGATCATAGATCAGTGTGATTTGTAATTGAGAAACAGAGCATCTGTGTGTACATTTATGGAAGGCATAATAAACAAAGTCTTGTTCTGTATATCTTTCTATCATTCAATTTTGTTAGGTTTTCTTTGTGCAATCGATTTACTATTTTGTGGCCGAGATGGATTCTTAATCCATTCCACTGGTTAGATTTCTTTGAAATCGGTGGAATGGATGTACAGTTCATTTTTGTGTTTTTCATTTTGGCTGTACAAGATGCATTGATAGATCCTAGCATTTGTCATATACTATATTGCTAGAGAAACGGGCCTGTGAAGCTACAGGGTTTGCAGAGGTTCAGATCGGCAAAGATTCATGTTGTTTCACCGGGTATACATTCTGTGTGTATATCACTAATGTATGTCAGGGTCATTTCATGTGTATCTCGTAGTTGTATGTTTGTGTGTATCTCACAAGTGAATATTGCGGTTGTATGTGGTGAATGTGCATTTTCGTATGATACAAGGAAAGTCAATGGTCAATCTCACCGAATGCATATTCTGAATGCATGTTCTGAATGCATATTCTGAATGTATGTTTCAAATGTATCTTCTGAATGTATATGGAGGATATACATTGCACACATACATTGTGTTAGATGCAAAAGGTGACCGGTAGCAGTGGTAAAGAGGACCAGTAGTCATAAGTCATGTTATGCATGTACAAGTGTTTGGCATAACAGTGAGTGAGGTAGGTACATTAGCTCACTGGCGATAGTGAGTCATGCTATGCACATACAAGAGTAGTTGTATCGGTGCATCAACAGGAAAGATTTTGGGTTGATCAATGCAAGGAGTCTCACCGAAGGCAAAACTTGGTATTAAGCTTATCAGGAAGAGATATAGATCGGTGGAAGGGGTTTTGAGTTACACTGATGGAAGAAGTCATAGTGATAGTGGTGTCAGAGACGCATCGGTATGAGGAAGGACTTCGGTGCCAAAGGTTTTTGGTTGGCCGATGCCATATGGTCTTGCCGATAGGAGTAAATCACCAAGACATGGACAACCCTCTTGCCGATCAGTATGTATGACAGAGTATTGGCTCTACATCACATACCATGTGTCCCTTCAATGAGTAAGCAAAAATGGACCTAGTCCATACATGACGATAGGGTTGATATATATTATCTAATGCTTGGTTAGTAGAATCACTCTGTGTGATATTTTGATGATGTCTTATATTTTCTAACAAACCATAACAATATAGTTGCTCCATGCACTTTGTTTATCTTGGGTCTCACCTTGGTTACACTTGGTTCTAAGATCTTTTTAGTATAGCCCCATAGTTATACTCAATTTCCAAATCTGTAGTATAACCTTGGCTCTTGATGTGATTATGTTTATGCATTTCGTTTATCATGTGATGTGTTTATTATCTTAGAGAAAGATTTCTAACCCTGTTCTTGCAGGAAATTGTGTGTTTGTGGGAACATTCGGTGATCGTAAAGTGCATGTGACCTTTGGGGGCATGGGCTTTGTGAAAGCTCTTGTTCCCTTGTGTATTTTCTCTCTACCTTAATGTGCTTGATATCAGTACATGATATAAACCACCTTAATGTGGGGGCATATAAAGGTAAGTTGTCTGATGATTTCGATACTAACAAAGCGTGTTTGTAAGCCCTCTACGGAGGCGGGATGTTGTATCTTCATGCGAGTGCACATCTTTATTTTATATTGCAATGAGAAATCTCTCTACAAAGGTCTAATAATATTTTTATCAGCAGGTCTAGGAACCAATTCCCAAGTTTCATTCTTCTCTATCTGCATTAGTTCTTCTTCCATTGCCTTAACCCAATTTTCATCATTAGAGGCTTCATTCACAATTTTTGGTTCAACTGTAGAGAGAAAATAGTAATTCACTTGTTCTTCTACAACTCTTTTCCTTGTCAGTGCTCCTTTCTCTTTGTCTCCAATAATTTGATCTTCAGATTGATTCATTCTTACTTACTTGGGAGTCTTAGCAATTTTCAGAGCCTTTTCTTCTTCACTTTGATTGTCTTCTTGTTCAACTTTTTATTGATAAGTTATATCAATAGGTTCATCTAACTCATAGCCACTCTGATATGGTGTTTTTCCTTTTCCTTCATCCACCATCACATTTGCACTCTCCACAATCTTTTTCAACCTTTTGTTATAGCACCGATAGGCCTTACTCTTGGTAGAGTATCCAAGGAAGATTCCTTCATCACATCTTGCATCAAATTTACCTAGGTCTTCATCTCTTCTAATATAACACTTGCTTCCAAAGACTTTGAAGTATCTTATATCTTAGAATTCTTCCATACCACAATTCATAAGGGGTTTTAGTACCATTACCTTTCACTTGAACTTAGTTTTGAATGTAGACAATAGTATGTATAGCTTCTTTCCAAAAAACTTCTAGTAGGCCTCCTTCCTTCATCATTGTTCTAGTAACTTCTTGAACTGTCCTATTCTTCCTTTCCACAACTCCATTTTGCTAAGGAGTTCTAGGTGTAGACAACTATCTTTTTATTCCTTGCTCTTCATAGAAAATGTTGAATTCATTTGAAGTGAATTCACCTCTTCTATCAAACCTCAAGCATTTGATTTTCAGTTCTATTTCATTTTCAACCATTGCTTTGAAGGATTTGAACTTCTCTAGGGCTTCTGACTTGTCTCTTAGAAAAGTAACCCAAGTCATTCTAGAATAATCATCAATAAGCAACATGAAGTATTCGTCACCTTGTAGATTTCTTATCCTTGTAGGACCACATAGATCTGTATGAACTAGATCCAGCAAACCAGCAGAAAATTGCTCTTTACTCTTGAAACTTGTTCTTGTCTGCTTCCCTAGCTGACATTCCTTGCAAATAGTATTGGAGGTTTCCACAAATTTTGGTAGATCTCTTACAGTCTGACCTGAACTTATCTTTACCAGATTATCAAAATTTATATGACACAACCTTCTATGCCACAACTAACTTTCAACTGCTTGGGCTAATAAATAGTAATCATTAGTTCCTCTTAATTGATAGATGTTACCTCTAGTCTTTTTACCAGTAGCAATCACAGTTCTAGAGCTTTCCATTATCTTGCATCCATTGTCATTGAATCTCATATCATAACCTTTGTCACACATCTAACCAACACTCAAAATATTATGCTTTAAACCCTTCACATAGAGAACATTATTAGTGTTATGCTTTCCATCAAATGAAATAGATCCTTTCCACAAATCTTACTAGCTGCATTGTCTCCAAACATAACCAGTCCTCCATCATATTTTTCCAAACTTACAAACTTACTTTTTTCTCTGGTCATGTGATGTGAACATCCACTATCAATAATTCATTCATTCTTATCTTTCTCAACCTAAATAGCCAAAGCACTTTCTTCCATTGGTTTTTCTTCGTTCACACAACTCGTAGGATTAGTAGACATAGGTTCTTCTTTAATAGAAATAAACAAGCATTCATTTGCACTAGTACTAGCATCATCAGATTCATCATCAGTTACACCTTCAACATCAAAATCTCTAACATAGTAGCATTTCTTTGGAACTCTAGGCCTGTTCTCAAATATTTTTCTATTCCTTTCAATTCTTTTAGGACATCTAGAAGCATAATGACCTACTTTACCACATGAGAAACATTTGAAAGGTAATCTGCCTTTGAACTTACCAAAACCTCTTTACAGTCTATCAACAAAGTTGGCTTCAATTCATCAAGCTCATCATTAGGTTCTACCTTATATTTTTCTACTCTGGAGATCTTTTCTGAAGTACTAGCTTTGAAAGTAGTTTCTACTTTTGGCAGAGCATCACCAAACTCTCATTTCAAAAGCAGTAATCTTACCAAGCAACTGATCCTTATTAATCTTTTTCATAGTCATTATTTCTTCAATTGTAGCTACCTTATGAGCATAGGATATAGGTAATGACCTAAGAATTTTCATCACTTCAGTTTCATCAATAGTTCCTCCCATACCTTTGATTCCAGTAACAAGTTCATCAACCTTTTGCATGAAGGATGTTATGTTTTCATCTTCTCCTATTTTAAGACCTTCATAGTTGGCTTTTAGTCATTGCAATTTGGCACTCTTTATAGAATTGTCTCCTTCATATAGATTACTCAGCTTATCCCAGACTTCGTTAGCATACTCATAATCCATGATCTTTATTAAATCAGAGTTAGTCAATGCACTTAACAAAGCATCTCTAGCTTTTATATTTACCTCATATTCTTTGACTTCATCTTCAATTATCAGACCATTCTCCGAAATGGTATATTCAGTTTGTGTCACTTCCTGTACTTTATAACCAATACAAAGAAGATGGCTTTTTATGCGAATCCTCCAAGTTGCATAATTTGTCCCATCAAATTGTTGAGCCTCCTTCTTGTAAGACATGCTGGATCTACCTCAAGCTATTAAGCTTACCACCAAGGAACCTTTCTCTAATACCAATTGTTGAAATATACTGGCAACTGAGTGGGGGGGTGAATCAGTTGTCACAAAAACTTAGCTTCATATGGATATCAAACCATCAACAACTTAATTACTTATAATCATATTTAAGCATGAAACCATAAACTTAATCACAATCACACATCCAACATCGTAGACACCATATTTTTATGTGGAAAACTCTAAAAGGGAAAAATCACAGTGGGTGTTAGCCCACAAAAATATATGAGTTATAACAATATCAAAAAATAGAGGCTCACTGCCTACAGGGCCCACTACCCAAATTGCTCACTGTAAAGAACAACTCACTGCCAAATGGTGGATCACTGCCAAGGGGTGGCTCACTGCCAAAGTAGTGAACTGATTAAGAAGCATCTACTCCATGCTAGGATTCAGTTCCATTGAAGCACAATATAACTTCTCTACTGTGCTCTTTCACACCTTCACACTTATCTCTTCATCTTTGCATGCCCCCACTTTTCACAACTCTATTACATGCTTTTATACAATTCATCGACCTTGGACTGTACATCAAGGTCGGCATTACATTCATCAACCATTGAACATTCTTCAAGGTCAGCATTACCAAAGATACACACAAATAGGTCTAAACCTATTACAAAATTTAGTTAAGGAAAGATGTAGAGAAGTATGATGAACATGCCATGCCTTAGCTAGGACTCAAATGCAATCCTCCACACCACAACACGCTTCTACAATCTTCAATGAATCTTTGCAAATAGTAAAATCAACCAAATCGGCTAAGACTGGAGTTAACACTAGATTTTCTAAGAACATTCTTCTTTCACAATCCAAACTTCTCTTTGTGGACCAATTTAAAGGTAGGAACACAATCAGGAGACATCCACAAGCCCATTGTAATCACTAGGAACAACCGCACCATCTCTAACCACTCTGTCAAGAAGATTCTTCAAGCCGGAGCACAAGAACAACACTGTCAACCACTATCATAAAGAAATGATATCTTGCAGACTACCAAATCATGAACCATTGGAATTAAAATCACTTAACATCATCTTAGACTTAACTCTAGAACCCTAGATCAAAATACTTCAATGCGGAGGAATACAGAGCATAATAATTTCTCCCTGTCTTTGCCAAACATATTGAAAAAGTTGTTTTCACTCTGGTGAACATAACTCACTCAATTCTTCATATCAGAGGTTCAAACTTGGAACATAGCATCTTCAGATGGACTTCTAAATAACTTCCAATCTATAAATAAAGATATTCATCCTATAGAAAATGCAGAGCAATCTCTTGGACTGTTCCTCTATATGCAATACACTGTTTCCAGTGTAACTCACTATTTCTACTGGAGAAGCTAATTTTCTCAATATCCTCAACATCAAGATTACTTACATAAGTAAATACAAAGCATCTTACTCATTACAAGAAAAAAAAATGATAGGAGAACAGTTGACACCAATGATAACATAGATATGTTGACATCAATGACAACACCGATTAGGCACATACTTGCAACAACATTATGTACTATGTCGGCCAAATTCATTCTCCAAAATCTAGAGAGGACCCAATCAACATTTGAAATACCTTCTCACATGTTATCCTCAACTATTTCACCACTTAGGGTTAAGTTCTAAATAATAAAACTTACCGCATATAGATCAAACTTGTCATGTCGACCTCCAACACAGATTTCCACTAGTTCACTTCCTCTGTCAGACAACAACTTTCACCGTGGACCACAAGATGCTTCCAAAAATATATCAAAAACTCTTCACACATCATAGATCATATCTTTAGTACTACAAAGCAAAATATTCTCTTGTGGTAGAATGCATACCACTAGAACACATGCTCTGTCACAATCAAACTATACCATACCAAGTAGCGATACTCAGGCATTCATAATTGACTCTCTAGTGAAGTTTAGAACTTGTAACTCTAGATTTGGATACTTCACACGTGTTTACAACATCTCAAAACCAAATAACAAGATGTGCCACAATGGAGGAATGTAGACCAATTCAATTGAGTGTTCTATCCTAATTTCCTTTGTTCTCTACACTACCAGACTTAGAATTTTTGAAGATAGACTTCTGATACTCATCAAGGACTGAAATATTGGACAAATGATCATCTGAGGGTTGTCAACAACACACCTAATCCACATGATATGATCTTCTACTACAACCCAATACCAACTCAAATATTGTGTTCTTATCACTGCTTCATTATACTGCCAACACTTAACCTAAAATGTCTAAGTCTTCTTCTCTGGACCAAAAACACTATTCCAATCTTCTTCCTTTGCTTGTTGCCATCAATGAAAACATATTTAGAGATCATGCACAAATACTTTTCATCATATTAGCAATGTCTCTCTCTCTCTATGATGTTTTCCAAGTTGCTAACAATCGCCCCCTTTGGCATTGATGGCAACACTTGAAGAGAAAAACTATTACAACTCCCCCTATCTCTTTATGCATTGCTCCCCCCATCTTCATGATTTATTATTTTCAAAACTTTTTCACATGCTGCATTTCTTCTCCCCCTTTGACATCAATGACAAAGGTGTATGATACAAAGATATCTGTAAGTTGCCAAAATTTCAAAACTATTTTTCTACTTTACTGCATATATATAAGTGATATAAAAAATGCTTACTATTCTTGTTCCGGGAGAACATCTTTATAGATTATTTTACTTGCACCATTTCTTCATCCCAACTAGTCTTAGTATCACTCAAAACTAATATGTGCCCATTAATCTGGGACACCAAATCTTCTGCTTTCTTCACTATATTAGGGGCTTCAGTGATTTGTCTTGTCTTGTCTACCACTGCTATTAACTTAGTTAGGAATAAAATTTAGTAACTTTCTACTTCTTGAAGCTGACTCATTCTATGCTTTATGATATCCCTCTAGGTCTGCAACTTATGTATATTAGAATTAATGGTTTCAACTTGTGCCCTTTGATTACCAATAAAATCTTTTGTCAGGTCATAAGTTCTAGATATCTTCATTATCTGAGCTTCCCATCTCTCTATTTTATCTTTTATGTCCTTAGTTTTATCTGACCATGTAAGGAAAAATTGATACAATTGTCTTGCTTCTTTAAGATCTAACTGTACATTCTACATTTTTATCTAACAAAACTTTGTCTTTAGAAGATTTATCTTTTAGCTCAACTAATCTTTTACTATCTATTTCAGCTCTTACCTTTTTATCAGCAGCTTTCTCAAAAGATTCAAAATGGGAATTCATGAACTCCATAAGCCTTTTCATTTGTGCTATGGGAGAGAGTGCTCTATCTATCTAAACTCTGGGTATAATCTTCTCAAAAAGGTTTATTGCCTCACCATGTAACTCATTGTCTTCCATGTGAGACTTTATTATTTCTTCTTGGGAAGTTGCTTGGAACATTGTACCCAATTTTAATTTCTACAAGGGAGACATGGTTTCCAAGTTTATTTGTCCTTCCAATAATTTAGATGTGTCTGCTATTTGTGCTTCCTTTTGTTTTAACAAGAATTCCCTTAATGAGTCAGCAGTGTCTCTTTTTATTTCTTCTTGAGATATTTCAGTATCTTAACTCTCTGGAGGGGGATCCTGAATGTTTTCTTGTCCATTTCCTTCAGGTTCCAGAGTAGGAATGTCCATCATTTATTCATTTCCTATTCTCTTTGCTCTTCTTGTTCCTTGGAGATATTCTATTGAAGGACCTTCCCCGCTTCTTCAAACTTCTCTTCCTTAGTTTATTTCATTTCTTCAACCTTTCCTGAACTCTCTAGAGGAGTGATTGTGCCTTGGTCCATGCTCTATTCAAAACTTACTTCTGGAGCAACATTAGAAATGTCAACATTATTAACTTGTTCTTCTCCATCAGTATCTATAATACTTGTAATTTACAATTCATGTAACACACTCAGTGTTATCTCCTTTGTCTCTTTAACTAGTTTCTCAGTGTCACCAACCATGAGTGTATTAACTCTTCTCTTTGTTATGAATTTATCATTGAGTATCTTTGTGACTTTGGCTTTTTCTTCTTTTGTTATGTCTGGACAATGAGTCAATAAGACATATTCTCTTATCTCCACATCTTTGGCCATAGCCACTTCCTTCGACTATCTGGTAATTGATCTATGATTTTAATTAAGCCTTTGCTAAACATTTCTAAATATCAGACAACTGTAGTTTCAATAGTTACCTTGTTTGCATCAGATCTTTCATCATACATTTCAGCAATGAGTTTCAAATTTCCATGCTGAGCAAATTCCTAATGATTTAGTGGTTATAGGTGTCAGAACGTGAAGATTTAGTTCAAAATGTTGATTTCAATGTCAATTTTGGCCAAAACGTGTAACCCATTATTGTAGGATGACCCCATACCCTCTCCCATATTTCTTCTTGGACATTTCAATTATTGGGATCATATGTCTAACCATCTCCATCAGGACAACCTTATATGAAGGGTACATAGTTAACATGAAGGGATTTCCACTGAAGCCTTCCATCCTGATCTATGAATAGGATGGGAATTGGATGAACCAAGGACCATGGAGGTGGATCCTCTCCATAGCTCCTAGTGATAGCCTTTGTCTTTATCACCTTCCATGAGCCTGATCAGATGCATCATAAAACAATCATTCAACACTTTGTAATGTTGCACAAACTATCTTCTTTCTAATTGGGGATAGCGTTCCCATGAGGCTTTCTCATGAGGTAATCATCCTAGCTTCCCAACCATCTACAATCCATCAAAAGTTGACTTACAAGCACACACATAGACCAAATAGGAGGTTATGTAGAAAACTCTACTTTTCTTCTTCCTCCATCTAACCATTTTCTCATACATAGCATCACTGATGATATTTGCCCATTGCATGGTTTGTTTGTTCTCTATTACCATGCAGATTAATCCATACATCCATGACTCAAAATTTATTGAGTCAGCCTTCCCGCTGATTCTGTTGAGCAATACTATCATGTATTGGACCTCTTGGGAGAGAAGTCAAACTTATATAGATGTTGAGGCATTTTATCTACAGCCTTTGCCTTGCTCCCTAGGTCTGTCCATCTGAGGAAGATAATCTTCCTACAATCCTTTTGGTTTCCATCATACTCCATAGCAAGTGCACCCAGATTAGGTACATATTGTTAGCAAGAGACGCTGCTAGGCATGTCAGGTGTTCTCATTGATGGAAACTAAATCTTACTCATTTGCATTACATTAGTGGATCATACCGGAAGTCAGAATGCAAAATTGTCTAAGTCTGAATAGACAGGAATAGAGCATATCACAGGGTTCAGCATCCTGGTCCGCAATTCTCCATAGGTAATCACATTGTGCTGCGGATCTGAGGGAATGATAAAGGATGCCAGGACTACATAAATCCAAAGAATTATCCTCCAGTGATGAAGGGATTAAAAGATACAAGCTTCAGAGTATCAGGTTTTGGTTAGTCAGTTTAGTCTAGTGAAGAATAGGCCGACCTAGAGTTTGATCATTATGCGGATTAGGAAAAGTTTTAGGTTGAGAAACTTGTGAAATCCAGTGGTATTGGCTGACATGTAAGATGACTTGAATACATAAGTTTTAGTCTGCATTGGTATTTGTGCATGGATTCAGCTGATAGAACAGTGTTCTTAAAAAGTCTCTAAGTTTTTCCTAAGGCTGACTACAGTTGATGTACTTTCATGTAGTGGATATATATGATCGATGGACTCAAGCATTTGGATGTGTGGTTGAGCAAATATAAATGAATTGGTGTGAAGAAAGGTAGAATCAAGTGCGAATCAAGAATATTTAAGTTCGAATTATGGTAGAACAGTGAAACAGGGCAGAGGAAGATGAAGTGTGTAAAATCGGTATACTGTACCTAACCAGAACTGTATTCTTGCATTGTTAGATGCTACTTCTCAGTTCAAATATTCTATAAACTCTTGTTATCATTTCTATAGATAGTGATCCTCCTTGAGCAGTGAGCTCTAGGAAGTATGCTTGAAGGCATGTGCCTTCCCCATTTGTAATACTTTTAACAAAGTATAAATTCTTGTGGGTTTACCCCCACCGTGGTTTTTTCCTTAACCGGGTTTCCACGTAAAAATCTTGGTGTTATGTGTGTTGATTATGTTCATGCTTATGTGTTGTTGATTCATGTCTTCATGGTTACATCAATAATCTGTTAATAAGTGGTAAAGAAGCTTGATTGTAGAAAATGTTAAAGTTTTGAGACAACTGATTCACCCCCCTCTTAGTTGCCTACCCTTATTTCAACAATTGGTATCAGATCCTGGTTCTTTGGAAGAAGTTTAACAGCTTGAGGAAGATCTGGGAAAGTGTTGCAATGAATTCATCCAGGCATTTTGATGGCATGAATGAACAACTTCAAGTTACTTTAGAAGATCTTGACCAGTCTAGAGCTGAAATCAAAGAACTGAAAGAGAACCGTAAAGATGCTAAGGATTTCATTCATACCTTGAAAGGGAAACTAAGTAAATCTAATGAAAAGAGGAGGGAGCTACTTCAGTGATTAGCAAATTAGAATGAAGACATTGATATGGATGAGGCCTTAAAGAGAAGATAAGGGAATGTGAGAAGTCAGCAAAATAAGCTATCATCCTAAAACATGAAATGGAATCTGGGGTAATGAGACTAACCAAAGAAATTGAGGAAAGGAAGAAGACTGAAGAAAACCTAAATCAATCTCTAAAAGAAACAATAGAAGAATGCTATAGATTGGACAGAATAATTGGCCACCTAGAGTCTGATCTACAAGAAACTAGAGATAATGAGGAACAACTTGGAAGATAAATTGTCATTCTCAAACATGACCTAGAAGCTACAAATGAATACAAAGAGAAGTTCAAGATAAGCTCAACCAAACTTGAGGTACTCCTTGATAGTCAAAAGAGGGCAGATGATAAACATGGTCTGGGATATGAGAAAGGTGAAAGCTCCAGATCCAGGAATCAAAAAAATAGACATAAAAGACCTCCAATCAGACAACCTAATGCTCAAAGGTATCCATCCTTCAATGGAAATTATTTCAAGTGCAACAAATTTGGTCATAGAGCTACTCAGTGCAGAAGTAGAGTGAATCAAAGTAGTCCATCCTTCTCTGGTCAATGCTTCAATTCTAAAAGGTATGGTCATAGATCTAATGAATGAAGAAGTATGATAATGAATAACTCTAACAACAAAGGAAATATTAATTCTTTCAATGGCAAACATTTTGCATGTAATAGATTTGGACACATGACTAACTAGTGTAGATCAAGAGGATATCAAGCAAATGGGAAAATAAATATTGTGTGCTTTAAATGTAACGTATCTGATCATATTGCAAGATTCTGCATAAGAAGAAATGATGATAATAAAGGTCTGGTAAAAAAAACTAGAATATGCAGAGACATGACAAAGGCAAGGGCAAAGTAGATGCGAATGAGATCTAGAATGAAATAAACAAGACATGGGTGAAGAAAGGTGAAATGAATAATGGTGATGGGTCCGCATCAGAATCTGGTGCTGATAATTCCTCCAAGATGTGAAATAGGAGCTCTAGCTCAGGGGGAGCTGCATTAAAAATCTAATTCCCCCAACTAGCAAGTGGGTGCCTAAATCTAGCACATTGAATGAAGAAAGAAAAGACTATTATAGATCTGTTGAAGAAAATGTTGGAAGAAAAGAAGCTAATGCGGTTGATTGTGGAGCAATTAAAGATTGACTGTATTTAGAAACAGAGTAACTAAATGAACTAGGGAAAAGCATTTATTACAATGAAGAATTAGATTTTGCAAAGGATAAAATGTAATTCATTCAAACACTCGAATCACTTTGCATTCAAAGAGAGCAAGCAGAAGAGCACTTGAGCTGAGACCTCAAGGATTTGCAGTGTGAGCGGTGAATTTGATAGCTAACCCTAAGTCCATGGAAGAAAAAGGTATTTTTTCTGCGAAGCTTTGAACTTGTGATCTTTTGAAATGGCTACTCCTCTTGTTGTGAATATCATTGAGTGACCTAGGCCAAAGTTCAAGAAACATCCTTTCAAATCCACCAAAGTCGATCCGATGGGAGCATTTTCTGCCATTCCTTATGGGGTTCTTCAAAGATGATCTTGAGCTCAAACCATTCATTAGGGCATACATTCACGCACCTCTGGAGGAGCATAGCAACTATAAGTTTACTGATATGTTCATGAATCACTTAAAAGGAGATGATCTTGAGCTCAAACCAGAGTACAAAGCCCTAAAGGATAAGAAATTCATACAAGTTATTGAGTTTCTAAGTTTTACAGAGGACGAGTGGGTCCAGTATGTCTTAAGCTATATCCATGATGAAATTTTATGGCTGAATTATCCGTTTAAGATCATCAAAGATGTAATAAGGGAAGTTATAGGGTTAAATTCTACCGGTACTCTACCTCAGTTGAAGGCGGTGAAGAATCAGGAAGTCACAAAGGCAACTGGATCAAAATTTAACAAGAGAGCCATGACGATAAATGATATAAAGGATCATGGAGTCAGATTCACATCAATGGTGATAGGATATAAGATATATCACTCTAGCAGAGAGGATTTTGTGTCTGGAACAATAATTTACACTACATATTAGATAGTGAAAGGAGCAGACTATGATCTCTACGAACTGTTGCTGAACCAGCTGATGGAAAACCTAAGCAAGATAAAGAAGGACAAAAAGTACTTATTGAGTGAACTCCCTAGGAATAAGAATGTGTTTTAGCCCAATGATCAACTAGTAGCAGTCCAAATCAGAAATCATTTGAGTGGTTTGGGTAATCTTGATGCATAAAGTACTGCACTTTGGCCATTCTTCAAGAATTTCTGGAGTATGATGCAGGCTAGGGAAATAATACCTAGTGCTGTGGTTGACAAATACAGGGACACTATTTTTTTATCATTACTACTGATCAGTGTTAGATGGAAGTAGTTGAGCCCAGAGTTGTGTGGATCATGCCCTTGGGGTATGAAGTAGATGGAAATGTACTGGAGTTGTATGCACAACATTTGCTGAGCTAGCCTAGGGATCCAGCTAAGGAGAGATTTGGAACTTATAAAGAGATTTCTCTAAAACCACATATGGAATTCAAGGGTCCTGAAATCAAGAGGACTGTGAAGAAAGAAGTTGAGCAGTTAGCTAAAAAAATGGCATTACCAAGGAAGCTATGAGACAGAATAGGGAAAGGATAGAGAAAGCTGAGAAGAAGAAATAGGACAAGAAATAGGGAAGTGTTCTGGTAGAATCCTCTTCCACATCAAGGACTACTAGGAGTTTTGGTACAACCTCTGGTGGATCACATTCTCCTATTACGAAGAAATCCAAAGAAAAACCTATTGGTAAGGGAAGAAAAAGGACAAAAGTAATGGGCAAAAGATCATGTCAGTGTGGAGGAGGATGAAGAACAAACTGATCCTGATGATGAGGTCAAAGAGTTAAAGGCCTCAGGCACTAAAGTTGCTAAAGTGTCTAAGGAGAAGCCCTTCAGAAGCAAAAAGTCAAGTAAAAGGCATAAGTTAGAGGCCTATGTTGAGAAGCCTACTCTTTCTGTGGAAGACATCATCAAGTCAGTCACTGTAGATGATAACTTGAAACCAATGACTGAATTTTATGATCATTACAGTGATGCTAATAAGAGGGCTTTGGAGGAAGCAATAGTCAAATATTTGAATATCTACAATAAGGATGAAGAAGAGGCTCCAAAAGTGTTGTCATGATTCCAAGGTATGTAAGGATTAATCATTTTGAAGATCAGATTATAAGTGACAAAAATAAATGTTGACAAGGAAAAGAGCTACAGAAGAATAGGTGACTTACTATTTGCTTTCAAAAGTTGAACCAAAAATTGTGAATGAAGCCTACAATCATGAAAACTAGGTAAAAGCCATGGAAGAACTAATGCAGATAGAGAAGAATCAAAATTGGGAATTGGTTCCTAGACCTGCTGAGAAAAATGTCATTGGAACTAAATGGGTTTTTAGAAACAAGATGAATGAAAATGGAGAAGTTGTAAGAAACAAAGAAAGGCTTGTGTGCAAAGGATATTCTCAAATTAAAGGAATAGATTTTGAAGAAAATTTTTCTCCAGTGACTAGGATTGAAGCAATTAGAATATTTTTGGCATTTGCATCTCACAAAGATTTCAAAGTGTATTAGATGGATGTGAATTCTACATTCTTGAATGGTGAATTTCAAGAGGAAGTTTACATTGAGCAACTAGAAGGATTTCAGTTATCAAAACAAGGTGATATGGTGTGTAGATTGAAAAAGGCATTATATGGACTGAAGCAAGCCCCCAAAGAATGGTATGCAAGGTTAGACAAGTATTTGCTACAATTAGGGTTCAATAAAGGTATTGTTGATAGTAATCTATATTTCAAAGTCAATGATAATCAAATCCTGATTGTTGAAGTCTTTGTTGATGACATTATCTTTGGAGGAAATGAAGGTATGTGCATGAAGTTTGCAGGAGAAATGCAAAATGAATTTGAGATGTCTATGTTTGGTTAAATCAATTTATTTCTAAATCTGCAAATCACTTAATTAGATAAAAGAATCTTCATTTCTCAGTCTAAGTATGTGAAAGAGTTGTTGAAGAAGTTTGGGATAGGGGATTCCAAACCAGTGTGTACTCCCATGATGACTGGCTACAAATTAACAAAAACTGATGAATCACCTAAGACTGATCAGAAGAGCTACAGATCTATGATTAGAGGATTACTTTATCTAACTCAAAGTAGACCTGATATAATGCATGCAGTATGTCTTGTGGAAAGATTTCAAGAAGACCTTTGAGAATCACATGTGATGGTAGTCAAGAGAATCTTGAGGTATTTGAAAGGCACATTAGATCATGGCTTATGGTATCCAAAGAATAATGATTTCACTCTCAGTGCTTATACCGATGCAGATTGGGCCGAAGATATTGATGACAGAAGGAGTACAAGTGGATTTGTTTTCTTCTTGGGTAATAGATTGGTTTCATGGCTAAGTAAGAAATAAGATTCAATCTCCTTGTCTACTGCAAAAGTAGAGTATATTACAGTAACATGTTGTACTCAAGTGTTGTGGATGAAGCAGACTTTAAAGGACATAAGAGTTGTGTATGAATATCCAATTACAATATTTTGTGACAATACAAGTGCCATAAACATTTCAAAGAATCTAGTGATGCACTTAAGAACAAAGCACATATCAATAAGGTATCACTTTTTGAGAGAAAAGGTAATCTAGAGAATGAAGTAAAGATGGAATATGTGTCCACAAAGGATCAAATTGTAGACATATTCATTAAGTCTTTGCCTAAAGATACCTTTGAGTATCTTAGAGAAAATTTATGGGTTATTACCCCTCTTGCTTTGAACTAAGATGCATAAGAATACATCAATCCAATGTTGCCTAGAGTCTCAGTCATTGATGTGAATTGATGTTTTGAGAGCTACCTCTCAAGGGGTGTAGCAAGTGTTCCTGACAAAGAACTATAAGTGTTACAATATCCATGAAAGAGCAATTTGATCAAAGCAACTAAGTACAATTATTTGCCCTTTTCTATTGATGTCAAAGGGGAGAGAAATCATGTGAAAAACTGAGGGGGAGAAAGAGTGTAGATGTGTAAAAAGAAAGGGGGAGTATCTTGTCTTGATGGTCATTACAGTTTTTCACATCATATGTTGCCATCAATGACAAAGGGGGAGATTTTTGCAAGTATGTGCCTAACTGGTGTTGTCATTGATGTCAACATATCTATGTTGTCATTGGTGTCAATTGTGATCTTGTTTTGGTGCTTGCTTGTAATGAGTTAAGTGTTGAAGATAATAAGTATTTCTGATACAATAGAACAGTTTGGTAGATTGCTCCACATTTCCTGTAGAATGAATATTCTTGTCTATGGATTGGAAGTTATTTAGATGCATGTCTGAAGATGCTATGCTCTGAATTTGAGCCTTTGGTATGAAGAATTGATCTTCTGATAGCGATAATTTTTTGGTAACTGATCCAAATGCTCTAAATTCTTGATATGATGTAGATGAATGAATTTAGATGCTAAGTCTAGATCCGCAAGATGTGAAATGCAAAAATATCATGCCCACATTTCTCATGCAGTCACAACACGCATCTCACGTGTCATGTCCACATGTGTCATGTGGTCATGACACGAAATATCAAAAATTTTCCCACACTCCCCTGAAAACCCCCTGATATATTTTCCTTTCTTTCTTTTAAAATATGTGACCCCTTTTTTTCTTAATTTATATCAAATTATATATATATATAAATTTATATATTTTATTGTATTAAACTATTAGGTTTTCTTTTATAAGACCTAAACATTTCTTTTTTATTATATAGGGTTGAAGCCCTAAAATCTTTATGCCCAAATTTATTGGTTGTGCCCTAACACATTTTTTTTATTGGTGTTGCAGGGTCAATCGAATGGCGGCAGATTGGGCAAAGGCCACAGTGGTGGAGATGGGGCCGCGGACAGTGGAAGGCACAAAGGAGGGAGGTGCCACCGGTGGAGGGATCGCAGAGGTGGAACTCACGGGTGGCGGCGGAGGTCGTAGGTTGCAGGGGAGTTAACGAGGGAGTGGAGCGGAGTTAGGGCAGAGGTGTGGTTGCAAAGGAGGCCATGGTTTACAGTCTGCGGGAGCTTCAGTGCTTACGGGGGGTGTGGGGACTATGTATTGGCCGTGGGGGGGGTGAAGCATGGTGGGGGTGTGGGGAGGGGCGGAGCCCCCACCCACATCCCACTACGTGGGGTGTGGGTGGGGGCTCCACCCCTCCCCACACCCATTATGCAAATCGACGGTGGTGGGGGGGTTCAAACCCCCCCACCACCACTCTGTAATTTTTTTTTAATGACCGTGTTCTATACACAGAAAACTATAAAATACGATAATTCTCATTTCTTTTATAAGGATTTAAAAATATATTTATATATATATATACAAAAATTTCACAGAGTTACAATTTATTTAGATTCACAATTTTATTAATTAGAACAATAACTGTATAAACACAGAATATATATATATATATATATATATATATATATATATATATATATATATATATATATATATATATATATATATATATATATATATATGTCAATTAAATATTGTAAGGCATGATCAATTAAATCAGTAAAATCTGATTTTCTTATAATTTCATATTTTCAATTACACTTCAAATGACAATTTAAAATTTCTTTTGATTCCAGCATTACACATGAATAAATAATTCTAATTCTCCTTTTAATTAAACTTCCATTTCAAGTCACTAATTTCAAGTTTAAAATAGTAAGAGTATAATTTTAAATGGAAAAGGAATAATTGTATTTGCAATCATTTACAACAAAGCTTGAATGCATGACTATTATTAAATTTCATTTCCTTCCCCAAATAACAAATTCCAACTTTCATATAATTCATTAAAATCAATATTTCCACTAATTCTACAAAGAATAATTTTTTTTAATAAACTTTGTTTACAACAACAACTAATTCACAACTTTTCAAATAGGGATTATAAGGAAATAGACAATTCTAATATCCTTTTAAAAAAAAAAATCATAATCATTTTATAAATGGTAACAAAAATTTGATAACACTATAAATAAAAACTTTTATTACAATGAAGAAGATTTCCTCATAACTTAAAAATACCCAAAATTACAACAATAGAAAGAGAAATTTCTCCACTTAAAATCAACAAGGATGTAGACAATAACAAGCCCAAGCTCTTCTATAGAGCCTTAAGAGTAAAGGAAAATAAAATATTTTCCAAGTTCCAAGTAATCTTCTCCAAGCTTCACAATAAGCTCCAAGAACCTGCATTTCACATAAGGGTAGAAAACACCACTCAACTTGCTCTCCTCCCTACTATAGACCCGCAAGAGGGTCACCCCCGAGCTAAGGAGATCATCCTCACACCTAGGGTATTCCAAAATCCACTCCACAACAAAGCAAAACAACATCCTAAAAATACAATTACACCCATGGCTATTTACACAACACAAACTCAACTATAATGAGTTTAACAAGGGGTAGGGGAGTGGACACACTCAACTCTAGAGTGCCACCCTTCAACAATATTTCAACACAATTCTTTTCTCATGGCCTCAAGCCAAACAAGTTAACCAAAAATTCTAAAGGAGATCATATTTTGGCTCTCAAGACATATAACAAATTTTCTCAAAGTCACGCAAATGCCCTCAAGGCTTTCAACATCCCAAAACAAGGAATGAACTCGAGGGGGATCACTCCTCCCCTACCCCACAATTGATGAGCATTTCTCCCAAGTGGAAGAAGCTCTGTCAACATCCCAATAAAAATTCCCCAAAATAACAAAATTTACAACACAAGCAAAAATAAACATTTTCACACATCCTTCATGCAACAAATAAATAATACAAAGGAAAGGCCTTGAAATCCAACCTTAAAAAGCCCTTTAATGGATGTAGTTGATGTAGAGCTCCACTAAAATCTCCTCCGACCTAAGTCACCAAACTCCCTCTATCCTTTTCTCCAAAAACAATTTCCAATAAACCAAAAATCCTCAAAAATTCAACAACCTTTCTCCGTATCCCAAGTGGGATTAAAATAACCCATTCCATGAGTTTAGAGGAATGGGGAGGTGACACTTGTCACCTCCTCACTCTTCCTCTCAAACACTATTGTGTCCCAAAGGATGGGTGTTGACACATGTCACTCACCCATCCCCAAAGTCTTCCTTATCCCTTACCACATGTCATCTCTCTTACACATGGGAGAGAAAAGGGGAGTTGAAGAGGGAAAGAATGATACATGTCTTCCCCTCCTTCCCTCTCATGAAGGACCACAAAACTTCATGGGGACTCTCACCAACAGTGAAGGAGACTTGAAGTCAAGTCCTCCACAATTGGTGGATCTTGGAGTCATCCCTAACCTTGGGAATGGAAAAGGGATGGGCTTGAGTGTTGGTACCACTCATCCTATCCCTCCCATACCTCTGAATTCGTCACTTAACTTCACTGTGAAGTTAAGGTGACCATACAGAGGTTAACCAAGGGTTACCCAAGTCAAAAGGGACCCTAGACCCATGGGGTATAACCCAAGGTCAATTTCAACCTAGTTAGGACACCCAGGGTCAAGTTAAGACACAAGAAAAAGGTCTCAAAAAATTAAAATTTAAAATGAAATTCTAATACAATTCTTACAACACAAATCATAATTCAAATTTACAAGAGGGTAGACCTAACCCATTCAACCTTATGGAAGACAACATTACAACATCAAATCAAACACAGAGTTAATCTTGGTTCCTCATGGAACCAGATCGGCTTTACAAGGGATTACAACATAAGGTGTGGAATAATCTCCTATATCTGTGGTTTTGTTAGAAATACCTACACTCTCAATTTCAAAGTTAATTCCACATATAAATATCATAGCCGAAGAAAATTTAATACATGCATTCCTAAAACATACCACAGTTCTCATAAACATAATAAGATCACATTATAATTTTCTTTCTAACATCACCCAATTAGTTTTCTTGTAATGTAAACATTAATCAGACATCACCCAATTAGTTTTCCTATAAAATAAACATCTATCTAACATCACTCAATTTGTTTTCTCTTAAAGCAACCATCTATCTAACATCACCCAATTAGTTTTCCTTTAACATAATAAGGTTTAATAGTTCAAAAATCTAGGATCAACAGTCTCACAAATATAAAAGTATCAGCAACAATAAGGTAAATAGTCACATGAACATAATGAAAAATGCAGGCCTCACAAAAAACTAGACCACAAGCTGAAACTACTCTTGACTGAACTGCCTGAACTAAACTGGGAAATGAAAGAACTGAAATGCAAACAAACTGAAATGCAAATGCAAATGTTTTTGGTTGATGTAAGATTACTCTTGAACCAGGGCTAGGGGAAAACCAACACAGTCCATCTCAGCCTAAGAAATCCATGATGAATCTTCTTCCGGTTTGCCTTTCCACTTCACAAGATATTCTTTGTATTGTCTTACTATGGTGCCGCGTCCAACTCTGTTATCCAAAATGCCTTCAATTTGTTATGGTGCTTGTTGTGGTAATTGTTTCTTCAAATCTTCTTCCATGTTGTCACTGAACTCTACTTCATGATACTGATAAGGATCTACAATGTTGAAAATAGGTGAAATACCCAATCTCTCTGGTAATTCCACTTCATATGCATTTCCTGAATCAAATTTCTTGAGTATCTTACAAGGTCCAAACTTCTTCATCTTCAACTTGTTATATGTCCAAACTGGAAATCTTTCTTTTCTCAAATATACCATTAATTCATCTCCAACTTTAAATTCTTTGTGTCTTCTCTTCTAATGTGCCTTTTCCTTATACTTACTATTCATTTCCTCTAGATGCTTCTTTACCTGATTATGGACTGTCTTCATATGATCTACAAACTCTTCTGCTTCTGCACTCCTCTTTTCTTCTGTGTTAATTTCTCTCAATTTTTGAACTCCTCTAAGATGCACTCTAGTCATAATCTCAAAGGGTGTTCTTCCAGTGCTTCTATTGACTAAATTATTGTATGCAAACTCTGCTTGTGAAAGAATCAAGTCCCAACTTCTTGTCTTCTCTCCAACCAAACATCTCAACAAGTTTCGCAAACTCCTATTCACTACCTCTATCTGTCCATCTGTTTGTGGATGAAAAGTTGAACTAAACTTCAAATTTGTCTTCATCTTCTTCCAAAGTGTCTTCCAAAAGTATCCAACAAATTTTGTATCTCTGTCTGAAACTATGCTCCTAGGTAATCCATGCAATCTCACAATCTCCTTGAAAATTCAGATATGTCTCTACCCATCTCATATGTCTTTGGTTCAACTTACCTTGACTATTCAGATATTGCAAAGCTTGATGATCTGTATATAACACAAACTCCTTAGGCAACAAATAATGTCTCCACTTCTTCAAGGCTTGAATTATGGCATAGAACTCTTGATCATAAACTGAATATCTTCTCCTTGCATCATTTAACTTCTCACTGAAATATGCTACTGGTCTACCCTCTTGACTTAATATTGCTCCAATTGCATTTCCACTAGCATCACAATCAACTTGAAATACCTTATTGAAATCCGATAATGCCAAAACAAGTTGCTCTATCACCTTTTGCTTCAATAACTCAAAACTTTTATCTGCTTCTGATGTCCACTTGAAATCTTTTCTATCACCTCTCATTGTCTCTGTCATAGGGTTACAAACTAAACTAAAATTTTTTATGAACTTCCGGTAGAGACTAGACAAACCATGAAATGATCTAACCTCTCCAATGCTCTCTGGTGTAGGCCATTCAACAATTGCTTTCACTTTCTCAAGGTCCATCTTCAATCCTTCCGTAGAAATCACAAATCCCAAATATAGGCTCTTTGTCACCCTATTCTTCTTGAGCTATAGGCTCTATATGCCTCAACAAGCTTTCTATGGGATGGGCAGTCACATACCTAGTTACCTCATCATCAGTCAAATTAATTATTTGATTCAATGGTAAAGGTTGAATGACCACTTTCTCCAATGCCTCTATTCTAGCCTCCTTGGCTAATTCAATTTCTACTTTAATAATATCACTACTAGCATGTTATGTTACAATTCTCTTGCCACATGTGGTATAGGATCCTGATATTCTGGAGTCTGGAGGGTAGCTGGCCTAGAGGTAGACCCTCTCATTACTAGACCTAGATACATCTTCTACTTTGGGATATTTACTCCTAACACATCATGCCTCTTAGTCACCTCTACATCCATTTGTTCCTCCTCTATTTCTGTAGCTCTAAATAAAATTATAGGAATAGCTAGCCTGAGTGCATCTTTTGGATGTGATGGCATGGTAGATATAGTAACCCCCTCTTTGGTGAATTCCTCTCCAGCACTTGATGGTCTTGGTTGGGCTAGCCTAGTCTACATCACATGTATTTTATGTATCAGGAAATCATCAAAGTTTGGGTCATCCATTTCTTTCATCTTCTTCTTCTTATCATAGGGGATGGCCACTCCCTTGGTTTTCAATTCATTAATTATCTTATTCAGCCCGTTTTTGGTCATCCCCATCACTTTGGCTGTGATGACATCAATGGATGTCTCATCCTCTTCAATCCAATCTAGGGGAGCTAATGCCTCATTGTATATTTTCTTTTCTTCATACTTCACATCCAGAATATCATCATCATCAGCGATAACCTGAGGTGGCACCTCCGGATAGCCAAGAGTCTTCATTTGACTAAGGGTTAGTCTTTGGTAACCCTTTTTCCTTCATATTCATCATTACAATCCACCTAGTAGTCTTCTAGGTGAATCGCATGCTTGTATTTCTTGTTGATTAATCTTTCTACTATATGGAAAGGATCAAAATCTCTTACCAAGTGAAATAGTTGTATGTGCAGCGTCTGCAAATCTACCTCGGCTAATTTGGAATTATCTAGTGATCCACATATAAACTAATTGATGTACAATGGAAATTTAACATACCCACTCCCATCTTTCTTCTTGGACATTTCAAATGCCAGGATAATCTGTCTGACCATGTCCATCAGGACCACCTTATCTAAAGGGTACCTAGGTAACATGAAGGGATTTCCACTGAAGCCTTCCATCTTGATGTATGAATAGGATGGGAACTGGATGAACCAAGCACCATGGGTGTGGATCCTCTCTATAGCTCTTACTGATAGCCTTTTGGCTCTATCTCCTTCCATGAACCTGACCAGGTGCATCATAAAACAATCTTTCACCGCATTGTAATGTTGCAAAGACTATCTTCTTTCTAATTGGGGATAGTGTTCCCATGAGGTTTTCTCATAAGACAATCGTCCTATCTTCCCAACTATCTACAATCCATCAAAAATTGACTTACAAGCACACACATAGACCAAATAGGAGGTCATGTAGAAAAATCTACTTTTCTTCTTTTATCTAACCATCTACTCATACATGGCATCACTCATGATCTTGCCCATTGCACGATCTTTTTGTTCTCTATTAACATGTAGATTAATCCATACACCCATGACTTGAAATTTTCTAAGTCAACCTTCCCACTCATTTTGCTGAGCAATACTATCATGTATTTGACCTCTACGGAGAAGTCAAACTTATATAGATGAAACATCAGAAAATGTCCCCGTGGGGGCTTTTTCCTCATAAGCTTTAGCTCCCGGGTCTTTTGCATGCATTTAGGACATCTTAGTTCATAATTTAACATCCCGATGGAATGAGCCCTAGGTAACATGACAAACAAGACCTAGGAGGACCTCTTGAGCTGTACCCTACCCAAAATAGGGGGGAGGACTTAGGTGCCCGCGCCCTAGTCTTGCCCTATTTTGGGGCAGCCTTAATTTTTGGGTGTCGGTTTATGACCGTTATTTGGGTCCTTTACCAACATGGTAAGTTTGAATTTATGAAATCTTGGCAAGAATGTTTGGAGTTGCATATAAAAGTATGCTTAAGCATTCATTTGTAAACTAGATTCCAATTAGATGATCATTGTGAACTTTAGAGATTCTCAATGTGATTCAAGGCTTTCATTGTGTTGCAAGTGCAGACTTGTGTGGTTTGTGTGTTTGTATTTGTAGATTTGAGCATCAATTTCCTCATGGAATGAAGAGCATCTTCCTCCCATGAGAGCTTTACTACAAGGTGACAATACATTGTGTTTTTATCATTGATTCCTTTGGTTTTTGCCTCTACCTCACAAGGGCACACACTCTCTATCTGACAACAGTGTTTGGTGCCTTAAGTGTCCTTCAGGGTTTGACTGATGAGACAAGCCTCTAAACACCACAAACCCCTACCAAAGTCTTGTGATTGTAGGTTACAGGTGTCGTATTCGGGAGAAGTGAAGTTGTAGGAAGCACTGATAGGCATCAAGGATTCAGGATCTGAAGAGAAGCAGGACACCAAAGCATTTCTAGGAATTGGGCACTCACTCTAGTGTCCTCCGCAGCTAAGTTTCTAGAAACAGAAGTTACAAGGATGATCAATGTCAGAAGGAGGTCCAGATTCCACAAAAAACTGGTATCTTGGACTTGGGCACCTGCTCCAGTATCCCCGACTATTCCTCCTCAGAACCTCAAAAATAGGTATTCTATGATTTTCTATTTTACTTCTATCTGCAAGAGCATTTTCTGTTATTCAACAATTTATTGTTGTATTTACATAATTAGTGTTTTAATGGTCAATTGAGCATAAGAGAAGGAAAATTGATAATTAAATTCCCTAATCCAAATTTCCCTACACCTCACAGTAATTTAGGGTATGATAGTGAGTTGCCACTTGACCCTAAATCCTTGAATGTAAAGTGGAATGGAGGATTTAAACATCAAAACACTAAAACATTAACAAATCCAATTTTCCACTAAACATTTTGGTGAACCCATGTTTTTAGACTCAAATTGCAACTTGTTGAGTGTGTGTCTTCAGATTTGGATTGATTTCATTCATTTATATAGTCATTCATAAAATAGAAAATTTCAAAAATTCAAAAAAATAGAAAATTTCAAAAATTCAAAAAAATAGAAAATTTCAAAAATTCAAAAAAATTGCATTGTTTGGCTTACTAAATTGCATCAATTCTTTCTAAATTCTCCTAATTCATGATTTTTGCATCATTTATAATATAAACTACCAAAAAATACAAAAATTCAATTATTTTCATTACATTTTCATCATTAATTTGCTAAGCTTTTGTAGAAATTTTGACAATTTTCATATAACCTAGTAATTCCAAAATCTAGGGTAAGTAAGAAAAATCTTCTTTCAATTTTTTCTAATGAATTTAGAGGCTCATTAAAATTATAATTTGGATTTAGTCTTGCATTTTAGTGTAAATTAGCATTTAGATTTAAAATATTTGTATTTTTGCATAGAAAATTTCAACAAAAACTAGCAATTTTCATACATTTTAATTCGATTTACATTGGCATTTTGTATATTAAAGCTTGGAAATCATTTTCAGATCTGAGATTATTTCATTTCCATCATAAAACAAACTTCAAAACATTCACATAGCATTTTGCATCAACATCTAAAACCTAGGGCTTCAAAAACAACGATTTTCACTAAATTTGGCTTTATCGACTCTATAAACTTGCACCATAGGCATGTTGTGAAGAGTATTTTTGCATTAATTTTTTTTTATCAGGATAATCATTTTATTACCCTCCTAAAAAGCTTCACAACACTCTTTTAATGGGCTCTTGTATTGAAAATTTGGTGAAAAACTACACATTTTAGCTATTTTTGCCCTAGGGTTTGACCTAGTTTGCACTCCAAGCATGTTGTGATCAATTTTATGGATTAAGGTAACTGATATTATCAATATTACTTTTTGTACCTCCTAAAATTCATTACAACACCCCTTCTGATAGGTCTTGGAATTGAAAAACCGTGAAAAATAGTCTATTTTTGCTATATTTTCACTAGGGTTTTACCTTAAGTGGCACTAAAAGCGTGTTGTGTTGGATATTTTAACGTTAAGTGGTTGTTATTTCTGATTAAATTTTCTTTCCATCATCATTTTCCTCACAACACCCTTTTTTATGCCCTTTTGCATTGAATTTTAGTGGAAAAAGTGCCTATTTTGACATATTTTCACTATATTTTGACTTGGCATTAATTTGAAATTGCATCAAGAGTGTGTTGAGAATGATACTTTTACTATTTTGGACTGATACCGGACATATAACTTGCTTCCCTTGACTTAAATCCTTACAACACCTGTTGGTTCATTCATTTGCATTGAAAAGTACAAAAAACCAAGCATTTTAAGGCAATTTTTGCATATAGATTTACACTTGCCTTTGCTATACTTTTGGAGAAACTTTAAAATATTATTTGAGCATATAAACATGGTCTCTAAACACAACAACAACAATAGGTTCCCTCCTAGACCTTAAATAAAAAGAAAAACCCTTGAACTCGAAATAGTATTTATACCTCATGATAGAACAATCGATGATTTTGAAGGACCTCTTTACATCATCATGAAAATAATGGGAAACCCTATGAATGTAACTCTTATAGATCCTAATTGCATGACTAATGTTGCCACTGGAGATTTCCTCTTTTCAGATCAATTAATGCAAGGTTCTTATGACCTCTCGAGCATGATGATTAAAACACATAAGGGAACCTTTAATAAGCCTTTTGGTAAGATATCACTATTGGTAACACTATTTAGAAAACATGTCGAACAATGGTTTGATGTTGTCCCTGTTTCGGACCTCTTTCGTATTAAATTGGGACATCCTTGGCTAAAAGAAATGAAAGCTATCCCTTCAACAATACACCATTGTCTGAAATTCCCTCTTGATGGCCGTATAATCACCGTCCCTCGCAACAAATATAAGCCTTTGGTTGAGAAAACACATTATAAGTTGAATTACTTTTGGGATAAAATTGAACTACCTAGTCCTCCTACACAAGAAATGACAAAAGAGAAACAACCCGCATGTGAAGAGAACTGTAGACCGAACGGACAAGGTCCCTATGCTGAGGTTTCTCCCCCGAAATCCTTACAAGGATTGGGAGGTCATTGTCAACAACAAAACATTCCACCATGACAAATGAGATTTGATCCTGGTGCTTCATCTTCTAAATTGCACAAGCCTATGAAAGAGGATAGCACTATCTTACAAGAGATAAGTGGTAAAAGAAAACGAAATAGAAAAGAAAGAGAAAGAAGAAAAAGGAGACAAGCCTATGATATAAACCTTGCCTCTCAACAAGAAAACATTGATCCTAACATTCAACCAAATAATAGTGATCTTAACAATGAACAACATGATGAGTAGAATATGAATATGGCCATGATACCTTACACCCCACTTTCGTCCAACATTAGGGAGTGGGAAGATGACGATGATGATTTTCTTATAGACAACCTCTAACCTGACAGGGGCCCTCCAGGTAAGTATCTCTAACTTTTTATCTCTCTCGTGATGTACTTCCCCCGTGATGTGTTATGTGTTGTTTAGGTCTCCTAGGATGACCTCGGATTCTCCTGTAAGGTTCAACATACCAGGAGACCGCCTCTATTGTGACCTTCTATTTGTATCATCATTCTTCTATATTGCCTCTCTCTAATTTCATTATTGTGTGTTGTGTCTTATGGACATAGCGTTGCGGTTGGTGACACTGGGGGCACCCTCCTATGTGATTGTCCCTAAGACACTTGTTTCTCCTCTCTTATTTATTGTTTCCTTTCCTCTAGTGTTTCCATCTAGCAGGTGGATGACGACAAACATTTATACTGATGCAGACCTAGTGTTGCTTTCAAGAGCAATCAAAAAATTGACTTAGTTCCTAATATGATGACGGGGTTGTATATCTTATCCGACGCTTGGCTAGTGGAAGCACTCGTGCTTTCCACATAGTCGGCCAATGCTTCCAATCCTTCTCCTTTAGCTAATTGCTCATGACTATCAGAGAGCTCTGCACTGAGAAAATAGGGGATCTTCTGATAGCGATAACTTTCTGGTAACTGATCCAAATGCTCTAAATTCTTGATATGATGTAGATGAATGAATTTAGATGCTAAATCTAGATCTGTAAGATGTTAAATACAAAAACTAGACCACAAACTGAAATTGCTCCTGACTAAACTACCTAAACTGAACTGGGAAATGAAAGAATTGAAATGCAAATGCAAATGTTTTTGGTTGATGCAAGATTACACTTGAACTAGGGATGCTCCTGCATCAAGGTCTAAGGGCATTATCATTATTGAAACCTCTGTCAGAATATCCCCTATCATTATTATATCCTCTATTTTGTTCATTTTATGCATTGGCCTCAGAATATAAATTTTGATTCCTTAGGTGTGTCACCTTAGTAGTTAACTTCGTCAACTAATCAATTATTCCCTTAATGTCTTCCTTCTCTTTTTACACCTTAGCCACTATATTGTCTCAACTCAGAGAAAAGAAAGAAGTACCATTTCCATTTGGTCTATTTTCAGCAGGGGCATACCCTAGATATGGAACTATATGGCCATTTCCCTAAGGAGGAATTGCATTAATTAGGTAAATCTATAATGGATTCACTATTGAGGTAGGATTTGACAAGGCTCCATTGATGTGTTGCATTTGGTTAGGTAGTGCAGGAGGTCCTATGCTAGGTAAAGGTTTGTGTCCTACTTGTTTCATCTTGTTATTAACCTTTATATCCTCTGTATAAGCACCAACCAAGTTTGTCATGGTAGGGTTTTCTCTTCTAACAAACATGACAATCAAAGGATCCAAGGCTGAGAAATAGACTAATAATGTTGCATCTTCAACAAGGACATAGGGAGATATGAACCTACAATAAGCTTTCTACAAATTATCATTGAAGTTGGCTATGAATTCACCTTCTCCTTGTCTAATCTTAGTGAAACGGTGATAAACTATGGTGGCATCAATAAGGATCCTATATCTAGCTTTGAAAGCATTCTCTAACAATAACCAAGAGTTGATGGAATTCTTAGGCAAATTTACATACCTCTAGTATGCCTCTTCTCCTAATGAGTATGGGAATAGTCTACAAACTACATTCTCATGTTGTATTCTTTCTCTGAAGTAAGCTTCCTTGAAGGTTCTCAAATGATGCTCTGCATCTTGATATGGATGGTACTTACAACATAATTTGTTTGGATTCTTTGGTAGGTCATTGTAGGTTGCAAAGTGCAAAGGTGAGTTATCATTGAAGAAAGCCATAGTGCTAATGGTGACATAGGAGCTACTGGTGACACAAGAGGTCTAGGTTCAACACCTACTACACATGATCTTGGTCTAAAAGGGGGTAATTCTTGTAAGGTCCAATGAAATTGGATCTAGTACTAGGTCGACGAGCTAGTTCAAGAATTCATGTGAACTTCTAGAAAAATTAGACCCGATCTTTGAGAAGATAGAGTCTAATTTTGTGTAGGAGTGGGTATTCTTAATCAATTCTCTTAGATGATGAGATATTTATGGAATCTTTGCTAAAGTGCAAATCTTTTGGTCTAAATTTGGGATTCAAGTAATTCTTTACAAATATCTAATCAGTTACACTTAAGGAAGGGATATTTGTAGTTAGATAACTCAAATAACCAAGTATTGATAGGATCCTAGTGGGAACACTAAAGCTTTGAGCTAAACTAAGAAACTTTGAAACAAATCTTCAAAAAGGCATAGTTAACTGCCTTTCATGAACAAATTCCTTTAAATTTCACTGATTTATGCCCTCCTTCTAGCACCAAAAACCTGTTGATGTGTTTGTTAGTCACAACAAGAAGAAATAAAAGTTTACACACAAACCTTTATTTATCTTGAAAGATATGATGAGCTCTAGAAGAATTCATAATCCCAAGTCTTTGTGGATCAGGTCTTGATCATCTATTTTCCATTTGGGGCCTTACATGCAATTATTTAAAGTTTTGTACTCCTTCAACTATCAAGTTATCTATATCTACTCTACATAAATCTTTCACAATTGTGTTAAATCTCACACTATCAAGTCAACCTTTGAGAAAATATACGTCAATTTGATCCTAATCCTTAGTAATTCACTCAACTTTATCCTCTATTTAGGTTAATTATGAAGATATTTCTAGATTTGATTAGTTCTTCTAAAACTATCTCCAATCTCAATCCATCTTCACTTCTGCACCTTAAATTTATTCAAATATTGTGCTAATAAGCATGTATTTCACTATATTTTGCCATCATTTGCATGGATATTCAATATGATATGTGATTTTCTCAAATATGCTATGGATATGCAATTATCTATACTAATTCAACATATTTTCTCTCTATCTACTTATTACTTATCGTTATTTGAGGTTTTGTATGGTCATTATGAAATGAAAATGAGAAAATAGAGTTTAAAGAATGTAAATCCTAGAACTTCTACACTTTGATAACTGATCCACATACATACTCTAATACTTTCGTGAAAAGGAGAGAACCAAACCATATTTTGCCAGGAATATCTACAACTACACGCAATTAGTGTGAATCTTCATAGGAAAATATGATAACAATATACAAGTAAAGTGAATGCACTTCAGTATGAACACAATAATTCACCATTACACTCTAGAAATCAATCAAAGACTACATAAGATTTACGAGCAAGTAGTAGTCTATTACTCCATTTTCATTCATTATGCTTTAGAATAAGTACATATACATGTGATCCTGAGAAAGAATCTTGGGAAGCCACAAAAGTTGCAAAATAGACAAACTTAGTGCTCACAAGATCAATAATTCAATCTCCCTTTACAAATGACAATCTATATCCTTTTATAGAACAAGGATTAGATTCAGTTATAATGATCCAATGGTTAGGATCCATCCAAAATGATCAATGGTTCAAATTGCTTTGACCAAGTCAACAAACAATACTAGTGGCATGGGTTGCTAGCTGACAACTACTAATAAAGAATAGGTGGCAAAAATATCCCTCAACATATTCACATCTACATCCACTTGCACATCCTAGTCAGACATGTTAGATCCTTTTGTGATAACAACCCCTGTGTCTAACTTCTTATAGAAGTCATATGCAAGTACTACAGTGTCTATCAAACATTTTTCAGCTACCTAGGCTTTTACCCTTGCATACTCCAATGCTTTTAATTACTCATCAAGAGATATTACTTTGACTATCCTATCATCCACCTTCTTATCATATGCCCTTATCCTGACATTTAACTCTACCATTTCATCCATGACATCCTCTATAAAATGCAAAATAGGATCCTCTAACACTAGACTAAACTTGTCCTTGAAAGTCTATATGGAATCTTGTTCATACCGTGTTCCTGTTTTTGTCATTGCCTACCCAAGTAGTTCCTCCAAAACTTTCATCTCATCTACCAATAGGTCATGCACCTTCACACTTATGTCCCCTACCTTGGATATGCACATCCTCAAAACATCCACCTCAAACTAGATCTCTTGGATCCATGTACTTACCTTAGGTGGTGTTTGGATAGTCACAATCTTGTTTTTTAGGAGATCTTGATCTGTCATCTTTCTCATCTCCTTTAGTCTATCCAAGGCATAGACACTTTGACTAAACCCTTTCCCAAATGATCTTCTTAATGACTTGGCTCCCTCTTTCAGAGTAGCCAATGTGTGCCAACTAGACAAGGATGTCCTTATTGCCTTCTCCCCAACATTCATGAATCACATAAACCATTTGTTCATGACTTGGACTTGATGCTTTTGAGCATCCAAACCTATTATTTCATCCTCACTAACCAATGCTAAGGCAATGGGCTTCTTTGTTTGCTACATGGTAGATGCCAATCTTGTGGGATTCACTAGCCCTTTTATGAATGTTTGAAGCTGGGCATTCTACTATTTTAGCTCCTTATTCTTGGTTTCCATCTTCTTCATTCTAGAGGCCATAGCTTCCATAGCTTCAATGTTCTCCTTAAGCTCTTGGATATCTTAATTCAATGTTGAATTCCCCAAGTCAATTGAAGTAACTTTGAACTCATTCACCCTTATTTCTCCTTTGGATTTGTCAACAATAGGAACAACTAATTGTGATGTCTTTTTTCCTGTTACATCATCCCTCTTTATTATGGATACAATCCTAGCTTTACACTTGGGCTTGACATTATCTATTGTAAATAAGGACTTGAAATTAAAGGGAGTAGGCTCATGCTCTAGAGGCTCTACCTTTGATAATATCCATGTTGGTACTTTTGATCCTGGCCCTATTTGGTCCATCTTCTCAATATGAGCATCATGCATTTCTATTTCCTTATCCTTATCTTTCTATGGTGGGATTATGTCTAGATTTTCTTGTTGTTGGCCCATATCCTTATCACCACCCTTATTCACACGAACTTCCTCTTGCTTAGGTCGCTGTTGGTCTATGTGTGGTGTATCACTTTGCTCATCATAACCTATGTCATCCTTAGGATCATCTTCAATTTGTTCTCTTTGTGGACCTTCCCCTGGATGTCTTGATGAGGTATCTCCAAGTTTTGGCTTTGATTCACCTGCTCATTGGTCCCCTTATCGTCTTGATCCTCCTATCTAGTACAGATTTATGTTGTTCATGGCTCTTTTCTTCTATTTGCATATTCTACTACGTATCCTTGGTTTGGATATCCTCATCCATTTAGATATCTGCCTAGGTATCTTCTCCTTGTACCTGACTATCCTTAATAATTTCCTATTCCTCATCATCATCTCTACATTGAAGCAAAAAGTCACAGAGCAACCTATTTTGGCACTTCCAAATTTTAATAAGCTATTTCAAGTAGATTGTGATGCTAGTGGTAGTGCTATAGGAGTTGTTTTGAGTCAAGAAGGTAAGCCCATTGCCTATTTTAGTGAGAAGCTTAATAATGCCAAGAAAAAGTATTTTGTTTATGATCAAGAATTTTATGCAATAGTTCAGGCTTTGAAGAAAATGGAGACATTACCTGTTGCCAAAAGAGTTTGTTTTATATACTAATCATCAGGCTTTGTAGTATCTTAATAGTCAGGGAAACTTAAATCAAAGGCACTTAAAATGGGTTGAGTTTTTGTAGAGTTATACTTTTGTTTTGAAGCATAGGAGTAGGAAGTCCAACAGAGTTGCAGATGCCTTGAGTAGAAGGCAACATTTGTTGATAGAAATGAAGATAGAGGTTGTTGTGTTCGATGAGCTCAAAAGTTTGTATCCTGAAAATCTAGATTTTGTAGAGGCCTGGAAAGCTTGTTTGGAACCTGTTACTTTGGATAGGACAAAATGGTTGGATTTCATAATACAAGATGACATGTTGTTTAGAGGAAGCCAGTTGTGCATTCCAAGGAGTCCCATGAGAGAGAACCTGATTAAGGAGAAGCATAGTGGAGGATTGGCTGGACACTTTGGTCAAGATAAGACCATTTCTATTGTTGGTGAGAATTATTATTGGCCAGAGTTGCAGCAAGATGTGAGGAAATTTGTGCAGTGTTGCAGAGTGTGTCAGATGGCAAAAGGAACAAGTCAGAATACAGGGCTATAATAGCCATTACCTGTACCAGGGAAACCATGGGATGATATTAGTATGGATTCTGTTCTTGGTTTACCACGGACACAGAGAGGGCATGATTCTATTTTTGTGCTGGTGGATAGATTCTCAAAGATGCCACATTTTATTCCTTGTAAGAAGACTAATGATCATGTTCACATTGAAGAGTTATTTTTCAGGGAAGTGGTGAGACTACATGGTCTACCTAAGAGCATAGTTTCAAATCAAGATACCAAGTTTGTTGGTTATTTCTGGAGGACATTGTGGAAGAAGTTGAAAATAGATTTGAAGTTCAGTTTTGCACACCATCCACAGACTGATAGATAGACAGAAGTGGTGAATAGGAGTTTGGCTAACCTACTACGATGCTTAGTAGGAGATAATCCCAAGGGATGGGATTTGATTTTGCCACAGGCAAAATTTGCTTACAACAATTATGTCAATAGTAGTACTGGTAAATCACCATTCTAGATTGTATATGGGAATAGTCCAAGAAATGCTTCAGAGTTAAGGAATCTAGACAAAGGAGAAAAGACAAGTGTCGAGACTGAAGACATTATAGAACACATGAAGAATTTCCATGAAAAGGTGAAAAAGCACATTAATAAGATGAATCTTCAGTACAAGGCTAAGGCGGATCAGAAGAAGAGATATAAGGAGTTTTAGGTAGGAGATGAAGTCATGGTTCACTTAAGAAAAGAAAAGGTTCCCAATTGGAACATACAATAAGTTGAAAATGAAGAAATTTGGACCATGTAGAATCCTAAAAAAGCATGATTTAGGAAATGCATATGAGGTAGAGCTGCCGAGTGGGATCAATATATCGCCTATGTTCAACATTGCTGATTTAACAGAATATCATGAAGGTGGCATAGAGGATGGACCAATAGAAGAATAGTGGAGTATTTTGGCATCTACTTTAATAGAGGAGATAGAAGAGATCTTGGATAGCCATGTGGGAAGAAGTACTCGAAACAAGTAATATGAAGAATATCTAGTGAAATGGAAAGGAAAGCCTGTTGAAGATTCTTCTTGATTGTCTAAGGCAGAGGTTAACCATTTGGGTTTTTCTCACACAAACACCTGAGACATGACAGGGTCACTTCTCAAATTACCCTGGGTGTCTAATGCAGGAGCATCCAGTGGTGTAAGGGCAATCTTGCATCACCCAAAAAGAAGTTAATCCAAAATCATTGTAGTTGTTTTCATTTCTTCCAATAATTAGTGTTTTTGGTTCCATAATCTCCTGAATAATAATGTAGGACTTTTAGTTTTCTTCAAACTACTAAAAATAACAAACTACCAGTTTTGAAAAGTTAACTGTCATTTTAGGAAAGTTTGCATTTGGGCACAGAATAAAACAAAAAGTTACAGAAAGCTTTATAACTAAAATATAACACCTTTGGCAAAAGAATCAGGCAATGATCATTTGTGAGCTAAAAGATATTAAAGTTTTTGTTTTCCGAAAGCCCCTAAAATTTTTTGAAACGAGATATGAGGCACTAAAACGAGATTTGAGAGAGAACTTGAAAGGCAAATTGTCATTCTTAAACATGACCTAGAAGTTGCAAATGAATATAAGGAGAAGTTCAAGATAAGTTCAGCAAAACTAGAAGCACTACTTGAATTACAGAAAAAGGTTGATGACAAGCATGGTCTTGGATATGAGAAAGGTGAAAACTTTGGATCTGGACAAAGAAATTTTCAACCAAGGAATAGGAGAAACAAAACTAAAAAACCTCTGATAAGACAACCTAATGCTCAAAGATATCTATCATACAATGGAAATTGTTTTAATTGCAATAAATTTGGTCATACAGCTACACAATGCAGAAGCAGAGTAAATCAAAATGATCCATCCTTCTCCGATCAATGCTTCAAGTGTAAGAGGTATGGTCATAGATCAAATGAATGCAGAAGTTTGAATAATGCTAACAATAGAATTGGCAATTCCTTCAATGGTTACTGTTTTGTTTGCAATAGGTTTGGACATATGGCTATTCAATGCAGATCAAGAGGAAATCAAGTTTATAAGAAAGGAAATGTTGTGTGCTTTAATTGCAATAAATCTAGTCATATTGCAAGACTCTATAGAAGTAAGAACAATGGAAGAAGAGGTTTGGTAAATAGAAAACTAGATGAGCAGAGAGAAGACAAAGGCAAAGAAAAAATTGATGCAAATGAGACTCAGAATGAAATAAACAAGATATGGGTCAAGAAAACAATTATGAATGTTAGTAACGGATCCGCACCAGAATTCGGTGCTAAAAATTCCTCTGAGAATTGATTTGGTAATGTTGGCTAAGGGGGAGCAGCATTGTAAATCAAATTCCCCTAGCTAGTAAGTGAGTTCCTAGATCTGGCACAATAAGAAAAGGTACTTTGAATTGATTCAGAACAGTATGGATAATGCCAATGGGTTATGAGGTGGATGGGGAAATTTTGGACATGTATGCTTAGCATCTTCTGAGAAAACCTAAAGACACCTCTGTTGAAAGGTTTGGAACATACAAGAAAACTAAGCTTAAATCAAAGACACTTAAAATGGGTTGAGTTTTTGTAGAGTTATACTTTTGTTTTGAAGCATAGGAGTGGGAAGTCCAACAGAGTTGTAGATGCCTTGAGTAGAAGGCAACATTTTTTGATAGAAATGAAGATAGAGGTTGTTGTGTTCGATGAGCTCAAAAGTTTGTATCCTGAAGATCCAGATTTTGTAGAGGCCTGGAAAGCTTGTTTGGAACTTGTTACTTTGGACAGGACAAAATAGTTGGATTTCATAATACAAGATGGCATGTTGTTTAGAGGAAGCCAGTTGTGCATTCCAAGGAGTTCCATGAGAGAGAACCTGATTAAGGAGAAGCATAGTGGAGGATTGGCCAGACACTTTGGTCGAGATAAGACCATTTCTATTGTTGGTGAGAATTATTATTAGCCAGAGTTGCAGCAAGATGTGAGGAAATTTGTGCAGTGTTGCAGAGTGTGTCAGATGGCAAAAGGAACAAGTCAGAATACCGGGCTATAACAGCCATTACCTGTACCAGAGAAACCATGGGATGACATTAGTATGGATTTTGTTCTTAGTTTACCACAGACACAAAGAGGGCATGATTCTATTTTTGTGCTGGTGGACAGATTCTCAAAGATGGCACATTTTATTCCTTGTAAGAAGACTAATGATGCTATTCACATTGAAGAGTTATTTTTCAGCGAAGTGGTGAGACTACATGGTCTACCTAAGAGCATAGTTTCAAATTGAGATACCAAGTTTGTTGGTTATTTCTGGAGGACATTATGGAAGAAGTTGAAAATAGATTTGAATTTCAGTTCTGCATATGATTCTTTTATTTCTGATCACAAATTCATTCATTCTAAAGAGTTCAAATCATTTTTGTATAAGTGCAAAGGGAAAGAAATCAGAGAGTCAGTTGAGGATGTCTCTGCCAACAATGAGAGACAATTACTTGATAGGTTGAAAGCAACAATGGATAAAGAATTGCAAGATATGACCCCTAGTAAGGGTAGACAGCTGATCAAAGAAGCATGGGTTAAATAAGGCAGACATTGGCATTAATGTTGCTAAGTTAAATAAGGCTCAGGCTCACATGTTAATTAGGGAAAGAGATGCATACAAGCTGAGCTGTCAGAGATTGACCAAAGAACATTACTATTTGAAAGATGTTGTTAAGAGTACTTTTGGGGGATTAGTAAAGAGACTAACTCAGGGTGAAAGCTCACAGAGCGTCCAATCACCATCCATCAATTAGATAGCCCAAATCCAAATGGATACACTTGTCATGGTACTCCAAAATAGACATACCAACATGATGCATTCGCTGAACCAATTTTGGGATAATTATTCTCAGAATTATAAAACGATCCAAGAGCATGAGAGGCTTGACAAAAGACTACAAGAGAAACGAAGTGAGACACAAAGTAAAGACACTTCTAACATTACAGGTACCTCCAATACAAAAGAGTTGATTGAGCAGCACCAGACGTATTATGATCAACTTAAGACTGATGCTAAAGAGTGTGTTGAAGCCTCGAAAGTAGGAGTGCCCATGTTGTTCAAAAGTGATAAATAATTAAAGAGCAAAGAAGAATGGAGCAGAGACTGTCAAGCAATACTACATGAAGCTTTAGGAGCTCTTAAGGACAAAGACACTGCATCTGGGGAAACCTGCAAGCATTTGTAGAAGATGGTTACGATGGATGTGATTACAAGGAATGCCATTGAATTTACTGATTCACATCGCAGCCAAGAGTACTTAGACCACATTGCTAAATTATACTTGTAGTTGAATAGAGCATAAGCATGGTTATTTTATTGTTGTTATGTTTGTTAATCCCCAAAAGACTTCTTTGAAGAGTTATGTCTCTTCAAAAAATATCACTATATAAGGTGGACATATGATGTTGAATTATCATCAGCAGTAGAATATATAACATAAAGTTTACAATGTTTTTCAAAGATGATGTTGCAAGTTTATTATTGAAGAAGTAAATTGAAGTTCTTTGATTTAGTGGTTCTATTACGGCATCAATTGTTTGTTAAGATTATTCAATCGTGTCGTTGTCTCCATTTAATTATTTCCTTGTTATTCAAATTAATATATCAAGTATATAGTTAATTTGTCAATGCACATTTGTTGTATCTATGTGGTTGAATAAATTGGTTTCCATTAGAGGAATTAAAATCCTTCTGATCAATCATAGTAACCTGCAAGAGTTAGTTTGGATTACTAAGAAGAACCATATAATTAGGATTGTCATTCTGTCTCCAAGTTAATATTATCTTCCTTCATGCATATTTCATTCAATTGGTTCCTTCAAGAAAGGATTAAATTACCTTCTGGAGAATTACAAGAGATCTGATTTTATTAGTTGGATTGTTAAGAAGAGTTTGTCAGTCATCTCCCTGCATGTTTATACAAGTTATAAACTAAAGTATTGTGCCAAACAATTAGAATTACTGCCCACTATATGCCACTAGTCTTAGTCCTCCATTTTGACTCTGTTTACCCAACCAGGCACTGGTCTTATTTCAATTCATCATTTAAATCCTTTTATTTACACAGTCATAAAATTCACCTTGATATTGCTTATACAATTTCTACCAACCATTCATCAGATATTAGATATAGAATTAGTTAGCAAGCTTTCATCTATCCTACACCATTTGCCACTATATGAAGACTCACTTACTTAGTCAAGACATTTACATTCATTCTACTCTAATTTCCAAGGTTCACCCGCCTAGGTGTAGCAGGACCTAAAGTGCAAGGAGTCATCAAACCTTAAGGGTTGATTCTGTCGTGTTAGTTCAAAAAATGTTGCGAATCTAAGCATAGAGCCTGGCATTCTCTTAGGATTATCAACCAGCATTTTTGAGACCTAACAGGGACAACTGATTCACCCCCCTCTTAGTTGTCTGAGTTAATTCCAACAATGAGAAGTTTAGTGATATAGATTTGAGTCCTAGTTAACCCTTGACATGGTCCAATTTTAGTTCTTTCCATTGTGTAAGTGTTTAGTGCCGACCCATTTTTGTGTTGCACGTTTGAGGTGCATACACTTCATTAGGACTAACCCAATTCAGATTGTTTTACATCGAGGATGGTATAAATGCAAGATGAAGTTAAGTGTGACATAGGAGAGAAGATGTGAATGTGAATCAAGGGAAGTAAGTTGTGTGCGAGCTTAAATGCTTATGACTCTAGAATGTAGTGAGAAGAAGGTTTCTACATTTTAGTGTGCTTGAAGTTATTGGAGGTAGTGAGCCAAAGGTTGTGGATGACAAGAAGTGGCCACTCTAAGGATCAAGTTAACAGTAATCAAAGTATTACAATCAAAGGGTATGATGATGCTGAACACCGATCAGAAGGTGTTATCCACTTGCCTATAAAAGTAGGCCCTATCATGCTAGAAACTAGGTACCAAGTCCTCGACATTGAGTTACCTTATAACATTATCCTTGGATGCCCATGGATTCACGCCATGAAAGTTATTCCTTCTACCTACCATAAGTCTCTCAAATTCCCATTTAATGGTACGGAGATAACTATCCCTAGAGATCCAAATCCCTTCAAATTTTGTCGTGTCTTGCAAGGTAGTTATAAAAATTGCAACCAAGTGCCCAATAATGACAAACCCATTGTATGTTGATTCTAAAAATCTGACAAAAGCCTCTACCGCTGAACCCAATCCTAATCCTATTCATGAAATCAAAGCTGACATCCGTGATATAGGCTTTGAAGAGTATGATCTCTCAAAATCTTGTTGTGTAGGGCAGATGCCCCTATCTCCTAAATCCTACGGCCAACTACCCATAGCCAAAGCAACTAAGAGAGCAGCCATTCCCCCTCCTGCATCTCTAACTCAATTCCAAGAGGGAAAATTATTGGTAGAGGAAACTATTGAAGACATCTCATCTTGGCTCTACAAAGAGAAGGAACCATCACCATACCAGTTAAAAAGTATGGCAATAGCCTAAGGATCATCAAAAATATGGGCTATAAAGGCAAAGGTGGCCTTGGAAAACATAATCAAGGCACAATGGAACCCATTATTGTGCTAAAGAAGCTAGAAAAAAAGGGGTTAGGTTAGGGTAGGAAGGTTTCACATGCCTTGGGCATCGAGGGTATTCTTGACAAGGTGGCACAAACTTCTCTCGTCGATTCAACATCTAAAGAGGATATCATCGATGACTCTTCCCTCCATATGACTGATCTATTCACTGAATCCTCCATATTCATGCTATCATCCCTATCCTTCACATCCAACACAAACACCTAGAGCGTAACACTGGTCTATCCTAAACTTATCGATTCGGACCAACAAGGGGCCCCCATTCTAGATGTATTTCAGAATGACGAAGCTATTGCTGAGTTCATGGGACTCTGGGGTGGTATCCCTCTTGGCAATCACAAAGCTAGTTTTCTAATGGAACTAGAGCAAACTGCTTATTTTGGTGAGAATGCCAAATCTTCCAGTCGCAAAAGTAAAAATAAAGAAAGATCTCTAGGTGAAAACCACGCTGTGGCACCTCTTGATCACAAAATAGTAAAAACAAAGGATGCATCCAACTATCAAGAGAAATTAGCTCTCCTAGTGGAAGATTCTAAATAAATAAACCTTGGAACAGAGAAAAATCCTCAAACAACATTCCTAGCAGCATCACTATTAGATAAAGAACACAAGGATCTTACCAACTTATTCTTGCAGCGCACCATCAAATTTATGTGGACCTATGCTGATATGCTAGGGCTAGACCCTAAGCTAGTAGTTCACTATCTCATAGTTGATCCAACAGTTAAAGCAATCAAGCAAAAGCTTAGGAAGATGCATGTGCAGATAGCTCCCTTGGTAAAAGTAGAAATACAAAAACTGCTAGACGCCAAATTCATCAAGCCTATTGATTATCTGGAATGGTTATCAAACATTGTACATATGTCTAAACCAAATGGGGGCATCCACATGTGTTTTAACTTTAAAGATCTTAACTAAGCCTATCCCAAAGATGACTTCCCGTTGCCAAACATTGATCTCATAGTAGACTTGACCTCGGTTCATGAAATGCATTCTCTCATGGATAGATTCTCTGGCTACAATCACATAATGATAGCAGAAGAAGATCAACATAAAATAGCTTTCACTTGTCATTGGAGTACCTATTATTGGTGCATCATGCCATTTGGTCTAAAGTGTTAAGGTTAGCTGGCAGAAGATATCAATTAAATGCAAATAAAGATTAAAACAGAGGAAAGAAAATACACAAAAATAATAATAGTGAGAGACAAGTTTTAACGTGATTCACCCAAACTCAAACTACATCCACCAATAGAGAGTCCAATATTATTATCCAGTAAATCAAACCGATTACAACCAGCTATCCTTGTAACTCAATACTGCTGGAAAATGCCACAATACATCCCCCAAAACCCTAACCCTTAGCAATTTTTATCACGACTTTTGTCAGTTACAAAATAGGGTTTTTCTTATGTTGGCCAATGAAAAAATAACTCCTGACACCTTAATAAAATAATAAAAAATTGAACCCACCCTGTATCGCGACAGCAAGCATGCCAGGGGCGTTGCCCCCAAACCCCAACAAGGGGCCTTGCCCCTTGACCCCATAAGAATTTGGGGGGAAACTGCACCAATAAAAGTGGGGTAAATTTAACCTTTGAGTGATTAGGATTCATATAACAACAATCTCGCACTTGGAGACTGATCATAAAACTTCTGACCTTATAGCTCCCACTGGAAATAAGCACCCTGGACTCTACTATTCTAAATTTGTTTTCAGTCTTAAAGACTAATCGAAGCTCAAGAGGAGCTCAACTTCTCCCTTGTCACTGCCTTTGTAAACATATCCGCTGGATTTTCATGTATATGTATATTTTCCAGCCTTAACTGTCCATCATCCAACACCGACCAAATGAAGTGATACCTCAACTATATGTGTTTGGTCTTTGAATGCATGGCAGAATTCTTTAAAAGATGTATGGCACTCTGACTATCTGTAAACAAATAATTGTTAGCCTATTGTTTGACCCAATTCTTCCATGAAAGATTGCAACCATATCATCTCTTTGCTTGCTTCTGTTGCAGCTACATAATGCCTCTATGGTGGATAAAGCAACCACCTTTTGTAACCATGAAATCTAACTCACCGTTGTCCCACCTAGAATAAAGACATAACCTATACTACTCCACCTGGTATCAATATCCCATGCCAAATCTAAGTCTACATAACCTACTAAATTAGTATTAGAGCCCCCAAAACATAAATTTTTATTGGATGTACCTCTCAAATATTTGAGAATCCATTTGACTGCATTCCAATGCTCCAATCGAGGATGACTCATATACCTGCTTACGACTCCTACAACATGTGCAATATCTAGTCTCGTGCATACCATGGCATACATTAAACTTCGTATAGTTGAAGCATATGGTACCTTGGACATTTTTTCTTCCTCCTCTGATGTCTTAGGACACATCTCCTTAGTTAATTTCAAATGACTAGGCAAAGATGTCCTGACAGCTTTTGCATTCTTCATATGGAATCTCTGCAACACCTTTTCAACATAATCAACCTGAGATAGAGTTAATTTTTTGTTCTTCCTATCTCTGCAAATTTTCATACCAAAGATTTGTTTTGCTGCCCCCAAATCCTTCATAGCAAATGACTATGCTAACTGTTGTTTTAACTCTCTTATGTGATCTATGTTAGACCAGCTACAAGCATGTCATCAACATATAAACATAAAATAATGTAGCTATCATTATCCAACCTCTTAAAATAAACACAATAGTCAGAATTAGACCAACTATAGCCTTGCTCAGCCATAAAACTATCAAATTTCAAATACCATTACCGAGGTGCTTGTTTCAGGCCATACAAACCCTTCTTCAATCTGCACACTAGTTTCTCCTTACCTTTGACCTCAAATCCTTGGGGTTGTTCCATGTACATCTCCTCCTCCAAATCACCATGGAGAAAGGTAGTTTTCACATCTACCTATTCCAAATACAAATCTTCAACAGCCACAATACTTAAAACAGTACGAATAGAAGTCATCTTGATAACCAGAGAAAAAATCTCATCAAAATCAATGCCCTTTTTCTGTGCACATCCTTTTACAACAAACCTGGCTTTAAATCTTTTCTTACCTCCATCTTCCTCTTTTAGCCCATAACCCCATTTGTTTGGTAAATCCTTTTTTTCTGTATGTAACTTACATAAATCCCAAGTCTGATTTTTTAGCAAGGAGTCCATTTCTTCTTTCATTGCAAGCTCCCATTGAATCTTTGTATCCACCTACATAGCTTCATCATACCCTTCCAGTTCACCAGCATCGGTTAACAAAATAGAATACAAAGAGGGAGAAAATATTTCAAAAGATCTACTTAGCCTTGTTGACCATCTAACATTCATTGGAGTTTGTAGTATTTCTAGTTGTTGTTGCAAAGAATGAAGAAACACTAGAACATCACTATTTGGAGTATCATCCAACACCACATAATCCTTTTCTTTCTTCTCATGCTGCTGCAACTGGTCTTTGTACAACACCTTCTCATTGAATACAACATCCCTATTTTCCACAATTTTTTGATTTTTAAAAACCCAAGGCCTATAACCAAATTCATCAATGCCATATCGAAAGAAGGTGCACATTTTTAATTTTGCATCCAACTTAGTTCTATTTTCAGAATCTACATGTGCAAATGTTTCACATCTTAAGGTTTTGAGAAAAGAATAACTCACCTTCTTACTTGTCCATGCTTCCTCTGGAATACCACAACCCAAAGGAACTAAAGGACCTCTATTAATTAAATATACAGTGGTGTTGACAGCCTCTGCCCACATGTTTAAATGTAGCGAAACATGCAACCTCATGGTCCTTGCACGCTCCATTATTGTCCTATTCATGCATTCAACCACTTCATTTTCTCGTGGAGTCCCTAGAACTATTTTTGCCTACGAATTCCATTAAAGGAACAATAATCCTCAAATTATTTACTGCAATACTCACCACTATTATCAGATCTAAGACATTTTAATATTTTACGTGTCTCATTCTCAACCAAGCTTCTCCATTTCTTAAATGTTTCAAATACATTAGATTTCTACCTAAGGAAATAAATCCAAACCTTCCTAGTTGCATCATCTATGAATGTAATATAATATCAAGAGCCACCAAGAGAAGATACCTAAGCTGGTCCCCATACATCTGTATGCACAAGCTCCAACTTTTCATCTTTCTTTTACTTCCCATCCTTGATAAAACTAACTCTTGTTTGCCATACACACAACTTTCACAGAAATCCATATTAATACATTTTAGACCTGGTAAAACTTTTTTAGAATGAAGTACCTTCATACCTTTTTCACTCATATACCCAAGTCTGTTATGCCACAGTGTTGTCTCAGAACCTGCAGCAATTGTTCTTGAACTTGTTTATTTTTTTCTCTGCAATAGTTAAAGTAGAAGGAACAATATGACTTGTACAAAGATATAAGGTGCCTACTTTCACACATTTTTCTACTATTAAGGCACCTTTTGAAACCTTCCAATTTTTATCAGTAAATGTAATAATGCAACCTTCTTCAACTAGCTACCCTACTGAAATTAAATTCCTACTGAGCCTTGGAAAGTGCCTTACCTCTTGTAGTAGCTAATGATTCACATTCTGTTACTTAATCTTATTTCTTCCCTTTCCAACAATCTGACAGGGTTTTTTATGTCCCAATTAAACCAGTGCAAAATCCCCCTGGACATAATCAAGAAAATAACTTCTACGGGCATAACATGAAATGAGACCCCTGAATCTAAAACCCATGAATCATCAGCATTATCTAGGGAAATAATCAAGGCATCATTTCAGATTTATTACTTACCACATTTTCCTCCTTATTTCATTCTTGTTTGTCTCCATCTTTAATCTTCCGAGACCAACAATCTTTCTTCAGATGACCTAGTTTCCCATAGTACCAATAATCCTTCTATCCTCTGGATTGAGATCTCTTATCATTTGATTTTCCTAATGACTTCAATTGACCTCCAAAACCTTTTCCTCTCTCTTTTGATCTGCCCCTACTTTCTGCATTCAAAACACTACCTGATGTGGACCCTCCTAATCTTTTCTGTCGCATTTCCTCACTAAGTATAACACCAACAACATCATCAAATTTCAAAGTGTTTGAACCAGAGACAGGGTTACTTACAACCATTGCCAAGCTATTCTAGCTTTCTGGCAAAGAACATAATATCAAGAGAGCCCTCACCTCTTCATCAAAATTTACTTTTACAGAAGTTAATTAACTAATAATTGTATTAAACTCATTTAAATGATTTGTCACAGATCCACCTTCAATCATTTCATATTAAACAAATGCTTCATGAGAAATACCTTATTTGAGGCTGAGGGTTTTTCATACAATATGTTAAAATAAGGATTACTCTTTATAAACATTTTTGAAACCGTTACAACAGCTCCACCATTTACCCATTCTTGGCCTCATATAGAATTTCAAGGAAAGATCGATCAACAGTCTTTTCTATCTTTCTTCTCTTCTATCTCTGTTGTCTTCTCTCTCTCATTCTGTGTGATGCATATCTAAAAAACCACAAGTTAGATATCGCATGTCATACATCTATAAGCATCATCATACATCTATCAGTATCATCATCTATCTATAAGGGGATCAGCATACATCTATCAGTATCATCATGTTAACAGCATGTCATCATATATTATACATCTATGAGCATATAGCAACATCGCATGAATACATAATCATAAGTACATGTCATCACATCCATAACATATAAAAGTGCATCACAAAAGCAAGGCATGAACATCAATGAGCATAAAATCATTGTGTCATCATATATAATCATGTGTCTGGTCATCAAAATACAAAATGTCTAGGTATACATCAAAGTGTACATCTAAATACATCAAAAGTACATATGTACAAACTAAAAGTACATCAGACACATGCAGGCATCAGTCAATATGTACAAAGTGTGTCAAATATACAATGTCCATCATGATACAAAAATGACATAATATCCAAAATGCATGCTCTAGCTGGTCCTCCTTCCCCTGGTGGCACCAAGGGTCCTCTGACTAAAGACATTGACTGCCCTAATCTCCATGATGCAGATGCCTCTAACCTACTCCGCTCTCAATAGCTAGGTACTTGCTGAGCTTCCGACACTGCCCCAACATAGAGACCCCTGTAATACTCAGCCTCTCTACCCACTGACACTAGTTTTGTCTGTACACGAATGAGATCGCTATATAGTGTCCTCTGGTCGGCACCCAATGCATGACATGCCTCATCTCTCATCTACCTAACCCTTTGCAAGGTGGCCTCTACTATCAAACATAACTATACTGCTGTGTCTCTCTCCAAAGTCAACTGGGCAATCTGCCCATCATCTGTTGCTGGTACCGGCACAACTTGTGCCGCTGCCAACTCTCTCTATGTTGTTGTTACTACTTGTGCTATGTCTGAGCCTGGGCCTCGGTCTGTCTAGCCTCCACCTTTGTTGCATCCCTCTCCCTTCTCAATCTCACCATCCGGAGCTCTAGGCAAATTCTTGATGCTATCTCCTCCTATAGTAGCCACTGTGTTTGTTGTAGCTCTATCTTTGCGACTAGATCCTCCTCCTCTACAATCTGTACATCAGCCTACTAGCCTCTATCCTCTCCACCTACCTATGTCTGACCTGCTCTCTACCCTCTCATCTAACCCTCACCTCTCCACCTGGCACTAATATGGGTCATGATCCTTAGTGAGTTTGACATCGAGTATGTAGACCACAAAGAAATCAAGGGACAAGCCCTCGCTGATCAATTGGTAGAAGTACCTATGACAGATGTACATCCCATGGTCTCTGACTTTTTGGAAGAGAATCTCTTCACTCTTTCTATCTTAATAATGTGGAACTTGTATTTTAATGGTTCCTACACACAACATGGATCAGGGGCCGGCAACTTAGTCATCACGCCCCAAAATTACTATATTCCAAAGTCATATCAGCTTGCATTACCCTACAGTAATAACATAGCCAAATATGAAGCTCTCATCATAGGTCTCAACACAGCAGTTCAAAGGGACATCAAAGAACTACAAGTGTATGGTGACTCACAACTAGTCATTCGACAAGTCACAAATGAGTACCAAACTAAGGATGAAAAGCTAGTACCATACAAGCAACTAGTGGATGCCTATAAACCACACTTTTCTAGCATCACTTTTGAGCAGACTCCTAGAGAACATAACAAAGCTGCAAATTCTATGGCTTCTGTCGGGTCACTTATAGATATGCATGCAAACACACAAAAATGTGAGTTCTTGATCAAGCAATTGTTGATACTAGCTGTTGATGTTCCAACTACTGAAATCATCTACAAACTTGTTGGTCCCAACTCCCCTTGGTATGAATATATCTACGACTACCTCAATTACAATAACTTTCCCATTGACCTATCCACAAACCAATGCAAAACCCTTATTCATCGATCCTCTTGTTACACCATTCTGGGTGACACACTATATTATTGGAGTCTTGATGGTATCCTCTTATAATGTCTTAACACGGAAGAAGTTGATGCCACCTTACAAGATATAAATGAAGGTGTCTGTGGCGCACATTCTACCGAGCCTAATCTAGCTAAGAAGATACTCTGCACAGGGTATAACTAGCCTACAATAGAACAAAATGATTTACAGTTTGCTAAGAAGTGTCTACAATGCCAGTAGCATGGACATTTAATTCACGTACCAGCTCATGAATTACAACTTGTGACAACTCCATGGCCTTTTCGACAATGGGGTCTCAACATCATAGGACAAATCCACCCATCATCATCCAATAGCCATAAATTCATTATTACCACCATTGAGTTCTTCACGAAGTGGGTGGAACCCATTCCCATGACCTATATCATCATAAGAAAATAGCCAAGTTTATCCTTAACTACCTCATTTGCCGATATGTTATCCCCCAAGCCATTCTCACTGATAATGGGAGACCATTCAAAAACTAAGATGTCCATGCCTTATGCACTCAATACAATATCTAACATCATTTTTCCACTCTCTATTATTTGCAGAGTAACGGCCAAGCTGAGGCTTCCAACAAAACCATTCTCAAAATCCTCAAGAAAATAATCAATGAAGCTGATCGTGATTGGCACTTACATCTTAATCTCGCCCTATGGGCCTATTGGTTTTTTCCCAGACTGGATGCTTATTCCCAGATTTCCCTACAAGGTAGCCACCAGTGATCAACAGGATCTCTGGGCCAGGGGCCAACAGTGTAGGAGATAGACTCTATATTTTATCTCCTCTTCTTCTTCAGGCTCTGCAAGACCTAGGGGGGTATTCCCTACTCAACATCCATGAGGATATGCATACAAGGCTGGGATGCTGACAGAAAGCAGATAAGTCCTCCTGTAAGTAGACCAAAACTGAAAGATAAGAGTAAAGGGGCTAGCTTTGGGCCTATTAGCAGTTGTAGACAGAGGATCCTAAACTAATTCTAATGTCCTAATGTTTGTTTTAGATTTTGATTTGGATTTTAAGTTTGGATGCAAAGCTGGACATGGTTATAACACAAAAATAAAGCATGATTGGTGCCTATCCAGGGCCTGGAGTCAGTAGACATACACCTGTGAATGATCAACATGAACAGCTAAAACTGGATTTCAAGGGGATATATGTGATACCTACCTTACAGATATCTCCCAATACAGAGTGTTAAGTTATCTCTACTTATGGCATCCCTACTGCAGTATACCCTTCCCAATGTTCAACCTGAAAATAGTTTAATCTACCCCTTGAGCAGAAGTTAAAAGATCAGACATTCAACATAGGAATTCTATGCTCTAGAATCTAAACATTACCCAAATATCCAGATTCAGAAGAAGAATACATGCAATACTGGAGACAGAATTAACACAACACATGCTAAGATAGCATTTCTCATATAAGATCAATCATGAAATCAGTGGGTTCATGCCAAAAACATACAACAAGAGATACATAAACTCACAGGTTAAGCTGTACAGAGCAACCAGATCAGCTTGTTTTGAATTACAGAGCCAAAAATCTTCAACTTTCAACAACCTTCAAATGAGCAACACAACCTACTTATAACAGCCAGGTAGGTGCTCAGCAATTAATTACATGGTTGACCAAAAATCCCGCTAGATACACAGTATCAGCAAAATGGCGCTCAACGCATTACCAGACTGGCGCCCAAACATGAATGCGGTAGGTAGGGGAGGAGACAGGAAGATTTTTCAAGCCCTGCGCCACTGTCCGCTGATGTACACCTTCAATCGGGTATCAGATCCGCCCATACCTCTGTAACCTTCGCCATTAATGGCGCACCAACCCGCGGCCTCGGGAAAACGTCAATTCTGCATCGCAACCATTTCCCGCCGAGATTCATCATCATGATATTTCAAAAATATGCAGGATATCAAATATCCCACATGCACCCCGCGGCAACCTCTTTAACACTTTATATACTAGGTCATGAGCATATATGATGTCGGTGCTTTTGCTCCTGACGACACTAGTATAAGACTTCATCATCATCATCCTCCAGTAGCATGATATCCTGTTGCTTGAAATATCACCCTGACGTCATCATCATATCGCAATATAGCCTGCATGATAATCGCCTTCATCGGCACAACCTGATCCATCGGAGGAACATCCTCCTGCTGAGCTGATACCAAAAGTCTGGCCGATGAACATCCTGATGACATCATCATCATATCCTGCTGACGTCATCATCATATCTGCCTACTGCGCACCTCCTCGTATCCGGATGACGTCATCATCATATTGACATCAGGATGATATTCAGAAGATAACCGGATATTTGGAAATATCATCCTGATGCACAAATATCATGCTGCACTGTAGCTCCACTATAAGATCAGGGCGATAAATGAATATGATGATGCTTGAAAAGATCACCCCCCACTAGATAATGCACGAAGCCGGCAGGCGGATATCTCCTTGATATCAGCATCATCATGATGCTGGAACAAACATACATCCGGGTGATATTCAAGAATGAAAATATCACCCCCTCCTTCGGAAATATCATGATGCAGATAGGCAGAGAAATAGATATCATCCTGACATAAGAATGACGTCAGCATCATCAGGATGATAAAACAACGAACATGAAGTGATACAACATCATCAGGATGATATTGACTAAGATCATCCTGACGTTCAAAATATGATGACCCTAGTGAATATCGGGTCATACTTAGAACTCTTCAACAACATCATCAGGATGATCATAACCAAGATCACCCGATGATAAAAAATATCACCCCGGCGAAATATCATGAAGGCAGAAAATATGATGACCCCCGCAAGCAACACGGTGATAACTGGAAATATCATGATGATGATGACGACCCTTAGAAAAAACAAGTCAGGTCGAACAACTCAGAGAATAATCCCTTCAGAAGATCGGGGCAACATCATCATCATGTTTGGGCAAGGTGATAATTGGAAGATCACCGGATACTTGAAAGATCACCCCCGCAAGCAAATCAGGGCGCACTGTAGCTCGTCAGCAGGATCAGGATGATAACCAAACATCACCCGATATTGAAATATGATGATGACGATGAAAAGCAAGTCGACAGAAAACATGATAATGCAGACCATCATCGAAGACAAGATGATGATGATGATCTCCTCCTCAAAGAAAATATGATGTTGCAGCTGAAAAATGCTGAGGAGGTCCAACACTTAGGAAAATGGGCAAGAAGATAAAGGGTTCCAATGAAGAAACACCCTGATCATGAAAAATCAACCCCAGGTCAAAATGAGTGCTAACAGGGCCTATCACAATAGTATTAGAACACCAACTTGTGCCACATCCTATGCCTTGGTCTATGGCTCTGAAGCCATTTTACCGATAGAGGTCGAGATCCCATCCCTTAGAGCATCCATGTAGAACCTAATTGATGGAGCTCAGAGTATCGCACTTCCCAATTAGATGAGCTATAAATGCTAGATGAAAAGCAACTTGCCACGCTTAATCATCTCCATGTCTATCAACTACAACAAGAAGATCAAAGAAAGATCGTTTCAAGTTGGTGATCTTGTCTTAAAAGAAAATTAGAGAAATCAAGCAGATCGAGAAAAGAAGGGCAAGTTTGAGCCTAATTGGATAGGTCCCTTTGTTATCACAACAGTATATGGATCAGAAAGTTCTTTGCCTGATGAGCCACTTAACAATGTTTATCTCAAGAAGTTCTTTGCCTGATCCTCAGAGTATCCATGTCAAAAAAAAATCATCCTATGGTGAAAACCTGGTAAACAGGCGCCTTAGATAAGTACCATAGTGAAAACTTGGAAAACAAACACCATGTGTAGAGTTAATATCCATCATCTATTGAGTCTCGTTCATAATAAACTTCATCCATCCATCCATAATAAAACCATTGACCTTGTTTACATTCCCATCTCCCTGACTAGAATAGCTTGGAAATTTGTCAATGTCCATCATCGTCATCCCATGTCAATCAACCATTGTAACACCTCTACCACAATGGGAGAAACTCTTTCCTTAACCTAGGTCTCAGAATGGATCCTTGTTCGTGGTTCACAAACACTTCAAACCTTCAACAACAAAAACAAAAACACAAACACTTCAAAACACTTCAAACCTTCAAACGCAAACAACCAAAATGAAAACACAAACACTTCAAAGAAATGCATCCTTACATTATCCTTTCAGTAGATGACACCCTTTAACAGACACATTGTTCCTACAATAACATTGTTATCTACCCAACATTATCCTATATCAAACACAAGCTAGAACTACATATATTCTAATCTCAATCTTAAAGTACCTTGATCCCGTGGATACAGGGTATGTAGGTAGTCTAGAATATGAAGGACGTATCCAGTACTCAGGTACATGATATTTCATCATTTCAACCAACCCAAGCTTAAACACCTTGACCCTCTCATCAATCTACCTAGAACTACATATTATCATTTCATCTTTCATCGTAATGTGCCTTGATCCCATGGATACAAGGTATGTAGGCAGTCTAGGATACGAAGGACATTTCTAGTACTCAAACACATACGATTCATCATTCTTCACCCATCTCAATCCATTGACATTCCATTTTTCAAGTCTTCCATTTATCAAAATCCATTCACCTCAACTTGACTAACTCAAGCAGAAAAACAACAAACAAATGCATCCTTTCAAAGCAAAAGTCCTTAACAAGATTATAAGAGGATAGTACAAAGAGGATGAACTCTTGATAACAATGATGTCATGATGCAATATGTATCCAATTATGATCACCATTATGTTCTATAAACAAATCTCATTCACAAAAGCCTTCAAGAATATAAGTATTATCATAGACCAAACAAGCAAGCATCTGCACTACATTACAAACCCTAACTGATCCATTTTATGTAATGTCTTTGTACATATTGAAACCATAATTCAAATTTTAAACTTTTAACCTCTGCAGACTTAACAAGAGACCAAAACATTTATACCTTAAAAGAATGATGTTTATCTCCATATATATAAACACTCATGTGCTTCTTCATTAGCCTTTTGAGCAATCATATGTCACAAAGAGCTTAATCTCTCACTTTTTTGATGAAAACAGACAAACAATTCCCCTGAGACCATTTGTATTGAAAACTTTCAATGCCCTCACCATATTTTGCAATTAACACATGGATGTGTAGGTATGACTCTTCTCAAACTGAATCACCAATCCTTTTCACCAAAAACATCTCATTACACTTTCTATTAATTTTGTTGGCTCTTATATTTCGTTGGTAAAACTATCTGCAAGGAAGTTATGAAAGTGCCCGTCAACTTCCACCACAGAAGATGAACCGTTGCAATTTGAACAACTTTGAACACTGACCATTCGATTTTAGATCTTGCATCTTTTACCTTTTAAATCTTAACCACTGGTTTTTATTTTGGGAGCTCAACTAACCAGGTAGGCCGGTGACTTCACAAAGGGGATGGTAATGGCATGTAGAGGTGACCCTTTAGTAGGTGAATTTTAAGTGAACAACTTATAATCAAAGGTCAATCTAAAATTAAAACAAAAAAGGCACATATAGTAATGACGGGTAACTTAGAGTCCAACAAAGATTTTTAAGGCTTCAAGAGTGGACTTTGAGAATTAGTTTAAGAGCCTAAAAACCTTAAAGAGAGAAGTAACCTAAATTTATCCAAGACCTAAAAGGACTTAAGAAATACCTTCTCAAGGAGCAACCTTAACAAATAGGGCTTGGTGTTTGGAATTTGAAATAGGACCTAGGATTAGGTATGAGGACCTTAGGGTACAAAGTGCAACACCTAGAGTTTAGAAGACACTTAGATACAAGAATTATAGGAAAATTGAGAACACATAGACATAGATGCTTTTAGAGGATAAGCATTAGAAAGAACCTGTTAAGCTCCAACATCTTCTTGACTTGACTTCTAACAATATCCATGCAGAACCTAATTGATGGAGCTCGGAGTATCGCACTTCCCGAATTAGCTGAGCTAGAAATGCTAGATGAAAAGCACCTTGCCACACTTAATCATCTCCATGTCTATCAACTACAAAAAGAAGATCAAAGAAAGACGGTTTGAAGTTGGTGATCTTGTCTTAAAAGAAAATCAGAGAAATCAAACAGATCGAGAAAAGAAGGGCAAGTTTGAGCCTAATTGGATAGGTCCCTTTGTTATCACAATAGTATATGGATCATGATCTTATACTCTAGCTACACTTGACGACATTCCTCTAGATGAGCCACTTAACAATGTTCATCTCAAGAAGTTCTTTGCCTAATCCTTAGAGTATCCATGTCAAAAAAAAAAAGTCCTATGGTGAAAACCAGGTAAACAGGCGCCTTAGATAAGTACCATAGTGAAAACTTGGCAAGCAAACACTATGTGTAGAGTCAGTATCCTTCATCTATTGAGTCTTGTTCATAATAAACTTCATCCATCCATCCATAATAAAACCATTGACCTTGTTTACATTTCCATCTCCCTGTCTAGAATAGCTTGGAAATTTGTCAATGTCCATCATCATCATCCCATGTCAATCAACCATTGTAACACCTCTACCACAATGGGGGCAACTCTTTCCTTAACCTAGGTCTCAGAATGGATCCTTTTTCGTGGTTCACAAACACTTCAAACCTTCAACAACAAAAACAAAAACACAAACACTTCAAACCTACAAATGCAAACAACCAAAATGAAAACACAAACACTTCAAAGAAATGCATCCTTACATTATCCTTTCAGTAGATGACACCCTTTAACAGACACATCGTTCCTACAATAACGTTGTTATCTACCCAACACTATCCTACATCAAACACAAGCTAGAACTACATATATTCTAATCTCAATCTTAAAGTACCTTGATCCCGTGGATACAGGGTATGTAGGCAGTCTAGAATATGAAGGACATATCAAGTACTCAGGTACATGAGATTTCATCATTTCAACCAACCCAAGCTTAAACACCTTGACCCTCTCATCAATCTACCCAGAACTACATATTATCATTTCATCTTTCATCGTAATGTGCCTTGATCCCATGGATACAAGGTATGTAGGCAGTTTGGGATACGAAGGACATTTCTAGTACTCAAGCACATACGATTCATCATTCTTCACCCATCTCAATCCATTGACATTCCATTTTTCAAGTCTTCCATATATCAAAATCCATTCACCTCAACTTGACTAACTCAAGCAACAAAACAACAAACAAATGCATCCTTTCAAAGCAAAAGTCCTTAACAAACCTGAAGCAAAGAAACCTACTTGCAGAGCTATATGTTGTCCTACATATCGATTGCCAACATCAGCTCCATCAACTTCAACCAAGCAATAGATCAACAAAACTTGTTTTATACAGGATGTTCCATGATCGACACCAGACTAAACATCTTATCCGACATGTTTTCATTTACTACAACCAAACATTATCCTTTCAAGAGATAACACCCTTTAACAGACACATCGTTCCTACAATAAGGTTATTATCTATCTTATCTGACCATCCTGAGAAACCTCTTTGGCAAGAGAATATGTTGACTGTATGTTTACTTTGTAAGTTAGTTAATTTGGTTTTTGGTTTATCTCTTTGTTCCTTTTTCATTACCTATTCAAGACTACCTTGATTTATCTATAATGTTGCTATGTTGCGATGCAGTACGGAATAGGGGCATAGTCATTGCTTTTGTGTGTTGTGTTTGAGGAATGATCGTTAGTATCTTTATTAGCAGCATATTTATCTTGTCTGTGTTACAACCTAACGTCTTACATATTAATATCCTTCTTGCATTTATGTATTGAAGTTTATTTTAAGACTATGGCTCATTCACATGTCAAACAAGATTTTATGATGTCTAAGGGATCTAAGTTCAAATTGCTTGCTTATAGAGTCAATGTCCACGCACTTGGATATCATAGCACCTTGGTCATTTCTACCTTGGTGGTGAACTATCCATGTGCTATATGAAAAATAAGGATTACTCTTTATAAACATTTTTGAAACCGTTGCAACAAGCTCCACCATTTACCCATTCCTGGCCTCGTATAGAATTTCAAGGAAAGATCGATCAACAGTCTTTTCTATCTTTCTTCTCTTCTATCTCCACCATCTTCTCTCTCTCATTCTGTGTGATGCATATTTGCAAAACCACAGGTTAGATATCACATGTCATACATCTATAAGCATCATCATACATCTATCAGTATCATCATCTATCTATAAGGGGATCAGCATACATCTATAGTATCATCATGTCAACATCATGTCATCATATATTATACATCTATGAGCATATAGCAACATCACATGAATACATAATCATAAGTACATGTCATCACATCCATAGCATATACAAGTGCATCACAAAAGCAAGGCATAAACATCAATGAGCATAAAATCAGTGTGTCATCATATATAATCATGTGTCTGGTCATCAAAATACAAAATGTCCATGTATACATCAAAGTGTACATCTAAATACATCAAAAGTACATATGTACAAACCAAAAGTACATCAGACGCACGCAGGCGTCAGTCACTATGTACAAAGTGTGTCAAATATACAATGTCCATCATGATACAAAAATGACATAATATCCAAAATACATGCTTTAGCTGGTCCTCCTCCCCTTGGTGGCACCAAGGGTCCTTTGACTAAAGACATTGACTGCCCTAATCTCCATGATGCAGATGCCTCTAACCTACTCCGCTCTCAATAGCTAGGTACTTGCTGAGCTTTTGACACTACCCCAACATAGAGATCCCTGTAATACTCGGCCTCTCTACCCGCTAACACTAGCTTTGTCTATACACAGATGAGCTCACTATATAGTGTCCTCTGGTCAGCGCCCAATGCATGACATGCCTCATCTCTCATCTGCCTAACCCTTTGCAAGGTGGCCTCTACTATCAAACACAGCTATACTATTGTGTCTCTCTCCAAAGTCAACTGGGCAATCTGCCCATCATCTATTGCTGGTGTCGGCATGACTTGTGCCACTGCCAACTCTCTTTGTGTTTTTGTTACTACTTGTGTTGTGTCTGAGCCTAGGCCTCGATCTATCTAGCCTCCACCCTCACTGCATCCCCCTCCATTCTCAATCTCACCATTTGGAGCTCTAGGTGAGTCCTCGATGCTATCTCCTCCTGTAGCAACCACTGTGTCTGTTGTAGCTCTATCTCTGCGACTGGATCCTCCCTACACTATCCTAGGAGACACCCTCTATCACCAAAGTCTTGATGGTATCCTTCTTAGATTTCTTGATTCCAATAAAGCAAAGGTTGCCTTAAGTGAAATACATGAAGGTGTCTATGGATCGCATTCCGCTGGACCTGGCCTTGTTAAGAAACTTCTACGAGTTGGATACTATTGGCCAACTATGGAGAAGGATGCACAATAATTTGTAAACAAATGCCTACAATGTTAAAAACATGGGGATCTAATACATGCACTAGCACATGAACTCTAGCCTATCACCACTCATTGGTCGTTCTTGCAGTGGGGCCTTGATCTCATAGGTAAAATCCATCCCGCCTCATCAAATGGCCACAAGTTTATTATCATCACCACTGAATACTTCACAAAGTGGGTGGAAGCAATACCAATGACTTATATTACTGGCAAGCAGATATCCAAGTTTATTCTAAACTATATCATTTGTAGTTATGGAGTTCCTCAAGCCATTGTCACTGATAATGGTCATCCCTTCAAGAACCAAGAGGTTAGAGATCTTTGCAACAAGTTCTATATCCAACATAGATTCTCTACACCTTACTATCCCCAAAGCATTGTTCAAGCCAAGGCTTCTAACAAAACAATCATCAATATCCTTAAAAAGACAATCAAATGAAGCCAGTCGTGATTGGTATTTACAACTTAATCCTGCATTATGGGCTTATAGAATACGTATCAGAACTCCCACTAGTGCTACACCTTATGCTCTGGTGTACGACACTAAAGCTATTTTACCTATTGGGATTGAGATCCCCTCACTGCGAGTATCTCTACAACATACTATCTCAGATGAAGAATATCGAGTATCCAAAGTCCATGATCTTGAACTATTAGATGAACGTCTCACAGCACTCAACCATCTTCAAGTATATCAAAATCACTTACGCCACACCTACAACAAGAAGATCAGAGAATGGTGATTTCAAGTTGGGGATCTGGTCCTTAAAGAAAATCAAAGGAATCAACAACACCGTGAGAAACAAGGCAAGTTTGAACCTAATTGGCTTGGTCCTTTTTTCATAACATCAGTCTATGGATCAAGTGCATACACTCTCCACACCTGAAGGTATTCCCTTGGATGAACCAGTTAACATCATTCACCTCAAGAATTTCTACCCATGAACCTCAACATATTTCAAAAAAAAAAATCCATCCAATAGTGAAAACTACCCTATGGCACTATGGATGACAAAAAATAGTACAAGATAAATAATTCGTCCTCTGGTGAAAACCTAGCAAACAGGCGCTATGTGTATAGGCCAGCTTCCATCATTTGCTTAGTTTGTTTGATCACAACTTTTCATAGCATTACCCACTATTTTACCTACATAACCCACATCATAATCCACTAATCCTTTTCCATCTATAATAAAAACCTTTCCACCTTAACTTTGTCATGCTAGCTTTTGTAGTTTGAACTTTGTCAGGGTTAAGATATCATTTGGCACCTTAGCATACTATCTGCATAAACACATCCATTGCAGCCTCTCCATAATAACATCATCCCACACTGGGGGCACTTGTTGAGCCTTATTTGGAAGTGGATACTCACAGCTCTAGCTCATAACACATTCAACGTCATAACACATCAAACATCCAACTTCAAACATGACAGTGAAAACAACAAAAATCCAACAAAAAAATCAAAACATCACAAAAACAATCCAAACAATAAAGTTGATCCTTTCACATCAACCATTAACACAATAAGCAAGAACTACATCACAACTCTATCATTAAATCCTTGATCCCGTGTATATAGGGTATGTAGGCAATCTAAGATGTGAAGGAAGCACTCTCATTTAGGCATAGACCATAGCCCTTCCCCCATCATCCATCTTCATCCTTCTTCTAATCATCCCTCGATCTTTCATCTCCCTTTATTCTATCTTTCATCACTTACATCATCAATAAACCCAGAACTACATATTCATCATGTCTCATCACCATCGTAACGTGCTTTGATCCCGTGGACACAGGGTATGTAGGCAGTCTGGAATAGGATGCAAGTATCCCATACTCATATCCATGCGATCAAGGTACATTAAGATTGAGATGACATTATGATATGTAGTTCTAGGAGATTTGATGAGATAGGATAAGATGAATTAATAGTGGATGATGTAGGATAGTGATAAAGTGTGAAGTGTTTAGATTGATGTTGTCATACCTTGAATAAGAATCCATTCCTAGATCTAGGTTAAGGAAAAAGTTGCCCCCATTTAGGTATAGGTTTTATTATGAATGTCAATGGATGAACTGACAATGGGTGTACTGACTTGAGAGGAATTGACATAGGATGAACTGACTTAGGATAATGCTAATGGATGAACTGACACTGGATGGACTGACACTAGATGATGCTAAAGGATAACTAACACCGACAATTTCCAACCCATGATAGATGGTAAAATGGAAATGCTAAGTCAATATGGATGGATGCATGGAGATTTATTATGGATTGATATGGATGAGATGGATGCAATACTTAATCGATGGTGGATGTTGACTCTATGCATAATGCCTGTTTACCTGATTTTCACTATGCTACTTATCCAAGGCACCTATTTACCAGATTTTTACCACAAGATGGATTTATTATTTTTTTGGATTTTTCTTTTTTTATTATTTTTTGTATTTTTTATTTTTTTGTATTTTGCATTTTTAATTTTTTGGTTTTTTTTTTAATTTTTTAAGGATACTCTAAGGATCAAGCATAAAATATCTTGAGATGAACACTATTGATGGGTTCATCCAAGCGAATGCCTGCAGGTGTTGACAAAGTGTAAGCTCCTCACCCATAGACTGCAGTGATAACAAAACGTCCCAACCAATTAGGCTCAAACTTATCCTTCTTGTCTCTATCTAATTGGTTCCTCTAATTTTCTTGAAGCACAAGATCACCTATCTGAAACCTTCTCTCCTTGATCTTCTTATTATAGTTACGATGGAGGTGATTTTGATAAACATGAAGCTTTAGTGCTTTTTGATGCTTCTCATCAAGTAACTCAAGCAAAGCTAATCTAGAAATATGATACTCCTCTCCATCTAGAAATATGATACTCCTCTCCATCAATCAGGTACTGCATAGATACTCTTAGAGATGGGATATCAACCTTAATGGGTAAAATAGCTTCAGTGCCATAGACTAAGCTAAAGGGTGTCACACCACTTGGTGTTCTGATACTAGTGCGATAGGCCCATAAGGTGGGGTTGAGTTGCAGATGCCAATCACGACCAGCTTCATGGACCATTTTCTTTAGGATTTTGAGTATGGTTTTGTTTGAAGCCTAGGCTTGGTCATTTGATTGAGGATAATATGGAGTGGAAAAGCTATGTTTGATAGTGTATTGTGTGCATAAGGTTGTTGCAAGTATGTGCCTAACCGGTGTTGTCATTGATGTCAACATATCTGTGTTGTCATCAGTGTCAACTATGCTCTTATTTTGATGCTTACTTGTAATGAGTTAGATTTTGTAATATAATGAATAAGTATTCTTGATACTAATTTTCCAAGTGCTTTTGAGGAAATTTGCCCCTCCAATGGAAACAATGTGTTGAAGAGTACCTCTGTTTACTGAAGAATAGTCCAGTAGATTGCTCTGCATTTCTTGGAGGTTAAATATCTTTGTTTGTGGATTGGAAGTTATTTAGAGGCATGTATAAAGATTCTATGTTCCAAGTTTGAGCCTCTAGTATGAAGATTTGAGTGAGTTATGTTCACCAGAGTGAAAACTATTCTTTCTATACATTTGGTGATGACAAGGAGAATGTATTCTGCTTCGCATTCCTCTACATTTACGTCTTTTGGTCTATAGTTCTGGAATAAAGTTTGTAATTTTGTTATGTGCCTTCAACTATGATGGTTCATGATTTGGTGTCCGCAAGCAACCTTTTTCTTATGGTAGTGGCTCATAGTTATATTAATGTGCTCCAATTTGAAGAATCTTATGAATAATGTGGTTGTGCATGTCTCCTAATCATGTTCCTATCTTGTGATTAGTCTGTGAAGATTAATTTGGATTGTAGAGGAATATTGTTCCAAGAAGACTTAGTGCTAATACCAATCTTGGCCGACTTAGTTGTTTTCACTACTTACGGAGATACATTGAAGATTGTGGAATTATGTCGTGGTGTGGAAGATTACATTTGAGTCCCAGCTAAGGCATAACATGATCCACATACATCTTTACCTTAGCAAATTTAGTTTAGGTCCAAACCTATTTCTATGTATGTTTGTAATGTCAACCTTGATGTACATTCTAAGGTTGATGAATTGTATAAAAACATGTATTGTAGTTGCAAAAAAGATGTCCTTGAGTGAAAATGTGAAGATAAGTGAAAAGGTGTAAGAAAAGTCGAGTTGATGGAACTAAACTCAGGCATGGAGTAGATGTTGTCAAATCAATTCACCAACCCTTGACAGTGAGCCCTAACTTTTGTAGTGAGCATTTTGGACATTGAGCCCTAAGGTAGTCAGCCTCTATTTTTTTGTATTTCTATAACATATTTATTTTTGTGGGCTAACACCCACCATGTTTTTTCCCTTATGGGCTTTTCCACGTAAAAATCTGGTGTCTCATGTGTTGATTATGTTATTGTGTTAAATTTCTTATTTCATGCATTCATGATTAAATCTGAATAACAATGAACAAGTGTTTAATGTGTTAATGTTTATACGTGGTCAAAGTTTTGGAGACAACTGATCCACTCCCCCCTCTCAGTTGTCTGGTGCATTTCAACAATTGGTATCAGAAAAGGTATAGATATATGATTGGAGGACTACTTTATCTAACTCAGACAAGACCTGATATAATGCATGCAGTATGTCTTGTGGCAAGATTTCAAGAAGATCCTAGAGTCACATGTGATGGCATTCAAGAGAATCTTGAGGCATTTGAAAGGCACATCAGATCATGGCTTATGGTATTAAAGGATAATGATTTTACTCTCAATGCTTATACAGATGTAGATTAGGTCAAAGATGTTGATGACAGAAAAAGTAAAAGTGGAGGTGCTTTCTTCTTGGGAAATAGATTGGTTTCATGGTTGAGCAAGAAGCAAGATTCAATCTCCTTGTCTACTGCAGAAGCAAAGTATATTGTAATAGCATGTTGTTGCACTCAATTGTCATGGATGAAGAAAACATTGAAGGACATAAGAGTTGTGTATGAAGATCCAATTGCAATCTTTTGTGACAATACAAGTGCTATAACCATTTCAAAGAATTCAATGATGCACTCAAGAACAAAGCATATATCAATAAGATATCACTTTTTGAGAGAAAAGGTGACAAAGAATATATCATGTCATTCACCTCCACACTTGAAACAAGTACCTCTGAATGTTCTCTTATCAAATCCTCTTCCTTCTCTCCTGTATCCTTCATTCCGGTATGCACTATGGTTTCCTCTCCTATTAATTTTTTTGTCATCTCTCCGGTAAGCATTGTTATCTCTGTCATCCTTCTTCAATAGGGTATCAAACTTATTCTACTCTGGATATGCTCTATCTCCTCCAGAAAAGGTCCCACCTCTTTGAAATTTACAACCTCTGCCTCTCTGTCTTTGATCATGCCTCTTATTCAGCTTCTCTTCAACTTTTAGTGCAAATTGATATGCTCCTTCCAAAGATGTCATTCTTACCAAGCTTAGTTCTTCTCAAATATTCAACCTCAGTCCATTGATGTATCTAGCCACTTTCTCCTTGCTTGCTTCACTATGCCCTGTTGTTATGATCATTATATGAAATTCTTCAGTGTACTCCTTCACAGATTTATCCTTGAATAAATCTTAGGTTTTGTAATCTTTTCAATAGATCCAACTCATAGTCAGCAGGTATGAATTGATTCTTCTACTTTGTCACCATCATGTCCCATCTTGTAATCTTTTCTTTCCATTTTCTATTTCTTTCCAACTTAACTTCTTTCCACCATATAGCAGCATGTCATTTATCCAGTCAATAAACTCTTCAAGGTTTCTTAAATAATGAAAACATTCTTGTTTTCAACATTCACCCTACTCAGTCAATGTTTACTTGGTTTACCTATTGGCAAGCTTAAAATCATTTCATAATAAAAAGAAAAAAGCTCTTATCATAATACCTTTTTAAAGATTTATAAAGACTCATAGAGTTGAACACCTCTAAATTGTCCTCTGGAATTCTTTAATAAAGTCGAATATAAAACATAACTACCACTTATATAGTCAGCATTAACCTCATATAAAACCACTAGCTTATAACAGAGCTAGGGTAGATTCTTATGTCAAAGGATATGTCAAGATTTACTTCAATGTGAAGACAAGATTGAAGTCTCAGTTGTCATAACATCATTACTATGATAGTGTATGATTAGTATTCTGTTACTCTCCTCGAAGAGTTATCATGTTCACATAACATGTATATTTATCGATTGCCATTCGATTCTTATTATCTTTTCTATTGAGTTGGCAAAATAAGGTGTTGAGTGCAGCAACATGACCCATTTTATCTTGGGTTTACTGTGTTTAAAGTAATCATGGTTGCGGTCATCATAAATAATGATGTAGACTATTTAACAGGTCAATACCACCATTATTCATTCATTACAAAATGTTGTCCTATTGGACTCATAAGCATATACATATTTGCAATAGCTAAGAACTTGGAATCAAAAATATATAAGACATCATTAAAGATGTATGGCACATAGTGCATGGCACATAGGAACAGCTTAACCTATGGTTGCTCATGCATGCAAACCCACATAGGGTTTTTGGCCTCAAGCTTGCCAAGCACCTCAAAGACCAATACTTTCAAGGTATCATGAATTATATTTCATTGTGGGGCTCCAATAGCCTTTAACTACTCTTAATATTCAATATTATGCGTAAATAGGTATATATAGTCTCAGCATTGTGCACAAAAAGCAATGCATTTCTTAATCTTTATAGTCGGTAGTACTAACATTACTATCATACAAAAGGGGATTGTATTGTATTGCAAGCTATACATTATATGAGCCAAGGGATCTAAATAAAAGATACTTGAATATATATATATATATCACAGAGAGTTAAAGATGTAGCTCACAAAGCTCTAACTCTTCCATCTACTCTAGTCCTTCTCCCAACTGTGATTCTCTACAACTAGAGAATGTCGCTCCTAGTGTTCGCCACCCGTACACCTAATTCCCTCCCAAGACTATCCTAGCAAAGAATAACAAAACCCATACTCACTTGACTCCACTCCACCTCCCAAGATACCCAAGATGGCATTCATAACTAACCAAAGCATTTTCTTTGCATGCCATTTGGGCTAGCCGCCTAGCAGGATCTTTGATCCATGCTGCCCACTCAACCAATCCTCTCTCCTTTCCCACTCCTCGTGGGTTTAAGGATATCGATGAGGTAGGAAAAGATAAGATAAGATACTTATTCACATAGTCAAGAGTTAGTAATATTGACCTCTAAAGAGGTCCGCATTTAAATTTATAAACACCCTTGACTAATAACATGGGTCGAAGAACTGTTATAATATTCAACATCATCATAGAGATGAAAGCTAAAGATATCACACTAAAATCTTAGGCCAATCGGGGTCGAGTAATACTCCCCCATCATTGACGGTAATTTTTAGTCAATGACTACAAAATAAGAAATAATATCCCTATTTAAGAATAGGGTAATGAGAGATCTCATCAACTCATAACTCGACTATCATACAACTTGAGATGTTATTCCAAGAATGTCATCTAGTCATTAAAGCACCATCAATAAAATGACTCACTAGGATAGAATTACAAAAGAAGGAAGACATGACTCATGACAATTTACAAGGGATTCAGAAGGACATGGGAACCAATACTTAGATGACTAATCAACCTTGTTTTCTTGACATCTAACCATTCCTCCAAGATGATACCCTCCTTCCTTCTTCAAAGGTCATTAACTTTTCCTGTTCACACTCAGAACCACAATATCATGATCAATGCATCATTATCATATCTCATAATATAAAGTAATTAATGTAGTTGGTTGTTGGGGAGAATGTTTATGTAGGGATTTGATATTGTTGGGAAGAACGTCTTTGGTGTATTTCATTGAGGAATATTTTTAAAATCTTTAGATAAAAGGTTTGCTTTTTTTGTTATCATTTGAATTTGAATGAAATTACTAGAATGGATATCTAGTAGTTTTCGATATTAAAGTTAAAGGAGGTTAATTATTGTCAGAAAGCAACTCTACGTACATGGTTCATACCAACAACCTACTCAATACCTTAGGCTTGTTGTGTACACCCCTCTCAAGAGTCATTACTTACTATTGTTGTACTCTGATAAATTATGTATCTTTTTTACTAGACTCTGTAATCCCAGTTGTACTTTTGGGAGTTTAGGCAATTCTAATTTCTATTTATTACCCAAGTGTGTATTTAATCTAAAATCTAATTTTATGCATTCCCCAAACCGTATATGAAATTTGGTACATCCTCAGTCCTCCAAACAACCTAAAGCGTGAAATTACACAACACTTCTATTTATGTGTTAAATACCCACTATTCAAAAGCATTAAAGCTATGGTTTGTTCAAATTTTCTTCCCATGTTTTTCTTGCCTGGTCATAAGCATTAAAACTTCCTCCTAAACTTCTATAGATTTTTGCATCCGTGTCAATATGTATTCAGATCGATCCTAAATTGTTCATATCTTGTTTCATGAATTTTGTGGCAGGCCCTATGGCACGCTTATCTATTCTCCCTTTTTATCCTGTGTTCTCTCTAGCAGTAGCCAAATTGGTGTGCTCAACATCACCCTCAATGGTGTGCTCATCCAACTCTTCCTTTTCCTTTACACCATTGCTTGTGTGTTTTCTGCTTATCTATCATGTGTTTTTCTTCATTCTACGGTATCTTTCTTGACATTCTCGAGCTTGTTTTTGTCTCCCTTCCCTACTCATTTCCATTACAATTAATATGTCGCGAATTCAATTATTCCTTTGTTATTTCCTTTTATCAAGGGTGTTTTAATTTTGGTACTACATTAATCCTTATGTATCCCGTGGTACTACCTATGATTTAAGCTTGCTTATAAAAATTAACAATTGCTTTGAAATCAACAATTCTTCCGTCATGAACAGAGAGCCAATTTCTTTTCCAAAACCAGGGCAAAAATACTCAAAATCCAAGCCAACATAGTGTGGTTCCAATCAAATTCACAAGTAAAGTCATTCCATTGAATCCCTCTATTAATTTGCCAATAATATTATTCCTCAGTTGTAAATTATCTCTTTAAGCTTCAACTAGCTTCCTGACAACCAAACCATTGTCCTAATGCTCTTATATTCTAGTCATGATATAACTTTATCTTCATAAAGTTATGATACATTTCCTCGACTTACCTTAACCTTACATCTAATCTACCTATCTAAGATGTTGATTCCTTCACATGTACTTGTTTGTTCAAAAAAAATAGTTCCTATATCTAAAATTTAACACATGCACAAGTTTTGAGAGCATTAAATGATATTTTGAACAAGCAATTTATTATGATATTTTATTTCAGGGTTTAACTGCATAGTTTTGAGTCAAACACATGACCCATATTTCATGAGTAGTGGTTCACATGAAACCATATCTCATGTTAATGAATGGTCCACTTAGCACTCATTGTGTCTAGGTGATGCTCACAGGGGTGAAGCGTCGGGACTTCCCGGGAGGTCACCCATCCCAGTACTACTCCCACTCAACTGCACTTAACGATGGAGTTTCCCCCAATATCAATCCCAGTTACCTTGCTACCCCATTTGCAAAACCTTCAGCAAATGTTGTGCCTTATGAACCATTCATTATAGTTTGAATCAGAGAGAAGTTTAATCAAAGTGAAGTTTGATTCAGAGTGAAGTTTGAATCAGAGTCAAGTTTCAATCAAACTGAAGTTTTAATCAAAGTGAAATTCAGTGAAATTTGAATGAGGGCAAATTTTGAATTAGAGAAAAGTTTGAATCAAAGTTCAAATTGTATCAAAGTGAAGTTTGATTAACAGCGAAAGTTGAATCAAGGCAAAGTTTGAAATAGACCAAAGTTTAGCAAAGTTTGAATCACAGAGAAATTTGAATCAAATTGAAGTTTCAATCAAAGTGAAATTTGAATCAGAGCGTAGTTTGATTTAGAGTGAAATTTGATTCAGAGAGAAGTTTAATCAGTGCGAAGTTTAAATCAGAGGGAAGTTTGAATCAAAGCAAAGTTTAGCGAAGTTTGAGTGAGAGAGAAGTTTGAATCAAAGAAAAGTTTGAATCATAGCGAAGTTTGTATGAAAATGAAGTTTGATTAAGAGCAAAATTTGAATCAAGGTGAAGTTTGAATTAGAGCGAAGTTTAGCAAAGTTTGAATCAGAGTTAAGTTTGAATCAAACAGAAGCTTGAAGTTTAGCGATGTTTGAATCAGAGCAAAGTTTGAATCAGAGGGAACTTTGAATCAAAGGGAAGTTTAGTGAAGTTTGAATCAAAGTGAAGTTTGGTGAAGTTTGAATCAGACTGAAGTTTAGCTAAGTTTGAATCAAAGCAAAGTTTGAATCAGAGCAAAGTTTCAATTAGAGTGAAGTTTAACTAAGTTCGAATCGGAGCCAAGTTTGAATCAGAACAAAGTTTAAATCAGAGCAAAGTTTAGGGAACTTTAAATCAGAGTGAAGTTTGAATCAAAGTAAAGTTTGAATCAAAGCAAAGTTTGAATCAAAAAGAACTTTGAATTAGAGAGAATTTTGAAGAAAAGCAAAGTTTAGCAAAGTTTGAATCAGAGCAATGCTTGAATCAGAGTGAAGTTTTGTATCAAAGAGAAGTTTGAATTAGAGAGAAATTTGAATCAAGGCGACATTTGAATCAGACTGAAGTTTGAATCAGAGTGAAGTTTGAAGTTTAGCAAAGTTTTAATCAGAGCAAAGTTTAGTGAAGTTTGAATCAAAGCAAAGTTTTGATCAGAGTGAAGTTTAGTGAAGCTTGAATAAGAGAAATGTTTGAATCAAAGTGAAGTTTGAATCATAGAGAAGTTTGAATCAAAGTGAAGTTTGAAACAGAGCATAGTTTGATTCAGAGCGAAGATTGAATCAAAGAAAAATTTAATCAGAGCGAAGTTTGATTCAGAGAAAAGTTTCAATCAGAGGGAAGTTTCAGTCAAAGTGAAGTTTGAATCAAAGCACAGTTAGCGAAGTTTGAATGAGAGCGAAGTTTTAATCATAGCGAAGTTTGTATCAAAATGAAGTTTAATTAAGAGAGAAGTTTTAATCAAGCTGAAGTTTGAATTAGAGCGAAGTTTAGCAAAGTTTGAATCAGAGTGAAGTTTGTATCAGATAGAAGTTTGAAGTTTAGTAATGTTTGAATCAGAGTAAGATTTGAATCAGAGGCAACTTTGAATCAAAGGAAAGTTTAGTGAAGATTGAATCAAAGTAAAGTTTAGTGAAGTTTCAATCAAAGAGAAGTTTGAATCAAACCGATGTTTAATGAACTTTGAATCACAGTGAAGTTTAGTGAAGTTTGAATAAGAGTGAAGTTTAAACCAAAGTGAAGTTTGAAGTTTAGAAAAGTTTGAATCAAAGCAAAGTTTGAAGCAGAGTGAAGATTGAAGTTTAGCAAAGTTTGAATTAGAGCAAACTTTGAATCAAAGTGAAGTTTAGCAATGTTTGAATTAGAGTGAAGTTTAAATCAGAGTGAAGTTTAGTGAAGTTTCCATTGAAGTGATTATAAATTTAACAAAGTTTGAATCAGAATGAAGTTTAGTGAAGTTTAGATTAGTGCGAAGCATGAATCAAAACAAATTTTGAATCAAAGAGAAGTTTGAAGTTTAGCGAAGTTTAGTGAAGTTTAGTGAAGTTTCAATTAGAGTGAAGTTTCCATTGAAGTGATTAGAAATTTAACAAAGTTTGAATCAAAGTGAAGTTTAGTGAAGTTTAGATCAGTGTGAAGCATGAATCAAAACAAATTTTGAATCAGAGTGAAGTTTGTATCAAAATAAAGTTTGATTCAAAGAGAAGTTTTAATCAAGTTGAAGTTTGAATCAGAGCGAAGTTTAGCAAAGTTTGAATCAGAGTGAAGTTTGTATCAGAGAGAAGTTTGAAGTTTAGTGATGTTTGAATCAGAGCAAGGTTTGAATCAGAGGCAACTTTGAATCAAAGGAAAGTTTAGCAAAGATTAAATCAAAGTAAAGTTTAGTGAAGGTTCAATCAAAGCGAAGTTTGAATCAGACCGATGTTTAAGGAACTTTGAATCACAGTGAAGTTTAGTGAAGTTTAAACCAAAGTGAAGTTTGAAGTTTAGAAAAGTTTGAATCAAAGTAAAGTTTGAATCAGAGTGAAGATTGAAGTTTAGCAAAGTTTGAATTAGAGCAAACTTTGAATCAAAGTGAATTTTAGCAATGTTTGAATCAGAGCAAAGTTTAAATCAGAGCGAAGTTTAGTGAAGTTTCAATTAGAGTGAAGTTTCCATTGAAGTGATTAGAAATTTAACAAAGTTTGAATCAGAGTGATGTTTAGTGAAGTTTAGATCAGTGTGAAGCATGAATCAAAACAAATTTTGAATCAGAGTGAAGTTTGAATTTCACTCAATTGAAGTTTGGATAAGAGCAAAGTTCAAATCAAAGTGAACTTTGAATCAAAGTGAACTTTGAATCAAAGTGAACTTTGAATCAAAGTGAAATTTGAATTTTGCTCAATTGATGTTTGAATCAAAGAAAAGTTTAAATCAGATTGAATATTGAATCAAAGCGAAGTTTAGTGAAGTTTGAATCATAGTGAAGTTAGAATCACAGCGAAGTTTGAATCAGACTGAAGTTTGAATCGAAGTCAAGTTTGAATCAGATCAAAGTTTGAATCAAAACAAACTTTGATTTAGAGTGAAGTTTGAATCAGAGAGAAGTTTAATCAGAGCAAAGTTTGAATCAGAGCAAAGTTTTAATCAAACTGAAGTTTTAATCAAAGTGAAATTCAGTGAAGTTTGAATGAGGGTGAAGTCTGAATCAGAAAAAAGTATGAATCAAAGTTCAGTTTGTATCAAAGTGAAGTTTTATTAAGAGTGATGTTTGAATCATGGGGAAGTTTGAATCAGAGCAAAGTTTAGCAATGTTTGAATCAGAGTGAAGTTTGAATTAGACATAAGTTTGAATCAAAGCGAAGTTTGAATCAAACCGAAGTTTGAATTAGAGTGAAATTTAATTAGAGCAAAGTTTGATTAAGACTGAAGTTTGAATCAAAGGGAAGTTTGAAACAAACTGAAGTTTCATTGAGAGTGATGTTTGAATCATAGTGAAGTTTGTATCAAAATGATGTTTGATTAAGAGTGAAGTTGGAATCAAGGTGAAGTTTGAATTAGAGCAAAGTTTAGAAAAGTTTGAATTAGAGAGAAGTTTGAAGTTTAGCAATGTTTGGATCAGAGCAAGGTTTGAATCAGAGGCAACTTTGAATCAAAGGGAAGTTTAGCGAAGATTTAATCAAAGTGAAGTTTAGTGAAGTTTGAATCAAACCGATGTTTAGTGAAGTTTGAATCATAGTGAAGTTTAGTGAAGTTTAATGAAGTTTGAATCAGAGTGAAGTTTGAATAAGAGTGAAGTTTGAATCAGAGTGAAATTTGAAGTATAGCAAAGTTTTAATCACAGCGAAGATTGAAGTTTAGCAAATCTTGAATCAAAGTGAAGTTTAAATCAGAGTGATTAAAAGTAAAGTCATGTTGAACATTTAGAGTTCCATAGGGCTATGGTTTGTTCAAATTTTTCTTCCCATGTTTTTCTTGCCTGGACATAAGCATTAAAAATTCCTCCTAAACTTCTATAGATTTTTGTAGCCATGTCAGTATGTATTCAGATCGATCCTGAATTGTTCATATCTTTTTTCATGAATTTTGTGGCAGGCCCTATGGCAGGCTTATATATTCTCCCTTTTTGTCCTGTGTTCTCTCTAGTGGCAGCCAAATTGGCGTGCTCAACATCACCCTCAATGGCGTGCTCATCCAACTCTTCCCTTTCCTTTGCACCATTGCTTGTGTATTTTCTACTTATCTCTCATCTCATTTTCTTCATTCTATGGTATCTTTCTTGACGTTCTTGAGCTTATTTTTGTCTACCTTCCCTACTCATTTCCATTCCAGTTAATATTTCATGAATTCAATTATTCCTTTGTTATGCCCTTTTATCATGGGTGTTTTAATTTTGGTACTACATTAATCCTTATATATCCCGTGGTACTACCTATGATTTAAGCTTGCTTATTAAAATTAACAGTTGCTTCAAAATCAACAATTCTTCCGTCAAGAATAGAGATCCAATTTCTTTTCCAAAACCAAGGCAAAAATACTCAAAATCTAAGCCAACATAGTGTGGTTCCAATCAAATTCACAATTAAAGTCAATCCATCGAATCCCTCTATCAATTTGCCAATAATATTATTCCTCAATTGTAAATTCTTTCTTTAAGCTTCCACTAGCTTCCTCATAACCAAACCATTGTCCTGATGCTCTTATATTCTAGTCATGATGTAACTTTATCTTCATAAAGTTATGATACATTTCCTCGACTTACCTTAACCGTGCATCTGATCTACCTATCTAAGATGTTGATTCCATCACAAGTACTACTACCACTCTAGCAAGCTTAACCATGGAGTTTCCCCCAAGATCAACCCCACTTAGCTTGCTACCCCATTTGCAAAACCTTCAGTAAGTGTTGTGCCTTATGAACCATTCATTATAGTTTCAATCAGAGAGAAGTTTAATCAGAGTGAAGGTTGATTTAGAGAGAAGTTTGAATTAGAGAAAAGTTTGAATCAGAGTTCAGTTTGTATCAAAATGAAGTTTCATTAAGAGTGAAGTTTGCATCAAGGCGAAGTTTGAATCAAAGCAAAGTTTAGCAAAGTTTGAATCAAAGTGAAGTTTGAATCAAAGAAAAATTTGAATCAGAGTGCAGTTTGATTTAGAGTAAAGTTTGATTTAGAGAGAAGTTTAATCAGTGCGTAACTTGAATTAGAGTGAAGTTTGAATCAGAGTGATGTTTGAATCAAAGTGAAGTTTAGCAAAGTTTGAATGAGAGAGAAGTTTGAATCAAAGAAAAGTTTGAATCATACCGAAGTTTGTATCAAAATGAAGTTTCATTAAGACCGAAGTTTAAATCAAGGTGAAGTTTGAATCAGAGTGAAGTTTAGCAATGTTTGAATCAGAGAGAAGATTGAAGTTTAGCGATGTTTTAATAGAGCAAAGTTTGAATCAGAGGGAACTTTGAATAGGAGGGAAGTTTAGCAAAGTTTGAATCAAAGTGAAGTTTAGTGAAGTTTGAATCAAAGCAAAGTTTGAATAAGAGGAAACTTCAAATCAGAGCAAAGTTTGAATCAAAGCAAAGTTTGAATCAGAACGAAGTTTGAATTAGAGTGAAGTTTAGCTAAATTTGAATTGGAGCCAAGTTTGAATCAGAACAAAGTTTAAATCAAAGTGAAGTTTAGGGAAGTTTGAATAAGAGTGAAGTTTAGCGAACTTTAAATCAGAGTGAAGTTTGAATCAAAGCAAAGTTTGAGTTTAATCAAAGTGAAGTTTGAATTAAAGAGAACTTTGAATAAGAGTGAAGTTTAGCGAAGTTTCAATCAGAGGAAAGTTTGAATCAGAGCGAAGTTTTGTATCAAAGAGAAGTTTGAATTAGAGTGAAGTTTGAATGAAAGCAAAGTTTGAATCAAGGTGACATTTGAATCAGAGTGAAATTTGAATTAGAGCAAAGTTTAGCGACATTTGAATCAGAGTGAAATTTTAATCAGAGTGAAGTTTAGCGACGTTTGAATTAGAGTGAAGTTTGAAGTTTAGCAAATTTTTAATTAGAGAAAAGTTTAGCAAAGTTTGAATCATAACAAAGTTTGGATCAGAGTGAAGTTTAGTGAAGCTTGAATAAGAGAAATGTTTGAATCAGAGCGAAGTTTGAATCAGAGTCAAGTTTGAACCAGATCGAAGTTTGAATCAGCGTGAAGTTTGAATCAGAACGAAGTTTGATTTAGAGTGAAGTTTCAATCAGAGAGAAGTTTAATCAAAGCAAAGTTTCATTCAGAGTGAAGTTTGAATCAAAGATAAGTTTTAATCAATGTGAAATTTAGAAGTTTGAATGAGGGCGAATTTGAATCAGAAAAAAGTTTGAATTAGAGTTCAGTTTGTATCAAAATGAAGTTTGATTAAGAGTGAAGTTTGAATCAAGGCGAAGTTTGAATCAGAGCAAAGTTTAGCAAAGTTTGAATCAGAGTGTAGTTTGAATCAGAGTGAAGTTTGAATCAAAGCGAAGTTTTAATCAGAGCGTAGTTGGATTCAGAGTGAAGTTTGAATCAGAGCGAAATTTAATCAGAGCAAAATTTGAATCAAAGAGAAGTTTGAGTAAAAGTGAGGTTTGAATCAAAGAGACGTTTACCAAAGTTTGAATGAGAGTGAAGTTTGAATCATAGTGAAGTTTGTATCAAAATGAAGTTTGTATCAAAACGAAGTTTGATTAAAAGTGAAGTTTGAATCAACGTGAAGTTTGAATCAGAGAGAAGTTTAGTAAAGTTTGAATCAGAGTGAAGTTTGAATTAGAGAGAAGGTTGAATTTTCGTGATGTTTGAATCATAGCAAGGTTTGAATCAAAGGCAACTTTGAATCAAAGGGAAGTTTAGCGAAGATTGAATCAAAATAAAGTTTAGTGAAGTTTGAATCAAAGCAAAGTTTGAATGAGACCGATGTTTAGCGAAGTTTGAATCACAGTGAAGTTTAAATCAGAGTGAAGTTTAGTGAAGTTTGAATAAGAGTGAAGTTTCAACCAAAGTGAAGTTTGAAGTTTAGAAAAGTTTGAATCAAAGCAAAGTTTGAATCAAAGTGAAGATTGAAGTTTAGCAGAGTTTGAATCAGAGTGAACTTTGAATCAGAGTGAAGTTTACGAATGTTTGAATCAGAGTGAAATTTAAATCAGAGTGAAGTTTAGTGAAGTTTCAATTAGAGTGAAGTTTGAATTGAAGTGATTTGAAATTTAACAAAGTCTGAATCAGAGTGAAGTTTAGTGAAGTTCAGATCAGAGTGAATCTTGAATCAAAGCAAATTTTGAATAGGAGTGAAGTATGAATTTCACTCAATTGATGTTTGAATCAGAGCAAAGTTTGGATTAGAGCGAAGTTTGAATCAAAGTGAACTTTGAATCAAAGAAAATTTTGAATTTTGCTAAATTGATGTTTGAATCAAAGCAAAGTTTAAATCAAAGTGAATATTAAATCAGAGCAAAATTTAGCAAAGTTGAATCAGAGCAAAGTTAGAATCAATGCTATGTTTCAATTAGAGTGAAGTTTGAATTAGAGATAACTTTGAAACAGAGCGAAGTTTGAATTTCGCTCAATTATCAATACAGTGAAGTTTAGCGAAGTTTGAATCAAAGCAAAGTTAGAATCAGAATCAAGGTTGAATCAAAGTCAAGTTCGAATCATATCGAAGTTTGAATCGGCACGATGTTTGAATCAGAACAAACTTTCATTCAGAGTGGAGTTCAAATCAGAGAGAAGTTTAATCAAAGCGAAGTTTGAATCAAAGCAAAGTTTGAATCAAAGTGAAGTTTTAATCAAAGTGAAATGCAGTGCAATTTGAATGAGGTCAAAGTTTGAATTAGAAAAAAGTTTGAGTCAGAGTTCAGTTTGTATCGAAGCAAGGTTTGATTAAGAGAGAAGTTTGAATCAAGGGGAAGTTTCAATTAGAGCAAAGTTTAGCAATGTTTGAATCAGAGTGACGTTTGAATCAGACGGAAGTTTGAATCAAAGTGAAGTTTGAATCAGAGCAAAGTTTGAATCATAGTGAAATTTAATCAAAGGGAAGTTTGAATCAGAGGGAAGTTTGAATCAGTGTAAAGTTTGAATCAAAGCGAAGTTTGAATGAGAGTGAAGTTTGAATCATAGCGAAGTTTGTATCAAAATGTAGTTTGATTAAGAGTGAAGTTTGAATCATGGTGAAGTTTGAATCCGAGCGAAGTTTAGCAAAGTTTGAATCAGAGTGAAGTTTGAATCAGAGAGAAGTTTAAAGTTTAGTGATGTTTGAGTCAGAGCAAGGTTTGAATCAGAGGCAACTTTGAATCAAAGGGAAGTTTAGCGAAGATTGAATCAAAGTGAGGTTTATTAAAGTTTGAATCTAAGTGAAGTTTGAATTAGACCAATGTTTAGCGAAGTTTGAATCATAGTGAAGTTTAGTGAAGTTTGAATCAGAGTGAAGTTTAATGAAGTTTCAATCAGAGTGAAGTTTCAATAAGAGTGATGTTTGAATCATAGTGAAGTTTGAAGTTTAGCAATGTTTCAATCACAGTGAATATTGAAGTTTATCAAAGCTTGGTTCAGAGCAAACTTTGAATCAGAGTGAAGTTTAGCAATGTTTGAATCAAAGTGAAGTTTAAATCAAAGTGAATCAAAGTAAAGTCATGTTGAACATTTAGAGTTCTACCTGTATGTCGTAGGGCTATGGTTTGTTCAAATTTTTTTCCCATATGCCTAGTCATAAGCATTAAAACTTCCTCCTAAACTTCTATAGATTTTTGCAGCCATGTTAATATGTATTCAAATCGATCATGAATTGTTCATATCTTTTTTCATGAATTTTGTGGCAGGCCATATGGCACGCTTATCTATTCTCCATTTTTGTCTTGTGTTCTCTCTAGTAGCAGTCAAATTGGCATGCTCAACATCACCCTCAATGGCTTGCTCATCCAACTCTTCCTTTTCCTTTACACCATTGCTTGTGTGTTCTCTGCTTATCTCTCATCTCATTTTCTTCATTCTACGGTATCTTTCTTGACGTTCTCGAGCTTGTTTTTGTCTCCCTTCCCTACTCATTTCCATTCCAGTTAATATGTCGTGAATTCAATTATTCCTTTGTTACATCCTTTTATCATGGGTGTTTTAATTTTGATACTACATTAATCCTTATGTATCCCGTGGTACTACCTATGATTTAATCTTGCTTATAAAAATTAACAGTTGCTTCGAAATCAACAATTCTTCCGTCATGAACAGAGAGCCAATTTCTTTTCTACAACCAGGGCAAAAATACTCAAAATCCAAGCCAACATAGTGTGGTTCCAATCAAATTCACAAGTAAATTCAGTCCATCGAATCCTTCTATTAATTTGCCAATAATATTATTCCTCAGTTGTAAATTCTTTCTTTAAGCTTCAACTAGCTTCCTGACAACCAAACCATTATCCCGATGCTCTTATATTCTACTCACGATGTAACTTTATCTTCATAAAGTTACGATACATTTCCTCAACTTACCTTAACCTTGCATTTGATCTACCTATCTAAGATGTTGATTCCTTCAGATGTAATTGTTTGTTCAAAAAAAATAGTTCCTATATCTAAAATTTAACACATGCACAAGTTTTGAGAGCTTTAAATTATATTTTGAACAAGAAATTTCTTATGATATTTTATTTCAGGGTTTAACTGCATAGTTTTGAATCAAACACATGACCCATATTTCATGATAAGTGGTTCACATGACACCATATCTCATGTTAATGAATGGTCCACTTAGCACTCATTGCGTCTAGGTGATGCTCATAGGGGTGAAGCGTCAGGACTTCCTGGGAGGTCACCCATCCCAGTACTACTCCCACTCAAGTGCGCTTAACCACGGAGTTTCCCCCAAGATCAAGCCCACTTAGCTTGTTACCCCATTTGCAAAACCTTCAGCAAGTGTCAAGTGCCTTATGAACCATTCATTATCGAGCCCCTTTAGGTCATCAATAATGAATGGTTCATAAGGCACAACACTTGCTGAAGGTTTTTCAAATGGGGTAGCAACCTAAGTGGGCTTGATCTTGGGGGAAACTCCATGGTTAAGCGTGATTGAGTGGGAGTAGTACTGGGATGGGTGACCTCCCAGGAAGTCCCGACACCTATAATGAATGGTTCATAAGGCACAACACTTGATGAAGGTTTTGCAAATGGGGTAGCAAGCTAAGTGGTCTTGATCTTGGGGGAAACTCCATGGTTAAGCGTGCTTGAGTGGGAATAGTTTTGGGATGGGTGACCTCTAAAGAAGTCTTGACGCTTCACCTGTGTGAGCAGCACCTAGATGCATGGGAGTAGTACTGGGATGGGTGACCTCCCGAGAAGTCCCGACACCTATAATGAATGGTTCATAAGGCACAACACTTGATGAAGGTTTTGCAAATGGGGTAGCAAGCTAAGTGGGCTTGATCTTGGGGGAAACTCCATGGTTAAGCGTGCTTGAGTGGGAGTAGTTTTGGGATGGGTGACCTCCCAAGAAGTCTTGACGCTTCACCCGTGTGAGCAGCACCTAGATGCAATGAGTGCTAAGTGGACCATTCATTAACATGAGATATGGTTTCATGTGAACCACTACTCAGGAAATATGGGTCATGTGTTTGACTCAAAACTACGCAAGTAAACCCTAAAATAAAATATCATAATTTGACACGCTACAAAAAATACCTCAAGCAACTTATTGCCCAACTTCTCTACTAGCAAGACCATGATTTCATTTCTTTATAAAAATTGGTCCTTCAAAGAGATATTTGTTATTCTCATTCACATGTTATGATATAAGCTTGTTATAGACATGATATTTCAATAATCCATGATGATAGACTGTAGTGCTTCTAGAAAATTGTGTTGTTTTTTTTGCCTCGATGTTTCTGATCATACTCTGTGATACATCATCAGGAAGAAAAGAAGTGAATGCAAATGAGTTACAGAGAGTTCCTTAAAAAGATAAAGAAGACGTAGGCATGGAATACAAGATTAGCCTAAGTTATGGAGACAATAGAGAGACAACAAAAAGAACTAAATTGAAATAAAGAACAAAAGTAAACCTAAAAATAAACATGTTAGAGCAATACAGAAAGGAAAAATAAAAAATATAGAAAAATAAATAATAAGAATCTCACAAGTCACAGAGATGAGAAATAAAGCCAATGACAAAACCAGATGTAACATAAGCAGAGTAAAAATATATAAAAGGGTAAAAAAAAAGAAAGAAATGAAAAAATTAAAAGCTAGACTAAAAAAGAGAAAAACAAAAATAATATATATGTAAATATATACATACATATAAATAGATATATATATATATATATATATATATATATGTAAAAATATAAATAAAAGAAAACAATAATAAAAGGAATAAAGCAAGAGATAGTACTAATAGTGAAAAAACACGAGATGGATAAAATGAATAATGACAACACTAAAGAATGTAATGAGATAAGAGGCTCAAAGGATAAAAGGGTCAATGACAAAGAAGAGTGAAACAAGATGTACGAAACCATAGGAGAAAAAGATATATATTTTTACTCTGCTTATGTTACATCTAGTTCCATTTTTGTCATTGGTTTTATTTATCATCTCTGTGACTTTATTTTTCTTATTATTTATTTTTATATATTTTTAATTGTTCCTTCCTTTATTGCTCTAATACATTTATTTTTGGGTTTCCTTTTTAACTTTATTTCAATTTAGATGTTCTTTTTCTTGTCCCTTCACTGTCTCCTTACTTAGGTTAATCTTTGTCTTTTTCCTCTTTTTTAGTTTACCTTCTAATTTTTCCATCTCTTTATTTTTTGCCTCATATTTTTACTTTGCTTATGTTAAATCTGGTTTCATTTTTGTCATGGGTTTTATTTCTCATCTCTGTGACTTTTATCTTTCTTATTATTTATTTTTCTATATTTTAATTGTTCCTTACTTTATTGCTCTACTCCATTTTGTTTTAGGTTTCCCGTTTCTTTATTTCAATTTTGTTGTTCTTTTCCTTGTCCCTCTAATGTCTCCTTACCTTAGGTTAATCTTGTACTTCATGCCTAACCCTTCTCTCTCTTTTTAAGGAATGCTCTCTACAATTTTAACTAATTTGCTTTCTCTTCCTTTCTTCCTGATGATGGACCACAGTCTGTGATCTAAAACGTCAAGGCCAAGAAAAAAACAACACAATTTTTCTAGAAGCTCTATGATCTATAAGCAGGTTAACTAAGAATAAGTTATCCTGACTTGAGCATTTATTCAAATATTGCAAACTATGAATGTATTCATGGAGATAGTGGTATTCCATGTTTAGATCAATATACAAATAATTTCTCTACAACAAATCCTCAAAATTCATTAATTTCTAATACTAAGATCATTGTTCTCCTATCTCTGTTAAACAAGGTTCAAGAGGATAGCCTTCAATGTTTTCTTTCAACCAAACATCTCAACTTGCAATAAGCTAAACAAGTCTTATCTTGATCAAGGAGATTAGGATGATCAACGAGATAAGATGATTTCAACACTAAATCATCAAAGATCAACAATAACAGATAAGATGATTTCAACATTAAATCATCAAAGATCAACATTAAGAGATAAGATGATTGCAATGGTAAATCATCAAGTCATCAATAACCGACAATAAGGTCAACAACAAATGATAAATAAAATCCCCCTTAATAATCAATGGCATAAAATGTAAAAATTTCTAGTATTCCTTATCACAAAATCTTAGTTCCTACATTAAAACCTCACATGGAAAATATTACTAATTTAAATGTTTCAGCATAAATTACTCCACTTGAAAACAATAACGCTATAAATTATCTCGTAAGTGTGAGATTGTTTATATACCACTTTTGCACGTTTAAGAACATGTTGTTTAAGACAAAAGATAGTATTTACAAAATTCCACATTATTATAAGGTAACCACCACTTTATGGGTTTCAAATGCCCCCTGCCATCCAAAGATGTTCTCATATTAGAGTTTATTCGAAATATAAACCATTTAATCTTTTGTTTCTGAGTTAGTGCCTCTTCTAACTTGCAAATTGTTTCTTTAAACCTCTTATGATATTTTACTGTCTCTCCTCCCTTTTGCACTAACACCATCATTTTGCTAACTCCCTCTGTAGGGATCTTCTGATATTCAAAAATTTTCAAAAATTATTTGTCGACTTCTTCCCAAATTTTTTCATGCTTAAGACATGCCTTCATATACCTTTTCAGGGCATCACTCTGCAATGTTCCTATAAAATCATCCGCTATCTTACTATGTATTTATTTCTTGTATTTCTTCTTACATTTTCACCTCTATACTACAGTTTTGTTTTCCCTTTCCATTCCTCTTATTATAATGTCGTTGATTTCCCTTAATCTTTTACTATCCCCTTTTGACAAGGGTGTTTTATTTTTAGTACCACATTAATCCTTATGTATCCCATGGTACTATATGTGATTTAAGCTTGCTTAAAAAAATTAACAGTTCCTTCCAAATCAACAATTCTTCCATCATGCACAGAGAACCAATTTATTTTCCAAAATCAAGGAAAATTCACAAATATCCAGACCAACATAGTTTGGTTCCTCTCCCATTCACAAGTAAAGTCAGTCCATCGAATCCTTCAATTAATACGTCAAAAACATTATTCCTCTATTGTAACTTATTTCTTTAAGCTTCAACTAGCCTCCTAATATCCTGACCATTGTCCCGATCTTATGTTCTTGTCATGCTTAAGCAACTTTAACTTTATCTTCATAAAGTTACCATACCTTTATAAGATGTAGATTCCTTCCATGTACCTGTTTGTTCATAACCAAATAGTTCCTATATCCAACATTGAACACATGCACAAGTTTGATCATTCCTAGAGTATGCCTTCCTATACCTTTTCAAGGCATCATTCTACAATGTTCCTATAAAACCAAATAACTTCGTTTGGTTCCTTGTTATGTCATTTCTATCCGAAATGGATTCTAAAACAAAGATATGCTTTGTTGCTTCGATGGTGTCTTAATTGATGAATCAACATGAAGAGACAAGATGATTTCAACACTAAATCCTCAAGGATCAACATTAAGAGATAAGATGATTTCAACATTATATTCTCATGGAAAAACATTAAGAGATATAATGATTTCAACACTAAATCAGCAAAGATCAACATTAGGATGAAATGTAAAAGTTTCTATTATTTCTTGTAAAAAAAGCTTAGTTCTTGAATTAAAACTTCACATAGAAAATATTACATTTTTGAATGTTTATGCATGAATTACACTTCACTTAAAAATTACATTAACCTTAAGAAAATGCATGGGTAGAATTATGAAACCCTACATACAACTTATAGGTATTGAACCACACAAGTCCTATGTAAACTGACAAAAGAAAAATGACATTGTAAAACCCTAATTCTAGAAGCTTCCAAAAAGCTTGTTATAAGCAACTAGTATGTATGTTACGGCAATGCATGCCCGAGATTGTAAAATGTATTGCATTAGATAATAAAATCATTGGATGATTAAGTTTCTATGGATGTAGCCCATATTTAGTGGACCACATTAAATTTATGTCTTGATCTCTTTTGTGTTCTTAGTGAAGTTTGAATCAAAGCCAAGTTTGAATCATAGCAAAGTTTAGCAAAGTTTTAATCAAAGTAAAGTTTGAATTAGAGCGAAGTTTGAATTTTGTTCACTTGAAGTTTGAATCAGAGGGAAGTTTAGTGAAGTTTGAATCAGAGAAAACTTTAGTGAAGTTCGGTCAATTAAGCAGTTTCAGCATCTTGATCAGAATTCTGTCTTAGAAGCACCTCAAGTGTTGCGGATCTATTTTCTAGCACCTAGACATGTTCACTTACATCACTCTAAATCCGCAGAGCATTTGGATCAGTTACCAAAAAGTTATCAGTTTTAGAAGATCCTCTATTTTCTCAATGTAGAGCTTTCTAACAGTCATGAGTAATCAATTGAAGGAGAAGGATTGGGGGCCTTGGCCGATTTGCGGATCATAAAGACTCATTCTACAATGTTCCTTGGTTCGTGGCCAATCTTCCTCATAGGTCCGCACTTCATTCTATTCGTTGGAGAAGTATTTTTCGAGCTTTAAGGTCCAACCTATCCAAGAACACATGTTACACCTCTTCATCAGGATTCCGAACCTCTTGTGGCCAATGCAGAGGAATTTATTGGTATAGAGATGATATATATTGATGTAATAGAACCTTAGGAAAGCAACTATTCACTTAGGAAAGACCTGACAGTCTGGATTTTGTGCACTGGTGCTTCAAAGCTTTATCTTGCGCTTGTGTGTAATCAGGCATGTGAGCCCAATTCTAAACCCGCATATTGCCGATGGATCTCTATCTTGAATTCTATGATATACTAAATGTTTGAATTTGCATTTGTTCCATTTCTATGAGTTGTTTCCGTTGTGTTTACTCTTGTTGCACGATCTGAACAGTTCATCCTATTAACCTTCCTACCGTGACTGCACCATTGAATCAAAGAAAAGTTTGAATCAAAGTGAAGCTTACCGAAGTTTAATCAAAGCAATGTTTGAATCAAAGAGAAGTTTGAATTAGAGTGAAATTTCAATCAGATTGAAGTTTGAATTAGAGAGAAGTTTAGTGAAGTTTGAATCAGAGCGAAGTTTCAATTAGAGCAAAGTTTTGCGAAGTTTGAATCAGAGAGAAGTTTAGCGAAGTTTGGCAAAGGTTGAATCAGAGGAAAATTTGAATTTTGTTCAATTAAAGTTTGAATCAGAGAGAAGTTTGAATTAGAGTGAAGTTTGAATTAGAGCAAAGTCTGAATCAGAGAAAAGTCTGAATCAGAGCAAAGTCTAAATTAGAGCGAAGTTTGAATCAGAGAAAAAGTGTAGCGAAGTCTAAATCAAAATGAAGTCTAAATTAGAGTGAAGTTTGGAAAAGTTTGAATTAGAGAGAAGTTTAAATTAGAGCAAAGTTTGAATCAGATTAAAGTTTGAATTAGAGTGATGTCTAGCAAAGTTTGAATCAGAGCCATGTTTCAATCAAAAAGAAGTTTAGAAAAGTTTGAATTAGAGGGAAGTTTGAATCAAATCAAAGTTTGAATCAGAAAAAAGTTTGAATGAGAGTGAAGTTTCAATCAAAGTGAAATTTAGCAAAGTTAGAATCAGAGCGAAGTTTGAATTAGAACAAAGTTTAAATTAGAGTGAACTTTGAATTTTGTTCACTTGAAGTTTGAATCAGAGCAAATTTTGAATCAGAGCGAGTTTTGAATCAGAGCAAAGTGTTGGTATGTGGTGACTGATCATTCAAGTACTATACACTCGTAATGTATCCTTGCCGGGGTTCGAGGTCCGTTGTCAATTTTTGTTAACCGACAAAAGAAAAAGGACATTGTAAAACCGTAATTCTATAAGCTTCCAAAAAGATCTAAATTCATTCAATGAGAGCGAAGTTTGAATTAAAGAGAACTTTGAATCAGAGAAAATTTTGAATTTCTCTCAATTGATGTTTGAATCAAAGTGAAGTTTAAATCAGAGCGAAGTTTGCATCAAAGTGAAGTTTCACGAAGTTTGCATCAAAGTGAAGTTTCGCAAAGTTTGAATCAAAGTGAAGTTTAGAGAAGTTTGAATCAAAGCAAAGTTTGAACCAGAGAAAATATTGAATCAGAGCAAATATTGAATCACAGCAAAGTTTAGTGAAGTTTAAGAAACATCTACACAAATCCAACAAACTTGATCGTGACAGTGATTTTTTGGGAATGCCCTGTGGAATTATGGATGAAGATGATGTAAGGGTGTATATCCATGTTGCCCTAGATGAACATGATGGTGGCAAACACACAATGTTATATTTGAATCAATTAAGTAGGAGAATACTCCTGCTAGATTATAAACAATGCAAGGCATGTGGAGATAAACCTGGCCACCTTATCATTCGGGGCTTTTGGTAATATAAGGAACAAGTTTGACCACATTAGATGGGTCAACCCTTTGATGGGCAGTTGGTACATTCATCACCCTGCATTACAAGACCATTGGGAGAACTGCATGGATGATCATAAGATGAGAAAGAGAGATTATCTCAAGCTGAGTCTTCCCCTGGTTAAAGGCTTAAACTTGTAAGGGCTTCCCAAAGTGCCAAAGGGGATGAACAAAGATGGTGCTATGTTGGATCCCTCCTCTGAGAAGAAGATCTATGGCCAACCGTTGGATCCTATGAGCTAGGATCAAGAAGAAGATGTTTCAATTGAGCACAGAGCCAAGGAGGCAATCAAAAGAATAATGTCTTTGATGAAGATGTCATATCCCACGATAGACTCTTCTCCCAACAAAGAAGCCGAGAGCTTAAAGAGAGCCAAGCAAAAGAAGAAAGTGGAAAAGGGTGCATCCTCTGGAGCACCAAAGTAAAAAACTAAGAGGGTTGATTTTGTTGCAGCCAAAGGGAAACACAAGGTTCTGGCAGTGAATATGGAATAAGAAGAATAAGAAATTGAAGCGACGTGTTCCAACCACCACCTCTACTCCATTATCCATATCCTCACCAGTCCTGATAGCCACTGCCTCTGCAACCCAAGTAAAGGTTATCCCTTCATCTACTTCCCCTCCGCCACCATCTCCCCAACAAACATCTTTTCCATCACCTCCACCTTCTTCGTGGTAACAACCCACACAACTTCCACCTAGCCAACCCCCATCTTCTACATCTCTCCTACAACACATTTAGTCACTCACTTCGGTTATTTTTGAGTTCATACAAGGCAAGTATTCCTTCATCCAACCAACAAAATATTTACTGAGACAATATTATAGAAGAAGATGAATTCGAGAAAGTATTTGTTTTTAAGCAATCTCATTTAAGTGTATGTTTTAGTGTCACACCCCAAATTTTTACTATGATTTACTTATTACTTTCACCTAATTAGTAATTAATTATGCATGAATTAATGATTTCATATTATGTGAAAATATCGAGATAAATCAATGATATCATGAGTTTACCTTTATATGATTAGACTTTAGGCATGTGAATTATATGATGTCATGATTATTTATTCATAAGGTTTATGAATTGATTAACGACGCACCAATCCTAGTTTAGTGAATGGAAGTTGTCACCAGGAAATAGTTTTTCCACCCTAAGTGAAAGAGCATGAAAGCATCATTCGAGAGAATAGACGAAATGTATGGATAAGAACACATTGTTTGCCATCTAAATCTCATGCATTCACAGTTTAGTGAACCTTCGTCATGTATGGTAAGTTATGTTTGACCAATTGGGAAACTGATTTTGAAAAGGTTCAAGCATCCTAAACCTCATTTTGTCTGAGTTATTTGTACTAATAAATTGAGGATGTCCTTCCTAATAAAATCAACTCTAATGTTACATACCTAGTATGCTGTGAAGTAGCTATAATAGGATAAACTAATTCCCCAATATCGGTGAACGAGTTCATGGCGTCGCCAGGCCTAATGGTTGTGGTGCTAGCAACTGCGCTTCTTTTTTCTATGGTGGTGACAACTCGGCAAGTGGGTGAGGGGAGATACAAGTTTGAGTGCAAGCTGCCTTGAAGGCGCTGAAGCATTTTTGAATTTAGATCTTTAAATGGCATAACCTATTTCTAATTTAATTTTATCAAAAAAATTAATAGAATATGTGCACCACTTACTGATGTCACAAGCAAAGACAACAAAGAATTCAAGCGAAATTTACCCTAACAACCTATATTAGCTCAACCCAATTTTGAGATGTCATTCCACCTTGATTCTGATGCGATGGGACATGCAATTTGAGTTGTATTGAGTCAAAAAACAAGACATAATGTGAATTTGAGTCAAACTATGAATGATGTCAAAAGAAAATATTTACTTTATGATAAGGCACTTTATGCAACTATGCAGACATTGAAGATATGGAGATCTAATAGGGTATAGGGTTTAGAGTTTAGGGTTTAGAGTTTAGGGTTTAGGGTTTAGGGAGTAGGGTTTAGGGTTTATGGTTTATGGTTTAGAGTTTAGGGTTTAGGGTTGATGGTTTATGGTTTATTGTTTAAAGTTTAGGGTTTAGGGTTTAGGGTTTAGGGTTTAGGGTTTAGGGTTTTAGGGTTTAGGGTTTAGGGTTTAGGGTTAATGTTTTAGGCTTTGAGGTTTAGGGTTTAGGTTTTAAGGTTTAGAGTTTAGGGTATAGGGCTTATGGTTTAGGGTTCAGGGTTTATGGTTTATGGTTTAGGGTTTATGGTTTATGGTTTACGGTTTACGGTTTAGGGTTTAGGGTTTAGGTTTTAGGGTTTATGGTTTAGAGTTTAGGGTTTAGGGTTTATGGTTTATGGTTTATGGTTTAGGGTTTAGGGTTTAGGGCTTATGGTTTAGGTCTTATGGTTTAGGGCTTAGGGTTTAAGGTTTAGGGTTTAGGGTTTAGGGTTTAGGGTTTATGGTTTAGGGTTTATGGTTTATTGTTTAGTGTTTAGGGTTTAGGGTTTATGGATTATGGTTTAGGGTTTAGTGTTTAGGGTTTAGGGTTCAGTGTTTAAGGTTTAGGTTTTATGGTTTATGGTTTAGGGTTTATTGTTTAGGGTTTAGGGTTTAGGGTTTAGGGTTTACAGTTTTGGGTTTATGGTTTATGGTTTAGGGTTTATGGTTTAGAGCTTAGGGTTTATGGTTTAGGGTTTAGGGCTTATGGTTTAGCGTACAGGGTTTAGGATTTAGGGTTTAGGGTTTAGGGTTTAGGGTTTATTGTTTACAGTTTAGGGTTTAGGGTTTATGGTTTAGGGTTTAGGGTTTAGGGTTTTAGGGTTTTAGGGTTTAGGGTTTTAGGGTTTAGGGTTTAGGGTTTAGGGTTTAGGGTTTAGGGTTTAGCATTTAGGGTTTAGGGTTTGTGGTTTACGGCTTATCGTTTAGGGCTTAGGGTTTAGGATTTAGGGATTAGGCTTTAGGGTTTTTGGTTTAGGGTTTAGAGTTTATGGTTTATGGTTTAGGGTTTAGGGTTTAGGTTTTAGGGTTTAGGGTTTAGGGTTTAGGGTTTAGGGTTTAGGGTTTAGTGTTTAGGGTTTAGGGTTTTAGGTTTTTGGCTTATGGTTAATGGTTTAGGGTTTAGGGTTTAGGGTTTAGGATTTAGGGTTTTAGAGTTTTAGGTTTTAGGGTTTAGGTTTTTAGGGTTTAGGGTTTATGGTTTATGGTTTAGGATTAGGGTTTAGGGTTTAGGGTTTAGGGTTTAGGGGTTATGGTTTAGGATTTAGGGTTTAGGGTTTAGTGTTTAGTTTTTAGGTTTTAGGGTTTTAGGGTTTAGGGTTTAGGGTTTTAAGGTTTAGCGTTTAGGGTTTATGGTTTATGGTTTAGCATTTGGGGTTGAGGGTTCATGGTTTAGGAGTTATGGTTTAGGGCTTATGGTTTAGGGCTTATGGATTAGGGTTTAGGGTTTAAGGTTTAGGGTTTAGAGTTTAGGGTTTATGGTTTATGGTTTATGGTTTAGGCCTTATGGTTTATGGCTTATGGTTTAGGTCTTATGATTTATGGTTTACGGTTTAGGGTTTAAGGTTTACGATTTATGGTTTAGGATTTAGGGTTTAAGGTTTAGGGTTTAGGATTTATGGTTTAGGATTTATGGTTTAGGGTTTTAGGGTTTCAGGTTTAGGGTTTTAGGGTTTAAGGTTTAGGGTTTTAGAGTTTAGGATTTATGGTTCAGGGTTTAGGATTTATGGTTCAGGGTTTATGGTTTATGGTTTAGCGTTTAGGGTTTCGAGTTCATGGTTTAGGGCTTATGGTTTAGGGCTTATGGTTTAGGGTTTAGGGTTTGTGGTTTATTGTTTAGGGTTGAGGGTTTATGGATTATGGTTTACGGTTTAAGGTGTAGGGTTTAGGGTTTAGGGTTTATTGTTTAGGGTTTATGGTTTATGGTTTAGGATTTAGGATTTAGGGTTTAGGGTTTAGGGTTTAGGGTTTAGGGATTAGGGATTAGGGTTTAGGGTTTGGGGTTTAGGGTTTAAGGTTTAGGGTTTAGGGTTTAGGAATTAGTGTTTAGGGTTTATGGTTTTTGCTTTAGAGTTTGGTTTTAGGGTTTAGGGTTTATAGGTTTACGGTTTAGGGTTTAGGGTTTATGGTTTATGGTTTATGGTTTATGGTTTATGGTTTATGGTTTATGGTTTATGGTTTGGGGTTTAGAGTTTAGGGTTTAGGGTTTAGGGTTTATTGTTTACAATTTAGGGTTTAAGGTTTAGGGTTTAGTGTTTATGGTTTACAACTTAGGGTTTAGGGTTCAGGGTTTATGGTTTATAGTTTAGGGTTTACAGTTTAGGGTTTAGGTTTAGGGTTTAGGGTTTAGGGTTTAGGGTTTAGTGTTTATGGTTTAGAGTTTAGGGTTTAGTGTTTAGGTTTTATGGTTTAGGGTTTAGGGTTTAGGTTTTAGGGTTTAGTGTTTATTGTTTAGGGTTTAGGATTTAGGGTTTAGGGTTTTAGTTTTTAGGTATTAGGGTTTATGGTTTATTTCCTATGGCTTAGGGTTTAGGGTTTTGGGGTTTAGGGTTTACGGTTTAGGGTTTATGGTTTATGGTTTAAGGTTTAGGGTTTAGGGTTTAGGGTTTAGGGTTCAGGGTTTAGGGTTTAGGGTATATGGTTTAGGGTTTATGTTTTAGGGCTTATGGTTTAGGGCTTATGGTTTAGGGTTTAGGGTTTAGGGTTTAGGTTTCAGGGTTTAGGGTTTAGGGTTTAGGGTTTAGGATTTAGGGTTTAGGGGTTTTGGGTTTTGGGTTTATGGTTTATGGTTTAGAGTTTAGGGTTTAGTGTTTATGGTTTATGGTTTAGGGTTTATGGTTTAGGGTTTAGGGTTTATGGTTTATGGTTCATGGTTTAGGTTTTAGGGTTTAGGGTTTACTGTTTAGGGTGTAGGTTTTAGGGTTTATGGTTTAGGGTTTATGGTTTATTGTTTACGGTTTAGGGTTTACGGTTAATGGTTTAGGGTTTAGGGTTTAGGGTTTTGTGTTTTAGGGTTTAGGGTTTAGGGTTCAAGGTTTAGGGTTTAGGGTTTCGGGCTTGTGGTTTATGGCTTATTGTTTAGGGCTTAGGGTCTATGATTTAGGGTTTAGGGTTTAGGGTTTAGGGTTTTTGGTATAGGGTTTAGGGTTTAGGGTTTATGGTTAATGGTTTATGGTATATGGTTTAAGGTTTAGGGTTTAGCATTTAGGGTTTATGGTTTAGGATTTATGGTTTAGGGTTTAGGGTTTAGGGTTTAGGGTTTAGGGTTTTAGGGTTTAGGGTTTAGCATTTAGGGTTTAGGGTTTATGGTTTATGGTTTATGGTTCAGGGTTTATGGTTTAGGGTTTAACATTTAGGGTTTAGGGTTTATGGTTTAGGGCTAATGGTTTAGGGCTTATGGTTTAGAGTTTATGGTTTAGGGTTTAGGGTTTACGATTTAGGGTTTAGGGTTTAGGGTTTAAGGTTTAGGGTTTAGGGTTTTAGGGTTTTATGTTTTAGGGTTTAGGGTTTTAGGGTTTTAGGGTTTAGGGTTTAGGGTTTATTGTTCAGGGTTTAGGGTTTAGCATTTAGGGTTTAGGGTTTATCATCTAGAGCTTAGGGTTTAGGATTTAGGGTTTAGGGTTTATGGTTTAGGGTTTAGGGTTTAGGCTTTAGGCTTTAGGTTTTATATTTTAGGGCTTAGGGTTTGGGTTTAGTGTTTAGGGTTTATGGTTCAGGTTTTATGGTCTATGGTTTAGGGTTTAGGGTTTAGGGTTTAGGGTTTAGGGTTTAGTGTTTAGGGTTTAGGGTTTAGGGATTACAGTTTAGGGTTTAGGGTTTAGGGTTAGGGTTTATGTTTTAGGGTTTACGGTTTATGGTTTAGGATATAGGGTTTATGGTTTATGGTTTATGGTTTATGGTTTATGGTTTATGGTTTAGGGTTTAGTATATAGGGTTTATGGTTTAGGGTTTAATGTTTAGGTTTAGGGTTTCGGGTTTAGGCGTTAGGGTTTAAGGTTTAGGGTTTATTGTTTAGGGCTTAGGGTTTAGGATTTAGGAATTATAGTTTATGGTTTAGGGTTTAGGGTTTAGGGTTTATGATTTAGGGTTTATGGTTTGTTGATTACGGTTTAGGGTTTAGGGTTTAGTGTTTATTGTTTAAGGTTTAGGGTTTATAGTTTAGGGTTTATAGTTTAGGGTTGATGGTTTATGGTTTATGATATAGGGTTTAGGGTTTAGGGTTTAGTGTTTAGGGTTTAGGGCTTAGGGTTGAGGGTTTAGGGTTTAGGGTTTAGGGTTTAGTGTTTAGGGTTTAGGGTTTAGGGTTCAGGGTTTAGGGTTTAGGGTTCAGGGTTTAGGGTTTAGGGTTTGGGGTTTAGGTTTTAGGTTTAGGGTTTACGGTTTAGGCTTTAGGGTTTATGGTTTAACGTGTAGGGTTCAAGGTTTAGGGTTTAGGGTTTAGGGTTTAGGGATTAAGCTTTAGGGTTTAGGGTTTATAGGTTACGGTTTAGGGTTTACGGTTTAGTGTTTCGGGTTTATTGTTGTTGGTTTAGGGTTTAGGGTTTAGGGTTTAGGGTTTAGGGTTTAGATTTTAGGTTTTACGTTTTAGGGTTTAGTGTTTAGTGTTTAAGGTTTAAGGTTTAGGGTTTAGGGTTTATAGGTTATGGTTTAGGGTTTAGGGTTGATTGTTTATGGTTTATGGTTTATGGTTTATGGTTTATGGTTTAGGGTTTACAGATTAGGGTTTAGGGTTTAGGGTTTATGTTTTAGATTTTAGGTTTTACGTTTTAGGGTTTAGGGTTTAGGGTTTAGGGTTTAGTGTTTAAGGTTTAGGGTTTAGGGTTTATTATTAATGTTTTAGGGTTTAGGGTTTAGGGTTTTAGAGTTTTTGGGTTTAAGGTTTTTGGGTTTAGAGTTTAGGGTTGAGGGTTTAGGGTATATGGTTTACGGTTTATGGTTTAGGGCTTATGGTTTAGGGTTTAGGGTTTAGGTTTTCTAGTTTAGGGTTTAGGGTTTAAGATTTGTAGTTTATGGTTTATGGTATAGTGTTTAGGGGTTATGGTTTAGGGTTTAGTGTTTATGGATTAGGGTTTAGGGTTTAGGGTTAATGGTTTAGGGTTTAGGGTTTAGGGTTTAGGGCTTAGGGTTTATGGTTTAGGGTTTACCGTTTGGGGTTTACGGTTCATGGTTTAGGGTTTAGGGTTTATGGATTACGATTTAGGGTTTAGGGCCTATGGTTTAGGGTTTAGGGTTTAGATTTTATGCTCTATGGTTTAGGGTTTAGGGTTTAGGGTTTAGGGTTTATGGTTTATGTTTTTAGGATTTAGGGTATAGGGTTTAGGTTTTATGGTTTAGGGTTTATGTTTCAAGGTTTATGGTTTACGGTTTAGTGTTTATGGTTTATGGTTTATGCTTTAGGGCTTATGGTTTAGGGCTTAGGGTTTAGGATTTAGGGTTTAGGGTTTAGGGATTAGGGTTGATGGTTTATGATTTAGTGTTTAGGGTTTAAGTTTTAGGGTTTAGGGTTTAGGGTTTTAGGGTTTAGTGTTTAGGGTTTAGGGTTTGGGGTTTAGAGTTGAGGGTTTAGGGTTTAGGGTTTATGTTTAATGGTTTAGGGTTTAGGATTTAGGTTTTAGGGTTTAAGAGTTTTAGGGTTTAGGGTTTAGGGTTTTAGGGTTTAGGGTTTACGGTTTATGGTTTAGGGTTTATGGTTTAGGGCTTATGGTTTAGGGCTTATCGTTTAGGTTTTATGGTTTATGGTTTAGGGTTTAGCGTTTAGGGTTTGGGTTTAGGATTTATGGTTTATGGTTTAGGGTTTAGGGTTTATGGTTTAGGGTTTAGGGTTTAGTGTATAGGGTTTAGGGTTTAAAGTTTAGGGTTTAGGGTTTAGGGTTTAGGCGTTAGGGTTTAAGGTTTAGGGTTTAGTGTTTAGGGGTTAGGGTTTTGGGTTTAGGAATTATGGTTTGTGGTTTATGGTTTAGGATTTATGGTTTATGGATTACGGTTTAGGGTTTAGGGTTTAGTGTTTATCGTTTAAGGGTTAGGGTTTAGGGTTTATAGTTTAGGGTTGATGGTTTATGGTTTATGATATAGGGTTTAGAGTTTAGGGTTTAGGGTTTAGCGTTTAGGGTTTTGGTTTAGGATTTATGGTTTAGGGTTTAGGGTTTAGGGTTTATAGTTTAGGGTTTAGTGTACAGGGTTTAGGGCTTAGGGTTTAAAGTTTAGGGTTTAGGGTTTAGGCGTTAGGGTTTAAGGTTTAGGGTTTAGTGTTTAGGGGTTAGGGTTTTGGGTTTAGGAGTTATGGTTTATGGTTTAGGGTTTAGGATTTATGGTTTATGGATTATGGTTTAGAGTTTAGGGCTTAGTGTTTATGGTTTAAGGGTTAGGGTTTAGGGTTTAGGGTTTATAGTTTAAGGTTGATGGTTTATGGTTTATGATATAGGGTTTAGAGTTTAGTGTTTAGGGTTTAGGGGTTAGGGTTTAGCGTTTAGGGTTAGGGTTTAGGATTTATGGTTTATGGTTTAGCATTTATGGTTTATGGTTTAGTGTTTACGATTTATGGTTTAGGGTTTATGGTTTAGGGTTTAGGGTTTAAGGTTTAGGCATTAGGGTTTAGGGTTTAAGGTTTAGGGTTTAGGAATTATGGTTTGTGAATTATGGTTTAGGGTTTAGGGTTTATGGATTAGGGTTTAGGGTTTGGGTATGTAGGGCTTATTTTTTATGGTTTAGGGTTTATGGTTTATGGTTTATGGTTTAGGGTTTAGGGTATAGGGTTTTGGGTTTAGGGTTTAGGATTTAGGGTTTATGGTTTAGAGTTTACGGTTTAGGGTTTATGGTTTATAGTTTAGGGTTTATGGTTTAGGGTTTAGGGTTTAGGGTTTACAGGTTTATGGTTTATTGTTTATGGTTTAGGGTTTAGGGTTTATGGTTTACAATCTAGGGTTTAGGGTTTATGGTTTATGGTTTAGAGTTTAGGGTTTAGGGTTTCAGTCTTAGGGTTTATGGTTTATGGTGTAGGGTTTATTGTTTATGGTTTATGGTTTAGGGTTTAGGGTTTGGGTTTTAGTGTTTACGATTTATGGTTTATGGTTTAGGGTTTAGGGTTTAGGGTTTAGTATTTAGGGTTTAGGTTTTATGGTTTATGGTTTATAGTTTAGGGTTTAGGGTTTATTGTTTAGGGTTTAGGGTTTAGGTTTTAGTGTTTACGATTTATGGTTTAGGGTTTAGTGTTTAGGGTTTAGGTTTTAGGGTTTATTGTTTAGGCTTTAGGGTTTTAGAGGTTTAGGGTTATAGGGTTTCAATTTTATGGTTTAGGGTTTAGGGTTTATGGTTTAGGGTATATGGTTTAGGGTTTATGGTTTAGGGCTTATGGTTTAGAGTTTAGGGTTTATGGTTTAGGGTTTAGAGTTTAGGGTTTTGGGTTTAGGATTTATGGTTTATGGTTTATAGTTTAGAGTTTAGGGTTTAGGGTTTAGGGCTTAGGGTTTACAGTTTACAGTTTAGGGTTTACAATTAACAGTTTAGGGTTTAGGGCTTATGGTTTAGTGTTTATGGTTTAGGGTTTAGCATTTAGGGTTTAGGGTTTTAGGTTTTTATGTTTTAGGGTTTAGGGTTTTAGGGTTTAGGGTTTAGGGTTTAGGGTTTATGGTTCAGGGTTTAGGGCTTATGGTTTAGGTCTTAGGGTTTAGGATTTAGGGTTTAGGGTTTAGGGTTTAGGGTTTATGGTTTAGTGTGTATGGTTTAGGGCTTATGGTTTAGGGCTTAGGGTTTAGGGCTTAGGGTTTAGGGTTTATGGTTTATGGTTTATGGTTTAGGGTTTATGGTTTAGGGTTTAGTATATAGGGTTTAGGGTTTAGGGTTTAGGATTTTAGGTGTAGGCATTAGGGTTTGAGGTTTAGGGTTTAGTGTTTAGGGCTTAGGGTTTAGGTTTAGGAATTATGGTTTATGGTTTATGGTTTAGGGTTTAGGGTTTAGGGTTTATGGATTACGGTTTAGAGTTTGGGGTTTAGTGTTTAGTGTTTATGGTTTAAGGGTTAGGGTTTAGGGTTTATAGTTTAGGGTTGATCATTTGTGGTTTATGATATAGGGTTTAGGGTTTAGGGTTTAGGGTTTAGGGCTGAGGGTTTAGCATTTAGGGTTTAGGGTTTAGTGTTTAGGGTTCAGGGTTTAGAGTTTAGGGTTTAGGGTTTATTGTTTAGGGTTTGGGGTTTAGGTTTTAGGTTTAGGGTTTAGGGTTCAAGGTTTAGGGTTTAGGGTTTAGGGTTTAGGCATTAGGCTTTAGGGTTTATAGGTTATGGTTTAGGGTTTAGGGTTTAGGGTTTAGAGTTTAGGGTTTATGGTTTAGGGTTTAGGATTTTGGGATTAGGGTTTAGGGTTTAGGGTTTAGGTTTTAGATTTTAGGTTTTAGGTTTTAGTGTTTAGTGTTTAGTGTTTAGTGTTTAAGGTTTAGGGTTTAGGGTTTATAGGTTACGGTTTAGGGTTTAGGGTTTAAGGTTTATTGTTTATGGTTTAGGGTTAGGGTTTAGGATTTAGGGTTTAGGGATTAGGGTTTAGGGTTTAGGGTTTAGATTTTAGGTTTTACGTTTTAGGGTTTAGGGTTTAGGGTTTAGGGTTTAGGGTTTAGGGTTTAGGGTTAATGGTTTAGGGTTTAGGGTTTAGGGTTTTAGGGTTTAGAGTTTAGGGTTTAGGGTTTAGGGTTTAGGGTATATGGTTTGGAGTTTACGGTTTAGGTTTTAGGTTTAGGGTTTAGGTTTTAGTGTTCAGGGTTTAGGGTTTAGGGTTTAGTGTTTAGGGTTTAGGGTTTATGGTTTATTGTTAATGGTTTAGGGTTTAGGGTTTAGGGTTTAGAGTTTAAGGGTTTAGGGTTTAGCGTTTTAGGGTTTAGAGTTTGGGGTTTAGGGTTTAGGGTATATGGTTTACGGTTTATAGTTTATGGCTTATGATTTAGGGTTTAGGGTTTAGGTTTTAGGGATTAGGGATTAGGGTTTAGGGTTTAGGGTTTAGGTTTTAGATTTTAGGTTTTACTTTTTAGGGTTTAGTGTTTAGTGTTTAGGGTTTAGGGTTTAGGGTTTAGGGTTTAGGTTTTAGATTTTAGGTTTTATGTGTTATGGTTTAGTGTTTAGTGTTTAGGGTTTAAGGTTTAGGGTTTAGGGTTTATAGGTTACGGTTTAGGGTTTAGGGTTTAGGGTTTATTGTTTATGGTTTAGGGTTAGGGTTTATGGTTTATGATTTAGGGTTTAGGGTTTAGGGATAAGGGTTTAGGGTTTAGGGTTTAGACTTTAGGTTTTACGTTTTAGGGTTTAGTGTTTAGTGTTTAGGGTTTAGGGTTTATGGTTAATGGTTTAGGGTTTAGGGTTTAGGGTTTAGGGTTTTAGGATTTAGGGTTTAGGGTTTTAGGGTTTAGAGTTTAGGGTTTAGGGTTTAGGGTATATGGTTTGGGGTTTGGGTTTAGTGTTTAGGTTTTAGGTTTAGGGTTTAGGGTTTAGGGTTTAGGTTTTAGTGTTTAGGGTTTAGGGTTTAGTGTTTAGGGTTTAGGGTTTATGGTTTATTGTCAATGGTTTAGGGTTTAGGGTTTAGGGTTTTAGGGTTTAGAGCTTAGGGTATATGGTTTACGGTTTATGGTTTATTGCTTATGGTTTAGGGTTTAGGGTTTAGGTTTTCTTGTTTATCGTTTAGGGTTTAGGGTTTAAGATTTATGGTTTATGGTTTATGGGATAGTGTTTAGTGGATATGGTTTAGGGTTTAGTGTTTAGGGTTTAGGGTTTAGGGTTTAGGGTTTAGGGTTTAGGGCTTAGGGTTTATGGTTTATGGTTTATGGTTTACCGTTTGGGGTTTACGGTTAATGCTTTAGGGTTTAAGGTTTAGGTTTTATGGATTAGGATTTAGAGTTTAGGGCTTGTGGTTTAGGGTTTAGTGTTTAGGGTTTAGGGTTTAGGGTTTTAGGGATTAGGGTTTAGGGTTTAGGTTTTATTGTTTAGGGTTTATGTTTCAGGGTTTATGGTTTAGGGTTTAGCATTTATGGTTTAGGGCTTATGGTTTAGGGCTTAGGGTTTAGTATTTAGGGTTTAGGGATTAGGGTTGATGGTTTATGGTTTATGGTTTAGGGTTTAGGGTTTAAGTTTTAGGGTTTAGGGTTTAGTGTTAGGGGTTTAGGGTTTTGGGTTTAGAGTTTAGGGTTTAGGGTTTAGGGTTTAGGGTTTAAGGTTTAGGGTTTAGGGTTTTAAGGTTTAGGGTTGAGGGTTTATGGTTTAAGGTTTATGGCTTAGGGCTTATGGTTTAGGGCTTATGGTTTAGGGCTTATGGTTTAGGGTTTAGGGTTTAGAGTTTAGGGTTTATGGTTTAGGGTTTAGGATTTATGGTTTATGGTTTAGGGTTTAGGGTTTAGGTTTTATGGTTTAAGATTTAGGGTTTAGGGTTTTGGGTTTAGGGTTTATGGTTCTAGGTTTTGGGTTTAGGGTTTACGGTTTAGAGTTTAGGGTTTAGTGTTTCTAGTTTAGGGTTTAGGGTTTTCCCTTTAGGGTTTTCCCTTTAGGGTTTAGGGTTTATGGTTTAGGGTTTAGGGTTTAGGGTTTAGGGTTTAGGGTTTAGGATTTAGGGTTTAGGGTTTAGGGTTTACTATTTAAGATTTACGGTTTAGGGTTTAGGGTTTAGGGTTTAGGGTTTAGTGTATAGGGTTTAGGGTTTAGAGTTTAGGGTTGAGGGTTTAGGGTTTAGGGTTTAGGGTTTAGGGTTTAGGGTTTAGGAATTATCATTTATGGTTTATGGTTTATGGTTTAGGGATTATGGTGTAGGGTTTACAGTTTGGGGTTTAGAGTTTAGGGTTTAGGGTTAAGGGTTAAGGGTTTACGGTTTAGGGTTTAGGGTTTAGGATTATGGTTTAGGGTTTAGGGTTTAGGGTTTAGGGTTTAGGGTTTGTGGTTTATGGTTTAGGGTTGATGGGATTAAGGATTTAGGGTTTAGGGTTTAGGGTTTAGGGTTTAGGGTTTAGGGTTTAGGGTTTAGGGTTTATAGGTTTAGGGTTTATTGTTTATGGTTTAGGGTTTAGAGTTTATGGCAGAGGGTTTATGGTTTACAGTTTAGGGTTTAGGGTTTATAGTTTAGGGTTTAGGGTTTAAGTTATAGTGTTTACTATTTAGGGTTTAATATTTAGTGTTTATGGTTTATGGTTTAGGGTTTAGGGTTTGGGGTTAATGGTTTAGGGTTTTAGGGTTTACGAGTTTATTGTTTATGGTTTATGGTTTAGGGTATAGGGTTTATTGTTTAATGTTTAGGGTTTAGGGTTTAGGGTTTAGCGTTTATGGTTTAGGGTTGATGGTTTATTGTTTAGGGTTTAGGGTTTATGGTTTATGGTTTATGGTTTATGGTTTAGGGATTAGGGTTTATGGTTCAGGGTTTAGGGTTTAGGGTTTATGGTTCAGGGTTTAGGGTTTAGGGTTTAAGGTTTATTGTTTAGGTTTTATTGTTTATGGTTTATGGTTTATGGCTTAGGGTTTAGGGTTTAGGGTTTAGGGTTTAGGGTTTATGGTTTATGGTTTTATTGTTTAAGGTTTAGGGTTTATGGTTTTGGGTATAGGGTTTTGGGTTTAGGGTTTACAGTTTAGGGTTTTTGGATTATGCCTTAGAGTTTAGGGTTTATGGTTTATGGTTTATTGTTTAGGGTTTAGGGTTTACGGTTTAGCGTTTAGGGTTTATGGTTTATGGTTTATGGTTTAGCGTTTAGGGTTTAAGGTTTATTGTTTAGGGTTTAGGGTTTACGGTTTATGGTTTAGGGATTATTGTTTAGGATTTAGGGTTTAGGGTTAGGGTTTAGGGTTTAGGGTGTATGGTTTAGGGTTTAGGGTTTATTATTTAGGATTTAGGGTTTAGGGTTTAGGGTTTAGAGTTTAGGCTTTAGGCTTTAGGGTTTATTGTTTAGGCTTTAGGCTTTAGGATTTAGGGTTTAGGGTTTAGGGTTTATCGTTTATGGTTTAGTGTTTAGGGTTTACGGTTTAGGGTTTAGGGCTTATTTTTTATTATTTATGGTTTAGGGTTTAGGGTGTAGGGTTTAGGGTTTAGGGTTTAGAGTTTAGGGTTTATGTTTAGGGTTTAGGGTTTATGGTTTTTGGTCTAGGGTTTAGGGTTTAGGGTTTTCAATTTAGGGTTTAGGGTTCAGGATTTATGGTTTAGGGTTTAGGGTTTATTGTTTAGGGTTTAGGGTTTATGGTTTATGGTGTAGGATTTAGTGTTTAGGGTTTGGGGATTATGGTTTATGGTTTTAGGGTTTACGGGTTTATTGTTTACGGTTTATGTTTTATGGTTTACATTTAATGGTTTGGGGTTTATGGTTTAGTGTTTAGGGTTTAGGGTTTATGGTTTAGGGTTTAGGGTTTAGAATTTAGGGTTTAGGGTTTATGATTGAGGGTTTAGGGTTTAGGTTTTATTGTTTAATGTTTAGGGTTTAGCGTTTATGGTTTAGGGTTGATGGTTTAGGGTTTAGGGTTTAGGGTTTATTGTTTATAATTTATGGTTTATAGTTTAGGGTTTAGGGTTTAGGGATTAGGGTTTAGGATTTAGGATTTAGAGTTTCAGGTTTAGGGTTTAGGTTTTAGGTTTTAGGTTTTAGGATTTAGGGTTTAGGGTTTCAGGTTTCGGGTTTAGGGTTTAGGGTTTAGGGTTTAAGGATTAGGGTTTAGGGTTTATGGGTTACAGTTTAGGGTTTAGGGTTTATGGTTTATTGTTTATGGTTTATGGTTTATAGTTTATGGTTTAGGGTTTAGGGTTTAGGGCTTAGGGTTTAATGTTTAGAGTTTAGGGTTTTATTGTTTAGAGTTTAGGGTTTATGGTTTAGGGTATAGGGTTTTGGGTTTAGGGTTTAGATTTTCCAGTTTAGGTTTTATGGTTTATCGTTTAGGGTTTAGGGTTTAGGGTTTAGGATTTAAGATTTATGGTTTAGGGTTTAGGGTTGAGGTTTTATCATTTAGGGTTTAGGGTTTAAGGTTTAGGGTTTAGGGTTTATAGTTTATGGATTATGGTTTAGAGTTTAGGGTTTATAGTTTATGGTTTAAGGTTTAGGGTTTAGGGTTTAGGGTTTAGGGATTAAGGTTTAGGGTTTTCAGTTTAGGGTTTAGGGTTTAGTGTTTAGGGATTAAGGATTAGGGTTTAGTGTTTAGGGATTAAGGATTAGGGTTTAGTGTTTAGGGTTTACGGTTTACGGTTTAGGGTTTAGGGGTTAGGGTTTAGGGTTTATGGTTTATTGTTTAGTGTTTAGGTTTTAGGGTTTAGGGTTTAGGGTTTAGGGTTTAGGGTTTATGGTTTATCATTTAGGGTTTATTGTTTAGGGTTTAGGGTTTAGGGTTTATGTTTTAGGTTTTAGGGTTTATGGTAGTTTAGGGTTTAGGGCTTAGGGTTTAGGGTTTAGGGTTTAGGATTTATGGTTTATGGTTTATGGTTTATGTTTTAGGGTTTAGGGTTTAGGGTTTAGGGTTTATGGTATAGGGTTTATCGTTTAGGGTTTAGGGTTTAGTGTTTAGGGTTTTGGGTTTATGGTTTATGGTTTAGGGTTTAGGCTTTATGGTTTAGGGATTTAAGGTTTACGGGTTTATGGTTTATTGTTTATGGTTTAGGGTTTAGGGTTTGTGGCTTAGGGTTTATGGTTTATGGTTTATGGTTTAGGGATTAGGGTTTAGGTTTTAGTGTTTAGGGTTTATGGTTTAGGGTTTATGGTTTATGGTTTAGAGTTTAGGGCTTAGGGTTTATGGTTTATGGTTTAGCTTTTAGGGTTTAGGGTTTAGGGTTTAGGGTTTTAGGATTTACGGTTTAGGGTTTAGGGTTTAGGGTTTAGGGTTTAGGGGTTAGGGTTTAATGTTTAGGGTTTATGGTTTATGGTTTTAGGGTTTACGGGTTTATGGTTTATGGTTTAGTGTTTATGGCTTAGGGTTTATTGTTTAGGGTTTATGGTTTATGATTTATGGTTTAGGGTTTATTGTTTAGTGTTTATGGTTTATGGTTTATGGTTTAGGTTTTGGGGTTTAGGATTTAGTGTTTAGGGTTTAGGGTTTAGGGTTTTGGATTTAGGGTTTATGGTTTATGGTTTATGGTTTATGGTTTATGGTTTATGGTTTACAATTTAGGGTTTAGGGTTTAGGGTTTTAGGGTTTAGGGTTTAGGGTTTATGGGTTAATGTTTAGGGTTTAGGGTTTAGCGTTTATGGTTTAGGGTTGATGTTTTATGGTTGATGGTTTATGGTTTAGGGTTCAGGGTTTAGGGTTTAAGGTTTAGGTTTTATGATTTATGGTTTAGGGTTTAGGGTTTAGATATTAGGGTTTAGGGTTTAGGGTTTGGGGTTTGGGGTTTAGGTTTTAGGTTTTAGTTTTTAGGGTTTAGGGTTTTGGGTTTTGGGTTTAGGTTTTAGGGATTAGGGTTTAGGGTTTAGTGTTTAGGTTTTATGGGTTACGATTTAGGGTTTAGGGTTTAGGTTTTAGGGTTTATGGTTTATGGTTTAGGGTTTAGGGTTTAAGGTTTATGGTTTATGGTTTATAGTTTATGGTTTATGGTTTATAGATTATAGTTTAGAGTTTAGGGTTGAGGGTTTAGGTTTTATAGTTTATGTTTTAGGGTTTAGGGTTTAGTGTTTAGGGTTTAGGGTTTATGTTTTAGTGTTTAGGGTTTAGGGTTTATGGTTTATTGTTTAGGGATTAGGTTTTAGGGTTTAGTGTTTAGGGTTTAGGGTTTTGGGTTTTGGGTTAAGGGTTTTGGGTTTTGGGTTTATTGTTTATGGTTTAGGATTTAGAGTTTATGGTTTAGGGTTTATGGTTTGTGGTTTATGGTTTATGATTTATGGTTTATGGTTTATGGTTTAAGGTTTAGTGTTTAGGGTTTAGGGTTTAGGGTGTATGGTTTAGAGTTTATTGTTTATGGCTTATGGTTAAGGATTTAGGGTTTAGGGTTTAGGGTTTAGATTTTAGGTTGTAGGTGTTGTCACATAGAATTACACCCTGCTTGGAGAGAGTTCAAGCATTCTAATGACACAATGGGAATGATCTCGAAGTGTGGGACCTTGCGAACAGAGATCAAACCTCCAGAGAAGGCTAGTTCCTCATTCTAAGCCTAATGCTTAGAGGAATATATCTAATCGTAGTGCTAATGCTGCAGGGGAAAGGGGGTAGAAGGAAACATAAATAGAAATTAGGTGATACACCAGGTTGAATAAAAGAACCCTCATAGAATTAAGAAAATGCACAAAATGACTAAATACAACCAATAAACATACACAGATCAAGCTGATTTTAATGGAGGCAAGAAGAAAGAGATGATTAGAAGGAATTAAACATTCACAAACACATCATTCTTAGATCACACAGAGTCAAAATAGCATGAAGAGGTAAAATAACTAGCATGTATTTAATCAAAAGGCAAGGTTACAGTAGTGGAATGCTCTATTTGGAATTAAAAGCATATATTACTAAAAATCTTCCAACCCTTTTTACATCTCATGTTTATGCATATATAGCATTTTGCATTTGACCTAAGTTGGTTACAATCAAATCTCCTCATGGGCTCTGTTAGAAAATATCATCGCCAAAAGGGACGTCCACCTGCAAGAAGTTATGGAATAAAATATCTGGAACAGGGTAGGTGGAAGATATTTTGGGCCTTGAATGTGAGCAGCTCAAACATCTATCTTCAACAATGAATACATAGAATATCTGAAGCATGGTAGTTGAGAGATCAGATTTGTATTTATGGCAGATGGGATAGATCACCCCTTGATAAAGCTTTTACAACACTTTAAATCCCCGTTCATTTGAATTTCTACATCTCCACTCGCTGAAATCATCTGCACAATTAGGCTCTCTGTAAAACTTAATTTGGCCGCTAAGATGTCTTGTCGCCAAACACATGAAGATCTGCCAACAAGACATAGAGCCCATACGCATTGAAGAGTGAAGCCATCTACCATGAATCCACCTGTAAAGCCTACCAACTAGAATAAATGCAATAATATCAGCCCCTGCATATGCTAAATCGGTCGTTGAAACGTCCAGTCGATTGAGCCTGCAGATTTGCATCAAATTCTGAAAGTGAAGATATCCTCCTCAAAGCCCGCCAGATGAAAGAGGAGGCAAAAACAAGCACATTTGCATTTTGGAGCGTGTAGAAATTCCTCAGGATGAAGGAGATATGGGCGGTCAAAGTTACGGTCAACTGCGTCTTACATCTATATATCACTTTGCATATGCAATTGTATATGAGATACAATTGCCAACATACAAAAGTGAGCCTTTACTTTTGTATCACCTTTTGCACCTCCCTTTGAATCAGCCTTTAGATCGGCCCTGACACGTGTCATCATCTGATTGGCTGCTGAGCTGAACCTGGGACCCATCGCTAAACATTTGCATCTTTATCGGCCATCAGAGAGACCTCAAACTGAGTCGCCAATAAGGTTTGTCTCGCTGAAAGTCCTTGTATGTGACTTTGTATATGTGATTGTATATGAGATACAATCGTATGTACATACAATTACGGAACTCAAAGAATTATCAACCATATTGGATCATTGAAATAGGTCTGGCCTTGTATCCTTACTTTTTTGCATATCGGCATATACATGCACTTCAACATACAACTGCGGACCCCATCACTGAGTTTGCCAAAATTAATTTCCAAGTCAGGTCCGCATTGTATATCTCTGTTGTATCTAACTTTTGTATATGCAATTGTATATAGGATTGTATATGGGATGATACAATCACATATACATACAATAGGTGGACCCCAACTTGAAATCCACCACATTTGATTCTTCATTCGCGTCCAGATTATATGTATTCCCTTCTTTGCATGACCTTTTGTATCTCACATATACAATGCGAATATACAAACAAAACTGCATACAATCACTTGTACATACAAACATTACATCTGACCTTTGCATGTGACTTTGTATATGACCTTGTATCTGCCCTTTGTATCTGCAAATATACAATGCAAACATACATACAAATGTGCATACAACCGCATCTGCCTTTCTAAACCAAATTGCATATTCCTTCGGGTCCGGGATTGTATATGCCATTGTATATAGGATTGTATGTACAAAGATACAATCGCATATACATACAAAAAACAGACACAGCTTTTGTATCTCCCCCTTGTATATTGCCTTGCATATGCGCTTGTATATTGAATTGCATATACAAAGATAACCTAATGTACATTCACTTTTGTATCTTGCCCCTTGTATCTCCCCCTTGTATCTCCCCCTTGTATATGCATAAGCTCTTGTATATTGCATTGTATATGCAATATACAAATGGAGATACATACAACATAAACTACAACAAACCCGATGTATAGTAACATTGTACATGACCAAGATACAAGGAAAAATTCTATCTAAGATACAATTTGACCAAATGACAGAAAACCCCAAAACAAGGATGACGTCATCATCATATACATGAAAAATGGCTAAGTATAAAATTGAGAAATCTCTACAATAGAAAATAATTGAAGCTTAAGGATTTCTGGGTTTTTCTGAGTTTTCTTCAAGGATTCTCCAGGCAAGTGTTTGGGATTTTTTGGCAAGGTAGAGCATGGGTTTTTGAAGAATTTAAGATTTTTTGGGTCATTTTCTAAAGGATATTCAAGGAATATACAAAGTGAACTATTTGACTCTGGACAGAGGAAAATAGGTCAACATTAGGTTTTAGGGTTTAGGGTTTAGGGTTTAGGGTATAGGGTTTATGGTTTAGAATTTAGGGTTTAGGGTTTATTGTTTAGGGTTTACAGTTTATGGTTTAGGGTATAGGGTTTTGGGTTTTGGGTTTAGAGTTTATGGTTTAGAGTTTAGGGTTTAGGATTTATGGTTTATTGTTTAGGGTTTAGGGTTTAGGGTTTAAGGTCTAGCATTTAAGGTTTAGGGTTTAGGGTTTAGGGTTTAGGGTTTAAGGTCTAGCATTTAAGGTTTAGGGTTTAGGGTTTAGGGTTTGTGTTTTATGGTTTAGGGTTTAGAGTTTAGGGTTTAGGGTTTATGATTTATCATTTATGTTTTAGGGATTATGGTTTATGGTTTAGGGTTTAGGGTTTAGGGTTTAGGGTTAAAGGTAGGCTTTAGGGTTTAGGTTTTAGGTTTTAGGGTTGAGGGTTTAGGCTTTAGGGTTTAGGGCTGAGGATTTAGGGTTTAGGGTTAGGTTTTAGAGTTTAGGGTTAAGGGTTTAGGGTTTAGGGTTTAGGGTGTAGGGTTTATGATTTAGGGTTTCAGGTTTAAGGTTTATGGTTTAGGGTTTAGGGATTATGGTTTAGTGTTTAGGGTTTATGGTTTATAGTTTATGGTTTAGGAATTAGGTTTTAGGGTTTAAGGTTTAGGGTTCATGGTTTAGGGTTTAGGGTTCATGGTTTAGGGTTTAGGGTTTAGGGTTTTGTTGATGGTGGTTTTAGTACATAGCAACACATGTGTGATTGTTGGTTTCACACCTCTCTTGAAAAGTATCTTATCCTAAGTAAGACTACTCCAAGGATAATACAGCTAGGTCTTAGCTTGCTTGGAATCTCTCAATGGGTATGTTCTAACTATGCCTACAAGGGGTCTTACATGTAATCTGTAAATCTTCAGGTTTGGGGCAACAAATACACATAAACCCTTCTATGATTTTTAGCTGATAAACAAGGTAAAGTGCTGCTGAAATGTTTATTCTAATAGCTATCAATGGTTTCAAAGAAAAAAATGCAAAAAGGGTTAAGGTTTTAGAAAGATCCTAGGTGACATTCACAATGCAAGGGTTTATCTTTAGTAGACAAATACTCCAACTTTAAACCAATTTTCTGAGTTACCAAACTAAAATGAGTGTTACAGTGCTACAGAAAATGGTGCTATCTTCAATGGAAGTCGAAAGATTTTCAGACCACATTCATTCGTTAAATACCCAATAAATGGTGCAACTTAACTTATAAAATGCAGTTAAACTTCAGCACAAATAATAAGCCCAGACTAATGTTACACAGCTATTTACCATCAGCAAACAACTAAAGTATGGACTTGGAATATTCATCAAATACTTCAGCAAACTATTAACATTGCAAAAGCACAACCAACTATGGGAGAGCAAGAAACAAACCATGAAAACTACAATGATTCAACACAAGATACAAATTCTCAGAATTACTACAGAAACTTGCTTTGTATTACTTCAAATGGCATAGAGTCAACAATTTGGCATCAAAATCTCTCTCACAAATAGTGGAAATGGTAGCCCTTTATATAGAAAAGTAGCATACCCTAGCTTTCAAATGAACGGTGGAGATTAGCTCAACACCGACGGTCCAGATTACATCAATAATAGCTCACATCAATTCTTGGATTACATTTTGTCCTTTATGAAAAAAGATGAAAAACAATCCCCAGATACATTGAATCTAGTCATTTTGACTAGCCAACTCAGTATATTAATAGAAAAGGACATTTTGGAAGCAAGAAGAAGACAAAATAGAGTCACATACTACCCCAAATATAGTAATTTACAATTATGACGGGATTACATCATAAGAATATTCAAAATAATATCAAGATTCACTATCTAAATCAATCTTGTCTTCACTGGCCAGCTTGTTGTGATAAGTCAACCAGGCATCAAGTGCAGGATTAATGTCAGATGGATCTGGATCCTTCAAATGATGTATTCGGTAATCAAACACTTCTAATTTCTGACTGAATTTGCCATGTATTCTTTCTATCTCTGCTCCTGCTTTTTGAAATACCTTGACTTCTGCCTTGAGGTCACTTGCCTTGTCCAACCTCTCCTCCATACTAAGCGTGTCATCCTCAAAAATTACTTTATGCAACTTATCTTTGCATTTCTCGACATCAAAAAGGGCATAATCATCATAGGACGCTTCCCTGCAATCCTGCAAAGAGTCATTGATGTCGTATATGATTGATCTCAATTCTTCATCAGCTGGTTTATATGCTCAAAGGTTTCCTTTCTCATAAGTAGTTGCTGATACCATTCAATAGCCTTTGACAGTTGATTCTCAGTCAAAATATTTTCTACAACTAGAGTCTGAGCTGGCAATTCTCTGATACCTTTTATCCGAGGATACATATGTGAATAATACTCATCAAAAGAATTACATTCTTCACACAAGTCCTTCCACCTATTATGTAATTCTATGAGTCTTTTATGTTCTTGAGCAGAGGCACTTATGGCTTTGCATCCCATCTTGAAAACTTTTAGTAACCAATTTTCTGTACCTTGGGACTTTGATCTTACCTCGCCCAATTTATCCCTTTCATCAGTAGATAGGAAAGTAGGTATTGTCCTTATATCTCCTCCTGCATCTATTGGCTTTATCAAAAATTGAAGACATGCTCGTAGTTCTTCGTTTTGCTTTTTCAAGTCTTTCTTGGGCATTTCATCCTTGTCCAACTGTTCCAAAATTAATGTGACTGAGCCCTTGAAATCATCCACTCTTTGAGCATGAGTGGTTGGACCTAAATCAAATATAGATATGATGTAATCCTCCACCTGGACTTGTTCTCTTGCTGTATCAGCTGGTGGGACCGCTATTTTGGCTATCCTTGATCCTGATTCATTCCTATAAATCCTTGATTGAATCTTAGCCCTTTTCTGTTTTTTAGGCTTTTGAGCCTGCGATAGGATGGTGCTAAAGTCAAGCTGCATTACTTCCACCTATGGTTTAGGGTATACCATTCTTCCTTGCAGCCATTTAGGAGCAGAAGATTTGTTCAAATCAGAAGCTCCATCCTTATTAGATACAATCAACTCTTTGGATTGTTCTTGTTCTTGCTCTTCATTTTTCTCTAGTCTTCTCTCTTATTCCTTTTCTTCTTCTTGCGCCAAGTCCTTCATATGTATCACTACATTCTCTTGCATAGACCTGAAAACTTCTTCTGTTTGATCTTTGTCCAGACGACTATCAGATATGTTAATAACTTCCACATCAGTTGAGGGTTCATGGAAGTCTTCATTGTTTACTTCAGACAATACCTCCTTTTCTTCCTCAAGTGTTGTTTTTGGCACTTTCAATCCTAATTCTGCACACACTTTTTCAATTCTGGGTAGCAATGGGACTGCCAGTGAATCCGCAAACATATGTGAAATAGGGACAATAGAAGAGATGGTTAAGGAAGGTGAACTGACCTGGGTCATGCTAGTCAATACTAGTGATAAGGAGGAAGAAATGATAAGAGGTGAAGAAAAAGGTGGTGAAGGTAGAGGAAGAGGGGGTGAAAGGATGGTGGAAATGGGAGGCAATGGTAAAGGAGAAGAAGGTGAAGGTGTAGTGGAAGGGTATGAGATGGTAAGAGTGGAGGAAATAGGATTGCTAGAATCACTAGAAGAAATTGCTAGTTAACAAGAGGTGGTGGTGATGATAGAGGCAAGAGAGGTGGCAGGAGATGTTTCTTGAGTTATGGGTGAAGCGGATGCAGCAGAGGAAAGAGGAATGGAAGAAGAAGTAGTAGCAAAAATAGTAGGGGTTGAGACAGTAGTGTCAACACTTTGTGTAGGGGGTTGGGTAGTCAGAGGATTGAAATCATTCTTAGTTGTGGCATCCTCCTTGTTAGCTTCTTTCACTTTTACCTTCTTAGCCTTAGAGCTTTCTCTAGCACCACTTGGTATATCCTTTCTCTTGGAAGTTCTAGTCCTGGTTGAGGGAGGTTGGTCTTTCTTCTGAGGAGACCTTATAGAGGGCTTCTTCATCTTCTTTACCTTTTCTTCCAGAGATGTATGTTCCTCACTATCTAATTTCTATTTTTCAGCTGGTTCTGCCTCATCCGTGACCTGAATGGGTTCATCCTCTTCTCCCCCAGAGTCCTTGTCTGATTCTACTGCTGTGTAAGTAAGCTGGACTCCTTGTCCATTTAGAACAACCACTTGTGATCTGACCTAGGCCTTACTTAGTTTGATTGATTCCCTCATAACAACATCTAGGGAACTCTCCTCTGCATTTGCCCAATTTGGCAATGGAATGGGTTGATGGTACTACGCCTCCCATGGTCCTCTGACCATAACATTTTCATCATCTTGCAACTGATCAAGGATTGCCATTATATGAAACCTTTTGATGAAATCTAGAGGCAGTCTTGCATGTGCCTTCTTCATAATCTCATAATCATCAGGGCAATTGGCCCAAAAGTCTTCAATATACACTTTGTGAAAGAGCTTCTTACTTACAAACCTTTCCATCACTCTGTTTGGATCAAAGTGACCCCTTGCATTGTAGTAGTGCAAATTCAAGAGTTGAAGCTCTTTATTTGAATGTTCTGCTGATGCCAGAGAAGGGCATGCATAAAGTCCCTTGCCGAACTTGATAGGAAATTGAACATTAGTTCTATGCAAGTGCTTGAGCTTCTCAGCACAAGGCATCAGTTGCCTAGACAGTTCTAGAAGCACTCTCTTATCATCTGGATATCAAGGGGTCTGTAGGCCATTCCAATGAAGCCTTGCACTCTTATGTATGTAAATTTCTCAAACTAGATATACCACCTGCCATATCTAGTTATTTCATTCATGGCCTTAGTAGAAATCCTCAAGGCTGTATTACCCTACAACTTTCTGGCTATGTACATTGTGAATGCATCATTTACCCTTTTGAAATGCATTAATGATTGAGATAAAGTTATCTATGGGTAGCATTCATATACTTTAATCCGATTCTTCTCATCATTTCCAACTTCACCAATCTTGGATAGTCCATCGTAGTGATTCCTTCTTGCCAATGCATAAACAACATATGACATCCATCTGAAGTATTTTTTTTCATTGAAATTGTTGAAGGATTCATGGATGTTGTCACTGAGGATTTGAGCCCAGTGGAATTTAGTTCCCTTCAATATTTTAGTAATTATAACAAACATCCAATCCTCAAAGGTAGAGGTTGTTGGTAACCCATAGATTCTGCTCAAAAAGGTTACGATGTCCCCGATCTCATCATGGAAGTCACTTCTGTACAGTACTCTAGGGAGCTTGATGAGAGCAGAATTCCTGCTTTTAACCCAATGGTCATTTATGTATTTCCTGCATCCCTCTACATCTTTATTGTATGTTGCCTTCGATCCTTGTTTATGTGGCATAGTCATAACCTTGTGCCAGGGGATGTCAAATGTTTCAACCAGAGAAGGTGGGGTTAGATCAACTAGGATATCCCCATTTGTCATCTGAATTATCCTAGTCAAAATGTCATATCTGTCTGCACAGGTGGCCATTAGCTCTGCACACTGAACTAAAGTAGGAAAGGTAGTTGCCTGTGTAATACCACTATCTCTAAGCACTCTAGCTCTGGGAGTTGGATTTAGACCAAAGACTCTTAGTTTGAAGTCATCTAGGTTGATGTGACCTAAGTCTGTGTCCCCTACATTACTCCACCTGGAGTGGACCTTGGTTTCCGGAGGGACTCCTTTGAATTCGTACTTCATCGCTTGCACCCAAGCAGTCATTTAGTCTGCAGGACCGAACCTTATAAGTTTGATACATCAAGGAAATTCCTAACATACTTCTAAATTTTAGATTAATCAATGCAAATATGCTATTTTACTGCTAACATGCTTTTGAAGCAAAGTTAAATCTAACTACAATAACATTGTATGCAATCAAATATCTAATGTTGCAAGAAAATTCATTAAAATTATCATTAACAATGCATTACAACATTAGTCTCATCATTTTGAACTACTTTCCTTTTGAAAATTTTAGAAAATTCAGTCATTTGCATGGTTTTACGCTAATTTGAGGGTTATCCAACCCTCCGAAGGAAAAGCGCTAATTTTGAGGTCATCCGACCTTGGCGGGGAAATCGGGCAGGTCCGACCAAAGGTTTACTTCCTTTCATGCCTTTGAGTTTTTAGCATGGGTTTTGACAGTGTCTGACTTGCGCGAAATTTAGAGGTCTCCGACCTCTTACGATTGTCAAGTCAGTCGGTTGAGGTTTCAGCGCAAAGTCTTATCGATGAAAATTGTTTATTACGTTTGCGCAAGAATCAGCTTGGTCTAACCTGCGCGAGTTTCGGTTACTACCGACCAAGTTTGTGGGAGGATATCGCAGCGCAAGTTGAACGAGGTTACTTTTAGCGCAAAATGGAGGCATTGTTTCTCAGTGGGGTTTCAGGGGGCTACCAACTTTGTGGAGGAATTTGGGTCATCCGACCAAGTCAGAGACATGATCTTTTAGCGCAAAGTCAGAGCGAAGACTTTTTAACGCAAAAGGCAACTTTATGATTTGTAGGGTTTTTGAGACCTTCTAACTAAGTCAGAGAAAAGTGTTTTGGTGCTTGTAGGTCGAACGAGGTCAATTTTAGCACCAAATTAACCTGGATGCGTGGCGCGGGATTTAAAGTTCTCCCACTGACTTAAGTTATGGTTTGTTTCGCAGGTTGGTCGGGGCGCATTTTAGCACCGAGGAAATCTGTTCATGGGGCAAAATCAGCTAAGTTTGGTTTGATTCATGGCAGACCATTATCACATAGGGTGAAAGCTAGGGTTTTTAAGTGAAGATTTATAGTTTTTACGAAACCCTAACCCAAAATGTCGATTCGACAATCAATTTCTTTAAAACCCCAACGGCTAGCATCAAAACCCTAACTGCTTGCAAGTAGAAGTTCAAATAATGAGGTTAAAAAACCTACCTGACATGAGTGATGGTGTGTTGGCTTGCAGGTAGGTCGCGGGTTTGAGCTCGGGGCAAGTTAGCAAATGGTGAACAGAGCTCTAAAATTTTAGTCTTTAAATGAGATCAAATGATTTAAAACGCGATTAATTTCCTTATAAACCTCTGCCAAATCCACCATTAATGCACAGGCGTACGACCTGTTAGTTTTTTAGGGTTTGCACGAATTCTCTTTAGCTCAGACCTGGCAGAGAATTTTGATGCGTCGGACCTGGTTGGACGAGGTCACATTCAGCGCAAAGTTTGGAGGTTTAGTTTGCATAGCTTTACAGAGATTTCAGGTTCATCTGACTTGCGGGCCTTTCGGCGTTGTTCGACTGAGTCAGTGATCATTGATTTTAGCGCAAGTCAGAAGAGGCCATTTTTAGCATAGAAGTCCAAGTCAATGATTTTTAGGAAATCAACGCAAAGGTCGGAGCGATAGGATTTTAGCGCAAGGTCAGACAAGTGAGTTTTTAGCGCAAAAGTCAGTTGAAGGTTAATTTAGTGTAAAAAGCCATTTCAAGGCCCTAAAAGGGAGAATAAGGATTCATCCTAGCAGACTTTTGAAGTGATTCTTTGATATCATCTTTCAATAAGGGTCAAAATACATTTTGACCATTCAATCACTTACAAGATGAAGAGATCCAATGACTTTCTAGAAAAATCAAAAAAAGGGGGGGCTCCATTTTGAATGGGGTGTGTGTGCAAGGCACAACAGGTTTAGGGTTTAGGGTTTAGGGTTGAGGGTGTAGGGTTTATGGTTTATGGTTTAGGGTTTAGTGTTTATGGTTTATGGTTTAAGGTTTAGTGTTTAGGGTTTAGGGTTTAGGGTTTATTATTTATGGCTTATGGTTAAGGCTTTAGGGTTTAGGGTTTAGGGTTTAGGTTTTAGGTTTTAGGGTTTATGGTTTATGGTTTAGGGTTTAGGGTTTATGTTTTAGGGTTTATGTTTTAGAGTTTAGGGTTTATTGTTTAGGGTTTAGGGTTTAGGGTTTAGGTTTTAGGGTTTAGGGTTTTAGGGTTTAGGGTTTAGGGTTTATGATATACAATTTAGGGTTTAGGGTGTAGGGTTTATGGTTTAGGGTTTAGGGTTTATGGTTTACTATTTATGGTTTATGGTTTATGGTTTATGGTTTATGGTTTGTGGTTTATGGTTTATGGTTTAGGGTTTAGGGTATAGGGTTTAGGGTTTAGAATTTAGGGTTTAGGGTTTAGGTTTTATTATTTAGGGTTTACGGTTTATTGTTTAGGGTATAGGGTTTTGGGTTTAGGGTTTAGGGTTTAGATTTTATGGTTTATAGTTTAGGGTTTAGGGTTTAGGGTTTATTGTTTAGGGTTTAGGGTTTAGGGTTTAAGGTCTAGCATTTAAGGTTTAGGGTTTAGGGTTTATGTTTTATGGTTTAGGGTTTAGAGTTTAGGGTTTAGGGTTTGTGATTTATGGTTTATGTTTTAGGGTTTATGGTTTATGGTTTATGGTTTAGGGTTTAGGGTTTAGGGTTTAGGGTTTAAGGTTTAGGGTTTAGGGTTTAGGGTTTAAATTTTAGGTTTTAGGGTTGAGGGTTTAGGCTTCAGGCTTTAGGTTTTAGGGTTGAGGATTTAGGGTTTAGGGTTAAGAGCTTAGGGTTAAGGGTTTAGGGTTAAGGGTTTAGGGTTTAGGGTTTAGGGTTAAGGGTTTATGGTATAGGGTTTAGGGTTTAGGGTGTAGGATTTATGATTTAGGGTTTAAGGTTTAGGGTTTAGGGTTTAGGGATTATGGTTTAGTGTTTAGGATTTATGGTTTAGGATTTATGGTTTAGGGATTAGGTTTTAGGGTTTAGGGTTTAGAGTTTAGGTTTAGGGTTGAGGGTTTTGTGTTTAGGGTTTATGGTTTAGGTTGTAAGGTTTATGGTTTATGGTTTAGGGTTTAGGATTTATGGTTTATGGTTTATGGTTTATGGTTTAGGGGTTAGGGTTTAGGGTTTAGGGTTTATAGTTTATGGTTTAGGGTTGATGGTTTAGGGTTCAGGGTTTAGGGTTTATCGTTTAGGGTTTATGGTTTAGGGTTTATGGTTTATGGTTTAGTGTTTAGTGCTTAGGGATTATAGTTTAGGGTTTGGGGTTTAGGGTTTAGGTTTTAGGTTTTATGGTTTAGGGTTTAGGGTTTAGGGTTTAGGTTTTAGGGATTTAGGGTTTTGGGTTTATGGGTTACGGTTTACGATTTAGGGTTTATGGTTTAGGGTTTAGTGTTTAGGGTTTAGGGTTTAGGGTTTATGGTTGATGGTTTAGGGTTTAGGTTTTAGGGTTTAGGGTTTAGGGTTTAGGGTTTATAGATTATGGTTAGGGTTTAGGGTTTAGGGTTTAGGGTTTATGGTTTATTGTTTAGGGCTTATGGTTTATGGTTTAGGGTTTAGGGTTTATGGTTGATGGTTTAGGGTTTAGGTTTTAGGGTTAGGGTTTAGGGTTTATAGATTATGGTTTAGGGTTTACGGTTTACGGTTTAGGGTGTAGGGTTTATGGTTTATGGTTTAGGGTTTATGGCTTATGGTTTGGGGTTTAGGGTTTAGGGTTTAGAGTTTAGGGTTTAGGGTTTAGAGTTTAGGGTTTAGGGTTTAGGGTTTAGGGTTTAGTTTTTAGGGTTTAGTGTTTAGGATTAGGGTTTATGGTTTATGGTTTATGGATTCTGGTTTAGGGTTTAGGGTTTAGGGTTGAGGGTTTAGGGTTTAGGGTTTAGGGTTTAGGGTTGAGGGTTTAGGGTTTAGGGTTTACGGTTTACGGTTTACGGTTTATGGTTTATGGTTTACTATTTAGGGTTTAGGGTTTAGGGTTTAGGGTTTAGGGTTTAGGGTTTAGGGTTTGGGATTTAGTGTTTAGGGTTTAGGGTTTAGTGTTTAGGGTTTAGGGTTTATCGGTTATGGTTTAGAGTTTAAGGTTTATGGTTTAGGGTTTATCGGTTATGGTTTAGAGTTTAAGGTTTAGGGTTTAGGGTTTAGGGTTTAGGGTTTAGGGATTAGGGTTTAGGGTTTAGGGTTTAGGGTTTAGGGATTTAGGGATTTAGGGTTCACGGTTTAGTGTTTATGGGTTACAGTTTAGGGTTTAGGGTTTATGGATTATTGTTTAGGGTTTATGGTTTATTGTTTAGGGTTTGTTGATAATTGAGAGGGGGGGTGAATCAGTTATCTTAATTATTTTAGCTTTCTAAATTTCCTTATCAATTAGTGCAGCATTAAACTAAATAAGCAAACATAACCATGAAATGGAAATAACATCAATACACATGACACAATGATTTTGACGTGGAAATCCCTGTTAGGGGAAAAAGCACAGGGTGATTAGCCCAAGATTGTATTCTCTGTTAGAAGAATAAGATAGTACAAAATGGCACTTGCCAATTAGGGCTCACTGCCTGAGCACACTGCTCACAAGAGGCTGACTGCCTACAATAGTTTATAAAAGGAAACTATATACTTGAATTGATGAGAAGCATCCACATATGCTTAGGTTCAGTTCTGGTTAAGCCCAATATACTGATCTGCTGCACTTCATTCTTACTCTCTTAGGTGTTGTTGTCCTGTTACATTCCAGACATGTCTTACTGCCTTCACACTGCTCTTCTACTTTTCTTCACACCACACAATACACCACACACTCATTCATATCTAAATCCATCTAGTATATATATCCACACCAAGGATTTCATCCACTTTCTAGTCATCATCCGGAATACTCAATATTTTCCCAAACTCTGATCAGTCAGCTGAATCTTTGTATACCAAGTAAAGTGGATCAAAAAGATTCTTATAGAAGTCATTAATCATGTCAGCCAATCATGAATGATACCTTAGGAAACTTAATCACCATCAATATCACATCCAAATTTAGGTCTGATGCTTTGCCGGTTAGGTCTTCCTCTGTCTACTCTGCCAATCAGGAACCCAACACTCAAGTGCTCATATCTATTCACTCTTCTATCACCAGAGGCTAAGTCCTTGGAATATATCAGTCAAGGTACTCCTCTTGACTTCCCCAAAACTATACTTTACTGAGATACTTCCTCTGAGAGATCTGAACCTGACTGTCAGACCTTGCTGCCTACTCTGTTCTTGCTTACCAGACCACAACACTTCTTCAGTCTAACTTTCGATAAAGACACACATGTCCTGCGGATCTGTGGGATGGACTTTGTTGTCATCAATGACAACACTAATGAATCCACACAGTGTCTCTTGCCAATAGGGTTTAGGGTTTAGGTTTAAGGTTTAGGGTTTAGGGTTGAGGGTTTATGGTTTAGGGTTTAGGGTTTAGGGTATAGTGTTTAGGGATTAGGGTTTAGGGTTTATATTTTATAGATTATGGTTTAGGGTTGAGGGTTGAGGGTTTAGGGTTGAGGGTGTAGGGTTTATGGTTTATGGTTTAGGGTTTAAGGTTTATGTTTTAAGGTTTAGGGTTTAGGATTTAGGGTTTAGGGTTTAGGGTTTAGGGTGTAGGGTTTAGGGTTTATAGTTTATGGTTTAGGGTTTAGGTTTTAGGGTTTAGGGTTTAAGGTTTAGTTTTTAGGGTTTAGGGTTTAGGGATTAGGATTTAGTGTTTTGGGTTTAGGACTAAGGCAAAGGACCTAGAGACCCGTGAATAGATTGCTATTCAACTCTATCCTTCCATTACCTCTCAACAAATGAACATGATCTTCAAGGACTACAAGGATGAGTTTCAGAGCAAAGCAAGAATGAACTAGCTTATGCTTGGAGAGACAGATCAACTTGCCAAAGAAATAGAGGACATCCTTTGAAATGCTTTTAAAAGATTCAATCTTCCTGTTATAGAGGACATAGGTGATGAACCTTCTGACATGGATGATGAAGAACTAAGTACATCAAAAGAAGAATCCAATATGAAAAATGCTGAAGATTCAAAGGACATAGGTGAGGAGAGGACTAAGGACTTGGATTCCTCTGGTCCGGTAGAGGAAGTCCCTGAAGAAGTAAACATCTCTCTTCCAGATCCCCCTGTTGACTCTGGAACTGAAGGAGAAGAAAGAAAAGGAGAGAAAATTAGTCAAGAAGAAGAGGTAAAGGGAAGAGAAGAAGATCAAATAGAGAAGATCCCAGATGACAGTTCTGAGGCTGCAAAAGGAAAGAAGACTATGTCTTCGGCAAGAGACATCGCAGAAGCTGTTAAAGACTTCCTGACAAAAGAAATGATGGAATTAGATGAACCAGAGCTATTTCAAGGACCACTCAATTTTGACTCTCTCTCTCCGGTCCAGACAATGAAGGTAGCATCTTTTGCTCAAGCCAAAGTAAAAGAAAAGCTTTTGAAGTCTCACATGGAAGACTGTGAGCTGATAGAGATTGCATCCGATGTGTTGGAGAAGATCATGTCATCCTTCCAGGAGGATCTTTCAGCCTCTTCATCTAGTAACTTGAAAACTCTTGTTAATTCTATTAGCACACATTTTGATTCTTTGGAGAAATCAGCAGAAGAGAAAGTCTGGAAAGAGTTTTTGCATAAGAGATTCTCTGAAGTACAGGGGCTCATAGCAAATGATAGGAGAAATCTAAATATTGGAATAAAGAGCCTAGAAAATGCTCTTAAAGATGGCAGAGATTTATACAAATTTTGTCTATATTGGTCCACAGTGACAACAGACATTGCCAAGAAGGTGGAAGAACAAGAGAGTAAACTGTCAAGTTTATCTCAAAATTTTGATCCTTGTCACCTCATCCATAATGAATCAAGAGTGTCAAACTATTGCCACTATTAATGAAATAAAGAGGCTTGAAAAGGAGAAGAAGAATAGAATAAGTAGGCTAAGTGAACTAAGAGGGATAGTTATCCCTAAGTTAGAGGCAATGCATGAGACCCTAACTAATGCTCAGACCACAGCCCGAACCAGTGATCTGATAGACTTAAAGAGGGAAGAAGCTTTTGCATTCTTGTTAAGTGGTCACATCTCAATTTTGGATAGGATGAAGCAGAGTTGGGCAACAAAATTTGTCCAGTTGATGACTACCTTTGCGGATATACTTAAGTTTATGTAAGTACAACATGTATATATACTTATCTGACAATATATATAGGTTGTTTTTCTTCACAAATTTTAGTATGCAGATTTCACCCTTTACCATTGATGTCAAAGGGGGAGTGAGGAGCAGTGAAAAATGTGGAATCATGCTAAAGGGGGAGCTCTGGTAAAAGTGTACATAAGACAGAGCATCAGCCAAGGGGGAGTTTGATATGACAGTCATTTTTCACTAAGTGTTGTCATCAATGCCAAAGGGGGAGATTGTTGGCAAGAGACACTGTGTGGCTTCATGAGTGTTGTCATTGATGGCAACAAAGTCCATCCCACTCATCCATAGCACATAGTATGTCTATACCGGAAGTCTGATTGAAGAGCGTTTTGGTCCGGTGAGCAAGAATAGAGCATGCAACAAGGTCTAATAGTCAGGTCTGGATCTCTCTAAGGATGTGTCTCAGCAAAGTGCGGACTTGGGGAAGTCAAGAGGAGTACCATGACTACTACATTCTAGAGATTGAGCCTGCGATGATGAAAGAATGAAAAGATGTGAGCATCTAAGTGCTGGGTTCCTGACAGACATAGTAGACTAAGGAAGAACTAACTGGCAGAGCATCAAATCTTATTCAGATGAGAAATTGATGGTGATCAAGCTTCTTGAGGGATAATTCATGGTTGGTTGACATGATTGATGACTCCTATAACTATCTCTTTGACACACATCACTTAGTAAGCATGGATGTAGCCGACAGACCAGAGTTTGGGAAAATCGTATTATGGATGCTGACTAGAAAGATATTGAAGTCCTTGGTGTGAATATATATACCAGATGGATTTTGATGTGAAGATGTGTGATGTGTGTGAGAATTATGAACAAAGACAGAGATAAGTGTGGAAGCGACAATATAGGTCTGGTATGTGACAGAATAGCAGCACCAAAATAGAGGAAGAATGAAGTGCAGTAGATCAGTATATTCAGCCTAACCAGAACTAAACCTCAGCATATGGGATGCTTCTCATCAGTTTAAATACTTGGTTACTTTCTATAAACTATTGTAGGCAGTGAGCCTCTTGTGAGTAATGTGCTCGGGTAGTGAGCCCTAATTGGCAAGTGCCATTTTGTACTTCTTATTCTTTTAACAGAGAATACAATATTGGGTTAGTCACCCCATGGTTTTTCCCTTAACAAGGTTTTCCACGTAAAAATCCTTGTGTTATGTGTGTTGATTTCATTTTTGCTCTCATGTTCATTTATGCTTATATGTTTTGATACTGCACTATTGTTAAAGAAGAAAAGAAAGTTAAGAAATTTAAGATAATTGATTCACCCCCCCTCTCAGTTATCTGCCTTGTTTCCAACAATTGGTATTAGAGCTAAGTTCCTCCAAACAGAGCCTAACAGCTTGAGGAAGATCTGGGAATATCAATGGATATGTATGGTATGAGGGACAACTTCAGTCTTCCCTAGATGATCTTGAGCAATCTCACTCTGAAGTTAATAACATAAAGGAAAGACTCAAACAAGCTGATGACTTCATAAATGAACTAAAAGAAAAATGGAGTATCTCTGTGAAAAGGAGAAAGGAACTTCTTCAACAATTACCAAGTCAAAGTGAAGCCAATGATATTGATGAAGATCTAAATAAGAAAAACAAGTTATGTGAGAAGCTATCAAAAGAGGTCATTATGGTGAGACATGAAATGGAATCAGGGGTTATGAAATTCACCCAAGAAATTGAGGAGAAAAGAAAAATTAAAGATAATCTAAAGCAATCTCTCAAGGAGAAGTCAGAAGACTGCCACAAAATGGATAGAATAATCAGGCATCTAGAATCTGATCTTGAAGAAGCTAGAGATAATGAAGAACAACTTGAAAATAAGATAGGCACTCTTAAAAGGGATCTTCAAACAATAAATGAATACAAAGAAAACTTCAAGATAAGCTCTGCTCAACTTGAAGTTCTTCTTGAAAGCCAAAAGAGGGTAGATGATAAGCATGGCTTGGGATATGAGAAAGATGAAAGCTCCAGATCTGGTCAGAAGAACTCTGGATCAGGAAATCCAAGGTACAGGCCTAGAAGAGCTCCGATAAGACAACCAAATGCTCAAAGATATCCATCCTTCAATGGATATTACTACAATTCCAATAACTTCAGTCATAAAGTAAATCAATGCAGAAGGAGAATGAATCAAACTAATTCATCCTTCTTTGGACAGTGTTTTAACTGCAAAAGGTATGGTCACAAATCTCATGAATGTAGAAATATCAAAATAAACAATTCATTCAATGGTAGATGCTTTGCATGCAATAGAATGGGACATATGGCTAATCAATGTAGATCAAGAGGATACTAGTCAAATATGCAAAGAAATGTTGTTTTCTACAATTGCAATAGATCCGGTCTTATTGCCAAATTTTGCAGAAGCAAGAATCAGGACAAAAAGGGTCCGGTGCATCATAATCAAAATCACAAAGGAAAAGGAAAAGTGAATGCGAATGAAATTCAAAGAGAGATGAACAAGATTTGGGTGAAGAGAAGTACATAAAATGTTGGGGATGGATCCGCACCAAAATCTAGTGCTGATAATCCTTCTGAAAACTAAATAGATGAGCTCTAGCTCAGGGGGAGTCACAAAAGAAAACAATTTCCCCCAGCCAGACAATTGGTGCCTAAAATTGGCACATGGAGTATTACAAATTGAAGAGTTCTCAAAGAGATATCTAAATAACCCTTGGTAAAAATACAAAAGATCCGCAAGGAGTTTTGAAGAGGCTAATCATTCAAGATTAATCCAGTTTAACAGTCATCCGATAAAAGTAGGATTTTCACAGTTAGATCCGGTATGATTCAAAATTGAAATACTTTGATCTACGGATAAATAGGATGATTCAAGGAAGGGAGATACATTGTAAGTTATCATTCTAAGTGCATCTCAGTGATCCAGAAAGATCTCTCTCAGAACAAGGCAACCGAAATGACTTAAGTTGTGCATTTATTGCAATATGGAATTAGGGTTTGCACAGAAGTAAAAGGGTTCTTTTGTTCATCATTTGCACATTTGCATTCGAGAAGAAGAAAGAAAGAGCTCTACAACAAGATTGCTTCAACCCTCTCAAGGATCAACCGCAGAACTCGATTCAACTAGCGATCTTTTTCAACTCTTATTGTGAACCCTAGAAGCGTAAAAAGGTATTTCCTCTCTTGAATATCTCTCTCTGAATCTTTTGAAAGATGGCTACTCCAAATGTTGTTAAGATCACTGATAGGCCGCACCCTAAGTTCAAGAAACATCCTTACAAATCCCTAGAAGTTGATCCCCTAGGCGCATTCTCTAGCATTCTGCATGGGGTTCTGCACGTAGAAGATGTTAGGGTATATATTCACGCCAACATTGACAAATTTAGGGAATCTAAGCTGATGGATATCTATCACAAGGAATTAATAGATGAAACATTTGAACTTAAACTCCAATACAAGGCCATCCGAGTTAAGCATTTTAGACATTTCATCCATTTCCCCTATTTTGTAGAAGATGAATGGATCCGGTATGTTCTGAGCAGAATGCATGACAACTTCATGTGGTTGATAAGGCCATTTAAGATCACAAAAGATGCCATTAGGGCGGTAACCGGATTGCACTCATCTGGTGGGTTGCCTACTCTCAAACCAGTCAAAAACCAAACTGTAAGTGAGGCTACTAGATCAAAATTTGACAAAAGAGCAATGACAATAGAGGATATCATGGATCTGGATATCAAATTTGCCTCTATGATAATCGGTTATAAAATATATCACTCCAACAGGGAGAATTCTGTATCTGGAACAACAATATACACTACTTATCAAATGCTAAGGGAAAATGTTGATTATGATCTTTGTGAGCTTCTCTTGAACCAACTGCTAGAAAATTTGTAGAAAATAAAGAAGGATAAGAAGAATTCATTTAAGTACGGTGGCTTGATACTATGTCTATTCTTCTACTATATGAATGAGCTACCCGGAACTAGTGGTTGGATATGGCAAAATGGCAGACATGTTGCCATACAAATCAAAGATTATATGTATGGGCTTGGTGATGCCAAGGCTCAAAGCACAGCTCTCTGGGGATATTTCAAGAATTTCCAAGGTATGATGCAGTCTAGAGAAAGAATTCCTCAGACATTAGTTGAAAAATATAAAGATACAGTGTGTTTTATGGTAGGCACTGATCAATGCCTAATGGAGGCAGTAGAGCCCAAAATAGTCTGGATTATGCCAATGGGCTATGAGGTGGATGAGAAAATTCTAGAACTACATGTCCAACACCTACTAAGTCAGCCTAAGGACCCTGAGGCAGAAAGGTTTGGAACCTTTGAAGAATTGAGTGTGAAAATTCATGTTGAGCTAAGACAACTGGAGATGAAAAGAAAAGTGAGAAGAGAAGTAGAGGAAGTTGCCAAAAGATATGGAATTTCAAAAGAAGCAGTTGATGCAAATAGGGAGAAACTAGAAAGAGTAGAGAAAGAGAGACAAGATGCAGAAAAAGAAAGTGATCTGGTGCAAGCCCCCTCCCGGACTAGATCCTTAAAGAGTTCTGCACCTACCACCTCTAAGAGATCAAAATCCTCCAAACCAGAAGCAAAGACATCCAAAAAGGGAGAAAAGAGAACAAAAACCAAGGCTACAAGATCCTACATAAGTTAAAAGGATGATGAAGAGACAGAAACAAATGAGGAGGTTAAGAAAATGAAGAAGAAGAAGAAAAGATCAGGTGGATCTTCTGCCGGTCCAAATAAAGAAGAAGAGGCAGAAGAATTTGTTGAAAGGTCCACTCCTTCTATTGATAATGTTATCAAGGCAGTCACAGTGGATGGAAATTTGCAACCATTAATTGAATTTTATGATGAGTTTAGTGATACTGATAAGAAAATCTTGGAAGATGCTACAGTCAAGTACCTTAACATTTATAATAAAGAATTCATTGAAATTATCTCTCTAAGTCCCAAAGGTTTAGAGAAGGAACTTGAAATGAGAAAGGAGAATGCTAAGGCAAAGGACCTAGAGATCCGGGAATATATTACTATTCAACTCTATCCTTCCATTACCTCTCAACAAATGAACATGATCTTCAAGGACTGCAAGGATGAGTTTCAGAGCAAAGCAAGAATGAACCAGCTTATGCTTAGAGAGATAGATCAAGTTGCCAAAGAAATAGAGCACATCCTCCAGAATGCTTTTAAAAGATTCAATCTTCCTATTATAGAGGACATAGGTGATGAACCTTTTGACATGGATGACGAAGGACTAAGTACATCAAAAGAAGAATCCAATATGAAAAATGTAGAAGAGTCAAAGGACATAGGTGAGGAGAGGACTAAGGACTTGGATTCCTCTAGTCCAGTAGAGGAAGTCCCTAAAGAAGTAAACATCTCTCTTCCGGATCCCCCTGCTGACTCCAGAACTGAAGGAGAAGAAAGAAAAGGAGAGAAAATCAGTCAAGAAGAAGAGGTAAAGGAAAGAGAAGAAGATCAAATAGAGAAGACCCCAGATGACAGTTCAGAGGCTGCAGAAGGAAAGAAGACTATGTCTCTAGCAAGAGACACTGCAGAAGCTATTAAAGACTTCCTGACCAAAGAAATGATGGAATTAGATGAACCAGAGCTATTTCAAGGACCACTCAATTTTGACTCTCTCTCTTCGGTCCAAACAATGAAGGTAGCATCTTTTGCTCAAGCCAAAGCAAAAGAAAAGCTTCTGAAGTCTCACATGGAAGACTGTGAGCTGATAGAGATTGTGTCTGGTGTGTTGGAGAAGATCATGCCATCCTTCCAGAAGGATCTTTCAGCCTCTTCATCCCGTAACTTGAAAACTCTTGTTAATTATATTATCACACATTTTGATTCTTTGCAGAAATCAGTAGAAGAGAAAGTTTGGAAAGAGTTTTTGGGTAAGAGATTCTTTGAAGTACAGGGGCTCATACCAAATGATAGGAGAAATCTGAATATTGGAATAAAGAGCCTAGAAAATGCTCTTAATGATAGCGAAGATTTATACAAATTTTATCTATCTTGGTCCACAGTGACAACAGACATTGCCAAGAAGGTGGAAGAACAAGAGAGTAAACTATCAAGTTTATCTCAAAATTTTGATCCTCTCACCTCATCCATAATGAATCAAGAGTGTCAGACTATTGCCACTATTAATGAAATAAAGAGGCTTGAAAAGGAGAAGAATAGAATAAGCAGGCTAAGTAAACTAAGAGGGATAATTATCCCTAAGTTAGAGGCAATACATGATGCCCTAACTGATGCTCAGACCACAGTCCAGACCAGTGATCCGAGAAACTTAAAGAGGGCAGAAGCTTTTGCATTCTTCTTAAGTGGTCACATCTCAATTTTGGACAGGATGAAGCAAGTTGGGCAACAAAATTTGTCCAGTTAAAGACTACCTTTGCGGATATACTTAAGTTTATGTAAGTACAACATGTATATATACTTATATGGCAATCTATATAGGTTGTTTTTCTTCACAAATTTTGGTATGCGGATTTCACCCTTTGCTATTGATGTCAAAGGAGGAGTGAGGAGTAGTGAAAAATGTGGAATCGTGCTAAAGGGGGAGCTCCGGTAAAAGTGTACATAAGACAGAGCATCAGCCAAGGGGGAGTTTGATATGACAATCATTTTTCACTAAGTGTTGCCATCAATGCCAAAGGGGTGGATTGTTGGCAAGAGATACTGTGTGGCTTCATGAGTGTTGTCATTGATGGCAACAAAGCCCATCCCACTCACCCACAACACGTAGTATGTCTATACCAGAAGTCTGATTGAAGAGTGTTTTGGTCCAGTGAGCAAGAACAGAGCATGCAGCAAGGTCTAACAGTCAGGTCTGAATCTCTCAAAGGATGTATCTGAGCAAAGTACAGACTTTGGGAAGTTAAGAGGAGTAGCATGACTACTACATTCCAGAGATTGAGCCTCTGGTGATGAAAGAATGAAAAGATGTGAGCATCTAAGTGTTGGGTTCTTGACAGACAGAGTAGACTAAGGAAGAACTAACCCGCAGTGCATCAGATCTTAATTCAGATAAGAAATTGATGGTGATCAAGCTTCTTGAGGGATCATTCATGGTTGGCCAACATGATTGATGACTTCTATAACTATCTCTTTGATACACATCACTTAGTAAGCATGGATTTAGTTGACAGACCAAAGTTTGGGAAAATCTTGAGTATTCTAGATGCTGACTATAAAGATATTGAAATCCTTGGTGCGGATATATATACCAGATGGATTTTGATGTGAAGATGTGTGATTTGCATGAGAATGTGCGAACAAAGGCAGAGATCAGTGTGGAAGTGGAAATACAGGTCCGCTATGTGACAGAACAGTAGCACCAAAATAGAGGAAGAATGAAGTGCAGTAGATCATTATATTGAGCCTAACCGGAACTAAACCTTAGCATATGTGGATGCTTCTCATCAATTCAAATACCTGGTTACTTTCTATAAACTATTGTAGGTAGTGAGCCTCTTTTGAGCAGTGTGCTCAGGGAGTGAGCCCTAATTGGCAAGTGTCATTTTATACTTCTTATTCTTTTAACAGAGAATACAATGTTGGGTTAGTCACCTTGTGGTTTTTCCCTTAACAGGGTTTTCCACATAAAAATCCTTGTGTTATGTGTGTTGATTTCATTTCTGCTCTCATGTTCATTTATGCTTATATGTTTTGATATTGCACTATTGTTAAAGAAGAAAAGAAAGTTAAGAAATTTAAGATAACTGATTCACCCCCCCAGTTATCTACCTTTTTTCCTACAATTAGTATAAGAGCTAAGTTCCTCCAAACAGAGCCTAACAGCTTGAGGAAGATCTGGGAATCTCAATGGATATGTATGGAATGAGGGAACAACTTCAATCTGCCCTAGATGATCTTGAGCAATCTCACTCTAAAGTCAATAACCTGAGGGAAAGACTCAAACAAGATGATGACTTCATAGATGAACTAAAAGAAAAAATGAGTATCTCTATGAAAAAGAGAAAGGAACTTCTTCAATAATTAGCAAGTCAAAGTGAAGCCAATGATATTGATGAAGATCTGAATGAGAAAAACAAGTTATGTGAGAAGCTATCAAAAGAGGTCATTATGGTGAGACATGAAATGGAATCAGGGGTTATGAAATTCACCCAAGAAATTGAGGAGAAAAGAAAAATTGAAGATAATCTAAAGCAATCTCTCAAGGAGAAGTCAGAAGACTACCACAAAATGGATAGAATAATCAAGCATCTAGAATCTAATCTTGAAGAAGCTAGAGATAATGAAGAACAACTTGAAAATCAGATACACTCTTAAAAGGGATCTTCAAACAGCAAATGAATACAAAAAAAATTCAAGATAAGCTCTGCTCAACTTGAAGTTCTTCTTGGAAGCTAAAAGAGGGTAGATGACAAGCATGGCTTGGGATATGAGAAAGGTGAAAGCTCTGGATCCGGTCAGAAGAACTCTGGATCAAGAAATCCAAGGTGGCCTAGAAGAACTCCGGTAAGACAACCAAATGCTCAAAGATATCCATCCTTCAACGGATATTTCTACAATTCCAATAACTTTGGTCATAAAGCAAATCAGTGCAGAAGGAGAATATTTCTACAATTCCAATAACTTCGGTCATAAAGCAAATCAGACTAATCAAAATCAAGACAAAGGAAAATGAAAGGTGAATTCAGATGAAATTCAAAGGGAGATGAACAAGATTTGGGTGAAGAGAAGTACAGAAAATGTTGGGGATGGATCCGCACCAAAATCTGGTGTTGATAATCCTTCTGAAAACTAAATAGATGAGCTCTGGCTCAGGGGGAGTCACAAAAGAAAATAATTTCCCCCAACCAGACAATTGGTGCCTAAAATTGGCACATGGAGTGTTGCAAATTGAAGAGTTCTCAAATAGATATCTAAATAACCCTTGGTAAAAATACAAAAGATCCGCAAGGAGTTTTGAAGAGGCTAATCATTCAAGATTGATCTAGTTTAACAGTCATCTGGTAAAAGTGGGATTTTCACAGTTAGATCCGGTATGATTCAAAATTGAAATACATTGATCTACGGATAAATAGGATGATTCAAGGAAGGGAGATACATTGTAAGTTATCATTCTAAATGCATCTTAGTGATCCAGAAAGATCTCTCTCAAAATAAGAAGAACAAGGCAACCAGAATGACTTAAGTTGTGCATTTATTGCAATATGGAATTAGGGTTTGTACAGAAATAAAAGGGTTCTTTTGTTCATCATTTGCACATTTGCATTCAAGAAGAAGAAAGAAAGAGCTCTACAACAAGATTGCTTCAACCCTCTCAAGGATCAACCACAGAACTCGATTCAACCAGTGATCTTTTCGGCTCTTATCGTGAACCCTAGAAGTGTAAAAAGGTATTTCCGCTCTTGAATATCTCTCTCTGAATCTTTTGAAAGATGGCTACTCCAAATGTTGTTAAGATCACAAATAGGCCGCACCCAAAGTTTAAGAAACATCCTTACAAATCCCTAGAAGTTGATCCCCTAGGTGCATTCTCTAGCATTTCGCATGGGGTTTTGCACGTAGAAGATGTTAGGGTATACATTCATGCCAACATTAAGGAATTTGGGGAATCCAAGCTGATGGATATCTATCACAAGGAATTAATAGATGAAACATTTGAACTTAAACCCCAATACAAGGCCATCCGAGATAAGCATTTTGGACATTGTATCCATTTCCCCTATTTTACAGAAGATGAATGGGTCTGGTATGTTTTGAGTAGAATGCATGACACTTCATGTGGTTGATAAGGCCATTTAAGATCACAAAAGATGCCATTAGGGCGGTAACCAGATTGCACTCATCCGGTGGGTTGCCTGCTCTCAAATCAGTCAAAAACCAAACTATAAGTGAGGCTACCAGATCAAAATTTGACAAAAGAGCAATGACAATAGAGGATATCACGGATCCGAATATCAAATTTGCCTCTATGATAATCAGTTATAAAATATATCACTCCAACAGGGAGAATTCTGTATCTGGAACAACAATATACACTGCTTATCAGATGCTAAGGGAAAATCCTCATTATGATCTTTGTGAGCTTCTCCTGAACCAACTGCTAGAAAATTTGTAGAAAATAAAGAAGGATAAGAAGAATTCATTTAAGTACACTGGCTTGATACTATGTCTATTCTTCTACTATATGAATGAGCTACCCAGAACTAGTGGCTGGATATGGCAAAATGACAGACCTGTTGCCATACAAATCAGAGATTATATGATAGGCTTGGTGAAGCCAAGGCTCAAAGCATGGCTCTCTGGGGATATTTCAAGAATTTCCAAGGTATGATGTAGGCCAGAGAAAGAATTCCTCAGACATTAGTTGAAAAATATAAAGATACAGTGTGTTTTATGGTAGACACTGATCAATGCCTAATGGAGGTAGTAGAGCCCAGGATAGTCTGGATTATGCCAATGGGCTATGAGGTGGATGAGAAAATTCTGGAACTGCATGTCCAACACCTACTAAGTCAGCCTAAGGACCCTGAGGCAGAAAGGTTTGGAACCTTTGAAGAATTGAGTGTGAAAATTCATGTTGAGCTAAGACAACCGGAGATGAAAAGAAAAGTGAGAAGAGAAGTATAGGAAGTTGCCAAAAGATATGGCATTTCAAAAGAAGCAGTCGATGCAAATAGGGAGAAAATAGAAGTAGAGAAAGAGAGACAAGATGCAAAAAAAGAAAGTGATCTGGTGCAAGCCCCCTCCTGGACTAGATCCTCAAAGAGTTCTGTACCTACCACCTCTAAGAGCTCAAAATCCTCCAAACCAGAAGCAAAGACATCCAGAAAGGGAGAAAAGAGAACAAAAATCAAGGCTACAAGATCCTACATAAGTCAAAAGGATGATGAAGAGACAGAAATAGATGAGGAGGTTAAGAAAATGAAGAAGAAGAAGAAAAGATCAGGTGGATCTTCTGCCAGTGCAAATAAATAAGAAGAGGCAGAAGAATTTGTTGAAAGGTCCACTCCTTCTATTGATAATGTTATCAAGGCAGTCACAGTGGATGGAAATCTGCAACCATTAACTGAATCTTATGATGAGTTTAGTGATACTGATAAGAAAATCTTGGAAGATGCTACAGTCAAGTATCGTAACATTTATAATAAAGAATTCATTGAAATCATCTCTCTAATTCCCAAAGGTTTAGAGAAGGAACTTGAAATGAGAAAGGAGAATGCTAAGGCAAAGGACCTAGAGATCCAGGAACAGATTACTATTCAACTCTATCCTTCCATTACCTCTCAACAAATGAACATGATCTTCAAGGACTACAAGGATGAGTTTCAGTACAAAGCAAGAATGAACCAGCTTATGCTTGGAGAGACAGATCAAGTTGCCAAAGAAATAGAGGGCATCCTCCGGAATGCTTTTAAAAGATTCAATCTTCCTATTACAGAGGACATAGGTGATGAACCTTCTGACATGGATGATGAAGGACTAAGTACATCAAAAGAAGAATCCACTATGAAAAATGTAGAAGAGTCAAAGGACATAGGTGAGGAGAGGACTAAGGACTTGGATTCCTCTGGTCCGGTAGAGGAAGTCCCTGAAGAAGTAAACATCTCTCTTCCAGATCCCCCTGCTGACTCCAGAACTGAAGGAGAAGAAAGAAAAGGAGAGAAAATCAGTCAAGAAGAAGAGGTAAAGGGAAGAGAAGAAGATTAAATAGAGAAGACCCCAGATGACAGTTCTGAGGCTGCAGAAGGAAAGAAGACTCTGTCTCTGGCAAGAGACACTGCAGAAGTTGTTAAAGACTTACTGACCAAAGAAATGATGGAATTAGATGAACCGGAGCTATTTCAAGGACCACTCAATTTTGACTCTCTCTCCGGTCTAGAATGTGTATGAGAAAAATTGACTATGATAAACTAAACAAATCAAAAACCCAATAACATAAAGAGAACTGATCTAAATAAAAGCCATTAATAATAATCCATGAAATATGAAAGCTTTTACCGAGATTTATATTGTTCCCTTTGGATGAATGTGGATTGCTCAATAGTATTGCAAAACCTATAGTTGCAATAAGCAAGTAGCGTGCTCAAAGATCAATGTCAAGAGATCGTGAAGTTGCTCAATCAATGCGATGTATGCTCAAAGCGCTGTTAAGTATGCCTGAGAATAAGTGATCGAAGAGGATTTGTGAAGGAGATGAGGGGGGTTTATATAGATTTCAAACATGATCAATCAATGATCCAGATAAATCAGAAGAATCAACGGAGGAGAACAGTTGAGGAACGTGCAACGAATAAGAAACAGACATGTGTCTTGCTTTCTTTTGCATGAGAGGAGTTGTCAAGAATAGAAGAATGAGTTAAAGTAATTAAAAGAATATAATAATCAGTTAAGTGATTTAAAACAAGAAGAATGGATTTGCATGAGAATAAGAAGATATTTTGCTTTACTAAATATTAGGAATATTTAATTGCATGTGCAAGAAAGCTTGAATTATATTTGGAGATAACTCAATTTAGAAGAAAAAGCAACTTAAATAAATATTTGATTTATTTAAATTTAGAGAAGATATTATTGGAAGAAACAATTAAATAATTGGGATTATTTAATTTAGAAGATTTGAAAGCAAATTAAATAATTAAATTTATTTAATTGTTGTGCATGATTTTGGAAGAATAAATAAAATATTTGATTGTATTTTATTTTTTGGAAGAATGAATTTGATTTAATTAAATAATTAAGAATTATTTAATTGTAGATAAGAGGGAATTTATGATGAATTAATTAAATAATTGGATTCATTTAATTAATGGAGACTTGAGGAAGAATAATAGAGGAATTTAATTTAATTAATTAAATAGAGAGGATTTATTCAATTAATGTCAAATTTTAGGAGTTTTGGAAGAATTTGATGAAATTAATTAAATAATTAGATTATTTAATTAATGTTGAAATGCAGGTGATTAGAAGAATTCGATGAAATGCAAGTCGTGTGACGACATGGTCATTTTAGGGTGTCTACATAGATAATGAAGGTAGCATCTTTTGCTTAAGCCAAAGCAAAAGAAAAGCTTCTGAACTCTCACATGGAAGACTGTGAGCTGATAGAGATTGCATCCGGTGTGTTGGAGAAGATCATGCCATCCTTCCAGAAGGATCTTTCGGCCTCTTCAGCTTGTAATTTGAAAACTCTTGTTAATTCTATTAGCACACATTTTGATTCTTTGGAGAAATCAGCAGAAGAGAAAGTCCGGAAAGAGTTTTTGGGTAAGAGATTCTCTAAAGTACAAGGGCTCATAGAAAATGATAGGAGAAATCTGGATATTGGAATAAAGAGCCTAGAAAATGCTCTTAAAGATGGCAAAGATTTATACAAATTTTGTCTATCTTGGTCCACAGTGACAACAGACATTGCCAAGAAGGTGGAAGAACAAGAGAGTAAATTGTCAAGTTTATCTCAAAATTTTGATCCTCTCACCTCATCCATAATGAATCAAGAGTGTCAGACTATTGCCACTATTAATGAAATAAAGAGGCATGAAAAGGAGAATAAGAATAGAATAAGCAGGCTAAGTGAACTAAGAGGGATAATTATCCCTAAGTTAGAGGCAATGCATGAGGCCCTAACTGATGCTCAGACCACAGCCTGGACCAATGATCCGATAGACTTAAAGAGGGCAGAAGCTTTTGCATTCTTCTTAAGTGGTCACATCTCAATTTTGGATAGGATGAAGTAGAGTTGGGCAACAAAATCTGTCCAGTTGAAGACTACCTTTGCGGATATACTTAAGTTTATGTAAGTACAACATGTATATATACTTATCCGGCAATATATATAGGTTATTTTTCTTCGCAAATTTTGGTATGCGGATTTCACCCTTTGCCATTGATGTCAAAGGGGGAGTGAGGAGCAGTGAAAAATGTGGAATCGTGCTAAAGGGGGAGCTCCGGTAAAAGTGTACATAAGACAGAGCATTAGCCAAGGGGGAGTTTGATATGATACTTAGTCATTTTTCACTAAGTGTTGCCATCAATGCCAAAGGGGGAGATTGTTGGCAAGAGACATTGTGTGGCTTCATGAGTGTTGTCATTGATGGCAACAAAGTCCATCCCACTCATCTGCAGCACATAGTATGTCTATACCAGAAGTCTAATTGAAGAGCGTTTTGGTCCAGTGAGCAAGAACAGAGCATGCAACAAGGTCTAATAGTCAGGTTCGGATCTCTCTGAAGATGTATCTCAACAAAGTGTGGACTTGGGGAAGTCAAAACGAGTACCATGACTGCTAAATTCTAGAGATTAAGCCTTCGGTGATGAAAGAATGAAAAGATGTGAGCGTCTAAGTGCCAGGTTCCTGACAGACAGAGTAGACTAAGGAAGAACTAACCGGCAGAGCATCAGATCTTAATCCGGATGAGAAATTGATGGTGTTCAAGCTTCTTGAGGGATAATTAATGGTTGGCCGACATGATTGATGACTTCTATAACTATCTCTTTGATACGCATCACTTAGTAAGCATGGATTCAGCCGACAGACTAAAGTTTGGGAAAATCTTGAGTATTCTGGATGCCGACTAGAAAGATATTGAAATCCTTGGTGCGGATATATATACTAGATGGATTTTGATGTGAAGATGTGTGATTTGCGTGAGAATGTGCAAACAAAGGCAGAGATAAGTGTGGAAGCAGCAATACAAGTCCGGTATGTGACAGAACAACAACACCAAAACAGAGGAAGAATGAAGTGCAGTAGATCAGTATATTGAGCCTAATTGAAACTAAACCTCAGCATATGTGGATGCTTCTCATCAGTTCAAATAGCTGGTTACTTTCTATAAACTATTGTAGGTAGTGAGCCTCTTGTGAGCAGTGTGCTCGGGCAGTGAGCCCTAATTGGCAAGTGCCATTTTGTACTTCTTATTCTTTTAATAGAGAATACAATCTTGGGTTAGTCAACCCATGGTTTTTCCCTTAACAGGGTTTTCCACGTAAAAATCCTTGTGTTATGTGTGTTGATTTCATTTCTACTCTCATGTTCATTTATGCTTATATGTTTTGATACTGCACTATTGTTAAAGAAGAAAAGAAAGTTAAGAAATTTTAGATAACTGATTCACCCCCCCTCTCAGTTATCTGCCTTGTTTCCAACAGGTTTAGGGTTGAGGATTTAGGGTTTAGCGTTTAGGGTTTAGGGTTTATGGTTTACTGTTTAGGGTTTAGGGTTTAGTGTTTAAGGTTTAGGGTTTAATGTTTAGGGTTTAGGGTTTAGTGTTTAGGGTTTAGGGTTTAGAGTTTAGGGTTTAGGGTCTATGGTTTATTGTTTAGGGTTTATAGTTTAGGGTTTAGGGTTTATGGTTTATGGTTTAGGATTTAGCACCTAGCGTTTAAGGTTTAGGGTTTAGGGTTTAGGGTTTAGGCTTTATGGTTTATGGTTTAGGGTTTAGGGTTTAGGGTTTAGCGTTTAGGGTTTAGGGTTTAGGGATTAGGGATTAGGGTTTAGGGTTTAGGGTTTATCTTTTAGGGTTTTAGGTTTAGGGTTTAGGGTTTAGGGTTTATGGTTAATGATTTATAGATTATGGTTTAGGGTTTAGGGTTTAGTTTTTAGGGTTGAGGATTTAGGGTTTAGGGTTAAGGGTTTAGGGTTTAGGGTTTAGAGTTTAGGGTTTAGGGTTTAGGGTTTAGGGATTATGGTTTAGTGTTTAGGGTTTAGGGTTTAGGGTTTATGCTTTATGCTTTATGGTTTATGGTTCAGGTTTTAGGGTTTAGGATTTGGGTTTAGGGTTTAGGTTTTAGGGCTTATTGTTTAGGGTATAGGGTTAATGGTTTAGGGTTTAGGGTTTTGTGTTTAGGGTTTATGATTTAGAGTTTAGGGTTTACGGTTTAGGGTTTAGGGTTTAGGGTTTATGGCTTATGGTTTAGCGTTTATGTTTTAGTGTTTAGGGTTTAGGGTTTAGGGTTTGGGGTTTAGGGTTTAGAGTTTAGGGTTTAGGATTTAGGGTCTAGGGTTTAGTGTTTAGTGTTTACAGTTTATGGTTTGTGGATTCTCGTTTAGGGTTTAGGGTGTAAGATTTAGTGTTTAAGGTTTAGGGTTTAGGGTTTAGGGTTTACGGATTATGGTTTAGAGTTTAGGGTTTAGGGTTTAGGGTTTAGGATTTAGTGTTTAGTGTTTAGTGTTTAGGGTTTAGGGTTTAGTGTTTTGGGTTTAGGGCTTATTGTTTAGGGTTTAGGGTTTAGGGTTTTGTGTTTAGGGTTTATGGTTTATGGTTTTGAGTTTAGGGTTTAGGGTTTAGGGTTTAGGGTTTAGGGTTTAGGGATTAGGGTTTAGGGTTTATGGTTTATGGATTAGTGTTTAGGGTTTAGGGTTTATAGTTTATGGTTTATTGTTTAGTGTTTAGGGTTTATAGTTTATGGTTTTTTGTTTAGGGTTTATTGTTTAGTGTTTAGGGTTTAGGGTTTAGGGTTTGTGGTTTAGGGTTTAGGTTTTAAGGTTTAGTGTTTACGGTTTAGTGTTTAGGGTTTAGGGTTTAGGGTTTAGGGTTTAGGGTTTAGGGTTTAGGGTTTATGTTTAGAATTTATGGTTTATGGTTTACGGTTTAGTGTATAGTGTTTAGGGTTTAGGGTTTAGGGTTTATGGTTTAGGGTTTAGGGTTTAATGTTTAGGGTTTAGTGTTTATGGTTTATAGTTTAGGGTTTAGGGTTGAGGGTTTAGTGTTTATCGTTTAGGGTTTAGGGTTTATGGTTTAGAGTTTCTGGTTTAGAGTTTAGGGTTTATGGTTTAGGTTTTACGGTTTAGGGTTTAGGGTTTATGGTTTAGTGTTAAAGGTTTAGGGTTTAGGTTTTAGGGTTTTGGGTTTAGGGTTTTTGGTTTATAGTTTAAGGTTTAGGGTTTAGGCTTTAGGGTTTATGGTTTATGGTTTATGGTTTAAGTTTAGATTTTAGGGTTTAGGGTTTAGTGTTTAGGGTTTCAGGATTAGGGATTAGGGCTTAGGGTTTAGGGTTTAGGGTTTAAGTTTTAGGGTTTAGGGTTTAGGGTTTAGGTTTTAGGGTTTAAGGTTTATGGTTTAGGGTTTAGGGGTTACAGTTTTAGGGTTTTGTGTTTAGAGTTTAGCGGTTCCGATTTAGGGTTTAGCGCTTATTGTTTAGGGTATAGGGTTAATGGTTTAGGGTTTAGGGTTTTATGTTTAGGGTTTATGGTTTAGATTTTAGGGTTTATGGTTTATAGTTTAGGGTTTAGGGTTTAGGGGTTAGAGTTTAGGGTTTAGGGTTTATATTTTATGGATTAGGGTTTAGGTTTTAGGGTTTAAGGTTTATGGCTTATGGTTTAGCGTTTACTGTTTAGTGTTTAGGGTTTACAGTTTATGGTTTATGGATTCTCGTCTAGGGTTTAGGGGTTAGGGTTTAGGGGTTAGGGTTTAGGGTTTAGAGTTTAGGGTTTATGGTTTATGTTTTATGGTTTATGGTTTATGGTTTAGCGTTTAGGGTTTAGGGTTTGTGGTTTATGGATTAGCGTTTAGGGTTTAGCGTTTAGGGTTTAGGGTTTAGGGTTTAGGGTTTATTGTTTAGGGTTTAGGGTTTGTGGTTTTGGGCTTTGGGTTTACGGTTTACGGTTTACGATTTACGGTTTAGGTTTTAGGGTTTAGGGTTTAGGGTTTATGTTAGGGTTTAGGGTTTAGGGTTTTGGGTTTAGGGTTTGAGATTTTTAGTTTATGGTTTATGGTTTATGGTTTATGGTTTATGGTTTAGGGTTTAGGGTTTAGGGTTTCTAGTCTTGGGCTTAGGGTTTCAAGTTTAGGGTTTAGTGTTTAGGGTTTATGGTTTAGTGTTTAGGTTTTAATGTTTATGGTTTAGGGTTTAGCATTTATGGTTTTGGGTTGATTGTTTATGGTTTAGGGTTTAGGGTTTATCATTTAGGGTTTATGGTTCAGGGTTTATAGTTTATGGTTTATGGTTTAGGGTTTAGGGTTTATCATTGAGGGTTTATTGTTCAGGGTTTATGGTTTATGGTTTAGGGTTTAGGGATTAGGGTTTAGGGTTTAGGGTTTAGCATTTGGGGTTTAGGGTTTAGGGTTTAGAGTTTAGGTTTTATGGTTTAGGGTTTAGGGTTTATCGTTTAAGGTTTGTGGTTTAAGGTTTAGGTTTTAGGGTTTAGGGTTTATCGTTTATGGTTTAGGGTGTAGGTATTATGGATTAGGGTTTAGGGTTTAGGGTTTATGTTTTGGGGTTTAGGGTTTCAGGTTTAGAGTTTAGGGTTTAGGGTTTATGTTTAACGGTTTATGGATTATGGTTTAGGGTTTAGTGTTTAGGGTTGACTATTTAGGGTTTAGGGTTTAGGGTTAAGTGTTTAGGGTTTAGGGTTTAGGGTTTAGGGTTTACGAATTATGGTTTAGTGTTTAGGTTTTAGGGTTTAGGATTTAGGGTTTAGGGTTCAGGTTTTAGTGTTTAGGGTTTAGGGTTTATGCTTTATGGTTTATTGTTTAGGGTTTAGGGTTTAGGGTTTAGGGTTTAGGGTTTTGTTTTTAGGGTTTAGGGTTTAGGGCTTATTGTTTAGTGTATAGGGTTAATTGTTTAAGGTTTTGTGTTTAGGGTTTATGGTTTAGAGTTTGGGGTTTCCAGTTTAGGGTTTAGGGCTTATTGTTGAGGGTATAGGGTTAATGGTTTAGGGTTTAGGGTTTTATGTTTAGGGTTTATGGTTTAGAGTTTAGGGTTTACAGTTTAGGGTTTAGGGTTTATAGTTTAAGGTTTAGCGTTTAGGGTTTAGGGTTTAGAGTTTAGGGTTTAGGGTTTAGGGTTTATGTTTTGTGGATTAGGGCTTAGGGTTTATGGCTTACGGTTTAGCGTTTATGGTTTAGTGTTTATGGTTTATGGTTTAGGGTTTGGGGTTTAGGGTTTACGGTTTAGGGTTTAGGATTTAGGTTTAGGGTTTAGTGTTTAGGGTTTAGGGTTTATGGTTTATGGATTCTCGTTTAGGGTTTAGGGTGTAAGATTTAGGGTTTAGGGTTTAGGGTTTAGGGTGTAGGGTTTATGGTTTATGGTTTATGGTTTAGGGTTTAGGGATTATGGTTTAGGGTTTAGGGGTTAGGCTTTAGGGTATATGGTTTAGTGTTTAGGGTTTAGGGTTTATTTTTTATGATTTAGGGTTTAGGGTTTATGGTTTATGGATTAGCGTTTAGGGTTTAGGGTTTATGGTTTAGGGTTTAGTGTTTAGGGTGTAGGGTTTAGGGTTTGTGGTTTGGGGCTTAGGGTATAGGGTTTAGTGTTTAGGGTTTAGGTTTTATGGTTTAGGGTTTAGGGATTATGTTAGGGTTTAGGGTTTAGGGTTTTTGGTTTATGGTTTATGGTTTATGGTTTATGGTTTACGGTTTATGGTTTAGTGTTTAGGGTTTAGGGTTTAGGGTTTAGGTTTTGGGGTTTATGGTTTATGGTTTAGGGTTTAGGATTTAGGGTTTAGGGTTTAGTGTTTAGGGTTTACGGTTTATGGTTTATGGATTGTCGTTTAGGGTTTAGGGTTTAGGTTGTAAGATTTAGGGTTTAGGGTTTAGGGTTTATGGTTTATGGTCTAGAGTTTAGGGTTTAGGTGTTAGGGTTTAGGGTTTAGGGTTTAGAGTTTAGGGTTTAGGGTTTATTGTTTAGGGTTTAGGGTTTAGGGTTTAGGGTTTAGGGTTTATGGTTTAGGGTTTATGGTTTACTGTTTAGGGTTTAGGGTTTAGGGTTTGTGGTTTTGGGCTTAGGGTTTAGGGTTTAGGGTTTAGTGTTTAGGGTTTAGGTTTTATGGTTTAGGGTTTAGGGATTATGTTATGGTTTAGGGTTTAGGGTTTAGGGTTTAGGATTTCGGTTTTAGGGTTTAGGGTTTTTGGTTTATGGCTTAGGGTTTAGGGTTTAGGGTTTAGGGTTTAGTGTTTAGGGTTTAGGGTTTAGGGTTTAGGGTTTTGGGCTCAGGGTTTCAAGTTTAGGGTTTAGTGTTTAGGGTTTATGGTTTATGGTTGATCGTTTAGGGTTTATGGTTTAGTGTTTAGGTTTTAATGTTTAGGGTTTAGGGTTTAGCGTTTATGGCTTAGGGTTGATGGTTTATGGTTGATTGTTTATGGTTTAGGGTTCAAGATTTAGGGTTTATCATTTGGGGTTTAGGGTTTAGGGTTTATTGTTTATGGTTTAGGGTTTAGGGTTTAGGGTTTAGGGTTTAGGGATTAGGTTTTAGGGTTTAGGGTTTTGGGTTTTGGGTTTTGGTTTTAGGTTTTAGGGTTGATGGTTTAGGGTTTAGGGTTTTTGTTTTAGGGTTTATGTTTTATAGATTAGGGTTTAGGGTTTAGGGTTTAGGGTTTAGGGTTAAGTGTTTAGGGTTGACGATATAGGGTTTAGTGTTTAGGTTTTACGGTGTAGGGTTTAGGGTTTAGGGTTTAGGGTTTATCACTTATGGTTTAGGGTTTATGGTTTAGTGTTTAGGGTTTAGGGTTTAGGGTTTAGGGTTTATGCTTTTAGGTTTAGGGTTTAGTGTTTAGGGTTGACGGTTTATGGTTTATGGTTTATGGATTCTTGTTTAGGATTTAGGGTTTAGGGTTGAAGATTTAGGGTTTAGGGTTTATGGTTTAGGTTTTATGGTTTACTATTTAGTGTTTATTGTTTAGGGTTTAGGGTTTAGGGTTTAGGGTTTAGTGTTTAGGGTTTAGAGTTTAGGGTTTAGAGTTTAGGGTTTAGGTTCTATGGTTTACTGTTTAGGGTTTACAGTTTAGGGTTTAGGCTTTAGGCTTTAGGGTTTCAGGTTTAGGGTTTAGCATCTAGCGTTTAAAGTTTAGGGTTTAGGGTCTAGGATTGAAGCTTTAGGGTTTAGAGTTTGGAGTTTACGGTTTAGGGTTTAGAGTTTATGGTTTAGGGTTTAGGGTTTAGGGTTTATCATTTAAGGTTTGTGGTTTAAGGTTTAGGGTTTAGGGTTTATGGTTTATGGTTTATGGTTTAGGGATTACGGTTAGGGCTTAGGGTTTATGTTTTACGGTTTAGGGTTTCAGGTTTAGAGTTTAGGGTTTAGGGTTTATGGTTAATGGTTTATGGATTATGGTTTAGGGTTAAGGGTTTAGTGTTTAGGGTTGACGATTTAGAGTTTTAGGGTTTAGGGTTTAGGGTTAAGTGTTTATGGTTTATGGTTTAGGGTTTAGGGTGTAGAGTTTATGGTTTAGCATTTAGGGTTTAGGGTTTAGGGATTATGGTTTAGTGTTTAGGGTCTATGGTTTAGGGTTTATGGTTTATTGTTTAGGGTTGAAGTTTTAGGGTTTAGGATTTAGGGTTTATGATTTATGGTTTATGGTTTAGGGTTGAGGTTTTAGGGTTTAGGGTTTAGGTTTTAGGGCTTATTGTTTAGGGTATAGGGTTAATGGTTTAGGGTTTGGGGTTTTGTGTTTAGGGTTTAGGGTTTAGAGTTTAGGGTTTCCAGTTTAGGGTTTAGGCCTTATTGTTTAGGGTATAGGGTTAATCGTTTAGGGTTTAGGGTTTTGTGTTTAGGGTTTATGGTTTAGGGTTTAGGGTTTATGGTTTAGGGTTTATGGTTTATGTTTTATGGATTAGGGTTTAGGGTTTTGGGTTTAGGGTTTAGGGTTTAGGGTTTATTGCTTATGGTTTAGCATTTATGGTTTAGGGTTTAGGGTTTAGGGTTTAGTGTTTAGGGTTTAGGGTTTAGGGTTTAGGATTTAGGGTTTATGGTTTAGAGTTCAGGGTTTAGGGTCTAGGGTTTATTGTTTAGGGTTTACGGTTTAGGGTTTAGGGTTTAGTCTTTAGGGTTTTAGGTTTAGGGTTTAGCATCTAGCATTTAAAGTTTAGGGTTTAGGGTCTAGAATTGAGGGTTTAGGGTTTAGAGTTTGGAGTTTAGGGTTTAGGGTTTAGAGTTTATGGTTTATGGTTTATGGTTTAGGGTTTAGGGTTTATCATTTAAGGTTTGTGGTTTAAGGTTTAGGGATTATGGTTAGGGTTTAGGGTTTAGGGTTAAGGGTTTAGAGTTTAGGGTTTAGGGTTTATGGTTTATGGTTAACAGTTTATGGATTATGGTTTAGGGTTAAGGGTTTAGTGTTTAGGGTTGACGATTTACGGTTTTAGGGTTTAGGGTTAAGTGTTTATGGTTTAGGGTTTAGGGTTCAGTGTGTAGAATTTAAGGTTTAGCGTTTAGGGTTTAGGGTTTAGGGATTATGGTTTAGTGTTTAGGGTTTATGGTTTAGGGTTTATGATTTATGGTTTATGGTTTAGGGTTGAGGTTTCAAGGTTTAGTATTTAGGGTTTATGATTTATGGTTTATGGTTTAGGGTTAAGGTTTTAGGGTTTAGGATTTAGGGTTTAGGGCTTATTGTTTAGGGTATAGGGTTAATGGTTTAGGGTTTAGGGTTTATGGTTTAGAGTTTAGGGTTTCCGGTTTAGAGTTTTAGGGTTTAGGCCTTATTATTTAGGGTATAGGGTTAATGGTTTAGGGTTTTGTGTTTAGGGTTTATGGTTTATTGTTTATGGTTTAGGATTTATGGTTTAGGGTTTAACTTTTAGGGTTTAGGGTTTAGAGTTTATGGTTTATGGTTTATAGTTTATGTTTTATGGATTAGGGTTTAGGGTTTAGGGTTTAGGGTTTATTGCTTATGGTTTAGCATTTATGCTTTAGTGTTTAGGGTTTAGGGTTTAGGGTTTGGGGTTTAGGGTTTAGGATTTAGAGTTTAGGGTTTATGGTTTATGGATTCTCGTTTAGGGTTTAGAGTTTAGGTTGTAAGATTTAGGGTTTAGGGTTTAGGGTTTAGGGTTTAGGATTTAGGGATTAGGGTTTAGAGTTTAGGGGTTAGGGTTTAGGGTTTTATGGTTTACAGTTTAGGGTTTAGGTTTTAGGGTTTAGGATTTAGTGTTTAGTGTTTAGGGTTTAGGGTTTAGTGTTTTGGGTTTAGGGCTTATTGTTTAGGATTTAGGGTTTAGGGTTTAGGGTTTAGGGTTTTGTGTTTAGGGTTTATGGTTTAGTGTTTAGGGTTTAGGGTTTATGGTTTAGGTTTTGGGGTTTAGGGTTTAGGGTTTAGGGTTTAGGGTTTATGGATTAGCATTTAGGGTTTTGGGTTTAGTGTTTTAGGGTTTTGGGGTTTTAGGGTTTAGGGTTTAGGGTTTAGGGTTTATGGTTTAGTGTTTAGGGTTTAGGGTTTTTGGTTTAGTGTTTAGGGTTTAGGTTTTAGGGCTTATGGATTATGGATTATGGTTTATGGTTTAGGGTTTAGGGTTTATGGTTTAGTTTTTAGGGTTTAGGGTTGAGGGTTTATGGTTTACGGTTTATGGTTTAGGGTTTAGGGTTTAGGGTTTAGGGTTTAATCTATAGGGTTTAGTGTTTATGGTTTAAGGTTTAGGGTTTAGGGTTGAGGGTTTAGGGTTTAGGGTTTAGGGTTTAGGGTTTAGGGTTTACAATTTACAGTTTAAGGTTTATGGTTTATGGTTTATGGTTTACAATTTACAGTTTACGGTTTAGGGTTTAGGGTTTAGGGTTTAGGTTTTAGGGTTTATGGTTTATGGTTTATGGTTTATGGTTTATGGTTTATGGTTTACTGTTTAGGGTTTAGGGTTTTTGGTTAATTGTTTAAGGTTTAGGGTTTAGGTTTTAGTGTTTAGGGTTTAGGGTTTTGGGTTTAGGGGTTAGGTTTTTGGTTTAGTGTTTAGGGTTTAGGGTTTAGGGCTTATGGATTATGGTTTAGGGTTTATGGTTTAGTTTTTAGGGTTTAGGGTTTAGGGTTTAGGGTTTATCATTTATGGTTTATGGTTTATGGTTTATGGTTTAGGGTTTAGGGTTTAGGGTTTAATCTATAGGGTTCAGTGTTTATGGTTTAAGGTTTAGGGTTTAGGGTTGAGGGTTTAGGGTTTATGGTTTATGGTTTATGGTTTAGGGTTTAGGGTTTACAGTTTAAGGTTTATGGTCTATGGTTTACGATTTATGGTTTATGGTTTAGGGTTTAGGGTTTAGGGTTTATGGTTTATGGTTTATGGTTTATGGTTTAGGGTTTATTGTTTAGGGTTTAGGGTTTTTGGTTTATTGTTTACGGTTTAGGGTTTAGGTTTTAGTGTTTAGGGTTTAGGGTTTTAGGTTTAGGGGTTATGGTTTAGGGTTTAAGGTTTAGGGTTTAGGGTGTATGGTTTAGGGTTTAGGGTGTATGGTTTATGGTTTATTATTTATTGTTTAGGGTTTAGGGTTTAGGGTTTAGAATTTATGGTATATGGTTTAGAGTTTATGGTTTAAGGTTTATTGTTTAGCGTTAAGGGTTACTATTTAGGATTTAGGGTTTAGGGTGTAGAGTTTAGGGTTTAGGGTTTAGGGTTTAAGGTTTAGGATTTAGGGTTTAGGGTTTAGGGTTTAGGTTTTATGGTTTAGGGTTTAAGGTTTACGGTTTATGTTTTACGGTTTAGGGTTTAGGGTTTTAGGGTTTATGGGGTTATGGTTTAGTGTTTATGGTTTAGGTTTTATGGTTTACGGTTTAGGGTTTCATGTTGGGTTTAGGGTTTATGGTTTAATGTTTATGGTTTAGGGTTGATGGTTTATGGTTTAGGGTTTAAGGTTTATGGTTTAGGGTGTATGGTTTATTATTTACGGTTTAGGGTTTATGGTTTAGGTTTAGGGTTTAGGGTGTATGGTTTATGGTTTACTGTTTAGGGTTTAGGGTTTAGGGTTTAGGGTGTAGAGTTTATGGTATATGGTTTAGGGTTTATTGTTTAGCATTTATGGTGTAGAGTTTTTGGTTTAGGGTTTAGGGTTTAAGGTTTATTGTTTAGGGTTTAAGGTTGAGGATTTACAGTTTAGGATTTAGGGTTTAGGGTTTATTGTTAATAGTTTATGGATTATGGTTTAGGGTTTAGGGTTTAGGGTTTAGGGTTTAGGGTTTATTGTTAAGGGTTTATGGTTTAGGGTTTAGGGTTTAGGGTTTATTGTTTATGGTTTATGGTTTTTGGAATCTCGTTCAGGGTTTAGGGTTTAGGGTTGAATATTTAGGGTTTAGGGTTTAGGGTTTAGGGTTTAGGCTTTAGGGATTATGCTTTAGAGTTTAGGGTTTAGGGATTAGGCTTTATAATTTATGATTTATGGTTTATGGTTTAGGTTTTGAGCGTTTTGGGTTTTGGTTTTAGTATTTAGGGTTTAGCGTTCAGGGATTAGGGTTTAGTGTTTTGGGTTTAGGGCTTACGGTCTAGTGTTTTGGGTTTAGTGTTTAGGGTCTAGGGTTTAGGGTTTAGGGTTTATGGTTTATGGTTTATGGTTTATGGTTTAGGGTTTAGGGTTTAGGGTTTAGGGTTTACGGTTCAATGTTTAGGGTTTATCATTTAAGGTTTAGGGTTTAGGGTTTAGGGGTTAGGGGTTAGGATTTATGGTTTAGGGTTTGGAATTTATGGTTTAGGGTTTAGGGCTTAGGGCTTAGGGTTTAGGGTTTAGGGTTTAGTGTTTAGGGTTTATGATTTAGGGTTTAGGGTTTAGGGGTTACGGTTTATGGTTTAGGGTTTAAGGTTTAGGGTTTAGGGTTTATCGTTTATTGTTTATGGTTTAGGGTTTAGGTTTAGGGTTTAGGGTTTAGGGTGTATGGTTTATGGTTTATTGTTTAGGGTTTAGGGTTTAGAGTTCATGGTTTAGGGTTTAGGGTTTAGAGTTTAGGGTGTAGAGTTTATGGTATATGGTTTAGGGTTTATGGTTTATGGTTTATTATTTAGGGATTAGAGTTTAGGGTCTAGGGTCTAGGGTTTAAGGTTTAGGGTTTAGGGTGCAGAGTTTGTGGTTTAGGGTTTAGGGTTTAAGGTTTTTTTTATTAGGGTTTAGGGTTTAAGGTATAGGATTTAGTGTTTAGGGTTTAGGGTTTAGGGTTTAGGGTTTATTGTTTATGGTTTAGGATTTAAGGTTTAAGGTTTAGGGTTTAGGGTTTATAGTTAACAGTTTATGGTTTATGGTTTATGGTTTATGGTTTAGGGTCTATGGTTTAGGGTTTAGCGTTTATGGTTTATGGTGTAGGGTTTACGGTTTAGGGTTTACGGTTTAGTGTTTAGGGTTTAGGGTTTATGGTTTATCGTTTAGGGTTTTAGGGTTTGCAGGTTTATGGTTTATGTTTTATGGTTTAGGGTTTAGCATTTAGGGTTTATGGTTTATGGTTTAGGGTTTAGGATTTAGGGTTTAGGGTTTATGGTTTAGTGTTTATGGTTTAGGGTTTAGGGTTTAGGGTTTAGAGTGTAGGGTGTAGGGTGTATGGTTTATGGTTTATTGTTTAGGGTTTATTGTTTAGGGTTTAGGGTTTAGGATTTAAGGGTTAGGGTTTAGGGTTTAGCATTTAGGTTTTAACATTTATCATTTAGGGTTTAGTGTTGGGGTTTATTATTTAGGGTTTATGTTTTAGGGTTTAGGGTTTAGGGTTTAGGGTTTATGGATTATGGTTTAGGATTTAGGGTTTAAGGTTTAGGGTTTAGGGTTTGAGGGTTTACAAGTTTATGGTTTATGGTTTTGTGTTTAGGCTTTAGGGTTTAGGGTTTAGAGTTTAGTGTTTAGGGTTTAGGGTTTAGGGTTTAGGGTTTCAGGTTTAGGTTTTAGGGTTTCAGGTTTAGCATTTAGGGTGTAGGGTATAGGGTTTAGAGTTTAGGGATTAGGGATTAGGGTTTGGGTTTATGGATAATGGGTTACTGTTTAGGGTTTAGGGTTTAGGGTATAGAGTTTAGGGTTTCTTGTTTAGTTTTTATGTTTAATGGTTTAGTGTTTAGAGTTTAGGGTTTAGGGTTTAGGGTTTATGGATTATGGTTTAGGGTTTAGGGTTTAGGGATTAGGGTGTAGGGTTTGTGGTTTGTGGTTTATGGTTTAGGGTTTATGTTTTAGTGTTTAGGGTTTATGGTTAATGGTTTCAGATTTAGGGTTTAGTGTTTAGGGTTTAGGGTTTATGGTTTAGTTTCTAGGGTTTTGGGTTCTAGGGTTTATGATTTAGGGTTTATGGTTTATCGTTTAGGGTTTATGGTTTAGTGTTTAGGGTTTGTGGTTTGTGGTTTAGGGTTTAGGTTTTCGGGTTTAGGATTTAGGGTTTAGGGTTCAGTGTTTGGGGTTTAGTGTTTATGGTATAGGGTTTAGTTTTTATGGTTTATTGTTTATGGTTTAGTGTTTAGGGTTTAGGGTTTATGGTTTTTGGTCTAGGGTTTAGGGTTTAGTGTTTACTGTTTATGGTTTAGGGTTTAAGGTTTAGCATTTAGGGTTTATCATTTAGGGTTTATGGTTTAGGGTTTAGGGTTTAGGGTTTATCGTTTAGGGTTTATTGTTTATTGTTTAGTGTTTAGTGTTTATCGTTTAGGGTTTAGGGTTTAGGATTTATGGTTTAGGGTTTAGGGTTTTGGGTTTAGGGTTTAGTGTTTAGGGTTTACAATTTACGGTTTAGGGTTTATGGTTAATGGTTTAGGGATAAGGGTTTAAAGTTTAGGGTTTAGGGTTTATGGCTTATGGTTTAGGGTTTATGGTTTAGTGTATAGGGTTTAGGGAGTAGGTTTTATGGTTTATGGTTTAGGGTTTAGGGTTTAGGGTTTATAGTTTATAGTTTACGGTTTATTGTTTATGGTTTAGGGTTTAGCGTGTAGGGTTTAGGGTTTAGGGTTTAGAGTTTAGGGTTTATGGTTTATGGTTTAGGGTTTAGGGTTTACGGTTTACGGTTTACGGTTTAGGGTTAATGGTTTGTGGTTTAGGGTTCAGGATTTAGGGTTTAGGGTTCAGATTTTAGGGTTTAGGGTTTAAGTATTAGGGTTTAGGGTTTAGGGATTAGGGTTTATTGTTTAGGGTTTACAGTTTAGGGTTTAGGGTTTAGGTTTTATAGGTTACAGTTTAGGGTGTAGGGTTTAGGGTTTATTATTTAGGGTTTACTGTTTAGGGGTTATGGTTTAGGGATTAGGGATTATCCTTTAGGGTTTAGGGTTTAGGGTTTAGGTTTTAGGTTTTAGGGTTTAGGGTTTATGGTTTAGTATTTATGGTTAATGATTTAGGGTTTAGGGTTTAGGATTTAATGGATTACTATTTAGGGTTTAGGGTTTAGGGTTTGGTGTTTAGGGTTTAGTGTTTATGGTTTAAGGGTTAGGGTTTAGGGTTTAGGATTTATAGGTTATGGTTGACGGTTTATGGTATAGGGTTTAGGGTTTACAGTTTAGGGTTTAGGGTTTATTATTTAGGGTTAATGGTTTAAGGTTTAGGGTTTAGGGTTTAGGGTAGATGGTTTATGGTTTATGGTTTAGGGTTTAGGGTTTAGAGTTTAGGGTGTAGGGTTTAGGGTTTAGGGTTGATGGTTTATGGTTTAGGGTTCAGTGTTTAGGGTTTAGGGTTTAGGGTTTAGTGTTTATGGTTTAGGGTTTAGGGTTTATGGTTTAGGGATTAGGGTTAGGGTTTAGTGTTTAGGGTTAAAGGTTTAGTGTTGAGGGTTTAGGGTTTATGGGTTAGGGTTTTGGGTTTTGGGTTTTGGGTTTAGGTTTTATAGGTTATGGTTTAGGGTTTATGGTTTAGTCTTTAGGGTTTATGGTTTACGGTTTAGGGTTTAGGGTTTACTATTTAGGGTTTAGGTTTTAGGGTTTAGGGTTTATGGTTTGGAGTTTAGGGTTTAGGGTCTATGGTGTATTATTTATGGTTTGTGGTTTAGGGTTTCAGGATTAGGGTTTAGCATCTAGCATTTAAGGTTTACGGTTTAGGATTTATGGTTTAGGGTTTATGGTTTATGGTTTATGGTTTAGAGTTTAGGGTTTAGGGTTTATTGTTTATGGTTTAGAGTTTATTGTTTAAGGTTTATGGTTTAAGGTTTATTGTTTAGGGTTTATGGTTTATGATTTATTGTTTATGTTTTATGGTTTAGGGTTTCAAGTTTAGAGTTTAGGGTTTATGGTTTATGGTTAATGGTTTATGGATCATGGTTTAGGGTTTGGGATTTAGGGTTGAGGATTTAGGGTTTAGGGTTTAGGTTTAATGGTTTAGGGTTTAGGGCTTAGGGTGTAGGGTTTAGGGTTTATGGTTTAGGGATTATGGTTTAGTGTAGGGTTTAGGGTTTAGGGTTTATGGTTTTGGTTTTATGGTTTAGGGTTTAGGGTTTAGGGTTTAGGGCTTATTGTTTAGGGTTTATGGATTTATAGGTTATGGTTGACGGTTTATGGTATAGGGTTTAGGGTTTACAGTTTAGGGTTTAGGGTTTAATATTTAGGGTTAATGGTTTAAGGTTTAGGGTTTAGGGTTTAGGGTAGATGGTTTATGGTTTATGGTTTAGGGTTTAGGGTTTAGGGTTTAGGGTGTAGGGTTTAGGGTTTAGGGTTGATGGTTTATGGTTTAGGGTTCAGTGTTTAGGGTTTAGGGTTTAGGCTTTAGTGTTTATGGTTTAGGGTTTAGGGTTTATGGTTTAGGGATTAGGGTTAGGGTTTAGTGTTTAGGGTTAAAGGTTTAGTGTTGAGGGTTTAGGGTTTACGGGTTAGGGTTTTGGGTTTTGGGTTTAGGGTTTAGGTTTTATAGGTTATGGTTTAGGGTTTAGGGTTTATGGTTTACGGTTTAGGGTTTAGGGTTTACTATTTAGGGTTTAGGTTTTAGGTTTTAGGGTTTAGGGTTTATGGTTTGGAGTTTAGGGTTTAGGGTCTATGGTGTATTATTTATGGTTTAGGGTTTAGGGTTTGTGGTTTAGGGTTTCAGGATTAGGGTTTAGCATCTAGCATTTAAGGTTTACGGTTTAGGATTTATGGTTTATGGTTTATGGTTTATGGTTTATGGTTTAGAGTTTAGGGTTTAGGGTTTATTGTTTATGGTTTAGAGTTTATCGTTTAAGGTTCATGGTTTAAGGTTTATTGTTTAGGGTTTATGGTTTATGATTTATTGTTTATGTTTTATGGTTTAGGGTTTCAAGTTTAGAGTTTAGGGTTTAGGGTTTATGGTTAATGGTTTATGGATCATGGTTTAGGGTTTGGGATTTAGGGTTGAGGATTTAGGGTTTAGGGTTTAGGGTTAATGGTTTAGGGTTTAGGGTTTAGGGTGTAGGGTTTAGGGTTTATGGTTTAGGGATTATGGTTTAGTGTAGGGTTTAGGGTTTAGGGTTTATGGTTTAGGTTTTATGGTTTAGGGTTTAGGGTTTAGGGTTTAGGGCTTATTGTTTAGGGTTTATGGTTTATGATTTAGGGTTTTGTGTTTAGGGTTTATCGTTTAGGGTTTATGGTTTAGAGTTTAGGGTTTACTGTTTAGGGTTTAGTGTTTATGGTTTATGGTTTATGGTTTATATTTTATGGATTAGGGTTTAGGGTATAGCATTTAGGGTTTAGGGTTTATGGCTTATGGTTTAGGGTTTAGGGTTTAGTGTTTAGGGTTTAGGGTTTAGGGTTTATGGTTTATGGTTTATGGTATAGGGTGTAGGGTTTATAGTTTATAGTTTATAGTTTAGGGTTTGGAGTTTATGGTTTAGGGTTTAGTGTATAGGGTTTAGGGTTTAGGGTTTAGGGTTTAGAGTTTAGTGTTTAGGGTTTACGGTTTACAGTTTATGGTTTATGGTTTATGGTTTATGGTTTATGGTTTTGGGTTTTGGGTTGATGGTTTGTGGTTTAGAGTTTAGGGTTTAGGGTTTAGGGTTTATGTTTCAGGGTTTAGGATTTCAGGTTTATAGGTTACAGTTTAGGGTTTAGAGTTTAGGGGTTAGGGTTTATGGTTTATTATTTAGGGTTTAGTGTTTATGGTTTATTGTTTACGGCTTATGGTTTAGGGTTTAGGGTTTAGGGATTAGGCTTTAGCGTTTAGGGTTTAGGTTTTAAGGTTTAGGGTTTAGGGTTTAGTGTATAGGGTTTAAGGTTTATGGTTTATGGTTAATGGTTTAGTGTTTAGGGTTTAGGGTTTAGGGTTTATGGATTACAGTTTAGGGTATAGGGTTTAGGGTTTAGGGTTTAGGGTTTAGTGTTTACTGTTTATGGTTTATGGGTTAGGGATTAGCGTTTAGGGTTTAGGGTCTATGGTTTACAGTTTAGGGTTTAGAGTTTAGATTTTAGGGTTTAGGGTTTACGGCTAAGGTTTATCATTTATGGTTAATGGTTCATGGTTTATGGATTACGGTTTAGTGTTTAGGGTTTAGGGTTCAGTGTTTAAGGTTTAGTATTTATGGTTTATGGGTTACAGTTTAGGGTTTAGGGTTTATTGTTTAGGGTTTATAGTTAATGGTTTAGGATTTATAGTTTATGGTTGATGGTTTATTGTTTATGGTATAGGGTTTAGAGTTTACGGTTTAGGGTTAATGGTTTAAGGTTTAGGGTTTAGGGTTTAGGGTTTAGGGTTCAGGGTTCAGGGTTCAGGGTTTAGGGTTTAGGGTTTATGGTGTATGGTTTAGGGTTTATGGTTTAGGGTTGATGGTTTAGGGTTTAGGGTTCAGGGTTTAGTGTTTAGGGTTTAGGGTTTAGGGTTTAGGGTTTAGAGTTTAGGGATTAGGGCTAGGGTTTAGGGTTTAGAGTTTAGGGTTTAGGGTTTAGGGTTTACGACTTAGGGTTTAGGGTTTGGGGTTTAGGTTTTACAGGTTATGGTTTAGGGTTTAGGGTTTAGGGTTTAGCATTCAGTGTTTAGGGTTTATGGTTTATGGTTTATGGTTTAGGGTTGAGTGTTTAGGGTTTAGGTTTTTGGTTTTAGGGTTTAGGGTTTAGAGTTTAGGGTTTAGGGTTTATGGTTTAGGGTTTAGGGTTTAGGGTTGATGGTTTGTGGTTTAGGGTTCAGGGTTCAGGGTTTAGGGTTCAGGGTTCAGTGTTCAGGGTTTAGGGTTTAAATATTAGGGTTTAGGGTTTAGTGTTTAGGGTTTACAGTTTAGGCTTTAGGGTTTAGGGTTTAGGTTTTATAGGTTACAGTTTAGGGTGTAGGGTTTAGGGTTTAGGGTTTATTATTTAGGGTTTAGTGTTTAGGGGTTATGGTTTAGGGTTTAGGGATTAGGGATTATCCTTTAGGGTTTAGGGTTTAGGTTCTAGGTTTTAGAGTTTAGTTTATAGGGTTTAGGGTTTATGGATTACTTTTAAGGGTTGAAGGTTTAGGGTTTAGGGTTTAGGGTTTAGTGTTTATGGTTTAAGGGTTAGGGTTTAGGGTTTAGGATTTATAGTTTATGGTTGATGGCTTATGGTATAGGGTTTAGGGTTTACGGTTTAGGGTTTAAGGTTTACGGTTTAGGGTTTATGGTTTATGGTTTAGGGTTAATGGTTTAAGGTTTAGGGTTTAGGGTAGATGGTTTAGGGTTTAGGGTTCAGGGTTTAGGGTTTAGGGTTTAGGGTTGATGGTTTAGGGTTTAGGGTTCAGTGTTTAGGGTTTAGGGTTTAGCGTTTAGTGTTTACGATTTAGGGTTTAGGGTTTATGGTTTAGGGTTTAGGGTTTAGGGATTAGGGTTTAGGTTTTAGTTTTTAGGGTTTAGGGTTTAGGGTTTAGAGTTTAGGGTTTAGGGTCTATGGTTTATTGTTTATGGTTTAGGGTTTGTGGTTTAGGGTTTAGGGTTTAGGACTTATGGTTTAGGGTTTAGGGTTTAGGGTTTAGAGTTTAGGGTTTAGGGTTTAGGGTTTATTGTTTATGGTTTATGGTTTATCGTTTAAGGTTTATGGTTTAAGGTTTATTGTTTAGGGTTTATGATTTATGATTTATGGTTTATGTTTTATGGTTTAGGGTTTGAAGTTTATAGTTTAGGGTTTAGGGTTTATGGTTAATAGTTTATGGATCATGGTTTAGGGTTTGGGGTTTAGGGTTGAGGATTTAGGGTCTAGGGTTTGGGTATAGGGTATAGGGTTTAGGGTTTAGGGTGTATGGTTTATGGTTTAGGGTTTAGGGATTATGGTTTAGTGTTAACAGTTTAGGGTTTAGGGTTTAGGTTTTACTGTTTAGGGTTTAGGGCTTAGGGCTTATTGTTTAGGGTTTATGGTTTATGGTATTGTGTTTAGGGTTTATGGTTTATGGTTTAGAGTTTAGGGTTTAGTGTTTATGGTTATGGTTTATGGTTTATATTTTATGGATTAGGGTTTAGGGTTTAGGGTATAGCATTTAGGATTTAGGGTTTATGGCTTATGGTTTAGTGTTTATGGTTTAGGGTTTAGGGTTTAGGGTTTAGGGCTTCGGGTTTATGGTTTATGGTTTATGGTATAGGGTGTAGGGTTTATAGTTTATAGTTTAGGGTTTTAGGTTAGGAGTTTATGGTATAGGGTTTAGGGTTTAATGTATAGGGTTTAGGGTTTAGGGTTTAGAGTTTAGGGTTTAGGGTTTATGGTTTATGGTTTAGGGTTGATGGTTTGTGGTTTAGAGTTTAGGGTTTAGGGTTTAGGGATTACAGTTTAGGGTTTTGCTTTCAGGGTTTAGGGTTTAGGGTTTAGGGTTTATTATTTAGGGTTTAGTGTTTATGGTTTAGTGTTTAGGGCTAATGGTTTAGGGTTTAGGGTTTAGGGATTAGTGTTTAAGGTTTAGGTTTTAGGGTTTAGGGTTTAGTGTATAGGGTTTAGGGTTTAGGGTTTATGGTTTATGGTTAATGGTTTAGGGTTTAGGGTTTAGAGTTTAGGGTTTAGGGTTTAGGGTTTAGGTTTTAGGGTTTAGGGTTTAGTGTTTAGTGTTTAGTGTTTATGGTTTATGGGTTACGGTTTAGGGTTTAGGGTTTATTGTTTAGGGTCTATGATTTACGATTTACGGTTTAGAGTTTAGGGTTAATGGCTAAGGTTTATCATTTATGGTTAATGGTTCATGGTTTATGGATTACGGTTTAGTGTTTAGGGTTTAGGGTTCAGTGTTTAGGGTTTAGTGTCTATGGTTTATGGGTTACAGTTTAGGGTTTAGGGTTTATTGTTTAGGTTTTATAGTTTAGGGTTTAGGGTTTATGGTTTAGGGTTTAGGGTTTAGGGTTTAGGGTTTAGGGTTTATAGTTTATGGTTGATGGTTTATTGTTTATGGTATAGGGTTTAGAGTTTACGATTTACAGTTTAGGGTTTATGGTTTATGGTTCAGGGTTAATGGTTTCAGGTTTAGGGTTCAGGGTTTAGGGTAGATGGTTTAGAGTTTAGGGTTTAGGGTTTAGGGTTTAGGGTTTAGGGTTTATGTTTTCAGGTTGATTGTTTAGGGTTTAGGGTTTAGTGTTCAGTGTTTAGGGTTTAGGGTTTAGGGTTTAGGGTTTAGGGATTACGGCTAGGGTTTAGGGTTTAGGATTTAGGGTTTATGGTTTAGGGTTTACGACTTAGGGTTTAGGGTTTAGGTTTTATAAGTTATGGTTTAGGGTTTAGGGTTTAGCAATTATGGTTTAGTGTTTAGGGTTTATGGTTTAGGGTTTAGGATTGAGTGTTTAGGGTTTAGGTTTTAGGTTTTAAGGTTTAGGATTTAGAGTTTAGGGTTTAGGGTCTATGGTTTATTGTTTAGCGTTTAGAGTTTACGGTTTAGGGTTTAGTGTTTATGGTTTATGGTTTAGGGTTTAATGTCTAGCATTTAGGGTTTAGGGTTTAGGGTTTAGAGTTTAGGGTTTAGGGTTTAGGGTTTAGAGTTTAGGGTTTGTGCTTTATGGTTTATGGTTTATTTTTTATGGTTTATCATTTAAGGTTTATGGTTTATGGTTTAGGGTTTATGGTTTATCGTTTATGGTTTATGTTTTATGATTTAGGGTTTTAGGTTTAGAGTTAAGGGTTTAGGATTTATAGTTAATGGTTTATGGATTATGGTTTAGGGTTGAGGATTTAGGGTTTAGGGTTAAGTGTTTATGGTTTATGGTTTAGGGTTAATGGTTTAGGGTGTAGGGTTTATGGTTTAGGGTTTAGGGTTTAGGGATTATGTTTTAGTGTTTAGGGTTTAATGTTTAAGGTTTATGGTTTATGGTTTAGGTTTTACAGTTTAGGGTTTGTGGTTTAGGACTTAGGGATTATTGTTTAACGTTTAGGGTTTATGGTTTAGGTTTATGTGTTTAGGGTTTATGGTTTATGGTTTAGAGTTTAGGATTTAGGGTTTAGGGTTTAGGGTTTAGCATTTAGGGTTTAGTGTTTAGGGTTTAGGGTTTATGGTTTATGGATTCACGTTTAGGGTTTAGGGTTTAGAGTTGAAGATTTAGGGTTTAGGTTTTAGGGTTTAGGGTTTAGGGTTTAGGCTTTAGGGTTTAGCGTTTTGGGTTTAGGGATTTTGGTTTAGGGTTTAGGGTTTAGGGTTTAGGGTTTAGGTTTTAGAGTTTAGGGTTTAGTGTTTAGTGTTTAGGCTTTAGTGTTTTGGGTTTAGGGCTTATTGTTTAGGGTTTAGGGTTTAGGGTTTTTTTTTAGGGTTAAGGGTTTAGGGTTTAGGTTTTTGGATTTAGGGTTTAGGGTTTATGCATTAGCGTTTAGGATTTAGGGTTTAGGGTTTAGGGTTTAGGATTTACGGTTTAGGGTTTAGGATTTACGTTTTAGGTTTTAGGGTTTAGTGTGTAGGGTTTACAGCTTAGGGTTGAGTGTTTATGGTTTAGAGCTTAGGGTTTAGGGTTTACGGTTTACGGTTTAGGGTTTAGGGTTTAGGGTTTAGGATTTATGGCTTATGATTAAGGGTTTTTGATTTAATGTTTAGTGTTTAGGGTTTAGGGTTTAGGTTTTTATGGTTTATGGTTTATAGTTTATAGTTTAGGGTTTATTTTTATGGTTTAGGGTTTAGTGTAAAGAGTTTAGCGTTTAGGGTTTAGAGTTTAGGGTTTAGGGTTTATGGTTTATGGTTTAGGGTTTAGGGTTTAGGGTTTAGGGTTTGGGGTTTAGGGTTGATGGTTTGTGGTTTAGGGTTCAGGGTTTACGGTTCAGGGTTTAGGATTTAGGGTTTAAGTATTAGGGTTTAGGGTTTAGTGTTTAGTGTTTAGGATTTACAATTTAGGGTTTTGGGTTTAGGGTTTAGGTTTTATAGGTTATAGTTTAGGGTGTAGGGTTTAGTGTTTAGGGTTTAGGGTTTAGTGTTAAGGGGTTATCGTTTAGGGTTTAGGGATTATCCTATAGGGTTTAGGATTTAGGTTTTAGGTTTTAGGGTTTAGTTTATAGGGTTTAGGGTTTGTGGTTAATGGTTTAGGGTTTAGGGTTTATGGATTACTGTTTAAGGTTTAGGGTTTAGTGTTTAGGGTTTAGTTTTTATGGTTTAAGGGCTAGGGTTTAGGGTTTATGGTTTAGGATTTAAAGTTTATGGTTTATGGTTTAGGGTTAATGTTTTAAGGTTTAGGGTTTAGGGTTTAGGGTAGATGGTTTATTGTTTAGGGTTTAGGGTTTAGGGTTTAGGGTTTATGGTTTATGGTTTATGGTTTAGGGTTTAGAGTTTAGGGTTTGGGGTTTAGGGTTGATGGTTTGTGGTTTAGGGTTCAGGGTTTAGGGTTTAGGGTTTAGGATTTAGGGTTTAAGTATTAGGGTTTAGGGTTTAGTGTTTAGTGTTTAGGATTTACAATTTAGGGTTTAGGGTTTAGGGTTTAGGTTTTATAGGTTACAGTTTAGGGTGTAGGGTTTAGTGCTTAGGGTTTAGGGTTTAGTGTTTAGGGGTTATCGTTTATGGTTTAGGGATTATCCTGTAGGGTTTAGGGTTTAGGTTTTAGGTTTTAGGGTTTAGTTTATAGGGTTTAGGGTTTAGGGTTTATGGATTACTGTTTAAGGTTTAGGGTTTAGTTTTTATGGTTTAAGGGTTAGGGTTTAGGGTTTAGGATTTAAAGTTTATGGTTTATGGTTTAGGGTTAATGGTTTAAGGTTTAGGGTTTAGGGTTTAGGGTAGATGGTTTATTGTTTAGGGTTTACGGTTTATGGTTTATGGTTTAGGGTTAATGGTTTAGGGTTTAGGGTTCAGTGTTTAGGGTTTAGGGTTTAGGGTTTAGTGTTTATGGTTTAGGGTTGATGGTTTAGTGTTTAGGGTTTAGTGTTTAGGGTTTAGGGTTTAGGGTTTAGTGTTTATGGTTTAGGGTTTATGGTTTAGGGTTAGGGTTTAGGGTTTAGGGTTGAGGGATTAGGGTTAGGGTTTAGTGTTTAGGGTTTAGGGTTTAGGGTTTAGGTTTTATAGGTTATGGTTTAGGGTTTATGGTTTAGGGTGTAGGTTTTAGTTTTTAGGGTTTAGGGTTTATGGTTTAGATTTTAGGGTTTACGGTCTATGGTTTATTGTTTATGGTTTAGGATTTAGGGTTTAGGGTTTCAGGATTAGGGTTTAGCGTCTAGCATTTAAGGTTTAGGGTTTAGGATTTATGGTTTATGGTTTAGGGTTTAGAGTTTAGGGTTTATTGTTTATGGTTTAGAGTTTATCATTTAAGGTTTATTGTTTAGGGTTTAGGGTTTATGATTTATGGTTTATGTTTGATTGTTTAGGGTTTCAAGTTTAGAGTTTAGGGTTTATGGTTAATGGTTTATGGAACATGGTTTAGGGTTTGGGGTTTAGGGTTGAGGATTTAGGGTTTAGGGTTTAGGGTTAATGGTTTAGGGTTTAGGGTTTAGGGTTAAGGGTTTAGGGTGTAGGGTTTATGGTTTAGGATTTAGGGTTTAGGGTTTACGGTTAAGGGTTTAGGGTTTAGGGTTTAGGCTTTGGGGTTTAGGGTTTAGGGTTTACGGTTTGGGGTTTAGGGTTTATGGATTAGCGTTTAGGTTTTAGGGTTTAGGGTTTTAGCTTTTATGGTTTATGGTTTATGGTTTATGGTTTATGGTTTAGGGTTTATGGTTTAGTGTTTAGGGTTTAGGGTTTGTAGTTTAGGGTTTAGTGTTTAGGGTTTAGGGTTTGTAGTTTAGGGTTTAGTGTTTAGGGTTTATGGTTTATGGTTTAGTGTTTATCGTTTAGGGTTTAGGGTTTATGGTTTTAGGTTTAGGGTTTAGGGTTTAGGGTGTATGGTTTACAGTTTAGGGTTTATGGTTTAGGATTTACGGTTTAGGGTTTAGAGTTTAGGGTTTAGGGTTTAGGATTTAAGGGTTAGGGTTTAGGGTTTAGGGTTTATGGTTTATGCTTTAGGGTTTAGCATTTAGGATTTAGGGTTTAGGGTTCAGTGTTTGGGGTTTAGTGTTTATGGTTTAGGGTTTATGGTTTATTGTTTATGGTTTAGTGTTTAGGGTTTAGGGTTTATGGTTTTTGGTCTATGGTTTAGTGTTTAGGGTTTAAGGTTTAGCATTTAGGGTTTATTGTTTAGGGTTTAGGGTTTATCGTTTAGGGTTTATGGTTTAGGGTTTAGGGTTTAGGATTTAGGGTTTAGGGTTTAGAGTTTACGGTTTAGGGTTTAGGTTTTAGTGTTTAGGGTTTACAGTTTATGGTTTATGGTTTATGGTTAATGGTTTAGGGATAAGGGTTTAGGGTTTAGGGTTTTGGGTTTTGGGTTTAGGGTTTAGGGTTTAGTGTTTATGGTTTAGAGCTTAGGGTTTAGGGTTTAGGGTTTAGGGTTTAGGGTTTAGGGTTTAGGGTTTATGGTTTAGGTTTTAAGGTTTATGGTTTATGGTTTAGGGTTTATAATTTATAGTTTAGGGTTTATGGTTTATGGTTTAGGGTTTAGGGTTTATAGTTTATAGTTTAGAGTTTATTGTTTATGGTTTAGGGTTTAGTGTATAGGGTTTAGGGTTTAGGGTTTAGAGTTTAGGGTTTAGGGTTTATGGTTTAGGGTTTATGGTTGATGGTTTATCGTTTAGGGTTTAGGGTTCAAGGTTTAGGTTTTAGGGTTTAGGGTTTAGGGTTTAAGTATTAGGGTTTAGGGTTTAGGGTTTACAGTTTCGGGTATAGGATTTAGGGTTTAGGTTTAATAGGTTACAGTTTAGGGTGTAGGTTTTAGGGTTTAGGGTTTATGGTTTATTATTTAGGGTTTAATGTTTAGGGGTTATGATTTAGGGTTTAGGGTTTAGGGATTATCCTTTGGGGTTTAGGGTTTAGGTTTTAGGTTTTAGGGTTTAGTTTATAGGGTTTAGGGTTTATGTTTAATGGTTTAGGGTTTAGGGTTTAGGGTTTATGCATTACTGTTTAGGGTTTAGGGTTTAGGGTTTAGTGTTTAGGGTTTAGTGTTTATGGTTTAAGGGTTAGGGTTTAGGGTTTAGGATTTATAGTTAATGGTTGATGGTTTATGGTATAGGGTTTATGGTATATGGTTTAGGGTTTACGGTTTATGGTTTATGGTTTATGGTTTATGGTTTAGGGTTAATGGTTTAAGGTTTAGGGTTTAGGGTAGATGGTTTAGGGTTTAGGGTAGATGGTTTAGGGTTTAGGGTTTGGGGTTTAGGGTTTATGGTTTATGGTTTATGGTTTAGTGTTTAGGGTGTAGGGTTTATGGTTTAGGGTTGATGGTTTATGGTTTAGGGTTCAATGTTTAGGGTTTAGGGTTTAGTGTTTATGGTTTATGGTTTAGGGTTTAGGGTTTAGGGTTAGGTTTTAGTGTTTAGGGTTAAGGGTTTAGGGATTAGGGATTAGGGTTTAGGGTTTAGGGTTTATGGCTTAGGGTTTAGGGTTTAGGTTTTATAGGTTATGGTTTAGGGATTAGGGATTAGATTTTAGGGTTTAGTGTTTAGGGTTTATGGTTTACAGTTTAGGGTTTAGAGTTGAGTGTTTAGGGTTTAGGTTTTAGGTTTTAGGGTTTAGGGTTTATGGTTTAGAGTTTGTGGTTTTAGGGTTTGTGGTTTAGGGTTTAGGGTTTCAGGATTAGGGTTTAGCGTCTAGCATTTAAGGTTTAGGGTTTAGGGTTGAGGATTTATGGTTTAGGGTTTATGGTTTATGGTTTATGGTTTAGAGTTTAGGGTTTAGGGTTTATTGTTTATGGTTTAGGGTTTATCCTTTAAGGTTTAAGGTTTATTGTTTAGGATTTATGGTTTATGATTTATGGTTTATGTTTTATGATTTAGGGTTTCAAGTTTAGAGTTTAGGGTTTAGGGTTTATGGTTAATAGTTTATGGATCATGGTTTAGGGTTTGGGGTTGAGGGTTGAGGATTTAGGGTTTAGGGTTAATGGTTTAGGGTTTAGGGTTTAGGGTGTAGGGTTTATGGTTTATTGTTTATGGTTTAGGGTTTAGGTTTTAGGGATTATGGTTTAGTGTTTATGGTTTATGGTTTATGGTTTATGGTATAGGGTGTAGGGTTTATAGTTTATAGTTTAGGGTTTAGGGTTTGGAGTTTATGGTTTAGGGTTTAGGGTTTAGAGTATAGGGTTTAGGGTTTAGAGTTTAGGGTTTATGGCTTAGGGTTTATGGTTTATGGTTTATGGTTTAGGGTTTAGGGTTTGTGGTTTAGAGTTTAGGGTTTAGGGTTTATGGTTCAGGGTTTAGGGTTTATAGGTTACAGTTTAGGGTTTAGGGTTTATGGTTTATGGATTATTATTTAGTGTTTAGTGTTTATGGTTTAGTGTTTAGGGCTTATGGTTTAGAGTTTAGGGTTTAGGGATTAGGCTTTAGGGTTTAGGGTTTAGGTTTTAGGGTTTAGGGTTTAGGGTTTAGTCTATAGGGTTTAGGGTTTAGGGTTTATGGTTAATGGTTTAGGGTTTAGGGTTTAGGGATTACAGTTTAGGGTATAGGGTTTAGGGTATATGGTTTAGGGTTTAGTGTTTAGGGTTTAGTGTTTATGGTTTATGGGTTACGGTTTAGGGTTTAGGGTTTATTGTTTAGGGGCTATGGTTTACAGTTTAGGGTTTAGAGTTTAGGGTTTATGACTAAGGTTTATCTTTTATGGTTAATGGTTCATGGTTTATGGATTACGGTTTAGTGTTTATGGTTTAAGGTTCAGTGTTTATGGTTTATGGGTTAGAGTTTAGGGTTTAGGGTTTATTGTTTAAGGTTTACAGTTTATGGTTTAGGTTTTATGGTTTATGGTTTCGGATTTATAGTTTATGGTTGATGGTTTATTGTTTATGGTATAGGGTTTAGAGTTTACGGTTTAGCGTTTAGGGTTTAGGGTTTAGGGTTTATGTTTAGGGTTAATGGTTTAAGGTCTAGGGTTTAGGGTAGATGGTTTATGGTTTATGGTTTAGGGTTTATGGTTTATGGTTTATGGTTTAGGGTTTAGTGTTCAGTGCTTAGGGTTTAGGGTTTAGGGTTTAGGGTTTAGGGCTAGGCTTTAGGGTTAAGGGTTAAGGCTTAAGGGTTTAGGGTTTACGGTTTAGGGTTTAGGGTTCACGACTTAGGGTTTAGGGTTTAGGTTTTATAGGTTATGGTTTAGGGTTTAGGGTTTAGCGTTTATGGTTTAGTGTTTACGGTTTAGGGTTTATGGTTTATGGTTTAGGGTTGAGTGTTTAGGGTTTAGGTTTTAGGTTTTAGGGTTTAGAGTTTAGGGTTTAGGGTCTATGGTTTATTGTTTAGGGTTTAGAGTTTACAGTTTACGGTTTAGTGTTTATGGGTTAGGGTTTCATGTTTAGGGTTTAGCGTCTAGCATTTAAGGTTTAGGGTTTAGGATTTAGGGTTTAGGGTTTATGGTTTATGGTTTAGGGTTTAGAGTTTATGGTTTATGGTTTATGGTTTATGGTTTATGGTTTAGGGTTTAGGGTTTATCGTTTAAGGTTTATGGTTTATGGTTTATGGTTTAGGGTTTATGGTTTATGTTTTATGATTTAGGGTTTTATAGGGTTTAGGGTTTAGGGTTTATGGTTTAGGTTTTAAGGTTTAGGGTTTAGGGTTCAGGGTTTATAATTTATAGTTTAAGGTTTAGGGTTTATGGTTTATGGTTTAGGGTTTATAGTTTATAGTTTAGGGTTTATTGTTTATGGTTTAGGGTTTAGTGTATGGGGTTTAGGGTTTAGAGTTTAGGGTTTAGGGTTTAGGATTTAGGGTTTATGGTTTAGGGTTTATGGTTGATGGTTTGTCATTTAGGGTTTAGGGTTCAGGGTTTAGGTTTTAGGGTTTAGGGTTTAGGGTTTAGGGTTTAGGGTTTAGGATTTAGGGTTTAGGTTTAATAAGTTACAGTTTAGGGTGTAGGTTTTAGGGTTTAGGGTTTATGGTTTATTATTTAGGGTTTAGTGTTTAGGGGTTATGATTTAGGGTTTAGGGTTTAGGGATTATCCTTTAGGGTTTAGGTTTTAGGTTTTAGGGTTTAGTTTATAGGGTTTAGGGTTTATGGTTAATGGTTTAGGGTTTAGGGTTTAGGGTTTAGTGTTTAGGGTTTAGTGTTTAGGGTTTAAGGGTTAGGGTTTAGGGTTTAGGGTTTAGGATTTATAGTTAATGGTTGATGGTTTATGGTATACGGTTTAGGGTTTACGGTTTATGGTTTATATGGTTTAGGGTTAATGGTTTAAAGTTTGAGGTTTAGGGTTTAGGGTTTAGGGTAGATGGTTTAGGGTTTAGGGTTTGGGGTTTGGGGTTTAGGGTTTATGGTTTAGTGTTTAGGGTGTAGGGTTTATGGTTTAGGGTTGATGGTTTATGGTTTAGGGTTTAGTGTTTATGGTTTATGGTTTATGGTTTATGGTTTAGGGATTAGGGTTAGGTTTTAGTGTTTAGGGTTAAGGGTTTAGGGATTAGGGATTAGGGTTTAGGGTTTACAGCTTAGGGTTTAGTGTTTAGGGTTTAGGTTTTATAGGTTAGGGTTTAGGGATTAGGGTTTAGGGTTTAGGGTTTAGTGTTTAGGGTTTATGGTTTACGGTTTAGGGTTTAGGGTTGAGTGTTTAGGGTTTAGGTTTTAGGTTTTAGGGTTTATGGTTTAGAGTTTGTGGTTTTAGGGTTTGTGGTTTAGGGTTTAGGGTTTCAGGATTAGGGTTTAGTGTCTAGCATTTAAGGTTTAGGGTTTAGGGTTGAGGATTTATGGTTTAGGGTTTATGGTTTATGGTTTATGGTTTATAGTTTAGGGTTTAGGGTTTATTGTTTATGGTTTAGGCTTTATCGTTTAAGGTTTAAGGTTTATTGTTTAGGGTTTATGGTTTATGATTTATGGTTTATGTTTTATGATTTAGGGTTTCACGTTTAGAGTTTAGGGTTTAGGGTTTATGGTTAATAGTTTATGGATCATGGTTTAGGGTTTGGGGTTGAGGGTTGAGGATTTAGGGTTTAGGGTTAATGGTTTAGGGTTTAGGCTTTAGGGTGTAGGGTTTATGGTTTATGGTTTAGGGTTTAGGGATTATGGTTTAGTGTTTAGGGTTTATGGTTTATGGTTTATGGTTTATGGTATAGGGTGTAGGGTTTATAGTTTATAGTTTAGGGTTTAGGGTTTGGAGTTTATGGTTTAGGGTTTAGGGTTTAGAGTTTAGGGTTTAGGGTTTAGAGTTTAGGGTTTATGGTTTATGGTTTATGGTTTAGGGTTTATGGTTTATGGTTTAGGGTTGATGGTTTGTGGTTTAGAGTTTAGGGTTTAGGGTTTAGGGTTTATGGTTCAGGGTTTAGGGTTTATAGGTTACAGTTTAGGGTTTAGGGTTTATGGTTTATGGATTATTATTTAGGGTTTAGTGTTTAGGGCTTATGGTTTAGGGTTTAGGGATTAGGCTTTAGGGTTTAGGGTTTAGGTTTTAGGGTTTAGGGTTTAGGGTTTAGTGTATAGGGTTTAGGGTTTAGGGTTTATGGTTAATGGTTTAGGGTTTTGGGTTTAGGGTTTAGGGATTACAATTTAGGGTATAGGGTTTAGGGTTTAGGGTTTAGGGTTTAGTGTTTATGGTTTATGGGTTACGGTTTAGCATTTAGGGTTTATTGTTTAGGGTCTATGGTTTACGGTTTAGGGTTTAGAGTTTAGGGTTTACGGCCAAGGTTTATCTTTTATGGTTAATGGTTCATTGTTTATGGATTACAGTTTAGTGTTTATGGTTTAGGGTTCAGTGTTTAGGTTTTAGTGTTTATGGTTTATGGGTTACAGTTTAGGGTTTAGGTTTTTTGTTTAGGGTTTACAGTTTATGGTTTAGGTTTTATGGTTTATGGTTTAGGATTTATAGTTTATGGTTGATGGTTTATTGTTTATGGTATAGGGTTTAGAGTTTACGGTTTAGTGTTTAGGGTTTATGGTTTAGGGTTAATGGTTTAAGGTTTAGGGTTTAGGGTTGATAGTTTAGGGTTTAGGGTTCAGTGTTTAGTGCTTAAGGTTTAGGGTTTAGGGTTTAGGGTTTAGGGATTAGGGCTAGGGTTAAGGGTTGAGGGTTTTGGGTTTTGGGTTCACGACTTAGGGTTTAGGGTTTAGGTTTTATAGGTTATGGTTTAGGGTTTAGGGTTTAGCGTTTATGGTTTAGTGTTTAGGGTTTAGGGTTTATGGTTTATGGTTTAGAGTTGAGTGTTTAGGGTTTAGGTTTTAGGTTTTAGGGTTTAGAGTTTAGGGTTTAGGGTCTATGGTTTATTGTTTAGGGTTTAGAGTTTACGGTTTACGGTTTAGTGTTTATGGGTTAGGGTTTCATGTTTAGGGTTTATTGTCTAGCATTTAAGGTTTAGGGTTTAGGATTTATGGTTTATGGTTTATGGTTTAGGGTTTAGAGTTTATGGTTTATGGTTTATGGTTTATGGTTTATGGTTTAGGGTTTATCATTTAAGGTTTATGGTTTAGGGTTTAGGGTTTAGGGTTTAGGGTTTAGGGTTTAGGGTTTAGGGTTTAGGGTTTAGGGTTTAGGGTTTATGGTTTATGTTTTATGATTTAGGGTTTAGGTTTAGAGTTTAGGGTTTAGGATTTATAGTTAATGGTTTATGGATTATGGTTTAGGGTTTAGGGTTGAGGATTTAGGGTTTAGGGTTAAGTGTTTATGGTTTAGGGTTTAGGGTGTAGGGTTTATGGTTTATGGTTTAGGGTTTAGGGTTTAGGATTTAGGGTTTAGGGATTATGGTTTAGTGTTTAGGGTTTAGGGTTTAAGGTTTATGGTTTATTGTTTATGGTTTAGGTTTTACAGTTTAGGGTTTGTGGTTTAGGACTTATTGTTTAAGGTTTAGTGTTTATGGTTTAAGGTTTTAAGTTTAGGGTTTAGGGTTTAGGGTTTATGGTTTAGAGTTTAGGTATTACGGTTTAGGGTTTAGCATTTAGGGTTTAGTGTTTAGGGTTTAGGGTTTATGGTTTATAGATTCTCGTTTAGGGTTTAGGGTTTAGAGTTGAAGATTTAAGGTTTAGGTTTTAGGGTTTAGGGTTTAGGCTTTAGGGTTTAAGGTTTAGCGTTTAGGGTTTAGGGATTATGGTTTAGAGTTTAGGGTTTAGGGTTTAGGGTTTATGGTTTACGGTTTAGGTTTTAGAGTTTAGGGTTTAGTGTTTTGGGTTTAAGGCTTATTGTTTAGGGTTTAGGGTTTTTTGTTTAGGATTTAGGGTTTAGGGTTTAGGGTTTAGGGTTTGGGGTTTAGGATTAAGGGTTTATGGATTAGCATTTAGGATTTAGGGTTTAGGGTTTAGGATTTAGGGTTTAGGGTTTAGGGTTTAGGGTTAAGGGTTTAGGGTTTAGGGTTTAAGGTTTACGACTTAGGGTTTAGGGTTTAGGGTTTAGGTTTTATAGGTTATGGTTTAGGGTTTAGCGTTTATGGTTTAGTGTTTATGGTTTATGGTTTATGGTTTAGGGTTGAGTGTTTAGGGTTTAGGTTTTAGGTTTTAGGGTTTAGAGTTTAGGGTTTAGGGTCTATGGTTTGTTGTTTAGGTTTAGAGTTCTACGGTTTAGGGTTTAGTGTTTATGGGTTAGGGTTTCAGGATTAGAGTTTAGCGTCTAGCATTTAAGGTTTAGGGTTTAGGGTTTAGGATTTAGGGTTGAGGGTTTATGGTTTAGGGTTTAGAGTTTAGGGTTTATGGTTTATGGTTTAGGGTTTAGTGTTTATCGTTTAAGGTTTATGGTTTATGGTTTAGGGTTTATGGTGTATGTTTTATGATTTAGGGTTTTAGGTTTAGAGTTTAGGGTTTAGGATTTATAGTTAATGGTTTATGGATTATGGTTTAGGGTTTAGGGTTGAGGATTTAGGGTTTAGGGTTTAGGGTTAAGTGTTTATGGTTTATGGTTTATGGTTTAGGGTTTATGGTTTATGGTTTAGGGATTAAGGTTTATGGTTTATTGTTTATGGTTTAGGTTTTACGGTTTAGGGTTTGCGGTTTAGGACTTAGGTCTTATTGTTTAAGATTTAGGGTTTAGGGTTTATGGTTTATGGTTTATGGTTTAGGGTTTAAGGTTTAGGGTTTAGGGTTTATGGTTTAGCATTTAGGGTTTAGTGTTTAGGGTTTAGGGCTTATGGTTTATGCATTTTTTGTTTAGGGTTTAGTGTTTAGAGTTGAAGATTTAGGGTTTAGGGTTTAGGGTTTAGGCTTTAGGGTTTAGCGTTTAGGGTTTAGGGATTATGGTTTAGGGTTTAGGGTTTATGGTTTAGGGTTTAGGTTTTAGAGTTTAGGGTTTAGTGTTTAGTGTTTAGGGTTTAGGGGGGTTTAGGGTTTAGTGTTTTGGGTTTAGGGCTTATTGTTTAGGGTTTAGGGTTTTTTGTTTAGGATTTAGGGTTTAGGGTTTATGGTTTATAGTTTAGGGTTTAGGGTTTAGGGTTTGGGGGTTTAGGATTTTGGGTTTAGGGTTTATGGATTAGCGTTTAGGGTTTAGGGTTTAGGGTTTAGGATTTACGGTTTAGGGTTTAGGGTTCAGGGTTTAGGTTTTAGGTTTTAGGATTTAGGGTTTAGTGTTTAGGGTTTATGGTTAATGGTTTAGGGATAAGGGTTTAGGGTTTAGCGCTTAGGGTTTAGGGTTTATGCTTTAGGGTTTAGGGTTTAGGGTTTAGGGTTTAGGGTTTATGGCTTATGGTTTAGGGTTTAGGTTTTACAGTTTATGGTTTAGGGTTTAGGGTTTATAGTTTATAGTTTAGGGTTTATTATTTACGGTTTAGGGTTTAGTGTATAGGCTTTAGGGTTTAGAGTTTAGGGTTTAGGGTTTATGGTGTATGGTTTATGGTTTATTGTTTATGGTTTAGGGTTTTGGGTTGATGGTTTGTGGTTTAGGGTTCAGAGTTTAGGGTTTAGGGTTCAGGGTTTAGGTTTTAGGGTTTAAGTATTATGGTTTAGGGTTTAAGTTTAGGGTTTAGGGTTTAGGTTTTAGGGTTTACGACTTAGGGTTTAGGGTTTAGGTTTAGGATTTGTGGTTTAGGGTTTAGGGTTTTAGGATTAGGGTTTAGCGTCTAGCATTTATGGTTTAGGGTTTAGGGTTTATAATTTATAGTTTAGGGTTTATTGTTTATGGTTTAGGGTTTAGTGTATAGGGTTTAGGGTCTAGAGTTTAGGATTTAGGGTTTAGGGTTTATGGTGTATGGTTTAGGGTTTAGGGTTTATGGTTTAGGGTTTAGGGTTTTGGGTTGATGGTTGTGGTTTAGGGTTCAGTGTTTAGGGTTTAGGGTTTAGGGTTTAGGGTTCAGGGTATAGGGTTTAGGGTTTAAGTATTAGGGTTTAGGGTTTAGTGTTTAGGGTTTACAGTTTAGGTTTTAGGGTTTAGGATTTAGGGTTTAGGGTTTAGGGTTTAGGGTTTACGACTTAGGGTTTAGGGTTTAGGGTTTAGGTTTTACAAGTTATGGTTTAGGGTTTAGGGTTTAGCGTTTATGGTTTAGTGTTTAGTGTTAATGGTTTATGGTTTATGGTTTAAGGTTTAGGGTTTAGCTTTTAGGTTTTAGGGTATAGAGTTTAGGGTTTAAGGTCGATGGTTTATTGTTTAGGGTTTAGAGTTTACAGTTTAGGGTTTAGTGTTTATGGGTTAGGGTTTCAGGTTTAGGGTTTAGCATCTAGCATTTAGGGTTTAGGGTTTAGGTTTTAGGATTTAAGGTTTAGGGTTTATGCTTTATAGTTTAGGGTTTAGAGTTTAGGGTTTATGGTTTATGGTTTAGGGTTTATCGTTTAAGGTTTATGGTTTAGGTTTTATGTTTTATGGTTTAGGGTTTAGGGTTTAGGGTTTATGTTTTATGATTTAGGGTTTTAGGTTTAGAGTTTAGGGTTTAGGATTTATAGTTAATGGTTTATGGATTATGGTTTAGGGTTTAGGGTTGAGGATTTAGGGTTTAGGGTTTAGGGTGTAGAGTTTATGGTTTATGGTTTATGGTTTAGGGATTATGGTTTAGTGTTTAGGGTTTAGGGTTTAAGGTTTATGGTTTATTGTTTATGGTTTAAGTTTTACGGTTTAGGGTTTGCGGTTGAGGACTTAGGGCTTATTGTTTAAGGTTTAGGGTTTATGGTTTATGGTTTTATGTTTAGGGTTTAGGGTTTAGGGTTTAGCGTTTAGGGTTTAGTGTTTAGGGTTTAGGGTTTATGGTTTATGGATTCTTGTTTAGGGTTTAGGGTTTAGAGTTGAAGATTTAGGGTTTAGGGTTTAGGCTTTAGGCTTTAGCGTTTAGGGTTTAGGGATTATGGTTTATGGTTTATGGTTTATGGTTTAGGTTTTGGAGTTTAGGGTTTAGTGTTTAGTGTTTAGTGTTTAGGGTTTAGTGTTTTGGGTTTAAGGTTTATTGTTTAGGGTTTAGGCTTTTTTGTTTAGGATTTAGGGTTTATGGTTTATAGTTTAGGGTTTAGGGTTTGGGGTTTAGGATTTAGGGTTGAGTGTTTATGGATTAGCGTTTAGGGTTTAGGGTTTAGGGTTTAGGTTTTAGGTTTTAGGATTTAGGGTTTAGTGTTTAGGGTTTACAGTTTACGGTTTAGGGTTTATGGTTAATGGTTTAAGGTTTAGGGTTTAGGGTTTAGGGTTTAGGGTTTAGTCTTTATGGTTTAGAGCTTAGGGTTTATGCTTTAGGGTTTAGGGTTTAAGGTTTAGGGTTTAGGGTTTAGGTTTTAGGGTTTAGGGTTTAGGGTTTAGGGTTTAGGGTTTAGGATTTAGGGATTAGGGTTTGTGGTTTATGGTTTAGGGTTTAGGGTTTAGGGTATAGGGTTTAGGGTATAGGGTATAGGGTTTATGGTTTAGGGTTTATGGTTTAGGGTTTAGGGTATAGGGATTAGAGTTTAGGGTTTAGGGTTTAGGGTTTAGGGTTTTGGGTTTACTGTTTATGGTTTATGGTTTAGGGTTTAAGGTTTATGGTTTAGGGTTTAGGTTTTAGGGTTTAGGGTGTAGGGTGTAGAGTTTATGGTTTATTGTTTAGGGTTTATTGTTTATGGTTACTGTTTAGGGTTTAAGGTTTAGGTTTTATAGGTTACAGTTTAGGGTGCACGGTTTAGGGTTTAGGGTTTAGGTTTTAGGTTTTAGGGTTTAGTTTATAGGATTTAGGGTTTAGGATTAATGGTTTAGGGTTTATTATTTAGGGTTTAGTGTTTAGGGGTTATGGTTTAGGGTTAAGGGATTATCCTTTAGGGTTTAGTGTTTAGGTTTTAGGTTTTAGGGTTTAGTTTATAGGGTTTAGGGTTTAGGGTTAATGGTTTAGGGTTTAGGGTTTAGGGTTTATGGATTATTGTTTACGGTTTACAGTTTAGGGTTTCGGATTTAGTGTTTATGGTTTAAGGGTTAGGGTTTAGGGTTTAGGGTGTAGGATTTATAGTTTATGGTTGATGGTTTATGGTATAGGGTTTAGGGTTTAGGGTGTAGGGTTTATGGTTTAGGGTTGATGGTTTAGGGTTTAGGGTTCAGTGTTTAGGGTTTAGGGTTTAGTGTTTATGGTTTATAGTTTATGGTTTAGGGTTTAGGGATTAGGTTTAGGGTTTAGTGTTTAGGGTTAAGGGTTAAGGGTTTAGGGTTTAGGGTTTACGGCTTAGGGTTTAGGGTTTAGGTTTTATAGGTTATGGTTTAGGGATTAGTGTTTAGGGTTTATGGTTTAGTGTTTAGGGTTTATGGTTTACAATTTAGGGTTTAGGGTTGAGTGTTTAGGGTTTAGGTTTTAGGTTTTAGGGTTTAGGGTTTATGGTTTAGAGTTTAGGGTTTAGGGTCTATGGTTTGTTGTTTATGGTTTAGGGTTTAGGGTTTATGGTTTAGGGTTTAGAGTTTAGGGTTTAGGGTTTAGGGTTTAGGGTTTAGAGTTTAGGGTTTAGGGTTTAGGGTTGATGGTTTGTGGTTTAGAGTTTAGGATTTAGGGTTTAGGGTTTATGGTTAAGGGTTAAGGGTTTAGGGTTTAGGGTTTAGGGATTACATTTTAGGGTTTATAGGTTACAGTTTAGGGTTTAGGGTTTAGGGTTTAGGGCTTATGATTTATCATTTAGGTTTTAGTGTTTATGGTTTAGTGTTTAGGGCTTATGGTTTAGGGTTTAGGGTTTAGGGTTTAGTGTATAGGGTTTAGGGTTTATGGTTTAAGGTTAATGGTTTAGGGTTTAGGGTTTATGGATTACAGTTTAGGGTATAGGGTTTAGGGTTTAGTGTTTGGGGTTTAGTATTTAGGGTTAAGAGTTTAGGGTTTAGGGTTTACAGTTTAGGGTTTTTGGTTGATGGTTTAGGGTTAAAGGTTTGAGGTTTAGGGTTTAGGGTTTAGGGCTTAGGGTTGATGGTTTATGGTTTAGGGTTCAGGGTTCAGGGTTCAAGGTTTAGGGTTGATGGTTTAGGGTTTAGGGTTTATAGTTTAGGGTTTGTGGTTTATGGTTGAGGGTTGAGGGTTTAGGGTTTATGGATTAGGGTTTAGGGTTTAGGGTATAGGGTTTAGGTTTTAGATTTTAGGTTTTAGGTTTTAGGGTTGAGGGTTTAGGGTTTAGGGTTTAGGGTTAAGGGTTTATGGTTTATGGTTTATGGTTTATTGTTTATGGTTTAGGTTTTAGGGTTTAGGGTTTAGGGTTTAGGGTTTATGGTTTATGGTTTATGGTTTATGGTTTAGGGTTTATGGTTTAGGGTTTAGGGTTTAGTTTTTAGGGTTTAAGGTTTAGTGTTTAGGGTTTAGGGGTTAGGGTTTAGTGTATAGGGTTTAATGTTTAGGGTTTAGGGTTTAGTATTTATGGTTTAGGGATGATGGTTTATGGTTATTTTTTATGGTTTAGTGTTCAGGATTTAGGGTTTAGGGTTTATCGTTTAGGGTTTAGGGTTTAGGTTTTAGGGATTAGGGATTAGGGTTTAGGGTTTAGGGTTTTGGGTTTAGGTTTTAGTTTTTAGGTTTTACGTTTTAGGGTTTAGGGTTCAAGGTTTAGGTTTTAAGGTTTAGGGATTTAGGGATTTACGGTTTAGGTTTTAGGGTTTAGGGTTTATGGTGTAGGGTTTATGGTTTATGGTTTATGGCTTATGGTTTGGGGTTTATGGTTTAGTGTTTAGGGTTTAGGGTTTAGGGTTTATGCTTTGGGGTTTAGGGTTTAGGGTTTAGTGTTTATGGTTTATGGATTCTGGTTTAGGGTTTAGGGTTTAGGGTTGAGGATTTAGGGTTTAGGGTTTAGTGTTTAGGGTTTAGTGTTTATGGTTTATGGTTTATGGTTTATGGATTCTGGTTTAGGGTTTAGGGTTTAGGGTTGAGGATTTAGGATTTAGGGTTTAGGGTTTAGGGCTTATGGTTTATGGTTTATGGATTCTAGTTTAGGGTTTAGGGTTTAGGGTTGAGGATTTAGGGTTTAGGGTTTAGGGTTTAGGGTTTACTTTTTATGGTTTATGGTTTATGGTTTATGGTTTAGTGTTTAGGGTTTAGGGTTTAGGGTTTAGGTTTTAGAGTTTAGGGTTTAGGGTCTATGATTTATTGTATAGGGTTTAGGGTTTATGGTTGAGGGTTTAGTGTTTAGGGTTTAGGGTTTATGGTTTAGAGTTTAGGGTTTAGGGTCTATGGTTTTTTTTTTAGGGTTTAGGGTTTAGGGTTTAGGGTTTATGGTTTATGGTTTAGGGTTTAAAGTCTAGCATTTAAGGTTTAGGGTTTAGGATTTAGGGTTTATGGTTTAGGGTTTAGGGTATAGAGTTTATGGTTTATGGTTTATGGTTTATGGTTTATCGTTTAAGGTTTATGGTTTAAGATTTAGGGTTTATGGTTTAGGGTTTAGGGTTTAGGGTTTAGGGTTTAGGGATTATGGTTTAAGATTTAGGGTTTATGGTTTAGGGATTAGGGATCAGGGTTTAGGGTTTATTGTTTAGGGTTTAGTGTTTAGGGTTTAGGGTTTAATGTTTAGGATTTAGGGTTTAGCATTTATGGTTTAGGGTTTATGGTTTATGGTTGATTTTTTATGGTTTTGGATTGAGGGTTTAGGGTTTAGGGTTTATCATTTAGGGTTTAGGGTTTATGGTTTATGGTTTACGGTTTAGGGATTAGGGTTTAGGGTTTTGCGTTTGGTGTTTAGGTTTTAGGTTTTAGGTTTTATGGTTTAGGTTTTAGGGATTTAGGGATTTAGCGTTTAGGGTTTAGGGTTTACGGTGTAGGGTTTATGGTTTATGGTTTATGGCTTATGGTTTGGGGTTTATGGTTTAGTGTTTAGGGTTTAGGGTTGAGGGTTTAGTGTTTAGGGTTTGGTGTTTATTGTTTATGGTTTATGGTTTATGATTTATGGATTTTGGTTTAGGGTGTACGGTTTAGGGTTGAGGATTTAGGGTTTAGGGTTTAGGGTTTACTATTTAGGGTTTATGGTTTATGGTTTATGGTTTAGTGTTTAGGGTTAGGGTTTAGGGTTTAGGGTTTAGAGTTTAGGGTTTAGGGTCTATGGTTTATTATTTAGGGTTTAGGGTTTATGGTTTAGGGTTTAGGGTTTAGGGTTTAGGGTTTATGGTTTATAGTTTAGGGTTTAGGGTCTATGGTTTATTGTTTAGGGTTTAGGGTTTATGGTTTATGGTTTAGGGTTTCAGGTTTAGTGTTTAGAGTCTAGCGTTTAAGGTTTAGGGTTTAGGGTTTAGGGTTGAGGATTTAGGGTTTAGGGTTAAGGGTTTAGGTTTTAGGGTTTAGGGTGTAGAGTTTATTGTTTAGCATTTAGGGTTTAGGGTTTAGGCTTTGGGGTTTAGGGATTATTGTTTAGTGTTTAGGGTTTCAGGTTTAGGGTTTAGGGTTTAGGGTTGAGGTTTTAGGGTTTAGGGTTTAGGGGTTATGCTCTATGGTTTAGGATTGAGGTTTTAGGGTTTAGGGTTCAGGGTTTAGGGTTTAGGGCTTATTATTTAGGGTATAGGGAGGTGGTGTTCACCTAGGGTTAGGGTTCTGAATTTGAGTCTGCAAGTTCCTGTGTCTATTCCTTCAAACCCTTAGTGCCTTAGTTTGAATTGTTCCTTGACCTACATGCAGTGTTTCACTACTTTTTCCTGTCACACATAAGAAAAATATTGAGTGTTTGTATATGCGAGTGTAAATGTATGTTGGCAGGCTTGCAAAATCTCAAGCAGTTTCCAAAAATGGTGAAAAAACTGAGTTATATGCATTTCCAAATGCATATCGAGTTGCATATACAAGGGAGAATCTATCGCAGATTCCCCAGGAATATTATGCAGTTGTATGCATTTCCAAATGCATATCGGGTTCAAAAGGACGCATGTGCATTGGGGGAATCTTCTGCAAGACTCCTGGAATATTCTCTGCATGTATGTCAGGTTTTTCTTGTACATGTTTTGTTGTATGTTCTAACATACAAAGGCTATATACAAGGAAAAAATGTGTAATGGCAAAATATACGTTGAAGATTCCTTGAAGATGCTGCCGTTGTATCGAGTAGGTGAGTTGTATGTTTATTTTGTTGTATGTTTGACATACAATGCCAAGGATGCATTGCAGACTTCGAAAGGGGTTCAAATCAGGGATAAAGTGAAATTCGGGTCCGCAAATATGTCAAGCTAAGTCGAATGTATGTCCAATATACATTGGGTCTTATACAACAAAATATTTGATTGCATGCACCAATATACAAGGAGGGGCGGACATACATTCGCTACAGTGTAATATACAAAGGCAATTGTATATTGGTGCATGCAATCAAATATGAAAGGCCCAGACCCAAGGAGTATTACATTCTGGTTGATGCAGGTATGAGGTCCAGATTGCATGTCTATTGGGTTTGTATATGCAGCATACAACCTGATATACAAAACAAAGGTGATACAAGCCGGACTTCAAAAGAAGGTACATTCTAATGCATAGTGTTTTCAAGTCCGCTGCTTGTATGTATGTTGCACTTGCATATACATTGCGACAGGTGCAATGAAATATATGCATTTCAGACCCGATGGGGAAATCAAATGTGGTAGGTAAGTGTTTGAGGTCCGACTTGTATATCAGACAATTGTATATGCATTTGAGCATGCATATACAAGGGCGAAAAGGCAAAAATGAGAGGGAAGAAGGCCAGCGATAGAAACATGAGGTGCCTATGTGGCACGATCTGACTGGTTGGTGACTTTCAGGGCATTTTGGAGCCGCGAATTTCATGCGATAGGAGATGATCGACAACCATGTTTTGAACCCACAACGAAGGTTTTTTCCTATATATTTGCAATCATTTTTTAGTAGGAAAACAACAGATGCATCCGTTGCTACATTTCAAAGGGGGCCTGCGGGTAGCTGTGGCATTAATGGCAGTTTCAGGAGGCACGATGGATCGAGATGACAGGTCAACCACCCGATCGAAGATGAAAGTCCTTTAGCGGTGGTGCGGATCTTGATTCCACCTGCTCCCTCCTCTTTGTCTCTTTGTGGCATTAACTATTTCTGGGTGCCATTCCTCATGCATTGAATCTGGCAGATTCTTGATTTGCCTTGTAATTAATTTTTGCTGGGTACACGGTCTTGGTATAAAAGCCAAACTATGTTACTCATTATTGTTGTTGAAAACTGGACAAAATTTTGGTGCTGTAATAAGATACGACTTCATTGGTGGCTCTGTCTTGGTTGTCTTGTGAGTTTATGAGTCTCATGTTGTATGTTTTTCTACATAAATCTACTAATATCATGCTGATTTAAATGAGTAGTGCTATATTGCATGTGTCTATTATCTATCTCCAAATTGAGTGTGTTCTTCCTATGAATCTAAGCATTTAAGGGGTGTTTATGATTCTAGAATATAGGTTTGTTGTGTTGAATGCTTGATTTCTTACTTCTGCTCAAGGAGTAGATTAAACGTTTCAGATCAAGTGTTGGGAAGAAGACATTGCAATAGGGATATCAGTAAGTAGAGATAACAGGATACTCTGTTTTGGGAAGTATTTGTAGGGCAGATACTAAAAATCCCCTTGATATCTAGTCTTTGGTATATGTTCAGGCTAGCCATTCACATGTGTATGTCTATTGACTCCGAGCCCTGGATAGGCATCGATCCAGTCTTACATTGAGGTTACAACCCAAAGTCTTAGTTTTGCATCCAAACATAAAATCAACTTAAACTTTAGATCAAACCATTAGGACTTTAGAAGTAGTTTTAGGATCAAAATCCTCTATCTCACAACTGAATATAGGCCCAAAGCTAGCCCCTTTGCACTTATTCCACAGTTTTGGTCTGCATAAAGGAGGATTTATCTGCTTTGTATCAACATCCAAGTAAGTTCATGTGCATATGTCATAGATGTTGAGTAGGGAATACCCCCCTTGGTTCTGCAGAGCCTAAAGAAGAAGAGGAGATATTTATAGAGTCTATCTCCTGTACTATTGGCCCTTGGCCTGGGAATCCTATTGATCAATGATGGCTACTTTGTAGGGATAACTGGGAATAAACATCCAGTCTGGGAAAATAACCAACAGATTTGGTGACTCTGCTGGGGAGCTTTGTGAAAGAACCCTGATATTAAAAGAAATTAATTCCTAGTTATAGGTGGCGACTCCGAACCAATCTCCCAACCGGTAAAGTAAAAATTTATATACTAGGGTGAAGATCCCTGCGTAATTCTCTATTTGAAGAATTACCCAGAAAAATGATGTACAGGAAAAAGGGGACTGTTCAAGCTAATCAAGAGGGTTCTCCCAGGAGTAATGATAATATTCAAGACAATCCAGGGTCTTCAGAGCAGACAATACCTTATTTTTCAAACACTGAGGTTGAAATCCAGAACGTATATGAAAGACAGCAGGGTGGTGGATTGAGAATGAGATCGGAGGTGTTTCAAGAATGCCCTTTCCATGATTCCCTTGATAGATTTGAAGAAGCTAAATCCCCAAGAGATGATAATGATGATCAAAATATAATGAAACCATCTTCTTCTATGCCCAGAGAGGAGGAATTAGCTGAAGAAATTAAGAGCTTAAGGGCAGAATTAGAATATCTGTAGGCAGTGAAAATCAGAGATGACATGAGACAGAAAGTGTAGGCTCTTAGAACTGCTCAGAATGATTCAATTCCCACCCTTGACAATACAAATATGCAGATAAATCAACAAAGAAATGAAGTCCAGGATCAACATAATGATCAAAGACAGAATGCAAATAATGCTAGAATACCATTAAATAATGTAAGAAATCAGAATGCAAATAGAAATGCCAATGTAAATTAGTTTGGTAGATAGCCGATGCAGCTGGATAGATTCAGGCAGTTAGTTTTTGATGGCATCCCTGGTTACCCCAATCCTATAGACAAACATGTGAGGCTGCAAGTGCCTAAATTTTTAGGAAATAATACTGTGTCAGGGGAAGACCATTTAAAAGCTTTTCAGAACATCATGGACAACTTTAAGGTTGAACATGAAGATATTTTCATGAAATTATTTATGCAATCCTTAGTTGATGAGGCTAGAGAATGGTGCAAGGGTCTACCTGACAGAAGTGTTTCATCATGGGAGAACTTTAGGAGAATATTCAAAGAACAATATGGTGATAAAACTAATCCTAGTTTTTTCATTAATGAATTTACTGGCATTACCAAAGGATCAAATGAATAGGTTGCTAATTTCAATGCCAGATTCACTAAGGTGTTGAACAAGTTGCCACATCACCTGAGGCCTAATGAACCTTTGTGCATAGTGTTGTACATAAATGCTTTTGATGCCAAAATAGCTTATGGATTGAGAGATAAGGGTCCTCACAGCCTTAGAGATGCTTTCAAAATTGCAACAAATATTGAAAATAATAGAAAAGCGTCTAGTAAGACAAACAGAAGAGTTGATGTAAAATTTTTGCAAAATCCAAATACCAAATCTCAAAGTGTTCAAGGAAATGCATCTACTTCTAAGGATAAATTAGATAAATTGACAACTATTGTCAAGGACCTAAGCTATAGAATGGCTAAAAATGAAAAGGGGGTTGGTCCTGACAGACAGGTTTACCAAAGGTAAGAAAGAAGACCATCATTACACGATATGCCATATAATACCAATTGGCATAATGGTAAACCCATTCTCCCAAACAGCAACCCAAATCCAAGGAATCAAAATATTAAGGAAACACCTGACCCTTTGAAGAAGGCTGTTAATATTGTTAATGACACCCCATGGTGTATAATATGCCAGATGCCTCACTCACAGTCACAATGTATGATTGCTCAGTCTCTATATAACAATGTCGTGGCCTATGATGAGTGCAATGAGCCGCATTGCATGGAGGATGATAATGTCAATATGCTGTCTACAAACAGAGAGTATCCCTCTCAGGATGCTGATGCAAATGCAAATGATAAGATTCAGGTCTGCCAATAGTTTCCCTGTGATGAAGATGATGAGGATAATTATGCTTATGCTCAGGACACACAATTTTCTGAATAACTTGAGGAGGCCTTCCGACGAAGAAATAAGAGCCCTCACGGCTGCAACAGTTGCTCGAGTCAAAAGCAATTACAACATAAGGGGTAAAGCTCAGGTAAGCAACTCACACCAACCAGAGAATACTTTTGTGAACCAACCAGTGCATAGCCATAAAGGGACTGAACCACAAAATAAGCAATGGAGCAATGATAAGAAAAAAATAGGTCATGATTCTCAAGGGTCAGAAAATAGAATCCCCCAGGTTGAGGATCAAAACAAAAAAATTTCAGATCAAAAATGACAGTCAAAGAGCCATAAAAATTAAGGTTGGGTCATATCAAAATAAAAATAAGACCATGGATCAGGCTACAACTGTTATAAAAAATTATGCTCCATTTGACGTAACTCAGGTTTTGTCCCAGATAAAGGTCTCTGTTCCATTGATGGAGCTGATGAAAGTTGAAGAGTTTAGAAATAAAACATTGTCCCTGATTTCAGGAATACTCTGTCAAGCTAATCAAAATATTGAGACTCAGGGTAAGAAACAAGCCCTATGTATTGAAGAAGATGAGATTCCTAAGGTATATCTAGGGATGACCATGACAAAATGCCCTTCACAGGTGGAGCCATTCTATGTCTCCCTTGTCATAAATGGAAAAGTGATTAAGAATTGTATGCTTGACTCAGGAGCATCAACGAATATCATGCCCCTGGCTATCATGCAGCATGCTGCATTAAAGATAGATAAGGCATGTGGGAAATGCTATGCCATGGATACTAGAGAAGTGCCTGTCATTGGAATCATGAAAGATGTGGATTTTAGATTGGCAGCATATCCAGAAAAGACCTACAAAATGAACATAACAGTTGTTGATATCAAGCCACAGTATGGCATGTTGTTGTCAAGAAGATGGGCAAAGTTGATTGGTGGAAGTATGCAATTAGACCTGTCATATGCCATAATCCCAATGAATGGCAAGGATGTCAAATTGATCAGAGAAGAGAGATCATCAAAAATAGTTGAGGATCAAGAGTCAGAGGAGCATATTTGTTTTGTGGACACTGACTATGAAAATTTTAGGGTTGTCTCAGATGTTAAAGAAAGTGAAGGGAGAGATGTTTGCATTCAGGAGCTTGACCAACAGGGTCTCTGGACCATGTTTTTCAATGGAGCTTGTTCAAAGGAAGGCTCTGGTGTTGGCATTGTATTTCTGTCTCCAACTGGTAAGCTTCTAAAATTCTCATTCTTACTGAAGTTTACTTGTACAAATAATATTGTAGAGTATGAAGCTCTGTTATTAGGATTGAATGTTGCTTTGAAGCATGGGATCAAGATGCTCAAAGTGTTTGGGGATTCAGAGTTAGTTGTTTCCCAAGTCAGAGATAAGTATGCATCAAAAAATAAGAAGTTAAAACAGTATAAGCATGTTGTTTGGGATACAATTGAATTGTTTGATGCTTTTTCAATAAGCTGGATAGAGAGATCAAAAAATGTCAGGGCAAATTTTTTGGCTAATGTAGCCGTAAGGCCAAATGATGTCACTCTGACAGATGTTACAAATGTTAAGGTTAAACTTAGACCTACAGTGTCAAATAATATATGCAACTGGCAAGTGTTTGATGATGATAAGGATTTACTGAGATTTCTACATTGCATTGATGAATATGAGAACCAAGAAATAGATTTTCAGAACTTTGTAGAAGTTGTGAATAGAAAAGAAACTCTTTTAGGGAAGGAAGTAATTCAACTCAAGACAAATAAAATCCCTAGAGGGCTGGTCGCTTTAGAGAGAGCATTTGACAATAAGGACCAATTTGTTACAAAGGCATCTCCAACAAACAAGAATGATTTAGAAGAGATAAACTTGGGGACATCTCATGCCCCCAAAAGGGTATATATTGGCAAACGACTCAAGCCACCTATTAGAACTATGTTGATTGCACTACTAAAAAAATATAAGCATGTTTTTGCCTGGTCGTATGAGGACCTAAAAGCTTATAGAGTGGATTTATTCCAGCATGAAATCCCTTTGAATCCTAGAGCTAAACCATTTAGACAAAAACAAAGACCTATCAACCCAACTTTAGCTCCAAAAATGCAAGAAGAGCTTATGAAGCTTAGGGAAGCAGGAATAATTATGCCTATCAGACACTCAACTTGGGTGTCCAACCTTGTCCCAGTCAGAAAGAAAAATGGTGACATCAGACTTTGTGTGGACTTTAGAAATCTAAATGTATCTTCTTTGAAGGACAATTATCCATTGCCAAACATGGAAGCCATGTTGCAGAAGGTGATTGGCTGCGAACTTTTATCCATGATGGATGGGTTTTCAGGATACAATCAAGTGAAAGTGAAAAAATTAGAACAGTTCAAAACTGCCTTCACCACTCCATGGGGAACCTATGTATATGTGAGAATGCCTTTTGGGCTGACAAATGCAAGTGCCACATTTCAGAGGGCTATGGATGTTGCTTTTGCAGGATTAATTGACTCAATCTTGGCTGTGTATCAGGATGATTTGATAGCTTATTCAAAGGAGGAGCAACATTGCATGCACTTAGAACAAATATTTATTAGAGCATTGGAATATGACATCTCACTTAACCCAAAGAAATGTGTTTTTGGAGTAGTGGAAGGAAAATTGCTTGGACACATTGTTTCCAAGGATGGAATCAGGATTGATCCTGAAAGGGTGGCTGCAATTGATAAAATCCAGATCCCTAAAATAGTGAAAGGTGTTCAATCCTTCTTTGGACAAATTAATTTTGTTAGAAGATTTGTGCCTAATTTTGCAAAGACCACAAAAGATATCTCTAAAATGTTGAAGAAAGGTGCAACTGTCAAATGGGAAGATGAAGCAACTAAATCATTTCAAAATATCAAAGAGGCAATAAAGATGGCTCCTGTGCTGAAATCTCCTAATTTTTCTAAGCCATTTCAGTTGTTTTCATTTGCTTCTTTCCATACTATTGCTGCATGCTTATTATAGAAAAATGCAGAAGGCTTTGAACAACCCATAGCTTTCTTTAGCAGGTCATTGCAAGCTGCTGAGTTGAAGTATGACATCATGGAGAAACAAGCATATGCACTCATTAGAGTAGTCAAGAGCTTCAGGCCATATTTGGTAGGCTCTCATATAGTTGCATATGTGCCTCATGCAGCAATCAAAGATATTTTTACTCAACAGGAGGTAACTGGAAGGAGATGCAGATGGATAAATAAATTGCAAGAGTTCAATATTGAAATACAGATCACAAAATTGGTAAGAGGACAAGGTTTAGCAAAACTAATGATAGTCAAATCTAGAGGCATGCCAAGTGAATGTAGTGCATAATGAAGTTGTAAATATGTCAGAATCTGAATGGTATAAGGACATAGTAAATTATTTGCAGAATTTGAACTATCCTTCCCATCTCAATGATAATCAAAAGAGGACCTTGAAGCTGCATGCTGTTAAATACATCATTGTTCAAGGAGAGCCGTATTGGAAAAATCCTGATGGTGTATTACTCAGATGTGTGAATGAGGATCCAGCTAAGGATATTTTAAGTGACATGCACGATGGAGGGTGCGGTGGACACTATGCTGCCCATACAATAGCCCACAAAATTCTCAAAGCTGGTTACTGGTGGCCAACTCTCTTCTCAGATGCACAAAGAATGGTAAGAAAATGTGATCCTTGCCAGAGGTTTTCAGGAAAGTTAAAATATGAAGGTGCATTGCTCCTTAGGACTATAACTGTAGAAGCTCCATTTCAATAATGGGGAATTGATTTTATAGGGGAAATTTCAGAAAAATCAAGTGGAGGACACAGTTGGATTTTGGTTGCTACTGACTACTTCACTAAATGGATTGAAGCTATTCCAACCAAAAAGGCTACAAGAAAAGTGGTGATGGATTTTTATTCTAGAAAATATTATTATCAGATTTGGAGTTCCAGCCAAATTGGTCACAGATAATGCAATGTGCTTCAGGTCTAGTGAATTTATTGATTTTTGCAACAACTATGGAATAAATTTGTTACATGCATCACCATATCATCCACATGGCAATGGTCAAGCAGAGTCAAGCAACAAAACCCTCATGAAAATTATTAAAAGGATGGTAGACAAAAACAAAAGGGCTTGGGATTCAAAGTTGAAAATGGCATTATGGGCTGACAGAGTAACAGTGAAGAAAGCAACTGGAAGATCACCTTTTGAATTAGTGTATGGTGCAGCAGCTAAGTTGCCTGTGAACAACCTCCTACCAGTTTATAAATTCATACAGGAAAATGAGGAGATTGAGGACTCAATGACTAGAAGAATAAATCAGCTGGTTGCACTAGATGAAATGAGAAGGGAGGCATAGGAAACAAACATCAAGAGACAACAAAAGGTAAAATATTTGTTTGATAAAAGGGCTACAAAAAGAAAGTTTTAGATAGGTGATATGGTCCTTGTATGGAATGCAAGGAGCCAGGATAAGGGCAAACATGGTAAGTTTGAGCCCTTATGGATGGGCCCATACCAAATTTGCAGCACTCATGGAGAGGACTCTTATTTTCTCTAGGCCCTAAGTGGTGAACTATTGGAATTGCCTATGCACGGTCAGTTCCTTAAAGCTTTTTTCTCATAGATGAATGCCTTTTGTCCACACTGTAAACTGGAAGTAAATGTTTGTACATGCCTTGTATAGTCGGTCGTGTTTTGAGTTTTGTGTTTTATCTGCTCTGCCCCGGAGTAGCTTGGTTCTCACTGCAGTCTTGCGTTTGCACGTCCCCAGTCAGAGCCACTGGTGGTGTTCACCTAGGGTTAGGGTTCTGAATTTGAGTCTGTAGGTTCCTGTGTCTATTCCTTCAAACCCTTAGTGCCTTAGTTTGAATTGTTCCTCGACCTACATGCGGTGTTTTACCACTTTTTCCTATCGCACATAAGAAAAATATTGAGTGTTTGTATATGCGAGTGTAAATGTATGTTGGGAAGATTGCAAAATCTCAATTAGTTTTTAAAAATGGTGAGAGTTATATGCATTTCCAAATGCATATCGAGTTACATATAAAAGGGAAAATCTATCGCAGATTCCCCAAGAATATTCTGCAGTTGTATGCATTTCCAAATGCATATCGGGTTCAAAAGGACGCATGTACATTGGGGGAATCTTTCGCAAGATTCCTAGAATATTCTCTGCATGTATAGCAGGTTTTTCTTGTACATGTTTTGTTAGGCTATATACAAGCGAAAAATGTGTAATGGCGAAATATACATTAAAGATTCCTTGAAGATGCCGCCGTTGTTTCGAGCAGGTGAGTTGTATGTTTATTTTGTTGTATGTTCGACATACAACGCCAAGGATGCATTGCGGACTTCAAAAGGGGTTCAAATCAGGGCTAAAGTGAAATTCAGGTCCGCAAATATGTCAAGCTAAGTTGAATGTATGTCCAATATACATTGGGTCTTATACAACGAAATATATACAAGGAGGGGCGGACATACATTTGCTACAGTGTAATATACAAAGGCAGTTGTATATTGGTGCATGTAATCAAATATGCAAGGCTCGGACCCGAGGAGTATTACATTCTGGTTGATGCAGGTATGAGGTCCAGATTGCATGTCTATTGGGTTTGTATATGCATCATACAACCTAATGTACAAAACAAAGGTGATACAAGCCGGACTTCAAAAGAAGGTACATTCTGATGCATAATGTTTTCAAGTCCACTGCTTGTATGTATGTTGCACTTGCATATACATTGTGACAAGTGCAATGAAACATATGCATTTCAGACCTGATGGGGAAATCAAATGTGGCAAGTAAGTGTTTGAGGTCCGGCTTGTATATCAGACAATTGTATATGCATTTGAGCATGCATATACAAGGGCGAAAAGGCAAAAATGAGAGGGAAGAAGGCCAGCGATAGAAACATGAGGTGCCTACGTGGCACGATCTGACTGGTTGGTGACTTTCAGGGCATTTTGGAGTTGCGGATTTCATGCGATAGGAGATGATTGACGGCCATGTTTTGAACCCGCAGCGAAGGTTTTTTCCTGTATATTTTGTGAGGCCTACCCTTTTTCATTTTGTTCATGTGACTATTTACCTTACTGTTGCTGATACTTTTATATTTGTGGGACTGTTGATCCCGAATTATGAACTGTTAGACTTTATTATTTTATAGGGAAAACTAATTGGGTGATGTTAGAAATAAAATTGTAATGTGATTTCATTATGCTTATGAGAGTTGTGGTATGTTTTAGGAATGCATGTTTTAAATTTGCTTCGGCTATAATATTTATATGTGGAATTAACTTTAAAATTTAGTGTGCAGGTATTTCTAACAAAACCACAGATACTGGAGATTATTCCACACCTTATATTGTAATCCCTTATGAAGCCAATCTGGTTCCACTAGGAACCGAGATTAACTCTGTGTTTTAATTAATGTTGTAATGTTGTCTTGTATGAGGTTGAATGGGTTAGGTCTACCCTCTTGTAAATTCAAATTATGATTTGTGTTGTGAGAATCGTATTTGAAATTTATTTTTTAAAATTTAAATTTTGAGACCCTTTTCTTGTGTCTTAACTTGACCCTGGGTGTCCTAACTAGGTTAAAATTGACCCTGGGTTATACCCCATGGGTCTAGGGTCCCTTTTGACTTGGGTAACCCTTGGTAAACCTCTGTATGGTCACCTTAACTTCACACTAAAGTTAAGTGACGAATTTGGAGGCATGGGAGGAATAGGATGAGTGGTACCAACACTCAAGCCCATCCCTCTTCAATTCCCAAGGCTTGAGAGGACTCCAAAATCCACCAATGGTGGAGGACTTGACTTCAAGTCTCTCTCACAATTGGTGAGAGTCCCCATGGAGTTTTGTGGTCCTTCATGAGAGGGAAGGAGGGGAAGACATGTGTCATCCTTTCCCTCTCCAATCCCCCTTTTCTCTCCCATGTGTAAGAGAGATGACATGTGGTAAGGGATAAGGAAGACTTTAGGGATGGGTGAGTGACATGTGTCAACACCCATCCCTTGGGACACAATAGTGTTTGGGAGGAAGAGTGAGGAGGTGACAAGTGTCACCTCCCCATTCCTCTAAGCTCATGGGTGGGGTTATTTTAATCCCACTTGGGATAGGGAGAAGGGTTGTTGAATTTTTGAGGATTTTTGGTTTATTGAAAATTGTTTTTGGAGAAAAGTATAGAGGGAGTTGGTGACTTAGGTTGGAGGGGACTTTAGAGGAGCTCTACATCAATACCATCCATTAAAGTGCTTTTTAAGGTTGGATTTCAAGGCCTTTCCTTTGCATTTTCTATTTGTTGCATGAAGGATGTGTGGAAATGTTTATTTTGCTTATGTTGTATTTTTTTGTTATTGTGGGGAAACTTTTGTTGGGATGTTGACAGAGCTTCTTCCACTTGGGAGAAATGCTCATCAAGTATGGGGTAGGGGAGGAGTGATCCTCCTTGAGTTCATTCCTTGTTTTGGGATGTTGAAAGCCTTGAGGGCATTTGTGTGACTTTGAGAAAATTTGTTATATGGCTTGAGAGCCAAAATATGAACTCCTTGGGATTTTTTTTAATAAAGTTTGGCTTGAGGCCATGAGAAATTTGTGTTGAAGGGTGGCACTCTAGAGTTGAGTGTGTCCACTCTCCTACCCCTTGTTATACTCAATGTGGTTGAGTTTGTGTTGTGTAAATAGCCATGGGTGTAATTGTGTTTTGGGATGTTGTATTGCTTTGTTGTGGACTGGATTTTGGAATACCCTAGGTGTGTGGATGATCTCCCTAGCTCAGGGGTGACCCTCTTGCAGGTCTACGGTAGGGAGGAGAGCAAGTTGAGTGGTGTTTTCTCCCCTTGTGTGATATGCAAGTTCTTGGAGCTTATTGTGAAGCTTGGAGAAGATTATTTGAACTTGGAAAATATTTTATTTTCCTTAAGTCTTAAGGAGAGCTTGGACATTTAATAGCTTCATCCTTGTTGATTTGCCAAGAGGAGAACATTCTCTCTCTTTTGTTGTAAATTTTTGTATTTTTGAGTTAGAAGGAAATCCTCTTCATTGTAATAAAGGATTTATTTATAGTGTTATTAAATTTTATTATCATGTATGAAATAAATAAGAAGAGAAATTTGTTTTTAAAAGGATATTAGAATTGTCTATTTCCTTCTTCTCATATTTGAAAAGTTGTGAAACTAGTTGTTGTTGTAAACAAAGTTTGTTAAATTTTATTCCATTGTAAACTAGTGAAAATATTAATTTTATAAATTATGTGAAGTTGTAATTTTGTTATTATTAAAAGAAATGAAAATTTGTTATAATAATGCTTTTGATTTGTTGTGAATAAATGCAAATAAAAAAAAAATAATTCCTTCCCTTTAAATCAAATGTTTACTATATTTTAAATTGCATCATTTGTATTGGAAATTGACATTAAATGAAAGGGAAAGTAGATTTTAATTACCTATTGTATAACACTATTTTGTATGAAGTTTAATTTTAGAGTTGCTATTGAAGTTGCATTGTTTATAAATGCAATATAGAATAATTCATTATTCTGCCCTTTTAAGAGAAAGAAAAAAAATATAATTGACAGTAATAATATATATATATTTAAATTTTCTGTATTTTATTTACAGTTATTGGTGTTAATAACGAAACTGTGAATTTAACTTCTATGAGAAATTGTGGAATATATATATATATATATTTAAAGATATTATAAATATTAAACGAATTAAAAATGAGAAAATATTAATATTGTTTGCAGTTTACATAAACTGTAAATTCAGTTTAAAAAAAATACAGAGTGGTGGTGGGGGGGTTCGAACCCCCCACCACCGTCGCCTTTAATAATGGGTGTGGGGAGGGGCGGAGCCCCCACCCAATAGTGGGGTGTGGGTGGGGGTCTCCGCCCCTCCCCACACCCCCCGTTAATACTAAGCCCGCGGACCCCAGACTCCCCAATCCATTGTGCCTCAGCAGACACCCCTCCGCCTATGAATTTCACCTCCGCTGCTTCCTGCGGTCACCACCGGTCTCCCATCTGCCACTCCCTGCGGCCACCTCTGCCCACGCCCCTCTACCACACACACCTTCAACCTCCCTCTCAGAACCGTCCCTCTCCCTTCCACCGCTCGATCTCCACCTCTGCGGCCATACATTCAACAGCCTCCTCCATTGTCGCCGCCGCCATTCATTGGCCCCTGCACAACCAATACCAATACACAAAATGATTAGGGTTTCTCCAATGGCATAAAAAAAAAGAGAATGAATGGAAATGAAATAATACCCTATGTTATATAAAAAAAAAAGAGAAATATATAAATTATAAGATTAAAATAAATTATATATATATATAATTTATTTGTTTGTTAATAATTTTGTAAAATTCATTTAAATAATATATATATATATTTTCTATGGGTAAATTTGTAAAAAGAATAAATAAAATAGGGCTAATATTTAGACAATAATATATATATTTATAATAATCCAACTGCAGGAAAATGCATCTCGAAAGTCCAAACAATTATCATAAATGAAATACCAAGAAAATGAAAAGAAAAATATACCTATAATTATAAATGATTTGCATTTATATAGATATGCGTATCTTTTTAAATGCAATTAAGCCATCACAGGCATTCCATATGTGACCATTGTAAACTCGGACTGTAGATGGAGTAAACGTCTAATTGAGAAAAAGAGAGAGAAAGAGAAAGTAAAGTTAACCTTGGAAAAACAAAGAGGAGAAAATGTGCGGTATTTCTGAAATGGGCTAAGAGGACTAAGTAAGTTTGACCTACCGTTAATCCTGATTAGGAACAATTTAATTATCAAAATTAATTCAAACGTTGAATTAAACCAGAGCGGAAACCTAGGAGACTGTGTCAAGCGAAGTTAGTAAACCCCATTTAAGTGATCTGGTCTACCAAGAAATTAGGAATAATGTAAAGGATGCAGTGATAACTTTGATTGACAGAGAACGTGAAGAAAAGCAGGATAAACATAAAGAAACATTACAAAACAGGAAAGAGAATGTGATAGAAATACAATCAAAATTAAATTTCAGAGAAACGAAAGAGAGGGCAAATGAACAGGCTTTGTTGAAAATGCTAAGTCTGAAGGAGGAGAAATTAATATTAAATTTCAGAAAACGGGAAAGAGAACAGATGATCAGGCTTTGTTGAAAAATGATCCATTAATGAGATCAAATGTAAATTCATTATAAATAGGGAGTCGTAGGAAATTTGTTAACCCTATCAGGAAACCACGTGTTAAGAGTAGTGTTAGTGTAATAAATCCCACTCACGCCCGTGAGGTGTTATGCTGCTAAATTTTTCCAAAATCTAGGGTTTAGAAGCTTAGAAAGTTCAACCCTGGCAGTGATGTCAACCGCGTCGCAAAGACCCCCTTGATGGCCTTCTTACGTTTGGGTGTGCGCAAGTGTGTGTATTACCCCGCTAACAACAGTATTGTGTACGTCTTAAGCGTATGCCACTGAGCACGCTTACACGTGTGAGGGGGTTTCTAGGGAAGAGTGGGAAATTTTTTTATATTTCGTGTCATGACCACATGACACATGTGGACATGACACGTGTGATGCATGTTGTGACCGCATGGGAAATGTGGGCATGACATAATTGCAATCATTTTTGAGCGGGAAAACAGCAGATGCATCCGCTGCTACATTTCAAAGGGGGCCTGCGGGTAGCTGTGGCATTAATGGCAGTTTCAGGAGGCACGATGGATCGAGATGACGGGTCAACCACCCGATCGAAGATGAAAGTCCTTTAGCGGCGGTGCGGATCCCGATTCCACCTGCTCCCTCCTCTTTGTCTCTCTGTGGCATTAACTATTTCTAGGCGCCATTCCTCATGCATTGAATCTGGCAGATTCTTGATTTGCCTTATAATTAATTTTTGTTGGGTACACAGTCTTGGTATAAAAGCCAAACTGTGTTACTCATTGTTGTTGAAAACCGGACAAAATTTTGGTGCTGTAATAAGATAAGACTTCATTGGTGGCTCTGTCTTGGTTGTCTTGTGAGTTTATGAGTTTCATGTTGTATGTTTTTCTACATAAATCTACTGATATCATGCTGATTTAAATGAGTAGTGCTATATTGCATGTGTTTTTTTATCTGTCTCCAAATTGAGTGTGTTCTTCCTATGAATCTAAGCATTTAAGGGGTGTTTATGATTCTAGAATATAGGTTTTTTGTGTTGAATGCTTGATTTCTTACTTTTGCTCAAGGCGTAGATTAAACGTTTCAGATCAAGTGTTGGGAAGAAGACATTGCAATAGGGATATCAGTAAGTAGAGATAATAGGATACTCTGTTTTGGGAAGTATCTGTAAGGCAGATACTAAAAATCCCCTTGATATCCAGTCTTTGGTATATGTTCAGGCTAGCCATTCACATGTGTATATCTATTGACTCCAAGCCCTGGATAGGCACCAATCCAGTCTTGTATTGAGGTTGCAACCCAAAGTCTCAGTTTTGCATCCAAACATAAAATCAACTTAAACTTTAGATCAAACCATTAGGACTTTAGAAGTAGTTTTAGGATCAAAATCCTCTGTCTCACAACTGAATATAGGCCCAAAGCTAGCCCCTTTGCACTTATTCCACAGTTTTGGTCTTCATAAAGGAGGATTTATCTACTTTATATCAACATCCAAGTAAGTTCATGTGCATATGTCATAGATGTTGAGTAGGGAATACCCCCCTTGGTTTTGCAGAGCCTAAAGAAGAAGAGGAGATATTTATAGAGTCTATCTCCTGTACTGTTGGCCCCTGGCCCGGGAATCCTGGTGATCAATGATGGCTACTTTGTAGGGACAATTGGGAACAAGCATCCAGTCTGGGAAAATAACTAACATAGGGTTAATGGTTTAGGGTTTAGGGTTTTGTGTTTAGGGTTTATGATTTAGAGCTTAGGGTTTCCAGTTTAGGGTTTATGGTTTATGGTTTATGGTTTAGCATTTAGGGTTTAGAGTTTAGGGTTTAGGGTTTATGTTTTATGGATTAGCATTTAGGGTTTAGGGTTTATGTTTTATGGATTAGCGTTTAGGGTTTAGGGTTTAGGGTTTAGGGATTAGGGTTTATGGCTTATGGTTTAGGGTTTAGGGTTTGGGATTGAGGGTTTAGGGTTTAGTGTTTAGGGTTTACAGTTTATGGATTCTCGTTTAGGGTTTAGGGTGTAAGATTTTAGGTTTAGGGTTTAGGATTTAGGTTTTATGGTTTAGGGTTTAGGGTTTATGTTTTACAGTTTAGGGTTTAGGGTTTATTGTTTAGGGTTTTAGAGTTTATGGGTTTATGATTTAGTGTTTATGGTTTAGGGTTTATGGTTTATAGTTTACGGTTTAAGGTTTATGTTTTACAGTTTAGGGTTTAGCGTTTAGGGTTTAGGGTTTAGGGCTTAGGGTTTAGGGTTTAGTGTTTAGGGTCTAGGGTTTAGGGTTTAGGTTTTAGGGTTTAGGGTTGATGGTTTAGCATTTAGGGTTTAGGGTTTAGTGTTTAGGGTTTAGGGTTTATGGATTCTGGTTTAGGGTTTAGGGTTTAGGATTGAGGGTTTAGGGTTTAGGGTTTAGGGTTTAGAGTTTAGGGTTTAGGGTCTATGGTTTATTATTTATAGTTTAGGGTTTAGGGTTTATGGTTTAGGGTTTCAGGTTTCGGGTTTAGGGTTTAGCATCTAGCATTTAAGGTTTAGGGTTTAGGGTTTAGAGTTTAGGGTTTAGGATTTAGGGTTTACGGTTTAGGGTTTACAGATTAGGGTTTATGGTTTATGGTTTATGGTTAAGGTTTATGGTTTAAGGTTTATGGTTTAAGGTTTGTGGTTTGTGGTTTAGGTTTTATGGTTTAGGGTTTAGGGTTTAGGGTTTAGGGTTTAGGGTTTTGGGATTAGGGTTTAGGGTTTAGGTTTTAGGTTTTAGGTTTTAGGGTTGAGGTTTTGGGCTTTAGGGTTTAGGGTTTAGGGTTTAGGGTGGAGGATTTAGGGTTTAGGGTTTATACTTAAGGGTTAAGGGTTTATGGTTTATGGTTTAGGGTTTAGTGTGTAGGGTTTAGGGTTTAGGGTTTAGGGATTATGGTTTAGTGTTTAGGGTTTATGGTTTAGGTTTTAGGGTTTAGGGTTTAGGGCTTATTGTAGAGGGTTTATGGTTTATTGTTTATGGTTTATGGTTTTGTGTTTAGGGTTTAGGGTTTAGGGTTTATGTTTTATGGATTAGGGTTTAGGGTTTATGGCTTATGGTTTAGGGTTTATGGTTTAGTGTTTAGGGTTTAGGGTTTGGGGTTTATGGTTTAGGGGTTAGGGTTTAGGATTTAGTGTTTAGGGTTTAGTTTTTAGGGTTTAGGGTTTATGGTTTTTGGGTTGTCGTGTAGGGTTTAGGGTTTAGGGTTGAAGATTTAATGTTTAGGGTTAAGGGTTTAGGGTTTAGGGTTTAAGGATTATGATTTAGAGTTTAGGGTTTAGGGTTTATGGCTCATGGTTTATTGTTTAGGTTTTAGCGTTTAGGGTCTAGGGTTTAGTGTTTAGGGTTTAGTGTTTAGGGTTTAGGGATTAGGATTTAGTGTTTTGGGTTTAGGGCTTATTGTTTAGGATCTAGGGTTTAGGGTTTTGTGTTTACGGTTTATGGTTTGGGGTTTAGGGTTTATGGTTTAGAGTTTAGGGTTTACAGTTTACGGTTTAGGGTTTAGGGTTTAGGGTTTATGGTTTATGGTTTATGGTTTAGGGTTTAGGGTGTAGGGTTTATGGTTTGGGGTTTAGGGTTTATGGTTTATAGTTTATGGTTTAGTGTTTCGGGTTTAGGGTTTGTGGTTTAGGGTTTAGGGTTTATGGTTTATGGTTTAGGGTTTATGGTTTAGTGTTTAGGGTTTATGGTTTAGGATTTAGGGTTTAGGGTTTAGTGTTTATGGTTTAGGGTTGATGGTTTATTGTTGATGGTTTGGGGTTTAGGTTTCAGGGTTTAGGGTTTAGGGTTTATCATTTATGGTTTAGGGTTTAGGGTTAATGGTTAATGGTTTAGGGTTTAGGGTTTAGGGTTTAGGTTTAGGTTTTAGGGTTTAGGGTTTATGGTTTAGGTTTTTGGGTTGAGGGTTTAGGGTTTAGGGTTTAAGGTTTCATGTTTATGGTTTAATGTTTAGGGTTTAGGGTTTTAGCATTTAGGGTTTATGGTTTATGGTTTAGGGTTTAGGGTTTGTAGTTTAGGGTTTAGTGTTTAGGGTTTATGGTTTTTGGGTTGTCGTGTAGGGTTTAGGGTTTAGGGATGAAGATTTAGGGTTTAGGGTTAAGGGTTTAGGGTTTAGGGTTTAGGGTTTAGGGTTTAAGGATTATGGTTTAGAGTTTAGGGTTTAGGGTTTAGGGTTTATGGCTTATATTTTATTGATTAGGTTTTAGCATTTAGGGTCTAGGGTTTAGTGTTTGGGGTTTAGGGTTTAGGGTTTAGGGATTAGGGTTTAGTGTTTTGGGTTTAGGGCTTATTGTTTAGGGTCTAGGGTTTAGGGTTTTGTGTTTACGGTTTATGGTTTTGTGTTTAGGGTTTATGGTTTAGAGTTTAGGGTTTAGGGTTTAGGGTTTAGGGTTTAGGGTTTAGGGTGTAAGGTTTAGGGTTTATGGTTTATGGTTTATGGTTTATGGTTTAGTGTTTATGGTTTAGGGTTTAGGGTTTGTGGTTTGTGGTTTAGGGTTTAGGGTTTAGTGTTTAGAGTTGAGGGTTTAGGGTTTATGGTTTATGGTTTAGGGTTTACAGTTTACGGTTTAGGGTTTACGGTTTAGTGTTTAGGGTTTAATGTTTAGGGTTTATGGTTTATGGTTTAGTGTTTATGGTTTATGGTTGATGGTTTAGGGTTTAGGGTTCAGGGTTCAGGGTTTAGGGTTAATGGTTTATGGTTTATGGTTTAGGGTTTAGGTATAGGGTTTACGGTTTAGGTTTAGGGTTTAGGGTTTATGTTTTAGGTTTTTGGGTTGAGGGTTTAGGGTTTAGGGTTTAGGGCTTATGGTTTATGGTTTATGGTTTATGGTTTAGGGTTTATGGATTAGCGTTTAGGGTTTATGGTTTATGGTTTATGGTTTATGGTTTATGGTTTAGGGTTTAGTATTTAAGGTTTATGATTTAGTGTTTAGGTTTTAGGGTTTAGGGTTTATGGTTTATGGTTTAGTGTTTAGGGTTTAATATTTAGGGTTAGTGTTTATAGTTTATGGTTTAGGGTTTAGGATTTAGGGTTGAGCGTTTAGGGTTTATTGTTTAGGGTTTAGGGTTTAGGTTTTAGGGTTTATGGTTTATGGTTAATGGTTTATTGTTTAGAGCTTAGTGTTTAGGGTTTACGGCTTAGGATTTACAATTTAGGGTTTAGGGTTTATGGTTTAGGTTTTAGGGTTGAGGGTTTAGGCTTGAGAGTTTAGGGTTTAGGGTTAAGGGTTTACAGTTTATGGTTTATTGTTTATGGTTTAGGGTTTACGGTTTTGGGATTAGAGTTTTTGGTTTAGGGTTTAGGGTTTAGTTTTTGGTGTTTAGGGTTTAGGGTTTAGGGTTTAGTGTTTAGGGTTTAGGGTTTATGGTTTATGTTTTACGGTTTACGATTTATGTTTTAGGGTTTATGGTTTAGTGTTTAATGTTTAGGGTTTAGGGTTTGGTGTTTATGGTTTAGGGTTGATGTTTTATGGTTGATGGTTTAGGGTTTAGGGTTTATCATTTATGGTTTAGGGTTTAGGGTTAATGGTTAATGGTTTAGTATTTAGGGTTTAGGTTTAGGGTTTATGGTTTAGGTTTTAGGGTTTAGGGTTTAGGTTTTTGGGTTTAGGGTTTAGGGTTTATGGATTATGGTTTATGGTTTATGGTTTAGGGTTTCAGGTTTATGGATTAGCGTTTAGGGTTTAGGGTTTAGGGTTTTAGCGTTTAGGGTTTAGGGTTTATGGTTTATGGTTTATGATTTAGTGTTTAGGGTTTAGGGTTTATAGTTTAGGGTTTAGTGTTTAGGCTTTAGGGTTTAGGGTTTGTAGTTTATGGTTTATGGTTTAGTATTTAAGGTTTATGATTTAGTGTTTAGGGTTTAGGGTTTAGGGTTTAGGGTTTAGGGTTTAGGGTTTAGGGTTTATGGTTTATGGTTTAGAGTTTAATATTTAGGGTTAGCGTTTATAGTTTATGGTTTAGGGTTTAGGATTTAGGGTTGAGGGTTTAGGGTTTATCGTTTAGGGTTTAGGGTTTAGGTTTTATGGTTTATGGTTTATGGTTTATGGTTTAGAGTTTAGGGTTTAGGGTTTATGGTTTAGGATTTACAATTTAGGATTTAGGGTTTAGGGTTTAGGGTTCAAGTTTTAGGGTTGAGGGTTTAGGCTTGAGAGTTTAGGGTTTAGGGTTTAGGGTTAAGGGTTTACGGTTTATTGTTTATGGTTTAGGGTTTAGGGTTTATGGTTAATGGTTTATGGATTATGGTTTAAGGTTTAGGGTTTATGGTTTAGGGTTGACGATTTAGGGTTTAGGGTTTAGCGTTAGGGTTTAGGGTTTAGGGTGTAGGGTTTATGGTTTAGGATTTATGGTTTAGGGTTTAGAGATTATGGTTTAGTGTTTAGGGTTTATGGTTTATGATTTATGTTTTAGGGTTTAGGGTTTATTGTTTATGGTTTATGGTTTAGGGTTTAGGATTTAGGGTTATAGTTTAAGGTTTAGCGTTTAGGGTTTAGGGTTTATGGTTTATGTTTTATGGATTAGGGTTTTTGGTTTAGGGTTTATGGCTTATGGTTTAGTGTTGAAGGTTTAGTGTTTAGTGTTTAGGGTTTGGCGTTTGGGGTTTATGTTTTAGGGTTTAGGGTTTAGGGTTTAGTGTTTAGGGTTTAGGGTTTATGGTTTATGGATTCTCCTTTAGGGTTTAGGGTTGAAGATTTAGGGTTTAGGGTTTAGGGTTTACTGTTTATCGTTTAGGGTTTAGGGTTTAGGTTTTAGGGTTTAGGGTTTATGGTTTAGAGTTTAGGGTTTATGGTTTAGGTTTGGGCGTTTAGGGTTTATGGATTAACATTTAGGGTTTAGGGTTTTAGGGTTTAGGGTTTAGGGTTTATGGTTTAGTGTTTAGGGTTTAGGGTGTATGGCTTATGGTTTAGGATTTAGAGTTTAGGGTTGAGGGTTTAGGGTTTATTGTTTAGGGTTTAGGGTTTATTGTTTAAGGTTTAGGGTTTAGGGTTCAGGGTTTAGGATTTATGGTTTATGGTTTATGGTTTAGTGTTTAGGGTTTAGGGTTTAGGGTTTGGGGTTTGGGGTTTTGGGTTTAGGGTTTAGGGGTTACGGTTTATGGTTTATGTTTTATTATTTAGGGTTTAGGGTTTATGGTTTATGGTTTAGGGTGTATGGTTTATGGTTTATTGTTTAGGGTTTAGGGTTTAGGGATCATGGTTTATAGTTTAGGGTTTAGGGTGTATAGTTTATGGTATATGGTTTATGGTTTATGGTTTATGGTTTATGGTTTATGGTTTATTGTTTAGGGGTTAGGGTTTAGGGTCTAGGGTTTAGGGTTTGGGGTTTAGGGTGTAGAGTTTGTGGTTTAGGGTTTAGGGTTTAAGGTTTTGTTGTTTAGGGTTTAAGATTTAGGATTTAGGGTTTAGGGTTTATGGTTTATAGTTTAGGGTTATTTTTTATGGTTTAGGATTTAAGATTTAAGGTTTAAGGTTTAGAGTTTAGGGTTTAGGGTTTAACGTTTAGGGTTTATGGTTTACGGTTTATGGTTTAGGATTTAGTGTTTATTGTTTAGGGTTTAGGGTTTATGGTTTATCGTTTAGGGGTTTAGGGTTTGCGGGTTTATGGTTTACGTTTTATGGTTTAGGGTTTAGCGTTTAGGGTTTAGGGTTTAGGGATTAGGGTTTAGGGTTTATGATTTAGGGTTTAGCATTTAGGGTTTATGGTTTAGCGTTTAGGGTTTAGGGTTTAGGGTTTAGTGTTTATCATTTAGGGTTTAGGGTTTAGGGTTTAGGGTTTAGGATTTACGGTTTAGGGTTTAGAGTTTAGGGTTTAGTATTTAGGGTTTAGGGTTTAGGATTTAAGGGTTAGGGTTTATGGTTTATGGTTTATGCTTTAGGGTTTAGCATTTAGGGTTTATTATTTAGCGTTTAGGGTTTAGTGTTTGGGTATATTATTTAGGGTTTATGGTTTCGGGTCTACGGTTTATGGTTTATGGATTATGGTTTAGGGTTTAGGGTTTACAGTTTAGGGCTTAATGTTTAGGGTTTAGGGATTATTGTTTAGGGTTTAGAGTTTAGGGTTTAGGGTTTGAGGGTTTACGAGTTTATGGTTTATGGTTTAGTGTTTAGGGTTTAGAGTTTAGTGTTTAGGGTTTAGGGTTTAGGATTTAGGGTTTAGGGTTTATGGATTATGGTTTAGGGTTAAGGGTTTAGGGTTTAGGGTTAATGGTTTAGGGTTGATGGTTTATGGTTTAGGGTTTAGGGTTCAGGGTTTAGGGTTTAGGGTTTATGGTTTATGGATTATTGTTTAGGCTTTAGGGTTTGGGGTTTAGGGATTAGAGTTTAGGGTTTAGGGTTTAGGGTTTAGGGTTTATGTTTTAGGGTTTATAGTTTATGGTTTAGGTTTAGGGTTTAGGGCTGAGGGTTTAAGGTTTATTGTTTATGGTTTATGGTTTATGGTTTATGGTTTTGGGTTTAGGGTATAGGGTGTAGGGTGTAGGGTTTTAGGGTTTATGGTTTAGCACTTATGGTTTAGAGTTTATGGTTTATGGTTTATGGTTTATGGTTTAGGGTTTATCATTTATGGTTTATGGTTAATGGTTTAGGGTTTAGGGTTTAGGGTTTTAGGGTTTATGGTTTAGGGCTTATGGTTTAACACTTATGGGTTAGGGTTAATGGTTTAGGGTTTAGGATTTATGGTTTAGGGTTTAAGTTTTAGGGTTTAGTTTAGCATTTATTGTTTATGATTTAGAGTTAATGGTTTAAGGTTTAGGGTTTAGGGTTTAGGGTTTAGGGGTTAGGGTTTAGGGTTTATTGTGCATGGTTTAGAGTTTATTGTTTATGGTTTAGAGTTTAGCGTTTAGGGTTAATGGTTTATGATTGATGGTTTATGGTTTAGGGTTTATGGTTTAGGGTTTATTGTTTAGGGTTTATTGTTTAGGGTTTAGGGTTTAGGGTTTATAGTTTAGCATTTAGCGTTTATTGTTTAGGGTTTAGGTTTTATAGGTTACTGGTTAGGGTTTATGGTTTTAGGGTTTAGGGTTTATGGTTTTAGGGTTTATTGTTTAGGCTTATGGTTTAGCATTTGTGGTTTATTGTTTATGGTTTATGGTTTAGGATTTAGGGTTTAGGGTTTAGGGTTTAGGTTTTAGGGTTTAGGGTTTAGGGTTTTAGAGTTTTAGGGTTTAGGGTTTAGGGTTTAAGGTTTAGTGTTTAGGGTTTAGGGTTTAGGGATTAGGGTTTAGGGATAAGGGTTTAGGGTTTATAGTTTAGGGTTGATGGTTTATGGTTTATGGTATAGGGTTTAGAGTTTGCGGTTTAGGGTTTAGAGTTTAGCATTTATTATTTTTGCTTTAGTGTTAATGGTTTAAGTTTTAGGGTTTAGGGTTTATGGTTTAGAGTTCAGGGTTCAGAGTTTAGGGTTTATGGTTTAGCGTTTAGGGTTAATGGTTTAGGGTTGACAGTTCATGGTTTAGGGTTTAGGATTCACAGTTTAGGGTTATCATTTAGGGTTTATTGTTTAGGTTTTAGGGTTTAGAGATTAGGGTTTAGGGTTTAGGGTTTAGGGTTTGGAGTTTAGGTTTTAGGTTTAGGGTTTAGGGTTTACTGTTTAGGGTTTAGGGTTTAGTGTTTAGGTTTTATAGGTTACAGTTTAGGGTTTCGGGTTTAGCGTTTAGGGTTTAGGGTTTATGGCTTATGGTTTAGGGTTTAGTGTTTATGGTTTAGTGTTTATGGTTTATGGTTTATGGTTTAGGGTTTAGGGTTTAGGTTTTAGGTTTTACGGTTTAGGGTTTGGGGTTTAGTGTTTAGGGTTTATGGTTTAAGGTTAATGGTTTAGGGTTTAGGGTTTAGGGTGTAGGGTTTTAGGGTTAATGTTTTAGGGCCTATGGTTTAGCATTTATGGTTTAGGGTTAATGGCTTAGGGTTTATGGTTTAGGGTTTAGGGTTTAGGGTTTTAGATCTCAGGGTTTAGGGTTTAGGGTTTTAGGGTTTAGGGTTTAGGGTTTATGGTTTAGGGCCTATGGTTTAGGGCTTATGGTTTTACGCTTATGGTTTAGGGTTTAGGGTTTAGGGTTTAGGGTTTAGGGTTTAGGGTTTATGGTTTATGGTTTAGGGTTTATTATTTAGTGTTTAGGGTTTAGGGTTTAGGGTTTAGGTTTTAGGGTTTATGGTTATGGTTTATGGTTTAGGGTTTACATTTTATGGTTTATGGTTTATGGTTTAGGGTTTAGTGTTTATGGTTTATGGTTTATGGTTTAGGGTTTAGGGTTTAGGGTTTAGTGTTTAGGGTTTAGGGTTTAGGATTTAGGATTTAGGATTTTAGGTTTATGGTTTATGGTTTATGGTTTAGTGTTTAGGGTTTATGGTTTAGGGTTTAGTGATTAAGGTTTAGTGTTTATGGTTTAGGGTTTAGGATTTCGTGTTTAGGGTTTAGGTTTTAGGGTTTATGTTATAGGGTTTAGGGTTTATGGTTTAAGATTTATGGTTTAGGGTTTTATGGTTTATGGTTTATGATTTAAGGTTTATGGTTTATTTTTTATGGTTTATGGTTTATGGCTTAGGGTTTATGGTTTATGGTTTAGGTTTAGGGTTTAGAGTTTTAGGGCTTATGGTTAAGCACTTATGGTTTAGGGTTTAGGATTTATGGTTTAGGGTTTAGGGTTTAGGGTTTATGGTTTAGAGTTCAGGGTTCAGAGTTTAGGGTTTATGGTTTAGCGTTTAGGGTTAATGGTTTAGGGTTGACAGTTCATGGTTTAGGGTTTAGGATTCACAGTTTAGGGTTATCATTTAGGGTTTATTGTTTAGGGTTTAGGGTTTAGAGATTAGGGTTTAGGGTTTAGGGTTTAGGGTTTGGAGTTTAGGTTTTAGGTTTAGGGTTTAGGGTTTACTGTTTAGGGTTTATGATTTAGGGTTTAGGGTTTAGTGTTTAGGTTTTATAGGTTACAGTTTAGGGTTTCGGGTTTAGCGTTTAGGGTTTAGGGTTTATGGCTTATGGTTTAGGGTTTAGTGTTTATGGTTTAGTGTTTAGGGTTTATGGTTTATGGTTTATGGTTTAGGGTTTAGGTTTTAGGTTTTACGGTTTAGGGTTTGGGGTTTAGTGTTTAGGGTTTATGGTTTAAGGTTAATGGTTTAGGGTTTAGGGTTTAGGGTTTGGGGTTTAGGGTGTAGGGTTTTAGGGTTAATGTTTTAGGGCCTATGGTTTAGCATTTATGGTTTAGGGTTAATGGCTTAGGGTTTACGGTTTAGGGTTTAGGGTTTAGGGTTTTAGATCTCAGGGTTTAGGGTTTAGGGTTTTAGGGTTTAGGGTTTAGGGTTTATGGTTTAGGGCCTATGGTTTAGGGCTTATGGTTTTGCGCTTATGGTTTAGGGTTTAGGGTTTAGGGTTTATGGTTTATGGTTTAGGGTTTAGGGTTTATTGTTTAGTGTTTAGGGTTTAGGGTTTAGGGTTTAGGTTTTAGGGTTTATGGTTATGGTTTATGGTTTAGGGTTTACATTTTATGGTTTATGGTTTATGGTTTATGGTTTAGTGTTTATGGTTTATGGTTTATGGTTTATGGTTTATGGTTTAGGGTTTAGGGTTTAGGGTTTAGGGTTTAGTGTTTAGGGTTTAGGGTTTAGGATTTAGGATTTAGGATTTTAGGTTTATGGTTTATGGTTTAGTGTTTAGGGTTTATGGTTTAGGGTTTAGTGTTTAGGGTTTAGTGTTTATGGTTTAGGTTTTAGGATTTTGTGTTTAGGGTTTAGGTTTTAGGGTTTATGTTATAGGGTTTAGGGTTTATGGTTTAAGATTTATGGTTTAGGGTTTTATGGTTTATGGTTTATGATTTAAGGTTTATGGTTTATTGTTTATGGTTTATGGTTTATGGCTTAGGGTTTATGGTTTATGGTTTAGGTTTAGGGTTTAGGGTTTTAGGGCCTATGGTTAAGCACTTATGGTTTAGGGTTTAGGGTTTAGGGTTAAGGGTTTAGGGTTTAGTGTTTATAGTTTTAGAGTTTTAGGGTTTAGGGTTTATGGTTTATGGTTTATATTTTACGGCTTATGGTTTAGCGCTTATGGTTTAGGGTTTAGGGTTTAGGGTTTATGGTTTACGGTTTAGGGTTCAGGGTTTAGGTTTTAGGGTTTAGGGTTTAGGGTTTTTTGGGTTTAGGGTTTAGGGTTTTAGGGTTTAGGGTTTAGGGTTTATTGTTTAGGATTTTATGGTTTATGGTTTAGCGTTTAGGGTTTAAGGTTTTTATTTTAGGGTTTACAATTTAGGGTTTAGGGTTTGTGGTTTAGGGTTTATTGTTTTAGGCTTTACGGTTTAGGGTTTAGGGTTTATGGTCTAGAGTTTAGGGTTTAGGGTTTAGTGTTTAGGGTTTAGAGTTTAGGGCTTAGGGTTTAGGCTTTAGGGTTTATGGTTTAGGGGTTAGATTTTAGAGATTAGGGTGTAGGGTTTAGGGTTTGGGGTTTATCGTTTAGCATTTAGGGTTTAGGGTTTGGGATTTAGATTTTAGGTTTCAGGGTTTAGGGTTTAGGATTTAGAGTTTAGGGATTATGGTTTATGGGTTATGGTTTAGGGTTTATGGGTTACGGTTTAGGGTTTAGTATTTAGGGTTTAGGGATTATGGTTTAGGGTTTAGGGTTTAGGGTTTATTATTTAGGGTTTATGGTTTAGGGTTTAGGGTTTATGATTTATGGTTTAGGGTTTAGGGTTTAGGGTTTAGGGTTTAGGGTTTTAGGGTTTACGAGTTTATTGTTTATGGTTTATGTGTTAAGGTTTATGGTTTAGTGTTTATGGTTTAGGGTTTTTGGTTTACAGTCTAGGGTTTAGGGTTTAGGGCTTAGGGTTAAGGGTTTAGCGTTTAGGATTTAGGGTTTAGGGTTTAGTGTATATGGTTTATGTTTTAGGGTTTACAGTTTAGGGTTTATGGTTTATGGTTTAATGTTTAGGGTTTAGGGTTTAGCATTTATGGTTCAGGGTTGATGGTTTATGGTTTAGAGTTTAGGGTTTAGGGTTTAGGGTTTAGGGTTTAGAGTGTAGGTTTATCGTTTATGGTTTAGGATTTAGGGTTTATAGTTTAGGGTTGAGGGTTTAGGGTTTAGGGTTCAGGGGTTAGGGTTAGGGTTTAGGGATTAGGATTTAGGGTTTCAGGTTTAGGTTTTAGGGATTAGGGTTTAGGGTTTGGGGTTTAGTGTTTAGGGTTTAGGGTTTATTGTTTAAGATTTAGGGTTTATTGTTTAGGGTTTAGGGTTTATGTTTTAGAGTTTAGGGTTTAGGGTTTAGGGTTTAGGTTTTAGGCTTTATGGTTTTACGATTTATGATTTAGTGTTTTAATGTTTAGGATATACAATTTATGGTTTAGGGTTTTAATGTTTAGGATATAGAATTTACGGTTAAGTGTTTAGGGTTTAGGGTTTATGGTTTATGGTTAGGTGTTTATGGTTTATGGTTTATAGTTTATGGTTTAGGGTTTAGTGTTTAGAGTATAGGGTTTTAATGTTTAGGATATACAATTTACGGTTTAGGGTTTTAATGTTTAGGATAGATAATTTACGGTTTAGGGTTTAGGGTTTTAATGTTTAGGATATACAATTTACAGTTTAGGGTTTAGGGTGTAGGGTTAATGGTTTATGGTTTATGGTTTAGGGTTTATGATTTAGTGTTTATGGTTTATGGTTTATGGTATGGGGTTTAGTGTTTAGGGTTTAGGGTTTAGGGTTTAGGGTTTTGGGTTTATTGTTTAGGGTTTACGATTTTTAGTTTAGGGTATAGGGTTTTGGGTTTAGGGTTTATGGTTTAAGGTTTAGAGTTTATGGTTTAGAGTTTATGGTTTATTGTTTAGGGTTTAGGGTTTAGGGTTTAGGGTTTAGGGGTTAGGGGTTAGGGTTTAGGGTCTAGCATTTAAGGTTTAGGGTTTAGGGTTTAGGGTTTATGGTTTATTTTTTATTGTTTAGGGTTTAGAGTTTATGGTTTATGGTTTAGGGTATAGGGTTTACGGTTTATCGTTTATGGTTTAAGGTTTATGGTTTAGGGTTTATGGTTTATGGTTTAGGGTTTAGGGTTTAGGGTTTGGGATTGAGGGTTTAGGGTTTAGTGTTTAGGGTTTACGATTTATGGTTTATGGATTCTCGTTTAGGGTTTAGGGTGTAAGATTTCAGGTTTTGGGTTTAGGTTTTATGGTTTAGGGTTTAGGGTTTATGTTTTACGGTTTAGGGTTTATTGTTTAGGGTTTTACGGTTTATGGGTTTATGGTTTAGTGTTTATGGTTTAGGGTTTATGGTTTACAATTTACGGTTTATGGTTTATGTTTTACAGTTTAGGGTTTAGCGTTTATGGTTTAGGGTTTAGGGCTTAGGGTTTAGGGTTTAGTGTTTAGGGTCTAGGGTTTAGGGTTTAGGTTTTAGGGTTTAGGGTTGATGGTTTATGATTTAGGGTTTAGTGTTTAGGGTTTATAGATTCTGGTTTAGGGTTTAGGGTTTAGGATTGAGGGTTTAGGGTTTAGGGTTTAGAGTTTAGGGTTTAGGATTTAGGGTTTATGGCTTATGGTTTATGGTTTAGGGTTTACAGTTTAGGGTTTATGGTTAAGGGCTTATGGTTTAAGGTTTATAGTTTAAGGTTTATGGTTTAGGGTTTAGGTTTTATGGTTTAGGGTTTAGGGTTTATGGTTTATGGTTTAGGGTTTATGGTTTAGGGTTTAGGGTTTAGGTTTTAGGTTTTAAGGTTGAGGTTTTGGGCTTTAGGGTTTAGGGTTTAGGGTTTATGGATTATGGTTTAGGGTTTAGGGTGGAGGATTTAGGGTTTAGTGTTTATGGTTAAGGGTTTATGGTTTAGGGTTTAGGGTTTAGTGTGTAGGGTTTAGGGTTTAGGGTTTAGGGTTTAGGGATTATGGTTTAGTATTTAGGGTTTATGGTTTAGGTTTTAGGGTTTAGGGTTTAGGGCTTATTGTAGAGGGTTTATGGTTTATGGTTTAGGGTTTAGGGTTTATGTTTTATGGATTAGGGTTTAGGGTTTATTGTTTATGGTTTAGGGTTTATGGCTTATGGTTTAGGGTTTATGGTTTAGTGTTTAGGGTTTAGGGTTTGGGGTTTAGGGTTTAGGGGTTAGGGTTTAGGATTTAGTGTTTAGGGTTTAGTGTTTAGGGTCTAGGGTTTATGGTTTTTGGGTTGTCGTGTAGGGTTTAGGGTTTAGGGTTAAGGGTTAAGGGTTTAGGGTTTAGGGTTTAAGGATTATGATTTAGAGTTTAGGTTTTAGGGTTTATGGCTTATGGTTTATTGTTTAGGTTTTAGCCTTTAGGGTCTAGGGTTTAGTGTTTAGGGTTTAGGGATTAGGATTTAGTGTTTTGGGTTTAGGGCTTATTGTTTAGGATCTAGGGTTTAGGGTTTTGTGTTTACGGTTTATGGTTTAGGGTTTAGGGTTTAGGGTTTAGAGTTTAGGGTTTAGGGTTTACGGTTTAGGGTTTACGGTTTATGGTTTGGTTTAGGGTTTAGGGTTTAGGGTGTAGGTTTATGGTTTGGGGTTTATGGTTTATGGTTTATGGTTTAGTGTTTCAGGTTTAGGGTTTGTGGTTTAGGGTTTAGGGTTTACGGTTTGTGGTTTAGGGTTTATGGTTTAGTGTTTAGGGTTTATGGTTTAGGATTTAGGGTTTACTATTTATGGTTTAGGGTTCATGGTTTATTGTTGATAGTTTAGGGTTTAGGTTTCAGGGTTTAGGGTTTATCATTTATGGTTTAGGGTTTAGGCTTAATGGTTAATGGTTTATGGTTTATGGTTTAGGTTTAGGTTTTAGGGTTGAGGGTTTATGGTTTAGGTTTTTGGGTTGAGGGTTTAGGGTTTATGGTTTAGGGTTTCATGTTTATGGATTAGCGTTTAGGGTTTTAGCGTTTAGGGTTTATGGTTTATGGTTTGTAGTTTAGGGTTTATGGTTTATGGTTTTTGGGTTGTCATGTAGGGTTTAGGGTTTAGGGTTGAAGATTTAGGGTTTAGGGTTAAGGGTTTAGGGTTTAGGGTTTAGGGTTTAAGGATTATGGTTTAGAGTTTAAGGTTTAGGGTTTAGGGTTTATGGCTTATGGTTTATTGATTAGGTTTTTAGCATTTAAGGTCTAGGGTTTAGTGTTTAGGGTTTAGGGTTTAGGGTTTAGGGATTAGGGTTTAGTGTTTTGGGTTTAGGGCTTATTGTTTAGGGTCTAGGGTTTAGGGTTTTGTGTTTACGGCTTGTGGTTTTGTGTTTAGGGTTTATGGTTTAGAGTTTAGGGTTTAGGGTTTAGGGTTTAGGGTTTAGGGTTTAGGGTGTAGGGTTTATGGTTTAGGGTTTATGGTTTATGGTTTAGGGTTTAGGGTTTAGGGTTTAGTGTTTAGAGTTGAGGGTTTAGGGTTTATGGTTTATGGTTTATGGTTTAGGGTTTAGGGTTTACGGTTTAGGGTTTACGGTTTAGTGTTTAGGGTTTAATGTTTAGGGTTTAGGGTTTAGGGTTTAGTGTTTATGGTTTATGGTTGATGGTTTAGGTTTTAGGGTTTATCATTTATGGTTTAGGGTTTAGGGTTAATGGTTTAGGGTTTAGGGTTTAGGGTTTAGGTATAGGGTTTATGGTTTAGGTTTAGGGTTTAGGTTTTATGTTTTAGGTTTTTGGGTTGAGGGTTTAGGGTTTAGGGCTTATGGTTTATGGTTTATGGTTTATGGTTTAGGGTTTATGGATTAGCGTTTATGGTTTATGGTTTATGGTTTATGGTTTAGGGTTTGTAGTTTAGGGTTTAGGGTTTAGGGTTTAGTATTTAAGGTTTATGATTTGGTGTTTAGGTTTTAGGGTTTAGGGTTTATGGTTTATGGTTTAGTGTTTAGGGTTTAATATTTAGGGTTAGTGTTTATAGTTTATGGTTTAGGGTTTAGGATTTAGGGTTGAGCGTTTAGTGTTTATTGTTTAGGGTTTAGGGTTTAGGGTTTATGGTTTAGGGTTTAGGGTTTATGGTTTAGAGTTTAGTGTTTAGGGTTTACGGTTTAGGATTTACAATTTAGAGTTTAGGGTTTATGGTTTAGGTTTTAGGGTTGAGGGTTTAGGCTTGAGAGTTTAGGGTTTAGAGTTAAGGGTTTACGGTTTATGGTTTATTGTTTATGGTTTAGGGTTTACAGTTTCGGGATTAGAGTTTTTGGTTTAGGGTTTAGGGTTTAGTGTTTAGTGTTTAGGGTTTAGGGTTTAGGGTTTAGTGTTTAGGGTTTAGGGTTTATGGTTTACGGTTTACGATTTATGGTTTAGGGTTTATGGTTTAGTGTTTAGTGTTTAATGTTTAGGGTTTAGGGTTTAGGGTTTGGTGTTTATGGTGTAGGGTTGATGTTTTATGGTTGATGGTTTAGGGTTTAGGGTTTATCATTTATGGTTTAGGGTTTAGGGTTAATGGTTAATGGTTTAGGATTTAGGGTTTAGGTTTTAGGGTTTAGGGTTTATGGTTTAGGTTTTTGGGTTTAGGGTTTAGGGTTTATGGATTATGGTTTATGGTTTATGGTTTATGGTTTAGGGTTTCAGGTTGATTGATTAGCGTTTAGGGTTTAGGGTTTAGGGTTTTAGCGTTTATGGTTTATGGTTTATGGTTTAGGGTTTGTAGTTTAGGGTTTAGTGTTTAGGCTTTAGGGTTTATGGTTTATGGTTTATGGTTTATGGTTTAGTATTTAAGGTTTATGATTTAGTGTTTAGGGTTTAGGGTTTAGGGTTTATGTTTTATGGTTTATGGTTTAGAGTTTAATATTTAGGGTTAGCGTTTATAGTTTATGGTTTAGGGTTTAGGATTTAGGGTTGAGGGTTTAGGGTTTATTGTTTAGGGTTTAGGGTTTAGGGTTTAGGTTTTATGGTTTATGGTTTATGGTTTATGGTTTAGAGTTTAGGGTTTAGGGTTTAGGGTTTAGGGTTTATGGTTTAGGATTTACAATTTAGGATTTAGGGTTTAGGGTTTATGGTTTAGGTTTTAGGGTTGACAGTTTAGGCTTGAGAGTTTAGGGTTTAGGGTTTAGGGTTAAGGGTTTACAGTTTATTGTTTATGGTTTATGGTTTAGGGTTTCAGGATTAGAGTTTAGGGTTTAGGGTTTATGGTTAATGGTTTATGGATTATGGTTTAGGGTTTAGGGTTTATGGTTTAGGGTTGACGATTTAGGGTTTAGGGTTTAGCGTTAGGGTTTAGGGTTTAGGGTTTAGGGTGTAGGGTTTATGGTTTAGGATTTATGGTTTAGGGTTTAGAGATTATGGTTTAGTGTTTAGGGTTTAGGGTTTATGGTTTATGATTTATGTTTTAGGGTTTAGGGTTTATTGTTTATGGTTTAGGGTTTAGGGTTTAGGGTTATAGTTTAAGGTTTAGCGTTTAGGGTTTAGGGTTTATGGTTTATGTTTTATGGATTAGGGTTTAGGGTTTAGGATTTTGGGTTTAGGGTTTATGGCTTATGGTTTAGTGTTGAAGGTTTAGTGTTTAGGGTTTAGGGTTTGGTGTTTGGGGTTTATGTTTTAGGGTTTAGGGTTTAGGGTTTAGTGTTTAGGGTTTAGGGTTTATGGTTTATAGATTCTCGTTTAGGGTTTAGGGTTGAAGATTTAGGTATTAGGGTTTAGGGTTTACTGTTTATCATTTAGGGTTTAGGTTTTAGGGTTTAGGGTTTATGGTTTAGAGTTTAGGATTTATTGTTTAGGTTTGGGGGTTTAGGGTTTAGGGTTTATGGATTAACATTTAGGGTTTAGGGTTTAGGGTTTTAGGGTTTAGGGTTTATGGTTTATGGTTTAGGGTTTATGGTTTAGTGTTTAGGGTGTATGGCTTATGGTTTAGGATTTAGAGTTTAGGGTTGAGGGTTTAGGGTTTATCGTTTAGGGTTTATGGTTTAAGGTTTAGGGTTTAGGGTTCAGGGTTTAGGAGTTATGGTTTATGGTTTATGGTTTATGGTTTATGGTTTAGGGTTTAGGTATTGGGGTTTTGGGTTTAGGGTTTAGGGGTTATGGTTTATGGTTTATGTTTTATTATTTAGGGTTTATGGTTTATGGTTTATGGTTTAGGGTGTATGGTTTATGGTTTATTGTTTAGGGTTTAGGGTTTAGGGATCATGGTTTACGGTTTAGGGTTTAGGGTGTATAGTTTATGGTATATGGTTTAGGGTTTATGGTTTATGGTTTATTGTTTAGGGGTTAGGGTTTAGGGTTTAGGGTCTAGGGTCTAGGGTTTAGGGTTTAGGGTGTAGAGTTTGTGGTTTAGGGTTTAGGGTTTAGGATTTATGGTTTAAGGTTTTGTTATTTAGGGTTTAAGATTTAGGATTTAGGGTTTAGGGTTTAGGGTTTAGGGTTTAGGGTTTATAGTTTAGGGTTATTTTTTATGGTTTAGGATTTAAGATTTAAGGTTTAAGGTTTAGAGTTTAGGGTTTAGGGTTTAACGTTTAGGGTTTATGGTTTACAATTTATGGTTTAGGATTTAGTGTTTATTGTTTAGGGTTTAGGGTTTATGGTTTATCGTTTAGGGGTTTAGGGTTTGTAGGTTTATGGTTTACATTTTATGGTTTAGGGTTTAGCGTTTAGGGTTTAGGGTTTAGGGTTTAGGGTTTATGATTTAGGGTTTAGCATTTAGGGTTTATGGTTTAGGGTTTAGTGTTTATCGTTTAGGGTTTAGGGTTTATGTGTAGACACCCTAAAATGACCGTGTCCTCGAATCACTCGCATTTCATCATTTCTTCCTAATCACCTGCACTCAACGTTAATTAAATAATCTAATTATTTAATTAATTTCACCAAATTCTTCTAATTCACAAAATTGCGACATTAATTAAATAAATTCTCTTTATTTAATTAATTAAATCAAATTCCTCTATTATTCTTCCACAATTAAATAATTTTAATTATCAAATCGTTATCCTCTTTCCAAAAATCAAATCCACATTAATTAGATAAATCCAATTATTTAATTAATTCATCACAATTCTATCTTATCTACAATTAAATAATTCTTAATTATTTAATTAAATCAAAATTGTTCTTCCAAAATCATGCACAACAATTAAATAAATTTATTTATTTAATTTGCTTTCAAATCTTCTAAATTAAATAATTCCAATTATTTAATTATTTCTTCCAAAATATCTTCTCTAAATTTAAATAAATCAATTATTTATTTAAGTTGCTTTTTCATCTAATTTGAGTTATCTCTAATATAACTCAAGTTTTCTATATTTAATAAAGCTAAATATTTTCTTATTCTCATGCAAATCCATTCTTCTTGTTTTAAATCACTTAACTGATTGCTTTATTCTTTTAATTGATTTATCTCTTTAGTTAACTTATTCTTCTATTCTTGATAACTCCTCTCATGCAAAAGAAAGCAAGACACTTGTCTTCTTCTCATTCGTTGCACGTTCCTCAACTGTTCTCCTCTATTGATTCTTCTGAATTATCTGGACCGTTGATTGATCTTCCTTGAAACCTATATAAACCCCCCTCATCTCCTTCATTGAGCCTCTCTCTTTGCGATCATATTCTCAGGCATACTTAACAGATCTTTGAGCATACACAACGCGTTGATTGAGCAACTTTACGATATTTTGACATTGATCTTTGAGCACATTGAGCACACTACTTGCTTGTTGCAACTATGGTTTCGCAACTTCATTGAGCAATCCACATTCAATCGAAAGGAAACAACACAGATTTCAGTAAAAGTCTTTATTTCATTGATTATTTGTCATGGCTTTTATTTAAATTCATTTTCTTTATGTTATTGGATTTTTGGTTTTATTAGTTTAGAATAAATCAATTTTTCCTGATACACATTCTAGCACGCCCGGTGGGACCCACTAATCCCTTTGTTTCTTTGAGAAATTATTTTTTTTAAAGTCACAGTACGGCACAGCGCAAACGACACTGCACAGCGCTTCTAGCGATATCTTTGAGCGCTCTTGGAGGCACAGTTAAGCGCTCTTGGTGGCACTGCGGCGCTTTTGGCAGCACAGCGCAGTGCTCTTGGCATAACAGAAAGGTGCTTCTGGTAGTATTGTGCAGCGCTTTTGGCTAAATTAGGTTTTTGACTTTGTTCAGTGCTTGCAGGATTTTCACGCTATCTATCTTATTAATTTGTCTGACAAGCTATTGTATTTGTCTGACAAACCTGCTTTTTGGACATCCTAAGTTGACTTATTTAGGAGTGTCCTCAATTTTTGGGTTAATCTTTTGTGTTGTTACAGCTTCTGAGTTTTCTAGATTTCAGACACAGATCTCTCAGATACTACTTTTCAGAATAGTCAATCAATCATGGAATTTTATTTTAGATCTGGTTATTGTGAAAAAGTTAACCTTTTTGGGATCTGAGACAGCACGGCACGTTTGGCCATATTGTATCACGCTTTTGGTAACACAACTCCACGCTTCCGGCTATTTTTTAGTGCTTCTGGTATTATTGTGTTGCGCTTCTGGTCTGCATCACAGCACCTTCGAAAACACAGTGCAGTGCGTTTGGTTATTTGGCAGCGCTTCTGGTAATATTCTGCAACGCTTCTGGTCTGTGGTACAGCGCTCTTAGAATACAGTAAGTCGCTTCTGATAAGATTGTGTAGCGCTTTTGGTCAAAGTTGATTTGTTTTTTGCTAACTTGTGAATTTTTGGTGGAACTAACTCACTTGTTGCAGCTTCTTATTACTCACACAGAGCCAATAGGTGTTTTTAACATGTTCATGCAGGACGAGCATTGAAGACCTCTTGATTTATCTCACTAAGTCTTAGAAACACATTTGCATGCTTAAAAGGATAATTGAACAAATCTTTTCTTGCAATCTAAGTCTTAGGAACATACTGATTTTCTTAAGGGACAATGGACATGTATGCACGAACACCTCAATTTTCTAAAGGACAATGGACATGAATGCCAAACACTTCATTTCATAAGGGACAATTTACAACTACAAACGTGTGTGTGCCTAGTTTAGTTGCACCTTATTTTCCTTATAACGGGACAATTGAACCTTTGTTTGACGTGCTTGCTCTTACTTTTCTGTACTTCTTTTAGAAGGGCCTACTTTTGGATTGTGCTTCATCCAAAAGGGACGACCCTAAGCAGAGTTTTCCTTTGAACCGCTATATAAGAGGGATAAGGCGAAAGCCAAGTCCTAACCGACGTCAGCCTTACTTTGTGGTGCCAAACTGAAAAGAGGTGTACTAGCTCTTTGTAGAAATAATTTTCACATTGAGCGAAGTGTTTGAAACTCTTAGTAGGATTGGTTAAAGCTTTTAGTAGCTTGTCGCATTGCTCGTAAGGCGTTGGTCCCTCAAAGTCACTAAGAACCATTTTAGATAGAGACTACCTGGCCTACCTCCGAACATTGCGGTAATCATCAGTGCAAGGGAAATCGATTTAAACCCTTAAGATACTCACCATTGGCTCCCTTGAGAAGAGATAGTATTCCCTTGGACATAAAGCTCTTGTGACCTACTTGAGCTTTCCAAGGGGAGGGTGAGATATCCCTACCTATCGTCTCTTGCAAAGATACTAAATATCCGACACCTTTATGGAATGATATTTTTATCGACGGAGTATTAAGCTGTGAGCTGATCTACTACAATGAAACCTTGTCTCTAGGGATAAAAAGTGCTTGTTATTGATTACAATTGTCTTATACCTGTGGAAACATTGGGCTTGTTTGGAGCCTTGAACATACACTATCTGTTGTGTCGGTCCTTGTGCCTTTTTTGACCAATTGTTTGTTGTGTTTTGTCTTGCCAAACCAATCCAATTAGAAACAGAAACAATCTACCCAAATTTTACCTTTTTGAAACATCAAACACTACTTCAGCGCCCCTAGTATTACAGTAGCTCACCTTTGGTAGTACAGTAGATCGCCTTAGGTACAGTAGTAACCCACCTCTGGCAAAACTCTACTTCAGCACCCTTGGTATAACAATAGCTCGCTTTTGGTCACTGTAGCTCGCCTTTGGCATAGCAGTAACTTGCTATTGGTAGCTCAGTCTGTCGCCTCTAGTCCACAGTAGTACACTTTTGATGGCACAGTCCTGTGCCTCTGGTAAAACAATATAGCGCCTTTGGTCCAGTACTTTGTGCATCAGCAAGTTTGTCCATTTCTTAAAGCATCTCACAGATTCCCAGCATTACATTTTGTCCTAGTGTATCCCATGGTAACCACTACGCTACAACAAACTATGAAATCCAAGCAAGTTGTCCCTAAGAAGCGCAAGTCGCCTCCTCGCACACCACAATCAGGTCATCTCAACATTACTCCCAAGGTGACTCCTAGTACACCCACGGTAAAACCAATCAGCTCTCTGAACATGCCGCACATAGATGAACCAAGCAATCCTCATGAGGATAGGATCCCTTTGATAAATGCACCTCAGTATACCACAGGCTTGCCTCCAGATTTTATCCCTCAAGGTTATATCGTAGATCAAACCCCATCTCAAGAAGAGCAACACTTTGAAATAGGTCAATCCTCTCAAGAAGATGGGCAAGATCTTGACAAATTCATACAGGATCCTAGAGCTATAGCCGCCTTTGATAAAATCCTTAGTGAGAACCAGGATCATTTCTTTCGCTTGCTTGCAAAGCAAGGCGCCAAGTTACCTCAAGATTTTGATTTATCCACTCTCAAGGAGAGCAACAACGCCCAAGATGCCATAAAAGTGGTGCAAACCATGTCCATGGTGACTACGCCCTTACCTACTCAAGGCTCGCAGTATAGGAATCCCCTTTTTCAAAACCCAACAGGGGAGAGGCCCATATTGTTGGCAAGAGACACTATATGGATTCATGGTTGTTGTCATTGATGGCAACAAAGGTCATCCCACATATCCGCAAGACATGATATGTCTCTACCGGAAGTCAGAATAAAGAATGTTGTGGTCCGGTGAAGAAGAACAGAGCATGTGGCAAGGTCCGACAGATTGGTCTGGACCTCTCAGAGGAAGTATCTTGGTGCAGTGCGGATTTGGGGAAGTCAAGAGGACTACCTTGAGTGGTATATTCCAAGGATTTAGCCTCCGGTGATGGACAAGGAAAAAGATATGAATGGTTGAGTACCGGATTCCTGAGAGACAGTGAAAACAGAGGAAGAACTGACTGGCAGAGTATCAGACTACTTTCCGGATGGGTTACTGTTGATGACAGAGGTTGTGAAGGCATGAATCATATTTGGCCGACATGATTAATGATATCTACAAGTATATGCTTGATCCGCATTGCCTGGTGAGGAAGGATTCAGCCGACAGAATGAGAGTTTGTAAGAAACTAAACTGTTCCGGATGCCGACTAGAAAGGTGATGAAATTACTAGTGCGGATATATATAGAGGATGGATTTAGTTGTGAAAGGTGTGTGGATGTGGAGAGATATGCGAATAAGTCCAGAGAAAGAGCAGAGGTAGCAAAAAGGATCCGGTATGTGAAAGATAGCAGAACAAAGAACAGAGGAAAGATGAAGTGCAACAGATCAGTGTACTGAGCCTAACCGGAACTGAACTCCAGCATATGCAGATGCTTCCAATCAGTTCAAGACTGTGATTATCATCACTTTGTAGACAGTGTGTCTTCTTGTAGGCAGTGGGCCTCTTGTGAGCAGTGTGCTCGGGCAGTGAGCCCTAATTGGCAAGTGCCATTTTTGTAATTTCCTATTCTTCTAACAGAGAATAATTCTTGGGTTAATCACCCCGTGGTTTTCTCCCTTAACAGGGTTTCCACGTCAAAAATACTGTGTCATGTGTTTCTTACTTCATGATTAATGTTTTGTGTTTGATTTTATGCTGCTTCAATTAAGAGGAAAGTTCAATAAGGGAAATAATTAGGATAACTGATTCACCCCCCCCCTCTCAGTTATCAACAATTGGTATCAGAGCTAAGTTCCTCCTAATAGAGCCTAACAGCTTGAGGGAGATCTGGGATTTCAAATGGATGCATATGGTTTAAGGGAGCAACTCAAGACTGCCCTTGAGGATCTTGAACAGTCAAATTCTGAAGTCAGTGAATTAAAGGAAAGACTCAAACAGGCTGATGAATTCATGAGAGAATTAAAAGACAAATTAAGTCTCTCTATGAAAAAGAGAAAGGAGCTGCTTCAACAGTTGGCAAGACAAAGTGAAGAAAGCAATACAAATGAGGAATTGACTGAGCAAACCAAGTTATGTGAAAAGTTATCAAAAGAAGTCATTATGTTAAGACATGAAATGGAATCAGGAACTATAAAGTTTACTCAAGAGATTGAAGAAAAAAGAAAGGCTGAAGACAATCTAAGACAATCTCTTAAAGAAAAATCAGAAGAATGCCACCAGATGGACAGGATTATCAGACACCTTGAATCTGATCTTGAAGATGCCAAAGATAATGAAGGAAAACTTGAGGATCAAATTGCCTCTCTCAAAAGAGACCTTCAAACAGCAAATGAATATAAAGAGAAATTCAAGATAAGTTCTGCTCAACTTGAAGTTCTTCTTGGAAGTCAAAAGAGGACAGATGACAAGTATGGCTTGGGATATGAGAAAGGAGAAAGCTCCGGATCCGGTCAGAAGAATCTTGGATCAGAAAATCCAAGGAGCAGGCCTAGAAGACCTCCGGTAAGACAGCCAAATGCTCAAAGATATCCATCCTTCAATGGATACTGCCACAGCTGCAACCACTTTGGTCACAAAGCTAATCAGTGCAGAATGAGAATGAATCAGAATAATTCATCCTTCTCCGGACAGTGCTTCAACTGCAAAAGGTATGGACACAAATCCCATTAATGTAGAATTATGCAAGTAAACAAATCATTCAAAGGTAGATGCTTCACATGCAATAGAATAGGTCATAGGGCTAATCAATGTAGATCAAGAGGATATCAGTCAAATATGCAAAGGAATGTTATTTGCCAAATCTGCAATAGGTCCGGTCATAATGCTAAAGTCTGCAGAAACAAGAATCAGGACAAAAGAGGTCCGGTGTATAATCAGAATCAAGACAAGGGTAAACAAAAGATGAATGCGGATGAGGTTAGGAATCAGATGAGCAAGATTTGGGTGAAGAAAAGTTCAGAGAATGTAGAGGTTGGATCCGCACCAGACTCTGGTGCTGATATTTCTTCCGGAAATTAAAAGTGAGCTCTGGCTCAGGGGGAGACTCAAAGAAAATCTTGTTCCCCCAGCCAAACAAGTGGTGCCGGATGTTGCACAAGATGCGGATCAAAGGGTTTGTAAATATGAGTCTTGAGATACTTCAGTCAAGTTTTCAGAGGTCCGCATGGAGTTATGAAGAAGCTATGATCGATCAAATAAGACCTGTTCAGGGAAATGCTCCGGTATGATAAAGGATTACAAAAAGGTCCGGAAAGATCCGGAAATGCACTATCTTGTTCTGCGGATTGGACAGAGTGTTTGAGATGATCTTGTAATATGCCACCTTGATTTATTCATGATTGATAGATCCGGATGATATCCATAGATCAGGACTAATCCGGGATACTCCAAGCTATCCAGACAAGGCAAACCGGAATGATGTAGGTGAAGCATTTATTGCAGACAGGTATTAGGGTTCGCGGAGCAATTTAAGGGATTTCTCAAAGGTCATTTGCTCATTCTGCACTCGAGAAGAAGCGAAAAGTGGAGCTCTGCAACAAGGTTCTTCAAGCACACCAAGGATCTCCTGCCGAAGCTATTGGATAAAGAAATCAATCCAACCACTCCGTGCAAACCGAAGGCGCATAAGGTATTCTCCGTTTCTCATTACCTCACTGCAAATCTTTGAAAAATGGCTACTCCAAACATAGTTAAGATCTCCGATAGACCTCGCCCCTCATTCAAGAAACATCCCTACAAATCATTGGAGGTTGACCCACTAGGAGCCTTCTCTAGTGTTCCTCACGGAGTTTTACACACCGAAGACATTAGGGTTTACATACATGCAAACATTGAGGAATTTGGGGATTTCAAATTAAGAGACCTCTATCACAAGCAGCTGATTGACAATGCCTTTGAGCTTAAACCAGAGTATAAGGATATTCAGAAGAAACAATTTGAGCAATTTATTCATTTCCCCTGTTTTGAAGAGGATGAATGGGTCCGGTATGTACTGAGCAGGATGCATGACAACTTTTTATGGCTAGATAGACCCTGCAAGATCACAAAAGAGGCAATTAGAGCAGTAACTGGCCTATACTCTTCCGGAGGAGTACCTATCCTCAAATCTGTCAAGAACAACATTGTAACTGAGGCCACCGGATCAAAATTTGACAAGAGGGCAATGACCATTGAAGATATTTCGGATCAGGATATCAAATATGCATCAATGATAATAGGATACAAGATCTATCACTCCAGCAGGGAGAATTCTGTATCCGGAACTGCAGTATACACTGCTTTTGAAATGCTAAGGAAAAATGCAGAATATGACCTCTGCGAACTACTGCTAAGCCAATTAATGGAAAATATACAGAAAATCAAGAAGGATAAGAAGAATTCCTTCAAGTATGGTACTCTTATTGTATGTTTATTCTTCTACTTCATGAATGAGCTACCCGGAACAAGTGGATGGGTATGGCAGAATAACAAACCTGTTGCAGTCCAGATAAGAGACTACTTGCATGGACTTGGGGATGCAAAAGCGAGAAATTCAGCTCTATGGGGATACTTCAAAAACTTTCAGAGCATGATGCAAGCAAGAGAGAGAATTCCCCAGTCTCTCATTGAGAAATACAAGGACTTAGTGTGCTTTATGGTTGACACTGATCAGTGCCTGATGGAGGCAGTGGAGCCAAGGACTGTCTGGATCATGCCCATGGGGTACGAAGTTGATGAACAGATAGTGGAGCTGCATGTTCAACACATGCTAAGTCAACCCAAAGATCCTAAGGCAGAAAGGTTTGGAACCTTTGAGGAGCTGAGTATAAAGTTACATGTAGAACTCAGGGAACCTGAGATCAAAAGAAAAGTGAGAAAAGAAGTAGAGCACATTGCTCAAGGTCTTGGAATCTCAAAGGAGGCACTTGATGCCAGCCGGGAAAAGAGAAGGAAGGCCGAGGAAGAAGAGAAAAGCAAAGAAAGTGCTCCGGTTGGAGCTCCCACCCGGACCAGATCAACAAAGAGATCTGCACCTCCTTCAACCAAAAGTTCAAAACCGGAAGTCCAGGCATCTGGTAAGAGATCAAAGGCAAAAGCCACAAGGGCTTATGGAAGCCAAAAGGATGAAGAGGAGACAGAATCAGATGAAGGAGTAAGAGAAGTAAAGAAACAGAAAAAGAAAGGATCCGGTAAGCCCTCCACAGGCCAAGAAAAGGAGGAAATGGCAGAGGTAACTGTTGAAAAGCCCACTCTGTCATTAGAGAGCATAATCAAGTCGGTCATGGTGGATGGAAACCTTCAACCAATGACAGAATCATATGATGACTTCAGTGAGGCCGACCAAAAGACTCTGCAGGAGGCCACAGTGAAATATCTTAACATATATAATAAGGCTTTCATTGAAATAATATCTCTTATTCCTAAAAGCCTAGAAAAGGAAATGGAAGTGAGAAAAAATAATGCTCATGCTAAAGATCTTGAGATCCGGGAGCAGATAGCTATTCAGCTATATCCTCAAATTGATCCCAAGACAATGAACATTATCTTCAAGGACTGTAAAGATGAGTTCAGAAGCAAAGCCAGGATGAATCAACTCATGCTTGGTGAGACTGACAAAGTGGCCCAAGAAACAGAAGAGATCCTCCGGAAGGCCTTCAAAAGGTTCAATCTTCCTGTTGTAGAGGACTTAGGTGCAGAAACAGCTGCTGATTTGGAATCTTCTGTTCCGGAAGAAGTGAGCCCTGAACAGACAAGTGAGGACTTGGGACCCTCTGCTCAAGAAGAAGTGGCCCATGAACAAGTTAGCATCTCTCCTCCGGTTTCCCCTACAGTCTCCGGATCCAAAGAAGAAGAGCAACTACAGGAGAAGGAAGCAGTGGTGAAAGACAAAGAGGTTGACAGTTCTAAGACTGCAGAAGAAAAGAAACATCTGTCTCCGGCAAGAGACACTACACAAACTGTTCAACAATTTTTGAGTAAAGAAACTCTAGAGATTGATGAACCGGAGCTTCTCAAAGGTCCATTTGATTTTGACTCTCTCTCTCCGGTACAAACAATGAAGATAGCTTCATTTGCAAATGCCAAGGCAAATGAAAAGCTCCTGAAGTCTCATATGGAAGACTGTGAGTTGATAGAGGCTGCTTCCGGAATACTTGTAAAGATCATGCCATCAATCCAGATAGATCCGACAGCCTCCACTTCCGGTAATCTAAAAACCTTAGTCAGCAGTGTTGATACACATTTTGATTCTTTAGAAAAATCAGCTGAAGAAAAGGTCCGGAAGGAATTTTTGGATAAGAGATTTTCAGAGATATTAGAATTAATCTCTAAGGATAGGAAGATTGTAAGCATTGGAATAAGGAGCTTAGAGAATGCTCTTAAGGATGGCGGTGATATCTATAGATTTTGTATATCCTGGTCAAAGGCAACAGCAGCATTTGACAAGAAAATAAAAGAGGAACAGGATAAGCTACAAAGCTTATCTCAAAGTTTTGATCCTCTCTCTTCCTCTATAATAAATCAAGAATGTCAGACTATTGCAGTCTTGAACGAAATAAAGAATCTTGAGAAGGAAAGGAAGAACATCACCAACCGGATGGGAGAACTTAGAAGGATTATAATCCCTAAGTTGGAAACCATGCATGAGGCCATCAGTGATGCTAGGACCACCGCCCAAACAAAAGATCCGACAGATCTCAAGCGGGCAGAAGCGTTTGCATTTTTGTTAAGTGGTCACATTTCAATTTTGGACAGAATGAAGCAAAGTTGGGCTACCGAAATGATTCAATTACAGACATCCTTTGCAGACATTCTTCAATATATGTGAGTATGTAAATATGCGGCTAAGTATAAGAAATTTTTGAAAATTTTGATATGCGGACCCTACCCTTTGCCATTGATGTCAAAGGGGGAGTGAGGAGCAGTGAAAAATGAGGAATCCAACTAAGGGGGAGTTCCGGAAATTGTATATAAAGACAGAGCATCAGCAAAGGGGGAGCATAGTGAAAACACTTAGTCATTTTTCACTAAGTGTTGCCATCAATGCCAAAGGGGGAGATTGTTGGCAAGAGACACTATATGGATTCATGGTTGTTGTCATTGATGGCAACAAAGGTCATCCCACATATCCGCAAGACATGATATGTCTCTACCGGAAGTCAGAATAAAGAATGTTGTGGTCCGGTGAAGAAGAACAGAGCATGTGGCAAGGTCCGACAGATTGGTCCGGACCTCTCAGAGGAAGTATCTTGGTGCAGTGCGGATTTGGGGAAGTCAAGAGGACTACCTTGAGTGGTATATTCCAAGGATTTAGCCTCCGGTGATGGACAAGGAAAAAGATATGAATGGTTGAGTACCGGATTCCTGAGAGACAGTGAAAACAGAGGAAGAACTGACTGGCAGAGTATCAGACTACTTTCCAGATGGGTTACTGTTGATGACAGAGGTTGTGAAGGCATGAATCATGTTTGGCCGACATGATTAATGATATCTACAAGTATATGCTTGATCCGCATTGCCTGGTGAGGAAGGATTCAGCCGACAGAATGAGAGTTTGTAAGAAACTAGACTGTTCCGGATGCCGACTAGAAAGGTGATGAAATTACTAGTGCGGATATATATAGAGGATGGATTTAGTTGTGAAAGGTGTGTGGATGTGGAGAGATATGCGAATAAGTCCAGAGAAAGAGCAGAGGTAGCAAAAAGGATCCGGTATGTGAAAGATAGCAGAACAAAGAACAGAGGAAAGATGAAGTGCAGCAGATCAGTGTACTGAGCCTAACCGGAACTGAACTCCAGCATATGCAGATGCTTCCAATCAGTTCAAGACTGTGATTATCATCACTTTGTAGACAGTGTGTCTTCTTGTAGGCAGTGGGCCTCTTGTGAGCAGTGTGCTCGGGCAGTGAGCCCTAATTGGCAAGTGCCATTTTTGTAATTTCCTATTCTTCTAACAGAGAATAATTCTTGGGTTAATCACCCCGTGGTTTTCTCCCTTAACAGGGTTTCCACGTCAAAAATACTGTGTCATGTGTTTCTTACTTCATGATTAATGTTTTGTGTTTGATTTTATGCTGCTTCAATTAAGAGGAAAGTTCAATAAGGGAAATAATTAGGATAACTGATTCACCCCCCCCCCTCTCAGTTATCAACACATATCACCGCTTTTGACTCCTATGGAGATCTATCAAAACCAATAAGAAACTCTCCAACATCAAGCAGAGTTAGCTAAGCAAGCCACCTTAGCTCAATTGAATGTGCAACCACCTCCTAAAGTGTCCACCCCAATCGCAAGTGGAATCTTGGTTACCCCATCACGCGTAGGTTTCCCACCCAATTACAATCCAGGGAACAATTATGTAGCCATGCAACAAGGGTCTCAACAAATGCCACCTCCTATATCATCACACCTTCATGTCTCTCAACCAATTAGAGTCATGCAACCCCAACCACAACATTCTTCTACTCTCGTCCTTAAGCAACCCCAACCACAACATTCTTCTACTCTCATCCTCAATCAACCCCAACCGTCGCAAATCACGTCTACCTATGTCCCTCCTCCACAACGTTCATCCTCGCTCAACTTCTTTCACACATTGCCTAGCCACTCTCAACATCCCCAACATCAAGTTTCCCAAAGCTATGTGCCGCCATCACAACCTAATCAAATGCACTTTAGCTTTCCTCCACCCAACTCTTTTCTTCAACCATCACAAAGCCAACATTCTTACCTAGCGCCACCTCCACCTTTGCCAAATCAAAACCTCCAATTCCAATCCAATCTGAACCAATCGTACAACCCATATGATCCCAATCAATCTTACGACCCTTATAACACCAGTGTGCATGGCTTACATTATAATCTTCCGTATGGGCAACACCCACCACTTTTTGGACAACAGGAGATGTTACCAACCCCTCCCACGACTATGGAGTTAAAGATTGTGGAGGTGCAACAACAGCTATTTGATCTTACGTTTGGCCACACCAAGAAGACCTTCTCTTTAGAAGAAGTGTGTCCTTATCCTTTTGATTGGTCATTACCAATGATCCCTTTTCCTCAAAATTTCACTATTCCCAAGTTTGATAAATACAAAGGAAAAAGTGACCCAAAAGACCATCTTAGGGAATTCTATCTTGCTTGCTTCGAGGTCTCACATAACGACACATATCTTATGCGTCTCTTTCCTTGTAGTCTTGGAGGTCAAGCAATAGAATGGTTCTCACACTTACCCACGGGTATCAAGTCTTTCAACGAGCTAGCAGAGTAGTTTGCCACCCACTTTTCTTATAATGCAGAGCATGAGATTTCCATGACTGATCTATGCAACAATAAACAAAAAAATGGTGAAACTTTCATTTCTTTCCTTCAAAGATGGAGACAAATGGCTAGCAAATTCCCTTTCAAGATTCCAAAGAAACAACTTGTTAGCATATTTGTGCAGAACCTCAACCAAGAGTTAGGTTTCCATTTGCAAATTCTTAGTGCTACAACCTTTGATGAAATCACATACAAGGGTATCAACATTGAGAAGGCCCTCATTGCTAAGGGTGTGGTCAAAATCTTTAAAGAAATGAAATATAGCGCTCCTCATCAACAATCGAACGATAAACCCAAATATTGGAACAAAAACAAAAACGTGGTCAATGATGGGGTGGTCGATACTAAACATGTCCAAACATTGCAAACACTGCTACAGCTCTCCAAACCAAGTCAAGCTCCACCTCAACAATAGCAGCAACAAAGGCAGCCTTATCAAAACCAACAACAATGACAACAAGAGCGGCCCCAAGAAGATTACCCTCCACGGCGTCAATTCACTCCCTTGGGAGTGCCCATCGAATCAGTCTTACAGCAAGCATTGCAGAAAGGGCTCATCACCTTACCTGATGCTCCCCCATATGGAGAACCTGTCTACAAAACTGTACGTTACAGAGACAATGAATATTGTGAGTTCCATAGGAGCAAAGGTCATAGAACTGCATCGTGCATGAAGCTCAAGCACCTAATCCAAAACCTCATCGACGGTAATCAAATCACTTTTGAGAATGAAACACCAGTTCAGCACATGAACAAAGACCTCGATATGTACAAGGAACCGTTCCCTCATCATGGTCCACCTCCTCCTCAGGATAGAGGTAAAGGTATCAATCATGCTTCCACATCCTTTGATTCCATTGTAGGTCATTTTGAAGAGAGTCGAGTGTCTACCCTCACAATCAAAGGCAAATCTACAAATTGTGCTGTTACTACTCGTTGTGGTCATGTCATCATTCGTGCTCCTACACCTAGGCTTCCGGTTCAATCTGATTATAATCTTGTCAAACACTTAGGGAAAATGCCAGCACAGATCTCTATTTTGGACCTTCTACGGTCATCACCTGCACATAGAGTGGTGCTAGAAAAAGCCCTCCAAGAGTCTTCCGTTCCTAACAACATAGCGGTCGCGGATTTCCAGGCTATAGTTGGTAACATTGCTTCACCCTACAATGTGGTCTTCTCTGAGAAAGATCTCCCATCCCATGATCCTTGTCACAATGATGCCCTTCATATTGAAGTTCTCATCCATAAGTGCAAAATCAAACGTATACTCATAGATGGTGGTGCTGGTCTCAACATCTGTTCTTTAAAGTTACTAAAGTAATTGGGATACTCTGAGGATCATGTCAACACTGATCATAGTATTACAATCAAGGGGTATGATGATGCAGAATGCCGTTCAGAGGGTGTTATTCACTTGCCTATACAACTGGGCCCTGTCATGCTTGAAACCAGGTGTCAAGTCCTTGATATTGAGCTACCTTACAACATTATCCTAGGCCGCCCATGGATCCATGCAATGAAAGCCGTTCCCTCCACGTACCATTAGTCTCTAAAGTTCCCATACAATGGTACGGAGATCACCATCCCAGGAGATCCTAATCCTTTTGAATTTTGCCGTGTCTTGCAAGGAAGCTATAAGAATTGCAACCAAGTGCCTAAAAATGACAAAGCCCTTGAATCCCCACTCTATGTTGATCCTGAAACTCTGACGCAAGCCTCTACAAGTGAATCTACACCCCTCCCCAAAATCACAGCTCGCATCTGAGATATAGGCTTTGGCACTTATGATATCTCAGAATCTTGTTGTGTAGGGCGGATGCCTTTATCTCCAAATTCTTACGGCCAACCACCCATTGCCAAAGTAACCAAAAAAGCAGCTATTCCTCCCCCAGCTATTCCTCCCCCAACGTTCCTAACCCAATTTCAACATGGACAGTTATTGGAAGAGGAAACTATTGAGGACATTTCTTCTTGGCTCTATAAGGAGAAGGAACCAGTCACAATACCAGTCAAGCAATACGGCAATGGCTTAAGGATAGTAAAAAACATGGGCTATAAAGGCAAAGGTGGCCTTGGGAAACAAAATCAGGGAACTATGGAACCCATTGTTGTGACAAAGAAGCTAGACAAGAAGGGATTAGGATTTGGTAAGAAGGTACCACACGCCTTGGACATCGAGTATATTCTCGATGAGGTAGCTGACACTTTTCCCACCGATTCGATGTCCATAGAGGATACCATCGATGACTCTTCCCTCCACATGACCAACCTATTCGCAGAATCCTCCATTTTTACGCTATCTTCCGTATCCTTAACCTCCACCACAAACACCCAGAATGTCACACTTGTCTACCCTAAACTTATCAATTGGGACCAACAAGGGTCCCCCGTAATAGATGTATTTCAGAATGACGAAGCTTTAGCTGAGTTCATGGGACTTCGGGAAGGTATCCCTCTTGGTGATCATAAAGAAGGTTTTGTAATGGAACTAGAGCCAACAACTTATTTTGGTGAGAATGCCAAATCCTCCAGTCGCAAAAGTACAAATAAAGAAAGATCTCTAGGTGAAAACCACACGGTGGCACCTCCTGATCACAAAATAGTAAAAACAAAGGACGTATCCAAAGGTGAAAACCCAACTGTGGCACCTGAGGATGGAGGATTTGACCTTCCCCTACCATCTAAGTATCAAGAGAAATCAACTCTCCTAGTGGAAGATTCTACAGAGATAAACTTGGGCACAGAACAAAATCCAAAGACCACATTCCTAGCAGCATCATTATCTGAAACAGAGCATAGGAATCTTAACACCTTCTTCTTACAGAGAACCATCAACTTTGCATGGACCTATGCTGATAGCCAGGGCTAGACCCTAAGCTGGTAGTTCATTATCTCACAGTGGATCCCAAAGTGAAACCAGTCAAACAGAAGTTGAGAAAGATGCACCCACAGATCACCCTCTTGGTAAAGGTGGAGATACAAAAGCTGTTAGATGCCAAGTTTATACGACCCATTGACTATTTAGATTGGGTCTCAAACATTGTACCTATATCTAAACCCAATGGGTGCATCCGCATGTGTAATGATTTCAGAGATCTCAACAAGGCATGTCCCAAAGATGACTTTCCACTACCAAACATTAACATTATAGTGGACTTGACAGCAGGTCACGAGATGCTTTCTCTCATGGATGGATTCTCAGGTTACAATCAGATAAGGATAGCTGAAGAAGACCAACATAAAACAACCTTTACTTGTCCTTGGGGGAATTATTGTTGGTGTGTCATGCCGTTTGGTCTGAAGAATGTAGGAGCAACCTATCAGAGAGCAATGATAGTGATCTTCCACGATCTTTTTCATCACATCATGGAAGACTATGTTGATGATATATTGGCTAAATCTTCTAGGGTGGATCACATACAAGTCCTAGGACAGATTTTCGACGAGCTTGAAAAATACCAAGTAATACTCAATCCAAAGAAGTGTGTATTCGGTGTAACATCAGGGAAGCTGTTGGGATACATTGTATCTCGTAGAGGCATCAAAGTCGATCCAGCAAAAGTAAAGGCTATAGTGGAGATGCCTCCACCCAAGAACCTTAAAGCACTAAGGAGCCTTCAAGGAAGGTTGCAGTCCATTCGGCGTTTCATATCACAGCTAGCAGATAAATGTCAACCATTTCAACACTTGCTCCGAAAGGATGTCTCATTTTGATGGGACAACAAGTGTCAGGTAGCGTTTGATCAACTTAAAGAGTATCTAGCTACACCCCTTGTATTGGTTCCACCAGTTGCAGACAAACCTTTGATATTATACATCTCCACTACAAATTCAGCCCTAGGGGCCCTTCTAGCACAAAATGATGAAACAGGAAAGGAGCATGCAATTTATTATATTAGTAGAACCTTGGTGGGATACGAGCTCAATTATTCACCAATGGAAAGGGCTTGTCTAGCAGTAGTGTTCGCCTCCCAAAAGTTGCGGCATTACATGCTGAACCAACACACAAATCTGATAGCCAAGATTGATCCCTTGAAGTATCTACTAGCAAAAGCAGCTCTCACAGGCAGACTAGCTAAGTGGGTCATGATCCTTAGTGAGTTTGACATTGAGTACACGGATCGTAAAGCAATCAAAGGGCAGGCCCTCGCGGATCAACTAGCAGAAGCACCTATGAAAGATACACATCCTATGGTAGCTGACTTTCCTGATGAAAATCTCTTCACTCTTTCTAACTCCATAATGTGGAAGTTATACTTTGATGGTTCTTACACACAGCATGGATCAGGAGCCAGCATCTTATTTGTTACACCTCAGAATGACTATATTCCAAAGTCATATCGGCTTGCATTCCCTTGCACCAACAACATAGCCGAGTATGAAGCACTCCTTATAGGTCTCAATACAGCAGTTCAATGGGACATCACAGAATTACAAGTATATGGAGACTCACAACTAGTCATTCGCCAAGTCACAGATGAATACCAAACAAAGGATGAAAAGTTGGTCCCCTACAAGCAACTAGTGGATGCCTACAAACCACATTTTTCTAGCATCACATTTGAGCAAATTCCAAGAGAGCATAACAAAGCTGTAGATTCTATGGCTTCTGTAGGGTCATTGATTGACATGCCTGCAAATACACAGAAGTGTGAATTCTCGATTGAGCAATTGTTGATACCAGCCATCGATGTTCCCATTACTGAAATCATCTGCGAACTTGTTGGTCCCAATTCCCCATGGTACGAAGATATCTATGAATACCTCAAACACAATACCTTTCCCCCTGACCTATCATCCACCCAACGCAAAACCTTCATCCGTCGATCCTCTCGTTACATCATTCTGGGTGATACACTATATCGCCAGAGTCTCGATGGTATCCTCTTATGATGTCTTAATGCGGAAGAAGCTGAAGCTACCTTATGAGACATACATGAAGGTGTCTGTGGTGCGCATTCTACCGGTCCTAATCTTGCTAAGAAGATACTCAGAACAGGTTATTATTGGCCTACAATAGAGCAAGATGCTGTACAGTTTGCTAAGAAATGTCTACAATGCCAGCAGCATGGAGATTTGATTCACGCACCAGCTCATGAATTACAACCTGTGACAACTCCATGGCCTTTTTCTCAATGGGGTCTCGACCTCGTAGGACAAATCCACCCTTCCTCCTCCAATGGCCACAAGTTTATCATTACCGCCACTGAGTATTTCACGAAGTGGGTGGAAGCCATTCCTATGACCTATATCACCGGTAAGCAAATAGCCAAGTTTATTCTAAACTACCTCATATGCCGGTATGGTATTCCCCAAGCCATTGTCACTGATAATGGGAGACCATTCAAGAACCAAGATGTCTGTGCCTTATGCACACAATACAATATCCAACATCGCTTTTCAACTCCCTACTATCCACAGAGTAACGGCCAAGCTGAGGCTTCCAATAAAACCATTCTCAAGATCCTCAAGAAAATAGTCAATGAAGTTGGTCGTGATTGGCACTTGCAACTCAATCCCGCCCTATGGGCCAACTGCACTAGTATCAGAACACCAACTGGTGCCACACCATATGCCTTGGTCTATGGCTCTGAAGCCATCCTACCTATAGAGGTCGAGATCCCATCCCTCAGAGTATCCATGCAGGACCTGATCGGCGGAGATGAGTATCACACTTCTAGATTAGCTGAGCTTGAACTACTAGATGAGAGGTGCCTTGCCGCACTTAATCATCTCCATGTCTATCAAAACCACCTCCGGCGTAATTACAACAAAAAGATCAAAGAAAGACGGTTTCAAGTTGGTGATCTGGTACTTAAAGAAAATCAGAGAAATCAAGTAGATCGAGAAAAGAAGGGCAAGTTTGAGCCTAACTGGTTAGGCCCCTTTATTGTGACAGTAGCATATGGATCAGGAGCTTATACTTTAGCTACACCTGACGGCATTCCTCTAGATGAGCCACTTAACAGTGTCCATCTCAAGAAGTTCTATGCCTGATCCTCAGAGTATTCCAAAAAAAAACACAAAAAAAATAAAAATTAAAACAAAAAAATCAAAAAAAACAAAAAATCAAAAAAAAAATCCATCCTCTAGTGAAAACCTGGCAAACAGGCGCCTTGGATAAATACCATAGTGAAAACCTGGCAAACATGCGCTATGTGTAGAGTCAGCATCCATCGTCTATCGAGTCCTGTCCGCTCCTTGTCCAGTTCGCAGCGCACTTTCCATCCATCCATAATAAAACCATTGACTTTGTTTGCATTTCCATCTCCCTATCTAGTATAGCTTGGAAATTTGTCAATGTCCCTCGTCATCATCCCACGTCTTGATCTGTGTCTACAGTTAACACTGTTTTGTCCTAGGTCAAAGCTTTCGGTGTCTTCTTCAACAGTCACCCACACCGTTTCCTCTACCAGAATGGGGGCAACTCTTTCCTTAACTTAGGTCTAGGATTGGTTCCTTGTTCGTGGTTCGCAGCGCATACTTCAATCGCTTTCTCCTTTCTGCAGGTAGCACCCTTTAACGGACACATCGCTCCTACGATAAGGATGTTATCTTCTTAGCACTTTTCCTACATCATCACCTCCAACCAGAACTACATATTATCTCTTCGCAATCTTAAAGTACCTTGATCCCATGGATATGGGTATGTAGGCAGTCTAGAATACGAAGGACGTTTCCAGTACTCAGGTACATAAGATCCCTGTGTATATGGAAAATCGATCTATTCTAAACTAATAAAAACCAAAAATCCAATAACATAAAGAAAACGAATCTAAGTAAAAGCCATGACAAATAACCAATGCAATAAAGACTTTTACCGAAATTTGTGTTGTTTCCTTTGGATTGAATGTAGAATTGCTCAATGAAATTGCAAAGCCATAGCTGCAACAAGCAAGTGTAGTGCTCAAGAGATCAATGTCAAAAGATCGTAAGTTGCTCAATCGACGCGTTGTGTATGCTCAAAGCTCTGTTAAGTATGCCTGAGAATACGATCGAAGAGAGGGACAATGAAGGAGATGAGGGGGGTTTATATAGATTTCATCAAAGATCGATCAACGGTCTAGATAATTCAGAAGAATCAATGGAGGAGATAAGTTGAGGAATGTGCAACGAATGAAAAGCAGACATGTGTCTTGCTTGCTTTTGCATGAGAGGAGTTATCAAGAATAGAAGAATGAGTTAACTGAAGAGATAAATCAATTAAAAGAATAAAGCAACCAGTTAAGTGATTTAAAACAAGAAGAAGGGATTTGCATGAGAATAGAAGATATTTTGCTTTATTAAATATAGAAATATTTAATTGATGAGCAAGAAAGCTTGAGTTATATTAGAGATAACTCAAATTAGAAGAAAAAGCAATTTATATAAATAATTGATTTATTTAAATTTAGAGAAGATATTTTTGGAAGAAGTAATTAAATAATTAGAATTATTTAATTTAGAAGATTTGAAAGCAAATTAAATAAATAAATTTATTTAATTGTTGTGCATGATTTTGGAAGAATAAATTTTTGATTTAATTAAATAATTTAAGAATTATTTAATTTTAGATAAGAGGGAATTTGTTGAATTAATTAAATAATTGGATATATTTAATTAATGTGGACTTAATTTTTGGAAAGAGGATAATGATTAAATTAAATAATTAAAAATTATTTAATTGTGGAAGAATATAGAGGAATTTGATTTAATTAATTAAATAAAGAGAATTTATTTAATTAATGTCGCAATTTTGTGATTTAGAAGAATTTGGTGAAAATTAATTAAATAATTAGATTATTTAATTAACGTTTGCAATGCAGGTGATTAGGAAGATTATGAAATGCAAGTAGCATGACAAGTTGGTCATTTTAGGGTGTCTACATTTTGCCCCTCTTTGATGCAATGCAGCATGTAGCGTTGCGTCAAAGAAAATGATTGTCAAAGACGTGATACAATTTTTATGCCCCAGTGTATCGAGTTGCCCCAGCGTATGCCCCCTCGAGCGGGAAGACAGGGAGGCGACAGAGGAAAGGTGTTGACGCTCGACTAGAAAGGTGCGCGACCAGTAGGAAGAAAAAGCAGAAACAGGGGAGGGAAGAAAAACTGAAGGGTGGGGACACTATAAATAGGTCCCATGGGGACCACAATCCTCATTTGCACCCATTGAGAGTCTAAATTTAGAGAAGAGCTTCTAAGCTTAGTGGAGAGAGAGTTGAGCAGCTAGCGGAGAGAGATGCCGATTCCAGTGCACAGACATCGGGCGGAGCTGGTACGGACCTACGGGAGGCCAGCAGGAGCTCCGGCAGTGGTAAGTGATCGAACACCCCCTTGTAATTTGTCGACCAGGGTGTTTGTAGGGCTAGATTTAGGTAGGTTTGCAATTTGAGCCAAAAGCGCTATAGGATTGTGCAGCGCGTATGGTAGTCGCTAGGTGCGCTTTTGGCGCGCCGCAGCGCGTCTGGTAGGCGGGCGCAGCGCAGTTGGCAAAATCGCGTCACCTCTGGATAATGTAGGTAGCGTCGCAGCGCATGTGGAAAAATCTGTAGCGCTTCTGGTATGGCGGTGCAGCGCTCCTGGTAAGGCAGGGTAGCGCGGGTGGCGGGTATGTGGAGAAATCGCGTCGCGTCTGGTGAAACAGAGCGGCGCATTTGGCATAATGCTTTAGCGCACTTGAAAAACAAGGCGCACATGGGAGGAAAAATCAAAGCGCAGTTGGATAAGTATTGAAGCGCGTTTGGCCGGGAGAAACAGCGCGGTTGCAGAAACAAAGCGCTTCTGGCTAGATAGAAGAAAAAGTGAGGGTTTAGTAAAATGGGGGGCCTAGAGGAGAGACGCCTAGCCTAGCCGACAAGAGGGAAAAGGGATGGCAGGGGTGGGGTACAGCATAGCCAATGGGTAGATAGGTTTTGAGGGATTTGGTTATGAAACTGACAAGTGATATGTTTATGGATGCAGAGGATACTACCACCACTGATGTCGCGGGAGCGACACCACGCGATTGCGCACGAGGTTGTTCAGTTGACTTGGGAGGAGGATGCGTTCTTAGAGCATGCAGGGCTATGGCATGTGGCACACCTTACACACATTAGGGTGAATCTTGCCCTAGTGACAGCAGTCGTGGAGAGGTATCACAGCGAGACCTCGTCATTTCACTTCCCGATAGGGGAGGCTACAGTGACACTGGAGGATGTATATCGCATCCTGCGGATTCAGATTGATGGGGAGATTGTTGACTTTGACCCGGCACGAGGCCAGGCAGGCTTGGAGGAGGTCTTCTGCACAGACGACCTATGGATAGACGATGGGGAGATCAGGTGGGCAGACGTCCCGAGACTCTGCGATAGGATCCGCTGGATAGTGGCATCATTGATCGGTGGCTTCCTGTGCCCGGACAGGAGATCCAGAGGTTTATCAATTGGTTGGGGGACAGTGCTATCCGGGATGTTTACACATGGCCGACAGTATGCGTGGGGACCCTGTGTCCTAGGGCAGCTATACCATGATATGCATTATTGCGTATACAGGAGAGGCAGGAGCCTCTCAGCAGGGGTGACCTTACTACAGGCGTGCCAGAATGTGTATATGGAAAATCGATCTATTCTAAACTAATAAAAACCAAAAATCCAATAACATAAAGAAAACGAATCTAAGTAAAAGCCATGACAAATAACCAATGCAATAAAGACTTTTACCGAAATTTGTGTTGTTTCCTTTGGATTGAATGTAGAATTGCTCAATGAAATTGCAAAGCCATAGCTGCAACAAGCAAGTGTAGTGCTCAAGAGATCAATGTCAAAAGATCGTAAGTTGCTCAATCGACGCGTTGTGTATGCTCAAAGCTCTGTTAAGTATGCCTGAGAATACGATCGAAGAGAGGGACAATGAAGGAGATGAGGGGGGTTTATATAGATTTCATCAAAGATCGATCAACGGTCCAGATAATTCAGAAGAATCAATGGAGGAGATAAGTTGAGGAATGTGCAACGAATGAAAAGCAGACATGTGTCTTGCTTGCTTTTGCATGAGAGGAGTTATCAAGAATAGAAGAATGAGTTAACTGAAGAGATAAATCAATTAAAAGAATAAAGCAACCAGTTAAGTGATTTAAAACAAGAAGAAGGGATTTGCATGAGAATAGAAGATATTTTGCTTTATTAAATATAGAAATATTTAATTGATGAGCAAGAAAGCTTGAGTTATATTAGAGATAACTCAAATTAGAAGAAAAAGCAATTTAAATAAATAATTGATTTATTTAAATTTAGAGAAGATATTTTTGGAAGAAGTAATTAAATAATTAGAATTATTTAATTTAGAAGATTTGAAAGCAAATTAAATAAATAAATTTATTTAATTGTTGTGCATGATTTTGGAAGAATAAATTTTTGATTTAATTAAATAATTTAAGAATTATTTAATTTTAGATAAGAGGGAATTTGTTGAATTAATTAAATAATTGGATATATTTAATTAATGTGGACTTAATTTTTGGAAAGAGGATAATGATTAAATTAAATAATTAAAAATTATTTAATTGTGGAAGAATATAGAGGAATTTGATTTAATTAATTAAATAAAGAGAATTTATTTAATTAATGTCGCAATTTTGTGATTTAGAAGAATTTGGTGAAAATTAATTAAATAATTAGATTATTTAATTAACGTTTGTAATGCAGGTGATTAGGAAGATTATGAAATGCAAGTAGCATGACAAGTTGGTCATTTTAGGGTGTCTACAATCCCATCTTCTCAACACTTGTCCACATCATCACACCACCCAGAACTACATATTATCTCTTCGCAATCTTAAAGTACGTTGATCCCATGGATATGAGTATGTAGGCAGTCTGGAATACGAAGGAAGTATCCAGTACTCAGGTACATAAGATCTCCCCCTTTCCCCTTGACCCATTCATCACTATATCCAGAACTACATATTTATCATTTCTCATCTTTCATCGTCGTGTGCCTTGATCTTGTGGATACAGGGTATGTAGGCAGTCTGGAATACGAAGGATGTATCCAGTACTCAGGCACACACGATCCATCATTCTCCACCCGTTTCAATCCATTAGCACTGTCACCTTTCTAGTCTGCCACTTTCAAAATCCATTTGCCTCAACTTGACTAACTCAAGCAGCAAGCTAGTGCATCCTTTCAAAGCAAAAGTCCTTAACAAACTTGAAGCAAAGAGGCCTACTTCCAGAGTCATCTATTGTCCTGCATACCGATTGCCAACATCAGCTAAGTACCGCTTAACCAAGCCCTAGATCCACAAGCTTGTCTTCTGCGAAGTGTTCCATTGTCGAGACCAACACACGCGTCTCCTACGACATGTGGCATTTCCTGTAGCAAGATATTGTCTTTTTAGGTAGATAGCACTCTTTAACGGACACAGATTTCCTACGATAAGGCTGTTATCTTTCCTATCCAATCTATCCTGAGCAACCTCTTTGGCAAGAGAATATGTTGCCTGTATGTTTACTTTGTAAGTCAGTCAATTTGTGTTATGGTTTATCTTTTGTTCCTTTATCCATTACCTACTCAAGACTACCTTGATTTATCTATAATCTTGGTATGTTGCGATGCAGTACGGATTGGGGGCATAGTCATTGCTTTCTGTGTGCCGTGTTTGAGGAATGATCTTTAGCATCTTTCTTAGCATTCTATTTATCTTGTGTGTGTTACGACCTAGCATCTTACATATTAATATTCTTCTTGCATTTACATGTATTGAAGTTTATTTTATGTTCAAGACTATGGCTCATTCACATATACGACAAGGTCATATTATGTCTAAGGGGATCTAAGTTCAAACCGCTTGCTTGCGGAGTCAACGTCCATGCACTCAGATATTACAGCACCTTGGTCTTTTATACCTTGGTGGTGAACTATCCATGTGCTATATCAAAAATAAGGATTGCTCTTTATATACAAATGTGAAACCATTGCAACAAGCTCATCCATCTACCCATCCATTCATCTATGGCCTTATATAGTTTTCCAGCAAGGATCAATCAACAGTCTTTCTCTCATGTTCTCTTCTATCTCCTTTCTTCTATCTATCATCAACCCAACCTCGTCTGTCTCTAACAGCATCTTCTAGTCGAGCGTCAACACCATTCTTTTGTCGCTTCCCTATCTTCCTGCTCGAGGGGGCACCCTACGCCAGCTACACTGGGGCAACTAGCTACACTGGGGCATCAATAAATTGTATCATGTCTTCAACAATCGATTTCTTTGAAGCAACACTGTAAACTGCATTGCATCAAAGAGGGGCAAAATGTAGACACCCTAAAATGACCGTGTCCTTGAATCACTCGCATTTCGTCATTTCTTCCTAATCACCTGCACTCAACGTTAATTAAATAATCTAATTATTTAATTAATTTCACCAAATTCTTCTAATTCACAAAATTGCGACATTAATTAAATAAATTCTCTTTACTTAATTAATTAAATCAAATTCCTCTATTATTCTTCCACAATTAAATAATTTTAATTATCAAATCATTATCCTCTTTCCAAAAATCAAATCCACATTAATTAGATAAATCCAATTATTTAATTAATTCATCACAATTCTATCTTATCTACAATTAAATAATTCTTAATTATTTAATTAAATCAAAATTGTTCTTCCAAAATCTTGCACAACAATTAAATAAATTTATTTATTTAATTTGCTTTCAAATCTTCTAAATTAAATAATTCCAATTATTTAATTATTTCTTCCAAAATATCTTCTCTAAATTTAAATAAAACAATTATTTATTTAAGTTGCTTTTTCATCTAATTTGAGTTATCTCTAATATAACTCAAGTTTTCTATATTTAATAAAGCTAAATATTTTCTTATTCTCATGCAAATCCATTCTTCTTGTTTTAAATCACTTAACTGATTGCTTTATTCTTTTAATTGATTTATCTCTTCAGTTAACTTATTCTTCTATTCTTGATAACTCCTCTCATGCAAAAGAAAGCAAGACATTTGTCTTCTTCTCATTCGTTGCACGTTCCTCAACTGTTCTCCTCTATTGATTCTTCTGAATTATCTGGACCATTGATCAATCTTCCTTGAAACCTATATAAACCCCCCTCATCTCCTTCATTGAGCCTCTCTCTCTTCGATCATATTCTCAAGCATACTTAACAGAGCTTTGAGCATACACAACACGTCGATTGAGCAACTTTACGATCTTTTGACATTGATCTTTGAGCACATTGAGCACACTACTTGCATGTTGCAACTATGGTTTCGCAACTTCATTGAGCAATCCACATTCAACCCAAAGGAAACAACACAGATTTCGGTAAAAGTCTTTATTTCATTGATTATTTGTCATGGCTTTTATTTAAATTCGTTTTCTTTATGTTATTGGATTTTTGATTTTATTAGTTTAGAATAAATTGATTTTTCCTGATACACATTATGGTTTAGGGTTTAGTATTTGGGGTTTAGGGTTTAGGATTTAAGGGTTAGGGTTTAGGGTTTATGGTTTATGCTTTAGGGTTTAGCATTTAGGGTTTATTATTTAGCATTTAGGGTTTAGTGTTTGGGTATATTATTTAGGGTTTATGCTTTAGGGTTTATGGTTTCGGGTGTACAGTTTATGGTTTATGGATTATGGTTTAGGGTTTAGGGTTTACAGTTTAGGGCTTAGTGTTTAGGGTTTAGGGATTATTGTTTAGGGTTTAGAGTTTAGGGTTTAGGGCTTGAGGGTTTACGAGTTTATGGTTTACGGTTTAGTGTTTAGGGTTTAGAGTTTAGTGTTTAGGGTTTAGGGTTTAGGGTTTAGGGTTTATGGATTATGGTTTAGGGTTAAGGGTTAAGGGTTTAGGGTTTAGGGTTTAGGGTTAATGGTTTAGGGTTGATGGTTTATGGTTTAGGGTTCAGGGTATAGGGTTTAGGGTTTATGGTTTATGGTTTATTGTTTAGGCTTTAGGGTTTGGGGTTTAGGGATTAGAGTTTAGGCTTTAGGGTTTAGGGTTTATGTTTTAGGGTTTATAGTTTATGGTTTAGGTTTACGGTTTACAGTTTAGGGTTTAGGGTTTAGGGTTTAGGATTTAGGGTTTAGGGTTTAGGGTTTATTGTTTAGGGTTTATGGTTTATGCTTTATGGTTAATGGTTTTGGGTTTAGGGTATAGGGTTTTAGGGTTTATGGTTTAGCACTTATGGTTTAGAGTTTATGGTTTAGGGTTTATGGTTTAGGGTTTATCATTTATGGTTTACGGTTAATGGTTTAGGGTTTAGGGTTTTAGGGTTTATGGTTTAACACTTATGGTTTAGGGTTAATGGTTTAGGGTTTAGGATTTATGGTTTATGGTTTAGGGTTTATTGTGCATGGTTTAGAGTTTATTGTTTATGGTTTAGAGTTTAGCGTTTAGGGTTAATGGTTTATGATTGATGGTTTACGGTTTAGGGTTTAGGGTTTAGAGATTAGGGTTTAGGGTTTAGGGTTAAGGGTTTAGTTTTTAGGGTTTAGGGTTTAGGATTTGGAGTTTAGGTTTTAGGTTTAGGGTTTAGGGTTTAGGGTTTATAGTTTAGCGTTTAGCGTTTACTGTTTAGGGTTTAGGTTTTATAGGTTACTGGTTAGGGTTTATGGTTTTAGGGTTTAGGGTTTATTGTTTAGGGTTTATGGTTTAGCACTTATGGTTTATTGTTTATGGTTTATGGTTTAGGATTTAGGGTTTAGGGTTTAGGGTTTAGGTTTTAGGGTTTAGGGTTTTAGAGTTTTAGGGTTTAGGGTTTAGGGTTTAGGGTTTAGGGTTTAGGGTTTAGGGATTAGGGTTTAGGGTTTAGGGATTAGGGTTTAAGGTTTAGGGATAAGGGTTTAGGGTTTAGGGTTTATAGTTTAGGGTTGATGGTTTATGGTTTATGGTATAGGGTTTAGAGTTTGCGGTTTAGGGTTTAGGGTTTGTTGGCAAGAGACACTATATGGATTCATGGTTGTTGTCATTGATGGCAACAAAGGTCATCCCACATATCCGCAAGTCATGGTGTGCCTCTACCGGAAGTCAGAATGAAGAACTGTTGTGGTCCGGTGAACAAGAACAGAGCATGTGGCAAGGTCTGACAGATTGGTCCGGACCTCTCAGAGGAAGTGTCTTGGTGCAGTGCAGATTTGGGGAAGTCAAGAGGACTACCTTGAGTAGTATATTCCAAGGATTTAGCCTCCGGTGATGGACAAAGAAAAAGATATGAATAGCTAAGTATCAGATTCCTGAAAGACAGTGAAAACAGAGGAAGAACTGACTGACTGAGCATTAGAATATTTTTCGGATGTGTTACTGTTGATGGTAAAGGTTGTGAAGGCATGAATCATGTTTGGCTGACATGATTAATGATATCTACAAGTATATGCTTGATCCGCATTGCTTGGTGAGCAAGGATTCAGCCGACAGAACAGAGTTTGTAAGAAACTAGACTGTTCCGGATGCCGACTAGAAAGGTGATGAAATTACTTGTGCGGATATATATAGAGGATGGATTTAGTTGTGAAAAGAGTGATTGTGTGATGGTATATCCGAATAAGTGCAAAGCAGAGCAGAAGTAGTAAGAAAGATCCGGTATGTGAAAAGATAGCAGAATAAAGAACAGAGGAAAGATGAAGTGCAGCAGATCAGTATACTGAGCCTACTCGGAACTGAACCCCAGCATATGTAGGTGCTTCCAATCAGTTCAAGTATTATATAACATTCTTTGTAGACAGTGTGTCTCTTTGTAGGCAGTGTGCCTCTTGTGAGCAGTGTGCTCAGGCAGTGAGCCCTAATTAGCAAGTGCCATTTTTGTAACTCCTTATTCTTCTAACAGAGAATAATCTTTGGGTTAATCACCCCATGGTTTTCTCCCTTAACCGGGTTTCCACGTCAAAAATACTGTGTCATGTGTTTCTCATTTCATGATAATGTTTGTTTGTTTAATTCAATGCTGCTTTGATTAATAAGAAAGTTCAGAAGAAGAAATAATTAGGATAACTGATTCACCCCCCCTCTCAGTTGTCAACAATTGGTATCAGAGCAAGGTTCCTCCTAATAGAGCCTAACAGCTTGAGGAAGATCTGGGAGTTCAAATGGATGCATATGTTTTAAGGGAGCAACTCAAGACTGCCCTTGAGGATCTTGAACAGTCAAATTCTGAAGTCAATGAATTAAAGGAAAGACTCAAACAGGCTGATGAATTCATGAGAGAACTAAAAGACAAATTAAGTCTCTCTATGAAAAAGAGAAAGGAGCTGCTCCAACAATTGGCAAGCCAAACTGAAGAAAGCAATACAAATGAAGAATTGACTGAGAAAACCAAGTTATGTGAAAAGTTATCAAAAGAAGTCATTATGTTAAGACATGAAATGGAATCAGGAACTATAAAGTTTACTCAAGAGATTGAAGAAAAAAGAAAAGCTGAAGACAATCTAAGACAATCTCTTAAAGAGAAATCAGAAGAATGCCACCAGATGGACAGGATTATCAGACATCTTGAATCTGATCTTGAAGATGCCAAAGATAATGAAGAAAAACTTGAGAATCAAATTGTCTCTCTCAAAAGAGATCTTCAAACAGCAAATGAATATAAAGATAAATTCAAGATAAGTTCCGCCCAACTTGAAGTACTTCTTGCAAGTCAAAAGAAGACAGATGACAAGTACAGTTTGGGATATGAGAAAGGAGAAAGCTCCGGATCTAGTCAAAAGAATTTTGGATCAGAAAATCCAAGGAATAGGCCTGAAAGACCTCCGGTAAGACAGCCCAATGCTCAAAGATATCCATCTTTCAATGGATACTGCCATAGCTGCAATCACTTTGGTCACAAAGCTAATCAGTGCAGAAAAAGAATGAATCAAACTAATCCATCCTTCTCCGGACAGTGCTTTAACTGCAAAAGGTATGGACACAAGTCTCATGAATGCAGAAATATGCAAGTAAACAAATCATTCAAAGGTAGATGCTTTACATGCAATAGAGTAGGTCATATGGCTAATCAATGCAGATCAAGAGGTTATCAGTCAAATATGCAAAGAAATGTTATTTGCCAAATCTATAATAGGTCCGGTCATAATGCTAAAGTCTGCAGAAGCAAGAATCAGGACAAAAGAGGTCCGGTGTATAATCAGAATCAAGACAAGGGTAAACAAAAGATGAATGTGGATGAAGTTAGGAATCAGATGAGCAAGATTTGGGTAAAGAAAAGTTCAGAGAATACAGAAACTGGATCCGCACCAGATTCTGGTGCTGATATTCCTTCCAGAAATTAAAAAGTGAGCTCTGGCTCAGGGGGAGACTCAAAGAAAATCCTGTTTCCCCAGCCAATCAAGTGATGCTGGATATGACACAAGATGCGGAGTAAAGGGTTTGAAGATATAAGTCCTAAGATGATCCAGACAAGATTTCAGAGGTCCGCATGAAGATGTAAAGAAGTTGTGATCGATCAAGTAAGACCTGTTCCGGGAGATGCTCTGAAATGACAGAGGACTACAAAAGGGTCCGGAGAGATCCAGAAGTACATTATTTTACTCTGCGGACTGGACAGACTGTTTGGGATGTTCTTGTAATGTGTCATCTCGATTTATTCATGATTGAAAGATCTGCATGATGTTCATAGATCAGGACTGATCCAGGATACTCCAAGCTATCCGGATAAGGCAAACTGGAATAATGCAGGTGGAGCATTTATTGCAAACAGATATTAGGGTTTGCAAAATGATATAAGGGATTTCTCAACAATCACTTGATCATTCCACATCCAAGAAGAAGCGAAAAGTGGAGCTCTGCAACAAAATTCATCAGGTTCACCGAAGATCTCCTGCCGAAGTCATTACATACAGAAATCAATCCAGCCACTCCGTGTAACCGAAGACGCAAAAGGTATTTTCCACTTTCGATATCTTGCTACAAATCTTTTGAAGAAATGGCTACTCCAAATATAGTAAAAATCTCAGATAGGCCCCGACCTGAATTTAAGAAACATCCATACAAGTCATTGGAGGTAGATCCCTTAGGAGCTTTTTCCAGTGTTCCTCATGGAGTTTTACACACAGAAGACATTAGGGTTTACATACATGCAAGCATTGAGGAATTCGGGGAATTCAAATTGAGAGATCTCTATCACAAACAACTGATAGACAATGCTTTTGAGCTTAAACCAGAGTACAAGGGTATCCAGAAGAAATAGTTTGATCAATTCATTCATTTCCCCTGCTTTGAGGAAGAAGAATGGGTCCGGTATGCATTGAGCAGAATGCATGACAACTTCCTATGGCTGGATAGACCTTGCAAAATCACAAAAGAGGCAATTAGGGTAGTAACTGGTCTATACTCTTCCGGAGGGATACCTATCCTCAAATCTGTCAAAAACAACATTGTAACTGAGGCCACCGGATCAAAATTTGACAAGAGGGCAATGACCATTGAAGATATTTCAGATCCGGATATCAAGTATGCATCCATGATAATAGGATACAAGATCTATCACTCCAGCAGGGAGAATTCTATATCCGGAACTGCAGTGTATACTGCCTATGAAATGCTAAGGAAGAATACAGATTATGATCTCTGCGAACTGCTCCTAAGCCAATTAATGGAAAATATACAGAAAATCAAGAAGGACAAAAATAATTCCTTTAAATATGGTACTCTTATATTTGTGTATATGGAAAATCGATCTATTCTAAACTAAAAGAAACCAAAAAATCCAATAACATAAAGAAAACGAATCTAAGTAAAAGCCATGACAAATAATCAATGCAATAAAGACTTTTACCGAAATCTGTATTGTTTCCTTTGGATTGAATGTAGAATTGCTTAATGAAATTGCAAAGCCATAGCTGCAACAAGCAAGTGTAGTGCTCAAGAGATCAATGTCAAAAGATCGTAAGGTTGCTCAATCGACGCGTTGTATGCTCAAAGCGCTGTTAAGTATGCCTGAGAATACGATCGAAGAGAGAGACAATGAAGGAGATGACGGGGGTTTATATAGATTTCATCAAAGATCGATCAACGGTCCAGATAATTTAGAAGAATCAATGGAGGAGATAAGTTGAGGAATGTGCAACGAATGAAAAGCAGACATGTGTCTTGCTTGCTTTTGCATGAGAGGAGTTATCAAGAATAGAAGAATGAGTTAACTGAAGAGATAAATCAATTAAAAGAATAAAGCAACCAGTTAAGTGATTTAAAACAAGAAGAAGGGATTTGCATGAGAATAGAAGATATTTTGCTTTATTAAATATAGAAATATTTAATTGATGAGCAAGAAAGCATGAGTTATATTAGAGATAACTCAAATTAGAAGAAAAAACAATTTAAATAAATAATTGATTTATTTAAATTTAGAGAAGATATTTTTGGAAGAAGTAATTAAATAATTAGAATTATTTAATTTAGAAGATTTGAAAGCAAATTAAATAAATAAATTTATTTAATTGTTGTGCATGATTTTGGAAGAATAAATTTTTGATTTAATTAAATAATTTAAGAATTATTTAATTTTAGATAAGAGGGAATTTGTTGAATTAATTAAATAATTGGATATATTTAATTAATGTGGACTTAATTTTTGGAAAGAGGATAATGATTAAATTAAATAATTAAAAATTATTTAATTGTGGAAGAATATAGAGGAATTTGATTTAATTAATTAAATAAAGCGAATTTATTTAATTAATGTCGCAATTTTGTGATTTAGAAGAATTTGGTGAAAATTAATTAAATAATTAGATTATTTAATTAACGTTTGCAATGCAGGTGATTAGGAAGATTATGAAATGCAAGTAGCATGACAAGTTGGTCATTTTAGGGTGTCTACATTTTGCCCCTCTTTGATGCAATGCAGCATGTAGCGTTGCGTCAAAGAAAATGATTGTCGAAGACATGATACAATTTTTATGCCCCAGTGTATCGAGTTGCCCCAGCGTATGCCCCCTCGAGCGGGAAGACAGGGAGGCGACAGAGGAAAGGTGTTGACACTCGACTAGAAAGGTGCGCGACCAGTAGGAAGAAAAAGCAGAAACAGGGGGGGAAGAAAAACTGAAGGGTGGGGACACTATAAATAGGTCCCATGGGGACCACAATCCTTATTTGCACCCATTGAGAGTCTAAATTTAGAGAAGAGCTTCTAAGCTTAGTGGAGAGAGAGTTGAGCAGCTAACGGAGAGAGATGCCGATTCCAGTGCACAGACATCGGGCGGAGCTAGTGCGGACCTACGGGAGGCCAGCAGGAGCTCCGGCAGCGGTAAGTGATCAAACACCCCCTTGTAATTTGTCGACCAGGGTGTTTGTAGGGCTAGATTTAGGTAGGTTTGCAATTTGAGCCAAAAGTGCTATAGGATTGTGCAGCGCGTATGGTAGTCGCTAGGCGCGCTTTTGGCGCGCCGCAGCGCGTCTGGTAGGCGGCCGCAGTGCAGTTGGCGAAATCGCGTCGCCTCTGGATAATGTAGGTAGCGTTGCAGTGCATGTGGAAAAATCCGCAGCGCTTCTGGTATGGCGGTGCAGCGCTCCTGGTAAGGCAGGGTAGCGCGGGTGGCGGGTATGTGGAGAAATCGCATCGCGTCTGGTGAAACAGAGCGGCACATTTGGCATAATGCTTTAGCGCACTTGAAAAACAAGGTGCACATGGGAGGAAAAATCAAAGCGCAGTTGGATAAGTATTGAAGTGCGTTTGGCTGGGAGAAACAGTGCGGTTGCAGAAACAAAGCGCTTCTGGCTAGATAGAAGAAAAAGTGAGGGTTTAGTAAAATGGGGGGCCTAGAGGAGAGACGCCTAGCCTAGCCGACAAGAGGGAAAAGGGATGGCAGGGGTGGGGTACAGCATAGCCAATGGGTAGATAGGTTTTGAGGGATTTGGTTATGAAACTGACAAGTGATATGTTTATGGATGCAGAGGATACTACCACCACTGATGTCGCGGGAGCGACACCACGCGATTGCGCACGAGGTTGTTCAGTTGACCTGGGAGGAGGATGCGTTCTTAGAGCATGCAGGGCTATGGCATGTGGCACACCTTACACACATTAGGGCGAATCTTGCCCTAGTGACAGCAGTCGTGGAGAGGTATCACAGCGAGACCTCGTCATTTCACTTCCCGACAGGGGAGGCTATAGTGACACTAGAGGATGTATATCGCATCCTGCGGATTCGGATTGATGGGGAGATTGTTGACTTTGACCCGGCACGAGGCCAGGCAGGCTTGGAGGAGGTCTTCTGCACAGACGACCTATGGATAGACGATGGGGAGATCAGGTGGGCAGACGTCCCGAGACTCTGCGATAGGATCCGCTGGATAGTGGCATCATTGATCGGCGGCTTCCTGTGCCCGGACAGGAGATCCAGAGGTTTATCAATTGGTTGGGGGACAGTGCTATTCGAGATGTTTACACATGGCCGACAGTATGCGTGGGGACCCTGTGTCCTAGGGAAGCTATACCATGATATGCATTATTGCGTATACAGGAGAGGCAGGAGCCTCTCAGCAGGGGTGACCTTACTACAGGTGTGGGCGTGGGAGCACATTCCAGTTATCCGGCCCATGGCACAGTGCCACCGAGACAGAGGGGAGCCGTATGCGTTTCTATATGATAGAGTGATGACACACAGGAGGATGGGATCTGTCAGCTACTGGCGGCGATAGATCGACGAGATGGACATCTTTATCTGGAGGCCGTGGCTACTATGCGAGGAGTGGCTGGATGAGCACGAGCAGCTTATGTACTGCAGACAGGCTCGCTATCTGTTCGGTAGACGGACATATATGATAGAGCGATATCTTCTGGAGCGGGTATTGAGACAGTTTGGCCTACCACAGGGGCTACCAGTGGGGGAGGCCACACATGCCAGGACACGGCGAGAGACAGGAGACTGGGACCCGGTGATCCCTGTGGCGACAGCATTAGCAGAGGTGCGGGGACTTATCCCCGTGAGATGGGATTGGGACACAGGGCTAGCAGACCCAGGGACACTGCCAGACTATGACCAGTACTGGCAGACTCACAGGCCGATGCGATTGACTACACCAGGTGTAGTAGGGGCAGTGGGAGAGGTGTTAGTACTTGGCGGAGAGGCCAGGAGGAGGCGGCAGGCCAGGGCAGCTGGACAGCAGGCAGGCGGCCAGCAGGAGGATGTTGAGATGGCAGAGGCATTGGGCCCAGTCGTAGAGACTGATCTGCAGAGGGCCGAGCGACCGCTGCAGGAGGAGATAGCCCGGAGGACTCGACTAGAGCTCCGGATGGTTAGACTGAGGAGAGACAGGGACACAGCGTGGGCAGAGGCTAGACAGGCAGAGGCCACAGCCCAGGCACAGACACAGGCAGCCACAGCCGCACAGACAGCCCTGGCACAGGTACAGGCACAGTTACAGGCACAGGTGCAGGCCTACAGACAGTTACAGGCCCAGGTGCATGCACAGGCACAGGCACAGATGCAGCCACCGGCCGCACCCGTAGCTGACACTGAGACAGTAGCACAGGCCAGGAGGGAGAGAGATGCAGAGGTACAGCTACGGCTGACAGCAGAGGCTACACTCTTTAGAGTGAGGCGGGAGAGAGAGGAGGCACGCCGTGCATTGGGTGCAGACCAGAGGACCCTATACAGTGAGCTCATCCGAGTGCAGGGTGAACTGGTATCAGCTGGCCGGGAGGTAGAGTATTACAGGGGGCTATATGCGGGTGCGGTGCCAGCAGCTCAGCAGGCACCGAGCTACAGAGACAGGAGCAGATCGGGGGCATCCAGATCGCGGAGGACAGGGCAGTCAGCATCCTCGGTCAGAGGGCCACTTTTGCCACCAGGGGGAGGAGGAGGACCACCAGGAGGACCTCCACCGAGCACAGGGGGAGGCCAGGGGCCACAGTAGGAGGGTATCTCTACTCACTAGGGCATACTCATGTATATTGTATCATATTGTATTATTTTGGACAGATGCCTGCGTGCATTTTGATGTATATTTTGAGGGCTCTTGATAGCCTTGATGTACTATATTGATGTATATTTGGATGTATACACATTTTGTATTATTGATGTAGACACAGACACTTTGTATTATGATGACCATTACATGATATATATATATATATATATGATGATCTGTTCGATTCACTGCTGTTCATGCTTTTGTGTATGCATTATCTGATGTCATGGATGTGATGAGATGTATGTATGATTATGGATTCATGTGACGACATATATTGCGTATATGATGCTTATAGATGCATGATAATAGAGATGTATGATGATATAGATGTGATGACTAGTGATATCTGACATGTGGGTTTTGCAGATATGCACCAGAGAGGAGAACAGGAGGAGATGGAGGACACCGACTGTTGATCGATTACTGCAATGAAAGTGATATAAAGGGTGTGGGAATGGATGAATGAGCTTGTTGCAATGGCTTCACATTTGTATATAAAGAGCAATCCTTAGTTTGATATAGCACGTGGATAGTTCGCCACCAAGGTATAACAGACCAAGGTGCAGTAATATCCGAGTGCGTGGACGTTGACTCTGCAAGCAAGCGGTTTGAACTTAGATCCCTTAGACAGCATATAACCTTGTTGGGACATGTGAATAAGACATAGTCTTGAACATAAAATAAACTTCAATACATGTCAATGCAAGAAGAAATATTAATATGTAAGATGCGAGGTCGTAACACACACAAGATAGATATGATGCTAAGAAAGATACTAAAGATCATTCCTCAAACACGGCACACAGAAAGCAATGACTATGCCCCCAATCCATACTGCATCGCAACATACCAAGATTATAGATAAATCAAGGTAGCTTTGAATAGGTATTGGAAAAAAGGAACAAAAGATAAACCATAACACAAATTGACTGACTTACAAAGTAAACATACAGCCGACATATTCTCTTGCCAAAGAAGGTGCTCAGGATAAATTAGGTAGGAAAGATAACAGCCTTATCGTAGGAACTCTGTGTCCGTTAAAGGGGGCTATCTACCTAAAAAGACAATGTCTTGCTGCAGGAAATGCCACATGTCGCAGGAGACGCGTGTGTTGGTCTCGACAATGGAACACTTCGCAGAAGACAAGCTTGTGGATCTAGGGCTTGGTTAAGCGGTACTTAGCTGATGTTGGCAATCGGTATGCAGGACAGTAGATGACTCTGGAAGAAAGCTGCTTTGCTTCAGGTTTGTTAAGGACTTTTGCTTTGAAAGGATGCGCTAGTTTGCTGCTTGAGTTAGTCAAGTCGAGGTGAATGGATTTTGACAAACGGAAGACTAGAAGGGTGACAGTGCTAATGGATTGGGACGGGTGGAGAATGATGGATCGTGTGTGCCTGAGTACTGGATACATCCTTCGTATTCCAGACTGCCTACATACCCGGTATCCACGGGATCAAGGCACACTTACGATGGAAGATGAACGTGATAAATATGTAGTTCTGGATAGAGTGATGAAGTGGGTCAAGGTGAAAGGAGGGAGATCTTATGTACCTGAGTACTGGAAACGTCCTTCGTATTCCAGACTGCCTACATACCCATATCCATGGGATCAAGGTACCTTAAGATTGAGAAGAGATGATATGTAGTTCTGGTTATTGTGATGATGTAGAACATGTGTTGAGAAAAGGTGATCTTATGTACCTGAGTACTGGAAACGTCCTTCGTATTCCAGACTGCCTACATACCCATATCCATGGGATCAAGGTACTTTAAGATTGTGAAGATGAAAGTATGTAGTTCCGGTTATTGTGATGATGCAGAAGAAGTGTTGAGAAGATAACAGCCTTATCGTAGGAGCGATGTGTCCGTTAAAGGGGGTTACCTGTGGAAATGAGACAAGATTGAAGTATGCGCTGTGGACCACGAACAAGGAACCAATCCTAGACTGAAGCTAAGGAAAGAGTTGCCCCCATTCTGGTAGAGGAAACTGTAGGGGTGACTACCGAAGAAGACACAGAAAGACTTGACCTAGGACAAGACAGTGTTAACTGTAGACACAGATCCAGACGTGGGATGACGATGAGGGACACTGACAAATTTCCAAGCTATACTAGATAGGGAGATGGAAATGCAACAAAGTCAATGGTTTTATTATGGATGGATGGATGAAGTGCGTTGCGAACTGGGCAAGGAGTGGACAAGACTCGATAGACGATGGATGCTGACTCTACGCATAGCGCCTGTTTGCCAGGTTTTCACTATGGTACTTATCCAAGGCGCCTGTTTACCAGGTTTTCACCAGAGGATGAATGTTTTTGTATTTTTATATTTTTGTATTTTTTGATTTTTTTTGATTTTTTTTTTTTTTATTTTTTATTTTTTGATTTTTTTTTTTGATTTTTTGTGGGAATACTCTAAGGATCAGGCATAGAACTTCTTGAGATGGACACTGTTAAGTGGCTCATCTAGAGGAATGCCGTCAGGTGTAGCTAAAGTATAAGCTCCTGATCCATATGCTGCTGTGACAATGAAGGGACCTAACCAGTTAGGCTCAAATTTACCCTTCTTCTCTCGATCTGCTTGGTTTCTCTGATTCTCCTTAAGGACAAGATCACCAACTTGAAACCGTCTTTCTTTGATCTTTTTGTTGTAATTACGCCAGAGGCGGTTTTGATAGACATGGAGATGATTAAGTGCGGCAAGACGCCTCTCATCTAGTAGTTCAAGCTCAGCTAATCTGGAAGTGCGATACTCATCTCCACCGATCAGGTCCTGCATGGATACTCTGAGGGATGGGATCTCAACCTCTATAGGTAGGATGGCTTCAGAGCCAAAGACCAAGGCATATGGTGTGGCACCAGTTGGTGTTCTGATACTAGTGCGGTAGGCCCATAGGGTGGGATTGAGTTGCAAGTGCCAATCACGACCAGCTTCATTGACTGTTTTCTTGAGGATTTTGAGAATGGTTTTATTGGAAGCCTCAGCTTGGCCGTTACTCTGCGGATAGTAGGGAGTTGAAAAGCGATGTTGGATATTGTATTGTATGCATAAGGCACGAACCTCTTGGTTCTTGAATGGTCTCCCATTATCAGTGACAATGGCTTGGGGAATACCATACCGGCATATGAGGTAGTTTAGGATAAACTTGGCTATTTGCTTACCGGTGATGTAGGTCATAGGAATGGCTTGCACCCACTTCGTGAAATACTCAGTGGCGGTAATGATAAACTTGTGGCCATTGGAGGAGGAAGGATGAATTTGTCCTACGAGATCGAGACCCCATTGAGAAACAGGCCATGGAGTTGTCACAGGTTGTAACTCATGAGCTGGTGCGTGAATCAAATCTCCATGCTGCTAACATTGTAGACACTTCTTAGCAAACTGTGCGGCATCTTGCTCTATTGTAGGCCAATAATAACCTGTTCTGAGTATCTTCTTAGCAAGATTAGGACCGGTAGAATGTGCGCCATAGACACCTTCGTGTATGTCTCGTAAGGTAGCTTCGGCTTCTTCCGTGTTAAGACATCGTAAGAGGATACCATCGAGACTCCGGCGATATAGTGTATCACCCAGAATGATGTAACGAGAGGATCGACGGATAAAGGTTTTGCGTTGGGTGGATGATAGGTCAGGGGGAAAGGTATTGTGTTTGAGGTATTCATAGATATCTTCGTACCATGGGGAATTGGGACCAACAAGTTCGCAGATGATTTCAGTAACAGGAACATCGACGGCCGGTATCAACAATTGCTCGATCAAGAATTCACATTTCTGTGTATTTGCAGGCATGTCAATTAGTGACCCTACAGAAGCCATAGAATCTGCAGCTTTGTTATGCTCTCTTGGAATTTGCTCAAATGTGATGTGAGAAAAGTGTGGCTTGTAGGCATCCACTAGTTGTTTGTAGGGGACCAACTTTTCATCCTTTGTTTGGTATTCATCTGTGACTTGGCGGATGACTAGCTGTGAGTCTCCATATACTTGTAATTCTGTGATGTCCCATTGAACTGCTGTATTGAGACCTATGAGGAGTGCTTCATACTCGGCTATGTTGTTGGTGCAAGGGAATGCTAGCCGATATGACTTTGGAATGTAGTCATTCTGAGGTGTAACAAATAAGATGCCAGCTCCTGATCCATGCTGTGTGTAAGAACCGTCAAAGTACAACTTCCACATTATGGAGTTGGAAAGAGTGAAGAGATTCTCATCAGGAAAGTCTGCTACCATAGGATGTGTATCTTTCATAGGTGCTTCTGCTAGTTGATCCGCGAGGGCTTGTCCTTTAATTGCTTTACGATCTGTGTATTCAATGTCGAACTCACTAAGGATCATAACCCATTTAGCTAGTCGGCCTGTGAGAGCTGCTTTTGCTAGTAGATACTTCAGGGGATCAATCTTAGCTATCAGATTTGTGTGTTGGTTCAGCATGTAATGTCGCAACTTTTGGGAGGCAAACACTACTGCTAAACAAGCCCTTTCCATTGGTGAATAATTGAGCTCATATCCCACCAAGGTTCTACTGATATAGTAAATTGCGTGCTCTCTGCCTGAGTCATCATTTTGTGCTAGCAGGGCCCCTAGGGCCGAATTTGTAGTGGAGATGTACAATATCAAGGGTTTGTCCGCAACTGGTGGAACCAATACAGGAGGTGTAGCTAGATACTCCTTAAGTTGATCAAACGCTGCTTGACACCTGTTGTCCCATCGAAATGAGACATCCTTTCAGAGCAAGTGTTGAAAGGGTTGACATTTATCTGCTAGCTGTGAGATGAAACGCCTGATGGACTGCAACCTTCCTTGTAGGCTCCTTAATGCTTTTAGGTTCTTTGGTGGAGGCATCTCCACTATAGCTTTTACTTTTGCTGGATCTACTTCGATGCCTCTATGAGATACAATGTATCCCAATAGCTTCCCTGATGTGACACCGAATACACACTTCTTAGGATTGAGTCTTACTTGGTATTTTTCCAGCCTGTCAAAGATCTGCCCTAGGACTTGTATGTGATCCGCTCTAGAAGATTTAGCCAATATATCATCCACATAGTCTTCCATGATGTGATGAAAGAGGTCATGAAATATCACTGTCATTGCTCTCTGATAGGTTGCTCCTACATTCTTCAGACCAAACGGCATAACACACCAACAATAATTGCCCCAAGGATAAGTAAAGGTTGTTTTATGTTGGTCTTCTTCAGCTATTCTAATCTAGTTGTAGCCTGAGAATCCATCCATAAGAGAAAGCATCTCGTGACCTACTGTCAAGTCCACTATAATGTCAATGTTTGGTAGTGGAAAATCATCTTTGGGACATGCCTTGTTGAGATCTCTGAAATCATTACACATGCGGATGCGCCCATTAGGTTTAGACACAGGTACAATGTTTGAGACCCAATCTGAATAGTCAATAGGTCGTATGAACTTTGCGTCTAATAGCTTTTGTATTTCTACTTTCACTAGGAGAGCGATCTGTGGGTGCATCTTTCTCAACTTTTGCTTGACTGGTTTCACCTTGGGATCAACTGTGAGATAATGAACTACCAGCTTAGGGTCTAGCCCTGGCATATCTGCATAGGTCCATGCAAAGTTGATGGTTCGTTGCAAGAAGAAGTTGTTAAGATTTCTGTGCTCTGTATCAGATAATGATGCCGCTAGGAATGTTGTCTTTGGATTCTGTTCTGTACCTAGGTTGATCTCTGTAGAATCTTCCACTAGTAGAGTTGATTTCTCTTGGTACTTAGATGGTAAGGGAAGGTCAAATCCTCCATCCTCAGGTGCCACAGTTGGGTTTTCACCTTTGGATACGTCCTTTATTTTTACTATTTTATGATCAGGAGGTGCCACAGTGTGGTTTTCACCTAGAGATCTTTCTTTATTTGCACTTTTGCGACTAGAGGATTTGGCATTCTCACCAAAATAAGCCGTGGGCTCAAGTTCCATTACAAAACCTGCCTTGTGATCGCCAAAAGGGATACCTTCCCGAAGTCCCATGAACTCAGCGAGAGCTTCGTCATTCTGAAATACATCTATAAGGGGGGCCCCTTGTTGGTCCCAATCGATAAGTTCAGGGTAGACAAGCGTGACATTCTGGGTGCTGGTGGTGGAAGTTAAGGATACGGAGGATAGTGTAAAAATGGAGGATTCTGTGAATAGATTGGTCATGTGGAGGGAAGAGTCATCGATGATATCCTCTGTAGATGTCGAATCGGCGGGAAACTTGTCAGCTACCTCGTCGAGGATATACTCGATGTCTGAGGCGCGTGGTACCTTCTTACCAAATCCTAATCCTTTCTTGTCTAGCTTCTTTGTTACCACAATGGGCTCCATAGTGCCTTGATTCTATTTCCCAAGGCCACGCTTGCCTTTATAGCCCATGTTTTTCACTATCCTTAAGCCATTGCCATATTGCTTGACTGGTATCGTGACTGGTTCTTTCTCCTTGTAGAGCCAAGAAGAGATGTCCTCAATAGTTTCCTCTTCCAATAGCCGTCCATGTTGGAATTGGGTTAGGAATGTTGGGGGAGGAATGGTTGCTTTTTTGGTAACTTTAGCAATGGGTGGTTTGCCGTAAGATTTTGGAGATAAAGGCATCCACCCTACACAACAAGATTCGGAGATATCATAAGTGCCAAAGCCTATATCCCGAAAGCGAGCTGTGATTTTGGGGAGGGGTGTAGGCGCGCTAGTAGAGGCTTGCGTGAGAGTTTCAGGGTCAACATAGAGAGGGGACTCAAGGGCTTTGTCATTTTTAGGCACTTGGTTGCAATTCTTATAGCTTCCTTGCAAGACACGGCAAAATTCAAAAGGATTAGGATCGCCTGGGATAGTGATCTCCGTACCATTGTATGGGAATTTTAGGGACTGATGGTACGTGGAGGGGACAGCTTTCATTGCATGGATCCATGGGCGGCCCAGAATAATGTTGTAAGGCAGCTCAATATCAAGGACTTGACACCTAGTTTCAAGCATGACCGGGCCCAGTTGTATAGGCAAGTGAATAACACCTTCTGAACGGCGTTCTGCATCATCATACCCCTTGATTGTAATACTATGCTCAGTGTTGACGTGATCCTCAGAGTATCCCAATTGCTTTAGTAACTTTAAAGAATAGATGTTGAGACCAGCACCACCATCTATGAGGATGCGTTTGATTTTGCGCTTATGGATGAGCACTTCAATATGGAGGGCATCGTTGTGACAAGGATCGTGGGAGGGAAGGTCTTTCTCAGAGAAGACCACATTGTAAGGCGAAGCAATATTACCCACTATAGCTTGGAAGTCTGCGACTGCTATGTTGTTAGGAACGGATGACTCTTGGAGGGCTTTTTCTAGCACTACTCTATGTGCAGGTGATGACCGTAGAAGATCCAAAATAGAGATCTGTGCTGGTGTTCTTCCTAGATGTTCGACGAGACTATAATCAGACTGAACCGGAAGCCTAGGTGTAGGTGCATGGATGGTGACATGACCTCGACGAGTAGTAACAGCACAATCCGTAGATTTGCCTTTAATGGTGAGGGTAGACACTCGACTCTCTTCAAAAAGACCTACAATGGAATCGAAGGACGTGGAAGCGTGATTGATACCTTTACCTCTATCCTGAGGAGGAGGTGGACCATGATGAGGGAATGGTTCCTTGTACATATCGAGATCCTTGTTCGTGTGTTGCGCTGGTGATTCATTCTCAAAAGTGATTTGATTAGCTTCGATAAGGTTTTGGATGAGGTGCTTAAGATTCATGCAAGATGCTGTTCGATGACCTTTTCTCCTATGGAACTCACAATACTCATTGTCTCTGTAATGTGCAGTTTTGTAGACAGGTTCTCCATATGGGGGAGCATCAGGTAAGGTTATGAGCCCTTTCAGCAAAGCTTGCTGTAAGACTGATTCGATGGGCACTCCCAAAGGAGTAAATTGACGTCGCGGAGGGTAATCTTGTTGGGGCCGCTCTTGTTGTCGTTGTTGATTTTGATAAGGCTGCCTTTGTTGCTGTTGTTGTTGAAGTGGGTTTTGACTTGGTTTGGAGAGTTGCAGTGGTCTTTGCAACGTTTGGACATGCTTAGTATCGACCACCCCATCATTGACCACATTTTTGTTCTTGTTCCAATATTTTGGTTTATCGTTCGATTGTTGATGAGAAGAGTTATCTTTTGTCTCCTTGAAGATTTTGACCACACCCTTAGCAATGAGGGCCTTCTCTATGTTGATACCCTTGTATGTGATTTCATCGAAGGTTGTAGCACTAAGGATTTGCAAATGGAAACCTAACTCTTGGTTGAGGTTCTGTACAAATATGCTAACAAGCTGTTTCTCTAGAATCTTGAAAGGGAATTTACTAGCCATTTGTCTCCATCGTTGGAGGAAAGAAATGAAAGTCTCGCCATTTTTCTGTTTATTGTTGCATAGGTCCGTCATGGAAATCTCATGCTCTGCGTTGTAAGAAAAATGGGTGGCAAACTTCTCTGCTAGCTCGTTGAAAGACTTGATACCCGTAGGTAAGTGTGAGAACCATTCTATTGCTTGTCCTCCAAGACTGCGAGGAAAAAGACGCATAAGATATGTGTCATTGTGAGAGACCTCGAAGCAAGCAAGATAGAATTCCCTAAGATGGTCTTTTGGGTCTCCTTTTCCTTTGTACTTATCGAACTTTGGAATAGTGAAATTTTGAGGAAAAGGGATCATTGGTAATGACCGATCAAAAGGATAAGGGCACACTTCCTCCAAAGAGAAGGTCTTTTTGGTGTGGCCAAACGTAAGATCAGATAGTTATTGTTGCACCTCTGCAATCTTTAGTTCCATAGTCGTGGGAGGGGTTGGTAACGTCTCCTGTCGTCCAAAAAGCGGTTGGTGTTGCCCGTATGGAAGATTATAGTGTGAGCTATGCGCAGTGGTATTGTAAGGGTCGTAAGATTGATTGGGATTGTATGGATTGTATGATTGGTTCAGATTGGGTTGGAATTGGAGGCCTTGATTAGGCAGAGGTGGAGGTGGCGCTAGGTAAGAATGTTGGCTTTGCGATGGTTGAAGAAACGTATTGGGGGGAGGAAAGCTAAAGTGCGTTTGATTAGGTTGTGATGGTGGCACATAGCTTTGGGAAACCTGATGTTGGGAATGTTGAGAGTGTCTAGGCAATGTATGAAAGAAGTTGAGCGTGGATGAACGTTGTGGAGGAGGAACATAGGTAGAAGTGATTTGCGACGGTGGGGGTTGATTGAAGATGAGAGTAGAAGAATGTTGTGGTGGAGGAATATAGGTAGAAGTGATTTGCGACGGTTGGGGTTGCTTGAGGATGAGAGTAGAAGAATGTTGTGGTTGGGGCTGTGTGACTCCAATTGGTTGAGAGACATGCAGGTGTGATGATATAGGAGGTGGCATAGGTTGAGACCCTTGTTGCATGGCTACATACGTGTTCCCCGGATTGTAATTGGGTGGGAAACCTATGCGTGAGGGGGTAACCAAGATTCCGCTTGCGCTTGGGGTGGACACTTTAGGAGGTGTTTGCACATTGGATTGAGCTAAGGTGGCTTGCTTAGCTAACTCTGCTTGACGTTGGAGAGTTTCTTGTTGGTTTTGATAGATCTCCATAGGAGTCAAAAGTGGTGATATGGGCCTCTTCCCTGTTGGATTTTGGAAAAGGGGATTCCTATACTGCGAGCTTTGAGTAGGTAAGGGCGTAGTGACCGTGGACATGGTTTGCACCGCTTGTATGGTTTCTTGGGCGTTGTTGCTCTCCTTGAGAGTGGACACATCAAAATTTGGAGGTAACTTGGCACCTTGCTTTGCAAGCAAGCGAAAGAAATGATCCTGGTTCTCACTAAGGATTTTATCAAAGGCAGCTATAGCTCTAGGATCTTGTATAAATTCATCAAGATCTTGCCCATCTTCTTGAGAGGATTGACCTATTTCAAAGTGTCGCTCTTCTTGAGATGGGGGTTGATCTGTGACATAACCTTGTGGGACAAAATCCGGAGGTAAGCCTGTGGTATACTGCGGTGCATTTAGCAAAGGGGTTCTATCCTCATGAGGATTGCTTGGTTCATCTATGTGCGGCATGTTTAGAGAGCTGATTGGTCTTGCCGCGGGTGTACTAGGAGTCACTTTGGGAGTAACGTTGAGACGACCTGATTGTGGTGTGCGAGGGGGTGACTTGTGCTTCTTAGGGATAACTTGCCTAGACTTCATAGTTTGCTGTAGCCTAGCGGTGACCATGGGATATGCTTAGGACACAATGTAATGCTGGGAATCTGTGAGATGCTTTGAAAAAACAGACAAACTCTGATGCACAAAGTACTGGACCAAAGGCGCTATACTATTTGACCAAAGGCGCAGGACTGTGCTACCAAAAGCATGCTACTGTGGGCCAGAGGCGACGGACTGAGCTACCAATAGCGAGTTACTGCTATGCCAAAGGCGAGCTACAGTGACCAAAAGCGAGCTACTGTTATACCGAGGGCGCTAAAGTAGAGTGTTAGCCAAAGGCGAGGTACTGCTATACCAAAGGCGATCTACTGTATGGCCAAAAGCGAGCTGCTGTAATACCAAGGGCGCTGAAGTAGTGTCTGATGTTTTTCAAAGGCAAGATTTTTCTGTTTCTGATTGGATTGGTGTGGCAAGAGAAAACACAGCAAACAAGTGGTCAAAAAAGTCACAAGGACTGACACAACAGATAGTGTATGTTCAAGGCTCCAAACAAGCCCAATGTTTCCACAGGTCTAATACAGTTGCAATCAATAACAAGCACTTTTTATCCCTAGAGACAAGGTTTCATTGCAGTAGATCAGCTCACAGCTTAATACTCCGTCGATAAAAATATCATTCCATAAAGGTGTCGGATATTTAGTATCTTTGCGAGAGACGATAGGTAGGTATATCTCACCCTCCCCTTGGAAAGCTCAAGTAGGTCACAAGAGCTTTATGTCCGAGGGAATACTATCTCTTCTCAAGGGAGCCAATGGTGAGTGTCTTAAGGGTTTAAATTGATTTCCCTTGCACTGATGATTACCGCAATGTTCGGAGGTAGGTCGGGTAGTCTCTATCTAAATTGGTTCTTAGTGACTTTGAGGGACCAACGCCTTACGAGCAATGCGACAAGCTACTAAAAGCTTTAACCAATCCTACTAAGAGTTTCAAACACTTCGCTCAATGTGAAAATCGTTTCCACAAAGGGCTAGTACACCTCTTTTCAGTTTGGCATCACAAGGTAAGGCTGACGTCGGTTAGGACTTGGCTTTCGCCTTATCCCTTTTATATAGCGGTTCAAAGGAAAACTCCGCTTAGGGTCGTCCCTTTTGGATGAAGCGCAATCCAAAAGTAGGCCCTTCTAGAGGAAGTACAAAAAAATGTAAAATCAAGCACGTCACACAAAGGTTCAATTGTCCCGTTATAAGAAAAATAAGGTGCAACTAAGCTATGCACACACACGATTGTAGTTGTAAATTGTCCCTTATGAAATGAAGTGTTTGGCATTCATGTCCATTGTCCTTTAGAAAATTGAGGTGTTTTGTCCATACATGTCCATTGTCCCTTAAGAAAATCAGTATGTTCCTAAGACTTAGATTGCAAGGAAAGATTTGTTCAATTACTCCTTTTAAGCATGCAATGTGTTTCTAAGACTTAGTAAGGTAAAACAAAAGGGTCTTCAACGCTCGTCCTGCATAAATATGTTAAAAAACACCTCTTGGCTCTGTGTGAGTAATAAGAAGCTGCAGCAATTCCATTAGTTCCACCAAAATTTCACAAGTTAGCAAAAATAAATCAACTTTGACCAAAAGCGCTGAATAACATTACCAGAAGCGACCTACTGTGTTCCAGGAGCGCTGTAATGCAGACCAGAAGCGTCAGAGAATATAGCCAGTAGCGTTGAATAATAACCAGAAGCGCTTCACTGTTGTTCCAAGAGCGCTGCGATAAATACCAAAGGCGTGAAACGATAATACCAATAGCGCTTCACTGTATAACCGAAGGCGCGATAATATGTTGCCAAAAGTGTTGTTCTGTCTCAGATACAGAAAATATTAGTTTTGCTAACAATAACCAGGTCAAAATAACTGTTCATGGTGGACCTATTATCTAAACGATGATATCTGATAGATTCGGGTTGTGTAATCTGGAAAACTCAGCAAAATGGATCAGCCCAATAGATTAGCACAAAAAAAAGGATATTCCTAAATAAATCAGCTTAGGAGATATCAAAAAAGCAGGTTCTGAAAGACAAATATAACAGCTTGTCTGACAAAACGACAGATCTGAAATGAGAAATCACTGCAAAACCCCGAATGAAGTCAAAAACCTAATTTCAATCAAAAGCGCCTAATAACACGCCAGTAGCGCTTCTCTGTGTTACCGATAGCGCTTTTCTGTGCTACCAGAAGCGCGGCCGTGCTGCCAAGGGTGCTAAACTGTTCCTGCAAAAGCACTGTAATATACTGTCAGAAGCGCTGTGAAGTGCCGTACTGTGTCTTCAAAAAAAACAAATTTCTCAAAGAAACCAAGGGATTAGTGGGTCCCACCGGGCGTGCCAGAATGTGTATATGGAAAATCGATCTATTCTAAACTAAAAGAAACCAAAAAATCCAATAACATAAAGAAAATGAATCTAAGTAAAAGCCATGATAAATAATCAATGCAATAAAGACTTTTACCGAAATCTGTATTGTTTCCTTTGGATTGAATGTAGAATTGCTTAATGAAATTGCAAAGCCATAGCTGCAACAAGCAAGTGTAGTGCTCAAGAGATCAATGTCAAAAGATCGTAAGGTTGCTCAATCGACGCGTTGTATGCTCAAAGCGCTGTTAAGTATGCCTGAGAATACGATCGAAGAGAGAGACAATGAAGGAGATGAGGGGGGTTTATATAGATTTCATCAAAGATCGATCAACGGTCCAGATAATTCAGAAGAATTAATGGAGGAGATAAGTTGAGGAATGTGCAACGAATGAAAAGCAGACATGTGTCTTGCTTGCTTTTGCATGAGAGGAGTTATCAAGAATAGAAGAATGAGTTAACTGAAGAGATAAATCAATTAAAAGAATAAAGCAACCAGTTAAGTGATTTAAAACAAGAAGAAGGGATTTGCATGAGAATAGAAGATATTTTACTTTATTAAATATAGAAATATTTAATTGATGAGCAAGAAAGCTTGAGTTATATTAGAGATAACTCAAATTAGAAGAAAAAGCAATTTAAATAAATAATTGATTTATTTAAATTTAGAGAAGATATTTTTGGAAGAAGTAATTAAATAATTAGAATTATTTAATTTAGAAGATTTGAAAGCAAATTAAATAAATAAATTTATTTAATTGTTGTGCATGATTTTGGAAGAATAAATTTTTGATTTAATTAAATAATTTAAGAATTATTTAATTTTAGATAAGAGGGAATTTGTTGAATTAATTAAATAATTGGATATATTTAATTAATGTGGACTTAATTTTTGGAAAGAGGATAATGATTAAATTAAATAATTAAAAATTATTTAATTGTGGAAGAATATAGAGGAATTTGATTTAATTAATTAAATAAAGCGAATTTATTTAATTAATGTCGTAATTTTGTGATTTAGAAGAATTTGGTGAAAATTAATTAAATAATTAGATTATTTAATTAACGTTTGCAATGCAGGTGATTAGGAAGATTATGAAATGCAAGTAGCATGACAAGTTGGTCATTTTAGGGTGTCTACAATATTATGTCTATTTTTCTACTTCATGAATGAACTGCCCAGATCAAGTGGATGGGCATGGCAGAATGACAAACCTGTTGCAGTCCAGATAAGAGATTATTTACATGGGCTTGGGGATGCCAAAGCAAGAAATACAGCCCTATGGGGATACTTCAAAAACTTCCAAAGCACGATGCAAGCAAGAGAAAGAATTCCCCAGTCTCTTGTTGAAAAATACAAAGACTCAGTGTGCTTTATGGTGGACACTGATCAGTGCCTAATGGAGGCAGTAGAACCAAGAACTGTATGGATCATGCCCATGGGGTATGAAGTGGATGAACAAATAGTGGAGCTGCATGTTCAACACATGCTAAGTCAGCCCAAAGATCCAAAGGCAGAAAGGTTTGGAACCTTTGAGGAGCTGAGTGTAAAGATACATGTAGAACTCAGGGAACCTAAGATAAAGAGGAAGGTGAGAAAAGAAGTAGAGCATATTGCTCAAGGCCTAGGCATCTCAAAAGAGGCACTTGATGCCAGCCGGGAAAAGAGAAGAAAATCTAAGGAAGAAAAGAAAGAGGCAGAAAAGAAAAGCAAGAAAAGTGCTCCGGTGGAATCCTCAACCCGGACCAGATCATCTAAAGGATCCACACCTATCAAAACCAAAAGCTCAAAACTGGAAGTCCAAGGATCCGGTAAGAGATCCAAGACAAAAGCCTCAAGAGCTTATCAAAGCCAAAAGGATGAAGAAGAAACTGAGTCAGATGAGGGAGTGAAAGAAATAAAGAAATAGAAAAAGAAAGGATCCGGTAAACCCTCTTCTGGCCGAGACAAGGAAGAAATGACAGAAGAATTCTCTGAAAAGCCCACCCTGTCTCTAGACAGTGTAGTCAAATCAGTCACTGTGGATGGGAACCTTCAACCGGTGGCTGAATTCTATGATGACTACAATGAGGCAGATCAAAAGATCCTGCAGGAAGCTATAATAAGGTACTTGAACATCTACAATAAAGCTTTTATTGAGATTATCTCTAAAATCCCAAAGAGCCTAGAGATGGAACTAGAAATAAGAAAGAACAATGCCATGGCAAAAGACCTTGAGATCAGGGAACAAATAGCTATTCAGCTATATCCTTCAATTGATCACAAAACAATGAACATGATATTCAAGGACTGCAAGGATGAATTCAGAAGCAAAGCAAGGATGAATCAGCTTATGCTTGGTGAGACAGACAAAGTAGCCAAGGACACTGAAGAGATCCTCCGGAATACATACAAAAGGTTTAATATTCCTATTACAGAGGACTCAGGTGCAGAAACAGCTGCGGACTTGGAATCATCTGCTCCGGAAGAAGTGCCACTAGAACAGACTAACATCTCTTCTCCGGCTTCTCCTATAGTCTCTGGATCCCAAGAAGAAGAGAAATTATAGGAGAAAGAAGCAGCAGAAAAAGAAAAAGAGGCTGACAGCACCAAGGATGCAGAGAAAGAGAAAAATCCAACAGAGAAAACCACAACTGTAAGTGGTAAGAATGTGGAAGGAGATAAGACTCCTAAGGACAAAACTGCAGAAGAAAAGAAACATCTGTCTCCGGCAAGAGACACTGCACAAACTGTTCAAAAGTTTCTAAGCCAAGAAACTTTAGAGATTGATGAACCGGAGCTTCTAAAAGGCCCATTCGACTTTGACTCTCTCTCTCTGGTACAGACAATGAAGATAGCTTCATTTGCAAATGCTAAGGCAAATGAAAAACTCCTAAAGTCTCATATGGAAGACTGTGAGTTGATAGAGGCTGCTTCCGGAGTGCTTGAAAAGATTATGCCATCAATCCAGATAGATCCGACAGCCTCCTCTTCCGGTAATCTCAAAACCTTAGTCAGCAGTGTTGATACACATTTTGATTCTCTAGAAAAATCAGCTGAAGAAAAGGTCTGGAAGGAATTTTTGGATAAAAGATTTTCAGAAGTATTAGGATTAATCTCTAATGATAGGCGAAATATGAGTATTGGAATAAAGAGCTTAGAAAATGCTCTTAAGGATGGTGGTGATATTTACAAATTTTGTATCTCCTGGTCAAAGGCAACAGTAGAAATTGATAAGAAAATAAAAGCGGAACAGGACAAACTACAAAGTTTGTCTCAAAGTTTTGATCCTCTCTCTTCCTCCATAGTAAATCAAGAATGTCAAACTATTGCAATCACAAATGTAATAAAGAACTTTGAGAAGGAAAGGAAGAATATCACTAACCGGATGGGAGAACTTAGAAGGATTATAATCCCTAAGTTAGAAACTATGCATGAGGCCATCAGTGATGCTCAGACTACCGCCCAAACAAATGATCCGACAGATCTCAAGAGGGCAGAAGCTTTTGCATTTTTGTTGAGTGGTCACATTTCAATTTTGGATAGAATGAAGCAAAGTTGGGCTACAGAACTGATCCAACTGAAGACATCTTTTGCAGACATTCTTCAGTTTATGTGAGTATGTAAATATGCGGCTATATAGAGAAATTTTTTGAAAATTTTGGTGTGCGGACCCTACCCTTTGCCATTGATGTCAAAGGGGGAGTGAGGAGCAGTGAAAAATGAGGAATCCAACTAAGGGGGAGTTCCGAAAATTGTATATAAAGATAGAGCATCAGCAAAGGGGGAGCATAGTGTAAACACTTAGTCATTTTTCACTAAGTATTGCCATCAATGCCAAAGGGGGAGATTGTTGGCAAGAGACACTATATGGATTCATGGTTGTTGTCATTGATGGCAACAAAGGTCATCCCACATATCCGCAAGTCATGGTGTGCCTCTACCGGAAGTCAGAATGAAGAACTGTTGTGGTCCGGTGAACAAGAACAGAGCATGTGGCAAGGTCTGACAGATTGGTCTGGACCTCTCAGAGGAAGTGTCTTGGTGCAGTGCAGATTTGGGGAAGTCAAGAGGACTACCTTGAGTAGTATATTCCAAGGATTTAGCCTCCGATGATGGACAAAGAAAAAGATATGAATAGCTGAGTATCGGATTCCTGAAAGACAGTGAAAACAGAGGAAGAACTGACTGACTGAGCATCAGAATATTTTTCGGATGTGTTACTGTTGATGGTAAAGGTTGTGAAGGCATGAATCATGTTTGGCCGACATGATTAATGATATCTACAAGTATATGCTTGATCCGCATTGCTTGGTGAGCAAGGATTCAGCCGACAGAACAGAGTTTGTAAGAAACTAGACTGTTCCGGATGCCGACTAGAAAGGTGATGAAATTACTTGTGCGGATATATATAGAGGATGGATTTAGTTGTGAAAAGAGCGATTGTGTGATGGTATATACGAATAAGTGCAGAGCAGAGCAGAAGTAGTAAGAAAGATCCGGTATGTGAAAAGATAGCAGAATAAAGAACAGAGGAAAGATGAAGTGCAGCAGATCAGTATACTGAGCCTAACCGGAACTGAACCCCAGCATATGTAGGTGCTTCCAATCAGTTCAAGTATTATATAACATTCTTTGTAGACAGTGTGTCTCTTTGTAGGCAGTGTGCCTCTTGTGAGCAGTGTGCTCGGGCAATGAGCCCTAATTGGCAAGTGCCATTTTTGTAACTCCTTATTCTTCTAACAGAGAATAATCTTTGGGTTAATCACCCCGTGGTTTTCTCCCTTAACCGGGTTTCCACGTCAAAAATACTGTGTCATGTGTTTCTCATTTCATGATAATGTTTGTTTGTTTAATTCAATGTTGCTTTGATTAATAAGAAAGTTCAGAAGAAGAAATAATTAGGATAACTGATTCACCCCCCCCTCTCAGTTATCAACAGGGTTTAGCATTTATTATTTATGGTTTAGTGTTAATGGTTTAAGGTTTAGGGTTTAGGGTTTAGGGTTTAGAGTTCAGGTTTCAGAGTTTAGGGTTTATGGTTTAGTGTTTAGGGTTAATGGTTTAGGGTTGACAATTCATGGTTGAGGGTTTAGGATTCACGGTTTAGGGTTTAGGGTTTTTGTTTAGGGTTTAGGGTTTAGGGTTTAGGGTTTAGAGATTAGGGTTTAGGGTTTAGGGTTAAGGGTTTAGGGTTTCAGGTTTGGAGTTTAGGTTTTAGGTTTAGGGTTTAGGGTTTAGGGTTTAGTGTTTAGGTTTTATAGGTTACAGTTTAGGGTTTCGGGTTTAGCGTTTAGGGTTTAGGGTTTATGGCTTATGGTTTAGGGTTTAGTGTTTATGGTTTAGTGTTTAGGGTTTAGGTTTTAGGTTTTAAAGTTTAGGGTTTGGGGTTTAGTGTTTAGGGTTTATGGTTTAGGGTTTGGGGTTTGTGGTTTAGGGTGTAGGGTTTTAGGGTTAATGGTTTAGGGCTTATGGTTTAGCACTTATGGTTTAGGGTTAATTGCTTAGGGTTTAGGGTTTAGGGTTTAGGGTTTTAGATCTTAGGGTTTAGGGTTTACGGTTTTAGGGTTTAGGGTTTAGGGTTTATGGTTTAGGGCCTATGGTTTAGGGCTTATGGTTTTGAACTTATGGTTTAGGGTTTAGGGTTTAGGGTTTAGGGTTTAGGGTTTATTGTTTAGTGTTTAGGGTTTAGGGTTTAGGGTTTAGGTTTTAGGGTTTATGGGTTATGGTTTATGGTATAGGGTTTACATTTTATGGTTTAGGGTTTAGGGTTTAGGGTTTAGTGTTTATGGTTTATGGTTTATGGTTTAGGGTTTATGGTTTATGGTTTAGGGTTTAGTGTTTAGGGTTTAGGATTTAGGATTTTAGGTTTAGGGTTTATGGTTTATGGTTTAGTGTTTAGGGTTTATGGTTTAGGGTTTAGTGTTTAGGGTTTAGTGTTTAGGGTTTAGGGTTTAGGATTTCGTGTTTAGGGTTTAGGGTTTATCGTTTAGGGTTTAGGGTTTAGGTTTTAGGGTTTATGTTATAGGGTTTAGGGTTTATGGTTTAAGATTTATGGTTTATGGTTTTATGGTTTATGGTTTATGATTTATGGTTTATGGTTTATTGTTTATGGTTTATGGTTTATGGCTTAGGGTTTATGGTTTAGGGTTTAGGTTTAGGGTTTAGGGTTTTAGGGCTTATGGTTAAGCACTTATGGTTTAGGGTTTAGGATTTATGGTTTAGGGTTTAGGGTTAAGGGTTTAGGGTTTAGTGTTTAGGGTTTTAGAGTTTTAGGTTTTAGGGTTTATGGTTTAGGGTTTATGTTTTAGGGCTTATGGTTTAGGGCTAATGGTTTAGCGCTTATGGTTTAGGGTTTGGGGTTTAGGGTTTATAGTTTACGGTTTAGGGTTCAGGGTTTAGGTTTTAGGGTTTAGGGTTTTTTGGGTGTAGGGTTTAGGTTTTAGGGTTTATTGTTTAGGATTTTATGGTTTATGGTTTAGCATTTAGGGTTTAAGGTTTTTATTTTAGGGTTTACAATTTAGGGTTTAGGGTTTGTGGTTTGTGGTTTATTGTTTTAGGCTTTACGGTTTAGGGTTTAGGGTTTATAGTCTAGAGTTTAGGGTTTAGGGTTTAGAGTTTAGGGCTTAGGGTTTAGGATTTAGGGTTTATGGTTTAGGGGTTAGATTTTAGGGATTAGGGTGTAGGGTTTAGGGTTTGGGGTTTATTGTTTAGCATTTAGGGTTTAGGGTTTGGGATTCAGATTTTAGGTTTTAGGGTTTAGGGTTTAGGATTTAGAGTTTAGGGATTATGGTTTAGGGTTTATGGGTTACGGTTTAGGGTTTAGGATTTAGGGTTTAGGGATTATGGTTTATGGTTTATGGTTTAGGGTTTATGATTTATAGTTTAGGGTTTAAGGTTTAGGGTTCATGGTTTATGGTTTAGGGTTTTAGGGTTTACGGGTTTATTGTTTATGGTTTATGTGTTAAGGTTTATGGTTTAGTGTTTATGGTTTAGGGTTTTTGGTTTACAGTTTAGGGTTTAGGGTTTATGGTTTAGGGTTAAGGGTTTAGTGTTTAGGATTTAGGGTTTAGAGTTTAGTGTATATGGTTTGTGTTTTAGGGTTTAGGGTTTAGGGCTTACAGTTTAGGGTTTATGGTTTATGGTTTAATGTTTAGGGTTTAGGCTTTAGGGTTTAGCGTTTATGGTTCAGGGTTGATGGTTTATGGTTTAGAGTTTAGGGTTTAGGGTTTAGGGTTTAGGGTTTAGGGTGTAGGGTTTATCGTTTATGGTTTAGGATTTAGGGTTTAGGGTTTAGGGTTTAGGGTTCAGGGGTTAGGGTTTAGGGATTAGGGTTTAGGGTTTCAGGTTTAGGTTTTAGGGATTAGGGATTAAGGTTTGGGGTTTAGTGTTTAGGGTTTAGGGTTTATTGTTTAAGATTTATGGTTTATTGTTTAGGGTTTAGGGTTTAGGGTTTATGTTTTAGAGTTTAGGGTTTAGGGTTTAGGGTTTAGGTTTTAGGCTTGCTAGTTTTACAATTTATGGTTTAGGGTTTTAATGTTTAGGATATACAATTTACGGTTTAGGGTTTTAATGTTTAGGATATAGAATTTATAGTTTAGTGTTTAGGGTTTAGGGTTTATGGTTTATGGTTAGGTGTTTATGGTTTATGGTTTATGGTTTAGGGTTTAGGGTTTAGTGTTTAGGGTATAGGGTTTTAATGTTTAGGATATACAATTTACGGTTTAGGGTTTTAATGTTTAGGATAGATAATTTACGGTTTAGGGTTTAGGGTTTTAATGTTTAGGATATACAATTTATGGTTTAGGGTTTAGGGTGTAGGGTTAATGGTTAATGGTTTATGGTTTAGGGTTTATGATTTAGTGTTTATGGTTTAGGGTTTAGGGTATGGGGTTTAGTGTTTAGGGTTTAGGGTTTAGGGTTTTGGGTTTATTGTTTAGGGTTTACAGTTTATAGTTTAGGGTATAGGGTTTTGGGTTTAGGGTTTATGGTTTAAGGTTTAGAGTTTATGGTTTAGAGTTTATGGTTTAGGGTTTAGGGTTTAGGGTTTAGGGGTTAGGGGTTAGGGTTTAGGGTCTAGCATTTAAGGTTTAGGGTTTAGGGTTTATGGTTTATTTTTTATTGTTTAGGGTTTAGAGTTTATGGTTTATGGTTTAGGGTATAGGGTTTACTGTTTATCGTTTATGGTTTATGGTTTAGGGTTTAGGGTTTAGGGTTTAGGGTTTAGGGTTTAGGGTTTTAGGTTTTAGTGTTTAGGGTTTAGTGTTTAGGGTTTAGGGTTTGGGGTTGAGGGTTTTGGGTTTAGAGTTTAGGGTTTAGGGTTTTTGGTTTATGGATTATGGTTTAGGGTTTAGGGTTTAGGGTTGAGGATTTAGGGTATAGGGTTAAGGGTTTATGGTTTAGGGTTTAGGGTTTAGGGTTTAGAGTTTAGGGTTTAGGGTGTAGGGTTTAGGGTTTAGGGTTAATGGTTTAGGGTTTAGGGATTATGGTTTAGTGTTTAGGGTTTATGATTTATGGTTTAGGGATTGGGTTTGAGGGTTTAGGGATTATTGTTTAGGGTTTAGGGTTTATGGTTTATGGTTTAGAGTTTAGGGTTTAGGTTTTATGGTTTATGGTTTATGGTTTAATGTTTAGGGTTTAGGGTTTAGGGTTTAGCATTGATGGTTTGGGGTTTAGGGTTTATGGTTTATGGTTTATGGTTTATGGTTTAGGGATTAGGTTTTATGGTTTTGGGTTTAAGGTTTAGGGTTTAGGGTTTAGGGTTTGGCGTTTAGGGTTTGGCATTTAGGTTTAAGGTTTTAGGGATTAGTAATTAGGGTTTAGGGTTTAGCGTTGATGGTTTTGTTGATAACTGAGAGGGGGGTTGAATCAGTTATCCTTAATTTGCTTATAATTCAAACACTTAAATCCACTTCGTTAATCAATAGCATAGCAATTAATCATTCATGGAAGCATAAGGCATAAACACCAGAGTAGATACACATCAACACATGAGACACCAAGATTTTGATGTGGAAAACCTAGTTAAGGGAAAAACCATGGGGTGATTAACCCAAGGATTATTCTCTGTTAGAAGAATAAGAAAAATAGATGGCACATGCCAATTAGGGCTCACTGCCTGAGCACACTACTCACAAGGAGGCACATTACCTACAAGAGACACACTATCTACAAGATAACAAGTATTACAAACTTGAACTGGAGATTGACATCTTTACCGTGCCTGGATTAGTTCCATTTGAGCCCAAAAATGCCTGCTCTGCCTTTCGCACTTCTCTTCGCTATATCACTATCATCACCGCAAGACACACTTCAAAATGAATTCACAAACCCTTATTTATACAAGGCATCGACTTAGGAACAATCATCTAAGTCGGTAAACATCTACAAGATCATTTGCAAGATGTGTAATACATTCGATCGGCTTGTCTCAGGAAGAACACCAATATCCATGGTTATTCTTCAAATGCAAACTCTAACTTCAATGCGGACCACCAATAAGAATTTTACATGATCCAAAGATCACCAAAACCTTTCCTGAGTCATCAAGAACATCTGCACTATATCAGCTTACTGGAATTCTTCTGTTCTTCATCTGGAACTTCAAGAACATAGTCTGTCCTCACTGTCATGATGAAAAAGGTTCTTCCGGACCTCCAAATCATTCACAAATCTAGTTGTCACTTCACACTAACTTCTTAAACACTCCTTCCAATCCACAAAATGAGACAATGTAATTCCGGATCTCACCGGACCAATCTATGACACTCTGTTTCCACTGAACACCTGCCAGAACCGGTTCTACACAAACAACCATAACTTCTTCAGATCTTTATGCGGACCTCTGAAATCTTAACTGGAACATCTCAAGACTCATATCTACAAACCCTTTAATCCGTATCCTTTGATTCTCAACCCATTGAGTGTTTTTTCCTTCTTCTTATCACTGTTCTTCACTGTTCCTGATTGAGACTAATTTTCTCAATATCCTCAGCACATAGCTCATCCAATCCTTCTTATCAATGCAATATGAGTATGTTGACATCAATGACAACACTAGTTAACCTCATACTTGCAACAATCTCCCCTTGTCATTGATGGCAACATATGATGTGAAAAAGCATCAAGACAAGAACTTCTCCTTTCTATCGCAGCTCCCCCTATCAGCAACAACTCTTCACCTGTCTTCTCTTCCTTTACTGCTCCCCCTTTGATCATCAACCACTTGTTTTTCACATGTCTTCTCTCCCCCTTTGACATCAATGGCAAAGGGCTCATACTTGCAATTCTAACACATCAGAATCATACTAGCTGCTCCCCCTTAGTAGCAGCTCCCCATCATTAATCTGGATCACAAGATATGATTGTGATATCCACCGGACTGATGCACATCAGTGCATCCTAGTTCATCACCAGAGGGGCCATGACCCCTAACTTCTCCCTGAGATACTCAAAAGAGTCCTTGGGAAGAGGTTTAGTAAAAATATCTGCAAGCTGATCCTTGGAGGGCACATACTCCAATCTGACTTCACCCTTGTTCACTTGTTCTCTCAAAAAGTGAAATTTGATAGATATATGCTTGGTCTTAGAATGCAATACCGGATTCTTAGAAATATTTATTGCACTTGAATTGTCACAGAAAATTGTGATAGGCTTCTCATATTCTACTTGAATATCTCTTAGCATTTGCTTCATCCACAAAAGTTGAGTGCAACTACCTGCTGCTGCAATGTATTCTACTTCTGTTGTAGACAGGGATATTGCTTCTTGTTTCTTGCTTAGCCAAGAAACCAACCTTTTTCCCAAAAAGAATGCTCCTCCACTTGTACTCTTCCTATCATCCACATCTCTTGCCCAATCTGCATCTGTATATGCATGAAGAGAAAAGTCATGATCTCTGGGATACCATAGGCCATACTCAACTATTCCTTTCAAGTACCTAAAAATTCTTTTGATTGCCATGACATGAGATTCTCTGGGATCAGCCTGGAATCTCGCCACAAGACCAACAGCCTGCATTATATCTGGTCTAGTCTGAGTGAGATACAGTAATCCACCAATCATTGATCTGTACTTTGTCTGATCTGTCTTAGGAGAGTCATCATCTTTGCTCAACTTACATCCGGTAGCCATGGGAGTGTTCATTGGCTTTGAATCTTCCATTCCAAATTTCTTCAATAGTTCTTTCACATATTTGGTCTGAGAGATAAAGATTCCTTTCTCTGTCTAAGTAATTTGCAGACCCAAGAAGAAATTCATTTCACCAAGCATTGACATTTCAAACTCACTTTTCATTTGGTTTGCGAAGGTTTTACACATACTGTCTCTTCCTCCAAAGATCATATCATCAACAAATACTTCAACAATCAAGATGTTTTCATGATCAATTTGGAAATATAGGTTACTATTAGCAGTACCTTTGTTGAAACCAATCTTCAAATGATGTTTGTCCAGCCTCTCATACGATGCTCTTAGGGCTTGCTTTAGACCATACAGTGCCTTCTTTAATTTGCAGACCATATCACCATGCTCAGATAACTGAAATCCATCCGGTTGTTTAATGTACACCTCTTCTTCTAGGTCACCATTCAGGAAAGCAGATTTGACATCCATCTGATACACTTTGAAATCTTTGAAGGAAGTAAATGCAAGAAATAGTCTGACTGCTTCAATTCTTGCCACCAGAGCAAAGGTTTCCTCAAAATCAATCCCTTCTATTTGAGAGTAGCCTTTGCAGACTAATCTGGCCTTATTTTTTATTACTTCACCAACTTCATTTAGTTTGTTCCGGAAGACCCATTTGGTTCCAATCACATTCTTGTTTATAGGTCTAGAGACAAGATCCCAAGTGTGATTTTTCTCAATTTGCATTAATTCTTCTTCCATTGCTTTTGTCCAATTTTCATCATTGCATGCCTCATTTATTGTCTTAGGTTCAATCTTTAAAATCAGACAACATTCATCTAAATTTTGAGCAACATTCCTTCTAGTTTGCACACCTTTGCTTTTGTCACCTATGATCTGATCTTCAGAGTGGTTCAGTCTTACATACCTTGAATTTTGGGAGTTTCTTGCACTTCTGCTTCTTGATCATGCTCATTCAGACCTGTCTCTTCTTCCTGATTTACCAGATCAGTTTGAATCTGACTTTCAGGAGAGGATGGAGCTCCTTGAACCAGAACATCATTCTGATCATCTTCATCATACTCATAAAATCTTGAGGGCTTCTCAACACATTCATCAACCTTCACATTTGTACTTTCTATCATCTTTCTTAGTCTCTTATTGTAACACCGGTATGCTTTGCTTTGAGTGGAGTAACCCAAGAAAATTCCTTCATCACTTCTAGCATCAAACTTTCCTAGATCTTCATCTCTTTTAATGTAACACTTGCTACCAAATACTCTAAAATATCTTACCGTAGGAGTGATGCCAAACCAAAGTTCATAAGGAGTCTTACCGATATTGCTTCTGATTTGAACTTGATTGAGAGTGTAGACTGCAGTGCTGATAGCTTCTTTCCAAAACATTTGGGGAACATTTGCTTCCATCATCATTGTCTTGGATGCTTCCTGGATCGTCCGGTTCTTTCTCTCAACTACTCCATTCTGTTGTGGAGTCCTAGGAGCAGATAACTGTCTCTTTATACCATGCTTCTCACAAAAATCTATGAATTCTCCAGATGTGAATTCACCACCTCTATCAGACCTCAGACATTTTAGTTTTAATCCAGTTTGATTCTCTACCATAGCCTTGAAGATTTTGAACTTCTCAAACGCTTCTGATTTCTCTTTCAAAAAGGTGACCCACATCATCTGGGAATGGTCAGCAATTAGTAACATGAAGTATCTATCACCTTGCATACTCTTGATTCTTGTCGAACCACATAGATCAGTATGAACTAACTCCAATAATCTGGTAGAGGACTGATCCTTGCTTTTGAATGAAACTCTGCTCTATTTACCTAACTGACATTCTTTGCACATATTGTTTGTAGGTTTTACCAACTTTGGAAGATCTCTTATAGCCTGAGTATTGCTTATCTTGATGATGTTATCAAAATTTACATGACACATCCTTTAATGCCATAACCAACTCTGATCAACTTGAACAAACAGACAACTTTTATTAGTACCAACTAGATGGAAGATATGACCTTTTGTTTGAGTACCGGATGCAATCTCAGTTCTGGAGCTTTCAAATATCTTGCATCTTCCATTCTTGAATCGGAGATCATAGCCTTTGTCCACCAACTGACCAACACTAAGAAGATTGTGCTTCAATCCTTCAACATACAGTACATTACCAGTTTTGTTCTTTCCATCAAAAGAGATAGTTCCCCTACCTCTGATTCTACCAGCTGAATTGTCACCAAACTTTACCATTCCTCCTTCATACCTTTCCAAATCTAAGAGCTTGTTCTTATCACCTGTCATATGGTGAGAGCATCCACTATCAATAACCCAATCATCCTTTTCTTCAACTTGGGCAGCCAAAGCTCTTTCTATAACCTTATGATTGATAGATTCAGGGAATATTGGATCTTCTTCCTTGATGGCAATGAACATCCATTCATTTTCGGATTTGTCTCCAATCTCTGATTCATCATCTGTTACTCCTTCATTATCAGCTTCTTCATGAACATAATAACAATTCTTTTGGAACCTTTGTCTGTTAGAATTTGATCTTGTGGATCTTTCTGGACATCTTGAGGCAAAGTGACCAATCTTATTGCAGTTGAAGCACTTAAAGGGTAATTTTCCTTCATACTTACTGGATCCTCTTGGCAGTCCTTTTGCAATGAGGGCTTCAAGTTGAGCTGTTTCTGCTTCTTCCTCTTCCATGTCTTTTCTTGCTTGATCATACCATGACAACTTCCTTGAAGAGTTTTCTCCTAGATCAAATCTTTGTTTGCCTTTCACATAGGCACTGGCTTTGAATGCAGATTCAGTCTTGGGGGGATCATCTCCAAACTCAGTCATTTCAAATGCAGCTAGTTTGCCAGCCAATTGTTCTCTTGTGACAGTTGTATGGGCTCTGAATTCATCAATGGCAGCAACCTTGATTTTGTAGGCAGCAAGAAGGGATCTGAGAATTTTGTAAACAATCTCATTTTCATCCAAAACTCCACCAGCATTCCTAATTCCACACACCAACTCATTTACTCTTGGCATAAAGGTAGTGATATTTTCATCATCTCTCATCTTCAATCTTTCAAATTTCCCTTTGAGACTCTGCAACCTTGCACTCTTAACAAACTCATCTCCTTCATGCAGAAGTTCCAGTTTAATCTAGATCTCATAGGCAGTTGGTAGGTCAATAACATTTGAGAGCTCTGAGTCGGTTAATGCACTTAGAAGAGCCTCTTTAGTCCATAGATTGTTTTCAGCATCTGTGATTTCATTTAGAGTTGTCAGACCACCCTGTGGAGGTGTATATGCTTTTGTGACCATGGACAAGTACGCCTTTCCCATACATTCCAAGTGACATTTCATGCGGCCTTTCCAAAGAGTTAAGTTGGTTCCATCAAACTTCAGACTGTCCTTGTATGACGACATCCTGGATCTCCTCAAGTGGTTAAGCTCCTTTTAGAGGAACTTGGCTCTGATACCAATTGTTGATAACTGAGAGGGGGGGTGAATCAGTTATCCTTAATTTGCTTACAATTCAAACACTTAAATCCACTTCGTTAATCAATAGCATAGCAATTAATCATTCATGGAAGCATAAGGCATAAACACCAGAGCAGATACACATCAACACATGAGACACCAAGATTTTGACGTGGAAAACCCGGTTAAGGGAAAAACCATGGGGTGATTAACCCAAGGATTATTCTCTGTTAGAAGAATAAAAAAATAGATGGCACATGCCAATTAGGGCTCACTGCCCGAGCACACTGCTCACAAGGAGGCACACTGCCTACAAGAGACACACTGTCTACAAGATAACAAGTATTACAAACTTGAATTGGAGATTGACATCTTACCATGCCTGGATCAGTTCCATTTGAGCCCAAAAATGCCTGCTCTGCCTTTCGCACTTCTCTTCGCTATATCACTCTCATCACTGCAAGACACTCTTCAAAATGAATTCACAAACCCTTATTTATACAAGGCATCAACTTAGGAACAATCATCTAAGTCGGCAAACATCTACAAGATCATTCGCAAGACGTGTAATACATCTAGTCGGCCTGTCTCAGGAAGAACACCAATATCTGTGGTTATTCTTCAAATGCAAACTCTAACTTCAATGCGGACCGCCAATAAGAATTGTACACGATCCAAAGATCACCAAAACCTTTCCTGAGTCATCAAGAACATCTGCACTATATCAACTTACTGGAATTCTTCTGATCTTCATCCGGAACTTCAAGAACACAGTCTGTCCTCACTGTCATGATGAAAAAGGTTCTTCCGGACCTCCAAATCATTCACAAATCTAGTTGTCACTTCACACTGACTTCTTAAACACTCCTTCCAATCCGCAGAATGAGATAATGTAATTCTGGATCTCACAGGACCAATCTGTGACACTCTATTTCCACTGAACACCTACCGAAACCAGTTCTACACAAACAACCATAACTTCTTCAGATCTTTATACGGACCTCTGAAATCTTAACTGGAACATCTCAAGAGTCATATCTACAAACCCTTTAATCCACATCCTCTGATTCTCAACCCATTGAGTGGTTTTGCCTTCTTCTTATCACTGTTCTTCACTGTTCTTGATTGAGACTAATTTTCTCAATATCCTCAGCACACAGCTCATCCAATCCTTCTTATCAATGCAATATGAGTATGTTGACATCAATGACAACACTGGTTAACCTCATACTTGCAACAGGTTTAGGGTTTAGGGTTTAGGGTTTATCATTTATGGTTTATGGTTTAGGGTTTAGGGGTTAGGTTTTAGGGTTTTGGGTTTAAGGTTTAGGGTTTAGGGTTTGGGATTTAGGTTTTAGGTTTTAGGGATTAGTAATTAGGGTTTAGGGTTTAGGGTTTAGGTTTTAGGGATTAGGGTTTAGGGTTTAGGGTTTAGGGTTTAGGAATTATGGGTTATAGTTTAGGGCTGAGGGTTTAGGGTTTATGGTTTATTGTTTAGGGTTTATGGTTTATTGTTTAGGGTTTAGGGTTTAGGGTTTATAGATTATGGTTCAGGGTTTAGGGTTTAGGGTTTAGTGTTTATGGTTTAGGGTTTAGGGTTTAGGGTTGAGGATGTAGGGTTTATGGTTTATGGTTTATGGTTTAGGATTTACGGTTTAGTGTTTAGGGTTTAATGTTTAGGGTTAATGGTTTAGGGTTTAGGGTTTAGGGTTTAAGGTTTAAGGTTTAGGGTTTACGGATTATGGTTTAGTGTTTAGATTTTAGGGTTTATGGTTTATGGTTTATGGGTTACAGTTTAGGGTTTAGGGCTTATTGTTTAGGATTTAGGGTTTAGGGTTTCATGATATGGGGTTTTTTGTTTAGGGTTTAAGTTTTAGGGTATAGGGTTTATGGTTTATGGTTTATGGTTTATGGTTTAGGATTTGCAGTTTAGGGTTTAGGGTTTAGGTTTTAGGTTTTATGGTTTAGGGTTTAGGGTTTAGTGTTTAGGGTTTCGGGTTTAGGGTTTAGGTTTTACTGTCTATGGTTAATGATTTAGGGTTTGGGGTTTATTGTTTAGGGTTTAGGGTTTAAGTTTTAGGGTTTAGGTATTTGGATTTTTGGTTTATGGTTTTGGGTTTAGGGTTTATGGTTTAGAGCTTAGTGTTTAGGGTTTATGGTTTATCGTTTAGGGTTTAGGGTTTAGGGTTTAGCACTTATGGTTTAGGGTTTAGTTTTTAGGGTTTAGAGTTTAAGGTTTAAAGTTTAGGGGATAGTGTTTAGGGTTTAGGGTTTAGTGTTTAAAGTTTAGGGTTCAGTGTTCAAGGTTCAGGGTTCAGGGTTTAGGGTTTAGGGTTTAGGGTTTAGGGTTTAGAGTTTAGGGTTTAGGGTTTAGGCGTTAGGGTTTAGGGTTTAGGTTTTTGGGCTTAGGGTTTAGGGTTTAGGGTTTATGGATTACGGTTTAGGGTTTAGGGTTTAGTGTTTATGGTTTAAGGGTTAGGGTTTAGGGTTTACAGTTTAGGGTTGATGGTTTATGGTTTATAGTATAGGGTTTAGAGTTTACAGTTTAGGGTTTATGGTTTAGGGTTAATGGTTTATCGTTTAGGGTTAATGGTTTAAGGTTTAGGGTTTATGGTTTAGGGATTAGGGTTTAGGATGTAGGGTTGATGGATTATAGTTTAGGGTTTAGGGTTAATGGTTTATAGTTTAGGGTTTATGCTTTATGGTTTAGGGTTTAGGGTTTAGGGTTTAGGGTGTATGGTTTAGGGATTAAGGTTTAGGGTTTATGGATTAGGGTTTAGGGTTTAGGGTTTATGGATTAGGGTTTGGAGTTTAGGTTTTGGGTTTAGGGTTTAGGGTTTAGTGATCACAGTTTAGGGTTTAGGAATTAGGTTTTATAAGTTACAGTTTAGGGTTTAGGGTTTATGTTTAATGGTTTAGGGTTTAGGGTTTATGGATAAGGGTTTAGGGTTTAGGGTTTAGAGTTTAGTGTTTATTGTTTAGGGTTTAGGGTTTAGTGTTTATGGTTTAAGGACTACGGTTTAGGGTTTATAGTTTAGGGTTGATGGTTTATGGTTTATGGTATAGGGTTTAGAGTTTACAGTTTAGCGTGTATGGTTTATGGTTTAGGGTTAATGGTTTAAGGTTTAGGGTTTAGGGTTTAGGGTTTAGGGTTTAGGGTTTATGGTTTAGGGTTCATGGTTTAGGTTTAGGGTTTAGGGTTTAGGGTTTATTTTTTAGGGTTTAGGGTTTATGATTTATTGTTTAGAGTTTATGGTTAATGGTTTAGGGTTTAGGCTTTATGGTTTAGGGTTTGGGGTTTAGGGTTTAGGGTTTAGGGTTAATGGTTTAAGGTTTAGGGTTTAGGGTTTATGGTTTAGGGTTCATTGATTAGGGTTTAGGGTTTATTGTTTATGGTTTATGGTTTAGGGTTTAGGGTTAATGGTTTAGGGTTGATGTTTTAGGGTTTAGGGTTTAGGGATTAGGGTTTAGGGTTTAGCGTTAAGAGTTTAGGGTTTAGCATTTAGGGTTTAGGGTTTGGAGTTTAGGTTTAGGGTTTAGGGTTTAGGTTTTATAGGTTACGGTTTAGGATTTAGGGTTTATGGTTTAGTTTTTAGTTTTTAGGGTTTATGGTTTATGGTTTATGGTTTAGTGTTTAGGGTTTAGGGTTTAGGTTTTAGGTTTTAGGTTTTAGGGTTTAGGGTTTAGTGTTTAGGGTTTATGGTTTACGGTTAATGGTTTAGGGTTTAGGGTGTTGGCAAGGGACACTATATGGATTCATGATTGTTGTCATTGATGGCAACAAAGTTCATTCCACACATCCGCAGGACATGGTGTGTCTATACAGGAAGTCAGAGTGAAGAATGTTGTGGTTCGGTAAGCAAGAATAGAGCATGTGGCGAGGTCCGACAGTCAGGTCCGGATCTCTCAGAGGAAGTATCTTGGTGAAGTGTGGATTTGGGGAAGTCAAGAGGACTACCTTGACTGATAGATTCTAAGGATTTAGCCTCCGGTGGTAGATGAAGAAAAATATATGAATACTTGAGTATCAGGTTCCTGATTGGCAGTGTGGACAAAGGAAGAACTGACTGGCAGAACATCAGACATCATTTCGGATGTGTTACTGATGATGGTAAAGGTTATTAAGGCATAAGTTATGATTGGCCGACATGATTGATGACTTCTACAAGTATATCCTTGATGCGCATTACTTGGTATGCAAGGATTCAGCCGACAGATCAGAGCTTGTGGAAAAGATTGACTATTCTGGATGCCGACTAGAAAGGTGATGAAATCACTTGTGCGGATATATATACAAGATGGATTTAGTTGTGAGAGGTGTCGTGGTTTTGTGTAATGTGTGAAGAAAAGCAGTAGAGCAGAGTGAAAGCAGTAAGAAAGGTCTGGTATGTGAAAGGAGAGCAGCACAAAAGAAGAGGAAAGATGAAGTGCAGTAGATCAGTGTACTGAGCCTAACCGGAACTGAACTCCAGCATATGTAGATGCTCCTTACCAGTTCAAGTATTGTATTACACTCTTTATAAATTGTAGATAGTGTGTCTCTTGTAGGCAGTGTGCCTCTTGTGAGCAGTGTGCTCGGACAGTGAGCCCTAATTGACAAGTGCCATTTTGTATTTCCATTCTTCTAACAGAGAATACAATCTTAGGTTAATCACCCCATGGTTTTCTCCCTTAATAGGGTTTCCACATCAAAATATTGTGTCATGTGTATTTCCATTTCATGGTTATGTTTGCTTATTTGAATTAATGCTGCATTGATTAATAAGAAAGTTTAGAAAGCAGAAATAATTAGGATAACTGATTCACCCCCCCTCTCAGTTATCAACACAGGGTTTATGGTTTAGGGTTTAGGGTTTTATGGTTTATGGTTTAGGGCTTATGGTTTAGGGTTTAGGGTTTAGGGTTTAGGGTTTTAGAGTTTTAGGGTTTAAGGTTTAGGGTTTAGGGTTTAGGGTTTATAGTTTAGGGCTTATGGTTTACCGCTTATGGTTTAGGGTTTAGAGTTTATGGTTTATGGTTTAATGTTTAGGGTTTAGGGTTTAGGTTTTAGTATTTAGGGTTTAGGGTTTATGGTTTATGGTTTGTGTTTTACGGTTTAGGGTTTAGTGTTTTGGGTTTAGGATTTGGGGTTTAGGGTTTAGGGTTTGCACTTTAGGGTTTATGGTTTAGGGTTTAGGGTTTAGGGTTTAGGGTTTAGGGTTTAGGGTTTAGGGTTTTAGGGTTTTAGGGTTTAGGATTTTAGGGTTTAGTGTTTAGGCTTTACAGTTCAGGTTGTATGGTTTAGGGTTTAGCGTTTAGGGTTTAGGGTTTATGGATTAGGGCTTACGGTTTAGGGTCTATAGTTTAGGGTTTAGGGTTTAGGGTTTAGGGTTAGGGTCTAGGGTTTAGGTTTTAGTGTTTAGGGTTTAGGGTTTAGGGTTTAGTGTTTTGGGTTTAGGATTTGGGGTTTAGGGTTTATGGTTTAGGGTTTACGCTTTAGGCTTTAGGGTTTAGGGTTTAGAGTTTAGAGTTTAGGGTTTAGGGTTTAGGGTTTAGGGTTTAGGGTTTTAGGGTTTAGGGTCTAGTGTTTAGGATTTTAGGGTTTAGTGTTTAGGCTTTACGGTTCAGGTTGTATGGGGGTTTAGCGTTTAGGGTTTAGGGTTTATGGATTAGGGCTTATGGTTTAGGGTCTATAGTTTAGGGTTTAGGGTTTAGTGTTTAGGGTTTAGGGTCTAGGGTTTAGGGTCTATGGTTTACGGTTTTGGGTTTAGTGTTTAGGGTTTAGGGTTTAATGTTTACTGTTTAGGGTTTAGGGTTTATTATTTTTGGTTTAGGGTTTATGGTTTAGGGTTTATTGTTTAGGGTTTAGGGTTTAGAGTTTAGGGTATAGGGTTTATGTTTTATGGTTTATGGTTTAGGGTTTAGGTTTTAGGGTTTAGGGTTTAGGGTTTGGGGTTTAGGTTTTTAGTTTTAGGTTTTAGGGTTTACGGTTTAAGGTTTAGGGTTTAGGGTTTAGGTTTTAGGGATTAGGGTTTAGGGTTTAGGGTTGGTGGGTTACGGTTTGGGGTTTAGGGTTTATTGTTTAGGGTTTATGGTTTAAGGTTTAGGGTTTAGGGTTTAAGGTTTAGGGTTTAGGGTTTAGGGTTTATAGATTATGGTTTAGGTTTTAGGGTTTAGGGTTGAGGGAGTAGGGTTTAGGGTTTAGGGTTTAGGGTTTAGGGTTTTTGGTTTGGGGTTTAGGGTTTAGGGTTTATGGTATAGGGTTTAGAATTTAGGGTTTAGGGTTTATGGTTTACGGTTTATGTTTTAAGGTTTAGTGTTTAGTGTTTAGGGTTTAGGGTTTATGTTTTAGGTTTTAGCTTTTGGGGTTTAGGGTTTATGGTTTATGGTTTAGGGTTTAGGGTTTATTGTTTAGGGTTTAGGGTTTATTGTTTAGGATTTAGTGTTTATTGTTTAGGGTTTAGGGTTTAAGGTTTATGTTTTAGAGTTTAGGGTTTATGGTTTATGGTTTAGGTTTCAGGGTTTATGGTTTGGGGTTTAGGGTTTTAATGTTTAGGATATACAATTTACGGTTTAGGGTTTAGGGTTTAGGGTGTAGGGTTAATGGTTTATGGTTTAGTGTTTATGGTTTATGGTTTATGGTTTATGGTTTAGTGTTTAGGGTATAGGTTATAGGGTTTAGGGTCTAGGGTTTAGGGTTTATTGTTTAGGGTTTACAGTTTATGGTTTAGGGAATAGGGTTTAGGGTTTAGGGTTTAGGGTTTAGAGTTTATGGTTTAGAGTTTAGGGTTTATGGTGTATGGTTTATAGTTTAGGGTTTAGGGTTTAGGGTTTAGGGTTTAGGGGTCAGGGTTTAGGGTCTTGCGTTTAAGGTTTAGGGTTTATGGTTTGTGGTTTATGGTTTATTTTTTATGGTTTAGGGTTTAGAGTTTATGGTTTATGGTGTAGGGTTTATGGTTTATGGTTTATGGTTTATGGTTTATTGTTTATGGTTCAGGGTTTAGCATTTAGGGTTTAGGGTTTAGGGATTAGGGTTTAGGATTTAGGGTTTAGGATTTAGGGTTTAAGTTTTAGGTTTTAGGGTTGAGGGCTTGGGGTTTAGGGTTTATGATTTATGGTTTGGGGTTGAGCGTTTAGGGTTTTGGGTTTAGAGTTTAGGGTTTAGGGTTTAGGGTTTAGGGTAGAGGATTTAGGGTTTAGGGTTCGGGGTTCAGAGTTTAGGGTTTACAGTTTAGGGTTTAGGGTTTAGGGATTATGGTTTAGTGTTTAGGGTTTAGGATTTATGGTTTAGGGATTAGGTTTTAGGGTTTAGGGTTTAGTGTTTAGTGTTTAGGGTTTAGGGTTTAGGGATTATTTTTTAGGGTTTAGGGTTTACTGCTTAGGGTTTATGGTTTATGGTTTTGTGTTTAGGGTTTATGGTTTAGAGTCTAGGGTTTAGGGTTTTGGGTTTAGGATTTAGCGTTGATGGTTTATGGTTTAGGGTTTAGGGTTTATCTTTTATGGTTTATGATTTAGGGTTTAGTATTTAAGGATTAGGTTTTAGGGTTTTAGGTTTAAGGTTTAGGGTTTAGTGTTTAGGGTTTGGGGTTTAGGTTTTAGGTTTTATTGTTTAGTAATTAGGGTTAAGTGTTTAGGGTTTAGGGTTTATTGTTTATGGTTTATGGTTTATGGTTTAGCATTTATGGTTTATGGTTTATGGTTTAGGGTTTAGGGTTTAGTGTTTATGGTTTATGGTTTAGGGTTTTAGGGTTTAGGGTTTAAGTATTAAGGTTTAGTGTTTAGGGTTTAGGGTTTAGGTTTTAGGGTTTAGGGTTTAGGGTTTAGGGTTTAGGGTTTAGGGTTTAGGGTTTAGGGCTTATTATTTAGGGTTTAGGGTTTAGGGTTTGGGGTTTTGTGTTTACGGTTTATGGTTTATGGTTTATGGTTTAGGATTTATGGTTTAGGGTTTAGGTTTTAGGGTTTAGGGTTTAAGGTTTAGGGTTTAGGCATAATGATTTATGGTTAATGGTTTATTGTAAAGGGTTTATGTTTTGGGGTTTATTATTTAGGGTTTTGGGTTTTGGGTTTTGGATTTTGGGTTTAGGGTTTCGGGTTTTTGGTTTAGAGCATAGTGTTTAGGGTTAAGTGTTTATTGTTTAGGGTTTAGGGTTTAGGGTTTAGGGCTTATGGTTTAGGGTTTAGTGTTTAGGGTTTAAAGTTTATGGTTTAGGAGATAGTGTTTAGAGTTTTGGGTTTAGGGTTTAGGGTTTAGGGTTTAGGGTTCAGTGTTCAAGGCTCAGTGTTCAGGGTTCAGGGTTCAGGGTTCAACGTTTAGGGTTTAGGATTTAGGGTTTAGGGTTTAGGGTTAGGGTTACGGATTATGGTTTACGGTTTACGGTTTAGGATTTAGGGTTAAAAGTTTAGGGTTTATGGTTTAGGGTTTAGTGTATAGGGTTTAGGGTTTAGAGTTTAGGGTTTAGGGTTTAGGTGTTAGGGCTTATGGTTTATGGTTTATGGTTTAGGTTTTTGGGCTTAGGGTTTCAGAATTATGTTTCATGGTTTAGGGTTTAGGGTTTATGGATTACGGTTTAGGGTTTAGAGTTTAGGGTTTAGGGTTGAGGGTGTAGAGTTTATGGTTTATGGTTTAGGGATTAGGGTTTATGGTTTTGTGTTTAGGGTTTAGGGTTTACGGTTTACGGTTTATAGTTTAGGGTTTAGGGTTTAGGGTTTAGGATTTAGGTGTTATGGTTTAGGGTTTAGGGTTTAGGGTTTAGGATTTAGGTGTTATGGTTTAGGGATTATGGTTTAGGGCTTAGGGTTTATGGTTTCAGGTTTAGGGTTTAGTGTTTAGGGTTTAGGATTTAGGGTTTAGGGTTTATGGTTTATCATTTATGGTTGAGGGTTTAGGGTTTATCATTTAGGGTTTAGGGTTTATGATCTAGGGTTTAGGGTTTAGGATTTATGGTTTAGGGTTTAGGTTTTACGGTTTATGGTTTAGGCTTTAGGGTTTAGGATTTAGGGTTTATGGTTTAGGGTTTAGTGTTTATGGTTTATGATTTATGGTTTATGGTTTATGGTTTAGGGTTTAGGGTTTAAGGTTTTAGGGTTTATGGTTTTGGGCTTATGGTTTAGCACTTATGGTTTAGGGTTAATGGTTTAGGGTTTAGGATTTATGGTTTATGGTTTAGTGTTTATGGTTTAGGTTTTTACAGTTTTAGTGTTTGGTGTTTAGGGTTTTAGGATTTAGGGTTTAGGGTTTAGGGTTTAGGGTTTAGGGTTTAGGGCTTATGGTTTAGGTTTTAGGGTTTAGGTTTATGGTTTATGGTTTAGGGTTTTGGGTTTATGGTTTAGGGTTTAGGTTTTAAGGTTTAGTGTTTAGGTTTTAGGATTTAGAGTTTATGGTTTATGGTTTATGGTTTAAGGTTTAGGGTTTATCGTTTAGGGTTTATCGTTTATGGTTTATGGTTTATGGTTTAGGGTTTAGGGCTTAGGGATTAGGGTTTAGTAGGGTTTAGGGTTTAGGGTTCACAGTTTAGGTTTTAGGGTTTAGGGTTTTTGGGGTTTAGGCTTTAGGGTTTCAGGGATTTAGGGTTTAGGGTTTATCGTTTATGGTTTAGGGTTCACGGTTTAGGTTTTAGGGTTTAGGGTTTTTTGGGTTTAGGCTTTAGGTTTTTAGGGTTTTAGGGTTTATGGTATAGGGTTTATCATTTAGGGTTTAGGGTTTATGGTTTAGGGCTTATGGTTTAGGGCTCAGGGTGTAGGGTTTAGGGTTTATAGTTAAGGGTTTAGGGTTTAAGGTTTTGTTTTAGGGTTTATGATTTATGGTTTAGGATTTATGGTTTAGGGTTTAGGTTTTAGGGTTTAGGGTTTAGGCATAATGTTTTATGGTTAATGGTTTATTGTAAAGGGTTTATGTTTTGGGGTTTATTATTTAGGGTTTTGGGTTTTGGGTTTTGGATTTTGGGTTTAGGGTTTCGGGTTTTTGGTTTAGAGCATAGTGTTTAGGGTTTAGTGTTTATTGTTTAGGGTTTAGGGTTTAGGGTTTAGGGCTTATGGTTTAGGGTTTAGTGTTTAGGGTTTAAAGTTTATGGTTTAGGAGATAGTGTTTAGGGTTTTGGGTTTAGGGTTTTGGGTTTAAGGTTTAGGGTTCAGTGTTCAAGGCTCAGTGTTCAGGGTTCAGGGTTTAGGGTTCAACGTTTAGGGTTTAGGATTTAGGGTTTAGGGTTTAGGGTTAGGGTTAGGGATTATGGTTTACTGTTTATGGTTTAGGATTTAGGGTTAAAAGTTTAGGGTTTATGGTTTAGGGTTTAGTGTATAGGGTTTAGGGTTTAGAGTTTAGGGTTTAGGGTTTAGGCGTTAGGGCTTATGGTTTATGGTTTAGGGTTTAGGTTTTTGGGCTTAGGGTTTTAGAATTATGTTTCATGGTTTAGGGTTTAGGGTTTATGGATTACGGTTTAGGGTTTAGAGTTTAGGGTTTAGGGTTGAGGGTGTAGAGTTTATGGTTTATGGTTTAGGGATTAGGGTTTATGGTTTTGTGTTTAGGGTTTAGGGTTTAGGGTTTACAGTTTACGGTTTATAGTTTAGGGTTTAGGGTTTAGGATTTAGGTGTTATGGTTTAGGGTTTAGGGTTTAGGATTTAGGTGTTATGGTTTAGGGATTATGGTTTAGGGCTTAGGGTTTATGGTTTCAGGTTTAGGGTTTAGTGTTTAGGGTTTAGGATTTAGGGTTTAGGGTTTATGGTTTATCATTTATGGTTGAGAGTTTAGGGTTTATCATTTAGGGTTTATGATCTAGGGTTTAGGGTTTAGGATTTATGGTTTAGGGTTTAGGTTTTACGGTTTAGGGTTTAGGCTTTAGGGTTTAGGATTTAGGGTTTATGGTTTAGGGTTTAGTGTTTATGGTTTATGATTTATGGTTTATGGTTTATGGTTTAGGGTTTAGGGTTTAGGGTTTAGGGTTTTAGGGTTTATGGTTTTGGGCTTATGGTTTAGCACTTATGGTTTAGGGTTAATGGTTTAGGGTTTAGGATTTATGGTTTATGGTTTAGTGTTTATGGTTTAGGTTTTTACAGTTTTAGTGTTTAGTGTTTAGGGTTTTAGGATTTAGGGTTTAGGGTTTAGGGTTTAGGGTTTAGGGTTTAGGGCTTATGGTTTAGGTTTTAGGGTTTACGTTTATGGTTTATGGTTTATGGTTTTGGGTTTATGGTTTAGGGTTTAGGTTTTAAGGTTTAGTGTTTAGGTTTTAGGATTTAGAGTTTATGGTTTATGGTTTATGGTTTAAGGTTTAGGGTTTATCATTTATGGTTTATGGTTTATGGTTTATGGTTTAGGGTTTAGGGCTTAGGGATTAGGGTTTAGGGTTTAGGGTTTAGGGTTCACGGTTTAGGTTTTAGGGTTTAGGGTTTTTGGGGTTAAGGCTTTAGGGTTTCAAGGATTTAGGGTTTAGGGTTTATCGTTTATGGTTTAGGGTTCACGGTTTAGGTTTTAGGGTTTAGGGTTTTTTGGGTTTAGGCTTTAGGTTTTTAGGGTTTTAGGGTTTATGGTATAGGGTTTATCATTTAGGGTTTAGGGTTTATGGTTTAGGGCTTATGGTTTAGGGCTCAGGGTTTAGGGTTTAGGGTTTATAGTTAAGGGTTTAGGGTTTAAGGTTTTTGTTTTAGGGTTTACAATTTAGGGTTTAGGGTTTAGGGTTTATGGTTTAGAGTTCAGGGCTTAGGGTTTATGTTTTAGGGTTTATGATTTATGGTTTGGGGTTTAGGGATTAGGGTTTAGGGTTTAGGGTTTGGGGTTTATCGTTTAGCATTTAGGGTTTAGGTTTTGGGGTTTAGATTTTAGGTTTTAAGTTTTAGGTTTTAGGGTTTAGGGTTTAGGGTTTAGAGTTTAGGGATTATGGTTTATGGGTTATGGTTTAGGGTTTAGGGTATAGGATTTAGGATTTAGGTTTAGGGTTTAGAGATTATGGTTTATGGTTTATGGTTTAGGGTTTATTATTTAGGGTTTAGGGTTTAGGGTTTAGGTTTTATGATTTAGGGTTTACGGTTTACAGTTTATGGGTTTAAGGTTTAGTGTGTATGGTTTAGGGTTTTTGGTTTACGGTTTAGGGTTTAGGGTTTAGGGTTAAGGGTTTAGCGTTTAGGATTAAGGGTTTAGGGTTTAGCGTTTATGTATTAGGATTTAGAATTTAGGGTTTATGGTTTGGGTTTACGATTTAGGATTTATGGTTTGTGGTTTATTGTTTAATGTTTAGGGTTTAGGGTTTAGCGTTTATGGTTTAGGGTTGATGGTTTATGGTTTGGGGTTTAGGGTTTAGGGTGTAGGGTTATCGTTTATGGTTTAGGGTTTAGGGTTTATGGTTTAGGCTTTGGGGTTTATGGTTTATAGATTAGCGTTCAGGGTTTAGAGTTTACGTTTTATGATTTAGGGCTTATTATTTATGGTTTAGGGTTTATGGTTTAGTGTTTAGGGTTTAGGGTTTAGGGTTTAGTGTTAACTGTTTCAAGTTTAGGGTTTAGGGTTTATGGTTTATGTTTTAGGGTTTAGGGTTTAGTGTTTAGTGTTTAGTGTTTATGATGTAGGGTTTATGGTTTATGGTTTAGGATTTACAGTTTGGGGTTTAGGGTTTAGGGTTTATGATTTATGGTTTATGGTTTATAGTTTATGGTTTAGCATGTAGGGTTTATGGTTTATGGTTTAGTGTTTAGGGTTTAGTGTTTTTGGTTTATCGTTTAAGGTTTAGGGTTTAGGGTTTAGGGTTTAGGGTTTATGGTTTAGGGTTTAGGGTTTAGTGTTTCAGGTTTCAGGACTAGGGATTAGGGTTTAGGTTTTAGGGTTTAGGGTTTAGGGTTTATGGGTTATGGTATAGGGTTTAGGGTTTAAGGTTTATGGTTTGTTGTTTATGGTTTAGGTTTAGGTTTATGGTTTATGGTTTATGGTTTATGGTTTATTGTTTAGGGTTTAGGGTGTAGAATTTAGGGTTTAGGGTTTATGGTTTATTGTTTAGGGTTTAGGGGTTAGGGTTTATGGTTTAGGTCTTAGAGTTTAGAGTTTAGGGTTTAGGGTTTAGGGTGTAGAGTTTAGGGTTTAGGGTTTAGGGTTTATTGTTTGGGGTTTAGTGTTTAGGATTTAGGGTTTAGGATTTAGGGTGTATGGTTTAGGGTTTATAGTTTATAGTTTATGTTTTATGCTTTAGGATTTAGTATTTAGGGTTTACACGTTAGGGTCTAGTGTATAGGGTTTATGGTTTAAGGGTTAGGGTTTAGGGTTTACAGTTTAGGGTTGATGGTTTGTGGTTTATGGCATAGGGTTTAGAGTTTAGGGTTTAGGGTTTATGGTTTAGGGTTAATGGTTTATGGTTTAGGGTTAATGGTTTAAGGTTTAGGGTTTAGGATTTAGGGTTGATGGATTATAGTTTAGGGTTTAGGGTTAATGGTTTATAGTTTATGGTTATGCTTTATGGTTTATGGTTTAGGGTTTAGGGTTCAAGGTTCAGGGTTTAGGGTTTATGGTTTAGGGATTAGGGTTTAGGGTTTATGGATTAGGGAATAGGGTTTAGGGTTTAGTGTTTACAGTTTAGGGTTTAGGGTTTGGGTTTTATAGGTTACAGTTTAGGGTTTAGGGTTTAGGGATTATGGTTTATGTTTAATGGTTTAGGGTTAAGGGTTTAGGATTTAGGGTTTATGGTTTATGGATTAGAGTTTAGGGTTTAGGGTTTAGAGTTTAGTGTTTAGGGTTTAGGGTTTAGTGTTTATGGTTTAAGGACTAGGGTTTAGGGTTTATAGTTTAGGGTTGATGGTTTATGGTTTATGGTATAGGGTTTAGAGTTTACGGTTTAGCGTGTATGGTTTATGGTTTAGGGTTAATGGTTTAAGGTTTAGGGTTGATGGTTTATGGTTTAGGGTTCATGGTTTAGGGTTTAGGGTTTAGGATTTGGGGTTTAGGGTTTATTGTTTAGGGTTTATTTTTTAGGGTTTAGGGTTTATGGTTTATTGTTTAGAGTTTATGGTTTATGGTTTAGGGTTTAGGGTTTATGGTTTAGGGTTTAGGGTTTAGGGTTAATGGTATAAGGTTTAGGGTTTAGGGTTTAGGGTTTACGGTATAGGGTATAGGGTTTATGGTTTAGGGTTCATTGTTTAGGGTTTAGGGTTTAGGGTTTATTGTTTATGGTCAAGGGTTAATGGTTTAGGGTTTAGGGTTTAGGGTTTGGGGTTTAGGGTTTGGGGTTTAGGGATTAGGGTTTAGGGGTAAAAGTTTAGGGTTTAGGGTTTGGAGTTTAGGTTTTAGGTTTAGGGTTTAGGGTTTAGGTTTTATAGGTTACGGTTTAGGATTTAGGGTTTATGGTTTATGGTTTAGGCTTTAGTGTTTAGGGTTTATGGTTTAGGGTTTAGGGTTTAGGGTTTAGGTTTTAGGTTTTAGGGTTTAGGTTTTAGGGTTTAGGGTTTAGTGTTTAGGGTTTATGGTTTATGGTTAATGGTTTAGCGTTTAGGGTTTAGGGTTTTATGGTTTACGATTTAGGGCTTATGGTTTAGCACCTATGGTTTAGGGTTAATGGTTTAGCGTTTAGGGTTTATGGTTTATAGTTTAGGGTTTATGGTTTAGGTTTTAGGCTTTAGGGTTTAGGATTTTAGAGTTTTAGGGTTTAGGGTTTAGGGTTTATAGTTTAGGGCTTATGGTTTAGGGCTTATGGTTTACTGCTTATGGTTTAGGGTTTAGAGTTTATGGTTTATGGTTTAGGTTTTAGTGTTTAGGGTTTATGGTTTATGGTTTAGGGTTTACGTTTTACGGTTTAGTGTTTATTGTTTAGGGTTTAGTGTTTTGGGTTTAGGATTTGGGGTTTAGGGTTTATGGTTTAGGGTTTACGCTTTAGGCTTTAGGGTTTATGGTTTATGGTTTATGGTTTATGGTTTATGGTTTAGAGTTTAGGGTTTACGGTTTATGGTTTATGGTTTATGGTTTATGGTTTATGGTTTAGGGTTTTAGGGTTTAGTGTTTAGGATTTTTAGGGTTTAGTGTTTAGGGTTTACGGTTCATGTTGTATGGTTTAGTGTTTAGCATTTAGGGTTTAGGGTTTATGGAATAGGGCTTATGGTTTAGGGTCTATAGTTTAGGGTTTAGGGTTTATGGTCTATGGTTAAGGGTTTAGGGTTTAGTGTTTAATGTTTAGGGCTTAAGGTTTACTGTTTAGGGTTTAGGGTTTATTGTTTATGGTTTTTTGTTTATGGTTTAAGGTTTAGGGTTTAGGGTTTAGGGTTTATTGTTTATGGTTTAGAGTTTAGGGTATAGGGTTTATGGTTTATGTTTATGGTTTAGGTTTTATGGTTTATGGTTTAGGGTTTAGGGTTTAGGTTTTAGGGTTTAGGGTTTGGGGTTTAGGTTTTCAGTTTTAGGTTTTAGGGTTTATGGTTTAAGGTTTAGGGTTTTGGGTTTTGGGTTTAGGTTTTAGGGATTAGGGTTTAGGGTTTAGGGTTAATGGGTTACGGTTCGGGGTTAGTTTATTGTTTAGGGTTTATGGTTTAAGGTTTAGGGTTTAGGGTTTAGGGTTTAGGGTTTATAGATTATGGTTTTGGGTTTAGGGTTTAGGGTTGAGGGAGTAGGGTTTATGGTTTAGGGTTTAGGGTTTATGGTTTAGGGATTAGGGTTTATGGTTTAGTGTTTAGGGTTTAGGGTTTATGGTTTAGGGTTTAGGGTTTATGGTTTATGGTTTATGGTTTAGTGTTTAGGTTTATGGTTTATGGTTTATGGTTTAGAGTTTTTGGTTTAGGGTTTAAGGTTTAGGTATTATGGTTTAGGGTTTATGGTTTATGGTATAGGGTTTAGAATTTAGGGTTAGGGTTTAGGGTTTATGGTTTACGATTTATGTTTTAAGGTTTAGTGTTTATGGTTTAGGTTTTAGGGTTTAGGTTTTAGGTTTTAGCTTTTGGGGTTTAGAGTTTATGGTTTATGGTTTATGGTTTATGGTTTAGGGTTTAGTGTTTAGGGTTTAGGGTTTATTATTTAGGATTTAGTGTTTATTGTATAGGGTTTAGGGTTTAAGGTTTATGTTTTAGAGTTTAGGGTTTATGGTTTATGGTTTAGGTTTTATGGTTTATGTTTTTAATGTTTAGGATATACAATTTATGGTTTAGGGTTTAGAGTGTAGGGTTAATGGTTTATGGTTTAGTGTTTATGGTTTATGGTTTCTGGTTTAGGGTTTAGGGTTTAGTGTTTGGGGTATAGGATTTAGGGTTTAGGGTTTATTGTTTAGGGTTTACGGTTTAGGGTTTAGGGTATAGGGTTTAGGGTCTAGAGTTTATGGTTTAGAGTTTAGGGTTTATGGTTTATGGTTTATAGTTTAGGGTTGAGGGTTTAGGGTTAGGTTTTAGGGTTTAGGGGTTAGGGTTTAAGGTCTTGCGTTTAAGGTTTAGGGATTAGGGTTTAGGGTTTGTTGTTTATGGTTTAAGGTTTATTTTTTATGGTTTAGGGTTTAGAATTTATGGTTTATGGTTTATGGTGTAGGGTTTATGGTTTATGGTTTAAGGTTTGTGGTTTAGGTTTTATGGTTTATGGTTTATTGTTTATGGTTCAGGGTTTAGCATTTAGGGTTTAGGGTTTAGGGATTAGGGATTAGGGTTTAGGATTTAGGGTTTATGATTTAGGATTTAGGGTTTAGGGTTTAGGGTTTAGGTTTTAGGTTTTAGGGTTGAGGGCTTTGGGTTTATGGTTTATGGTTTATGGTTTGGGGTTGAGGGTTTTGTGTTTTGGGTTTATTGTTTAGGGTTTAGGGTTTAGGGTTTATGGATTATGGTTTAGGGTTTAGGGCTTAGGGTCGAGGATTTAGGGTTTAGGGTTGAGGATTTAGGGTTTAGGGTTCAGGGTTAAGGGTTTATGGTTTATGGTTTATGGTTTAGGGTTTAGGGTTTAGGGTTTAGGGTTTAGGGATTATGGTTTAGTGTTTAGGGTTTAGGGTTTATGGTTTAGGGATTAAGTTTTAGGTTTTATGGTTTAGTGTTTAGTGTTTAGGGTTTAGGGTTTAGGGCTTAGGGTTTATTGTTTAGGGTTTAGGGTTTTGTGTTTAGGGTTTATGGTTTATTGTCTAGGGTTTAGGGTTTATGGTTTATGGCTTAATGTTTAGGGTTTAGCGTTGATGGTTTATGGTTTAGGGTTTATCGTTTATGGTTTATGATTTACAGTTAGGATTTAAGGATTAGGTTTTAGGGTTTCGGGTTTGGTTTTAGGGTTTGTGGTTTAGGTTTTAGGTTTTAGGGTTTAGTAATTATTGTTTAGGGTTAGGGTTTAGGGTTTAGGGTTTATGGTTTATGGTTTATGGTTTATGGTTTATGGTTTAACGTTTATGGTTTATGGTTTAGGTTTTAGTGTTTAGGGTTTACGGTTTAGGTTTTAGTGTTTAGGGTTTAGGGTTTAGTGTTTAGGGTTTAGGGCTTATTGTTTAGGGTTTAGGGTTTGGGGTTTTGTGTTTAGGGTTTAAGGTTTAGGGTTTAGGGTTTAGGGTTTATCGTTTAGTGTTTATGGTTTATGGTTTATGGTTTATGGTTTATGGTTTAGGGTTTAGGGTTTAGGGTTTAGGTTTTAGGGTTTAGGGTTTAGGGTTTAGGTTTTAGGGTTTAGGGTTTAGGGTTTTGGGTTTAGGCATAATGATTTATGGTTAATGGTTTAGGGTTAAGGGTTTAGGGTTTGGGGTTTATTATTTACGGTTTAGGGTTTAGGGTTTTGGATTTTGGTTTTAGGGTTTAGAGTTTCGGGTTTTTGGTTTAGAGCTTAGTGTTTAGGGTTTAGGGTTTAGGGTTTAGGGCTTATGGTTTAAGGTTTAGTGTTTAGGGTTTAAAGTTTACGGTTTAGGGGATAGTGTTCAGGGTTTTGGGTTTATGGTTTAGGGTTTAGGGTACTGTGTTCAAGGCTTAGGGTTCAAGGTTCAGGGTTCAGGGTTCAGGGTTTAGGGTTTAGGGTTTAGGGTTTAGGGTTTAGGGTTAGGGTTTATGGTTTATGGTTTACGGTTTACGGTTTAGGATTTAGGGTTAAGGGTTTATGGTTTATGGTTTATGGTTTAGTGTATAGGGTTTAGGGTTTAGAGTTTAGTGTTTAGGGTTTAGGGTTTAGGCGTTAGGGTTTATGGTTTAGGGTTTAGGGTATAGGTTTTTGGGCTTAGGGTTTAGGGTTTAGCAATTATGGTTCATGGTTTAGGGTTTAGGGTTTATGGATTACGGTTTAGGGTTTAGAGTTTAGGGTTTATGGTTTAGTGTTTATGGTTTAAGGGTTAGAGATTAGGGTTTAGGGTTTAGGGTTTATAGTTTAGGGTTGATGGTTTATGGTTTATGGTATAGGGTTTAAAGTTTACGTTTTAGGGTTAATGGTTTATGGTTTAGGGTTAATGGTTTAAGGTTTAGGGTTTAGAGTTTTGGGTTCAGGGTTTAGGGTTTAGGGTTTAGGATTTATGGTTTAGGGATTAGGGTTTAGGGTTTAGGGTTTAGGGTTAAGGGTTAAGGGTTTAGGGTTTAGGGATTAGGGTAGGGTTTAGGGTTTAGGCTTTAGGATTTAGGGTTTAGGGTTGAGGTTTTATAGATTACAGTTTAGGGTTTAGGGTTGATGGTTTATGGTTAATGGTTTAGGGTTTAGGCTTTAGGGTTTAGGATTTAGAGTTTATGGTTTATGGATTACGGTTTAGGGTTTACGGTTTAGAGTTTAGAGTTTAGTGTTTAGGGTTTAGGGTTTAGGGTTTAGTGTTTGTGGTTTAAGAACTAGGGTTTAGGGTTGATTGTTTATGGTATAGGGTTTAGAGTTTACGGTTTAGAGTTTATGGTTTAGGGTTTAGGGTTAATGGTTTAAGGTTTGGGGTTTAGGGTTGATGGTTTAGTGTTAATGGTTTAGGGTTTAGGATTTATGGTTTAGGGTTTAGGGTTTAGGGCTTAGGGTTTAGGGTCTAGTGTTTATGGTCAATGGTTTAGGGTTTAGGGTTTAAGGTTTAGGGTTTAGGGTTTATTGTTTATGGTTTAGGGTTTAGGGTTAATGGTTTAGGGCTTATGGTTTAGGGTTTATGGTTTAGGGTTTAGGGTTTAGGGTTTACAGTTAATGGTTTAGGGCTTATGGTTTAGGGCTTATGGTTAAGGGTTTAGGGTTTAGGGTTTATGGTTTAGGGTTTATGGTTTATTGTTTATGGTTTAGGGTTTATGGTTTATGGTTTAGGGTTTATGGTTTAGGATTTAGTGCTTAGGGTTTAGGGTTTAGGGTTTGGGGTTTAGGGTTTAGGGTTTAGGGTTTAGGTTTTATGGTTTATGGTTTATGGTTTATGGTTTATGGTTTACAATTTAGAGTTTAGGGTTTATTGTTTATGGTTTATGGCTTATGGTTTAGGGTTTAGGGTTTAGTGTTTAGGGTTTAGAGTTTGGGGTTTATGGTTTAGGGTATAGGGTTTAGTGTTTAGTGTTTACTATTTACGGTTTATGGTTTATGGTTTATGGATTCTGGTTTAGGGTTTAATATTTAGGGTTTAGGGTTGAGGGTTTATGTTTTAGGGTTTAGGGTTTAGGGTTTAGGGATTATGGGTTTAGGGTTTAGGGTTTATTGTTTACGGTTTAGTGTTTTGGGTTTAGGGCTTATTGTTTAGGGTTTAGGGTTTATGGTTTATGGTTTTGGGTTTTGTATTTAGGGTTTAGATTTTAGGGTTTAGGGTTTAGGGTTTAGGGTATATGGTTTTGGGTTTAGGGTTTATAGATTAGCGTTCAGGGTTTAGAGTTTATGTTTTATGATTTAGGGCTTATTGTTTATAGTTTAGGGTTTATGGTTTAGTGTTTAGGGTTTAGGGTTTCCGGTTTAGGGTTTAGTGTTTAGGGTTTAGTGTTTAGTGTTAAGTGTTTTGAGGTTTACGGTTTAGGGTTTAGGGTTTATGGTTTATGTTTTAGGGTTTAGGGTTTAGGGTTTAGTGTTTAGTGTTTAGGGTTTATTGTTTAGGGTTTAGGGTTTATGGTGTAGGGTTTATGGTTTATGGTTTATGGTTTAGGATTTATAGTTTGGGGTTTAGGGTTTAGGGTTTATGATTTATGGTTTATGGTTTATTGTTTAGGGTTTATGGTTTAGGGTTTAGGGTGTAGAATTTAGGGTTTAGGGTTTATGGTTTATTAATCAGGGTTTAGGGTTTAGGGTTTAGGGTTTAGGTCTTAGGGTTTAGAGTTTAGGGTTTAGGTTTTAGGGTGTAGAGTTTATGGTTTAGGGTTTATTGTTTGGGGTATAGTGTTTAGGATTTAGGGTTTAGGATTTATAGTTTATAGTTTATGTTTTATGCTTTAGGATTTAGCATTTAGGGTTTACACGTTAGGGTCTAGAGTATAGGGTATAGGGTTTAGGGATTATGGTATAGGGTTTAGGGTTTATGGGTTATTGTTTAGGGTTTAGAATTTAGGGTTTATGGTTTAAGGTTTAGAGTTTAGGGTTAAGGGTTTAGAGTTAGGGTTTGTTGTTTAGGTTTTAGGGTTTAGTGTTTAGGGTTTAGGATTTAGGGTTTAGGGATTAGGGTTTAGTGTTTAGGGTTTAAGGTTTATGGGTTAGGATTTATGGTTTATGGTTTAGAGTTTAGGGTTTAGGGTTTAGGGTTTATCGATTATGATTTAGGGTGTAAGGTTTAGGGTTTAGGTTTTATGGTTTATGGTTTATGGTTTAGGGGTTAGGGTTTTGGGTTTATTATTTTGGTTTTAGGGTTTAGGGATTAGGGTTTAGGGTTTTAGAGTTTAGGGTTTAGGGTTGAGGGTTTATGGTTTATAGTTAAGGGTTTATTGTTAAGGGTTTAGGGTTTATTGTTTAGTGTTTTGGGTTTAGGGTTTAGGGTTTAGGGTTTCAGGCTTAGTGTTTAGGGTTTAGGGTTTAGGGCTTAGGGTTTAAGGTTTAGGGTTTAGGGTTTAGGGTTTAGGGTTTACGCTTTATGGTTTATGGTTTAGGGTTTCGGGTTTAGTGTTTATGGTTTATGGTTTATGGTTTATGGTTTATGGTTTATGGTTTATGATTTACGGTTTAGGGTTTAGGGTTTAGGGTTTAGGGTTTAGGGTTTAGTGTTTAGGGTTTAGGGTTTAGGGTTTAGGCATAATCATTTATGGTTAATGGTTTAGGGTTAAGGGTTTAGGGTTTGGGGTTTATTATTTAGGGTTTAGGGTTTAGGGTTTTGGATTTTGGGTTTAGGGTTTAGAGTTTCGGGTTTTTGGTTTAGAGCTTAGTGTTTAGGGTTTAGGGTTTAGGGTTTAGGGCTTAGGGCTTATGGTTTAGGGTTTAGTGTTTAGGGTTTAGGGTTTAAAGTTTACGGTTTAGGGGATAGTGTTTAGGGTTTTGGGTTTATGGTTTATGGTTTAGGGTTTAAGGTTTAGGGTTCTGTCTTCAAGGCTCAAGGTTCAAGGTTCAGGGTTTAGGGTTTAGGGTTTAGGGTTAGGGTTAGGGTTTATGGTTTATGGTTTATGGTTTACGGTTTAGGATTTAGGGTTAAGGGTTTATGGTTTATGGTTTATGGTTTATGGTTTAGTGTATAGGGTTTAGGGTTTAGAGTTTAGTGTTTAGGGTTTAGGGTTTAGGGTTTAGGCGTTAGGTTTTATGGTTTATAGTTTAGGGTTTAGGTTTTTGGGCTTAGGGTTTAGGGTTTAGCAATTATGGTTCATGGTTTAGGGTTGAGGGTTTATGGATTACAGTTTAGGGTTTATGGTTTAGTGTTTATGGTTTAAGGGTTAGAGATTAGGGTTTAGGGTTTAGTGTTATTAGTTTAGGGTTAATGGTTTATGCTTTATGGTATAGGGTTTAAAGTTTACGTTTTAGGGTTAATGGTTTATGGTTTAGGGTTAATGGTTTAAGGTTTAGGGTTTAGAGTTTTGGGTTTAGGGTTTAGGGTTTAGGGTTTAGGTTTTAGGGTTTAGGGTTGATTGTTTAGGGTATAGGGTTTAGAGTTTACGGTTTAGCGTTTATGGTTTATGGTTTAGGGTTAATGGTTTAAGGTTTATGGTTTAGGGTTTAGGGTTGATGGTTTAGTGTTAATGGTTTAGGGTTTAGGATTTATGGTTTAGGGTTTAGGGTTTAGGGTTTAGGTTGTTGGGTTTAGGGCTTAGGGTTTATGGTCAATGGTTTAGGGTTTAGGGTTTAAGGTTTACGGTTTAGGGTTTATTATTTATGGTTTATGGTTTAGGTTTTAGGGTTTATGGTTTATGGTTTAGGGTTAATGGTTTAGGACTTATGGTTTAGGGCTTATGGTTTAGGGCTTATGGTTAATGGTTTAGGGTTTATGGTTTAGGGTTTAGTGTTTAGTGTTTATGGTTTATGGTTTATTGTTTATGGTTTATAGTTTAGGGTTTAGGGTTTAGGATTTAGTGTTTAGGGTTTAGGGTTTAGGGTTTAGGGTTTAGGGTTTATTGTTTACAGTTTAGAGTTTAGAGTTTATGGTTTATGGCTTATGGTTTAGGGTTTAGGGTTTAGTGTTTAGGGTTTAGGGTTTGGGGTTTATGGTTTAGGGTATAGGGTTTACTGTTTAGTGTTTATTATTTAGGGTTTAGGGTTTATGGTTTATGGATTTTGGTTTAGGGTTTAGGGTTGAATATTCAGGGTTTAGGGTTGAGGGTTTATGTTTTAGGGTTTAGGGTTTAAGGTTTAGGGATTAGGGATTATGGGTTTAGGGTTTAGTGTTTAGGGTTTAGGGCTTATTGTTTAGGGTTTAGGGTTTATGGTTGATGGTTTAGGGTTTTGTGTTTAGGGTTTATGGTTTAGGGTTTAGATTTTAGGGTTTAGGGTTTAGGGTTTATGTTTTATGGTTTATGGTTTATGGTTTATGGTTTAGGGTTTAGGGTTTAGGGTATATGGTTTAGGATTTATGGTTTATAGATTAGCGTTGAGGGTTTAGAGTTTATGTTTTATGATTTAGGGCTTATTGTTTATGGTTTAGGGTTTATGGTTTAGTGTTTAGGGTTTAGGGTTTGTCGTTTAGGGTTTAGGGTTTAGTGTTTAGGGTTTAGTGTTTAGTGTTAAGTGTTTCAGGTTTACAGTTTAGGGTTTACGGTTTATGGTTTATGTTTTAGGGTTTAGGGTTTAATGTTTAGTGTTTAGTGTTTAGGGTTTATTGTTCAGGGTTTAGGGTTTATGGTGTAGGGTTTATGGTTTATGGTTTAGGATTTATAGTGTAGGGTTTAGGGTTTAGGGTTTAGGATTTATGGTTTATGGTTTATGGTTTATAGTTTATGGTTTAGCATGTAGGGTTTAGGGTTTATGGTTTAGTGTTGAGGGTTTAGGGTTTTTGGTTTATCATTTAAGGTTTAGGGTTTAGGGTTTAGCGTTAATGGTTTAGGGTTTATGGTTTAGGATTTAGAGTTTAGGGTTTAGGATTTAGTGTTTCAGGTTTCAGGATTAGGGATTAGGTTTTAGGATTTAGGGTTTAGGGTTTAGGTTTTAGGGTTTAGGGTTTAGGGTGTATGGGTTACGATATAGGGTTTAGGGTTTAAGGTTTATGGTTTGTTGTTTATGGTTTATTCTTTAGGGTTTATGGTTTATGGTTTATGGTTTATGGTTTATGGTTTATTGATTAGGGTTTAGGGTTTAGGGTTTATGGTTTAGGTCTTAGGGTTTAGAGTTTAGGGTTTAGGTTTTAGCGTGTAGAGTTTATGGTTTATGGTTTAGGGTTTATTGTTTGGGGTTTAGTGTTTAGGATATAGGGTGTAGGGTTTATAGTTTATAGTTTATATTTTATGCTTTAGGATTTAGCATTTAGGGTTTACGCATTAGGGTCTAGGGTATAGGGTATAGGGTTTAGGGTTTATGGGTTACTGTTTAGGGTTTAGGATTTAGGGTTTATGGTTTAGGGTTTAGAGTTTAGGGTTAAGGGTTTAGAGTTAGGGTTTGCAGTTTAGGTTTTAGGGTTTAGGGTTTAGGGTTTAGGGATTAGGGTTTAGTGTTTAGGGGGGTTAGGTTTTATGGTTTATGGTTTATGGTTTAGAGTTTAGGGTTTAGGGTTTATCGATTATGATTTAGGGTGTAAGGTTTAGGGTTTAGGTTTTATGGTTTATGGTTAAGGGTTTAGGGATTAGGGTTTTGGGTTTATTATTTTGGTTTTGGGGTTTAGGGATTAGGGTTTAGGGTTTTAGAGTTTAGGGTTTAGGGTTGAGGGTTTATGGTTTAGCGTTGAGGGTTTATTGTTAAGGGTTTAGGGTTTATCGTTTAGTGTTTTGGGTTTAGGGTTTAGGGTTTAGAGTTTAGGGTTTCAAGTTTAGTGTTTAGGGTTTAGGGTTTAGGGCTTAGGGTTTAAGGTTTAGGGTTTATGGTTTATGGTTTACGCTTTATGGTTTATAGTTTAAGGTTTCGGGTTTATGGTTTATGGTTTATGGTTTAGTGTTTACGGTTTAGGGTTTAGCGTTTATTGTTTAGTGTTTAGGGTTTAGGTTTTACGTTTTAGGGTTTAGGGTTTAAGCTTAAGGTTTTAGGGTTTAGGGTTAGGGTTTATGGGTTATGATTTATGGTTTATGGTTTAGGGTTTAGGGTTTAAGGATTAGGCATTAGGGTTTAGGGTTTATGGGTTACGGTTTAGGGTTTAGGGTTTAGGGTTTATGGTTTATGGTTTATGGTTTAGGGTTTATTGTTTATGTTTTAGGGTTTAGGGTTTAAGGTTTATGGTTTAGTGTTTATGGTTTATGGTTTATGGTTTAGGTTTTAGGGTTTAGTATTTAGGGTTTAGGGTTTGTTTTTTAGCGTGTAGGGTTTATGGTTTGGGGTTTAGGGTTAGGTTTAGGGTTTAGAGTTTACGGTTTAGGATTTATGGTTTAGGGTTTAGGGTTTATGGATTAGGGTTTATGGTTTAGGGTTTGGAGTTTAGGTATTAGGTTTTAGGGTTTAGGGTTTAGGGTTTAGGGTTAAGGGTTTACGGTTTTGGGTTTAGGGTTTAAGGTTTAGGGATCAAGGTTTAGGGTTTAGGGTTTATGGTTTATGGTTTAGGGTTTGTGGTTTAGGGTTTAGCGTTTATGGTTTAGAGTTTATCGTTTATGGTTTATGGATTAGGTTTGATGGTTTATGGTTTATGGTTTAGGGTTTGAGTTTAGGGTTTATGGTTTAGGGTTTAGGGTTTAGGGTTTATATTTTAGGGTTTATTGTTTATTGTTTAGGATTTATTGGTTATGGTTTAGGGTTTAGGATTTAGGGTCTAGGGTTTATGGTTTATGGTTTAGGTTTTAGGGTTTAGGGTTTGGGGTTTAGGGTTTATGGTCTAGGGTTTAGGGTTTACAGTTTAGGGTTTAGGATTTACGGTTTAGGGTTTAGCGTTTAGGGTTTTGGATTTAGGGTTTAGGGTTTAGGATTTTTGGTTTAGGGTTTGGGGTTTAGGGTTTAGGGTTTAGCGTTTAGTGTTTATGGTCTAGGGTTTAGGGTTTATGGTTTATAGTTTAGGGTTTAGGGTTTAGGGTTTAGTATTTAGGGCTTATGGTTTAGGGTTTATGGTTTAGGGTTTATGGTTTATGGTTTAGGGTTTATAGTTTAGGGTTTATTATTTAGGATTTATGGTTTAGGTTTTATGGTTTATATTTTAGAGTTTATGGTTTATGGTTTATGGTTTATGGTTTATGGTTAATGGTTTAGGGTTTAGGGTTTATGGTTTATGGTTTGGGGTTTAAGGTTTAGGGTTTATTGTTTAGGGCTTATGGTTTAGCACTTATGGTTTAGGGTTAATGGTTTAGAGTTTAGGGTTTAGGGTTTATGGTTTAAGGTTAATGGTTTAGGGTTTATGGTTAATGGTTTAGGGTTTATGGTTTTAGGGTTTATGGCTTCGGGCTTATGGTTTAGAATTAATGGTTTAGGGTTTAGGGTTTAGGTTTTAGGGTTTAGGGTTTACTGTTTAGGTTTTATGGTTTAGGGTTTAGGTGTTATGGTTTAGGGCTTATGGTTTAGGGCTTAGGGTTTATGGTTTAGGCTTTATTATTTAGGGTTTAGTGTTTAGGGTTTAGGGTTTAGGATTTAGGGTTTAGGGTTCACGGTTCATGGTTTAGGGTTTAGGGTTTATCATTTAGGGTTTAGGGTTTATGGTTTATGTTCTAGGGTTTAGGGTTTAGGGTTTAGGATTTATGGTTTATGGTTTAGGTTTTACGGTTTACAGTTTAGGGTTTAGGGTTTAGGGTTTATTGTTTATGGTTTAGGGCTTATGGTTTAGCACTTATGGTTTAGGGTTAATGGTTTAGGGTATAGGATTGATGGTTTAGGGTTTAGGGTTTTGGTTTTAGGTTTTAGGGTTTAGGGTTTAGGGTTTTAGAGTTTTAGTGTTTAGGGTTTAGGGTTTTAATATTTATGGTTTATGGTTTAGGGTTTAGTGTTTAGGGTTTAGGGTTTAGGTCTTATGGTTAGGGCTTATTGTTTAGCACTTATGGTTTAGGGTTTAGGGTTTAAGTTTAAGGTTTTTGGTTTAGGGTTTAGGGTTTAGGGTCTAGGGTTTTGGGTTGATGGTTGATGGTTTATGTTTTATGGTTTAAGGTTTAGTGTTTAGGGTTTAGGGTTTATGGTTTATGGTTTAGGGTTTATGGTTTATGGTTTATGGTTTAGGGTTTATCGTTTATGGTTTAGGGTTTAGGGTTTAGGGCTTAGGGCTTAGGGTTTAGGTTTTATAGTTTAGAGTTTATGGTTTAGGGTTCACGGTTTTGGTTTTAGGGTTTAGGGTTTAGGGTTTAGGGTTTTTGGGGTTTAGGCTTTAGGATTTCAAGGTTTTAGGGTTTGTGGTTTAGGGTTTAGGGTATAGGGTTTATCATTTAGGGTTTAGGGTTTAGGGCTTAGGGTTTAGGGTTTATAGTTTAGGGTTTAGGGTTTAGGGCTTAAGGTTTTTGTTTTAGGGTTTAGGGTTTTGGGTTTATGGTTTTAGGGTTTAGGGTTTAGGGTTTATGGTTTAGTGTTTATGGCTTAGGGTTTACGTTTTAGGGTTTAGGTTTTTGCGTTTAGATTTTAGGTTTTATGTTTTAGGTTTTAGGGTTTAGGGTTTAGGGTTTAGGGATTATGGTTTATGGGTTACGGTTTAGGGTTTATGGCTTACGGTTTAGGGTTTAGGGTATAGGGTTTAGGATTTAGGGATTAGGGTTTAGAGATTATGGTTTAGGGTTTAGGGTTTAGTGTTTAGGGTTTATGGTTTAGGGTTTTAGGGTTTACGGGTTTATTGTTTATGGTTTGTGGTTTAAGGTTTATGGTTTAGTGTTTATGGTTTAGGGTTTATGGTTTACGGTTCAGGGTTTAGGGTTTATGGCTTAGGGTTTACGGTTTATGTATTAGGATTTAGAATTTAGGGTTTAGGGTTTATGGTTTAGGTTTTACGATTTAGGGTTTATGGTTTGTGGTTTATGGTTTAATGTTTAGGGTTTAGGGTTTAGTGTTTATGGTTTAGGGTTGATGGTTTAGGGTTGATGGTTTAGGGTTTAGGGTTTAGGGTTTAGGGTTTAGGGTGTAGGGTTTATCGTTTAGGGTTTATGGTTTATGGTTTAGGGTTTAGAGTTTAGGGTTTAGGGTTTAGGGATTAGGGTTTGGGGTTTAGGGTTTAGGGTTTGAGGTTTAGGTTTTCAATTTTAGGTTTTAGGGTTTAGGGTTTAAGGTTTAGGGTTTAGGGTTTTGGGCTTAGGTTTTATGGTAACTTAGGGTTTATGGGTTACGGTTTAGGGTTTAGGGTTTAGAGTTTATTGTTTAGGGTTTATGGTTTAGGGTTTAGGGTTTAAGGTTTAGGGTTTAGGGTTTATGGTTTAGGATTTAAGGTTTAGGGTTTAGGGTTTGTAGATTATGGTTTAGGGTTGAGGGTGTAGGGTTTATGGTTTATGGTTTAGGGTTTATGGTTTAGGGATTAGGGTTTATGGTTTAGTGTTTAGGGTTTAGGGTTTATGGTTTAGGGTTTATGGTTTAGGGTTTACAGTTTAGGGTTTATGGTTTAGGGTTTATGGTTTAGGGTTTAGGATTTAGGTGTTATGGTTTAGGGATTATGGTTTAGGGTTTAGGGTTTAGGGTTTAGGGTTTAGGATTTAGGTGTTATGGTTTAGGGATTATGGTTTAGGGCTTAGGGTTTATGGTTTAGGTTTAGGGTTTATTGTTTAGGGTTTAGTGTTTAGGGTTTAGGATTTAGGGTTTAGGGTTTATGGTTTATGGTTTATGGTTTATGGTTGAGAGTTTAGGCTTTATCGTTTAGGGTTTAGCGTTTATGATCTAGGGTTTAGGGTTTAGGGTTTAGGGTTTATGGTTTAGGTTTTACGGTTTATGGTTTAGGCTTTAGGGTTTAGCATTTAGGGTTTAGGGTGTAGTGTTTATGGTTTATGATTTATGGTTTATGGTTTATTGTTTATGGTTTATGGTTTAGGGTTTAGGGTTTAGGGTTTATGGTTTAGGGCTTATGGTTTAGAACTTATGGTTTAGGGTTAATGGTTTAGGGTTTAGGATTTATGGTTTAGGTTTTAGGTTTTAGGGTTTAGGTTTTAGGGTTTTACAGTTTTAGTGCTTAGGGTTTAGGGTTTTAGGATTTAGGGTTTATGGTTTATGGTTTAGGGTTTAGGGTTTGTGTTTTAGGGTGTAGGGTTTAGGGCTTATGGTTTAGTGCTTATGGTTTAGGTTTTAGGGTTTAGTTTTATGGTTTATGGTTTATGGTTTAGGGTTTATGGTTTAAGGTTTAGTGTTTAGGTTTTAGGATTTAGGGTTTAGGGTTTATGGTTTATGTTTTAGGGTTTAGGGTTTAGGGTTTATGGTTTATGTTTTAGGGTTTAGGGTTTATCGTTTATGGTTTAGAGTTTAGGGTTTAGGGTTTAGGGTTTGAGTTTATGGTTTAGGGTTTAGGGTTTGAGTTTAAGGTTTAGGGTTTATATTTTATGGTTTATGGTTTATTGTTTAGGGTTTATTGGTTATGGTTTACGGTTTAGGGTTTAGGATTTAGGGTTTAGGGTTTAGGGTTTAGGTTTTAGGGTTTGGGGTTTAGTGTTTATGGTCTAGGGTTTACGGTTTAGGGTTTAGGTTTTAGGGCTTAGGGTTTAGTGTTTAGGGTTTTGTATTTAGGGTTTAGGGTTTAGGATTTTTAGTTTATGGTTTGGAGTTTAGGGTTTAGCGTTTAGGGTTTTACGGTTTATTGTTTAGGGCTTATGGTTTAGCACTTATGGTTTAGGGTTAATGGTTTAGGGTTTATGGTTTAAGGTTAATGGTTTAGGGTTTAGGGTTTATGGTTTAGGGTTTAGGGTTTAGTTTTTAGGGTTTAAGGTTTAGTGTTTAGGGTTTAGGGGTTAGGGTTTAGTGTATAGGGTTTAATGTTTAGGGTTTAGGGTTTAGTATTTATGGTTTAGGGATGATGGTTTATGGTTATTTTTTATGGTTTAGTGTTCAGGATTTAGGGTTTAGGGTTTATCGTTTAGGGTTTAGGGTTTAGGTTTTAGGGATTAGGGATTAGGGTTTAGGGTTTAGGGTTTTGGGTTTAGGTTTTACGGTTTATTGTTTAGGGCTTATGGTTTAGCACTTATGGTTTAGGGTTAATGGTTTAGGGTTTATGGTTTAAGGTTAATGGTTTAGGGTTTATGGTTAATGGTTTAGGGTTTAGGGTTTAGGGTATAAGGTTTAGGGTTTTAGGGTTTATGGTTTAGGATTAATGGTTTAGGGTTTAGCGTTTAGGGTTTAGGTTTTAGGGTTTAGGGTTTAGGGTTTACTGTTTAGGGTTTATGGTTTATGGTTTATGGTTTAGGTGTTATGGTTTAGGGCTTATGGTTTAGGGCTTAGGGTGTATGGTTTGTGGTTTAGGCTTTATTGTTTAGGGTTTAGGGTTTAGGGTTCATGGTTTATGGTTTATGGTTTATGGTTTAGGGTTTATCTTTTAGGTTTTAGGGTTTAGGGTTTATGTTCTAGGGTTTAGGGTTTAGGGTTTAGGATTTATGGTTTAGGGTTTTTGTTTTATGGTTTATCGTTTAGGGTTTAGGGTTTAGGGTTTATTGTTTATGGTTTTGGGATTATGGTTTAGCACTTATGGTTTAGGGTTAATGGTTTAGGGTTTAGGATTTATGGTTTAGGGTTTAGGGTTTTGGTTTTAGGGTTTAGGGTTTTAGAGTTTTAGTGTTTAGGGTTTTAGGATTTAGCGTTTATGGTTTATGGTTTAGTGTTTAGGGTCTAGGGTTTAGGTCTTATGGTTTAGCGCTTATGGTTTAGGGTTTAGGGTTTAGGTTTAAGGTTTTTGGTTTAGGGTTTAGGGTCTAGGGTTTTGGGTTGATGGTTTAGGGTTTAGGGTTTATGGTTTAAGGTTTAGTGTTTAGGGTTTAGGATTTATGGTTTATGGTTTATGGTTTATGGTTTAGGGTTTAGGGTTTATCGTTTAGGGTTTAGGGTTTAGGGTTTAATCCTTAGGGCTTAGGGTTTAGGTCTTATGGTTTAGGGTTTAAGGTTTAGGATTCACGGTTTTGGTTTTAGGGTTTAGGGGTTTTGGTTTTAGGGTTTAGGGTTTAGGGTTTTAAGGTTTAGGGTATAGGGTTTGTGGTTTAGGGTTTAGGGTATAGGTTTATCATTTAGGGTTTAGGGTTTATAGTTTAGGGCTTAGGGTTTATAGTTTAGGGTTTAGGGTTTAGGGCTTAAAGTTTTTGTTTTAGGGTTCATGGTTTTGTGTTTGTGGTTTAGGGTTTAGGGTTTATTAATTTAGGGTTTATGGTTTAGGGTTTAGTGTTTAGGGTTTATGGTTTAGAGTTTATGGCTTAGGGTTTACGTTTTAGGGTTTAGGTTTTGGGGTTTAGATTTTAGGGTTTAAGTTTTAGGTTTTAGGGTTTAGGGTTTAGGGTTTAGGGATTATGGTTTATGGGTTACGGTTTAGGGTTTAGGGTTTAGGGTATAAGGTTTAGGATTTAGGGATTAGGGTTTAGAGATTATGGTTTATGGTTTAGGGTTTAGGGTTTATGGTATAGGGTTTATGATTTATGGTTTAGGGTTTAGGGTTTAGGGTTTAGTGTTTAGGGTTTATGGTATAGGGTTTTAGGGTTTACGGGTTTATTGTTTATGGTTTAAGGTTTATGGTTTATGGTTTAGTGTTTATGGTTTAGGGTTTTTGGTTTACGGTTCAGGGTTTAGGGTTTATGGTTTAGGGTTAAGGGTTTACTGTTTAGGATTTAGGGTTTAGGGTTTAGGGTTTAGGGTTTATGGTTTGTGGTTTATGGTTTAGGGTTTAAGGTTTAGGGTTTAGCGTTTAAGGTTTAGGGTTGATGGTTTAGGGTTTAGGGTTCAGGGTTTAGGGTTTAGGGTGTAGGGTTTATCGTTTAGGGTTTACGGTTTAGGGTTTAGAGTTTAGGGTTTAGGGATTAGGGTTTAGGGTTTAGATTTTCAATTTTAGGTTTTAGGGTTTAGGGTTGAAGGTTTAGGGTTTGGGGTTTTGGGTTTAGGTTTTAGGGATTAGGTTTTATGGTTTATGGTTTATGGGTTACAGTTTAGGGTTTAGGGTTTATTGTTTAGGGTTTATGGTTTATGGTTTAGGGTTTAAGGTTTAGGGTTTAGGTTTTATGGTTTATGATTTCGGGTTTAGGGTTTAGGGTTTATAGATTATGGTTTAGGGTTGAGGGTGTAGGGTTTATGGTTTATGGTTTATGGTTTAGGGATTAGGGTTTAGGGTTTATGGTTTATGGTTTATGGTTTATGGTTTAGGGTTTATGGTTTAGGGTTTATGGTTTAGGGTTTACGGTTTAAGGTTTACGGTTTAGGATTTATGGTTTATGGTTTAGGGTTTATAGATTATGGTTTAGGGTTGAGGGTGTAGGGTTTATGGTTTAGGGATTAGGGTTTAGGGTTTATTGTTTAGGTTTTATGGTTTATGATTTCGGGTTTAGGGTTTAGGGTTTATAGATTATGGTTTAGGGTTGAGGGTGTAGGGTTTATGGTTTATGGTTTATGGTTTATGGTTTATGGTTTAGGGTTTATGGTTTAGGGTTTACGGTTTAGGATTTATGGTTTAGGGTTTATGGTTTAGGGTTTAGGATTTAGGTGTTATGGTTTAGGGATTATGGTTTAGGGTTTAGGGTTTAGGGTTTAGGGTTTATGGTTTATGGTTTAGGGTTTAGGGTTTAGGGTTTAGGATTTAGGTGTTATGGTTTAGGGATTATGGTTTAGGACTTAGGGTTTATGGTTTTGGGTTTAGGGTTTATTGTTTAGGGTTTAGGGTTTAGGGTTTAGGATTTAGGGTTTAGGGTTTATGGTTTATCGTTTATGGTTTATGGTTGAGGGTTTGGGGTTTAGGGTTTATCGTTTAGGGTTTATGATCTAGGGTTTAGGGTTTAGGATTTATGGTTTAGGGTTTAGGGTTTATGGTTTAGGTTTTACGGTTTATGGTTTAGGCTTTAGGGTTTAGGATTTAGGGTTTAAGGTTTAGGGTTTAGTGTTTATGGTTTATGATTTATGGTTTATGGTTTATGGTTCATTGTTTATGGTTTATGGTTTAGGGTTTTAGTGTTTATGGTTTAGGGCTTATGGTTTAACACTTATGGTTTAGGGTTAATGGTTTAGGGTTTAGGATTTATGGTTTAGGGTTTAGGGTTTAGGGTTTTACAGTTTTAGTGTTTAGGGTTTTAGGATTTAGGGTTTATGGTTTATGGTTTGTGGTTTATGGTTTATGGTTTAGGGTTTAGGGCTTATGGTTTAGGTTTTAGGGTTTAGTTTTATGGTTTATGGTTTATGGTTTATGGTTTATAGTTTAAGGTTTAGTGTTTAGGTTTTAGGATTTAGGGTTTAGGGTTTATGGTTTATGGTTTATGTTTTAGGGTTTATGGTTTATGGTTTATGTTTTAGGGTTTATGGTTTATGGTTTATGGTTTAGGGTTTAGTGTTTAGGGCTTAGGGCTTAGGGTTTAGGGTTTAGGGTTTAGGGTTCACGGTTTAGGTTTTAGGGTTTAGGGTTTTTTGGGTTTAGGCTTTAGGCTTTCAAGGTTTTATGGTTTATGGTTTATGGTTTATGGTTTAGGGTTTAGGGCTTAGGGCTTAGGGTTTAGGGTTTAGGGTTCACGGTTTAGGTTTCATGGTTTATGGTTTTTTGGGTTTAGGCTTTAGGGTTTTAGGGTTTAGGGTTTATGGTTTAGGGTTTATCGTTTAGGGTTTAGGGTTTATGGTTTAGGGCTTACGGTTTAGGTTTTATAGTTTAGGGGTTTAAGTTTTTTGTTTTAGGGTTTACAATTTAGGGTTTAGGGCTTATGTTTTATGGTTTATGGTTTATGGTTTGGGGTTTAGGGATTATGGTTTAGGGTTTAGGGTTTGGGGTTTATCGTTTAGCATTTAGGGTTTAGGTTTTGGGGTTTAGCTTTTAGGATTTAAGTTTTAGGTTTTAGGGTTTAGGGTTTAGGGTTTAGGGATTATCATTTATGGTTTACGGTTTAGGGTTTTTGGGTTACGGTTTAGGGTATAGGATTTAGGGTTTAGGGTTTAGAGATTATGGTTTAGGGTTTAGGGTTTAGGTTTTACGGTTTATCATTTAGGCTTTATGGTTTAGGATTTAGGGTTTATGTTTTATGGTTTTGTGTTTATGGTTTATGATTTATGGTTTATGGTTTATGGTTTATTGTTTATGGTTTAGGGTTTAGGGTTTTAGGGTTTATGGTTTAGGGCTTATGGTTTAGCACTTATGGTTTAGGGTTTGGGATTTATGTTTTAGGGTTTAGGGTTTAGGTTTTAGGGTTTAGGGTTTAGGGTTTGGGGTTTTAGAGTTTTAGTGTTTAGGGTTTAGGGTTTTAGGATTTATGGTTTATGGTTTAGGGTTTAGGGTTTAGGGCTTATGGTTTAGCGCTTATGGTTTAGGTTTTAGGGTTTAGGTTTATGGTTTATGGTTTATGGTTTATGGTTTATCATTTAGGGTTTAGGGTTTAGGTTTTAGGATTTAGGGTTTAGGGTTTAGGGTTTAGGGTTTAGGGTTTATCGTTTATGGTTTAGGGTTTAGGGTTTAGGGCTTACGGCTAAGGGTTTAGGGTTTAGGCTTCACGGTTTAGGTTTTAGGGTTTGGGGTTTTTTGGGTTTAGGCTTTAGGGTTTCAAGGTTTTAGGGTTTATGGTTTATGGTTTTGGGTTTATCATTTATGGTTTATGGTTTATGGTTTAGTGTTTAGGGCTTAGGGCTTAGGGTTTAGGGTTCACAGTTTAGGTTTTAGGGTTTCAGGTTTTTGTGTTTAGGCTTTAGGGTTTTGGGGTTTTAGGGTTTATGGTTTGGGGTTTACGGTTTAGGGTTTATGGTATAGGGTTTATCGTTTAGGGTTTAGGGTTTATGGTTTAGGGCTTATGGTTTAGGGCTTAGGGTTTAGGGTTTATAGTTTAGGGTTTAGGGTTTAAGGTTTTTGATTTAGGGTCTACAATTTAGGGTTTAGGGTTTAGGGTTTAGGGTTTAGGGTTTATGGTTTATGGTTTAGAGTTTAGGGCTTAGGGTTTACGTTTTATGGTTTATGGTTTATGGTTTATGGTTTGGGGTTTAGGGATTAGGGTTTAGGGTTTGGGGTTTATCGTTTAACATTTAGGGTTTAGGTTTTGGGGTTTAGGGTTTAGGGTTTAGAGTTTAGGGATTATGGTTTATGGGTTATGGTTTAGGGTTTATGGGTTACGGTTTAGGGTTTAGCGTATAGGATTTAGGATTTAGGGTTTAGGGTTTACAGATTATGGTTTATGGTTTAGGGTTTAGGATTCATGGTATAGGGTTTATTATTTAGGGTTTATGGTGTAGGTTTTAGGTTTTATGATTGATGGTTTATAGTTTATGGTTTATGGTTTATGGTTTAGGGTTTTAGGGTTTATGGTTTAGGGCTTATGGTTTAGCACTTATGGTTTAGGGTTAATGTTTAGGGTTTGGGATTTATGTTTTAGGGTTTAGGTTTTAGGGTTTAGGGTTTAGGGTTTAGGGTTTTAGAGTTTTAGTGTTTAAGGTTTTAGGATTTATAGTTTAGGGTTTATGGTTTAGGGTTTAGGTTTTAGGGTTTAGGTTTATGGTTTATGGTTTAGGGTTTAGGGTTTAGGGCTTAGGGCTTAGGGTTTAGGGTTTAGGGTTCACGGTTTAGGTTTCATGGTTTATGGTTTTTTGGGTTTAGGCTTTAGGGTTTTAGGGTTTAGGGTTTAGGGTTTAGGGTTTATCGTTTAGGGTTTAGGGTTTATGGTTTAGGGCTTACGGTTTAGGTTTTATAGTTTAGGGGTTTAAGGTTTTTGTTTTAGGGTTTACAATTTAGGGTTTAGGGCTTATGTTTTATGGTTTATGGTTTATGGTTTGGGGTTTAGGGATTATGGTTTAGGGTTTAGGGTTTGGGGTTTATCGTTTAGCATTTAGGGTTTAGGTTTTGGGGTTTAGCTTTTAGGATTTAAGTTTTAGGTTTTAGGGTTTAGGGTTTAGGGTTTAGGGATTATCATTTATGGTTTACGGTTTAGGGTTTTTGGGTTACGGTTTAGGGTATAGGATTTAGGGTTTAGGGTTTAGAGATTATGGTTTAGGGTTTAGGGTTTAGGTTTTACGGTTTATCATTTAGGCTTTATGGTTTAGGATTTAGGGTTTATGTTTTATGGTTTTGTGTTTATGGTTTATGATTTATGGTTTATGGTTTATGGTTTATTGTGTATGGTTTAGGGTTTAGGGTTTTAGGGTTTATGGTTTAGGGCTTATGGTTTAGCACTTATGGTTTAGGGTTTGGGATTTATGTTTTAGGGTTTAGGGTTTAGGTTTTAGGGTTTAGGGTTTAGGGTTTGGGGTTTTAGAGTTTTAGTGTTTAGGGTTTAGGGTTTTAGGATTTATGGTTTATGGTTTAGGGTTTAGGGTTTAGGGCTTATGGTTTAGCGCTTATGGTTTAGGTTTTAGGGTTTAGGTTTATGGTTTATGGTTTATGGTTTATGGTTTATCATTTAGGGTTTAGGGTTTAGGTTTTAGGATTTAGGGTTTAGGGTTTAGGGTTTAGGGTTTAGGGTTTATCGTTTATGGTTTAGGGTTTAGGGTTTAGGGCTTACGGCTTAGGGTTTAGGGTTTAGGCTTCACGGTTTAGGTTTTAGGGTTTGGGGTTTTTTGGGTTTAGGCTTTAGGGTTTCAAGGTTTTAGGGTTTATGGTTTATGGTTTTGGGTTTATCATTTATGGTTTATGGTTTATGGTTTAGTGTTTAGGGCTTAGGGCTTAGGGTTTAGGGTTCACAGTTTAGGTTTTAGGGTTTCAGGTTTTTGTGTTTAGGCTTTAGGGTTTTGGGGTTTTAGGGTTTATGGTTTGGGGTTTACGGTTTAGGGTTTATGGTATAGGGTTTATCGTTTAGGGTTTAGGGTTTAGGGTTTAGGGCTTATGGTTTAGGGCTTAGGGTTTAGGGTTTATAGTTTAGGGTTTAGGGTTTAAGGTTTTTGATTTAGGGTCTACAATTTAGGGTTTAGGGTTTAGGGTTTAGGGTTTAGGGTTTATGGTTTATGGTTTAGAGTTTAGGGCTTAGGGTTTACATTTTATGGTTTATGGTTTATGGTTTATGGTTTGGGGTTTAGGGATTAGGGTTTAGGGTTTGGGGTTTATCGTTTAACATTTAGGGTTTAGGTTTTGGGGTTTAGGGTTTAGAGTTTAGGGATTATGGTTTATGGGTTATGGTTTAGGGTTTATGGGTTACGGTTTAGGGTTTAGCGTATAGGATTTAGGATTTAGGGTTTAGGGTTTACAGATTATGGTTTATGGTTTAGGGTTTAGGATTCATGGTATAGGGTTTATTATTTAGGGTTTATGGTGTAGGTTTTAGGTTTTATGATTGATGGTTTATAGTTTATGGTTTATGGTTTATGGTTTAGGGTTTTAGGGTTTATGGTTTAGGGCTTATGGTTTAGCACTTATGGTTTAGGGTTAATGTTTAGGGTTTGGGATTTATGTTTTAGGGTTTAGGTTTTAGGGTTTAGGGTTTAGGGTTTAGGGTTTTAGAGTTTTAGTGTTTAGGGTTTTAGGATTTATGGTTTAGGGTTTATGGTTTAGGGTTTAGGTTTTAGGGTTTAGGTTTATGGTTTATGGTTTAGGGTTTGTGGTTTAGGGTTTAGGGTTTTGGGTTTATGGTTTATACTTTAGGGTTTAAGGTTTAGTGTTTAGGTTTTAGGGTTTAGGGTTTATGGTTTATGGTTTATGGTTTAGGCTTTATCGTTTATGGTTTAGGGTTTAGGGTTTAGGGCTTAGGGCTTAGGGTTTAGGGTTTAGGGTTCATGGTTTAGGTTTTAGGGTTTAGGGTTTTTTGGATTTAGGCTTTAGGGTTTCAAGGTTTTAGGGTTTAGTGCTTAGGGTTTAGGGTTTATCGTTTAAGGTTTAGGGCTTAGGGATTAGGGTTTAGGGTTTAGTGTGTAGGGTTGAGGGTTCACGGTTTAGGTTTTAGGTGTGTATATGAAAAATTGATCTATTCTAAACTAATAAAAAAACCAAAAATCCAATAACATAAAGAAAATGAATTTGAATAAAAGCCATGACAAATAATCAATGCAATAAAGACTTTTACCGAAATTTGTGTTGTTTCCTTTGGATTGAATGTAGAATTGCTCAATGAAATTGCAAAGCCATAGCTGCAACAAGCAAGTGTAGTGCTCAAGAGATCAATGTCAAATGATCGTAAGGTTGCTCAATCGACGCGTTGTGTATGCTCGAAGCTCTGTTAAGTATGCCTGAGAATACGATCGAAGAGAGAGAGGTAATGAAGGAGATGAGGGGGGTTTATATAGATTTCAAACATGATCAATCAACGGTCCAAATAATTCAGAAGAATCAACGGAGGAGATAAGTTGAGAAATGTGCAACGAATGAGAAGAAGACATGTGTCTTGCTTTCTTTTGCATGAGAGGAGTTATCAAGAATAGAAGAATGAGTTGACTGAAGAGATAAATCAATTAAAAGAATAAAGCAACCAGTTAAGTGATTTAAAACAAGAAGAAGAGATTTGCATGAGAATAGAAGATATTTTGCTTTATTAAATATAGAAATATTTAATTGATGAGCAAGAAAGCTTGAGTTATATTAGAGATAACTCAAATTAGAAGAAAAAGCAATTTAAATAAATAATTGATTTATTTAAATTTAGAGACAATATTTTGGAAGAAATAATTAAATAATTGGAATTATTTAATTTAGAAGATTTGAAAGCAAATTAAATAAATAAATTTATTTAATTGTTGTGCATGATTTTGGAAGAACAGAAGATTATAAATAAAATATTTGATTTTATTTATTTTTAGAGGATTGAGATAATTTAAATAAATTTGATTTGATTTATTTAAATTTAGAAGAACAATTGATTTAATTAAATAATGTAAATTATTTAATTGTAGATAAGATAGAATTGTGATGAATTAATTAAATAATTGGATTTATTTAATTAACGTGGATGTGAAATTTGGAAAGAGGATAATTAAATAATTAAATAATTAAAATTATTTAATTGTGGAAGAATATAGAGGATTTTAATTTAATTAATTAAATAAAGGGAATTTATTTAATTAATGTCGCAATTTTGTGATTTAGAAGAATTTGATGATAATTAATTAAATAATTAGATTATTTAATTAATGTTTGCAATGCAGGTGATTAGACAGATTATGAAATGCAAGTGATATGACAAGTTGGTCATTTTAGGGTGTCTACATTTTGCCCCTCTTTGATGCAATGCAGCATGTAGCGTTGCGTCAAAGAAAATAATTGTTGAAGACGTGATACAAGTTTTATGCCCCAGTGTATCGAGTTGCCCCAGCGTATGCCCCCTCGAGCGGGAAGACAGGGAGGCGACAGAGGAAAGGTGTTGACGCTCGACTAGAAAGGGGCGCGACCAGGAGGAAGAAAAAGCAGAAACAGGGGGGGGAAAACTGAAGGGTGGGGACACTATAAATAGGTCCCATGGGGACCACAATCCTCATTTGCACCCATTGAGAGTCTAAATTTAGAGAGAAGAGGTTCTAAACTTAGAGAAGAGAGAGTTGAGCAGCTAGCGGAGAGAGATGCCGATTCCAGTGCATAGACATCGGGCGGAGCTGGTGCGGACCTACGGGAGGCCAGTAGGAGCTCCGGCAGCGGTAAGTGATCGAAAACCCCTTTGTCATTTGTCGTTTAGGGTGTTTTTAGGGCTAGGATTGGGGGGGGGTCAGCATTTGAGCCAAAAGCGCTCTAGGAAAGTGCAGCGCATATGGTAGTCGTTCGGTGCGCTTTTGGCGCACCGCAGCGCGTCTGGTATGCGGGCGCAGTGCAGTTGGTGAAATCGCGTCGCATCTGGTTAATGTGGGTAGCGTCGCAGCGCATGTGGGAAATCCCGCAGCGCGTTTGGTATGGCAGAGCAGCGCACCTGGTAAGGTAGGTTAGCGCGGGTGGCGGGTAGGTGGAGAAAGCGCGTCGCCTCTGGTGAAACAGAACGGCGCATTTGGTATAAAGTTTTAGCGCGCTTGAAAACGAGGCGCATGTGGGAGGAAAAATCAAAGCGCAACTGGATAAGTATTGAAGTGCTTTTGGCCGGGAGAAACAGCGCGGTTGCATAAACAAAGCGCTTCTGGCTAGATAGAAGAAAAAGTTAGGTTTTAGTAAAATGGGGGGGCCTAGAGGAGAGACGCCTAGCCTAGCCGACAAGAGGGAAAAGGGATGGCAGGGGTGGGGTACAGCATAGCCAATGGGTAGATAGGTTTTGAGGGATTTGGTTATGAAACTGACAAGTGATATGTTTATGGATGCAGAGGATACTACCACCACTGATGTCGCGGGAGCGACACCACGCGATTGCGCACGAGGTTGTTCAGTTGACCTGGGAGGAGGATGCGTTCTTAGAGCATGCAGGGCTATGGCATGTGGCACACCTTACACACATTAGGGCAAATCTCGCCCTAGTGACAGCAGTGGTGGAGAGGTATCACAGCGAGACCTCGTCATTTCACTTCCCGACAGGGGAGGCTACAGTGACACTGGAGGATGTATATCGCATCCTACGGATCCGGATTGATGGAGAGATAGTGGACTTCGACCCGGCACGAGGCCAGGCAGGTTTGGAGGAGGTCTTCTGCACGGACAACCTATGGATAGACGATGGGGAGATCAGATGGGCAGACGTCCCGAGACTCTGCGACAGGATCCGTTGGATAGTGGCATCATTGATCGGCGGCTTCCTGTGCCCGGACAGGAGATCCAGAGGTTTATTAGTTGGTTGGGGGACAGTGTTATCAGGGATGTTTACACATGGCCGACAGTATGCGTGGGGACCCTGTGTGCTAGGGCAGCTATACCATGATATGCATTATTGCGTATATAGGAGAGGCAGGAGCCTCTCAGCAGGGGTGACCTTACTACAGGTGTGGGCGTGGGAGCACATTCCAGTTATCCGGCCCATGGCACAGCGCCACCGAGACAGAGGGGAGCCGTATGCGTTTCTATATGATGGAGTGATGACACACAGGAGGATGGGATCTGTCAGCTACTGGCGGTGACAGATCGACGAGATGGACATATTTATCTAGAGGCCGTGGCTACTATGCGAGGAGTGGCCGGATGAGCATGAGCAGCTCATGTACTGCAGACAGGCTCGCTATCTGTTCGGTAGACGGACAGATATGATAGAGAGATATCTTCCGGAGCGGGTATTGAGACAGTTTGGCCTACCATAGGGGCTACCAGTGGGGGAGGCCACACATGCCAGGACACGGCGAGAGACAGGAGACTGGGACCCGGTGATCCCTGTGGCGACAGCATTAGCAGAGGTGCGGGGACTTATCCCCGTGAGATGGGATTGGGACACAGGGCTAGCAGACCCAGGGACACTGCCAGACTATGACCAGTACTGGCAGACTCACAGGACGATGCGATTGACTACACCAGGTGTAGTAGGGGCAGTGGGAGAGGTGTTAGTACTTGGCGGAGAGGCCAGGAGGAGGCGGCAGGCCAGGGCAGCCAGACAGCAGGCAGGCGGCCAGCAGGAGGATGTTGAGATGGCAGAGGCATTGGGCCCAGTCGTAGAGACTGATCTGCAGAGGGTCGAGCGACTGCTGCAGGAGGAGATAGCCCGGAGGACTCGACTAGAGCTCCGGATGGTTAGACTGAGGAGAGACAGGGATACAGCTCGGGCAGAGGCTAGACAGGCAGAGGCCACAGCCCAGGCACAGACACAGGTAGCCACAGCCGCACAGACAGCCCTGGCACAGGTACAGGCACAGTTACAGGCACAGGTGTAGGCCTACAGACAGTTACAGGCCCAGGTGCATGCACAGGCACAGGCACAGATGCAGCCACCGGCCGCACCAGCAGCCGACACCGAGGCGGTAGTACAGGCCAGACGAGAGAGAGATGCCGAGGTACAGCTGCGCCTGACAGCAGAGGCTACACTCTTTAGAGTGAGGCGGGAGAGAGAGGAGGCACGCCGTGCACTGGGAGCAGACCAGAGGACACTATATAGTGAGCTCGTCCGAGTGCAGGGTGAACTGGTATCAGCTGGCCGGGAGGCAGAGTACTATAGGGGGCTGTATGTGGGTGCGGTGCCGGCAGCTCAGCAGGCACTGAGCTACAGGGACAGGAGCAGATCTGGGGCATCCGGATCGCGGAGGACGGGGCAGTCAGCGTCCTCGGTCAGAGGGCCACTTTTGCCGCCAGGGGGAGGAGGAGGACCACCAGGGGGACCTCCACCGAGCACAGGGGGAGGCCAGGGGCCACAGCAGGAGGGTAGCTCTACTCACTAGGGCATACTCATGTATATTGTATCATATTGTATTATTTTGGACAGATGCCTGCGTGCATTCTGATGTATATTTTGAGGGCTCTTGATAGCCTTGATGTACTATATTGATGTATATTTGGATGTATACACATTTTGTATTATTGATGTAGACACAGACACTTTGTATTATGATGACCATTACATGATATATATATATATGATGATCTGTTCGATTCACTGCTGTTCATGCTTTTGTGTATGCATTATTTGATGTCATGGATGTGATGATATGTATGTATGATTATGGATTCATGTGACGACATATGTTGCGTATATGATGTTTATAGATGCATGATACTAGAGATGTATGATGATATAGATGTGATGACTAGTGATATCTGACATGTGGGTTTTGCAGATATACACCAGAGAGGAGAACAGGAGGAGATGGAGGACACAGACTGTTGATCGATTACTGCAATGAAAACGATATAAAGGGTGTGGGAATGGATGAATGAGCTTGTTGCAATGGCTTCACATTTGTATATAAAGAGCAATCCTTAGTTTGATATAGCACGTGGATAATTCGCCACCAAGGTATAGAAGACCAAGGTGCAGTAATATCCGAGTGCGTGGACGTTGACTCTGCAAGCAAGCGGTTTGAACTTAGATCCCTTAGACAGCATATAACCTTGTTGGGACATGTGAATAAGACATAGTCTTGAACATAAAATAAACTTCAATACATGTCAATGCAAGAAGAAATATTAATATGTAAGATGCTAGGTCGTAACACACACAAGATAGATATGATGCTAAGAAAGATACTAAAGATCATTCCTCAAACACGGCACACAGAAAGCAATGACTATGCCCCCAATCCGTACTGCATCGCAACATACCAAGATTATAGATAAATCAAGGTAGCTTTGAATAGGTATGGGAATAGGGAACAAACGATAAACCATAACACAAATTGACTAACTTACAAAGTAAACATACAACCAACATATTCTCTTGCCAAAGAGGTTGCTCAGGATAGATTGGGTAGGAAAGATAACAGCCTTATCGTAGGAACTCTGTGTCCGTTAAAGGGGGCTATCTACCTAAAAAAAGACAATATCTTGCTGGAGGAAATGCCACATGTCGCAGGAGACGCGTGTGTTGGTCTCGACAATGGAACACTTCGCAGAAGACAAGCCTGTGGATCTAGGGCTTTGGTTAAGCGATACTTAGCGGATGTTGGCAATCGGTATGCAGGACAGTAGATGACTCTGGAAGTAGGCCTCTTTGCTTCAAGTTTGTTAAGGACTTTTGCTTTGAAAGGATGTGCTAGCTTGCTGCTTGAGTTAGTCAAGTCAAGGCGAATGGATTTTGACAAGGGAAGACTAGAAGGGTGATAGTGCTAATGGATTGGGACGGGTGGAGAATGATGGATCGTGTGTGCCTGAGTACTGGATACATCCTTCGTATTCCAGACTGCCTACATACCTTGTATCCACGGGATCAAGGCACACTTACGATGGAAGATGAACGTGATAAATATGTAGTTCTGGATAGAGTGATGAAGTGGGTCAAGGTGAAAGGAGGGAGATCTAATGTACCAGAGTACTGGAAACTTCCTTCGTATTCCAGACTGCCTACATACCCATATCCATGGGATCAAGGTACCTTAAGATTGAGAAGAGATAATATGTAGTTCTGGTTATTGTGATGATGTAGAAGAAGTGTTGAGAAGAGGTGATCTTATGCACCTGAGTACTGGAAACGTGCTTCGTATTCCAGACTGCCTACATACCCATATCCATGGGATCAAGGTACCTTAAGATTGAAAAGATGATATGTAGTTCTGGTTGGTGTGATGATGTAGAAGGAGTGTTGAGAAGATAACAGCCTTATCGTAGGAGCAAAGTGTCCGTTAAAGGGTGTTACCTGAGGAAATGAGACAAGATTGAAGTATGCGCTGCGAACCACGAACAAGGAACCAATCCTAGACTGAAGCTAAGGAAAGAGTTGCCCCCATTCTGGTAGAGGAAACTGTAGGGGTGACTACCGAAGAAGACACAGAAAGACTTGACCTAGGACAAGACAGTGTTAACTGTAGACACAGATCAAGACATGGGATGACGATGAGGGACACTGACAAATTTCCAAGCTATACTAGATAGGGAGATGGAAATGCAAACAAAGTCAATGGTTTTATTATGGATGGATGGATGAGGCGTGTAGTTGCGAACTGGACAAGGAGTGGACAAGACTCGATAGACGATGGATGCTGACTCTACGCATAGCGCCTGTTTGCCAGGTTTTCACTATGGTACTTATCCAAGGCACCTGTTTGCCAGGTTTTCACCAGAGGATGAATGTTTTTGTATTTTTGTATTTTTTGATTTTTTTGATTTTTTTTTTTATTTTTTTGATTTTTGTGGGAATACTCTGAGGATCAGGCATAAACTGAAGGGTGGGGACACTATAAATAGGTCCCATGGGGACCACAATCCTCATTTGCACCCATTGAGAGTCTAAATTTAGAGAAGAGCTTCTAAGCTTAGTGGAGAGAGAGTTGAGCAGACAGCGCGGAGAGAGATGCCGATTCCAGTGCACAGACATCGGGCGGAGCTGGTGCGGACCTACGGGAGGCCAGCAGGAGCTCCGGCAGCGGTGAGTGATCGAAAACCCCCTTGTAATTTGTCGATTAGGGGTAGATTAGGGCTAGGTTTAGGGAGGTTAGCATTTGAGCCAAAAGCGCTATAGGATTGTGCAGCACGGGTGGCAGTCAAGGACAGCGCCTTTGGCGCGCGGTAGCGCAGCTGGCAGTTGTGAGCGGCACGGTTGGTGAAATCGCGTCGCATCTGGTTAATGTGGGTAGCGTCGCAGCGCATGTGGGAAATCCCGCAGCGCGTTTGGTATGGCAGAGCAGCGCACCTGGTAAGGTAGGTTAGTGCGGGTGACGGGTAGGTGGAGAAAGCGCGTCGCCTCTGGTGAAACAGAACGGCGCAGTTGGTATAAAGTTTTAGCGCGCTTGAAAACAAGGCGCATGTGGGAGGACAAAATCAAAGCGCAATTGGATAAGTATGGAAGCGCTTTTGGCCGGGAGAAACAGCGCGGCTGCAGAAATAAAGCGCTTCTGGCTAGATAGAAGAAAAAGTGAGGGTTTAGTAAAATGGGGGGCCTAGAGGAGAGACGCCTAGCCTAGCCGACAAGAGGGAAAAGGGATGGTAGGGGTGGGGTATAGCATAGCCAATGGGTAGATAGGTTTTGAGGGATTTGGTTATGAAACTGACAAGTGATATGTTTATGGATGCAGAGGATACTACCACCACTGATGTCGCGGGAGCGACACCACGTGATTGCGCACGAGGTTGTTCAGTTGACCTGGGAGGAGGATGCGTTCTTAGAGCATGCAGGGCTATGGCATGTGGCACACCTTACACACATTAGGGCGAATCTCGCCCTAGTGACAGCAGTGGTGGAGAGGTATCACAGCGAGACCTCGTCATTTCACTTCCCGACAGGGGAGGCTACAGTGACACTGGAGGATGTATATCGCATCCTACGGATCCGGATTGATGGGGAGATTGTTGACTTTGACCCAGCACGGGGCCAAGCAGGCTTGGAGGAGGTCTTCTGCACGGACGACCTATGGATAGACGATGGGGAGATCAGATGGGCAGACGTCCCGAGACTCTGTGACAGGATCCGTTGGATCATGGCATCGTTGATTGGCGGCTTCCTGTGCCCAGATAGGAGATCCAGAGGCTTATCAGTTGGTTGGGGGACAGTGCTATTCGGGATGTTTACACATGGCCGACAGTATGCGTGGGGACCCTGTGTCCTAGGGCAGCTATACCATGATATGCATTATTGCGTATACAGGAGAGGCAGGAGCCTCTCAGCAGGGGTGACCTTACTACAGGTGTGGGCGTGGGAGCACATTCCAGTTATCTGGCCCATGGCACAGCGCCACTGAGACAGAGGGGAGCCATATGCGTTTCTATATGATGGAGTGATGACACACAGGAGGATGGGATCTGTCAGCTACTGGCGGCGACAGATCGACGAGATGGACATATTTATCTGGAGGCCGTGGCTACTATGCGAGGAGTGGCCGGATGAGCACGAGCAGCTCATGTACTGCAGACAGGCTCGCTATCTGTTCGGTAGACGGACAGATATGATAGAGAGATACCTTCCAGAGCGGGTATTGAGATAGTTTGGCCTACCACAGGGGCTACCAGTGGGGGAGGCCACACATGCCAGGACACGGCGAGAGACAGGAGACTGGGACCCAGTGATCCCTGTGGCGACAGCATTAGTAGAGGTGCGGGGACTTATCCCCGTGAGATGGGATTGGGACACAGGGCTAGAAGACCCAGGGACACTGCCAGACTATGATCAGTACTGGCAGACTCACAGGATGATGAGACTAACTACACCAGGTGTAGTAGGGGCAGTGGGAGAGGTGTTAGTTCTAGGCGGAGAGGCCAGGAGGAGGCGGCAGGCCAGGGCAGCTGGACAGCAGGCAGGCGGCCAACAGGAGGATGTTGAGATGGCAGAGGCATTGGGCCCAGTCGTAGAGACTGATCTGCAGATGGCCGAGCGACTGCTGCAGGAGGAGATAGCCCGGAGGACTCGACTAGAGCTCCGGATGGTTAGACTGAGGAGAGACAGGGACACAGCGTGGGCAGAGGCGAGACAAGCAGAGGCCACAGCCCAGGCACAGACATAGGTAGCCACAGCCGCACAGACAGCCCTGGCGCAGGTACAGGCACAGGTGCAGGCCTACAGACAGTTACAGGCCCAGGTGCATGCACAGGCACAGGCACAGATACAGGCACCGGCTGCACCAGCAGCTGACACCGAGGCGGTAGCACAGGCCAGACGAGAGAGAGATGCTGAGGTACAGTTACGACTGACAGCAGAGGCTACACTCTTTAGAGTGAGGCGGGAGAGAGAGGAGGCACGCCGTGCACTGGGTGCAGACCAGAGGACCCTATACAGTGAGCTCGTCCGAGTGCAGGGTGAGCTGGTATCAGCTAGCCGGGAGGCAGAGTATTACAGGGGGCTGTATGTGGGTGCGGTGCCAGCAGCTCAGCAGGCACCGAGCTACAGAGACAGGAGCAGATCGGGGGCATCCGGATCGCGGAGGACAGGGCAGTCAGCGTCCTCGGTCAGAGGGCCACTTTTGCCGCCAGGGGGAGGAGGAGGACCACCAGGAGGACCTCCACCAAGCACAGGGGGAGGCCAGGGGCCACAGCAGGAGGGTAGCTCTACTCACTAGGGCATACTCATGTATATTGTATCATATTGTATTATTTTGGACAGATGCCTGCATGCATTCTGATGTATATTTTGAGGGCTCTTGATAGCCTTGATGTACTATATTGATGTATATTTGGATGTATACACATTTTGTATTATTGATGTAGACACAGATACTTTGTATTATGATGACCATTACATGATATTTTTGATTTTTTTGATTTTTGTGGGAATACTCTGAGGATCAGGCATAGAACTTCTTGAGATGGACACTGTTAAGTGGCTCATCTAGAGGAATGCCGTCAGGTGTAGCTAAAGTATAAGCTCCCGATCCATATGCTGCTGTGACAACGAAGGGACCTAACCAGTTAGGCTCAAACTTACCCTTCTTCTCTCGATCTGCTTGATTTCTCTGATTCTCCTTAAGTACAAGATCACCAACTTGAAACCGTCTTTCTTTGATCTTTTTGTTGTAATTACGCCGGAGGCGGTTTCGATAGACATGGAGATGATTAAGTGCGGCAAGACGCCTCTCATCTAGTAGTTCAAGCTCAGCTAATCTGGAAGTGCGATACTCATCTCCACCGATTAGGTCCTGCATGGATACTCTGAGGGATGGGATCTCGACCTCTATAGGTAGGATGGCTTCAGAGCCAAAGGCCAAGGCATATGGTGTGGCACCAGTTGGTGTTCTGATACTAGTGCGGTAGGCCCATAGGGCGGGATTGAGTTGCAAGTGCCAATCACGACCAGCTTCATTGACTATTTTCTTGAGGATTTTGAGAATGGTTTTATTGGAAGCCTCAGCTTGGCCGTTACTCTGTGGATAGTAGGGAGTTGAAAAGCGATGTTGGATATTGTATTGTATGCATAAGGCACGAACATCTTGGTTCTTGAATGGTCTCCCATTATCAGTGACAATGGCTTGGGGAATACCATACCGGCATATGAGGTAGTTTAGGATAAACTTGGCTATTTGCTTACCGGTGATATAGGTCATAGGAATGGCTTCCACCCACTTCGTGAAATACTCAGTGGCGGTAATGATAAACTTGTGGCCATCGGAGGAGGAAGGGTGGATTTGTCCTACGAGGTCGAGACCCCATTGAGAAAAAGGCCATGGAGTTGTCACAGGTTGTAACTCATGAGCTGGTGCGTGAATCAGATCTCCATGCTGCTGACATTGTAGACACTTCTTAGCAAACTGTGCGGCATCTTGCTCTATTGTAGGCCAGTAATAACCTGTTCTGAGTATCTTCTTAGCAAGATTAGGACCAGTAGAATGTGCGCCACAGACACCTTCGTGTATGTCTCGTAAGGTAGCTTCGGCTTCTTCCGCGTTAAGACATCGTAAGAGGATACCATCGAGACTCCGGCGATATAATGTATCACCCAGAATGATGTAACGAGAGGATCGACGGATAAAGGTTTTGCGTTGGGTGGATGATAGGTCAGGGGGAAAGGTATTGTGTTTGAGGTATTCATAGATATCTTCATACCATGGGGAATTGGGACCAACAAGTTCGCAGATGATTTCAGTAACAGGAACATCGACGGCTGGTATCAACAATTGCTCAATCAAGAATTCACACTTTTGTGTATTTGCAGGCATGTCAATCAGTGACCCTACAGAAGCCATAGAATCTGCAGCTTTATTATGTTCTCTTGGAATTTGCTCAAATGTGATGCTAGAAAAATGGGGTTTGTAGGCATCCACTAGTTGCTTGTAGGGGACCAACTTTTCATCCTTTGTTTGGTATTCATCTGTGACTTGGCGGATGACTAGCTGTGAGTCTCCATATACTTGTAATTCTGTGATGTCCCATTGAACTGCTGTGTTGAGACCTATGAGGAGTGCTTCATACTCGGCTATATTGTTGGTGCAAGGGAATGCTAGCCGATATGACTTTGGAATGTAGTCATTCTGAGGTGTAACAAATAAGATGCCGGCTCCTGATCCATGCTGTGTGTAAGAACCGTCAAAGTACAACTTCCACATTATGGAGGTAGCAAGAGTGAAGAGATTCTCGTCAGGGAAGTCTGCTACCATAGGATGTGTATCTTTCATAGGTGCTTCTACTAGTTGATCCGCGAGGGCTTGTCCTTTGATTGCTTTACGATCTGTGTACTCAATGTCGAACTCACTAAGGATCATAACCCATTTAGCTAGTCGGCCTGTGAGAGCTGCTTTTGCTAGTAGATACTTCAAGGGATCAATCTTAGCTATCAGATTTGTGTGTTGGTTCAGCATGTAATGTCACAACTTTTGGGAGGCGAACACTACTGCTAAACAAGCCCTTTCCATTGGTGAATAATTGAGCTCATATCCCACCAAGGTTCTACTAATGTAATAGATTGCGTGCTCTCTGCCTGAGTCATCATTTTGTGCTAGCAGGGCCCCTAGGGCCGAATTTGTAGTGGAGATGTACAATATCAAGGGTTTGTCCGCAACTGGTGGAACCAATACAGGAGGTGTAGCTAGATACTCTTTAAGTTGATCAAACGCTGCTTGACACTTGTTGTCCCATCGAAATGAGACATCCTTTCGGAGCAAGTGTTGAAAGGGTTGGCATTTATCTGCTAGCTGTGAGATGAAACGCCTGATGGACTGCAACCTTCCTTGGAGGCTCCTTAATGCTTTTAGGTTCTTTGGTGGAGGCATCTCCACTATAGCTTTTACTTTTGCTGGATCTACTTCGATGCCTCTACGAGATACGATGTATCCCAATAGCTTCCCTGATGTGACACCGAAGACACACTTCTTAGGATTGAGTCCTACTTGGTATTTTTCATGCCTGTCGAAGATCTGTCCTAGGACCTGTATATGTTCTGCTCTAGAAGATTTAGCCAATATATCATCCACATAGTCTTCCATGATGTGATGAAAGAGGTCATGAAATATCACTGTCATTGCTCGCTGATAGGTTGCTCCTGCATTCTTCAGACCAAACGGCATAACGCACCAACAATAATTGCCCCAAGGACAAGTAAAGGTTGTTTTATGTTGGTCTTCTTCAGCTATTCTAATCTAGTTGTAGCCTGAGAATCCATCCATAAGAGAAAGCATCTCGTGACCTGCTGTCAAGTCCACTATAATGTCAATGTTTGGTAGTGGAAAGTCGTCTTTAGGACATGCCTTATTGAGATCTCTGAAATCATTACACATGCGGATGCGCCCATTAGGTTTAGACACAGGTACAATGTTTGAGACCCAATCTGAATAGTCAATAGGTCGTATGAACTTTGCGTCTAACAACTTCTGTATTTCTACTTTCACTAGGAGAGCGATCTGTGGGTGCATTTTTCTCAATTTCTGCTTGACTGGTTTCACCTTGGGATCAACTGTGAGATAATGAACTACCAGCTTAGGGTCGAGCCCTGGCATATCTGCATAGGTCCATGCAAAGTTGATGGTTCGTTGCAAGAAGAAGTTGTTAAGGTTTCTGTGCTCTGTATCAGATAATGATGCTGCTAGAAATGTTGTCTTTGGATTCTGTTCTGTACCTAGGTTGATCTCTGTAGAATCTTCCACTAGTAGAGCTGATTTCTCTTGATACTTAGATGGTAAGGGAAGGTCAAATCCTCCATCCTCAGGTGCCACAGTTGGGTTTTCACCTTTGGATACGTCCTTTATTTTTACTATTTTATGATCAGGAGGTGCCACAGTGTGGTTTTCACCTAGAGATCTTTCTTTATTTGCACTTTTGCGACTAGAGGATTTGGCATTCTCACCAAAATAAGCCGTGGGCTCAAGTTCCATTACAAAACCTGCCTTGTGATTGCCAAAAGGGATACCTTCTCGAAGTCCCATGAACTCAGCTAAAGCTTTGTCATTCTGAAATACATCTATAACGGGGGCCCCTTGTTGGTCCCAATCAATAAGTTCAGGGTAGACAAGCGTGACATTCTGGGTGCTGGTGGTGGAAGTTAAGGATACGGAGGATAGTGTAAAAATGGAGGATTCTGCGAATAGATTGGTCATGTGGAGGGAAGAGTCATCGATGATATCCTCTGTAGATGTCGAATCGGCGGGAAACTTGTCAGCTACCTCGTCGAGGATATACTCGATGTCCGAGGCGCGTGGTACCTTCTTACCAAATCCTAATCCTTTCTTGTCTAGCTTCTTTGTTACCACAATGGGCTCCATAGTGCCTTGATTCTGTTTCCCAAGGCCACCTTTGCCTTTATAGCCCATGTTTTTCACTATCCTTAAGCCATTGCCATATTGCTTGACTGGTATTGTGACTGGTTCTTTCTCCTTGTAAAGCCAAGAAGAGATGTCCTCAATAGTTTCCTCTTCCAATAGCCGTCCATGTTGGAATTGGGTTAGGAATGGTGGGGGAGGTATAGTAGCTTTTTTGGTAACTTTAGCAATGGGTGGTTTGCCGTAAGATTTGGGAGATAAAGGCATCCGCCCTACACAACAAGATTCAGAGATATCATAAGTGCCAAAGCCTATATCCCGAAAGTGAGCTGTGATTTTGGGGAGGGGTGTAGGCTCACTTGTAGAGGCTTGCGTGAGAGTTTCAGGGTCAACATAGAGAGGGGACTCAAGGGCTTTGTCATTTTTAGGCACTTGGTTGCAATTCTTATAGCTTCCTTGCAAGACACGGCAAAATTCAAAAGGATTAGGATCTCCTGGTATGGTGATCTCTGTACCATTGTATGGGAACTTGAGGGACTGATGGTACATGGAGGGAACAGCTTTCATTGCATGGATCCATGGGCGGCCTAGAATAATGTTGTAAGGCAGCTCAATATCAAGGACTTGACACCTGGTTTCAAGCATGACAGGGCCCAGTTGTATAGGCAAGTGAATAACACCTTCTGAACGGCGTTCTGCATCATCATACCCCTTGATTGTAATACTATGCTCAGTGTTGACGTGATCCTCGGAGTATCCCAATTGCTTTAGTAGCTTTAAAGAATAGATGTTGAGACCAGCACCACCATCTATGAGGATGCATTTGATTTTGCGCTTATGGATGAGCACTTCAATATGGAGGGCATCGTTGTGACAAGGATCGTGGGAGGGAAGGTCTTTCTCAGAGAAGACCACATTGTAAGGCGAAGCAATATTAGCCACTATAGCTTGGAAATCTGCGACTGCTATGTTGTTAGGAACGGAGGACTCTTGGAGGGCCTTTTCTAGCACTACTCTATGTGCAGGTGATGACCGTAGAAGGTCCAAAATAGAGATCTATGCTGGTGTTCTCCCTAGATGTTCGACGAGACTATAATCAGACTGAACTGGAAGTCTAGGTGTAGGTGTACGGATGGTGACATGACCTCGACGAGTAGTAACAGCACAATCCGTAGATTTGCCTTTAATAGTGAGGGTAGACACTCGACTCTCTTCAAAATGACCTACAATGGAATCGAAGGACGTGGACGCGTGATTGATACCTTTACCTCTATCCTGAGGAGGAGGTGGACCGTGATGAGGGAATGGTTCCTTGTACATATCGAGATCCTTGTTCGTGTGTTGCGCTGGTGATTCATTCTCAAAAGTGATTTGATTAGCGTCGATGAGGTTTTGGATGAGGTGCTTAAGCTTCATGCAAGATGCAGTTCGATGACCTTTGCTCCTATGGAACTCACAATACTCATTGTCTCTGTAACGTGCAGTTTTGTAGACAGGTTCTCCATATGGGGGAGCATCAGGTAAGGTTATGAGCCCTTTCAGCAAAGCTTGCTGTAATACCGATTCGATGGGTACTCCCAAAGGAGTAAATTGACGTCGCGGAGGGTAATCTTGTTGGGGCCGCTCTTGTTGTCGTTGTTGATTTTGATAAGGCTGCCTTTGTTGCTGCTGTTGTTGAGGTGGAGCTTGACTTGGTTTGGAGAGTTGCAGCGGTGTTTGCAACGTTTGGACATGCTTAGCATCGACCACTCCATCATTGACCACGTTTTTGTTCTTGTTCCAATATTTGGGTTTATCGTTTGATTGTTGATGGGAATTGCTATCTTTTGTCTCCTTGAAGATTTTGACCACACCCTTAGCAATGAGGGCCTTCTCTATGTTGATACCCTTGTATGTGATTTCATCGAAGGTTGTAGCACTAAGGATTTGCAAATGGAAACCTAACTCTTGGTTGAGGTTCTGTACAAATATGCTAACAAGCTGTTTCTCTGGAATCTTGAAAGGGAATTTACTAGCCATTTGTCTCCATCGTTGGAGGAAAGAAATGAAAGTCTCGCCATTTTTCTGTTTATTGTTGCATAGGTCCGTTATGGAAATCTCATGCTCTGCGTTGTAAGAAAAATGGGTGGCAAACTTTTCTGCTAGCTCGTTGAAAGACTTGATACCCGTAGGTAAGTGTGAGAACCATTCTATTGCTTGACCTCCAAGACTGCGAGGAAAAAGACGCATAAGATATGTGTCGTTGTGAGAGACCTCAAAGCAAGCAAGATAGAATTCCCTAAGATGGTCTTTTGGGTCACCTTTTCCTTTGTACTTATCAAACTTTGGAATAGTGAAATTTTGAGGAAAAGGGATCATTGGTAATGACCGATCAAAAGGATAAGGACACACTTCCTCTAAGGAGAAGGTCTTTTTGTTGTGGCCAAACGTAAGATCAGATAGTTTTGTTGTTGCACCTCCGCAATCTTTAGTTCCATAGTCGTGGGTGGGGTTGGTAACATCTCCTGTTGTCCAAAAAGTGGTTGGTGTTGCCCGTATGGAAGATTATAATGTGAGCCATGCGTAGTGGTATTGTAAGGGTCGTAAGATTGATTGGGATTGTATGGATTGTATGATTGGTTCAGATTGGGTTGGAATTGGAGGCCTTGATTAGGCAGAGGTGGAGGTGGCGCTAGGTAAGAATGTTGGCTTTGCGATGGTTGAAGAAACGTATTGGGGGGAGGAAAGCTAAAGTGCGTTTGATTAGGTTGTGAAGGTGGCACATAGCTTTGGGAAACCTGATGTTGGGAATGTTGAGAGTGGCTAGGCAATGTATGAAAGAAGTTGAGCGTGGATGAACGTTGTGGAGGAGGAACATAGGTAGAAGTGACTTGCGATGGTGGGGGTTGATTGAAGATGAGAGTAGAAGAATGCTGTGGTGGAGGAACATAGGTAGAGGTGATTTGCGACGGTTGGGGTTGCTTGAGGATGAGAGTAGAAGAATGTTGTGATTGGGGCTGCGTGACTCCAATTGGTTGAGAGACATGCAGGTGTGATGATATAGGAGGTGGCATATGTTGAGACCCTTGTTGCATGGCTACATACGTGTTCCCTGGATTGTAATTAGGTGGGAAACCTACGTGTGATGGGGTAACCAAGATTCCACTTGCGCTTGGGGTGGACACTTTAGGAGGTGTTTGCACATTGGATTGAGCTAAGGTGGCTTGCTTAGCTAACTCTGCTTGACGTTGGAGAGTTTCTTGTTGGTTTTGATAGATCTCCATAGGAGTCAAAAGTGGTGATATGGGCCTCTCCCCTATTGGATTTTGGAAAAGGGGATTCCTATACTGCGAGCTTTGAGTAGGTAAGGGCGTAGTGACCGTGGACATGGTTTGCACCGCTTGTATGGTTTCTTGGGCGTTGTTGCTCTCCTTGAGAGTGGACATATCAAAATCTGGAGGTAACTTGGCACCTTGCTTTGCAAGCAAGTGAAAGAAATGATCCCAGTTCTCACTAAGGATTTTATCAAAGGCAGCTATAGCTCTAGGATCTTGTATAAATTCATCAAGATCTTGCCCATCTTCTTGAGAGGATTGACCTATTTCAAAGTGTCGCTCTTCTTGAGATGGGGGTTGATCTATGACATAACCTTGTGGGACAAAATCCGGAGGCAAGCCTGTGGTATACTGCGGTGCATTTAGCAAAGGGGTTCTATCCTCATGAGGATTGCTTGGTTCATCTATGTGCGGCATGTTTGGAGAGCTGATTGGTCTTGCCGCGGGTGTACTAGGAGTCACTTTGGGAGTAACGTTGAGACGACCTGATTGTGGTGTGCGAGGGGGTGACTTGTGCTTCTTAGGGATAACTTGCCTAGACTTCATAGTTTGCTGTAGCCTAGTGGTGACCATGGGATATGCTTAGGACACAATGTAATGCTGGGAATCTGTGAGATGCTTGGAAGAAACGGACAAACTCTGATGCACAAAGTACTGGACCAAAGGCGCTATACTGTTTGACCAAAGGCGCAGGACTGTGCTACCAAAAGCGTGCTACTGTGGGCCAGAGGCGACGGACTGAGCTACCAATAGCGAGTTACTGCTATGCCAAAGGCGAGCTACAGTGACCAAAAGCAAGCTATTGTTATACCGAGGGCACTAAAGTAGAGTGTTAGCCAGAGGCGAGGTACTGCTATACCAAAGGCGATCTACTGTATGGCCAAAAGCGAGCTGCTGTAATACCAGGGGCGCTGAAGTAGTGTCTGATGTTTTTCAAAGGCAAAATTTTTTTTGTTTCAGATTGGATTGGTTTGGCAAGAGAAAACACAGCAAACAAGTGGTCAAAAAAGGCACAAGGACTGACACAACATACAGTGTATGTTCAAGGCTCCAAACAAGCCCAATGTTTCCACAGGTCTAATACAGTTGCAATCAATAACAAGCACTTTTTATCCCTAGAGACAAGGTTTCATTGCAGTAGATCAGCTCACAGCTTAATACTCCGTCGATAAAAATATCATTCCATAAAGGTGTCGGATATTTAGTATCTTTGCGAGAGACGATAGGTATGGATATCTCACCCTCCCCTTGGAAAGCTCAAGTAGGTCACAAGAGCTTTATGTCCGAGGGAATACTATCTCTTCTCAAGGGAGCCAATGGTGAGTGTCTTAAGGGTTTAAATCGATTTCCCTTGCACTGATGATTACCGCAATGTTCGGAGGTAGGTCGGGTAGTCTCTATCTAAATTGGTTCTTAGTGACTTTGAGGGACCAACGCCTTACGAGCAATGCGACAAGCTACTAAAAGCTTTAACCAATCCTACTAAGAGTTTCAAACACTTCGCTCAATGTGAAAATCGTTTCCACAAAGGGCTAGTACACCTCTTTTCAGTTTGGCATCACAAGGTAAGGCTGACGTCGGTTAGGACTTGGCTTTCGCCTTATCCCTTTTATATAGTGGTTCAAAGGAAAACTCCGCTTAGGGTCGTCCCTTTTGGATGAAGTGCAATCCAAAAGCAGGCCCTTCTAAAGGAAGTACAAAAAATGTAAAATCAAGCACGTCACACAAAGGTTCAATTGTCCCGTTATAAGAAAAATAAGGTGCAACTAAGCTATGCACACACACGGTTGTAGTTGTAAATTGTCCCTTATGAAATGAAGTGTTTGGCATTCATGTCCATTGTCCCTTAGAAAATTGAGGTGTTTGTCCATACATGTCCATTGTCCCTTAAGAAAATCAGTATGTTCCTAAGATTTAGATTGCAAGGAAAGATTTGTTCAATTACTCCTTTTAAGCATGCAATGTGTTCTAAGACTTAGTAAGGTAAAACAAAAGGGTCTTCAACGCTCGTCCTGCATAAATATGTTAAAAACACCTATTGGCTCTGTGTGAGTAATAAGAAGCTGCAGCAATTTCGTTAGTTCCACCAAAATTTCACAAATTAGCAAAATAAATCAACTTTGACCAAAAGCGCTGAACAACATTACCAGAAGCGACCCACTGTGTTCCAGGAGCGCTGTAATGCAGACCAGAAGCGTCAGAGAATATAGCCAGTAGCGTTGAACAATAACCAGAAGCGCTTCACTGTTGTTCCAAAAGCGCTGCGATAAATACCAAAGGCGTGAACCGATAATACCAATAGCGCTGTAAAAGATCCAGGAGCGCTTTACTGTATAATTGAAAGCGCGATAATATGTTGCCAAAAGCGCTGTTCTGTCTCAGATACAGAAAATATTAGTTTTGCTAACAATAACCAGGTCAAAATAACTTTTCATGGTGGACCTATTATCTAAAGGATGATATCTGATAGATTCGGGTTGTGTAATCTGGAAAACTCAGCAAAATGGATCAGCCCAATAGATTAGCACAAAAAACAAGGATATTCCTAAATAAATCAGCTTAGGAGATATCAAAAAAGTAGGTTATGAAAGACAAATATAACAGCTTGTCTGACAAAACGACAGATCTGAAATGAGAAATCACTGCAAAACCCCGAATGAAGTCAAAAACCTAATTTCAATCAAAAGCGCCTAATAACACGCCAGTAGCGCTTCTCTGTGTCGCCGATAGCGCTTTTCTGTGCTACCAGAAGCGCGGCCGTGCTGCCAAGGGCGCTGAACTGTTCCTGCAAAAGCGTTGTAATATACTGCCAGAAGCGCTGTGAAGTGCCGTAAGCACCGTGACGTACTGTGTCTTCAAAAAAAACAAATTTCTCAAAGAAACCAAGGGATTAGTGGGTCCCACCGGGCGTGCCAGAATGTGTATATGAAAAATCGATCTATTCTAAACTAATAAAAAAACCAAAAATCCAATAACATAAAGAAAACGAATTTGAATAAAAGCCATGACAAATAATCAATGCAATAAAGACTTTTACCGAAATTTGTGTTGTTTCCTTTGGATTGAATGTAGAATTGCTCAATGAAATTGCAAAGCCATAGCTGCAACAAGCAAGTGTAGTGCTCAAGAGATCAATGTCAAATGATCGTAAGGTTGCTCAATCGACGCGTTGTGTATGCTCGAAGCTCTGTTAAGTATGCCTGAGAATACGATCGAAGAGAGAGAGGTAATGAAGGAGATGAGGGGGGTTTATATAGATTTCAAACATGATCAATCAACGGTCCAAATAATTCAGAAGAATCAACAGAGGAGATAAGTTGAGAAATGTGCAACGAATGAGAAGAAGACATGTGTCTTGCTTTCTTTTGCATGAGAGGAGTTATCAAGAATAGAAGAATGAGTTGACTGAAGAGATAAATCAATTAAAAGAATAAAGCAACCAGTTAAGTGATTTAAAACAAGAAGAAGAGATTTGCATGAGAATAGAAGATATTTTGCTTTATTAAATATAAAAATATTTAATTGATGAGCAAGAAAGCTTGAGTTATATTAGAGATAACTCAAATTAGAAGAAAAAGCAATTTAAATAAATAATTGATTTATTTAAATTTAGAGACGATATTTTGGAAGAAATAATTAAATAATTGGAATTATTTAATTTAGAAGATTTGAAAGCAAATTAAATAAATAAATTTATTTAATTGTTGTGCATGATTTTGGAAGAACAGAAGATTATAAATAAAATATTTGATTTTATTTATTTTTAGAGGATTGAGATAATTTAAATAAATTTGATTTGATTTATTTAAATTTAGAAGAACAATTGATTTAATTAAATAATGTAAATTATTTAATTGTAGATAAGATAGAATTATGATGAATTAATTAAATAATTGGATTTATTTAATTAACGTGGATGTGAAATTTGGAAAGAGGATAATTAAATAATTAAATAATTAAAATTATTTAATTGTGGAAGAATATAGAGGATTTTAATTTAATTAATTAAATAAAGGGAATTTATTTAATTAATGTCGCAATTTTGTGATTTAGAAGAATTTGATGATAATTAATTAAATAATTAGATTATTTAATTAACGTTTGCAATGCAGGTGATTAGACAGATTATGAAATGCAAGTGATATGACAAGTTGGTCATTTTAGGGTGTCTACATTAGGGTTTAGGGTTTTTTGGGTTTAGGCTTTAGGGTTTCAAGGTTTTAGGGTTTAGGGTTTAGGGTTTAGGGTTTATGGTATAGGGTTTATCGTTTAGGGTTTTAGGTTTATGGTTTAGGGCTTAGGGTTTAGGGTTTATAGTTTAGGGTTTAGGGTTTAAGGTTTTTGTTTTAGGGTTTACAATTTATGGTTTATGGTTTATGGTTTAGAGTTTAGGGCTTAGGGTTTATGGTTTATGGTTTATGGTTTGGGGTTTAGGGATTAGGGTTTAGGGTTTGGGGTTTATCGTTTAACATTTAGGGTTTAGGTTTTGGGGTTTAGTGTTTAGGGTTTAGAGTTTAGGGATTATGGTTTATGGGTTACGGTTTAGGGTTTAGCGTATAGGATTTAGGATTTAGGGTTTACAGATTATGGTTTAGGGTTTAGGATTCATGGTATAGGGTTTATTATTTAGGGTTTATGGTGTAGGTTTTAGGTTTTATGATTGATGGTTTATGGTTTATGGTTTAGGGTTTATGGTTTAGGGCTTATGGTTTAGCACTTATGGTTTAGGGTTAATGTTTAGGGTTTGGGATTTATGTTTTAGGGTTTAGGTTTTAGGGTTTAGGGTTTAGGGTTTTAGAGTTTTAGTGTTTAGGGTTTTAGGATTTATGGTTTAGGGTTTATGGTTTAGGGTTTAGGGCTTATGGTTTAGCGCTTATGGTTTAGGTTTTAGGGTTTAGGTATATGGTTTATGGTTTAGGGTTTGTGGTTTAGGGTTTAGGGTTTAGGGTTTAGGGTTTATGGTTTATGCTTTAGGGTTTAAGGTTTAGTGTTTAGGTTTTAGGGTTTAGGGTTTAGGGTTTAGGGTTTATGGTTTAGGGTTTAGGCTTTATCGTTTATAGTTTAGGGTTTAGGGCTTAGGGCTTAGGGCTTAGGGTTTAAGGTTCATGGTTTAGGTTTTAGGGTTTAGGGTTTTTTGGATTTAGGCTTTAGGATTTCAAGGTTTTAGGGTTTAGTGTTTAGGGTTTAGGGTTTATCGTTTAAGGTTTAGGGTTTAGGGTTTAGGGCTTAGGGATTAGGGTTTAGGGTTTAGTGTTTAGGGTTGAGGGTTCACGGTTTAGGTTTTAGGGTTTTGGGTTTTTTGGGTTTAGGCTTTAGGGTTTCAAGGTTTTAGGGTTTAGGGTTTAGGGTTTAGGGTTTATGGTATTGCGTTTATCGTTTAGGGTTTTAGGTTTATGGTTTAGGGTTTATAGTTTAGGGTTTAGGGTTTAAGGTTTTTGTTTTAGGGTTTACAATTTAGGGTTTATGGTTTATGGTTTATGGTTTAGAGTTTAGGGCTTAGGGTTTATGGTTTATGGTTTGGGGTTGGGATTAGGGTTTAGGGTTTGGGGTTTATCGTTTAGCATTTAGGGTTTAGGTTTTGGGGTTTAGATTTTAGGTTTTAAGTTTTAGGTTTTATGGTTTAGGGTTTAGGGTTTAGAGTTTAGGGATTATGGTTTATGGGTTACGGTTTAGGGTTTATGGGTTACGGTTTAGGGTTTAGGGTTTAGGGTTTGGAGATTATGGTTTATGGTTTATGGTTTATGGTTTAGGGTTTTAGGGTTTACAGGTTTATTGTTTATGGTTTATGGTTTAAGGTTTGTGGTTTATGGTTTAGTGTTTATGGTTTATGGTTTTTGGTTTAGGGTTTAGGGTTTATGGTTTAGGGTTAAGGGTTTAGGGTGAAGGGTTTAGTGTTTAGGATTAAGGCTTTAGGGTTTAGGGTTTATGTATTAGGATTTAGAATTTAGGGTTTAGGGTTTATGGTTTGGGTATATGGTTTAGGGTTTATGGTTTGTGGTTTATGGTTTAATGTTTAGGGTTTAGGGTTTAGGGTTTAGCATTTATGGTTTAGGGTTGATGGTTTATGGTTGATGGGTTAGGGTTTAGGGTTTAGTGTTTAGGGTTTATCGTTTATGGCTTAGGGTTTAGGGTTTATGGTTTAGGCTTTGGGGTTTAGGGTTTAGGGTTTATAGATTAACGTTCAGGGTTTATATTTTATGTTTTATGATTTAGGGTTTATCGTTTATGGTTTAGTGTTTAGGGTTTAGGGTTTAGGGTTTGTCCTTTAGGGTTTAGGGTTTAGGGTTTAGTGTTAAGTGTTTTAGGTTTAGGGTTTAGGGTTTATGGTTTATGGTTTATGGTTTATGTTTTAGGGTTTAGGGTTTAGGGTTTAGGGTTTAGTGTTTAGGGTTTAGGGTTTATGGTGTAGGGTTTATGGTTTATGGTTTAGGATTTACAGTTTGGGGTTTAGTGTTTAGGGTTTAGGATTTATGGTTTATGGTTTATGGTTTAGCATGTAGGGTTTAGGGTTTATGGTTTAGTGTTTGGGGTTTAGGGTTTAGAGTTTAGGATTTATGGTTTATGGTTTATGTTTTAGGGTTTAGGGATTAGGGTTTAGCATGTTTAGGGTTTAGTGTTAAGTGTTTCAGGTTTAGGGTTTAGGGTTTATGGTTTATGGTTTAGGGTTTATGGTTTATGTTTTAGGGTTTAGGGTTCAGGGTTTAGTGTTTATTGTTTAGGGTTTTAGGTTTATGGTGTAGGGTTTATGGTTTATGGTTTAGGATTTACGGTTTGGGGTTTAGGTTTAGGGTTTAGGATTTATGGTTTATGGTTTATAGTTTATGGTTTAGCATGTAGGGTTTAGGGTTTATGGTTTAGTGTTTAGGGTTTAGGGTTTTTGGTTTATCATTTAAGGTTTAGGATTTATGGTTTAGGGTTAATGGTTTAGGGTTATGGCTTAGGGTTTAGAGTTTAGGGTTTAGGGTTTAGTGTTTCAGGTTTCAGAATTAGGGATTAGGGTTTAGGGTTTTGGATTTAGGGTTTAGGGTTTAGGTTTTAGGGTTTAGTGTTTAGGGTTTATGGGTTACATTATAGGGTTTAGGGTTTAAGGTTTATGGTACATTGTTTATGGTTTAGGGTTTATGGTTTAGGTTTATGGTTTATGGTTTACAGTTTATGGTTTATTGTTTAGGGTTTAGGATGTAGAATTTAGGGTTTATGGTTTATGGTTTATTGTTTAGGGTTTAGGGTTTATGGTTTAGGTCTTAGGGTTTAGAGTTTAGGGTTTAGGGTGTAGAGTTTATGGTTTAGGGTTTAGGGTTTATTGTTTGGGGTTTAGTGTTTAGGATTTAAGGTTTAGGATTTAGGGTGTACGGTTTAGGGTTTATAGTTTAGAGTTTATGTTTTATGCTTTAGGATTTAGCATTTAGGGTTTACGCGTTAGCGTCTAGGATATAGGATTTATGGTTTAGGGTTTAGGGATTATGGTATAGGGTTTATGGGTTACTATTTAGGGTTTAGGATTTAGGGTTTAGGGTTTAGGGTTAAGGGTTTAGAGTTTAGGGTTTGCGGTTTAGGTTTTAGGGTTTAGTGTTTAGTGTTTAGGGTTTAGGGTTTAGGGTTTATGGGTTGCGGTTTATGGTTTAGGGTTTATGGTTTATGGTTTAAGGTTTAGGGTTTAGGTTTTATGGTTTAGGGTTTATGGTTTAGGGATTAGGGTTTTGGGTTTATTATTTTGGTTTTAGGGTTTAGGGATTAGGTTTTTCGGTTTTAGGGTTTATGGTTTATCGTTGAGGGTTTATGGTTAAGGGTTTAGGGTTTATCATTTATTGTTTAGGGTTTAGGGTTTCAAGTTTAGTGTTTAGGGCTTAGGGTTTTAAGGTTTATGGTTTATGGTTTACGCTTTATCGCTTATAGTTTATGGTTTATGGTTTATGGTTTAGGGTTTAGGGTTTAGTGTTTACGGTTTAGGGTTTATTGTTTATTGTTTATTGTTTAATATTTAGGGTTTAGGGTTTTGGGTTTTGGGTTTAGGTTTTAGGGTTTAGGGTTTAAGGTTAAGGTTTTAGGGTTTATGGTTTATGATTTATGGTTTAGGTTTTAGGGTTTGGGGTTTAGGGTTTAGGGTTTAAGGATTAGGCATTAGGGTTTAGGGTTTATGGGTTACGGTTTATGGTTTATGGTTTATCGTTTAGGGTTTAGGGTTTATGTTTTAGGGTTTAGGGTTTATGATTTAATGTTTATTGTTTAGGGTTTAGGTTTTAGGGTTTAGGATTTAGTGTTTAGGGTTTGTTGTTTAGCGTTTATGGTTTATGGTTTGGGGTTTAGGGTTTAGGGTTTAGAGTTTAGGGTTTAGGGTTTAGTGTTTAGGGTTTAGGGTTTAGGGTTTCAAGTTTAGGTTTTAGGGTTTAGGGTTTAGGGTTAAGGGTTTACAATTTGGGGTTTAGGGTTTAGGGTTTAGGGATCAGGGTTTATGGTTTATGGTTATGGTTATGGTTTAGGGTTTGTGGTTTAGGGTTTAGCGTTTATGGTTTATGGTTTAGAGTTTATGGTTTATGGTTTATGAATTAGGTTTGATGGTTTATGGTTTAGGGTTTGAGTTTAGGGTTTAGGGTTTAGGGTTTAGGATTTAGGGTTTAGGGTTTAGGTTTTAGGTTTTAGGGTTTAGGGTTTAGGGTTTATGGTCTAGGGTTTAGGGTTTAGGATTTAGGGTTTAGGGTTTAGTGTTTAGGGTTTTGGATTTAGGGTTTAGGGTTTAGGATTTAGGGTTTATGGTTTATGGTTTAGGGTTTAGCGTTTAGTGTTTATGGTTTATGGTTTATGGTTTAGGGTTTATAGTTTAGGGTTTAGGGTTTAGGGTGTAGGGTTTATGGTGTAGGGTTTAGTATCTAGGGCTTATGGTTTAGGGTTTAGGGTTTATGGTTTATGGTTTATGGTTTAGGGTTTAGGGTTTAGGGTTTATTGTTTAGGATTTATGGTTTATTGTTTAGAGTTTATGGTTTATGGTTAATTGTTTAGGGTTTAGGGTTTAGGGTTTTAGGGTTTATTGTTTAGGGCTTATGGTTTAGCACTTATGGCTTAGGGCTAATGGTTTAGAGTTTAGGGTTTAAGCTTTAGGCTTTAGGGTTTATGGTTTAGTGTTTAGGGTTTAGGGTTTAGGGTGTATGGTTTATGGTTAATGGTTTAGGGTTTATGGTTAATGGTTTAGGGTTTAGTGTTTAGGGTTTAGGGTATAAGGTTTATGGTTTTAGGGTTTATGCTTTCGGGCTTATGGTTTAGGATTAATGGTTTAGGGTTTAGGTTTTAGGGTTTAGGGTTTAGGGTTTACTGTTTAGGTTTTATGGTTTAGGGTTTAGGTGTTATGGTTTAGGGCTTAGGGTTTATGGTTTATGGTTTATTGTTTAGGGTTTAGTGTTTAGGGTTTAGGATTTAGGGTTTATCGTTTATGGTTTAGGGTTTATCATTTAGGGTTTAGCATTTAGGCTTTAGGGTTTATGTTCTAGGGTTTAGGGTTTAGGGTTTAGGATTTATGGTTTAGGGTCTAGGGTTTATGGTTTATGGTTTAGGTTTTACAGTTTACGGTTTAGGGTTTACGGTTTAGGGTTTATTGTTTATGGTTTAGGGCTTATGGTTTAGCACTTATGGATTAGGGTTTAGGATTTATGGTTTAGGGTTTTGGTTTTAGGGTTTAGGGTTTAGGTTTTAGGGTTTTAGAGTTTTAGTGTTGAGGGTTTATGGTTTAGGGTTTTAGAATTTAGGGTTTAGGGTGGTTTAGTGTTTAGGGTTTAGGGTTTAGGTCTTATGGTTTAGGGCTTATGGTTTAGCGCTTATGGTTTAGGGTTTAGGTTTAAGGTTTTTGGTTTAGGGTTTAGGGTTTAGGGTCTAGGGTTTTGGGTTGATGGTTTAGGGTTTATTGTTTAAGGTTTAGTGTTTAGGGTTTAGGATTTAGGGTTTATGGTTTATGGTTTATGGTTTATGGTTTAGGGCTTAGGGCTTAGGGCTTAGGGTTTAGGTTTTATGGTTTATGGTTTATGGTTTAGGGTTCACGGTTTAGGTTTTAGGGTTTAGGGTTTAGATTTTTTTGGGTTTAGGCTTTTAGGGTTTCAAGGTTTTAGGGTTTTGGGTTTATGGTTTAGGGTTTGTGGTTAAGGGTTTATGGTATAGGGTTTATCGTTTAGGGTTTAGGGTTTATCGTTTAGGGCTTAGGGTTTAGGGTTTATAGTTTAGGGTTTAGGGTTTAGGGCTTAAGGTTTTTGTTTTAGGGTTTAGGGTTTTGAGTTTGTGGTTTAGGGTTTAGGGTTTAGGGTTTATGGTTTAGAGTTTAGGGCTTAGGGTTTACGTTTTAGGATTTAGGTTTTGGGGATTAGATTTTAGGTTTTATGTTTTATGTTTTAGGGTTGAGGGTTTAGGGTTTAGGGTTGAGGGATTATGGTTTATGGGTTACGGTTTAGGGTTTAGGGTATAGGGTTTAGGATTTAGGGATTAGGGTTTAGAGATTATGGTTTATGGTTTATGGTATAGGGTTTATTATTTATGGTTTATGGTTTAGGGTTTAGTGTTTAGGGTTTATGGTTTAAGGTTTTAGGGTTTACGAGTTTATTGTTTATGGTTTACAGTTTAAGGTTTATGGTTTATGGTTTAGTATTTATGGTTTAGGGTTTTTGGTTTATGGTTTATGGTTTAGGGTTAAGGGTTTAGGGTTAATGGTTTAGCATTTAGGATTTAGGGTTTAGGGTTTAGGGTTTATGTATTAGGATTTAGAATATAGGGTTTAGGGTTTATGGTTTGGGGTTTACCGTTTAGGGTTTATGGTTTGTGGTTTATGGTTTAATGTTTAGGGTTTAGGGTTTAGGGTTTAGCGTTTATGGTTTAGGGTTGATGGTTTAGGGTTGATGGTTTAGGGTTTAGGGTTTAGGGTGTAGGGTTTATTGTTTAGGGTTTAGGGTTTATGGTTTATGATTTAGGGTTTAGAGTTTAGGGTTTAGGTTTTAGAGATTAGGGTTTAGGGTTTAGGGTTTAGGGTTTAGGGTTTAGGTTTTTAGTTTTAGGTTTTAGGTTTTACGGTTTAAGGTTTAGGGTTTTGGGTTTAAGTTTTAGGGATTAGGTTTTGTGGTTTATGGTTTATGGGTTACGGTTTAGGGTTTAGGGTTTATGGTTTATTTTTTAGAGTTTAGAGTTTAGGGTTTAGGGTTTAAGGTTTAGGATTTAGGGTTTAGGGTTTATAGATTATGGTTTAGGGTTTAGGGTTGAGGGTGTAGGGTTTATGGTTTATGGTTTAGGGATTAGGGTTTATGGTTTAGTGTTTACGGTTTAGGGTTTAGCGTTTATGGTTTATGGTTTATGGTTTATGGTTTAGGGTTTACGGTTTAGGGTTTATGGTTTAGGATTTAGGTGTGCTGGTTTAGGGATTATGGTTTAGGGTTTACGGTTTAGGGTTTATGGTTTATGGTTTAGGGTTTAGGGTTTAGGATTTAGGTGTTATGGTTTAGGGATTAGGAAATAGGGATTAGGGTTAGGGTTTGTTGTTTAGGGTTTAGGATTTAGGGTTTAGGGTTTATCGTTTATGGTTTATGGTTAAGGGTTTAGGGTTTACCATTTAGGGTTTACGGTTTAGGGTTTAGGGTTTATGATCTAGGGTTTAGGGTTTAGGATTTATGGTTTAGGGTTTATGATTTAGGTTTTACAGTTTATGGTTTAGGCTTTAGGTTTTAGGATTTAGGATTTATGGTTTAGGGTTTAGTGTTTATGGTTTATGATTTATGGTTTATGGTTTATTGTTTATGGTTTATGGTTTATGGTTTATGGTTTATGGTTTATGGTTTTAGGGTTTATGGTTTAGAGCTTATGGTTTAGCACTTATGGTTTAGGGTTTAGGATTTATGGTTTATGGTTTATGGTTTAGGTTTTAGGGTTTAGGGTTTAGGGTTTTAGAGTTTTAGTGTTTAGGGTTTAGGGTTTTAGGATTTAGGGTTTAGGGTTTAGGGTTTAGGGTTTAGGGCTTATGGTTTAGCGCTTATGATTTAGGTTTTAGGGTTTATGTTTAGGTTTTATGGTTTTGTTGATAACTGAGAGGGGGGGTGAATCAGTTATCCTAATTATTTCCCTTTCTGAACTTTCCTATTAATTAATGCAGCATTGAATCAAACACAAAAACATTACCATGAAATAAGAAACACATGACACAGTAATTTTGACGTGGAAACCCTGTTAAGGGAGAAAACCACGGGGTGATTAACCTAAAAATTATTCTCTGTTAGAAGAATAGGAGATTACAAAAAAATGGCACTTGCCAATTAGGGCTCACTGCCCGAGCACACTGCTCACAAGAGGCCCACTGCCTACAAGAAGACACACTGTCTACAAAGTGATAAGAATCACAGTCTTGAACTGATTGGAGGCATCTGCATATGCTGGAGTTCAGTTCCGGTTAGGCTCAGTACACTGATCTGCTGCACTTCATCTTTCCTCTGTTCTTTATTCTGCTATCTTTCACATACCGGATCCTTTTTGCTACTTCTGCTCTGTTCTGGACTTATTCGCATATATCTTCACATCATCACTCACTTCACAACTAAATCCATCCTCTATATATATCCGCACAAGTAATTTCATCACCTTTCTAGTCGGCATCCGGAACAGTCTAGTTTCTTACAAACTTTTGTTCTGTCGGCTGAATCCTTCCTCACCAAGCAATGCGGATCAAGCATATACTTGTAGATATCATTAATCATGTCAGCCAAACATGATTCATGCCTTCACAACCTCTATCATCAATAGTAACACATCCGGAAAGTAGTCTGATACTCTGTCAGTCAGTTCTTCCTCTGTTTTCACTGTCTCTCAGGAATCCGGTACTCAACTATTCATATCTTTTTCCTTGTCCATCACCGGAGGCTAAATCCTTGGAATATACCACTTAAGGTAGTCCTCTTGACTTCCCCAAATCCGTACTACACCAAGACACTTCCTCTGAGAGATCCGGATCAATCTGTCGGACCTTGCCACATGCTCTGTTCTTGTTCACCGGACCACAACAATCTTTATTCTGACTTCCGGTAGAGACACATTATGACTTGCGGATATGTGGGATGACCTTTGTTGCCATCAATGACAACAACCATGAATCCATATAGTGTCTCTTGCCAACAATCTCCCCCTTTGGCATTGATGGCAACACTTAGTGAAAAATGACTAAGTGTTTTCACTATGCTCCCCCTTTGCTGATGCTCTGTCTTTATATACAATTTCTGGAACTCCCCCTTAATTGGATTCCTCATTTTTCACTGCTCCTCACTCCCCCTTTGACATCAATGGCAAAGGGTAGGGTCCGCATATCAAAATTTTCAAAAATTTTCTATACATAGCCGCATATTTACATACTCACATATACTGAAGAATGTCTGCAAAGGATGTCTGCAATTGGATCATTTCTGTAGCCCAACTTTGCTTCATTCTATCCAAAATTGAAATGTGACCACTCAACAAAAATGCAAAAGCTTCTGCCCGCTTGAGATCTGTCGGATCTTTTGTTTGGGCGGTGGTCTGAGCATCACTGATGGCCTCATGCATAGTTTCCAACTTAGGGATTATAATCCTTCTAAGTTCTCCCATCCGGTTAGTGATATTCTTCCTTTCCTTCTCAAGATTCTTTATTTCATTCAAGACTGCAATAGTCTGACATTCTTGATTTATTATGGAGGAAGAGAGAGGATCAAAACTTTGAGATAAGCTTTGTAGCTTATCCTGTTCCTCTTTTATTTTCTTATCAATTGCTGCTGTTGCCTTTGACCAGGATATACAAAATTTGTAGATGTCACCGCCATCCTTAAGAGCATTCTCTAAGCTCTTTATTCCAATGCTCACAATCTTCCTATCTTTAGAGATTAATTCTAATATTTCTGAAAATCTTTTATCCAAAAATTCCTTCCGGACCTTTTCTTCAGCTGATTTTTCTAGAGAATCAAAATGTGTATTAACACTGCTGACTAAGGTTTTTAGATTACCGGAAGAGGAGGCTGTCGGATCTATCTGGATTGATGGCATAATCTTTACAAGTACTCCGGAAGCAGCCTCTATCAACTCACAGTCTTCCATATGAGACTTCAGGAGTTTTTCATTTGCCTTGGCATTTGCAAATGAAGCTATCTTCATTGTTTGTACCGGAGAGAGAGAGTCAAAGTCGAATGGGCCTTTTAGAAGCTCCGGTTCATCAATCTCTAAAGTTTCTTTGCTCAAAAATTGTTGAACAGTTTGTGCAGTGTCTCTTGCCGGAGACAAATGTTTCTTTTCTTCTGCAATCTTGGAACTGTCAACCTCTTTGTCTTTCACCACTGCTTCCTTCTCCTGTAATTGCTCTTCTTCTTTGGATCCGGAGACTGTAGGGGAAACCGGAGGAGAGATGCTTGTATGTTCAGGGCCCACTTCTTCCGGAACAGATGATTCCAAATCCGCAGCTGTTTCTGCACCTAAGTCCTCTACAACAGGAAGATTGAACCTTTTGAAGGCCTTCCGGAGGATCTCTTCTGTCTCTTGGGCCACTTTGTCAGTCTCACCAAGCATGAGTTGATTCATCCTGGCTTTACTTCTGAACTCATCTTTGCAGTCCTTGAAGATTATGTTCATTGTCTTGGGATCAATTTGAGGATATAGCTGAATAGCTATCTGCTCCCGGATCTCAAGATCTTTTGCATGAGCATTGTTCTTTCTTACTTCTAATTCCTTTTCTAGGCTTTTAGGAATAAGAGATATGATCTCAATGAAAGCCTTATTGTATATGTTCAGATATTTGATTGTGGCTTCCGGAAGGGTCTTTTGGTCAGCCTCACTGAAGTCATCATAAGATTCAGTCATTGGTTGAAGGTTTCCATCCACCGTGACCGACTTGATTACATTCTCTAGAGACAGAGTGGGCTTTTCAACAGATACCTTGCCACATGCTCTGTTCTTGTTCACCGGACCACAACAATCTTTATTCTGACTTCCGGTAGAGACACATTATGACTTGCGGATATGTGGGATGACCTTTGTTGCCATCAATGACAACAACCATGAATCCATATAGTGTCTCTTGCCAATAGGTTTATGGTTTATGGTTTATGGTTTATGGTTTATGGTTTATGGTTTAGGGTTTAGGGCTTATGGTTTAGCGCTTATGGTTTAGGTTTTAGGGTTTATGTTTAGGGTTAATGGTTTATGGTTTAGGGTTTTAGGTTTATGGTTTATGGTTTAGGGTTTAGAGTTTAGGGTTTATCGTTTATGGTTTAAAGTTTAGGGTTTAGGGTTTAGGGCTTAGGGTTTAGTGTTTAGGGTTTAGGGTTCACGGTTTAGGTTTTAGGGTTTAGGGTTTTTTAGGTTTAGGCTTTATGGTTTCAGGGTTTTAGGGTTTAGGGTTTAGGGTTTATGGTTTAGGGTTTATGGTATAGGGTTTAGGGCTTATGGTTTAGGGTTTAGGGTTTAAGGTTTTTGTTTTAGGGTTTACAATTTAGGGTTTAGGGTTTATGGTTAAGAGTTTGGGGCTTAGGGCTTATGTTTTAGGGTTTAGGTTTTAGGGTTTAGATTTTAGGTTTTAGGTTTTAGGTTTTAGGGTTTATAGGTTATGGTTTAGGGTTTAGGGTATAGGGTTTAGGATTTAAGGTTTAGGGTTTAGAGATTGTGGATTATGGTTTATGGTTTAGGGTTTATTATTTATGGTTTATGGTTTAATGTTTATGGTTTAGGGTTTATGGTTTATGGTTTAGGTTTTATGGTTTATGGTTTAGTGTTTAGGGTTTAGGGTTTAGGGTTTACAGGTTTATTGTTTATGGTTTATGGTTTAAGGTTTATGGTTTATGGTTTAGGGTTTATGGTTTAGGGTTTTTGGTTTACGGTTTAGGGTTTAGGGTTAAGGGTTTAGGGTTAAGAGTTTAACGTTTAGGATTTAGGGTTTAGGGTTTAGGGTTTATCTATTAGGATTTAGAATTTAGGGTTTAGGGTTTATGGTTTGGGGTTTACGGTTTATGGTTTATGGTTTAATGTTTACGGTTTAGGGTTTAGCGTTTATGGTTTAGGGTTTAGGGTTTAGGGTTTAGGGTTTAGGGTTTAGGGTTTAGGGTGTAGGGTTTATCGTTTATGGTTTAGTGTTTATGGTTTATGGTTTAGGGATAGGTTTTAGGGTTTAGGGTTTAGGGTTTAGTGTTTAGGGATTATTTTTTAGGGTTTAGGGCTTAGGGTTTATGGTTTATGGTTTATGGTTTTGTGTTTAGGGTTTATTGTTTAGGTTTTAGGGTTTATGGTTTAGAGTCTAGGGTTTAGGGTTTAGGGTTTACGGTTTACAATTTATGGTTTATGGTTTAATGTTTATGGTTTTGGGTTTTGGGTTTAGGGTTTAGAGTTGATGTTTTAGGGTTTAGGGTTTATCTTTTATGGTTTATGGTTTATGGTTTAGGATTTATGGTTTAAGGTTTATGGTTTAGGATTAGGTTTTAAGGTTTTGGGTTTAAGGTTTAGGGTTTAGGGTTTAGAGTTTGGGGTTTAGGTTTTAGGTTTTAGGGTTTAGTAATTAGGGTTTAGGGTTTAAGGTTTAGGTTTTAGGGATTAGGGTTTAGGTTTTATGGGTTACGTTTTACGGTTTAAGGTTTAGGGTTTAGGGTTTATGGTTTATTGTGTAGGGTTTATGGTTTATGGTTCATGGTTTATGGTTTATGGTTTATGGTTTATGGTTTAGCATTTATGGTTTATGGTTTATGGTTCAGGGTTTATGGTTTATAGATTATGGTTTAGGGTTTAGGGTTTAGCTTTTAGGGTTTAGGGTTTAGGGTTTGGGGTTTATGGTTTATGGTTTATGGTTTAGGGTTTAGGGTTTATAGTTTAGTGTTTAGGGTTTAGGGTTTAGAGTTAATGGTTTATGGTTTAGGGTTTAAGGTTTAAGGTTTAGGGTTTACGGATTATGGTTTAGTGTTTAGGGTTTAGGCTTTATGGTTTACGGTATAGGGTTTAAGTTTTAGGGTTTAGGGTTTAGGGCTTATTGTTTAGGGTTTAAGGTTTAGGGTTTATGGTTTATGGTTTATGGTTTGGGGTTTTTTTAGGGTTTAAGGTTTAGGGTTTAGAATTTATTGTTTATCGTTAAGGGTTTATGGTTTATGGTATAGGGTTTATGGTTTATGGTTTATGGTTTATGCTTTATGCTTTAGGCTTTATGGTTTATGGTTTAGGATTTACGGTTTAGGGTTCAGGGTTTAGGGTTTATATTTTAGGTTTTAGGGTTTAGGGTTCAGTGTTTAGGGTTTAGGGTTTAGGGTTTAGGGTTTAGGGTTTAGGGTTTAGGCATAATGGTTTAGGGTTAAGGGTTTAGGGTTTGGGGTTTATTGTTTAGGGTTTAAGCTTTAGGGTTTTAGATTTTTGGTTTATTGTTTAGGGTTTATGGTTTAGAGCTTAGTGTTTAGTGTTTAGGGTTTATGGTTTATCGTTTAGGGTTTACAGTTTAAGGTTTAGGGTTTAGGGTTTAGGGCTTATGGTTTAGGGTTTAGTGTTTAGGGTTTAGGGTTTAATGTTTACGGTTTAGAGGATAGTGTTTAGGGTATAGGGTACAGGGTTTAGGGTTTAAGGTGTAGGGTTTAGTGTTCAAGGTTCAGGGTTCACGGTTTAGGGTTTAGGGTTTAAGGTTTAGGGTTTAGGGTATAGGGTATAGGGTTGGGGTTTATGGTTTAGGGTTTATGGTTTACGGTTTAGGGTTAAGGGTTTAGGTTTTATGGTTTATGGTTTATGGTTTATGGTTTAGTTTATAGGGTTTAGGGTTTAGAGTTTAGGGTTTAGGCATTAGGGTTTATGGTTTAGGGTTTAGGTTTTTGGGCTGAGGATTTAGGGTTTAGGAATTATGGTTTATGGTTTATGGTTTAGGGTTTATGGATTATGGTTTAGGGTGTTTAGGGTTTACAGTTTTGGGTTTAGGGTTTAAGGTTTATGGTTTAGTGTTTATGGTTTAAGGGTTATTGCTTAGGGTTTAGGGTTTAGGGTTTATAGTTTAGGGTTGATGGTTTATGGTTTATGTTATAGGGTTTAAAGTTTACGGTTTAGGGTTTATCGTTTAGGGTTAATGGTTTATGGTTTAGAGTTAATGGTTTAATGTTTAGGGTTTAGGGTTTAGGGTTTATGGTTTATGGTTTAGGGATTAGGGATTAGGGTTTAGGGATTAGTGTTTAGGGTTAACGATTAAAGGTTTAGGGTTTAGGGATTAGGGTTTGGAGTTTAGGTTTTAGGGTCTAGAGTTTAGGGTTTAGGGTTTAGTGTTTACGGTTTAGGGTTTAGGGTTTAGGGTTGAGGTTTTATAGGTTACAGTTTAGGGTTTAGGGTTTAGGGTTTAGGGTTTATGGTTAATGGTTTATGGTTTACGCTTTAGGCTTTAGGATTTAGGGTTTATGGTTTATGGATTACGATTTAGGGTTTACTGTTTAGAGTTTACAGTTTAGGGTTTAGTGTTTATGGTTTAAGGACTAGGGTTTAGGGTTTAGGGTTTATAGTTTAGGATTGATGGTTTATGGTTTATGGTATAGGGCTTAGAGTTTACGGTTTAGCGTTTATGGTTTATGGTTTAGGGTTAATGGTTTAAGGTTTAGGGTTTAGGGTTTAGTGTTTAGGGTTTAGGATTTAGGGTTTAGGGTTTGTTGTTTATGGTTTATGGTTTATGGTTTAGGGTTAATGGTTTAGGGTTGATGGTTTATGGTTTAGGGTTCAGGGTTTAGGGTTTAGGGTTTATGGTTTAGTGTTTATTGTTTAGGGTTTATTTTTTATGGTTTAGGGTTAATGGTTTAGGGTTGATGGTTTAGGGTTCAGGGTTCAGGGTTCAGGGTTTAGGGTTTATGGTTTAGTGTTTATTGTTTAGGGTTTATGGTTTAGGGTTTATGGTTTAGGGTTTATGGTTTAGGGATTAGGGTTTAGGGTTAAGAGTTTAGGGTTTAGGGTTTAGGGTTTGGAGTTTAGGTTTTAGGTTTAGGGTTTAGGGTTTATGATTTATGTTTTACGGTTTAGGTTTTATAGGTTACAGTTTAGGATTTAGTGTTTGGGGTTTATGGTTTATGGTTTATGGTTTAGGTTTTACTGTTGAAGTTTTAGTTTTTAGGGTTTAGTGTTTAGGGTTTATGGTTTATGGTTTAGGTTTTAGGTTTTAGGGTTTAGGGTTTAGAGTTTATGGTTTATGGTTTATGGTTAATGGTTTAGGGATTAGGGTTTAGGGTTTAGGGTTTTAGGGTTTATGGTTTAGGGCTTATGGTTTAGCAATTATGGTTTAGGGCTAAAGGTTTATGGTTTATGGTTTAGGTTTTAGGGTTTAGGGTTTAGGGTTTTAGAGTTTTAGGGTTTAGGGTTTTAGGGTTTAGGGTTTAGGGTTGATGGTTTAGGGTTTATGGTTTATGGTTTATTGTTTAGGGCTTATGGTTTATGGTTTATGGTTTATGGTTTAGGGCTTAGGGTTTAGGTTTTAGGGTCTATGGTTTAGGGTTTAGTGTAAGGGTTTTTAGGATTTAGGGTTTAGGTTTTAGGGTTTATGTTTTAGGGTTTAGGATTTATTGTTTAGAATTTAGTGTTTTGGGTTTAAGATTTAGGGTTTAGGGTTTATGGTTTAGTGTTTATGGTTTAGAGTTTAGGCTTTAGGCTTTAATGTTTATGGTTTATGGTTTAGAGTTTAGGGTTTAGGGTTTAGGGCTTATGGTATAGGGTTTTAGGTTTTAGTGTTTAGGATTTTAGGGTTTAGCGTTTATTGCTCAGGTTGTATGTGTTGTCACATGAAATTGCACCTTGCTTGAATGGGACTCCAAGCATTCCAATGACACAATGGGATTGATCTCTTAAGTGTGGGACTTTGCTAGATGAGATCAAACCTCCGGAGAAGGCTGGCTTCCTTGTCTAGTTATCACCTAAAACTACTGTATTTTTGGGGTGAAAAGGGGGAGAGATGTACTGAAATGAAAGATAAAGCAACAACACTTAAAACATAAAAGGGTGATGCACCAGATGGATTTAAAGAACCCTTTGCAAAACTGAAGCATGCACAACACAACCAGATATAGCAAGCAAATATGCACAGAATAGATGATCCTAACAGAGGTAAGAAGCAAGATGATTGAGAGGAACAAGAGATATTCACAGACAACCATATGCAGATTCACACAGAGATAGAAAAATTAGCAAAAGGCATGATAGCTTGCATATATCTAATGAAAGGCAAGGTTACAGCATAAAAAGTTCTGTTTGGAAATAGGGAGAACAGAGTGCTCCAAAAGTTTCCAACCCTTCTTACATCATAAGCGTCAGCTTATATAGCATTTCAAAACTAACCTAGGTCAGTTACAAAATCTGCTCAAGGAGCTACATCCAGAAAATATCCTTGAAAGGACATCCAGCTGACAGGAGTAATGGCGTGAAAAGATCTATAGCAGGGGCAGATGGAAGATAATTCTGAGTCTTCAATGCAAGCAGCTCTGTCATCGACCTGATCCTCAGAATGGCGGAGGATAACCTAGCATTGAATGCGAGCAACTACTTTTAATAGTTCTCGACAATCAGGCGGTAGAGAAAAGACTGGAGATGAAGCGGTGGCAGGATATTTTGGGCCATCAATGCGAGTTGTGCCCTCCTATGCAGGAATAAATGTAAAAAATATCTTCACCAACTCAAGAGAGTCACCGTTGAAAAGGTCCACTCGACCGACATGAAGATTCAGATCAGATATGGAAGTGGGAACCTTCCTGAAGAATTCCCACCAAAAGGTCATCATCCTGATATTTTCAAATTTCTGCGGGAACTGATTATCCCACATGCACCCAGAGGAGACCCCTTCATCACTTTATAAGCTAAGCTATAAGCATATATAATGTCAGTGCTTTTCCTCCCGACGACATCATCATAAGCCTCATCATCATCCTCCTTCAGCATGATATCCTGTCGGTAAGACCTCTTACATCGGCGGGCCGATTGCATGTTAGCCCGATATAGAAAATAGCCCCGAGCCACATCATCACCTTCAAGACCCGCGAAATATCCTCCTGATGTGAAATATACTCCTGACAGAAGAAACATGATATAAAATATCACCCCGATGTTTAAAAATTAGGATGACGTCAGCAGGATAACGGGGAGGAAAGATCCTCCTGATCATGTTCATACAATATACCTCTGATATTCAAAAATATCACCCTGATGTTTGGAAATCAGCCTGATGTGAAATATCTGTCAACACCCTGATGACATCAGCATCATGTCAAAAAAAAATCAGGATGATCCTCGAATGCTAACTGATGTTAAGAAAATATGAGCTCCTTTTGGGCCTTGACGGCATCATCATGTTATTGGGGCAAGATGATATTCGGAAATATCTTCCCCGCAAAATATTAGGTTGCACTGCAGCTTCATCGTAAGATCAGGGTGATCTTGGAATATGACTGATATTTGGAAATATCACCCTGACAGGAATATACATGAAGCTGTGAAACAAGCAGATATCGCCCTGACATAGAAATGATGTCAGCAGCATGTTGGGCGATCCAGCGAACATGAAGTGAAAAAATATCATCAGGATGATCTTCAACTAAGATCACCCGATGTTAAAATATCGCCCCGATGTGAAATATCCGGCTGATAGAAATATGATGACCTTATGGAAAGAAGATGACCCGATCTTCAAATGTGATGACCCTCCATAACTTCCTCATCTTAGCGAATTTTAGGGTGATGTAAAAAACAAACCTGCCTATTTTTCCAAGCTCTTTCACATGGTAAGCCTCCTCAGGCAAGCTTCAGATTTCAAATTGGGTTAAGACCTCAGGATCACAAATATGGCTTTCATGGGGATATGAATACTGACTGATCTTGCTTGAATTATTTTGATTCCTGCTAGAGGAAAAATAGGTCAACAGTATGGTTTAGGGTTTAGCGTTTAGGTTTTAGGGTTTATCGATTAGGGCTTATGGTTTAGGGTTTAAGGTTTAGGGTTTAGGGTTTAGGGCTTAGGGTTTAGGGTTTAGGGTTTATGGTTTATGGTTTTGAGTTTAGGGTTTATGGTTTAAGGTTTATGGTTTATGGTTTAGGTTTTATGGTTTATGGTTTAGGGTTTATGATTTAGGATTTATGGTTTATGGTTTATGGTTTAGGGTTTAGGGTTTAGGGTTTTAGGGTTTAGGGTTTAGGGTTTAGGGTTTAGAGTTTAGGGTTTAGGGTTTAGAGTTTATGGTTTATGTTTTAGAGTTTAGGGTTTAGGGTTTGGGGTTTAGGGTTTAGGATTTATGGTTTAGGGTTTAGGATTTATGGTTTAGGGTTTATGGTGTACGGTTTAGGGTTTAGGGATTATGGTTTATGATTTAGGGTTTAGCGTTTATGGTTTAGGGCTTATGGTTTAGCACTTATGGTTTAGGGTTAATGGTTTAGGGTTTAGTATTTATGGTTTAGGGTTTAGGCTTTAAGGTTTAGGTTTTAGGGTTTAGGGTCTAGGGTTTATGGTCTATGGTTTAGGGTTTTGGGGGTTAGGGTTTAGAGTTTAGGGTTTAAGGTTTAGGGTTTAGAGTTTAGGGTTTATTTTTTATGGTTTATGTTTTAGGGTCTAGGGTTTATGGTTTAGGGTTTATGGTTTAGGGCTTATGGTTTATGGTTTATGGTTTAGAGTTTAGGGTTTAGGGTTGAGGATTTATGGTTCAGGGTTTAGGGTTTATGGTTTATGGTTTACGATGTACGGTTTAGGGTTTAGGGTTTAGGGATTATGGTTTATGATTTAAGGTTTATGGTTTAGGGCTTATGGTTTAGCACTTATGGTTTTGGGTTAATGGTTTAGGGTTTAGTATTTATGGTTTAGGGTTTAGGCATTAGGCTTTAGGGTTTAGGTTTTAGGGTTTAGGGTTTTTGGGTTTACGGTCTAGGGTTTATGGTCTATGGTCTAGGGTTTAGGGTTTAGAGTTTAGGGTTTAGGGTTTAAGGTTTAGGGTTTAGGGTTTATTTTTTATGGTTTATGCTTTATGGTTTATGTTTTAGGGTTTAGGGTTTAGGGTGTAGGGTTTAGGGTTTATGGTTTATGGTTTAGGGCTTATGGTTTAGGGCTTATGGTTTAGAGCTTATGGTTTAGGGCTTATGGTTAAGGGTTTAGGGTTTAGGGTTTAGGGATTAGGGTTTATGGTTGATGGTTGATGGTTTAGGGTTTAGTGTTTTGGGTTATGGTTTAGGATTTAGGGTTTAGGGTTTAGGGTTTAGGGTTTAGGGTTTAGGGTTTAGGGTTTATGGTTTATGGTTTAGAGTTTAGGGTTTTAGGGTTTAAGGTTTAGGTTTTTAGGGTTTATGGTTTAGAGTTTAGCGTTTAGGGTTTGGGATTTATGGTTTAGGGTTTAGGGATTACCGTGTACGGTTTAGGGTTTAGGGTTTATGGTTTAGTGTTTAGGGTTTAGGGTTTATGGTTTAGTGTTTGCAGCTTAGGGTTTAGGATTTAGTGTTTAGGGTGTAGGATTTCAGGTTGATTGTTTAGGGTTTATCGTTTAGGGTTGAGGGTTGATTGTTTAGGGTTTAGGGTTTAGGGCTTAGGGTTTATGGTTTAGAGTTTAGGGTTTAGGGTTTACTGTGTAGGTTTTATGGTTTATGGTTTAGGATATACTTTTTACCATTTAGGGTTTAGGGTTTATGGTTTATGGTTTGTGGTTTAGGATTTAGGGTTTAGCACATAGGGGTTAGGGTTTATGTTTACGGTTTAGGGTTTAGAGTTTAGGGTTTAGGGTTTAGTTTTTGGGGTTTTGGGATTAGGGATTAGGGTTTAGGGTTTAGGTTTTAAGTTTTAGGGTTTAGGGTTTAGGGTTTATGTTGTATGGTTTATTGTTTATGGTTTATGGTTTAGGGTTTAGGTTTACAGTTTAGGGTTTAGGGTTTATGGTTTATGGTTTAGGGTTTAGAGTGTAGAGTTTAAGGTTTAGGGTTTATTGATTAGGGTTTAGGGTTTAGGTATTAGGGTTTAGGGTTTAAGGTGTAGAGTTTATGGTTTATGGTTTATGGTTTATTATTTAGGGTTTTGTGTTTAGGATTTAGGGTTTAGGGTTGAGGGTTTAGGGTTTAGGGTTTAGGTTTTAGGGTTGAGGGTTTAGGGTTTAGGGTTTAGGGTTTAGAGTTTAGGGTTTATTGTTAATGGTTTGTGGATTATGGTTTAGGGTTTATGGATTAGGGTTTACGATTGAGGATTTAGGGTTTAGGGTTTAGGGTTAAGGGTTTATGGTTTAGGGTTTATATTTTAGGGTTTAGGGTGTAGGGTTTCGGGTTTAGGGTGTAGTGTTTAGGGATTATGGTTTAGTGTTTAGGGTTTATGGTTTAAGGTTTAGGTTTTAGGTTTTAGGGTTTAGGGCTTATTGTTTAGGGTTTAGAGTTTATGGTTTAGGGTTTAGGGTTTTGTGTTAAGGGTTTATTGTTTAGGGTTTAGGGTTTAGGGTTTAGGGTTTAGGGTTTAGGGTTTATTGTTTATGGTTTAGCGTTTAGCGTTTAGGGTTTATGGTTTATGGTTTACGGTTTATGGTTTATGGTTTATGGTTTAGGGTTTAGGGTTTAGGGTTTATGGTTTATGGCTTATGGTTTAGTCTTTAGGGTTTATGGTTTATGGTTTGGGGTTTATGTATTAGGGTTTAGGGTTTATGGATTCTAGTTTAGGGCTTAGGGTTTAGGTTTTATGGTTTAGGGTTTAGGGTTTAGGGTTTAGGGTTTAGGGATTATGGTTTAGAATTTAGGGTTTAGGGTTTAGTGTTTATGGTTTAAGGTTTAGCGTTTAGTGTTTTGGGTTTAGGGCTTATTGTTTATGGGTTATGGTTTATGGTTTATGGTTTTGTGTTTAGGGTTTAGGGTTTAGTGTTTATGGTTTATGGTTTAGCGTTCAAGGTTTACGGTTTATGGTTTTTGGTTTATAGTTTATGGTTTACAGTTCTGGGTTTAGGGTTTAGGGATTATGGTTTATGGTTTATGTTTTAGGGTTTAGGGTTTATAGATTAGCATTTAGGGTTTAGGGTTTAGGGTTTATGTTTTATGGTTTAGGGTTTATTGTTGATGGTTTATGGTTTATGTTTTAGTGTTTAGGGTTTAGGGTTTGTCATTTAGGGTTTAGTGTTTAGGGTTTAGTGTTTAGTGTTTAGGGTTTAGGGTTTTTTTTAGGGTTTAGGGTTTAGGGTTTAGTTTTTAGGGTTTAGGGTTTAGGGTTTATGGTTTATGGTTTATGGTTTAGGATTTACAGTTTAGGGTTTAGGGTTTAGTATTTATGGTTTATGGTTTATGGTTTATGGTTTATGGTTTAGGGTTTAGTGTTTATGGTTTAGGGCTTATGGTTTAGGGCTTAGGGTTTAGGTTTTATATTTTAGGTTTTAGGGTTTAGGGTTTCAGGTTTTTGTTTGAGGGTTTACAATTTAGGGTTTTTGGTTCAGGGTTTGTGGTTTAGGGTTTATAGTTTATTGTTTTAGGGTTTAGTGTTTAGGGTCTAGAGTTTAGGGTTTAAGGTTTAGGGTTTATGGTTTAGTGTTTAGGGCTTAGGGTTTATGTTTTAGGGTTTATGGTTTATGGTTTATGGTCTAGGGATTAGGGATTAGGGTTTAGGGTTTATCGTTTAGCATATAGGGTTTAGGTTTTGGGGTTTAGATTTTAAGTTTTGAGTTTTAGGTTTTAGGGTTGAGGGTTTAGGGTTTAGAGTTTAGGTATTATGGTTTATGGGTTATGGTTTAGGGTTTGTGGGTTACGGTTTAGGGTTTAGGATTTAGGGTTTAGGATTTAGAGATTATGGTTTAGAGTTTAGGGTTTAGGGTTTATGGTATAGGGTTTATTATTTAGGGTTAATGGTTTAGGGTTTAGGGTTTATGGTTTATAGTTTATGGTTTAGGGTCTAGGGTTTAGGTTTTATGATTTATAGTTTATGGTTTAGGGTTTAGTGTTTAGGGTTTCAGGTTTAGCGTTTACGGGTTTATTGTTTATGGTTTATGGTTTAGTTTCTTATGGTTTAGAGTTTCTGGTTTACAGTTTAGGGTTTAGGGTTTAGGGTTTAGGGTTAAGGGTTTAGGGTTAAGGGTTTAGTGTTTAGGATTTAGGGTTTAGGGTTTGGGTTTACGGTTTATGTATTAGGGTTTAGAATTTAGGGTTTAGGGTTTATGGTTTGAGGTTTACGATTTAGGGTTTATGGTTTAATGTTTAGTGTTTAGGGTTTAGCGTTTATGGTTTAGAGTTGATGGTTTATGGTTGATGGTTTAGGGTTTAGGGTTCAGGGTTTAGGGTTTAGGGTGTAGGGTTTATCGTTTATGGTTTATGGTTTATGGTTTATGGTTTATGGTTTAGGGTTTATGGTTTATGGTTTATGGTTTATGGTTTATTGTTTAGGGTTTATGGTTTATTGTTTAGGGTCTAGGGTTTAGGGTTTAAGGTTGAGGGTGTAGGGTTTATGGTTTATGGTTTAGGGATGAGGGTTTATGGTTTAGTGTTTAGCTTTTAGGGTTTATGGTTTATGGTTTATAGTTTAGCCTTTAGGGTTTAGTGTTTAGGATTAGGGTTTATGGTTTAGGGTTTATGGTTTTTGGTTTAGGGTTTATGGTTTATGGTATAGCGTTTAGAGTTTAGGGTTTAGGGTTTAGGGTTTATGGTTTAAGGTTTAGTGTTTAGGGTTTAGGGTTTATGTTTTAGGTTTTAGCTTTTAGGGTTTAGGGTTTATGGTTTATATTTTAGGGTTTATGGTTTATGGTTTAGGGTTTAGTGTTTAGGGTTTATTGTTTAGGATTTAGGGTTTATTGTTTAGGGTTTAGGGTTTATGTTTTAGAGTTTAGGGTTTATGGTTTATGGTTTAGGTTTTAGGGTTTAGAGTTTAGGGTTTTAATGTTTAGGATATACAATTTAGGGTTTAGGGTTTAGGGTGTAGGGTTTATGGTTTAGGGTTTATGGCTTATGGTTTAGGGTTTAGTGTTTAGGGTATAGGGTTTATGGTTTAGGGTTTATAGTTTAGGGTTTATGGTTTAGGGTTTGGGGTATAGGGTTTAGGGTTTAGGGTTCAGGTTTTAGGGTTTAGAGTTTATGGTTTATGGTTTATGGTTTATTATTTAGGGTTTAGGGTTTAGGTTTTAGGGTTTAAGGTTTAGCGTTTAGGGGTTAGGGTTTAGGGTTTAACGTTTAAGGTTTGGGGTTTATGGTTTATGGTTTATGGTTTATGTTTTATGGTTTAGGGTTTAGAGTTTATGGTTTATGGTTTATGGTTTAGGGTTTAGGGTTTATGGTTTAGGGTTTATGGTTTATTGTTTATGGTTCAGGGTTTAGGGTTTAGGGTTTAGGGATTAGGGTTTAGGGTTTAGGATTTAAGATTTAGGGTTTAGGGTTAAGGTTTTAGGGTTGAGGGTTTAGGGTTTAGGGATTAGGGTTTAGGGCTTATGGTTTAAGGTTTGGGGTTAAGGATTTGGGGTTTTGGGTTTAGAGTTTAGTGTTTAGGGTTTAGGTTTTATGGTTTATGGATTATGGTTTAGGGTTTAGGGATGAGGATTTAGGGTTTATGGTTAAGGGTTAAGGGTTTGGGGTTTAGGGTTTAGGGATTATAGTTTAGTGTTTAGGGTTTAGGGTTTAGGGTTTAGTGTTTCAGGTTTAGGGTTTAGGGTTAGTGTTTAGGGTTTAGGGCTTAGGGTTTAGGGTTTAGGGTTTAGGGTTTAGGGTTTTGTGTTTAGGGTTTATTGTTTAGGTTTTAGGGTTTATGGTTTAGATTCTAGGGTTTAGGGTTTATGGTTTATGGTTTAATGTTTAGGGTTTAGGGTTTAGGGTTTAGCGTTTAGGGTTTAGGGTTTAGGGTTTAGTAATTAGGGTTTAGGGTTTAGGTTTTAGGGTTTAGGGTTTATGGGTTATGGTTTAGGGTTTAGGGTTTAGGGTTTAGGGTTTATGGTTTATTGTGTATGGTTTATAGTTTGTTGTTTAGGGTTTAGGGTTTAGGGTTTAAGGATTAAGGTTTAGGGTTTACGGATTATGGTTTAGTGTTTATGGTTTATGGTTTAGGGCTTATTGTTTAGGGTTTAGGGTTTAGGGTTTGGGGTTTTGTGTTTAGGGTTTAAGGTTTAGTGTTTATGGGTTATGGTTTATGGTTTATGGTTTATGGTTTATGGTTTATGGTTCATGGTTTAGGATTTATGGTTTAGGGTTTAGGGTTTAGGTTTTAGGTTTTAGGGTTTAGGGTTTAGTGTTTAGGGTTTAGGGTTTAGGGTTTAGGCATAATGGTTTATGGTTAATGGTTTAGGGTTAAGGGTTTATGGTTTAGGGTTTAGGGTTTAGGGTTTAAGGGAGAGTGTTTAGGGTTTAGGGTTTAGGGTTTAGGGTTCAAGGTTTAGGGTTCAGTGTTCAAGGTTTAGGGTTTAGGGTTTAGGGTTTAGGGATAGGTTGGATTATGGTTTAGGGTTTACTATTTATGGTTTAGGATTTAGGGTTAAGGGTTTATGGTTTATGGTTTATGGTTTAGGGTTTAGTGTATAGGGTTTAGGTTTTAGAGTTTAGCGTTTAGGGTTTAGGGTTTAGGGTTTAGGGTTTAGGCGTTAGGGTTTATAGTTTAGGGTTTAGGTTTTTTGGCTCAGGGTTTAGGGTTTAGGAATTATGGTTTATGGTTTATAGTTTATGGTTTATGGTTTATGGTTTATGGTTTATGGATTACGGTTTAGGGTTTAGGGTTTAGAGTTTAGGGTCTAGGGTTTAAGGTTTATGGTTTAGTGTTTATGGTTTAAGGGTTAGGGATTAGGGTTTATAATTCAGGGTTGATGGTTTATGGTTTATGGTATAGGGTTTAAAGTTTATGGTTTAGGGTTTATGGTTTTGGGTTAATGGTTTATGGTTTAGGGTTAATGATTAAAGGTTTAGGGTTTAGGGATTAGGGTTTAGGATTTAGGGTTTAGGGTTTAGGGTTTTGGGATTAGGGTTTAGAGTTTAGGTTTTAGGTTTAGGGTTTAGGGTTTAGGGTTTAGTGTTTATGGTTTAGGGTTTAGGGTTGAGGTTTTATAGGTTACAGTTTAGGGTTTAGGGTTTAGGGTTTAGGGTCTATGGTTTATGGTTAATGGTTTAGGGTTTAGGGTTTAGGCTTTAGGATTTACGGTTTATGGGTTATGCATTACGGTTTACGATTTACAGTTTAGAGTTTAGAGTTTAGGGTTTAGGGTTTAGTGTTTATGGTTTAAGGACTAGGGTTTAGGGTTTAGGGTTTATAGTTTAGGGTTGATGGTTTATGGTTTATGGTATAGGGTTTAGAATTTACGGTTTAGCATTTATGGTTTATGGTTTAGGGTTAATGGTTTAAGGTTTAGGGTTTAGGGTTTAGGGTTGATGGTTTATGGTTTAGGGTTCATGGTTTAGGGTTTAGTGTTTAGGGTTTAGGATTTAGGGTTTATTGTTTATGGTTTATGGTTTAGGGTTAATGGTTTAGGGTTGATGGTTTATGGTTTAGAGTTTATGGTTTATGGTTTATGGTTTAGGGATTAGGGTTTAGGGTTAAGAGTTTAGGGTTTAGGGTTTAGGGTTTGGAGTTTAGGGTTTATGGTTTATGGTTTATGGTTTAGGGTTTAGGTTTTATAGGTTACGGTTTAGGATTTAGGGTTTAGGGTTTAGGGTTTATGAGTTACAGTTTAGGATTTAGGGTTTAGGGTTTATGGCTTAGTGTTTAGTGTTTAGTGTTTAGGGTTTATGGTTTAGGGTTTAGGGTTTATGGATTAGGGTTTATGGTTTGGGTTTAGGGTTTAGGGTTTAGGGTTTAGGGTTTAGGGTTTGGAGGTTACGTTTTAGGGTTTAGGGTTAAGGGTTTAGGGTTTAGGATTTATGTTTTAGCATTTATGGTTTATGGTTAATGGTTAATGGTTTAGGGTTCAGGGTTTAGGGTTTAGGGATTATGGTTTAGATAGTGTTTAGCTTTTTGGGTCTAGGTTTTGGGGTTTAGGTTTTAGGTTTTAGGGTTTAGTGTTTAGGGTTTAGAGTTTAGGGTTTAGGGTTTAGGGATTAGGGTTTAGGGTTTATGGGTTACATATTAGGGTTTAGGGTTTAAGGTTTATGGTTTATGGTTTATGGTTTACGGTTTATAGTTTAGCGTTTAGGGTTTAGTGTTAATGGTTTAGGGTTTAGGGTTTTGGGCTTAGCGCATATGGTTTAGGGCTTATGGTTTAGGGTTTAGGGTTGAGGGTTGAGGGTTTAGGGCTTATGGATTAGGGTTTATAGTTTAGGATTTATGGTTTAGGGTTTATGGTTTAGGGATTAGTGTTTAGGGTTTAGGGTTTTGGTTTTATGGTTTATGGTTTAGGATTTAGGGTTTAGGTTTTATGGGTTTAGGGTTTAGGGTTTAGGGGTTTAGGGTTTAGGGGTTAGGGTTTATGATTTTGGCTTTAGGGTTTAGGGATTAGGGTTTAGGGTTTTAGGGTTTAGGATTTATCATTGAGTGTTTATGGTTTATGGTTTATTGTTTATTGTTTAGGGTTTAGGGTTTATGGTTTATGGTTTAAGGTTTAGGGTTTAGGGTTTAGGGTGTAGAGTTTATGGTTTATGGTTTATGGTTTATTGTTTAGGGTTTAGGGTTTAGAGTTTATGGTTTAGGGTTTAGGGTGTAGAGTTTATGGTTTATGGTTTATGGTTTAGGGTGTAGAGTTTATGGTTTATGGTTTATGGTTTATGGTTTATGGTTTATAGTTTAGGATTTAGGATTCAGGGTTTAGGTTTTAGGGTTTATGGTTTATGGTTTATGGTTTACGGTTTAGGGTTTAGGGTTTGCGGTTTAGGATTTAGGGTTTAGGTTTTAGGTTTTAGGGTTTAGGGTTTAGGGTTTAGGGTTTCAGGTTTCAGGTTTAGGGTTTAGGGTTTGCGGTTTAGGATTTAGGGTTTAGGTTTTAGGTTTTAGGGTTTAGGGTTTAGGGTTTAGGGTTTAGGGTTTAGGGTTTAGGGTTTAGGGTTTAGGGTTTAGGGTTTAGGGTTTAGGGTTTATGGGTTACCATTTAGGGTTCAGGGTTTAGGGTTTATGGTTTATGGTTTATGGTTTATGGGTTAAGGGTTTAGGGTTTAGGGTTTAGGGTTTATGGATTATAGTTTAGGGTTTAGGGTTTATAGATTATGGTTTAGGGTTTAGGGTTTAGGGTTTAGGGTTTGTGGTTTATGGTTTAGGGTTCATTGTTTATGGTTTAGTATTTAGGGTTCAGGGTTTAGGGTTTAGGGTTTAGGGTTTAGCATTTAGGGTTTAGGTTTTAGGGTTTAGGGATTAGATTTTAAGGTTAAAGATTTATGGTTTATAGGTTTATGGATTAGGGTTTAGGGTTTAGGGTTTACAGATTAGGGTTTAGGGTTTAGGGGTTTATGGATTAGGGTTTAGGGTTTAGGGTTTAGATTGTATGGTTGAGGTTTTATGGTTTATGGTTTAGGGTTTATAGTTTAGGGTTTTCGTGGTTACAGGTTTATGGTTTATGGTTTATTGTTTGTGGTTTAGGGTTTATGGTTTAGGGTCTACAGTTTAGTGTTTAGGGTGTACAGTTTATGGGTTAGGGTTTAGGGTATAGGGCTTATTGTTTAGTGTTTATGGTTTATGGTTTAGGGTTTAGGATTTATGTTTTAGGGTTTATGGTTTAAAGTTTAGGGTTTATGGTTTAGGGTTTGGGGTTTATGGTTTATGGTTTAGGGTTTACTGTTTAGGGTTTAAGATTTATGTTTTATGGTTTATGGATTCTGGTTTACGGTTTAGTGTTTAGGGTTGAAGATTTAGGGTTTAGGGTTTGGATTATGGTTTAGTGTTTAGGGTTTAGGGATTATGGTTTAGTGTTTAGGGTTTAGGGTTTAGGGTTTATGCTTTAGGGTTTAGGTTTTAGTGTTTATTGTTTAGTGCTTAGGGTTTAGGGTTTTGTGTTTATGGTTTATTGTTTAGGGTTTAGGGTTTAGAGTTTAGGGTTTATGGTTTATGATTTAGGGTTTAGGGTTTAGGGTTTAGGGCTTATGGTTTATGGTTTATGGTTCAGCATTTAGGATTTAGGGTTTAGGGTTTAGGGTTTAGGGTTTATGGTTTATGGTTTATGGTTTAGTGTTTAGGTTTTAGGGTTTAGCGTTTAGGTTTTAGGGTTTATGATTTAGGGTTTAGTGTTTCAGGTTTATGGTTTATGGTTTAGGGTTTATGGTTTAGTGTTTACAGTTTAGGGTTTATGGTTTATGGTTTATGGTTTAGGTTCTAGGGTTTAGGGTTTAGTAGTTATGGCTTAGGGTTTAGGGTTTAGGGTTTATGGTTTATCATTTAGTGTTTAGGGTTTATTGTTTAGGGTGTAGGGTTTAGGGTTTATGATTTAGGGTTTAGTGTTTCAGTTTTATGGTTTATGGTTTATGGTTTAGGGTTTATGGTTTAGTGTTTACAGTTTAGGGTTTATGGCTTATGGTTTAGGTTTTAGGGTTTAGGGTTTAGTAGTTATGGCTTAGGGTTTAGGGTTTATGGTTTATGGTTTATCATTTAGTGTTTAGGGTTTATTGTTTAGGGTGTAGGGTTTAGGGTTTAAGGTTTAGGGTTTAGGGTTTACGGTGTAGGGTTTATGGTTTAGGATTTATAGTTTAGGGTTTAGGGTTTATGGTTTAGGGTTTAGCATATGGAGGTTAAGGTTTAGGGTTTAGTGTTTAGGGTTTAGGGTTTATGGTTATTGGTTTATGGATTAAGGTTTAGGGTTTAGGGTTTATGGTTTATGGTTTTGGGTTTAGAGTTTAGGGTTTAGTTTTTAGGGTTTGAGGATTAGGGTTTAGTGTTTAGGGTTTAGGGCTTAGGGTTTAGGGTTTAGGGTTTATGGGTTACAATTTAGGGTTTAATGTTTAAGGTTTAGGGTTAGGGTTTAGGGTTTATTTTTTATGGTTTAGGGTTTATGGCTTAGGTTTATGGTTTATGGTTTATGGTTTATTGTTTAGGGTTTAGGGTTTAGTGTTTAGGGTGTAGATTTTATGTTTTAGGGTTTAGGGTTTATGGTTTATTTTTTAGGGTTTAGGGTTTAGGGTGTAGAGTTTATGGTTTAGGGTTTATGGTTTAGGGTTTAGCATATAGGGGTTAGGGTTTAAGGTTTAGTGTTTAGGATTTAGGGTTTATGGTTTATGGTTTTTGGTTTATGCATTAGGATTGAGGATTTATGGTTTATGGTTTATGGTTTAGGGTTTAGGGATTATGGTATAGGGTTTATTGTTTAGGGTTTATGGTTTAGGGTTTATGGTTTAGGTTTTAGGGTTTAGGGTTTATTGTCTATGGTTTATGGTTTAGTGTTTAGGGATTAGGGTTTAGGGTTTAGGGTTTAGGGTTTGGGGTTTGGGGTTTAGGTTTTAGGGTTTATAGTTTAGGGTTTAGGGTTTAGGGTTTATTGTTTAGGGTTTAGGGTTTAGGATTTATGGGTTACAGTTTAGGGTTTATGGTTTATTGTTTAGGATTTAGAGTTTAGGGTTTAGGGTTTAGGGTTTATGGATTATGGTTTAGGGTTTAGGGTTTAGGGTTTATGGTTTACGATTTAGGGTTTATGGTTTAGTATTTAGGGTTCAGGGTTTATGGTTTATGGTTTAGGGTTTAGTGTTTAGGGTTTAGGGTTTATCATTTAGTGTTTAGGGTTTTGGGTTTAGTATTTATGATTTATGGTTTATGGTTTATGGTTTAGGGTTTAGGGTTTACAGTTTAGGTTGACAGTTTATTGTTTATGGTTTATGGTTTAGGGTTGACGGTTTATTGTTTATGGTTTATGGTTTATGGGTTTAGGGTTAAGGTTTATCATTTATTGTTTAGGGTTTATGGTTTATGGTTTATGGTTTATGGTTTAGGGTTTAGAATTTAGGGTTTAGGGTTTAGGGTTTACGATTTAGGTTTATGGTTTAGGATTTAGGGTTTAGGGTTTACGGTTTAGGGTCTAGGGTTTAAGTTTTAGGGTTTAGGGTTTATGTTTATTGTTTATAGTTGAGGGTTTGTTGTTTAGTTTTATGGTTTATGGTTTATGGTTTATTGTTTAGGGTTTATGGTTTAAGGTTTAGGGTGTAGAGTTTATGGTTTATGGTTTAGGGTTTATAGTTTAGGGTTTATTGTTTATTGTTTAGGGTTTAGAGTTTATGATTTAGGGTTTAGGATTTAGGGTGTAGAGTTTATGGTTTATGGTTTATGGTTTAGGATTTAGGGTTTAGGTTTTATGGTTTATGGTTTATGGTTTAGGGTTTACAGTTTAGTATGGTTTAGGGTTTAGGGTATAGTGTTTAGGGTTTAGGGATTAGGGTGTAGGGTTTATGGTTTTGTTATCACCTAGATTTGGACCCTTGCTGTAGTTGTGAAACTTTAGCAATCTGGAGTAACATGGGAATGATCTCGAAGTGTGAGACCTTGTGAAATGAGATCAAACCTCCAGAGAAGGCCAGCTTCCTTGACTGGATATCACCTAAAGCTACTAAATCTTCAGAGGAAAAGGGAGAGGAAACACTTTAAAATGAAAAATGAAAATAGGAAATCTGAAAGTAAGGGTGATGCACCAGACTGATTAAAAGAAACTTTCATAGGACTGAGAAAATGTACAACATAACTAGATACAGGAAGTAAGCATGCACAGATTCAAATGATCCTAGCAGAGGTGAGAAACATAATGATTGAGAGGAATGAAATATTCACAGACAATCATGTGAAGATTCACACTAAGACTAAAAAATTAGTAAAAGAGGTAAAAATAACTTGCATATATTTAGTAGAAGGCTCAGTTACAGTAACAGAAAGCTCTATTTTGGAAACAGAAAACTTGAAAGCCCAAAATTTTCCAACCTTATTTACATCCCTCGAATGCATATATATAGCATTTCATTCTGACATAAGTTGGTTACAAAATTTGCTCAAAGAGCTGTATCAGAAAATATCTCCCTGAAGGGACGTCCACCTGCAAGGAGTTAGGGTGCAAAAGATCTAGAACTAGTACAGATGGAAGATATTTTCAGTCTTCAATGCAAGTTGCTTAATTATCCATTTGCACCCCTGAAACGATGGAAGATATATGGACATTGAATGCAAGCAGCTTCCGTGTCTATCTTCAGCTATGGACATATGAAGTATCTAAAACTTAGCAGTGGAGAGATATTTTAAGCATTGAATACGAGCAGCTCCCTCTACCTGCAGTAATGAATGCAACAAATACTTGCATTTGCATCACTCAAAATGGTCGTCGAAACGTCCCATAGCTAAAATATGCAACATTAGATCCAAAATTGAAAAGTGAGAGTATTCCCCTGAAAAGCTCACCAAATGAAAAAGGAGACGAAAACATGCAATTTTGCCTCTTGCAGCATGTGGCAATTCACTAAAATGGAGGAGATACAGGTAGTCAAAGTTGTAGTCAACTATGTGTATATATCGCTTTGCATCTGTGCTCGTATCAGCCTCTAAAACCTCCTCTGAAACTGCCTTTGCATATGCAAAGCGCCTTGTATGTTTTGCCTTGTATGTGCAAATGTATGTGTTAATGTACAATGTGTAAACATACAATTGCAACATATAATCGTGGGCCTTTACTTTTGTATCACCTTTTTTGCATGTATGCCCCTACCACATGGCACTGCTTGATTCACCGCCGAGCTGAAACTTAGAAGCATCGCTGAAAAACTACGTCTTCTTCCTTGCATCCTTTCTTTGCATATCACATTGTATATACAAACATACAATCGCAAATATACAAACCATATGGAACTTAAAAGATTATGAAGCAAGCTTGAATTTGACATTGGGTCCAGCCTTTGTATCTTTCTTTTTTGCATATTGGCACATACAAGCAAAACATATATACAAGTTGCAGACCCCAGAATGACTATCCGCTTTATTTGATTCCCTAGTCGGATCTGCCTTGCATATTTTCCCTTTGTATATTGGCATACATACAATACTCTTGACATACAAGCCGCAGATCTAAAACATTATGAAGCATTCTAAAATTACCATTGGGTCCGGCTTGCATGTTCCTTCTTTGTATGTTCGCATATACAATGCACATAACATGCAAGTCGCGGACGCCTGCCACTTTATCAATTGGATTGGGAGAAAATTGAAATCCGGGCCTTGTATTTTCATTCTTTGTATATCGGCATATACAAATGCCATATACATGCAAATTGTGGACTCCAACGCTGAATTTGTCAAATTTGACTTCCCCTTCGGGTCCGCCTTGCATATCGCCGATGTATCTTTCTTCTGTATATCGCATATACATGCAAAATATACAAGGCGTGAAACTTAGGAGACTATCAACTGCTTTTGATCCTCCAGTCGAGTCTGCCTTGCATATTCTCCCTTTGTATATTTGTCCTGTATCTCGCCGATATACAAAGCGCTTAATATACAAGCCGTGGATTTCACCTTTGAATTTGCCAAAACTAACTTCTGGGTCAGGTCTGACTTGTACATTGCCCTATGTATATTTCCTTTGTATATCGCAACATGCAACGCAAAATAAACAAAGGAAAACATACATACAAACCTTGCATTTGAACTTGTACCTAGTCTGTTGTATGTGCGCTTGGTGGGCCCCAGGCTTTGTATCTTTCTCCTTGCACACTTTCTTTGCATAAGACTCTTTGATATGCATTCTCCCCTGCATCTTTTGCTTGTATGCCGCGAATGCATCTTTTCCCTTGCATGTTCCTCTTATATGTAGCCATTGCATGTATAAACATACAACACAAATATACATGCAAACCATCTCATACAAGCAGGGAATATTCTCAGAATCTGCGATAGATTCCATAATGCATATACAAACTCGATATGCATTGCGAAAAGCATACAACCAATTTTTTACTATTTTTGAAGGACGACTGAGATTTTTGACTCACCAATGTACATTTGAACCTGCATGTACATACAAATGGCCTTGTATATACAAAGACACTGGCATGCGACTGTTTTTTGCATTTTTGAATTGCGAAGGCCAAATGTCTTAGAAATTTTTTGGGTTTGGAGGAAGAATGCCTGCAGATGAATAATTGAAACCCAAAACCTAGGTGGGCACCACCACATACATTGGTGAATGTACATTTGAACATACATTGAAAAATGTATGTACAATCACTAAGTATAAAATTGAGATTTGTCTGTGATGAGAAGCTCTTGAAGACAAAGGGTTTTTGGGTTTTTCTAGGTTTTCTACAAGGATTCTTCAAGCAAGATTTTGGGATTTTTGGCAAAGCATAGCATGATTATTTGGAAGATTTAAGCTTTGTATGGACATTTTCCAAAGGATTTTCAAGGAAAATACAAGGTGAATTGTTTAACTCTGGGCAGAGGAAAAAATAGGTCAACAATTTGGCGACTTCTACGGGATGTTTGCCTGCTAAACAATTAGATCAGTGGCCTTAAGCATCCATTGGGCATGGAGTCATACAAAGACTAAAAATATACCTTGACTAACAATCCTGACCTTAGCAACTTAGCATATTAGCAGTGAAGAATACTTGGAAGGTCAAACCAAGACAAAAAAGCTGAAGGCAATCCATCCAACTATGTTAGACAGCACTTAGGGAAAGCAAAAAGGGATCTAAACTATTGTGCAGCAACACTTATTGAAAGCAAGAAATCTAATCTACTAATTTTCAAGGCACTCATACCTCAAAACACCTCTTTAGGTGTATCCCATTAACTGGGATACGCAAATTTTGTCCATCCATGCTTGATAACTGAAATGCATTTTGCTCCTTGCATTTAGTAATGAGAAATAGGCCACTCCACATGTTGTCAAACTTGGAGTGCTTTCTTGGTCTGCTTCTCAACTCATCCCATTTGAGCATCATCTCACCCTCCCTAAAGATTCTGGGAGTGGCCTTTTGATCAAAATTTCTTTTGGTTTGAAGCTGATGATACTCCATAGTTTTCATAGCCTTGTCTTTGATTTCTTCAAGCTCCATAAGCTGAGCATATCTGACAGCCATGGGGTCCTCTTCTTCAAACAGCTCCAGCTGATTCATGATATCAAGTGCTGGCAGCTCCACAGATATAGGCAATCTTGCCTCTTTCCCATAAACTAACATATATGGGGAGTTCCCAATAGACCTCTTGGGAGTTATTATGTTTGCCCATAAGGCATATTTCAGATTAGTGTGCTAGGTCCTCTAGTTGTCTTCCATTGATCTTTTAACAATCCTTATGAGGCTCTTATTTGTAGATTCAACCAAACCATTACCCCGTGGGTAATAATTTGATGAAGTATTCAAATAGATCCCATTCTTAATAGCCCAGTCAGTTATCTTCAATCCAACAAAGGCTAAAGCATTGTTTGAGATGATTGATCCAGGCACTCCAAATCTGGATATCAAATCCTGATAAAAATTCAAAACAATATTTTCATTGGATTCCTTCAGAGCCACTGCTTCAATCCACCTTGTGAAATAGTCTGTAGCTATGAGTATCCACCTGTGGCCTGCACTTGATGGTGGGTTAATGGGACCTACAAAATTAATGCCCCATCTCATGAAGGGATGTTCTACTTGAATTAGCTATAGAGGTAAAGCTGGCAGCCTTTCTTTGCTTGCAAAAATGTCACATTTTACACATTTTTTAGCCCATGCATGGGCATCCTTGAATAAGCTGGGCCAGTAATATCCAGCTCTCATTATTTTCCAAGCAGTAGTCTTTGGGGCAAAATGGCCCCCTGCTGTTCCATCATGAAACTCATGTAGCACCTTGTCAGTCTGATCATCATCAATGCACCTTAACAATACACCATTAAAATCTTTTCTGAAAAGGATGCCATTTATTAAAACATATGGAATGGACTGCAGTCTAATATCTTCTTTTGGTTGTATCTAGACCTGCTGGACATTTACCAGTTTGCAAAAAATGAGTCATATTATTAAACCAACTTGTGCCCACTACTTCAGTATCATCTTGATGCGCATCCTCAATGATCAGAAGCACCTCCCCCTCTTTTCCTATTTCACTCTCAGAACTGGTAGCAAGCTGTTCACTGAGTCCTCTGCCTCTAACAAGCTTGGTTATCTTGGTCTCCACATCATATTCCATGACTTTAGTGATCCAACCAGCCCTTTTCTCATTGACGTCCTTACCTAACAGGAACTCTTTCACGCTGGGGTGAGCGACCATCAAATGTATCTTATTATTAGAAATAAGATGCCTAAACTTCTTGAGGCTCTGTACCACTGCAAGGACATGTTTTTCAACAAAGCTATACCTCTGCTCATACTCCTCCTGCCTCTGACTAAAGAAAGCAATTGGCTGTTCAAAGCTGTCACTCTGCTGTTGTACCAGAATCGCAGAGATTATATCTAGACCGCCATAACCATACAAGATAAAATCTTTGGAGAAGTTAGGATTTACCAGAGTTGGCACAGCTAATAATGCTTCTTTTATGGATTCAAAACTAAGTTTGGCCTCCTTCGTCCAACCGAAAACTGTACTCTTCTTCAATATAGACGTCAAAGGCTTCAATAGATTTGCAATGTTGGGTATAAATCTTCACAGAAAATTAATTCTGCCAATTAAACTTTGTAATCCCTTCTTGTGACTGGGTAAAGGTAGCTCTAGAATAGCCCTTACTCTTTCAATGTCAATGGTAATGCCCTCTTTTGACACGACGTGCCCTAATAGCTTGCCCTCATGCACAGAAAAAATGCATTTTTTGGGATTGAGAGATATCCCAAACTCTTTGTATCTCTCGAACACTTGCCTCAGGTGGGATAAATGTTCAGATGCATTCTTAGAAAAAACTGTGATGTCGTCAAGGTATGCCAGCACCAGTTTATACAGTAAACCCTTAAAAGACATATCCATAGCCCTTTGAAAAGTAGAACCAACATTTGATAGACCAAAAGGCATTCTCTTGTAGGCCATGGTGCCCCATTTGGTAGTAAAAGCAGTTTTGAACTGATCTTCCTCCTTGACTAACACCTGATTATAACCAGAAAATCCATCAAGCAAGGAGAATCTTTCAGAACCAGCCACTACTTGTAGAATTTGCTCCATTGAGGGCAGCCGGTAGTGGTCTTTTAGGGAGGCTCTATTGAGGTCTCTGAAGTCGACACACAACCTAATCTCCCCATTCTTTTTTCTCACAGGGACAAGGTTGGAGACCCAAGAAGTATGCTTGATCAGGAAAATGATCTTTCCCTCAATCAACTTGGTTAACTCTTTAATCATCAGGGGCTCTAGCTTTGGATTTATGGGTCTTTGTTTTTGCCTCACAGGCTTTGTACCTGGTTCTAACTCTATGGTGTGCTGGGCAATATGAGGGTCAAACTCTTTAGGTCTGAATAATCCCAAGCAAACACATCCTCAAACTCTTAATAAAGAGCAATAAAATCTCTCCTATCCTCAGGTGAACAGATTTTACCTATTTTGAGAAGATTCCCTTTAAAAATTTCTAGCTCCTCGTAATGTTCTTCTTTGACCTACATGTTGGTTTTACTCTTCTTTAGCTGGTCATCAGTCCCAAAAATGGATTCCAAGGTTACCAATCCTTTGGGCAGTTTGTTTGTCCTCAATTGAATAATTTGATCATTGCCATACCACTGTTTGAGTTTATCCTGATTCATCACAGAAAACTCATCCTCCTCAAATAGGAAACACAGGATTTGTTCATCACTCTCAAAAACCTTCCAATAAATGTTATTGTCAGGGATATAAGGCCTGTCCACTATTTTTACATGGGGTTGCACCTTCTCTCTTTGAATATCACTAAGGATGTCAAACTGAGCCCCAATTACAGCTAACCTATCTGCATGATAGTTTTGATTTCTTGGAATATAGATTAGATTGAAAGCATCAAACTCTTCAATCATGTCCCATACCCTATGCTTGTAGCATTTCAAAACATCATTCTTGGTAACATGAAGTCCTCTTACTTGATTTACAATGAGTTCACTGTCACCATGGACCTGCAAACAACCAATTTTCCTCTTTCTTGCCCACTACAAACCTTGGATCAAGCCCTCATACTCAGTAGTGTTATTTGTACATGAGAAGGAAAAACAGAAAGAAGAATAATACCTTTCACCTTGTGGGGACACAAGCATTGCACCACCACCAGATCCATTCTTATTCCTAGAGCCATCAAAGTACATTTTCCACACCTCATTTTGCTACTCTATCTGTTGTTTTGCATCCTTTACCAGATCTAGAATTGCTTTTTTAGGCTCATGCAGTATGTAAACCCCCATACCAGTTTCTTGGATGTGCCCCTTAGGATCATCAACAACATTCTTTGAGGCCCACTCCCTTAAGAGCACTTCTGGTATACTTTCAACTTGCAACTCTTGAGCAGCAACAAGTTCAGGATTATAAAAAATAATGCAATTTGCATTAACAACACTTGGAACATAAGGTTCTATGTGATGATTGGCAAGCAATTCAGATTTTAGGGTCACCTTTGTGCCATATCTGGTCCTGAAAAACATGTGGGACTAGTCTGAGGATAAATATCCTTCTATTTTGGCTGTGAATTCTTTTGATAAACACATGGCAAAATAGGGAGGCAAATCTATGATGAACACCTCTTGGGAAATGGAAACATTTGGGCAAGTGTGCAAAGTGAGACCTAGGTCTTTGATCACACCTACAGTAGTAACAGCCGTGCCATCTAGTTGGAGTACACCTTTCTCAATGGGCTGGTATTTCAACCCTAATTGGTCTACAATCTATTTTGGCATCACAGAACTGCTTGCACCACTATCCACCATACAATTATGTACTAACTTGTCTCCAATTATTAAAGATACATAAAATGGGAGTGGTTTGGCACTTTTGTTTGGTTGTTTGCTATTATCCTGGGATGAATTGGTAAGGATAGCCCTAGCTGGGTTAACAGTTGTACCATTGGACACTTTCAAATCAGATAAGGCAGATTGCAATATGTCCTTTTGGCCTGGGATGGCTAGGGAATCCCACGTAGACATTGTCACATTCATCTTCTTCATATTTTCAATAATATTGAAATGTGGAGTGACACTTACCTTCTGATGTGACTTTGTAGCAACAATGTCAGCCTACAAATGAGGCATTTCCCTTGTTGTTACCGAAGTATTCCTTTGTAATATGTGGGGAATCTGAGATGTAGAAGCATCAACATGTGCTTTTCCTTTATTTGTTGCTTGATCTACCTCATAACCCCTCTTCTTAGCTCTTGTATTTGCTGCAATTGGAGTGTTATCACTGTTTACACCACAAAATTCACCTTCTTACCAATTTATGAAGGCAGAATCATTCTGAGGCTGCTCTTGCTGTTGCACAACCCCATTATTTGGGGTGTTTGGCTATGAGACTACAACATTCTGAACCATTAGAGCCTAATTTATAACTCCATTTGAACAAGCTGCCTGGCTATGTGGCTGATTGCATGGAAAACACCATTCATACTTAGCTGCAAGGTTATTTTGAACAGGGACAAGGTCCTTAACAACATTAATGGGGACTGGATTGTAAGGCTGAAAAGGCCTTTGATTCACGTTTTGCCAGGTACCCTGGTAATTGCTTTGATAAGGTGGCCTGTTAGCCTGATAAGGCTGATTTTGCCCTTGACTGGGTAGCTGATAGGGCTGTCTATTTTGGGACTGCTGCTTTTGGATGTTTACTAACTCATTCCCAAAAGTTTGCAGGATGTTCTCTATTTTTTGTTGGCTTTTTTAATATCTTTTAACTCTTGTGATGAACTAGAATCAACATTTTTAGAATTGGTAGTACTTGGCAACGCTGCAGTAGCAGGTAAAGGGGCAAAATATGGGATCAACAATGGCATTGAAGCTTGAATCTCAGGGAAGATGGGTACTGGTGGTCAAGGAGCTATTTTACCAGCCTGAATCAGGCTATTTTCTACTCTAATAGCTATTTAAAGCTTTCAAAAAATACAAGAATGCATATTCTGATGGAGGTCTTACTGTGACAGGAATTTTGTCCCATGTCTTCTAAAATCTAAAGTTGAAATCCATCATTTGCTCATGGGGAGCTCTCTTTATTGTAGTCATCTGTTCAACCAATGACAAGTTGTCAGATTTATCTTGAAATTGCTTATTTAATTTATCACCAAGATCATCCTAGGTTCCTATGGCCTGCACTGGTAAACTCCTAAACCATTGTAACACTTTTCCTTTGAATGAGGCAGCCAATGGCCTTATGGCTACATTTTCTTGGGTTATATGATGAACACCGCATAGAGAAGCTACATCTCTAATGTGCTCAATTGGGGTAGTTTGATTTTCCCCTATGAAATAGGGTAGACTCTTCAAAGTTGCCATGGGTATAACGTCATGCACCATCAAATTAAATGGGCTTCCCCCATCAAAAGCCACAAATGGCTGATTTCTCACCATTGGAACAGCTAGAGGTAGGCTTTCTTGAGCTGTTACGGAAACTACAGGTGTAACTGGCCTAAAATTTGGTGGAGTTGATTGTATTCTTTTAGAAACTGGAGTCCTTACCACAGCTCTACTCTGTCTTCTAGGTGGAGATAGCTACAAGTAATCAAATGAACTCAAACTCTGAGTTTGAATCTTTCTCATATAATTTAACAACATCACTGGTCTATTTGTCCTTTCTTAGCATGAGTCGCCATATGTGCAGATTTTAACCTCTTACAGGTCTGAAAATCACTGGCTGCACATCAAAACTAGCAACAAAAGATAGTATATGATTGTTTCTCTAACTCTAGGGTTCCACCGGGCATGCCAAAGTTGTTATCACCCAGATTTGCACCCTTGCTGTAGTTGTGAAACTTTAGCAATCTGGAGTAACATGGAAATGATCTCGAAGTACAGGACCTTACGAAATGAGATCAGACCTCCAGAGAAGGCCGGCTTCCTTGACTGGATATCACCTAAAGCTCCTAAATCTTTAGAGGAAAAGGGAGAGGAAACACTTTAAATGAAAAATGAAAACAAGAAAATTGAAAGTAAGGGTGATGCACCAGACTGATTAAAAGAAACTTTCATAGGACTGAGAAAATGCACAACATAACTAGATACAACAAGTAAGCATACACAGATTCAAATGATCCTAGCAAAGGTGAGAAACATAATGATCGAGAGGAATGAAATATTCACAGACAATCACGTGAAGATTCACACTAAGACTAAACAATCAGTAAAAGAGGTAAAAATAACTTGCATATATTTAATAGAAGGTTCAGTTACAATAACAGAAAGCCTGAAAGCCCAAAATTTTCCAACCTTATTTACATCCCTCAAATGCATATATATAGCATTTCAATCCGACATAAGTCAGTTACAAAATTCGCTCAAAGAGATGTATCAGAAAATATCTCCCTGAAGGGACATCCACCTGCAAGGGGTTAGGGTGCAAAAGATCTGGAATTGGTGCAGATGGAAGATATTTTTAGTCTTCAATGCAAGTTGCTTAATCATCCATCTGTACCCCTGAAACGGTGGAAGATATATGGGCATTGAATGCGAGCAGCTTCCATGTCTATCTTCAGCCATGGACATATGAAATATCTGAAACTTAGTGGTGGAGAGATATTTTGAGCATTGAATATGAGCAGTTCCCTCTACCTGCAACAATGAATGTAACAAATACTTGCATTTACATCACTCAAAATGGTCGTTGAAACATCCCATAGCCAAAATATGTAACATCGGATCCAAAATTGAAAAGTGAGAGTATTCCCCTGAAAAGCACGCCAAATGAAAAAGGAGACGAAAACATGCAATTTTGCCTCTTGCAGCATGTGGAAATTTGCTAAAATGGAGGAGATACAGGCAGTCAAAGTTGTAGTCAAATGTGTGTATATATCGCTTTACATTTGTGCTCGTATCGGCCTCTGAAACCTCCTCTGAAAATGCCTTTGCATATGCAAAGCGCCTTGTATGTTTTGCCTTGTATGTGCAAATGTATGTGTTAATGTACAATGTGTAAACATACAATTGCAACATACAATCGCGGGCCTTTACTTTTGTATCACCTTTTTTGCATGTATGCCCCTGCCACGTGGCACTGCCTGATTTGCCGCTGAGCTGAAACTTAGAAGCATCGCTGAAAAACTGCATCTTCTTCCTTGCATCCTTTCTTTGCATATCGCATTGTATATACAAACATACAATTACAAATATACAAACCATATGGAACTCAAAAGATTATGAAGTAAGCTTGAATTTGACATCGGGTCTAGCCTTTGTATCTTTCTTTTTTGTATATCAGCACATATAAGCAAAACATATATACAAGTCGTGGACCCCAGAATGACTATCCGCTTTATTTGATTCCCCTGTCGGATCCGCCTTGCATATTTTCCCTTTGTATATTGGCATACATACAATGCTCTTGACATACAAGCTGCGGATCTCAAACATTATGAAGCATTCTAAAATTACCATTGGGTCCGGCTTGCATGTTCCTTCTTTGTATGTTCGCATATACAATGCACATGACATGCAAGCCGTGGACGCCTGCCACTTTATCAATCGGATTGGGAGAAAATTGAAATTCGGGCCTTGTATTTTCATTCTTTGTATATTAGCATATACAAACGCCATATACATGCAAATCGCGGAATCCAACACTGAATTCGTCAAATTTGACTTCCCCTTCGGGTCCGCCTTGCATATCGCCGATGTATCTTTTTTCTGTATATCGCATATACATGCAAAATATACAAGGTGCGAAACTCAGGAGACTATCAACTTCTTTTGATCCTCTAGTCGGGTCTGCCTTGCATATTCTCCCTTTGTATATTTGTCTTGTATCTCACCGATATACAAAGCGCTCAATATACAAGCCACAGATTTCACCTTTGAATTTGCCAAAACTGACTTATGGGTCAGGTCCGGCTTGTACATTGCCCTATGTATATTTCCTTTGTATATCGCAACATGCAACGCAAAATATACAAAGGAAAACATACATACAAACCTTGCATTTGAACTTGTACCTGGTCTATTGTATGTGTGCTTGGTGGGCCCCAGGCTTTGTATCTTTCTCCTTGCACACTTTCTTTGCATAAGACTCTTTGATATGCATTCTCCCCTGCATCTTTCGCTTGTATGCCGCCAATGCATCTTTTCCCTTGCATGTTCCTCTTGTATGTAGCCGTTGCATGTCTAAACATACAACACAAATATACATGCAAACCATCTCATACAAGTAGGGAATATTCTTAGAATCTATGATAGATTCCGTAATGCATATACAAACTCGATATGCATTGTAAAAAGCATACAACCAATTTTTTACTATTTTTGAAGGCCGATTGAGATTTTTGACCCGCCAATGTACATTTGAACCTGCATGTACATACAAATGGCCTTGTATATACAAAGACACTGGCATGCGACTGTTTTTTGCATTTTTGAACTGCAAAGGCCAAATGTCTTAGAAATTTTTTGGGTTTGGAGAAAGAATGCCTGCAGATGAATAATTGAAACCCAAAACCTAGGTGGGCACCACCACATACATTGGTGAATGTACATTTGAACATACATTGAAAAATGTATGTACAATCACTAAGTATAAAATTGAGATTTGTCTGTGATGGGAAGCTCTTGAAGACAAAGGGTTTCTGGGTTTTTCTGGGTTTTCTGCAAGGATTCTTTAGACAAGATTTTGGGATTTTTTTGGCAAACCATAGCATGAGTATTTGGAAGATTTAAGCTTTGTATGGACATTTTCCAAAGGATTTTCAAGGAAAATACAAGGTGAACTGTTTAACTCTGGTCAGAGAAAAAAATAGGTCAACAGGTTTATGATTTAGGGTTTAAGGTTTGGTGTTTAGGATTTAGGGTTTAGGGTTTAGGGTTTAGGATTTAGGGTTTAGCATTTAGGGTTTAGGGTTTATGCTTTAGGGTTTATGGTTTATGGTTTAAGCTTTAAGGTTTAGGGTTTAGGGTTTAGTGTTTAGGTTTTATTGTTTATAGTTTATGGTTTAGGGTTTAGGGTTCAGGGTTTAGGGTTTATGGTTTAGTGTTTAGGTTTTAGGTTTTAGGGTTTATGGTTTAGGGTTTAGGGTTTAAGGTTTATGGTTTATGGTTTATGGTTTATGTTTTAGTCTTTAGTGTTTAGGGTTGAGGGTTTAGGGTTTAGGGTTTATAGTTTATGGTTTATGGTTTATGGTTTACTGTTTAGGGTTTAGGGTTTAGGATTTATGGTTTAGGGTTTATAGTTTAGGGATTAGGGTTTAGAGTTTAGGGTTTAGGGTTTATGGTTTAGGGTTTTATGGTTTACGGTTTAGGGGTTTATGGTTTATGGTTTATGGTTTAGGGTTTGTGGTTTATAGTTTATGGTTTATGGTTTAGGGTTTACGGTTTATGGTTTTGGGTTTAAGGTTTATGGTTTATGGTTTATGGTTTAGGGTTTAGGGTTTAGGGGTTATTGTTTATGGTGTAGGGTTTATGGTTTGGGGTTTATTGTTTAGGCTTTAGGGTTTAGGTTTTAGGGTTTAGGGTTTAGGGTTATGGTTTTAGGGTTTATGGTTTATGGTTTATGATTTAGGGTTCATGGTTTAGGATTCATGGTTTAGGGTTTAGGGTTTAGGGTTTAGGGTTTAGGCATTAGGGTTTAGGGTTTAGGGTTTGGGGTTTATGGGTTACGGTTTAGGGTTTATGGTTTATGGTTTAGGATTTAGGGTTTTGTTGGCAAGAGACACTGTGTGGCTTCATCATTGTTGTCATTGATGGCAACAAAGTTTATCCCACACATCTGCAGCACATAATAGGTCTTTAGCGACAGTTAGACTAAAGAGTGTTTTGGTTCGATGAGCAAAAACAGAGCATGCAACAAGGTTCGACAATCAGGTCCAGATCTCTTAGAGGAAGTATATCAGTAAAGTGTAGACTTGGGGAAGTCAAGAGGAGTACCATGACTGCTACATTCCAAAGATTGAGCCTTTGGTGATGAAAGAATGAAAAGATACGAGCACCTAAGTGTTGGGTTCCTGTTTGGCAGAGTAGACTGAGGAAGAATTGACCGGCATAGCATCAGACCTTAATCCAGATGAGAAATTGATGGTGATAAAGTTTCTTGAGGGATCATTCATGGTTGGCCGACATGATTGATGACTTCTATAACTATCTCTTTGATATGCATCACTTAGTAAGCAAGGATTCAGCCGACAGACCAGAGTTTGGGAAAATCATGAGTATTCTGGATGCCGACTAGAAAGATGTTGAAATCCTTGGTGCTGATATATATGCTAGATAGACTTCGATGTGAAGGTGTGTGTGGTGTGATAAAGTGTACGAAGAAAAGTAGAGAGCAGTGTGAAAGCAGCTATACAAATCTGGTATGTGACAGAACATCACTAAGGAGAGGAAGAATGAAGTGCAACAGATCAGTATATTGAGCCTAACCAGAACTGAACCTCAGCATATGTGGATGCCCCTGATTAGTTCCAATACTTGGTTACTTTCTATATAGCTTGTAGATAGTGAGTCTCTTGTAGGCAATGAGCCTCTTGTGAGCAGTGTGCTCGGGTAGTGAGCCCTAATTGGCAAGTGCCATTTTGTACTTCTATTCTTTTAATAGAGAATACAATCTTGGGTTAGTCACCCTGTGGTTTTTCCCTTAACAGGGTTTTCCATGTAAAAATCCTTGTGTTATGTGTGTTGATTGCATTTCTACTCTTATGTTCATTTATGCTTATATGTTTTGATACTGCACTATTTGCATTGTTTCCAACAGGTTTATGGTTTATGGTTTATGGTTTATGGTTTAGGGATTAGGGTTTAGGATTTAGGGTTTAGGGTTTGTGGTTTAGGGTGTAGGGTGTAGGGTTTATGGTTTATGGTTTATGGTTTAGGGTTTAGGGTTTAAGGTTTATGGTTTATAGTTTAGGGTTTATGGTTTAGGGTTTGGAGTTTAGGTTTTAGGGTTTAGGGTTTAGGGATCAAGGTTTAGGGTTTAGGGTTTAGGGTTTAGTGTTTAGCATTTATGGTTTATGGTTTATGGTTTAGGGATTATAGTTTAGAAAGTGTTTAGTGTTTTGGGTTTAAGGTTTGGGGTTTAGGTTTTAGGTTTTAGGGTTTAGGGTATAGGGTTTAGGGATTAGGGTTTAGGGTTGATGGGTTACAGTTTAGGGTTTAGGGTTTAGTGTTTATGGTTTAGGGTTTAGGGATTATGGTTTATGGTTTATGGTTTAGGGTTTAGGGTATAGGGTTTAGGGTTTAGTGTTTAGGGTTTACGGTTAAGGGTTTAGGGTTTAGGGTTTATGGTTTATGGTTTATGGTTTAGGGTTTAGGGTTTAGGGTTTAGTGTTAATGGTTTAGGGTTTAGGGTTTATGGTTTAGGGCTTATGGTTTAGGGCTTATGGTTTAGTGTTTAGTGTTTAGGGTTTAGGGATTAGGGTTTAGGGTTTAGGGTTTATGCATTAGGATTTAAGGTTTAGGATTTATGGTTTAGGGTTTATGGTTTATGGTTTATGGTTTAGGGTTTATGGTTTAGGGTTTATGGTTTAGGGTTTAGGATTTATGGTTTAGGGTTTATGGGTTTAGGGTTTAGGGGTTTATGGGTTATGGTTTAGGGTTTAGGGTTTAGGGTTGAGGTTTTATGGTTTAGGGTTTAGAGTTTATCGTTTAGTGTTTAGGGTTTACGGTTTATGGTTTAGGGTTAAGGGTTTAGGATTTAGGGTTTAGGGTTTATGGTTTATGGTTAAGGGTTTAGTGTTTAGGGTTTATGGATCAAGGTTTAGGGTTAAAGGCTTAGGGTTATGGGTTACGGTTTAGGGTTTGGGGTTTGTGGTTTAGGGTTGAGCGTTTACGATTTAGGTTAATGGTTTAGGGTTTAGGGATTATGGTTTAGATAGGGTTTAGCATTTTAGGTCTAGGGTTTGGGGTTTATGTTTTAGGTTTTAGGGTGTAGGGTTTAGGGATTAGCGTTTAGGGTTTAGGGTTTAGGGTTTATGGGTTACAGTTTAGGGTTTAGGGTTTATGGTTTATGGTTTTGGTTTAGGGTTTATGGTTTATGGTTTATGGTTTAGCGTTTAGGGTTTAGGGTTTAGGGTTTATGGTTTATGGTTTATGGTTTAGTGTTTAGGGTTTAGTGTTAATGGTTTAGGGTTTAGGGCTTAGGGCTTATGGTTTAGGGTTTAGGGTTTAGGGTTTAGGGTTTATGGCTTAGGGTTTAGGGTTTATGGATTATGGTTTATAGTTTAGGATTTATGGCTTAGGGTTTATCATTTAGGGATTACAGCTTAGGGTTTAGGATTTAGGGTTTAGGGTTTAGGGTTTAGGGTTTATGGGTTTAGGTTTTAGGGTTTAGGGGTTTATGGATTATGGTTTAGGGTTTAGGGTTTAGGGTTTATGGTTTATCATTAAGGGTTTATGGTTTATGGTTTAGGGTTTATCATTTAGGGTTTAGCGTTTAGGGTTTAGGGTTTAGGGTTTATAGTTTAGGGTTTAGGGTTTAAGGTTTAGGGTTTAGGGTTTAGTGTTTAGGGTTTAGGGTTTAGGGTTTAGGGTTTGTCATTTAGTATTTAGGGTTTAGGGTTTAGGGTTTAGGGTTTAGGGTTTAGAGTTTAGGGTTCAGGGTTTAGGGTTTAGGGTTTAGGGTTTAGGGTTTATGGTTTAGGGTGTAGGGTTTATGGTTTAGGGCTTAGGGTTTAGGATTTAGGATTTAGGTTTTAGGGTTTAGGATTTAGGATTATGGTTTTAGGGTTGAGGGTTTATGGTTTATGATTTAGGGTTTAGGGTTTAGGGTTTAGGGTTTAGGCATTAGGCATTAGGGTTTAGTGTTTAGGGTTTATTGGTTACGGTTTATGGTTTATGGTTTATGGTTTATGGTTTATGTTTTAGGGTTTAGGGTTTAGGGTTTAAGGTTTATGGTTTATGGTTTATGGTTTAGGGTTTATTGTTTATAGTTTATGGTTTAGGGTTTAGGATTTATGGTTTATGGTTTAGGGTTTAGGGTTTAGGGTTTAGGGTTTATGGATTAGGGTTTATGGTTTGGGTTTAGGGTTTAGGGTTTAGGGTATAGGGTTTGGAGTTTAGGTTTTAGGTTTTAGGTTTTAGGGTTTAGGGTTTATGGTTTATTGTTTAGGGTTTAGGGTTTAGGGTTTGTGGTTTAGGGTTTAGTGTTTATGGTTTATTGTTTAGGGTTTAGGGTTTAGGGATTATGGTTTAGATATTGTTTAGCGTTTTGGGTCTAGGGTTTGGGGTTTAGGTTTTCGGTTATAGGTTTTAGGGTTTAGTGTTTAGGGTTTAGGGATTAGGATTTAGGGTGTAGGGTTTAGGATTGATGGGTTACAGTTTAGGGTTTAGGGTTTATGGTTTAGTGTTTATGTTTTAGGGTTTATGGATAAGGGTTTAGGGTTTAGGGTTTAGGGTTTAGGTTTTAGGGTTTAGGGTATAGGGTATAGGGTTTATGGTTTATGGTTTACGGTTTAGTGTTTAGGGTTTAGGGTTTAAGGTTTAGGGTTTATAGGTTATGGTTTATGGTTTATGGTTTATGGTTTAGGGTTTAGTGTTAATGGTTTAGGGTTTAGGGTTTATGGTTAAGGTTTAAGTATAAGGGTTTAGGGTTTAGGGTTTAGGGTTTATGGATTAAGATTTAGGGTTTAGGATTTAGGGTTTATGGTTTATGGTTTAGTGATTAGGGTTAATGGTTTAGGGTTTAGAGTTTAGGTTTATGGTTTATGGTTTAGGGGTTTAGGGTTTAGGGTTTTAGGGTTTAGAGTTTAGGGGTTTATGGATTATAGTTTAGGGTTTAGGGTTTATGGTTGAGTTTTTATGGTTTAGGGTTTAGGGTTTATTGTTTAGTGTTTAGGGTTCAGGGTTTAGGGTTTAGGGTGTATGGTTTAGGGTTTAGGGTTTAGGGTTAAGGGTTTAGGGTTTAGGGTTGAGGATTTAGGGTTTAGGGTTTTGTTTTTAGGGTTTATAGTTTAGGGTTTTAGGGGTTATAGGTTTATGGTTTAGGTTTTAGTGTTTATGGTTTATGGGTTATGGTTTATGTTTTATGGTTTATGGTTTAGTGTTTATGGTTTATGGTTTAGGGTTTGTGGTTTATGGTTTATGGTTTAGGATATAGGGTTTATGTTTTAGGGTTTAGGGTTTAGGGGTTTATGGATTATGGTTTAGGGTTTATGGTTTAGGGTTTATGGTTGAGGTTTTATGGTTTATGGTTTAGGGTTTATCGTTTAGTGTTTGGGGTTTACGGTTTATGGTTTAGGGTTTAGGGTTAAGGGTTTAGGGTTTAGGGTTGAGGATTTAGGGTTTAGGGTTTATAGTTTAGGGTTTTAGGGGTTACGGGTTTATGGTTTATGGTTTAGGGTTTAGGGTTTAGCGTTTATGGTTTAGGGTTGATGGTTTATGGTTTAAGGTTTGGGGTTTAGGGTTTATGATTTATGGTTTATGGTTTATGGTTTAGTATTTAGGGTTTAGTGTTTATGGTTTAGGGTTTAAGGTTCATGGTTTAGGGTTTAGGATTTAGGGTTTAGGGGTTTAGGGTTTTGGTTTTAGGGTTTAGGGTTTAGGGTTTGGGTTTTAGGGTTTAGGGTTTAGGGTTCATGGTTTAGGGTTTAGGGTTCATGGTTTATTGTTTAGGGTTTAAGGTTTAGGGTTTAGGGTTTAGGGTTTATGGTTTAGGGTTCATGGTTCAAGGTTTATGGTTTATGGTTTATGGTTTATGGTTTATGGTTTATGGTTTAGGGTTTATTGTTTAGGGTTTAGGGTTTAGGTTTTGTGGTTTAGGGTTTAGGGTTTGTGGTTTATGGATTATATTTATGGGCTTGGTGATGCCAAGGCTCAGAGTACAACTCTCTGGGGATATTTCAAGAATTTCCAAGGTATGATGCAGGCCAGAGAAATAATTCCTCAGACATTAGTTGAAAAGTATAAAGATACAGTGTGTTTTATGGTAGATACTGATCAGTGACTAATGGAGGCAATAGAGCCCAGAATAGTTTGGATTATGCCAATGGGCTATGAGGTTGATGAGAAAATTTTGGAACTACATGTCCAACACCTACTAAGTCAGCCTAAGGACCCTGAGGCAGAAAGATTTTGAACCTTTGAAGAATTGAGTGTGAAAATTCATGTTGAGCTAAGACAACTGGAAATGAAAAGAAAAGTGAGAAGAGAAGTAGAGGAAGTCACCAAAAGATATGGCATTTCAAAAGAAGTAGTTGATGCAAATAGAGAAAAACTAGAAAGAGCAGGGAAAGAGAAACAAGATGTAGAAAAAGAAAGTGATCCGGTGCAAACCCCCTCCCGAACTAGATCCTCAAAGAGTTCTGCACCTACCACCTCTAAGAGCTCAAAATCTTCCAAACCAAAAGTAAAGACATCTGGAAAGGAAGAAAAGAGAACAAAAACCAAGGCTATAAGATCCTATATAAGTCAAAAGGATGATGAAGAGATAGAGACAGATGAGGAGGTTAAGAAAATGAAGAAGAAAAAGAAAACTTCTATGGAATCATCTACCGGTAAGAACAAAGAAGAAGAAACAAAAGAATTTGTTGAAAGGCCTACTCTTTCTGTTGATGATGTCATCAAAGCAGTCACTGTAGATGGGAATCTGCAGCCCATAACTAAATTTTATGATGAGTATAATGACACTGACAAAAGAATATTGGAGGAAGCCACAATTAAGTACTTGAATATCTATAATAAAGCATTCATTGAAATCATCTCTCTAATCCTCAAGAGTTTAGAGAAAGTACTTGAACTTAGAAAAGATAATGCCAAGGAAAAGGATATGGAGATCTAGGAACAGATAGCTATTCATCTCTATCCTTCCATCACTCCAAAACAAATGAACATGATCTTCAAGGATTGGTTTAGTGTTTAGGGTTTATGGTTTAGTGTTTAGGGTTTATGGTTTAGGGTTTATGGTTTAGGATTTATGGTTTATGGTTTATGGTTTATGGTTTATGGTCTAGGGTTTAGAGTTTGGGGTTTGGGGTTTAGGTTTTAGGTTTTGGGTTTCATGGTTTATGGTTTATGGTTTAGGGTTTATGGTTTATGGTTTATGGTTTATGGTTTAGGGTTTAGGGTGTAGGGTTTATGGTTTATGGTTTATGGTTTAGTGTTTAGGGTTTAGTATTTAGGGTGTAGGCTCTATGGTTTATGGTTTATCAATTGTTCATGCAAAGCATTGCTGATTTGCTCCCCCCAGAAGATTATTTGTTTTCCTTGGAGTATTACCTTAATGAAAGGATACATCCATTCATGAAACTGTGAGGAAGAGGACAAACCTCTTATCCTACTGAGAAGAGTTATCAGATCACCAACTTCTTCTACAAAGTCACTTCGAGGGAAACTACGTGGCCACCTTGACAAATTTGACCTTGTAGTCTTTAGCTATTTATTGTTGATTACTTTCTTTGCCTTCTTAGGATTTTTGTCATATTCCTTCTGTGCTTCAACAAAATCAAGCTTTAACACTTCTGTAGCAGGAGGGAACATAAACACCTTATCAATGAACTCAAGATCCAGTCTGATTCTTACATTACCACTTGCATCCACCACAGCCCGGGTATCTCTATTGTAAAACTGAGCACACTGAAGGACAAATTCTGTGTTGTGAGCTGCCACCGGGAAAGGCGACACTAGATGAATGTTACTGTCAATTATCTTCTTCATTGTAGAGCTAGGATTGCTCAACTTGGTTCTCTCCACAAATTTGGCCATGTCCACATGGCCAATCTCCGTATCTCTAATGTCGTCGACATTAGAAGTGACTGAGGTGATTGGAAAAACACCTTGATATTTGTACTTCATTACTTTCGACTTCTTCGGGGACAACTCAGCCATCTGAACGAGCTATCACTAGAAGGGTGTCGATGAAGAATGAAGATCCACAGAAGAAACTGCAGCAAAAAGTCATGATCATGCAATTAGGGGAAATACTGGTAATCTAGGAAAATTGCATGTTGACGATCACGACTAGGGAGATGCACTTGAAAGGGCTAGAGTGCGAGCAAGCCAAAAATTAGAGGAAAGGGGGCTCAGAAAAAAAAAAAAACTAAAAATTTCCCAGAATTAGGAAAATTTTGAGAGAGTGTTTGCATGGGTGGCAAAATTTTCCGCCCTTGCATGTGAGGGATATTGTGCCCCTGCACTGGCGGTAAAATTCTCTGACTTTGCATGTAAGGTAATGAGTTATATGTTGGAGTGGTTAAATTTGCCGCTATTGCAGGCAATAAGGAATTTTGCAAGTTTGATGTTCAAGCGGCAATATTCACCAACAATGCATATGATAGTGGCAAAGTTTTTGTGTAAGGGCGACATATTTCACTGCCCATACACTTCCATTTGAAAGTATTTAGGGAAATACATAAGCGGCAAAAATTGCCGATACCGCATGTTAGGTATAAGAGTAGCAAGGTTGTGTAAGGGTGGAGGATTTTGCCGCCCATACACCTTGTGTGTTTTGAAAACTCTTAAAAATGCGCAAGCGGCAAAAATGCCAACTTTGCACCTGCTTGCATATATGCGGAGTGTTTGATCGGTGATTGTAACCTTCATTACATCTTGTGAGCACAAAAAAGAAGGCATAAAACTCTAAGGTTTTGTTTTGACCAATATACAGACAATACAATCCTTGCAGAACAAAGGTTCAATCATTCTAACAAAAAATGGGAAATTTTAATAAGGAAACAATAAAGAAAAACACTTACCCGTTAAAAGGAGGAAACGCTAAGTGCCAACTGCAACTCAAAATCCGTTATAACCCAAAAGCATGTGATCATGCGGTTGGAGAAGGGACTCGTGAATCACCTAGGAGGTTTTTGAACAAAAGAAATGACGAGAAACAACAATGAAATAACACATTTAAAAGCTTGAAATCAAGCCTTTAATGCTTGGCACGAGTGGCCATTAATGTCACTTGGAGTTCATGATCTCAGAGATCTTGCTCAGGTGGCAATTTCAGCTGACCTCACACATGCTTTACAAAAATGCAAAGGTGACAAAAACCGCTAACTTTGCATGTGCACTTAGTTTAACGAGAACATGTAATAGTGGCTATAACTGCCGCTCGGACATGTGGAAAAGGAAAACCATGTAAAAGCGGTAAAAAGTGCCACCATAACACAAGTGGACAAAAGACATGCAATAGCCGCAAATTTGGCTGACTTTGCATATAAAGACTCAAAATTTTACTAACACCCCAAAAATGACCAAAATTGATATTTTGATCAGTTTACAACCTAATCGATTTGCACGAATTTCGAGGAGTCAATTTAGGGAATGTTGTAAACAAGTCTAGGATGTCATATGACTTCGCACGGGACCAAGAGAATCTTGTCTCGATTTGTGAACTTAGAGTGTAGATTATGAAATAGACAAGTTTCGTAGGGGTTGTCTACAAAAACGAGCGTCGCTGATTTTGAGAACAACAATGCTTTAGGGTTTAGGGTTTAAGGTTTGGGGTTTAGGGTTTAAGGTTTGGGGTTTAGGGTTTAGGGCTTAGTTTTTAGGGTTTAGGGTTTAGGGTTTAGGGTTTGGGGTTTGGGATTTAGATTTTAGGTTTTAGGGTTTAAGGTTTAGGGTTTATGGGTTACGATTTAGGGTTTATGGTTCAGGGTTTGGAGTTTGGGATTTAGGTTTTAGGTTTTAGGGTTTAGGGTTTATGGGTTACGATTTAGGGTTTAGGTTTTAGGGTTTAGGGTTTAGGGTTTAGGATTTAGGGATTAGGGTTTGTGGTTTATGGTTTATGGTTTATGGTTTATGGTTTATGGTTTATGGTTTATGGTTTATGGTTTAGGGTTTAGGGTATAGGGATTAGGGTTTAGGGTTTAGGGTTTAGGGTTTTGGGTTTACTATTTATGGTTTATGGTTTAGGGTTTAGGGTTTAGGGTGTAAGGTGTAGAGTTTATGGTTTATTGTTTAGGTTTATGGTTTATTGTTTATGGTTACTTTTTAGGGTTTAAGGTTTAGGGTTTATGGGTTACGATTTAGGGTTTATGGTTCAGGGTTTGGAGTTTGGGATTTAGGTTTTAGGTTTTAGGGTTTAGGGTTTATGGGTTACGATTTAGGGTTTAGGTTTTAGGGTTTAGGGTTTAGGGTTTAGGATTTAGGGATTAGGGTTTGTGGTTTATGGTTTAGGGTTTATGGTTTATGGTTTATGGTTTATGGTTTATGGTTTAGGGTTTAGGGTATAGGGATTAGGGTTTAGGGTTTAGGGTTTAGGGTTTTGGGTTTACTATTTATGGTTTATGGTTTAGGGTTTAGGGTTTAGGGTGTAAGGTGTAGAGTTTAGGTTTAGGGTTTAGGGTTTATGGGTTACGGTTTAGGGTTTAGGATTTAGTGTTTAGGGATTATGGTTTAGGGTTTATGGTTTATGGTTTAGGATTTAGTGTTTAGTGTTTAGGGTTTAGGGTTTAAGGTTTAGGGTGTAGGGTTTAGGATTTTAGGGTTTAGGGTTTAGTGTTTAGGGTTTAGGGTTTTAGGATTTTAGGGTTTTAGGGTTTAGGGTTTATGCTTTAGGGTTTAGCGTTTAGCGTTTAGGGTTTAGGCTTTAGTTTTTATGGTTTAGGGATTTTGGTTTAGGGTTGAGGGTTTAGGTTTAAGGGTTTAGGGTTTATGGTTTATGGTTTAGGATTTAGGGTTTAGGGTTTGTTGTTTAGGGTTTATAGTTTAGGGTTTATGGTTTAGGGTTTAGGGTTTGGTGTTTAGGGTTTAGGGTTTAGGGTTAAGGGTTTAGGGTTTAGGGTTTGGGGTTTAGGTTTTAGGTTTTAGGGTTTAGGGTTTATGGTTTGTGGTTTAGGGTTTAGGGATTAGGGTTTAGGATACAGGGGTTATGGTTTAGGGTTTAGGTATTAGGGTTTATGGTTTATGGTTTAGGGTTTAGGGTTTATTGCTTAGGGTTTAGTTTTAAGGGTTTAGGGTTTAGGGTTTAGGGGTTATGGTTTATGGTTTATGGTTTATGGTTTATGATTTGGGGTTTAGGGTTTAGGGTTTAGGGCTTATGGCTTATGGTTTAGGGCTTATGGTTTATGGTTTATGGTTTAGGGTATAGGATTTAGGGTTTATGGTTTAGGGTTAATGGATTAGGGTTTAGGGTTTAGGATTTATGGTTTATGGTTTATGGTTGAGGGTTGAGGGTTGAGGGTTTAGGGTTTAGTGTTTAGGGCTTAGGGTTTAGGGCTTATGGTTTACGGTTTAGGGTTTATGGTTTATTTGTTTATGGTTTATGGTTTAGGGTTTAGGGCTCATGGTATAAGGTTTAGGGTTTAGGGATTATCGTTAAGGGTTTAGGGTTTAGGATTTAGGGTTCAGAATTTAGGGTTTAGGGTTTAGGGTTTAGGGTCTAGGGTCTAGGGTCTAGGGTTTATGGTTTATGGTTTATGGTTTATGGTTTAGTGTTTAGGGTATAGGGTTTAGGGTTTAGGGTATATGGTTTAGGGTTTAAGATTTAGGGTTTAGGGATTAGGGTTTAGGGTTTATGGTTTAGGGTTTGTGGTTTAGGGTTTATGGTTTATGGTTTAGCGTTTGGGGTTTATGTATTAGGGTTTAGGGTTTAGGGTTTGGGGTTTGGGTTTTAGGTTTTAGGGTTTAGGGTTTAGGGTTTATGGTTTATGGTTTATGTTTTATGGTTTAGGGTTTAGGTTTTAGCGTTTAGGGTTTAGGGTTTAGGGTTTAGGGTTTTAGGGTTTAGGGTTTAGGGTGTAGGGTGGTTTAAGGCTTATGGTTTATGGTTTATGGTTTATTGTTTGTTGTTTAGTGTTTAGGTTTTAGGGTTTATGATTTAGAGTTTAGTGTTTAGGGTTTAGGGTGGTTTAGGGTTTAAGGTTTAGGGTTTAGGGCTTAGTGTTTAGGGTTTATGGTTTATTGTTTAGGGTTTAGTGTTTATGGTTTATGGTTTATGGTTTATGTTTTATGGTTTATTGTTTAGGGTTTATGGTTTACGGTTTATGGTTTAGGTTTTATGGTTTATGGTTTATGGTTTAGGGTTTATGGCTTAGGGTTTATGGTTTTTGGTTTAGGGTTTGTGGTTTAGGGTTTATGGTTTAGGGGTTGGGGTTTAGGTATTAGGGTTTAGGGTTTGGGGTTTGGGTTTTAGGTTTTAGGTTTTAGGGTTTAGGGTTTATGGTTTAGGGTTTATGGTTTAGGGTTTAGGTTTTAGGGTTTAGGGTTTAGGTTTTAGTGTTTAGGGTTTAGGGTTTAGGGTTTTAGGGTTTAGGGTTTAGGGTTTAGGGTTTAGTGTTTATGGTTTATGGTTTAGGGTTTACGGTTTACAGTGTAGGGTGGTTGACGGCTTATGGTTTATGGTTTATGGTTTATTGTTTGTTGTTTAGGATTTAGGGTTTAGGGTTTAGGTTTTAGGTTTATGATTTAGAGTTTAGTGTTTAGGGTTTAGGTTGGTTTAGGGTTTAGGGTTTAGGGTTTAGGGCTTAGGGTTTAGGGTTTATGGTTTATTGTTTAGGGTTTAGCTTTTATAGTTTATGGTTTATGTTTTATGGTTTATGGTTTATGGTTTATGGTTTATAGTTTATGGTTTCCAGTTTATGGTATAGGGTTTATGGTTTAGGTTTTATGGTTTATGGTTTATGGTTTAGTGTTTATGGTTTAGGGTTTAGGGTTTATGGTTTAGGGTTTAGTGTTTAAGGTTTAGAGTTTAGGGTCTAGGGTTAGGAGTTTATGGTTTATGGTTTAGGGTTTAGGGTTTGTGGTTTAGAGTTTAGTGTTTAGGGTTTGGGGTTTAGGGTTTAGGGTTTAGGGTTTAGGGTTTAGGGTTTAGGGTTTATGGTTTATGGTTTATGGATTATGGTTTATGGTTTATGGTTTATGGTTTAGGGATTAGGGTTTAGGGTTTAGGGTTTCAGGTTTAGGGTTTAGTGTTTAGGGTTTGGGGTTTAGGTTTTAGGGTTTAGGGTTTAGGGTTTCAGGTTTATGGTTTATGGTTTATGGTTTATGGTTTATGGTTTATGGTTTATGGTTTAGGATTTATGGTTTAGGGTTTAGGGTTTAGGGTTTAGGGTTTCAGGATTATGGTTTATGGTTTAGGGTTTAGTGTTAATGGTTTACGATTTAGGGTTTAGGCATTAGAGTTTAGGGTTTAGGGCTTAAGAATTATGGTTTAGGGCTTATGGTTTATGGTTTATGGTTTATGGTTTATGGATTAGTGTTTAGGGTTTATGGATTAGGGTATAGGGTTATGGTTTAGGGTGTAGGGTTTGGGGTTTAGGGTTTAAGGTTTAGGGTTTATGGTTTTGGGTTTAGGGTTTTGGGCTTAGTATTTAGGGTTTAGGGTTTAGGGTGTGGGGTTTAGGGTTTAGGGTTTAGTGTTTGGGTTTTGGGTTATAGGTTATAGGTTTTAGGGTTTAGGGTTTAGGGTTTATGGGTTACTATTTAGGGTTTAGGGTTGATGGTTTATGGTTTAGGGTTTAGGATTTAGGGTTTAGGGATTAGGGTTTAGGGTTTAGGGTTTGTGGTTTAGGGTTTACGTTTTAGGGTTTAGGGTTTGGGGTTTACGTATTAGGGTTTAGGGTTTGGGATTTGGGTTTTAGGTTTTAGGTTTTAGGGTTTAGGGTTTAGGGTTTAGGTTTTAGGGTTTAGGGTTTAGGGTTTAGGGTTTTAGGATTTAGGGTTTAGGGTTTAGTGTTTATGGTTTATGGTTTATGGTTTAGGGGTTACAGTTTACGGTGTAGGGTGGTTTACGGCTTATGGTTTAGGGCTTATGGTTTATGGGATATGGTTCATTGTTTGTTGTTTAGGGTTTAGGGTTTAGGTTTTAGGGTTTATGATTTAGAGTTTAGTGTTTAGGGTTTAGGGTTTAGGGCTTAGGGTTTAGGGTTTAGGGTTTATTGTTTAGGGTTTAGGGTTTAGCGTTTATGGTTTATGGTTAAGGGTTTATGTTTTATGTTTTATGGTTTATGGTTTATGGTTTACGGTTTATGGTATAGGGTTTATCGTTTAGGTTTTATTTTTCATGGTTTATGGTTTGGGGTTTATGGTTGAGTGTTTATGGTTTATGGTTTATGGTTTAGGGTTTAGTGTTTAAGGTTTAGAGTTTAGGGTCTAGGGTTAGGGGTTTATGGTTTATTGTTTATGGTTTAAGGTGTAGGGTTTAGGGTTTAGTGTTTAGGGTTTAGGGTTTTGGGTGTAGGGTGCAGGGTTTATGGTTTAGGGTTTATGGATTATGGTTTATGGTTTATAGTTTATGGTTTATGGTTTATGGTTTATGGTTTAGGGATTAGGGTTTAGGGTTTAGGGTTTCAGGTTTAGGTTTTAGGGTTTAGGGTTTAAGGTTTCACGTTTATGGTTTACGGTTTATGGTTTATGGTTTAGGGTTTATGGTTTAGGGTTTAGGATTTAGGGTTTAGGGTTTAGGGTTTCAGGATTATGGTTTATGGTTTATGGTTTAGGGTTTAGTGTTAATGGTTTACGATTTAGGGTTTGCATTAGAGTTTAGGGTTTAGGGCTTATGGTTTAGGGTTTAGGGTTTAGGGTTTAGGGTTTAGGATTTATGGATTAGGGTATAGGGTTATGGTTTAGGGTTTAGGGTTTAAGGTTTAGGGTTTATGGTTTTAGGTTTAGGGTTTAGGGCATAGTATTTAGGGTTTAGGGTTTAGGGTGTGGGGTTTAGGGTTTAGGTTTTAGGGTTTATGATTTAGGGTTTAGGGTTTAGCGTTTAGGGTTTAGGGATTAGGGTTTATGGTTTATGGTATAGGATTTAATTTTTAGGGTATAGTGTTTAGGCTTTAGGGTTTGGGGTTTATGTTTTATGGTTTATGGTTTAGGGTTTAAGGTGTAGGGATTAGGGTTTAGGGTTTAGGGTTTAGGGGTAAGGGTTTACATTTTATGGTTTAGGGTTTAGGTTTTAATGTTTATGGTTTAGGGTTTAGGTTTTTATGGTTTAGGGCGTGGGGTGTAGGGTTTATGGTTTATTGTTTAGGGTTTATGGTTTATTGATTAGGGTTCGGGTTTAGGGTTTAGGGTTTTGGGATTAGGGATTAGGGTTTAGGGTTTATGGGTTAGGGTTTAGGCTTTAGACTTTAGGGTTTAGGGGTTATGGGTTACAGTTTATGGTTTAGTGTTTACAGTTTAGGGTATATGGTTTATGGTTAAGGGTTAAGGGTTTAGGGTTTAGGGTTTAGGGCTTAGGGTTTAGAGTTATGGTTTAGGGTTTAGGGTTGAGGGTTTAGGGTTTGTGGTTTAGGGTTTATGGTATAGGGTATAGGGTTTAGGGTTTAGTGTTTAGGGTTTAGGGTTTAGGATTTAATGTGTGAGATTTAGGGTTTAGAGTTTAGGGTTTAGGGTTTGTGGTTTGGATGTTAGGTTTTAGGTTTTAGGGTTTAGGGTTTAGGGTTTAGGGTTTATGGGTTATGATTTAGGGTTTAGGGTTTAGTTTTTATGGTTTATGGTTTATGGTTTAGGGTTTAGGGTTTAGGATTTATGGTTTATGGTTTATTGTTTAGGGTTTATGGTTTAGCGTTTAAGGTTTAGGGTTTAGGGTTTCAGGTTTATGGTTTATGGTTTAGGGTTTAGTGTTAATGGTTTATAGTTTAGGGTTTAGGGTTTAGAGTTTAGGGTTTAGGAATTAGGGCTTATGGTTTAGGGTTTAAGGTTTAGGGTTTATGGATTAGGGTTTAGGGTTTAGGATTTATGGTTTATGGTTTATGGTTTAGTTTTGAGGTCTTAGGGTTTAGGGCTTATGGTTTACAGTTTAGGGTTTAGGGTTTATGGTTTAGGGTTTTACGTTTAGGGTTTAGGGTTTAGGGATTAAGGTTTAGGGTTTAGGGTTTATGGTTTAATGTTTAGGTTTTAGGGATTATACTTTAGGGTTTAGGGTTTAGGGTTTACTGTCTAGGATATATGCTTAAGTGTTTACAATTTAGGGTTTATTGCTTAGGGTTTAGGCTTTGGGGTTTAGGGTTTAGGGTTTATAGTGTTGGGTTTATAGTTTATGGTTTGTGATTTAGGGTTTAGGGTTTAGGGTTGAGAGTTGAGGGTTTTTTAGGGTTGAGGGTTGAGGGTTGAGGGCTTAGGGTTTATGGTTTATGGTTTAGCGCTTAGGGTTTATGGTTTATGGTTTAGGGTTTAGAGTTTAGGGTCTAGGGTTAGGGGTTTATGGTTTAGGGTTCAGGGTTTAGGTTGTACGGTTTAGGGTTTAGGGATTAGGGTTTATTGTTTAGGGTTTAGGGTTTAGTGTTTAGTGTTTAGGGTTTAGGGTTTATGGTATAGGGTTTATTGTTTATGGTTTATGGTTTATGGTTTAGGGTTCAACATTTAGTGTGTAGGGATTAGGGTTTAGGGTTTACTGTTTAGGGTTTATTGTTTATGGTTTATGGTTTAGTGTTTAGGGTTTAAGGTTTAGGGTTTAGGGTTTGGGGTTTAGGTTTTAGGGTTTAGGGTTTAGGGTGTAGGGTTTATGGTTTATGGTTTAGGGTTTATGGTTTACGATTTAGTGTTTATGGTTTATGGTTTATGGTTTAGTGTTTAGGATATAGGGTTTAGGGTTTAGTATTTATGGTTTATGGTTTATGGTTTAGGGTTTACGAATTAGGGTTTAGGGTTTAGGGTTTAGGTTTAGGGATTAGGGTTTAGGGTTTAGGATTTAGGGTTTATGGTTTATGGGTTAGGGTTTAGGGTTTAGGGTGTAGGATTAAGGGTTTAGGGTTTATGGTTTATGGTTTAGGGTTTGTGGTTTAGGGTTTAAGGTTTAGGGTTTAGTGTTTGGGGTTTAGGGATTAGGGTTTAGGGTCTAGGGTTTGGGTTTTAGGATTTAGGTTTTAGGGTTTAGTGTATAGGGTATAGGGTTTATGGTTTATGGTTTATGATTTATGGTTTAGGGTTTACGGATTAGGGTTTAGGGTTTAGGGTTAGGGTTTAGGGTTTAGGTCTAGGGATTAGGGTTTAGGGTTTAGGATTTAGGGTTTATGGGTTAGGGTTTAGGGTTTAGGGTTTAGGATTAAGGGTTTAGGGTTTGTGGTTTATGGTTTAGGGTTTGTGGTTTAGGGTTTAGGGGTTAGGGTTTAGTGTTTGGGGTTTAGGGATTAGGGTTTAGGGTTTGGGGTTTGGGTTTTAGGATTTAGGTTTTAGGGTTTAGTGTATAGGGTATAGGGTTTATGGTTTATGGTTTAAGGTTTACAGTTTAGGGTTTATGGTTTATGGTTTAAGGTTTAGGGTTTAGGGTTTATGGTTTAGGGTTTAGGTTTTATGTTTTAGGGTTTAGGGTTAGGGTTTAGGTATTAAGGTTTAGGGTTTATGGTTTATGGTTTAATGTTTAGGGTATAGGGTTTATTTTTTAGTGTTTAGGGTTTATGGTTTATGGTTTTGGGTTTGCTGTTTATGGTTTATGGTTTATGGTTTATGGTTTGGGGTTTTTGGTTTAGTGTTTATGGTTTATGGTTTAGGGTTTAGGGATTAGGGTTTAGGGTTTAGGGTTTAGGGTTTGGGGTTTAGGTTTTAGGGTTTAGGGTTTAGGGTTTAGGGTTTAGGTTTTATGGTTTATGGTTTACATTTTTGGGTTTATGGTTTATGGTTAAGGGTTTAGGGTTTATGGTTTAGGGTTTATGGTTTTTGGTTTAGGGTTTATGGTTTAGTGTTTAGGGTTTAGGATTTAGGGTTTAGGGTTTAGGGTTTGGGGTTTAGGGTTTAGGGTTTGGGGTTTGGGTTTTAGGTTTTAGGTTTTAGGGTTTAGGGTTTAGGGTGTAGGGTTTATGGTTTAGGTTTTAGGGTTTAGGGCTTATGGGTTACGATTTAGGGTTTAGGGTTTATGGTTTTTTAGTTTAGGGATTAGGGTTTATGGTTTACAGTGTAGGGTTTATGGTTTATGGTTTATGGTTTAGGGTTTATGGTTTATGGTTTAGGGTTTATGGCTTAGGGTTTAGGTTTTAGAGTTTAGGGTTTCGGGTTTAGTGTTAACAGTTTAGGGTTTAGGGTTTAGGGTTTAGTGTTTAGGGCTTAGGATTTAGGGCTTATGGTTTAGTGTTTATGGTTTAGGGTTTATGGTTTAGGGTTTATAGTTGAGGGTTTAGCGTTTAGGGTTTAGGGTTTAGGGTTTATGGTTTAATGTTTAGGTTTTAGGGATTAGGGTTTATGGTTTATAGTTTAGGGTTTAGCTTTTAGGGTTTAATGTTTAGGATTTAGGGTTTAGAATTTATGGTTTAGGGTTTAAGGTTTATGGTTTATGGTTTATGGTTTATGGTTTAGTGTTTAGGGTTTATGGTTGATGGTTTATGGTTTATGGTTTAGGGTTTAGGAATTATGGTTTAGGGTTTAGGTTTTAGGTTTTAGGTTTTAGGGTTTAGCATTTAGGGTTTATGGTTTAGGGTTTAGGGATTAGGGTTTAGGGTTTAGGGTTTATGGTTTATGTTTTAGGGTTTATGGTTAAGGGTTTAGGCTTTAGGGTTGAGGGTTTAGGGTTTAGGGTTTAGGGTTTATGGTTTAGGGTTTAGTGTTTGGGGTTTAGGTTATAGGGTTTAGGGTTTGGGGTTTGGGTTTTAGGGTTTAGGGTTTAGGGTTTAGGTTTTAGGGTTTATGGGTTACGATTTAGGGTTTATGTTTTACGGTTTAGTGTTTAGGGTTCTTGGTTTAGGGTTTAGCGTTTAGCGTTTATGGTTTATAGGTTAGGGTTTATGGTTTATGGTTTAGGCTTTATTGTTTAGGGTTTAGGGTTTATGGTTTATGGTTTATGGTTTAGGGTTTAGTGTTAGTGGTTTAGGGTTTAGGGTTTAGGGTTTAGAGTTTAGGGTTTAAGGCTTAGGGCTTCTGATTTATATAGGTTTCAAACATAATCGATCAATGAATGAAATAAATCCATAGAGTGAATGGTTGAGATAAATCAAATAACTCATGCTGAATGTGCCATGACATGTGTCACTCCAAAAGGGTATTTTTATTAAGATATGATGAAAATAAGATAAATTAAGTCAATTAACTCAACTTGTAACTTTGCCTTTTTTAGAGTTCTAAAAATAAGACTGATTGTGCACATGAGTTATCATGATATTTTTAGAGGAATTGGAAATTAAATAAATAAATTTATTTAATTGTTTGTGCATGATAGAGGAACATAAGATTATAAATAAAACAATTGATTTTATTTATTTTGAGAGGATTGAGATAATTTAAATAAATTTGCATGATTTATTTAAATTTGAAAGAACAATTGATTTAATTAAATAATAAAAAATATTTAATTATAGATAAGAGGATTTGTGATGAATTAATTAAATAATGAGATTTATTTAATAAATGTAGACTTGCAATTTGAAAGAGGATAATGATTTAATTAAATAATAAAAATTATTTAATTTTGGAAGAATAAGGTTGATTTTGCTGAAATTAATTAAATAAATATAATTTATTCAATTAATGTTGAATTTTGGAGTTTTAGGAAGAATTTGATGAAATTAATCAAATAATTAGATTATTTAATTAATGCTAAATGCAGGTGATTTGATGAAATGATAAAAATGCAAGTGATTCGAAGACATGGTCATTTTAGGGTGTGTACATTTTGCCCCTCTTTGATGCGATGCAGTTTACAACATTGTGTCAAAGAAAATGATTGTTGAGGACATGATAAATTTTTTTTTATGCCCTAGTGTAGCTAGCTGCCCCAACATATGCCCCGTTGAGAGGAAAGACAAGGAAGTGACAGATGGACTGGGTTAATGCTCGACAAGAAGAGTGGGTGATAATGTAGAAAAAAAAAACAAGGGAGGGACACTATAAATAGGTCCCAAGGGTTCCACATTCCTTATTTGCACACTAAGAGTTGCCAAATTTAGAGCTTGGAGTCTCTTAGCTTAGTGTGTGAGTGTGGACTGGAGAAGGAGTTTATAGCATGGAGAGATGCCGATCCCAGCGCATAAGCATCGAGCAGAGTGGGTGCGGACGTATGGGAGACTAGCAGGAGCACCAACAACGGTAAGTGCTTGATAATCTCTTTGCATTTGAATTTTTAGGTCATTTTTAGGGTTTTATCTAGGTAGGTTTCTAGGTCAGCCAAAAGCACTGCACCATGATAGGGTGCTCTTGGTAGTCAGTCAAAGCACCTTTGACATGCTAAAGCGCAATTGGTAGGTTAGTAAAGCACCTTTGGTCAAAGCTCAGGGCTATTGGTTTTTAGGCGTCGCACCGCAGCGCGGTTGGTATAATCCTGAAGCGCTATTGGCAAGGCAATAAAGCACGGTTGGGAGGGTAGTTAGGCGCGATTGGAATGGGTGTTTGAAAAAAATGAGTCACAGTTACAACTTTAGTAAGTTGCGGTTGGATACACAGTATAGAGCACCTATGTAAAACAGGTTGCTTTTGGCATTTGTCAGTAAAGCATGGTTGTTGAAACAATAAGGCATTTTGGGTAGAATAGTGGAATGCTCTTAGAGAAAATAAGGCACTTTTGGTTAGGGTAGAACAAAGTAGGAGTTAGAGTTGACCACTTAGGTTAGAGATGTGCAAAGGTGACCTAGGGCTTATTTGCGTCATATTGTTGTGTATGTAGATGTCGTAAGTGAGTTAGAGAATTTGCAAAAAAGGTTTGACAAGTGCTTTGTGTGGATACAGAGAGTTCTTCCTCCGTTGATGTCGAGGGAGAGACACCACATCATTGCTGACGAGGTGGTACAGATTACATGGGATGAGGATGCATTCTTGGAGTACATGGGATTGTGGCATGTGGTACACTTGACACACATTAGGGCAAATCTTGCTCTTTTGACAGTGGCACAGTGAGACATGTTCATTTCACTTTCTAATAGGGGAGGCTATAGTAACACTTGAGGATGTGTATTGCATCCTCAAGATATTGATTGATGGAGAGAGAGTGGACTTCGACTTGGCATGAGGTGAGGTAGGCCTGATAGAGGTATTCTACACGGATGATTTGCAGATAGAGGATGGCGAGATTTGGTGGGCTGACGTGTCGAGACTATGTGATCGAATTAGATGGATTGTGGCTTCGTTGGTTGGTGGCTTCCTCTACTTAGATAGGTGATCTCGAGGATTATCTGTAGGATGGGGCACTGTATTGTCAGGGATGTTTACACATGGCATCCGCTATGCATGGGGCCCTTGTGTGTTGGGGCAATTGTACTGAGATATGCATGATTGCGTGTACAGGAGAGGATGAAGTATATCAGCAGGTGTGACTTTATTATAGGTGTGGGCTTGGGAGCACATCCTAGGATTAGACTGATTACACAACACAACAGTGAGAGGGGGGAGCCATATGCATTTTTATATGAGGGATTGATCACACACTGACGACTTGGGTTGGTGAGCTATTAGAGGTGACAGATTGATGAGATGGATCTCTTCAGTTAGAGACCATGGCTACTGTGTGAGGCCTGGGAGGATAAGTATGAGCAGCTGATGTACTACTGATAGGCTCGATATCTATTTGGGAGATGCATAGATACTATTGAGAGATACCTGCTAAAGTGGGTACTCAGATAGTTTGTCTTGCCACAGGGGTTTCCAATTGGAGAGGCAACACATGCTAGGACACAGCAGGAGGTTGGGGACTAGGATGCAGAGATTCCAGTGGCTACAACTTTGATAGAGTTGCGGGGACTTGTCCCAGTGAGATGGGATTGAGATTCAGGATTGGTAGATCCAAGGACACTAATAGAGTATGACCAGTATTGGCAGACACACAGGCCAGTGAGACTAACCACACCAGGGGTGGCAGGAGTAGTGTGAGAGGTATTGGTGCCAGGTGGAGAGACAAGGATGAGACGATAGGACAGAGAGGCTAGATAATAGGCAGGTGGAGAGGATAGAGGCCAGAAGGCTGATGTAGAGATGACAAAGGAGGAGGATCTAGTCGCAGAGACTGATTTGCAGCAGGCACAGTGGCTGCTACAGGAGGAGACTGCACGGAGGACTCAGTTGGAGCTCTGGATGGTGAGATTGCGGAGGGACAAGGATGCAGCTAGGGCAGAGGCTAGACATGTCAAGGCCCTAGCACAGGTACATGCATAGACAGCAGCAGTGGCACATGCAGCCTTGTCAGTGACATAGGTAGCTTTGGGAGAGGCATAGGTTGTGCCAACATCAATAGTAGATGACAGGCAGCTGGCCTAGGTGACTTTGGAGAGGGATGCGGCAGTACAACTATGTTTGATAGTAGAGGCCACCCTACAGAGGGTTAGGCAGGAGAGAGATGAGGCACGCCGTGCATTGGATGCTGATTAGAGGACACTATATAGTGAGCTCATACATGTATAGGGGGAGCTAGTGTCAGTAGGTAGAGAGGCTGAGTACTACAGGGGTCTCTATGTTGGTGTAGTGCCGGTAGCTTAGCAGGCACCCAGCTACAGAGAACGGAGCCGGTCAAGGGTGTCAGGGTCACGTAGGACAAGGCAGTCAGTGTCCTCAGTTAGAGGACCCTTTGTGCTACCAGGGGAGGAGGACCAACAGGGGGACCTTTGCCAAGTACAGGTGGAGGACAGGGACCACAGTAGGAGGGAAACTCTACCCACTAGAGCATATATTTTGTATATTGTATCATTTTTGTATCATGATGGACATTGTATATTTTGACTGATGCCTGCGTGCATCCGATGTATATTTTTTCTGGCTCTTGATAGCCATGATGTACTTATTGATGTATATTTGAATGTATACATATGGACTATTGATGTAGACATATACATTTGTATTTTGATGACCTTTACATGATGATATATGATGACATATTATGCTCACTAATGTTCATGATTTTTGTTTATGCATTTCTTGATGACATGGATGTGATGACATGTATGTATGATTATGGATTTATGTTGATGATGTATATGCTTATATGATGCCCATAGATGTATGACATATGATGACATGATGATAATATAGATATGATGATATAGATGTTATGACATGCGATATCTAACATGTGGTTTTTGTAGATATGCACCAGATAGAAGAAAAAGCAGAGACGAAAGAAAGAGACTATTGATCGATCATTTCTGACAAACTATATAAGGCCATGGGTAAATGGTGTTGGAAACAAGGTAGATAACTAAGAGGGGGGTGAATCAGTTATCTTAAATAATTTAACTTTCTATTCTTCTTTAACAATTAGTGCAACATCAAAACTATAAGCATGCATAACCGTGAGAGCAGAAATAAAATCAATACATATAACACAATGATTTTGACGTGGAAAACCCTGTTAAGGGAAAAAACCATGGGGTGACTAACCTAAGATTGTATTCTCTGTTAAAAGAATAAGTAGTACAAAATGGCACTTGCCAATTAGGGCTCACTGCCCGAGCACAGTGCTCACAAGAGACTCACTGCCTACAAGAGACTCACTGTCTACAAGATATATAAAAGGTAACCAGGTATTTGAACTGATCAGGGGCATCCACATATACTGAGGTTCAGTTCCAGTTAGGCTTAATATACCGATCTGCTACACTTCATTCTTCCTCTGCTTAGTGTTGTTGTTCTGTCACATACCAGATTTGTATAGCTGCTTCCACACTACTCTCTGCTTTTCTTCACATACTCTTTCACTCAACATACACATTCACATCAAAATCCATCTGGTATATATATCCGCACCTAGGATTTCAACATCTTTCTAGTCGACATTTGGAATACTCAAGATTTTCTCAAACTCTGATCAGTTGACTGAATCCTTGCTTACTAAGTGATACGTATCAAAGAGATAGTTGTAGAAGTCATCAATCATGTTGGTCAACCATGAATGATCCCTCAAGAAGCTTGATCTCCATCAATTCCTCATCCAGATTAAGGTCTGATGCTTTGCCGGTCAGTTCTTCCTCAGTCTATTTTGCCTAATACTTAGGTGCTCATATCTTTTCACTATTTCATCACCAGAGGCTCAATCTTTGGAATGTAGCAGTCATGGTACTCCTCTTGACTTCCCTAGTCTGCACTTTGCTGAGATACTTCCTCTGAGAGATCTAGACCTAATTGTCAGACCTTGCTGCATGCTCTGTTCTTGTTCACCGAACCAAAACACTCTTCAGTCTGACTTCCGGTATAGACATACTATATGCTACGGATGAGTGGGATGGACTTTGTTGCCATCAATGACAACACTCATAAAGCTACATAGTGTCTCTTGCCAACAATCTCCCCCTTTGGTATTGATGGCAACACTTAGTGAAAAATGACTATCATAACAAACTCCCCCTTGGATAATGCTCTATCTTATGTACACTTTTACCGAAGCTCCCCCTTAGCTGGATTCCACATTTTTTACTACTCTTCACTCCCCCTTTGACATCAATGGCAAAGGGTAGAATTTGTATACCAAAATTTCCAAAAATCAGCCTATACATATCTACATAAGTATATATACAAGTTATACTTACATATACTTAAGTATATCTGCAAAGGTGGTCTTCAACTGTATAACTTTTGTCACCCAACTCTGCTTCATTCTGTCCAAAATTGAAATGTGGCCACTCAATAAAGATGCAAAAGCTTCTGGCCTTTTTAAATCTACCAGATCACTGGTCCGGGCTGTAGTCTGAGCATCAGTTAGAGCCTCATGCATGGCTTCTAACTTAGGGATAATTATCTCTCTTAGTTCACTCATTCTACTTATTCTATTCTTCTTCTCCTTCTCAAGCCTCTTTATCTCATTCATAGTGGCAATAGCCTGGCATTCTTGATTCATTATGGATGAGGTGATAGCATCAAAATTTTGAGATAAATTTAACAGTTTACCCCTCTTGTTCTTCCACCTTCTTGGCAATGTCTGCTGTCACTGTGGACCAAGATAGACAAAATTTGTATATTTCTCCACCATCTTTAAGAGCATTTTCTAAGCTCTTTCACAATATCTAGATTTCTCCTATCATTTTCTATAAGTCTTTGTACTTTAGAGAATCTCTTACCCAAAAACTCTTTCTGGATTTTCTCTTCTGTTGACTTCTCCAAAGAATCAAAATGTGTGCTAATAGAATTAACAAGAGATTTCAAGTTACCGGATGAAGAGGCCGAAAGATCCTTCTGGAAGGATGGCATGATCTTTTCCAACACATCGGATGTAGTCTCTATCAGCTCATAGTCTTCCATGTGAGACTTCAGAAGCTTTTATTTTGCTTTGTCTTGAGCAAAAGATGATACCTTCATTGTCTGGACTGGAGAGAGAGAGTCAAAATTGAGTGGTCCTTGAAACAGCTCTGGTTCATCTAATTCCATCATTTCCTTGGTCAAGAAGTCTTTAACTGCTTCTGCAGTGTCTCTTGCCATAGACAAAGTCTTCTTTTCTTCTTCCATTTCTAAACTGTCATCTGGGATCTTATCAGTTTGATCTTCTTCTCTTCCCTTTACCCCTTCTCCTTGACTAATTTTCTCTTCTTTTCTTTCTTCTCCTTTAGTTCCAGAGTCTGCTGGGGGATCTGAAAGAGAGATGTTTACTTCTTCATGGACTTCCTCTTTTGGAATAGAGGAATCCAAGTCCTTAGTCTTCTCCTCACCTATCTCCTTTGCCTCTTCTACAATTTTCTCAGTAGAATCTTCCTTTGATGCACTTGATCCTTTGACATCCATGGCAGAAGATTCATCACTTATGTCCTTTATAATAGGAAGATTGAATCATTTATATGCATTCAGGAGGATGTCTTCAGTCTCTTTTGCCACCTGATTAGTTTCTCTAAGCATAAGCTTGTTCATTCTGGCTTTGCTTCAGAGCTCATCCTTGCAATCTTTGAAGATCATGTTCATTTGTTTTGTAGTGATGGAGGGGTAGAGTTGAATAGCTATATGTTCCTAGATCTCTAGGTCCTTTTCCTTAGAATTATTTTTTCTCATTTCAAGTTCCTTCTCTAGGCTTTTGGGAATTAGAGATATGATTTCAATGAATGCTTTATTATAGATGTTTAGATACCTGACTGTAGCATCTTGCAAGATCTTCTGGTCAGCTTCACTACATTCATCATAGAATTCTGTCATTGGTTTCAGATTTCCATCCGTAGTGACTGCCTTGATGACATCATCAATGGAAAGAGTAGGCTTTTCAACAAATTCTTCTACCTTTTCTTCTGTATGTTTACCGACAGAGGATTCCATGGATGTTTTCTTTTTCTTCTTCATTTTCTTGACCTCCTCATCAGTCTCTGTCTCTTCATCATCCTTTTGACTTATGTATGACCTTGTGGCCTTTGTCTTTGTTCTCTTTTCTCCTTTTCTAGATGTCTTTGCTTTCAGTTTTAAGGTTTTTGGACTCTTAGTAGTCGCAGGTGCAGAGCTCTTTGAGGATCTAGTCTGGGAGGGGGCTTGCACCGGAGCACTTTCTTTTTCTACTTATTGCCTTTCTTTCTCTGCCCTTTCTACCTTCTCTCTGTTTGCATCAACTACCTCTTTGGAAGTGCCATATCTCTTGGCAACTTCTTCTACTTCCCTTCTTACCTTTCTCTTGATCTCAGGCTATCTCAGTTCAAAATGAATTTTTACACTCAACTCTTGAAAGGTTCCAAACCTTTCTACCTTAGGGTCTTTGGGCTAGCTTAGCAAGTGTTGGATATGCAGCTCCAAAATTTTCTCATCCACCTCATAACCCATTGGCATAATCCAGACTATTTTGGGCTCCACTACCTCCATTAGGCATTGATCAATGTCTACCATGAAGCACACCGTATCCTTGTATTTTTCAACTAGTGATTGGGGGATTCTCTCTGTAGCCTGCATCATGCCTTGGAAGTTTATGAAGTAACCCCAGAGAACTGTACTTTGTGCCTTGGCATCACCAAGCCCATACATATAATCTTTGATTTGTATGGCAACCGGTCTGTCATTTTGCCATACCCAACCACTGGATCTAGGTAGCTCATTCATGTAATAGAAGAATAGACATAATATTAAGCCACCGTACTTGAATGAATTCTTCTTATCCTTCTTTATTTTCTACAAATTCTCTAATAGTTGGTTCAGGAGAAGCTTGCATGGATCATAGTCTACATTTTCCCTTAGCATCTGATATGCAGTGTATATAGCAGTTCCAGATACTAAATTCTCCCTACTGGAGTGGTATATCTTGTAGCCAATGATCATAGAGGCAAATTTGACATCTGGATCAGTGATATCTTCTATTGTCATTGCTCTCTTGTCAAACTTTGATCTGGTAGCCTCACTAATTGTCTGATTCTTGACAGATTGGAGAGCAGGCAACCCACCAGATGAGTGCAATCCAGTTACCGCCCTAATTGCATCCTTGGTTATCTTGAAGGGCTTCAACAACCATATGAAGTTATCATGTATCCTACTAAGAACATACCAGACCCATTCATCTTCTACAAAATAGGGGAAATGGATGCACTATCCAAAATGCTTATCTCGGATGGCCTTGTATTGAGGTTTAAGTTCAAATGTTTCATCTACTAATTTCTTGTGATAGATATCTATTAGTTTGGATTCCCCAAATTCCTTAATATTTGCATGTATGTAAACCCTAACATCTTCTACATGTAGAACTTCATGCGGAATGCTAGAGAATGCACCTAGGGGATCAAATTCTAAGGATTTGTAAGGATGTTTCTTGAACTTAGGGCATGGTCTATTAGTGATTTTAACAACATTTGGAGTAGCCATCTTTCAAAGGATTCAGAGAGATATTCAAGAGTGGAAATACCTTTTTATGCTTCTAGGGTTCACGATAAGAGCCGAAAAGATCGCTAGTTGAATCGAATTCTGTGGTTGATCCTTGAGAGGGTTGAAGCAATTTTGTTGCAGAGATCTTTCTTTCTTCTCCTCAAATGCAAATGTGCAAGTGATGAACAAAAGAACTCTTTTATTTCTGTGCAAACCCTAATTCCATATTGCAATAAATGCACTCCTTAAGTCATTCCAGTTTCCTTGTTCTGAGAGAGATCTTTCTGGATCATTGAGATGCACTTAGGATGATAACTTACAATGTATCTCCCTTTCTCCAATCATTCCATCTAACTACAGATCCAAATATTTTAGTTTTGAATCATACCGGATCTAACTCTAAAAATCCTGCTTTCGCTAGATGACTGTCAAATTGGATTAATCTGGGATGATTGACTCTTCAAATCTTCTTGAGGATCTTTCACACTTTTACCTAGGATTATTTAGATATCTCTTTGAGGGCTCCTCAATCCACAATACTCCATGTGCCAATTTCAGGCACCAATTGATTGGCTGGGGGAATTTGTTTTCTTTTGAGACTCCCCCTGAGCCAGAGCTCATCTAATTAGTTTCTGGAAGGATTGTTAGCACCAGATTCTGGTGCGGATCCATCCCCAACATTTTTTGTACTTCTCTTTACCCAAATCTTATTCATCTCCCTTTGAATTTCATCCACATTCACTTTTCCTTTTCCTTTGTCTTGACTTTGATTATGATGCACCAGACCCCTTTTATCCTGATTCTTACTTCTACAGAATTTGGCAATGTGACCGGATCTATTGCAGTTGTAGCAAATAATATTTCTTTGCATATTTGGCTGATACCCTCTTGATCTGCATTGATTAGCCATATGTCCCATTCTATTGCATGCAAAGCATCTACCATTGAATGAATTTCTTATTTGCCTGTTTCTGCATTCATGAGATTTGTGACCATACCTTTTGCAGTTGAAACACTGTCCAGAGAAGGATGAATTAGTCTGATTCTTTCTTCTTCTGCACTGATTTGCTTTATGACCAAAGTTATTACAATTGTAGTAGTATCCATTGAAGGATGGATATCTTTGAGCATTTGGTTGCCTTACCGGAGGTCTTCTAGGCCTGTACCTTGGATTTCCTAATCCAGAGTTCTTCTGACTAGATCCGGAGCTTTCACCTTTCTCCTATCCCAAGCCATGCTTATCATCTACCCTCCTTTGGCTTTCAAGAAGAACTTCAAGTTGAGTAGAACTTATCTTGAATTTTTCTTTGTATTCATTTGCTGTTTGAAGATCCCTTTTAAGAGTGTCTATTTGATTTTTAATTTGTTGTTCATTATCTCTAGCTTCTTCAAGATCAGATTCCAAATGTTTGATTATTCTATCCATTTTGTGGTAGTCTTCTGACTTCTCCTTGAGAGATTGTCTTAGATTATCTTCCATTTTTCTTTTCTCTTCAATTTCTTGGGTGAATTTCATAACCCCTGATTCCATTTCATGTCTTACCATAATGACCTCTTTTGATATCTTTTCACAGAACTTGTTCTTCTCATTTAGATCTTCATGAGTATCATTGGCTTCACTTTGACTTGCTATTTGTTGAAGTAATTCCTTTCTCTTTTTCATAGAGATACTCAGTTTCTCTTTCAGTTCATTTATGAAATCATCAGCTTGTTTGAGTCTTTCCCTCAAGTTATTGACTTCAGAGTGAGATTGCTCAAGATCATCTAGGGCAGACTAAAGTTGTTCCCTCATACCATACATATCCATTGAGATTCCCAGATCTTCCTCAAGTTGTTAGGCTCTGTTGGGAGGAACTTAGCTCTGATACCAATTGTTGGAAATAAGGTAGATAGCTGAGAGGGGGGGGGGTGAATCAATTATCTTAAATAATTTAACTTTCTATTCTTCTTTAACAATTAGTACATCATCAATACTATAAGCATGCATAACCATCAGAGAAAAAATAAAATCAATACACATAACACAATGATTTTGACGTAGAAAACCCTGTTAAGGGAAAAAACCATGGGGTGACTAACCCAAGATTGTATTCTCTATTAAAAGAATAAGTAGTACAAAATGGCACTTGCCAATTAGGGCTCACTGCCTGAGCACACTGCTCACAAGAGGCTCATTGCCTACAAGAGATTCACTGTCTACAAGGTATATAAAAGGTAACCAGGTATTTGAACTGATCAGGGGCATCTACATATGCTAAGGTTCAGTTCCGGTTAGGCTCAATATACTGATCTGCTACACTTCATTCTTCCTCTGCTTAGTGCTACTATTCTATCACATACCGAATTTGTATAGTTGCTTCCACACTACTCTCTACTTTTCTTCTCACACTCTTTCACTCAACACACACCTTCACATTGAAATCTATCTGGTATATATATCCACACCTAGGATTTCAACATCTTTCTAGTCGGCATCTAAAATACTCAAGATTTTCTCAAACTCTGATCAGTCAGATGAATCCTTGCTTACTAAGTGATGCGTATCAAAGAGATAGTTGTAGAAGTCATCAATCATGTCGGTCGACCATGAATGATCCCTTAAGAAGCTTGATCTCCATCAATTCCTCATCTGGATTAAGGTCTGATGCTCTACCGGTCAGTTCTTCCTCAGTCTATTCTGCCCAATATTTAGGTGCTCATATCTTTTCACTCTTTCATCACCGAAGGCTCAATCTCTAGAATGTAGTAGTCATGGTACTCCTCTTGACTTCCCCAAGTCTACACTTTGCTAAGATACTTTCTCTAAGAGATCCAGACCTGATTGTTGGACCTTGCTGCATGCTCTGTTCTTGTTCACCAGACCAAAACACTCTTCAATCTGACTTCCGGTATAGACATACTATGTGCTGCGGATGAGTGGGATGGACTTTGTTGCCATCAATGACAACACTCATGAAGCCACACAGTGTCTCTTGCCAACAAATGGATGGGTACATGAATGAGCTTGTTGCATTGGTTTCACAATTGTTTATAAAGAGCAATCCTTATTTTTGATATAGCACATGGATAGTTTGCCACTAGGGTATAAAAGACCAAGGTGCTGTGATATCCAAGTGCATGGATGTTGACTCTACAAGCAAGTGGTTTGATCTTAGATCTCTTTAGACATATTATGACCTTGTTGAACATGTGAATGAGCCATAGTCTTGAACATAAAATAAACTTCAATACATGTAAATGCAAGAAGAATATTAATATGTAAGATGCTAGGACGTAACACACACAAGATAAATATGCTGTTAAGAAAGATACTAAAGATCATTCCTCAAACATGACACATAAAAGAAATGACTATGCCCCTAATCCATACTGCATCGCAACATACCAAGATTATAGATAAATCAAGGTAGCCTTGAATAGGTAATGGACAAAGGAACAAAAGATAAACCAAAAAGAAAATTAACTGACTTACAAAGTAAACATATAGCTAACATATTCTCTTACCAAAGAGGTTGCTCAAAAAGATTGGATTGGTTGGGTAGATGACAGCCTTATCGTAGGAACGATGTGTCCATTAAAGGGTGTTATCTATTTGAAAATATAATGTCTAGTTTTAGGAAATGCAACATGTCGTATAAGACGCGTGTGTTGGTCTAGTTTTGATCATGGAACATTCTGTATAAGACAAGTGTGTTGATTTGTTGCTTGGTTAAGATTAATTTACATGATGTTGGCAATCAATTATGTAGGACAACATGTGGCTCTATAAGTAAGTTGCTTTGTTTCAGGTTTGTTTTAAGGACTTTTGCTTTGAAAGGATGCATTTGTTTGTTGTTTCTCTACTTGAGTTAGTCAAGTCAAGGTGAATAGATTTTGAATGAATCATCTATGCCTGAGTACTAGATACTTGCTTCATATTCCAGACTGCCTACATACCCTGTACCCATGGGATCAAGGCACATTATGATGAAAAGATGAAAAATTATAATATGTAGTTCTAGGTAGCATGATGAGTGGGTAAGGTGTTTGAGCTTGGGTTGGTGAAATGATGAGATCTTATGTACTTGAGTACTGGATACTTCCTTCATATTCCAGATTGCCTACATACCCATATCCATGGAATCAAGGTACCTTAAGATTAAGATGAGATGATATGTAGTTTTGGTTGGTGTGGTGATGTAGGAAAATGTTGAAGTGTTCATGTTTTTTGGATTGTTGAGGTGTTTGTGAACCACGAACAAGGATCCATTCCTAGACCTAGGTTAAGGAAAGAGTTGCCCCCATTCTAGTAGAGGTATTTGCATGGGTGACTGATGGAGAAGACATAGAAAGTTTGACCTAGGACAAGATAGTGATAACTGTTGACATAGATCAAGACGTGGAATGACGATGATGGTCATTGACAAATTTCCAAGCTATGCTAGATAGGAAGATGGAAATACAAACAAGGTCAATGGTTTTATTATGGATGGATGGATGAAGTTTGTTGTGAAATGGACATGGAAGGAACATGACTCGATAGATGATGGATGTTGACTCTACACATAGCGCTTATTTGCCAGGTTTTCACTATGGTACTTATCCAAGGTGCTTGTTTGCCAGGTTTTCACCATAGGATGGATTTTTTTTTTGGATACTCTGAGGATCAGGCATAGAACTTCTTGAGATGAACACTGTTAAGTGGCTCATCTAGAGGAATGCCGTCAGGTGTAGATAAAATATAAGCTCCTAATCCATATGCTGCTGTGACAATAAAGGATCCTAACCAATTAGGCTTGAACTTGCTCTTCTTTTCTCGATCTGCTTGATTTCTCTGATTTTCTTTTAAGACAAGATCACCAACTTGAAACTATATTTCTTTGATCTTTTTGTTGTAATTATGCTGGATGTGGTTTTGATAGACATGGAGATGATTAAGTGCGGCAAGACACCTCTCATCTAGTAGTTCTAGCTCAGCTAATCTAGAAGTGCGATACTCCTCTCCATCAATCAGGTTCTACATGGATACTTTGAGGGATGGGATCTTGACCTTTATAGGTAGGATGGCTTCAGAGCCATAGACCAAGGCATAGGGTGTTGCACCAGTTGGTGTTTTGATACTAGTGCAATAGGTACATAGGGCGGGATTGAGTTACAGGTGCCAATCACGACCAACTTCATTGACCGTTTTCTTTAGGATTTTGAGAATGGTTTTGTTGGAAGCCTCAGCTTGGCTGTTACTCTGCGGATAGTGGGGAGTTGAAAAGCGATGTTGGATATTGTATTGTGTGCATAAGGCACGAACATCTTGATTCTTGAATGGTCTCCCATTATCAGTGGCAATGGCTTGGGAGATACCATATTGGCAAATGAGGTAGTTAAGGATAAACCTGGCTATTTGGTTATCCGTGATATAGGTCATGAGAATGGCTTCGACCCACTTTGTGAAGTACTCAGTGGCAGTAATGATGAATTTGTGGCCATTGGATGAGGATGGGTGGATTTTTCCTATGAGGTCGAGACCCCATTGAGAAAAAGGCCATGGAGTAGTCATAGGTTGTAGTTCATGAGCTGGTGTGTGAATCAAATCTCCATGTTGTTGACATTGTAGATACTTCTTAGAAAACTGCAAAGCATCTTGTTCTATTATAGGCCAGTAGTAACCTATTTTGAGTATCTTCTTAGAGAGATTAGGACCGGTAGAATGTGTGCCATAGACACCTTTGTGTATGTCTCATAAGGTAGCTTTGACTTCTTCCATGTTAAGACATCGAAGAGGATACCATCGAGACTCTGGCAATAAAGTGTATCACCCAGAATGGTGTAACGGGAGGATCGATGGATAAAGGTTTTGTGTTGGGTTAATGATAGTTCAAAGGGAAAGGTACCATGTTTAAGGTATTCATATACATGTTCGTACCATAGGGAATTGGGACCAACAAATTCGTAGATAATTTCAGTAATTGGAACATCAACGGCTGGTATCAACAATTGCTTGATCAAAAATTCACATTTCTATGTGTTTGCTAGCATGTATATAGGTGACCCCACAGAAGCCATAGAATTAGCTGCTTTTTTATGCTCTCTTGGAATTTGCTCAAATGTAATGCTAGAAAAGTGTGGTTTGTAGGCATCCACTAGTTGCTTGGTACTCATCTGTGACCTGGTGAATGACTAGTTGTGAGTCTCCATATACCTGTAATTCTGTGATGTCCCATTGAACTGCTGTATTGAGACCTATGAGGAGTGCTTCATACTCGGCTATGTTGTTGGTGCAAGGAAATGCAAGCCGATATGACTTTGGAATATAATCATTTTGAGGTGTGATGAATAAGATGTTGGCCCCTGATCCATGCTGTGTGTAGGAACCATCAAAGTACAACCTCCACATTACTGAGGTAGAAAGAGTGAAGAGATTCTCATCCAAAAAGTCAGATACCATAGGATGTACATTTACTAGTTGATCCGCTAGGGCTTGTCCCTTGATTGCCTTACGATCCACATACTCAATGTCAAACTCACTAAGGATCATGACCCATTAGCTAGTCTACCTATAAGAGTTGCTTTTGCTAGTAGGTACTTCAATGGATCAATTTTTTCTATGAGATTTGTATGTTGGTTTAGCATGTAAGGCCATAACTTTTGGGAAGCAAACACTACTGCTAAACAAGCTCTTTCATAGGAGAGTAATTGAGTTCATAACCCACCAGGGTTCTACTAATATAATAGATTGCATGCTCTTTTCCTGACTTGTCATGTTGTTCTAGAAGAGCCCCTAGGGCTGCAGTTGTAGTTGAGATGTACAAGATCAAAGGTCTATTAGCGATTGGTGGTACCAAGATAGGAGGTGTAGATAGATATTCCTTGAGATGATCAAATGTTGCTTGACACTTATCATCCCATGGAAATGAGACATCCTTTCAGAGTAAGTGTTGAAATGGTTGACATTTATCTGCTAACTGTGAGATGAAACACCAAATAGATTGTAACCTTCCTTGCAGGCTCCTTAATGCTTTTAGATTCTTTGGTGGAGGCATCTCCACTATAGCCTTGACTTTTGCTGGATCTACTTCAATGCCTCTGTGAGATACAATGTATCCCAACAGTTTTCCTGATGTTACCCTGAAGACACACTTCATTGGATTTAGTCTTACTTGGTATTTTTCAAGCCCATCAAAGATCTGTCCTAGAACTTGTATGTGATCTGCCCTAGAAGATTTTGCTAGTATGTCATCCACATAGTCCTCCATGATGTGATGAAAGAGATCATGGAATATAACTGTTATTTCTCTTTGATAGGTTGCCCCTGCATTCTTTAGACCAAATGGCATGACACCAATAATAGTTACCCTAAGGACAAGTGAAATCAATTTTATGTTGATCTTCTTCCGCTATCATTATCTGATTGTAGCTAGAAAATCCATCCATTAGAGAAAGCATTTCATGACCAACAGTCGAGTCTACTATGAGATCAATGTTTGGTAGTGGGTAGTCATCTTTGGGACATGCTTTGTTAAGATCTCTGAAGTCAGTACACATGTGGATGCCCCCATTTGGTTTAGACACAGGTACAATGTTTGATACCCATTCTAGATAATCAATAGGCTTGATGAATTTGGCATCTAGTAACTTTTGTATTTCCACTTTCACCAAGAGAGCTATTGTTGAATGCATCTTCCTGAGCTTTTGCTTGATTGGTTTAACTGTTGGATCAACTGTGAGATAGTGAACTACTAGCTTAGGGTCTAACCCTAGCATATCAGCATAGGTCCACACAAAATTGATGGTTCTCTGCAAGAAGAAGTTGGTGAGTTTCTTGTGCACTTGTTCTAATAATGATGCTACAAGGAATGTGGTCTTTGGATTTTTCTCTGTGCCAAGATTTATCTTTGTAGAATCTTCCACTAGGAGAGCTGATTTCTCTTGATACTTAGATGGTAGGGGAAGGTCAAATCCTCCATCCTTAGGTGCCATAGTTGGGTTTTCACCTTTGGATATGTCCTTTGTTTTTACTATTTTGTGATCGGGAGGTACCACAGTGTGGTTTTCACCTAGAGATCTTTCTTTATTTTTACTTTTGTGACTGCATTCTCACCAAAATAAGTTTGTTATCACCCAGATTTGTGCCCTTGCTACTGTTGTAAAACTTTAGCAATTTGGAGAAATATGGGAATGATCTCAAAGTGTGGGACCTTGCAAATTGAGATCAGACCTCCAAAGAAGGCTAGCTTCCTCTTTCTAAGCCTATTACTTAGAGAAAAGCATCTAAACCTAGTGCTAATGCTTGTTGGGAAAAGGGGTAGAAGGAATGCTAAAATGAAATAAGTGATACACCAGATTTAAATGTGTTTGGCTACAACTGAATCGACACAGTAATAATCTCACAGTTGGAAAGACTTACATAGACTCAGATTAATTCTAACAGAGGTCAAGACAGAATAATGGAGGAATGAAAGGGACTATTTTGTCCACAATAGATAGCCTACACTAATCCAAAGAGCAGACACAATGCTAAAATCATAAAAGAGAGGCAAAATACCAGTTTATATTGATTATAGAGGCCAAGTAGCCATTACAAAATAGCCCAGAAGAACAACCAACAACAATACATCTGTTTCACATGTATATATATCATTGTTCATTTTTGACCCCAGTCGGTTACAATCAATTTGCCCATGGGCTCTGTCAGGAAAATATCTATGTTTGAAGGGATGTTCACCTGCAAGAATTCATGGCATAAAAATATTTGGAGCAGAGGCAGATGGAAGATATTTTGAGTTTTCAATGTAAGCTACTGAATCATCAACCTGCACCCATAAATGCAATGAATATCTGCATTTGCATATGCAAAAATGGTCGCTAAAACGTCTAGTCGATTGAGCATGCAAATCCAGATCCAAAATTTGAAAGTGAAAATATCCCCCTCAAAAGCCCGCCAGATGAAAGAGGAGGCAAAAATAAGCACTTTTGCCTTTTGAAGAATGTTGAAATTTGCCAGGACGAGGGAGATATGGGCGGTCAAAGCTACGGTCAAATTGTATCTGTATATCGCTTTGCATATGCAAATTGCTTTGTATGCATCAGGTTGTCGGGGTGACCTCTAGCTGAGTTGCTGATGGGCATGTCATGCCAAAATGTTCATTGTATGTGCACTTGCACTCGGCATCTAAATCGGCCTTTGAAATGCCTTTGTATATTCATTTGTATGTGCATGTTCCTGCATACAAACGTGGGTCTTTACCTTTTGAATCGGCCTTTGTATCGCTCTTAACATGTGGCACCACCTGGTTGGTCACTGAGTTGAGCCTGGGACCCATTGCTGAACAATGCATCTTCCTATCGGCCGTCAGAAAGACCTTAAAATGAGTCACCGATACACTAAATCTTGCTGAAATCCCCTTGTATATCTGATTGTATATGCAAACATACAATTGCAAATATACATACAATGTGGAACTCAAAAGATTATCAATCAGAATGAAACTTTAGGACAAGTCCGGCCTTTGTATCTTTTCCTTTTTGTATGTTGCACCCTTTTGACCTTGTATATGCATTATACAATTGTGGAGGCCAAATGATTATCCACCATATTTGATTCTCCAGTCGTGTCTGGATTGTATGTTTCTCTTTGTATATTGCCTTTGTATATCACATATGCAATGCAAATATACAAGCAGAACTGCATACAAATGCCTTTGCATCTTCCTTTGCAATTTTTGTCTTCAGTCCACCTTGTATGCAACCTTCTTGTATATCACAAACATACAATGTGAACATGCATACAAAGATGCATGTAATTGCATTTGCCTTTATGAACTAAATTGCATACTCTTTTCAGGTCCGACCTTTGTATGTTTGAAATACATATTCCATTGTATATGCGATTGTATGTGCAAAGATATAATCGCATATACATACATTTGGTGGGCCCCAACCTTTGTATGTCTGCCTTGTATCTTCATCATGTATCTTTCCAATGTACATTCTATCTTTGCATCTTGGCGATGTACATTTCCTTTGTATATTCTACCTCTTGTATCTTCCCCTTGCATCCTTTCCATTATATACTGCCTTGTATCTTCATCGGCCATCGGAGAGACTTTAAAATGAGCCACCGATATGTAAGTCACGCTGAAAACCTATTGTATGTCTGCTTTATATATCCTTTTCCTTTGTATATCTACCTTTGTATCTTCACCTTGTATATGTGAACATACAAAGGCGATTGTATATGCGAATATACATACAAAAAAGCATACATAAATACTAAGCATGAAACTGAGAAATCCCTGCGATGGAAAATACTTGAACCTAAAAGGTTTCTAGGTTTTTCTGGGTTTTTGGCAAAGATTCTTCAGGAGAGATTTTGGGAATTTTGACAAGGCACAACATGAATAATTGAAGTATTTAAGCCTTTCCTCTTTCTATTTAGGCTTTCTCTGATCAGATTTCTTTGATAGAAAGAGGGAAACAAGAATGCTTTGGGGGGGGAATATGATAACTTTGGCAACTTCTACGGGATGTTTGCCTACTAAACATGAGATCAGTGGCCTTAAACATCCATTGGGCATGGAGTCAAAAGAGACTGTAACAAGAACAGAGGAGCTAGAACACTAAGCAAGCTACCGAGCCAAAATAGAAAAACAACAAGTAAGCATGTATCTCCTAATGAGAATACAACAAAGTGCAAGGGCACTTATTGAAAGGAAACCTAAAACTAAAATAAAACCTACTCTAATCCTAAACTAACTAGTCAGAGATGACCTTAAACAAAGCCATTAACTGGTTCTTGAAAGTAACTGCCCTTCCTTAACAATTTACAATGTTTCTCATGCATGTGGGCAGTTAAAAAGAGGTGAGGGGGAAATGGGCATATGACAAATTGATAAAACCCCCACAAAATGGAGATAAACTCATCTATCCACCTAGACTGATTGATGATGCTGCTAACTTGTGGTGAATAAATAGGCTGATCCCATTCATTTTGATGCTGAACTTCATGCTTAGAGGTAAGCATGACAAGTGGTGACTCCTCATGATGTGTCTCCAGCTGGGCTAGATGCTTGATTGGGCATCCCCTTGAAGTGACATGCAAATCATCATGTTTGATCTCATGCAATTCCTTCTCTTCTTGCTGGTCTGAATACTCCATTTGCAGTGTAAGATTTCCTTCATCCAACGATGTTTCACCTTCTATCTCAATTTCAATCTGATGTAGAAAAGTTGGTTCACATGAATGAAATGGAGGAAAGCCTGCCTCTTTATTTTCATCTACATATCCAGGTAATTTATCAAACAACAAAGCTAAATCCTAAGATTCAACCTCTATTTCCTTCTCTGAAACATGCTCAACCCGATCTTGTCTGCCATCTAAGTTTGACAGAAAGGATTCAAGACCATTCCAAAATGAGTCCTCATCAGAACTTTCCTCATCTTTTGACAAAAGGGGAATGTTCCTTACCTCATGAACCATCCTTTCTTCATGCTCATTCTCATCTTTCAGCTGCTCCAAGACTTGATTATCACATTGATTATCTTCTGTCAGCAACTCATCAGATTGTTTAACCCTTTCTTGTTCATTCAGCTCGATAAAAGAAGGGAGTTCATCGAATAAAAACATGAAATCATTGCTTTTGATATTTTTTTCAAGCTTCTCAACCTACTGTCTTGACTGATCATGCTCAGCCTCAACTTGCAACAATTTGTCATTATTTTCAGTGTTCTCTTGTTGTTGCATATCCACAACCTATTGCTCATTGTCTTCATCTTCAACATAATCAGGTATCTCATGAAGCAAGGCAGGATCATCCACCTCTAGAGTGACCCTAGAAACATTTTCCCCCATGCCTCCATCCTTTGACTATAGCTCCTCTAGATTTTGGTTAAGTTGTCTCTGTAGCTGAAGGCTTTCCCCATGCACTCTTTGCATTTCAACCTTATTTGCTTGATCAGATGCATGAGAAAAGGCTTCAAAAGAACTAAAGTCTAGGGGACTCAATCCCTTATTTGGATTAAGAGTACTCACAGGTGCAATAGGTTCAAATAATCTTATCTCTGTGAGTGTAGGAACAAACTGCTCTTCATTAGTTTTATCCTCTTCCACCTCCTCTTTTGGCTCATCTTTCCAATTATCTTGGTAGGCAACAGGTCCACCCTTGAGGATTGAAATATCATCAGGGAAAGAGGCCTGAATATATTCTTGAATTTCTTGGAGGAGAGAGGGCTCTAGATAAATTTGTTCCTAGGGAGTGATAATCTAAGTTTGCACAGGAACAGGGACTTGTGAAGAGATATAGGCTTTGAAGCCTAGGAACTTGTGGAGTCTAGGTTGCTCTTGGTCAAGTATAGGTTCTCTCAGTGGATGAGACCCTCTAAAACTTGGAATATTCAGTTCAGGAGACTTGGGAGACTCACCTTGCTTGAAGCTTGGTACTCTAAAAGTGCTTATTTTTGCCTCTGTCATCTGGCGGGCTTTTGAGGGGGATATTTTCACTTTCAAATTTTGGATCTGGATTTGCATGCTCAATCGACTGGACGTTTTAGCGACCATTTTTGCATATGCAAATGCAGATATTCATTGCATTTATGGGTGCAGGTTGATGATTCAGTAGCTTACATTGAAAACTCAAAATATCTTCCATCTGCCTCTACTCCAAATATTTTTATGCCATGAATTCTTGCAGGTGGCCAAAGAGGCTTGAATATATTCTTGAATTTCTTGGAGGAGAGAGGGCTCTGGACAAATTTGTTCCTAGGGAGTGATAATCTAAGTTTGCATAGGAATAGGGACTTGTGGAGAGATATAGGCTTTGAAGCCTGGGAACTTGTGGAGTCTAGGTTGCTCTTGGTCAAGTATAGGTTCTCTCAGTGGATGAGACCCTCTAAAACTTGGAATATTCAGTTTAGGAGATTTGGGAGACTCACCTTGCTTGAAGCTTGGTACTCTAAAACTGGAAACCTCTTCTTCAAAGAATGGATTTGGAAAAGAAATAGCTAATTGAGTTTCCAACCTTTGAAATGGAGCCAACAAAAGCCTCTTTTTCTCTTCTTCTGCTAGCTGGATGCTAGAGCATGTTTTCGTTTGTATGTTTGGTGGAGGGTCTTCACAGGGTGAAAAAGATGGCCCTTTCCAACTTGGAACCTTCAAGGCAGAAGGCTGCCTAAAACTTGGAATTATGATAGGCTTGGATTCTACAACCTTTTCCTCTTCCTAATTTTGAATTGGTATGAGAGGATTGGCCTTTACAAGGTTTGGTATTTTGTAACTAGGATGCTTGGTCCAAGAAGGCCGCCATGATAGAGAAGTTTGAGCCACTTTCATAGATTCACTTTGGTTTGAAGGATAGACTTGTTTGAAGCTAGGAATAGGTTCCTGTGAAGGCTAAGGGCCTCTAAAACTTGGGATTTTAAAATTGGGAAGTGGTTTTGGAGGTGCAGAGGGATTACCCTACCTGAAGTCTGGGATCTTAAAATTTGGGGCTTCTTCTGCAGCAGGCTAAGCAGGTGTCGTCCTTATAGCAAGGTTTTCCTGAAAAACCCCTTCTTGTGCTTCTCACTGCTGGTCACATTTTAACATTTCTACAAATTCATTAGCCTCCCTATTTAGATCTAGGTACAACTTCTTGAGACCATATAAGCTTATGATGTTGAGGTCATAAAACCGCTGAGGCCGACTGTACCCTGCTTCTCTTTTTTTATTGTCCAAAAGTTTGTCAAACTTTAGGAAACTACTCATGAGCTCATTGAAAGCATCAACATTCTCAGGGGCAACAACTTGGGATGGATTAGGAGGGTAGTTGCATTGGTTAGGATCAAATTAATCTTCTTGGGGTTGATAATAAGCATTATTAGGCTACCAAGAAGACTGAATCAGGGTGGGAGGGAGGTAAGCATCATGAGGATGCTGATATTTTGTAGTGGTAGGGCTATATGGCATAAAATTAGAGGCATTTAGGGCTTGGTATTGCTGATATGGGGGCCAATAGCCTGTATTTGGATTAGGGGTAGGGGAATAGCCATGATTCCCATAAAATTCTAACATTTTATAGCATCTAAATGCTGGATAATCATAGAAATGTCAGAATTAGGGCAAAAAGGTCTACAACTAAAAAGAAACTGGATACATACCAGAAAGGGAGTCACCAGGTGATTGAGATGCTTCTGGAAGCTGAATAGACCAGGAAAACCACCAAAATCCTGATCATTGATGAAATTTTAGGTGCTTGGCCTACTTTCACCAGTAGATTTGTTCAGTAGAGTGTACCATGGTGTTGTTTGTATTGCCTCCAAAGGATGATAATACTAGGAGAAACACCAAATCTCTTAGTACTTTGATGAGAAGCTCATCGAACTAGTCCCACCAGGTGTGCCAAAACTGTTATCACCTAGATTTACACCCTTGCTACTATTGTAAAACTTTAGCAATCTGGAGAAACATGGGTCTGATCTCAATTTGCAAGGTCCCACACTTCGAGATCATTCCCATGTTTCTCTAGATTGCTAAAGTTTTACAACAACAGCAAGGGTGCGAATCTGGGTGATAACAAAGCTGTTGGCTCTAGTTCCATTACAAAACTAGCTTTGTGATTGCTAAGAGGGATACTGTCCCAAAGTCCCATGAACTCAGCTATAGCTTCATCATTCTAAAAAACATCTAGTATGGGGGTCCCTTGTTGGTCCCAATCGATAAGTTTAGGATAGACAAGTGTTACAATATGGGTGTTTGTGGTGGATGTTAAGGATACAGATGATAGCATGAATACAGAGGATTCTATAAATAGGTCAGTCATATGGAGGGAAGAGTCATTGATGATATCTTCATTAGACGTCAAATCAGTGGGAAAAGTTTTTGCCACCTTGTCGAGGATACCCTCGATGTCCAAGGCACGTGGTACCTTCCTCCCGAATCCTAACCCCTTCTTGTCTAGTTTCTTCGTCACAATAATGGGTTCCATTATTCCTTGATTCTGTGCCAAGATTTATCTCTATAGAATCTTCAACTAGGATAGATGATTTCTCTTTATACTTAGATGGTAGGGGAAGGTCAAATCCTCCATCCTTAGGTGCCATAGTTAGGTTTTCACCTTTGGATATGTCCTTTGTTTTTACTATTTTGTGATCGGGAGGTACCACCGTGTGGTTTTCACCTAGAGATCTTTCTTTATTTTTACTTTTACGACTGGAGGATTTGGCATTCTCACCAAAATAAGCTATTGGCTCTAGTTCCATTACAAAACCAACTTTGTGATCACCAAGAGGGATACTATCTCAAAGTCCCATGAACTCAGCTATAGCTTTGTCATTCTGAAAAACATCTAGTACGGGGGTCCCTTGTTGGTCCCAATTGATAAGTTCAAGATAGACAAGTGTTACAATCTGGGTGTTTGTGGTGGATGTTAAGGATATAGATGATAGCATGAATACGAAGGATTCTATAAATAGGTCAGTCATATTGAGGGAAGAGTCATCGATGATATCCTCATTAGACGTCAAATTAGTGGGAAAAGTTTCTGCCACCTTGTTGAGGATACCTTCGATGTCCAATGCACGTGGTACCTTCCTCCCGAATCCTAACCCCTTCTTGTCCAGTTTTTTCATCACAATAATGGGTTCCATTGTTCCTTGATTATGTTTTCCAAGGCCACCTTTTCCTTTATAGCCCATGTTTTTGACTATCCTTAAGCCATTGCCATATTGCTTGACTGGTATTGTGACTGGTTCTTTCTCCTTATAGAGCCAAGAAGAGATGTCTTCAATAGTTTCCTCTACCAATAATTTTCCTTCTTGAAATTGGGTTAGAGATGCCAGGGGAGGAATTGCTGCTTTCTTAGTGGCTTTGGCAATGGGTGGTTGGCTATAAGATTTAGGGGATAAAGGCATCTGCCCTACACAACAAGATTTTGAGATATCATATTCTCCAAAGCCTATATCACAGATGTGAGCTTTGATTTTAGGAATAGGATGACGATTGGGTTCAATTACAAAGGCTTTTGTAAGATTTTTAGGTTTGACATACAGTGGGGATTCATGGGCTTTGTCATTATTGGGCACTTGGTTGCAATTCTTATAACTTCCTTCCAAGAGATGACATAATTCAAAAGGATTAGGGTCACCTGGGACAGTGATCTTTGTACCATTGAATGGGAACTTGAGAGACTGATGGTACATTGAAGGAACAACTTTCATGGCATGGATCCATGGGCATCCTAGGATAATGTTGTAAGGTAGCTCAATGTCAAGGACTTGGCACCTGGTTTCAAGCATGACTGGACCTACTTGTATAGGCAAGTGGATAACACCTTCTAAACAGCACTCTGCATCATCATACCCCTTGATTGTAATACTTTGATCAATGTTGACTTGATCCTCAGAGTATCCTAATTATTTGAGTAACTTTAGAGAATAGATATTGAGACCAACACCACCATCTATAAGTATGCATTTGATCTTGCATTTATAGATGAGAACCTCAATGTGAAGGGCATCATTATGACATGGATCATGAGATGGGAGGTCTTCTTCAGAGAAGACCACATTGTAGGGTGAGGCAATGTTACATATAATAGCTTGGAAAACAATGACCACTATATTGTTAGGAACCGAAGATTCTTGTAGGGCTTTTTCTAGCACAACTTTTTGTGTGGGTGATGACTGTAGAAGGTCCAAAATAGAGATCTGTGCCGGGGTTTTCCCTAGATGTTCAACAAGATTATAATTGGATTGAGTTGGGAGACATGGTGCAGGACCACGAATGGTGACATGACCACAACGAGTTGTAACAGTGTAATCGTATATTTGCCTTTGATTGTGAGGGTAGATACATGACTTTCTTCAAAATGACCCATAATGGAGTCATAGGAAGCAGAAGCTTTGTTAACACCTTTACCTTTATCTGGAGGAGGACCTTGACCATGGTTAGGGAATGGTTTCTTGTACATGTTGAGATCTTTATTGGTGTTTTGAGTTGGCTGTTCATCCTCAAAAGTGATTTTGTTTTCGTCGATGAGGTTTTGAATGATGTGCTTGAGTTTCATGCATGATGCGGTTCTGTGTCCTTTGCTCCTATGGAATTCACAATATTCATTTTCTCTGTATCGTGAGGATTTGTAAACATGTTCACCATATGGGGGAGCATCTAGTAAGGTGATGAGTCCATTGTTTAAAAGTTTCTGTAAAACAAACTCTATAGGCTCTCCCAAGGGAGTGAATTGATGTGGTGGAGGGTAATTTTGTTGAGGTTGCTCTTGTTGTCATTGGTTTTGGTATGGTTTCCTTTGTTGGTTTTGTTGAGGCGAAGATAGACTTGGTTTGGAAAGCTGAAGGGGTTGTTGCAATGTTTGGACATGTTTAGAATCGACCACACCATCATTGACCACATTTTTATTTTTGTTCCAAAACTTTAGTTTATCATTTGTTTGTTGTTGAGGAGCATTGTATTTAGTTTCTTTGAAGATTTTGACCACGCCTTTAGCAATGAGGGCCTTTTCAATGTTGATTCCCTTGTAGGTAATTTCATCGAAGGTTGTAGCACTAAGAATTTGCAAATGAAAACCCAATTCTTGGTTGAGGTTTTGCACAAATATGCTAACAAGTTGCTTTTCAGTTATCTTGAATGGGAATTTGCTAGCCATTTGTCTCCATCTTTGAAGGAAGGAAATGAAAGTTTCCCCATTTTTTTGTTTGTTGTTGCATAGGTTGGTCATGGAGATCTCATGTTCTGTGTTGTAAGAGACATGGGTGGAAAATTTCTCTGCAAGTTCATTAAAAGATTTGATACTCGTGGGTAGGTGCGAGAACCATTCTATAGATTGACCTTCAAGACTACGAGGAAAAAGATGCATAAGATATGTGTCATTATGTGAGACCTTGAAGCAAGCAAGATAGAATTCTCTAAGATGGTCTTTTTGGTCTCCTTTTCCTTTGTATTTATCAAATTTGGGAATAGTGAAATTGTGAGAAAAAGGGATCATGGGTAATGACCGATCAAATGGATAAGGACAAATTTCTTCCAAAGAGGTCTTCTTGGTGTGACCAAATGTTAGATCAGATAGTTGTTGTTGAACCTCCACAAGTTTTATCTCCATAGTTGTGGGAGGGGTTGGAAACATCTCTTGTTGTTTTAGAAGTTGTTGTTGCCCATATGGAAGATTGTAGTGGAAGCCATGGGTGTTGGTGTTATAAGGGTCGTATGATTGGTTGGGGTCATATGTGTTGTATGTTGAGTTTAGATTGGGTGTTTTGATTTTGGGGAGGTGGGGGTGGTGCTAGGTAAGAATGTAGGCTTTGTGATGGTTGTTGATAAGAGTTTGGTGGAGGAAAGCTAAAGTTTGTTGGGTTTGGTTGCGGTGGTGGAACATAGCTTTGGGAAGTTTGGTTTTGGGAATGTTGTGGGTTGAGATAGGTGTGGTTTAGGTTGAGAGTGGAAGACCGTTGTGGTGGAGGGACATAGGTCGATGTGTTTTGTGATGGTGGAGGTTGAATGGGAAATGTGTTGAAAAAGGTTAGTGTCGATGAGCATTGTGGCAGAGGGACATAGGTAGATGTGTTTTGTGATGGTTGAGGTTGATTAAGATTGAGTGTAGAAGAATGTTGTGGTGGAGGGACATAGGTTTTGTTGACATTTTGCGATGTTTGGGGTTGCATGACATTGTTTGGTTGAAGGATACGAAGGGTTGATGATGTTGGTGGGGGTGTTTGTTGAGACCCTTGTTGCATGGCTACATAAGTATTTCCCAGATTGTAATTTGGTGGAAAACCTTCTCATGGTGGGGTAGCCAATGTTCCACTTGCAATTGGTGTGGGCAATTTAGGAGTGTTTTGTGTGTTTGATTTTGCTAGAGCAACCTATCTTGCTAGTTCTACTTGACGATGTAGAGTCTCCTGTTGTTGTTTATAGATTTCCATAGGAGTCAGGAGTGGTGATATGGGTCTCTCTTTCGTTGGGTTTTGATAAAGGGGATTCTCATATTATGCAATCATTCTCCCTTGTGAGGTTTGTTCGGGTAAAGGTGTGGTCACAGTTGACATGGTTTGGACCGCAGGTATGACATCATAGGTTTTGTTTGTCTTTGAGATTGGATAGATCAAAATCTTGAGGTAATTTTTCTCCTTGTTTGGCTAGTAAGCAAAAGAAATGATCTTGGTTCTCGCTAAATATTTTGTCAAAGGCAGCCATCGCTCTAGGATCTTGTATGATTTCATCGAGGCCTTGTCTATCTTCTTGAGAGGATTGACCTATTTCAAAGTGTCGCTCTTCTTGAGATGGGACTTGAACCACAGTTTAAACAGGTGTAGAAAAATCATGAGGCATGCTGGTAGTGAATTGAGTTACATTTATCAAAGGGATATGGCCTTCTTGAGGATTGTTTGGTTGGTCATGTTGTGGCATGTTTTGAGAGGTGGTTGATCTTTCCATTGGTGTCTTTGGAGTACCCTTTGGAGTCATACTTGGTTGCGGTGTATGAGGAGGCAATTTGCGCTTCCTTGGGGCAACTTGCTTTGCCTTCATAGTTTGCTGGAGTCTAATGGTTACCATGGGATACACTAAGACAATATGCTTTGTTTGAGATGCTTGCTGGGATTTTGCTATGTTTTGGAAAAGACAATTTTGATGAATAGTTTACTGGACCAAAGGCGATGTACTGTTTGACCAAAGGCATAGAAATGTGTTACCAAAAGTGAGCTACTGTGTTACCAAAGGTGCTGGACTGAGCTGCCAAAGGCGAGGTATTGTTATACCAAAGGCGAGCTATTGTTAGACCAAAAGTGAGCTACGGTTATACCAAGGGTGCTAAAGTAGGTTTGCCAGAGGTGAGGTACTATTTATACCAAAGGTGTGTTGGCAAGAGACACTATATGGATTCATGGTTGTTGTCATTGATGGCAACAAAGGTCATCCCACATATCCGCAAGTCATGATGTGTCTCTACCGGAAGTCAGAATAAAGAATGTTGTGGTCCGGTGAACAAGAACAGAGCATGTGGCAAGGTCCGACAGATTGGTCCGGATCTCTCAGAGGAAGTGTCTTGGTGCAGTGCGGATTTGGGGAAGTCAAGAGGACTACCTTAAGTGGTATATTCCAAGGATTTAGCCTCCGGTGATGGACAAGGAAAAAGATATGAATAGTTGAGTACCGGATTCCTGAGAGACAGTGAAAATAGAGGAAGAACTGACTGACAGAGTATCAGACTACTTTCCGGATGTGTTACTATTGATGATAGAGGTTGTGAAGGCATGAATCATGTTTGGCTGACATGATTAATGATATCTACAAGTATATGCTTGATCCACATTGCTTGGTGAGGAAGGATTCAGCCGACAGAACAAAAGTTTGTAAGAAACTAGACTGTTCCGGATGCCGACTAGAAAGGTGATGAAATTACTTGTGCGGATATATATAGAGGATGGATTTAGTTGTGAAGGGTGTGATGGTGTGAAGATATATGCGAATAAGTCCAGAACAGAGCAGAAGTAGCAAAAAGGATCTGGTATGTGAAAGATAGCAGAATAAAGAACAGAGGAAAGATGAAGTGTAGCAGATCAGTATACTGAGCCTAACCGGAACTGAACTCCAGCATACGCAGATGCTTCTAATTAGTTCAAGACTATGATTCTTATCACTTTGTAGACAGTGTGTCTTCTTGTAGGCAGTGGGCCTCTTGTGAGCAGTGTGCTCGGGCAGTGAGCCCTAATTGGCAAGTGCCATTTTCTGTAATCTCCTATTCTTCTAACAGAGAATAATTTTTGGGTTAATCACCCTGTGGTTTTCTCCCTTAACAGGGTTTCCACGTCAAAAATTACTGTGTCATGTGTTTCTTATTTCATGGTAATGTTTTTGTGTTTGATTCAATGCTGCATTAATTAATAGGAAAGTTCAGAAAGGGAAATAATTAGGATAACTGATTCACCCCCCCTCTCAGTTATCAACAATTGGTATCAGAGCTAAGTTCCTCCTAATAGAGCCTAACAGCTTGAGGAAGATCTGGGAGTTCAAATGGATGCATATGGTTTAAGGGAGCAACTCAAGACTGCTCTTGAGGATCTTGAACAGTCAAATTCTGAAGTCAATGAATTAAAGGAAAGACTCAAACAGGCTGATGAATTCATGAGAGAATTAAAAGACAAATTAAGTCTCTCTATGAAAAAAAGAAAGGAGCTGCTCCAACAGTTGGCAAGACAAAGTGAAGAAAGCAATACAAATGAAGAATTGACTGAGCAAACCAAGTTATGTGAAAAGTTATCAAAAGAAGTCATTATGTTAAGACATGAAATGGAATCAGGAACTATAAAGTTTACTCAAGAAATTGAAGAAAAAAGAAAGGCTGAAGACAATCTAAGACAATCTCTTAAAGAAAAATCAGAAGAATGCCACCAGATGGACAGGATTATCAGACATCTTGAATCTGATCTTGAAGATGCCAAAGATAATGAAGAAAAACTTGAGGATCAAATTGCCTCTCTCAAAAGAGACCTTCAAACAACAAATGAATATAAAGAGAAATTCAAGATAAGTTCTGCTCAACTTGAAGTTCTTCTTGGAAGTCAAAAAAGGACAGATGACAAGTATGGTTTGGGATATGAGAAAGGAGAAAGCTCCGGATCCGGTCAGAAGAATCTTGGATCAGAAAATCCAAGGAGCAGGCCTAGAAGACCTCCGGTAAGACAGCCAAATGCTCAAAGATATCCATCCTTCAATGGATACTGCCACAGCTACAACCACTTTGGTCACAAAGCTAATCAGTGCAGAATGAGAATGAATCAGATCAATTCATCCTTCTCCAGACAATGCTTCAACTGCAAAAGGTATGGACACAAATCCCATGAATGCAGAATTATGCAAGTAAACAAATCATTCAAAGGAAGATGCTTTACATGCAATAGAGTAGGTCATATGGCTAATCAATGCAGATCAAGAAGATATCAGTCAAATATGCAAAGAAATGTTATTTGCCAAATCTGCAATAGGTCCGGTCATAATGCTAAAGTCTGCAGAAATAAGTATCAGGACAAAAGAGGTCCGGTGTATAATCAGAATCAAGACAAGGGTAAACAAAAGATGAATGCGGATGAAGTTAGGAATCAGATGAGCAAGATTTGGGTGAAGAAAAGTTTAGAGAATGTAGAGGTTGGATCCGCACCAGACTCTGGTGCTGATATTTCTTCCGGAAATTAAAAAGTGAGCTCAGGCTCAGGGGGAGACTCAAAGAAAATCCTGTTCCCCCAGCCAAACAAGTGATGTCGGATGTGGCACAAGATGCGGATTAAAGGGTTTGCAGATATGAGTCTTGAGATGCTTCAGTCAAGTTTTCAGAGGTCCGCATGGAGTTATGAAGAAGCTGTGATCGATCAAGTAAGACCTGTTCAGGGAGATGCTCCGGTATGATAAAGGATTACAAAAAGGTCCGGAGAGATCCGGAAGTGCACTATCTTGTTCTGCGGATTGGACAGAGTGTTTGGGATGTTCTTGTAATATGTTACCTCGATTTATTCATGATTGAAAGATCCGGATGATATCCACAGATCAGGACTAATCCGGGATACTCCAATCTATCCAGACAAGGCAAACCAGAATGATGTAGGTGAAGCATTTATTCCAGACAGATATTAGGGTTCGCGGAGCAATTTAAGGGATTTCTCAAAAGTCATTTGCTCATTTTGCACTCAAGAAGAAGCGAAAAGTGGAGCTCTGCAACAAGGTTCATCAAGCACACCAAGGATCTCCTGCCGAAGTTATTGCATAAAGAAATCAATCCAACCACTCCGTGCAAGTCGAAGGCGCATAAGGTATTCTCCGTTTTTCATTACCTCACTGCAAATCTTTGAAGAATGGCTACTCCAAACATAGTTAAGATCTCTGATAGACCTCGCCCCTCATTCAAGAAACATCCTTACAAATCATTGGAGGTAGATCCACTAGGAGCCTTCTCTAGTGTTCCTCATGGTGTATTGCATACGGAAGATATTAGGGTTTACATCCATGCGAATCTTGAAGACTTTGGAGAATCAAAACTAATGGATATCTATCACAAACAATTGATAGATGACTCCTTTGAGATCAAACCTCAGTATAAAGCCATCCAGGACAAACACTTTGCACAGTGCATTCATTTCCCCTGTTTTGAAGAAGATGAATGGGTCCGGTATGTACTAAGTAGAGTACATGACAACTTCCTATGGTTGAACAAGCCCTTCAAGATCACCAAGGATGCAATTAGGGCTGTAACCGGTCTGCACTCATCCGGTGGATTACCTGTTCTCAAATCTGTCAAAAATCAGACAGTCAGTGATGCAACCGGATCCAAGTTTGACAAGAGAGCTATGACAGTTGATGATATCATTGAACCGGATGTCAAATTTGTAGCTATAATAATTGGTTACAAAATCTATCACTCCAGTAGGGAAAATTCAGTACCAGGAACTGCAATCTACACAGCCTATCAGATGTTAAAGGAGAATGCAGACTATGACTTGTGCGAGCTTCTAGTAAACCAACTCTTTGAAAATCTGCAGAAGATTAAGAAGGACAAGAAAAATTCCTTCAAATATGGCAATCTGATCCTGTGTCTCTTCTTTTACTACATGAATGAGCTTCCCGGATCCAGTGGATGGATATGGCAGAATGACAGACCGGTTGCCATTCAAATCAGAGACTATTTGCATGGACTTGGGGATGCAAAAGCAAGAAATACAGCTCTATGGGGTTACTTCAAGAACTTCCAAAGCATGATGCATGCAAGGGAAAGAATACCCCAATCCCTTGTTGAAAAATACAAAGACATAGTATGCTTCATGGTAGAAACAGATCAGTGTCTGATGGAGGTAGTGGAGCCAAGGACTGTCTGGATCATGCCCATGGGGTATGAAGTGGATGAACAGATAGTGGAACTGCATGTTCAACACATGCTAAGTCAGCCCAAAGATCCTAAGGCAGAAAGGTTTGGAACCTTTGAGGAGCTGAGTGTAAAAATACATGTAGAACTCAGGGAACCTGAGATTAAAAGAAAGGTGAGAAAAGAAGTAGAGCACATTGCTCAAGGCCTAGGCATCTCAAAAGAGGCACTTGATGCCAGCCGGGAAAAGAGGAGGAAGGCTGAGGAAGAAGAGAAAAGTAAAGAAAGTGCTCCGGTTGAAGCTCCCACCCGGACCAGATCATCAAAGAGATCTGCACCTCCCACAACCAAAAGTTCAAAACCGGAAGTCTAGGCATCCGGTAAGAGATCCAAGACAAAAGCCACAAGGGCTTATGAAAGCCAACAGGATGAAGAGGAAACAGAGTCGGATGAGGGAGTAAAAGAAATAAAGAAGCAGAAGAAGAAAGGATCCGGTAAACCCTCCACAGGCCAAGACAAAGATGAAATGGCAGAGGTATCTGTTGAAAAGCCCACTCTGTCTCTAGAGAATGTAATCAAGTCGGTCACGGTGGATGGAAACCTTCAACCAATGACTGAATCTTATGATGACTTCAGTGAGGCTGACCAAAAGACTCTTCAGGAAGCCACAGTCAAATATCTGAACATATACAATAAGGCTTTCATTGAGATCATATCTCTTATTCCTAAAAGCCTAGAAAAGGAATTAGAAGTAAGAAAGAACAATGCTCATGCCAAAGATCTTGAGATCCGGGAGCAGATAGCTATTCAGCTATATCCTCAAATTGATCCCAAGACAATGAACATAATCTTCAAGGACTGCAAAGATGAGTTCAGAAGTAAAGCCAGGATGAATCAACTCATGCTTGGTGAGACTGACAAAGTGGCCCAAGAGACAGAAGAGATCCTCCGGAAGGCCTTCAAAAGGTTCAATCTTCCTGTTGTAGAGGACTTAGGTACAGAAACAGTTGAGGACTTGGAACCCTCTGCTCCAGAAAAAGTGGGCCCTGAACATACAAGCATCTCTCCTCCGGTTTCCCCTATAGTCTCCGGATCCAAAGAAGAAGAGCAATCAAAGGAGAAGGAAGCAGTGGTGAAAGACAAAGAGGTTGACAGTTCCAAGACTGCAGAAGAAAAGAAACATTTGTCTCCGGCAAGAGACACTGCACAAACTGTTCAACAATTTTTGAGCAAAGAAACTTTAGAGATTGATGAACCAGAGCTTCTAAAAGGCCCATTCGACTTTGACTCTCTCTCTCCGGTACAAACAATGAAGATAGCTTCATTTGCAAATGCCAAGGCAAATGAAAAACTCCTGAAGTCTCATATGGAAGACTGTGAGTTGATAGAGGCTGCTTCCGGAGTACTTGTAAATATTATGCCATCAATCCAGATAGATCCGACAGCCTCCTCTTCCGGTAATCTAAAAACCTTAGTCAGCAGTGTTGATACACATTTTGATTCTCTAGAAAAATCAGTTGAAGAAAAGGTCCAGAAGGAATTTTTGGATAAAAGATTTTCAGAGGTATTAGAATTAATCTCTAAAGATAGGAAGATTGTGAGCATTGGAATAAAGAGCTTAGAGAATGCTCTTAAGGATGGTGGTGACATCTACAAATTTTGTATATCCTGGCCAAAGGCAACAGCAGCAATTGATAAGAAAATAAAAGAGGAACAGGACAAGCTACAAAGCTTATCTCAAAGTTTTGATCCTCTCTCTTCCTCCATAATAAATCAAGAATGTCAGACTATTGCAGTCTTGAATGAAATAAAGAATCTTGAGAAGGAAAGGAAGAACATCACTAACCGGATGGGAGAACTTAGACGGATTATAATCCCTAAGTTGGAAACTATGCATGAGGCCATCAGTGATGCTCAGACCACCGCCCAAACAAAAGATCCGACAGATCTCAAGCGGGCAGAAGCTTTTGCATTTTTGTTGAGTGGTCACATTTCAATTTTGGACAGAATGAAGCAAAGTTGGGCTACAGAAATGATCCAATTGCAGACATCCTTTGCAGACATTCTTCAGTACATGTGAGTATGTAAATATGCGGCTATGTATAGAAATTTTTTTGAAAATTTTGGTGTGCGGACCCCACCCTTTGCCATTGATGTCAAAGGGGGAGTGAGGAGTAGTGAAAAATGAGGAATCCAATTAAGGGGGAGTTCCGGAAATTGTATATAAAGACAGAGCATCAGCAAAGGGGGAGCATAGTGAAAACACTTAGTCATTTTTCACTAAGTGTTGCCATCAATGCCAAAGGGGGAGATTGTTGGCAAGAGACACTATATGGATTCATGGTTGTTGTCATTGATGGCAACAAAGGTCATCCCACATATCCGCAAGTCATGATGTGTCTCTACCGGAAGTCAGAATAAAGAATGTTGTGGTCCGGTGAACAAGAACAGAGCATGTGGCAAGGTCCGACAGATTGGTCCGGATCTCTCAGAGGAAGTGTCTTGGTGCAGTGCGGATTTGGGGAAGTCAAGAGGACTACCTTAAGTGGTATATTCCAAGGATTTAGCCTCCGGTGATGGACAAGGAAAAAGATATGAATAGTTGAGTACCGGATTCCTGAGAGACAGTGAAAACAGAGGAAGAACTGACTGACAGAGTATCAGACTACTTTCCGGATGTGTTACTATTGATGATAGAGGTTGTGAAGGCATGAATCATGTTTGGCCGACATGATTAATGATATCTACAAGTATATGCTTGATCCGCATTGCTTGGTGAGGAAGGATTCAGCCGACAGAACAAAAGTTTGTAAGAAACTAGACTGTTCCGGATGCCGACTAGAAAGGTGATGAAATTACTTGTGCGTATATATATAGAGGATGGATTTAGTTGTGAAGGGTGTGATGGTGTGAAGATATATGCGAATAAGTCCAGAACAGAGCAGAAGTAGCAAAAAGGATCCGGTATGTGAAAGATAGCAGAATAAAGAACAGAGGAAAGATGAAGTGCAGCAGATCAGTATACTGAGCCTAACCGGAACTAAACTCCAGCATATGTAGATGCTTCCAATCAGTTCAAGACTATGATTCTTATCACTTTGTAGACAGTGTGTCTTCTTGTAGGCAGTGGGCCTCTTGTGAGCAGTGTGCTCGGGCAGTGAGCCCTAATTGGCAAGTGCCATTTTCTGTAATCTCCTATTCTTCTAACAGAGAATAATTTTTGGGTTAATCACCCTGTGGTTTTCTCCCTTAACAGGGTTTCCACGTCAAAAATTACTGTGTCATGTGTTTCTTATTTCATGGTAATGTTTTTGTGTTTGATTCAATGCTGCATTAATTAATAGGAAAGTTCAGAAAGGGAAATAATTAGGATAACTGATTCACCCCCCCTCTCAGTTATCAACAAGGTGAGCTACTATTATACCAAAGGTGCTGAAGTAGTGTCTGTGATGTTTATAAGGCAAATTTTGATAGTTTTGGATTTGATTTTGATTGGATTTGCTTTGGCAAGAGAAAACACGTCAAACAAAGTGGCAAAAAAGACTGATGCAATAGATAGTGTATGTTCAAGGCTCACAAAAAAGCCTAATGTTTCCACAGGTATGAGACAATTGTAAACAATATCAAGCACTTTTTATCCCTAGAGACAAGGTTTCATTGTAGTAGATCAGCTCACAACTTAATTCTCTGTCAACCAAATGTCATTCCATAAAGGTGTCAGACATTTGTATCTTTGTGAGAGACGATAGGTAGGGATATCTCACCCTCCCCTTGGAAAGCTCAAGTAGGTCACAAGAGCTTTATGGCTGAGGGAATACTATCTCTTCTCAAGGGAGGCAATGGTGAGTATCTTGAAGGCTTAAATTGATTCACCTTACACTGATGATTATCGCAATGTTCAGAGGTGGATCGGGTAGTCACTACCTAGATTGGTTCTTAGTAACTTTGAGGGACCAACGCCTTATGAGAAATGTGACAAGCTACTAAAAGCTTTAACCAATCCTACTAAGAGTATCAAACACTTTGCATAATGTGAAAATCATTTCCACAAAGTGCTAGTACACCTCTTTTCAATTTGGCACCACAAGGTAAGGCTGACCCTGGTTAGGACTTGTCTTTCGCCTTAACTCTCTTATATAGTGGTTCAAAGGAAAACTCTGCTTAGGGTCATCCCTTTTGGATGAAGCACAATCCAAAAGTAGGCCCTTCTAAATGAATAACTAAAATGTAAGATCAAGCACGTCAAACAAAGGTTCAATTGTCTCGTTATAAGAAAAATAAGGTGCAACTAGATTAGGCACACACACATTTGTAGTTATCAATTGTCTCTTATGAAATTGAAGTGTTTTTGCATTCATGTCCATTGTCCCTTAGGAAATTGAAATATTTTTGCATTCATGTCCAGTGTCCCTTAAGAGAGCAATATGTTCCTAAGACCTAGTTTGCAAAAAGATGTTTTGTCCCTTAAGAAAGCAATATGTTCCAAGGACTTAGATTGCCAAGATTTGTTCAGTTGTCCCTTAACAAAGTAATATGTTTCTAAGACTTAGTGTGATAGATTGAGATTCTTCAATGCTCGTCCTGCATGAACATGTTAGAAAAATCTATTTTCTCTGTTTGAGTGATAAGAAGCTGCAACAAGTCGATTAATTCCACACAAACTCAAAAGTTAGCAAAATAAATCAATCTAACCAAAAGCGCTTGACTGTATTACAAAAGGCAACTTACTATGTTGTCAAAAGTTTTGCACTGTGTTACCAGAGGTGAGTTGATGCAGAACTAGAAGTGATTTACTATGCTACTAGAAGCACTATTGTAATGCCCCGTCATGTAACCCTAGAGAGTTAGGCTAACAGAAGCAAGATTACAGAACTAATTTTTTTTTTTTGTAAAGCAAGTAAAAGCAATAACAGTAACCAAAGATATCACAACATAAAGAAAAAAATGCACTTCTAACTCCTCTAGGGAAACATAACTACATTAGAGAAATTAAGATAAAAACCATGTAAGAGATAACCAATTACTACTGCTATAGAAAGATCAACTTATCATTAGTAAGATAGTTTATTTACAAAGTTACATTGCAAGATTACAAGACCAATCACGTCGGTTTACAAAAGAATTCATCTGAAAGTATACAACATCACCGAAGGTAGGAAGCAAACTGGAACTGGAGCACCTCTACGCAGAACTTGAACCGTATCTCCAAAAAGGACCAATGGATAGCTCTTACCACCCAACCATGTGGAACCCTGAGGCCCACCCCTCCGAGCTAGGAGATAACGACGAGGATTCCACTAAGCCAAGAAACAACATCCAAAAATAAAAGAACAACAACTGACTTGGCACAACCGACCATATCATCAAGCTGCACAAGACATCACTCCAGAGGTACACCAGGAAACAATAGAACTACATAAGGAGAGTGTCATCGCATGGTCCTAACATGGGTTACCCAGGCTATCTAACCCCAGAAGTCGGCCCCCATTTATGGTTACCCTGGTAGCCTCTCTCTAGGCACCAACCCCATAGGGTGACACATGCGGAATCAACATTCCTTTCATGAGGACAAGGAAGTTGATTTTGCCAACCACGACCTTCTCATCTCATCTTTAGCTTGAATGAGCACTACAGGCATGAGTGAGGCATCTTATTTATCTTGTTAAGCATTTTAATATCCCAACCCTCTTGATTAAGTTATTAAGTTTTCCATATGCTTACAACTTCCATGGGGTTACCCAGGCGACCTCTCACTAGGCATCGGCCCCACCATGAAAGCCACTCCCTTAGCATTCTCGGGTCAAACATACATACCGCAACATATAGGTATAAAAGTCACAAATCAGATCCGGGCCATAACATAAGCCTTTCACTAGGCCACAACAAGAAATCCATAATCTCTTCAAAATGAGGCAAAACCATTAAGTACTAAGGACTGCATTCCAGAGACCATTCCCCAATCATTGCAAGATGCAAAATAACCAGATAACCCAAATGCCATAATTTGAACCAAAGCCAAGAACTACCCCTCTGGAGTTAGGTACACAGACACTATATCAAAAAGAAGTTCCTCATCCAAAATGGAATCCCAAGGGTTAACACTTGACACTTGTTGCAACAAAAGACTCAAACTAGGAAATGAGCTTAGACCAATTGCATCATCCCTTCCGTTATATTGTAAGGTTTCCCTTATATGAACAAGAGCCAAAATATACCATATCAACTGAAATAACCCATAAACATCATAGGCCTTGGACAATACAACTTGACCACATGACTAAATTCATATCCGACATTGAATCGTCTTTACAAGAAAACACACATAAACACAACTCACCCCCAAAATAGACACAAAGATCCAACACAACGCGAAGATACAACATGGAGGCAATCAAACATCAGAAAATTGATGAACTCCTTATTCAAACAAGAAGACAACTTAAGAGACTATCCCAACTTCTAATACAACTTAATCCACAAACTTATCTTCTTATCATCATAAAGCACTAGCTTCTATTAGACAATACAAATCTTGAACGAACGACTATAATCCTCTATGATTCAATAATAAACATGAGTCACCAGAAAACATTTACTTATAAACATAACTTACTTATCTAAAACTTTCAACAACTACTAAAAGCTCTTCCACAAAAAAATTAATTCCTTTCCCGAGAAATGCGAGGATAAAATTCAACATCTAGACATGATAAGGACGACAACCTCAAAATAAAAGAGATAGGAAATATACTCATTGTTAAGGAATATTCTAGCATATAAAAGTATCGATCCCTACCAACACAGGACATAAACTTCTTATCAACCACAACCACACATACATATTTAATTCAATAATAATCACAACCATAAGAAAATACCTTTTCCTATTTCATCTTTTAACAACTACCAATATCATCTTTTCCTAACTACCCTGGAATGACTACCCTTAAAACAAGCTATAACAATAATCCTATGATACCAAGAGCATACCACTCCATAACTTAAACCAACTACAATTTCAAGTAGCTCAACTGAAAATTTATGAATCTATTAACATCACTAAAAGCGTAACATCCATTACCTTTACCTACTGCCAACATTCAAAAAAACGAATTACCATTGACATGAAAAATATCTTCAACACAAATATACTCCATCCCAAATCATTTAACTATCTCAATCACTAATGAACAATTTTAACCACAATATATATTTCCTTAAGAACATAAAATACCATCATCCGATAGACAATTACAATTTCACAACAAGACAAATATAGCATCATAAAGACAATATGATCTTACTATCTATCTATACATATGCATCTTATGTTTTGAATTAAAACAAAAGTAAACAATGCAAGATAATTGGATTAAGAATATTAAATCTGCAATTAAATTTTGCATTAGAATGAATTCTATCCACCTAACCACAATCATTCTTTTAAAGACTTTAGATATACCAATCCCATTCTAATACTATTGTGAAACTACTGACCTAGTTCATTGTCTACAAAGATTACAATTCACTTGTGAAATATTATTAATCATGACTAAAACAAGTAAATAGAGTTTTGCCAATATTCTGTAATACAAGGTTATAAATATTTTGACTATGAACAATTATGTAAATATAACCAAGAATTTATTAACCATAAATTGTTATCTAATTCAACTGTGAAACATAAGAAAATAAATTCTTTATTATATCTAATCCATATTACGAAACTTAAGAAAATTAGTTCGCTATTACTTAAGCATTTCCCATTATAACTTAACCTAAGCTTGCTCCCTATCTCAAGAAATAGGCATATATATATATATATATATATAAACTATGTAAGATTATGACTCGAGATTCGAGAGAAGGTAATTTTATGGTAAAACAACAATACTTCCATTAAGAAGGTTTAATCAACATATTCATAAAATAATACTATCATTTTAAGAAGTTGCTATAAAACCATAGCTCCAAAGGTAATATAGTGCCTTACCAGTTTATTACAATTATTTATATTTTATTTTATTATATTTTCAACTCTAATTCAAACTTAAGGAAGTTAGGTTGGAAGGTTTAAGATCTAACTCAAAAGCTATAATAAACCGTGCTTTTCTAAGAGAAAATAAATAAATAAATAAATATATCCATATCAACTCTAATTCACTTTCCTCATTCATAAATGACAAAGTAATTTAAATTACAACTTTTAATATCTTATATTACATCTAAACATCTTAAAGAATTAAAAAATCTAAATATTATCTCTAAAAGTATAAAATATCCAAGACTTCTAATAACCAAACCTACAACCAATTCATAAAGCGTAGGTTCCCAACTTACATTGCCAACCCAACTCCATGTAAACACTAAGAACAAGGGATTTCTAGCTGATCTGCTACCACACAGAATTACTAAACCGCAGGTTAAGGAAAGTGTATAAGTTTTAAAAGCTTATTCAAAAGAGACACCCAACGAGCCCACCACCTACGACGGCTCCCATGAAAGGTTGAACAATAGGTGCGAGTTCTAATCTAAGAAGGACCTATATAGGAGACATTATACCCCGTCTAGTGAGGTCTCTCTACACTTCAGAAACCAAGAAAATATTTAAATTGCTAAGAGGACCATCTTCCCGTAATTAAATCAAAGACTACAATATCAAAACAACAAATTACCAAAAACAGATTTCTTATAATAGCAACCTGTTGTAGAAAGTGGCAGCAAAAATAGTTATGCGATCTGACAATAAATCTATAACTGACAATAAATCTCATGGTTGATCTTACTTCAGTTCTACGGACTCACACAAGGAAGTTTCCTATCTCGACTATAGTACTCTTGCTCAATACAAAAATCAGTCCCTATAAAAGTCTACATTTCTTTCTACGAAAACATAATTAAATTAGGGCAATTCAAACTCAGATAAGAGGCTGTTTACTGGACTCAAGAAGGAAATTTCTTAAAATATAACTTCTATCACAGAATTATCCTTATGAAGTACTAAGAGTCAACGCCCAAATAGGAAGGAACTACTAAAATAGTCGATGCCAAGCATAGAAATGTTTCACTTTCCTTTCATACAAGGAATGTATTATTATGAGAGAGGTTCTTATGTTGAATGAACCCGGCATATAGTAACATGTAGCATCTAAAGCTAACCAAAGAACATATTCACAACATCCCTAATTAAAATCTGCAACAAGCTTAAACCTTACATTCATTTAAACTTGGAACTATAACGACACAGCTTCACTATGAGAATTAAATTAAAACTGACAAGGTAAATTGATACCATCCCTTATGATGTAATAGTAAACCCACACCAACTTGGGAAGAGGGTCAATGTATAGCAAAACCATTTCTTCCTTGTTTTCAACGCCCTTATTAATGTAGGTTACATTTGGTTTGATGAACATGCCCCCAAGGATAAATGCTTAGATTTGTTAAGGATCCTCATAATGGCACATCCATTGAAGTACAACAGATGAACTAAAAAGAAGAAAATTTTATAGCTCTATCCATTACGGCAGACGTGTATACAAGATATGAAGACATAAACCCCGTATGCTTAACAGTTAATCTCACTTCCTCCAACAAATACCTTTCCTAGGAAATGCAATGATTACAGGTTAGTCCAGAATGGATTGTGGAGATTGCAAAGCCATAAGATATGGTCAAGGCGCATGAATTGTTTGACAGAGTGTCTATAAGGAATGACGTCTCATGATGGTAGGACATTGAAAGCTTGTCTACGGCTAGGTGCATGCAACCATGCATTCTGCGAATGAAGCTGAACAAACAACAATCACATTTGCAACCCTTATTGCCTTACACCTAAATTGATCATTATGTTTGCATCGACATCCTTCTTGCTCACGCTATCTATTTTGAAGACACCCTAAACTTTATCATTGTGATACCTATCAAATCTGTGCTAGATGAATAATGGGTTTTCTTGGTGCCTGCCGATCACATAAAGTTTAGGCAGCCACTTGGATACAAATCGATATCTTAGTTGCAACAAGAGATCAACCATAGGTGAGGGCAGAGACAAGTCACAGATTTTGTTTAAAAGGAGACTTCAAGGGACACTACTATGATGAAGTAGGTTACACAAAATAGAAAGATCACATCAGTACATAGAGGGTTTTATTCAAAGTAGAATAAATTGTCATGAAAGATGGAGGCAGGAGGCAAATGACAGATTCAAGGCATTCACTTAATGATGAACATAGGGAACATATCATCCTTTCATTGCCTCCATGGAGAAAATTAACAATAATACACATATACACTATAGAAGTATAAACAAATAATAAGTTACATACTCTATTCGCTCTCCTTGAAGATGACCTCGCTGATCTATGCCATTTACAGAAGTAGAAGATTGTTCTCCCTGTATTCCGTCGGCCCCTCTCTAGAAATTTTGCAGCGCAGAGATTTTTCTCCCTCCATCACTATCGGCATGCCCGGGACAAAAAATGACCTGAAGCCTCCAATTTCCTCTATGTTCCGGCCAAAGAAATTCTATCCTCCCCCCCTCTAAAATGGTTCAGCTCCAAAATTAAAGCAAACATGTATCCGTTACTCATAACAACCCACTCTTCCGAGAAATTCAACAATTTGCTATCTCAAGAGATTCCAAATCTAATTTCCAGAGTGACAACTCAAAGCATTTATTTCCCATATCAAAATTATTCTGCACAAAATATATATATACTAATTATTCATAACTCCAAAATATGACATAACTGCTCTTGGACAGCAACAATTAATTCTAGGCTATTTTAAAATCCAGGTAAGGTAACAATCCAAATTCTTTGCGAAACAAATAATATCCAATAAACATAATTGGAGCATTATTATTCTAATAAGAAATCAATATAGTATTAACTGACTATGCATGAGCATATTAACACAACTCGACTATTCCCCAAAACACAGGTTACCAAACATATAGGGCAAGAACCAAGCAGCACCACACGACCAAGTAACACCACACAACTCGAGACCAAAACCGAAGACAAGGACCGACCTAGTGGAATAGACCTCACATTATCTCCCATCACTGATACCCATTGGTGTAAGAACCCACTCGAACCTGCTATCTCGGGTGGAGTTGAGGTTCGGTACCTGCAGCCTACATCCAAACAATTGGTTGTACACAATCAAGTACATATATGTCTACACACACAGAGTCAGAGAGTCGCGGCGTAGTAGGGTACTCGAAGTGAGTAATACTAAACCGTCTCTACCCTTAAAACATTATCCTAGCAATTTCTATCTGAATTCAAATACCACCAGTCAAATGACACATGATAATATTAGTTCACATCATAACTGAAGTAATTATGACTCATAACACATGTCTAAATAAATCCATCGAGCATAGTCTTTCAAGATCAAAGTGAGCATAAACCAAAACATACTAATCCAATGTCTCAGACTGCATCAATGCAAATGAAAAACTAACGACTGTCTTCGACTGACCGAGTGCAATACAGAACTACCACTATCACAAGCCAACAACGAGGGGGCACTACAACTGTACTATGCTACCAAAAGTGCGGTATAGTACTACCAAAAGTACTTTCCTACCCCAGATCGAAAAAAAGTTATATTTTGTCAAAAAAAACAAGGTAAACAGATGTTTTCCTATTTGCTTTGTAGATCTCGGATGTATGGTTGATTGGATTTGTAACTTGGGATTAAGAACAACTTAATGATGCCACAAATAGATAGGTTAACTCAAAAAGTGAAAAATACTCCTAAATACGTCATCTTAGGAAGTAAAACAGATAATTGAAAGACAAAAAATATCAGCTTGCCAGTTAATCAATGATAGGTATGTGAGTTAAAACCCTACAAATCACTAAACAAGATCTCAAAAACCCTAATATGCTAAAAGTGCCTTACTGCTTTGCCAAACACGCTAGACTGTGTTACCAATAGCGCGCTACTGTGCTACTAGAGGCACTACATTATTGCCCAAGGGCACTATACTATGCAACTAGAAGCGCTTCACTGCACTGCCAAAGGTGCTTTTCTGTGTCTTTTGCACTGTTCCGTACTATACTTAAAAAAATCAATTTCTCGAAGAAAAAGAGGGATTAGTGGGTCTCACTGGGTGTGCCAGAATGTGTATGAGGAAAATCAAGAGGTTGAATGATAAAATCAAAACAATGACTATAACAACTCAATGACCCATAACATAAAGAGAACAATCTAAGTAAAAAGACAATACCAATGAATAAATCAAATAAAACAAGAAATCTTTTACCAAGATTGTATAGTAATTTTTGTCAAATGTGGATTGCTCAATAATGTTGTGAAACCATGTTTGCAAAAAGTGAATGTATGTGCTCAAAGTGCTCAAAAGATCGATGTCAAAAGATCATAAGGTGCTCAACGATGCAATGTATGCTCAAAGCGCTATAAAGGATACCTGAGAATAAGTGATCGAAGAGGATTTATGAAGGAGATGAGGGGGGTTTATATAGGTTTCAAACATAATCAATCAACGGATGAAATAAATCCATAGAATGAATGGTTGAGATAAATCAAATAACTCATGCTGAATGTGCACATGACATGTGTCACTCAAAAGGATATTTTTATGAAGATATGATGAAAACAAGATAAATTAAGTCAATTAACTGAACTTGTAACTTTGCCTTTTTGAGAGTTCTAAAAATAAGATTGATTGTGCACATGAGTTATCATGATATTTTTAGAGGAATTGGAAATTAAATAAATAAATTTATTCAATTGTTTGTGCATGATAGAGGAACAAAAGATTATAAATAAAACAATTGATTTTATTTATTTTTAGAGGATTGAGACAATTTAAATAAATTTGCATGATTTATTTAAATTTGGAAGAACAATTTGATTTAATTAAATAATGTAAATTATTTAATTATAGATAAGAGGATTTGTGATGAATTAATTAAATAATGGGATTTATTTAATAAATGTAGACTTGCAATTTGAAAGAGGATAATGATTTAATTAAATAATAAAAATTATTTAATTTTGGAAGAATAAGGTTGATTTTTCTGAAATTAATTAAATAAATACAATTTATTCAATTAATGTTGAATTTTAGAGTTTTAGGAAGAATTTGATGAAATTAATCAAATTATTAGATTATTTAATTAATGCTGAATGCAGGTGATTTGATGAAATGATGAAAATGCAAGTGATTCGAAGACATTGTCATTTTAGGGTGTCTACAACATTTAGCCCCCACTTTAATGTATGTATAAATGCGAGGCCAATACATGCATTAAAGTAAGGTCACAAACACAACAAACATGCCAGGCATGGAGAAGACACACCAACCACATAGAAGACAGTAAAAGGCACACAAAACACAAAGAAGATAGTTACAGTCATGCAAAACATGGAGAAGACATTAAATGCATAGAAGACACATTAATGCATAGAAGACATGCATGATTATTTTCTTTTCTTTTTCTCATATATATGAAATGCAAATGCAAGTACTGGAAAGTAAACAAACCTCCCATAATGCAGGAAGCACTCATCGTGCTAGTCTTTAAATTATATATATGGGGCAACACACATGCAAGACATGCAAAACCTCCCAAAATGCATACTGCATATAGGGCAATAGACACGCCAAACAAAGCAAGCATGCCAAAACACACACTTTGAAGACACGGAGAAAACACAACAGACAAGCGATGAAGTGTACCTATTTCTAGGTCCAACACCATCTCAGGCACATTACAGGCACACACCAACAATTGGGATTTACCACAAAAATCACTGAAGACACGCTTAAGGTATGATTTAGTCACATAACCTCTCCCTGCCTCTAGAGAGGACTTTTGAAAATGACAGGATGATGCAATCTGTTCTGAGAAATACACCATCCCTGCCTCTGCATAGGGATTAAGATAAAAAGGATATATGCGATATCCTGCCTCTGCAGAGGGATTAAATGATTGATTGATTGATTGTAAACAAACTTAGGATGCAGGATGTACTTATTGTACAAACTGTACCTAAGGACAAGCACATAGCTAACATCTACAATAGACAACTTACCTTATATATGCCCCCACCTTAAGGTGGCTGATATCATGCATCGATATCAAGCACGTTAAGGTAGGAAGAAAACACACAAGAGAACACAGACTTTCACAAAGCCCATGCCTCCCGGAGGTGACATGTACTTCATGATCACCAAATGTTCCCACAAACACATCCCTACAAGAAACATGTTAATGTCTACAAAATCATGATAAACAATAACATCAATGCATACAAAGAGCCAAGGTTATACTACGAATTCAGAGTTTGAGGATAACTGTGGGGCTATATCACGAAGCTCTCCAAATAGAGTACCGTCAAGGCTAGATTCAAAGACAAACAAAGGTGCATAGAGAAACAATATTGTTAAGGTTTGTAAATGAGACAAAATAGCATCAAATTCACTACAACCCCATCATCATATTAGGAACTAAGTCTATTTTTTGATTTCTCTCGAAAGGGACACTAGGTCCACATCAGTATAAATGTTTGTCGTCATCTGCCCACTAGATAGAAACACTAGAGGAAGGGAAACAATAAATCAGAGGGGAAACAAGTGTCTTAGGGATAGTCACATAGGAGGGTGCCCCCAAGTCACCAACTGCAACGCTATGTCCATAAGACACAACACACAACAATGAAATCAGAGAGAGAGGCAATATAGAAGAATGATGATACAAATAGAAGGTCATAATAGAGGTGGTCTCTTGGTATCTCAGACCTTACAAGAGAATTAGGGGTCATCCCAGGAGGTCTAAACAACATATAACACATCATGGGGGAAGCACATCATGAGAGAGATAAAGGGTTAGAGATACTTACTTGTAGGGTACCATCATTAAGAACATGCATATCTGGGATATTTGACATGTTGTCTTGATCTTCTAGAATTAACATTAAGTTTAGGACGACGAGAAGATTTCTTTTCTTTAAAAGGATTATATCCAACGCCACTTGAGTAATGTGTTGAAGTGGATTCTATAGGTACTCGAATCCCTTGTTGATTTACACCACATCCCTTACCTACATATTCATAATTATTATAAAGGATTTTAAATTTTTGACCATAAAGGGATGTCATTTCCTTAGAAGATGGTGAAGCCTCGTAGGTGTCATAATTTGTAGTGTAAGTGAGAGTATTGTTTTTATTTGTTACGAAGGGGACTTTAGGTTTCTTAGGTGCTTCAAAAGATTGCTTAGGTGAGATTGATGCCACTTTTGATGTGTCAAGGCTATTAATTTTATATTTCCCTATACTGCAAGGATTAAAATCCAATGAGCCCCAATTATCTCCAAAGAGTACGTTCGATGGTATAGAATCTTTCACAACATCATTTGTGGCTAGAGGCTTTGATGAATTAGCTTGTAAATTGTTTAAGCTCATATGATTGTAAGTTGGTTTTTGTGTTTCAATATGTAAACAATTATCTAGTTCAAGATTAGCATGAATAGTATGAAGTTTTCCATTGAATATAAATTTGATTGAATGATGTAGAGTGGAAAGGACTTACCCCAATGCATGAATCCAAGGTCTACCAAGAATCATGTTGTAAGATAAAGAACAAGGCATGACATGAATCAGGGTTGGCACAAGCACATATCCTACTTGTATAGATAGAGTTATAGTGCCCATGGATTGTTGTTCAACATTATCAAAGCCACGAATGCTAATGCCATTTGGTGTGATTTGTGATGTGTCAACCTTGATTTTGTGTAGTAGGTCAATGCTACAAACATTAAGAGCTGATCCATTATCAATCATAACTCATTTTACCAACGTTCTGTTTATTGTGACAAAGATTATAAGTGGATCATATTGGTTTTGAACTTCAATTGACGGTAATTCATGTGGTTAAAAGATACTATCCATTTTTGTCACATGAATACTATCCAATATGGCTGCTACATCATTAGGCTTAGCAGTAGGTGGGACAATCACCTTTTGCAAAGCTTCTTGGAGCATTCCATGGTATGTAGGAGATGTTTGTATCAAATCCCAAAGAGAGATCTTAGCCAGAGTAGTGTGAAGCTGTTCGACAAGATCATATTCTTGACCACTTTTTTTGAGTAAGATGAGGTGGTGGAGGGAGCATAGGTTGAGAACATGGAAGAGAGACAGACACATGCCATGCTTGGTTACTTTGCTTGTTACTATGGGTGTTGTATGTGTGAGCAATCACATTGTGGTGTGGTTGTTGTAACACATTTTGAACACCTTGAACCGTAATCATTGGCTTTAAGTAATAAGGTGCATTAGGTGTCGCCCACACAACCATCTTAGGAGTAGTGCTACCAAGTCTATTAATAAGTATCGAATTAACACTGTTTCCCTCTTGATTGCACCTAATATCCATCCCCAAAGGATTTAATGTGAGAGACCTTTTCTCATCCACTAATGCTACATCTTGGCAAGGGAGAGCAGTGGGATGAGAGGAAGGTACATCATCATCATCATCATACTCTATGGCAGAAAAAGACTTTCCACTCTCATCTTTCTCAAGAGTGTTCCTAGATATGAATTTGGTTAAATATTCTAATATCCAAGGATGTTCACTCATGAGGATTAGGAATTTGTCAAAATCAAGATCTTTGATAAATGCATGCAGAGATACCATAGAAAAATGAAATGAAGGTGTCATTGCATTGTTTTCAATGTAAAATTAGAATTTAAAAGCTTTTCAAATTTGATGCAAAAGACAAGTGCAAGGTTATATGCAAAAATGGCCTAAGATGCTTGATTTTTTGTACTTTTTCAATGCAAATGAATGGAATAAAAGGTGTTATAAGGATTTTTGATCAAGGGCAGCAAATTATATGTCTGATATCAGTCTAACACAGCAATAAGATCCTTTATAACATTCTTTGAATGCAAATATAAGATGATGGCAAGTCAAACTATAGTGAAATATGTCAAAATAGGCACTTTTTTCACCAAATCTCGATTGAAAGGAGCATGACAAAGGGTGTTGTGAGGAAAATGATGATGGAAAGTGAAGAATATCAGTAATAAAAGCCACTTAATGATAATATATCCATATAAACATACTTTTAGTTCCACTTAATATATCCATAAAATTTGTCACAACACACTTGGAGTGCAAACTAGGCCAAACCCTAGGGCCAAAAATAGCAAAAATGTGTAGTTTTTCATCGATTTTTCAATACAATAGCCCAATAAAAGGGTTTTGTGAAGATTTTTAGGAGGGGAATAAAATTATTACCTTGATAAAAATCAATTAATGCAAAAATACGTTTCACAAGACACCTATGGTGCAAGTTTGGAGAGTCGATAAGGTCAAATTTAGTGAAAATTGGTGTTTTTGAAGCCCTAGGTTTGAGATCTTGGGACAAAATGCTATATGAATGTTTTAAAGTCTAATTTATGGTGAAAATTAATTAATCTCAGATCTGAAAATGAATTCCAATCTTTAATATGTAAAATACCAATGCAAATCTAATGAAAATGCATGAAAATTGCTAGTTTTTTGTTGAAAATTTCAATGCAAAAATACAAATATTTTAAATCTAAATGCAAATTTACACTAAAATGAAAGAATAAATATAGATGAAAGTTTTAATGAGTCTCTAAAATCAGTATAAAAATCTGAAAGAAGATTTTGCCTACTAACCCTAGATTTTGAAATTACTAGGTTTAATGAAAATTGTAAGCCTAGCAAATTAATGATGAAAATGTAATGCAAATTATTTAATTTTTGTGTTTTTATGTAGTTTATATCATATCTGATGCAAAAATCATGAATAAGAGAAATTTAGAAAGAATTGATGCAATTTAGTAATCTATATGAAAATGCAAGCTAGGGTTTTCAAATTTTTAGAAATTTTTCATTTTTTTTATAATTTTCTCAATGCAATAAGATGAAAGACTATATGAATGAATGAAATCAATCCAAATCTAAAGAAACACACTCAAAAATTTGCAAGTTGTAATTTAAGTCCAAAAACATGGGTTCACCAAAATGTTTAGGGTAAAATTGGGATTGTTTAGTTTAGTGTTGTTAGATGTTTGAATCCTCCTTTCAACCTTAACATTTAAGGACCTATGGTTGATTGGCAATGCATTATCATACCCTAAGTCACTATGAGATGTAGGGAAACTTGGACTAGGATGTTTAATTATCAATTTTCCTTCTCTTATATTTAATTGACCATTAAAACCCTAATTTTGCAAATACGACTGTAAACAAAAGAATAACAAAAACAAATCTTGCAGAGGGAAGTAAAATATCAAATCACAGAGTACCTATTTTCAGGTCTTTGAGGTAGAAAGGTTGCGGACATAGGAGCGGGCACCCAAGTCCAAGGCCCTAGTTTCTTTTGAGATCTGGAAACTCAGTCTGCAACTCTTCCCTGCTATTCTAGAGATTTTCCTGTCATGGAAGTTGGAGGACTAATGAGCGGATGTCCAAGTCCAGGGTGCTATTTTTCCTTCTGTTTTGAAATTCCAACACTTCAAGATGCCTTCCTACAACCTCACTTTGTCCATCTCCTCAACCTATAACCTGCAATCATGAAAACTTTGGGAGGTGGTTGTGGTGTTTAGAGGCTTGCCTCAGTTAAGCCCTGGAGGGCACTTAAGTCTCTGAACATCATTGTCAGATAGAGAGTGTGTGCCTAGGGAGGCAGAGGCAAAAATCCAAATGAAATAATGATGATAACACAATATAATGTCACCTTGTAGTGAAGATATCATGGGAGGAAGATGCTCTTCATTCCATGATGAAATGGATGCTCAAATCTGCAAACACAAACACATAGACCACACAAATCTACTCTTGCAACACAATGAAAGACTTGAATCACCTTGAGAATGTCATGTCCCTATAATTAAATCAATTATGTATTATTCACTTGAATCTATTTATAAATCGTAAATTGAATATATTATAAATTGAATATATTCAAATTAAAATAAGATAAAAATAATTATATTTGGCTTAAATAGAAAATACTTAATTTATATTACAAATCAAATATATTTAAATATATTTGAATTAAATATTATATAAATCAGATCTATTTTTATATACATAAATATTTATTTTAAATTAAATATACTTAAATAAAATATTATTAAATATAATATTATAAACCAAGTATATATATAATGCAATTAGAATTTGTAATAAGACAAAATTCTGACAGCATATAAGACAAAAGATAAATAAAAAGTCAGATTATTATATTTAGTAAGGTAGGAATTATTAAAGATAGTAACTAATGAAGAGGCAGAGATTAATCACCAAAGGCTGCTATTTAGGAGGAGTTGTCTCTTTGAAAAAGGTTGTGTCTATTGGATCTTGGAAGATATATAATTGTTTTGTGTTTAGAAAAAGAAGGATATATTCTAAGTTTGAAATATATGCATTTCTGATATATTTAGATCTGCTCTTGTATATATGGAAAAAAGATAAGTTTAAGAAGATTAATCAGATTCACATCTACAGATCTGCCATTGAAATACATAATAGAAAGCATCAAGAAAGAAGTATTTTAGCATTGGAAAAATATTCAACATCAAGCAAGCAATAGTTAGTACTGGAAAAATACACAGCAGGAGCAAGCAATAAAGGCAGTAAGGTATGTATATAACAGCAGTGGTATACATAATTAAAAAGGTAACAGTAGAATGGTAATGTAACCTACCCCTTTGAATAATTGTAGTTATGCTTATTTAATGAATATAGAAATGAATAAATATGTTCAAATGTAATTATAATTATATGAATTAAAATCATTATTAATTGATGCCAATACTATTGATCTTATGGATAATAATAATCTAATTTTGGCAGTGATTGGTCAAGGAAGGTTGAGGTAGGGTTGCAAGGAGGGGGAACGGAAAATGATCCCTCACTAGGCACGCCATCTCATGATGATGGTTAAGGACCATCAGTTGAGGACCACATGAGGCCAACAGAGGATAAGGTCTTGCTGTTGGGCCTAGGGTGGAGGATCTAGAACACCCTATTGCAACCTCCTGAACTATCCTCACTTGAATCAATTGTTGAATTAAATAAAAGGAGGATCTTCAATCATAAGAGGAAAGGATGGTGTGATGGAGGGGAATGACGTAAAGGCCTCACTAGGTACGCCACCTCATGATGATGGTTAAGGACCACATGAGGCCAATGGAGGATAAGGTCCTGCCATTGGGCCTAGGGTAGAGGAAACTTGGGACACCTCATCACGTTCCACTCCCCCACTCTTTATGGTTGAACCCGCATAGTCATAGAGACTTGTTACATTGCTATATATGATCTTCCTTTGCTATTTATACTTTAGTATTTTGTGTATTCATGTGTATACTTGGTGACCATAGGATGGTGGATAGGTCCACGGTGTAGTATGGGATGCACCGAATCCCCTTTCCAATTGTCTGATGGTATACTTACATGTATTAATGCAACTTACGTGTATTCATTTGTGATTTATGTGTATTTAAGTGCATTCAGGTGTATACCTTGTGGATTATGTGTATTTGAGTGTATACTCTATGTATTCTAGTGTATACTTCATAAGGCTAATGTAATATTGTAAGTGTTTTATAACTTGTTTGTAGGAATTAAATCAAACCAAGGTACTCCCTAAACCTTTGTTTGCTTGGAAATTGATAATTTAGGGTAAAATTAGTATTGTTCCTAAAAGGGACATTACAAGTGGTATCAGAGCATCATCCTGCCAGCCTGAGGGATAATAGTTGATGCAACCAAGCCAATGAACTTTAAGGGCTCTAGAGAGAGGGAAAAGGAAGACTATGGAGCATGAATTGAGGGCATTCATAGAAAAAAATGAACAAACAACCCAAGCCATGCTCCAAACCCTTGAAAACATAAACAACAACCTTAGACCTGACACAAGACATGAAAGGGAAATCTCCCCCAGCCAGTCTGATAGTAATCATAACACTACAATTGGATCAAACTCAAGTACCGAGGGACCCCATTTCTTGGGTGAAGAAAGTCCTTTAGAGGAATGTATATGGAGAAAAATTGATTAAATCAAAACTAATTAAATCAAAGAACCCAATAACATAAAGAAAATGAATTTAAATAAAAGCCAATGACAAATAATCAATGAAATAAAGACTTTTACCGAAATCTGTATTGTTTCCTTTGGATTGAATGTGGATTGCTCAATGAAGTTGCGAAGCCATAGCTGCAACAAGCAAGTAGTGTGCTCAATATGCTCAAAGATCAATGTCAAAAGATCGTGAGAGTGCTCAATCGACGCGTTGTGTATGCTCAAAGCTCTGTTAAGTATGCCTTAGAATAAAATCGAAGAGAGAGAGGTAATGAAGGAGATGAGGGGGGTTTATATAGACTTCAATGAAGATCGATCAACGGTCCAGATAATTTAGAAGAATCAATGGAGGAGAACAGTTGAGGAATGTGCAACAAATGAGAAGAAGACATGTGTCTTGCTTTCTTTTGCATGAGAGGAGTTATCAAGAATAGAAGAATGAGTTAAAGCAATTAACAGAATGTAATGATCAGTTAAGTGATTTAAAACAAGAAGAAGGGATTTGCATGAGAAAAGAAGATATTTTGCTTTATTAAATATAGAAAGCTTGAGTTATATTAAAGATAACTCAAATTTAGAAGAAAAATCAATTTAAATAAATAATTGATTTATTTAAATTTAGAGAAGATACTTTGGAAGAAACAATTAAATAATTAGAATTATTTAATTTAGAAGATTTGAAAGCAAATTAAATAAATAAATTTATTTAATTGTTTGTGCATGATTTTGGAAGAATGATTTTGATTTAATTAAATAATTAAGAATTATTTGATTATAGATAAGAGGGAATTTGTTGAATTAATTAAATAATTGGATTTATATTTAATTAATGTGGATGTGAATTTTGGAAGGTGACAATGATCTAATTAAATAATTAAAATTATTTAATTGTGGAAGAATAACAGAGGAATTTAATTTAATTAATTAAATAAAGAGAATTTATTTAATTAATGTTGAATTTAGGAGATTTAGAAGAATTTGGTGAAATTAATTAAATAATTAGATTATTTAATTAATGTTGAAATGCAGGTGATTAAACAGATTTATGAAATGCAAGTGATTCGACGACACAGTCATTTTAGGGTGTCTACATTTTGCCCCTCTTTGATGCAATGCAGCATGTAGTGTTGCGTCAAAGAAATCAATTGTTGAAGACATGATACAATTTTATTGCCCCAGTGTAGGTAGTTGCCCCAGCGTATGCCCCCTCGAGCGGAAAGACGGGGAAGCGGCAGAAGAACAGGGTTGACGCTCGACTAGAAGAGTACGCGACTAGGAAGAAGAAAAAGTAGAAAAAGGGGTGGGAAAGAAAACTAAGGGGGGGGACACTATAAATAGGTCCCATGGGGACCACAATCCTCATTTGCACCCTAGGAGATTCTAAATTTAGAGAGGAGAGCTTCTAAACCTAGTTGGAGTGAGTTGAGCAGCCAGCGAGGAGAGATGCCGATTCTAGTGCACAGACATCGGGCGGAGTTGGTGCAGACCTACAGGAGGCCAGCAGGAGCTCCGACAGTGGTAAGTGATTGAAAACCCCCTATGCATTTGTCATTTGAGGGTAGATTAGGGCTAGGTTTAGGTAGGGTTACCAAGTAAGCCAAAAGCGCTTTATAAAATTGCAGCGCGTATGGTAGTCATTCAGTGCGCTTTTGGCGTGTTGTAGCGCGGCTGGTAGTCGCTTGTAGTGCGCTTGGTAAAATCAAGTCACTTTTGGTGAAATTGCTAGCGCCGTAGCGCATTTGGTAAATCCCGCAGCGCATTTGGTATAGAAGGATAGCGCACTTGGTAGGGCAGGTTAGCGCAATTGGTGGTAGGTGGGGAAAATTACGTCGCGTTTGGTAGTGCAGAACAACGCTGTTGAGAGGTGGGTGTAGCACTTTGGGAAAACAAGGTGCAGTTGGAAGAAAAAAGTGCAGCGCGGATGGACAGACAGTGGAGCGCGGTTGGCAGGGAGACATAGTGCGGTTGCATATAACAAAGCGCTTGTGGCTAGATAGAAGAAAAGGTAGGGTTTAGTAGAATGGGGGGGCTTAGAAGAAGAACGCCTAGCCTAGCTGACAAGAGGGAAAAGGGATGGTTGGGGGTGGCCTAGCATAGCCCAGGGATAGATAGGATTTTGAGGGATTGAGGAAAGAAAAACTGACAAGTGAGTTGTTATGGATGCAAAGGATCTTGCCACCACTGATGTCACGAGAGCGACATCACGCGATTGCACATGAGGTTGTTCAGCTGACATGGGAGGAGGATGCATTTTTGGAGCATGCGGGACTGTGGCATGTGGCCCACCTAACACACATTAGGGCGAATCTCGCCCTAGTGACTGTAGTGGTGGAGCGATACCACAGAGAGACTTTGTCATTCCACTTTCTGACGGGGGAGGCTACAGTGACACTGGAGGATGTATGCCACATCCTGAGGATTCGGATAGATGGAGAGATAGTGGACTTTGACCCGGCACGGGGCAAGGCAGGCTTGGAGGAGGTCTTCTGTACAGATGACCTATGGATAGATGACGGGGAGATCCGATGGGCAGACGTCCCGAGACTCTGTGACAGGATTCGATGGATAGTTGCGTCACTGATTGGCGGCTTCCTGTGTCCAGATAGGAGATCCAGAGGTTTATCAGTTGGCTAGGGGACTGTACTATCAGGGATGTTCACCCATGGCAGACAGTATGCGTGGGGACCCTGTGTGTTGGGACAGCTATATCATGACATGCACCACTGCGTTTACAGGAGAGGCAGGAGTCTCTCAGCAGGGGTGACTTTATTACAGCTATGGGTGTGGGAGCACATTCCAGTGATCCGACCCATGGCACAGTGCCACCGAGACAGAGGTGAGCCATATGCGTTCTTATATGACGGGGTGATGACACATCAGAGGATGGGGTCTGTTAGCTATTGGAAGTGACAGATTGATGAGATGGACCTATTCATATGGAGGCCCTGGCTACTATGTGAGGAGTGGGATGACGAGCATGAGCAGCTCATGTACTGCAGATAGGCTCGCTATCTGTTCGGTAGATGGACAGATATGATAGAGAGATATCTTCCAGAGCAAGTTCGCAGGCAGTTTGGATTGCCGCAGGGACTACCCGTGGGGGAGGCCACACATGCCGGGACACAGAGGGAGGTTGGAGACTGGGATGCAGAGATCCCAGTGGCTATAGCATTGGCAGAGGTATAGGGACTTATCCCCGTGAGATGGGATTGGGACTCTGGGCTAGCAGACCCAGGGACACTGCCAGAGTATGATCAGTACTGGCAGACACACAGGCTGATCAGACTGACGACACCTGGTGTAGCAGGGGCAGTGGGAGAGGTATTAGTCCTTGGAGGGGAGGCCAGGATGAGACGGCAGGCCAGGGCAGCCAGGCAGCAGGCAGTGGGTCAGCAGGTAGGTGGAGAGGGTAGCGGTGAGCAGGCCGATGTAGAGATGGCAGAGGCAGTGGGCCCGGTCGTAGAGACCGATTTGCAGAGAGTAGAGCGACTGCTGCAGGAGGAGATAGCCTGGAGGACTCGTTTAGAGCTCCGGATGGCATGACTAAGGAGGGATAGGGATGTAGTGCGGGCAGACGCGAGGCAGGTAGAGGCCATAGCCCAGGCACAGACACAGGTAGCCTCAACAACACAGACATCCCTGGCACAGGTACAGGCATAGCTACAGGCACAGGTGCAGGCATACAGATAGCTACAAGCATAGGTACAGGTGCAGCTGCTAGCCACACCGGCTGCAGACGCTGAGGAGCTAGCACAAGCTAGGAGAGAGAGGGACGCAGAGGTACAGCTGTAGTTGACGGTAGAGGCCACACTCTTTATAGTGAGGCGGGAGAGAGAGGAGGCACACTGTGCCCTGGGTGCAGACCAGAGGACTTTATACAATGAGCTCATCCGTGTGTAGAGTGAGCTAGTATCAGCTGGCCAGGAGGCAGAGTACTACAGGGGTCTGTATGTGGGTGCGGTGCCAGTAGCTCAGCAGGCACCAAGCTACAGAGATAGGAGCAGATCTGGGGCATCCAGATCCTGGAGGATAGGGCAGTCAGTGTCCTCAGTTAGAGGACCATTTTTCCACCAGGGGAAGGAGGAGGACCATCAGGGGGACCTCCACTGAGAACAGGGGGAGGCCAGGGGCCACAGCAAGAGGGCAGCTCTACCCACTAGGGCACCTACACTTTCTATATTGTATCATATTGTATCATTTTGGACAGATGCCTGCGTGCATTCTGGTGTATATTTTGCAGGCTCTTGATAGCCTTGATGTACTATATTGATGTGGATGTATACACACTTTGTATTATTGATGTAGACATAGACATTTTGTATTATGATGACCATTACATGATATATATGATGATCTATTCGGCTCACTGTTGTTCATGCTTTTGTGTATGTATTCCTTGATTTCATGGATGCGATGATATGTATGTATGATTATGGATTCACGTGATGAGATATGTTGCGTATATGATGCTTATAGATGTACGATGATATAGATGTATGATGATATAGATGTGATGACTAGTGATATCTGACATGTGGGTTTTGCAGATATGCACCAGAGAGAAGAACAGGAGGAGATGGAGACAGAGACTATTGATCGATTACTGCAATGAAAAATGATATAAAGGTTGGGGGGCATGGATGAAAGATGAGCTTGTTGCAATGGTTTCGCATTTGTATATAAAGAGTAATCCTTATTTTGATATAGCACGTGGATAGTTCGCCACCAAGGTATAATAGACCAAGGTACAGTAATATCCGAGTGCATGGACGTTGACTCTGCAAGCAAGCGGTTTGAACTTAGATCCCTTAGACATAATATAACCTTGTTGGAACATGTGAATAAGCCATAGTCTTGATCATAAAATAAACTTCAATACATGTAAATGCAAGAAGAAATATTAATATGTAAGATGCTAGGGCATAACACACACAAGATAAATAAAATGCTAAGAAAGATACTAAAGATCATTCCTCAAACACGGCACACAGAAAGCAATGACTATGCCCCCAATCCGTACTGCATCACAACATACCAAGATTATAGATAAATCAAGGTAGTCTTGAATCGGTAGTGGAAAAGGAACAAAAGATAAACCAAAAATCAAATTGACTGACTTACAAAGTAAACATACAGCCTACATATTCTCTTGCCAAAGAGGTTTCTCAGGATAGATTGGATAGGAAAGATAACAGCCTTATCGTAGGAACTTTGTGTCCGTTAAAGGGGGCTATCTACCTAAAAAGACAATATCTTGCTGCAGGAAATGCCACATGTCGTAGGAGACGCGTGTGTTGGTCTCGACAATGGAACACTTCGCAGAAGACAAGCCTGTGGATCTAGGGCTTGGTTAAGCAGTACTTAGCTGATGTTGGCAAATTGGTATGTAGGACAGTAGTTGACTCTGGAAGGAAGATGCTTTGCTTCAGGTTTGTTAAGGGCTTTTTCCTTTGAAAGGATGCACTAGCTTGCTGCTTGAGTTAGTCAAGTCGAGGCAAATGGATTTTGAAAAGAGGAAGACTAGAAGGATGATAGTGCTAATGGATTGGGATGGGTGGATAATGATGGATCATGTGTGCCTGAGTACTGGATACATCCTTTGTATTCCAGACTGCCTACATACCCTGTATCCATGGGATCAGTGCACATGACGATGAAAGATGAGAAATGATAAATATGTAGTTCTAGATAGAGTGATGAAATGGGTCAAGGTGGAAAGGGGGAGATCTTATGTACCTGAGTACTGGAAACTTCCTTCGTATTCCAGACTGCCTACATACCCATATCCATGGGATCAAGGTACCTTAAGACTGAGAAGATGATAATATGTAGTTCTGGTAGGTGTGATGATGTGGGAAAAGTGTTGCGAAGATAACATCCTTATCATAGGAGCGATGCGTCTGTTAAAGGGTGTTACCTGTGGAAATGAGAAAAGATTGAAGTATGCGTTGCGAACCACGAACAAGGAACCAACCCTAGACCTAAGTTAAGGAAAGAGTTGCCCCCATTCTGGTAGAGGAAACTGTAGGGGTGACTGTCAAAGAAGACACATAAAGACTTGACCTAGGACAAGGCAGTGTTAACTATAGACCAAGACCAAGACATGGGGAGACGACGATGGACATTGACAAATTTCCAAGCTATACTAGATAGGGAGATGGAAATGCAAACAAAGTCAATGGTTTTATTATGTATGAATGGAAAGTGCAATGTGAACTAGACAAGGAGAGGACAGGACTCGATAGACGATGGATGCTGACTCTACACATAGCGCTTGTTTGCCAGGTTTTCACTATGGTACTTATCCAAGGCGCCTGTTTGCCAAGTTTTCACCAGAGGATAGATTTTTTTGGATTTTTTTTGGAATACTCTGAGGATCAGGCATAGAACTTCTTGAGATGGACACTGTTAAGTGGCTCATCTAGAGGAATGCCGTCAGGTGTAGCTAAAGTATAAGCTCTTGATCTATATGCTACTGTGACAATGAAGGGACCTAACCAGTTAGGCTCAAACTTACCCTTCTTCTCTCGATCTGCTTGATTTCTCTGATTCTCTTTAAGTACAAGATCACCAACTTGAAACCGTCTTTCTTTGATCTTTTTGTTGTAATTACGCCGGAGGCAGTTTTGATAGACATGGAGATGATTAAGTGCTACAAGGCACCTCTCATCTAGTAATTCAAGCTCAGCTAATCTGGAAGTGCGATACTCGTCTCCACCGATCAGGTCCTGCATGGAAACTCTGAGGGATGGGATCTCGACCTCTATAGGTAGGATGGCTTCAGAACCAAAGACCAAGGCATAGGGTGTGGCACCCGTTGGTGTTCTGATACTGGTGCGGTAGGCCCATAGGGTGGGATTGAGTTGCAAGTGCCAATCACGACCAGCTTCATTGACTGTTTTCTTGAGGATCTTGAGAATGGTTTTATTGGAAGCCTCAGCTTGGCCATTACTCTGCGGATAGTAGGGAGTTGAAAAGTGATGTTGGATGTTGTATTGTATGCATAAGGCACAGACATCTTGGTTCTTGAATGGTCTCCCATTATCAGTGACAATGGCTTGGGGAATACCATACCGGCATATGAGATAGTTTAGAATAAACTTGGCTATTTGCTTACCAGTGATATAGGTCATAGGAATGGCTTCCACCCACTTCGTGAAATACTCAGTGGCGGTAATGATAAACTTGTGGCCATTGGAGGAGGAAGGGTGGATTTGTCCTACGAGGTCAAGACCCCATTGAGAAAAGGGCCATGGGGTTGTCACAGGTTGTAATTCATGAGTTGGTGCGTGAATCAAATCTCCATGCTGCTGGCATTGTAGACATTTCTTAGCAAACTGTACAGCATCTTGCTCTATTGTAGGCCAGTAATAACCCGTTCTGAGTATCTTCTTAGCAAGATTAGGACCGGTAGAATGTGCACCACAGACACCTTCGTGTATGTCTCGTAAGGTAGCTTCAGCTTCTTCTGTGTTAAGACATCGTAAGAGGATACCATCGAGACTCTGGCGATATAGTGTATCACCCAGAATGATGTAACGAGAGGATTGACAGATAAAGGTTTTGCGTTGAGTGGATGATAGGTCAGGGGGAAAGGTATTGTGTTTGAGGTATTCATAGATATCTTCATACCATGGGGAATTGGGACCAACAAGTTCGCAGATGATTTCAGTAACAGGAACATCGACGGTTGGTATCAACAACTGCTCGATCAAGAATTCACACTTCTGTGTATTTGCAGGCATGTCAATTAATGACCCTACCGAAGCCATAGAATCTGCAACTTTGTTATGCTCTCTTGGAATTTCCTCAAATGTGATGGTAGAAAAATGTGGTTTGTAGGCATCCACTAGTTGCTTGTAGGGGACCAACTTTTCATCCTTTGTTTGGTATTCATCTGTGACTTGGCGAATGACTAGCTGTGAGTCTCCATATACTTGTAATTCTGTGACGTCCCATTGAACTGCTATATTGAGACCTATAAGGAGTGCTTCTGTAATGCCCCGCCGTGAACACCTTAGAGAAATACACATTTATGCTACAGGAAACAGGAAATTTTTTTTTATTTTTTTTTAAATGTTTAAGGTAACAAAGTAATGTTAACATAACTATTTACACCATTACACTTACAACATGTTCTCCAAGGTTTCAAGGCTGCATTACTTAACAATTCAACTAACATAATCTAACATACATCAGTAACTGATCTGAATCTAATGCACAATTAAATAACTTATTCATATTCATTACATGTCATCAAGTAATACAATCTACATGAATAAATACATAACTGAAATGCTTTCATATAAGTACATCATGACATCATTACATTGCCATTTTTAGACTACATCAAAATTACATACATAATGAATGTTCTGTTACACAAATCTGGTACAAGATTATACACATACATCTTCATCAACTGGGACAAGTACAATTGTCTGAAAACTGGAATAAATCTTTTCTGCACATGAACTTGTCAAAGAATAACCAATGGATAAAAAAGCTCTTCCACCCGACCATGTGGAACCCTGAGGTCCACCCCCCGAGCTAGGAGTTAACATGAGGTCCCAGACAATGACAGTCAGGTAGACAAAAGACAAACAAGAACAAAGGATGACCAAATGCCAATACAACACATGGCAATGACATAAACAACACAACACAACTTAACTTCCAGAGGCAACACATAACGAATGGGGAGAGTACAACTAGGGAATGCTAGGCTGCAGTAGGGAGGAGTGTCATCACATGGCTTGTCATGGGTTGTCTTGGTAAGCCTTCCTAGGCCCCGGCCCCCTATCTAGGGTTGTCCTGGTAGCCTCTCCTGACTCCCGGCCCCCATACAACGCTCATACAGAATCAACATACCTTTCATGAGGACAAGGTAGTTGATCTTCCCATTCCAAGCCTTCTCATCTCATCTCAAGTCTAAACAAGCACTTGAGCCATGAGTGAGGCATCCACTTATCTTGTTTAGTGTGCTTAACTACCCAACCCCCTAATTCATTATTTAGGTTATCACTGAATTATCAAACTCCCACATGGGTTGTCCTGGACGCCACTTTGGGCTCCGGCCCCCATTGAGAGCCACTCCCCTACCTGCATCTAGAAGACCCTAAACATAGCAAACATCATCATGACGATGATGATACATGAACCATGCAAGGCATTAACCATCTTGCATAACCATTATTCTGATATGAACATATATATGTAATAATGCAAGGCATTCACCTTCTTGCATATCATCTCAATTACAAGGACATACTCTTAATACATTTTCCATGGCTTCCAATGAAGTAACTCATAAGAAAAAATACTTTTTCATGAATACCGACGTCTCCCCATTGTCTAATCCAACACAACATCTCAAACAAACAAATAAATCACAACATTCATGAAGAGCCTTTCTACACATCATGATGCATTTAGAATATTTACATTCTTTCACAACACCATAACCAAATTCCTTATACATGACAAAAGGTGACATGACTTCAATAACTCAGGACACTTATCAACACATTACATGAAGTCGAAACACAACAACCTTGGCCTCTGGAAATGAACCCTTGACATCTTACACTTTGACCATTTCATACAGTTTCAATTCACACTAACTAATACCTTTAATTCAAATTTCCAATACAATAATTATATATCTAATCCTTAACCCATGAAGAAACCATATTAAAACCGATGTCAATCTAAATTAAATTTCATTAACCATAATATATAATCACAACGATTTTCTTTTAATCAAATAAATAATGACAACATTATTCTAAATCCCCAATTTTATTTGGCTTTTAAACAATCAACTATACTTTTGAAATAATAATTATATAATAATATTAATAATAATAATAATAATAATAATAATATATCAACTAATTATCTAATTCAATTCCTCTTCAAAATATAAATATATCAATGATCAGAACAATTACCATCCTAATTTATAACTATTTTTTGCAACCGATAGTAAGTTCCTTCTGTATCAAGATCCTAAACCAGAATCCAAGCAATAATGATCAAATCAATTCTTTAAAATAACTTCAAAACATTCATCAATTGATTCATCACCAATAAATATTTAAATTAAACAAATCCATCTATTAAAATAGCTCATTAGATTATACAAATCCTTCTATAGTATAAAAACTCAAAACACAAAAATAATTGAAGTATCCTATATCATTTCTCCATAGTTCCCTAGTACTCATGCACTCGGTTATCTTATCCTCCAACGATTTCTAAAGTTTCCAGGTTATATGAAATTGAACTTATAGTGAATGTTATACTAATAGCTAGACTTAAGAGGATTATGGATCAATTATACGGCTGAAGCATCAAAAGTATTATTGCACTAATCAAGAACATTATGAATTAATTATTCATAACTCCCAAATCATGTTGCTCACTAAATCCTCAATATACCCTTTGCTTTGAGTTGGCTTTAGAAAGCAATAATACAAAATGTTTATTTACAACAAATTATCCTACCATAAAACCTAATTGTTCCTACAATGGAATTGCAAATAACATTATTATAAAATTAGGTATTTGGCCATCATCTTTCCGTTTTGACTTAATAATAAGAATAGTAAAAATAATAATAATAATTATTATTGTAATAATAACAATAATGATAATAATAATAATTATAATTATAATAATGATACTAATTAATACACATATGCATTCAAACACATTGTAAAGAAAATAAACATTCCTTAGGGTTAATCTAAGCCAATCAAATGAAATGCATACAAGAAAGCACAACTAACCTAGATTAACAATGACGGGTTTCTGTAGACTAGAATTGAAACGATAAATCTTAATGCATGGAAAGTAAATAAGAAAACTCTGTTTCTGCCTCCAAAATGTGACTTCTTCTCAGTGAAGTGCATCAAATTCTGCGCAGAGTCTGTGAGCTATCTAGGGTTGCGTCTGCAACTACAGTTTTGTCCTCTACTGTTAGATTTGTCCCTATGTAAAGGCTGCTCCTATTCTTATGCTCACCTAATTTGCCTCAGCTTCTTCTACCTTTCCTAATATCGAAGGACTGGCAGTAGTTTTCTTTAGGCAGCCCCAACGCCAGGTCTAAAACTCCTCATAGTTGAGCAGATTTCTAGGTGTGACTATAGTTTTCTTTTTAAATGATGCTGGGAGTTCAGTTCTGACAGCAAATCAACAAGCTACAAATTCCTTTTGCACAGTATAAGAAGCTAGTCATATCATGCACATAATCGATCCTCCATGGTTGTGTTGGCCTACCGGAGGTAGTGCTACACCTATCCTTGAGGGATCTGATTAAATCAGTGCTGGTTGATAGGTGGATTTCCAAAGAGATTGTTGAACCAAGACAATATAAATGGAGGTGCGATCTACACAATTACACTCTTTCAAAAGTGCACCCAGCCCTAATAAGACAGACGTCCCCAGAAGTTACATGATCGCAGGCTAAAGATTCCATGAACGCAACTTCCAGATATGGTGCAGCATTTAGATTTAAGTCACAATTTACCTGTCTAGTAGAGGATCGAGTCAGCATAGGAATAGTGATTACATTACACTAGTTTTCTTAAATGTGATTCACGAATACAAGTTGAAATGCTTAAACCATCATCTATACCTGTTCTCTTTCTAAGAGAACTAGGGTTCAATGGTAGACCAAGACGTCTTTCCTACTTTCAACGATGCCAAACGGTATAGATATAAGAATTGCTGGCTCAAACTTGTTGTTAAGGAAATAACAATAAAACTAACACTTGCGCCCACGGGAGGTTAAAGGAATACGCTGGTGAAAACAACCACAAGTTTGAAAATTTACATAGCTATTTAAGTGCGCCCCGCCCCAATGTTATGTGCACAGCGATTCCATTTGAACGAAGCGTCATTTCCTGGTATCATTGCTGGAGCTACCTCCGCTTCTGCCTCAGGAATCCCTTGTTCAAATTAGAATTAATGTTAGACTTAGAATGTAATTTGCCCCGTGCCCTACTATTCTATGGCGATATTCCTCCCCTGGATGATGTATAATATAATGGATATGGATGAGAGAGGGAAGATCAAACGGCTTAGAAACAACAGCTAGGCTAGAAATTCATGGCATGGACGGTACTTGCCTACAGGGCAGGAAACACAGCGACAGTTTTCGCTTATTCAGATGTAACTACAAATGTGTTCACATTCCCTTCCACGATGAATTCGTTGGACAGGCCTCTGCGACAATTTCAACAAGGCGATTGACAGGATTTATTCCCAGCCACCAAAACACTGGTGTTACTTGTCGACTGTGGATTCATCTTATGGATTTCTGTGTTAGTAGAAAATTCACAAAATGCATTTATTGAGCGGCCATTATAACTTCCAAGTGGGAGCAATTGGTGGACGGCATCGGACCTACAACCTTGTCTGTGCCATTCCAGTCTGCTCCAGACAGAAGCTTGGAAATGGGTAACACATTCATCAAGTGAGCAGGATAGCGGAAAGTTGTCAATTATTATTATTGCATCGTCCCTACTAGTTGTGTGTGAATTGTAGCAGCATGGACAAAATATGCTAGCTACTGAGTAAATGCCACAGAAAGATGAAACCCCTCGAAATAGGTTTAATGAAAAATAGGTTTGATGAAAGGGCTTGCAATCATTCAATCAAGAGCATTAACGGAAGGAAAATTGTAGCAACAATTCTATAATAGTTATTTCAAACCAAATCAGCGATGGGAAATAGAGATGATGGAACCTGGACCGAGTGCCTAATTATCAGAAGATTTGATGTTGCTTCCCAATCCTAGTCTATAGCTCCCACCTTCTTCCACTCCACAACCTGCAATTTTCTCCTCCCCTAATCCTCTGCAAACTCCCCTTTTTATAAACAGTCCTTTCCATTTTCGAAGGAACTCAGCACGCAAACCAAAGCCTCTCCCATTCTCAAGATATATTTTTATTTAATTTCATGATCCCAAGAGGTCTCTTTTTTTAAATATCAATCGACAACATTTAATTTTATAACCGACCAACCATAATGTTATTAATAAAATTGTACTATTACGTCAATCAATAATTTTATAACTATATTTTAATTTATTTTATTAATTAAGTTGTAATCACAATTTACAACTACAACTATTTTATTTATTTAAATATTTGTTATAATTAATATTATATTGAATAATACAAAATTTCTTACAACTTTATTTAATGATTTTATTTCCCCTAAATTAGTAATTTATTTACAACAATAATTAACACTATCGACATTGTGCTCAAGTATCAATTTTAATAAATGTATTTAGTTATCAACATTATAATTTTCATAAAAAGATTCTATTTAATGCACAACGATTCCTAACACATTTAGACACCTTCGGACCTAATTAGACTCCAAAGTACAGTATTACCTGACAGCAAGTCACGATCGAATGACAAACAATAACCATAAGGGTAAACTGACAACCATACAACACTGACTAGGGACCTCACGTTAACTCCAATCAACTAATCCATTGGCGAAGGCACGCTCAGACCTGGTACATCAGGTGGAGTCGGTGCCTAGTACCTGCATTCCTGCAACAACGCACGGTTAAGCATAACAAAATATATATATCCACATGCAGTCCTGTAGTGAATGGAAATCGCAGTGGTGTAGGGTACTCAAGAGCGAGTAATACAACACTGTTCCATTCACGTTTATGAATAAACAATTAACTATGTTGAACAAGATATCTGATATTAATCAACAACATAAATTGATTAACTATCTTCCAATCCCATATAGTGAATAACATCAAAGCATCTATAACCTCTAGTTCATTCATCAAATTGTAAAGCATAAAATAACAGAATTCAACATCAACAATTGTTACTATATTGATTAGGTCCTTAATGAATTAACAACATGACAAGAGATCCATCATCGAATAATCTAAGATACTATCATAATGTCCAATACTACTAAACAACATCAGTCTGACAGACGACAAGCTGAGGGGCACTACAGCTTCATACTCGGCTATGTTGTTGGTGCAAGGGAATGCAAGCCAATATGATTTTGGAATGTAGTCATTTTGAGGTGTAACAAATAAGATGCCAGCTCCTGATCCATGCTGTGTGTAAGAACCATCAAAGTATAACTTCCACATTATGGAGGTAGCAAGAGTGAAGAGATTCTCATCAGGAAAGTCTGCTACCATAGGATGTGTATCTTTCATAGGTGCATCTGCTAGTTGATCCGTGAGGGCTTGTCCTTTGATTGCTTTACGATCCGTGTACTCAATGTCGAACTCACTAAGGATCATGACCCACTTAGCTAGTCTGTCTGTGAGAGCTGCTTTTTCTAGTAGATACTTCAAGGGATCAATCTTGGCTATCAGATTTGTGTGTTGGTTCAACATGTAATGCGGTAGCTTTTGGGAGGTGAACACTACTGCTAAACAAGCCCTTTCCATTGGTGAATAATTGAGCTCGTATCCCACCAAGGTTCTACTAATGTAATAAATTGCATGCTCCTTTCCTGTGTCATCATTTTGTGCTAACAGGGCCCCCAAGGCTGAGTTTGTAGTGGAGATGTATAAGATCAAGGGTTTGTCCGCAACTGGTGGAACCAATACAGGAGGTGTAGCTAGATACTCTTTAAGTTGATCAAACGCTGCCTGACACTTGTTGTCCCATCGAAATGAGACATCCTTTCAGAGCAAGTGTTGAAAGGGTTGACATTTATCTGCTAGCTGTGAGATGAAACACCTGATGGACTGCAACCTTCCCTGAAGGCTCCTTAGTGCTTTAAGGTTCTTGGGTGGAGGCATCTCCACTATAGCCTTTACTTTCGCTGGATCAACTTCGATGCCTCTACAAGATACAATGTATCCCAACAGCTTTCTTGATGTTACACCGAATACACACTTCTTTGGATTGAGTCTTACTTGGTATTTTTTGAGCCTGTCGAAGATCTGTCCTAGAACCTGTATGTGCTCTGCCCTAGAAGATTTAGCCAGTATATCATCCACATAGTCTTCCATGATGTGATGAAAGAGATCATGGAAGATCACTGTCATTACTCTCTGATAGGTTGCTCCTACATTCTTCAGACCAAATGGCATGACGCACCAACAATAATTCCCCCAAGGACAAGTAAAGGTTGTTTTGTGTTGATCTTCTTCAGCTATCCTTATCTGATTGTAGCTGGAGAATCTGTCCATGAGCGAAAGCATCTCGTGACCTGTTGTCATGTCCACTATAATGTCAATGTTTGGTAGTGGAAAGTCATCTTTAGGACATGCCTTGTTGAGATCTCTGAAATCATTACACATGCGGATGCGTCCATTGGGTTTAGACACAGGTACAATGTTTGAGACCCAATCTGAATAGTCGATTGGTCGTATAAACTTTGCATCTAACAGCTTTTGTATTTCCACCTTCACCAAGAGAGCTATCTGTGGGTGCATCTTTCTCAACTTCTGTTTGACTGGTTTCACTTTGGGATCAACTGTGAGATAATGAACTACCAGCTTAGGGTCTAGCCCTGGCATATCTGCATAGGTCCATGCAAAGTTGATGGTTCGTTGCAAGAAGAAGTTGTTAAGATTTCTGTGCTCTGTTTCAGACAATGATGCTGCTAGGAATGTGGTCTTTGGATTTTGTTCTGTGCCTAGGTTTATCTCTGTAGAATCTTCCACTAGGAGAGCTGATTTCTCTTGATACTTAGATGGTAGGGGAAGGTCAAATCCTCCATCCTCAGGTGCCACAATTGGGTTTTCACCTTTGGATACGTCCTTTGTTTTTACTATTTTGTGATCAGGAGGTGCCACAGTGTGGTTTTCACCTAGAGATCTTTCTTTATTTGCACTTTTGCGAATGGAGGACTTGGCATTCTCACCAAAATAAGCCGTGGGCTCTAGTTCCATTACAAAACCTGCTTTGTGATCTCTAAGAGGGATACCTTCCCAAAGTCCCATGAACTCAGCTAAAGCTTCGTCACTCTGAAATACATCTATAACGGGGGACCCTTGTTGGTCCCAATCGATAAGTTCAGGGTAGACAAGTGTGACATTCTGGGTGCTGGTGGTGGAAGTTAAGGAGACGGAGGATAGTGTAAAAATGGATGATTCTGCGAATAGCTTGGTCATGTGGAGGGAAGTGTCATCGGTGATATCCTCTGTAGATGTCGAATCGGCGGGAAAAGTGTCAGCTACCTCATCGAGGATATACTCGATGTCCAAGGTGCGTGGTACCTTCTTACCAAATCCTAATCCTTTCTTGTCTAGCTTCTTTGTTACCACAATGGGTTCCATAGTTCCTTGATTCTGTTTCCCAAGGCCACCTTTGCCTTTATAGCCCATGTTTTTTACTATCCTTAAGCCATTGCCATATTGCTTGACTGGTATTGTGACTAGTTCTTTCTCCTTGTAGAGCCAAGAAGAGATGTCCACAATAGTTTCTTCTTCCAATAACCGTCCATGTTGGAATTGGGTTAGGAATGTTGGGGGAGGAATAGCTGCTTTTTTGGTTACTTTGGTAATGGGTGGTTTTTTGTAAGATTTTGGAGATAGAGGCATCCGCCCTACACAACAAGATTCTCAGATATCATAAGTGCCAAAGCCTATATCTCGGATGCGAGCTGTGATTTTGGGGAGGGGTGTAGATTCACTTGTAGAGGCTTGTGTGAGAGTTTCAGGATCAACATAAAGCGGGGATTCAAGGGCTTTGTCATTTTTAGGCACTTGGTTGCAATTCTTATAGCTTCCTTGCAAGACACGGCAAAATTTAAAAGGATTAGGATCTCCTGGGATGGTGATCTCCGTACCATTGTATGGGAACTTTAGAGACTGATGGTACGTGGAGGGAACAACTTTCATTGCATGGATCCATGGGCGGCCTAGGATAATGTTCTAAGGCAGCTCAATATCAAGGACTTGACACCTAGTTTCAAGCATGACAGGGCCCAGTTGTATAGGCAAGTGAATAACACCTTCTGAACAGTGTTCTGCATCATCATACCCCTTAATTGTAATACTATGATCAGTGTTGACGTGATCCTCAGAGTATCCCAAATGCTTTAGTAACTTTAAAGAACATATGTTGAGACCAGCACCACCATCTATGAGTATACGTTTGATTTTGTGCTTATGGATGAGAACTTCAATATGCAAGGCATCATTGTGACAAGGATCATGGGAGGGGAGGTCTTTCTCAGAGAAGACCACATTGTAGGGTGAAGCAATGTTACCTACTATAGCTTGGAAATCCGTGACCGCTATGTTGTTAGGAATGGAAGACTCTTGGAGGGCTTTTTCTAGCACCACTCTATGTGCAGGTGATGACCGTAGAAGGTCCAAAATAGAGATCTGTGCTGGTGTTCTCCCGAGATGTTCGACAAGATTATAATCAAACTGAACCGGAAGCCTAGGTGTAGGTGCACGGATGGTGACATGACCTCGACGAGTAGTAATAGCACAATCTGTAGATTTGCCTTTGATTGTGAGGGTAGACACTTGACTCTCTTCAAAACGACCTACAATGGAATCAAAGGACGTGGAAGCATGATTGATACCTTTACCTCTATCCTAAGGAGGAGGTGGACCATGATGAGGGAATGGTTCCTTGTACATATCTAGATCCTTGTTCGTGTGTTGCGCTGGTGATTCATCCTCAAAAGTGATTTGATTACCATCGATGAGGTTTTGGATGAGGTGCTTAAGTTTCATGCAAGATGTGGTGCGATGCCCTTTGCTCCTATGGAACTCACAATACTCATTATCTCTATAACATGCCATTTTGTAGACAGGTTCTCCATATGGGGGAGCATCAGGTAAGGTGATGAGCCCTTTCTGCAAAGCTTGCTGTAAGACCGATTCGATGGGCACTCCTAAGGGAGTAAATTGACATCGCGGAGGGTAATCTTGTTGGGGCTGCTCTTGTTGTCATTGCTGTTGGTTTGGATAAGGCTGCCTTTGTTGCTGTTGTTGTTAAGGTGGAGCTTGACTTGGTTTGGAGAGCTGCGGCAGTGTTTGCAACATTTGGACATGTTTAGTATCCACCACCCCATCGTTAACCACATTTTTTTTCTTGTTCCAATATTTGGGCTTATCGTTCGATTGTTGATGAGAAGTGCTATCTTTCATTTCCTTAAAGATTTTGATCACACCCTTAGCAATGAGGGCCTTCTCAATATTGATCCCCTTGTATGTGATTTCATCGAAGGTTGTAGCACTAAGAATTTGCAAATGGAAACCTAACTCTTGGTTGAGGTTCTGCACAAATATACTAACAAGCTATTTCTCCGAAATCTTGAAAGGGAATTTGCTACCCATTTGTCTCCATCATTGAAGGAAAGAAATGAAAGTTTCCCCATTTTTCTATTTATTGTTGCATAGATCAGTCATGGAAATCTCATGCTCCGCGTTGTAAGAAAAATGGGTGGCAAACTTCTCTGCCAGCTCGTTGAAAGACTTGATACCCGTGGGTAAGTGTGAGAACCATTCTATAGCTTGACCTCCAAGACTGCGAGGAAAGAGACGCATAAGATACGTATCGTTATGAGAGACCTCGAAGCAAGAAAGATAGAATTCCCTAAGATGGTCTTTTGGGTCACCTTTTCCTTTGTATTTATCAAACTTGGGAATAGTGAAATTTTGAGGAAAAGGGATCATTGGTAATGACCGATCAAAAGGATAAGGACACACTTCCTCTAAAGAGAAGGTCTTTTTGGTGTGGCCAAACGTAAGATCAGATAGCTGTTGTTGCACCTCCACAATCTTTAGCTCCGTAGTTGTGGGAGGGGTTGGTAACATCTCCTGTTGTCCAAAAAGTGGTTGGTGTTGCCCATACGGAAGATTATAATGTGAGCCATGCACACTGGTGTTATAAGGGTCGTAAGATTGATTGGGAACATACGGGTTATACGATTGGTTTAGATTGGGTTGGAATTGGAGGTTTTGATTTGGCAGAGGTGGAGGTGGCGCTAGGTAAGAATGTTGGCTTTGTGATGGTTGAAGAAAAGAATTAGGTGGAGGAAAGCTGAAGTGCGTTTGATTAGATTGTGATGGCGGCACATAGCTTTGGGAAACTTGATGGTGGGCATGTTGAGAGTGGCTAGGCAATGTGTGAAAGAAGTTGAGTGAGGATGAACATTGTGGAGGAGGGACATAGGTAGAAGTGATTTGCGATGGTTGGGGTTGATTGAGGATGAGAGTAGAAGAATGTTGTGGTTGGGGTTGCTTAAGGATGAGAGTGGAAGAATGTTGTGGTTGGGGTTGCATGACTCTATTTGGTTGAGAGACATGAAGGTGTGATGATACAGGAGGTGGCATTTGTTGAGACCCTTGTTGCATGGTTACATAATTGTTCCCTAGATTGTAATTGGGGGGTAACCAAGATTCCAATTGCGATTGGGGTGGACACTTTAGGAGGTGGTTGCACATTCGACTAAGCTAAGGTGGCTTGCTTAGCTAACTCTGCTTGACGTTGGAGAGTTTCTTGTTGGTTTTGATAGATCTCCATAGGAGTCAAAAGTGGTAATATGGGCCTCTCCCTTGTTGGATTTTGAAAAAGGGGATTCCTATACTGCGAACCTTGTGTAGGTAAGGGTGTGGTCACTGTTGACATGGTTTGCACCGCTTGGATGGCATCTTGGACGCTGTTGTTCTCCTTAAGAGTGGATAAATCAAAATCTTGAGGTAACTTGGCGCCTTGCTTTGAAAGTAAGCGAAAGAAATGATCCTAGTTCTCACTAAGGATTTTATCAAAGGTAGCTATAGCTCTAGGATCTTGTATGAATTCATCAAGATCTTGCCCATCTTCTTGAGAGGATTGACCTATTTCAAAGTGTCACTCTTCTTGAGATGGGGTTTGATCTACGGTATAACCTTGAGGGACAAAATCTGGAGGTAAGCCTGTGGTATACTGAGGCGCATTTATCAAAGGGATCCTATCCTCATGAGGATTGCTTGGTTCATCCATGTGCGGCATGTTCAGAGAGCTAATTGGTTTTGCCGCAGGTGTACTAGGAGTAACCTTGGGAGTAATGTTGAGACGACCTGATTGTGGTGTGCGAGGAGGTGACTTGCGCTTCTTAGGGATAACTTGCTTGGATTTCATAGTTTGCTGTAGCCTAGTGGTTACCATGGGATATACTAGGACAAAATGTAATGCTGGGAATCTATGAGATGCTTTAAGAAAACAGATAAACTTCTGATGCACAAAGTACTGGACCAAAAGCGCTATACTGTTTGACCAGAGGCGCAGGACTGTGCGACCAAAAGCGTGCTACTGTGGACCAGAGGCGACAGACTGAGCTACCAATAGCAAGTTACTGCTATGCCAAAGGCGAGCTACAGTGACCAAAAGCGAGCTACTATTATACCAAGGGCGCTGAAGTAGAGTTTTGCCAGAGGCAGGTTACTGCTGTACCAAAGGTGATCTACTGTACTACCAAAGGCGAGCTGCTGTAACACCAAGGGCACTGAAGTAGTGTCTGATGTTTCAAAAAGGCAAAATTTGGGTAGATTGTTGCTGCTTCTGATTGGATTGGTTTGGCAAGAGAAAACACACCAAACAAGTGGTCAAAAAACAAGGGACTAACACAACAGATAGTGTATGTTCAAGGCTCCAAACAAGCCCAATGTTTCCACAGGTATAAGATAATTGCAATCAATAACAAGAACTTTTTATCCTTAGAGACAAGGTTTCATTGCAGTAGATTAGCTCACAGCTTAATACTCTGTCGATAAAAATATCATTCCATAAAGGTGTCTGATATTTAGTATCTTTGCGAGAGACGATAGGTAGGGATATCTCACCCTCCCCTTGGAAAGCTCAAGTAGGTCACAAGAGCTTTATGTCCAAGGGAATACTATCTCTTCTCAAGGGAGCCAATGGTGAGTATCTTAAGGGTTTAAATCAATTTCCCTTGCACTGATGATTACCGCAATGTTCGGAGGTAGGTCGGGTAGTCTCTATCTAAAATGGTTCTTAGTGACTTTGAGGGACCAACGCCTTACGAGCAATGCGATAAGCTACTAAAAGCTTTAACCAATCCTACTAGGAGTTTCAAACACTTCGCTCAATGTGAAAATTGTTTCCACAAAGAGCTAGTACACCTCTTTTCAGTTTGGCACCACAAGGTAAGGCTGACGTCGGTTAGGACTTGGCTTTTGCCTTATCCCTCTTATATAGCGGTTCAAAGGAAAACTCCACTTAGGGTCATCTCTTTTGGATGAAGCGCAATCCAAAAGCAGGCCCTTCTAAAGGAAGTACAGAAAAGTAAGAGCAAGCACGTCAAACAAAGGTTCAATTGTCCCGTTATAAGAAAAATAAGGTGCAACTAAACTAGGCACACACACGTTTGTAGTTGTAAATTGTCCCTTATGAAATGAAGTGTTTGGCATTCATGTCCATTGTCCTTTAGAAAATTGAGGTGTTTGTTCATGCATGTCCATTGTCCCTTAAGAAAATTAGTATGTTTCCTAAGACTTAGATTTGCAAAAATAGATTTGTTCAATTATCCTTTTAAGCATGCAATGTGTTTCTAAGACTTAGTGAGATAAATCAAGAGGTCTTCAATGCTCGTCCTGCATGAACATGTTAAAAACACCTATTGGCTCTGTGTGAGTAATAAGAAGTTGCAACAAGTGAGTTAGTTCCACCCAAAATTCACAAGTTAGCAAAAACAAATCAACTTTGACCAAAAGCGCTGCACAATCTTACCAGAAGTGACTTACTGTTTTCCAAGAGCGCTGCACCACAGACCAGAAGCGTTGCAAAATAATACTAGAAGCGTTGCAAAATAACCAGAAGCACTATACTGTGTGTCCAGAAGTGCGATATTGTTATGCCAAAAGTGATGTCGTGTATACCGGAAGCACTACAGGATACTACCCAAAGCGCTGAAAAATAACTAGAAGCGCTGTACTGTTATGCCAAATGCGTCGCGCGGTCTCAGATCATGAAAAGATTAGCTTTTGTCAAAAGGACCAGATCAACAATGGGATTTCATGTTTAATCTACTGTTCTGAGCAATAATATCTGACAGATCTGAATAGTAAAATCCAGAAAACTTAGAGAGTGTAGCAATACAATAGATTAACGCAACAACTGAAGATACCCCTAAATAAATCAGCTTAGGAAGTATCAAAAAGTAGATTTGGAAGATAAATACAACAGCTTGTCAAACAAAACCACAGATCTGAAATGAGCAAACCCTGCAAAAACCCTGAATGAAGTTAAAACCTAATTTTAACCAAAAGCGCTTAATAAGGCTACCGATCGCACTGTTCTGTGTTGCCGAAGGCGCTGCTCTGTGCTACCAGAAGCGCGGCAGTGCCCCCAAGGGCGCTGAACTGTGCCACCAGAAGCGTTCAAAGATACTGCCAAAAGCGCTGTGCAATATCGTTTGCGCTGTGCCGTACTGTGACTTTAAAAAAACACAATTTCTCAAAGAAAAAAAAGGATTAGTGGGTCCCACCGGTTGTGCCAGAATGTATATGGAGAAAAATTGATTAAATTAAAATTAATTAAATCAAAGAACCCAATAACATAAAGAAAACAAATTTAAATAAAAGCCAATGACAAATAATCAATGAAATAAAGACTTTTACCAAAATCTGTATTGTTTCCTTTGGATTGAATGTGGATTGCTCAATGAAGTTGCAAAGCCATAGCTGCAACAAGCAAGTAGTGTGCTCAATATGCTCAAAGATCAATGTCAAAAGATCGTGAGAGTGCTCAATTGACGCGTTGTGTATGCTCAAAGCTCTGTTAAGTATGCCTGAGAATAAAATCGAAGAGAGAGAGGTAATGAAGGAGATGAGGGGGGTTTATATAGATTTCAATGAAGATTGATCAACGGTCCAGATAATTCAGAAGAATCAATGGAGGAGAACAGTTGAGGAATGTGCAATGAATGAGAAGAAGACATGTGTCTTGCTTTCTTTTGCATGAGAGGAGTTATCAAGAATAGAAGAATGAGTTAAAGCAATTAACAGAATGTAATGATCAGTTAAGTGATTTAAAACAAGAAGAAGGGATTTGCATGAGAAAAGAAGATATTTTGCTTTATTAAATATAGAAAGCTTGAGTTATATTAGAGATAACTCAAATTTAGAAGAAAAAGTAATTTAAATAAATAATTGATTTATTTAAATTTAGAGAAGATACTTTGGAAGAAACAATTAAATAATTAGAATTATTTAATTTAGAAGATTTGAAAGCAAATTAAATAAATAAATTTATTTAATTGTTTGTGCATGATTTTGGAAAAACGATTTTGATTTAACTAAATAATTAAGAATTATTTAATTATAGATAAGAGGGAATTTGTTGAATTAATTAAATAATTGGATTTATATTTAATTAATGTGGATGTGAATTTTGGAAGGTGACAATGATCTAATTAAATAATTAAAATTATTTAATTGTGGAAGAATAACAGAGGAATTTAATTTAATTAATTAAATAAAGAGAATTTATTTAATTAATGTTGAATTTAGGAGATTTAGAAGAATTTGGTGAAATTAATTAAATAATTAGATTATTTAATTAACGTTGAAATGCAGGTGATTAAACAGATTTATGAAATGCCAGTGATTCGACGACATGGTCATTTTAGAGTGTCTACAAGGAAAATGAAGGAATTAACAATCAAAATGTGCACGAACTTGCCTTAGAATATGCAAGGCTTGAAACTGAAGTTAGAAGAAAAATCCCTTTCACAGCATATTGTGAGGTAGCAATGAAGAATGATCATAGGGGTAGAAACAATCGCCCAAATAAAGATATACGAAGTAAAATAGGAAAACTATCCATCCCTAACTTTGATGGGTCAGGAAAAATTACAGCCCAAGCATGGATACAAAAACTAGAAACATACCTAACTCTTTGTCCCATGACCAAAAAAGATACCATTACATTTGCCACACTACATCTAGAAGGAGGGGCGCATGATTGGTGGCATCATGGTAAAATTACCCAAGATCACAAAAATATCAAGTCTTATGAGGTCTTCAAGAAAAGACTCATTGAAAGATTTGACCAAACCCATCCCCAAAAATACTTCAAGGAGCTAACCAGAATAAGGCAAAAAGGGACCCTTGACGAATATATTACCAAATTCCAAAGACTAGCAATCATGGTCCTGGGAATATTCGAGGAAAGACTCACCTACCTTTTTATAGAAGGATTGTCAAATGCTATTCATGGTTTAGTAAGCGCCCTAGATCCCTCCACACTCCAAGAGGCAATCCTTAAAGCCACTAGGCTTGACCGTACTCAATCAAATGAAGGAAAATCCTCACAAAAAGACAACATCAAAAGATAGATATTCCCATGGAAAGAGCAAACAAAGAGAACCATTCCTTTCCCAAGAGACCCAAGGAGAGCTCCGAAGGAAAGGACTATGCTACGATTGCTAGGAAAGATGGGAACCTGGTCATAGATGTAAGCAAAGGGAAGAACAAGGCAAAGAGATGTGTTTTAGATGCAATGATCCATGGCAACTAGGTCACAAATGTAATGCAAGGAATCTTAAAAGGAAGAACTTATGTTACAAATGCAATGAGAAATGGGAACTAGGACATAAATGTGGAAAAGGAAGTCAAGTACACCATATAGAAGTCCTATCCAATGAAGAAATACGGGAAGGAAATGAAGGAACTTCAAGAAAAAAATGAACGAAAGTTAATTCTAGAACCAAGTACGTTCTTCTACATGCGGATAAGAAGTTGAGAAATGAAATCATTTCTAAGCTAAATAGATAACGCAACATGGGAAACTCTTGATCATCCCAATCTGAGATTGCTTGAGGACAAGCAATTTTGAGTGGGGAGGGCTGTCATGTCCCTATAATTAAATCAATTATGTATTATTCACTTGAATCTATTTATAAATCATAAATTGAATATATTATAAATTGAATATATTCAAATTAAAATAAGATAAAAATAATTATATTTGGCTTAAATAGAAAATAATTAATTTATATTACAAATCAAATATATTTAAATATATTTGAATTAAATATTATATAAATTAGATCTATTTTTATATACATAAATATTTATTTTAAATTAAATATACTTAAATAAAATATTGTTAAATATAATATTATAAACCAAGTATATATATAATGCAATTAGAATTTGTAATAAGACAAAATTTTGATAGCATATAAGACAAAAGATAAATAAAAAGTTAGATTATTATATTTAGTAAGGTAGGAATTAGTAAAGATAGTAACTAATGAAGAGGCAGAGATTAATCACCAAAGGCTGCTATTTAGGAGGAGTTGTCTCTTTGAAAAAGGTTGTGTCTATTGGATCTTGGAAGATATATAATTGTTTTGTGATTAGCAAAAGAAGGATATATTCTAAGTTTGAAATATATGCATTTCTGATATATTCAGATCTACTCTTGTCTATATGGAAAAAAGATAAGTTTAAGAAGATTAATCAGATTCACACCTACAGATCCACCATTGAAATACATAATAGAAAGCATCAAGCAAGAAGTATTTTAGCATTGGAAAAATATTCAACATCAAGCAAGCAATATTTAGTATTGGAAAAATACACAGCAGGAGCAAGCAATAAAGGCAGTAATGTATGTATATAACAGCAGTGGTATACATAATTAAAAAGGTAATAGTAGAATGGTAATGTAAGCTACCCCTTTGAATAATTGTAGTTATGCTTATTTAATGAATATAGAAATGAATAAATATGTTCAAATGCAATTATAATTATATCAATTAAAATCATTGATAATTGATGCCAATACTATTGATCTTATGGATAATAATAATTTGATTTTGGCAATGATTGGTTAAGGAAGGTTGAGGCAGGGTTGCAAGGAGGGGGAACGGAAAATGATCCCTCACTAGGCACGCCACCTCATGATGATGGTTAAGGACCATCAATTGAGGACCACATGAGGCCAACAGAGGATAAGGTCTTGTTGTTGGGCCTAGGGTGGAGGATCTAGAACACCCTATTGCAACCTCCCGAACTATCCTCACTTGAATCAATTGTTGAATTAAATAAAAGGAGGATCTTCAATCATAAGAGGAAAGGATGGTGTGATGGAGGGGAACGGCGTAAAGCCCTCAGTAGGTACGCCACCTCATGATGATGGTTAAGGACCACATGAGGCCAATGGAGAACAAGGTCTTGCCATTGGGCCTAGGGTGGAGGAAACTTGGGACACCTCATCACGTTCCACTCCCCCACTCTTTATGGTTAAACCCACATAGTCATAGAGACTTGTTACATTGCTATATATGATCTTCTTTTGTTGTTTATACTTTAGTATTTTGTGTATTCATGTGTATACTTGGTGACCTTAGGATGGTGGACGGGTCCACGGTGTAGTATGGGATGCACTGAATCCCCTTTCCAATTGTTCGATGGTATACTTACATGTATTAATGCAACTTACATGTATTCATTTGTGATTTATGTGTATTTAAGTGCATTCAGGTGTATACCTTGTGGATTATGTGTATTTGAGTGTATACTCTATGTATTCAAGTGTATACTTCATAAGGCTAATGTAATATTATAAGTGTTTTATAACTTGTTTGCAGGAATTAAATCAAACCAAGGTACTCCCTAAACCTTTGTTTGCTTGAAAATTGATAATTTAGGGTAAAATTAGTATTGTTCCTAAAAGGGACATTACAGAGAATGCCTAAAGTTCACAATGATCATCTTGTTTACAAATGAATGCCTAAACATGCTTTTATATGCAACTACAAACACTCCCGCCAAGATTTTCATAATTCAAACTTTTCGTGTTGGTATAGGACCCAAATAATGGTCATAAACTAACACCCAAAAATTGGGACTGCCCCAAAATAGGGTAGGACAAGGGCATGGGTGCCCAAGTCCTCCCCCTATTTTGGGTAGGGTTAAGCTCAAGGGGTCCTCTGGTGCAGGAGCACCTTCTCTATGGTGCAGGAGTCATGTTTTGTTTTGTTTTCAATAAGGCTTTTTAAGCCCCATCATGTTTGTAATAAGGCTTTTAGGTCAATTTGGTCACTAGACCTATGTAGACCTTGTTTGGTCAAGTTTGATGTAATCACACAATGAAAACATGTAGTTTTCTTGTGTTAAGAGAAACCCAATGACTAACTAACTTTCAAAATCAGTTTGTACGGTTGGGAGGAATGTAAACTACTGTCTCAAGCCTCTATAGGTGAAGAAGAAGGATGTAATGTTAGAGGAGAAGCATGCATGAATGAATGAAGATCTAGATTTTGGGTGTGTTGAAACATTGTTCTTTTTGAGTATTTTTCTATAACAGTCATTCTGTACGGTTAGTTGATCATCTGAAACTAATTGGAGATGTTCAGACATTGAAGTAGTTTTCATTTGATAGTAGTCTGGTGTCTTAAAGTGTCATAGTCAGTGAGAAATCATTCTTTTTGCAGAGACTAGTCTGAAAACCTAGAAACTAGGGTTTGGTGAATAAATGGACTGTTATTCCTCTGTCCACTGAAAGCAAGATTCTCATGTTTAGTGTGATGGAGGAATACGGTGTGCATTTTGTGTTTTCTATGGTTTTGGATCAAACACCTAAGGATCCAAGGAGTTTGGCATGAGTTGGCTAGGCATCTCTATGTGACTAGTCATTGAAAAGTGCTTTGAGTGGAGTGACCAAATTGATGGTTGATCTAGTGTTTGCAGAGGATTGTAGACCCTTTCTATTCTGTCGAGTTTTGTTTCTATTTCTAGTTTGGTGTCTGTGTAATTGCAAAGGAGCAAGGGTTGCCATCGGCGTAACACAACCCTCGAAGAAACATACTTCGGTGTAAGTTTTGTAGCGGTTCGCCGAATGTACATTGCGAATACATATCACAAATGTATGTTGAGAATGTATATCATTGAATGTATATTGTGAATGCATATCACAAATGTATGTTGAGAAAGCATATTGAGAATGTATCTCAAGAAAGCATATTGAGAATGTATCTTGAGAATATAAGTTGAGAATATACATTTCATCAGATACAAAAGGTGACCGGTTGTAATGGTGAAATAATGGTAAAGAAACATTAGTTCACCAATTATAACAAGTCAAGCAAAGCCTATACATGTTGGTATATCAGCATATCGGGAAGACACACAAAGTGCTCACCAATGATCGAAGTCTTACTGACAAAGTCATGACTAACCACCATGGTTATGGCGAGTGGAAGCTTAACCGCTAATGGGTATTGACAAGAAGTTTGAAGACATCACTGAGAGAGGAAGCATTTCTAAAGACAGAGTGGAGTTGACTGTTGAGGAGAGTTAAGAGATCGGCCAGAGAAATAGTAAGGTGGCCGACGGGGACTGTCTAGCCAATGAGAATAGATCACTGAGACATAAGATAGTCTCACACCGATAAGTTTGTGACAAGTTATTCGTTCCCTCTATGTACTCTACATCATATTGGTATCAGAGCCAATATTTGAATTGAAGCAATGTATGTCAGACACGGAGATAGAAACTGAGGCTAGCACAATGCCTCCCAAGTCTATGAGTAAAGAAGCCATCAAGAAGATGGTAGAGGAGATGCTTGAAGTAAGGTTGAAAGAAGAGAGGCCCAACGGTAAAAGTAAAGAGGATGGAATTGCTTTTGATGTAGAAGAAGAAGAAGAGGCAGAGGAGAGTCCTCAAGGACAAGATATGTCTGCAGACCAAAAGGCATTCTTGAATGCACTCAAAGGTGCTCATGGAGATAGTGGTGATCCAAAGATGGATGTTCCTACATTCAATGGGAAACTAGTTGGAGATGCCCTCATGGATTGGATTGAAGCCATGTGTAACTATTTTGACTTCAAGGAGTATAGTGACAGCAAGAAAGTCAAGTTTGTTAAGACAAGATTGAGAGGTTCTGCCTTAGTTTGGTGGAACTATATGCAAGGTGAAAGAGAGAAAGTTGGAAAGAATCCTATCACCAAATGGAGTAGAATGGTTGCCATGCTAAGAGTTCATGCCATTTGATTATGAGTTGCAGACCATTAGGAAGTTTAATCATCTCAGACAAAGGCTATGGATGTGGCTACATATACTAAAGAATTTCATAGGTTGAGCATGAGAGCCAATCACAAGGAGGAGGAGAAAGAGATGGTAGCCAGATATCTCGATGGTTTGAGGTATAACACACAAGATGAATTCAGTATGGTGGTTCCTAAAACAGTGGATGAGTGTTTTCTATTAGCCTCTAGGGCTGAGGAGAAGTTGAAAATAAAGAGTGATCAAAACACTAGAGGAAGAGGTGGCAGAAATAATAGGGGAAGAGGTAGTTTTGGTAGAGGACAGTCAAGTAGAAATGAAAATTCAAGTCAACAAGAGTCTCATCCTGATGTAAAACATAGAGGTGGTGGTTTCAGAGGTTGGAGAAGACCAAATGGTAGAGGTAGAGGAGGTGGTGGTGCAGGTAGAGGACCTAGAGTTTTCACTGGTAGATGCTATGGCTGCAATCAAGTAGGCCATACTATGAGCAAACGCCCTAAGAAGGTAACTAGTTCCCATGATGGTGGAAGAAGGAATCAGTTGTTGAAAGATGAGGATTGCCAAAGTGTGAATTCACCCATTGGTAGTGCTGCACCAGTCCTTGAAGGAGAGAACATGATGATTAAGAGAACCTAGATGGAGATGCCCTCATGGATTGGATTGAAGCCATGTGTAACTATTTTGACTTCAAGGAGTATAGTGACAGCAAGAAAGTCAAGTTTGCTAAGACAAGATTAAGAGGTTCTGCCCTAGTTTGGTGGAACTATATGCAAGGTGAAAGAGAGAAAGTTGGAAAGAATCCTATCACCAAATGGAGTAGAATGGTTGCCATGCTAAGAGTTCATGCCATTTGATTATGCGTTGCAGACCATTAGGAAGTTTAATCATCTCAGACAAAAGGATATGGATGTGGCTACACATACTAAAGAATTTCATAGGTTGAGCATGAGAGCCAATCACAAGGAGGAGGAGAAAGAGATGGTAGCCAGATATCTCGATGGTTTGAGGTATATCATACAAGATGAATTCAGTATGGTGGTTCCTAAAACAGTGGATGAGTGTTTTCTATTAGCCTCTAGGGCTGAGGAGAAGTTGAAAAGTGATCAAAACACCAGAGGAAGAGGTGGCAGAAATAATAGGGGAAGAGGCAGTTTTGGTAGAGGACAGTCAAGTAGAAATGAAAATTCAAGTCAACAAGTGTCTCATCCTGATGTAAAACATAGAGGTGGTGGTTTTAGAGGTTGGAGAAGACCAAATGGTAGAGGTAGAGGAGGTGGTGGTGCAGGCAGAGGACCCAGAGTTTTCACTGGTAGATGCTATGGCTGCAATCAAGTAGGCCATACTACGAGCAAACGCCCTGAGAAGGCAACTAGTTCCCATGATGGTGGAAGAAGGAATCAGTTGTTGAAAGATGAGGATTGCCAAAGTGTGAATTCACCCATTGGTAGTGCTGCACCAGTCCTTGAAGGAGAGAACATGATGATTAAGAGAACCTAGATGGAGATGCCCTCATGGATTGGATTGAAGCCATGTGTAACTATTTTGACTTCAAGGAGTATAGTGATAGCAAGAAAGTCAAGTTTTCTAAGACAAGATTGAGAGGTTCTGCCCTAGTTTGGTGGAACTATATGCAAGGTGAAAGAGAAAAAGTTGGAAAGAATCCTATCACTAAATGGAGTAGAATGGTTGCCATGCTAAGAGTTCATGCCATTTGATTATGAGTTGCAGACTATTAGGAAGTTTAATCATCTCAGACAAAAGGATATGGATGTGGCTACATATACTAAAGAATTTCATAGGTTGAGCATGAGAGCCAATCACAAGGAGGAGGAGAAAGAGATGGTAGCCAGATATCTCAATGGTTTGAGGTATAACATACAAGATGAATTCAGTATGGTGGTTCCTAAAATAGTGGATGAGTGTTTTCTATTAGCCTCTAGGGCTGAGGAGAAGTTGAAAATAAAGAGTGATCAAAACACCAGAGGAAGAGGTGGCAGAAATAATAGGGGAAGAGGCAGTTTTGGTAGAGGACAGTCAAGTAGAAATGAAAATTCAAGTCAACAAGAGTCTCATCCTAATGTAAAACATAGAGGTGGTGGTTTCAGAGGTTAGAGAAGACCAAATGGTAGAGGTAGAGGAGGTGGTGGTGCAGGCAGAGGACCCAGAGTTTTCACTGGTAGATGCTATGGCTGCAATCAAGTAGGCCATACTACGAGCAAACACCCTGAGAAGGCAACTAGTTCCCATGATGGTGGAAGAAGGAATCAGTTGTTGAAAGATGAGGATTGCCAAAGTGTGAATTCACCCATTGGTAGTGCTGCACCAGTCCTTGAAGGAGAGAACATGATGATTAAGAGAACCTAGATGGAGATGCCCTCATGGATTGGATTGAAGCCATGTGTAACTATTTTGACTTCAAGGAGTATAGTGACAGCAAGAAAGTCAAGTTTGCTAAGACAAGATTGAGAGGTTCTGCCCTAGTTTGGTGGAACTATATGCAAGGTGAAAGAGAGAAAGTTGGAAAGAATCCTATCACCAAATGGAGTAGAATGGTTGCCATGCTAAGAGTTCATGCCATTTGATTATGAGTTGCAGACCATTAGGAAGTTTAATCATCTCAGACAAAAGGATATGGATGTGGCTACATATACTAAAGAATTTCATAGGTTGAGCATGAGAGCCAATCACAAGGAGGAGGAGAAAGAGATGGTAGCCAGATATTTTGATGGTTTGAGGTATAACATACAAGATGAATTCAGTATGGTGGTTCCTAAAATAGTGGATGAGTGTTTTCTATTAGCCTCTAGGGCTGAGGAGAAGTTGAAAATAAAGAGTGATCAAAACACCAGAGGAAGAGGTGGCAGAAATAATAGGGGAAGAGGCAATTTTGGTAGAGGACAGTCAAGTAGAAATGAAAATTCAAGTCAACAAGAGTCTCATCCTGATGTAAAACATAGAGGTGGTGTTTTCAGAGGTTGGAGAAGACCAAATGGTAGAGGTAGAGGAGGTGGTGGTGCAGGTAGAGGACCCAGAGTTTTCACTGGTAGATGCTATGGCTGCAATCAAGTAGGCCATACTACGAGCAAACGCCCTGAGAAGGCAACTAGTTCCCGTGATGGTGGAAGAAGGAATCAGTTGTTGAAAGATGAGGATTGCCAAAGTGTGAATTCACCCATTGGTAGTGCTGCACCAGTCCTTGAAGGAGAGAACATGATGATCAAGAGAACCTTGATGAAGATGCCATTGAAGCAAGAGCCCCCACAAAGGAAGACTCTCTTCAGAACCCAAGGTCTAGCATATGGTAAGCTTTGTAAAATCATTGTTGATTCAGGTTCTACTAAGAATGTAGTGTCTACTGAAATGGTAGAGAAATGTAAGTTGAAAAGGCTGCCCCATGTTAGTCCTCATAAGATCTCTTAGTTGAATAAGAATCAAAATTACATGATAGAAGAACAAACTTGGGTTGAGTTTGAGATAGGTGATTATAAGGACAAGGTACTATGTGAGATTATTCCTATGGATGCTTGTCACCTTCTTCTTGGATGTCCATGGCAGTATGATGTGAAGGCACAACATGATGGTGAGAAGAACACATACCTCATCACCAAGAATGGAAGGAAGTTTAGGATGGATCCTATGCAAGAGCAGATTGGAGAGAAGAGCAATGACACCAATGTCATGATGGTTAGTGGCAAAGAGTTATTACACATCATGAAGGAGAAGGATACCCAAGGGTATGCATTGGTAATGAAGCCTAAAGATGAATCCAGTCAGCAAGACAAAAAGCAGAAAGAGATTCCACTAGAAGTGCAACAATTGTTGGATAAGTACCAATATCTTGTGGTAGAGGATACTCCTAACTCCTTACCACCCATGAGAGATATAAGTCATCAAATTGACTTGATCCCAGGTGCCACATTGCCCAATAAGGCTGCCTATAAATTTACACCATAGCAAAATGAAGAGGTGAGTAGAAAAATTCAAGAACTCTTAGAGAAAGGATTGATTAGAAAGAGTCTTAGTCCATGTGCAGTCCCTAGTGTACTTGCTCCAAAGAAAGATGGGAAATGGAGACTATGTACGGATTCAAGGGCCATAAATAAGATCACAATAAGGTATAGATTCCCTATGCCAAGGATTGAGGATCTTTTGGACTATCTTGGAGGGTCATGTTATTATTCAAAGATTGATTTGAAATCTGGTTATCATCAAATCAGAATTAGGCAGGAAGCTGAATGGAAGACTACCTTCAAGACAAATGAAGGTCTCTATGAGTGGCTTGTCATGCCATTCAACCTTAGCAATACCCCAAGTACATTCATGCATTTGATGAATGAGGTACTTGTTGAATTCATTGGCAAATTTGTAATTGTTTATCTTGATGACATACTTATTTTCAGCAGGACAAAGAAAGAACATGTGAAGCATCTTGGACAAGTGATGAAGAAGTTGCATGAGAGTAAGTTGATGATCAACTTGGATAAGTCTGATTTCATGAAAATTGAACTTGTGTATCTTGGTTTTGTGATTTCTAATGGTTGTTTGAAGATGGACCCCACAAAGGTCGAGGCCATTCTCAGTTGGCCTACTCCTAAGACAGTGAGAGATGTTAGAAGCTTTCAGAGCTTGGCAACTTTTTATAAGAAGTTCATTAGAGGATTCAGTCACATAAGTGCTCCTATTCTTAACACCATCAAGGGTGGCATAAAGTGCAAATTTCAATGGACAAAGCAAGTAGATGACAATTTTGAATTGTTAAAGAAGAAAGTGGGTGAATTACCTACATTGGTGCTCCCAGATTTTGACAAAGTTTTTGTAGTGGAATGTGATGCAAGTTAGCAAGAAATAGGTGCTGTTCTCAGTCAAGATAGACATCCAGTGGCATTTTTTTCAGAGAATTTGAAGGAGGCTAAACAAAGGTATTCTACCTATGACCTAGAGCTTTATGCAATGGTGCAAGCTCTCAAAAAGTGGAGACACTATTTGCTGCCCAAAGAATTCATTGTTTTTACTAATAACCATGCTCTTATCTTTCTAAATAGTCAAGAAAAGTTGAATCATAGGCATGTTAAGTGGATGGAACAATTGCAGCCCTAAACCTTCACTATTAATCATAAAAAAGGTGTTGCCAACAAAGTGGCTGATGCTTTAAGTAGAAGGATGCTTGTCATACATTAAGTACAGATGGAAAGAATGGACATAGACTGTCTGAAGGAGTTATACAAGGAGGATGCAGATTTCAAGGTTGCTTATGAAGTTTGTACTAGTTTGGCTAACACTTTTCATGGTGAATATTCAGATTTTGTGTTGCAGGAAGGTCTCTTATTCAAAGGCAATTTACTATGTGTCCCTAAGTGTTCCATGAGGGATAACATCATCAAAGAGAAGCACAATGGAACTTTAGGAGGACACTTTGGGTTGGACAAGAATTTGGAACAAGTCACTAGATTCTACTATTGGCCAAAAGTACAGTCGGATGGAAGGAGATATGTTGCAAGTTGTACCATATGTCAAAAGGCCAAAGGTATGTCTTCTAATGCTGGTTTGTACCAACCCCTTCCTATTCCCACTAGGCCTTGGGAGAGCATTAGTATGGATTTTGTACTTGGTCTTCCTAAGACAGTAAGGGGTGTGGATAGTGTTTTTGTCATTGCGGATAGATTTAGTAAGATGGCTCATTTTGTGCCATGCAAATGCACAAATGATGCATCTCACATTGCTGGTCTCTTTTTCAGAGAAGTGGTTAGAATCCATGGTTTGCCCCTTTCAATTGTCACTGATAGAGACTCCAAGTTTGTTGGTCATTTTTGGAGGACCTTATGGAGAAAATTGGAAACACAATTGTCTTTCTCATCAACCTACCATCCCCAAACTGATGGTCAGACTGAGGTTGTTAATAGGTCCTTAGGAAACCTTCTAAGATGCCTTACCAAATAGCATGGGTTGGCGTGGGACTTGGTGATCAGTCAAGCTGAGTATGCTTACAATGATTCAGTGAATAGAAGCACTGGGAAGAGTCCATTTGCAATTATTTATGGTTTCCATCCAAGAGGACCACATGAACTCAAAGACTTACAAGGTTGGGATAAGAGGAGTGTTCTAGGAGAAGATTTTTCTACCACCATGAAGGCAGTTCATGATCAAGTTAAAGTTTAGTTGGAAAAGACAGTCTCCAAATACAACGATAGAGCAGATCTCAAAAGGAGAGATATACAGTTCAAGGTGGGAGATTTGGTGATGGCCTATCTAAGGAAGGAAAGGCTACCTAAAGGATAGCCAACCAAACTTCTGATGAAGAAAATAGGACCGTGCAAGGTAGTGCATAAGTTTGGTCCAAATGCTTATGAAATAGAACTGCCATCCGGTCTTGGTATTTCTCCCATATTCAATGTTTCAGACCTATTTCCATATAGACCTCCATTGAATGCTGAAGATGGATCAGATGCTGTGATTACAGATGACGATTGGGTCAGAGATCTACCTCCAAGTAAGCCTTTATAGTTGGAATCCATCTTAGATTCCAAGGTTGTCAAAAAGACAAGGAAGGGTGTGTACAAGGAGTACTTGGTCAAGTGGCAGGATCTTCCTAATTCAGAAGCTACATGGATGAGTGAGGCAAACATTTTGAAGCATGGGAAGGCACTCCAATAGTTAGAAACTCAAGGGACTTGAGTTTTTCCTGCAGTGGGAGTATGGTGCAGGAGCACCTTATCTATGGTGCAGGAGTCATGTTTTGTTTTGTTTTCAATAAGGCTTTTTAAGCTCCATCATGTTTGTAATAAGGTTTTTAGGTCAATTTGGTCACTAGACCTATGTAGACCATGTTTGGTCAAGTTTGATGTAATCACACAATGAAAACATGTAGTTTTCTTGTGTTAAGAGAAACCCAATGGCTAACTGACTTTCAAAATTAGTTTGTATGGTTGGGAGGAATGTAAACTATTGTCTCAAGCCTCTGTAGGTGAAGAATCAGGATGTAATGACAGAGGAGAAGCATGCATGAATGAATGAAGATCTAGATTTTGGGTGTGTTGAAACATTGTTCTTTTTGAGTATTTTACTCTAACAGTCATTCTGTATGGTTAGTTGATCATCTGAAACTAATTGGAGATGTTCAAACATTGAAGTAGTTTTCATTTGATAGTAGTCCTGTGTCTTAAAGTGTCATAGTCAGTGAGAAATCATTCTTTTTGCAGAGACTGGTATGAAAACCTAGAAACTAGGGTTTGGTGAATAAATGGACTATTATTCCTCTGTCCACTGAAAGCAAGATTCTCATGTTCAGTGTGATGGAGGAATATAATGTACATTTTGTGTTTTCTATGGTTTTGGATCAAACACCCAAGGATCTAAGGAGTTTGGCGTGAGTTGGCTAGGCATCTCTATGTGGCTAGTCATTGAAAAGTGCTGTGAGTGGAGTGACCAAATTGATGGTTGATCTAGTGTTTAAGAGGATTGTAGACCCTTTTTGTTCTATCAAGTTTTGTTTCTATTTCTGGATTGGTGTCTGTGTAGTTGCAAAGGAGCAGGGGTTGCCATCGGCGTAACACAACCCTTGAAGAAACATACTTCGGTGTAAGTTTTGTAGCGGTTCACCGAATGTATATTTCAAATACATATCACAAATGTATGTTGAGAATGTATATCACCGAATGTATATTGTGAATGCATATCACAAATGTATGTTGAGAAAGCATATTGAGAATGTAGCATATTGAGAATGTATCTCGAGAAAGCATATTGAGAATGTATCTTGAGAATGTATGTTGAGAATATACATTTTGTCGAATACAAAAGGTGACCAATCGTAACAATGAAATAAGGGTAAAGAAACATTAGTTCACTGGTTATAACAAGTCAAGCAAAGCATATACAAGTTGGTATATCGGCGTATCGGGAAGACACACAAAGTGCTCACCGATGATCAAAGTCTTACCGACAAAGTCATGACTAACCACCACGGTTAAGGTGAGTGGAAGCTTAATCGCTAATGGGTATCGGTAGGAAGTTTGAAGATGTCGCCGAGAGAGGAAGTATTTCCGAAGACAGAGTGGAGTTGACTATCGGGGAGAGTTGAGAGATCGGCCAAAGAAATAGTAAGGTGGCCGACGGGGTTTGTCCAGCTGATGAGAATAGATCACTGAGACGTAAGATGGTCTCACATCGATAAGTTCATGACAAGTTGTTCATTCCCTCTGTGCGCTTTGCATCATCCTCCTAGGTCCCATTTTTCATGTTACCTAGGGCTCATTCCATCAGGGTGCCAAATTATGAAATAAGATGTCTTAAATACATACAAAAGACCCGAGAGCTAACCTTAAGAGGGAAAATCCCCCAAGGGGACATTTTCTGAGGTTTCACTTTCTATATTTATCATCCCTCTACCTCTCAATCTCTCTCTGTAAACTTGAGCAACCCTAAATAATGCCCCTAAACCCTAAACCTCTCTCTCTCTCACTCACTCCCTAACTTCCTCTCTCCCTCTCTCCCTCTCTCCCTCCCTCTCTCTTGATGTATCTCTCCCTCTCTCTGAGAGGGAGAAAGAGATAGAGGGAGAAAGTGATATATAGGGAGAGAGATAGAAAGAGAGTCATAGTTTTTGTTTTTCTATTTCCTTCATCGATAAGGGAGAGGGAGAGATAGGGAAATAGAGGAATGATAGGGGAGAAGGAGGTCAGAGATATGGAGATAGCGAGAGATAGATAGACCTAGAAAGAGAGGATAGAGAAGAAAAAGGGGAGAGATAGGGTGATAGAGAGCATGAGTGAGATGTCTAGAGAGATAGGGAGATAGAGATTTGGGGTTGCTCAAGTTTAGGGTTTATGGGTTACAATTTAGGGGCATTATTTAGGGTTTAGGGGTTTAGAGAGAGAGAGAGAGATTGCTTTTGACGTGCAACCCTAAACCCAAGAAACCCTAAGTTCCCCTAAATCTGAAATAATGCCCCTAAACCCTAAACCCGAGCAACCCTAAGCCTCTAAACCCTAAATAATTCCCCTAAACCCTAACCCTAAATCTAAAAAACCCTAAATCTCTATCTCTCTATCTTTATCATCCCTCTACCTCTCAATCTCTCTCCCTAAACTTGAGCAACCCTAAATAATGCACCTAAACCCTAAACATCTCTCTCTCTAAACCCTAAACCCAAGCAACCCTAAACCTTTATCTCCCTATCTTTCCCTGATCTCCCTATCTCTATCATCCCCCTACCTCTCAATCTCTCTACCTATGTCTTTGGCCATGTCCATCTCTCTCTATCTCCCTATCTCTCCCATCAGTCTCCTCTAGATATCTCCCTATCAGTCCTCTCTCCCTAAACCCTAAACCTCTAAACCTTAACATCCAAATAATGCCCCTAATCTCTAGATTGAGAGGTAGAGCGATGATAGAGATAGGGAGATAAGGGAGAGATAGGGAGATATAGTTTTAGGGTTTCTTTGGTTTAGGGTTTAGGTGTTTGGGGGTTTAGGGTTGCTCAAGTTTAGGGTTTAGTGTTTAGAGATTGGGGCATTATTTGGATGTTAAGGTTTGGAGGTTTAGGGTTTAGGGAGATAGGACTGATAGTGAAATATAGAGGAGACTGAGGGGAGAGATAGGGAGATAGAGAATGATGGATATGGCCAAAGACATAGGCAAAGAGATTGAGAGGTTTTAGGGTTTAGGGTGTTTAGGGTTGCTTGGGTTTAGGGTTTAGGGTTGCATATCAAAAGTAGTCTCTCTCTCTCTAAACCCCTAAACCCTAAATAATGCCCCTAAATCGTAACCCCTAAGCCCTATAATCTAAACCTGAGAAACCCCAAACCCCAAACCTCTATCTCCCTATCTCTCTAGACATCTCACTCACTCTCTATCACCCTAGATCTCTCCCCTCTTTCTCCTCTATCTCTCCCTATCTGTTTGCTCTCTCTCTACCTATCTATCTCTCGCTATCTCGCTATCTCTTACCTCCTCCCTTATCATTCCTCTATTTCCCTATCTCTCCCTCTCCTTTATCGATGAAGGAAATGAAAAAAAAACTATGACTCTTTTTCTATCTCTCTTTCTCTCTCTCTCCCTATATATAACTTTCTCCCTATCTCTCTCCCTCAGAGAGAGAGAGAGAGTTGTTTTAGCTCACCATAATGCGAGTGCATTATAACGCGCTCGCATTATGGTGAGCTTGCTTTGATGTCTTTTTACTAGTTTTTAGCAAAATTTGGAGATAATCTAGAGCATGCTCCCCATTAGGATGACACTTTTTTTAATGAAAACTAAAAAAACTACCACCATAATCTTTAGCTCTCTGTTATTTATCTAACCGTATATTTTTTTCACATTTCGAGTAGGTTAGGGGTTTCATCTTGAATTTCTTTTGTTAGTGTGTCCATTTTTTGTCAAAAACCACTGTCTAGTATTTTTGACTTGTTTTTTTAATCGTTCATCAAAATTTGAAATAAGTTACATTTTTAGAAACTAGACTCCATTCTACACGCATTAATTTTTTTTTGATTTTTGATTAATTTTCAAAAATTTTAGAGGGGAGCACACTCAAATTTCTATTTTTTAGGATGTGTCCACTTTGAAAATTACTAAAAAATCAATTATTCATGAAAAAATTATCAAAAAAATCAGGGATAAACTACACGGTGTTAGCTAATTTCTCACTAGAGCGATTATTGAAATACTAAAAAAAAGTTAACATTTTAGGGAGAGCACACCTGATGATATGTTATGTTTTAAAAAAAATAGGACCAATTTGTGTGCTCCCCCTTTTGAACCCCTTAATCTCAACCAATTTTGGAGAAAATTAGTAGTTTAGAAACTAGATTCGGAGCACGACTCTTATTTTTGTTCCATCTTCAAATTTTGAGTGTAACTATCTTCAATTTCTCATTGAACATCAATGTTGCCTGATTTCAGAAAAAAGTGGCATCTTAGGACCCCATTTTGGTCCCTCATCTTTGTGCAATTACCTATAGTGTGTGTCTGAAATCCTGATGGATGCACTGATTGAAAAACATCCATAACTTTCAAACCGTTTCACCTTTTTGAGATCCGAAAGCTGCATTACACTCTATGCTTTTTTGGCTATATGTTAAAAAAAGAATTTTTGATTTTTAATTTTTTTGATCGAGTTAGGTTGGATGGAAAATTACTTTTTAGTTTTTAAAAAAAGTCATAGTAAAAAAACATAACTAATTATTTTATTGGAAAAAAAATTTCAAAAAAATATGCGTCACATCCGGGCATGAGTCCTCTACTTATTTTGAAAGTTTTAAAAAAAATGTATTTTTTTTTCTCATAGTTAGGTTGGCTGGAATGACACCCACTTTTTATTTTTTTGTGAAAAATTTAATAGCTGTACATTGAAATATTCATTTTTCACTAAGTAAATTTAGTATTTAAAAAAATTAGTAGCCTATAAACTAGATTTAATTCTCTACAAATTTCATTCTTACATCTTTTTCAAATTGTGTAAATAATCCATTCAAATTTTCATATGAACTTGATTAAGCCTGATTTTTTGCATTTTCATTGCCACTTATAGGTATAGTTTGGCCCATCATGATCCTGTACATACCCAGGAATTATGTTTTCTAAAATTGGTTGAAAACCAAAATGTAACTAAAAGGGGCATTTTGTGGCCAAGCATTTTTTTGAGAGCTTTCCAACGATATATAATAATTGAAAATCCAACGGTTGGATCAAAAGTTATGATCCCATGAAGTTGTACTACCAATTTTTTTAAAAAAAGTTGAAAATGAAAATCAAAATGTACCCTAAAGAGTCATTTTGTTACCAAGTGTCTTTTCGAGAGCTTTCCAATGATATATATAATAATTGAAAGTCCATTCGTTGGATCAAAAGTTATGATCCCAGGAAGTTGTCTTACCGAAATTTAAAAAACAACTTGAAAGTGTCTTCTTGGTGGGAGTTACATTTTCCAAAATTGGTTGAAAATAGAAATTTACCCTAAAGGGTTATCTTGTGGTCAAGCATCTTTTCGAGAGCTTTCTAATGATATATAATAATTGAAAATCCAAGGATCAGATCAAAAGTTATGATCTTGGGAAGTTGTATTATGAAGAATTAAAAAAAAAATAGAAAATGTCTTCATGGTGGGAGTTACATTTTTCAAAATTGACTAAAAATCAAAATGTAACTTAAAGGGCCATTTTTGGCCAAGCATCTTTTTGAGAGCTTTCTAACAATATATAATAATTGAAAATCCAACGGTCAGATCAAAAGTTATGATCCCAGGAAATTGTATTACTGAAATTTAATAAAAAATTGAAAATGTGTTCCTGGTGGGAATTACATTTTCCAAACTTAGCTGAAAATCAAAATGTCCCTTAAAGTGCCACTTTGTGGCCAAGCATCTTTTCAAGAGCTTTTCAACGATATATAATAATTGAAAATCCAACGATCGGATCAAAAGTTATGATCCTAGGAAGTTGTACTACCGAAATTTAAAAAAAAAGTTGAAAATGTCTTCTTGGTGGGAGTTACATTTTCTAAAATTAGTTGAAAATCATAATGTACCCTAAAGGGTCATTTTGCGGCCAAGTGGGTTTTCGATAGCTGTCCAACGATATATAATATATGAAAATCCAACAGTTAGATCAAAAGTTATGATCCCGGGAAGTTGTACTACCGAAATTTTAAAAAAATGGAAATGTCTTCTTGGTGGGAGCTACGTTTTCTAAAATTGTATGAAAATCAAAATGTACCTTAAAGGGCCATATTGTGGCCAAGCGTCTTTTCGAGAGCTCTCCAATGATATATAATAGTTGAAAATCTAATGGTCGGCTCAAAAGTTATGATCCCAGGATGTTGTATTATTAAACTTAAAAAAAAATGAGAATGTCTTCTTAGTGGGAGTTACGTTTTCCAAAATTGGCTAAAAATCAAAATGTCTCTTCAATGGCCATTTTGTGGCCAAGTGTGTTTTCAAGAGCTTTCCAACAATATATAATAATTGAAATTCAACTATCGGATCAAAAGTTATGATCCCGAAAAGTTGTACTACCAAAATTTTTAAAAAATTGAAAATGTCTTGTCGGTGGGAGTTAAATATTTTTCAAAATTGGTTAAAAATCAAAATGTACCCTAAAGGGTCATTTTATGGCCAAGTATCTTTTCAAGAGCTTTCCAACAAATATAATAATTGAAAATCCAATGGTTGGATAAAACATTATGATCCCGACCTGAATTTGTACTATCAATTTTTTTAAAAAAAATTGAAAATGTCTTCTTGGTGGGAGTTACGATTTCAAAAATTGGCAAAAAATCAAAATGTACCATAAAGGGCCATTTTGTCACCAAGCATGTTTTCGAGAGATTTCCAACGATATATAATAATTGAAAATTCAACAGTCAGATCAAAAGTTATGATCCCGGGAAGTTATACTACCGAAATTTAAAAAAATTGAAAATGTCTTCTTGGTGGGAGTTACGTTTTCTAAAATAGATTGAAAATCAAAATGTACCTTAAAGGGATATTTTGTGAACAAGAAACTTTTTGAAAGCTTTCCAATGATATATAATTATTGAAAATCCAACGGTCAAACCAAAATTTATGATCCTAAGAAGTTGTACTAACGAAATTTAAAAAAAACTTGAAAATGTCCTCTTGCCAGGAGTCACATTTTCTAAAATTGGTTGAAAATCAACATGTACCCTAAATGGTCACTTTGTCACCAAACCTCTTTTCAAGATCTTTTCAACAATATATAATAATTGAAAATCCAATGGTCGGATAAAAAGTTATGATACCAAGAAAGTTGTACTGCCGAAATTTTAAAAAATTGAAAATGTCTGGTTGGTGGGAGTTACGTTTTCCAAAATTGGTTGAAAATCAAAATGTACCTTAAAGTGCCACTTTGCAGCCAAGCATCTTTTTGAAAGATTTCCAATGATATATATCAATTAAAAATCCAACGGTCGGATCAAAAGTTATGATCCCAGGAATTTGTACTACCAAAATTTAAAAAAAAATTGAAAATGTCTTCTTGGAGGGAGTTATATTTTTCAAAATTGGTTGAAAATCAAAATGTACCCTAAAGGGTCATTTTGTGGTCAAGCATCTTTTTTATAGCTTTACAACAATATAATAATTGAAAATCCAATGGTCGGATCAAAAGTTATGATCCCAGGAATTTGTACTACCAAAATTTAAAAAAATTGAAAATGTCTTTTTGGTGGGAGTTACGATATCCAAAATTGGCCGAAAATCAAAATGTACCTTAAAGGACCATTTTTTGGCCAAGTGTCTTTTCGAGAGCTTTCCAATGATATATTATAATTGAAAATCGAATGATCAGATCAAAAGTTATGATCCCGGGAAGTTGTACTATCAAAATTTAAGAAAATTGAAAATGTCTTCTTGGTGGGAGTTACGTTTTCCAAAATTGGTTGAAAATGAAAATGTACCTTAAAGGGCCATTTTATGGCCAAGCAACATTTTGAGAGCTTTCCAATGATTATAATAATTGAAAATCTAATGGTCGAATCAAAAGTTATGATCCTAGGAAGTTGTACTACCGAAATTTTTAAAAACCTGAAAATGTCTTATTGGTGGGAGTTACATTTTCCAAAATTGGTTGAAAATCAAAATGTACTTTAAAGGGTCATTTTTCTAGCCAAGCGTCTTTTCGAGAGTTTTCCAACAATATATAATAATTAAAAATCCAACTGTCCTATCAAAGGTTATGATCTCAGGAAGTTGTACTACCGATTTTTTTTTAAAATTGAAAATGTCTTCTTGGTGGGAGTTATGTTTCCCAAAATTGGCTAAAAGTCAAAATGTACCTTAAAGGGCCATTTTGTGACCAAACACCTTTTCGACATCTTTCCAACGATATATAATAATTAAAAATCCAACGGTCGGATCAAAAGTTATGATTCCAGGAAGTTGTACTACCAAATTTAAAAAAAATTAAAATGTCTTTCTGGTGGAATTTACATTTTAAAAAATTTGCTGAAAATCAAAATGTACCCTAAAGGGTCATTTTGTGGCCAACCATCTTTTTGAGAGCTTTCCAACAATATATATATATATATATATATATATATATATATATTGAAAATCTAACCGTTGGATCAAAAGTTATGATCCCAGGAAGTTGTATTACCAAAATTTAAAAAAAAACTTGAAAATGTCTTCTTGGTGGGAGTTACATTTTTCAAAATTGGTTGAAAATCAAAATGTACCCTAAAGGGCCATTTTTTGGCCAAGCGTCTTTTCGAGAGCTGTCTAATGATATATAATAATTGAAAGTCCACAGCTTAGATCAAAAGTTATGATCTAGGAAGTTATACTAAAAAAAATAAAAAAAATGAAAATGTTTTCTTGATGGAAGTTACGTTTTCCAAAATTGGCTAAAAATCAAAATGTACATTAAAGGGCCATTTTGTGGCTAAACGTCTTTTCGCAATCTTCACATTGATATATAATAATTGAAAATCCAACAGTCAGATCAAAAGTTATAATCCCATGATGTTGTACTAGCAAAATTAAAAAAATTGAAAATGTCTTCTTGGTGAGAGTTACGTTTTCCAAAATTGGCTGAAAACAAAATGTACCTTAAAGGGCCACTTTTTGGTCTTGCATCTTTTCGAGAGCTTTCCAATGATATATAATAATTGAAAATCCAATGGTTGGATCAAAAGTTATGATCTCAGGAAGTTGTACTACCAAAATTTAAAAAAAATTCAAAATGTCTTCTTGGTGGGAGTTATGTTTTCCAAAATTGGGTAAAAATCAAAATGTACACTGAAGGGTCATTTTGTTGCCAAGCGTCTTTTTTAGAGCTTTCCAACAATATATAATAATTGAAAATCCAATTGATAGATCAAAAGTTATGATCTCGGAAAGTTGTACTGCCGAAATTTTAAAAAAATTGAAAATGTCTTCTTGGTGGGAGTTATATTTTCCAAAATTTGTTGAAAATAAAAATGTACCTTAAAGGGCCATTTTCTAGCCAAGCAAATTTTTGAGAGCTTTCCAATGATATATAATAATTGAAAATCGAATGGTCGAATCAAAAGTTATGATCCTAGGAAGTTGTACTACTGAAATTTTAAAAAAACTTGAAAATGTCTTCTTGGTGGGAGTTCATTTTCCAAAATTGATTGAAAATAAAAATGTACTCTAAAGGGTCATTTTCTGGCCAACCATCTTTTCGAAAGGTTTCCAATGATATATAATAATTGAAAATCCAATTGTCGTATCAATGGTTATGATCCCGAGAAGTTGTACTACCAATTTTTTTTTAAAAATTGAAAATGTCTTCTTGGTGGGAGTTATGTTTTCCAAAATTGGATAAAAATCAAAATGTACCTTAAAGGGCCATTTTGTGACCAAGCACCTTTTTAAGAGCTTTCCAACGATATATAATAATTAAAAATCTAACAGTCGGATCAAAAGTTATTATCCCAGGAAGTTGTACTACTAAATTTTTTTTAAAAAATCAAAATGTCTTTCTAGTGGAATTTACATTTTAAAAAATTTACTAAAAATCAAAATGTACCATAAAGGGTCATTTTGTGGCCAAGCATTTTTTCGAGATCTTTCCAACAATATATAATAATAATAATAATAATAATAATAATAATTGAAAATCCAACAGTCGGATCAAAAGTTATGATCCTAGGAAGATGTATTAATAAAACTTGAAAATGTCTTTTTGGTGGTGTAACGTCGGAAAATGTCCCCTTGGGGGCTTTTCCCTCATAAGGTTTAGCTCCCGGGTCTTTAGAGTGCATTTAGGACATTTTAGTTCATATTTTAGCATCCCGATGGAATGAGATCCAAGTCCCATGGCAAATAGGACCTAGGAGGACCCCTTGAGATGTACCCTTCCCAAAATAGGGGGGAGGACTTAAGTGCCCGCGCCCTAGTCCTGCCCTATTTTGGGGCAACCCCAATTTCTGGGTGTCGGTTAGTGACCGTTATTAGGTCCCTTTACGGAGATGGTAAGTTTGAATTTCAAATATCTTGGCGGGAGTGCTTGTAGATGCATATATAAACATATGTAGGCATTCATTTGTAAATTAGATTTCAATTAGATGATCATTGTGAGCTTTTGGCATCCTAAGGTGATTCAAGGCTTTCTATTGTGTTGCAAGAGCAGACTTGTGTGTTTTATGTGTTGATATTTACAGATTTGAGTATCAATCTCCTCATGGCATGAAGAGCATCTTCCTCCATGAGAGATTCACTACAAGGTGACTAATATTGTGTTTCTATTATTGTTTCCTTTGGTTTTTGGCCTCTGCCTCACAAGGGTACACCCTCTTTATCTGACAATGGTGTTCGAAGACTTAAGTGTCCTTCGGGGTTTGACTAAGGCAAACCTCTAAACACCACAACCCCCAAACCAAGTCTTGTGATTGTAGGTTACAGGTGTCACATCCAGAAAATGTGGAGTTGCAGGAAGGTAGGGAAGACATCAGGGATTCAGGATCTCAAGGAAAGACTGACAAAGGAGCACTTCTAGGACTAGGGCACTTGCTCCAGTGTCCTCCATAGACTGATTCCAGAAAATAGAAGTTATAGGGCTGATCAGTGTCTGAAGGAAGTTTGGATTCCTTGAAAAAGTAGGTAACTTGGACTTGGGCACCCGCTCTAGTGTCCCCGACTGTTCCGCTTCAGAACCCCGAAAATAGGTATTCTGTAATTTGGTATTTTACTCTCGTCTGTAAGAGCTTTTTTCATAATTCATTAATTTGTTGTCGTATTTGCATAATTAGGGTTTTAATGGTCAATTGAACATAGGAGAAGGAAATATTGATAATTAATTCCCTAATCCAAGTTTCCCTACATCTGAAAGTGACTCTAGGGTATGATAGTGCTTGCCATTCGACCCTAGATCCTTCAATGTATAGTGGAGAGGCAGATTTAAACATCTTAAACATTAGAACATTGACAAATCTAATTTTCCACTAAACATTTTGGTGAACCCATGTATTTGAACTTAAATTACAACTTGTTGAGTGTTTGTCCGTAGATTTGGTGTGATTTCATTCATTTATTTGGTCATTTACTCTATTGCATTGAGAAAATTTCAAAAAAATTGAAAAATTGGAAAAGTACAAAAAAATTGCATTGTTGGGCTTACTAAATTGTGTCATTGCTTCCTAAATTTTTTTAATTCATGATTTTTGTATTATATCTGATATAAACTATAGAAAAATATAAAATTCAAAGTCTTGCTTTGCATTTTCATCATTTAATTGCTAGGGTTTTGTGGAAATTTTGTCAATTTTATATAACCTAGTAATTCCAAAATCTAGGGTTTGTAGGAAAAATCTTTTATCATATTTTTATACTAATTTTAGAGGCTCATTAAAATTTTCATTTGGCTGTAGTCTTGATTTTTAGTGTGAATTTGCATCTATATTTAAATTATTTGCAATTTTGCATAGAAAATTTCAACAAAAACTATCAATTTTGGTGTATTTTCATTAAATTTGCATGGGAATTTTGTATGATTAAGCTTGAAAATAATTTTCAGATTTGAGAGTATTTAATTTCCATCATAAATTAGACATTAAATCATTCATATAGCATTTTGTTCCAAAATCTTAAACCTAGGGCTTCAAAAACGACAGTTTTCACTAATTTTGGCCTTATCAACTCCATAAACTTGCACCTTAGGTGTGTTGTGAAAGATATTTTTGAATTAATTTTCTGTGATCAGGGTAATAATTTTCTTCCCCTCATAATAAGCTTCACAACACCCTTTTAACGGGCTCCTGTAGTGAAAAATTGGCGAAAAACTACACATTTTGGTTATTTTTGCCCTAGGGTTTGACCTAGTTTGCACTCCAAGCGTGTTGTGATCAATTTTATAGATTGAGGTGATTGATATTACTGATATTATTTTATGTCCCTCCTATAAATCCTTACAACACCTCTTTTTCTAGGTCTTGGAGTTGAAAAACCGTGAAAAATACCCTATTTTTGCCATATTTTCACTAGGGTTTGACCTTAAGTGGTACTAAACGCATGTTGTGTTGGGTATTTTGGCACCCAGTGACTGTTATTACTGATATTATTTTATTTCCATCATCATTTTCCTCACAACACCCTTTGTTATGCTCTTTTGCATTAAATTTTGGTGAAAAATTGCCTATTTTGACATATTTTCGTTATACTTCGACTTGGCATTATCTTGGATTCGCATCAAGAGTGTGTTGAGAAGGATACTTTTCTGTTTTGGACTTATATCAGACATATACCTCACTTCCCTCGATCAAAATCCTTAAAACATCTTTGTCCCATTCATTTGCATTAGAAAAAGCACAAAATTTGAGCATTTAAGGCTATTCTAGGATATAGTTTGGCGCTTGTCTTTGACATACTTTTGGAAAATTGACAAAATCTGATTTTACATCCATTTGGAGACATATATCATGGCTACTTCTTTGGAATAATTGTTCACATACATCATAGACATGGATCATTTCTCCAAACTCACTGATAAATATCCTCGAGTTCTGGAACAAATAGCACACATTCATGATGTCGATCTCTCTATGTGCTCCACATATGAAATTCTTTGCCATATAGGTGACTTTGATAGCTTCACAACTCTCATGGGAATATACCCTTCGATATTGGATGATCTCACTAAATTCATGATCAATAATACATATACTAGTGATGATCTTAAAATGTTATATGAAGTCTTGCATGATTTTATGGGAAATTCTACTATGGCACCTATTGATAAAACATGTGATGATAAGTCTGGTCTACCTTATGATCCCTCTCCAAAGGTTATCACACCTCACGAGGGCACTTTGATGCAAGAGGATGATTTCATTAACACCATATCACCAATTTGCCATTCCAATACTCTCCTTGGCCAAGAAGAAGCATTAGCAAATGAAGAAATCCCTTCAACAAAGAACATTCCATGGATAGACAATGAGCTTTCATCTGACAACAAAATAAACTCTACCATAATGCATAGAACCTCTATGGATCATCCTGGAAACCTTTTTCCTTTAGTTGATTGTTCACACACCTTGGATATCACCAAAGAGGAGAAGACCATTAGTCTCCTTCCTTCGATTGAAAATTCAGGTTACTTGGAACTTACTAAGGATCTAAAAACATCAATTACCTCTTGGGACAACACTATAGATAAAAGCATTGATAATTGTCCTCACAACACCTTACCTTCCTCAGATTTTGATGTTCTTTTCTCAAAAGGTCTAAAGTCTTCTACATTAAAGATGTCTTGGGTTGAGGCTGAATTCATTCTAGCCAAATTCATTCTTCCATCTCTCAAGAGCATCTTGCATACAATTCAAGAAGAAAATAATCCACCTAATATTGAGTCAAATCAAGAAGAATTTAAGACCGAACAAAAGAAAAATGACAAAAACATGGCAATGGTACCTTACACACCTTTTCTCCCTAACATTTGTGATTAGAAAGAAGATGATTTGCTTATAGACAATTTCTAGCCTACTAGGGGCCTTATAGGTAAGTATCTCTAACCCTTTATCTCTCTCGTGATGTGCTTCCCCCGTGATGTGTTATGTGTTGTTTAGTCCTCCTGGGATGACCTCAGATTCTCTCGTAAGGTTCAGGATACTAGGAGACCACCTCTGTTGTGGCCTCCTTCTATTTGTATCATCATTCTTCTATATTCCCTCTCTATCTGATTTCATTGTTGTGTGTTGTGTCTTACAGACATAGCATTGTAGTTGGTGACTTGGGGGCACCCTCCTATGTGACTATCCCTAAGACACTTGTTTTCTCCTCTTTTATTTATAGTTTCCCTTCCTTTACTGTTTCCATCTAGTAGGTAGATGACGACAAACATTTATATTGATGCAGACCTACTATCCCTTTTGAGAGAAATAAAAAAATGGACTATAGTTCCTAATATGATGATGGGGTTGTATATCTTATTCGACGCTTGGCTAGTGGAAGCACTCATGCTTTCCACGTAGTGAATTTCATGATGTTTCTATCACATTTACAAACCTTAACAATACTACTGCTCTGTGCACCTTTGTTTGCCTTTTAATCTAGCCTTGGCAGTACTCGATTTAGAGAGTTTCGTGATATAGTCCCTAGTTATCCTCAAACTCTAAATTCGTTGTATAACCTTGGCTCTTTGTGTGGTTAATCATATGCATTGATGTTGTTGTTTATCATTATGTTGTAGACACTAGCATGTTTCTTGCAGGGATGTGTTTGTAGGAACATTTGGTGATCGCAAAGTACATGTCACCTTCGGGGGGCATGGGCTTTGCGAAAGTCGGTGTTCCCTTGTGTGTTTTCTTCCTACCTTAATGTGCTTGATATCGCTAACTGATATCAACTACCTTAAGGTGGGAGCATATATAAGGTAAGCTGTCTGTTATAGATGTTAGTAATGTGCTTGACCTCAGATGCATAGACATGCACCCAAGTAGTGCATCATGTATCATGCATCTTGAGTTTGTTTGCAATCAATCAATCAATCATGTCAGCCCTCTGCGGAGGCAGGATATTGAGCATATCCTTTTTCTTAAGCCCTCTACAGAGCTGGGGATGGTGTATTTCTCAGAGCAGATTGCATCATCCTATCATTTTCAAAAGTCCTCTATAGAGGCAGGGAGCAGTTTTGTGGCTAAGTCAACCCTTAAGCATGTTTTCAGCGATTGTTATGGCAAAGCGCAATCATTGGTGTGTGCCTGTAATGTGCCTGAGATGGTGATGAGCCTAGAAATAGGGAAAACACCATTGCTTGTCTGCTGTGTTTTCTCCATGTCTTCAAGTGTGTGTTTTGGTCTGCTTGTTTTGTTTGGAGTGTTTGTTGCCCCATATGCATAGACCAACACCTTTGAGTAGTGCTTCGTGCATTTTGGGAGGTTTTGCATGTATTGTATGTGTGTTTCCCCATATGCAGAGACCAGCGCCTTTGAGTAGTGCTTCCTGCATTTTGGGAGGTTTGTTTACTTTCCAGTACTTGCATTTGTATTTCATATATATGAGAAAAAGAAAAGAAAAGATATCATTTCTGTCTTCCATGCATTAATGTGTCTTCTATGCATAATTATCTGCTCTGTGTTCTATGTGACTATATCTATCTTCTCCATGTTTTGCGTGCCTGTTACTATTTTCTATGTGGTTGGCATGTCTTCTCCATGCTTGGTGTGTTTGCTGTGTTTGTGACCTTACTTTAATGCATGTATGGACCTTGTGTTCATACATACATTAAAGTGGGGGCTAAATGTAACGTTGAAAAATGTCCCCTTGGGGGCTTTTCCCTCATAAGGTTTAGCTCCCAGGTCTTTAGAGTGCATTTAAGACATTTTAGTTCATATTTTAGCATCCTGATGGAATGAGACCTAAGTCCCATGGCAAATAGGACCTAGGAGGACCCCTTGAGCTGTACCCTTCCCAAAATAGAGGGAGGACTTGGGCGCCTGTGCCGTAGTCCTACCTTATTTTGGGGTAGCCTCAATTTTTGGGTATTTGTTAGTGACTGTTATTAGGTCCCTTTGCCGACACGGTAAGTTTGAATTTCAAATATCTTGGCAGGAGTGCTTGTAGATGCATATATAAACATATGTAGGCATTTATTTGTAAACTAGATTTCAATTAGATGATCATTGTGAATTTTTGGCATCCAAAGGTGATTCAAGGCTTTCTATTGTGTTGCAAGAGCAGACTTGTGTGTTTTATGTGTTGATATTTGCAGATTTGAGCATCAATCTCCTCATGACATGAAGAGCATCTTCCTCTATGAGAGCTTCACTACAAGGTGACATAATATTGTGTTTTTATTATTGTTTCCTTTAGTTTTTGGCCTCTGCCTCACAAGGGCACGCCCTCTTTATCTAACAATGGTGTTCAAAGACTTAAGTGTCCTCTGGGGTTTGACTGAGGCAAACCTTTAAATACCACAGCCCCCAAACCAAGTCTTGTGATTGCAGGTTATAGGTGTCGTATCCAGAAAAAGTGGAGTTGCAGAAAGGCTGGGAAGACATCAGGGATTCAGGATCTGAAGGAAAGATGGACATAGGAGCACTTTCAAGACTAGGGTGCTTTCTCCAGTGTCCTCCGTAGACTGATTCTAGAAAATAGAAGTTACAGGGCTGCTCAGTGTCTGAAGGAGGTCTGGATTCCCTGGAAAAGTAGGTACCTTGGACTTGGGTGCCCGCTCTAGTGTCCCCGACTGTTCTGCTTCAGAACCCTGGAAATAGGTATTTTAATCCCATCTACAAGAGATTTTTCTGTAATTCATTAATTTGTTATCATATTTGCATAATTAGGTTTTTAATGGTCAATTGAACATAGGAGAAGGAAATATTGATAATTAATTCCCTAATCCAAGTTTCCCTACATCTGAAAGTGACTCTAGGGTATGGTAGTGCTTGCCATTCGACCCTAGATCCTTCAATGTATAGTGGAGAGGTGGAGTTAAACATCTTAAACATTAGAACATTGACAATTCAACAGTTAGATGAAACCTTATGATCCTGGAAAGTTGTACTATCAAAATTTACAAACAATTGAAAATGTCTTCTTGTTGGGAGTTTTGTCTTCCAAAATTAGCTAAAAATTAAAATGTATCTTACAGGGCTACTTTGTGGCCAAACATCATTTTGAGAGATTTACAACAATATATAATAATTGAAAATCCAATAGTCGGATCAGAAGTTATGATCCTAGGAAGTTGTACTACCAAATTTAAAAAAAATGAAAATGTCTTCTTAGTGGGAGTTAAGTTTTTCAAAATTGGCTGAAAATCAAACTGTACCCTAAAGAGGCATATTGTGGCAAAGCGTCTTTATAAGAGATTTCCAATGATATATAATAATTGAAAATCCAATGGTCGGATCAAAATTTATGATCACAGGAAGTTGTACAATCAAAATTTTTAAAAAAATAAAATGTCGTCTTAGTGGGAGTTATGTTTTCATAAATTGGCTAAATATCAATATGTACCTTAAAGGGCTATTTTGTGGCCAAGCGTCTTTTCGATAGATTTCCAACGATATATAGTAATTGAAAAGCCAACGGTCAGATCAAACATTATGATCTCGGGAAGTTGTATTACCAAAATTTAAAAAAAATTTCAAAATGTCTTCTAGGTGGGATCAAAAGTTATGATCCTAGGAAGTTGTATTAGCAAAATTTAAAAAAATTGAAAATGTCTTCTTGGTGGGAGTTGTTGGTGTAATTAAATATTTAATTACACTTTATTAAGTTTACTTAGGGCTAATTTTAGTCTTAGATTATTCTTAAGTCATATTAGGGTTTTTCTCTAACTTGTAAATATAAAAGCAAGTTCTCACATGTAATTCTTTAATCCATTTCATTAATTCATCCTTATTGTGCAAATTATTCCTCTTTACTTTTTTTTTCTCTTGTGGAAGGTAAATCTTAGGTTTTGCAGGTGATCTTGTGGCTTGAATTAATTATCAAATTCAACATGGTATCAGAGCGGATCTGCAAGCCCCTCTCAAATTTAGAGACATTTTTTAGCAAGAGCCATTTGCTGGGTGTTTTTTTGTGTAAAATAGAGTATTCCATTGGATTCAGAGTAGCTGGAAAAGGTAGATCTATCTTTTGTTTGGCTGAATTTGGTTTGGGGAAGCCAGATCTGTGAAGGTTTCAAGAGTTTTTTTATGAAAAAAACAAAGGTTTCAGTGCATTTTTGGCCAAAACAGACCTCACCATTGCGCTCAGAAGGCCCAAAAACCCCTATTTTCATATAAGCCACTCTATATTTTGCTGAAAAAAAGTTTCTGGGTGTTTTTTAGGGTTTCAAAAAATTGGATCTGTGAAATCCGTACGACTGTACGGTGCCTCGATTTCTGTGCCAACCTCGATTTCCGTGCCATTCTCATCTGAGCTGATTTTGATTTTAGAGATGCCTCAGTTTGTGTGCCATCTCAATTTTTGAGTTGCCTCGATTTGCGTGCCATCTCGATTTCTGCACCACCTCGATTTCTGTGCCATCTCAATTTCTGTGCACAAGTACAGCTGAATTTTTTATTAATTTTTTTAATAAAAAATAATTTTTTATTTTGGAGGGCTAGCCCCTTGGGTTTAACCCTTGGTCGCATGGGGGACCAGCCCCTAGCTTCTAAGCAGCAGCCCCCAGAGACTCAGCTCTTGGTCATATGAGGGACCACTGCCCTAGCTGCCAGCCCCCAAAGACTCAGCCCCTGGTCACATGGGCGCCCAGGGGCTTCAATATTTTTTTTTGGGCCTCTTTGCACTAAAGGAGCAGTTTTGGTAAATCGAGCATATCTTGAGCATACGGAGACGGATTTTTGAAAAAAAATAGGCGTTGGAAAGTTGGTTTCGAGCACAATCCAGTGGTGTAGGTATTTTTTCCAGGTTTTGCTGATTGGTATAATTTATTTCTATTTGAAGTTAAGGCATCTTTTTTGGCCTTCGAGCTCTGTTCTTGCGCCTAGAATCTCCGTTTTTCAAAAACGAATAGGCGTTGGAAAGGTATCAGAGAGCTCTACACAGCCAACTATATAATGTTTTCAGATTCAGCCCCAGGTATATTTTAAATCAGTTTGTCGATTTTATGGCTTCTGTTGGATATCCTGGACATGCTGCCTCCTGGAAAGTTTCTGTTTGCTTTGAAAGACTTCTATTATCAGCATAAATCTATTTGCATATTTTGATCTATAATCATCTAAGGAGATGGGATTCTACCATCAGCATAAATCTACTTGCAGATATTGTGGAAGTAATCAACATGAGAAAGAGATGTGTCCTCATTTCTCACATCATCTCTTTGAAATGCTTCTTTTAATCGCTTCTCCTCCTGATGAGATCATTGTTCCACCATCACCTACTGCTACTTCAGAGTTTAGTGTTGCATCATCATTGGCTTCTAGTGATTCTGTGCAGCAGGTCAATATTAGTCTTCCTGATCCACCTCATTGGGATTCCTATCTTGCGGACATATCATCTTTGTTTGTAGAGTCCCATCTTATAGATTTGGAGGACCACATTGAGGACATTTGTCTTCTTTTTGATGACAGCTTCGATGGAGTTGCATCACCATCATATGCTTCAAAGATTGTTCTTCATCTTCCTCTTCTTCAGTCACAGTTTGACAGTGGATTGGAGACATTTGAGCAGTTTTTAGGAGCATCATTATTGTCTTTGGATCATGTGCAGAGTTCAGAGACATTTGTCCTTCTTCCTGTATATTCCTATCCAGAATGGGAAGACATTATGCACACATCTGCAGTTCTATTTCTTCCTAAGGGGAGGAATGTTGTTCGATGTTCATGGGTCTTCCTCTTTATTCTGTGTCGAGCATCTTCCAGCACTGCAAGAGTCATCTTGAGGAGCGGCTGCATGGTCTCTCTTCTCATCTCTATTTTGGGAGGGAGCATTTCCTCGCATGGGGTTTCATCCTTCTCACTTCTGGGGGGGTCTTCAGACCTTCTCTCTTCTTCCTCTCTTATGGGGGGCGTCATTCTTGATTGTACTTTTGTGATGGATTCACTTCTTGGGGGGTCTTAGTTTTAGTCTTTCTTCCATCACATGTTTATGTACTTGTATTTTTCTCTCTTTTGGAGAGGAGTTTTCTCCCACTGGGTTTTTCTCCTTTCTCTCCACTTTATGAGAGATTTTTGTTGTTCATGGGTACCTAAAATGGCCTTGTAGCCGGGACCCATTCTAGCATTAGTTGCATGCTTTTCATTTCTCCCTAAGTTGCACTTATGGGGGGGTGTTGGTGTAATTAAATATTTAATTACACTTTATTAAGTTTACTTAGGGCTAATTTTAGTCTTAGGTTATTCTTAAGTCATATTAGGGTTTTTCTCTAACTTGCAAATATAAAAGCAAGTTCTCACATGTAATTCTTTAATCCATTTCATTAATTCATCCTTATTGTGCAAATTATTCCTCTTTACTTTTTTTCTCTTGTGGAAGGTAAATCTTAGGTTTTGCAGGTGATCTTTGTGGCTTGAATTAATTATCAAATTCAATAGGAGTTACGTTTTCCAAAATTGGTTGAAAATTAAAATGTACCTTAAAAGACCACTTTGTGCTCTTGCAACTTTTTGAGAGCTTTATACCGATATATAATAATTGAAAATCCAACGGTCAGATCAAAAGTTATGATCCTGAAAATTTGTACTACCAAAATTTTAAAAAAATTGAAAATGTCTTCTTGGGGGAGTTATGTTTTATAAAATTAGCTGAAAATAAAAATTTACCTTAAAAGGGTCATTTTGTGGCCAAGCCTCTTTTTAAGAGCTTTCCAATGATATATAATAATTGAAAATCCAACGGTCAGATCAAAAGTTATGACCCAAGGAATTTGTATTATCAAAAATTTAAGAAAAATTGAAAATGTCTTCTTGGTGGGAGAACTACGTTTTCCAAAATTGGCTAAAAATCAAAATTTACCTTAAAGGGCCATTTTGTGGCCGAGTGTCTTTTTGAGAGATTTTGAATGATATATAATAATTGAAAATCCAAGAGTCGGATCAAAAGTTATGATCCCAAGAAGTTGTATTACTGAACTTTAAAAAAATTTAAAAATGTCTTCTCGGTGGGAGTTACGTTTTCTAAAATTGGCTAAAAATTAAAATGTACCTTAAAGAGCCATTTTGTGGTTTAGTGTCTTTTTGATACCTTTCCAATGATATATAATAATTGAAAATCCAACTATCGGATCAAAAGTTATGATCCTAGGAAGTTGTATTACTGAAATTTAAAAAAAAATTGAAAATGTCTTCTTGGTGGGAGTTACATTTTCCAAAATAGGTTGAAAATCAAAATGTACCCTAAAGGGTCATTTTGTAGCCAAGCATCTTTTTGAGAGCTTTCCAACGATATATAATAATTGAAAATCGAATGGTTGGATCAAAAGTTATGATATTGGGAATTTGTATTACCAATTTTTTTTAAAAAAATCAAAAAATGTTTCCTTGGTGGGCGTTACGTTTTCCAAACTTGGCAGAAAATCAAAATGTGCCTTAAAGGCCCATTTTTTGGCCAAGTGTCTTTATGAGAGCTTTCCAAAGATATATGATAATTGAAAATCCAATGGTCGGATCAAAAGTTATAATCCTGGGAAGTTACTACCCAAATTTAAAAAAAAATTGAAAATGTCTTCTTCGTGGGAGTTATGTTTTCTAAAATTGGCTAAAAATCAAAATGTACCTTAAAGAGCCATTTTGTGGCCAAGTGACTTTTCGAGAGCTTTCCAATGATATATAATAATTAAAAATCCAACGATCGGATCAAAAGTTATGATCCGAGGAAGTTGTACTACCAAAATTTAAAAAAACTTGAAAATGTCTTCTTGGTGGGAGTTACATTTTCCAAAATTGGTTGAAAATCAAAAGGTACGATAAAATGTAATTTCATGGCCAAGCATCTTTTTGAGAGATTTCCAATGATATATAATAATTGAAAATTCAACTGTCAGATCAAAAGATATGATCCCAGGAAGTTGTACTACCAAAATTTAAAAAAATTGAAAATATTTTCTTGGTGGGAGTTATGTTTTCCAAAATTAGCTTATAATCAAAATGTACCTTAAAGGGTCATTTTTGTGGCCAAGAATCTTTTTGAGAGCTTTCCAATGATATATAATAATTGAAAATCCAACGATCAGATGAAAAGTTATGATCCCAGGAAGTTGTATTACCGAAATAAAAAAAATTAAAAATGTCTTGTTGGTGGGTGTTACATTTTTCAAAATTAGCTGAAAATCAAAATGTACCTTGAAGCACCACTTCATGGCCAAGTTTTTTTTTGAGAATTTTCCAATGATATATAATAATTGAAAATCCAACGGTCGGATCAAAAGTTATGATCCCAGGAATTTGTACTACCAAAATTTTAAAAAAAATTGAAAATGTCTTCTTGGTGGGAGTTTCATTTTTCAAAATTAGTTGAAAATGAAAATGCACCCTAGAGGGTCATTTTGTGGCCAAGCATCTTTTCGAGAGCTTTCCAACGGTATAATAATTGAAAATCCAATGGTCGGATCAAAAGTTATGATCCCACAAATTTGTACTACTAATTTTTTTTTAAAAAATTGAGAATATCTTCTTGGTGGGAGTTACATTTTCCAAAATTGGCTGAAAAATAAAATGTACCTTACAGGGCCATTTTTTGGCCAACCATCTTTTGAGAGCTTTTCAATAATATATAATAATTGAAAATCCAACGGTCAGATCAATTGGTGGGAGTTACATTTTCTAAAATTTACTAAAAATCAAAATGTACTCTAAAGGGTCATTTTGTGGCCAAACATATTTTTGAGAGCTTTCCAATGATATATAATAATTGAATACCCAATGGTCGGATCAAACGTTATGATCCGAGGAAGTTGTACTACCGAAATTTAAAAAAAAATTGAAAATGTCTTCTTGCTGGGAGTGAGGTTTTTCAAAATTGGCTAAAAATTAAACTATACCCTAAAGGCTCAATTTTTGGCCAAGTGCCTTTCCGAGAGCTTTCCAACAATATAGAATAATTGAAAATCCAACGGTCGGATCAAAAGTTATGATCCCAGGAAGTTGTACTATCGAAATTAAAAAAAAATTGAAAATGTTTTCTTGGTGGGAGTTACATTTTTTAAAAATTAGTTGAAAATCAAAATGTACCTTAAAGTGCCATTTTGTACCCAAGAGACATTTCGAGAGCTTTCCAATGATATATAATAATTGAAAATCTAATGGTCGGATCAAAAGTTATGATGCCATGAAGTTGTACTACTGAAATTTAAAAAAAATATGAAAATGTCTTCTTGGTGGGAGTTACATTTTTTAAAATTGGTTGAAACTCAAAATGTACTCTAAAGAGTCATTTTGTGGCCAAGCATTGTTTTGAGAGCTTTCCAACAATATATAATAGTTGAAAATCCAACAGTTGGATCAAAAGTTATGATACCGAGAGGTTGTAGTACCAAAATTTTAAAAAAATGAAAATATCTTTTTGGTGGGAGTTACGTTTTCCAAAATTGGTTGAAAATCAAAATATAACTGAAAGGGCCATTTTGTGGCGAAGCGTGTTTTTGAAAGCTTTCCAACTATAAATAATAATTAAATCCAACGGTCGGATTAAAAGTTATGATCCCAGGAAGTTGTACTACCGAAATTTTAAAAGAAACTGAAAATGTCTTTTTGGTGGGAGTTACATTTTCTAAAACTGGTTGAAAATCAAAATGTACTCAAAAAGGTCATTTTGTGGTCAAGCGTTGTTTCGAGGGCTTTCCAACAATATATAATAATTGAAAATCCAGCGGTCAAATGAAAAGTTATGATCTTGGGACATAGTACTATCGAAATTTAAAAAAAATAAAATGTCTTCTTGGTCGGAGTTACATTTTCTAAAATTGGCTGAAAATCAAAATATACCTTAAAGGGTCATTTTGTGGCAAAGAATCTTTTCAAGACTTTCCAAAGATAATAATTGAAAATCCAACAGTCCAATCAAAAGTTATGATCTTGGGAAATTGTACTACCAAAACTTTAAAAAAATGAAAATGTCTTCTTGGTGGGAGTTACGTTTTCCAAAATTGGCTGAAAATCAAAATGTACCTTAAAGGGCTATTTTGTGGCCAAGAGACTTTTCGAGAGCTTTCAAATGATATATAATGATTGAAAATCCAATAGTCGGATCAAAAGTTATGATCCTTCCAGATGTTGTACTATTGAAATTTAAAAATAAAATAAAAATGTCTTCTTGATGGGAGTTACATTTACTAAAATTGGTTGAAAATCAAAATGTACCTTAAAGGGCCATTTCATGGTCAAACGTCTTTTCGAGAGCTTTACAATGATATATAATAATTGAAAATCCAAAGGTCGGATCAAAAGTTATGATCCCACGAAGTTGTATTACCGAAATTTAAAAAAAAATTGAAAATATTTTCTTGTTATGAGTTACATTTTCTAAAATTGATTGAAAATCAAAATGTACCCTAAAAGGTCATTTTTTGGCCAAGCATCTTTTCGAGTGCTTTCCAACGATATATAATATTTGAAAATCCAACAGTCGGATCAAAAATTATGATCCCTAAAAGTTATACTACCAAAATTTTAAACAAAAAATTTAAAATGTCTTGTTGGTGGGAGTTACATTTTCTAAAATTTGCTGAAAAGTAAAATGTACCTTAAAGGGCCATTTTGTGGCCAAGCGTCTTTTCAAGAGCTTTCCAATGATATATAATAATTGAAAATATATTCTTGGTGGGAGTTACGTTTTCCAAAATTGGCTAAAAATTAAAATGCACCTTGAATGATCATTTTGTGGTCAAGCGTCTTTTTGAGAGCTTTCCAACGATATATAATAATTGAAAATCCAACGGTTGGATCAAAAGTTATGATCCTGGAAGGTTGTACTACTAAATTTAAAACAAATTTGAAAATGTCTTTTTGGTGGGAGTTACATTTTCCAAAATTGGTTGAAAATCAAAATGTACCTTAAAGGGCCATTTTGTGTCCTAGTGTATTTTTGAGAGCTTTCCAAGAATATATAATAATTGAAAATGTAATAGTCGGATCAAAAGTTATGATCCCAAGAAGTTGTATTACTGAATTTTTTTTAAAAAAATTAAAAATGTCTTTTTGGTGGGAGTTATGTTTTCCAAAAATGACTGAAAATCAAAAGGTACACTAAAGGGTCATTTGCGGCCAAGAATCATTTTGAGAGCTTTCCAACGATATATAATAATTGGAAATCCAACGGTTAGATCAAAAGTTATGATCCCGGGAACTTGTACTATCAAAATTTAAAAAACATTGAAAATGTCTTTTTGATGGGAGTTACATTTTTCAAAATTGGCTAAAAATTAAAATGTACCTTAAAGGGTCATTTTGCAGCCAAGTGTCTTTTCGAGAGATTTCCAACGATATATAATAATTGAAAATCCAACTGTCGGATCAAAAGCTATGATCCAGGGAAGTTGTACTATCGAAATTTGAAAAATTGAAAATGTCTTCTTGTTGGGAATTACATTTTCCAAAATTTGTTGAAAATCAAAATGTACCCTTAAGGGTCATTTTGTGGCTAAGCGTCTTTTCGAGAGTTTTCCAACGATATATAATAATTGAAAATCCAATTGTCGTCCAATCAAAAATTCTGATTCTAGGAATTTGTAGTGATTTACGTTTTCTAAATTTGGCTGAAAATCAAAATGTACCTTAAAGGGTCATTTTGTGGCCAAGTGTCTTTTCAAGACCTTTCCAACAATTTATAATAATTGAAAATCCAATGGTTAGATCAAAAGTTATGATCCCGGGAAGTTGCACTACCGAAATTTAAAAACAAATTTGAAAATGTCTTCTTGGTGGGAGTTACGTTTTCCAAATTTGGTTGAAAATCAAAATGTACCTTAAAGGGCTATTTTCTAGTCAAATGCCTTTTCAAGAGCTTTCCAATGATATATAATAATTGAAAATCCAATGGTCGGACCAAAAGTTATGATCCAAGGAATTTGCATACCGAAATTTAAAAAAACTTGAAATGTCTTAGTGGGAGTTACGTTTTCCAAAATTGGCTGATAATACCTTAAAGGACCATTTATAGGCCAAACATCGTTTTGAGAGCTTTCCAACGATATATAATAATTGAAAATCCAACAGTCGGATCAAACATTATGATTCCAGAAAGTTTTATTACCGAAATTAAAAAGAAAATTGAAACTATTTTCTTGGTGAGAGCTACGTTTTCCAAAATTGGCTGAAAATCAAAATGTACTTTAAAGCGCCACTTTGTGGCCAAGCGTATTTTCGAGAGTTTTCCAATGATATATAACAATTGAAAATCCAATGGTCGGATCAAAAGTTATGATCTTAGAAAGTTGTATTACCGAAATTTAAAAAAAATAAAAAATGTCTTCTTGGTGGGAGTTACGTTTTCTAAAATTGGTTAAAAATCATAATGTACCTTAAAGGGTCATTTTGTGGCCAAGTGGGTTTTTACAAGCTTTCCAACGATATATAATAATTGAAAATCCAACATTCGGATCAAAAGTTATGATCCCAGGAAATTGTACTACCGAAATTGAAAAAAAAATATCTTATTGGTGGGAGTTACATTTTCCAAAATAGGATGAAAATCAAAATGTACCTCATTTTCCAAAATAGGATGAAAATCAAAATGTACCTTAAAGTATCATTTTTTGGCCAAGTTTCTTTTCGAGAGCTTTCCAACAATATATAATAATTGAAAATCCAACGGTCGGATCAAAAGTTATAATCCCACGAAGTCTTACCGAAATTTTTGAAAAAAAATAAAAATGTCTTCTTGGTAGGAGTTACATTTTCTAAAATTGATTGAAAATAAAAATATACCATAAAGGGTCATTTTGTAGCCAAGCGTCTTTTCAAAATCTTTCCAACGATATATAATAATTGAAAATCCAATGGTCGGATTAAAAGTTATGATCCTAGGAAATTATATTAGTGAAAATTTAAAAAAAAAAATGTCTTCTTCGTGGGAGTTACGTTTTCCAAAATTAGCTAAAAATCAAAATGTACCTTAAAGGACCACATTGTGGTCTTGCAACTTTTCGAGAGCTTTGCAACGAAATATAATAATTGAAAATCCAATGGTCGAATCAAAATTTATGATCCCAGAAAGTTGTACTACCGAAATTTAAAATAAAACTCAAAATGTCTTCTTGGAGGTAGTTACGTTTTCCAAAATTAGTAGAAAATCAAAATGTACCCTAAAGTGTTATTTTGAGGCCAAACCTCTTTTCAAGATCTTTCCAACGATATATAATAATTGAAAATCCAACAGTCATCAAAAGTTATCATCCCATAAAGTTGTACTACCGAAATTTTAAAAAAATTCAACATGTCTTCTTGATGGGAGTTATGTTTCCTAAAATTAGCTGAAAATGAAAATGTACCTTCAATGTCCATTTTGTGTCCAAGCGTGTTTTCAAGAGCTTTCCAACGATATATAATAATTGAAAATCCAGTGGTCAGATCAAAAGTTATGATCTTAGGAAGCTGTATTACCGAAATTTTAAAAAATTAAAAATGTCTTCTTGGTGGAAGTTACGTTTTTCAAAATTGGCTGAAAATCAGAATTTACCTTAAAGGGCCATTTTGTGGCCAAGCCTTTTTTTGATAGCTTTACAATGATATATAATACTTGAAAATCCATCTCTCGGATCAAAAGTAGAGATCCTAGAAAGTTGTACTACTAAAATTTTAAAAAAAATTGAAAACGTCTTCTCGGTGGGAGTTACATTTTCTAAAATTAGTTAAAAATCAAAATGTACCCTAGAGAGTCATTTTTTGGCCAAGCATCTTTTTGAGAGTTTTCCAACGATATATAAAATTAAAAATCCAATGGTTGGATCAAAAGTTATGATTTGAGGAATTTCTACTACCGATTTTTTAAAAAAAAATTGAAAATGTCTTCTTGGTGGAGTTACATTTTCGAAAATTGGCAAAAAATCAAAATGTACCTTAAAGGGCCATTTTGTGGCCAAGTGTCTTTGTGAGAGCTTTCCAAAGTTATATAATAATTGAAAATCCAACGATGGGATCAAAAGTTATGATCCTGGAAAGTTATACTATCGAAATTTAAAAGAAATTGAAAATGTCTTCTTGGTGGGAGTTATGTTTTCCAAAATTGGCTAAAAATCAAAATGTAACTTAAAAGGCCATTTTGTGGCCAAGTGAATTTTCAAGAGCTTTTCAATGATGTATAATAATTGAAAATCCATTGGTCAGATCAAAAGTTATGATCCTAGGAAGTTGTACTACTAAAATTTAAAAAAACTTGAAAATGTCTTCTTGGTGGGAGTTACATTTTCCAAAATTGTTTGAAAATAAAAATGTACCCTAAAGGGTCATTTTATGGCCAACCGTCTTTTTGAGAGATTTCCAACGATATATAATAATTCAAAATCCAATGGTCGGATCAAATGTTATGATCCTGGTAAATTGTACTACGAAAATTTTAAAAAAATTGAAAATGTCTTCTTGGTGGGAGTTACATTTTCCAAAATTAGCTTATACTCAAAATGTACCTTAAATGGCTATTTTGTGGGCAAGCGTCTTTTCGAGATCTTTCCAATGATATATAATAAGTTTGCAAATCCAACTGTCAGATCAAAAGTTATTATCCTAGGAAGTTGTATTATTGAAATTTAAAAAAAAATAAAAAATGTCTTCTTGGTGGGAGTTACATTTTTCAAGCTTGGCTGAAAATCAAAATATACCTTAAAGCACCACTTTGTGGCCAAGCGTGTTTTTGGGAGCTTTCCAATGATATATAATAATTGAAAATCCAATGGTCGGATCAAAAGTTATGATCCCAGAAACTTGTACTACTGAAATTCTTTAAAAAAATTGAAAATGTCTTCTTGGTGGGAGTTACATTTTCTAAAATTGGTTGAAAATCAAAATGTACCCTAAAGGATTATTTTGTGGCCAAGTGTCATTTCGAGAGCTTTCCAATGATATAATAATTGAAAATCCAATGGTCGGATCAAAAGTTATGATCCCGAGAAGTTGTACTACCAAAATTTAAAAAAAATTGAAAATGTCTTTTTGGTGGGAGTTACGTTTTACAAAATTGACTGAAAATAAAAATGTACATTAAAGGGCCATTTTGTGGCCCAGTGACTTTTTGAGAGCTTTCCAATGATATATGGTAAATGAAAATCCAATAGTCAGATCAAAAGTTATGATCCCAGGAATTTGTACTACCGAAATTTAAAAAGAACATGAAAATGTTTGCTTGGTGGGAGTTACATTTTCTAAAATTGGTTGAAAATCAAAATGTACTATAAAGGGTCATTTTGTGGCCAAGCGTCTTTTTGAGAGCTTTCCAACGATATATAATAATTGAAAATGCAATGGTCGGATCAAAAGTTATGATCACAGGAAGTTGTACTACTGAAATTTTGAAAAAATGGAAGATATATTTTTGGTGGGAGTTACTTTTTCAAAAATTGACTGAAAATCAAAATGTATTTTAAGGGGTCATTTTGTGTCGAAGCGTCTTTTCGAGAGCTTTCCAATGATATGAAAAATAATTTATAAACAAGTAATATTTTGTTAAGTGTCCATAAAAATAAAATTATTATATTTGTGTGTTGTCATAAAATATACTATATTCTAAGATAAATAAATAATGATAATTATGAGTTGTGATATATAGAAAATATTAAATAAATAAAAATAGAAAGAAATCTTTCTATTTGGTGGAAAATTAAATGAATTGCTTTTTTGAGAGAAAGTAATAAAGGAAGAAGTGATGGCCATTATGGGGGGAATCTTCTGGAAGAAATGTTTGGGGGTTCTTCCTCTAAAAATAGTGGGAGTTTTGGGAGAGAAGGGGGAGGAGAGGGGCTTATGCTACTCTGAATAGCCTTTTCAATGGAGCTGGTGGTCATCGAGCCATGGGGGTTTAAATCAAGTAGTTGGTGTCAAGGAGAAAGTTCATCTTGAAGGAGCACATCTCATGACCCCTTGGATAGATCAGCCTGTAATCTATGATGATAGCACTCAATGAACACTTTGGGGAAGTCATGGTCTTCAAAAAGGTCAGTATTATTTTAGGAAGCAATATTTACTTGTAGATTACAAATAAGACTGTAGGCACCATGTCAAATAGTTTCTACTTGAATAGCTTGTCCATTCATATTTTTGGGACTGAGGTATCTTGTCAATAGCCTTCAAGCCTTGTCTGTGCATGCTTATTGGGTCCTTTGGATAGGATGTTTGGAGTAGTCTTAAATTATTGATAATATTAGCTTATGCCCATCCTAGTTGGATTTCAAGACTTGATTGATTCATGTTTCAGCCTAATGAATTGTTTTTTTTTATGTTGTAAATCACTTGGTGCATGCAGTCATTGTTGTTCATGACGTGGCTTTTATTGAGGCTTGTAACAATAGTTTTTCTACCTTATCTATCTGATTAAATTCCCCATCATTTATGCTTTGATGGAAGACCAAACCCTATAATTTGTGCATAGGCGGGTAGACCATGGGCCACGACTCTAGAATTTGGCTTATGCTAATATTTTGTGTTTGCTTGAGAAGTTATTAAATCCTTATAAACCTTGTGAGGAGTTTAAACACCATTTCACCGATCCATTCTGAGTGAACTACCTAACCAAGGGAAAAATAGCAGGCATACGCCTATCAATCTTCATTTTTTTTTTGAAAGTTATATATATATATATATAATGATTCTAGCTTGTGATTACCCTATAGTCTTTGCATCTTGAGGTAGCCTCTCATATGGCTTATTCTTAATAGTTTATCATCCTTCTAACCTAACCATTTTGTGTGTATCTACAATCTTATTCTTGCAAGGATATTGTCATTAGATTTTATGCTTTTGCATGCCTTCCCCAACACCTTAGTATAGTGCAAGTTTTTATTTTAGAATACTTCTTTTAGTGTCTCTAGACTCATATAAACTTATCGCTATTATAATAGTGGAAATGGTTTACATCACTCACAACAATATCTCCAACTTTGAAGGGATCTTCTTTGTCCATCGTTTCATTTCCAGATGCAAAGTTCTTCTTGCTCCTTTGTCAAATATTTACTTTTAATTAATCCACCAACACATCTACTATAATGGTACCCTATGGTTTTGTTGTCTCTCAACTCTTCAATTCATCCTTATCACTAGTTCTATCATCTGAAGGTTTATATTACTATAAACATATTGGAGAATTTGTTAAATTGTAAGTTGCTTCTTTTGTAAACTATGAGATAGTTTTCTACCAAGAATAGATTAGTTCTAAATAGGCATCCTTGCAAATCCATTTTGTGCATAACCTACGATCATTGCATTCTATCAAACAGTTCGTGTGCCTAGTCTATGTATTCACATTTTGCATGCATGTCTACCATAGCATTTCCAACTTTAATATCTAGCAAATCCCCCTTCCATTCTGCTTTGATGGATGACCATACCCTATCCCAAAGCTCCCTTTTGGCGCAGACTTGAGAGGATGCTAGAAAAGGTCGTGGAGTCTGGCCTTACACTTGACAGTTGCATTTGTTTAAAGTTTTTTAAAACTTTTTTGACAAATCCATTTTGGACGTATCCTGCTATCATTGCATTTCATGGGATGACATCTCTTCGAGGCAGTCTATCAATCAGATTGCATTCCTTTTGCATGATTCCATATTTTGCCTTAATTTATGCTATTAGTCATTCCAAAGCACCCATTTTGGCGCTAGCTATTGATATGCTAGTAAAGGTTGTGAAATTCATTTTCACCTACAATCGCATTTCCTTGAAAGTTTCTAAAGCCTTTTAAAGAAATTTCTTTTGTGCAGACACTGCAATCATTGCATTCCATGAGATGTCGTCCTATGAGGCAAACAGTCACATTTTCTGTCTAGGCGTTAGACATTGCAAACCATCCTCCAGAGCTTTTCCAACTACAATATCTATCATAAATTATATTATTTTTATATAATATCTGACATAATTAGTTTATTAGAAGTTTCATTTATTAGAATTCGTTATTAGAAAGTTTCATTTAGAAATCGATTTATAGAAATTTTTATTTATTAAAATTTGGTTTTAGAAAGTTCATTTATTAGAATTTCATTTATTAGGAAGTTCTACAAATCTTCAGATTTTTATATATTAATCAAGATATATATATATATATATATATATATATATATATATATATAATCAAAATTAGATAGAAATCAAATATATTAGTTTAGATATTTGACCTATCTAGATTATGTTATCGAAATTTTATTGAATAGATTATTTGGTTTATTCAATAAGATAAAGAAAATTAGTGATTTAGTTTTTAATTGTTTTAATTTGATTAAATGAAAATCGATATGTTTATAAATTAAATGTTGATAAATTTAAAGTTAAATTAGTATTGATTTTATTATGGATTTTTTTAACAATGGTTGTTAAGTTGACATTTGATTATAAATATTGTATTTAGATAATCATTTTATTTCATGTTAAATTGCATTATGCAAGTGAATTTTGTCGTTGGTTGTATTGGGGGTCGATGTCCAAGTTGTTAAGGTTTGATTCTAGAGGCCTAGGATGTTTATGTTTTCATTCATGTATTGTGTTGATAGGTGACTTTAAATACTGATGTTGTAAGAACATGATGTCTTTTGTTTATGTATGTGGGTTTTGATAAACGATAATGTGAGATGATGTGCATGTATTGTTATCGAACTTGTGTTAAGTATTGTGTTTGATTATGAGGAGATCTCAGGAATCGTAAAGAAGAAGTATTTTGTCTATGGTTGAGATTTGGGAGCAAGATGGCCCATGCCTTGCTCTGGATATGTGTTGTTTATGGTTGTTGTGATTGTTTCAATTGGAAGTTTTGGGACAATTATTTAAGAGTTGGTCCTTTGATTATGTTTTGTTTGCAAGAAGGTTAATGCCTTGCATTGTATATGTATATTTGACGTTATGATGTTAATTGTCTTGCTTGTTGGATAGGGTCTTCTAGATGTAGGTAGGGGAGTGGCTTTCAATGTGGGGCCGGTGCCCAAAGTGGCTGCTAGGGTAACCCATTGAAAGTTGATAATCAAGTGATAAATTAATAATAAATTTAGAGGGTTGGGTAGTTTTCACACTAAATAAGATAATTAAATGCCTCACCCATGCCTATAGTGCTTATTCAAGCTAAGGATGTGATGAGAAGGCCTGGTTGGCAAGATCAACTTGTCCTCATGAAAGGAATATTGGTTCCGCATGTGTCACCCTATGGGGTTGGCATCCAGTGAGAGACTGTTAGGGTAACCATAGATGGGGGCCGGTGTCTGGTGAGAGACTATTAGGGTAACCCATGTTAGGACCATATGATGACACTTTCCCTACTACATCCTAGCATTCCCTAATTATGTTTTCCCCTTTCGTTGTGTGATTGCCTCTGGAAGTGATGTTTGAGTTTCTTGTGATGTCCTTATTAACTTCTGTTGTATTGGATTCTTGTGTAGTCCTTGCACTTGTTAGTTTATTGTCTTCTTACTGTTTCATGTTATGGGACCTTATTGTTATCTCCTAGCATGGGGGGGTAGACCTTAGAGTTCCACATGGTCGGGTGGTTGTGCTTTTATCTCCATTGGTTTCTCTGCCTGTTGTTCATGTGCGAAAAGGATGTTCCTTGTGTAGTAGATTTAAGATCTTGTTCCAGCTTGAGGAGACATATATTTATGTTCATGTTTCAGTCTTGTATATCAGTAGAATCATGTACAACAATCTTGATGCATGCACTCCAATGTAATAAGGAAAACATTATTGGACACAATGTAATTGTGTACTCTCATGTAAAGGAAATTGTATATGTACTTGTAGCTCTTTATACATGATCTTGATGTTTACTTATTGGATGTTATAATATGGAATGTATGTGTTAATTCATTTGATGCAATTAGATTTAGAATGAACTATGGTTGTTTGTTAATTCTTTATGTTGGTTAGATCTTGTTATTAGTTTGTTAAGTAATGTAGCCGTGGAACCCTAGAGGATAAGCTTAACTTGATGTTATGTGTAAATATGAATTACATACTTTGTTATTTCTTTCTTTAAAAAAAATTGTCCTTTTTGTATAGTATAGTTGAGCTATTCTCTGGGGTTTCCTGGTGGGGTGTCACGCAAATCTTGAATAGCCTTTTGTCTAGGGATGTTATTCATACTCCGCACATTCCAAGAAAGAACAATCATTGTTGAGGCTGGGAGAAGTGAGCATCAATAGTCCTTACCGAACCCAACTCAACCAACATCTCACCAGTTAGCTTGGCCTTTTCTTGATCCTTCTTTCTTCCCACCTTAAGAGGTTTTTGAGGAACCCCTTTCTTGGATATTTTTTGTTGCAAACCTAAAGCAGGTGAAAGAGACTTTTTTTCACCTAGGTCCGAAGTACTCCTCACCTCAGAGAGGATGCCACCATCATCAGTGGGCTCACCAAGAGCCTCCATCACTAAACCAGTTGCAGCTAAAGCAGGATCTAAAGTAGGCACATCTGTATCCATCTAAGAGCCCTGCACACCAAGCAGATCCAAACTTGGAGGTCCAACAGACTGAACCCCAGGCTCCTCCTCAGCAAAAGAATCCATCGATCTTTGTAGAGTCTCCTAGAAACCATCCACCTAGACCAAATCCTCCAATGCCTCAAACTTGTTTAAGGTTTCCTCCTCCTGGTTATCCCTAAAGGATCTCTTTTGGCCTTGATTACGATTCTAAGACTTAACCAGAATAAATCCTTCCTTATCTACCCCATCCCTACATGGAAGCTTTACCCTTGTCTATATTCAAATCAGGCTGAGAAGAAGCATTGCTTGTACTAGAAGCACTAGAAGCTCGGGGGCACTTCCGTTGAAGATGACCATAATCATGGCATAATCGGCACTTGAAAGGTAATGTCTCATAATCTAACGGCTGAGTCCAGGAACAAGATCCAACAATCATATCAATAGAGTCTAGTAGTGGCTTGCTCAAATTAATTTCAACACAAACCCTTACATAAGAAAAAATTCTCTTATTCAGAGTTTACTGAGAAGGACCAATAGGTTTTCCTAGCGGCAATGCAATTGACTGCAATATATCACTTCTCCAGCATTTGAGTGGCAGCCAAGGAAGATGAACCCAAATTGGGATTTTAGAAGGTAACTCCTCTACCGGGTTAAAGCCAGCACCCCCTTCAAAGGCCATGTTCCGATCAGAGACACATGAGAAGTCCACCATAAAGAAGTTATTTGCAACTAGTAAAATGTCAAAATCTCCTTTCAGATTCCAAGTCTTGCAGATCCAAGAATCAAGAAATGGAGGAGAAACCCTTAGCCCCATGATATTACAAATCAAAACATGATTGTAGTAGTAAGAAATATCCTCAACTACTGACTCAGATTAGATTACTAAAATTGACCGCTCTTGGGCCCTCTCCAAGCATCCATTTACCTTGTGCAATTTAAGGGCACCATTTCGAACCACACTTGATCCAGAGGAAGACTGAATGGGAGCTCCGGCATCCACCCCAGCCATAAAGAATCGTTACCAGCCAAATCTAATGGCACATGAAATGCCATTTACACCAAAAATGTCGGGGCCCTAACTGCCCCTCCACACCAAACAAGCACTCAACCATAGGGACAATAGTCCAAAAGAGAAAGAATGACCCCTCTCCAAATGAGCAGCATGTACCAACTAGAGGGTGCACAAAATAGAAGATTTAGGGCTGAGAAATCCATGAACCCTACACCAATTATCAGATCCAATGAAGCCCCATAGCTAGCCGAAAACAAAAGAATGAAAGGAAACAGAAACAAGTATCAGTCCCCTAGACCCCTATAGACATGCAGAAATCCCCATGCTTAGAAACTCACCACTCTCCAAGCTAGGGCTTGGATGCCCTAGCTTGTTTGCTCCCACACGTTGACACCATCTGTCCCATTTCTTGGCCAAGCATCTTTATGAGAGCTTTCCAATGATATATAATACTTGAAAATCTAACGGTCGGATCAAAAGCTATGATCCTAGGAAGTTGTATTAGCGAAAATTAAAAAAATGAAAATGTCTTCTTGGAGGGAGTTACATTTTCCAAAATTATCTGAAAATTAAAATGTATGATCCCACTTTGTGGTCTTGTGAATTTTCGAGAGCTTTCCAATGATATATAATAATTGAAAATTCAATGGTTGAATCAAAATTTATTATCCCACGAAGTTGTACTACCAAGATTTTAAAAACAAATTCAAAATGTCTTCTTGGTGGGAGTTATGTTTTCTAAAATTGGCTGAAAATCAAAATGTACCCTAAATTGTTATTTTGAGGGTAAACGTCTTTTCAAGAGCTTTCCAATGATATATAATAATTGAAAATTTAATGGTCAGATCAAAAGTTATGATTCCAGAAAGTTGTACTACCGAAATTTAAAAAACAATGAAAATGTCTTCTTGGTGTGAGTTACATTTTCTAAAATTAGCTGAAAATGAAAATGTACCTTAAAGGGCTATTTTGTGGCCACGCGTCTTTTCAAGAGATTTCCAACAATATATAATAATTAAAAATTCAACGGTCGGATCAAAAGTTATGATCCTAGAAAGTTGTATTACAGAAATTTATAAGAAAATGAAAATGCTTCTTGGTGGGAGTTACATTTTTCAAAATTGACTGAAAATGAAAATCTACCTTAAAGGGCCATTATGTGGCCAAGCGTCTTTTTGAGAGCTTTTCAAGGATATATAATAATTGAGAATCCAATGGTGGGATTAAAAGTTGTGATCCCAGGAAGTTGTATTATTGAAAATGTCCTCTCGGTGGGAGTTACGTTTTCCAAAATTGGCTCAAAATTAAAATGTACCTTAATAAGCCTTTTTGTGGCCAAGTGTCTTTTTGATAGCTTTCCAACGATATATAATAATTGAATATTCAACTGTTGGATCAAAAGTTATGATCCTAGGAAGTTGTACTACTGAAATTTAAAAAAAAATAAAAATGTCTTCTCGGTGGGAGTTACATTTTCCAAAATTGGTTGAAAATCAAAATGTACCCTAAAGGGTCATTTTATGGTCAAGTGTCTTTTCAAGAGCTTTCCAACGGTATATAATAATTAAAAATTGAACGATTGGATCAAAAGTTATGATCTCGGGAAGTTGTACTATCACAATTTAAAAACATTTAGAAATGTCTTCTTGGCGGGAGTTACGTTTTCCAAAATTAGCTTATAATCAAAATGTACCTTTTGTAGAGGAAAATTAATGCATTGTAGACTTAAACAAAATTCAGGGGTAAACCTATCTATACAGTCCACTCTATTAAATTGCATTCCTACATTGAATTATCAACCAAGGAGCGTAAGCTTATGATGATGCCTGCATTATATATGCCTTCAAGACTCATTTCTATCCTAAACTAACTCACACAAACTTATTCTAATCAACTTAATTTACTGAAGTTCACAGAAATGAAAGAACAACAGAAACAGTTAAAAACCCAGTTGCTACGGGTACCTTCAACATAAGCTAAAGATAACTATATTCAACAGAGAATTACATAATTAACTCAGAATACACAAAATGATAAAAGAATTGACACTAACCTCTAGAGGACTTAAAATATGCATTCTATTCAAGAATCACAACTACTTGAAATAGCAATCAAGATATCTTACTTATTCCACAATGCAACTCTATAAAATAACATGAAACAATTTTAACTAGGAATGCATGAATAAATAAGGAAATCTACAAAGTGAGAGTTAGTACCTTGAGTGGCCAGCTCAGAGAACTATCTCACTTAATCTAGAAACTAAATCTACTTCAGATTCTCATAACACATAGTTGTATTTACTTCATATAAAACCAAAATCTTCTTAGATTGTATTCAATAAAACATGTCTGTATCTTCCAACATAAAAATAGAGTAACCGTTGAGCAACTGTAAATTAAAGCATCTTGGAAGGAAAAACTAACTTACCATCAAACTCATCCCTCCTATCTTATACAAAAAAAATGGGAGAGCACAATGTAACTATCAACTAACTTGATCATAAATTCATCCCTAGTTATCAGGGTATAGGTTCAAGATCAATTTAATAATCTAAACTGAAACAAAGGAAGTAGAGTCTTGCTCAAACATGAATTCCTTTTCAACGGCTCATGAATGAAAACACATAAGCTGCGATTAGAGTCCTTGAACAACTCTTCTTCTCCTTGTATTTATTCTTCCATGATGATCATGCTCATCCCCATAGGTCTCCGCTTCTGGTGTTTGAACTGTACTTACTTAATTTCCTTGTTCTGCAACTTGCTAAAATTACTCCTTCCTGGATGCCATGTCTTTACTGTACAGGGTTAATTATCCAAACATATGCACAAAAATAGTTTCATATTAAACTATATAATTCTATTTATATTACATGCATGTTTGTGATTTAAGTCATACACTTGATAATATAACCACCATATTCCATTTTATCAGCATAGGTTTAAAGTCTTTGAAAAGTATATGGGAAACAACATCTAATAATGATAATGTCTGTAAAGTATCTGCAGGATCATATGAAAAAGGTCTTAAAAACATATAAAATATTATAGAAGGAAGTCAATAATTCAACCCAACACATTTAAGGGCCATTTTGTGGCAAAGCATCTTTTTGAGAGTTTTCCAACGATATATAATAATTGAAAATCCAAAGGTTGGATCAAAAGTTATTATCCCAGGAAGTTGTATTATCGAAATTTAAAAAATAAAAATGTCTTCTTGGTGGGAGTTATGTTTCCCAAAATTGGCTGATAATCTAAATGTACCTTAAAGGGTTATTTGGTGGCCAAGTGACTTTTCAAGAGCTTTCAAATGATATATAATAATTGAAAATCCAACGGTCAGATCAGAAATTATGATCCCAGGAAATTGTACTACCAAAATTTAAAAAAAAATTGAAAATGTCTTCTTGGTGGGAGTTAGATTTTCTAAAATTGGTTGAAAATCAAAATGTACCCTAAAGGGTCATTTTATGGCCAAGCGTCTTTTTGAGAGCTTTCCAACAATATATAATTATTGAAAATCCAACAGTTAGATCAAAAGTATGATCTTGGGAAGTTGTACTACCAAAATTAAAAAATAAATATACATGTCCTTTTAGTGGGAGTTACATTTTCCAAATTAACTTCTAATAAAAATGTACCTTTAAAGGCCATTTTGTGACGAAGTGTCTTTTGAGAGTTTTCCAACGATATATAATAATTTAAAATCCAACGGTCGGATCAAAAGTTATGATCCAAAGAAGTTGTATTACCAAAATTTTAAAAAATAAAAAATGTCTTCTTGGTGGGAGTTACGTTTTCCAAAATTGGTTGAAAATCAAAACGTATCTTAAATCGCCACTTTGTGGCCAAGCGTGTTTTTGAGAGCTTTCCAACGATATATAGTAATTGAAAATCCAATGATAGGATCAAAAGTTATGATCCCAGGAATTTGTACTATCGAAATTTAAAAAAATTTGAAAATGTCTTCTTGGCGGGAGTTACATTTTTCAAAATTGGTTAAAAATCAAAATGTATCCTAAAGGTTGATTTTGTGGCCAAACCTCTTTTCGAGAGCTTTCCAACGATATAATAATTTAAAATCCAATGGTCGGATCAAAAGTTATGATCCCGAGAATTTGTACTACCAAAATTTTTTTTAAAAATTGAAAATGTCTTCTTGGTCAGAGTTACATTTTCCAAAATTGCTTGACAATCAAAATGTACCTTGAAGGGCCATTTTTTAGCCAAGCATCTTTTCGAGAGATTTTCGATGATATATAACAATTGAAAACTCTAGCAGTCGGATCAAAAGTTATGATCCTGGGAAGTTGTAGTACCAAAATTTAAAAATAATTAAAAATGTCTTCTTCGTGGAAGTTACATTTTCCAAAATTGGTTGAAAATCAAAATTTGCCCTAAAGGGTCATTTTGTGGCCAAGGGTCTTTTCGAGAAGTTTCCAACGATATATAATAATTGGAAATCCAACAATCGGTTCAAAAGTTATGATCCCGGGAAGTTGTACTACCAAAATTTTAAAAAAAATTGAAAATGTTTTCTTGGTGGGAGTTACATTTTTCAAAATTGGATGATAATAAAAATGTACCTTAAAAGACCATTTTGTGGCCAAGCATCTTTTCGAGAGCTTTCCAATGATATATAATAATTGAAAATTCAACGGTCGGATCTAAAGCTATGATCCCAGGAAGTTGTATTACCGTTATTTAAAAAAAATTGAAAATGTCTTCTTGGTGGGAGTTACATTTTGAACCAAAATTGGTTGAAAATCAAAATGTACCCTAAAGGGTCATTTTGTGGCCAAGCATCTTTTCGAGAGCTTTCCAACAATATATAATAACTAAAAATCTAATTGTCGGATCAAAAGTTATGATCCCAGGAAGTTGCATTACCGAAATTGAAAAAAATATGAAAATGTCTTCTTGGTGGGAGTTACATTTTCCAAATTTAAAATGTACCCTAAAGGGTCATTGTGGCCAAGTGTCTTTTTGGCTTTCCAATGATATATAATAATTGAAAATCCAACAGTCAGATCAAAAGTTATGATCTCGAGAAGTTGTACTACGGAAATTTCAAAAAAATTGAAAATATCTTCTTGGTAGGAGTTACATTTTCCAAAATTAGCTAAAAAATCAAAATGTACCTTAAAGTGCCATTTTGTGGTCAAGCATCTTTTCAAAATCTCCTCAACAATATATAATAATTGAAAATCCAATGTTCAGATCAAAAGTTATGATCCCAGAAAGTTGTATTAGCGAAATTTAAGAAAAAAATTTAAAATGTCTTCTTGGTGGGAGTTACGTTTTCCAAAATTGGCTGAAAATCTAAATGTACTTTAAAGGGCCACTTTGTGGTCTTTTGACTTTTCGAGAGCTTTCCAACGATATATAATAATTGAAAATCTAACGCTTAGATCAATAGTTATGATCTCAGAAGTTGTACCACCAAAATTTAAAAGAAAATCAAAATATCTTCTTGGTGGGAGTTACATTTTCCAAAATTAGCTGAAAATCAAAATGTACCCTAAAGGGTCATTTTGTGGCCAAGCATCTTTTTGAGAGCTTTCCAACAATATATAATAATTGAAAATCCAACGGTCAAATCAAAAGTCATGATCCCAAAAAGTTGTACTACCAAAATTTAAAAAAATTGGAAATGTCTTCTTTGTGAGAGTTACGTTTTCAAAAATTGGCTTATAATCAAAATGTACCTTAAAGGGCCATTTTTTGGCCAAGCATCTTTTCAAGAGCTTTCCAACGATATATAATAATTGAAAATCCAATGGTCGGATCAAAGTTATTATCCCACGAAGTTGTACTACCGAAATTTATAAAAAAAATTGAAAATGTCTTCTTCGTTGGAGTTATGTTTAACAAAATTGGCTGAAAATCAAAATGTACATTAAAGAGCCATTTTGTGGTCAAACGACTTTTTGAGAACTTTCTAATGATATATAATATTTGAAAGTCCAACGGTTGGATCAAAAGTTATGATCCCAAGAAGTTGTACTACCAGAATTTAAAAAAAAACTTGAAAATGTCTTCTTGGTGTGAGTTATATTTTCCAAAATTGGTTGGAAATCAAAATGTACCCTAAAGGGTCATTTTGCGGCCAAGTGTGTTTTCGAGAGCTTTCCAATGATAAATAATAACTAAAAATCTAACAGTTGGATCAAAAGTTATGATCCCAAGAAGTTGTATTACCGAAATTTTAAAAAAATGAAAATGTCTTTTTGGTGGGAGTTACATTTTCCAAAATTGGCTAAAATTCAAAATGTACCTTAAAGTGCCACTTTGTGGCCATGCGTGTTTTCGAGAGCTTTCCAAGGATATATAATAATTGAAAATCCAATGGTCGGATCAAAGTAATGATCCCAAGAATTTGTACTAGCAAAATTTAAAAAAAAATTGAAAATGTCTTCTTGATGGGAGTTACATTTTCCAAAATTGGTTGAAAATCAAAATGTACCCTAAAGGGTCATTTTTTGGCCAAGCATCTTTTCAAGAGTTTTCCAACGATATAATAATTGAAAATCCATTGGTCGGATTAAAAGTTATGATCCTGGGAATTTGTACAATTAAAATTTTAAAAAATAATTAAAAATGTCTTCTTAGTGGGTGTTACGTTTTCCAAAATTGGTAGAAAATCAAAATGTACCTTAAAGAGGCCATTTTTGGACCAAGCATCTTTTCGAGAGTTTTCCAATAATATATAATAATTGAGAATCCAACATCGGATCAAAAGTTATGATCCTGTGAAGTTGTACCATCAAAATTTAAAAAAAAATTAAAATGTCTTCTTGGTGGGAGTTACGTTTTCTAAAATTGGATAAGAATCAAAATGTACCTTAAAGGGATATTTTGTGGCCAACCAGATTTTCTAGAGCTTTCTAATGATATATAATAATTTAAAATCCAATGGTCGGATCAAACGTTATGATCCTAGGAAGTTGTACTACTGAAATTTAAAAAAAACATGAAAGTGTCTTCTTGGTGGGAGTTATATTTTCCAAATTTGGTTGAAAATAAAAATATATTCCAAAGGGTCATTTTGTGGCCAAGCATCTTTTTGAGAGCTTTCTAATGATATATAATAATTAAAAATCCAATGGTCAGATCAAAAGTTATGATCCTAGGAAGTTGTACTACAGAAATTAAAAAAATTAAAAATGTCTTCTTGGTGGGATTTACATTTTCTAAAATTGGATTATAATCAAAATGTACATTAAAGGGCCAATTTGTGGCCAAGCATCTTTTAAGGAGTTTTCCAACGATATATAATAATTTAAAATCCAACGGTTGGATCAAATGTTATGATCTATGGAAGTTGTACTATCAAAATTTAAAAAAAAAATTGAAAATGTCTTCTTGGTGGGAGTTACATTTTTCAAAATTGGCTGAAAATCAAAATGTACCTTCAAGAGTCATTTTGTAGCCAAGCAAATTTTTGAGAGTTTTCCAATGATAAATACTAATTGAAAATCCAACAGTTGGATCAAAAGTTATGATCCCAGGGAGTTGTACTACCGAAATTTTTTAAAAAACTTGAAAATGTTTTGTTGGTGGGAGTTACATTTTCTAAAACTAGTTTAAAAATAAAATGTACCCTAAAGGGTCATTTTGTGGCCAAGCATCCTTTCGAGAGCTTTACAACGATATATAATAATTCAAAATCCAATGATCGGATCAAAAGTTATGATCTCGAGAAGTTATACTACCAAAATTTTAAGAAAATTTTGAAAATGTCTTCTTGGTGGGAGTTATGTTTTCTAAAATTGATTGAAAATCAATAGGTAACTTAAAGAGCCATTTTGTAGCCAAGCATCTTTTCGAGAGATTTCCAACGATATATAATAATTTAAAATCCAATGGTCGGATCAAAAGTTACGATCCCAATAAGTTGTACTACCGAAATTTAAAAAAAAAGATTGATAATGTCTTCTTGGTGGGAGTTACATTTTTCAAAATTGGTTGAAAATCAAAATGTACTTTAAAGGGTCATTTTGCAGCCAAGAATCTTTTCGAGAGCTTTCCAATGATATATAATAATTGAAAATCCAATGGTCAGATCAAAAGTTATGATCCCAAGAAGTTGTACTATCGAAATTAAAAAAATTGAAAATGCCTTCTTGGTCAGAGTTACATTTTCTAAAATTCGCTGTAAATTTAAATGTACCTTAAAAGACCATTTTCTGGCCAAGCGTCTTTTCAAGAGCTTTCCAACGATATATAATAATTGAAAATCCAACAGTTGGATCAAAAGTTATAATTGCGCGAAGTTGTACTACTAAAATTTTTAAAAAAGTTGAAAATGTCTTTTTTGTGAGAATTATGTTTTCCAAAATTGGCTGAAAGTCAAAATGTACTCTAAAGGGTCATTTTGTTGCCAAACTTCAAGAGCTTTCCAATGATATATAATAATTGAATACCCAATGGTCAGATCAAAAGTTATGATTCGAGGAAGTTGTACTACCGAAATTTAAAAAAAAAATTGGAAATGTCTTCTTGGTTGGAGTGGTGTTTTCCAAAATTGGCTAAAAATTAAAATGTACCCTAAAGGATCTTTTTTGGCCAAGAATCTTTTCAAAAGTTATGATTCCAGGAAGTTGTACTACGGAAATTTAAAAAAAAATTGAAAATATTTTCTTGTTGGGAGTTACATTTTCCAAAATTGGTTGAAAATCAAAATGTACCTTAAAGGGTCATTTTGTGGCCAAGCAGCTTTTCGAAAGCTTTCCAAATATATATAATAATTGAATATCCAATGGTCGGATCAAAAGTTATGATCTTGGGAAGTTATACTACCGAAATTTTAAAAAAATGAAAATGCCTTCTTTGTGGGAGTTACGTTTTCTAAATTTGGATGAAAATAAAAATGTACCTTAAAGGGCCATTTTGTGGCCAAGAGTTTTTTCAAGATCTTTCCAACAATATATAATAATTGATAATCCAATGGTTGGATCAAAAGTTATGATCCCAAGAAGTTGTTCTACCAAAATTTTAAAAAAAATTAAAAATGTCTTCTTGGTGGGAGTTACGTTTTACAAGATTGGTAGAAAATAAAAATGTACCCTAAAGTGTCATTTTATGGTCAAGCATCTTTTCAAGAGCTTTCCAAGAATATATAATAATTTAAAATCCAACGGTCGTATCAAAAGTTATGATCCCTGGAAGTTGTACTGTTGCAATTTAAAAAAAATGAAAATATGTTCTTGGTTGGAGTTATGTTTTCCACAATTGGCTGAAAATCAAAATGTACCTTAAAGATCCATTTTATAGCCAAGCATCATTTCGAGAGCTTTCCAACAATATATAATAATTAAAAATCCAACGGTCAGATCAAAAGTTATGATCCCAAGAAGTTGTACTACCAAATTTTTAAAAAAAAATTAAAAATGCCTTCTTGGTGGGAGTTAGATTTTTCCAAAATTGGTTGAAAATCAAAATGTACCCTAAAGGATCATTTTGTAGCTAAGCATCTATTCGAGAGATTTCTAATGATATATAATAATTGAAAATGCAACGGTCGGATCAAAAGTTCTGATTCTGGGAAGTACTACAGAAATTTTTAAAAAATGAAAATGTCTTTTTGGTGGGAGTTACATTTTTTAAAATTGGCTGCAAATCAAAATGTACCTTAAAGGTCCATTTTGTGGCAAAGTATCTTTTCGAGAGCATTCCAATGATATATAATAATTGAAAATCAAATAGTCGGATCAAAAGTTATGATCGTAAGAAGTTGTATTACAAAAATTTTAAAAAATTGAAAATATTTTCTTGGTGGGAGTTATGTTTTCCAAAATTGGCTGAAAATCAAAATATACTGTAAAAGGTTATTTTGTAGCCAAACATCTTTTCAAGAGCTTTCCAACGATATATAATAATTAAAAATCTAATAGTCGGATGGAAAAATATGATCTCGGGAAGGTGTACTATCAAACTTTTTAAAAAATTGAAAATGTCTTTTTGGTGGGACTTACGTTTTTTAAAATTGGCTAAAAATCAAAATGTATGTTAAAGGGCCATTTTGTGGGCAAGAGTTTTTTTGAGAGTTTTCCAACGATATATAATAATTGAAAATCCAATGGTCGGATCAAAAGTTAAGATCCCCAGAAGTTGTAATACCGAAATTTAAAAAAAAATGAAAATGTTTTCTTGATGGGAGTTACGTTTTTTCTAAATTGGATGAAAATCGAAGTCTACCTTAAAGGACCATTTTGTGGCCAAGCGTCTTTTCGAGAGATTTCCAACGATATATAATAATTGAAAATCCAATAGCCGTCTCAAAAGTTGTGATGCCAAGAAATCGTATTATCAAAATTTAAAAAAAATAAAAATGTTTTTCTTGGTGGAAGTTACATTTTCCAAAATTTGGTGAAAATCAAAACATACCCTAAAGGGTCATTTTGTGGTGAAACGTCTTTTTGAGTACTTTCCAACGATATATAATAATTAAAAATCCAACTGTCGGATGAAAAGTTATGATCCCGAGAAGTTACGTTTTCTAAAATTGGATGAAAACTAAAATGTACCTTAAAGGACCATTTTGTGGCCAAGCATCTTTTTGAGAGATTTCCAACGATATATAATAATTTAAAATCCAATAGTTGGATCAAAAGTTATGATCCCGGGAAGTTCTACTACTGAAAATTTTTTAAAAAATTTAAAATGTCTTCTTGGTGGGAGTTACGTTTTCCAAATGTGGGTGAAAATCAAAATGTATATTCAAGGACCATTTTGTGGCCAATTTTTTTTTGAGAGCTATCCAACGATATAGGTTGGATCAAACGTTATGATCTTAGGAAGTTGTACTACCAAAATTTAAAAAAAACGTAAAAATGTCTTCTTGGTGGGAACTTCACTTTTTCCAAAATTGTTTGAAAATCAAAATGTACCTTTAAGGGTCATTTTGTGGCCAAGCATTTTTTCGAGGACTTTCCAACAATATATAATAATTGAAAATCTAATGGTCGGATCAAAAGTTATGATCTCGGGAAGTTATATTGCCAAAATTTTTAAAAAAATTGAAAATGTCTTCTTGGTTGGAGTTACATTTTCCAAAATTGGCTAAAAATCAAAATGTACTCTAAAGGGTCATTTTGTGGCCAAGCATCTTTTTGAGAGCTTTCTAATTATATATAATAATTGAAAATCCAACAGTCGGATCAAAAGTTATGATCTCGGGAAGTTGTACTATTGAAATTTGAAAAAAAAATAAAAATTTCTTTTTGGTGGGGAGTTACGTTTTCCAAAATTGGATGAAAATTAAAATGTACCTTAAAGGGCCATTTTGTGGCCACGCGTATTTTTGAGAGCTTTCAAACGATATATAATAATTAAAAATCCAATGGTCGGATCAAAAGTTATGACCCTGTGAAGTTGTACTACCGAAATTTAAAAAAAATTGAAAATGTATTCTTGGTGGGAGTTACATTTTCTAAAATTGGCTGAAAATCAAAATGTACCTTAAAGAGCCATTTTGTGGCCAATCATCTTTTCGAGAGCTTTCCGACGATATATAATAATTGGAAATTCAACAGTCGAATAAAAAGTTATGATTGCAAGAAGTTGTATTACCGAAATTTTATAAAAAATTTAAAATGTCTTCTTGGTGGGAGTTACATTTTCCAAAATTGGCTGAAAATTATAATGTGCATAAAAGGGCCATTTTGTAGCCAAGCATCTTTTCGAGAGCTTTCCAACTATATATAATAATTAAAAAATCAACGATTGGATCAAAAGTTATGATCCAAAGAAGTTGTACTAAGGAAATTTTTTTTAAAAATTGAAAATGTTTTCTTGGTGGAAGTTACATTTTCCAAAATTGGTTGAAAATCAATATGTACCCTAAAGTATCATTTTGTAGCCAAGCATCTTTTCGAGAGCTTTCCAACAATATTTAATAATTGAAAATCCAACTGTTGGATCAAAAGTTATGATCCCGAGAATTTGTACTATCGAAAAATTGAAAATGTTTTCTTGGTGGGAGTTACATTTTCTAAAATTGACTGAAAATTAAAATGTACTATAAAGGGCCATTTTTTGGCCAAGCATCTTTTCGAGAGCTTTCCAACGATATATAATAATTGAAAATCTAAAGGTTGGATCAAAAATTATGATCGCGGAAAGTTGTACTACCGAAATTTTTTAAAAATTGAAAATATTTAGAATTGGTTGAAAATTAAAATGTACCTTAAAGGGCCATTTTGTGGCCAAACATCTTTTTGAGAGCTTTCCAATGATATATAATAATTGAAAATCTAATTGTCGGATGAAAAGTTATGATCCCATGAAGTTGTACTATCAAAATTTTTAAAAAAATTGAAAATATTTTCTTGGTGAGAATTATGTTTTCCAAAATTGGCTGAAAATCAAAATGTATTCTAATGTGAAATGTTGTGACCAAGCGTCTTTTCAAAAGGTTTCAAACGATACATAATAATTGAAAATCCAGCGGTCGGATCAAACGTTATGATCCGAGGAAGTTGTTCTACCGAAATTTAAAAAAAAAATGAAATTTTCTTCTTGGTGGGAGTGACATTTTCCAAAATTGGCTAAAAATCAAAATGTACCCTAAAGGGTCATTTTTTGGCCAAGTGTCTTTTCTAGAGCTTTCCAACAATATATAATAATTGAAAATCCAACGGTTGGATCAAAAGTTATGATCCCAAGAAGTTGTACTACAAAAATTTAATTTTTTTTTTAAAATATCTTTTTTGTGGGAGTTACATTTTCCAAAATTGGTTGAAAATAAAAATATACCCTAAAGGGTCATTTTGTGGCCAAGCGTGTTTTCGAGAGCTTTCTAAAGATATATAATAATTGAAAATCTAATGGTCAGATCAAAAGTTATGATCCCGAGAAGTTGTACTACCGAAATTTAAAAAAATTGAAAATGTCTTTGTGGTGGGATTTATGTTTTCTAAAAATGGCTGAAAATCAAAATGTACCTTCAAGGGCCATTTTGTGGCCAAGAGTTTTTTCGAGATCTTTCCAATGATATATAATAATTGAAAATCCAACGGTCAGATCAAAAGTTATGACCCCAAGAAGTTGTTCTACCAAAATTTTAAAAAAATTGAAATATTTTCTTAGTGGGAACTATGTTTTTCAAAATTGGTTGAAAATCAAAATGTACCCTAAAGTGTCATTTTGTAGCCAAGTGTCGTTTTGAGATCTTTCCAATGATATATAGTGATTGAAAATCCAACGGTCGGATCAAAAGTTATGATCCTGGAAATTTGTATTACTGAAATTTAGAAAATTGAAAATGTTTTCTTGGTGGGAGTTTTGTTTTTCAAAATTGGCTGAAAATCAAAATGTAGCTTAAAGGGTCACTTTCATCTTCTCGAAAGCTTTACAACAATATATAATAATTCAAAATCCAACGATCGGATGAAAAGTTATGATCCAAGGAAGTTGTACTGCCGAAATTTAAACAAAAATTGAATGTCTTCTTAGTGGGAGTTATGTTTTTCAAAATTGGCTGAGCATCTTTTTGAGTGCTTTCCAATGATATATAATAATTGAAAATCCAACGGTCAGATTAAAAGTTATGATTCTGAGAAGTTATACTACCAAAATTTTAAAAAAAATTGAAAATGTCTTCTTGGTGGGAGTCACATTTTCTAAAATTGGCTGAAAACTAAAATGTACCTTAAAGGGCCATTTTGTGGCCAAGAGTCTTTTCAGGAGCTTTCCAACAATATATAATAATTGAAAATCCAATGATCGGATCAAAAGTTATGATCTTAGGAAGTTGTACTACCAAAATTTGAACAAAATTGAAAATGTGGTTTTGATGGGAGTTACGTTTTCCAAACTTGGTTGAAAATCAAAATGTACCTTAAAGGACCGTTTTGTGGCCAAGCGTCTTTTTGAGAGTTTTCTAATGATATATAATAATTAGAATTCCAACGGTCAGACCAAAGGTTATGATCCTAAGAAGTTGTATTACCAAAATTTTAAAAAAATTGAAAATGTTTTCTTGGTCGGAGTTACGTTTTCCAAAATTGTGTGAAAATTCAAAATGTACCGAAAAGGGTCATTTTGTGGTAGAGCATCTTTTCAAGTGCTTTCCAATGATAATATAATAACTGAAAATCCAATGGTCGGATCAAAAGTTATGATTCTAAGAAGTTATACTATCGAAATGTTTTTAAAAAAATTGAAAATGTTTTCTTGGTGGGAGTCACATTTTCTAAAATTGGCTAAAATCTAAAATGTACCTTAAAAGGCCATTTTGTGGCCAAGCATCTTTTTGGAGCTTCCAATGATATATAATAATTGAAAATCAAACAGTCGGATCAAAATTTATGATCCTCGGAAGTTGTATTATCGAAATATTAAAAAAATTGAAATTGTCTTCTTGGTGGGAGTTACATTTTTCAAAATTGGCTGAAAATTAAAATATATCTTAAATGACCATTTTGTGGCCAAGCGTCTTTTTGAGAGCTTTCCAAGGATTTATATTAATTGAAAATCTAATGTGGTCAGATCAAAAGTTATGATCCTAGGTTGTTGCACTAATGAAATTTTTAAAAAAACTTGAAAATGTCTTCTTGGTGGGAGTTACATTTTCTAAAAAATTTTGAAAATCAAAATTTACCCTAAAGGGTCATATTGTGGCCAAGCATTTTTTTGAGAGCTTTCCAACGATATATAATAATTGAAAATCCAATGGTTGGATGAAAATTTATGATCCCTGAAGGTTGTACTACCAAAATATTAAAAAAATTGAAAATGTCTTCTTAGTGGGAGTTACATTTTCTAAAATTGGTTGAAAAGAAAAATGTACCTTAAAGGGCCATTTTGTGGCCTAGTGTCTTTTCGAGAGCTTTCCAATGATATATAATAATTGAAAATGCAAAGCTTAGATCAAAAGTTATGATCCAAAGAAGTTGTATTACCGAAACCTAAAAAAAATTGAAAATATCTTCTTGGTGGGAGTAATGTTTTCAAAAAATGGTTGAAAATAAAAATGTACCCTAAAGGGTCATTTTATGGTCAAGCGTATTTTCGAGAGCTTTCCAACGATATATAATAATTGAAAATCCAATGGTTGTCCGATCAAAAGTTCTGATTTCGAGAATTTATACTATTGAATTTTTTTAAAAAAATTGAAAAAGTCTTCTTGGTGGGAGTTACGTTTTCTAAAATTGGCTTACAATCAAAATGTACCTTAAAGGGCCATTTTGTGGCCAAGCATCTTTTCGAGACGTTTCCAATGATATATAATAATTGAAAATCAAATTGTCGGATCAAAAGTTATTATCCCGGAAAGTTGTACTATCGATATTTAAAAAAATTGAAAATGTCTTCTTGGTGGGAGTTACATTTTCTAAGATTGGCTGAAAATCAAAATGTACCTTAAACAACCATTTTTTGGCCAAATATCTTTTCGAGACCTTTCTAATGATATATAATAATTGAAAATCCAACGGTCAGATCAAAAGTTATGATCCCAAGAAGTTGTACTACCAAAACTTTAAAAAACTTGAAAATGTCTTCTTGGTGGGAGTTACATTTTCTAAAATTGGCTAAAAATCAAAATATCCCTTAAAGAGCCATTTTGTGGCCAAATGTCTTTTTGAGATATTTCCAACAATATATAATAATTGAAAATCCAACGGTCGGATCAAAAGTTATGATCCTGGGAAGTTGTACTGCTGAAATTTAAAAAAAAAATGAAAATGTCCTCGTGGGAGTTATGTTTTGCAAAATTGGTCAATAATCAAAATGTACCTTAATAGACCATTTTGTGGCGAAGCCTCTTTTCAAGAGTTTTCCAATGATATATAATAATTGAAAATCTAACAGTCGGATAAAAACTTATGATCCCAGGAAGTTGTATTACCGAAATTTATAAAAAATTGAAAATGTCTTCTTGGTGGGAGTTACATTTTCAAAAATTGGCCGAAGATCAAAATGTACCTTAAAGTACTAGTTTGTAGGCAAGCATCTTTTTCGAGAGCTTTCCAATGATATATAATAATTGAAAAATCCAACGGTCGGATCAAAAGTTATGATCCCAAGAAGTTATACTACCGAAATTTAAAAAAATTGAAAATATCTTCTCAGTGGGAGTTACATTTTCCAAAATTGGCTGAAAATTAAAATATACCTTAAAGGGCCATTTTGTGGTCAAGCATATTTTTGAGAGCTTTCAAACGAAATATAATAATTGAAAATCTAATGGTCGGATCAAAAGTTATGATCCCAAAAAGTTGTATTACTGAAATTTAAAAAAAATTGAAAATGTCTTCTTGGTGAGAGATATGTTTTCCAAAATTGGTTGAAAATCAAAATGTACCTTAAAAGGCAATTTTGTGGCCAAGCGTCTTTTTGAGACCTTTCCAATGAATATAATAATTGAAAATCCAATGGTCAGATCAAAAGTTATGATATTCGGAAGTTTTACTACTGAAATTTAAAAAAAATTGAAACATTTGTCTTTTTGGTGGGAGTTATGTTTTTCAAATTTAGCTGAAAAGAAAAATGTACCTTAAAGTGCTATTTTTTGGCCAAGCATCTTTTTGAGAGATTTCCACAAAGTTATCATCCCACAAAGTTATACTACCGAAATTTAAAAAAACTTGAAAATATCTTCTTGGTGGGAGTTACATTTTCAAAAATTGGTTGAAAATCAAAATGTACCCTGAAGGGTCGTTTTGTGGCCAAGCGTCTTTCTGAGAGCTTTCAACAAATACAATAATTGAAAATCCAACGGTCAGATCAAAAGTTATGATCCCAAGAAGTTGTACTACCAAAATTTAAAAAAAATTAAAAATATCTTTGTGGGAGTTACGTTTTCCAAAATTGGCTGATAATCAAAATGTACCTTAAGTTTCATTTTGTGGCCAAGCATCTTTTTGAGAGATTTCCAATGATATATAATAATTGAAAATCCAACGGTCGGATCAAAAGTTATTATCTCAGGAAGTTGTACTACCGAAATTTAAAAAAAATGAAAATGTCTTCTTGGTGGGAGCTACGTTATCCAAAATTGACTAAAAATCATCATGTACCTTAAAGGGTCATTTTGTGGCCAAGTGGGTTTTCGAGAGCTTTTCAACGATATATAATAATTTAAAATCCAAGGGTCAGATCAAAAGTTATGATCTTAAGAAGTTGTACTACCGAAATTTTAAAAAAATGAAAATGTCTTCTTAGTGGGAGTTACATTTTTCAAAATTGGTTGAAAATCAAAATGTACCTTAAAGGGCCATTTGATGGTGAAGCCTCTTTTGGAGAGCTTTCCAACGATATATAATTGTTAGAGGAAATTATGAACAATAGTTTTAAACAACTAAATATCCAATAACTCAATGAAATTGATACAAATACAATAAACAAATATATTACCTTCGTAGACCGATTCACCTCGTAGCTTCCATTGTTGCCTATCGTGTATTGATCTTATGAATGAGTTGAGCTCTCAGAAGTGTGTACTTCCTTGCTGTTGAAGATGACAATAAGAGAATGGTTGTATGATGGATTGTGCAATGAAGATGAAGCTACAATGCAACTCTAGGATGATTGATAATGGAGATATAAAGCCATGGTTGGATGATTGTGATGATAATGAGATTATGCAAATGCTATGAGGATACTTTACCAAAGGTACGCTGGTCAAATTTCTACAGAGTAAGATTACAAAAGCTCTTGGATTGTTGAAATGAGGGAATGAGGGTTCCTTTTATAGGCCAAGGAGGGGCCAAGTCCATGTGTCATGACATCAACGGTGGAGACTTAGTCTTTTGTGGTGTACGGTTCAGATTTGGTTCGTTGGGATGAGGGAGAGAAATATGGAGGATATTCCTACTACGTTTACAAGGTAGAGAGAAAGGTGCATTTGTAAGCCACATGTCAATGTGCTCACAAATGACCTGTGAGTTAAAAGTGGAAGACTATGAGAATATTGTGGAAGGACTCTTGATCTATGTGAATGTGAGAGATGAACTAGAATTAGAAAGACAAGTGTCTTTGTCCTTAAAAGTCATTGAGAAATACTAGGACACATGTGGGTGAGGATAATTAGCTAATTAAATATTAAAATATTTAATTATTGGAGGAACTTGGTGAGGTGTCCAATATGACATGGAGGGATGACATGGATTAGGTGACATGGATTAAAACATAAGACTTAGACTTTAGAAGAAATAATTAAATAATTTAGAATTATTTAATTAGTTAAGACTATCGGGGAATTAGGATATTTTAATTAAATAAATTGATTTTTATTTAATTTTGGGATAATGAACCAATCAAATAAATTAGAATATTTATTTAATTGATAGAATAATAAGAAATAAAATAAATATTTAAAATATTTATTTAGTTCGACACGAGCCAATTTTAACTGTATACATTTTTCCCCTTTTTGATGCAATGTGTTTTATCACATTGCTTCAAAGAACAAAAATTTTCTGACTATGATGCATGCCCTAGTTTGCCATTGGTTTAGGTTAAATGACGATAGGATGCCCCCTTAGGAGATTGATTTGGTTGGATGGTTTTTGGCAGAAAGACGACGAACAATCTCACGATGAACAAGAATGATAAATGATGGCTAAGAAAATAGAGGATGCAAGATAAGGTATAGACGGAAGAGCTGAATGATATGTTATGCAAGGTAAAATGATAACACACACAAGCAAGCAAGCAAGTATGCACAAATGATACAAGAACAAACAAGGTACTGCTCCTGTCAAGCTATAAAGCAATGATTAATTGATAATGATTGATAATAGTGTTTTTCATTATGGGGAACAATATGTCCCTAGATCAACACAAAGATGCAGGAAAGACATATCCCATTGATGATGACGATTAATTTATTAATTGAGTTGGTTTACGACAAGATTAGGATCAAGATCATTGATTGCGATTGGATAATTTGACAAGATTGATTCACTTGATTGATATGGATTAAGGATGGACTTGAATTTGGATCATTGCTAGGATTGATTGGGTTGATTTGATGATCAGATTGATGCTTGGATTGATGATTGGTGAGTCCCCAGTCACTCAAGAGTGAGGGCAACGAGGAAAGATAATGGTAAGTAAGCAAATAAGATGAATGATGATTATGACACCCCCTCGGGAGGACAATTGGTGTGCTCTTAAAATGAAAAGAGAGAAAAGGGTGAGTAGATAAAGAGATGTAGATAAAGAAAGGACTTGGATCTTAAGCCACATGGAAAATGATATGTATGAAATGCTTATAAATGAAATGAAATAAAATTTGGTATGTATGATAGTGGATTTTGTCATCTTCTTATACAAGTTTTTGAAGTACTTTGTTTAATCATTGAGCTTTTAAAATGTTGTAAGAAAATACAAGCATCTAGGTATAGTTAAACTATGATGACATGAGTATTACTTACATGGATTTTGATTTTTCAAGTTAATACAAGCATTTAATTATAATTGGACTGAGATGACCAGAGTATTGCTTGCGTATCAACAGACAGGGATTACACCTGTTTCATGTTTAGACCTCTGATGTCCTCGATGATCATTATGTTGATCATGTCTTTAGACAAGGCTTCACATTACTAAAGATAAACCCACAAAAATTAAACAAATAAAATAATTATGCCCCCATCATAGCTCTTCTAGTTTTTGACATCCTTGAGTAGCATAAAAATACATAATAACAAAAATCATTATATAAGACTTTAAAAAACTATTAAAAACCTTCTTACTGTTGAGTACATATGTCTCAGATTTACTATGATCGGCAAGAGTCTCAGCGATCTTGTTGTTCATAGTGGGTTGTACTCTGTATTGGGTTGACAGAACACCATCGGAGAACACTTAACTTGTTTTAGCGAAAGCACATGTTTTACCGATGGTAGTGGCCATCGGGTAGACTTTCTTGTATCGGCAGGAGTGAGTAACCTTTTGGCAGATATGCCAGGTCTAACCGATGACATATGTTTATCGGCATGAGTTTGGTCATCGGCTAAGCTCGTGGTAGTCGCTCCGATAGTTTTGTGTTACCTCGATGGAAGTTGGTGAAGCATTGGGTGTCGGCGTAAGAATCACTATCAGCCCAGCCTTGAAATGTCAATCAGATGCTTGTGTCTCTCCGATGAAGGGTTATTGGCATCGGCGTGAGAAACATTTTCAGTCTGAGGTTTGGAAGTTTCTCTGATGTCAACTGTCACTCCGATGAAGGTTTGGATCGGCACGACTATAACTATCGGTGCAGTTTTGAAATGTCTCTTCATCGGCCAAGGTCTTCCCAATGTTTGGTGAGTGGTAGGCTGCTTGGTGTTGTCAGCAAAAGTTGCCAATGGTTATCTTACATGTGTTCGGGCATATAAACTAGGATGACCAACTCGAACTGGTGCATGTGGGACTAATGAGTTCTCACGAATGCGAACGGTCAGAAACAGTAGTTTGGACGGTTGCACTAAGTGTAACTGAATCATTTGGTTGCTCAGATGGTTGAGTCGATTAGATTGCTAAAGCAATGGGGAATCGTTTGAGATAGAGTGAGAGATAGTTGGACAATACGATCAATCTAGTGAGCTCTAGTTTTCTCCTTTTGTGAAGTCCTATGCTATATGTTGTACGTAGCATGTTAACAGTATGTAAAAGGACTGAGGAGAGAGTGTAAACAGAGTTCAGGTGAAAGGGTTCTGGCCAAGAAGGTGAAGTTCTGTACTGTGTGCTATTTGTGGCACGATAACAGTATGAAGAACCAACCGAGTACTAGAGAACTTTGTGCAGGGTTATATTGTCAGATATTCTTCAGAAGGAACAAGATGTTAATCTCCTGTAAAGGCTATGAGCCTATAAATGTATTGTAACTGTTTGGTTGCTGAATAATATAATGGCTCTGTGATTTGGAGTGTGGGGTTTTTTACCCGTAAGGGTTTTCCCCACATAAATCTGTGTTCTTGTTCTGTCTTTCATGTTTAATGTCTGTGCTATTGAAACTGGTTAATGTTTGCTTGTGCTTTCCTCCAAGGATCAATGTTGGAAATGTTCTATGTCAGTTTCCACTTTAATGTCATAGTTGTGCGTGTTTTTGAAGCAATTGAAAAGAATTTAAATCTATCGAAGACATCACTGTTCTTAGAAATACGTTCTGAGATGCTCACATTTCCTTACACTTGCCATAGATACATTATTCTTGCAATAATTGATAGAGTCATGTTTGATAGATTGTAGGCAGGTTTGTGTTGCCAGGTTTAGTTTGATGTCTCTTTGTCAAGATGATGTTTAAAGCTTGCCTGCTATGATGCATGTTGTCTAGAGATAATATTGCAATCCGGTTTGCTATCCGCTAAGATTTTGTGGCATTCAAGAATCCAATTCTCAACTAGGTCGAGGATTGTGCCCCCCATTCAAAATAAAGGATTGATTTATTATGGATGGATACATGGATTGAACAGGTGGTAGACTCAATGTAATGGGCCTTGAGGGACTGGCCTAGTGCCTCAGGGGTTCATTGATGATGGTCTTCCCTATGTAATGACGCAGAGGCAATGTAGTTTGAGGTGTGCACCATGTGGACCTAAGACCTAGAGGGTGGGAATTAGGTGGACAAAAGGATGGGTGATAAGGGACAAAATGGATGGGAAGCCTTGGGGACTCATCAAAGATGGCCTTGCCTATGTGACAACTCAAAGGTGACATAGTTTGACAAGGTACAATTCTAGAGTTATAACGGATGACAAGATGGATGAAGGATTGGACAGACAGCTTGATGGAACAAGATGATAAGGGTGAGTGAAAAACAAGCCATGATAGGTATCTTTATGCGATTTGATGGATGTGGTAAGAAAGGATGAATTGAAGACTAAAATTTGAAAGGATGGAGGAAGTAGTATATCTCTGGCATGTTTTTGACTCCCTTGCATTGGGGTTTGTAGGATTTGATGGTTGGATAAAAGGATAGGTGATAAGGGATGGGATGGATGCATGTGTAAGATAGGGTGGATGTGATCGCCAAAAACTATATCACATAGGAATAACTTACTCTAGTCTAGGTGTAGGGCTAGGAATTTAACATGACAAAAGCTTATGACAAAGGAGGGTGATAGGATTGTTTTGAGGGGGATAAGGTATGTCAAGAGGTATCTCAAACATTTATCAACATTGTGCCCCTAATTTTCATCAAGATCAAAAGGAGGAAGAGAGATGAAAGGATAACAACATGAATAGGTATATGTAGGATAAGGATGATATGATGGTATGGTAAGATAGAGTAGAAAATGATAGGGTCGATGAGACAATGTGCTCCCAAGAGTAAGCGACATAGAAGATCAACCTACACATGATACTTGTTTGCCAGGTTTTCATCATGGTACTTATCCAAGGCACCACCAGGGGTGGTTTTCACCATTGGATGGAGGGATTTTGCATGGAGGAAGTACCAACATCATGAGATTGATTTTCTTAGGGAATATAATTGAGGCCATAAGAGGGTGGAGGGACTTTGACATGGATAGGCTCTAAAATACCTTGTTCATGAAGGCCTAAGATTTTACCTTGATAGTTCATATTATGGAGTATGTGGTGGACAATGGGATTATGGGTGATTTGGACAACATAAGAGATATCATTATTTGATGGGGAAGGTGATATGGTAGATAATGGTTGTTTCTCTCATAAGGGAGAACATTCATGGATGAAGGTGGGGAAACCAATGGGATATGATGGGGAATTTGCAATACGGTCAATAATGGGTGAGGGAGGATCATTAGGATCTTGATTATCATTAAACTCATTAAGATTCAAGGTATTGGTTTGATCATCTATGTGCACTTGGGAGCCAAGTGTCTCATCAAGGGAAATGAATGTTTGTGGATCATGGGTTGGGCTAGATGGAGAAGAAGTCTCTTTTGTTTTAAGGAAGGCCATGAAATGGGGTGAATGCTCAAGTAGGTCAACAAGATTTTTATGACATGGAATATGTAGGTCTTGGGTATCTTGTTTATAGATGGTTGTGGGGGTATGAATAGGATCAAGGTTTTCATGGATAAGTTCTTCATCATGGATATCATCTTGATCATGGAAAAGATATAAGTTATGGATGGGTTAGATTTGGATTTCTTTCTCATGGATAGGTATATGATCAAGTTTCTCATGGATAGCTTCTTCATAGGTAATATCATGATCATGGAAAAGATAAATGTTATGGATGGGTGGAATGAAAGTAATTTGATCTTGATTAGGATGGGGGTTTGTTATTTCCAGATGCTTAGGATTAGGTTCTTAACATACCTTTTGGGTTGTTTGAATAGAAGTGGAAGGATCTTGGATAGGCTTGACATACTCTTGAGGGTTATCATCATGAGGGGATGATGGATCTTGGCTTGGATTCATCGGGGGAGATTCTTCAATAGGCTCAAGGGGTTTTAGACTATATGATGGGGTTGTAGGATTGGACATGGCATTGAAATAGTTTCAAATTTGGTGACATGGTTGACTCCTTGCTAGTAGCCTTTGATCACATGCTTTGTAGGTGCATGGGTAGATGAATGATGTAATGGATGGGTGGAATTGGGTGAAAGAGGTAATGGTGTGAGACAAAAGGTTTACTCAATGGAATACTCTCCTACACCTTTATCCTTGATCTTGAATTTTTGTTCTGCGGATTTTGATGTAGAAGGTATTGAGCTTGGGTCAACATTGGTTGTAGAGGGTGAAGCTACATGGTTGGTAGGGATTACAACTTCAGGCTTGGATTGGATTGAATTGCAATATTGGAATCGATCAGGATCACCTTGGATAGTGATTTCTTGGCCATTATGAGGAAACTTGATACACTAATGGTAGGTGGATGGCACAGCCTTTATCGCGTGTATCCAAGGTCTTCCAAGGAGAATATTATATGCTAGTTCCATGTCAAGCACTTGACATACCACATCTTTCACTACCAGTCCCACTCTGATTGGCAAAACAACGGTTCCTTTTGATGTCCTTTCTTCTTCATTGTAAGCCTTGATGGTAATTTTCTTTTTAGGATCAATGATATTCTCTAAAAACCCCAATGTAAGGATTAGTTTTAACGTGCAGATATTTAAACTTGCCCCTCCATCTATTAGAACCCATTTTATTTTATGCTTATGGATGAAGGTTTCAATATGGAGGGATGCATTGTGCGGTTGGGTGATAGACATATCATCTTTTTTTGTGAATGATAATAAATGGGGTGTAGTTAGATGACCTACCATGGCCTAAAATTGCTCTTTAGCTAGATTGGTTGGGACGGTAGTTTCCAAGAGAGATTTTTTGAGGATGGCTTTGTGAGATGGGGATAGATGCAAAAGCTCCAAAATGGATATATGGGCTGGTGTTTTATGGAGTTGGTCAAGGACATTGTATTGGTTGGGTGTGGAGGATGGTTTGGATGAAGCCCCTTGGAGAGTAATCTTTCCACCGCGAGTGGTCACATTACAATTGGGCTTCTTGATTATAGTGATCACATTTACATGTGAGTCACCTTCAGAGATGTGGTTAACAACATAATCATATGACACATTTGTATAGTTGGTGTTGTTACCACTATTATTGTTTTGATTTGAAGACCATCCCTTCTCATAGTTGGGGAGCAAATTCTTGAATGCCAAATGGTCGTCTTTGGATACGTGTCCATCAATTTTTATTACTTTTTGATCAATGAAGTCTTGAATGATATTCTTTAGTCTTTGGCAGTCATTAGTTTTGTGACCTTTGCTCCTATAATATTCGCAAAAGTCTGAGTCTTTTCACCAAGAGGTTTAAATTTTGGTTCATAATCTCACACCATTGGAAGCGTTATGAGATTGTTTGATATGAGCTTTTGTAGGGCCGATTCAATTGATTCCCCTAATGGTGTAAACTTTTGACAAGGAGGAAAGTTTGTGGATCATGGTTCATTGTTTTGAGGTTTGTTTGATGGTGTATTGTTTTGTGGGTTTGATAGATTGAAGATCAATTGTTTTGGTACCACATGTTTAACATCAACAACACCATTGTTCACAATGTTTTTGTTTTTGGTCCAAAACCTTGGCTTGTCTATGTTATTACTTGAACTAGGGGTGTCTTTGTAGATTTTTATTTGCTCCTTTGGTATCAAGGATTTCTCGATGAGTAGCCCCATTTCAATGACCTTACTAAAAGTAGTTGGACATTGTATTTAGATTTGATAGCTTAGTTCCGTGGATAGATTGTGAACAAACATTTCTATCATTTTCTTCTCTGGTATGTGGTAGGGACAATTTCTTGGAAGTTGTCTCCATCTTTGTAGGAAAGAGGTGAAGGATTCTCCCCCTTTTGTGTGTTATTACAAAGGTCCAACATGGAGATTTCATGTTTCATATTGTATGAGAAATGTGTGACAAACTTATCCACCAGTTCATCAAAAGTGTGGATGCCGGGAGGTAGGTGAGAGAACCACTCCATAGCTTGTCCTCCTAAGATTCTTGGGAATAGTCGCATAAGATATGTTTTGTTGTGTGCAACTTCTAGACATGCGGCATGAAATTCCCTTATATGATCTCTTGGATCACCTTTTCCTCTATATTTGTCAAATTTTAGAACTTCAAACCTTGAGGGAAAAGGTATCATGAACAAAGATTTATCAAATGGATAAGGTGAGATCTCCTCAAGGGAGTAGTGTTTTGTGGTTGTCCCACATTGGATATCTGCCAATTATTTTTGCAAGGCTTGGATTTGTGTTGTTAATGTGTCTAAGGGATTGAGTGTATCCTTAGCCTTTTTTGATTTAGAAGCATCTTTGTCAGTTTTGGAGGCATCTTTGTCATTTTTGGAGCCATCTTTTGAAGACTCAGCTTCATTTGAGGAATTGTTCTCTCTTAGATTTGAGACATCAAAATTCAAGGCCAACTTAGCTCCTTTTTGAGCTAGCACAAGAGAATATTTATGAGGATCTGTGGCAATGACCCTATCCATTATCTTTTGAAATCTTGGATCTTGGAGGTGTTTAAGGATTTTGTCTTGGTTAATTTACTCTTCATCAGAATTGTGCCCACTATTTGAATGGAACCCATTTTTTCTTTTTGTTTTACTTGGGACCTAGTTTGAACCATGCAGGTTTGAGATGTGGGTGAAGTTGGATTGTGAGACTTGGTGGAATTGGTTTGATGTTTTGGTATGAAATGATTTGAGGATAAATTTGGTTGGATATGTTTCTGATAAGATTTTTCTAAGGTTTTATATTGATCTATGTTGTCCAAATAACGTGCTCTTGAGCTAAAAGGTAGTCAAAACAGGGATAGTTGATCACCACTATTGATATAGACTATTCTTTTATCAAGATTACACTAGCACAGTTTCGAGGTGAAGGATGATTGATCCTGTTATGAAACTAACTAGATTTTGTTTGAATTTGGTAGTCTCTATAATGCCTAGATGGAAATCTTGGCTTGGTTTGGACATCAAGATAGTGTTATGCAAAGGTAATGTTGTGAAAATGGTACGAAGGTTGGTCTGCAAGGTTGAAGTTATTTTCCAAGTGTATACTAGAGCAAAAAGGGTATCTAGAAATGGTTTCACTTTTGTCTCAAAATGTATGGAACAACTCTCTATTGTGGATGTGTAGCAATGCAAAAAAATTTATTTTTTGTCTTAGTTTGTCAGTTTGGCTTGTTTGTGCACATTTTTCTAAGTTGCTCTAAAGTTTGTGGTATTATTTTTGACTCAATTTATTACCAGAAAAACATAGTAAACAATAAGTTTGTCATGATTTTTTTTGTTTTCTTGATGCAATTTTTGATAAATGTAAAACAAACAAGTACAATCCTAAGGATGGCAAGGGTAATATTTGTTGAATTCCAACTTGGATTTTACTCCAGCCACTTACATAAAGATAGACAGTTAGTAACTTGGTAGCACCGACTCCCCCTTATAGTGCACTCACTTCTTATGCATACCAAGTTACAGTTCCTCCGAAGAGTTGAACTTTTTTTTCTCCACACTATATGAGTGTATGACGTTGGACAGCTTCAGAGGACTTCCTCCTGCATCAACAAATAGGGGTTTTTGGCTTTCTAAAATAATTGGATTTTAGTTTGGGCATCTGTTCGGGTGGTTATACGTGTGGCAATTCGCTCTGTTATGGAGGCTTCCCAGTCTGAAGAGGTTAGGCTCAACAGACTTAAACACACCACAAGGGAATTATGGGAAACATTTGTCGGTATAACAGAACAACACCCATTGTTTGTGCCTTTCGTCACAAACACAATTTATTTAAAGTGGCTTGGATTTATCTCGTTACTACTCGAGGTAGTCCCACTTGGAAGAAACACAATCCCAAGGGTAGGCCTCTTCTAAAGGTTACACAGATAAAATGATGAGTTTGACATTTTGATCACCCAAAAAGGGGAGAGCATAATCCTATCACCATTTTCAAACACAAAATACACTGTTTCTTTATCCTCCTAGAGTTAAAACTAAGTGTGTTTTATTCTACCAAGCATAAGAAATTGTCAAGATAGCAATAAATTTGAAAAAGATTGTTAATTTTATCCTCCTAAACAAACTATTGTGAAGATTGAACTATTGAAGAATTAAACAAGTTCCTTTCTCCTATTTAAGCTAGATGAGAGTTTGTAGTGAGAGATAGCAATGAGAGATTTGTTTAGTTTTAGCCACCTAGGTTGGGACTATGTACGAGTTGTAATGTAACAATACAATTTTACTTCCTCCTAATTAGATCTAGGTGAAAATTTGCATGAAGATGTCAAATTACTTCCCCCTAATTAAATCTAGATGAAGATTTGTATGCAAGCTGTAACTATAAATGCCTAAACCAGCTATTAAATCTGTAAGAACATTTTGTTAATAGCCTCCATTTGATGATTAGCACTACCTGCAACACAAGTTAGTACAACAAATTTATCTAGCATCTAATGTTCTAGCAATTGCAAAGAGGATCTACAACAAATGCTAACAACAAAAATAGCTGTCAACAATAATGTCGATAAAGACCAAGTCAAGGGATATGGCTGAATTTAATTCTTAGTGGGGCGATGACCATGTCAAAAGGGCCATTGAAAGGCCTCTAACGACTAACAGGAGGTAAATGGTGGCGATGGATTTCTTGCAGATCTGTCCCAAGCCAAACATAGGCAGTGCCCAAAAATCTCATCCAATGATATTGAAGCTAGCAACCTGAGAATGTTGAGTTCAACCCTTTTACATTGACTTTCTTGAAAGTTTGAACTCTAGATTGAAAGCTTAAACCATGGCTTGAAAGACTGCAGAACAAACTTGCTAGTTGTGATGCCTCCAAAGGCTCTCTGTGTGTTCAATTTGATGCAAATGTGAGAACAACCTCTACATAAAGCTATTATCCATGACCTAAAGTCATCTCAAGATCTATGACCAAAATAGGATGTTCAGATCAAAGCTATGCAGATAGCCAAACAAAATAATGGTAGCCAAGGTAGGAGCATATTAAATAGGAGCACAACCTCTGATAGATGCAAAGATGCCTGAAGATGGATTGTTAGAGATGTCGGCCTCCACGATCCATGCTGGTAAACCAAATCTACCACAATCAAACTAAAAAAAAACTAGAAATTGAAGTCGATGTAGAATAAAATACAAACCATGATCTGAGTATTGTGTTGGGTGGATGTGATGCCCTGAGAGTTCAAATAGAGTGATCAGCTAAAATGATGCCACCTGATATTTTGAACCAACATGACAACCTACAGATTGTGAGGCTGATGGAGTGATAGAAGTGGTTGATTTGCTTATGACCTCGATCTTTGAAGACTGCCGCAGGTGTTGAATGCTAATGTTGCCTGATGGAGATTCGAACAAGGCCAATCAAGGCCAAAAAAATGTATTTGTTGAAGGCTTGAGAGCCTATGAGAAGATAAAAATGCACAATAGAGGCTGAGTTGACTTCTGAGTAAAGATTGACCTGAATGTTAGCGATCAAATGCATAAACTAGAGGTGGCTTGATAAGAAACAAATGTAGAAGCAAATGATGACCTTCACAATAGTAGCTTCACAAAAATAATCAAATGGAGATTAAAAACGGGGCTAGGCTCACAGTGGGCACAAAAATGTTAGAGGAAATTATGAACAACAGTTTTAAACAACTAAATATCCAATAACTCAATGAAATTGATGCAAATACAATAAACAAAGATATTACCTTCATAGACTGATTCACCTCATAGCTTCCATTGTTGCCTATCTCGTATTGATCTTATGAATGAGTTGAGCTCTTAGAAGTGTGTACTTCCTTACTGTTGAAGATGACAATAAGAGAATGGTTGTATGATTGATTGCGTAATGAAGATGAAGCTACAATGCAACTCTAGGATGATTGATAATGGAGATATGAAGCCATGGTTGGATGATTGTGATGATAATGAGATTATGCAAATGCAATGAGGATACTTTACCAAAATGTATCCTACATCACCACTTTGTGGCCAAGCATGTTTTTGAGAGCTTTCCAATGATATATAGTAATTGAAAATCCAATGGTCAGATCAAAAGATATGATCCCAAGAATTTGTACTACCGAAATTTAAAAAAAATTGAAAATGTCTTCTTGGTGGGAGTTACATTTTTTAAAATTGGTTAAAAATCAAAATGTATCCTAAAGGGTCATTTTGTGGCCAAGCATCTTTTTGAGAGCTTTCCAACGATATAATAATTGAAAATCCAATGGACGGATCGAAAATTATGATCTTGAGAATTTGTACTACCGATTTTAAAAAAATTAAAAATGTCTTCTTGGTGGGAGTAATGTTTTCCAAAATTGTTTGAAAATCAAAATGTACCTTAAAGGGCCTTTTTTTGGCCAAGTATCTTTTCAATAGTTTTTTGACGATATATAACAATTGAAAAATCTAGCTGTCAGATCAAAAGTTATGATACCGGGAAATTGTAGTACCAAATTTTAAAAAAATTGAAAATGTCTTCTTCGTCAGAGTTACATTTTCCAAAATTGGTTGAAAATAAAAATGTACCCTAAAGGATTATTTTGTGTCCAAGGGTCTTTTTGAGAGCTTTCCAATGATATATTATAATTGAAAATCCAACGGTCAGATCGAAAGTTATGATCCCGGGAAGTTGTACTACCAAAATTTAAAAAAAATTAAAAAAATTTTCTTGGTGGGAGTTACGTTTTTCAAAATTGGATGATAATCAAAATGTACCTTAAAAGACCATTTTGTGGCCAAGCATATTTTTGAGAGCTTTCCAATGATATATAATAATTGAAAATTCAATGGTCGGATCTAAAGTTATGATCCCAGGAAGTTGTATTATCGTTATTCAAAAAATTTGAAAATGTCTTCTTCGTGGGAGTTACATTTCCAAAATTTGTTGAAAATAAAAATGTACCCTAAAAGGTCATTTTGTGGCCAAGCATCTTTTTGAGAGCTTTCCAATGATATATAATAAATGAAAATCTAATTGTCGAATCAAAAGTTATGATCCCAGGAAGTTGCTTTACTGAAATTGAAAAAAAACATGAAAATGTCTTCTTGGTGGGTGTTACATTTTCCAAATTTACAATGTACCCTTAAGGGTCATTGTGGCCAAGTGTCTTTTTGAGGGATTTCCAATGATATATAATAATTGAAAATCCAACAGTCGGATCAAAAGTTATGATCTCGGGAAGTTGTACTACAAAAATTTCAAAAAAAATTGAAAATGTCTTCATTGTAGGAGTTACATTTTCTAAAATTAGTTGAAAAATCAAATGTACCTTAAAGTGCCATTTTGTGGCCAAGCGTCTTTTCAAAAGCTTTCCAATGATATATAATAATTGAAAATCCAACGTTCGGATAAAAAATTATGATCCCAGAAAGTTGTATTAGCAAAATTTAAAAAAAACATTTAAAATGTCTTCTTTGTGGGAGTTACGTTTTCCAAAATTGACTGAAAATCAAAATGTACCTTAAATGGCCACTTTGTGGTCTTTCAACTTTTCGAGAGCTTTCCAATTATATATAATAATTGTAGACACCCTAAAATGACCGTGTCATTGCACTGCTTGCATTTCGTCATTTCTTCCTAATCACTTGCATTCATCGTTAATTAAATAATCTAATTATTTAATTAATTTCATCAAATTCTTCCAAAATTCTAAAATTCAACATTAATTAAATAAATCCTCTTTATTTAATTAATTTCGGCAAAATGAACCTTATTCTTTCAAAAGTAAATAATTTTTATTATTTAATTAAATCATTATCCTCTTTCAAATTTCAAGTCTATATTAATTAAATAAATCCAATTATTTATTTAATTCATCACAAATCATCTCTTATCTACAATTAAATAATTTACATTATTTAATTAAATCAATTATTCTTCTAAATTTAAATAAATTATACAAATTTACTTAAACTATCTCAATCCTCTAAAAATAAATAAAATCAAGTATTTTATTTATAATCTTCATATTCCTCTAATCTTGCACAAACAATTAAATAAATTTATTTATTTAATTTGCTTTTTCCTCTAAAAATAAATCTTCTAAAAATAAAATATAATCACATATTTTATTTATCCTTCATCATGCAAAATAAATTAAATCAATTTATTTGTTTAATTTATTTAAATCTTCATATCTTATCTATTTCTCTATCATGCACAATCAATTAAATAAATTTATTTATTTATTTTCAAATATCTTTCAATTCCTCTTAAAATATCTTGTTAACTCATGTGCACAATCAGTCTTATTTTTAGAACTCTAAAAAAGACAAAACTACAAGTTGAGTTATCTATTCAATCAATTTTGTTTTCATCATATTTTACTAAAAATATCCTTATGGATTGACACATGTCATGTGCACATTCATCATGGTTATTTGATTTATCTCCTCTGTTGATTCTTCTGAATTATCTGGACCATTGATCGATCTTTGTTGAAACCTATATAAACCCCCCTCATCTCCTTCACAAATCCTTTTTAATCACTTATTCTCAGGCATCCTTTAACAACACTTTGAGCATACATTGCATTGATTGAGCAACTTTACGATCTTTTGACATTGATTTTTGAGCACTTTGAGCACTTTACTTGCTTGTTGCAAACATGGTTTTGCAGCATTTTTGAATAATCCACATTCAACAAAGGGAACAACACAAATCTAGGTAAAAACTTTTTTATTTCATTGGATTTATTGACAATGGATTTTATTTAGATTAGTTCTTTTTATGTTATGAGCTTTTCAAATTTATTTAAATTATCTCAATCCTCTAAAAATAAATAAAATCAAGTATTTTATTTATAATCTTCTATGTCCTCTAATCTTGCATAAACAATTAAATAAATTTATTTATTTAATTTGCTTTTTCCTCTAAAAATAAATCTTCTAAAAATAAAATATAATCACATATTTTATTTATCCTTCATCATGCAAAATAAATTAAATCAATTTATTTGTTTAATTTATTTAAATCTTCATATCTTATCTATTTTTCAAAATCATGCACAATCAATTAAATAAATTTATTTATTTAATTTCAGTTATCTTCTAATTCCTCTTAAAATATCTTGTTAACTCATGTGCACAATCAGTCTCATTTTTAGAACTCTAAAAAAGACAAAATTACAAGTTGAGTTATCTATTCAATCAATCTTGTTTTCATCATATTTTATTAAAAATATCCTTATGGATTGACACATGTTGTGTTCACATTCAATGCAGCTTTTAATGAAATTAATTTCCAAATCCGTACTGCATCGCAACATACCAAGATTATAGATAAATCAAGGTAGCCTTGAATAGGTAATGGACAAGGAACAAAAGATAAACCGAAAAGTAAATTGACTGACTTACAAAGTAAACATATAGCCAACATATTCTCTTGCCAAAGAGGTTGCTCAGGATAGATTGGATAGGAAAGATAACATCATTATCATAGGAGAAATGTGTCAATTATAGGGGGCTATCTACCTAAAAAGACAATATCTTGCTGCAGGAAATGTCACATGTTGCAGGAGACACATGTGTTGGTCTCGACAATGGAACACTTTGTAGAAGACAAGCTTGCTGATCTGGTGCTTTGGTTAAACTGGATTTAGCTAATGCTGTCAATTGATACGCATGACAGTAGATGACTCTAGAAGTAAGCTGCTTTGCTTCAGGTTTGCTAAGGACTTTTTCTTTGAAAGGATGCGCTTGGCTTGCTGCTTGAGTTAGTCAAGTCGAGGTGAACGGACTTTGATAAATGAAAGACTAGAAAGAATGACATGTCAATGGATTGGGGTGGGTGAAGAATGATGAATCGTATGTGCCTGAGTACTGGATACATCCTTCGTATTCCATACTGCCTACATACCCTGTATCCATGAGATCAAGGCACATTATGATGAAAGATGAAAGGAAAATATGTAGTTCTGGGTAGAGTGATGAATGGGTCAAGGTGAAAGGAGGAGATCTTATGTACTTGAGTATGGGAAACTTCCTTCATATTCCAGACTGCCTACATACCCATATCCATGGGATCAAGGTACCTTAAGATTGAGATGAGATAATATGTAGTTCTGGTTGACGTGATGATGTAGGAAAAGCGTTGGGAAGATAACAGCCTTATCGTAGGAGCAATGTGTCTGTTAAAGGGTGTTATCTGCAGAAAGGAGAAAGATTGAAGTGATTCGTGAACCACGAACAAGGAACCACTCCTAGATCTAGGTTAAGGAGGAAAATGTCCCCATTCCGGTAGAGGAATTTGCATAGGTGACCGGTGAAGAAGACACAAAAAGCTTGACCTAGGACAAGACAGTGTCAACTGTAGACATAGATCAAGACGTGGGATGATGACGATGGACATTGACAAATTTCCAAGCTATACTAGATAGGGAGATGGAAATGCAAACAAGGTCAATGGTTTTATTATGGATGGATGGATGAAGCTTGTTGTGAAATGGACATGGAATGAACAGGACTTGAAAGATGATGGATGCTGACTCTACACATAGCACCTGTTTGCCAGGTTTTCACTATGGTACTTATCCAAGGCGCCTATTTGCCAAGTTTTCACCATAGGACGGATTATTTTGGTTTTTTTTTTTTGGATAGGAGAGGGTGGAATATAGAAGAGAAGGACCCGAGTGCCTGGTTCCATGAAAGGTGAAAGTCCCACTAGAAAGATGTCGTCACATGGACCATGTCGAGTGCTCTCATAGATGTTGGTAGGAGATTGCATGACAGTGAGATGGAGAAGGTAGATAGCGGATTGCGGAAGGTGCTATAGTGGATGATGATGCAGAATATGGAGGGAAGGCTTATGCAAAAGCATGGACCATAGGAATAGGATGAGGAAGACATGTAGGATAATAGTGGAAGGAAGGGAAGATGGAGGTATATGAAAATATTGCAGAATGGAAGGGAATCATGACCAATGGTTGCACATACTGTGATAAACATTGAAGCTGGTGATGGGAAAGTAGTGTAGGAAGCAATGAAGACTTTTGCTTGTGGATGAATGACTTAGGCATGTAGGGATCCATATAGATTGAGTATTTTTCTGATTTTTGCTTACCATATGGGATGGAAGAATCGGTGAAGGTAAAAATATGGCAAATTTTTTTACCTCGGGCACGCAACCTGAGGCTGTACAATCACTATGAGGTACAGTAAATTTTAAAAAAAAAAAATCTTTTTCAAAAAGCAAAAAAAAAAAAAATTTCAAAAATAAACAAGCAAAACAAAACAAAAAAGACAAAAAAAAAAGGCAAAAAGCAAAAAAAAAAGAAAAAAAAGAAAACCCCAACAAGAAATCCGTGCATGTTTGTACTTCTGTGCAAGGTTGTACCTCTGCTGCAGCAGGTACGTACCTTTAAATTTAAAATTTCTTTAAAATGGTTTCTCTATTCTTAAAAGATTCCTTTTAAAAAGAAAAAGTCTTTCTTTAGAATATGTTATTTGTTTTTTTTAAATTTATGTTTTAAAAAGGGGATAACATTATTTTATTTTATTTTAAAATAAAATATTCTTTTAGCCCAGCAGTAGGTCACATCAGTGACCAGGAGCCAGTCACAGGGGGCTAAGACAGACCCCTCTTCATTGACCATTTTGATCCAATAGGCGATTTTCAAACTTCATTATCTTGGTCATACGGACACGTATTTTAGTGCTTTTTTTTTGAAATAGGCTAGAATTTTGTGATCTACATCATGGTGAAATTAGTTTTTATCAAGATTTTCTATTTTTCTAGAAAATTAATTTTCTCACTGCTGTCTCTGTCTCGTCACAATTTTTAGACCTTCCAAGCTTCATAACTTTCACAAACGGACTCGGATTTAGGTGATATTTTTTTTGAAAGTTGATTATTTCCTATCTTCTATATAGTGGTAATATCATTTCAAAGATTTTATGAGATTTATTTTTAAGACCACTCATTGGCCTATTCTCAATCTATGACTTCAAACACTTGCTAGCTTTTGAGTTTCTATGGAACTAATCAACTCTTTGTAGCATCTTATCACTCACATAGAACAAATGGGTTTCTCTAATGTGTTCATGCAGGACAAGATTTGAAGAAATTACTAAATCTATCAAATCGAGGTCTTAGAAAACATATTGCTTTCTTAAGGGACAATTGACAACTACAAACGTGTGTGTGCCTAATTTAGTTGCACCTTATTTTTCTTATAACGGGACAATTGAACCTTTGTTTGACATGCTTGCTCTTACATTTCAGTTATTCCTTTAGAAGGGCCTGCTTTTGGATTGCATTTCATCCAAAAGGGATGACCCTAAGCAGAGTTTTCCTTTGAACCACTATATAAGAGGGATAAGGTGAAAGCCAAGTCCTAACTGACGTTAGCCTTACCTTGTGGTGCCAAACTGAAAAGAGGTGTACTAGCTCTTTTTGGAAATAATTTTCACATTGAGCGAAGTGTTTGATACTCTTAGTAGGATTGGTTAAATCTTTTAGTAGCTTGTCGCATTGCTCATAAGGTGTTGGTCCCTCAAAGTTACTAAGAACCATTCTAGATAGTGACTACCTGATCTACCTCCAAACATTGCGGTAATCATCAGTGCAAGGGGAATCAATTTAATCCCTTAAGATACTCACCATTGGTTCCCTTAAGAAGAGATAGTATTCCCTTGGCCATAAAGCTCTTGTGACCTACTTGAGCTTTCCAAGGGGAGGGTGAGATATCCCTACCTATCGTCTCTCGCAAAGATACAAAATATCTGACACCTTTATGGAATGACATTTTTATCAACAGAGTATTAAGTTGTGAGCTGATCTACTACAATGAAACCTTGTCTCTAGGGATAAAAAGTGCTTGATATTGTTTGCAAATTATCTTATACCTGTGGAAACATTGGGCTTTTTGTGAGCCTTGAACATACACTATCTGTTGTGTTAGTCCATTTTTGCCACTTTGTTTGCTATGTTTTCTCTTGCCAAAGCAAATCCAATCAGAACCAAAACCAAATCTATCAAAATTTGCCTTTTAAAAACATCAGACACTACTTCAGTGCCTCTGGTATTACAGCAGCTCACCTTTGGTATTATAGTAGTTCACCTTTGGTATAACAGTACCTCGCCTCTGGCACACCTACTTTAGCACCCTTGGTATAACAGTAGCTCACCTTTGGTATAGCAGTACCTCACCTTTGGTATTATAGTAGCTCGCATTTGGTAGCACAGTCCTGCGCCTTTGGTCAAACAGTACAACGCCTTTGTCCAATAAACTCTGCATCAAATTTTGTCTCTTCCAAAACACTAGCAAAATCCCAATAGTTTGTCCTAGTGTATTCCATGGTAACCACTAGACTCTAGTAAACTATGAAGTCCAAGCAAGTTGTCCCTAGGAAGCGCAAATCACCTCCTCACACACCTCAATCAGGCTGATCCAACATTACTCCCAAGGTTACCCCCAAGACACCAATTGAAAGATCCACCAACTCTCCAAACATGCCGCAACTGGACCATCCTAACAATCCTCAAGAAGGTAGGGTCCCTTTGGTAAGTACACTGTAATATACCACCGGCATGCCTCTAGAGTTGGTTCCACAAGGTTATACTATCGGTCATGTCCCATCTCAAGAAGGTAGGGTCCCTTTGGTAAGTACACCTCACTATACGACCGACATGCCTCAGGATTTTGTTCTACAAGGTTATACCATAGATCAAGTCCCATCTCAAGAAGAGCGACACTTTGAAAAAGGTCAAGCCTCTCAAGAAGGACAAGATCTTGATGAATTCATACAAGATCCTAGAGCCATAGCTGCCTTTGACAAAATCCTTAGCGAGAGCAAAGATCATTTCTTTCGATTGCTTGTAGAGCAAGGAGCTAAATTACCTCAAGATTTTGATTTATCCAATCTCAAGGACACAAACAACACCCAAAGCGCCATACATGCGGTCCAAACCATGTCAACAATGACCATGCCCTTACACGAACAAAACTCACAAGGGAGAACGATTGCACAATATGAGAATCCTCTTTATCAAAACCTAATAGGAAAGAGGGCCATATCACCGCTTCTGACACCTATGGAGATCTACAAAAACCAACAAGAGACTCTCCAACATCAAGTAGAACTAGCCAAACAAGCCACTATAACTCAATCATACATACAACAAACTCCTAAAACATCCACACCAATCACAAGTGGAATATTGGTTACCCCATCACGACAAGGTTTCCCACCAAATTACAATCCGGGGAACAACTATGTAGCCATGCAACAAGGGTCTCAACAAACACCACCCCCAACATCATCAAATCTTCGTATCCCTCAACCAACTAGGGTCATGCAACCCCAACCACAACATTCTTCTACGCTCATCCACAATCAATCTCAACCATCGCACAACACATCTACCTATGTCCCCCCACCACAACATTCTTCTACACTCATCATCAATCCACCTCAACCATTGCATAACACTTCTATCTATGTTCCCCCACCACAATAATCATCAGCGCTAAACTTCTTCAACACATTGCCTATCCACCCTCAACATTCCCAAAACTAAACTTCTCAAAGCTATGTTCCGCAACTGCAACCTAACCCAACAAACTTTAGCTTTCCGCCCCCAAACTCATTTCTTCAACCATCACAAAGCCTACGTTCTTACTTAGGACCACCCCCACCACCTCCAAATCAAAGAATCTAATTCCAACCCAATCTAAACCCAACATACAACACATATGACCCTAACCAATCATACGACCCTTATAACACTAGTGCCCATGGCTTACACTACAATCTCCCGTATGGGCATCAACAACCACTTCTTAGACAATAGGAGATGTTCCCAATCCCTCCCACAACTATGGAGATAAAAATTGCGGAAGTTCAACAACAGCTATCTGATCTTACATTTGGCCACACTAAGAAGATCTTCTCTTTAGAAGAAGTGTGTCCTTATCTTTTTGATCGGTCATTACCCATGATTCCTTTTCCTATAAATTTCACTATTCCCAAATTTGATAAATACAACAAAAAAGGTGACCCAAAAGACCATCTCAGGGAATTCTATCTTGCTTGCTTTGAGGTCTCACATAACGACACATATCTTATGCGTCTCTTTCCTCGTAGTCTTGGAGGTCAAGCTATAGAATGGTTCTCGCACCTACCCATGGGTATCAAATCTTTTAACAAACTTGCAGAGAAATTTGCCACCCATTTTTCCTACAACACAGAGCATGAGATCTCCATGACTGATCTATGCAACAACAAACAGAAAAATGGTGAAACTTTCATTTCTTTCCTTCAACGATGGAGACAAATGGCTAGCAAATTCCCATTCAAGATACCTGAAAAGTAGCTTGTGAGCATATTTTTGTAGAATCTCAACCAAGAATTAGGTTTTCATTTGCAAATTCTAAGTGCTACAACCTTCGAAGAAATTACCTACAAGGGAATCAACATTGAAAAGGCCCTCATTACTAAGGGTGTGGTCAAAATCTTCAAAGAAATGAAAGACAATGCTCCTCATCAACAAACAAATGATAAACCAAAGTTTTGGAACAAAAATAAAAATGTGGTCAACAATGGGGTGGTCGATTCTAAACACGTCCAAACATTGCAAATGCCGCTTCAACTTTCCAAACCAAGTCAAGCTCCACCTCAACAGTAGCAACAACAAAGACAACCTTATCAAAACCAACAACAACGACAACAAGAGCAACCTCAACAAGATTACCCTCCATGGCATCAATTCACTCCCTTGGGAGAGCCCATAGAGTCGACCCTACAAAAGCTTTTACACAAAGGCCTCATCACCTTACCAGATGCTCCCCCATATGGAGAACCTATTTACAAAACTGCACAGTACCGAGAAAATGAATACTGTGAATTCCATCGGAGCAAAGGGCACAAAACTGCATCATGCATGAAAGTCAAGCACCTAATCCAAAATCTCATTGAAGGCAACCAAATCTCTTTTGAAGATGAACCACCAGCTCAACACACGAATAAAGACCTCAACATGTACAAGGAGCCATTCCCTCACCATGGTTCGCCTCCTCCTCAGGATAAAGGTAAAGGTGTCAATCATGCTTCCACTTCCTTTGACTCCATTGTAGGTCATTTTGAAGAGAGTCGAGTGTCTACCCTCACAACCAAAGGCAACTCTACGGATTGCGCTGTTACAACTCGTCGTGGTTGTGTCACCATTCGTGGTCCTACACCTAGTCTCCCAACTCAATCTGATTATAATCTTGTCAAACATCTAGGGAAAATGCCAGCATAGATCTCTATCTTAGACCTTCTTCAGTCGTCACCCACACATAAAGTGGTGCTAAAAAAGCCCTCCAGGAGTCTTCGGTTCCTAACAACATAGTGGTCACAGATTTCTGAGCTATAGTAGGTAACATTGCTTTGCCCTACAATGTGGTCTTCTCTGAGAAGGACCTCCCATCCCATGATCCATGTCACAATAGTGCCCTTCATATTGAGGTTCTCATCCATAAGTGCAAAATCAAACGTATACTCATAGATGGTGGTGCTGGTCTCAACATCTGTTCTTTAAAGTTACTTAAGCAATTGGGATACTCTAAGGATCATGTCAACATTGATCAAAGTATTACAATCAAGGGATATGATGATGCTAAACACTGCTTAGAAGGTGTTATCCACTTGCCTATACAACTAGGCCCCGTCATGCTTGAAACCAGGTGCCAAGTCCTTGACATTGAACTGCCTTACAACATTATCCCAGGTCAACCATGGATCCATGCAATGAAAGCTATTCCCTCAATGTACCATCAGTCTCTAAAGTTCCCATTCAGTGGTAAGGAGATCACTATCCCTAGAGACCCCAATCCTTTTGAATTTTGCCGTGTCTTGCAAGGCAGTTATAAGAATTGCAACCAAGTGCCTAAAAATGACAAAGCCCTTGAATCCCTACTATATGTCAATCCTGGAAGTTTGACACAAGCCTCTACAAGTGAACCTAATCCCCTTCCTGAAATCAAAGTTCACATACGTGATATAGGCTTTGGAACATATGATATCTCAAAATCTTGCTGTGTAGGGCGGATGCCTTTATCCCCTAAATCTTACGGCCAACCTCCCATTGCTGAAGTAACTAAAAAAGTAGCTATTCCTCCCCTAGCATTTCTAACCCAATTCCAACAGGGACAATTATTGGAAGAGGAAACTGTTGAGGACATTTTTTCTTGGGTCTACAAGGAGAAAGAACTGGTCACAATACCAGTCAAGCAATATGACAATGGCTTAAGGATAGTCAAAAACATGGGCTATAAAGGCAAAGGTGGCCTTGGGAAATAGAATCAAGGAACAATGGAACCCATCATTGTGACAAAGAAACTCGACAAGAAGGGGTTAGGATTTGGTAGAAAGGTACCACGCGCCTTGGACATCGAGGGTATCCTTGACAAGGTGGTTGAAACTTCCCTCGTAGATTCTATGTCTAATGAGGATACCATCGATGACTCTTCCCTCCATATGACCAACCTATTTATAGAATCCTCTGTATTTATGCTATCATCTGTATCGTTAACTTCCACCACAAACACCCAGAAAGTAACACTTGTCTACCCTGAACTTATCGATTGGGACCAACAAGGGTCCCTCGTTATAGATATTTTTCAGAATGACGAAGCTATTGCAGAGTTCATGGGACTCTAGGATGGTATCCATCTTGGCAATCATAAAGCAGGTTTTGTAATGGAACTAGAGAAAACAACTTATTTTGGTGAGAATGCCAAATCCTCTAGTTGCAAAAGTAAAAATAAAGAAAGATCTCTAGGTGAAAACCACACTGTGGCACCTCCTGATCATAAAATAGTAAAAACAAAGGACATATCCAAAGGTGAAAACCCAACTGTGGCACCTGAGGATGGAGGATTTGACCTTCCCCTACCATCTAAGTATCAAGAGAAGTCAGCTCTCCTAGTGGAAGAGAGATAAACCTTGGCATAGAGCAAAATCTAAAGACCACATTCCTAGCAGCATCATTATCAGAAACAGAGCACAAGAATCTTAACAAATTCTTCTTACAGAGAACCATCAACTTTGCGTGGACCTATGCTGATATGCTAGGGTTAGACCCTAAGCTAGTTGTTCACTACCTCACAGTGGATCCAAAAGTTAAACCAGTCAAGCAAAAGTTGAGGAAGATGCACCCACAGATAGCTCTCTTGGTAAAAGTTGAAATACAGAAGTTGTTAGATGCAAAGTTCATATGATCTATTGACTATTCAGATTGGGTCTCAAACATTGTACCTGTGTCTAAACCCAATGGGCGCATCCGCATGCGTAATGATTTTAGAGATCTTAACAAAGCATGTCCCAAAGATGACTTTCTATTACCAAACATTGACCTAATAGTAGACTTGACAGCGAGTCATGAAATGCTCTCTCATGGATGGATTCTCAGGCTATAATCAGATAAGGATAGTAGAAGATCAACATAAAACAACTTTTATTTGTCTGTGGGGTAATTATTGTTGGTGTGTCATACCGTTTGGTCTAAAGAATGCAGGGGCAACTTATCAAAGAGCAATGACAGTGATATTCCATGACCTCTTTCATCATATCATGGAAGACTATGTGGATGACATACTAGCTAAATCTTCTAGGGCAGATCACATACAAGTTCTAGGATAGATCTTTGATAGGTTAGAGAAATACCAAGTAAGACTCAATCCAAAGAGGTCTGTCTTCGGTGTAACATCAGGGAAGCTGTTGGGATACATTGTATCTCATAGAGGCATCAAAGTAGACCCTGAAAAAGTAAAAGCTATAGTAGAGATGCCTCCACCAAAGAACCTCAAAGCATTAAGGATCCTTCAGGGAAGGTTGCAGTCCACTAGGCATTCCATCTCACAGCTAGTAGATAAATGTCAACCATTTCAACACTTGCTCTGAAAGGATGTCTCATTTTGATGGGATTATAAGTTTCAAGCAACATTTGATCAACTTAAAGAGTATCTGGCTACACCTCCTATATTGGTTCCACCAGTTACTAATAAACCTTTGATATTATACATCTCAACTACAACTTTGGCCCTAGGGGCCCTTCTAGCACAAAATGATGAAACAGGAAAAGAGCATGCAATTTATTATATCAGTAGAACCTTGGTGGGATATGAACTCAATTATTCACCAATGGAAAGAGCTTGTTTAGCAGTAGTGTTCTCTTCCCAAAAATTGTGGCATTACATGTTAAACCAACACACAAATCTTATAGCCAAAATTGATCCATTGGAGTATCTACTAGCAAAAGCAGCTCTTACAGGTAGACTAGCTAAATGGGTCATGATACTTAGTGAGTTCGACATTGAGTATATGGATCATAAAGCAATCAAAGGACAAGCCCTAGTAGATTAACTAGCAGAAGAACCTATGATAGATACACACCCTATGGTAGCAGACTTTTCGGTCGAGAATCTCTTCACTCTTTCCAACTCAATAATGTGGAAGTTGTACTTTGACAGTTCCTACACATAGCATGGATCAGGGGCTGGCATCTTATTTATCACACCTCAAAATGACTATATTCCAAAGTCATATTGTCTTGCATTCCCTTGCACCAACAACATTGCCGAATATGAAGCCCTCCTCATAGGTCTCAATACAACAGTTCAATGGGATATCACAGAACTACAGGTATATGGAGACTCACAACTAGTCATTCGACAAGTCACAGATGAGTACCAAACAAAAGATGAAAAGTTGGCCCCCTACAAGCAACTAGTGGATGCCTACAAACCACACTTTTCTAGCATCAGATTTGAGCAAATTCCAAGAGAGCATAACAAGGCTACAAATTCTATGGCTTTTGTAGGGTCACTAATTGACATGCCGGCTAATACATGGAAATGTGAATTTTTGATCGAGCAATTGTTGATACCGCCGTCAATGTTCCCATTACTAAAATCATCTACAAACTTGTTGGTCCCAATTCCCCAAGGTATGAAGACATCTATGAATACCTTAAACATAATACTTTTCCCTCCGACCTATCATCCACCCAACGCAAAACCTTTATCCGTCGATCCTCCTGTTACACCATTCTGGGTGATACACTATATCGCTAGAGTCTCGAAGGTATCCTCTTACGATGTCTTAATGCGGAAGAAATGAAGCTACCTTACGAGACATACACGAAGGTGTCTGTGGTGTACATTCTACTGGTCCTAATCTTGCTAAGAAGATACTCAGAACAGGTTACTACTGGCCTACAATGGAGCAAGATGTTGGACAGTTTGCTAAGAAGTGTCTACAATGTCAGCAATATGGAGATTTGATTCACGCACCAGCTCATGAATTACAACCTGTGACAACTCCATGGCCTTTTTCTCAATGGGGTCTCGACCTCATAGGACAAATCCACCCATCCTAATCCAATGACCATAAGTTCATCATTATTGCCATTGAGTACTTCACGAAGTGGGTTGAAGCCATTCCCATGACCTATATCACCGGTAAGCAAATAGCCAAGTTTATCCTTAACTACCTCATATGCCGGTATGGTATCCCCCAAGCCATTGTCACTAATAATGGGAGACCATTCAAGAATCAAGGTGTCCATGCCTTGTACACACAATACAATATCCAACATCGCTTTTCAACTCCCTACTATCCACAGAGTAATGGCCAAGCTCAGGCTTCCAATAAAACCATTCTCAAAATCCTCAAGAAAATAGTCAATGAAGCTGGTCGTGATTGGCACTTGCAACTCAATCCCACCCTATGGGCCTACCGCACTAGTATCAGAACACCAACTGGTGCCACACCATATGCCTTGGTCTATGGCTCTGAAGCCATCCTACCTATAGAGGTCGAGATCCCATCCCTTAGAGTATCCATGCAGAACTTGATCGGCAGAGAGGAGTATCGCACTTCTAAATTAGCTGAGCTAGAACTACTAGATGAAAGGCACCTTGCTGCGCTTAATCATCTCCATGTCTATCAAAACTGCCTCTGACATAATTACAACAAAAAGATCAAAGAAAGACAGTTTCAAGTTGGTGATCTTGTACTCAAAGAGAATTAGAGAAATCAAGAAGATCAAGAAAAGAAGGACAAGTTTGAGCCTAACTGGTTAGGTCCCTTTATTGTCACAGTAGCATATGGATCAGAAGCTTATACTTTAGCTACACCTGATGACATTCCTCTGGATGAGCCACTTAACAGTGTTCATCTTAAGAAGTTCTACGCCTGATCCTCAGAGTATTCCCCCCCAAAAAAATACACAAAAAAAACAAAAAAATAAAAAAAATCCAAAAAAATCTGTCCTCTGGTGAAAACCTAGTAAACAAGTGCCTTGAATAAGTACCATAGTGAAAACCTGAAAAACAGGCACTATGTGTAGAGTTAGCACCCATTGTCTATCAAGTCTGGTTCATTTCTTGTTGTCACAATGCACTTCATCCATCCATAATAAAACCATTGACCTTGTTTGCATTTCCATCTCCCTATCTAGTATAGCTTGGAAATTTGTCAATGTCTGCTGTCGTCATCCTACGTCTGGATCTATGTCAACAATTAGCTTTGTCTTGTCCTAGGTCAAGCTTTCTATGTCTTCTTCATCGGTCATCCATGTGAATTCCTCTACCAGAATGGGGGCAATTCCTTCCTTAACCTAGGTCTAGGAGTGGTTCCTTGTTCGTGGTTCACAACAAGCTCTTTAATTGTTCTCCTTCCAACATATAACACTCTTTAACAGACACATCACTCCTATGATAAGGCTGTTATCTCCCTAACGCATTTCCTACATCATCACATCAAACCAGAACTACATATTATCATCATTTCCATCTTAAGCTACCCTGAGCCCATGGATATGGGTATGTAGGCAGTTTGAAATACGAAGGAAGTTTCTAGTACTCAAGTTCATAAGATTTCCTCCTTTCACCTTAACCCATCTCATCACTCTACACAGAACTACATATTATCATGTTTCATCTTTCATCGTAATGTAGGCAGTCTGGAATACCAAGGAAGTTTCTAGTTCTCAGGCACATACAATTCATCATTCTTCATCCATCCCAATCCATTGACATGTCATCTTTCTAGTCTTCTGTTTATCAAAATCCATTCACCTCAACTTGACTAACTCAAGCAGCAAATGTACGCATCCTTTCAAAGCAAAAGTCCTTAACAAACCTAAAGCAAAGCAGCTTTCTTCCAGAGTCATCTACTGTCCTGCTGTTCCGATTGCCAACATCAGCTACTTCCAGCTTAACCAAATCACTAGATCAACATGCTTGTCTTCTGTAGAGTGTTCCATTGTCGAGGTGAACACACACGTCTCATGCGACATGTGGCATTTCTGGTAGCAAGACATTGTCTTTTTAGGTAGATAGCACCCTTTAACGGACACACCGTTCCTACGATAGGGCTGTTATCTCTCCTATCCAATCTATCCTGAGAAACCTCTTTGGTGAGAGAATATGTTGGCTGTATGTTTACTTTGTAAGTCAGTCAATTTTCTTTTTGGTTTATCTTTTTGTTCCTTTTCCATTACCTATTCAAGGCTACCTTGATTTATGTATACTCTTGGTATGGTGCGATGCAGTATGGATTGGGGACATAGTCATTGCTTTTGTGTGCCGTGTTTGAGGAATGATCTTTAGTATCTTTCTTAGCATCATATTTATCTTGTGTGTGTTATGACCTAACATCTTACATATTAATATTCTTCTTGCATTTATGTATTGAAGTTTATTTTATGTTCAAGACTATGGCTCATTCACATGTACAACAAGGTCATATTGTGTCTAAGGGATCTAAGATCAAACCGCTTGCTTACAGAGTCAACGTCCATGCACTCAGATATCACAGCACCTTGGTCTTTTATACCTTGGTAGCAAACTATCCATGTGCTATATCAAAAATAAGGATTGCTCTTTATAAACATTTGTGAAACCAATGCAACAAGCTCATTCACCCATCCATTTTTCCATGGCCTTATATAGTTTTCAAGCAAGCATCGATCAATTATCTTTCTATCATATTCTCTTCTATCTCCACTTTCTCCTATCCAACCTCACCTATCTCCAATGCTATCTTCTAGTTGAGCATCAACCCAATTCTTCTGTCACTTCCATGTCTTTCCTCTCGAGGGGGCATCCTACGCCAACTACACAGGGGCATCTAGATACACTGGGGCATCAAAATTGTATCATGTCTTCAACAATCAATTTCTTTGAAGCAACGATATAAACTGGATTGCATCAAAGATGGGTAAAATGTAGACACCCTAAAATGACCATGTCATCGCACCACTTGCATTTCGTCATTTCTTCCTAATCACTTGCATTCATCGTTAATTAAATAATCTAATTATTTAATTAATTTCACTAAATTCTTCCAGAATTCCAAAATTCAACATTAATTAAATAAATCCTCTTTATTTAATTAATTTCGGCAAAATCAACCTTATTCTTCCAAAATTAAATAATTTTTATTATTTAATTAAATCATTATCCTCTTTCAAATTTCAAGTCTATATTAGTTAAATAAATCCAATTATTTAATTAATTCATCACAAATCCTCTCTTATCTACAATTAAATAATTTACATTATTTAATTAAATCAATTATTCTTCTAAATTTAAATAAATCATGCAAATTTATTTAAATTATCTCAATCCTCTAAAAATAAATAAAATCAAATATTTTATTTATAATCTTCATATTCCTCTAATCTTGCACAAACAATTAAATAAATTTATTTATTTAATTTGCTTTTTCCTCTAAAAATAAATCTTCTAAAAATAAAATATAATCACATATTTTATTTACCCTTCATCATGCAAAATAAATTAAATCAATTTATTTGTTTAATTTATTTAAATATTCATATCTTATCTATTTCTCTATCATGCACAATCAATTAAATAAATTTATTTATTTATTTTCAAATATCTTTCAATTCCTCTTAAAATATCTTGTTAACTCATGTGCACAATCAGTCTTATTTTTAGAGCTCTAAAAAAGACAAAATTACAAGTTGAGTTATCTATTCAATCAATCTTATTTTCATCATATTTTACTAAAAATATCCTTATGGATTGACACATGTCATGTGCACATTCATCATGGTTATTTGATTTATCTCCTCCGTCGATTCTTCTGAATTATATGGATCGTTGATCGATCTTTGTTGAAACCTATATAAACCCCCCTCATCTCCTTCACAAATCCTCTTTGATCACTCATTCTCAGGCATCCTTTAACAGCGCTTTGAGCATACATCGCATTGATTGAGCAACTTTACGATCTTTTGACATTGATCTTTGAGCACTTTACTTGCTTGTTGCAAACATAGTTTCGCAGCATTATTGAGCAATCCACATTCAACAAAGGGAACAACATAAATCTGGATAAAAGCTTTCTTATTTCATTGGATTTATTGATAATGGCTTTTGTTTAGATTAGTTCTCTTTATGTTATGGGCTTTTGATTTATTTTGTTTTGATTTATCATTTAAACATTAGTCAATTTTCCTCATACACAATAATTAAAAATCCAATGGTTAGATCAATAGTTCTGATCTCAAGAAGTTGTACTACTGAAATTAAAAAAAAATCAAAATGTCTTCTTGATGGGAGTTACATTTTCTAAAATTAGTTCAAAATCAAAATGTACCCTAAAGGATCATTTTGTGACCAAGCGTCTTTTCGAGAGCTTTCCAAAATATATAATAATTGAAAATCTAATGGTTAAATCACAAGTCATGATCCCAGAAAGTTGTACTACCAAAATTTTAAAAAATTGAAAATGTCTTCTCTGTGGGAGTTACGTTTTCAAAAATTGGCTTATAATCAAAATATACCTTAAAGGGCCATTTTGTGGCTAAGCATCTTTTCAAGAGGTTTCCAATGATATATAATAAATGAAAATCCAATGGTCAGATCAAAAGTTATGATCCTAGGAAGTTGTACTATCAAAATTTACAAAAAAAAATTGAAAATGTCTTCTTTGTTGGAGTTACATTTTCTAAAATTCGTTGAAAACCAAAATGTATCTTAAAGAGCCATTTTTGTGGTCAAGTGACTTTTTGATAGCTTTCTAACAATATATAATAATTAAAAATTGATACAGGAGCATCTCACACAAGGTGGCTTCCATGAGGCATTTAAATTCATGTTTTGTTAGAAAATTGTGTTTTGGGTTGTAATAATGTCTATTTGACCAATGCATGTCATTTCTATTTGTATCTAGGTTCTTCAAGACCTAGAACCTATGTTTGTAAGTCCCAAGTAATTAGGTTACATTTGTCAAGTTGTTAGATGGTTGGTCTCCCAACCGCTTGGAGATGGTTAGTTTTCTCCCAGCCACTTGGAATAGGGTTGGCGTTCCTCTGGCAAGTTTATAAAACCAGGGAAATGAATAGAATCAAGCATTGTGATGCATTGTAATCAGATCAAAGAAAGAGTGTGATCGAATGTAATTGTGATTGTGCTAAGGAGAAATAGAATCATTCTATTCCGTCAATTCGATTTCTGTTTCCTGTAATTGCAATTTGTATAACTATAGATTTTTGTTCTCTCTATGCTTTCCATTTTGTTGTTGTATGTCATCGTGAAGCATTCTACTAGTGAGATTTCTGTCGAAATTAGTGGAATGGCTTTGTTGTATAAATATTTGCTTTCATTTTTTGTTTTGTTCCATTGTTCAGTGGTGCAGAGGATCCAGACAGTGCGTTTTGCACATTAGATTGACCTAGCATCTCCATGTGCTAGGGTTTGGAGAAGGTAAAATGTGCATCAGTGTATCAGCATAGCAAACCTTGAGGTGGCCAATGGTAATTGTCCTGTCGATGAACGAAGATCAAAGGTGATATCGAGGTATCGGCAGAAAGATGGAAGACTCAGCCGATAGAGGGAGTCTCATCGATGATGGAGAGTTGAATGACTCAGCATGAGTCCTATGTTATCTCACTGAAGATAAGGTAAAGTTAGTTATTGGTGTAAGTTTGGACAACAGTAAGACTTAAGAAAGTCTTTTCGACCCTTTTTGTCATACCAATCAGAAGGGTTACCATTTGTGGGAAGAGAGGGACCCGATCTGTGGTTTCCGTTGTGCGCTCCCCATCATATTGGTATCAGAGCCTACGAAAGGTCTAGGCGAAGGTGTTGTGTATTTGATTTTTGTCACTAAGAAGGCAGATGAAGAGTTACTCATGCCATCTAGTTGCGAGAATGAATAAGATTCTTGTAGTGTGTGGGCAGATGATGATGAGGTCTGTCAAGACCATTCACCAATAGAGGTTTGGCTGGAAGAGGGTGTAGAGTGAGGCCACTGCGAGAGAGAATGGTAGTGCATCTCTAGGATATGTTGTTGGACGAGAGGAATGGGTCTGTGAAGCAGTGTGTAGGATGGACAACTGATTGAGCATTGTGTTGTAGTCGAATTGAGGATTTGTAGAAGTGTTGGCATTATCTGTGAATGTTTATGTTAGACAGAGAAACTGAAGGAGAGGCTAGCGATATGCCTCCAAAGGGGATGACCACCGAAGTGGTCAAGAAATTTCAAGAGATGGAAAAGATGATCAAAACTAGAGTCAGGGAAGCACTCCAAGCTGAGTTGAAGGCAATGAAGATAGGAAAAATGATAGAGGAAGATTCATATGAAGAAGAAGAGAAGGAGGAAGAAGCAGAGGAACAAGAAGAGGCAAAGCTACCAGCTAAACAAAAGCAATTTCTGGAAGCCATCAAGGCAATTGGCAAGGACTCTTTGGAGGCTCAGATAGATGTCCCCATGTTTAGTGGGAAGATGAATGCTGATCAAGTCATGGAATGGATTGAGGCTCTAAACAACTACTTTGAATACAAGGAAGTTCTTGAAAGTAAGAGGGTTAAGTTCGCAAAAACTAAACTCAAAGGTACTGCCCTTACATGGTGGAATTACACCCAAGGAGAGAGGGTAAAGAATGGGAAAAGTATGGTCTCTTCGTGGAGCAGAATGCTAGAGAAGATCAAGTCCCAGCTCCTTCCATCTGACTACGAGGTGTAGATTTATAGGAAAATGCAGAACCTTAAGCAAAAAGATATGGATGTGGCTACTTACACCGAGAGTTTCACAAATACACTCTTCATTGTGGGTACATGGAGGATGAAAAATTCAAGGTAGCAAGGTATCTAAATGGTCCGAGGATCAATATTCAAGATGAGATAAGTTTGTTTACCCCTGAAACCGTGGAAAAATAATTTCAAGTAGCATTAAGAGATGAAGAGAAGCTGAAGAGGAAAGGTGAGCAGCAGAGTAGAGGAAGAGGTGACATAAATTTTAGAGGTAGTTTTGGAGGAAGAAGTCCTAACCAGAGGCCTAGTGGTGAGTCTAGCCAAGACGAGCAAGTTGGGCACTCAAGTAGCAAAGGAGGCTACCGAGGAAGAATGAGAAATGAAAGAAGTGGGACAAATGGATCAGGTAGAGAATCCAAGTTCTCCAATATGGGATGTTATAACTGTAATCAGATAGGACACCTGGCCTATAAGTGTCGAGAGAAGACCTCAACTTCTCATGGTAATGAGAGAAGAACCACATTGACTCAAGAGGATGCAAGAAGTGTGACATCTCCTAAAGTGAATTTGACATCAGAAGTGGGAGAAAATATGATGATCAAGAGGACACTGCTCAAAGAACTAGTGCAGACTGAACCATCACAAAGGAGAACTCTTTTCAGGATCAATTGTAAAACCAAAGGTAAAATATGCAAGATAGTCATAGATTCTGGTTCAACAGATAATATGGTGTCTAGGGAAATGGTGGATAAATTGAACATAGAAAGGATTCCTCATCAAACTCCTTACAGAGCATCTTGGGTAAGTGATAGTCAATCACTTTTGGTAGATGAACAAGCATATGTTGATTTTTAGATTGGAGAATATAAGGAGAGAATTTTATGTGACATTTTGCCCATGGAGTGTTGTCATCTTCTTTTAGGTAGGCCCTAGCAATTTGATAGGCAAGCATTATATGATGGATATGCTAACACATACACCATCAAGAAGGATGGCAAGACTTTTGTGATGACACCATTGCAGGAGGATGCTGAAGCAAAGAAGGCAACCAAGATTATTTTGGTGGGTAAGAAAGAGTTTGTGAAGATCAATGAAGAAGAGACAAGGAAAGTTGAGGATACCTCAAGGAGTGGGGTTACCAAAGATCACAGTTTGAAGGTGATTTAAATTTTGAATGATGGAGATCAGATGGTAACGTCTAAGATGGATCAACAAAAGGTAAAAGAGCAGGTCTACAGGCAGCCACAAGTTGATTGGAAAGAAGAGGATGCTATCATAGTAGGGGCCATTATTTATCCTCTAGAGCCAACAAGAGTTGCAAGGCAAACATATTCTCCCATAGCAGCAGTACAAGAAACATCAAACACGGTTTTGAATGCAGGTTTTCAGGCAGATATTACAGTAAGCAATCATGGCATACAACATACAAGTTTGGTTGCAAGCACTCACTCATGGTAAGGTGTGAGTAGAGCCTACAATGCTACGCATGAATTTTTGATTCCATGGAAGCAAGTTGTAGTCCAGAGATCGTGGGGAAGGCATGATGTAGCGAAGGATAACAGTGGTGCAAGACAAAGGATCAACTCATGGGACATGAGTTCTTTTCTAGGTGGGGTGTATGATGCAGGAGCATCTCACACAAGGTGGCCTCCATGAGGCATTTAAATTCATGTTTTGTTAGAAAATTATGTTTTGGGATGTAATAAGGTCTATTTGACCAATGCATGTCATTTCTGTTTGTATCTAGGTTCTTCAAGACCTAGAACCTATGTTTGTAAGTCCCAAGTAATTAGGTTGCATTTGTCAAGTTGTTAGACGGTTGGTCTCCCAGCCACTTGGAGACGGTTAGTTTTCTCCTAGCCGCTTGGAATCATTCTCCCATCCACTTGGAATAGGGTTAGCGTTCCTCTAGCGAGTTTATAAAACTAGGGAAATGAACAGAATCAAGCATTGTGATGCATTGTAATCATATCTAAGAAAGAGTGTGATTGAATGTAATTGTGATTGTGCTAAGGAGAAATAGAATCATTATGTTCTGTCAATTTGATTTCCATTTCCTATAATTGCAATTTGTATAGCTATAGATTTTCGTTCTCTCTATGCTTTCCATTTTGTTGTTGTATGTAGTCATGAAGCATTCCATTGGTGAGATTTCTGTCAAAATCAGTGGAATGGATTCATTGTATAAATATTTTCTTTCATTTTCTATTTTGTTCCATTATTCGGTAGTGCAGAGGATCTAGACAGTGCGTTTCGCATAGTAGATTGACCTAGCATCTCCATGTGCTAGGGTTCAGAGAAGGCAAACTGTGCATTGGTCTATCGGCGTATCAAACCCTGAGGTGGCTAATGGTAATTGTCGTGCTGACGAACACAAATCGAAGGTGATATCGGGGTATCAACAGAAAGACAAAAGACTCTGAAACTGATAGAGGGAGTCTCGCTGATGATGGAGAGTTGAACACTCAGTGTGAGCCTATGTTATCTCACTGAAGATAAGGTAAAGTCAGTTATCGGTGTAAGTTTGGACAACGGTAAGACTTAAGAAAGTCTTTCTGACCCTTGTCATACCGATCGGAAGGGTTGCCATTTGTGGGAAGAGAGGGACTTAATCTGCGGTTTCCGCTATGTGCTCCCCATCAAAAATCCAACGATCGGATCAAAATTTATGATCCCAGGAAGTTGTACTACTGAAATTTAAAAAAAAACTTGAAAATATCTTCTTGGTGGGAGTTATATTTTCCAAAATTGGTTGAAAATCAAAATGTACCCTAAAGGGTCATTTTGTGGCCAAGTGTCTTTTCAAGAGCTTTCCAACAATATATAATAACTGAAAATCTAATGGTCGGATCAAAAGTTATGATCCCAGGAAGTTGTATTACCAAAATTTAAAAAAATAAAAATATCTTTTTGGTGGGAGTTACATTTTCCAAAATTGGCTAAAATTTAATATGTACTTTAAAGTGCCACTTCGTGGCCAAGCCTGTTTTCGAGATCTTTCCAAGGATATATAATAATTGAAAATCCAACGGTCAGATCAAAGTTATGATCCCAAGAATTTGTACTAGCGAAATTAAAAGAAAAATTAAAATGTCTTCTTGGCGGGAGTTACATTTTCCAAAATTGGTTGAAAATCAAAATGTAGCCTAAAGGGTCATTTTGTGGCCAACCGTCTTTTTGAGAGCTTTCCAACGATATAATAATTGAAAATCCATTGGTCGAATCAAAAGTTATGATCCCAAGAATTTGTACAATTAAAATTTTAAAAAATAATTAAAAATGTCTCCTTAGTGGGTGTTACATTTTCCAAAATTGGTAGAAAATCAAAATCTACCTTAAAAGGCCATTTTTGGGCCAAGCGTCTTTTCGAGAGCTTTGCAACGATATATAATAATTGAAAATTTAATGTTGGATCAAAAGTTATGATCCTGTGACATTGTACTATTGAAATTTAAAAAAAATGAAAATGTCTTCTTGGTGGGAGTTACATTTTCTAAAATTGGCTGAAAATCAAAATGTACCTTAAAGTACTATTTTGTGGCCAAGCGGCTTTTTGAGAGCTTCCTAATGATATATAATAATTGAAAATCCAATGGTCAGATCAAAAGTTATGATCACAGGAAGTTGTACTACTGAAATTTTTAAAAAATGAAAATGTCTTCTTGGTGGGAGATATATTTTCCAAAGTTGGTTGAAAATCAAAATATATTCCAAAGGGTCATTCTGTGGCCAAGAATCTTTTCGATATCTTTCTAATGATATATAATAATTGAAAATCCAATGGTCGGATCAAAAATTATGATCCTAGAAAGTCGTACTACCAAAATTTTAAAAAAAATTCAAAATGTCTTCTTGGTGGGATTTACGTTTTCTAAAATCGGCTTATAATCAAAATGTACATTAAAGGGCCATTTTGTGGCCAGGTGTCTTTTCAAGAGCTTTCCAACAATATATAATAATTGAAAATCCAACGGTCGGATCAAAAGTTATGATCCCAGGAAGTTGTACTACCGAAATTTAAAAAAAAATTGAAAATGTCTTCTTAATGGGAGTTATATTTTTCAAAATTGGCTGAAAATCAAAATGTACCTTAAAGAGCCATTTTGTAGCCAAGAGAATTTTCAAGAGCTTTTCAACAATATATATAATAATTAAAAATCCAGCAGTCAGATCAAAAGTTATAATCCTAGGGAGTTGTACTAACGAAAATTTTAAAAAAACTTTAAAATGTCTTCTTGGTGGGAGTTACATTTTCCAAAACTGATTTAAAATCAAAAAGTACCTTAAAGGGTGATTTTGTGGCCAAGTGTCTTTCTGAGAGCTTTCCAATGATATATAATAATTGAAAATCCAATGATCAGATCAAAAGTTATGATCTCGGGAAGTTATACTACTGAAATTTTAAGAAAAATTTGAAAATATCTTCTTGGAGGGAGTTACGTTTTCTAAAATTGGCTGAAAATCAAAATGTAACTTAAAGAGCCATTTTCCAGCCAAACATCTTTTCGAGAGCTTACCAACAATATATAATAATTAAAAATCCAACGGTTGGATCAAAAGTTATGATCCCAAGAAGTACTACCGAAATTTAAAAAAAATTGAAAATGTCTTCTTGGTGGGAGTTACATTTTTCAAAATTGGCTGAAAATCAAAATGTACCCTAAAAGATGATTTTGTAGATAAGAATCTTTTCGAGAGCTTTCCAACGATATATAATAATTGAAAATCCAACGGTCAGATCAAAAGTTATGATCCCAAGAAGTTGTACTATCGAAATTAAAAAAAATTGAAAATGTCTTCTTGACTCAAAAACTACGCAGTTAAACCTTGAAATAAAATATCATAATGTTTTCTTGGTCAGAGTTACATTTTCTAGAATTGGATGAAAATTAAAATGTGCCTTAAAGGACTATTTTGTGGCCAAGCGTCTTTTCGAGAGCTTTCTAACGATATATAATAATTGAAAATCCAACGGTTGGATCAAAAGTTATAATTGCGTGAAGTTGTACTACTGAAATTTAAAAAAAAATTGAAAATGTCTTCTTGGTGGGAGTTAGGTTTTCCAAAATTGGCTGAAAATCAAAATGTACTCTAAAGGGTCACTTTGTGGCCAAACATCTTTTCAAGAGCTTTCCAATGATATATAATAATTGAATACCCAACGGTCGGATCAAACGTTATGATTTAAGGAAGTCGTACTACCAAAATTGAAAATGTCTTCTTGGTGGGAGTGACATTTTTCAAAATTGGCTAAAAATCAAAATGTACCCTAAAGGGTCATTTTTTGGTCAAGCATCTTTTTGAGAGCTCTCCAACAATATATAATAATTGAAACTCCATCGGTTGGATCAAAAGTTATGATCCCAGGAAGTACTACGGAAATTTTAAAAAAATTGAAAATATTTTCTTGGTGGGAGTTACATTTTCTAAAATTGGTTGAAAATCAAAATGTACCTTAAAGGGTCATTTTGTGGCCAAGCGTCTTTTCAAGAGCTTTCCAAAGATATATAATAATTGAATATCCAATTGTCGGATCAAAAGTTATGATCCCAGGGAGTTATACTACCGAAATTAAAAAAAATTGAAAATGTCTTCTTTGTGGGAGTTACGTTTTCCAAATTTGGATGAAAATCAAAATGTACCTTGAAGGTCCATTTTTTGGCCAAGAGTTTTTTTGAGAGCTTTCCAATGATATATAATAATTGATAATCCAATGGTCGGATCAAAAGTTATGATCCCAAGAAGTTGTTCTACCAAAATTTAAAAAAAAAGTTACGTTTTACAAGATTGGTAGAAAATAAAAATGTACCTTAAAGTGTCATTTTGTGGTCAAGCATTGTTTCAAGAGCTTTCCAATGATATATAATAATTTAAAATCCAACGGTTGGATCAAAAGTTATGATCCCTAGAAGTTGTACTACTGAAATTTTAAAAAAATTGAAAATGTCTTCTTGGTGGGAGTTACGTTTTCTATAATTAGCTAAAAATCAAAATGTACTTTAAAGAGCCATTTTGTAGCCAAGCATCATTTCGGGAGCTTTCCAACGATATATAATAATTAAAAATCCAACAGTCGGATCAAAAGTTATGATCCCAAGAAGTCGTACTACCGAAATTTTAAAAAAATTTGAAAATGTCTTCTTGGTGGGAGTTACATTTTCCAAAATTAGTTGAAAATCAAAATGCACCCTAAAAGATCATTTTGTAGCCATGCATCTATTCAAGAGATTTCTAATGATATATAATAATTGAAAATTTAAGGGTCGGATCAAAAGTTATGATCCCGGTAAGTACTATTGGTCAAAAAAATGAAAATGTCTTTTTGGTGGGAGTTACGTTTTCCAAAATTGGCTAAAAATCAAAATGTACCTTAAAGGGCCATTTTGTGGCCAAGTGTCTTTTCGAGAGCATTCCAATGATATATAATAATTGAAAATCAAACGGTCGGATCAAAAGTTATGATCCTAAGTTGTATTACGAAAATTTAAAAAAAATTGAAAATATTTTCTTGGTGGGAGTTACGTTTTTCAAAATTGGCTGAAAATCAAAATATACTATAAAGGGTTATTTTGTGGCCAAACATAATTTTGAGAATTTTCCAACGATATATAATAATTAAAAATCCAACAGTCGGTTGAAAAGTTATGATCCCGAGAAGGTGTACTACCGAAATTTAAAAAAAATTGAAAATGTCTTTTTGGTGGAAATTACGTTTTCTAAAATTGGCTGAAAATCAAAATGTATGTTAAAGGGCCATTTTGTGGCCAATAGTCTTTTCGAGAGCTTTCCAATGATATATAATAATTGAAAATCCAATGGTCGGATCAAAAGTTATGATCCCGGGAAGTTGTAATACCGAAATTTAAAAAAAAATTGAAAATGTCTTCTTAGTGGGAGTTACATTTTTCCAAAATTGGATGAAAATCAAAATCAACCTTAAAGGACCATTTTGTGGTTGAGTGTCTTTTTGAGAGCTTTCCAACGATATATAATAATTGAAAATCTAATGGTCGTCTCAAAAGTTGTGATCCCAAGAAATTGTATTGTCGAAGTTTAAAAAAAATTGAAAATGTTTTTCTTGGTGGGAGTTATGTTTTCCAAAATTTGGTGAAAATCAAAACATACCCTAAAGGGTCATTTTGTGGTGAAAACGTCTTTTCGAGTACTTTCCAATGATATATAATAATTGAAAATCCAACAGTCGGATGAAAAGTTATGATCCTGAGAAGTTATACTACTGAAATTAAAAAAAATTGAAAATGTCTTCTTGGTGGGAGTTACGTTTTCTAAAATTAGATGAAAACTAAATTGTACCTTAAAGGACCATTTTGTGGCCAAGCGTCTTTTCGAGAGCTTTCCAATGATATATAATAATTGAAAATCCAACAGTCAGATCAAAAGTTATGATCCCAGGAACTTGTACTATTTAAATTTTTTTAAAAAATTTAAAATGTCTTCTTGGTGGGAGTTACGTTTTCCAAATGTGGCTAAAAATCAAAATGTATCTTAAAGGACCATTTTGTGGCCAAGTTTCTTTTCGAGAGCTATCCAACGATATATAATAATTGAAAAATCCAACGGTCGGATCAAACGTTATGATCTTAGGAAGTTGTACTACTGAAATTTAAAAAAAACGTAAAAATGTCTTCTTGGGGGGAACTTTACTTTTTCCAAAATTGTTTGAGAATAAAAATGTACCTTTAAGGGTCATTTTGTGGCCAAGCATATTTTTGAGGGCTTTGCAACAATATATAATAATTGAAAATCTAATGGTTGGATCAAAAGTTATGATCTCGGGAAGTTATATTGCCGAAATTTTAAAAAATTGAAAATGTCTTCTTAGTGGTAGTTACGTTTTCTAAAATTAGCTGAAAATCAAAACGTACTCTAAAGGGCCATTTTGTGGCCAAACATCTTTTCGAGAGATTTCCAACGATATATAATAATTGAAAATCCAACAATCGGATGAAAAGTTATGATCCCGGGAAGTTGTACTACTGAAATTTAAAAAAAATTGAAAATTTCTTTTTGGTTTGGAGTTACATTTTCTAAAATTGGCTGAAAATCAAAATGTACCTATAGGGCCATTTTTGGGCCAAGCATATTTTTGAGAGCTTTCTAATGATATATAATAATTAAAAATCCAATGGTCGGATCAAAAGTTATGATCCTATGAAGTTGTACTACTGAAATTAAAAAAAAAATGAAAATGTATTCTTGGTGGGAGTTACGTTTGCCAAAATTGGTTGAAAATCAAAACGTACCTTAAAGAGCCATTTTGTGGCCAAATATCTTTTCCAAAGCTTTTCGACAATATATAATAATTGGAAATGCAACAGTTAAATGAAAAGTTATGATCGCAAGAAGTTGTATTACCGAAATTTAATAAAAAATTTAAAATGTCTTCTTGGTGGGAGTTACGTTTTCCAAAATTGGTTGAAAATTAGAATGCGCCTTAAAGGGCCATTTTGTAGCCAAGCATCTTTTCAAGAGCTTTCCAGTTATATATAATAATTAAAAAACCAACAATCAAATCAAAAGTTATGATCCCAAGAAGTTGTACTAATGAATTTTTTTAAAAAAATTGAAAATGTTTTCTTGGTGGAAGTTACATTTTCCAAAATTGGTTGAAAATCAATATGTACCTTAAAGTGTCATTTTGTAGCCAATCGCCTTTTTGAGAGCTTTCCAATGATATTTAATAGTTGAAAATCCAATGATTGGATCAAAAGTTATGATCCCGAGAATTTGTACTACCGAAATTTTAAAAAAATTGAAAATGTCTTCTTGGTGAGAGTTACGTTTTCCAAAATTGGCTAAAATGAAAAATGTGCTTTAAAGGGTCATTTTGTGGCCAAGCGTCTTTTCAAAAACTTTCCAACAATATATAATAATTAAAAATCCAACGGTCGGATCAAACATTATGATCCGAGGAAGTTGTACTACCGAAATTTTAAAAAAATTGAAAATTTCTTCTTGGTGGGAGTGACGTTTTCCAAAATTGGCTAAAAATCAAAATCTACCTTAAAGGGTCATTTTTTGGCTAAGCATTTTTTCGAGAGCTTTCGAACAATATATAATATTTGAAAATCCAATGGTTGGATCAAAAGTTATGATCCCAGGAAGTTGTACTACGGAAATTTAAAAAAAATTGAAAATATCTTCTTTGTGGGAGTTACATTTTCCAAAATTGGTTGAAAATCAAAATGTACCGTAAAGGGTCATTTTGTGGCCAAGCATGTTTTCGAGAGATTTCCAAAGATATATAATAATTGAAAATCTAATGGGCAGATCAAAAGTTATGATCGCGGGTAGTTGTACTACTGAAAATTTAGAAAATTGAAAATGTCTTCTTGGTGGGATTTACATTTTCCAAAAATCGCTGAAAATCAAAATGTACCTTCAAGGGCCATTTTGTGTCCAAGAGTTTTTTTGAGAGCTTTGTTACCTAAATTTCACTACAGCTCATTTAGGTAGAGCTTTGATTCAAAGTTTAAAAGGTACATTTTATCTGATCCTTATTACATTACATTCAAGTGCATAAATGAAATAATTCAAAAGATTGTGATTATCAAATTACTGCATTTATCCATGTGCACGTAACATAAGAAAGATTTATACAAATCTTTTATGAACAAATAAATAATCTTTATTGAATGTAAAATGTACATTATCTCACACAAGCTGTGAGATTAAATTTCTTAATCAATAAAATTGAAGAAATAATTTATACATGAATAAGTAAATGAAAGTAAAAGTGTATGTAAGGATAGAGGGGAGTCATTGCCTGAGAATGACTGGTTCTGGTTCTGGCATGTTGTCCTATTGCCCCGAGTTGTCTTTGTTCTTCCTAGTTCCATGTCATCTCTAGCTCCTGCATCTGGCAAAAGAATGATTTTAGAGCAATGCTCTAAGCAATGAATGGTGTCTAACCTGACATGAACAAGAACCTATGCATGTATAAAATGATCCTCAAATGCATTAAACAAGATATGGATACCTTGGATGTCCTAGAGAATAATCAAATCATCAAACACATCCAAGGTATGCATTTATTTTTCTAACAAGTTTGTTTCATGTGTAGATACAGGTGTAGTTTTGATTTTGTGTGATTCATCAGTTTATATTATGAGTGGGGAAAATGTGGTTCCCACAAGGGTTGAGCCCAGCTCATAGTCATTACAGAACATTTTATATGTATTTATGAGATGTAAGAAAGACAATGCATAAAGAGAATCAATGTCATGTAGAGTACATACTGTGTGAAAAGGAGAGTGATCATGCATGTAACAATCCTCTAGGGACAACAAATAGCAAAGCAAGAACATGACAATTGAAGACAACAATCATGGCACCTCAAAATATAGTCTTAGAGTCTTCATTTTTCTTAGAAAGACTGAAAGAAGAGAGATCTTCGTGTGAGAACATAGTGGACAGTGAGACAAGGTAAAGATCTGCCAGGTTGTTAAGAAGTTTAAGGTGTCAAGATGGATGTGTGTGTTGGAAAGTCTAAAACCTTGTAAGCTCTTGGTGGTGTAATAACAAAACTGATTCCTCATAATATTAGTGCACCTACTTCCAAATTTGAGGTGCATGATGATATCCAATGGTTAGACAAGTGTTGAGATCAAAGTTTTACAAGATTGATAGGCTTTTTACTTGGTCTCTGACAGAGAAAGAAGTCTAAAGAGCAGTAGAGGGTTTGATAATGGGAGGAGCCTCACACAGAGATCAAATAACATTAGATAGCCTGCATATTTCAAAAGTTTTATAAAGATTTAATTGATGCATTATGCAATGAGTCAAAGGAACCTAACATGGTAAGGAAAGTACTACACCCACAGTCATGCAAGGATGTCATTGAACTAGGTAAGAAATAGTCATATGGACTATGTGCCTGTCAACATAAAAGAGGCAAAGACAACATGCATGAGTAAGGAGCAGACCAACATTGTATTGGAGGAACAATCACCTTTAAAAGAGAATGCAGAGATCTTGAGAGAGAGATAATATCCTACTCATTTGACTATTCTACTCAAGCTATCATTCTACATATCTATTGGCATGATAGCATCCTATTAAAGTGAATAAGGACCCTACACAAAAGTCAAGACAATCATTGTCTAATGATGAAGAAACTTACACAAAATAGTGCAATGATATAAGATAGTAGTGGATACAATGATGTATCAATCATGTGCTAGAGGGTAGCAGTGAAAAATCATAAAGAATAGTCTAGCAATGACTGTATACAATGAGCATAATATCATCAGAGGGTAGTCATAAAGAGCTTGGAGATAAGAAGCCAAGCCATTAGATGGAACCTAAACCTTGCCTTTAACATAGTGACATACCTCAAAGGGACAGGATAATAGTTTGCAGGCCTTAAGAACATCAGATGCTGATATGACGAATGCCTAAAAGGAAAACTATAACAGTCAAACTATTATAAGACTATTATAGGTTAACAACCAAAGCAATCAATTACGGTCATGAAACAAGGAAAATAATATTTTACTGATTGTTATACAAAGGTAACTGTGACAGTCATGTATAAGTGGGAAGCAACATGGAGATCTTAGGAATCTAAAGGAGATGAATCTTGTCAGCACCATGTTTGAATAGGAGGCCAATGACCTCATTAGGTCCTGCTTTAAGATTGAGACTTTCTTTTCTAATTTGAACAATATGTGTTAACACTTGAGGATCCTATGTGAAGTTGGAGTCCTGAAGTATGAGAATGTCTTAGTAATGCCTTCATTTCAAAGAGTTCAAAGTGTTGTCCAAGGTGTTTACCATCTAGGAATTTTCCATGGGAGACACACAGTGAATGTTATGGAGGCAGTGTATAAGGTAAATCCTTATGAAGATTGAAGGCTATTGAAGGAAATGTGATAATGAAGAGTTTGAGATTATACAGGTTCCTTTATAAGAGCAGTGTGAAAACACAGTGGACATATGAAATCTTTTAAGCTACTCAAAAGATGAAGATAGTGAAAAGCTATAGGAGGTCTAAAAATGTCTACAGAAAGGAAAAGTTTAAGAGAGTACAGAGAATCCATGCAATGATGTAAGTGTGAATACTAGGTTTGAGACATCAAAACCCTAAGTTAAAAACCTAGTGCTAGAAAGGAAAAGCAAAAATGTCTTGTTTTTGTAGAAGAAAAACACAATAACAACTATATTATTCACACACTTTCAGAGATAAACCAGAATAGTTCATCATAGTCATGCAGAATACAAAGAGATCTATAGCATATACAATGGAAAAAGCTACAGGAAATCATGAATTCTAGAGTGTTGTTTCAGAAAGAAGACTTCATCATGCTTACCTTTAGTTTCTGGAGCAGAAATTTCAAGAAATACAGTCAAAATGCCTTGAATCACCTATAGGAAGCTTGAGAATGAAACCCTCATGTCGGCGGTGGAGAAGTGAACAACAAAGCAAATTGACAACATTGCAAGATGCAAAAATGAAGGCAAAAGTGCCTTTTTGGCATTTAAGGTTTCAAAACCCTAAGAACCTGAGGGTTTTTCTTTTTTATATTTCTTTTAAGTTTTGTTTTTCTTCATTAGAGCCATGGTCAACACTTGTTCATTAGGTGTTGGCATGTATCTCTTAGGCCACGATGGGATATGTGCCCCTTAAAGACCTTTCATTACCTTCTTTCCCATTCGGTGTTTTTAAATGTTTGCTTTATTTTCCTTGTATAATATGCAAATTGTAAAACACTTAAACTTAAATGGTGTCATTATAAACCATTTAATGTTTATTGTTATTTTTATATTCAAAGGATAAACATAAAGCATGTCATTGATCTTAATTAGCCTTGAGAGCATAAGTACATGAAGAGTGAGGATGTGGAAGACACATGCCAAGGGAATAGTTATTTTTTCTTTGGAGTAGATTGACTAAGTCAGGAGGCAGTTGGACATTTATAGTTTGACTTGACAGTTGATTGTTAGAGGGTATCTAGGAGGGGTTTTATTACTCAGAGTCCTTTTTGGACTTGTTTTCATGACTCTTCATGTTTGACTAAGTCCGGATGTACTTTTTCTTGCATTTTAGACTCTTTTGGATGAGATCTAGTGGCTAGATTTTAGGCTTTATTGAAGCATCTGACCAAAGAAGCTTCTAGTAGCTATTTTCTTGGAGTTTAGTTGTAGGAGTTTACATATACTTACTTGTAACTCTTTTTGGAGTTAGTTCTTATTGTGTAGATTCTGGAGATGGAGACATTTACAGTCCTTTTGACAGTTTGAGCATACTTTGTAACTCAGTATTTTGGGATATGATATACAGATAATACCTTGGATACTATTGATTACATTGTTTTTACCTTTTCATTATTGCAGTATTGTGCATAACCAAGTGATTGATCAAGCTATTAGTGAGGTATTTTAATCTCCTTTTAGTTTTATCTCACGTTTTCATGCCATTTCTGCAAAGTATGCTTATGCAAGTTACAGGTTGTGTTTAAATCACATTTATCTTTTAAACTGTGAAAATAGTATTTTCCTTTTTTAAGATAATGCACTCAAACTTTCATGTGAACATTGATGTATAAACTTATAGAAATGAATTGTGTAGTTTAGATGTTATCATCAACATTCAAGTGTTTAGAAAATCTAGAATTTCATATTCCTAGTCTGTTAGGTGTATCACGCCTGTATTTTCATTTTTAGCATTTACCTTTTAAAGCATTTTTTCTTCTTCCTTTTCCTTGTCAGAGCCATAGTTTTTTTTAGTTTAGGTGATAACTAGCTAGGAAGCCGGCCTTCTCCGGAGATTGACCTCTTCTTTTAAAGATATCCACAGCTTTAGAGGTTTTCCCATGCTTCAGTAGATTGTTAAACTTCATGTTTAATAGGGTGCAAATTTCACTGATAACAATTTTTGGCACACCCGGTGGGACCAATTGGACTATCATAGTCCACAAGTCCTTTATTCACTATTGATATTTGGTGTGTATGTCAACAACATCAGCATGTGGAGGTAATATTCACACACCTGGTGACTCTACAAGTAAAGAATCAACTAGTTTTAGCAGTCCAGGTACAAGCAACTAATGAGGTTGGTGCTACTTGTTAGTTTTCTATCATTTGAAATTACTTTCTTAGCACTTGGTGACTCTATTTTTGTAACTCATTTCTTAGTGTTTCAAGACCTTGTTACCTATATACATTCCAAATTAGCTATCTAGACTTGCCTATGTTTCATGTTTTAATCTTGCAATGTCTAGTTATCAGCACTGTGATGGTTTTTCACCTCCATTCCATGAAAATCATGCATATGTGCCCTCTTACCAACCATATCACATAGAATAGCTTATTGGTTTTATCCCAAATGATCTTGTAACAGTAGATTACCAGTAGTCCTATCATGTTTTCCACCCTCCCATCCCTACTCAATCTCAATATCGATATATGATCAAATTCAACCCCAAGAAGAGGTTTTTTTTGCCAATTGGCATGATTATTCATACAATCTGCCTCAAGAGCACCCTTACCAGAATGTGTTGGATATGATCCAAAAGTTTGACTATGTTTTGTGGGATTTGAGTCAAAATCTTGAACTTATGAAGATTAGTGACATTAGTAAGGAGTTCAAACACATGTATTAGATGTTGGTTGACATCGAGAGGCAGAAAAAGATTACCTTGCAGCAACAAGAGTTGGCTGAGCAATCAGTTGTCTATGATCAAGAGTGGGTGATGAAAAAATTACAGTTTGAGAGAAATCTTGAAGGAGAGATAGCTTCTAAAAAGGAGCAAATGAAGCTTTTGTCTACTCAAATGCAAAGTAGTTGAGCTTATTCAGATTATCAATGCTAAAAAGGGTGTGAAACCCAGGCAACCCTTTCCATTCCTAGTTTTAGCTCAGCTCTTCCTAACATCCAGAAAGAAAAGGAAGAGCATATTTTTGACCAACATAGCTCACTCAATAAGGAGGAAAGTAGAAATATAAAATTGCTGCAATTACCTACAGAGGAGGTTGGTCGTGAAGAACAATTTACAGTTTGGAATGAAGAAGGTGTGAGTTTTTCCACTCTAACAGTAGTTTCAGAACAACAAGAGGACATCAAACAATCTGAGCAGTTGTTGATTGAAAATAATTAGTATGAAAATGGAGTCTTAGAACATGAGGAAGAGCATAAACCTGAACTTGGCACCATTTTCCAAGTTACAAGCTTTGATATATTCAAACATGTTATGCATGAGAAAGCTAATGTTGAGATTTTTGGAGAGATGTGCATAGGTATAATTGATCAGTTTTGTTCAATGTTGGTTAACAAGGAATCAAACCTTTTAGGAGAAGTCAACAATCATGATGAATTATAACAAGTTCACAAGCTTGAAAAAGTGCTGAAGCAATAAGAGGAATATGGTCCTAATAGAGAGGAGTTCATTCCTCCAAGTCAATAATATTCTCATGAATCTAATTCGCAAGGTTTTAGCTGTTTGGGGGAGTTTCCTTTTTGTTGTGTTGAAGAACTTGAAGCTGATATATCAGTTAAAATTTTTCTTCAAGAGGCTACTTCAATGTTTGAATCTTTACCTTCCTTTATTGAAGAAGAAACTTCTGATTTGAAGTGTACCTCCTTGAGTGGTAATGAGGATTTTGAACTTGAACCAGTTGTTCCTAAGAGCCTTCCAAGAGCTAATAGCTTAGAAGAGTTGTTAGACATCCTAGTGGAAGAGGATTGTCAATTGACCATGGAGGAAGAATCAACATAGTCCAAACTTAGCCACGAAGGAGGACAACCATGAAAAGCAGGAAGAATGTGAAGCAACCAACAATGTAAGTCCAAGTTTTATCTATTATAGTGGCTGTCCAATCAGATATTTAGCTAGTATGGAGGCTACTAAAGTACCAGAGGTCATACTTGTACCCAAGTATGAGGATGCATTTGAAGAAGAGACTAATTTTGGAGTTGCAGCTGAAAGTGATCAAATTCAGCTTATTTATCCAGTTCAGGACAGCAATAGGCATGATCAAAATCAAGGTGTAAGTGATTTTATTTGCACCTTTCATGAAACATTGCAATAGTCTATTGAATATTTGCATGTGTTTCATGTTCTTTCAGCAATGTATAATCATGTAATGCATCAGTTCTTGATTAGAAAGGGGTGTTATTTTGCAAATCTAGTCAATGGTTTTGTTTGACCAGCTAATTTCCTTATTAGAGTAGGTTAGAATAATTTTCCAAATATAGTTTTCCATTCCCTAAGTCCTGTCCAGCATAGTTAGATAGGTTGCTTTTTGCATTTTGCTTTTTTTTAGTTAGTTTTCAAGTATCTTTCACTGCTGTTCTGCTAAGTTACAGAGGTCAGAAATCTGTTATCCAAGTGTTTTGAAAAGTCTCTGAGTGACCCCATGCCCAATGAATAAGCTTCAGGCAACTGGTCTGATGTTTAGCAGGCAAACATATAGCAGATGTCACCAAAAATGCTACCTAAATTTCACTATAGCTCATTTAGGTAGAGCTTTAATTCAAAGTTTAAAAGGTACATTTTATCTGATCTTTATTACATTACATTCAAGTGCATAAATGAATAATTCAAAAGATTGTGATTATCAAATTACTGCATTTATCCATGTGTACATAACATATGAAGGATTTATACAAATCTTGTCTAAACAAATAAATAATCTTTATTGAATGTAAAATGTACATTATCTCACACAAGCTATGAGTTTAACTTTCTTATTCAATGAAATTGAAGAAACAATTCATACATGAACAAGTAAATGAAAGTAAAAGTGCATGTAAGGATAGAGGTGAGTCATTGCCTGAGAATGACTGGTTCTGGTTTTGGCATGTTGTCGTGTTGCCTCTAGTTGTCTTTGTTCTTCCTAGTTCCATGTCATCTCTAGTTCCTACATCTGGCAAAAGAATGATGTTAGAGCAATGCTCTAAACAATGAATGGTCCCTAACCTGACATGAACAAGAACCTATGCATGTATAAAATGATCCTCAAATGCATTAAACAAGAAATGGATACATTGGATGTCCTGGAGAATAATCAAATCATCAAACACATCCAAGGTATGCATTTATTTTTCTAACAAGTTTGTTTCATGTGCAGATATAGGTGTAATTTTGATTATGTGTGATTCATCAGTTTATATTATAAGTGTAGAAAATGTGGCTCCCACAAGGGTTGAGCCTAGATCATAGTCATTATAGAACATTTTATATGTATTTCTGAGATGTAAGACAGACAATGCATAAAGAGAATCAATGTCATGCAGAGTACAGACTGTGTGAAAAGGAGAGCGATCATGCTTGTAACAGTCCTCTAGGGAAAATAAGTAGCAAAGCAAGAACATGACAATTGAAGACAACAATCATGGCACCTCAAAATATAGTCTCAAAGTCTTCAATTTGGTTAGAAAGACTGAAAGAAGAGAGATCTTCATGTGAGAACATAGTGGACAGTGAGACAAGGTAAAGATATACTAGGGTGTTAAGAAGTTTAAGGTGTCAAGATGAATGTGTGTGTTGGAAAGTCTAAAACCTTGTAAACTCTTGGTGGTGTAATAACAAAACTGATTCCTCATAATATTGCTTCACCTAATTCCAAATTTGAGATGCATGATGATATCCAATGGTTAATCAAGTGTTGAGATCAATGTTGTATAAGATTGATAGGATTTTTAGTTGGTCTCTGACAGAGAAAGAAGTCTAAAGAGTAGTAGAGGGTTTGATAGTGGGAGGAGCCTCACATAGAGATCAAATAACATCAGATAACCTACATATTTTAGAAGTTTTATAAAGATTTAATTGATGCATTATGCAATGAGTCAAAGGAACCTAACATGGTAAGGAAAGTACTACACCCACAGTCATGCAAGGATGACATTGAACTAGGTAAGAAATAGTCATATGGACTATGTGACTGTCAACATAAAAGAGGCAAAGACAACATGCATGAGTAAGGAGCAGACCAACATTGTATTGGAGCAACAGTCACCTTTAAAAGAGAATGCAGAGATCTTGATAGAGAGATAATATCCTACTCATTTGATTATCCTACTCAAGCTATCATTCTACATATCTACTGGCATGATAGCATCCTATTAAAGTGAATAAGGACCCTGCAAAAAAGTCAAGACAAACATTGTCTAATGATGAAGAAACTTTCACAAAATAGTGCAATGATATAAGATAGTAGTGGATACAGTGATGCAACAGTCATGTGCTAGAGGGTAGCAGTGAAAAATCATAAAGAATAGTCTAGCAATGACTATATACAATGAGCATAATATCATCAGAGGGTAGTCATAAAGAGCTTAGAGATAAGAAGCCAAGCCATTATATGGAACCTAAACCTTGCCTTTAACATAGTGACATACCTCAAAGGGACAGGATAATAGTCTTCAGGCCTTAAGAACATCAGATGTTGATATGAGGAATGCCTAAAAGGAAAACTATAATAGTGAGACTGTCATAAGACTGTTATAGGTTAATAGCCAAAGCAATCCGTTATAGTCATCAAACAAGGAAAACAATATTTTACTGACTGTTATACAAAGATATGACTATCACAAAAGGCAACTGTGACAATCATGTATAAGTGGGAAGCAACATGGAGATCTTAGGGATCTAAAGGAGATGAAGCTTGTGAGCATCATGTTTGAACAAGAGGGCAATGACCTCATTAGGTCCTGCTTTAAGATTGAGACTTTCTTTTCTAATTTGAACAATATGTGTTAACACTTAAGGATCCTATGTGAAGTTGGAGCCTTGAAGTATGAGAATGTCTTAGTAATTCCTTCATTTCAAAGAGTTCAAAGTGTTTTCCAAGGTGTTTACCATCTAGGAATTTTCCATGGGAGATACACAGTGAGTTTTATGGAAATGTGATAATGAAGAGTTTGAGATTATACAGATTCCTTTATAAGAGTGGTGTGAGAACACAGTGGACAGATGAAATCTTTTAAGCTACTCATAAGATGAAGATAGTGAAAAGCTACATGAGGTCTGAAAATGTCTACAGAAAGGAAGAGTTTAAGAGAGAGTACAAAGAATCCATACAATGATATAAGTGTGAATACTAGGGTTTAAGACATCAAAACCCTAAGTTAAAAACCTAGTGCTAGAAAGGAAAAGCAAAAATGCCTTGTTTTTGCAGAAGAAAACCATAGTAACAACTATATTAATCATGCACTTTCAGAGATAAACTAGAATAGTTCTTCATCATAGTCGTGCAGAATACAAAGAGATCTATAGCATATACAGTGGAAAAAGCTACAGGAAATCATGAATTCTATAGTGTTGTTTCAAAAAGAAGACTTCATCATGCTTACCTTTAGTTTTTGGAGTAGAAATGTCAAGAAATGCAATCAAAATGCCTCGAATCACCTATAGGAAGCTCGAGAATGAAACCCTCATGTCGGTGGTGGAGAAGTGAAAAGAAGAGCAAATTGACAACATTGCAAGATGCGAAAATAAAGGCAAAACTACCTTTTTGGCATTTAGGGTTTCAAAACCCTAAGAACCTGAGGGTTTTTCCTTTTTGCATTTCTTTTAAGTTTTATTTTTTCTTCATTAGAGCCATGGTCAACACTTGTTCATTAGGTGTTGACATGTATCTCTTAGGCCACGATGGGATATGTGCCCCTTAAAGACCTTTCATTACCTTCTTTCCCATTCAGTGTTTTTAAATTTTTGCTTTATTTTCCTTGTATAATATGCAAATTGTAAAACACTTAAACTTAAATGGTGTCATTATAAACCATTTAATGTTTATTGTTATTTTTATATGCAAAGGAGAAACATAAAGCATGTCATTGATCTTAATTAGCCTTGAGAGCATAAGTACATGAAGAGTAAGGATGTGGCAGACACATGCCAAGGGAATAGTTGTTGCTTTTTCTTTGAGGGAGGATATTGACTAAATCAGGAGGCAGTTGGACATTTATAGTTTGACTTGACAGTTGATTGTTAGATGGTATCTAGGAGGGGTTTTATTACTCTTAGAGTCCTTTTTGGACTTGTTTTCATGACTCTTCATGTTTGACTAAGTCCAGATGGACTTTTTCTCGCATTTTAGACTCTTTTGGATGAGATCTAGTGGCTAGATTTTAGGCTTTATTGAAGCATCCGACCCAAGAAGCTTCTAGTAGCTATTTTCTTGGAGTTTAGTTGTAGGAGTTTACATATACTTACTTGTAACTCTTTTTAGAGTTAGTTCTTCTTGTGTAGATTCTGGAGATGGAGACTTTTATAGTCCTTTTGACAATTTGAGCATACTTTGTAACTCAGTATTTTGAGATATGATATACAAATAATACCTTGGATACTATTGATTACATTGTGTTTGCCTTTTCATTATTGTAGTATTGTACATAACCAAGTGATTGATCAAGCTGTTAGTGAGGTATTTTAATCTCCTTTTAGTTTTGTCTCATGTTTTCATGCCATTCGCCATTTCTGCAAAGTATGCTTATATAGGTTATAGGTTGTGTTTAAATCACATTTATCTTTTAAACTGTGAAAATAGTATTTTCCTTTTTTAAGATAATGCACTCAAACTTTCCTATGAACATTGATGTATAAACTTATAGAAATGAATTGTGCAATTTAGATGTTATCATCAATATTCAAGTGTTCAAAAAATCTAGAATTTCATAGTCCTAGTCTATTAGGTGTATCACCCCTGTATTTTCATTTTTAGCATTTACCTTTTAAAGCATTTTTTCTTCTTCCTTTTCCTTGTCAGAGCCATAGTTTTTTTTAGTTTAGGTGATAACCAGCTAGGAAGTCGGCCTTCTCCGAAGGTTGACCTCTGCTTTTAAAGATATCCATAGCTTTAGAGGTTTTCCCTTGTTTTAGTAGATTGTTAAACTTCATGTTTATCAGGGTGCAAATTTCACTGATAACAAGATTTCCAATGATATATAATAACTAAAAATCCAATGGTCAAATCAAAAGTTATGATCCCAAGAATTTGATCTACCAAAATTTAAAAAAGAAATAAAAATGTCTTCTTGGTGGGAGTTATGTTTTCCAAAATTGGTTGAAAACCAAAATATACCCTAAAGTGTCATTTTTTGGCCAAGCATCATTTTGCGAGATTTCTAATGATATATCATAATTGAAAATCCAACGGTCGGATCGAAAGTTATGATCCTGGGAATTTGTACTACTAAAATTTAAAAATTTGAAAATGTCTTCTTGGTGGGAGTTTTGTTTTCCAAAATTGGCTGAAAATCAAAATGTAGCTTAAAGGGCCACTTTGTGGCCAAGCATCTTTTCGAGAGCTTTACAACAATATATAATAATTCAAAATCCAACGTTCAGATGAAAAGTTATAATTCGAGGAAGTTGTACTACTGAAATTAAAAAAAATTGAAAATGTCTTCTTAGTGGGAGTTATGTTTTTCAAAATTAGCCGAAAATCAAAATGTACCTTAAAGGGCTATTTTGTGTCCAATCTTTTTTTTGAGAGATTTCTAACGATATATAATAATTGAAAATCCAATGGTCAGATCAAATGTTATCATCCCAAGAAGTTGTATAACCAAAATTTAAAAAAAATTGAAAATGTTTTCCTGGTGGGAGTTATGTTTTCTAAAATTGGCTGAAAATAAAAATGTACCATAAAGGGTCATTTTATGGCAAAGAGTCTTTTCGAGAGCTTTCCAACGATATATAATAATTGAAAATCCAATGGTTGGATCAAAAGTTATTATTCTGGGAAGTACTACCAAAATTTTAAAAAAAATTGAAAATTTCTTTTTGGTGGGAGTTGCGTTTTCCAATTTAATTGGCTGAAAATCAAAACATACCTTAAACGACTATTTAGTGGCCAAGCGTCTTTTCAAAAGCTTTCTAATGATATATGATAATTGAAAATCCAACAGTCGGATCAAAAGTTATGATCTCAAGAAGTTGTACAACCGAATTTTTAAATTTTTTTGAAAATGTCTGCTTGGTGGGAGTTACATTTTCCAAAATTGGTTGAATATCAAAATGTAGCTTAAAGGGTCATTTTGTGGCCAAGATTCTTGTTGAGATCTTTCCAACGATATATAATAATTGAAAATCCAATGGTCGGATCAAAAGTTATGATCCCAGGAAGTTGTACTACCAAAATTTTAAAAAAATGAAAATATGTTCTTGATGGGAGTTACATTTTCTAAAATTGTCAGAAAATCAAAATGTACCTTAAAGGGCCATTTTGTGGCCAAGCGTCTTTTTGAGAGTTTTCCAATGATATATAATAATTGAAAATCCAACCGTTAGATCAAAGGTTATGATCATAAGAAGTTGTTTTACCGAAATTTTAAAAAAATTGAAAATGTTTTCTTGGTGGGAGTTACGTTTTCCAAAATTGGGCAAAAATCAAAATGTACCGAAAAGGGTCATTTTGTGGCAGAGCATCTTTTCGAGTGCTTTCCAATGATATATAATAATTGAAAATCCAACTGTACTATCAAAAGTTATGATTTTGAAAAGTATACTATCAAATTTTTTTTTTTTAAATTGAAAATATCTTCTTGGTGGGACTCACATTTTCTAAAATTGGATGAAAACTAAAATATACCTTAAAGGCCATTTTTTGGCCAAGCAGCTTTTTTAGAGCTTCCAACGATATATAATAATTGAAAATCAAAGAGTCAGATCAAAAGTTATGATCCTGGGAAGTTGTATTATCGAAATATAAAAAAATTGAAACCGTCTTTTTGGTGGGAGTTACGTTTTTCAAAATTGGCTAAAAATCAAAATATATCTTAAAGGACCATTTTGTGTCCAAGAGTCTTTTTGAGATCTTTTCAATGATATATAATAATTGAAAATCTAACGGTCGGATCAAAAGTTATGATCCCAGGAAGTTGTACGATTGAAATTTAAAAAAAAACTTGAAAATGTCTTGGTGGGAGTTACATTTTCCAAAATTTTTTGAAAATCAAAATTTACCCTAAAGGCTCATTTTGTGGCCAAGCATCTTTTTGAGAGATTTCCAATGATATATAATAATTGAAAATCCAACGGTCAGATGAAAAGTTATGATCCCTGAAGGTTGTCCTACTGAAATATTAAAAAATTGAAAATGTGTTCTTGGTGGGAGTTACATTTTCTAAAATTGGTTGAAAATCAAAATGTACCTTAAAGGGCCATTTTGTGGCCTAGTGTCTTTTTTAGAGATTTCCAACAATATATAATAATTGAAAATGTAATGATCGGATCAAAAGTTATGATCCCAAGAAGTTGTGTTACCGAAACTTTTAAAAAAATTGAAAATATCTTCTTGGTGGGAGTTATGTTTTCCAAATATGGCTGAAAATAAAAATGTGCCCTAAAGGGTCAATTTATGGCCAAGTGTATTTTTGAGAGCTTTCCAACGATATATAATAATTGAAAATCCAATGGTTGTCCGATCAAAAGTTCTGATCCTGAGAATTTATACTCCCAAAATTTTTTAAAAAAATTGAAAATGTCTTCTTGGTGGGAGTTACGTTTTCTAAAATTAGCTTATAATCAAAATGTACCTTAATGGGGCATTTTGTGGCTAAGCATCTTTTCAAGACCTTTCTAATGATATATAATAATTAAAAATCTAACTGTTGGATCAAAAGTTAGTATCTTGGAAAGTTGTACTACCGATATTTTAAAAAAAATTAAAAATGTCTTCTTGGTGGGAGTTGCATTTTCTAAAATTGCTTGAAAATCAAAATGTACCTTAAAGGACCATTTTGTGGCCAAATATCTTTTCAAGAGATTTCCAACGATATATAATAATTGAAAATCCAATGGTTGGATCAAAAGTTATGATCCCAAGAAGTTGTACTACCGAAACTTAAAAAAATTTGAAAATGTCTTGTTGGTGGGAGTTACATTTTCCAAAATTGGCTAAAAATCAAAATATCCCTTAAAGTGTGATTTTGTGGCCAAATGTCTTTTTGAGATCTTTCCAACAATATATAATAATTGAAAATCCAACGGTCAGATCAAAAGTTATGATTCTGGGAAGTTGTACTAGCGAAATTTAAAAAAAATTAAAAATGTCTTTGTGGGAGTTATGTTTTACAAAATTGGCTGATAATCAAAATGTACCTTAAAGGACCATTTTGTGACCAAGCCTCTTTTCGAGAGCTTTCCAACAATATATAATAATTGAAAATCCAACGGTCGGATCAAAACTTATGATCCCAGGAAGTCGTATTACCGAAATTTAAAAAAAATTTGAAAATGTCTTCTTGGTGGGAGTTACATGATCCAAAATTGATTGAAAATCATAATGTACCTTAAAGTTTCATTTGTGACCAAGTGGGTTTTTGAGAGCTTTCCAATGATATCTAATAATTGAAAATCCAATGGTTGGATCAAAAGTTATGATCCTGGGAAGTTGTACTACCAAAATTTAAAAGAAAATGAAAATGTCTTTTTGGTGGGAGTTATGTTTTTCAAAATTGGCTCAAAATCAAAATATACTTTAAAGCACCATTTTTTGGACGAGCATGTTTTTATGAGCTTTCCAATGATATATAATAATTAAAAATCTAACGGTCGGATCAAAAGTTATGATCTGAGGAAGTTGTATTACCAAAATTTAAAAAAAAATTGAAAATGTCTTGGTGGGAGTTACATTTTCAAAAATTGGTTGATAATCAAAACGTACCTTAAAGGGCCATTTTTTGGCCAATCATCTTTTTGAGAGCTTTCTAACGATAATAATAATTGAAAATCCAATGATCGGATCAAAAGTTATGATCCTAGGAAGTTGTATTACTGAAATTTAAAAAACATTGAAAATGTCTTCTTGGTGGGAGTTACGTTTTCTAAAATTGGCTGAAAATCAAAATATACCTTAAAGGGCCATTTACTGGCTAAATGTCTTTTCGAGAGCTTTCCAACAATATATAATAATTGAAAATTCAACAGTCGGATCAAAAGTTATGATCCTAGGAAGTTGTACAACATAAATTAAAAAAAAACTTGAAAATGTCTTCTTGGTGGGAGTTACATTTTCCAAAATTGATTGAAAATTTTAATGTACCCTAAAGGGTCATTTTGTGGCCAAGCATCTTTTCGAGAGCTTTCCAACAATATATAATAATTGAAAATCCAACGGTCGGATCAAAAGTTATGATCCCGAGAATTTGTACTAACGAAACTTTAAAAAAATTGAAAATGTCTTGGTGGAGTTACATTTTTCATAATTGGATGATAATCAAAATGTACTTTAAAAGGCCATTTTCTTGCCAGGTGTCTTTTCAAGAACTTTTCGATGATATCTAATAATTGAATATCCAACGGTCGGATCAAAAGTTATGATCCGAGGAAGTTGTATTACCGAAATTTTAAAAAATTGAAAATGTATTCTTGGTGGGAGTTACGTTTTCCAAAATTGGCTAAAAATCAAAATGTACCTTAAAGCACCACTTTGTTGCCAAGCGTATTTTCGAGAGCTTTCCAATAATATATAATAATTGAAAATCCAACAATCGGATCAAACGTTATGATCCCAGGAAGTTGTACTACCAAAATTTTAAAAAAAATTAAAAATGTCTTCTTGGTGGGAGTTACGTTATCCAAAATTTACTACAAATCATAATGTACCTTAAATGGTCATTTTGTGGCCAAGTGGGTTTTCGAGAGCTTCCCAATGATATATAATAAATGAAAATCCAATGGTCGGATGAAGAGCTATGATCCTGGGAAGTTGTACTACCAAAATTTTAAAAAAATTGAAAATGTCTTCTTGGTGGGAGTTACATTTTCCAAAATTAGTAGAAAATCAAAATGTACCTTAAAGGGCCATTTTGTGGCCAAGCACTTTTTTGAGAGCTTTTCAACAATATATAATAATTGAAAATGCAACGATCGGATTAAAAGTTATGATCCTAGGAAGTTGTATTATTGAAATTTAAAAACAAAATTAAAAATATCTTCTTGGTGGTGGGAGTTACATTCTCCAAAATTGGCTGAAAATAAAAATGTACCTTAAAGGGCCACTTTGTGGTCTTGTGAGTTTTTGAGAACTTTCCAATGATATATAATAATTGAAAATCCAATGGTCGAATCAGAATTTATGATTTGAGGAAGTTGTACTACCGAAACTTAAAAAAACAAATTAAAATATCTTATTGATGGGAGTTACTTTCTTTTAAATTGGCTGAAAATAAAAATGTACCCTAAAGGGCTATTTTGTGGCCAAGTGTCTTTTCGAGAACTTTCCAACAATATATAGTAATTGAAAATCCAACGGTCAGATCAAAAGTTATGATCCCAGGAAGTTGTATTACCAAAATTTTAAAAAATTGAAAATGTATTCTTGGTGGGAGTTACGTTTTTCAAAATTGGCTGAAAATCAAAACATACACTAAAGGGTCATTTTGTGGCTGAGCATCTTTTCGAGAGCTTTCCAATGATATATAATAATTGAAAATTCAACTGTCGGATCGAAAGTTATGATCACGGGAAGTTGTACTACCAAAATTTAGAAAAAAAATTGAATTTCTTTTTATGGGAGTTACTTTTTCTAAAATTGACTGAAAATCAAAGTGTACCTTAAATGGCCATTTTGTGGCCAAGCATATTTTTGAGAGCTTTCCAACGATATATAATAATTGAAAATGCAACTGTCGGATCAAAAGATAAGATCCTAGGAAGTTGTACTACCGAAATTTAAAAAAAATGAAAATGTCTTCTTGGTGGGAGTTACATTTCCAAAACTAGTTGAAAATCAAAATGTACCTTTTAGGGCCATTTTGTGGCCAAGCATATTTTCGAGAGCTTTCCAATGAAATATGATAATTGAAAATCCAATGGTCGGATCAAAAGTTATGATCCCAAGAAGTTGTATTACTGAAATTTAAAAAAAATTGAAAATGTCTTATTGGTGAGAGTTACGTTTTCTAAAATTGGATGAAAATAAAAATGTACCTTAAAAGGCCATTTGTAGCCTAGCGTCTTTTTGAGACCTTTCCAATGATATACAATAATTGAAAATCCAACGGTCGGATCAAAAGTTATGATCTCGGGAAGTTGTACTACTAAAATTAAAAAAAATTAAAAATGTCTTCTTGGTGGGAGTTACGTCTTCCAAATTTAGCTGAAAAGCAAAATGTACCTTAAAGGGCTATTTTGTGGCCAAGTGTCTTTTCAAGAGGTTTCCAACGATATATAATAATTGAAAATTCAATGGTCGGAGCAAAAGTTATGATCCCAGGAAGTTATACTACCGAAATTTAAAAAAAACACTTTGAAAATATCTTTTTGGTGGGAGTTACCTTTTTAAAAATTGGTTGAAAATCAAAATGTACCCTAAAGGGTCATTTTGTGGCCAAGCGTCTTTTCGAGAGCTTTCCAACGAATATAATAATTGAAAATCCAACTGTTGGATCAAAAGTTATCATCCTAAGAAGTTGTACTACCGAAATTTAAAAAAATTAAAAATATCTTTGTGGGAGTTACATTTTCCAAAATTGGTTGTTAATCAAAATGTACTTTAAGTTCCACTTTGTGACCAAGCATCTTTTCGAGAGCTTTCCAACGATATATAGTAATTGAAAATCTAATGGTCAGATCAAAAGTTATGATCCCAAGAAGTTGTACTACCGAAATTTTCTAAAAAATTGAAAATGTCTTATTGGTGGGAGCTACGTTATCCAAAATTGACTGAAAATCATAATGTACTTTAAAGGGTCATTTTGTGGCCAAGTGGGTTTTCAAGAGCTTTTCAACGATATATAATAATTTAAATTCCAACAGTTGGATCAAAAGTTATGATCCCAGGAAGTTGTATTACCGAAATTTTAAAAAAAATTAAAAATGTCTTCTTGGTGGGAGTTATGTTTTTCAAAATTGGTTGAAAATCAAAATGTACCCTAAAGGGCCATTTTGTCACCAAGCGTCTTTTTGAGAGCTTTCCAATGATATATAATTGTTAGAGGAAATTATGAACAACAGGTTTAAACAACTAAATATCCAATAACTCAATGAAATTGATGCAAATACAATAAACAAAGATATTACCTTCGTAGACCGATTCACCTCGTAGCTTCCATTGTTGCCTATCTTGTATTGATCTTATGAATGAGTTGAGCTCTCAGAAGTGTGTACTTCCTTGCTGTTGAAAATGACAATAAGAGAATGGTTATATGATGGATTATGCAATGAAGATGAAGCTACAATGCAACTCTAGGATGATTGATAATGGAGATATGAAGCCATGGTTGGATGATTGTGATGATAATGAGATTATGCAAATTCTATAAGGATACTTTGCCAAAGGCACGCTGGTCGAATTTTTGCAGAGTAAGATTACAAAAGCTCTTGGATTGTTGAAATGAGGGAATGAGGGTTCCTTTTATAGGCCAAGGAGGGGCCAAGTCCATGTGTCATGATCTTAATGATGGAGACTTAGTCTTGTGAGGTGTATAGTTCATATTTGGTTGGTTTGGATGAGGGAGAGAAATATGGAGGATGTTCCTACTACATTTACAAGGTAGAGAGAAAGGTGGATCCATGAGCCACATGTCAATGTGCTCACAAATGACCTATGAGTTAAAAGTGGAAGACTATGAGCAGATTGTGGAAGGACTGTTGATCTGTGTGAATGTGAGAGATGAACTAGAATTACAAAGACAAGTGTCTTTGTCCTTAAAAGTGATTGAGAAATATTATGACACATGTGGGTGAGGATAATTAGCTAATTAAATATTAAAATATTTAATTATTGGAGGAACTTGGTGAGGTGTCCAATATGACATGGAGGGATGACATGGATTAAGTGACATAGATTAAAACATAAGACTTGGATTTTAGAAGAAATAATTAAATAATTTAGAATTATTTAATTAGATAAGACTATAGGGGAATTAGGGTATCTTAATTAAATAAATTGATTTTTATTTAATTTTGGGATAATGAACCAATCAAATAAATTATAATATTTATTTAATTGATAGAAGAATAAGAAATAAAATAAATATTTAAAATATTTATTTAGTTTGACATGAGCTAATTTTAGGTGTATACATTTTGCCCCTCTTTGATATAATGTGTTTTATCACGTTGCTTCAAAGAATATATATTTTTTGACTATGATGCATGCCCCAGTTTGCCCTTGGTTTAGGTTAAATGACGATAGGATGCCCCCTCCAGAGATTGGTTAGGTTGGATGGTTTTTGGCAAAAAAGATGACGAATAATCTCACGATGAACAAGAATGATAAAGGATGGCTAAGAAAATGGAGGATGCAAGATAAGGGATGGACGAAATAGATGAATGATATGTTATGCAAGGTAAAATGATAACACACACACAAGCAAGCAAGCAAGTATGCACAAATAATACAAGAACAAACAAGGTACTGCCCCTGTCAAGCTGTAAACCAATGATTAATTGATAATGATTGATCATAGTGTTTTTCATTGCGGGGAATGATATATCCCTAGATCAACACAAAGATGTGGGAAAGACATATCCCACTGATGATGATGATTGATTGATTAATTGAGTTGGTTTATGACAAGATTAAGATCAAGATCATTGATTGCGATTGGGTAATTTGACCTTGGATTGATTCACTCGATTGATATGGATTAAGGATGGATTTTCATTTGGATCATTGTTGGGATTGATTGGATTGATTGGGTTGATTTGATGATTGGATTAACGCTTGGATTGATGATTGGTGAGGTCCCAGTCACTCAAGAGTGAGGGCGATAAGGAAAGATAATGGTAAGTTAGAAAATAAGATGAATGATGCTGATGACGCCCCCTCGGGAGGACAATTGGTGTGCTCTCAAAATGAAAAGAGAGAAAAGGGTGAGTAGATATAGAGATGTAGATAAAGAAAGGACTTGGATCTTAAGCCACTTGGAAAATGATATGTATGAAATGCTTATAAATGAAATGAAACACAATTTGGTATGTATGATAGTGGATTTTGTCATCTTCTTATACAAGCTTCTGAAGTACTTTGTTTCATCATTGAGATTTTAAAATGTTGTAAGAATATACAAGCATCTAGGTATAATTAAACCATGATGACCTGAGTATTACTTACATGGATTTTGATTTATCAATTTAATACAAGCATCTAAGTATAATTGGACCGAGATGACTTGAGTATTGCTTGCGTATCAACAAACAAGGATTACACCTGTTTCATGTTTAGGCCTCTAATGTCCTTGATTATCATTATGTTGATCATGTCTTTAGACAAGGCTTCACATTACTAAAGATAAACCCACAAAAAATAAACAAATAAAATAATTATGCCCCCATCATAGCTCCTCTAGTTTTTGACATCCTTGAGTAGCATAAAAAACATAATAACAAAAATAATGATATAAGACTTTAAACAACCATTAAAAACCTTCTTGCCATAGATAAATTTTATTGCAATAATTGATAGAGTCATATTTGATAGTTTGTAGGCAAGTTGGTGTTGTCAGGTTTAGTTTGATGTCTCTTTGTCAAGATGATGTTTAAAGCTTGCCTGCTATGATGCATGTTGTCTAGAGATAATATTGCAATCCAGTTTGCTATCCGCTGAGATTTTGTGGCATTCAAGAATCTAATTCTCAACTAGGTCGAGGATTGTGCCCCCTAGTCAAAATAAAGGATTGATTTATTATGGATGGATACGTGGATTGAATGGGTGGTAGAATCAATGTAATGGGCCCTAAGGGACTGACCTAGTGCCTCGAGGGCTCATCGATGATGGCCTTGCCTACGTGACAATGTAGAGACAATGTAGTTCAGGGTGTGCACCATGTGGACCTAAGACCTAGAGGGTGGGAATTGGGTGGACAAAAGGATGGGTGATAAGGGATGGAATGGATGGCAAGCCTTGGGGGTTCATCAAAGACGGCCTTGCCTACATCTCAGAGGTGACATAGTTCAACAACGGTACAATTCTGGAGTTATAACGAATGACAAGATGGACAAAGGATTGGATGGACAACCTGATGGGACAAGACATTATGGGTGAGCGAACAACAAGACATGATAGGTATCTTTATGTGATTTGATGGATGTGGTAAGAAATGATGAATTGAGGACTAAAATCTAAAAAGATGGAGGAAGTGGTAATCTCTGGCATGTTTTTGACTCCCTTGCATTGGGGTTTGTAGTATTTTATGGTTGGATAAAATGATAGGTGATAAGGGATGGGATGGATGCATGTGTAAGATAGGGTGGATGTAATCGCCAAAAACTGTCACATAGGAATAACTTACTCTAGTCTAGGTGTAGGGCTAGGGATTTAACATGACAAAAGTTTATGATGAAGGAGGGTGATAGGATTGTTTTGAGGGGGATAAGGTATGTCAAGAGGTATCTCAAACATTTGTCAACATTGTGCCCCCGATCTTCATCAAGATCAAAAGGAGGAAGAGAGGATGAAAGGATAACAACATGAATAGGTATATGTAGGATAAGGATGATATGATGGTATGGTAAGATAGGATAGAAAATGATAGGGTTGATGATACAATGTGCTCCCAAGGGTAAGTAACATAGAAGATCAACCTACACATGATGCCTGTTTGCCAGGTTTTCATCATGGTACTTATCCAAGGTGCCACCAGGGGTGGTTTTCACCATTGGATGGAGGGATTTTTCTCTTCTTCTTTTTTTTATTTATTTTTGGATAAGATGGGTGAAATACGAACGAGAGGGACTCAAGTGTCTAGTTTTATGACAGGTGGTAGTTCCACTAGGGATAGATGTCATCGCATGGACCATATCAAGTCTCATTATGCTCACAGATGTTGGTAGGGGATTTCATGAAAGTGAAATGGATAAGATAAATAATGGATTATGTAGGGAAGATGAAAGAATTATACAAAAGCATGGACCATAGGAAGGTGATGGGTGAAATATGTAGGATAATGGGTGAAAGATGGGATGATGGAGGTAAGGAAATGAATGATGAACAAGGAGCACACCATGATAAACATTGAATCTTTTGATTTGGAGACCTTTCCAATGATATATAATAATTTAAAATCCAACAGTCGGATCAAAAGTTATGATCCCAAGAAGTTGTACTATGAAACTTAAAAAACTTGAAAATGTCTTCTTGGTGGGAGTTACATTTTCTAAAATTGGCTAAAAATCAAAATATCCCTTAAAGAGCCATTTTGTGGCCAAATGTCTTTTCAAGAGATTTCCAACAATATATAATAATTGACAAAAGCTTATGATGAAGGAGGGTGATAGGATTGTTTTGAGGGGGATAAGGTATGTTAAGGGGTATCTCAAACATTTGTCAACATTGTGCTCCTGATCTTCATCAAGATCAAAAGGAGGAAGAGAGGATGAAAGGATAACAACATGAATAGGTATATGTAGGATAAGGATGATATGATGGTATGGTAAGATAGGATAGAAAATGATAGGGTCGATGATACAATGTGCTCCCAAGGGTAAGTGACATAGAAGATCAACCTACACATGATGCCTATTTTCCAGGTTTTCATTATGGTACTTATCCAAGGCACCACCAGGGGTGGTTTTCACCATTGGATGGAGGGATTTTTCTCTTCTTTTTAAATTTTTTTTTGGATAAGATGGGTGAAATACGGACGAGAGCGACTCAAGTGTCTAGTTTTATGACAGGTGGTAGTTTCACTAGGGATAGATGTCATCGCATGGACCATATCAAGTCTCATTATGCTCATAGATGTTGGTAGGGGATTTCATGAAAGTGAAATGGATAAGATAAATAATGGATTATGTAGGGAAGATAGTGGATTATGTAGGGAAGATGAAAGACTTATACAAAAGCATGGACCAGAGGAAGGTGATGGGTGAAATATGTAGGATATTGGGTGAAAGATGGGATGATGGAGGTAGGGAAATGAATCATGACCAAGGGTTGCACACACCATGATAAACATTGAATCTTTTGATTTGGAGGTGGTGTAGGAAGCAATGGCAATGTTTTCTTAGGAGATGGATGACGTAGTAACTTAGATACCCACATAGATTTAGCATTTTTATGATTTTAGTTTGCTTGTGGGATTTTTGGAATATTTGAATGGAGTGCAAATTTTGGATGGAAGGGGATGGTTAGGATTTTTGATATGTGGATGCTCCATTTGATTTGATTTTTTGCTTCGGGACCCATACCATTTGGCTTTTGGACTTTGCTTTTGGAGGTATGGGCTTGGGTAGCTTTTTAGATGGATTTTGATTTGAATTTTGGCATTTGTATCCTAAGGCATTAGAACCCATAGGATTTTTGGCTTTATAAAAGGAGACATCCAAATGTTTACTTTTGAATCCCATGGGTATGGTGGAATGAGTGGAAGCTTCATGTTTAGAAATATGTGCATTTGTCGGTTATGATTCGAAATGTGAGGGAATGTGTAGAGGGATGAATTTGGCATTGGGAGAAGTGATGGTAAAGTGTATTGAGGGATGTGGATTGAGGGATGTTAGGAGATGGAAGCAGTAGAGGTAAATTGGACGGTGGAAGGTGTATGGTCACATGCTTTTGGGGTTTGTATGATAATGGAGGTGGAATGGAAACATATGTTTTGGGGATATGATGTGATTTATGATGGAAGGGAGTGGATGTAGGAGGCATGGAGGAAGTACCAACATCATGAGATTCATTTTATTAGGGAATATAACCGAGGCCATAAGAGGGTGGCGGGACTTCGATATGGATAGGCTCCAAAATACGTTGTTCATGAAGTCTAAGATTTTACCTTGATAGTTCATATTATGGAGTATGCAATGGACAATGGGATTATGGGTAATTTGGACAATAGAAGTGATCTCATTATTTGATGGGGAAGGTGAGATGGTAGATAATGGTTGTTGCTCTCCTAAGGAAGAACATTCATGGATACAGGTGGTGAAACCAAGGGGATATGATGGGGAATTTGCAACATGGTCGATAATGGGTGAGGGAGGATCATTGGGATATTGATTATCATTAGACTCACTAAGATTCAAGGTATTGGTTTGATCATTTATGTGCACTTGGGAGCCAAGTGTCTCATCAAGGGAAATGAATGTTTGTGGATCATGGGTTAGGCTAGATGGAGAAGACGTCTCTTTTCTTTTAAGGAAGGCTATGAAATGGGGTGAATACTCAAGTAGGCCAACAAGATTTTTATTACATGGAATATGTAGGTCTTGGGTATCTTGTTTATAGATGGTTGTGGGGGTATGAATAGGATTAAGTTTTTCATGGATAAGTTCTTCATCATGGATATCATCTTGATCATGGAAAAGGTATAAGTTATGGATGGGTTGGATTTGGATTTATTTCTCATGAATAGGTGTAGAGGAAAAACTAATGCATTGTAGACTTAAATAAAATTCAGGGTTTAACCTAACTGAACAGTCCACTATCATTCCATTGCTACATTGAATTATTGACCAGGGAACGTAAGCTTGCGATGATGTCTGCACTATCTATGCCTTCAAGACTCATTTCTAATATAAGTTGACCTTTTACAAATCTTATCTTATCTAGTCCTACTTACTAGAATGCTCAGAAATGTAAAATAGTAAACAAAAATGGAAAACAACAAAAACAATCTAAACTTCTAGCTGCTACGGGTATCTTCAGCAGAAGCTGAAGATAACTGTATTTAATAGAAAATCACAGTTTTTAATCTAACAACTCAGAAATGATGAAAAGGATAACACTAACCTCCAGAGGATTAAAAATGTGCACCTACTCATGAATCACAATTACTAGAGATATCAATCAATAGTTCCTACTTGCTTCACAATATAACACAAAAGATGAAATGAAACAAATTAACTAAGAATGTAAGAATAAATAAGAAAGTATGCAAAGTGAGAGTTAGTACCTTGAGTGGCTAGCTCAGGGAACTATCTCACTTTTTCTAGAGATTAAATGTACTTTAGATCTTCACACATCCCATAACATATAGTTGAATTCAAATCATATCTAAGATAGAATCTTCTTCAGATTTTTATTCAAAATTATAACATGTCTGGAAATAACTGATAACTATAACAAACTAATGGCTATTTTGAAAATAAAACATAACAACCAACATAATCAACAAACTCATCCCCTAACTTATATAAAGATGGAAGAGTCTTGGCCAACCTTCTAACTAACTGTGATCATCAATTCATTCTTGGACATTAGGATATTGTTTTTGAGATCAACTTATTAATTGGAACAAAGGAAACAGAGTCCTATCCAAACATAAATTCTAACCATAACAACTCATAAATAAGATTCATAAACTTCAGTGAGATTCCTAGATGAGTCTTCTTTCTCCCCTGCATTTATTCTCCCATGATGACCACGTTTGTCTCCACCAATCACTATGTCTGGCACTTGGACCACATTCTCATTGATTCCTCTGTTCTACCTCCTATTGTAATTACTCCTCCTTGGATTCTTTACCTGGCTGCACATGGTTAATCATTCCAACATATATACAAAATAACCTCTCATAATAAACTTATGAAATCCTATCTATATTTCATACATATTAATAATTCAAATCATCCATTTGATAATATAACCACTTGAGTTCATTTATCAGCATAGGGTCTCAATATTTGGAAAGTATATATATGAAACAACATAAAATAGAGATAATGTATGTGAAGTCTTTGTAGAACCATATAAAAAAGGTCTTTAAAACATATGGAAATAGTATAAAAGGAGGAAAATATTTCATCCCAACATTCCCCCCAACTTAGACTTTTGCCTGTCCCTAAGAAAAATTAAAGAACTAGACACCTATGGCAAAAGGTTATAATGCAGGGTAATTCTTCTGAGGTCTGTGTCCACTATAAAATCTTTTCCTTGCTTGAGGTAGAACCCATTACAGTATGCAAGTCTTTCCATCCTAATCTACTCAGCATGCCTACACTGCTCACTTTTCCCTCCTGTCTAATGTGGTATCAGGTAAAGAAATATAGGAGGTTGATAAGTGAGAGGTAACCATGATACTCCCTTTTGTTCTGATATCTGGATATATTTGCGCACCCTTTCAAGCATATTCATGAAATTGTGGATAGAATGGGGTTCCTTCCTTTGTAACTCTGGAGTTAAGCTGTCCCATCTGCTCTACACATACCTCTGACAATTTTGAATAATCAACACTGCCATCCTCTATATTCTTCTATAGTCCCTAAGTCTTAAATCCATGATCACCTTGCCTGGTCCTTTATGAGTCAATAATGTCAACCATTAGGTTAAGATGATTTCGAGCTCCAAGGATTCCTTCCTCAGTTGCAGTGGTACTTTCTTTTCCTGTTCTTCATATTGGTCCATCAATAACCCTTTGAGTTGTTCATTTTTAAAATATGACATCAATGCTTTGACCTGGAGGTCTCCAACGTACATGCAGGGATTCCATTGTGTATCTTCATCCATTATATAATTGTGTAGGTAATACTCACATAACTGGTCTTCTTCTTCTAGGCTAACCTCTTTGAAGTAATTACAAAAGATAAACCTTGAATGCATGTCGAGTTGATCATTGATAAACCTATTAAACTGAAAACTGAGAATTTTTCCTTCAAAAAAAATGCATACACTCTCGATGGAGGTCTACATCCCATAATCTACTTAGCCCTTTCAATAACCTCTGTTAGCTATTTCTCTAACTGTTTAATCTTTAAATCCTTTTCTGCAACGGATTCATTGAGGTTATTCTTTTCTTTTTCCTAGTTTTCCTTCTCTTGCCTATTTTCATTAGTTAGTTTCATTAGTTCAAAACCCAAGGACAATGTAGTATGGTATGTTGGGGTTTTTACAATAGGAGGTTGGAGTGTAAGTACTGCCTCTTCCTCAATCTTTGCTTTGTTTTCAACTACTTTGTTTTCAGCCAGCTGTGCTAACAAATCTAAATTAGAGCCGTGGCCATAAGTTTGGATCTTCTCCTCCAACTCCTGAATCCTCTTTTCCTTTTCTCTATCTCTGTCTTCAAAACCCCTTACCTATTCCTCAAGTTGCCTTATTCTATCTAGGGATTCTTGCAACTCCTTCCTAATATCTCTGTCCTCTATCAATTCCTTTTTACCTTCAAGATTTTCATCATTCCCTTTTTCAGGGGCATCAAAGATTTCCTTAGCAAAGTCATCTCGCACAGGTTTTCCCATTTTTCTGGCAATAAATGGATCTTCTGGTTTAGAATTAGAAGATGAAATGTACCTTCTTTTTCTACTAGACATATTATCATTTGCACAGGCATCAAGAAAAGCATACTCAAGAGAGTTTTCTCCCCTATCTAAATCTAGATTCAGAGGAGCTGGATCAATATCCTACTGACCTTTATTTTTGTCTTCTTTTCTAAGGTGTTCAACAATTTTCTCTTTAACACCTTGCTTCCTTAACTTCCCTAATCGCCTAGGAGTAACTGTCTCATGTTTTTCTACCTTTTTCCTCTTCTTGTTGTTCTCCCTCTGACTCTTTGTTTTCTTCCTAGATGTTGAGGAAGTGGTTCTTTTTGTGCTAAGAACAGAGGTTGAGGGCTCTTCAAATGATATAGGCCTAAACTCTGGAGGGTTCTTAGGTTGTGTTTCTTCCTGCTCAGTATCAACAGGGGGTTCAGTTTCATGTGGAATATCTTCCTCTAGCTCTGGTGCTTCCAAGAGTGTTGAGATGTCTACACATTGTTTAAAGGCTTCCCACTCAATCTATGGGTACTGAATCCTTAAACTCATTTTTACTAACAAAGCTATTAAACAATGGTGAGAAAGAGTTGTGTCTTCTTGTTGCCTATGATACTCTGAAGACATTCTTCTTAGCATACAATATAAATAATTGGGAACATTGACAAGTTTCTCACGTCTCAAATGGTTGAGTAGTTTAAGATGTGCAGTATACAACATATTATATATACCATCACAAGTGATATATTTGATAATATAGAAAGCACATTTCCCCCAAAAATATGGAAGAGATAATCATTTGATACCTTATGTGGTAGAATCTAGTTGTTCACCTCTTTCACAAAATTCCTCCCTAGTTGCAGCTACATCAGCCCTTACTGGATACTCAGACCTTGTTCTAGGCAACCCTGAAACTTGAGCAATTTCCAGCTTGGAAGCGTCTACTGTCAACCATCTAACCATTGCTTCATCATATTGTAGAGTTAGTACAAATTCTTGTACCATGTCATCATCATATTCTGTCAATTTAAGGAAGTAATCAAGCCAACCCACTCTAGTAAAAAGTGGAAGAACCAGCACATCCTCCAATATTTCCTTGTGTGTCGAGGGTTCCTTTCTGATTAAGTCTCCTCCCATTAAGACTGTGAATTAGAACTCTGCAATGTCAATTCTCTACATAATGCCAATTAACCAATTTCTACTGGCTCAACTCACCACCTTGAAAAAATACTCTTTCAATTTGCCTCTTTCCTACTCCACTATAACTCCATAACTCCTTAGGGTATTAATTCATATTTTGATAGAGGTGAGCTCATATCTCAGAGTATTTGTCTAGTTTTCTCAAAGGCAGGGTCTTAAACAAGGTTTTGAAAGGCAAAAATGTGAAGGTAACAATGATTAAATGACAATATTTGAAAGAAACCCCTCCCCCCAACTTAATGATGAAGTGACCGCACTTCATACAATAGGTGTGATGGATGGAGAAGGAGTGATAAAAAGAAATGGTGGAAATATACATTGCATGCATGAAATAAATTATGAATAAACATGAAAATAAATAAAGAAATCTAATCGTATTAATAGAAAGGTGTTGATTGTACATATATAGCAAAATGAAATAATTAAAATACCTTGGAATTTGGGAACAACACTAGTGAGGTGATAGAATATGCATGCGGCAAATGGGAAGTTAGATGTATGGTTATATAGTGATAATGGAATAGTGCAAGATGGAGGATGGAAATACCACTCATAATCTGAAGTGACACTTGGAATAATGTGAATGGATCAATTTGAAAGGAAGACGGGTTGATGGAATGGTTGGGAGAATTGAGGTAGTGTTCACCAAGTAATGGAATAGAACAATAGATTGGTATTGCTACGGGCACCTGTAGCACAGGTCCCGACTGTGTAAATGTAAACATAATATAATAGGTCCCAGTTGAGTCAGGTCCTGACTGAAGAAGTGAAAAATAGGTCTCAACAGAGATATCAAGTCGTAACCATGGTAATTGTGCAGTGTGTGCATGTGGGAAAAAAAAGAAATTTAATTGTCAGTAACAGGGGTTGAATATTGCAACTCAACCTCCACATCACTTGACATTGTTGCTATATCAACATCAGAATGTGTATTGTTTGGTGTTACAATAGCTGAGTCAACATCATCTAGTGTCACAACATCTAAATTAGTAGTATTAGGAGGAGCATACTGAGCAGATAGAGATACCAGAAAGTCATCTCTCTAGAGTGGTTTCTTGTAAAATTTAAGCTTATGCCCATTGACCAATAGTGAAAACTGAACTTCATCAATAGTTTGCAGTTGGACTGCACCATTAGGAAAAAGTGGTTGGATTTCATATAGACCTAACCAACGTGACTCAAGCTTGCCCTTGAAGTCCTTATACCTTGAATCATAAAGTAGTGCCTAGTCTCCTGTAGTGAATTCCTTTGTTTTTATATATTTATCATGCCATTTTTCCCTTTGCTTCTATATGACCTCTGTATGATGAATAGCTTCTAGTCTCATTTCATCCATGGCATTCAAATGTTGTAGCCTTTCCTACTATGTAGTTGTCAGATCCATTCCTAGGTCCATTGCTATCCTTAGGGTTTTATGCTCAAATTCAATAGGTAGAACTGGAATCTTTCCATAGACCAGCTCAGGGTGTAAACCCTGTAGTTGTCTTTTAAGTTGTTTTATATGCCCAAATAGCTTCAGCGATCCTAGAAACCCAATCTCTGTGATGAAGCTGCAATGTCTTGGTCATGATGTTTTCAATTTCTCTATTAGTAACTTCTACCTAACCATTAGCCTGTGGATGGTAGGGAGTGTATTTCTTATGCCTGATCTGGTATTCTGCAACCAATTTTGTTATTAAATCAGATGTAAACTATGGTCCCTAGTCAGTTACTATTTCTCTTGGAACACCATGCCTGGTGAAAATATCTTCATATAAGAATTTGGCCACATTGCCATCTCTGGTAAATTGTAATGCTTTAACTTCTACCCATTTAGTTAAGTAATCTATACATACCAGGATATATTCTTTGTTGTTTGATGAAGGAGATATAGGCCCCACAAAATCCAAACCCCACTTGTCAAAAGGACCTAGTGAGAGTTGTGGCTGCAAAGGCATCTCATCACTTCTAGTAGGTCTCCCCATTCTCTGGCATCTATCACAACTCCTAGTATACTTGACAGCATCCTTGTGAAGCATTGGCCAACAATACCTTGTTGTGAGGATTTTAAAAGTTGTCTGCTTTGCTACAAAATGTCCTCCACAAGGCTCATCATGAGAAGCTTTCATGACATCAAATACTTCATCCTCCCTAATACATCTTCACATAATATTGTCTAGTCCAGTGTAGAATAGAAATCCAAAAATCTAGGAGTAAGTGAAACATTTATGCACCAGCTGCCTCTTCTCCCTTGGAGAGAAATATCCTGGAATTTGCCCTGTAACCAAATAATTGGCTATAGCTGCATACCATGAAGTGTATGTAGTGAGAGAAAATAAATGCTCATCAGGAAAGGAATCATCAACCACTCCATCTAAAGACTGTGTAGGTAGTCTGGATAGAAAATCAGTAACAACATTGACTTTGCCTGGTTTGTCAATGATTGTAATGTCAAACTCTTGCAAGAACAATAACCACCTTACAAGTCTGCCACCTACTATGGGTTTATTCATCATGTATTTGATGGCTGCATGATCTGTATGGATGAAGCCCTTGTAACCAGTTATGTAGTATTTAAACTTATTTATGCTATAAACAACTGCTAACATCTCTTTCTCTGTCACTGTATAATTCAATTTAGCTCCTTACATATTCTTACTGACTTAATAAATAGTATATTCCTTGGATCCTTCTTGTTGGCCTAAAACTGTACCAATTGCAAAATTTGATGCATCAGTATGGATGTGAAAAGGTAAGGTCCAATTTGGTCCTCTAAGTACAGAAGCTTGTGTCAAGGAGGTTTTTAGCTTTTCATAAGAAGTCTGACAATCTCGTGTCCACTCAAATTCACTGTCTTTTGTTAACAAAGTAAATAGAGGCACACCAATTTTGCTAAAATCCTGAATGAACCTTCTGTAGTAACCTACATGTCCTAGGAAACTCCTAACATCTTTTTGCTTTTGTGGAATAGGTAGGGTGGAAATAACTTCAATTTTCTTTGGATCCACTTGTATTCCAACACTTGAGATAAAGTGCCCCAAAACTATTCCTCATGTCATCATAAGGAAACACTTTCATTACTCAAAGAGAGATTGTGATCTGTACATCTTTTCAACACCTTCTCCAAGTTGTGTAGGTCTTCATCATATGTGTGACCATATGTGGTGAAGTCATCCATATAAATCTCCATACTGTCATGTGCAAACTCAGAGAAAATGCTTAAAACTGCTCTTTGAAAAGTAGTTGGAGCATTGTACAAGTCAAAGAGCAAGACAGAGTATGCATATGTCCCCCAAGGGCAGGTAAATGTTGTCTTATCTTGATCTTCTAGAGCAATTTTAATCTAATTATAGCCACTAAAACCATCAAGGAAAGTAAAATATTTCTTGCTTGCTAGTGAATCAAGAACCTGGTCAATGAAGGGCAATGGAAAGTGGTCTTTCCTAGTAGTAGTGTTTAGTTCTCTATAGTTGACACAAGCCCTCCACTTTCCTCCTTTCTTTGGAACTATAATCAATGGTGACACCCATTCACTATTTAAAATGGGGTATATGAAGCCTGCATCCAACAGTTATTGTAGCTCAATTTTAACAATTTCCCTAAGGGCTGGATTCATGTGCCTTTGCTACTGCCTGATGGGCCTATATCCATTATCTATGTATATCTTATCCATGCATAAGGTATGATCAATACCTTTCATATCATTATAATCCCATGCAAATGTTCCTAAGTGTGACTATAAAACTCTATGCAAGGAGTGTTGTTGTTCATCAGTCAAAGCATTATTAATATTCAACATTTTTCCTAGTCTGACTTCTAGTTGTTTGGACAGTTCTTGCATAGAAGACAAATCAAGACTAGGTAAATATTTGAGATACCTCTTCTAATGAATAGCTTGGTATTGTGGTGCTCAAAGGGTCTTGTAAGCAAGATAGACAATCTTGCTACTGCGGATGCCTTCCACAATCATTATGGAGGACATGAGAAATTAGTTCATCTTCATCTGGAACATCTAACAAGGGGGTGTGCTCAATAGTCATTAGTGTTTGCAAGGAGTAAGTGTCCTCTTCTTCCTAGAAAGGCCAAATGGTCTACTCAAGTTCATGGTATGGATGGGCTGGAGGATACAACACCAGTTTCTTGTTCACTGTCCCATTAGATATTATCATGTTACCAGACCTAAAACCTATAAATGCATCAGTAGTGGCAAGCCATGGTCTGCCTAGTATAAGAGGATAACTGACAAGATTAACTTTGGACTACAAAACTATGAAATCAGCTGGATACTCACAAGAGTCTAATGTAATGACCAAATCCTCTATGACTCCTTCAGGTTTGACTGTGGACCTAGCAGTTAATTGAAGAACTATCTGGGTAGGCCTAAGACTATTCAGTTGGAGTATATGCATTGTTTCCTTAGTCATGACATTAATAGCAACACCTAAATCTATCAGATTGTTCTTGATTAGAGTCCCATTGATCTTGACATCCACCACTGGACTTCCTGGGTCTATATATTTTGGAAGAGTTATATTACCCAACATGATATCTGCAAGATTACCTAACACATGCATTGTCTGGGGGTCTATTATCTTCCTTCCTAGCTTCTTTATGCAAAGATCCCTAATATTTGTGGTATAGATGGGGATATCCTTGATAGCTTGGATTAAGGGAATCTTGATGCTGATATCCTTTAGCTGGCTAAGAAAGATAGTATTAGCTTGAACTGGTTGCTTTTGCATGGTCAAATGTTTAGGGAAAGGAGGAGACTTCTGCTGCAAGATAGGTTAGGCATCTTGGTTTGAGTCAGGTTCCAAGGGTTGTTTATTTGAGGTCTCTTCAGTGGCCTCTTCATCTTCAAGCTCAGTAATTTGGGGAGATGAAGGTCTTGCATGTTGTTTCCCTGATCTAAGATGAACATTACTCACTTCCACCCCATAGGTGGGATATTGCATCACCTCATTAGTATAAGCCTGTTGATTAGGCTTGTTGTTAGGGTCAGGTGTAGGTTGGCCAGGGATTTGGGTAGGTCTAGGAGATGGATTTTGAGGTGGTGGCATGATGGCTGGTTGTTGTGGGTGAGATGGAATCATACGTTGCTGAAATTGTGCATTTTACTGCCATTGTTGGCCCTTGTTCCACTGAGGCTTCCATTGTTGTTGCTGATTAGGCCACTGAGGATTATAGTTAGGTCCTTGGAAATTTTATTGTGGCCATGGGTTAGGTTGTTGTAGGTTCCAACCAGCTTGTGGAGAAGGCCATTGGGGATTTTTCCATTATGGGTTTTGCCATGCATTTGGGTTACCAGACCATTGCTGAGTATTCCAGGCAGAGAAGTTTGGATTTGTAGTAGGAAAGGGAGGATTAAAATTAAGAGGATCAAGAGGCATACATTGTCATTGTTTCCATGGCCTTATTTGAGCAATAAAGAATAATTGCCCATCCTCTCCTTTGAATTGTTGTAACTCTAGATCCTTTCTTGCTAGATATTGGCCACCCTCTTGCATTTACAATTGGCTTTCCTTTCTCTATAGCTGGGGCAATATTCAGTGAGCATTGCATCTACCTCTTCTTGTTTATTCTTGATGTGAAGAGTGTCCAACTGTGTAGCCATGTGTCTAATGATATCTTCTTTTATATTGGTCAGCAAGTTACTAATTTCCACTCGGGAAACTCCATTAGCTGCCTTGCTTGCAATGGCTACTCTTTCTCCTCTGGGTTTTCTGGAAAAAGTCCTAGAGTAGTTCTTACAAGCTATATAGATATCTTCAAAGGGTAGTTGGGAGATATCCCCTGTTCCAATGAGATTTAGGGCATCCATGCAATCGTCATTGAATCCTCTTAAAAAGACTAGCTTCAATGATTCCTCGGACAACCTATTTTGAGGGTTTTTCTTCAAGGCAAATTGGAATCTCTCCACATAGTCCTCTAATTGCTCCTCCTCCTATTACATCCTAGAGATGCCATCTTTCCTCCTATCATGTCCTCTACAGTGGTCTTTTAATTTTGCCAGGAATTTTGTCTTCATGGTATCCCAGTCTGGAATGACATCTTTCCCTAGTCCCATAAACCATCTTAAAGCAGCATCTTTTAGGGTAGCAAGGAACAGCGTGAGTTTTTAAGGATTAGTGGTATAATCATAACTCCTACACAGAACATCAAACTTGAACAAGAAAGTGTCAGGATCTTCAGTCACCAAACCATAGAAAACATTCAATGCAAATGGTGGTATATTTTTTAGAGTAGCTACCCGTGCTAGGTTTGGTATAGGGAATTCAAATGTAGCTTGTCCTAGAGGATCCTCTACTACATTTGCCATGGTTTTGAAAGTTTTCTCTATAGCAGTAGAGGAATCTGATGGAGATGTAGGGGTGTTGATGAAGATGTAAGAGGAAGCTCTCCTTCAGCACTTCTTATTGTGTAGTTGTTGAAATTAGTTGTACCCTTGTTGTTCTAAGAAGTTGATGGGAGGAATCTACCTCGAGTATCTCTTTGCCTCCACATACAGTAAATTGAGCTTTATGTTTCAGCGGCCCTGCACAATGTTAGTAGAATGCCTGGTGTTTCTTGAAAATTGAATTTATGTAATCTAATACTGAAATCAAGATTTAACTATAAAAGCATGTGATACTTAACAAATGAGATTATGAAGATAGCACCATCCCTGGCAATGGTGCCAAAAATGTAGAGGAAAAACTAATGCGTTGTAGACTTAAATAAAATTCAGGGTTTAATCTAACTGAACAGTCCACTATCATTGCATTCCTACATTGAATTATCGACCAGGGAGCATAAGCTTGCGATGATGCTTGCACTATCTATGCCTTCAAGACTCATTTTTAATCTAAGTTGATCTTATACAAATCTTATATTATCTAGTCCTACTTACTAGAATGCTCAAAAATGTAAAACAATAAACATAAATGAAAAACAACAAAAACAATCTAAACTTCTAGTTGCTACGGGTACCTTCAACAGAAGCTGAAGATAACTGTATTTAACATAAAATTATATTTTTTAATCTAACAACTCAGAAATGATGAAAAGGCTAACACTAACCTCCAAAGGATTAAAAATGTGCACTCTACTCATGAATCACAATTACTGGAGATATCAATCAATAGTTCCTACTTGCTTCACAATATAATACAGAAGATGGAATGAAATAGGTTAACTAAGAATGCAAGAATAACTAAGAAAGTATGCAAAGTGAGAGTTAGTACCTTGAGTGGATAGCTCAGGGAACTATCTCACTTTTTTTGGAGATTAAATCTACTTCAAATCTTCACACATCCCATAACATATAGTTGAATTCAAATCATATCTAAGATAGAATATTCTTTAGATTTTTATTCAAAATTATAACATGTCTAGAAATAACTAATAACTGTAACAAAGTAACGACTATTTTGAAAGTAAAACATAACAACCAACATAATAAACGAACTCATCCCCTAAATTATATAAAGATGGGAGAGTCTTGTCCAACCTTCTAACTAACTGTAATCATCAATTCATTCCTGGACATCAAGATATTATTTTTGAGATCAACTTATTAACTGGAACAAAGGAAATAGAGTCCTATCCAAACAAAAATTCTAACTATAAAAGCTCATAAATGAGAATTATAAACTTCAGTGAGATTCCTAGAATGAGTATTCTTTCTCCCCTGCATTTATTCTCCCATGATGACAATGTTTGTCTCCACCGATCGCTATGTCTGGCACTTGGACCGCATTCTCATTGATTCCTCTGTTCTACATCTTGTTGTAATTACTCCTTCTTGGATTCTTTATTTGGTTGCACAGGGTTAATCATTCCAACATATACACAAAATAACCTCTCATAATAAACTTATGAAATCCTATCTATATTTCATAGATATTAATAATTGAATCATCCATTTGATAATATAACCACTTGAGTACATTTATCAGTATAAGGTGTCAGTCTTTGGAAAGTATATATATGAAACAACATAAAATAGAGATAATGTATGTGAAGTCTTTGCAGAACCATATAGAAAAGGTCTTTAAAACATATGGAAACAGTATAAAAGGAGGACAATATTTCATCCCAACAATAGGTATAGGATCAAGTTGCTCATGGATAGCTTCTTCATAGGTAATATCTTGATCATGAAAAAGATAAATTTTATGGATGGGTGGAATGAAATTAATTTGATCTTGATTAGGATGGGGGTTTGATGTTTCCACATGCTTAGGATTAGGTTCTTGACATACCTTTTGGGTTGTTTGAATAGAAGTGGAAGGATCTTAGATATGCTTGACATACTCTTGAGGGTTATCATCATGAGGGGATGATGGATCTTGGCTTGGATTCATTGGGGGAGATTCTTCAATAGGCTCAAGGGGTCGTGGACTATATGATGGGGTTGTAGGATTGGACATGGCATTGAAATAGTTTCTTGTAGGTTCAAGGATAGAAATTTGGTGACATGGTTGACTCCTTGCTAGTAACCTTTGGATCACATCCTTTGTAGGTGCATGGGTAGATGAATGATGTAATGGATGGGTGGATTTGGGTGAAAGAGGTAATGGTGTGAGGTGAAAGGTTTGCTCAATGGAATACTCTCCTACACTTTTATCCTTGATCTTGAATTTTTATTCTATGGATTTTGTTGTAGAAGGTATTGAGCTTGGGTCAACATTAGTTGTAGAGGGTGAAGCTGCACGGTTAGTGGGGATTACAATTTTGGGCTTGGATTGGATGGAATTGTAATATTGGAATGGATCAGGATCACCTTGGATAGTGATTTCTTGGCTGTTATGAGGAAACTTGATACACTGATGGTAGGTGGATGCCACAACTTTGATCACGTGTATCCAAGGTCTTCTAAGGAAAATATTATATGCTAGTTCCATGTCAAGCACTTGACACACCACATCTTTCACTACTGGTCCCACTCTGATTAGCAAAACAACGATTCCTTTTGATGTCCTTTCTTCTTCATCGTAAGCCTTGATGGTAATTTTCTTTTTAGGATCAATGACATTCTCTGAAAACCCCAATGCAAGGATTAGTTTTAACATGCAGATATTTAAACATGCCCCTCCATCTATTAGGACCTATTTTATTTTATGCTTATGGATGAAGGTTTCAATATGTAGGGATGCATTGTGTGGTTGGGTGATAGACATTGTTGGCAAGAGACACTGTGGCTTCATGAGTGTTGTCATTGATGGAAACAAAGTCCATCCCACACATCCGCAGGACATGGTATGTCTATGCCAGAAGTCAGATTGAAGAGTATTTTGGTCCGGTGAGCAAGAACATAGCATGCAGTAAGGTCTGACAATCAGGTCTGGATCTCTCAGAGGATATATCTTGGCAAAGTGTAGACTTGGGGAAGTCAAGAGGAGTAACATGACTGCCACATTCTAGAGATTGAGCCTCCGGTGATGAAAGAGTGAAAAGAAATGAGCACCTAAGTGTTGGGTTCCTGACAGGTAGAGCAGACTGAGCAAGAACTAACCAATAGAGCATCAGACCTTAATCCGGATGAGAAATTGATGGTGATCAAGCTTCTTAAGGGACCATTCATGGTTGGCCAACATGATTGATGACTTCTATAACTATCTCTTTGATACACATCACTTAGTAAGCATGGATTCAGCCAACAAACCAGAGTTTGGGAAAATCTTGAGTATTTCAGATGTTGACTAGAAAGATGTTGAAATCCTTGGTGTGGATATATATACCAGATGGATTTTGATGTGAAGGTGTGTGAATTGTGAGACAGTGTGTGAGCAAAGGCAGAGATAAGTGTGGAAGCGGCAATATAGGTCTGGTATGTGACAGAACAGTAGGATCAAAACATAGGAAGAATGAAGTGCAGTAAATTAGTATATTGAGCCGAACCGAAACTGAACCTCAGCACATGTGGATGCTTCTCATTAGTTCAAATACCTGGTTACTATCTATAAACTATTGTAGACAGTGAGCCTCTTGTGAGTAGTGTGCTCGGGCAGTGAGCCCTAATTGGCAAGTGCCATTTTGTACCTCTTATTCTTTTAACAGAGAATACAATCTTGGGTTAGTCACCCCATGGTTTTTCCCTTAACATGGTTTTCCACATCAAAATCATTGTGTTATGTGTATTGATTTTATTTCTGCTCTCATGGTTAGGCATGCTTATATGTTTTGATGCTCCACTAATTGTTAAAGAAGAACAAAAAGTTAAATTATTTAAGATAACTGATTCACCCCCCTCTTAATTATCTACCTTGTTTCCAACAATTGGTATCAGAGCCAAGTTCCTCTAAATAGAGCCTAACAACTTGAGGAAGATCTAGGAATCTCAATGGATATGTATGGTATGAGGGAACAGCTTCAGTCTGCCCTAGATGATCTTGAGCAATCTCACTCTGAAGTCAATAACCTGAGGGAAAGACTCAAACAAGCTGATGATTTCATAAAAGAACTAAAAGAAAAACTGAGTATCTCTATGAAAAAGAGAAAGGAACTACTTTAGTACTTAGCAAGTCAAAGTGAAGCCAATGATACAAATGAAGATCTGAATGAGAAAAACAAGTTATGTGAGAAGCTATCAAAAGAGGCCATTATGGTAAGACATGAAATTGAATTAGGGGTTATGAAATTCACCCAAGAAATTGAAGAGAAAAGAAAAAATGAAGATAATCTAAAATAATCACTCAAGGAGAAGTCAGAAGACTACCACAAAATGGATAGAATAATTAGGCATCTAGAATCTGATCTTGAAGAAGCTAGAGACAATGAAGAACAACTTGAGAATTAGATAGACACTCATAAAAGGGATCTTCAAACAACAAATGAATACAAAGAGAAATTCAAGATAAGCTCTACTCAACTTGAAGTTCTTCTTGAAAGCCAAAAGAGGGTAGATGACAAGCATGGCTTGGGATATGAGAAAGGTGAAAGCTCCAGATCCGGTCAGAAGAACTCTGGATTAGGAAATCCAAGGTATAGGCCTAGAAGACCTCTGATAAGGCAACCAAATGCTCAAAGATACCCATCCTTCAATGGATACTGCTACAATTGTAATAACTTCGGTCATAGAGCAAATCAGTGCAAACGAAGAATGAATCAGACTAATTCATCCTTCTCAGGATAGTGTTTTAACTGCAAAAGGTATGGTCACATATCTCATGAATGTAGAAATATGTAAATAAATAATTCATTCAATGGTAGATGCTTTGCATGCAATAGAATGGGACATATGGCTAATCAATGCAGATCAAGAGGATATCAATCAAATATGTAAATAAATATAGCTTGCTACAATTTCAATAGATCTGTTCATATTGCCAAATTCTGCAGAAGTAAGAATCAAGATAAAAGGGGTCTGGTGCATCATAATCAAAATCAAGACAAAGGAAAAGGAAAAGTGAGTGTGGATGAAGTTCAAAGGGAAATGAACAAGATTTGGGTAAAGAGAAGTACAAAAAATGTTGGGGATGGATCCACACTAGAATCTGGTGCTGATATTCCTTCTAGAAACTAAATAGATGAGCTCTAGCTCAGGGGGAGCCACAAAAGAAACAATTTCCCCCAGCTAGTCAATTGGTGCCTAAAATTGGCACATGGAGTTTTATGGATTGAAGAGTTTGCAAAGAGATATCTAAATAACCCTTGGTAAAAATATAAAAGATCCGCAAGTAGTTTTGAAGGGGCTAATCATTCAAGATTGATCTGGTTTAACAATCATTCAGTAAAAGCAAGATTTTCACAGTTAGATCCGGTATGATTCAAAATTTAAATACTTTGATCTGTGAATAAATAGGATGATTCAAGGAATGGAGATACATTGTAAGTTATCATTCTAAGTGCATCTCAATGATCTAGAAATATCTCTCTCAGAACAAGGAGAACAAGGCAACTAGAATGACTTAAGTTGTGCATTTATTGCAATATGGAATTAGGGTTTGCGCAGAAATAAAAGGGTTCTTTTGTTCATCAATTGCACATTTGCATTCGAGAAGAAGAAAGAAAGAGATATGCAACAAGATTGCTTCAACCCTCTCAAGGATCAACCACAGAATTTGATTCAACCAGTGATCTTTTCGGCTCTTATTGTGAACCCTAGAAGCATAAAAAGGTATTTATGCTCTTGAATATCTCTCTCTAAATCTTTTGAAAGATGGCTATTCCAAATGTTGTTAAGATCATTGATAGGCCACACCCTAAGTTCAAGAAACATCCTTACAAATCCCTAGAAGTTGATCCCCTAGGCGCATTCTCTAGCATTTCGCATGTGGTTCTGCACGTAGAAGATGTTAGGGTATACATTCATGCCAACATTGAGGAATTTGGGGAATCCAAGCTGATGGATATCTATCATAAGGAATTAATAGATGAAACATTTGAACTTAAACCCCAATACAAGGCCATCTGAGATAAGCATTTTGGGCATTGCATCCATTTCCCCTATTTTGTAGAAGATGAATGGGTCTGGTACGTTCTGAGAAAAATGCATGACAACTTCATGTGGTTGATGAGGCCATTTAAGATCACAAAAGATGCCATTAGGGCAGTAATCGGATTGCACTCATCTGGTGGGTTGCCTTCTCTCAAATCAGTCAAAAACCAAACTGTAAGTGAGGCTATCAGATCAAAATTTGACAAAAGAGCAATGACAATAGAGTATATCATGGATCCGGATATCAAATTTGTTTCTATGATAACTATTTATAAAATATATCACTCTAGCAGGGAGAATTCTGTATCCAGAACAACAATATACACTGCTTTTTAGATGCTGAGGGAAAATGCTGATTATGATCTTTGTGAGCTTCTCCTGAACCAACTGTTAGAGAATTTGTAGAAATAAAAGAAGGATAAGAAGAATTCATTTAAGTACGGTGGCTTGATATTATGTCTATTCTTCTACTATATGAATGAGCTACTTGGAACTAGTGGCTGGATATGGCAAAATGACAGACCTGTTGCCATACAAATCAGAGATTATATGTATGGGCTTGGTGATGCCAAGGCTCAAAGTACAACTCTCTAGGGATATTTCAAGAATTTCTAAGGTATGATGCAGGATAGAGAAAGAATTCCTTAGACATTAGTTGAAAAATATAAAGATACAGTGTGGTTTATGGTAGATGGAGGCAGTAGAGCCCAGAATAGTCTGGATTATGCCAATGGGCTATGAGGTGGATGAGAAAATTTTGGAACTACATGTCCAACACTTACTAAGTCAGCCTAAGGACCCTGAGGCAGGAAGGTTTGGAACCTTTGAAGAATTGAGTGTGAAAATTCATGTTGAGCTAAGACAATCAGAGATGAAAATAAAAGTTAGAAGAGATTTAGAGGAAGTTGCCAAAAGATATGGCATTTCAAAAGAAGCAGTCGATGCAAATAGAGAGAAACTAGAAAGAGCAGAGAAAGAGAGACAAGATGCAGAAAAAGAAAGTGATCTAGTGCAAGCCCCCTCTCGGACTAGATCCTCAAAGGGTTCTGCACCTACCACCTTTAAGAGCTCAAAATCCTCCAAACCGGAAGCAAAGACATCTGGAAAGGGAGAAAAGAGAACAAAAACCAAGGCTACAAGATCCTACATAAGTCAAAAGGATGATGAAGAGACAGAAACACATGAGGAGGTTAAGAAAATGAGGAAGAAGAAGAAATCATCAGGTGAATCCTCTGCCGGTGCAAACAAATAAGAAGAGGCAGAAGAATTTGTTGAAAGGCCTACTCTCTCCATTGATGATGTCATCAAGGCAATTACTGTGGATGGGAATCTGCAACCAATGACAGAATTCTATGATGAGTAAAGTGACACAGACAAAAGGATCTTGGAAGAAGCCACAATTAAGTACTTAAACATATATAATAAAGCATTCATTGAAATCATCTCTCTAATCCCCAAGAGTTTAGAGAAAGTACTTGAATTTAGAAAAGACAATGCCAAGGAAAAGGATTTGGAGATCCGGGAACAAATAGCTATTCAGCTCTATCCTTCCATCACTCCAAAACAAATGAACATGATCTTCAAGGATTGCAAGGATGAGTTCCAAAGCAAAGCCAGGATGAACAAGCTTATGCTCAGAGAGGCTGATCAGGTGGCAAAAGAGACTGAAGATATCCTTTGGAATGCATATAAAAGATTCAATCTTCCTATTATAGAGGACATAAGTGATGAACCTTCTGCCATGGATGTCGAAGGATTAAGTGCATCAAAGGAAGATTCTACAGAGAAAATTGTAGAAGAGTCAAAGGAGATAAGTGAAGAGAAGACTAAGGACTTGGATTCCTCTGTTCCAAAAGAGGAAGTCCATGGAGAAGTAAACATCTCTCTTTTGGATCCCCCAGTAGACTCCAGAACTGAAGGAGAAGAAAGAAAAGAAGAGAGAATCAGTCAAGAAGAAGAGGTAAAGGGAAGAGAAGAAGATCAAATAGAGAAGACCACAGGTGACAGTTTTGAGGCTGCAGAAGGAAAGAAGACTGTCTCTGACAAGAGACACTGCAGAAGTAATTAAAGACTTCTTGACCAAAGAAATGATGGAATTAGATGAACCGGATCTATTTCAAGGACCACTCAATTTTGACTCTCTCTCTCCAGTCCAGACAATAAAGGTAGCTTTTGAAGTCTCACATGGAAGACTGTGAGCTAATAAAGATTACATCTGGTGTGCTAGAGAAAATTATGCCATCCTTTCAAAAGGATCTTTCGGCCTCCTCATCTAGTAATCTAAAATCTCTTGTTGATTCTGTTAACACACATTTTGATTCTTTGGAGAAATTAGCAGAAGAGAAAGTCTAGAAAGAGTTTTTGGGTAAGAGATTCTTTGAAGTACAGGGGCTCATAGCAAATGATAGGAGAAATCTAAATATTGGAATAAAGAGCCTAGAAAATGCTCTTAAAGATGGTAGATAATTATACAAATTTTGTTTATCTTGGTCCACAGTGAAAACAAACATTTCCAAGAAGGTGGAAGAACAAGAGAGTAAACTATCAAGTTTATCTCCAAATTTTGATCCTCTCACCTCATTCATGATGAATCAAGAGTGTCAGACTATTGCCACTATTAATGAAATAAAGAGGCTTGAAAAGGAGAAGAAGAATAGAATAAGCATGCTAAGTGAACTAAGAGGGATCATTACCCTAAGTTAGAGGCAATGCATGTGGCCCTAACTGATGCTTAGACCACAGCCCAGACCAGTGATCTAGCAGACTTAAAGAGGGTAGAAGCTTTTGCATTTATTTTACGTGGTCACATCTCAATTTTGGACATGATGAAGCAGAGTTGGGTAACAAAATTTGTTCAGTTGAAGACTACCTTCGCTGATATACTTAAGTTTATGTAAGTACAACATGTATATATACTTAACCAACAATATATATAGATTTGTTTTTCTTCGCAAATTTTGGTATGTGGATTTCACCCTTTGCCATTGATGTCAAAGGGGGAGTAAGTGTTAGATCTAGGGCACACAACTGAGAGGGGGGGTGAATCAGTTGTACAAAAACTTGCTTCTACTTCAAACACTTGATTCTTCTTTGGTAGTTAATAGCATATCAGTTAATCATTCATGAAAGCATAATGCATAAACACAGGAGTAGATAAACCTCAACACATTGGACACCAAGATTTTGACGTGGAAAACCTGGTTAAGGGAAAAACCACGGGGTGATTAACCCAAGGATTATTCTCTGTTAGAAGAATAAGAAAAATGAATGGCACATGCCAATTAGGGCTCACTACCCGAGCACACTACTCACAAGAGGCACACTACCTACAAGAGACACATTGTCTACAAAGTAATAAGAATCACAAACTTGAACTGGAGATTGACATCTTTACCATGCTTGGATCAGTTCCATTTAAGCCCGAGATACTTTTGCTTTGCCTTCCACTCTTTCACTATTCCACACTCATCCACTCCATTACACGCTTTGAAACGAACTCACAAACCTTTATTTATACAAGGCATTGACTTAGGAATAATCATCTAAGTCAGCAATCATCCATAAGAGCATTCACAAGTCGGCAATCATCCATAAGAACATTTGCAAGATGAATAACTCATCCGGTCGGCTAGTTTGAATAAGAATATCTTCATCCGGAAGAATATCTTCAATTTTGGGCTCTAACACTAATGCGGACCAACAACACAACCTCAACATGATCCAAGAACCTTCACAAGCTTTCCTGAATGACCAGGTACATCTGCACTTCTTCTACTCACAGGAATCTCTTCTCCTCTTCATCTGAAATTTTAAGAGCATAGTCTGTCGCGACTATCAAACTGAAACAAGTTCTTCCGGACCTCCAAACTTTGTACAAATCAAGATGACACATCACAAGGACATCCCAAACACTCCTTCCAATCCGCAGAGTCTGACAATGCACCTCCAGATCTCACTGGACCTTTATGTAACACTCTGTCCCTCCGGAGCATTTCCCGGAACCGGTTTTACTTGATCAATCACAACTTTTTCATATCTTCATGCGGACCTCTGAAATCTTAGCTGGATCATCTTAGGACTCATATCTACAAACCCTTTAATCTGCATCCTCTGATCCTCAACCTATTGAGTATATTTGCCTTCTTCTCATCACTATTCTTCACTATTCCTGATTGAGACTAATTTTCTCAATATCCTCAGCACTCAGCACATCCAAACCTTCTTACCAATGCAATATGAGTATGTTGACATCAATGACAACATTGGTTAACCTCATACTTGCAACAATCTCCCCCTTTGTCATTGATGGCAACATATGATGTGAAAAACCATCAAGACAAGAACTTCTCTTTTCTGTCACAGCTCCCCCTATCAACAACTCTTCACATGTCTTCTCTTCCTTTACTGCTCCCCCTTTGATCATCAACCACTTGTTTTTCATATGTCTTCTCTCCCCCTTTGACATCAATGGCAAAGGGCTCATACTTGCACTTGTAACACATTAGAATCATACCAGCTGCTCCCCCTTAGTAGCAGCTCCCCATCATCAATCCGGATCACAAGATATGACTGTGATAGCCACCGGACTGATGCACATCAGTACATCCTAGTTCATCACCAGAGGGGCCATGACCCCTAACTTCTCCTTGAGATACTCAAAAGAGTCTTTGGGAAGAGGTTTAGTAAAAATATCTACAAGTTGATCCTTGGAGGGCACATACTCCAATCTGACTTCACCCTTGTTCACTTGTTCTCTCAAAAAGTGAAATTTGATAGATATATGCTTGTTCTTAGAATGCAATACCAGATTCTTGGAAATATTTATTGCACTTGAATTATCACAGAAAATTGTGATAGGCTCCTCATATTCTACTTTCATGTCTCTTAACATCTGCTTCATCCATAAGATTTGAGCGCAACTGCCTACTGCTGCAATATATTCTACTTCAGTTGTAGACAGAGATATTGCCTCTTATTTCTTGCTTAGCCAAGAAACCAATCTCTTTCCCAAGAAGAATGCTCCACTACTGGTGCTCTTCAGGTCATCCACATCTCCTACCTAATCTGCATCTGTATATGCATGAAGAGAGAAATCCTAATCTCTAGGATACCATAGGCCATGCTCAACTGTCCTCTTTAGATATCTAAAAATCCTCTTGATTGCCATAACATGAGATTCTCTAGGGTCAGCCTAAAATCTTGCCACAAGACCAACAACCTACATTATATCTGGTCTAGTCTGAGTGAGATACAATAATCCTCCAATCATTGATCTGTACTTGGTTTGATCTGTCTTAGGAGAGTCATCATCTTTGCTCAACTTACATCCAGTTGCCATAGGAGTGTTCATTGGCTTTGAATCTTCCATTCCAAATTTCCTCAACAATTCTTTCACATATTTGGTCTGAGAGATAAAGATACCTTTCTTTGTCTGAGTAATTTGCAGACCCAAGAAGAAATTCATTTCACCAAGCATTGACATTTCAAACTCACTTTTCATTTGATTTGCAAAGGTTTTACACAAACTATCTCTTCCTCCAAAAATGATATCATCAACAAATACTTCAACAATCAAGATGTTTTCATTATCTATTTGGAAATATAGATTACTGTCAGCAGTACCTTTGTTAAAACCAATCTGCACAAGATGCTTATCCAACCTTTCATACCATGCTCTTGGGGCTTGCTTCAATCCATATAGTGCTTTCTTCAACTTGCAAACCATATCATCATGATCAGACAATTAAATCCATCCGGTTGTTCAATGTATACTTCTTCTTCGAAATCACCATTTAGGAAGGCAGACTTGACATCCATTTGATATACCTTGAAGTCTTTGAATGTAGCATATGCAAGAAATAATCTGACTGCTTCAATTCTTGCTACCAGAGCAAAGGTTTCTTCAAAATCAATTCCTTCTATTTGAGAGTAGCCTTTGCAGACCAATCTGGCTTTGTTTCTGATTACTTCACCAACCTCATTTAGTTTGTTCCGGAAGACCCATTTGGTTCCAATCACATTCTTGTTTCTAGGTCTAGGAACAAGATCCCAAGTGTGGTTTTTCTCAATATGCATCAACTCTTCCTCCATTGCTTTGGTCTAGTTTTCATCATTGCAAGCTTCATTTATTGTCTTAGGTTCAATCTTTGAAATCAGACAGTATTCATTTGAATTTTGAGCAATTCTCCTCCTTGTTTGTACCCCTTTGCTTTTGTCACCTATGATATGATCTTCAAAGTGATTTAAAGTTACATAACTTGGAACTTTGGGAGTCTCTTGCACTGCTATTTCTTGATCAGGTTCATTCAGACAAACCTCTTCTTCCTGATTTATTGGATCAGTCTGAATTTGACTTTCAGGAAGGGATTGAGTTCCTTGAATCAGAGCACCATCCTGATCATCTTCATCATATTCATAAAACCTTGAAGGCTTCTCAATTCCTTCATCAACCTTCACATTTGTACTTTCTATTATCTTTTTCAGTCTCTTATTGTAACATGGGTATGCTTTGCTTTGAGTGGAGTAACCCAAGAAAATTCCTTCATCACTTCTAGCATCAAACTTTCTTAGATCTTCATCTCTTTTGATGTAACACTTGATACCAAATACTCTAAAATATCTCACAGTAGGAGTTATAACAAACCAAAGTTCATAAGGAGTCTTACCGGTATTGTTTCTGATTTGAACTCGATTAAGAGTGTAGACTGCAGTCCTGACAGCTTCTCTCCAAAACATTTGAGAAACATTTGCTTCCATCATCATTGTCCTGGAAGCTTCCTAGATGGTCCAGTTCTTTCTCTCAACTACTCCATTCTACTGTGGAGTCCTAGGAGCAGACAACTCTCTTTATGCCATGCTTCTCACAAAAGTCTATGAATTCACCGGATGTGAATTCACCACCTCTATTAGACCTTAGACACTTTAGTTTTAATCCGGTTTGATTCTCTACCATAGCCTTGAAGATTTTGAACTTCTCAAAGGCTTCTAATTTCTCTTTTAGAAAGGTAACCCACATCATCTGAGAATGATCATCAATCAGTAACATGAAATATCTATCACCTTGCATACTCTTGATTCTTGTTGGACCACATAGATCAGTATGAACTAATTCCAATAATCTGGTAGAGGACTGATCTTTGCTTTTGAAAGAGACTCTGCTCTGTTTACCTAGCTGACATTCTTTGCACAAACTATTTGTAGGTTTCACCAATTTTGGAAGATCTCTAATAGCCTGAATATTGCTTATCTTGATGATATCAAAATTTACATGACACATCCTTCTATGCCATAGCCAACTCTAATCAACTTGAACAAATAGATAACTTTTATTTGAACCAACCAGATGGAAGATATTACCTTTTGTTTGAGTACCGGATGCAATCTCAGTTCCAGAGCTTTCAAAGATCCTGCATCTTCCATTTTTGAACCAGAGATCATAACCTTTGTCTACTAACTGTCCAACACGAAGATTGTGCTTCAATCCTTCAACATACAATACATTACCAGTTTTGCTCTTTCCATCAAAAGAAATAGTTCCCCTACCTCTGATTCTACCTGCAGAATTGTCACCAAACTTTACCATTCCTCCTTCATACCTTTCTAAATCTAAGAACTTGTTCTTGTCACCTGTCATGTGGTGAGAGCATCCACTATCAATAACCCAATCATCCTTTTCTTCAACTTGGGCAGCCAAAGCTCTTTCTACAACCTTATGATTGACAGATTCAGAGGATATTGGTTCTTCTTCCTTGATGGCAATAAACACCCAATCATTTCTGGATTTGTCTCCTATCTCTGATTCATCATCTATTACTCCTTCATTATCAGCTTCTTCATGAACATAATAATAGTTCTTTTGGAACCTTTGTCTGTTGGAGTTTGACCTTGTAGATCTTTCCAGACATCTTGAAGAAAAATGACCAATCTTATTGCAGTTGAAGCACTTAAAAGGTAACTTTCCTTCATACTTACCAGATCCTCTTGGCAATCTCTTTGCAATGAGGGCTTCAAGATGAGTTGTTTCTGCTTCTTCCTCTTCCATGTCTTTCCTTGCTTGATCATACCATGACAGCTTCCTTGAAGAGTTTTCTCCCAGATCAAATCTTTGTTTGCCTTTCACATAGGCACTGGCTTTGAATGCAGATTTAGTCTTGGGGGGGTCATCTCTAAACTCTGTCATTTCAAATGCAGCCAGTTTGCCAGCCAATTGCTCTCTTGTGACAGTTGCATGGGCTCTGAATTCATCAATGGCAGCAACCTTGATCTTGTAGGCAGTAGGAAGGGATTTGAGAATCTTGCAAACAATTTCATTTTCATCTAGAACTCCACCAACATTCCTGATTCCACACACCAGCTCATTCACTCTTGGCATAAAGGTAGTGATATTTTCATCATCTCTCATCTTCAATCTTTCAAATTTCCCTTTCAGACTTTGCAACCTTGCACTCTTAACAAACTCATCTCCTTCATGCAGAAGTTCCAGTTTAACCCAGATTTCATATGTAGTTGGTAGGTCAATGACATTTGAGAGCTTTGAATCATTCAATGCGCTTAGAAGAGCTTCTTTGGTCCGCAAATTGTTTTCAGCATCTGTGATTTCATTCAGAGTTGTCGGACCACCCTGTGGAGGTACATATGGTTTTGAGACCATGGCCAAGTATGCTTTTCCCATACACTCCAAGTGACATTTCATGCGACCTTTCCAGAGAGTGAAGTTGGTTCCATCAAACTTCAGACTATCCTTCTTATATGACGACATCCTGGATCTCCTCAAGTGGTTAAGCCCCTTTTAGAGGAACTTGGCTTTGATACCAATTGTTAGATCTAGGGCACACAACTAAGAGGGGGGGTGAATCAGTTGTACAAAAACTTGCTTCTACTTCAAACACTTGATTCTTCTTTGGTAGTTAATAGCATATCAGTTAATCATTCATGAAAGCATAATGCATAAACACAGGAGCAGATAAACATCAACACATTGGACACCAAGATTTTGATGTGGAAAACCCAGTTAAGGGAAAAACCACGGGGTGATTAACACAAGGATTATTCTCTGTTAGAAGAATAAGAAAAATGAATGGCACATGCCAATTAGGGCTCACTGCCCGAGCACACTGCTCACAAGAGGCACACTGCCTACAAGAGCACACTGTCTACAAAGTGATAAGAATCACAAACTTAAACTGGAGATTGACATCTTTACCATGCCTAGATCAGTTCCATTTAAGCCTGAGATACTTCTACTCTACCTTCCACTCTTTCGCTATTCCACACTCATCCACTCCATTACACACTTTGAAATGAACTCACAAACCTTTATTTATACAAGGCATCGACTTAGGAACAATTATCTAAGTCAGCAATCATCCATAAGAGCATTCGCAAGTTGGCAATCATCCATAAGAACATTCACAAGATGAATAACTCATCTGGTCGGCTAGTTTGAATAAGAATATCTTCATCTGGAAGAATATCTTCAATTCTAGGCTCTAACACTAATGTGGACCAACAACACAACCTCAACATGATCCAAGAACCTTCACAAGCTTGCCTGAATGACTAGGTACATCTGCACTTCTTCTACTCATAGGAATCTCTTCTCCTCTTCATCCAAAATTTCAAGAACATAGTCTGTCGCGACTGTCAAACTGAAACAGGTTCTTCTGAACCTCCAAACTTTGTACAAATCAAGATGCCACATCACAAGGACATCCCAAACACTCCTTCCAATCCACAGAGTCTGACAATGCACCTCCGGATCTCACCGGACCTTTATGTAACATTCTGTTCCTCCGGAGCATTTCCCAGAACTGGTTTTACTTGACCGATCACAACTTTTTCATATCTTCATGCGGACATTTGAAATCTTAGCTGGATCATCTCAGGACTCATATCTACAAACCCTTTAATCCACATCCTCTGATCCTCAACCTATTGAGTACATTTGCCTTCTTCTCATCACTGTTCTTCAATATTCCTGATTAAGACTAATTTTCTCAATATCCTCAGCACTCAGCACATCCAAACCTTCTTACCAATGCAATATGAGTATGTTGACAGCAATGACAACACTGGTTAACCTCATACTTGTAACAGTAAGGAGCAGTGAAAAATGTGAAATCTAGCTAAGGGGGAGCTCTAGTAAAAGTGTACATAAGTCAGAGCATCAGCCAAGGGGGAGTTTGATACGACACTTAGTCATTTTTCACTAAGTGTTGCCATCAATGCCAAAGGGGGAAATTGTTGGCAAGAGACATTGTGTGGCTTCATGAGTGTTGTCATTGATGGAAACAAAGTCCATCCCACACATCTGCAGGACATGGTATGTCTATATCAGAAGTCAGATTGAAGAGTATTTTGGTCCAGTGAGTAAGAACAAAGCATGCAACAAGGTCCAACAATCAGGTCCAGATCTCTCAGAGGATGTATCTCAGCAAAGTGCAGACTTGGGGAAGTCAAGAGGAGTACCATGATTGCCACATTCTAGAGATTGAGCCTCCAGTGATGAAAGAGTGAAAATATATGAGCACCTAAGTGTTGGGTTCTTGATAGGCAGAGTAGACTGAGCAAGAACTAACCAACAGAGCATTAGACCTTAATCTAGATGAGAAATTGATGGTGATCAAGCTTCTTGAGGGATCATTCATGGTTGGCTGACATGATTGATGACTTCTATAACTATCTCTTTGATACGCATCACTTAGTAAGCATGGATTCAGCCGACAGACCAGAGTTTGGGAAAATCTTGAGTATTCTGGATGCCGACTAGAAAGATGTTGAAATCCTTGGTGTGGATATATATACCAGATGGATTTCGATGTGAAGGTGTGTGAATTGTGAGACAGTGTGTGAGAAAAGGTAGAGATAAGTGCACAGAAGCAGCAATATAGGTTCGGTATGTGACAGAATAGAAGGATCAAAACAGAGGAAGAATGAAGTATAGTAAATCAGTATATGGAGCCTAACCAGAACTGAACCTCAGCACATGTGGATGCTTCTCATCAGTTCAAATATCTGGTTACTTTCTATAAACTATTGTAGGTAGTGAGCCTCTTGTGAGCAGTGTGCTCGGGTAGTGAGCCCTAATAGGCAAGTGCCATTTTGTACCTCTTATTCTTTTAACAGAGAATACAATCTTGGGTTAGTCACCCCATGGTTTTTCCCTTAACAGGGTTTTCCACGTCAAAATCATTGTGTTATGTGTATTGATTTTATTTATGCTCTCATGGTTATGCATGCTTATATGTTTTGATGCTCCACTAATTGTTAAAGAAGAACAGAAAGTTAAATTATTTAAGATAACTAATTCAGCCCCCCTCTCAGTTATCTACCTTGTTTCCAACAGACATATCATCTTTTTCTATGAAGGATAATAAATGGGATGTAGTTAGATGACCTACCATGGTCTAAAATTGCTCTTTAGCTAGATTGGTTGGGCGGTATTTTCCAAGAGGGATTTTTTGAGGATGGCTTTATGAGATGGGAATGGACATAAAAGCTCAAAAATGGATATATGGGCTAGTGTTTTATGGAGTTGGTCAAGGACATTGTATTGGTTGGGTGTGGAGGATGGTTTGGACAGAGCCCCTTGGAGAGTAATCTTTCCACCACGAGTGGTCACATTACAATCGAGCTTCTTGATTATAGTGATCACATTTACATGTGAGTCACCTTCGGAGATGTAGTTAACAACATAATCATATGACACATTTGTATAGTTGGCATTGTTACCACTGTTATTGTTTTGATTTGAAGACCCTCCCTTCTCATAGTTGGGGAGCAGATTCTTGAATGCCAAATGGTCGTCATTGGATATGTGTCCATCAATTTTTATTACTTTTTGATCAATCAAGTCTTGAATGATATTCTTTAGTCTTTGGCAATCATTAGTTTTTTGACCTTTGCTCCTATAATATTTGTAAAAGTCTGAGTCTTTCCACCAAGAGGGTTTAAATTTTGGATCATAATCCCACACTATTGGAAGCGTTATGAGATTGTTTGATATGAGCTTCCATAGGGCTGATTCAATTGATTCCCCTAATAGTGTAAAATTTTGATGAGGAGGAAAGTTTGTGGATCATGGTTCATTGTTTTGAGGTTTGTTTGATGATGTGTTATTTTGTGGGTTTGATAGATTAAATATCAGTTGTTTTGGTACCACTTGTTTAGCATCAACAACACCATCGTTCATAATGTTTTTGTTTTTGGTCCAAAAACTTGGCTTGTCTATGTTATTACTTGAACTAGGGGTGTCTTTCTAGGGTTTTATTTGACCCTTTGGTATCAAGGTTTTCTTGATGAGTAGTCCCATTTCAATGACCTTACTAAAAGTAGTTGGACATTGTATTTGGATTTGATAGCTTAGTTCCATTGATAGATTGTGAACAAACACTTCTATCATTTGCTTCTTTGTTATGTGGTAAGGACACTTGCTTGCAAGTTGTCTCCATCTTTGTAACAAAGAGGTGAAGGATTATCCTCCTTTTTGTTTGTTATTACAAAGGTCCAACATGGAGATTTCATGTTCGATATTGTATGAGAAATGTGTGACAAACTTATCCACTAGTTCATCAAAAGTGTGGATGTCGGGAGGTAGGCAAGAGAACCACTACATAGCTTGTCCTCCTAAGCTTCTTGGGAATAGTTGCATAAAATATGTTTTGTTGTGTGCAACTTCTAGACATGCGGCACTAAATTCCCTTATTTGATCTCTTGGATCACCTTTTCCTATATATTTGTCAAATTTTGGAACTTTAAACCTTGACGGAAAAGGTATCATGAGAAAAGATTTATCAAATGGATAAGGTGAGATCTCCTCAAGGGAGTAGTGTTTTGTGGTTGTCGCGCTTTGGATGTCCACCAATTGTTTTTGCAAGGCTTGGATTTGTGTTGTTAATGTGTCCAAGGGATTGAGTGTATCCTTAGCCTTTTTTGATTTAGAAGCATCTTTGTCAGTTTTGGAGGCATCTTTGTCATTTTTGGAGCCATCTTTTAAAGACTTAGCTTCATTTGAGGAATTTTTCTCTCTTAGATTTGAGACATCAAAATATGAGGGCAACTTAGCTCCTTTTTGAGCTAAAATAAGAGAATATTTATGAGGATTTGTGGCAATGACCCTATCCATTATTTTTTGAAATCTTGGATCTTGGAGGTGTTTAAGGATTTCCTCTTGGTTAATTTCCTCTTCATTAGAATCGTGCCCACTATTGTGAATGGAACCCATTTTTTGCTTTTGTTTTACTTGGGACCTAGTTTGAACCATGCAAACTTGAGATGTGGGTGAAATTGGATAGTGAGACTTAGTGGACTTGGTTTGATGTTTTGGTATGAAATGATTTGAGCATGAATTTGGTTGGATATGTTTTTGATAATATTTTACTAAGGTTTTTTATTGATCTATGTTGTCTAAACAATGTGCTCTTGAGCTAAACAGTAGTCAAAATAGGGATAGTTGATCACCACTATTGATATAGACTATTATTTTATCAAGATTACACTAGCACAGTTTAGAGGTGAAGGATGATTGATCTTGTTATGAAACTAACTAGATTTTGTTTGAATTTGGTAGAGTCTCAATAACACCTAGATGAAAATCTTGGTTTGGTTTGGACATCAAGATAGTGTTATGTAAAGGTGATGTCATGAAAATGGTATGAAGGTGAGTCTACAAGGTTGAAGTTATTTTCCAAGTGTATACTAGAGCAAAAAGGGTATCCAGAAATGGTTTCACTTTTATCTCAAAATGTATGGAACAACTCTCTGTTGTGGATGCATAGCAATGCAGAAATTTTGTTTTTTGTCTCAGTTTGTCAGTTTGGCTTGTTTGTGCACATTTTTATAAGTTACTCTAAAGTTTGTGGTATTGTTTTTGACTCAAGTTATTGCTAGAAAAACATAGTAAACAAGAAGTTTGTCATGATTTTTTTTGTTTTCTTGATTCAAATTTTGATAAATGTAAAACAAACAAGTACAATCCTAAGGATGGCAAGGGCAATATTTGTTGAATTCTAACTTGGATTTTACTCTAGCCACTTACATAAAGATAGACAGTTAGTAACTTGGTAGCACCGGCCCACCCTTATAGTGCACTCACTTCTCACACATACCAAGTTAGAGTTCCTCCAAAGAGTTGAACTTTTTTACTCCACACTAAATGAGTGTATGACGTTGGATGGCGTCAACAAATAGGGGTTTTTGGCTTTCTAAAACAATTGGATTTTAGTTTGGGCATTCATTCAGGTGGTTATATGTGTAGCAATTAGCTTAGTTATGGAGGCTTCCCAGTCTAAAGAGGTTAGGCTTAACAGAGTTAAACGCACCACAAGGGTACTATGGGAAACATTTGTCGGTATAACACAACAACACCAGTTGTTTGTGCATTTTATCACAAACACAATTTATTTAAAGAGGCTTGGAAATGGCTTGGCTTTAGCCTGTTACCACTCGAGGTCATCCCACTTGGAAGAAAGGTAATCCCAAGGGTAGGCCTCTTCTAAAGGTTACATAGATAAAACATTGAGTTTGACATTTTGATCACCCAAAAAGGGGAAAGCGTAGTCCTATAACCATTTTCAAACATAGAATACACTCGTTCTTTATCCTCGTAGAGTTAAAACTAAGTGTGTTTTACTCTACCAAGCACAAGAAATTGTCAAGATAGCAATAAATTTGAATAAGATTGTTAATTTTATCCTCCTAAACAAACTATTGTGAAGATTGTTGTTGAAGAATTAAACAAGTTACTTTCTCCTAATTAAACTAGATGAGAGTTTGTAGTGCGAGATAGCAATGAAAGATTTGTTTAGTTTTATCCAACTAGGTTGGGACTATGTGCGAGTTGTAATGCAAAAATACAATTTACTTCCTCCTAATTAGATCTAGGTAAAAATTTTCATGAAGATGTCAAATTACTTCCCCCTAATTAAATCCAGATGAAGATTTGTATGCAAACTGTAACTATAAATGCCTAAACTAGCTCTTAAATCTGCAAGAACATTTTGTTAATAGCCTCCATTTGATGATTAATAATATCTGCAACACAAGTTAGTACAATAAATTTATCTAGCATCTAATGTTCTAGCAATTGCAAAGAGGATCTACAACAAATCCTAACAACAAAAATAGCTGTCAACAATAATGTCGATGAAGACCAAGTCAAGGGATATGGCCGAATTTGATTCTTAGTGGGGTGATGACCATGTCAAAAGGGCTGTTGAAAGGCCTGTAATGATCGACAAGAGGAAAATGGTGGCGATGGATTGCTTGCAGTTCTATCCCTAGCCAAACACAGGTGGCTCCCAAAAATCTCAGCCAATGATATTGAAGCCAGCAGCCTAAGAATGTTGAGTTCAACCCTTTTACAATGACTTTCTTAAAAGTTTGAAGTCTAGATCAAAAGCTTAAACGGTGGCTTGAAAGACTGCAGAACAAACTTGCTAGTTGCGATGCCTCCAAAGGCTCTCTGTGTGTTCAAGATGATGCAAATGTGAGAACAACCTCTACAGAAAGATATTATCTATGACCTGAAGTCATCTCAAGATCTGTGAACAAAATAGGATGTTCATATCAAATCTATGCAGAGAGCCAATCAAAACAATGGTAGCTAAGGTAGGGGCATAAAAAATGGGAGTGCAACCTCTGACAGGTGCAAAGACACCTAAGGTTGGATTGTTAGATATGTCAGCCTCCATGATCCATGATGGTAAACCAAATATTCACAGAATAAAATGCAAACCACAATCTGAGTATTGTGCTAGGTGGATGTGATGTCCTGAGAGTTTAAATAGAGTGATCAATGCTAAAATGATGCTGCTTGATATTTCAAACCACCACGACAACCTACAAATTGTGAGGCTGATGGAGTGACAAAAGTGGTTGATTTGCTTGTAAACTTGATCTTTGAAGACTGGCGGGTGTTGAATGTTGATACTGCCTGATGGAGATTTGAACTAGGCCAATAAAGGCCAAAAAAATGTATGTGTTGAAGGCTTGATAGCTCATGAGCAGATAAAAAATACACAATAGAGGCTGAGGTGACTTTTGAGTAAAGATCGACCTGAATGTTGGTGATCAAATGCATAAACCAGAGGTGGCTTGATAGGAAACAAATTTAGAAGCAAATGATGACCTTCACAGTAGTAGCTTCACAAAAACACTCAAATGGAGATTAAAAATAGGGCTAGGCCCCACGGTGGGCACCAAAATGTTAGAGGAAATTATGAACAATAGTTTTAAACAACTAAATATCCAATAACTGAATGAAATTGATGAAAATACAATAAACAAACATATTACCTTCATAGATTGATTCACCTCATAGCTTCCATTGTTGCCTACCTCATATTGATCTTATGAATGAGTTGAGCTCTCAGAAGTGTGTACTTCCTTATTGTTGAAGATGATGTAGAGCTTAAAAAACTCTACATTCTATTAACAGTTATAGTGTATGTTTTAGTGGCTTTTATATATACGTGGCTATGTTTTTCTATGTATCCCTGTGTCCCTATGCACAAATGGCACCATGTGTCAAACAAATAGCTAATAGCAGTGGTATTAAGTTTCCAGTGGACATTGTCGCGTGTTGCTTGTTCCTTTCAGTTGAAGCAGCAGAGTGTGCCACGTGGCTATAGCAATTTTCTTTTATTAAGTCTCATAGTTGCTGTGGACAATGCCATGTGTTGATACTCGGAGATAGTTTCTTTAAGTTTCTTTTGTGCCTCTTGCTAGCGGGTGGCACCACATGTCTTTTGAGTTTTCTTTCGGAGGCTACCGTGTGTATCTTCTTTTTGTTTAAGACTTATAGTATTGGCAGATATATGGTGGGCCACAGTTTTATTGACACAATTTATTGCTTGTTGTAGAGTGTGCCATGTGGTAAAAGTGGAGGTAGGAATCTTTTTGTTTCAATGTCCTCAGGTTAAGGCATTATGTTTTCCAGTTGCATTAGAGTGTGACAAGTGTCAATTTTCATGTGTTTCCCTTGGCCCCTTTTTATAAGCTATGGTGTTGCCAGGTGTTGCTGCGTGTCCAATATTGTTTCAAGCGGATCACACCATGTGTCCCAACTTTATTTCTTCATGTAGTTAGTAAGTGGAGAATGCGGTGGGTCCCATATAATTATGTCTCATCTTTTAAGTGTTACGAAGAGTACTAGATGTCATAATAATGAGTCGCTCGAGCCTAAGACACAATTTTAAGCACTCAGTGGAGAGAGACACGTATCAGTTCAAGGTTTCTATGGATGGTGACAAGTGACATTTTCTTGTGTGTTTCTTTTGAAGGTAAAAGGAATTTTAAGTTCGGTGGGTGATGCCATGTGTTACATCTTAAGTTTTAAGGCCTGCAGAAGTTGCCATGTGTCCTAACGAGAATGCAATTAGAGTGCCATATATTTTGATGCCACAACCAATGAGCACGCAGGATAATATAGTTGTAGATTTAGAAGATCTTAACAGTCAAGGACTCTTAGTCAGCTTTAGTTCTATTTTGCCATTGAATATTTGGGCTATTACAGGTGATCTTTGGGCCAATTCTGTGGCTATATATATGTAGTGGTTGTAATGGTTGATAGAATCCAATTTTTTTGATAAGTTTTATCAATAGCGAATTCATGGACTTTTGCTGTGACCAGATTGTATCATTGGCCTTAGTTTTGTTATTTCTAATCTGAAGGTTAATATACATGTGCATCTTTTGTTGTGCCTCTTGTATTTTCTAGAATACTAATGAAAATAACTCTATTCTGTGCCCTTGTTGATATTATCTGTGTCTATGTAAATTTATCTGAGTTTAGCCTTTGATCTTATTCGATCACTAGCTATTTATATTGATCATGCAATGTCTGCTCTTTAATATAACTATATCTTAAGGATTAGTTCACTGTGCTAATTGAGAGAATATATTTCATTCAGGCGTATCGCCATAGATTTAGATTTTTACATATTGTATCTATAATCATGTTTCTTTCTCTCCCCTTTACTCAAAACTCCATTCAAATAGGAAGAGCCAACTTCTTTAAAATCTGGAGGTTGTTTCAAGTAGCAAGTCCCATATTCTTGAAACTTCCCATGCTGGTGTTGGAACAAGGTGCAATTTTACACATCACAAGTTTTTGGCACACCCGGTGGGACCTTTCTTGAAGTTCTTATCAAGATCATATGAGCCAGAGAGTGACAAGGAGCTAGAGCTATGGACCTACAACAAGAGCTTAGTCTGTTGCTAATCTAGGTATTCTATTGCCACCATTAGTTACTACTCCAAGAAGAATAGTGTATCAAATTGTAGTAACACAAGGATTAAATATGGGAACACCTATAGCCCCAAGGAATTATGCAAATTGGAACACCGTCAGTCCTCTTATTCTTCCAGTACCACCAGCTACTTGGGATCCAATTCTAGCTAATGTTTTGAAGGCTTTACCCAAGTTCAATGGGGAAGATTTCAAGACACCAGGGGAGCATCTTCAAGATGTGTTTGATGTGTGTGCAGTGCATTTCATTACTGTACAGAATGTAGCAATTAGATTGTTAGCAGCTTCTTTCAAAGGGAAGGTCCTGGACTGGTATAGATCTTTGGCCCCAAATACAATATCTACTTGGGATCAACTTGGTGATGCTTTCTTTGCAAGATTTAGTGAGAAGGGTGACAAATCTTCCCTACTGCAACAATTAATCACCATAAAGAGGGCACTACAAGAAGCCATAAGTAATTTCAATACAAGGTTTCAAAAGACCTGGGATAGAATTCTTGCTACAGTGAGGCCACCATTAGGTATGGCAATTGTTTTGTATCTCAAAACCTTCAATTCTGATATATCAATAATGATTCAGTCCCTGGGAGGTCAAACTCTGCCAGAAGCATATGAATTGGCTGTTAAGGCTAAGAATAACTTGATAGATGCTGGAAAGTTGCCTCCAAGGCCTCCTATGTCCATGTTCCCAGAAATCTCATTACCCTTGCCACAAGAAGCCCCTAACCTTACAGCTGCACCTGTGTCTATGTATACATTCCCAACACCTCAACAACATACTGTGGCAACACCCCCTTCTCAACCATCAGAAATGGATGATGTCAAGAACATCCTCAGAACCTTTTCAAATGAAATAATTAATCTCAAAAGGAAACAAACTTCCTATCCAAATCCTCCTTATCAAGGTCTCCAAGGAAATAGACCCCCTTACCAATCATATCAATATCAAGGCCCTCAAAGGAAAAATACTCCTCAGCCGTCAAATTAGTTGGTCACAGTTCCCAGACCACTTTAGGCTATCCCTCATAATCTGAATAGAGAGATAGTCCCAGGACAAAATAATTTAGTAGAAGATACCAATGCCTGGTACTTTCCTTGCAACAATGCTCATATGCCCAGGGATTGTCCCAGAGGTAATTTTTTGCAAAAAATAGTAGAACAGAGAAGGGGAGAAGGGTAAGTCCTGATGTCTAATGCTCCTCCACATCAGTCACCCAGAGTTTAGAATACAGTAATAGTGGTTCAGATGTAGGGGATGTCTATCCAGCAAGAAGAAGAAATTGCTCCAGAGCATGCCATATTTTCATGGATTGAAGATGAAGATTCAGTGTTCTTGAATGAAGCATCCACTTTTAAGAAACCATTAGTGCAGTCAGATTATTATACTAGGTCAAAGAGAAGAATGATGGAACAACGTAAGGTCACAAATAATGAGACTGCTAGAGCTCCTCCTTTCCAGAATCATTATAACCTAGTTTCCAGGCAAGAAGTGCCTTAGCCAGTTCAACATCAAGTAGTCTTTGGTCAAATGCTAGAAAAAACAAGATATCCTTATTATCCAAAGACACAAGCACTAGGACCTATGAACATGGTGGAACAGTTGAAGAAGACCCCAACGCATGTATCAATCTAGGATATGCTGGCTATTCCTGAGCAAAAGATTCTATTACAAAAAGCATTACAAAGCTAGGTGGGCTCTAAATTTGCCAGTGCTAAAGGAGTTGTTGACAAAGAAAAAACTCAACATAAAGACACTACACCTTCAATGACAACAACCTTGTTGAACAATACGCCAGAGGTAGGTGAATCTAAGCCAAATCCATTTTATCTGACTTTAATGGTGGGAAAGAAATTTCTGCATAATGCAATGATAAATTCTGGAGCTAGTACTACAGTCATGCCAAAGCACATAGCAGATGCTTTAAAAATAAAATATGAGCCACTTACCAGAGGAGTTATGCAATTAGATGGAAAGTCTATTCAAACTATAGGAAAGATCAAACAACTCCCATTGTAGCTATATACTTTCCCCAATATAATTGTTAAACAAGATATAGTGGTCATAGATATTCCCCCTGTCTCTGGTTTATGCCTATTTAGGGATTTCATAGCCAAGATAGGAGGATACATGTCACTGGATTGGTCGCATCTAATTTTGAGAACCAATTATGGAATGAAAATGAAAGTGTTGTCTGAACCTCTATCCAAAGATCATATCACCGATGAACCAACCCCAAAGATAGAAGCATCCCATGCCATGATGAATAAGGAAGAGAGATTCTTTGTTGAAGAACTAGGTGACTGGACTGAACATGACCAAGAAAGAAGAGGAAAATAGTCAATTGATGACCATGATGCAGAGTGATCCTTATGGAAACTATGACTCTACTGATTTGGACCCTTATGTTATTTTTGAGGAAGGCCAAGAAATTCCAAACGTAATGAGAAAAGAGATATCTAAAAAGGAAGAACCTGAAGGAAACTCTGAAATCTAGACCTTAAATTTTGATGGGGCTAGGAGCAAAAATGGTGTTGGAGCAGGTATTTGTCTCACTGCCCCAAATGGCGAGAAAATTCTAAGAGCTATACGCTTCCAATTTGCTTGCACTAATAATGATGCTGAATATGAATCTTTAGTGCATGGTCTCATGTTGGCCAAGAAGAGAGGAATCAAGAATTTGGTAGTTAAAGGAGTGTAGTACCCCTCTAGTTTCACCTTGGATGTACAGGTGGTTAGACTAAGGAGCGTGAAGATGAATATAAATAATTGGAATACATAGGTTAGTATATTTTATCAATGAACCTTGTTGCAATATTGATAATTCACATGCTCTAACATTGCCTTGTATTCAGGTGATTATGATGTTGATTTTACTATGATTGTCATATGTTAGAATTGAGTTTTATGCGACTGATTCTGTATCATAGGAGGTTATGATGTTTTGTGTGGATCAATCGTATTATGAGTATCATGTGACTATCTGATGATGGTTCTTACTTATTCATTCAGTAACTGATTTCTATGTGTGTTGTGATTACATGTTTGATGTGTGGGTGAAAGGAATAGTGTCGCATTACTCATGCATGAGTACCCTACTACACTGCGACTTCCTTTCACTGTGTTTATGACTACATGATTGCATATATATACATGTTTGACCGTGTTGTTTGCTGTAGGCTACAGGTACCAGGCATCGACTCCACCTAAATTAACAGGTCTGAGCATGCCTTAACCAATGGAACTATTGAATAGAGATAACATATGGTCCCCTAGCTTAGCCATAATCCTTGAAGAGGATGAGTATCTGGTTATGTACCCTGTCAGTGTTGTCGGTTTGGTTATGATAGTCAGTCATTGTTGGGCTGGTCTTGCTTTCCAATCTTGCATAGTAGTCAGGTATGGTTTGGCAATTGGGTTATTTTGTTGGTATTGTTTTGGTTATTGTTGCCTTAAAATAAAATAATTAATTATGAAGAAATTTTTGTTAAATAAATATATAAATGTCCTTATGTAAATTTAGTTTATGAAAAATATATTATTCTAGAAGTTAAGTTAATAAATAATAATAATAATAATAATAATAAATGTAATTGCAACTAGAGATAAATAAAAAAAATTAATATAATATAATGTTGTGTTAATGAAAATAAAATATATAATATTTGCAATTTGTCATATATATATATATATATATATATATAGAAAATACTAAAGTAGATAAAATCAAAAAGGAATCTTGTCTAGTTGTAAATGAAATAAATAGCAAATTCTAAAATAAATAAAATTAGAGAGAAATTATTGTTTGGTTAAAACTAGAAAATTGTAAGAAAGTAATAAAAGAGAATCTTCTGGAAGAAATTATGGGGGTGGTTATGCATGCTCAACTTTATTTTGAAATTAGCAGGCATAATTTGGGGAGAAGCGTGCATTTTCAAATGAAGAATATATTTTATGTTTTTGGGGATCTCTCTCTCAAAAAGTTTCTATTTTTCTTTTGCCACCTTAAACGATAGTTTCCAGAAGAAAAGACTTGGGAAAAAATAGATGCGAGCTAAGAATTTTGTGAAGATGTGATAGAAGTAATATTCTAGGTATGGACTGAGATATGAATCTGATTTATTGTCGCATTAGATTTAGTAAAATATTCCGTGAATTCACTTCTACATTTTTTGAACCCAATCTGTTGCGTTAGCCATAACTTTATTTTTACAAACTAGGTTTCTCTAATTGTTTTATATATGGTGTAAGGCCTGGATATCTAAAACATATCCGAAAATCAGTCATACCCAGTTTGTCATTTTTGAGATATGAATGTTTGTGACTGTCTACCTCTCACCCATTTCATCTATGTTTTAGCAGTCTGTTGCATTAGCCATAACTTTAATTTTACGAACTGGGTTTCTCTAATTTTTTATATATAGTGTATATCTTGGATATCTAAATCATATCGAAAAATCAGCCATAACCAGTTTGTCATTTTTGAGATATGAATATTTTGTGACTATCTACCTCTCACCCATTTTGTCTTTGTTTTAGCAGTCTGTTGCGTTAGCCATAACTTTAATTTTACAAACTGGGTTTCTCTAATTTTTTTTATATATGGTGCATGTCCTAGATATATAAATCATATATGAAAATAAGTCATACCCAGTTTGTCATTTTTGAGATATGAATATTTTGTGACTGTCTACCTCTCACCATTTAGTCTATGTTAAAATAGTTAGTTGCGTCACCAATAACTCTATATTTTCGAACTGGGTTTCTCTGAGTTTTTTTTCAACAAATTTGTTTTGTGCATATCCTATGAACATTGCTTTCCATCATATGACTCTCTTTGAGTCATTCTACCAATCAGTCTGTGTGCCCTATCTATGCTTTCACAATTTGCATTGTTGGTAGCTTCTAAAGCCTTCTCAACAAATTCATTTTGTGTTGATCCTATCATATGCATGTGGTTAAAAGTGTGGTATATTTAATGAAGATGTTAGATTTGTAGGAATGTTTTGTTGTTCTGTATTTCTTTCCTCTCAAGCTAACCTTAGAACAAGGTTCTTTCATTGTAGCTTCGGGTTTTGTATCTAGTGATTCTAACTAGTGTAAGATATTTATAGCATTCTAATATTATAGGCTTTTAGCCTTGCTTATATAGTTATATTTAATAGTATTTACAATTGTCTAGATTATTAATGAAATCTACATTAGTGTAAATAGTGTAAATAATTGTTGTGTTTAATTTGTATGCCTTAGAGTTATTTGCAGTTTGTTCGCAAACATTTTAATTAAATGAAATTAACATAAGTCTTGAGAATTATTAGTTAAAATATTGTTTCTCATGAACACTTATATCTTATTATCATATTGTAACTGCTACTGGTGATTAGAAAGTTATAGTTTTATATTATTGAGATAGATTCACTTTATAATTGTTAGATGATTGATCATGCTTGGATTAATGTTACATTCATTAAAAATATTGTTGAAGGGTATTAGTTTATGATGTGCTTTGAGAGTGAATGTGATATGAAACCATTGTGTTTTAATGGTGTCAAGTGTTGTGTCATTTGGGAAGTTGTTTCTAGAGGCTTAGGAGGGTGTGATTGTGTGGGGGTTGGTTATGTGTGCATCATGTGAGTTGAATGAAATACATTCTCGAAATATTGTCTTCTATTCATGTTAGTATGATACATGTACAAGATGGATAATGCCTTGCTCAGTGTACCTATTCAAGTGGTTATGCTGACTATGCAAGATGGATAATGCCTTTCTCAGTGTACTTATTCATGTGGTTATGATGACTATGCAAGATGGATAATTCCTTTCTCAATGTACCTATTCATGTGGTTATGATGACTATGCAAGATGGATAATTCCTTGCTCTGTGTGATGAAATGATGTGCATTTTGTGTTGTAAATGCATCATGATGAGAATGTGATAGTTCGTGCTTGGTTTATGTTTTGGGACAAGGATATAAGAATTGGTCCCTGTGATTATGTTTTATATGCAAGAAGGTAAATGTCGTGCATTGTATATGTTACTTGTCATTGTGATGGTAATTGTCTTGCTTCATGGATAGGGTCTTCTAGATGCAAGTAGGGGAGGGGCTTTCAATGTGGGGTCGGTGCCTAAAGTGGCTGCCAGGATAACCCATTGGAAGTTTTTAATCCAGTGATAACTTAATAATAAATTTAGAGGGTCAGGTAGTTTCTACACTAAATACGATAATTGGATGCCTCACCCATGCCTATAGTGCTCATTCAGGCTAAGGATGGGATGAGAAGGTCGTGGTTGGCAAGATCAACCTCCTTGTGCTCACGAAAGGAATGTTGGTTCTGCATGTGTCACCTTATGGGGTCAGTGTCTAGTGAGAGTGGTGCAGGAGCACCTACCTGACAGCTGGCCTTCATGAGGCAGTTAGTAGTTTTAGGTCTTGTTTATGTTTCCAAGAAGGTCTGTTAAGACCAATTGCATGTAATAAGGTCATGCTGATCATGATAAGATCATGCTGACCAGGCTTTTGCTATTTTTAGTTAGTTGGTTATAACAGCTGTCATGCTGTAGGGTCCGGTTGGATCTCCCAGCCGCCTGGAGAGTTCCCAGCCACTTGGAGTCGGGTCAGTAGTACTCGTAGGAAAATCTATTTAAGCAGGCAGATCGGTTGATTGTAGATATCATCAATCGGCAGTATAGTGTTGCATTAAGCAGAGGAGTTCGAGTGTGCTGTGTGAGAAGCAGTATATTGTATTGCATCTTTGTAATCAATAAAGATCCTGTTTCATTTTCTGTTTGATCTCCTTTGTGTAATCGATCTGCTGGTTTGGGTGGTTTCATGGATTCACTGATCCATTCCACCGGTTGACTCATCTGATCGGTGGAATGGTAATGTACAGTAGGTTAGATTGTAGTTTGTTTGTTTACATGCAGGTGTGCAGGATCGCGGCTGAACGATGTTGAAGACCCTAGCATGGGCATGTGCTAGGTCGAGTTGATAAGTTCGAGTTGGAAGATCACCCTGAGGTTGGATCGGGTCGTCCCTGGAGGATCGGCGAAGTGAAATTTCGCTAAGTGAAGAAGTTCGTCAAAACGGCATCATCAGGATATCTTGGTGAATATCCTGCAGTCAGTTCGGGTATCGTCATCCGGATAAGTGGAGGAGATCGGCATGATGTTTTCGAGTGCATGAAGTGCAAGTGCGTCGGGGTGATCATCATCAGGAGGGCCGAGGAGGAGCGTATCGGCATCAGGTTGAAGATCGGGTTGATCAAGTTGATCGCGGGCTGAAAAAGACTAAGTTTGGCCAACAGCAGGATATGACGTCATCATCATCATGATATACGTCATCAGGACATTTCGGAGCGGCAGGATATTGAGAAGTTGCGGGTGACGTCATCGTCATCAGGATCTGCGTCATCAGGATATCGGGTGACGCAAGCATCGAGAGGAAAGGTGCGAGGAGTTAAGGTTTTGTCATCATCAGGATAAATGGGAAGAACCGGATGTTCGTTATCCTGTTGAATATCATGATGTTGAATATCATGATGCTAAAGGAAGAGAAGACGGAAGTTGTCGCTGAAGTGAACAGTGGACGTCAGGAGGAGGTTCGCGCTGGTCGAACATGATGATGCTGCCGAACATGATGATGCTGCCGATAATCAAGTAAGGTGATGCTGTTGACAGGCGAAAGTGCGAAGACTTGTCTGCAGGAGGATATCGGTCGGCAGGCGAAATATGATGATGATGCTGATAGTGAAGTCAAATATGATGATGATGAGGATGAATATGATGATGATGATGGGCTGCAGACATCCATGCTGTATGCGAAGGTTATAGTGTGGATGCCTCTGCATCAGAGAGACTGCCATGATAACCATAGTTGGGGGCCAGTGTCTGAACAACCAGGATAACCCGTGGATGGGGGCCGACATCCAATGAGAGACTACCAGGATAACCCATGTTAGGACCATACGAAGACACTCTTCCCTACTATAGCCTGACATTCCCTAAGTGTGTTTTCCTCTTTTATTGTGTGATTGCCTCTGGAAGTGATGTTTGAGTTACTTGTGTTGTTCATATTGACCCGTGTTGTATTGGAGTCATGTGTAGTCCTTGCACCTATTAGTCTACTATCTTTCTTGATTGTTTTCTTAGTGGGACCTTATTGTTATCTCTTAGCACGGGGGGTGGACCTTAGGGTTCCACATGGCTGGGTGGTTGTGCTTTTATCTCCATTGGTTTCTCTTGATGTTGTTTGTGGATGAGAAGGATGTACCTTGTATGACAGATTTCATATCTTGCTCTAGCTTGAGGAGACTGATACTTATGATCATGTTTTAGTCTTGTATATTAGTTGAATCATGTACTATTATCTTGATGTATGTACTCCAATGTAATCTGGATAGCGATATTGTAAACAATGTAATGTTATACTCTCTTGTAAAAGAACTTATTTATGTACTTGTGATCCTATGTGCAGGATCTTGATGCTTATTTATCTGATGATATAATAAGGAATTGTATGTGTTTATTTGTCTGATTCAATTATAATTAGAATGAACTATGTTTGTTAGTTAATTCATAATGATGGTTAGATCTTGTTTTAGTTCATTAGTAATGTAGCCATGGAACCTTAGAGGATAAAGCTTAATTTAAATGTTATGAATAAATATATGATTGTTGTTATTTCTTTTGTTTAAAAAAAAAAATATTTGACCTTTTTGTAAGCTTAGTTGTGTTATCCTCTGGGTTCCTTGGTGGAGCATTACAAGGAGACTCAGAATTAGTAGTGAAACAAATCAAGGAGAAAGCAATAGAAAAGAATGTAAGAATGAGATCATATCATCACAGAATTTGGGATCTAATAGATGCCTTTGATGCTTTCAATATTGAGGTTGTCCCCAGAACTGAAAATACAGAAGCAGACATAATGGCACAAATTGGTTCTCAATTTAACCCAGCAAGTGACCTACTTGTTAATAGTGAATCAGTTAAAGTCATAGTGAGGCCAACAATCCTGGACAATGACCAGAATTGGCAAGTTTTTGATAATGATCTTCAAGTACTCTTGTTTCTGCAACAGGCAGGAGAGTTTGTTGATCAGTTACAACCCAAGATTGAAGAAGCTTATGGTGATCAAATCATTCAACTGAAGTCAAATAATCTCCCAAAAGGACTGATCACTCTAGAGAATCTATTTGACCCTAAAGATGTAAGCCTAGACAAAAGAAAGTTTAAGGCAAGTAAAGATGATTATCCTAAAATTTAGGTTAGCGAAGGAAGAAAGTTAAAGATAGGCAATGCTACTACCCAAGAGGAAAAGGACAAGCTGATATCTTTGTGTAACAAGTATGATAGGGTGATTGCTTGGACCTATGAAGATCTTCATGGCTATAATAGAGACATCATCCAACATACCATAGAGCTTATTGAGGGATCAAAACCAGTCTGACAAAAGCAAAGATGAGTAAATCCTAGAATTGAGCCAGTAATGGTAGATGAACTACAAAAGCTTCTAGAATCAAAGATTATTTTTCCAATTAAGCATTCAACCTGGGTGTCTAATTTAGTACCTGTAAGGAAAAAGAATGGTGACATAAGACTTTGTGTGGATTTCAGAGACATGAACAAAGCATCATTAAAAGATCACTACCCTCTACCTTCTATGGAACAGATTCTACAAACTGTGGCTAGATCAGAGAGATTTTCTTTGCTTGATGGTTTCTCAGGATACAATTAGATTTGGTTGGTAGATGAAGACCAACATAAAACAACATTCACTACAAAGTGGGGAACATTTGCATATGCTAAGATGCCCTTTGGTCTTTCAAATGTTGGAGCCACCTTCCAGTGTGCCATTGATATAGCATTTGGGGAACTTATTAATAAGATTATTTTAATTTATCTGGATGACCTGACTATATTTACCAAGGAAGTCAAAGATCATTTTGAGCACTTAGAAACTATTTTCTAGAAATGTCAAAAATTTGGAATCTCCCTAAATCCTAAGAAGTGTATCTTTGCTGACCCTTAGGGGAAACTTTTGGGACACATAGTTTCAAAAGAAGGGATTTCCATTGATCCAAAGAGAGTCATAGCCATAATGAATCTATCTTTGCTAGTGAACAAGAAGGTAGCTCAGTTCTTTTGGGGGAAAATTAATTTTGTCAACTGCTTTATATCTAATTTTGCAGGGCTAGTTAGGCCCATTACTCTGTTGTTGAAGAAAGATTTAGTTTTCAAATGGACTACAGAAGGGAGACATGCTTTTGAAGAAATTAAGAAAGCTATTTCAACTGCGTCATGCTGAGAAACCCAGATTTTTCTCAATCTTTTATAATGTATGTGTATGGAGGAGAACATAGTGTTGCATCTGTTCTAACTCAGAAAGATGACCAAGAAGAAGGTGAACATCCAATAGCATTCTTCTCCAAAACATTAAGAGAATATGAATCAAGGTACAATTTTGTTGAAAAACAAGCATATGCTATGGTAAAAGCCCTTAAGAAATTTAGACATTTAATAACAGGAAACAAAATTATGATATTAGTAGCCCACCCCAGCATAAGAGAATACATAATGGAAGGTGAAATCACTGAAAAAAGGGCCAATTGGATAACTAAGATTTTAGAGTATGATGTGGAGGTAAGGCCTACCAAATTGGTTAGAGGCAAAGGACTGTGTTAGTATATGACCCAAGACATAGAGGAATCAATGCCTGAAGAGGCAGAAATTGAAAAAATTGAGACTCCAAGAGATGGACCAAGACTCTTGGGTCAGAGACATAATACAGTTTATGATAACTGGTGTGTTCCCAAAGGAACTCTCTCTTGATAAGACAAGGTACTATAGGCAGCAAGGAGTTCATTTTGTATTAATTGATCATGTTTTATTTAGAAAGAACATTGATGTAATACTTTTAAGATGTGTAGAAAAAGATGAGGTCCAAAAAGTATTACATGAGTTTCATCATGGAACTTCAAGGGGGCACTTTTTAGCAAAGACTACTGCAATTAAAGTGACACAAGCTGGCTATTTTTGGCCTAGACTATTTGCAGGTTGTTATCAGATGGTCAAAGAATGTCAAACTTACCTATTCTATACTGGGAAGATAAGAAATGCAACATTGCCTCTGAGCCCCATAATAGTGGATGAACCCTTTGCTCAATGGGGTCTAGATTTTATTGGCATGCTTAAGCCAATATCAAGTATGGGACACAAGTGGATTCTTACTGCAACAGATTACTTTACAAGATGGAGTGAAGCAGTACTACTTAAGGAAGCTACTGAAAAGGTGATCTTGGAATTCTTAGAAGGGATAACTACTTGGTTTGGCCCTCCTCGCACTATCCTATCAGATAATGCTAAAGCATTTTTGGGGACTAAATTGTCTGAGTTTGCCTTAAAGAATGGGATGTATCTAAAAACCTCTTCTAATTATTATCCACAGGGTAATGGATTGGTAGAGTCTACAAACAAGAACCTGATTACACTCATAAAAAGAATGGGAGCTAACCATCAAAGAGAGTGGCATAGGTCACTTAACACAACACTATGGGTTGATAGGATCACCCTAAAGCAAGTGACTAAAATGTCTCCCTATGAGTTAGTCTATGGCAAACATGCAGTGATACCACTGAGTATAGAAATTCCTGCCTTACAGTTGCTAAAACAGTTTGAAAATTGAGGAAAATGGTTCCATGATAGTCAGACTTGCTGAATTGCTGGAAGTACAAGAAAAGAGAGAAAAGGCACATGAATCAATTATGAAACACCAACAGATGGTTAAAAATTGATGTGACAAGAAATCTTCCAATCTAAATTTTGAAGTTGGGTCTCTGGTGTTAAAATGGGATGAGAAAGCTGCTAAGCCAGGCCCACATAGTAAATTTGAAGCACTATGGACATGACCTTTTAAGATCTGTTCTTGTAAGCAACAAAACACATTTGAGTTAGAAACTATGGACGGAGAACCAGAAGAGATTTTGGTGAATGGGATCTTCCTGAAACACTTTACCTAAGTCTGAGACTCAATATGTATCATAGTTAGTTAGTTGCTTTTAAATTCATTTCCCACTTCTTCTTGCTTTCCCATTTTTTCCCTTTTAATAAATGTTCTGAGAACATGTGTCAGCAGTGCAAAGGTTCCTTCTCATTGGTAGTTGCATTTATTGAAGTTCTTCAACATTCCCTTTATTTCAAGAAGTACCTGTCTTTTCAAAAGATCACCACTCTTAGTACAGATCTGACACTCCATCCAATATGGATTTCAAAAGATACACTAACTATCTCTCAGCATTAATGCCATTAATATGGTGCAGGAGCACCTTGACTTCCATAAGAGTTTGATTAAAATGATCCAATATTGTAATGATTCATCATTGTATAATGTTAATCAAGTCATTGTTATGTATTAGAGGTCACTAGGAAGTTCAAATATGTAAAATATTGCAAACCATGTAAAGGTTGTCAATGTAAAGTTAGAAAAAAGATGAAGAATGAGGGAAGGTGAAGAGTCATTTGGCTCTTGGTTCATTCCAAGTAGTTGGAAACTGAAAGGTCATTTGTAATACCTTTAAAAAGGCCTTGTATACCTTTGAAAACTTGGAGGTGATTGAAGATTGAGAATGGAATGGTAAAAAGCAATGTTTTCTGTATTATACTTCAAAAATTTGTTGTTTTTTTGCATTGTACAGCCCAGTAAGGGTAGGAGGACATTTATTTTTGATTTCAAATGAAATTATATCCAATCACCCTCCCTTTCCTTTTTGTCTCATCAAATTTGGTGCAATATTGAGGAAGTTATGACCGTTTTAGTGACTGCAATTTCTAGAATTCTCCTATAACAGTCCTGTTGCAGCGTTTGGTATGGTTTTGTATAGATATATATAGGGGCAAGCCATATATGGTTGGAAATATTCTTGAGTCTAATTTTCATTTCTTTTTTTTGCATCAAATTTTATTAAGATTTGAATAAGTTATGGCATTTTTATTGAGGGTAGGTCTACAGAGTTTAATTTTCTGAAAATATAGTCTAAAAATATGCATGGTACAGCCTAGTACAGCCTCACATTGATGTATATAATAGATGAATGGATAGATATGTGTTTCTAGTTTACAATTCTTTTTGTTTGGTATAATTGCATTAAGTTTTGTGAGAGATATTGCAATTTTGGTGAGGGCAGGTCTGAACGCTGCCTAGGGTTTGTAGTTTTGGGAAAAGAGTCATAACTTTCTCTCCTACCATTGGATCTTCATGCAAATTGGAGGGAAAATATGTATTAATGTTCTCTTCAACCTGACCAAAGCAATTGGATTAGTTCTTTGATTTATTAATGTTATTGAGGATAGTTTTGGTCCTCCTACCTCTGCATCATATTGGTATCAGAGCTGGCGAAAGATTTGGGTGGTGTGTATTTTTTTTTTCCTGTCACTGAGAAGGTAGGTGAAGAGCGAGAAGATCTTGATTGTGTAGATAGATTACTGAGGGAGGCAATCTACACCTTTTGGATTTTGTGTTGCTGAGTTGTTTGGTTGCATGTGCTTGTTCCATCTAGCTGCAAGAAGGATGTTTTCTGAGGTTGTGTGTGTTGGCAGACAAGATGAGGTCTATCATGACCATTCTCCAATAGAGATTTGGCTAGAGAAGGATGCAGAGAGAAACTACTAATGAGAGAGTGGTAGGTGCATCACCAGGATCTGCTGTTGGGTGAGATGAATGGTTTGGTGAGTTGGTTTGTTGTGAAGCAGTGAGAGAGATGGATACCTGTAGAAGCACTTGATGTTGCAGCCTGAAGAATACTCCACTGATGGGAGTAGAAGGAGCCTGAGGATGCTCTGTGAAGATGGTAGTTTGTTTTGTTGGTTGGTTGGTCACCTTTCTTGATGTGAATATTTAGAAGATTGTAGCTGAGAAGATTGAAGATTGAAGACAGAGGAAAGAGACTTTTGTTGCATATACATTTCCAAGGGACTTGGAAATCTTTGTTGGTTGGTTGTATGGTGCAGGAGCACCTTGACTTCCTTAGGAGTTTGATTAAAATGATCCAATATTGTAATGATTCATCATTGTATAAGGTTAATCAAGTCATTGTTATGTATTAGAGGTCACTAGGAAGTTCAAATATGCAAAATATTGCAAACCATGTAAAGGTTGTCAATGTAAAGTTGGAAAAAAGATGAAGAATGAGGGAAGGTGAAGAGTCATTTGGCTCTTGGTTCATTCCAAGTAGTTGGAAACTGAAAGGTCATTTGTAATACCTTTAAAAAGGCCTTGTATACCTTTGAAAACTTGGAGGTGATTGAAGATTGAGAATGGAATGGTAAAAAGCAATGTTTTCTGTATTATACTTCAAAAATTTGTTGTTTTCTTGCATTGTACAGCATAGTAAGGGTAGGAGGACATTTATTTTTGATTTCAAATGAAATTATATCCAATCACCCTCCCTTTCCTTTTTGTCTCATCGAATTTGGTGCAATATTGAGGAAGTTATGACCGTTTTAGTGACTGCAATTTCTAGAATTCTCCTATAACAGTCCTGTTTCAGCGTTTGGTACGGTTTTGTACAGATATATATAGGGGCAAGCCATATATGGTTGGAAATATTCTTGAGTCTAATTTCCATTTCTTTTTGTTTCATCAAATTTTATTAAGATTTGAATAAGTTATGGCATTTTTATTGAGGGTAGGTCTACAGAGTTTAATTTTCTAAAAATATAATTTAAAAATATGTATGGTACAGCCTAGCATGGCCTCACATTGATGTATATAATAGATGACTTGACATATATGTGTTTCTAGTTTACAATTCTTTTGGTTTGGTATAATTTCATTAAGTTTTGTGAGAGATTTTGCAATTTTGGTGAGGGCAGGTCTGAATGCTGTCTAGGGTTTGTAGTTTTGGGAAAAGAGTCATAACTTTCTCTCCTACTATTGGATCTTCATGAAAATTGGAAGGAAAATATGTATTAATGTTCTCTTTAACCTGACCAAAGCAATTGGATTAGTTCTTTGATTTTTTAATGTTATTGAGGATAGTTTTGGTCCTCCTACCTCTGCATCATAATAGGACAAGATGTGTCATTTATTGTTTCATGATGCCCCACTAAGCTAAGTTTTAATCCCTTTGAGAGTTGCATTTGTTATTATCATTTTGTATTCCTAAGTTGTTGTTGCATCTAGGCTCTGCTCCCTATAAGTATTCAAGCTAAGTGCAGTTTTCCTTTGTAATCCTTTCAATTTTCTATGCCAAAGATTCTAAGTTGCAGTAGACATAGAGATGTCAAAAACACAATCATCACAGGAGGGGTTGGGGATTTTTTAGCACACTAACAAGATGATGAATAGAAAATCCTATGCTTTTGTACCTGCACAGCCAAGGAAGAATTATTTGAGGACAAGGGTCCTGGAAATAGGGGTAAGTGTTGACCCAACCCAGGTAAAGGATTATGCTGATGGCATTTTCAATACACACATGTAGAAGAATACTAAGTCTCTGGGAGGGAGCTCACTAGAGATGCCTCATCCATGTAGGAAAGGGTCAATGGGAAAATTTTGGGATGAGAATATGGATGTCTCAATTGGCATAATTTCTAGTTCCAAATGTGCACCCATGTCCTGAGTTGGTTGATTTGTGTGTGGAGTTATATCACCCACCATCACATTCTATTCAGCATGGCCCATTCATGGTTCAAATTACCCCTAAGGCAATTAGGGATATGTTGGCTTTGCAATACAATAGAACAACTACATTTCCAACTATTTCAAAGTTGTAGGGCACATGGACAAATCTCCATAGTACACTGAAGTTCCTGAATACTGAGATGTGTTTGGTTGAGGAAAATACCCAGATGCCTGCATTACCCACTCGTCATGTCCAATTCAACTCTGACATTCAATAAGCCCTTGCCATGTTGGCCTTCATCTTTGGTCAAAATGAAGATTCTATAGTTCATGATTAGCAACTCGCAGTCATTTTCAGATTGAAGACTGTGGATAAGTCCCAGGAGTACCAGTTGGAATTTTTAGAGCAGATTGCAGCAGCCATGATTGACCAACTTACAAATTTCCAACAGAAATGAGTTTTCAGGTATTCCACATATCCATTTCACTTGATGTTGTATCAAAATTTTAGTCTCTTCAAATAATATATGCCCCTGAATATGTATGACCCTAAGTCTGATGGTAGCAGAACCCTTCATGTGTTTGAATGGACTCATGTGTTGTCTGATACATCAGATCCCTATGATTTTTCAAAATTCTTTGTCGCTCCTGCTTTTAGCCATTTAAGTACTGACCCTATAGAACATAGGATGACATAGAGCATCAGAGGTTTTCTAACCAATCACCCAATCTCTTGTGATTATTTATTTGGGAATCATACTACTATAATTAGAGTCCATGGTTTTAGTGGAGAACCTATTTTATTGGCCAAAGTCTTGAACCCTAGGGTCACATTTTTAGAAGTAGCTCCTCAAGTGTCTGTGATTGATAATGATATTGGTCACAAGAAGAGAAAAAATAAAATGTATGATGTCCTTTGGACAAGGGATAAAGTGACTATTGAGATTAGAGGGACTAAGAATCTCTTACTGAGAAAATTGGTAGCTTATGGTTTCCTAATTGTGGAAGATAAGTGGAGATATGATCCAGATAGTTTCTTAGCTTCTTGGATACTCCACAACAAAGTATCTGCAAAGGTTGTTCATGAGGGGCAGCCATTTTGGGATGACATAAGATCTCTGAAGGAGGATGACACAGCTTTCTATGTAGAATTAAGTGATTTTCCATATGAGGGACCTAGGTCTTGGGAAACTTTCTATGTGAAGGACAAGGAATATGACCCTAAAATAAAAATGAACCAGGGTTTGAGAAAAACATTGAAGAGTGAAGACTGGAGTACAGAGAAGATTGAAGCCTATTCGAAATATAGGCAAGAGATATCTAAATTGACCCACACCTTTGGAAATGTAGAGACAGGTGAGACATGGGAGCCAATTTGGGATGAATGACATCCAAGCCCATTCTCAAGCCTAGATACAAACAAAGTTCCAAGAGGGTCTCAGGAAGCAAGGGAAGAAACAAAGGAGGCTCAAGAAATTTATAAAATAGGTCAAGCATCATCTGCTGATCCTAAAACTCCATGGCCTCATTCTCTTAGGACCCTTTAGAAATAGAAGGGAATTGTATCATCACTGTCTCTCAGGACCCATGTAGCTTCGGCATCTATGGATTCCAGAGCGGCACTTGTGCAACAACCAATCCTACTTGATGTCAAAGAAGAAGATCCTGAAGAGGCATCTGGTAGGCCTTGAAATATAAGGAGGTTAATTTTTCCTGAGGAAGAAGAGGAAGAAGCATCCATACCCCAACAATAGCAAGCTCTAGTCATTTCATTTGTAGCTCAAGTAAGTACTTCTCTTTTCTCTCTTGTATCTATTTCTTCTTATTTAGGAGTGGCATCCCCAAGCACCCAAGTTTACATGTCTCCTGCCACTTTTGTTGTGCCTTCACAAACTTTTACTCCATCTACCAGTGCACCGACCATGTCTTCACAGGCCATAACCTTGCCATTGTTTTCCCCATTTATGCCCAAGAGCGCCTCACCCCAAATTGACCCTAGTCAGCAGATATTTTCTATTCCTTATGGCTTGCCTCACGGTCATCCTTTCACTGGAGGTTATATTGCATCTCCTCCCACTTTCCAAGCTCAAGCAGATACAACAAGAAAGGCTAGAGAGGCCAGAATGGAAAAGAAAAGGAAGAAAGAAAATAAAAGACCTACTGTGGCTCATATGAAGTCACTATTTGACCCCATCCAACAGTCTTTGACTGTGACGCATCTATCTCCCAATGTTGTTAAACCAAATGAATAGATGCAGCCACAGAATTATGTAATGAACACAGTGGCTATGGACATGTCTTAGTTTAGGCCACAAGACTGGGTGGAATTAATGAATGAAACTACTATAGCAATTGCCACAGACTACCTGAAAGTGTTTAAAATGCTCTAGAAAGTTGAGGCTGATTTAGCACAAGAAAAGGTTATTACCAGCAATTTAACGTGGGAGATACAATCCAAGATAAATGAAATTGATTCATTGAATAAACAGTTGTAGACCTTTGTTTCCATACAAATTCATTAGACTACATAGTCTTAGGTTGTATCTTTAAAGACTGAGTTAGCACCGGAGAAAGTTGTTGTTGCTACATTAAGGTAGGAGAAGGCCACTGCAGAGAATAAATATCAAGATAAGTTGCAAGAAGCAACACGGTTGCAATAAATGCTATTGAAGGAACAAAATACAAATAGTGCAGCTCAAGCATAGTTCATGGCTAAGAAACAGAAAACAAAGTAGCTAACAATTGAGTTAGCAAATAGACCACAGAATGCAGGGGTCTTAAATCTAGTTAAGGAGTTATATGTTTCAGTATGGAAAAGAATCTCTGAGGAGATTATTCATCTCAAGCCATCTCTGACCTTTCTATTGAATGCTCAACAATTGTGCGAAAAAGTGGAGTCTTTTGTACAGGCCACTTTATCTATTGTTTCATTAAGAGTTTATGATTCTCAGCTTCTTTTGTAGAAGTTATATGATACAATTGATGAAACATTATTTACAACTGGTATCAATGATAGGATGATTGTTGCTAAGAAAGTAAATGAAGTTCTGAGCTGCAATACTGCTGCAATGAATTGTAAGGAGCTACTAGACATTGTGAAGGAAGGGGTCAGGAACATGAAGAAGCATATTGAAGTTTGGTGCAATTAGGACTACCTTCACCTTTCCCAGATAATAATATAGTGTTAATGATAGATGAAATAAAGACTCTGCTTTTAACCAAATAGAATGATCAGACTATTTTCTAGGGTCTGAGTGATTCATCTACTATGGGAGAGGTTGAAGCTATGTTGGTACTAATGGCTCAACTGGAGTTTCAATTGAAACCTATGGTCCAAATTTTACAATCATTTTCTCATAAGGATATTATCAATCTAGATTTTTCTTTTCAGGATTTGTAGAGTAGACAAGGGCTATTAGATTCAGAGTGGTATGTGTATTAGATTGCATTGCAGAATTTATGATTGAAGTTTTTGACTGTAGCAGTTCCTTTTTGTTTCCTTTTTGGGGTTCTTTCTAAGCAGGCTCAGAAGTCCTGGTGATCGTCAAGAACTGTAGAACTTAAAACACTCTACATTCTATTAATAGTTATAGTGTATGTTTTAGTGGCTTTTATATATATGTGGCTATGTTTTTCTATGTGTCCATGTGTCCCTATGCCTGGATGGCGCCATGTGTCGAAGCAATAGCTAATAGTAGTGGTATTAAGTTTCCAGTGGACGCTATCGTGTGTTGCTTGTTCCTTTCAGTTGAAGCAGCAGAGTGTGCCACGTGGCTATAGCGATTTTCTTTTATTAAGTCTCATAGTTGCTGCAGATAGTGCCATGTGTTGATACCCAGAGACAGTTTCTTTAAGTTTCTTTTGTGCCGCTTGCTAGCGGGTGGCGCCGCGTGTCTTTTAAGTTTTCTTTTAGACGCTGCCACATGTATCTTCTTTTTGTTTAAGACTTATAGTACTGGCGGATATATGGTGGGCCACAATTTTACTGACACAATTTCTTGATCCCTAGAGCCCTCTAATTACTACCAGAAGTGTTGACTGATAGCGGTGTTGGAACTCTGCATTGTATTAAGGAGGCTTTGAAGGTGTGTACTTCTGTCTGCATCTCCAGAGATGTGCTTATGAATCTTGTCCAGCTCCGGAGATGATTCACCTTCAGTCCTCTTATTTCAAAATCTCTCCAATCATATTGAAAAACATCAAAGACTATTGTGGGATCCTTTATGTCAGCTCTGGAGACTATTAGGACCATCTCCAGAGATGCTTAAAATTGCCTTTGCCCAAACATCTGCACCAGTAGATTCAAAAAGGGAATTTCTGCATATTTCCATTAAATTGTTGCACATTAGTCCTTCAATAAAAAATCATGACTTTTGGTAATTCATCTCTCATTAATATAATTAGAACAAATCTTATCAGTCTACTTTGGTGTAATTATTAGGACACTGGACTAAGAAGGGTAGAAAAGAGAGGTAAAAAGGTGTATTATTATGGGTGCTACATGGATCTCATCACAGGTCCCCTCAATTGATGAATAGTGAATCTATCTTTCAAGTTGCTTCCATAAGGTTGCAACTGAAAGCACCCCTCTAAGATGACTAGCCAAGACTCAACCTCCACCCCATTGGTGGCTTCGGATAAAGTAGGGGGTTGTAACCTAAGTAGCTCTCAAATCTGATCACCAGTGCCTCGGGAAACCCTTGGTGCTATTTTTATTTCTCTCTGTGGCTAAGTGGGTTAGAGCGAGGGAATGTGAGGTGGCTCATCCTCGACCTCCTTTATAATCACCTCTCATAGATGTGGCATATGCGAGGGACAATTGCTCCATTCATAGAACCCTAGTATGTGCTCACTGACCCTGGGTTGATCCCCTTGAGGTCTCCCTGCAACTAGAGGTAGTCTAGCCTCAAGCACCCCCATTAGGCCCTAGAAGGCCTGAAGAATCTGGGGTCCATAGTTATGTCCCCTATCCTCATTAATACTCTCGGAATGATGGGACTCAGTTGGTCTCTTTGATGGTCGTGCTCCACTTGAAGCTCTGCAGGGAGAGTCAGCTCTCCCCTCTCTATGCAACATCTTAGAGACAAGGTGAATTTTATGTTAAATAATGAATGACTAAACAATTTGTTCCTAGAGCTCCCAGACTTGAGAACTTGGGCTCTGATACCTAATGTGACGCCTCAAGCTTACAACATTAAAGTGCAACAAAGAACAATGTTTTTTGAAACTACTTTTATTTTAAAAGTGAAGTGATTAACCCTCACAAGACTCATAACCCATCTTGACTTGTCTAACTCTATGCATAGACCTAGGAAGGAATTTATATATACATAATGAAAATAGGAATTTCACTTGAAATCCTAACCATGTGACATAGGAACCCTTCGATGACCCTAAATGGGGTAAAACTATATTTTAATACCGTGGTTAGGTGAGTGCATAAAATGAACTTAGAAGTAGGTATTGAAAGTGTATAATTAAGTCAAAATTTGTTTAGTACCCTAGCAAACAAATTGGAGCTATTTAATATTATAATGATATGATTTCATGGAGGGGTCACTCCCAAAGATATGTTCTGGCAATTCTGCTTCTAAATGGAATTAAAAATAAAAAACTAGCATTTGGCGTGGGTAACCAACCCTAAAAAGAAAATGTAACCCTAATTTTGCCCTAAGTTTACTTGCTATAATTTGATCTCTTCTTTTTTTTTTCTCATGGCGAATAGAAAACTCATGATGACGACTAGGAATAGGCGTCCATTTAGGAATTTTTTTTTTACTCTACTCTTTTCCCTTTTTCTGCATCATGGTAATAGGTAGCTCACTCTATCATGTTGGTATTCTATTTTATTTGGTTGGCAGAGAAAAAATGGTAAAAAGACACTAACTCTCCTTCCAAACCTTCTTTTTTTATTTGGAAACACTATTATGGGTGTCTTAGAGACCAATGTTATATGGCATGTTGCAACTCACTTAGTTTTTTTATCCTATGATGTAATGGGTAGGCAACGGTGGTATGAGAAGAGTGTTGGAGTGCTACAAGGACAACTACAGAGGAGATAAGGGTTTGGCTCAGATTTAAGTATGATATTCTGAACATACACCAAATGTTATGCTTAGTTCCTACAACTAAAATAATGACCTTTTCCATTATGTACTAAGATTTATTCTATACAATATCTAAGTAATGCAAGAAATAGATACTTTTCATGAGTATACAAATTCTTTTTGAAAGAATCCTACTTTGATGTTTATGCATTTAGAATTTACTCTTAAGGATTTAGAGCATACTTTTCCATAAAGAAAGATCAATCATCTACATCTTTAAAATATAAATGCTATACATAGAAATAAAACTATAATCATTCAAGAAGTTGGACACATTTTGTTTCCTTCTTTTCTTTTAAAACTTACACAAGTTCCATAGCAATAAAATAGGTTTGTTTGTTTAGGTCTTACAAGCTTTCTTAGAATATAAAAGAGTTTGCATTTATAAATTTTACATAAGCATACAAATAAAACTTAGAAAACTAGAACTCTCTCCCTTTTAACCCATTATGCAAGAACCTGGCTAGAGATGTTTCTTTCTCTTTCTTTTTTTACACACATTCCTACAAGATTGTAATTTTCTGGCAACTGCAATAATGGTCTTTTATTCTTCCTCAACCTGTAGGGTCCTAAAACATGACAAGATAAACATCCCAAGGAAATCTTCTGATTTAGCAAGTGGGAGCTCACCTCCTAGCCTAGTACAATAGCTGCCCACCCCTGAGCTAGGGGAAGCATAGGGAGACCTAGGTATAACTACACACCCATTCACTTGACCCAAATAAAACACACTTATAGAATTCACAAAACAACAGAGTACATAAAATCTCACCACACTCACTGGATGATCAAACATACACAACCACAAGAAGGTTTTGTTCAAAAACCTTCACAAAGGGATTAAAAAAAGAGAGCATCTTGTAGCACAAATTAGCCTTAGATAGAATTTCTCTTATCATGGGTACTCATACGCTTCATTTTTTTTTCTTTGTTGGGTACTCTTACCCATTGAATTTAATGCTCTTTTCTTTCTTTGTTTCCTGGATACTCTTACCCTTTCAAAATTTAGAAATAATTTGGATTGTGTACTCTCACCCATTCAATGTTCAAATTCAGAAATAATACATTGGGTACTCTTACCCATTCATTGTTCAAATTCAGAAATAATAGCATTGGGTACTCTTACCCATTTTAAATTCCCACAGGACCTCTTCTATTCTACCCCCACACACATAAATTACAACAGCAAGACAATCCAATTTAGACCATTTAACATTGTGTCAAACAATAATTTCCAACAACACTTAACACACCACACAACATGATTTTTAAATGTAATAGTAATAGTAGAAACACAGTTTGACTTATAAGTTTAAGGCAATTGGATATTATGCCCTACCTAGAATTCACTGTAGAATTGTTTAGCTCCACAAATATCTCCTATTCCTCCAGTTTGTTGTGTTTATTTTCCTTCTCCTAATTCTTTCTTTTCTTTCCTTTTGCAGAGCAGTGTAAAAACAAAAAAACAACCCCCTCCCTCTCTTTTACCTCTCTCTTTTACCATCAGTTCACATCTGTGCTTAAAGGCAGCATGTGTCTCTGCAAGTGGACAACATGTTGTCACCTTAGGTGGACAACATGTGTCTTTACCAAAGCCCTAGTTTAACAATTTAAAAAATGAATTCCCATCCATAATAAAAATGCTAATAGAAAGGTGCTCAGATTTTATTTTTTCTTAATCTTATTATTTTTTTTGAGGGGTCCACCTAGGTCTCGGATGAGATTTAATTTTTTCTAACAATAAGGCACAAGTTTAGAATTATCATCAAGTTTGGTGAACTATTTAGACTCCCCTCCACAACAAGACACCTCACAACACTTTTACAACATATAAGTCAACACATAACGAATCACATGAAATCAAATGTCCCAATACAATAGTTCAATTTTGCACAACAATGTCACATTCCCCCATTACAAGATACTTTTAATAAGACACTTTCACATGACACACTTTTCACAACACATAGACATGACTAACAATGGGCCTAATGTTGACTTTGGCATAATGATTGTCATTGATGTCAAAAGTAGCAAAGAGTTTGTGATGCTATAATGTTGATAAGTCCTTGATGCTATCATGTTGATAAGGTGTTGTAGGAAAGTGCTTGTGATGCTATGATATTGATGCTTGCTTATTCATGATAATGAGGTGTTTGATGCTAATGTTATGTTGATCCCTTAAAGACTTAGCAGGGTGGACAAGAAAGTACTTGCTTAGCAAGGTGAAAAGGAAAGTGCTTGGTTGATGCATTGAACTCTTGGAGAGATTAGTAAAGTTGTTGGTTTCATAGTGAGGGCTCTTGTTGAAATGATTGTACAGTTGATACCTTGTTTCATACTAAGGGTTTATGGTGATCTTCATTGCAAATCCTTCTCCTTATGTTAGTGAACATTAACATATTTTAGTGCTCTTTATTCCCATCTATATTCCTTGTATTAAGAGTTGCATTCAGTTGTTTCTCCTATATCTCAGAGCCCCTCTGATAAGTTGATGTCCCTATTGTGTTTTAAAGGTGACATGTAATGTTACAAGGAATCATTTTTATGTTTAGGATTTCATTGACTAAGCTCTTTAGGGAACAAAACCCTAAACAAAGCTCTTAAGGCACATTGTGTATAAACCTAGTCTAATTGTCTTAACTTTATTCTATTCCTTCGGTGAACTTTCAGTGCAGGTTAAAAACTACTTAAGTTAAGACTTAAGGGTAACATCCCCGTGGGGAGATTGTCCCCTTTACCTAGAAAGACTGGGAGACCCAGTAAAGGCTTATGAAATGGGCGCCCAATGATCAATCAAATGCTCTATTTAAATATCTTGAAGTCGTGAAGCGTTAAATCAATGGCTCACATTTAAATGAAGTTTAAACTATAATGGAACCTTGTTTTGATTAAATTTGATAGCCAACTCCTAATAGGGAGTTTTAACTGCTTTGCAACAGACTTTTCATCGAATTAGAGGGCTACAGAATTTAGTTTCTCTCTATTTGATAGATGGTTAGATGAGAATTGGGTGTGTGTGTTATACAGAGATAGACCTACCTGCCCATATGCAGATTATGAAGATTGATGAAGAAAAACTAAGGTTTTGAAAGAGTTAAACTTGAAGGATGATCTCAATGTATACAAGGAGGTGTAAGTGTAATTATCTCAGTATGTTATAGGTGTTTGTGTGATTCAATTTGTAGAAAAAGTTGAAGTGGTTTGTAGAGAATTTTGACATGTTTTGCAGGGGATATTGAAGTAATTTTTTATTATGTAATCATTGACAAGTGATGTTGTATGTATGTTGAAGAAGGTTAAGTCATTTGATGCATTGTAGATGTTAGGAAAAGTGTCTCAACCTTGCAACTTCAAAAGATTACTATTCTTCCTAGTTTTGGTCTTTTTGAATACCCTTTATCTTAGAAAATGGTTTAGAACCTTCAAAGTTTCCAAAGGAGCTTAAAATAGCGAGACTTGCTATTTTTAGTAAGTTCTTCATTTAACCTCAGGTTGACCTGATTTTCCCAGAAGGCACGTGGAACAGCTAAGTAAACATCTTGGGTGAGTTTCGACTCAACATCATATCTAGATTGTGAGATATTAAAGTTTCTATATTTTGAAACTATCGGAAAAGGTTTGAACTCAATTTTTTGGTATCAAAACTTCTCTAAATGTCCCAAAAATTGTTGTAACTAGAGAAGCATGTGACAAGGTGATAGAGCACTTGACGAGCTTTCTGAGACATAAAATAGTTTGTCAATCAGATACCTGGATCAAAAGTTATGGCCTCTAGAAGTTGGACCTTTTGTTTTAGGAAATGTAAAAATGTGTTGGACACATAAAAGAGATGTAAAGGGGAGAATTACATGTGTTGGTGTGTGGTTGGGCACATCACAAGCCATATTTGATTGGAGATAATTTGGGTGCCACTTTTGGGTGGTTTTAGCTCATAGTTTTGTAATTACCATTGGCGGTGTACTATATTGTATCTCCTATATATCAAGAACTTGAGATGGAGGTTGCATGTAAGAATCTTGTAGATGTCAAGTTATCTCCTAGATCTTTGGTTGGATATACTCGTATAAAAGCTTTCTCTGCAAGTATATTGTAATCTTTGTGATTTCTAAATAATATATTCGGCGGCTTTGGAGTGTGCAGTTTTTTTTACCTGAAAGGGTTTTCCCCATGTATATCTTGTGTTGTGAATTTTGTGTTTGCATTTGGAAGTTATTATTATCTTTCTATTAATGTGCATCTTAATCTATAACTGCAAAAGTAAAAATTCAGTGTAGGAAGCATTTTCTGCATACCTTACTTCCTTTCAGTTGGTATCAAAGCTTGATCACCTTTGGTTCTAGTTGTTGGGTAGAGGGTTTTTTGAGCCAATCTTCATTTGAGTCAGAGCTTGTGCAGAGGATTTTGAAATATTTGTCATAGGTAAGAGATGGCAAGCACATTTGGGAGGTTTGAGATAGAGAAGTTTAATGACAGTAATTTCGAGTTGTGGAAACTCAAAATGGAGGACATGCTTGTACATCAGGATTTATGGGAAGCCGTATCTGGTACAAAACCAATGGAAATGTCTCAAGAAGAATGGGATCTCAAAGATCGAAAAGCCAAGGGTTTGATAAGACTCTGTTTGGCTGATTTAGTGCTCCTGAATATCCATGAAGAGAAGATTGCAAAGGATCTTTGGAAGAAGCTTGGAGATGTTTATCAAGCTAAATCTCTAGTGAACAAGTTATTTTTGTGAAATAAATTGTATTCTCTAAGGATGGAAGATGGAGGATCTGTTGTTGATCACTTGAATACAATCAATATGCTTGTTGCCCAGTTGACTTCTGTTGGTGTGAAGATGGAGGAGGATCGATGTATGACATTACTATGTTCCTTACCAGATTCATGGGACCACCTTGTTATGGCCATTGGGAGTACCACTACCACCTTCAATATGGATGAAGTGGTTTCTTCGCTATTGTCTAAAGAGATGTAAAAAAAGTCTTCCGAATTGGCTAAGGAGGCTCTTGCAGTTTGTGGTAGATCTAAAGAGAAGGGAAATAAAAAGGATAAGAAGAAGGAAGAAAAAGGAAGATCAAAATCCCATGGGAGATCTAAATCTCCTAGAAATTCCAAGGCCCTGTATTGGAACTGTGGCAAACTGGGTCACTTCTGCAAGGAGTGCAAGGAGGAGAAAAAGAAAAATAAGAAGAATCATGATTCAGATTCTGACAAGTCCTCTCAGGATGAAGGAGAAGCATTTGTCACTGCCTTGGCAATGCATGAGGATGTTTGGCTTATTGACTCTGGTGCATCTTTTCACATGACCTCACATTGAGGTTGGTTTTTGAAGTATGAAGAATATGATGGTGGAAAGGTGTACTTGGGTGATGATTCTCACCTAGATATTGTTGGCTGGTGTTCTGCATATCCCTGGTTTGACACAGAACCTTCTTTCTGTAAGTAAATTAAATGATTTGGGTGTGCAGGTTGTTATCTTGAATGGAGGATGTAAGATGACTAGAGGATCTATGGTGTTGGCTAAGGTTGTTTAGATTGGCACTCTATTTCAGCTTGATGCATGCATAGTTCAGTGCAATAGTGCCTCTATTTCGAAGAAGAGAGCTTTAGAGTCTTCATCCTGCCATTGGAACCAGTAGTGAAAAAGATTGTTGCATCTACTTCTGACGGTCGCACTTTCTTGGTACCTAAGGGTGCTCATTCTATGGAGATAAAACTTCTAGTAGAGAAGACAATGTTATGGCACCAAAGACTTGGTCACATTGGTGAAAAGGGTTTTAGGACCCTAAAGAATAAAAATCTTGTTGAGGGTATGAATGATTGTAACCTTGAGTTTGATTTCTATGAACATTGCATTTATGGAAAACAAAACTGTGTTTAGTTTTATTCCAGTTCTCACAAATCTTCTAAGGTGTTGGACTTGATTCATTCTGATGTGTTTGGTCATGTTGATGTTCTTTTGATTACAAAATTTGTTTACTTTGTTTCATTCATTGATGATTATAGTATGACATGGGTGTATTTCCTTAGAAGTAAATCTAAAGTCTTTAATAGATTCAAAAAGTTCAAAGCTCTTGTAGGGAATCAGAAGGATAGAAAGATTAAGTGTTTGAGGACTGACAAAGGTGGTGAGTTCTGTTCAGCAGATTTTGACAACTTTTGTAAAGAACACGAGATTGAGAGGCACAAGACAACTACATATACACCTCAACAAAATGGAGTTGCAGAGAAGATGAATAGAACATTGATGGAGAGGGGAAGGAGTATGCTAAGTGGAGCTAGTCTTGAACAAAAGTTCTAGGCTGAAGCTGTTGCTACTGTTTGTTACCTGGTTAACAAGTCTCCTACATCAGCGCTTGTTGATAAGACACCTATGGAGGTATGGTCTGGTAAAAAGCCTTCATTAAGACACATTCAAGTATTTGGTTGTGAGGCATATGCACATGTGCCTAAGGAGAAGAGGTCTAAGTTGTAGAACAAGGCTGTAAAATGTATCTTCATTAGTTATGGCATCGGTGTGAAAGGGTACAAGCTTTGGGATCCAGTAGCTGAGAGAGTTTTGTATAGCAAAAGCATGATCTTCAGAGAGCTCAATCATTCTTCTATTGTCTTGCAGTTAGAGAAAGAAGAAAAGAAAGATGATGTGGTTCAGCTTCCTTCCACCCCTAAGAAAGTTGAACCAAAAACATCTATTGGACCTATAATGAGGAGAGCTCTAGTAGCTCTGAAAGTTCAAAAGAAGATGAAGAACCTCAACCTCAACCTTTGAGGAGGTCCACGTGGATAAGGCAACAACCTGATAGGTTTGGTTATTCATTGTATGATTCCATTTACATTTTTGCTTTGATTTCTAATAGTAATGAGCCTAGAACTATGAAAGAGGCTATGGGTATGAAAGATGCAGGTTTCTGGAAGGAGGCCATGGAAGAGGAGATGGCTTCTTTGGAAAAAGAATAATACTTGGGACTTGGTACCTTTTCCTGAAGGACAAAAACCTATTGGATGCAAATGGATGTTCAAAAAGAAATTTGGTGTAGATGGCAGTGTTGAGAAATATAAGGTTAGATTGGTTGTGAAGGGGTATTCTCAAGTGGAGGGAATTGACTATGGCAAGATTTTCTCTCCCATTGCAAAGCTAACATCTATTCGGTTCCTATTATCTCTTGTAGTAGCATATGATCTAGAAGTGGAATAGATGGATGTGAAGACATCATTCCTTCATGGTGACTTGGAGGAGGAAATCTATACGTCAGAGCTAGAGCACTACATGGTGAAAGGTAAAGAAAATCTGGTTTGCAAGTTAAAAAAGTCTTTGTATGGTTTAAAATAGTCTCCTAGGATGTGGTGGGTATGTGCAGGATCATCGCGGGCCAAACAGTGGCAATGGAAAAAAATCACATCTTTACTTAGCCAAATTCGTGAATTGGCTCAGTTTGACTTTCATAGGCATGTTAAAAATATCCATTCTGGTTTGGATACCAAACTAAAATGGATATCCATTTTAAAACAAATATTTGTTTTGTGGTTTAAAAAACCATTTTTATAGTTTTAGGAAACAGATATCCATTTCTAGAATATTCCCAAAATAGATATTCATTTCTAGAATATTCCCAAAATGGATATCCATTTCCTGAAACTATAAAAATAGTTTTTTTAAATTCTATTCATTAGTTTTTGAATTGTTTTCATTGGTGTGTGTCACGGTATGATGTCTCAAGGAATGGGAAGAGAGGATGGTGATTCATAAGATAATATGAAGAATGATGGTAGAGTGAATTGGCATTGTGGTAACTATAGCATGTCATGGGGTGAATCAGGTGTTAATACAGGTTGTGGAGTGAGAAAAGGGTTGTATGGGTATGGTTGAATGGAGTAATGAGGTGATTTCATTAGTGATGACCTAGGTGAAGTGATGGGTAAGGTGTCTTATGTGGGATTTCTAGAAAGTGTGATTGGTAATGGTGGGGATAGCTAAATGTCATCTTCTAAGGGTTCAAAGGTGAGGAAAGTGTAAGATGGGGATATGGGATAATCCATGGTTTAATGATTATTCAAGGGAGACTCCTTAAAATGATTATCAATGATGGTGTCAATAAGGGGATGGAGTTTATGAATGTAGGTGTGGGAATGTGAGCTATGACATTGGGATTGTATTGGATGAATAATAGAAAGTAGGGGCACCTGTCTAGTGATGGAAGGAGCCACATGATCAAATGATGTTTGGGGAAGGGCTTTTCTTAGGAAACTAAGGATTTGGGTGAGGGTCTAGGGTTTGGTGGAGAGGAATTTGTGAAAAATTTGGCGGTCATTAAAATTGACATGAATAGAAGAAGTACAAGACATGGCTAAGTATAAATGGTAGGCTCAAAATAGGATAACTAGGAGTATGATGATGAAAATGGAAAGAAAATTCAACAATAATAGTATAATATAGGGATAGGATTAGAAAAAAAAAAGAGTACTATAACAGCAAGAGGAAAGTGAGGACATAATGCAAAGTTAATATGGCATGACCTCTCTTGGAAGGCTAAGCATGGACTATAAGAAGATTGGACTAGTTGGATCTGTTAGGCTCACCAAATGAAAGAACCTTAAAGGTTAACCTTAATCAGGTAAGGTTATTTTTGAGTGTGGTCATTTGTGCAACAATGTGTAAATTAATGTTACCTAAGGATAAATCCAACTATACTAACATTTTAATATCCATGAGAGCTAGGACTAACAATTAGACTAAAAACTTGACAAACAATACAAATTGGACACATGTAGGACTTGAAAAATGGAAAAGAATTTAAGTATTAAATGTGGAAAACAATGAAAAAGTGGTATTAGTTGCACCTATGTAGAGAAGTGGTCTTTATGAAAGATGCTTAGAATTATGCTCTATATCTATTTATGAATTTTGAAGGTGATTGGACCTAAAGGATATGACCACCATATGTAAAATAGCCTACCTAATGGGTATGTGCATGGAGAGAGAGAGAGAGAGAGAGAGAGAGAGAGAGAGAGAGAGAGAGAGAGAGAGAGAGAGAGAGAGAGAGAGAGAGAGAGAGAGAGAGAGAGAGAGAGAGAGAGAGAGAGAGAGAGAGAGAGAGAGAGAGAGAGAGAGAGAGAGAGAGAGAGAGAGAGAGAGAGAGAGAGAGAGAGAGAGACCTAGTTTTCTTATTTTCATTTCCTTCATTGATAAGGGAGAGCAAGAGATAGAGGAGAGAGAGAGAGAGGGAGATATAGGAATGATAGGGGGAGAGAGAGAAGAGAGAGACATGGAGAGATAGCTAGGTAGAGAGAGATAGAGAGTACATAGATAGGGAGAGATAGAGGAGACATAGGGGAGAGATAGGGAGATAGAGAGTGAGAGAGATGTCTAGAGATATAGGGATATAGAGGAATGATAGGGGAGAGAGAGGAAAGAGATAGGGAGAGATAGATAGGTAGAGAGAGGAGATAGATTGGGAGAGATAGAGGAGACAATGAGAGAGATAGGGAGATATAGAGTGAGTGAGATGTTGAAAGAGATAGGGAGAGAGATTGAGGTAGAGGGATGATAGAGAGAGGGAGATAAGGGAGAGATACCTGGAGATAGAGGTTTAGGGTTGCTTAGGTTTAGGGTTTAGGGGTTATGGGTTAGGGATTAGGGGCATTATTTAGGGTTGAGGGATTTAGAGAGAGAGACTTCTTTTGACATCCAATTGTAAACCCTGAATAATGCCCCTAAACCCTAAACCCAAGCAACCCTAGAAACCTCTAAACCTTAAATAATGCCCCTAAACCCTAAAACCTAACCCCTAACTCCTAAACCACAAACCCTAAATAATGCCCCTAAGCCCTAAGTCCTAAACCCTAAACCTAAGAAACCCTAAACCCCTAAATCCTAAAATCCAAACCCCTAAACACTAAACCCTAAACCTTTATCTCCCTATCTCCTTATCTCTATCGTTCCTCTACCTCTCAATCTCTCTCCCTATGTCTCTGGCCATGTCCCTGACTCTCTATATCTCCCTATTGGTCGTATCTCTAAATACTAAATCCTAAACCTTTAAACCTTAACCCCTAAACCATAAACCCTAAACCCTAAATAATGCCCCTAACCCCTAAACCCTAAATCCAATCAACTCTAAACCTCTATCTCCCTATCTCTATCATCCCTCTACCTCTTAATCTCTCTCCCTATGTCCTTGGCCATGTGCCTCACTCTCTATCTCCCTATCTCTCTCCTCGATCTCCTCTATATCTCCCTATCATTCCTCTCTCTATAAACCCTAAACCCTAAACATGAACCCCTAACCCCTAAACAATAAACCCTAAACACTAAATAATGCCCCTAAACCCTAACCCCTAACCCTTAAACCCGAGTAACCCTAAAACCCTAAACCCTAAACCCTAAACCCCAAACCCCTAAACCCTAAACACAAGTAATCCTAAGCCTTTATCTCCCTATCTCTCTATCACCTTTATCCCTCTACCTCTAAATCTCCCTCCCTATGTCTCTGGCCACGTCCCTTACACTCTATCTCTCTATCTCTCCCCCTAGACTCCTCTATATCTCCATATTGGTCCTCTATCTCTCTCTAAACCCTAAACCTCTAAACCTTAACCCCTAACCCCTAACCCCTAAACCCTAAATAATGCCCCTAATCCCAAGCAAATCTAAACCTATATCTCCCTATCTCTCCCTATCTCCCTATCTCTATCATCCCTCTACCTCTCAATCTCTCTCTCTCTATGTCTCTGGACATGTCTCTCACTTTCTATCTCCCTATCTCTGCCCTATGTCTCCTCTATCTCTCCCAATCTCTATTAATCCCCTCTCTCTATCTCTCTTTAAACCCTAAACCCCAAACCCCAAACCCCTAAACCATAAACCCTGAACCTAATCAACCCTAAATCCTAAATAATTCCCTTAAACCCTAAACTTGAGCAATGCTAAACTCATAAACCCTAAATAATGCTCCTAAACCCTGACCCCTAACCCCAAGCAACTCTCTATCTCCTAGTTTTCTTGTGTTCATTTCCTTCATTGATAAAGGAGAGGGAGAGATATAAGGGAGAGATAGGGAGATATAGGAATGATAGGGGGAGAGAGGCAAAAGATAGAGAGATAGAGAGAGATAGCTAGGTAGAGAGATAGAGAGGAGACAAATAGGGAGAGATAGAGGAGACAGAGGGGAGAGATAGGGAGATAGAGAGTGAGCGAGATGTCGAAAGATATAGGAATGATAGGGGAGAGAGAGGCAAGAGATAGGGAGAGATAGATAGGTAGAGAGAGAGAGAGAGAGGAGATAGATTGGGAGAGATAGAGGAGATAGAGGGAGAGATAGGGAGATAGAGAGCAAGTGAGATGTCTAGAGAGATACAGAGAGATATTGAGAGGTAGAGGGATGATGGAGAGAGGGAGATAGAGGTTTAGGGTTGCTTAGGTTTAGAATTTAGGGGTTATAGGCTAGGGGTTGGGGATTAGGGGCATTAATTAGGGTTGAGAGATTTAGAGAGAGAGAGAGAGACTTCTTTTAACATGCAACCATAAACCCTAAATAATGCCCCTAAAACCCAAACTTGAGCAACCAGAAACCTCTAAACCTTAAATAATTCCCCTAAACCCCAACCCCTAACCCTAAACCATAAACTCTAAATAATGCCCCTAAGCCCTAAGCCCTAAGCCCTAAACCCTAAACCTAAGAAACTATAAACCCCTAAATCCTAAACCCCAAACCCCTAAACCCTAAACACTAAACCCAAGAAACCCTATCTCCATATCTCCCTATTTCTATAGTTCCTCTACCTCTCAATCTCTCTCTCTAAGTCTCTCGAGTATCCCTAAACCCTAAATAATTCCCCTAAACCCTAAACTTGAGCAATGCTAAACTTATAAACTCTAAACAATGCCCCTGACCCCTAACCCCAAGCAACTCTCTCTCTCTCTCTCTCTCTCTCTCCCTCTCTCCCAAAACCCTAAATAATGCCCCTAAACCCTAAATAATGCCCCTAAACCCTAACCCCTAACCCCTAAACCCTAAACCTCTATTTCCCTATCTCTCCCTTATCTCCCTATCTCTATCATCCTTCTACCTCTCAATCCTTCTCCCTATCTCTCTGGACATCTCGCTCACTCTCTATCTCCCTATCTCTCCCCTCTATCTCCTCTCTCTCTTTCTAGCTATCTCTTTATGTCTTGCCTCTCTCTCCCCTATCATTCCTCTATCTCCCTATCTCTCCCCTCTATCTCTCCCTCTCTCTTATTGATGGATTAAATGAAAACAAGAAAACTAGGACTCTCTATCTATCTATCTATCTATCTCTCTCTCCTAAGAAAATTAGAAAGGAAAAGGAAAACTAGGAAAGATAGGAATATGATTTAATTAGGAGGTAGATAGGTCAGAGTGCTTGAGAGAGAGAGAGAGCGCTTCAAAAGTAGAAGTGTAGAGTCAAGGTACACTTTGCCAACTTAATTTTATCTTAACATTCCCAAAGTCTTACATGATTAAAAGTAATGTTAATCTATTTGGTGGAAAAGTGGAACCTTTGCAAAGTTGTAGATGGAAAACATGACTCCACTTCCCAAAATCTTGTAAGTATATAAATGAAGGTTTTGAAAATAATTATGCATCATCAATGCAAAATCCTAATGCACTCATCCATAAACTTGTAAATTACAGTGAAGTTCAACATCCCCATGCCTCATAAAGTTCCACAACATTCATTTACCAAAAGACCAACTATTATGTGTAGACTTTTCTTATGTTTACATACATTTCAAAAAAGAACTTACAAAGTACCAACATTACGATGCATAACATAATGAAATTTGTTGAAAAAGTTTAAAAAATCTTCAAACAAATGTAGTCGACTTGTATATAGCCAAACTCCATGATCTTTTCTACTATCTTATTTACTTACACCAAAGGAATGGTACATGGGTATCCATTAAAAGAATAATGATAGGGGGATTCTTATCAAATATTATATTTGGTAACTTTCTAGTAAATATTTATAAAACTATGGAAACATAGACAATGCATTGCTAACTATTTGATAGAATGCCTAAAAAAATGTGATTTCATAGACTACCATGATTATAGGAAATGCAGAAAAAGGATCTAAAAATGGACATTACAATTTTGTTATCAATGCTCTTTACAAAACTTAGAAAATAGACAAGCCTTTTCGATCATAGATGAAATTAGATGCAATGGTCATAAGAATATGGTGGGATATCGATAGACCACCTTTTTAGCATTTTACACAAAGCTAAAGATGAATTCTTATGACCATTGTGGGATATTGATAGACCACGTTTAGAGAGAGAGAGAGAGGGTAAAGCAAAACAGATATCTATTTTGCAAAACGGATATCTATTTTGGGAAACCCAAAATGGATATCCATTTTGCAAAATGGATATCCATTTTGTAAAACATAAAAAAGGAAAAATGGTATTTTACCAAAGCAAAATGGATATCCGTTAATCATGGATATCCATTTTGCTTCACTTTTTCCTTGTATATAGGCTTGGGACTGTCATAGTTGACTTTCCCTCAATTAACGTTTTTACAAGTTTCACTCTCTTCTTCGAACTTCACCCTTCGTGCTGGTGACTTTTTTTTATGAAATTTTGATAAAACGAAAAGGGTTTATAGAGGAAATTGTTAGCTTTATAAAATATAAGATTTTCTTGATTATCATTTTATTAAATAATTATTAATAATTTTTCTATATAGTGTGTGTCTGAAATCCTGATGGATACAATGATTGAAAAACATCAATAACTTTCAAACCGTTTCACCTTTTTCAGATCCAAAAGATGTGTCACACTCTATGCTCCGTTGGCTACAGGTAAATTTTTGTTTTTGAATTCTAATTTTTTTTATCGAGTTAGGTTGGTTGGACAATTACTCTTTAGTTTTTAAAAAAAGTCACAGTAAAAAAGTCATAACTAATTATTTTATTGGAAAAAAATTTCAAAAAAATATGCGTCACATCCGGGCATGAGTCCTCTACTTATTTTGAAAGTTTCAAAAAAAATATTTTTTTGCTCATAGTTAGGTTAGCTGGACATACACCCACTTTTTATTTTTTCTGAAAAATTCAATAGTTGTTCATTGAAATGTTCATTTTTCACTAAGTAAATTTAGTTTTTGTTTAAATAGTAGCTCATAAACTAGATTTGATTCTCTACAAATTTTGTTCTTACATCTGTTTCAAATTGTGTAGATAATCCATTCAAATTTTCACATGAACTTGATTAAGTCTGATTTTTTGTATTTTCATTGCCACTTATAGGTATAGTTTGGCCCATCATGATCCTGCACATACTTTGGTACCAAAATTTTGATGCTTTTGTGTTGAGTATTAGATTTCAGAGATCAAAATTAGATCATTGTGTTTCTACAAGCTTGACAATAATTGCATTCTCATTATTGCATTATATGTCAATGATATGTTACTCATTGGGAATGGTAAAAGTTTGATTTCTAATTTGAAGTCTCAGTTGTCAGCACAGTTTGAGATGAAAGATCTAGGGGAAGCTCGATACATTCTGGGAATGGAAATCGGAAGAGACAGAGCAAACAAAAAATTTTTGGTTAGGCCAGAGTAAGTTGTTAATACCGTGTTGGAGAGATTCAACATGATGGATTGTAGACCTTTGATTGTTCCTATTACAATAGGGACAAAGTTATCTGTTGAAGATTCTCCAAAGTCTCCTTCTAAGATAGAGGATATGAGTAGAGTTTCTTATGCTAGGGCGGTTGGTAGTTTGATGTATGAGATGGTCTGCACAAGACCAGATATTGCCCAAGCAATGGGAGTCCTTAGTTGATTTATGGCTAATCTTGGATGGATACATTGGGATGTAGTGAAGAAAGTGTTTAGATATTTGTGGGGTACTTCTAAATATTCCTTATGTTATCATGGTTATCCTACAGGACCTCGGCATTCACTTTGTATTCATGGATTTGTGGATTCAGATTGGGTAGGTGACATTGACAACAGGAGATCCATCAGTGCTTATGTGTTCACTATGTTTGGTGGCGCTATTAGTTGTATGAGTAAGAGGCAACCTATGGTCACTTTGTCCACTACTGAAGCTAAGTACATGGCAGCAACTCATTCTTGTAAAGAAACCATTTGGCTTAAGAGATTGTGTTCTAATGTTGGCTTTGATGCAGAGAAGATTACTATTTGTTGTGATAGTCAAAGTGCCATATGTTTGGTGAAGAATCCTACTTTCCATGCAAGGACTAAGCATATTGACATCCAGTACCATTTTGTTCATGATATGGTAGAGGATGGGAAGGTAAACTTGGAAAAATTTGAAACTTTGATGAATGTTACAGATTCCTTGACAAAACCTATGAACATAGAGAAGTTCAAATGGTGTTCAGAGTCTATGGGCCTCACAACCCCTAGCAATTAAATCATGGTGTTGATGCTCCCTTTGCACTTGCAAGATGTTTGACAAGTGGGAGAATGTTAGGAAAAGTGTCTCAACCTTGCAACTTCGAAAGATTACTATTCTTCCTAGTTTTGGTTTTTTTGAATACCCTTTATCTTAGAAAATGGTTTGGAACCTTCAAAGTTTCCAAAGGAGCTTATAATAGCGAGACTTACTAATTTTAGTAAATTTGTCAATTGACCTCGGCTTGACTTGAAATTTTCCCAGAAGGTGCAAAACAGCTAAGTAAACATCTCGGGCAAGTTTTGACTCAAGATTATATCTAGATTGTGAGATATTAAAGTTTCTATTTTTTTGAAACTGCTGGAAAAGTTTCGAACTCAATTTTTGGGTATCAAAACTTCTCTAAACATCCCAAAAATTATCATAACGTTACAAGGTGATAGAGAACTTCATGAGCTTTCCAACGCATAAAATAATTTATCAATCGGACACCCAGATCAAAAGTTATGGCCTCTGGAAGTTGGACCTTCTGTTTTGGGAAATGTAAAAACGTGTTGGACACATAAAAGAGCTGTAAAGGGGAGAGTTACATGTGTTGGTGTGTGGTTGGACACATGACAAGTCATCTTTGATTCAAGATAATTTGGGCACCACTTTTGGGTGGTTTTAGCTCATGGTTTTGTAATTACCGTTGGTGGTGATTGTATCTCCTATATATCAGGAACTTGAGATGGAGGTTGCATGTAAGAATCTTATAGATGTCGAGTTACCTCCTGGATCTTTGGTTGGATATACTCCTACAAAAGCTTCCTCTGCAAGTATATTGTAATCTTTGTGATTTCTAAATAATATATTGAGCGGCTTTAGAGTGTGGGGTTTTTTACCTGAAAGGGTTTTCCCCATGTATATCTTGTGTTGTGAGTTTTGTGTTTGCATTTAGAAGTTGTTATTATCTTTCTATTAATGTGTATCTTAATCTATAATTGTAAAAGTAAAAATTTGCATAAGTCTTTCCTCATTAGATCAGTGTAGGAACTGTTTTCCGCATACCTTGCTTCCTTTCAGTAGAGAATCAGGGTAACCCCCTGAATTAAGTTTTTTTTTTTATATTCATGGTTTGTCAGTGGGACACCATTTTGCCAGTGAGACACATTTTGCCAATGACGCATGTTATGTTGCCAGTGAGGCTGTAATCAATGAGATTCTCTTTTTGCCAATGAGGCCTATAAGAGTGAATTTTCAGAGTGATTTTTTATCCCTTTTTAAGGGGTTTCCACCATAAACACTATGTCATGATTCTTCTTTGATTGTCTCTATATTTGCACTTTTGATACTCATTCATACCATTGTATATGTGTATATGTGTTTGAAAGATTCTTGAGTTCTCTTTCTTTTTCTATCTAGTGGATTAAAGGTGTAAAAAGATTAAAAGATTATAGACCACTGATTCTCCCCCCTCTCAGTGGTCCTGTAGTCCAACAAGTGGTATCAGAGCATATGTTACCTTTAGAAGTCTAATAGGCTTGGGTATGTCCTTATAGTGGAGTACTATGGGAAAGTGTAGAAGAAATAGAGGAAGAAAATATGCCAAGCAAAAGGTTGTAAAACAAACCTTAGTCAAGTCAATTAATGATTTGTTGCATGAGTCACCCCTGAATGTTGATACAAAGTGTGATAAAGAGAATGGTACAACTTACCGGGATCATAATTTTTGATCCGACCATTGGAATTTCAATTATTATATATCATTGGAAAGCTCTTGAAAACCCACTTGGCCATAAAATGACCCTTTAAGGTAGATTATGATTTTTAGTCAATTTTGGATAATGTAACTCCCACCAAGAAGACATTTTCAATTTTTTAAAAAATTTCGGTAGTACAACTTCCTGGGATCATAACTTTTGATCCGACCATTGGATTTTCAATTATTATATATCATTAGAAAGCTCTCAAAAAGATGCTTGGCTCCAAAATGACCCTTTAGGGTACATTTTGATTTTCAACCAATTTAAAAAATGTAACTCCCACCAAGAAGCCATTTTTAAGTTTTTTTTAAAATTTAGGTAGTACAACTTCTTAGGATCATAACTTTTGATCCGATCGTTGGATTTTCAATTATTATATATCGTTGGAAAGCTCTCGAAAAGACACTTGGCCAAAAGATGGCCCTTTAAGGTACATTTTTATTTTCAGCCAATTTTGGAAAATGTAACTCCCACCAAGAAGACATATTCAATCTTTTTTAAAATTTCGGTAGTACAACTTCCCGAGATCATAACTTTTGATCCAACTGTTGGATTTTCAATTATTATATATTGTTGGAAAGGTCTTGAAAAGACGCTTGGCCAAAAAATGGCCCTTTAAGGTACATCTTGATTTTCGGCCAATTTTAGAAAACGAAACTCCCACCAAGAAGACATTTTTAATTTTTAAAAAATTTCGGTAGTACAAATTCTCGGGATCAAAACTTTTGATCAGATGACCATTGGATTTTCAATTATTATATATCATTGGAAAGCTCTCGAAAAGATGATTGGCCACCAAATGAACCTTTACGGTACATTTTGATATTCAACCAATTTTAGAAAATGTAACTCCCACCAAGAAGACATTTTCAATTTTTTTTTTAAATTTTTATAGTACAACTTCTTGGGATCATAAATTTTGATCCAACAGTTGGATTTTCAATTATTATATTTTGTTGGAAATTTCTCAAAAAGACACTTGGCCATAAAATAACCCTTTAGGGTACATTTTTATTTTTAGCCAATTTTGGAAAACATATCTCCCACCAAGAAGATATTTTCCATTTTGTTTTAAATTTCGGTAGTACAACTTTCTAGGATCATAACTTTTGATCCGACTGTTGGATTTTCAATTATTATATATCGTTGGAAACCTCTTGAAAAAAATTTTGGCCACAAAATGGCCCTTTAAGGTACATTTTTCTTTTCAGTCAATTTTAGAAATGTAATTCCCACCAAGAAGACATTTTCAAATTTTTTAAAATTTTGGTAGTACAACTTCCTGGGATCATAACTTTTGATCCAACCGTTGGATTTTCAATTATTATATATCTTTGGAAAGCACTCGAAAAGACTCTTGGCCACAAATGACCCTTTAGCATACATTTTGATTTTCAACCATTTTTGGAAAACATAATTCCCAATGTAGAAGACATTTTCAATATTTTTTTTAAATTTCGGTAATACAACTTCCTGGGATCACAACTTTTGATCTGATCGTTGCATTTTCAATTATTATATATCATTGGAAAGCTCTCAAAAAGATACTAGGCCACAAAATGGCACTTTAAAGTACATTTTGATTTTCAACCAATTTTGGAAAATGTAACTCTCACCAAGAAGTCATTTTCAATTTTTTAAAAAAATTTCAGTAGTACAAACTTTTGGGATCATAACTTTTGATCCGACCATTGGATTTTCAATTATTATATATCGTTAGAAAGCTCTCAAAAAGATGCTTTGCCCCAAAATGACCCTTTAGGGTACATTTTGATTTTCAAACAATTTTGGAAAATGTAACTCCCACGATGAAGACATTTTCAAGTTTTTTTTTAAATTTTAGTAGTACAACTTCCTCAGATCATAACTTTTGATCCGACTATTAGATTTTCAATTATTATATATCATTGGAAAGCTATAAAAAAGACTCTTGGCCACAAAATGTACCTCCCAATTTTAAAAAATGTAACTCCCACCATGAAGACATTTTCAATTTTTTTTTAAATTTTGGTAATACAACTTTCTGGGATCATAACTTTTGATCCGACCATTAAATTTTCAATTATTATATATTGTTTGAAAGCTCTTGAAAAGACACTTGGCCACAAAATGACCCTTTAAGGTATATTTTGATTTTTAGCTAATTTTAGAAAACATAACTCTCACCAAGAAGACATTTTCAATTTTCTTTTAAAATTTCGGTAGTACAACTTTCTGGAATCATAACTTTTAATCTGATGGTTGGATTTAGGGTACATTTGATTTTCAGCCAATTTTAGAAATGTAACTCCTACCAAGAAGACATTTTGAATTTTTTTTAAACCTTTGTAGTAAAACTTTCTGGGATTATAAATTTTGATTCGAGTGTTGGATTTTTAATTATTATATATTGTTGGAAAGCTCTCGAAAAGTCCAAGACCACAAAGTGGCCCTTTAATGTACATTTTGATTTTCATCCAATTTTGGAGAACGTAACTCCTACCAAAAAGATATTTTCAATTTTTTTAAATTTTGCTAATACAACTTCCTAGGATCATAACTTTTGATCCGACTGTTGGATTTTCAATTATTAGATATCGTTGGAAAGTTCTCGAAAAGATGCTTGGCTATCAAATGACTCTTTAGGGTACATTTTGATTTTCAATAAATTTTAGAAAATGTAACTCTCAACAAGAAGACATTTTTAATATTTTTAAAAACTTTCGGTAGAACAACTTCCTCGGATCATAACTTTTGATCCGACCATTGGATTTTCAATTATTATATATCATTGGAAAGCTCTCGAAAAGATGCTTGGCCACAAAATGGCCCTTTAAGATACATTTTCATTTTCAGCCAATTTTGAAAAACATAACTCCCACCAAGAAGAGATTTTTATTTTTTTTAAAATTTCAGTAGTACAACTTCCCAGTATCATAACTTCTGATCTGACCATTAGATTTTCAATTATTATATATTGTTTGAAAGCTCTCGAAAATCCATTTGCCTACAAAATGACCCTTTAAGATACATTATGATTTTCAGTAAATTTTGGATAATGTAACTCCCACCAAGACATTTTCAATTTAAAAAAAAAAATCGGTAGTACAACTTCTTGGGATCATAACTTCTGATCCAACCATTGGATTTTCAATATCTTGAAAAGACACTTGGCCACAAAGTGGCGCTTTAAGGTACATTTTAATTTTTAGCCAATTTTAGAAAATGTAACTCTTACCAAGAAGACATTTTTATTTTTTTATTTTCGGTAACAACTTCCTAGGATCATAACTTTTGATCTGACTGTTAGATATTCAATTATTATATATTGTTGGAAAGCTCTCAAAAAGATGCTTGGTAACAAAATAGCCCTTTAAGGTATATTTTGATTAACAACCAATTTTGGAAAATGTAACTCCCGACAAGACATTTTCAAATTGTTTTAAATTTTTTAGTACAACTTTTTGGGATCATAACTTTTGATCCAACCGTTGGATTTTCAATTATTATATATCGTTGGAGACTTCTCAAAAAGATGCTTGGCCACAAAATGACCTTTTAGAGTACATTTTGATTTTCAATCAATTTTGAAAAATCTAACTCCCACCAAGAAGATATTTTCAAGTTTTTTTAAATTTTTGTAGTACAACATCTTGGGATCATAACTTTTGATCTGACCATTGGATTTTTAATTATTATATATCGTTGGAAAGCTTTTGAAAAGACATTTGGCTACAAAATGGCCCTTTAAGGTACATTTTGATTTTCACCCTATTTTAGAAAACGTAATTCCCACCAAGAACACATTTTCAATTTTTTTAGAATTTCGATAATACAACTTCCTGGGATCATAACTTATGATCTGACCGTTGGATTTTCAATTACTATATATTGTTCGAAAGCTCTTGAAAAGATGCTTGGCCAAAAAATTGGCCCTTTAAGGTACATTTTGATTATTAGCTAATTTTAGAAAACATAACTCTCACCAAGACATTTTCAATATTTTTAAAATTTTGGTAGTACAACTTCCTGGGATCATAAATTTTGATCCAACTGTTGGATTTTCAATTATTATATATCATTGTAAAGCTCTCAAAAAGACGCTTGGCCACAAAGTGGCATTTTAAGATACATTTTTATTTTCGACCAATTTTTAAAAATGTAACTCCCACCAAGAAGACATTTTCAAGTTTTTTTTAAAATTTCGGTAATACAACTTCCTGAGATCATAATTTTTGATCTGACCGTTGGATTTTGAATTATTATATATGGTTGGAAATATCTCAAAAAGACGCTTGGCCACAAAATGGCCCTTTAAGGTAAATTTTGAATTTCAGCCAATTTTAGAAAACGTAACTCCCACCAAGAAAATATTTTCAATTTTTTAAATTTCGGTAGTACAACTTCCTGGGATCATAACTTTTGATCCGATTATTGGATTGTCACTTATTATATATCCTTGGAAAGGTCTTGAAAAGATGCTTGGCCACAAAATGGCCCTTTAAGGTACAATTTGATCTTTAGCTAACTTTGGAAAACATAACTCCCACCAAGAAGACATTTTCAAAATTTTAAAAAATTTTGGTAAAAAAAATTCTCAAGATCAGAACTTTTGATCGGATGGCCATTGGATTTTCAATTATTATATATCGTTAGAAAGCTCTCAAAAAGATGCTTGGCCACAAAATGACCATTTAGGGAACATTTTGATTTTGAACTAATTTTAGAAAATGTAACTCCCACAAGAAGACATTTTCAATTGTTTTTTAAATTTTGGTAGTACTTCCTAGAATCATAACTTTTAATCCAACAGTTGGATTTTCAATTATTATATATCGTTGGAAATCTCTCGAAAAGACACTTGGCCATAAAATGACCCTTTAGGTTATATTTTTATTTTCAGCCATTTTTAGAAAAACATAACTCCCACCAAGAAGACATTTTCAATTTTTTAAAAATTTCGGTAATACAACTTCTTTGGATTATAACTTTTGATTCGACCGTTGCATTTTCAATTATTATATATCGTTGGAAAACTCTCGAAAAGATGCTAGGCCAAAAAATGGCCCTTTAAGGTACATTTTGATTTTCAACCAATTTTGGACAATGTAAGTCCCACCATGAAGACATTTTCAATTTTCTTTAAAATTTCAGTAGTACAACATTCTGGGATCATAACTTTTGATCCGACCGTTGGACTTTCAATTATTATATATCATTGGAAATCTCTCGAAAGGATGCTTGGCCACAAAATGACTATTTAAGGTACATTTTCATTTTCAAACAATTTTGAAAAATGTAACATCCCACCAAGAATACATTTTTAATTTTTTTTTAAATTTTAGTAGTACAACTTCCTGGGATCATAACTTATGATCCGACCCTTGGATTTTCAATTATTATATATCGTTGGAAAGCTCTCGAAAAGACACTTGGCCACAAATGGCCCTTTAATGTACATTTTGATTTTCAGCCAATTTTGAAAAACATAACTCTCACGAAGAAGACATTTTCAATTTTTTATTAAATTTTGGTAGTACAACTTCCCGGGATCATAACATCTGATCTGACTATTGGATTTTCAATTATTCTATATCATTCGAAAGCTCTTGAAAACCCACTTGGCCACAAAATGACCGTTTAAGATGAATTATAATTTTCAGTCAATTTTGGATAATGTAACTCCCACCAAGAAGACAAATTTTCAATTTTTTTAAAAAAATTTCGGTAGTACAACTTTCTTGGATCATAACTTTTTATCCGACCGTTAGATTTTCAATTATTATATATCATTGGAAAACTCTCGAAAAGATGCTTGGACACAAAGTGGCACTTTAAGGTACATTTTGATTTTCAGTCAATTTTGGAAAAACTATCTCCCACCAAGAAGACATTTTCATTTTTTTTTTAAATTTCGGTAATACAACTTCCTGGGATCACAACTTTTGATCCGATCGTTGGAAATTCAATTATTTTGATCCGACCATTGGAAATTCAATTATTTTGATTATAGGCCAATTTTGGAAAACGTAACTCTCATCAAGACATTTTCAATTTTTTTAAAATTTCATTAGTACAACTTCTCGTGATCATAACTTTTGATCCAACCGTTGGATTTTCAACTATTATATATATTTAGAAAGCTCTTGAAAAGGTGCTTGGTGAAAAAATGACACTTTAGGGTACATTTTGATTTTTAATCAATTTTGGAAAATCTAAATCCCACCAAGAAGACATTTTCAAGTTTTTTTGAGATTTTTGTATTACAACTTCTTAGGATCATAACTTTTCCTCCGACCGTTGGATTTTCAATTATTATATATCGTTGGAAAGCTCTCGAAAAGACATTTAGCTAAAAAATGGCCCTTTAAGGTACATTTTGATTTTCAGCTTATTTTGGAAAGCGTAACTCCCACCAATAAGACATTTTAATTTTTTTAAAAATTTTGATAATACAACTTCCTGGGATCATAACTTTTGACCCAACCATTGGATTTTCAATTATTATATATCATTGGAAAGATCTTGAAAAGACGCGTGGCCACAAAATGGCCCTTTAAGGTATATTTTAATTATTAGTTAATTTTGGAAAACGTAACTCCCACCAAGACATTTTCAATATTTTTTAAAATTTCGGTAGTACAACTTCCTGGGATCATAACATTTGATCCGACTGTTGGATTTTCAATTATTATATATCATTTGAAAGATCTCGAAAAGACCTTTGGCCACAAAGTGATGCTTTAAGATACATTTTGATTTCCATCCAATTTTGAAAAACGTAACTCCCACCAAGAAGACATTTTCAATTGTTGGAAAGCTCTCGAAAACCCACTTGGCCACAAAATGATCCTTTAAGGTATTGCTGACCTATTTTCCTCTGTCCAAAGTTAAATAGATCACCTTGTATTTTTGTTGAAAATCCTTTAGAAAGTAACCCTACAAGGCTTAAATCCTTCATACTCATGCTATGCCTTGTCAAAAATCCCAAAAATCTTGCTTGAAGAATCCTTGCAGAAAACCCACAAAAAACTAAAAATTTTTTGTCTTCAAGTGCTTTCTATCGCAAAGATTTCTCAGTTTTATACTTAGTCATTTTCATATGCATATACAATTGTATGTTTCATTGTATGTTCACATTGTATGTTCACATATACAAGAGAATATACAAAGGAAAATGATACAAGAGGTGGAATATAAAAGGAAATGTGCAAAGGCAGATATACAAAGGATCATCGGCCAGACAGGCCTTATCGGTGGCCAAGCTAGGGATCTCCCCGACAACCGATGCATGCAAACATACAAAGGGGGAGATACAATTGGTGGGGTCCGCTTTGTATACAAAGGCAATTGTATCTCATATACAAGTCACATTGTATATGCGATATACAAGGCAATGATACAAAGGGGTATGTGCAGGATCATGATGGGCCAAACTATACCTCTAAGTGGCAATGAAAATACAAAAAATCAGACTTTATCAAGTTCATGCAAAATTTTGAATGGATTATCTATACAATTTGAAAAAGATGTAAGAATGAAATTTGTAGAGAATTGAATCTAGTTTATAGGCTACTATTTAAAAAAAAAAAACTAAATTTACTTAGTGAAAATTGAATCTTTCAATGAACAGCTATTAAATTTTTTAGAAAAAAATAAAAAGTGGGTGTCTGTCTAGCCAACCTAACTATGAGTAAAAATATATATATATTTTTGAAACTTTCAAAATAAGTAGAGGACTCATGTCCGGATGTGATGCATATTTATTTGAAATTTTTTTCTAATAAAATAATTAGTTATGATTTTTTTACTGTGACTTCTTTTAAAAAATAAAAAGTAATTTTCCAGCCAACCTAACTCGATAAAAAAAAAATCAAAATTCAATTTTTTTTTTAACCTATAGCCAGAAAAGCATAGAGTGTGACGCAAGTTTCAGATCTCAAAAAGGTGAAATGGTTTGAAAGTTATGGATGTTTTTCAATCAGTGTGTCCATCAGGATTTCAGAGACATGGTATATTGAAAATTATTAATAATTATTTAATAAAATGATAACCAAATAAATCTTATATTTTTAGAAAGCTAACAATTTTTTCTATAAACCCTTTTTGTTTTATCAATTTTGCATTAAAAAAAGTCGTCAGCACGAAGGGTGAAGTTTGAAGAAGAGACTGAAACATTAAAACACATTACAATCCATAAAAAGTCAACAATCAAAACGGATATCCGTCTTTCTTTGTACCAAAGCAAGACGAATATCAGTTTTGCTTCGGTAAAAGCAACTCAAAACGGATATCCGTTTCGTTGATCTATGAAAATTTTTGTATCATTGGTTTTGGATGAAGAGAAGCAACATATTTTGTACCATTGGTATTGTTTCACCGAAGATACAATCCATGGGTATATCGTTTATGTATGTGTGGACATTTCGTGTATATCCTGCTATCGTTTATCGTGGTTGTAAATGGTGAATGTACATGTCAAAGGATACAAAGGTTGACAGGCCATATCAGGAAAATTGGGAAAAGATATGTTAGTCGATTGGTTATAACAAGTCATGTTATGTATAGGCTAAATCAAAGACATTGGACTGACAATAGTTATTGGAGAGACAAAGTTCCATTGAGCTGACAACATTGATCTCACCGATCAAGTCATATCAGGGTGACAATCATTGTCACCGATGGGTTATTTATCGACACATCGGAAGAACAGTTGAGAACTACACCAATGAGAGGGAGTCACATCGATAGAAGGAACATTGAAAAGAGATGGACTCTCAGAGGCGAGAAGAAAAGTGTCACCGATAGAGGCGGTCTGGCCGATGGTGTAGTTCGGTGTTTATTGTTTCAGTGTGAGATACAATATCAGAAATTGAAGAGAATGTCTGACCGATGTAGAAGTCTTACCGATGACTAATGGACGGTAAACACATTGGGGAGAGTTATAACATCAGAATGCAAGTAAAAAGTCTCACCGAGGGTATTGGTCTTACCAATAGACAAGGGTAGTGAATCTCACATCGGAGTAAGTTTGTATATATCCTACAATCATCTTATTCCATGAGACCACATTTCTTTGAGGCATTTCTTCAAACAGTTCATGTGTCTTTTCTATGCTTCCACACTTTCCGTACATGTCTACCAGAGCATTTCCAACTAGAATATCTACAAAAATCCCACTTCCATTATGCTTTGATGAATGTCCATACCCTATTCCAAAGCTCCCATTTTGGTAGAGGTAGAGAGGATGCTGACAAAGGTTGCAGAATCTAGCTTTACACTTGCCAATTGCATTTGCTTGAAATTTTCTAAAGCCTTTTCAACAAACCCGTTTATGCATATCCTACAATAATAGTAGTCGAGGAGACCACATTTCTCCAACTAGACTTCTACCAATTCAGAAAACGTGTGCTTCTGGACCAGTGTTTGGTACAAGAAACATACCAATAGAGTGGTGGCCATAATTCTCCCTCAATTGGAATTAAAAGGTACCCTTTTTCCATCTGAAGGAGGTCTCTCCTTGTTATGCACTTTAAATCTCTCTTTTAGTTCTTTCAAGGGAAGGATTCCACCTTGGTTTGACCAGTTGAAAGCGTTGAAGATACTTGACTTAAGAAGAAATGGACTAGAGGGTTCTATTCCCAAATCTCTTGCCAATTACTCACAACTTCACTAGAAAAGAATTTCACACAACAACTTGAAGGGGAGCATACTTGCAGAATTTGGTGGTCTGGGGAAGTTAGAACATCTTTGTTTGTCCTACAATCGCCTAAGCGGAAGTGTTCCAAATTCTCTAGGAAACTGCATGTCTCTACTTGATTTGTCCCTTTACAATAACCATCTCACAAGTGCTCTATTCTCATGTCTTTACTTTGAAGGGAGCATGCTAATTACTTTGATCCGTCCTCTTATACATATTAGAGAACAACGGAGGAGTCACACCGACAGCATAAGCCTGAGCGATGGATTCTACACATCGGCGAGAGGTCCCACATCGGGCTAACAAATTTGAAGGTTACCGATAATGATAAGTCTGGCTGACAATAGAGAAAGGAAGAACATGTGAAGCATAGTTCGATGAGACATTAGAAATGTCTTGCCGATAGTAAAGAAAGAGTGTATTTCAGTCTCGTTTGGACCTTGGGAAGGATATTTTAAAAGCTATTTGAGCAATTGGTGGGTTAATGGGTATTTTACACCCTGTTTGTAAGCTTTTGCTGTGTTGCTCTACATCACTTGTCTACAACATACAAAGTTTACCTTTCTCACCCATACCTTCAGTATATAAAGGACATTAATAGGGAATTTTTAATTTCCACTTAGTCAGTGCAATCTAGGAGAGGATAGATTGTCTAAAGTTGTGATCTATTTCCATTTACACTTGCCATAACTACAAATGCTTAGTGTTTATTCTCAACCCTAGTATATGAACAAAATGTGACCTATTGTTCTAATAGGCCTATAGGGACAAAGAGGTGATAAAGCCTTTAATTTTAAACATGACATGGTTTTGATAACTTCCCATATTGGTAAGGTCCTGGATGACAATCCTTTGATGTACCTAATTATAATAGGTGTTATGATAGTCCTTGGTATCTTTTCATTTCTTTCTTGAATGGCCTGCAAATAAGACATATGACATATTAGATCCTCATAAATAAGAATTCTCATACATTACATTTAAACTTAAACTCCCTAAACATCCATCAATCCATCCATTAATATCAAAATGCCATGAATATCCTATGATCAACCATTCTAATTCCTAGGATAGTCATATATTGCAATTTTGCTTCTCTATACTAAAATAGCCCAAGGAATATCTAACCTTGAATTTGTATTTTAACAATCTAATGTCTTTACGAATAACATTGAGCCTTCTTTTGGAACAACATTTTTGCCTTTAGAAGCTCCTCATTTGATGATAGCCTAAAAACAAATAATGGCTTATATCCAAAGCTTTATTAAGTTGATACCTAGGTGGATTAGTGTGTAAACATTGAAATTAGATGGTAATTCAGAAGTTTATTGAATAATACAATGAATCCCTAGTCTAGAATCCAAATGTACATAATAAAACGAATATCTGTTTTGTAGTAGCCATATGGACATTGCAAGTGTCCATTGCAAAGAATTGGGGTTTTCCAAAATGGATATCCATTTTCAAAATGGATATCCATTTTGTAAAAGAAGAAAAAAGACAAAAGGAATATTGTTGGGCCCGACTTCTGCAACCAGAGACCCTCTGCTGTTGAAATACTCGTGATTTCTGGCTATGACAGTGAAAGGAATATTTTTATGCACTTTTGGAGACACAATTTTCTTGTTACAATCATAAGGGTGATATTTTTGTTCCCCTAATGGGGAGCAACAATCGTCGTAAAATAAAAAGGAGGAAAGTTACATTGGAGGAAATTGAAGCAATTAGGAAAAAAGATAGGGAAAGGAAGAGGACTGGAAGGGTGGGTTTGGCGGATGCTCATCAAGGTGAATCTTCTTCTTTACCATCTAATGACATGCAAATTGAAGATGTTAATTTTGATTATAATGAAATGTTAGAGAAGAATGAAATTCACCATGATATTGCAAATGAAAATATTGAAAAATGTTATGAAACACCTATTCATAATAGCAATACCATGGACAAAGAAGAAGAAGAAAATGAAGACGTGCACTTGAAGAAAGTGGATATGAACATCATGATGTTGAAATTGCACTCCATAATCCATTTGTTGATAAAATTGATGAGGTTGATAACATGGATGAAACAAGAACAATCAATGTATCTCCAAATTTCATAAGAAGAGAGGACATTTGTCAAGAAGAGAATAACCGTGATGAAATTAGAAAACACCCAAAAACCCCAAAATGGTTACTTAAAATTGATGAGAACATAATGGAAAAACTTGAAGGCAAGAGGTCATCACAAACGGTTCGGTTGTGGGCTACAAAACTCTTCAATGAATACTTTGAGAAGAAAACATTAACCGAACAATGCCAAATTTTTGTGCAATTATTAAAGATGTACAAAATGAGACATTTACTAAAGAAATTAAAGATTCGGTTAAACAAAGTGTTCGATCGGAATAAAATTATTGTAAGAAGCCTTTTCAATGCACTCAATTCTATTGGAAAGACTAGCAAGGAGAAAGATAAAAGAGCTGCCTGTAGAGTAATAACAACCTCAATAGTAAGCAAACAATTAAGAAATGCTTGATTAATGAGGCAAACTTGTGTTGACTTAAGATTGAATCGTAAAACATTGTCAAAAGCACTAGCATTAAGATCAAGGCTAGATAGTCTTGTTGCCAATGATACTTGGGCTTTCAGTGGTAGGCTTCCACGAGTTGACAAGAAGCTAATTGATAGCACAAAGGAAGAAATTGAATGATTTTAGCACACTAACTCTAGGGTATCACCGAATGCAAAAGATGTTGTAAAGTTAAGAATTGGTGATAAAGACCGAACACCACATCCTAAACATTACTTGGAATGTAGCCAAACAACATTGTACAAACAATATTGTGAAACTCACCCAGGTATGACAATCTCACAAAGAGCATTTGAATCTCTTAAGCCATTTTATTGTGTTCCTCTTAAAGTTTGTAATACATGTTGTTGCAAATACCATGTAGAATTTTCTATGTACCATGAATTATTATGCAATATTCGTTCTACTTTGCACACTAACGAAATGTTACAGGAGTGTAGTGCAACTCAACTACCAAAGTCATCTAGGGACTTATTGAATTTATTTCTATGTATTAGAGATGATGGTTGCATGTTCTACAAGAATGATTATTTAAATGAAAAGTGTTTACAATGTGGTGGGTTATCAAAGTTTGTATCATGTTTTCATGAGGGCAACAAGCATGATTTTGGAAAGAGAATGGTTGAGAAAAAGAGATATGAGATAGTGAAATACAATTTGAAATGTGGAGGTGAAGGTTATAGATGTGAGTTGATTGTAAGAGAGGTAAGTATTGCTGATTTTATTGATGATTTTAAGAAAAATCTTTTCTACAAGTATGTTAGACATAGCCACAAGTCTCGATGGTTAGATCAACAGTTCAGGATGTGTAAAGACTCTTGCCCGATTGGAACTATTGTCTCTATAGTTGATTTTGCAGAAAACTATACATTGCAACCCCAAAATGAAGTTCAATCACAGTACTACAATTCTATTTAGATTGCTATTTTTGTTCACATCACATACAGACATGCCCCCGAGAGTACAGAAGAGAACAGGAAGATTGTCAGAGAATACCATTTTTACATGAGTGATGATTGATCTCATTCAGCAGAGTTTGTGCAATATTATTTTCAACAATTTTATGGGTTCTTGCAAGAAAAAGATATTAGAATAGATCAACATCTCATTTGGTTAGATAATTGCATTGGTCAATTCTAGAATGCTCGTAATTTCTATTGGTTGAGCAAAATGCATGTAGAGAAGGGTATACCTCATATTTGGAATTTTTTTGAAGCCAGGCACGGAAAAGGTGAACATGATGGAGCAGGTGCATGCGTGAAGAGAGCTCTTTTTAAAGAACAACTAAAGATTAGAGGTGGTGCTACATTCAGTGATGCATATTCCATTGTTAAGTGGTGTAACTATGCATTGTCACGAGGAGTGGCTCTTGATTTTGAAGTGCGCAGGTTCTTTTGGTTGGTTGATGATGGGATAGCGATAGAGAAATTGGAATGTCAGAGAATCAATGAATCATCAAAGATGCATTCATTTCAAAGCTCAGATGCAAGTACATGGACTATTTGGACACGAGAATTAGCTTGTTTTTGTCAGAGTTGTATTAAATGTGATTGGAACAATTGTGAGTCAAGTGAGTGGGTAGATGCATGGGTTCCACAATATTTAATCCCTTTATATGAAGGTCAATCACCTTCCGTCAGTGACATGGAGAGCTCATTTGACTATGAACATCTTTCAGACCTTGTACAGCTAGGTCATGTTTATGCAGTTGTTGCACCGCATGGAAATGAAGAGAGGTCAGACTATTGGTTGGCATGATGTGTACAGGGAAAACAAAAGCTAACACAACCTATGATAGATGATGATGGGTTCACATATCCTATAGGATCAGTTGTTATTTTTGGGACTTGGTTACGAACATATATGGTTAAAAAGAATGGCATCTCGACCTTTGAAGACTTTGAGAAGCATAAAACCATATTGATGTATTCTCACCTAGTTGTAGCAACAAATGTCAAGTTACTAAAGCATCGTGGAAAACCAAAATCAAAAGAACTATGGACAATTAGTAATGCTGATCATGAAGCAATATTGGATACTTTGAAGGTAAGAGATGATCCCTCAGGTACGCTTGACTAGCATTTAAACTTCCAGATGGATAGGTATGACATTTTTTATCTTAACTTGTTCTTGTTTTTTCTATTTTTTAGAATTGTTTTATTAAAAATCTTGTTACTTTAACTATAATGCATGCTTTTGACTATATAGGACTACGAGTAAAATTATTTTACATGGCATCGTAGATTATTTTGCATGGCATCATAAATTATTTTGTATGGCATCGTAGGTTATTTTGACTATACTCGAGGTATGATTTTTAGTTCTCATTTGTATTTCTTAATATTGCACATTTGTACCTTTTTCTACATAAGGCATTCCATGAGATGACATGTATTTGATGTCTTTTGCCAAATAGTTCATGTGCCTTGTCTATGCTTTCACATATTACATACATGTGTCACATGGCAATTGCAACTACAACATCTAACAAAATTCTCATTTCTTTGAGGTATTCCACCAAACAGTTCATGTGCCTTGCCTATGCTTCCTTACTTTGCATTCTTATAAAAGTCCTATAACAGTCATAATTAATCTTCATACTAATCTTGATAGTAATCTTGCCATCATTGTATTCCATGAGATGACAGTCCTATAACAGTCCTATACATGTCTACTAGGATAGTTTTAACTACAACAGTCCTACAACAGTCCTAAAATAGTACTAGAACAGTCCTATAATAAGCACAACATTTAATGTACATATTTATGATATTCATGTTTACTTTTAAATCTGCTTGTTCATGCTTCTCACAGGATGTCACCTCCCCTACCCATCCAGCTCTATAGAAGAAGAGAGACAACAAATGATCAAAAGGGATCACCAATTGGTGGTAAGTGATTGATTACTTATGTCATGTTATATATTTTGAATATTAAATTCTATATTAATGTGCATGTTGTTTGATTGTATTAATAGGTGGAAATTCAAAAATCTCTATCGAGGAGGTCTAGTCGATTAGCGATAGAAGATGAGTCATTGACTAGTTCACCATCTTCATGGCCTAGCAAGAGCCATAGATTATTTAATAGCAATCCATAGGAGATTTGATTTTGGGACATTTTGTTACATATGTGTATTTGGCTTTGTAAACATACTTTTATATGTTATCGATGTATATCATTGTATATACCCATATGGTTTTATTTTTACATGCCTATATGGCTTGATATATACACTATACATTATTTTCATGACATTATGTGCATATATGTATATATAAGATCCTAATTTGGCATAAGTAGGGAGAATGCTTGCACAGGTTATGGAATTTGGTTTTAAACGTTCCAATTGTATTTGCTTCAAAGTTTCTATAGCCTTTTCAAAAAATCCATTTTGTGCATATCTTGCAATCATTGCATTCCATGAGATAGCATCTCTTTGAGGTGTCATGCCAAACTGTTCACATGCCTTGTCTATGCTTCCACACTTTGGATTTACACCCGCCAATTACATTTTCTTAACATTTCCTTTCAATCCTGATCAAAAATTTCATTTTGTGCACATATTGCAATCATTGCATTCCTTCATTTACAACACATGATTAAATAAGAAGATGCATATTTACAACACTTAAGACCTTCGTGAAATGATACATTGGTTTCTTGATATTCAATCATGCATTGGAGATCTTCAAAGTGTTAAATATGTTTGAAGTGATGAAGAAACTTGTTATTTTGATGTATTTCAACTCCAAACTTCTGCCTAGAAATGAAGGCGCTAATCCTTTATCAAACTAACCTAAAAGTGCGCCTTGGTACTTAGGGCACTAGATTATGATTGATCAACCTAAAATGTGCGCCTAAGGCTAGATAGTGAATTGGAAGGATAAAATGCATCATCAAAGGAGTTTATAGTTATTGAAGGCATCAAATGATGACTTGGGCGCACATCTACCTCTCTACACCATATGTGACTAGTGCCAATTATTGAATAAACAACCTAGAATGAGTGCCTTACTATTTGAGGTGCTAGTTTTGCTTCTAGAACACCAAAAGTGCTTCTAAAATATGACTGTGAATGAGGCACACTTTTCATCATCTCTAACCTCACAATTGCACCTTCCATTAGAAGCTCATATTGTGCCTAAAGGAATGGTACTGAGATATCATCCATGTCAATGATTGAGAATGTGTCAACTGGAACAATATTTTTTGTTCTACTCATCGTGGGTCGAACGGACTGCGCCAATGCATCGGGGTGGGTGGGTAAATGCTAGTGGAGGTCTCTTTTTGTGCGCCAAGCATCCCAGTCATTTCAGGCAATAGGCTACCGGCAAAGTCCCTTAAGATCCCTGAGACCAAAAAACTACCAAACTTTGACGGGGTAGTTCTTGAAATTTGTGACAGCTGGGAATGTTTTGTTTCAACCTACAAGTGCACGTGGCATCCTTCCACAATAACCTCTCTCATTTTTGGTCAACTCCATTTCATTTGACCGTGCCGAAATCAAACGCATTGTTGCAAAATGCTTCAATTTGATTCAGTGGAAAGGTGCTAGGTGCGACATTTTTCATTCCATAGCTCATGGGGTTGAATGGACTGCACCAACGCGTTGGGGTGGGTAGGTAAATGCTATGGGAGGTCTTGTTTTATGCGCCAAGCATCCCAGTCATTTCGGGCAAGAGGCTACCGGCAAAGTCCCTTAAGATCCCTGAGACCAAAAAACTACCAAACTTTGACTGGGTAGTTCTCAGAATTTGTGATAGTTGGGAATGCTCTATTTGGACCTACAGGTGCATGTGACATCCTTCCACAATAACCTCTCTCATTTTTGGTCAACTCCATTCCATTTGACCGTACCGAAATCAAATGCATTGTTGCAAAATGCTTCAATTTGATGCAGTGGAAAGGTGCTAGGTGCAACATTTTTCATTCCATAGCTCATGGAGTCAAACGGACTATGCCAACACGTTAGGGTGGGTGGGTAAATGCTAGTGGAGGTCTTGTTTTGTGCGCCAAGCGTCCCAGTCATTCCAGGCAAGAGGCTACCGGCAAAGTCCCTTAAGATCCCTGAGACCAAAAAACTACCAAATTTTGACAGGGTAGTTCTCAGAATTCATGACAGTTGGAAATGTTTTGTTTGGACCTACAGGTGCACGTGGTATCCTTCCACAATAACCTCTCTCATTTTTGGTCAACTCCATTCTGTTTGACCGTGCCGAAATCAAACGCATTGTTGCAAAATGCTTCAATTTGATGCAGTGGAAAGGTGCTAGGTGCAACATTTTTCATTCCATAGCTCGTGGGCTCAAACGGACTGCGCCAACACGTCGGGGTGGGCAGGTAAATGCTAGTGGAGGTCTCATTTCGTGCGCCAAGCGTCCCAGTCATTCCGAGCTATAAGCTACCGACAAAGTCAAAAGTTGCTAGGATTGAAATTTTGCATTCCACAGGTCTTGGGGCCAAACGGTTTGCGCCAACACATCGGGGTGGGCGAGTAAATGCTAGGGGAGGTCTTGTTTTGTGTGCAAAGCATCCCAATCCTTCCAAGTTGTAAGCTACCGATAAAGTGATTGGGATGCTTTGCACACAAAACAAGACCTCCCTTAGCATTTACTCGCCCACCCCGACGTGTTGGAGCAAACCGTTCGGCCCCAGGACCTGTGGAATGCAAAATTTCAATCCTAGTGACTTTTGACTTTGTCGGTAGCTTACAGCTCAGAACGACTGGGATGCTTGGTGCACGAAACGAGACCTCCACTAGCATTTACCCACCCACCCCGACGCGTTGGCGCAGTTCGTTCGACCCCACGAGCTATGGAATGAAAAATGTCGCACCTAGCACCTTTCCACTGCATCAAATTGAAGCATTTTGTAACAATGTGTTTGATTTCGGCATGGTCAAACGGAATGGAGTTGACCAAAAATGAGAGAGGTTATTGTGGAAGGATACCACGTGCACCTGTAGGTCCAAACAAAACATTCCCAGCTATCACAAATTCTGAGAACTGCCCCGTCAAAGTTTGGTAATTTTTTGGTCTCAGGGATCTTAAGGGACTTTGCCGGTAGCCTCTTGCCCGGAATGACTGGGACGCTTGGCGCACAACACGAGACCTCCACTAGAATTTACCCACCCACCCTGACGCGTTGGCATAGTCTGTTCGACTCCACGAGCTATGGAATGAAAAATGTCGCACCTAGCACCTTTCCACTGCATCAAATTGAAGCATTTTGCAACAATACGTTTGATTTTGGCACGGTCAAACGGAATGGAGTTGACCAAAAATGAGAGAGGTTATTGTGGAAGGATGTCACGTGCACCTGTAAGTCCAAACATAGCATTCCCAACTATCACAGATTCTGAGAACTGCCCCATCAAAGTTTGGCATTTTTTGGTCTCAGGGATCTTAAGGGACTTTGCCAGTAGCCTCTTGCCCGAAATGACTGAGACGCTTGGCGCACAAAACGAGACCTCCCCTAGCATTTACCCACCCACCTCGATGTGTTGGCATAGTCCGTTCAACTCCACGAGCTATGGAATGTAAAATGTCGCACCTAGCACCTTTCCACTGCATCAAATTGAAGCATTTTGCAACAATGCGTTTGATTTCAGCACGGTCAAACAGAATGGAGTTGACCAAAAATGAGAGAGGTTATTGTGGAAGGATGTCACGTGCACTTGTAGGTCTAAACAGATCATTCCCAACTGTCACAAATTTTGAGAACTACCCGGTCAAAGTTTGGTAATTTTTTGGTCTCAGGGATCTTAAGGGACTTTGCTGGTAGCCTCTTGCCCAGAATGACTGGGATGGTTGGCGCACAAAACGAGACCTCCCTAGCATTTACCTACCCACCCCGACGCATTGGCATAGTCCGTTTGACCCCACAAGCTATGGAATGAAAAATGTCGCACCTAGCACCTTTCCACTGCATCAAATTGAAGCATTTTGCAACAATGCGTTTGATTTCAGCACGGTCAAATGGAATGGAGTTGACCAAAAATGAGAGAGGTTATTGTGGAAGGATGCCACATACACCTATAGGTCCAAACGGAACATTCCCAACTATCATGAATTCTGAGAATTGCCCTGTCAAAGTTTGGCAGTTTTTTGGTCTCAGGGATCTTAAGGGACTTTGCCGGTAGCCTCTTACCTGGAATGACTAAGACGCTTGGCGCACAAAATGAGACCTCCACTAGCATTTACCAGCCCACCCCGACGCGTTGGCGCAGTCCATTTGACCGTACAAGCTATGGAATGAAAAATGTCGCACCTAGCACCTTTCCACTACATCAGATTGAAGCATTTTGCAACAATGCGTTTGATTTTGGCACGGTCAAATGGAATGGAGTTGACCAAAAATGAGAGAGGTTATTGTGGAAGGATGTCACATGCACCTGTAGGTCTAAACAAAGCATTCCCAACTATCATGAATTCTGAGAACTGCCTGGTCAAAGTTTGGCAGTTTTTTGGTCTCAGGGATCTTAAGGGACTTTGCCGGTAGCCTCTTGCCTGGAATGACTGGGATGCTTGGTGCATAAAAAAAGACCTCCCCTAGCATTTACCCACCCACCCTGACGCGTTGGTGCATTCCTTTCAACCCCATGATGAGCAGAACAAAAAATATGGCACCTTCCAAGGTTTTTGCTCTTAGGATCTTAAGTGACTTTGCTCTTACGAAACAATGTATCGGCAAGACCCTAGTTTTCATAAGAGGAGACATGTGATTTTAAGAGGTTTTTGGGAATGTGACTTTAGCCTTCCACTCCTTATCTAATGACAAGTTTATTCTTAGAGTTTGATGGCTTTTATGAGCATATACACGATGTTGTTTTAGGATAGTCATAAACCCTAATGCAACTTATAAACCCTCTTTGCATAGTAATTTCATGAATGACTGTCTTGTAGGATTTACATACATACATACATATATATATGATCTCGTAGGCATCTAGGTTTCATACACAAATTGCAATAGTTGTAGAGCCAACCTCCTATCAACGAGAGTTGAATAATAGTAAATAGAGAGCTTCTCGGCCATAAATGGGATTTGCATACACACACACACCCAACTGAAATAGTATCCTTATTGGCCTTATTGGTACCTCCCCCCAAGATGTAAGTTTTTTATGTTTATAATGTGCCCCCAGTGTCCTTGACATAGAGTTTCTTGACATTAATTTCATTCAAACATGTCTTCAATTCATCTTCAAAATGTTTTCAATACATCTCCAATGCCTTTTCCACGAAGGTTTATGCATATTTATACATGATTTGAGGGAAACCAATAGTCTCCAACTGACTCTTGAGTACTTGACTATTCATCTTCCATACTTTTGCATTTTTTTTACATTTTTCATATGACAACTTGGACATATTTACAAAATTTGACAAGGTGAAGACTAAATACATGATGAAATGGTTTATCATGACCTTATTTGATTAGGGCATATATAAGGAATTTTTTCATATTGATTCTATTGATTCTATTGATCTAAAACCATTCTCTTGATCTAAAACCATTCTCAATGCTAAACATATAATCAATGGACTAAAGAACTATCATCATAATGTATGGCATCATGGGAAGTATCATGACTTGCACATAAGGAATTTAAATTATATTGTATATCAAGGTGTATATACATTAAAATCTAGTCCATAATGGTAGACATATACAAAAATTTGGCAAATATGCCAACTCAAAATATTTTTTACAAAATGTGGCATATGCCATGTCTCAAAATCTATATACAATCTACATGCCAAATAGCTACATCAAATACTACAAGTCCACTTGACCCTCAATCTATGATAGATCCTCAATCTGTGATGGATCCTGAAAAAGTGTCCTCTTTGTACCAAAATGTCTAGTAATTGATGGAGGTGAATTTTCCTGCATTAACAAGTCAGAACACAAATTTGATTAATCTGTTCAATGGTAAATAAAAATAAGTTAAAGTTAGTAAATAGATTCTTATCTACTACAATTAAGAACTTTCATTTATTAACATACATCTAAATCACTACAATCAACTATAAGACCGCTAGATAAACTATCAATTATTTAGAAAAATTCAATTCAATTACCTCGACTCTATGTTCTTGTTCGGACAATCATTCTGCAAATGATTTTCTCTTAAGATGATCAGGTGTCCTAGTGAAGCATGATGGCAAAGGTGGCACATCACTCACATTCTCAATAGACTACATAAAAGAAAAGTAACATTGAAATAAATTAATAAATAATTATTAAACAAAATAGGAAATGCATGCATTTAAAATAGGAAATGCACTACACAAAAACTTATCTACTAGAAAACAAGCACATACCACCATCGAGGCCTCCTGCATCAATTAAGAAGGACAAGAATGTAAGACGCTAAATGACTATAATCAAATATTTAAGTTTTCTAAATTATCAATTAAAGTACAATTCAATCAAATTACCTCCACCCTTTGTTGGCATTGAGAAAGCCGTTCTGCAAATGATAGTCCCTTGGGTCGATCAGGAGTTTGAGAAAAGACTATTGGCAAAGATGCCACATCATTCACACTTCGATTGACTATAAAATAAAATTAACATCAAGATATAAATTAATATATAATTACTCACAAAGATAATTAAAGCATAAAAAAAAGTTGATGTGTACAACAAATTATACCGGCAAGTCCAAGCCAAATTGGATGGCAGACAAAGTTCCATGATGAACTTCTGTCAACTCCCCCTCTATCATCAACTGTTATCCCACTTAGATACATTAGTACTAATAAAGTTGTTTATATATTCAAATGGAATAGACCATAAAATTTAACTTCAAATTTTACCTGCATAAAAGATTGCTCATGCATTTCTCCTTCTCTAATGTTTACTACTCCGGTAGCTTCTACTCTTGTCCCTGACCCCTCAGCTTGAGTTTTGGACCCCATTGCCTCATCTCGTGAATGGAGATCATACTCTGATGTGTTCAACGGTGGCTCACTACTCTCCATAATAGGACCCAAGCATAAATGATTGCAAGAAATGCAATGATGGGGCACACATACATGTCTAGACGACGACAGTCTAGTAGTACTAGGTGATCCAATATCATCACCTTCATCATGTGCTTGTGCAAATTGAGATGTCTGTATAATCAAATGCTCAGTCAAAGAGTGTATGGCACTAAGGCCCTGTTGTGTTGCATTTGCAACAACGTTTGGGTGCTGCATTGGGGGTGGAGAAGGGATAGCAGGAGGGGGAATATAGGGACCTTGTACTTGTCTAATTACCCCAGGTCTATCTTGAGGCATTCCTCTGCCCACTCCTTGAAACTCTCTAAAATCAAAATAATTAACATGTTGACCCATGACGAACTCTACATAGAGTTTACGGAGGAAATACAAAGGCACATCTAAATTGTTGTTGGGTGGTTTATCAAAAACCATCCACCAATGATCCCAAAAGTTTTGACTAATGCCGTCATGAATACACCATTTGATTGAAAATTTGGGCTTATGGACATCAACATGCAATCCAGTTTTAGGATTGACAAAGTGTTGGGCTAACATAGTTTTTCTAATCTCTAAATCTTTGACTTCCTCATATGACAAACTGTTAGCATATTTGGCCTTCTTGGCTTCTCGCCATTGCCGAAATGATTCGTGTTGGGTTGACAAGGTTTGAATATGATTAATGATTCCCTCTAAATTTGATGTCATTATAGACAATCAAGGGTGGCGGCGATACATTTCTATGATCTTGCTTATATGATCAATATTTCTTTGAATATTCTCTTCTATTGTTGGAGGGGGAGGGTTTGGTGGTGGAGGGTTTGGGTTTTCATTTTGTGCATCCATTTTACCTAATTAAATTATAAAACATACCCACTTAGCATAAAAACCAAAAAAATTGCTTGAAAATACAAAACAAACAAAAAAATTGCATGAAATCTTACCTCTTTGGATCAGATATCCGTTCCTTTGCTCTGATATCCATTTTTTGAAGATGAGACTATGTTTTTGCAAGCTGCGGGTTTGCAAAAATGCAGTCTTTTTTTGCTTTTTATGCTCTCCAAAACGGATATCCGTTTCCAAAATGGATATCCGTTTTCTTTTTCCCTATTGTATTCATTGTTTTTTATTTTATTATTGTAGCATTTTTAGCATTTTAAGTATTTATGCATTTTAGCTATAAAATACAAGCAAATTTATAAAGGATTATGATGATATTTAAGCATTTTAGCTATAAAATACAAGCAAATTTATAAAGGATTATGATAATATTTAGGCATTTTAGCTATAAAATACAAGCAAATTTATAAAGGATTATGATGATATTTAGGCATTTTAGCTATAAAATACTATCAAAATTTATATAGGATTATGATGATATATATATTTGATTTTTATATGATTTACTTATACTAAGGTATCTCATAGTATTTTAAAGGCACTTTTGAATAGATACAGGAGAGAGGTAGATACAAGAGAGAGGTAGATGCGGGTTAGGGGTTAGGGATTAGGGCCATTATTTAGGGTTTACAGATTTATAGAGAGAGAGAGACTACTTTTGACATGCAACCGTAAACCCTAAATAATGCCCCTAAACCCTAAACCCAAGTAACCCTAAATAATTCTTCCAAATACTAAACCCTAACCCCTAAACCATAAACCCTAAATAATTCCCCTAAGCCCTAAACCCTAAACCTGACAAAGGGAGTCCTAGTTTTCTTATTTCCATTTGCTTCATCGATAAGGGAGACGGAAAGATAGAGGGGAGAGATAGGATATATAGGAATGATAGGGGAATGACTGGGATGCATGATTAAACCTAACCCCTAACCCCTATTTCCTAACCCCTAAACCCTAAACTTGAGAAACCATAAACCCCTAAATCCTAAACACTAAACCCAAGAAACCCTAAACCTCTATCGAGCTCTATCTCCCTATCTCACTATCTCCCCATCACTATCATTCCTCTACCTCTCAATCTCTCTCCCTATGCTTTAGCCATGTCCCTCACTCTATATCTCCCTATTGGTCCTCTCTCTCTAAACACTAAACCCTAAACCTCTAAACCTTAACCCCTAAACCCTAAACGTGAGCAACCCTAAACTCTATCTCCTATCTCTCACTTATCTCCCTATCTCTATCGTCCTTCTACCTCTCAATCCTTCTCCCTATTTCTCTAGACATATCGCTCACTCTCTATCTCCCTATCTCTCCCCTTTGTCACCTCTATCTCTCCCTATCTATCTCCTCTCTCTTTCTATCTAGCTATCTCCAAAACTGAGAAACCCTAAACCCAGGTACACCCTAAATCCAATCAACTCTAAACCTATATCTCCCTATCTCTCCCCTATCTCCCTATCTCTATCATCCCTCTACCTCTCTTGATCTCTCTCCCTATGTCCCTGGCCATGTGCCTCACTCTCTATCTCCTTATCTCTCTCCTCCATCTCCTCTCTCTATCTCCCTATAATTCCTCTCTCTATAAACCCTAAATCCAAAACCCTAAACCTCTAAACCTAACCCCTAACCCCTAAACAATTTAAATCCTAAACCCTAAATAATGCCCCTAAACCCTAACCCCTGACCCCTAGACCCGAGAAACCCTATACCCCTAAACCTTAAACCCCAAACCCCTAAACCCTAAACCCAAGTAACCCTAAACCACTATCTCCCTATCTCGCCCCTATCTCCCTACCACCTGTGTCCCTCTACCTCTCAATCTCTCTCCCTATGTCTCTAGCCATGTCCCTCACTCTCTATCTCCCTATCCCTCCCCTCAGACTCCTCTATATCTACCTATCATTCCTCTCTCTCTATAAATCCTAAATCCAAAACCCTAAACCTCTAAACCTAACCCCTAACCCCTAAACAATAAATCCTAAACCCTAAATTATAATGTCCCCAAACCCTAACCCCTAACCCCTAAACCCCAAACCCCTAAACCCTAAACCCAAGTAACCATAAACCACTATCTCCCTATCTCTCCCCTATCTCCCTATCACCTTTTTCCCTCTACCTCTCAATCTCTCTCCCTATGTCTCTTGCCATGTCCCTCACTCTTTATATCCCTATCTCTCCCCTCAGACTCCTCTATATCTCCCTATTGGTCGTTTATCTCTCTCCAAACCCTAAACCCTAAACCTCTAAACCTTAACCCCTAACCCCAAAACCATAAACCCTAAACCCTAAATAATGCCCCTAAACCCAAGCAACCCTAAACCTCTATCTCCCTATCTCTATCATCCCTCTACCTCTCAATCTCTCTCTCTATGTCTTTGGACATGTCTCTCACTCTCTATCTCCTATCTCTCCCCTTTGTCTCCTCTATCTCTCCCAAACTCTATCAGTCCCCTCTCTCTATCTCTCTTTAAACTGTAAACCCTAAACCCCTAAACCTGAGCAACCCTAAACCTCTAAACCCTAAATAATTCCCCTAACCAACCTCTAAACCACTTCTCTATATAGGTGCTTGACTAATACCACTTTTTCATTGTTTTCCACATTTAATTATATTCTTTTCCATTTTCCAAGTCCTACATGTGTCCAAGTTGTATTGTTTGTCAAGTTTTTAGTCTAATTGTTAGTCGCAGCTCTCATGGTTATTAAAATGTTAGTATATTATAGTTAGATTTATCCTTCAGTAACATTAATTTACACATTGTTGCACAAACAACCACACTGAAACATAACCTTACCTAATTAAGGTTAACCTTTTAAAAGTTTCTTTCATAAATGGCGAGCTTAACAGATCCAACTAGTTCAATGTTCTTATAGTCCATGCTTACCCTTCCAAGAGAGTTTATGCCATGTTAACTTTGCATTATGTCCTAACATATCACATGAAGGACATCATCATCACAAGGAATAACAATGTCATGAAGGATTAACGAAGGTGTAGCTTCACCACATAAAGTATCATTCATAATTTTATCACTAGAGGGTAAGGGTATATCATGTGTATCCTTCTCAAACCATGTATCATGAATCAAATCATATGAAGGATTGTGTAAAGCAATTTAGGGCATGAAATCCAAAATGCCCCAAAACACAACCCCTGTTGCCCCACCATTCCTATCCTCGAAATATTGGAACATAGTCTAGAAAAGTGATTATTTCACCTGATGAACAAAATTGAATATTTTATTATTGATTATTTGAGTAATTCATTAGTGATGATTCTTAGTGTTTAACAAATCCTTATGGATCAATGTGTAAAGAAGCTACCAATGTTAATTTGCCCTCCTCCTTCACTAGAAATGGTCATTAAGGAGGTTCATATATTGATGGGAGATCCAAGATTTAAGAGGTGTATTTTCAAAAAGAGTAAAAAGCCTCCCCTCTTACCCCATCATGATTTCCTTCACTCTTAGTCGATTTCTCTTCCCCATCCTCCCCTCTTACCCCTCCCCTCTCTTTCCTGACCTGATCTTGTTAGCCCCCCTCACCCTTCTCCTATCTTTGTCCTTTTTCCCACTCTTTACTGGTTCTTGCCCCCGCCCCCCCTCTGTGCCCTCCTTGTCCCCTTTTGTGGGATTGAGTCTTTGCCCCTCCTTTTTTGCCCTCAGCTTATCCCCTTTTCCTCTCCCCCCTAGGCTCCTCTCCCCCCTTTCCCTTTGCTCCTTGTACTCCCTCCTCTTTACCCTCCTTGGGCCGTTCTCACCTTTTTATTTCTCATACTCTTGTCCCCTAGCTTAACCTCCCGTCTCCAACCTCTGGATCTCGTTGCCCCCTTCTCCCTCCTCTTTAATTTCTAGGTTTTTAACCATATCCTTTGTTTCTTGTTGCCCCCTGGTGCTCCGTTTGTGGCTTGGAGTTTGTTGTGAATATATATTTATATATATTATTTGGTCATTGTAGCTTTTCTTCCCTTTTATGCTTTACTCTTCTCTCTTATGCTTTCTCCCAATTAGTTTCTTTCCTCCTTTTGATAGTTATTGGCTTACCTTTCTTTTTTTTTAGCCCCCCCTCCTTTGCCTTCGTAGTTCACCCCTCTCTCTCTTTTAACTTGGAGCCCTCTCTTGTTCTTTATATGTAGCTTTTCCCAATCTATCCCTCACATTTTAACCTCTTCGGTTGTCCCCCCCTTTTTTATTATTTATTTAATTATTTAATTATCTTATCTCTTTCATCCTCGGTTTGTTCTTTATGGTTGATTGTATTACAGTTATTCCTCTTTTTGCTCCCTTCTAATTTGTGGCCTTGCTCCTTTGTTTGCTTTTTTAATTTTCTTTACTTGGGTCTTCCTCTCATCCTAGTTAGTCTTTCTTTGTTTGTTTTGTCTTAGTGTGCCTAGATGTCCCCCACTCCTCTTTGTCCCTCACTTCACTAGGTTTGATAGGTAGCTATCCTTCTCCCTTAATTGATCTTGGTTTCCGCCTCACATTTCTCTCACTCCTTTTAAGTGGTCTTAAGTCTACATACTGTCATTCATGTTTTGTCTGTATCCAAACCAAAACAGATATCTGTTTCAAAGTCATACTTTGCCAAGTCGTGAATTTGGCTAAGTAAAAACACGATTTTTTTCCTATTGCCACTGTTTGGCCCGTGATGATCCTGCACATACCCAAAGGAAAGATGCAAAGTCAATACATAAGCAAGAGATACAAGGCCTAGGGCCCACCAATTGCATGTATATGTGATTGTATCTTTGCACATACAATTGCACATACAAGGGAATATACATTCCTGATATACAAGTCCCGGACCTAAGAGGAATATGCATTATGGTCAATAATGGTACAAATGATTGTATGCATCTTTTTGTTTTGTATGTTTGTATTTGTATGTTTAAATATACAAAGGGTAGGTACAAGTTCAAATGCATGTTTGTATGCAAGTGTTTGCATGTAGTTTTCCTTTGTATATTTCGCATTGTATATGCGATATACAAGGGTTAGATACAAAGGTAATGTACAAAGCGGACCTGACTGGAAAATGTAAATTGGCAAACTCAAAGGTGGGGTCCACAGTTTGTATGTTAAGTGCATTGTATATGCCGATATGTAAGGGGAAGAGATACAAGCCAGACCTGTTGCAAAGTTCCAATATAGTTGATAGTCTCCTTTGAGTTCCGCATTGTATGCATGGTCGATTGTATCTCAGATACAAGCATACACAAAGGCAGATGCAAGGGGATTTTTGGTGTGACAATGACCATCGGCGGCTCAACTCAAAGTTTCTTCAATGGCCGATAAGGAGGACGCAATTGCTCAGTGATGGGTCTCATGTTCAACTCAACGGTAAATCAATTAGTGCCATGTGTCAGGGGCCAATTCAAAAGGTAGAAACCCACGTTTGTATGTTGGAAATTGTATGTATATTCTTTTGCACATATCCCATATATAAAAAGCAAATGTAAGGGCATCGACGTAACAGTGTCTATCGGCAGCTCAACTCATTTTCTCCCTGATAGCCCAATATATTCCACAGTTGTATATGCAATATGTAGGCGATATGCAGATGCAAGATGCAGTTGACCATAGCTTTGATCACCTGTATCTCCCTCATTTTGGCAACATTTGACATGCTGCAAAAGGCAAAAGTACTTATTTTTGCCTCATCTTTCACCTGCTGGTCTTTTAGGGGGATTTTTCTCACTTTCAAAGTTTAGATCTGGATTTGCATGCTTTGGCGACTGGACATTTCAGTGACCATTTTTGCATATGCAAATGCAGATATTCATTGCATTTATGGGTGTAGTTGATGATCCAGCAACTTACATTGAAAACTCAAAATATCTTCCATCTGCCCCTATTCCAGATATTTTTATGCCATGAATTCTTGCAGGTGGACATCCCTTCATATATAGATATTTTCTTGATACAGCCCATGGGGCGAATGTATTGTAACTGACTTAGGTAAAAAAAAAATGCTATATATGCATAGAAGTGAGATGTAAAAAAGGTTGGAAAGCTTTTAGCATTCTGTCTTTGTGTTTCCAAATAGAACTTTTCCTCTACTGTAACTATGCCTTCTTATTGAATATATGCAAGTTATTTTTACCTCTTTCACTGATTTTTAGTTTAGTGTGAATTTGCATGTGATTATCTATGAACATCTTCGTTCCTTTCAATAATTTTGTTTCTTACCTCTACTAGAATCATCTAAATCTGTGTATATCTACTTGCTATATCTGGTTGTGTTGTGCATTTTCTTAGTTCTGTGAAGATTCTTTTATTCAACTTGGTGAATCACCCTTTATTTTTAAGTTTTCCTATTCCATCTTTCATTTTAAAAGCATTCCCTCTCCCTTTTCCTCTACAAATTTAGTAGATTTTAGGCGATAACTAGTTAAGGAAGCCAGCCTTCTCTGGAGGTTCTTTCCAAACACAGGTGAGCCACAGACCTTGGAAAGATCCATTGTTTCTCCAAATTGCTAAAGTTTTATAACTGCAGCAAGGGTGCAAGTCTGAGAGACAACAGTTTTTGGTATGCCCGATGGGACAGTGGAATTAGAAAAACAATCAAATACCACCTTTTATTGCTGGTTTTGATGTGTAGCCAGTGATTTTGAGACTCGTAAGAGGTTCAAACCTACATATCTGGCGACTCATACTGAGGAAAGACAAGTAGATTAGTACTGCTGTCACATTTTATGAGAAAAATTCAAACTTAGAGTTTGAGTTCATTTGATTACTTGCAGCGGTCTCCGCCTAGAAGACAGAGTAGAGCTATGGTAAGGACTCCAGTTTCTAAAAGAATACAATCAACTCCACCAAGTTTCAGGCCAGTAGTACCTATAGTTCTTGTACTAATTCAAGCAAACCTACCTCTAGTTGTTCAAATGGCAAGAAATCAGCCATTTGTGGCTTTTGATGGGGGCAACCCATTGAATTTGATAGTGCATGATAATATACCCATGGCAGCTTTGAAGAGCCTACCCTATTTCACTAGGGAGGATCAAACCACCCCAATTGAGCACATTAGAGACATAGCTTCTCTATGTGGTGTTCATCATGTAACTCAAGAAAATGTAGCCATCAGGCTGTTAGCTGCCTCTTTTAAAGGAAAATCATTACAGTGGTTCAGGAGTTTACCAAACCATTAGAGCTTGGGATGATCTGGGTGATAAGTTAAACAAACAATTTCAAGATAAGTTAGATAACTTATTGTTGGTTGAACAGATGACTACAATAAAGAGATCTCCCCAAGAGCAAATGATGGATTTCAACTTCTAATTTTAGAAGACATGGGACAAAATTCCTACCATGGTAAGGCCTCCATCAGAATATGCATTCTTATATTTTTTGAAAGCCCTAAATAGTGATATTTCAGTGATGATACAATCATTGGGAGGTACTAGTCTACCTGATGCATATGAAATAGCTATTAGAGTAGAAAACAACCTGATCTAGGCTGGGAAAATAGTACCTCGACCACCAATGCTCATTTTCCCTGAGATCCAAGTTTTAATGCCTTTGCCAATCTCATATTTTGCCCCTTTACCTGCTACTGCAGCATTGCCAAGTACTGCCAATTCTGAAACTGCTGCTTTGAGCTCATCAAAAGAGTTAAGGGAGATTAAAAATAGCCAACAAAAAATAGAGAACATCCTACAAACTTTTGGGAATGAGTTGGTAAACATCAAGAAGTAGCAGTCCTAGAATAGACAGCCTTATCAACAACCTAGCCAAGGGCAGAATTAGCCTTATCAAGGGCAAAATCAGCCATACCAGGCTAATAGGCCACCTTATCAAAGCAATTACCAGGGTGCTAGGCAGAGTGTGAACCAGAGGCCTTTCCAGCCTTACAATTCGACACCTATTAATGCAGTTAGGGACCTTGTCCCTATTCAGAATAACCTTGTAGTCGAGTATGAATGGTGTTTTCCATGCAACCAGCCACATAGTCAGGCAGCCTGTTCAAACAGAGTGATAAATCAGGCTTTAATGGTGCAAAATGTTGTAGTTTCACAGACAAACACACCTAATGATGGGACTGCACAGCAGCAAGAGCAGCCTCATAATGATTCTACCTTCCTAAATTGGCGAGGAGATGAGTTTTGTGGCATAAACAGAGATGATACTTCAGTTGCAGCAAATACTAGAGCTAAAAAGAGGGGTTATGAGATAGATCAAGTAGCAAATAAAGGAAAAGGAGCTTCTGATCCTTCTACATCCCAGATTCCCCATATTTTGCAAAGGAATACTCAAGCAACTGCCAGGGAGCGGCCTCGTTTGCAGGCTGATATTGTTGCGACAAAGTCACACCAGAAGGTAAATGTTACTCCACCTTTAAATATCATTGAAAATATGAAGAAGATGAATGTGACAATATCTATGTGGGATTCCTTATCGATCCGAGGTCAAAAGGACATGTTACAATTTGCTTTATTTGATTTAAAAGTGTCAAATGATGCAACTGTTGACCCAGCTAGGGCTGTTCTTACCAATTCACCCCAGGATAATAGTAAGTAGCCAATTAAGAGTGCTAAACCACTTCCATTTTTTGTGTCTTTAATAATTGGAGACAAGTTAGTACATAACTGCATGATGGATAGTGGTGCAAGTAGTTTTGTAATGCCAAAATAGATTGCAGACCAATTAGGATTGAAATACCACCCCCTTGAGAAGGGTGTGCTCCAACTAGATGGCACAACTATTAACACTGTAGGTGTGATGAAAGATCTAGGTCTCACTCTGCATACCTGTCCCAATGTTTCCATTTCTCTAGATGTGTTCATCATAGATTTACCTCCTCATTTTGCTATGTGTTTGTCAAGAGAGTTCACAGCCAAGATAGGAGGAAATTTATCCTCAGACTGGTCCCACATGTTCTTTAGGACTAGATATGGCACAAAAGTGACCCTAAAATTTGAGTTACTTGCCAAATATCACATAGAGCCTTATATCCCAAGTGTTGTTAATATAAATTGCATTATTTCTGATGATCCCGAGTTTGTTGCTGCTCAAGAACTGCAAGATGAAAGTATACCAGAGGTGTTATTAAAGGAGTGGGCCTTGGAAAATATTGTAGATGATCTTGAGGACACATTCAAGAAACTGGTATGGGGGTTTACATACTCACGAACCTGAAACAAAAATTCCAAACCTTGTAAAGAATGCAGAACAATAAATAGAACAACAAAATGAGGTATGGAAAATGTACTTTGATGGCTCTAGGAATAGGAATGGATCTGGTGGTGGTGTAGTGCTTGTGTCTCCACAAGGTGATAGTTATTATTCTTCTTTCCATTTTGCTTTTTCGTGTACAAATAACACTACTGAGTATGAAGGGTTGATTCAAGGTTTGTAGTGGGCACGAAAGAGGAAAATTGGTTGTTTGTAGGTGTACAGGGACAACAAACTCATTGTAAATCAAGTGAGAGGGCTGCATGTTACAAAAAATGATGTTTTGAAATGCTATAAACATAGGGTATGGGATATGATTGAGGAGTTTGATGCTTTCAATCTAGTCTATATTCCAAGAAATCAGAACAATCATGCAGATAGGTTAGCTGCAATTGGGGCTCAGTTCGATATCCCCAGTGATATTCAAAGAGAAAAGGTATAGCCTCATGTGAAAATAGTTGATAGGCCCTCTATTCTTGACAATAACATTCATTAGCAGGTTTTTGAGAGTGATGAGTAGATTTTGCATTTCCTGTTAGAAGAGGATGAGTTTTCTGTGATGAATCAGAACAAACTCAAACAACAATATGATGATGATCAAATTGTTCAGTTAAGGACTAATAAGCTGCCTAGAGGATTGGTAACCTTAGAATCCATTTTTGGTACAGATGATCAACTGAAAAAGAGCAAAACCAGCATGCAGGTCAAAGTGGAACATTATGAGGAGCTAGAAATTTTCAAGGGTAAGCTTCTCAAAATTGGTAAAATCTATTCACCTGAGGATAGGAAAGATTTCATTGCTCTTTGTCAAGAATTTGAAGATGTGTTTGCTTGGGATTACTTAGACCTAAAAGGATTTGACCCTCATATCACCTAGTATACTATAGAATTAGAGCCAAGTGCAAAACCTATGAGGCAGAAACAAAGGACTTTAAATCCAAAACTGGAGCCCCTGATGATTAAAGAGTTAACCAAGCTGATCGAAGGAAACATCATTTTTCCAATCAAGCATACGTCTTGGGTCTTGAATCTTGTTCCTGTGAGGAAAAAGAATGAAGAGATTAGGTTGTGCGTTGATTTTAGAGACCTTAATTATGCCTCTCTGAAGTACCACTATCCACTGCCCTCAATGGAGCAAATTATGCAAGTAGTGGTTGGTTCAGAAAGATTCTCCTTACTTGATGGATATTCTGGTTATAATCAAGTGTTAGTCAAGGAGGAAGATCAGTTTAAAACTGCTTTTACTACCAAATGGGGCACCATGGCCTATAAAAGGATGCCTTTTGGTCTGTCAAACGTTGGCTCAACTTTTCAGAGGGCTATGGATATGCCTTTCAAAGGTTTGCTTTATAAATTGGTACTTGTGTACTTAGATGACATCATAGTTTTCTCTAAGGATGCATCTAAACATTTATTTCACTTGAGGCAAGTATTTGAGAGATGTAAAGAGTTTGGGATATCTCTCAATCCCAAGAAAAACATTTTTGTTGTGCATGAAGGCAAGCTTTTAGGACACATTGTGTCAAAAGAGGGAGTTACCATTGATATAGAAAGGGTAAGAACTATCTTAGAGTTGCCTTTACCCAGTCACAAGAAGGGACTACAATGTTTTATTGGCAGAATTAATTTTTTGCGGAGATTTATACCTGATATTGCAAATTTATTGAAGCCATTAACCTCTATGCTAAAGAAAAACATAGTTTTCAGTTGGACAAAAGAGGCCAAACTTAGCTTTGAGTCCATAAAAGAAGCGTTATTGGCTGCACCAACTCTGGTAAATCCTGATTTCTCCAAAGATTTTATTTTGTATGCTTATGGCGGTCTGGATACCATTTTTGCAATCCTGGTACAACAGCAAAGTGAAGTCTTTGAGCAGCCAATCACTTTCTTTAGTCAAGGACTAGAGGAGTATGAACAACGATATAGTTTCATTAAAAATCATGTCCTTGCAGTGGTAAGAAGTCTCAAGAAGTTTAGGCATATTATTTCTAACAATAGGGTACATTTGATGGTTGCTCACCCTAGTGTGAAAGAGTTCCTGTTAAGTAAGGATGTTAATGAGAAAAGGGCTGGTTGGATTACCAAAGTCATGGAATATGACATGGATATCAAGATAACCAAGCTCATCAAAGGTAGAGGACTTAGTGAACAACTTGCTACTAGTTCTGAAAATGAAATAGAGAAAGAAGAGGAAGTGCTTCTGACCATTGAAGGTGAACATCAGGTTGATACAACAACAGTGGGCACAGGTTGGGTTAATGACATGACTCATTTTTTGCAAACTGGTGAATGTCCAGTAGGTTTAGATAGAACCAAGAGAAGATATTTTAGACTGTGATCTATTCCATATGTTTTAATTAATGGCATCCTTTTCAGAAAAAATTTTAATGGTGTGTTGTTAAGATGTATTGACAATAATCAAACTGACAAGGTGCTACATGAGTTTCATGATGGAACAACAGGGGGTCATTTTGCCCCAAGGACTACTGCTTGGAAAATAATGAGAGCTGGATATTACTAGCCCATCTTATTCAAGGATGCCCATGCATGGGCTAGAAAATGTGTAAAATGTGCCATTTTTGTAGGCAAAGAAAGGCTGCCAGCTTTACCTCTGCAGCCAATTCAAGTAGAACAACCCTTCATGAGATGGGGCATTGATTTTATAGGTCCCATTAGTGCACCATCAAGTGTAGGCCACAGATGGGTACTTACAGCAACAAACTATTTCACCAGGTGGACTGAAGCAGTGGCTCTGAAGGAATCCAATGAGAATGTTGTTTTGAACTTTTATCATGATTTGGTATCTAGATTTGGAGTACCTGAGTCAATTATCTCAGACAACACTTTAGCCTTTTTTGGATTGAAAATAACTGACTGGGCTGTTAAGAATGAAATCTATTTGAACACTTCATCAAATTATTACCCACAAGGTAATGGTTTGGCTGAATCTACAAATAAAAACCTCATAAGGATTATCAAGAGATCAATGGAGGACACCCAAAGGACCTGGCACACCAATCTAATCTACTTTATGGGTAGATAGAATAACTCCCAAGAGGTCTATTGGAAACTCCCCATATATGTTAGTTTATGGAAAAGAGGTAAGATTGCCTATGTCTGTAGAGTTGCCAGCACTGGATATCATGAATCAATTGGAGATGTTTGAAGAAGAAGACCCCATGGCTCTTAGATATGATCAACTTATGGAGCTTGAAGAGATCAGAGATAAAGCTATGAAAGCTATGGAGTATCATCAGCTTCAGAAAAAAAGAACTTTTGATAGGAAAGCCACTCCTAGAATTTTTAGGGAGGGTGATATGGTACTCAAATGAGATGAGTTGAAAAGTAGGCCAAGGAAGCACTCCAAGTTTGATAGTGTTGCAAGTATGAGGTTAACTAGTGTTGTCATTGATGTCAACATACTCATATTGCTTTGATAAGAAGGATTGGATGAGCTGTGTGTTGAGGATATTGAGAAAATTAGTCTCAATCAGGAACAGTGAAGAACAATGATAAGAAGGCAAAACTACTCAATGGGTTGAGAATCAGAGGATGTGGATTAAAGGGTTTGTAGATATGAGTCTTAAGATGTTCCAGTTAAGATTTCAGAGGTCCGCATGAAGATTTGAAGAAGTTATGGCTGCTTGTGTAGAACTAGTTCTAGCAGGCATTTAGTGGTGACAGAGTGTCACAGATTGGTCCGGTGAGTTCTAGAATTACATTCTCTCATTCTACGGATTGGAGGGAGTGCTGAGAAAGTCAGTATGAAGTGACAACTTGATTTGTACATTGTTTGGAGGTCTAGAAGAACCTTCTGCATTATGACAGTGGCGACAGACTATGTTCTTGAAGTTCTAGATGAAGAAGAGAAGAATTCCAGTAAGCTGATGAAGTGCGGATGTTCTTGGTGATTCAGGAAAGCTTGTGGTGATCTTTGGATCGTGTCCAATTCATGTTGGTGGTCTGCATTGAAGTTAGAGTTTGTATTTGAAGAATAACCACAGATTTTGGTGTTCTTCTTAAGACTGGCCGACTGGATGTATTACACGTCTTGCGAATGATCTTGTAGATGTTTGCCGACTTAGATGATTGTTCCTAAGTCGATGCCTTGTATAAATAAGGGTTTGTGAATTTATTTTGAAGTGTGTCTTGTGGTGATGAGAGTGACATAGCGAAGAGAAGTGCAAAAGGCACAGCAGGTGTTTTGAGCTCAAATGGAACTGATCTAGGCATGGTGAAGATGTCAAACTCCAGTTCAAGTTTGTAATACTTGTTATCTTGTAGACAATGTGTCTCTTGTAGGCAGTGTGCCTCTTTGTGAGCAATGTGCTTGGGCAGTAAGCCCTAATTGGCATGTGCCATCTATTTTTCTTATTCTTCTAACAGAGAATAATCCTTGGGTTAATCACCCCATGGTTTTTCCCTTAACCAGGTTTTCCACATCAAAATCTTGGTGTTTCATGTGTTGATGTGTATCTGCTCTGGTGTTTATGTCTTATATGTTTAATTGCTATGCTATTGATTAACAAAGTGGATTTAAGTGTTTAAACTGAAAGTGAATTAAGGATAACTGATTCACCCCCCCTCTCAATTATCAACAATTGGTATCAGAGCAAAGTTCCTCTAAAAGGAGCTTAACCGCTTGAGGAGATCTAGGATGTCGTTATATAAGAAGGACAGTCTGAAGTTTGATGGAACCAACTTCACTCTTTGGAAAGGCCGCATGAAATGTCACTTGGAGTGTATGGGAAAGGCGTACTTGTCCATGGTCACGAAAGCATCTAAACCTCCACAGGGTGGTTCGACAACTCTAAATGAAATCACAGATGCTAAAAATAATCTACGGACTAAAGAGGCTCTTCTAAGTGCATTAACCGACTCAGAGCTCTCCAATGTTATTGACCTACCAACAACCTATGAGATCTAGATTAAATTGGAACTTCTGCATGAAGGAGATGAGTTTGTTAAGAGTGCAAGGTTGCAGAGTCTCAAAGGGAAATTTGAAAGATTAAAGATGAGAGATAATGAAAATATCACTACCTTTATGCCAAGAGTAAATGAGTTGGTGTGTGGAATTAGGAATGCTGGTGGAGTTTTGGATGAAAATGAGATTGTTTGCAAAATTCTCAAATCCCTTCCTGCTGCCTACAAAATCAAGGTTGCTGCCATTGATGAATTCAGAGCCCATACAACTGTCACAAGAGAACAATTGGCTGGCAAGCTGGCTGCATTAGAAATGACCAAATTTGGAGATGATCCCCCCAAGACTGAATCTGCATTCAAAGCCAGTGCCTATGTGAAAGGCAAACAAAGATTTGATCTGGGAGAAAACTCTTCAAGAAAGCTGTCATGGTATGATCAAGCAAGAAAAGACATGGAAGAGGAAGAAGCAGAAACAACTCAACTTGAAGCCCTCATTGCAAAAAGACTACCAAGAGGATCCAGTAAGTATGAAGGAAAATTACCCTTTAAGTGCTTCAACCGTAATAAGATTGGTCATTTTGCTTCAAGATGTCTGGAAAGATCCACAAGATCAAATTCTAACAAACAAAGGTTCCAAAAGAATTGTTATTATGTTCATGATGAAGCTGATAATGAATGAGTAACAGATGATGAATCAGAGATAGGAGACAAATCCAGAAATGAATGGGTGTTCATTGCCATCAAGGAAGAAGATCCAATATTCCCTGAATCTATCAATCATAAGGTTATAGAAAGAGCTTTGGCTGCCCAAGTTGAAGAAAAGGATGATTGGGTTATTGACAGTGGATGCTTTCACCATATGACAAGTGACAAGAACAAGTTTCTAGATTTGGAAAGGTATGAAGGAGGAATGGTAAAGTTTGGTGACAATTCAGCTAGTAGAATCAAAGGTAGGGGAACTATCTCTCTTGATGGAAAGAACAAAACCGGTAATGTACTGTATGTTGAAGGATTGAAGCACAATCTTCTCAGTGTTGGTCAGTTGGTGGACAAAGGCTATGATCTCCGGTTCAAGAATGGAAGATGCAGGATCTTTGAAAGCTCTGGAACTGAGATTGCATCTGGTACTCAAACTAAAGGTAATATCTTCCATCTAGTTGGTACTAATAAAAGTTGTCTGTTTGTTCAAATTGATCAAAGTTGGTTGTGGCATAGAAGGATGTGTCATGTAAATTTTGATAACATCATCAAGATAAGCAATACTCAAGCTGTAAGAGATCTTCCAAAGTTGGTAAAACCTACAAATAGTATGTGCAAAGAATGTCAGCTAGGTAAACAGAGCAGAGGTTCATTCAAAAGCAAGGATCAGTCCTCTACCAGATTATTGGAGTTAGTTCATACTGATCTATGTGGTCCGACAAGAATCAAGAGTATGCAAGGTGATAGATATTTCATGTTACTGATTGATGACTATTCCCAGATGATGTGGGTCACCTTTCTGAAAGAGAAATCAAAAGCCTTTGAGAAGTTCAAAATCTTCAAGGCTATGGTAGAAAATCAAACTAGATTAAAATTGAAATGTCTAAGGTCTGATAGAGGTGGTGAATTCACATCCAGTGAATTCATAGACTTTTGTGAGAAACATGGTATAAAGAGACAGTTATCTGCTCCTAGGACTCCACAGCAGAATGGAGTAGTTGAGAGAAAGAACCAAACCATCCATGAAGCATCCAGGACAATGATGATGGAAGCAAATGTTCCCCAAATGTTTTGGAAAGAAGCTGTTAGCACTGCAGTCTACACTCTCAATTGAGTTCAAATCAGAAGCAATACCAGTAAGACTCCTTATGAACTTTGGTATGGTATCACTCCTACTGTGAGATATTTCAGAGTATTTGGCAGCAAGTGTTACATTAAAAGAGATGAAGATTTAGGAAAGTTTGATGCTAGAAGTGATGAAGGAATTTTCTTGGGTTACTCCACTCAAAGCAAAGCATACTGGTGTTACAATAAGAGACTGAGAAAGATGATAGAAAGTACAAATGTGAAGGTTGATGAAGGTATTGAGAAGCCCTCAAGATTTTATGAGTATGATGAAGATGATTAGAATGATGTTCTGGTTCAAGGAGCTCCATCCTCTCCTGAAGGTCAGATTCAGACTGATCCGGTAAATCAGGAAGAAGAGATAGGTCCAGATGAACCTGATCAAGAAGCAGAAGTGCAAGAAACTCCTAAAGTTCCAAGGTATGTAAGACTGAACCACTCTAAAGATTAGATCATAGGTGTGCAAACTAGAAGGAATGTTGCTCAAAATTTAGATAAATGTTGTTTGATTTCAAAGATTGAACCTAAGACAATAAATGAAGCATGCAATGATGTAAATTGGACAAAAGCAATGGAGGAAGAGTTGATGCAAATTGAGAAAAATCACACTTGGGATCTTGTTTCTAGACCTAGTAACAAGAATGTGATTGAGACCAAATGGGTCTTCCGGAACAAACTAAATGAAGTTGGTGAAGTAATCAGAAATAAGGCTAGATTTGTCTGCAAAGGCTACTCTCAAATAGAAGGGATTGATTTTGAGGAGATCTTTGCTCCGGTGGCAAGAATTGAAGTAGTCAGACTATTTCTTGCATTTGCTACCTTCAAAGATTTCAAAGTGTATCAGATGGATGTCAAATTTGCTTTCCTGAATGGTGACCTAGAAGAAGAGGTGTACATTGAACAACCGGATGGATTTCAGTTATCAGAGCATGGTGATATGGTCTGCAAATTAAAGAAGGCACTGTATGGTCTAAAGCAAGCCCCAAGAGCATGGTATGAGAGGCTGGATAAACATCTTTTGAAGATTGGTTTCAACAAAGGTACTGTTGATAGTAACCTATATTTTTAAATTGATCATGAAAACATCTTGATTGTTGAAGTATTTGTTGATGATATCATCTTTGGAGGAAGAGACAGTATGTGTAAAACCTTTGCAAACCAAATGAAAAGTGAGTTTGAAATGTCAATGCTCAGTGAAATGAATTTCTTCTTGGGTCTACAAATTACTCAGACAGAGAAAGGAATCTTTATCTCTCAGACCAAATATGTGAAAAAACTATTAAAGAAATTTGGAATGGAAGATTCAAAGCCAATGAACACTCCCATGGCTACCGGATGTAAGTTGAGCAAAGATGATGACTCTCCTAAGACAGATCAGACAAAGTATAGATAAATGATTGGTGGATTACTGTATCTCACTCAGACTAGACTAGATATAATGTAGGTTGTTGGTCTTGTGGCGAGATTCTAGGCCGATCCCAGAGAATCTCATGTCATGGCAATCAAAAGAATTTTTAGGTACTTGAAAGGAATAGTTGAGTATGGCCTATGGTATCCCAGAGATCATGACTTTTCTCTTCATGCATATATAGATGCAGATTGGGTAGGAGATGTGGATGATAGGAAGAGTACAAGTGGAGGAGCATTCTTTTTGGGAAAAAGGTTGGTTTCTTGGCTAAGCAAGAGACAAGAAGCAATATCCCTGTCTACAACTGAAGTTGAATACATTGCAGCAGTAGCAAGCTGCACCCAACTTTTATGGATGAAGCAAATGCTAAGAGATACTCAAGTAGAATATGAGGAGCCTATCACAATTTTCTATGATAATTCAAGTGCAATAAATATTTCTAAGAATTTGGTATTGCATTCTAAGACCAAGCGTATATCTATCAAATTTCACTTTTTGAGAGAACAAGTGAACAAGGGTGAAGTCAGATTGGAGTATGTGCCCTCCAAGGATCAGCTTGCAGATATTTTTACTAAACCTCTTCCCAAGGACTCTTTCGAGTATCTCAGGGAGAAGTTAGGGGTCATGGCCCCTCTGGTGATGAACTAGGATGCACAGATGTGCATCAGTCCGGTGGATATCACAATCATATCTTGTGATCCGGATTGATGATCGGGAGCTGCTACTAAGGGGGAGCAGCTGGTATGATTATGATATGTTAGAATTGCAAGTATGAGCCCTTTGCCATTGATGTCAAAGGGGGAGAGAAGACATGTGAAAAACAAGTGGTTGATGATCAAAGGGGGAGCAGTAAAGGAAGAGAAGACATGTGAAGAGTTGTTGCTGATAGGGGGAGCTGTGATAGAAAGGAGAAGTTCTTGTCTTGATGGTTTTTCACATCATATGTTGCCATCAATGACAAAGGGGGAGATTGTTGCAAGTATGAGGTTAACCAGTGTTGTCATTGATGTCAACATACTCATATTGCTTTGATAAGAAGGATTGGATGAGTTGTGTGCTGAGGATATTAAGAAAATTAGTCTCAATCAGGAACAGTGAAGAACAGTGATAAGAAGAAGGCAAAACTACTCAATGGGTTCAGAATCAGAGGATGTAGATTAAAGGGTTTGTAGATATGAGTCTTGAGATGTTCCAGTTAAGATTTCAGAGGTCCACATGAAGATCTGAAGAAGTTATGGCTGCTTGTGTAGAACCGGTTCTGACAGGCGTTTAGTGGTGACAGAGTGTCACAGATTGGTCTGGTGAGTTCCAGAATTACATTCTCTGATTCTGTAGATTGGAGGGAGTGCTGAGGAAGTCAGTATGAAGTGACAAATTGATTTGTGCATTGTTTGGAGGTCTGGAAGAACCTTCTGCATTATGACAGTGGCGACATACTGTGTTCTTGAAGTTCCGAATGAAGAAGAGAAGAATTCTAGTAAGCTGATGAAGTGCAGATGTTCTTGGTGATTCAAGAAAGCTTGTGGTGATCTTTGGATCGTGTCCAGTTCATGTTGGTGGTCCGCATTGAAGTTAGAGTTTGTATTTGAAGAATAACCACAGATTTTGGTGTTCTTCTTAAGACTGGCCGATCGGATGTATTACATGTCTTGCGAATGATCTTGTAGATGTTTGCTGACTTAGATGATTGTTCCTAAGTTGATGCCTTGTATAAATAAGGGTTTGTGAATTCATTTTGAAGTGTGTCTTGTGGTGATGAGAGTGACATAGCGAAGAGAAGTGCGAAAGGCACAGCAGGCATTTTGAGCTCAAATGGAACTGATCCAGGCATGGTGAAGATGTCAAACTCCAGTTCAAGTTTGTAATACTTGTTATCTTGTAGACAGTGTGTCTCTTGTAGGCAGTGTGCCTCTTTGTGAGTAGTGTGCTCGGGCAGTAAGCCCTAATTGGCATGTGCCATCTATTTTTCTTATTCTTCTAACAGAGAATAATCCTTGGGTTAATCACCCCGTGGTTTTTCCCTTAACCAGGTTTTCCACGTCAAAATCTTGGTGTTTCATGTGTTGATGTGTATCTGCTCTGGTGTTTATGTCTTATATGATTAATTGCTATGCTATTGATTAATAAAGTGGATTTAAGTGTTTGAACTGAAAGTGAATTAAGGATAACTGATTCACCCCCCCTCTCAGTTATCAACAGATAGCATGTGGAGTGGCCCATTTATCATTACTAAATGCAAGGAGCATAATGCATTTCATTTATCAAACATGGATGGAGAAAATTTGCCTATCCCAGTCAATGGGATGCACTTGAAGAGATGTTTTGAGGTATGAGTTGCCTTATAAAGTAGTAGATTAGGTTTCTTGCTTTCAATAAGTGTTGTTGCACAATAGTTTAGATTCCTTTTTGTTTTCCTAAGTGCTATCTAGAATAGTTAGATGGGTTGCTTTCAACATTTTGCTTTGGTTTTGGTCTTCCAAGTGTTCTTCATTGCTGTTATACTGAGTTACTAAGGTCAGGATTGTTTGTCAAAGGTATATTTTAGTCTCTGTGTGACTCCATGCCCAATGGATGCTTAAGGCCACTGGCCTAATTGTTTAGTAGGCAAACATCCCATAGAAGTCACCAAAATGTTGACCTATTTTCCTTTGTCTAGAGTTAAATAGCTCACCTTGTATTTTCCTTGAAAATCCTTTAGAAAGTAACCCTACAAGGCTTAAATCCTTCATAATCATGCTATGCCTTGTCAAAAATCCCAAAAATCTTGCTGGAAGAATCCTTGTAGAAAACCCACAAAAACCCAGAAATCTTTTGTCTTCCAGTGCTTTCTATCACAGAGATTTCTCAATTTTATACTTAGTCATTTTCATATGCATATACAATTGTATGTTTCGTTGTATGTTCACATTGTATGTTCACATATACAAGAGAATATACAAAGGCAAATGATACAAGAGGTGGAATATACAAAGCAAATGTGCAAAGACAGATATACAAAGGATCATCGGCCAGACAGGGCTTATTGGTGGCCAAGCTAGGGATCTCCCCGACAGCCGATGCATGCAAACATACAAAGGGGGAGATACAATTGGTGGGGTCCGCTTTGTATACAAAGGTGATTGTATCTCATATACAAGTCGCATTGTACATGCGATATACAAGGCAATGATATAGAGGAAAGATGCAAAGTCTATACATAAGCAAGAGATACAAAGCCTGGGGCCCACCAATTGCATGTATATGTGATTGTATCTTTGCACATACAATCACACATACAAGGGAATATACATTCATGATATACAAGTCCCAGACTTGAGAGGAATATGCATTCTGGTCGATAATGGTACAAACAATTGTATGCATCTTTTTGTTTGTATGTTCGCATTTGTATGTTTAAATATACAAAGGGCAGGTACAAGTTCAAATGCATGTTTGTATGCAGTTTTCCTTTGTATATTTCACATTGTATATGCGATATACAAGGGTTAGATACAAAGGCAATGTACAAAGCGGACCCGACTGGAAAATGTAAATTGGCAAACTCAAAGATGGGGTCCACAGGTTGTATGTTAAGTGCATTGTATATGACGATATGCAAGGGGAAGAGATACAAGCCGGACCTGTTGCAAAGTTCCAATATAGTTGATAGTCTCCTTTGAGTTCTGCATTGTATGCATGGTCGATTGTATCTTAGATACAAGAATACACAAAGGCACATGCAAGGGGATTTTCGGTGGGACAATGACCATCGGCGGCTCAACTCAAAGTTTCTCTGATGGCCGATAAGGAGGACGCAATTGCTCAGTGAGGGGTCTCATGTTCAACTCAATGACAAATCAGTTAGTGCCACGTGTCAGGGGCCGATTCAAAAGGTAGAAACCTGTGTTTGTATGTTGGCAAGTGTGTATATTCTTTTGCACATATCGCATATACAAAAAATAAATGTAAGGGCATCAGCATAACAGTGTCTATCAGTGGCTCAACTCATTTTCTCCCCGATAGCCCAATATATTCCACATTTGTATATGTGATATGCAGGTGATATGCAGATGCAAGATGCAGTTGACCATAGCTTTGACCACCTGTATCTCCCTCAGTTTGGTGAATTTTGACATGCTGTAAAAGGCAAAAGTGCTTATTTTTGCCTCCTTGTTCACCTGGCGGTCTTTTAGGGGGATTTTTCTCACTTTCAAAGTTTGGATCTGGATTTGCAGCTTTGGCAACTGGACGTTTCAACAACCATTTTTGCATATGAAAATGCAGATATTCATTGCATTTATGGGTGTAGGTTGATGATTCAGCAGCTTACATTGAAAACTCAAAATATCTTCCATTTGCCCCTATTCCAGATATTTTTATGCCATGAATTCTTGCAGGTGGACGTCCCTTTAGATATAGATATTTTCCTGATACAACCCATGGGGCGAATTCATTGTAACTGACTTAGGTCAAATAAAAAATGCTATATATGCATAGAAGTGAGATGTAAAAAAGGTTGGAAAATTTTTAGCATTCTATCTTTCTGTTTCCAAACAGAACTTTTCCTCTACTGTAACTACGCCTTCTTATTGAATATATGCAAGTTATTTTTACCTCTTTCACTGATTTTTAGTTTAGTGTGAATCTGCATGTGATTGTCTGTGAACATCTTTGTTCCTTTCAATCATTTTGTTTCTTACCTCTACTAGAATCATCTAAATCTATGTATATCTACTTGCTATATCTGGTTGTGTTGTGCATTCTCTCAGTTCTGTGAAGATTCTTTTATTCAACTTGGTGAATCACCCTTTATTTTCAAGTTTTCCTATTCCATCTTTCATTTTAAAAGCATTCACTCTCCCTTTTCCTCTGCAAATTTAGTAGATTTTAGGTGATAACCAGTTAAGGAAGCTGACCTTCTCCGGAGGTTCTTTCCAAACACAGGTGGGCCACAAACCTTGCAAAGATCCAATGTTTCTCCATATTACTAAAGTTTTATAACTGCAGCAAGGGTGCAAGTCTGAGAGACAACAAGTACATTATGATTTTCAATCAATTTTGGATAACGTAACTCCCACCAAGAAGACATTTTCAATTTTTTAAAAAAATTTCAATAGTACAACGTCCTAGGATCATAACTTTTGATCCAATTGTTGGATTTTCAATTATTATATATTATTGGAATGCTCTCAAAAAGATGATTGGCCACAAAGTGGTGCTTTAAGGTACATTTTGAATTTTAGCCAATTTTAGAAAATGTAACTCCCACCAAGAAGACATTTTCAAATTTTTTTAATTTCAGTAATACAACTTCCTAGGATCATAACTTTTGATCTAACCATTGGATTTTCAATTATTATATATCATTGGAAAGCTCTCAAAAAGAGACTTGGCTATAAAATGTCCCTTTAAGGTACATTTTGATTATCAACTGATTTTGGAAAACGTAACTCCCACCAAGACATTTTTAATTTTTTTAAAATTTTAGTAGTACAACTTCCCAGGATCATAACTTTTGATCTGACCATTTGATTTTCAATTATTATATATCGTTGGAAAGTTCTCAAAAAGATATTTGGCCACAAAATAGCCCTTTAAGGTATATTTTGATTTTCATTCAATTTTGGAAAATGTAACTCCCACCAAGAAGACATTTTCAAGTTTTTAAAAAAATTTCGGTGGTAAAACTTCCAGGGATCATAACTTTTGATCCGATTGTTGGATTTTCAATTATTATATATCATTGGAAAGATCTCAAAATACATTTGGCCACAAAATGGCCCTTTAAGGTATATTTTTATTTTCAACTAATTTTGTAAAACATAACTCCCACCAAGAAGATATTTTGAATTTTTTTAAAATTTCGGTACTACAACTTCCCGGAATCATAATTTTGATCGGACCATTGGATTATAAATTATTATATATCATTGGAAATGTCTCGAAAAGATGCTTGGCCACAAAATAGACCTTTAAGGTACATTTTGATTTTTAGCTAATTCTAGAAAATGTAACTCCCACCAAGAAGATATTTTCAATTTTTAAAAAAAATTCTGGTAGTACAAATTCTCGGGATCAAAACTTTTGATCGGATGACCATTAGATTTTCAATTGTCATATATCATTTGAAAGCTCTCGAAAAGATGCTTGGCCACAAAATGACCCTTTAGGGTAGATTTTAATTTTCAACCAATTTTGAAAAATGTAACTCCCACAAAGAAGATATTTTCAATTTTTTTAAAATTTCGGTAGTACAACTTCCTGGAATCATAACTTTTGATCCGACAATTGGATTTTCAATTATTATATATCGTTGAAAATGTCTTGAAAAGACACTTGGCCATAAAATGATCCTTTAGGGTACATTTTTATTTTCAACTATTTTTGGAAAAAATAAGTCCCACCAAGAAGACATTTTTAATTTTTTTTTTAATTTCAGTAATACAACTTCTTGGGATAATAACTTTTGATCCGACCTTTGCATTTTCAATTATTATATATCATTGGAAAACTCTCGAAAAGATGCTAAGCCACAAAATGGTCCTTTAAGGTACTTTTTAATTTTTAACCAATTTTGGAAAACATAACTCCCACCAAGAAGACATTTTCATTTTTTTAAATTTCAATAGTACAAACTTCCAAGATCATAACTTTTAATCCGACCATTGGATTTTCAATTATTATATATTGTTGGAAAGTTCTCAAAAAGAGGTTTAGCCACAAAATGACCCTTTAGCGTACATTTTGATTTTCAAACAATTTTAGAAAATGTAACTCCCACCAAGAAGACATTTTCAAGTTTTTAATAAAAATTCAGTGGTACAACTTGCTAGGATCATAGCTTTTGATCCGACTATTGGATTTTCAATTATTATATATCGTTCGAAAGCTCTCGAAAGGACTCTTGGCCACAAAATGGCCCTTTAAGGTACTTTTTAATTTTCAACTAATTTTGGAAAATGTAACTCCCACCAAGAAGACATTTTCAATTTTTTAAAAAAATTTTGGTAGTACAACTTCCCGGGATCATAACTTTTGATCCGACTGTTGGATTTTCAATTATTATATATCGTTGGAAAGCTCTCGAAAAGAAACTTGGCCACAAAATGGCCCTTTAAGGTACATTTTGATTTTAAGATAATTTTAGAAAACGTAACTCCCACCAAGAAGACATTTTCAGTTTTTTAAAAAATTTCTATAACTTCTCGAGTTCATAACTTTTGATCCGACTGTTGGATTTTCAGTTATTATATATCGTTAGAAATCTCTCGAAAAGATGCTTGGCCACAAAATGACCCTTTAGGATTCATTTTGATTTTTAACCAATTTTAGAAAATGTAACTCTCACTAAGAAGACATTTTCAATTTTTTTAAATTTCGGTAATACAACTTCTTGGGATCATAACTTTTGATCCGACCGTTGGATTTTTAATTATTATATATCATTGGAAAGCTCTCAAAACAATTCTTAGCCACAAAATGGCCCTTTAAGGTACATTTTGATTTTCAACTAATTTTTGAAAATGTAACTCCCACAAAGAAGACATTTTCAATTTTTTAAATTTTCAGTAGTACAACTTCCTAGGATCATAACTTTTGATCCGACTGTTGGATTTTCAATTATTATATATCATTGGAAAGGTCTCATAAGAGGCTTGGTCACAAAATGGTCATTTATGGTACTTTTTGATTTTCAGTCAATTTTGGAAAATGTAACTCCCACAATTAAGACATTTTTAATTTTTTTAAAAAAAATTCGGTAGTATAACTTCCTGGGATCATAACTTTTGATCTGACTATTGGTTTTTCAATTATTATTATATACACCTAAAGTTGGCTCATATCGAACTAAATAAATATTTTAAATATTATTTTAATTCTTATTCTTCTATCAATTAAATAAATATTCTAATTTATTTGATTGGTTCATTTTCCCAAAATTAAATAAAAATTAATTAATTTAATTAAAATACCCTAATTCCCCTATAGTCTTATCTAATTAAATAATTCTAAATGATTTAATTATTTCTTCTAAAGTCTAAGTCTTATGTTTTAATCCATGTCACCTAATCCATGGCATCCCCCCATGTCATATTGGACACCTCACCAAGTTGCTCCAATAATTAAATATTAAATATTTTAATATTTAATTAGCTAATTATCCTCACCCACATGTGTCCTTTTATTTCTCAATCACTTTTAAGGACAAAGACACTTGTGTTTCTAATTCTAGTTCATCTCTCACATTCACACAGATCAAGAGTCCTTCCACAATTTGCCCAGTCTTCCACTTTTAACTTACAGGTCATTTGTGAGCACATTGATATGTGGCTCATGGATCCACCTTTCTCTCTACCTTGTAAACATAGTAGGAACATCCTCCATATTTCTCTTCCTCATCCCAACCAACCAATTCTAAACAGTGCACCTCACAAGACTAAGTCTCCACCATTGAGATCATGACACATGGACTTGGCCCCTCCTTGGCCTATAAAAGGAACCCTCATTCCCTCATTTCAATAATCAAAGAGCTTTTCTAATCTTACTCTACAGAAATTTGACCAGCGTGCCTTTGGTAAAGTATCCTCATTGCATTTGGATAATCTCATTATCGTCACAATCATCCAACCATAGCTTCATGTCTCCATTATCAATCATCCTAGAGTTGCATTGTAGGTTCATCTTCATTGCACAATCCATCATACAACCATTCTCTTATTATCATCTATTGATGTGTAAAATTGCACCTTGTTCCAACACCAACATGGGAAGTTTCAAGAATATGGGACTTGCTACTTGAAACAACCTCCATATTTTAAAGAAGCTGACTCTTCCTATTTGAATGGAGTTTTGAGTAAAAGGGAGAGAAAGAAATAGGATTACAGGTACAATAAGTAAAAATCTAAATCTATGGTGATGCACCTTAATGAAATATATTCTCTCAATTAGCACAGTGAACTAATGCTTAAGATACAGTTATATTATAGAGCAGACATTGCATGATCAATATAAATAGCTGGTGATTGAATAAGATCAAAGGTTAAACTCAGATAAATTTACATAGACATAGATAATATTAGCAAGGGCATAGAATAAAGTTATTTTCATTAATATTCCAACAAATACAAGAGGCACAACAAAAGATGCACAGGTATATTAACCTTCAGATTAGAAATAACAAAACTAAGGCCAATGATACAATCTGGTCACAACAAAAGTCCCTGAATTCTCTATTGATAAAACTTACAAAAAAAAATTGGATTCTATCAACCATTACAATCACTACATATATAGCCACAGACTTGGCCCAAAGATCACCTGCAATAACCCAAATCTTCAATAGCAAAATAGAACTAAAGCTGACTGAGAGTCCTCGACCATTAAGATCTTCTAAATCTGCAACTATATTATCCTATGTGCTCATTGGCTATGGCATCAAAATATATAGGACACATGGAAACTTCAACGAGCCTTAAAACTTAATATGTAACACATGGCAACACCTGTCAAACTTAAAATTCCTTTTATCTTTGAAAGAAACACACAGGAAAATGCCACTTGTCGTTGTCTATTGAAACCTTGAACTACGTGTCTCTCTCCACTAAGTGCTAAAAATTGTGTCTTAGGCCTGAGTGACTCGTTATTATGACATCTGGCACTCTCCACAACACTTAAAAGCTGAGACATAATTATATGGGACCCATCGCATTCTCCACTTACTAATTGCATGAAGAAATAAAGTTGGGACACATGGCGTGATCCACTTGAAACAATATCAGACATGCGGCAACATTCAACAACACCATATCTTATAAAAGGGGCTGAAGGAAACACACAGAAACTGACACTTGTCACACTCTGATGCAACTAGAAAACATAATGCCTTAACCCAAGGACATTGAAACAAAAAGATTCCTACCTCTACTTTCACCATGTGGCACACTCCGTAACAAGCACTCAGCCAATGCTTGAGTAATTGAATGAAGACTCTCGTTAATTGATAGAAGTTTAATCCCTCTTTTTATTGATTTTGCACAAGTTCTCGACAAATTGATTAAGTACCTATATTTCAGGGCCTCGCTGACGAGTTGTTATTTGAAACTAAGACTGCAGATGTAGTGGGACTGTTGTTCCACTAAAATCTATTTCAATTGCATGATTTTACTCTATAGTTAAATAGTTGATAGAATAAGAGATTGATGCTATCTCATAGATAAACTGACAGTTAGAGTAAGTGATATCTCATCATTGCATTTAATATAAATATATAAGGTAGAAGTAGAAGAAAGATATAGATTATTATTATTGTAACTCATTTTGATATAGATACTTTTCTGAATACAAAAGGATACTGATGGGATTAGATTGAAGATGAATTGTGATATTACATTCTTGTATTGATTTATTGCCCTAGTCTTCAGTCCTGAGGGTGAGGAGCAAGGGCCCACTCCCGCCATCAAGATAAGAGGCTAGTATTTGTTTGTTTATTATTCTATTTCAGATTCTTCTTAGGAAGATAGTTATTGTTTCCTTATAGATAAATGCATGCTTCAGTTGAATGGATTAGAATATATCAATGTTAGCTATTTATTGTTTCGTCTTTGTTTCCAATATTCTCATAATTTACTTTCATAGCAGATAAATTAACAGCATTAATTTCCATAGAAAATAAGATTAGGAGAATTAGTTAAATGGACTGGCAACTATAGGATTCCTAATTACAGATAGCCAAGGACACAACCCTAGATTTGACACATGAAAACATGAATAAATGTCGAGGACCAATGACCCTTGTCATTTTTGGTGCCATTGTCGGGGACCTCTGTGTTAATTAGGAAAAATTAGCTAACAATTTTTAGGATAAATTGAATCTATATGGTTAGAGCTAGGGATTCAAAAGGAAGATATATAAAATAGACACCCCAGTAGCAAACTATAGGAGAAAGTAGTAGGGTGGCACATGATCTTTTTGAACAAAGGCACCTAGCACCCCAACTCACTAATTCCTCAAATCCTCCAAGTCCTTTGCTCTCTGAATATATCCAAGAATTGCAAGAAAGATTCTAGGTAGATCGTTTGACAGAAACTAATTCCTTAGAACCCCACACCGAATCTCAAAGAGAAGAACCAATATCAGTCATGGATGATAATCATAATGAGGAGGATAATCAGGCTCCAAGAACCTTCTCATATCCCATTATTCTGGCTGCTGGAAATAATGCCCCTATGGAAAATATTTCACCTTCACACTTGCCAAATTTTAGGGGTCTTGCTTTTGAGGATCTATATCAGTTTTTGTTTGAATTCAAAGTGGTATGCCAAACTTATGATTATGGATCAGATAATAAAAAACTCAAACTTTTCCGCTCAACCCTGCAAGATTCTGCAATGAGATGGTGTTGGCAAGAGACATTGCTAGGCATGTCAAGTGTTGTCATTGATGGTAACTAAATCTATCTTACACGTCCATATTTCATCAGTAGAAGTCAGACTACATATTTGTCTAAGTTTGGATAGATAGGTTCAGGGCATATGACAGGGTTCAGCATCCTAGTCCGCACTTCTCCATAGGTAATCATATTGTGCTATGGATATGAGGGAATGTTTAGGTATGTCAAGGATACTTAAATCTAAGAGTTTAGCCTCTGATGATGAAGGGATTGTAAGTTACATGCATCTGAGTATCAGGTTCTGGTTAAACAGTTCAATCTAGTGAAGAACATATCGACTTGGTGTTTAATCATTGTACATATTAGGAAAAGTTGTTGGTTGAGTAATTTGTGAGATCCAGTGGTATTGGATAACATGTAAGGTGACTTGGATACAGAGGTTTTGGTCTGCATTGATATTTGTGCTTGGATTCAGCCGACAGTACAGTGTTCTTGAAAATGCTTCTAAGTTTTCTTCAGGCCTACTATAGTTGATGAAATCTCATGTAGTGGATATATATAATCGATGGGTGCACACATTTTAAGATATGATTGGGCAAATATGAAGTGAGGGGTGTGAAGAGTGACAGTATCAAGTGTGAAGCAGAGATTTGATCCTCAGATCATGACAAAACAGTAAAACAAGGCAGAAAGAGATGAAGTGTGTGAAGTTAGTGTACTGAGCGTAACCGAAACTGTAATCTTGCATTGTTAGATGCTATTCTTTAGTTTAAGTACTCAAGTAAACTCTTGTAATTTATCTTGTAGGCAATGAGCCTCCTTTAAGTAGTGAGCTCTGGGTAGTGTGCCCAAAGGCATGTGCCTTCTCATTTTGTAATACTTTTAATAGAGTATAAAATCTTGTGGGTGAATCCCCACCATGGTTTTTCCCTTAACTGAGTTTCCACATAAAAATCCTAGTGTCATGTGTGTTGATTATGTTCTTGCTCATGTGTTGTTAATTCATGCTTTCATGGTTACATCATTTATATGTTAATAAGTTGTAAAGAAGAATAAACACAGAAAGAGAGTTTTTGAGACAATTGATTCACCCCCCTCTCAGTTGTCTGCCCTATTTTCAACAATTGGTATTATAGTGAGGTTCCTTTGAAGAAGTTTAACAGCTTGATGAAGATTTGGGAAGATGTTTCCAATGGGTTCATTCAAGCACTCTGATGGAATCAATCAACAACTTCAAGTAGCCTTAGATGACCTTGACCTATCTAGAGAAAAAATTAGAGATCTACAAGAGAACTTTAAAGATGCTAAAGATTTCATTGAGACCTTAAAAGGACCACTGAGCAAATCTAATGAAAAGAGAAAGGAGCTACTTCATTAGCTAGCAAATTTGAATGAAGACTTGATATGGATGAGGCCATGAAAGAGAAGACAAAAGGAATGTGAGAAGCTGACAAAAGAAGTTGTTGTCCTAAAACATGAGATGGAATCCAGGGTGATGAGACTAACCAAGGAAATTGTGGAAAGGAAGAAGACTGAGGAAAAACTGAATCAATCTCTAAAAGAAGGAATAGAAGAGTGCTGCAGATTTGACAGAATAATTAGTCATCTAGAATATGATCTATAAGAAACTAGGGATAATGAAGATCAACTTGGAAGACAAATTGTAATTCTCAAACATGACCTAGAAGTTGCAAATGAATATAAAGAGAAATTCAAGATAAGCTTAGCTAAACTTGAAGTGTTGCTTGATAGTCAGAAGATGGCAGATGATAAGCATGGTCCATAATTTGAGAAAGGTGAAAGCTCTGGATCCAGTCAAAGAAATCCTGAAGCAAGAAATCAAGGAAGGAATCCTAGAAGGCCTCCGATAAGACAACCTAATGCTTAAAGATATCCATCCTTTAATGGTAATTGTTTCAAATGCAATAAGTATGATCATAGAGCTAATCAATGCAAAAGTAAAGTGAATCAAAATGTATTATCCTTCTTTGGTCAATGCTTTAATTGTAAAAAGATAGGTCATAAGGCTAAGGATTGCAGAAGTGAATCAAGGAATCCTTCTAACGACAAATAAGTTTTCAATGGAAGATGTTTTACTTGCAACAAGTTTGGGCATATGGAAATGCAATGCTGATCTAAACTTGCTCCAACATGTAATTGTTAGAGAAATAAGATTATATGTTTCAACTACAACAAATCCAGACATATTGCTAAATTTTGTAAAAGCAGAAAGGTGAACTCATAGGCAGGAAGAAAAGAGTAGAAGACAAACAAAGACAAAGGAAAAATAGATGTGAATAAGATCCAAAACTAAATGAATAAAACATGGGTGAAGAAATATGCAAAGAATGAAGGTGATGGGTCCGCATAAGAATCCGGTGTTGATAATTCCTCCAGGAATTGAAATAGGAGCTCTGGATCAGGGGGAGCTACATTGAAAATCTATTTCCGCCTACTAGTAAGTGGGTGCCTGAATATGGCACAATGAATGAAGATAAAGAAGCCTATTGCAGACCTATTGAAGCAAATTCTAGAAGAAAAGAAGCTAATGCGATTGATTGTAGAGCAATTGAAGATTAATTGTATGTAGAAATAGTGTAACCAGATGTATTAGGGCAGAGCATTTATTACAATGGTGAATTAGGTTTTGCAGAGCATAAAAGGTCATTCACTCAACATTTAAAACACTTTTCATTCGAAGAGAACAAGGAGAAGAGTGTCTGAGTTAAGATGTCAAAGATTTAAAGTGCAAAAAGTGAATTCAATAGCTAACCCTAATCGATGAAACAAGGTATTCTGTGTTCAAAACTTTTTGAATTTGCAATCTCTGATATGGCTACTCCATTGTTGTTGAGATCACTGAAAGGCCCTCACCTAAATTTAAAAAGCATCCACACAAACCTATAGAGGTTGATTCATTAGGTGCCTTTTCAAATGTTTCGTATGTTGTGTTGTTTGTTGAAGATATTAGGGCTTATATACATGCTAGTATAGATGAGTTTGGGGATTCAAAGTTAGTAGATTTGTTCATGAATCATCTGAGGGATGAAATTCATGGTCTTAAATCGGAGTATAAGGCACTGCAAGATAAACATTTCATTCAGATTATAGGGTTTCCATCCTTTGATGAAGATGAGTGGCTCCGGTATGTGCTAAGTTGGATGCATGATGAGTTTATGTGGTTAATGAAACCCTTGAAGATCACTAAGGATGCCATCAAGGTTGTGACAGATTTGAACTCATTCGGTAGACTGCCAATGTTGAAGTCAGTAAAGAATGAAACTATAACTGATGCTACCAGTTTAAGGTTTGATAAAAGGGCAATGACAATAAATGACATCACTGATCTGGATGTCAAATTTACATCAATGGTGATTAGATACAAGATATATCATTTTAGCAGGGAGAATTTTTTATCTTGTAGATCTATCTATGCAGCTTATTAGATGTTGAGAGAGAATGCTGACTATGACTTATGTGAGTTACTACAGAACCAACTGATGGAAAACCTGAACAAGATCAAAAGGGACAAGAAGAACACATTCAATTATGGTACATTGGTATTATGTTTGTTCTTCTATTACATGAATGAGTTACCCAACAATAAAATCATGTGTTGGACCAATGATAAGACTATTGCCATACAAATAAGAGAACACTTGAACAATATTGGTGACTCCAATTCCCAAAGGACTGCTCTTTGGGGATATTTCAAGAATTTTTAGAACATGATGCAATCAAGGGAAAGAATCCCTACATCTATGGTTGAAAAATACAAGGATACAATCTGTTTTATGGTAGATACAGATCAATGTTTAATGGAAGCAGTTGAAACAAGAACTATGTGGATCATGCCCATGGAGTATGAAGTTGATGAGCAAGTATTGGATATGTATGCTCAACACCTTCTAAGTAAACCAAAGGACACCACAATTGAAAGATTTGGTACATATGCTGAATTTAGTGTGAAATTGCATGTTGAGCTCTGAAAACTTGAATCTAAGAGAAAGATTCAAAGACAAGTTGAAATGTACATGTAGAAAGCATTGGCATTACAAAAGAAGCTATGAGACAAAACAGGGAAAGGATAGAGAAAGCTGAGAAGGAAAAGCAGGACAGAGAATAGAGAAGTATTCTAGTGGAATCCACTTCTAAAGCAAGGACTACTAGGAGTTCTGGTACAACCTCTAGTGCATCACCTTCTACTGTTGCAAAGAAATCTAAAGAAAAACCTACCGGTAAGGAAGGAAAAAGAACAAAAGCAATGGCCAAAAGGTCATATGGCAATGTGGAGTAGGATGAAGAAAAGACTGATTTAGATGATTAGGTTAAAGAGTTGAAGGCCTCAGGCATTAAATCTGTTAAAGTGTCTAAGGAGAAGCCCTCTAGAAGCCAAAATCTAAGTAAGAGGCATAAGTCAAAGGTTGATGTTGAGAAGACAACTCCTTCTATGGAGAACATCGTTAAGACAATCACTGTAGATGGAAACCTAAAACCAATGACTGAATTCTATGATCATTGCAGTGATGTTGACAAAAGAATTTTGGAGGATGCTACTGTATTTGAATGTATTCAATAGAGCACTAGTGGAGATCTTGTCAGAAGTTCCTAAGAGTTTAAGAGACATTTGGGAAATAAGAAAATACGCTGCCAAAACAAAGGATATGGAACTGAGGGAACATGTAATGTCTAGTCTGTGTCTGGTGATCTCTAGAAAAGAAGCAAATAAGATTCTCAAAGAAGTCAAGAATGAATTCAGAAGCAAGAAAAGGATGAATAAGCTAATGATTGGAGACATTGATGAAGTTGTTAAAGAAATAGAACAAATTCTAAAGAAAGCATTAGACAAGAATATGTTTTATGTGGTCATAGAAGAACCAGTTGATACTGAGGCTGCATCAATTCCAAATGATGAAGAGATGTAGAAAAATGAGAAACAAACTAGAGTAGATGATGTCTCCATTTTGGAAGAAGAAAAAATGAATAAAGAAGATGAAGAAATGATGAAGGAAGATCAAGAAAAAGAAACTGATGACAGAATTGATTCCTCCACTCTGGATGTTGAGGAATTTGATAACACTACCACTAAGGATACACCAAATCCTCTGGAAGAGAATGTAGAAAATATTTCTTAGATAGATAAAAGTAAAGGATGCTTCTGATGATGATGTAGAGAAGGCAAAAGTAGAGAAAAAGAATGAAAATGATGATCAAGTCAATGTGGTTGACTCCAAAAAGGGAGAAGATGGAGGTCCTAAAGAGCTTAAATTTATAACATCATATTGGCAAAAGACATTGCAGAAGCAGTGAAAGAAATTTTGGAAAGAGATAAACACATTGAAGAAGATCAAGATATAATTATTACTAAATTTTGTTCACACCTAATTTAGTTGGACCTAATTTGTAGTTGTTTCAAAAGGAGTAAAAGAAAAAAAACTAAGTCAATGTAATTAGTGAATATCTGATGTCTTGACAAGAGAAAAAAAAGTATCAGTTGTCAGGATAATATGACAGTCCAATCAGGATTATAAAACCATCATGAAAAGTGAATGTCCAATGACAAGATAAGACAATCAATGAAAGAAAGTTGATCTAACTAATTTTATCTTTCAAGTTATAAGACAATTTGATTATTCAAGTGATCATATTTCAGTGTGAAAGAAAGGTATTCATTTGAACTGCCATTTCATATCATGTTTTGAACATATATTAGTTTCAATTATTCTATCCTATGCATTTAATTGAAAAAGAAACATACATAAACCAATTGCATAAGATAAATTAACTGATCTTGTTTAAAAGAAATGTTTAAATGTGTCCCACACAAGCTATGGGAGTGACTAAACTAAGCAATGCAGACACATGCAAGCTATATATCTTATGATAAAAGGAAATGGAAAATAACATATGAGAATATCAAATATCCATCATTGCCTTTTGTTTGAAGGTTGATGCCCTTTGTTGATGCCTGGTCTTCATGTCATATCTTCAAGCTCCAGTCATGTCAGTGTACTTGCAAAATATTGGGGAAGGTCTTATTAGAAGCTCCAGATATTTAAGATTATCATATTCTTTTATCCACAAACATATCAACTTATAGACAATATGCATTTCATGTGAATGGATCAAATCAGGCATGTGCAATAAATCATATCATCATGAGAAAGATCAATCAACTCCAAGAGGTATGTTTTTATGCTAACTTGTTTGTTCACTGTGCAAGTATAGAAAAAGTAATGTTGCTGATTTGAAGATATTAAAGCATGTGGATAAAATGGGCTCCCATAAGGGTTGAGCCCATCATGCTCAAAGTAGTGTCATTGGTGTAGATATTTTCAATTGAACAAACATCATGGTATTGCGTCTCATGCATATTGTTGTTATATCAGATAGATCAAGTACAAAAGAAGAAAATAGCTAGATCATATCATGCCATGTGAAATAGTCAAGACAAAATATCAAAGTACAAATACATCAAAAGAATATATCATTCACCCATATGAAGGGTATAGTTATAACACAGAGTAGCTGAACTTGGGAACAACAATCGAATCATGTACCTAAAAGATAATGGAAGCAGCTTAAAGATCACAACCATCTAGAGGTTTTTTTGGAACATCAATGAAGAAGGTCATTATGATATGGTTATCAAAGATCAAGAGTACCAAGATCATATCATATTCAGAATAGAGAAGTGTGAAAAGTATAGAAGTATGAGAAACATATGCACTAACTAGAATGATAATATACTCATGTTCTCCATCATTCATATGCCTTAATGTTTTATAAGTCTAATATCATATGCATGGTGTAGATGATAATGCCACAAGACAACATCAATATCATAATGCATCTACTTATACAAGTACAAGAGAATATGTATATATTGATGTCATACTCAGTGACAAAGTGCCAGAGAAGAAACCTCATCTTTATCTCTTTCTACAAGTACAAATAACATATGACATATCACAATAACCAAGTCAAAACAGAGGTACAAACATGAAAGAATAAATTGGCAATGGAGAAAAGTTTACTCAAGGCTGCTCTCAATGAAGAGACAAGATCTTCCTTCAAATCTACTTTAATTAAGAGGTAGTTGATGAAGAATCAAGTGGCTCTTGAATTTTCTCACCTTATGACATAATGCTCATTACAAGAAAGGTATTCTCACATTCATTGCCTAATTCCTCTTTTGGATACAAGGAAGGTCTGAATAAGAGCTTAAGGTTGCAGCCACTATGGGAGGACAACATCAGATTGAATAGGTGCCCAAGTAACTCTCCCTATAAAGAAGTGTAAAATATAACCTCTAGTCACTAAAGATGGTAAGTTGGATAGACAGAAGCTCTATCAGAGATTACTCATTTTATTGATAAGTAAGGTGATCCCTCTTTGATGAACACCATTTCCTTCCTTTAGAGAGGGAAATTTCAACAGACTTAATGATGTTGAGAAGTTTAGGCTTGAAGATATGGTGGAGATTCTAAAGAATAAGGAAGCAGGTGAATTGAACCATATTTCAAATTTAGATGAGTAGATCTCAAGTTAAGTCAAGCTCATAATCATGAACCACAATCTCAAGTTAAGTCAATGGTTGTGCAAGTAGAAGAATCTGCAGGACAAAATGGAATTTTACAGAAAGAAGACAAAAATTAAGACTAAAATTGCAGGTGCAGACCAAAATAGTCCAAATTATTGAAATAAAGGTACAAGCATGGCTACTAGAGAGAAGTCATTGCTTCAAAAATACAAAGACCCACTTCATCATTTTTTTTCAAACCCTTATCATAGTTTTGAAACACTTATAATTTCTTTGTCTAGAGTGAAGAAATATACAGAAAATGATAATACTATGGTTGTGACCAGAGAGAAGCTCATTGTTTAGAGAGATAAAAACCCATATGAATATTTTGTAAACCCTTACATATTTTGTATTTGCAGATAAAAGACATGTACAAGAGGCAATAAAATGCTATGACTGTTACAAGAGAGTCTATTTCTTTGAAAAGGAATAAAACCCATTACATTTTTTGAAAAACCCTTGCCAAAGATGTATACATAGTTAACAGAAGTTTCAAATATCAAAGAAATATGAGAGAACTCAAGGTGCAGGCATGGCCGCTATACATAAGCTTTTTCTTCAAAACAAAGAATACCCATTTTCAAATTTGAAACCCTTGTCAGGTTTCATATATTTAGTAAGGAGAATGAGATATAGGAAAGCCAAAAGAAAAGAAACTCAACCATCTTTTTGAATGGAGAGATGCACACAGCCACAACCTCCTTCATGTATGAAACTCTCAAGATACAAGTTTCTGATGTAGATAAAGAGACATAGAAACAAGAGAAAGTTGATTAAGTTTGCATGCCTAGCACATAGCCATAGCTGAGTGGGAAGAAAGCTATAGAAATAGTAAGGGAAATGCCATTCAAAAGATAAATGACATGCTCACCTTTCTCCAGCACTAAGATACCATTCAAATGCCAGAGCATTGACCAGAGAAGCACTAAAATGAAGTCAAAAACTAGAGAGAAAACATTCTCTATCAAACCCTAGCCGTGACCAGCTATGAGTTGCAGAGAAAAAGTGAAGGATAGAAAGGTTCATGAATTACTTTTTTAGGGTTCAACCTTGGTTTTGTTCGATGAGTTTCTTTTCCCAACTATTTTTGACTTAAAACAAATGATTCACCTTATCTCAATCGGGGTCAAAACTTAGTCTTGGTATATACCTAGTCATCATGCCCTAGAGGGGCTGACAATATTGTTTACACCTGATTATTTGATGAAGTCAATGGTCGATATCATCATGAGACAAGGTTCTTTGCCTTATAAGTTTTCAATCCTTTTATTTTCTATATGGTCAACTAATGATATGACCAAAGATACCTTAAGTGTGATACTTAGTTATCATATGCAAATAGGTCAGAGTTTCCTCAAATCATGCAAGGTGGCCAAATGTCCAAGGAGGTTCTTTCATGACTTATGCATTTCTTAATGCATTGAGTCAAAGATGAAACATCATGTGAAGACAAGGTAGTACATACATGAAGAGTGCATTATTTGCAATATGAATGAAGACACAAAATGAGATGGTAGAGTTATGGATAAGGTTAATCTTTTGCATGGTGGTGTTTGTATGGTGAGAAAGGAATTTTCGCATGAGGACCATATAAAGACAAGTAAGATACAAGGTGGACAAGTGCATTATTTGCATGATAAATGAAGGCAGGGGGTATCATTTGTGCTTTTTTTCGGTAATGTGTGGAGTAATAAGGGTAAATTTTTTGCCTTGATGCATATGAAATGCAACTAGGAGATTATTTCTTGCATGGAGTCATAAGGGGATCTTTTCTTTCTCTTAAGTCCTATTTTTGCATCAAATCATGCAAATTAGGCAAATTAGGCAAGTGTAATTGGAGAGATAAGGTGTTTATTTTCTTTTCATCCATCATGCATGTTTTTACAACTAAATCAATGTAAGCAAATAATAAAGTAATATTTTACAAATTAGTTTATAAATATTACTTTATTATTTTTCACAAGTTGTAAAATCATAGAAAATAGAACAAAATGTAACTAATAGTAAAGTAATTATCACTTAATTACTATATTATTTGCTCAAATCATTTTTGCAATGCAAGATCATGCAAAATAGATGAGTTGAGTTAAATGAGGCTATTTAGAGACTTTTGCATGATTTAGAGTACAATCTAAGGAGTTTTGGTCAAATTATTAGTCAAACATATGGAGAGAGTCAGTTTCAGGCTATTTTTTCTCAAATTGAGGTAGTTTAGACCCTTATTTTTAGGCATTTTTTGGTTTTCTCGTGGATCACTTTGGAGAGATTATTTTTAGAGGTAGTTCGCTGTAGTTATATTTTTCATTCCTCTTGGAGAGAGCAAGCTATATATTGTAAAACAAAACTTAGTTTTTGGTAGTTCTGGCCTTTTTGCTCTTTACACTTGGAGAGAGAAGAGGGTTTTGTAACTCATTGACCACAGATTTTATAGAGATTACAGTAGGTTACAGGTTCCTTTCTTATCTCTCATGCAATATTTTCCTTTATTTTTCATTGAAATCAAGTGTTTGCCTTTCCATTAATGCTACTTGTATGGATTATTTGATGAAATTCTAATGTGTTTAAATATCAAAACCTTTAAAATTATTGTCTCATTCTTACTTGCAAGTGTTAAGCATAGTAATATCACAGGTCTTAGGTTGTGTTACTGAAATCTTTTCTTTCATGTTGTGAAAAAACCTTTTCCTTCATAAAGAAGATATTTCCCAACCTTCCTTAGAAATATTTTTGTGATCAGTTTTGCCAAAAGTGGATTGTGTGGGTAAGATTTCTGAGATCTATTATGAATTAGATTTGTAATTTTTCCATCATTATTAGGTGCATCACCAACTTTTATAGTTTTATTATCTTTAGAAAATCCTTTTTTACCCTTTTCCAAACCAAAATCATAGATTCAAACTAAATATTTTAAGGGAACTGGCCCATAATATGGAGGTTCAAATTCAATATAGGTCACCCACAACTTGAGTTTGTCCCCATGTTTCGAAGGATTGTAGAGTTTCACAACTTTGCATAAGGGTGCAATCCTCATCATCAACAATATTACAAGGACCAATTAATTTTGATACTTTATTATTGGTGCAAAAGATAAAGTTGTCCTCTATTGCACAAGCTAAGGCTAGAGAAGAAACTATAAAGTCTCATAGAGAAGATAGCGAGTTGTTTGGCCTTGCATCTAAGATTTTGGAGAAAATCATGTCCACATTTCAGAAGGACACATCAGTATCTCCCTCCGGCCAGTTGAAAAGTTTGATAAACTCTATAAGTTCTCATTTTGAAACCTTGGAGAAGTTAGTAGAAGTTAAAGTCATAAATGAATTTAATGAGAAGAGGTTTGCTGAAATAAAGAAAATAATTATTTATGATAGATCAGGGCTTGATACTAGTGTAAAGAGTATTCAAAATGCCCTATCTGAGGAGCACATATTTATATGTTTTTCTTAAACCGATCTAAAGTTGTTAAAAATATTGAGAAGAAGATTAAGGACTTAGAGCTCAAATTGTCTAACATTTCTCAATCATATAGTTCTTTAACTAAGTCTATATCTACCAAATAATGCCAAGTAGGAAGTTTGTGGAATGAATTGAGTGACCTAGAGAAAGAAAAGGTTAAAGTTTTGGGAAGATTGGATGTGCTCCAGGGACTGATTTCCCCCAAATTAGAAACTTTGTATGATCTATTGGCAGAATCCCAAGCTGTTGCTGCTACTAGTGATCCTACTGACCTTCAAAAGGCAAAATCATAAGTATTTTTGTTTAGTGGGCACATATCCATTTTAGGTAGCATAAAGAAGAACTGGGATAGTGAATTGTCATGGTTGAAAAACATTTTTGGGGATATCTTTTTGCTGATGAATAAGGCTTAAGGATTGACTGTTCATATGCGAAAGTATATACTTAGAGTTTTGACCCATGTACATAAAATTTTTGCATGAATTTTGATATGCGGATTCTAGCCTTTGCCATTGATGTCAAAGGGGGAGAGGAAAAGTAGTGAAAATGAAGAATTAATCTAAGGGGGAGCATTGGAAATCACAAGTGTATATAGTAAGGGGGAGTTGTTTTAATACTTAGTCATTTTTCACTAATTCTTGCCATCAATCCCAAAGAGGGAGATTCTTGGCAAGAGACACTACTAGGCATGTCAGGAGGTGTCATTGATGGCAACTAAATCTATCTTACACATCTGTATTTCATCAGTAGATCATACCGGAAGTTAGACTACAGATTTGTCTAAGTTCGGATAGACAGGAACATCGCATATGAAAGGGTTCAACATCCTGGTCCGCATTTCTCCACAGGTAATCATATTGTGATGTGGATATGAGGGAATGTTTAGGGATGTCAAGGCTACCTAAATCCAAGAGTTTAGCCTCCGGTGATGAAGGGATTGTAAGTTACATGCATCTAAGTATCAAGTTCTGGTTAAATAGTTTAGTCCAATTAAGAACAGGCCGACTTGGTGTTTGATCATTGTGAAGATTAGGAAAAGTTATTGGTTGAGTAATTTGTGAGATCTAGTGGTATTGGATGACATGTAAGGTGACTTGGATATAGGTCTTGGTCTGCATTGATATTTGTGCTTGGATTCAACCGATAGTATAGTGTTCTTGAAAATGCTTCTACATTTTCTTTAGGTGGACTATAGTTGATGAAATCTCATGTAGCAGATATATATAATCGATGGGTGCACACATTTTAAGATATGATTGGGTGAATATGAATTGATGGGTGTGAAGGGTGGTAGTATCAAGTGCAAAGCAGAGATTTGATCCCCAGATCATGACAGAATAGTAAAATAGGGTAGAAAGAGATGAAGTGTGAAGTCAGTGTACTGAGCATAACCAGAACTATAATATTGCATTGTTAGATTCTATTCTTCAGTTCAAGTACTCAAGTAAACTCTTGTAATTCATCTTGTAAGTAGTGAGCCTCCTTTGAGTAGTGAGCTCTAGGCAGTGTGCTTGAAGGCACGTGCCTTCCCATTCTGTAATACTTTTAATAGAGTATAAAATCTTGTGGGTTAACCCCCACTGTGGTTTTTCCCTTAACTGAGTTTCCACATAAAAATCCTAGTGTCATGTGTGTTGATTATATTTCTATTCATGTGTTGTTAATTCATGCTTTCATGGTTACATCATTTATATGTTAATAAGTTGTAAAGAAGAATAAACACGAAAAGAGATAAAGTTTTTGAGACAACTGATTCACCCCCCTCTTAGTTGTTTGCCCTAATTTCAATAGATGGTTCATGGGTTTGCCCCCAAACTCCATCCATTCCTAGGAACAAATGGAGATAGAATTTTTGGGAAAATACCAAGATTACTGTAGAGTCAGCAATAAAAATGAGGAATTGTTCAAAATTAAATAGAGGATGAAACCTTAGAGGACTATGTGGATAGATTCAACTTTGCTTTGAGAAGGTATGGCAATCTTGTGGTTCACTCTTTGACGAGAACCTTGTTTGTAAAAGGATTAGACAAAGAATCAAAACAGGCACTAGATCTGATGGGAAAAGGGAATATCAATAAAATAGATATGCCTGCTATATAAGAACTCTACAAGAACTATTCTAGAGCCCAATATGGAGTGAGAACACCCAAATCTTTCAAAGGGAAGAATGAAATAGGAAAGTTAATGGAGGAAATTACAAATCTTAAAACATATATTCTAGTCTAACTGAATACCACATTAGATGGGATTCAAGCAAAAAATAGAGCAACTGATCACAACAAAACAACTGAACCACTCTCCATATATTGTCCTAGGTGTAGGAATGACAACCTGTTGAGAGAATGCCCTTTAGAAATTGAAGATTTGTCAGATCTATGACAGGGAACATCCTACCAATTAGTGTGATTAGCTTGCAGCCTTAAAAAGGCTAACTAAAAAGAACTCCATTATAGAGGAGGAGTTGAACTATGCAGGACAAAAACAAGCTGGGAATTTTCCTTATAATCAATATCCAAACCAGGCTTCTTATAGGGGCCCTTTGAATTGGGGAAATAATCAATGGAATCCAGTGTGGCATGGGCCTTAGAATATTCCTCCTTGGGGACCACAAGATTGGCCAAACCAACATTGGCAAAATCATCCTTGGGGAAATCAACAATGGCCACAATAGTTTGGATCACAAAACATGTAGCCTCATTGGGGTCCTCAACAGGGTTATAATCAGCAATACCAGGGACAACCTCAACATTTCCAACCTCAACAACAAGCATTGCTAACTGAACCCCCCAACACACAAGGACAATCACAAAATGAGCCAGTTAGCCAACCAACTTTACTAGCCCAACCTATACCAAACCCACAGAATAAACAGGGAGTAGCTATTTACATGACAAAACAAGAAAACATAGCTGGTATTAATACCATATATTCCAATAATCTCTAGCTGCATTCTAGGAAAGCACTTCCAAGACCATCTCTTCCAACTATAGTTGAAGTAACCAGTGATGAGGAACCTGAAAATCCATCCACTCAACTTTAAGAGGAAATTACTATTGAAATAGTGCTAAAAGAACCATCCTTGGATAACTTCAAAGTTCCTCCTAAAGGAACAACTCTAGAGAACACCCCTGGAAACACTTCCACTAAGAACTCTGGAGTTGCTCTAGAGATAGAAAAACTAGCACCATACCCAGAACGACTCAAATAAAATGTCCCTTAGAAAAAGGTCTTACAAAAACAAGTCCAATCTACCTTGGAATTAGAACTTCTACAAGAAATTAGATAATTGAACATTGAAATTCTGCTCCTAAAAGCAATTAGGGATGTGCTTGAACTGAACCAATTCATCAAACAACATTGTGTTAAGATCTAGGGTAGAAAGAAAACATTTCCTACCACCATCCAGGTGGAAGGTAAAGTAGTAGACCTCCTAATGGGAGAAATGTTCCTCCCAAAATATAGAGACCCTAGGAACCCTGTCATAACTGTTTATATCTCAGGGGTGGAAATATCTAATGTTTTGGCTGATTTGGGAGCAACAATAAATGTAATGACAGTCCACACTATGGACAAATTAGCTCTAATAGGTATTTAGTCCACATCCACAATCCTTCAACTGGCTGACCAGTCGGTAGCTATTCCAAAAGGGGTGATAATTGATGTTCTAGTTGTGGTAGAATCATGGGAATTCCTAGTGGACTTCCTGATATTAAAACCTAGAAACCAATGAAATGCATATCCATTGATATTAGGAAGTCCATGGCTTGCCACAACAGTAGTATATATTGATTTTCAAACAAGGGATATGGTCATTTCCAATGGAATAGATTTGAATAAAATATATTTGTATCCTCTAGCTAAACCATCAATACATTATTCAGGAAAAGTGTGGGTAGATGAGCCGAATAACATGGAAAACAATGCCTCAGTAGCTATGGTTGCCATCAAAGAACATTTGGCTGAGTTAGAAGAAGAAATCCACTATGATACAACAGAAGATATCACCCACATTCTTATTAACAAAGATATAATGGAACTAGCCCAAGATTCAAAAAGAGAATTTCTCACTTCTGCTCACTGTACCCTAGCAAACATTATTCCTTGTGGAGAGACATTTTATAGAGACTTAGCCACATTCAACATGTTGCTCCCACATTCTTGCCCCCTTAATACCATGACTCCAGGATATGGATTGAATACATCTATGGATCATATCACAAAATAGGGCATGATTTTACCTGGGAAAACACTAAATATCAACACCCAGTTAGCAAAAAAATAGGAAGAAGCACTTCTCAAACTCCTAATTCCCCATTCAACAACTTTTTCTTGGGAATACCAAGATATGAAGGGTATTCCTCCTAAGATCTGTACTCATCATATATACACTGAAGATGACAAACCTGTCAGACAACCCCAGAGAAGATTGAATCCTGCTTTAAAAGTTATTGTTAAGACTAGAATAGAAAAAATGTTGCAAGTAGGGTTTATATATCCAATCTCAGATAGCCAATGGGTCTCACCCTTAGTCATAGTGCCTAAAAAGAATGGGAAGTGGAGAGTGTGTATTGACTATAGAGAACTAAACAAAGCCACAATGAAGGACTACTTTCCTTTACCATTCATTGACCAAGTGCTCGACAACCTTGTAGGGAGGAAGTACTTCTCATTCTTGGATGGGTTCAGTGGATACAACCAAATTCAAGTAGTACATGAATATTAGGATAAAACCACTTTCACTCGTTCTTGGGGAACTTTTGCATACAAAGTTCTTCCATTTGGGCTATGTAATGCTCCAACTACATTTCAGAAGCTTGTTTTAGCCATTTTTGTTGAATTAGCTAATGAGTGCATGGAAGTATATATGGATGAATTTACTGTGTATGGGGACAACTTTGAATAAGCTCTCATAAACCTAGAAAAGGTGCTAAAATGTTGTGAAAAAAATTGACTATCCCTGAGCCATGAAAAATGCTTTATGATGGCAAAGGAAGGAATTGTATTGGGACACCACATCTCAACAAATGGGATCAAAGTAGACCAAAACCAAATAGAAGTGATCAAATAGTTACCCTCACCTAAAAATTAGATAGATGTTAGAAGTTTTCTAGGTCATGCAGGCTACTCTAGAAGATTTATAGAAAATTTTAGTAGAATAGCCACTCCTATGTTTGCCCTGCTTAACAAAGACATCGACTTCTTATGGATAGAGGATTGTCAATCAACATTTGAAACCCTTAAGGAGAAACTTACTGTCACACCTATTTTAAGAGGGCCTAATTGGACTCTACCATTTCACATACAAATTGATGCTTCAAATGAGTCTATTGGGGTAGTTCTAGGATAGAAAGAGGAGGGAGAAGGTATGCATGTCATCTACTACATCAGTAAAAACCTTACCTCTGCAGAAAGAAACTATACCACAACTGAAAAAGAATTCTTGGCAGTCATATATGCTATAAACAAATTTAGGTATTATATCACCATTTACAAAATATTTGTACATATTGATCATGCAACCATCAAATACTTAATTAACAAGCTAGTAGTAGGTGAAAGGATAATTAGGTGGTTATTGCTATTGTAGGAATTTGACATTACCATAGTTGATAACCCAAGAAAATTTAATTTGGTTGTTGACTTTCTGTCAAGATTGCATACAGGTGGAGAGAACCAACCAGTGGAGGACAAATTTCTAGATGAACATCTTTTTGCTATCTCCTCTACTATACCTTGGTTTGTAGACATAGCTAATCATTTAGATACAGGCTTGTTTCCATCTCATTTTACCTCAAAATAAAAGAAACGCTTACTAAAAGAAAGTTTATCTTACAAATGGTTAAATGGTTCACTGTTTAAGTGTGGTCCTGATTTCATTTTATGCAGTTGTCTAAAAGATGATGAAATTTTTGATGTCTTAAGGGCATGTCATGATGAACCATCTGGTGGGCATTATTCCTCACATAGAACCATCCACAAAATTTTGGGAGTTGGTTACTACTGGCCCTCTATTCATAAGGATACCAAGAAGTATGTGCAGCAGTGTGATCAGTGCCAAAGGATGGGACAACTAACCTTTACCCGGGAAATGTCACTTCATCCTCAAGTAATGTTGGAACCATTTGAGCAATAGGGTCTAGACTTTGTGGGACCAATTTCTCCACCATCATCATGTAATGAATACATTCTAGTATGCACAGACTATGTAACTAAACGGGCTGAGGTTCAAGAATTGCAATTTGCAAGAGAAGAAAAAGTTGTTGATTTCCTCTATAACAAAATCTTCTTAAGGTTTGGATCCCTAAGATCAATAGTTTCAGATAGAGGACCTCAATTCACTTCTTAGGTAATCAAAGCATTCATAGACCTATATCAAGTTAAGCATAGAAAGTCTTCACCTTACCATCCCCAAGCTAATGGGCAGGTGGAGGTGACTAATAGGGAACTAGAAAATATCCTGACAAGGATAGTGGCTATGAATAGAAATGATTGGGCTAGCCGGTTACCTGAAGCAGTTTGGGCTTACAATACCACTTGGAAGTCTACAACCAAGTTCTAACCATATGAATTGGTTTATGGGAAGAAACCCATTATGTCTATAGAATTTGAACTGCAGACACTCAAAAATTCATTAGATATCAGTCTACCATTGTCTATATCACAACATAACATGATTCTTCAACCCAATGAGTTGGATGAAATCCATACAAAAGCCATACAACAAACAGAACTTGTTCAATATCGAAGGAAACAATGGCATGACCAACACATCAAAAGGAGGACATTTCAGCAGGGTGATTGGGTTCTTCTATATGATTCTAAGTTCAAGGAGTTCAAAGGGAAGTTATAAACTCACTGGATGGGCCCTTACCAAATAAGAGAAGTTTTTGAAAATGGAACAATTTTGCTAGCACCCATTGATGGAAGCACAGATTCATTCTTAGTAAATGGCCACAAAATCCAACTCCATAAAGGCCATCAACTAAGGAGGAATTTACAAAGGACTCGTGCTTGGTTACAGGGGTCACAACCTCTGTCACATATTGAGACTAAAAAGAAAGGAAGGTTGAAAACCAACAAATGGCAGCCTTCTTGAAAAAAAAGGAAGGTTGAAAACTAGCAAATGGTGGCCTTCTTGAAAAAAAGAAAAAGAAAAAAAAGAAAGTTTGAAAATCAGCAAATGGTGGCCTTCTTGATTAAAAAAAGAGGAAGATGGAAAACTAGTAAATGGCCATCTTTCTTGACCAAGGGGATTGAAAACCAGTAAGTGGCAATTCCCTTCTTGTTGTAGGATTGTAATAATCAATCTATGGAGCCAATAAGATGCTAGGAGCTACTAAAACACATCTCCATAGCAATCTAGGAGCACCTCTGGTGCTTCACCAATAAAGAACCATTTCAAAGAATAAAAACAAGGAGGGCACCCACCTATCTAGGTATTAAAGTGGGGACATCATAGGATGAGGTCAGCATGACTCATCCTCCACTTTGTGACACAAGCAACGATGAGGTCATCACGCACATCGTTAGCAATCAAAAGATAATTGCTTTCGCATGCACAAGTCATCATGGATCACTCTACTGATGTCACTTGACAACATGTCATTTCCAGACCACTCAATGGGAATAATTTTAGAATACATGACAATGAGGATGCTGACGCCAGTTCAAGCCACGAAGGAGATGCTCACGTGCCAGGTCACATCAAATCTCATCAAAGTCATGGTGTTGTAGCCAAGTACATCGAGCCATCATCACAAAAAGTGATTCAGGTAATTCACTCAAATTAAATTAATTATTACCTATCTTGTCATTTCTATTTATAGGTGCAGTTATTGTGACATATTTCCCTACCATTATTTCCCTTTTAATTCATGCATGCCGCCTTATTTTCCACACTCTCAACCTTTCTCTGGAGTGTCACATCACTCCCTTACAATTATGACTACACAAACATATTAAACTAATCTCAAGCCACCTTCCCATAATATAAGTAGTTGTAATTAATGGATCAAACCCAATTCAAAGATTACAAAATTCTCCAAAATCTTTGGGGATAATATTCAAGTCTACTGCCACAGTCCTTGTAGGGTGAAAAGAAAAAATAAACTACAGAGGAAATCAAGAAGATTTTAACCAGAGAAGGTGAAATAAGATAGAAAGATGGTAGTGAACAAGAAGTTAGAGCCAGAGAATGTAATAGGCCTTCTGCAAGATCAAGTTGTAGCAGATATCTTAAGGAATGTTGGGTGGTTAGAATTTCTAGAGAAGTTTGAAGGCTTTTAGGAAGACATTGTGGATGATTTGCTTTGCAACCTGAAGAATAACCAAACAATTGTGAGAGGGGTTCATATCAATGTCTCTTCCACCATTATCAGCCATATTTCAGGGCTACCAAAACAAGGTGAGAGGTTTTACCATTTTAAAACCCTATATGTTGATTTGATTTAAAATTTCTCTGAAGAAGGTGAACCTGAAATACAATTGTATTTAAGCAAAAATGAAGTCAAAAGAATTGTTAGGACCTCACTTCCACAACCATGGAAATCTCTAGCTATGTGGTTAATGAAATATTTTACATGTGATGGACAATTGTCTATAGTTTTAGGACCAATAATGAAAATGTTAATTTTTTTGAGGTATGAGCATGCCCATCCAGAATTTAACATAAATAACCCAAACTTTCTATATTGTTCTATTAAAGCCTTTGCAGACAAGTATCAATAGGGGAAGGGTCCCATGAAAAACCACGGCCTCATTTTTTTATTGTAAAACATCACTTCTTGTCCCAAGCTGATGGGGAGACCTTATGGCAGACATTTTTAGATAACCAACCATATGACATGACACCAGAAGGAGCACAAGGTATAGATGAGACTTCCTCTACTTAGTAGGATGAGGAAGCAATGCCTTCCACTTGCTCCCCAGCTACTGAAAAGGACAAAAACCAGAAAGAAATAATGGAGGAAACTTCAACTTCTACCCGTATTTTTGGTAACAAGAGAAAAGGGAAAGAAATTTTGGGTGAAGTCTCAGCTACCACAGAACAACTAAAAGAACTTGTCATAGAGAAAATCTACTATATGACCTACTCAGAAAAAAGGAAAATGACCTTGGCTGAGGAGTCTATTCCAGCCAAGAAAATAGGGGAAGCAGTCATTGTAGAAGAGGAAATTATGCTAGCCTCTACCCAGACTTTTGACCACAAGAAGCAAAGGAAAAGAACAAGGAAGAGTAAGAAAGAAAAAAAAAACTTCAAAGACACCTTATTCTAGCAGACACTACTATGCTAAGGAAGAACCTAATGATTTAGATGAAATTCCTCTAATTAGGAGAAAGAAACAAAGTAAAGTTGTTAAGGAAGCTTCCCCAGAGCCACCTGTTCATCCAAGTTCTTAGATTCCAGTGCCACAACATTCCCATGCTCTAGAGACAACAGATAAAGACACCTTCACCATTTCTTCAAATTATGAGGATAACACACCCGCTATAGAGGCACAGGCTCCACCTGTGCTATGGAGAAGCTAGAGAAAAAGATAGCATAGTCAAGCTGAAAAAGATACTGCTCTCTTAGTTGAGGTTCTCTTGGGTTTCTAAACTTTCGTGGATGAGGTTGGACCTTCATCAACCCCAATAATAATAGAAGGAAGTCAAGAGGAAATTCAGGATAAGGAGACTGTAGGGGAAGATGAGAAGGAACAAGATGATGTAGCTAACAATGTAGAGCAAAGACTTATGGAAACCATTGATGAGGAAAAGATAGAAGGAGGAGAAACAGGGAGTTATTCTCACCCCTCTAATCAAGAGGATATAGAGGTTCTAAGGGAACAACAACTGCTAGAGGAAATAGATAATCTAAAGAGACTGTTGTGGGGGAAAAACTTAATCATTACTGACCTCAAAAAGGTCATGACAGAAAAAGAAATGGAAAAAAAGTAGATAATTGAAGGATTGCAAGCAGAACTCTAGGACAAACAAAAGATAATTCAAGAGAAAGAGGTGGAAATGAGAGACAAAGAAATAGAAGCAACCCAGAGTATCAGAGAAAAAGAAGAAGTAGCACAAAATATTTCTAATATTATGAAAGCTCAAGACAATAGTCTCACATTAATTGTAGCACTCATTGAAAATGTACAAAGTCAAGCCAAACAGTTGACATGGGCCAATAATAGGATAGATGATCAGGAAGAATACATTCATGAGTTGACTGGCCTAGTTGCAACCATGGAATAGGGGATTCAAACAGACCCATACTTAGGACCAATTCCAATAGTTATCCCTAAGGCCATGTTTCATTGGGCAAGAAGATGTCAGGAATATGGGACCTCCAAACCAATGCTGCAATTACAAAGAGCAGTGACTGCCATGTCATAGAGAGTACAAACCTTAGAGGAAAAAGATCATTCAAATAGCTTCCATTTCAGCTAAGATTATATCTTACAGACCTCCCAGCAGTAGTTATGCTTTGTTTTTGCAAGAACAAATCCTCTAGAGAAAGATATCTTTGATTTTGTCTGATTTAACTGAGGACATAGAAACTGAGGTAGGCTTTATGGAGACATACATGAAAAGTCCTGATGAGGATAAAGATTTCCTATGTGAGCTGTATTTGCATGGTTTTTACATCAATGATCATACCTTCCTTATCAACTACTTTATAGGGGAATGCCAACTCAGGGAATTCATGTCACTAATGAGAAATCATCAGATTTGGAACAAAAGGATGGAGCCTTACACAAAGAAAGATGTAGAAACAAGCCTCTTCCTCAGAAGGGAATGTCCAAATCCCAAGGCTTTTGAGATTCATTTCAGGGTAAACATTTACTCCCCATAAGGTAGGACCAAGATTTTTCCTTTATATCAGAAACATATGCAGGAATGTTCTATTGATTTTGGTCTCCTCATAATTATTTTATCTAATCAAATGCTTCCAGTGGCAAAGAGAAGGTGGAACACTTTAACTATAGAACAAAAGATGAGGGAAGTAGTGTCCCTTGCCAACCTAAGGTTGTTTATGAGAAAGGCTAGGACAGTGTCCGAATTGATGGATAAATACAAACTAGAGTGGATAGGTGGACATTTTAGACCTCCTCATTATTGAGCCACTACCTATCTGGGCTGAACAAATGGAAGATGCCAGATTTCAAGAATGGTTGAAGCAGGTTGAGTAGTTTAGGGGGAATGGCAATACAGGCCACACTACTTGGCCCACATATGTAGATGATTTCAATTTGACTGATAGAATATTCCACCTAAATAAGTCCAAATTATGAAGAGCAAGAGGACCTGCTAAGTTTTAAGTTTGGGGGGGATGATGAGTGCTAGGTAGCACCCATAATAATACACCTTTTTACCTCTCTTTTCCACCCTTCTTATTCCATTGTCCTGATAATTGTACTAAAGTAGACTGATAAGATTTGTTCTAATTATATTAATGAGAGATGAATTACCAAAAGTCATGATTTTTTATTGAAGGACTAATGTGCAACAATTTAATGAAAATATGCAAAAATTCTCTTTTTGAATCTACAGGTGCAGATGTTCAGGCAAAGGCAATTTTAAGCATCTTTGGAGATGGTCCTAATAGTTTCTGGAGTTGACATAAAGGATACCACACCAGCCTTCAATGTTTTCTAATATGATTGGAGAGATTTTGAAATAAGAGGACCAAGGGTGAATCATCTTTGGAGTTGGACATAAGTCATAAGCACATCTTTGGAGCTACAAATAGAAGTACACACCTTCAGAGCCTCCTTAATACATAGCAAATTTCTAGTGCCGCTATCAGTCAACACGTCTGGTGGCAAATGGATGGCTCTAGGGATTACTTAGCCAACACCTAAGTAATCAAATGAAGACTCTAGTTAACTGCTAGAAGTTTAATTTCTCTTTTTATTGATTTTGCATGAGTTCTCAACAAACTAATTAAGTACCTATATTTCAGGGTCTCGCTACCTAGTTGTTATTTGAAACTAAGACTCCAAATTTAGTGGGACTATTGTTCCACTAAAATCTTTTTCAATTTCATGATTTTACTCTACATTTAAACAATTGATAGAATAAGAGATTGATGCTATCTCATAGATAAATTGATAGTTAGAGTAAGTGATATCTCATCGCTGGATTTGATATAAATATAAGGTAGAAGCAGAAGAAAGATATAGATTATTATTATTGTAATCTCATTTTGATATAGATAATTTTTAGAATAAAAAAGGATATTGATGGGATTATATTGAAGAAGAATTATGATATTACATTCTTGTACTGATTTATTGCCCTAGTCTTCAGTCCTGAGGGTGAGGAGCAAAGGTCCACTCCCGCCATCAAGACAAGAGGCTAGTATTTGTTTGTTTATTATTCTATTTCAGATTCTTCTTAGGAAGATAGTTTTTGTTTCCTTATAGATAAATGCATGCTTCAGTTGAATGGATTAGAATAGATCAATGTTAGCTATTTACTGTTTCAGCTTTGTTTCCAGTATTCTCATAATTTACTTTCATAGCAGATAAATCAGCAGCATTAATTTCCATAGCAAATAAGATTAGCAGAATTAGTTAAATGGACTAGAAACTATAGGATTCCTAATTGCAGATAGCTAAGGACAAAACCCTAGATTTGACACATGAAAACATGATTAAATACCAAGTGTTGGGATGAAATATTGGCCTCCTTTTATATTGTTTTCATATGGTTTAAGACATTTTCTATATAGTTCTGCAAAGACTTCACAAACATTATCTCTATTTTATGTTCTTTCATATATACTTTCCAAAGACTTTGACCCTATGCCGATAAATGAAATAAGGGGGTTATATTATCAAATGGATGATTTAAATTATTGATATGCATGTAATATAGATAGGATGTCATAAGCTTATTATGAGAAGTTGTTTTGTATATATATGTTGGAATGATTAACCCTATGCAACCAGATAAAGAATCCAAGGAAGAGTAATTACAACAGATGTAGAACAGAGGAATCAATGAAAATATAGTCCAAGTGCTAGACATAGCGATCGGTGGAGATAAATGTGGTCATCATGGGAGAATAAATGCAAGGGAGAAAGAAGACTTATTCTAGAAGTCTCACCGAAGTTTATGAATTTTATTTATGAGCTGTTATGGTTAGAATTTTTGTTTGGATAGGACTTTGTTTCCTTTGTTCCAGTTAATAAGTTGATCTCAAAACAATATCCTGATGTCTAGGGATGAATTGATGATTGCAGTTAGTTAGAAGGCTGTATAAGGCTCTCCCATCTTTATATAATTTAGGGGATGAGTTCATTGATTAAGTTGGTTGTTATGTTTTTTTTATATAGCCGTTACTTTGTTACAGTTATCAGTTATTCCAGACATGTTCTAATTTTGAATAAAATCTGAAAAAGATTCTATCTTTGATATGATTTGAATTCAATTGTATGTTAGTGTGGAGATTTGAAGTAGATTTAATCTCCAGAAAAAGTGAGATAGTTCCCTGAGCTGGTCACTCAAGGTACTAACTCTCACTTTGTGTATTCTCTTATTTATTCATGCATTTTTAGTTAAACTGTTTCATTCCATCTCATGTGTGATATTGTGAAGCAAGTAAGAAACCTTGATTGATATTTCCAGTAATTGTGAATCATGAGCAAAGTGCATGTTTTTAAATCCTCCAGAGGTTAGTGTTAGACTTTTCATCATTTTGAGTTGTTTAGATATCTTCAGCTTCTACTAAGGGTACTCGTAGCAACTGGAAGCTTAGACTATTTTTGCTATTTTCCATTTCTATTTATTGTTTTACATTCTTGTGCGTTCTAATAAGTAGAACTGAATAAAATAAGAATTGTATAAGGTTAACTTGGAATAGAAATGAGTCTTGAAGGCATAGATAATGCAGGCATCATCAAAAGCTTACACTCCTTGGTCGATAATTCAATGTAGGAATGCAATGATAGTGGACTATTTAGTTACGTTAAACTCTGAATTTTATTTAAGTCTACAACACATTAGTTTTGCTCTACATTTCTGGCATTGTTGTCAGGGATGGTGCTATCTTCATAGTCTCATTTGTTAGGTTTCACATGCTTTTGTAGTTAAATCTTGATTTCAACATTAGATTGAATAAATTCTTTTTTTTTTCAAGAAACACCAGGCATTCTACTAACATTGTGCAGGGCCGCTGAAACATAAAGCTCAAATTACTGTATGCGGAGGCAAAGAGATACTTGAGGTAGATTCCTCCCATCAACTTCTTAGAATAATGAGGGCACAACTGATTTCAACAACTATACTATAGGAAGTGTTGAAGGAGAGTTTCCTTTTACGTCTTCATCAACACCCCCTACATCTCCATTAGCTTCCTCTACTGCCATAGAGGGAACTTTTAGAACCATGGTAGATGTAGTAGAGGATCCTCCAGGACAAGCTACATTTGAATTCCCTATACCAGACCTAGCACGGGCAGCTACTCTAAAAACTATACCACCTTCTGTGTTACCTATTTTCTATGGTTTGGTTACTCAAGACCCTGACACTGTCTTGTTCAAGTTTGATGTTCTATGTAGGAGTTATGATTATACCACTGATCCTTATAGACTCAAGCTATTCCCTGCTACCCTAAAAGATGCTGCTTTAAGATGGTTTATGGGACTAGGGAAAGATGCCATTCCAGACTGGGATACTATGAAGACAAAATTCCTGGCAAAATATGAAGACTGCTACAGAGGACAAGATAGGAGGAAAGATGACATCTTTAGGATGTTGTAGAAGGAGGATGAGCCATTAGAGGACTATGTTGAGAGATTCCAATTTGCCTTGAAGAAAAACCCTCAAAATAGGTTGTCCGAAGAATCATTGAAGCTGGTATTTTTAAGAGGAGTCAATGATGATTGCATGGATGCCCTAAATCTCATTGGAATAGGGGATATCTCCCAACTTCCCTTTGATGATATTTTTACAACTTGCAGGAACTACTCTAGGACTTTTTTCAAAAAACCCAGAGGAGAAAGAGTAGCCATTGCAGACAAGGCAACTAATGGAGTTTCTCGAGTGGAAATTAGTAACTTGCTGACCAATATGAAAGAGGATATCATTAGCCATATGGCTACACAATTGGACACTCTTCACATCAAAAAGAAACAAGAAGAGGTAGATGTAATGCTCACTAAATATTGCCCCAGCTGTAGACAAAGGAAAGATAATTGCAAATACAAGAGGGTGGCCAATATCCAACAAGAAACGATTGAGAGACCAGAGTTACAACAATTTGAAGGAGAGGATGGGCCATTATTCTTCATTGCTCAAAGAAGGCCAAGGCAACAAAGACAAGGTATGCCTCCTGATCCACTTAATTTTAATCCTCCCTTTCCTGCTACAAATTAGAACTTCTCTACTTGGAATGCTCAACAATGGTTTGGTAACCCAAATGCATGGCAAAACCCACAATGGTAAAATACCCAATGGCCTACTCCACAAGCTGGTTGGAACCAACAATAGCCTAACACATGGCCACATCAAAATTTCCAAGGTCCCAACTATAATCCTCAGTGGCCTCCTCAGCAGTAACAATGGCAACCTCATTGGAACAAGGGCCAATAATGGTAGCAAAATGCACAATTCCAGCAACCTATGATTCCATCTTAGCCACAATAGCTAGCCATAATGCCACCACCTCAAAATCCACCTCCTAGACCTACCCAAATCCCTGCCCAACCTGCACCTAACCTTAACAACAAGCCTATTGAGCAGGCTTATACTAACGAGGTGATACAATATCTCACCTATGGGGTGGAAGTGAGTAATTTTCATCTAAGATCAGGGAAACAACTTGCAGGACCTTCATCTCCCCAAATTACCAAGCTTGAAGATGGTGAGCCTAGTGAAGAGACCCCAGATAAACAACCCTTGAAACCTGAATCAAACCAAGATGTCCAACCTACCTTGCAATAGAAGTCTCCTCCTTTTCCTAAACATTTGGCCATGCAAAAACAACCAGCTCAAGCTGATATTGTCTTTCTTAGCCAACTAAAGGATATCAGCATCAAGATTCCCCTAATCCAAGCCATCAAGGATATCCCCACCTATACCAAAACTATTAGGGATATTTGCATAAAGAATCCAAGAAGGAAGAGAATAGACCCCCAGATAGTGCATGTGTTAAGTAATCTTGCAGACATCATGTTGGGTAATATAACTATTCCAAAATATACAAACCCAGGAAGTCCAGTGGTGGATGTCAAGATCAATGGGACTTTGATTAAGAACACTTTGATAGATTTAGTTGCTGCTATTAATGTCATGACCAAGGAAACAATGCATACACTCCAATTGAACAATCTTAGGCGTACTTAGATAGTTCTGCAATTGGTTGATAGGTCTGTACAGTCAAACCTGAAGGGGTCATAGAAGATTTGGTCATTGCATTAGATTCTTGGGAATACCCTATTGATTTTCTTGTTTTACATCCCAAAGTTAATCTTACTAGCTATCCTCTTATACTAGGCTGACCATGGCTTGCCACTGTTGATGCATTTATAGGTTATAGGTCTGGCAACATGATCATATCTAATGGGACAGTGACCAAGTAGTTGGTATTATATCGACCAGCCTAGCCATACCATGAGCTTGAACAGACTATTTGGCCTAACCTAGAGGATGAGGATGCCTATTCTCTACAAACATTGATGACTATTGAACGCAGCCCCATGTTAGACATTCTAGATGAATATGAACTAATTACTCATGTCCTCCACCATGATTGTGGAAGGCATCCATAGTAGCTGGATTTCCTATCTTACTTGCAAGATCCTTTGAGCAACATAATACCAAGTAGTTCATCAGAAGAGGTGTCTCAAATATTTCATGCTTTATTACCTCAGCAATGCTTTCCTATGTTACCCAACCTTGATTTGTCTTCTGTGCAAGAATTGTCCAAACAACTAGAAGTCAGACTAGGAAGGATGTTGAATATTAAGAATGCCTTGACTGATGAACAACAACACTCCTTGCATAGAATATTACATACACACTTAGCAACATTTTATCAAGATTATAATGATATGAAAGGTATTGATCCTGCCTTGTGCATGCATAAGATATACATAGATGATGAATACAGACCCATCAGACAACAACAAAGGCGCATGAATCCAGCCCTGAGGGAAATTGTTAAAATTGAGCTACAAAAACTTTTGGATGTAGGCTTCATATACCCCATTTCAAATAGTGAATGGGTTTCACCATTGGTTATAGTCCCAAAGAAAGGAGGCAAGTGGAGGGTTTGTGTCGACTACAGAGAATTGAACACTACTACTAGGAAAGATCAATTTCCATTGCCCTTTATTGACCAGGTTCTTGACTCTCTAGTAGGCAAGAAATATTTCTCTTTCCTTGATGGTTTTAGTGGCTATAATCATATTAAAATTGCTCCAGAAGATCAAGATAAGACAATGTTTACCTGCTCTTGGGGGACATATGCATACTCTGTCTTATCCTTTGGCTTGTACAATCCTCTGGCTACATTTCAAAGAGCAGTTTTAAGCATTTTGCCTATGACAGTATGGAGATTTATATGGATGACTTCACCACATATGGTGACACATATGATGAAGCCCTACACAACTTGGAGAAGGTATTGAAAAGATGTACAGAGCACAATCTCTTTTTGAGTAATGAAAAGTGTTTTCTTATGATGACACAAGGAATAGTTTTGGGGCACTTTATCTCAAGTGCTGGAATACAAGTGGATCTAAAGAAAATTGAAGTTATTTCCACCCTACCTATTCCACAGAAACATAAAGATGTAGGAGTTTCCTAGGACATGCAGGTTACTATAAAAGGTTCATTCAAGATTTTAGTAAAATTGTTGCACCTTTATTTACTCTGTTAACAAAGGACAGTGAATTTAAGTGGACACCAGCTTGTCAGACTTCTTTTGAAAAATTAGAAACCTCCTTGACACAAGCTCCTATACTTAGAGGACCAAACTAGACCTTACCTTTTCACATCCATACTAATGCATCAGATTTTTCCATTGGTACAGTTTTAGGCCAACAAGAAGGAACCAAGGAATATGCTATTTACTATGTCAGTAAGAATTTGCAAGGAGTTGAATTGAATTATACAGTGACAGAGAAAGAGATGTTAGTAGTTGTTTATGCCATCACTAAGTTCAAGCACTACATAACTAGTTACAAGGTTTTCATCCATATAGATCATGCAACCATCAGATACTTGATGAATAAACCCATAGTAGGTGACAGACTTGTAAGGTGGTTATTGTTGTTGCAAGAGTTTGATATTTCAATTGTTGACAAACCAGACAAAGCCAATGTTGTTGCTGATTTTCTGTCCAGACTACCTACACAGTCTTCAAATGGAGTGGTTGGTGATTCTTTTCCTAATGAACATCTATTTGCTCTCACTATACACACTCCATGGTATGCAGATATAGCCAATTATTTGGTTACGGGACAAATTCTTTCATACTTCTCTCCAAGGGAGAAGTGGAAGCTAGTTCATAAATGTTTCTCTTACTCTTAGATTTCTAGATTTATATTTTACATAGGGCCAGACAATATTATGCCAAAGATGTCTCAAGGAGGATGAAGTATTTGATATAATGAAGGATTGTCATGATGAGCCTTATGGAGGACATTTTGTAGCTAAATGGACAACCTTTAAGATCCTAACAACTGGTTATTACTGGCCAACACTTGACAAAGATGTTGTCAAGTACACTAGGAGTTGTGATAGATTCCAGAGAATGGGGAGGCCTACTAGAAATGATGAGATGCCTTTGTAGCCACAAATCTCACTGGCTCCTTTTGACAAGTGGGGTTTGGATTTTGTGGGGCCTATATCTCCTTCATTAAAAAATAAAGAATATATCCTGGTATGTACAAACCACTTAACTAAATGGGTTGAAGTGAAGGCATTACAATTTGCCAGAGATGGCAATGTGGCCAAATTCTTGTATGAAGACATCTTCACTAGGTATGGTGTTCCAAGAGAAATAGTAAATGACCAAGGACCATAGTTTACATTTGATTTAACAACAAAATTATTTGCAGAATACCAGATCAGGCATAAGAAATCCACACCATACCATCCTCAAGCTAATGGTCCGGTTGAAGTTACTAATAGAGAAATTAAGAAAATCTTGACCAAGACAGTGCAGCTTCACCAAAGAGATTGGGTTTCTAGGCTCCCTGAAGCTGTTTGGGCATATAGAACTTGGAAGACAACTACAGGGTTTACACCTTATGAGTTGGTCTATGACAAGACTGTAGTCCTACCTATTGAATTTGAACACAAAACCCTAAGGACAACAATGGACCTAGGAATGGATTTGATCACTACACAATAGGAAAGGCTACAACATTTGAATGCCTTGGATGAAATGAGATTGGAGGCCATTCATCATACAGAGGTCATACAAAAGCAAAGGGAAAAATGGCATGATAAGTATATCAAAACAAAGAAATTCACTGTAGGAGACTGGGCACTACTTTATGATTCAAGGTATAAGGACTTCAAGGGCAAGATTTAGTCACGTTGGTTAGGCCCATATGAAATCAATCAAGTTTTTCCTAATGGTGTAGTTCAACTGCAAACTATTGATGAAGTTCGGTTTTCACTATTAGTCAATGGGCATAGGCTCAAATTGTACAAAAAACCACTTCAAAGAGATGACTTTTTGGTATCCCTAGCTGCTCAATATGCTCCTCTTGACACTCCTACTAATGACCCTGATGCTGATGCCGTGACACCCGAAAATGCACATTCAGATGCTGATACACCAACATTGTCCAGTGATGTGGAGGTTGAGTTGCAATACTCAACCCCTATTGCTGAAAATTAAATTTCTTTGTTTTCTCACATGCACACACTGCAGAATTTCCATGGTTACAACATGTTATTTCTACCATGACCTATTTCTCACTTATTCAGTTGGGACCTGACTTAGCTGGGACCTGTTATATTATGTTTACATTTACACAGTCAGGACCTGTACTGCAGGTGCCCGTAGCAACATCTATATACTGATCTATTTCATTACTTAGTGAACACTACCTTAATTCTCCCACCCATTCCATATACCTGTATTCCTTTCAAATTGATACATTCATATTATTCCAAGTGTCAATTCACCTTTATGAGTTGGTACTTTCATCCACCATCTTGCACTATTGCATTATCACTCTGTAACCGTATAGCCAACTTACCATTTGCTGTATGCATATTCTATCACCTCACCAGTGTTGTTCACAACTTCCAAGGTATGTTAATTATTTCATTTTGCTATATATGTACAATCAACAACTTTCCATTAATACACTTATATTTCTTTTTTATATTCATGTTTACTCATAGTTTATTTCATGCATGCGATGTATATTACCACCATTTATTTTAATCACTACTCCTTCCGTATTACCTGCCATATTAAGTGTAATCACTTCATAATTAAGTTGGGGGGAGGGTTTTCTTTTCAAATCATTGTCATTTAATCATTGTTGCCTTTACATTTTTGCCTTTGAAAACCTTGTTTAAAACCCTACCTTTTGAGAAAACTAGACAAATACTCTGCGCTATGAACTTACCTTTGTCAAATAATGAATTAATACCCTAAGGAGTTATGGAGTTATAGTGGAGAAGTAGGAAAGAGGCAAGTTGAAAGACTAGTTTTTTAGGGTGGCAAGTTGAAGTAGTAGAAATTAAGTAGCAGAAGTTGGCATTGTGTAGAAAATTGACACTGTAAAGTTGTAATTCACAATAGTAATGGGAGGAGACGTAATCAGAAGGGAACCCTTGGCACACAAGGAAATAATGGAGGATGTGCTGGTTCTTCCACTCTTTACGAGAGTAGGTTGGCTTGATTACTTCCTTAAATTCATAGAATATGATGATGACATGTTAAAATAATTTGTACTTACTCTATACTATGATGAAGCAATGATTATAGGGTTGACAGTAGATGCTTCTGAGCTTGCAATTGCTCAAGTTTCAGGGTTGCCTAGAACAGGGTTTGAGTATCCAGTTAGGGTTGATGCAACTGTGGCCAGGGAGGAGTTTTGTGAAAGAGGTGAACACTTAGACTCTACCACACAAGGTACCAAACGATTATCTGTTTAATATTTTTGGGGGAAATGTGCTTTCTATATTATCAAATATATTACTTGTGATGGTAGATATAATATGCTGTATACTATACATCTTAAACTTCTCAACCATTTGAGACATGAGAGACTTGTCAATGTTCCCAATTATTTGTATAGTATACTGAGAAGGATGTCTTCAAAGTATTAGAGGCAACAAGCAGACAAAACTCTTTCTCACCATTGTTTAATAGCTTTGTTCGTAAAAAGGAGTTTAAGGATTTAGTACCCACAAATTGAGTGGGAAGCCTTTAAACAATGTGTAGACATCTCAACACTCTTAGAAGCACTAGAGCTAGAAGAAGACATTCCATAGGAAACTAAACCCCCTATTGAAACTAAGTAGGAAGAAACACAACCTAGAAGCCTCTAGAGTTTAGGCCTGTATCAGTTGAAGAGCCCTCAACATTTGCTCCTAAAACAAAAATAACCACTTCCTCAACATCTAGGAAGAAAACAAAGAGTAAGAAGGAGAACAACAAGAAGAGGAAAAAGGTATAAAAACATGAGACAATTACTCCTAGGTGATCAGGGAGGTTAAGGAAGCAAGGTGTTAAAGAAAAAGTTGTTGAGAACCAAAGAGAAGAAGACAAAAATAAAGGCCAGCAGGATACTGATCCAACTCCTTTGAATCTGGATTTAGATAGAGGAGAAAACCCTCTTGAGGATGCTTCTGCTGACGCCTATGCAAATGATAATATGTCTACTAGAAAATGAAGGTACATTTCTATTTATTTCTAGAAAAATGGGAAAACTTGTGCTAGATGACTCTGCTAAGGAAATTTTTGATGCCCCTAAAAAAGGGAATGATGAAAATTTTGAAGGTGAAAAGGAATTGATAGAAGATAGAGATATTAGGAAGGAATTTTAGGAAGCCCTAGACAGAATAAGGCAGCTTGAGGAATAGGTAAGGGGTTATGAAGAAAGAGATAGAGAAAAAGAAAAGAGGATTCAGGAGTTGGAGGAGAAGATCCAAACTTATGGCCACGGTTCTAACTTATATTTGCTGGCACAGTTGGCTGAAAATAAAACAAAGATTGAGGAAGAAGCAATACTTACTCTACAACCTCCTGTGGTAAAAACCCCAAAGTACCATACCACATTTTCCTTGGGTTTTGAACTAATGAAATTGACTGATGAAAATAGGCAAGAGAAGGAAAACCGGGAAAAAGAGAAGCATAACCTCAATGAATCTATTGCAAAAAAGGATTTGAAGATTAAACAGTTAGAGCAAAAGTTGACAGAGGTTATTGAAAGAGCCAAGAATATTATGGGATGCAGATCTCCATCAAGGGTGTATGCACTATTTTTAAAAGAAAAATTTCTTAGTTTTCAGTTTAATAGATTTATCAATGATCAACCCAACTTGCATTCAAGGTTTATCTTTTGTAATTACTTCAAAGAGGTCAACCTAGAAGAACAAGACTAGTTGTGTGAGTATTATCTACACAATTATATGATGGATGAAGATACACAATGGAATCCCTGCATTTATGTTGGAGACCTACAGGTCAGAGCATTATTGTCATATTTCAAAAATGAACAACTCAAAGGGTTACTTATGGACCAATATGAAGAGAAGGAAAATAAAGTACCACTACAATTGAGGAAGGAAGCCTTGGAGCCTGAAATCATCTTGACCCAATGGTTAACATTACTGTCTCATAAAGGACTAGGTAAGGTGATCATGGATTTAAGACTTAGGGACTATAAAAGAATACAGAGGATGGCAGTGTCTATCATCCAAAATTGTTAGAGGTATGTGCAGAGCAGATGGGACAGTTTAACTCTAGAGTTACAAAGAAAGGAACCCCATTCTATCCACAACTTCATGAATATGCTTGAGAGATTGTGCAAGTATATCTAGAGCAAAAGGGAGTATCATGGTTACCTCTCACTTATCAACCTCCTATCTTTCTTTATCCAGTACCACATTGGACAAGAGGGAAAAGCAAGTAGTGTAGGCATACTGAGTTTATCAAGATGGAAAGAATTACATACTCTAATGGGTTTTGCCTCAAGTAGGGAAAAGGAGTTAGAGAGGATACAGACCTCAGAAGAATTACTTTACATTATAACCTTCTACCATAGATGTCTAGTTCTTTAATTTTGCTTAGGGACAAGCAAAAGTTTAAGTTGGGGGGAATATTGGGATGAAATATTGGCCTCCTTTTATATTGTTTTCATATGTTTCAAGACCTTTTCTATATGGTTTTGTAAAGACTTCACATACATTATCTCTATTTTATGTTGTTTCATATATACTTTCCAAAGATTTTGACCCTATGTTGATAAATGAAATAAGGTGGTTATATTATCAAATGGATGATTTAAATTGTTGATATGCATGTAATATAGATAGGATGTCATAAGTTTATTATGAGAAGTTGTTTTGTATATATATGTTGGAATGATTAACCCTGTGCAGCTAGATAAAGAATCCAAGGAGGAGTAATTACAATAGGATGTAGAATAGAGGAATCAATGAGAATGTAGTCCAAGTGCCAAACATAGTGATAGGTGGAGACAAATGTGGTCATCATGGGAGAATAAATTTAGGGGAGAAAGAAGACTTATTCTAGAAGTCTCACTGAAATTTATAAATTTTATTTATGAGCTGTTATGGTTAGAATTTCTGTTTGGATAAGACTTTGTTTCCTTTGTTCTAGTTAATAAGTTGATCTCAAAACAATACCCTAATGTCTAGGGATGAATTGATGATCGCGGTTAGTTAGAAGGTTGGATAAGGCTCTCTCATCTTTATATAAGTTAGGGGATGAGTTTGTTGATTAAGTTGGTTGTTATGTTTTTTTCATATAGCTATTACTTTGTTATAGTTATCAGTTATTCCAGACATGTTTTAATTTTGAATAAAATCTAAAAAAGATTCTGTCTTTGATATGATTTGAATTCAACTATATGTTATGAGATGTGTGGAGATCTAAAGTAGATTTAATCTCTAGAAAAAGTGAGATAGTTCCTTGAGCTGGCCACTCAAGGTACTAAATCTCACTTTGTGTATTCTCTTATTTATTCATGCATTTTTAGTTAAACTGTTTCATTCCATCTCATGTGCGATATTGTGAAGCAAGTAAGAAATCTTGATTGATATTTCCAGTAATTGTGATTCATGAGCAAAGTGCATGTTTTTAAACCCTCCAGAGGTTAGTGTTAGACTTTTCATCATTTTGAGTTGTTTAGATATCTTCAGCTTCTGCTGAGGGTACCTGTAGAAATTGGAAGCTTAGACTGTTTTCACTTTTTTCCATTTATGTTTACTATTTTACATTCCTGTGAATTCTAGTAAGTAGAACTAAACAAAATAAGAATTGTATAAGGTTAACTTAGAATAGAAATGAGTCATGAAGGCATAGATAATGCAGGCATCATCAAAAGCTTATGCTCCTTGGTTGATAATTCAATGTAGGAATACAATGATAGTGGACTATTTAGTTAGGTTAAATCCTAAATTTTATTTAAGTCTACAACACATTAGTTTTCCTCTACACCGAGGACCAACAACCCTTGTCAACCCACTTCTACCTGGTGGTGTCAGGAGGAGAAGAAGTACCACATGTCAATAGACACTCTAACTTGGGAGACCTTCTTGTAGCACTTTAGAGCATGCTACATATCAAAATATTTTAGGAAGAGGCATATTGATGAGTTTGATGATTTACATTAGAGAGGCCTCACAGTGGCCCACTATGAGAACATGTTTTTTGAGGTCCAACAATATGTGGATTATATTCAGGATGAGAACCTACTCGTCCATCACTTTATTAGGGGCCTGAACCCTAGCATTGCAGGCTCAGTGCATATGGCCAACCCAGTGGATTTTAGTGATGATGTGGAGAAGGCCCTTATAGCTAAGAAGGTACAAGAGAGGTCCAGAGAGGCACGAGAGCAATTCAGGGACAATAGGATACTACAACTCCTTGAGTTTCACACCCCTCTAAGGGGGAATTCAGATCTTCGTCAAGGCCTCACCCCAATGATAACAGTAGATGCAGAGGCCCAGAACACAATAGGGTACATAGAGCAGTCATACTAGGCCATGGCAGTCTCAAGGACCCCCTAGAGATTAGAGGTCACATGGTTAGTAGACATGACCATATCAGGGTCAACAAAATTTTAGGGGAGGACCTAGTAGTGCTTCTAGGGGTAAATCATCTCAGTTTTGTAGGGCCCAGTCCATGCAAGGTTATTTGAGGGGAGCTTTTTTTGTTTGTTGAGAGATTGGGCACTTAGCTAGAGAGTGCCCATAGGGGTTTGGAGTAGGTGAACCCCGCACGATAGGTTCTGAGCAGATAGAAGGAGATGTGGGAAGGACCCACAGGGTATTTGCAGTGGTTGAGAACCACTAGGCCAATCATCAGGCCGCCATTATTGAGGCACTAGGTATGATTGGTGATGTATCTGTTAGTGTTTTGTTTGATTCCAGAGCATTTGATTCTTTTATATGCCCCATTATTGTGGAGAGTTGCAGGCTAGTGGCATGTAGGCAAGATGATAGGTTGGAGGTGAGTTTTTGTCAATGTGAAATAAAGCATATGGACGAAACTGATCGTAAAATTTCAAGACAAATGTTTCCAATCACACTCAATGATCTATTATCATGAAATACAATCAGAGGATGAATCCTCACAAACTTAAAGCTTTAATATCTTGAAATCCAGACATGATCTTGAGCTGAAATCTACCAAGAATGGTTATTTTACTATTTTGAAGCTTTAAGGAAAATTTCAGGCTCAACTACTTCTCTGATAAGACTTACTAAAAATAGTAGTTTTGGTATTCTTATCCCATTGGAAACTTTGAAGGTTTTGAATCATTATTCAAGCAAATGGGTATCCAAAAACACAAATCTTAAAAAGAAGTGAAAACAAAGACATCAATTTTGAATCAACATTGTATTTGGGTGATGCAAGATTGCCCTTACACCTTTGGATGCTCCTGCACCAAGATGAAACTAAGCAGATGTCAAATTTTAAAACAAATGTTTTCGATCATGCTCAATAATCTATTATGATAAAATAAAGTACCTAGATGAAACTGAGTGTAAAATTTGATAGCAGTTGTTTCCAATCATTTTGAATGATCTATTATCATGAAATAAAGCATCTAGATGAAACCGTGCATAAAAATTTCAAGAAAATGTTTCAGATCACACACAATGTTTCATTATCATCAAATAACGCATCTCAATGCATCTAAGAGTAAAATTTTAAAACAAATGCTTTTGATCACACGTAATGATTCGTTATCATGAAATAAAGCATCTAGACGAAATTGAGTGTAAAATTTTAAAACAAATGTTTTTGATCACACTGAATGATCCAATATCATGAAATAAAGCATCTAGATGAAACTGAGCATAAAATTTTTAAAAAAATGTTTCTGATCACGTTGAATGATCCATTATCATGAAATAAAGCATCTAGAAAAAACTGAGTGTAAAATTTCAAACAAATGTTTCTGGTCATGCTCAATCATTAATTATCATGAAATAAACTATATGGACGAGACGAATTGTAAAATTTCAAGACAAATGTTTCCGATCACACTCAATGATCCATTATCACGAAATACAATCAAAGGATGAACTATCACAAAATTGAAACTTTAGTATCTTGAAATTCAAACGTGATCTTGAGCTGAAATCTGCCAAGAATGCTTATTTTACTATTCTGAAGCATTGGGGAAAATTTCAGGGTCAACCGCTTCATTGATAAGACTTACTAAAAATACTAAGTTCTGGTATTCTTAGCCCATTGGAAACTTCAAAGGTTCTGAATCATTATTCAAGCAAATTGGTATCCAAAAACAAAAATCTTGAAAAGAAGTGAAAACAAAGACATCAATTTTGAATCACCATTGTTTTTGGGTGATGGAAGATTTCCCTTACACCTCTGGATGCTCCTGCACCAAGATGAAACTAAGCGTCAAATTTTGAAACAAATGTTTCCAATCATCTCAATGATCTATTATCGTGAAATAACGTATCTAGACAAAATTGAGTGTAAACTTTACAACAACTATTTCCAATCATGCAGAATGATCCATTATCATGAAATAAAGAATCTAGATGAAACCAAGCATAAAATATTAAAGCAAATGTTTCTAATCACACACAATGTTTCATTATCATGAAATAAAGCATCTAGGTGCATCTAGGCATAAAATTTTAAAACAAATGTTTCTGATCACACACAATGATTCGTTATCATGAAATAAAGCATCTAGATGAAATAGAGTGTAGAATTTTAAAATAAATGTTTCTAATCACGCTGAATGATCCAATATCATGAAATAAAGCATCTAGATGAAACTGAGCATAAAATTTTAAAACAAATGTTTCTAATCACGTTGAATTATCCATTATCATGAAATAAAGCATCTAGATGAAACTGAGCATAAAATTTTCAAATGAATGTTTTCGATCATGCTCAATCATCAATTGTCATGAAATAAAGCAAATGGATGAAACAGATTGTAAAATTTTAAGACAAATATTTCTGATCACACTCAATTATCCATTATGATGAAATACAATCAGAGGGTGAATCCTCACAAACTTGAAACTTTAATTTATTAAAATTTAGATGTAATCTTGAGCTAAAATCTACTAAGAATGCTTATTTTACTATTCTAAAGCTTTGGGGAAAATTTCAGGCTCAACCACTTCTCTGATAAGACTTACTAAAAATAGTAAGTTCTGGTATTCTTAGTCTATTGGAAACGTTGAAGGTTCTGAATCATTATTCAAGCAAATAGGTATCCAAAAACACAAATCTTGAAAGGAAGTGAAAACAAAGACATCAATTTTGAATCAACATTATTTTTGGGTGATGAAAGATTGCCCGTACACCTCTGGATGCTCCTGCACCAAGATGAAACTAAGCGTCAAATTTTAAAACAAATGCTTCCAATCATGCTCAACGATCTATTATCATGAAATAAAGTATCTAGATGAAACTGAACTTAAAATTTTATAACAACTATTTTCAATCATGTTGAATGATCCATTATCATGAAATAAAGCATCTAGATGAAACCGAGCATAAAATCTTAAAATAAATGTTTCCGATCACACACAATGTTTCATTATCATGAAAAGAAGCATCTAGGTGCATCTAAGCATAAAATTTTAAAACAAATATTTTTGATCACACACAATGATTTGTTATCATGAAATAAAGCATCTAGACGAGTTTAAAATTTTAAAATAAATGTTTCTGATCACACTGAATGATCGAATATCATGAAATAAAATATCTAGATGAAACTGGGCGTAAAATTCTAAAACAAATGTTTCTGATCATGTTGAATGATCCATTATCATGAAATAAAGCATCTAGACAAAACTAAGCATAAAATTTTCAAATGAATGTTTCCGATCACGCTCAATCATCAATTGTCGGGTAAGTACAAAAAGTTGGGGGGCCAAACCAAATTTTTTTTAAAAAAAATTAAGACATAACGCAAGCGCGTTATAATGTACTTGCGTTATGGTTTGGTAATGATGAGCCTAAGGCTTGGCAAAACCAAAGCATAGCACACTTGTGTTATAATGTGCTCGCGTTATAACGCGAGCACATTTTGTCTAATTATATATATATATATATATATATATATATAAGAGCATTTCTGCTCATTTGATTTCTTTTTTTCCCTACACCCACGGCCTGCAAACCCTAAGGAGCGCACTTGCATTTTTAAAGACCTAATTCGACACCAAAATGTCACTGATTCATCGCCAAAATGCCGCCACGACATCGAGCATACCAAAGGAGTGAGTTTTATTTGTTTTTTGTTTGAATTTGTCTCTAAATAGGTAGGTTTGAGTTGATTTTTGATGTAAATTTCCTTAATTGTCAAGAAATGTTAATGCACCTCCTCTTCCTCCTCCTCAAAATCCATAAAATCTTGAAGAGGAAATACCTACTGAAGAACAACTCAAACAACAAACTCCTCCATCCATTCCTCGACATTCTCCTAGAGCACAAAAAAATCTAATGGGGCAAATTGAAAACAATAAAAATGAAATTGAAGACATAATTGCAAGGTTGAAAGATCCTTCAACTTCAACCTTGCATAGGTCCACGCTTGCTCAATCTCTTGAATCTATGTTATCAAATGTAGATTCAATTAGAAATCAAATATCTAGTTGGTCGGATAAGGGGAGAGAGTTTAGAGAGTATTATGCATACAAGCTATCATATGAAGATGTGAAAAAGTTACAAATTACAAAATTAGACTTGTGTTCCATTTTCAGAAACCCACAAACAAATCAACCTCCACCCATTACATGCAAGAGGTTCCCTATCCATTGGTGCAACAACCAAGAAATAAGGGACAATTTTGGGTAGAGGTGGTGGATAGTTTTTTACCATCCTCCATGCAACAATAATAAGGTCATGCAATACTTTTTGAGGAAACTCTACTAGGAGTTTGTTGTCAATAAAGTGCCAAACTATTTTGATATGCGGGACTTCCAGGGTAGAGGTGGGGGGTTAGCACAAGATAGACCAAGGGCACATGTTGACCCACAGTAGCTAGTGAGATGAGTAATCAGTAGACCAGCCCATGAGCATGTGTCTATCCCTTCCATTGTGAAGGAGAGTGTTCAGGTCAATACACTTCAGTCCATTAGTGCCTTGACCCAGAGCATCATAGAGCATGCTGGTCCTATAGCACAGCGTGGGTTGGGAGATAGAGTGAGGACTAGGGTCCCACCCCATACTTGTTAGACTTGTGGATAAGCCTGTGGTTATAACCCCATGGATAGTCAGGATGTAGGTGCACATGCTACATCTGCAACTAAGCAGATGGTGATGACAGATACCCTCTTGAGTGAGACTTTCAGCCTTGATACTAAGGTAAATATTAGTAAGTTTATTGAATTTAATTTATTAAATTTCATTTTTGAAATGCAAGATTAACCAATTTAGTTTGATGATTTTGATGAAATTTTAGGGTCATAGTGTTGATGTAGTTCTCAATAGTACTCCACCTGCATTTTACACTATGACATCTACTACCGGGGTATGTAACTAGTAAACAATTATAAATATTACATGTGAATAGCATTATTATATGAATGGTATTCTAATATTTGATTTTGGATGTTGAATAGGTTAATCTTGGAGATTTCACGGTAACACCTGCTAGTGGTGGTGTAGTTCAAAGCTTCACTAAGGTAATAAAATAAATAGTTTAACTAATGAATTGTACTTATTAGATTTTAATATTTTATATTCATCTCGTTGATTACATTGCATTGCACATCTTTCAAACTCAAAGCATTATTAAACATTGCATAACTAATAGATAGATGTTGATAGATGACAAAATTTCAATTATAATATAGTTAAATTTAAAAAAATGGCTCAAAGAAATGTGCTCTCATGGAATGCCATTAGAAGCAAATGCATAGACAAGGACATTACCATGAGACCACTCTTCTTTGAGTCATCTTTTCAAATAGCTGACTGCCTTGTCTATGCTACCACATTTTCCATACATGTCTACCAAAGCTTGTTGATCCCCTCAACACTATTCTTTGACAAATTCTCTCTAATAATCTCATTCAATTACCACCAATTAGACCCCACGACATGACACTAGAGAGGGGCATCAGCCTATGACATCTTGTATAGCATATGATTGACTCGAACATCATCTAGGTTTTAGGTATTAATTATGGGGGCAACAAGTCATCCCTAACAAAAATCTTCAAATCTACACTAACCATTTCCCCTACAAACTTATGTCAATCCTATTGGCTCAATTTCTTCCATCCCTACATCTATAAGAAAGAGCTATAGTATATCACCAAGAGACCAAAATCTTCACTGTGATTATGTGTATTATGTGTCTAGTTGTATCATAGTGATGCATTGTTGATAAAGAATATCATAGTGTGCTTTATTGTGTGTACTTCCATGTTTAGGTGAATGTGTGTGTATGTTAGGAACCATGACTTGCATCACTATTCTAGTTTCATAATTGAATAATGTTGTTTTATTTTTAGATGATGAAGGCTGCGAAGACACCTCCCGAAGTTCATAAGGCAATGGAGCATGGTGTGTCCACTGCGATTCATAGCTCCATGCCATTGACGAGGGTATGAGGTAGATTAGTAAATTTCAATTTACATTTATTGTTATAGTTGTTTATTTTTGAAAAATAAATAATTATTGATTTGAAGCTTAATTTCTATCTGGATGGTTTCTATAGGACATGACATCACCACAGCCTAATTCTGCTACTAAGGCAAATGAGGAGGTAGATTATATGGTAGTGGTAAGTGATTATTTTATTAAATGGTTCATTTTTTATAACATGTAATTTCTATATATTAATGTCTATACTTTTTATTGTAACAACTACAAATCCATGAAGAACTAAATAGGAGGAGCATCCCTCAGGTTCATAGTAGACCACCCTCATACACGTCTCCATCCTCCCAAAGATCAAAGGCTGCTTGTGATCTATTCCCTTCACCAAACAGAGGGGAATGAATGCTTATTGGGGTCCTTTATTGTATGCCTATATGGTATTTGTGGATAGATATTTTGTATTGCATATAGGAGACATTGTATGCCTATATGGCTATTTTGTATATATGTTATACTTATATTGACAAATATTGATGTATCCCTATATGGATATTTGGTTAATGCAAATCTTTTTTATTGATGGCATCCATATTTGCATTATAAATCCACGTTTGAATGAATATTTGTAGATGGTTACTTCAAATATTTAAATTCTAAATCTATTACATAGGATGTTTGTTGATCCAATAAGCTAGCTATTGTTATTCAAGTATCACCTAAACCTCATTCTTGAACAAAAAGATAAAAGTTGTATTTAAAATAAAAATGCATCATCATGTTGAATAGAAAATATTCATATTCTTTATGAGTTGCTCAATTGAAAATATCCAAATGAGTATGCTGATCCATATTCTTAATGAGTTTCTCAATTGAGAATATTTCTTAATTTCTTGTTATTATACCATATTGGGATGCAAAGAGTATGTTTGTTGTTTTGAATAAGATAGTCAAAATCATATGCTTATGAGCACCTGATGACCATTGTGGTTATTAAATGGAATTCCTCTTGCATTTAAGGTGAGGTTATGATAGTACATTGAGTCTTACCTAATTTTAGTATGCAACATAACATTGGGGCTATAGGCTTCCATAAGTCATCAACAATAAAGGTTTAAGGTTGTCATTGAAGTCAAAGGGTCAAGGTTGTTTGTCATTGATGTCAAGGTTGATGCCATGATGTTGATAAGGTGATACAGTGATTCAAGGTAGGTGATGGTCATGAGGTGCATGATGTTGTGAATATGGTTTTCATGATAAGGTCTCTTGGTTCATGTTGATGTTGCACAAGACAAACATGGTTCATATGATGCAAGGTTCATGTTCAAGGTGGATGTGATTTTGTTCATGCAAGGTTTTGTTGTGAATATGGTTTTCATGATAAGGTCTATCTTGGAAGGTTGATATATGCAAGGTTCATGTTCATGGTGGATGTGGTTTTGCTCATGTAATAAGAAGTCAGAGAAGACACAAGATTTCATAATCATAATTCAATGTCATCATCAAGGAGAGTTATATTTATCAAGGGAAGTCATGAATTTGATTCAAATGTGAAGCTATTCATGTCTTAGAACCCTAAGCCTATGATAAGTTTCATACTCTAATGTATGTCTTCTGATGTCCTTGAGGTCTTTGAAATGTCCTAGATATCTCTTGATGAAAGTTAGAATGTTTAAGTCTTTCTTATTAATAGTTAGGGTTTGTATATTGGGCATTAAACCCTAAAAAGAATCTACTTTTCTTAAGACTTTAAAACCTTCAATTGCCTGTCGTGTGTAAAGTGCACTTTTGTTTTAATTTGATATTGACTTATAATCACAAGTTACTATCACTTAAATCAACCTACTCTAAGGTCCTTAAGTCATTAGTTCACTGGCCCTTCAACCTAACTCAACTGGCCTCTCTGTTAAACTCTCATAAGCTTGAGCGCCATATCATAACCAAAGGTCATATTTAATTGATATGAGGGTAGGAAAAAGGATTGGAAGGTCAGTATTTAAAAGGAATTTGGAATACAAATAGTCATCTCTATGCAGTTGAATTTGATGGGCATGTCTTTATAAAAGGCTAAAAGATAGCTTTATGCAGGATATCATGGTATTTGTAGTGTTTGAAGATTGAAGACTAGTTAGTGTTTGTAGGTCAGACTATTTTGGCATGTTTGGATGCAAAATAGGACCATGCCTAGCCTAAACATACCCATCCAGATGCGTTAGAATTGTCAATTTGGCTACACGAGGAGAAGAACAAAAGTTACACCCCTTTGTAACTTTACACTACCTCCTTCTGACGATTTTTGGGGTAGCAGAAAACCTTTCACCACGGGCAAACACCTCAAAGATATAAAAAATTGAGAGAGGTTATTGTAGAGGGACCCTACATGATCACATTTCCTTAGACAAAATGTATCTAAGTGACACTATTTCTGAGTATTAGCTCGTCAAAGATTGCTACCTTTTTGCACTTTGGACTCTTCAAGGATATCGTCAGTACAATGTAGCTCAGATTGTTTTAGCATGTTTGGGTGAAAAATAGGACCATGAATAGCCTAAATGTACCCATCAGGTTGTGTTGGAATAGTTAGTTTGCTCACATCAGGAGCAGGACGAAAGTTACACCCCTTTACAACTTTACACTACCTCCTAACGATTTTTTAGGGTAGCAAAAAACCTTTCACCATGAGAAAATGTCTCAAAGATATAAAAACCAAGAGAGGTTATCATAGAGGGACCCTACATCATCATGTTTCCTTAGATGGAATGTCTCTAAGTGACACGGTTTTCAAGTAACATCTCATCAACGATTGCTGCCTTTTTGCACTTTGGACTCTTTAGGGATATCATCGGTACAATGTAGCTTGAATTGTTTCGGCATGTTTGGGTGAAAAATAGGACCATGCCTAGTCTAAACATACCCATCCAGATGTGTTGGAATAGTTGGTTTGGTCGCATCAGGAGTAGGATGAAAGTTACACCCCTTTGCAACTTTACACTACCTCCTTCTGACGATTTTTGGGGCAGCAGAAAACCTTTCACCACGGGCAAATGCCTCAAAGATATAAAAACCTGAGAGAGTTTATTGTAGAGGGACTCTACATGATCTCGTTGCCTTAGACACAATGTCTCTACGTGACACAATTTATGTGTAACATCTCGTCAAAGATTGTTGCTTTTTTACACTTTGGACTTTTCAGGGATATCATTGGTACAATGTAGCTTAGACTGTTTCGGCATGTTTAGATGAAAAATAGAACCATGCCTAGCCTAAACATACCCATCTGGACATGTTGGAATAGTCAGTTTGGTCGCATTAGGAGCAAGATGAATGCTACACCCCTTTGCAACTTTACACTACCTCCTGACAATTTTTGGGGCAGCAAAAAACCTTTCACCATGGGCAAATACCCCAAAGATATAAAAAATTGAGAGAGGTTATTGCAGAGGGACTCTACATGATCACGTTACCTTAGATAGAATATCTCTAAGTGACATGGTTTCCAGGTAAGATCTTGTCAAAGATTGCTGCATTTTTGCACTTTGGACTCTTTAGGGATATTATTTGTACATTGTAGCTTGGACTATTTCGGCATGTTTGGGTGAAAAAAAAGATTATAACTAATGTAAATATACCCATCTAGACATGTTGGAATAGTCAGTTTGGTCGCATCATGAATAGGATAAAAGTTACACCCCTTTGCAACTTTATCTCCTTCTAATGATTTTTGGCACAGCAGAAAACCTTTCACCAGGGGAAAATGCATCAGAGATATAAAAAATTGAGAGAGATTATTGTAGAGGAACCCTACATGATTGTGTTGCCTTAGATGGAATATTTCTAAGTGGCACAGTTTTCGAGTAACATCTCATCAAAGATTACTATCTTTTTGCACTTTGGACTCTTTAGGGATATCGTCACTACAATGTAGCTTGGATTGTTTCGGCATGTTTGGGTGAAAAATAGGACCATGCCTAGCCTAAAATTACCCATTCAAATGTGTTGGAACTGTTAGTTTGGTCACATCAGGAGCAGGATAAAAGTTACACCCCTTTGCAACTTTACACTACCTCCTTCTGACGATTTTTGGGGTAGTAGAAAACTTTCACCATGGAAAAATGCCTCAGAGATATAAAAAACCAAGACAGTTTATTGTAGAGGAACCCTATGTGATCATGTTGCCTTAGACAGAATGTTTCTAAGTGACATGGTTTCTGACTAACAACTCATCAAAAATTGCTATCTTTTTGCACTTTGTACTCTTCAGGGATATCATCGGTACAATGTACCTCATACTATTTTAGCATGTTTGGGTGAAGAAAAGGACCATTCCTAGCCTAAACATACCCATCTGGACGTGTTGGAACTATCAGTTTGGTTGCATCAGGAGCAGGACACCAAAAATGCAAAAGTTGCTTTGTGCAACTTGACAACATTGACACTTTTTGCAACAAGACTCAAAGACTCAAACTGACCCCAAATGACTCAAATTGACTAAAAAACACATGAAATGGTTTAGAAAACCTTATTACATACAATTGACTTAATCAAAACAAAATTTTACTTTTTGACCCCTCTTAGATCCATGACAACCTGGGTGCCCCTGCACCATTAGTGTAACTGAAGTTGATAAAGTTTTCCTATTAAGAAAAAGAGCTTCCCTTAGCTTCAAGAAATATAAATATTCTATATTGACAAGGCCAACCAAGTGAAGTTGGAAGCTCATGTGGCCTCACCTAAGACCTAAGACACATGTATTCTAGTAGACGTAGGACACATAAGACACCTATTGTATAGTATGTACATTTAGATTTTATAGACATAGTAGACCTAAGACACCTAGTCTTTATACCTTATCATAGTCTAGACCTAAGTGAACTAGACACCTAGATTATAGTTCTACCTAAGACACCTATATGGTAGACCTAGTTGGCATATAGTACCTACCTAAGACACCTAGATTAAATTATAGAAGACACCTACCTAGAAGACACCTAGATTATTCTATATTATACCTTATTCTAGTCTCTAGATAGGTTGTTGATATATAGTATCTACCTAAGACACCTAGATTAGATTAAATACCTTTTTTCTAGTCTCTATGTACCTAGTTGACATATCGTATATACCTAAGACACAATTAGAGACACCTATTATCTAGTTAGAAGCGATGACACCTAGAGACACCTATATTTTATACATTACCTAGATTTTATACATTATTCTCAGGATCAACTTCATCCATCACTTAGGTCTAACTCCATGAAACATAACATGATGATGTAAAAATGTGTATATGTGTAAAAATGTAGCAGCAACTAAAAAAAAGACAAACCTTATAAATTAATGTGCATACTTGCAACTCAATCTAACATTACTTTACGAAATCAATGTGAATACTTACAAATTAATCCAATGAACCATCCGGCTCTGCTCTACTTTTTATTGTGTCAAGTATTGCTTCATGGTCAGACTCACGCACCTTCCACAAGGTCTTGTTCAAAGGTCTACCTTGATATTGTATCAAATGAACTTTGGATTCCACAATAAGGTTTGAGTAATGAAGAATCTTCTGATGCATGTCAAAGTCTTGAAACAGCCAAATATTAACACTCTTATGTGGGTACCTTCTAGGCCATGTTCCAGTAACAACCACTAAGCATGTAGGGTATTCGATGTTTTCTCCATCTCTAATTGGGGCCTCCAATTTCTTTTTAGCCTCAACACAATGACACAAGTAATAATTTTTTCCCTGTTCATTATCTTCATCTGCAATAACTACATATACATGTCCTACATTGATATGTGTAGCAAATTAGATGAAATTAGTCAACATTACAAAAACACTACAAAGTAAGATGACATTAGGAATTTCAAAAACTATGCAAATAGATATATTACCTAGTTGAACTAGATTTGATATGTGGTTAAAATCAACTAATTATTCCATTTGTGTTAGTTCTAGTGTTGTTGGGGGTCGATACATGTCAAGTGGGCTAAGATAACTTAACTGTCATTCGTCAACCCACTCATTTGACTCGCACTCATCCTAGGCTTGAATTGTATAGGAAGAACAAAAGCATGACATCTTTTGGGTATGGATACTCCATGAACCTGCAATTGAGCTTCTAAAAGAGTGCATCTCACTTGATCCTATCAATGTAGAATAGTCTTCATATGGTGCAATGTTACTATCATCTATTAACCAAAAAAATCTACGAACTGAAGACTTACATTCATTACCTAGACCCATGGAATCATTACACCACTTGACAATCGATTTTACATCTGTCAACTTTGCATTGTCTTTATCCTTTAACTCTTCTCATGCTATGGCTCTTTTGATACATGCTCTTGCACCATCATGCCCCCTTTCCATGCTCAACCTCACAAAAATTTCACATATGTTGAATACCTATAAAATTATGCCTCTTGCTCAGCCAATAGAAATTCTGTGAGATCTTGAATTGTGATGCATAGTTATCTAACCATATGATATGTTGATTGAACGATATGCCCCTTCTAGCCAAATCATTGTAGAACACTTGAAAGCAACCTTGCACGAACTCCATAGAATGTGTGCGATTATCATTGATAAAGAAATGATACTCCCTTATGATCTTTCTATCATCCTCTGTACTATCATTTGCATGAATGAATGCGATGTGGACAAATATAGAAACCTATGTGGAGTTGTAATATTGTGATTGCACCTCATGCTGTGGCTATAGACTGTAGTTCTCTGCAAAGTCAACAACTTAAACAATGCTACCAACTAAAAATGTGTCCTTGCATAACTTGAATTACAAGTCCAACCATCGAGCTTTATGGGCATGTCTTGCATACTCATACACTATGTTGTCACGAAATATAAGCATAAATTGATACACTAGAATCTTTTCAATAACCAATTCACACCTCTTTGCTTTTTTACCATCTTTTGTATTGTATGCCACTATGTTATATTTGTCGAACTCTACTAGTTCATTTCCAACCACATGTGTTCTTTCCATATGTTCACATATTGGCATATGTTGCAAGCCACTGCAACAATGACATGTAACATCCAAGCATAATTTCTTGTAGAATATTTGACCTTCCTCTCTTTCACATAAAATTCTTGATATGAAGTCTCTTGAAGATGTTGGTGGGGCACATATGCCACAACCCTACAAAACATTGTTAGTACGCAAATCTAAACATATAGACCGATAAACATCAAAATAGTTAGAAAATTAAATATGTAATCTACAACAAGTAGTGTGGGTGTGATTTATCTTGACATAGAAAGGTTTTAGCATATCAAAATATCTTTGACAAATTTGAATATGAGGATACTTCTCTAGAAAGTTACCAAAAAACTATGTTTAAGTCTCATCCAAAAAATGCTTTAGATGTGGCTCATGGTTCCAACTACCGATTCTCCTTCTTACCACATCCCTTTGATTCAGAGATACCCTTCTGTAATTCTTCCAAAAGTCTTCAATTAGTGATCTCAATACTTCAACAATTGGTTTATCTTTTCGTGGTAGTCTCCCTGAGAATACTCAAAATTCATTGGCATTAGTGTCCTCAATTCTTTGGTGTCTTCCAATGGATCTTGATAAAGTTTTCCTATTAATTATCAATGCTTGAGTTGTCTTTCTAGTGAGACGAGTTTTTCTCGTTTGACTACTTACTATAGTTGATGTAATCACACGCCGTGTTGCATTAGTATCTTTTGTGTGTGAGGTCTTACCCACACTCTCATACACACTCATTAGACTCTTGACAATAGATTTTTCACTTGAAGCCTCTGATGTTCTCAACCCAAGAATCTTCTGTTGGCAAGAGACACTATATGGATTCATGGTTGTTGTCATTGATGGCAACAAAGGTCATCCCACATATCCGCAAGACATGATATGTCTCTACCGGAAGTCAGAATAAAGAATGTTGTGGTCCGGTGAAGAAGAACAGAGCATGTGGCAAGGTCCGACAGATTGGTCCGGACCTCTCAGAGGAAGTGTCTTGGTGCAGTGCGGATTTGGGGAAGTCAAGAGGACTACCTTGAGTGGTATATTCCAAGGATTTAGCCTCCGGTGATGGACAAGGAAAAAGATATGAATGGTTGAGTACCGGATTCCTGAGAGACAGTGAAAACAGAGGAAGAACTGACTGGCAGAGTATCAGACTACTTTCCGGATGGGTTACTGTTGATGACAGAGGTTGTGAAGGCATGAATCATGTTTGGCCGACATGATTAATGATATCTACAAGTATATGCTTGATCCGCATTGCTTGGTGAGGAAGGATTCAGCCGACAGAATGAGAGTTTGTAAGAAACTAGACTGTTCCGGATGCCGACTAGAAAGGTGATGAAACTACTTGTGCGGATATATATAGAGGATGGATTTAGTTGTGAAGTGAGAGTGGATGTGGAGAGATATGCGAATAAGTCCAGAGAAAGAGCAGAGGTAGCAAAAGGATCCGGTATGTGAAAGATAGCAGAACAAAGAACAGAGGAAAGATGAAGTGCAGCAGATCAGTGTACTGAGCCTAACCGGAACTGAACTCCAGCATATGCAGATGCTTCCAATCAGTTCAAGACTGTGATTATCATCACTTTGTAGACAGTGTGTCATCTTGTAGGCAGTGGGCCTCTTGTGAGCAGTGTGCTCGGGCAGTGAGCCCTAATTGGCAAGTGCCATTTTTGTAATTTCCTATTCTTCTAACAGAGAATAATTCTTGGGTTAATCACCCCGTGGTTTTCTCCCTTAACAGGGTTTCCACGTCAAAAATACTGTGTCATGTGTTTCTTACTTCATGGTTAATGTTTTGTGTTTGATTTTATGCTGCTTCAATTAAGAGGAAAGTTCAATAAGGGAAATAATTAGGATAACTGATTCACCCCCCCCTCTCAGTTATCAACAATTGGTATCAGAGCTAAGTTCCTCCTAATAGAGCCTAACAGCTTGAGGAAGATCTAATGGATGCATATGGTTTAAGGGAGCAACTCAAGACTGCCCTTGAGGATCTTGAACAGTCAAATTCTGAAGTCAGTGAATTAAAGGAAAGACTCAAACAGGCTGATGAATTCATGAGAGAACTAAAAGACAAATTAAGTCTCTCTATGAAAAAGAGAAAGGAGCTGCTTCAACAGTTGGCAAGACAAAGTGAAGAAAGCAATACAAATGAGGAATTGACTGAGCAAACCAAGTTATGTGAAAAGTTATCAAAAGAAGTCATTATGTTAAGACATGAAATGGAATCAGGAACTATAAAGTTTACTCAAGAGATTGAGGAAAAAAGAAAGGCTGAAGACAATCTAAGACAATCTCTTAAAGAAAAATCAGAAGAATGCCACCAGATGGACAGGATTATCAGACACCTTGAATCTGATCTTGAAGATGCCAAAGATAATGAAGGAAAACTTGAGGATCAAATTGCCTCTCTCAAAAGAGACCTTCAAACAGCAAATGAATATAAAGAGAAATTCAAGATAAGTTCTGCTCAACTTGAAGTTCTTCTTGGAAGTCAAAAGAGGACAGATGACAAGTATGGCTTGGGATATGAGAAAGGAGAAAGCTCCGGATCTGGTCAGAAGAATCTTAGATCAGAAAATCCAAGGAGCAGGCCTAGAAGACCTCCGGTAAGACAGCCAAATGCTCAAAGATATCCATCCTTCAATGGATACTGCCACAACTGCAACCACTTTGGTCACAAAGCTAATCAGTGCAGAATGAGAATGAATCAGAATAATTCATCCTTCTCCGGACAGTGCTTCAACTGCAAAAGGTATGGACACAAATCCCATGAATGCAGAATTATGCAAGTAAACAAATCATTCAAAGGTAGATGCTTCACATGCAATAGAATAGGTCATATGGCAAATCAATGTAGATCAAGAGGATATCAGTCAAATATGCAAAGAAATGTCATTTGCCAAATCTGCAATAGGACCGGTCATAATGCTAAAATCTGCAGAAACAAGAATCAGGACAAAAGAGGTCCGGTGTATAATCAGAATCAAGACAAGGGTAAACAAAAGATGAATGCGGATGAGGTTAGGAATCAGATGAGCAAGATTTGGATGAAGAAAAGTTCAGAGAATGTAGAGGTTGGATCCGCACCAGACTCTGGTGCTGATATTTCTTCCAGAAATTAAAAGTGAGCTCTGGCTCAGGGGGAGACTCAAAGAAAATCTTGTTCCCCCAGCCAAACAAGTGGTGCCGGATGTGGCACAAGATGCGGATCAAAGGGTTTGTAGATATGAATCTTGAGATACTTCAGTCAAGTTTTCAGAGGTCCGCATGAAGTTATGAAGAAGCTGTGATCGATCAAATAAGACCTGTTCAGGGAAATGCTCCGGTATGATAAAGGATTACAAAAGGTCCGGAAAGATCCGGAAATGCACTATCTTGTTCTGTGGATTGGACAGAGTGTTTGAGATGATCTTGTAATATGCCACCTTGATTTACTCATGATTGAAAGATCCGGATGATATCCACAGATCAGGACTAATCCGGATACTCCAAGCTATCCAGACAAGGCAAACCGGAATGATGTAGGTGAAGCATTTATTGCAGACAGGTATTAGGGTTCGCGGAGCAATTTAAGGGATTTCTCAAAGGTCATTTGCTCATTCTGCACTCGAGAAGAAGCGAAAAGTGGAGCTCTGCAACAAGGTTCTTCAAGCACACCAAGGATCTCCTGCCGAAGCTATTGGATAAAGAAATCAATCCAACCACTCCGTGCAAACCGAAGGCGCATAAGGTATTCTCCGTTTTTCATTACCTCACTGCAAATCTTTGAAGAATGGCTACTCCAAACATAGTTAAGATCTCCGATAGACCTCGCCCCTCATTCAAGAAACATCCCTACAAATCATTGGAGGTTGACCCACTAGGAGCCTTCTCTAGTGTTCCTCACGGAGTTTTACACACTGAAGACATTAGGGTTTACATACATGCAAACATTGAGGAATTTGGGGATTTCAAATTAAGAGACCTCTATCACAAGCAGCTGATTGACAATGCCTTTGAGCTTAAACCAGAGTATAAGGATATTCAGAAGAAACAATTTGAGCAATTTATTCATTTCCCCTGTTTTGAAGAGGATGAATGGGTCCGGTATGTACTGAGCAGGATGCATGACAACTTTTTATGGCTAGATAGACCCTGCAAGATCACAAAAGAGGCAATTAGAGCAGTAACTGGCCTATACTCTTCCGGAGGAGTACCTATCCTCAAATCTGTCAAAAACAACATTGTAACTGAGGCCACCGGATCAAAATTTGACAAGAGGGCAATGACCATTGAAGATATTTCGGATCCGGATATCAAATATGCATCAATGATAATAGGATACAAGATCTATCACTCCAACAGGGAGAATTCTGTATCCGGAACTGCAGTATACACTGCTTTTGAAATGCTAAGGAAAAATGCAGAATATGACCTCTGCGAACTACTGCTAAGCCAATTAATGGAAAATATACAGAAAATCAAGAAGGATAAGAAGAATTCCTTCAAGTATGGTACTCTTATTGTATGTCTATTCTTCTACTTCATGAATGAGCTACCCGGAACAAGTGGATGGGTATGGCAGAATGACAAACCTGTTGCAGTCCAGATAAGAGACTACTTGCATGGACTTGGGGATGCAAAAGCGAGAAATTCAGCTCTATGGGGATACTTCAAAAACTTTCAGAGCATGATGCAAGCAAGAGAGAGAATTCCCCAGTCTCTCATTGAGAAATACAAGGACTCAGTGTGCTTTATGGTTGACACTGATCAGTGCCTGATGGAGGCAGTGGAGCCAAGGACTGTCTGGATCATGCCCATGGGGTATGAAGTTGATGAACAGATAGTGGAGCTGCATGTTCAACACATGCTAAGTCAGCCCAAAGATCCTAAGGCAGAAAGGTTTGGAACCTTTGAGGAGCTGAGTATAAAATTACATGTAGAACTCAGGGAACCTGAGATCAAAAGAAAAGTGAGAAAAGAAGTAGAGCACATTGCTCAAGGTCTTGGCATCTCAAAGGAGGCACTTGATGCCAGCCGGGAAAAGAGGAGGAAGGCCGAGGAAGAAGAGAAAAGCAAAGAAAGTGCTCCGGTTGGAGCTCCCACCCGGACCAGATCAACAAAGAGATCTGCACCTCCCTCAACCAAAAGTTCAAAACCGGAAGTCCAGGCATCCGGTAAGAGATCAAAGGCAAAAGCCACAAGGGCTTATGGAAGCCAAAAGGATGAAGAGGAGACAGAATCAGATGAAGGAGTAAGAGAAGTAAAGAAACAGAAAAAGAAAGGATCCGGTAAGCCCTCCACAGGCCAAGACAAGGAGGAAATGGCAGAGGTAACTGTTGAAAAGCCCACTCTGTCATTAGAGAGCATAATCAAGTCGGTCACGGTGGATGGAAACCTTCAACCAATGACAGAATCATATGATGACTTCAGTGAGGCCGACCAAAAGACTCTGCAGGAGGCCACAGTGAAATATCTTAACATATATAATAAGGCTTTCATTGAAATAATATCTCTTATTCCTAAAAGCCTAGAAAAGGAAATGGAAGTGAGGAAAAATAATGCTCATGCTAAAGATCTTGAGATCCGGGAGCAGATAGCTATTCAGCTATATCCTCAAATTGATCCCAAGACAATGAACATTATCTTCAAGGACTGTAAAGATGAGTTCAGAAGCAAAGCCAGGATGAATCAACTCATGCTTGGTGAGACTGACAAAGTGGCCCAAGAAACAGAAGAGATCCTCCGGAAGGCCTTCAAAAGGTTCAATCTTCCTGTTGTAGAGGACATAGGTGCAGAAACAGCTGCTAATTTGGAATCTTCTGTTCCGGAAGAAGTGAGCCCTGAATAGAGAAGTGAGGACTTGGGACCCTCTGCTCAAGAAGAAGTGGCCCATGAACAAGTTAGCATCTCTCCTCCGGTTTCCCCTACAGTCTCCGGATCCAAAGAAGAAGAGCAACTACAGGAGAAGAAAGCAGTGGTGAAAGACAAAGAGGTTGACAGTTCTAAGACTGCAGAAGAAAAGAAACATCTGTCTCCGGCAAGCGACACTGCACAAACTGTTCAACAATTTTTGAGTAAAGAAACTCTAGAGATTGATGAACCGGAGCTTCTCAAAGGTCCATTTGATTTTGACTCTCTCTCTCCGGTACAAATAATGAAGATAGCTTCATTTGCAAATGCCAAGGCAAATGAAAAGCTCCTGAAGTCTCATATGGAAGACTGTGAGTTGATAGAGGCTGCTTCCGGAATACTTGTAAAGATCATGCCATCAATCCAGATAGATCCGACAGCCTCCACTTCCGGTAATCTAAAAACCTTAGTCAGCAGTGTTGATACACATTTTGATTCTTTAGAAAAATCAGCTGAAGAAAAGGTCCGGAAGGAATTTTTGGATAAGAGATTTTCAGAGATATTAGAATTAATCTCTAAGGATAGGAAGATTGTAAGCATTGGAATAAGGAGCTTAGAGAATGCTCTTAAGGATGGCGGTGATATCTATAAATTTTGTATATCCTGGTCAAAGGCAACAGCAGCATTTGACAAGAAAATAAAAGAGGAACAGGATAAGCTACAAAGCTTATCTCAAAGTTTTGATCCTCTCTCTTCCTCTATAATAAATCAAGAATGTCAGACTATTGCAGTCTTGAACGAAATAAAGAATCCTGAGAAGGAAAGGAAGAACATCACCAACCGGATGGGAGAACTTAGAAGGATTATAATCCCTAAGTTGGAAACCATGCATGAGGCCATCAGTGATGCTAGGACCACCGCCCAAACAAAAGATCTGACAGATCTCAAGCGGGCAGAAGCGTTTGCATTTTTGTTAAGTGGTCACATTTCAATTTTGGACAGGATGAAGCAAAGTTGGGCTACCGAAATGATTCAATTACAGACATCCTTTGCAGACATTCTTCAATATATGTGAGTATGTAAATATGCGGCTAAGTATAAGAAATTTTTGAAAATTTTGATATGCGGACCCTACCCTTTGCCATTGATGTCAAAGGGGGAGTGAGGAGCAGTGAAAAATGAGGGATCCAACTAAGGGGGAGTTCCGGAAACTGTATATAAAGACAGAGCATCAGCAAAGGGGGAGCATAGTGAAAACACTTAGTCATTTTTCACTAAGTGTTGCCATCAATGCCAAAGGGGGAGATTGTTGGCAAGAGACACTATATGGATTCATGGTTGTTGTCATTGATGGCAACAAAGGTCATCCCACATATCCGCAAGACATGATATGTCTCTACCGGAAGTCAGAATAAAGAATGTTGTGGTCCGGTGAAGAAGAACAGAGCATGTGGCAAGGTCCGACAGATTGGTCCGGACCTCTCAGAGGAAGTGTCTTGGTGCAGTGCGGATTTGGGGAAGTCAAGAGGACTACCTTGAGTGGTATATTCCAAGGATTTAGCCTCCGGTGATGGACAAGGAAAAAGATATGAATGGTTGAGTACCGGATTCCTGAGAGACAGTGAAAACAGAGGAAGAACTGACTGGCAGAGTATCAGACTACTTTCCGGATGGGTTACTGTTGATGACAGAGGTTGTGAAGGCATGAATCATGTTTGGCCGACATGATTAATGATATCTACAAGTATATGCTTGATCCGCATTACTTGGTGAGGAAGGATTCAGCCGACAGAATGAGAGTTTGTAAGAAACTAGACTGTTCCGGATGCCGACTAGAAAGGTGATGAAACTACTTGTGCGGATATATATAGAGGATGGATTTAGTTGTGAAGTGAGAGTGGATGTGGAGAGATATGCGAATAAGTCCAGAGAAAGAGCAGAGGTAGCAAAAGGATCCGGTATGTGAAAGATAGCAGAACAAAGAACAGAGGAAAGATGAAGTGCAGCAGATCAGTGTACTGAGCCTAACCGGAACTGAACTCCAGCATATGCAGATGCTTCCAATCAGTTCAAGACTGTGATTATCATCACTTTGTAGACAGTGTGTCATCTTGTAGGCAGTGGGCCTCTTGTGAGCAGTGTGCTCGGGCAGTGAGCCCTAATTGGCAAGTGCCATTTTTGTAATTTCCTATTCTTCTAACAGAGAATAATTCTTGGGTTAATCACCCCGTGGTTTTCTCCCTTAACAGGGTTTCCACGTCAAAAATACTGTGTCATGTGTTTCTTACTTCATGGTTAATGTTTTGTGTTTGATTTTATGCTGCTTCAATTAAGAGGAAAGTTCAATAAGGGAAATAATTAGGATAACTGATTCACCCCCCCCCTCTCAGTTATCAACATCTTCATGATAGACCTATACTTTATACTTCGCATCATTTCAATGAATAGTTGATATCTTTTAGTCTCATTTAACTTTTCAAAGAACAATCTCCAAATCTTATGAGCATATCTTCTACAAGTGTATTTTGGAATCTTACCTTCCATTGGTTGCAAAATATTCTCATCAATATCAATCAAATACTTTGGCTTTCTATGCAAAATTCTAGGTGGTGTTAAGTTAGGTAAATTCATCTCAACATTAGGAATTTCATCAATATTTAAATGAGATGGACTAGATGGCATACCTTAAATCGAAGATGGAATAGATGATATACCTTGAGGTTGATGTGGGAATGATGGTGTACCTCCTTCATCACATGTGAGTGATGATATACTCTCAACTTGAGATGCAGTAGATGGTGTCCCTACATGTTGACTTGCGGTAGAGGATGTGTCTCCAACTATGGTATTCAAATTTCTCATAGGATGAAGTTTTTGCATTCATTCTCTTTGTTATGGTTGCGGTTCCTCTTCAATTGGCGTGTCTTCTTTTATCATGTCCAATTTCCTCTTCTCATGAAGTTCCCTCATAGCCGCTGCTTTCTTTGCATTCTTAGCTTCTATCTCTTTCTGTGTTGGTTTAATTCTTGATCATTTCCTCGACATGACAAGGAATTTGTCTGTAGATGATAAAGAGACTAATATTAGTTCCTAAGAAATGAATCCATACAAATAACTAAAATATATGTCATTCAACCCTTCATAGTAAATGTATATACAATCATCATGTAAAAGAGTAAATGTCATGCTCAACCAAAATAGGTACAAAGCATACAAATCATTATTACACAATGTTATTGCAACCATACAAAGCATTATGGTAAAAAGTTCAATTCAGTCCTAGATGAGGATAAGGTCAAAGGAGAGTCACCTTTGAGGCTACAAGTGAAGAGTACATGGGACTTCATGCTTGAAAAGGTTCAGGTAGACCCAATTTGACATGTTTGTTGTCTTGGTTTGAAGATTGGAAGCCTAGAGATCAAAAAACCTATAATGACCTATTTGTACAAGCCTAATTAGGCCTCTTGTCAAGTGGGGTAGTCAATTATGGAATGATGAAGGCACTAGGACATAATGAATTATACGATTCATGAAGACAATGATGGAGATCCATGGAGAAAACCAAGGAGGACAAGATAAGACACCAAATTTGTGAAGTTGCCAATGGCAACAAATTTACCACCTAGCTATCCTTAACTAATCCATAATTGAAAATGGATGTATTTTGGCTTCTGTTGACTAAAATTGACTTATTTATGATGAATATAATGCTCAAAATTGTTAAATGTTAAATTTCTAAAATTCAATCACAATTAACATTGCAACACTACAATGTATAACTGTTAAATCACATGTATTCTTTTGGTGAAAAGTGATGCTTTCAAGTAGGGTTTTGATGAAAGAGCATTGTTAAAGTGTGGATGATGGTTTAGATCAAGAAGTTGAAATTTGGAATTGAGAAGGTGTTTTGTTGGTACTAGGGCTACTAGGATTTGGGTGGCTTGTGAAGGAATAGATAGCAATTGAAGAGTGTAGACTTGAGTAAGGGTTTCAAATGGTTGTGTCTAAATTCCTAAGAGGTAAGAAGACCTCTAGTAACCTTCTTAGGCTTTGAAGTATTGAAGACCCTCTTTGTGCCTTTATATAGGGAGATTGCTTGAGAGGAAAGCTTATGAAATTTGAAGAAATTGTTGGTATAAGCCCTTTGGATTGAGTTGAACCCTACCTCTGCATCACATACCTAGGATTGTCATAAAAAACATTAGACTAATCTCTATAATCTATGGTATTAAATGGTATATAGTTGATTAAGGTAACCACCATCATGTGCTAACAAAGGACAATTAGGAAATTTTGAAATATTGTTGTGTCATGTGCATACAAATCATCATGAATAGGTGCATAAGGAATGTCCTAGCCCAAGATATGTGCATACAAATCATCATGTCATGTGCATACTTGTATGATCTTGGCACCTATTCATTTGTATTTTAACTTGTTAATATGACAAGATAATAGTGGGTTGTATTTTTATTATGTTGTAAGGATTTATTCTTGTATAGTTTGACATCATGGTATGTTAAGGTCTGTTTATTACACATAATTATTAAAGAGCCTAAGTGTAGAAAATATACATGGCATCATGTGAGATTGTAGGTTGCTTTATTGATTGGGAATGTGTCTATTTTAATTAATGTTGACCTTTGAGATATCTTTTATTATGCATACCATGAACTAATTTAAAACATAGTCTATTGTATAAACACAAGATATGTATACATAGTCTTTTATTATGCATACTGGATACAAGTGATATAAACATGTATGATAAAGCATGATAAAGTAATTCAATTAGAATTAAGGAAAATGTAAAGAACATGTATGTAAAGACTTGACATACCTAAAAAATGGAGATTCGAATGGAGAGAGTACCCAATTATGTAGTGTTTTTTTCTTCTTGCATCAAACTCCTCAACAATTTGAGTTTTTCACCACTTTCTTCCTTTTCAATGTTAAATTGAATAACACTCAAATATAATTAGTAACAACAATACTATTAACCAATCTATAATGTTAAATTCCTAAAATTGAATCACATTGCAACACTACAAAAATTGAAATTTGAATAGATATATATCAAATTTGATCTGAAAACTATGTTATTTCCTCCTCAAGTTGGAAAAGTAGAAAAGTTGGTGGAAAGATCATGCAAAGGTGGTAGAATGTGTAAAATGTGCATGTGAACTTACCAACAACATGAAAACACTTTTTTTTTGTTAGAACATGCGCATAATCAACATGAAAATAGAAACGGTAAAAAAACCTAGATTGAGTTAAACCCTACCATTTCTATAGTAGGACAAAACACAAGTGCATTATAAGGTGCTCATGTTATAACGCGCTCACATTTTGTCCTGCTATAGATTGATCCATAAATATTTGTGCCTATCTCACCTTTGATATCACCTTTGCAATATCTCACCTCTAGTTCCATTAGCTCATGTTCTATCTCTCACCTAACTATATCTCACTTACCTCTCCCCCTCACCTCTCTATCTCTCCCCTCTCTATGTCTCTCAGTAACTCCTTGTCTACTCTCCATCCATCCTTAGCCATCTAGGTCTCACTTAAGCCTAAATCCTAAAGCTTCAACCCTCAACCCTTAAACCTTAAATCCTAAACCCTATCCCTAAACCCTCAACACTTTACCTTAAACCATATTCCCTCAACCATAAACCCTATCACTAAACCCTACACCCTATCACTAAACCCTAATCCCTTAACCCTTAGCCCTAAAGCCTCAACCCTCAATCCTTAAACCTTTAACCCTAAACCTTATCCCTAATCCCTATACTCTCAACATTCTACTTTAACCCTAATCCATCGACCATCAACCCTATCCCTAAACCCTCAACCCTCAACCCTCAACATCAATCTCTAATCCCTCAACCCTTAACTATAATCCCTCAACCCTAAACCCTATCCCTAAACCCTCAACACTATACCTTAAACCCTAATCCCTCAACCCTAAACACTAAACCCTATCCCTAAACCCTCCAATTGTATCCCTAATCCTTATACCCTCAACACTCTACTTTAACCCTAATCCTTCAACCCTCAACCATATCCCTAAACCCTCAACCCTAAAACCTCAACCCTCAACCCTCAACATCAAACCCTAATCCCTTAACTCTAATCCCTCAACCCTCAACCCTATTCCTAAACCCTCAATCCTCAATGTCAAACCCTAATCCCTCAACCCTTAACTCTAATCCCTCAACCCTAAACCCTATTCCTAAACCCTCAACACTATACCTTAAACCCTAATCCCTCAACCCTAAACCCTAATCCCTTAACCCCCACCCCTAATCCCTCAACTCTCAACCCTAATCCCTCATCCCTAAACCCTAAATGCTATCCTTATTCCTAAACCCTCAACAGGATCGATACTATACCTTAAACCCTAATCCCTTGTCCCTAAACCCTCCAACCCTATCCCTAATCCCTATACCCTCGACACTCTACTTTAACCCTAATCCCTCAACCCTCAACCATATCCCTAAACCCTACACCCTATCACTAAACTCTAATCTCTTAACCATTAGTCCTAAAGCCTCAACCCTCAATCCTTAAACCTTCAACCCTAAACCCTATCCCTAATCCAGGCTATACCCTCAACACTCTACTTTAACCCTAATCCCTCGACCCTCAACCCTATCCCTAAACCCTCAACCCTAAATCCTCAACCCTTAATGTCAAACCCTAATCCCTCAACCCTTAACTCTAATCCCTCAGCCCTAAACCCTATCCCTAAACCCTCAACACTATACCTTAAACCCTAATCCCTCAACCCTAAACCCTAAACCCTATCCATAAACCCTCCAACCCTATCCCTAATCCCTATACCCTCGACACTCTACTTTAGCCCTAATCTTTTGACCCTTAACCCTATCCCTAAACCCTCAACCCTAAAACCTTAACCCTCAACCCTCAACATTAAACCCTAATCCCTCAACCCTTAACTCTAATCCCTCGACCTTCAACCCTATCCGTAAATCCTCAACCCTAAAATCTCAACCCTCAACCCTCAACATCAAACTCTAATCTCTCAACCCTTAACTCTAATCCCTCAACCCTAAACCCTATCCCCAAACCCTCAACACTATACCTTAAACCCTAATCCCTCCACCCTAAACCCTAAACCCTATCCCTACACCCTAATCCCTCAACCCTCAACCCTAATCCCTCATCCCTAAACCCTAAATGCTATCCCTATTCCTAAACCCTCAACGGACTTGATACTATACCTTAAACCCTAATCCCTTATCCCTAAACCCTCTAACCCTATCCCTAATCCCTATACCCTCGACACTCTACTTTAACCCTAATCCCTTGACCCTCAACCCTATCACTAAACCCTCAACCCTCAACATCAAACCCTAATCCCTCAACCCTTAACCCTAATCCCTCAACCGTAAACCCTCAACACTATACCCTAAACCCTAATGCTTCTCTCTTGGATAATGAAAATAAAGTCTGTAAAACTACAGTATTTACCATCAAATAACAAGAGCAAATGTCATCCATTAAAATTAGGAAAGGTCCTTAAAGTGCACCTTAACTCTTTAGATTCATAAGTTTTCCTTGCTTGCATCTCACATCTTGGGCCATATTGTGCCCTGTCAATTCTCTAAGTTTTTAGCTCCATTAGTAAAACTTTCTAGCTGAAGTGAATATTCAAATTATATGGCATGTTTTTCTATCCCATCTAGGGTTTATTATGCCAATAGGTATACACACTATGAGAAAAGCTTTGTGTCTGGTACATCCAGAGTGAGTAATTAACAGTTGAAATTAGAAGGATGATCATTATGAGAAAATCTTTGCATTGGGGTACATCCACAGTGGGCAATGAATGGTTGAAATCAGAACCCCTTGGTCAACATTAAGTGAACATTTTTTTATTAAGATTTTTTTAAAAGATTAGCATACTCTCTCCACCTCTTTGCTTGAATTTAAATCAGGGCCATAAAAATGTGCACACATATGATCCCAATGTATAACCTATGTGTAATTAAAACCATCAACTAGGTAAAATAAACAACTTTAGCCATAAAAATCAATCAGTCTTTTAAAAATAGATATTAGTGACTATGCATTTTAGATATTAGTAACTATACATTTCAGTACCATTTCTTTCTTGATTTTCTATTTTTAATTAATTACTTTTTGTTTGTTTTAGACAAAATATTACAATCCTCATGAAGATCTTTTCTTGTATAATTTTCTCCTTTTATCTTTAGCCTGTCTTTTCCCTCCTAGAAGTTCTTTCAGAAGGATCCTTATTTTATCTTTCGAAAATATGCTCACCCTGCACACTTAGGGTAGGTATATTGTTATGAAACAAGCAAATAATCTCCCATTGTTTATTATCTCTATCCACAAGAACTACTAAACTTTTTTCTCTTGGTAATTGTAGAGGACACACACCTATTTTTGGCAACTCATGCATTCCCAAACCATTACAAAAACTAAGTTATTTTAACCCAATAAATAGATGATTGCATTGATTTAATACTCTACTATTAAAGCTTAGCATTCACACAAATGAAAATGTTCATATTATAGAAGACTGCATTATATTAGACTATTCTAGAGATCCCTCAGAAAAATGTAATAACAAAACTGCTTTGCCTTATGTTAGATTACAATTAAACCCATTCTTTTTAACACTCTTCTGTTAATAAAGTAAGAGTAATAAGAATAGAAGGAAGAGAATTTGACCTTGCTAGTATGCATGGCCAGTTTACATTCCCTGACTTCATTTTCATTGAATAAAAAGGTTTATCTAATTGGAAAGGTGGGGCAAAGTTCACTGTCATGTACTTTTCTAGATGATAGGGTCCATAATGTCCCAGGTTCTTCAAAGAAAGGTCTATAATAGAATTAATTTTTTGTTATACCAATCCTCCTGGTAAAGATACAATTCAAATGCCTACTTTGAAAGTTGAAATGAATTAAATTAGACTAACAATTTTGATTTTCTTCCATTGCTTCAACAACATCATTGTCTTCTTCATCAGAAACCAATTCATTCAGCAACTTGTTGCCCATTGGTTGACTTGAACTGCATACTCTATTAGAAGAAGGGCATCTTTTATCTATATCAATGTTGGTATTCATAAGCCGAAGAGCATTGATATTTTTCACACACCCTGTTCTTTGAAATATCTTAACCTTTAAATATGACTTGGATATGTACTTGAACACAACAAAATCTCCAATCTCCATCCCATGATGATTCACAAAATTTTCCCAACCCTACCTAAATTCTAGTTTATTTATGGTACCCCCTAATTGGACATCCCACTCCTTCCCACCTAGGCCTTGCAACACCATATGTTCATCTGTGTTTTCTATAAACTATAAAACAAATGTAGGAGGAATGTGCTGCCATAAAAACATTACACAATTAGATTTTACAAGTTCTTAATAGTGTACAGGAAATAAAAGAATGAAAAATAATGTATAGAGTTACCAATTTTTGTGTAATGTCTCCAAGTATAACTTTGAAGAAGGAGGCATTCCCATTAAATTAATTCATTCAACAACTCGTTGCCCATTGGTTGACTTGAATTGCATACTCTGTTAGAAGAAGGGCATCTTTTATCTGTATCAATGTTGGTATTCATAACTCAAGAGCATTGATGTTTTTCACACACCCTATTCTTTGAAATATCTTAACCTTAAAATATAACTTGGATATGTACTTGAACAAAGAAAAATCTCCAATCTCTAGCCCATGATGATTCACAAAATTTTCCCGACCCTGCCTAAATTATAGTTTATTTATGGTACCCCTTAATTGTACATCCCTAAACCCTAAACTCTAATCCCTTAACCCTAAACCCTAATCCCTAATCCTTAAACCATAAACCCTAATCCCTAATTATAATTTATGGTACCCTAATCCCTAAAACCTAAACCCTAATCCCTTATCCCTAAACCATAAACCCTATCCCTAAATCATCAACCCCTAACACTTAAACCTTAAATCCTAAACCCTATCCCTAATGCCTCCACCCTAAATGCTATCCCTATTCCTACACCCTCAACGCTTGACACTATACCTTAAACCCTAATCCCTTATCCCTACACCCTAATCCCTATCCCTCAATCCTTAAAACTTGAACCCTAAAACCTATCCCTACACCCTCGACACTCGACACTATATCTTAAACCCTAATCCTTTAACCCTCATCCCTAAAGCCTCAACCCTAAATACTTAAACCTTCAACCCTAAACCCTATCCTTAATTCCTCTACCCTCAAAACTCTACTCTAATACTAATCCCTTGACCATCAAACCTATCCCTCAACCCTCAACCCTCAACCCTCAACCCTCAACATTAAACCGTAATCTGTTAACCCTAAACCCTAATGCCTCAAACCTAAACCCTATCCCTAAACCCTCAACCCTCAAAACTATATCTTAAACCCTAATCCCTATCCCTCAACCCTCTTAAAACTTAAACCCTATCCCTACACCCTCAACACTTGACACTATATCTTAAGCCTTAAACCCTCATCCCTAAAGCCTCAACCCTCAATCCTTAAACCTTCAACCCTAAACCCTATCCCTAATCCCTCTACCCTCAACACTCTAACCCTAATCCCTTGACCATCAACCCTGTCCCTAAACCCTCAACCCTCAACTCTCAACATTAAATCCTAATCTGTCAACCCTAAACCCTAATCCCTCAACCCTAAACCATATCCCTAAACCCCTCAACACTATACCTTAAACCCTAATCAATCAACCCTAAAAATTAATACCTCAACCCTCAACCCTAAACCCTATCACTAAACCCTCAACCCTTGACACTATACCTTAAACCCTAATCCCTCAACCCTTAAACCTAATCCCTAACCCTCAACCCTAATACCTCATCCCTAAACCCTAAACGCTAACCCTATTCCTAAATCCTCAACCCTTGACACTATACCTTAAACCCTAATCCCTTATCCCTAAACCCTAAACCCTATCCCTCAACCCTAAACCCTTAAAACTTAAACCCTAAAACCTATCCCTAAACCCTCGACGCTCAACACTATATCTTAAACCCCAATCCCTTAACCCTCAGCCCTAAAGCCTCAACTCTCAATCGTTAAACCTTCAACCCTAAACCCTATCCCTAATCCCTCTACCCTCAACACTATACTTTAACCCTAATCCCTTGACCATCAACCCTATCCCTAAACCCTCAACCCTCAACTCTCAATATTAAACCCTAATCCATCAACCCTAAACGCTAATCCCTCAACCCTAAACCCTATTCCTAAACCCTCAACCCTTAATACTATTCCTTAAACCCTAATCCATCAACCCTAAACCCTAATCCCTTAACCCTAAACCCTATCCCTAAACCCTCAACACTATTCCTTAAACCCTAATGCCTTAATTCTAAACCTTAATCCCTCAACCCTCAACCCTAAACCCTATCCCTAAACACTCAACCCTTAGCACTATACCTTAAACCTTAATCCCTCATCCCTAAACCCTATATGTTATCCCTATTCCTAAACCCTCAACCCAAGACACTATACCTTAAACCCTAATCCCTTACCCGTAAACCTTAAACCCTATCCCTCAACCCTCAACCCTTAACCCTTAAACCCTAAAACCTATCCCTAATCCTTCAACCCTATACCCTCAACCATATACTTAAGCCCTAATCCCTCAATCATCAACCCTATACCTTAAACTCTAAAGTCTACACCCACAAACCCTCATCCCTAGACCATATAACCTCACCCTTAATTCCTAAACCTCAAATATTGTGCCTCAACCCTATACTTAAATTAAACCTAAACCATACGTGCTCTCAATCTAAGTCACCCTATGCCTTATATACCCTCAATCCATATCATAAACCCTGAACCCAATATCCTAAACCCTAATCTCTGCACCTTAGACACTTAATCTTATACACTCAACAACCTAAATATTAACCCTCAATTGTAACTCTCAACCATCTAATCTCTACCATCTACCCTCTACCTATTACTTAAGCCCTAATCCCTCAACCTTCAACCCTCAAAACTATACAGGCTTAGGTCCTTATATACAGTAAACCCAAAACACTTACATACATACATACATGCATACTTAAAACATACATACATACATACAAACATGCATACATACATGTACAAACATACAAGCATGGATACATGTACATACATACAGGCATGCATACATGTACATACATACAAGCATGCATACATGTACATTTTTACAAGCATGCATACATGTACATGCATACATACCTACAAGCATAGATATAAACACCCATGAAACATACTTATGAAACTTGAACATAACTCATTCAAAAGAAGACAACGCAAGCGCATTATAATGTGCTCACATTATGTCGAACTTGCAAAACACCAGCAAACATGCAAAAAAGGAAAAAGCACAACATAACGCGAGCCCGTTATAATGCGATCGTGTTATATTATGCTTTCGGAATCCCAAGCCTTAGGCTTGGGATTTTCTTTGGATTTCCAACCCAAAGGCTTGGAATGCCTTTTCAACATCCACAGACATGTTTTTGCAAATTCTACAAGATTTCACATAATTTTGTTCATGCTAACCCTCAAATTTGCATGTGTTTCAAGGTCAAACAAATGAAACACTTGGGTAATGTTAGGCTTTCTCTTAGCTATTTAACGATGTAATTTTTTCACATTTTAACAATGTTAAGCCTTTCATCTTTAATTTCTTTTGTTTGTGTATCCATTTTTTGGCAAAAACCACTATTTGGTCTTTTTTTCATTGTAAATTAACCATTCATTGAAATTTCAAAAAAAATACATATTTAGAAACTAGACTTCATTCTACACATTATAAAAAATGATTTTCAATTAGTTTTCAAAATTTATAGGGGTGGCATGACAAAAATTCTATTTTTTAGGATGTGTCCACTTTGTATCTCTAAATTTTGAGTGTAACTATGCTCAATTTCTCATCTAAGGCCAGCATTTCCTAATTTCAGAAAAAAATAGCCACTTAAGACCCCTTTTTGGCCCCCCATCTTCTTTCACTTACCCTATCATGAAATAAAGCATATGGATGAAACTGAGCATAAAATTTCAAGACAAATCTTTTTGATCACACTCAATCATCCATTATCATGAAATACAATTAGAGGATGAATCCTCACAAACTTGAAACTTTAATATCTTGAAATCTAGACATGATCTTGAGCTGAAATCTACCAAGAATGCTTATTTTACTATTCCGAGGCTTTGGGGAAAATTTTGGGCTCAAACGCTTCTTTGATAAGACTTACTAAAAATAGTAAGTTCTTGTATTCTTAGCCCGTTGGAAAATTTGAAGGTTATGAATCATTATTCAAGCAAATGGGTATCCAAAAACACAAATATTGAAAAGAAGTGAAAACAAAGACATCAATTTTGAATCTAGATGAAACTGAGCATAAAATTTTATAACAATTGTTTCCAATCATGTTGAATGATCCAATATCATGAAATAAAGCATCTAGATTAAACTGAGCATAAAATCTTAAAGGAAAGATTCTGATCACACATAATGTTTCATTATCATGAAATAAAGCATCTAGGTGTATCTAAGTGTAAAATTTTAAAAAAAATGTTTCTGATCACAGGCACTGATTCGTTATCATGAAATAAAGCATCTAGATGAAACTAAGTGTAAAATTTTAAAATAAATGTTTCTAATCACACTGAATGATCCAATATCATGAAATAAAGCATCTAGATGAAAATGAGCATAAAATTTTGAAACAAATGTTTCTGATCATGTTGAATGATCCATTATCATGAAATAAAGCTTCTAGACAAAACTTAGCATAAAATTTTCAAACAAATGTTTACGTTCACGCTCAATCATCAATTGTCATGAAATAAAGCATATGGACAAAACTGATCATAAAATTTCAACACAAATGTTTCCGATCACACTCAATGATCCATTATCATCAAATATAATCAAAGGATGAATCCTCACAAACTTGAAACTTTAATATCTTGAAATCCAAATGCGATCTTGAGCTGAAATCTACCAAGAATGCTTATTTTACTATTATGATGCTTTGGGGAAAATGTTGGGCTTAACTGCTTCTCTGATAAGACTAACTAAAAATAGGAAGTTCTAGTATTCTTAGCCTGTTAGAAACTTTGATGGTTCTGAATCATTATTCAAGCAAATGGGTATACAAAAACACAAATATTGAAAAGAAATGAAAACAAAGACATCAATTTTGAATCAACATTATTTTTGGGTGATGCAAGATTGCCCTTACACCTCTAGATGCTCCTGTACCAAGATGAAATTAAGTGTCAAATCTTGAAACGAATGCTTCTGATCATGCTCAATGATGTATTATCATGAAATAAAGCATCTAGATGAAACTGAGCGTAAAATTTTATAACAATGCTTCCAATCATGTTGAATGATCCATTATCATGAAATAAAGCATCTAGATGAAACAGAGCATAAAATTTTAAAACAAATGTTTTAGATCACACACAATGTTTCATTATCACAAAACAAAGCATCTAGGTGCATCTAAGCATAAAATTTTAAAACAAATGTTTCTGATCACACGCAATGGTCTGTTATCATGAAATAAAGCATCTAGAGGAAACTAAGCATAAAATTTTAAAACAAATGTTTCTGATCTCACTGAAAGATCCAATATCATGAAATAAAGCATCTAGATGAAACTGAGTGTAAAATTTTAAAACAAATGTTTCCGATCACACACAATGTTTCATTATCATGAAATAAAGCATCTCAACGCATCTAAACGTAAAATTTTAAAACAAATATTTCTAATCACATGCAATGATTTGTTATCATGAAATAAAGCATCTAGACGAAACTAAGTGTAAAATTTTAAAACAAATGTTTCCGATCACACTGAATGATCCAATATCATGAAATAAAGCATCTAGATGAAAATGAGCGTAAAATTTTAAAACTAATGTTTCTGATCACATTGAATGATCCATTATCATGAAATAAAGCATCTAGACGAAAATGAGCATAAAATTTTCAAACGAATGTTTTCGATCATGCTCAATTATCAATTGTCATGAAATAAAGCATATGGATGAAACTGATCGTAAAATTTCAAGACAAATGTCTCTGATCACACTCAATGATCCATTATCATGAAATACAATCAGAGGATAAATGCTCACAAACTTGAAGCTTCAATATCTTGAAATCCAGATGTGATCTTGTGCTGAAATCTACCAATAATGCTTATTTTACTATTCTGAAGCTTTGGGGAAAATTTTGGGCTCAATCGCTTCTCCGATAAGACTTACTGATAATAGTAAGTTCTGGTATTCTTAGCCCATTAGAAACTTTGGAGGTTTTGAATCATTATTCAAGCAAATGGGTATCCAAACACACAAATATTGAAATGCTTCTGATCATTCTCAACAATCTATTTGTTGGAAACAAGGTAGATAACTAAGAGGGGGGGTGAATTAGTTATCTTAAATAATTTAACTTTCTATTCTTCTTTAACAATTAATACAGCATAAAAACTATAAGCATGCATAACCATGAGAGCAAAAATAAAATCAATACACAACACAATGATTTTGATGTGGAAAACCTTGTTAAGGGAAAAACTACGGGGTGACTAACCCAAGATTGTATTCTCTCTTAAAAGAATAAGAAGTACAAAATGGCACTTGCCAATTAGGGCTCACTGCCTGAGTACACTCCTCACAAGAGGCTCACTACCTAAAAGAGACTCACTATCTACAAGGTATATAGAAAGTAACTAGGTATTTGAACTGATCAGGGGCATCCACATATGCTAAGGTTTAGTTTCGGTTAGGCTCAATATACTGATCTACTAAACTTCATTCTTCTTCTACTTAGTGTTGTTGTTCTGTCACATATCGAATTTGTATAGTTGCTTCCACACTGCTTTCTACTTTTCTTCACACACTATTTCACACAACACTCCCCTTCACATCAAAATCCATCTGGTATATATATCTACACCAAGGATTTCAACATATTTCTAGTCGGCATCCGGAATACTCAAGATTTTCTCAAACTCTAATCAGTCGGCTGAATCCTTGCTTACTAAGTGATGTGATCAAAGAGATAGTTGTAGATGTCATCAATCATGTCGGCCAACCATGAATGATCCCTCAAGAATCTTGATCTCCAGCAATTCCTCATTTGGATTAAGGTCTTATGCTTTGTCGGTCAGTTCTTCTTCAGTCTACTCTACCCAACACTTAGGTGCTCATATCTTTTCACTCTTTCATCACTGGAGGCTCAATCTCTGGAATGTAGTAGTCATGGTACTCCTCTTGACTTCCCCAAGTCCACACTTTGCTGAGATACTTCCTCTGAGAGATCTAGACCTAATTGTCAGACCTTGTTGCATCCTCTGTTCTTGTTCACCAGACCAAAACACTCTTCAATTTGACTTCCGATAAGAACCTATTATGTGCTGCAGATGTGTGGGATAAACTTTATTTCCATCAATGACAATAATGATGAAGCCACACAGTGTCTCTTGCCAACAATCTCCCCCTTTGGCATTGATGGCAACACTTAGTGAAAAATGACTAAGTGTTATAGCACACTCCCCCTTGGCTGATGCTCTATTCTTATGTACATTTTTCTGGAGCTCCCCCTTAGCTAGATTCCACATTTTTCACTACTCCTCACTCCCCCTTTGACATCAATGACAAAGGTTGGAATCCGTACACCAAAATTTGCAAAATTTAACCTATACAATAGCCGCATAAGTATATATACAAGCTATACCTACATATACTTAAGTATATCTGCAAAAGTTGTTTTCAACTGGATAGATTCTATTGTCCAACTCTACTTCATCCTATCCAAAATTGAGATGTGACCAATTAGCAAAAATGCAAAAGCTTCTTCCCTCTTTAAGTCTGTCGGATCACTGGTTCAGGCTGTGGTCTAGGCATCAATTAGGGTCTCATGCATTGCCTCTAACTTGGGGATAATTATCCTTCTTAGTTCACTTAGCCTGCTTATTCTATTCTTCTTCTCCTTTTCAAGCCTCTTTATTTCATTTATAGTGGCAATAATTTGACACTCTTGATTCATTATGGAAGAGGTGAGAGGATCAAAATTTTGAGATAAACTTGACAGTTTGCTCTCTTGTTCTTCCATCTTCTTGGCAATGTCTATTGTCATGGTGGACCAAGATAGACAAAATTTGTATAAATCTCCGCCATCTTTAAGAGTATTTTCTAAGCTCTTTATCCTAATATCCAAATTTCTCCTATCATTTGTTATTAGCCCTTGTACTTCAGAGAATCTCTTACCCAAAAACTCTTTCCAGACTTTCTCTTCTGCTGATTTCTCCAAAGAATCAAAATGTGTGCTAATAGAATTAACAAGTGATTTTAGATTACTGGACGAGGAGGCCATAGGATCCTTTTGAAAGGATGGAATTATTTTCTCTAGCACACTAGATGCAATCTCTATTAGCTCATAGTCTTCCATGTGAGAATTCAGAAGCTTTTCTTTTCCTTTAGCTTGAGCAAAAGATGCAACCTTCATTGTCTGGACTGGAGAGAGAGAGTCAAAATTGGGTGGTCCTTGAAACAACTCCAGCTCATCTAATTCCATCATTTCTTTGGTCAAGAAATCTTTAACTGCTTTTGCAGTGTCTCTTGCCAGAGACAGAGTCTTCTTTCCTTCTGCAGCCTCAGAACTATCACCTGAGGTCTTCTCTGTTTGATCTTCTTTTCTTCTCTTTTTACCTTCTTCTTGACTTTCTTTCTCCTCTTATCTTGCTTCTCCTTCAGTTTCAAAATCTGTTGGGGGATCTGGAAGAGAGATATTTACTTCTTCATGGACTTCCTCTTCTAGAATAGAGGAATCCAGGTCCTTAGTCTTCTCCTCACCTATCTCCTTTGACTCTTATGCAATTTTCTTAGTGGAGTCTTCCTTTGATGCACTTAACCCTTCGACATCAGAAGGTTCATCACTTATATCCTCTATAATAAGAAGATTGAATCTTTTATATGCATTCCGGAGGATGTCTTCAGTCTCTTTTGCCACCTGATCAGTCTCTCCGAGCATAAGCTTGTTCATTCTGGCTTTGCTCTGAAACTCATCCTTGCAATCCTTGAAGATCACGTTCATTTGTTTAGGAGTGATGGAAGGATAGAGCTGAATAGATATCTGTTCCCGGATCTCCATATCCTTTTCCTTAGCATTGTTTTTTTCTCATTTCAAGTTCCTTCTCTAGGCTTTTGGGAATTAGAGATATGATTTCAATGAATGTTTTATTATATATGTTTAGATACCTGACTGTAGCATCTTGCAAGATCTTCTGGTCAGCTTCACTATATTCATCATAGAATTCTATCATTGGTTGCAGATTTCCATCCACAGTGACTGCCTTGGTGACATCATCAATGGAGAGAGTAGGCCTTTCAACAAATTCTTCTGCTTCTTCTTCTTTGTTCTTGTCGGTAGAGAATTCCACAGATGTTTTCTTTTTCTTCTTCATTTTCTTGACCTCCTCATCTGTCTTTGTCTCTTCATCATCCTTGTGGCTTGTGTATGACCTTGTAGCCTTTGTCTTTGTTCTCTTCTCTCCTTTTCTGGATGTCTTTGCTTCCAGTTTTGAGGCTTTTGAGCTCTTAGAGGTGGCAGGTGCAGAGCTCTTTGAGGATCTAGTCTGAGAGGGGGCTTGCACTAGAACACTGAGTGTCAAAATTTAAAACAAATGTTTTTGATCACATTGAATGATCCAATATCATGAAATAAAGCATCTAGATGAAACTGAGAATAAAATTTTATAATAAATGTTTTTGATCACGTTGAATGACCCATTATCATGAAATAAAGCTTCTAGACGAAACCGAGTGTAAAATTTTCAAACAAATGTTTCTGATCACGCTCAAACATCAATTGTCATTAAATAAAGCATATGGATGAAACTGATCATAAAATTTCAAGACAAATGTTTCTGATCACACTCAATGATCCATTATCATGAAATACAATCAGAGGATGAATCCTCACAAGCTTGAAACTTCAATATCTTGAAATCTAGATGCAATCTTGAGCTGAAATCTACCAAGAATTCTGAACCTTTGAGGGAAATTTCTAGCTCAACCACTTTTTTGATAAGACTTACCAAAAATAGTAAGTTTTGGTATTCTTAGCCCATTGTAAACTTTGAAGTTCTAAATTATTATTCAAACAAATGGGTATCCAAAAACACAAATCTTGAAAAGAAGTGAAAACAAAGACATCAATTTTGAATCAACATTGTTTTTGGGTGATGCAAGATTGCCCTTACACCTCTGGATGCTCCTGTACCAAGATGAAACTAAGCATCAAATCTTTAAAAAAATGCTTCTAACTATGCTCAATGGTCTATTATCATGAAATAAAGTATATAGATGAAACTGAGTGTAAAATTTTATAACAATTATTTCCAATCATGTTGAATGATCCATTATCATGAAATAAAGCATCTAGATGAAAACAAGCATAAAATCTTAAAACAAATGTTTCTAATCATACACAATGTTTCATTATCATGAAATAAAGCATCTGGGGTGCATCTAAGCATAAAATTTTAAAATAAATGTTTTTGATCACACGCAATGATTCATTATCATGAAATAAAGCATCTAGACAAAATTGGGTCTAAAATTTTAAAACAAATGTTTCTGATCACAGTGAATAATCCAATATCATGAAATAAAACATCTAGATGAAACTCAGCATAAAATTTTTAAAAAAATATTTCCGATCATGTTGAATGATCCATTATCATGAAATAAAGCATCTAGATGAAATTGAGCATAAAATTTTCAAACAAATGTTTCCGATCACTCTCAATCATCAAATATCATGAAATAAAGCATATGGATGAAATTGATCGTAAAATTTCAAGACAAATGTTTCCGATCACACTCAATGATCCATTATCATGAAATACAATCAAAGGATGAATCCTCACAAACTTGAAACATCAATATCTTGAAATCCAGACATGATCTTGAGCTAAAATCTACCAGGAATGCTTATTTTATTATTCTGAGGCTTTGGAGCAAATTTTAGGCTCAATCACTTCTCTAATAAGACTAGCTAAAAAAAGTAAGTTCTGGTATTATTAGCCCATTAAAAACTTTGAAGGTTCTGAATCATTATTTAAGCAAATGGGTAACCAAAATCACAAATCTTGAAAAGAAGTGAAAACAAAGACATCGATTTTGAATCAACATTATTTTTGGGTGATGTAGGATTGCCCTTAGACCTCTATATACTCCTGGACCAAGACAAAACTAAGCGTCAAATCTTAAAAGCAATGCTTCCGATCATGCTCAATGATCTATTATCATGAAATAAAGCATCTAGATGAAATTGAGTGTAAAATTTTAAAACAATTGTTTCCAATCATGCTAAATGATCCATTATCATGAAATAAAGCATCTAGATGAAACTGAGCATAAAATCTTAAAACAAATATTTCCGATCACACACAATGTTTCATTATCACGAAATAAAGCATCTAGGTGCATCTAAGCATAAAATTTTAAAACAAATATTTCTGATCGCACGCAATGATTCATTATCATGAAATAAAGCATCTAGACAAAACTGAGTGTAAAATTTTAAAACAAATGTTTCTAATCACATTGAATGATCCAATAACATGAAGTAAAGCATCTAGATGAAACTAAGTGTAAAATTTTTAAACAAATGTTTTTGATCACATTGAATGATCCATTATTATGAAATAAAGCATCTAGATGAAACTGAGCATAAAATTTTCAAACAAATGTTTCCGATCATGCTCAATCATCAATTGTCATAAAATAAAGCATATGGATGAAACTAATCATAAAATTTCAAGACAAATGTTTCCGATCAAACTCAATGATCCATTATCATGAAATACAATTAGAGGATGAATCCTCACAAATTTGGAATTTCAATATCTTGAAATTGAGACGCAGTCTTGAGCTGAAATCTACCAAGAATGCTTATTTTACTATTCCAAAGCTTTGGGGAAAATTTTGGGCTCAACCGCTTCTCCGATAAGACTTACTAAAAATATTAACTTCTAGTATTCTTAGCTCGTTAGAAACTTTGAAGTTTCAGAATCATTATTCAAGCAAATGGGTATCCAAAAACACAAATCTTGAAAAGAAGTGAAAACAAAGACATCAATTTTGAATCAACATTATTTTTGGGTGATGCAAGATTGCCCTTACACCTTTGAAGGCTCCTGCACCAAGATGAAACTAAGTGTCAAATCTTAAATGAAATGCTTCCGATCATGCTCAATGATCTAATATAATGAAATAAAGCATCTAGATGAAACTGAGCGTAAAATTTCTTAACAATTGTTTCCAATCATGCTGAATCATACATTATCAAAAATAAAGCATCTAGATGAAACTGAACATAAATTCTTAGAACAAATGTTTCTGATCACACACAATGTTTCATTATCACAAAATAAAGCATCTAGGTGCATGTAAGCATAAAATTTTAAAACAAATGTTTCTGATCACACGCAATGATTCGCTTTCATGAAATAAAGCATCTAGATGAAACTGAGCATAAAATTTTAAAACAAATGTTTCTGATCACACTAAATAATCCAATATCATGAAATGAAGCATCTAGATGAGACTGAGTGTAAATTTTTTAAACAAATGTTTCCAATCATGTTGAATGATCCATTATCATGAAATAAAGCATCTAGACAAAACTGAGTGTAAAATTTTCAAACGAATGTTTCTGATCACGCTCAATCATCAATTGTCATGAAATAAAGCATATGGATGAAACTTATCGTAAAATTTCAAGACAAATGTTTATGATCACACTCAATGATCCATTATCATGAAATACAATTAGAGGATGAATCCTTACAAACTTGTAACTTCAATATCTTGAAATCTAGATGCGATCTTGAGCTGAAATCTACCAAGAATACTTATTTTACTATTCTAAAGCTTTAGGGAAAATTTTGAGCTGAACCGCTTCTCCAATAAGACTTACTAAAAATAGTAAGTTTTGGTATTCTTAGCCCGTTGGAAACTTTGAAGGTTCATAATCATTATTCAAGCAAATTGGTATCCAAAAACACAAATCTTGAAAAGAAGTGAAAACAAAGACATCAATTTTGAATCAACATTGTTTTTGGGTGATGCAAGATTGCCCTTGCACCTCTGAATGCTCTTGCACCAAGATGAAACATGAATTTTGAATCACCATTGTTTTTAGGTGATGAAAGTTTGCCCTTACACCTTTGAATGCTCCTGTACCAAGATGAAACTAAGCGTTAAATCTTAAATGAAATGCTTTCGATCATGCTCAATGATCTATTATCATGAAATAAAGCATCTAGATGAAACTGAGTGTAAAATTTTATAACAATTATTTCCAATCATGCTGAATCATCCATTATCACAAAATAAAGCATCTAGGCACATCTAAGCATAAAATTTTAAAACAAATGTTTCTGATCACACACAATGATTCATTTTCATGAAATAAAGCATCTAAACGAAACTGAGTGTAAAATTTTAAAACAAATGTTTCTAATCGCACTAAATCATCTAATATCATTAAATAAAGCATCTAGATGAAACTGAGCATAAAATTTTAAAACAAATGTTTCTAATCATGTTGAATGATCCATTATCATGAAAAAAAGCATCTAGACAAAACTGAGAGTAAAATTTTTAAATGAATGTTTCTAATCACTCTCAATCATCAATTGTCATGAAATAAAGCATATGGATGAAACTTATCATAAAATTTCAAGACAAATGTTTCTGATCACACTCAATAATCCATTATCATGAAATATAATTAGAGGATGAATCCTCACAAACTTGTAACTTCAATATCTTTAAATCAAGATGCAATCCTGAGCTGAAATCTACCAAGAATCCTTATTTTACTATTCCGAAGCTTTGGGGAATATTTTGGGCTAAACTACTTCTCCGATAAGACTTACTAAAAATAGTAAGTTCTGGTATTCTTAGCCTGTTGGAAACTTTTAAGGTTTTGAAACATTATTCAAGCAAATGGGTATCCAAAAACACAAATCTTGGAAAGAAATGAAAACAAAGACATCAATTTTGAATCAACATTGTTTTTGGGTGATGCAAGATTGCCCTTACACCTCTGAATGTTGCTGCACTAAGATGAAACTAAGCGTCAAATCTTAAAACAAATGCTTTTGATCATGCTAAATGGTCTATTATCATGAAATAAAGCATCTAGTTGAAACTGAGCGTAAAATTTAATAACAATTGTTTCCAATCATGCTAAATGATCCATTATCATGAAATAAAGTATCTAGATGAAAACAAGCATAAAATCTGAAAACAAATGTTTCTGGTCACACACAATGTTTCATTATCACAAAATAAAACATCTAGGCACATATAAGCGTAAAATTTTAAAACAAATGTTTCTGATCACACACAATGATTCATTATCATGAAATAAAGCATCTAGACGAAACTGAATGCAAAATTTTAAAACAAATATTTCTGATCACACTTAATGATCCAATATCATGAAATAAAGAATCTAGATGAAACTAAGAGTAAAATTTTAAAACAAATGTTTCCAATCACGTTAAATGACCCATTATTATGAAAAAAAGTATCTAGACCAAACTGAGTGTAAAATTTTGAAAAGAATGTTTTTGATCATGCTCAATCATCAATTGTCATGAAATAAAGCATATGGATGAAACTTATCATAAAATTTCAAGACAAATGTTTTCGATCACACTCCATGATCCATTATCATGAAGTACAATCAAAGGATGAATCCTCACAAACTTGAAACTTCAATATCTTGAAATCCAGATGCAACCTTGAGCTGAAATCTACCAAGAATGCTTATTTTACTATTCTGAAGCTTTGGAGAAAATTTTGGGCTCAACTGCCTCTCTGATAAGACTTACTAAAAATAGTAAGTTCTGGTATTCTTAGCCCGTTGTAAACTTTGAAGGTTCTGAATTATTATTTAAGCAAATGGGTATCCAAAAACACAAAACTTGAAAAGAAGTGAAAACAAGACATCAATTTTGAATCAACATTGTTTTTGGGTGATCCAAGATTGCCCATACACCTTTGGATGCTCCTGCACCAAGATCAAACTAAGCGTCAAATATTAAAACAAATGCTTCCGATCATGCTCAATGATCTAATATCATGAAATAAAGCATCTAGACAAAACTGATCGTAAAATTTAATAACAATTGTTTCCAATAATGAAGAATGATCCATTATCATGAAATAAAGCATCTAGATGAAAATGAGCATAAAATCTTAAAACAAATGTTTCTGATCATATACAATGTTTCATTATCACAAAATAAAGAATCTAAGCCCATCTAAGCATAAAATTTCAAAACAAATGTTTCTAATCATACGCAATGATTCGTTATCATGAAATAAAGCATCTAGATGAAACTGAGTGTAAAATTTTAAAACAAATGTTTCTGATCACACTGAATGATCCAATATCATGAAATAAAGCACCTAGATGAAACTAAATGTAAAATTTTAAAACAAATGTTTCTGATCACGTTGAATGACCCATTATTATGAAATAAAGCATCTAGATGAAAATGAGCGTAAAATTTTCAAACGAATGTTTCCGATGACGCTCAATCATCAATTATCATGAAATAAAGCATATGGATGAAACTGATCGTAATATTTCAAGACAAATGTTTCCGATCACGCTCAATGATCCATTATCATGAAATACAATCAGAGGATCAATCCTCACAAACTTGAAATTTCAATATCTTGAAATCCATATGCGATTTTGAGCTGAAATCTACCAAGAATGCTTATTTCACGATTCCAAAGTTTTGGGAAAATTTTTTAGCTCCATTTCTTCTCCGATAAGACTTACTAAAAATAGTAAGTTTTGGTATTCTTAGCATGTTGGAAACTTTGAAGTTTCAGAATCATTATTCAAGCAAATGGGTATCCAAAAACACAAATCTTGAAAAGAAGTGAAAACAAAGACATCAAAATCAACATTATTTTTGGGTGATGCAAGATTGCCCTTACACCTTTCAATCCTCTTGCACCAAGATGAAACTAATCATCAAATCTTAAAAGAAATGCTTCCTATCATGCTCAATGATCTATTATCATGAAATAAAGCATCTAGATTAAATTGAGCATAAAATTTTATAACAATTGTTTCCAATCATGCTGAATCATCCATTATCATGAAATAAGGCATCTAGATGAAACCGAGCATAAAATCTTAAAACAAATGTTTTCGATCACACACAATGTTTCATTATCATGAAATAAAGCATCTAGGTGCATCTAAGCATAAAATTTGAAAACACATGTTTCTGATCACACGCAATGATTCATTATCTTGAAATAAAGCATCTAGACGAAATTGAGTGTAAAATTTTAAAACAAATATTTCTGATCACACCGAATGATCCAATATCATGAAATAAAGTATCTAGATGAAATTGAGCATAAAATCTTAAAACAAATGTTTCTAGTCACACACAATGTTTCATTATCATGAAATAAAGCATCTAGGTGCATCTAAGCGTAAAATTTTAAAACAAATGTTTCTGATCACACACAATGATTCGTTATCATGAAATAAAGCATCTAGATGAAACTGAGTGTAACATTTAAAAAAAAATATTTTTCATCACACTGAATGATCCAATATCATGAAATAAAGCATCTAGATGAAACTGAGTGTAAAATTTTAAAACAAATGTTTCCGATCACGTTGAATGATCCATTATCATGAAATAAAGCATCTAGATGAAACTAAGAGTAAAAATTTCAAATGAATGTTTTCGATCACGTTGAATGATCCATTATCATAAAATAAAGCATCTAGACGAAACTAAATGTAAAATTTTATAACAATTATTTCCAATCGTGATGAATGATCCATTATCATGAAATAAAGCATCTACATGAAACCGAGCATAAAATCTTAAAACAAATGTTTCTGATCACACACAATGTTTCATTATCATGAAAAAAGCATCTAGGCACATCTAAGCATAAAATTTTAACACAAATATTTGTGATCACATGCAATGATTCGTTATCATGAAATAAGGCATCTAGATGAAACTGAGTGTAAAATTTTAAAAAAATGTTTCTGATCACACTGAATGATCCAATATCATGAAATAAAGCATGTAGATGAAACTGACTATAAAATTTTCAAATAAATGTTTCTGATCACATTGAATGACCTATTATCATGAAATAAAGCATCTAGATGAAACTAAGCATAAAATTTTCAAATCAATTTTTTTTATCACGCTCAATCATCAATTGTCATGAAATAAAACATATGGATGAAACTGATCATAAAATTTCAAGACAAATGTTTCTGGTCATACTCAATGGTCCATTATCATGAAATGCAATCAGAGGATGAATCCTCACAAACTTGAAACTTCAATATCTTCAATATTTTACTATTCTGAAGCTTTGGGAAAAGTTTCAGGCTCAACCTCTTCTCCGATAAGACTTACTAAAAATAATAAGTTCTGGCATTCTTAGCCCATTGGAAACTTTGAAGGTTCTGAACCATTATTCAAGCAAATGGGTATCCAAAAACACAAATCTTGAAAAGAAGTGAAAACAAAGACATCAATTTTGAATCAACATTGTTTTTGGGTGATGCAAGATTGCCCTTACACCTCTAGATGGTGCTGCACCAAGATGAAACTAGGCGTCAAATCTTAAAAGAAATCCTTCCAATCATGCTCAATGATCTATTATCATGAAATAAAGCATCTAAACGAAACTGAGCATAAAGTTTTATAACATTTGTTTCCAATCATGCTGAATGATCCATTATCATGAAATAAGGCATCTAGATGAAACTGAGGATAAAATCTTAAAACAAATGTTTCTGATCACACACAATGTTTCATTATCATGAAATAAAGCATCTAGGTGCATCTAAGCATAAAATTTTAAAACAATGTTTCTAATCAGATGCAATGATTTGTTATCATGAAATAAAGCATCTAGATGAAACTGAGTGTAAAATTTTAAAACAAATGTTTCTGATCACACTGAATGATCCAATATCATGAAATAAAGCATCTAGATGAAACTGAGAGTAAAATTTTAAAACAAATGTTTTCGATCATGTTGAATGACCCATTATCATGAAATAAAGCATCTAGACAAAAGTGAGGATAAAATTTTCAAACGAATGTTTCCGATCACGCTCAATCATCAATTGTAATGAAATAAAGCATATGGATGAAACTAATCATAAAATTTCAAGAAAAATGTTTCCAATCACACTCAATGATCCATTATCATGAAATACAATCAGAGGATGAATCCTCACAAACTTCTCTGATCAAACTTACTAAAAATAGTAAGTTCTGGTATTCTTAGCCCATTGGAAACTTTGAAGGTTTTGAATCATTATTAATGCAAACGGGTATCCAAAAACACAAATCTTGAAAAGAAATGAAAACAAAGACATCAATTTTGAATCAACATTGTTTTTGAGTGATGCAAGATTGCCCTTACACCTCTGGATGCTCTTGCAACAAGATGAAACTAAGCATCAAATCTTAAAACAAATGCTTCTAATCATGCTCAATGATCTATTATCATGAAAGCATCTAGACGAAACTGAGCGTAAAATTTTATAAAAATTGTTTCCAATCATGCTGAATGATCCATTATCATGAAATAAAGCATCTAAATGAAACCGAGCATAAAATCTTAAAACAAATATTTTCAATCACACACAATGTTTAATTATCACGAAATAAAGCATCAAGGCACATATAAGCATAAATTTTTTAAAAAATATATTTTTGATCAAACTCAATGATTCGTTATCATGAAATAAAGCATCTAAACAAAACTGAGTGTAAAATTTTGAAACAAATGTTTCTGATCACACTGAATGATCCAATATGATGAAATAAACCATCTAGATGAAACTGAGTGTAAAATTTTAAAACAAATGTTTCTGATCATGTTGAATGATCCATTATCATGAAATAAAGCATCTAAACGAAACTGAGCGTAAAATTTTCAAACAAATGTTTCCAATCATGCTCAATCATCAATTGTCATGAAATAAAGCATATGGACGAAACTAATTCTAAAATTTCAAGACAAATGTTTCCAATCACATTCAATGATCCATTATCATGAAATACGATCAGAGGATGAATCCTCACAAACTTGAAACTTTAATATTTTGAAATCCAGACGCGATCCTGAGCTGAAATCTACCAACAATGCTTATTTTACTATTCTAAAGCTTTGGGGAAAATTTCAGGCTCAACCGCTTCTCTGATAAGACTTACTAAAAATAGTAAGTTCTGGTATTCTTAGCCTATTGGAAACTTTGAAGGTTCTGAATCATTATTCAAGCAAATAGGTATCCAAAAACACAAATCTTGAAAAGAAGTGAAAATAAAGACATCAATTTTGAATCAACATTGTTTTTGGGTGATGCAAGATTGCTCTTACACCTTTGGATGCTCCTGTACCAAAATGAAACTAAGCGTCAAATCTTAAAACAAATGCTTCTGATTAGCTCAATGATCTATTATCATGAAATAAAGCATCTAGACAAAACTGAGCGTAAAATTTTATAACAATTGTTTCTAATCATGTTGAATGATCCATTATCATGGCCTGGAGCCCTAAGCACACGAGAGTTGTGGCTTAAGGGGGGGTGTTGGTGTTGGAAATAACCCACACCCGGACTGACGATGGCTTGGTCCAAGAGGGGCTAGTAGCTCAATGGTAGAGCACTCTAGCAGAAAATGGAAGATCCTAGGTTCAAGTCTTAGCTAGTCCATGTCTCAACATGGTATCAGAGCCAAGCCTAGGCTAGGAGCCCCAAGCACACAAGAGGTGTGGCTTAAGGGAGGTGTTGGTGTTGGAAATAAGCCACACCCGGACCGACGATGGGCTGGTTCAAGAGGGGCCAGTAGCTCAGTCCTAGAGCACTCCAACAGTGAATGGAAGGTCCTAGGTTCGAGTCCTAGCTAGTCCATGCATCTAGATGAAACCGAGCATAAAATCTTAAAACAAATGTTTTCGATCACACAATCTTTCATTGTCATGAAATAAAGTATCCAGTCACATCTAAGTATAAAATTCTAAAACAAATGTTTATGATCACACGCAATGATTCATTATCATGAAATAAAGCATCTAGACAAAACTGAGTAAAATTTTAAAACAAATGTTTCTGATCACACTGAATGATCTAATATCATGAAATAAAGCATCTAGATGAAACTAAGCGTAAAATTTTAAAACAAATGTTTCCATTCACATTGAATGATCCATTATCATGAAATAAAGCATCTAGATGAAACTGAGTGTAAAATTTTCAAACGAATGTTTCTGATTACGCTCAATCATCAATTGTCATGAAATAAAGCATATGGATGAAACTGATCTTAAAATTTCAAGACAAATGTTTCCAATCACACTCAATGATCCATTATCAATCCTCACAAACATAAAACTTTAATATCTTGAATTCCAGACATGATGTTGAGCTGAAACCTACCAAGAATGCTTATTTTACTATTCAGAAGCTTTGGGGAAAATTTTGGGCTCAACCGCTTCTCCAATAAGACTTACTAAAAATAGTAAGTTATGGTATTCTTAGCCGTTGGAAACGTTGAAGGTTCTGAATCATTATTCAAGCAAATGGGTATCCAAAAACACAAATCTTGAAAAGAAGTGAAAGCAAAGACATCAATTTTGAATCAACATTATTTTTGGGTGATGCAAGATTTCCCTTACACCTCTGGATGCTCCTACACCAAGATGAAACTAAGTGTCAAATCTTAAAAAAAAATGCTTCCGATCATGCTCAATGATCTATTATCATGAAAAAAAGCATCTAGACAAAACTGAGCATAAAATTTTGTAACAATTGTTTCCAATCATGCTGAATGATCCATTATCATGAAATAAAGCATCTAGATGAAACCGAGCATAAAATCTTAAAACAAATATTTTCGATCACACACAATGTTTCATTATCACGAAATAAAGCATCTAGGCACATCTAAGCATAAAATTTTAAAACAAATGTTTATGATCACACACAATGATTCATTATCATGAAATAAAGCATCTAGACAAAATTGAGTGTAAAATTTTAAAACAAATATTTCTGATCACACTAAATGATCCAATATCATGAAAAAAAGCGTCTAGATGAAACTGAGCGTAAAATTTTAAAACAAATGTTTCTGATCACATTGAATGATCCATTATCATGAAATAAAGAATCTAGATGAAACTAAGTGTAAAATTTTCAAACGAATGTTTCTGATCACACTCAATCATCAATTGTGATGAAATAAATCTTATGAATGAAACTGATCTTAAAATTTCAAGACAAATGTTTCCGATCACACTCAATGATCCATTATCATGAAATACAATCAGAGGATGAATCCTCACAAACTTAAAACTTCAATATCTTGAAATCCAGACTTGATCTTGAGCTAAAATCTACCAAGAATGCTTATTTTACTATTCTGAAGCTTTAGGGAAAATTTTGGGCTCAACCGCTTCTTCGATAACACTTACCAAAAATAGTAAGTTGTGGTATTCTTAGCCCGTTGGAAACTTTGAAGGTTCTGAATCATTATTCAAGCAAATAGGTATCCAAAAACACGAATCTTGAAAAGAAGTGAAAACAAAGACATCAATTTTGAATCAACATTGTTTTTGGGTGATGCAAGATTGCCCTTACACCTTTGGATGCTCCTACACCAAGATGAAACTAAGCGTCAAATCTTAAAACAAATGCTTCTGATCATGCTCAATGATCTATTATCATGAAATAAAGTATCTAGATGAAACTAAGAGTAAAATTTTAGAACAATTCTTTCCAATCATGCTGAATGATCCATTATCATGAAATAAAGTATCTAGATGAAACCGAGCATAAAATCATAAAACAAATGTTTCTGATCACACACAATGTTTCAGCAAGGAGATTGGGTTCTCCTATATAATTATAAGTTTAAGGAGTTCAAAGGAAAGTTACAAACTCGCTGGATGTGCCCTTATCAAATTAGGGAAGTCTATGAGAATGGAATGGTTTTACTAGCACCCATTGATGGAGGTGAAGATACATTCTTAGTAAATGGACACAAAATTCAGCTCTATACAAGGAAAACAACTAAAGAAGAATTTACCAAGGACTTGTGCTTAGTGAGAGGGGTCACAGCCTCTACCATAGGTTGAGGATATTTAAGGACAATAAAATTAAATTAAATAAAAAAAGGGTTGAAAACTAGCAAATGGAGGCCTTTCTCAAAAAAAAGAGAGAAAGATAGAAAACCAGTAAATGGTTGTCTTTCTCGACCAAGGGGATTGAAAATCGGTAAATGGCAGTTTCTTTCTTCTTGTAGGATTTCAATAAATATTCTTTGGGGCTAACCAGACACCTAGGAGCCATTAAAACACATCTTCGGAACAATCTAGGAGCACCTCTAGTGCTTCACCAATAATGATATCATCTCAAGGAATAAAAGAGGGAGGGGACCCACCTCTCTAAGTATCAAAGTGGGGACATTACATGATGAGGTCAGCATGAATCATCCCCCACTTTTAGAAAGAACAAAATGATGAAGTCAGCATACCACATCATTAACAATCAAAAAGAATATCAATTTTGCATGTACGCGTCATCCCAGTTACTCCTCCTGACGTCACTCGACAACACATCATTTTCAAATCTACCTCTTGACGTCACCTAATAATACATCATTTTCAAATCTACTCATGAAAGATTTTAGACCATGTGACATCGAAGATGTTGACACCATTCCAAGTGACACAAGGGCTATACACATACCAAGTCACACCATACCTCATCAAAGTTGCGGTGTAGCAGACAAGTACATCATGCCATCATCATGAAAAGTGATCCAGGTATTTTGCTCAAGTTATTTAATTATCACTTGTCTTGTCATTTCTATTTTTAGGTGCAGTTACTTCGACACATACCCCTGCCATTATTTCCCTTTTCAACCTATGCATACTACCTTAAATGTCACACCATCAACCTCACTCTAGAGTGTCATGTCATTCCCTGCAATATGAATGAGCCATTAATTCAAATAATTGAAGTCGATTAACCTTCCCATAATCCAAGTAGTTGCCATTAATGGATATCAAGCCCCAGTTCAAAATTTGTAGAGTTTTCCCAAACCTCAGAGGTAATCTTTAAAGTTGTACGGCCACAGTCTTCTAGAGAGCAAAGAACTATAGAGAAGGCCAAAAGAAGGTTCATTCATAAGGGGTCAAGTAAGACAAGAAGATGGGAGTGAAAAAGAAATCAAAACCTTAAAATACAATAGGACTGCTGCAAGACCAAGCTGCAATAGATATCTCAAGAAACGATGGCTAGTTGGAATTTCTAGAGAAGTTTGAGGGATTTTAGGAGGACATTGTAGATGATTTCCTGTGCCACCTAAAGAATAACCAAACCACAGTAAGATGGGTTTAAAACAATGTCTCATCCACCATTATCAGCCATATTTTAGGGCTACCAGAACAAGGTGAGAGATTCTATCATCTAAAAATCTTGTACACTAATTTGATTAAAAAATTCTTAGTAGAAGGTGAACCTGAAATCTAGTTGCATTTAAGTAAGAATGAAGTCAAGGGAATTTTTAGGACCTCACTCACACAACCATGGCAATCTCTAGCTATGTGATTAATGAAATTTTTTACATGTGATGGGTAATTCTCTCTAGTTTTAGGACCAATCATGAAGATGCTAATTTTCTTAAGGCATGGGCATGTCCACCCAGAGTTTAGCATAAACCTCCCAAACTTTATGTACTCTTCTATTGCAGCCTTGGCAGACAAGTATCAATAGGGGAGGGGTCCCATGAAACACCACGACCTCATTTTCTTGATTGTAAAACACCACTTCTTGTCCCAGGCTGATGGAGAGGCCTTATGGTAGACATTTTTAGATAACAAACCATAGGACAAGACACCAAGAAGGGCACAAGGTACAGATGAGACTTCCTCTACTCAACGAGATGAGGAAATAATGCCTTCTACTTTCTCCCAGTACACTGCAAAGGGGAAAAGAAAGAAACAAACAATGGAAGAAACACCAACTTCCACCCCTACTACTGACTAGAAAAAGAAAAGGAAAGAAGTTTTGGGAGAAGCTTCGGCTGCCACGAGCAAATGAAAGAACCTATTACAAAGCCACCCTTCCATATGACTCGCTTAACAAAATGAAAGATAACCTTAGCTGAGGAGTCTACTCCAACCAAGCAAACGAGAGGAGCTGTCATCATGGAAGAGGAAATTACATTGGCCTCTGCCTAGATTTCTGGCCACAAAAGGCAAAGGAAAGAAACAAGGAAGAGAGAAAACAAAGAGGACTTTAGGGACACCTAAGTCCAGTAGACATCACAAAGTTGAGGAAGAATCTGATGAATCAGATGAAGTCCCTCTAGTTATAAGAAGAATACAAAGAAGAGTAGTTGAGGGAACTCCTCCGCAGACACCTGCTCATCCAAGGTCTCAGACTCTAGAGCCACAACAAACTCAAGCTCTAGAGATAGCACAAAAAGAAACCCTCACCATTTCTTCAAAATTTGAAGGTAATGCACCAGCTCCAAAGACATAGGTTCCACCAGTGCTCCGAAGAAGCAAGAGAAAGAGATAGCCTACTTAGGCTAAACATGACACTTGTCTCCTAGCTGAGGTCCTCATGGGCTTCAGGACTTGCATGGAAGAGGTTGGACCTTCATCAGCCCCAACATTTGTAGAAGTAAGCTAGGAGGAAGCTCAGGGAATAGAGACTTCAGGGGATGATGAGGATGAACAAGAAGATGTAGCTGACAATGAGGGGCAAAGAGACAAAGAAAACCTTGATGAGGAAAGAATAGAAGGGAGAGAAATAGGAAGTTACTCTCACCCCTCTAATCAAGAGGATGTAGAAGTCCCAAGAGAACATCAGCTGATAGGAGAAATTGACAATCTAAAGAGACTGTTGTGGGGGAAAAAATTAATCATAAATGACCTCAAAAAGGTCATGAAGGAGAAAGAAACAAAACAAAAGCAGACAATTGAGGAGTTGCAAGTTGAACTCAAAGAGAAATAGAGGATAATTCAAGAGAAAGAGGTTGAAATCAGAGAAAAAGAAGAGGAAGCAACACAAAATATTTATGACATTGTTAAAGCCAGAGACAATAGTCTCACATTAATTGCAGTACTCATTGAAAAGACACAGAGTTAGGCTAAGCAGCTGACATGGGCCAACAACAAGATGGATGATCAAGAAGAGGCCATTCATGAGTTGACCAATCTGACTGCTACCATGGAACAAGGGACTCAAATAGACGCATTCCTAGGGGTCTTCCAATAGACATCCCTAAGCCCATGTTTCACTGGGGAAGGAGATGTCAGGAATATGAGCACTAAGACAATGCTGCAGCTGCAAAGGGTAATGATTGTCCTGTCACAAAAAGTATAGACATTAAAGGAAAAGGTCATCAAGGTGGCCACCCTCTCTGTTGAGATCATATCTTGTAGACCTCGTAGTGGTAGTTATGATTTGTTTTTGTAGGAGTGAATCCTCCATAAAAAGATATCATTAGTTTTGTCTGATTTAACTGAGGATATATAAACATAGGCAGACTTCATGGAGGTATACATGAAAAGTTCTGACAAAGATAAGGACTTCTTGTGTGAGTTGTATTTACATGGTTTCTACATCAAAGATTATACTTTCTTTATCAACTACTTTGTGGGGGAAAGCCAACCCAGGGCATTCATGTCACTAATGAGAAATCATCAGATTGGGAATGAAAGGATGGAAGCTTACATAAAGAAAGATGCAGAAACAAGCCTCTTCCTCAGGAGGGAATGTCCAAATCCCATGGGTTTTGAGATTCATTTTAGGGTAAAAATTTACTCCCCATAAGGTAGAACGAAGATTTTGCCTCTATATTAGAAACACCTATAGGATTGTGTTGTTGATTTTAGTCTCTTCATGCATTAGTTTATCTAATCAAATGCTTCCAATAGCAAAGAAAAGGTGGAATACTCTAACTATTGAGCAAAAGATGAGAGAAGTAGTGTCCCCTGCCAACCTCAAGTTATTTATGAGGAAAGCCAGAGAAGTGTCCAAACTAATAGACAAATACAAACAAGATTGGATAGGTGGACATTTCAGACCTCCTCTCATTATTAAGCCTCTGCCTATATGGGTGAAACAGATGGAAGATGCCAGATTTTAGGAATGGCTGAGACAGGTTGAGCAATTCAGGGGGAATAGCAATACAAACCACACTACTTGGTCCACATATGAAAAAGAGTTCAATTTAACCGATAGAATATTTCACCTCAATAAGTGACAGTCTATGTTAGGAGGGCTAATTGAGCCTATTTATAGAATTACCAATCAAAATTTCAGCCATACGTTCCAAAGTAACCCCTACCTATTTTGATATATGTTGTGTAACAACAAAATGGGTATCTAAAAAGGTACATTATTTGTGGTTTTCTAGTGGTTTTTGCAAGATATTCTTAAAAAACCAATTTTCCAGGGTTAATTATAGCCATTTCCAGTGTAACAGTCCATATTTGGTTGAGATGTTCCAAAGTAACCTTATTTGTGTTTTGGATATGTTGATTAAAACCTTAAAGGGTATCTAAAAATATATTTCTTTCATGGGTTTGATGTTTTCTTCAAGAATTATGGTCAAAAAATAGGCTGAGGAGACCTACTAGCATTTGAGTAGCCTATACATGAGATGGACAAGAAATTGAATGGGAAGACTTTGGTAAGGAGTTAGTTATGGTTGTGTTGGGGTCCCTAAGGTGTAAAGTGGTCTATGTTAACCTTTTGTGGTCAAAGTAGTTGAAAACCATGTTATGCCCTTGAAGAAGGAAGTTGCCTTTAAGAAGGTTGTTTGTGAAGCTTGCTCATTTGAGCCCATTGTTGAGAGATATGCCTCCATTGTGTTGAAGTGAACCTCTTGCATTGCATCACTTTTCCACCCATTTTATTTTGTTATCTTGGTAATTGCACCATAGTAGATTGATAAGATTCATTTTAATTACATTAATGAGAGATGAATTGCCAAAGGTCATGGTTTTTTATTGAAGGACTAATGTGCAAAAAACTAATGAAAATGTGAAAATAAGTCTCTCTCTTTTTGTATCTACAAGTGCAGTTGTATGGGTGAAGGCAATTTTGAATATCTCTAGAGATGGTCCTAGCAATCTTCGGAGATGACATGAAGGATACTACACCAGACTCCAACGTTTTCTTAATATGTTGGAAGTATTTTCAAGCATGGGAGCCAAGGGTTGATCATCTCCAGAGCCATATAGGAGTTAGGACTGCATCTCCAAAGTTCCTGGTGATAGCACACGTCTCCGGAGCTCCTTAGCAACAATGCAGAGTCTCAGGCGCCCACTATCAGTCTACACCTTTGGAGGCAACTGGAGTGCTCTGGAGGTTACTCAGCCAACACCAGAATGATCAGGCAAAGAATCTAGTTGACTGCTAGGGGTCTAATTTCTCTTTTATTGATTTTGCATGAGTTCCTAAAGACTTATTAAATACTTATATTTTAGGGCCTCACTGCCTAGTTGTTATTCAAGTTAAGACTGGATTTAGTGGGACTGCTGTACCACTAAAATCTATTTTAGTTGCATGATTTTACTTTGTAGTTAAACAGTTGTTAAAATAAGAGATTAATGATATCTCATAGATAAACTAATAGTGAGAATAGATTGATATCTCATTTCTTGATTTGATATATATAAAAGGTAGAAGCAGAAAACAAACACAGATGATTTGCTATTAGGTTTTTGTAATCTCCATTTTCTAGATTGGACATATTTTTCTGAATACAAGCATGCGGATGAAATTAGACTAAAGAAAGACTGTATTATCATATTTCTATACTAAATTTTTGCCTTAGTCTTTAGTCCTGAGGGTGAGGAGCAAGGGCCCACTCCCGCCATCAAAACAGGAGGCTAATATTTGTTTCTTTCGTTGTCTTCTTTCAAATTCTATTAGGGAGATAGTTTAATGCTTTCACAAAGAATATATTTATTTCTGTTTATATAGTTGTTTTCAGTAAATGCATATTTTCAATTTTTAGCTTTGTTTTCAATATTTTTAGAACTTCATTTCACAACAAACAAATTAGCAGTATTAATCTTTGAAGCAAATAGATTAGTAGAAGTAGTTAGTGGACTGGTAACCATGGAACCCCTTATTGTAGATAGCCTAGGACACAGCCCTAGATTTGACACATGAAAATATGATTCAATGCCAAGGACCAATTACCCTTGTCACCCATGAACCACCTCATAGTAGAATCTTTCAGGGTTGATGGGAAAAGTTTGAGTTTTTGATTATTTGATCCGTAGTCATAGGTTTAGCATACAACATTAAACTCAAACAGAAACTAATATGGATCCTCAGAAGCAAGAACCCTAAAATTTGGTAAGTGTGAGGATGAAATGTTCTTCATAGGGGCATTATTTCCACAAGCAAGGACAATACGGTATGAGAAGGTCCTAGAAGATTGATTATCTTCTTCATCATGATTATCATCCATGTCTGGTGTTTCTTCTCTTGGAGATTGAGTGTGGGGTTTTGAGGAAGTGGATTCTAGTAAAGGATTTGCTTGGTTTCTTTCATGCAGTTCTTGGATATACTTAGAGGGTGAAGGACTTTGAGGATTTGAGGAAATGTCAAGTTGGGGTGTTTTTTCCAAGATAGGTTTTAAGTTTTCCTCTTCAACGAGATCTTGTGCCACCCTATTGCTTTCTCCTTTAGTTTGCTATTGGGGTGTTCATTTTATGTATCTACCCTTCGAATTCCTAGGTCTAACCATACAGATTCAATTTAACCTAAAAAGGACTGCTAAGTTTTCCTTATTAACACATACATCCTCGGCAATGGCGCCAAAAATGACAAGGGTCATTGGACCTTGGCATTTAATCATATTTTTCATGTGTCAAATATAGGGTTGTGTCCTAGGCTGTCTACAATAAGGGATCCCATAGTTACCAGTCCATTGACTATTCCTATTGATCTAGATGTTTCAAAGATTGATATTGCTAATTTATTTGTTGAGAAGGGAAACTCTGAAAACACTCAAACAATGCTAGAAAATAGTAAAGTGGTGAAATTGAACTATTCTAATCCACACCATTTAAAAATATGCATTTACTAGAAATAATTATCAAATAGAAATGAATTCATCTTATGAAAGCAGTAAATTATCTTCCTAATAAAATCTAAAGCAAGACAATGAAGCAAAGAGATACTAGCCTCATTTCTTGATGGTGGGAGTGGGCCCTTGCTCCTCGCCTTTAGGACTAAAGGCTAAAGTAAGAACTTAGTACAGAAATATAATAACATAGTCTTTCTTCAATCTAATTCCATCAGTATGCATGTATTCAAAAATATGTGTAATTCTGAAAAATGGAGATTACAATAATCTAATAGCAATAATTTGTCTCTATTTTTGCTACTCCTACTTTAACATTTATCAAATCAAGTGATGAGATATCTATCTATTCTAACTATCAGTTTATCTATGAGATATCATCAATCTCTTATTTTAACAACTATTTAACTGTAGAGTAAAATCATGCAAACTAAAATTAATTATAGTTGTACAGAAGTCCGACTAAATCCAGAGTCTTAACTTAAATAACAACTGGGTAGCAAGGACCTGAAATGTAGGTCTTTATCAAGTCTTCCAAAACTCATGTAAAATCAATAAAAGAGGAATTGGACCCCTAGTAGTCACTAGAGTCTTCACCAGATCATTCTAGTGCTAGCTGAGTAAACTCTGGAGCACTCCAGTTGCCTCTGGAGATGTAGACTTATAGCAGCGCTAGAGACCCTGCATTGTCGCTAGGAGCTCCAAAGATATATGATGTCACCAAGAGCTTTGAAGATGCACCCATGACTCCTTTTGGGCTCCAGAGATGATCCACCCTTGTCTCCTCCACTTCAAGATACCTCCAACACATTGGGAAAACGTTGGCATCTAGTGTAGTGTCCTTCATGTTAGCTCCAAAGAATATTAGGACCATCTTTGGAGATGCTCAAAATTGTCTTTTCTCGTACAACTGCACCTGTAGATGCAAAAAGAGAGACTTTCTGCATATTTTCATTAATTTTCTGCACATTAGTCCTTCAATCAAAAATCACAAACTTCAGCAATTCATCTCTCATTAATGTAATTAAAATGAGTCTTTTCATGCTCTATGGTGCAATTACCAAGACAACAAAATGAAAGGATGGAAAAAGGGAGGTAAAAAGGTGTATTGTTCTGGGTGCTACCTGGCACTCATTCGTAACTTCACCAAGAAGACATTTTCAATTTTCTTTTAAAATTTAGGTAGTATAACTTCCTAGGATCATAACTTTTGATCCGACCATTGGATTTTCAATTATTATATATCATTGGAGAGCCCTCAAAAAGATGCTTTGCCACAAAATGGCCCTTTATGGTATTTTCATTTTCAGCCAATTTTGAAAAATGTAACTCCCACAAAAAATACATTTTCAAATTTTTTTTAAAATTTCGGTAGTACAACTTCCCGAAATCATAACTTTTGATTTTACTGTTGGATTTCCAATTATTATATATCATTGGAAAGCTCTCGAAAAGTTGCTTGGATGTGTAACCACCCAGAAGATTTTAGAAAATAAAACTCCCACCAAGAAGACATTTTCAATTTTTTTTCAATTTCAGTTGTACAACATCTTGGGATCATAACTTTTGATCCAACCATTAGATTTTTAATTATTATATATCGTTGGAAAGCTCTCGAAAAGACACTTGGCCACAAAAATGGCCCTTTAAGGTACATTTTGATTTTCAGCCAATTTTAGAAAACATAACTCCCACCAAGAAGACATTTTCATTTTTTTTCAATTTTGATAGTACAAGTTCCCGATATCATAACTTTCAATCTGATAGTTGGAGTTTCAATTATTATATATCGTTAGAAAGCTCTCGAAAAGACGCTAGGCCAAAAAATGGCCCTTTAAGGTACATTTTGATTTTCAGTCAATTTTAGAAAACGTAACTCTCACCAAGTAGACATTTTCAATTTTTTTAAAATTTCGGTAGTACAACTTCTCGGGATCATAACTTTTGATCCAATCATTGGATTTTCAATTATTATATATTGTTAGAAAGCTCTCAAAAATATGCTTGGCCAAAAAATGGCCCATTCGGGTTCATTTTGATATTTAGCCAATTTTGGAAAATGTAACTCCCACCAAGAAGATATTTTTAAATTTGTTTTTAAAATTTTGGTAGCACAACTTCCCGAGATCATAACTTTTGATCTGACTGTTGGATTTCCAATTATTATATATCGTTGGAGAGCACTCAAAAAGATGCTTGGATTTGTAACTGCACAAAAGATTTTGGAAAACATAATGCCCACCAAGAAGACATTTTCATTTTTTTAAACAAATTTTGGTAGTACAACTTCTTGGGATCATAACCTTTGATCCGACCGTTGGTTATTCAATTATTATATATCATTGGAAAGTTGTCGAAAAGACACTTGGTCACAGAATGGCTCTTTAAGGTACATTTTGATTTTTAACCAATTTTGAAAAACGTAACTTTCACCAAGAAGACATTTTCAATTTTTTTTTAATTTTGAAAGTACAAATTCCTAGGATCATAACTTTTGATCCGACCGTTGGATTTTCAATTATTATATATCATTGGAAAGCTCTCGAAAAGACACTTGGCCATAAAATGACTCTTTAGGTTAAATTTTGATTTTCAGCCAATTTCAGAAAATATAACTCCCACAAAGAAGATAATGGAAGGATTCCCATAATCCTCTGTAAGAACTCTAGATTTCGGTCCAGGTCTTCAAGCCACTCCTCCAACTCATCGGTGTCCACTGAAAACACTAACGGGAGCCTCTATATCTCCTTCCCTCCTTGCCCCTTCCTCTTGTAATACTGGTGAAAGATTCTTGAGTTCTCTTTATTTTTCTATCTAGTGGATTAAAGGTGCAAAAGTTTAAAAGATTATAGACCACTGATTCACCCCCCTCTCAATGGTCCTGTACTCCAACAAGTGGTATCAGAGCATAGGTTACCTTTAGAAGTCTAATAGGCTTGGGTATGTCCTTATACTGGAGTACTATGGGAAAGTGTAGAAGAAATAGAGGAAGAAAATATGCCAAGCAAAAGGTTGTAAAACAAACCCCAGTCAAGTCAAGTAATGAGTTGTTACATGAGTCACCCTTGAATGTTGATACAAAGTGTGATAAAGAGAATGGTACAACTTACCGAGATCATAACTTTTGATCCGACTGTTGGATTTTCAATTATTATATATCATTGGAAAGCTCTTGAAAAGATGCTTGGCCACAAAATGGCCCTTTAAGGTACATTTTGATTTTCATGCAATTTTGGAAAACGTAACTCCCACAAAGAAGACATCTATATTTTTTTAAAAATTTCGATAGTACAAATTTCCAAGATCATAAATTTTGGTCCGACCGTTAGATTTTCAATTATTATATATCGTTGGAAACCTTTCAAAAAGATGCTTGACCAAAAAATGACCCTTTAGGGTACATTTTGATTTTCAACCAATTTTGGAAAACGTAACTCCCACCAAGAAGATATTTTTTATTTTTTTAAAATTTTGATAGTACAACTTCCCTGGATCATAACTTTTATTCCAACTATTGGATTTCCAATTATTATTTTTCATTGGAAAGCTCTCAAAAATATTCTTGGATGCTTAACCACTGAGAACATTTTAAAAACATAACTCCTGGCAAGAAGACATTTTTAGTTTTTTTAAATTTTGGTAGTACAACTTATTGGGATCATAACTTTTATTCCGACCATTGGATTTTCGTTTATTATATATCGTTGGAAAGCTCCCGAAAAGACTCTTGGTCACATAATGGCCCTTTAAAGTACATTTTGATTTTCAACCAATTTTGGAAAATGTAACTTCCACCAAGAAGACATTTTCAATTTCTTTTTAAATTTCGGTAGTACAACTTCCCGAGATCATAACTTTTGATCCAACCATTGGATTTTCAATGATTATATCATTGGAAAGATCTCAAAAAGATGCTTGGCTACGAAATGGCCCTTTAGGGTACATTTTTATTTTCAACCAATTTGGAAAATGTAACTCTCACCAAGAAGACATTTTCAATTTTTTTAAAATTTTGGTAGTACAACTTCCCGGGATCATAACTTTTGATCTGACCGTTGGGTTTTCAATTATTATATATCGTTGGAAAGCACTCAAAAAGATGCTTGGCCACAAAATGACCCTTTTAGGTACATTTTGATTTTCAGCCAATTTTGGAAATCTTAACTTCCACCAAGAAGACATTTTCAATTTTTTTTTCAAAATTTCAGTAGTACAACTTCTCAGAATCATAACTTTTGATCTAATCATTGGATTTTCAATTAATATATATTGTTGAAAGCTCTCGAAAAGTCACTTGGCCACAAAATATCCCTTTACTGTATATTTTAATTTTCAGCCAATTTTGGAAAACGTAACTCTAATCAAGAAGGCATTTTCAGTTTTTTTAAAAAATTCGGTAGTACAACTTCCCAAGATCATAACTTTTGATCCGACCATTGGATTTTCAATTATTTTATATCGTTGGAAATTAGTTGAAAAGATGCTTGGCCAACAAATGGCCTTTTTAGGTACATTTTGATTTTCAGCTAATTCTAGAAAACTTAACTTCCACCAAGAAGACAATTTCAATTTTTTATTAAATTTCAGTAGGACAACTTCCCAGGATCATAACTTTTGATCTGATCATTGGATTTTCAATTATTATATATTGTTGGAAAGATCTCGAAAAGACACTTGGCGACAAAATGGCCCTTTAGGGTACATTTTGATTTTGAGCCAAATTTGGAAAACTTAACTTCCACCAAGAAGACATTTTCAATTTTTTTTAAATTTTTAGTAGTACAACTTCACGGGATCATAACTTTTGATCTTATCGTTGGATTTTCAGTTATTATATATTGTTGGAAGGCTCTCGAAAAGACACTCGGCCACAAAATGGCCCTTTAGGGTACATTTTGATTTTGAGCCAATTTTGAAAAACTTAACTTCCACCAAGAAGACATTTTCATTTTTTAAAAATTTTTAGTAGTACAACTTCCTGGGATCATAACTTTTGATTTGATCGTTGGATTTTCAATTATTATATATCATTGGAAAGCTCTCGAAAAGATGATTGGACACTTAATGGCCCTTTAAGGTACATTTTGATTTTCAGCCAATTTTAGAAAATGTAACTTCCATCAAAAAGACATTTTCAATTTTATTTTGAAATTTCTGTAATACAACTTCCCAAGATCATAACTTTTGATCCAACCTTTAGATTTTTAGTGATTATATATTGTTGGAAAGATCTCAAAAAGATGATTAGCAAAAAAATGGATCTTTAGGGTACATTTTGATTTCTAGCCAATTTTGGAAAACGTAACTTCCACCAAGAAGGTATTTTCAATTTTTTAAAAAACATTCAGTAGTACTTCCCAGGATCATAGCTTTTGATCCGACCGTTAGATTTTCAATCATTATATATCATTGGAAAGAACTCGAAAAGACACTTGGCCACAAAATGGAACTTTTAGGTACATTTGGATTTTCAGCTAATTTTGGAAAACTTAACTTCCACCAAGAAGACATTTTCAATTTTTAAAAAAATTTCAGTAGTACAACTTCCCTAGATCATAACTTTTGATCCGACCACTGGATTTTCAATTATTATATATCGTTGGAAAGCTCTCAAAAAGATGTTTGGCTAAAAAATGATTTTTTAAGGTACATTTTGATTTTCATCCAATTTTGAAAAATGTAACTCCCACGAAGAAGACATTTTCAATTTTTTTTTCAAAATTTCAGTAGTACTTCTTGGGATCATAACTTTTGATCCGACTATTGCATTTTCAATTATTATATATCATTTTAAAGCTCTCAAAAATATGCTTAGCCAAAAAATGACCATTTAAGGTACATTTTAATTTTCAGCCGATTTTGGAAAATGTAACTCCCATGAAGAAGACATTTTCAATTTTTTACAAAATTTTAGTAGTACAAATTCCCTGTATCATAACTTTTGATCTGACTGTTGGATTTTCAATTATTATATATCGTTGAAAAGCTCTTGAAAAGATGTTTGGCCACAAAATGAATGTTTAGGGTACATTTTGATTTTTATCCAATTTTGGAAAACATAACTCCCACCAACAAGATATTTTCATTTTTTTTTTTTAAACTGGATCGTAACATTTGATCTAACTGTTGGATTTCCAATCTTTATATATCATTGGAAAACTCTCAAAAATATGCTTGGAGGTGTAACCACCCAAAATATTTTGGAAAACATAACTCCCACCAAGAAAACATTTTCAAATATTTTTAAAATTTCGGTTAGACAATTTCTTGGGATCATAACTTTTGATCTGACTGTTGGATTTTCAATTATTATATATCGTTGAAAAGCTCTCGAAAAGATGCTTGGCAAAAAAATGGACCTTGAAGGTACACTTTGATTTTTAGACAATCTTGGAAAACATAACTTCCACCAAGAAGACATTTTATTTTTTTTTAAAAAGTTAGGTGGTACAACTTCTCAGGATCATAACTTTTGATCCGACTGTTGGATTTTCAATTACTATATCATTGGAAAGCTCTAAAAAAGACTCTTGACCAAAAATGCCCCTTTAGGGTGCATTTTAATTTTCAAGCAATTTTGAAAAATGTAACTCCCACTAAGAAGACATTTTCAATTTTTTTAAAAATTTCGGGAGAACAACTTCCCAGGATCATAACTTTTGATCCGACTGTTGCATTTCCAATAATTATATATCATTGGAAAACTCTCAAAAACACACTTGGATGCATAACTGCCTAGAAGATTTTAAAAAATGTAACTCCCACCAAGAAGACATTTTTAATTTTTTTAAAAAAATTGATAGTACAATTCTAGGAATCATAACTTTTGATTCAACCATTAGATTTTCAATTATTATATATCATTGGAAAGCACTCGAAATGATGCTTGGCCACAAAATAACCCTTTAAGGTACATTTTGATTTTCAGCCAAATTTGGAAAATGTAACTTCCACCAAGAAGGCATTTTCAATTTTTTTAAAATTTCGGTAGTACAACTTCCTAGGATCATAACTTTTGATCTGACAGTTGGATTTTCAATTACTATATATCATTGGAAGGCTCTAGAAAAGATGCTTGGCCACAAAATGGCCCTTTACAGTACATTTTGATTTTTAGCCAATTTTGGAAAACGTAACTCCCACCAAGAAGACATTTTTTTTTATAATTTCGGTAGTACAAATTTACAGGATCATAACTTTTGATCTGACCATTAGATTTTCAATTATTATATATGTTGGAAACCTCTTGAAAAGATGCTTTGATGCGCAACCACCTAGAAGATTTTGGAAAATGTAAGTCCCACCAAGAAGACATTTTGTAAATTTTGGTAATACAACTTCTTGGGATCATAACTTTTGATCCGACTGTTGGAATTTCAATTATTATATATCGTTTGAAAGATCTCGGAAAGACGCTTGGCCACAAGATGGCCCTTTAAGGTAAATTTTGATTTTCAACCAATCTTGGAAAATGTAACTCCCACCAAGAAGACATTTTCAATTTTTAAAAAAAATTTATGTAATACAACTTCCCGAGATCATAATTTATGATCTGACCGTTGGATTTAAATTATAATATATCATTGGAAAGCTCTCGAAAAGATGCTTGGCCACAAATTAACCCTTTAGGGTACATTTGGATTTTTAGCCAATTTTGAAAAAACTCCCACTAAAAAGACATTTTCAATTTTTTTAAAATTTCGGTAGTACAACTTTACGGGATCATAACTTTTGATCCGACCATTGGATTTCCAATTATTAAATATCATTGGAAAGCTCTTGAAAGGACGCTTGGATGCATAATTGCTCAGAAGATTTTGGAAAATGTAACTCCCACCAAGAAGACATTTTTAATTTAAAAAAAAAATCGATAATACAACTTCCAGGGATCATAACTTTTGATCCAACCATTGGATTTTCAATTATTATATATCATTGGAAAGCACTCGAAATGCTGCTTGGCCACAAAATTGCCCTTTAAGGTACATTTTGATTTTCAGCCAATTTTAGGGTATGTGCATGATCATGATGGGCCAAACTATACCTCTAAGTGACAATGAAAATACAAAAAATCAGATTTAATCAAGTTCATGTGAAAATTTGAATGGATTATCTACACAATTTGAAAAAGATGTAAGATCAAAATTTGTAGAGAATTGAATCTAGTTTATGAGGTACTATTTAAAAAAAAAAAACTAAATTTACTTAGTGAAAAATGAATATTTCAATGAACAACTATTAAAATGTTTAGAAAAAAATAAAAAGTGGGTGTCTATCCAGCCAACCTAACTATGAGCAAAAAAAATATTTTTTTTTGAAACTTTCAAAATAAGTAAAGGACTCATGCCCAGATGTGACGCATATTTTTTTCAAAATTTTTTCCAATAAAATAATTAGTTATGATTCTTTTACTATGACTTTTTTTAAAAACTAAAGAGTAATTGTCCAGCCAACCTAAATCGATAAAAAAAAAATTAGAATTCAAAAAAAATTTAACCTATAGCCAACGGAGCATAGAGTGTGACACATCTTTTAGATTTAAAAAAGGTGAAACGGTTTGAAAGTTATTGATGTTTTTCATTCAGTGTATCCATCAGGATTTTGGACACACACTATATAGAACATTATTAATAATTATTTAATAAAATGATAATCAAGAAAATCTTATATTTTTAGAAAGCTAACAATTTCCTCTATAAACCCTTTTCGTTTTATCAAATTTTCATAAAAAAAAGTCGTCAACATGAAGGGTGAAGTTCGAAGAAGAGAGTGAAACCAGTAAACACGTTAGAATTCAAGGAAAGTCAACTATGAAAGTCCCAAGCCTAAATACAAGGCAAAACTGAAGTAAAATGGATATCCATTACTAATAGATATCCGTTAATAATGGATATCCATTTTGTGGAGTGGGCAAATAATTTTCAAGGTTCCAAAAATGGATAATTGTTTTACAAAATGGATATCCATTTTCCAAAAACGGATATCTGTTTTCCAGAAATGGATATCCGTTTTCCAGAAACGGATATCCATTTTGCAAAATGGATATCCATTTCCCAGAAATGGATATGTAGCGCCCCTCCATTCTCACCTTGGATGTGCAGGTAGTTTGGCTAAGGAACCTGATGATGAGGATGGAACAAGAGCTTCTGTTAATACTTTTGGGAGCATGATGCATATTGTTATTATGCAGAGATTTATTTGGATAAGGTGATGTAGTAGTATGTTGTTAGGACAGGTGGAAAGGGTGGCATCATACCATTGGACATATGGGTGACATACGAGTATGAGATATGATTGCTAGAGTCCCTTCCCTAGTGCTTTGGCTATTATGTACATGTGCTCTAACTTGTATGTTTGAGTGAACAGGTACCAGACATCGACTCCACCTGAATTGGCAGGTTTGAGCGTGCCTTGCACCCAATGGAAGTAGTTGATCGGAGATAGCACTTGGTCCCCCACCCTAACCATCATCCTTGAAGAGGATGAGTACCTAGTTTGATACCTTGTCAAGTACTATCAGTGGCCAGTCAGTGTTGCTTGAAGTTTTGCCTTCTGACCCTAGTTAGTGGTTAGGTAATTGATTTGGCTTTTGGTTTAATTTGTCTGATAATATGCCTTGGTTATCTTATGCATTAAAATGGATTGATAAATAATATATATAATCCTAGTTGATAATAAAATAAAATTATAGTGTAATATTATAATTAAGAAATAATAATAAAATAGTAAATAAATAGAATATTATAAAGTTGGTTATATAATTAATTATAATATGTGAGTGAGTGTGGGTAAATGGTTTTACCCGTTTGTGTAAAATTATTTATTGTGTGTATGTTTAAATTATGTTGGTTGCATATATTTTATTTATTTTTAATAAGGGTTAGTAGGTAGTTAGTTGGGGTAGTTGTAAATTTATTTTGTATGGGAGTGGGAAAAATAACTTCCCTCCCTTCATTATTTATTAAATGGGGAGGGGGAATTTTCACCTAGAGAATTTGGGGGCTTTTTAATCTTTTTGGAAATTACTTTATTGGGAACACTGTGCATTATAAATTTCAATGGAGTTTTTTTAAGAGGTGGCTGCAATATTTTAGACCCGAAGAACAGAAGTTAATTGAATGGTAAGTGCATTATATTTTATAGATTTTGTCACCAATTTTTACTTATGTTTTCTACACGATGAAATTTAAATTATTATCTTTTCATTGTTGTTTATAATTATATTTTGTTAGGGTTTAATATAGTGCTATAAGATAATATTTTATACTATCTTTTAAATTTACATCACTCTATTTTATTTACAAGTGTGGTACAATATTTTATATTTTATAAAGGTTATTTCCAACACTACATTTTATTTACCGTAAAGCTAGTATAAAATATACTATTAGGGTAAAATATACTATTCTATTAGGGTTTATTTCCAGCACTATATTGTTATGTCCCTATATTAAAGCCTTGTTTAAATTGAAGATTTAAACAATATATTTAATTACACATAAATATTAATAATTAAATATTAATAAGTTATATAATATATTATCATATTACATGAATATAAATATCAAATGTTATTATTATTATACTCATAAGATATTAATAGATATAAATATTATTATAATATATATTATTAATAGGAATTAATTAATTAAATAATATATATATTAGATATTAATATTATGTATGTGACTCTTTGAAGAGTCACCATTCTTCGTAAGAGGCATAATGGAACATATATAATATAAATAGCAGCAGCAAAGAAGGAAAGGGGATCAGATTTGGGGATATAAGAAAATAAGGAAGTCTAAAGTAAGCGAACATAAGTCTTTAAATATGAAAGTCTGAAAGTATGGAATAACAGTAGCTTGCATTTAATTTAAGAGGAAGTATTATAAATATATGGGAAATAAATAAAAAAAGGAATATCGGCATTATAAATAAATATAATTAAATCCGCATTATATTTATATATTTAAATCTGCATTATATTTATATATATATATATATATATATATTTCTGAGTCATAAGTAGGAAAGATATCATAAATACATATAGGGAGGAATTATTCAAGTAAAAATATATATATATATATATATATATATATATATATATATATATATATATATATATATATATATATATATACAATAATATTAATAGCATATATAATAATATAATATAGAGATATTATTAATATTATAACAAATACTATAATATATAAATATTAAAGAATAGGCGAAAGAGAATAGAATCCAGTGAGTAGATTCAACAAGGCAAGCAGCATAAAGAGGTACGTGCACTTTCCCTTATTAATAGGTTAGGTAATATAAATGTTGTAGATGAATAATATGAATATAAATAAATGAATACTGCTTATATCAGCATAATAATAATTGGAATATATTACCATCATTGATGTATATACATTCATTATTTATAAGTATGCATACAGAATAGGTATAATAATATGAGAATAAATAGGAGTGTAGAAATAAGGTAAATCTGCTTACATATATGAAAATGGATATAAACATGAATATGAAAGTGAATATAAAAATTATTATGAATATGAAAATGGGATTATGAGATCATAAGCATAAGGACATAAGTATGAAAGGATTTTTAACTGTGTACTTATCAATTAAATCAAACTTTTAGTGATGAATAAATATATTGGTTAGTGGATTGATTACTTCTTATAGATAAGTCATTGAGAGTTGGGGACATTTAAAATAAATAAATAAATTACATTATGTCTAATTATAAACTTTGTTAGGAATAAGTAGTTATAACATTTCTTATACCATTTAAACAGTGTTTTGTTTATTTTGATTTCTCATTAAATGTTCATGAGATTCAATTAGGATTAAATGGAAAGGTTATATTCTTTACGTAGAATAAATTATTTATAGATGACAACTGAAATGTATTCTTCTAGCTAGAATTTACAATATACCAGTTGCAGAGAAATTAAAACCATGGTAAAAACATACAACTCTAGAGACTTAAGTTCCAAATTAAGGCTTAGTTGATGTTTTAATTGAGTAGAGTCATGTATAGGTAAGAATAGTAAGTGGTTAATCTTAATTAGATTTTAATTAATTATGAATTATCTTTTTATATGCTATCTTTGAATAAAGAGAGAAAGAGTTATCATAGAAGGATCTCATGTTTAGAATATAGGATTTTCTTAATTTTCTGTTATAATAAAAGTTGGCTCTTTGTGTTAAGTGAGAATAGATTATTGTGAAATAACTACATATAGGTAATTGTCTTTTATGTTTACTATCTACTTACACTGTGCATAGAATTATGAAATTGGTCTATTCTAAAATTGAGATTGGATAATAACCAAGTTACAATCTTATATTGATAACTTTGTTATGATAAATTCTCTATAGTAACCAATGTATCTAGACTATTGGATTAAATGTTCATGCTTTTGTCATAGTGGGATGTAAGTTCTGTGTCATTGGGAAGTTGGATTGTAGAGGCTAAGAAGGGTGTAGTTGTGTGTATGGTCCTTGTGATATGTAACCCTAAAATGTTGTCTCTTAATTTGACATGAACTCATTTAATTGTGATGAACATTCAAAGATGATTAATGCCTTGTTTGGTGTATGGATTATGTGGTTATGATGGTTGTGCAAGATGGTCAATGCCTTGCCCAGTGTAGGGTTTACTAGTTGCAAAGTAGGGGGAGTGGCTCTCAATGGGGGCCGGAACCCATAGTGGTGTCCAGGACAACCCATTGAAGGGTTTCTTAATCCAGTGATAACATTAATAATGAAATAGGGGAATGGGTAGAATTCACATTAATCAAGATAATGTATGCCTCACTCGTGGCTCAAATGCTCATTTAGGCTTGAGATGAGATGAGAAGGCTTGGAATGGTAAGATCAACTACCTTGTCCCCATGAAAGGTACATTGATTCTGCATGAGTTTGTATGGGGACCGGGGATCAGGAGAGGCTGCCAAGACAACCCAAAGATGGGAGTCGAGGCCTAGTGAAGTCCACCAGGACAACCCATATCAATCCATGTGATGACACTCCTCCCTATTGCAGTCTAGCACTCCCTAGTTGTATTTCCTCCCTCAATTGCGTAAGTGCCTCTGGAAGTGTAGTTAAGTATGTCAGTGATGTTAATTGTGGATAGTTTGATAATTGGTGTCATGTATAACCCTACTACTTGTGTTAGTCTATTGTTCTCCTTACTATCTGTGAGTGTGGGATCTTGTGTTATCTCCTAGCTCGGGGGGTGGACCTTAGGGTTCCACATGGTCGGGTGGAAGAGCTTTTATTTCCATTGGTTTTTCCCTTGCCGATGTTCGTGGGTGAAGAGGATGTATCTTGTGTATTAGATATCAGATCTTGTACCGGTTTGAGGAAGATGATTATGCATACTCATGGTCTAGCCTTGTGTGACAATTGATTCATAATGTATGTATTCAGAAAGGTGATAATGTAATCAATGTAATGAATTACTCATGTGTATAGGAATTTGTACATTCACATGTAATCTTGATCATGTCAATTATCCATCTGATGTTATGATATGGAGATGTATATGTTTATTCATTTAATGCTATAGATTTAGAATGATCTACTAATGTTAGTTAATAATGTATGTTGAATCATGTTAATTGATTTGGCAAGTAATGCAACCATAAAATCTTAGAGGACAAGTCGTTAGTTCAAATGATGTGTATAGATGTGTTAACATTACTTTGTTATCTTATTCATAAAAAAAAAAAAAATTATCCTGCTTTGCATAGCATAGATATGTTGTTCTCTAAGGTGTTCATGGCGGGGCATTACATCTGGTATCAGAGCCAAGTTGCAGTATTGGGATCTCTGGTTAATGTTGTTGCCCATGTCTAGTTATAGTAACTTCTCTTATGCATGTGCAGGTTCAGATTAATTAGCTAAGTTGGCAGGTGAATTTCTTTTGTTTGACTAAAGGTGCATTAGGATATGATGTTATTTTGTGTAGCTAGGTATTTAATCTATGTATTTGGAAGTAAATGTATGTGATTAAGTTTTGTATTACATAATGTGATATGTTTTAGTGGAAAGGGCTATTTTTGTGGAATAAACTGCTAGTGCATAGAACTAGGTATCTTCTTTGGAAAATTATGATGACTATATTTGGTGTTTGAAAATCTTGTTTGCTAGGTGTAGCTGAAAACCCATGAGGTAATGTCCTTCTCTTTTCTTACTATTGTATAAATAGAAAAGATTTATGCATTAGATGTCTTGCATGTTGAAAATATGTGAATCCTTTGGTTTTGTGAGAATTCAAATAGCTTGTGATGAAGTAAGAGTTGTTGTGTTTAGGAAAGACCTACATGAAGTGGTAAGAGTTAAGTAGAGGATCATTATTGTTATTTTGTGAATATGGAACTTGTGTATAATTTGTTAAGTGGAATTGTTAAGTAATCGTGATGATCATGACAGTGACTTTTAGCATTAGGTGGTATATGGAAAAGATGATTTAAAAAAAACGGGGGTTATGGATAATATGAAATGATATGATCTTATAAAGGGAATCACAGTGGTTATGGAAATAAATGTACTTTTGGTATGTGATCCTTGGTAGTAATGAAAATTGTGTATGTAAATGCAAATCTTCCCCCTGTAAATGTGAGGAACAAGTAACTATGCATTGGTTGAGTGTTGTGAATACCTCGTACATGCTTTGTGTGCCCATAAGATGGTGATACTGGGTACCCATCCATTGGGAATGAGTCTATTTTGGTGTGGGTTTAACCATACCATAATGTGTGTTTGTATGTTTGTTACCTGATTGAGGGCCAACCCTTGTGTGGTTGAAAATATATATATAAAAGAGTAGCCAAAAGTTAGATTCATAGATTCTCTTCTTTTGGTTCTCTAGTCCCTCATTCTGTGAAGGGGTAGTAGCAGCCACAAAGTTCCTTGGGCGGAGTGAACAGCGTACGCTTATGACGGCGCAGAGTGGTCCCTCACTCAACCGATCCTAAGGAAACGTACTCACTACTTCCCCTTATGATGGATCAGGGTACTTAATTCATATGTGTTAGCCTAAACCCCACAGTTTCTAAGCATTTGGATGGTATTTCTTGGATGATCATTTACCTTGTCTTCACGAAAGGTATGATATGCCACATGAGTTATCAGTTGGGGGCCAGGGTCTAGGACCTGCATGGACAACCCAACTGGAACTATGTGATGACATGAGTCGTCACTTGGGGGCCGGGGTCTAGGACCTGCGTGGGTAACCCAAGTGAGACTATGTGCCCCATGTATATTTTGAGGTCTAGCATGTGGAGGGAGATTTGTTACCCATGCTGAGATGATTCCATATCTTCACATGTTTCGACATGATAGGTACGATGCCACACCCCCACTAATGTTCCGACATAGTGCTGGTGATGATGCCGTGTTGCTGTTGGTAGCGAGCTAGGCTCGAGGATAGGATGCCACATGCATAGACACGTGAAGGTGCACTATGAGATTGTGTTATAGCCTACTTGTGTGATGAGCTTAATGGGGCCTCGCACACTTGTAGAGATCTGATACTCATGTTTGCTTTCGACAGTGTTGGGTCGGTTAACATATGAGTAGGTCCTAGCCATGTATACCTCTGGCTACGGCGAGTACCTGCGTGTGCCTTCTCCACGAGGTATCGCTATGCGGGGTGTGTTCTGCGCGTGCCTACTTCCGCGGAGCCACAGACACACTGCCATGCGGCATACAGCTAGTACGTGCCTTCTTCGGCTGGCGTATGACCATGCTGCGCTGAGACGCGATGCAGGATGTGGCCAAGGTGCACGTTCCATGCGGGCAGCCAAGGAGTGTGTGGGCCACTTGGTTAGTCCATGCCGCATGACGACGCGATGTAGGGTGTAGCCGAGGAGTACACCTTGAGCCATGTGGATGGCGTGCTCACTCTACACCACATGAGGGCTACTGCTATAGCCTGATGTTGTTCCCTCCTTCCTTGTTTGGTGGCTAGTATCTAGTCACATAGTGTTGTATAGTGTACTTTCGAAGATTGAATATTTTCTTTATGGTTATTGATGATTTCCTATTGATTGTGAAGGCCGGCACTTTGTTTCTTTTTGATTGTGATGGTTTAGCCACACCTTGTGCTCCTATTTGGTTGTAACCCTCGTGGTTACATTTGACTTAATATTAAAATTGCCCACATTTTTCTACTTTATTGTTGAAATTGAATTTTTATTTGATCTTTCTTATGACATTGGTGGCTAAACTAGTTTTTTTTCCTTATTGTTTTCGATGTCGGCCATGTGTCGTATTGTGATTCCTCTCCAAGGACATATGAGGTGGACTTGGTGAGTGTATACGAGGAAGCAGATGCAGGAAACCTTGAGGATGGCGGTATGTGAGGCTGTTACACAGCTAGGACCCACTACCCACCTATGTGTGATGACTATCTCTTGGAGGTTAACTACCTTATACAACAAGAGATAGGTCATTGTGGTCTTGTTTGGATGGTCTCACCATGTGTGTGTGGCCTAACACCATCAAGCCACTACGTGTGAGGTATAGATTATGTGAGATGGATTTTGGCTCTTGGCTCATGGATTATGTATCATGGATTAGTATGTTGCTTCCCAGTGTCTAGATGGACCCCTATGTAGCCTTGTGATGTGATTCCTGGTGATGTGAATTGTGTGTATGTGAAGAATGTATGTGAAATTGTGAATATAGTACTTATAAAATGATGAATTGTGTTTACATGCTTCTAAAAGGTGTAAAATCATGATCTTGGTTGAATATGTCATGAGATTTATTGTTGTAAAATGAATAAAGAGGAATGTCTTGTTTATAAATGATGGATATATAGTGTGCTTTGTGGGTCTAATTATGTTGTGATTTATGGAAATGTAGCATTTTGATGTATTGATTTCTTAATAGTGTATTGGAAAGAGAATTGTAATTTAAGGGTAAAGAAAATGATATGGTAATGCATTTGAAATTGAATACCTTATATGTTTCTGATATGAGAAATTCTGCTAGTTAGGATTAAGTGGGTGCAATGTTTTCTTTGTTCTGAAAGAAACTGAAGGATTTTGAGTGGTTTATGTACTATGGAATCATTTTTTGAAATGCAAGTCTTGATTGTGTTATTATTGTAACATTAAAGGCTAAAAAGATAGGTCTGAAATGGACCATATAAGTATATGTTCTTTTGAGATAAATTATTTTAATAAGCAAACTAGTGTATATTATTTTGATATAATGAATCAGTTCTGATGTTGGTACTAATGTGTTATGTTTCCACCCTAGTTTGCGACTTCCAGGAGAAAGTCAAGTTTTAGAGGGGAAGGATGTAGTGCCCCTCCATTCTCACCTTGGATGTGCAGGTAGTTTGGCTAAGGAACCTGATGATGAGATGGAACAAGAGCTTATGTTAATACCTTTGGGAGCATGATGCATATTGTTATTATGCAGAGATTTATTTGGATAAGGTGATGCAATAGTATGTTGTTAGGACAGGTGGAAAGGGTGGCATCATACCATTGTACGTATGGGTGACATACGAGTATGAGATATGATTGCTAGAGTCCCTTCCCTAGTGCTTTGGCTATTATGTACATGTGCTCTAACTTGTATGTTTGAGTGAACAGGTACCAGGCATCGACTCCACCTGAATTGGCAGGTTTGAGTGTGCCTTGCACCCAATGGAAGTAGTTGACCGGAGATAGCACTTGGTCCCCCACCCTAACCATCATCCTCGAAGAGGATGAGTACCTAGTTTGATACCTTGTCAAGTACTATCAGTGGCCAGTCAGTGTTGCTTGAAGTTTTGCCTTCTGACCCTGGTTAGTGGTTAGGTAATTGATTTGGCTTTTGGTTTAATTTGTCTGATAATATGCCTTGGTTATCTTATGCATTAAAATGGATTGATAAATAATATATATAATCCTAGTTGATAATAAAATAAAATTATAGTGTAATATTATAATTAAGAAATAATAATAAAATAGTAAATAAATAGAATATTATAAAGTTGGTTATATAATTAATTATAATATGTGAGTGAGTGTGGGTAAATGGTTTTACCCGTTTGTGTAAAATTATTAATTGTGTGTATGTTTAAATTATGTTGGTTGCATATATTTTATTTATTTTTAATAAGGGTTAGTAGGTAGTTAGTTGGGGTAGTTGTAAATTTATTTTGTACGGGAGTGGGAAAAATAACTTCCCTCCCTTCATTATTTATTAAATGGGGAGGGGGAATTTTCACCTAGAGAATTTGGGGGCTTTTTAATCTTTTTGGAAATTACTTTATTGGGAACACTGTGCATTATAAATTTCAATGGAGTTTTTTTAAGAGGTGGCTGCAATATTTTAGACCTAAAGAACAGAAGTTAATTGAATGGTAAGTGCATTATATTTTATAGATTTTGTCACCAATTTTTACTTATGTTTGCTACACAGTGAAATTTAAATTATTATCTTTTCATTGTTGTTTATAATTATATTTTGTTAGGGTTTAATATAGTGCTATAAGATAATATTTTATACTATCTTTTAAATTTACATCACTCTATTTTATTTACAAGTGTGGTACAATATTTTATATTTTATAAAGGTTATTTCCAACACTACATTTTATTTACTGTAAAGCTGGTATAAAATATACTATTAGGGTAAAATATACTATTCTATTAGGGTTTATTTCCAGTACTATATTGTCATGTCCCTATATTAAAGCCTTGTTTAAATTGAAGATTTAAACAATATATTTAATTACACATAAATATTAATAATTAAATATTAATAAGTTATATAATATATTATCATATTACATGAATATAAATATCAAATATTATTATTATTATACTCATAAGATATTAATAGATATAAATATTATTATAATATATATTATTAATAGGAATTAATTAATTAAATAATATATATATTAGATATTAATATTATGTATGTAACTCTTTGAAGAGTCACCATTCTCATAAGAGGCATAATGGAACATATATAATATAAATAGCAGCAGCAAAGAAGGAAAGGGGATCAGATTTGGCGATATAAGAAAATAAGGAAGTCTAAAGTAAGTGAACAGAAGTCTTTAAATATGAAAGTCAGAAAGTATGGAATAAAAGTAGCTTGCATTTAATTTAAGAGGAAGTATTATAAATATATGGGAAATAAATAAAAAAAGGAATATCGGCATTATAAATAAATATAATTAAATCTGCATTATATTTATATATTTAAATCTGCATTATATATATATATATATATATTTCTGAGTCATAAGTAGGAAAGATATCATAAATACATCTAGGGAGGAATTATTCAAGTAAAAATAAATATATATACAATAATATTAATAGCATATATAATAATATAATATAGAGATATTATTAATATTATAACAAATACTATAATATATAAATATTAAAGAATAGGCAAAAGAGAATAGAATCCAGTGAGCAGATTCAACAAGACAAGCAGCATAAAGAGGTACGTGCACTTTCCCTTATTAATAGGTTAGGTAATATAAATGTTGTAGATGAATAATATGAATATAAATAAATGAATACTGCTTATATCACCATAATAATAATTGGAATATATTACTATCATTGATGTATATACATTCATTATGTATAAGTATGCATACAGAATAGGTATAATAATATGAGAATAAATAGGAGTGTAGAAATAAGGTAAATCTGCTTACATATATGAAAATGGATATAAACATGAATATGAAAGTGAATATAAAAATTATTATGAATATGAAAATGGGATTATGAGATCATAAGCATAAGGACATAAGTATGAAAGGATTTTTAACTGTGTACTTATCAATTAAATCAAGCTTTTAGTGATGAATAAATATATTGGTCAGTGGATTGATTACTTCTTATAGATAAGTCATTGAGAGTTGGGGACATTTAAAATAAATAAATAAATTACATTATGTCTAATTATAAACTTTGTTAGGAATAAGTAGTTATAATGTTTCTTATACCATTTAAACAATGTTTTGTTTATTTCGATTTCTCATTAAATGTTCATGAGATTCAGTTAGGAATAAATGGAAAGGTTATATTCTTTACGTAGAATAAATTATTTATAGATGACAATTGAAATGTATTCTTCTAGTTAGAATTTACAATATACCAGTTGCAGAGAAATTAAAACCATGGTAAAAACATACAACAACTCTAGAGACTTAAGTTCCAAATTAAGGCTTAGTTGATGTTTTAATTGAGTAGAGTCATGTATAGGTAAGAATAGTAAGTAGTTAATCTTAATTAGATTTTAATTAATTATGAATTATCTTTTTATATGCTATCTTTGAATAAAGAGAGAAAGAGTTATCATAGAAGGATCTCATGTTTAGAATATAGGATTTTCTTAATTTTCTGTTATAATAAAAGTTGGCTCTTTGTGTTAAGTGAGAATAGATTATTGTGAAATAACTACATATAGGTAATTGTCTTTTATGTTTACTATCTACTTACACTGTGCATAGAATTATGAAATTGGTCTATTCTAAAATTGAGATTGGATAATAACCAAGTTACAATCTTATATTGATAACTTTGTTATGATAAATTCTCTGTAGTAACCAATGTATCTAGACTATTGGATTAAATGTTCATGCTTTTGTTATAGTGGGATGTAAGTTCTAAGTCATTGGGAAGTTGGATTGTAGAGGCTAAGAAGGGTGTAGTTGTGTGTATGGTCCTTGTGATATGTAACCCTAAAATGTTGTCTCCTATTCTGACATGAACTCATTTAATTGTGATGAACATTCAAAGATGATTAATGCTTTGTTTGGTGTATGGATTATGTGGTTATGATGGTTGTGCAAGATGGTCAATGCCTTGCCCAGTGTAGGGTTTACTAGTTGCAAAGTAGGGGGAGTAGCTCTCAATGGGGGCCGGAACCCATAGTGGTGTCCAGGACAACCCATTGAAGGGTTTCTTAATCCAGTGATAACATTAATAATGAAATAGGAGAATGGGTAGAATTCACATTAATCAAGATAATGTATGCCTCACTCGTGGCTCAAATGCTCATTTAGGCTTGAGATGAGATGAGAAGGCCTGGAATGGTAAGATCAACTACCTTGTCCCCATGAAAGGTACATTGATTCTGCATGAGTTTGTATGGGGACCGGGGATCGGGAGAGGCTGCCAAGACAACCCAAAGATGGGAGTCGGGGCCTAGTGAAGTCCACCAGGACAACCCATATCAATCCATGTGATGACACTCCTCCCTATTGCAGTCTAGCACTCCCTAGTTGTATTTCCTCCCTCAATTGCGTAAGTGCCTCTGGAAGTGCAGTTAAGTATGTCAGTGATGTTTATTGTGGACAGTTTGATAATTGGTGTCATGTATAACCCTACTGCTTGTGTTAGTCTATTGTTCTCCTTACTATCTGTGAGTGTGGGATCTTGTGTTATCTCCTAGCTCAGGGGGTGGACCTTAGGGTTCCACATGGTCGGGTGGAAGAGCTTTTATTTCCATTGGTTTTTCCCTTGCCGATGTTCGTGGGTAAGGAGGATGTATCTTGTGCATTAGATATCAGATCTTGTACCAGTTTGAGGAAGATGATTATGCATACTCATGGTCTAGCCTTGTGTGACAGTCGATTCATAATGTATGTATTCAAAAAGGTGATAATGTAATCAATGTAATGAATTACTCATGTGTATAGGAATTTGTACATTCACATGTAATCTTGATCATGTCGATTATCCATCTGATGTTATGATATGGAGATGTATATGTTTATTCATTTAATGCTATAGATTTAGAATGATCTACTAATGTTAGTTAATAATGTATGTTGAATCATGTTAATTGATTTGGCAAGTAATGCAACCATGAAATCTTAGAGGACAAGTCGTTAGTTCAAATGATGTGTATAGATGTGTTAACATTACTTTGTTATCTTATTCATAAAAAAAAAAATTATCCTGCTTTGCATAGCATAGATATGTTGTTCTCTAAGGTGTTCATGGTGGGGCATTACAGGATATCTATTTCTAGAACCTTAGAAAAATTGGTTATTAATATATTTTTATAAAATAATTATAAAATTTGATGAAATTGCATGATTTAAGGGTTTTTCACTAGCTTTTCATTGCTTATCTTCACAAGACTACTCTACAAGCATGTTGTAACAGAATTTGTGACTTCATTAGACTTATATTAGACCTATTTACTTCTATCCTCAGTCACATCCTTTACAACACCTTTTGTTTGACACTTTTGCATTGAAATTTGATCAAAAATCACATGTTTTTAGGCTTTTTCACTAGGTTTGACTAGTCAACTCTCTACAAACACTCTAAAGCCATGTTGTGTCTGATTTTTTCTCACAAGGTGACTGATTACATGGTTATTATCTGATATCCATCATAAAATTTCACACAACACCATTTCTATCAGTTGTTGGCATGCTTTTATTGTGAAAAAATTGTATATTTTGCTTGATTTTTACTAGGGTTTGACTTGCAAACTTGTTAAACTTGCATGTTATGCATGTTGTGAAGGATATTATTGATCTAATTGACTTATATCCCTAACATACTCTTCTTCAGATCTTAAATTTCATTACAACACTCTTTATTTGGACATTTACATTCACATTTTGTGAAAACATTGCATATTTTTGCATAATTTCACTAGTTTTTGGACTTACAATCATTTAGGATTGCATTCAAAAGTGTGTTGTGAAGCATATCTCTGATTGAAAGGACTGATATTTCTGTTATTTACTTCTGTACCTCATAAATTTGATCACAACACCTTTTCTTTACATAATTCGCATTGAAAAAAAAACATAAAAATCTAATCTAGCATCTTTAGTTCATTTACATTGATATTTAAAGCATTTGATTGCTTGCATATTTCATGGATTCCTCTTGTTATTAAATGGAAGCTTTATTTACATACATTAGGGACCTGGAGACCTTTTGCAAATTCATCAACATGAATCCTTGGGTCCTGCAACAAATATCATCCATCCATAACAGAGATATGACAATAGATTCTATGCATGACATTCTTCAATTTGAAAATTTTCTTACTATCTTGGGTATGTTCCCTTGAATATTGGATGATCTTACTAATTTCATGAACAACCAAGAGGAAAGTATTGAAAAAATGACAATCCTTCATGTCATGATAAAATGAACATTCTCTCTATCACACATAAGGCTAAAATTGATCAAGACAATCCATGTGATACTAGGGATACTTTAGAGAAAAACATCATTGAGACATCCCTTGAATCCACTTTTCCCTCCTTACATGCTCTTCTTTACGAGGATGAAGCATTAGTGACTGAGCAAAGATCTCCTACACCAACACCTTTAGGGGTTGATGTTGGGTATAATCAAGAGAACAACAATGTTAATTCAATCTTCACTAATATACTTTGTAGAAATATTTCTAAGATGATGGTGTGGGGGCGACCTAGTGTACCTCCTTGCTTAGAACATGTAAAATGGAAGATAGTTGTCACTTTGTGCTCAGATCTCTCTCCCTCTCTCTCTCTCCATTTCCATGCACATACCCAAATTAGTCCCAATGATCAAAACCCTTTCCCCCATTTTCTTTGTTGATAAGGGAGATAGATAGGGATGAAGAGGAAGATGTTGGAGTATGCAAGACACTAAGAGGGGAGGTGAATTAGTGACTCATAAAATAGACATGTTTTTGGCAACACCTAATTAACTTTTACCAACTGTGAACTTCAACCTTGAATGGTGAAAGCAAGACATTCATTTAATAACCAAGATGACCTTTCAAACCAACTTGTGAGCATGAAAAGATAGAACAAATGTTTGTGAACTATGAGGAATAATAGAGGTAGATTGTTACTTCATTGGACTGAGATAAGCGTCAAAGTATTATGCATTTGTACTATTTTACTATGAACATCATATAATAGTTAAATTATGAAATAATGAACAAAAACTCATGAGCTAAACAAGTAACCATAACACAGAGATTATCCTGAGTGGAAAACCCTCCAGGGCATAAAAACCACTTGAAAAAATGCCTCACTAGATTATTTAATGAATCTCACTGATTATAGGCCTCACTAGCAAAACCTCACTAGCTACACAAAATGCCTCACTGGCAAAGGTCATTTTTGTCTCACTAACTTGACCTTTCAATACATGTTTCAATCATGAAGAAAAACAAATATAGAGGGACACTCTGTTTCATTGAATCCCAATACAATAACTCTAATCTAACATCATTGATAATGCATTCAATCATCTATCCTCAACATTACATCATGTGTAAACACAACCACACACAATTTCTGTTCAAAGCCATTTTTATATATTTCATAATGTCTTCCTCTTCTCATGAAAATTGTTTAAGCAATAATTGAAATTCAAATCATAGTGTAGGGTCAAGTTAACCCAGCATAAACCAATGTCAATTATATCCTTAGTCAAAGACATTCTTTCACTCTACAAATAGTTTGAAGAAGCATAACTATAGTAGCATAACTGTTTGGGGTCGTTCATAACTAACAGAGAAGTTATATCCAGTAACTCTTTTTAACTACTTCTTTATCCATGATAAAACAATGTTCAAACTATGTGTAGGGTTAAAGAAGACTCTTCTTTAACTGCTAAAAATACACATGCACAACTGAACCAATTAACTAAAATTTCAACTGAAAAATATCATATACCCACGAAAAAGAAAACAATCTTGTATGTTGTTGATACTGCTGTCTACAATAATAAAAACCCTTTACATATTCTTTTTAGCAAAATAAATTTTCATCAGAGTATTACATACCCATAAGTGGGTTTTGATAAATCTGATTATATCATGACAAAAATCAACTAAAACCATTGGCACATCCATTTTGAAACCCTTGAAGATAAAAGAGAAACTCTACTTATTTTTCAAAAACCCCAAATGTTTTTAGATCTCAAGTAGCTAGAAAAAATGAAAATTTTTAAATACTTTTAGTTTTAAAAATAGAGATAGAATTCTTCAATGATTCTTATGCATTTTAATTCAAAGCAAAAAATGGAGAGAGAACACCTAATGGGCGACAGGAGTGGTAATGATCAATAGCAATGCTCAAGTCCAAACACTTTTGTCACTTCAAAAGATTCCTTTGACAATTTTCTCCAAAGATTCACGTAGCCATTTTCATGATTTTTCATGATTACGGTGAACTGAAATGAAACCCTAGGAAAGCTTCATATTCAAAGCTCAAAACTTTGCATAATGAAAACCAAAGTCTTTCTAACTCATGCAACTGGTGATTTAGGTAAAGCCTAAGGAAACTGGTGAAAACTTATTTATTTTGCCTTACAAACCTTGTAGTAACTTGTTCAGGTGGTGAGCCTACAAGGGCATGCCGATAAGTAAAATTTATCCTTTGCAACATTTGAAAATACCTGCTAGGAGATAATGTATTGGGGTCAACACTTTAAACCATGCCTTATTTCTCATTGAATGCCTCTTTTATCTCAAATATGACATTAAGCATTTGTGCCAAGAGAAAGATTATAACCTATTGCTATACAAGCTCATCATCACCAAGAAATATTATATCACCATGTACCAAACTGAGTATACACATGAGTATAGTATCAATTATAGGATCAAGGGTACCACATATGATCAAGTGACATGTCATAGAATTCCACAATGTCATAGTACCAAAGACCAAATATGTCAAAGTTATTTTCCTGTTAGGAAACCATCTCAACTGAATGAGTCATGAAATGACTGAGTGAGCCACATGTACAAAGTTGTGGTTTGGTCATCAGAGACAACAACTGAGGGTCAACAAACTCCCCCTTTGTCCATGATGGCAAAACACAACTTCCTCACCCCCTTTTTGGCATCAATGCAAAGGGAGTGAAAGTATGCAAATGCCTCCAATATATATACATAAATTCTAAAATATGAAATAATAAGTAGAAATGTAAAACCATATCAAGAGAGTCGCATGATGGAGCACCAAGCTAAGCAACTGAAACAGAGACTGAGAGATCAACATGATAAGCATGTAGCAAAGATAAACAACAACTTAGGAGACTATCACAAATAATGCCAATCATTAATCAAAAATATGCAATACACTCCCCCTGAGTCCAACAACTAAAAATGTCACTATCACTGTAAACAACCTTGTCACTATATCATGCTATCAGTATCATGTCAACTGGTGATATCAAAATGAAACAGTATAGCAACTATAGCAGTTGAGATGAGCATCAAATGCATTGTTATCATCGCATATGAGAACAAAAGATCATTATACCAAAAAGCATAAGAACATAGAAGATCAAGTGCAAAGACAATATGAACCATGAACATCAACAACAATATGATGTTGTGCATGATATGCAAATATGTACCAACTATCAAGCATATAATAGAGCATGTGATCATTGTATTCAATCATTATAGTGCAAGTTGTGAATTTATCATCAGGGCAACAAACTCAATTGTCCGGTATAGCATGTGTCAAACTATCACTATTACTATGATGCTAAAAACAATAACCTCTGTCCTGGCAATACACACTGTGACAACAATATATCACTATGTCATAAACTAAATATGATGTCAAGATCATACTATAGGTCTAAAACAGCATATTACTAAGGAGTTTTTCAAAATACAACCATACCCTTGATCTATATTGCAAGATAACTTTCAATGTTATGTACGTGCATACTCAACAATAAATATCTATTCTACAAGATACTATTCTCACACAATTTTTAGTGCACATTTGTATGAAGCATCATATCATTATACATCTTGAGAAACTTAAACCATCTTGAAATCTTGAAACAAACAACACTAGTATATGCATTGTCTTCTCATTGTTAATTGCCTCATCAACCTTGTCATTACATAGTATTATCATTCAAACTAATACTTACAAGGATTATTATTAGATGATGTTATCAAACATTACCAAGAGCATGGATATTACCTCAGTTTCAAGACACACCCCATGAGTACAAAGTTGCAAAAAACCAACATTACTTTCCAACTTTCTTCAAGTGTCAAAGATGCATCACTGCACTTACTGTCCTCTTCCATTTTCAAAGGCCAAGCCTCAATATGTATACTATGTTCTGTATATTTAGAAAACTACAAACTGTGAAAGTTGTTAAGCACAAAATAGCAAGCTGTCACCTACAAACTAATAACCAAAAATGAACTGTAACAACAATGTCATCACAAACTGTGTAACCATATTATCAAGGTAGCAGGAGTCATGATGATCATAAATAGTGTAACCAAGAATAACCACAGCTATGCATATCACTGCCATGCCATAAGAGTAACATCTAGCATTGAGTATTACCACTAATAATAGATACCCCATGGTGAAAGTTATTATTGCCCTTTACCTTGTATGGAAACACAAAGCACTATTTGAAACAAGATAAGCTATCACAATGCAAACATAACATTAGATATTGAAGAAAGATTCTAGTATGAGAAAATCCCTCTAAAGAAGATATAGGAAAACATAAAATGCAAAGCATTGTCAAGTAGTTATCTTCACCCAGCAGAAAAACTTGATCAATCCAAGTAGTGTTGCTAAGTATTGTTGTCATGGTCATTATGCTTTCCACAAAAGTCATTGTCCAAGTTGTTCATCAAGAACAAAGTGATTCATTAACAAATGCCCTTTGGCAATGACAAAGGGATACTTGGTCACCAAGCCATTGTTATCAAACAAAAAATCACTATCACCAAGTAGTAATTTACTGCCATTGCTACAACTGTGCAAGGAAAGCAAGAATGAAACACCATGTCCAGATTGTCTCAATGTTGTCTTGCATATAATCATCAATACTCTCTTTGAACACTTTTAGCAATCTATGTGTCCACATTTTGATTAACCTTTGTCCTTTGATAATTCACAAAGGGAAGATGCTCAACATAGCAAACAAACATTGATCAAGAGTAAAATAATATCTCAATGACCATAGCACTACTACATTAGCCAAATTCACTGTAATGCCAATCAACCACTATTAGGAGCATGAAATGCATGTCAAATGTTTTGAAGAAACATACTTAGAGAACAAAGAGAATTCTCGGTATCTCTGTATCTATTGTCCTCATTGAATACATAGCCTTTCCTTATTCAACGTACCCAAAACTGAAACAAAACTGATACCTCTTCCTAATTTTCTTCAGGGGTTTGATAAATGTAGCAAAAAGTCAACTCCCCCTTCATTAATGCTTCTCTTTATACACTTGTGGATGGAACTTGTGCAATATGCCCAAGTTCAGGTTCTTTCATTTCCTTTAATTGTTTCCTTCTCCAAACTGTCATAGTCCTAGTTTTCTTGTGAGGGCTAAAAGAGTTCACCTGATTAACCTTAGAGTATAATGCTTTATGTTTAATTTTATGACATCTATAGCACCTAATTTTTGGACTAATAGGAGGAACAAAAAAAAAATCTTGACAACTAGCAATTCCTTGCTCTATGACCAACTTTGTTACATTTATAACAAATATTAATGAAGTCCTAATTTGTCACAGTATAGGAACTCTTAACCTTATCCCATCTAAGACCATTTATTGATTAAATTCTACAATCTCTAGCTCTATGACCATAAACATGGCATGTATAGAAATAACCATGGAACTGAGAATAGTTATACTTGACTGAATGATATCGCATGGTAGATGAAGGTCTTGAAAAACTGTTAGTTCTTCTTCTCCCAATATCAACAGTTTTATCCTTTGCTCTCTTCTTGTCATCATAAAAAATAACAGAATGATAATTTAGATCTATCTTCTTCCTAGGAGTCTGCCTAACCTTGAAACTCTTCCTATCTGCTGTTGCAAAAACTATTTCCCTTTTAACTTCATCTTTAACACTAGAGCTCTCCCCTTTTTCATATCCTAAGCCAAAATGATCCTTGTAGTTTTTCTGACTACTCAATATTTCATTCAAACATTCAATACTCTTGTCAAATTGAATATTCTTATGAAGTTTAGAAGAAGCCTTTTCCAAATCCTTTCTTAAAGAGATTATTTTTGCCTCTAACTTAAGACATTCTATTCTTTTTGTATACGCCTAAAAATGACGTGACTTGGTCTAAATAAATATTCTTAATATTTATTTAAGTCAAATTCCTCTATCAATAAATAAATAAACAAATTTATTTATTTGATTCATATTCCTCTAAGTTAATTAAATATTAAAATATTTAATTACCTATTCTAAAGTCAAAATTAAATAAAATCCTTTATTTAATTAAATTCTTCCAAACAATTAAATAATTCTCAATTATTTAATTAAGTCAAATCATTCTTCCAAATTTGAATAAAACAAAATCAAATTTATCTCCAAAAATAAAATATAACTAAATATTTTATTTATTCTTCCAAATCATGCACAACAATTAAACAAATTTGTTTATCTTCTAATTCTTCAAATATCTTCCAAATCTTCTAAAAATAAGTCTTCTTCTTCATGCACACAAAATTAAATAATTTATTATTTAATTTCTCTCAAAACATGCAAAAGCAAATCACAAGTTGAGTTATCTATTCAATCAACCTTGTTTTTATCAATATCTCTTAAATTAGAAAAAAAACTTTCTAATTTATGAAAAGCATCTCTTATCTTTAGAAAAGAAAGTAGCTAACTCAAATAAGACAGCTTTTGTGTGACACTTGTCTTTTTCTTATTCGCGCATGTTCCTCAAGTTTTCTATACCATTGATCTTTTCATTCTTTCTATATCATTGATCTTATCTCTCACAAGTCTATAAATTGAACCCTCATCCTCCATTTCATTCATCCAAGCTTTTAGTATTGTTACTCTGCAGGAATTACAGTGCACCTTTAGCACCAATTCCTTCATTTCTTGCAATCAACTTGTTACCATATTGTTATCATCATTGTTGTGAAGCTCATCTTCATGGTGAAACTATCATAGCCATTCCCATTTGACATCTTGGAATCATAGTAAGGAAGTGTACCTTCTGAGGGCCATATTCATAGACAAGATCATTGATGATAGGTGATCAATGGAAGCTGTGAATTAAAGGAGGTTTGCATTGTATTGATCTTTGTTTGATTGATCTCCTTTGTTCATTATTTGATTGAGTTTTGGGTATCATTGATATTATATTGATTATTCATTTAGATCCAATTTTTCCTTAACATTTTTGGCACCCACTGTGGGGCCTAGCCCTAATTTAAGCCAAAAACTAAGTTTTTGTGTGAAAGGAAGCCATACACAGGAGGAATCTATGCATCTAACCCATCCTAACACACATCTATTGTATGTTCCGGTGCATACAGACTCTGTTCCGACACATATACCCTCTAATACGGCACATCTACCAGTTTGACGAATATATACTATTTTCCTGTGCTTTTGACCTCTATCTTAGCGCATATGTACTGTTGCACTTCTGAGCTCTGTTTCTGCACATTCAAGCTCTAAAGTTGCACATCTGATCTAGGCAGTGATTTTTAGGGTTTCCTTGAAGTTTTGACTAATGCTAACACTTTGTCACAAGAACACTCTTGATCTAGTTGTAGGCTAGGTATTGTTTTAGAATCATATAGCTGCACTTGTTAACTCACACTTCAATTTCTAACAGGAAAGTAAATTGATGCTCATGCAAATCTCACGTAGTCTTAACTAGGAGGGTGGTAATTGAATCATTGCTATCTTGCATATCATTGAATCATTGCTATATTGTTATCTTTCAAAGTTAGACACATTGCTATCTAGGTAAAATTGAACCATTGCTATCTTGTTATCACTTCAAAGTTAACAAATCATTGCTATCTAGATAAAATTGAGCCATTGCTATCTTGTTATCACTTCAAAGTTAACAAATTTATGTGCTTGCCCAAGTAGATAGCTCATCTAGTTTTTTTTATTTTAACCAGGGGAAAAGAACCACTATTTTCATGTTTTGGGAATGATACCAGGCCTATGCTCTCCCCTATCTTGGGTGACTAAAATGCCAAACATATCATTTTCGCATGTGTTTTTCCTTTAGAGGGGCTTGCTCTTGGATACCATTCATCCAAGTAGAAAGGACCCTAAGTGGTAACAAGATAAAGCCAAGCTCTTCCAAGCCACTATAAATAAATTGTGTTTGGAGTGAAAGCTTCAAGAAACAAGTGAAATTGTGTTATACCGATAGCCAACCTCCCCCAAAACCCTCCAAGGTGCAACCCTTGCAGGCTGGGAGACTTTATAATGGAGAGTAGTGTTGCCGCATGTATAACCACTTGAACGGTTGCCCGTATTAGACATCTTTGTTTATTAAGCCAAAAACCCCTATAATCCAGTGTAGGCAAGGGTGATTATCACCTCTCGAAGATGCTTCACTAGAGATAGTGAGAATTTGGTTTATACTGTCCTTTGAAACCTAGGATTGTACTTGCTTTCTTTTAGTCGAGAAAGAGTCAAAAAAATCACAAAAAAAATAAAAAACCATGAAAACATTCTTTGTGTTTGTTGTGTCTTTTTTCCATAATTAAAGAAAATCAAATCAAAAGAGACCATCTTACAACAAAAGAAACTAAAAAACATTAGAAAAATTGCAAAAACATTGAAAAAACTAGAGCTGTGCTTTTGTCACTTTCTGTTGTGCATTTGTTTCGACTAGCTGTGCATTTGTTCTGACTTGCAACATTTTTACCATATGTTGCTGCACATCTGACTTTTACTAGTATTGCGCATGGTGTCAACTTGCGGCACATTTATCCTTTTTTGTTGCGCATCTGTTTCAACACATGTGTGATAGTGAGTGCTACCACATACTTTGAGAGAAAAATTTTGCCACTTTTGGGTACCCATTTCAGCCTAGTTCCGAGTTCTAAGCTCAGATTTTACCTTACAGTCACTCTTTACACCCGTTCCATAGCATACCTTCTCTTTCATCGGTCATCTCACCCATTTTTCTAACAAGAAAGTCAAGGTATCCCATATCAGATTAGCATAGGCTCCTTTTGCATATCATTTTGGATTCAAGTAACCCTAGTAGGTCACAGAACCTCACTAGTGGTCTTGGTGCATGACTAGTCCCTACACAGTAAGACAGGTATCAAGTACCCTTACTTGTGGCTATCATCTTTTATCAACCGTCTTACTTGGAATCATTGATCGGAAGAGTCCCTTGTCCAAATCTCATTGTAAGTATCCTATTCTCAATAGTCTCTACCAACATCTTGCCAAAATCTCTAGTTTCATCCCACCACGTCCCATGTCACCTTGCATGGTTTTGACTAGATCTCAATACAAAAGACAACTTGAAATGGCCGGATCATCCAATCACATTATCACCCCTCACGATAGTGATGAGGAAATCTCTCATGAAGAGTATCAAGGACACCTCTAAGATTGGAAATTTCAATGCTTGCTAGAAAAAGTGCTTCATGAGGACCCTCACAAGTACTTTATTCACCTTGAAAATCTTGAACTTAAGCTCCCCATTGATTTTGATCTTAACAAACTAAAAGAGATAGGGGAGGAAACTCCTAAAAGCCACAACGGTGAAGATAAAGGAAAGAAAGTCATAGACCCAAATAGACCTATGGAAGAAATGAGGAAACAAATCGAGGGTCTAACACAACAAATGACAGATCTCAAGATGGGTACAAACACTAAAACTTACTCCTTGGAAGATATTGCACCGTACCCCTTTGATAAAAGTTTGAACATGATACCCTTCCCCTTTCGGTTTGAAGTTCCTAAGTTTGACAAGTACAAAGGGAAAGGGGACCCAAGAGATCACATTAGGGAATTCAACACCACATGCATGGAAGTAGCTCACAATGAGACTTTCTTAATGAGACTATTCCCTAGATCTCTAGGTAGCCAAGCCATGGAGTGGTTCTCAAGACTCCCACCGGGTATCAAAACTTTTGATGAGTTAGTCAACAAATTCATCACGCACTTCTCGTACAATATTGAACATGAAGTCTCCATGCTTGATCTATGCAATACCAAGCAAAAGAGTGGTGAATCATTCGCCTCCTTCCTACAAAGGTGGAGACAACTAGCAAGCAAATGCTCATACAATGTACCTAAGAAGCAATTGATGGAGATGTTTGTCCACAACCTCAACACCGATCTAAGCTACCAAATCCAAATTCAATGCCCTACATCATTCTTGAAAGTCATTAAAATGGGATTATTCATCGAAAAAGCTATGATCACCAAAGGGCAAATCAAGTTATACAAGGACACACCTAAATCCAACTACATGACCGACAAATCAAAGTTTTGGACTAAGAATAAAAATGTCGTCAATGATTGAGTAGTTGATGCCAAGGTGGCGGCTCCGAAGCAACAACCAATCTTCATTCTCAAAGGAGAGGCAAGCAATACTACACCCAACAAAACATTCTCTCGGGAGCCAAGACCATGGTACAACTCAAATCCAAGGCACAAGTTTACACCATTTGGTGAGTCCCAAGAATCTACATTAAGGAAGCTATTGGCTAATAATGAGATCACTCTACTGCCTACTAGTGATTATGAGCCTCAAATAAAACCTCACTATTGGAAAGACACCAAATTTTGTGAGTATCATAGAGGAAGAGGACATATGACCAACAATTGTATCCATCTCAAACATGTCATCCAAGACATACTTGATGAAAATCAAGGAGGTGCTCAACAACATACCTCTAATGAGATGCATGTGGCATACAAAGATCTGCTTCTCAATCATGACAGGTCGTACAATAATAGTAACAACAACAACAATGACAACAACAATAACAACCGCAATAGGTAAAATCAGAATAGTGGGAATAATAATGCTAATTATGCTAGTGTGTTGTTTGATTATACTATCAATTGCATATCAGAGCATATCCCACAAATCAATGTGGTTATGTCTAACCAACAATTAAGACCCAACAAAACTGATTGCAGCATCATCACTCATAGTGGTAAGGTCACGTTGAATATTCTCCCTCCAAGGTCGTCACTTTCTCAGTCCAACTCCCATCAGTAGTGTCATAGACAACCTATGGAAAACTCCTGCCCACATATCTATCTTAGAGTTGTTGTATCTCTCTCCTTCCCACAAGGAGATTCTCGATAAAGCCTTAGTGGAAACAACTGTACCCACAAACTTGGACCAAGAGAAGTTTCAAGCCATGGTAGGAAATCTTGCTTCCTCTGGTACCATATCATTTACCGAACAAGATGACCTCTTAGTGTCTCAACCTCATAACACCCCCTTGCATATTGTCGCCTTCATCCACAAGCATCGCATCAAGAGGGTTCTCATTGATGGGGGACCCAATTTAAATATTTACATGCTAAAGCTAACCCTTGTGTTGGGGTTCTCTAAAAATGCCATAGATCTGAAGAAGAAGATCATTATTAAAGCCTATGATGAAGAGGAGAGAACAACTAAAGGAATAGTGGTGTTACCAATACAGGTGGGACCAGTGATAAAGGATGTTGTTTGCCAAGTCCTAGCTAGGGAGCTAGCCTACAATATTCTCCTAGGTAGACCTTGGATCCATGTCATGAAAGATGTGCCTTCTACCTATCACCAATGCATAAAATTCCCTCATAATGGCAAACAAGTTACCATCCAATGTGATCCCGACCCCTTTCAGCATTGCAACTCTATCCACTCAAAACCTAATTATATCATACCAAACAATAGAGAATCTACATTCCCTACCCCATAGCATGATTCTACCTCTAAAGCTTCCTCATCCAAGCCACTTCCTCATCCAAGCCCAAAGAGTAAAAAATTACCATCAAAGAAACAGGGGTAGGGGAATATTCCATCAAGCACAGCCTCAACCTAGCTAAAATGTCTCTATCTCCTAGATCCTTTGGGCAACCCAAGCATTTTCCAAAGCCATCTGCTCCTCCTATACCTCCTACTACTCCCTTTGTAAAGTGGGGAGCCCTATTAGATGAAACAGAGGAAAGAGATATCTTACAATGGCTCTATACATAAGAAGAAGAGAGCATACAACAAGAACCACCTAAGCTCCCAACAGAAATCTAGGGGCAAGGTGAGTCTATCCTACACAAAATGGGTTATGAAGGACAAGGTGCATTGGCCTAAGAAAGGAAGGAATCATAGAACCCATTTAACCTTCTTCATCATCTTTGGCAAGAAATACTAAAGGTCTAGGATACAAGGATAAGGACAAAGCTAAAGCAAATGCTTGTCTAGTAGAAATGATCCATAACCTTCAAGAGGACAGTGACACAGATTCCAATGAATATGAGTGGGATGAGCTGATAGAGCATTCCTATGATGACAAGTAAATTGATACCGTTCAAACTTTTAGCCCCTACCGTGAGGGACAAATGTTAACGTATAGACCAATAGAGTGTGATTTGCCTATCCCCGAGAGTACAACTTTCGAGGAAGGTTCAAGTTCTATCGCAATAAATAATTTGGAGGAAAGTACCATCACAAACACTCTACCTACCAATACCCCTAGTCTATCCATTCAAACTATCAATGAATCAGATCTATCCTCTGACTCCTTCCCCCTTGTGCATCCTAAACTTATTAACTGGGATCTACAAGGAACCCCGCAACTAGATATTTTCCAAAACGATGATGCCTATATTGACTACATGGAAATTAGGGACCACCTACCCATAGGAGATCATAAAGTTGGCTTCTCCATTGAACTTAATACCATGGCTTATTTTGGCAAGGGTACCAATCCTTCCAATTGCAAAAATATCAAAATAAAAACTAGATCTGATGGTGAAAACTACTCCATGGTAGTATCAGATCCCAAAATTGTAAAAATAAAGGACGCATTGGATGGTAAAAACCCAACTGTGCCACCTGATGATGGAAAGATTGACACTCTCTCTGATGACATGCACTAGGAGAAGTCTTAGATTTTTGTGGAACCTACAGAACCTATTAACATTGGAACATAGGAACAACCTAAGATCATTCACTTTGCTAAGTCTCTAACCCCACTAGAAAAGACTAAGTTTTTGCCATTCTTCAAGAAAAAGCAAGTCAATTTTGCTTGGTCATATGCAGACATGCCAGGGTTAGATCCAGATTTGATTCTACATCATCTTCCTTTAGATCCAGGAGTGAAACCAGTAAAGCAGAAACTTAGAAAGATGCATCCACACATTGCATTACTAGTAAAATAAGAACTCAAGAAACTACTGGATGTAGGGTTCATCAGGGTCGTAGACTATTTGGAACGGGTCTCCAACATAGTACATGTATCAAAAGCTGATGACTAAGTTAGACTATGTAATGATTTCAAAGATCTAAAAAAAGCTTGCCGCAAGGATGATTTTTTGTTGCCAAATATAGATATCATAGTCGACTTAACAGCAGGGCATACCATGTTATCTCTCATGGATGGCTTCTCTGGATACAATTAGATTAGGATAGCACCAGAAGACCAACATAAGATAGCTTTCACTTGTCCATGGGGTACTTTTTGTTGGAATGTCATGCCATTTGGGCTAAAGAACACAGGAGCCACATATCAACGTGCTATGACCACTATATTCCATGATATGATGCACGTCACCATGGAAGACTATGTAGATGATATCCTTGCAAAGTCACTCACAAGAGAATCACACCTAGATGTGTTAGAGAAAGACTTTCAAAGACTAGAACAATTCAAAGTCAGGCTAAACCCAAAAAAATGTGTGTTTGGAGTCACCTCGAGCAAGCTATTAGGCTTCATTGTATCAGCAAATGGAATAGAGGTAGACCTTGCCAAAGTCAAGGCCATTATGGACATGCCACCACCCAAGAATCTTACTCAACTGAGATCTCTACAGGGCAAGCTACAAGAAATCTGTCAGTTCATATCATAACTAGCAGACAAGTGTCAACCTTTTAGTCATCTCCTACACAAGAACATTCCATTTAGGTGGGATGAGAAGTACGAAGAGGCATTTGGCAAACTAAAGGAATATCTTATGAATCCTATTGTTTCTTTACATATCTGCTACACCAACAATTCTTGGGGCCCTCCTAGCATGACAAGATTACGAGGGTAAAGAAAGAGTCATCTACTACATTAGTCGCACATTGGTGGGCTATGAATTGTAATACTCTCAAATTGAAAGATCTTGTCTTGATGTAGTTTTTTCTTCCCAAAAACTATAGTACTACATGCTAGCACATACAGTCAAACTTATGGCAAAGATAGATCCACTGAAATACCTACTAAGCAAAGTAGCTCTCATGGGTTGCCTAGCCAAACGGGTAATGCTCCTAAATGAATACGACATTGAGTATGTAGACAGAAAAGCCATCAAGGGGCAAATCATCACTCATCAGTTAGTAGAGGCACCATTACAGAATACCACACCAATGCAATTTGAGTTTCTTGATGAATCACTATTCAATATCACGACACATTCCTGGAAGCTCTACTTTGATGGGTCCTACACAAACCATGGATCGGGGGTAGGAATCTTATTTGTAAGTCCTCATGGAAACACCATACCGAAGTCTTATCATCTTTTATTTCCATACACAAACAAGATAGCAAAATATGAGGCCTTTGACATTGGTCTCAAAATGGCAATAGAATGGAAAATCAAAGAGCTACATGTCTACAGTGACTCTCAACTAGTGATCAATCAAGTCAATGATGACTACCAAACCAAAGATGAGAAGCTTGTCCCATACAAGCACATGGTCGATGACTTTAAAGAATACTTTGTGATCATTTCCTTTGAGTAGATACCGTGCATTGAAAATAAAATAGTAGATGCCATGGAAACCATTGCCTCGCTCCTTGAGATCCTGGAGAATGAGTCACGATACGAGTTCTTAGTGGAGTCAATTCAGCAACTAGCTTATGATCTTCCTAAAACCTACTCCATATGCCTATTAGTCGGATCTGATTCACCTTGGTACAATAAGATTTACACTTACCTCAAGGATAACATTCTCCCACCTAACTTGTCTTCAAACCAATGATGAACCTTTATTTGCCAAACCTCTCGTTATACCATCATTGTTGACACCCTATACCGACGTGGTCTGGATGGTACTTTACTCCATTGTTTAGAATGAGAAGAATCCCATACTGCCTTACAAGACGTACGTGAAGGGATTTGTGGAACACACTCTAGCGGTCCTTCGTTAGCAAAGAAACTCATGCATTTGAGTTATTATTGGCCGACCATGGAAACATATTCATATCAATTTGTGAAGAAGTGTAAGCAGTGTCAGATACATGGGAACCTGATACATGCACCAACTCAAGAGTTGAGACCTTTAATGACACCTTGGCCCTTTTCTCAATGGGGACTTGAACTCGTAGGCTAAATCCATCCCCCCTCATCTAACAGCCACAAGTTCATAATAACCACCACTGAGTACTTTACCAAGTGGATTGAATTCGTACCCCTCACCACCGTCACAGGTAAGAAAATCTCCTCATTCATCCTTAATTACTTCATCTACAGATACAAAATTCCCTCATCCATTATCACAGATAATGGAAGACCTTTCAAAAACTAGGATGTCCAAGAACTCTATGACCGTTTCAAAATCCAACACCATTTTTCCACACCCTATTACCCCCAAGGGAATGGCCAAGCAGAAGCATCCAATAAGACCATTTTGAAACTCCTCAAAAAGATAGTTAACGATGCTGGCCATGATTGGCACATCCAACTCAATCCAGCTCTATGGGCCTATCGAACCAGTATACACACTCCCATAGGTGCTACCCCTTACGCCCTTGTCTATGGATCAGAAGCCATCCTACCCATCAAGGTCAAGTTACCATCTCTAAGAGTGTCGCTGAAAGGTCTCATAATTGATGAAGAGTACATAGTTTCCAGATTGCAAGAGCTAGAACTGCTAGAGGAAAAGAGATAGAAAGCCTTTGACCATGTCAAAGCATACCAGAAAATGATGTCATGAAGCTACAACCATAGAGTCTGGCCAAGAGTCTTCAAGGTGGGCAATCTAGTACTACGAGAAAATCCCCGCAATCAACAGGATTGGGAAAAGAAAGGCAAATTTGAACCCAACTGGCTTGGGCCTTATGTGATCATAGTTGCTTATGGATTAGGGGCATATTAGTTAGCAACATCAGAAGGTGAGTTGTTTGATGACCCAATCAACAGTATGCATCTTTGTCAGTTCTATACCTAAAATAAACCCAATTTAAGGGGGGCATAAAATACAAAAAAATCAAAAAATTAGAAAAATACAAAAAAAATTAAAAAAGTGACAAAACAAAAAAAATTGTCCTTTGGTGAAAACCTGGCAAACAGGTACCTTGGATAGGTATCATGATGAAAACCTGGCAAACAGGTGTCATGTGTACTTTCTAGCTTTTGTGAAAATAAAAGCAAGTGGTGAGAACTTGGTAAACAAGCGTTACTTGTGATAAACCGTTTCCTCCATCTTTGGGAAACCAATCACCTTGTGTCTATTTTTCCTTCCAATCATGTCCCATTCGATCCATATTTGTTCCATAATAAAAACCTAATGATAACCTATCATGGCTTGATACCTTATCTCTTTTGTTGCCTTGTCAACCAAGGTCTTATCCCATATCCTATCCACAGTGTCAGCCTAGCATAGCATCTGTCCTCAGTGTCTGCATGGTCCAAGTCCATGAACTACATTGTCGCTGTGTCATCACGTAGGCAAGGCCATTATCAATGGGCCCCCAAGGCTTCCCCATCCATCCCATATCTTGTCATCTATCCTCTAGTCCATCCATGGTCCAAATCCATGAACTACATTGCCTTTGCATCGTCACGTAGGCAAGGCCATTAGTCAAATGTGCCCCCGAGGCTCCACTTTCCCATCCATCCCATATCTGGGTCTTCTTTCCATCTGAGTCCATACCACTCACCATCACCTAGGTCTTAGGTCCATTAGGGTTCACCCCAAACTACGTTGCCTCTGTGTCGTCACGTAGGCAAGGCCATTTAACAATGTGCCCCCGAGGCATTAGGTTAGTCCCTTAGGGCCCGTCTTACCAATAAGGATTGTGGAACCTTTCACCAGATACGAGCACGTACAAGCAAAGCCCGCTTTCAAGCATAAATTTTGACACAATACCTCAACCTATCCAAAGCAAAGAAAGCAAGTACCTAAAGCACTCTAAATGATTTTACCTAAATTATGGCAAGAAACAAACACATCTAAATACAAAATATATTTTGTGGTTGTGATCAGGTTAGGTTACAGCGTCTTGATTTTTGTTATGATGTCTTTCTATGCTACTCGAGGATGCCAAAAGCTAGAGATGCTATGATGGGGGCATGATTATTTTCTTTGTTTGTTGTTTGTGAATTAAACTTTAGTAATGTGAAGCCTTGTTTAAAGACATGATCAGCAAAAGATCATTGAGGACATCAGAGGTCTAACATGAAAGGGGGCAATCCTTATCTATTGATATGCAAGAAATACTCATGTCATCTTGGTTCAATTATACCTCGATGCTTGTATTGACTTGCTAAATTAAAATCCATGTAAGCAATACTTAGGTCGTCTCAGTTCAATTATACCTAGATGCTTGTATTTTCTTACAACATTTAAAAAATGCCCAATAATGAAATAACCACTTCAAAATACTTGCACCATCAAGATGTCAAGAAAGTAAACACCATTCATATTCATTATACTTCTGTACATCCATATCCCATGCAATAAAAGATCCAACAATGCAGAGTATCAATACAAATGAAAGCTTGTGAGTCTTTCTATTGAGTCAATCTTCCATCAATCTTCTGTCTATCATTATGTCATCTCTGTGTCGATTGAGTACATTTGGACATCACAAAAAAATAGTATAAGTTGCATATCATATCACATGAGATAGTCATTTACATGATTAAATCACTTGCATACATAATAAGTGCATTAGGTCATCCTTATACATTTTTGCAATCATCATATAGTGTCGAAAGAAAATAATCAAAAACATAGATAAGTGCATCACATAAGCTGCATAATCATATAGATACCATTTGCATTTACACATTAGGGGCATATCAAGTAAACCATCTAAGTCTACATTAGATAACATCACATAGCATCAAAAATAAACATCTAAGTTTGCATTAGATAAACATCATATATCATCATACAAAACATGTGCATCGCATCATACAATAGAAATGCATCCATAACATATCACATACATGACTACATATAGAGATCATCAAAGTAAGCTGCATAATCATATATCATATAAAACATGTCCAAATGTACAATATCAAAAATCCACCTCTGAGTCAATGTCATATACAGTGTATACATCTCAAAAATAATGATACATGTCCCAAGTACACATGTGATACATATACATGTCCGGCTATCTGAGCCATAAAAAAGGTATGTGCATAAAGTGCCAAAATCTGTACAAGAGTCTGCTAACCTTACTACTATGAGCCATTGCTCCCAATAGTGTCCACTGTGTCCCCTCCTCTATTGGCCCCAGACTACTGCGGGCCCATCACAGAGGCTCCCAACTGCAATCCACCTACTCTCTACGAAGCCATCGAATGGCTCCTGTAACTCGGTGCTCTCTCACATGCTGGGATAGTACTATGGTATAGTCCCTAGTAGTACTATGTCTGATCCTGTGCTCTGGCAAGCTCACCCTATACCTGTGCTAGCTGCCCTTGTACTTGTGCCAACTGTGCTTGAGCTTGGGGAAGCTATACCTGTGCTTGCTACACTTGTCCAACCAGAAAGGTGGTGGTACGATCTATCCCAAGGGCTACCATTATTGCATCTCTCTGGTGAGCTCCAAGATGACCCTTACATCTGACTCCCGTCAGGCCTCAGCCATCCTAAGTTGTTCCCTAAGCTTCCTGATCTTTCCTCTCAGCATAGCAATAACCCTCTCCTACGCATCTGGCTACACTAGATCCTAGGGAACCTCTCCATGTCCCTATCCCTGCTACTGGGACATCTGTTGCTATGCCACCTATTGTGGTGGTGGTACATGTGCCTGCTATACAACCTGCGGCTGCACTACCTGCTGAGCATGGGAGGATCCTTCCTCAGATCTCCTCCTCTGCCTAGGTCTGCCTCCATCTCCTCCACCTCCATCTCCTCCGTCTCCTCCATCTCCTCCCCCGCCATCTCCTCCACCACAATCTCATCCATCTCCCCATCCTCCTCTCCTCCTCCTCCTCCTACCAGCCCTGCCCTCATCGTCTGAATCCTCCTCGTCTATGCGAGGAACTAGCTCTCTGGGCCCTGAGTACCTTGGAAAAGGGTGAGAAGTGAACAGCTCCTCATAATCTAGAGTCATTCCTGCATCTGCTATCTCTCTCCTCCTAGACCATGGCACATAGGGAATCTTTCAGAACCCTACCACTGCCTCCTCGTAGGATGCCACTGGTCCCCATCTAAACCTCTCTGCATGGGTACATGCAAATAGTGCTTGTCCCTGCGGTCTCCCCTGTCTCCTCCCAAACTATCGCTGCACTCGGTTGACAATCTGTCTCTCCAAAATGAACCTCATCCTATCTATAAGCTATCGAGTCTGATAGTAGTAGGGCAGCTCATCTGCCTCATCGTCCCAAGGCTCACAGGCTAGATATGGTCGCCAGGTGACCACATCTACTCCATCCAGTGCGTGCCTCCAATACTCTAACTTCCTCAGCCTATGCTGAGAAATCACTCTTGTGTATTTATAGCTATAGGGTTCTCCCCTCTATCTATAAAAGACACATATTGGCCGCGTAATGGTGATGTGCTCCCATAGCCAAAACTATAACAAAGAAACACCTGTTGATAGGCTAATACCCCTGTGGTAAACCACCTGATGCATATCGTGTTATAGGTGTACAAGAACACAGACACCCCATGCATAATGGGTGCCCTCTATAATCATCCACTCCATAATCTATCCACATCCAATCAGGAACCCATGCGATCTCCTATCAGGGCATACCGCACCTTCGATCAATCCTACAACTATCCTAGGAAAGTAGTCATAGTAATCATGTATATCTTGCCAAGAGATAACCTGACAGTCTAGCTCAGGGTTGTTGAACACCTGCCTACACTTTGCAAGTCCTGCATCCCACTGTGGATCATACTCAACAAGCTCTCTATGTATCAACAAGTGTAGTATCCTGTATACATCCTCCAGTGCCACCGTCATCTCGCTAGTTAGAAAGTGAAAAGTCTCATCCTCGCTATGAAATCTCTCCACTGCTACAGTCAGTAAGCCATAGTTCACCTGAACCTCAGGCATAAAGCAAACATAGTCCAATCCCATAACTCTGTGCACCTCTCGATCTATCTCTGTCAGCATGTAGCACTGCAACATTGGCAAGGGAAACTGCTCCCTCAACATCAGTGTATCTCGTATGTCCTCCTGCAAGAACACAAGGCAAAGTGTCAACCTACAACAAGTATCATGCTAAACATATCTATAGAATCATATCAACTAGCTTAACATATCAAATTGATCAAAACAACACACTACATCTCTTAACTAGATTCCTATAATCTCAGAGATAGCTTATCGATTGACGCATCAAACAGGATGCCAATCGAGTCAATTTTGTTAAGTAAACTGACTATCCTATGCATATGCACTGAAATAGAAGGTAAATGTACAATTTCTCAGCAAATGTACCACTTCTGACAGATGCATCACAGCATTTCTGAAATGCACCGATCCATATCAGAAGTGCAGCTACACCTTGTGTATGTGCCGCCTAATCCTATGCGTTGGAAGAAAACATGCATGCACCACCAAATTATACATGCGCCAACTTGTAACATACATGCATAGCTCTAATGCATGCACAACTTCATATCCTACATGCACCGTAGAATGACAAATGTGCAGTTCCGCATGTCAGATGCACCGAACTGTGATCTAATGCTTTTGTTTTTCCTAGCATTTATTACACTCAAAATTGACCCTAGGTGAAATTTTTTGAGATACATACTAGTGGTCCTACCTCTACTGGTCAATCAAATCATCGGACTCACTCAAAGTAGTGCTCCTCGCATGGAATATCCATCCTAGTGCTAACTGCTCTATGCTCTATGCTCTCCTAAGTTCTCAAAGATAATCCAACAAAAGCCAAGTGTACAAATGATTTGTCTTGTGGACCCAACTCCTATATATAGCATGCAAACCCTAAACTGGTTGTGTGATGACTATGACTACTTTTCATGCCCGTTTCTTCCTGTTTCTCCAAAATACATCCTATTTTCTTCAATCCTAACCTAGTCTTCCCTTCTTTTTCATGAGATTGTCCGTCTCAAGTCCTTCTATCTTCTTCCCATCCAATATCTAGAGGGGGCATCTTGTCATCATAACCTATACTAGGGGCAAACTGGGGCATGTATCATTATTCAAAAATTCTTATTCCTTGAAGCAATGTCATAAACTACATTGCATTAAAGAGGGGCAAAATGTATATGCCTAAAAATGACGCGACTTGGTCTAAATAAATATTCTTAATATTTATTTAAGTCAAATTCCTCTATCAATAAATAAATAAACAAATTTATTTATTTGATTCATATTCCTCTAAGTTAATTAAATATTAAAATATTTAATTACCTCTTCTAAAGTCAAAATTAAATAAAATCCTTTATTTAATTAAATTCTTCCAAACAATTAAATAATTCTCAATTATTTAATTAAGTCAAATCATTCTTCCAAATTTGAATAAATCAAATCAAATTTATGCCCAAAAATAAAATATAACCAAATATTTTATTTATTCTTCCAAATCATGCACAACAATTAAATAAATTTTTTATCTTCTAATTCTACAAATATCTTCTAAATCTTCTAAAAATAAGTCTTCTTCTTCATGCACACAAAATTAAATAATTTATTATTTAATTTCTCTCAAAACATGCAAAAGCAAATCACAAGTTGAGTTATCTATTCAATCAACCTTGTTTTTATCAATATCTCTTAAATTAGAAAAAAACTTTCTAATTTATGAAAATCATCTCTTATATTTAGAAAAGAAAGTAGTTAACTCAAATAAGACAACTTTTGTTTGACACTTGTCTTCTTCTTATTCGCGCATGTTCCTCAAGTTTTTTATACCATTGATCTTCTCATTCTTTCTATACCGTTGATCTTCTCTCTCACAAGTCTATAAATTGAACCCTCGTCATCCATTTCATTCATCCAAGCTTTTAGTATTGTTACTCTGTAGGAATTACAGCATGCCTTTGGCACCAATTCCTTCATTGCTTGCAATCAACTTGTTACCTTGTCATTATCATTATTGTTGTGATGCTCATCTTCATGGAAAAACTATCATAGCCATTCCCATTTGACATCTTGGAATCATAGCAAGGAAGTGTATCTTCTGAGGGCCATATTCATAGACAAGATCATTTGTGATAGGCAATCAATGGAAGCTGCGAATTAAAGGAGGCTTGCATTGTATTGATCTTTGTTTGATTGATTCCTTTGTTCATTATTTCATTGAGTTTTGGGTATCATTGATATTATATTGATTATTCTTTTAGATCAAATTTTCCCTTAACACTTTTTACTTCACAATCAAATGTAGTCATATCTATTATTCTTTTGGCTTCCTCAATCTTAGTTTTTAGACTAATAATCAATTTATCAGATTCATTAACATGACTTTTTAATTTTCCAGTCTATTTTTTTGTATTTTCAAACTCTAACGAAGATTTTTCAAAATCTGAACATACCTTGTCCTTGGATTCTTTTTCTTATTGAAGCTGTTCTTTTAGTCTCCTATTTTCTTTATTAAGTTGTTTGATTATATCTAGGGTACATAGAAGCTCTCCTTCAATATCAACTCCAGAATCTTCTTCATCCTCAAAGAAATCTCTTTCTTCATCATTAAATTCTTGTTCTCCTTCAAAAACACCAACTCCTTCAGGGTTACTAACACACTCTTCTTCTATAGAATTGTTCTTATTATCACTTGTTGACTCAACCAACAAGAAATTTTCCTGAGACAAGACTACATTTGACTTGACACTGGTGTTTTTCTTTTGACTTCTGTTTCTTTTACACTTACCCATGATGAGTACTACATGACCAGGAATCCTCTAAGTTGGTTAAACTTAAAAATAGGGGTTTGGCTCTGATACCACCTATTGGAGTATGCAAGACACTGAGAGGGGGGGTGAATCAGTGTCTTATAAAATAGACATGTTTTTGGTAACACCTAATTAACTTTTACCAACTATGAACTTCAACCTTGAATGGTGAAAGAAAAACATTCATTTAAGAACAAGGATGAACTTTCAAACCAACTTGTGAGCATGAAAAGATAAAACAATTGTTTGTGAACTATGAGGAATCATTTGAACAATTCACCAAGACAAACAATAGAGGTAGATTGTTACTTCATTGGACTAAGATAAGCATCAAAGTATTATGCATTTGTATTGTTTTACTATGAGCATCATATAACAGTTAAATTATCAAATAATGAGCAAAAACTCATGAGAAGAACAAGTAACCATAACAGAGAGATTGTCCTGAGTGGAAAACCCTCCAAGGCATAAAAACCACTCGAAAAAATTCCTCATTGGCTTATTTAATGAATTTCACTGATTACAAGCCTCACTGGCTACAAAATGCCTCACTGGCTACACAAAATGCCTCACTGGCAAAGGTCATTTTTGTCTCACTAACTTGACCTTTCAATACATGTTTCAATCATGAAGAAAAACAAATACAGAGGGACACTTTGTTTCACTGAATCCCAATACAACTCTGATCTAACATCATTGATAATGCATTCAGTCATCTATCCTCAACATTACATCAGGTGTATACACAACCACACATAATTTCTATTCAAAGCCCTTTTTATATATTTCATAATGTCTTCCATTTCTCATGAAAATAGTTTAAGCAATAATTGAAATTCAAATCACAGTATAGGGTCAAGTTAACCCAGCATAAACCAATGTGAATTATATCCTCAGTTAAAGTCATTCTTTCTCTCTACAAACAGTTTGAAGAAGCATAACTGTAGTAACATAACTATTTGGGGTCATTCATAACTAACAGAGAAGTTATATGCAGTAACTCTTTTTAACTACTTCTTTATCCATGATAAAACAATGTTCAAACTATGTGTAGGTTTAAAGAAGACTCTTCTTTAACTGCCAAAAATGCCCATGCACAACTAAACCAATTAACTAAAATTTCAACTAAAAAATATCATATACCCATGAAAAAGAAAACAGTCTTCTATGTTGTTGATACTGTTGTCTACAATAATAAAAACCCTTTACATATTCTTTTTACCAAAATAAATTTTCATCAGATATTGCATACCCATAAGTGGGTTTTGATAAATTTGATTATATCATGACAGAAATCAACTAAAACCATTAGCACATCCATTTTGAAACCCTCAAAGGCAAAAGAGAAAATCTACTTATTTTTCAAAAACCCCAAATGTTTTTAGATCTCAGGTAGCCAGAAAAAATGAAAACTTTTAAACAGTTTTAGTTTTGAAAATAGAGATCAAATTCTTTAATGATTCTTATGCATTTTAATTCAAATAAAAAAATGGAGAGAGAACACCTGATGGGCGACAAGAGTGCTGATGATCAACAACAATGCTCTAGTCCAAACATTTTTGTCACCTCAAAAGATTCCTTTGACAATTTTCTCCAAAGATTCACGCGGCCATTTTCATGATCTTTCATGATTACAGGGAATTAAAATGAAACCCTAGGAAAGCTTCATATTCAAAGCTCAAAACTTTGCATAATGAAAACCAAAGTCTTTCTAACTCATGCAATCGGTGATTCAGGTAAACCCTAAGGAAACATGTGAAAACTTATTTATTTTTCCTTGCAAATCTTGTAGTAACTTGTTCGGGTAGTGAGCATACAAGAGCATGCTGATAAGTAAAATTTATCCTTTGCAACATTTGAAAATAGATGCTAGGAGATAATGTATTGGGGTCAACACTTTAAACCATGCCTTATTTCTCATTGAATGCCTCTTTTATCTCAAATATGACATCAAGCATTTGTGCCAAGAGAAAGATTATAACATATTGTTATACAAGCTCATCATCACCAAGAAATATTATATCACCATGTACCAAACTAAGTATACACCGTGAGTATAGTATCAACTATAGGATCAAGGGTACCACATATGATCAAGTGACATGTCATAGAATTCCACAATGTCATAGTACCAAAGACCAAAGTATGTCAAAGTTATCTGCCTATTAGGAAACCATCTCAACTGAATGAGTCATGAAATGACTGAGTGAGCCACATGTACCAAGTTGTGGTTTGGTCATCAGGGACAACAACTAAGGGTCAACATAAGAGAGGGTGGAGATGGAGGGGAGAGAGAGAGAGTTGCTTGGGGTTAGGGGTTAGATTTTAGGGGAATTATATAAGGTTTGTTGGTAATCATTTATGTTTAGGGTTTTAGGCTCGAGCTATTGGTAGTGCCTGCATAAGTTTTCAGGTTTCAAGCATTTAAATATGCAGGCCCCTTCCCAAAAAATCCAAAAATTCTAACACTTTCAGCCTCTGTAGTGGTAAAATTGTGAAAAATTAGCTAAGTGCAGGTGTCTTTGTATATACAAAGGGGTTTGTATATACATATAGGTCAGAATATGCATTGGCGAGTCATAAATCTCTATCGCCCTTTGAAAGAATCAGTTAGATGCATTTCTGAATGCATATTGGGCTTATAATGTGCATATACAAAGGGGGAATCTTTTGCAGATTCTTGAGAATATTCCCTGTTTGTATATCAGGTTACATGTATATTTGGTTTGTATGTTCAGACATACAACGACTATGTACAAGAGAAAAGATACATTACATGCATATTCCAGGAAAGATTCGCTATTTGTATGCAGAGGAAATATACATTGTAAGTATACAAAGGGGAGCACACATACATTTGCTACAGTGCAGTGGCGGAGATACATGTGGTAGGGCCTGCAGGTATATACAAAAATGTTTGTATATGTTCGACATACAAGGGGAAAGTGCAAAGGTGATGCAAAGTGGACCTGATGGTGCTTTCAATTTGCTCTATGATGTTTTGGGGTCCGCCTTGTATAAAGGGCGATTGTATATGCATATGTTCATGCATATATAGGGCGAAAAGGGCAAAATAAGGAATGGAAAAGCCAGCGATAGAAATGTGAGGTGCATATGTGGCACAATTTCACTGGATGATGACTTTTCAGCATTTTTTGATGCCATTGATCCTGGCGACATGAGGGTGATCGACGGCCATGCTTTGAGACCTTCGGCGATGGTTTTCCCTTGCGTTTGTGGTCATTTTTGAGCAAGAATTTTCCATGGGTGGGCTATTACTGTTTCTGGGAGGAGCTGCCGATGGTTGAGCCATTATGGTAGGATTACGGATAGGCATGGGCTGATGGTTGAACGGCTAGGTACCTAGTTTATGACGAAGGTTTTCTAGCGGCGGCACAGGGCTCGAGCTCAACTACTCCCTGTCCTTCTCTTGCTTCTCCATGTTTTGTCCCCTACTGCATTTATTATTTTGAGTGTCATTTCTAGTGCTGTGTATCTGACAGGAAATTTTGACCTCACCTTGTAATTAATTTTTGCGAAGTACACTTTCTTGCTATTTTAAAGCAAACTGTGTTACTTTTTTGTGGTGGTTGAAAAACTAGACAAGTTTTGGTGCTGCAATAGGAATACAACTTTTTGGTGACTCTGTTTCAGGTGTCTTGCGAGTTTATGAATTGTATGTTGTATGTATTATGCACAGAATCATCAATTTCATGTTGATTTAAATGAGTAATGATCCATTGCATGTGTTTCGTTATTTGTCTCCAAACTGAATGTGTTTTTTCTTCTAACTCTGAACATCTAAGGGGTGTTATAGATTCTAGAATATAGGTTTTCTATATTGAGTACTTAGTCTCTAACTTTTGTTCAAGGAGTAGATTGAATGTTTTGGATTAAGTGTTAGGAAGAATATATTGTAGTAAGGATGTTGGTAAGCAGAAATAACTAAATACTCTCTCTTGGGTATTGTCTGTAAGGCAGACATTTCAAAAGCTCCTTGAAATCTGATTACTGTCTCAAGTCTGTGGTGGATATTCACATATATCTATATGTCTATTGACTCCAAGCCCTGGATAGGCACCAATCTGGTCTGGTATCTTTGTTGTAACCCAAAGTCCTATTTTTACATCCAGAAACAAATCAAACTCAAACTTCATAAACAAACCTTTTAGGACATTAGAAGTAGTTTTAGGATCCAAAATCCTCTGCCTACAATTGAACATAGGCCCAAAGCTAGCCCCTTTACACTTATCTCATAGTTTTGGTCTGCTTAATAGAGGATTTATCTGCTTTGTGTCAACATCCCAGCAAATACATAGATGCATTTTATAGATGTTGAATAGGGAATACCCCACTTGGTTCTGCAGAGCCTAAAGAAGAAGAGGAGATATTTATAGAGTCTATCTCCTTGTTGCAAGTATGAGGTGAGCCAGTGTTGTCATTGATGTCAACATACTCATATTGCATTGACAAGAAGGATTTGATGAGCTATGTGCTGAGGATATTGAGAAAATTAGCCTCAGTCAGGAACAGTGAAGAACAGTGATGAGAAGAAGGTAAATGTACTGTATAGGATGAGAACCGGAGGATGCGGATTAAAGGGTTAGTAGATATGAGTCTTGAGATGCTTTAATTAAGATTTCAGAGGTCCGCATGAAGATCTGAAGGAGTTGTGGCTGTCGGTATAGAACCGGTTCCGGCAAGTATCCAGAGGTGACAGAGGATCACAAAAAGGTCCGGTGAGGTCCGGAATTGTATTATCCTAATCTGCGGATTGGACGGAGTGTTTGGGATGTCCTTGTGATGTGTCATCCGGATTTGTGTATGATTTGGAGGTCCAGAAGTACCTCTTGCGTTATGACAGTGGCGACAGACTGTGTTCTTGAAGTTCCGGATGAGGAAGACAAGAGATCCCAGTAAGTAGAGGAAGTGCGGATGTATCCGGACATTCAAACAGGATTGTGAAGGTTCTTGGATCATGTTTAGGTTGTGTTGTTGGTCCGCATTGATGGTAGAGCCCGGAATTGAAGTTATTCTTCCGGATGAAGTTCTTGCTCTGTTTAGCCGACCGGATGAGTTGTTCATCCTGCGAATGTTCTTGTGGTGGCCGACCGGATGTGTTATTCATCTTGCAGATACTCCTATGGTTGTTTGCCGACTTAGATGTTTGTTCCTAAGTCGATGTCTTGTATAAATAACAGATTGTGAGTTCATTTCAAAGTGTGGTGTGTGGATGAGTGTGGCATAGCGAAGAAACGTGCGAAAGGCAGAGCAGAGATTTTGGGCTTAATTGGAACTGATCCGGACATGGTAGAGATGTCATTCTCCAGTTCAAGACTGTGATTTTTATCACTTTGTAGACAATGTGTCTCCTTGTAGGCAGTGGGCCTCTTTGTGAGCAGTGTGCTCGGGTAGTGAGCCCTTATTGGCATGTGCCATTCATTTTTCTTTATTCTTCTAACAGAGAATAATTCTTGGGTTAATCACCCCGTGGTTTTTCCCTTAACCGGGTTTTCCACGTCAAAATCTTGGTGTTCAATGTGTTGATGCTTATCTGCTCTTGTGTTTATGTATTATGCTTCCATGGATGATTATTTGATATGCTGCTAACTAACAACAAAGAATCAAGTGTTTGAAAGAAGAAGAAGTTTTATACAACTGATTCACCCCCCCCCCTCTCAGTTGTATGCCCTAGATCCAACATCTCCTATACTGTTGGCCCCTAGCCCGGGAATCCTGTTGATCAATGATGGCTATTTTGTAGGGATTATTGGGAATACGCATCCAGTCTGGGAAAATAACCAATAGGGTTTATGAGTTTAACATTGCTCAAGTTTAGGGTTTAGGGCTTATGGTTTAGGGGTTTGGAGTTTAGGGTTTAAAGAGAGATAGAGAGACGAGATTGATAGAGATTGGGAGAGATAGAGGAGACAAAGGGGAGATATAGGGAGATAGAGAGTGAGAGACATGTCTAGAGACAAAGAGAGAGATTGAGAGGTAGAGAGATGATAGAGATAGGGAGATAGGGAGAGATAGGGAGATAGAGGTTTAGGGTTGCTTGGTTTTAGTGGTATTTTTTAGGGTTTAGGGTTAATGGTTTTGGGTTTAGGGGTTAATGTTTAGAGGTTTAGGGTTTAGGGTTTAGAGAGAGATAGAGGACCAATAGAGAGATATAGAGACCAAGGGGAGAGATAGGGAGATAGAGAATAATGCCCCTAAACCCTAATCCCATACTCCCTAAACCATAAACCCTAAACCCTAAATAATGCCCCTAAACCCTAATCCCTAATCCCTAAACCATAAACCTAAGAAACCCTAAACCTCTCCCTCTCTATTCCTATCTCCCTATCTCTATCATCCCTCTACCTCTCAATCCCTCTCTCTCTATGTATCTATACATGTTTCTCACTCTCTATCTCCCTATCTCTCCCAATCTCTATCAGTCCCCTCTCTTTATCTCTCTCTAAACCCTAAACCCTAAACCCTAAACTTGAGAAACACTAAATAATGCCCCAAAACCCTAACCCCTAACCCTGAGCAACCCTAAACCTCTCCCTCTCTCTCTCAAAACCCCTAAACCCTAAATAATGCCCCTAAACCCTAACCTGTAACCCCTAAACCCTAAACCTAAGAAACCCTACATATTTATCTTGAAGTATGTAAATAAATATTCCTTTTAATAACAAGAGGAATCAATGAAATATGCAAGCAATCAAATGCTCCAAATATGAATGTAAATGAACTAAAGATGCTAGATTTTTTATGGTTTTTTTTTAATGTGAATTATGTAAAGAAAAGGTGTTGTGATAAAATTTATGAGGTACAGCAGTAAATGACAGAAATATAAGTCCTTTCAATCAGAGATATGCTTCACAACACACTTTTGAATGCAATCCTAAATGATTGTAAGTCCAAAAACTAGTGAAATTATGCAAAAATATGTAATGTTTTCACAAAATGTGAATGTAAATGTCTAAATAAAGAGTGTTGTAATGAAATTTAAGATGTGAAGAAGAGTATGTCAGGGATATAAGTCAATTAGATCAATAATATCCTTCACAACACACATTCCATGCAAGTTTAACAAGTTTGCAAGTCAAACCTTAGTAAAAATCAAGCAAAATATGCAAATTTTCAACAATAAAAGCATGCAAACAACTGATAGAAAGGGTGTTGTGTAAAATTTTATGATGGATATAATATAATAACCATGTAATCAGTCACCTTGTGAGAAAAAATAAGACACAACATGCATTTAGAGTGTTTGTAGAGAGTTGACTAGTCAAACGTAGTGAAAAAGCCTAAAAACATGCAATTTTCTATCAAATTTCAATGCAAAAGTGTCAAACAAAAGGTGTTGTAAAGGATGTGACTAAGGGAAGCAGTAAATAGATATGATATAAGTATGATAAAGTCACAAATTCTGTTACAACATGCTTGTAGAGTAGTCTTGTGAAGATAAGCAATGAAAAGCTAGTGAAAAACCCTTAAATCATGCAATTTTCATCAAATTTTTAATGCAATCATGAAATGAAAAGGTGTTGTAAGGAATTTATCAAAGGGAAGAGAGGAATATGTCTGATAAAAATCCACTAAGGCCACAAAATCCACTAAAACACCCCTAGAATGTAACCGTAGAGAGGAATCTAGTGCAAAACCTAGTGAAAATGCAAGTTTCAAACCCTAGGTATGAGATCTAAATGAAATTATGCAATGAAATGGAATGATACAGGTCAAAATCAGAATTGAAAGAGTGTAAAGGATAGTAGTAAAATATGAAACCAAATTTTAGCTACCAACCGTAGCTCATGCACAAACTAGGTCTCATAAAAACACATAATTCCAAGCAATTTCAACCAAACGGACAATAAAAATGCAATACAAATTAGCAATTGATGATGAATTTTTTAATTTTATATCAAATGTTACAAACCCTAAATTTTGACATTACAAACCCTAAATCCTAAAACTCTAAACCTGAACCCCTAACCCATAAACAATAAACCCTAAACACTAAATAAACCCAAACCCCTAAACAATAAACAATAAACCCTATACCCTAAATAAACCCTAAATTCAAGTTTAGGGTTTAGAGTTTAGGGTTTAGGGGAATTATTTAGGATTTAGGGTTTCTCAGGTTTATCGTTTAGGGGTTTGGAGTTTAGGGTTTAAAGAGAGATAGAGAGACGAGATTAATAGAGATTGGGAGAGATAGAGGAGACATAGGGGAGAGATAGGGAGATAGAGAGTGAGAGACATGTCCAGAGACATAGAGAGAGATTGAGAGGTAGAGGGATGATAGAGATAGGGAGATAGAGAGAGATAGGGAGATAGAGGTTTAGGGTTGCTTGGGTTTAGTGGCATTATTTAGGGTTTAGGGTTTTGGGGTTAGGGGTTAAGGTTTAGAGGTTTAGGGTTTATAGAGAGATAGAGGACTAATAGGGAGATATAAAGGAGATCAAGGGGAGAGATAGAGAGATAGAGTGTGAGGGACATGGCTAGAGACATAGGGAGAGAGATTTAGAGATAGAGGGACAAAGGTGATAGAGAGATAGGGGAGAGATAGGGAGATACATGATTAGGGTTACTTGGGTTTAGGGTTTAGGGGTTTGGGGTTTACAGTTTAGGGGTTTAGGGTTTCTCGGGTTTAGGGGTTAGGGTTTAGAAGCATTATTTAGTGTTTAGGGTTTATTGTTTAGGGGTTGGGGGTTCAGGTTTAGAGGTTTAGGGTTTATAGAGAGAGAGGAATGATAGGGAGATATAGAGGAGACTAAGGAGAGAGATAGGGAGATAAAGAGTGATGCACATGACTAGGGACATAGGGAGAGAGATTGAAAGGTAGAGGGATGATAGAGATAGGGAGATAAGGGAGATATATGGAGATAGAGGTTTAGAGTTGATTGGATTTAGGGTTTAGGGGTTAGGGGTTAAGCTTTAGGGGCATTATTTAGGGTTTAGGGGTTAAGGTTTAGAGGTTTAGGGTTTAGTGTTTAGAGAGAGAGGACCAATAGGGAGATATAGAGAGTGAGGGACATGGCCAGAGACATAGGGAAAGAGATTGAGAGGTAGAGGATCGATAGAGAAAGGGAGATAAGGAGATAGAGTTTTAGGGATGCTTGGGTTTAGTGTTTAGGGTTTAGGGGTTTTGTGTTTAGGATTTAGGGGTTTAGGGTTTAGGGCTTAGGGCTTAGGACTTAGGGGAATTATTTAAGGTTTATGGTTTATGGGTTAGGGTTTAGGGTTTAGGGGAATTATTTAAGTTTTAGAGGTTTTTAGGGTTTCTTGGATTTAGAGTTTAGGGGCATTATTCAGGGTTTATGATTGCATGTCAAAAGAAGTCTCTCTCTCTCTCTCAATCCCTCAACCCTAAATAATGCCCCTAATCCCTAATGCATAACCCCTAAACCCTAAACCTCTATCTCCAGGTATCTCTCCCTTATCTCCCTCTCTCTATCATCCCTCTACCTCTCAATCTCTCTCCCTATCTCTCTGAACATCTCACTCACTCTCTACCTCCCTATCTCTCCCCCTGTCTCCTCTGTCTCTTCCAATCTATCTCCTCTCTCTACCTATCTATCTCTCCCTATCTCTTGCCTCTCTCTCCCCTATCATTCCTCTATCTCCCTATCTCTCTAGAAATCTCTCACTCTCTATCTCCCTATCTCTCCCATATGTCTCCTCTATCTCTCCCTATCTCTCTCCTCTCTATCTCTCTCTACCTAGATATCTCTCCCTATCTCTCTCTCTTGCCTCTCTCCCCCTATCATTCCTATATCTCCATATATCTCCCCTCTATCTCTCCCTCTCCCTTATCGATGATGGAAATGAAAACAAGAAAACTAGGACTCTCTCTCTCTCTCTCTCTCTCTCCATGCACATACCCATTAGGCAGGCTATTTTGCATATGGTGGTCATATCCTTTAGGTCCAATCACCCCCAAACTTTACAAATAGATATAGAGCATAATTCTAAGCATCTTTCATAAAGACCACTTCTCTACATAGGTGCAACTAATACCACTTTTTCATTGTTTTCCACATTTAATACTTATTTTTTTCCATTTTCCAAGTCCTACATGTGTCCAATTTGTATTGTTTGTCAAGTTTTTAGTCTAATTGTTAGTCCTAACTCTTAGGGATATTAAAATGTCAGTATAGTTAGATTTATCTTTAGGTAACATTAATTTACACATTGTTGCACAAACAACCACACTCAAAAATAACCTTACCTAATTAAGGTTAACCTTTAAGGTTCTTTCATTTGGTGAGCCTAACAGATCCAACTAGTTCAATCTTCTTACAGTCCATGCTTAGCCTTCTAAGAGAGTTCATGCCATATTAACTTTGCATTATGTCCTCACTTTCTTCTTGCTAGTTGTAGTACTCTATTTTTTCTAATCCTATCCCTATATCATACTATTGTTGTTGACTTTTCTTTCCATCTTCATCATCATAGTCCTAGTTATCCTATTTTGAGCCTACCATTTATCCTTAGCAATGTCTTGTACTTCTTCTATTCACGTCAATTTTAATGATCTCCAAATTTTCCATAAATTCTTCTCCACCATACCCTAGACCCTCACCCAAATCCTTACTTTCCTAAGAAAAGCCCTTCCCCAAACATCATTTGATCATGTGGCTCCTTCCATAACTAGACAGGTGCCCCTACTTTCTATTATTCATCCAATACAATCTCAATCTCATAGCTCACATTCCCACACCTACATTCATAGACTCCATTCACCCTATTGACACCATCATTGATAATGATTTTAAGGAGTCTCCCTTGAATAATCATTAAACCATGGATTATCCCATATCCCCATCTTACACTTTCCTCACCTTTGAACCCTTAGAAGATGACATTTAGCTATCCCCACCATTACCAATCACACTTTCAGGCAATCCCACATAAGACACCTTACCCATCACTTCACCTAGGTCATCACTAATTAAATCACCTCATTACTCCATTCAACCATACCCATACCACCCCTTTCTCACTCCACAACCTGTATTAATGCATGATTCACCCCATGACATGCTACAAATACCATAATGCCATTTCACTCTACCATCATTCTTCATATTATCTTATGAATCACCATCCTTTCTTCCCATTCCTTGAGACATCATACCATGACACACACCAATGAAAACAATTAAAAAACCAATGAAAAGAATTAAAAAAAGCCATTTTTATAGTTTCCAAAAATGGATATCTATTTTGGGAATATTCCAGAAACGGATATCAAAATGGTTTTTTAAACCACAAAACGGATATCAGTTTTGGTTTGGTATCCAAACCAAAACTGATATTTTAACATGCCTATGAAAGTCAAAGTTAGCCAATAAACAAATTTGGCTAAGTAAAGACATGATTTTTTTTCCATTGCCATTGTTTAGCCCATGATGATTGTGCACATGCCCTTTAGAAAATGTAACTTCCACCAAGAAGACATTTTCAATTTTTTTTCAATTTTGGTAGTACAACTTCTTGGGATCATAACTTTTGATCCGATCGTTGGATTTTCAATTACTATATATTGTTGGAAGGCTCTAGAAAAGATGCTTAGCCACAAAATAGTCCTTTATAGTACATTTTGATTTTCTGCCCATTTTGGAAAACGTAACTCCAACAAAGAAGACATTTTAATTTTTAAAAAAAATTTCGGTAGTACAAATTCTCAAGATCATAACTTTTGATCCAACAGTTGGATTTTCAATTATTATATATCATTAGAAAGCTCTTGAAAAGATGCTTGGATATGTAACCGCCCAAAAGATTTTGGAAAATGTAAGTCCCACCAAGAAGACATTTTAATTTTTTTAAAATTTTGGTAGTACAACTTCTTGGGATCATAACTTTTGATCCGACCGTTGGATTTTCAATTATTATATATCATTCGAAAGATCTTGAAAAGTCGCTGGCCACAAAATGGCCCTTTAATGTACATTATGATTTTTAGCCAATCTTGGAAAATCTAACTCTCACCAAGAAGACATTTTCAATTTTTTTAAAAAATTTATGTAGTACAACTTTTCGGGATCATAAATTTTAATCCTACTGTTGGATTTAAATTATTATATATCGTTGGAAAACTCTCGAAAAGACACTTGGCCACAAATTGACCCTTTAAGGTACATTTTGATTTTCAACCAATTTTAAAAAACGTAACTCCCACTTAAAGGACTTTCAATTTTTTTTAAAATTTTGGTAGTACAACTTTACGAGATCATAACTTTTGATCCGACAATTGGATTTCCAATTATTATATATCATTGGAAAGCTCTCCAAAAGACACTTGGATGTGTAACTGCCCAGAAGATTTTGGAAAACATAAGTCCCACAAAGAAGACATTTTCATTTTTTTAAAAATTTTGGTAGTACAACTTCTTGGGATCATAGCTTTTGATCCGATCGTTGGATTTTAAATTATTATATCTCGTTGGAAATCTCTAACAAAGACACTTGGCCACAAAATGGCTCTTTAAGGTACATTTTGATTTTCAACAAATTTTGGAAAATGTAACTCCCACCGAGAAGACATTTTCAATTTTTTATTAAATTTCAGTCTAGTACAACTTCCATGGATCATAATTTCTTATCTGACCATTGGATTTTCAATCATTATATTTCATTGGAAAGCTATCAAAAAAACTCTTGGCTAGGAAACGGCCCTTTAGGGTACATTTTGATTTTCAGCCAATTTTGGAAAACATAACTCCCACCAAGAAGACATTTTCAAATTCTGGTAGTATAACTTCCCAGTATCATAACTCTTTGTCCAACTGTTGGATTTCCAATTATTATATATCATTGAAAAGCTCTCGAAAAGATGCTTGGATGTGTAACCACCTAGAAGATTTGAGAAACCATAACTCCCACCAACAAGACATTTTCAATTTTTTTTAATTTCGGTAGTACAACTTCCCGAAATCATAACTTTTGACCCAACCATTGATTTCCAATTATTATATATCATTAGAAAGCTCTCGAAAAGACATTTGGATTCATAACCACCCAAAAGATTTTGGAAAACGTAACTCCCACCAAGAATACATTTTCATTTTTATTAAATTTTGGTAGTACAACTTTTTTGGGATCATCAATTTTGATCCGACCGTTAGATTTTCAATTATTATATATCTTTGGAAATCTCTTGCAAAGACGCTTGGCCACAAAATGGCCCTTTAGGATGCATTTTAATTTTCAGCCAATTCTGGAAAACGTAACTCCCATCAAGAAGACGTTTTCAATTTTTTTTTTAAGCTTTGGTAGTACAATTTCTCAGGATCATAACTTTTCATTCGACCATTGGATTTCCAATTAATAGATATTGTTGGAAAGCTCTCAAATGAATGCTTGGATGTGTAACCACCCATAAGATTTTCGGAAAAGTAACTCCCACTAAGAATACATTTTCAATTTTTTAAAAATTTTGGTAGTACTTCTTACGATCATAACTTTTGATCCAACAGTTAGATTTTTAATTATTATATATTGTTGGAGAGCTCTCGAAAAGATGCTTGGCCATAAAATGTCCCTTTAAGATATATTTTGATTTTCAACTAATTTTGGAAAACGTAACTCCCAACAAGAAAATGTTTTTGATTTTTTTAAAATTTCGGAAGTATAAATTCCCAGGATCACCAACTTTTGATCTGACCATTGAATTTTCAATTATTATATATCATTGGAAATTTCTTGCAAAGACGCTTGGCCACAAAATGGCACCTTCGGGTACATTTTGATTTTCAGCTAATTTTGGAAAACGTTACTCCCACCAAGAAGACATTTTAATTTTTTTTAAAATTTTGATAGTACAACTTCTCATGATCATAACTTTTGATCTGACTGGTGGATTTCCAATTATTATATATTGTTGGAAATCACTTGAAAAAAGTCTTGGATGCGTAACTACCCAGAAGATTTTTGAAAACGTAACTCCCACCAAGAAGACATTTTCAATTTTTTAAAAAAATTTGATAGTACAACTTCTTGGGATCATAACTTTTGATCCGACCCTTGGATTTTTAGTTATTATATATCGTTGGAAAGCTCTGAAAAAGATACTTGGCTACAAAATGGCCCTTTAAGGTACATTTTGATTTTTAGCCAATTTTAGAAAATGTAAATCCCACCAAGAAGACATTTTCAATATTTTAAAAAAAATTTTGGTAGTACAACTTCCCAGGATCATAACTTTTGATTCGACCGTTGGATTTTCAATTGTTATATATAGTTGGAAAGCTCTCGAAAAGATGCTGGGCCCCAAAATGAACTATTAGGGTACATTTTGATTTTTAACCAATTTTAGAAAACATAACTCCCACCAAGTAGATTTTAAATTTCAGTAGTACAACTTCTCGGGATCGTAACTTTTAATCCGACTATTGGATTTGTAAATATTACGTACCATTAGAAAGCCCTCAAAAAGAAGCCTGGATGTGTAACTGCCCGGGAAGTTTTGGAAAATGTCACTCCCACCAAGAAGACATTTTCAATTTTTTTTTCAAAATTTCAGTAGTACAACTTCTTGGGATCATAACTTTTGATTTGACCGTTGAATTTTCAATTTTCATGTATCATTGGAAAGCTCTCGAAAAGACACTTGGCCATAAAATGGTCCTTTAAGGTACATTATGATTTTTAGCCAATTTTGGAAAACATAGCTCCCACGAAAATGATATTTTTATTTTTTTTTAAAATTTTGATAGTACAACTTTCGGGATCATAACTTTTGATCCGACCATTGCATTTTCAATTATTATATATCATTGGAAAGCTCTCGAAAAGACGCTTGGCCACAAAATGACCCTTTAGGGTACATTTTAATTTTTATCCAATTTTTTAAAATGTAACTCCCACCAAGGAGATATTTTCAAATTTTTTTAAAATTTCGGTAGTACAACTTCTCAAGATCATAACTTTTGATCCGACCCTTGGATTCTAATTACTATATATCATTGGAAAGCTCTCAAAAATATGCTTGGATGAGTAACTACCCAGAAGATTTTGGAAAACATAACTCCCACTAAGAAATTCTTTTCAATTTTTTAAAAAATTTTGGTAGTACAACTTCTTGGGATCATAACTTTTAATCCGATCGTTGGATTTTTAATTATTATATATCATTGGAAAGCTCTCAAAAATATGCTTGGCCACAAAATGGCCCTTTAGGGTACATTTTGATTTTTAGCTAATTTTGGAAAATGTAACTCCCACCAAGAAGACATTTTCAATTTTTTTTTAAATTTTAGTAGTACATATTCCTAGGATTATCACTTTTGATCTGACCATTGGAATTCCAATTATTATATATCATTTGAAAGCTCTCAAAAAGACTCTTGGATGCGTAACTGCCCAAAAGATTATAGAAAATGTAACTCCCACAAACAAGACATTTTCAATTTTTTAAAAAATTTCAGTAGTATAACTTCTCGGAATCATAACTTTTGATCCATCTGTTGGATTTTCAATTATTATATATCGTTGCAAACCTCTCGAAAAAATGCTTGGCCACAAAATTGCCCTTTAAGGTACATTTCAATTTTCGGTCAATTTTGGAAAACATAACTCCCACCAAGAAGACATTTTCAATTTTTTTAAAATTTATTGATACAACTTATTTGGATCATAACTTTTGATCTGACCGTTGGATTTTCAATTATTATATATAGTTGGAAAGCTCTCGAAAAGATGTCTGGCTACAAAATGACCCTTTAGGGTACATTTTGATTTTCAGATGATTTTGGAAAAGGTAAACTCCCACCAATAAGACATTTTCATTTTTTTATAAAGTACAACCTCTCGAGATCATAACTTTTGATCTGACCGTTGGATTTTCAATTATTATATATCTACGGAAAACTCTCGAAAAGATGCTTGGATGCATAACCACCTAGAAGATTTTAGACAATGTAACTCCCACCAAGAAGACATTTTCAATTTTTTTAAAAAATTTCGGTAGTAAAACATCTTGGGATAATAACTTGATTCGACCATTGGATTTTCAATTATAAAATATCGTTGGAATGCTCTCAAAAAGGTGATTGACCACAAAATGGCCCTTTAAGGTACATTTTGATTTTCAGCCAGTTTAGAATGCGTAACTCACACCAAGAAGACATTTTCATTTTTTTTGAATTTTGGTAGTAAAACTTTTCGGGATCATAGCTTTTGATTTGACCGTTGGATACTTAATTATTATATATCGTTGGAAAGCCCTCAAAAAGTCACTTGGCCACAAAATGACCATTTAGGATATATTTTGATTTTCAGTCAATTTTGGAAAATGTAACTCCCACCAAGAAGACATTTTCAAATTTTTTAAAATTTCGGTAGTACAACTTCCCGGGATCATAACTTTTGATCTGATGGTTGAGTTTCCAATTATTATATCTCTTTGGAAAGCTCTCAAAAAGATGCTTGGATGCGTAAACACCCAGAAGATTTTTGAAAACATGGATCCCACCAAGAAGACATTTTCAATTTTTTTTAAAAAAATTGGTAGTACAACTTCTTAGGATCACAACTTTTGATCCAACTGTTGGATTTTCAATTATTATATATCGTTGGAAAACTCTTGAAAAGGCGCTTGGCCAAAAAATGGCCTTTTATGGTATATTTTGATTTTCATCCAATTTTGGAAAACGTAACTTCCACCAAGAAGATATTTTCAATTTTTTTTAAAATTTCGGCAGTACAACTTCTCAGGATCATGGCATTTGAGCCGACTGTTGGATTTTCAATTAATATATATCATTAGAAAGCTCTCGAAAAGATGCTTGGATGTGTAACTACCGAGAAAATTTTAGAAAATGTAGCTCCCACTACGAAGACATTTTCTATTTTTTTTAAAAAATTCGATAGTAGAAACTTCTAGGGATCATAACTTTTGATCCGACCGATGAATTCTCATTTATTATATATCGTTGGAAAGCTCTCGAAAAGACGCTTGGCTATAAAATGGCCCTTTGAGGTACATTTTGATTTTCATATGATTTTGGAAAATGTAACTCCCACCAAGAAGACATTTTCAATTTTTTTAAAAATTTCGGTAGTACAACTTCCCAGGATCATAACTTTTGATCCGACTATTTGATTTTCAATTATTATATATCGTTGGAAAACTCTGGAAAACACGCTTGGCCACAAAATGAATTTTTTTGGTGAATTTTGACTTTTACCCAATTTTTCAAAACATAACGCCCACCAAGAAGATATTTTCCAATTTGTTTAAAAAATTTTGGTAGTTCAACTTCTTGGGATCATAACTTTTGATTTGACCGTTGGATTTCCAATTACTATATATCGTTGGAAAGCACCCAAAAAGATGCTTGGAAGTGCAACCCAAAATCTTTTGGAAAACATATCTCCCACCAAGAAGACAATTTCAATGTTTTAAAAAATTTCGGTAGTACAAATTCTTAGGATCATAACTTTTGATCCGACTGTTGGATTTTCAATTATTATATATCGTTGGAAAGCTCTCAAAAAGATGCTTGGCCACAAAATGGCACTTTAAGGTACATTTTGATTTTTAGCCAATTTTGGAAAACATAACTCCCACAAAGAAGATATTTTAAGATTTTTTAAAATTTTGATAGTACAACTTCCCAGGATCATAACTTTTGATGCAACCGTTGGATTTCCAATTCTTATATATCATTACAAAGCTCTTGAAAAGACTCTTTGCCACAAAATGACTCTTTAGGGTTTATTTTGACTTTAAACCACTTTTGGAAAATGTAACTCCCACCAAGAAGATATTTTATTTTTTTAAAAATTTGTGTAGTACAACTTGCCAGCATCATAACTTTTGATCCAACCATTGGATTTCTAATTATTATATATCATTGGAAAACACTTGAAATGTTGCTTGGAAGCATAACCACCAAGAAGATTTTGGAAAATGTATCTACCACAAAGAAGACAATTTCGAATTTATTTTAAAGTTTTGGTAGTACAACTTCCCAAGATCATAACCTTTGATCCCACTGTTGGATTTTTAATTATTATATATTATTGGAAAGCTTTCAAAAAGATGCTTGGATGAGTAAACTGCCCAGAAGATTTGTGAAAATGGAACTCCCACCAAGAAGACATTTTCAATTTACAAAAAAAATTATGTAGTACAACTTCTTGAGATCATAACTTTCGATCCAACTGTTGGATTTTCAATTATTATATATTGTTGGAAAGGTCTCAAAACTATGCTTGGCCACAAAATGTTCCTTTAAGGTACATTTTGATTTTGAGCCAATTTTGGAAAATGTAACTTGCACCAAGAAGACATTTTCAGTTTTTTTTTAAAATTTCAGTAGTGTAACTTCCTCCAAGATCATAAATTTTGATACGACCATTAGATTTTCAATTATTATATATCATTAGAAAGCTCTTGAAAAGAGGCTTGGCCACAAAATGGCCCTTAAGGTATATTTTAAATTTCAGGCAAATTTAAAAAACGTAACTCCCACTAAGAAGACATTTTTTTATTTTTTTAAATTTCGGTAGTACAACTTCCCAAGATCATAACTTTTGATCCAACCGTTGGATTTCGAATTATTATATATATCATTGGAAATATATTGAGAAGATGCTTGGATGTGTAACCACCCAGAAGATTTTGCAAAACATAACTCCCACCAAGAAGACATTTTCAGATTTTAAAATTTTTTGTATTACAACTTCTTGGGATCATTTTTAATCCGACCGTTGGATTTTCAATTATTAGATATCTTTGGAAAGCTCTTGAAAAGATGCTCGGCCAAAAAATGGCCCTTTAAGGTACATTATAACTTTCAGCCAATTTTAGAAAATGTAACTCCCAACAAGAAGACATTTTGTATTTTTAAAAAAAAAATCGGTAGTACAACTTCCTGGGATTACAACTTTTGATCCGACCATTGGATTTTCAATTATTATATATCCTTGGAAAGCTCTCGAAAAGACGCTTGGCCACAAAATGGCCCTTTAGGGTACATTTTGATTTTCAGCCAATTTTGGAAAATGTAACTCCCACAAAGAAGACATTTTAAATTTTTTTAAATTTTTGTAGTACAACTTCCTGGAATCATAACTTGTGATTCGATTATTGGATATCCAATTATTATATATTGTTGGAAAGCTATGAAAAAGACGCTTGGATGCATAACCACCTAGAAGATTTTAGAAAACGTAACTCCCACCAAGAAGACATTTTCAATTTTTATAAAAAAAATTTAGTTGTACAACTTCTTGGGATCATAACTTTTGATCCAACTGTTGGATTTTCAATTATTATATATCGTTGGGAAGCTCTCAAAAAGAAGCTTGGCCACAAAATGGTCATTTAAGGTACATTTTGATTTTTAGCCAATTTTGGAAACCTTAACTCCCACCAAGAAGACATTTTCAATTTGTTTTTTAAATTTCGGTAGTACAACTTCTAGGGATCATAACTTTTGATCTGACACTTGGATTCTCAATTATTATATATCATTGGGAAGCTCTCGAAAACACATGCTTGGCCACAAAATGGCCACATTTTGATTTTTGGCAAATTTTGGAAAACGTAACTCCCACTAAGAAGGCATTTTGATTTTTTTCAAAATTTCGGTAGTACAACTTCTCGAGATCATAACTTTTGATCTGACTGTTGGATTTCCAATTATTATATATTGTTAGAAAGCTCTTGAAAAAATGCTTGGATACGTAACTACCTAGAAGATTTTGAAAAATGTAACTCTTACCAAGAAGACATTTTCAATTTTATTTTAAAATTTTGAAAGTATAACTTCCAGGGATCATAACTTTTGATCCGACCATTGAATTTTCAATTATTATATATCATTGGAAAGCTCTCAAAAAGATGCTTGGCCAAAAAATGGCCCTTTAACCTACATTTTTTAAGCCACTTTTGGAAAATGTAACTCCCACCTAGAAGATATTTTTAATTTTTTTAAAATTTCAATAGTACAACTTCCCGGGATCATAACTTTTGATTCGACCATTAGATTTTCAATTATTATATATTGTTGGAAATCTCTCAAAAAGATTCTTGGCCATAAAATGCTCCTTTAGGATATATTTTGATTTTCAATGGAAAAACCTAACTGCCACCAAGAAGACATTTTCAATTTTTTTTAGATTTAGGTAGTACAACTTCCCGGTATCATAAGTTTTGATCCGACCGTTGGATTTCCAATTATTATATATTGTTTGAAAGATCTCTAAAAGACGCTTGGATACGTAACCACCCAGAAGATTTTGGAAAACTTAACTCCCACCAAGAAGACATTTTCAATTCTTATTTTAAATTTTGGTAGTACAACTTCTTGGGATCATAACTTTTGATCCGATAGTTGGATTTCTAATTATTATAAATCATTGGAAAGCTCTTGAAAAGATGCTTGGACAGAAAATGGACCTTTAAGGTACATTTTGATTTTTAACCAATTTTGGAAAATGTAACTCTCACCAAGAAAATATTTTTAATTTGTTTTTTAAATTTCGGTAGTACAACTTCCCAGGATCATAACTTTTAATCCGACCATTAGATTTTCAATATTTATATATTGTTGGAAAGCTCTCGAAAAGAATTTTGGCCATAAAATGACCCTTTAGGGTACATTTTGATTTTCAGCTAATTTTGGAAAATGTAACTCCCACCAAGAAGATATTTTCAATTTTTTTTAAAAACATTTCGGTAGTAGAACTTCACGAGATCATAACTTTTGATCCAACCATTGGACTTCCAATTATTATATATCAGTGGAAAGATCTTGAAAAGATGTTTGATGCGTAACCACCCAAAAGATTTTGGAAAATGTTACTCCCACCAGGAAGACATTTTCAATGTTTTTTTAAATTTCAGTAGTACAACTTCTTGGGGTCATAACTTTTGATCTAACTGTTGGATTTTCAATTATTATATACCATTGGAAAGTTCTCGAAAAGACTCTTGGCCACAAAATGGCACCTTAGGGTACATTTTTATTTTTAGCCAATTTTGGAAAACGTAACTCCCACCAAGAAGACATTTTCAATTTTTTTTAAATTTCAGTAGTACAACTTCCCAGGATCATAACTTTTGATCTGACCATTGGATTTCTAATTATTATATATCATTGGAAAGCACTCAAAAAGAGTCTTGGATGCATTTCCATTAAGAAGATTTTGGAAAACGTATCTCCAACCAAGAAGACATTTTCAATTTTTTAAAAAATTCGATAGTATAACTTCCTGGGATCATAAATTTCGCCCTAGGTTTACTCGCTACATTTTGATCTCTTCTTGATTTTCTCATGGAGAATAGAGAACTCATGGCAGCAGCACTTTACTCTACTCTTTTCTCTTTTTCTGCATCAAGCTGCACTTTACTGTATGGAGTCTTAGCTTATGACCATCGTTTGATGAGTTTTTAGGTCTTTTGTGGATTCCTGTGCAGATCTCGGCCCCCTCATGAGGCAGCAGTAAGGGATAGGAGAGAAACAACCTCCTTAAGGGATGGTCTAGCCACTCTAGACTCATTGCCCTACATTTTCTTGAAAGGATTTCTATTCTCTGAGATGTTAATGCTAAATTTATTCTAATTTCTCTTTCATTTTTTATATTTGGTTCAACTCCTTAGAGAATGATAAATAACATACAGGTTTATAACTATTTGACAAAAAGAAACTCTATAGGGATGTCTTAGAAGCACTTCATTGTCCAACTGGCTGCGAATACTCTTCTCTAGGAAGTGTATACCATTCAAATATACAGTGGTGCCTTTATGGAAGGTTGATTTTACCAAGGTTATATGTTATAGACTCTTCTAAAACTTTTTTGCTCAACATTTGAGACGTTGGAATGATAGGATTATCGACTATGGAGTTACAGCTATTTAGTTCACATGATTGAATTGTGGCAATAATCTCTAAGGGTTTTTTTACATAGGGGTTTATTGTTAAAAGCAATTTAGTGACTATCAACTATAGAACAAACTTAGGTTTTTCTTTGTATTTATTTATTTTTTTCTCTCATTCAAAAAATGGTTGTTTTAACAATGGTAGTCCCTTGACCAATAGGCCCTATCTTAAGTTTTCTAAATCATGGTAACAGGTAGCTCACTCCTATCATGTTGGTATTCTATTTTTTTTGGCTAGCAGAGAAAAAATGGTAAAAAGACACTAACTCTCCGTCCAAACCTTCTTTTCTATTTGGAAACACTATTATGAGTGTCTTAGAGACCAATGGTATACATCATGTTGCAACTCACTCAATTCTTTTTTTATCCTATGATGTAATGGGCAGGTAATGGTGGTATGCGAAGAGTGTTGGAGTGCTACAAGGATGGCTACAGAGGAGATAAGGGTTTGGCTCAGATTTAAGCATTCTATTCTAAACATACACCAGATGTTATGCTTAGTTCCTACAACTAAAACTATGACCTTTGCCATTATGTACTAAGATTTATTTTATAAAAGATCTGAGTAATGCAAGAAATAGATACTTTTCATGAATATACAAATTCTTTTTGAAAGAATCCTGATTTGATGTTTATGCATTTAAAATTTACTCTTAAGGATTCAGGGCATACTTTTCCATAAAGAAAGATCAATCATCTGCATCTTTAAAATATAAATGTTATATACAGAAATAAAATAGTAATCATTCAAGAAGTTGGACACATTTTGTTTCCTTCTATTCTTTTAAAACTTACACAAGTTCCACGGCAATCAAATAGGTCTTACAAGTTTTCTCAGAATATAAAAGAGTTTACATCTACAAATTTTAAATAAGCATATAGATAAAACTTAGAAAACTAGAACTCTCTCCCTTTTAACCCATTATGCAAGAACTTGGCTAGAGATGTTTCTCTTTTTTTTACACATATTCCTACAAGACTGTAATTTTTTGGCAAATGTAACAATGGCCTTTTATTCTTCCTCAACCTGCAGGGTCCTAAAACATGAAAAGATAAACATCCCAAGGAAATCTTCTATTTACTAAGTGGGAGCTCACCTCCCAGCCTAGGGCAGTAGCTGTCCACCCCTGAGCTAGTAGAAAACACAAGGAGACTCAGGTATAATTGTACACCCATTCACTTGACCCATAGAAAACACACTTACAGAATTCACAAAATAATAGAGTACATAAAATCTCATCACACTCATTGGATGATCACACATACACAACCACAAGAAGGATTTGTGCAAAAACCTTCACAAAGGGGGTAAAAAAAGATAGCATCCTATAGGACAAATTAGCCTTCCTTAGATAGAATTTCTCTTATCATGGGTACTCATACCCTTCATTTTTTTCTTCTTTGCTAGGTACTCTTACCCATTGAATTTAACATAGCTCTTTTGTTTCTTTATTTCCTGGGTACTCTTACCCTTTCAAAATTTAGAAATAATTTGGATTGGGTACTCTTACCCATTCAATGTTCAAATTTAGAAATAATACATTGGGTACTCTTACCAATTCATTGTTCAAATTTAGAAATGATAGCATTGGGTTCTCTTACCCATTTTAAACTCCCACAAGACCTCTTCTTTTCCACCCCCACACACATAAATTATAGTAGGAAGACAATCCAATTTAGACCATTTAACAATGTATTATACAACAATTTCCAACAACACTTAACACACCACACAACATGATTTTTAAATGTAACAGTAACAGTAGAAACATAGTTTGACTTATAAGTTCAAGGCAATTGGATATTATTCTCTACCTAGAATTCACTGCAGAATTGTTTAGCTCCATAAAGATCTCTTGTTCCTCCAGTTTGTTGTGCTTATTTTCCTTCTCCCAATTCTTTTTTTTCTTTCCTTTTGCAGAGTAGTGTAAAATCAAAAAACCAACCCCCTCTCTCTCTTTTACCTCTCTTTTTTACCATTAGTTCACATCTATCCTTGAAGGTAGCATGTGTCCTAAAGTGGACAGCAAGTGTCCTAAAGTGGACAACATGTTATCACCTTAGGTGGACAACATGTGTCTTTACCAAAATCCTTGGTTTAACAATTTAAAAAAATGAATTCCTGTCCATATTAAAAATGCTAATAAAAAGGTGCCTAGATTTTATTTTTTTCTTAATCTTATTATGTTTTTTTTGAGGGGTCCACCTAGGTCTAGGATGAGGTTTAATTTTTTTCTAACAATAAGGCACAAGTTTAGACTTATCATCAAGTTTGGTGGACTATTTAGACTCCCCCCACAACAAGACACCTCACAACACTTTTCACAAGACACAGACATGACTAACAATGGACCTAAGCCTTTCCATATAGGCTAGGTCAGCTTACTAGAAAACCACAACGGGTCTCCAAGTGTTTTCCCCATTTCCACTGGCTCAACCTACACACTTGTTATCACATTGTTAGTACAATAACAATAGCCAAAGCAAAGATACAATTAACCATCACTACTTCATATACATACATTTTAACCATTCTTTCAACTTATAAGTATCTTTCTTTCACTAGACCAATTTAATCAATTTTCAATACACATGAGAGAATATACATATACACATTAAAAGGAGTCTAGATCACAATAGTATGAAACAACAATTTTCACAATTAAATTGCAAGCTATATATATCAATGAGTCACATCAATCAAACAAGGTATATGAATTCACACAACATAAACCCAAGAATCGTGTATTGGTATATCTCAATAAGCAATATAGTCCACTAAAACAAGGTACAGACAAATTCTAAAAAGCATCATATAGAGTCAAATGAGAATATACAAATATAAAAGTATGTATCAATCATGGTCCAAATCAAAATCATACGTCTCGAACTAGTATATAATCCCATAGCCATAATTAGAAAATTGGGAGAACCAACATATAATGTCTTATCATGGAACCATAGTAATAAAATTTAAAACCACTTCCCACCATAATGGCGATACTGATGAAGGGTCCTACCTCCTCCCCCTAGGATTGGGCTTCCTCTCAAAATTCCTCAAAAATGTGAGGATAAAGAGTCCTCATAGATGATGTGTCCTCCCAAGGGGTAGTGGTCTTATCATATCTGTCCCACTGGACCTTGACCTGATCCAGCTCTCGACCTTGAAGGTCTAGTATCTGACTAGCCAAGATATGAATGGGCTCCAATATCATTTGTCTGTCCACCTCTACTAGTAGAGTAGCCCAATCCAATACATGAGAAGGATCATGGATATAATGTCTCAAAATAGAAACATGAAATACATTGTGGATGTGCGACATGCTAGGTGGAAAGACTAAATGATAGGCTACTAATCCTATCCACTCTAGGATCCCAAAGGGGCCCACAAAATGAGGTGCTATCTTAGAGTCCTTTCCATAATGGATTAGACTCTTATGCAGTCGTGCTCTCAAGAAGACTCTGTCACCCACTGAGAAACTCTGATCTATCCTCCTAGTGTTTGCATATTTCTTCTATTGATCTTGGGCCTCTTGTAACCTTTAGTGAATCACTATCACCTGTCACTCCATATCCTATAATAACTTTGGCCCAATAGCAACTCTATCCTTCAAACGATCCCAACTCAAGGGAGTCTTGCATGGTCTACCATACAACGCCTGATATGATGTCATGCCCAATGAACTGTGAAAACTATTATTGTAGGCAAACTCAACTAAATACAAGTACTCCTCCCAAGATTGATGATCCATAACATACATCTTCAACATGTCCTCTAACACCTGGTTTACCCTCTCTATTTGACCATTTATCTCAGGGTGATATGTTGTACTAAAATTGAGCTAGGTACCTAAGGCTCATTGAAGTGCTATCTAGGAGGTAGATGTAAACACTAGATCCCTATATGAAATGATCCTGTGAGGTACTCCATGTAATCTAACAATCTCGTCCAAGAATACTCGTGCTATGGTTGAAGCTGTATAAGAAGTACAAAAAGGCAAGAAGTGGGCTACCTTGGTCAACTTGTTGACTGTCACCATGATGGCATCATGGCATCTAGAAGACAAGGGTAGACCAACTATAAAACCTATGGAGATGGTATTCCACTTCCACTCTGGAATCTCATGGGGATATAAAAATCCTGCGGGGGGCTAGTGCTCGGCCTTAACCCTCTGGCACTCAAGGCATCGAGCCACAAACTCTAAGATGTCTCTACGCATACTTGACCAGTAATATAGCTGATGAAGATCGACGTGCATCTTCTTAACCCCATGGTAAGCTACATGCGGTGCTCTGTAAGCCTCTGATAGAATTAATCTATGTACATCCCTACTATGAGGTACATAGATACATCCCCTATACCGTAACAAGCCATCTACCTCAAGAACAAAACCTGAAAACTTACCCTCAAGGGCCCTCTAAGACTGCATTGCACACTAAATCTCCTAATACCACTCATCCTTTGGCAACTACTAAAGTGTACGAGACCTCAAATCAGTACCACTATAATGGCCATGATCTCATGTCGTCGCCTACTCAATGCATCTACCACCACATTCTCCTTCTCTTTGATATAGTGCACATCAAAATCATACTCACATAGGAACTCCATCCATCCTCTCTGTTGTGCATTCAAATTTAGCTGAGTGAATATATACTGAAGATTGCAATGATCAAAATGAAGCTCAAAATGATGCCCAAGGAGAAAGTGTCTCCATCTAGTGAGAGGATGTACTACTGCTGTAAGATCTAAGTCATGTGTAGGGTAATTCTTCTCATCAAACTTGAGTTTTTGTGGCTCATTTGTGATAACTCATCCCTCCTGCATAAGCACTGCGCCTATACCATCCAAAGAAGCATCCACACAAACCACAAAATCTAGAGTCAGATCAAGTACTGCTAAAATTGGAGCACTAGTAAGACGCTTCTTTAGGTTCTGAAATACCCTCTCACACTGCTCTTTCCATTCAAATCTCTTCCCCTTGCACTAAAGGAAAGTAATAGGGTGTGCTATCCTGGAGAATCCCTCCACAAATTTGTGATAATACCCAGCCAACCCCATAAAACTCCTAACCTTGATAACACTTGTGGGTGTTGGCCACTCTACAATCACCTTGACCTTTGATGGATCTATTGAGATACCATCACCAGATATAATGTGCCCTAAATACTGAACCTCGGACTAGAAGAATGCACACTTAGCCAAATTGGCATAAAGATGGTGTCTCCTCAAACACTGCAATACCAACCTCAAATGGTCCTCATGATCCTCCTTTGTGCATGAATAATCAATATGTTGTCCAAAAGGATGAGTACAAAGTGATCCAAAAAGGTGCAAAATACCCCATTAATTAAACTCCTAAATATTGTAGGGGTATTCATCAATCCGAATGGTACCATTGTAAACTCGTAATGACCATATCAAGTCTGAAATATCATCTTATGAATGTCGGCCTCAACAATCCTCAGCTAGTGGTAACTGGACTTTAGGTAAATCTTGGAGAACACTCTGCTCCCCTCATCTGGTAAACAAGATCATCAATCCTCGGTAAAGGGTAATAATTCTTGATCGTTAGTTTATTCAATTGTCTGTAGTCGATACACAAGCAAAGGGACTTGTCTTTCTTCTTGACGAAGATGATTGGTGTGCCCCAAGGTGAGATTCTAGGATGGATGTGGCTCTTCTCTAACAGCTCATCCAACTGAATCTTGATCTCATTGATCTCCTGAGTAGTCATCTTGTAAGGTGCCCGTGAGACTGGTTGTGCCCTTGGAACCAAATCAATATGGAAGTCCACCTCACAGTGGGGTGGCATCCCTATCAACTTTGATGAAAAAATATTTACAAACTCCCTAAGGATGGGGTGATTGTCTAAGGATATCTCTGGCGGTGCCTCTAATTTGTCACTAATGGTAATAGAAAACATCTAGCACTCCTTACACATGCTCTGCTTTAGCTGCATAGAAGATATCATACGAAGGGATATGAGTCTCTACACTCTTGATAACACCACTAGTGTGGCACGGTCATCAATGCACTCAATCATCTTATATTTGTAGTCTATCCTAGCCTAATGCACGTCAAGCCAGTCCATGCCCAAAACAATGTCATAAGATCCCAAGGGTGTAATCAAAAGATCCACTGATGTAGTGAAGGTCCCAAAAGATATCTGACAATCGCTAACCACAGAGTCCACAACCACTCTAGCCATGTGACAATTCATGATTAAGCATGATGGGAAACATTCGTTTGAAAATTTTATGCTCAGTTTCATCTAGATGCTTTATTTCATGATAATGGATCATTTAACATGATCGTAAACATTTGTTTTAAAATTTTACGCTCAATTTCATCTAGATGCTTTATTTCATGATATTGGATCATTCAGTGTGATCAGAAATATTTATTTTAAAATTTTACACTCAATTTCATCTGGATGCTTTATTTCATGATAACAAATCATTGCGTGTGATCAGAAACGTTTCTTTTAAAATTTTATGCTTAGATGCACTTAGATTCTTTATTTCATGAGAATTAAACATTGTGTGTGATCAGAAACATTTGTTTTAAGATTTTATGCTCAATTTCATCTACATGCTTTATTTCATGTTAATGGATCATTCAGCATGATTGGAAACAATTGTTATAAAATTTTACGCTCAGTTTCGTCTAGATGCTTTATTTCATGATAATAGATCGTTGAACATGATTAAAAGCATTTGTTTTAAAACCTGATGCTTAGTTTTATCTTGGTACATGAGCATCCAGAGGTGTAAGGGCAATCTTGCAGAACCCAAAAATGATCTTGATTCAAAATTGATGTTTTAGTTTTCTCTTCTTTTCAAGATTTATGTTTTTGCATACCTATTTTCTTGAATAATGATTCAGAACCTTTAAAGTTTCCAACATACTAAGAATACCAGAACTTACTATTTTTAGTAAGTCTTATCAGAGAATCATTTGAGCCCAAAATTTTCCCAAAAGCTTCGAAATAGTAAAATAAGCATTTTTGGTAGATTTCAGCTCAAGATTGTGTTTGGATTTCAAGATATTAAAGTTCCAAGTTTTTGAGGATTCATCCTCTGATTGTATTTCATGATAATGGATCATTGAGTGTGATTGGAAATATTTGTCTTGAAATTTTACTATCAGTTTCATCCATATGGTTTATTTCATGACAATTGATGATTGAGCGTGAATGGAAACATTCGTTTGAAAATTTTACACTCACTTTCATCTAGATGCTTTATTTCATGATAGTGGATCGTTCAACGTGATTGCAAACATTTGTTTTAAAATTTAATGCCCAGTTTCATCTAGATGCTTTATTTCATGATATTGGATCATTCAGTGTGATCAGAAATATTTATTTTAAAATTTTACACTCAGTTTCATCTAGATGCTTTCTTTCATGATAACGAATCATTGCGTGTGATCAGAAACATTTGTTTTCAAATTTTATGCTTAGATGTGCCTAGATGATTTATTTCATGATAATGAAACATTTTGTGTGATCAAAAACATTTATTTTAAGATTTTATGCTCAGTTTCATCTAGATGCTTTATTTCATGATAATTGATCATTTAGCATGATTGGAAACAGTTGTTATAAAATTTTATGCACAATTTCATCTAGATACATTATTTCATGATAATAGATTGTTGAGCATGATCGGAAGTATTTGTTTTAAAATTTGATGCTTAGTTTCATCTCGGTGCAGGAGCATGCAGAGGTGTAAGGGCAATCTTGAACCACCCAAAAAAAATTGTTGATTCTAAGTTGATGTCTTTGTTTTCATTTCTTTTCAAGATTTGTGTTTTTGGATACCCATTTGCTTGAATAATGATTTAGAACCTTCAAAGTATCTAACGGGCTAAGAATACCAGAACTTACTATTTTTTGTAAGTCTTATCAGAGAAATGGTTGAACCTGAAATTTTCATCTAGATTATTTATTTCAAGATAATAGATCATTCAACATGATCGAAAACATTTGTTTTAAAATTTTATGCTTAGTTTCATCTAGATGCTTTATTTCATGATATTGGATCATCCAGTGTGATCGGAAACACTTATTTTAAAATTTAACACTTAGTTTCATCTAGATGCTTTATTTCATGATAACGAATCATTGCGTGTGATCAGAAACATTTGTTTTAAAATTTTACTCTTAGATATGAAACATTGTGTGTGATCAGAAACATCTGTTTTAAGATTTTACGGTCGGTTTCATCTAGATGCTTTATTTCATGATAATGGATCATTCAACATGATTAGAAACAATTGTTATAAATTTTATGCTTAGTTTTGTCTAGATGCTTTATTTCATGATAATAGATTGTTGAGCATGATCAGAAGCATTTATTTTAAAATTTGACACTTAGTTTCATCTTGGTGCAGGAGCATCCAGAGGTGTAAGGCCAATCTTGCATCACCCAAAAATAGTATTGATTCAAAATTGATGTCTTTGTTTTCACTTGTTTTCAAGATTTATGTTTTTGGATAACCATTTGCTTGAATAATGATTCAGAACCTTCAAAGATTCCAACGGCCTAAGAATACTAGAACTTACTATTTTTAGTAAGTCTTATCAAAGAAGCGTTTGAGTCCGAAATTTTCCTCAAATCTTCAGAATAGTAAAATAAGCATTCTTGGTAGATTTCAGCTTAACATTGCGTTTGGATTTCAAGATATTAAAGTTTCAAGTTTGTGAGGATTCATCCTCTGATTGTATTTCATGATAATGGATCATTGAGTGTGATCGGAAACATTTGTTTTAAAATTTTACGATCAGTTTCGTCCATATGCTTTATTTCATGACAATTGATGATTGAGCGTGATTGGAAACGTTTGTTTGAAAATTTTACACACAGTTTCATGTAGATTTATTTCATGATAATGGATCATTCAACGTGATCGGAAACATTTGTTTTAAAATTTTATGCTCAGTTTCATCTAGATGCATTATTTCAGGATATTGGATTATTTAGTGTGATCAGAAACATTTATTTTAAAATTTTACATTCAGTTTTGTCTAGATGCTTTATTTCATAATAACAAATCATTGCGTGTGATCAGAAACATTTTCTTTAAAATTTTACACTTAGATGTGCCTAGATGCTTTATTTCATGATAATGAAACACTATGTGTGATCTGAAACATTTATTTTAAGATTTTATGCTTGGTTTCATCTAGATACTTTATTTCATGATAATGGATCACTCAACATGATTGAAAACAATTGTTATAAAATTTTATACTCAGTTTCATCTAGATGCTTTATTTCATGATAATAGATAGTTGAGCATGATCGGAAGCATTTGTTTTAAAATTTGATGCTTAGTTTCATCTTGGTGTAGGAGCATCCAGAGGTGTAAGGGCAATCTTGCATCACCCAAAAATAATGTTGATTCAAAGTTGATGTCTTGTGCTTGTTTTCAAGATTTCTGTTTCTTGAAACCTATTTTCTTGAATAATGATTCAAAAGCTTCAAAGTTTCCAATGGGCTAAGAATACTAGAACTTACTATTTTTAGTAAATCTTATCAGAGAGGCTATTGAGCATGAAATTTTCCCCAAAGCTTTAGAATAGTAAAATAATCATTCTTGGTAGATTTTAGATCAAGACCACATCTCAATTTCAAGATATTAAAGTTTCAAGTTTGTGAGGATTCATCCTATCATTGTATTTCATGATAATGGATGATTGAGTGTGATCGGAAACATTTGTCTTCAAATTTTATGATCAGTTTCATCCATGTGCTTTATTTCATGACAATTGATGATTGAGCATGATCCAAAACTTTCCTTTGAAAATTTTATGCTCATTTTTGTCTAGATGCTTTATTTCATGATAATGGATCATTCAATGTGATTAGAAACATTTGTTTTAAAATTTTACACTCAGTTTCATCTAGATGCTTTATTCATGATATTGGATCATTTAGTGTGATCAAAGACATTTATTTAAAATTTTACACTCAGTTTTGTCTGGATGCTTTATTTCATGATAACAATTCATTGCATGTGATCAGAAACATTTATTTTAAAATTTTACACTTAGATGCACGTAGATACTTTATTTCATGATAATGAAACATTGTGTGTGATCGGAAAGATTTGTTTTAAGATTTTATGCTCGGTTTCATCTAGATGCTTTATTTCATGATAATGGATCATTCAACATGATTGGAAACAATTGTTATAAAATTCTACGCTTAGTTTTGTCTAGATGCTTTATTTCATGATAATAGATCACTGAGCATGATCGGAAACATTTGTTTTAAAATTTGACATTTAATTTCATCTTGGTGTAGGAGCATCCATAGGTGTAAGGGACATCTTACCTCACCCAAAAACAATGTTGATTCAAAATTGATGTCTTTGTTTTCACTTCTTTTCAAGATTTGTGTTTTTGGATATCCATTTGCTTGAATAATAATTTAGAACCTTCAAAGTTTCCAATGGGCTAAGAATACAAGAACTTACTATTTTTAGTAAGTCTTATCAGACAAGCAGTTGAGCCCAAAATTTTCCCCATAGTTTAAGAATAGTAAAATAAGCATTCTTGGTAGATTTTAGCTCAAGATTGCGTCTGGATTTCAAGATATTAAAGTTTCAAGTTTGTGAGGATTCATCATTTGATTTTATTTCATTATAATGGATCAGTGAGTGTGATTAGAAACATTTGTCTTGAAATTTTACGATCAGTTTCACCCGTGTGCTTTATTTAATGACAATTGATATTTGAGCGTGATCAGAAACATTCTTTTGAAAATTTTATGTTGAGTTTCGTCTAGATGCTTTCTTTTATGATAATGGATCATTCAACGTGATCGCAAACATTTGTTTTAAAATTTTACACTCAGTTTCATCTAGATGCTTTATTTCATGATTTGGATCATTCAATGTGATCAGAAACATTTATTTTAAAATTTTACACTCAGTTTTGTCTAGATGCTTTATTTCATGTTAATGAATCATTGCATGTGATCAGAAACATTTGTTTTAAAATTTTACACTTAGATGTGCCTAGATGCTTTATTTCATGATAATAAAACATTGTGTGTGATCAGAAACATTTGTTTTAAGATTTTATGCCTGGTTTCATCTAGATGTTTTATTTCATGATAATGGATCATTCAGCATGATTGGAAACAATTGTTATAAATTTGTATGCTTAGTTTCATCTAGATGCTTTATTTCATGATAAAAGATCATTGAGCATGATCAAAAACACTTGTTTTAAAATTTAACGCTTAGTTTCATCTTGGTGCAGGAGCATCCAGAGGTGTAAGTGCAATCTTGCATCACCCAAAAATAATGTTGATTCAAAATTGATGTCTTTGTTTTCACTTCTTTTCAAGATTTGTGTTTTTGGATACCCATTTGCTTGAATAATAATTCAGAACCTTCAAAGTTTCCAATGGGCTAAGAATACAAGAACTTACTATTTTTAGTAAGTCTTATCAGAGAAGCGGTTGAGCCCAAAATTTTCCCCATAGTTTAAGAATAGTAAAATAAGCATTCTTGGTAGATTTCAGCTCAAGATCGCGTTTGGATTTCAAGATATTAAAGTTTCAAGTTTGTGAGGATTCATCATCTAATTTTATTTCATTATAATGGATCAGTGAGTGTGATCAGAAACATTTGTCTTGAAATTTTACGATCAGTTTCACCCATGTGCTTTATTTAATGACAATTGATATTTGAGCGTGATCAAAAACATTTGTTTGAAAACTTTCCACTCACTTTCATCTAGATGCTTTATTTCATGATAGTGGATTATTCAATGTGATCACAAACATTTGTTTTAAAATTTAATGCCCAGTTTCATCTAGATGCTTTATTTCATGATATTAGATAATTCAGTGTGTTCAGAAATATTTATTTTAAAATTTTACACTCAGTTTCATCTAGATGCTTTCCTTCATGATAACGAATCATTGCGTGTGATCAAAAACATTTGTTTTCAAATTTTACGCTTAGATGCGCCTAGATGCTTTATTTCATGATAATGAAACTTTTTGTGTGATCAGAAACATTTATTTTAGGATTTTAGGCTCAGTTTCATCTAGATGCTTTATTTCATGATAATTGATCATTCATCATGATTGGAAACAATTGTTATAAAATTTTATGCACAGTTTCATCTAGATGCATTATTTCATGATAATAGATTGTTGAGCATGATCAGAAGTATTTGTTTTAAAATTTGATGCTTAGTTTCATCTCAGTGCAGGAGCATGCAGAGTTGTAAGGGCAATCTTGCATCACCCAAAACAATGTTGATTCAAAATTGATGTCTTTGTTTTCACTTGTTTTCAAGATTTGTGTTTTTGGATACCCATTTGCTTAAATAATGATTTAGAACCTTTAAAGTTTCCAATGGGCTAAGAATGCTAGAACTTACTAATTTTAGTAATTCTTATCAAAGAAGTAGTTGAGCCTGAAATTTTCCCCAAAGGTTCAGAATAATAAAATAAACATTCTTGGTAGATTTCAGCTCAAGATCGGGTCTCAATTTCAAGATATTAAACTTTCAAGTTTGTGAGGATCCATCCTTTGATTCTATTTCATGATAATGGATCATTGAGTGTGATCAGAAATATTTGTCTTGAAATTGTACAATCAATTTTGTCTGATTGTATTTTATGATAATGGATCATTAAGTGTGATTGGAAACATTTGTCTTGAAATTTTATGATTAGTTTCATCCACATGCTTTATTTCATGACAATTGATGATTGAGTGTTATCAGAAGCATTCGTTTTAAAATTTTACACTCAATTTTGTCTAGATACTTTATTTTATGATAATGGATCATTTAATGTGATCAGAAACATTTGTTTTTAAATTTTATGCTCAGTTTTATCAAGATGCTTTATTTCATGATATTGGATCATTCAGTGTGACCAGAAACATTTATTTTAAAATTTTATATAGTTTGATCTAGATTCTTTATTTCATGATAATGAATCATTGTGTGTGATCAGAAACATTTGTTTTAAAATTTTATGCTTAGATGTGCCTAGATGCTTTATTTCATGATAATGAAACATTCTCTGTGATCAGAAATATTTGTTTTAAGATTTTATGCTCAGTTTCATCTAGACTCTTTATTTCATGATAGTGGATGATTCAACATGATTGGAAACAATTGTTATAAAATTATATGCTCAGTTTCATCTAGATACTTTAGTTCATGATAATAGATCATTGAGCATGATTGGAAACATTTGTTTTAAAATTTGACGCTTAGTTTCATCTTAGTGCAGGAGCATCCAGAGGTGTAAGGGCAATCTTGTGTCACCCAAAAACAATGTTGATTCAAAATTGATGTCTTCATTTTTGTTTCTTTTCAAGATTTGTGCTTTCGGATACCCACTTGCTTGAATAATGATTCAGAACCTTCAAAGTTTTCAACAGGCTAAGAATACGAGAACTTACTATTTTTAGTAAGTCTTATCAGAGAAGCGGTTGAGTGCAAAATTTTCCTGAAAGCTTCGTGTAGTAAAATAAGCATTCTTGGTAGATTTTAGCTCAAGATCACGTTTGGATTTCAAGATATTAAAGTTTCAAGTTTGTGAGGATTCATCCTCTAATTGTATTTCATGATAATGGACCATTGAGTGTGATTGAAAACATTTGTCTTGAAATTTTACTATCAGTTCCATCAATGTGCTTTATTTCATGACAATTGATGATTGTGCATGTTCAGAAACATTCGTTTGAAAATTTTATGCTCAGTTTCATCTAGATGCTTTATTTCATGATAATGGATCATTCAACGTGATCAGAAACATTTTCTTTAAAATTTTACGCTCAGTTTAATCTTGATGCTTTATTTCATGATATTGGATCATTCAGTGTGATCAGAAACATTTATTTTAAAATTTTAGAATCAGTTTCATCTAGATGCTTTAAGATTTTATGCTCGGTTTCATCTAGATGATTTATTTCATGATAATGGATCATTGAATATGATTGGAAACAATTGTTATAAAATTGTACGCTCAGTTTCCTCTAAATACTTTATTTTGTTATAATAGATCATTGAGCATGATCAGAAACATTTGTTTTAAAATTTGACGCATAGTTTCATCTTGGTGCAGGAGCATACAAAGGTGTAAGGGCAATCTTGCATCACCCAAAAACAATGTTGATTCAAAATTGATGTCTTTGTTTTCACTTCTTTTCAAGATTTATGTTTTCGGATACCCATTTACTTGAATAATGATTCAGAACCTTCAAAGTTTCCAATGGGCTACGAATACTAGAACTAACTATTTTTAGTAAGTCTTATCATAGAAGCGGTTGAGCCCAAAAATTTACCCAAAGATTCAGAATAGTAAAATAAGCATTCTTGATAGATTTCAGCTCAAGATCACATCTGGATTTCAAGAAATTAAAGTTTCAAGTTTGTGAGGATTCATCATCTAATTCTATTTCATGATAATGGATTATTAAGTGTGATTAGAAATATTTGCCTTGAAATTTTACGATCAGTTTCATCCATGTGCTTTATTTCATGACAATTGATTATTGAGTGTGATCGGAAACATTCATTTGAAAATTTTACGCTTAGTTTCATCTAGATGCTTTTTTTCTTGATAATGGATCCTTCAACATGATCGGAAACATTTGTTTTTAAAATGTTATGCTCAGTTTCATCTAGATGCTTTATTTCATGATATTGGATCATTCGGTGTGATAAAAAAGATTTATTTTAATATTTTACACTCAGTTTTGTCTAGATGCTTTATTTCAGATAACAAATCATTGCATGTGATCATAAACATTTGTTTTAAAATTTTACGCTTAGATGCACCTAGATACTTTATTTCATGATAATAAAACATTGTGTGTGATCATAAACATTTGTTTTAAGATTTTATGCTCAGTTTCATAGAGATGCTTTATTTTATGATAATGTATCATTCAGCATGATTGGAAACAATTGTTATAAAATTCTACGCTCAGTTTCTTCTAGATGCTTTATTTCGTGATAATAAATCATTGAGCATGATCAGAAAAATTTGTTTTAAAATTTGACACATAGTTTCATCTTGGTGCAGGAGCGTCGAGAGCTATAGGGGCAATCTTGCATCACCCAAAAATAATGTTGATTCATAATTAATGTCTTTGTTTTCACTTCTCTTCAAGATTTTTTCTTTTGGATACCCATTTGCTTGAAGAATGATTCAAAACCTTCAAAGTTTCCAATGGGCTAAGAATACAAGAACTTATTATTTTTAGTAAGTCTTATCAGAGAAGCGGTTGAGCCCGAAAGTTTCCCCAAAAATTTAGAGTAGTAAAATAAGCATTCTTGGTAGATTTCAGCTCAAGATCTTCTCTTGATTTCAAGATATTAAATTTTCATGTTTGTGAGGATTTACACTCAGTTTCATCTAGATGCTTTATTTCATCATATTTAATCATTGAGTGTGATCAAAAATATTTATTTTAAAAATTTACACTCAGTTCGCCTAGATGCTTTATTTCATGATAACGAATCATTGTGTGTGATCATAAACAATTTTTTAAAAATTTTACGCTTAGATGTGCCTAGATGCTTTATTTCATTATAATGAATCATTGTGTATGATCAAAAACATTTGGTTTAGGATTTTAAGCTTAGTTTCATCTAGATGCTTTATCTTATGATAATGGATCATTCAACATGATTGTTAAATTTTTTTATAAAATTTTACTCTCAGTTTCGTCTAGATACTTTATTTCATTATAATAGATCATGGAGCATGATCGGAAGCATTTATTTTAACATTTGATGCATAGTTTCATCTTGGTGTAGGAGCATCTAGAGGTGTAAGGGCAATCTTGCATCACCCAAAAATAATGTTGGTTCAAAATTGATGTCTTTATTTTCACTTCTTTTAAAAATTTATGTTTTTGGATACCCATTTGCTTGAATAATGATTCAGAACCTTCAAAGTTTCCAATGGGCTAAGAATACCCGAACTTACTACTTTTAGTAAGTGTTATAAGAGAAGTGGTTGAGCCTGAGATTTTACCCAAAGCTTCAGAATATTAAAATAAGCATTCTTGGTAGATTTTAGTTCAAGATCGCGTCTGGAATTCAAGATATTAAAGTTTCAAATTTGTGAGGATCCATCCTTTGATTGTATTTAATGATAATGGATCATAGAGTGTGATCAGAAATATTTGTCTTGAAATTTTACGATTATTTTCGTCCATATGCTTTATTTCATGACAATTGATGATTGAGCGTGATCAAAAACATTCGTTTGAAAATTTTATGCTCAGTTTCATCTAGATGCTTTGTTTAATGATAATGGATCATTCAACATGATTGAAAACATTTGTTTTAAAATTTTACACTTGGTTTCATCTAGATGCTTTATTTCATGATATTGGATCATTCAGTGTGATCAGAAACATTTATTTTAAAATTTTACACCTAGTTTCTTCTAGATGCTTTATTTCATGGTAACGAATCATTGCATGTGATCGGAAACATTTGTTTTAAAATTTTACACTTAGATGCACCTAGATGCTTTATTTAATGATAATGAAACATTATGTGTGATTGGAAACATTTGATTTAAGATTTTATGCTCGGTTTCATCTAGATGTTTTATTTCATGATAATGGATCATTCAACATGATTGGAAACAAGTTTTATAAAATTTTACTCTCAGTTTCGTCTAGATGCTTTCTTTCATGATAATAGATCATTGAGCATGAGCGGAAGCATTTATTTTAACATTTGACGCTTAGTTTCATGATAATAGATCATTGAGCATGATCGGAAGCATTTTATTTAAAATTTAGCGCTTAGTTACATCTTGGAACAAGAGCATCCAGAGGTGTAAGGGCAATCTTGCATCACCCAACAACAATGTTGATTCAAAATTGATGTCTTTATTTTCACTTCTTTTCAAGATTTGTGTTTTTGGATACCCATTTGCTTGAATAATGATTCAGAACCTTCAAAGTTTCCAACAGGCTAAGAATACCAGAACTTACTATTTTTAGTAAGTCTTATCAGATTTGTGATTGAGCCCAAAATTTTCCCCAAAGCTTCGAAATAGTAAAATAAGAATTCCTGGTAGATTTGAGCTCAAGATTGGGTATGGATTTCAAGATATTAAAGTTTCAAGTTTTTGAGGATCCATCCCCTGATTGTATTTCATGATAATGGATCATTGAGTGTGATCGAAAACATTTGTCTTGAAATTTTTGAATCAGTTTCATCCATATGCTTTATTTCATGACAATTGATGATTGAGCGTGATCTGAAACATTCGTTTGAAAATTTTGCACTCAGTTTCATCTTGATGATTTGTTTCATGATAATGGATCATTCAACGTGATTGGAAACATTTGTTTTAAAATTTTACATTCAATTTCATCTAGATTCTTTATTTAATGATATTGGATCATTTAGTGTGATCAGAAACATTTATTTTAAAATTTTACATTGAGTTTCATCTAGATGCTTTATTTCATGATAATGAATCATTGCGTGTGATGAGAAACATTTGTATTAAAATTTTACACTTAGATGCACCTAGATACTTTACTTCATGATAATGAAACATTGTATGTGATCGAAAACATTTGTTTTTAGATTTTATGCTCATTTTCATCTAGATGCTTTGTTTCATGATAATGGATTTTTCAGCATGTGATTGGAAATAATTGTTATAAAATTTTACGCTTAGTTTTGTATAGATGCTATATTTCATGATAATAGATCGTTGAGCATGACCGGAAGCATTTGTTTTAAAATTTGATGCTTAGTTTCATCTTGGTGTAGGAGCATCCAGCAGTGTAAGGGCAATCTTGCATCACCCAAAAATAATGTTGATTCAAAATTGATGTCATTGTTTTCACTTATTTTCAAGATTTGTGTTTTTGGATACCCATTTGCTTGAATAATGATTCAGAACCTTCAATGTTTCCAACGGGCTAAGAATACCATGACTTACTATTTTTAGTAAGTCTTATTAGAGAAGCGGTTGAGCCTAAAATTTTCCCCAAAGCATCAGAATACTAAAATAAGCATTCTTGGTAGATTTCAGCTCAAGATCGCGTCTCAATTTCAAGATATTAAAGTTTCAAGTTTGTGAGTGTCCATCCTCTGACATTTCATGATAATGGATCATTCAGTGTGATTGGAAATATTTGTCTTGAAATTTTACGATCAATTTTGTCCATATACTTTATTTCATGACAATTGATGATTGAGCATGATCAGAAAGATTCGTTCAAAAATTTTATGCTTAGTTTTGTTTAGATGATTTGTTTCATGATAATGGATCATTCAACATGATCAGAAATGTTTGTTTTAAAATTTTACGCTCAGTTTCATCTAGATGTTTTATTTCATGATATTGGATCATTCAGTGTAATCAGAAACATTTATTTTAAAATTTTACACTTAGTTTCATCTAGATGCTTTATTTCCTGATAATGAATCATTGCATGTGATTAGAAACATTTGTTTTAAAATTTTATGCTCAGTTTCATCTAGATGCTTTATTTCATGATAATGGATCATTCAACATGATTGGAAACAATTGTTATAAAATTTTACACTTAGTTTCATCTAGATGCTTTATTTCATGATAATAGATCATTGAGCATGATCAAAAGCACTTGTTTTAAAATTTGACCCTTTGTTTCATATTGGTCTAGGAGCATCCAGAAGTTTAACGACCATCTTGCATCACCTAAAAACAATGTTGATTCAAAATTGATGTCTTTGTTTTCATTTCTTTTCAAGATTTGTGTTTTCAGATACCCATTTGCTTGAATAATGATTCAAAACCTTCAAAGTTTCCAATGGGCTAAGTATACCAAAACTTACTATTTTTTGTAAGTCTTCTCAGAGAAGCAGTTGAGACTAGAATTTTCCCCAAAGCTCCAGAATAGTAAAATAAGTAATCTTGGTAGATTTCAAGTCAAGATTGCATCTAGATTTCAAGATATTAAAGTTTCAAGTTTGTCAGGATTCATCCTCTTATTGTATTTCATTATAATGGATAATTGAGTGTGATAAAAAACATTTGTCTTGAAATTTTACGATCAGTTTCATCCATATGATTTATTTCATGACAAATTCATGATTGAGCATGATCGGAAACATTCATTTGAAAATTTTACGCTCAGTTTTGTCTAGATGATTTGTTTCATGATAATGGATCATTCAATGTGATTGGAAACATTTGTTTTAAAATTTTACCCTCAGTTTCATGTAGATGGTTCATTTCCTAATAGTGGATCATTCAGTGTGATCAGAAACATTTATTATAAAATTTTACACTCAGTTTCGTCTAGATGCTTTATTTCATGATAACGAATCATTGCGTATGATCAGAAACATTTGTTTTAAAATTTTATGCTTAGATGCGCCTAGATGCTTTATTTCATGATAATGAAACATTATGTGTGATCAGAAACATTTGTTTTTAGATGCTTTATTTCATGATAATAGATCATTGAGCATGATTGGAAGCATTTATTTTAAAATTTGACGCTTAGTTTCATGTTGGTGCAGGAGCATCCAGAAGTGCAAGGGTAATCTTGCATCACCCAAAAACAAAGTTGATTCAAAATTGATGTATTTATTTTCACTTTTTTTCAAGATTTGTGTTTTTTATACCCATTTGCTTGAATAATGATTTAGAACCTTCAAAGTTTCCAATGGCCTAAGAATACCAAAATTTACTATTTTTAGTAAGTCTTATAAGAGAAGCGGTTGAGCCCAAAATTTTCCCCAAAGCTTCAAAATAGTAAAATAACCATTCTTGGTAGATTTCAGCTCAGGATCGCGTTTGGATTTCAAGATATTAAAGTTTCAAGTTTGTGAGGATTCATCATCTTATTGTATTTCATGATAATGGATCATTGAGTGTGATCAGAAACATTTGTCTTGAAATTTTACAATCAGTTTCATCCTTATGCTTTATTTCATTACAATTGATGATTGAGCCTGATCAAAAACATTCGTTTGAAAATTTTATGTTCAATTTTGTCTAGATGATTTGTTTCATGATAATGAATCATTCAATGTGATTGGAAACATTTGTTTTCAAATTTTATGCTCAGTTTCATCTAGATGCTTTATTTGATGATATTGGATCATTCAGTGTGATTAGAAACATTTGTTTTAAAATTTTACACTAAGTTTCGTCTAGATGCTTTATGTCATGATAACGAATCAGTGCGTGTGATCAGAAATATTTGTTTTAAAATTTTATGCTTAGATGTGCCTAGATGCTTTATTTCATGCTAATGAAACATTGTGTGTGATCAGAAACATTTGTTTTAAGATTTTATGCTTGGTTTCATCAAGATGCTTTATTTCATGATAATGGATCATTCGGCATGATTGGAAACAATTGTCTCAAAATCTTACACTCGGTTTCATCTAGATGCTTTATTTCATGATAATGGATCATTGGGCATGATCGGAAGCATTTGTCTTGAAATTTTACGATCAGTTTCGTCCATATGCTTTATTTCATGACAATTGATGATTGAGTGTGTTCCAAAACATTTGTTTGAAAATTTTATGCTCAGTTCCATCTAGGTGATTTGTTTCATGATAATGCATCATTTAATGTGATTAGAAATAGTTGTTTTAAACTTTTACGCTCAGTTTCATCTAGATGCTTTATTTCATGATATTGGATCATTCAGAGTGATCAGAAACATTTATTTTAAAATTTTACACTCAATTTCATCTATATGCTTTATTTCATGACATCGAATCATTGCGTGTGATCAGAAACATTTGTTTTAAAATTTTACACTTAGATGCACTTAGATGCTTTATTTCATTATAGTGAAAGATTGTGTGCGATCAAAAACATTTGTTTTTAGATTTTATGCTTGGTTTCATCTAGATGCTTTATTTCATGATAATGGATCATTCAGCATGATTGGAAATAGTTGTTATAAAATTTTATGCTCAATTTCATTTAGATTCAAAATTGATGTCTTTGTTTTCACTTCTTTTCAATATATGTGTTTTTGGATACACATTTGCTTGAATAATGATTCAGAACCTTCAAAGTTCCCAACGGGCTAAGAATACCAGAACTTACTACTTTTAGTAAGTCTTATCAGAGAAGCACTTTAGGCCAACATTTTCCTCAAAGCTTCAGAATAGTAAAATAAGCATTCTTGGTAGGTTTCAACTCAAGATCGTATCTGGATTTCAAGATATTAAAGTTTCAAGTTTGTGAGGATCCATCCTTTGATTGTATTTCATGATAGTATATCATTGAGTGTGATCAGAAACATTTATCTTGAAATTTTATGATCAGTTTCATCCATATGCTTTACTTCATGAATACTGATGATTGAGCGTGATCGGAAACATTCGCTTGAAAATTTTATGCTTAGTTTCATCTAGGTACTTTGTTTCATGATAATGGATCATTCAATGTGATCAGAAACATTTGTTTTAAAATTTTATGCTTAGTTTCATCTAGATGCTTTATTTCATGATATTGGATCATTCAGTGTGATCAGAAACATTTATTTTAAAATTTTACACTCACTTTTATCTAGATGCTTTATTGCATGATATCAAATCACTGTGTGTGATCATAAACATTTGTTTTAAAATTTTATGCTTAGATGCGCCTAGATGCTTTATTTCATGATAGTGAAACATTGTGTGTGATCAGAAACATTTTTTTTTAGATTTTTTTCTCAGTTTCATCTAGATGCTTTATTTCATGATAATGGATCATTCAACATGATTGGAAATAATTGTTATAAAATTTTACACTCAGTTTCGTCTAGATGCCTTGTTTCATGATAATGGATCATTCAACGTGATCAGAAACATTTGTTTTAAAATTTTATGGTCAGATTCATTTACATACTTTATTTCATGATATTGGATCATTCAGTGTGATTAGAAACATTTATTTTAAAATTTTACACCCAGTTTCATCTAGATGCTTTATTTCATGATAACAAATCATTACATGTGATTAGAAACATTTGTTTTAAAATTTTACGCCTAGAAGCATCTAGATGCTTTATTTCATGAAAATGAAACATTGTGTGTGATCATAAACATTTTTTTAAGATTTTATGTTCGGTTTCATCTAGATGCTTTATTTCATGATAATAGATTGTTGAGAATGATCAGAAGCATTTATTTTAAAATTTGATGCTTAGTTTCATCTTGGTGTAGGAGCATCCAGAGGTGTAAGGGCAATCTTGCATCACCCAAAAACAATGTTTATTCAAAATTGATGTCTTTGTTTTCACTTCTTTTCAAAATTTATGTTTTTGGATACCTGTCTACTTGAATAAGGTTTCAAAACCTTCAAAGTTTCTAATGGGCTAAGAATATCATAACTTACTATTTTTGGTAAGTCTTATCAGAGAAGCAGTTGAGCCCAAAATTTTCCCAAAAGCTTCAGAATAGTAAAATAAGCATTCTTAGGAGATTTCAGCTCAAGATCGTATCTGGATTTCAAGATATTAAAGTTTCAAGTTTGTGAGGATTCATCCTTTGATTGTTTACATTATAATGGATCATTAAGTGTAATTAGAAACATTTGTCTTGAAATTTTAGAATCAGAGAAGTGGTTGAGCCTGAAATTTTCCCCAAAGCTTTGGAATAGTAAAATAAGTATTATCGGTATATTTTAGCTCAAGATCATGTCTGGATTTTGTTTGTTAGGATCCATCCTTTGATTGTATTTCATGTTAATGGATCATTGAGTGTGATCGAAAACATTTGTTTTGAAATTTTACAGTCAGTTTCATCCATATACTTTATTTCACGACAATTGATGATTGAACGTGATCAGAAATATTCATTTGAAAATTTTACGCTTAGTTTCATCTAGAAACAGAAACATAGCGTAAAATGAAACATAGCGTAAAATTTTAAAACAAATGTTTCTGATCATGTTGAATGATCCATTATCATGAAATAAAGCATCTGGAGGAAACTGAGTGTAAAATTTTCAAACAAATGTTTTCGATCACGCTCAATCATCATTTGTCATGAAATAAAGCATATGGACAACACAGATTTTAAAATTTCAAGACAAATGTTTCTGATCACACTCAATGATCCATTATCATGAAATACAATCAGAGGATGAATCCTCACAATCTTAAAACTTTAATATCTTGAAATCCAGATGCAATCTTGAGCTGAAATCTACCAAGAATACTTGTTTTACTATTCTGAAGGTTTGGGGAAAATTTTGGGTTGAACCGCTTCTCTGATAAGACTTACTAATAATAGTAAGTTCTAGTATTCTTAGCCCATTGGAAACTTTGAAGGTTCTGAATCATTATACAAGCAAATGGGTATCCAAAAACACAAATCTTGAAAAGAAGTGAAAACAAAGACATCAATTTTGAATCAACATTGTTTTTGGGTGATGCAAGTTTACCCTTACACCTCTAGATGGTCCTGCACCAAGATGAAACTAAGCGTTAAATTTTAAAACAAATGTTTCTGATCATGCTCAATGATCTATTATCATGAAATAAAGCATCCAGATGAAATTGAGAGTAAAGTTTTATAACGAGTATTTTCAATCATGCTGAATGATCCATTATCATGAAATAATGCATCTAGATGAAACTGAGCATAAAATTTTAAAACAAATATTTTTTGTAACACCCCGCCCTGAACACCTTAGAGAAAATACATTTACACTCTAGAAAACATGAATTTTTTTTTTTTTGTTTGAATAAGATAACAAGCAATGTTAACTTAACTAATTACTCCATTAAACTGCAACATGTCTCTAAGGATTCAAGGAGGCATTACTTACACGCTAATCAACATGATAACACATAATGCTAACATCAGTATCTGATCTAAAACCAATGCATGATTAATTAGCATATTCAAATTCATTGCATGCCATCAAAATATGATGTTCATGATCAATTACACAACTGCAATGTTTTTCCCTTACACATAGTTACATCATTACATCATTGACACCTTTTATCTATATCAAATTACATTCATTAAGAATGATCTAGTATACAAGTCAGGTACACAATTATCTTCTCAACTGGTACAAGTTTATTTGTCTAAAATTGAGATAATCCTTTCCTGCACATGAACTCCGACAAGAAACAACCAATGGATAAGATAGCTCTTCCACCCGACCATGTGGAACCCTAAGGTCCACCCCTCGAGCTAGGAGTTAACATGAGGTCCCAATGACAAACAACAGTCAGGTAGACAAAGACTAACATGAATGAAGGATGACCAACTTCAATACAACATAAGACAACAACACAACACAACTTACATAACACATGTGGAGAGACCATACAAGGAATGCTAGGTAGCAGTAGGGAGAGTGTCATCGCATGGTCTTAGCATGGGTTATCCTGACAGCCTTTCACTAGGCGCCGGCCCCCATCTATGGTTATCCTGATAGCCTCTCACTAGGTGCCAGCCCCATAGGGTGACACATGCGGAATCGACCTTCCTTTCATGAGGACAAGGAAGTCAATCATGCCGACTAGGCCTTCTCAACCCATCCTTAGCCTAAAGCGAGCACTACAGGCCTGGGTGAGGAAATCCATTAGTCTTGTTTAATGTGAATTCTACCCTTAACTCCCTAGTTCATTTTAGGTTATCACTTGATTAATCTACTTTCAACGGGTTATCCTGACTGCCACTTTGGGCACCGGCCCCACATTGAAAGCCACCCTCCTTACTAGCACCTAGTAAACCCTAACTATCAATAAGATAGATACATCATCCTATAGATACATACGATCATAGCAAGGCAGTATCCCACTTGTATACCAAACATAATCATAAGGCAACCCCTTAACTCATTGTCCAAAGCAACACAGGTTTATTGGACCATTAGGATTCACAGGTCTCTCCATGCGATGATTACGACAAGACGGTTAAATTCACAAGTGGTAAGATACCTCATCTAGAGAATATTTCTTGCAAAACATATTAACAATTTAACTCATACTTCATTAAACTTTATACCATCCAAAAACCACAAGATCGTTACAACACCACAATGTTAAAACTCCACTACGACATACTAAGCCCCTGGAATGGTCATTCACAACTCAACACTTACAACGACAAGATCTCTTAACTCACGCCGTATGATTAAGTTCTAGAGTTAAAACTACAAACCCTACTTAGTTCAATGCAAACGAAAAATAACTATGAATAACATTAAAACAACTAATTAAATGCAACAATCAAATTAATATATTACAACTACTTACTAAATATTTTTGTTTCAAACGATTAAATTACTAAATAATAAACAACACCATCTAGATTATCTTTCCCATAATTTGACCGATTAATCTAATTCTAAAGTAATACAAAAATGCCTATTCTCTAGATCCATAACCTAATAGTTTGAATTTACTAGTATCATTAGTAAAGTTTTCTAAGCATTTATCTACACAACTTTATGGCAAAGAAAGTAATAACCACATAAATAAATATTATTAATACGAATAATATTCACCATAGGCTATTGAATAGCAAAATTAATTATCTTCCTATGCTAACAAGACGTTATTTTATTTTACGACAGTTATCTATTCGATAAAGCCTTTGAACTACTAAGACTTAGTTCAATAAAATTAAATTTACGTCAAATTTATTTATCTTGAAAGCCTCCGCATATGACATACAATTACCTTACTCCAAATAAAATCCCTATTTTCTCTATTCTAACTTAAGGGAAAAATTTCTTCATAAAAATAGGCATCTATCTTTCAACTGCTATGGTTAAAAACAAACCTAATAACAATAATATTATTTGAACTGTAAAATTTGTGGATCAGTAAATATCTTTCACTCAGAGAAAAAATAAACTAACATTAATTTAGACACTCATCCAAATTGGATGATTCACAATACAAGGATGAGAAACGATAACTATTATTTTTCCTACTATAGCAACTAAAACTGTCACATAATCTTATAAACGAAGGTGGTACATTACCTTTGTCAATCTGCTATGTGCACTAAGCTTAGATTGTAAATAAGATAATTTTATACGGCTTTTGTTGTGACAGAGGTGTAAAATTGTTATTGGCTGTTTGATCATTAAACGGTTTGAGATTTTAAATCGAGAGATGTCAGTTGTTGCAAATCATATCGGCATGGAAGTGAAAGCCCTAAAGGTTCCCTAACCCTAAATTTACTCCTTAACTATAGATTTATTTGAAAAGACTTTAGAAATGTACATCACGAATTCCACAAGTGTAAAGTCAGATTCCTCATCCTACAGTGATGCCTAGAAGGGAGCTTTGAAACAGAAATGGATTGTTAAATGTATGCTTTTCGACTGTGTCTGAGCGATTTCAGAACAAGGTAAACATGAATCTAATCATTTGATGATCAAAAGAAGAGGGTTATTGTTCAAGTTAGATGGTATGTGGAGGCAAAATTGTGAGGAGGCCGAAAATTCCAGGGAATTCTTTTCACGTTTTCCTTTTCTGGTTTAGACGCCTGAGTACAAGGCTGCGCATAAATCATAAGTTTCTTTCTATCCTTTGTTAAAATGCTTGCCAAAAATCAGAGACGTCCTCTATGAATCGATTAAAAATAGTTTATGAGTGATGTAAAAAGTTCTGGAGAGAGTGCAGCGTAGTCTAGAAATAGATTGTTGAAATGCATTAGAAACTTTGAATGAATGCAAACTGCAGGTGTGAGGCTGGACGTCTCAACCTGTGCCATCATTCTCACTGCCTGATATCGGAAGGGAGCTTTGGGATGGGTGTGGGTATCCACCGCAACATAAGGATAGAGGGAATCTGTCAAATGTTGCAGTTGCAACGGCCCTACAAAACACGTATGCAAAATGTAGAAGCATGCGCAAGGATAGACAAGTTTTGTTAGATGCTGCAGTGGCAAACCTCACATCAAGGAATCAGATAAACTGATTTACATGGATTGTTTGCAATTATAATGTAAAATATGTTTAGGAGTATTTACAGTGACACTTTTTGTTGAATTGGATCCAAATCATGCCTAAATGTATATATGGACTGTAATGATTGTATGCACAAAATGGGATTAATGAGAGAAGCTTTTTTTAAAAAAAAAAACTTAAGGAAATGCGATCTAGTCAGACACAAACCTAGACTCCACAGTTTTAACAGGCATAAGAGGAAGGAAGACTAATATTCATTAGGAATGATGTAGATAGCACAAAATGAAGCACATTCTGAACCATAACAGGGAAAACAAGGATTGTACAGTAAACATATTTTTAGAAAGCAAAACAAAGAATTAACCAACCTTGATCCCGCTTGTGGAAATGAAGGTTTGTTGCCGCATCCACTCCCAAACTCTTTCCCCCCAAAATTTTTCCAGGTAAAAACCCCCTTTAAAAAGAAATAATTTGGTAACCAAATACGGAAAAAAAACTAACTTCCGCAACCCTGAACTAACTTTATATTTGTTAGATCCAAGACAAAATAGTTGGTTTGATTAATTCAGAACAACGGTAAAGATAGTCACACATTTAATTATCATTAAATCAACTTTATAAATATATATTAATTTTTATAACAATACTTGTTAGCAAAATTGTGACATGCAACTTATTTATTGGCTAAAGCGTAATTTACGAATTTTCAACTCAACTTACAACTAATTAATTTATTTAAATATCCAACCAAGCAAGGTTCCTCACGACTAAAATTTAACAGTTTTTACGTCCCCACAAAATAATTTATTAACAACAGTTATAATTAAATAACCAAAATAGCAATTATGTTAAGTTATCAATATTATATCTTTCGCTCATTACTTCTATTACCCATATAAACACCTTCCGACCTCGCTAACTTCAAGGTATGACATTCCTGCTAGCAAGTTATGATCAGACGACAGACAAGACCACGAAGGTAACCTAACAACTCAGCAACAATGACAGGGGACCCCACATTAACTCCATACAACCATTCCATTGGCAGAGGCACGCTCAGACCTGGTAAATCAGGTGGAGTCGCTGCCTAGTTCCTGCATCCTGCAGCAAATACATGGTTAAACATAACGAGATACATATATCACATGCAATCGTCTAGTGAATGCAAATCGCAGTGGGGTAGGGTACTCGAGAGCGAGTAATACGATACTGTCCCATTCACGTTCCTATATAAACAAGGCACAACATTTAAACAAGATACTAAATATAGAAATCAAAACAGCTGAAACATCTAGTTTACTTATCAATTGTAAAGCATGAAATAACAAGATCCAATATCACAACTACTATCATGATGATTAGTTCCATAATGAATTAACAAGACAACAAGTGCTCCATCATCTAAGATACTGTCAAAATGTCAGAATTCTAATAAACAACTATCAATCAGACTGATGACAAGGTGAGGGGCACTACATTTTTGACCACACACAATGTTTCATTATCACGAAATAAAGCATCTAGGTGCATCTAAGCATAAAATTTTAAAACAAATGTTTCTCATCACACGCAATGATTTGTTATCATGAAATAAAGCATCTAAACAAAATGAAGTGTAAAATTTTAAAATAAATGTTTCTAATCACACTAAATGATCTAATATCATGAAATAAAGCATCTAGATGAAACTGAGCGTAAAATTTTAAAACAAATTTTTCTAATCACGTTGAATGATCCATTATCATGAAATAAAGCATCTAGTCAAAACTGAGTGTAAAATTTTCAAATGAATGTTTTTGGTCATGCTCAATCATCAATTATCATGAAATAAAGCATATGGACGAAATGTATCATAAAATGTCAAGATAAATGTTTCTGATCACACTCAATGATCCATTATCATGAAATACAATCAATGGATGAAACCTTACAAAATTGAAACTTTAATATTTTGAAATCTAGACACGATCTTGAGTTGAAATCTACCAAGAATGCTTATTTTACTATTCCGAAGGTTTGGGGAAAATTTTGGTCTCAACCGCTTCTCTGATAAGACTTACTAAAAATAGTAAGTTCTGGTATTCTTAGTCCATTGGAAACTTTGAAGGTTTTGAATCATTATTCAAGCAAATGGGTATCCAAAAACACAAATCTTGAAAAGAAGTGAAAAAAAAAAACATCAATTTTGAATCAACATTGTTTTTGGGTGATGCAAGATTTCCCTTACACCTCTGGATGCTCCTGCACCAAGATGAAACTAAGCATCAAATTTTAAAACAAATTATTGTGATCATGCTTAACGATCTATTATCATGAAATATATCATCTAAACGAAACTAAGCATAAAATTTTATAACAATTATTTCCAATCATGTTGAATGATCCATTATCATGAAATAAAGTATCTAGATCAAACCGAGCATAAAATCTTAAAACAAATGTTTCAGATCACACACAATGTTTCATTATCATGAAATACAATCAGAGGAGGAATCCTCACAAACTTGAAACTTTAATATCTTGTAATCCAGACGCGATCTTCAACTAAAATCTAGCAAGAATGCTTATTTTACTATTTCAAAGCTTTGTGGAAAATTTCGGGCTCAACCGCTTCTCTGATAAGACTTACTAAAAATAGTAATTTTTAGTATTCTTACCCCATTAGAAACTTTGAAGGTTCTAAATCATTATTCAAACAAATGGGTATGCAAAAACACAAATCTTGAAATGAAGTGAAAATAAAGACATCAATTTTGAATTAACAATGTTTTTGGGTGATGCAAGATTACCCTTACACCTCTGGATGCTCTTACACCAAGATGAAACTAAGCGTCAAATTTTAAAACAAATGCTTCCGATCATGCTCAATGACCTATTATCATGAAATAAAGCATCTAGATGAAACTGGGAGTAAAATTTTATAACAATTATTTCCAATCATGCTGAATGATCCATTATCATGAAATAAAGCATCTAGATGAAACCGAGCATAAAATCTTAAAACAAATGTTTCTGATCACACACAATGTTTCATTATCATGAAATAAAGCATCTAGGTACATCTAAGCATAAAATTTTAAAACAAATGTTTCTAATCAGACGCAATGATTCGTTATTATGAAATAAAGCATCTAGATGAAACTGAGTGTAAAATTTTAAAATAAATGTTTCTGATCACACTGAATGATCCAATATCATGAAATAAAGCATCTAGATGAAACTGAGCATAAAATTTTGAAACAAATGTTTCCAATCATATTGAATGATCCATTATCATGAAACAAAGCATCTAGACAAAACTAAGCGTAAAATTTTCAAACAATTGTTTCTGATCACGCTCAATCATCAATTGTCATGAAATAAAGCATATGGATGAAACTGATCGTAAAATCTCAAAACAAATGTTTCTGGTCACACTCAATGATCCATTATCATGAAATACAATTAGAGTATGAATCCTCACAAAAAAAGCCAAACACGATCTTGAGCTGAAATCTACCAAGAATGCTTTTTCCTATTCTGAAGCTTTAGGGAAAATTTCAGGCTCAACCACTTCTATGATAAGACTTACTAAAAATAATAAGTTCTGGTATTCTTAGACCATTCAAAACTTTGAAGGTTCTGAATCATTATTCAAGCAAATGGGTATCCAAAAACACAAATCTTGAAAAAAAATGAAAACAATGACATCAATTTTGAATCAACATTGTTTTTGGGTGATGCAAGATTGCCCTTACACATCTAGATGCTCCTGCACCAAGATTAAACTAAGCCTCAAATTTAAAAACAAATGTTTCCAATCATGGTCGATGATCTATTATCATTAAATAAAGCATCTAGATGAAACTGAGTGTAAAGTTTTATAACAATTGTTTTCAATCATGTTGAGTGATCCATTATCATGAAATAAAGCATCTAGATGAAACTGAGCATAAAATATTAAAACAAATGTTTCTGATCACACACAATGTTTCATTATTATGAAATAAAACATCTAGGTGCATCTAAGAGTAAAATTTTAAAACAAATATTTTTTATCACATGCAATGATTCGTTATCATGAAATAAAGCATCTAGACAAAACTGAGTGTAAAATTTTAAAATAAATGTTTTTGATCACACTGAATGATCCAATATGATGAAATAAAGTATCTAGATGAAACTGAGCATAAAATTTTAAAACAAATGTTTCGAATCACGTTGAATGATCCATTATCATGAAACAAAGCATCTAGATGAAACTGAGCAGAAAATGTTCAAACGAATGTTTTTGATCATGCTCAATCATCAATTGTCATGAAATAAAGCATATGGATGAAATTGATCATAAAATTTCAAGACAAATATTTATGATCAAACTTAATGATCCATTATCAGGTAATGCAATAAGAGGATGAATCCTCACAAACTTGAAACTTTAATGTCTTGAAATCCAAATGCGATCTTGAGCTGAAATCTACCAAGAATGCTTATTTTATTATTCTGAAGCTTTGGGGAAAATTTCAGGCTCAACCGCTTCTCTGATAAGACTTACTAAAAATGGGAAGTTCTAGTATTCTTAGCCCATTGAAAACTTTGAAGGTTTTGAATCATTATTCAAGCAAATGGGTATCCAAAAACACAAATTTTGAAAAGAAGTGAAAATGATGCAGGAGCATCCTTGGTTCAAGAACAATCTTGCATCAAGCAAAAACATTTACATTCAGTTTGTTTGCATTTCAATTCTTTCATTTTTCTGTTTAGTTTAGGTTGTTTAGTCAGAAATAGTTCAGCTTATGGTCCAGTTTTGGCATTTCACATCTTACGGATCTAGACTTAGCATCTAAATCATATCAAGAATTTAGAGCATTTGGATCAGTTATCGAAAAGATATCTCTATTAGAAGATCAACTACTTTCTCGGAGCAGAGCATTCTAACAGTTCCTGATAATCAACTGTAGGAGAAGGCTTGCAGATCATTCCTTGACTTGCAGATCCTAATGACACATCATTCATTGATGCTTGGTTCATGGCCAACCTTTCCCAGAGGTCCGCACATTGGTGTATTCATCTGAGGGTGTATTCTATGCATTTAGGTCCAACCTATCTGTATTCACATATTACAGCTCTTCATCAGAGTTTGTGATCTTCCTTGGCTGACGCGAAGGAATCTGTTGGTCCAGAAATGAGATACAAAGATGTAATAGATCCTTAGGAAAGTAGCTAGCAATTGAATCATAATTCTTAGTTTAGATTTTGTGTGAAAGAAACTTCAAAGCCTTATCTTGTGCATGTATGTAATCAAGCTTGTGAGCCGAATTTGTAAGCCCGCATGTTGCTAGCGGATCTCTATTTTGAATTCTAAGATATACTGAATGATTGAATCTACATTTTTTCCAAGAGAGAAGCAGTAGCTTCCCAGCTTGCATCTGCCCTGGACTAAGCTTTCCATTTTACCAGAAAGTCCCTGCTTTTTTTGTTTCCAAAGCCTCTCTCTTTCATCTGCAGAATCTCCTCCATGTCGCAATCTTCTTTGTCTATCACATTTGCATGCCCCCTTGGAGGGATGTTTCGATACTGGTCCTCTGCATCCACATTGTGAGGATGGAGTTGGCTCACATGGAAAACATTGTGCACCCTCATGTGCTCTGGCAACTTTAGCCTATATGCTACCTTTCCCACTCTTTCAATGACTAGGGATGGTTCGTCAAATCACCTTGTCAATGAAGGACTGAGCCCCTTCGGCGGTTTGAACTACATTGGGTCCATCTTCAGCATGACCCTATCTCCAATGTTGAACTTGAGAGCCCTTCTCTTCAAGTCCGCCCAATATTTCATTCTCTCTGCAGCTTTGGTCAAGTTGTACCTTGCCAAGTCAACTTGATCTTGCTAGTGTTTGAGATGATCAACTGCAGATGGGCACTCCCCATAGTACCCACTCATCACCGTGTGAGGAGAAAGTGGCTACTACCCAGTCACTAGCTGAAACGGTGAGTACTAACTTGTCAAAGCCTTATGTTGGTTGTAGGAGAGCTGCGCTGCATCCAACAACTTTAGCCAGTTGGATTGATCAGCATGAACAAAATGCCTCAAGTAATCTTCCAGAATGGCATTGATCCTTTTAGTTTGCCCATTCGTCTCTAGATGATGGCTCATCAAAATCAGCAGCTTGGTTTCCATGATTTTGAACAACTCTGCCTAGAAATTGCTTATAAACCGGGCATCCCTGTCTGAGATGATGCTCAACGGAACACCCCAATACTTCACAATATTCTTTAAAAAGTAGTCAGAAGCATCTTCAGCAGTGCAAGGAGATTTGCATACAATGAATGTTGCATATTTTGAAAATTGGTCGACCACCACCATGATACTTGTTATCCCATTCACGTTGGGGAGCTGAGTGATGAAATCCATGCTCACACTAGCCCAAGGCCTCATTGGAACAGGTAGGGGTTGGAGCAACCCGGTAGGTGCTCTTGTCACAATCTTGTCTTGTTGGCATATGATGCATGCATTGGCATACTCATCAACATGTTTCCTCATGTTGGGCCAGAAAATCCCCTTTCTAACAATGCGAGTGTTCTCTTTTGTCCTGGGTTCCCAACCCACAAACTATCATGGCACTCCTTCATGAGATCTCACCTCACATTCTTCCACTTGGGAACATACACCTGATCCTGGGTGAACACCAAGAGTCTGTCCCTAATGCTAAACTTTCTAGTCCTATTCTCCCTTGTCTGCTTAACCAACTCTGCCACCCTGGGGTCCTCTTGTAGTCCCTCCTTCAAGTTCTCCAACATTGATTCAGAGAGCACCACTCTTGACTCACTTGCCTGCACCCCTTGAATCCCTTCTATGGCGGCTAGCTGACTCTTTCTGCTCAATGCATCTGCTACCACATTTGCTTTCCCTGGGTTGAATAGAAGGTCATAGTCAAACTTTGCAAGGAACTCTTGCCACCTTGCCTGCTTTGGAGTCAGCTTTTGTTGAGTCTTGAAGTATGTGGAAGAGATATTGTCAGTCTTCACTGTGAATGGCACACCCAGACCAACTATCACGGGCCTAACAAGAGACCAGTGTGGCACTGACTTTGCTCTACTATGCAAGACTATATGGATTGTGAGTTTGAGCAAATCAAACTACGCCTGTCAAGTCGACCTACAAACACTCTCTTGTAGGTGATTATTAGGAACTGTTAGAATGCTCTGCTCAGAGAAAGTAGTTGATCTTCTGATAGTGATATCTTTCCGATAACTGATCCAAATGCTCTAAATTCTTGATATGATGTAGTTGCTAAGCCCGCATGTTGCTAGTGGATCTCTATTTTGAATTCTAAGATATACTGAATGACTGAATTTGCATTTGTTCCAATTCTTTGAGTTGTTTCTATTGTGTTTACTCTTGCTACATGGTCCGGATAATTCATTCTGTGAACCCTCCTACCGTGACTGCATCAAGTGGTATTAGAGCTAAAGTTTGATTCTTTGGAGTGAATTAGCGAAGGGGATTCCATATGATCTTGTTGTAAGTAGATCATCGAATTGAGGTAGGTTACTTGTGCGCAACCAATCACCGACTGAGAGGTAGTTGTCACTTGTAGCCCAATCGCCGACCTGAGGTAGTTTGCACTTGATCCTAGGAAGATGTCACGAAGAGTTCCTCCTATTACTACAATGGCTAATAGAATGGATGAGATGATGGAATTGATGAGAACAATGTGAATTCATTTGGATGTTGAAGAAGATAGGCGAAGAGGATTGACATTGAGACCTAATGTTGAAAGTGACGATGAAGAAGAATTTCAATCTGTAGAACAAAGTGGCGAAACCCTAGAAGGTCATGAAGAAGAAGAATCAGATCAAGTAAAGATGTTGTGAGCTATTTCAAAGATTGGAAAAAGACCTAAAGTGGATGTCCCAAACTATACTAGTAATTTGAATTTGGAAGAGTTGATTGATTAGATAAATGACATGGAAGAATACTTTGAATATGAAGAAATTGAAGATCTAAAGAAGGTGAAATTTGCAAAGACAAAATTGAAAGGACATGCTGCTATATGGTGGAAAGAAGTTTAGTTGGAAAGAAATAGGAGAGGAAAAGAAAAGATTACAAAGTGGGACTGGATGGTGACAAAGTTGAAGAATCAGTTCATACTTGCTGACTATGAGTTAGAGTTGTTGAAGAGATTATAAAACTTTAGACAAAAGGAGAAATCTGTGGAGTACACTAAAGAATTTCATAAAATGATCATCAAAACAAGACATAGTGAAGAAAGCAAGGCAAAAGTGGCTAGATACATCAATGGATTGAGATTGAACATTCAAGAAGAACTAAGCTTGGTAAGGATGACATCTTTGGAAGAAACATACCAATTTGCACTAAAAGTTGAAGAGAAGCTGAATAAGAAACATGATAAGAGATAGAGAGGTAGAGGAGGTAAATTCCAGAGAGGAAGAACATTTTCTGGATATGATAGATCATTTGTGGAGTAGAAAAGATTTGACATCCCATTGAAGAAGGATGACAGAGATAACATGGCTTACCAGAGAGATGACATAATTTTTTATCAGAAAGGAAACCCTAGTGCATACCAGAATGAAGGATACATAAGAGAAGGAAATGGATTTGATAAGAGAACAATTAGAGGCACTTGTTTCAAATGTGGAAGTGGAGGACATAGAGCATTTGAATGTGTAATCAAGGTAGTACAAGCAAGAAGGCAGAGAACAGTGGAAGAGCAACCTATGTTGAAGAACTTGTTGAATCACCTAGTTCAGTTGGCAAACCGGAGAAAGGAGAATCGTTGGTGATGAGGAGAGGACTATTTCAAATAGAGGCAAATAAGGAACCATCACAGAGGAAAAGTCTATTCAAAACAAGATGCAAATTAGGAGGTAAGTGTTGTAAAGTTGTGATTGATAGTGGTAGTTCAGATAATCTAGTTTCAGAGTTGATGGTGACCAAGTTGAAGTTGGAAAGATTGAAACAACCTAAGCCTTATCAAATAGCATGGATTTAGGATGATCATAAGGTACTGGTGAGTGAACAATGTTTAGTGAAATTTCATATTGGATCATATCATGATGAAGTCTTGTGTGATATTATTCCTATGGATGTTTTTCATATCTTGTTGAGTAGACCTTGGCAGTATGATAGAAAAGCAATACATGATGGGAGAAAGAATACATATATTATAAAAGAAAATGGAAGGAGAATTACTTTGATTCCTTTGGAAGATGATCCTAAGAATGAAGTGTGTGGGAGTGCTAGAATCTGTTTGGTAGATGGAAGAAATTTTTTGGATGGTTTGAGACATGAGAATATGTGTTATGCCTTGATTCGTAAGAAGCCTGAAGCATAAGAAAGAGACTGAAGTAGAACAGCTGGAGGAGATAAGAGAATTGTTGACATAGTAGGAAGACATCATATTAGATAATGTACCTGAAGGATTACCACCTATAAGGAGCATCAGTCATCACATGGACCTTATACCCAGAGCAAGTTTGCCTAACAAAGAAGCACATAGGATGACACTAGCAGAGAATGAATAATTGAATAGACAGATACAAGAATTGTTGAGAAAAGGTTTGATCAGAGAAAGTTTGAGTCCTTGTGCTGTACCTATAGTTTTGGCACCAAAGAAAGATGGAGAATGGAGAATGTGTACTGATTCTAGAGAAATAAACAAGATTATAGTTAAGTATAGATTTCCTTTACCTAGGATGGATGATATTATGGATTGTTTGAGTGGAGCAAGATATTTCACAAAGATAGATTTGAAGAGTGGATACCATCATATCAGAATCAGAGAAGGTGATGAATGGAAGACTACTTTTAAGACAAATGAAGGATTGTATGAGTGGTTAGTGATGCCTTTTGGATTGACAAATGCACCGAGTACTTTCATGAGGTTGATGAATGAAGTTCTGAAGAAATTCTTGGGTAAGTTTGTGATTGTGTACTTGGATGACATTTTGATTTTTAGTAAGACAAAAGAACATTTGTGGCATATTAGACAAGTTTTGTAGAGACTGAGAGGAGAGAAATTGCTGATAAACATCAAGAAGTGTAGTTTCATGAAGGAAGAACTAGTGTATTTGGGATTTGTGATTTTTGCGAAAGGATTGAAGATGGACCCTAAGAAAGTGAAAGCAATTGTTGAATGGCCTACACTGGAGAGCATTGGAGAGGTTAGATCATTTCATGGTTTGGCTAGTTTCTATTGGAAGTTCATCAGAAATTTTAGTTTAGTTTGTAACCCTATGACAAACACAATGAGAGGTGATAGAAAAGATTTCAAGTGGACATCTAGAGCAGATAAAATTTTTGAGTTGTTGAAGCAAAAAGTAACAGAGCAACATGTTTTGGCATTACCGGATTTCAATAAGGTATTTCAAGTTGATTGTGATGCAAGTGGAAATGCAATTGGAGTAGTGTTAAGTCAAGAAGGTAGACCAATAGCATATTTCAGTGAGAAGTTGAATGATGCAAGAAGAAGATATTCAGTCTATGATCAAGAGTTCTATGCTATAATTCAAGCCTTGAAGAAGTGGAGACATTATTTGTTGCCTAAGGAGTTTGTCTTATATACAGATCATCAAGCTTTGCAGTATTTAAATAGTCAAGGTAAGTTGAATCAGAGACATATGAGATGGGTAGAGTTCATGCAGAATTATACATTTGTGTTAAAGCATAGGAGTGGTAAATCAAGTAAAGTTGCTGATGCCTTGAGTAGGAGAAGAAACTTGTTGAAAGAAATGAGAGTTGAAGTATTAGGTTTTGATGAATTGAAGAATATATATGAGGGAGACAGTAATTTTGCAGAACCATGGGAAGCATGTAAGGAAGCTATTGTAGCATATAGAAGTAAGTGGTTAGACTATTTCATTCAAGAAGATATGTTGTTCAAAGGAAGTCAATTGTGCATACCTAGAAGTTCAATGAGAGATAACTTGATCAAGGAGAAGCATAGTGGTGGATTGGCAGGACATTTTGGCATTGATAAGACAGTGGCTTTGGTAAGTGAAAATTACTTCTGGCCTCATATACATAAGGATGTTTAGAGATTTGTGTAGAGTTGTAGAGTTTGTCAAGTTGCAAAAGGGAGTAGTTAGAACACTGGATTGTATAAACCTTTGACAGTACCGGAGAGACCTTGGTAAGACATACACATGGATTTTGTAATGGGATTACCTAAGACATAAAGAGGACATGATTCAATATTTGTAGTGGTTGATAGATTTTCAAAGATGGCTCATTTCATACCTTGTAAGAACACAACTGATGCAGTGCATGTGGCTGATCTATTTTTCAAGGAGATTGTGAGATTGCATGGATTACCTAGGAGTATAGTTTTAGATAGAGATACAAAATTTGTTGGATACTTTTGAAGGACACTTTGGAAGAAGATGAAGATAGATTTGAAGCTCAGTTTAGCTTTTCATCCATAGATAGATGGACAGACAGAGGTAGTGAATAGGAGTTTGGGAAACTTGTTGAGATGTTTGGTTGGAGAGAAAACTGGAAGTTGGGATTTGATTCTTTCACAAGCAGAGTTTGCATACAACAATTTAGTAAATAGGAGTACTGGAAGAACACCTTTTGAGATTGTTATTAGAGTGAATCTTAGAGGAGTTGTAGAATTGAGAGACATTAGCATGGAAGAAACGAGAAGTGCTGAAGTAGAGGAATTTGTAGATCATATGAAGACAATGCATAATCAAGTGAAGAAGCATTTGGAAGACATGAACGATAAGTACAAAGAGAAGGTAGATGAGAAGGAAAGCCAAAGAATTTGAAGTTGGAGATGTAGTAATGGTATACTTAAGAAAGGAAAGATTTCCAGTTGAGACATATAACAAGTTAAAAATGAAGAAGTTTGGACCTTGTAAGATACTTAGAAATTTTGATTCACAAAATGCATATGAAGTGGAATTACCAAAGATAGTGGGTATATCACCTATTTTCAACATTGCAGGCCTACATCAGTATCATGAAGTAGAGTTCAGTGACATCATGGTAGAAGACTTAAAGAAATAGTTACCACAACAAGCACAAGAACAAATTGAAGATATTTTGGATAGTAGAGTTAGACGCAACACCAGAGGCAGACAATACAAAGAATATCTTGTGAAGTGGAAAAGCAAACTGAAAGAAGATTCATCATGGATTTATCAGGCTGAGGTGGACCATCTTGGTTCTCCCCTAGCCCTAGCAAAGTGAGGGACTCACTTTTGCAATAACCCCAGATGTCTGATGCAGCAGCATCCTTGGTTCAAGAACAATCTTGCATCAACCAAAAACATTTGCATTTTAGTTTGTTTACATTTCAATTCATTCATTTTTTTTGTTTAGTTCAAGCAGTTTGTGAGGACCACCCTTTTTACTTATGTTGTTATGACTATTTACATTACTGTTATTGTTATTTTTTTTATGTTTGTGGGATAGCAGTTCCCGGAATTGTCAAACTATTAAACTTTATTATGATTTCGGAAAAACTAATTGGGTGATGTTTGGATAAGTTTACATTTTAGAAAAGTTAAATAGGTGATGATGGAAAATTGTAATATGATTTCATTTATGTTAATTAGAACTATATCATGATAATGCATGTTTTTAAGTTGCTTCGGCTATGATGATTTTATGTGGTTACTGATCTTGTAATTTAGTGTGCAGGAATTACTAATCGAACCACAGATTTCAGAGATCATTCCGCACCTCATTATTTGTTATTCCCTGTTAAGCCGATCTGGTGCCACGAGGAACCAAGATCTCTTTGTGTTTGATGTGATGATGTAATGTGGTCTTTTGTATGGTCGGGTGGGTTAGGTTACCCTCATGTAACATTATTTTATAATTTGTGTTGTAAAAAAGATTGGATTTGAATTTCCTTATTTTATTTAAATTTATGAGGCCTTTTCTTGTGCTTTACCTTGACCAGGGGTGTCTTGTATGGGTTAAAGTTGACCCTGGGTTATACCCCATGGGTCCAGGGGCCCATTTGGCATGGGTAACCCTTGAGTAACCTCCATCTAGTCATCTTAACTTCCCCCTGAAGTTAAGTGGCGAAAATTGGAGGTATGGAGGGGACATGATGGGTTGTACCAACACCCAACCCATCCCTCTACAATCCCCAAGGTAAGAGATGACTACAAGCCCATCCATTATTGAAGGATTGACTTGAAGTCACCCCCTCCATTAGTGAGATTCCCCCATGTGCTATGGGGACACCCATGTGAAGGAGGGAAGAAGGGGCATGGGTCACCTGTCTTTTTCCCCATTAACTCCTTTTATTTCTCCCATGCGTAAGAGGAATGACATGAGGAGAGGAATAAGGAGTACTCTTGGGAAGGGTGAGTGACATAAGCCACTAGGACAGAATAGTGGTTTTGGGGGAGAGTGAGGAGGTGACAAGTGTCACCTCCCCATTCCTCAAAACTGAAAAGAATTTGGGGTTATTTGTTTCCAATTTTGGGATGAGAGGGAGTGAGTTGAATTTTGGGGAGAATTTCATTCTTATTTGCCAAAAATAGAAAAGTTAGCTTGCAGGAGAGAGAAGAGAGAGGGAGTTGGTGGCTAAGGTTGGAAGAGAACTCTGTGGGCTCTGCAACAGTTTCATTCCAGGAGGGCTTTGTAAGGTTGGTTTGATTTTTACCTTTATTTCGTATAGCTGAATGTGTATGTAAAGTGTGTGAATTTGTGTTTAGATTTGTTTTCTGTGGGGTTTGTTGTCGGGTTGTTTGACAGAGCTTCTCCCACTTGGGAGAAATGCTCATCAAGTTTAAGGTAGGGGAGGAGAGATCCTCCTCGGGTGCATACCTGTTTCCATCTTTTGGGATGTTGAAAGTCTTGAGGGCATGTATCTGTGACTGTATCTTTGACTTGAGAGTCAAATACAGATTTTCTTAAAAATTTGTGATCAAACTTGGTTTGAGACCAAGAGAAATTATATTGGTTAACTTATCTGTAAGGGTGACACTCTGGAGTCGAGTGTGTCCACTCTCCTGCCCCTTATGAAACTCACTGTAGTTGAGTTTCTGTGTTGTGTAAATTACCCACGGGTGTTTGTGTGCTTTGGGATTGTTGTTGTTACTGTTGTGAAGTGGAGTGCTTGAGTTACCCAGGTGTGAGTATGGTCTCCCTAGCTCGGGGGTGACCCTCTTGCGGGTCTACGGAAGGGAGGAGAGCTAGATGAGTGGTGTTTTCTTCTTTGTTTGTCTTTGATACGTAGGTTTTCTCTTGGAGCTTCTGGTTGGATATTTATGAAGAAACAACTTATTCTTCTTTGTCATGAGAATTAGGCCAGGTCCATTTCATTAGATTTGAAGAGAGAGCACCTCTCTTGTTATTGTTGTAATTTATTGTTACCCTGGGAGTGAAGGAAATCACCTCCCTGATCTTGTTATTGATGGACTTTTACTTGGTTGTCACAAGCTATCAGTTGTATATTGTTGGGAGAAGGAAGTTCATATCTGGGAAGTTAGTTGTATGTATCCATGGTTTCAAATTCTCTTGCTATTTGTAGTGGAAGAGTTAACTTTTCTGTAATATGAATGTGGTAAACAAATACCTTAAATTTTCAAGTTATGTTGCTTTGTAAACCTTTTGAAAGGAAGAGTTCATTTCTTATTTGCAATCTAATCTGAGTTTGTTTATGTAATTAGAAGAATAGAACTGCTAAACTAATTAAAAGGTCAGTTTTATGGTTCATTGTTCTAATGGAAAAGATAGTTTATAAATGATTAAGTTTTCTTCTTCATAAGTAATGAATTCAGTTATTTTGTAAGTTTTAAAGAAAATCTATTATATAATTACTTCTGTTTGGCCCAAAAGTTGAAATGGACATGTATTAATTGCCGAAATAAACTGATAAAAAAAAAACTTCATTTTCTTAAGTATATATATATATATATAATCTTTATTACTTGATCATTTTAATTGACTAAAAGAAAATGAATAAAGTGTTTAATTTGAGAAAATTATGAAATATAGATATATATATAAATATATATATATATAAATATATATATATATATAAATATATATATATATAAATATATATATATATAACAGTTGTTATTTAATTATCATTTTGACAGAATTAGAGATACTGAATAAATTGTTTGATTGAGAAAATTATGAGATATTCTGAAAACTGAAATATATATATATATATATACATACATATATATATATATTAATTGATATGTAATTATCATTGAATAATAATAAACTCGTATTAAATTTTATGGCCGCCGAAATAAAAGCGAAATTAGAAATCGCTGTGTAAAACACAGTCAAAGCTTGCACGGTGGGCGGTGGGGAGTAATCCCCACCACAGTCTCCATTTGTTTTATTAGAGGTGTGGGGAGGGGCGGAGCCCCACCCACACCCCACATCGTGGGATGTGGGTGGGGCTCCGCCCCTCCCCACATCCCTCCACCCCTTCGACCCCGCGGAGCTCTTAACTCCACTCCACAGCAGCGCTTTGCCGCCGCTGTTTCTTGCGGCCTCTGTCCCTCTGTGCGGCCCGACCCCTGCCGCCAGTCCCCTATCACAGCAAAAACATAAAATGTTAAGCATAAAAAAAAAGTTAGGGCTATTTAGCCCTAACATATATGCATTGGTTCATTTAAATAACACAAAAAATATATATATGTTTTGTTTGTGGATATTCCACTTGGTTGGCATAATATATGTCTTATATATATATGTATATCATATATATATATATATAGAGAGAGAGAGAGAGAGAGATAATTATCTCTATTTATTCCTTATGTTTTGAAAGGGAATTGTAAATCAATATAGATATAATTATATATATAGTTCTATATGTATATATATTACATATATATATTTATATATATGGGATATATATACATAGAAGAGGTTTCATGGACCATTTTATGAGGCCCTCTCTATAATTCATAACAAGGAGATTTGCAAATTAAAATAAAACAAAAAAATATATATTCACAGTTAGGTTTTATAAAGTGGAGAGCCTCCTACATATATTAACAACGGTAAATGATTTACAATAAGAGTATTAATAATACTGATTAGTAATAATAACAACAGTAATTATAGATAAGAGAAAATAAAATTATAATTTAATGAGAGCATAAAGGAATATACTGTGTTACTCCGAGAAGAGTTTCTCGGAAGTTTCACTATCAACGCGGTTCAATAACTGGGAAAATGAAGAGGAAAATTACACGTCACCTTGCTTAAAAGGTCACTGGAAATAAACTTAAGGAGTCATCACAGACATTCCGTGTGAGGCCATTTTAATCTCAACTGTAGTAAACATCCATGTAAGTAAACCTGTAAGAGAGTCAGAAGAAAAAAAAGTAACATTGGAAAAACACAGAGGAGAAAATGCGTGACAATTCCCACATGGGATAAGAGAACTAAGTCGATGGACCCTCCAGCCAAAATTTGCTTAGGAACAAGTTTAATTAATACATACAAGAGAAGAAACCTAGATCAGAGAAGACTAGGAGACCGAGTCCAGCGAAGTAGTAAACCAGCCTATGTGACCTGGATCATCCAGAAGTTAGGTTTAATATTAACAATAGAAACAGTGATAACCCTGATTGATGCCCAATATGAAGAAAGGAAAATGAAAGAGAGAGAGACCGAAATATAAACAAACTAAATTATCAGAGAAATAGTTAAGGTGAGCGCGATAAAGATACAATCAAAATTAAGACCCTGAGGAAAGGGAAGAGAGAGCAAACGAATCGCCTTGTTGAGAATGCTAAGTCGAAGGAGGAGTATGTTTTAGGAAGCAAGAGAGGAGACAGACAACCGTGCCTTGTTGAAAAATGATTAAATAGGGAGATCACGAGTAGGTTTAGTCAGAACAAGGTGTCGTGGGAAGTTGTTAATCTATCAGTGAACCACGTGCGTAAAATAGTGTTGAGTAATTCCCACTTACGCCGTAAGGCGTTATGCTGTCAAAATTTTGCCGAGATTTAGATTTAGGAACCCTGATATTTTAAACCTAGCAGTGACATTAACGGCGTCGTAGAGACCCCCTTGTTAGTCTGCTTGCGTCTAGTTGCACGCAATTGTACTTGTACCCCGCCGACAACTGTAGTGTTTTCGCCTTGAACGAACACCACCGAGCATGCTACGCATGCGAAGGGGTTTTTAGGTAAGCGCGAGAAAATTTTTGATATTTCGTGTCATGACCACATGACGGATGTGGCTATGACACGTGTGATGTGTGTTGTGACCACATGGAAAATGTGGGCATGACACAGTTAAGTCAAAAATAGTTCAGATTGTGGTCCAGTTTTAGCATTTCACATCTTCCGGATCTAGACTTAGCATCTACATTTATTCATTTACATCATATCAAGAATTCAGAGTATTTGGATCAGTTACTTGAAAGATATCACTATCAGAAGATCAACTATTTTCGTAGAGTAGAGAATTCTAACAGTTCCTGATAATTAGCTATAGGAGAAGGCTTGCGGATCATTCCTTGACTTGTGGATCCTAATGACACATTCATTAATCCTTGGTTCGTGGCCGACCTTTCCTAGAGGTCTGCACATTGTTGTATTCATCTGAGGGCATGTTCTATGCATTTAGGTCTGACCTATCTGTATTCACATATTACAGCTATTATTAATCAGATATGCACCCTATGCTAAGCCTACAAAAGACTTAGCTATCTGTTGAAACATGGAAACACTCTTAGGATGTGGGTTTCCTATAGCAAGAGTGAATCTCCAGAGTGAGATGGTTCTCCTTATGATCTTTCTAAACTAATCACTTATCTAAGAAAAAGGATGAGGAATAATTGGAATCAAATTCTATTTTATCTAAAGATGATAAAAAATATAAAATTTTACCCACAAACAACTCTCAAGCCTGTAACCTTCTCATTTTCACCTAAGTCCAACAATCCAAAAGTAATTTGTATGAAGGTTTAATTAAAACACAACACACAACCTGGATTAGATGGGCAATAGCTCCACAGATTCCAATAACATTGAGACATAATCAGAGGATTAGACATCATAATCACAGTGAAAACATCAAATCAAAGTTATAAAAGAGGCAACAAATGTGAAACAGGAAAGCTTTGTTGTATTGAACTAAAAGGGGTACATCTAATTCTGAAAAATATGAGCCAATATTAGTTTATAAACTCTCTACCTGTACTCAAAAGAGAAGAAATAAAGATATTAACCTCAGAAAAACTAAGTCTTTCTCCCCTATTTATAACTCCAAAATCTCCCAAGGAAAAAATTGAGAAATCTTCCTAGAATAGCAAATTTGATCCATTTTCAAGCTCCATTGAAAAGCCAAAAATAAATCTTTCAAATCACCTCCAATCTGTATATGAAAGCTGCCAAAATCTTCCTCAACATAGACCTCACCAAAAATCTACTTTAAAACAAGCTTTATTTGCTCAATAAAAGCTCAGTTTTTTAATTGTCCTCATCTGCCTCAACATAAAGCAAATCTAGAAAAAGATATTTGATTTTCTTTAAGAATTTTAACTACATAAAATTATGAAATATTGAAAGCAATTATAAAGAACATTGCTTTAATATTTGTCTTAAAATAGGTCCTGCAATTTTTTCTTCTGATTTGCCTAATCTTATCTCTTTTGATTTTCTTTTACAAAATAATAATACAAGGCTTATTTTTGACCATATCTTCCCAAAAGAAAGAAAACTAAAAAAATAAAGATATTTTTTTCTTTACTTTGTTTTAACTACATAAATAATGAATATTTATAAGCAATTTATAGGATATTGTTTTAAATATCATTTTACAATAATTTTTTGGAGCTTCAAAATTGCAAAAAGAAAGAGGGTCAGCCATTGTAAATATTCCTCAAAATTATAAATTGGGTAAATGAGAAATTTAAAGGATTTTTGCATATTATAATTTTCTCATTGTTGTCCAAAACTCTCAAAAACCCAGATCATCTTTTTTGAGATATAATTAAAACAAGTGACTGCTATCTTCATTTTGTTGTGTATTGTGCCTCTGACTGTTCCTCAAAAACTACAAAATGTGTTGGTGAGAAATTTACAGGGTTTTTGTATCTTACTATCATCGGATTTCTATCCAAAAATCTTGAAAACCCAGAGCATATTTTTTGATATATGATCAAAACACATGACCACTATCTTTATTTTGCAGGGTCTTTATCTGACACTGTTTCTCTTCCAAACTCTTTCCATAATCCTCTCAAGAATTGGGGCAGGATGTTGAGCTCAACCCTTGTGGGAGGCCATTCTACTCCACATGCTATGATATACCATCAGAAAGCTACATGACTTATCCTATACATGCACATGAAACAAACAGATTAGAATAAAACATTGAAATTTCATGATTGTTTCTTTCTCAGCTCTGCTTGTATGTGGATGATGTTCATTGATCAATGCTTTGTAAATAAAGTGTTATGCCTCTTCTAATACGATATAGAGATCTCATAATTAGAGCTCTAATAGGACCTTCCCACATTTTTGCAGGTTCATGTCGAGATTGGGAGCAGGAACGAAAGACAACTTCGAAGATTGAAGACCTTCAAGCCAATGATGGCTATGACCTTCTCTTTCTTATCCTGAACAACACTGCAATTATCACTGAAACACAATAACTATACAAATAACTTATAACAGAAGAATGTTAACCTTCACTCTAAAAATCAATTTGTTGCATCAGCTCTGCCAATTTTGAGCTGTGGTGAAAAATGGTAACAACTCTTCATTGGAGTTTATGATCTTCCTTGGCCGACGTAGAGGAATCTTTTGGTCAGGAGATGATATATAAAGATGTAATAGATCCTTAGGAAAATAGATAGCAATTGAATCATAATTCTTAGTTTAGATTTTGTGCAAAAGGAGATTCAAAGTCTTATCTTACGCATGTATGTAATCAGGCCTGTGAGCCAAATTTTTAAGCCCGCATGTTGCCGGCGGATCTCTATTTTGAAATCTAAGATATATTGAATGACTGAATCTACATTTGTTCCAATTATTTGAGTTGTTTCCATTGTGTGTACTCTTGCTGCATGGTCCAGATAGTTCATTTTGTGAACCCTCCTACCGTGACTGCACCAAAAAACAAAGACATCAATTTTGAATCAACATTGTTTTTGGGTGACGCTCAGTTTCATCTCGATGCTTTATTTCATGATAATAGATCATTAAGCATGATCAAAAGCATTTGTTTTAAAATTTGACGCTTAGATTCATCTTGGTGCAGGAGCATCCAGAGGTGTAAGGGCAATCTTGCATCATCCAAAAATAATGTTGATTCAAAATTAATGTCTTTGTTTTCACTTCTTTTCAAGATTTGTGTTTTTGGATACCTATTTGCTTAAATAATGATTCAGAACCTTCAAAGTTTCCAACAGACTAAGAATACCAGAACTTACTATTTTAGTCAGTCTTATCAGAGAAGCGATTGAGCCCGTAATTTTCCCCAAAGCTTTAGAATAGTAAATAAGCATTCTTGGTAGATTTCAGCTCAAAATCGTGTCTGAATTTCAATATATTAAAGTTTCAAGTTTATGTGGATCCATCCTCTGATTGTATTTCATGATAATGGATCATTAAGTGTGATTTGAAACATTTGTCTTGAAATTTTATGATCAGTTTCGTCCATATACTTTATTTTATGGCAATTGATGATTGAGCGTGATCGAAAACATTCGTTTGAATATTTTACACTCAGTTTCCTCTAGATGATTTGTTTCATGATAATGGATCATTCAATGTGATCGTAAACATTTGTTTTAAAATTTTACACTTAGTTTCATCTAGATGCTTTATTTCATGATATTGGATTATTCAGTGTGATCAGAAACATTTATTTTAAAATTTTATAGTTAGTTTCATCTAGATGCTTTATTTCATGATAACGAATCATTGCGTGTGATCAAAATCATTTGTTTTGAAATTTTATGCTTAAATGCACCTACATGCTTTATTTCATGATAATGAAACATTGTGTGTGATCAGAAACATTTGTTTTAAGATTTTATGGTCGGTTTCATCTAGATGCTTTATTTCATGATAATGGATCATTCAACATGATTGGAAACAATGGTTATAAAGTTTTACGCTAAGTTTTGTCTAGATGCTTTATTTTATGATAATAGATCATTGAGCATGATCAGAAACATTTGTTTTAAAATTTGACACTTAGTTTCATCTTGGTGCAGGAGCATCTAGAGGTATCTTGTATCACCCAAAAATAAGGTTGATTCAAAATTGATGTCTTTGTTTTCACTTCTTTTCAAGATTTCTATTTTTGGATACCCATTTGGTTGAATAATGATTTAGAACCTTCAAAGTTTCCAATAGGCTAAGAATACCAAAACTTACTATTTTTAGTAAGTTTTATCAGAGAAGCGGTTGAGCTCAAAATTTTCCCCAAAGCTTTGGGATAGTAAAATAAGCATTCTCAGTAGATTTTAGCTTAAGATCGCATTTGGATTTAAACATTTTAAAGTTTCAAGTTTGTGAGGATTCATCCTCTGATTGTATTTCATGATAATGGATCATTGAGTGTGATAGGAAACATTTGTCTTGAAATTTTACCATTAGTTTCATCCATGTGCTTTATTTCATGACAATTGATGATTGAGTGTGATCGAAAACATTTGTTTGAAAATTTTACGCTTAGTTTCATCTAGTTGCTTTTTTCATGATAATGGATCATTCAATGTGGTCGGAAACATTTGTTTTAAAATTTTACGCTCAGTTTCATCTAGATGCTTTATTTCATGATATTAAACCATTCAGTGTGATTAAAAACATTTATTTTCAAATTTTACACTCAGTTTCGTCTAGATGCTTTTTTTCATGATAACAAATCATTACGTGTGATTAGAAACATTTGTTTTAAAATTTTATGCTTAGATGTCCCTAGATACTTTATTTCATGACAATGAAACATTGTGTGTGATTAGAAACATTTGTTTTAAGATTTTATGCTTAGTTTCATCTAGATGCTTTATTTCATCATAATGGATCATTCAACATGACTGAAAACAATTGTTAGAGAATTTTACGCTTAGTTTCATCTAGATGCTTTATTTCATGATAATATATCATCAAGCATGATCGGAAACATTTCTTTTTAAATTTAACGCTTAGTTTCATCTTGGTGTAGGAACATCCAGAGGTGTAAGGGCAATCTTGCATCACCCAAAAATAATGTTGATTCAAAATTGATGTCTTTGTTTTAAATTCTTTTCAAGATTTGTGTTTTTGGATACCCATTTGCTTGAATAATGATTCAGAACTTTCAAGGTTTCCAATGGGCTAAGAATACCAGAAATTACTATTTTTAGTAAGTCTTATGAAAGAAGCGGTTGAGCCTGAAATTTTCTGCAAAGCTTTGGAATAGTAAAATAAGCATTCTTAGTAGATTTCAGCTCAAGATCGCATCTAGATTTCAAGATATTAATGCTTCAAGTTTGTGAGGATTCATCCTCTAATTGTATTTCATGATAATGGATCATTGAGTCTGATTGGAAAGATTTGTCTTAAAATTTTACGATCAGTTTTGTCCATGTGCTTTATTTCATGACAATAGATGATTGAGCGTGATTGGAAACATTCATTTGAAAAATTTACGCTCAATTTTGTCTAGATGCTTTATTTCATGATAATGGATCATTCAATGTGATCAGAACATTTGTTTTAAAATTCTACGCTCAGTTTCATCTAGATGCTTTATTTCATGATATTGGATCATTCAGTGTGATCAGAAACATTTATTTTAAAATTTTACACTCAGTTACATCTAGATGCTATATTTCATGATAATGAATCATTACGTGTGATAAGAATTTTTTTAAAAAAAATTTTACGCTTAGATGCACCTAGATGCTTTATTTCATGATAATGAAACATTGTGTGTGATCAGAAACATTTGTTTTAAGATTTTATGCTCAGTTTCATCTAGATGTTTTATTTCATGATAATGGATCATTCAACATGATTGAAAAAAAATGTTATAAAATTTTATGCTAAGTTTCGTCTAGATGCTTTAGTTTATGATAATAGATCATTGAGCATGATCAAACACATTTGTTTTAAAATTTGACACTTAGTTTCATCTTGGTGTAGGAGCATTCAGAGGTGTAAGGGCAATCTTGCGTCACCCAAAAACAATGTTGATTCAAAATTGATGTCTTTGTTTTCACTTCTTTTTAAGATTTATGTTTTTGGATACCCATTTGCTTGAATAATGATTTAGAACCTTCAAAGTTTACAATAGGCTAAGAATTCCAGAACTTACTATTTTTAGTAAGTCTTATCAAAGAATCAGTTGAGCCTGAAATTTTCCCCAAAGCTTCGGAATAGTAAAATAAGAATTCTTGGTAGATTTTAGCTCAAGATCACGCCTGGATTTCAAGATATTAAAGTTTCAAGTTTGTGAGGATTCATCCTCTGATTGTATTTAATGATAATGGATCATTGAGTGTGATCGGAAACATTTGTCGTGAAATTTTACAATCAGTTTCATCTTTGTGCTTTATTTCATGACAATTGATGATTGAGCATGATTGAAAACATTCGTTTGAAAAATATACGCTTAGTTTCATCTAGATGGTTTACTTCATGATAATGGATCATTCAATGTGATCAGAAACATTTGTTTTAAAATTTTATGCTCAGTTTCATCTAGATGCTTTATTTCATGATATTGAATCATTCAGTGTAATCAAAAATATTTATTTTAAAATTTTACACCCAGTTTCGTCTAGATGCTTTATTTCATGATAACTAATCATTACGTGTGATCAGAAACATTTGTTTTACAATTTTATGCTTAGATGCACCTAGATGCTTTATTTCATGATAATGAAACATTGTGTGTGATCATAAACATTTGTTTTAAGATTTTATGCTCGGTTTCATCTAGATACTTTATTTCATGATATTGGATCATTCAACATGATTGGAAATAATTGTTATAAAATTTTACACTTAGTTTCACCTAGATGCTTTATTTCATGATAATACATCATCGAGCATGATCTGTTCAACATCTGTTTTAAAATTTGACGCTTAGTTCCATCTTGGTGCAGGAGCATCAAGAGGTGTAAGGGCAGTCTTGCATCACCCAAAAACAATGTTGATTCAAAATTGATGTCTTTATTTTCATTTCTTTTCAAGATTTGTGTTTTTGGATACCCATTTGCTTGAATAATGATTCAGAACCTTCAAACTTTCCAACAGGCTAAGAATACCAGAACTTACTACTTTTAGTAAGTCTTATTAGAGAAGCTGTTGAGCCCAAAATTTTCCCCAAAGCTTCGGAACAGTAAAATAAGCATTCTTGGTAGATTTTAGCTCAAGATCACATCTTGATTTCAAAATATTAAAGTTTCAAGTTTGTGAGGCTTCATCCTCTGATTGTATTTCATGTTAATGGATCAATGAGTGTGATCAAAAACATTTGTCTTAAAATTTTACAATCAGTTTCCTCCGTTTGTTTTATTTCATGACAATTGATGATTGAGCATGATCGGAAACATTCGTCTGAAAAATCTATGCTTAGTTTCATCTAGATGCTTTATTTCATGATAATGGATCATTCAACGTGATCAAAACCATTTGTTTTAAAATTTTAAGCTCAATTTCATCTAAATGCTCTATTCCATGATATTGGGTCATTTAGTGTGATCAGAAATATTTATTTTAAAATTTTACACTCAGTGTAATGCCTCCCTGGTCTTGGCCTAACTGAGGTGACACCAAGGTATGAAATTCAAGCTTTACATGATATTGTGTTACTGACATTTTGTTAGGTTAGATTCCATGATTAGATTGGGTGTACATGTGGAGAGGATGACACCTTGACATTGGCATAATACGCGAATGATCATGGATGTTGGAATCCTCCATTGATGACTATTTTTGCCTTAGCTATTATATGATACGTATATGCAAATGTTATAACTTGTTTGAAGTGGTGCAGGTACCAGGCACCGACTCCACCTGGCTACACAGGTCTGAGCATGCCTAATGCCCCAATGGTGGTAAGATGGAGATGACACATTGGCCATATACCAGCTTAGCCTTGTCATCGTCTCTATGTTGAGATGAGTTTCCGATGTCATGTATTACCTCAGACACCGTCTGTTTATTGCTTGATTATCCTATCATTCTGGGAGTCAGTTCTGTATGATTTTTGTGTTGAGTTAGTCCTTGTGGGTTGTTGCTGGATGTTTTGTTATTTGTAATTTTATTCAGCATGGTGTTGGAAAATTGAGCTCATGCCTTGTTTCTGTATGGTTTTCTCGAGAGGATTTTATAAGCCTTGGTCTTCTTTGGCTGCTCTAATTAAATTGGGGGAACAACGAGGAATACCTTGATTGCCTAATTTCACATGCGCTTGATGCACGAGCCCACACATGGAGTACTAATTAAATCTTCATCTCAATCTCTCAACACGTGTTCTGCACTTCAATTTCAATTCAAACTCTCCAATTCTCTATATCGATTAATTCATTGTAGTTTTAATGTCTGATAAACAATAACTTTCCTTAATGTTGATACCATGATCTTAAGCTACCACTCTAGCTCAATAACTCATCACCCACCATTGCTTTCCTCTTCTCATTTCCACCGATAGCCCTTCCCTCTATCCCCTCTGCACTCATTTCTCTATACTGGAGATAAGGGAGTTGATTGAATTTATATTAGAAGGCGATATGTTGGTGAGGTCTGGCAGAAGGGGTCTCTGCCTTTGTCTCCTACGCGAACGAAGAATTAATGGTCTTCTTGTAACAATATTTTCCTTGTCTTGGTCTAATACATCTTGAAGTTGTAGTATTGGGTTCAAAGAGATGGTATCCCCTTGATTGCATTATGTCTAAAAGATCATGTGTCGTATCTGTGTCTTTTACATTCTCTTATCTGTGTGACTTAGTTTCATAGGCAGAAATTCATAGGATCTCATGCATGAATGATAAGGTTTCCATAATCTCGTGTTTGATGTCATGCCTTGTCTATACATCCACTTTTCATGGAGCCTTTCTGGTAAATAATTACCATTGCTTGCTGTTTTGGATCCCTAGCTATTGGCTTTGTGTTATTTTGTATTGCTCGAATAAGGTTATACCAACTCCTCTATCATTGCCTATCATGGATTAGTAATACTGTTATGACTTGTTTAATATTGATATGCTTCCGTTGTAGCATGTCAATCTTTATCTTTTGTGCTTTTAATGTCTCCATCTAACGAATTTATATGAACCTTAGTCCGTGATTAGGAATTTACTGAGCACTAGTATTAATTATAACTTTTAATATTCACTTGCAAAAACATGTACTGTATTTTCAAATAAAAAAAATAACATTCAATTTAATATATTGAAGGATAATAATAGGGAATTGATGCATAAAAGTGAAGATTGGCAGCCACTAGCTTGCTCAATCGATGCATTCTCTATATTTAATGCCTCCTTGAGACATCCTGTCATCAACACACGTGTCTGTCCATGGCTTCATCCCCTTTTTGCATGCAGGTCTCTCTATCAAACTTTGGTGGTGAGGGCATTTTTTGAGAAGGGAGACTTCTTCGCTCTCTACAGAATAAGAGGGGTTTTTCTTTTAGATGGGAGGAAGAAAATTTGGGGGTGGGCTCCTCTCCTCAGACACATTATAGTCAGTGTAGGAATGGAGGGATGGAGCACAGGGGACACAACAGCTGAAGGAGGAATACATTCCTCTGATTAAGTACATTGGCATGAACAAGGCCAATGACAATGACTGGTTCAGAATCTCTGCCGCCAACGTCAGGGGCACCCGCTGGATGGGAAAGTGCTGAACAGCTGAGGGACTATCAGATTCGATCCCAGCACAAATGGGCTTCCCTAATTGGGTAGGGAAAACCCTCTTGCTAACTATGCAGAGGTGATGCGGTTGAGATTATTGGGTTCTTACCATTCGCCCCTACCCTCATCAGCTCAAGATCAAAAAGAGGGAAAAAAAAAATTAGAGCCCTGTCACCCACAAAACTACACACCACCCCACCCCTCTACTATAGAGAGATATGCCCCCCGCATATGGTGGCAGCTGAAAGAAGACTGGATGTAAGTTTTGCATGCCAGTTAAATAGCCTATGTCTGCGCATATGCCCTATTTACCTATTTCCATTGCCTTTTCAAGCCGCCTTCCTTTTGGATGCGATTGGTAATGACAAGGAGAGTAGGCAAACACACAAGTGTCAAGGAGATTTTTATTTCATGTTTCAAGCCGTTCACTATGTTATTTTGCTGCAAACCTTTTCATTATAATGAGATGGCTACTAACCCTCCATTGCTCTTACCAATGGCATTGGAGGAATTTTAACCTTAAGTTAATGTTGCTTTCCAACCTATTTTAATGAATCCTTGCTTAGGCTATGAAGCTTTGCTTAGCAGGAACACTAAAAGCGCATTGCTGGCACAGTGCACCTGAGTAGCAGGTAAGGATTTAATCAAACTCATTATTCATGCCATATATCTATCATAATTAACATTCTTAATACTTCTCACGATTGTAAGGAGGATTTTAGTCCATTTATGCACTTCATTTTTGAATAAGCTGCCCATTAATGCCTGAATAAATTATAATTCATGTAGTTAGTGGAATTCGGATTTACACTTTTCCACTGCATTCACATGAAAGTTTCTAAAGCTGAATAAACAAATCCATTTTGTGATTATCCTAAACCCTAAACCTAGGAATCATTGAAGACCATTTGGATAATATTCATCGTTGAGCATTATCAGATCATTACATCAGCTTGATTGTTGTCCTTAATTATTTTTCCAAAGCCATTAAATAGGTCCAGCAAGGGGTCTTTATTTAAAGATCCTTATTCATTCTTTTAAAATCATGGTATGAAGTAGGCTTAACCTCAGAATTATTGAAGAATATTTGAAGAATACTTGACATAGAGCATTATCAGATCATTGCATCAGCCTACATCATCTCGAGTCCATTTCAGGCATGCGTCTTGTTCTCAATCATTGTTCCGAAGCCATTGAATCAATCTAACTAGGGGGTCTGACTAAGAGCATGACACCTGCGATTTAGCAGGTTCTCCAAATATGTTTCTAAACACTGTGAGTTCCTTGCCAAATTTGAATATCAAATGATTGAAGCTGGTCTATTTTTCTCATGACTTACAATTCCAAGTCCATGCACCAAGTTCAATTTCACACTTGTGGAGATTAGTTCTGCACTCACGTAGGTCCTCCAGAGAAAAGTATTCAGTTAGTTTGAAGGTTATATAATTCATCTAAACAAGCCCTAAAAGTCCAGCATTATGGACCATTACAATATTATGTAGATGCATGTGTGTGTGGATACACACATGAGTACAAATGTAGCAATGCCTATAGATGTTTATTGCATTTAAAATTGACAACAGTTTACCCTTTTCATTGCATGAAGGACACTCTAATTGAAGTGGGCCCAAAGTGTATCAAGAAAGCGTAAAAGTGCATGGGTATGCAATTTTCACCATTCGTATGTAAGTTCTACTGCTCTTCTAGAGACAAGACTGGATACCCCAATACAGAAATTTGAGGAGTAACACATATAGTTTCTCTTGTTGAACTATGAATGTTAAGAACTCAATAGTTCTAGAATTTATGCTCTTGCTTCTCCGCTGCTAGGTACCAGTGTGGTGACGCTGGGCATCTTTTCTGCCATACTGGTGAATCAATCAGGGGCTAGCTAAATTTGATGGCTGTGTAGCTGCATTTATGCATTTTGCCCTAAGTCCAATCACTATGTATTGAATGTAAGTTAATCCTCTAATTACTAAATAGATCACAATTAAAAAAAAAGACTTTATTATAAGATAATTTAGATGTTTTAGTTGCTGATAACTATGCTGGCAATAAGGCTTCATGGGTTTTGGAAGATGCAGAGATGTAGCCTCTAACTCTAGGGTTGGGTAGCCTATACAGATGAGGAAAAAGAATACGATTGCTTCAATACAGAGATTCGCATACCAAAGAATGAGCACACTAAGAATTGACTTACTAATTAAATAATGTAAATTGAATTTTTTGTTCACTCATCCTTCAATTTCCCGTTGACTTAATAATTTGATTATATTTAATGCACTGAACTACTACTGTGAACCCTGTCATAGGATCTTACTAATGTATTAAGACTTAAAATTAGATCTGCAGGGATATAAAGAGAGAACCAAATTTATGTCTATTATTCAATCAAAAAAATTCCATCGATTAGTGCATTAGTGAATCTGTCTATAATTAAGAATGTATATTATTTTTCCATTGTCACTTAAGAATGCATATATTTAATAGTCATGGGAGTCCTCAATAGGTCAACCACATAAAATATGTGGGTTGTTACAATGTATTATACCAAGATCGGGTACCTTGAGAATTTACATAACAATTATCTACAATGCCTCATTTTGTGTTTGTTGTCCTTTCCACATTGTTTTTACTATCCTATCTCCTCTTCATCATCATGGTTATTACTTCTATCTTTACCACTTGACTGTGGCCCACTGGGCAGATCATACAAAATTATGACTGGATTACTTGCTTCTTTGGGAGTTGGAGCTTGCCATCTTGATCTTCTGAAGTCATGGCTTAGATAGTTTATGACATCTTTATTAGGAAAGATGTGAATTTGAGATGAGTAGGTTAGTTTATCTACTCCCTTAATGCTGCCCTATCCTCTCACCCCTTGACTTTGAGTAGTACCTTGTTGGCATGATTACTTTATACTTATGAATTGCTCCTTGTGAACTATGTGATTTTGTGGTCTTCCTTGTGTAATTGGTGTTGATGGCTTTGAGAGTATGATAGTTGTGGTATCTCTTGTGTGGCCAAGTATACATGCCTTCTTGTCCCTACTATTGTTATGTTGTGTGTGGCCATGTGGACATCTCCGAGCACGGGGGGTGGGCCTTTGAGGTTCCACATGGTAGGGTGGTGTTGCACCCACCATTGGGGATCCAGTCATCGACCTCAGTTTCGGTAATGACGTCGGCATGGGCTGTTCCATTCATTCCTCCAGTTTTCTAGATGTATTTTCTTATGTATCTGTACAACTCGGTGAACCAAATGATATGTATTGAGATCTTATATTAATGTAATTAATTCTTGTGAGACACTTCTAATGTGGAGTTCATTGTAATAAATGCTTATAATGTACTCTTAAGCAAAAGTTGTATTGATATTACCTTCCGCATAGGTTATCGACCTTGGAGACAGAATGTCGATGTAACCCATGTCTTGAGAAGTTTTGGGTATGCTGTCACAACTGAAAACTACTGGTTTTATTACCGTTTTAATCATTGTTACTGTTGTTCAAGCTGAAAAAGGTTGAATTGATTGCTGTTATGCTTATGTCACTACTGTTACAACTTAAGCTATTGATTTAATTCCTGTTGAATAGTGATGTCACTATTGTTTCACTGCTACTATCATTGATATTCCCATTGTTGTCTTACTACTATGATCATTATTGACACTATTAATGTTATTGGAGTTAACTCATTGTTTGGAAATATGTAATGCTTTTGTAATAATACTATGTCAAGTTAGGCTTATCAAGATCTTGATGTCCACCCTTTATTAGTCACTAACCCCCCAGTATGAGATTTGTATATATGATGAATTATTGAGAGTGTAGCTTCTTCTTCATGTGCATGTAAATCATCCCTTATGTTTTATCCTTGAGTTTTATCTATTTGGACAACAGGGTGATGATGCACCTCATGGCTGAGTTAGTTTTGGAGTATTGATATATTTACCTATATGTTCATCTTAAGTGCTATTCCTTCAAAAAAAAAAAAGTTGTACCCATTTTGGCCTTCTGTTCTTGAATGCCGGTTGGGTTGTTACACTCAGTTTCATTTGGATGCCTTATTTCATGATAACAAATCATTGCATGTAATCAGAAACATTTAAAAAAAAAATTATTCTTAGATACACCTAGATGCTTTATTTCATGATAATGAAATATTGTGTGTGATCGGAAACATTTGTTTTAAGATTTTATGCTTAGTTTCATTTAGATGCTTTATTTCATGATAATGGATCATTCAGCATGATTGGAAACAATTGTTATAGAATTTTAGGCTATGTTTCATCTAGATGCTTTATTTTATGATAATAGATCATTGAGCATGATTGGAAACATTTGTTTTAAAATTTGACGCTTAGTTTCATCTTGGTGGAGGAGCTTCCAGAGTTGTAAGGGTAATCTTGCATCACCCCAAAACAATGTTGATTCAAAATTGATGTCTTTGTTTTCATTTCTTTTCAAGATTTGTGTTTTTGGATACCCATTTGCTTGAATAATGATTCAGAACCTTCAAAGTTTTCAACGGGCTAAGAATACTAGAACTTACTATTTTTAGTAAGTCTTATCAAAGAAGCGGTTGAGCTTAAAGTTTTCCCCAGAGCTTTGGAATAGTAAAATAAGCATCCATGGTAGATTTCAACTCAAGATCACGCTTGGATTTGAAGATATTAAAGTTTTAAGTTTGTGAGGATTCATCCTTTGATTGTATTTCACGATAATGGATCATTGAGTGTGATCGGAAACATTTCTCTTGAAATTTTATTATCAGTTTCATCCATGTCCTTTATTTCATGACAATTGATGATTGAGCAAGATCAAAAACATTCATTTGAAAATTTTATGCTCAGTTTCGTATAGATGCTTTATTTCATGATAATGGATTATTCAACGTGATTAGAAACATTTGTTTTAAAATTTTACACTTAGTTTCATGTAGATGCTTTATTTCATGATATTAGATCATTTAGTGTGATCATAAACATTTATTTTTAAATTTTACACTTAGTTTGCTCTAGATGTTTTATTTAATGATAACTAATCATTGTGTGTGATCAAAAACATTTGTTTTAAAATTTTATGCTTAGATGAGCCTAGATGCTTTATTTCATGATAATGAAACATTGTGTGTGATAGGAAACATTTGTAATAAGATTTTATGCTTAGTTTCATCTAGATGCTTTATTTCATGATAATGGATCATTTAGCATGATTGGAAATAATTATTATAAAATTTTACGCTCAGTTTCATCTAGATGCTTTATTTCATGATAATAGATCATTGAGCATGATCGGAAACATTTGTTTTAAAATTTGATGCTTAGTTTCGTCTTGGTGTAGGAGCATCCAGAGTTGTAAAGACAATCTTGCATCACCCAAAAACAATCTTGATTCAAAATTGATGTCTTTATTTTCACTTCTTTTCAAGATTTGTGTTTTTGGATACCCATTTGTTTGAATAATGATTTAGAACCTTCAAAGTTTCCAACAGGCTAAGAATACCAGAACTTACTATATTTAGTAAGTCTTATCAGAGAAGCAAGTGAGCCCAAAGTTTTCCCCAAATCTTTAGAATAGTAAAATAATCATTCTTGGTAGATTTCAGCTCAAGCTCGCATCTTAATTTCAAGATATTAAAGTTTCAAGTTTGTAAGTATTCATCCTCTGATTGCATTTCATGATAATGGATCATTGAGTGTGATGATAAATATTTGTCTTGAAATTTTACGATCAGTTTCGTCCATGTGTTTTATTTCATGATAATTGATGATTGAGCATGATCGAAAACATTCATTTGAAAATTTTATGCTCAGTTTCATCTAGATGCTTTTATTTCATGATAATGGATCATTCAACATGATCAAAAACATTTGTTTTAAAATTTTACTCTCAGTTTCATCTAGATGCTTTGTTTCATGATATTTGTGTTGGAATTAGTCTAGACAACTTAGAGGGGGGGTGAATCAGTTGTCCCTAAACTTTAACCTTTTCTTAACTTTTAAATCTTTTTTCTTAATCATATTAATGATATAAACAATTAAGCATGAATCAACACATGAGCATTAATAACAAGAACACACAGCACCAAAATTTTGATGTGGAAAACCCAGTTAAGGGAAAAACCACGATGGGGGTTAACCCACAAAAAATGTGTACCCTGTTAAAAGTACTTAGGAAAATAGAAGGCAGATGCCTTCAGGCACTTTGCACAGAGCTCACTACTTAAGAAGAGGCTCAATTCCTATAAGAATTTATGAATTACATAGAGACAATGAACTGAGAAATAGCATCTGCATTCTTGCCTGAATCAGTCACTTTGAAGGCTCACAAAACTTCTGCTCCTATCTTCAAATTCTTCTTCACTAACTCTACTCTCTATACTCCCTTCACTTCTTTGCTTCTCTACTCTTCTTTTGATCCTTTCTTTGCATTGAATTCATTTTATACATGGATGATTTTCCATAACTCTTTAACAAGTATTTATACACTTCATCAACCTTGGAATGATCAACAAGGTTAGCTAAACTCAATGCAGATTTTCACACTATCGGCCAAAACATAGATGATACTTGAAACTTTCTCCATTCACATACCATGCTTCATAAAATGCTCTTAAGATCATCTGCAACATGCCAGGAACATCCGGTCCACCAAGACTGGGAAGAACATCAACCTCAAGGGAGAAATATTTAATCAACAAGCTCAAACTTCAATGCAAACCTCCAACACAGTAGCCACACGATCCAGATACCTTCATAAGAACATTGAGTTCACCAATAGCATTCACTCTAAACCAAATTACCAGAATCATTTGTGTTAGACTTAGGGCACACAACTGAGAGGGGGGTGAATCAGTTGTGCGAAACTTTCTCAAATTAAACACTTCAATCTCCTTTAGTGATTACCAGAATATTAATCATGAACCATAATGCATTCAAATCAAAAGTAGAAACATATCAACACATAACACACCAAGATTTTGATGTGGAAAACCTGATAAAGGGAAAAACCACGAAGTGATTAACCCAAGAATGTATTCTTTGTTAGAAGAATAGAAAGAACAAATGGCACATGCCAATTAGGGCTCACTGCCCGAGCACACTGCTCACAAGAGGCTCACTGCCTACAAGAGACACACTGTCTACAAAGAAATATGTATCACCTTCATGAACTGGAGAATAGCATCTTCACCATGCTTGAATCAGTTCCATTTCAGCCCTATACTTCTGCTTTGCCTTTCACACTTCTCCTCGCTACCACACACTCATCACCACAAGACACACATCAAAATGACTTTACAATCCCTTATTTATACAAGGCATTGACTTCGAAACAATCATCTAAGTCGGCAAACACCTACAAGAACATCCGCAAGATGTGTAATACATTCGGTCGGCCAGTCTCAAGAAGAACACCAATATCTGGTGGTTATTCTTCAAATGCAAACTCTAACTTCAATGCGGACCACCAACATGAATTGGACATGATCCAATGATCACCATAACCTCCCCTAAATCACCAAGAACATCCGCACTTCATCATCCTACTAGAATTCTTCTCTCCTTCATCCGAAGCTTCAAGAACATAGTTTGTCATCACTGTCACAAATGAATAGGCTCTTCCAGACCTTCAAACCACAAACCAATCTATTTGATACTTCACAGGGACATCCTCAACACTCCCTCAAATCTACAGAATGGGATAATGAAATTCTGGATCTCATCGGACCTATCTGTGACAATCTGTCCCCGCTGAACACCTACCAGAACTAGTTCTACTTGAGCGACCATAACTTCTTTAGATCTTGATGTGGACCTCTAAAAATTTGATTGGAGCATCTCAAGACTTATATCTACAAACCCTTTAAACTACATCCTCTCATCGTCAACCGATTGAGGACTTTTACCTTCTTGTCATCACTGTTCTTCACTGTTCCTGATTGAGACTAATTTTCTCAATATCCTCAGCACATAGCTCATTTAATCCTTCTCATTAATGCAACGTGAGTATGTTGACATCAATGACAACACCGATTAGGCCCATACTTGCAACAATCTCCCCCTTTGTCATTGATGGCAACATATGATGTGAAAAACCATCAAGACAAGAACTTCTCCTTGCTGTCACAACTCCCCCTAACAGAAACAACTATTCACATATCTTCTCTTCCTTTATTGCTCCCCCTTTGATTAGCAACCAATTATTTTTCACATGTCTTCTCTCCCCCTTTGACATCAATGGCAAAGGGCTCATACTTGCAACTCCATTACTTCATAACATACCAGCTACTCCCCCTGAGTAGCAGCTCCCTATCTCAATCTAGATCACAAGATATGACTGTGATATCCACCGGATTGATGCACATCAGTGCATCCTAGTTCATCACCAGAGGGGCAATAATCCCTAACTTCTCCCTGAGATACTCAGAAGAGTCCTTGGGAAGAGGTTCAGTAAAGATATCTACAATTTGATCCTTGGAGGGCACATACTCCAATCTGATTTCATCCTTGTTCACTTGCTCTCTTAGAAAGTGAAACTTGATAGATATATGCTTAGTCTTAGAATGCAACACTAGATTCTTAGAAATATTTATTGCACTTGAATTATCACAGAAAATTGTGATATGCTCCTCATATTCTACTTTAATATCTCTTAGCATCTGCTTCATCCACAAAACTTAAGTGCAACTTCCTGCTGTTGCAATGTATTCTGCTTCAGTTGTAGACATGGATATTGCCTCTTGTTTCTTGCTTAGCCAAGAAACTAATCTTTTTCCAAAAAAGAATGCTCCACCACTGGTACTCTTCCTGTCATCCACATCTCCTGCCCAATCTGCATCTATATATGCATGAAGAGAAAAATTATGATCTCTAGGATACCACAGACCATACTCAACTATTCCTTTTAGGTACCTAAAAATCCTTTTGATTGCCATGACATGAGATTCTCTGGGATCAGCTTGGAATCTTGCAACAAGACCAATAGCCTGCATTATATCTCGTCTAGTTTGAGTGAGATACAATAATCCTCCAATCATATATTTGTACTTTATCTGATCTGCCTTAGGGGAGTCATCATCTTTGTTCAACTTACATCCAATTGCCATGGGAGTGTTCATTGGCTTTGAATATTCCATTCCAAATTTCCTCAACAATTCTTTCACATATTTGGTCTGAGAAATAAAGATTCCTTTCTTTGTCTGAGTAATTTGCAGACCCAAGAAGAAATTCATTTCACCAAGCATTGACATCTCAAACTCACTTTTTATTTGATTTGCAAAGGCTTTACACATACTGTCTCTTCATCCAAAGATGATATCATCAACAAATGCTTCAACAATCAAGATGTTTTCATGATCAATTTTGAAATATAGGTTACTATCAGTAGTACCTTTGTTGAAACCAATCTTCAAAAGATGTTTGTCTAGTCTTTCATACCAGGCTCTTGGGGCTAGCTTTAGTCCATACAGTGCCTTCTTCAATTTGCAGACCATATCACAATGCTCAGATAATTGAAAACCATCCAGTTGTTCAATGTACACTTCTTCTTCTAAGTCACCATTCAAGAAGGCAGACTTGACATCCATCTGATACACCTTGAAATCCTTGAAGCCAGCAAATGCAAGAAATAATCTAACTGCTTCAATTCTTTCCACTGGAGAAAAGGTTTCTTCAAAATCAATCCCTTCTATTTGAGAGTAGCCTTTGCAGACCAATCTGACTTTATTTCTAATTACTTCACCAACTTTATTTAGTTTGTTTCGGAAGACCCATTTGGTCCCAATCACATTCTTGTTTCTAGGTTTGGGAACAAGATCCCAACTGTGATTTTTCTCAATTTGCATCAACTCTTCCTCCATTGCTTTGGTCCAGTTTTCATCACTGTAGGCTTAATTTATTATCTTCGGTTTAATCTTTGAAATCAGACAATATTCATCTAAATTTTGAGCAATTTTCCTTCTAGTTTGCACACCTTTGCTTTTGTCACCTATGATCTGATCTTCAGAGTGGTTCAGTCTTACATACCTTGGAACTTTGGGAGTTTCTTGCACTTCTGCTTCTTAATCAAGCTCATTCAAACCTATCTCTTCTTCCAGATTTACCGGATCAGTCTGAATCTAATTTTTAGAAGAGGATTGAGCTCCTTGAACCAGAACACCATTCTGATCATCTTCATCATATTCATAAAACCTTGAGGGTTTCTCTATTCCCTCATCAACCTTCACATTTATACTTTCTATCATCATTCTTAGTCTCTTGTTATAACACCGGTATGCTTTGCTTTTAGTAGAGTATCCCAAGAATATTCCTTCATCACTTCTAGCATCAAACTTGCCTAAATCTTCATCTCTTTTGATGTAACATTTGCTACCAAAGACTCTAAAATATCTTATAGTAGGAGTAATGCCAAACCAGAGTTCATAAGGGGTCTTACCGATATTGCTTCTAATTTGAACTTGATTAAGAGTATAGATTGCAGTGCTGATAGCTTCTCTCCAATAGATCTGAGGAACATTTGCTTCCATCATCATTGTCCTAGATGCTTCCTGGATGGTCTGGTTCTTTCTCTCCACTACTCCATTCTGATGTGGAGTCCTCAGAGTAGACAACTGTCTCTTAACTCCATGTTTCTCATAGAATTCTATGAACTCACCAGATGTGAATTCTCCACCTCTATCAGACCTCAGACATTTCAACTTTATTCTTGTTTCATTCTCTACCATAGCCTTGAATATTTTGAATTTCTCAAGAGCTTCTGATTTCTCCTTTAGAAAGGTTACCCACATCATCTAGGAATAGTCATCTATTAGCAGCATGAAGTATCTATCACCTTGAATACTTTTGGTTCTTGTCAGACCACAAAGATCAGTGTGAACTAAGTCCAATAATCTGGTAGAAGACAGTTCCTTGCTTTTGAATGTGACTCTGCTCAGCTTACCCAACTGACATTCCTTGCACAAGTTGTTAGTAGGTTTCACCAATTTTGGAAGATCTCTTACAGCCTGAGTATTTCCTATCTTGATGATATTATCAAAATTCACATGACACATCCTTCTATGCCATAACCAACTCTGATCAACTTGAACAAATAAGTAGCTTTTACCAGTACCAACCAAGTGGAAGATATTACCTTTAGTTTGAGCACCAAATGCAATCTATGTTCTGGATCTTTCAAAGATTTTGCATTTTCCATCCTTGAATTGGAGATCATAGCCTTTGTCCACCAACTGTCCAACACTGAGAAGATTGTGCTTCAAACCTTCAACATACAGTACATTACCAGTTTTGTTTCTTCCATCAAAAGAAATAGTTCCTCTTCCTCTGATTCTACCAGCAGAATTATCACCAAACTTCACCACTCCTCTTTCATACCTTTCCAAGTCTATGAACTTATTTTTGTCACCTGTCATGTGGTGAGAGCAACCACTATCAATGACCCAATCATTCTTTTCTTCAACTTGGGCAGCCAGAGCTCTTTCTACAACTTTATGATTGATAAATATAGAGGATATTGGCTCTTCTTCCTTGATGGCAATAAACACCCATTCACTTCTGGATTTGTTTCCTGTCTCTGATTCATCATCTGTTACTCCTTCATTATCATCTTCTTCATGAACATAATAATAATTCTTTTGGAACCTTGATCTGTTAGGATTTGGCTTTGAAAATCTTTCCAGACATCTTGAAGTAAACTGACCAATCTTATTGCAGTTAAAACACTTAAAAGGCAATTTTCCTTCATACTTACTAGATCCTCTTGGCAGTCTCTTTGTAATGAGGGCTTCAAGTTGAGTAGTTTCTACTTCTTCTTCTTCCAGGTCTTTTCTTGCTTTTTCATACCATGACAGTTTCCTTGATGAGTTCTCTCCTGGATCAAATCCTTGTTTACCTTTCACAGAGGCACTGGCTTTGAATACAGATTCAGTTTTGGGGGGATCTTCTCCAAACTCGGTCATTTCAAAAGTAGCCAATTTGCTAGCCAATTGGTCTCTTGTGACAGTTGTATGGGCTCTAAATTCATCAATGGCAGCAACCTTGATTTTGTAAGAGGCAGGAAGGGATCTGAGAATTTTACCAACAATCTCATTTTCATCCAAGACTCCACCAAAATTTCTAATTCCACAAACCAACTCATTCACTCTTGGCATAAAAGTGGTAATATTTTCATCATCTCTCATCTTCAATTTTTCAAATTTCCCTTTTAGACTCTGTAACCTTGCACATTTAACATACTCGTCTCCTTTATGCAAAAGTTCCAGTTTAATCCAAATCTCATAGGCAGTTGGTAGGTCAATAACATTTGAGAGCTCTGAGTCAGTTAATGCGCTTAGAAGAGCCTTTTTGGTCTGTAGATTATTTTCAGCATCTGTGATTTCATTGTAGGGTTGTCAGACCACCCTGTGGAGGTACATAGGCTTTTGTGACCATGGACCAGTATGCCATTCCCATACACTGTAAGTGACATTTCATGCGACCTTTCCAAAGAGAAAAGTTGGTTCCATCAAACTTTGGACTATCCTTCTTGTATGACGACATCCTGGATCTCCTCAAGCGGTTAAGCTCCTTTTAGAGGAACTTAGCTCTGATACCAATTGTTAGACTTAGGGAACACAACTGAGAGGGGGGGTGAATCAATTATGCAAAACTTTCTCAAATTAAACACTTCAATCTCCTTTAGTGATTAGCAGAATATTAATCATGAACCATAATGCATTCAAATCAAAAGTAGAAACATATCAACACATAAGACACCAAGATTTTGATGTGGAAAACCCGGTTAAGGGAAAAACCACGAGGTGATTAACTCAAGAATGTATTCTCTATTAGAAGAATAGAAAGAATAAATGGCACATGCCAATTAGGGCTCACTGCCCGAGCACACTGCTCACAAGAGGCTCACTTCCTACAAGAGACACATTGTCTACAAAGAAATAAGTATCACCTTCATGAATTGGGGAATAGCATCTTCACTATGCTTGAATCAGTTCCATTTAAGCCCTATACTCCTGCTCTACCTTTTGCACTTCTCCTCACTACCACACACTCATCACCACAAGACACACATCAAAATGACTTCACAATCCCTTATTTATACAAGGTATCGACTTAGGAACAATCATCTAAGTTGGCAAACACCTACAAGAACATCTGCACGACATGTAATACATTTGGTCAGCCAGTCTCAAGAAGAACACCAATATTTGGTGGTTATTCTTCAAATGAAAACTCTAACTTCAATGCGGACCACCAACATGAATTGGGCATGATCCAACGATCATCATAACCTCCCCTGAATCACCAAGAACATTCGCACTTCATCATCCTACTGGAATTCTTCTCTCCTTCATCCGGAGCTTCAAGAACACAGTTTGTCATCACTGTCACAAATGAATAGGCTCTTCCGAACCTTCAAACCATGAACCAATCTATTTGATATTTCACAAGGATGTCCTCAACACTCCCTCAAATCCACAGAATGGGATAATGAAATTCTGGATCTCACTGGACCTATCTGTGACACTCTGTCACCTCTGAACACTTGCTAGAACTGGTTCTACTTGAGCAACCATAACTTTTTCAGATCTTCATACGGACCTCTGAAAACTTGACTAGAGTATCTCAAGACTTATATCTACAAACCCTTTAAACCGCATCCTCTGATCCTCAACCTATTGAGGACTTTTACCTTCTTGTCATCATTGTTCTTCACTGTTCCTGATTGAGACTAATTTTCTCAATATCCTCAGCACACAACTCATCTAATCCTTCTCATTAATGCAACATGAGTTTGTTGACATCAATGACAACACTGGTTAGGCCCATACTTGCAACAATTTGTATCTTCCTTTGGAACCTAAAGAACACTATTTGCCATGACTGTCAAAATAGAAAGATAGCTTGCAGATATCCAAACCATGAACCACTAAAATTGATGATGTACACTAACTTCCCAAACATGCCTTTAGATCCATAGACCATAATATTTCACCATGGAGTAATCTAGACCAACTTAATGTCACACTGTCTCTTCTGAACATTGTAAAATCTGGTTCTACTCAGATGGCCAAAACTTCTTCAAATCTTCATGCGGACTTCTCAAATATTAACTAAAGCAACCTCTAACAATCCTCTACATAACCATATGGTCTGCATGCATTGATTGTCATTAATTTTCTTAATATCCTCAACAATCTGGTCTTCTATACAGACAACAAAATAGGATATAGTTGACATCAATGACAACACCACTTAGGCACATATTTGCAAGAATCTCTCCCTTTGTCATTGATGGCAACCTATGATGTGAAACATTGAATTCAACCATCAAGACAAGAACTTCTCCCCCTTTCTCTTATCACACCTACAATCATTTCTTTCACTTCTCCCCTTTCCACTAGCAATTATTCACTTCCAATTTTTTCACATGACTTCTCTCCCCCTTTGACATCAATGGAAAAGGGCACATATTTTCTATCTTTTCTCCCCCCTTTTAATTTCAAACTGATCTCTATCATTTGCATATTGATTACTCCTTAGAGCAGTACCTTCAAAACACCAATCTGGATCTCAAGATATGACTGAGAATTTAACCAAACTGATGCACATAAATGCACCTTAGTTATGATCAGGAGGGGTAATAACCTTTAGCTTCTCTCTGAGATACTTAAAAGTATCCTTGGGAAGAGGCTTAGTGAAGATGTCTGCGATCTGATCTTTGGAAGTCACAAACTCCAACTTGACTTCATTCTCATTTACCTTCTCTCTCATGAAATGAAACTTAATAGATATATGTTTTGTCTTTGAATGCAATACCAGATTCTTTGAGATTCTTATAGCACTTGAATTATCACAGAAAATTGTGACTGGCTCCTCAAACACAATTCTGACATCCTTCAACATTTGCTTCATCCATAGAACCTGAGTACAATTATTTGCTACTGCTATATAGTCTGCCTCTGCAGTAGACAGAGATATTGCCTGTTGCTTTTTTGTTATTCAAGAGACTAATCTTCTCCCCAAGAAGAATGCACCACCACTAGTACTTTTTATGTCATCCACATCTCCTGCCCAATCAACATCTGTATATGCATGAAGAGTGAATTCATTGTCCTTTGGTAACCACAATACATAATCAATTGTCCCCTTGAGATATCTAAAAATTCTTTTGACTGCCACAACATTGGATTCTTTTAGATCAGCTTAAAATTTGGCAACAAGTCCAATTGCATTCATGATGTCAGGTCTGGTTTGAGTCATATAGAGTAATCCTCCAATCATTGATCTATACTTTTTTTGATTTGCCTTGGGAGAGTCATCATCTTTGCTTAGCTTGCATCCAGTTACCATAGGTGTACCTACTGGATTTGAATCTTCCATTCTAAACTTCTTCAACAATTCTTTCACATACTTGGATTGAGATATGAAGATACCTTTATCTGACTGAACAATTTGTAGACCTAGGAAGAAATTCATCTCGCCAAACATTGACATCTCAAACTCACTTTTCATCTAATCATTGAATGCTTTGCACATACATTCATTTCCACCAAAAATGATATCATCGACAAAGACCTCAATAATTAGAATGTCCTCATGATTGATCTTGAAGTACAAATTACTATCAGTAGTGCCTTTGCTAAAACCTAGCTTAAGAAAATGTTTATCCAATCTATCATACCTGTCTCTTGGAGCTTGCTTGAGTCCATACAACGCTTTTCTTAGTCTACACACCATATCTCCTTGATCAGACAACTAAAATCCTTCTAGTTTCTCAATATAGACTTCCTCCAAATCTCCATTCAGGAATACTAACTTGACATCCATCTGATATACTTTAAAATCTCTAAAAGCAACAAAAGCAAGAAATAATCTAACTACATCTATCCTTGCCACTGGGGCAAAAGTTTCTTCAAAATCAATTCCTTCCACTTGAGAATATCCTTTACACACTAGTCTTTCCTTATTCCTTACAACCTTGCCATCTTCATTTAGTTTATTCAAGAAGACCCATTTGGTTCCAATCACATTTTTGTCCTCGGGTCTTGGGACAAGATCCCAAGTGTGATTCTTTTCAATTTGCATCAATTCTTCTTCCATTGCTTTAACCCAATTTTCATCATTGCAAGCTTCACTTACTGATTTAGGTTCAATTTTTGAAATCAAACAAATCTCCTCTTGATCTTCAAAAAATTTTCTCCTAGTTCAAACACCTTTACTCTTATCTCCTATGATCTGATCTTCAAGATGATTCAACCTTACATACCTGGGAGTTTTGGAAATTGTTTGAACCTCTATTTCTTGATCTTGTTCCTCATCTTCTACACTAATCTCTTGAGTTACTAGAGTTATTGGATCAATCTGAATCTAAGTCTAGATTTGAACTTGTCTTCCTTGACTTTGACTTTCATCTTGATCATCTAAATCATATCTGCATTACCTGGAATATCCTTCTTTGCTTTCATCAACTTTAACATTAGCACTTTCAACAATCTTTTTCAACCTTTTGTTGAAGCACCGATAAGCCTTGCTTTGAGTTGAGTATCCTAAAAATATTTCTTCATCACTTCTTGCCTCAAACTTGTCTAAATCCTCATCTCTTTTTATATAGCATTTACCACCAAAAACTCTGAAATATCTCATAGTAGGAGGATGACCAAACCATAGTTCATAAGGAGTCTTACCAGAATTTCCTTTAATCTGCATCTGGTTAAGAGTGTAGACAATAGTACTCACAGCTTCTATCCAATAAACTTGAGGAACATTTGTTTCCATCATCATGGTCTTGGTAGCTTCTTGAATGGTCCAGTTTTTCCTTTCCACAACTCTATTTTGCTGAGGATTCCTAGGACCAAATAATTGTCTTTTTATTCCATGCTTTTCATAGAAAGCATCAAACTCATTAGAAGTGAATTATCCACCTCTGTCAGATCCCAGACACTTCAATTTCCCACCAATCTCATTTTCAACCATCATCTTGAACACCTTAAACTTATCAAGAGCTTCTAAATTTTCTTTTAGGAAAATTACCCACATCATCCAAGAGTAATCATCAATCAGCAACATGAAATATATGTCTCCTTGCACACTCCTAATTCTAGCAGAACCATAGAGATCAATATATACCAGTTCCAATCTCCCACTTGAACCTTGTTCCTTACTTTTGAATGAAATTCTACTCTTTTTACCTAATGGACATTCTCTACATATGCTATTAGGTTTAACAAGTCTTGGAAGATCTCTTACAACTTGAGTGGAACTTATTTTGACAATGTTATCAAAATTCACATGACACATCCTCCTATGCCATAACCAACTTTGATCTATTTGAGCAATCAAACAACTTTTGCCTGAACTACTTAAGTGAAAGATTTTACCTCTAGTTTGAGTATTGGATGCAATTTCAATTCCAAAACTTTCAAAGATTCTGCATTTTGGATCCTTGAATCAAAGATCATAACCCTTGTCACCAACTGTCCAACACTAAGAAGATTATGTTTCAGTCCTTCCACATACAAAATATCATTGGTGTTGTTCTTACCATCAAAAGAGATGGATCCTCTGCCACAAATTCTACTAGCTGAGTTGTCTCCATATTTCACAAGTCCTCCATAATTTTCAAAACTCACAAACTTACTCTTTTCACCAGTCATATGATGAGAACATCCACTATCAATTACCCATTCAACTTTTTCAATAACTTGAGCAACCAAGGTACTTTCCACATTTGCACAACTAGCAGATTCAGTAGACACCAAATCTTCTTCTTTGATAGCAATAAACACCCAATCATTTTCAGAGGAACCACCATGATCAGATTCATCATCTGTGACCCCTTCTTCTCCATCTTCTCGGACATAGTAACATTTCTTCTGACATTTGTACCTATTAGGGTTTAGTTTTGAAAACTTCTCTGGACACCTTGAGGTAAAATGACCAATCTTATTACAAGAAAAACATTTGAGTGGTAGTTTTCCTTCATACTTACCAGATCCTCTTGGCATTCTTCTGGCAATAAGAGCTTCAAGATCTGCAGTTTCTATTTCAACATCTTCATGATCCTTTCTTGTCTTTACAAATCTGTTTGGTCTTGTAGAAGAGATTTCACCTAGATCATTTCTTTGTTTTCAATTTACACTAGATTTGAATGCATATTCAGACTTAGGAAGAGAATCACCAAATTCACTCAATTCAAAAGCTAAAATTTTGCCAACAAGGTGATCTCTTGTAACATCTGAGACAGTCCTTATCTCTTCTATAGTAGCAACCTTATGTTTGTATGAATTAGGCAAAGATCTAAGCACTTTTTCTACAATTTCTAATTCTTCCAAAATTCCACTAGCACACCTAATCCCACACACAAATTTATTTATCTTTTGCATGTAGATTATGATGTTTTCATCTTCACTCATTCTCAAATTTTCAAATTTTCCTCTCAGAATTTGTAGTTTGGCACATTTGACATATTTATCTCCTTTATACAAATTCTCCAACTTCTCCCAGATTTCATGATTAGTTTTCATTCCAAAAACAATTGTCATTTCTGAATCAGTTAGAGCACTCAACAAGGCTTCTTTGGCTCGAAGGTTATTTTTAGCATCCTTGAGTTCATCTAGAGTTACAGGACCTTTCTCTGGAGGTTCATACTTATCTTTGGTTATTAACCAATAAGCATCACCCATGCATTGTAAATGGTATTCCATGCAACTCTTCCAAACAGAGTAATTTGTTCCATCGAATCTTGGACTATCCTTCTTGTAGGTCGACATCCTAGATCTCTTCAAGCAGTTAAGCTCTTTTTAGAGAACTTGGCTCTAATACCAATTGTTAGAATTAGTCTGGACAACTGAGAGGGGGGGTGAATCAATTGTCCCTAAACTTTAACCTTTTCTAAACTTTTAAATCTTTTCTCTTAATCAGATTAATGATGTAAACAATTAAGCATGAATCAATACATGAGTAGAAATAACAAGAACACACAACACCACAATTTTGAAGTGGAAAACCTGGTTAAGGGAAAAACCACCATGGGGGATAACCCACAAAAATGCATACCCTATTAAAAGTACTTAAGAAAATAGAAGGCACATGCCTTCGGGTGCACTGCCCAGAGCTCACAGCTCAAGAAAAGGCTCACTGCCTATAAGAATTTATGAATTACACAGAGATAATGAACTAAGAAATAGAATCTACATTCATGCTTGAATCAGTCCCTTTGAAGGTACACAAAACTTCTACTCCTATATTCAAATTCTTCTTCATTGAATCTACTCTCTATACTCCCTTCACTTCTCTACTTCTCTGCTCTACTTTTGATCCTTTCTTTGGATTTAACTCATTTTATACAAGGATGATTTTGCACAACTCTTCAACAAGTATTTATGGCCAAAACTCAGATGGCCAAAACTTCTTCAAATCTTCATGCGAACTTCTCAAATCTTAACTGGAGCAACCTCTGACAATCCTCTACACAGCCATATGGTCTGCATGCATTGATTGTCATTTATTTTCTCAATATCCTCAACATTCTAGTTTTCTATACAGACATCAAAATAGGATATAGTTGACACCAATGGCAACAAGGACATGTTGACATTAATGACAACACCACTTAAGCACATATTTGCAACAATTGGATCATTTAGTGTGATTAGAAACATTTATTTTAAAATTTTACACTCAATTTTGTCTAGATGCTTTATTTCATGATAACAAATCATTGTGTGTGATAAAAAACATTTGTTTTAAAATTTTACGCTTAGATGCACCTAGATGATTTATTTCATGATAATGAAACATTGTGTGTGATCAGAAACATTTGTTTTAAGATTTTATGCTCGGTTTCATCTAGATGCTTTATTTCATGACAATGGATCATTCAACATGATTGGAAACAATTGTTATAAAATTTTATGCTCAGTTTCATCTAGATGCTTTATTTCATGATAATAGATCATTGCCCATGATCCAAAACATTTGTTTTAAAATTTGACACTTAGTTTCATCTTGGTGCAAGAGCGTCCAGAGGTAAGGGCAATCTTGCATCACCCAAAAACAATGTTGACTCAAAATTGATGTCTTTGTTTTCACTTCTTTTCAAGATTTGTGTTTTTGGATACCCATTTGCTTGGATAATGATTTAGAACCTTCAAAGTTTCCAATGGGCTAAGAATATTAGAACTTACTATTTTTAGTAAGTCTCATCATAGAAGCGGTTGAGCCCAAAATTTTCCTCAAAGCTTCAGAATAGTAAAATAAGCATTCTGGTAGATTTCAGCTCTAGATCGTGTCTCTATTTCAAGATATTATAGTTTCAAGTTTGTGAGGATTCATCCTCTGATTGTATTTTATGACAATGGATCATTGAGTGTGATCGGAAACATTTGTCTTGAAATTTTATGATCAGTTTCGTCCATGTGCTTTATTTCATGACAATTGATGATTGAGCATGATCAGAAACATTCGTTTGAAAATTTTACGCTTACTTTCGTCTAGATGCTTTATTTTATGATAATGGATCATTCAACGTGATCAAAAATATTTTTTAAAAAATTTTATGCTTAGTTTCATCTAGATGCTTTATTTCATGATATTAGACCATTCAGTGTGATCAGAAACATCTGTTTTACAATTTTACACTCAGTTTCATCTAGATGCTTTATTTCATGATAATGAATCATTACGTGTGATCAGAAACATTTGTTTTAAAATTTTACACTTAGATGCACCTAGATGCTTTATTTCATGATAATGAAACATTGTGTGTAACCGAAAACATTTGTTTTAATATTTTATGCTTGCTTTCATCTAGATGCTTTATTTCTTTATAATGGATCGTTTAGCATGATTAGAAACAATTGTTATAAAATTTTATGCTCAGTTTCATCTAGATGTTTTATTTCATGATAATAGATTATTTAGCATGATAAAAAATATTTGTCTTAAAACTTGACGCTTAGTTTCATTTTGGTGCAGGAGCATCCAGAGGTGTAAGGGCAATGTTACACTCAATTTCGTCTAGATGCCTTATTTCATAATAACGAATCATTGCATGTGATCAAAAATATTTGTTTTAAAATTTTACTCTTAGATGCCCCTAGATACTTTATTTCATGATAATGAAACATTGTTTGTGATCGGAAACATTTGTTTAAGATTTTATGCTCAGTTTCATGTAGATGCTTTATTTCATGATAATTGATCATTCAGCATGATTGGAAACAATTGTTATAAAATTTTATGCTCAGTTTCATCTAAATGCTTTATGGCATGATAATAGATCATTTATCATGATCCAAAACATTTGTTTTAAAATTTGACGCTTAGTATCATCTTGGTACAGGACCATCCAGAGGTGTAAGGGCAATCTTCCATCACCTAAAACAATGTTGATTCAAAATTGATGTCTTTATTTTCACTTAGTTTCAAGATTTGTGTTTTTGGATACCCATTTGCTTGAATAATGATTCAAAGTTTTCAATGGGCTAAGAATACCAAAACTTAGTATTTTTAGTAAGTCTTATCAGAGAAGCGGTTGAACACAAAATTTTCCCCAAAGCTTCAGAATAGTAAAATAAGCATTCATTGTAAATTTCAGCTCATGATCGCATCTCGATTTCAAGATATTAAAGTTTGAAGTTTGTGATGATTCATCCTCTGATTGTATTTCATGATAATGGATCATTGAGTGTGATTGGAAACATTTGTCTTGAAATTTTACGATCAGTTTCCGCCATGTGCTTTATTTCATGACAATTGATGATTGAGTGTGATCGAAAACATTCGTTTGAAAATTTTATGCTCAGTTTTGTCTAAATGCTTTATTTCATCATAATGGATCATTCAATGTGATCAGAAACATTTGTTTTAAAATTTTATGCTCAATTTCATCTAGATGCTTTATTTCATGATATTGGATCATTCAGTGTGATTAGAAACATTTATTTTAAAATTTTACGATCAGTTTCATCTAGATGCTTTATGTCATGATAACGAATCATTGCATGTGATCAAAAACATTTTTTTTTAATTTTTAAGCTTAGATGTGTCTAGATGCTTTATTTCATAATAATGAAACATTATGTGTAATCGAAAACATTTGTTTTAAGATTTTATGCTCGGTTTCATCTAGATGCTTTATTTCATGATAATGGATCATTCAACATGATTGGAATCAATTGTTATAAAATTTTACGCTCAGTTTCTCCTAGATGCTTTATTTCATGCTAGTAGATCATTGAGCATGATTGAAAACATTTGTTTTAAAATTTGATGCTTAGTTTCATCTTGGTGCAGGAGCATCCAGAGGTGTAAGGGCAATCTTGTATCACTCAAAAACAATGTTGATTCAAAATTGATGTCTTTGTTTTCACTTGTTTTCAAGGTTTGTGTTTTTGGATACTAATATGCTTGAATAATGATTCAGAACCTTCAAAGTTTCCAATAGGCTAAGAATACCAGAACTTACTATTTTTAGTAAGTATTATCGGAGAAGCAGTTGAGCCCAAAATTTTGCCTAAATCTTTAGAATAGTAAAATAAGCATTCTTGGTAGATTTCAACTCAAGATCATGTCTTGATTTCAAGATATCAAAGTTTCAAGTTTGTGAGGATTAATCATCTGATTGTATTTCATGACAATGAATCATTGAGTGTGATCAGAAACATTTGTCTTGAAATTTAATGATTAGTTTCATCCATGTGCTTTATTCATGACAATTGATGATTGAGCATGATTAGGAACATTCATTTGAAAATTTTACGCTCACTTTCATGTAGATACTTTATTTCATAATAATGGATCATTCAATGTGATCGAAAACATTTGTTTTAAAATTTTACGCTCAGTTTCATCTAGATGGTTTATTTAATGACATTGGATCATTCAGTGTGATCAGAAACATTTATTTTGAAATTTTACAGTTAGTTTCATCTAGATGCTTTATTTCATGATAAGGAATCATTATGTGTGATCAGAAACATTTGTTTTAAAATTTTACACTTAGATACACCTAGATGCTCTATTTCATGATAAAGAAACATTGTGTGATCAGAAACATTTGTTTTAATATTTTATGCTCAGTTTCATTTAGATGCTTTATTTCATTATAATGGATCATTCAGCATGATTGGAAACAACTGTTATGAAATTTTACGCTTAGTTTCATCTAGATGCTTTATTTCATGATAATAGATCATTTAGCATGATTAGAAACATTTGTTTTAAAATTTGACGCTTAGTTTAATCTTCGTGCAGTAGCATCCATAGGTGTAAGGGCAATCTTGCATCACCCAAAAATAATGTTGATTCAAAATTGATGTCTTTGTTTTCACTTCTTTTCAAGATTTATGTTTTTGTATCCATTTTCTTGAATAATGATCAGAACCTTCAAAGTTTCCAATGGGCTAAGAATACCAGAACTTACTATTTTTAGTAAGTCTTATCAAAGAAGCGGTTGAGCCCAAAATTTTCCCCAAAGCTTCAGAATAGTAAAATAAGCATTCTTGGTAGAGTTCAGCTCAAGATCAAGTCTCGATTTCAAGATATTAAAGTTTCAAGTTTGTGAGGATTCATCCTCTAATTGTATTTCATGATAATGGATCATTGAGTGTGATTGGAAACATTTGTCTTAAAATTTTACAATCAGTTTCAGCCATGCACTTTATTTCATGACAATTGATGATTCAGCGTGATCAGAAACATTTGTTTAAAAATTTTATGCTCAGTTTCGTCCTGATGCTTTATTTCATGATAATGGGTCATTCAAAGTGATCAAAAACTTTTGTTTTAAAATTTTTTGCTCAGTTTGATCTAGATGCTTTATTTCATGATATTGGATCATTCAGTGTGATCAGAAACATTTATTATTAAATTTTACACTTATTTTCGTCTAGATGCTTTATTTCATGATAACGAATCATTGTGTGTCATCAGAAACATTTGTTTTAAAATTTTATGCTTAGATGTGCCTAGATAATTTATTTTATAATAATGAAACATTGTGTATCTTCATAAACATTTGTTTTAAGATTTTATGCTCAGTTTAATCTAGATGCTTTATTTCATGATAATGGATCATTCAACATGATTGCAAATAATTGTTATAAAATTTTACGCTCAGTTTCGTCTAGATACTTTATTTCAAAATAATAGATCATTGAGCATGATCAGAAAAAATTGTTTTAAAATTTAATGCTTAGTTTCATCTTGGTGCAGGAGTGTCTAGAGGATTGAGGGTAATCTTGCATCACCCAAAATAATGTTGATTCAAAATTGATGTCTTTTTTTTTCACTTCTTTTCAAGATTTGTCTTTTTGGATACCCATTTGCTTGAATAATGATTTAGAACATTCAAAGTTTCCAACGGGCTAAGAATACCAGAACTTACTATTTTTAGTAAGTCTTATTAGAGAAGCGGTTGAGTCTAAAATTTTCCCCAAAGCTTTGGAATACTAAAAGAAGCACTCTTGGTAGATTTCAGCACAAGATTGCGTCAGGATTTCAAGATATTAAAGTTTCAACTTTGTGAGGATTCATCCTCTAATTGTATATCATGATAATGGATCATTGAGTGTGATCAGAAACATTTGTCTTGAAATTTTACTATCATTTTTCTCCATGGGCTTAATATCATGACAATTGATGATTGAGTGTGATCGAAACATTCGTTTGAAAATTTTGCGCTCAGTTTTGTCTAGATGCTTTATTTCATCATAATGGATCATTCAACATGATCAGAAACTTTTGTTTTAAAATTTTACACTCAGTTTCATTTAGATTCTTTATTTCATGATATTGGATCATTCAGTGTGATCAAAAACATTTATTTTAAAATTTTACACTCAGTTTCATCTAGATGCTTTATTTCATGATTACGAATCATTGTTTGTGATTAGAAACATTTGTTTTAAAATTTTATACTTAGATCTGCCTAGATGCTTTATTTCATGATAATGAAACATTGTGTGTGATCAGAAATATTTGTTTTAAGATTTTATGCTCAGTTTCATCTAGATGCTTTATTTCATGATAATGGATCATTCAACATGATTGGAAACAATTGTTCTAAAATTTTACGCTCAGTTTCTCCTAGATGCATTATTTTATGATAATAGATCATTGAACATAATCAGAAACATTTGTTTTAAAATTTGACGCATAGTTTCATCTTGGTGCAGGAGCATCCAGAGGTGTAAGGGCAATCTTGCATCAGCCAAAAATAATGCTGATTCAAATTTGATGTCTTTGTTTTCACTTCTTTTCAAGATTTGTGTTTTTGGATACCCATTTGCTTGCATGATGATTCAAAACCTTCAAAGTTTCCAATGGGCTAAGAATACCAGAACTTACTATTTTTAGTAAGTCTTACCAGAGAAACAGTTGAGCCCAAATTTTTTTCGAAAGCTTCGGAATAGTAAAATAAACATTCTTGTTAGATTTCAACTCAAGATCGCGTCTCGATTTCAAATCTTAAAGTTTGAATTTTGACCGGATTCATCCTTTGATTGTATTTCATGACAATGGATCATTGAGTGTGATTAGAAACATTTGTCTAGAAATTTTACGATCAATTTTGTTTGTGTCCTTTATTTCATGACAATTGATGATTGAGCGTGATCGGAAACATTTGTTCAAAAATTTTATGCTCAATTTCATCTAGATACTCTATTTCATGATAATGGATCATTCAACGTGATCGGAAACATTTGTTTTAAAATTTTACACTCAATTTCATCTAGATGCTTTATTTCATGATATTGAGTCATTTAGTATGATTAGAAAAATTTATTTAAAAATTTTACACTCAGTTTCGCCTAGACGCTTTACTTCATTATAACGAATCATTGCATGTGATCATAAACATTTGTTTTAAAATTTTACACTCAGATGCACCTAGATGCTTTATTTCATGATAATTAAAGATTGTGTGTGATCAGAAACATTTGTTTTAAGATTTTATGCTCAGTTTCATCTAGATGCTTTATTTCATGATAATGGATCATTCAACATGATTGAAAACAATTGTTATAACATTTTATGCTCAGTTTCGACTAGATGCTTTATTTAATGATTAATAGATCATTGAGCATGATCAGAAACATTTATTTTAAAATTTGATGCTTAGTTTCAGCTTGGTGCAGGAACATCCAAAGGTGTAAGGGCAATCTTGCATCACCCAAAAATAATGTTGATTCAAAATAGATGTCTTTATCTTCACTTCTTTTCAAGATTTATGTTTTTGAATACCCATTTTCTTGAATATTGATTTAGAACCTTCAAAATTTCCAATGGGGTAAGAATACCAAAACTTACTATTTTAGTAAGACTTATCAGAGAAGCAGGTGAGCCTGAAATTTTCCCCAAAGCTTTGGAATAATAAAATAAGTATTCTTAGTAGATTTTAGCTCAAGATCGCATTTGGATTTCAACATAGTAAAGTTTCAAGTTTGTGAGGGTTCATCCTTTGATTGTATTTCGTGATAATGGATCATTGAGTGTGATTGGAAAAAAATGTCTTGAAATTTTATGATCCATTTCATCCATAGACTTTGTTTCATGATAATTGATTATTGAGCATGATCGGAAACATTCATTTGAAAATTTTACTCTTAGTTTTGTCTAGATGTTCTATTTCATGATAATGGATCATTCAACATTATTGGAAACAATTGTTATAGAATTTTATGCTCAATTTTGTCTATATGCTTCATTTCATGATAATAGATCATTGAGGATGATCGAAAACATTTGTTTTAAAATTTGAGGCTTAGTTTCATATTGGTGTAGGAGCATTCAGAGGTGTAAGGGCAATCTTGCATCACCTAAAAACAATATTGATTCAAAATTGATGTCTTTTTTTTCACTTCTTTTCAAGATTTGTGTTTTTGGATACCCATTTGCTTGAATAATGATTCAAAACCCTCAAAGTTTCAAATTGCCTAAGAATACCAGAACTTACTATTTTTCGTAAGTCTTATCAGAGAAGCGGTTGAAGCTGATATTTTCCTCAAAGCTTTAGAATAGTAAAATAAGTATTCTTGGTAGATTTCAAGTCAAGCTCGTGTCTCAATTTTAAGATATTAAAGTTTCAAGTTTGTGAGGATTCATCCTCTAATTGTATTTCATGATAATGGATCATTGAGTGTGATCAAAAAAATTTGTTTTGAAATTTTATGATCAGTTTTGTCCATGTACTTTATTTCATGACAATTGATGATTGAGCGTGATTAGAAACATTTGTTTGAAAATTTTTACTCTCAGTTTCATCTAGATGTTTTATTTCATGATAATGCATCATTCAACATGATCAAAAACATTTGTTCTAAAGTTTTACTCTCAGTTTCATCTAGATGCTTTATTTCATGATATAGGATCAATTAGAGTTATCAGGAATAAATATTTTAAAATTTACACTCAGTTTCGTCTAGATGGTTTATTTCATGATAACGAATCATTGCGTGTGATCAGAAACATTTGTTTTAAAATTTTATGCTTAGATGCACCTATATCCTTTATTTGATGATAATGAAACATTTTGTGTGATTGGAAACATTTGTTTTAAGATTTTGTGCTCGGTTTCATCTAGATGCTTTATTTCATGATAATGGATCATTCAATATGATTGGAAACAATTATTTTCAAGATTTGTGATTTGCATACCTATTTGCTTGAATATTGATTTAGAACCTTCTAGGTTTCTAATGGGGTAAGAATACCATAACTTAATATTTTTAGTAAGTCTTACGAGAGAATTGGTTGAGCCCAAAAAATTTCCCAAAGCTTCGGAATAGTAAAATAAGCATTCTTGAGAAATTTCAGCTCAACATCGCATCTCGATTTCAAGATATTAAAGTTTCAAGTTTGCAAGGATTCATCCTCTGATTTTATTTCATGATAATGGATCATCTAGTAGGATCGGAAACATTTGTCTCAAATTTTTATGACGAATTTCATTCATGTACTTTATTTCATGACAACTGATGATTGAGTGTGATCGAAAACATTGGTTTGAAAATTTTACACTCAGTTTCATCTAGATGCTTTTTTTCATGATAATGGATCATTCAACGTGATCATAAATATTTGTTTTAAAATTTTATGCTCAGTTTCATCTAGATGCTTTATTTCATGATATTGGATCATTCAGTGTGATAAAAAACATTTATTTTAAAATTTTACACTCAGTTTCCTCTAGATGCTTTATTTTAGATAACAAATCATTGCGTGTTATCAGAAACATTTGTTTTAAAATTTTATGCTTAGTTTCATCTTCGTGTAGGAGCATCCATAGGTGTAAGGGGAATCTTGTATCACCCAAAAATAATGTTGATTCAAAATTGATGTCCTTTTTTCACTTCTTTTCAAGATTTGTGTTTTTGGATACCCATTTGCTTGAATAATAATTTAGAACTTTCAAAGTATCCAATAGGCTAAGAATACCAAAACTTACTATTTTTAGTAAGTCTTACTAGAGAAGCGGTTGGGCCCGAAATTTTCCCCAAAGCTTCATAATAGTAAAACAAGCATTATTGGTAGATTTCAGCTCAAGATCGGATCTCGATTACAAGATATTAAAGTTTCAAGTTTGTGAGGATTCATCCTCTGATTGTATTTCATGATAATGGATCATTGAGTGTGATCATAAACATTTGTCTTGAAATTTTACAATAAGTTTCATCCATTTTCTTTATTTCATGACAATTGATGATTGAGTGTGATCAGAAACATTCGTTTGAAAATTTTACGGTCAGTTTAGTCTAAATGCTTTCTTTCATGATAATGGATCATTCAACTTGATCAAAAACATTTGTTTTAAAATTTTATGCTCAGTTTCATCTAGATGCTTTATTTCATGATATTAGATTATTCAATGTGATCAGAAACATTTATTTCAAAATTTTACACACAGTTTCGTTTAGATGCTTTATTTCATGATAACATATCAATGCATGTGATCAGAAACATTTGTTTTAAAAATTTACACTTAGATGCACCTATATGCTTTATTTCATGATAATAAAACATTGTGTGTGATCAGAAACATTTGTTTTAAGATTTTATGCTCGGTTTCATCTAGATACTTTGTTTCATGATAATGGATCATTCAACATGATTAGAAACAATTGTTATCAAATTTTACGCTTAGTTTCATCTAGATACTTTATTTCATGATAATAGATCATTGAGCATGATCAAAAACATTTATTTTAAAATTTGAAGCTTAGTTTCATCTTGGTATAGGAGCATCCAGATGTGTAAGCATCACCAAAAAACAATGTTGATTAAAAATTGATGTCTTTGTTTTCACTTCTTTTCAAGATTTGTGTTTTTGGATACCCATTTGCTTGAATAATGATTCAGAACATTCAAAGTTTCCACCAGGCTAAGAATACCAAAACTTACTATTTTTAATAAGTCTTATCAGAGAAGCGGTTGAGCCTGATATTTTCCCTAAAGCTTCGAAATAGTAAAATAAGTATTCTTGGTAGATTTGAGCTCAAGATCATATCTGGATTTCAAGATATTAAAGTGTCAAGTTTGTGAGGATTCGTCCTTTGATTGTATTTCATGATAATGGATAATTGAGTGTGATCGGAAACATTTGTCTTGAAATTTTACAATCAGTTTCATCCATGTGCTTCATTTCATGACAATTGATGATTGAGCGTGATTGGAAACATTCGTTTGAAAATTTTACACTCTGTTTCATCTAGATGCTTTATTTCATGATAATAGATCATTCAATGTGATCAGAAACATTTGTTTTAAAATTATACACTAAGTTTTCATCTAGATGCTTTATTACATGATATTGGATCATTCTGTGTGATCAAAAACATTTATTTTAAAATTTTAGACTTAGTTTCATCTAGATGCTTTATTTCATGATAACAATTCATTGCGTGTGATTAGAAACATTTGTTTTAAAATTTTATGCTTAGATGCACCTAGAAGGTTTATTTCATGATAATGAAACATTGCGTGTAATTGAAAATATTTGTTTTAAGATTTTATGTTCGGTTTCATCTAGATGATTTATTTCATGATAATGGATCATTCAACATTATTGGAAACAATTGTTACAAAATTTTACGCTTAGTTTTGTCTAGATGCTTCATTTCATGATAGTATATCATTGAGCATGATCTGAAACATTTGTTTTAAAATTTGACGCTTAGTTTACTCTTGTTGCAGTAGCATCCAGAGGTATGGACAATCTTGCATCACCCAAAACAATGTTGATTCAAAATTGATGTCTTTGTTTTCATTTCTTTCCAAGATTTATGTTTTTGGATACCCATTTGCTTGAATAATGATTGAGAACCTTTTAAGTTTCCAATGGGCTAACAATACCAGAACTTACTATTTTTAGTAAGTCTCATCAGAGAAGCGGTTGAGCCCAAAATTTTCCCCAAAGGTTCAGAATAGTAAAATAAGCATTCTTGGTAGATTTCAGCTCAAGATCGTGTCTGGATTTCAAGATACTAAAGTTTCAAGTTTGTGAGGATTCATCCTGTGATTGTATTTCATGACAATGGATCACTAAGTGTGATTGGAAACATTTGTCTTGAAATTTTACGATCAGTTTCGTCCATGTGCTTTGTTTGATGACAATTGATGATTGATCATGATCGGAAACATTCGTTTGAAAATTTTACACTCAGTTTCATCTAGATGCTTTATTTCATGATAATGGATCATTGAACATGATCAGAAACATTTGTTTTAAAAATTTATGTTTAGTTTCATCTAGATGCTTTATTTTATGATATTGGATAATTCAGTGTGATCAGAAACATTTATTTTAAAATTTTACACTCAGTTTCGTCTTGATGCTTTATTTCATGGTAACGTATCATTGCGTGTGATCATAAACATTTGTTTTAAAATTTTATGCTTAGATGAACCTAGATGCTTTATTTCATGATAATGAAACATTGTGTGTGATCATAAACATTTGTTTTAAGATTTTATGCTCTGTTTCATCTAGATACTTTATTTCATGATAATGGATCATTCAGCATGATTGGAAACAATTGTTATAAAATTTTATGCTCATTTTCAACTAGATGCTATTTTTCATGATAATAGATCATTAAGCATGATCAGAAACATTTGTTTTAAAATTTGACGCTTAGTTTCATCTTGGTGCAGGAGCACCAGAGGTGTAAGGGCAATCTTGCATCACCCGAAAACAACGTTGACTCAAAATTGATGTCTTTGTTCTCACTTCTTTTCAAGATTTGTGTTTTTGGATACCTATTTGCTTGAATAATGATTCTGAACCTTCAAAGTTTCCAATGGGCTAAGAATACCAGAACTTACTATTTTTTTGTAAATCGTATCAGAGAAGTGGTTGAGCCCAAAATTTTCCATAAAGCTTCAAAATAATAAAATAAGCATTCTTCATAGATTTAAGCTCAAGATCGCATCTCGATTTCAATATATTAAATTTTCAATTTTGTGAGGGTTCATCCTCTAATTGTATTTCATGATAATGAATCATTCAGTGTGATTAGAAATATTTGTCTTAAACTTTTACGATTAGTTTCATCCATATGCTTTATTTCATGACAATTGATGATTGAGAGTGATCGGAAACATTCATTTAAAAATTTTACGCTCAGTTTCGTCTAGATGCTTTATTTCATGATAATGGATCATTCAACATGAACGGAAACATTTTTTTAAAAATTTTATGCTCATTTTCATCTTGATGCTTTATTTCATGATATTGGATCATTCAATGTGATCAGAAACATTTATTTTAAAATTTTACAGTCAGTTTCATCTAGATGCTTTATTTCATGATAACGAATCATTGTGTGTGATCAAAAACATTTATTTTAAAATTTTATGCTTAGATGCCCCTAGATGCTTTATTTCATTATAATAAAACATTGTGTGTGATCAGAAACATTTGTTTTAATCTTTTATGGTCAGTTTCATCTAGATGCTCTATTTCATGATAATTGATCATTCAACATGACTGGAAACAATTGTTATAAAATTTACACTCACTTTTGTCTAGATGCTTTATTTAAGGATAATAGATCATAGAGCATGATCGAAAACATTTGTTTTAAAATTTGATGCTTAGGTTCATCTTGGTGCAGGGGCATCCAAAGGTGTAAGGGCAATCTTGCATCACCCAAAAATAATGTTGATTCAAAATTGATGTCTTTGTTTTCAATTCTTTTCAAGATTTGTGTTTTTGGATACCCATTTTCTTGAATAATGATTCAGAACCTTCAAAGTTTCCAACCGTCTAAGAATACCAGAACTTACTATTTTTAGTAAGTCTTATCAGAGAAGCTGTTGAGCCCAAAATTTTCCCCAAAGCTCTAGAATAGTAAAATATGCATTCCTAGTAGATTTCAGCTCAAGATCGTATCTATTTTTCAAGATATTAAAGTTTCATGTTTTTGAGGATTCATCTTCTGGTTGTATTTTATGATAATGGATCATTGAGTGTGATCGGAAATATTTGTCTTGAAATTTTATGATCAGTTTGGTCCATGTGCTTTATGTCATGACAATTGATTATTGAGTGTGATTAGAAACATTAGTTTGAAAATTTTATAGCCAGTTTCATCTAGATGCTTTATTTCATGATAATGGATCATTCAATGTGACTAGAAACATTTGTTTTAAAATTTTACGCTCAGTTTCATCTAGATGCTTTATTTCATGATAATAGATCATTGAGCATGATCTACAACATTTGTTTTAAAATTTGACATTTAGTTTAATCTTGGTGCAGGAGCATCCAGAGGTAAGGGCAATCTTGCATCACCCAAAAATAATGTTGATTCAAAATTGATGTCTTTGTTTTCTTTTTCTTTTCAAGATTTGTGTTTTTGGATACCTGTTTGCTTGAATAATGATTCAGAACCTTCAAAGTTTCCAATGGGCTAAGAATACCAAAACTTACTATTTTTAGTAAGTCTCATTAGAGAAGCAGTTGAGCCCAAAATTTTCCCCAAAGTGTAATGCCCCACCATGAACAACTTAGAGAACAACATATCTATGCTATGCAAAGCAGGATAATTTTTTTTTTTTTTTATATGAATAAGATAACAAAGTAATGTTAACACATCTATACACATCATTTGAACTAATGACTTGTCCTCTAAGATTTCATGGTTGCATTACTTGCCAAATTAATTAACATAATTCAACATACATTATTAACTAACATTAGTAGATCATTCTAAATCTATAGCATTAAATGAATAAACATATACATCTCCATATCATAACATCAGATGAATAATCAACATGATCAGGATTACATGTGAATGTACAAATTCCTATACACATGAGTAATTCATTACATTGATTACATTATCACCTTTCTGAATACATACATTATGAATCGACTGTCACACAAGGCTAGACTATGAGTATGCATAATCATCTTCCTCAAACTGGTACAAGATCTGATATCTAATATACAAGATACATCCTCCTCACCCACGAACATCGGCAAGGGAAAAACCAATGGAAATAAAAGCTCTTCCACCTGACCATGTGGAACCCTAAGGTCCACCCCCTGAGCTAGGAGATAACACAAGATCCCACACTCATAGATAGTAAGGAGAACAATAGACTAACACAAGCAGTAGGGTTATACATGACACCAATTATCAAACTGTCCACAATAAACATCACTAACATACTTAACTGCACTTCTTGAGGCACTTACATAATTGAGGGAGGAAATACAACTAGGGAGTGCTAGACTGCAATAGGGAGGAGTGTCATCACATGGATTGATATGGGTTGTCCTGGTGGACTTCACTAGGCCCTGACTCCCATCTTTAGGTTGTCTTGGCAGCCTCTCCTGATCCCCGGTCCCCATACAAACTCATGCAGAATCAATGTACCTTTCATGGGGACAAGGTAGTTGATCTTACCATTCCAGGCCTTCTCATCTCATCTCAAGCCTAAATGAGCATTTGAGCCACGAGTGAGGCATACATTATCTTGATTAATGTGAATTCTACCCATTCCCCTATTTCATTATTAATGTTATCACTGGATTAAGAAACCCTTCAATGGGTTGTCCTGGACACCACTATGGGTTCTGGCCCCCATTGAGAGCCACTCCCCCTACTTTGCAACTAGTAAACCCTACACTAGGCAAGGCATTGACCATCTTGCACAACCATCATAACCACATAATCCATACACCAAACAAGGCATTAATCATCTTTGAATGTTCATCACAATTAAATGAGTTCATGTCAGAATAGGAGACAACATTTTAGGGTTACATATCACAAGGACCATACACACAACTACACCCTTCTTAGCCTCTACAATCCAACTTCCCAATGACACAAAACTTACATCCCACTATAACAAAAGCATGAACATTTAATCCAAATAGTCTAGATACATTGGTTACTACAGAGAATTTATCATAACAAAGTTATCAATATAAGATTGTAACTTGGTTATTATCCAATCTCAATTTTAGAATAGACCAATTTTATAATTCTATGCATAGTGTAAGTAGATAGTAAACATAAAAGACAATTACCTATATGTAATTATTTCACAATAATCTATTCTTACTTAACACAAAGAGCCAACTTTTATTATAACAGAAAATTAAGAAAATCCTATATTCTAAACATGAGATCCTTCTATGATAACTCTTTCTCTCTTTATTCAAAGATAGCATATAAAAAGATAATTCATAATTAATTAAAATCTAATTAAGATTAACTACTTACTATTCTTACCTATACATGACTCTACTCAATTAAAACATCAACTAAGCCTTAATTTGGAACTTAAGTCTCTAGAGTTGTTGTATGTTTTTACCATGGTTTTAATTTCTCTGCAACTGGTATATTGTAAATTCTAACTAGAAGAATACATTTCAATTGTCATCTATAAATAATTTATTCTACGTAAAGAATATAATCTTTCCATTTATTCCTAACTGAATCTCATGAACATTTAATGAGAAATAAAAAATAAACAAAACATTGTTTAAATGGTATAAGAAACGTTATAACTACTTATTCCTAACAAAGTTTATAATTAGACATAATGTAATTTATTTATTTATTTTAAATGTCCCCAACTCTCAATGACTTATCTATAAGAAGTAATCAATCCACTAACCAATATATTTATTCATCACTAAAACCTTGATTTAATTGATAAGTACACAGCTAAAAATCCTTTCATACTTATGTCCTTATGCTTATGATCTCATAATCCCATTTTCATATTCATATTTATATCCATTTTCATATATGTAAGCAGATTTACCTTATTTCTACACTCCTATTTATTCTCGTATTATTATACCTATTCTGTATGCATACTTATACATAATGAATGTATATACATCAATGATGGTAATATATTCCAATTATTATTATGCTGATATAAGCAGTATTCATTTATTTATATTCATATTATTCATCTACAACATTTATATTACCTAACCTATTAATAAAGGAAAGTGCACGTACCTCTTTATGTTGCTTGTCTTGTTGAATCTATTCACTGGATTCTATTCTCTTTTGCCTATTCTTTAATATTTATATATTATAGTATTTGTTATAATATTAATAATATCTCTATATTATATTATTATATATGCTATTAATATTATTGTATATATATATATATATTTTACTTGAATAATTCCTCCCTATATGTATTTATGATATCTTTCCTACTTATGACTCAGAAATATATATATATATATATATATAAATATAATGCAGATTTAATTATATTTATTTATAATGCCGCTATTCCTTTTTTTATTTATTTCCCATATATTTATAATACTTCCTCTTAAATTAAATGCAAGCTACTGTTATTCCATACTTTCTGACTTTCATATTTAAAGACTTCTGTTTGCTTACTTTAGACTTCCTTATTTTCTTATATCCCCAAATCTGATCCCCTTTCCTTCCTTGCTGCTACTATTTATATTATATATGTTCCATTATGCCTCTTACGAAGAATGGTGACTCTTCAAAGAGTCACATACATAATATTAATATCTAATATATATATTATTTAATTAATTAATTCCTATTAATAATATATATTATAATAATATTTATATCTATTAATATCTTATGAGTATAATAATAATAATATTTGATATTTATATTCATGTAATATGATAATATATTATATAACTTATTAATATTTAATTATTAATATTTATGTGTAATTAAATATATTGTTTAAATCTTCAATTTAAACAAGGCTTTAATATGGGGACATGACAATATAGTACTGGAAATAAACCCTAATAAAATAGTATATTTTACCCTAATAGTATATTTTATACCAGCTTTACAGTAAATAAAATGTAGTGTTGGAAATAACCTTTATAAAATATAAAATATTGTACCACACTTGTAAATAAAATAGAGTGATGTAAATTTAAAAGATAGTATAAAATATTATTTTATAGCACTATATTAAACCCTAACAAAATATAATTATAAACAACAATGAAAAGATAATAATTTAAATTTCATTGTGTAGAAAACATAAGTAAAAATTGGTGACAAAATCTATAAAATATAATGCACTTACCATTCAATTAACTTCTGTTCTTCGAGTCTAAAATATTGCAGCCACCTCTTTAAAAACAAACTCCATGGAAATTTATAATGCACAGTGTTCCCAATAAAGTAATTTCCAAAAAGATTAAAAAGCCCCCAAATTCTCCAGGTCAAAAATCCCCCTCCCCATTTAATAAATAATGAAGGGAGGGAAGTTATTTTTCCCACTCCCGTACAAAATAAATTTACAACTACCCCAACTAACTACCTACTAACCCTTATTAAAAATAAATAAAATATATGCAACCAACATAATTTAAACATACACACAATAAATAATTTTACACAAACGGGTAAAACCATTTACCCACACTCACTCACATATTATAATTAATTATATAACCAACTTTATAATATTCTATTTATTTACTATTTTATTATTATTTCTTAATTATAATATTACACTATAATTTTATTTTATTATCAACTAGGATTATATATATTATTTATCAATCCATTTTAATACATAAGATAACCAAGGCATATTATCAGACAAATTAAACCAAAAGCCAAAACAATTACCTAACCACTAACCAAGGTCAAAAGGCAAAACTTCAAGCAACACTGACTGGCCACTGATAGTACTTGACAAGGTATCAAACTAGGTACTCATCCTCTTCGAGGATGATGGTTAGGGTGGGGGACCAAGTGCTATCTCCAGTCAACTACTTCCATTGGCTGCAAGGCACGCTCAAACCTACCAATTCAGGTGGAGTCGATGCCTGGTACCTATTCACTCAAACATACAACTTAGATCACATGTACATAATAGCCAAAGCACTAGGGAAGGGACTCTAGCAATCATATCTCATACTCATATGTCACCCATACATCCAATGGTATGATGCCACCCTTTCCACCTATCCTAACAACATACTACTGCATCACCTTATCCAAATAAATCTCTGCATAATAACAATATGCATCATGCTCCCAAAAGTATTAACAGAAGCTCTTGTTCCATCCTCATCATCAGGTTCCTTAGACAAACTACCTACACATCCAAGGTGAGAATGGAGGGGTGCTACATCCTTCCCTCCTAAAACTTGACTTACTCCTGGAATCCACAAACTAGGGTGGAAACATAACACATTAGTACCAACATCAGAACTGATTCATTATATCAAAATAATATACACTAGTTTGCTTATGAAAATAATTTATCTCGAAAGAACATATACTTATATGGCCCATTTTAGACCTATCTTTTTAGCCTTTAATGTTACAATAATAACACAATCAAGACTTGCATTTCAAAAAATGATTCCATAGTACATAAACCACTCAAAATCCTTCAGTTTCTTTCGAAACAAAGAAAACATTGCACCCACTTAATCCTAACTAGCAGAATTTCTCATATCAGAAACATATAAGGTATTCAATTTCAAATGCATTACCATATCACTTTCTTTACCCTTAAATTACAATTCTCTTTCCAATACACTATTAAGAAATCAATATATCAAAATGCTACATTTCCATAAATCACAACATAATTAGACCCACAAAGCACACTAAATATCCATCATTTATAAGCAAGACATTCCTCTTTATTCATTTTACAACAATAAATCTCATGACATATTCAACCAAGATCATGATTTTACACCTTTTAGAAGCATGTAAACACAATTCATCATTTTATAAGTACTATATTCACAATTTCACATACATTCTTCACATACACACAATTCACATCACCGGGAATCACATCACAAGGCTACATAGGGGTCCATCTGGACACCGGGAAGCAACATACTAATCCATGATACATAATCCATGAGCTAAGAGCCAAAATCCATCTCACATAATCTATACCTCACACGTAGTGGCCTGATGGTGTTAGGCCGCACACACATGGTGAGACCATCCAAACAAGACCACAATGACCTATCTCTTATTGTATAAGGTAGTTAGCCTCCAAGAGATAGTCATCACACATATGTGGGTAGTGGGTCCTAGCTGTGTAACAGCCTCACATACCCCCATCCTCAAGGATCCCTGTGTCTGCTTCCTCGTATACACTCACCAAGTCCACCTCATATGTCCTTGGAGAGGAATCACAATACGACACATGGCTGACATAAAAAACAATAAGGAAAAAAACTAGTTTAGCCACCAATGTCATAAGAAAGATTAAATAAAAATTCAATTTCAACAATAAAGTAGAAAAATGCGTGCAATTTTAATATTAAGTCAAATGTAACCATGAGGGTTACAACCAAATAAGATCACAAGGTGTGGCTAAACCATCACAATCAAAAAGAAACAAAGTGCCGGCCTTCACAATCAATAGGAAATCATCAATAACCATAAAGAAAATATTCAATCTTTGAAAGTACACTGTACAAGACTATGTGACTAGATACTAGCCACCAAACAAGGAAGGAGGGAACAATGTCAGGCTATAACAGTAGCCCTCATGTGGTGCGGAGTGAGCACGCCTCCACATGGCTCAAGGTGTACTCCTCGGCTACACCCTACATTGCGTCGTCACGCGGCATGGACTAACCAAGTGGCCGACACACTCCTTGGCTGCCCAGATGGAACGTGCACCTCAGCCACATCCTGCATTGCATCTCAGCACGGCATGGTCATACGCCAGCCAGAGAAGGCACGTACTGGTCGTATGCCGCATGGCAGTGTGTCTGTGGCTCCACAGAAGTAGGCATGCACATAACACACCCCGCATAGCGATACCTCGTGGAGAAGGCACACGCAGGTACTTGCTGTAGCCAGAGGTATACATGGCTAGGACCTACTCATATGCTAACCGACCCAACACTGTCAAAAGCAAACATGAGTATCCCTCTACAAGTGTGTGAGGCCCCATTACACTCATCACACAAGTAGGCTATAACACAATCTCATAGTGCACCTTCATGTGTCTATGCACGTGGCATCGTGTCCTCGAGCCTAGCTCGCTACCAACAGCAACACGACATCATCACCAGCACTATGTCAGAACATCAGTGGGGGTGTGGCATCGTACCTATCATGTCAGAACATGTGCAGATATGGAATCATCTTAGCATGGGTAACAAATCTCCCTCCACATGCTAGACCTCAAAATATACATGGGGCACATGGTCTCACTTGGGTTACCCACGCAGGTCTTAGACCCCGGCCCCCAAGTGATGACTCATGTCATCACATAGTTCCAGTTGGGTTGTCCATGCAGGTCCTAGACCTCAGCCCCCAACTGATAACTCATGTGGCATATCATACCTTTCGTGAAGACAAGGTAAATGATCATCCAAGAAATACCATCCAAATGCTTAGAAACTGTGGGGTTTAGGCTAACACATATGAATCAAGTACCCTGATCCATCATAAGGTGAAGTACTGAGTACGCTTCCTTAGGATCAGTTGAGCGAGGGACCACTCTGCATCGTCATAAGCATACGCTATTCACTCCACCCAAGGAACTTTGTGGCTGCTACTACCCCTTCACAGACTGAGGGACTAGAGAACCAAAAGAAGAGAATCTATGAATCTAACTTTTGGCTACTCTTTTATATATATATATTTTCAACCACACGAGGGTTGGCCCTCAATCAGGTAACAAACATACAAACACACATTGTGGTATGGTTAAACCCACACCAAAATACACTCATTCCCAATGGATGGGTACCTAGTATCACCATCTTATGGGCACACAAAGCATGTATGGGGTATTCACAACACTCAACCAATGCACAGTTACTGGTTCCTCACATTTACAGGGGGAAGATTTGCATTTACATACACAATTTTCATTACTACCAAGGATCACATACCAAAAGTACATTTATTTCCATAACCACTGTGATTCCCTTTATAAGATCATATCATTTCATATTATCCATAATCCCCTTTTTTTAAAAATCATCTTTTCCATATACCACCTAATGCTAAAAGTCACTGTCATGATCATCACGATTACTTAACAATTCCACTTAACAAATTATACACAAGTTCCATATTCACAAAATAACAATAATGATCCTCTACTTAACTCTTACCACTTCATGTAGGTCTTTCCTAAACACAACAACTCTTACTTCATCACAAGCTATTTGAATTCTCACAGAACCAAAGGATTCACATATTTTCAACATGCAAGACATCTAATGCATAAATCTTTTCTATTTATATAATAGTAAGAAAAGAGAAGGACATTACCTCATGGGTTTTCAGCTACACCTAGCAAACAAGATTTTCAAACACTAAATATAGTCATTGTAATTTTTCAGAGAAGATACCTAGTTCTATGCACTAGCATCTTATTTATTCCACAAAAATAGCCCTTTCCCATAAAACATATCACATTATGTAATACAAAACTTAATCACATACATTTACTTCCAAATACATAGATTAAATACCTAGCTACAAAAAATAACATCTTATCCTAATGCACCTTTAGTCAAACAAAAGAAATTTACATGCCAACTTAGCTAATTAATCTGAACCTACACATGCATAAGAGAAGTTACTATAACTAGACATGGGCAACAACATTAACCAGAGATCCCAATGCTACAACTTAGCTTTGATACCAGATGTAATGCCCCGCTATGAACACCTTAGAGAACAACATATCTATGCTATGCAAAGCAGGATAATTTTTTTTTATATGAATAAGATAACAAAGTAATGTTAACACATCTATTTACATCATTTGAACTAACGACTTGTCCTCTAAGATTTCATGGTTGCATTACTTGCCAAATTAATTAACATAGTTCAACATACATTATGTAACGCCCTGCATGAACACCTTAGAGAACAACACATCTACGCTATGCAAAACGGAATAATTTTTTTTTTAAAATGAATAAAGTAACAAAGTAATGTTTAACACATCATTACACATCATTAAACTATCAACTTGTTACTCTAAGATTTCATGGTTGCATTACTTGACAAAACAATTAACATAATCTAACACACATCATAAATTAACATCAGTAGATCATTCTAAACCTATTGCATTTAATCAATAAACATTTACATCTCCATAACATCAGATAGGTAATCATCAGGATCTAGTACAAAGTTACAATTTCTCCTCACATATGAGTACATCATTAAATTGTTACTTAACACCTTCTGAATACCTACATTATAAATCAACTGATACACAGACAAGTACATGAATACAAATTACTTACTTCATATCTGGTACAAGATCTGACGGCTGATACACAAAATACAACATCCTCGCACACGAACAATAGCAAGGAGAAAAAACCAATGGGTAAAAGCTCTTCCACCCGACCATGTGGAACCCTAAGGTCCACTCCCCGAGATAGGAGTTAACATAAGGTCCCCACTACAACATACAGTCAGGTAGATAGTAGACTATAAGAACAAGACAACACATAACTCCAACAACACAAGTCAATATCACAAACAACTTAACAACACTTCTAGAGGCAAGCACATAATGAATGGGGAGAGTACAACTAGGGAATGCTAGGCTGCAGTAGGGAGGAGTGTCATCACATGGCTTGTCATGGGTTGTCCTGGTAAGCCTTCCTAGGCCCCGGCCCCCATCTTGGGTTGTCCTGGCAGCCTCTCTCAACTCCCGGCCCCCATACAATGCTCATGTGGAATCAACATACCTTTCATGAGGACAAGGTAGTTGATCTTGCCATTCCAGGCCTTCTCATCTCATCTCAAGCCTAGACGAGCACTTGAGCCATGAGTGAGGCATCCACTTATCTTGTTTAGTATGCTTACTACCCAACCCCCTAATTCATTATTTAGGTTATCACTGAGTTATCAAACTCCCACATGGGTTGTCTTGGACGCCACTTTGGGCTCCGGCCCCCATTGAGAGCCACTCCCCTACCTGCAACTAGAAGACCCTACTCAACAAGCACAACAAACATCATCATGACAACGATGATACATGAACCATGCAAGGCATTAACCATCTTGCATAACAATCATCCTGATATGAACATGTATATGTAATACTGCAAGGCATTCACCATCTTGCATATCAACTTAATTACAAGGACATACTCACAATACATTTTCCATAGCTTCCAAGTGAAGCAGTCCCAAAGAAAACATAATCCTTTTACATTTCCTGATACCTCCCCATACAGAAAATCCAATTCAAAAATCCATTACAAGATAAATACAATTAAATGGTCCACAAATCATCCACAAGGGAATTATTACCTCTTCATAATGCACTCACAACTCTGAATATTCATCAATTCCCATTATCTCTCACCAAACTCTCATACATAACAAAAGACAACGTACTTTTATAATTTAATTTTCTCGAAACACTTATCAACCCAATGCATGAAGTCAAGACATAACCATCCCATGCCTCTGGAACTAACCACTCAGGTAATTGCAATAACATACGGTCCATGAAGACATATTTAATTTACTTTTGTAAATCAAGTTTTGTAACCTTAATATATAAGCAAATTGCTCTCATCAACAACTACCCAACTTATAAATAATTTATGTTTATTTTACAATTAACAATATCATTTAAGTAAATCAGATTTAAACATAACTTATTCATTTTTTAATTTAGAACAAATTACTTCTATATTTAGTTACATTCTAAAAGTTATAACACAATATAAATATTATTTAAGATTTAAATGAAATTACGAGAAAATACATTTAATTACATATCAAAATCCATAATTTTAAAACTATAATAACAACACTCGAAAATAAAGTAAATTGGGTAAATATCTACCTGTAATTTAAATCTCAACCTTAATAATAACATCATTCTATATTTCATTTCCGAGGAAAACTAATATAACTAATAAAAAGGAACACATAATTTAATTCTCATATAAGAGAAAACCCTATAAAATATTATTTAACCCACTCACTTAATATATATAAGATTTTGACCAATTATATATATATATATATATATATATATATATATATATATATATATATATATATATATATATATATATATATATATATATAGTAAAACAATCATTGACAACTAACGCCATTATGGAAGCATGCAGTCATGGACAAAGCTCATGAACTATTTCACACAGTGTCTCTTTCAAAGGTGTTCTTTCATGAAATGGACTATAAATAAAGACGTTAACCTTCGAGTAAGTAATTGGTAAGTGTTAGATCAATTATATCACAGCTATTCTTAAATATCATCCACTTCAACAATCAAAATTTAATTTAAAGCCATAAAGAAATGACAAGAATATCCAATTCTTTAGCGCTAGTTTGTAAACCAATTGATAACTGCTGTGCTCTCAAGATTTATGCTATTTTTAAGCTAAGATTATAGAATTGGGTCAATGATAGAAGTAAAGTTCTAAATTAGTTTCTTCGAAGGAATTAATGAGGATATATGCATCGAAAGAAGTTTCCAGCTTAAAGCTTACGAAGAAATCGATGAGGATCAAAACCCTTGTGGGGCGGAAACACTAAAAGTAGCAATATGAAATGAAATTAGGCTTCCATTGGAAACGAAAAAGATAGAAAGACAAGGCAAAAGTACTCAGCAAAAACTTGCATTGAAAGATGGAATGATGACTGGTAACAATTGAAGGATATGCACAAAATTGAATCTGATAAACTTAGACACTTTCAAGCAAATGCGACTGGCGGTTCGAGCAATACATTGATAGAAACAACTGACGAGTTAAGAGATTTCTGGCATGAATGTTATACAGTGTGAGACAATGCTGAGCGCTATATTACTCTGATGTTTGATAGGTATAGCCAACGAATTAGACATTTTCTGGCTTATATGTTCAGGGCGTGAGACATTACCAAGCACTATAATGGCTCATATACACTAGGTGACATGGTGCAGGATATGTATGAAATGGATTTTGCAAGTTAGAATTGAGAGCAGTACACACTTGAATCACATTTGTAACCCTTATCTCATCATGCCTATAGTCGATTCATTATGTGTACATGGTTGACCTTCTAGCCCGTGCGGCTATCTTGAAGACACCATAAACTTTATCATTGCAATACCTGTTAAATCTGTATTAGTTGTATCAAGGTGTTTTCTTGGTTCCTGTATATGAATATCGGCTTAGGAGTATTTACAGCAACACTACTTTTTGACTACATAATTTATGTTCTTTTCTCAAACATCTATGCAGAAGTGGCCTAGTGTGGTGTGTTTCAAATGGTAAGGAGAATCGATGAAAGATAGAGGGATTAATGAGATCTCTGTGTGCCACTGGATTTCCAGGCCGTAAAATGGTACACACTTTTCATGTAGCAGACATATCACACCCATAGGCGCAGGAGTTTTATGCAAAGTTGGGGAAATTAGCTGGGAAGATGCAGGCAGCTGTGAGAGATGTCATCATACGGAATGCAATAGATGCAGGATATACACATAATAAATTAATTGCAAAGGCTTTAGAGGCTTCCTTACAAATGGAATTGGTAGAAATAATATATATATTTTGACAGAAAACATTTTGAAAGTAATGATTGCAGGATCTGCGGAAAATGGATTCAAAGAAAAGGCTTTGGAAACTTTTTAACAATGTAATCGGTAGGTATCAATCTAGATGAAACTACCTTTGCCAGCATCCCTTAGATCGCCCCGAAATGGGAGCTTTAGAACAGGAATAAACATCCATCAAATATAATCAGAGAACAAAATGATTTGTTACACTGGCCTTACAAATTTTAAAGCGAATGCACTCGGCAGGAGTGAATTAGATCTTGGTAGAATTCAGAATATAATGACTACAGAATATACTTAAGAATGATTTGAATGAGTAGACATTGAAAGGGATCAAGAACAAAAAACAATGCTCTGGTAGAGGAATGTGCAGAACTAGAATTTTCATTAAGGAAATCTTAGGTATAATCCTTTAATGCAAGATGAGAAAATAGCATTAACACAATTAAAAGAACCTGTATACGCTGCAAGGACCTCTATCTGTTCTTCGCAGCTCCGTCTTCCTTCCCAAATCTCCAATTCCCATTTCTTTTCCCCCTTCTCTCCTTCTCTCTGCTTCTTTTATGGAGTTTCCCTACCCTAATCGTTTGTACTCCACCTTTTTAGGGGATATACACACGATCCAATGCCAACCGTTAAAGAAAATACAGCTTACTTTCTTTTAATTTTTAATAACATTACAATAAAACCCCTATTTTTTATTTACTCAAGAATAAATCACATTTAATATATTACAACTTATAATTGTTATTTTATTTAATTTAATATTTTATATAACAAATCATAAATATATATTACTTTATTTAGTCATTTGTTTACTGGGCCACATATATACTTTCATGTTTATTTTATTAATTATAAAACAATTCCACAACTTATTATTTATTTTTAACTAATAACCACCTTTTCAATTTTTTTCTATTAATTTTTATTTACAACCATACAAAAATAGTTTTTATTTTTATTAATTTAATATTTAATATATATTTATTACATAACAACTAATAATTATTTATAAATCTATTTAATAGTCATTAATCACATTTGTCTATTTATATACCACAATTAACCAATCATAAATCATGCAATTACTCGACCATCAAGCATGCAGGGAAAGCAAGACGACAACCCATGGAGACAAACAAAACTGAGAACAATGACTAGACACAAAACTGAAGACTTATCCTCAACAAGGATGACTGATGACTAGGGAACCTTATGCTAACTCCGATCAACAATTCCATTGGCTAGGGCACGCTCAGACCTGCTAGTTCAAGTGGAGTCGATGCCCGGTACCTGCATCCTGCAGCAAACCTCAAGGTTAAACATATATATACAAACATGAAGTCATGCACACAGTAAACATAAATCGCAGCGTGGCAGGGTACTCGGACACGAGTAATGCGACACTGTTCTGTTTACATAAATATATCAACAAGTATTCAGTTGTCTACAAGAAAATTGAATAATCAATAACAATAGGAACTAGTATAATAATTACTGTTAAAGCATCATAACCCTGATTAAATATCACATTAACTCAGAAATAACATTAATCCATTATATCAAATATGTCCATCAAACTATGAAACATAAAATATCAATAATCTAATATCATCAATCGTCATCATAGAAATAGGTCCATAAACAACTCAACGTAATAACAAAGAATCTCATGTCATGATATCTAATCCTACTAGGAATACTATCAGTTTGACAGAAGCAAGGTGAGGGGTACTACATCCTCCCCCCTAGAACCAGGCTTACTCCTGGAAGCCTACAACAATTATGGGTATAATTCTGACATATAGGTTGCATCCTCCAAGGCAACTAAAGCCATGTCATTAGGATCCCATTGGACCCCTACCTATGAGGGTTAGCCCCCAAAGCTGCAAAACGTGCACGAGCTCCAAAGAAAGCTGCTCGTCCTCTACCTACGGTCTCCAAGACTGTCCCCTAATGCTCTGTCTGGCGGTGATCAACTGCTGTGAACACTCTATGAGACCTCCCTGCATCACCCACTGTTGGCTCTGAAATTGTTGGCCTCTGGCTAAATCTTGCAGTGTTCTTTTGTGGGCACTACCTAGCAATATGGCCCTGCTGGCCACAAGAGAAACATCCTGTTCCCCTGGCGAAACCTCCACCACCTATAGGTGCATTAGACTGCTAAAAACTTCCCCTACTAAACGCAGGCTGTGAACTCTGAACTGGTTGGTTGGGATGATAATTCTTGGCCCGCAGCCAATTACGATTTTTTCCTAACTGAGAACCACCACCTTGCTGAGGTTGGGTATTCTTTGGTTTTGATTGAGAATACTGCTGCCGCTGCTGTTCACCCTTAGTGGGTGCATGATGACCTCTAGATGAACTTGTTGCTTGAGATTGACCATCTCGAGAACCTAAGTTGGTTGAGGGTGCACTCCCAATTTGCACACCTGTATGACCCCCTAGGGCCATGATCAAATTCTCCTCCACCAGTCGAGCCTTCTCGACTACTACCTCCATGGTCTTCGGCTTGAAAACATGAACTCCTCCACTGATGTGTGCATTCAAACCTCTAATAAAATGCTGAACTAACATGGCCTCATCATTTCTAATGCCTGCATACTGCTTGAGTTCATAAAACCTGCGCTCGTACTATTCCACTGTCATGGCCATCTGTCTCAACCCATGGAACTCATCCGCTCGTCGTTGCCTCTAGTGGTCTGATAAGAATCAAGCTCTGAACCTATCTAGAAATAGTTCCCAAGACACTGTGGCAATATCTAGATGCAACTTCTGTTCCTCTAGTCGCCACCATGTAGAGGCAAAACCTCTGAGATGCATGATGGCACATCTTGCCTTAGTGTTGCTGCCATAAGGATGCATGGCAAAACACCTCTCCAGATCAATTAGCCATGTCTCTGCTTCCATACCACTACCAGAACCGTCAAAAGTAGGAGGACGGGCTCTCATAAGGTCTCTCATGTGGCCTGCAAGAATAGCTTCTTGTTTAGCTGTAATTTCTCTCCTTCTGGGAGATCGTTCTCTTTCTCTCACTTCTGGTTGATCCATCTCCTGCCTAGGACCAAGATGAGCAAGAACCTCCTCAAGTAGTTGGCGTAGTTGAACACCCTCTGGTTGACCTTGATTCTTTTGATTCTCGCCCCCACCTTCTTGTGCACTCTCATGAGGGGAACTAGGAGGAGGGCTATTATCAACACCTCTCCCACGACCCCTACCTCATCCACGTCCTCGACCTCGCACCCTAGGCATCTTTCTGGACAACACACCCAAGAACAACTTTAGGTTGCTAGGCAAGGAATACGAATGAATATATTCTTTAGAGTTTAAGCAACTAGTGTAGCTTAATAGGCTAATATAAAACCAGACTACCCAGTGTTAGAAACCCTGCTTCGATACCAGATGTAACGCCCCGCATGAACACCTTAGAGAACAACACATCTACGCTATGCAAAATGGAATAATTTTTTTTAAATGAATAAAGTAACAAAGTAATGTTTAACACATCATTACACATCATTAAACTATCAACTTGTTACACTAAGATTTCATGGTTGCATTACTTGACAAAACAATTAACATAATCTAACACACATCATAAATTAACATCAGTAGATCATTCTAAACCTATTACATTTAATCAATAAACATTTACATCTCCATAACATCAGATAGGTAATCATCAGGATCTAGTACAAAGTTACAATTTCTCTTCACATATGAGTACATCATTACATTGTTACTTAACACCTTTTGAATACCTACATTATAAATCAACTGATACACAGACAAGTACATGAATACAAATTACTTACTTCATATCTGGGACAAGATCTGACTGCTGATACACAAAATACAACATCCTCGCACACGAACAATAGCAGGGAGAAAAAACCAATGGTTAAAAGCTCTTCCACCTGACCATGTGGAACCCTGAGGTTCACCCCCTGAGCTAGGAGTTAACATAAGGTCCCCACTACAACATACAGTCAGGTAGACAGTAGACTATAAGAACAAGACAACACATAACTCCAACAACACAAGTCAATATCACAAACAACTTAACAACACTTCTAGAGGCAAGTACATAATGAATGGGGAGAGTACAACTAGGGAATGCTAGGCTGCAGTAGGGAGGAGTGTCATCACATGGCTTGTCATGGGTTGTTCTGGTAAGCCTTCCTAGGCCCCAGCCCCCATCTTGGGTTGTCCTGGCAGCCTCTCTCGACTCCCAGCCCCCATACAACGCTCATGCAGAATCAACATACCTTTCATGAGGACAAGGTAGTTGATCTTGCCATTCCAAGCCTTCTCATCTCATCTCAAGCCTAGACGAGCACTTGAGCCATGAGTGAGGCATCCACTTATCTTGTTTAGTATGCTTACTACCCAACCCCCTAATTCATTATTTAGGTTATCACTGAGTTATCAAACTCCCACATGGGTTGTCCTGGACGCCGCTTTGGGCTCCGGCCCCCATTGAGAGCCACTCCCCTACCTGCAACTAGAAGACCCTACTCAACAAGCACAACAAACATCATCATGACAACAATTATACATGAACCATGCAAGGCATTAACCATCTTGCATAACAATCATCCTGATATGAACATGTATATGTAATACTGCAAGGCATTCACCATCTTGCATATCAACTTAATTACAAGGACATACTCACAATACATTTTCCATAGCTTCCAACTGAAGCAGTCCCAAAAAACAACATAATCCTTTTACATTTCCCGATACCTCCCCATACACAAAATCTAATTCAAAAATCCATTACAAGATAAATACAACTAAATGGTCCACAAATCATCCACAAGGGAATTATTACCTCTTCATAATGCACTCACAACTCTGAATATTCATCAATTCCCATTATCTCTCACCAAACTCTCATACATAACAAAAGACAATGTACTTTTATAATTTAATTTTCTCGAAACACTTATCAACCCAATGCATGAAGTCAAGACATAACCATCTTATGCCTCTGGAACTAACCACTCAGGTAATTGCAATAACATAGGGTCCATGAAGACATATTTAATTTACTTTTGTAAATCAAGTTTTGTAACCTTAATATATAAGCAAATTGCTCTCATCAACAACTACCCAACTTATAAATAATTTACGTTTATTTTACAATTAACAATATCATTTAAGTAAATCAGATTTAAACATAACTTACAATTCATTTTTTAATTTAGAACAAATTACTTCTATATTTAGTTACACTCTAAAAGTTATAACACAATATAAATATTATTTAAGATTTAAATGAAATTACGAGAAAATACATTTAATTACATATCAAAATCCATAATTTTAAAACTATAATTACAACACTCAAAAATAAAGTAAATTGGGTAAATATCTACCTATAATTTAAATCTCAACCTTAATAATAACATCATTCTATATTTCATTTCCGAGGAAAACTAATATAACTAATAAAAAGGAACACATAATTTAATTCTCATATAAGAGAAAACCCTATAAAATATTATTTAACCCACTCACTTAATATATATAAGATTTTGACCAATTATATATATATATAGTAAAACAATCATTGACAACTAACACCATTACGGAAGCATGCAGTCATGGACAAAGCTCATGAACTATTTCACACAGTGTCTCTTTCAAAGGTGTTCTTTCATGAAATGGACTATAAATAAAGACTTTAACCTTCGAGTAAGTAATTGGTAAGTGTTAGATCAATTATATCACGGCTATTCTTAAATATCGTCCACTTCAACAATCAAAATTTAATTTAAAGCCATAAAGAAATGACAAGAATATCCAATTCTTTAGCGCCAGTTTGTACACCAATTGATAACTGCTGTGCTCTCAAGATTTATGTTATATTTAAGCTAAGATTATAAAATTGGGTCGATGATAGAAGTAAAGTTCTAAATTAGTTTCTTCGAAGGAATTGATGAGGATATATGCATCGAAAGAAGTTTCTAGCTTAAAGCTTACGAAGAAATCGATGAGGATCAAAACCCTTGTGGGGCGGTAACACTAAAAGTATCAATATGAAATGAAATTGGGCTTCCACTGGAAACGAAAAAGATAGAAAGACAAGGCAAAAGTACTCAGCAAAAACCTGCTTTGAAAGATGGAATGATGACTGGTAATAATTGAAGGATATGTACAAAATTGAATCTGATAAACTTTGACACTTTCAAGCAAATGCGACTGGCAGTTCAAGGAATACATTGATAGAAACAACTGACGAGTTAAGAGATTTCTGGCGTGAATGTTATACAGTGTGAGACAATGCTGAGTGCTATATTACTCTGATGTTTGATAGGTATAGCCAACGAATTAGACATTTTCTGGCTTATATGTTCAGGGCGTGAGACATTACCAAGCACTATAATGGCTCACATGCACTAGGCGACATGGTGTAGGATATGTACGAAATAGATTTTGCAAGTTAGAATTGAGAGCGGTATGCACTTGAATCACATTTGTAACCCTTATCTCATCATGCCTGTAGTCGATTCATTATGTGTACATGGTTGACCTTCTAGCCCGTGCGGCTATCTTGAAGACGCCATAAACTTTATCATTGCGATACCTATTAAATCTGTATTAGTTGTATCAAGGTGTTTTCTTGGTTCTTGTATATGAATATTGGCTTAGGAGTATTTACAGCAACACTACTTTTTGACTACACAATTTATGTTCTTTTCTCAAACATCTATGCAGAAGTGGCCTAGTGTGGTGTGTTTCAAATGGTAAGGAGAATCAATGAAAGATAGAGGGATTAATGAGATCTCTGTGTGCTGCTGGATTTCCAGGTCATAAAATGGTACACACTTTTCATGTAGCAGACATATCACACCCATAGGCGCAGGAGTTTAATGCAAAGTTGGGGAAATTAGCTGGGAAGATGCAGGCAGCCGTGAGAGATGTCATCATATAGAATGCAATAGATGCAGGATATACACATAATAAATTAATTGCAAAGGCTTTAGAGGCTTCCTTACAAATGGAATTGGTAGAAATAATATATATATTTTGACAGAAAACATTTTGAAAGTAATGATTGCAGGATCTGTGGAAAATGGATTCAAAGAAAAGGCTTTGGAAACTTTTTAACAATGAAATCAGTAGGTATCAATCTAGATGAAACTACCTTTGCCAGCATCCCTTAGATCACCCTGAAATGGGAGCTTTAGAACAGGAATAAACATCCATCAAACATAATCAGAGAACAAAATGATTTGTTACACTGGCCTTACAAATTTTAAAGCGAATGAACTCGGCAGGAGTGAATTAGATCTTGGCAGAATTTAGAATATAATGACTATAGAATATACTTAAGAATGATTTGAATGAGTAGACATTGAAAGGGATCAAGAACAAAAAATAATGCTCTCGTAGAGGAATGCGCAGAACTAGAATTTTCATTAAGGAAATCTTAGGTATAATCCTTTAATGCAAGATGAGAAAATAGCATTAACACAATTGAAAGAACCTGTATACACTGCAAGGACCTCTATCTGTTCTTCACAGCTCTGTCTTCCTTCCCAGATCTCCAGTTCCTATTTCTTTTCCCCCTTCTCTCCTTCTCTCTACTTCTTTTATGGAGTTTCCCTACCCTAATCGTTTGTACTCCACCTTTTTAGGGGATATACACACGATCCAATGCCAACTGTTGAAGAAAATACAGCTTACTTTCTTTTAATTTTTAATAACATTACAATATAACCCCTATTTTTTATTTACTCAAGAATAAATCACATTTAATATATTACAACTTATAATTGTTATTTATTTAATTTAATATTTTATATAACAACTCATAAATATATATTACTTTATTTAGTCATTTGTTTATTGGGCCACATATATACTTTCATGTTTATTTTATTAATTATAAAACAATTCCACAACTTATTATTTATTTTTAACTAATAACCACCTTTTCAATTTTTTTCTACTAATTTTTATTTACAACCATACAAAAATAGTTTTTATTTTTATTAATTTAATATTTAATATATATTTATTACATAACAACTAATAATTATTTATAAATCTATTTAATAGTCATTAATCAAATTTGTCTATTTATATACCACAATTAACCAATCATAAATCATGCAATTACTCGACCATCAAGCATGCAGGGAAAGCAAGACGACAACCCATGGAGACAAATGAAACTGAGAACAATGACTAGACACAAAACTGAAGACTTATCCTCAACAAGGATGACGGATTTGTAGGGAACCTTATGCTAACTCCGATCAACAATTCCATTGGCTAGGGCATGCTCAGACTTGCTAGTTCAGGTGGAGTCGATGCCCAGTACCTGCATCCTGCAGCAAACCTCAAGGTTAAACATATATATACAAACATGAAGTCATGCACACAATAAATAGAAATCGCAGCGTGGCAAGGTACTCAGACACGAGTAATACGACACTGTTCTGTTCACATAAATACATCAACAATTAAGTATTTAGTTGTCTACAAGAAAATTGAATAATCAATAACAATAGGAACTAGTATAACAATTACTGTTAAAGCATCATAACCCTGATTAAATATCACATTAACTCAGAAATAACATTAATCCATTATATCAAATATGTCCATCAAACTATGAAACATAAAATATCAATAATCTAATATCATCAATCGTCATCATAGAAATAGGTCCATAAACAACTCAACGTAATAACAAAGAATCTCATGTCATGATATCTAATCCTACTAGGAATACTATCAGTCTGACAGAAGCAAGGTGAGGGGTACTACACATTATTAACTAACATTAGTAGATCATTCTAAATCTATAGCATTAAATGAATAAACATATACATCTCCATATCATAACATCAGATGAATAATCGACATGATCAGGATTACATGTGAATGTACAAATTCCTATACACATGAGTAATTCATTACATTGATTACATTATCACCTTTCTAAATACATACATTATGAATCGACTGTCACACAAGGCTAGACCATGAGTATGCATAATCATCTTCCTCAAATTGGTACAAGATCTGATATCTAATGCACAAGATACATCCTCCTCACCCACAAACATCGGCAAGGGAAAAACCAATGGAAATAAAAGCTCTTCCACCTGACCATGTGGAACCCTAAGGTCCACCCCCCGAGCTAGGAGATAACACAAGATCCCACACTCATAGATAGTAAGGAGAACTATAGACTAACACAAGCAGTAGGGTTATACATGACACCAATTATCAAACTGTCCACAATAAACATCACTGACATACTTAACTGCACTTCCAAAGGCACTTACACAATTGAGGGAGGAAATACAACTAGGGAGTGCTAGACTGCAATAGGGAGGAGTGTCATCACATGGATTGATATGGGTTGTCCTGGTGGACTTCACTAGGCCCCGACTCCCATCTTTGGGTTGTCTTGGCAACCTCTCCTGATCCCCGGTCCCCCTACAAACTCATGCAGAATCAATGTACCTTTCATGGGGACAAGGTAGTTGATCTTACCATTCCAGGCCTTCTCATCTCATCTTAAGCCTAAATGAGCATTTGAGCCACGAGTGAGGCATACATTATCTTGATTAATGTGAATTCTACCCATTCCCCTATTTCATTATTAATGTTATCACTGGATCAAGAAACCCTTCAATGGGTTGTCCTAGACACCACTATGGGTTCCGGCCCCCATTGAGAGCCACTCCCCCTACTTTGCAACTAGTAAACCCTACACTAGGCAAGGCATTGACCATCTTGCACAACCATCATAACCACATAATCCATACACCAAACAAGGCAGTAATCATCTTTGAATGTTCATCACAATTAAATGAGTTCATGTCAGAATAGGAGACAACATTTTAGGGTTACATATCACAAGGACCATACACACAACTACACCCTTCTTAGCCTCTACAATCCAACTTCCCAATGACACAGAACTTACATCCCACTATAACAAAAGCATGAACATTTAATCCAAATAGTCTAGATACATTGGTTACTACAGAGAATTTATCATAACAAAGTTATCAATATAAGATTGTAACTTGGTTATTATCCAATCTCAATTTTAGAATAGACCAATTTCATAATTCTATGCACAGTGTAAGTAGATAGTAAACATAAAAGACAATTACCTATATGTAATTATTTCACAATAATCTATTCTTACTTAACACAAAGAGCCAACTTTTATTATAATAGAAAATTAAGAAAATCCTATATTCTAAACATGAGATCCTTCTATGATAACTCTTTCTCTCTTTATTCAAAGATAGCATATAAAAAGATAATTCATAATTAATTAAAATCTAATTAAGATTAACTACTTACTATTCTTACCTATACATGACTCTACTCAATTAAAACATCAACTAAGCCTTAATTTGGAACTTAAGTCTCTAGAGTTGTTGTATGTTTTTACCATGGTTTTAATTTCTCTGCAACTGGTATATTGTAAATTCTAACTAGAAGAATACATTTCAATTGTCATCTATAAATAATTTATTCTACGTAAAGAATATAACCTTTCCATTTTTTACTAACTGAATCTCATGAACATTTAATGAGAAATCAAAAATAAACAAAACATTGTTTAAATGGTATAAGAAACGTTATAAATACTTATTCCTAACAAAGTTTATAATTAGACATAATATAATTTATTTATTTATTTTAAATGTCCCCAACTCTTAATGACTTATCTGTAAGAAGTAATCAATCCACTGACCAATATATTTATTCATCACTAAAAGCTTGATTTAATTGATAAGTACACAGCTAAAAATCCTTTCATACTTATGTCCTTATGCTTATGATCTCATAATCCCATTTTCATATTCATAATAATTTTTATATTCACTTTCATATTCATATTTATAGCCATTTTCATATATGTAAGCAGATTTACCTTATTTCTACACTCCTATTTATTCTCATATTATTATACCTATTCTGTATGCATACTTATACATAATGAATGTATATACATCAATGATGGTAATATATTCCAATTATTATTATGCTGATATAAGTAGTATTCATTTATTTATATTCATATTAGTCATCTACAACATTTATATTACCTAACCTATTAATGAAGGAAAGTGCACGTACCTCTTTATGCTGCTTGTCTTATTGAATCTGCTCACTGGATTCTATTCTCTTTTGCCTATTCTTTAATATTTATATATTATAGTATTTATGATATCTTTCCTACTTATGACTCAGAAATATATATATATATATATATATATATATATATATATATATATATATATATAAATAAATATAATGCAGATTTAAATATATAAATATAATGCGGATTTAATTATATTTATTTATAATGCCGATATTCATTTTTTTAATTTATTTCCCATATATTTATAATACTTCCTCTTAAATTAAATGCAAGCTACTGTTATTCCATACTTTCTGACTTTCATATTTAAAGACTTCTGTTTGCTTACTTTAGACTTCCTTATTTTCTTTTATCCCCAAATATGATCCCCTTTCCTTCCTTGCTACTGCCATTTATATTATATATGTTCCATTATGCCTCTTATGAAGAATGGTGACTCTTCAAAGAGTCACATACATAATATTAATATCTAATATATATATTATTTAATTAATTAATTCCTATTAATAATATATATTATAATAATATTTATATCTATTAATATCTTATGAGTATAATAATAATAATATTTGATATTTATATTCATGTAATATGATAATATATTATATAACTTATTAATATTTAATTATTAATATTTATGTGTAATTAAATATATTGTTTAAATCTTCAATTTAAACAAGGCTTTAATATGGGGACATTACAATATAGTACTGGAAATAAACCCTAATAAAATAGTATATTTTACCCTAATAGTATATTTTATACCAGCTTTACAGTAAATAAAATGTAGTGTTGGAAATAACCTTTATAAAATATAAAATATTGTACCACACTTGTAAATAAAATAGAGTGATGTAAATTTAAAAGATAGTATAAAATATTATTTTATAGCACTATATTAAACCCTAACAAAATATAATTATAAACAACAATGAAAAGATAATAATTTAAATTTCATTGTGTAGAAAATATAAGTAAAAATTGGTGGCAAAATCTATAAAATATAATGCACTTACCATTCAATTAACTTCTGTTCTTCGAGTCTAAACTATTGCAGCCACCTCTTTAAAAAAAAACTCCATGGAAATTTATAATGCACAGTGTTCCCAATAAAGTAATTTCCAAAAAGATTAAAAAAGCCCCCAAATTCTCCAGGTCAAAAATCCCCCTCCCCATTTAATAAATAATGAAGGGAGGGAAGTTATTTTTCCCACTTCCGTACAAAATAAATTTACAACTACCCCAACTAACTACCTACTAACCCTTATTAAAAATAAATAAAATATATGCAACCAACATAATTTAAACATACACACAATAAATATTTTTACACAAACGGGTAAAACCATTTACCCACACTCACTCACATATTATAATTAATTATATAACCAACTTTATAATATTCTATTTATTTACTATTTTATTATTATTTCTTAATTATAATATTACACTATAATTTTATTTTATTATCAACTAGGATTATATATATTATTTATCAATCCATTTTAATGCATAAGATTACCAAGGCATATTATCAGACAAATTAAACCAAAAGCCAAAACAATTACCTAACCACTAACCAGGGTCAAAAGGCAAAACTTCAAGCAACACTGACTGGCCACTGATAGTACTTGACAAGGTATCAAACTAGGTACTCATCCTCTTCGAGGATGATGGTTAGGGTGGGGGACCAAGTGCTATCTCCGGTCAACTACTTCCATTGGGTGCAAGGCACGCTCAAACCTGCCAATCCAGGTGGAGTCGATGCCTGGTACCTGTTCACTCAAACATACAAGTTAGAGCACATGTACATAATAGCCAAAGCACTAGGGAAGGGACTCTAGCAATCATATCTCATACTCGTATGTCACCCATACATCCAATGGTATGATGCTACCCTTTCCACCTATCCTAACAACATACTACTGCATCACCTTATCCAAATAAATCTCTGCATAATAACAATATGCATCATGCTCCCAAAAGTATTAACAGAAGCTCTTGTTCCATCCTCATCATCAGGTTCCTTAGCCAAACTACCTACACATCCAAGGTGAGAATGGAGGGGTGCTACACAAAGCTTCAGAATAGTAAATTAAGCATTATTGGTAGATTTCAGCTCAAGATCGCGTCTGGATTTGAAGATATTAAAGTTTCAATTTTGTGAGGATTCTTCCTGTGATTGTATTTCATGATAATTGATCATTGAGTGTGATTGGAAACATTTGTCTTGAAATTTTACGATCAGTTTTGTCCATGTGCTTTATTTCATGATAATGGATCATTCAACATGATTAGAAATATTTGTTTTAAAATTTTACGCTTAGTTTCATCTAGATGCTTTATTTTATGATATTGGATCATTTAGTGTGAGCAGAAACATTTATTTTAAAATTTTACACTCAGTTTCATCTAGATGCTTTATTTCATGATAAATCATCATTGCATGTGATCAGAAACATTTGTTTTAAAATTTTACACTCAGATGCACCTAGATACTTTATTTTATGATAATGAAACATTGTGTGTGATCGGAAACATTCTTTTTAAGATTTTATACTATGTTTCATCTAGATGCTTTATTTCATGATAATGGATCATTCAGCATGATTGGAAACAATTTTTATAAAATTTTACACTTAGTTTCATCTAGATGCTTTATTTGATGCTAATAGATCATTAAGCATGATTGGAAACATTTGTTTTAAAATTTGATGCTTAGTTTCATCTTTGTACAGGAGCATCGAGAGGTGTAAGCGCAATCTTGCATACCCAAAAACAATGTTGATTTCAAATTGATGTCTTTGTTTTTACTTCTTTTCAACATTTGTGTTTTTCGATACCCATTTACTTGAATAATGATCTAGAACCTTCAAAGTTTCCAATGGGCTAAGAATACTAGAACTTACTATTTTTAGTAAGTCTTATCAGAGAAGTAGTTGAGCCTAAACTTTTTCCCAAAACTTTGGAATAGTAAAATAAGTATTCTTGGTAGATTTCAGCTCAAGATCGCATCTTGATTTCAAGATATTAAAGTTTCAAGTTTGTGAGGATTCATCCTCCGATTGTATTTCATGATAATGGATCATTGAGTGTGATTGGAAACATTTGTCTTGAACTTTTATGATCAGTTTTGTCCATGTGCTTTATTTCATGACAATTGATGGTTGAGCATGATCAGAAATATTCGTTTAAAAATTTTACACTCAATTTTGTCTAGATGCTTTATTTCATGATAATAGATCATTCAACGTTATCGGAAATATTTCTTTTAAAATTTTACACTCAGTTTCATCTAGATGCTTTATTTGATGATATTGGATCATTCAGTGTGATCAGAAACATTTATTTTAAAATTTTACACTCACTTTCATCTAGATGCTTTATTGCATGATATCAAATCACTGTGTGTGATCATAAACATTTATTTTAAAATTTTATGCTTAGATGCACCTAGATGCTTTATTTAATGATAATGAAACATTGTGTTTGCCAAGAAACCTTTTTTTAAAGATTTTATGCTTAGTTTCATCTAGATGCTTTATTTCATGATAATAGATTATTCAACATGATTGGAAACAATTGTTATAAAATTTTATGCTTAGTTTTGTCTAGATGCTTTATTTTATGATAATAGATCATTGAGCATTATCAAAAACATTTGTTTAAAAATTTGACGCTTAGTTTTATCTTGGTGTAGGAGCATCTAGAGGTGTAAGGGCAATCTTACATCACCCAAAAACAATGTTGATTCAAAATTGATGTCTTTGTTTTCACTTCTTTTGAAGAAATATGTTTTTAGATACCCATTTGCTTGAATAATGATTCAGAACCTTTAGTAAGTCTTATCAGAAATGTTTGTTTTAAAATTTTATGCTCGGTTTCATCTAGATGTTTTATTTCATGATAATGGAACATTCAACATGATTGGAAACAATTGTTATAAAATTTTACGCTCAGTTTCATCTAGATGTTTTATTTCATGCTAATAGATTATTGAGGATGATCAGAAACATTTTTTTTAAAATTTGATACTTAGTTTCATCTTGGTGTAGGAGCATACAGAGGTGTAAGGACAATCTTACATCACCAAAAAATAGTGTTAATTCAAAATTGGTGTCTTTGTTTTCACTCCTTTTCAAGATTTGTGTTTTTAGATACCCATTTGCTTAAATAATGATTTAGAACCTTCAAAGTTTCCAATGGGCTAAGAATACCAAAAATTACTATTTTTAGTAAGTCTTATCAGAGAACCAGTTGAGCCCAAAATTTTCCCCAAAGTTTCAGACTAGTAAAATAAGCATTCTTGGTAGATTTCAGCTCAAGATTGCATCTTGTTTTCAAGATATTAAAGTTTCAAGTTTGTGAGGATTCATCCTCTGATTGTATTGCATGATAATGGATCATTGACTGTGATCAGAAACATTTGTCTTGAAATTTTATGATTAGTTTCATCCATGTGCTTTATTTCATGACAATTGATGATTGGGCATGATCGAAAATATTTATTTGAAAATTTTATGCTCAGTTTCATCTTGATACTTTGTTTCATGATAATGGATCATTCAACATGATCAGAAACATTTGTCCTAAAATTCTACACTCAGTTTTGTCTAGATGCTTTATTTCATGATATTGGATTATTCAGTGTGATCAGAAACATTTATTTCAAAATTTTACACTTAGTTTCGTCTAGATGCTTTATTACATGATAACAAATCATTGCGTGTGATTAGAAACATTTGTTTTTAAAATTTTACGCTTAGATTTACCTAGATGCTTTATTTCATGATAATGAAACATTGTGTGTGATCAGAAACATTTTTTTAAAGATTTTACGCTCAATTTCATCAAGATGCTTTATTTCATGATAATGGATCATTCAACATGGTTCGAAACAATTGTTATAAAATTTTACGCTCAGTTTTGTCTAGATGCTTTATTTCATAATAATAGATCATTTAGCATGATCAGAAACATTTGTTTTAAAACTTGATGCTTTGTTTCATCTTGGTACAGGAGCATGCAAAGGTGTAAGGGCAATCTTGCATCACCCAAAAACAATGTTGATTCAATATTGATGTCTTTGTTTTCACTTCTTTTGAAGATTTGTATTTTTGGATACCCATTTGCTTGAATAATGATTGAAAACCTTTAGTAAGTCTTATCAGAGAAGTGGTTGGGCCTGAAATTTTCCCCAAAGCTTCAAGATCGCATCTGAATTTTAAGATATTAAAGTTTCAAGTTTGTGAGGATTCATCCTCTGAATGTATTTCATGATAATGGATCATTGAGTATGATCAGAAACATTTGTCTTGAAATTTTACGATTAGTTTCATCCACGTGCTTTATTTCATGACAATTGATGATTGAGCGTGATCAGAAACATTCGTTTAAAAATTTTATGCTCACTTTTGTCTAGATGCTTTATTTCATGATAATGGATTATTCAACATGATCAGAAACATTTGTTTTAAAATTTTACACTCAGTTTCTTCTAGATGCTTTATTTCATGATATTGGATCATTAGGTGTAATCAAAAATATTTATTTTAAAATTTTACACTCAGTTTCATCTAGATGCTTTATTTCATGATAACGAATCATTACGTGTGATAAAAAATATTTGTTTTAAAATTTTATGCTTAGATATGCCTAGATGCTTTATTTCATGATAATGAAACATTGTGTGTTATCAGAAACATTTGTTTTAAGATTTTATACTTGGTTTCATCTAGATGCTTTATTTCATGATAATGGATCATTCAACATGATTGGAAACAACTGTTATAAAATTTTACGCTTAGTTTCGTCTAGATGCTTTATTTCATGATAATAGATCATTGAGCATGATCGAAAATATTTTTTTAAAATTTAACTCTTAGTTTCATCTTGGTATAGGAGCATGGATCATTAAGTGTGATCAGAAACATTTGTCTTGAAATTTTATGATCAGTTTCATCCATGTGCTTTATTTCATGAGAATTGATGATTGAGCATGATCATAAACATTCGTTTGAAAATTTTATGCTCAGTTTCGTCTAGATGCTTTATTTCTGGATAATGGATCATTCAACGTGATCGGAAACATTTGTTATAAAATTTTATGCTCAGCTTCATCTAGATGCTTTATTTCATGATATTGGATCATTCAGTGTGATCAAAAACATTTATTTTAAAAGTTTACACACAGTTTCGTCTAGATGCTTTATATCATGATAACAAATCATTGCGTTTGATCGGAAACATTTGTTTTAAAATTTTACGCTTAGATGCACCTAGATGCTTTATTTCATGATAATGAAACATTGTGTGTGATCAGAAATATTTGTTTTAAGATTTTATGCTCGGTTTCATGTAGATGTTGTATTTTATGATAATGGATCATTTATCATGATTAGAAATAATTGTTATAAAATTTTACACTCAGTTTCATCTATATGCTTTATTTTAGTTTCATCTTGGTGCAAGAGCATCATCCAGAGGTGTAAGGGCAATGTTGCATCACCCAAAAACAATGTTGATTCAAAATTGATGTCTTTGTTTTCACTTCTTTTCAAGATTTGTGTTTTTAGATACCCATTTGTTTGAATAACAATTAAGAACCTTCAAAGTTCCTAATGGGCTAAGAATACCAGAACTTGCTATTTTTAGCAAGTCTTATCAGAGAAGTGGTTGAGCCCGAAATTTTTCCCAAAGCTTTGGAATAGTAAAATAAGCATTCTTGATAGATTTCAGCTCAAGATCGCATCTCGATTTCAAGATATTAAAGTTTCAAGTTTGTGATGATTCATCCTCTGATTGTATTTCATGATAATGGATCATTGAGTGTGATCAGAAACATTTGTTTTGAAATTTTATGATTAGTTTCATCTAGATGCTTTATTCATCATAATGGATCATTCAACATGATCGAAAATATTTATTTTAAAATTTTATGCTCAGTTTAATCAAGATGGTGTTTTTCATGATATTGGATCATTCAGTGTGATCAGAAACACTTATTTGAAAATTTTACACTCAGTTTTGTCTAGATGCTTTATTACATGATAACGAATCATTGCGTGTAATCAAAAATATTTGTTTTAAAATTTTATACTCAGAAGCACCTAGATGCTTTATTTCATGATAATAAAATGTTGTGTGTGATCAGGAAAAGTTGTTTTAAAATTTTATGCTCAGTTTCATCTAGATGCTTTATTTAATGATAACGGATCATTCAACATGATTGGAAACAATTGTTATAAAATTTTACACTAAGTTTCATCTAGATGCTTTATTTCATGATAAAAGATCATTAAGCATGATTGGAAACATTTGTTTTAAAATTTGACGCTTAGTTTCATCTTGGTGCAGGAGCATCCAAAGGTGTAAGGGCAATCTTGCATCACCCAAAAACAAAGTTAATTCAAAATTGATGTCTTTGTTTTCACTTTTTTTCAAGTTTTGTGTTTTTGGATTTTTCATTTTCTTGAATAATGATTTAGAACCTTCAAATTTTCCAATGGGCTAAGAATACCAGAACTTACTATTTTTAGTAAGTCTTATAAGAGAAGTAGTTGAGCCTAAAATTTTCCCTAAAGCTTCGGAATAGTAAACTAACCATTCTTGGTAGATTTCAGCTCAAGGCTGCGTCTCGATTTCAAGACATTAAAGTTTCAAGTTTGTGAGGATTCATCCTTTGATTGTCTTTCATGATAATGGATATTGAATGTGATCGAAAACATTTGTTTTGAAATTTTACGATCAATTTCATCCATGTGCTTTATTTCATGACAATTGATGATTGAGCGTGATTGAAAACATTCATCTAGATGCTTTATTTCATGATAATAGATCATTCAACATGATTAGAAATGTTTGTTTTAAAATTTTACACTTAGTTTCATCTAGATGGTTTATTTCATGATATTGGATCATTCAGTGTGATTAGAAACATTTATTTTAAAATTTTACACTCAGTTTCGTCTAGATGCCTTATTTCACGATAATGAATCATTGTGTGTGATCAGAAACATTTGTTTTAAAATTTTACACTTAGATGCACCTAGATACTTTATTTCATGATAATGAAACATTGTGTGTGATCAAAAACATTTGTTTTAAAATTTTATGCTCAGTTTCATCTAGATACTTTATATCATGATAAGGGATCATTCAGCATGATTGGAAACAATTGTTATAAAATATTACGCTCAATTTCATCTAGATTCTTTATTTCATGATAATAGATCATTGAGCATGATCGGAAACACTTGTTTTAAAATTTGAGGCTTAGTTTCATCTTGGTGTAGGAGCATCTAGAGGTGTAAGAGTCATCTTGCATGACCCAAAAATAATGTTGATCCAAAATTGATGTCTTTGTTTTCACCTCTTTTCAAGATTTGTGTTTTTGGATACCCATTTGCTTGAATAATGATTCAGAACCTTCAAAGTTTCCAATAGGCTAAGAATACCAGAACTTACTATTTTTAGTAAGTCTTATCAGAGAAGCGGTTGAGTCTGAAATATTCCCCAAATTTTTAGAATAGTAAAATAAGCATTCTTGATAGATTACAACTCAAGATCGCGTCCAGATTTCAAGATATTAAAGTTTCAAGTTTGTGACGATTCATCCTTTGATTGTATTTGATGATAATAGATCATTGAGTGTGATCAGAAACATTTATCTTGAAATTTTATGATCAGTTTCATCCATGTCATTTATTTCATGACAATTGATGATAACAAATCAGTGTGTGTGATCAGAAACATTTGTTTTAAACTTTTACGGTTAGATGTACCTAGATGTTTTATTTCATGATAATGAAACATTGTGTGTGATAAGAAATATTTGTTTTAATATTTTATGATTGGTTTCATCTAGATGCTTTCTTTCATGATAATGGATCATTCGGTATGATTAGAAACAATTGTTATAAATTTTTACCATCAGTTTCATCTAGATGCTTTATTTCATGATAATAGATCATTGAGCATGATTGGAAATATTTGTTTTAAAATTTGACGTTTAGTTTCATCTTGGTGCAGGAGCATCTAGAGGTGCAAGGGAAATCTTGCATCACCAAAAATTAATGTTGATTCAAAATTGATGTCTTTGTTCTCACTTCTTTTCAAGATTTATGCTTTTGGATACCCATTTGCTTGAATAATGATTCAGAATCTTCAAAGTTTCCAATGGGCTAAGAATACTGGAACTTACTATTTTTCGTAGGTCTTATCAGAGAAGATGTTGAGCCCAAAATTTTCCCCAAAGCTTCAGAATAGTAAAATAAGCATTCTTGGTACATTTGAACTCAAGATCACGTCTCGATTTCAAGATATTAAAGATTCAAGTTTGTGAGGATTCATCCTTTGATTGTATTTCATTATAATGGATCATCTAGTGTGATCAAAAGCATTTGTCTTGAAATTTTATGATCAGTTTCATCCATGTGCTTCATTTCATGACAATTGATGATTAAGCATGATCGAAAACATTCATTTGAAAATTTAATGCTCAGTTGAATGTCTAGATGCATTATTTCATAATAATGGATCATTCAAAATGATCATAAACATTTGTTTTAAAAGTTTACGCTCAATTTCATCTAGATGCTTTATTTCATGATATTGGATTATTCAATGTGATCAAAAACATTTATTTTAAAATTTTACACTCAGTTTCGTCTAGATGCTTTATTTCATGATAACGAATCATTGCGTGTGATCAAAAACATTTGTTTTAAAATTTTGCACTTAGATGGACCTATATGCTTTATTTCATGATAAAGAATCATTGTGTTTGATTAGAAATGTTTGTTCTAAAATTTTACGCTTGGATGCACCTAGATGCTTTATTTCATGATAATGAAACATTGTGTGTGATCCGAAACATTTGTTTTAAGATTTTATGCTTGGTTTCATCTAGATGATTTATTTCATGATAATGGATCATTCACCATCATTAGAAACAACTGTTATAAAATTTTAAGCTCAGTTACCTCTAGATGCTTTATTTTGTGATAATAAATCGTTGAGCATGATCGAAAATATTTGTTTTAAAATTTAACGCTTAGTTTCATCTTGGTGCAGAGCATCCAAAGGTGTAAGGACAATCTTGCATTACCCAAAAACATTGTTGATTCAAAATTGATGTCTTTGTTTTCACTTCTTTTCAAGATTTTTGTTTTTGGATACCTATTTGCTTGAATAATGATTCAGAACCTTCAAAGTTTCCAATGGGCTAAGAATACCAGAACTTACTATTTTTAGTAAGTCTTATCAAAGAAGCGGTTGAGCTTGAAATTTTCCCCAAATCTTTGGAATAGTAAAATAACCATTCTTGGTAGATCTTAGCTCAAGATCGTGTTTGGATTTCAAGATATTAAAGTTTCTAGTTTTTGAGGATTCATCCTCTGATTGTATTTCATAATAATGGATCATTGAGTGTGATCAAAAACATTCGTCCATGTGCTTTATTTCATGACAATTGATGATTGAGCATGATCAGAAACATTTGTTTGAAAATTTTATGCTCAGTTTTGTCTAGATGCTTTATTTCATGATAATGGATCATTTAATGTGATCAGAAACATTTATTTTAAAATGTTACTTTCAGTTTCATCTAGATGCTTTATTTCATGATATTGGACCATTCAACGTGATCAGAAACATTTATTTTTAAATTTTACACTCAGTTTTATCTAGATGCTTTATTGAATGATAACGAATCATTGTGTGTGATCAGAAACATTTGTTTTAAAATTTTATGCTTAGATGCACCTATATGCTTTATTTCATGATAATGAAACATTGTGTGTGATCAGAAACATTTGTTTTAAGATTTTATGTTTGGTTTCATCCAGATGCTTTATTTCATGATAATGCATCATTCAACATGATTGGAAACAATTGTTTTAAAATTTTATGCTCAAATTTGTCTAGATGCTTTATTTCATGATAATAGATCATTGAGTATGATCAAAAACATTTGTTTTAAAATTTGATGCTTAGTTCAATCTTGGTACAAGAACATCCAGAGGTAAGGGCAATTTTGCATCACCCAAAAATAATGTTGATTCAAAAGTGATGTCTTTGTTTTCATTTCTTTTCAAGATTTGTGTTTTTGGATACCAATTTGCTTGAATAATAATTCAAAACCTTCAAAGTTTCCAATGGGCGAAGAATATGAAAACTTACTATTTTTAGTAAGTGTCATCAAAGAAGCAGTTGATCCTGAAATTTTTACCAAAGATTCAGAATAGTAAAAAAAGCATTCTTGGTAGATTTCAGCTCAAATTTGCATCTGGATTTCAAGATATTAAAGTTTCAAGTTTATGAGGATTCATCCTCTAATTGTATTTCATGATAATGGATCATTGAGTGTGAACAGAAACATTTGTCTTGAAATTTTACAATTAGTTTCTTCCATGTGATTTATTTCATGAAAATTGATGATTGAGCATGATCAGAAACATTCGTTTGAAAATTTTACACTTAGTTTCGTCTAGATGCTTTATTTCATGATAATGGATCATTCAACATGATCGAAAACATTTGTTTTAATATTTCACACTTAGCTCCATATAGATCCTTTATTTCATGATATTTTATCATACAGTGTGATCAGAAACATTTATTTTAAAATTTTACACTCAGTTTTTTCTAGATGGTTTATTTCATGATAACAAATCATTGTGTGTGATTAGAAATATTTGTTTTAAAATTTTACACCTAGATGCTTTATTTCATCATAATGAAACATTGTGTGTGATCAGAAACATTTTTTTTAAGATTTTATGCTTGGTTTTATCTAGATGCTTTATTTCATGATAATAGATCATTCAGAATGATTGGAAACAATTGTTATAAATTGTATGCTTAGTTTCATGTAGATGCTTTATTTCATGATAATAGATCATTGAGCATGATCGAAAACACTTTTTTCAAAATTTGACACTTAGTTTCATCTTGGTGCAGGCGCACCCAGAGGTGTAAGGGCAATCTTGCATCACCCAAAAACAATGTTGATTCAAAATTGATGTCTTTATTTTCACTTCTTTTCAAGATTTGTGTTTTTGGATACCCATTTGCTTGAATAATGATTCAGAACCTTCAAAGTTTCTGATGGCCTAAGAATACCAGAACTTACTATTTTTAGTAAGTCTTATCAGAGAAGCAGTTGAGCCCAAAATTTTCCCCAATGCTTCAGAATAATAAAATAAGCATTCTTGGTAGATTTCAGCTGAAGATCGCATCTTGATTTCAAGATATTAAAGTTTCAAGTTTGTAAGAATTCATCCTCTAATTGGATTTCATGATAATGGATCATTGATTATGATTGGAAACATTTGTCTTGAAATTTTATGATCAGTTTCATCCACATGCTTTATTTGATGACAATTGATGATTCAGCATGACCAGAAACATTTGTTTGAAAATTTTACACTCAATTTCATCTAGATACTTTATTTCATTATAATGGATCATTCAACATGATTGAAAACATTTGTTTTAAAATTTTACCCTTAGTTTCATCTTGATGCTTTATTTAATGATATTGGATCATTTAGTGTGATCAAAAACATTTATTTTAAAGTTTTACACTGAGTTTCGTCTAGATGCTTTATTTCATGATAACAAATCATTACATGTGATAAGAAACATTTGTTTTAAAATTTTACACTTAGATGTGCTTAGATGCTTTATTTCATGATAATGAAACATTGTGTGTGATCGAAACATTTGTTTTAAGATCTTATGCTCAATTTCAACTAAATGCTTTATTTCATGATAATGGATCATTCAAAATGATTTGAAACAATTGTTATAAAATTGATGTCTTTGTTTTCACTTCTTTTAAAGATTTGTGTTTTTGGATATCCATTTGCTTGAATAACAATTTAGAACCTTCAAAGCTTCCCACGGGCTAAGAATACTAAAACTTACTATTTTTAGTAAGTCTTATCAGTGAAGCGGTTGAGCCCAAAATTTTTCTGAAAGCTTTAGAATACTAAAATAACTATTCTTGGTAAATTTTAGCTCAAGATCATGTCTGGATTTAAAGATATTAAAGCTTCAAGTTTGTGACAATTCATCCTCTGATTGTGTTTCATGATAATGGATCATTGAGTGTGATTGGAAACATTTGTCTTGAAATTTTATGATCAGTTTCGTCCATGTGCTTTATTTCATGACAATTGACTATTGAGCGTGATCGGAAACATTCATTTGAAAATTTTATGCTCATTTTTATCTAGATGCTTTATTTCACGATAATGGATCATTCAATGTAATTGGAAACATTTGTTTTAAAATTTTACGCTTAGTTTCATCTAGATGCTTTATTTCATGATATTGGATCATTCGATGTGATCAGAAACATTTATTTTAAAATTTTAAACTCAGTTTCGTCTAGATGCTTTATTTCATGATAACAACTTATTCTGTGTAATCAATAACATTTGTTTTAAAATTTTACGCTTAGATCCGCCTAGATGCTTTATTTCATGACAATGAAACATTGTGTGTGATCGGAAAAATTTCTTTTAAGATTTTCAGCTTAGTTTCATCTAGATGAATTATTTAATGATAATGGATCATTCAACATGATTGGAAACAATTGTTATAAAATTTTATACTCAATTTCATCTAGATGCTTTATTTCATGATAATAGATCATTGAGCATGATCAGAAATATTTGTTTTAAAATTGATGTCTTTGTTTTCACTTCTTTTCAAGATTTGTGTTTTTGGATACCCATTTGCTTGAACAATGATTCAGATTCTTCAAAGTTTCCCACGAGCTAAGAATACCAGAACTTACTATTTTTAGTAAGTCTTATCAAAGAAGCAGTTGAGCCAGAAATTTTTCCCAAAGCCTTGGAATAGTAAAAAAAAGCATTCTTATTAGATTTCAGCTCGGGATCGTGTCTCAATTTAAGGATATTAAAGTGTCAAGTTTGTGAGGATTCATCCACTGATTATATTTCATGATAATGGATCATTGAGTGTGATTGGAAACATTTGTCTTGGAATTTTACGATTAGTTTCGCCATGTGTTTTATTTCATAACAATTGATGATTGAACATGATCGGAAACATTCATAAGAAAATTTTACACTTAGTTTCGTCTAGATGCTTTATTTCATGATAATGGTTCATTCAACGTGATCAGAAACATTTTTTTAAAATTTTTACGCTTAGTTTCATATAGATGCTTTATTTCATGATATTGGATCATTTAGTGTGATCAGAAACATTTATTTTAAATTTTACACTTAGTTTCGTCTAGATGCTTTATTTCATGATAACAAATCATTACGTGTGATCATAAACATTTGTTTTAAAATTTTATGCTTAGATGTGCCTAGATGCTTTATTTCATGATAATGAAACATTGTGTCATCAGAAACATTTGTTTTAAGATTTTATGCTTGGTTTCATCTAGATGCTTTATTTCATGATAATGGATCACTCAGCATGATTGGAAACAATTATTATAAAATTTTACACTCAGTTTTGTCTAGATGATTTATTTCATGATAATAGATCATTGAGCATGATCAAAAACATTTGTTTTAAAATTTGATGCTTAGTTTCATCTTGGTATAGGAGAAGCCAAAGGTGTAAGGGCAATCTTGCATCACCCAAAAACAATGTTGATTCAAAATTGATGTCTTTGTTTTCACTTCTTTTCAAGATTTGTGTTTATGGATACCCATTTGCTTGAATAATGATTGAGAACCTTCAAGGTTTCCAAGGGGCTAAGAATACCAGAACTTACTATATTTAGTAAGTCTTATCAAAGAAGTGGTTGAGCCAAAAATTTTCCCTAAAGCTTCAGAATAGTAAAATAAGCATTCTTGGTAGATTTCAGCTCAAGATCACGTCTAGATTTTAGGATATTAAAATTTCAAGTTTGTGAGGATTCATCCTCTAATTGTATTTCATGATAATGGATCATTGAGTGTGATCATAAATATTTGTCTTGAAATTTTATGATGAGTTTCGTCCATATGCTTTATTTTGTGACAATTGATGATTGAATGTGATTGAAAACATTCCTTTGAAAATTTTACTCTCAATTTCGTCTAGATGCTTTATTTGATGATAATGGATCATTCAACATGATTGAAAACATTTGTTTTAAAATTTTATGCTCAGTTTCATCTATAGATTTTATTTCATGATATTGGATCATTTAGTGTGATCAGAAACCTAAATTTATTTTAAAATTTTACACTCAGTTTCATCTAAATGCTTTATTTCATGATAACGAATCATTGCATGTGATCATAAACAATTTTAAAAAAATTTACACTTAGATGTTCCTAGATGCTTTATTTCATGATAATGAAACATTGTGTGTGATCAGAAACATTAGTTTTAAGATTTTATTCTCAGTTTCATCTAGATGCTTTATTTCATGATAATGGATCATTCAACATGATTGGAAACAATTGTTATAAAATTTTACGCTTAATTTAGTCTAGATGCTTTTTTTCATGATAATAGATCATTGAGGATGATAGGAAGCATTTGTTTTAAAATTTGACGCTTTGTTTCATCTCGGCGCAAGAGCATCCAGAGGTGTAAGCGCAATATTGCATCACCCAAAAATAATGTTGATTAAAAATTGATGTCTTTGTTTTCACTTCTTTTCAAGATTTGTGTCTCTGGATACTTATTTGCTTGAATAATCATTCAGAACCTTCAAAGTTTCCAATAGGCTAGGAATACTAGAACTTACTATTTTTAGTAAGTATTATCAGAGAAGCAATTGAGCCTGAAATTTTCCCCAAATCTTTAGAATGGTAAAATAAGCATTCTTAGTAGATTTTAGCTGAAGATCGCATCTCAATTTCAAGATAATAATTTCAAGTTTGTGAGGATTCATCCTCTAATTGTATTTCATGATAATGGATCATTGAGTGTGATAAGAAACATTTGTCTTGAAATTTTATGATCAGTTTCGTCCATATGCTTTATTTCATGACACTTGATGATTGAGTGTGATGGGAAATATTCGTTTGAAAATTTTATGCTTAGTTGCATCTAGATGCTTTATTTCATGATAATAGATCATTCAACATGATCGGAAACATTTTTAAAAAAATTTTATGCTTAGTTTCATCTAGATGCTTTATTTCATGATATTGGATCATTCAGTGTGATCAAAAACATTTATTTTAAAATTTTACACTTAGTTTCATTTAGATGCTTTATTTCATGATAACGAATCATTGCATGTGATCAGAAACATTTGGTTTACATTTTGATGCACCTAGATGCTTTATTTCATGATAATGATACATTGTGTGTGATCAGAAACATTTGTTTTAAGATTTTATGCTCGGTTTCATCTAGATGCTTTATTTCATGATAATGGATCATTCAGGATGATTAGAAACAATTGTTATAAAATCTTACGCTTAATTTCATCTAGATACTTTATTTCATGATAATAGATCATTGAGCGTGATTGAAAACATTTGTTTTAAAATTTGACGCTTAGTTTCATCTTGGTGCAAGAGCATCCAGATGTGTAAGGGAAATCTTGCATCACCCAAAAATAATGTTGATTCAAAATTAATGTAAAATAAGTAGTTTAGCCCGAAATTTTTCCTGAAGCTTTGATATAGTAAAGTTTCAAGTTTGCGAGGATTCATCCTCTGATTGTATTTCATGATAATGGATCATTGAGTGTGATCAGAAACATTTGTCTTAAAATTTTATGATTAGTTTCGTCCATGTGCCTTATTTCATGACAATTGATGATTGATTGTGATTGGAAACATTCATTTGAAAATTTTATGCTCAGTCTCCTCTAGATGCTTTATTTAATGATAATGGATCATTCAACGTGTTCAGAAACATTTGTTTTAAAATTTTATGCTCAGTTTAATCTAGATGTTTTATTTCATGATAGTGGATCATTCAGTGTGATCAAAAACATTTATTTTAAAATTTTACACTCAATTTTTTTCTAGATGCTTTATTTCATGATAACGAATCATTGCGTGTGATGAGAAACATTTGTTTTAAAATTTTATGCTTAGATGCACCTAGATGCTTTATTTCATGATAATGGAACATTATGTGTGATCAGAAACATTTGTTTTAAGATTTTATGCTCGGTTTCATCCAGATGCTTTATTTCGTGATAATGGATCATTCAGCTTAATTAGAAACAATTGTTATAAAATTTTATGCTCAATTTCATCTAGATGCTTTATTTCATGATAATAGATCATTGAGCATGATCGGAAGCATTTGTTTTAAAATTTGACACTTAGTTACATCTTGGCACAGGAACATCCAAAGGTGTAAGGGCAATTCTGGATCACCCAAAAACAATGTGTAACGCCCCGCCATGAAACTTTAGAGAACAACACATTTATGCTATATGCAACAGGATAAAATTTTTTTTTTAAAGATAGAAATAACAAAGTAATATTAACACATCATTTAAACTAATGACTTGTCCTCTAAGATATCATGGTTGCATTACTTGAAAAAGCAATTAACATAATCTAACACACATCATGAATTAACATTAGTAACTCATTGTAAACCTAATGCACTAAATCAATAAACATTTACATTTACATAACATCATATAAGTATTCATCAGGATCTAGTACATAGTTACAATTACTCCCAACATATGAATACAACATTACATTGTTACATTATCATCTTCTGAATACATATGAATACATACATAATGAATCATCTGATACACAGGCTAGTACATGAGCATAATAATTGTCTCCATAAACAGGTACACGATCTGAATCTGCTACAGGAGTTACAACCTTCTTGCACACGAACAAAGGCAAGGAAAAACCAATGGAGATAAAGCACATCCACCTGACCATGTGGAATCCTAAGGTCCACCCCCTATGCTAGGAGATAACATAAGGTCCCAAAACATCAAACAACCAGGTAGATAATTGCCTAACAGGAACAAAGACTGAACAAGACTCCATTACAACACATGACAACACCACAAGCAACTCAGTAACATGTCCATAGGCAACCCACGACGAATGGGGAGAGTACAACTAGGGAATGCTAGGCTACAGTAGGAAGAGTGTCATCACATGGTCCTAACATGGGTTATCCTGATAGCCTCTCACTAGGTGTCGGCCCCCATCTATGGATATCCTGACAGCCTCTCACTAGGCGCCGACCCCATAGGGTGACACATGTGGAATCAACTTTCCTTTCGTGAGGACAAGGAAGTTGATCTTGCCAACCAGGCCTTCTCTACCCATCCTTAGTCTAAACGAGCACTACAGGCATGGGAGAGGAAATCCAACTATCTTGTTAATGTGTAATTTACCCTTTTCCCCCCTAGTTCATTTTTAGGTTTTCACTTAATTAACAACTTTCAATGGGTTATCCTGACAACCACTTTGGGCGCTAACCCCACATTGAAAGCCACTCCCCTACCTGCATCTAGAAACCCTAACCATCAAGGAAGACAATCACTATCATACTGATAAGTAAATATAAACAATGCAAGGCATTTACCTTCTTGCATACAAAACATAATCACAATGACCAACCTGTACATCATTGTCCCAAAACTTTCCATTGATCAATAGCAATAACCATAACAACACATATCCCAAGCAAGGTATGGGTCATCTTGCTCGCAAATCTCAACCATGAACAAAATAGTTTCTCATTACGATTTCCAAGATCTCCCCATTACAATACTAAACACAAGCTCGATATCAACACATACGTGAAGGAGGTTTAACCTCAACACAGTATGTACATCATCTCACATTATTCTTTACCAAGACCCACATACATAGACAAAAGACATCATGTTCTTGCACCATCTTCATTTCAAGACACCTATGAATAGAATACATGCCATCGAATCATATTACCTTATGCCTCTGGAACCTAAACTTGACAATTTACAAATAGACCAACTCACATGAAAATTTTGCTTGCAATAAGCAATTTCAACTAATCAACTCATTGCCAACATAAATTTTTTTCTTATAAGAGCAATTTAATCTCTTAGTTATCCTGTTACCTATAAGTTTTACTTATAAGGTTAAATTTTCAAGTACATTATTGTTTAACATAATTCCAAACTTTAAACCCAATTTCAACTTAACAAAATCATTATAAAAGATCTTTACAAAACCAAATCAACTAGATTAAATTTTATCTACACTAATTATTTTGTCATATCCAATTCCATTTAATCAAATTAGCAACTGGATTCAAGTTATATCTCCACCAAGAATTTCATAAAACCTAGGTCTAGTTTAATTAATACTAATTCTATCTATTATATTAATCACTCATCAATTACATATAACCGTCAAGCTAAACAATGCATAGATAATATTAATTACAAATACTTATAACTTAAATGCTAATTTCAACATTTATAATCCAAACCCATATATCATGTTTCTACTAACAAAACCATTAAAATAGAATCAATGCCATATTACAGTAAATATGCGATTGTATCAATTAGTTTAATAAACATTCATATTAAACTATAACAACTACGTTTCTTTTGTTTCATACGTTAATATCTATATCATATATATATACTCCAACAAACTCATCTACTAAATCATGGATCTTAACTATGCATGGATTCATATTTAATTTATAATTAATAATTGATACCTATACAAATATCCATATGACATAAATGTTTATATACATGTTCATGCACTTGTGTAGGTTATTCCTATCCTCAAGGTAAGATTTGGTCAATCAACCTTCAAATTTTGGACGGTTTACAAACACCACTCTGCCTTTGAGTAGTAGCCACACCATTTCCATTTCTTCAAGCGACGACTTCATAGACCACCACACCCAATTTGAAACACCTTTGTTATACAAGGTTGGAGTCTCACCTAGAGGATGGAGTTTGACAGACTTAAGGAGTATGCACATCGTATTAAATGGGTTATCTAGATTTGGATTATGGTTGATCAAGAATACTGTGAAGATTTGAACAACCAAAGAACAAGACACCCAAAATATAAATTGACTAAATGAAGAGCTAATAAGATGTTTAATACAATCTACTATAAGAATTGGATCCTAAAGAATCTATGCAAAAGTGGGCAGTTTTATATGATCCAAAGTCCATATTTATTTGAGACCTTAATGCACATAAGAAAAATATTTCCATCTAGATCTAATAGAAGGCAGAAGTAAGGAATACTCTAATGGACAAGGTACTTGAATTGTTTGACAAGGTTCAAGGATACTTACGTACACAAAGAACATCATTAGTTTATCTATTAGAGGATATGAACAAACTAACAGATCCTTAGTAAGATGACTTCGTAACCCCTTTTAAAAACAGATAAAAACCATCGTTTCTAAGATCCAACACCAACATTTAGCAATTATAAGATTATATAGAAATCTTAATACTAATATATAGATAACATATGATTATATGCAAGCCTTAATGCCAATATATATGGTGATTACTATCTTAAAATTATAGGAAGATCTAATGTAAAAATCAAAAATATAATTCATGCTATGATGATCTAGGTTTATGACATGCAAATAAGGCAACAAATATGCTTCTTTCAAGATTTTCATTGAAATGTTTGCTTTTCCAATTTCACAAGCAACAACCCTTAGAAAAACAACCTTTACATTTAATAAATAAAGGATACATATAATATTTAAAACATACAATATTTACATTTAACCAATAAAGAAAAACATATAATATTTATATTTAATCAATAAAAAAAAAACATATAAAATTTACATTTAATCGATAAAGAAAAACATATATTTATATTTAATTAATAAAGAAAACATGATACCTCAATCGCAATATCCCACTAATGGTAGAATCTTTGAATGAAAATCATAAAATGAGCAAGTCACCCCCACTCCATGAAGAGTTTTTAAAGAGAAGGAAAGAGTAACTTCCTACTCAAAACTAACTCAACCACCCAACTAATTCAACCACCCAACTAATTCAACCAACCACCTTTCCATTTTCGTCACTTTTGTAAGTGGGGCTTAAAGGAGGGTCTAAAAACCTTTTAAAATATTATAAATGATAAAAATAAACTTCTTACCTATGTACCTTGGACATAGGACAATTTTCCAAACATAAAATACAACTTAGACCTCTTAAAAACACTTAAAAATCATTTTAAAAGTTACAAGGTTAAATCCCACACAAGAATATAATCATTTTATCACATAAAACTAAAAATAATATTTCTTAACATCATGGCCAATAGACCTTAGGGCCCCATGCCTAGGTCAGACATCACACAAAAAGACATAAAGTGGCTAAATGACCACCATCATCCATTGACATAATAATTCTACATGTACACTCAACAAGAAGTGTTAGTACAATATATAGCCAAAATATATCCATCATAAATAACATATTATCACAAATCCATTAGTAACCATAGTGTAACGCTGAATCAATACAATCTTGACCCAATTGTTAGGCTTCGTCAATTGGATGATAGGACTGTCTCCTCTCTACTCTAGGGTCTGGTTAATGCGTTTACTAGTGTTCAGCGACCTTCCCTTAATTAAATCAATTTAATAGTAGTAATAAAATAATTCATATTCAAACAACTTTAAATAATTATTTGAACTAGGTAATTATCAATTACCAATTTAATCTTATTAAATATTATTAATAATAATAAGAATATTATATGACCTTATTAAATATTAAAGTGGGTCAAATATTAGTATGACTATATAATGAAATATAGGCATACAACATAACCTACTGAGAAGGATAGCCGTTAAAAGCCAAATCAAACATGTTCACAAGCCAGGGCCAAACACGCACTTAACCAACAGGCTCCATCAAATATCAATCAGTTGCAAGACCTGACATACTGACAGAACTGACAGGTTGAACTAGACATGTCGTGCATCCTGATCGAGGATGATGACTTGGGATGTGGGACCTTAAGTTATCTCCGGAACAACTTATCCTTTCGGTTCAGGGCACGCTCAGACCTATTAATTCAGGTGGAGTCGATGCCAGATACCTGCATCCTGCAACAAATGACACAGTCAAGCATGTATAGATGCATATAAGCTGACACTAGCTGAAAAAGGAATCACAACATCGGAGGGCACTCGCAAGCGAGTGATGCGACATCATCCTTTCCACATCATATCAATCTAGATTAGATAACACATAATCATAACCAAATCGAATCTACCTCATTATCTGAATAGAACCATACACTGAACATATAGGTGCATGAAATTGAATAAGTCTCAGAAGTACCATCATAACAATTAAATCTAACATAATCGGTCCATGAGATCCATTCTAACATATAACAATTGTAGTAAGATCGACATCTTAATCATTAGAATGCAAAACAATGTCAAAGCCTGCATTATCAATGTTGCAATAGAGATTATCAATAAAACACATTAACTATCATATGAAACCACACATGGATGAAACATCTATCTATATTGTACAACATCAATTGTTTACCTTACCTTAGTTATTCCTGTTATTATACCTTCATATTCATGTGCCTTGATCGGTTCACCTGTACATCCAAGGTGGGAACGAAGGGGCACTACACAATGTTGATTAAAAATTAATGTCTATGTTTTCACTTCTTTTCAAGATTTGTGTTTTTGGATACCCATTTGCTTGAATAATGATTTAGAACGTTCAAAGTTTCCAATGGGCTAAGAATACCAAAACATACTATTTTTAGTAAGTCTTATCACAGAACCGATTTTGCCCAAAATTTTCCTCAAAGCTTCAGAATAGTAAAACAAGCATTCTTGGTAGATTTCATATCAAGATCTCATGTGGATTTCAAGATACTAAAGTTTCAAGTTTGTGAGGATTCATCCTCTGATTGTATTTCATGATAATGGATCATTGAGTGTGATCAGAAAAATTTGTCTTGAAATTTTACGATCAGTTTCGTCCATGTATTTTATTTGAGGACAATTCATGATTGAGCGTGATCAGAAACATTCGTTTGAAAATTTCACACTTAGTTTCGTCTAGATGCTTTATTTCATGATAATGGATCATTCGACGTGATCAGAAACATTTTTTTTAAAATATTACTCAGTTTCATCTAGATGCTTTATTTCATGATATTAGATCATTCAGTGTGATCAGAAATATTTATTTTAAAATTTTACACTAAGTTTCGTCTAGATGCTTTATTTCATGATAACGAATCATTGTGTGTAATCAGAAACATTTGTTTTAAAATTTTATGCTTAGATGCGCCTAGATGCTTTATTTCATGATAATGAAACATTGTGTGTGATCGGAAACATTAGTTTTAAGATTTTATGCTTGGTTTCATCTAGATGTCATTCAGCATGATTGCAAACAATTGTTATAAAATTTTACACTTAGTTTCATCTAGATGCTTCATTTTCTGATAATAGATCATTGAGCATGATCAAAAATATTTGTTTTAAAATTTGACGCTTAGTTTCATCTTGGTGCAGGAGGATCTAGAGGTGTAAAGGCAATCTTGCATCACCCAAAAACAATGTTGATTCAAAATTCATGTCTTTGTTTTCAATTCTTTTCAAGATTTGTGTTTTCTGATACCCATTTGCTTGAATAATGATTCAGAACCTTCAAAGTTTCTAACAGACTAAGAATACATGAACTTACTATTTTTAGTAAGTCTTATCAAAGAAGTGGTTGAGCCCAAAATTTTCCCCAAAGCTTTGGAATAGTAAAATAAGCATTCTTGGTAGATTTCATCTCAAGATCATATTTGGATTTCAATATATTAAACTTTCAAGTTTTTGAGGATAAATCCTCTGATTGTATTTAATGATAATGGATCATTGAGTGTGATAAAAAACATTTGTCTTGAAATTTTATGATCAATTTCGTCCATGTGCTTTATTTCATGACAATTGATGATTGAGCGTGATCAGAAACATTTGTTTGAAAATTTTACATTCAGTGTCATCTAGATGATTTATTTTATGATAATGGATCATTCAAGGTGATCAAAAATATTTGTTTTAAAATTTTACACTCAGTTTCATCTAGATGCTTTATTTCATGATATTGGATCATTTAGTGTCATCAGAAACATTTATTTTAAAATTTTACACTCAGTTCATCTAGATGCTTTAATTCATGATAGTGAAACATTATGTGTGATCAGAAACATTTGTTTTAATATTTTATGTTCAGTTTCATCTAGATGCTTTATTTCAAGAAAATGGATCATTCAGCATTATTAGAAACAATTGTTATAAAATTTTACGCTCAGTTTTGTCTAGATGCTTTATTTCATGATAATAGATAATTGAGCATGATCGAAAACATTTGTTGTAAAATTTGATGCTTAGTTTCATCTCGGTATAGGAGCATCTAGAGGTTTAAGGGCAATCTTGCATCACCCAAAAACAATGTTGATTCAAAATTGATGTCTTTGTTTTCACTTCTGTTCAAGGTTTGTATTTTTGGATACCTATTTTCTTGAATAATGATTCAGAACTTTAAAGTTTCCAATGGGCTAAGAATACCAGAACTTACTATTTTTAGTAAGTCTTATCAAAGAAGTGGTTGAGCCCAAAAATTCCCCCAAAGCTTCGGAATGGTAAAAAAGCATTCTTGGTAGATTTCAACTCAAGATCGCATCTAGATTTCAATATATTAAAGTTTCAAGTTTTTGAAGATTCATCCTCTGATTGTATTTCATGATAATGGATCACTGATTGTGATCAGAAACATTTGTCTCAAAATTTTACAATCAGTTTCATCCATATGCTTTATTTCATGACAATTGATGATTGAGCGTGATCAGAAACATTTGTTTGAAAATTTTACACTCAGTTTCTTCTAGATGCTTTATTTCATGATAATGCATCATTCAACATGATTAGAAATATTCGTTTTAAAATTTTACGTTCGGTTTCATCTAGATGCTTTTTTTCATGATATTGGATCATTCAGTGTGATAAAAAAATATTGATTTTAAAATTTTACACTTAGTTTTGTCTAGATGCTTTATTTCATGATAACGAATCCTTGCGCGTGATAAAAAACAATTATTTTAAAATTTTACGCTTAGATACGCCAAGATGCTTTATTTCATGATAATGAAGGATTGTGTGTGATTTAAAACATTTGTTTTAAGATTTAATGCTTGGTTTCATCTAGATACTTTATTTCATGATAATGGATCATTCAGCATGATTGGAAACGATTGTTATAAAATTTTATGCTCAGGTTCATCTAGATCCTTTATTTCATGATAATAGATCATTGAGCATGATCAGAAACATTGGTTTTAAAATTTGTCGCTTAGTTTCATCTTAGTGTACGAGCATCCAAAGGTGTAAGGGCAATCTTGTATCACCCAAAAATAATGTTGATTCAAAATTGATGTATTTATTTTCACTTCTTCTCAAGATTTGTATTTTTGGATACCCATTTGCTTGAATAATGATTTAGAACCTTCAAAGTTTTCAACGAGCTAATAATTCTAGAACTTACTATTTTTAGTAAGTCTTATTAGAGAAGTGGTTGAGCCCGAAGTTTTCCCCAAAGCTTCGGACTAGTAAAATAAGCATTCTTGGTAGATTTCAGCTCAAGACCGTGTCTAGATTTCAAGATATTAAAGTTTCAAGTTTGTGAGGATTCATCCTTTGTTTGTATTTCATGATAATGGATCATTGAGTGTGATAAAAAATATTTGTCTTGAAATTTTACGATTAATTTTGTCCATATGCTTTATTTCATGACAATTGATGATTGAGTGTGACTGAAAACATTCCTTTGAAAATTTTATGCTCAGTTTTATCTAGATGCTTTATTTGATGATAATGGATCATTCAACATGATCAGAAACATTTGTTTTAAAATTTTATGATCAGTTTCATCTAGACACTTTATTTCATGATATTGGATCATTTAGTGTGATCAGAAACATTTACTTAAAATTTTATACTTAGTTTCATCTAGATTCTTTATTTTATGATAACAAATCATTGCGTGTGATCAGAAACATTTGTTTCAAAATTTTACGCTTAGATATGCCTAGATGCTTTATTTCATGATAATGAAACATTGTGTGTGATCGAAAACATTTGTTTTAAGATTTTATGCTTGATTTCATCTAGATGCTTTATTTCATGATAATGGATCATTCAGCATGATTGGAAACAATTGCTATAAAATTTTACGCTAAATTTCATCTAGATGCTTTATTTCATGATAATAGATCATTGAGCATGATTAGAAACATTTGTTTTAAAATTTGACGCTTAGTTTCATCTTGGTGTAGGAGCATCCAGATGTGTAAGGGGTATCTTGCATCACCCAAAAACAATGTTGATTTAAAATCAATGTCTTTGTTTTCACTTCTTTTCAAGATTTGTGTTTTTGGATACCCATTTTCTTGAATTCAAGTTTGCCTAAGAATACCAGAACTTACTATTTTTAGTAAGTCTTATCAGAGAAGCGGTTGAGCAGAAATTTTTTTCTCAAAGCTTTAGAATAGTAAAATAAGCGTTCTTGGTAGATTTCAGCTCAAGTTTGCGTCTAGATTTCAAGATATTAAAGTTTCAAGTTTCTGAGGATTCATCCTCTGATTGTATTTCATGATAATGGATCATTGAGTGTGATCAGAAACATTTGTCTTCAAAATTTTATGATCATTTTTGTCCATATACTTTATTTCATGACAATTGATGATTGACCGTGATCGGAAACATTCGTTTGAAAATTTTACTCTCAGTTTCGTCTAGATGCTTTATTCACGATAATGGATCATTCAACTTGATTGGAAACATTTGTTTTAAAATTTTATGCTCAGTTTCATCTAGATGTTTTATTTCATGATATTGGATCATTCAGTGTGATAAAAAACATTTATTTTAAAATTTTACACTCAGTTTCGTCTAGATGCTTTATTTCATGATAACGAATCATTGCATGTGATCATAAACATTTGTTTGAAAATTTTATGCTTAGATGTGCCTAGATGCTTTATTTCATGATAATGAAACATTGTGTGTGATTAGAAACATTTGTTTTAAGATTTTATACTTAGTTTCATCAAGATGCTTTATTTCATGATAATGGATCATTTAGCATGATTGGAAACAATTGTTATAAAATTTTACGCTCACCTTTATCTAGATGCTTTATTTCATGATAATAGATCATTGAGCATGATCGAAAGCCTTTGTTTTAAAATTTGGCGGTTAGTTTCATTTTGGTGCAAGAGCGTACAGAGGTGTAAGGGCAATCTTGCATTACCCAAAAACAATGTTGATTCAAAATTGATATCTTTATTTTCACTTCTTTTCAAGATTTGTGTTTTTTGATACCCATTTGCTTGAATAATAATTCAAAACCTTCAAAGTTTCCAATGGGATAAGAATACAAGAGCTTACTAATTTTAGTAAGTCTTATTAGAGAAGTGGTTGAGCCCAAAATTTTCCCCAAAGCTTCAAAATAGTAAAATAAGCATTCTTAGTAGATTTCAGCTCACGATCGGGTTTGGATTTCAAGATATTAAAGTTTCAAGTTTGTGAGGATTCATCCTATGATTGGATTTCATGATAATGGATCATTGAGTGTGATCGGAAATTTTGAAATTTTACAACCAGTTTCATCCATATGCTTTATTTCATGACAATTGATGATTGAGCATGATTAAAAACATTCATTTAAAAATTTTATGCTCAATTTCGTCTAGATGCTTTATTTCATGATAATAGATTATTCAACATGATCGGAAACATTTGTTTTAAAATTGTACACTCAGCTTCATCTAGATGCTTTATTCCATGACATTGGATCAGTCAGTGTGATCACAAACATTTATTTTAAAGTTTTACACTTAGTTTCATCTAGATGCTTTATTTCATGATAACGAATCATTGTGCGTAATCATAAACATTTGTTTTAAAATTTTAAGCTTAGATGTACTTTATTTCATGATAATGAAACATTGTGTGTGATCAGAAACATTTGTTTTAATATTTTATTGTTGGTTTCATCTAGATGCTTTATTTCATGATAATGGATCATTCAGCACGATTGGAAACAATTGTTATAAAATTTTACACTTAGTTTCATCTAGATGCTTTATTTCATGATAATAGATCATTGAGCATGATCAGAAATATTTATTTTAAAATTTGACACTCAGTTTCATCTTGGTGCAGGAGTATCTAGAAGTGTAAGGGTAGTCTTGCATCAACCAAAAATAATGTTGATTCAAATTTATGTCTTTGTTTTCACTTCATTTCAAGATTTGTGTTTTTGGATACCCATTTGCCTGAATAATGTTTCAAAACCTTGAAAGTTTCTAATGGGCTAAGAATAGAAAAACTTACTATTTTTAGTATGTCTTATCAGAGAAGCAGTTGAGCCCAAAATTTTCACCAAAGCTTTAGAATAGTAAAATAAGCATTCTTGGTACATTTCAGCTCAAGATCGCGTTTGGATTTCAACATATTAAAGTTTCAAGTTTGTGAGGATTCATCCTCTGATTGTATTTCATTATAATAGATCATTAAGTGTGATCGGAAATATTTGTCTTGAAATTTTACGATCAGTTTCCTCCATATGCTTTATTTCATGACAATTGATGATTGAGCATTATCCAAAACAGTCATTTGAACATTTTACACTCAGTTTCGTCTAGATGCTTTATTTAATAATAATAGATCATTCAACGTGATCAGAAACATTTGTTTTAAAATTTTATGTTTAGTTTCATCTAGATGCTTTATTTCATGATAACGAATCATTACATGTGATCAGAAACTTTTGTTTTAAAATTTTACTCTTAGATGCGCCTAGATGCTTTATTTTATACTCAATTTCATCTAGATGCTTTATTTCATGATAATGGATCATTCAGCAAGATTGGAAACAATTGTTATAAAATTTTATGCTCAGTTTGGTCTCGATGCTTTATTTCATGATAATAGATTATTGAGCATGATTAGAAACATTTGTGTTAAAATTTGACACTTAGTTTCATCTTGGTGCAATAGCATCCAGAGGTGTAAGGGCAATCTTGCATCACCCAAAAACAATGTTGATTCAAATTTGTTGTCTTTATTTTTACTTATTTTCATGATTTGTGTTTTTGGATACTCATTTGCTTGAATAATGATTCAGAAGCTTCAAAGTTTCCAATGGGCTATGAATAACAAAACTTACTATTTTTAGTAAGTCTTATTAGAGAAGCGGTTGAGCCCAAAATTTTCCCCAAAGCTTCAAAATAGTAAAATAAGCATTCTTAGTAGATTTTAGCTCAAGACCGCATTTGGATTTCAAGATATTAAAGTTTCAAGTTTGTGAGGATTCATCATTTGATTGTATTTCATGATTATGGATCATTGAGTGTGATCAGAAATATTTGTCTTGAAATTTTACAATCAGTTTCTTCCATTTGCTTTATTTCATGAAAATTGATGATTGAGCCTAATCGGAAACATTTGTTTGAAAATTTTACACTCAATTTTATTTAGATGCTTTATTTCATGATAATGGATGATTCAACATGATCAGAAACATTTGTTTTAAAATTTTATGTTCAGTTTCATTTGGATGCTTTATTTCATGATATTGGATCATTCAGTGTGATAAAAAATATTTATTTTAAAATTTTACACTCAGTTTCATCTAGATGCTTTGTTTCATGATAATGAATCATTGTGTGTGATCAAAAACATTTATTTTAAAATTTTACGCTTAGATGTGCCTAGATGTTTTATTTCATGATAATGAAACATTGCGTGTGATCAAAAACATTTGTTTTAAGATTTTATGCTTAGTTTCATCTAGATGCTTTATTTCATGATATGGATCATTCAACATGACTGGAAAACAATTGCTATATAATTTTACACTTAGTTTCATCTAGATGCTTTATTTCATGATAATAGATCATTCAGCATGATAGGAAAAATTTGTTTTAAAATTTGACACTTAGTTTCATCTTGGTGCAGGAGCATCTAGAGGTGTAAGGGCAATTTCTTGCATCACCCAAAAACAATGTTGATTCAAAATTGATGTCTTTATTTTCACTTCTTTTCAAGGTTTATGGTTTTGGATATGCCTTTGCTTCACTAATGATTCAGAACCTTCAAGGTTTCAAACGGGCTAAGAATACCAGAACATACTATTTTTAGTAAGTCTTATTAGAGAAGCGGTTTAGCCCAAAATTTTCCCCAAATCTTCCAAATAGTAAAATAAGCATTCTTGGTAGGTATCAGCTCAAGATTGCATCTAGTTTTTAAGATATTGAAGTTTCAAGTTTATGAGGATTCATCCTCTTATTGTATTTAATGATAACGGATCATTGAGTGTGATGGGAAACATTTGTCTTGAATTTTATGATCAGTTTGGTCCATATGCTTTATTTCATGACAATTGATGATTGAGCGTGATTGGAAACATTCGTTTAAAAATTATACGCTATGTTTCATCTAGATGCTTTATTTCATGATAATGGATCATTCAACATGATCAGAAACATTTGTTTTAAAATTTTACACTCAGTTTCATCTAGATGCTTTATTCGATGGTATTGGATCATTCAGTGTGATCAAAAACATTTATTTTAAAATTTTACACTCAATTTCGTCTAGATGCTTTATTTCATGATAATGAACCATTGTGTGTGATCATAAGCATTTGTTTTAAAATTTTACGCTTAGCTGCGCCTAGATGCTTTTTTTCATGATAATGAAACATTGTGTGTGGTCGGAAACATTTATTTTAAGATTTTATGCTCAGTTTCATCTAGATGCTTTATTTCATGATAATAGATCATTGAGCATGATTGGAAGCATTTGTTTCAAAATTTGATGCTTAGTTTCATTTTGGTGCAGGAGCATCCAGAGGTGTAAGGGCAATCTTGCATCACCCAAAAACAATGTTGATTCAAAATTGATGTCTTTGTTTTCACTTCTTTTCAAGATTTGTGTTTTTGGATACCCATTTGCTTGAATAATGATTCAGAACCTTCAAAGTTTCCAATGGCCTAAGAATACCAGAACTTACTATTTTTTGTAAGTCTTACTAGAGAAGTAGTTGACCCTGAAAATTTCCCCAAAGCCTCGTAATAGTAAAATAACCATCCTTGATAGATTTCAACACAAGATCGCATCTAGATTTCAAGATAATAGAGTTTCAATTTTGTGAGGATTCATCCTTTGATTGTATTTCATGATAATGAATCATTGAGTGTGATCGAAAACATTTGTCCTGAAATTTTACAATTAGTTTCATCTATATGCTTTATTTCATGACAATTGATGATTGAGCATGATCGAAAACATTTGTTTGAAAATGTTACACTCAGTTTCAACTAGATTCTTTATTTCATGATATTAGATCATTCAGTTTGATTAGAAACATTTATTTTAAATTTTACACTCAGTTTCATCTAGATGCTTTATTTCATGATAATGATTCATTGCGTGTGATAAAAAACATTTGTTTTAAAATTTTAAGCTTAGATGCACCTAGATCCTTTATTTCATGATAATGAAACATTGTGTGTGATCATAAACTTTTGTTTTAAGATTTTATGCTCGGTTTCATCTAGATTCTTTATTTCATGATAATGGATAATTCAACATAATTGGAAACAATTGTTATACATTTTTATGCTTAGTTTCGTCTAGATGCTTTATTTCATGATTATAGATCATTGAGCATGATCGGATGCATTTGTTTTAAAATTTGATGCTTAGTTTCATCTTGGTGCAGGAGCATCTGGATGTGTAATGCCGGGCAATCTTGAATCACCCAAAAATAATGTTGATTCAAAATTGATGTCTTTGTTTTCACTTCTTTTCAAGATTTGTGTTTTTGGATACCCATTTGCTTGAATAATGATTCAGAACCTTCAAAGTTTCCAATGGGCTAAGAATACCAGAACTTACTATTTTTAGTAAGTCTTATCAGAGAAGCAGTTGAGCCCAAAATTTTTCCCAGAGCTTCAGAATAGTAAAATAAGCATTCTTGGTAGATTTTAGCTCAAGATCGCGTCTAGATTTCAAGATATTAAAGTTTCAAGTTTGTGAGGATTCATCCTCTAATTGTATTTCATGATAATGGATCATTGAGTGTAGCCATAAATATTTTTCTTGAATTTTTATGATCAGTTTCATCCATATGCTTTATTTCATGACAATTGATGACTGGGCATGATCAGAAACATTCGTTTAAAAATTTTACACTCAATTTCGTCTAGATGCTTTATTTCGTGATAATGAATCATTATGTGTGATCAGAAGCATTTGTTTTAAAATTTTATGCTTAGATGTGCCTAGATGCTTTATTTCATGATAATGAAACATTGTGGGTGATTGGAAACATTTGTTTTAAGGTTTAATGCTCGTTTTCATCTAGAAGCTTTATTTCAAGATAATGGATCATTTAGCATGATTGGAAGCAATTGTTATAAAATTTTATGCTCAGTTTCATCTAGATGATTTATTTCATGATAATAGATCATTGAGCATGATCAGAAGCATTTGTTTTAAAATTTGACGCTTAGTTTCATCTTGCATGTAGTACCCCTCAACTTATCATCTTTTGGACTGATGTTTGCTTAGTAGTACTGGACATTTTGACAGTAATTTTTAGGTCGTTGATGATGGATTTCTAGTTATTTTGCTATTTCAGTATGAACCTAATTGTTATGATAACAGATGTTGATGTTGGATTATGTCATTATGCTTTACAATTTGATAAACGAACTGATGTTTAAATGCTTTGATGTTATTCATTATATGGGATTGGAAGTTAGCTGATCATTTTATGTCGTAGATTAGTAATCTGATATCTTGTTCAATTTAGTTGATTATTATTTTAAAACGTGAATGGAACAGTGTTGTATTACTCGTTCTCGAGTACCCTACCTCATTGCGATTTCCATTCACGATAGGACTGCATGTGATGTATATGTATATCTTGTTACGGTTAACTGTGCGTCGCTGCAGGATGCAGGTACTTGGCATCGACTCCACCTGATTGCAGGTCTGAGCGTGCCTTCGCCAATGGATTAGTTGGTTGGAGTTAACAGGAGGTCCCTAGTCAGTGTCCCTTCGTCGTCAGTTTACCCTTGTGGTTATTGATTGTCATTCGCCCATGTCTCACTGTCAGGTAATATTGTATTTTGGAGTCAAACCAAGTTCAAAGGTGTTTAAGTGTGTGCGGTAATGTTGTGCTTTAATTAGAATTATTCTACGGAAGAGTTTAGTGTTGTTAAATAGGCATATTGTCGTTAGTTGTCGATTTAAGTTATAAATAAATTATTATTTTAATAGAAGTGTTGTTGATAAATAAGTTGTAAGGAGTTTGTATTATTCGATATAATATTATTTATAATAAATATTTAAATAAATAAATAATTATAGCCATGCTTGTAAATTGTGTTTCACAACTGGATTAATAAAATAAATTATGGGATAGTACAAAAATATGGATAGTTGAAATAGTACTATTCTATTAATGAAAATATTTTGGGGTCGGTTATAAAGAAAATAATAATAAAATAAAGTACCTAATAATTGGGAATCATTAAATTAAATTAAAAAAAATATACATATTCTTAAAAAGAAGTTTCTGGGAATCTTGTGAAAAGCCCTAGGAGAAGAGAGAGAGACTGAGTTACAAAAAGAGTTGTCGGTGCATCAAGGGTCACATCACAGGGGTAAGGAAAGAAGCAGCTGGGGACTGCAACAATTGGAGCGGGTTCGTCACGGTGGTTGCGAAATCAGGTTCCGTCGATTGCCTTATCTCTGAACTTCCTTTCAATCTGCAAATGTGTTTATAGTTTGTTTGATTCCGCATAGTTCGGCAGTCTGTCCTTTCTGTGTGTGAACAGCAACCTCTCTTAGGGTTTAAACATTTCATTTCTGCCCAAGGATTCTGTAAGTCGCCTTGTATCCACTTGATTTCCCTGGTTGTGTACCTTTTTAATCTGCCCTCACATCTGCAAATGAAGCTCCTTCGTTCGAATAGACCTGGTTAGGGTTTTTGGGTCTGAGAATCCTCTTGTTCCTGTTGGCCTTATTTACCCGCCTACTGATCACATGAATCGCTGCAAGTTGCAATGCTAGGACGTAACCGGAATCGCACTGTTATTGCCTTATTGTTATTTGACTTGGCTGAAAATCTCTGAAACCTTGCTGTCACGCCACTCCATGCATATCGTTTTGCTGAGGTTGTTTTTATAGGGTAGTTTGCTGTCAGAATATCAAGCGTGGTGATCAAAAAACCGGAAGCCTTGATAAACCGTCTTTCATCTAGGGTCATGAAATGATACCTTATGTTTACGGCCTTGTGTGTTTGGCATCATTCCGTCTGTGGACCGCTGATGATAGGTAGTCCGCTGCTGGATGTCACTCGGCTGTAATGAAAGACCGATCCCTTTTTATTCTCTTAGCCATTTGCTTAAGATCATACCATGTCCCAGTGACTATCCCATTCCATAGCAGGTTGATCGAATCCCTTTCATTTTCGAATTGGGAAGTTCTCCGTCTAATGCTGCACTCGTCCTAGGTAGATTGCTAGTCGTATGGGGCTAGGCGTGTATCTGCCAGGGGCAGAAAACTGTTCGTTGCTGTTTCCTTGGTCTATGAGGGCGTATTCCTTCAACCTCTAGTGGGCGCAGGTGTTAGTTTAGGTGTTATTTCTAATGGCACGTCACTGCTAGTGTCTGGAACAGCGTTGCAACCTCTTCCTGATCAGAAATTTGCCTGTGGTCGATGGACCCAAGAGATTTTGCCCTTGCTGTTGCGTTCTGCCTTGCTGTTATTCGCATATTCTAAGTGTTATGCTTTGTTCATTGCTTAACTTACTCCATAGCTGGAGTTATCGAGCCACGGTGGGCGTGACATGTAATGGTGTAGCATTTCTTATTATTGAAAGTGCACACCCTAATTTGCAATAGAGGCGGCTCACAAGACTTCTGCTAGGTGGATTATGAATCATTGTTACTGTCCGTCTCCCAGTGGAAGTTATGCAAACTGTTGGTTTGTCGCCTTCTAAGGCCGAGAGGATGAGTTATAAGCTGCCTCGTAAGGAAAAATATATTGGCGTGGTATGTTTGACGCTTGCCCATATCTTCTCCGCTGCCAATGATGTCTGTTATGCTTCAGGGAGGTCGCTGTTGGCTGACAGGTATTCTTTCGTGGTAAGAAGATAGTGTTTAGGTAGTCAATCAGGTTGGTGACATTATTAGATCATCAATGCTATTGGATGTTCATGAAACATACACAATAATTCCTTCAACCTGATAAGACGGGTCTCTTCACTCGCTTGAATGAAGATAGAATCCCATATCACTCGCGTTTCTGCCTTGTTATCATCCGTCTATCTCAAGGGATTACGCCCATACAACCTGCACAAGTTCATTGCTCAACCGTGAGTTAACACCTCGTCTGTGATTTTTTCTGAGAACCTATAGTAACGGATATTGGCAGGTTATCGCTAAATTGTAATTATTAGGGCGCCAAATGGAGCTGGTTATTCTGGCAGTTTCGCTGCCAGTTGTGTCTTGTCTACCGCCTTGGGTGAAAGTGACAGAAGCTGTTTTAACATATCCTTCCTGGAGGTCTTCGTCACTCAGCAAATGATGGCGAGATGTTTCCCTTGACTAGTTTTCATTGTAGCTTGGATTGCCATGACTTTGCTGGCCCACAACAGTTGTTTACCTTTGAGCTGGGCGAATTTTATCAACCGCAGAAGATGAAAGTGGCTGAGCTGTGCTCCAATTGTCAATTGCACCCACATCGTCGGGCTGGGATAATAAGAATTTACGTTTCCTGTTAAATGTTAGCGTTTAAATTCTAAATTTTAGTCAATTGATTGGGCAGATCGTTCCAGTATGACTGGGCGCTCTTCTGAAAGTAAAATTCATAACATAGAACGCTGCTTTGACAGCTACCTTGTTTTGCATATATTCTGCAATCCTTTCTACTTCGTATAGATCATTGTCTCTGTCAGTAGCTGCACCTTACTCGAGAAGTTTAATCCCTTTTTATCAACCAAAACCAGCGACTCTGACATTTCATTGGAACTTACCGTATATGTATACACCTGGCTGGTAACTTGCAATCTATTTATCTTCTGATACAGCTGAGAGGTTCCTCTCTGTCCTTGCACCTTCGCCTTAACTTACAGAATGTAACACAGTCCACCTAGCTGGCATAGGCTTAACAGATATTTCATTGGTAGAATTGGCGCCTTTCTGAAGGGCAGTGCAGCGAGAAAGTTCAACTGAGTACCTACAGAAATTAACTGTCGAATCTTACAGAATGAATCAGCGGCAATAGTAACCAGAACGCCATGAAGATAAACATAACGGCATATGTATGACAATTCTGATCTTCTGTTTGGACAGACGTAAATCATTTCGTTTTAGCATTTCTGAGTCACCATTACGGCGAAACCATGTCATAAAACCATTACACCGTCTTTGACGATTTTTCCTAGATATGAACGTCATGCAGTAATATGGTGTTATTGTTCATTTCACTACTCGATAGGTTAAGGTCAATTGGACAAGATTAAAGGAAGTATATGAGATCATATCATTTGAAAGTGTCGAACGGTAAGCAGAAATTAAGTGGTTCTTATGTTAATTGTTATAATGATTTAGTTAATCAATTTATTTATCGTTAGAAGCAAAATAAAGATTAGTTAGAGATTTTGATGCAAGTGTTATAATATCATGTTGATCTTATTTCAGAAGTTGTTTGCATTAAACTGAGAATGAGCTGTAGTATTTTACCTCCTGAATCTGAATTGTGTTGATTTGTATGAGTGTTGTAATGAGTCGTATCGAGGTTGTCAAACTCGTATCCCAGAGGCTAAGTTGTCGTTGTTAAGTATTGGCAACTTGTGTATTGCTGTTTTATGATTGTGATGTAATAGCGTTCATATGTATCAAACAAAGTGTGTAGTATAATGAGGTACTGTCACGGTTGAATGTTGTGTCTTGTAAAGTAATAATCTCGGGATGAGATATCAATCCTCTTGTGACCTTATTGTACTGTTTTGTCGTAAGGAGAGACCTGAAATCTGTAAAAGAATAAAGTTATGTAATGTTAAAAGTATTGGATCACAATTGATGTTATGATTCTATTTTGATGCAAGAGGGTTAATGCCTTGCAGTGTTCATTTACGTGTATGGTTATAAGTCTTGCATGATGTTTTAAGGTTTACTAGGTGTTAGGAAGGAGAGTGGCTTTCAACGTGGGGCCGGCGCCCAAAGTGGCAGTCAGGATAACCCGTTGGAAGTAGATTAATCAAGTGATAACCTAAAAATTAACTAGGGGGTTAAGGGTAGATCTCACATTAATAAGATTAATGGATTCCTCTCCCATGGCCTGTAGTGCTTGTTTAGACTAAGGATGGGTAGAGAAGGCCTGGTCGGCATCATTGACTTCCTTGTCCTCATGAAAGGAAGGTCGATTCCGCATGTGTCACCCTATGGGGCCGGCGCCTAGTGAGAGGCTGTCAGGATAACCCATGTTAGGACCATGCGATGACACTCTCCCTACTACAACCTAGCATCCCTTGTTTGGTCTCTCCTCGTTTGCCTTGTGTCGCCTCTGGAAATGAAGTGAAAGTTAAGTTAAGTTATGTTGTGTTGTATTGTTATAGCCATGTGTGGTATTGGCATTGGTCGTCCTTTGTTCTTGTCTGTCTTTCGTCTACCTGACTGTCAGTGTTTGGGACCTCATGTTAACTCCTAGCTCGGGGGGTGGACCTTAGGGTTCCACATGGTCGGGTGGAAGAGCTATTTTATCCATTGGTACTCTTGTCAGGATCTTATGCAGAAAAGGATTTGTTTCAGTTGTATTTGTTTCAACGATGATGATGCAAGTGTACAACCTTGTACCAGATTTATGTAACAGAATATTCTTTATGTATGTGACTTTAGACGTAGACTAAAAGTGGCATTGTAATGATTTTTTGATGTACTTATGTAAAAGCATTTCAGTTATGTATCTTATCATGCTGATTCCGTTATCTGATGTTGGCAATGAATGTGAATGAGTTATTTATTGAAAAAGAATTTGGATCAATTACTGATGTATGTTAATTTATGTTAGTTGATTGGTTAAGTGATGCAGCCTTGGTCCCTTAGAGAATATGTTGTAATTAGTTGTGTAACTTACTTAATCAGTTTTAAAAAAAAAAAAATTTCCTGTTTTATATTGCATACATGTGTATTCTTTAAGGCGTTCAAGGCGGGCGTTACATTGCATCACCTAAAAATAATGTTGATTTAAAATTTATGTCTTTGTTTTCACTTCTTTTCAAGATTTGTGTTTTTGGATACCCATTTTCTTGAATAATGATTCAAAACCTTCAAAGTTTCCAATGGGCAAAGAATACCAAAACTTACTATTTTTAGTAAGTCTTATCGGAGAAGTGGTTTAGCTTGAAATTTTCCCCAAAGCTTCGAAATAGTAAAATAAGCATTCTTGGTAGATTTCAACTCAAGATCATGTCAAGATTTCAAGATATTAAATTTTCAAGTTTTTGAGGATTCATCCTCTAATTGTATTTCATGATAATGGGTTATTAAGTGTGATCAGAAACATTTGTCTTGAAATTTTACCATTAGTTTCATCCTTGTGCTTTATTTCATGACAATTGATGATTAAGCATGATCAGAAACATTAGTTTGAAAATTTTATGCTCCGTTTCATCTAGATGCTTTATTTCATGATAATGGATCATTCAATGTGATCGAAAACATTTGTTTTAAAATTTTATGTTCAATTTCATCTAGATGCTTTATTTCATGATATTGGATCATTTAGTGTGATCAGAAACATTTATTTTAAAATTTTACACTTAGTTTCATTTAGATTCTTAGTTTCATCTTGGTGTAGGAGCATCCAGAGGTGTAAAGGTGATCTTGCATCACCCAAAAACAATGTTGATTCAAAATTGATGTCTTTGTCTTCACTTCTTTTTAAGATTTATTTTTTTGGATATCTCTAGATGCTGTTGCACCAAATGAAACTAAGCATCAAACTTTAAAACAAATGCTTCTGATCATGTTCAATGATCTATTATCATGAAATAAAGCATCTAGATGAAACTGAGCATAAAATTTTATAACAATTGTTTCCAATCAAGCTAAATGATCCATTATCATGAAATAAAGCATTTAGATGAAACTGAGCATTAAGTCTTAAAACAAATGTTTCTGATCACACACGATGCTTCATTATCATGAAATAAAGCATCTAGGTGCATCTAAGTGTAAAATTTTAAAACAAATGTTTCTGATCACACTCAATGATTCATTATCATAAAATAAAGCATCAAGATTAAACTGAGTGTAAAATTTTAAAATAAATTTTTCTGATCACACTGAATGATCCAATATCATGAAATAAAGCATCTAGATGAAACTAAGTGTAAAATTTTAAAACAAATGTTTTTGATCACATTGAATGATCCATTATCATGAAATAAAGCATCTAGATGAAATAGAGCATAAAATTTTCAAACAAATGTTTCTGATCATGCTCAATCATCAATTGTCATGAAATAAAGTATATGGACGAAACCGATCATAAAATTTTAAGACAAATGTTTCTGATCACACTCAATGATCCATTATCATGAAATACAATCAGAAGACGAATCCTCACAAACTCAAAACTTTAATATCATGAAACCCAGATGAGATCTTGAGCTGAAATCTACCAAGAATGTTTGTTTTACTATTCTGAAGCTTTGGGAAAAATTTTGGGCTCAACCGCTTCTCTGATAAGACTTACTAAAAATAGTAAGTTCTGGTATTCTTAGCTCGTTGGAAGCTTTGAAGGTTTTGAATCATTATTCAAGAAAATGGGTATCCAAAAACACAAATCTTGAAAAGAAGTGAAAACAAAGACATCAGTTTTGAATCAACATTATTTTTGGGTGGTGCAAGATTGCCCTTACACCTCTCAATGGTCCTGCACCAAGATGAAACTAAGCGTCAAATTTTAAAAGAAATATTTTTTATTATGCTCAATGATCTATTATCACAAAGTAAATAATCTAGATGAAAATGAGCATAAAATTTTATAACAATTGCTTCCAATCATGCTAAATGATCCATTATCATGAAATAAAGCATTTAGATGAAACTAAGCATAAAATCTTAAAACAAATATTTCTTATCACCCACAATGTTTCATTAGCATGAAATAAAGCATCTAGGTGCATCTAAGCGTAAATTTTTTAAAACAAATGTTTCTAATCACACACAATGATTCATTATCATGAAATAAAGCATCTAGATGAAGTTGAGTGTAAAATTTTAAAACAAATGTTTCTAATCACACTAAATGATCTAATATCATGAAATAAAGCATCTAGATGAAGCTGAGCGTAAAATTTTAAAATAGATGTTTCTGATCACGTTGAATGATCCATTATCATGAAATAAAGCATCTGGATGAAACTGAGCGTAAAATTTTTAAATGAATGTTTCCAATCATGCCCAATCATCAATTGTCATGAAATAGAAACATATGGATGAAACTGATCACACACAATGTAATATCTTGTAATATCTTGAAATAAAAACAATTGTAATATCTTGAAATACCCATTTGCATAAAATCTTAAAACAAATGTTTCCGATCACACACAATGTTTCATTATCATGAAATAAAGCATCTAGGTGCATCAAAACATAAAATTTTAAAATAAATGTTTCTGATCACACGCAATGATTCGTTATCAAGAAATAAAGCATATAGACGAAACTGAGTGTAAAATTTTAAAATAAATATTTCTGATCACACTAAATGATCTAATATCATGAAATAAAGCATCTAGATGAAACTAAGTGTAAAATTATAAAACAAATGTTTCTGATGACATTGAATGATCCATTATCATGAAATAAAGAATCCAGACGAAACTGAGCATAAAATTTTCAAACGAATGTTTCCGATCACGCTCAATCATAAATTGTCATGAAATAAAGTATATGGATGAAACTGATCGTAAAATTTCAAGACAAATGTTTCCGATCACACTCAATGATCCATTATCATGAAATACAATCAGAGGATAAATCCTCACAAACTTGAAACTTTAATATCTTGAAATCTAGACGCGATCTTGAGCTAAAATCTACCACAAATGCTTATTTTACTATTCTGAAGCTTTGGGGAAAATTTTGGGCTCAACCACTTCTCTGATAAGACTTACTAAAAATAGTAAGTTCTGGTATTCTTAGCCTGTTGGAAACTTTGAAGGTTCTGAATCATTATTCAACCAAATGGGTATCAAAAAACACAAATCTTGAAAAGAAGTGAAAACAAAGACATCAATTTTGAATCAACATTGTTTTTGGGTGATGCAAGATTGCCCTTACACCTCTGGATGCTCCTGCACCAAGATGAAACTAAGTGTCAAATTTTAAATCAAATGTTTCCTATCATGCTCAATGATCTATTATCATGAAATAAAGCATCCAAATGAAACTGGGCATAAAATTTTATAATATTTTTTTCCAATCATGTTGAATGATCCATTATCATAAAATAAAGCATCTAGATGAAACTGATTGTAAAATTTCAAAACAAATGTTTCCGATCACACTCAGTAATGCATTATCTTGAAATACAATCAGAAGATGAATCTTCATAAACTTGAAACTTTAATATCTTGAAATCCAGACGTGATCTTGAGCTGAACTCTACCAAGAATGCTTATTTTACTATTCCGAAGCTTTACAAAAAATTTCAGGCTCAACCCCTTCTCTGATAAGACTTACTAAAAATAGTAAGTTCTAGTATTCTTACCCTATTGGAAACTTTGAAGGTTTTGAATCATTATTCATGCAAATGGGTATCCAAAAACACAAATCTTGAAAATAATTGAAAACAAAGACATGAATTTTGAAATAACATTGTTTTTGGGTGATGCAAGATTGCCCTTACACCTCTGGATGCTCCTGTACCAAGATGAAACTAAGCATCAAATTTTTTAAAAATTCTTTCGATCATGCTCAATGATATATATATAACGGTATATATTTTCAAAGGTTCATTGTCAACAGTTAAAAGTTTCATCATATCATTGTCAATGGTTAAGGGTTTCATTATATCAGGGTTTTGAATGTTTTGAATCCTACAACTTTGTCTCCTTACTAACTTTACAGTCAGATTCTTCCCAATTTTGATTGAATACTATTTATTAATTATTGTTATAATAAATATTTACAATTGTTTTCCTATGTTCTAATATAATATATTAAGGGTTTCATTTTACATAATCTATCCAGGGTTTATATTAAAAGCTTCTACATATATTTGGATTAGACTGTTAATGTACTATATATATACATGTCTATCTATATACATATATATACATTTCTGTATACATATCTATACATATATGTATATATATTTAGATATCTGTATACATATCTATATACATATCTGTATACATATCTAGAACATATCTAGATATCTGTATATATATCTATATACATAACTGTATATCTATAGACATATGTAGATCTATAGACATATGTATATTGATAGGCATGTGTGTGTGTGTGTCTGTGTGCATCTTTGTGTGTATGCATATGTATATTTATAGACATATGCAACCTAGCAATTGTTAACATTTCAGACTGGTACTTAATATTTCAGCATTCAAACTCAACAATCAAATTCAATTCTGCTTATCATATCATCGAATACAATAGCTTCTATGCATTTAATCAAATTCAAACTCAACAACCAAATTCAAAGTATTCCTTTTTCAAATTTGGATCCATTATAAGAGGAATATTATGCAGCGTAGAGATTATTTTTAGCATAAATTTCATGAAGGAGCACTACAAACCTTGTCTGGTACTTAACATTTAAGAATTTTACAATTGCATATGTCTATATTGAATTTTAGTCCAATTTGTTTGAACTAAACTTTGCACCTTCATTTAATTGATTAAATCATGTCAGTCAATGTACTGTATATACGTATATGTATACATGTATAGCTATATATATGTACATATGTATATCTATCAGTACATATTTGTATATATATGTATATATATACACATGTATATCTATATACATATGTATATCTATAGACATATGCAGTGTAGAAAATGTTAAAATTTCAATTTGGTACTTCACATTTCAACATTTTACAATTATAGAAATACATCTCCAATTCAAAGTCTGTAGGGAATTTTAGTCCAATTTGTTTCCTGAACTTTGCTACATATTTTCAAGTTGTTTTCTACAAAATGATGAAACTCTCAAACATTTATAATGCACCCTAAAAAATGAATACATATGCCATAATATATATATATGTGTGTGTGTGTGTGTGTGTGTGTGTGTGTGTGCATAAATTATAAAAATTTGAACATGTTATGTTTTCCATTCGTGCCACCACATTCACCTTATCATGGATAAACAAAAGCAAAGGTGTTGGTTTAATTTGCAAATATGTTATTTAACGCATCAAAGGGGTGTCAGCAGGTTTAGGAAAGGGGTGGGTAAGTTCCAAGGCTCCACCAACTTGATTTATGGTGGGATGTTAATAAATGTATTTTAAACCTACTCTAACTACAAAAAGAATCAACTGTGTTACTTTTTATTGGAGTGGATATAGATGATATATACATATATATGGATACATGTATACTTTTATTATGTATACATATATGTATATGTTTCACTATATATATCTGCAATATATAGTTGTATCATTGCACTACTTGAATCTATTTGGATGATTTGTTGTTTGTTCATTACTACCCAGATGATTACCCGGCATATAATTTCTATGATTGCAGGCATGTGAGTAGAGCACCTTGCATTGCGAGCACTCCATGAAGGTAAAGTCTTATAAGACTTTACTTACATCACTGGTTGATGAATTGTACTATGCATTTGTGTTTGTTAACACACCACTGCTCATGGAATATTTTTCTCTTATACAATATTATATAGTCTTCTTTTGCAATTGCTTGTAATTATTTCAATTAAAATGTATGAATGTACTTTATATTTTCTTTTGCAAATGTATGAGATTATTTGGATGATTTGATGTTTGTTCATTGCTACCTAGATGACTACCCGGCTTTTTCATTTCTATGATTGTAGGAATGTGAGAGATTTGTAGAGCACCTTGCATTGTGAGCACTCCATGAAGATAATGTCTTATAAGACTTTACTTAAAACACTGGTTGACGAATTTTACTATGCAATTGTGTTTGTTAACACACCAATATTCATGAAATATTTTGCTCTAATGGCTCTGATGGAATATTTTTCTCTCATGCAATATTATATAGTCTTTGATGTAGGAGCATCTAGTGGTGTAAGGGTAATCTTGCATCACCCAAAAATAAGTTAATTCAAAATCATTGTAGTTGTTTTCATTTCTTTCCATAATTAGTGTCTCTAGTTCCATAATCTCCTAAATAATGATGTAGGACTTTCAGTTTTTTCCAAACTGCCAGTTTTGGAAAGTTTAACTACCATTTTAGGAAAGTTTACATTTGGGTATGGATTAAAGCAAAAAGTTATAGAAAGCTTCATAACTGAAATATAAGACCTTTGGCGAAGGAATCAAGCAAAGATCATTTATGAGTTGAAAGTTATTGAAGTTTTTGTTTTCCAAAAAGCCCCTAAAATTTTTTGAAATGAGATATGAGGCACTAAAATATCCCATAACATCCTAAAAAGTTGACAAAAATCTATTTACATATTTTTAGAGTGATAGTTCACATCGTGAGCTTTCTAGCACTTAAAACGATTCATTAATCAGACACCCAGATCAAAAGTTATGCTTCCCAGAAGTTGACCTACTTTTGGAGGGAGTTGTAATTTTTGAAATTTAGTTGGAGGCCGCCAAAAAGTGCTATTTATGACTATTTTAGGAACCCTAGGTAGTATTAGAGTTAAGGGGGAAAGTGTAGAGTCAAGAATAGGTGGGAAAATAGAAACCCTAGTTGATTTGGGGTTTATAGAAGGTAGATGATTCCAGAATCTGGAGATAGGAAGTCGTAATGTGATGCACCCTGTAGAGGATTGATCCTCTGATTGTATTTGAGCTTCTGTAATGTAATGTTTTGCCCATATCAATAAAGATCATTCTATTTTCTATGTGCAATTTCTATTGTGTGTTTTTTTATTTACCCCCTTCATCAAGTGGTATCAAAGCAAGGGTTCCTGAGTGTGTAGACAGATCGCTGACCATGAGGCAGTTTGCACCAGGACCTAAGCTTGTGGGTTTGCTACGGAGATCAAGATGCCTCCATGAAGAAATTGTATTGGGAGGAATTATTTGATGGAAGATGGTTTTAGATCCCTATAGAGACAAATCAATGCATTGCAAGAGGAGCTGCGAACAAGGTTTGAGTCAAGAACAAGAGAAGAAAGCGAAGATGAAGCTGAAGAAGAGCTATCTAAGGAAGAACAAGAAGCTGCAAGAGATCCTGTAGAAGTTAGGTTGTTGAGGGCCATTTCTAAGATTAGAAAGAGGCCCAGGATCAAAGTTTCAACATATTCTAGAGATTTGAATCCAGAACAGATTATTGATTGGATCAATGACATGGAGGAGTATTTCAAGTATGAAGACGTGGAGGACCCAGATCGGGTCAAGTTTGTAAAAACAAAGTTGAAGGGCCATGCAAATATTTTGTGGAAGGAGGTTTAGTTAGAGAGGAATAGAAGAGGAAAAGGAAAGATCACCAGATGGGATTGGATGGTGGAAAAACTGAAGAAGTAGTTCATTCCTCTAGACTATGAGATGGAGTTGTTGAAGAAGATGCAAGGACTGAAGCAAGGCAACAAGTCTATTAAGGAGTATATAGAAGAGTTTTATAAGATTACTATCAGAACTGATCATACAGAGGCCAACAAGGAGAAGGTAGCCCGTTACATTAATGGGTTGAGGCCAAGTATTCAAGAAGAGCTGAGCCTAGTCAGAATGACCACCATAGAAGATGCATACCAGTTTTCCCTGAAGGTGGAGGAGAAGATGAATAAAAGATTTGACAACAAGCAAAGGGGAAGAGGTCAAGGTGGAAGGACTGGTGGAAGACCCTATGGGGGCCAAAATGAAGATTCAAAGAAAAGTGAAGTTGGCACTACTCGAAATCAGAGAGGAGATAATACCTACCACCCTCATGACTAGAACAATGGTGAGCAAAGAGGAAGAGGAAGAGGCAAACCTGGGCAAGGACCTGGAAGAGGAGGTTTTAGAGGAACCTATTTCCAATGTGGAGAAGAAGGACATCGAGCATACGAGTTTCCACAACATCAAGAAAGGACAAATAGAAGACCTGAAGGTAATGCACGAATTGCACATGTCGATGAAGATGCGCAATTTGAGTGCTCTGAAGATGTTGAAAGGGGAGAAAACCTAGTTGTCAAAAGAACCTTGTTGAATGAGGAGAAAGAACCCAATTAGAGGAAGAGTTTATTCCGCACAAGGTGCAAATGTGAAGGTAAATGTTGTGATATTATTATTGACAGTGGAAGCACTGATAATCTTGTTTAAGAGGAGATGGTTGACAAGTTAAAGTTGATAAGAAGAAAGCATCCGCATCCATATCAGATTGCATGGTTGCAGAAGGACCATAGAACTTTGGTCAATGAGCAGTGTTTAGTGAAGTTCAAGATTGGTGACTACCATGATGAGGTGTTGTGTGACATCATACTAATGGATGCATGTCATATGCTATTGGGGAGGTCATGGCAGTATGATAGGAGCACTATCTATGATGGCCGTGCAAACACATATTCCCTAACAAAGGATGGAGTTCGTCACAAGTTGAAGCCCTTGAAGGAGGTGGAAGAAAAGGTATGTAGTACTACTAGAATTTGCTTGGTAGATGGTAGAAAATTTTTAGAGGGTATGAAGCATGAGTATCATTGCTTTGCATTGATTCCTAAGATTAGTCAAGAGAAATGTGAAGATGTACCAGCAGAAGTCTTAGAAATGTTGGAAGAATTTCAAGATATTGTCTCTGATAATGTACCAGAAGGTTTACCACTAGTGAGGAAGATAAGTCATCAAATGGATTTGATAGCAAGAGCTAGTTTGTCAAATAAGGCAGCCCATAGAATGACTCCAATAGAAAGTGAAGAGTTGAACAGACAAGTTCAGGAGTTGTTGAGGAAGGGATTGATAAGAGAGAGCATGAGTCCATGTGCGGTACCTCCAATACTAGCACCAAAGAAAGATGGAGAGTGGAGAATGTGTATAGATTCTCGAGCCATAAACAAGAACATGATCAAGTATAGGTTTCCATTGCCAAGAATGGATGACATAATGGATTGTTTGAGTGGAGCCAAGTACTTCATGAAGATTGACCTAAAGAGTGGGTTTCACTAGATCAAATCAGAGAAGGAGATGAATGGAAGACAACCTTCAAGCAAAGGAGGGTTTGTATGAGTGGTTAGTCATGCCATTTGGGCTAACCAACGCACAGAGCACATTCATGCGGCTCATGAACAAGGTACTGAAAGAATTTTTGGGAAGTTTTGTTATTGTTTATTTAGATGATATTTTGATTTTTAGTAAGACTTGGGATGAGCATATGATGCATATCAAAAGAGTTTTGGAGACGCTGAGGGAGGAGAAGTTGTTGATCAATCTAAAAAAATTTAGTTTTGCAAAGAGGGAGTTGGTATACCTGGGATTTGTTGTCTCAAAGGAAGGTCTTAAGATGGACCCAGAAAAGGTGAGATCTATCCTTGAATGGCCTACACCAAAGAGTTCCACAGAGGTATAATCTTTTCATGGTTTGGCAAGCTTTTACAGAAAGTCTATCAGGAATTTTAGTAGTATTTGTACACCCCTAATGGAGACAATAAGAGGGGATAGAAAAGAGTTTATTAGATGGACTAAAGGAGTAGACAAAAGCTTTGATACATTGAAGCAAAAAGTCACCAAGCAACCTATTTTGGCACTTCTAGATTTCAATAAGGTATTTTAGGTAGATTGTGATGCTAGTGGTAGTGCTATAGGAGTTGTTTTGAGTCAAGAAGGTAAGCCCATTACCTATATTTAGTGAGAATCTTAATGATGCGAAGAGAAAGAATTTTTGTTTATGATCAGGAATTTTATGCAATAGTTTAGGCTTTGAAGAAATGGAGAGGAGTTTGTTTTATACACTGATCATCAGGGTTTACAATATCTTAATAGTCAAGGAAAGTTGAACTAGAGGCACTTAAAATGGGTTGAGTTTTTGCAGAGGTATACTTTTGTTTTGAACCACAAGAGTGGGAAGTCCAACAAAGTTGCAGATGCCTTGAACAGAAGGCAAAATTTGTTTACAAAAATGAATATAGGGTTGTTGGTTTCGATGAGCTCAAAAGTTTGTATCCTGAAGATCCATATTTTGTAGAGGCCTGGAAAGCTTGTTTGGAACCTGTTACTTTGGACAAGACAAAATGGTTGGATTTCATAATCCAAGATGGCATGTTGTTTAGAGGAAGTCAGTTGTGCATTCCAAGGAGTTCCATGCGAGAAAACCTGATTAAGGAGAAGCATAGTGGGGGATTGGCTGGAGACTTTGGTCGAGATAAGATCATTGTTATTGTTGGTGAAAATTATTATTGGCCATAGTTGTAGCAGGACATGAGGAAATTTATGCAGAGTTATAGAGTATGTCAAATGGTGAAAGGAGCAAGTCAGAATATAGGTCTATATCAGCCACTACCTGTACCAGAGAAGCCATGGGATGATATTAGTATGGATTTTGTTCTTGGTTTACCAAGGACATAGAGAGGGCATGATTCCATTTTGTGGTGGTGGATAGATTCTCAAAGATGGTACATTTCATTCCTTGCAAGAAGACCAATGATTCTGTTCATATTACTGAATTATTTTTCAAAGAGGTGATGAGATTATACAGTCTACCAAAGAGCATAGTTTCAGATCAAGATACCAAGTTTGGTGGTTATTTCTAGAGGACATTGTGGAAGAAGTTAAAAATAGATTTGAAGTTCAGTTTTGCACACCATCCACATAATGATGGATAGACAGAAATGGTCAATAGGAGTTTGGTTAACTTGCTACGATGCTTAGTAGCTGATAATCCCAAGGGATGGGATTTGATTTTACCACAGGTGGAATTTGTTTACAATAATTTTGTCAATAGGAGTACTGGTAAATCACCATTCTAGATTGTATATGGCAATAGTCCAAGAAATGCTTTAGAGTTAAGGAAGCTAGACAAAGGAGAAAAGACAAGTGCCAAGGATGAAGACTTTGCAAAACACCTGAAGAATTTGCATGAAGAAGTGAGAAAGCACATTAATAAGATGAATATTCAGTACAAGGCTAAGGCAGATTAGAAGAGGAGATATAAGGAGTTCTAGGTAGGAGATGAAGTCATGGTTCACATGAGAAAAGAAAGGTTCCCAATTGGAACATACAATAAGTTGAAAATAAAGAAATTTGGACCGTGTAGAATATTGAAGAAGCATGATTCAGGAAATACATATGAGGTAGAGCTGTCGAGTGGGATTAATATTTCCCTTGTGTTTAACATTATTGATTTAACAGAATATCATGAAGGTGGCACAAAGGATGGACTGGCACAAGAACAATGGAGTATTTCAGCATCTACTTCAATAGAGGAGATAGAAGAGATCTTGGATAGCCATGTGTGAAGAATTACTCGGAATAGGCAATATGAAGAATATCTAGTGAAATGGAAAGGAAGGCATGTTGAAGATTCTTCTTGGTTGTCTAAGGCAGAGGTTGACCATTTAGGTTTTCCTCACACAAACACCTAAGATGTGATAGGGTAACTTCTCAAATTACCCTGAGTGTCTGATGCAAGAGCATCCAGTGGTGTAAGGAAAATCTTTCATCACCCAAAAAGAAGTTAATTCAAAATCATTGTAGTTGTTTTCATTTCTTTCCATAATTAGTGTTTCTAGTTCCATAATCTCCTAAATAATGATGTAGGCCTTTCAGTTATTTCCAAACTGCTAAAAATAGCAAACTGCCAGTTTTGGAAAGTTTAACTACCATTTTAGGAAAGTTTGCATTTGGGCACAGATTGAAGAAAAAAGTTACAAAGAGATACATAACTGAAATATAAGGCCTTTGGTGAAGGAATTAGGCAAATATCATTTATGAGCTAAAAGATATTAAAGTTTTTGTTTTCTAGAAAGCCCCTAAAAATTTTTGAAACAAGATATGAGACATTAAAACATCCCATAACATCCCAAAAAGTTGATGGAAATCCATTTACACATTTCTGGTGTGATAGTTCATGTCACGAGCTTTCCAACACTTAAAATGGTTCATCAATCAGACACCCTGATCAAAAGTTATGCTTCACATAAATTGACCTACTTTTGGAGGGAGTTGTAAATTTTGAAATTTAGCTGGAGGCCACCAAAAAGTGCTATTTATGATTATTTTGGGAATAGTGGGAAGTAGTAGAGTTAAGGGTGAAAGTGTAGAGTCAAGAATAGGTGGGAAAATAGAAACCCTAGCTGATTTGGGGTTTACAGAAGGTAGATGATTCCAGAGTCTGGAGATAGGAAGCTGTAATGTGATGCAGCCTGCAAAGGATTGATCCTGTGATTGTATTTGAGCTTCTGCAATATAATGTTCTACCCATATCAATAAAAGATCATTCTATTTTTTGTGTACAATTTATGTTGTTGTGTGTTTTATGATTTACCCCCTTCATTAGTCTTCTTTTGTAATTATTACATGTGATTTTTTAATCTCTTCGATTAACTAAAAGTGAATGTATACATATGTGAACAAGTAATATAAATTGCACATTGAATTTACCTTTTTCAGTCAATTTAAAGTTTAAATGCCTCAATATCATTTAATGAATTCATGTATATGTGTATTTCAATAGATACAAACTAGGTATATATATGTATGTACATGTGTATATCTATATGTATACATGTATATGTATATGTATATATATATATATATATATATATATATATATATATATATATATACATCTATATATCTATATACATATATCTGTATATACATGTACATAACATATGTGTATATGTAATATATGTATATGTATGTCAATGTGTAATATAAATTGAACAATGATTTTTAGTTCATTCTTATTTAAAAGCAAAAGGAGAATGATGGACAAATGAATATTATGCTCAGATTAATAAATATTTATTATTAATGGATTTAAATGCAAGACGATAATATGAATGTGTAAAGGAACAATGCATTTTCCTTTTGGTCTGATATTAAAATTAAAATGATTAAATGCAGTTTATATTTTCAATCTTATCTGTTTACAATAATCTATATATATATATATATATATGTAATATGTATGTATATATATACAAATGTGTGTGTATATGTATGTATGTATGTATGTATTTAAATATAGATAGATGCACTTACAGTTCAATTTAATGATTTCGGTTATGATTTATGTTCATTACTGCCCCAATTATCATTTATATATTTGTAGGCATACAACCATGGTCAATGCTTTCTACAACACCATCGATTGGGAGAAATCAATTCAGGTAAAGTCTTATAAGACTTTACTCGGGCAATGACCCACTAGGCTTTAGGTTTTTCTTCATAGTGGTTTTAGGTTCTTTTCAATCATTTCCCTTTACTTTACTTTTAATCAATCAATCAATTTACAATACTTTAATTTAGGATTCTTTCAATAGTTTAAATTTTCTTGTTGCTTAAATGGAAATACATTTACTTGGATGCTTTAATGATTTCCATTAAGGTAGAATTATGTGAACAGAATACTAAAACAACATGCTACTACAAGGAAATTATGTAGAGAACTTGTAGTACCATGTTGATTTAACCATTCAAGTCTTAGTTTTTTTCCAAAAATAGTTATAGTCATACAAACATACAAACATAGAAACATGAGATCAACACATAGATATTTCAGAAATAACCATTGAACTCTTACTTTTTTTCCAAAACAATTACAAACATACAAACATGAGATAAACACACAGATATTTTAGAAATAACCATTGAACTCTTGCTTTTTTTTCCAAAACAGTTACAAACATATAAACATGACATCAATCTATTCTTTTTTCACAAAATATTACAAAATAAGATGACAAAATGAGATGTATGCATAGATATTTCACAAATGTCAAGTATCTCCATCCAAAATAAAGCCTTCTTCTTCAATTCTCCATAAATCTAGGAAAAGGAATAGGCTCTTTAGGTTCTGTAGTAACACAATCATTTGTAGTCTAAGTTAAATTGAGTGGCTCAGTTATAGTCTGTAGTGATGTAGCAATTTGGGCAAGCAAAGTCTGATTAGGATTTGCATTTACAAGCAACTCATTTAACCTTCCAGAGCTAGACCCTGCTTGCAGAGTACTTAGAGCTGCAAAGGCTAGGCTCAAGATGGAAAACATGTCCATTAGAATGGGATGTTGTCCTAATAGAGGAGAATTTGGGGTACTTAACGGTCTGTCATTTACTAATTGCTTCCCTTTGTTTTTGCTATCTTCATCCCCTGAGCACTCTTTGCCTACTCACGCTGAATTTCCTTCTCCTATTTTTCCTCTGTCGCTCTTTATTTTTTAACAGTTTTTTCCAATTTTTTCTCTTTATCCTATTGTTGGACTTCTTTTTCAGCTTTCCTCTCCAACATCTGTTCCTTTTTCCTCAACTACAACTCTTCCTAATGAGCTTTCTCCCTCTCATGTTTGTTGAGCATTTCAATATATGCATCAAATGTTAAGATTTGGGACTGCCTACTTAAATGTAGTACCCCAATCCCATTCTTACCACCCCTTGCCTGCACCCTTCAAATCAGGATCTTGAGAAATTGACTAACTGGCTATGGCTCCAACTCACTATCTTGGGTGTAAGGCATATAATCTTCTTCCAAATCACCATTGCATTTTTATTCTTCTGCAATGTCCTTAATTTGTGGATCCCAATTTGATGCAGTAGTGAAGTAGTGTACAATGTCAGCTAGATCATGATCTAGTGGTGAAGGAATTGAAAGGCTGACATCCACCTGACTAAAATTTGTTTCCATCCACATGTTTCTAGCAGCTTCATCCATCCATTCTGGTTGGGTAACTTGAGTTGGCAAACTAAGACCATCCATATTACAAACTGTATCATCAACATTAGGAACTCTATCAGTAGCATTAGAAATTGTATCAGCAGCATTAGAAACAGTATCACCAGCATTAGGAATTGTAACATCAGTATTAGAAACAATTTCAGCAGCATTATGAACTAGCTATAGAATTTTAGCAACATTAGAGAATGTTTGACTTCCTGGAGTTTCAGTGCATTCTTTTTGTACTTTTGTTGGATTCTATTCACTTCCACTTTTATTGCATGTGCGTATGAATTCCTCAACTTGTGCATCTGTATATCTAGCGAATTGCAAGAAGGTTTCAATTGCAATTATCTCGGGATCCTCATCCACTACAAAGGCCTGATTCTCTATTGTAGTGGCCATAGGTTCTTGACTGTCTTCATTTGATACTTGGAAGCCATCACTTGGCCTCATATCTTCTTGAAGTGCAGACCTATTCAATGGCCAAATGCCTATCCTTCTAAACCCACTAATTATATTGCATGGGGTCAAGGCCTGCTTGAATGTCTTGCTAGCAAGATTAGCCAACTCTTCTCTTCTAATTTCTATTTGTGGGTGGCTTTCCATCCATGTAGACCCTTGCTTTTTTAAATAGTTTTTGAATGGCAAAAAAATACTCACATCTAGTGGTTGCAATCTGTCACTTGCATGTGCTGGGAGGGTGATGAGGTTAATCCCTAAATGTCACGCTTCCTCTATGATCTTGAAGGCAACATGGCTGCCATGACCATCAAATATCAAAAGAGCTCTATTGGTTGGTGAAACCCCTCCGGGGATAGATGCAAAAAAATGCTGCAGCCAATTCAGAAATAGTTCTTTTGTCATCCATGCATGCTCTTGAGCTGCCATGCATGCACCCGGATCACATTTTGCTATGTAGTTTTTGAGATGCCTTTTGGATTTAAATAGATAAAAACTAGGTATACTGCAACCTGATGCACTAACACATGCCAAAACAATAATCCACTCCCTACTTTTCGAGATGAGGTGGGGCACACAACAAGATCCCAATTTTTCTATTACCTGCATTCCATAGTTCATGCCAGCTTGTACCCCAGTTTTGTCATAGTTCCATAATCTGTTGGACCCATACTAATGTGTCTTGTAAAGATTTTCCAGATTTTTGTAGAATAAATTTACTATGCTTGGCCTTAGCATAATGGCTCTATTGGTGTCCACACCCTATGTAGTGTGAATAGTTAGATCTGGATGCCTTTTCCTAAATCCCTCCCACCACAACTTCCCTATCATCTCATCTATGAAAGGATTTGGCCTAGACTGAATGACCTCAGCCATAGTAGATTTTCGTTGTGAAATTTCAAGCCCATGGCCTGTGTCAACCATGTCCTTGCACCAGTGAACTATTTATGTCTCCTCCTCATCAGTCAGGATGGTCGATGGCCCCTACATTTGGTGCTCATGATACCTAGCAACTAGGCCCTCAAACTACTAGGAGACACTCTCCACTTCTTTGCAACTACTCTGATTGACATATGTTTATCCTCGACATCATCTATAATACTCTCGATATCATTGTTTGTCCATATACTTTTGTTAAACCTTGAAGAATATGTTTGCACATCAGTAGTTTGAAGGCAATATGTATTGGCTTCCAAATCCTCTGTATGTGCAGAGGGAAATATACATTCCACAACAGCCTAATCTAGTTTTGTGGCATGTGTATCTTCATCCCCAGACACCACATCAAGAAACTTGACCTCCCGAGGTACTTTGATTGTCCTCCTTCCAGAAGTTCTCCTCCCATTTTTACCTCAAGCCATAAGTGTCAATACACCTGCAAGAAATGCAAACATAATCAGTCCCAAAAGTGATTTGTAGAAATAATGACATCCTTAGTACAATGACTGAAAATAGATTGAGGCATCAATATTGCAGTGGCATGGATGGCAAACATAATGTGTTACATTTTGTAATGTTCCATTGTGTTGTTCCATTTTAGACTGTGCATTATCAATGTTTGAGGGTTTCATCATTCTGTGGCTCCAATATATATTCAGTATAGTAACAGACATGATTTAATCAATTCAATGAAGTTTCCCATGTAGCAAACAACTAGAAAAGATGTAGCAAAGTTTAGCAAACAGATTGGACTAAACTTCCCAACAGGTATTTCTAGAATTGTAAAATATTGAAATGTTAAGTACTGGCCTAAAATGTTTCCATTGTCTACGCTGCATATGTCTATAGATATAGATATGTATATCAATATACACGTCTATAGATCTACATATGTCTATAGATATATAGATATGTATATAGATATCTAGATATGTATACAGAAATGTATACATATGTGTACAGATATGTATATAGATATACATATGTCTATAGGTATACATATGTCTATAGATATACATGTATATTTATATAGTACATTAACAGTCTAATCCGAATATATGTAGAAGATTTTTATATAAACCCTGGATATATTATATAAAATGAAACCCTTAATATATTATATTAGAACATAGGAAAATAATTGTAAATATTTATTGTAACAATAATTAATAATTAGTATTCGGTCAAAATTGGGAAGAATCTGACTGTAAAATTATTGAGACAAAGTTGTAGGATTCAAAACATTTAAAACCCTGATATAATGAAACCCTTAACCGTTGACAATGAATATTCAAAAATATATACCCTTATATATATATATATATATATATATATATATATATATATATATATATATATATATATATATATATATATATATATATATATATATATATATAGGGTAAGTGCACAAAGATGAGGGATCAAAATGGGGTCTTAAGTTGCCACTTTTTTCTGAAATCAGGAAACATTGATGTTGGATGAGAAATTGAAGATAGCTACACTCAAAATTTGAAGATGGAACGAAAACAAGAGTTGTAGTGCTCCGAATCTAGTTTTTAAACTACTATTTTTTTCTAGAAATTGTTAAGATTAAGGGGTTCAAAAAGGGGGAGCACACAAATTGGTCCTATTTTTCTCAAAAAACATAACATAGCGTCTGGTGTGCTCCCCCTAAAATGTTAACTTTTTTTTAGTATTTCAATAATCGTTCCAATGAGAAATTAGGTAACACCTGTAGTTTATCCCTAATTTTTTTTGGTAATTTTTTAAGGAATAATTGATTTTTTAGTAATTTTTAAAGTGGACACATCCTAAAAAATAGAAATTTGAGCATACTCCCCCCTAAAATGTTTGAAAACTAATCAAAAATCATTTTTTTTGAATTCATGTATAATGGAGTCTAGTTTCTAAAAATATAACTTATTTCAATTTTTTATGAATGGTTAAAAAAACAAGTTAAAAATACTAGACACTGGTTTTTGACAAAAATTGGACACACTTACAAAAAAATTCAAGATGAAACACTAAACGTACTCAAAATCTAAAAAATATTATATGGTTAGATAGCTAATAGATAGCTTAAGATTATGGTGGATTTTTTTTTAGTTTTCATTAAAAAAAGTGCCATCCTAATGGGGAGCACGCTCCAGATTATCTCTAGATTTTGCTAAAAACTGATAAAAACATGTCAAACAAAGCACATCATAATGCGAGTGCGTTATAACGCGCTAGCGTTATGATGAGTATAACTAGCAATACACATGCCAATTACATATTCTTGAAAGTTTCTAAAGCCTTTTCAACAAATCCATTTTTTGCATATCTTGCAATCATTGCATTCCATTATAGAACATCTCTTTGACGTGTTACATCTTACAATTGACATGCCTTATCTATGCTTCCACACTTTACATACATGTCTACAAGGGTAGATGCACTTCATATCGTCTCTCTCTCTATTTCTCTCCCCTCTCTACGTCCTACCCTTTCTCTATGTCTCTACTTCCCTCTCCTCTCTACCTCCCACATTCTCTCTCACTCTCTTCTTCCCTCCCCTATCTACCTTCTACTGTCTCTCTCACTCTCTACTTCCCTCTCCTATCTACCTCCTACCCTCTTTCTGAGTCTTTGCTTCCCTTTCCTCTCTACATCCTACCTTCTCTCTCAATCTCTTCTCTCCCTCCCTCTCTACCTATTACCATCTCTCTCACTTTCTATTTCCCTCCCCTATCTACCTCCTACCCTCTCTCTTAGTCTCTGCTCCCCTCCCCTGTCTACCTCCTACCCTCTCTCTCTTCTTCCTTGCCCTATCTACCTCCTATGGTCCTCTCCCACTCTCTACTTCCATCCCATCTCTACCTTCTATCTTGTCTCTCACTCTCTACTTCCCTCACCTCCCTACCTCTCCTCCTCATTCTTCCCATCCAAAGAAATTTCATAAATTTTCTTGTTTCCATTTCATTGAATCCCAATTTATATCATCATCCATCTTTACATGTCCTATTTTTCTTACATTTCTATGTTCTTTATCGACAAGGGAGAGCGAGAGGCAGGAAAAGGGAGAGAGGATGGAGATGGAGGGGAGAGAAACCTGGGAGAGATACCTGGTGATAGGGAGAGAGAGAGAGAGAGAGAGAGAGAGAGAGAGAGATAGAGTCCTAGTTTTCTTGTTTTGGAGAGAGAGAGAGGGTGGGTCAGGTTTATGAGTTTAGGATTTCTTAAGTTTAGGGTTTATGGCTTCTTAGGTTTATGGTTTAAGGGTTAGGATTTAGGGGCATTATTTAAGGTTTAGGGGTTTTGGGAGAGAGATAGGTTTAGAGTTTCTCAAGTTAGGGTCATTATTTAGGGTTTATGAGATTAGGGTTGCTTAGACCTTTAGGGGAATTATTTATGGTTTATGAGTTTAGCGTTTCTCAAGTTTAGGGTTTAGGTTTTTGGGTTAGGGTTTAGGGGTTTACGGTTGCTTAGGTTTATGGTTTAGGGGTTAGGGGTTAGGGTTTAGGTGTTAGGGATTTAGGGTTGCTCAAGTTTAGGGTAAATAGGGGTTAGGGTTTAGAGAGAGAGAGAGTGAGGGGATTGATAGATATTGGGAGAGATCTAGGGAGATAGAGGTTTAGAGTTGCTTCCAGGGTTTATGGTTTAGAGGTTTGGGGTTTAGGGTTGCTTAGTTTTAGGATTTAGGGGTTAGGGGTTAGGGTTTAGGGGAATTATTTAGGATAACTTAAGGTTTATGTTTTAGGGGTTACGGGCTAAGATTTATAGGTTTAGGTTAGGGTTTAGAGAGAGAGGACTGATAGGGAGATATAGAGGAGACCGAGGGAAGACATAGGGAGATAGAGGGTGAAGGACATGGCTAGAGACAGGCAGAAAGATTGAGAGGTAGAGGGATGATAGAGACAAGGAGATAGGGTTTAGCGTTGATCAAATTTAGGGTTGATCGGGTTTAGGGTTTAGGGGTTAGGAGTTTAGAGAGGGAGAGATATGGAGATAGAGGGTGAGGGACATAGCTAGAGAGACTGGGAGGTAGAGAGATGATAGAGACAAGGAGATGTGGGTTTAGGGTTGATCAGGTTTAGAGTTTAGGGATTAGGAGTTTAGAGAGAGAGAGATAGGGAGATAGAGGGTGATGGACATAGCCAAAGACATAGGCAGAGAGATTGAGAGGTAGAGAGATGATAGAGACAAGGAGATAAGGGTTTAGGGTTGATCAGGTTTAGGGTTGATTAGGTTTTGGGTTTATGGTTGGTATATATGATATATAGAATGGTGTAAATGACTAGCATATTGGCACTTATGATGTTTTGATGGCTCCTGTGTCTGGTAGAGGGTAGAATGACACCTGTGACTGGCTAGCTATAGAATGATGTTTGTGATTGATAGGTAGGTGCTACTAAGGAGCATATTGGTACATATGATATACAAAATGGTGCAAATGACTAACAGATTGGCACTATGATCTTCTAATGGCTATTGGTGAGGTATTTGTTTGATTTTGATTTTTTTTGGGATAGTTTGAGATGGAGCTTCGATTGATTTGGGATGGAGTTGGGATGAAATGGATTGGTTTAGGGCTAATGAGAGGTGAAAAGGACTAGATTCGGAATGATTTGGGAATGATTAGAATGGTTTTAGGGATGATCTAAAGTGGTTTAGTGTTGATTAGGGAATGATTAGAATGATTTAGGAATAGTTTAGGGATGGTATTTGAGATGAAATCTAGGTTGATTGGAAAATGATTAGGGATGAAGTTAAATTGATTTGGATGTGATTTGGGATGGTGTGAAGTGGTTTAAGGCTGATTAGAAGTGGTTTAGGGATGATTAGAGATGAAATTGAATGGATTAGGGATGTTTTGGGATTGATTAGGAATGAATTTGGTTGGAATGAAAGATTAATGTTTTCATGTTTTCACATTATAGAGATTGGGAGAGATAGGGAGTCAGAGGTTTAGGGTTGCTTCCAAGTTTTATGGTTTAGGGACCTTAGGGGCTTTGGGGTTTAGGGTTTCTCATTTTTAGGGTTTAGGGGTTAGGGGTTAGGGTTTAGGGACATTATTTAGGGTTTAGGGTTTATGGTTTAGGGGTTAGGGGTTAAGGTTTAGAGGTTTAGGTAGAGAGGTGAATAGGGAGATATAGAGGAGATCGAGCCTGGGAGAGATATCTCTGTCTCCTCTATCCCTCTCTCTAACTATACCTACCTTTACTTCCAGGTTTTATGGTTTAGGGACCTTAGGGGTTTAGGGGTTTAGGGTTGTTGGATTTTAGGGTTTAGGATTAGGGGTTAGGGGTATTATTAAGGGTTTAGGGTTTAGGGTTTAGAGGTTTAGGTTTATGGTTTAGGTAGAGGAGAGAATAGGGATCCCTATCTCTCTCTGGACATATGGATCCTTATCTCTTAATCTATCCCTTGGTACCTCTCTCTCCTCCTCTTTATCTCTCTCCCCATCCTTCTACCTCTTGAAATCTCTCTCCCCATGTCTCTAGAATCTCTTGATCTATTTCCCTATCGAGCTATCTATCCTCATAACCCCATCCCTTAATATGCCCCTCTCTACCTCTCTCTCTATATTTCCCTATCTATCTCTCCCTTGCTAGATCTATCTCCCTATATCTCCCCTCTCTCTATATACGTATCTCTATCTTTCTCCCTCTACAGACTCCTTTCTCTATCTTGATCCCCATCTCTCCCTTTCCTCGTCTCTATATCCACCTATCCTCTCTATCTCCATGTCTCTCTCTATCTCTCCATGTTTCTCGATCCCTCTTTATATATAGGATAGATAAATGAAGAGAGAGAGAGAGAGAGACTCTCTCATGTAGATACAAGGTTACCTTTATGTTATCATGCTTCCCATAATGCGCTCGCATTATAATGCGAGCGCATTATTGGAAGCATGGAAAACGGTAAAAAAGCATGTGGGATCCGTGTTTCATACCCCACATGCCTGTTATTCCTACTTTTCATGAGTATATTGGACAAAAAAATGTTTTTCATGTTGGTTGACTAATTAAGAATCATTTTTATATGAATCCACCACCTTTTTTTGTTTTTTCAACGTAGAAGAAGTCATTTTTCATGTTTTTGGAGAAAATTTGATTAGTTAAACTAAAAGTCTCATTTTTCATGTGTGATTTTGTTTCAAAGCTAATTACCATTGATATATAGATTGAATTTGATGATATATGTTTGTTTTTTACAAAAAAATTACTAATCCTATTCTAGAATTATATAGAATTCATAATCAAACTTGAGAAAAATAAGAATTTGAGGATTTTGAAGCCATCTTTTGGAGAATTGGTCAACTACAATATCAAATTCTAAGGTATGTTCAATTTTAATTCACATATATATGTTCTTATGTTCTTATGTTCTTTATGTCTTTAAATATCTTTATGTCTTTATGTTTTTTATGTTCTTTATGTTCTTCTTGACATATATGTGTCTAGGTATATCAATTAGTTCAGTCAAAGAGACTCCAAATTCTTTATGTTTCTACCTTCTTTCTGCCCTTCATGCCTTTATTTCACCTATTTTCAGCTATACAAGAGAAAAACATTATCAAATACTTATTAAAATAATTTTAATGAACAATTGTTTGTCATACTCATATTCAAGTGTATAAATGGATCCAAAATTGATTTTGGAAGACTCTTAATTTTTGCCTTAGGATGACATAAGATGATACAAAGACGGTTACAAGGAGATAAAACACTAAAAAGGAGGTTTTCATGAGTGTAGGATAGTCATGTAAGTCTATATAACAGTCCACTATCATAGTCTATATATAACCCTGTTGCCATGTATGATCCTCCTTGCATTTGAAGGTCATTTTACAATGCTATGAAACTTATAATTTATTACAAAGTGGTCCTTCTTATTGCATCTATGTACAATGAAATTCATTCATTTATACATTGTTTACAATGAATGTGTAAAGCGTTCTCTTCCTACAACTATGCACATGCTATAGCTGAGATAAAGAGTTTGTGCACATTACAACAATGAAAACCATCACTGCCATGCTACAACATGCTACAAGTCATCTATGTTACATGCTACAACATTTATATTACTATGGAACACAAATGTGCATGCTTACAACACCCAAAACATGTCATCACTAGCTCTTACATTCTCTATTTTCCTTGTCCTTTCTTCACCTCCAAGTGGCCATACTTCTCGTACTCACCCATAGTGAGTGAAACATACTACTTGCTTGCTCTACAAGTGAAAAAATTGAACACAACTCAATCCATAGGAAAAACTTGGAGTGCTAATCAAATGCTCCTACAAATGAAAGCAACTCACACTTATCTCCTTTGCAAATCAAGTAAATACTCTATCCAAGTCGATCATTACATACTAACATCATTGAATGTTGATGTAGACTCATGCGAGAGCTGTTCTCTCTTTGAATTTGATGTTTTAGTGTGCTTTTTTTTCCTTTGTGGTTGCTTACTCTTGCGTTTGTCATTTGGGTGAATCTCTAGATGAAGCTTCCAACACTTGTCATAACAATATCCTTCAACCTTGAAATAAGACCAATAGTTGTTCGCTTTGTACATACTCAAATCAACTTGTTTGTTATCTTCTTTGAGTTTGTTTTGGCCTTTCTCTTCCCTTAGTTTTGGAGAGTTACTTCTTTTTCCATCCTTGCTATGGAAAATATGCTCCTTAGTGGTGTTTGTTTTATGCATCATTCTACAATTTACTACTTCATCTTTCTAATTCTTCAAACTTTCCACAGACCCCTAAACTCAGTAAATAGTCCTTATTCAAGTTTCCAAATTCCCAAATCCACACTCACATTCAATTGTGATGATCATTTATGATGTAGACACAAGAAGGAATTCAAAGCATTAATACCATATTTTACAAATCAACTCAACCATAAACCAAAATCTTGCAATGGTCCAACTAGGTCTTAAGGGCATCATAAAGTATTTAGACACCCATTATGGAGTAGAACAACATATCAAAAGATTTCATGCCCTTGTCTTAGGAAAAATGTGAGTTCTATGACTGACCCTCTCTAGAAATAGGCCTAATTTGGTCCAATTAACAAAGCAAGTACCCTAGGATCATTCAATAACCACTCCAAAACCCAAAATAGAAGATCTATATGTCACAAAACTTCAAATTCCACCATTGTTTAGTATAGCCATGCTCATCTAGGGTGCAAACTCGAAAACCCTTCATTTTTTCACAAATAAGGGGGTTTTAATGAAAATCTCATATCCACTCAAACCCAGAACAAACTAACACTTGATTCACCTTTAAATAGGCCTACATATGCTAATGGAACACTTACTTGGCCAGGTTGCATTCAAATTCACAAAGAACCACTATTTAGCCACCCTTTCCACTTGGAAAATGCATGAAAACAGGGTATAACGAGTTATAACAGAAAAATAGGGTATAACTTCTTATTTCTTCCTCCAAGTTCATCCTCCTCTCTTCTATTCAAACTAGATTCAAGTGTATATGTGTGTTCAAATGCATACTCCATGACTTATGTATGTTCAAGTTATCTTGATATGAGGTGTCTTATTCAGAAGTTTGTAAAACCTTGTTATTTATTTTGATTGTGCTATTCATTGTCATTATAAAATTTCTAATGATCATTGTCTTATTCTTCATGCTTGTATAAATCATCATCATGCTAAGGAAACAAGAAAAGACTCTAACACTAGAAGAGCGTGAAGCTGAGAATGAGAGGAAAAGAGAAAGAATGAGGTGAATTTGGGAAAGTAGGAAATTGTCAACCATACAAGAAGATATTCCACCATTACCAATTGAAGATGAACGTGCCATGTCTAACGAAGCTATGAAAGATATGGAATTGATGGCACAAAGGGAACGAATGCAAAACCTCCATGCAATGAGGAAAGTGAATCTCCAAGTTGGAAGCACTCCATCATCCACAGGTCAAGTTGAAGGAACACCATCATTATCTTCTCAAATTGGAGACACTCCATCTTTCATAGGTGAAGTAGAAAGCACATCTACATTTTCTTCTCAAGTTGGTCACATGCCATCATTCACACCTCAAGTTGAAGGTACATATTTTCAACCTTTTCACCTCCAATCAAAGGTACGTCATCTATCCCATCTCAAGTAAATATTAAAGAAATTCCTAGTGTTCAGTCTACTTTTCCAAATAAAATGCCTCCTAGAATTTTGCATAGTAGGCCTAAGTTTCTAATTGATATTGATGAGAATGAATTGGAGCACATGTAGGATAAGATTCCCATGCACACTTGCTAAAGATATGCAAATAAGATATGGAAATTATTCTTTGAGAATTTAAATGAAACTAGAAGATGTCAACTCTTTGTTGAATTGATGAGAAATCTAAAATTTAGGCCCACTATGAAGATTCTTGGCCTAAGAACATAAAATGCATCAAATGAAAAATCAATTGTCAAGAATCTAATGAGTGCGTATGAGAGTGTGGGTTCCACCTCACGCACCAAGGATAGTAATGTCACATGATGTGTCATTACATCGATAATTGTAAGCCAACAAACAAAAAAAGCTTGCCTCATTAGAAAGACAAATCAAGCATTGAAAATAAATATAAAAACTCTAATGAGAGCCATTGGAAGACGTCAAAGAGCTGAGGATCCAAGCACTAATGAATTGTGGGCATTCTCTAGGAGACTCCCACAAAAAGACAAAGTTATTGTCAAAGATTTGAGATCACTAATTGAAGACTTTTGGAAGAATTACACAAGGGTATCTCTGAATCAAAGGGATGTGGTAAGAAGGAGAATTGGTAGTCAAAACTGTGAGCCACATCCAAAGCATTTTTTGGATATGACTCAAACAGAGTTTTTTGGCAAATTTCTAGAGACGTATCATCAAATTAAAATTTCTCAAAGATATTTTGAAATGCTAAAACCCTTCTTTGTCAAAATAAATCACACACGCACTACTTGTTGTTGTAGATTACATATTGAATTTTCTAACCATTTTCATGTTTATCAGTCTATATGTTTAGATTTGCATACTAACAATATTTTGTAGGATTGTGGCATATATGCCCCACCAACTACCTCAAGAGACTTCATATCAATGATTTTATTTGATAGAGAGGAAGGTCAATTATTCTATAGGAAATTATGCTTGGATGGCACATGTTAGCATTGCAGTGGCTTGCAACGTATGCCAATATGTGAACATATGGAAATAACACATGCGGTTGGAAACGAACTAGTAGAGTTCGGCAAGTATAAAATAGTGGCATTCAATACAGGAGATGGTAAAGAAGTAAAGCTCGATGGTTGGACTTGCAATTCAAGTTATGCAAGGACACATTTCCAGTTGGTAGCATTATTTCAGTTGTTAACTTTGTAGAGAACTACAGTCTACAGCCATAGTATGAGGTGCAATCCCAATATTATAACTTGACACATGGTTCTATATTTGTTCACATCGCATTCATTCATGTGAATGATAGTACAGAGGATGATAAAAAGATCATAAGGGAGTATCATTTTTATATAAGCGATGATCACACGCATTCTGCGAAGTTTGTGCAAGGTTGTTTTCAAGTGTTCTACAATGATTTGGCTAGAAGGGGCATATCATTTAGACATCATATCATATGGTCAGATAACTATGCATCACAATTCAAGAACTCACGAAATTTCTATTGGCTAAGTAGGAAACATAATATTACAAGTGTTCAGCATATGTGGAACTTTTGTGAGGTCGGGCATGGAAAGGGGGAGCATGATGGTGCAGGAGCATGTATCAAAAGACCCATAGTATGAGAACAATTAAAGTATAAAGAAAATACAAAGCTGACAGATGCAAAATCAATCATCCAGTGGTGTAATGCTTTGATGGGTCTAGGTAATCAAGGTAAGTCTTTAGTTTGTAGATTTTTTTGGTTGATAGGTGATACTAACATTGTACCATATGAGGAATGTTGTACACTGGAAAGATCAAGTGAGCTACACTCTATCATAAGCTCAATTGCAGGTTCATGGAGTATACATATGCAAAAGATGGCGTGCTTTTGTTCTGCATGTATAATTTAAGCTTGCAATGAGTTTGAGTCAAGGGAGTGGGTTGATGAATGGCAGTTCAATTATCTTTGCCCACTTGACACATATTAAATGCCGACGGCACTAGGATTGACAGAGATGGAATCGTTAGTTGACTTTGACCACATATCAAATCTAGTTCAACCAAGTAATATATCTACTTGCATAGTTAAATTTGAAATTCCTAATGTTATCCTAAACTTTGTAGTATTTTTGTAAATGTTGTGTAAATTTCATCTAATTTGCTGCACATATCATTGTAGGGCATGTTTATGCAGTTATTGCAGTGAAGTTAACAAAGAGGGAATAGATTATTACTTGTGTCATTATGTTGAGGCCAAAAAGAAATTGGAGGCCCCAGTTACAGATGGAGAAAACATTGAATACCCTACAGGCTTAGTGGTCATTATTGTAACATGGCTTAGAAGGTACCCACATAAGAGTCTCAATGTTCGGTTATTTGAGGACTTTGACATGCATCGGAAGATTCTTCATTACTCCAACCTTGTCGTGGCACCAATGTTCATTTGATATAATATCAAGGTAGACCTTTGAACAAGACCTTGTGGAAGGTGCAAGACTCTGACAATGAGGCCATACTTGACACAATAAAGAGTAGAGAAGACCCAAATGGTTCGTTGGATTAATTTGTAAGTATGCATAAAACTTTCTTAAATGGTTACATGTACTTTGTTTTGTATATAAATAGTACTATGAATTGCTTCCCTCCAGTATATTTATGTTTAGTCAATTTTTCTTTTTGATGCTTTTCACATGAGGTCACAACTCCAGTCCATCCAACTATGGATAAAGAAGCTCAAAAAAAGATGATGGAGAGTGATCATCAGATGGCGGTAAGTGATCAATTACATAAGTGATGTTATATATTTCATGTACATTTTGTTTGATTTGTTTCATGAGGTTAGTTCTAAGTAATGGATGAAGTTGATCTTAATTGATCTTAATCCTATTCACTCGTGTTTCACTCATGTCATATCAAGATTCATGTCAAAGGGTTTGGATGTTAGTTCATAACATTCATGTTTATCATGTTACAATAGTAGGACATAGTTGTTTATGTCATTGGTTCATGCCATTGGATCATTGGATTTTGGTTGTGCTTCTTCATCATAACATGTCATACTTTCAGGAGTTAGATTGGGTTGTGATTATTCCTTGTGATAGGATTTAGTTCATGTCTTCATGCTTCTTTGTCCTCCATGTCTTCAATGTTCTCAGTGTCTTCATGCTTTTAGGAGTTAGATTAGGTTGTGGTTCTTCCTCATGTTTGGAAAGGTGCTAGGAGTGAAATTTTGCATTCCATAGCTCATGGGTTTAAATGGACTTCTCCAATGCATCAAGGTGGGTGGGTAAATGCCAGGGGAGGTCTCATTTCCTGTGCCAAGAGTTGCATTCGTTCAGGACAGCAGGCTACCAGCAAAGTCCCTTAAGCGCCCTAAGAGGAAAAAACTACCAAACTTTGACAGGATAGTTCTCAGAATTCATGGAAGCTGGGAACATTTTGTTTGGAGCTATAGGTGCATGTGGGGTCCATCCACAATAACCTCTCTTGGTTTTGTTCAACTCCAATCTGTTTGACCATGCCGAAATCAAATGCATTCTTGCAAAATGCTTCAGTTTCATGTTGTGGAAAGGTGCTAGGAGTGACATTTTGCATTCGATAGCTTGTGGGTCTGAACAAACTTCACCAACGTGTCAGGGTGGGTGGGTAAATGCTAGGGGAGGTCTTGTTTCATGTGCCAAGCACCGCTTTCGTTCGGGGTAGTAGGCTATCGGCAAAGTCCCTTAAGCACCCTAAGAGAAAAAAACTGCCAAACTTTGACGGGACAATTCTTAGAATTTGTGGTAGATGGGAACATTCTATTTCAACCTATAGGTGCACATGGAGTCCTTCCACAATAAATTCTCTTGGTTCCATTCAACTCCATCTGTTTGACTGTGTTGAAATCAAACACATTCTTGCAAAATGCTTTAGTTTCATGTAGTGGAAAGGTGCTAGGAGTGACATTTTGCATTCGATAGTGCATGGGTCCGAACGGACTTCGCTGATGTGTCGAGATGGGCGGGTAAATATTAGGGGAGGCCTTGTTTCATGTGCCAAGTGCCGCATTCGTTCGGGGCAGCAGGCTACCGACAAAGTCCCTTAAGCGCCCTAAGAGGAAAAAATTGCCAAACTTTTGACGGGATAGTTCTCAAAATTTGTGGCAGCTGAGAACGTTCTCAGCTGCCACAAATTTTGAGAACTATCCCGTCAAAAGTTTGGCAATTTTTTCCTCTTAGGGCGCTTAAGGGACTTTGTCGGTAGCCTACTGCCCCGAACGAATGCGGCACTTGGCACATGAAACAAGACCTCCCCTAGCATTTGCCTACCCACCCCAACACATTGGCAAAGTCCATTCGGACCCACGAGCTATATAATGCAAAATGTCACTCCTAGCACCTTTCCATAGCATGAAACTGAAGCATTTTGCAAAAATGCATTTGATTTTGGCATGGTCAAATAGACTAGAGTTGAATGAAACTAAGAGATTTTAATATGTAGGGACCCCATGTGCACCTATAGGTCCAAATAGAACGTTCCCAGCTGCCACAAATTCTGAAAAGTGTCTCGTCAAAGTTTGGCAGTGTTTCCTCTTAAGGCGTTTAAGGGACTTTGCCGGTAGCCTGCTGCCCCGAATGAATGTGGCACTTGGCACATGAAATAAGACCTCCCCTAGCATTTACCCACCCACCTTGACACATCAGCAAAGTCCATTCGGACCCACGAGCTATGGAATGCAAAATGTCACTCCTACCACCTTTCCACAGCATGAAACTAAAGCATTTTGTAAGAATGCGTTTGATTTTGGTACGGTCAAACGAAATGGAGTTAAACAAAACTGAGAGAGTTTATTGTGGAGGGACTCCACATACACCTATAGGTCAAAAAGGAATGTTCCTAGCTTCCACAAATTTTGAGAACTATCCCGTCAAAGTTTGGTAGTTTTTTCCTCTTAGGGCGCTTAAGGGACTTTGCTGATAGCCTGCTGCCCTGAATGAAATGAGACCTCCCCTAGCATTTACCCATCCACCCCGATGCATTCATGAAGTCTGTTCAGACCCATGAGCTATCGAATGCAAAATGTCACCCCTAGCACCTTTCCACAGCATGAAATTGAAGCATTTTGCAAGAATGTGTTTGATTTTGGCATGGTCAAACAGACTAGAGTTGAATGAAACTAAGAGAGGTTATTGTGGAGGGACCTCACATGCACCTATAGGTCCAAACAGAATGTTCCCATCTACCACAAATTCTAAGAACTGTCCCGTCAAAGTTTGGCAGTTTTTTCCTCTTAGGACGCTTAAAGGACTTTGCCAGTAGCCTACTGCTCTGAATGAATGTGGCACTTGGCACACTAAACAAGACCTCCCTTGGAATTTACTCACCCACCCTGACATGTCAGAAAAGTCTGTTTGGACCCACGAGCTATGGAATGCAAAATGACACTCCTACCACCTTTCCTAATTGTCCTTTGTTACTACATAATTGTCTAGACTTTGGGACAACAGTTATAATGTTTTCCATGGGTCAAGAAAATGAACTAAAGATTGATTTTTTAGAAGTTATGAACCTTATACATGTCTAGGACAACTTGGGCATCATAAAAACAAGTTTTATCAAACCTACAATAGCCATGAACCTTCGACATGGTGCTTCATTGTTTCATCATGGTTTCATGGAGTTTTCAGTATGATGAGAGAATGTTCTTTCCTAGATTATGAAGTGTCCAGGAAAAAATTTCACACCTAGACCACTATATGGCATAAATACACCCAATATGGACTTAATTAGACCTTATAGCACCAAAACAAATATGACTTGGACATACAAAACTCACTAAAGACTCTTATTTACAACATTCGACCAACATTGTGAAGGTGCTCCTGCACCAATGAGGATGGAGGAAGACTTTTATGACACATTTGACATGATTTTGACTATCCCTCTTGATGATTTTGAGTAAGGCAAGGGAGTTCTAAATTTTTGTTCCAACTATTATAACAGTCTTATTATAGCTGATAGGAAGGATATTCATTGTGAAGTTCATAATATGAACTTGATCTATCAAATCTTGCAATAGAATTTACCATTTTATAATGGGAATTGATAATGAAGTTTGTGGTACAAACCCATTTATGCAACTGCCCTATGAGACATGTATGCAAATTTATGAAACCCATTGATAATGTTGTAGTTACAACTACCTTGTGAGACATGTATGCAAAATGTGTATGCAATTGGCAGGTGTAAATCCAAATTCCACAACCTTTGCCAACATCCTCCTTGCATGTGCCAAAATCAAGTCATTGGAACAGGGTATGGACATCCATCAAAGCATGAAGGATATGGGAATTCTATAAGATGTTGTAGTTGCAACTGCATTGAGAGACATGTATGCAAAATGTGGAATCATAGACAAGGCACATGAACTATTCAATAGAACACCTCACAGAGGTGCCATCTAATGGAATACCTTCATTGTAGGATATGTACAAAATGGATTTGTTGAAAAGGATTTAGACACTTTAAAACAAATACAATTGGTAGGTGTAAAGCCATATTCCACAACATTTGCAAGCATCCTCCCTGCATGTGCTAAAATGGGTTCTTTGGAACATGGTATGGACATCCATCAACTTAGCATGAAGGATATGGGAATTCTATCAGATGTTGTAGTTTCAACAACATTGAGAGACATGTATGCAAAATGTGGAATTATAGACAAGGCACATGAACTATTCGACAGAACACCTCATAGAGGTGCCATCTAATGGAATGCCTTGATTGTAGGATATGCACAAAATGGATTTGTTGAAAAGGATTTAGACACTTTAAAGCAAATACAATTGGTAGGTGTAAAGCCATATTCCACAACCTTTGCTAGCATCCTCCCTGCCTGTGCCAAAATGGGATCTTTGGAACATGGTATGGACATCCATCAAAGCATGAAGGATATGGGAATTCTATCAGATATTGTAGCTACAACTACATTGACAAACATGTATACAAAATGTGGAATCATAGACAAGGCACATGAACTATTCGACATAACACCTCAAAGAGGTGCCATCTAATGGAATGCCTTGATTGTAGGATATGCACAAAATAGATTTGTTGAAAGGATTTAGACACTTTAAAGAAAATATAGTTGGTAGGTGTAAATCCATATTCCACAACCTTTGCCAACATCCTCCCTGCTTGTGCCAAAATGGGATCTTTGGAACATGGTATGGACATCCATCAAAGCATGAAGGATATGGGAATTCTATCAGATGTTGTAGTTGCAACTACATTGAGAGACATGTATGCAAAATGTGGAATCATAGACAAGGCACATGAACTATTCGACAGAACACCTCACAGAGGTGCCATCTAATGGAATGCCTTGATTATAGGATATGTACAAAATGGATTTGTTGAAAAGGATTTAGACACTTTAACAAAAATACAGTTGGTAGGTGTAAACCCATATTCCACAACCTTTTCCAGCATCCTCCCTACCTATGCCAAAATGGGATCTTTGGAACATGGTATGGACATCCATCAAAGCATGAAGGATATGGGAATTCTATCAGATGTTGTAGTTACAACTGCCCTTAGAAACATGTATAGCAAAATTAGAAACTTTCAAGCAAATGCAATTGGTAGGTGTAAAGCAAAATTTCACAACCTTAGCCAGTATCCTCCTTGCCTATGCCAAAATGGACATCCATCGAAAGGATAAAAAATATGGGAATTTTGTTAGATGTTGTAGTTGCAACTGCCCTCAGAGACATGTATACAAAGTGTGGAAGCATAGACAAGGCACGTGAACTGTTTGGCATGATGCCTCAAAGAAATGTCACCTCATGGAATACAATGATTGCAAGATATGAACAAAATGAATTTACTGAGAAGCCTTTAGAAAGTTCCAAGAAAATGCAATTGGCAAGTGTAAAGCCAAATTCCAAAACCTTAGAAATGGTATGTTTGGAGCACGGTATAGACATCCATCAAAGCATAAGGGATATAGGAATTTTGTCAAATGTCATAGTTGTAAGTACCCTGCAAGACATGTATACAACTTGTGTGGAAGCATATATAATGAAGATGAATTGTTAGACGTGATGCCTCAAAGAAATGTTGTCTCATGGAATGCAATGATTGCAAGATATTTACAAAATGGATTTTTTGTAAGGCTTTAAAAACTCTCAAGAAAATGTACAAAAATAAATTTCAACCATTTACACAAATTTTGGCACATCTAAAACCAAATTGCACAACATTAACCAACTTCCTCCTTGCCTATGCTATAATGGGATCTAGAGAATGTAGTGCCCCATCATCCAACCCTAGAGTGCAAGACTAAAAGTGCAACATTACAGAACTAAATTTTTTTTTTTAACGCCAGTAAATGCAATAGTAGTAACCAACGATATCACAACATAAAGAAAAATGCACTTCTAACTCCTCTAGGGAAACATAACTGCATTAGAGAATATAAAGTAAATACCACATAAGAGATAATCAATTACTACTGCTATAGAAAGATTAACTTATCATTGCAAAATAGTTTATTTACAAAATTACAATGCAAGATTACAAGACCAATCGTGTCGGTTTACAACTGAATAAATAAGACAGCATACAACACCACCGAAGGTAGGAAGCAAACTGGAACTGGAACACCTCTACGCAAAACTTGAACCGCATCTCCCATAAGACCAATGTATAGCTCTTCCACCCAACCATGTGGAACCCTGAGGTCCACCCCTCCGAGCTAGGAGATAACAATGAGGATTCCAAACATAAAAGAATGACAACTGACTTGACACAACTAACCATACCAATAAAACTACACAAGCCAAGACATCACTCCAAAGGTACTACCAAGAAACAACAGAACTGCATAAGGAGAGTGTCATCGCATGGTCCTAGCATGGGTTACCCAGGCTATTAATCACCAGAAGCTGGCCCCCATCTATGGTTACCCTGGCAGCCTCTCTCCAGGCACCGGCCCCATAGGGTGACACATGCAGAGCTGACAGGTCCTCTCATGGAGACAAGGAGGTCGGCCTTGCCAACCAGGCCTTCTTATCCCATCCTTAGCCTGTGAGAGCACTCAGGACATGGGTGAGGTGTCTTACTTATCTTGTTAAGTGTTTTAATACCCCAACCCTCTTGATTAAGTTATTAAGTTTTCCACATGCTACAACTTCCATGGGGTTACCCAGGCGGCCTTACACTAAGCACCGGCCCCACCATGAAAGCCACTCCCTTAGCATTTTCTGATCAATCATACATACCACAAAATACAGGCATAAAAGTCTAAAATCAATTTCGACCCATAACTTATGCCATTCACTAGGCCACAACATAAGGTCCATATAATCCCATCAAAATTTGAAGCAATACCATTAAGAAAATGAAAACTAAATCCAAGGGCCATCCCCATTCATTACAAGATATGAATATCCAGTGAAACCAATACAATGACTTGCCATAATTTGAACCAAGGATCAAGACACCACACCTTTGGAGTTAGGTACAAACTAATGATAAAGTTGCCATTATCTGACCAGGACAAAACTTCTGCCATGTCACCAAATACACATGACACCCCTTAAGATTCCCACTTCCCGAAACAAAGACCAAACTCCATCCCCAAAGTAACATAATGATCCAATACAAACATGAAGATACGACATGGAGGGCAATCAAACATGCGAAAACCAATGAACTCCTAGCTCAATCAAGAAAACAACTTAAGAGAACTTAACAACTTTAACCACAAACAGAGTTCCTATGAACATAAATTTCCAGCTTCTATTAGGCAAATACAACTTCGAGATAAAATGACTATAAGCATCCATGATTCAGCTATAAATATGAGTCACTAGAAAACATTTACTATTTCCAACAACTTCTAAAAATCTTCACAAACGATATGAATTCTTTGCCCAAGACAATCATGCTAAACTTTAATTCAAATCTTAATAGTTTCTATAAGCTAATTTATATGTTTCCAAAATTGCGACTTATAAATCTCAAGGAATAAAGAAACAAGAATGGAGAATCATGCTATGGACATCTTAACCGAATCAAAAACAATGAGAAGCTATAATTTAGATCCATTACTAACAATCCCAAGATAGAAGCTCTTTAATTCTGCTTGATAAAATCGGAACATGATTCTTGATTATAAGGTATCTAATTTAATATGCTTTAATCTAACTCACTAGATCTCCATTTTATCCAATGTGCAAATGTAAGGGACCCTAGTTCTATAACCTAATAGTTAACCATTAAATAAAGACAACAATAAATATACACCTATATTCTTAATAAGCGTAAACCTATAAGCATGAATTCTTACCAACTACGGAATCCTTGTGAACAACTACACACACATTTAATTCCTAGTAACCACAACCATAAGAAAAATACATTTTTAAGTAATTATTTACAATAAGCATAAACTTTCATCGACATTATATCAATTGTAATCTTAATTCCTCAACTATAAATATATTCCTATGTGCATGACTTACTATTGTCATGAAAACACCTTCAAACAAATATACCTCTTTCACAAGCATAACTCCTTCATCTAACGATTAATCAATACTATTTCAAATAGACTCAAACAAATACATAAATATTCCTACTATAAAACTTTCATCAATCAATTTACTACCACAACTTCTTTTTAAACAACTAAAAGTACCAATATATTTTCATAAATTGTCATCTAACATTATACTAGAAGTTATTCCTATATTATTCACTAATAAAAACACTATGCTACTAGAGTTGGTACAATAGGGTCTCTAAGATTGTTAACACAAGAATTCACAAGGATACTATGCTAGGATAACTTTAATTACCAAAGAAAGATTCATATCAAATACATAATCCTCAAGATTATAAGTGAAAATATAAAGGAATAGATATAATTAATTTTTTTTTTGAGACCGATCATATGAATACAAACATGAAGTTTATAAAGATAATGATTGAACTCATGATGATCCTTAAAGGCAAAATAATGGATGCCCTGACAATAAACCGCTTATAAGATGTAGCGCAAAGCGTAGGTACTTACCGATACACAAGGATCACATCTATCATTTCCACATAATAGATTTTATAAGGAAAGATATTTTCCCTATTTGCAAGAGTTTATAGGCATACCACTATCTACCATCTAAAGTATCTTAACACGAAAATCTCAAATATATTTATTTGCTAAATGGTTGTCGACCACCTAAATACCCTCAACGACCAAAGCTTAGAACGACTACAACTCTCAAAACACACTTACCAAAAGGCAACTCTCCTTTACCACCTCATGGCTACAACGACATAATGGAAGCGACTTCCAAAGCATGCTCTTGGCTGCAGGTTTCGACTGACTACAACTTCATCAGCGATGGAAAGGCACTAATAGAGACGCACAGATTTGGCTACAGAAAACATCCAACTCTCGACCATCTCAGATCAACAACCCTAACAACTACCACCAAAGAAATGCATAAGCTACAAGTTTGACTATCGGCCAAAATGACCACCAAACAGATAGCACTGTTTACAAAATACTTCCTATCCCACATCACTACTACATTAAAAACCTATTCGCAAACCAGACCAACTTCTGACTTAACCCTCTACTCACAACATCAAATGTGTCTTATCTAAACTCCTAACAATGAGTGCGCCGAACACTGACTATACGTTGTGCTAAAAATGACAATAGTCTAACAGTGGCAAGGAAGTATAAACTAAGACTTTAAGAATATAAACAGCGACTTAACACGTTGTTGAGGTAGTTGACTTCACTGCCCTTTTTGATGGCCAAGACAACTATAGGGAACAAGACATAATATAAACCATTTCCATGACACTTACGAAGCTCGTAGTCTTAACACAGAAATAGATTAAAAACGTTTACTGCCAACAACCATTCAAGTTAACAAAGCCACCACTGCCAAAAGACAACTCCACCCATGGTTTTTGATCAAATTAACACATTTGCTACAGACAACCACTACTATAGACCTCTCGCTAAGCACAATGACTTTCCAAAAAGGCAACCTAAAACCACGATCCTTATCGACAGAAAAAGGTATAGAATATTTAAGACCAACGAAGCATAATAAGAAAGAAGTGGCAGCGTAATTAGCAAGGGTTCTTCCATAAACTCCACATCCACACCAGATGATGTAGTCCGTCAGACACAGAGGGTATAGAAACTTGGAAATGAAAGATCAACTGCTAATAAGAGTCGACTCACAATCCGATTTAAACCACACATAATTTATTTGTCTTGTCACAAAGCAATCTTCTAAAATGTTACACAGTTTATGCTTTCTAAGATAATATGAATCAAGTAAAGGTAGCAGAGGTTCGGCCATGGAATGAATAGAGGAATAACTAGGAAGATTCAGTCGTCTACAAGGGAAAATTGATAGGGTTATTGCTGGGCATCACGCCTCAAAAAGGTAATAAAAGACCCACAGATATATATAGCTATAAGACTTAATAAAGTAGGAGGTTCTTCCTTGATTACACCGATTCCAAAGGCAGACATAAGATCAAAATGTAGATGCAAGGACAGGTACGTGAGTATACTTTACTAAATGCATGAAGAACTAAGTTCTCTTAACACTCATTGGTTTGCAAGAAAGGAATGACAACTGGATTTTGTTAAATGGCTTAAATATTTTCTAGAACAGATAACTGATATTTGCAAGGATTGCAGAGCATGCCCAAAATGGATTTGAAAGGGCTTGTAGCTAATTAAGATGAGACACAAACCCTCTATAGATTCAACCACAGAGGCCACATGTAATAGTAAATAAAGCTAGATGGATACAAAAAGGGAGGAAAATTTAAGGAGAGATCAATCCTGTTGTTGAGCTACAAGGTTGACTATCAATCTCCCTGTCAACAAGGGGGAGGGGAATTAAAATTCTTAAGCTGTGTATTGAATTAAAATTCTTAAGCTGCATATTTTAATAAACAGTATGGACTTTGCATAAATTCAGAGGTTATGGATGAAGAAATGCTAGGCAATAGAGAGGTTTTGCAGTCTTAATGTGAGGTCGTATCATAACTAGGTAGATTCCAGGTATCATGGTTGAGACAATTGATTGGGTAAACTGGTGCTTTGAATAAACAAGAATGGATAGAGAGAAGAGATCATAACAGAACTTAGTAACATAATCAGATATTGATAATTCTATATTACAGATTTGTGCTACAGGGATGATAAATTTCAATTAATAGAAGCATGCAGTTTCACACACAAGACATGCTAGACCCACCCACAGAATCATGCTGCATTGAAACGTAGCTACAAGTTACAACATTTGAAATTTCACAGAGGGGGACAACCACATACCTAAAATTCAGTTCCTCCAAATTTTCTTCAACTCCTGCAACCCAAAATCCTCTGTTCTTCTCCATAATATCTCTGTTTTCTTTCTTCCAATTTTCTTTGCCCCCAAAACAAGGATTCAATTCCTCAAATAAATGCAGAAGACATGCCTCTCTTCCCAACAACCCACTTCCTCAAAACAAGGGTTCAACTTCTTGGATAAATGTAGAAGACATGCCTCTCTCTTCCCAACAACCCACTCTCTCATGAGATTCAATAATTTACCATATCAAGAAATTCCCAAATTCCCCAATTTTGAAATTGACAGCACACAGCATTAATTTTGCAGATCCCCAAAATATTCTCTACCAAAAATCCACTTACTACTTGTAACCCAATTATGACTAAAAATGTTCTTGGAAGTAGATAATTTAATTCTAGATTGTTATAAAATTAGCTAAGGTATCAATCTAAGTTCTAAGCCAAACAAATATTATGCAATAATCATATTAGGAGCATTATTAATTAATAATAAATCACTAAAGTATTTTCCCAACCACACACAAAAGCCTAATAACAGAACACGACTACACACCTCAACACGAGATTACCACACATGAATGGCACGGACCGAGAGACACAACACGACTCGAGACCACAATAGAAGACAACGACTGACCTAGTGGAACAGACCTTGTGTTATCTCCCATTACCAATATCCATCGATGGAAGAACCCGCTCAAACCTGCTATATCAGGTGGAGTCAAGGTTCGGTACCTGCAACCTACATCCAAACAATTGATTAAATATGATCAAGTACGTAAATGTCAACACACAGAGAGTCAGAGAATCGCGGCACAACAGGGTACTCGAAATGAGTAATGCTACACCATCCCTGCTCTTGGATAAGATTATAATCATAACATTTAAAATCAAATATCAACGAATCTAATAAAACATGTAATTAACATTCCATTACTAAACATGCCCATCAAATCATAACCGAAGTAATCATAATGTCATCCTAACTCATAACACATGTCTAAATATATCCATCGAACATAGTCCATCAAGATCAAGGAGAACATAAACCATAACATACTAGTCCAAATGTCTTGAAACTGTAATATGCAATGTAAAACTATCAATTGTTCCAGAACTGACAGAGAGCAATATGAAAATAACATCTATCACAAGCTAAAAAGGTGAGGGGCATTACAGAGAACATGGTGTGGACAACTATCAAAGCATAAATGATACAGGAATTTTCTCACATGTATTGTATTTGCAAAGTTTCCCTTGTAGACATGTATGGAAAGTATGGAAGCATAGACAAGGCACATGAACTATTTAAAATGATGCCTCAAAGAAATGCATAGTTTGACAGAATTTAATGATTGCAAGATATGCACAAAATGGATTATTTGAAAATGATTCATAAAATTTGAAGCAAATGCAATTGGCACTTGTAAAACCAAATTCCTATAACAATAATTGATTATCATATTTAATATTTAATATAAACTATCATATATACATAATGTCATGAACATAACATCTAGTTTATATAAAAAGCCATATAGGCGTGTCCAAACAAAGCCATATAGGCAAATATACAAAAATATACATCAGATTAACATACAAAAGTATGTATACAAAGCCATCTAGGCATACAAAAAAGTTCCCCAAAACTAGTTTCCTTTGGACTTTTAGGAAATAATCGGTGACCCTTCTTTGACTATGAAGATGGAGAGCCAGTCAGTGACACATCCTCTCTCTACTATTGAAAAGATCTCTTCAAATAAAGTTCATCCAACTACACCTTTTAATACAAACAAACAATATGCGCATTAGTATAAAAAAATGTATGAAATATATAACATCACATATGTAATTGATCACTTACTACCAACTAATGATCACTCTCCATCATCTTGACTCTCTCTTCATCCGTAGTTGGATGGACTGGAGTTGTGACCTCCTGTGAGAAGTTTCAAGAAGAAAAATTGACTAAACATAAATATCATTTATGTACATCAAATGACATGAGATAAAAAAGAAATACACAATTATGATATTTTCATGTTATTGGCTCATACCTCAGTCAAAAGATTTGCAGACATCATGGTTGCATCAATGCCTACCTACGCTGACTCACGAAGATGAGGAGGACTCTCCACTATATTTAGTATTTGAAAATCAAGTTCAAGATTATTAAAACAAAATAAATACATAACATTATATTTAAAATGCATAATGATTAGAAACGGTTAAATTTACCTTAGTAAAAATGGTGGTTTGGCATCCAAGAGACCAAGGAAACCGTGGAGGTACTGGTAACTATGAAAATCATCAAATCAAGTCACAAAATAATATTACCATTGACATATCTACAATAATTACAAATATGTGATAAATTACATACTTACTGACTTGACCTCCTCTCATAAGCCACCAATGGACGGCTAACAGAGGCCGGATGAAGATTCTGACCCTAGAATTTCATTGCGCAAATAATTACATACATTATTTTTGAAATATAATATAGATAGTCATATAAAATTAATTACAAATTTGAAATAACAATATACTAAATCAAGATGAACCTTGTAACAAATTACCTAAGAGTCAATACCAAATGTATGCTTTAAGAGATCGTCATTGAGAACAAGATCATCCAATATGTCTTGCCCCTATGTTGCATCATTCTGCCCATGTGTTGCAGCATGTTGCCCCTATGTTGCAGAGTCCTGTCGTACCTCCTACATCCCATAATCACATAGGTTCCCACATGTACTGCACAAATGTGGAGACACATGATGCCTACTATTCTCACCCTCATCATCCTAGGTCAAATCATCCATGTGTTGTGATAGAGTTTGGGTGAGAGTAGTCAGTGAATGTAAACTCTCCAACTCAACACTCTCCTTCAAAGCCAAAGGGAGTGACCTACGTTCTCGCCTCTCTCAGGGTATAGGCACATGTTGTTCATCTCACTAAGCCCTGGGTCTATGTTGGGTAGAGCCACCATCTCTACCCAGGAAATCATGAATATCAAAATAATTTAGAATCTTGTTGAGGACGAATTCGCAATAGAGTTTCTTCAAAAAATATTGTGGTACCTCATCATTTTTGTATGGCCGCTCATCGAAGACCATGTACAATCTATCCCAAAAGTTTTGGGATATGTCTTCATTCCTACACCAATGTATAGGAAACTGTTTGCAAGCTTCCTCTAATGTATTACCGATTTTGGGATTAGTAAATTGTGCACATAATTGAGATTTTGTAATTTTTTCCTTCTTCATTTGTTCATATGACAACTTGTCAGCATAATATTGCCAACTCCTCTCCCTATAGTCTTGGAAATCAGTGATTTGTTTCGTCACCAAATCTATGTGGGAAATAATCTCCTGTAGTAATTTTCCCAGTGCCCTCCTATGCACAGTGGTTCCACTTGGATTGTTTATGGTTTGAATAATAGTTTCAAGATGTTTCTTGTTTTCTTCTATTATCCCTAAGTAGTGTTCTTGATTATCCCTTACATGAAAAGGAGGTGAAGGTGGGTTTTGAGGGTTTGGAGGCTTTTGGGGGTTGTTTTCACCCTGCTCAACTGGATTTAGATTTTTTTCTTCTCCAATAACTGTAAATGCAATATAAACATAAATCAAACATTGCAAAACTAAAAAATTGGTCTAAAACTAACAAATTCAAACAAACCCTACCCTCTTCCTATACTGGAGCCTCCAAATTTGTACAACGATGTCTTTGGTGGTGAGGTGGCATTGTGAATTTCTTGTTTTCTCACTTGCACTTGATCGAATCTACTTTTTATCAATGCAAGTGCATTTTTCTTGTTTTCTTTGCTATTGTCAACAACCTAGCTACGAGTGAATGTGTAGAAAATGCTTTTTTTTGCTTTTATTAAAAGAAAAATGCGAGCGCATTATAACACGCTCATGTTTTGCTTTAATTTTGGTGACTTTTTGGTCCCCCATCTCCTTGCATTTACCCTATATATATATAGTACATTAATAGACATGATTTAATCTATTGAATGAAGTTGTCCATCATATGCTAAGTGCCAACCTGAAATGGTTGTCTTTGATATAATAGGTAAGAATGCCACTAAAAAATAAATACCCTTAAAAATATATGAACCCATCTGTATGTATAAAATAGAACCCTCATTATATAACAGCTTATTATTGTGTACAACAAAATAATCATAGCACAGGGGTTGTCTAAGACAAAACAAGTTGTATATTATGATGTTCACTTTTAATGAGTTTTTTAAAATGGTAAACTCAAGTTAATAAAATGATTAAGTTTTCAATGTGTAGTTGAATATATATATATTCTGAAACAGTTTGAGTATATATATATATATTTATATACATATATAGATGTACATATATATACATATACATATACATACATATATATACATACACATACATATACATATATATACATACACACACACATATATACCTTAAACCCTAAACCCTAAACCCTAAATCCTAAACCCTAAACCTTAAACCCTAAACCCTAAACCCTAAACCATAAACCATAAATCCTAAACCCTAAACCCTAAACCCTAAACCCTAAACCCTAAACCCTAAACCATAAACCATAAATCCTAAACCCTAAACCATAAACCATAAACCATAAACATTAAACCCTAAACCCTAAACTATAAACCCTAAACCACAAACCATAAACCATAAATCCTAAACCCTAAACCCTAAACCCTAAACCCTAAATCCTAAACCATAAACCATAAACCATAAACCATAAACCCTTATATATATCAGTGTGTAGATGAATATGTATTCGGATGTGAATAACAAAATTACATATTGGTACTCAACTCACAGGTTGTATGAGACAAAAACGAAGGTGAACGACTGTATAATGATTGTATAAATATCGTATGAAACCAATAGAATTGAATGAAAGTGGTGCTGAAATCACAAGGAGAAATGATATCTATTTCCAAAAAGAATTTTCAAATCATGTCTATTAATGTAGGAGATACATACTATAAATAGATATATGTTTGCATGTAGAAACATTTGCATAAAATAAAATCCTTTATATAGTTTTTTATCATATTACAACACTGCTTGTCAAATAATACAAAAATGCAATGCTAAAGATTTACCACCATAGACTTTCACTATGGCTTCTAGTGGATCAATACCCGAAGGCCTTGAGCCACTCCACTTGCTCTCTCAATGTGTGCAGGAGAGAACAAGTCACCATAATTATTCAGATAAAATTGAAATGTTTCCAAATTGTTTCTGAGTATTCCTTTTCGAAATAGTTGCAGAGTTGTTGTCATGTCTTATTTTTTGACAGCCTCAACTTCAAACACACCTCCAATCATACCTTCTTCTAGAAACTCGTTGAAATAGGAGATTGCATTGGTCATAGTGTCTATGTGTTCCTCCTTCACGAACTTGTTGGCCAAGTTGTTTTCCATGACTTTTGTTGCCTAGGATTTGAAGTGTTGTGGAGAAGAATTTTTCATAGATCACATAGTCACATATATGTTCTTTTTGGAAGTGTTGCATTCCTACAACTTGTTGGATTGTAGTACCTAATTGGTCTGAACCAACATTGAACAACTACTTGATTTGGGTCTTGTGCTATTCTTGCAGGCAAGCACATCCACTGGCCACCTCTATTACTTTGTGTGTTTGGAGAGTTCATCCTATCCAAGGGATTTTATAGGATGGAAAGGTAGTTGGTTCACAGGCTCCAATTCAATTTATGAAGATCTCTAATATCAAAGAAGACTAAAATGTCAAGTCCATATTTTGGAGGCTATGAGAATATATTTTCTGTAAAGAAAATCTTTATCTTGGACAATGTGGTCTTTCAGAAGCTTAGTACACTGAACCTAATTAGACATCTATAGTAAAGTTTAAACCTATGTATACATCTACACTAAAGTTTAAACCTATTCCATTTATGGGGTTATAAATATATAGAGGGGTTGAAGCTATATATATATATATATATATATATATATATATATATATATACTCAAATTGTTTCAGAAAATATAGCCAAACTAATTCCTAATGCTACTGAAACTATTTCTAATGCTTCTAAAAATGTCTCGGGAACACTAAAAAATAAACGTATAGAATTTTGGTTTCACTAAATTAACCAATAGTAATATTAATATATTTATTTATGGGGTTAAAATATATAGAGGGGTTGAAGCTATGTATATATACTAAAATCCTTAATATATTTTTAAACACATAGATATATGTAAATTCTATGTTAATATTACTCTTGTTTAGTATAGTATGCTGACAATTGTAATATATAGATTTAATTTTACCGTAGATGTGTATAGTGCAGTAAGTATATATTGAAGGATCATAAAATATAAATGTATATCTAGAAAGCCTTGGTTTATATTTAAAACATATATATATATGGAAACCCTTGGTTTATATTTAAAACACACACACACACACATAACAGATATAGATAAATAGCATTTTAATAGATTTAACATTAATATTAACAGATACATTTATTTCATATTGAAAGTTATAAGTTATAGATTTAACATTAATAGTAACAGATACATTTACTTCATATTAACATATTTAATGATGGCATATGAATAGATATTACATTTGCTTCATATGAACAAATGTAACATTAATATAACATTAATATAGATGACACATGCATAAAGAGGAAGTAAAAGACAAAGAAAATAAACATGAACACAATCATATGCATGGACTTTAATATAGATTTAACATGACTAGAAACATATGCATAAAGAGGAAGTAAAAGACACAAAAAAAATAAAGGAAACATAGCATAAAGAGGAGGGAATATAAGAAGGTGATGTACCAACCTAAACCTAATTCTAGAAGTCTACAAAATTCCTCTTGGCAGGAAATAGGGTTTGCAGTGCTCCTTCAAGAAATTTTATGCTTAAAACAACCTCTACGCTGCATAATGTTCAACTTATAATGGATTGAAATTTGAAAAAGGAATGCATTGAATTTGGTTGGTGAGTTTGAATTTGAATAAGCACGTAGAAGCTATTGTATTTGATGATATGATATGCAGAATTGAATTTGGTTGTTGACTTTGAATTTGATTAATTGCATAGAAGCTATTGTATTCGATGATGTGATTTATAAATCTCACATTTTTTCATATAAATCTTAATTAAATTGGTTTAATTTTGTTTTTCTATTTAATTTATGTCTAGTTGGGGAGCCTGACACCATTTTGTGTTTGTGTAGGTGCAAGTGGATGTGATAGCAAGTATGGGAGAATGTGTGATTGACAACCCTTTGGGATTGGAGTGTTGTGTGTTTATGGTAGCTTAGGTACCAATAGCTATGCACAAAAGTATGTGAATGTGACCAGTTTGACTTTATTTAATGTCCAAATGGGTGGTTTTTTATAAACATGACCTATTGTAATAAAAATAGTAAAGTGTATATTTAAATTGGAAGTTCTCCAATTTGCATCAAGTTGGCTTGTAAATACAAGTGGAAGAGCATGTGTGTTGGTTTTTTGCAATGGTATACTACACATGGAGTTGTGAACATGTATTGGTGCATTTGTGGTAATTTACTAGGTATTCTTTTTACATGTAATGGTTCTTTTTAAAAAATTTATTGGGGGGTAGGGTTCACAAAAACATAGTGGTTATTGGGACATGGGCAGCAACTGACCCCTCTCCCTTATTCACCATTTTCCACCCTCAAAAGTCAAAAAATACCAATTGATGATGAATCACCACTAAAATTTTCCTTAACTAGGATTATTCTCCATGCTTTTTACCTCTATCATATGTTGTGGTAGTGCCAGTAGATTTTGTCTCAAACTATGCAAGAAATTTTTTTCTAGCACAATATTCTTTTGTGGAATTAGTTCTAGAATTGTGGACTGTGAACCAACTACCAATCTTGGACTACTTAGTGTTATAATAATGTTGTGATCACTACTTCTTAGACTATGAATGGTTTTGAGAGCCATTCCTTAGTTTGGAATTTTGCTTCAACAGCTTAGATTGTGGATTATTATGTGGCTTCAAATATTCTATCTTCATCTTGAACTTGGCCTTTGCTTCAAATTTTCAAGAAAACATGTAGGCTTCTTATGGAAGAGATTTTGTAGGAAATCCATAGTAGATTGAATATGGGGTCTCAATCTTGACTAGTACTTGAAAAAGGTTTTTCTCTAAATGTTGGGTTCCTAGTTTTGACATTAAAGTATAAAATAGGTTTGTCTATTCTTACACTAATTGATTGCAACCTTGGCACAACTAAGAAAACTTGATGTACTGGTTTATACACTAGGAGATGGACAACAAGAAATAAACTAAAACCATATTAGCTTATTTCATCCAAATACTAATATAACTCTAATAGAGCAATAGATGAATACAAAACAAGAAATAAAGCTAAACTATTAACCCCAAATGCAAACCTTTCCAAGTGGGTGATCCCACAATACTGAGTCGCAAACTTGGGACATTCTGATTTTTGTCTAAAACCACTTTTTTTTTTATAGAAAAGTTAATGGTTTAAGCCTTAAGGGGTTCCATATAAATGGGTTTAATTGAAGGGGGTTAGATCAAACCCTCTTGAAAAGAAACCCCTAGTCTTGAATTAAAACATCGATGGAGTCTCCTCCGTACCTATCAAAATGGTGATAAAAACAAATTTTCATCAAATGAAGTCATTCAGAAATTCTATTTTGTAAGCATGTATCCCTTAGTATAAGATTTCCAAAAAGTGTGATTTTGAATATATTTATTTGATTATTATATTTATTTTCTATTTCTAGTGATCATAGGATTTTCACCGAACATCAAGGTCTCTCTATTCCACACACATGGAAAAATAAAAAAATATAGAAAAAAATTCTGAAAATATGTAGTGCCCCTCCATTCTCACCCTGGATGAGCAAGTGGTCGAGCTAAGGAGCATGAAGAAGGTAAAATACTCAGAATACGTAGGGTATGATAGACATGTTGATGGTAAGCTTACTGTTATGATATAGTTGATGACACTCATTGATGTTTATTATGATGACATTGTTGATACTTTATGACTAATACATTATGCTTATTTTGTGATTAGTTATAGGTTAATTGATTATGTAAATTAGTTTTACTACGTAATTAATGTGATTATGCACCTAGTTACTAATGAATTTGTTTAATGTGGATACTTGTGATGTGTTTTGTGAAGGGATAGTGTAGTATTACTCATAATGAGTACCCTATTATGTTGTGATTCCCTGTCACTATGTGTCTACTTGGATGATTATATGTATGTATTCGACACTTTTGTTTGCTATAGGTTGCATGTACCAGGCATCGACTCCACCTGAATCGGCATGTTTGACCGTGTCTTCATACCAATGGAAGTTGTTGAATGGAGATAACATATGGTCCCCTAGCCTAGCCATCATCATTGAAGAGGATGAGTATCTGGTTGTGTACCTTGTCAGTGTTGTCGGTTTGGTCATGATAATCAGTCATTGTTGTGGTGGTCATGCTTTTTGATCTTGCATAGTAGTCAAGTATGGTTTGATAGTTGGGTTATTTTGTTGGTATTATTTTGGTTATTGTTGCCTTAAAATAAAATAATTAGTTATGAAGCATTTTTGCTGAATAAATAAATATATAAATGTCCTTATGTAAATTTAGTTTATGAAAAATATATTATTCAAGAAGTTAAGTTAATAAATAATAATAATAATAGTAATAAATGTAATTGAAACTAGAGTTAAATAAATAAATAATATTTATGTGTTTCCATAAAATATATTTATCTTGGTCTAGTTGTAAAATGTTAAAAATAACAAACTGTAAGATATTGTTCTTGCAGGAGTTATTGCCTCTTGTGGAAGATTTTAGGGGATTTCTTTCTCTAAATAGGGAGTTTTTGGACTGTATTTGGGGGGATTTCTCTCTCATAAGAATCTTTAGTAGATGGAACTTTTTGGGGGGAGAGAATGGTTTGTGTCTGCAACAGTTGAACCCGGCATCGAATCTTCAGCTAGTCAAGCAAGTGAAATCAGGTTCCTTTGATTCTAATTTCTGTCTCATTTTTCTATTGAAGCAAATGTTTGGTTTATAATTTTTCCTATTGATTGTAATTTTGCTTGAGAGGTTAGAAACCTTGTAGTCAGATCCAATTGTGCATGTCTGTATCAATGCATTTTTGGGAATCACCGATTGATGTGACTATCTATCTCTCGCCCATTTCATCTCTGTTTTTATAGTCTATTAAGGTAGCCATAACTTTTGTTTTATGAACTGGGTTCCTCTAAATTTGTGATATATAGTGTATGATCTAGTTATCTAAATTATATACAAAATGCATTTATACCTAGTTTGTCATTTTGGAGATATGAATGTTTTGTGACTGTCTATCTCTCGCCCATTTCATCTCTATTTTTATAGTCTATTGCGGCAGCCATAACTTTTGTTTAACGAACTGGGTTCCTCTAAATTTTTCAATTATGGTGTACGACATAGTTATCTAAATCATATCCAAAAATCGTTCATACCCAGTTTGTCATTTTGGAGATATGAATATTTTGTGACTGTCTACCTCTCACCGGTTTCGTCTGTCTTAAAACAATTAGTTGTGTCACCAATAACTCTATATTTTCGAATTAGGTTTCTCTAAGATTTTTCAACAAATTCATTTTGTGCATATCCTATGATCATTATTTTCCGTCATATGACTCTCTTTGAGGCATTCCATCAACCAGTCTGCATGCTCTGTCTATGCTTTCACATTTTACATTGTTGTTAGCTTTTAAAGCCTTCTTAACAAATTCATTTTGGTGATAATCCTATCTTATGTATGTGGTTAATTTAAGTGTGGTAGATTTGATGAAGATGTTAGTGTTGATAGCTGAGAGGGGGGGTGAATTAGTTATCCTAATTATTTCTTCTTTTTGAACTTTCTTATTAATTAATGCAACATTAATTCAAATAAGCAAACATTACCATGAAAAGGAAAAACACACGACATAGTATTTTTGACGTGGAAACCCTGTTAAGGGAGAAAACCATGAGGTGATTAACCCAAGGATTATTCTCTGTTAGAAGAATAAGGAAATACAAAATGGCACTTGCCAATTAGGGCTCACTGCCTGAGCACACTGCTCACAAAGGAGGCACACTACCTACAAGGAGACACACTGTCTACAAAAGAATGTTATATAATACTTGAACTGATTGGAAGCATCCACATATGCTAGAGTTCAGTTCCGGTTAGGCTCAGTACACTGATCTACTGCACTTCATCTTTCCTCTTCTCTTATGCTGCTTTCCTTTCACATACCGGACCTTCCTTACTGCCTCTGCTCTGCTCTACTATTTTTAGCATACCACATATATCACCACAACACTTCTCACAACTAAATCCATCCTTTATATATATCCGCACAAGTGATTTCATTATCTTTCTAGTTGGCACCCGGAACAGTCAATCTTCTCACAAACTCTGTTCTGTCGGCTGAATCCTTACACATCAAGTAATGCAGATCAAGCATATACTTGTAGAAATCATTAATCATGTCAGCCAAACATGATTCATGCCTTCATAACCTTTAACACCATCAGTAACACATCCAGAAAGTAGTCTGTTGTTCTATCAGTCAGTTCTTCCTCTGTTCACACTGTCACTCAAGAATCCGGTACTCAACTATTCATATCTTTTCCCTTGTCCATCACTGGAGGCTAAATCCTTGGAATCTATTACTCAAGGTAGTCCTCTTGACTTTCCCAAATCCACACTTCACCAAGATACTTCCTCTGAGAGATCTGGACCTGTCTATCAGACCTTGCCACAAGCTCTGTTCTTGTTTACCAGACCTCAACAATCTTCATTCTAACTTTCGGTAGAGACACACCATGTCCTGCGGATGTGTGGGATGAACTTTGTTGCCATCATTCACAACAATTATTTTTCCATATAGTGTCTCTTGCCAACAATCTCCCCCTTTGGCATTGATGGCAACACTTAGTGAAAAATGACTAAGTGTTTACACTATGCTCCCCCTTGGCTGATGCTCTGTCTTTATATACATTTTCCGGAGCTCCCCCTTAGTTGGATTCCTCATTTTTCACTGCTCCTCACTCCCCCTTTGACATCAATGGCAAAGGATAGGGTCCGCACACCAAATTTTTTAAAAAATTTACTATACTTAGCCGCATAAGTATATACATATGGCATACTTACATATACTTAAGTATGTCTGCAAAAGTTGTCTTCAACTGTACAACTTCTGTCGCCCAACTCTGCTTCATCCTATCCAAAATTGAGATATGCCCACTCAACAGGAATGCAAACGCATCTGCCCTTTTTAGATCTGTCAGATCATTTGTTTGGGCTGTGATTTGAGCTTCACTTATGGCCTCATGCATGGCCTCTAACTTAGGGACAATGATCCTCCTAAGTTCACCCATCCGACTGATCATGTTTTTCCTTTCCTTCTCAAAATTCTTTATTGCATTTGTGATTGCAATAGTTTGACACTCTTGATTTACTATGGAGGAAGAGAGAGGATCAAAACTTTGAGACAAACTTAGTAGTTTATCCTCTTGCTCTGTTATTTTCTTCTCAATCTCTACTGTTACTTTGGACCAGGAGATACAAAATTTGTATATTTCACCACCATCCTTAAGAGCATTTTCTAAGCTGTTTATCCCAATACTCATATTTCTCCTATCATTAGTGATTAATCCTTGTACCTCTGAGAATCTCTTATCCAAAAACTCCTTCTAGACCTTTTCTTCAGCTAATTTTTCTAGAGAATCAAAATGTGTACTAAAATTGTTGACTAAGGTTTTGAGATTACCAGAAGAGGAGGCTGTGGGATCCTTTCGAAAAGATGGTATGATCTTTTCCAGCACTCCAGATGCAACTTCTATCAACTCACAGTCTTCCATATGAGACTTTAGGAGTTTTTCATTGGCCTTAGCATTTGCAAATGAAGCCATCTTCATTGTCTGTACCAGAGAAAGAGAATCAAAATTGAATGGACCTTGTAGAAGCTCCAGTTCATCAATCTCCATTGTTTCTTTGCTCAGAAATTCTTGGACAGTTTGTGCAGTGTCTCTTGCTGGAGATAGATGTTTCTTCTCTTCTGCAGTCTTGGAGCTATCCTTTGGAGTTTTCTTTCCTATATTCCCACCACTAGCAGTTGTGGTTTTCTCTGCTGAAGTATTCTATCCTTCTGCAACCTTTGCACTGTCACCTTCATTTTCCTTCACCTCTACTTCTTTCTCCTGTGATTTTTCTTCTCCTTTAGATCCGGAGACTGTAGGGGAAACCGGAGGGGAAATGTTGGTCTGTTCGGGGCCCACCTCTTCTAACATTTACTCAGGAGTTTCTTCTACAACATTTGTAGGATCAGTACCCAAGTCCTTTATGATAGGAAGATTAAATCTTTTGAAGGTTTTCCAGAGAATCTCTTCAGTGTCCTTGGCTACCTTGTCGGTCTCACCAAGCATAAGTTGATTCATCCTTGCTTTGCTCCTGAATTCATCCTTGCAGTCTTTGAATACCATGTTCATTGTCTTGGGATCAATTCAAGGATATAGCTGAATAGCAATCTATTCCTAGATCTCAAGGTCTTTTGCCATGGCATTGGTCTTTCTCATTTGCAACTCCTTCTCTAGACTCTTAGGAATTAGAGAGATAATTTCAATAAAAGCTTAATTGTAAATGTTGAAATACCTGATTGTAGCTTCCTGTAGGATCTTTTGGTCGGCCTCATTGTAATCATCATAGAATTTGGCCATTGGTTGAAGGTTTCCATTCACAGTGACTGATTTGATTACACTTTCTAGGGACAGGGTGGGCTTTTCAACAAATTCCTCTGCTATTTCTTCCTTGTCTTGGTCTGAGGAGGGCTAACTAGATCCTTTCTTCTTCTGCTTCTTTATTTCCTTTACCCCCTCATCTGATTCAGTTTCTTCTTCATCTCTTTGACTTGCATAAGCCCTTGTGGCTTTTTTCTTTGACCTTTTCACTCCTTTGCCAGATGCTTGGACTTTTGATTTTGAGCTTTTAGCTGGGACAGGTGCTGGTCTCTTTGAAGATCTGGTCTGGGTGGAAGTTTCTACTAGAGCACTTTTCTTGCTTCCTTTTTCTACCTCTTTCTTCTCCTCATTAGCTTTTTGTCTCTTTTCCCTATTGGCATCAAATGCCTCCTTTGAGATCCCAAGGCCTTGTGCAATATGTTCTACTTCTTTTCTCACCTTCCTTTTCATCTCTGGTTCTCTGAGTTCCACATGGATCTTTACACTCAGCTCCTCAAAGGTTCCAAACCTTTTTGCCTTTGGATCTTTAGGCTGACTCAGCATGTGTTGAACATGCAGCTCCATAATCTGTTCATCAACTTCATACCCCATGGGCATGATCCAGACTGTCCTTGGTTCTACTGCCTCCATTAGGCACTGATCAGTCTCTACCATAAAGCAGACTGTGTCCTTATATTTCTCAACAAGAGACTGGGGAATCCTTTCTCTTGATTGCATTATGTTTTTAAAGTTTTTTAAGTATCCCCACATGGCTGTATTTCTTGCTTTAGCATCCCCAAGCCCATGTAAATAGTCTCTGATCTGAACTGCTACCGGTTTGTCATTCTGCCATACCCATCCATTTGATCCGGCCAACTCATTCATGAAGTAGAAAAATAAACATACTATTAGTGCACCATATTTGAAAGAGTTTTTCTTGTCCTTTTTGATCTTTTGTATGTTTTCCATTAACTAGCTCAAGAGAAGTTCACAGAGATCATATTCTACATTTTTTCTCAGCATCTCATAGGCCGTGTATACTGCAGTTCCGGATACTGAATTCTCCCTACTGGAATGATATATCTTGTATCCTATTATCATAGATGCATACTTGATATCCGGGTCAGTAATATCTTCAATGGTCATTGCCCTCTTATCAAATTTTGATCCGGTGGCCTCAGTTACAATGTTGTTTTTGACAGATTTGAGGATAGGTATTCCTCTAGAGGAGTGTAAACCATTTACTGCACTAATTGCTTCCTTGGTGATTTTGCAAGGTCTATTCAGCCATAGAAAGTTGTCATGTACCCTACTCAATACATACTGAACCCATTCATTTTCTTCAAAGTAGGGGAAATGAATGAACTCATCAAAGTGTTTTTCCTGGATGCTCTTATACTGAGGTTTGATCTCAAAAGAATCATCTATTAACTACTTGTTGTATAAGTCTCTTAGTTTGAATTCCCCAAACTCTTCAATGTTTGCATGTATATAAACCCTAATATCTTCAGTGTGCAAAATGCCATGCGGAACACTGGAAAATGCACCTAGGGGGTCTACCTCCAAGGATTTGTATGGATGTTTCTTAAATGTAGGGTGAGGTCTATCAGAAATCTTTACAATATTCAGAGTACCCATTATCAAGAGATTTGCAGTGAGATATTTGAAAACGGAAAATACCTTTTGCGCCTATCAGTTTCACGGAGTAGGTTGAATTGATCTCTGGAAGTAATGACTTCTGCAAGTGATCTTCGATGAACTTGAGGAATTTCATTGCAGAGCTCCACTTTTCATTTCTTCTTGAGTGCAGAATGAATGAGTGATTAATGAAAAACCCTTATATTGCTCTGCGAGCCCTAATATCAAATTGCAATAAATGCTCAACCTACATTATTCTGGTTTGCCTGGTTTTCCTTGTTTAAGGAGGAAGAAACTCATTCGAATCATTATGATTCCCTTTTGATCGATGTTAGTGATGAATCATCATATCCACTTGTCCTTCTGATCATCTTATGTATCCGCAGATCAAGCTGTATCAATTTGGATTCATACTGGGCCAATCTTGTGAGAAACCTATTTTATTGGAAGACTTGCTTAACCAGACCAATTCTGAAGGATTTGAACTTTTTAAATTTTCTTAGGGATCTCTCAGATCTTTACCTGACCTTCCTTACATGTTTTTCTAGAAACTGTTTGATCTGCAGCTTCTCATGTGCCAATTTCAGGCACCACTTAACTAGCTGGGGGAACAAGGTTTTCTTTGTGTCTCCCCCTGAGCCAGAGCTCACCTTTTAGTTTCTGGGAGGAATATCAGCACCAGAGTCTAGTGCGGATCCAACCTCTACATTCTCTAAACTTTTCTTTACCTAAATCTTGTTCATCTCATTCCTAACTTCATCTGCATTCACCTTTTGTTTACCCTTATCTTGATTTTGATTATGATATACCGGACCTCTTTTCTCTTGATTCTTGCTTCTACAGAATTTTGCATTATGACCGGACCTATTACAGATTTGGCAAACAACATTTCTTTGCATATTTGACTGATATCCTCTTGATCTGCATTAATTGGCCATATGACCTACTCTATTGCATGCAAAGCATCTACCATTGAATGATTTGTTCATTTGCATATTTCTGCATTCATGAGACTTGTGACCATACCTTTTGCAGTTAAAACACTATCCAGAGAAGGATGAATTAGTCTAATTCATTCTCTTTCTGCACTGATTAGCTTTGTGACCAAAGTGATTGCAGCTGTGGCAGTATCCATTGAAGGATGGATATCTTTGAGCATTGGGCTGTCTTACCGGAGGTCTTCTAGGCCTGTTCCTTGGATTTTCTGATCCAAAATTCTTCTGACTGGATCCAGAGCTTTCTCCTTTCTCATATCCCAAACCACATTTGTCATCTGCCTTCTTTTGACTTCCAAGAAGAACTGCAAGTTGAGCAGAACTTATCTTGAATTTCTCTTTATACTCATTTGCTGTTTGAAGATCCTTTTTTAGAGAGACAATTTGATCCTCAAGTTTTTCTTCATTATCTTTAGCATCTTCAAGATTAGATTCAAGATGTCTGATAATTCTATCCATCTGGTGGCAATCTTCTGATTTCTCCTTGAGAGATTGTCTTAGATTATCTTCAGTTTTTCTTTTCTCTTCAATTTCTTGGGTAAACTTTATAACTCCTGATTCCATTTCATGTCTTACCATAATTATTTCTTTTGATAACTTTTCACATAACTTGGTTTTCTCAGTCAGTTCTTCATTTGCATTATTTTCTTCACCTTGTATTGCCAATTGCTGAAGCAGCTCCTTTCTCTTTTTCATAGAGAGACTTAATTTGTCTTTTAGTTCTCTCATGAAATCATCAGCCTGTTTGAGTCTTTCCTTTAATTCATTGACCTCAGAGTTTGATTGTTCAAGATCCTCAAGGGCAGTCTTGAGTTGCTCCCTTAAACCATATGCATCCATTTGGACTCCCAGATCTTCCTCAAGCTGTTAGACTCTGTTAGGAGGAACTTAGCTCTGATACCAATTGTTGATAACTGAGAGGGGGGTGAATCAGTTATCCTAATTATTTCTTCTTTTTGAACTTTCTTATTAATTAATGCAACATTAATTCAAATAAGCAAACATTACCATGAAAAGGAAAAACACACGACATAGTATTTTTGACGTGGAAACCCTGTTAAGGGAGAAAACCACGGGGTGATTAATGCAAGGATTATTCTCTGTTAGAAGAATAAGGAAATACAAAATGGCACTTGCCAATTAGGGCTCACTGCCCGAGCACACTACTCACAAAGGAGGCACACTACCTACAAGGAGACACACTGTCTACAGAAGAATGTTATATAATACTTGAACTGATTGGAAGCATCCACATATGCTGGAGTTTAGTTCTGGTTAGGCTCAATACACTGATCTGCTGCACTTCATCTTTCCTCTTCTCTTATGCTGCTTTCCTTTCACATACCGGACCTTCCTTACTACCTCTGCTCTGCTCTACTATTTTTCGCATACCACATATATCACCACAACACTTCTCACAACTAAATCCATCCTTTATATATATCCGCACAAGTGATTTCATTATCTTTCTAGTCGGCACCTAGAACAGTCAATCTTCTCACAAACTCTATTTTGTCAGCTGAATCCTTACACATCAAGTAATGTGGATCAAGCATATACTTGTAGAAATCATTAATCATGTTGGCCAAACATGATTCATACCTTCATAACCTTTAACACCATCAGTAACACATCCAGAAAGTAGTCTGATGTTCTGTCAGTCAGTTCTTCCTCTGTTCACACTGTCACTTAGGAATCCGGTACTCAACTATTCATATCTTTTCCCTTGTCCATCACTGGAGGCTAAATCCTTGGAATCTATTACTCAAGGTAGTCCTCTTGACTTTCCCAAATCCATACTTCACCAAGATACTTCCTCTGAGAGATCCAAACCTGTCTGTCGAACCTTGCCACAAGCTCTGTTCTTGTTTACCGGACCTCAACAATCTTCATTCTGACTTCCGGTAGAGACACACCATGTCCTGCAGATGTGTGGGATGAACTTTGTTTCCATCAATGACAACAATCATTTTTCCATATAGTGTCTCTTGCCAACAGTTAGATCTATAGGAATGTTTTATTGTTCTGTATTCCTTTCCTCTCAAGCTAACCTTAGAACAATGTTCTTTCATTGTAGCTTTGGGTTTGGTATCTTGTGATTCTAACTAGTGTAAGATATTTATAGCATTCTAATATTATAGGATTTTAGCCTTGCTTTTACAGTTATATTTAATAATATTTACAATTATCTAGATTATTATTATATGTGTATTAATCTAATTATTATTAGAGTGGGTCTCTTTAATTCACTAGTGTATGAAATTAAGATATGTAATTAGTATATGAAATTAAGACATGTAATTATGCCTATTAATTTATGTATTGTGAGGGAATGGAATAAAGGTAATTTAATGTATTGAATATTTTTTTATAGGTTTGAAAATAAGAGTTTTAGATTAATGTAATTAGTTTGGTATTAGAATTTTATTATTAATGTTCTATGAATTTGGCTATGTTGAGAGAACATTGTATGGTATTGAATTATATTATAGATGTGTTATTTGTCATTAGTTTTAAATCATCATTTTATCTGAGTTGTGTTGCAAGTGATATTGTTGAAGTATTTTGATAACCAGTTTGAGTTAAGATCTTACTTGTTAGAAACCCTAATCTATGGTTGGAATAGGTTAGTTTAGGAGTTGTTCTACTTCAAAAAGTAATGTTGGTTATCATCTTGGTCATTAATACCATTGTCTAGAATAATGATCTTGTTAAGGTTTTATTCTATTAATTAAATAAGTTAGAATAATGTCATTTTGATCATCATTTGGGGAATTATAATCCTAATCTTATGTTTTCTCTTTGATCTATTTGAAGGACATGATATCTTATACCATTCTTGAAATCTAGTGCCTTAATGAATGTTATTAAGTGTGTAGGTAATGCGAACATGAATCATGCCAATCTAGTAGACATGAGGTATATAACTTTAGAAGATATTAAAGGGGTGACTAGTTATGATGTAAGTGCTAGAATATTAAGTCCTGCACTATAGAGATAGATCCACCTTATGTTTGTTGAATGTTTGACCATGTTTGGAATTAATGTTACATTCTTTTAGTCCCATGCTTGGTACAATATTTCATGTGTTTCCATTATGTGTTGTAAGTAAATTATTGGTTAAAGTTTTTTGTCTATGTTGTGCATTTGGAAGTGAACGTCGAATGGAACCATTGTGTTACAGAGGTGTCATGTGTCTATGCCATTAGGGAAGTTGATTCCAGAGGCCTAGAGGGGGAGTCGTGTGTATGACTCTAGTGGTTTTATGTAGTGTTTACTTCCCTCTGTTTATGGATTCATGTGGTTATGACAACTGAGGAAGAAGGATAATACATTGTTCAGTGTTCCTAATTCATGCAGTTATGTTTAAACTCATGTTGATGTTGTTTTTGTGATGAGGTGGTAGAGTCCTTCTTTATTGTTGTAGTTCATTATTGTATTAGGCATGTAATAAATTTCTGTGTTGGTTCATTTTATGGTTGAGATTTTGGGAGCAAGAGGACCCATGCCTTGCTCTCGATTACACTTTGTTTCAGTTGAAATTTTTGAAGCAAGAGGACCCATGCCTTGCTCTGGATACTTTTTTTGAGATTTGTATGCAAGAAGGTAAATGCCTTGCATGGTATGTGGATACCTATTGTTATGCTTGTTGGTTAAGGGTCTTCTAGATGCAGGAAGGGAAGTGGCTTCCAATGTGGGGTCGGCACCCAAAGTGGCTGTCAGGGTAACCCATTGGAAGTTGTTAATCCAGTGATAACTTAATAATCAAATTTGGAGGGTTGGAGAGCTTTCATATTAATCAAGATAATTGGATGCCTCACTCATGCCTGTAGTGCTCAATCAGGCTAAGGATGAGATGAGAAGGCCATGGTTGGCAAAATCAACTTCCTTGTCCTCATGAAAGGGATGTTGATTCCGCATGTGTCACACTATGGGGCCGGCGTCTAGTGAGAGACTATTAGGGTAACCATAGATGGGGGCTGGCGCCTAGCGAGAGACTGTCAGGGTAACCCATGGATGGGGGCCGACGTCTAGGTAGAGACTGTCAGGGTAACCCATGCTAGGACCATGCGATGACACTCATCCCTACTGTAGTCTAGTATTCCCTCTTTGTTGTTCTTTTTTATGTTGTGTGAATGCCTCTAGAAGTCCTATTAAGTGTGGAAGTGTTGTTTATGTTGCTTGTGTTGTCTTGTTGACCCGTGTTGTACTTGAGTCTTGTGTAGTCCTTGTAGTTGTTAGTCTTCGTTTCCTTGTCTGGTTGTTGTTGTGGAACCTTATGTTATCTCGTAGCTCGGGGGGTGGACCTTAGGGTTCCACATGGTCGAGTGGAAGAGCTTATTCCATTGGTTTTCCCTTGCCCTGGTTTATGTGTGAGAAGGATGGACCTTGTGTTGCAGTTTCCAGATCATGTTCCAGTTTGATGAGATAGCTATTTGTGCTCATGTGCTAGTTGGGTGTATGAGATTTATCATATTGTAAGTATTCTAAGGTAATTCGGAAAGTGATAATGTGAATGATGTAATGACGTACCCATATGTATGGGAAATTGTATATGTACTTGTAATTCTAATTATATGATCTTGTCGATTTCTCATTTAATGTTATTTCATGGAAATGTATGTGTTCTCACATGTGAAACAATACATTAGAATTGATTTATTGATGTTAGTTAATTCTTGATCCTATAAATAGTTTAGTAAGTAATGCAGCTAAGGAAGCCTTAGAGGACAAGATAGTTTAATGATATGTATTGATGTGGTTGACATTACCCTATTATTTCTATCCTTAAAATTTTTTTTGTCTTGTTTATTTAGCATAGTTGTGTTGTCCTCTGGGGTTTCCTAGCGGGCCATTACAAAATACCTACACACTAGGTATTGGTGTCCTTGTTTCAACAAAAATAATAATTTAATTTGGATATATACAAAAAAAGTTATGTCATATGATATAAACCTGTCTAAATTATAATTAATCTCACTTAAAAAATTAATAAAAAAATATATGCAACACAAAATTATGAAAAATATCTGCACACTAGATATTACTGTTACAAATCTATATTTATTTTTTTATAATTTGATCCTTTCTATAAAAAAAGTTATGATGTATGGTATAAATGTCACTTTAAAAAAATATTTTTAACTATAAAAGAATAAGTTATTAAAAGTTACGTAAAAAATTCATAAATTATTTCTTAATTTTTTTAAAAAAAATACATTTATAATCTACACACAAAATCTCAAAAATCACTAGTTCATATCCTCTTCAAATTCTTAATGGTTTAGTTGCTATAGGTGTCAAAAAGTGAAAATATGGTTAAAAATGATGATTTCAATGTCCTAATTTGGCTAAAAAGTGGGACACAGTACATTGTGGGATCACCTAAGTGGATGTGCTCTTGATGTTGTTTGATATGTAGGTAGATCCTCAAAATACTAGCATAACTTTATGTTTCATGGAGTCTTTAAAATGCTTAGGATGAGTGGCTATTTATAGATTTTTTGATGAGGGATTGGATGGCTAGGATTGATTGGAGAGATCAAGGGTTGAGGTTGATTGAGAGGTTTGGATACATGAGCATATGCCAAGTGGCAAGAGGAGGTTGGTGGATGAGGGGTGTCCTTGGATCAAGACCAAATCAAGGGTAGAAAAGTGGTCTTGGAAGAAGGGGATGGATAGGATTAAAGGAGGACAACAAGGGAGAAAAGGACCTTTGTACAAAGGACCTTGACCATACTTTTGTAAGAAAGTCATGTGGGCATGTACAAAGGGCCATACCTAAGTTGTACATTTGAGAAGATGGGGAGAATTTGACTAGGATTAGCTTAGGATAATTGATTGTACAAGTGGGGGGATTAGGTAATTAATTAGGTTTAGGCAACCTAATCAAAAGTGTAGAAAATAGGGAATTAAATAAATATACATATTTATTTAATTCATGGGATGGGAAAATGAGACATTAGATAAATATAATTTTGTCTAATGTTTGGACTATAGGAAAGGGTTAATAATTAATTAATAAATCATTAATGTTAGGGGTAGGTATGGATGAATAGTGAATAGTATGTAAATAGTGATTTTGACAATAAATTTTTTTATTATTATTGTTTAATCATAGTTTAAAGGGGATTGGTTAATTAACTATCTAAACATGTGTTTATATAGCTAATGTGGCATAAACAATGATTTAGGGAAGTTTAACCTGATGATTTGAGGATGATTAGGGATGGATGGGAATGGTTTAGGGATGCTTAAGGATGAATAGTGGCTAATTTTAGGTGTCTACATTTTTCCCCTTTTCGATATGGTGTTGTGAAGCAGCATCATTTCAAAGAATTATAAAGTATAGCATTAGGTTGGATAGAACCTGAGATGGTAGGATTAGGGATGATGATGCCCCAGCCACTTGTAGGGAGAGTGACAAGGAGGGATGATGATTAGGATGAAGATAGAGATGATGCCCCCTCAAGAGGGTAGGCAGGTTTGAAGAATGTGAGTGTTCTCTCAAAAGGATGAAGAGGGTTGGATTAGAAAGAAGAGAGTGGATTTTAAAAGACCATATGGATGGGAGGATAAAGTGTTAGTGTGAATAGGAATATTACCTAACCAATTATTTCCCTTATTGTGTTGATGATTCATATTATTAGTTAAATAATATTCACACACATATTCACGTGTTAAGTTGACTTAGTGAGCCTTCTAGATACTTCTAGTTATTTCTAGTTGTTGATAGTTGTCATATCCTACAAATCAACTAGTTGACATCTTACCCTCTAGTTGTCACATGTAATAGGAATATGACACTTGTCACATGACTACAATTTCTTATCTCTCAACCTTGTCTTTATAAGAAATGTATGTCTCTTCATTTTGTAAGAGGAAAGAAGATGAAGGCTAAGCTATAGTTATCTCATAATGCTATTATGCCATTGGAACATTTACATTATTCTCTCATAGTACCGTTATGCTATTCATTTTATTTGCATTACACTTTATTGATTCTAGCTCTTTCAATTTGATTCTGGGTTATATTCTTTTTCAAGATTCTAACATGGTATTAGAGCATATTTTAGAAGATTAGATTCATTTTTTGAGAGTGCAAATCATGGTGGATCTTGATAGTTGAGTATTCTCTTCTCTTGCATTGATTAATAACCTAGAGAATTAGAAAGACTGGATAGAATACCAGATTTATGAGGGTTCCTCTTTGTGGCCTTGTATTGTAGGTTCATTTTGTAGTATGCTGCTACAAATATGAGCACACCATTGTGTTTAAGAGGTCCATGATAGTCAAGGTCACCTTTTGTTTCATCTAAATCAGACATCAGAGACCAAATCTATGAGGGTTTGAAGTTGGGAGGTGCATGTCTGATCTAGTAGCTTCTTGATCTTTCAAAGCACTTTGGGTAAAATCAAACCCCACCATCATGCTCAGGAGGACCAAAAACCCCAAGATCAGCTGTCAATTCATCAAAATCAAACAAAGTTGCAATGAGAGGCAAAAACATTTTACCCGATTCCACTATACAGAATCGTAGGCGAAATATTTTTGGCATATTCTGAGAATCTTCTTGTTACAAGTGGAATCTACTTACATAGTCATTGCATTAGTAAATCTCTGATTATTATTCGTTAGGTAAATATATATTCACTGGTTAAAGTTTTTATTGCTCGGCAAATATTCTGTAGAATTTTTCTCCGCAGGTATTTGCATATCAGGAACAACAAAGTACATGCATATAATGGGGTGCCACGTGGCATTGGACTCCATCAGCATGGGCCCCAGTGGCTACTCCCATCAGCAATATCACAGTTGGTAGCATATTTAAACTAGTGGACTTTGAAACCACCTTGCAAGGCATATAAAACCCTAGCTAGAATCTCTAGCAGCTGGAATCTCCAACTGGTGGCAACAAATAAGCCCGACGATAGTTAACTACAAACTGTTGACCAATTCCAAAAATCAAATAAACATGCCACAAAACTACTCAAAAATTGAAGGTGGTTTCGGTCAAAATAAAAGGTAGTTTTGTGGCATAAGAATAGTGGTTTTAGCTTTTGTAGGCGGTTTTGTAAAAAACCAAGAGTGGTATAGGAATATTCCAAAGAATCTAAGCATATTCTGATGGACACATTTTTTGCATCTACTGATGTCATATTGACATTAGCATGATGTCATTTTCTATCGAGTGATGTCATCTTACGGTGTCTGAATAGAATATTCCAGCATCATCTTTAAGATCCTGGTAGTTGACATCATCAAACAGGTGGTTGATGTCATCCTCAATGTACCTCCTGCTAACATCATCATTTGCCCAAGAATTTTGGGATATTCACGGGAATCTACAAAGATTCTATCATGGATTCTTGTTGATGTCAGCAAGCTAGCTATTGACATCATTAATAGGCTTGCCCCTATTTGGCTCCCTCCTCTAATGAGCTTTTCAATTTGACAATTGAACTTCAAACACCTGTATCTTGTTCAATTTTGCTCCTTTTTCCAAGCAATTTTTTTATATCTAGGCTAATTTTTTGTGATCTTCACAATGGTGCAATTGGATTTTAGTTTCAGTGGCTATTTTTTTAGAATTTGTAGATTCTCACTTATGACGTTGCACAGTTCTCATTTTGGGAACTTTGAAGACTCATAACTTTTGCATATGACTTCAGATTGAGGTGATTCATTTTTTGAAAGTGAATGATTTTTTGAGTACTATGCAATAGTGTTGTTTTCCACACTTGGTTTAACTCCAAGATTGTACTTTGAGCATACACTCATTTGATTGAGAATTTGTAAAGCATTGAGATCAAGTCCACTAAGCGTTTTTGCTAGTGGCAATTATACTCGCACTAAATATAAAGTGCCAAATCATATTTACTTTGGGGGGGTTCTTTGATTGAGTGAACAAGGGGGCTATGTCATGTGTGCTCTACTTGACTTACAAGGTAATCTTTTGATGGTTTGATCTCTCTTCATTTGAGAAGATATCATGGGTTTTTCTAGTCATCCTTCTGTGATAAATTTGAACAAGGATAGTTATGAGTCTTGGAAAAAAGGCATCATCACACATTGTAGGTGGATCAATCTTTTACCTTATCTTTATGGCCTCATACCTGAACTAGATTAACCTTAGAGGAAAAATGCATGGGCAAATAGGAATGATCATATTGTAGGATTGATTGGTTCTAGTGTTGGTTCTGACACTATTTGGGCTATTTTGGACATTGATTGTCCATGCACACTTTGGACTAAGATTCGAGAGATCTTTGGAAAGCCACATATATCTCCATTCCCAAATGATCCTACAATGGATTGCCTCATTCCCATTGATGATACACATAATATGCCCTTTGATGATAATACAAAAGAGGAGCTTGAATATCTAGCAGGTCTTGATTGTTCTTCTATTACTTCTCTCTCTCCTTCTATTGATATTATTGTTCCACCATCACTTGTTGCTACTTCAGAGTTCAGTGATGTTCCCTCAAGATCTTCCAATTATTCTTTGCAACAAGTTCATTTTAGTCTTCCTCATTGGGATTCCTATCTTGTAGATAAATCATCTTTGTTTGTGAAGTCTCACGTTGTTGATTTGGAGGACACATTTGAGCTTGGGTTATCTCTCCTCTTTGATGATAGTACACATACACCTTCTATTTCTACAAAGTTTAGAGAGGCTTCTGTTGATAACTGAGAGGGGGGGGGGTGAATCAGTTATCCTAATTATTTCCCTTATTGAACTTTCCTTTTAATTGAAGCAGCATAAAATCAAACACAAAACATTAACCATGAAGTAAGAAACACATGACACAGTATTTTTGACGTGGAAACCCTGTTAAGGGAGAAAACCACGGGGTGATTAACCCAAGAATTATTCTCTGTTAGAAGAATAGGAAATTACAAAAATGGCACTTGCCAATTAGGGCTCACTGCCCGAGCACACTGCTCACAAGAGGCCCACTGCCTACAAGAAGACACACTGTCTACAAAGTGATGATAATCACAGTCTTGAACTGATTGGAAGCATCTGCATATGCTGGAGTTCAGTTCCGGTTAGGCTCAGTACACTGATCTGCTGCACTTCATCTTTCCTCTGTTCTTTGTTCTGCTATCTTTCACATACCGGATCCTTTTGCTACCTCTGCACTTTCTCTGGACTTATTCGCATATCTCTCTACATCCACACACCACTTCACAACTAAATCCATCCTCTATATATATCCGCACAAGTAGTTTCATCACCTTTCTAGTCGGCATCTGGAACAGTCTTAGTTTCTTACAAACTCTCATTCTGTCGGCTGAATCCTTCCTCACCAAGCAATGCGGATCAAGCATATACTTGTAGATATCATTAATCATGTCGGCCAAACATGATTCATGCCTTCACAACCTCTGTCATCAACAGTAACCCATCCGGAAAGTAGTCTGATACTCTGCCAGTCAGTTCTTCCTCTGTTTTCACTGTCTCTCAGGAATCCGGTACTCAACCATTCATATCTTTTTCTTTGTCCATCACCGGAGGCTAAATCCTTGGAATATACCACTCAAGGTAGTCCTCTTGACTTCCCCAAATCCGCACTGCACCAAGACACTTCCTCTGAGAGGTCCGGACCAATCTGTCGGACCTTACCACATGCTCTGTTCTTCTTTACCGGACCACAACTTTCTTTATTCTGACTTCCGGTAGAGACACATCATGACTTGCGGATATGTGGGATGACCTTTGTTGCCATCAATGACAACAACCATGAATCCATATAGTGTCTCTTGCCAACAATCTCCCCCTTTGGCATTGATGGCAACACTTAGTGAAAAATGACTAAGTGTTTTCACTATGCTCCCCCTTTGCTGATGCTCTGTCTTTATATACAATTTCCGGAACTCCCCCTTAGTTGGATTCCTCATTTTTCACTGCTCCTCACTCCCCCTTTGACATCAATGGCAAAGGGTAGGGTCCGCATATCAAAATTTTCAAAAATTTCTTATACTTAGCCGCATATTTACATACTCACATATATTGAAGAATGTCTGCAAAGGATGTCTGTAATTGAATCATTTCGGTAGCCCAACTTTGCTTCATTCTGTCCAAAATTGAAATGTGACCACTTAACAAAAATGCAAATGCTTCTGCCCGCTTGAGATCTGTCGGATCTTTTGTTTGGGCGGTGGTCCTAGCATCACTGATGGCCTCATGCATGGTTTCCAACTTAGGGATTATAATCCTTCTAAGTTCTCCCATCCGGTTGGTGATGTTCTTCCTTTCCTTCTCAAGATTCTTTATTTCGTTCAAGACTGCAATAGTCTGACATTCTTGATTTATTATGGAGGAAGAGAGAGGATCAAAACTTTGAGATAAGCTTTGTAGCTTATCCTGTTCCTCTTTTATTTTCTTGTCAAATGCTGCTGTTGCCTTTGACCAGGATATACAGAATTTATAGATATCACCGCCATCCTTAAGAGCATTCTCTAAGCTCTTTATTCCAATGCTTACAATCTTTTTGTCTTTAGAGATTAATTCTAATATCTCTGAAAATCTCTTATCCAAAAATTCCTTCCGGACCTTTTCTTCAGCTGATTTTTCTAAAGAATCAAAATGTGTATCAACACTGCTGACTAAGGTTTTTAGATTACCGGAAGTGGAGGCTGTCGGATCTATCTGGATTGATGGCATGATCTTCACAAGTACTCCGGAAGCAGCCTCTATCAACTCACAGTCTTCCATATGAGACTTCAGGAGCTTTTCATTTGCCTTGGCATTTGCAAATGAAGCTATCTTCATTGTTTGTACCGGAGAGAGAGAGTCAAAATCAAATGGGCCTTTTAGAAGCTCCGGTTCATCAATCTCTAGAGTTTCTTTGCTCAAAAATTGTTGAACAGTTTGTGCAGTGTCTCTTGCCGGAGACAGATGTTTCTTCTCTTCTGCAGTCTTAGAACTGTCAACCTCTTTGTCCTTCACCACTGCTTCCTTCTCCTGTAATTGCTCTTCTTCTTTGGATCCGGAGACTGTAGGGGAAACCGGAGGAGAGATGCTAACTTGTTCATGGGCCACTTCTTCTGGAGCAGAGGGTCCCAAGTCCTCACTTGTCTGTTCAGGGCTCACTTCTTCCGGAACAGAAGATTCCAGATCAACAGCTGTTTCTGCACCTAAGTCCTCTACAACAGGAAGATTGAACCTTTTGAAGGCCTTCCGGAGGATCTCTTCTGTTTCTTGAGCCACTTTGTCAGTCTCACCAAGCATGAGTTGATTCATCCTGGCTTTGCTTCTGAACTCATCTTTGCAGTCCTTGAAGATAATGTTCATTGTCTTGGGATCAATTTGAGGATATAGCTGAATAGCTATCTGCTCCCGGATCTCAAGATCTTTGGCATGAGCATTATTCTTTCTTACTTCCATTTCCTTCTCTAGGCTCTTAGGAATGAGAGATATGATCTCAATGAAAGCCTTATTGTATATGTTCAGATATTTAACTGTGGCTTCCTGCAGAGTCTTTTGGTCTGCCTCACTGAAGTCATCATAGGATTCAGTCATTGGTTGAAGGTTTCCATCCACCGTGACCGACTTGATTATGCTCTCTAGTGACAGAGTGGGCTTTTCAACAGTTACCTCTGCCATTTCCTCCTTGTCTTGGCCTGTGGAGGGCTTACCGGATCCTTTCTTTTTCTGTTTCTTTACTTCTCTTACTCCCTCATCTGATTCTGTTTCCTCTTCATCCTTTTGGCTTCCATAAGCCCTTGTGGCTTTTGCCTTTGATCTCTTACCGGATGCCTGGACTTCCAGTTTTGAACTTTTGGTTGAGGGAGGTGCAGATCTCTTTGTTGATCTGGTCCGGGTGGGAGCTCCAACCGGAGCACTTTCTTTGCTTTTCTCTTCTTCCTCGGCCTTCCTCCTCTTTTCCCGGCTGGCATCAAGTGCCTCCTTTGAGATACCTAGGCCTTGAGCAATGTGCTCTACTTCTTTTCTTACCTTTCTTTTAATCTCAGGTTCCCTGAGTTCTACATGTATTTTTACACTCAGCTCCTCAAAGGTTCCAAACCTTTCTGCCTTAGGATCTTTGGGCTGACTTAGCATGTGTTGAACATGCAGCTCCACTATCTGTTCATCAACTTCATACCCCATGGGCATGATCCAGACAGTCCTTGGCTCCACTGCCTCCATTAGGCACTGATCAGTGTCAACCATAAAGCACACTGAGTCCTTGTATTTCTCAATGAGAGATTGAGGAATTCTCTCTCTTGCTTGCATCATGCTCTGAAAGTTTTTGAAGTAACCCCATAGAGCTGAATTTCTCGCTTTTGCATCCCCAAGTCCATGCAAGTAGTCTCTTATCTGGACTGCAACAGGTTTGTCATTCTGCCATACCCATCCACTTGTTCCGGGTAGCTCATTCATGAAATAGAAGAATAGACATACAATAAGAGTACCATATTTAAAGGAATTCTTCTTATCCTTCTTGATTTTCTGTATGTTTTCCATTAATTGGCTTAGTAGTAGTTCGCAGAGATCATATTCTGCATTCTTTCTTAACATTTCATAAGCAGTGTATATTGCAGTTCCGGATACAGAATTCTCCCTGCTGGAGTGATAGATCTTGTATCCTATTATCATTGATGCATATTTGATATCCGGATCTGAAATATCTTCAATGGTCATTGCCCTCTTGTCAAATTTTGATCCGGTGGCCTCAGTTACAATGTTGTTCTTGACAGATTTGAGGACAGGTACTCCTCCGGAAGAGTATAGGCCAGTTACTGCTCTAATTGCCTCTTTTGTGATTTTGCAGGGTCTATCTAGCCATAGAAAGTTGTCATGCATCCTGCTCAGTACATACCGGACCCATTCATCCTCTTCAAAACAGGGGAAATGAATAAATTGCTCAAATTGTTTCTTCTGAATATCCTTATACTCTGGTTTAAGCTCAAAGGCATTGTCAATCAGCTGCTTGTGATAGAGGTCTCTTAATTTGAATTCCCCAAATTCCTCAATGTTTGCATGTATGTAAACCCTAATGTCTTCGGTGTGTAAAACTCCGTGAGGAACACTAGAGAAGGCTCCTAGTGGGTCAACCTCCAATGATTTGTAGGGATGTTTCTTGAATGAGGGGCGAGGTCTATCGGAGATCTTAACTATGTTTGGAGTAGCCATTCTTCAAAGATTTGCAGTGAGGTAATGAAAAACGGAGAATACCTTATGCGCCTTCGGTTTGCACGGAGTGGTTGGATTGATTTCTTTATCCAATAGCTTCGGCAGGAGATCCTTGGTGTGCTTGAAGAACCTTGTTGCAGAGCTCCACTTTTCGCTTCTTCTCGAGTGCAGAATGAGCAAATGACCTTTGAGAAATCCCTTAAATTGCTCCGCGAACCCTAATACCTGTCTGCAATAAATGCTTCACCTACATCATTCCGGTTTGCCTTGTCTGGATAGCTTGGAGTATCCGGATTAGTCCTGATCTGTGGATATCATCCGGATCTTTCAATCATGAATAAATCGAGGTAGCATATTACAAGATCATCTCAAACATTCTGTCCAATCCGCAGAACAAGATAGTGCATTTCCGGATCTTTCCGGACCTTTTTGTAATCCTTTATCATACCGGAGCATCTCCCTGAATAGGTCTTATTTGATCGATCACAGCTTCTTCATAACTTCATGCGGACCTCTGAAAACTTGACTGAAGTATCTCAAGATTCATATCTACAAACCCTTTGATCCGCATCTTGTGCCACATCCGGTACCACTTGTTTGGCTGGGGGAACAAGATTTTCTTTGAGTCTCCCCCTGAGCCTGAGCTCACCTTTTAATTTCTGGAAGAAATATCAGCACCAGAGTCTGGTGCAGATCCAACCTCTATATTCTCTGAACTTTTCTTCACCCATATCTTGCTCATCTGATTCCTAACCTCTTCCGCATTCATCTTTTGTTTACCCTTGTCTTGATTCTGATTATACACCGGACCTCTTTTGTCCTGATTCTTGTTTCTGCAAACTTTAGCATTATGACCGGACCTATTGCAGATTTGGCAAATAACATTTCTTTGCATATTTGACTGATATCCTCTTGATCTGCATTGATTAGCCATATGACCTACTCTATTGCATGTGAAGCATCTACCTTTGAATGATTTGTTTACTTGCATACTTCTGCATTCATGGGATTTGTGTCCATACCTTTTGCAGTTGAAGCATTGTCCGGAGAAGGATGAATTAATCTGATTCATTCTCATTCTGCACTGATTAGCTTTGTGACCAAAGTGATTGCAGCTGTGGCAGTATCCATTGAAGGATGGATATCTTTGAGCATTTGGCTGTCTTACCGGAGGTCTTCTAGGCCTGCTCCTTGGATTTTCTGATCCAAGATTCTTCTGACCGGATCCGGAGCTTTCTCCTTTCTCATATCCCAAGCCATACTTGTCATCTGTCCTCTTTTGACTTCCAAGAAGAACTTCAAGTTGAGCAGAACTTATCTTGAATTTCTCTTTATATTCATTTGCTGTTTGAAGGTCTCTTTCAAGTTTTCCTTCATTATCTTTGGCATCTTCAAGATCAGATTCAAGATGTCTGATAATCCTGTCCATCTGGTGGCATTCTTCTGATTTTTCTTTAAGAGATTGTCTTAGATTGTCTTCAGCCTTTCTTTTTTCTTCAATCTCTTGAGTAAACTTTATAGTTCCTGATTCCATTTCATGTCTTAACATAATGACTTCTTTTGATAACTTTTCACATAACTTGGTTTGCTCAGTCAATTCTTCATTTGTATTGCTTTCTTCACTTTGTCTTGCCAACTGTTGAAGCAGCTCCTTTCTCTTTTTCATAGAGAGACTTAATTTGTCTTTTAATTCTCTCATGAATTCATCAGCCTGTTTGAGTCTTTCCTTTAATTCACTGACTTCAGAATTTGACTGTTCAAGATCCTCAAGGGCAGTCTTGAGTTGCTCCCTTAAACCATATGCATCCATTTGAAATCCCAGATCTTCCTCAAGCTGTTAGGCTCTATTAGGAGGAACTTAGCTCTGATACCAATTGTTGATAACTGAGAGGGGGGGGGTGAATCAGTTATCCTAATTATTTCCCTTATTGAACTTTCCTTTTAATTGAAGCAGCATAAAATCAAACACAAAACATTAACCATGAAGTAAGAAACACATGACACAGTATTTTTGACGTGGAAACCCTGTTAAGGGAGAAAACCACGGGGTGATTAACCCAAGAATTATTCTCTGTTAGAAGAATAGGAAATTACAAAAATGGCACTTGCCAATTAGGGCTCACTGCCCGAGCACACTGCTCACAAGAGGCCCACTGCCTACAAGAAGACACACTGTCTACAAAGTGATGATAATCACAGTCTTGAACTGATTGGAAGCATCTGCATATGCTGGAGTTCAGTTCCGGTTAGGCTCAGTACACTGATCTGCTGCACTTCATCTTTCCTCTGTTCTTTGTTCTGCTATCTTTCACATAGTTTCATCACCTTTCTAGTCGGCATCCGGAACAGTCTTAGTTTCTTACAAACTCTCATTCTGTCGGCTGAATCCTTCCTCACCAAGCAATGCGGATCAAGCATATACTTGTAGATATCATTAATCATGTCGGCCAAACATGATTCATGCCTTCACAACCTCTGTCATCAACAGTAACCCATCCGGAAAGTAGTCTGATACTCTGCCAGTCAGTTCTTCCTCTGTTTTCACTGTCTCTCAGGAATCCAGTACTCAACCATTCATATCTTTTTCTTTGTCCATCACCGGAGGCTAAATCCTTGGAATATACCACTCAAGGTAGTCCTCTTGACTTCCCCAAATCCGCACTGCACCAAGACACTTCCTCTGAGAGGTCCGGACCAATCTGTCGGACCTTGCCACATGCTCTGTTCTTCTTTACCGGACCACAACTTTCTTTATTCTGACTTCTGGTAGAGACACATCATGACTTGCGGATATGTGGGATGACCTTTGTTGCCATCAATGACAACAACCATGAATCCATATAGTGTCTCTTGCCAACAATCTCCCCCTTTGGCATTGATGGCAACACTTAGTGAAAAATGACTAAGTGTTTTCACTATGCTCCCCCTTTGCTGATGCTCTGTCTTTATATACAATTTCCGGAACTCCCCCTTAGTTGGATTCCTCATTTTTCACTGCTCCTCACTCCCCCTTTGACATCAATGGCAAAGGGTAGGGTCCGCATATCAAAATTTTCAAAAATTTCTTATACTTAGCCGCATATTTACATACTCACATATATTGAAGAATGTCTGCAAAGGATGTCTGTAATTGAATCATTTCGGTAGCCCAACTTTGCTTCATTCTGTCCAAAATTGAAATGTGACCACTTAACAAAAATGCAAATGCTTCTGCCCGCTTGAGATCTGTCGGATCTTTTGTTTGGGCGGTGGTCCTAGCATCACTGATGGCCTCATGCATGGTTTCCAACTTAGGGATTATAATCCTTCTAAGTTCTCCCATCCGGTTGGTGATGTTCTTCCTTTCCTTCTCAAGATTCTTTATTTCGTTCAAGACTGCAATAGTCTGACATTCTTGATTTATTATGGAGGAAGAGAGAGGATCAAAACTTTGAGATAAGCTTTGTAGCTTATCCTGTTCCTCTTTTATTTTCTTGTCAAATGCTGCTGTTGCCTTTGACCAGGATATACAGAATTTATAGATATCACCGCCATCCTTAAGAGCATTCTCTAAGCTCTTTATTCCAATGCTTACAATCTTTTTGTCTTTAGAGATTAATTCTAATATCTCTGAAAATCTCTTATCCAAAAATTCCTTCCGGACCTTTTCTTCAGCTGATTTTTCTAAAGAATCAAAATGTGTATCAACACTGCTGACTAAGGTTTTTAGATTACCGGAAGTGGAGGCTGTCGGATCTATCTGGATTGATGGCATGATCTTCACAAGTACTCCGGAAGCAGCCTCTATCAACTCACAGTCTTCCATATGAGACTTCAGGAGCTTTTCATTTGCCTTGGCATTTGCAAATGAAGCTATCTTCATTGTTTGTACCGGAGAGAGAGAGTCAAAATCAAATGGGCCTTTTAGAAGCTCCGGTTCATCAATCTCTAGAGTTTCTTTGCTCAAAAATTGTTGAACAGTTTGTGCAGTGTCTCTTGCCGGAGACAGATGTTTCTTCTCTTCTGCAGTCTTAGAACTGTCAACCTCTTTGTCCTTCACCACTGCTTCCTTCTCCTGTAATTGCTCTTCTTCTTTGGATCCGGAGACTGTAGGGGAAACCGGAGGAGAGATGCTAACTTGTTCATGGGCCACTTCTTCTGGAGCAGAGGGTCCCAAGTCCTCACTTGTCTGTTCAGGGCTCACTTCTTCCGGAACAGAAGATTCCAGATCAACAGCTGTTTCTGCACCTAAGTCCTCTACAACAGGAAGATTGAACCTTTTGAAGGCCTTCCGGAGGATCTCTTCTGTTTCTTGAGCCACTTTGTCAGTCTCACCAAGCATGAGTTGATTCATCCTGGCTTTGCTTCTGAACTCATCTTTGCAGTCCTTGAAGATAATGTTCATTGTCTTGGGATCAATTTGAGGATATAGCTGAATAGCTATCTGCTCCCGAATCTCAAGATCTTTGGCATGAGCATTATTCTTTCTTACTTCCATTTCCTTCTCTAGGCTCTTAGGAATGAGAGATATGATCTCAATGAAAGCCTTATTGTATATGTTCAGATATTTAACTGTGGCTTCCTGCAGAGTCTTTTGGTCTGCCTCACTGAAGTCATCATAGGATTCAGTCATTGGTTGAAGGTTTCCATCCACCGTGACCAACTTGATTATGCTCTCTAGTGACAGAGTGGGCTTTTCAACAGTTACCTCTGCCATTTCCTCCTTGTCTTGGCCTGTGGAGGGCTTACCGGATCCTTTCTTTTTCTGTTTCTTTACTTCTCTTACTCCCTCATCTGATTCTGTTTCCTCTTCATCCTTTTGGCTTCCATAAGCCCTTGTGGCTTTTGCCTTTGATCTCTTACCGGATGCCTGGACTTCCAGTTTTGAACTTTTGGTTGAGGGAGGTGCAGATCTCTTTGTTGATCTGGTCCGGGTGGGAGCTCCAACCGGAGCACTTTCTTTGCTTTTCTCTTCTTCCTCGGCCTTCCTCCTCTTTTCCCGGCTGGCATCAAGTGCCTCCTTTGAGATACCTAGGCCTTGAGCAATGTGCTCTACTTCTTTTCTTACCTTTCTTTTAATCTCAGGTTCCCTGAGTTCTACATGTATTTTTACACTCAGCTCCTCAAAGGTTCCAAACCTTTCTGCCTTAGGATCTTTGGGCTGACTTAGCATGTGTTGAACATGCAGCTCCACTATCTGTTCATCAACTTCATACCCCATGGGCATGATCCAGACAGTCCTTGGCTCCACTGCCTCCATTAGGCACTGATCAGTGTCAACCATAAAGCACACTGAGTCCTTGTATTTCTCAATGAGAGATTGAGGAATTCTCTCTCTTGCTTGCATCATGCTCTGAAAGTTTTTGAAGTAACCCCATAGAGCTGAATTTCTCGCTTTTGCATCCCCAAGTCCATGCAAGTAGTCTCTTATCTGGACTGCAACAGGTTTGTCATTCTGCCATACCCATCCACTTGTTCCGGGTAGCTCATTCATGAAATAGAAGAATAGACATACAATAAGAGTACCATATTTAAAGGAATTCTTCTTATCCTTCTTGATTTTCTGTATGTTTTCCATTAATTGGCTTAGTAGTAGTTCGCAGAGATCATATTCTGCATTCTTTCTTAACATTTCATAAGCAGTGTATATTGCAGTTCCGGATACAGAATTCTCCCTGCTGGAGTGATAGATCTTGTATCCTATTATCATTGATGCATATTTGATATCCGGATCTGAAATATCTTCAATGGTCATTGCCCTCTTGTCAAATTTTGATCCGGTGGCCTCAGTTACAATGTTGTTCTTGACAGATTTGAGGACAGGTACTCCTCCGGAAGAGTATAGGCCAGTTACTGCTCTAATTGCCTCTTTTGTGATTTTGCAGGGTCTATCTAGCCATAGAAAGTTGTCATGCATCCTGCTCAGTACATACCGGACCCATTCATCCTCTTCAAAACAGGGGAAATGAATAAATTGCTCAAATTGTTTCTTCTGAATATCCTTATACTCTGGTTTAAGCTCAAAGGCATTGTCAATCAGCTGCTTGTGATAGAGGTCTCTTAATTTGAATTCCCCAAATTCCTCAATGTTTGCATGTATGTAAACCCTAATGTCTTCGGTGTGTAAAACTCCGTGAGGAACACTAGAGAAGGCTCCTAGTGGGTCAACCTCCAATGATTTGTAGGGATGTTTCTTGAATGAGGGGCGAGGTCTATCGGAGATCTTAACTATGTTTGGAGTAGCCATTCTTCAAAGATTTGCAGTGAGGTAATGAAAAACGGAGAATACCTTATGCGCCTTCGGTTTGCACGGAGTGGCTGGATTGATTTCTTTATCCAATAGCTTAGGCAGGAGATCCTTGGTGTGCTTGAAGAACCTTGTTGCAGAGCTCCACTTTTCGCTTCTTCTCGAGTGCAGAATGAGCAAATGACCTTTGAGAAATCCCTTAAATTGCTCCGCGAACCCTAATACCTGTCTGCAATAAATGCTTCACCTACATCATTCCGGTTTGCCTTGTCTGGATAGCTTGGAGTATCCGGATTAGTCCTGATCTGTGGATATCATCCGGATCTTTCAATCATGAATAAATCGAGGTAGCATATTACAAGATCATCTCAAACATTCTGTCCAATCCGCAGAACAAGATAGTGCATTTCCGGATCTTTCCGGACCTTTTTGTAATCCTTTATCATACCGGAGCATCTCCCTGAATAGGTCTTATTTGATCGATCACAGCTTCTTCATAACTTCATGCGGACCTCTGAAAACTTGACTGAAGTATCTCAAGATTCATATCTACAAACCCTTTGATCCGCATCTTGTGCCACATCCGGTACCACTTGTTTGGCTGGGGGAACAAGATTTTCTTTGAGTCTCCCCCTGAGCCTGAGCTCACCTTTTAATTTCTGGAAGAAATATCAGCACCAGAGTCTGGTGCAGATCCAACCTCTATATTCTCTGAACTTTTCTTCACCCATATCTTGCTCATCTGATTCCTAACCTCTTCCGCATTCATCTTTTGTTTACCCTTGTCTTGATTCTGATTATACACCGGACCTCTTTTGTCCTGATTCTTGTTTCTGCAAACTTTAGCATTATGACCGGACCTATTGCAGATTTGGCAAATAACATTTCTTTGCATATTTGACTGATATCCTCTTGATCTGCATTGATTAGCCATATGACCTACTCTATTGCATGTGAAGCATCTACCTTTGAATGATTTGTTTACTTGCATACTTCTGCATTCATGGGATTTGTGTCCATACCTTTTGCAGTTGAAGCATTGTCCGGAGAAGGATGAATTAATCTGATTCATTCTCATTCTGCACTGATTAGCTTTGTGACCAAAGTGATTGCAGCTGTGGCAGTATCCATTGAAGGATGGATATCTTTGAGCATTTGGCTGTCTTACCGGAGGTCTTCTAGGCCTGCTCCTTGGATTTTCTGATCCAAGATTCTTCTGACCGGATCCGGAGCTTTCTCCTTTCTCATATCCCAAGCCATACTTGTCATCTGTCCTCTTTTGACTTCCAAGAAGAACTTCAAGTTGAGCAGAACTTATCTTGAATTTCTCTTTATATTCATTTGCTGTTTGAAGGTCTCTTTCAAGTTTTCCTTCATTATCTTTGGCATCTTCAAGATCAGATTCAAGATGTCTGATAATCCTGTCCATCTGGTGGCATTCTTCTGATTTTTCTTTAAGAGATTGTCTTAGATTGTCTTCAGCCTTTCTTTTTTCTTCAATCTCTTGAGTAAACTTTATAGTTCCTGATTCCATTTCATGTCTTAACATAATGACTTCTTTTGATAACTTTTCACATAACTTGGTTTGCTCAGTCAATTCTTCATTTGTATTGCTTTCTTCACTTTGTCTTGCCAACTGTTGAAGCAGCTCCTTTCTCTTTTTCATAGAGAGACTTAATTTGTCTTTTAATTCTCTCATGAATTCATCAGCCTGTTTGAGTCTTTCCTTTAATTCACTGACTTCAGAATTTGACTGTTCAAGATCCTCAAGGGCAGTCTTGAGTTGCTCCCTTAAACCATATGCATCCATTTGAAATCCCAGATCTTCCTCAAGCTGTTAGGCTCTATTAGGAGGAACTTAGCTCTGATACCAATTGTTGATAACTGAGAGGGGGGGGTGAATCAGTTATCCTAATTATTTCCCTTATTGAACTTTCCTTTTAATTGAAGCAGCATAAAATCAAACACAAAACATTAACCATGAAGTAAGAAACACATGACACAGTATTTTTGACGTGGAAACCCTGTTAAGGGAGAAAACCACGGGGTGATTAACCCAAGAATTATTCTCTGTTAGAAGAATAGGAAATTACAAAAATGGCACTTGCCAATTAGGGCTCACTGCCCGAGCACACTGCTCACAAGAGGCCCACTGCCTACAAGAAGACACACTGTCTACAAAGTGATGATAATCACAGTCTTGAACTGATTGGAAGCATCTGCATATGCTGGAGTTCAGTTCCGGTTAGGCTCAGTACACTGATCTGCTGTACTTCATCTTTCCTCTGTTTTTTGTTCTGCTATCTTTCACATACCGGATCCTTTTGCTACCTCTGCACTTTCTCTGGACTTATTCGCATATCTCTCTACATCCACACACCACTTCACAACTAAATCCATCCTCTATATATATCCGCACAAGTAGTTTCATCACCTTTCTAGTCGGCATCCGGAACAGTCTTAGTTTCTTACAAACTCTCATTCTGTCGGCTGAATCCTTCCTCACCAAGCAATGCGGATCAAGCATATACTTGTAGATATCATTAATCATGTCGGCCAAACATGATTCATGCCTTCACAACCTCTGTCATCAACAGTAACCCATCCGGAAAGTAGTCTGATACTCTGCCAGTCAGTTCTTCCTCTGTTTTCACTGTCTCTCAGGAATCCGGTACTCAACCATTCATATCTTTTTCTTTGTCCATCACCGGAGGCTAAATCCTTGGAATATACCACTCAAGGTAGTCCTCTTGACTTCCCCAAATCCGCACTGCACCAAGACACTTCCTCTGAGAGGTCCGGACCAATCTGTCGGACCTTGCCACATGCTCTGTTCTTCTTTACCGGACCACAACTTTCTTTATTCTGACTTCCGGTAGAGACACATCATGACTTGCGGATATGTGGGATGACCTTTGTTGCCATCAATGACAACAACCATGAATCCATATAGTGTCTCTTGCCAACAGCTTCATCATGGGCTTTTAGTGATTCTTTGCAAGACATCTCATGGGGTTTGCATTGTGGCCACATGGCATGCATTGACATTCCACATCCATACTTCAGTTCTTCAAATCCTAATCTTCATCAGTATTCACATTCTTTTAAGAGGTCACTTGTTTCAGTTAGGCTTGGGACTCCTGATCATTTTTTGACTCATTTTGACATTAGCATGAAGACAATTGAGGAATATTTTGAGATAGGATACATCATTAGACTTCCTTCCTCACCTTGCTTCTTTGAATGGGAGTTACTTTAGCATTCACCATTGGATTTGTTTCGTCCTAAGGGGAGAAATGTCATTTGCCACAAATGGATCATCTTCAATATTCATACATGGGCATCCTCTTATGAAATAGGAGCTACTTCATTGTGGGGGAAGTTTCTTAGTCTCTTTCACTCTCTCTATTCTAGGGGGTGTCTTCTCTCTTATCAAGGGGATTTTTTCCTCACAAGGGGTTTTTTTTCTCATACTATAGAGAGCATTTTGTTTTTCTCTTTTTTGGGGAGGAGTTTTTTCCCACTGGGTTTTCTCCTTTTCTCCATTTGTGAGAGATTTTTTGTACATGGGTACCTAACATGGCCTTGTTTCCAAGACCCTTTCTTCCATTTTACATTCTTGCTTTAGTCAACTTCTCCCTAAGTTGCACTTAAGGGGGGTGTTAGTGTGAATAGGGATATTACCTAATCAATCATTTCCCTTGTTGTGTGGATAATTTATATTATTTAACTATTTATTAGTTAAATAATATTCACACACATATTCACATGTTAAGTTGACTTAGTGAGCCTTCTAGATACTTCTAGTTGTTTCTAGTTGTCTTATAGTTGTCATATCCTACACATCAACTAGTTGGCATCTTACCCTCTAGTTGTCACATGTAATAGGAATATGACATTTGTCACATGACTACAACTTCTTATTTCTCAACCTTGTCTTTATAAGCAAGGTATGTCTCTTCATATTGTAAGAGGAAAGAAGATGAAGATTGGAGCTATAGTTCTCTCATAATGCTATTATGCCATTGGAGCACTTACATTATTCTCTCGTAGTACTAAACTATGATGTTAATTTCATTTGCATTACAATTTATTGATTCTAGCTCTTTCAATTTGATTGTTGGTTCTATTCTAACATAAACTAGATTGGATGCAGGGGATAAATGATTGGAGGAGAAGGATGGTGATCAATAGATGAATGGATGAAATGATGGGGGGAGGGAAACATGGATGGATACAATATGGGTAAGTTATGAAGAGGTTTAGCCCAAACCTTCCATAAAATATGTTGGATAGGAAGTCTCGACGAGGGATGTAGAGTTTCAATCCAAACCCTCTTGGAAATAGCCTATACAGACACTCTCTAGAGAGTCTCAAGGCTGTGATGAAGTGGAAATGGAAGAAAGGGATGGATGTAAGATAATTTCTTGACTCCATGGATTATGTATTAATGTTGTACTGATAAATGAGATCCATCTTTATTTGATATAGAATGAAATGTTATGGACCAAGGTATAAGGAACCAAGGTGACAATGTGTCCCATGTGTAAAATCCAACTGATAAGGTCACAAGAAACCCTATGTCGTATAGCACCATGATATGGAAGACCATGATATTGTTGTGGTAGGTAGGTTATAGGGACTGATATGAATGCAAGACAAAAAGATAATGCACACACACAAGCAAGCACACATGCATAGAAATGATTGAAAGACAAACATGATGTTGCCTCTAGTCAAGCTAAAGAGCCAAAGATTGATGGATTGATGATGTTGGATAGTGTTGTTGATGTCTGATAAGAACAACACGAGGATTGGGAATGATATATCATGATGATGATGATGATGATGATGGAGGTAAATTTGGATCAAATGCTTGCAGTAATGATAGGAACAAGACCATGGATGCAATTGGATGATTGTGCGTACATTACTAGCTTGAGATGCACATTGATAAGGATTGTCTTGAAATTTTGGATTTGTGGGAGATTTGGATATTTAGGGGTTTGGATTTCTAGGAGGGGAATGCATTGGTTTTCATGTAGGTAGCCTTAAGCTAGATACCAATGACAAGGGAAAGCTAAGTCTATCGATGAGGCATGATGGGAAGATTTGGATGAAATGATAAGGAGAGAAGGGATAATGGATAGGTGATAGTGAATAGTTGATGGTAAATAGTGGATATGGATTAAAGGGAAAGGATGTAGGGATGATTCACTTGTGCAATAAGGGGAGGAATAGAGATAATATCAAATTAATGTCAAAAACAAACAAACAAGAAGTAGAGATAATATCAAAATGCTGGCATCAATACAAACCCCTATTGATATAGTTTTACAACCAATACAAGTTGTCACAACAAGAAATCAGTAGGTTGTAAAATTAACTACAAGATTTGACACATGTAGCCTCACCAAAGAAGAAATATTCTTTCTATAGTGATGTTCCTTCTTCAAGTAGTTCAAATCAAAAGGAAAAAATTCCTTGAAGAAGAATCTTAAGCCCCCTCAACTGTCACATAACAATGTTGCAAATAAGAAACATGTTTATACCCCTTGTTCAAGAAGTACAACTCAAATGGCAAAAAAAGACAATAATTATTTAAATAAAAGTGTTGAGCCTCCTCATCTACCATAAAACAAAGTTTTTTATTAGATAAGTTGGGAAAATGAGAAGTTGTCAAGTCAAACTTGAATTAAAGAAAAAAGGGTTAAATGGTTATGTTTTAATTGTGATAGAAAATACAGTCAAGGACATAAATGTATTTAAAAGAAGTTGTTTTAAATTAATGGTGATAGTGAAGAAGAAAAAGTATTAGAAATTGTGGATGATCTAGACAAGGAATTAGGAGATACCCAACCAACTATTAATTTCCATGTACTATCTAGAATTAGAACTCCACAAACGTGACAAGGTCTAGTGGATTTCTTGAAGGGTTATATTGCTAATAGAATTAGGAATAACTCAACTTCATCAATAGAAAGTTGGTTTCTTGTCTAAATTATTATGATCACACTATAGATTTTTAGGTCATGATTGTTGATGGGGAAACAATTAGTTGTTTAGGGAAATGACATAGTATTAAATTTGTCATGGGAGAATATCAACTAGATTGCCCTATGTTTTTTATTCCCATGGGTGAAGTAGACATTGTTTTAGGAATCCAATGTCTTACTACCTTGGGAATGATTGAGATGAACCTCCAAGATTTTTTCATATGGTTCATTCAAATGGTAGGATATTAGAACCAAGAGGGTTGTGTGAAAAGTCTCCATAGATTGTCATCTCTCACTAAATTCAAAAGATGATTAAAAATGGTATAAATTGATTTGTGGCCCAATTATTTTTATTAGAAGTGCAATAGTCAAACATTTATACATCACTAAATCTGTAAGAAATTATAGATAGGTGTATACGCCTAAAAATGACACAAATCATCCTAAATAAATATTCCAAATATTTATTCCATTCTTCTATTAATTAAATAAATATTCCAAATTCATTTAATCAATTCACTATCTCACAATTAAATAAATTCTATTTATTTAATTAAAATTCTTCTAAAGTCCTTCACAATTGAATAATCATAAATTATTTAATTAATCCTATTTGCTCTATCCTAAAGTTCTAAATTCCAAATTCCACATCACCTTTACACCTCACCTTTTCCACCTCACCTTGTCCACCTCATCAGGTTGCACATGTAATTAAATATATTTAATATTTAATTATCTTATTTTCCCTCACCCACATGGCCTATTTCTTCTCCAATCAGAGGTCAGTTAACCAATCAATCAAATCTGTTAACTAACCTGTCAGTTGAGTCAAATCCTCAATCAATTCAGTCAGTTCCACAATCCACTCTTCTAACTGATCAATCAATTCTGTTAACAGATCAGTCAAGTCTGTTAACTCTCCAATCAGTTTTGTCACATCCCACCTTTCATGAGAGAGCTAGGACACTTGGCACGTTTCCACGGGTTGCACATTCCTCAACCATCTTCAGCCGTTGATCTTCATATCTTCTCTCAACCGTTGATTCCTATTCCTCCGAGTCTATAAATGCAGCTTCATCCCTCCATTCTAATCATCCAGGCTTTTGACATCGTTACTCTGCAGAAATATCACCAGCGCGCCTTTGGCACCCACTTGTCATCTACAAGCCTGAGATCACCATTGTTGCATTGGAGCTCACCTTCATTGCATATCACCATAGCCGTTCACCATCGACTTCCTCAAACAGCTTTAAAAGATTGCACTCTCTGAGGGCTCATCTCATTTGCGAAAGGACGATTCATGATAGGTGAACAACGGAAGTTTCGAAACGGAAGAGGTTTGCTGTGTTCATTCATTGTTTATTTAATCTTCTTTGTTTCTCCATTCTGTTGATGTTTGGGTCATCTGTTATTCATTTGATTGATGCACTATTTTACCCTCACATTTTTGGCGCCCACCGTGGGGCCGTTGCCCCTTTATTTTACCGTTTTTGAGCTTTTTTGAAGGCAGGTTCCGTACAGGTCCCGCAGAGTCACGCACAGGTTCTTTCGGCGCATCTGTTCATTTTTACGGCACTTTTGAAGACTGTTATGGCGCTTTTGTAAAACTGCGCATTTGTTAACTGTAACTGCACTTTTATAGACTGTTGCTGCGCTTTCGTTTAAATTGCGCATTTGTTGATTTTTGCTGCGCTTTCATATAATATTGTAGCGCATACGTTAAAACGGTGCATCTGTTATCTGTTACGGTGCTTTTATAGACTGTTGCTGCACATACGTTCAAACTGCGCATATGTTCATTTTAACGGCGCATCTGTTTATTTTCACGGCGCATTCGTTAATGCTGCGCTTCTGTTGATCACTTCTGCACATCTGATCACTGAAGCTGCGCATTTGTAACTGGCTCAGGTTTTGGTACTTTTATAGAGTATTTTGCTAACACTAACCCTTTTGTAGGTGTTTGCTGGAGCGGTTTTGCAGGTTAGGCTCGGGTTCAGTTACATGTAGTTGCATCTAACTAGCTCACATTTCATTTTCTGGGAAAGAGTAAAATGGTTGTTCATTACAAATCTTCATCTAGTCTTAATTAGGGAGGAAGTAACTTGTTTATTTCATGCTTGCATTGCAAACAAACTTCCAAGTTATTGCTATCTAAGACTTAAAATTGAATTCACAACTGCATTTTGAAGTTAAAATGAACCATTGCTATATCGTGAGACCTGAATTTCAAAGTTAACAATCTCGTGCAACGTGGACTTAAAATTGAACTCACAACTACATTCTGGAGTTAAAATGAACCATTGCTATATCGTGAGACCTGAATTTCAAAGTTAACAATCTCGCGCAACGTGGATTTAAAATTGAACTCACAACTGCTTTCTGGGACTTAAAATTGAACCACTGCAATATTGTCGAAATCACTTCAAAGTTTTGTTTGACTAGCTTAGCCCATTTAGTTTTTATCTTTTTAACTAGGGTGGATCAATCAGTGTATTCTGTGCTTGCGAATGACAATAGGCTTATGCTCTCCCCTCTTCTGGGTGATCAGAGTGCCAGACTTGTCATTCTACTTGTTTAACCTTTAGGAGGGGCCTGCCCTTGGATGCACGCTTGTCCAAGCGGGAACGACCCTGAGTGGTAACAGGCTAATGCCAAGCCCTACCGAGCCACTTAAAATAAATTGTGCTTGAGGTGAAAACCTCCTGCAACGAGTGCTGTTATGTTACACCGACAGCCAACCTCCCCCAAAACCCTCGCAGGCGCAACCCTGTGAGGCTGGGAGACTCCATAACGGAGAGTAGCGCCGCCGCACGTGTAACCACTTGAACGGTTGCCCGAATTACGAACCTCTTGTTTTAGTGGCCCAAAACCCTTGTAATCCATTTCTCGCCTAGAATTTTGTACTTGCTTTTGTCCAAAATAGAGTCGACAAACTACAAAAACAATGAAAAACTACAAAACATTCTTTGTGCTTGCTGTGTTTTCTTGCTAAAATTTCTAATATCAGATCAGGAAGACCTTTTCCAGCCAAGGAATACCAAAAAACAGAGAAAAATCCCAAAAATTTGCCAAAAAAATACCAGAACTGCGCATATATCCATTTCTGCGGCGCATATACAGCGACTTGCTGCGCTTTTGTACCGACTTGCAGTGCTTTTGTACCTTTCTGCTGCGCATATACTCTGTTCTGCTGCGCTTTTACAGCGACTTGCTGCGCATATACGCCGACCTGCTGCGCATATACTTTTCTGCTACGCATTTGCGCACTGTTACTGCGCATACATACCTCACCAGAGCGGCGCATATACAACGACTTACTGCGCATTTACCTATTCTTGTTGCGCATCTGTTTCTGCGCATGCGTGACAGTGAGCATCTGCCCTATTTTTGAGAAATATTCGTCAACTGTTCGGAGTACCCATTTCAGCCTAGTTTCATTTTCCAAGGTCAGAATCAACCTTGCAGTCAATTTTCATCCATTTCACCCATTTCTCTCTCTTTCGACGGTCGTCCCAGTCACCTTCTGTCCTAGTCACTCTTGCCCCAATGTCGTTCTGTCCCATACCGATTCGACATAGGTCCTTCTTTAGTGAATTCACGTAAGCCTAGTAGGTCACAGTACCTTTTGCTAGTAGTCTTGATGAACGACTAAGCCCTGCACAGTGAGACTGGTATCGACTACCCTTGCTAGTGGCTAGAGTCTTGTGTCAACCGTCTTACCTGAAGTCATTGAGCGAGAGAACCCTTTGTCCAAGTCTTGTCCTAGATATCCCATTCACTACAGTCTTAGTCGGCACCTTGCCAAAATTTCCCATCCTAGTCCATTCCATCCCACCCTACCTTGCATGGTTCTTACTCGATCCCAGTACAACAAGCTAACTGAAATGGCCGACTCTTTCGATCACATCGCCCCACCACGCGATGATGATGAAGAAATTTCTCGCGAAGAATTAGTGGCACACATGCAAGATAGCAAATTCCAACGCCTAGTGGAGAGAGTACTCCTTGAGGATCCCACCAAATATTTCCATCATCTTGCTAGTCTCGGACTCAAACTCCCCGCAGACTTTGACATTAGCTCCATCATGGAAAATGCAGACAATGAATGTGAGAGGGACACAAATGACACGGTCCCAAATGCACATGAGAGAGGCACAAATGACACGGTCCCCCAGGCCAATGAAAGAGGAAAACAACACATAGATCAAAATGCTCCTATAGCGGATGTGAGAAAACAAATTGAGAGTCTAAAGCTAGAAATCTCCAACCTTAAGATCGGCACCAGTTCCAAGAACTACTCCTTGGAAGATATAGCACCGTACCCCTTTGACAGAAATTTGGTCATGAAACCATTCCCCTTTCAGTTCGGAATCCCAAAATTTGACAAATACAAAGGGAAGGGGGACCCTAGAGATCATATCAGGGAATTCACTGCCGCATGTTTAGAAGTCGCTCACAACGAGACCTACTTAATGAGGCTATTCCCAAGATCTTTAGGAGGTCAAGCTATGGAGTGGTTCTCGCGTCTTCCACCAGGAATCAAAACTTTTGATGAACTTGTCAATAAATTCATAACGCACTTCTCTTACAACATAGAACACGAAGTATCTATGCTAGACCTATGCAACACCAAACAAAAAGGTGGTGAGTCTTTCGCCACCTTCTTACAACGATGGAGACAGCTAGCTAGCAAGTGTTCTTACGACATGCCTGAGAAACAACTATTGGAAATGTTTGTCCACAATTTGAATCCTGATCTTAGCTATCAGATTCAGATACAATGCCCTACCTCATTCACCAAAGTCATCGAAATGGGGCTATTCATTGAGAAAGCTATGATCGCTAAAGGGACTCTCAAGCTCTACAAGGACACACCTCCTTCCAATTACACAACTGACAAGTCAAAGTTTTGGACCAAGAACAAGAATGTGGTCAACGATGGAGTAGTGGATGCCAAGGCGGCAGCCCCTAAACAACAACCCATATTCACTCTTAAGGAAGAAGCAAATAACGGTGCACTCAACAAGCCATCCCCTCGGGAATCTAGACCTTGGTTCAATTCAAATCCAAGGAGAAAATTCACGCCGTTAGGAGAATCTCAAGAGTCTGCTCTCAAGAAATTGTTGGCTAACAATGAAATTTCTCTACCGCCAACAAGTGACTATGAGCCCATAGTCAAACCTCCCTATTGGAAGGACACGGACTATTGCGAGTATCACTGAGGAAGGGGGCACACAACCAATAATTGCATCCGTCTTAAGAACGTCATACAGGATATACTGGATCAGAATCAGGGAGGAACACAATAGCATACCTCCAATGAATCTCATGTGGCCTACCGGGACCCTCTCCTAAACCACAACCGGCCGTATAACAACAATCACAACAGCGGTCACAATAACAACAATGGTTACAACCACAACAATGGTCACACTGGCAACAATTCCAATGGTCATAACAATAATGACAACAATCGCAACAGGCCGAACCAGCACAGTGGGTCGAGTAATACTAACTATGCAAGCGTTCCCTTTGAGTACACCATTAACTGCATTTCTGAGCACATTCCGCAAGTCAACGTCATATCCCCCAACCAACAACCAGGACCTAACGGAACTGGTTGTAGTATAATTACCCGCAGTGGTAGAGTCACTATCAACAACACTCCTCCCAGGTTGTCGCCATCTTCGTCCAACCCCCGCCCATATAATGTCATCGACCAATTGCAAAAGACTCCGGCTCATATCTCTATATTGGAGCTCCTACGTCTATCTCCTTCTCATAAGGAGATTCTTGAGAAAGCCTTAGTGGAGACTACTGTCCCCACTAACCTCGCCCAAGAAAAGTTTCAAACCATGGTTGGTAATTTGACATCCTCCCCTTCCATATCATTCACGGGACAAGATGACCTCTCCATGTCTCAACCCCACAACACTCCTCTACACATTGTCGCATTCGTACACAGGCACTGCATCAAGAGGGTTCTCATTGATGGGGGTGCTGGTTTGAATATTTGCACTTTGAAGCTAGTCCTTGCATTGGGGTTCTCTGAACAGGCAGTGGATCCACGGAGGAAGATTACCATAAAGGCCTATGACGAGGAAGAACGCACCACAAAGGGCACGGTTGTCCTACCCATTCAAGTGGGACCGGTAATTAAAGATGTGGTGTGCCAAGTCCTTGATCAGGAGCTTGCTTACAATATTCTGCTAGGGAGACCATGGATCCACGCCATGAAAGCTGTCCCCTCCACCTACCATCAATGCATAAAGTTCCCACACGATGGCAAGCAGGTCACCATACACGGCGACCCCGATCCCTATCAACACTGCAATTCTTTCCAAGCTAAACCTGAATGCGTCATTCCCAACAATAGAGCCCATATCTCCCCTACTCCGCCACAAGACCATACTGCCGAAGCTTCCTCTTCACAGCCCAAACCAATGAAAATCACCATAAAAGAAAATGGCGTAGGGGAATACCAGATTGAGCACAGCCTCAACCTTGCAAAAATGCCCTTGTCTCCTCGCTCCTTTGGCCAGCCCAAGCATCAACCCAGGCATTTTCCAAAGCCCTCTGCTCCTCCTACAACTCCCGCAAACCCCTTTGTAAAATGGGGGACCTTATCCGATGAATCAGAGGAGCGAGATCTCTTGCAATGGCTCTATGCCGAAGAAGAAAACACATCCCAAGATCCACCCAGACTCCCTACAGAGCTCTATGGGCGAGGTGAAACCATCTTGCATAGGATGGGATATGAAGGACAAGGCCCTATCGGCCTCAGAAAAGAGGGGATCATCGAACCTATACAACCCTCTTCCTCCTCTTCGGCTAGAAACACGACTGGCCTAGGCTACAAAGGTAAAGGTAAAGCCAAAGAAAATGCCTGCCTAGTGGAGACAATTCAAACACTCCAAGTGGATAGTGACGCAGATTCAGATGATTCCAATCAGTATGAATGGGACGAGCTGACAGAACACTCCTACAATGACAAGGAGATTGACACCATCCAAACCCTTAGCCCATATCATGAGAGACAAACGCAACGGGACAGACCATTGGAGTCTGATTTGCCCCTCCCTGAAGTTATGGCTCTCGAGGAAAGTATAGATTCCATTGCGATAAACAACCTGGAAGAAAGTACCACCCAGAACACTACCCCCACCTGTGCTCCCAATATTTCCATCCACACTATCAACGAATCAGGTCTTTCATCCGACTCCCTTCCCCTCTTACACCCTGAGCTTATTGACTGGGACCTGAAAGGGACCCCTCAATTAGATATGTTCCAGAATGATGATGCCTACATTGACTATATGGAACTTCGAGATCACTTACCAAAAGGAGATCATAAAGCCGGTTTCGCTATCGAACTCAATACTGTAGCTTACTTCGGGGAGGGTGCCAAGCCTTCTAGTCGCAAAAATGTAAAGATCAAAAAGGGATCTGACGGTGAAAACTACCATGCGGCAGTGTCAGATCATAAAAAAGTAAAAAGAAAGGACGTATCTGAAGGTGAAAACCCAACTGTGGCACCTGACGATGGATTGCTTGACACCCTCCCAAGTGACATGTATCAAGAAAGGTCACAGATCGTGGTAGAGCCAACAGAGCCAGTGAACGTTGGAACCGAAGAGCAGCCTAAGATAATCCACTTTGCAAAATCTCTCACGCCGCCTGAGAAAACCAAGTTTGTGCCATTCTTTAAAAAGAAGAGAGGCAGCTTTGCTTGGTCATATGCCGACATGCCAGGTTTGGACCCAAACCTGATTCTACATCACTTGCCATTGGATCCAGGGGTGAAGCCCGTAAAGCAAAAACTGAGAAAAATGCATCCCCATATTGCCCTCCTGGTCAAGGAAGAACTCAAGAAATTGTTAGACGTGGGGTTCATCAGGGCCATTGATTACCCCGAATGGATATCAAACATCGTGCCAGTGTCTAAACCAGATGGCAGGGTTCGACTATGCAACGATTTTAGAGACTTAAACAAAGCATGCCGCAAGGATGACTTTCCCTTACCTAACATCGATATCATAGTCGACCTCATGGCAGGACATACAATGCTGTCACTTATGGATGGATTCTCAGGGTACAACCAGATCAAAATAGCACCAGAGGATCAGCACAAAACCGCTTTCACTTGTCCGTGGGGTACTTTCTGCTGGAATGTCATGCCATTTGGGCTGAAAAATGCAGGTGCTACATATCAGCGGGCCATGACAACCATATTCCACGACATGATGCATGTGACCATGGAAGATTATGTTGACGACATCTTGGCAAAATCACTCACCAGGGACTCACACCTGGACACATTAGAGAAAGTCTTCCAACGGCTGGACCAATTCCAAGTAAAATTGAACCTGAAGAAATGTGTGTTTGGGGTCACATCAGGCAAGCTGCTAGGCTTCATCATGTCAGCAAACGGCATAGAGGTAGACCCGGCCAAGGTCAAAGCAATCATGGACATGCCTCCGCCCAAAACTCTAACACAGTTGAGATCCTTACAGGGCAAGCTACAGGCCATCCGCAGGTTCATCTCACAGTTGGCCGACAAGTGCCATCCTTTCAGCCATCTCCTACATAAGAACGTTCCATTTAAATGGGATGAGCAGTGCGAAGAGGCATTCAACAAGCTCAAGGAGTAGCTCATGAATCCTCCTATACTCATGCCTCCGATCCAAGGAAAACCTTTGATTCTCTACATATCTGCTACACCTACTGCTCTTGGGGCTCTCCTAGCGCAGCAAGACTATGAGAACAAGGAAAGAGCTGTGTACTATATCAGTCGAACCTTAGTGGGCTATGAGTTGCAGTACTCACAGGTGGAACGTTCATGCCTTGCGGTGGTTTTTGCCTCACAAAAACTCCGACACTACATGTTGGTACATCCTGTCAAACTCATTGCCAAGATCGACCCACTAAAATATCTTCTCAGCAAAGCAGCTCTCACAGGTCGACTAGCCAAATGGGTTATGCTTCTTAGCGAATATGATATAGAGTATGTGGACAGAAAAGCCGTCAAGGGGCAAATCATCGCGGACCAACTAGCTGAGGCACCATTACAGGACACTTCACCAATGCAGTTTGAGTTCCCCGATGAGTCTTTATTCACTCTGTCCACGTCTCCTTGGAAACTCTACTTCGACGGGTCTTACACCAACCATGGATCGGGGGCAGGTATCTTGTTTATCACTGCCCAAGGTGACACAATTCCAAAGTCCTACAGGCTGTTATTCCCATGCACTAACAATATAGCAGAGTATGAGGCTTTGGTAATTGGTCTCAAGATGGCCACTGAGTGGAAAATTCAAGCACTATGTGTCTATGGTGATTCTCAGCTTGTCATAAACCAGGTCAACGATGAGTATCAGACCAAAGATGAGAAGCTCATCCCATACAAGCGAATGGTCGACGATCTCAAAGAACATTTTGGGACCATCTTGTTTGAGCAAATACCCAGGATAGAGAACAAAGCAGCCGACGCAATGGCGACCATAGCCTCTCTTCTTGAGATACCTGAACAGGAGTCACAGTATGAGTTCTTAGTAGAAACAATTCGACAGCCGGCTTATGATCTCCTTGAAACCCATTCCATCTGCCACCTAGTAGGATCTGATTCACCTTGGTACGGTAAGACCTACACTTACCTCAAGGACAATATCCTTCCTTTGGACCTCTCTTCCAACCAAAAATGAACCTTTATCCGACAAGCCTCCCGTTACACCATTATCGCCAATACCCTTTACCGACGTGGTCTGGATGGTACTTTACTCCGTTGTCTAGAACAAGAAGAATCTATAACTGCCTTGCGAGACGTGCACGAAGGGATCTGCGGAACACACTCCAGCGGTCCTTCCTTAGCTAAGAAACTCATGCGTTTGGGTTATTACTGGCCCAATATGGAAATGGATTCATATTAGTTCGTCAAAAAGTGCAAACAGTGCCAGATACATGGGAACCTGATTCATGCACCTGCTCAGGAGTTGAGACCTCTAATGACACCCTGGCCCTTTTGCCGGTGGGGACTAGACCTCGTGGGAAAGATTCATCCGCCTTCTTCCAACAGCCATAAATTCATCATAACCGCCACTGAGTACTTTACAAAGTGGATTGAAGCCGTTCCCTTATCAACCGTCACAGGAAAGCAAATTTCCTCTTTCATTCTGAATTACATTATCTGCCGATATGGCATCCCTTCATCCATCATAACGGATAACGGGAGACCTTTCAAAAATCAGGATGTCCAGGAACTTTGTGAGCGTTTCAAGATCCAACATCGCTTCTCCACCCCATATTACCCCCAAGGTAATGGCCAAGCTGAGGCATCAAATAAAACCATTCTGAAAATCCTAAAGAAGACTGTCAATGAAGCTGGTCGCGATTGGCACGTCCAACTCAATCCCGCTCTGTGGGCCTATCGAACCAGCATATGCACTCCCACAGGTGCTACACCCTACGCCCTCGTCTATGGTTCTGAAGCCATCCTTCCCATTGAGGTCGAACTCCCATCCCTTTGGGTGTCGTTGAAAGGTCTCATATCAGACGAAGAGTACAGAGTCTCCCGACTACAAGAGTTAGAACTGCTAGAGGAACGGCGCCAGAAAGCTTTTGACCATCTCAAAGCCTATCAACAGATGATGTCAAGAAGCTACAACCACAAGGTTAGACCAAGATGCTTCAAGGTTGGGGACCTAGTTCTAAAAGAGAACCCTCGCAACCAGCAGGACAGAGAAAAGAAAGGTAAGTTCGAGCCTAACTGGCTTGGACCCTATGTAATTGTAGCAGCTTACGGATCGGGGGCATATCAGTTGGCCACATCAGAAGGTGAGTTGTTTGATGATCCAATCAACAGCATGCACCTTCGCAGGTTCTACACCTAAGAGAACCCCAATGCAAGGGGGCACAATAAAATAAAAAAAAATAGAAAACATCAAAAAAAGCTACAAAGAGAAAATACAAAAAAATTGAAAAAAATAGAAAGCATGCAAAAAAAATCGTCCTTTGGTGAAAACCTGGCAAACAGGCGCCTTGGATAGGTATCTTGATGAAAACCTGGCAATCAGGCGTCATGTTACTTTCTAGCTTCTCGTGCAAATAAAAGCAAGTGATGAAAACCTGGTAAACAGGCATTACTTATGACAAACCGCATTCTCCATCTTTGGGAATCCAATCACCTTGAGTCCATTCTCCCTCTATTTTCCCCCATTCGACCCATATCCATCCCACAATAAACACTTGACAGTTACCTATCATGGCTTGATACTCACCTTGTGGCCTTGTCAACCAAGGTTTTGTCCCATACCGTCTCCTCGCAGTGAGCCTAGTGTAGTGTCTCTCGTCAGTGTCTGTGGTCCGAATCCGTGAACTACGTTGCCTCTGCGCCGTCACGTAGGCAAGGCCATTATTCTAATGCGCCCCCGAGGCTTCCATATCTCCTAAGGTCCCATTCGTCTCCTCTCTTGTCTTCATTCTGGTCGTCTTTCTTCTAGTCCATCCATGGTCCATTAGGGTTTACCCCGAACTACGTTGCCTCTGCGTCGTCACGTAGGCAAGGCCATTTAGCAATGAGCCCCTGAGGCACTAGGTCAGTCCCTTAGGGCCCGTCTTCTCAATAAGGATTGTGCCATCTTCTCACCAAGCAAGCAAATGCAAGCAAACACCCGCGCTTCAAGCAGAAATTTTGACTATGAGCATCTTAACCTATCCAATGCAAGGCAAATACCCAAGGTCTTCTAAATGATTTTATACAAATTAAGGCAAGAAATAAACACATATCAACGCAAATATGCTTTTGTAGATTGGAACCTAGGGTTAAGTTATAGAGTCTTGATTTTTGCTATCATACCTTCCTATGCTACTCCAGGATGCCAAAAGCTAGAGATGCTATGATGGGGGCATGATTACTTTCTTTGTTTGTTGTTTGTGGATTAAACTTTAGTAATGCAACGCCTTGTCTAAGGACATGATCAGCAAAAGATCATCGAGGACATCAAAGGCCTTACATGAACGGGGGCAATCCTTGCTTGTTGAAACGCAAGAGGTACTCAGGTCATCTAGATTCAATTTTGACTAGATGCTGTATTAACTTGCTCAATTGCACTCCATGTAAGTGATACTCAGGTCATCTCGGTTCAATTATACCTCGATGCTTGTATTCACTTACAACATTTCAGAAAAGCACCAAAAACAAAATGCCCAATGATGAAATAAAGCAATCTAAAAGCAGAACATCCGTCCTATATCCATATACCCGTCCATACAAATCCTCATTATTCAACGTATATAGAGTAACGATATCAAGAAAAGTTCCTAAGTCATTCTTTCGCAACCATTCCTCTATCCATCATGTCATTCTTCTGTCGATAGAGTACATTTGGACATCACAAAAACAAGGCATATAGGAGCATATCATATCATTCGCAGAAACTAGTCATACACATGATTAGTTTCGTCGAACGCACCATCCAATGCATTAGGTCACCAATACATTTGCATCACATCTTAATCTTAAAAGCTCAGAAAGTCAAACAACATAGCTAAGTGCATCACATATATAGTTACATCACCACATAGTACTCATTTTACAAATGCATACATTCAAAGCATTACATCATATAAACATCCAGTAGCATCTCACATATCTATACAGCATCTTAACATAGAAATCATGTTCCACACACATCTGCATTAGCTCATTTTAGACACCACATATACAGTTATTTCATAACATAGAAATCATGTTTCATATACATACATTTGCATCATCACATAGACATCATATTACATTTTGCATTCATTTGTCACATTAGATCATATAGACATCATATAGCAGCATATCAAAGTATTTCTCATATAGCATCATATAAACCATCTAACTATGCAATAGAATCACATCATGCAATAGAAATAATCATCTCATAAACACATGCAATAGATACACAAAGCTGCATCATCATCCATACTATCATATACAAAGAGGTCCAAATGTACAAAATCATCATCTCTCTCAAAATCAAAGTGTCATATACAATATGCGTCTAAATAGACGGTGATACATGTCCCAAAATGTACAAAATCTAGTCTCTGACTACCCCTGTTGCTGTGGGCCGCCACTGCCAGCTCCTGACTGCTGAGGTCCCATGACAGATGCCCCTGACTGGGATGGACCTGCTCCGTGAGCCACCCCAGACTGAGTCCTGAAACTCCCTGCCCTCTGGCTCGACGACACGGCACCATGGTACAAGCCTCGGTAGTACTGTGCTTGCTGCTGCGCTCTGGCTAAGTCTGTCTGCGCCTGTGCCAACTGCGTCTGCAACTGGCCTACCTGTGCCTGTGCCTGCTGCACCTGCCCAACTAGAAAAGAGCTCGCTGCATCTGTACCCATGGCAGCCACTGCTGTGTCCCTCTCTACTCGGATAAGGCGTACCCGGGCATCGGCCATGTCTCGCTCACGAGTCAAACCAGTGATCACCGCTGCGTCTGTATCTCGCCTCCTCTCCACTCTCCTCAGCTGTGCCTGCAGCTCTCGCACCTGTCCCCTCAGACTGGCTATAGTCCTGTCATGTGCCTCACCCTACACTGGCCCCTGTGCTGCCTCTGCCTGTCCTAGCCCCTGCTGCTGGGGCACCTGCTGCTGTGGCACCTGCTGCTGTGGTACCTGCTGGGGTGGTGGCATCTGTGCCTGCTGCTGCGCCTGCTGCGGTACCTCTCCCTGTCCTGGCACTGCCTGCCCAGCCCGATCTATCCTCCTCCGCTGCCTCGGCCTCTCTGCAGCCCGGCCACCCCGTCCTCGACCTCCTCTCGCGGCCCTCCGCCCTGGGCCAGCCTCTCCCTCCTCCTCTGAATCTGCCTCGTCAATACGAGGCACCAGCATGCCAGGCCCTGAATATCTCAGGAATGGATGTGCAGTAATCCAATCCTCATACTCCTGTGTGATCCCTGCATCTGCTATCTCTCGCCGCATGTCCCATGCCACATACGGCAACTGCTGGAACTCTGCCAGAGCCTCCTCATAAGAAGCCATCGGCCCCCATTGGACCCTCTCTGCATGTGTCCGTGCGAACATGGCCTGTCCCTGCGGCATGCCCTGTCTCCTGCCAAACTGTCTCAGTACTCGGCCCACCGTCTGCCTCTCCAAGATGTGCCGTGTCCGGCCTATCAACCACCTGGTCTGAAAGCAGAAAGGCAGCTCATCTCTCTCATCATCCCACGGCTCGCAGTCCAGATACGGTCGCCAGACGACCACATCTATCCCATCCAACGTATGCCGCCAATACTCCAGCTTCCCCAGCCTGTGCTGGGAAATCACTCCTGCGTAGCCATAGCTGTACGGCTCTCCCCTCTGCCTAGCAAAGACGCATATCGGCCTGGTCACCGCTATGTGCTCCCACAGCCAAAACTGTAACAGCAACACCCCAGCCGATAGACTCGTGCTGCGGTGGTACACCACCTAATGCATGTCGTGGTATAAGTGGGCTAGCACGCAAGGTCCCCACGCATATCGGGTGCCCTCAGTCAGCATCTGCTCCATGATCCTGCCCCATCCAATAGGGAACCCGTGCGATCTCCTGTCAGGGCATACAACGCCCGCAATCAGTCCGGCCACAATCCCAGGGAAGTAGTCGTAACAGTCATATATGTCCTGCCAAGGGATGACCTGTCCCACCAGCTCGGGATCGTCAAATACTCGCTGACACTCGGCGAGTCCCGCGTCCCGCTGTGCATCATACTCCACTAACTCGCCTACCACGGGCAAGTGCAGTATCCTATAGACGTCCTCCAACGTCACTGTCATCTCTCTAGTGGGGAAGTGGAAGGTCTCGTCCTCGCTATGGAATCTCTCCACGGTAGCTGTCAACAGTCCTCGGTTCGCCCGCACCTCGGGCATAAAGCAAACATAATCTAGGCCCATGGCACCAAGCACCACTCTATTAGCCTCCGTCAACATATGTCTCTGCAATAGAGGCATCGGGAACGTCTCCCTCGACTGCAATGTCTCTCGTATCTCCTCCTGCAAGCACGCAAAGAAAGGCGTCAGTCTCAAGCTGCATATACCATACTCAACATGTCTATTGAACTATATCAACTAAACTTAGCATTTCAAATTGATCAAAACAGCACACTACATCTCTTGACTAGATTCCTGCAATCTCGGAGATAGCTCATCGATTCTTGCGTCAAACAGGACGCTAATCGAATCAATTTGGCTAAGTAATTGGCCATCCCAAGCAAATGCGCCACAACAGGTGGTAAATGCGCCATTTCTGGTATATGCGCCGCAAAAATCAACATATACGCCGCAAAAATGCATATGCGCCGCTACATGGCACATATGCGCCGTTCTAACACATGCGCCGCAGAAATCCATGTATGCGCCGCTAAATTACAGATGCGCCGCAGGAAGTCACATATGCGCAACTTTAACAAATGCGCTGCTACATTTCACGCATGCGCGGCAAAAATACCAAAGCGCCGCCCAATTACGAAAGCGCCGCTAAAATGCACAAATGCGCAGCTTTGACGCATGCGCCGCCGAAACCGGCATATGCGCCGCGAAATCACAAAAGCGCAGCTTCGCGAGGCATATGCGCCGTTCTGCGTTTCGGCGCATTCATTTCACCTATTTTCTACGAGCATTTATGACACCTAAACTCGACCCTAGGAGAAATTTTTTGAAGCACATACCGGGGGTCCTGCCTCTGCTGGCCGCCCGAATCGTCGGACTCGCTCGAATCGGTGCTCCTCGCGTGGAATGTCTGCTGCTCTGGCCGCCATACTGCTCTAAGTTTGCTCTACGCTCTCCTTCTCCAATCCAGATCAACCAAGTGTGCAAATGACTATTCTTGTGGACCCAGCTCCTATTTATAGCCTCCAAACCCTAATTCTGGCTAGGTGATGACTGTGACTACTTCCCGTGTCTGTTTTTCCTCCCATTTTCTTCCCGCATCCCTGACCGCATCCCTATTCCTCCAACTTATCCTTACCCCTTCCTCGTCGTGAGATCGTCCGTCTCCCAAACTTTCGCCGTTTTTCCCGTCCAATCTCCCGAGGGGGCATCCTATCGTCATTTAACCTGTACCAGGGGCAAACTGGGGCATGTATCATCATTCAGACTATCAATTTCTTTGAAGCAACGCTGTAAACTGCATTGCATCAAAGAGGGGCAAAATGTATACGCCTAAAAATGACACAAATCATCCTAAATAAATATTCCAAATATTTATTCCATTCTTCTATTAATTAAATAAATATTCCAAATTCATTTAATCAATTCACTATCTCACAATTAAATAAATTCTATTTATTTAATTAAAATTCTTCTAAAGTCCTTCACAATTGAATAATCATAAATTATTTAATTAATCCTATTTCCTCTATCCTAAAGTTCTAAATTCCAAATTCCACATCACCTTTACACCTCACCTTTTCCACCTCACCTTGTCCACCTCATCAGGTTGCACATGTAATTAAATATATTTAATATTTAATTATCTTATTTTCCCTCACCCACATGGCCTATTTCTTCTCCAATCAGAGGTCAGTTAACCAATCAATCAAATCTGTTAACTAACCTGTTAGTTGAGTCAAATCCTCAATCAATTTAGTCAGTTCCACAATCCACTCTTCTAACTGATCAATCAATTCTGTTAACAGATTAGTCAAGTCTGTTAACTCTCCAATCAGTTTTGTCACATCCCACCTTTCATGAGAGAGCTAGGACACTTGGCACGTTTCCACTGGTTGCACATTCCTCAACCATCTTCAGCCGTTGATCTTCATATCTTCTCTCAACCGTTGATTCCTATTCCTCCGAGTCTATAAATGCAGCTTCATCCCTCCATTCTAATCATCCAGGCTTTTGACATCGTTACTCTGCAGAAATATCACCAGCGCGCCTTTGGCACCCACTTGTCATCTACAAGCCTGAGATCACCATTGTTGCATTGGAGCTCACCTTCATTGCATATCACCATAGCCATTCACCATCGACTTCCTCAAACAGCTTTAAAAGATTGCACTCTCTGAGGGCTCATCTCATCTGTGAAAGGACGATTCGTGATAGGCGAACAACGGAAGTTTCGAAATGGAAGAGGTTTGCTATGTTCGTTCATTGTTTATTTAATCTTCTTTGTTTCTCCATTTTGTTGATGTTTGGGTCATCTGTTATTCATTTGATTGATGCACTATTTTACCCTCACAATAGGAACTTATTAGTTTTTTGTAGATATTCCAAAAGTATTGTCTCCAACCACCCAACATCAAAGCCTCTAGGTACCTATATGTAGAAAAAAGTGAGATTGAAAATATGGTAAAAGAGATGTTAGAGGTAGGTATTATCAAGCATAGTAAGAGTGTGTATTCCTCTCTAATGGTGATGGTTTGTAATAAAGATGACACCTATTAGATGTGTCCAAATTATAGAGAGCTCAACATGTACACCATAAAAGATTTTGCAATTAGAATTATTGATGATTTGTTAGATGGGATAAATGGTTTTATTTATTTAACCAACATTAATCTTCATTCTAGTTATCATTAAATTAGAATTAGAGATGGGGATATACATAAGACAACTTTCAAAACCCATGAGGGCCATCATGAAAGTTTAGTGATGCCTTTTGGCATCACAAATGTACCATCTACATTTCAAAGTTTGATGAAATCTATCTTTAGGCCAGTTATATGAAAATTCATTTTGTTGTTTTTTATGGAATCTTAATAGATAGAAAATATTTGGAGGGATACTTGTAACATATGAATTAGGTTTTGGACATTCTTGAACATCAACTCTATGCGAAGTCATCCAAGTGTCTTTTTGGATTCAAAGAGGTGGAGTACCTACACCATGTTGTTTCACATGAGGGCATCAAGGTGGACCCTCACAAGATTAAGGAAATAGTAGAATGGAAAAGTGCTTAGGACCCTTAAGAACCTACAAGGTTTCTTAGGGATTACTAGTTATTATCGCTAATTTGTAAAAAATTATGGTAGCATCACGACACCACTCACAACATTATTGAAGAAAGAAAGACTCCTTCCAGTGGAATAAGGTATCCACCAAGGTATTTGAAAAGCTAAAATAAGTGATGTGCACCACTCTAATTCTAGCTATGCTAGATTTTTAAAAACCTTCATTATAGAAATGTGATGCTTCAAGGTCTAGTATAGGATTGGTACACATGCAAGAGGGAAAACCCCTTGCATTTGAGATTCATCAACTCAAAGGTAAGAAAATTGTTTAATCTAATTTATGAGAAGGAAATGATAATTATCCTTCATGCAATCAAACAATAGAGATCATATCTAATTGGGAGACACTTTATGTTAAATATAGATCAATAGTCTCAAATATTTTTAAGAGTGGAGATTTCTATCTAAAGAACAACAAGAAATGGGTCATGAGGATGTTTGGATATGACTTTGAGGTCATATACACAAAAAGAAAGGAGAATGTTATGGTTGATACTCTTTCTGGGATGGATAAATATACTAAATTGATATTACATACCATTTTCATAATGCATGTGGATTAGGTGGACGGGGCACAAGAAGAATGGGAGGACATGAATACACAAAATCTCATTTAGAAACTCTAATAAATTTAAAGTGTGTTATACAAATGTGTGTGGAAAAGAGATGCTCTATCGTACAAGGCAAGTTGTACCTATGTAAGAAATCAATCCTTAAGATTAATGTTCTAGAAAAGCTCCATACTTTACTAATAGGTGGGAATTCAAACTTATTAAATACTTATCATAGAGTCAAGTAAGATTTATTTTTGAACAAGTTAAAAGGGGCTGTCTAGAAATATATGGCAGAATGCATGGTATGTTAATAAAATAAGAGAAGATAATAATACTTTGGGTCTTTTACAACCTTTATCTATTTTGAGCTAGAGGCGGGAGGAGGTATGCATGGATTTTATAACTTGTTTGCCCAATTTTGAAGGAAAAATGTCATCATAGTTATTATGGATAGACTCGCCAAATATGCACATTCTTGTTCTTTGTCACACCCATTTGTAGCAAGTACTATTGCAATAGCTTTCATAGAAACCATTCAAATGTTTGATGGGACCTCAAAAACCATAGTAAGTGATCATGATCCTATATTTACAAGTAACTTTTGGACTTATTTAATCTCATATTTGGGAACTTAGATTTCTCAAAGTTCATCAATCATCCATAATAAAATGAACAAATTGAGGTGATCAACAAGTACTTGGAGGGTTATCTTGATTGTTTTACTTTAGATAAATAGGAGAGATGGGTTCAATGGCTGTCATTAACAAAATTGTGGTATACCACTTCTTTCTACACTTAATCTAAAATATCTCCATTTTTGGCACTATATGGATACCATCCACCACACCTCTTCCTTATGGGTACGCCTAAAGGTTGGAGGAGTAGAACACATTCCACACCAATAGGAGGCACTCTATAGTCTCAAGGAGAACATGACAATGACACATAACATAATGAAGAAACATGTTGATGAACATTGTAATGAAAAATTATAGTAGGAGATTAGGTCTTTCTATTATTACAACCATATAAGCAAATTTCACTAAAACAACAAAAGAAGGATAACAAGATTTTACCCAAATATTATAGCTCTTATTAGGTTTATAGAAGATTGGTATTATATAATACAAATTGAAGTTCCATAAGTAAAAAAAATACATACAATCTTTGATGTTTCCTTGAAGATCACTCAACAAATAAGTTCAAACTAGATAGAGTTACCAAAGCTTGATGAGGAGGGTAGAATAATTTTTTAACCTAAAGGAATCATTTAGGCATGAACTAAGAGGTTGTAAATGAGGATGATTAAAGAGTATGGGTGAAAGTTTAGAGTTGTGTCCCACTTTCAGCCAAATAAATAGTTTCTATAGAAAGGGTTCCACTCGGAAGGATTCCACTCGAAACCACATGGCACTTATGTGGCATTACGTGGCATGAAGAATTCCAAGTGGAATGGTTCTGGGAGGAACCCTTCTGGGTAGAACCTTCAATGTAAGTAAACATATTTTTTTAAAATTAAATCAAATTTACATTGAAGGTTCTACCTAGAAGGGTTTCACCCGTAACTGTTCCTCCTGGAACCGTTCTACCCAGAACTATCTATGTGGCATCCCATGTGGCAGCCAACCCCCTTTTACAACAAATTGAACAGAACTTCAAGTTCAACTATAAATTTCTCCAACTAAAGGGTATTTTCATGAAAATCTAAAAATACCCTTTGGTAGATATCAGATTCGAGATCTTAGAAATATATTTTTTATATATTTTGATAAGTTTTATTAGGATTATTTTTAAATATATTGTAAGTAGGCTATTATAATCAAACATGCAGCTGATTAGAAATTAAAAATAAATAGGAAAAACATATTCAAAAAACTTGAAAAATATATGGTTCACTAAAGGAGAGAATCCTCTCCAAAAGGGTTTTTTTTAAATTATATATTATAAAAAAGTTGACGTCCCATGGAAACTACTATGTTCTAATTAAAATTGACTTTTAAAAATTATATAAAAAAATATTTATCGAAATTTCTTTTCTCCATGCACTAGATATTTGAGTTGGCTAATTAGGAAAAAAATTAAAGAAAAAAAAATTTGCTATATTTTTCTTGACGTCCCACCTATTTTTCTTGTCACTTCTTTCAAAAAATATCAACATTTAAAATTCATCAATTAAACTTATAAAAAAAAATACCCACCTATTTTAATTTTTTTTAAATTATAGGCATAAACTACATTAAAAATTCTACGTTTAAGTTGGAAAAATATGTTTGTGTTGGTCATTCTCTTATAAAAGTGGTACATAGTTCCGAACTTTCACCTGTATATATTTAAGTGAAAGAGTCTAGATAGTGAAGATGTGATATGATAAAATGAAGCATTCTTGTAGAATCATCCATGGATCATCAACATTGAGGATAATGTTGATTTTGAGGGGAGGGGAATGCTACTCCCTTAACATATAGTGTGCATGGGGGCATGTGTACAACTTGTGGCTAGCATAACCTTTAATTAGGTTATATGATTATTTATATAGTGTAATATAAATAATTAAGTTGTCCTAGGTGGTTTCCATGGCATAAGTATGGCATATATAGGAGGTACTAGTTAGTTTATTATAATCATGTGACTTTTTTTCCTATTGAAGACTTTTGGAGGTTTTCCCTCTCAAAGTGGCTTATTATTATATAGTATTATCAAGTATTTATATATTTTCCCATTATATTCTCTCTTGTGCAAATAATTTAATTTCATATTGTTTTGAGAATCCATGTTTATATGTGTATTTACATGTTGCCAAATAATTGCATTTCAAGAGTGTGTTTACAATTCATGTGTGTGTGTCCTTCTAGAAAGGTGGGATAGAACTAGTAGTTCAACATGGTTGAGTGGTAAACTTGTCCATCATTGGTTTGTGAAGAATGGAGCCATGAAGAATCCCTTGGAGATTGAAGAGTTCTTAATTTACTTTCATTACTTAAATTGTCATATTTTGTAAATATGATCAAATTGTAAATTGGAAGTATTTGTCCCTTATGAGTCATTAGATGTACTTTACACATATTGATCCATTTCCCTATGGATTCATGTAATAATTTACAAACTTATATGTGTGATATGTTTTAGATGAAAATGGACATTGAAACAAATAAGTTTACTATAGTTGAAAATGTGACTTTTTAAGTAAATTGAAAAGCATCATTATCAAAGTTTTATGCTTTATATGAGTAGTTGAGAACTTAATTAGTTCAATAATATATAGGTTTATTTCCAAAATTTATGTATCAAACATTATAAGAAAATTTATGATTTGAGCCTTATTCTGGGTGAAATTTAGAATACTAGTTGCATGCATGTGCTAAAGTATGAAGAAGTAAAGTGTTCTTATGAAATTATGTAGAAATAATTTCCTTAAATAGGCAATATTGTAGGTGAACATATTCCTAAATGCCTTGACTGAAAATTTGTAAATTTGATTTTTTTTCCATATTGTTTTATGATAGGCATGTTTATTGGTTTGACCAATGAATCATTTGTTATGTTAAATTCTAGTCTATCAAAGATGAACACTAATATACCAAGAGTAAAATATTTTATGTTAGAAGGGGCAAATGCTTTCTCATAAGGGTGAATGATAAAAAAGAAGTAAAATATTAACATTTTAAAAAATTAGAAAAATGAAACTTGATCCTTAAATTCAATTAGTATTTTATCTATACCTTCATAAGTTTAAAATATAGTGTTGAATGTGTTTATATTATGTTTTATTGCATTTTACTCTTTTATGTTGGAAGAATATGATTGTTTGAGCTAGAAGGATTTTCTAGTGTTGTTTATAAGTATTGAGTTGGCTTAAGTCATGATTGATGAGGTTCTCATTTGTTTATATATCTATGCTATCAAAATTAGAAATGAAGTAATGTCTTTTCTTAATTAATGTACTTCCTTATTTATGTTTGAACTAAGTAGTTGGCAAATGGATCATCTATCCCTAGTTGCTTTAGTTTCTTGTTTTGCATAAGTTGATGCATATGAGTACCAATTCACTTGGTATAGGGTGAGAAGTTATCTCCCCTAACTTTTGTTGTTGGGTTTAGTTGGGAGTGCATCACTATTCTCACATGTACTCTTGTGGTGATTTATTTCACTTGGGTTAAGTCTATTGCTAGTACTTGTGTTTGTTTTTCATTGGTATGCATTCCACCCTTTATGGATTGAGGTAATGACACATGTCTACTTGTGTATTATACTCATATATTCCACACAAGAATAGATGTTTGTGTGTATTATTGCCATGTGTTATAGCAATACTAGTGTGGGACTAGGCATTGTTAAACTATTATGTTACAATTGTTAATGCAAAATGATTTGTTAGCCTTGTTTTCACCTATTTTATCTTTTGATATTGTTTGGGAATTACATTTGGTATCAATTTTTCCTAAGGGAGGTCATGAGAATAATTACCTTTAACCATTTTGAGTTATCCTAGGTTAACAAAAGGTGTACTATAGTTATATATTAAACTAATTAGATTGACAAGATTATCACAATGATATAGGTTCCTTACAATAAAAAATTGTGTAGGGTGACCAAAAAGTGTGCTAGAGTTATATATCGAAATAACTAGCCTGATGATATTATCACAATGGTATAGGTGTCCCAATGAAGGAAAAAAACAATTCAAAATTTTAGTTTTACACATAAATACCAAATGGGTGAAACTTTTTAGATAGAACTATCAAATTACTCCTAATTTAAAAGAAATTAGGCCCAAAAGTTCTATATTGGAAGATTGTATAAGAGCCAAACCACTAACATGCAACTAGCACAATTCCTTCTTTTACAATGCAACAATCCACTAACCATCTATATAGTTATAATGGGTGATCCAACAATAGTGGGTTACACTTTTTTGCCAAACTTGACATTAAAATCAACATTTTGAACTAAATCTTCACTTTCTGACACCTATAGCCGATAAACCATTAGGAATTTGAAGATGATGCGAACTAGTGATTTGTGAGATTTTTTCTGTAGATTCAAAAATGCTTTTTTTAAAAAAATTTGGAGTTAAATTGTAAATTTTTTTGCATCTCATTTGATAACTTGTTTTTAATAACAAACAACATTTTTTTAAAGTGATGTGTACTCCATAACACAACTTTTTTTCTACAAAGTGTAGTGCCCCTCCATTCTCACCTTGGATGTATAGGTGGTTGGGCTAAGGAGCATGAAGATGAAGGTAAAATACTTAGAATACTTAGGGTATGTTAGGTAGTTGATGTTGTATGTTATATGATGTATTGGTGACATTCCTGATTATCCTCATGTAGTTTCATATGACAGTTAGTATGTTTTATCGATAATCTTTGTTGCGGCACTAATATTTACTTGAGTTATGCATATGTTATGACATCTTTATGGACTTAATTGATTATGGGGATCAATCTTATTATGTGCATCACATGATCATCTGATGATGTTTCTTATCTAGTTGATCAACTACTGATTATTGTGCATAATGTAGTTACTTGTTTGAGATGTTCTATGAAAGGAATAGTGTTGCATTACTCATGCGTGAGTACATTGCTACACTATGAATTCCTCTCACTATGTGTATGACTAAATGATTACATATATATACATGCTCGACCGTGTTGTTTGCTGCAGGCTGTAGGTACCAGGCATCAACTCCACCTGAATTAACAGGTTTGAGCATACCTTAACCAATGAAAATTTGTTGAGCGGAGTTAACATAAGGTTCCCTAGTCAGCCACTATCCTTGAAGAGGATGAGTATTTTGTTTTGTAACCAGTCAGTGTTGTTAGTATGGACATGACAGTCTATCTCTGTTGCCATGGTTGTGTTTCATGTTCATCTCCATTGTCGTGGTCGTGTTTATCAATCACACATGTCGATCAGGTATTGTGGGTATTTGGATTATTTAGTTGGAATTATCTGATCGATGTTTTGTTAATTGTTATATTTAAATAAAATTATTTGGTTAAGAAAGGCATTTGTTTATAAATAAATATAAATGCCTAATCTAAATTGTAGTTGTATGCAAAATATATTATATTGTAATTTAGGGTCAATAAATAATAAATAATAATAATTATGAAATAAATAAAATGTTATAAAAATAGAATTGTAAAGGTATTATTAAATGTAAATAAATTTGACAAATAACTATTTATGGATAAATATGAGTTGTTATATAATAAATATATAATGACTACTAAAATAAATAAAGTAAAATTATATTAAAGGTTGTAAATTAAAAACTATAGAAAAAATGAAAAGTGGAAATGGTTATTAGTTAGTTGGCATTAGATCATGTGCATACCTCCTAAAAAGGTGGTAAGGTTCTGGAAGGAATTGGGAGGATTAATTGGGGGATCTAGAAAATTTGGGGATCTCTCTTTCTCTCTCTCTCTCTGTAAAAATAATTTTTTAGGAAAAATTAGGGGGAATTGGTGGAAGAAATTCCTAGTGTGGAGATTGCAGAGACTGGTTTTGTAGCTACAACACTACGGCATCGATCCCCAGCCAGCTAAATGAAGTATCCAAGTTCTATTAATTTTTACCTCTATTTTCTTTGTATTTTTCCTATGAATGCGATCTTTTGTTCTTCCTTTTGTCAATGAGCTAGTTTTGCATGCATGTCTATCATGGAAAATAAATACATTGACAAAATTCCTCTATCCTTTATTTTCTCAACATATGAAATCTTTGATTGACTTGGAAGAAACTTGAAATCCTTTGTGTTTGAAATTAGATTAAGAGACATCCATTCCCTATTCAAAATCTTCCATTTAGGCACACACAAGGAGCATACAGAAAAAGGTTGTGAAATTTAACTTTACACCAGCTACTTGCATTTGCAATTGTTTCCAACCAATGAAACTCATTGCGATTTGCCACACTGAGATAATATATATGCATACAATGTTGTAGATCCCTCCAAGAAAAGCTTCTATGAATCATTTCTCTAATATTCCATGGTTGGGAAACTCTTTTAGCCACAATTTGCTGATTTTGGGATAACACCTTTGTATGACTTTGATTAAATCTAGATCTCTGTATTATTATAATCCTTGGAGCATCACAAACTAAAAAGTCGTAAATAAAAGTGTGAAGGAATCTAAGATCATGGCCATTCTATTTGATAAGCGCAATTCTTTGTGTCTTCATTGTGTTACTAGGCCACCCTTTTGTTGTCTTATTTTCCACAGATAATGTGAGTTGAGGCGTAATTGATGGGGTCGCCCTCAAAAAATTGCAATGATTTCCCAACCAATAATTATTTATAGATTTTTATTGTATGATAACTCCCTTCAATAATAAATTTTCTTACAATCATATGTGATCGAATTATGTACAACTCTCATCCACTAAACCTACATGGTTGCATGTGCTAGAACACAAGCAAAAGCTTATGATGTTAGGATGTGTTCCAGAGTATTTCATTAAATTAAAGAGTTAATAGCTCTCCCAAAAAATAGTAAGAATCCCTATCATAGAGTATGAAATGTACAAACTATATATCCCAGGTTATATCATACATTTTTGTCCCTGCATGGTAAATAATATACAATCCCACCACTGCCAGTTTTGCAGAAAATAGAATATAGTACTAAGTATTCCAAAATCATTAAAGAAAGCTGGTTAAATAAGAAGTTCATCTTATGAAATTAAAATAGCATCTATTAGGTTTCAAATGATTATATAGTTAAGATAGATAATTCACATGATACTCAGCTGCATTAGAATCATAAATTGATGTAGCACACAACATACACTTAATACAATTTTGCCATTAATCATGTGAGAGCCAAAGATTTGAAGACTGGAACATAAAAAAACTTCTATTCATCAACTCTACTTCTACAATGAGAGAAAACTCTCTTATATCCAAGAAAAACAAAAAAAATAAAAAATTACCTTTTTTGGCAGATTTCGACAATTGTTAGATTTTTGCCATTTTAGGTAATTTTACAATCATATCTAGAAAATCCTATTTTTTCCCAAAAGCTTCCTAAAACTAAGGTAGGATGAAATGCCAACTAATATTCTAAATTCAAAACATGAGTTTCAAGTTATTAAAAAAAGCAACTTTTAAAAAACTAGAAAAAAACACTAAATTGCCATTTTGAGGGCCAAGATGAAAGTTTCAAGCCCCAAAAAAGTACCAAGATGAGGTCCAACTGACTAGGGTCGGTTGGGAAACCAATGGCCACCTCATAACACATCCACCTGTAAAATTTCATAGAAAACCCACATCCGAGTCAAAAGTTATGACCTCCGGAAGTCCCTGCATCATTCTCCTCTGGTTGAAAAGAACGCAGCTCCTGCAAGTGAGTGTCTTCAAACTATTGCCATTTGATTGGATCTAACCTCTGCACTTCCCACTCTATAATTCACATGCTATCTATTGGTGGTAATCCTTCCCATTGTACTAAATACTTGTTGTAATGCCCTTGCCAAGTGTAGATAGTTTTCTTATCAAGAACCTGTACAATCTTTTCCTTCTTCTTATGGGGAATGTGGTGGTGCCATGCCACTTCTGGTTGACTATCTTTAGGATCATCCTCACCATGGAATGCATATAAATTAGAAATATTAAACATAGGAGAAATATCGAGATCATCTGGTAAACTGACCTCATATGCATTATCATTGATCTTCTTTGTAATTTTGCAAGGACCAATTTTCCTGTACTTCAACTTGTGGTATGTTCCAAAAAGAAACTGCTCTTTTCTCAAATATACCATCACTAAGTCACCTTCATTAAATGTCTAATGTCATCTACTAGTATCCACTGTATTCTTGTACCTCTCATTACTGTCTTGTAACTTCTGTCTCACTTCTTTCTGCAACTGTTGAAGGTGTTCTACAAATGCTTCCCCATCATCACTGACCCTATCTTTCATTGGTAGCTATACCAAATCTAGAACACCCTGAGGATTCCTGCCATACACAATCTAGAAAGGGGACTTTCCCATTGATCTGTTAACATAACTATTATAGGCAAATTCAGCCTGGGGTAATGCCACATCCCATTATTTTGGCTTTTCTCCAACAATACACCTCAACAAATTTCCCAGACTTCGATTGACTACCTCTATTTTTCAATCCATTTGAGGATGATAAGCACTAATAAACTATAACTTAGTCCCCATCTTCTTCCATAAAGTCCTCCAAAAATGACTGAGGAATTTGGTATCTCTATCAGAGGTAATAGTCTTTGGAACGCCATGTAGTCAAACAACTTCTGAAAAAAATAACTCTGCTACCCTCATTGCATCATTAGTTTTCTTACAGGCAATAAAATGAACCATCTTGGAGAACCTATCAACAACTACAAAAATGGAGTCATTACCTTGTTGAGTATGTAGAAGTCCCAACACAAAGTCCATGCTCAAATCTGTCCATGGTGCAGCTAGTACGGGTAATGGCATATACAACCCTGTATTCTGTGAATGTCCCTTAGCCACTTGGTAGATTCTACACCTTGTTACATACTTAGTTATATCCATTTTCATCTTTGGCCAATAATATTTGTCTTCTATCAAGGCTATTGTCTTTTCCTTGCCAAAATGTCTAGCCAACCCACTACTATGAAATTTTCTGATAATGTTTTCCCTCATAGAGCCAGTTGGTATGCATAGTTGTTTTCCTTTAAATAGGTACCCATCTTGCATAAAATATTCACCCCTAAAGTGATCCAAGTTACCAGATACTAGTGCCTTCAATTGTTCCACAATCTCCCAAAAATCATCATCAGACTCATACAAATTTTTTATGGCATCATAACCAATCACCTCAATTTCCATTGTGGTCAAAAGTGCAACACACCTACTTAATGCATCTGAAACCTGATTTTGTTTTCCAGACTTATACTTCAACACAAAATTGTAACCCTACAAGAAAGAGACCCACTTGGCATGCCTACTATTCAACTTTTTCTGTGTATTCAAGTATCTTAGTGCAATATGATCTGTAAACAATACAAACTCCTAGGGAACTAGATGTCTCCAATGCCTCAATGCTTGAACAATTGCATAAAATTCCAAATCATAAGTAGAATAATTCTTTCTCACTTCATTCAACTTTTCACTAAAAAAACCTATAGGTTTTCTAGCTTGGCTAAGTGCAGCACCTATTCCCACATGGGAGGCATCACATTCTACTTCAAATACCTTATCAAAATTTGGCAATGCAAGTATAGGTGCTTCTATTACCTTTTGCTTCAAGTACTTAAATCTCTCCTCAACATCCTTGGTCCATACAAACTCCCTTCCTTTGGTGCAATCTGTTATAGGAGTTACAATACTACTAAAATTTTGAATGAACTTTTGATAGAAAGTGGCCAAGCCATGAAAACTTTTTACCTCTGTGATGCTGCTTGGAATAGGCCATTCTAGAATTGCCTTGACCTTTTCTGGATCCATTCTGACACCATCTTTAGAAATGACAAAGCCTAAAAAAACCAAACTATCCTACATGAACCTACACTTCTTAAAATTGGCATAGAGCTTCTCCTTCCTTAACACACCAAAGATGATCCTCAAGTGTTGTAGGTTCACAACTACCTCCATCAACAATAACTTGACATACCTTGCCACCCAAAGTGCATCTGGTTCTGAAGATATTGGTTTGAAGCCATGAACCATCAGAGCTTTTGGCTTGTGTTTTCTCCTTCTCTAGAATCACCATTGCTCTTCTCATCATGAGACTTTCTCCCACATCTGGTGGAACCTCTAGTTCCATCCCTTCCACTTCATGTTGCATTTGAATCAGGTTTACCCTAGGTTGTCCTCCTTGATTTCTTTCTTGAATTTTATAATTTGAGCATTCAAATGCCCTATGACCTTCTTCTCCACATCTAAAACAAGTGAAAGGCCTTCTCTGGTTTTTCCATCCTCTACTGCTAACATAACCTCTACCTCTTTGAAATCCCCTTCCTCATTCTTGATTCAGAGGATCTTGTCAAGTGTCTACTTGTTTTTCCAATCCATGGATGACTCTCCCCTACCATAATTTAAACCTCCTTGAAATGGGATTGATGTACCCCTTCTTCCTCCTCTATTCCTCTAATGGTAATGTCTATTTTGTTTTTCTTCATCCTTTAGAGCCAATTGGTAAGCCTCTTCCATACTGTTGAGTCGATGCATGCTCAATTCATCTTGTTCACATATCTAGCAGCCATCTGTTCATCAGTTTCTTGATGCTCTATATGTATAGACAGCATATACAACTCATTTTTATAGTCTTGCATAGAAGAGAGGTTCTGCTTTAAATTTTGAAACCTACGAAAAAGGGTTTGCGCATAATCTATGGGCAAAAATTTTTCTCTCAACTTCTCCATTTTATTCCATGTCTTGATCTTATCCTTGCCTTTGCTTATTCAGTCCTTTTGAAGATGATCCCACCAAATCATTGCATGACCCTTTAATTTGGTGCATGTGAATTTTACCTTCTTTTCCTCTGTCATGGATTTCCATTCAAAAAAATTTCTCATGTCATTCAACCAGTCTATCAAATCCTCTGGTTTAAGACTACCTGCATAATCTGAAACATCTACCCTGATCCCTTCATTTTTCCCTTCTAAGGCCCTAAGAATCCTCTCTTCAAAACTCATGCCTTCTAATTCTTCTTCTTCATGTTTTGTATCTTGATTTGCACCTCCTCGACCTATCTCTTCATCAAATTCATCTCCTCCTCTACCCAGTCTTTGGTTTTCCATCTGTGTTTTAAGTTTTTCTATTTGCCTTTGCAGATTTTGTATTTCTCTATGCATCTGGGCAAGATCACCTCTTCCTCTTCCTCTCCTAGCCATCTTCCTGCTCTAATACCAAATGATGCAGCACACAACATACACTTAATACAATTTTGCCATTAATCATGTGAGAGCCAAAGATTTGAAGATTGGAACATAAAAAAACTTCTATTCATCAACTCTACTACTACAATGAGAGAAAACTTTCTTATATCCAAGAAAAACAATAAAATCAAAAAATTACCTTTTTTGGCAGATTTCGACAATTGTCAGATTTTTGCCATTTTAGGTAATTTTACAATCATATCTAGAAAATCCTATTTTTTCCCAAAAGCTTCCTAAAACTAAGGTAGGATGAAATGCCAACTAATATTCTAAATTTGAAACATGAGTTTCGAATTATTAAAAAAAGCAACTTTTAAAAAACTAGAAAAAAACACTAAATTACCATTTTGAGGGCCAAGATGAAAGTTTCAAGCCCCAAAAAAGTGCCAAGATGAGGTCCAACTAACTAGAGTCAATTGGGAAACCACTGGCCACCTCATAACACATCCACCTATAAAATTTCATAGAAAACCCACATTCGAGTCAAAAGTTATGACCTCCGGAAGTCCCTACATCATAAATTTACCAAGTCTCTTTAGGTTGAGCTCAAACCAATGATTTATAAACCACATATATGATAAAATTGATCCACACATTTAACAGTCTATAATAAATGGAGAAGAATGAATTGTGGTTGGAACACTTGATCCAGTCAACTTCCAGATATAATACCAGGCACTCGTCCACAAGTAAGTTTTCTTAAGGCTTGTTGATATTACAAGAATAATAAATACAAAAAATGATGGAAATATATTAGTCAACATAAAAATAGAATAATAGAGTTATCCTTACAACACTGGCAATGAAGTGCAAGATGCAACTACTATTTGCAACCAAGTGCATATTCAGGTATTTCCTGTCAAAAATAAGAAACGACAGAGATGATAACACAGTCACAAATCATGATCACATTACAAGCACTACAGACTGAAATCTGAAACAAAAATATCTAAAATATGTCTTCCAATACTAAGGACATATTTAGGATTATAATTAAATTGTAATATGACTTTAAAATAGTGAAAGCATGTTGATCTTGAGGGTCATTTTGCATTTATTGATACATGAGGCAAATAATTTGTATATAATAGATTAGAGGAGATCAATTAAAGAACTCTTAATGATAAGAAAATATTTTATCTTTACACATAGATGTCTCTAAAAAGGTATTTCTCTAATAACCAATAGACTTAAAATACACAATCAGTGCTCTTATCACAGTAATACGGAGAATCTCAGAGTTCTATATATTTTAAGATAATAACAAATGGAATCGATGAATTCCCTCACTCGAAAACAGAAAATTTTATCCCTATTACACTATGCATAAGGTTTTAATTTCTATCCATAAACCGGCCAAAGAAAAGCTTAGAAGTTTGTAGAAGGATATAATAATAGAATGAAACACTTCTGTGGCCATCAACATTCAAGCACGATATGTCCACTACAAAAATACATGCCACATTGACTAAGTTTATCGAGATATCTTAGAAGTCAAAATACATGTCTCTTTTAACAGGACTATAAAGTAATGGAAATGATTTTGTTGGCTTCTGTTGATTTTATAAATTTATAATACACCTCACAGAAAATGTGGTCACTGGCGAATGGAGAGTCAACACATGGTAGTCCTCACAAACAATTTTTTGGCTTAGGAATTCCATGAACTAGATTGTAGTCTTTTATCTGATATTTGTTTTAGTTACTATTACATATTAGACCTCGATGTTATAGTTGTAGTAGAAATGATTATAATTGAAGTATTATAAGTTGTTTTAATAATTGTATTTGAGAACTTATCAAATGACCTTTCTTATAATTTGCTTGATTGATGCAATGACATGTCAACTTAAAAGATTGAATATGCTATGGTGTGCACGGCTAAAGTTGACATTAAAGATGGATTGTTCCTAACATTACATATCTATGAGGTTATGTCTTAGTGCTTCTGAGCTACTCATTTTACTGAAATAAGAATAATGAATTACTTTTAGGAGACCATGGGGTTTGGGTAAATGCACAAAGATGAGTCCACTTAAGGTGGAAGTTTCAAACTTAGAAAAAAACCCGAAATCAAGTAAACCAAAATGGGATCCCGCTTTTTATGAAACGGGATCCCACTATGCTTCAGGATCCTGAGCCAAAAGCGGGATCTCATTTTCTAGAAACGGGATCCCATTTTGAAACGAGATTTTGTTTCTAGAACGAGATCCCCTTTCATAAAAATTGAATTTCCAACCCCATTTTTGCTATGGGTTTTGGGTCAGAAAAAAGGCTTGGGAATTCGACCCTTGGCTTTGGACCTAGTTTGACCTACAAGTTGAAGGTCATGTCAATGCCAAAACAAAATACTGAGTTTGGGCAAATGTCTGAAGGCTTTTTTTGCAGAATTTTTTGAAGAAATTAAAACCCATTATAGATGAGACAGTGTAGATTCCAAATATGTAATTTTTTTTACAATTGGATTATTCTTCTATTTTTCAATTAATTTATGATGAAATAGGTCCATAAACTTGAATTATCAGGGTTTTTTAATATTTTAATAACTTTTTATCAAAATATTTTTTGGTAAAAAAAATTGTATGAAAAATGTACTTTAGACAATTCTTTTCAATTTAAAAAAAAATCAAAATATGATAAGTTTAGGTCATCTTATGCGTGATGTTTATGATGATTTTTTAAAACACCAAAAATGACCAGTAAAAACTTAACAAAAAAATAAATATTCAATAAAAAATTACAAAAAAATATGGAAAACGTGCTTCAGTGAGTTACGAATCTTTTTCCAAAAGGATTTAGAAAAATTTGATTATTTAGGTCAAAATATGGATGGTGTAGACATGCATGGTATAGTAAAAAAAAGTGACTTTTAAACAGTGGTTTTTAGAAACGCGTAATAAAAATCAATTTGTATCATCTGGGTATTAAAAAAATTACATATTTGGAAACTAGACTCCAAGTACTACATTTCATATTTATTGACTTTTTTCAAGATTCCACATTTAAGTGCTTCAAATTTTTAGGTCAAATGTGACAAATTCTAAAAATCAAGGAAAACACTTCCACTTTTTGGCCAAAAAGTGGACTCAACTTCTTGCACACACCCATTTATCACTAATTGTAAACCATGTAGTTAGTCTAATAAGGTTTGTGATATGATTGCCTAAATTCTACAATGATAGAATTAGTCTAAGATAGTACTATTTATGGTCTTTAGATGTAAAATGATTTGGAGTTCGATGTAATGATTTATAAACTGTTGTTGTTTTGGATTGGATGGTCATTCTATTCTGTCAAGTTACAGATATAGTTTTGTTTCTTTTAAGGAGAATATATTAAGAAGATTATCTCATATTTATTATCTCCTAAATTATTAATATTATAGGTATTTTTGTATGAAAGCCGATTTGATAATTGGATGAAAGTATAGTTATCAGTTAATCATTATTTAAGTAAAAGGTTAGAGTTACTAATGTCTAATTGTAAAATATGTGTAAGTGTGAACTATCGCATCCAAGCTTGATTGTTAATTAAATTTGCGTGGAATAATTGAATTATTTACTTATAAAGATAATTGTGTATTGTTCAAATGACACATGTCCTTGTCCAAATCTTATATAATATTTCTCCAATGATAATCTTTATCACTTTCTTAACCTAATTGGGTAAAGATTAGTTAGTCAAGACTCATAATTAGTGCATTATATTATATGTTGCAATTGTGGTGTTGTAATTGAATTATTGATGAAGGATCTTAGTTTGGTCTATTAGATGATGATGTGCATTTGAGAGTGAATGTCGATGTGAGACTATTGTGTCATAGTGGTGTCAATTGTCTATGTCATTGGGAAAGTTGATTCCAGAGGCTAAGAGGGGTAGTCATGTGTATGACTCTTGTAATTATGTAATCTTGCTAATGGTTGAATATGTAATGGTTATATGTAATGTTGACTTCCCTCTGTTTATGGATTCATGTGGTTATGATGACTGCACAAGATGGATAATACCTTTCTTAGTGTGCCTATTCATGTTGGTATGATACATGTACAAGATGGATAATGTCTTGCTTAGTGTACCTATTCATGTGGTTATTATTTGTATGCAAGAAGGTAAATGCCTTGCATTGTATATGTGTACTTATCATTATGATGGTAATTCTCTTGCTTGATGGATAGGGTCTTCTAGATGTAGTGAAGGGGGAGTGGCTTTCAATGTGGGGACGACACCCAAAGTGGCTTGTCAGGATATCCCATTGGAAGTTGTTAATCCAGTGATAACTTAAAAATAAATTTAGAGGGTTGGGTAGTTTCCACACTAAATAAGATAATTGGAGGCCTCACCCATGCTTGTAGTGCTCGTTCAGGCTAATAATGGGATGAGAATGTCATGGTTGGAAAATCAACTTCCTTCTTGTCATGAAAGGAATGTTGGTTCGGCATGTGTCACCTATGGGGATGACATCTAGTGAGAGACTGTCAGGATAACCCATGGATGGGGGCTGCCATCTAGTGAGAGACTATTAGGATAACCCATGGATGGGGGCTGCCATCTAGTGAGAGACTATTAGGATAACCCATGTTAGGAGCATGTGATGACACTCACCCCTACTGCAGCCTAGCATTCCCTAGTTGAGATCTTCCCATTCGTTATGTGATTGCCTCTGGAAGTGTTGTTGAGTTGCTTGTGATGTTGACCTGTGTTGTTGGAGTCTTGTGTAGTCCTTGTTCATTATAGACTACTATCTACTTGACTGTCTATTGTAGTGAGACCTTATGCTATCTCCTAGCATGGGGGTGGACCTCAGGGTTCCACATGGTGGGGTGGATGTGCTTTATCTCCATTAGTTTTTTCCCCCTTTCTATGGTTTGTGTGCGAGGAGGATGTATCTTGTGTATCAGATATCAGATCGTGTACCAGTTTGAGGAGAAAATTATTAAATATGCTCATGTACTAGCCTGGTGTATTAGTTAAATCATAATGTATGTATTCTAATGTAATTAGGAAAGTGATAGTGTGAATAATGAAATGATGTACCCTCATGTAAAGGAAATTGTATGATCTTGATGATTATATATCTGATGTTATGGAAATGTATGTAATTATTCATTTAATGCAATAGATTTAGAATGAATTATTGATGTTGGTTCATTCATGATGTATGTTAGATTTTGTTAATAGTTTTTTAAGCAATGTAGCCATGGAACCTTAGAGGACAAGTTGTTAGTTTATTGATATGTATTAGACATGTTAAACATTACTATGTTATCTTATTCATTTAAAAAAAATTGTGTTGTTTTTATAGCATAGTTGTGTTGTTCTCTGGGTGTCCATGGTGGGGCATTACACAAAGGATAAAATTCTAATTCTTTTGAATTTAGATTGGTAACACCGATATCTAGGGCATGCATTTGGTTTCATAATGTTTTGTTGAATATTATTTTGAATTAAGTTTTGAAGTCAAACCAATTATAATTTAGACATAGATGTATTCTATAAAACATAATTTTTTTTGGTATATATCAAAATTCAATTTTTTTTGGTTGAAACAAGAACATAAATACCTAGGGCATACATATTTTTCATAATTTTTTGTCACTAATTTACTATTTTTCCCTGTGTGTAGAATAGAGAACTTGATGTTTGGTGAAAAACCTATGTTTAGTAAAACTAAAAAAAAATCATAATAAAATCAAAATATATCAAAACTATACTCATTGGAAAGATCGTTTCGAGGATTGCAATCCTCCAATTTGGTTTGGTAAAGGTGAATCCATTTGGATGTTCAACTGGGCTTCGGAAGCCAAAATTTTGTAGAAGAAAGGGGAAGGGAAGGAGGGAAGGTGTCTAGTGTGGGTCTTCACTTGAAGATACCTATGAACGAAGATGGGTGACGTCCTTTGTTTGTAGTTATGATGCCTTCAAATGAAGGTTCAAACATGGTGTGTAAATCACTGTAATGACCACCTTCATTCGAAGGTGCCTTGCATTAAAAAATATTATCTTTCTTTAATGGCTGACCTTTGTTCGAAGGCATGCCAACATGGTTTTTTTAATGTTTTAATTTTTCATATTGCATATAAATAGGATTTTTTTTGTCATTTTTACAAATTAATGTAACAAGATAAATTCGTAGTTTTGTTCTGCAAGGGAGGAGGAAATCTTTGAGAGAAGAATTTTCAAGTCATATTTCACAAAGAAGGAGATGGGAAACAAAAGGACAAGACAAAATAAGACTACATGAAAGTATTCCATAGAAACTATAGAAAGATTGAATGAAGAAAGATTGCAAAAATATCATAAACAAAAACAAAGTATGCATATATTTTCTTTTCTATTTTTAATCTAGATCATTTTATTTATGCTTAAATATATACATGTATTGATGAATCATGTAGTAGATGTCATTTAATCTAGGTCACTTGATTTATGCTTAAATATAAATGCATTGATTTCATGTAGCTAGGATGTCATTTAGTTTAAGTCATTCCTCATTCTTGGCTATAATCCCCACCCCTCTACCTAGAGATAACTACCTACCTCTCTCTCTCTCTATCCACCACTTTGTCTCTCTCAAGTTGCCCACTCTCTTTACCTCTACCTCTCCCTCACTAGGGCCTCCGTAGCTATATCTCTCCCTCTCTAACTCTCCATATCCCTCTCTCTATCTCCAACTTAACTTCATTGTTTTTCTAAAGTGGTAACATATATTTCTATTATAATTTATTAAAAAAATCAAGTTCACTTTTCATTTTAGATTATTTCTTTTCTTGATTATTTATTTTATTTAAAAAGTCTTTTATGTAAAAGTTATATTTAAAAAGCTCGACACTTCCTAATTTTAAAACAAACTCTTATAGTCATTTATTTTTTATTTTCTTGAATGTGTATATATATGAAATGACATTTTACAATAGCTTCTTTTTTGTTTTCTTTCTTTAAAATATATTTATAATAATTGTTATCTATTTTATCCAATAAATTTTTCTCATGAATATTTTTTATTTTTTTTTATTTTTGTGTTTTATGATTTTTAATGTTAAATTAAGGAATAAAAGAAATTTTTTAAGAAAAGATTTGTTGAAATATTTTTAAAATGCTTTTTAGATTTTCTTTTTCCTAAAGAATGAAAGTATTTATTAGAAAACATAATAATTTCTACAATAGAACTTAAGAGTATAAATCAAAAAAATAAAATGAATGTTTATTATTTAAAAAGAGGATTGAGATAGAATAAGATTTGTAGAGTTAAATTAACCATCATAATTTAATCCATAGGATTTTAGAAAGTTTTATTTTATAAAATAAATAATTTTATTTTTACTTTAATATGTATTTCCTTAATGTGTGATATAGAAACTGGATCAAACATTGATGAAGAGCAAATAGTTGATGTTAGCCAAGAGGAGGCCCAAGTGCAAACAATGGATGTTGGAGAGGGGTCAAGATCATTTCCTTTGACTAGTATGGATGAGCATATTAATCTATCTAAAGAGGTGAAGAGAAATTTTTCTTATAGAAATTTAGATAATTTACTTAAAATGGATATTGAGAAATTGAAACATTATACTAGACAACCTAGACGTACTAATAGGAGGTCAATGAATAAAACTACAAAGGAAATAATTGCTCATTTTGATAATCTTGATACACTTGGGTGAACCTAATTGTTATCAATTGTACTTCTTAGTAAGGAGCTAAATGAGCCATTACGATTGTTGGGTGTGGATTTGTCATTGAAAAAGGGGAAAGGTTCACACCTAGAAAAAGATATTCTTGAAAATGTTAAAGAAGGTTTGGCTTCCATTGGGAAACAATCTCGATCTACAGATAAGTCCATTACAAGAAGAGTGATGTTGACATGTATTGTAAGTGAAAGAAATTCTAAAAAAAGATAATTGTCTTCAATTTCATCTAAGATTAGTTTCAGTAGAAAGATAGTAACAAAATATGTGAAAAGGAGAAAATTTTTAGATGATAGTACCTCAGAAGGCAATTGGACAATTATGTGTAGAGCTCCTCAATCTGACAGAATTAAAGATGTTGTTAGGAACTTGATCTCAACCTTTTGGGATGATAATATTTGTGCTTCATCAAATAGTAGAGATGTTATCAAACATAGAATTGGGCCCAATAGTTATGAACTACATACAAAACATTGGCTAGACATAACACAACATGAAATCTATGCAAACTTTTGTAAATCAAATCCTCATATAAAGATTGGGCAAACAATGTTTGAAAGGTTAAGGCCATATTATGTGAAGACAAACAAGGTTTTTAAAACTTGTTGTCATTATCGTATTGAATTTGATCTCTATTATCAAGTGTTTTGAAAGATTAGATGTAGTGCCCCTCACCTTGCTTCTGTCAGACTGATAGTATTCCTAGTAGGATTAGATATCATGACATGGGATTTTTTGTTATTACGTTGAGTTGTTTATGGACCTATTTCTATGATGACGATTGATGATATTAGATTATTGATATTTTATGTTTCATAGTTTGATGGACATATTTGATATAATGGATTAATGTTATTTCTAAGTTTAATGTGATATTTAATCAGGGTTATGATGCTTTAACAATAATTGTTATACTAGATCGTATTGTTATTGATTATTCTATTTTCTTGTAGACAACTGAATACTTAATTGTTGATGTATTTATGTGAACAGAATAGTGTCGCATTACTCGTGTCCGAGTACCCTGCCACACTACGATTTCTGTGTACTGTGTGCATGACTTCATGTTGTATATATATGTTTAACCTTGAGGTTTGCTGCAGGATGCAGGTACCGGGCATCGACTCCACCTGAACTAGCAGGTCTGAGCGTGCCCTAGCCAATGAAATTGTTGATGGGAGTTAGCATAAGGTTCCCCAGTCATCCGTCATCCTTGTAGAGGATAAGTCTTCAGTTTGGTGTCTAGTCATTGTTCTCGATTTCATTTGTCTCCATGGGTTGTCGTCTTGCTTTCTCTGCATGCTTGATGGTTGAGTAATTGCATGATTTATGATTGGTTAATTGTGGTATATAAATAGATAAATTTGATTAATGACTATTAAATAGATTTATAAATAATTATTAGTTGTTATATAATAAATATATATTAAATATTAATTTAATAAAAATAAAAACTATTTTTGTATGGTTGTAAATAAAAATTAATAGAGAAAAATTGAAAAGGTGGTTATTAGTTAAAAATAAATAATAAGTTGTGGAATTGTTTTATAATTAATAAAATCAACATGAAAGTATATATGTGGCCCAGTAAATAAATGATTAAATAAAGTAATATATATTTATGAGTTGTTATATACCAAATATCTATATAAAATACTAAATTAAATAAAATAAAAATTGTAAGTTGTGATATATTAAATGTAAGTTATCCTTGAGTAAATAAAAAATAGGGGTTATATTGTAATGTTATTAAAAATTAAAAGAAAGTAAGCTGTATTTTTCTTTGACGGTTGGCATTGGATCGTGTGTTTATCCCCTAAAGGTGGAGTACAAACAATTAGGGTAGGGAATTTTATAAAATAAGCAGAGAGAAGGAGAGAAGGGGGAGGAAAAAGCGGAATTGGAGATCTGGGAAGGAAGACGGAGCTGTGAAGAACAAAGAGAGGTCTTGGCAGCGTAAACAGGTTCTTTTAATTGTGTGAATGTTATTTTCTCATCTTGCATTATATCTAGGGTTTCCTTAATGAAATTCTTAATCTGCGCATTCCTCTACCAGAGCATTGTTTTTTGTTCTTGATCCCTTTCAATGTCTACTTATTCAAATCATTTTTAATTTTATTCTGTGGTCATTATACTCTGAATTCTGTAAGATCTAATTCATTCCTGTCGAGTGCATTTGCTTTAAAATTTGTAAGGCTAGTGTAACAAATCATTTTGTTCTCTGATGGATGTTTATTCCTGTTCTAAAGCCCATTTTAGGGTGATCTAAGGGATGCTGGTAACGATAGTGTTATCTACATTTATACCTACCGGTATCATTGCTACAAAGCTTCCAAAGCCTTTTCTTTGAATCCATTTTCCACAGATCCTGCAATCATTACTTTCATAATGTTTTCTGTCCAAATATATTATTATTTCTACCGATTCTAGTTGTAAGGAAGCCTCTAAAGCCTTCACAATGAAATTATTATGTGTATATCCTACATCTATTGCATTCCATATGATGACATCTCTCATGGCTGCCTTCATCTTCCCAACTAATTTCCCAAAACTTTGCATAAAAATTCCTACGCCTATGGATGTGATATGTCTGCTACATGAAAAGTGCGTACCTTTTTATGGCCTGAAAAATTCTATTGCACACGGAGATCTTATTAATTCCTCTATCTTTCATCGATTCTCCTTACCATTGAAACTCACCACATTAGCCCACTTCTGCATCGATGTTTGAGAAAAGAACATAAATTGTGCAGTCAAAAATAGTGTCGCTGTAAATACTCCTAGGCTGATATTCATATGTGATCTGCAGGAACCAAGAAAACGCCTTACAGATTTAACAGGCATCGCAATGATAAAGTTTATGGTGTCTTCAAGATAGCCCGCAAGGGCAAGAAGGTCAACCATGTACACATAATGAATCGACTACAAGCATGGAGATAAGGGTTACAAATGTGATTCAAGTGTGTACCGCTCCTAGTTACTAACTTGCAAAATCTATTTCGTACATTTCCTGCACCACGTCGCCTAGTGCATATGAGCATTATAGTGCTTGGTAATGTCTCATGCCCTGAACATTTAAGCCAGAAAATGTCTAATTCGTTGGCTATACCTATCAGATATCAGAGAATATAGCGCTCAACATTGTCTCACACTATATAACATCCACACCAGAAATCTCTTAACTCGCCAGTTGTCTCTATCAATGGATTCCTCAAACCCGCCAGTCGCATTTGCTGGAAAGTGTCTAAGCTTATCAGATTTATTTTGTGCATGTCCTTCAATTGTTACCAGTTACCATTCCATCTGTCAATGCATGTTTTTTGCTGAGTATGTTTGCCTTGTCTTTCCATCTTTCCCGTTTCTAGTGGAAGCCTATTTTCATTTCATACTGCTACTTGTAGTGTTACCGCCCCACAAGGGTTTTGATCCTCATCGATTTCTTCATAAGCTTTAAGCTGAAACTTCTTTTGATGCATATATCCTCATCAATTCTTTCGAAGCAACTAATTTAGAAACTTAACTTCTTTCATCATTCCAATTCTATAATCTTAGCTTAAAAATAGCATAAATCTTGAGAGCGCAGCAGTTATTAATTGGTTTACAACCTGGCGCTAATGAATTGGATATTCATGTCATTTCTTTATGGTTTTAAATTAAATTTTGACTATTGAAGTGGATGATATTTAAGAATAGCCGTGATATAATTGATCTAACACTTACCAACTACTTACTCGAAGGTTAAAGTCTTTATTTATAGTCCATTTCATGAAAGAACACCTTTGAAAGAGACACTGTGTGAAATAGTTCATGAGCTTTGTCCATGACTGCATGCTTCCGTAATGGCGTTAGTTGTCAATGAATATTTTTACTATATATATATATATATATATATATATATATATATATATATATTATTGGTCAAAATCTTATATATATTAGGTGAATGGATTAAATAATATTTTATAGGGTTTTCTCTTTTATGAGAATTAAATTATGTGTTCCTTTTTTATTAATTATATTAGTTTTCCTCGGAAATGAAATATAGAATGATGTTATTAATAAGGTTGAGATTTAAATTACAGGTAGATATTTACGCAATTTACTTTATTTTCTAGTGGTGTTATTATAGTTTTAAAATTAGGGATTTTGATATGTAATTACATTTATTTTCTTGTAATTTTAATTAAATCTTAAATAATATTTATATTGTGTTATAACTTGTAGAGTGTAACTAAATATAGAAGTAATTTGTTCTAAATTAAAAAAAATGAATTGTAAGTTATGTTTAAATCTGATTTACTTAAGTGATATTGTTAATTAAACGTAAATAATTTATAAGTTGGGTAGTTGTTGATGAGAGCAATTGCTTATATATTAAGGTTACAAAACTTGATTTACAAGGGTAAATTAAATACGTCTTCATGGACCCTATGTTGTTGCATTTACCTGAGTGGTTAGTTCCAGAGGCATAGGATGGTTAGGTCTTGATTTCATGCATTGGGTTGATAAGTGTTTCGAGAAAATTAAATTATAAAAGTACGTTGTCTTTTGTTATGTATGAGAGTTTGGTGAGAGATAATGGGAATTGATGAATATTCAGAGTTGTGAGTGCATTATGAAGAGGTAATAATTCCCTTGTGGATGATTTGTGGACCGTTTAATTGTATTTATCTTGTAATGGATCTTTTATTTATCTTGTAATTGTATTTATGTGTATGGGGAGGTATCGGGAAATGTAAAAGGATTATGTTATTTTTCTTGGACTGCTTCACTTGGAAGCTATGGGAAATGTATTGAGAGTATGTCCTTGTAATTAAGTTGATATGCAAGATGGTGAATGCCTTGCAGTATTACATATACATGTTCATATGAGGATAATTGTTATGCAAGATGGCTAATGCCTTGCATGGCTCATGTATCCTCGTTGTCATGATGATGATTGCTATGCTTGTTGAGTGGGGTTTTCTAGTTGCAGGTAGGTGAGTGGCTCTCAATGGGGGCCAGAGCCTAAAGTGGCATCCAGGACAACCCATGTGGGAGTTTGATAACTCAGTGATAACCTAAATAATGAATTAGGGGGTTGGGTAGTTAATCACACTAAATAAAGATAAGTGGATGCCTCACTCATGGCTCAAGTGCTCGTTTAGGCTTGAGATGAGATGAGAAGGCCTGGAATGGCAAGATCAACTACCTTGTCCTCATGAAAGGTATGTTGATTCCGCATGAGCGTTGTATGGGGGCTGGGAGTCGAGAGAGGCTACCAGGATAACCCAAGATGGGGACCGGGGCCTAGGAAGGCTTACCAGGACAACCCATGACAAGCCACGTGATGACACTCCTCCCTACTGCAGCCTAGCATTCCCTAGTTGTACTCTCCCCATTCGTTATGTGCTTGCCTCTGGAAGTGTTGTTAAGTTGTTTGTGATATTGACTTGTGTTGTTGGAGTTATGTGTTGTCTTGTTCTTATAGTCTATTGTCTACCTGACTGTATGTTGTAGTGGGGACCTTATGTTAACTCCTAGCTCGGGGGGTGGACCTCAGGGTTCCACATGGTCGGGTGGAAGAGCTTTTATCCATTGGTTTTTCTCCTTGCTATTGTTCGTGTGCGGGGATGTTGTATCTTGTGTATCAGCCGTCAGATCTTGTACCAAATATGAAGTAAGTGATTTGTATTCATGTACTTGTTTGTGTATCAGTTGATTTATAATGTATGTATTTAGAAGGTGTTAAGTAACAATGTAATGATGTACTCATATGTGAGAAGAAATTGTAACTATGTACCAGATCCTGATGATTACTTATCTGATGTTATGGAGATGTAAATGTTTATTGATTTAATGCAATAGGTTTAGAAGGATCTATTGATGTTAATTATGATGTGTGTTAGATTATGTTAATTGTTTTGTCAAGTAATGCAACCATGAAATCTTAGAGTAACAAGTTGATAGTTTTATGATGTGTAATGATGTGTTAAACATTACTTTGTTACTTTATTTGTTTTAAAAAAAAATTATTCCGTTTTGCATAGCATAGATGTGTTGTTCTCTAAGGTGTTCATGCAGGGCATTACATCTAGTATTAGAGCCAAGTTTTCTAACACTGGGTAGTCTGGTTTTATATTAGCCCATTAAGCTACACTAGTTGCTTAAACTCTAAAGAATATATTCATTCGTAGTCCTCGCCTAGCAACCTGAAGTTGCTCTTGGTTGTGTTGTCCAGAAAGATGCCTAGGGTACGAGGTCGAGGACGTGGACGAGGTAGGGGTCGTGGGAGAGGTGTTGATAATAGTCCTCCTCCTAGTTCCCCTCATGAAAGTGCACAAGAAGGTGGGGGCGAGAATCAAGAGAATCAAGGTCAACTAGAGGGTGTTCAACTACACTAGCTACTTGAGGAGGTTCTTGCTCATCTTGGTCCTAGGCAGGAGATGGATCAACCAGAAGTGAGAGAAAGAGAACGATCTCCTAGAAGGAGAGAAATTACAGCTGAACAAGAAGCTATTCTTGCAGGCCACATGAGAGACCTTATGAGAGCCTGTCCTCCTACTTTTTATGGTTCTGGTAGTGGTATGGAAGCAGAGACATGGCTAATTGATCTAGAGAGGTGTTTTACCATGCATCCTTATGGTAGCAACACTAAGGCAAGATGTGCCATCATGCATCTCAGAGGTTTCCCCTCTACATGGTGGTGACTAGAGGAACAAAAGTTGCATCTAGATATTGCCACAGTGTCTTGGGAACTATTTCTAGATAGGTTCAGAGCTCGATTCTTATCAGACAACTGGAGGCAACGACGAGTGGACGAGTTCCATGGGTTGAGACAGATGGCCATGACAGTGGAACAGTACGAGCGCAGGTTTTATGAACTCAAGTAGTATGCAAGCATTGGAAACGATGAGGCCATGTTAGTTCAGCATTTTATTAGAGGTTTGAATGCACGCATCAGTGGAGGAGTTTGTGTTTTCGAGCTGAAGACCATGGAGGTAGCAGTCAAGAAGGCTCAACTGGTGGAGGAGAATTTGACCATGGCCCTAGGGGGTCATACAGGTGTGCAAATTGGGAGTGCACCCTCAACAGGCTTAGGTTCTCGAGATGGTCAATCTCAAGCAGCAAGTTCATCTAGAGGTCATCATGCACCCACTAAGGGCAAACAGTAGCAACAGCAGTATTTTCAATCAAAACCAAAGAATACCCAACCTCAGCAAGGAGGTGGTTCTCAGTTGGGGAAAAATCGTAATTGGCTGCAGGCCAAGAATTATCATCCCAACCAACCAGTTCAGAGTTCACAGCCTGCATTTAGTAGGGGAAGTTTTCAACAATCTAATGCACCTGTAGGTGGTGGAGGTTTTGGCAGGGGAACAAGATGTTTCTCTTGCGGCCAGTAGGGCCATATTGCTAAGCAGTGCCCACAAAAGAACACTGCAGGATTTAGCCAGAGGCCAACAATTTCAGAGCCAACAGTGGGTGATGTAGGGAGGTCTCATAAAGTGTTCACAGCAGTTGATCACCACCAGACAGAGCATTAGGGGATAGTCTTGGAGACCGTAGGTAGAGGACGAGCAGCTTTCTTTGGAGCTCGTGCGCATTCTGCAACTTTGGGGGCTAACCCTCATAAGTAGGGGTCTAATGGGATCCTAATGACGTGGCTTTAGTTGCCTTGGAAGATGCAACCTATATGTCAGAATTATACCCATACTTGTTGCAGGCTTCCAGGAGTAAGCCTGATCCTAGGGGGGGAGGATGTAGTGCCCCTCACCTTGCTTTTGTCAGACTGATAGTATTCCTAGTAGGATTAGATATCATGACATGGGATTTTTTGTTATTACGTTGAGTAGTTTATGGACCTATTTCTATGATGACGATTGATGATATTAGATTATTGATATTTTATGTTTCATAGTTTGATGGACATATTTGATATAATGGATTAATGTTATTTCTAAGTTTAATGTGATATTTAATCAGGGTTATGATGCTTTAACAATAATTGTTATACTAGATCGTATTGTTATTGATTATTCTATTTTCTTGTAGACAACTGAATACTTAATTGTTGATGTATTTATGTGAACAGAACAATGTTGCATTACTCGTGTCTGAGTACCCTGCCACGCTACGATTTCTATTTACTATGTGCATGACTTCATGTTGTATATATATGTTTAACCTTGAGGTTTGCTGCAGGATGCAGGTATCGGGCATCGACTCCACCTGAACTAGCAGGTCTGAGCGTGCCCTAGCCAATGAAATTGTTGATGGGAGTTAGCATAAGGTTCCCCAGTCATCCGTCATCCTTGTAGAGGATAAGTCTTCAGTTTGGTGTCTAGTCATTGTTCTCAATTTCGTTTGTCTCCATGGGTTGTCGTCTTGCTTTCTCTGCATGCTTGATGGTCGAGTAATTGCAGGATTTATGATTGGTTAATTGTGGTATATAAATAGATAAATTTGATTAATGACTATTAAATAGATTTATAAATAATTATTAGTTGTTATATAATAAATATATATTAAATATTAATTTAATAAAAATAAAAACTATTTTTGTATGGTTGTAAATAAAAATTAATAGAGAAAAATTGAAAAGGTGGTTATTAGTTAAAAATAAATAATAAGTTGTGGAATTGTTTTATAATTAATAAAATCAACATGAAAGTATATATGTGGCCCAGTAAATAAATGATTAAATAAAATAATATATATTTATGAGTTGTTATATACCAAATATCTATATAAAATACTAAATTAAATAAAATAAAAATTGTAAGTTGTGATATATTAAATGTAAGTTATCCTTGAGTAAATAAAAAATAGGGGTTATATTGTAATGTTATTAAAAATTAAAAGAAAGTAAGCTGTATTTTTCTTTGACGGTTGGCATTGGATCGTGTGTTTATCCCCTAAAGGTGGAGTACAAACAATTAGGGTAGGGAATTTTATAAAATAAGCAGAGAGAAGGACAGAAGGGGGAGGAAAAAGCAGAATTGGAGATCTAGGAAGGAAAACGGAGCTGCGAAGAACAGAGAGAGGTCTTGGTAGCATAAACAGGTTCTTTTAATTGTGTGAATGTTATTTTCTCATCTTGCATTATATCTAGGGTTTCCTTAATGAAATTCTTAATCTGCGCATTCCTCTACCAGAGCATTGTTTTTTGTTCTTGATCCCTTTCAATGTCTACTCATTCAAATCATTTTTAAGTTTATTCTGTGGTCATTATACTCTGAATTCCATAAGATCTAATTCATTCCTGCCGAGTGCATTTGCTTTAAAATTTGTAAGGCCAGTGTAACGAATCATTTTGTTCTCCGATGGATGTTTATTCCTTTTCTAAAGCCCATTTCAGGGCGATCTAAGGGATGCTAGTAACGGTAGTGTTATCTACATTTATACCTACCGGTATCATTGCTAAAAAGCTTCCAAAGCCTTTTCTTTGAATCCATTTTCCGTAGATCCTGCAATCATTACTTTCATAATGTTTTCTGTCCAAATATATTATTATTTCTACCGATTCCAGTTGTAAGGAAGCCTCTAAAGCCTTCGCAATGAAATTATTATGTGTATATCCTGCATCTATTGCATTATGTATGATGACATCTCTCACGGCTGCCTTCATCTTCCCAGCTAATTTCCCAAACTTTGCATAAAAATTCCTGCGCCTATGGATGTGATATGTCTGCTAAATGAAAAGTGTGTACCTTTTTACGGCCTGAAAATTTCTATTGCACACAGAGATCTTATTAATTCCTCTATCTTTCATTGATTCTCCTTACCATTGAAACTCACCACATTAGCCCACTTCTGCATCGATGTTTGAGAAAAGAACATAAATTGTGCAGTCAAAAATAGTGTTGCTGTAAATACTCCTAGGCCAATATTCATATGTGATCTGCAGGAACCAAGAAAATGCCTTACAGATTTAACAGGCATCACAATGATAAAGTTTATGGTGTCTTCAAGATAGCCCGCACAGGCAAGAAGGTCAACCATGTACACATAATGAATCAGCTACAGGCATGGAGATAAGGGTTACAAATGTGATTCAAGTGTGTACTGCTCCCAGTTACTAACTTGCAAAATCTATTTCGTACATTTCCTGCACCACGTCGCCTAGTGCATATGAGCATTATAGTGCTTGGTAATGTCTCATGCCCTGAACATTTAAGCCAGAAAATGTCTAATTCGTTGGCTATACCTATCAAATAGCAGAGAATATAGTGCTCAACATTGTCTCACACTGTATAACATCCACGTCAGAAATCTCTTAACTCGCCAGTTGTCTCTATCAATGGATTCCTCAAACCCGCCAGTCGTACTTGTTGGAAAGTGTCTAAGCTTATCAGATTTATTTTGTGCATGTCCTTCAATTGTTACTAGTTACCATTCCATCTGTCAATGCATGTTTTTTGCTGAGTACATTTGCCTTGTCTTTCCATCTTTCCTATTTCCAGTGGAAGCCTATTTTCATTTCATACTACTACTTGTAGTGTTACCACCCCACAAGGGTTTTGATCCTCATCGATTTCTTCATAAGCTTTAAGCTAAAACTTCTTTCGATGCATATATCCTCATCAATTCTTTCGAAGCAACTAATTTAGAAACTTAACTTCTTTCATCATTCCAATTCTATAATCTTAGCTTAAAAATAGAATAAATCTTGAGAGCGCAGTAGTTATTAATTGGTTTACAACCTGGCGCTAATGAATTGGATATTCCTATCATTTCTTTATGGTTTTAAATTAAATTTTGACTATTGAAGTGGATGATATTTAAGAATAGTCATGATATAATTGATCTAACACTTACCAACTACTTGCTCGAAGGTTAAAGTCTTTATTTATAGTCCATTTCATGAAAGAACACTTTGAAAGAGACACTGTGTGAAACAGTTCATGAGCTTTGTCCATGACTGCATGCTTCCGTAATGGCATTAGTTGTCAATGAATATTTTTACTATATATATATATATATATATATATATATATATATATATATATTGGTCAAAATCTTATATATATTAGGTGAATGGATTAAATAATATTTTATAGGGTTTTCTCTTTTATGAGAATTAAATTATGTGTTCCTTTTTTATTAATTATATTAGTTTTCCTCGGAAATGAAATATAGAATGATGTTATTAATAAGATTGAGATTTAAATTACAGGTAGATATTTACCCAATTTACTTTATTTTCTAGCGGTGTTATTATAGTTTTTAAATTAGGGATTTTGATATGTAATTATATTTATTTTCTCGTAATTTTAATTAAATCTTAAATAATATTTATATTGTGTTATAACTTGTAGAGTGTAACTAAATATAGAAGTAATTTTTTCTAAATTAAAAAAAATGAATTGTAAGTTATGTTTAAATCTGATTTACTTAAGTGATATTGTTAATTAAATGTAAATAATTTATAAGTTGGGTAGTTGTTGATGAGAGCAATTGCTTATATATGAAGGTTACAAAACTTGATTTACAAAGGTAAATTAAATACATCTTCATGGACCCTATGTATTGCATTTACCTAAGTGGTTAGTTCCAAAGGCATAGGATGGTTAGGTCTTGATTTCATGCATTGGGTTGATAAGTGTTTCGAGAAAATTAAATTATAAAAGTACGTTGTCTTTTGTTATGTATGAGAGTTTGGTTAGAGATAATGGGAATTGATGAATATTCAGAGTTGTGAGCGCATTATGAAGAGGTAATAATTCCCTTGTGGATGATTTGTGGACCGTTTAATTGTATTTATCTTGTAATTGTATTTATGTGTATGGGGAGGTATCGGGAAATGTAAAAGGATTATGTTATTTTTCTTGGACTGCTCCACTTGGAAGCTATGGGAAATGTATTGAGAGTATGTCCTTGTAATTAAGTTGATATGCAAGATGGTGAATGCCTTGCAGTATTACATATACATGTTCATATGAGGATAATTGTTATGCAAGATGGCTAATGCCTTGCATGGCTTATGTATCCTCATTGTCATGATGATGATTGCTATGCTTGTTGAGTGGGGTTTCCTAGTTGCAGGTAGGGGAGTGGCTCTCAATGGGGGATGGAGCCCAAAGTGGCGTCCAGGACAACCCATGTGGGAGTTTGATAACTCAGTGATAACCTAAATAATGAATTAGGGGGTTGGGTAGTTAATCACACTAAATAAAGATAAGTGGATGCCTCACTCATGGCTCAAGTGCTCATTTAGGCTTGAGATGAGATGAGAAGGCCTGGAATGGCAAGATCAACTACCTTGTCCTCATGAAAGGTATGTTGATTCTGCATGAGCGTTGTATGGGGGCCGGGAGTCAGGAGAGGCTACTAGGATAACCCAAAATGGGGGTCGGGGCCTAGGAAGGCTTACCAGGACAACCCATGACAAGCCATGTGATGACACTCCTCCCTACTGTAGCCTAGCATTCCCTAGTTGTACTCTCCCCATTCGTTATGTGCTTGCCTCTGGAAGTGTTGTTAAGTTGTTTGTGATATTGACTTGTGTTGTTGGAGTTATGTGTTGTCTTGTTCTTATAGTCTACTGTCTACTTGACTATATGTTGTAGTGGGGACCTTATGTTAACTCCTAGCTCGGGGGGTGGACCTCAGGGTTCCACATGGTCGGGTGGAAGAGCTTTTATCCATTGGTTTTTCTCCTTGCTATTGTTCGTGTGCGGGGATGTTGTATCTTGTGTATCAGCCGTCAGATCTTGTACCAAATATGAAGTAAGTGATTTGTATTCATGTACTTGTTTGTGTATCAGTTGATTTATAATGTATGTATTTAGAAGGTGTTAAGTAACAATGTAATGATGTACTCATATGTGAGAAGAAATTGTAACTATGTACCAGATCCTGATGATTACTTATCTGATGTTATGGAGATGTAAATGTTTATTGATTTAATGCAATAGGTTTAGAAGGATCTACTGATGTTAATTATGATGTGTGTTAGATTATGTTAATTGTTTTGTCAAGTAATGCAACCATGAAATCTTAGAGTAACAAGTTGATAGTTTTATGATGTGTAATGATGTGTTAAACATTACTTTGTTACTTTATTCATTTTTAAAAAAATTATTCTGTTTTGCATAGCATAGATGTGTTGTTCTCTAAGGTGTTCATGCGGGGCGTTACATTAGAGAAGACAGTGACTATTTTGGAAATGCACCTCCTAAACAGGTAAGTCAGTTCATAGCATCCATCTTATGTGATAAATTAGATGAAGATAATGGAATTGGTTAAATAAAATGCATAAAAGGTCTTTGTGAAACATGTAGAAATTTGGCTAAAATGCCTTTGAGAAGATATCAACCCAATGAAGTTGGTAAATTACAAGAGTTACAAGTACATAAAGTTTCAAACAAAAAATGGGAAAGAATCCACATGGTTAGATTATGTAGAAGAGGAGATACCTATTAGAACATTTATGGGAAAATTTTGTAAATTGATACAACCATACATACATCATGTTTTTTTTGCTAAGTGGCAAAAATAATAGTTTCAAACATTAAAAGATACTTTCCCACCTGGAACAGTTTTATCAGTAGTCGACTTTGCAGAAGATTACTCTTTTGTACGTCAAAAAGAGATTCAATCACAATATTACTTTTCAGAGCAAATCACTATTATGGTGCATGTGTGTTATCGATATGCACAATTGGATTTGGATGGTGTTGAAAGTACATTTGAAGAACATGTCATTAAGAAAGAATATCACTTTTATATTAGTGATGATAAAGAGCATGACACACATTTTGCACAACATTGCTTTAAGAATTTTTTTAATATTTGGCAAGCAAGGGTGTAAGTTTTGAAAAGTATTTATTATGGTTAGATGGATGTGTGTCACAATTCAAATCATCAAGGCTATTTTATGCACTATGTAGGTATCATCAAAATGACAATATACCACATGTTTGGAGTTTCTTTGAGAGTGGGCATAGAAAGGGTGAACATGATGGCACAGGAGCTTGCATCAAACATGCTCTAAGAAAACATCAAATGAATTATGAGGGAGATCATATAAATGATGCACATGATGTTGTTGAATGGTGTAAGTCACACTTTGCACCAAATGAGGTCAGCACATCTTCAAGAACAAACTGATACATTTCACAATAGAGTGTTTTGGGAGATATCAAGTATGTATTGTTTAAATTTATTTAATGTACTTTAAATGTATATCCATATATGATATGTGTACACGAGTTTGTTTATTTTAGTTTGAATTTAATTATTTCTATTATATTCATAATGTACAATATAATAAATTTGTAGGTGTGGATAGAAGATCAATGCATGGATGCAAGAGGGTAGAGAAAACAAGACCTTTGCATTGTGTCATGAGTACATATAGCTAGAAATAGATGTTGCGTACTAGGGATTACTCTTGTTTTTGCTATGAGTGCATGTTGGGAGATTTTGATAATTGTAAGAACCAACAACGTGGATATGTTAGTGAATGGGAAAATGTGCCACTAGTTGTTACCAACACATACAATGAAGATGACGATGAAATCTTTGAAGACATTCATTTGATTTCAACTAATTATAACCATATTTTAGGATTGATCAAAAAAGGTATGTGTGTACATATATATAAATTATATAAGCTATCTCTAAACTTTTTAAGTTACAAATTTTGGACATGTAAATTTGGTGCAGGAGATGTTTTGCAGTCATAACAGAGGCTGGAAATATAGATATTAGTTATTATTTATTGTCTTGCACAGAAGAGAGGAAAAAGCTAATAAATCCATAAAAACAAGTGATGGAATGATGTTTCCCATAGGTTTAACTTTATTATATATATGTTTAAATAATTTTGAATTTGTTACATATGTACATGTCAAGTACCTCAAGAGTGATTTAAATATGCAATTTTTATATTATAATTTATGTTATGTCTTACTATGGAATGTTGTTTCCCACAGGGTCAGTTGTAGTGCAAGGGACATATCTCAAATGAGTCAAGATTGTTCAACATGGGATTTACTTTATTGATTATCAACCTAAGAACAAGGTATATCAGTATAGCCACCTAGTAATTGCTACCGGCCTAACTCTTCATACAGTTTCAAACACACGTGGATGTCATAAGTGGAGACTATATAGTGATGATCATCAGAGAATATTCGATGTCATTGAAGAGCAAGCTGAACCACTTGATGTGGTATGAAAAAAATGGATGAAGAACTTACAATTTTTAATATTTGGAGACCTAAATTCACTATCTAGATCTATGTTTGAATGTATTAATTATTTTATACAATTTATGCAAGTTAAATTAATAGTTCTTTTGTTGAACAAATTTTAAATTTCAACATGCGGTTCTTAATGTACAAATGATCTCTCTATTAGAAGTCGTGTAGAGAATTCCCTAGATTCTTATTCAAGCATGCACAATATGATAATTTTTGAATGCTTTTATTTAATACTATATATGCTCTTTGAACTGTGCAATAATACATGTACATATGCACTAGAGATGTCACAATATAAATTAAATTAAAATCAAAGTTTTCAACATAAATGAACAAATAATCACTATACAAGTGAAAGTATCAACTTGTCATGTGATGACCTCACCATTATGGCCATACAAGAGGGTAGAGTTGCCTCTAACCATGAGGAGGATCAAAAGTTGTCTTAGTGAAGCACATGGCAATGGAAGTAATTCATTCAAGATTACCATCAAAGAAACTAGATCTATGAAGAGATTCTTGAAATTGAGGATGAATGGAAACATGCTATTACCAAAGAAAAGGAGATAAATCTTCTTTTACCTCTATACAAGTACCATAAAATTCCCTTTAATGTTCTATTTTCTCATTATACTTTTTTGAAATTGTAACTTAAGTCATTTTTATGACTTAAAAAGTAAACTTTAAGGTATAAAATAAATTTATTATTTCAAATAGTGGTCATGATTTAGTTAGGAGAAGGAAGGCTATTTATACAAGGTCAATTGTATGCTAGTTCTTTTTTGGGTGCTTTTCTTCTCAACAAATAGCAAAAACTAAAAAATACATAAAAAGAATTTTGTGATTTGAAATCACAAGACAAATTGAAGAATATTTCTATACTTAAGGTTATTTATACTTTCACTAGTTACATGTTTTTTGTATGTTAACTTGTAATCTTTTCTTCATGTTTTTGTTGCCCATTTGGATGTACATAAATAAAATTATGACTTTATTCTTAGATTGTTATAAGTATAACAAGAATAATTTTGAAATGTTTTTTGTTTATTCACCTGTTATTGCATAATGTTTCTATGTTCAATATGGAATTAATTCCTCATATTTTCTTGTGTGTTAAAAGATAAATTGTCAAATACTCCCTTTACCACTGATGTTACATGCATAAACAAAGAACTGTGTGTCTATGTTAATTTTAGCAAAGTATTTCTTTTCTTTTTTCTACATTTAGTTTGAGGAATCTTGTAACATAGTTTCTTGTGCAAACTTATTTAGGATTCCCCATTTTCCTTTAAATCTTTTTCCCTTTTTTTTTTCCTTTCATACTTTTAGTTTAAAAGTGCACAAAGGAGCTCCCCTCATAAATGTAGAGGAAATTTTTCATTCCAAAAATGATTCTTCCAATTGTTGTGAATGTTTGTTGTGATTTGAAATTGTAAATTTCTAAAATTACAACCTATTTTGCATCTATTGATTGCACCAACCAAGTATATATTTTAATTCTTTCCTTCTCCCCTTCATTTACAAGGAACTTGTGGAAGGATAATATATTAAACATTAATTATTAAACCATGCAAGTCTTTTTCTAACACCAACACACCTTTCTATTGTCACAAGGTTTAAACTTTATAAAGATTCTAGAGGCCCTAGATTTTGTAGCTTTTGTCCCACTATGTTGAAGTCTCTCAATATTTTTCAAATTTCAAATAAGGGTCTACATAATAGTTATCTCCTCATGTTCCTTAACACATTGGTATTACACCATTCAATAGTGTTTAAGGTATCTCTTCATTCAACTCACTGCTTACCATGATCTATCACTTATTATTTTCTTAAACTATAGAGACTTGTCATTACTAAATAAGGCCACATTCACCAACTAATTTATACATTTAATGGTTCCTATCATTAATGGTATAAAAAAGCATATTTTAGTGATTCTTTTTAGATATTCAAGTAAAGATAAAATAAACTATAATAATAAGTCATTTAGGAATCCATAGTTAAGCTTAGACCTTAGTTAATTCTAATAGGTATGCCATTACCTAGAATATTAGATACTTGATTTTGGTGGCCACAACATAACAGTCATTTGGTAGCCAATTATTAAATGGAACCTATAATTGATAGTAGGCATAATTCATCAATGTTAATATGCCTAACACAAGGAATTCTATCATTTATCCAACAAATTCAACCTTACATCAAGGAATTAATTAAAACAATGTCATTGTATTTAACATGCTTTTAGCTCAACCAACTACTCATAACAACTAAATTAACCAAAAGAGTTTATATCAATCCATAAGCTAGAATATTAGCTAACCCAAGATTTATAATCTTTAGACATATCATAATATTTCTATGATACCAATCAAATATCACCACATATAATCACTAAGTTAGGAGATGATATTAGGGCGATATCATATTTTCACTTCTCATTAAAACTAATAACATTGCATTCCACTTAATGACTATGCCATCAATGAACTATCCTTAGAATAACATAATTTCCACTTAAATGAACTATGAATCAAGATATAACATAATAGGATCAAAAGTAAATTGACAACTAGTAATTTTATAAACAAAAGTATACCCTTAGAAACATAGTTAAATGCATTTGAAATTTTATTCAACTTATTTCTAGATCATCACTATAGTTTTATTTTCACATATAATAACTTCTCATGAAAAAAACAATCTATAGAAGTATGAGTAATAGAGATCAACTCCCTTGGATATTAGACTTGAAATCAAGTTATAGTTGTACGTTGAGACTCAACACTCTATATCAATAGTTGTCTTACAAAAGAAACAAAACATATTGCTAAGGTACATCAATTTGTAAAGTCAAAATGCATTGATAAATATTACAACTTTTTTCAAAGGTTTCATTATAAACATAACAATTTTGAAGGAAATAAGGAAATACTAAGGAGAGAAATAAAATATACAAAACATTATAAATGTCCTCAAACATGTATAAATGTCCACAAACATGTAAAAATCTCCTCAAACATGTAAAAATGTCCACAAACATGTAGAAATGTCCACAAACACACATGTGCAAATGTATCTATAGAAATGTCCATGTAAACATGTATAGATAGAAATATCTAAAAACAAATATATCTAGAGAAATATCTAGAGAAACATGTCTAGGAAGTGCTACCAATAGCCTAGTCATCATGTTGGCTGCGAGTTGAGTGACCTAAATCTGAGTGAGCATCCTGCTCTGATGGATACGGTGAGCCTTGGAGATAGTAAAACACATACATATGTATAAAAGTGTATAGATTTGTTGATGATGATTATTAGTCATAACAACATGCATAAAAATTTGCACAACAAACCTTTATTATCCTGTAAAGTATGATCAATTTGAGATAAATTGATGACTCCAAGGCTTCGTTGATTAAGTCATGATCGTCTGACGTTACTCAGAGGTTGATGTGACATGCTATTTTCCATTTCAAGGGGTCTTACGCTTGCTTAGGTGAGCAATATAGCACTGCATTCTGTAAATTCACTCCATAGAGATGTTAATTCTACTTAATTTCCAAAGATCACTGTGATATTTGTAAGTTTAATCAATTCTTTCCATTATTGATCATCATGAACTTACACATTCTTCTACACTGTATATTTATTTAAATGATGTGTCTACAAGTAGATATTTATGTGTTCCTAATTATGGAGATGATCTGTAATGAAATTCAAAGAAATTTAAAAGAATACTTCTAATTTTAGTGAACCTTTAGTTATTGAATAGCATACACATAAGATACAGTCATGGAGAGAAGAAATCAAACCATAATTCACCAGGTTGTTCCACAACTAGGTATGGTTGATGCTAACTTCAAAGGAACAAATAATGAAAACAATACATGCAGGTTGAAAAGTACTCCAAGGGATGTAGCTAATCAATGCATATATCCATATTCCACTCACAGATTACTCAGGATTTACAATGATTTGTAATCAAAATAGCTTATCTTTCATTAAGTATGCAAAACATGTATATTCACAATAACTTTGAAATAAGTCCTAAATTCTTCAGCAATCAGATTTCAATGAAGTTTCAAATTAGTAAAAGATTGCACCCCTACACCTTTTATAGAATAAGGGGAGGAGGTAGTTACAATTGACAAATGGTCAAGATTTATAAATTTAGATCAATAGCTGACAATCCTCTATGACTTAGTCAACTTTTCACTTGTGGCAATGGTTGCCAATTGGCAACCATTTGTATGACTCACTATTTATAAGTATCCCATGCATATGTTCACTTAGTGATGCATCTATACTTATTCTTCATGTCCTTCTTCACTTTCTTCTTGCTCATCATTCTCTTCATCTTCATCACTTTCATTATCACTATCACTATGATAAACATTATCTTTAATGTAGACCTTTACTGCTGTCCTGATAGATTCATATGCTTGCACTATTTTATCAACCTCTCCCCCATCTTGGATTTTAGCTTTTACTATTGCATGTTTATGAGATTGGAACTTAGCCTTGAGAGCTTCCATTTTTCCTTTCTTGCTATTCAATGTCTCATTGTATGTCTCCACTTTAACCTTTATTCTCATGATTTTATTCATTACTTCCTCTGTCAAGTGGGTGAGGGGGTCATCTGCTATTGACTTGAAATTATCATGCAGAGCCTTAATAGCAAAATTTACATCTTGATTCTCAATTTTACCTTCTATTTTCCCTTCCAAAGCTTCCAGGGTTTCTGCCTCATATGTCATCATGCTATGTAGCTTGACACTGATATCCCTGAGCTTGCCACTACACTTCTTCAATACATCACACTCAAACCTGATGTCTTCATACCATATACCTATTAGCATGGCAGTATTATTATCTAAAATCTTATTACTTATCAGAATTTGTGAATCAATTCTTTTCATCTCGCGTAGAGCACTTAGGTCCTTTTCCAATTGAAATGACCTTCTTCCTATGTCATTCTGCAATTTATCCACCTTCCTCTTTAGATTACTTAGAGAATTCCACCTCTGCAGAGAGGTCCTTAATACATCCTCAGCCCCAGTGAGTACTAAAAACATCCATTTTTCCATCACCATTGCTTCATGTTTTATTAGGTCCAATTTAGTGACCTCTTCTTGCGATATGACAGTCAATGGGACAGTAGGATCAATTGGTGCATGATCAGGGTTAATTAACCCTTTTATGAAAGAATGCAATTGAGCAATGTGCTCCTTATGTACTTTATTTTTCTCCTTTTCCTTCTTTAGCCTTTGGGTTAAAGAATCAATAATATCCTTCCCCTCTTGACCTTCCTGGTTTTCGTTGGCAAAACCCAGATCAACATTTGTGATCTGAAATTCCTCCAGGCTTATTTTTGCCTTTTTCATTTTCAACTATGGGAAGGGCTATCTGTGCGGTCCTCCTACCTGTAGTAGGATATCTCTTTGTAGTGGATGTCAACCTAGCCTTCCTCCTTGGTTTCATCATGCTTTCAGCAAATAGGGTAGAGACATCAAAATCTTGGACCTATGACACCTATTTTGTATGTATTTCCTTTCTAAGCCAGTGAGGTATATTACCTCCAAATTCTTGGTGGCCCTTGTTTATATCATGGGTATCCAACTCTCCAGTATTATCTTTTATCCTCGGTGGAGAAGGTACCTTCCTCATTCCTTCCTCATGTAGTTCATCATGAGGGGGACTTGTTGTAGTTCTTCCTACTAAGGGGCTGCCTTTTGCAAAGGAGGATCCTATGGAATATCTACATTCTGATCCTGTATTTCATCTTGTGATCCCTCCTTTGGAATTTCATCTTCTTTCTTATCTTTCTCACCCTGTGGTACATTGACCTCTTGAAGGTCCTGTGTATTCTACCTTTGGGGATCACCCTGATCACCCTTGGTCATATCCTTTATCTCTTTATTAATATCTTGATCATGGGTTATTTCCTGTCCTCCACTCGTAGGTGCATTGATATTGTGTGGCTTGGGGTGCTCCTGACTTGATTTATTTTGAGGTAAAGATGAACCTCCCCTGGGCTTGAGCAACACCAATGTCTGATATGCCCTGATCACCCCAGCTCTTCTGTTGAACATCTGATATTTTTGGTTCTATGGGTGTCTCATGTTGTTGTCGATCTTGATCAAGAGCAGTACTATCCTTCTCTGTATGCTCTGCCACTTTAGCCCTTTTAGGCTCCTTGGGTGCACGATCATCCTTGCTTGGGCTTATATTACCCCTATATGCTAAGTCTATGGCTACAGGGCTAGTAACCTAATCAACCAACTTGTCTAGTCCTATCTGTTGAACCACCTTTTCAGGACTATCCTGTTTTGTTTCTTCCAACCGTTTTTCTTCTTCCAACACCCTCATCTGAGCTAATGGAGCCCCATAAGGATTCATTCTAGTGTTTGAAACCAAAGTTTCCATATGTTGACTAGTCATCTCTTGGAATACCTCATCATCTAATAAATCCACTGTATTATCTAAGGAGAGAGGAAGCTCCCTACTTGTCCCGAGCATTTCTCTTATTTGCTCTTCTACTTTCTCATTTTTAAATTTAATTATTGTGGAAAGAGGAACATCATGCTGAAGCTCCTTCCTAAAAACTTCACCACCTACTCCTCTCAACATGATGGGGTCAGTATGGACATCTCCCCTCATGGTTGTTCTCTATTTCTTAGGTGGTGACATAAGTGGTATCCCCTTCCTCTTCTTGCTTGCTATCAGCAAGTCATCATCTTTGGGTTCTTTATTTAATTTCTCCTCCTCCAAGGGTTTTCCCTCTTCCAATTCATGTTGCAGGATCTACTCTTCCACCTGCATCTCTGTAATCTTAACAGTAGGCTACAAAATTCTCTTAGTTTTTAGTTTTTCTGGTGGAGGCTGTGTCACTGATGTAGATTCCTAAGCTGATGTGGGGGCACCTACAGCCTTAGTGGTGAACCTTTCTATAATCACACCCCTTTTTTCATTCTTACTTGCCTTTCTTTTAGGGGTATCTTCTTTTGCTTTTCTGTGGGTAATCTCTTCCCATTGGATTTTCTCTTTTCAGTGAGGAAATCATCATATTCCTCATCAGATAGATCTTGTCTCTTCTTCTTAGTATCAACAGTAAGGGCAACACCCCTTTTCTTTAGTTTGGCTATTTGTACATCTACCCAAGCTTGGGTTAGCTAGATCACCCCATTCATCATCTGATCTAATGATATATCTTCTTGTTGTGTGAGATCAGGGGCCGATATGGTGTCATTATACACCTTTTTGTTCTCATACTTGTTGGACATTATTTTCCCATCATCTTTATGTAGTTGTGTTGGCACTGGGATATAGTCAAAGGTCTTGACTTGATTTAGGGTGAGCCTTTGATACTTCCTTCTTCTCACCTCAGCCTCATCATCACAATTGGTCCAAAAGTCCTCTAGATGCTTCTGATGTATCTGTTTCCCCAATAGATTCTACATCCTGCCATAAAGATCATATGATCTCACCGAATGAAATGGTTGTAAATACATCAGTTTTAATCCTCTAATAGCATGCTTTATCCTCTCTAAATTTGGGCACATGTACTAGCCCATAGATACTGGAAACAAAATTGGAGGTATCTTCTTCTGTGCCTTATAAGCCTCAACTATGGTGAATGCCTGTCTAACAAATTCCATCAAGACAACCCAATCGATAGGGTATCTTGGCAACATAAGAGGCTGACCCTCAAATCCTTCAATCCTAATATATGAGAATGTAGGAAATTGGATAAACCATGCTCCTTGTTTATAAACAACCTCTTGAGCTTCCATGCTTAGCCTTTTAGTTCTATCTTCCTCCATAGTTCTGACCAGATGCATGAAGAATGCATCGTTTACCAGTTTATAGTCTTGGAGGTATACCTTTCTTTGCAATTGGGGATAATGATCCCATATGTGTGCATCATCAACATCACCACCAGCCTTGCCCACTGTTTTTAGAGCATCAAATGTTCCTCTATATGCACAATAGTACACCACATATGAAGTCATGTAGAACAAACATCTATGTCCTCCCAAGCTCCTCATTCCCTCATCTAATGAGTCACTGATGATTTTGGCCCATAGGGGTTTGCTGTCTGCATATAAGACCATTTGGATGATCCCAAACATCCAGTTTTCAAAATTTCTAGCATGAGGCCTACTTGTCACCCTGTTCAGCAAGGCATCATATATTGGTACTTATCATCAATGTTGAACTTGTACAAGTGTACTAGTAGCTTGCTTGAGGCAGTATAAGTCCTTTTCTTTGATCTCCATTGGTACATCTTCTTCCTTGCGTTCTTCTTGTTATTGTTATATTTTGTTTCTAGTTTATGCAAGTCCACATTCACCACCTTATTCCCTACTGAAAAATTGAAAGTGGCAGTGATGCCCTTGACTGAAAAGTCAGCGTATATCCTTCCATGCTTCTCTACCTGCCTAGTTTCTAGATTGTAATTTCTCACACATTCCACTACCAATTCCTGAGCTTCCATAGCATAGGGAAAACCAGCTCCATGCCATAAACCTAAGATAAACACCCTATCTAGAATAGGATTATCCTTATCATTATCTAACCTTGTTGACCATATAGCCAGGTATATATCTCCTTGATGGGTGTCACCAATGACCCCATATTTGAATTGTACCCCCTCTGGTTGCAGAAACATGGGCTTGAGGAACTTAGCCTCAAAGCTATTTCTCCTAACATCTGCCATGGATTCCTAGAATAGACATGATATATTTTACCCTATGATATGCTCACATATTTTCCTAAACAATATCATGTACTTCTATCATATCATTTATGTTCTGTATATTATCCTTCATTTATCCTTTCTACCCATTATCACAAGAGTTTACCCTAGTAAAGACAAATACCTTACCTTGAATTATAGAAAATGACAACGAAAGGGTTTACAGTTACTTACCTGATAATGTTTTCCTTTGGATTAGATGGGTGATTATGGGGAAAGACTGTAAATGTGCAAGATAACCTGTTCCATTCCGTTACGTTGAAGGATCCGATTTGTTGACAATTAATTGTTGAAGGTTTGACTTCAAGGCTTTGTAATTTCTTGATTTATCGCAAGGTGAATGAAAATGGCCTTTGAATTTTACCCTTAAAATAGATGAATAAGACAAATTAGGGTAAAAAGTGTTGTCTTGATTAAATCCGTCAATCAATTTTAGGGAATTCGTAGATGTCGCCAAGTGTTCAATTTGTATTTTTAATTGGTGGGAGTTCATCTACCACTTTAATTAAATTTAATGTTAAAGGGGGTGATCTTTGAAAGATCAGGGATATTCAAAAATATGACCCCCTGCCTAGATAATATGACCCCCCTTTTGTGCGGGATAACTATGTGCAAAGAATCAGGTGATATGGTCAACATTTGACCATGATGTATATCAGGTGATGGAATTAAGATTAGGGGTATCTAAAATATGACCCCCCATTTTCACTGGAAAAAGATCATGATGACATCATCATGTCATCGATATCGTTTAGTTATCATGTTTTAATGATGTCATCGTCATATTAAGAAATATGACGGATATTGGATATATGACCCCCCTTGGTTCAGATGGGACGATGATGTCATCATCAGGGTGATTTCTTTCACTCATTGGAATTGGATGACGTCACCAACATATTGGCATAGGGTGATATTTGCGAAGAGGGTGATATTCATAAGATGACTGATATTAGGAAATATGACCCTCCCGGGGATATGCAAAGTTCTTTGACAGGTAGGTGTCGGTTCTTTTTTAAATTTGATGTCTACGCATCACATACCTAGTGATTGTCAGGTGATGGTTCTAAATATGGGTGATCTTATCAAATATGACTGATATTAGAAAAAATGACCCCCCGCCTAGGTAATATCAGGTTTGACCAAACTTTGACTGAACATAACTTTCTTTCCTTAGACAATTTTGGGGTGATCCAAAAGGCAAACTTGCTTAGAATTTTGAACACTTTCCAACCTTGAAGTTAATAATGGCAACTGCTGATTTTATCAACTGACATCATCCTAGTGGCAAATCCACCCTCCTACAAGGTTACATGCATGACGTATTTTACCAAACCGCCCAAAGCAAAAAACACGCAAGCCACAAGCAGAAAGAAAAGTTGGGTCCCTATTTTGTCAAGGCAAAATGGGGCGTGTTGTGTAACCACACAACAACTTGTAACCAAAGAAAAATAACTAAATTCCAATGATTTAAGTGATGTGATCATATTCTAACATAGCATTTTAACTCTTTCTAAGTATAAGTATTATGACCTATCTGAATGATATGATTTTCATCATTGCAACAATGCTAGCAAAGGGTCAAGTGTGTGCAAATGATTAATTATCCTCATCTTGAAAGTAAGTTGAAAACATGAGTAACTAATGTTAAGCTACATATTTTGGGATCATCCCTCATAGCCAACCTGGATAGAGCCTTGCTGTCCGCAGGCATCTATAGCCTCGACAAGGTTATCTATACAATCCCTTAAGTAGAGTCCCACTGCTAGTAGACATCTATAGCCCCGGTAGAGTTACTTAGATGGTCTAATTTTATCCCTTCTATATTTTCAGTATTTATTCTTTGTTCATATGATATCATCATGTAAGCTCAATGCACAAGGTATGGTCACTTGCTGATTTAGGTTGGAGATTGTATTGGTAGCAAGGGAGTCCCTTTAGATTTTTCACTTAACACCTATACTTACGTGTTCCACAAACCCAAGGCTATTAGGTGAGTCATTGTCAAAATCACCTTGGTTAAGAAAAGGCACCCTGATGAAAAGGATATCAAAGACCTAATCACTGATACTCCTCAAAATGAGTCATAACCTATATAAGAATTTGTTCTCATCACTTGAATCCTAACAACTTGGTTTGGTTTCTCAAGATGATAAGTTGCATCATCTTGAATAACCAAAACAAAACTCAATAGACAAGTAAACAAGCAAAACAAAACTGTACAAACAACTATACAATATGCACATTATAATACATTTGACTTACATGACCCTATTTTAGGCTTGAAAATAATGCTTGAGGAACTATCCATTAATTGGTAATTGGACATCCTCACCGATTAAAGTCTTGAGCTTGTAGGTACTATCTCCTAAGATTTCTAAAATTTGAAAAGGACCTATCCAAAGTTTATCAAATTTACCATGATCCCCTTTCTTTTCGTGTGCTTTATCCCACATAAGGACTAAATTTGAAATTCTAAAAGCCTTAACTCTAGCTCTTTTATCAAACCAGCATTTGACAACAGCCTGATGTTTAGCAAACTGATCAATTACTCTATTTCTTTTCTCTTCTAGATGTATTAATTGAAGTAACCTGACTTCTTTTTTGTTATCTGTACCTAGATACTCCTATGCAAACTGCAATGTGGGGATCTTTAGGTTAACAGGGAGGATAGGGTCCACCCCATATACTAGGTGATAAGGAGAATTTCCCAATGTAGCCTTCATCCTAGTTCTATCTATCCACAATGCATACTTTAATAGGGTGTTCCACTCCCTTGGATTTTTCTCTATCAATTTCTTTATGATGTTTAACAAGTTCTTATTTGTAGACTCTGCTAGTCCATTCCCTTGTGGGTAATAATTTGAAGAAAACTTCAAAATGATTCCATGGTCAAAAGCCCAACTTGATAATCTTAATGATGCTAAGGCAGGTCAATTATCACATACTAAAGCATAAGGAACTCCATACCTAGTTATTATGTTGCTTTCCAAGAACTTGATCACATCTTCAGCATTACATGTCCTACTGCTAATAGCTTCAGTCCACCTGGTACAATAATCAGTAATAGTCAACACATACCTATGACTTGAGGATGATGGAGGATTAATGGGTCCTATGAAATCCATACCCCATTGAGAAAATGGGTGCATCTCCATCACTAGTTGTAAGGGTTGAGTAGCATACTTTTCTCTATTAGCAGCAACCTGACACATATGACAACATTTGATGTGTTCAACAGTATCTTTAAAAATAGTGGGCCAGTAATATCCTACTCTGAGGATAGCATGAGTAGTGGCTAAGTGTGATCCATGTGTGGTTCCAAACTTATCATGCAATTCTATTAACACCTTATCTGCTTCTTGCCTTTCTAAGAATCTAAGATATATTCCTTCATAGTTCTTTTTAAAAAGAATCCCTCCTTTTATCATGTATTTTTGTGATCTTATCTTCAAGGCTCTCCTCTGTGAGGCCTATAATTTTGAAGGACATCTTCTAGTAATCAAAATATGCCTGATATCTTAATACCAATCTTTAATTTTCTTTGTGTTTATAACATATTGTTGGCTTATGATGTTGGGATCAATTTCTGATATCATCTAGCTCAGGGCTTTTCCTCTTACTAATTTCATGGGTGTTATATCCATATCATATTCTTGGAGGGCTATTATCCATTTTGCTCTCTTTTCATCTGGTTCACTTTGCATTAGAAGCATATTTACCATTGCATCTGGTACTATAGCAATTACCTTACTTCTCCAGATGTAATGTCTAAACTTCTTAACTACATGGACTAAGGTAAATGCCTATCTTTCAACATCCATATATCTAAGCTCTACATCTCTGAAGGGGCAACTCATGAAAGCTATAAGCTTTTCTTCTTTAGCCTCATTTCTTTGTGTTAATACTATTACAGACATATGCTCTGAAGCAAATGAGTATATGTAAAAATCTTTGGTATAGTCTAGACTAATCAGAACAGGGGCTTCAGATATAGCTCTCCTAATGTCCTCAAAAGCTGCTCTAACTTCAAGTATCCACTCAATTTTAGCATCCTTCTTGAGCATTGTATTCAATGGTCTGACAATCTCTGCAAAACTAGGAATGAATTTTCTAATGAAATTGATCTTACCAAAATAAGATTTGAGCTCTTTCTTACTCCTAGGAAGTTGTATCTTCATGATAGAGTCTACTCTTGCAGGGTCAATTATGATCCCATTCTCTGTTATTAGATGACCTAATAACTTCCCTATGGTTACGCCAAATATGCATTTCTTAGGGTTTAGGGGTATTCCATAATGTTCACACTTCTTTAGTACCTTCCTAAGGTCTTCTACATGATTTCCCCTCTCTTTAGAGAAAACTGTCAAGTCCTCCATGTATATGACTATGCATTTACCAATTAACCCTCTAAAGGCTATATCCATTGCTCACTAAAAAGTAGCCCCAACATTTATCAAGCTGAAGGGCATGCACCTATAAGAAAATATACCCCACTTAGTGGTGAATGTTGTCTTCAATCTATCTATTTTATCTACCATCACTTGGTTGTAACCTAAAAACCCATCTAAAAATGACATCATCTTTGCACCGTTCACTATCTGCAAGACCTCATCCAGTGAAGGCAAAGGATAATTATCCATTTCAGAAGCTCTATTTAAATTTATGAAGTATACACACAACCTGATGTCACCATTCTTCTTTCTTACGGGAACCAAGTTGGCCACCCATGTAGAATGTCTCATAGGGAATATGATTCTGGCATTAAGCAATTCTTCACTTCTTCAAAAATGATGGGATCCAATAAAGCATTAACAGGTCTCTATTTTTGTCTAAAAGGCTTGGCATCTAGCTTCAATGGTATAGTATGAGTAATAATTGAGGTATCATAAGTCTTTAGCTCATCATATGTCCAGGCGATAACATGGATATAATCTTTAAGTGCTTGGGTTATCCCTATCATTTCTTCTTTTGTACACACCTTACCATTCAAGACATTCTTCTTTTCTACATTTTGTCCTATGTTGACTGGTGAATATTCTCCTCCTTCTACTTTAGGGAGATCTTTCTATTTCAACATGTTATCTAAATCAAATTCTCTTTCTAATTCTATGATTCCTTTGGGAATCTTGTTACTGGGAAGATCCATGATCTCTTCTTCTTCCTAGGTATGATCTTCCACATTCCTTTCATCTATGATTTGCGTATCAAACACAACTCCATTTGATATGAAGTCTAAAATGTGCTGGTCATCATCAAACACTTGAAGGTTAACGACATTATCTGGTATAGAGGGTACTGACACTAATTTAACTGAAAATCTTTTCAAACCAAATATGGATAATACCTCTAAAGTACTTGTTGCTTAGGCTAAGGCATCTGCTCTTGAGTGATGTTAAATGCATCAAAATCTTCTATCAAATCCCATACCCTATGTCTATAATTAGACAACTTCTTGTAATTACAAGAATATATGCATCTAACTTGTCTTACCACTAATTCTGAGTCTCCATAGACATGCATAATCTTTACTTTCTTTCTGAGTGCAAACAATCACCCATGAATCATTGATTCATATTCTATCACATTATTTGTGCATGGGAATTGTAATCTATATACTGCTAAGTAGGATTTACTAGCTGGATCAATAAGGTCTATTCCTATTCCAGCCCCTTGTTTTGATTTGGATCCATCAAACCTGAGAATACATGCCTTATCTTCAGTTAAAGGTGTAGACACCTAAAAATGTCTTCTACCATCAAACCAACTCCCGACATCCCTAATCATGTCAATTTCCCTCCTAAACCAATTTATTAAATTTTATTTATTTAATTATCCGTTCATTACCTTATTTTTCATCATTCTATCCCAACAATTGAATTAATTTCATTAATTCAATAGTCTCAACCTTAGCTAATTGATTTAATAAATATGCAATATTTATTAAATCAATTTCCCCCCTTTCACTAAATCTAATTAATTATTTAAAACCATGTTAACTAATTAATCCAGCCTACTAATTGACCTATCCCTACCCTAGACAATTAAATAGCTATTATTTAATTGCCTACCCTAGCCTACCTCATCCTAGCCCTAGGATTAATTAAATAAAACCTATATTTAATTAATCTTAACCTCTCATTTGGGTGGTCAAACCTAGTTTAACACCCTTCCCCACATCCTCCAAATAAAAAATTGAAAACAATTCCACCTAAGTCAATTTTTTATTTTAAAACATCCCACATGTCATTTAATTCTCCTTACAACCACTTACCTCACCCATGCTCATTAATTTCCTCTCTTCCACAAATAAATTTTTAATTCATTTACATTCCCCCATATGAATCTTTAATTCAAAAATAATCCTCCACACCCATGCTCATTTAATAACTCTTTTTCCCAAAATAAATAAAAGATTCACTTTTATTCCTAGTCCTCCATTCATTCAAGATTGAATCTAGGCCCTCCACATCACTTTTACCCTCCACCATTGATCTTCCAAATCAATCTCCACCCTTGGATCAAAATCCCTCCAAAAAGTTTATAAATACAACATCTCTCAACCCATTCAAGGATCCAATTTTTATGCAAAGTTTTATGCCAAAATATCAATTGAGCTAGTTTTAGTGAGTTGCATATTTAGTTAGCATTTCACATTTGAATCACTTGTCTAGGGATAATCATGTCTTAGGAGTTATTTTCGGTGCAAATGCTTCTTACTCCCTTGATGAGATTGGAATTGCATGTGAGGTATAGCTTTTTGTGTTTTTATGCATATTAGTTTGTGTTTCCTCCTCATTTTGTTTATCTAATCTACATTGGCATGCTCGGTGGGACCCACAAGGTCCAAGTCTAATCTGTTTTGTGAGTTTTTGGTGTGAGAAACATGCTTTTATAGGTCTGACACCATCCTACCTATGCAACGATGCCATAACTAGCTCCTTTTAGTGCCATTCTCTATTTTAGCGCTATTCTGCATAGTATATTTCCATTTACTAACTCACTCACATCTCTTTCTCTTATGATCTCCCTACTATTTTTGGTGTTTAATTGCTCTTTGTTTTCATAGAGATCTTGAAAATACAAGGGGAAGTTATGTCAAATTTTTGTTAAAAAGACTAAATATGCATTTTGGCTTTGTTTTTGTCTTGTTTTTCATTTATTCAAACTAACAATGCTAACGAAACATCTTGTGTGTGCAGCATAATGCTCTTTTTTCATAAGGAGGTCTCTATTTTGCAGGTCAGACGCATTCAGTCCCGTATCAACGCTATCCCCTAGATTGGCACTATCCGTAGGTGTAACCAGACTCTGGCAAATTGCACAGTGGCACATTCCTAGACCTCATTTATTACTATTCTCTCCTTTAGCACTTTCTCTATATTGTATTAGAGCCTTCGTTGTAATTTTGTAGCACTATCATCTGTTATGGCACTTTATGGGTTTTGTATTGGTGCTATCTGTTGAATTAGCGCCATCAATATAGGGTGTCAGGTTCTATCTATTTTTTGTCAGTGTCGCCATCTTTTTGTCCACAATGGCACTATTTTACCTCTATTTTAGTGCTATTTGGAAAACTGACTTTGCTATCTATGTAGGTACTGAAAAGTGCTTTTGTAGGTTTTTACTATCATTTTGCGGATACTAACAAACTTTTGTAGGATGTGTTTATCTCTAGTTTAGCAAAAATATTTCAATTAGAGCTTAAAAACAAACCCTTTGCAAGCTAGTTACACAACATTTTGATTTGGTGCTATAAAATTGAACAAATAACAAACAAATCTTTGTGTGTGTGTGTGTGTGCCCCAACATTTAAAATTTGGTGTTCTAAAATTTACAAATTGTGTGCCAACAACTATCAAACACTTCAATTTTGGGCTTTTAAAAGGAACCACAAATTGCATCAATGAAATCATGGGATTTAAAAAGAACAACAATCTGCATTCTCCACGCATGTAATCAAGAAATCTATTTAAATTGGTGTGAAGTGTTTTCATGATTTATGTTTGTGGAGTGAAAAGTGTATTCTCTTCCCTCGCACCGTTTGGTGACCTTGGGAATCAAAAGCTTCTCACAAAACTTACATTCATCACCCCCAACATAATCCAAAGAACTAAAATGAACCATGTTTAGTGTGATACAATCACAAAGAATACGTATGCTCTCCCCTCGCATCTTTGTATGAACTTGGGGATCAAAAGTATTTTTGTGATTGTGTTGCTTTTGTTAATCTTTAGAGGGCCTGCCACCCCACTTCAAAAGGTGGGAATGACCTGTTGATAACTGAGAGGGGGGGGGGGTGAATCAGTTATCCTAATTATTTCCCTTTTTGAACTTTCTTATTAATTAATGCAGCATTGAATCAAACACAAAAACATTACCATGAAATAAGAAACACATGACACAGTATTTTTGACGTGGAAACCCTGTTAAGGGAGAAAACCACGGGGTGATTAACCCAAAAATTATTCTCTGTTAGAAGAATAGGAAATTACAAAATGGCACTTGCCAATTAGGGCTCACTGCCCGAGCACACTGCTCACAAGAGGCCCACTACCTACAAGAAGACACACTGTCTACAAAGTGATAAGAATCACAGTCTTGAACTGATTGGAAGCATCTGCATATGCTGGAGTTCAGTTCCGGTTAGGCTCAGTACACTGATCTGCTGCACTTCATCTTTCCTCTGTTCTTTATTCTGCTATCTTTCACATACCGGATCCTTTTGCTACTTCTACTCTGTTCTGGACTTATTCGCATATATATTCATACATTCACACCCTTCACAACTAAATCCATCCTCTATATATATCCGCACAAGTAATTTCATCACCTTTCTAGTCGGCATCCGGAACAGTCTAGTTTCTTACAAACTTTGTTCTGTCGGCTGAATCCTTGCTCACCAAGCAATGCGGATCAAGCATATACTAGTAGATATCATTAATCATGTCGGCCAAACATGATTCATGCCTTCACAACCTTTATCAACAACAGTAACACATCCGGAAAGTAGTCTGATACTCTGTCAGTCAGTTCTTCCTCTGTTTTCACTGTCTCTCAGGAATCCGGTACTCAACTATTCATATCTTTTTCCTTGTCCATCACCGGAGGCTAAATCCTTGGAATATACTACTCAAGGTAATCCTCTTGACTTCCCCAAATCCGCACTGCACCAAGACACTTCCTCTGAGAGATCCGGATCAATTTGTCAGACCTTGCCACATGCTCTGTTCTTGTTCACCGGACCACAACAATCTTTATTCTGACTTCCGGTAGAGACACACCATGACTTGCGGATATGTGGGATGACCTTTGTTGCCATCAATGACAACAACCATGAATCCATATAGTGTCTCTTGCCAACAATCTCCCCCTTTGGCATTGATGGCAACACTTAGTGAAAAATGACTAAGTGTTTACACTATGCTCCCCCTTTGCTGATGCTCTGTCTTTATATACAATTTCTGAAACTCCCCCTTAATTGGATTCCTCATTTTTCATTGCTCCTCACTCCCCCTTTGACATCAATGGCAAAGGGTAGGGTCCGCACACCAAAATTTTCAAAAATTATCTATACATAGCCGCATATTTACATACTCACATATACTGAAGAATGTCTGCAAAGGATGTCTGCAATTGGATCATTTCTGTAGCCCAACTTTGCTTCATTCTATCCAAAATTGAAATGTGACCACTCAACAAAAATGCAAAAGCTTCTGCCCGCTTGAGATCTGTCGGATCATTTGTTTGGGCGGTGGTCTGAGCATCACTGATGGCCTCATGCATAGTTTCCAACTTAGGGATTATAATCCTTCTAAGTTCTGCCATCCGGTTAGTGATATTCTTCCTTTCCTTCTCAAGATTCTTTATTTCATTCAAGACTGCAATAGTCTGACATTCTTGATTTATTATGGAGGAAGAGAGAGGATCAAAACTTTGAGATAAGCCTTGTAGCTTGTCCTGTTCCTCTTTTATTTTCTTGTCAATTGCTGTTGTTGCCTTTGACCAGGATATACAAAATTTGTAGATGTCACCGCCATCCTTAAGAGCATTCTCTAAGCTCTTTATTCCAATACTCACAATCTTCCTATCTTTAGAGATTAATTCTAATACTTGTGAAAATCTTTTATCCAAAAATTCCTTCCGGACCTTTTCTTCAGCAGATTTTTCTAGAGATTCAAAATGTGTACTAACACTGCTGACTAAGGTTTTGAGATTACCGGAAGAGGAGGCTGTGGGATCCTTTTGAAAGGATGGCATGATCTTTTCTAGCACTCCAGATGCTACCTCCATAAGCTCACAGTCTTCCATGTGAGATTTCAGCAGCTTCTCTTTGACTTTCTCATTTGCAAATGAGGCTATTTTCATTGTTTGCACCGGTGACAAAGAGTCAAAATCTAATGGTCCTTTGAGTAGGTCCGGTTCATCAATTTCTACAGTGGCTTTGCTCAAAAATTGTTGAACAGTTTGTGCAGTGTCTCTTGCCGAAGACAGATGTTTCTTTTCTTCTGCAGTCTGGGAACTGTCAACCTCTTTATCTTTCACCCCTGCTTCCTTCTCCTGTAATTTCCCTTCTTCTTTGGATCCGGAGACTATAGGGGAAACCAGAGGAGAGATGCTTGTCTGTTCAGGGCCCACTTCTTCCGGAACAGATGATTCCAAATCTGCAGCTGTTTCTGCACCTAAGTCCTCTACAACAGGAAGATTGAACCTTTTGAAGGCCTTCCGGAGGATCTCTTCTGTCTCTTGAGCCACTTTGTCAGTCTCACCAAGCATGAGTTGATTCATCCTGGCTTTACTTCTGAACTCATCTTTGCAGTCTTTGAAGATAATGTTCATTGTCTTGGGATCAATTTGAGGATATAGCTGAATAGCTATCTGCTCCCGGATCTCAAGATCTTTTGCATGAGCATTATTCTTTCTTATTTCTAATTCCTTTTCTAGGTTTTTAGGAATAAGAGATATGATCTCAATGAAAGCCTTATTGTATATGTTCAGATATTTGACTGTGGCTTCCTGCAGAATCTTTTGGTCAGCCTCACTGTAGTCATCATAAAATTTAGTCATTGGTTGAAGGTTTCCATCTACCGTGACTGACTTGATTACACTCTCTAGAGACAGGGTGGGCTTTTCAACAGATACCTCTGCCATTTCATCCTTGTCTTGGCCTGTGGAGGGTTTACCAGATCCTTTCTTCTTCTGCTTCTTTATTTCTTTTACTCCCTCATCTGACTCTGTTTCCTCTTCATCCTGTTGGCTTTCATAAGCCCTTGTGGCTTTTGTCTTGGATCTCTTACCGGATGCCTGGACTTCCGGTTTTGAACTTTTGGTTGTGGGAGGTGCAGATCTCTTTGATGATCTGGTCCGGGTGGGAGTTTCAACCGGAACACTTTCTTTACTTTTCTCTTCTTCCTCAGCCTTCCTCCTCTTCTCCCGACTGGCATCAAGTGCCTCTTTTGAGATGCCAAGGCCTTGAGCAATGTGCTCAACTTCTTTTCTTACCTTCCTCTTTATCTCCGGTTCCCTGAGTTCTACATGTAACTTTACACTCAGTTCCTCAAAGGTTCCAAACCTTTCTGCCTTAGGATCTTTGGGCTGGCTTAGCATGTGTTGAACATGCAGCTCTACTATCTGTTCATCCACTTCATACCCCATGGGCATGATCCAGACAGTCCTTGGCTCCACTGCCTCCATCAGACACTGATCTGTTTCTACCATGAAGCATACTGTGTCTTTGTACTTTTCAACAAGGGATTGGGGTATTCTTTCTCTTGCATGCATCATGCTTTGGAAGTTCTTGAAGTAACCCCATAGAGCTGTATTTCTTGCTTTTGCATCCCCAAGTCCATGCAAATAGTCTCTGATTTGGATGGCAACCGGTCTGTCATTCTGCCATATCCATCCACTGGATCTGGGAAGCTCATTCATGTAGTAAAAGAAGAGACAAAGGATCAGATTGCCATATTTGAAGGAGTTTTTCTTGTCCTTCTTAATCTTCTGCAGATTTTAAAAGAGTTGGTTTACTAGAAGCTCGCACAAGTCATAGTCTGCATTCTCCTTTAACATCTGATAAGCTGTGTAGATTGCAGTTCCTGGTACTGAATTTTCCCTACTGGAGTGATAGATTTTGTAACCAATTATCATAGCTGCAAATTTGACATCCGGTTCAATGATGTCATCAACTGTCATAGCTCTCTTGTCAAACTTGGATCCGGTTGCATCACTGACTGTCTGATTTTTGACAGATTTGAGAACAGGTAATCCACCGGATGAGTGCAGACCGGTTACAGCCCTAATTGTGTCCTTGGTGATCTTGAAGGGCTTGTTCAACCATAGGAAGTTGTCATGTACTCTACTTAGTACATACCGGACCCATTCATCTTCTTCAAAACAGGGGAAATGAATGCACTGTGCAAAGTGTTTGTCCTGGATGGCTTTATACTGAGGTTTGATCTCAAAGGAGTCATCTATCAATTGTTTGTGATAGATATCCATCAGTTTTGATTCTCTAAAGTCTTCAAGATTCGCATGGATGTAAACCCTAATATCTTCCGTATGCAATACACCATGAGGAACACTAGAGAAGGCTCCTAGTGGATCTACCTCCAATGATTTGTAAGGATGTTTCTTGAATGTGGGGTGAGGTCTATCAGAGATCTTAACTATATTTGGAGTAGCCATTCTTCAAAGATTTGCAGTGAGGTAATGAAAAACGGAGAATACCTTATGCGCCTTCGATTTGCACGGAGTGATTGGATTGATTTCTTTATGCAATGACTTCGGCAGGAGATCCTTGATGTGCTTGATGAATCTTGTTGCAGAGCTCCACTTTTCGCTTCTTCTTGAGTGCAGAATGAGCAAATGACTTTTGAGAAATCCCTTATATTGCTCCGCGAACCCTAATATCTGTCTGCAATAAATGCTTCACCTACATTATTCCGGTTTGCCTTGTCTGGATAGCTTGGAGTATCCCGGATTAGTCCTGATCTGTGAATATCATCTGGATCTTTCAATCATGAATAAATCGAGGTAACATATTACAAGAACATCCCAAACACTCTGTCCAATCCGCAGAACAAGATAGTGCACTTCCGGATCTCTCCGGACCTTTTTGTAATCCTTTGTCATACCGGAGCATCTCCCTGAACAGGTCTTATTTGATCGATCACAGCTTCTTCATAACTCCATGCGGACCTCTGAAAACTTGACTGAAGCATCTCAAGACTCATATCTGCAAACCCTTTAATCCGCATCTTGTGTCACATCCGGCACCACTTGTTTGGCTGGGGGAACAGGATTTTCTTTGAGTCTCCCCCTGAGCCTGAGCTCACTTTTTAATTTCTGGAAGAAATATCAGCACCAGAGTCTGGTGCGGATCCAACCTCTACATTCTCTGAACTTTTCTTCACCCAAATCTTGCTCATCTGATTCCTAACTTCATCCGCATTCATCTTTTGTTTACCCTTGTCTTGATTCTGATTATACACCGGACCTCTTTTGTCCTGATTCTTGTTTCTGCAGACTTTAGCATTATGACCGGACCTATTGCAGATTTGGCAAATAACATTTCTTTGCATATTTGACTGATATCCTCTTGATCTGCATTGATTAGCCATATGACCTACTCTATTGCATGTAAAGCATCTACCTTTGAATGATTTGTTTACTTGCATAATTCTGCATTCATGGGATTTGTGTCCATACCTTTTGCAGTTGAAGCACTGTCCAGAGAAGGATGAATTAATCTGATTCATTCTCATTCTGCACTAATTGGCTTTGTGACCAAAGTGGTTGCAGCTGTGGCAGTATCCATTGAAGGATGGATATCTTTGAGCATTTGGCTGTCTTACCGGAGGTCTTCTAGGCCTGCTCCTTGGATTTTCTGATCCAAGATTCTTCTGACCGGATCCGGAGCTTTCTCCTTTCTCATATCCCAAACCATACTTGTCATCTGTCCTCTTTTGACTTCCAAGAAGAACTTCAAGTTGAGCAGAACTTATCTTGAATTTCTCTTTATACTCATTTGTTGTTTGAAGGTCTCTTTTGAGAGAGGCAATTTGATCCTCAAGTTTTTCTTCATTATCTTTGGCATCTTCAAGATCAGATTCAAGATGTCTGATAATCCTGTCCATCTGGTGGCATTCTTCTGATTTTTCTTTAAGAGATTGTCTTAGATTGTCTTCAGCCTTTCTTTTTTCTTCAATCTCTTGAGTAAACTTTATAGTTCCTGATTCCATTTCATGTCTTAACATAATGACTTCTTTTGATAACTTTTCACATAACTTGGTTTGCTCAGTCAATTCTTCATTTGTATTGCTTTCTTCACTTTGTCTTGCCAACTGTTGGAGCAGCTCCTTTCTCTTTTTCATAGAGAGACTTAATTTGTCTTTTAATTCTCTCATGAATTCATCAGCCTGTTTGAGTCTTTCTTTTAATTCATTGACTTCAGAATTTGACTGTTCAAGATCCTCAAGGGCAGTCTTGAGTTGCTCCCTTAAACCATATGCATCCATTTGAGTTCCCAGATCTTCCTCAAGCTGTTAGGCTCTATTAGGAGGAACTTAGCTCTGATACCAATTGTTGATAACTGAGAGGGGGGGGGTGAATCAGTTATCCTAATTATTTCCCTTTTTGAACTTTCTTATTAATTAATGCAGCATTGAATCAAACACAAAAACATTACCATGAAATAAGAAACACATGACACAGTATTTTTGACGTGGAAACCCTGTTAAGGGAGAAAACCACGGGGTGATTAACCCAAAAATTATTCTCTGTTAGAAGAATAGGAAATTACAAAATGGCACTTGCCAATTAGGGCTCACTGCCCGAGCACACTGCTCACAAGAGGCCCACTGCCTACAAGAAGATACACTATCTACAAAGTGATAAGAATCACAGTCTTGAACTGATTGGAAGCATCTGCATATGCTGGAGTTCAGTTCCGGTTAGGCTCAGTACACTGATCTGCTGCACTTCATCTTTCCTCTGTTCTTTATTCTGCTATCTTTCACATACCGGATCCTTTTGCTACTTCTACTCTGTTCTAGACTTATTCGCATATATATTCATACATTCACACCCTTCACAACTAAATCCATCCTCTATATATATCCGCACAAGTAATTTCATCACCTTTCTAGTCGGCATCCGGAACAGTCTAGTTTCTTACAAACTTTGTTCTGTCGGCTGAATCCTTGCTCACCAAGCAATGCGGATCAAGCATATACTAGTAGATATCATTAATCATGTTGGCCAAACATGATTCATGCCTTCACAACCTTTATCAACAACAGTAACACATCTGGAAAGTAGTCTGATACTCTGTCAGTCAGTTCTTCCTCTGTTTTCACTGTCTCTCAGGAATCCGGTACTCAACTATTCATATCTTTTTCCTTGTCCATCACCGGAGGCTAAATCCTTGGAATATACTACTCAAGGTAATCCTCTTGACTTCCCCAAATCCGCACTGCACCAAGACACTTCCTCTGAGAGATCCGGATCAATCTGTCGGACCTTGCCACATGCTTTGTTCTTGTTCACCGGACCACAACAATCTTTATTCTGACTTCCGGTAGAGACACACCATGACTTGCGGATATGTGGGATGACCTTTGTTGCCATCAATGACAACAACCATGAATCCATATAGTGTCTCTTGCCAACATGACCCAAGCGGAATCAAGATAAAGCCAAGCTCTTCCAAGCCGCTATATAAAATAAGGTGTTTGTGATGAAAGTCATAGACAACAGGTGTTGTTTTGTTATACCGACAACCAACCTCCCCCAAAACCCTCAAAGGCGTAACCCTTGGAGGCTGGGAGACTCCATGATGGAGAGTAGCGCTGCCGCATGTATAACCACCTGAATGGATGCCCTTACTACGAACCATTGTTTAGCAAGCCAAAATCCTTCTATTTGTTGATGCAAAAGGGAAACCTTTGAAGCGGCCCCGATTCATGCGGTTCTTAGCCGAGGTAGTAGGGACAATCTAAAGGTTTGGTGAAGGACAAGCCTTATAAGAAACCCAGATCTTGGTATGCATGAGAAGTGTGTACAATTGTAAGGAGGAGCTGGTGCTACCAAGATCCTAGAGCTACCCACTTTAAATAGGCGTAGGTAGGGGATTCAACAAATACTGTTATATCCTCACCTTAGGTTGTGAAAAGTGCTTGTTTAACAAAATCACACGTCATTTTACTAACAAAAATCTTGGTTATTGTGTGTTCATGTGCTTAATTATGTTTTAATATGCTTAAATTGATTTCAAACACCTGCCAAGAGACAAACCAAATCATTTGATCAAATTTCCAAACAAAACAAATCCAAAATTTGCCATCAAAAATTTGTCTGCCTTGTTTTAGCGCTATATCTGTCTAATTTTGGTGCCATTTCACCTGTGGATTGGTGCTATTTTCAGATTGACTTACCTAAACCAAAGATCTATTTAGTTATGATTTACACCATCTACTTTGCCATAATCCATATCCACCTTCCTAAAATCTGACAATAGTCCATCCATTTTTCTCAAAATTTTCCACATCATACCTTCACTTTGACCTTAGAGGATTAATCACCATCATTGTTGGACCCTTTTTTTGCTACATCAAACCTACCTCATTTCCATATCCACTCACCTTCATTGATCTTTGCATACCTTTTGGACCAAACAAAAATCCTTGTCACAAATCATTCCAAAATCCAAAATCTTCCAAATAATCAAAACACCCATAAAAAAATCACCAATCCAAAACTCGTCATCTCCTTTGAGCCAAAGCTAGATCTAGATTTTATCCTATACATCATATCTTCCTTGGAAAGTCAATAGTCTACCTTCCAAGTGAAATAATCATCCTTCTTTGTGTAAGGTCATTAGTCTACCCCAAACAAAGAAAAACATCCATTTGTGCAACACAAAATATAGATCTTACCTAAGCTCAAATTGTTGACCATCAAATCTATTTGAAAAACGCCATCCTAATCTTTCATATCAAAATCAAACATCAACAATCTCTTCAAAACAAACATCATCCATCACCTACCTATTGGTCCAAAAAATTTGTGCAAAAAATCAATATCATCCAGTCATACCTTTAGAAAGACATCGATCTTCCATCACACCCTCTTTTCTACTCCATCTCGCTACCACATCCATCGATTGGGTCCAACATAATCAATCAGATTCTCTAAGGTCTCCATCCCCATCTCACTCTACTTCTAGAAATCAAACCCATACGCGTGCATGCCCATCACGAGATCACAACACAAAAAGAATCAAGAAATGGCAGAACATTGGCAATATGGCATGCCTAACACCAATAGCAGCAAAATACCCATCTATCAAACATACAACCCACCTACATACTCTTACATCCCCCCATATGGTCCCAATGAAAATCCTTTTCATTACTTACAATAAATACAACCACCACCACCACCAACACAAAACGTCCCCACCATTTCCCAAGATGATCTAGATGTCTTGAGCTTTACACAAGACGCTGATAACATGGACCTACTTGATAAAATCCTAAGGTCGGACCCAAGTAGATACCTTGATCATCTTCTCAAAATTGGTGCTCAACTCCCCCCCATCACGACATCATCACAACCATCCACCTCTACAATAATTCCTACCCAATCAAATACCCAAGCATCTACATCACATAACCAACCCACCACCTCTTAAACATCAACACCTACCATATCTACCACCTCCACAAGCTCAACCGTTACCACATCTACAATCCCCATGAGTACCGCCATCCCTACCACTTCCCAACTCGTCATCACCTCTACTACCACAACTACCATAAACCCTTATGTTCCACAAATCACCTTGGGCATACACGGAAACATCCCACATACAAGTACCCCTATGAGTGTGCCTCCACCCAACCCTCAAACCATAGCATACCCATGACAATTATTCTCACAACCACCTCACAATACATCCAACGTCCACCTATCCAACATCCATCCGTCCAATATCACGTATCCACATAACCCCATAACTTCATCAACACAACATCAAACTAATCCCCAAATACCACCACACATTCTCCAACAACTCCATGCATATCAACAACAGAAAGCACAAATCAACCAAAACACCAACCCACAATACCAAAACCTCAACCAAACAAATCCCCAACATCAAATCCCACCCCATCTCCAACATCTCACCAACCAACAGGCCTACACATTCCAACCACAACAACCATAGGATCTCACAACTGTAGTACAGTCCTCGATCTAAAAGGTAGATGACATACAAACTGGGGGCAAGCACAAACACTACTCCTTTGAGGACATTTGCCCCTATCCATTTGATCACACATTCTACATGCCCCCTTTCCTTAAAAACTTTGAAACACCAAAATTTGACAAATACAAGGGAAAGGGAGACCCTAGGGAGCACCTTAGGGAGTTCTACATCACTTGCTTAGAAGTCTCTAATAATGATACATATCTTATGAGACTCTTCCCAAGAAGCCTCGACGGTCAAGCTGCTGAATGGTTCACACATCTTCCCCCAAGCATTAGGACTTTCCCTGAGCTTGCAGAAAAATTTGTAAACCACTTCTCCTACAACTTCAAGGATGAAATGTCTATGACAAACCTTTGCAACACCAAACAAAATAATGGAGAAGCCTTTGCTTCCTTCTTACAAAGATGGAGAGGCTTAGCAAGCAAACTCCCATGGCCAATTCCTAAAAAACAACTCGTCACCATGTTCGTGGCCAACCTCAATCAGGAATTAGGATTCCATTTACAAATTCTTTGTGCATCTACCTTTGAAGAGGTCATTGACAAAGGTACCACTATTGAACGAGCCCTCATTGCCAAAGGCTCCATTAAACTATATGACCACAAATCCAACAACAACAACAACAATAACAATTACAAATCCAATAACAACACCCCCAATACAAACAACAACGCCAACATGCAATCAAATGACAAATCACGCTATTGGGGGAAGAACAAGAACACTTTGAATGACAGTGTCACAGATGTGAAAGCCATCCAACATGTACAGAACCAAACACCTGCGCATACATATGCAACAAATGTAAATAACCAGCGGAATCAAACTAAACCACGCAAACCTCATAGACAATTTACACCTTTAGGGGAACCCATCGAAGACATCCTTGATAGATGTCTCAAGCAAAGTTTGATCACACTCCCACCCATTAGACCCCATCAAGAGAATGAACTCAAAGCTGCATGGTACAATGAAATCAACTATTGCAAATACCACTGCATTGTGGGTCATAAAACAGCTGACTGCATGCAACTAAAACATTGCATCCAAGACTTTATAGATCAAAATCTAGCCATCCTCGATCAAAGCACCTAACCATCGCCAAATGCCAACCTTAGAGCTTACAAAGATCCCTTGCCCAACCATAATAAAGCCTCCTCATCTAATCAACCCTACAATGTCACCCCACCACCCACATCCTATTACTCCATTGTAGGTCAGATAGAACCATCATCCCACCATGTCAACATAGTCACCATTCAGGCACATGCACCCGATTGCGCTATTACAACCCATCATGGCCGTGTATCCATCTGCACTGCCCCTCCCACTGAACAAATGCCTGTATCCCATCCGATCCCCTACCTCCTCTTCCAACCACATGACCATCACCTACCCATCAATATAACCTCCTAGAGCATTTAGGAAAGACACCCGCACAAATCTCCATCGTTGAGTTGCTCCGCACATCACCTCTTCACAAAGATGTCCTCAACAAAGCACTCTTGCAAACTCAAGTCCCCACCAATTTGAATGTAACTCAATTCCAAGCCATGGTAGGACACATCGCCGCACCCCACCATCTCACCTTTATAGAAAAGGACCTTCTCGCTTCTAAACACTTACATAACGATGCCCTACACATCGAAGTCCATATCCACAAACACACCATTAAAAGAGTCTTAATAGATGGTGGCTCTGGCCTAAATATATGCACTCTAAAACTGCTAAAACACTTGGGGTACTCTGATGTGGTTGTAGACACCAGCGAGTGCATCACAATCAAAGGCTATGATGACACCAAATGGCTCTCTGAAGGTACTATCAAGCTTCCCATTCAAGTGGGATAGAAAATACTGGAAATAAAATGTCAGGTTCTTGATCTCGACCTCCCCTACAAAATTCTTCTCTGCAGACCATGGATTCATGCCATGCAAGCTATCCCATCCACCTTCCATCAATGCCTCAAATTCCCTCACAATGGCACAGAAGTCAGTCTATGCTGATCCTCACCCCTTCCAATACTGCAGTTTTTTGGAAGGCCACAACCAAACCTTCTGCCCATACAATAAAGCCACCATGAAGCCAATCCAATAGCATCAAACTCATATGTCAACCCTGCAAACATTACCACCACTTCATCCCAAGAACCTCCACCACCCGAGGTCCAGATCAAGCTAAGAGACATGGGATGTGGGGAATACGACCTGCACAGTACCTTTTGTGTGGGCACATTACCCAATCCTAAAACATTTGGCATCCCAAAAATAGAGGCAGCCAACACAGTCATCATCAAGTGCAAACCCTAACCCATCTTTGAGAAGAAACACCTTATGGATCAGGATGTACTCGAAGATATCTCATCCTAGCTATACAAGGATGAAGAGCCTGAACAAGAATCCCCCACCATCCCAATAGAAATCTACGGCAAAGGCTCTGAAATTGTCAAAAGCACGGGCTATAAAGGACAAGGCGGTATTGGCCTTCATGAACAAGGGATCATAGAACCACTGCAAGTAATGAAGAACCCCTATACTCAAGGTTTAGGGTACGGACAACCACAATGCATCCTCACTACAGGTGAATGTATCTTAGCCGAGGTCGCTACGATCTCCTTAGATGTCAACAATGTTAATGAAATGGGCCTTCAAGACTCCTTTAGTGACTTTTCTGACTTCTTTGACTCATCCATTTGTACCATCTACTTAGTCACCACTCTTGCTTCACCATCCAATGACTTACCACTAGTTTACCCTGACCTCATTGATTGGGACCAATGGGGACCTCCTGTCTTCGACATCGCACCTAACGATGAGGCCATCGCTGAAATGATGGGGGTAAGAGATCACTTCCCTTTGGGTGATCACAGAGCAGGATACATCATGGAGCTTGATTCACATGCCTATTTCAGGGAGACAACCCTACTTCCAGTCATAAAAACATAAAAATCAAAAATGGATCTGATGGTGAAAACCATTATGTGGCAGTGTCAGATCCTAAAAAAGAAAAAACAAAAGACGTATCTCCTAGTGAAAACCTCCCTGAGGCACTAGGAGATGGAAGCATGGGCCTTCCTGAGATAGACAAGGTTTATCTAGATAGGTCACCTGTCCTAGTCGAGCCAGCCCAAGAGATGAACCTTGGGATAGAAGAAGAACCAAAGATCACTTTCAGGGTAGAATCTCTCAGCATACAAGAACAAGAAAACTTCTTGGCATTCTTCACACGATGAAATCACAATTTTGCATGGACCTACATAGACATGCCAGGGATAGATCCCGCCTTGGTCGTTCATCATCTTGCAGTACGCCCTGATGCAAAACTAGTAAAGTAGAAACTCAGAAAGATGAATCCTCAGGTGGCCCTCCTTGTCAAAGTAGAGCTAAAGAAACTACTTGATGTTGGGTTCATTCACCCAATTGATTATCCTAAATGGGTTTCAAACCTAGTACCAGTAGCCAAACTAGATGGCTAAATCCGTTGCTGCACCGACTTCAGGGACCTCAACAAAGCCTACCCAAAAGATGACTTCCCACTACCAAACATCGACATGATAGTGGATCTCATGGCAGGACATGAAATGTTATCCCTCATGGATGGTTTCTCAAGATAAAACCAAATCAAAATCACTGAAGAGGATCAGCATAAGACAACCTTCATATGCCCATGGGGAACATACTATTGGGTCGTAATGCCATTTGGCCTGAAAAATGCAGGAGCTACGTATCAAAGAGCTATGACTGTCATCTTCCATGACCTATTTCACCACATCATGGAAGACTATGTGGATGATTTACTAGGGAAATCAAAGACCAGAGAAGAACACCTAGATGTGTTGCCCAAGATCTTCGACTGGTTAGAGCAATACAATGTTCGCCTAAATCCAAAGAAGTGTGTCTTCAGAGTCACCTCCAGAAAACTCCTGGGATACATAGTCTTGAGAAGAGGACTCAAAGTTGATCCCACAAAAGTCAAGGCCATCACTGAAATGCCACCTCCAAAAACATTGAAATAGCTGAGAAGTCTACAAGGAAAACTCCAGTCTATCTGACGATTCATTGCCCAACTTGCTGATAAGTGCCAACCATTCCAACATCTACTCTGAAAAGATATAGCTTTTGCATGGAACACTTAGTGTCAAGATACCTTTGATCAACTAAAAGAATATCTGGCTAATCCTCCTGTTCTAACTCCACCATAGCAAGGAGAACCCCTCCTATTATATAGCTCCACAACAGAGACAACCATCGGAGCTTTACTAGCACAACACAATGAGAATGGAAAAGAAAGAGCCATCTACTACATCAGCTGCACCTTGATCTCATATGAGCTCAACTACACAAATCGAACAAGCATGTCTAGCCCTCATCTTTACTTCACAAAAGTGAAGACACTATATGCTCAATCACAAGACCAAGCTCATTACCAAGATCCAAGATCAACTCACTGAAGTATCTACTAAACAAAGCTGCTCTTACTGGCAGAATGACAAAATGGGTCATGATTCTCACCGAATTTGACATTGAATACACAGAGAGAAAGGCCATCAAAGGACAGGTTATAGCCTATCAGCTAGCTGAAGCACCTATTTCGGCAGAGCATCCTACACTAGCAGAGTTTCCTGACGAAGCTATCTTGACAATCACACCAGCTACAGACACATGGAAGAAGTACTTTGATTAATCGTACACACATAGAGGCTTGGGGGTAGGTATCTTGTTTGTTACCCCTCAAGGTGACACCATCCCTAAGTCCTTCAAAATCACATTTCCATGTACCAATAACATGGAAGAATATGAAGCTCTCATCATAGGTCTCCGCATGGCAATAAAATGGAAAATTGAGAAGTTGACTGTGTATGGAGATTCTCAACTAGTCATCCAGCAGGTCAATAATGAATACAAAACCAAAGATGGTTGATGATTTCAAAGACTATTTCAATGACATCCACTTCAAGCAAATCCTAAGGCTCAATAATAAAGCTGCAAACACCATGGCCACCATCGAATCTCTGGTCGACATGAAGAAGGACAACAAGAAATGTGAATTCCTGATAGAAGAACTCCCCATCCTAGCATACGATGTTCCTCAATCCAAACTAGTGTGTGAATTCATTGGTCCCTTATCCCCGTGGTATCAGGAAACCTACCTATACCTTCATGATAATATCCTCTCCCCTAACCTATCCACATCATAGAGAAAATCGTTCATCTGTCAAGCCTCCCACTTCATCCTTGTAGGTGACACCCTGTACAAAAGGAGTCTTGATGGTACGCTTCTACGATGTTTAGACTCTAGAGAAGCTAAAGTAGCCTTGGAAGAGGTACACGTAGGGATCTATGGGGTGCATTCAAGTGGACCCACTCTTTCTAAAAAGATCCTTAGGACTGGATATTATTGGCCAACAATGAAACAAGATTCCTACAGGTTTATCAAGAAATGCCTCCCATGTCAACAACATGGCGATCTCATCCACGCACCAGCACAGGAGCTGCAACTAATCAAAATATCATGGCCTTTCTCATAGTGGGGACTCGACCTCATAGGGAAAATCCATCCACCATCCTCTAATGGCCATAAGTTCATAATCACTACTACCAAATACTTCACAAAGTGGGTGGAAGCAATTCCAATTACCTTCACCACTGGCACCGAAATATCCAAATTCATCCTCCACTACATCATCTGCCACTATGGTATCCCTCATTCCATTGTCACCAATAATGGAAAGCCATTCAAGAACCAAGAAGTTCGCACCTTGAGCGAAAAATTTGATATCAAACACCATTTCTCCACGCCTATTACTCTCAAGGAAACGGTCAAGCAGAGGCTTCTAATAAAACCATCCTCCGCATTCTCAAGAAGATAGTCAATGAAACTGGCTGTGACTGGCACCTCTAACTCAACCCCACCCTATGGGCATACCGCACAAGCATCTGCACTCCTATAGGAGCTAGTCCATTCCCACTAGTATTTAGATCTGAAGCCATTTTACCTATCGAGGTCAAGCTCCCATCCTTATGAGTATCCCTGCAAAACATAATATCTGATGAGGAATATAGAGTCGCAAGGTTGCATCAACTAGAACTACTGGATGAGAAACACCTAAACACATTGAACCACTTGTAGGCATATCAAAACTACCTCCGAAGAAGCTACAACAAGAGGATCAAAACCTAAAAAATTGAAGTAGGTGACCTTTTCCTTATGGAAAATCAGAAGAACCTGCAAGAGCATCCTAAGCAAGGAAAGTTTGAACCCAATTGGCTAGGACCTTATGTCGTCACAGCTGACTATGGATCAAGAGCCTATCAGCTTGCAACACTTGAGGGGTAGCCTCTAGATGAGCTGATGAACATCCTACATCTCAAGAAATTTTATGCATAACCCATCAGTACCCCAAGTCAAAAAAAATAGAAAAATCAAAAACACCAAAAAATCAGAAAATCAAGAAAAAACCCAAGTACAATAAAAACTTCCAATGGTGAAAATCACTTCGGTGATGCCTTGGATAAGTACCATGGTGAAAACCTGTTTCAGGCGCCATGCGTAGTGGCCGATTTCACCATCTAATAAGTCCTCGTAAAGTTACACCACTCCATATCCCACGCATCCCATGGCTTGGAATTGAGAAATATCAAACCCTATCGCCCAACCCACACTATCCCATCCCAAGGCCGACTCATGGAACAGGGACCCTTGTAATCTCCCCTCTGTACATACAAAATCAAAAAATCAAAAAAACACTACAAAAGCATAAAATCCAAAAACAGTAGAAAAACACAGAAAATCCAAAACAATCACCCCATACATTGATCTCACTACAAATCACAATCATCAAAACATACATCAAATCCCCACCATCACAAACATCCCAAACTATTCCCACATCATCAAGTCATACCAGAACTACATATTCATTTCTCCCACATCTTGAAAGTACCTTGATCCCGTGGATACAAGGTATGTAGGCAGTCTGGAATACGAAGGATGTTTTCGGTACTCAGGTACACAAGATGCACCTATCCAACCCGTTTGGATGGTCCCCATTCACTGAGCTTTCTAGATCTAATAAATGATACACATGCTAGGTATACGCTTGAAACATGGTTCCTAGTGCAAAAATCATCAATCAACATACCAACTATAATCCTACATTTGGCCAGACTATTCTTTTGCCCATCTTCCAAAAATTTTCCAATCAACACCAACTGATCTGCATCCTAGGATATATCTTTCCTACAATGGACAAAAATCTATCATTCTATCATCACGTCTCTTGGCAAGGGCACACAAAGGTTATTTGTATCTTTCTGTTGGTCTTTTTGATTATTGATTTTTATCTTTTTGTCTCACTCTAGGTTACCTCCAAAGCTACCTTGATCTCATTATATCATGGTAAGTAGCGAATAGCACCTGGAGTAGACATAGTCATTGTTTCTGTATGCTATGCTTGTGGGTTGGTTTCATTACTCCAAGAATAGTATTCATATCTTGAAGCCTGGGTCAGTTCTAGCATGATGTGCCCCATTTCCATATATAGGCATCAAAACCTTATATGTACTATTCACACTCATCTCTATGAGTCCCCTTCCTAGGCTAGGCAAGATTATACTACCTTGGGCACGCATGAAATCAACCTATTGTTTGTGGGTCTAGTCCATGCAATCGTAGGATATACATCATCACCAATGTCATTTCATACCTTTGTGAATTGTATCATACATTGCTATAATAAACTAAGAAATGCTCTCAATTAATCTTATGCAACTACTGCTACTAGCTCAAAATCACCATCCTAATCACTCATTCAACATTACCATCTGGGCCTAGATTTCATAATCACCTACCCTATCCCCCCCATCTAAAATTCCCTCACTAACCCCATTCCCCCACCATATCTCCACTCAACACATCTTAAACCAAACCAAATCCCCCCTCAATGATGTGGCGTCTTATGACCTAAACCTCACCCAATCCCCTTTCCCATAGCCTCACCACTCAAGGTCAAACAACGAACATCACGTGTACCAGGACTTGATCATCTCACCTATCACCTAATTTGTATATCATATTAGATTCATTTAGCTTGCATAATCATTTAGATTCATTTTAATCCTTTAATTTGCATATCATATTAGATTCATTTAGCCTGCATAGTCATTTAGATTCATTTAAATCCTTTAATTTGCATATCATATTAGACTCATTTAGCCTTCATAGTCATTAGATTCATTTTAAATCCTTTTGCACTACATATCATTAGGTTCACTTTAGAAATCATTTACAATTGCATAGTCATTAGATTCATTTTAAATCCTTTTGCATTGCATATCATTAGGTTCACTTTAGAATCATTTACAATTGCATAGTCATTAGGTTCATTTAAATCATTTAACTTGCATATCATTTTAGAAATCATTTACATTGCATAGTCATTAGGTTCATTTAAATCATTTAATTTACATATCATATTAGATTCATTTACCCCGCGTAGTCATTAGGTTCATTTTAGAATTAGTTTAAATTGCATATCATATCATTAGGTTTATTATAGAATCATTTTACACATTATATATCATTGCAAATCACATCATACTCATTTATGTTTGTCATCACATAGGTGCATGTTAAAATTAAAATTAGTATCATCCCATTGCACTCCATACATATCATCTCATAAACATTAAGTTACATTACATGCATAATCATAATCATTAAAACTGCATTCAACAAATCATCTAGTAAGCATACATAACATGTGTTTACTTCGATAAACATACATTGCATCGCATTGTTGCATCCATAATAAATGTTTGTTAATCTGAACATTCATTTGCATTATACATCATATAGTCCATAAAATCACAAATACCATGCATCTATCACAATAAATCCATCACAAATACATCCATAAAATCAAAAACATAATTGAAGCAACATAACACATCCATAGCATATAAATCCATAGAGAATACTGCATTCATCACATAGGCATCATCATAATAGGGTATCATAAACCATCAAAAAGCATCGTATCATATATATATATATATATAATCACCGTAAAAAATGTGTACACCGCTCATATCATCAAAAAATACCAAGTCTTGATACAATGCCTCTGAGGGCTAACATGATAAAGCTATCACAAGGAGGATCCTCTCTCTGAAGGAGTGGGAGACTCTAATCCTGGTTGTAGCTATGCTCCTGTCTCTAGTTGTGGCTGCACCTAAACCTGTGGAACCTACTGGGCCACATACGAGGGAGGAGGCATCGTCTGCTAAATTGACTGCACTGATCTCGATCTATGAGACCTAGAAGCCCCTGATCTAGCTGACCTGACTATAGCTCGGGGCACGCTGCACTGCTGGTACACCTATGTAATACAGGCCTCAATAGTACTCCACCCATGCTCTGGCCTTTGTCAAATCCCCTTGTACCTACATCAACTATCCCTGTAACTGATACAACTGTGTCTGCGCCTGGGACAACTGAGCCTACATCCCTGTCAACACTGCGGCAAGTCCACCACTTGAAGCCTGTAGACTACCCAATGCAGTCTCTGCCTGTTGTGCCCTAACGAGTGCCACATCCTACTCCCTAGTCAACACCTCTACATCACCCTATGCCTGGGCTAATTGTGCCTGCAATGCAAGCACCTGTCCATCTGCCCCATCTAATAAAACCAATGCCCCCCGCAACTACACCAACTCTACATCATAGTCCTCTAGTACCTCCTCCAAGCTGGCCACCTATGCTCGTAGGGTCTCCATCTCCTCCTCCTCATCCCAAGGCCGCCGATGAGGTGTGAGCCTCTCTACCTCACCCTCTCCAGCTATCCCTGAGGGCCCTACCTGCTATCCTGTTGTCTGCTGCCCTGTACCCTGCTGTTGCCCTACCTGTGGTGGGGGTAGATCTCCCATATCCACCCTCGGTTATCCCCCATGTCACCGAGGTCCTCTCTCCTATCGCCCAACTCTTGTCTGCACCTACTCAATAGGCACCTGCTGTGTAGGTACCTGTTGTGTGGGTACCTACTGCCCCACCTGCCCCTGTCTTGCTGCCACAGCCGCCAGCACATCTATCGGCTGACCATCCCTACCAATCAACCTCTCCTCTCCATCATCTCCAACCTCCACAAGGTCATCCTCAATGATCTCCTCCCCCTCCTCCATGTGGTCATCCCCATCTGGGTCATCTCCATCACCATCTAAATTATCCCCCTGAGCCTGCTACCTCCTCCGTTGGGTCCGCCAACTAAGTGGGCTGATGCGTCTGCCACCATATATCATATGCAGGCGTAGTACCTGCATCTCTAACAGTACTCCCCCAATCCCACCACACTGGCCATAGAGCTGCAAAGTCAGCTAAGGCAACCTGTGTCTGTATGGCTGCAGGCTAGAAGGGTACATCTCAAGGAGTCCGTGCAAATATGGCCATCTATTGAGGAGTGTCTTGTCTCAAACCAAACTGCCACATAACCCATGAGGGTAGATACATCTCTATAGCATGGTCTCCTCAACCCATCAGGTACCACTGCTGAAACGTAAATAGTAGATGAATATCATCATCTGGCCATGGCTCTATGCCGACATATGGTCACCAAGTCACACTAATAACATCATCTAGTATCCTCCTCCAGTACCGCACCTGTCCAGTATACATGTACTCTGCATCCCAATATAAAAACACAAAGGCCTCAAAAGGCCACCAATAATACCCACATGTCAGTCGAGTAACAGTGATGTGCTCTAAAATCCATACATGAAGCACAGTAACTCTAGCTGACAATGCTCTATCATGTAGATAGGCGACTGTGTGCATCTCATGGTATAACTGCCCTAGCATCACCAGTCCCCAGGTATAGACGGTCTCATGCCTCACCATCCCCTCTATCATCCCCCCAGCCAACCGAAAAGCCCTTGCCTCACCTGTCAAGCATCACAACACCTCTAATCAAAGCACATAGGAATAAGGCAAAGGGATCTGTACCTGCAGCCAGTGTCCCCTCATAGTCCATCTCTCTCCTGTTCACTGAGAGAATAATGTGGTCCACTCTGAACACTCTGATCAGGGTACTCCACCCCCTCCTCGTGTCATATCTAACACACCAGCCTCGAATAGGTAGCTTGAGGATGCAATAGACATCCTCAAGTGTAATGGTAATCTCACCAGTCGGCAACAGAAAGCTGCAGGTCTCAGAATGATACTGCTCCACAACCACTATCATCAGAGCTCTATGAGCTCACAGAACTGGCATCGACGTCACTGTCAGAAGCCCCAACCTCGCTAGTCGAGCCTGCGTAGCATCATCAAAACCATCGAATAGTGCCATCACGGATGGAACATGTCGCTCTCATGAATGCAATATAAATCAGCGAGTATCCTGCATACGCAACATTCTGGTTAGATGTTGACCTATCTTCTTCCAAATCACCCCTTTTTTCTTCTAATGTTGAAAGCCCAAATTATTTGGCGCTAAAACAAATCATATTTTGTGCCATTTCATAAATAGCACTAATAATTATTCTAAATGGTGCCATTGTAGAACATTGTGCCACTGCGCAATAGACTTTGTGCCAATCCAAAATATCACGCCATTGCATAGCATCCATAGTGCCATTTTGCCCAATGGCGTTGATCTACCTTTTAGCACTAATCGAAAGAATAGCGCCAATTCTATCAAAAGCATGATATTTCTATATAGTGCTAAAACAACCCATTGCGCTAGAATTCCAAATAGCGCTACTCCTCTAAATGGCGCTATTCCAGAAAATAGCACTACCATAAATCCAGAATGGAGCTAAAATGCCAAAACCTAATCTTTTCTGACATTGCGCTAATCTGGATGATAGCGCTAAAATCCCAGCTAAATGGTGACAAACCACCCTAACCCTACCTGAGCAGATAGCGGCAATCCAGAGGATGGCGCTAATCTGCCTTACTGTTGGCGCTATGTGCTCCAATCCCAAATCCTGAACACAAAAAAATGCATGTAAATCAAAAATTCACAAAGTCAGGGTTAGGCCCTACCTGGGGTCCAGTGTCTGGTGCCTAGCCAAACTCTCGAAACTGCTTTGAGATGTGTTGAAGTCACGGGAACTGGGGGTTGCGGTCAGCCATCTCTCCTTTGCTCCTTCTTCTCTAAAGTCAAAGTGTGCAAATGTGGCACTCTTAGGGCCCACTTTTCCTAATTTAGTGGGCCATGCCATACTTTCACCCCCTCTTTTTTCATCCAGGGTGCAAATCTTAGCCTTTTTCCTTCATTTTTCTTCCTGCCATCTTCTTTTTTCATCACCTATCCAACTTTCACTTCTGTCACATCCTTTCAAGAACTCACCTAGAAAATTTTTATTTTCTCGCTGACCTCTCGAGGGGGCATCCCTTATCCATCTTATTCCTTCCCGGCAGCTGGGGCCTATTTTTCTTCGACCTGACGCCACCTCCCTCTTAGGTCCTGATTCCATGTCAAAGAGGGGCAAATGTAGACACCTAAAAATGTCTTCTACCATCAAACTGACTCCTGACATCCTAGTCATGTCAATTTCCCTCCTAAACCAATTAATTAAATTTTATTTAATTAATTATCGCTTCATTACCCTATTTTTCATCATTCTATCCCAACAATTGAATTAATTTCATTAATTCAATAGTCCCAACCTTAGCCAATTGATTTAATAAATTTGTAATATTTATTAAATCAATTTCCCCCTTTTCACTAAATCTAATTAATTAGTTAAAACCATGTTAACTAATTAATCCAGCCTACTAATTGACCTATCCCTACCCTAGAAAATTAAATAGCTAGTATTTAATTGCCTACTCTAGCCTACCTCATCCTAGCCCTAGGATTAATTAAATAAAACCTATATTTAATTAATCCTAACCTCTCATTTGGGTGGTCAAACCTAGTTTAACACCCTTCCCCACATCCTCCAAATAAAAAATTGAAAATAATTCCACCTAAGTCAATTTTTTATTTTAAAACATCCCACATCACATTTAATTCTCCTTACAACCCCTTACCTCACCCATGCTCATTAATTTCCTCTCTTCCCCAAATGAACTTTTAATTCATTTACATTCCCCCATATGAATCTTTAATTCAAAAATAATCCTCCACACCCATGCTCATTTAATAACTCCTTTTCCCAAAATAAATAAAAGATTCACTTTCATTCCTAGTCCTCCATTCATTCAAGATTGAATCTAGGCCCTCCACATCACTTTTATCCTTCACCATTGATCTTCCAAATCAATCTCCACCCTTGGATCAAAATCCCTCCAAAAAGTCTATAAATACAACATCTCTCAACCCATTCAAGGATCCAAGTTTTATGCAAAGTTATTATGCCAAAATATCAATTGAGCTAGTTTTAGTGAGTTGCATATTTAGTTAGCATTTCACATTTGAATCACTTGTCTAGGGATAATCATGTCTTAGGAGCTATTTTGGGTGCAAATGCTTCTTACTCCCTTGATGAGATTGGATTTGCATGTGAGGTATAGCTTTTTGTGTTTTTATGCATATTAGTTTGTGTTTCCTCCTCATTTTATTTATCTAATCTACAAAAGGTTTATTTGGACCTTCTCTTTCCTTTTTTGCTCTGGTGGCTGCACCACCTAATATCCATTTCAATTTTGGTGATTCAATCTTCTCAAACTTCACCTTATCTGATTGATGTGAAGCTGATATTTCTTTTTCTTCTTTGTCATCCGAAGAAAGATCTTTTGGACAAGACATCATCTGCTTTTTCTAGAATATGCAAACATAATGAGCAAGTAGTCTCTGAATGTGGTGCTTCATGTAACCTGCACCAACCTTCAATCACAATATCTTGTGGAGAAGTATGCTATAGTATCATTTTCTAAATTTTCTTTGATAAAAATTCCTCAAACTTGGTCAAATTACTATCTCTATCTTCATCAGATATTTCATAATCTGATTCAACGAAACAATTAGTTCTTAGGGTGATATTCTTGTTACTCTTAGAATTACTCTTAGTGTACACCAAAATCTCCTCTATCCTCTGAACGAGACTTTCATCATGATATGTGCTTTCTTATGTTCCTACAGATGATAGGCAAGAATCAATATCACTGCCATTATCTGTAAAGCTTACCATGGATGATGATGATGCTTTCTCATTGCATGCTTGTTCCAGTTCCATCATATCTAAGCAAGCATCATAGGTCTTTTCAGAATGTGCTTCATCATGTAACCTGTACCATCCCTCAATTAGAACATCTTCAGTAGACACGTTTAGTAATTGACAACATTGCATTTCTTTGGACAAGTGCATTTCAAAGTTCATAAAGTGATCTACTTGTTTATCATCTTCTGAACTACAATTAGACTATAATTATTCTGTTGTCCTAAAGATTATCATCATGATCATGAACATCTTGATGGTCTAGGGTCTGACGGTGTAAACTCTGGGTTCAACATCTACATACATGATCTCATTAGTTTTATTGTACTCAGTGATCATATGTTTCATGCGAGGTTCAACATCTATCCTTATTTGGTTAGGAATTCCTTTCCAAGGTAGCCACATGTGACTGAAATCAGTGGACATGTATCCATTGAGTGTTTTTTACCAATCCCTACTAACCAACATCCCATACGTATCTGGTATATCTACTACCAGGATATCAATGTAGTATTGAATCTTGGGTCTGATGCTAATTGCATATGGATGTGAGTTAATTCTCCTAAGACACTCACTTCTATTTTATCTAACTGTGTTACCTTCTTCAGTGACTTGGTAGGATGTAACCCTAAGGTGTTACATATGGACAATGACATTATATTAGTAAATGCACCTGAATCTACTAAGCAATTATGCAAATTCTTACTAAACATCCTTATAGTAAGGAGAAGAGGAGGTGACTCAGCCTTATCTCTGTAAAGAGTCATGTGTGAAGTTTCTACAGCTTGGATATTGGCTAGAATTTTGTGCTTGACACTAATATCCTTAGTTGAATGATCTTTATTCAAAGTCTAACTTGAGGGATGAGTGTCTTCTTTTGGAGTAGGATCATCTCAAGATTTCATGAAGGCCCTTTTAATAGCTAGGGTTTTAAGTAGTTCTAACAATGACAAATTGATTTTGATCTTTTCCATTTCATCTGCTAAGTATGTGACCAATTTGTCAGTCTCAAGGGATTGATTACTAGTTTTTGGTGCTGCATTTTGTGGTGCTAAGTACTGAGCATTAACTTTAGGAAATACAGGTTCATTATTGCTTGTCTTAGGATCAAGAGGAGTGTTAAAATTATTTGGAGGCAAGGATGTAGTCAAAGGACCAATAGGTCGGTTGGAGTTATTCCTCAGGTTGTAGTTATGTCTACCATGATACTGCTGCTGATAAGCATCCACCTCTTCATGTTAAACTGATGGCTCATTTTCATCTTCAAAGGGGAAAACATAATTTGTTTCAAAAGCCATAGCTGACTCTTCACATGCTAAGGTGTAATTCTCATGAGATAACGTTATCTACTGATGAGGATGATTGATGAAACTTTCGAATACAAGAGCATAATCATATCCACAGGGGACAATTTCATTTCCTTCAACATAAGGTGGATTACCTGCAGTATTAGATACTTCAGCCTAGAATATACTAGTTGCTATCCTAAACTATGGACAATCCAGCTTTGCATGAGCATTAGTGTTATGTATCCTACACCATTTTGTAAGGGCTGCTTCTACTAGGTTTACTCTAGTGGTCTGGTTAGGTTCACTAGAAGGTTGATTACCTAGGGGTGATGGCAGAGAACCATTGTTTGTCCTAGTGTTCCACACTCTAGGCTGTCTAGGGGGATTATTGTTACAGCTATTGTTATTATTATTGTTATTATATCCTCTATCAGGATATCCAGATTTATCATTGTTATATCCTCTATTCTGATTTGGTTGGGAATAGAAATTCTAACTCCTGAGATGAGTGATCTCAGTCATCAGTTTCCTTAGTTGTGCTGATATCTTTTTAATTCTTCCTTTTCTTCCTGAACTTTGGCTACTACATTCTCTATTTGGGGTTTAAAAAAGGAAGAGCCATTGTTATTATTATTGGTCTATTCTACAACCTAAGGTACTTGTGTATGTCGTGGCTATTGCACCATTTGGCCATTCCCATTTGGAGGTGGCATGATGCTAAGTGGAGGTACCTATAAAGGACTTGGAATTATAGCTGGAGGTATCATAGCTCCACTGGTTTGTTGTTGAGTAGGATATGCGGGAAATGTAGGAAATGCCACATCGGCTGTTGGAGTAGGAATCAATTGTTGACTAACTTGTACTACTTCCTCAAAAGCTCCTGCCAAGGTTGTGACACTAGGATGTGTTCTCCTAATAAACATAGAAGTCAGGGGATCTAATGTTGAGTAGTATATACTCCTAGTAGCTTCATCTGCTACAGTATAGGGAACAACTAGCTTTGAGAGCATCTTTTGGAATCTTGCATTGAAATTAGTAATAGGTTCTCCTTCAAATCTCTCGATTGTGGCAAACAGATGATAATTCATTGAAGGATCTATAGGTATTTTGAATCTATCCTTAAAGGCTTTCTCCAAGGGAGCCCATGAACCAACTAAACCTTGACCAAGATTGATATACCAATTATATGCCTCTTCCCCTAAGGAAAATGGAAATAATCTGCATACCACAACCTAATGTTCGATTCTTTCTCTACAACAAGCTTCCTTGAATGTTCTAATGTGATCATCAGCATCCTAATATGGATGATATTTAGGACAAATCTGGTCAAGATTTTTAGGTAAAGGATGATATGTAGTGAAAGTCAGAGGTGACTCTACAGTAAAGAAGGATATTATGACTGGTGGAGGTTGGATTGGTAGCATTACAGGTGATCTTGTAGGTATTTGTAACCCAATAGGATTTATTGGATTGTGTTATGGTGAAGCTCCTAACGTACTAGAGCCAGGAGTGTGATGAATATCTATTGTTCTAGGTCTAAATCCCCAGATAGACAATTCTTCAAAGAGTCCACTAGATCTGGACCTAGTATTTGGCCTGAGAGCTAGGATTTCTACAATTTATGAAAATTTGGCTTGCTTACTATAAAGATTAGCTGAAACACTCGTGTAAAGGATGTATTTACGATCAGAATCTAAAACTGACTAGATATTTATGCAATATCAAATATGGGGTGATGTGAGACTTTTAGGCGTGGACATCAGGATATCATGTATCTTAAGTGAATTATTTCAAATATTCAGTAAGAATACCTGAATGATAACTTATCTTTCAAGGATCACAACAATTGACTGCAAAGATTAAAATATTTATGCTTGATTTTGAAATATTTGTGGTGAATAAGCATGAATAGATTCAAAACAGTGAATCTTTACAAAAATAGTTTAAAGTAAAGTGATGTGCGGATATTACCTCTTCTGCATCACCAAATTACCTACTAGGTAGTGAAGATGGCCCTCCTTCTAGCGTCAATTTATGTTGATGATGATTGTTAGTCATAACAACATGCATAAAAATTTGCACAACAAACCTCTATTATCTTGTAAAGTGTGTATGAGGAAAAATTGATTTAATTTAAACTAACAAATCAAAAACCCAATAACATAAAGAGAATCGATCTAAATAAAAGCCATTAATAATAATCAATGAAACATGAAAGCTTTTACTGAGATTTGTATTGCTCCCTTTGGATTGAATGTGGATTGCTCATATTGCTGTGAAAGCATAGTTGCAACAAGCAAGTGTAGTGCTCAAAGATCAATGTCAAAAGATCATGAAGTTGCTCAATTGATGCAATGTATGCTCAAAGCGCTGTTAAGTATGCCTGAGAATAAGATCGAAGAGAGGGAGGCTTAATGAAGGAGATGAGGGGGGTTTATATAGGTTTCAAGGAAGATTGATCAACAGTCCAGATAATTCAGAAGAATCAACGGAAGAGAACTGTTGAGGAACGTGCAACGAATAAGAAGAAGCCAAGTGTCTTGCTTTCTTTTGCATGAGAGGAGTTATCAAGAATAGAAGAATGAGTTAAAGTAATTAACAGAATGTAATAATCAGTTAAGTGATTTAAAACAAGAAGAAGAGATTTGCATGAGAATTAGAAGATATTTTGTTTTATTAAATATTAGAAATATTTAATTGCATGAGCAAGAAAGCTTGAGTTATTTTAGAGATAACTCAAATTTAGAAGAAGACGTAATTTAAATAAATAATTGATTTATTTAAATTTAGAGAAGATATTGTGGAAGAAATAATTAAATAATTAGAATTATTTAATTTAGAAGATTTGAAAGAAAATTAAATAAATAAATTTATTTAATTGTTGTGCATGATTTTGAAAGAATGATTTTGATTTAATTAAATAATTTAAGAATTATTTAATTGTAGATAAGAGGGAATTTGTTGAATTAATTAAATAATTGGATTTATTTAATTAATGTGGATTTGATTTTTGGAAAGAGAATAATGATCTAATTAAATAATTAAAATTATTTAATGTTGGAAGAATAACAGAGGAATTTAATTTAATTAATTAAATAAAGGGAATTTATTCAATTAATGTTGAATTTTGTGATTTAGAAGAGTTTGTTGAAATTAATTAAATAATTAGATTATTTAATTAATGTGTGAAATGCAGGTGATTTGAGAGATTACGAAAAGCAAGTGGTGCGGCGACTTGGTCATTTTAGGGTGTCTACATTTTGCCCCTCTTTGATGCAATGTAGTTTACAGCGTTGCGTCAAAGAAATCGATAGTTGAAGACATGATACAATTTTTGATGCCCCAGTGTAACTAGTTGCCCCAGTGTAGCTAGCGTAGGGTGCCCCCTCGAGAGGAAAGATAGGGAAGTGACAGAAGAACTGTGTTGACGCTCGACTAGAAGATTTGTTGGAGATAGGCGAGGTTGAATAGAAGAAAGTGGAGATAGATTGTTGATCGATCATTGCTGATGAAAACTATATAAGGCCATGGAAAAATGGATGGTGTAAATGGATGAGCTTGTTGCAATGGTTTCACATTTGTTTATAAAGAGCAATCCTTATTTTTGATATAGCACGTGGATAGTTCACCACCAAGCTATAAAAGAACAAGGTGCAGTAATATCCGAGTGCGTGGACGTTGACTTTGCAAGTAAGCGGATTGAACTTAGATCCCTTTAGACATAATATGACCTTGTTGGAACATGTGAATAAGCCATAGTCTTGAACATAAAGTAAACTTCAATACATGCAAATGCAAGAAGAGTATTAAATATGTAAGATGCTAGGTCGTAACACACACAATGATAAATAGAATGCTAAGAAAGATGCTAAAGATCATTCCTCATAGCACACGAAAAGCAATGACTATGCCCCCAATCCATACTGCATCGCAACATACCAAGATTATAGATAAATCAAGGTAGCCTTGAATAGGTAATGGATAAAGGAACAAAAGATAAACCATAAAAAAAAAGTGACTGACTTACAAAGTAACCACACAGCCAACATATTCTCTTGCTAAAGAGTTTGCTCAAGATAGATTGGATAGGAAAGATAACAGCCTTATCGTAGGAACTCTGTGTCCGTTAAAGGGTGCTATCTACCTAAAAAGACAATATCTTGCTGCAGGAAATGCCACATGTCGCAAGAGAAGCGTGTGTTGGTCTTGAAAATGGAACACTTTGCAGAAGACAAGCTTGTTGATCTAGGGCTTTGGTTAAGTGGGACTTAGCTGATGTTGGCAATCAGAATGCAGGATAGTAGATGACTCTGGAAGTAGGCCTCTTTGCTTCAGGTTTGTTAAGGACTTTGCTTTGAAAGGATACACTAGCTTTCTGCTTGAGTTAGTCAAGTCAAGGCGAATGGATTTTGATAAACAGAAGACTAGAAAGGCAACAATGCTAAATGGATTGAGATGGGTGGAGAATGATGGATCATGTGTGCCTGAGTACTGGATACATCCTTCATATTCCAGACTGCCTACATACCCTGTGTCCACGGGATCAAGGCACATTACGAGGAAAGATGAAAAATGAATATGTAGTTCTGGATAGAGTGATGGGATGGGTCCAGGTGGTGAGGGGGAGATCTTATGTACCTGAGTATTGGAAACTTCCTTCGTATTCTAGACTGCCTACATACCCATATCCATGGGATCAAGGTACCTTAAGATTGAGAAGAGATAATATGTAGTTCTGGTCGGCGTGATGATGTAGAAAAAGTGTTGAGAAGATAATAGCCTTATCGTAGGAGCAATGTGTCCATTAAAGGATGCTATCTGCGAAAAGGAGAAAAGATTGAAGAGCGTGATATGAACCACGAACAAGGAACCAATCCTAGACCTAAGTTAAGGAAAGAGTTGCCCCCATTCCGGTAGAGGAATTTGCATGGGTGACTGATGAAGAAGACCTAAAAAGTTGTGACCTAGGACCAGACAGTGCAAACTGTAGACACAGATCAAGACGTGGGGTGACGATGATGGACATTGACAATTTCCAAGCTATACTAGATAGGGAGATGGAAATGCAAACAGGGTCAATGGTTTTATTATGGATGGATGGAAAGGCGTGCTTTGTGCATTGGACATGGAGTGGACAGGACTTGATAGACGATGGATGCTGACTCTACACATAGTGCCTATTTGCCAGGTTTTCACTATGGCACTTATCCAAGGCACCTGTTTGCCAGGTTTTCACTAGAGGATGGATTTTTTTTTTTTTCGAATACTCTGAGGATCAGGCATAGAACTTCTTGAGATGGACACTGTTAAGTGGCTCATCCAGAGGAATGCCATCAGGTGTAGCTAAAGTATAATCTCCTGATCCATATGCTGCTGTCACAATAAAGGGACCTAACCAGTTAGGCTCAAACTTGCCCTTCTTTTCTCGATTTGCTTGATTTCTCTGATTCTCTTTGAGTACAAGATCACCAACTTGAAACTATCTTTCTTTGATCTTTTTGTTGTAATTATGTCAGAGGCAGTTTTGATAGACATGGAGGTGATTAAGTGCTGCAAGGCGCCTCTCATCTAGTAGTTCTATCTCAGCTAATCTGGAAGTGCGATACTCCTCTCCATTTATCAGGTTCTACATAGATACTCTAAGATATGGGATCTCAACCTCTATAGGTAGGATGGCTTCAGAGCCGTAGACCAAGGCATAGGGTGTGGCACCAGTTGGTGTTCTGATACTAGTGTGGTAGGCCCATAGAGCAGGATTGAGTTGCAAGTGCCAATCACGACCAGCTTCATTGACTGTTTTCTTGAAGATTTTGAGAATGGTTTTGTTGGAAGCCTTAGCTTGGCCATTACTCTGTGGATAGTAGGGAGTTGAAAAGCGATGTTGGATATTGTATTGTGTGCACAAGGCACGAACATCTTGATTCTTGAATGGTCTCCCATTATCAGTGACCATGGCTTGGGGAATACCATACTGGCATATGAGGTAGTTTAGGATAAACTTGGCTATTTGCTTACCGGTGATATAGGTCATGGGAATGGCTTCCACCCACTTCGTGAAATACTCAATGGCGGTAATGATAAACTTGTGGCCATTGGAGGAGGAAGGATGGATTTGTCCTATGAGGTCGAGACCCCATTGAGAAAAAGGCCATGGAGTTGTCACAGGTTGTAATTCATGAGCCAGTGCGTAAATCAAATCTCCATGCTGCTAGCATTGTAGACACTTCTTAGCAAACTGTGTAGCATCTTGCTCTATTGTAGGCCAGTAATATCCTGTTCTGAGTATCTTCTTAGCAAGATTAGGACTGGTAGAATGTGTGCCACAGACACCTTCGTGTATGTCTCGTAAGGTAGCCTTAGCTTCTTCCGCATTAATACATCGTAAGAGGACACCCTCAAGACTCCGATGATATAGTGTATCACCCAGAATGATGTAATGGGAGGATCGACGGATAAAGGTTTTGCGTTGGGTGGATGATAGGTCAGGGGGAAAGGTTTTGTTCTTGAGGTATTCATAGATATCTTTGTACCATGGGGAATTAGGACCAACAAGTTCGCAGATGATTTCAGTAACAGGAGCATCGACGGCTGGTATCAACAATTGCTTGATCAAGAATTCACACTTCTGTGTATTTGCAGGCACGTCAATCAGTGACCCTACAGAAGCCATAGAATTCGCATCTTTGTTATGCTCTCTTGGAATTTGCTCAAATGTGATGCTAGAAAAATGTGGTTTGTAGGCATCCACCAGTTGCTTGTAGGGGACCAACTTTTCATCTTTTGTTTGGTACTCATCTATGACTTGGCGAATGACTAGCTGTGAGTCTCTATATACTTGTAATTCTGTGATGTCCCATTGAACTATTGTATTAAGACCTATGAGGAGTGCTTCATACTCGGCTATATTGTTGGTGCAAGGGAATGCAAGCCGATATGACTTTGGAATGTAGTCATTTTGAGGTGTGATGAATAAGATACCAGCCCCTGATCCGTGCTGTGTGTAGGAACCATCAAAGTATAACTTCCACATTATGGAGTTGGAAAGAGTGAATAGATTCTCATCTAGAAAGTTTGCTACCATAGGGTGTGTATCTTGCATGGGTTCTTTTGCTAGTTGATCTGCTAGAGCTTGTCCTTTGATTGCTTTACGATCCACATACTCAATGTCGAACTCACTAAGGATCATGACCCATTTAGCTAGTCTACCTATAAGAGCTACTTTTGCTAGTAGATACTTCAAGGGATCAATTTTAGCTATAAGAATTGTGTGTTGGTTCAACATGTAATGCCGCAACTTTTGGGAGGTGAACACTATTGCTAAACAAGATCTTTCCATTGGTGAATAATTGAGTTCATATCCCACCAAGGTTCTACTGATATAGTAAATTGCATGCTCTTTTCTTGTTTCATCATGTTGTGCTAGCAAGGCCCCTAGGGCCGAAGTTGTAGTTGAGATGTATAATATCAAAGGTTTATCAGCAACTGGTGGAACCAATACAAGAGGTGTAGCTAGATACTCTTTGAGCTGATCAAATGCTGCTTGACACTTATAATTCCATTGAAATGAGACATCCTTTCAGAGTAAGTGTTGAAATGGTTGACATTTATCTGCTAACTATGAGATGAAATGCCTGATGGATTGAAACCTTCCTTGGAGGCTCCTTAATGCTTTTAGGTTCTTTGGTGGAGGCATCTCTATTATAGACTTTACTTTTGCTGGATACTTCGATACCTCGACGAGAAATAATGTAACCCAATAGCTTCCCTGATGTTACACCGAAGACACACTTCTTTGGATTGAGGCGCACTTGATATTTCTCAAGCCTGTCAAAGATCTATCCTAGCACTTGTATGTGATCTACCCTAGAAGATTTAGCTAGTATTTCATCCACATAGTCCTCCATGATGTGATGAAAGAGGTCATGGAATATCATTGTCATTGCTCTCTGATAGGTTGCTCCTGCATTCTTTAGACCAAATGGCATGACACACCAACAATAGTTACCCCACGGACAAGTAAAGGTTGTTTTATGTTGATCTTCCTCTACTATCCTTATCTGATTGTAGCCAGAGAATCCGTTCGTGAAAGAAAGCATCTTGTGACCTATTGTCAAGTCAACTATAATGTCAATGTTTGGTAAAGGAAAGTCATCTTTGGGACATGCCTTATTAAGCCCTCTGAAATCATTACACACGCGGATGCGCCCATTGGGTTTAGATACAGGTACAATGTTGGAGACCCAATCTGAATAGTCAATAGGTCATATGAACTTTGCATCTAACAGCTTTTGTTTTTCAACTTTCACTAAGAGAGCTATTTGTGGGTGCATCTTCCTCAACTTTTGCTTGACTGGCTTGACTTTTGGATCAACTATGAGATAGTGAACAACTAGCTTAGGGTCTAACCCTGGCATATCAACATAGGTCCACACAAAGTTGATGGTTCTTTGTAAGAAGAATGTGTTAAGATTCCTATGCTCTATTTCTAATAATGATGCTGCTAGGAATGTGGTCTTTGGATTTTGCTCTGTGCCAAGGTTTATCTTTATAGAATCTTCCACTAGGAGAGCTGACTTCTCTTGATACTTAGATGGTAGAGGAAGGTCAAATCCTCCATCCTTAGGTGCCACAGTTGGGTTTTCACCTTTGGATACGTCCTTTGTTTTTACTATTTTGTGATCAGGAGGTGCCACAGTGTGGTTTTCACCTAGAGATCCTTCTTTATTTTTACTTTTGCGACTGGAGGATTTAGCATTCTCACCAAAATAAGCTATTGGCTCTAGTTCCATTACAAAACTTGCTTTATGATCACCAAGAGAGATACCTTCCTGAAGTCCCATGAACTCAGCTAGAGCTTCGTCATTCTAAAATACATCTATTACGGGGGACCCTTGTTGGTCCCAATCGATAAGTTCAGGGTAGACAAGTGTTATGTTCTGGGTGCTGGTGGTGGAGGTTAAGGATACGGAGGATAACATAAAGATGGAGGATTCTACGAATAGGTTGGTCATATGGAGGGAAGAGTCATTGATGATATCCTCATTAGACATCGAATCGGCAGGAAAAGCATCGGCTACCTCGTCGAGAATATACTCAATGTCCAAGGCGTGCGGTACCTTCTTACCAAATCCTAATCCCTTCCTGTCTAGCTTCTTTGTCACAACAATGGGTTCCATAGTTCCTTGATTCTGTTTCCCAAGGCCGCCTTTGCCTTTATAGCCCATGTTGTTTACTATTCTTAAGCCATTGCCGTATTGCTTGACTAATATTGTGATGGGTTCTTTCTCCTTATAGAGCCAAGAAGAAATATCCTCAATAGTTTCCTCTTCCAATAACCCTCCATGTTGGAATTGGGTTAGGAATGTTGGGGGAGGAATAGCTGCTTTTTTGGTTACTTTAGTAATGGGTGGTTAGCCATAAGATTTTGGAGATAAAGGCATCCGCCCTACACAACAAGATTTTGAGATAGCATAAGATCCAAAGCCTATATCCCAGATGCGAGCTGTGATTATAGGTAGAGGATTTGGGTTACTTGTAGAGGCTGGTGTCAGAGTTTCAGGATCAACATATAATGGGGATTCAAGGGCTTTTTCATTGTTAGGTACCTAGTTGCAATTCTTATATCTTCCTTGCAAGACATGACAAAATTCAAAAGGATTAGGGTTGCCTGGGATAGTAATCTCCGTACCATTGAATGGGAACTTCAGAGACTGATGGTACGTGGAGGGAACAGCTTTCATTGCATGGATCCATGGGCAGCCTAGGATAATGTTGTAAGGTAGTTCAATATCAAGGACTTGACACCTGGTTTCAAGCATGACAGGGCCCAGTTGTATAGGCAAGTGGATAACACCTTATGAGCAGCGTTCCACATCATCATACCCCTTGATTGTAATACTATGATCAAAGTTGACATGATCCTCAGAGTATCCTAATTGCTTAAGTAACTTTAAAGAACAGATGTTGAGGCCAGCACCATCTATGAGGATGCGTTTGATTTTGCGCTTATGGATGAGAACCTCAATATGAAGGGCATCATTGTGACACGGCTCATGGGATGGAAGATCTTTCTCTGATAAGACCACGTTGTAAGGCAAAGCAATGTTACCTACTATAGCTTGGAAATCTGTGACTGCTATGTTGTTGGGAACCGTAGACTCTTGGAGGGCTTTTTCTAGCACTACTCTATGTGCAGGTGATGACTGTAGAAGGTCCAAGATAGAGATTTGTGTGGGTGTTTTCCCTAGATGTTCCACAAGATTATAATCAAATTGAGCTAGAAGACTAGGTGTAGGACCACGAATGGTGACACGACCACGACGAGTTGTAACAGCACAATCCGTAGAGTTGCCTTTGATTGTGAGGGTAGACACTCAACTCTCTTCAAAATGACCTACAATGGAATTAAAGGAAGTGGAAGCATGATTGATACCTTTACCTCTATCCTGAGGAGGAGGTGGACCATGATGAGGGAATGGTTCCTTGTACATATCGAGATCTTTTTTGTGTGTTGAACTGGTGATTCATTCTCAAAAGTGATTTGGTTGCCCTCGATGAGATTTTGGATTAGGTGCTTGAGCTTCATGCATGATGCGGTTCGATGCCCTTTGCTCCTATGGAATTCAAAGTATTCATTTTCTCTATACCACGCAGTTTTGTAAACAGGTTCACCATATGGGGGAGCATCTGGTAAGGTGATGAGTCCTTTCTATAAGATCTATTGTAGGACCGACTCTATACGCACTCCCAAGGGAGTGAATTGCGGTGGGTAATCTTGTTGAGGTCGCTCCTGTTGTCATTATTGTTGATTTTGATATGGTTACCATTGTTGTTGCTATTGTTGAGGTGGAGCTTGACTCGGTTTGGATAGCTGCAACAGTGTTTGCAAAGTTTGGACATGTTTAGAACCAACCACCCTGTCGTTAACCACTTTTTTGTTTTTTTTCCAATATTTGGGTTTATCATTTGTCTGTTGATGAGGAGCATTGTCTTTTGTTTCTTTGAAGATTTTGACCACACCCTTAGCAATGAGGGCTTTTTCAATGTTGATTCCCTTGTATGTGATTTCGTCAAAGGTTGTAGCACTAAGAATTTGCAAATGGAAACCTAACTCTTGGTTGAGGTTTTGCACAAATATGCTAACAAGCTGTTTCTCTGGAATCTTGAAAGGGAATTTGCTAGCCATTTGTCTCCATCGTTGGAGGAAAGAAATGAAAGTTTCACCATTTTTCTATTTATTGTTGCATAGATCGGTCATGGAAATCTCATGCTCTGCGTTGTAAGAAAAATGGGTGGCAAATTTCTCTGCTAGCTCGTTGAAAGACTTGATACCCATGGGTAAGTGTGAGAACCATTCTATAGCTTGACCTCCAAGACTATGAGGAAAGAGACGCATAAGATATGTGTCGTTATGTGAGACCTCGAAGCAAGCAAGATAGAATTCCCTGAGATGGTCTTTTGGGTCACCTTTTCCTTTGTATTTATCGAACTTGGGAATAGTGAAAATTTGAGGAAAAGGGATCATTGGTAATGACCGATCAAAAGGATAAGGACACACTTCTTCTAAAAAGAAGGTCTTCTTGGTGTGGCCAAATGTAAGATCAGATAGCTATTGTTGCACTTCCGCAATTTTTAGCTCCATCACTATGGGAGGAGTTGGAAGCATCTCCTGTTGTCCAAGAAGTGGTTGTTGATGCCCATATGGAAGATTGTAGTGTAAGCCATGAACATTGGTGTTATAAGGGTCATAAGATTGGTTGGGGTCGTATGTGTTGTATGTTGGGTTGAGATTGGGTTGGAATTGGATACTTTGATGAGGAGGAGGTGGGGGTGGCGCTAGGTAAGAATGTTGGCTTTGTGATGGTTGGAGAAAAGATGATGCAGAGGCATCCACACTATAACCTTCGCATATAGCATGGATGTCTGCAGACCAACCTCATCATCATCATCTTCGCCATCATCATCATATTCCCTAAAACCACCAACAGCATCATCATATTTCGCGTTACACAGTCAGCATCATCATATTTCGGACGATCACAATCATCCTCCTGCCGACTACTGTTCACCTCCTCCGCCAGTCGCCTATCATCCTCATGATATTCAGCGGGCGCAAACATCCTCCGGTTGCACTGTTCATCGGGCTCCAAACACTATCGGCATCATCATGACCTTCAACACTCTCTTCGTCAGCAGGATATCAAATATCCGGTTGCTCAAATATCCTGGTGACGATCACCTTCAGCACCTTCCCTTCGATGCTCCGCTAGCCGGCGATACAAACAACAGCATCATGATCTGCTTTATCCGGTTCTCTCGAAACCTCCTGATGATGTTAACACACTTTCTGCCGATGCCGATACTTAACCACTTAACAACGGCAGGATAAACTCGCACAGGGGGATATCTCAATATCCTGATGATGATGACGTCATATCCTGATGACGATGACGTCACCCAATATCCTGATGACCTCTTCAACACTTAGTCAAAAAAAAACAAACTTTCACTTCCGCATCTACTTGCGATACGCGGGTGTTTGGCACTCCCGATAGATGATCCTGATGCCGATACGCTCCACCTCGGCTCTCCTGATGATGATCACCCCGACGCACTTGCACTTCATGCACTCGAAAGCATCATGCTCTCCTTCACTTATCCGGATGACGATGTCCAAACTGTCTGCAGGATATTTGCAGAAATATCCTGATGATGCCGTTTTCACGAACTTCTTCACTTAGCGAAATTTTACTTCGCCGATCCTCCAGGGATGACCCGATCCACAATCAGGGTGATCTTCCACACTCTGTCTTATCAGCTTGACCTAGCACATGCCCATGCTAGGGTCTTCAACATCTTTCAGCCGCGATCCTGCACACCTGCATGCAAACAGAAAACAACCTACAACCTACCCTACTGTACATTACCATTCCACCGATCAGACGGATCAACCGGTGGAATGGATCAGTGAATCCATGAAACCACCCAAACCAGCAGATCGATTATACAAAGGAGATCAAACAGAAAATGAAACAGGATCTTTATTGATTTCAAAGATGCAATACAATATATTGCTTCTCACACAGCACAAATGAACTCCTCTGCTTAATGCAACACTATACTGCCGATCGATGATCTACAATCAACCGATCTCATGCTTAAATAGATTATCCTATGAGTACTACTGACCCGACTCCAAGCGGCTGGGAACTCTCCAGGCGGCTGGGAGATCCAACCGATCATACATCATGACAGCTGTTATAACCAACTAACTAAAAATAGTAAAAGCCTGGTCAGCATGATCTTATCATGATCAGCGTGACCTTATTATATGCAATTGGTCTTAACAGACCTTCTTGGAAACACAAACAAGACCTAAACTACTAACTGCCTTATCAAGACCAGCTGTCAGGTAGGTGCTCCTGCACCAAAAGAATTAGGTGCAGGAAAGCTAAAGTGTGTTTGATTAGGTTGCATTGGTGGCACATAGCTTTGGAAAACTTGATGTTGGGAATGTTGAGGGTGGCTAGGCAATGTGTGAAAGAAATTTAGCGAGGATGAACGTAACGGAGGAGGGACATAGGTAGAAGTGATTTGCAATGGTTGAGGTTGATTGAGGATGAGAGTAGAAGAATTTTGTGGGGGGAGCTACATGACTCTAATTGGTTGAGAGACATGGAGGTTTGATGATATGGGAGGTGGTATGTGTTGAGACCCTTGTTGCATGGCTACATAGTTGTTCCTCAGATTGTAATTTGGTGGGAAACCTATTCATGATGGGGTAACCAAGATTCCACTTGCGATTGGTGTGGATACTTTAGGAGGTGGTTGCATATTCGATCGAGCTAAGTTGGCTTGCTTAGCTAGCTCTGCTTGACATTGGATAGTTTCTTGTTGATTTTTGTAGATCTCCATAGGAGTCAAAAGCGGTGAAGTGGTCCTCTTTCCTGTTGGGTTTTGAAAGAGGGGATTCTTATACTGCGAGCTTGGTTCTGACAAAGGTGTGGTCACTGTTGACATGGTTTGTACTACTTGTATGGTGTCTTGGTTGTTGTTAGGCTCGCTAAGCGTGGATAGATCAAAACATGTGGGTAATTTGGCTCCTTGCTCTGCTAGCAAGCGAAAGAAATGATCTTGGTTCTCACTAAGGGTTTTGTCAAAGGTGGCCATGGCTTGAGGATCTTGTATAAATTCATCAAGATCTTGCTCATCTTCTTGAGAGGATTGACTTATTTCAAAGTGTCGCTCTTCTTGAGATGGGGCTAGACCTGCAGTATAGCCTTGTGGGACAAAATCAGGAGGCAAGCCGGTGGTGTAATGAGGTGTATTTACCAAAGGAACTCCTTCCTCCTGAGATGGGATCGGATTGGCAATATAACCTTGTGGGACAAAATCTGGAGGCAAGCCGGTGGTATAGTGGGGTGTACTTACCAAAGAGGTTCTACCCTCTTGCGAATTGCTCAGTTGATCAAGGTGCGGCATGCTAGGAGAATTGGTAGATCTTTCCTCTGGTGTTCTAAGGGTAACCTTAGGAGTAATGTTGAGACAACTTGATTGTAGTGTGTGAGGAGGCAATTTACACTTCCTAGGGACAACTTGCTTGGACTTCATAGTTTGTTGGAGCCTAGTGGTTACCATGGAATACACTAGAACAAAAGGTAATGCTGAGATTCTGCTTGGTGTTTGAAAGAAAAGACAAACTCTGATGCACAATGTACTAGACCAAAGGCACTATACTATTTGACCAAGGGCGCAGGACTGTGCAACCAAAAGCGTGCTACTGTTATACCAAAGGTGATGGACTGAGCTACCAAAGGCGAGGTACTGCTATACCAAAGGCGAGCTATGGAGACCAAAAGTGAGCTACTGTACCACCAAGGGTGAGCTGCTGTAATACCAAAGGCACTGAAGTAGTGTCTAATAAAAAATTTTTTGTTTCTGATTGGATTTGGTTGTTTTGGCAAGAGAAAACACAACAAACACAGTTGATAACCAAAAAATAGGACTGACACAACAGATAGTGTATGTTTGAGGCTCACAAAAAGCCCAATGTTTCCACAGCTATGAGACAGTTGCAAAAAATAATCAAGCACTTTTTATCCCTAGAGACAAGGTTTCATTACAGTAGATCAGCTCACAGCTTAATACTCCGTCGATAAAAATATCATTCCATAAAGGTGTCAAATATTTAGTATCTTTGCGAGAGACGATAGGTAGGGATATCTCACCCTCCCCTTGGAAAGCTCAAGTAGGTCACAAGAGCTTTATGGCCAAGGGAATACTATCTCTTCTCAAGTGAGCCAATGGTGAGTGTCTTAAGGGCTTAAATCGATTCCCCTTGCATTGATGATTACCGCAATGTTCAGAGGTAGGTCGGGTAGTCACTAACTAAAATGGTTCTTAGTAACTTTGAGGGACCAACACCTTACGAGTAATGCGACAAGCTACTAAAAGCTTTAACCAATCCTACTAAGAGTATCAAACACTTCGCTCAATGTGAAAATCGTTTCCACAAAGAGCTAGTACACCTCTTTTCAGTTTGGCACCACAAGGTAAGGCTGACGTCGGTTAGGACTTGGCTTTCACCTTATCCCTTTTATATAGTGGTTCAAAAGAAAACTCCACTTAGGGTCGTCCCTTTTGGATGAAATGCAATCCAAAAGCAGGCCCTTCTAAAGGAAGTACTGAAAAGTAAGAGCAAGCACGTCAAACAAAGGTTTAATTGTGCCATTATAAGAAAAATAAGGTGCAACTAAATTAGGCACACACACGTTTGTAGTTATCAATTGTCCCTTATGAAATTGAAGTGTTTGACATTCATGTCCATTGTTCCTTAAAAAATTGAGGTGTTTTCGCATACATGTCCATTGTCCCTTAAGAAAGCAATATGTTCCTAAGACTTAGATTGCCAAAATGATTTGTTCAATTATCCCTTAAGAAGGCAATATGTGTCTAAGACTTAGTGCAATAGTTTGAGATTTCTTCAATTCTCGTCCTGCATGAACATGTTAGAGAAACCCATTTTCTCTGTGTGAGTGATAAGAAGCTGCAACAGTTTGATTAGTTCCACCAAAACTCAAAAGTTAGCAAGTGTTTGAGGTCATAGATTGAGAATAGGCCAATGAGTGGTCTTAAAAAATAAATCTCAGAAAATCCTTGAAAAAATATTATCACTGTGTAGAGGACAGAAAAATATCAACTTTCAAAAAAAACATCACCTGAATCCGAGTCCGTTTGTGAAAGTTATGAAGCTTGGAAAGTCAAAAAACTGTGACGAGACAAAGACAACAGTGAGAAAATTAATTTTCTGGAAAAACTGAGAATCTTGAGAAAAAATCAGTTTCAAAATGTGTATGAGGAAAAATTGATTTAATTTAAACTAACAAATCAAAAACCCAATAACATAAAGAGAACCGATCTAAATAAAAGCCATTAATAATAATCAATGAAACATGAAAGCTTTTATCGAGATTTGTATTGTTCCCTTTGGATTGAATGTGGATTGCTCAATATTGCTATGAAACCATAGTTGCAACAAGCAAGTGTAGTGCTCAAAGATCAATGTCAAAAGATTGTGAAGTTACTCAATCGATGTGATGTATGCTCAAAGCGCTGTTAAGTATGCCTGAGAATAAGATCGAAGAGAGAGAGGCTTAATGAAGGAGATGAGGGGGGTTTATATAGGTTTCAAGGAAGATCGATCAACGGTCCAGATAATTTAGAAGAATCAACGGAGGAGAATAGTTGAGGAACGTGCAACGAATAAGAAGCCAAGTGTCTTGCTTTCTTTTGCATGAGAGGAGTTATCAAGAATAGAAGAATGAGTTAAAGCAATTAACAGAATGTAATAATCAGTTAAGTGATTTAAAACAAGAAGAAGAGATTTGCATGAGAATTAGAAGATATTTTATTTTATTAAATATTAGAAATATTTAATTGTATGAGCAAGAAAGCTTGAGTTATTTTAGAGATAACTCAAATTTAGAAGAAGAAGTAATTTAAATAAATAATTGATTTATTTAAATTTAGAGAAGATATTGTGGAAGAAATAATTAAATAATTAGAATTATTTAATTTAGAAGATTTGAAAGAAAATTAAATAAATAAATTTATTTAATTGTTGTGCATGATTTTAAAAGAATGATTTTGATTTAATTAAATAATTTAAGAATTATTTAATTGTAGATAAGAGGGAATTTGTTGAATTAATTAAATAATTGGATTTATTTAATTAATGTGGATTTGATTTTTGGAAAGAGAATAATGATCTAATTAAATAATTAAAATTATTTAATGTTGGAAGAATAACAGAGGAATTTAATTTAATTAATTAAATAAAGGGAATTTATTCAATTAATGTTGAATTTTGTGATTTAGAAGAATTTGTTGAAATTAATTAAATAATTAGATTATTTAATTAATGTGTGAAATGCAGGTGATTTGAGAGATTACGAAAAGCAAGTGGTACAGTGACTTGGTCATTTTAGGGTGTCTACATAAAGTACGATCAATTTGAGATAAATTGATGACTCCAAGGCTCCATTGATCAGGTCATGATCGCCTAACGTTACTCAGAGGTTGATGTGACATGTTGTTTTCCATTTCAAGGGGTCTTACACTTGCTTGGGTGATCAATATGGTACTATATTCTATAAATTCACTCCATAGAGAGGTTAATTCTACTTTATTTCCAAAGATCACTGTGATATTTGTAAGTTTGATCAATTCTTTTGGTTATTGATAATCATGAACTTACACATTCTTCTACACTGCATATTTATTTAAATGATGTGTCTACAAGTAGATATTTATGTGTTCCTCATGGATATATATCTATATTTGCATGATATTTATAGATTTGACATGCTTTCCTTCAAAATATGCTCTATATTTCCAATTGTTAATGGGATATCTACATATTTCACATTTATTTGCTCTTGATTGTGTGTTTTTTGCAATTATGGAGATGATCTATAATGAAATTCAAAGAAATTTAAAAGAATACTTCTAATTTTAGTGAACCTTTAGTTATTGAATCACATACACATAAGATACAGTCATGGAGAGAAGAAATCAAACCATAATTCACTAGGTTGTTCCACAGCAAGGTATGGTTGATGCTAACTTCAAAGGAACAAAGAATGAAAACAATACATGCAAGCTAAAAAGCACTCCAAGGGATGCAGCTAATCAATGCATATATCTAGATTCCACTCACAGATTACTCAGGATTTACAATGATTTGTAATCAAAATAGCTTCTCTTTCATTAAGTATGCAAAACATGTATATTCACAAGAACTTTGAAATAAGTCTTGAATTCTTTAACAATTAGATTTCAATTAAGTTTTGAATGATTAAAAGATTGCACCCCTACACCTTTTATAGAATAAGGGGAGGAGGTAGTTACAATTGACCAATAGTCAAGATTTATCAATTTAGATCAACTACTGACAATCCTCTATGACTTAGTCAACTATTCACTCATGGCACAAGTTTCCAGTTGGCAACCATCTATATGACTTGCTATTTATAAGTATCCCATGCATATGTTCACTTAGTGATGTATCTATACTTATTCTTCATGTCTTTCTTCTTCACTTTCTTCTTGCTCATTGTTCTCTTCATCTTCATCACTTTCATTATCACTATCACTCTGATAAACATTCTCTTTCATGTGGACCTTTACTGTTGTCCTGATAGATTCATATGCTTGCACTATTTTATGAACCTCTCCCCCATCTTAGATTTTAGCTTTTACTATTGCATGTTTATGAGATTGGAACTTAGCCTTGAGAGCTTCCATTTTCCCTTTCCTGCTATTCAATGTCTCATTGTATGTCTCCACTTTAACCTTTATTCTCATGATTTTATTCATTACTTCCTCTATCAAGTGGGTGAGGGGGTCATCTGCTACTGACTTGAAATTATCATGCATAGCCTTAAGAGAAAAATCTACATCTTGATTCTCAATTTTACCTTCTATCTTCCCTTCCAAAGCTTCCAAGGTTTCTGCCTCATATGCCATCATGCTATGTAGCTTGACACGAATATCCCTGAGCTTGTCACTATACTTCTTCAATACATCACACTCAAACCTGATGTCTTCATACCATATACCTATTAGTAGGCTAGTATTATTATCTAAAACCTTATTGCTTATCAGAATTTGTGAATCAATTCTTTTCATCTCACTTAGAGCACTGAGGTCCTTTTCCAATTGGAATGACCTTCTTCCTATGTCATTCTGCATTTTATCCACCTTCCTCTTTAGATTACTTAGAGAATTCCACCTCTGCAGAGAGGTCCTTAATACATCCTTAGCCCTAGTGAGTGCTGGAAACATCCATTTTTCCATCACCAATGCTTCATGTTTCATCAGGTCTAATTTGGTGACCTCTTCTTGTGATATGATAGTCAATGGGACTACATGATCAGCTAGTGCATGATCAGGGTTAATTGACCCTTTTATGAAAGAATACAATTGAGTAATGTGCTCCTTATGTACTTTATTTTTCTCCTTTTCCTTCTTCACCCTTTGGGTTAAAGAATCAATAATATCCTTCCCCTCTTGACCTTCTTGGTCTTCGTTTGCAAAACCCAGATCAACATTTGTGATCTAAAATTCCTCCAGGTTTATTTTACCCTTTTCCTTTTCAACTATGGGAAGGGCTATCTGTGCAGTCTTGCTACCTGTAGTAGGATCTCTCTTTATAGCAGATGTCAACCTAGCCTTCCTTCTTGGTTTCATCATGCTTTCAGCAAAATGGTAGACATCAAAATATTGGACCTCTGACACCTGTTCTATATGTATTTCCTTTCTAAGCCAGTGAGGTATATCACCTCCAGATTCTTGGTGGCCCTTGTTTATATCATGAGTATCCAACTCTCTAGTAGTATCTTTTATCCTTGGTGGAGAAGATACCTTCCTCATTTCTTCCTCATGTAGTTCATCATGAGGGGGATCTTGTTGGAGTTCTTCCTACTAAGGGGCTACCTTTTGCAAAGGAGGATCATGTGGAATATCCACATCCTGATCCTATACTTCATCTTGTGATCCCTCCTTTGGAATTTCATCTTCTTTCTTATCTTTCTCACCCTGTGGTACATTGACCTCTTGAAAGGCCTGTGTATTTTACCTTTGGGGATCACCCTTGGTCATATCCTTTGTCTCTTTATTAATATCCTGATCATGGTTCATTTCCTGTCCTCCACTCGTAGGTGAATTGACATTTTGTGGCTTGGGGTGCTCCTGACTTGATTTATTTTGAGGCAAAGATGAACCTCCCTGGGCCTGAGCAACACCAACATCTGATATGCCCTGATCACCCATGCTCTTCTATTAAAACTCTAATATTTTTGGTTCTATGGGTGTCTCATGTTGTTGATGATCTTGATTAAGAGAAGCACTATCCTTCTCTATAGGCTCTGCCACTTAGCCCTTTTAGGGTCCTTGGGTGCACCATCATCTTTGTTTGGGCTTATATCACACCTATATGCTAAGTCTATGGCTGTAGGGCTAGTAACCTGATCAACCAACTTGTCTAGTCCTATCTGTTGAACCACCTTTTTAGGACTATCCTTTTTTGTTTCTTCTAATAGTTTTTCTTCTTCCAACACCCTCATCTAGGCTAATCGAGTCTCATGAGGAGTCATTCTGGTGTTTGCAACTAGAGTTTCCATATGTTGAGTAGTCAGCTCTTGGACTACCTCATCACCTGATAAATCCACTATATTATCTAAGGAGAGAGAAAGCTCCCTACTTGTCCCGAGCATTTCTCTTGTTTGCTCTTCTGCTTTCTCAGTTTTAAATTTAATTATTGTGGGAAGAGGAACATCATGCTGCAGCTCCTTCCTAAAAACTTCACCACCTTCTCCTCTCAACATGATAGGGTCAGCATGGACATCTTCCCTCATGGCTGTTCTCTATTTCTTAGGTGGAGACATCAGTGGTATCCCCTTCCTCTTCTTTCTTTCTATCAACAATTCATCATATTTGGGTTCTTTATTTAATTGCTCCACCTCTAAGGGGTTTCCCTCTTCCAATTCATGTTGCAGGATCTGCCCTTCCACCTGCATATCTGTAATCTCAACAGTAAGCTTCAAAATTCTCTTAGTTTTTGGTTTTTCTGGTGGAGGCTATGTCACTGATGTGGAGGCACCTACAGCCTTAGTGGCGACCCTTTCTATAATCAACCCCTTTGTTCATTCTTACTTTCCTTACTTTTAGGGGGTATCTTCTTTTGCTTTTTTGTGTGTAATCTCTCCCCATTGGATTTTCTCTTTTCTATGAGGAAATGATCATATTCCTCATCAGATAGATCTTGTCTCTTCTTCTTAGTATCAATAGTAAGGGAAACACCCCTTTTCTTTAGTTTGGCTATTTCTACGTCTACCCAAGCTTAGGTTAGTTGGATCACCCCATTCATCATCTAATCTAGGGATATATCTTCTTGTTGTGTGAGATCAGGGGCTGATATGGTGTCATTATACACCTTTTTGTCCTCATACCCATTGGACATTATTTTCCCATCATCTTTATGTAGTTGTGCTGGCACTGGGATATAGTCAAAGGTCTTGACTTGATTTAGGGTGAGCCTTTGATACTTCCTTCTTCTCACCTTAGCCTCATCATCACAATTGGTCTAAAAGTCCTCTAGATGCTTCTAATGTATCTGTTTCCCCAATACTTTCTGCATCCTTCCATAAGGATCGTATGATCTAGCCAGAGAAAATGGTTGTAAATACATTAGTTTCAATCCTTTGATAGCATGCTTTATGCTCCCTGAATCTAGGCACATGTACCAGCCCATAGATATTGGAAACAAAATTGGAGGTATCTTCTTTTGCGCCTTATAAGCCTCAACTATGGTGAAAGTTTGTCTAACAAATTCCATCAAGACAACCCAATTGGTAGGGTATCTTGGAAACATAAGAGGCTGACTCTCAAACCCCTCAATCCTAATATATGAAAATGTAGAAAATTGGATGAACTATGCTCCATGTTTATAAACAACCTCTTGAGCTTCCATGCTCAGCCTTTTAGTTCTATCTTCCTCCATAGTTCTAACCAGATGCATGGAGAATGCATCGTTTACGAGTTTATAGTCTTAGAGGTATACCTTTCTTTGCAATTGGGGATAATGATCCCGTATGTGTACATCGTCAACATCACCACTAGCCTTGTCCACTATTTTGAGAGCATCAAATGTTCCTCTATATGCATAAAAGTACACCACATATGAAGTCATGTATAACAAACATGTTTGTCCTCCCAGGCTCCTCATTCCCTCATCTAATGAGTCACTGATGATTTTGGCCCATAGGGGTTTGTTGTCTACATATAAGATCATTTGGATGATCCCAAACATCTAGTTTTCAAAATTTCCAACATGAGGCTTGCCTATCACCTTGCTCAGTAGGGCAATCATATATTGGTACTCATCATCAAAGTCAAACTTGTACAAGTGTACTGGTAGCCTGGTTGAGGTAGTATAAGTGCTCCTCTTTGATCTCCATTGGTACATCTTCTTCCTTGCATTCTTCTTGTTATTGTTATATTTTGTTTCTAGTTTACGCACGTCCACATTCACCACCTTATTCCCTACCAGCAAATTGAAAGTGGCAGTGATGCCCTTGACTGAAAAGTTAGTGTATATGCTTCCATGCTCCTCTACCCACTTAGTTTCTAGATTTGAATTTCTCACACATTCCACTACGAATTCTAGAGCATCCATAGCATAGGGAAAACCAACTACATGCCACAAACCTGAGATAAACACCCTATCCTGAATAGGATTATCCTTATCATTATCTAACCTTGTCGACCATATAGCCAGGTCTATATCTCCTTGATGGGTGTCACCAATGACCCCATATTTGAATTGTACCCCCTATGGTTGCACAAACATGGGCTTGAGGAACTCAGCCTCAGACCTATTTCTCCTTCCTACAATAGACATGATATATTTTACCCTATGATATGCTCACGTATTTTCCTAAACATTATCATGTACTTCTATCATATCATGTATGTTTTGTATATTATCCTTCATTTATCCTTTCTACACATTATCACAAGAGTTTACCCTAGTAAAGACAAATACCCTACCTGGAATTACAAAAAACAACAATGGAAGGGTTTATAGTTACTTACCTGATAATGTGATGAAGGGGGTAAATCATAAAACACACAATAACAAATATTGAACACAACAAATAGAACTTTCTTTTATTGAATTGGTTAACTCTTTACATTATAGAAGCTCAATTACAATCAGAGGATGAATCCTCTATTGGCTGCAACACATTACAGCTTTCCCAACCTCAAGACTCTAGAATCTTCAGCCTTATGTAACCCCAAATCAGCTAGGGTTTCTATTTTCCCACCTATTCTTGACTCTACACTGACCCCCCTTAACTCTACCACTGCCCAGGGTTCCCAAAATAGTCATAAATAGCAATTTTTGGCGGCCTCTAGCTAAATTTCAAAATTTGCAACTCCCTCCAAAAGTAGGTCAACTTCCGGGAAGCATAACTTTTGATCTGGGTGTCTGATTGACGAACTGTTTTAAGCGCCGGAAAGCTCGCGATGTGAACTATCATTCCCAAAATCTGTAAATGGATTTCCATCAACTTTTTGGGATTTTATGGGAAGTTTTAGTGCCTCATATCTCATTCTAAAAATTTTCAGGGGCTTTTCGAAAAACAAAAACTTTAATATCTTTCAGCTCACAAATGATCTTTGCCTGATTCCTTCTCCAAAGGTCTTATATTTCTATTATGTAACTTTCTGGAAGTTTTTGCTTCATTACATGCCCAAATGCAAACTTTCTAAAAATAGCAAGTACACTTTCCAAAATAGGCAGGTCGCTATTTTTAGCAGTTTTGGAAAAACTGAAAGTCCTACATTATTATTCTAGATATTATGGAACCAGAAACACTAATTATGGAAAGAAATGAAAACAACTACAATGATTTTGAATTAACTTCTTTTTGGGTGATGCAAGACTACCCTTACACCACTAGATGCTCCTGCATCAGACACCCAGGGTAATTTGAGAAGTGACCCTGTCACGTCTCAGATATTTGTGTGAGGAAAACCCAAATGGTCAACCTGCCTTAGACAACCAAGAAGAATCTTCAATAGGCCTTCCTTTCTATTTTACCAAATATTCTTCATATTGCTTGTTCCGAGTACTTCTTCCCACACGGCTATCCAAGATCTCTTCTATCTCCTCCATTGAAGTAGATGCCGAAATACTCCACTATACTTCTGTTGGTCCATCCTCTATTCCACCTTCATGATATTCTGATAAATCAGCAATGTTGAAAATAGGAGAAATATTGATCCCACTTGGCAGCTCTACCTCATATGCATTTCCTGAATCATGGTTCTTCAGGATTCTGCATGGTCCAAATTTCTTCATTTTTAACTTATTGTATGTTCCAATTGGGAACCTTTCTTTTCTCAAGTGAACCATGACTTCATCTCCTACCTGGAATTCCTTATATCTTCTCTTCTGATCTACCTTAGCCTTGTATTGAATATTCATTTTATTAATGTGCTTTCTCACCTCTTCATGCAAATTCTTCAGGTGTTCTACAAAGTCTTTAGCTTTAGCACTTGTCTTTTCTCCGTTGTCCAGCTTCCTTAGCTTAGAAGCATTTCTTGGGCTATTTCCATATATAATCTAGAATGGTGATTTACTAGTACTCCTATTGATAGAATTGTTGTAAGAAAATTATGCTTGTCGTAAAATCAAATCCCATCCCTTGGGCTTATCTCCTACTAAGCATCGTAACAAGTTACCCAAACTCATATTCACCACTTTAGTTTGTCCATCAGTTTGTGGATGGTGTGCAGAACTAAACTTCAAATCTATCTTCAACTTCTTCCACAATGTCCTCCAGAAATAACCAACAAACTTGGTATCTTGATCTAAAACTATGCTCTTTGGTAGACCATGTAGTCTCACCACTTCCCTGAAAAATAACTCTGCAATATGAACAGCATCATTAGTCTTCTTACAAGGAATAAAATGTGCCATCTTTGAGAATTTGTCCACCACCACAAAAATAGGATCATGCCCTCTCTGTGTCCTTGGTAAACCAAGAACAAAATCCATACTAATATCATCCCATGGCTTCTCTGGTATAGGTAATGGTTGATACAACCCTATATTTTGACTTGTTCCTTTTGCCATCTAACATACTCTGCAACTCTGGACAAACTTCCTCACATCCTGCTGCAACTATGGCCAATAATAATTTTTACCAACAATAGAAATGGTCCTATCTCGACCAAAGTGTCCAACCAGTCCTCCACTATGCTTCTCTTTAATCAGGTTCTCTCTCATGGAACTCCTCGGAATGCACAACTGGCTTCCTCTAAACAACATGCCGTCTTGGATTATGAAATCCAACCATTTTGTCCTATCCAAAGTAACAGGCTCCAGACAAGCTTTCCAAGCCTCTGCAAAATTTGGATCTTCAGGATACAAACCTTTGAGCTCATCAAACCCAACAACCTCTATCTTCATTTCTGTCAACAAATTTTGCCTTATGCTCAAGGCATCTGCAACTCTGTTGGACTTCCCACTCCTGTGCTTCAAAACAAAGGTATAACTCTGCAAAAACTCAACCCATTTTAAGTGCCTTTGGTTCAACTTCCCTTGACTATTAATATACTGCAAAGCCTGATGATCAGTATATAAAACAAACTCTTTTGGTAACAAATAATGTCTCCATTTCTTTAAAGCCTGAACTATTGCATAAAATTCCTGATCATAAACAGAGTACTTTTTCTTGGCATCATTAAGCTTCTCACTAAAATAGGCAATGGGCTTACCTTCTTGGCTCAAAACGGCTCCTATACCACTACCACTAGCATCACAATCTACCTGAAATACCTTATTAAAATCTGGAAGTGCCAAAACAGGTTGTTCTACAACTTTTTGCTTCAATGTATCAAAGCTCTTGTCGGCTCCTTTAGTCCATCTAAACTCTTTTCTATCCCCTCTCATTGTTTCAGTTAGGGGTGCACAAATGCTACTGAAATTCTTGATAAACTTTCTGTAAAAACTTGCCAAACCATGAAAAGATCTTACCTCCGTTGCACTCCTTGGCATAGGCTAGTCCATGATAGCCCTTACTTTTTCTGGGTCCATCTTAAGACTTTCCTCTGAGACAACAAATCCCAGGTATACCAACTCCTTCTTTGCAAAACTGCATTTCTTCAGATTAATCATCAACTTCTCCTCCCTCAACTTCTCTAGAACTCTTTTGATATGCATCAAATGCTCATCCCAAGTCTTACTGAAAATCAAAATATTATCCAAATACACAATAACAAAACTTCCCAAAAATTCTTTTAGTACCTCATTCATGAGCCACATGAATGTGCTCGGTGCATTGGTTAGCCCAAATGGCATGACTAACCACTCATACAAACCTTCCTTTGTCTTGAAGGCTGTCTTCCATTCATCCCCTTCTCTAATATGGATTTGGTGATACCCACTCTTCAGGTCAATTTTCATGAAGTACTTGGCTCCACTCAAACAATCCATGATGTCATCCATTCTTGGCAATGGAAATCTATAATTGATTGTTATCTTATTGATGGCTTGAGAGTCTGTACACATCCTCCATTCTCCATCTTTCTTTGGTGCTAGTACTACAGGTACCGCACATGGACTTAGGCTCTCCCTTATCAGTCCCTTCCTCAATAACTCCTGAACTTGTCTATTCAGCTCTTCATTCTCTGCAGGGGTCATTCTGTGGGCTGCCTTGTTTGGCAAACTGGCTCCTAGTATCAAATCAATTTGATGACTTATCTTCCTTACTGGTGGTAAACCTTCTGGTACATTATCAGAGATAATGTCCTGGAACTCTTCCAACATAGCTGAAACTTCTGCTGGTACATCTTCACATTTCTCTTGACTAATCTTAGGAATCAATGCAAAGCAATGATGTCATGCTTCATACCCTCCAAAAATTTCCTACCATCTACCAAACAAATTCTGGCTGTACTACATACCTTTTCTTCCACCTCCTTCAAGGGCTTCAACTTATGATGAACTCCATCCTTTGTTAGGGAATATGTGTTTGTACGGCCATCATGGACAACGCTCCTATCATACTACCATGGCCTCCCCAATAACGTATGACATGCATCCATCAGTATGATGTCACACAACACCTCATCATGGTATTCACCAATCTTGAACTTCACTAAACATTGTTCATTGACCAAAGCTCTATGGTCCTTCTACAACCATGCAATCCGGTATGGATGCGGATGCTTTCTTCTTGTCAACCATCTCCTCTGAAACAAGATTATCAATGCTTCCACTGTCAATAATAATATCACAACACTTACCTTCACATTTGCACCTTGTGCGGAATAAACTCTTCCTCTAATTGGGTTCTTTCTCCTCATTCAACAAAGTTCTTCTGACAACTAGGGTTTCTCCCCTTTCTGCATCTTTAGAGTGCTCAGACCGTGCATCTTCATCCACATGTGCAACTCATGCATTACCTTCAGGTCTTCTATTCATCCTTCCTTGATGTTACGAACACACATATGCTCGATGCCCTTCTTCTCCACATTGGAAACAGGTTCCTCTGAAACCTCCTCTTCCGGGTCCTTGCCCAGGTCTACCTCTTCCTCTTCCTCTTTGTTCACCATTGTTCTGGTCACGAGGGCGGTACATATTATCACCTCTCTAATTTTGACGGGTGCCAGCTTCTTCACTTTTCTTTGCATCTTCATTTTGGCCCCCATAGGGTCTTCCACCAGTCCTTCCACCTTGACCTCTTCCCCTTTACTTGCTATCAAATCTTTTATTTAGCTTCTCTTCCACCTTCAGGGAAAACTGGTACACATCTTCTATGGTGGTCATTCTGACCAGGCTCAACTCCTCTTTGGTGCAGAGGTAAAACGCAACGGGAGCTTACAACTGGGAAGGAAGAGTCATTAACATAATCGGCATGTTAAAATCCTATCGGCTTCTCATCATCATCATATTTCGGACGAGAATGAAATATCCTCCTGCGGACTACTGTTCACTTCCTTATCACCTTTCGCCTTTCGCCTATCAGCATCATCATGATATTTGGCAAGCGCAAACATCCTCCTAATGTTCACTATTCACTTAGCGCCAAACTCTATCTTCAACATCCTGATGTTCAACATCACCTTCATCAGCAGGATATAAAATATCCGGTTGGCCCAAATATCCTGATGACGACAACTTCAAGCACCTTGCCTTCGATGCTTACGTCACCCCGATATCCGCCTACTCAACCAACAGCATCATGATATGACTTATCTAGTCATATTGAAACATCCTGATGATGTTAAGCCAACTTTTTGCCGATGACTTATGCCGATGCCTAAACACTTAGCGACAGCAGGATAAACTTGCATAGGGTGATATTCGTAATATCCTGATGACGATGACGTCACATCCTGATGACGATGACGTCACACAATATCTTGATGACTTCTTCAATACTTAGCCAAAAAAATGAACTTTCACTTCCGCATACGATAGCGATATGCGGATGATGGGCACACTCGAAAGATGATCCTGACGATGATATATACACTGAGTATATATCCAACCTATATCATCCTGATGCACTTGAAACATGCAATCTTCGCCAACTTCATAACCCGATCCGGATAGCGATACACTCGCAGATGATGATGCGATTCGCTCGACTGGAAAAGCACATACAGACTCCTGTATATCCGTCAGCTGCATGCAAACTCACAGAACCGCACAATTTCACAAAGGAAACATGATGATCAGGCCAGATCACCTTCAGATCAAAACTTAACAATTTATCTTCCTGAACCTAGCACATGAGGATGCTAGGTTGATTCACAGCATGCTACCAATTGATCTCTTGAAAAATGAAATGCATAAAACTAAAATGCAAACTAAACTATCATACATGACCATTCCACCGATTCACAGAATCAACCGGTGGAAGGGTTGAAAGAATCCATTCACTTGTAATCAGAACGGAAATCAAAATAGAAACAACTGATAAACCAGATAATGCAATTGATGAGATCTTATTCAAATGAAATTCAAATGTCCTGTTTCTGCAATACTGTCAAACAACAGTGCTTCTCAATATCTGGACTGTTCTCCTGAATCTCAACTCAATCACTAACACAACACCATAACATAACACAACTAATATCAACATCTAACATGCTAAACCCTAATAGATCGAAGGTATATATAGCAATATCCTGCGAGTACTACCAACTCGATTCCCAGTGGCTGGGAGAAGGACAGCTCAGACTACCTGATCACGATCTCTAACTGCCTACACACTCTCCTAGACTGATCTAATACATATGCATTGGTCCAATGGACCTTATTACATCATGAAGTCAAACATACTAAAAATAGACTAATGTCCAGACATGCGGACTATATCCTATCTTGTAGGGGTGCTCCTGCACCATACTCCCCAGAAGAAGAAATCTCAAGTCCACTTGAGATGAGAGTATGAAGATCTGCACCATGTTTCTGTAGCTGCTCTTCAGTCATCCAGACTGCTTTAGAAGTAGGTTTTCCCTTCCAAGAGACTAGATACTCCAAGTATTGTTTGTTCCGGGTCTGTTTGACCACTCTGGTGTCCAAAACCTTCTGCAATTGTGGAGGATCATGCTTAGGAATGTCATCATCAACTGTATCCTGTAGGAGATCCTGATCTGCACCTGGATGAGACTTGTATGGAGTTAAATCACATACATTGAATATAGGAGACAAACCAAGATCAGGTGGGAGTTGGATCTCATAATCATTCTGTCCATGCTTGTGCAGGATCTGACATGGTCCAACTTTTCTCTGCATGAGTTTAGTGTACTTTCCCTTAGGCAGTCTGTCTTTCTTCAAATGAACCCATACCAAATCTCCAACATCAAACTGAACATCCTTCTTCTTCTTATCAGCATATTCCTTATACTTCAAGGTTGTGTGCTGCAGTTGGGTCTTGACTTGATCATGAACCTCTTTTATGGCTTCTGCAAAAGCTTCACCTTCAGCACTAACAGGGTCTACTGTAGGTAGATCTCTCAGTTCCAAAATTCCTCTGGGATGCATACCATAAACTATCTGAAAAGGTGATTTCCCTGTGCTCCTATTGACAGTATCATTATAGGAAAATTCAGCTTGAGATAGAACATTATCCCACTTTTCTCCATGTTGTTTTGTCAAACACCTAAGCAAATTCCCTAAGGAACGGTTCACCACTTCAGTCTGTCCATCTGTTTGAGGATGATATGCAGAGGAAAAAAGACAAATTTGTCCCAAGTTTCCTCCAAAGAGTTCTCCAGAAGTGACCAATAAACTTCACATCTCTATCTGAGACTATACTCAATGGCAATCCATGGATTATGACAATCTCCCTGAAAAATAAATCTGCAATGTATGAAGCATCAGTAGTGGTTTTACATGGCAAGAAATGTGCCATTTTGCTGAATCTATCCACTACAACAAAAACACTGTCAAATCCTTTCCTTGTCCTTGGTAAACCCAAGACAAAATCCATACTTATGCTTTCCCATGGTCTGGAAGGAATGGGTAAAGGCTGATATAAACCTGCATTAGTTGACCTGCCTTTAGCTTTCTGACATATCACACATGTCTCTACAAATTTTCTGACATCTGATTGTAACTTAGGCCAAAAGTAATGTCTTCTGACCAGATCAAGAGTCTTATCTAGACCAAAATGACCTGCCATAGCTCCACAATGTTTCTCCTTGATGATATTTAACCTCATAGAACACCTTGGAATACATAACTGTCCACCTTTGAACAACAATCCATCCTGAATCAAAAATTCAGAGAATTCAGCATGATATTTCTCCCCAAAAGAAGTACATACATGATATATCTCTCCAAAATCTTCATCAGACTCATACATGGTCTTTAGTGAATCAATGCCAACACTTTCTAACTGAATCTGGTTGACTGTTAGAATTCTCCTGCTCAAAGCATCTGCAACTTTATTTTTGACTCCTTTCTTATGCTTTAATGTAAAAGTGAAAGATTGTAAGGTTTCTACCCATTTCATGTGCCTGTGGTTCAGCTTTTCCTGGCTGTTTATGAAACTCAGAGCCTGGTTATCTGTGAATACTATGAATTCCTTTGGCATCAAGTAATGCCTCCATTTCTTAAGTGACTGGACTAAAGCATACATTTCCAAGTCATATGAGGAATACCTCTTCTTAGCTTCATTGAGCTTCTCACTGAAAAATGCAATAGGTCTACCTTCTTGGCTGAGTACTGCCCCAATGGCCATGTGACTGGCATCACATTCTACCTGAAAGATTTTGTTAAAATCTGGAAGTGCAAGGACTGGCTGCTGTGCCACCTTCTTCTTCAATGTTTCAAAAGAGTCATCTGCTCCTTGAGTCCAAACAAATCTGTACTTCTATCCTCCTTTGATGGTATCCAGCATGGGTGCACAAATATGACTAAACCCTCTTATAAACTTCCTGTAGAAGGTTGCTAACCCATGGAAACTTCTGACATCATTCATAGTCTGTGGAGTTGGCCAAGACAATATGGCACTTACCTTCTCCTGATCCATCTGTAACTTTCCTTGAGAAATGACAAAACCCAAATATGTGATCTCCTCTTGCATGAACAAACACTTGTCTAAATTTATCATCAGCTGCTCTTCATGTAACCTCTTAAGAACCAAATCTATATGCCTGAAATGTTCTTCTTTTGTGTTGCTGAAAATTAGAATGTCATCTAGATATACTATGACAAACTTACCAATGAACTCTTTCAAGACCTCATTCATCAACCTCATAAAAGTACTAGGTGCATTAGATAAACCAAAAGGCATAACCTTCCACTCATATAACCCTTCATTAGTTTTGAATGCTGTTTTCCATTCATCTCCTGGTCTAATCCTGATCTGATGATATCCACTCTTCAAATCTATTTTTGTAAAATACTTAGCACCTCCCAAACAGTCAAGTAAATCCTCTATCCTAGGGATTGGAAACCTATACCTGATTGTGATCTTGTTAATAGCTCTGGAATCTGTGCAAAGCCTCCAAGTACCTTCCTTCTTTGGTGCTAGTACAGCTGGTACTGCACATGGACTTAGACTTTTCCCAATCAGACTTGAATCCAATAATTCTTCAATCTGTCTGGCTACTTCTGCATTCTGTTCTGGCGTTAGCTTATAGGCTGCTTTGTTTGGAAGTGTTGACCCTGGAATTAAGTCTATGCAGTGACTGATATCCCTCACAGGTGGTAGGGATCTTGGAATTCCCTCTGAGATAATACCTTTGTACTTATCCAATAGCTCTTGGATAGCTGGGTCTATGAACCTTTGCTTCTTCTCTTCCTTGACTTCTTGCTGCTGTTCTTTATTCACACTCATACATGGGATTAGGGCATATGCAACTGCACCTTCTGCTGCTACTTCTTTCATGAACTGTTTACCTTCCATCAGCATGACCTTCACCTCTTTTCCTTTAGATTTCTCCTCTTTCTCTGTCAATGGGAATAACTGTATATCCTTTCCATCTTTAGTGATTTTATAGGTGTTTCTAACACCATCATGCTGTGCCTTCAAATCATACTGCCATGGTCTGCCAAATAAAAGATTGCAAGCATCCATCTTGGTAATATCAAACAACAACTTATCCTTATATGCACCAATCTAAAATTCTACCCAAGCCTGCTCTTCTACAGTTGTCTGCTGACCTTGGGTAAGCCATGAGACTTTATATGGGGATGGGTGAGGCAATCTCCTAAGCTTAAGCTTTGTCACCATGTGTTCAGACACAAAATTTTTAGTAGAACCAGAATCAATCAAAACTTTACATGCCTTACCTCCTGCTTTGCAAATAGTCCTGAAAAGAGACTTTCTTTGAGGGGATTCTTTGTCAGGTACCTTCATGGTAGTCACTGTTCTTCTCATCATTAGAGACTCTCCACTTTCTGGGTATCCATAATTATCAGGAGCATTCACACTCTGAAAAGTATTAGAGCCTGTCATACTTTGATTATCAGGTTCTTGGATCAGATTTGTTCTCCTTTCTCCTGTTGAGCTTGTGGCCTTTTCTGGACATCTGTTGGCTATATGGCCTTCTTTGTTACAGTTATAACATCTGATGGATCCTCTGCCCTGGGATCTTCCTCTGAAAGGTCTTCTACCTCTGAAATTTCCTTGCTGACTACAATTTTCCCTCTGGTTCTGACTATTGTTTCCCTTACTGTTGTCATGACTAGATTCTCCCTGATATCCCTGTCCATGTCCTCTGCCTCTAAAAGGACCTCTTCCACCTCTTTGTTGTCTTCCTCTTCCTCTATTGTGTTGTTCTTGTTTTCTCTTTAACTTCTCTTCCACTTTCAATGCCAACTGAAAGCATTTCTAACTGTATCTGGATTATGCAGACTTAAATCTTCCTGAATATTGAACCTCAATCTATTAAGGTATCTGGCTACCTTTTCTTCTTCACTTTCCTTCACCTTTGTCTTCATACAAAGTTTCATGAATTCCTCTGTATATGAGCTAACATCTAGCTCCTTCTGCTTCAGGTTCTACTTTCGCTTGTGTAATTGGATACTGTAATCCAATGGGACATAAGCTTCCTTTACTAATGCCATCATCTTCTTCCATGTAGCGACTCTACGCTTTCCTTCCTATACTCTATCATCCTGGATGAAATTCCACCATGTCAAGGCAGCTTCTTTCATTTTTGACTGGGCTATTTTCACCCTCTGTTGTTCTGGTATCTCCTCTGTTACAAAGAAATTGTTCAAGGAGTCTATCCACTTCATCACTGAATCAGGGTCCATCTTTCCTGTAAACACTGGCAAATCCAGTTTCACATCCATGGTTCTCCTCTCCATGGCCTTGAGGGCGTTCAACAGTGGTCTCTGGTCTGCAGGAACGACCTCCTCGCTCCAATTAGGGATCTCTTCTTCTTCCCTATCTTCTTCTCTACCAGAACCTACTCTGCTCCTCAACTTCGCTAACTCATCTTTCAATTCCTGATTCTGAGCCTTCATGGCCTTGCTTTCTGCAATCTGTTTCTTCACCAGAACTGCCAACTCAGCGTTGGTCATCCTTGCCGGAACCTCCGATGTTCCTTCGTCACCTGACATCCTGCTATATCCTTATCTCTTCCAGAAGATCCTTCCTTTGCTCTGATACCACTATGGTGCAGAGGTAAAACGCAACGGGAGCTTACAACTGGGAAGGAGGAGTCATTAACACAATCGGCATGTTAAAATCCTATCGGCTTCTCATCATCATCATATTTCAGACGAGAATGAAATATCCTCCTGTGGACTACTGTTCACTTCCTTATCACCTTTCACCTTTCGCCTATCAGCATCATCATGATATTTGGCAAGCGCAAACATCCTCCTGATGTTCACTATTCACTTAGCGCCAAACTCTATCTTCAACATCCTGATGTTCAACATCACCTTCATCAGCAGGATATAAAATATCCGGTTGGCCCAAATATCCTGATGACGACAACTTCAAGCACCTTGCCTTCGATGCTTACGTCACCCCGATATCCACCTACTCAACCAACAGCATCATGATATGACTTATCCAGTCATATTGAAACATCCTGATGATGTTAAGCCAACTTTCTGCCGATGACTTATGCCGATGCCTAAACACTTAGCGACAGCAGGATAAACTTGCATAGGGTGATATTCGCAATATCCTGATGACGATGACATCACATCCTGATGACGATGACGTCACACAATATCCTGATGACTTCTTCAATACTTAGCCAAAAAAATGAACTTTCACTTCCGCATACGATAGCGATATGCGGATGATGGGCACACTCGAAAGATGATCCTGACGACGATATATACACTGAGTATATATCCAACCTATATCATCCTGATGCACTTGAAACATACAATCTTTGCCAGCTTCATAACTCGATCCGGATAGCGATACACTCGCAGATGATGATGCGATTCGCTCGACTGGAAAAGCACATGCAGACTCCTGTATATCCGTCAGCTGCATGCAAACTCACAGAACCGCACAATTTCACAAAGGAAACATGATGATCGGGCCGGATCACCTTCAGATCAAAACTTAACAATTTATCTTCCTCAACCTAGCACATGAGGATGCTAGGTTGATTCACAGCATGCTACCAATTGATCTCTTGAAAAATGAAATGCATAAAACTAAAATGCAAACTAAACTATCATACATGACCATTCCACCGATTCATAGAATCAACCGGTGGAAGGGTTGAAAGAATCCATTCACTTGTAATCAGAACGGAAATCAAAATAGAAACAACTGATAAACCAGATAATGCAATTGATGAGATCTTATTCAAATGAAATTCAAATGTCCTGTTTCTGCAATACTGTCAAACAACAGTGCTTCTCAATATCTGGATTGTTCTCCTGAATCTCAACTCAATCACTAACACAACACCATAACATAACACAACTAATATCAACATCTAACATGCTAAACCCTAACAGATTGAAGGTATATATAGCAATATCCTGCGAGTACTACCAACTCGATTCCCAGCGGCTGGGAGCTTCCAAGCGGCTGGGAGAAGGACAGCTCAGACTACCTGATCACGATCTCTAACTACCTACACACTCTCCTAGACTGATCTAATACATATGCATTGGTCCAATGGACCTTATTACATCATGAAGTCAAATATACTAAAAATAGACTAATGTCCAGACATGCGGACTATATCCTATCTTGTAGGGGTGCTCCTGCACCACTCTTGAATACTCAGCCTCAACCCATTAATGTAATGGGCTACCTTCTCCTTGTTGGGCTCTGCATGGCCTGTCCTAATAGTAATTTTATAAAACTCTTCTGTATACTCCTTAACAGACTTGTTACCTTGCTTCAGTCCTTGCAACTTCTTCAGCAACTCCATCTCATAGTCCACAGGAATGAACTGCTTCTTCAGTTTCTCCACTATCTGATCCCATCTGGTGATCTTTCCTTTTCCTCTTCTATTCCTCTCTAATTGGACCTCCTTCCACCAAATATTGCCGTGGCCCTTCAACTTTGTTTTTGTAAACTTAACCCGATCTGGGTCCTCCACATCTTCATACTAAAAATACTCCTCCATGTCATTGATCCAATCAATAAGCTGTTCTGGATTCAAATCTCCAAAATATGTAGAAACTTTGATCTTGGGCCTCTTTCCAATCTTTGAAATGGCCCTTAACAACCTAACTTCTGCAGCATCTCCGGTAGCTTCTTGTTCTTCCTCAGATAGCTCTTCAACTTCATCTTCACTTTCTTCTCTTGTCCTTGGCTCAAACCCTCTTCGTAGCTCCTCTTGCAATGCATCGATTTGCCTATGTAGGGCTCTAAAACCCTCTTCTATCAAAGCATTCCTCCCAACATGATTTCTTCATGGAGGCATCTTGGTCTCCATAGCAAACCCACAACCTCAGGTCCTAGTGCAAACTGCCTCACGGTCGGCGATCTGTCTACACACTCAGGAACCCTCGCTCTGATACCACTTGATGAAGGGGGTAAATCATAAAATACATAATAACAGATATTGAACACAACAAATAGAACTTTCTTTTATTGAACTGGGCAACTCTTTACATTACAGAAGCTCAATTACAATCAAAGGATGAATCCTTTACTGGCTGCAACACATTACAGCTTTCCCAACCTCAAGACTCTAGAATCTTCAGCCTTCTGTAACCCCAAATCAACTAGGGTTTCTATTTTCCCACCTATTCTTGACTCTACACTAACCCCCCTTAACTCTACCACTGCCCAGGGTTCCCAAAATAGTCATAAATAGCAATTTTTGGCGGCCTCCAGCTAAATTTTGAAATTTGCAACTCCCTCCAAAAGTAGGTCAACTTCCGGGAAGCATAACTTTTGATCCGAGTGTCCGATTGATGAACCATTTTAAGCACCAGAAATCCATAAATAGATTTCCATTAACTTTTCGGGACGTTATGGGAAGTTTTAGTGCCTCATATCTCATTCTAAAAATTTTCAGGGGCTTTTTGGAAAACAAAAACTTTAATATCTTTTAGCTCACAAATGATCTTTGCCTGATTCCTTCACCAAAGGTCTTATATTTCTGTTATGTAACTTTTTGGAAGTTTTTGCTTCATTACGTGCCCAAATGCAAACTTTCTAAAAATAGCAGGTACACTTTCCAAAATAGGCAGGTTGCTATTTTTAGCAGTTTTGGAAAAACTGAAAGTCCTACATTATTATTCTAGATATTATGGAACCAGAAACACTACTTATGGAAAGAAATGAAAACAACTACAATGATTTTAAATTAACTTCTTTTTGGGTGATGCAAGATTGCCCTTACACCACTGGATGCTCCTGCATCATAATGCTTTCCTTTGGATTAGATGAGTGATTATGGGGAAAGACTATAAACGTGCAAGATCACCCGTTCCATTCTGTTACGTTGAAGGATCTGATCCATTCATAGTTAACTGATCAAGGTCTGACTTCAGAGCTATGTAATTTCTTGATTTATTGCAAGGTGAATGAAAATGACCTTTGAATTTTACCCTTAAAATAGATCAATAAGACAAATTAGGGTAAAAAGTGTTGTCTTGATTAAATCTATCGATCATTTGTAGTGAATTCGTAGATGTCACCAAGTGTTCAATTTGTATTTGTAATTAGCAGGAGTTCATCTACCCCTTTAATTGCCTTTAATGTTAAAGGGGGTGATCTTCAAAAGATTAGCGATATTAAAAAATATGACCCCCCTTTTGTGCGGGATAACTATGTGCAAAGAATTGGGTGATATGGTCAAGTTTGACCATGATGTATATTGGGTGATGGAATTAAGATTAGGGGTATCTAAAATATGACCCCCCCTTTTCACTGGAAAAGGATTGTGATGACATCATCATGTCATCGATATTGTTTAGTTATCATGTTTTAATGGCATCATCATCATATTAAGAAATATGACAGATATTGGATATATGACCCCCCCTTGGTTCAGATGGGACAATGATGTCATCATCAGGGTGATTTCTTTTTCATTGGAAGTGGATGATGTCACCGGCATATTGGCATAGGGTAATATTTGCAAAGAGGGTGATATTCATAACATGACTGATATTAGGAAATATGACCCTCCCGAGGATATACAAAGTTCTTTGACAGGTAGGTGTCAGCTCTTTTTTAAATTTGACATTTTCACATTGCATACCTAGTGATTGTTAGATGATGATTCTAAATCTGGGTGATCTTATCAAATATGACTGATATTAGAATAAATGACCCCTTGCTCGGGTAATATCAGGTTTGACCAAACTTTGACTGAACATAACTTTCTTTCCTTAGACAATTTTGGGGTGATCGAAAAGGCAAACCTACCTAGAATTTTGAACACTTTCCAACCATGAAGTTAATAATGGCAATTGCTTATTTTATCAACTTACCTCATCCTAGTGGCAAATCTGCCCTCCTACAAGGTTACATGCATGACTGATTTTACCAAATCGCCCAAAGCAAAAAACATGCAAGCCACAAGTAGAAAGAAAAGTTGGGTCCCTATTTTGTCAAGGCAAAATGGGGTGTGTTGTGCAACCACACAACAACATTATGTTAAAATTTTAAAATAATGTTAAATATATATATGTACATACCTGTGTCTCAGGTGCTATAGGATGATCCACTGCAATGATTGTATCCAATGCCTCCTTGGCTAGCTCAAGTAATGAAGAGTGAAGTGGACTATGCAGGTGAGATGGCATTGAAGAGCCTGAATGTAGAAGCATATCCACAAAACTTGATGATCCCCTCTACAACTGCAACTCCTTAGGTGAATCTAGGGAGGGCTGGATGTCTGATGCTCAACATGAGGGGTAGGTGTATCTGCCTCTGTAGTAGCTGAATGATATGTGGGTGGATCAAGATGTGGAGTACTCCCAGGCACCTGATAAGGTCTCATAGCTTGGCTATGTCGTAAGTATGGGCCTAACTGGTGTTGTCATTGATGTCAACATACTCCTATTGCATTGATGATAAGGATTGGATGAGTTGTGTGCTGAGGATATTGAGAAAATTATTCCTAATAAGGAACAGAGAAGAAAAGTGAAGACAGTGAGCTAAAGTTCCTAGATAAGATGAAGATCAGAGGATATGCTTCAAATGGTGTGTAGATATGTGTCTTAAGATGATACAGTAAAGATTTCAGAAGTTTGCATGAAGATCTGAAGAAGTTATGGCCACTTAAGTAAAACTGGTTCTGGCAGATGTTCAGAGGTAACAGTGTGCCACAGATAGGTTCGGTGAGATCTGGAAATGAAATATCCTGTTCTGCAGATTTGATGGAGTGTTTAGGAAGTCAATATGAATTGACAACTCAATTAGTTCATGGTCTAGAGGTCCGCAAGCATCTATTCCATTATGACAGTAATGACAGACTGTGTTCTTGAGGTTTCAGATGAAGGAGAGAAGGATTTCAGTAAGAATATGTAGTGTGGATGTTCTTGGTGATTCAAGCAAGTTTGTGGAGGTCTTTAGATCATGTCCAGTTCATGTTGGTGGTTTGCATTGGAGTTTGAGCTTGCAATTGAAGAATAACTTCCGGATGATGGTGTTCTTCCTAAGCCTAGTCGACCGGATGAGTTACGCATGCTGTGGATGATCTTAAAGACGTTATGTGAAGATTGGCGTGTTCCTAAGTGAAGATTGAAGTCTCAGATCTATGTGGCTGACAGTGTGTTGATCCGTATGAAGTCTTTTGTAATTAGTCATGATGTATTTATGTATTTTCTCTGTAATGTTTGCCGACTTAGATGATTATTCCTAAGTCGATGTCTTGTATAAATAAGGAATTATAAAGTCATTTCAAAGGTATCTTGTGTAGAATAAGAAAGTGGTAGAGAGGAGGAAAGTGAAAAGTAGAGCAGAAGTATTGGGCTTAAATGGAACTAACTCAAGCATGGTGAAGATGCTATTCTTTAGTTCAAGTATGTAATACTTATTATTTTGTAGACAGTGTGTCTCATGTAGGCAGTGGGCCTCTTGTGAGCAGTGTGCTCGAGCAGTGAGCCCTAATTGGCATGTGCCATTTTGTTCTTTCTATTCTTCTAATAGAGAATACAATCTTGGGTTAGTCACCCTATGGTTTTTCCCTTAACTGGGTTTTCCATGTTACAAATCTTGGTGTCATATGTGTTAATGTGTTTTTGCTCTTGAATTGTTGCATTAAGTTTCCATGATTGATTTATCATTATATTGTTGATTTAAGAAAAGGATTTAAGTGGTTAATTGCAAGAAAGTTTTGGACAATTGATTCACCCCCCCCTCTCAGTTGTCTATTCTAAATCTAACAATTGGTATCAGAGCCAAGTTCCTCTCAAAAAGCTTAACCGCTTGAGGAGATCCAGGATGTCGTCATACAAGAAGGATAGTCTGAGGTTTGATGGAACCAATTACACTCTTTAGAAAAGTCACATGGAATTCCACTTGCAATGTATGGGAATGCAGTATTGGATTATGGCTTCAAAGAAGTGTGATCCCCCCAAAATGGTCCGCGCACCATAGATGAAATGAGAGATGCTGAAAACAATCTGTGGGCAAAGAAGCTCTTCTAAGTGCCTTATCTGATTTAGAACTGACAAATGTTGTTGATCTAAAAACTGCATATGAGATTTGGGAAAAATTGGAACTTCTGCATGAAGGAGACAAGTATGTGAAATGTGCCAAGCTATAGAGTCTGAAAGGAAAATTTGAAAACCTAAAGATGAGAGAAGATGAAAATATCACTACATTTATGCTTAGAGTAAATGAGCTTGTTTGTGGCATTAGATGTGCTGGTGGAGTCTTGGATGAAGTTGAGATTGTTGGCAAAGTTCTCAGATCCATTCCTAATTCTTACAAATACAAGGTTGCTGCCATTGAAGAATTCAGAGCCCATTCAGGTGTCACAAGAGATCAATTGGTTGGCAATTTGGCTGCATTTGAATTGACCGAGTTTGGGGATGCCCCTCCCAAGACTGAATCTGCATTCAAGGCTAGTGCATCTGTAAAAGGAAAACAAAGGTTTGATCTGGGAGAGAACTATTCAAGGAAACCTTCATGGTATGAAAAAGAAAGAAAAGACCTGGAAGAAGATGAAGCAGAAACTACTCAACTTGAAGCCCTTATCGCAAAAAGACTGCCAAGAGGGTCTGATAAGTATGAAGGGAAATTGCCTTTTAAGTGTTTTAACTACAATAAGATTGGTCATTTTGCCTCAAGGTGTCCAGAAAGATTCTCAAGGCCAAACCCTAACAGATCAAGGTTCCAAAAGAAATGCTACTATGTTCATGAAGATGATGATGATGAAGGAGTAATAGATGATGAATCAGAGACAGGAAACAAATCTGGAAGTGACTGGGTGTTTATTTCCATCAAGGAAGAAGATCCAATGCCCTCTGAATCTATCAATCATAAAATTGTGGGAAAAGCTCTGGCTGCCCAAGTTGAAGAAAAGGATGATTGGGTCATTGACAGTGGATGCTCCCACCATATGATAGGTGACAAAAACAGGTTTATAGATTTGGAAAGGTATGAAGGAGGAGTGGTAACATTTGGTGATAATTCTGCTGGCAAAATCAGAGGTACAGGAACTATTTCTTTTGATTGAAAGAACAAAACCATTAATGTACTATATGTTGAAGGTTTGAAACACAATCTTCTCAGTGTTGGACAATTGGTGGATAAAGGCTATGATCTTCGATTCAAAAATAGAAAATGCAAGATCTTTGAAAGCTCTGGAACAAAGATTGTATTCGGTACCTAGACTAAAGGTAACATCTTTCACTTGGTTGGTACTAGTAACAGTTGTTTATTTGTTTAAATTGATCAGAGTTGGTTTTGGCATAGAAGAATGTGTCATGTGAATTTTGATAATATCATTAAAATAAGAAACACCCAGGTTGTGAGAGATCTTCCAAAACTAGTGAAACCTACTAATAGTTTGTGCAAAGAATGTCAGTTGGGTAAGTAGAGTAGAGTCACATTTAGAAGTAAGGAACAATCTTCTACCAGATTATTGGACTTAGTTCATATTGATTTATGTGGTCTGGCAAGAATCAGAAGTGTGCAAGGTGATAGATACTTCATGTTATTAATTAATGACTACTCTCGGATGATGTGGGTAACTTTTCTGAAGGAGAAATTAGAGGCTTTTGAGAAATTCAAAATATTCAAGGCTATGGTGGAGAATGAAACTGGATTGAACATAAAATGTCTAAGGTCTGATAGAGGTTAAGAATTCACATCCGGTGAGTTCATAGAATTCTGTGAAAAGCATGGAATAAGAAGACAATTGTCTACTCCTAGGACTCCACAGAAGAATGGAGTAGTGGAAAGAAAGAACTAAACCATCCAAGAAGCATCTAGAACCACGATGATGGAAGAAAATGTTCCTCAGATCTACTAGAGAGAAGCTGTGAGCACTGCAGTCTACACTCTTAATCAAGTTCAAATCAAAAGCAATACTAGTAAGACTCCTTGTGAACTCTGGTTTGGCATCACTCCTACTATGAAGTATTTTAGAGTCTTTGGTAGCAAATGTTACATTAAAAGAGATGAAGATCTAGGCAAATTTGATGCTAGAAGTGATGAAGGGATATTCTTGGGTTATTCTACTTAAAGCAAAGCATACTGACGTTATAACAAGAGACTGAGAAAGATTATAGAAAATAAAAATGTGAAGGTTGATGAAGGAATTGAAAAACCCTCAAGGTTTTATGAATATGATGAAGATGACCAGAATGATGTTCTGATTTAAGGAGTCCAAGCCCCTTCTAAAATTTAGATTCAGACAGATCCGGTAAATCAGGTAGAAGAGATGAGTTTGAATGAGCCTATTCAAGAATCAGAAGTGCAAGAAACTCCCAAAGTTCCCAGGTATGTAAGACTGAATCACTCTGAGGATCAGATCATAGGTGATAAAAGAAAAGGGGTACAAACAAGAAGAAGGATTGCTCAAGATTCAGAAGAGTATTGTCTGATTTCAAAAATTGAACCTAAGACAATGAATGAAGCTTGCAATGATGAAAACTGGACTAAAGCAATGGAGGAAGAGCTAATGCAAATTGAGAAGAATCACCCATGGGATCTTGTTCCCAGACCTAAAAACAAGAATGTGATTGGAAAAAAATGGGTCTTTTGGAATAAACTAAATGAAGAAGGTGAAGTAGTCAGAAACAAAGTCAAATTGGGCTGCAAGGGTTACTCCCAAGTAGAAGGAGTTGATTTTGAAGAAACTTTTTCTTTGGTGGCAAGAATTGAAGCAGTCAGATTGTTTCTTTCTTTTGCTTCCTTCAAGGACTTCAAAGTATATTAGATGGATGTCAAGTCTTCCTTTCTGAATGGAGACTTGGAAGAAGAAGTATACATTGAGCAACCAGATGGATTTCAATTATCTGATCATGGTGATATGGTCTGCAAGTTGAAGAAAGCACTGTATGGACTGAAGCAAGCCCCGAGAGCTTGGTATGAAAGATTGGATAAGCATCTTTTGAAGATTGGTTTCAACAAAGGCATTATTGATAGTAATTTGTATTTCAAAATTGATCATGAAAACATCTTGATTATTGAAGTGTTTGTTGATGCTATCATTTTTGGAGGAAAAGATAGTATGTGCAAAACCTTTGCAAATCAAATGAAAAGTGAATTTGAAATGTCCATGTTTGGGGAAATGAATTTCTTCTTGGGTCTACAAATCACTCAAACAAAGAAAGGAATCTTCATTTCTCAAACCAAATATGTGAAAGAATTATTGAAGAAATTTGGGATGGAAGACTCAAAACCATTGAGTACTCCCATGGCAACCGGATGTAAATTGAGAAAAGATGATGACTCTCCTAAGGTTGATCAGAAAAGGTATAGGTCAATGATTGGAGGATTGTTGTATCTTACTCAAACCAGAGCTGATCCTAGAGAATCTCATGTCATGGCAATCAAGAGGATTTTTAGATATCTAAAAGGGATAGTTGAGTATGGTCTGTGGTATCTTAGAGATCACAATTTCTCTCTTCATGCATATACAGATGCAGATTGGGCAGGAGATGTGGATTACCAAAAGAGGACAAGTGGTGGAGCATTATTTTTGGGGAAGAGATTGGTTTCTTGGCTAAGCAAGAAACAAGAGGCAATATCTCTATCCACAATTGAAGCAAAATATATTGCAGCAGCAGGTAGTTGCACTCAAGTTTTGTGGATGAAGCAGATGCTAAGAGACATCAGAGTGGAGTATGAAGAATCTATCACAATCTTCTGTGATAATTCAAGTGCAATAAATATATTTAAGAATCTGGTGTTGCATTCAAAGTCTAAACATATATCCATCAAATTTCACTTTTTGAGAGAGCAAGTGAACAAGAATGAAGTCAGATTGGAGTTTGTACCTTCCCCTTAAGGATCAGATTGCAGATATCTTTACTAAACCTCTACCTAAGGACTCTTTTGAGTATCTTAGGGAGAAGTTAGGGGTTATTACCCCTCCAGTGATGAACTAAGGTGCACTGATGTGCATCAGTCTGATGGATATCACAGTCATATCTTGTGGTCCAGATTGATGATGGGGAGCTGCTACTCAGGGGGAGCAGCTGGTATGATTCTGAAGTGGTGGAGTTGCAAGTATGTGCCCTTTGCCATTGATGTCAAAGGGGGAGAGAAGACATGTGAAAAAAAAGTGATTGCTGATCAAAAGGGGAGCAGTAAAGGAAGAGAAGACATGTGAATGGTTGTTGGTGATAGGGGGAGTTGTGTTAGTAAAGAAACATTCTTGTCTTGATGGTTAAAACAATTTTTCACATCATATGTTGCCATCAATGACAAAGGGGGAGATTGTTGCAAGTATGGGCCTAACCGGTGTTGTCATTGATGTCAACATACTCCTGTTACATTAATGATAAGGATTGGATAAGCTATGTGCTAAGGATATTGTGAAAATTAGCCCTAATAAGGAACAGAGAAGAACAGTGAAGATAGTGAGCTAAAGTTCCTAGATAAGATGAAGATCAGAGGAAACGCTTCAAAGGGTTTGTAGATATGTGTCTTAAGATGATCTAGTAAATATTTCAGAGGTTTGCATGAAGATTTGAAGAAGTTATGGTCACTTAAGTAAAACCAGTTCTGGCAGATGTTCAGAGGTGACAGTGTGCCACAAATAGGTCTAGTGAGATCCGAAAATGAAATATCCTATTCTGTGGAATTGATTGAGTGTTTAGGAAGTCAATGTGAATTGACAACTTAATTAGTTCATGGTCTAGAGGTCTGTAAGCATCTATTCCATTATGACAGTAATGACAGACTATGTTCTTGAGGTTCTGGATGAAGGAGAGAAGGATTTCAGTAAGAAGATGTAGTGTGGATGTTCTTGGTGATTCAAGTAATCTTGTGGAGGTCTTTGGATCATGTCCAATTCATTTTGGTGGTCTGCATTGGAGTTTGAGCTCACAATTGAAGAATAACTTCCGGATGATGGTGTTCTTCCTAATCCTGGTCGACCAGATGAGTTACGCATCCTGTGGATGATCTTAAAGATGTTCTGTGAAGATTGGTGTGTTCCTAAGTGAAGATTGAAGTCTCAGATCTGTGTGGCCAACAGTGTGTCGATCTGCGTGAAGTCTTTTGTAATTAGTCATGATGTATTTATGTATTTTCTCTGTAATGTTTGCCGACTTAGATGATTATTCCTAAGTTGATGTCTTGTATAAAAAAAGAATTGTAAAGTCATTTCAAATGTATCTTGTGTAGAATGAGAAATTGGTAGATAGGAGGAAAGAAAAAAGTAGAGCAAAAGTATTGGGCTTAAAAGGAATTGACTCAAGCATGGTGAAGATGCTATTCTTCAGTTCAAGTATGTAATACTTATTATTTTGTAGACAGTGTGTCTCCTATAGACAGTGGGCCTCTTGTGAGCAGTGAGCCCTAATTGGCATGTGCCATTTTATTCTTTCTATTCTTCTAACAGAGAATACAATCTTGGGTTAGTCACCCCGTGGTTTTTCCCTTAACTGGGTTTTCCACATTAAGAATCTTGGTGTCATATGTGTTAATGTGTTTCTTCTCTTGAATTGTTGCATTAAGTTTCCATGATTGATTTATCATTATACTATTGATTTAAGAAAAGGATTTAAGTGGTTAATTACAAGAAAGTTTTGGACAACTGATTCACCCCCCCTCTCAGTTGTCTATCCTAAATCTAACAGACTGGATTGTGACCCACTCTGTGAACAACAAGCTCTACCCACATGTCCTCTAACCTCGTGTAAAGGGATACAAAGCTCTGATGCAATAAAAGCATATGACTCTAATAGGTCCTCAAAAAGATAACTCACTGTAGTCCAAAGCATATGGTCTCCTGTCAGACCATCTATGTCTATAGGTGATAGGACACCTGTGATAGCATAAGGATCAGTAGCATGATCCGATGGTCTGGATCATCTAGGATGACTCATCAAATATCTGTTGACACAATTAGAAGATATAATAAGATGTGGTAGCTTCAATATCAGCAACACTGTCGATTGCTTCCATTTGGCAAGCAATGACAACCTGATCAGCAATAGGGGCTAGGGCTAGGGAGATAGCAAGTATCCTCTCCCTAACCAAGGCCCTATAAATTGGAGCCTGTCGATCTGGTCGACAATAGGCATCTCTATCAGCAACCCTACCCCTCCACCAACCAAAATATGTTGGAAAATCCAAGTAGTTGACCTTGAGGCCCATATGAACCTCTCCATATAAATGCTATGCAAAATATAAAGGGATTCAGTCGTTATTGGGATAATGACCATGAGCAGCAAGAAAATGTGGATATATCAATGGGGCCATAAGAGGGTCTACACATCTAGTCACTTGGTAGCCCCTCACATTAGGCTTACCAACATAATATGGAAAACATTGGGATTTGATAGTCTCTTTTGAGACAGTAAGATGAACAGAAGCAAGAGAAACATCACCAGTAACCTCTTGCCACATCTAGGCAAGAATAGCATCAAGAGTATCACTTGAATAAGCACAGGTATCTCCTAGACTCTATCTAATGTGTTGCAAGCTAGATAAAATTTATTGACATGTGTCCCTATAAACCCCTATTGTGTTGGGGTCAGAAAGAACACCTATCAATTTCTAAATCTCAGTATCTGTACGCATAAATATAGAAGGTCTAGGTCTAGGTGGTGGCGCATGTGCCATGATATATATCGACCTAAATTTTATACACAAAAATAAATTACTTACTCCAATGTACATGTGTGCACATCTAACTTACTATGTATCTAAATTAATTTTTAAATTTAACATTTGGAAGCTAGGAACATACATTCTAGTTCACTAAGTGAAAAAAATTAAAATTTACATGTTTGAAATGTAAGTGATAACATGAAAAGAAAGTGCAATAACTTAAAGGACCACTTCAAGAAGGAAAGAAGGATGAAGCCTTGCTGATCACAAGTTGAAATTCAAGCTGAACAGATATTCAAGGTCACTACTAATCAAAAGAGAAGATAAAGTGAATGATTTGGAGTCCTAACCTTCCTATCATTATTTTGGGAACTAGTACTTACAATTTAACCTTATTTATAGGTCTCTATGGTTGCATTAGATGGCCATGTTGAACCAATTCTCTACACTTGATGGTCCTGATATGTCTCGCCAACATCATTGATCTAGAGTCTCCTTTGAAAGTTGTGAAACAAATGTATCAACATACACACCTACATCAGAGTAGATAGGGATGTTGTGTCACATGCTCAAGCCTATATCAATGTATACAATTTCTTGCTTCTGACTTGTTGAGATCGCTTATCCCTGGTGATTTAAGCTCACCTATCAACATACAATTTCTTCTCTCATGTAGGTGTGTATGTTGATGTTATTCCACAACTTCCAAAGTAGACACTAGTTATCACTAATGTTGGTGAGACATATCAGTCATCTTGTAGAGAATTTGTTCAACATGGCCATCCTAATGCAACTATAGCTCTGTATAAATAAGGTTAAATCAAGTAAGTACTGCTTCCCACAATAATGATAGGAAGTTCAGGATGAGCCAAATCATTCACTGTATCTTCTCTTTTGATTAGTAGATGATGTACCTGAACTACACATAAAATTAAATTATTTTGAAAATAGATGTATGCCACTTGAGTTATTATACTTACATTTAACATGTCATTTATAGGTCTCTATAGTTGCATTAGGATGGCCATGTTGAACCAATTCTCTACACTTGATGGTCCTAATATGTCTCACCAAAATCATTGATCTAGTGTCTACTTTGGAAGTTGTGGAACAAATGTATCAACATACACACCTACATCAGAGTAGATAGGGATGTTGTGTTACATGCTCGAGCCTATATCAATGTATACAATTTCTTTCTTCTAACTTGTTGAGCTCTCTTATCCCTGGTGATTTAAGCTCGTCTATCAACATATAATTTCTTCTCTGATGTAGGCGTGTATGTTGATGTTGTTCCACAACTTCCAAAGCAGGCACTAGTTATCACTGATGTTGGTGAGACATATTAGTCATCTTGTAGAGAATTGGTTCAACATGGCCATCCTAATGCAACTATAGCTCCATATAAATAAGGTTAAATTGTAAGTATGTAGTGCCCCTCACCTTGCCTTTTGTCAAACTGATGGTTATCCTAGTAGGACAAGACATTATGATATTTTGTTTGATGATGGATTCTCTATTATTATGCTAGCTGATTATGGATCTATGTTAGGATGATGGTTGATTACTGGTACTTTATGCTTTCACAATTTGATGGACATATCTGATGTTATAGATTAATGTTATTCTGAGTTTAATGTGTTATTTGATCATGATTATGATGCATTACTGGTAATGGATGTAGTTATTTAATGATGTGTTTACATGAATGGAATAATATCACATTACTCGTGTTCAAGTACCCTGCCACACTGCGACTTCCATTCATTGTGTTTATGAGGACATGTTTATATATATATATATATATATATATATATTCAACCTTGTTGTTTGTTGCAAGCTACAGGTACTGGGCATCGACTCCACCTGAACTAGCAGGTCTGAGTGTGCCCTAGCCAATGGAGTCATTGATCGGAGTTAACATAAGGTCCCCTACTTAGTCAACATCCTCGAAGAGGATGAGTATTTGGTATCACACCTAGTCATTATCATCTATTGAACTGTTTGTTCCTGCATCGTGGTCATGTTTTATGGTTTTGTTAAGTAGTCAGGTATTGCTCCATATTAGATTAAATAGGTCATAGTCATTTGATTAATGATCTGGTTTATTGTATTGAAATAGAACTATTAAGATTAGTGAACATATTTCATAAATTAAAGCAAATAAGTAATTGAAGGTAAATAAAGTTGATAAGAAATTATTATGATTTGTTTATTAACAATAAACAATTTAATTGGTTGTAATAGATAAAATTAATATAAAAATAAATATATATAATGCATAACGAGTATATTGTTGACTCAAATGTTATAAAATAAAAGTTATAAATAATTATAATAGATAATAAAATAAAATAAATATATATGTGTAGTAATACTAAAATAAATAAAATAAAATCATATTGAATGGTTGTAAAATTAAATTATAAGTTGTATAAATTTAATTAAATAGAATTTAATGGTTGAAAAGAACATCATAGTTGAATAAGTATAATAAAAATTGTAAATTGATTTGGTTCACAGAAGGAGAGGCATTAGATCGTGTGTCAAGCCCCTACGAAGGAGGAGGAAGACTTTGGAAGAAATAGGGGGAAATCACTCTGCATTGGGGGGATTTGGAAAAGAGGAAATTGTAGGTTTCAAGGCAGAGAAGAGGTGGTTGGTTGGATTTGAGGTGCAATTCCAATCTTCTATCGGACAAGTGTTCAGAATCCAAGTTCATTCTTTTCTGAATTATATCTCTATCTTTTTGAAGTCCTTTCAACAAATCCGTCAATGTATTGTTGTTGCCTATATTCATCTAGCCATTTGTATTAGCCCTATGTAATGGCCATCGATGCACTTGATAATGGTTTTAGGCATTTCTGTATAGTAACAATTTAATTTTCATCAAACCTATTCTGTGTGTAGCCTGTAATTATTGTAAAAACCATGAGAGGATGATTCTTGTGGCATTTGTCAAATGATTTACATTTTCTGTCTTGCATCAGCATGATACCTACCAAAACACTCCTCTGAGAGCATTGATGAGTGCCCATAACCTGATCCAAAGCTTTTACCTGGCTAATGTTCCTATTGTTTCTACATAGATGTTGATAGAAGAATAGATGTAGTTAGCATTTTAGGATCCAAATCATAAACCATCATCGCTGATATACTCAGCCTATATTCATTTGTGATCTACTGTAACCAGGAAAATGCATCCATGAAACCAGCATAGATTCAACAAGTATCTCAATGATAAATTTTAGGGCATCCTCAATAGGACCAGCGTGGCAAAGAAGGTCAATTATACAATTATTTATTTAACCTACGATAAAGATTGTCAAAGTTTCTCTTACCGTTGCTTAATATCTGATGTTTATTTCTAGCTGCTAGTATCCATAGGGCATTGATGTTTATACGATAGTGAAAATGCTTACGGCTAGAGTTAACTTTAGAGATCGATCATTGTTGCTAAGAATTTTAAAACCTTCTTATCAAATCCATTTTTGAACATATCCTACAATCATTGCATTTCCGTGTGGCGACCACTCTTTGAGGCGATGCTCGCACATTACATCTGAATAGGATAGTTTCCATGCCTTTTCATCAATTCCATTTTGAGCACAATCGGTAGTAATATAAACTTTCTTTACCTGGCAATGAGTTCTGTATGTGTCTAAACAAAATCATCTACCTTGTTCATTCTTTATGCCATGCGTCTATTATAATCTATATTCTCAAATCATCACATGGCTATAATGAGGAATGCGCTCCATTTATGTGTTCTTTTCATCAGGATAAGTTAAGGCACATTAATTCCTTAAGAGATTATATCTCCAGTACTTAGAGGACATTAAAATCTAAAATTTAGTCAAATTAAAATTAAATTGCCTTTGAAAGAGGGACGCACCCATTCGCCCATGTCTCAGTTAAATCCATGTTCACAAGTCTTCTTCCCAAAAGGCTTCATAATTTCTGATGCCTTTAATCTATAGGATTATATTACAGTAGGAAATGAGTGTAAAATATATCTCTTTGGCCATTTTTCACCTGCAAATGAATAGCTGCATATAGATGTTTTAGCTATAAAATACAACTAAATTTTTTAAAGATTTTGATCAAACTGTTAAAACTTATATCGGATTATGATGTTATGTATATTAGTTTTTATATAAATTACTTATGTTGAAGTAGGTTATAGTAATTTTAAAGGCACAATGGAATAGACAACTATCATGTATATATATATATAAAATAAACTAGATTTATTTTCAATGTTCGTGTATTTCTCTTTGGATGAAAATATTTACTATCCAATGATCCATGGTCTTTGTATTTAATATTTTTATTATTAATATCATTATAGTAGTTGATTTATTGAATCCCTAAATCATTTGAAACCTATAATAATGTTATCCGTAAAAAACATTAGGAAGTTAATAGGAAAATGAGTTATAATATATATATATTGTATTGGATTATCAATAATAATAAAAAATTAGATATAGATTTAATATTTTATTTAATTTATTCAAATTAATAAAGAAATATTAAATACAATAGTTTAATTAGAATTGTTAGGTAATAGAATTATTTAAACATTATTGCGGAAAGTTATTACATTTGATACAAAAAAATTCATGTAGTAATAGTAAAATTTTAAGTGGGTGGAAAATATTTATTAACCAAAGATTTAAGGTATTTTATTATTATTATTATTTTAACTATAGTGGTTGATTAGTTAAATGCCTAAAATATTTGGAAATCCATGATATTGTTATCCATAAAATCATTAGGTTAAGTTGGGAAATTAGGGTTATTTTTTTACAACAAACATTAGCACTTTTATTGTAAATTGTTATTGGCTGTTTGACCATAGAAGGAATGATGTTTATGTAGAGTAATTAGAGTTGTTTCTTTTTACTTTTAATTTAAATATATTATTAGGAGATTTTAGGGTTTTCATATGCTTATTAAATAAACAAGATCCCTCAAATTTATCGTCTAGGGTTGAATTTAAACTACATTGTAATTATTTAATTAACTTGTTAATGATATATAAACTCAATGGTTTAAATAATATTGCTTAGGGTTTCTATTATATGAGAGTTAATTATGTGTTCCCTTTTATAATAATACTAGTTTTCTTTGCAAATTAAATATAGAATGATGTTATTATTAATATTAGGGTTGGGATTAAATTTACAAAGTATATATTTACCCAATTTACATTATTTTCTAGTGTTTGTTGTTTAATAGGTATTATAGTTTTATAATTATGCATTTTGATATGTAATTATATCTATATCCTCATATTTTATTTAAATCTAAGACAATAGTAAGGAGGTCTTAAATTGGATAACCAAAGTCTATTCCTTAGAAATTAATTATTCTTTTATAATAAGAAGTATATTTATATTGTGTTTTTTTAATGTAACTAAATATAGATTTAGCAAATAATCTTATTTAGTTATTTAAATGTAATTTGTTGATTTATTCGAAATTAAAAATGAATTGCAAGTTATGTTTGAATTTGATAGTGTTAATTTATTTAAATGACATTGTTAATTGTAATCTGATATAGTCAATTAGTGTTTAAAATAAACATAAATTATTTATAAGATGGGTTGTTGTTGATGAGTACAATTTGCTTACATAATAAGGTTACAAAACTTGATTTGTGGAATGTGAATTAGATATGTCATCATGGTCCCATAGGATGGTTATGTCTTGACTTCATGCATTGGGTTGATAAGTGTTTCGAGATAATGAAGTTATAAAACTATGTGGCCTCTTGTTATGTACAAGAGTTTGGTAAATGATAATGTGAAATGATGAATATTCGGAGTTGTGAGTGCATTATGAGGAGGTAGTAATCCCCTTTGTGGATGTATTGATTGTTCATTTAATTGTCTTTATCTTGTATTGAGTTTTGTGTTAGATTTTGAAATGGAGAGACATTGAGTACTGTAACAGAGCAACATTTACGTATTGCTATGGACAATGTTTTGTGAGTTGTCCTTGTGATTAAGTTTATATGCAAGATGGTTAATTCCTTGCATTGTTATATATACATGTTGATATGAGGATATTTGTTATGCAAGATGGTTAATGCCTTGCATGGTTCATGTATCCTCATTGTCATGATGATGTTTGCTATGCTTGTTGAGTAGGGTCTTCTAGTTACAGGTAGGGGAGTGGCTCTCAATGGGGGCCGGAGCCCAAAGTGGCATCCAGGACAACCCATGTGGGAGTTTCTTAACTCAGTGATAACTTAAATAATGAATTAGAGGGTTGGGTAATTAACCACACTAATCAAAGATAGGTGGATGCCTCACTCATGGCTCAAGTGCTTGTTTAGGATTGAGATGAGATGAGAAGGCCTAGAATGGCATGATCAACTACCTTGTCCTCATGAAAGGTATGTTGATTCTGCATGAGTTTGTATGGGGGATAGGGGTTGAGAGAGGCTACCAAGACAACCCAAGATGGGGGTTGGGACCTAGGAAGGCTTACTAGGACAACCCATGACAAGCTTGTGATGACACTCTCCCTACTGCAGCCTAGCATTCCCTAGTTGTGCTCTCCCCATTCATATGGGTTTGCCTCTAGAAGTGCTATTGAGTTGTTGTGATATTGACAAGTATTGTTGTATTGCTTGAGATATTGATCTGTGTTGTTGGAGTCAAGTGTTGTCCTTGTTCCTTATAGTCTATTGTCTACCTAACTGTCTGTTGTAGTGGGACCTTATGTTAACTCCAAGCATGAGGGGTGGACCTTAGGGTTCCACATGGTTAGGTGGATGTGCTTATTTCCATTATTTTTTCCCTTGTTGATGTTCATGTGCAAGGAGGATGTATCTTGTGTTTCAGACATCAGATCTTATACCTATTTATGGAGATAGCTATTTGTGCTCATGTGTTATCCTATGTAATAGTTCAATCATAATGTATGTATTCCAATATGATCAGGAGATAATAGAATGTAAAATGAAATGATGTACTCATATGTATAGGCTTTTATATATGTACATGTAATCTTGATCAAGTTGATTATCTAAGTGATGTCATGAAATGGAGATGTATATGTGTATTCATTAACGTAATAGATTTAGAATGATCTATAGATGTTAGTTAATGATGTATGTTAAATTATGTTATTGATTTGTCAAGTAATGCTACCATGGAACCTTAGAGGACAAGTTGTTAGTTTAAATGATGTGTATTGATTTTTTGAACATTACTTTGTTATGTTATTCATTTAAAAAAAATTATTCTGCATTGCATAGCATAGATGTGTTGTTCTCTAAGGTATTCATGGCGGGGCATTACAAAGTATAATTCAACACATAATTGTCTATTTCAAACAATTTAATTTTACGTGTAGACTATGTCATCTACTAATTTTTTGAAAATATGTACTTGTACAAAACCTTATTTATACCTCTAGATAGTTGCATTAGGATGGCCATGTTGAACCAATTCTCTACACTTGATGATTGATATGTCTCACCAACATCATAACATGTGATATAGTGCCTACTTTGGACAGTTGAACAAATGTATCAACATACACATCCTACATCAGAGTAGATAGGGATGTTGTGTTGTACTACCTATATCAACATACAATTTCTTCTCTGATGTAGGTGTGTATGTTGACATGTTGTTACACAACTTCCAAAGTAGACACTAGTTATCACTGGTGTTTGTGAGACATATCAGTCATCTTGTAGAGAATTGGTTAAACATGGCCATCCTAATGCAACTATAGCTTGGTATAAATAAAGTTTTGTAAGTTTGTATAATTTGAAACACATAATTGTCTATTTCAAACAATTTATTTTACTAAGAACATGGATACAACCAATGACTATACAATATACATTCATATATTTCCATGGTAACTCAATATGATTTATAGCATATCCAACTTACAAGAAACATCACAAAAAAACATAAATACATCTGAACTACGAAATTTGTCTCACTATCCAAATAATGCTTTTTGGTATACTAGGCAATACATAACAATCTCATTGAAATTTATAAGATCTAGAAGTATGTGAAGCATCACTCAAGTCTATTCACATGGTATAAAATATGGCATCTTGGATATAATGTATACTAAGTTATAAGCAATAAATATCTATATAGTGTTGACTCCTCATGATTCCCAAAATAATTGATGTTAATTTATCATTCCATGAATTATCTAGTATGTGTAAGAGATTATACAATCCATAATATTGAATTCCCCTTTACCAAACCAATAAACTTGACATTTCTATATGTAGTCCTTTGTATTTTAGCTCTCATTTATGACCACTAATTTCTTCCTCAAAAGTGTCAATGTCTTATCCACTCTATGTCTCTATCCATCCCTCCAATAGGATTTTCTCTAATCAAACTCTCTTGCATTGACCCTTATGATAAACATAAATATTGTATCTTTAACAACAACCCATGTCAAGAATGAAGTAGTCCACTCACTATGTATCCTATCTTGACTGGAAGTATATTTTAACATGCCTCCCCAAAATTAATATTATGTTAAAAATAAAATTTCATCTTTTTAAATCTTATAACTTTAACTCTCATCTATGTGATCTCTCAATGCAAAGTTCTCTTTCTCAACATATCTACTGTGTAGTTGTATTTACTAATCCAAAAATTCAACACAAATTTTTGTAACTCTACAAAAATTTAAACCATTTTATGTGCTTCTAGTTTAAAATTTACATTGATTCTCGATAAATTACGGTGCCTAATGAGCAATATACAAAAAAAACTTATTTGGCAACAATTTAAATACATCCACTTATTCAATTTGCATATGAATTTAATTGCATAAATTAAATATGTGTTCTTTATGTTATTTAGCTTACCAATAAAGTGCATGACCACTAGTCTCCCCTCTTGGCTTAAAATTGCTCTAGTTGTTTTATTGATATATTATTCTAATGAATTACTTGAGAATGAAAATGTGATTTAGTGTGGTCACCCTCAATATAAGTTGAAAGATGTGTCACTATACACTCATAATCAATGTCTTATAATTGTCATAGATAACCATGAAGGCACAAAAAAGTGGTGTGTAATGGTGTGATTATCAAATCACATGTATAGCTAAATAGCCCTTGATGGGAAAAATAGCACAACAGAGCTTGTGAGTGGGGAGATAAGATGTCCATGATATAAATATATAGCTCAATAAAGACATGTAAGATGTGAAAGGAGGGAAAACATGATGTCCCTATTGTAAATGATGTGGCAATAATAGTACAATATGTTGGGTGGAAGGCATTATATGCCCTCAATCTAATGTGATAATTCTAAAAATGTGATATGTCAATGTAGGCTCAATATGTAAGATTTAAAATCATGGTATTGAAATATAGGATCAAAGTATAAGTTTTAGATAAAACAATGTAAGCTCAATAAGTGACTCTAGGAGTGTGATATAACAATCTAAGATCAGTGTAAAGGCTCTAATAAACAAGATATATATAACAATATAAGATCAACAAGACATAAGCAATAGCAAAAGACTAAGGAACACACATGGCCATGGGCATAAAATACAAGGCAAGAAGTAACATTCAATAAAAAGAGGAAAGGAGATGGAAGAAAAAGATAAGCAAAGGCAAGTGAGGAACCACTACAACAAAATAGGCAATTAGCACCTAAAATAGCACTGGAATTTAGTACATTTGAGTCCATGAATTGGACACTTCTGCGGGCACCAAACTCAACGCCCAATTGCATTTCACTTTTGTGTCAGACTTTGCACCGGGTTTAGTGCCTCTTATAATGCCAAGTTTAGCACCTGGTTTAATGCCAGATTTTAGTGCCAGGTTTAGTGTTGGATTTAGTGCTTGATTTTTTTGCTTCTAGTTTGGCTTCTGATTTTGCTTCTGGTTTGCCTTCTTGTGTTGCTTCCAAGCTTGCTTCCGGTTTTGCTTCCAGTTTTACTTCTAATTTTACTTCCAGTTTTGCTTCTAATTTTGCTTCCACTATTGCTTCCAATTTTGTTTTTGGTTTTGCTTCCAAGTTGGCTTCCAGTTTTGCTTCCAATTTTGCTTTTGGCTTTGCTTTCATTTTTTCTTCCAGTTTTGCTTCCAGTTTTGCTTCCAGTTTTACTTCCACTTTTTCTTCCACTTTTGCTTCTGGTTTTGCTTCCAGTTTTGCTTCCAATTTTACTTCCACTTTTTCTTCCACTTTTGCTTCTGGTTTTGCTTCTAGTTTTGCTTCTGGTTTTGCTTCCACTTTTGCTTCCAATTTTGCTTCCGGTTTTGCTTCCGGTTTCGTTTCCAATTTTGCATCTAGTTTTGCTTCTAGTTTCTCTTCCAATTTTGCTTCCAGTTTTGCTTTCAGTTTTACTTCCAGTTTGGCTTCCAATTTTGCCTTTGGTTTTGCTTCTAGTTTTTCTTCCAATTTTGCTTCCATTGTTGCTTCCAATTTTACTTCTGATTTTGCTTCCAATATAATGTCGCTTGTTGCTTCCATTTTTGCATCTTTTATTGCTTCTAAAATTGCTTCTAGTTTGGCTTCCATTGTCACTTCCTTTTATTCTTCTAAAAGTGCTTCTTATTTTTCTTGCATTTATTAATTTAATGTTTTATTTCAATTTAATTAGTTAAATATATCATGCCTCTTAAATAACTCATATAGTTATAGAGTAAGTAATTTAATTATTTAACTCATATGATTAAATAACAAGATAATTATTATAACATGATCATCATATATAATTAAAACAAGTGAGTCAAATATCTATTATTTAATTGAATTTGACAACATCCATCTTGAGTAGTAAATTAAAATCATCATATGTAATAAAAATCCATCCAAAAATCATCGACCACTTTCTATATATAAATTGACAAGTCAATACTGATAAGATCATCATCATATATAACTAAACAAGTGAAAGTCAATCCCAGTAGATTAATAACATGTCAAATGACACATGTACAAATGATATAAGTAAAAATGATAAATTATGTAACTCAAAATGATACAATTCAAGATGATACATGTCCAAATGATAAAAGTCAAAATGATACATAAATTTATGATACAACTCATTAATATGGTACTGCATGCTGTGAAAATGATACATATGATAGTGACCATGAAAAGAGGCATCATAACAATATATCAACAATGATCCATGATGCAGTCTATATGATCATGAATATCACTGGCTACTACCAGCAACTGCCTCATCATCATCATCACCATCGTGATCATCATCATCCTCATCATCATCATCATTAGCCTCGGTGTCTTCTGTATCTATGTCATCATCATCCTCTACCATGTGATCTATACCAAAACCAACATAATCTAGATCTCTATGTTGATAACTGAGAGGGGGGGTGAATCAGTTATCCTAATTATTTCCCTTATTGAACTTTCCTTTTAATTGATGCAGCATAAAATCAAACACAAAAACATTAACCATGAAATAAGAAACACATGACACAGTATTTTTGACGTGGAAACCCTGTTAAGGGAGAAAACCACGGGGTGATTAACCCAAGAATTATTCTCTGTTAGAAGAATAGGAAATTACAAAAATGGCACTTGCCAATTAGGGCTCACTGCCTGAGCACACTGCTCACAAGAGGCCCACTGCCTACAAGAAGACACACTGTCTACAAAGTGATGAGAATCACAGTCTTGAACTGATTGGAAGCATCTGCATATGCTGGAGTTCAGTTCCGGTTAGGCTCAGTACACTGATCTGCTGCACTTCATCTTTCCTCTATTCTTTATTCTGCTATCTTTCACATACCGGATCCTTTTTGCTACTTCTGCTCTTTTTCTGGACTTATTCGCATAACACTCCACAACAACACCACACTTCACAACTAAATCCATCCTCTATATATATCCGCACAAGTAATTTCATCACCTTTCTAGTCAGCATCCGGAACAGTCTAGTTTCTTACAAACTTTCATTCTGTCGGCTGAATCCTTCCTCACCAAGCTATGCGGATCAAGCATATACTTGTAGATATCATTAATCATGTCGGCCAAACATGATTCATGCCTTCACAACCTCTGTCATCAACAGTAACCCATCCGGAAAGCAGTCTGATACTCTGCCAGTCAGTTCTTCCTCTGTTTTCACTATCTCTCAGGAATTCGGTACTCAACCATTCATATCTTTTTCCTTGTCCATCTCCAGAGGCTAAATCCTTGGAATATACCACTCAGGGTAGTCCTCTTGACTTCCCCAAATCCACACTGCACCAAGACACTTCCTCTGAGAGGTCCGGACCAATCTGTCGGACCTTGCCACATGCTCTGTTCTTCTTCACCGGACCACAACATTCTTTATTCTGACTTCCGGTAGAGGCACATCATGACTTGCGGATATGTGGGATGACCTTTGTTGCCATCAATGACAACAACCATGAATCCATATAGTGTCTCTTGCCAACAATCTCCCCCTTTGGCATTGATGGCAACACTTAGTGAAAAATGACTAAGTGTTTTCACTATGCTCCCCCTTTGCTGATGCTCTGTCTTTATATACAATTTCCGGAACTCCCCCTTAGTTGGATTCCTCATTTTTCACTGCTCCTCACTCCCCCTTTGACATCAATGGCAAAGGGTAGGGTCCGCACACCAAAATTTTCAAAAATTTTCTCTATATAGCCGCATATTTACATACTCACATGTATTGAAGAATGTCTGCAAAGGATGTCTGCAATTGGATCATTTCTATAGCCCAACTTTGCTTCATTCTATCCAAAATTGAAATGTGACCACTTAGCAAAAATGCAAACGCTTCTGCCCGCTTGAGATCTGTCGGATCTTTTGTTTGGGCGGTGGTCTGAGCATCACTGATGGCCTCAAGCATGGTTTCCAACTTAGGGATTATAATCCTTCTAAGTTCTCCCATCCGGTTGGTGATGTTCTTCCTTTCCTTCTCAAGATTTTTTATTTCATTCAAGACTGCAATGGTCTGACATTCTTGATTTATTATAGAGGAAGAGAGAGGATCAAAACTTTGAGATAAGCTTTGTAGCTTATCCTGTTCCTCTTTTATTTTCTTGTCAAATGCTGCTGTTGCCTTTGACCAGGATATGCAAAATTTGTAGATGTCACCGCCATCCTTAAGAGCATTCTCTAAGCTCCTTATTCCAATGCTTACAATCTTCCTATCCTTAGAGATTAATTCTAATATTTCTGAAAATCTTTTGTCCAAAAATTCCTTCCGGACCTTTTCTTCAGCTGATTTTTCTAGAGAATCAAAATGTGTATCAACACTGCTGACTAAGGTTTTTAGATTACCGGAAGAGGAGGCTGTCGGATCTATCTGGATTGATGGCATGATCTTCACAAGTACTCCGGAAGCAGCCTCTATCAACTCACAGTCTTCCATATGAGACTTCAGGAGCTTTTCATTTGCCTTGGCATTTGCAAATGAAGCTATCTTCATTGTTTGTACCGGAGAGAGAGAGTCAAAATCAAATGGGCCTTTTAGAAGCTCCGGTTCATCAATCTCTAGAGTTTCTTTGCTCAAAAATTGTTGAACAGTTTGTGCAGTGTCTCTTGCCGGAGACAGATGTTTCTTTTCTTCTGCAGTCTTAGAACTGTCAACCTCTTTGTCTTTCACCACTGCTTCCTTCTCCTGTAATTGCTCTTCTTCTTTGGATCCGGAGACTGTAGGGGAAACCGGAGGAGAGATGCTAGTTTGTTCATGAGCCACTTCTTCTGGAGCAGAGGGTCCCAAGTCCTCAGCTGTTTCTGTACCTAAATCTTCTACAACCAGAAGATTGAACCTTTTGAAGGCCTTCCGGAGGATCTCTTCTGTTTCTTGGGCCACTTTGTCAGTCTTACCAAGCATGAGTTGATTCATCCTGGCTTTGCTTCTGAACTCATCTTTGCAGTCCTTGAAGATAATGTTCATTGTCTTGGGATCAATTTGAGGATATAGCTGAATAGCTATCTGCTCCCGGATCTCAAGAACTTTAGCATGAGCATTATTCTTTCTTACTTCCATTTCCTTTTCTAGGCTTTTAGGAATAAGAGATATTATTTCAATGAAAGCCTTATTATATATGTTAAGATATTTTACTGTGGCCTCCTGCAGAGTCTTTTGGTCGGCCTCACTGAAGTCATCATATGATTCAGTCATTGGTTGAAGGTTTCCATCCACCGTGACCGACTTGATTATGCTCTCTAGTGACAGAGTGGGCTTTTCAACAGTTACCTCTGCCATTTCATCCTTGTCTTGGCCTGTGGAGGGCTTACCGGATCCTTTCTTCTTCTGTTTCTTTACTTCTCTTACTCCCTCATCTGATTCTGTTTCCTCTTCATCCTTTTGGCTTCCATAAGCCCTTGTGGCTTTTGTCTTGGATCTCTTACCGGATGCCTGAACTTCCAGTTTTGAACTTTTGGTTGTGGAAGGTGCAGGTCTCTTTGATGATCTGGTCCGGGTGGGAGTTTCAACCGGAGCACTTTCTTTGCTTTTCTCTTCTTCCTCGGCCTTCCTCCTCTTTTCCCGGCTGGCATCAAGTGCCTCCTTTGAGATACCTAGGCCTTGAGCAATGTGCTCTACTTCTTTTCTTACCTTTCTTTTAATCTCAGGTTCCCTGAGTTCCACATGTATTTTTACACTCAGCTCCTCAAAGGTTCCAAACCTTTCTGCCTTAGCATCTTTCGGCTGACTCAGCATGTGTTGAACATGCAGCTCCACTATCTGTTCATCCACTTCATACCCCATGGGCATGATCCAGACAGTCCTTGGCTCCACTGCCTCCATTAGGCACTGATCAGTGTCAACCATAAAGCACACTGAGTCCTTGTATTTCTCAATGAGAGACTGGGGAATTCTCTCTCTTGCTTGCATCATGCTCTGAAAGTTTTTGAAGTATCCCCATAGAGCTGTATTTCTCGCTTTTGCATCCCCAAGTCCATGCAAATAGTCTCTTATCTGGACTGCAACAGGTTTGTCATTCTGCCATACCCATCCACTTGTTCCGGGTAGCTCATTCATGAAATAGAAGAATAGACATACAATAAGAGTACCATACTTCAAGGAATTCTTCTTATCCTTCTTGATTTTCTGTATGTTTTCCATTAATTGGCTTAGTAATAGTTCGCAGAGATCATATTCTGCATTCTTTCTTAACATTTCATAAGCAGTGTATATTGCAGTTCCGGATACAGAATTCTCCCTGCTGGAGTGATAGATCTTGTATCCTATTATCATTGATGCATATTTGATATCCGGATCCGAAATATCTTCAATGGTCATTGCCCTCTTGTCAAATTTTGATCCGGTGGCCTCAGTTACAATGTTGTTCTTGACAGATTTGAGGATAGGTACCCCTCCGGAAGAGTATAGACCAGTTACTGCTCTAATTGCCTCTTTTGTAATCTTGCAGGGTCTATCTAGCCATAGAAAGTTGTCATGCATCCTGCTCAGTACATACCGGACCCATTCATCTTCTTCAAAACAGGGGAAATGAATAAATTGCTCAAATTGTTTCTTCTGGATATCCTTATACTCTGGTTTAAGCTCAAAAGCATTATCTATTAGCTGCTTGTGATAGAGGTCTCTTAATTTGAATTCCCCAAATTCCTCAATGTTTGCATGTATGTAAACCCTAATGTCTTCGGTGTGTAAAACTCCGTGAGGAACACTAGAGAAGGCTCCTAGTGGATCTACCTCCAATGATTTGTAGGGATGTTTCTTGAATGAGGGGCGAGGTCTATCAGAGATCTTAACTATGTTTGGAGTAGCCATTCTTCAAAGATTTGCAGTGAGGTAATGAAAAACGGAGAATACCTTATGCACCTTCGGTTTGCACGGAGTGGTTGGATTGATTTCTTTATGCAATAGCTTCGGCAGGAGATCCTTGGTGTGCTTGATGAACCTTGTTGCAGAGCTCCACTTTTCGCTTCTTCTCGAGTGCAGAATGAGCAAATGTCCTTTGAGAAATCCCTTAAATTGCTCCGCGAACCCTAATATCTGTCTGCAATAAATGCTTCACCTACATCATTCCGGTTTGCCTTGTCTGGATAGCTTGGAGTATCCCGGATTAGTCCTGATCTGTGGATATCATCTGGATCTTTCAATCATGAATAAATCGAGGTAACATATTACAAGAACATCCCAAACACTCTGTCCAATCCGCAGAACAAGATAGTGCATTTCCGGATCTTTCCGGACCTTTTTGTAATCCTTTATCATACCGGAGCATCTTCCTGAACAGGTCTTATTTGATCGATCACAGCTTCTTCAAAACTTCATGCGGACCTCTGAAAACTTGACTGAAGTATCTCAAGACTCATATCTACAAACCCTTTGATCTGCATCTTGTGCCACATCCGGCACCACTTGTTTGGCTGGGGGAACAAGATTTTCTTTGAGTCTTCCCCTGAGCCTGAGCTCACCTTTTAATTTCTGGAAGAAATATCAGCACCAAGGTCTGGTGCGGATCCGACCTCTACATTCTCTGAACTTTTCTTCACCCAAATCTTGCTCATCTGATTCCTAACCTCATCTGCATTCATCTTTTGTTTACCCTTGTCTTGATTCTGATTATACACCGGACCTCTTGTGTCCTGATTCTTGTTTCTGCAGACTTTAGCATTATGACCGGACCTATTGCAGATTTGGCAAATAACATTTCTTTGCATATTTGACTGATATCCTCTTGATCTGCATTGATTAGCCCTATGACCTATTCTATTGCATGTGAAGCATCTACCTTTGAATGATTTGTTTACTTGCATAATTCTGCATTCATGGGATTTGTGTCCATACCTTTTGCAGTTGAAGCACTGTCCGGAGAAGGATGAGTTAATCTGATTCATTCTCATTCTGCACTGATCAGCTTTGTGACCAAAGTGGTTGCAGCTGTGGCAGTATCCATTGAAGGATGGATATCTTTGAGCATTTGGCTGTCTTACCGGAGGTCTTCTAGGCCTGTTCCTTGGATTTTCTGATCCAAGATTCTTCTGACCGGATCCGGAGCTTTCTCCTTTCTCATATCCCAAACCATACTTGTCATCTGTCCTCTTTTGACTTCCAAGAAGAACTTCAAGTTGAGCAGAACTTATCTTGAATTTCTCTTTATATTCATTTGCTGTTTGAAGGTCTCTTTTGAGAGAGGCAATTTGATCCTCAAGTTTTCCTTCATTATCTTTGGCATCTTCAAGATCAGATTCAAGATGTCTGATAATCCTGTCCATCTGGTGGCATTCTTCTGATTTTTCTTTGAGAGATTGTCTTAGATTGTCTTCAGCCTTTCTTTTTTCTTCAATCTCTTGAGTAAACTTTATAGTTCCTGATTCCATTTCATGTCTTAACATAATGACTTCTTTTGATAACTTTTCACATAACTTGGTTTGCTCAGTCAATTCTTCATTTGTATTGCTTTCTTCACTTTGTCTTGCCAACTGTTGGAGCAGCTCCTTTCTCTTTTTCATAGAGAGACTTAATTTGTCTTTTAATTCTCTCATGAATTCATCAGCCTGTTTGAGTCTTTCCTTTAATTCACTGACTTCAGAATTTGACTGTTCAAGATCCTCAAGAGCAGTCTTGAGTTGCTCTCTTAAACCATATGCATCCATTTGAAATCCCAGATCTTCCTCAAGCTGTTAGGCTCTATTAGGAGGAACTTAGCTCTGATACCAATTGTTGATAACTGAGAGGGGGGGTGAATCAGTTATCCTAATTATTTCCCTTATTGAACTTTCCTTTTAATTGATGCAGCATAAAATCAAACACAAAAACATTAACCATGAAATAAGAAACACATGACACAGTATTTTTAACGTGGAAACCCTGTTAAGGGAGAAAACCACGGGGTGATTAACCCAAGAATTATTCTCTGTTAGAAGAATAGGAAATTACAAAAATGGCACTTGCCAATTAGGGCTCACTGCCCGAGCACACTGCTCACAAGAGGCCCACTGCCTACAAGAAGACACACTATCTACAAAGTGATGAGAATCACAGTCTTGAACTGATTGGAAGCATCTGCATATGCTGGAGTTCAGTTCCGGTTAGGCTCAGTACACTGATCTGCTGCACTTCATCTTTCCTCTGTTCTTTATTCTGCTATCTTTCACATACCGGATCCTTTTTGCTACTTCTGCTCTTTTTCTGGACTTATTCGCATAACACTCCACAACAACACCACACTTCACAACTAAATCCATCCTCTATATATATCCGCACAAGTAATTTCATCACCTTTCTAGTCGGCATCCGGAACAGTCTAGTTTCTTACAAACTTTCATTCTGTCGGCTGAATCCTTCCTCACCAAGCTATGCGGATCAAGCATATACTTGTAGATATCATTAATCATGTCGGCCAAACATGATTCATGCCTTCACAACCTCTGTCATCAACAGTAACCCATCCGGAAAGCAGTCTGATACTCTGCCAGTCAGTTCTTCCTCTGTTTTCACTGTCTCTCAGGAATCCGGTACTCAACCATTCATATCTTTTTCCTTGTCCATCTCCGGAGGCTAAATCCTTGGAATATACCACTCAGGGTAGTCCTCTTGACTTCCCCAAATCCACACTGCACCAAGACACTTCCTCTGAGAGGTCCGGACCAATCTGTCGGACCTTGCCACATGCTCTGTTCTTCTTCACCGGACCACAACATTCTTTATTCTGACTTCCGGTAGAGGCACATCATGACTTGCGGATATGTGGGATGACCTTTGTTGCCATCAATGACAACAACCATGAATCCATATAGTGTCTCTTGCCAACACTCTATCATGAGGATCATCTTGATCTTCTAGAAGACCCATGTTCTGCAAAAAAAACATTTAAAATGAAAAGTTATTATTTATTTCATGCAATAATTTATTTTTTTGTTATATATATAATATTACAACATATGATACAAAACCATAATCATATTACATCATATCAAAGTGCACATACCATGATAAAATTTCAAAAAAGTTACAGCTAATATGTCCTTCCAATGATGTAAAACATGCAACAATTCTAATAAACGTTAGTAAAGATCATAAAAAAATTGTTATAAATTTAACTATCAACTGTAATAGAATTGCTTGGTCCATGTATGTTATTTTTCACTATTAATTTAATAACTTGCATTAGATAGAAACATTAAAGAGTTTTTAAGTAGGAGTTGATTAAATTCTCTTACATGTCATTAAGAAATGCACAATTTTTTTTCAATAATTATTTATCTTAAGGTTCATGAGTAACCTTAAGATAAAGATTTATTTTGTTTGAAAAAAAAAAGTTAGAAATATGGCTTTATCCGGCTGATTTTAGAAAGAAAAAATGTTAGCCCTATTCCCTCTCACAGGTCTTCAATGTGAGTAGGAATAGGGCAAATGTGGGGATTTAGAAAGAAAGATAAAGTTTAGGGTGTCTTCAACATAGCCAGCATGAGAAAGGAGGTCAACCATGCACACATAATGATCAACTATAGGTGTAATGCAATAAGGGTTACAACTGTGATTGAAGTATGTACAACTCTCATCCATTAAACCTGCATGGTTGCATGCACCTAGAATACAAGCAAAGCTTACAATGTTATGATATGTTCCAGAATGCTTAATTAATTCAAATATTTTGAAAGCGTCCTTGCAAAATCCATTTTGTGCATATCCTGCAATCCTTACATTCCATGAGATGACATCTCTTTAAGGAATTATGTCAAACAGTTCATGTTTTTTTTGTCTATGATTCCATATTTTGTGCATATCCTGCAATTATTGTAGTCTATGAGACCACATTTCTTTGAGGCATTTTGTCAAATAGTTCATGTGCCTTGTCTATGCTTCCACATTTTGCATACATGTCTAACAGGGTAGTTGCAAATACAACATATGACAAAATTCCTCTATCCTTTTTTGTTTATGATGAACAAAGTGCCACACTAAGGGGCATACAACTAAAAACTATCTAGTGATGGGAGCTCAAGCTATTAATGCCATATACTTCCCTCTTTCTCAAAAGATACCTAATTGCACCATATGTCATGAGACTCATGAAATTGTCCACTACTGCAAAAGTGAAAGGGTGTTCCTATCAATTACTAGTGCAACGTTTGTCACACATCAATCTCTTGAAGGCAAGGATGGAAGTGAGTCTGCATGGAGGTGGATAGAATGAGTGCAAAAGTACTACTAAAGTGCAAATTAGTTTCTAGACTTGGGATCTCCAAGCTTTGATAAAGCCTCTCAAGGCTTCTATAAAACAAGAGGCCACCGTAGGAGAAGCAAGAAAATCCTCAAGTAGGATATGATGATAGACTCTAAGAATGAACCTGCAAATGGGAGCAGTCCAAATGATGTGAATGTACCACCTTCCCATATGTGGAAAAATCCCATGCATGGAATGGTGATCCTCATGATTGGAGGTCGAGGGAGAAATTGTCCACATGCTTCTTTTTAAGCTAAGGTGAGATTGAAGCAGATTATGTTGTTTGTTCTTAGGAATGGTCTAAACGAAGCGATGCCTCAGCATTTCAGAGTGGAGTGCCACTGCAAGGAGGATGAAATAAAAGGGAAACAAATTACGTACCTATTCAACAAAGCCTCTGATGAAGAAAAAGTGGCCATCTTGAAAGTGATCAGGGCTGGTTTCTGGTCAGGAGGGCACAAGCATGACGAACAAGTGCTGGAATAGTTTTTCAAGAACTATGTACAGGTTGTGGGAGCAAGGCTCTGGGGGCTGAGAGATGTGATGAGATTGGTGAGGGAAGATCTAATGGACATGGTCAGGGCTGCCATGGATCGTGTGGCAGTGGAGCCCGAACAGGGATTTGCTCTTGCCACCCTCAGCCTAAATGAGGAGAAGAAAAAGGTGAAGATGCAAAAAGCCTGGGGCCCCTACAAAAAGGGCATAGAGAAAGAAAATAACATAGGAGAGTTTTTGAAATTCTTGGAAGCCAACCCGGGTCTGATTGATGAAAATGTAATAGCTAGGATGGTGGATATTGCTACAGGCATAGTTTATATATACCACTAGATGTAATGCCTCAGCTTTCTATGTAACATTTTTTTTATATTTTAATATAGGGAGCTACCCCCATATCTAGTAGTGTTTATGAAAAAAAACATTTCTTTGAGGCATTCTATCAAACAGTTCACGTGCCTTATCTATGCTTCCGCATTTTGCATACATGTCTAACAGGGCAGTTGCAACTACAACATCTGACAAAATTCCTCTATCCTTTATGTATTGATGGATGTCCATACCCTATTCCAAAGCTCCCATTTTGACACAGGCAAGGAGGATGGTGGAAAAGGTTGTGGAATTTGGCTTTACACTAGCCAATTGCATTTTCTTTAAAATTTCTAAAGCCTTTTCAATAAATCCATTTTGTGCATATCTTGTAGTCATTACAGTCCATGAGACCACATTTCTTTGAGGCATTCTATCAAACAGTTCACGTGCCTTGTCTATGCTTCCACATTTTGTATACATGTCTAATAGGGCAGTTGCAACTACAACATCTAACAAAATTCCTCTATCCTTTATGTATTGATGGATGTCCATACCCTATTCCAAAGCTCCCATTTTGACACAAGTAGGGAGGATGGTGGCAAAGGTTGTGGAATTTGGCTTTACACCAGCCAATTGCATTTGCTTTAAAATTTTTGAAGCCTTTTCAACAAATCCATTTTATGCATATCCTACAGTCATTGTAGTCCATGAGACCACATTTCTTTGAGGCATTCTGTCAAACAATTCACGTCCATGTACTTTTCATTTATTTAATCAGCGTCCCCACCATATCCACCTTTGACCCATGAAAAATTCATATACAGTGTGTCAAATCCTTAGTCTTTATGGAAGAAACTTAGACATATCAGCAAGACTTCTTCAAAAATCACTTCGACACCCCGAAAAATGTTAAAAGGTGATCAAGAGGTCGGTGTGACACCTTTAATGTGTCACACCAATAAAATGATTAAATCAATATCCGCATACATGAACACTTGACAAGTATTTTGAGTTGACATTTTGAGTTCAAAGAGACAAAGATATCAGAGTGTTGGGATGAATCTTTTTGAGGTCTCTTCGACATTCCGGCTCAAAAGGAACCTATCGATGAGATTTCAAAATATAGAAGTAACATTCCATTTTGGCATGACGGGGTGACTTAGAGATATGTTCAGCCGAATGACCGATATTTTGAAGTGTCGAAGGGAGTCCATATTCAGTCTCCCCAAAAAAATGAACACTTTGATAATTAAGAAAACATTAAGGAAAGGCACATATATCTAAAGGAGGGGATTTTAACAAGATCACCATTTGAGCTATAACGAGGTCCTGATAAATAAATAGCTAATAAATCCTTCAAACAAAATGATTGTTTTGGTGAGGTAATAGGAGGTGATATGTTGCAAAACTTTAATGTTTCCCTGATGATTTGAAATGTGCCATTAATGATCACAGTGGAGTAAAAGGGGAAATCTTGAAATATTTTGTTTAGTAAGCAAGCCGGGAGCTGGGGAAAGCATCTGCAACTGATACAGTTTCAGTTTTCCAAGTAAGTATTCTGAAACTTAAGATTTCTGATTTGGAATTGCATCTAAGAAAAATCTCTTGCATTCCATCGTGGAAGAAACATCTAATAACCCTAAGGCTAAAAGGCAAAAGTTAAATGAAAGACACCTGAACAAGGACTTAATAGACCAATGTCCAAAATTAGGGCAAAAATCCTGGAGGAATGCCCAATTAAATCCAAATACAGAGAAATTAGAGGATGAATACAAATAAGTAGGAGATGTGTGGACTCTTGTAAGGGGGTATGATCTTTTCATCTACCACTACAAGAAAATGCATAGGTGTTCCCCTGTGTCAAACCCATGGTGGCTGAATTTAGGAAAGTTGGTAGTGCCAAATGTTTTTTGTGAATGTGGAATTCCTAAAAATGTTAGCTGAAAGCTACAACCCGCAGAACCGCATGATTGAATTGAAGGATGGTACATGATTTTTCCTTGTCACCCGGGACTACATTTAAATGGTATTCCAACTAGATAGTAACTTTGATGTGAAACTCAGAATTAGGGATTTAATTGGTGAATATTATAACTTGAGTAACAATTACAAAAGATGGAGGTTGTCTATACATTGACCTCGTGATGGAAACAACAAATTAAGGGTTTTTTTAGTTGTAGAGGACCCCTCATTTTCCATTGAACTATTTGAAGAATACTTTTAGTATACTTATTACTCTGTATGGCAATTGTTAGGAGTGGAGGTCTCAATGTTTATGGAAGTAGCTCCCATGGTTTTAATAGTTGATATCCAAAGCCAACAGGCCCTACATTTTTATTATGCTGAGTTCTTAGCTAGTACCCTTCACAACAAACCGGTTTCCATCAAGGGAGGAGGTAGTAAATTCAGGCATTACTCCCTATTAATGCATCTAGTTTTGTATGAAGGCCAAAATTGGGGATTGTGGGACAAATACCTAGGAGTAAGGGACTTGGATATAAATGGAGATGTCAAACCCATCTAAAGATGGACTTCCATATGGGATAGCAGGTGTGACAAATCCCATTATATATATTTTGAAGAGTACTTCATGAAACTAGTGTATAAACACTTAGGGCATACTTATAAATACAACCCATCACCTAAAATTTAGAAGTTTTTGAGATTAAAGGACAGGTATGAGACTAGAAAATTTGCTCATAATTGGGGAGATTGGTATTCTTACACTGACTGTACAAAAATAATAGTGTTTGGGTTTGAAGGGTCTCCTCTACTACTACCAAAAACTTGTCCTGATAGCGTGGCTTATCTGGAGATTGTAAGATAGCTTGCTCTTTCTGATTTTATGCACTTAAAAATACATAATAAGAAGACTTTTGTGCTGGGCACTCTATGTTTTGCTGATTTCACAGTTATGTCTGACGAGGGGTAACAGTTAATTGACAAAAAATTGGAACATTTATAGGCTACCATCAGGGAGTTGTAGAGAAAGCTTTAATCCAGAAAGTTTCATAAACAATGTCAAGACAAAACAAAAGCTTAGAGGATATGACCATGTTTTATTTATCGATGATGACCTAGTTAGAAACTGTGATGAGCAAGCTACAATTGAAAGAAGAGATTTGTATTATAAGATAACACTTGCTGAGGCTTGGAGGGTAGTGAAAAACCCCACTTATAGAGGAGCCTTCATGGATGTGAATGATCCTATTGAAAGGATGGATACATTGATAATAAATACTACAGATTTGATTCAAAATGTCCCTTCCTATGCTTTTGAAAGAAAAGGAAAAGCTATTAAAGGAACTCAAGTAGAAGATGAGATTCCTATTTGCCAATTATCTCCTCAACAAACTCCATAAATTTCTTTTGAAGAAGAAAGTGAAGAGGGGAAAAATAAAGACTTGCAAGCATCCTATTCACTTAGTGAGGAATATGCACCTCCTGTGGATAGAGAGGAAGTCATAATAGAAACTTTTGATGAATTAACAGATGATGTGAGAGATCTGGCCAGTCAGAAATTCATTGTAGATGCTAATTTCATTAAAACCTCAGAATTCAAAGCCTTCCTTTATGAGTACAAAGGAAAACATGCCATTGAAAGGATGAAGGGCATTACTCCTAAAGTTCAAGAGGAAATTCTACAAGAACTTTAGTTAGAAATAGACAATCCCATGAATGACATGACACTAAAGGAAAGTAGACAATTGCTCAAAGAAGTAGGAGTGTTATTGGTCCCTAGGTGGGACATGACTTTAGCCATTGTTTTTGATACCTTCAGAACGAATCAAGAAAAGAAAATGTAGCTTAGTATTGAGGCATTGGATAAGATTAAGAATGGATTAGGCTATGACCCTAATAAAAAGATATTGCTAATATAGTCCCTCTATCCTTCACATAAGAAACCTTAGGTTATAAGTAATCCTAATGAAGTATTTGGCCATTTGTTGATCCAGAGAGTTGAGGACATAGACCCTCTTGAAACTGCTGACCTTAATATCAATGTGGCAATATTTACTAAGGCTCATATTGAGCAGTTGATAAAGAAAAACAATGCTTATATGGCTAAGAATGCAAAACAAGGACAAGAGGTGGCCACTTATAAGGATATATTGCCTTCAAGTTCTTATTCACCCTACCTAGAAAAAGATCAAAGAAAAAAAGTTTCAAAAGAATAGTGAATAGCTTGAGGTCAAGATAAAATCAATCAAATACCACATGGCCTCAATATTGATCAAAAGAATATTTGATAAAATAATGAAGTTTAGTGACAAAACCTAGAGTATGCATAAAAGGACATATCTTGCACATCAAGAGCATAAAAGGCTTCATTTGAGGCTATTAGAAACAAAAGAAGAATTGAGCACTAAATCAGGTCTCCAAGGTCAAATACTTGAGGAATATAACAACTTAATTGTCCATCATGAAAAGTATAACACTACATTGACTATTGACCTAAATGATTTTTATCAAAACCTTGAGTTAACATTTCTAAACTTCTTTTCTAGAAGTGATCTTCGAGATAAGGATGACTGGGTAATGGAAATGAGCCAGATGCTGTAACCACTCCTAGATAAGGTGAATGATGAAGAAAAAGTATTGGATAATACCTATCAGTGCCTTGAGAAGTTCGCCCTGGAATTTGCTATAAGTGATATAATTGCATCAGATACATATGTTGAACAAGAGTACATTGATCACCTAGCCAGAGTAAACATGTTTATATCCAGGACATGATGAATATACAGGAGTGTGAAGATACATTTTTTAGCAGATACCTTGGACATGTTCAAAACTGATCCTGAAGAGATGACTATGCCAGACCTATGGGTCATGAGTCTACCTCTGATGAATAATCGAGCACAATATTGATCGCATTGCGTATCTACAAATTAATTTCTTATTTCCTTAATCATTGCATTAGTTAGGAGTATGTTTATGAAAAGGCATGTCCTTTCAACCTAAATCTTGTTTTGCATCCCATAAATAAGGGATACCAAGGCCGTTTAAAATTATGAGAATAATTACAAGACTCTTTAATATATATATATGCAAATCTAAAACCTGCAATACTTATGTTATGTTATATTCTCATGTGCTCTAAACTTATAATTTAATGCAAAGGAGTAGAAGTTATCTGGTGGATTATATTTTTGGTGTTCAATTGTTGTGTGGAATTTCATGTTTATGAGCTATGTGGTTGTCTCTAGAATGATTTCTTAAATTAGTTCAAATTAATATATCAAGGGTATGTTTAATTTGTTGGAACATAATTGTTGTTTCTGTAGATGTGCAAACATGTTGAGTTGAAAGGCTCTTCTTACTGATCCCAATGATATTTTCTTAAATCATTGTGATCGTAGGAAAGGATTTTTATTCAAGTGGAAAGGAAACCTAATAAGATGACCAGTCTTAAAGGATTTTTAACTCTTAGGCAGAGACCAATAAACACAAGCAACTTTAGTAGGAATTAAATCAACTTTCCACATAAAATAATCAAATTGATCACACACAAGGTGTAGATTCACCTAAGTTCCCAGTAATCTAAGTTAAACCAATTATAGGGATCCATATACTATTATCTTTTGAATCTATTGCCCAATAGATGAAAGCACTGGTTATCACAAATATCATTTCACAATCCTATTCATAATTTTCAAACTTCAAACACTTTCATTGGGAACTAATAGGTATTCTCTCAAACAGTTCACGTGCCTTGTCTATGCTTCCACATTTTGCATACATGTCTAACAAGGTAGTTGCAACTACAACATCTGACAAAATTTCTATATCCTTTATGTATTGATGGATGTCCATACCCTATTCCAAAGATCCCATTCTACCACAGGTAGGGAGCATGGTGGCAAAGGTTGTGGAATTTGGCTTTACACTGGCTAATTACATTTTCTTTAAAATTTATGAAGCCTTTTCAACAAATCCATTTTGTGTATATCCTATAGCCATTGTAGTCCATGAGACAACATTTCTTTGAGGCATTCTGTCAAACAGTTCACATGCCTTGTCTATGCTTCCACATTTTGCATACATGTCTAATATGGCAGTTGCAACTACAACATCTCACAAAATTCCTCTATCATTTGTGTATTGATGGATGTCCATACCCTATTCAAAAGCTCCCATTTTGACATAGGTAGGGAGGATGGTGGCAAAGGTTGTGGAATTTGGTTTTACACCAACCAATTGCATTTGCTTTAAAAATTTTGAAGCCTTTTCAACAAATCCATTTTGTGCATATCCTGCAGTCATTGCAGTCCATGAGACCATATTTCTTTGAGGCATTCTATCAAACAGTTCATATGCCTTGTCTATGCTTCCACATTTTGCATACATGTCTAATAAGGTAGTTGCAACTACAACATCTGACAAAATTCCTCTATCCTTTATGTATTGATGGATGTCCATACCCTATTTTAAAGCTCCCATTCTGACACATGCAGGGAGGATGGTGGCAAAGGTTGTGGAATTTGGCTTTACACTAGCCAATTGCATTTGCTTTAAAATTTTTGAATCCTTTTCAACAAATCCATTTTGTGCATATCCTACAGTCATTACAGTCCATGAGACAACATTTCTTTGAGGGATTTTGTCAAATAGTTCATGTGCCTTGTCTATGCTTCCACATTTTGCATACATGTCTAATAGGGCAGTTGCAACTACAACATCTGACAAAATTCCTCTATCCTTTATGTATTATGGATTTCTATACCCTATTCCAAAGCTCCCATTCTAACACAGGTAGGGAGGATGGAGGCAAAGGTTGTGGAATTTGGATTTACACCAGCCAATTGCATTTGCTTTAAATTTCTAAAGCATTTTCAACAAATCCATTTTGTATATATCCTACAGTCATTGTAGTCCATGAGACAACATTTCTTTGAGGCATTCTATCAAACAGTTCACGTGCCTTGTCTATGCTTCCACATTTTGCATACATGCCTAACAGGGCAGTTGCAACTACAATATCTCACAAAATTCCTCTATCCTTTATGTATTGATGGATGTCCATACCCTATTCCAAAGCTCCCATTCTGACACAGGCAAGGAGTATGGTGGCAAAGGTTGTGGAATTTGGCTTTACACCATTCAATTGCATTTGCTTTAAAATTTCTGAAGCCTTTTCAACAAATCCATTTTGTGCATATCTTGCAGTCATTGTAGTCCATGAGACAACATTTCTTCGAGGCATTCTACCAAATAGTTCATGTGCCTTGTCTATGATTCCACATTTTGCATACATGTCTAATAGGGTAGTTGCAACTACATCTGACAAAAATTCCTCTATCCTTTATGTATTGATGGATGTCCATACCTTATTCCAAATCTCCCATTCTGACACAGGTAGGGAGGATGGTGGCAAAGGTTGCGGAATTTGGATTTACACTAGCCAATTGTATTTGCTTTAAAATTTCTGAAGCCTTTTCAAAAAATCTATTTTCTACATATCCTACAGTCTTTGCAGTCCATGACACCACATTTCTTTTAGGCATTCTATCAAACAGTTCACGTGCCTTGTTTATGCTTCCACATTTTGCATACATGTCTAACAGGGCAGTTGCAACTACAACATCTAACAAAATTCCTCAATCCTTTATGTATAGATGGATGTATATACCCTATTCCAAAGCTCCCATTCTGACACAGGTAGGGAGGATGGTGGCAAAGGTTGTGGAATGTGGATTTACACCAGCCAATTGCATTTACTTTAAAGTTTATGAATCCTTTTCAACAAATCCATTTTGTGCATATCTTGCAGTCATTGCAATCCATGAGACCACATTTCTTTGAGGCATTCTATCAAATAGTTCACATGCCTTGTCTATGCTTCCACATTTTTCATACATGTCTAATAGGAAAGTTGTAACTACAACATCTGACAAAATTCCTCTATCCTTTACGTATTGATGGATGTCCATACCCTATTCCAAAGCTCCCTTTCTGACACAGGTAGGGAGGATGGTGGCAAAGGTTGTGGAATTTGACTTTACACCAGCCAATTGCATTTGCTTTAAAATTTCTAAAGCCTTTTCAACAAATCCATTTTGTGCATATCCTACAGTCATTACAGTCCATGAGACAACATTTCTTTGAGGCATTCTGTCAAACAATTCATGTGCCTTGTCTATGCTTCCACATTTTGCATACATGTCTATAAGGGTAGTTGCAACTACAATATCTCACAAAATTCCTCTATCCTTTATGTATTGATGGATGTCCATACCCTGTTCCAAAGCTCCCATTCTAACACAGACAGGGAGGATGGTGGCAAAGGTTGTGGAATTGGCTTTACACCAACCAATTACATTTGCTTTAAAATCTCTAAAGCCTTTTCAACAAATCTATTTTGTGCATATCTTGTAGTCATTGCAGTCCATGAGACCACATTTCTTTGAGGCATTCTATCAAACAGTTCATGTGCCTTGTCTATGCTTCCACATTTTGCATACATGTCTAATAGGGCACTTGCAACTACAACATCTGACAAAATTCCTCTCTCCTTTATGTATTGATGGATGTCCATACACTATTCCAAAGCTCCCATCCTGACACATGCAGGGAGGATGTTGGCAAAGGTTGTGGAATTTTGCTTTACACCAGCCAATTACATTTGCTTTAAAATTTCTGAAGCCTTTTCAACAAATCCATTTTGTGCATATCCTATAGTCATTGCAGTCCATGAGACCACATTTCTTTGGGGAATTCTATCAAACAGTTCACGTTCCTTGTCTATGCTTCCACATTTTACATACATGTCTAATAGGGTAGTTACAACTACAACATCTGAAAAAATTCCTCTATCCTTTATGTATTGATGGATTTCCATACCCTATTCCAAAGCTCCCATTTTGACACAAGCAGGGAGGATGGTGGAAAATGTTGTGGAATTTGGCTTTACACCAGCTAATTGCATTTTCTTTAATTTTTTTGAAGCCTTTTCAACAAATCCATTTTGTGCATATCATGTAGTCATTGTAGTCCATGAGACCACATTTCTTTGAGACATTATGTCAAATAGTTCACGTGCCTTAACTATGCTTCCACATTTTGCATACATGTCTAATAGGGCAGTTGCAACTACAACATCTAACAAAAATTCTTCTATCCTTTATGTATCGATGGATGTCCATACCCTATTCCAAAGCTCCCATTCTGACATAGGCATGGAGGATGGTGGCAAAGGTAGTGGAATTTAAATTTTTCATCATGGGAACCTAAAATTCTTGCAAAAAAATGGTAGGAAACTTTAGGTTCCAACAAGTCCATTAGTTGGAGGTAGGCAAACAAGGGTTTTCTATTCATTATTAGCCCATTAAACTTAAGCATATGAGATAGCATGGCACACACAAAATGTTGTGGATAATGACCACATGATTAGGTTCATTGCAACCACTTTTTGTAAGCAAGCACAAGACTAGTATACTCATTATGATCCTAATGGCACCAACAAGGGTCCCCAAAGATATAAGAGTAATCATTTTTCATCTAAGAGAAATCTTACATTTAAGGGTACTAGGGCCAATAGAGAAGCACTTTAGAAATCATCTTACACATCAATAAACAACTCAACACAAGAAATGCAAATTGACATATTAACACAACAATATCCAACTAATTTATTGAAAGTCAACTATTGATACCTCGTTCTCCATCCAGACTACAAAATCGGTCCACTTTTGCTTTGTAACATATCCTTTTCAAATTACATTAGATACCGGCCATATTTCTCCTCTATCAAAACATGGCACATGGATTAGTTAAAGTAATTAATATGCAATCATTTACTTTTTCCTAGGAAATAAAAAAATATCGTTTAACATATTAAATATACTTACAAATGTATAGATCAAGGCTTGCAAACCTTTCTGACCACTGTGATGTGTGGCATGAAGTTTGTCAAGCTAGCCTTGGAGGCCTTGTCCTGAAACATATACTAATTCAATTTAGCTATGCACAAATAGACTTTAAAAATCGTTTAATAAATTTGATATAATCTTTTGACCAAATTCAAATACTTGTGTACTATCCTCACCAGACTTCCTCCATGCATCAGACTTCTCATATGATTTTACAATCTCTTTCCATACTTTCACACTTACATCAATGGGTCTGTTTTTTAGCCTTAGCTCAGGAGTGAGTTTTTTTATCTTCTTTGTTTGGTTGCACTGAAATCTCTTGCCGTTTTGAGATATTCGTAGCTTTATCTTCTTTACAGACCAACCTGTGCCAAATTCAGTCTCCATGTCATGGATAACTACTTTTTACAGGTGCATGGATATCTTTGCGAATGGCAAATCTAGATGGTCTTTGAACCATTGAAGGTATGATTCCTTTAACCTATTCACAAATGTTTTTCTAGCATCTATCATTCAGACTTCCCTTGAAACCACATCGTATTCTATCTTGGTATTGTAGGTACTAATGCAAGATACAAAACATGGCATGGTGGTCGAAGAAGTCTATGTCCTAGGAGTGGGTGGGACATTGGAAGCCTCTGCTCCCTGTTCCACATTCTTAGAAGTTATTGTTATTGATTTCCTCCTAGATCTTTTGCTTGATCCAGAACTAGTTGGGGAATCAATTGATTCCCTTTGACACTGTTGATTTGGTTACAATGTTTCAGGGGCTTTACTAGATTATTTTTCTATGTATCTGGCAAGCATTGTCAAGTTCACACCATCCAATTTTTTCACTGCCTCTACCCCCAATATGGAAGCCAATGCCTCTTTATATTTGTCAGTCTCATGTTCCTATATATATATATATATATATAAATTCTTGTTTTAAATTAACAAATAAAAAATTAAATTCTAAAAATCAAAGAAACAATGGAAACATTTGCAAATCTATAAATTGACAATGAATTACCTCATTGTGGCCAGAGTCTACTCCCTTTGCTCTCTTCCCTCTATTGCTTGAAATTTTGAGGTGACCTACGGAAAATTATTTTCATTCAGTTTGTGGAGGCAAACTAAGTACACACTACCAGGTATGAAATTTTTCGTCCAAGTCTTTTGTATTCCTCAAGGTTTTTGACCTTTACTTTTTAGAACAAATCATGAAGTTATTTTCCTATGAATCAATTGGTGCCTTGGGAGGGAATCTATAGTTCTGGGCCTAATTTTAGTTTGCTCACCCTTGTCGCAAAAGCCTTAATTTTAGTTTGCTCACAATCGACTTGCCTTAAAGCACTTGACTACTTTTTTAGGAATGAAGCAAGAAAGTTGTCTTCTAAGAAAGGTATTGATGGGAATGATAAGCGAACCTAGGCATTGGGGTTTGAAAAATGCATTCACTGCTCTCAGATGTAGAGGAAATAATGCAATGTCTACAATTTTACCCTCCTTTGCAACCACATGAGACTTGAACGATTCGCTTATAAACAGAACAATATTCACAACCCTTTCTTCACAATCCTCTCCATTTAATCGAAACAAAAATATTTTTGGTAACATATTTTTTTTCATTGTAATTGTAATCTTACCTATGGTGTCACAAACTAAATCAAATTTCTCATCTCCTTGCTTGTTTTTCCCTTTCTTCTCCTCTCTTTGTGTGGTGTTTTTCTGCTTTTTTCTCCTCTAATTCATGTGACATTTTTCTCCTGTAATTATCAAATTTCTCATATAATTTAGGTGGGAAGTTTTTATTTTTTGTTTTTCCTTTATAGGTCCCACCATGGCCAAAATAAGGGCGAACACAAAAAGCCAAACGCTTGATCTCCAAACAAAAAATGAACACCAAAAATCAATAAAGTTTTGTTTTATTTTTTTTGTTTTGGGGTATGTGCTGGAAGGAATTTAAAAAAAAAATTGATCCAGTACAGTCGGCGCTATAGTCAGAGTAGTTACCGTTGACTTTAGCACTGACTTTCAGGCCTAAATGTAATCTTTTTGGGGAGCAAAAGGCAGCGCAAAGTGCGCCTAATTTAGCGTCGACTTTTAGGCCTAAATGTAATATTTTTGGGGTGAAAAAGGTGGCGTAAAGTGCACCTAATTTAGCACCAATAAGTACAAAATGATGTATTTTGCTTGGAAGTTGATAAAAAAGTAACCTCACCAAATTTGGATTGTCCTTATAATAAGTAACTATATCTTGTTTCCATGATAGCATTTTGACTTCATGCTTCTCTTATGATTAGCTCAATAATGACTCACTCTTTCATGACCTTACACAGATGGTTGGTGACAATCCCTATGCAAGTGATATGGCTTTGGAAAAACCAAGCAACTCTTCTCTTACTATCATGATGACATGATATTGGGACTATATTGGCAGCTTATGGAGTGTGCTTATGGTATTGTGATTTTCATTTCTATGTTCTCATTAACCCATTTTAGGTTGAAGCATGGTAACTAACCCACTAGCTATTATGATAGTCATACAATGACTAGACAATCCTCTCCAATTTGTCTATGACAGTCCTATGCATGGTGTTTTCTTCATGACATTCCCCAATAATGTGAATTATTGATAATAGCTAGTTCAAATGGAGGTTTGGATGGTGTAGTAAGTTGTCCCTATGGCTCATGATAGTGCATGCCTTGGTTATGTCCTTGTGACATTACTCTATAGATATCTCCTCTTTATAGTGACAAGGTTTCAAGAACATGACAACTTAGGTAAGGTATCAACTTGTCTCTTTAACCTCTAGATTGTCATTTTTCAAGAATTGATCACATTGAAATGCAAAGACAACATGTTGATTGATGACTAACTACATTGTTACTATGATAGTGACTTAACCTAGTCATAAGATTAATAAGACAATTTTATAGTAATAACTCTATGGATGCATACCTAGCTATCCTAGGTGTACTATGACAATAATTTAATGCTGCTAGTGTTGCTTTTAAACCTCCTATGGTTGTTACCTATGCCTCATGGTATGACAACCTCTACAATGTTAATCCTCATGATCCCACTACAATAGTAGATCAACACTATGATGGTCCCCTAACTTATCATTTTGACACTAATTATTTTAGTTGGAGCCATGACCTTCCATCTAACATTTGAGAGTCAGATTTTGGATTAAGGACAACCTTAAGATATGTGATAGGAGATTGACAACATTTTAGCCAAGTCATGACAATCTTTGTTTATATTATGTGATTTCACTATTATCTTGTGGCATGGATTAAGAGGCCATGAACTATCTCCTTCACTATTTGACAACCTTTCACTTCCTCACATACCTGTGATAGTCCTATTTATGCATCTAGTTATTCCTTAGATCTTGTCAATCCTTAAGGCATGATGACAACATCCCTAAATACAGATGGTTGGGGTTATGATAGCTAATGGAGGGTTTTCTTTTCAAAGGAAACAATTAATTTTGGAGTGAAAGGTAATGCTGAAATATAACATAAAGTCCCTATAATTAAAGAATATCCAATGGCTAGGATTAACCTAACAAATATCTAACGACGTGATTTCAAAATTAACATCCAAATTATCCTTCCCTCCATCAAGAATTTAAAATTTTGGTGCCAAAGACTCTTTGAGACTGTTTTGAGGGTTTTATGGCCACTTGGATAGATATAGATTGCCTTAAAATGACCCATAAAAGAAAAAGGAGAGTCAAATATAAAATAAATGTCTTTTTGATGTGAATTTGTAGTCATCTTGTAATCATAAGATTTGAGCTCTAGTTGTCAAGATTCCGCGTGTAAACTTTTTCTAAAGAGCAAAATGTTGCAATGTCTTACTTTGTTTTTCATAGTGCGTCTTAATGAAAAGTGATTGTATTAACAAGACAAACTCAAGTGTATTACAAGATCTAGAGGAGGCCATGGAGAGAGGATGTAGATGGCGTAGAACTACTAAATTGTAGAGAGGAAAGTGGGTGGAAATAGATATGACAACAGAATCTGCAGATACAATAGAGGTAAGAAGCAACCTCAACCAAAGGAGGAAGGTGTTTATGAATTTACAAATTCTGTAACATAGAGGAGATAAAGTCATTTTTTTGTCCACAAGGCCTCTAAGGTCAAACTTATTGGTTGAAAATGCACAAGAGTGGTGGTTAAATGTGATTCTATGATCAAGGAAAAAGTTTGAAAATTAGGATGGACAAAACATGATATCAATATGTCAAATATATGACTAAAGTGAGGTTTTGTGTTGGATAGCATATTCATTGAAATGATATAATTGGTGTACTAAACATTATTTACTATGTTGTGTATTATAGGGACCAAACGAGGCCATGGCAACAGATCGTGTCATATCAAATGAGGACACAATGGATGAAGCAAGAAATCAAGTACTCAAATCTAATTTCATTAGGAAAAATGATGTGATGGCATTTTGTGATACGTCCATCTTTTTTCACAATATTATTGAAATTTATAATGTAGTATCCAATCTTGACATAAAGTAATGTATGTTGATTATTTTTGACAGGGATTCGAGCAAATGCAGAGCCTGAGCCTTCAACTAGCAAACAAAAAAGATATGTACATGGACGTGGACCTAAAATTATTAAATCATGTAGATGATAGTGGGTGGAAGAGGATATGACAATGGATCCTATAGACACAACAAATGATTGCACTAAACAAGAGATTGGTCAGGACTATAGTACATGGGATGAATACTTTGAGAAAATTGTTGTTTGTGGATGTTTTGTATGTCGTGAAAAGAAACAATTCAAAGGAGTGATTGTACAAAGACATTACATATATGATGAGATTCCAGTTGGTAGTATGCCTCCTACAATTGATTCAAGTCCAATAGGAATTATGGTAAGGAATTTTCCAAATTAATATAAATAACATGTATACTTCATTTAAACATTGTTTAATATTATTTAAATAACTAATTTTTTTCTTAATGGATACTTGCAGGATGAAGTTCTTGGTTTAAAGTTTCTTGGATCACCGACTTCCAGCCTAGAGGAAAATGATCATTTATTATATGATATATCTAACAAAAATATGTGCCAATATACCAGCTCAGAAGATGAGGAATTGATGAAAACAAGCAACAGAACAAGAACCAGTTTAAAGATGCATAATTTTCTTAAAGACAAGGAGAAGGTGGACTACATACCCTATGAGAATAAATGTGATGGAGATGATGACATGCCCCTGAGTTTGAAATCAATTTACAAAGATAAATTTGATCATTGAGTATATTGCACTTGGCCTAGTGATCAACAATTACCTTGAGTGTACGAGGTGTTTCAATTTTGGGGATACAACTACATGATACGACCCTCCAATATTCATGGGGTATTGTCAAAAATGTACATGTGGGATCTAAACATAGAAACAATTTAGAACAAACCACTAGGAGATTAATGCCATATTATGGTCCATCCTATTACAGTGGTAAATGGAGAAGGCTAGCATAATATAATCCTAGCATGTGAGCATATGGTCTAAATTTGGATATGTATACACATCATCTCCAATTGGAAAGTGCAAAATAAATGAATAGAGGTTATCTTATGTATATAGATAGACATGCATACACACACAAAAGTATTGTAGGATTTATAAATAGTAGTAAGGGAAGGGACCCTACTATAAGACCAAATTGTCAATTTGTTGAGGTTATAAATGATAAAGATGGAGAAATGGAAAGAGATGTTGATAGATTGATAATGGTTGAGGCCACTATGGACCTTACTATTGGGTATGAGTTTTTGATTGATTACACCTTAAAATGCAGTCATGTGTGAAATAAGAGGGAAGAACAAGATCTCCCTAAGGATGTTCTTAAGGGAAGAAAACCAAAGAATAATAAATGAGTGTGGACTGATGTTTTATAAACTATGGTGTCAAAATTGTGTTTTATTTAAATTATTGTATAAAAAAGGTAGTCTATAAAATAATGTTCCATTATTTAATTGATGTATATATGTTCATACAATTTTTATTTTTATTTTTTAAGCCATATTTGATTATAATTCTTTGAAATTGATACATTTATGATTTATCCAGTTGTTGCCAAACATTAAATAATGCTTTCATTTGTTGATAGGTAGAATATATTGATAAAACACATACTAATACCCAAGATCCAACTGGGTTATTAAGATTTGGATGGGATGATCCAAACCATCCTTTAAACAATACTAGGGTGAAAAGAGCATTAATGAAGAGAATACTATCAGCTAACATATTTGAAGAGCTGATGAGATCCACATACACTAATAACATGCCACCTATCCTTAATGATGATGATCATGATAGTGAAAATGTACTGCATGAACAAGGATTGAATGAAATGCTTACAGATTTATTTGGGGATGAAAACAATGATGACAATAATGATCATATGGTTGATAGTAACAATGATAGTAGGGGAAATTACCACCAATGTAATGTTTATGATAACAACCTGAAAGACTCCATCAAGCAAGCAACGAAGACACCCATGTTCAAATTGGGTGCAAGTAGAACCTCAAAACTAGCATGCACATTAATATTATTAGAAATCAAGTCACTATTTGGTTGGTCAGACAAAGGATTCACTACCCTACTGAAGTGAGTTGAAATCTATTTCTTACTTTGCAATTGTCAATTGGTGTACATAATTCATAAACATTCATCAACTTTGTTTATATTTCTTTAAGGGTATTTTAAAACCATATATTGTATATATACAGTCCTAGTATAGATTGACATATGAAACATGTTCATCATAATTCAAACATTCAATTGATTTAATCTCTGGCAATCTTATAGGGCACTAAAAAGTAAAATATTCCACAAAGAGAATGTGTTTCCATCAACTTACAGAGAGGCATGTATGTTGTTGGTTGAGTTGGGGATTGAATATAAGCAAATTCATCCATGTAAAAATGATTGCATTTTATACATAGATGAATATCAAAACAAGGTAGAATACCCTATATGCAAAGAGAAGAGATATCATACATATGTACAAGGTCCTACAGTTCCAAAGAAGGTTTTACATCACATGCCAATTATACCTAGACTTCAATGAATGTTGCAAGTCACTTGCACAATTGATGGACTGGCATGCAAAGAACATGAGTAAAGATGGATTCATGTGAATTCTGGCTGACTCCAAAGCAATGAAACACATAGAGGAAAACTAGCCAAGAAAATTCAAAGATGAACCCTGTAGTACCAGGTTTGGTCTTACAATTGATGGAGTGTGCCCATTCTCTTTCTTGAGCTCAAATTATAGTGTTTGGCTAGTCACATTGATAGTATACAATATTCCCCCATGGATGAGTGTTAGAAAGGAGCACCTTATGCTGACTCTCATTGTTCCAGGAAAACATCAAGTTAAGAACATGGATGTTTATCTTGCCCCTTTTATTGATGAGATGCAACTACTATAGAAAGGCATAAGAATGTATGACATATCACATCCCCCATCAAATAGGTCCTTCATGTTGTATGGTGTGCTATGTTGGACTATTCATCATTTCCCAGGACTTGGTGTTTGTTCTAGTAAGATAAAATATTTACGTATTTACACTCATAATTTATTTTCATCCCAACTTTCATACTTAGTTTTATACTATTTTTTTGATGTTATTAACATTACTTATTGAATTGTAGGGATTAAAACAAAGGGGATATTTGCATGTCCAAGATGTGCAGAACAATTTCAAGGGTAGTATTCTAAAGATCTACATAAATTTATTTATGCAAACAACAGGGTTTTTCTATCACTAGATCATAAGTTTAGAAATCGCTTGAAGAATCAATTTGATGGAAAAGTTGAAAATAGAGGCCCTCCCATGATTATGGGTCTAAGTGATTGGCTTAAGAAGTATGAAGATGTTGAATTGAAAGGTTGGGAGGATTTTTTTGATTGGGGAGATTCAATTAAAGAACTAGAACAAGTTGTAGTTAATATGCTAGAAAGAATGAAAAGGAAATCCATATTTTATGAGCTCCCTTACTGGAAGGATCTATTAATATCTCACCTATTAGATCCTATGCACATCTTCAAAAAAGTCCCAGATTCTATATTTTCACATATATCAGGCAAAGAGAAGGACACCTTATCTTCGAAGAGAGATATTTCTCTTTCGCATACCAAAATTGATAGAAAATATTTGTCGCCAAATAGGGAAATAAAACATATGTAGAAGTTCCATGAATTTTGAAAAAAAAAAGAGCTAGACCAACTAAAAAATGTCATCCATTCAGTAAGGACACCTACTGGCTATGGGTCATCATTGGCTAAAGCTTTAATAGTTGATGGACAACATATCACTAGATTTAAAACACATGATTTTCATAATTTTATGAAGGTATTATATATCACCATTTAACATTTACTGGTAACATTGATTAAGTACTAAATATATTTTGATATTTTGTAGTGTGAGAAAAAATTACTAATGACCTTTTCATAAATGTGTTTGATAGCATATCATGCCATTGACAATTAGGGGGGATTCATGTCTTTTAGTTGACTTAAGGAATGCCATAATTCAACTGTCAGCATTTACAAGGTATGTGGTTATATGAAATGTTCATGTGTGAGAGACATAGAGCTATTAGATTGCATTTTAATTTTTGACTAAAGGTTCATACTAATTTACTATTCTTATATTAGGTGGGTGACCTCCAAGGAGATCCATGAATGTGAAGTGCCAAAATGGAAGAAGGAAATTGTAGAAATTGTAGGTGTATTTGAGAAGGAGATCCCTACAAGTTTCATGGACCTACAAGTCCATTTACTTATACACCTAGTCGATGACATTGAATTGGTGGGTGTCGTATCAACAAGGTGGATGTTTTTCTTTCATAGGTATATGAAAACTCTAAAAAGATATGTTTGACAAAAGGCACATCCAGAGGGTTGCATGGCTGAAGGGTATGTATTGAATGAAGCATTTTCTTCCTGTGTGAATTCCTTGGTAAGGATTTTGAAGATGGGTCACGCTTCTGGGATGAAGAACGAGCATCATATATTATTGATGGAGAAAAACCACAATCTAATGGTGTTCAAGTAGAAATTAGTAAGTAAATTCATGATTAGTGTGGTTTTTTTCTTGTAATCATTAATTTACTCTGTAATTTATTTGTCAAATTAACAACATGACATTTGGAGTATGAAATAAACATGTTGACATGTAATAGGTGTAGATGAAAATACTATACTTGACAAGTTCATTCTGTATCACATGGACTTTATGAACAAATGGATTGATCTGTATGATAAAAAGAGAGAAGTGTTAGAAGCAAGGAGATAATTTAAGAGATCAAACCCAAGGAATATTCCACTTCCAACCAATCTTCTTAGGGAATGGGGCAAAGATTGCACACTAGAATGGGTTACTAAACAAATTCAAAATCAAATAGAAGATGTAGGTATAGATTCAAACATAACAGAAGATGAAATCAACATGTCTAGAGTGAAAGAAAGGTACATTTGGAATTTTACAAAATGTTGTTTCCTTACAATTTTGACACTATTAACTATTTTAATATTCATCATTATATTTTTTTCATTGAAATAAATGCTATTTCGTAGGCAAGGAAATATCCAACAATATGGGCATATGGTTGACATTATTGTGTAGAATGTGTAGATGTAAAGAGACGATCCTTCTATTGTGGCATCATGGTTGACTTCAAGCAATCTGGTTGATCAAGCTCAAAAGATAAGAATATAATTGAAGGAATCTACAATATGTTGGGAAAATACAAGAAATTATTGAGTTGGATTACTGCTCTTTTAAATGTTGTATTTTTAAGTTTAGATGGTATGAAGCATTTGAGAGGACACAAAGACATGGTACCCATAGTGGATTGTTTTCTATAGATTCCTCATGTTTCCTACTAGAGGATAAGGAGCCTTATGTTCTACCAATTCATTGTGAGCAGGTATTTCTTTAACTCAAACAAGAAGCGGTAGTGATCATTAATCTATTAATTCATAGTTTATTGTGAATATATACATGTGTTTATTAATCAATAAAATTGTTATACCATTCTATGAAGATATTTTGGACCCAAAATGGATATTTGTCATACATTATGATCCAAGATTAAGGCATGTTTTTGACGATGCATTAGTGGATACTGAGAAAAACAATGATGACCAACAAAATGAGAGAGAGGGATTAGAGAACATTAAAGAAATTGACATCCATGATGATGTTGAAGATGGTTATGTTCAAGCACAAGAAGACAACAATCCAAAGTTGGATGATGTTATGGAAGACAACAATATAGATGATATACAAAATGATGATCCAAATACATCTGGTAACAATATAGATGGTCTACAGTCAGATTTCAATGATGATGAAGATGATGCAGGTCAAGATGAGGATGATGATAATATTAAATACTTGAAAGAACATATGAACATTGACAATGATACACTGGATGACATTGTAGCAGACAATAATGTTAATGACCAAGACATCTAAATTTTTAGAATTATTTGCAATCCATGTTTAAAAAAGGATGATTCTTATGGCCTAAACTTTGAAATGCTTCAGTAATATTATTTGTCAATACAAATTACCTATTACAATATCCTTAAATTATTCAATCTTTGGTATGAATTGTTGGCAAAAAAAATTAGGATTACTTGGATGCAATCTTTAAACCCTACTCCTAAAATAGAAAAAAAAAATTGGATTTTGAAAATATATACACTTGGGAATGATTTTCAAAAGAGAATGACTAGTGCCTGCCACATGAGGAGTTTGTTTATCTTTAATTATTTTTCATACATATCCTTAATTGTATCTATGCCATGTTATCTAATTGTGATAAGTACTTGAGTAAGACCATCAATGAAAAATGAAGTGGACATATTATCATCTATATTAGCTAATTGATTGCACAAATATTTTAATTTATCAACGATCTCATGTTTCTATTCATTTTCAACACTTTTAATAAAGACATCATGATCATAATATTCTTCTTCATCATTAGAATAAAATAATGAGATATTAAGTAATTAAGATAGAGATATGAACATACAACTCATAAACTCACAGCAAAGATAATAGAATAGCCCAGAAAGCTTTGCATTTTGCTTAATTCTTCAAAATTTTCCAAGTCTTGAACAACAACAAATGAGTGATATAGTTCCATTATATAATAGGAATGTGTACACTCAACAATTAATACATTGTATTTCAAATTCAATGAATACAGAGAAGCACCTAAAGGCATTGGAGAAACATTACTTACACCGAAGGAAACAAAAAGGAAGGAGTGGTTGACCTTGAGAAACACGAGGAGCTGCTTGGGGATCTGCATTGTTGTGGTTGGAAGATGATAGCCAAGTTGTCATTATTTAGATCCATATCTGCCATCACACCCATCGTATGTTCTTTTAGCTGACCAAGGAAATGAGATGATTTCTTCTATCTTACCATTGTGGCTAACATACTGTGCATCTAGGATACCTTTGACACTTTTACCAAATAATTCAAATATAACATCTACCATGTGCAGTCTTTCAACTATCCAACTTAACACATGTTGAGATGGGTCTCCTTTATCATAACAAGCTAGAATTAACTGGTTACCATTATCAATGATTTCCTTCCTCCACTTATTCAAGTCTTTTGTAGTCCCATCAGCTTCTAAAATATGAGGCAACCATTTTTTTGTCCTACTTTTCAGCATTTCCCTACATTTTATCATTTAATATTGTATCCAATTTTAGTTGATAAGCAGCCACCTCCTCAATTTTTTCTAGCATTCCCACTACCAACTGCATCTCAGGAGGAACCTCTGAATCATATCTAGAACACCTGAGAAATTCACTAATTTTCCCAGTCCTAGGCAACCACTTGGTCTTCATAGCTGATAGCATGTGTTTGTCTGACTCATATTTTTCACATGCTATCCTTAATAGGGACTAAGACTTATGGGTCTCCTCCAACCTGGCCAATATCTTGTTAATTATATACTTAACTAACTTTGTGGCCACATCCTTCATTTTACCTTTCATTCAACTTCTTATTTTCTTCTTTCAATTCCTTTATCTCTAGAAGTAGGGGTTGTGTGTCCATTGGCAATGTGATGCCCATCATGCAACCCCAGAGTGTTAGACCACAAGAGACAAAAAAAATACAATTTTTTTTTTTGAAACTAAAATATGCATTAAACATTGAAACAACAGCATTCAAAGTAATATACAACTAATAGCTCTAGGGCACAAAACTGCATCAGTTAGAAAAATAACCATACAAGTGCAATGCAACACCATGTAACATAAGAATAATACTTTATAAAATTGCAGAGATAAATGATTACACAAATTCCATACAAAGTTACAAGATTACAAGGCCGATTACATCGGTAACAAATGATACAATTGTGAATGATTACAACAAATCAGAAAGTGTAAACAAATCTGGAACTGGAACACTTCTGCACTGGACTCAAATTGATTCTCCAAGAAGACCAATGGATAGCTCTACCTCCCAACCATGTGGAACCCTGAGGTCCACCCCACCAAGATAGGAGATAACATCGAGGCTCCACTAAGTCAAAGTTACACCAATGAAAACAACAACAAGATACAGACTCCGTATAGGCACACATGATAACAAGGCTACACAGCTAGGACAATACTCGCCAAAACAAGACAAATCATTAAGACAAGATAGACTCAACCATCAAGATAAATCTGCACTCCAGAGGTAATAACAAAAGATAAAACAGGAAGTAACTACACTGTAGTAGGGAGAGTGTCATCGCATGGTCCTATCATGGGTTTTCTAGGCTATCTCTCACTAGAAGCCAACCCTCTATGGTTTTCCTGGCAACCTCTCTATAGGCACCGGCCCCATAGGGTCACACATTCGGAGTAAACACTTCCTCTCATGGAGACGAGGAAGTCGACCTTGCCAACCAAGCCTTCTCATCCCATCCTTAGCCTGTGAAAGCACTCAAGGCATGGGAGAGGCATCATACTTATCTTGTTATATGGATTACTACCCAACCCTCCTAAATCAATTAATTAATTATCACTTGCTTAACACTTCCATGGGGTTTTCCAGGCAACCACTTTGGGCACCGGCCCCACCATGGGAACCACTCCCCTACATACAAATAGCACTCCTAAACAATGTCCAAAACAAAATAAACATACAAGGGTAAGCGAACTGATAACATCTGACTTGTACAATCCAACACTTTCCATTCCCATCTCAACAATAAAACTTTTTCCTTATCCATAAAACCACTTAAATCAAAAATCATTTGAACTGAAAACCACAAAATAGATTGTAGATCTAACCTCTGGAGCTGGCACATTGTCACTAAATCACATATAAGTCCCTCAACCAGAAAGGAAACAAGGATTTAACAACTTGACACCTGATTAGCAACATGTGACTTTGAACTAGGGAATGTAGTAAACCAATGCATCATTCTTCCCCATTTATGCTACTAGGGTCCCCATACCTGAAGAAGAGATGTAATATTCTCATAACACATTACTTGAATTGAAACCACAATCAACCTAGGCCTTGGAATTTCAAACTTGACCACTAGTAAAACCTTCATTATGACAGTATATCAATCATACACAAAGATATCCCAAATAGAAAAACTTTAAATCACAAGGAATTAATGAAACAAAAGACGGAGAACCATAATCCGAACATCCTAACTAAATCAAAATTAATGAAAAGTCATAAAATAATTTCGTTACTAAAACAATCCCAAGTTAAAACACTTTAATTCCACTTAATATAATCAAAACACAACCCTTGTTTTCCAAAAAAAAAAGTATCTAAGTTTATATGTTTTAATTTACACTCACTAGATCACATTTTGGTCTAATACACCATTATAAGAAAACCTATTTCTATATTCTAATAACTATCAATTTAATAAAAAACAACTATAACTATAAACCTATATTCTCGATAAGCATATACCTCTATATTACCATCAACAAATTTCTAATAGAACAACTATAAGCATCTATGATTTAAACTATAAGCATAAGTCACTAGTTAACATTTACAACTAGCATATTCCAATACATAACTAATAAGTTTAAATTTAACAAGATGATAAAAGTATAGCTAATATTTAAAGACCATATGAGTCTAGTATACAATTTCAATAACTCTAACTCATTATTTAATTCCAAAATAAATAACATATTACAGAATAACAATTAACAAAATTATATTTAATAAAATGAGCACAACTTAATTTATTAAACTACTTGCATATACAAAAAAAAACAACATTAATTAAATAAGTTTAATTCTAAAATGTTACACTACTAATATATGAACCTTCTAATATTAGCTTCTCTCTAATATTGACTTAATAAATCCAAACTACACTCAAAACTAGAAGTTTCCCTAATAGCAAGATTTCCTCCAAGCCTTCTATTTAAAAACAATAACAACAATTAACTTTCCTATGAGCTCAAATTGAAATAAATTTCAAGATTTCAATCATATTATTTTCATTAAATAAATTTCAAGCTCAAAACAAGATACATAGAAGACAAGGAGGAACTCAAACAATTCACAGAAGTTGCAAGCTAAAGGAAAAGTAAGAACCAGAAAATTTCATTCAGAAGAAGGCAATGAGAGGGTCGTACGGCAGCTATACAACATCCCAAGAGAGGGCAGAAAGTCTTCAAAATAAAATTGCATCAGATCTCTTCAAAAGCCATATAGTCTAAGTCTGTCATGGAGGAAAGTGAGCAGAAATTTTAATCACAAGGAAAAAAATAAAGATGGGGTCTCCTATGCTGTATGGTCAAAGGCAAAAACTGAGGTTTTTTCTCAATCTACAACAACATACTCATACATTCAGAGACTTCTATTGCTAAGGTAACACAATTTGTGTAATTTACCATATGGTTAAATTGTTTTCTAAGGAATAAAGCCAAAGCTTCAAATCTTGGTAAAAAAATTTTGAGAAACAAGGTTGGATGAGGCCTCACTATGGCACAGAAAGTAACTGAGGAAAATAAATGAGGTAAGAATTGGAAGAATGATACATATGGGTTATTTTCTTTTTAATTTGGGTTACTTGGAAGATGTACAAATGATTGGACTCCAAGATTTCAAGAAGGTTTATGACTCAAACTAAACTAGAAACATATCAACTTGAAAGAATCTACAAAGGTTAGACATTGCAACATCAAGGTATGATTTCCAAGGTGGAAGTGAGGTTTGGGGTAGCAACATACAATCACTCAGGGCACAAGACGACACAAGCTACAAAGATATTCAAACTCCAAGTTACAGGGCATGCAAATTTCACACAGAGAACATGCTGCAAAATGTTTTAAATTACAAGCTACATAATTGTAGATTTTCCATAGAGAGAGACTAAACCACATACCTGAATTTCAGTCCCACTTTGAATTTTCTCCAATTCCTGTAACGAAATTCTTTCTTTTTCTCCCAATTTCTGTCTTCCTCTTTCCCAACTCCCCTCCCTGAACCAAAAAAAAACCCCAATTAAATGGTTCAACCCATAAATTATCATGGCCATGCATCCGTTACCCAACATCCCAATACTTAGACAAATTTAAATTCTTACTTTTTATAAAGATTCCCAAATCTAGAATCATATTCGACAACCAACAACCATTAATACATAACCAATATTATTCTTCAATTAGCTAGATACTAATAACCTGAAACCACAACTTATGCCACAAATACACTAGGATAACTAGATAAATAATTCTAGTCTATTTTAAAATCTTACAAAGGTGTCATTCCAAAATCTAGGCTAAACCAAATATTATCCAATAAACAAAATAGAAGCATTATTATTTTAATAAGAAATCATTAAAGGATTATCCAACAACACATGAGCATTATTAACACAACTCGACGATACTCCACAACACAAGATTATCAAACATAAAAGGCAAGGACCAAGCATCACAACACGACTCGAGACCACATCAGAAGACAAGGACTAACCTAGTGGAATAGACCTCATGTTATCTCCCATCATTGATACCCATTGGTGCAAGAGCCCACTCAAACCTGCTATATCAGGTGGAGTCGAGGCTTGGTACCTACAGTCTGCATCCAAACAATTGGTTGTATACGATCAATACATATATGTCTACACACATAGAGTTAGAGAATCACTGCGTAGTAGGGTACTCAAAGCAAGTAATACTACACTGTCCTTGCTCTTGAACAAGATTATAACCACTGCATCTGAATTCAAATATCAACAGATCTAATAAAATGTGCTAACATTAATCCATTACTAATCATGTCCAACTCATCATAACTGAAGTAGTAATAATGTCATCATAAACTCATAACACATGTCTAACTATATCAATCAAACATAGTGCATCATGATCAAAACAACCATAAGCTATAAACCTACTAATCCAAGTGTCTCAGAACTGACAATAAGCAATGGAAGGAATACCAATTGTCTCAAATCAGCAAAGATCAAAGAAAAACCACCAACTATCACAAGCCAAAAATGAGGGGGCATTACATCCTCCCCCCTAGAGTCAGGCTTACTCCTGGAAGCCTGCAAAAAGTAAGGGTATGACTCTCTCACCTTGGAAGCACCCGCCCAAGTAGAAGGAGTCTCATCACTAGGGTTCCACTGGACCCTGACCTACACCACAACTTTGCCTCTGAGAGTTTACTCCTGATGCTGAAGCTCACACACAATCTCCAAAGAAGGCTACCTGTCCTCTACCTATGGTCTCCAAGGCTATCCCCTGATGCTCAATCACTGCAAACACTCTATGAGACCTCCTTGCATCCCTACAGTCAGTTCTAAAGCTACTGATCTCTAACCAAAGCCTGAAGCATTCCTTTGTGGACACTGCCTGGCTATATGGCCCTGCTATCCACAAGAGAAACATCTTGAACCTCCATCGAAACCATTACCACCCTGAAAAGCACTAGACTACTGGAAACTACCCTTTCTCTCTATGGATTGCATGCTCTAAGCAGTACGCTCAATAGTTCCTACCTAGAACGTTGCAAATTTTGGTTCTTATTTTGAAATCTATTACCCTGCTAAAATTGCATGTTCTTTGGTTGTGACTGAGAACAATGCTGCTGTTGCTACTAACCTTTATCGGGTGCATGATGGTCTCTTAAAGAGCTGGCTGCCTAGGATTGACCACCAACACCTACAGAAGGTGCACTACCAATGTGCACACCTGTATGCCCACCGAGTGCCATAGCCAAATTTTCCTCCACTAAATGAGCTTTCTCCACTGCAACCTCCATAGACTTAGGTTCGAATACACAAACCCCTCCACTAATTTGAGCATTCAAGCCCCTGATAAAATGCTATAATAACATAGACTCATCATCTCCGATACTTGAATACTGTTTGAGCTCATAAAACCTGCGCTCATACTGCTCAACTATCATGGCCATCTGCCTTAGGTTGTGAAACTCATCTACGCGACATTGCCTTCAATGATTAGAAAGGAAACAAACTCTGAACCTCTCTAAAAGCAACTCCCAAGAGACAGTGCTAATGTCCAAATGCAGCTTCTTCTCATCTAACCACCACCAAGTCGAAGCAAACCTTCAGAGATGCAAAATAGCACACCTGGCTTTGGTGTCGCTGCCATAAGGATGCATGGAGAAACACCTGCCTATATCTAATAACCAATTCTCTGCCTCTAGACCACTACCAGCTCCATCAAAGGTGGGAGGGTGTGCCCTCAGAAGATCTCTCATATGGCTAGCTAGTGTGGCCTCCTGCTCAGTTGCAACTCTCTCCATCTAGGAGATATCTCTCTCTCTCTCTAAGATCTGGTCAATCTACCTCCTGACTCCCTCTAGGCTACTCAACCTCCTATCTAGGGCTTAAATGGGTAAGGGCCTCCTCAAGTAACTATCTCAACTAGGCTCCCTGAGGCTGGGCCTGACCCTCCATATTCTGACCCCTGCCTTCATGGACACTCTCATGAGGAGAACTGGGAGGAGGTGTACCACCACCACCTCTCCCATGACCCCTACCTCTACCACGACCTTGACCCCTACCTCTAGGCATCTACCTAAAACACTCAAAAGATGATTTATTAGACACTGAAGGAAAACAATAGTTAAACTATAGAGTTTAAGCACTAGGTCACATAATGGGATCATATCATAACCAGAGTACCTAGTGTTTAAACTTGGCTCTGCTATCAAATGTGATGCCTGTCATGCAACCCCAGAGTGTTAGACCACAAGAGACAAAAAAAATATAGAATTTTGTTTTTTTTAAACTAAAATATGCATTAAACATTGAAACAACCATTCAAAGTAATATACAGCTAATAGCTCTAGGGTACAAAACTGCATCAGTTAGAAAAATAACCATACAAGTGTAATGCAACACCATGTAACATAAGAATAATACTTTATACAATTACAGAGATAAATGATTACACAAATTCCATAAAAAGTTACAGGATTACAAGGCCGATTACATCGGTAACAAATGATACAATTGTGAATGATTACAACAACTCAAAAAGTGTAAACAAATATGGACCTGGAACACTTCTACACTGGACTCGAATTGATTCTCCAAGAAGACCAATAGATAGCTCTACCTCCCAACCATGTGGAACCCTGGGGTCCACCCCACCGAGCGAGGAGATAACATCGAGGCTCCACTAGGTCAAAGTTACACCAATGAAAACAACAACAAGATACAGACTCCATATAGGCACACATGATAACAAGGTTGCACATATAGGATAGTACTTGCCAAAACAAGACAAATCATTAAGACAAGATAGACTCAACCATCAAGACAAATCTACACTCTAGAGATAACAACAAAAGATAAAATAGGAAGTAACTACGCTGCAGTAGGGAGAGTGTCATCACATGGTCCTATCATGGGTTTTCTAGGCTATCTCTCACTAGAAGCCAGCCCCCATCTATGGTTTTCCTAGCGACCTCTCTATAGGCACCGGCCCCATAGGGTGACACATGCAGAGTCAACACTTCCTCTCATGGAGATGAGGAAGTTGACCTTGCTAACTAGGCCTTCTCATCCCATCCTTAGCCTGTGAAAGCACTCAACGCATGGGAGAGGCATCATACTTATCTTGTTATATGGATTACTACCCAACCCTTCTAAATCAATTAATTAATTATCACTTGCCAAAGCTTCAAATCTTGGTAAAAAAATTCTGAGAAACAAGGTTGGATGAGGCCTTACTGCGGCACGGAGAGTAACTGAGGAAAAGAAATGAGGTAAGAACTGGAAGAATGATACATATGGGTTATTTTCTTTTTAATTTGGGTTACTTGGAAGATTTACAAATGATTGGACTCCAAGATTTTAAGAATGTTTATGACTCAAACTAAACCAGAAACATATCAGCTTGAAAGAATCTACAAAGGTTAGACATTGCAACATCAAGGTATGATTTCCAAGGTGGAAGCGAGGTCTGGGGCAGCAACATATGATCACTCAGGGCACAAGATGACACAATCTACAAAGATATTCAAACTCCAAGTTACAGGGCATGCAAATTTCACACACAGAACATGCTGCAAAAAATTTTCAATTACAAGCTACATAATTGCAGATTTTCCACAGAGAGAGACTAAACCACATACCCGAATTTCAGTCCCACTTTGAATTTTCTCCAATTCCTGCAACAAAATTCTTTCTTTTTCTCCCAATTTCTGTCTTCCTCTTTCCCAACCCCCCTCCCTGAACCAAAAGAAAACCCCAATTAAATGGCTCAACCCATAAATTATCATGAACATGCATCCGTTACCCAACATCCTATTACTAAGACAAATTTAAATTCTTACTTTTTATAAAGATTCCCAAATCTAGAATCATATCCGACAACCAACAACCATTAATACATAACCAATATTATTCTTTAATTAGCTAGATAGTAATAACCTGAAACCACAACTTATGCCACAAATACACTAGGATAAACAGATAAATAATTCTAGTCTATTTTAAAATCTTACAAAGGTGTCATTCCAAAATCTAGGCTAAACCAAATATTATCCAATAAACAAAATAGAAGCATTATTATTTTAATAAGAAATCATTAAACTATTATCTAACAACACATGAGCATTATTAACACAACTCGATGATACTCCACAACACAAGATTACCAAACATAAAAGGCAAGGACCAAGAGTCACAACATGACTCGAGACCACATCAAAAGACAAGGACCAACCTAGTGGAATAGACCTCACATTATATTCCATCACTGATACCCATTGGTGCAAGAGCCCGCTCAAACCTGCTATATCAGATGGAGTCGAGGCTCGATACCTGCATCCTGCATCTGAACAATTGGTTGTATACAATCAATACATATATGTCTACACACAGAGAGTCAGAGAATCACAACGTAGTAGGGTACTCAAAGCGAGTAATACTACACCATCCCTACTCTTGAACAAGATTATAACCACTGCATCTAAATTTAGATATCAACAGATCTAATAAAACATGCTAACATTAATCCATTACTAAGCATGTCCAACTCATCATAACTGAAGTATTAATAATGTCATCATAAACTCATAACACATGTCTAACTATATCAATCGAACATAGTGCATCATGATCAAAACAACCATAAGATATAAACCTACTAATCCAAGTGTCTCAGAACTAACAATAAGCAATGGAAGGACTGACAACTGTCTTAGATCAACAAAGATCAAAGAAAAACTACCAACTATCACAAGCCAAAAATGAGGGTGCATTATAGGCAATGATTTTACAGTCTGTATGATTGGGGGAGTTTGGGATGGACTAGATTCCAATTGAGGTTGACTCTCATAGACATTAAACCTAGCCATTACCTCTGTGTATTTCCCCAATAATTCATTGTAATCATTCTACAGTTTAAGTGTTGTTGCCTTTGCAAAATGTGTTGTCTATACATTCAAATTGATTGCTTGAGGAATAGGGGTGTCTAACACCTTCTTGATGATCACATTACCAGTTAATTCCTCCAAGCCTATCTTTAGTTTCTTATCATTTGGGGCCAATGCCCAGATAGCCAAGGTATCAAATTTAGGGTCAAAGATAGCACCCTACAACGCTCTGTTGGCATGTTCTCCACTTACATCTACATCATCCCTGGTATGGTATCAAATGTGATAGCATCTGATAATGTCTAGTGTGGTAATAGTAATATTTTTCTTTTATTCACAAGTGCTCTCCCTTCTTCAGGAGTCATGGCACTGACATCCTTGTTCACCTCACCCAAAACCCTCCTTGTGATAGCATCATATTCTGAAGGGTTTGCACCACTTTTTGCTTCTTCTACCTTTCTCTGGAACTCTTCACTCCTTGTTCTCAACACAAAAGATTTGAATTCTGGGGTGGCAATGAATGCATCATCAGAGATAAACTGATTGCATGCCACTTCCCTCACATCTTCAGTGTCCACCTCATTGTTAACTATGGACCTTATCAACCTATTCTCTAGGGAGGCATATGGTGCTATCCTTGGGGGAGAATGCAATTGATGTGGGAGCTGTGGATACTATTCCTCTGCCACCTCTTCTTCCAAATTCACAACTTCCATTATCTTCGGTCTTAAGATCAATTATCTTTTCTCTTTTTGGGGCTGGGGCATCAGGGGAGTCAGGTGAACTTTTCCTAATATATTTGCCCTTTGAATTGCTCGGTTGATAAGGGGGCCTTTCCTCTCCAGTAGGTGCCTCGGTAATCAATTCATCTCTCTTTTCAAAGAACATTTTGATTCTTTCAATGGGGTCTTGAATTTGAATGAATGCCCCTTGATATGCAGAGTTGGCATTTTTCTTCCTTTTCTCTGCATCAATTATCAATTTCCATTTATTTCTCAAGAAAAACACTTGCTGCATTGATTCACAATTTCTGACAGTATCCTCATCAAGTAGGACATGGTGTGGATATTCAGGCCTACCAATTTTAAGCCTTTTGTCATGAATAAAGCCTTCATGATCAAAGAGCCTTATTGTCTCCATATTCATCCTATAACATTGCAGCATGAAGCCAATCTAGTCTAAACCATTATTGTCAATTATAATAAAATTATGAAGCTTTAGAGATGATGGGATAATAGATCCCTTCTTATGCTTTCTAAAATGTTCCTTATCTGCTGCATTCAGCTATCTGATGATCTCCATAAACCCTATTCTACTAGGCACAAATTTTGGTAAGGAATAGGGTAGAGCCTCACACCCATAGATTTTGATACAGGTTGTATTTTCATGTAAAAACCAATCTCCCCAATTGTTATTGATATTCAAATGGGGGGTTCTCTTCATTGGTCTTAGAAAGTCCTTAATTTCCTTTGGTATCATTTCTGCAGTAGGCTCTAGAAATCCCATTACTTTCCTCACAAAATGCTCCTCAAAGATGACATAACTACTATATGTGAAGTGTATGTCTAGCATGCAGGTCCACATCTGAACTTGCATGGCATTGCCTTCTGCATCAGTCATTGTCAAATGCAATTCCTTGCCCCAATGGCTAGATAGAGAAAACAAAATCATGTGGTACATTAATGAATACCAAGTGAATCTTACATGGGGGCCTGGAGTATACATTTTGTTCTTAATGGCCTTCATCTATTCATGCACCTTTTTTGACAAGTACCCTGCAAAATCATATGGCTTATTGGCTTCATAATCTTGGATATATACTACCATCATCATTAGAGGCATCAACATTCTATCTGATGCATCTATCCTGAGCACATGACACAAGATATGATAAGTTTTAACAAAATATTCCTTGAACAGGCTGCATCAGAGAGGTTCCTCTTCTGTGATAGTGATTTTGATCAGAGCTCCATCAACCCCCTTCAATCTATGCTTGGCCAAGTTGTAATATCTATATGCATGTATGTGAGACCTCTATATTTTTCTCTAAAAGCATTCAAGTCTATAGGTATACCAGTAGTTGAATTAAGATTGAAGACAGTAGCAATGTAGGCTTTTGTGAATTTAATGATAACACTACCATTTCTAGACAAGACAGACATTGTCTTAGGGTCATACATAGTTGCTACAACTCTCACTAAGTCTGTGTTTATGAAGACATTAGGGTATATCAATTTGGCCAAGCCTAATGTCCAAGCATGGTAGATTGGGGCTCTATAGTCACTTTGTTTGTGCCAATGCTCAAATAGACTCCAAGCAGACATAGGGAGCCTAGTATCTCTACAATCTACACAAAGGTCGTATATTTTATCATTTCTACCAACCTCTCCTAAATTTGTCAAAGGTCTTTTAGATGGGCCAGGACACTACATCATGATGTCTTCATTAAGATTGTGTTTGGAGGTCGAAGCTTCACTGAACTGACTCATTTTATATTTTATGCAGGCAACCTAGGGTTTATACAATTAACGGCTGCTCTAAATGTTTCAGAGAATTCTTACAAATAGAAAACTAAGTACAGGGGAGAGACAATGACTTATTGGTTTTGGACATCATAGAGGCTTTGAATTACTTCTCTTTGCTTGTTCTAATGATTCTCCGGCTCTGAATACGATTGCTTCTTGAAGAATGATAGAAAATAACTTGAATTATGTTGTTATAACATCAAATCCCTGTACCACTCTATATATTAATGGAGGTCATGGTAACCATAACTCTACTCATGCCACAGTCATTCAAAATATTCATTATTTGCATTTTTAAATATAGACCATTGATCTTTCATTACCTTTCCTGAAATCTACGGCTTTGATTCACTGACTAGATTTGACAATCTTAGTCATCTTGGTTGACAAGCCATCATTCAATGGGAATGAGCCAAGTCTTCAGCATGGACTGGACGTGTGTCACTTCTTCATGGTGTCACAGCCGAGGAGGGCCCATGAGCCTTTATGACACTTACTTTTTAATCGGTCGATGCCACATTTCTGTATCTCGCCATCTCGTGGAAAATATTCCTTCTGAGAAGATTCCCCTACGCTAGCGCATAACCGTTGGATCTAAACACTCAACACTGACATGTGGCTGAGGCAGACACTTTGCAGGCAAAGGTTACACAGACAGGTGGTGGGTTGTCATGGCATCATGATTGGGTATGATGTCATCCTGACATGCTCTATGACGGTATGATTTTTATTTTATAAGACTTTAGGAATTACTAGCGGGAATAGGTAACAACTAGGCTAAGGGGTCGGTCAATCCACAGACATCAAGACTTAAGGTTGTGACTTAAAGGATCAACAATAGGCAACAAATGGTCAACACAAGAACATAACAATGGATTAATGTTTTCTATAAATCTGTAAACCCTACTCCTAAAATAGTAAAACAAAATTGGATTTTGGAAATATATACAAGAATAAGGATCCTAGATGTTTCTTAGGAATGCAAAAGTTAAAGGCATTGCGTTGTTTCCAACAAATGGAAACCACAAAAATCTCAAAATAAAAAATCAATCTTTTTTTATCCTAAACATAGGCATGGAAATTGCGAGTTCAAAAAAATGTAGGGAAATAAATCATACCCTATAATAGAATATTTAAGTCTAATCCTAGATTTAATTAAACTTTAAAGTACAAGGAGTTGAGAGTAGAATAAAATATTGAGATATTAAGTTATTAAGATAGAGAAATGAAATAGTTAAGAAGAAATATAAAACTTATTTGATCTTTTTAGCATGATGTCAAATGTGAAGTGTGTGATTAACTAATGCATTATGAAAAAAGAATGCTCTCTCTCTCTCTCTCTAACCTATCTACCTCCTAGTTAAATCCTTTTCCTAGCTTTCCTAGCTAGTTTTCCTTTTCCTTTCCAATTTCCCTTTAGATCCCACCAATTTTTCCCTATTTTACTATTAATTTCCACCTCTCCTCTCATCATTCTTCCCATCCAATGAACTTTAGTTTTATCTTGTTTCTATTTCATCCTGCCAATTTATATCCTCATCCCTCTTTTCATATCCTAGTTTTCTTGTTTCCATTTTCTTTGTTGATAAGGGAGATGGATAGAGGTAAAGAGGAAGAGACTAGAGAGAAAGAGGGAGTCCTAGTTTTCTTGTTCATTTCCTTCATCGATAAGGGAGAGGGAGAATTAATAGATTAAGTGAGATATAGGAAGTTATAGGTCGAATGATAGGGGGAGAGAGGAGGAAATAGAGACATAGGCATAGATAGCTAGGTAGAGAGAGATAGAGAGGAGATAGATAGGGAGAGATAGAGGAGACAGAGGGGAGAGATACACAGATAGAGAGTGACTAGAGAGGCAAGAGATAGGGAGAGATAGATAGGTAGAGAGACTAGAGAAGAGATAGATTGGGAGAGATAGAGGAGATAGAGGGAGAGATATAGAGATAGAGAGTGAGTGAGATGTCTAGAGAGATAGGGAGAGAGATTGAGAGGTAGAAGGATGATAGAGAGTCAAGGGAGATAAGGGAGAGATAGGGAGATAGAGGTTCAGGGTTGCTCACACTATTTAGGGTTTAGGGGTTAGGGATTAGGGGCATTATTTAAGGTTGAGGGATTTAGAGAGAGAGAGAGAGTGACTTCTTTTGACATGCAACTATAAACCCTTATAAATAATGCCCCTAAACCTCTAGACCTTAAATAATGCCCCTAAACCCTAAACCTGTTTACCCCTAACCCCTAACCCCTAAAACGTATATAAACCCTAAATAATGCCCCTAAGCCCTAAGCCCTAAGCCCTAAACCCTAAACATGAGAAACCCTAAACCCCTAAATCCTAAACACTAAACCCAAGCAACCCTAAACATCTATCTCCCTATCTCCCTATCTCTATCATTCCCCTACCTCTCAATCTCTCTCCCTATGTCTCTAGCCATGTCCCTCACTAGATCCATATCCCTATCTCTTCCAGCTATGTCTCTGGCCATGTACCTCACCTCTATATATCCCTATTGGTCCTCTCTCTCTAAACACTAAACCCTAAACCTCTAAACAATAATTAACTATAAACCCTAAATAATGCTCCTAAATCTAACCACTAATCCCTAAACCCTAAACTTGAGAAACCCTAAACCCCTATCTCCCTATCTCTATCATCCTTAGTCTACCTCTCAATCCTTCTCCCTATCTCTCTAGATATCTCACTCACTCTCTATCTCCCTATCTCTCTACTCTATGTCTCCTCTATCTCTACCTATCTGTCTCCTCTCTCTCTCTCTCTTTATCTAATTATCTCCAAACCCAAGAAACCCAAAACCTCAAACCCCTAAACCCTAAATCCAAGCAACTCTAAACCTAGTCTATCTCCCTATCTCTCCCCTATCTCACTATCTCTATCATACATCTACCTCTCAATAATCTCTCTCCCTATGTCCCTATACATGTGCCTCATTCTCTATCTCCCTATCTCTCTCCACAGTCTCCACTATATCTCCCTATCATTCCTCTCTCTATAAACCCTAAACCCTAAACATCTAAACCAAAACCCCTAAACCCTAAACAATAAACCCTAAACCCTAAATTATAATACCCCTAAACCTAAGAAACCCTGAACCCCTAAACCCAAGTAACCATAAACCTCTATCTCCCTATCTCTCCCCTCTCTCCCTATCGCCTTTGTCCCTCTACCTCTCAATCTCTCTCCATATCTCTCTAGCCATATCCCTCTGTTGGCAAGAGACACATTGGAGCTTCATGATTGTTGTCATTGATGGCAACAAAGTTCATCCCACACATCCGCAGGACATGGTGTGTCTATACCAGAAGTCAGATTGAAGAATGTTGTGGTCCGGTAAGCAAGAACAAAGTATGTGGAAAGGTTCGACAGTCAGGTCCGGATCTCTCAGATGAAGTATTTTAGTGAAGTGCGGATTTGGTGAAGTCAAGAGGAGTACCTTGACTAATAGACTCCAGGAATTGAGCCTCCGGTGATGAAAGAGTAAAGAGATATAAGTATTCAAGTATTAGGGTCCGGTTTGATAGAACAGACAGAGGAAGAACTGATAGGCAGAGCATCAGAAGTTATTCCGGATGAGATGTTGATGGTGATAAAGATTCCTAAGGTATATTTCATGATTGGCTAACTTATTAGATGACTTCTATAAGTTTCTTTTTGATTTGCTTCACTTGGGAAGCAAGGATTCAGCCGACAGACTAAAGTTTGAGATAATATTGACTATTCCGAATGCCGACTAGAAAAGTGTTGAAATCACTTGTGCGGATATATATACAAGATGAATTTAGATGTGAAGGTGTGTGTTGTGTGTAAGTGGTGTAGTGCAAAGAAAAGCAGAAGAGCAGAGTGAAAGCAGTAAGGAAGGTTCGGTATGTAAAAGGACAGTAGCACATAGGAAGAGGAAGGATGAAGTGCAACAGATCAGTGTATTGAGCCTAAACCGGAACTGAACCTCAGCATATGTGGATGCTTCTCATCAGTTCAAGGATCTTGTTATTCTTCTTACATCTTGTAGATAGTGAGTCTCTTGTAGGCAGTGAGCCTCTTGTGAGCAGTGTGCTCGGGCAGTGAGTCGTAATTGGCAAGTGTCATTTTGTATTTCTATTCTTCTAACAAGAATACAATCTTGGGTTAATCACCCCATGGTTTTCTCCCTTAACAGGGTTTCCACGTCAAAAATATTATGTCATGTGTATTTCCATTTAATGGTTATGTTTGTTTATTTGAATTGATACTGCATTAATTATTAAGAAAGTTCAAAAAGCTAAAATTATTAGGATAACTGATTCACCCCCCTCTCAGTTATCAACAATTGGTATCAAAGCCAAGTTCCTCCTAACAGAGCCTAACAACTTGAGGAAGATCTAGGAATTCAAATGGATGTATATGGTATAAGGGAGCAACTCAAGACTGCCCTTGATGATCTTGAGCAATCAAACTTTGAAGTCAATGAATTAAAGGAAAGACTCAAACAGGCTGATGATTTCATAAAAGAACTGAAAGACAAATTAAGTCTCTCTATGAAAAAGAGAAAGAAGCTACTTCAACAATTGGCAAGTCAAGGTGAAGCCAATGATACAAATGGAGATCTGAAAGAGAAAACCAAGTTATGTGAAAAGTTATCAAAAGAACTCATCATGGTAAGACATGAAATGGAATTAGGAGTTATGAAGTTCACCCAAGAAATTGAAGAAATAAGAAAATCTAAAGATGATCTAAGATAATCTCTCAAGGAAAAATCAGAAGACTGCCACAAAATGGATAGAATAATCAGACATCTTGAATCTAATCTTGAAGATGCTAAAGATAATGAAGAAAAACTTGGGGATCAAATTGTCTCTCTTAAAAGGGATCTTCAAACAACAAATGAATACAAAGAGAAATTCAAGATAATCTTTGTTCAACTTGAAGTTCTTCTTGAAAGCCAAAAGAGGGTAGATGACAAGTGTGGCCTGGGGTATGAAAAAGGTGAAAGCTCCGGATCCAGTCAAAAAAATTTTGGATTAGAAAATCCAAGGAATAGGCCTAGAAGACCTCCGGTAAGGCAGCCTAATACTCAAAGATATCCATCCTTCAATGGATACTGCTACAATTGCAATAACTTTGGTCATAAAGCTAATCAATGCAGAAAGAGAATGAATCAGACTAATACATCCTTCTTCAAACAGTGTTTCAACTACAAAAGGTATGGTCACAAATCTCATGAATGCAGAAATATGCAAATGAACAATTCATTCAATGGTAGATGTTTTGCATGCAATAGAATGGGTCATATGGCTAATTAATGCAGATCAAGAGGATATCAATCAAATATGCAAAGAAATGTTGTTTGCCAAATTTGTAATAGATCTGGTCATAATGCAAAATTCTATAGAAGCAAGAATCAAGACAAAAGAGATCTGGTATATCATAATCAGAATCAAGATAAGGGAAAACAAAAAGTGAATGCGGATGAAGTTCAAAGTGAGATGAACAATATTTGGGTGAAGAAAAGTACAGAGAATGTAGGGGATGGATCCGCACCAGACTCTGGTGTTGATATTCCTTCCAAAAATTAAAAAGTGAGCTCTGGCTCAGGGGGAGACACAAAGAAAACCTTGTTCCCCCAGCCAGTCAATTGGTGCCAGAACTGGCACAAGAAGAGTTGTGGATTAAAGGGTTCATAAGAGAAACATCCAAATAAACTATGGTTAAGATTTGGAAGATCTGCAAGATGTTTAAGATCAAGATTGATCCAGTTCTTCAAGTCATCCGAATAAGGCAAACTGGAATGACTTAGGTCAAGCATTTATTGCAACTTGACATTAGGGTTTGCAGAGCAATATAAGGGTTTTCTCATTAAGCATTTGTTTATTCTGCATTCAAGAAGAAACAAAAAGAAGCTCTGCAATAGAAATTCCTCAAACCCATCAAAGATCACCTGCAGAATCTGATTCATCCAGTGAATCAATCCAGATTTCCTCATGAACCCTAGATGCACAAAAGGTACTTTCCATTATTGAATACTTCTATGTAAAAATCTTTTTGAAGATGGATACATCAAATGTTGTAAAGATCACTAAGAGGCCATGCCCTAAAATCAAGAAACATCCATATAAATCCCTAGAAGTTGATCCCCTAGGTGCCTTTTCAAGTATTCCGCATGGAGTTCTACATGTAGAAGATATTAGGGCATATATTCATGCAAATATTGAAGAATTTGGGGAATCTAAGCTGGTTGATATCTATCACAAACATTTGATAGATAACTCATTTGAACTCAAAACTCAATTTAAAGCTGTCCAGGACAAACATTTTGCTTAGTGCATTCATTTCCCCTATTTTCTGGAAGATGAATGGGTCTAGTATATCCTAAGCAGAATGCATGACAACTTCATGTGGTTGAACAGGTCATTTAAGATCACTAAGGATGCCATTAGGGCTATAACTGGATTACACTCAATCAGTGAAATGCCTACTCTCAAAACTGTCAAGAACCAAATTGTCAGTGAGGCTACCGGATCAAAGTTTGATAAAAGAGCTATGACTATTAAGGATATCACAGATCTAGATATCAAGTTTGCATCAATGATAATTCGATATAAGATATATCACTCCAACAGGGAGAATTCTATTTCCAGAACTGCTATATATACTGCTTATGAAATGTTGAGGAAGAATGTAGACTATGATCTTTGTGAGCTCCTTCTGAACCAACTATTGGAGAATCTATAGAAGATAAAGAAGGATAAGAAGAACTCGTTCAAATACGGTGGTTTGATACTCTGTCTTTTCTTTTATTACATGAATGAGCTTCCCAAATCTAGTGGTTGGGTATGGCAGAATGATAGGCCAGTAGCCATTCAGATAAGAGATTATATACATGGGCTTGGTGATGCTAAGGCATAGAATACAGCTCTCTGGGGATATTTCAAGAATTTTTAGAACATGATGCAAGCAAGAGAGAGAATTCCCTAGTCTCTTGTTGAGAAATAAAAAGACACAGTATGCTTTATGGTAGAGACTGATCAGTGCCTAATGGAGGTAGTAGAACCAAGAATAGTATGGATCATGCCAATGGGGTATGAGGTGGATGAGAAAATCATAGAGCTGCATGTTCAGCACATGTTGAGTCAACCAAAGGATCCTAAAGCAGAAAGGTTTGGAACCTTTGAAGAATTAAGTATAAAAATCCATGTAGAACTTAGACAACCAGAGATGAGGAGAAAAGTGAGAAAAGAGGTAGAAGATTTTGCCAAGAGGCATGGAATCTCAAAAGAGGCACTTGATTCACATAGAGAAAAGATGGAAAGGGTAGAGAAAGAAGTAGAAAAGGAAAGTGATCCGGTAAAAGCCCCCTCCTGGACCAGATCCTCTAAGAGGTCTGCACCTACAATTGCTAAGACCTCAAAGGCATCAAAACCGGAAGTAAAATCATCCGGTAAAGGAGTAAAGAGAACCAAGTTAAAGGCAACAAGGTCTTACATAAGCCAAAAGGATGAAGAAGAGATAGAATCAGATGAGGAAGTAAAGAAGATGAAGAAGAAGAAAATATCTAGTGAAACCAAGGAGGCAGAAGCAGAAGAGTTTGTTGAAAGGGCCACCCTATCCTTAGATGATATAGTTAAGGAAATCATTGTGGATGGAAATCTGAAGCCATTAATAGAATTTTATGATGAATACAGTGAAGCTAATCAAAAGATTCTACAGGATGTCACAGTTAAGTATCTAAACATTTACAACAATGCCTTCATTGAGATTGTATCTTTAATTCCTAAAAGCCTTGAGAAGGAACTTGAAATGAGGAAGAATAATGCCAAAGAGAAGGATATGGAGATCTGGGAACAGATAGCTATTCAGCTTTATCCCTCCATCACTCCTAAGCAGAAGAGTACGATCTTCAAAGACTATAAGGATGAATTTTGGAGCAAAGCTAGAATGAATCAGCTTATGCTTGGAAAAACTAACGAAGTAGCAAAAGAGACAGAAGAGATCCTCCAGAATGCATACAAAACATTCAACATTCCTATTATAGAGGACTTAGGTGATGATCCCTCGGCTACAGATATTGAAGAAGAAGCTACTAAGATAGTAGCAGAAGAGGTTAAGGAGACAAGGGAAGATAAAGGTAAGGACTTGGAATTCTCTGCTTCGGAAGAGGTGGCCCATGAACAAACAAATATCTCTCCTCCAGTTTCCCCTACAGTCTCTGGATCTAAAGGAGAAGAAAGAATAGAGGAGAAAGAAGAAGAAGCAAAAGGAAGAGAAGAAAGTCAAGCTGAGAAGAACATAAGTGACAGTGCAAAAGAGAAGAAATCGCTTTCTCCGGCAAGAGACACTGCAGAAACTATCAAGGATTTCTTGACAAAAGAAATGTTGGAGATTGATGAACCAGAGTTACTTCAAGATCCATTTAACTTTGACTCTCCTCGGTTCAAACAATGAAGATAGCTTCATTTGCCAATGCAAAGGCAAAAGAAAAACTCTTGAAGTCTCACATGGAAGACTGTGAGCTAATAGAAGCTGCATCCGGCATTTTAGAAAGGATCATGCCATCTTTTCAAAAGGATCCCTTAGCCTCCTCATCTGGTAATCTCAAATCTCTAGTCAATAGTGTTAGCACACATTTTGATTCCCTACAGAAGTCAATAGAAGATAAGGTCTGGAAGGAATTCTTGGCAAAAATATTATCAAAGGTACAAGGGTTAATAGCTAATGATAGGATAAATATGAATATTGGGATAAAGAGCTTGGAAAATGCTCTTAAGGATGGAGGAGATGTATACAAATTTTGTATATCCTGGACCACAGTAACAACAGATATTGAGAAGAAAGTAAAAGAATAGGACAAACTAACAAATCTATCAAAGAATTTTGATCCTCTCTCATCTTCCATAATAAATCAAGAATGTCAGACTATTACAGTCTTGAATGAAATCAAGAAGCTAGAGAAGGAAAAGAAAAATAGAATAAGCAGGTTGGGTGCACTCAGAGGGATAATTATCCCTAAGTTAGAGTATCCCTAAGTTAGAGGCCATGCATGAGGCCATAAAAGAAGCCCAGATCACAGCTTGGACCAATGATCTGATAGATCTAAAAAGGGCAGATGTATTTGCATTCTTGTTAAGTGGTCATATATCAATTTTGGACAGAATGAAGCAAAGTTGGGCAACAGAATTTGTCCAATTGAAGACAACTTTTGTAGACATTCTTTAGTATATGTAAGTATGCCATATGTATATACTTATGTGGCCAAGAATAGTTGAAATTTTGAAAATTTTGGTACGCGAATCCTACCCTTTTCCATTGATGTCAAAGGGGGAGTGAAGAGTAGTGAAAAATGAGGAAGTCAGCTAAGGGGGAGCTCCAGAAAATATACATAGAGACAGAGCATCAGCTAAGGGGGAATATAGTGTGACACTTAGTCATTTTTCACTAAGTGTTGCCATCAATGCCAAAAGGGGAGATTGTTGGCAAGAGACACATTGGAGCTTCATGATTGTTGTCATTGATGGCAACAAAGTTCATCCCACACATCCGTAGGACATGGTGTGTCTATACCGGAAGTCAGATTGAAGAATATTGTGGTCTGGTAAGCAAGAATAGAGTATGTGGAAAGGTTCGACAGTCAGGTCTAGATCTCTCAGAGGAAGTCTTTCAGTGAAGTACGGATTTGGTGAAGTCAAGAGGAGTACCTTGACTAATAGAATCCAAGAATTGAGCCTCCGATGATGAAAGAGTAAAGAGATATAAGCATTCAAGTATTAGGGTCCGGTCTGATAGAACAGACAGAGGAAGAACTAATAGGCAGAGCATTAGAAGTTATTCTGGATGAGATGTTGATGGTGATAAAGATTCCTAAGGTATCTTTCATGATTGGCCAACTTATTAGATGACTTCTATAAGTTTCTTTTTGATCCGTTCACTTGGGAAGCAAGGATTCAGCTGACAGACTAAAGTTTGAGATAATATTGACTATTCCGGATGCCGACTAGAAAAGTGTTGAAATCACTTGTGCGGATATATATACAAGATGGATTTAGATGTGAAGGTGTGTTGTGTGTAAGTACTATAGTGCGAAGAAAAGTAGAAGAGTAGAGTGAAAGCAGTAAGGAAGGTTCGATATGTAAAAGGACATCAGCACATAGGAAGAGGAAGGATGAAGTGCAGCAGATTAGTGTATTAAGCCTAAACCAGAACTGAACCTCAGCATATGTGGATGCTTCTCATCAGTTCAAGGATCTTGTTATTCTTCTTACATCTTGTAGACAGTGAGTCTCTTGTAGGCAGTGAGCCTCTTGTGAGTAGTGTGCTCAGGCAGTGAGCCCTAATTGGCAAGTACCATTTTATATTTCTATTCTTCTAACAGAGAATACAATCTTGGGTTAATCACCCCCTGGTTTTCTCCCTTAATAGGGTTTCCATGTCAAAAATATTGTGTCATGTGTATTTCCATTTTATGGTTATGTTTGCTTATTTGAATTGATGCTGCATTAATTATTAAGAAAGTTCAGGAAGCTGAAATTATTAGGATAACTGATTCACCCCCCCTCTCAGTTATCAACACCCTCACTCTCTATCGTCCTATCTCTCCCCTAGATCTCCTCTATATTTCCCTATTGGTCCTTTATCTCTTTCTAAACCCTAAACCTCTAAACCTTAACCCCTAACCCCAAAACCATAAAACCTAAACCCTAAATAATACTCATAAACCCAAGTAACCATATATTAGGTGCCAAATTAGTGTTGGCAAGAGACACTGCTTCACATTGATAGGTGTTGTCATTGATGGCAACTAAGATCATCCAAATCATCCACATAACACAATTTATTCAGACCAGAAGTCAAAATCTATCTAAGTCTGGGTGGTTAGGAATAGAGCAGGTAATAGGGTCTAGTATCTTGGTCCAGATCTCTCCGGTGGAAAAGCATGGTTTGTTGCAGATCTAAACTGTAAGCATTGTCAAGACACTCTAAATCTAGAGTTTTGTCCTCTGGTGATAAAGGACTCAAAAGATATTAGCTTCTAAGTATCAGGTTTTAGTTTGATAGAATAAACAGAAGAAGAACAAGTCGACCTTGTGAATGATCTTAATTTTGGATGTATAGAAGTTGTTTATTGGGCAATTGGTGATGAACAGTGATTGTAGTCGACATGATTGATAATTTACAAGTGCAAGTTTTGGTCCACATCTCTTATTATATATGGATCTAGCCCACAGAGCATAGTACTCAACAAGTTCTAAATGTTCTTGAAGCTGACTGGTAAAATGATTGTAGATCATGTTGCTGATATATATCTGATGGAATTGGATGATTTTGGTGTGTGTGTGTTGTGGCTATGGTGTAATTATGAAAAAAGAGTAGAGATAAAAGGTTCAAATGCTAGCAGAGAAGTAGGAGGAGCAGAGTAAGGATGAAGTGTGTCAAGTCAATTTTCTTTGCTCAACCAGAACTGAACTCCAGCATTGATAGATGCTAAATATTAGTTCAAATTTATTGTAATCTTCTTTCTGTAGGCAGTGAGCCTTCTTTTGAGTAGTGAGCCTAAATGCATGTGCTTTCCCCATTGTAATACTTTTAACAGAGTATAATCTTTGTGGGTTAACCCCCATCATGGTTTTTCCCTTAACTGGGTTTCCATGTCAAAAATCTTAATGTCAAGGGTGTTATTTATGTTTTTTCTCATGTGTTATTGATTAATGTTGAAATGTTTATATCATTAATTTGATTATAAGTTGTAAAGGAAGATTAAAGGTAGAAAAGATTAAAATGTATGACAACTGATTCACCCCCCCTCTTAGTTGTCTGGACTTGAACCAATAATTGGTATCAGAGCAAGGTTCGTTTTGAAAAGTTTAACAGCTTAAGGAAGATTTGGGAAGACAATAAAAGTGGATGAATATAACCTTGAAGGGAAACTTAATCTCACCCTAGATGATCTTGAGCATCCAAGGCAGAAGTCCAAGAGCTGCAAGATAACCTCAAAAAGGTTGAAAACTTCATTGAGATTTCAAAAGAAAAATTAAGCAAATCAAATGCAAAAGGAAAGGAGCAACCTCTTCAATTGGAAGACAATGCCCTAAAAGAGAAGACAAAGGAATGTGAAAAGTTGGCTAAAGAAATTATTGTCCTAAAACATGAGATGGAAACTGAGGTGATGAGACTAACCAAGGAAATTGAAGATAGGAAGAAAACTGAAGAAGAAATGAAGCAAAATCTGAAAGAGAGAACTAAAGAATGTTGTAGATTGGATGGAATAGTTGGTCTCCTAGAATCTAATCTACAAGAAAGTAGAAACAATGAGAGAGAACTTGAGATACAGATTATCACTCTCAGACATGACCTAGAAATTGCAAATGAGTATAAGGAGAAGTTCAAGATAAGCTCAGCTAAACTTGAAGCTTTAACTGAAGAATAGAAAAAGGATTATGACAAGCATGATCTTAGATATGAGAAAGGTGAAAGCTCTGGATCTGGACAAAGAAATTTTCAACCAAGGAATAAAAGAAATAGAACTAGAAAACCTTTGGTAAGATAGCCTAATGCTCAAAGATATCCATCATTCAATGGAAATTGTTTTAATTGCAATAAATTTAGTCATAGAGCTACTTAGTGTAGAAGCAAAGTAAATCAAAATGATCCATCCTTCTTCGGTCAATGCTTCAAGTGTAAGAGGTATGGTCATAGATCAAATGAATGTAGAAGTATGATAATGAATAATGCTAACAATAGAGGAATTAGCAATTCTCTCAATGGTTACTATTTTGTTTGCAATGGGTTTGGACACATGGATAATTAGTGTAGATCAAGAGGAAATCAAGTTTATAAGAAAATAAATGTTGTGTGTTTTAACTGCAATAAATCTGGTCATATTTCAAGATTCTACAGAAGTAGGAACAATGGAAGAAGAGGTCTGGTAAATAGAAAATTGGATGAGCAGAAACAAGACAAAGGAAAAAGAAAAATTGATGTGAATGAGATATGGACCGAAATGAACAAGAATTGGGTAAATAAAGATACAATAAACAATGGTGATGGGTCCGCACCAGAATTAGGTGTTGATAATTCCTCTGAGAATTAAGTCAGTAGCTTTGGCTCAGGGAGAGTTGCATTGAACATTAAATTCCCCCAGTCAGTAAGTGGGTGCCTGAATCTGGCATAGTAAAAGAGAATATTTTTGGTTCACAACCTTTGGAAGGATTTCTAGAAGAAAAGATGTTGATATGAAAAATTGCGAAGTGATTCATGAAAAACTATCAAAAATAGAGTAACCAGATATAATTAGGACAACACATTTATTACAATGCCAAATTAGGTTTTACAAAAGATAAAAAGTCACTTGGTCACTCATTTGAATCAATTTGCATTCTGAGGAAAAAAGAAGAAGAGCATTTAAGTTGTAAATCTAGAGACTGAGGTACAAAGAGAGAATTCAACCAGTAATTGATCAATTGTAACCCTACGAAAGAAAAAGGTACTTCTCTGTAAAGCTTTGAATATGAAATATGTTGAGATGGTTACTCCTCATGTTGTTGACATTACTGAAAGGCCTCGACCCAAATTTAAGAAGCAACCTCACAAATCTATAGAAGTTGACCCGTTAGGTGCTTTTTTAAGTGTTCCATATAGTGTGCTGCATGTTGAAGACATTAGGGTTTATATTCATGCAAACATAGATGAATTTGGAGATTCAAGGTATGTAGACTTGTTTGAGAAACAACTCAGTGATGAAAATCATGAACTTAAACCCAAGTATAAAGCACTACAGGATAAACACTTTATTTAGATTATGGGGTTTCAAACATTTGATTAGGATAAATGGGTCCGATGTGTTTTGAGTCAGATGGATGATGAATTCATTTGGTTGTTAAAACCATTCAAGATTACCAAGGATTCTATTAGAATTGTAACTAGGTTAAACTCAACCAAAAGATTGCCCATGCTGAAAGCCGTGAAAAACCAGATAGTGACTGATGCTACCGATGCCAAGTTTGACAGAAGGGCAATGACCATAAATGATATTATAGAACTGGATGTCAAATTCACCTCCATGGTGATTGGGTACAAGATTTACCACTCGAGCAGAGAAAATTCTATTTTTGGAACAACCATATATGTTGCATACAAGATGCTTAAGGAAAATACTGATTATGATTTGTGTGAATTACTATAGAATCAACTAATTGAAAATTTAAACAAAATCAAGAGAGGTAAGAAAAACACCTTCAAGTATGGTACATTGGTTCTATGTTTATTCTTTTACTTTATGAATGAGGTACCTAGGGTAAAAGGTGTGCACAAGACTAAGGATGAGCTAGTTGCCATTCAGATCAGAGATCATCTTCACAGCATTGGTGATTTTAAATCTCACAAAACTACAATATGGGGTTTACTTCAAGAACTTTTAGAGTATGATGCACTTAAGGGAAAGAATCCCTAAATCAATTGTTGTGACGTACAAAAATGAAGTATGCTTCATGGTTGATACTGATCAGTGTCTAATGGAAGCAATGGAACCTAGAACTACTTGGATCATGCCCATGGGGTATGAAGTAGATGAAAACATCTTGAATATGTATTCTCAACATCTTCTAAGAAAGCCTAAAGACACAACGGTTGCAAGATTTAGAACTTATGAAGAGACGAATTTAAAACTGCACACTAAGCTTAGAGAACCTGAAACCAATAGGAAAGTAAGAAAAGAAGTTGAGCAGTTAGCTAAAAATCTAGGCCTAACTAAGGAGGCTATGAGGAAATTTAGAGAAAGAAATGAAAAGGATGAGAAAGAGAAACAAGATAAGAAACAAACGGGTGCTCCAGTGGAACTCTCTTCCACTTCAAGAACTACTAGGAGCTCTATTGCTGCCCCTGTTCCTTCCAATACTACAAAAATGGAAGCAAAATCATCTGTAAAACGAGATAAAAAGAAGAAAACAAAAGCATCCTGAACCTATGAAAGCATAAGAGAAGAGGAAGAAGATACAGATTCTGACATTGAAATCAAAGAAGTAAAGGCCACCAGAATAAAAGATGCATGCAAAAGTAACCAAAGAAAAGTCCTCCAGAAGTAAACGGGCTAACAAAAAGCAAAAGATAGAAGCATATGAGGAATATGTTGAGAAGCCCACACTTTCCCTAGAGGATGTGATAAAGTTAGTCACTGTAAATGGTAATCTAAGACCTATGACTGAATTCTATGATGAATACAATGATGTGGATAAAAGGGTGTTGGAGGAAGCAACTGTCAGATATCTCAACATCTACAACAAGGCACTGATTGAGATAACTTCTGAGTTGCCACAAAGTCTAGAAAATATTTTGGAGTTGAGAAAAGAAAATTCCAAGAGCAAGGACATAGAGATCGGGGAACATGAGCTAATAAATTTGTGTCCTCAGATTTCACCTAATCAAATAAATATGATATTCAAGGAAGTCAAAGATGACTTTAGAAGCAAAAAGAGAATGAACAAACTCATGCTTGGAGAAATAAGTGAAATTGTTAAAGAAACACAAGAAATTCTTTTGAAAGCATTGAAAAAGCACAATTTTCCCATAGTCATAGAAAAAGTTTCAGATGGTGAAGAAGAGAACATTATCGAGCAATAATCTGAGTTCAGTGAAGCCTCTGTTCCTGAAGTGCAACAAGTAAATCAGGAGGATATAGAAATGATAGACAAAATAGTTGATGCAAGAGTAAATCCTCCACCTGATCATTCTAAAAAAGAAGAGGATATTGCTACTACATAGAGCCCTCTAGATGAAGTAGCAAGTGGTGAACAAACAAAAAAGAGTCCCACTGTAGAGAACATAGAGAAAAGTAAATTAGAGAAAGAGGATGAAAAAGGAAAGAAAGATAAAGTAGAAGAAGATGGTGCAAATGTTGAAGCACTTAAAGCAGATACTGATAAATCTGTTGAACAAAAGGATGGTTCAGAAAAAGTTACAAGAGACACTGCAGATGTAGTGAAAAGTCTTCTTGAAAAAAAGATGATTGAGCTTGATGAGCCTGAACTACTCCAAGGTCTAGCTAATCTAGATGCTCTCTCTCCAATTTAATTGATGAAAATAGCATCATTCACCCAAGTAAAGGCTAGAGAAAAGATGTTAAAGTTCCACATGGAGGACAATGAGCTACTGGGGCTTGCAACTGAGATTTTGGAAAAGTTAATGCTTTCCTACTAGAAGAGTCCATCTTATTCCCCTTCCAGACATCTAAAAAATCTTGTAAGTTCTGTAAATACTCATTTTGAGTCCTTTGAGAAGTCTGTGTATGCAAAAGTTCAGAAAGAATTCTTGGATAAGAACGTTTGTGAAATAAAGAACCTGATAGGAAATGATAGAAGAATACTTGGTATTAGCATAAAGAGTATTTAGAATGCTCTAAATGATGGAAGTGATAGGTACAAATTATGTCTATCATGGCCCAAAGTTAATGAGGATATTGAGAAAAAGATAAAGGAGCGAGAACAGAAATTGTCAAATCTTTCTCAAAATTTTGATCCTCTAACAGTTTCACCTGTAAGTCAAGAATGTCAAGTAATCAGCTTGACAGATGAGATAAAGAGGCTTTTTAAAGAAAAAGGTAACATTATGAAGAGAATGTGTGAGCTTTGGGGATTGATTGCCCCCAAGTTAGAAGCCATGTTTAATGCCCTATTAGAAGCTCAGACTGCACTTCAGACAAGTAATCCTCTGAATCTGACAAAGGCAGAAGCATATACATTTTTGCTGAGTGGACACATCTCAATTTTGGATGGAATGAAGGGAACTTGGGCCTCTGAACTTGTGTAATTGAAAAATAGTTTTGCAGGCATTCTCAAGTTCATGTGAATAGAACTTAATGATTACTTGTACATATGCGGCATTATACACAATTTTTTTGGAGAATTTTGGCTTGTGGACCCCACCCTTTGCCATTGATGTCAAAGGAGGAGTGAAGAATAGTGAAAAATGAGGAATCTAGTAAAGGGAAAGAATTGGAAAGAAGTATGAATAACAGTATGGAGCACAAGCAAAGGAGGAGTTATTCTAACACTTAGTCATTTTTCACTAAGTGTTGCCATCAATGCCAAAGGGGGAGATTGTTAGCAAGAGACACTACTTCACATTGATAGGTGTTGTCATTAATGGAAACTAAGATCATCCCAATCATCCACATAACACAATTTGTTCACACCGGAAGTCAGAATATGTCTATGTTCGGGCAGTTAGGAACATAGCAGGTAACAGGGTCCAGTATCTTGGTCTGGATCTCTCCGGTGGAAAGGCATGGTTTGCTATAGATCTAAGGTAGTTGTAAGCATTGTCAAGACAGTCTAAATCTAGAGTTTTGTCCTCCAGTGATAAAGGACTCAAAAGATTTTAGCTTATGAGTATCGGGTTTCAGTTTGACAGAATAGACAGATGAAGAATAGACCGACCTTGTGAATGATCTTAATTTCAGATGTATAGAAGTTGTTTATTGGGCAATTGGTGATGATTAGTGATTGTAGCTGACATGATTGATAATTTGCGAGTGCAATTTTTGGTTCGCATCTCTTATTATGTATGGATCTAGCCGATAGAGTGAAGTACTCAACAAGTTCTAAATGTTCTTGAAGCTGACTAGTAAAATGAATGTAGATCATGTTGCTGATATATATAGCTGATGGAATTGGATGATTTTGGTGTGTGTGTGTGTTGTGACTATGGTGTAATTACAAAAAAAGAGCAGAGATAAAAGATTCAGATGCTAGTAAAGAAGAGGAGCAGAGTAAGGATGAAGTGTGTCAAGTCAGTTTTCTTTGCTCAACTAGAACTGAACTCCAACATTGATAGATGCTAAATATTAGTTCAAATTTATTGTAATCTTCTTTCTGTAGGAAGTGAGCCTTCTTTTGAGTAGTGATCTCTGGTAGTGAGCCCGAATGTATGTGAATTCCCCATTTTAATATTTTTAACAGAGTATAATCTTTGTGGGTTAACCCCCACCATGGTTTTTCCCTTAACCGGGTTTCCATGTCAAAAATCTTGGTGTCAAGTGTGTTATTTATGTTTCTGCTCATGTGTCAATGATTGATGCTAAAATGTTTATATCATTAATTTAATTATAAGTTGTAAAGGAAAATTAAAGGTGTAGACACCCAAAATTGTCCCAAATTTGTCCATGTCTTGCAACACCTAGTCAAAAACATCACTTAGACATCATGTACCATTTTGTCCTAAAATCCCACTTTTAATCCCACTAATCCATTAACCAATTAATTAAATAAATATTATTTATTTAATTAATTTTCACATCATATCCCAATCCTATCCTAATCACCTAGCCAATTAATTAAATAAATTTTATTTATTTAATTAATTTCTCTCACATATCCCAACTAATTCAAATAAAATATTTGAATTAAGTCCTCACCTCTCACCACATTTTGACACTTGTCCACCTCTCACTTGAATTATCTGTGGTAGTACAACTTTTATTTAAAAATCCTTCACATGTACAACTAATAAGACTTAATTTTATTAAATAAAAGTATTTGTGTATAGGGTCACATATGAGCCTTATCCTCCTTTATACACTTGTCACATTACTATAACTCCCTTGAAGAGTGGGAATAACTAATCAATCCTAGCCGTCTACATCAATCATTTAACCTTTTAATCTCAACCATCCATTTGAACCAAGCTTTTCCTATAAATCAACCCCCTCATAACCATTAGCATGCATTGAGTTGGAGTATCTTTATGCTACTGAAATCACATTAGAACCTTTGCATCTATCATCCATTATCATAATCTTCCATCTATGAATCATTAATCTATCATCTTTATCTTATTGTTATGCTGCAGAAGTGAGCACCCAACATTCCTCCAACAATCATCCTTCAAAATCTTGCATGCTCATGCGAGGTGGAGAAGAACAATGAAGATAAATCAAACATGGCATGGAGATGAATTTGCATTTACATTTTTTATTTTGATTTTTATGTTGTCTTGTGCTTCATTGTGCATTGTTAGGGTTTGATCATTGTTGTTTATTTATTTACCCTATTTGCAATTTACCCTAACTACATTTGGCATGCTTGGTGGGACTAACCCTCATTTTGTAGGTTTATGCACTTTGGTTTGTAGGTTGAAGATATTTTATATTGTTGATTTTCTATGCTGAGGACCAAATCTATTGCAGAGGGTTTTATATTTTACACATGTCCTAGAAAAATGAGATCTTAGATTCGTTGGAAAGAGGACTTCGAGAGATTTCTAAAAAGTGGTTACATTAAAGATCTGGCTTAGTATTCAAGGAGTTGTGACAATTTGAAGTTGACCGTGGGATTCTGATTTTTCAGAAATTTTTGATGCGTGACTTTTAGAAAAAAAAATCATATCTTCCAATCTAGCTAACCAAATCACATCCTATTTTATGTAGGTGGTTAGAAATATTTAAATCCACTTTTCTATATCATTATTTTTCAGATTATGGCACAAATGGATTTTTTGTCAAAAAAATATATTTTTTCAAACCCTAGTTTATGACATAACTTTTGCACATGGAGTCCAATTTGAGCAAATTTTTTTTTTATATTGATTAGAAAATCTTAAGGGATCTCATGGCCATATCTATTTTACTGTTGGATGACATTATTTGCTGATTTTTTGTAGGGTTTATTTTTCAATCTCAACACTCTTTCATTGTAAACTTCAAATAAGCATAACTTTTGCATTTTTTTTATCCTTTTTCAACAAATTTTTTTTAAAAGTACATGAAATTTTCTAAATTTTCTATTTATGCAATCCATTCTGCCTTATCAGGTCATCTTAATCAGAATTTTTCTGATTTCATCTTTTTCACATAACCTTCTTCTATGCAAGTTTACTTGTTTCTTTTTGGAATTGGTGACTTGTAGGTGAATCAAAGGAGCTGGAGTAGCATTTGGATCAGTCACAATAGGAAGTGGGAAAGCGAAAACAATCAGGTGTACTCATTCTAATCTTTCATCTCTTAATCTTGTTTGATCACACATTTGGACTTTAGGCTTAAAACAAACATTGTTTTCAATCACACATCATTGAAATTGGGCATAAAATGAACAAGTGTCTTCCTACACATTTAGATTTTGGGATCTAAAAAGAACAAGTACTTGAATTGTCTTCCACACATCTCATTCTAAAGGGCAATTAACAACTGCGAATGTGAATCAAGTGACAGCTCACTTGGTTTGCTTTTGTAAACCCTATCTAGGAGGCCTGCTTGGAGACACACCACTCCAAGGGATGACCTCAACTGAGGTTGAATCGAAAGACACCCTCATTGGGAATTGGAACATTGTCACTCTTGGCTAAGACCCAAAGAACATTATACCTTTGGGAATTGAAGGTGAAGGGTGGGTTACCCCCTTTCTCTTGGCTCTGTTACAGGATTTCACTTTTAATTCCTTAGTCAACCTTGTGCAATCTAGCCTAAGACCTAATTGGCCATACCACTTGACTAGACATTAGGCTTTTTGATGTGTTTTCAAGTGCTTGTTTTATAATCATCACATTTCATTTTCAAAGTCAAAAACTTGATTATGTGTCTTGTGTGAGTGATTCATGTGTGTATATGCATAATGATTTGTTTGAACATTGTCAAATCAAGCTCTAAACACCAAACACATAAACAAATCAATCTAAGCATACATCCTAGTCAAGACACATCATATCCAACTTAATCTCATCCACATCATCATCTAAATCCCTAAACAAGCACTTGCTAAAAGGACTTAAGACAAACACTTATGTGACAACATGTTTACACCAGAAGACCTAGAAATCAAATTCCAAAGATTCCTCCAAAATCTTTATCAAGGATCACAATCCCTAAACCATGACACCATTGAAAAATTACAATTCTTCATCCAAAAAGCTCAACCCCAAGCAAGCCAATCACCTCAACTACAATACCTTATAACCTAAGTCTAACACTTTTTAGCCACTAGTTAAGCCCAACAAGTACAACAATCCTTAGCCATTCACTCCCAACCTAATCCATCTTGCCGCATGTCATATCCATCCACTTCAACCTAATCCACCTATCCACCCATCCATCAAGTCAATGCCACATCAACCTATGAACATCCACCTCAAGCTTATCCAATCCCTCATGCCACTGTTCCAATGCACTACCAAGCCCATCCACAAGGAAATCAAGTGATATCACAAGAACAACATCCAAGTCCCAATGGACCTTTGTATATAAATCAAGTGAGCACAAGTAAACCTTGCCAACAAGATCAAATGCCCACATCTTTGAGTCCATCTCGAGATCTTTTGTCTACATATCCTACCATTACACCTAGCTACCAAGACTATAAATGGCCTCCACAACAAGCACAAGTGAGCCCAAGTCCACCTTTGCAACAAGAAGCATATGCAACTCCAAGTGGCCCTTTGTATATAAACCATGAGAGATTAATACAACAAGATTTAATTATCTTTGACTAGGGAGATACCAATCTAGCCAATGCATCAGATGAGTGGCCTTCATCATCTAATCACATGCCAACACATGAGCCTACTAGCCCTATCATAACACCACCATATGATCCTACCCCTAGTCCATTGGTCCACCAACCTTCATCACCTTCATCCCCATGTTCTACCAATCCTCCACCACAAGATCCCTTAGACATAATCGTACAACAATTGGTCCAAGAAAATTTGATTGAGCTGCCACCGATAGAACCTTTTGAACCAATCTTTAAACCCCCTTAGTATAATGAAAAGCATTATTGTGCATACCATAGGTATAAGGGCCATACAACAACCAATTGTGTCAAACTTAAGAGATTGATCACAAACCTCATAAATTGTGGTAAGATTATCCCTTCATCCAATCTAAATCCTAATCCACCCAATCCAATTAGCCCCCAACCTAATCCTAGTCCTAATTCTACAACATCATCCACTATATTTCTCATCCATTATATTGCCCATCCACTCACACACTTGCGAAGGATGTGATCCATTGGCTACTAGCAAGGAATAGAACACCCCCATTTCAAACACCCATTCATGATCCTACCAATGAACTTCCAAAGGTCATGTCCAATCCTATAATCTCATCATGTGGTTCGCATATCCTTGAGCCTCTTCAAGAGCCCTTCATTAACATACCTCGCCCTTTAAGCCCATCATGTGACTTACAAGTCAACAAGTCTATTCCAGAGTCTCCAACCACAAGCCTAAGTCAAGAGCCATCATGTTCTCATGTTGATAACCCTCAAGAGCCTATCAAGTCCACTCAAGAACCTTTCGCTTCCATCCAACATCAAGAGGTATGTCAAGAGCATAATCTTAAACATGTGGAAATATCAAACCTTAATCTTAATCAAGATCAAAGCACCTCTAAGTTCCACCTATTTATGACCTACATATGGTTTTCCCTCAAGCTACTAGCCATCACCATGACCCTATTCATGAGCAAATTTATCCCTTTTATAAGCCACTTAATCCTATTTTTGCTTATATTTATGATCAAGGTTCTATTTAAGATCATAAAGATCACGATGATCCTTGTGGACAAACTTTATCCATCTCATGATCAAGATGATATCTATGATGAAGAAAGTATTCATAAGTACCTTGATTCTATCCATAATCCTATAATCCATGAGCAAGATATCCAAATTGCTCCTAGTCATCCACCATCTAGCCCTATCCATAATAAGAAAACATCCACTTGTCATAATGAGACATGTGCCTCTCAAGAACACATAAGCATAGAAGATCAAACAAGTAACTTGGATCTTAATGAACAAAATGATAAGCAAGATTCTAATGATCCATCCCCATCTACCATTGATCCCATTTCAAGTCTGCCACCATATCCTATTGCTTGATCCACCTTCATCTATGAATGTTCTTCCCTAGGACAACAACAACCTTTTTCCTCCACTTCACTTTCATCATCCAATAAAGAGCTCAAGTCTAGTTCCCTAAGCACACCTAGTCCCATTGTCCATCACATACTCCAAAACATGAGCTACCAAGGCAAAGGTCTAGGCCTTCATGAACAAGGTATTTTGGAGCCTATCCATGTTAAGATCCCTCCATGCTCATATGGCCTTAGATACACACCCTAGGGTAAGCAAGGCCAAGATGTTGGTAATCCCTTCATACATCCTAAAGCCACCACTTTCCATCGCACCCCCCACCATCTACCCAAAACATATTGTGTCATTCTACCTCCATCATCCTATAAATGTCAAAAGCATGTGACCGTACACCTCCCACCATCTACTTTGCCTCCACTTTTTCCAACTCCTAATATCCCTCCAACTACTTTACCACCATTGCTCCCAACACCTAATATCCCTATCATCCAATCCCCTTATCCATTTATCCATAAATTTCCTCACATTCCTAATCATGACCAACAAATGCACATATTGTCTAAACATAAAGCTTCCACTCATTCCACCAACCCTGCTTCCATCAAACCCATGGGATTCCAAAATAAACATTCAAATTCCTTTATCCATAAAGCCAAAAATCCTACCAAAAATCCTAAGGACCCTCATTCCTTAGGGCACAAACATGAAAAATCAATGCAAAGAACCAAAGCAAAGAAATCCAAAAAGCTACCCAAGCCCATACCTTCACAAGAAAAACCCAAAACCAAAATGGTTTAGGTCCCTAAGCAAAGAGAAAGCAACTCAAATGAGGCATCCACATCTCAAAGATCCCAACCATCGCCTTCCATCGAAAAATTCCATTCCATTAAAAAATTTCAAATTCCTCTATCCCACAAGCAAGGAAAAAATCATGAAAATCCTAAGTCTATGTGGGTCCCCAAATGCTTACATCATCCATACACTAAGAAAACATCCCCATTGCTTCCTACACCACCTTCCCATCAAAATCTCCAATATTTATCATGGTGTGTGTAATCGTTGGTCATGATTCTATTCCATTACAAAACATTCCCACATACCTCCATCTCCCCAACCTTCATCCATTATCTTACATATCTCCCCCATCACTTTCCTATGGTCCATGCTTTTTCATAAGTCTTTCATATATCATTTTCCATATGTCATACATAATCCACATCATAATCCATTAGCCTACCTTTCATCCATCCTTACACAAACCTTTCATCATCCACTATCTACCTACTCCATCTTCCTTTTATGCAAACCCTTACCAACATCTATGAGCACACTTGACATGGTCTATGTGATGACATCCCTCTCTAATGGGACTATCACCTTTCATAGCACTAGACAATTGAGTCCCTCCTATCCATTACCATGGTGAAAACCTGGAAAACAGGTGCCATGTGTAATTGTCATGCTATCCCATCTAAAAATTCCAAAAAACAAAAAAAAAAAAAATATTTAAGAGAAATCCTTTCGTCCAATGGTGAAAACTTGGTAAACAGGCACCTTGGATAAGTACCATGATGAAAACCTGGCAAATAGGCATCATGTATAGATTGATCTTCTATGTCACTTACACTTGGGGGCACATTGTCTCATCCATCTTATCATTTCCAAACCATCATTTTCTATCTTACCATGTCCTATCTTCCAATATCCTATTCTACCATCCTTAGCCATTACACCCATATACCTATCATATTGAATTCATCCATCCTCCTTTTCTCCTTTTGATCTTGATGAAGACATAGGGCCAAAATGTTGAAATATTCTTTGGTTATCTCTTGATATACCTCCATCCTTTCTATAATCCTATCATTATCCACTTATCATAAACCTTGTCATGTAAAATCCAATCCATCATGTCACCCTATCATCATAAGCTTTGTCATACACAATCCTAAGTATTATACCTAGAATGGGGCATGTTATTCCTATGCAACATAGTCTTTGGAGATCACATCCTAGCTCCATTATGAGGCATACATCCATCCACTATAGTCTATTCTTACATCTATCCATTTATCATGAGCTTTCCGTTCCATAGCCTATTCTTATATCCATCCATCTATCATCAGCTTTCCCTTTTATGGCCTATCCCTTTATCCACCCATTTATCATGAGCCTTCCATCCCATTTAACTATCACCCATCCTTTTATCCATTCATCCATCCTTACACCTAGACTTGGTCTTCCCTTGTCATTGGTATCAAGCACAAAGGCTACCTAAATTGTAACTCCATTGACATTCAAAAAAACCAAAACATTTCAAAAAAAAATTAAAAAAAAAATCAAATATCCCCAAAATTAATATATATATATATATATATATATATATATATATATATATATATATATAATTTTCAAAAAATACAAAAAAATCAAAACACAACAAAATCCAAAAACATCAAAACATCACAAAAATCTAAGAAATAAAACCAACCCTCAAATCAAATCTCAAATCCATCAAAGCAAATCAAATATCCAATCAAATCATCAAATCAAGCCAATCTATCAATCAATCAAAATCACATTAATCCAATCCATATCATCCCATCAATAACATCAAACTCAATCATTCAAATCAATTCATTGAATCAATCCTTTCATTTCAATCTAATTCCAATCAAATCATAATTTAAATCAATCTCCTCATTTTAATCATTCAATCAAATCAATTCCAAGCAATGATCCAAATGCAAGTTAATCCTCAATCCATACCAATCAAGCTAATCAATTTTGTCAAATTATCCAAGCGTAATCCTTGGTCTTGATCCTAATCTTGTTGTAAATCAAAATCAAACAACCAATCATCATCAAACATCTTTGTGTTGATCTAGGGATATAGCATTCCCTGCAATGACAACACTATCATCAACAAAACAATAAAACAATTAATCATTGGTTTACAGCTTGACAGGGGCAATACCTTGTTTGTTTTTGAATCTTTTGTGCATGATTGCTTGCTTGCTTGTGTGTGTTATCATTTTATCTTGCATTTGTATCACATCGGTATCATTCTAGCTAATATTCATATCTTGTGTATGTTGGAATAGCTTTTTGCACTATCCTTTGCATCTAAGGTCATATCATACCTTTTGTGCATTAGGACTTTAATGCTCCAAATTTTCTTCCTCAATCATTAGACAAGGTTGTATTATGTTGGGGCATGAGACACATCGTCACCCTGGTCCTTATACCTTGGTGTATAACTTCTAGTGCTATATCAAACATCATGGTTGCTCACTTTCATTGCAGCATAACGCATCATTCATTTCTTCTATCCATTCCCTTATTGATTTTTCTTTACCAATCCCTTTTCATTTCGAGAGCCTACCCGTGTTTGTCCAACCTACCTATCCTCTCAAGGGGGCATCATCATCCTATCCTTCCATCCTCATCTTATTCTTTCCACCATTATCCTACCCATTTTCCTTTATCCATACCTTAGCTTCTTTGAAATGATGTTACTCAACATAAATCTTATCATCTCAAACATCATCTCAAAGAGGGGCAAAATTTAGACACCCAAAATTATCCCAAATTTGTCTATGTCTTGCAACACCTAGTCAAAAAAATCACTTAAACATCATGTAGCATTTTATCCTAAAATCCCACTTTTAATCCCACTAATCCATTAGCCAACTAATTAAATAAATTTTATTTATTTAATTAATTTCACATTCATAATCCCACTTTCCAATTAATTAAATAAATTTTATTTATTTAATTAGTTTCCATATCATAGCCCAATCCTATCCAAATCACCTAGCCAATTAATTAAATAAATTTTATTTATTTAATTAATTTCCCTCACATATCCCAACTAATTCAAATAAAATATTTGAATTAAGTCCTCACCTCTCACCACATTTTGACACTTGTCCACCTCTCACTTGAATTATGTGTGGTAGTACAACTTTTATTTAAAAATCCTTCATATGTACAACTAATAAGACTTAATTTTATTAAATAAAAGTATGTGTACACGGTCACATATGAGCCTTATCCTCCTTTGTACACTTGTCACATGACTACAACTCCCTTGAAAAGTGGGAATAACTAATCAATCCTAGCCGTCCACATCAATCATTTAGTATTTTAATCTCAACCATCCATTTGAACCAAGATTTTCCTATAAATCAACCCCCTCATAAGCCATTAGCATGCATTGAGTTAGATTATCCTTATGCTGTTGAAATCACATTAGAGCCTTTGCACCTATCATCCATTATCATCATCTTTTTGTTGCAAGTATGAGGATAACCAATGTTGTCATTGATGTCAACATACTCATATTGCATTAATGAGAAGGATTGGATGAGCTGTGTGCTGAGGATATTGAGGAAATTAGTCTCAATTAGGAACAGTGAAGAACAATGATGACAGTAAAGTAAAAGTCCAAGATAAGATGAAGATCAGAGGATGCGGTTTAAAGGGTTTGTAGATATAAGTCTTGACATGATTCAATAAAGTTTTTAGAGGTCCACATAATGATCTGAAGAAGTTATGATTTCTTTAGTTTAACCGATTCCGGCAGATGTTCAGTGGTGACAGAGTGTCACAGTTTGGTCTGGTGAGATCCAGAATTACATTATCTCATTCTGCGGATTGGAGGTAGTGTTGAAGAAGTCCATTTGAAGTGAGAACTAGATCTATTCATGGGTTTGAGGTCTAGAAGTACCTTTTTCATTATGACAGTGATGACAGACTGTGTTCTTGAAGTTTCAGATGAAGAAGAGAAGAATTCCAGAAAGCTGATAAAGTGCGGATGTTCTTGGTGACTCAGGAAAGGTTTTGGTGATCCTTGGATCATGTAAAATTATTATTGGCAGTCCGCATTGAAGTTAGAGTTTGGATTTGATGTAAAGACCACCGGTTGTTGGTGTTCTTCCTGAGACAGGCCGACCAGATGTATTACACATCTTCTAGATGATCTTAAAGTGTTTGCTGACTTAGATGATTGTTCCTAAGTCAATGCCTTGTATAAATAAGGGATTGTGAATTCATTTTGAAGTGTGTCTTGCGGTGATCAGGGTGGTATAGTGAAGAGAAGTGTGAAAGACAGAGCAGGAGTTTTTGGGCTTAAATGGAACTGATCCAAGCATGGTAAAGATGTCAATCTCTAGTTCAAGTTTGTGATACTTGATTAAATATTGTAGACAGTGTGTCTCTTGTAGGCAGTGTGCCTCTTGTGAGCAGTGTGCTTGGGCAGTGAGCCCTAATTGGCATGTGCCATCTATTTTTCTTATTCTTCTAATAGAGAATAATCCTTGGGTTAATCACCCCATGGTTTTTCCCTTAACTAGGTTTTCCATGTCGAAATCTTGGTGTTTCATGTGTTGATGTGTATCTGCTTTGGTGTTTATGCTTTATGCTTTCATGAATGATTAATTGCTATGCTATTGAATAACAAAGTGGCTTTAAGTGTTTGAATTGGAAGCAAGTTTAGGATAACTAATTCACTCCCCTCCCCTCAATTATCAACAATTGGTATCAGAGCCAAGTTCCTCTAAAAAGAGCTTAACCGCTTGAGGAGATCCAAGATGTCGTCATACAAGAAGGATAGTCTGAAGTTTGATGGAACCAAATTCTCTCTTTGGAAAGGTTGCATGAAATGTCACTTGGAGTGTATGGGAAAACTGTACTTGTCCATGGTCACAAAAGCATATGTACCTCCACAGGGTGGTCTGACAACTCTAAATGAAATCATAGATGCTAAAAACAATCTACGGACCAAAGAGGCTCTTCTAAGTGCTTTAACTAACTCAGAACTCTCAAATGTTATTGACCTACCAACTACCTATGAGATTTGGGTCAAACTGGAACTTTTACATGAAGGGGATGAGTATGTTAAGAGTACAAGATTACAGAGTCTCAAAGGGAAATTTGAAAGACTAAAAATGAGAGATGATGAAAATATTACTACTTTTATGCCAAGAGTAAATGAGCCGGTGTGTGGAATCAGGAATGCTGGTGGAGTTTTGGATGAAAATGAGATTGTTGGCAAAATTCTCAGATCCCTTCCTGCTGCCTATAAAATCAAGGTTGCTTCCATTGATGAATTCATGGTGTAGGAGCACCAAGGGGCTTGGAGTGAGCCCATGTGTATATAACGCATTTTGGTGTAATGCTTTTTTTTTAAAAATTAGGAAGGCATGGGAAGAAGTTTATGTATATACAAAGTGGGTCCATTGGAGTGAGAGAGCTCATCGGTGAAGTTTTATGAAGGTATACTGATAGCAGGTGTCCCACCGATAAAACAATATATCGGCAATGTTCATCGGCAAGAGATCCCACATCGGGATAACAAATTCGAAGGTTACCAATGATGATAAGTCTGGCCGATGGAGAAGTTTGGGGTTAACATATCAGCAAGAGTATTGAGATCGGTGAACAAAAAGAAAGCTACATCGATGCTCAAGGTCTGGCCGATGATGGTAATATCGGCATGTCGGTGAGCGTTGCAGAAACATTACTGATAGAGGCGAGTCCTGCCGAAGGTGAAGTTAACATGCGGCATGTTGGTGTGAGATGTGTCATTGGGAGCGTGGAATAAAGTTGGGCCAATGGTCCAAGTCTCAGCGAAAGGTAAGAGAATGCATCGGTGTAATAAGAGTCATCAGTAGCAGATTTGGAAGTCACAGCGAACAACAGGGTCTTGCCAATAGAAGGTCTATCGGTGTGAGAAGTATGATCAGAAGTTTAGATGAAAGTCTAGGTGAAGAAGGAGGTCTGGCCAATAGCAAAGTGATTATGAACATATCGGTGTGAGATATGATATCAAGGAACGAAGAGAAGGTATCTCCGAGGTTGAAGGTCACACCGATAAGCTAGAAGGGAAGTTTCCATCGGAGAGAGATGGTATATTGGCAGCAGAAGTTTGGAGCTTGCCGATGGTAGTTGTCACACCAATGGAACGATGGCATAGAGTTGAACCAGGGCAGTTAGAATACGAACCGGTCTAAGAACTAAAACGTCCTGTAACAGACATGAGATAACTATAAGATGTAGAATTCTCTCTGTAAGGGGTTCAGGGAAGATTTTGATTTGAGAAGCATTTTGATGTAAGAACAATTTTGAATAAAAATCCAATTCAGCAGTTCGACCAATATTGTATTTTTGTACAGTTTTTAGTTTGTTATTCTGAGGTAAATTAGTCATTTCCTTTTCTATAATTTTGTTCTCTTTTGCAAACCATGACTCTGTCTTGATGTCCCTCAAGTTCCTCTGTACAGCATGGAGGCCATCAAGCAGAGCCATGCCTTTTGTTTGTTTTTCTTTTGTGAGATAGTTCGATTGTTGACTAGAGGCAATGCATGCTTGTTCTAGGTGAGCTCAGTAAGGAGTTTGGCTAGATAAACAAGTAGGAGAATAGACTTGCAGGGGTGGAAAATAGAGAGGGAGAAAGTGAGCACCAAGCAGTCAAGACCCTTGAACAGAGAGAGAAGAGTGGACAATGGGCTCAGAAAAGTTATGTGCCCTTGAGGTAGTATCTTGGAAGCAGTGAGGACAAGGAATGTGTCCCACACCAAGTAGAGTGATAGAAATTTCCATTTCTGCAAAGAGTTGAGGAATTTAGCAAACATTTTTGTGTAGAAAGATGTCATGAGCACTTGAATTGGTAGAGAGGCTAGAGTTGTCTAGAGTCTTGAATTGATTCAAGATAGGTAGAATTGACATTCTAGAGTCCCTCCCTAGCAAATTGGTATCAGAGCAGTAAGATTTGGGTTATTCCTAGATTGGAATAGAGGAGTTGTATGTCATCAACCAGTGAATCTGTGAATTCAACAAAAAAAAGATGGTGACCAATGCAAAATTGGCCAAGAAGGTTGATGAACAGGAGGAAGAAAATAGACATCTGAAAGAAAGACTAGCAGAAATGGAGAGTAAGCTAGGTGCAATGTTGCAAAAGACTGAAGAAGTCAGCCAAAGAGTTAAAGACTCTGAGGATAAGGAGAAAGGTGTGTCTGTTGAAGATAAACAACCCACACCAGATCCTGTAATGCAGGAAGAACCATTCTTGAAAGCTTTGAAAGCAATGAGTGGTAAAACATTGGAAGGAGTACCACTTTTCAATGGGAAAATGGACCCAGATTTGGTCATGGAATGGATAGAAGGACTTGAAAATCACTTTGAATGTGATGGTGTAAGTGAGGCACAGAAAGTAAAGGTGGCCAAATCTAGACTCAGGGGAGCTGCCTTAACCTGGTGGAAATTTATGCAGACTAAAAGAGAAAAAGAAGATAAGAAGCCCATAGCTACTTGGAAGGGGATGGTAGCTAAAATCAAAGAAGCATATATGCCAGAAGATTATGAAATACAGGTGCACAGGAAGAGAAATAATCTGAGACAGAAGGAATTAGATGTCAGTGCATACACTGAAGAATTCCAAAAGCTATGCTTAAGGTCCAAAGTGATGGAGGATGAAAGCATAAAGGTAGCAAGGTACCTTAATGGTCTAAAGTGGAATATACAAGAAGAGATCAGTTTGTTGTGTCCTACAACAGTTCACAAATGCTATCAGCTAGCACTGAAAGTAGAGGAAAAGAGCAAGAGGAAACAAGACTCAAATAGCAGACGAAGAGGAAGAGGCAGAGATAACAGAGGACATAGAGGAAGTTTTGGTGGAAGGAATGCTGACAATAGATCCCAACCAGAATCCAAACTCACAGAGCAGAGTGGGGAGTCAAGTGGTAGAGGAAACCATAGAGGAAGGTCAGGAGGATCAGGCAGAGGATCCTATTTCACCACCATGAAGTGTTACAGCTATGGTAATCTAGGTCATCCAGCATATAGGTGTCCAGAAAAGGCCACATCCTCTTCTCAAGGAGGTGATAAGAGAAATCACTATGTCCAAGATAATGCATCTAGTAGCCAGTCACCTGAGGTCAGTCTGAACTCAGAAGAGGGAGAGAACCTGATGATAAGGAGAACCTTGATGAAGGAACTAGTAAAGTCTGAACCAAGCCAGAGGAGAGCACTATTCAGAATCAAATGCAAGATTTTGAATAAGGTATGTAAAATTATCATAAACTCAGGATCTACTAATAATATTACTTCTGATGAGGTAGTTAAGAAACTGAATTTGAAAAGAATAACTCATGCAAACCCATATAGAGTCACATGGTTGAATAAGGGTCAACATGTGGTAGTAAATGAACAAAGTTGGGTAGAGTTTAGTATAGGTGGCTATAAGGATAAGGTATTATGTGATATACTACCCATGGATGCATGCCATCTCTTATTGGGTAGACCATGATAGTATGACCGAAAGGCAATACATGATGGTGAGAAGAATGCCTATTCTTTTCAGAAGGATGGTGTCACCTATAAGATTCAGTCATTGGAGGATGAGGATGCAGTTCAGACAAAGAGTCCCAATATCTTGGTTGTGAGTGGAAAAGAGTTTTTGAATACTCTTAAGGAGGATGGTATTGGTTATGCCATCATAGTAAAACCAAAAGAAGAGCAGCAGGATAAGAAGACAGTGATTCCCAAGGAGATGCAACCTATACTGGAGAAGTATAAGGGCATAATCAGTGATGGTACACTAGCCACATTGCCTCCACAGAGAGCAATAAGTCATCAGATAGACCTGATTCTAGGAGCATCTTTGCCAAACAAGGCTCCTTACAAGATGACTCCAGACCAGCACAAAGAAATTGCCAGACAAGTGCAAGAGTTGCTCGATCAGGGATTGATCAGGAAGAGTATTAGTCCTTATGTAGTGCCCACAGTGTTGGCACCAAAGAAAGGAGGATCATGGAGATTATGCATAGATGCCAGAGCCATAAACAAGATAACTATAAGGTATAGATTTCCAATTCCCAGAATTGAAGATCTCATGGACTGTATTGGAAAAGCAAAGTACTTTACTAAGATAGACCTGAAGAGTGGTTACCACCAAATAAGAATCAAGGAAGGTGATGAGTGGAAGATAGCCTTCAAGACCATAGAAGGACTGTATGAATGGCTTGTTATGCCATTTGGTCTATCAAATGTGCCCAGCACCTTTATGAGACTCATGAATGAAGTCCTAAAGGATTATATTGGTAAATTCGTAGTTGTTTTTCTAGATGATATTCTAATTTTTAGTCAGACTAAGGAAGAACATCTAGAACATGTAAATATTGTTTTGTAAAAATTACATGATGAACAACTACCCATCAATCTAGAGAAGTGTGAATTCATGAAGCAGGAATTGGTGTACCTTGGTTTTGTGGTGTTCCAGGGAGAATTGAAGATGGACAAGTCAAAGGTAGAGGCAATCTTGAGTTGGCCTACTCCCAGAGGAGCCACAGAGGTGAGAAGTTTCCATGGCTTAGCCCAGTTTTACAGAAAGTTTATCAGAAAGTTTAGTGGGATATGTACACCCATGTTGAATACAATTAAGGGTGGAATGAAAGCAAAATTTAGATGGACACCGGCTGCAGATAGAAGTTTTGAATGGTTGAAGAAAGAGATAGCAACATAACATGTACTATTGCTGCCTAGTTTTGATAAGCTATTTACTATTGAATGTGATGCAAGTAACATTGGTGCAGGAGCACCTTCATAAATTGATCCTTCTATAAGAGTTTGATTAAATTTTAAATGTTTCAATAGTGTAATGAGGTCAATCAAGTCATTTTTATGTGTTTAGGTCATTAGGAGTTTCAAAAATGTAAAATATTGCAAACCATGTAAAGGTTGTCAATGTAAAATTGGGAAAAAGATGCAAACTTGGAAGGTGAAGAGTCATTTGGCTCTTGGTTCACTCCAAGATAGTGAGAAACTGAAAATACATGTCTAATTCCTTTAAAAGGCCTTGTAACCTTCACAAAATTCATGGGTGATTGAAGATTTGAACATGGAATGATAAAAGACACTATTTTCTGTAATCTACTTCAGAAATTTGCTGTTTTATTGCATGGTACGGCCCAATACAGGTAGGAGGACATTTATTTTTGATTTAAAATAAAATTATATCCAATCACCCTCCCTTTCCTTTTTGTCTCATCGAATTTGGTGCAATATTGAGGAAGTTATGACCATTTTAGTGACTGCAATTTCTAGAATTCTCCTATAACAGTCCTGTTGCAGCATTTGGTATGGTTTTGTATGGATAGATACAGGGACAAGCCATATATGGTTGAAAATATTCTTGAGTCTAATTTCCATTTATTTTTGTTGCATCAAATTTTATTAAGATTTGAATAAGTTATGGCATTTTTATTGAGGGTAGGTCTGCAGAGTTTAATTTTCTGAAAATGCAGTCTGAAAATATGCATGGTACGGCCTGGTACAGCCTCACATTGATGCATATAATAGATGGATGGAAAAATATGTGTTTATAGTTTACAATTATTTTGGTTTAGTATAATTTCATTAATTTGTGTAAGAGATATTGCAATTTTTGTGAGGGCAGGTCTGAATGCTGCCTAGGGTTTGTAGTTTTAGGAAAAGAGTCATAACTTTCTCCCCTACCATTGGATCTTCATAAAAATTGGAGGAAAAATATGTATTAATGTTCTCTTCAACCTGACCAAAGCAATTAGATTAGTTCTTTGATTTGTTAATGTTATTGAGGATAGTTTTTGTCCTCCTACCTCTGCATCATATTGGTATCAGAGCTGGCGAAAGATTTGGGTGGTGTGTATTTTTTTTTTTCCTGTCACTGAGAAGGTAGGTGAAGAGCAAGAAGATCTTGATTGTGTAGATAGATCACTAAGGGAGGAAATCTACACCTTTTGGATTTTTTGTTGCTCAGTTGTTTGGTTGCAGGTGCTTGTTCCATCTAGCTGCAAGAAGGATGTTTTCTGAGGTTGTGTGTGTTGGCAGACAAGATGAGGTCTATCATGACCATTCTCCAATAGAGATTTGGCTAGAGAAGGATGCAGAGAGAAACCAATGAGGAGAGAGTGGTAGGTGCATCACCAGGATCTAGTGTTGGGTGAGATGAATGGTTTGGTGAGTTGGTTTGTTGTGAAGTAGTGAGAGAGATGGATACCTATAGAAGCACTTGATGTTGCAGCCTGAAGAATACTCCACTGATCGGAGTAGAAGGAGCCTGAGGATGCTTTGTGAAGATGGCAGTTTGTTCTATTGGTATGAAGATTTGAAGATTGAAGCTGAGAAGATTGAAGATAAAGCCAGAGGAGATGTAGGAAAAGAGAGTTTTGTTTTGCAGATACAATTCCAAGGGACTTGGAAATCTTTGTTGGTTGGCTGTATGGTGCAGGAGAACCTTCATAAATTGATACTTCTATAGGAGTTTGATTAAATTTTAAATGTTTCAATAGTGTAATGAGGTCACTCAAGTTATTTTTATGTGTTTAGGTCATTAGGAGTTTCAAAAATGCAAAATATTGCAAACCATGTAAAGGTTGTCAATGTAAAACCGGGAAAAAGATGCAAACTTGGAAGGTGAAGAGTCATTTGGCTCTTGGTTCACTCCAAGACAATGAGAAACTGAAAAGACATGTCTAATGCCTTTAAAAGGCCTTGTAACCTTCACAAAATTCATGGGTGATTGAAGATTTGAACATGGAATGATAAAAGACACTGTTTTCTGTGTTCTACTTCAGAAATTTGCTATTTTATTGCATGGTATGGCCTAGTACAGGAAGGATGACATTTATTTTTTATTTAAAATGAAATTATATCCAATCACCCTCCCTTTCCTTTTTGTCTCATCAAATTTGGTGCAATATTGAGGAAGTTATGACCATTTTAGTGACTGCAATTTCCAGAATTCTCCTATAACAGTCCTGTTGCAGCATTTGGTATGGTTTTGTATGGATAGATACAAGGGAAAGCCATATATGGTTGGAAATATTCATGAGTCTAATTTCCATTTCTTTTTGTTTCATCAAATTTTATTAATATTTGAATAAGTTATGGCATTTTTATTGAGGGTAGGTCTGCAGAGTTTAATTTTCTGAAAATGCAGTCTGAAAATATGTATGGTACGGCCTGGTACAACCTCACATTGATGTATATAATAGATGGATGGAAAGATATGTGTTTCTAGTTTATAATTCTTTTGGTTTGGTATAATTTCAATAATTTTTGTGAGAGATATTGCAATTTTGGTGAGGGCAGGTCTGAACGCTGCCTAGGGTTTGTAGTTTTGGGAAAAGAGTCATAACTTTCTCCCCTACCATTGGTTCTTCATGAAAATTGAAGGAAATATATGTATTAATGTTCTATTCAACCTGACCAAAGCAATTGGATTAGTTCTTTGATTTGTTAATGTTTTTGAGGATAGTTTTTGTCCTCCTACCTCTGCATCAAACATAGTTGTAGGAGCAGTGTTAAATCAGGAGAACAGACCTGTAGCCTTTTTTAGTGAGAGGCTGAATGAAGCAAAGAGTAAGTACTCTTCATATGACTTAGAGTTGTATGCTCTAGTACAAGCACTTAGGAAGTGGAGACATTATCTCCTACCTAAGGAATTTGTTGTCTACACAGATAACCAAGCCCTGAGTTTTCTAAACTCACAGGATAAGTTGAGCAGTAGACATATCAAGTGAATGGAGTACCTACAATCCTACACTTTTATAATTAAGCATAAGAAGGGGCAGCTCAACAAAGTTGCAGATGCTTTGAGCAAGAGGTTGCTCACAGTGCAGGAAGTGCAGTTGAAGAGCATTGGAGTTGAAGACTTCAAGGATCTCTATAGAGATGATGAAGACTTTGCTGAGGCATACAATGTATGTCAAGATTTTGAGAATCACTTTCACAGCGAGTTTGCAGATTTCACCTTGCAGCAGGGATTGCTATTCAAAGGTGGACAATTATGTGTGCCAAGGGGATCTATGAGAGAAAATCTCATACAGGAGAAGCACAATGGCAGTCTAAGTGGCCATTTTGGTCTGAACAAAACACTGGAGCTAGTCCAAAGGTTCTATTATTGGCCGAGGATGCATAGAGACATCAGAAGGTATGTAGAACAGTGTATCGTATGTTAGAAGGCCAAGGGAACCACTTCAAATGCAGGACTGTACCAACCTTTGCCCATTCCTTCCAGGCCATGAGAATGTGTAAGTATGGACTTTGTGGTTGGTTTGCCTAAGACTAAGACTAGTTATGATAGCATATATGTAGTTGTGGACAGGTTTAGCAAGATGAGTCATTTCATTCCCTGTAAAGTGACTCATGATGCCAGTCATATAGCACACTTGTTTTTCAGAGAAGTGATAAGGATTCATGGACTTCGAGCAAGCATCGTGTCTGATAGAGATGCTAAGTTCATGGGACATTTCTGGAAAACTTTATGGCAGAGGTTAGGAACAAATCTGTCTTTTGGATCAGCATATCATCCATAGACAGATGGCCAAACAGAAGTGGTGAATAGGACATTGGGCAACCTGTTAAGGTGTTTGACAAAAGACTATGGATAGAGTGGGGATCAAGTCATTTATCAGGCAGAATTTGCCTATAATGACAGTGTGAATAGGACTACTAGTAAAAGTCCATTTGAGATAGTGTATGGAATGCATCCTAGAGGTGTATGTGAACTCTAACATCTTGGAGGCATGGAGTTTAGAAGTGGTCATGCAGAGGATTTTGCATAGTCTATGAAGGAGATTCATGACCAAGTGAAGTAGCAATTGATGGAAAATACCCAGAAAATCAAGAATAGGGTAGATGCACACAGGAAGGATGTTCAGTTTGAAGTTGGTGATTTAGTCATGGTTCATTTGAACAAAGCTAGATTACAAAAAGGAATACCAACCAAACTGTAGATGAGACGGATTGGTCCTTGCAGAATTCTGAACAAGTATGGCAACAATGCTTATAGGATTGATTTGCCAGTAGACTTGGCAATTTCACCAGTGTTCAATGTTAAGGACTTGGTGCCATATAAAGGTCCTCATCCAGCAGTAGGGGAATCTAGTTTAGAAGCTGCACCGATAGTGAATGATGTGACCTTGCCTCCAAAAATCAAACCACAGGCTGAGAGAATTCTGGATTCTCAAGTGCAGAAACAGACCAGACATGGTGTGTACATGGAGCATCTGATCAAGTGGAAACAGTTGCTTGAAGTAGAGGCTACCTAGATTGTAGAGTCAGAGTTTAAGAAGTGAGGCATTGATTTTGCCTTGTTGTCACCGGAGGTGACTTGACTTCTTCCGCACAGGGGGAGTATGGTGCAGGAGCACCAAGGGGCTTGGAGTGAGCCCATGTGTATATAACGCATTTTGGTGTAATGCTTTTGTTTTTAAATTAGGAAGGCGCGGGAAGAAGTTTATGCATATACAAAGTGGGTCCATTGGAGTGAGAGAGCTCATTGGCAAAGTTTTATGAAGGTATACCGATAGCAGGTGTCCCACTGATAAAACAATATATCAGCAATGTTCATCGGCGAGAGATCCCACATCAGGATAACAAATTCAAAGGTTACTAATGATGATAAGTCTGGCCGATGGAGAAGTTCAGGGTTAACATATCAGCAGGAGTATTGAGATCGGTGAACAAAAAGAAAGCTACACCCTTGCTCAAGGTCTAGCTGATGATGGTAATATCGACGTGTCGGTGAGCATTGCGGAAACATTACCGATAGAGGCAAGTCCTGCTGAAGGCGAAGTTAACATGCGGCATGTCAGCACGAGATGTGTCGTCAGGAGCATGAAATAAAGTTGGGCTGATGGTCCAAGTCTCAGCCAAAGGTAAGAGAACACATTGGTGTAATAACAGTCATTGGTAGCAGATTTGGAAATCACAGTGAACAACAGGGTCTTGCCGATAGAAGGACTATCGGTGTGAGAAGTATGATCGGAAGTTTAGATGAAAGTCTAGGCGAAGAAGGAGGTCTAGCCGATAGCGAAGTGATTATGAACATATCGGTGTGAGATATGATATCGGGGAACAAAGAGAAGGTTTCACTGAGGTTGAAGGTCACACCAATAAGCTAGAAGGGAAGTTTCCATCAGAGAGAGATGGTATATTGGCAGCAGAAGTTTGGAGCTTGCCGATGGTGGTTGTCACACTGATGGAACGATGGCATAGAGTTGAACCGGGGCAATTAGAATACGAATCGGTCTGAGAACTAAAATGTCCTGTAACGGACATGAGATAACTATAAGATGTAGAATTCTCTCTGTAAGGGGTTCAGGGAAGATTTTGATTTGAGAAGCATTTTGATGTAAGAACAATTTTGAATAAAAATCCAATTCAGCAGTTTGACCAATATTGTATTTTTGTAGAGTTTTCAGTTTGTTATTCTGAGGTAGATTAGTCGTTTCCTTTTCTACAATTTTGTTCTCTTTTGCAAACCATGACTCTATCTTGATGTCCCTCAAGTTCCTCTGTACAGTATGGAGGTCATCAAGCAGAGCCATGCCTTTTGTTTGTTTTTCTTTTGTGGGATGGTTGGATTGTCAACTAGAGGCAATGCATGCTTGTTCTAGGCGAGCTCAGTAAGGAGTCCGACTAGATAAATGAGTAGGAGAATAGACTTGCAGGGGTGGAAAACAAAGAGGGAGAAAGTGAGCACCAAGTAGTCAAGACCCTTGAACAGAGAGAGAAAGGTGGACAACGGGCTCAGAAAAGTTATGTGCCCTTGAGGTAGTATCTTGGAAGCAGTGAGGACAAGGAATGTGTCCCACACCAAGTAGAGTGATAGAAATTTCTATCTCTGCAAAGAGTTGAGGAATTTAGTAGACATTTTTGTGTAGAAAGATGTCATGAGCACTTGAATTGGTAGAGAGGCTAGAGTTGTCTAGAGTCTTGAATTGATTCAAGATAGGTAGAATTGACATTCTAGAGTCCCTCCCTAGCAATTTAGAGCCCATACAACTGTCACAAGAGACCAATTGGCTGGCAAACTGGCTGCATTTGAAATGACCGAGTTTGGAGATGATCCCCCCAAGACTGAATCTGCATTCAAAGCCAGTGCATTTGTGAAAGGCAAACAAAGATTTGATTAAGGAGAAAACTCTTCAAGGAAGCTATCATGGTATGATCAAGCAAGAAGAGACATGAAAGAGGAAGAAGCAGAAACAACTCAACTTGAAGCCCTCATTGCAAAAGGACTGCCAAGAGGATCCGGTAAGTATGAAGGAAAATTACCCTTTAAGTGCTTCAACTGCAATAAGATTGGTCATTTTGCCTCAAGATGTCCGGAAAGATCTACAAGGTCAAATTCTAACAGACAAAGGTTCCAAAAGAATTTTTATTATGTTCATGAAGAAGATGATAATGAAGGAGTAACAAATGATGAATCAGAAATAGGAAACAAATCTGGAAATGAATGGGTGTTTATTGCCATCAAGGAAGAAGATCCAATGTCCTCTAAATCTATCAACCATAAGGTTGTAGAAAGAGCTTTGGCTGCCCAAGTTGAAGAAAAGGATGATTGGGTTATTGACAGTGGATGCTCTCACCATATGACAGGTGACAAGAACAAGTTCTTAGATTTGGAAAGGTATGAAGGAGGAATGGTAAAGTTTGGTGATAATTCTGCTGGCAGAATTAGAGGTAGGGGAACCATTTCTTTTGATGGAAAGAACAAAACCGGTAATGTACTGTATGTTGAAGGATTGAAGCACCATCTTCTCAGTGTTAGACAGTTGGTGGACAAAGGATATGATCTCCGGTTCAAGAATGGAAGATGCAGGATCTTTGAAAGTTCTGGAACTGAGATTGCATCTGGTACTCAAACAAAAGGTAATATCTTTCATCTAATTGGTACTAATAAAAGTTGTCTATTTGTTCAAGTTGATCAGAGTTGGCTATGGCATAGAAGGATGTGTCATGTAAATTTTGATAACATCATCAAGATAAGCAATACTCAGGCTGTAAGAGATCTTCCAAAATTGGTAAAACCTACAAACAGTTTGTGCAAAGAATGTCAGCTAGGTAAACAGAGCAGAGTCTCATTCAAAAGCAAAGATCAGTCCTCTACCAGATTATTGGAATTAGTTCATACTGATCTATGTGGTCTGATAAGAATCAAGAGTATGCAAGGTGATAGATACTTCATGTTACTAATTGATGATCATTCCCGAATGATGTGGGTTACCTTTCTGAAAGAGAAATCAGAAGCTTTTGAGAAGTTCAAAATCTTCAAGGCTATGGTAGAGAATCAAACCGGATTAAAACTGAAATGTCTAAGGTCTGATAGAGGTGGTGAATTCACATCCGGTGAGTTCATAGATTTTTGTGAGAAGCATGGCAGAAAGAGACAGTTGTCTGCTCTTAGGACTCCACAATAGAATGGAGTAGTAGAGAGAAAGAACCGGACCATCTAGGAAGCATCTAGGACAATGATGATGGAAGCAAATGTTCCCCAGATGTTTTGGAGAGAAGCTGTCAGCACTGCAGTCTACACTCTCAACTGAGTTCAAATCAGAAGCAATACTGGTAAGACTCCTTATGAACTTTGGTTTGGCATCACTCCTACTGTGAGATATTTTAGAGTATTTGGTAGCAAATGTTACATTAAAAGAGATGAAGATCTAGGAAAGTTTGATGCTAGAAGTGATGAAGGAATTTTCTTGGGTTACTCCACTCAAAGCAAAGCATACCGGTGTTACAATAAGAGACTGAGAAAGATGATAGAAAGTACAAATGTGAAGGTTGATGAAGGAATTGAGAAGCCCTCAAGGTTTTATGAATATGATGAAGATGATCAGAATGGTACTCTAGTTCAAGGAGCTCAATCCTCTTCTGAAAGTCAGATTCAGACTGATCTGGTAAATCAGGAAGAAGAGATAGGTCTGAATGAGCCTAATCAAGAAATAGAAGTGCAAGAAACTCCCAAACTTCTAAGGTATGTAAGACCGAACCACTCTGAAGATTAGATTATAGGTGACAAAAGCAAAGGTGTGCAAACTAGAAGGACAATTGCTCAAAATTCAGATGAATATTGTCTGATTTCAAAGATTGAACCTAAGACAATAAATGAAGCCTACAATGATGAAAACTAGACCAAAGCAATGGAGGAAGAGTTGATGCAAATTGAAAAAAATCACACTTGGGATCTTTTTCCCAGACCTAGAGACAAGAATGTGATTGGAACCAAATGGGTCTTCCAGAACAAACTTAATGAAGTTGGTGAAGTAATCAGAAACAAAGCTAGATTGGTCTGCAAAGGCTACTCTTAAATAGAAGGAATTGATTTTGAAGAAACCTTTGCTCCTGTGGCAAGAATTGAAGCAGTCAGACTATTTCTTGCATTTGCTGCCTTCAAAGACTTCAAGGTATATCAGATGGATGTCAAGTTTGCCTTCCTAAATGGTGATTTGGAAGAAGAAGTATACATTGAGCAACCGGATGGATTTCAATTGTCTGATCATGGTGATATGGTCTGCAAGTTGAAGAAAGCTCTGTATGGATTGAAGCAAGCCCCACGAGCTTGGTATGAAAGATTGGATAAACATCTTGTGTAGATTGGTTTCGATAAAGGTACTGCTGACAATAACTTATATTTTAAAATTGATCATAAAAACATCTTGATTGTTGAAGTATTTGTTGATGATATCATCTTTGGAGGAAAAGATAGCATGTGTAAAACTTTTGCAAATCAAATGAAAAGTGAGTTTGAGAAGTCTATGCTTGGTGAAATGAATTTCTTCTTGGGTTTGCAAATCACTCAAACAAAGAAAGGGATCTTCATTTCTCAGACCAAATATGTGAAAGAATTGTTGAGGAAATTTGGGATGGAAGATTCAAAGCCAATGAATACTCCCATGGCAACCGGATGCAAGTTGAACAAAGATGATGACTCTCCCAAGGTAGATCAGACAAAGTACAGATCAATGATTGGTGGATTGTTGTATCTCACTCAAACTAGACTAGATATTATGCAAGCTATTGGTCTTGTTGTTAGATTCTAGGCTGATACTAGAGAATCTCATGCCATGGCAATCAAGATAATTTTTAGATATCTAAAAGGGACAGTGGAGTATGGTTTGTGGTATCCTAGAGATCATGATTTCTCTCTTCATGCATACACAGATGCAGATTGGGTAGGAGATGTGGATGACCAGAAGAGTACCAGTGGTGGAGCATTCTTTTTGGGAAAGAGATTAGTTTCTTGGCTAAACAAGAAACAAGATGCAATATCTCTGTCTACAACTGAAGTAGAATACATTGCAGCAGTAGGTAGTTGCACTCAAGTTTTATGGATGAAGCAGATGCTAAGAGATATTAAAGTAGAGTATGAGGAGCCTATCATAATTTTCTGTGATAATTCAAGTGCAATAAATATTTCTAAGAATCTGGTGTTGCATTCTAAGACTAAGCATATATCTATCAAGTTTCACTTTTTGAGAAGCAAGTGAACAAGGATGAAGTTAGATTGGAATTTGTGCCCTCAAAGGATCAGATTGCAAATATCTTTACTAAACCTCTTCCTAAGGAATCTTTTGAGTATCTCTGGGAGAAGTTAGGGGTTGTTGCCCCTTTGGTGATGAACTAGGATGCATTGATGTGCATCAGTCCGGTGGATATCACAGTCATATCTTGTGATCCGGATTGGTGATGGGGAGCTACTACTCAGGGGGAGCAGCTGGTATGATTCTGATGTGTTAAAGTTGCAAGTATGAGCCCTTTTGCATTGATGTCAAAGGGGGAGAGAAGACATGTGAAAAACAAGTGGTTGATGATCAAAGGGGGAGCAGTAAAGAAAAAGAAGACATGTGAATAGTTGTTGTTGATAGGGGGAGCTGTGACAGAAAGGAGAAGTTCTTGTCTTGATGGTTTTTCACATCATATGTTGCCATCAATGACAAAGGGGGAGATTATTGCAAGTATGATGATAACTAGTGTTGTCATTGATGTCAACATACTCATATTGCATTAATGAGAAGGATTGGATGAGTTGTGTGCTGAGGATATTGAGGAAATTAGTCTCAATCAGGAACAGTGAAGAACATTGATGATAGTAAAGTAAAAGTCCAAGATAAGGTGAAGATCAGAGGATGTGGTTTAAAGGGTTTCTAGATATAAGTCTTGACATGATTTAGTCAAGTTTTTAGAGGTCCGTATAACGACCTGAAGAAGTTATGATTGCTTTAGTAGAACTAGTTCTGGTAGATGTTCAGTGGTGACAGAGTGTCACAGTTTGGTCCGGTGAGATCTGGAATTACATTATCTCATTCTGCAGATTGGAGGTAGTGTTGAAGAAGTCCATTTGAAGTGAGAACTAGATCTGTTCATGAATTTGAGGTCTGGAAGCATCTTTTTCATTATGACAGTGATGACAGACTATGTTCTTGAAGTTTCAGATGAAGAGAGAAGAATTCCAGAAAGCTGATAAAGTGCGGATGTTCTTGGTGACTCAGGAAAGGTTTTGGTGATCCTTGGATCATGTTAAATTATTATTGGTGGTCCGCACTGAAGTTAGAGTTTGGATTTGATGTAAAGACCACCGATTGTTGGTGTTCTTCCTGAGACAGGCCGACCGGATGTATTACACGTCTTCCGGATGATCTTAAAGTGTTTGCCAACTTAGATGATTGTTCCTAAGTTGATGCCTTGTATAAATAAGGGATTGTGAATTCATTTGAAGTGTGTCTTGTGGTGATGAGGGTGGTATAGCGAAGAGAAGTGTGAAAGGCAGAGTAGGAGTTTTTGGGCTTAAATGGAACTGATCTAGGCATGGTAAATATGTCAATCTCCAGTTCAAGTTTGTGATACTTGATTACTTTGTAGATAGTGTGTATCTTGTAGGCAGTGTGCCTCTTGTGAGTAGTGTGCTCAGACAGTGAGCCCTAATTGGCATGTGCCATCTATTTTTCTTATTCTTCTAACAGAGAATAATCCTTGGGTTAATCACCCCGTGGTTTTTCCCTTAACCGGGTTTTCCACGTCAAAATCTTGGTGTTTCATGTGTTGATGTGTATTTGCTCTGGTGTTTATGCTTTATGCTTTCATGAATGATTAATTGCTATGCTATTGAATAACAAAGTGGATTTAAGTATTTGAATTGGAAGTAAGTTTAGGATAACTGATTCACCCCCCCTAAGTTATCTTTACTTTCATCTATCAATCATCAATCTATCATCTTTATCGTATCGTTATGGGTGTGTGCAAGAAGTTGAGTCCACTTTTTAGCCAAAAAGTAGAAGTGTTTTCCCTGATTTTTAGAATTTGTCACATTTGACCTAAAAATTTGAAGCATTTAAAGGTGGAATCTTGGAAAAAGTCACTAAATATAAAATATAGTACTCAGAGTCTAGTTTCCAAATATGTAATATTTTTCAATACTCAGATGATAGAAATTGATTTTGAATAGGCATTTCTAAAAACCACTGTTTAAAAGTCACTTTTTTTTACTATACCATGTACATGTACATCATCCATATTTTGACCTAAATGATCATTTTTTTCTAAATCCTTTTGGTAAAAGATTTGTAACTCACTAAAACACGTTTTCCATATTTTTTGTAATTTTTTATTGAATATTTTTTTTATTAATTTTTTATTGGTCATTTTTGGTCTTTTAAAAAAACATCGTGTACGTCACGCATAAGATGACCTAAACTTAACATTTTTTGAATTTTTTTTTAAATTGAAAAGAATTGTCTAAAGTACGTTTTCGTACAATTTTTTTTACAAAAAGATATTTTAATAAAAAGTTATTAAAATACTAAAAATCCTGATAATTCAAGTTTATGGACCTGTTTCATCAGAAATTGATTCAAAAATAGAAAAAATAATCCAATTGTAAAAAAATTACATATTTGGAATCTACATTGTCTCATCTATAATGGGTTTTAATTTCGTCAAAACATTCTGCAAAATAGACCTTCAGATATATGCCTAAAGTCACTATTTTGTTGTGACATTGACATGAACTTCAAGTTGCAGGTCAAACAGGTCCAGAGGTCAGGTTCAGGTCTCCAAATAATTTCTTGAATTGGGTTACAAAGCAAAACGTGAGCTTAAAATTCAAATTTTAAATAACGGGATCTCATTTCTTACTCTGTTGGTATAGAAGAAAACAGGATCCCGTTTAGTATTTTTCCTTTTTTTAATAAAACTATGACTGTCAGCCCTGCAACTTGCTCTGTACAGCCGACAGTGACATTTGCAGCATTCTCTACCATCTTTTGTCTTTTGTAGGTCCATCAACTTGGGATTTTGTTTGAATTTTGATAGGAGCCATCATTGAGACACTGTTTGAGTGAAATTTTGTTGAATTGCTACTTGTTTGAAGGACTTGAATGAAGAAGGAAGGATTTCAAGTTTTTGACATTCATTTGTACATACTTCACAATTTTTTTAATCATGGGATCACAAAGTTGTAATAAGAGGAAAGATAGGAAGCTATTGACCTCTAAAGAAATTGAAGCAAAGAGAGAGGAGGCAAAAAGACAAAGAAATAGAAGAATAAAGATTCAATCAATGAATAATGCTGAAGCATCCAATTCCACAACTATTGAAGATAAAAATATTGAGGAGACCATGGATGTAGACGATGCAAATTTGCAAGAGGTGAATGTGGAAACTAATACAATTATACAAACTACTCCTGGTATGTCTACAAATTCCTCTTTCAATGCTATGGAGAATGTTTCAATAGGCACAAATCCATGTACTTCTTCAAATCCACCTTTGAATGAAATGGAAATGGTGTTGATAGGAGATTTAAAACAAGCTGGATATAACAATGTTGAGATTGATAATATTCGTAGAGATCAAGATTTGAAACAAATTGTTGTTGAAAATGAAAATAAAAATCTTTTTGTTGAAAATGAAAATGAAAACCATTTTGTTGAAAATGAAAATAAAAACCATTTTGTTGTTGAAAATGAAAAGGAAAATCCTTTTATTGAAAATAAAAATGAAAATCTTTTTGTTGAAAATGAAAGAAAACTATTTTGTTGTTGAAAATGAAAATGAAGATCCTTTTGTTGAAAATGAAAATGAAAACTTTTTTGTTGTTGAAAATGAAAATGAAAATCCTTTTGTTGAAAATGAAAATGAAAACCATTTTGTTGTTGAAAATGAAAATCATTTTGAAGTTGAAAATGAAAATAAAAAATTCAAGATGTGATGTTGAAAATGTGAAAAAAAATTTTAAAATTGAAAGAGAGGTTTTGGATAATCTTCCTAGTAAAATTTCTTGGAGACAAATAAGAACACATGCCAATAGATTATACAAGGAATTTTTTTTATCATAAAAAAACTATCATTTCAATGTCAACTAATGATGCAATTAATGAGAATGTGGAAAATGAGAAAAGTAATGAAAATGTTAGGCATTTTTGTTAAACCAAGAAGAAAAGATCAATCACTAAAACATGCTATGTCTACTGTTGCTAGTGCCATTGAGTCTATTGGAAATAATAGTCAATCCAAAGATAAGAATGTAGTAAGATGAGCTATAACAACTTCTATAGTTAATAAAACAACTTTGAATAGAAGAATGGTAAGCAATATTAGTGGAATTCTAAAAATACATCCTAAAACATTGGTAAGAGCGACAAAAAGAAGAAAAAGTATAGAAAATGATCCATTTAACCAATGTTGGAATTTTTGTGGTCGACTCCCGAGATCTAACATGAAACTGAATGTTGAAATCAAATATTTGATCAAAAAATATTAGCTAGATAATAGTAGGGTATCATCTAATGCTAGAGATGTTTTAAAATTAAGAGTGGGGTCCAAAGTTCTTGATCCTCATCCAAAACACCTATTAGATACAACACAAACTGAATTTTATAGAAAATTTTGAGGTGAATTAGCATTACCTGGTAATATTAGAATAAGTCAGAGATATTTTGAAAAATGCAAACCATAGTATGTAAAGATTAATAAGTAACGAATATCTTGTTGTTGTAAAACGCATGTTCAATTTCGTTATTATTATGATGTGTTTCGATATATACGTTGTACTTTACATAGTAACATGATTATACATGAATGTGATATTAATATGCCACCTGAAGCAATAAAAGAGTTTATATCAAGTTTGTTTCGTGAAAGATCTAATGAAAAATTATTTTATTTAAGTTCATGTATTTCTGGATAATGCACTAGTTGTGGCAATCTTTCTTTGTTAAGAGTTTGTATGCATGAAAGTGTTAAAAATGATTTTAGACAACAATTAGTGGATGTTAAAAGATTTAAGAATGTTGAATATTCTTTAAAAGATGGAAAATTTGGAAAGCGTTGTGATTTAATTACAGAAAAGATTAGTGTGCATGCATTCATATCAAAATTTAAGAGTAAGATTGTACCAAAATATGTCAAGCACTCTCAACAAGCTCGATGGCTTGATGGACAGTTTCATGAATGTAGAAACACATTTCCAATTGGTACTATACTATCAGTGGTTGATTTTGTGGAAAACTATACTTTAGCTCCGCAAGAGGAAATTCAATCACAATATTACAATTCAGTGCAGGTCGCTATGTTTGTTCATATTGTTTATAGACATGCAGATGATACTATAGAGAATGATAGAAAAGTTTTGAGGGAGTATCGTTTCTATTTGAGTGACAACCGGTTACACTCATCAGAGTTTGTTCAATATTGTTTCAATATATTTTATACAAATTTAAGAGAAAGAGGAATCCATATGACAGAACATTTTATATGGTCAAATAATTGTACGGGGCAGTTCAAAAATGCTTGAATGTTCTGTTGGTTAAGTAGGGTTCACAAGGAGAATAATGTCCAACATATGTGAAATTTTTTGAAGCTAGACATGGTAAAGGAGAACATGATGGAGCTAGTGCGTGTCTTAAAAGAATTCTTGCTAGACAACAATTGAAATTTGAGGATGTAGTAAAATTTAAAGATGCACATGGGATTTTGGATTGGTGCAATACAAGATTATGTACACCTAGATCAAGCGAGTACTCTACAGTTCCTCAATTCTTTGGTTGGTTGGAGAAGAAAAAATTCTACCTAGACTTGATTGCCAGACAATAACTGGATCTACTAAATGACATTCATTTAAGAGTTTGAATGCAAGTACATGGACTATCTAGACAAGGGAGCTTGCATGTTTTTGTTAGTTTTGTATTTCAGGAGATTAGAAAGCATGTGAGAATATAGAATGGGTTGAAGAGTGGAAGCAAAGACCATTGATACTTGCACAAGCACATGATCAAAGTGAAACAACAATTGAAGACAATGATCAATTGTTTGCATCAGACGATTATGACTGTGTTTCAAACCTTGTACATATGTAGTGCATTTATTTATTTATATGTGTACATATGAATGCATGTATGTTGATTGGTCAAATTTTATGGACATATGCAAGTTATTGAATCAAAATTTGTTTACAGGACATGTGTATACTGTTGTTGCACCAAAGAAGAATGAAGAGGAAATAGAATATTGGTTGGCTCATTGTGTGGAGACTAAACATAAGTTAACAACACCTCAAGAAGTTGATGATGGCTTTCCTTATCCAACAGGTTCGGTGATCCCCTTAAGACATCCCCTTAAGCAAGTTTTGATAACAAGTCTTTGATCCCCTTAAGCAAATTTTAAGAATTTCTTTGATGATGGCTCTCATTATCCAATAGGTTCGGTGGTGGTTGTTGGCACTTGGCTATGGAAATACCTAAAAAGGAAGAATGGTTTGCCTACATTCAAAGATTATGAAACACATAAAAAGATTATACACTACTCAAATTTGGTGTTGGCAACAAATATAAAACTGGAGAGGTATCATGGAAAACCTGCAAATAAATAGCTATGGATAATTTCTATGGAAGACCATGAGACAATCATTAATGCATTGGAAAAAAAGAGAGGATAGAGATGGTACAATGGAATAAGTAAATACAGGTAAATATAGTTAAATAGTTTTATATTGTTCTTTTAAATACATTAAATACATGTTTTGATATTTCTTGTGTGTTATAAGTTGAAATTGATTTAAATTGTCCTTTTATATCCTTAGGCCATCATCACAAATTCATCACATACTTTGAAACAAAAACTTGAGAGGATGCAAATTAAACCTATATCTACACATGTGTGAGGTACTTGTAAATACAGGCACAAGTTGTGTATATCTAGATAGTTTTATATAAATTAAAATACATGTTTTGATGATATATTGATAAATTTCTTGTATTATTTTTATATTAGGTGGCGTGAAGCCCTGCTACATTCCCCACAAGTTTCAGATTTTCTTGAGATGGCATAACCACATTTTGTAAACATTATTTTGAGTTGGCATATATGTACATACACAATTACATTATTACACATTTTGTACACAAATTTGTATACATGTGTATGTACACAATTATACTCTACACTTTAATATATCAAAATTATTATTCTATATATTTTATTTGTTAATTGCACATGTTTTTCTACTTTGAATTTACTTTAAATTTGATTTTATTATATTGTTAAATTTGGTTGCCTTGGGAAACTTCACCAAATTTTGAGAACTTAAGACATCCCCTTAAGACATATATCTCTCTCTTTATTCTCCACAAACTAGTATTAGAGTCATCTCTCAATCTAACCATTACACTATCATCTTCATTCTATCCTTCAAATTTCTTCTTTATTTTACATGCTCAATAATGAAGATGAACTAGTACTTAGCATTATAGTCATTGTTGCCCTAACAACTACCCTTGTTTGGAATATTAGTTATCTTAGATGCCAATGATCATCCATGTGACCACCAAGAAACTATTTTACATAATAGGTTTCTCCCACATCCCACGTAGACAACCTAAACAACCACCATCCAAATCACAACAACTTGCTAGGAAGAAAGGATAATTAGTTGCCAAAATGGAAAATAAACATAATGTTAGATGAATAGATTAGATTAGTAATTTTCAATACATAGATACAACTCCATGCCTTAATGTTTTCTCTTTAGAATTTGTAATTTCTCCCTTCTAGATTCTAGTTAATGGTTCATTGCGTGGATGTTTTAGAGCTATTGAATGGGTTTGCATCAACGAGGCCCAATCTTGCATTATCTAAAACTATGGAAATGTACAGTGGAGATGTAAGATTAGTTTGAATTTTTCCTTTTAGCTAGTCATGTGAGTTTTTGAATTTATTTATTTACGAGTTCAAGACATGATTTAAGATTTGATTTATTTTATTAGTGGAGATTAGACTAATTAATCAAATAGTAAGATTATTCAATTAATTAGTGGGGAAGGTGTAGGAAATTAGTTTAATTAAATAAATATGATTTATTTAATTAATTTGATGATGGAAGGCATGTAAAAGGCTAATCTTAATTAATTAAATAAATATAATGTATCTAATTAAAGTATGCAAATGTGTGGTAGATTAAAGTATATAAATACCATGGATCTAAAAACATGTATACAAATTTCCTATCTATCAAAGTACATGAACTACTCAAAATACATCATAATATGGGTGAATCCTATCTCCTTGCTAAGTGACCCTCAAAGTGACAACTATTGTGCTAAGAATGATGAATGGATCCCTACAAAAATATACACATACATTAGAACATGAGCATTATAATAAAATTAGAACACATAGTTAATCTAATGTAACAATATACATAAATTATCACCTGATCACTACCATGATGTGAATCATCCATGTATATGTTCTCTCTATGTTAGCAGTGATATGAAATTAACATATGTCACTACATCTAAGAGAGGGACTCAAAACTACATGGATATCACCTAATATACCTTCATCAAGTCTAATAATATACATCATATCTAGAATGATGTAATTGATTAGTATCGGTCCTCAATTGCTTTCCTTTGGTAAGAAATAACCACAATGTCACCAATATACTTAAAACATGGGGTAAATGTATGCATCCTTTCACCAATAAAATATCTAGGTTGAGGAAAATATCATCCTCAATGATGATCATATGTGTCTCTATCACATACCCTACCATACACTTTTCCCACATGGCTTGGTAAATATACATTATTTATGTTGAGACCCAAGTGCACCTTGACATACAAATTTTATTTTGATTCAAATTACACATTTGAGATTTGGTTTTTATTTGGATAATGATCATGGGTAGCTACAAACCTAGGATATAACAATGGTTTCATATAGATTAAGAATAAATGATTGGTCTAGATGTTTAGTTAATAGATTCCAAAGTTTCATTATATTGGTTGAATCTTTGGGTAGAGCTATGATTTATGCTAGGGTTCAACATGATGTTGAGGGTGTTAGTATCACTCCTGGGTCTAGATCCTTTGACCCATCTACCCTACACTTCATGAGCCTTTCTAAAATCAAAGTGAGGCATCCCTTTAGGATATTAAGTGCTTGCCTAATGATATAGTGATGGAAATTAACACTCTCCAAGTTCACTCTTTCTTGTGGAAGGGTAATGCTTTCACAATAATACAATATATTTTAATTATAACATTGTAATAGGGAAAGTTGTACATACCAATACCTTATGTTTTGGGCCTAGGGAAAACTCTTTTATGAATGAGAGCTCAAAAGGACTATAATTTATATAGTGTGATCAATTCTAAAAAACATTCATAAAAAAACATCATGATCACACATCTCAAGATTTTACTCCATTCCATAAATAGTTTATTTTCCCTCTTTAGGTTAAACACACAAGTGTGGACCTAATCTCGATTAGGTTTGTGACTGTGGATCTGAACCCTAAAGTTTGAAGATTTAATTCAAATTCAAACTTTTCCCACCCCTTTACTAGCCATTATGAGCTAACTAAAGTGTGAATTGTGTGAAATTACTCATTAAGATGTTGTATTGAACAAATAACCCTAAGTAGAAATGGATCATCTAGGGGTTATTAGGAGGAGGATGCTAGAGTTTTATTAATAGAACAAATTTATTCTAAAGCATCATATTATCAAATAAATTATTAGAGCACATCATTTTTGGTTTACTTTTACTCTTGTTTTCCACCTTCGAATCTTCTCTCAAAGACATTTAAAGTCATCTTACTTTTACTCTTGTTTTCTACCTTCCAATCTTTGCTCAAAGTCATAAAGTCATATTTACTAATGATTTATATAGAAAACCTCAACTTTATTATCAAAGTTAATTATTACTTCAATAATTGTATTTATTTAATTACTAGTTAAAATAGTGGAAGTCTTTCATATTCATAGGGTTTTTGGTAATTTTTTGGTAGGTAAATTAGCTTAATAACCTAGACTATCTTTTCTTTATAAACTTTGCATTTTTCAATATTTGACACATTCTCTATTAATTTTATTGTTTTATAGGTAGATGAAAGTGGAGAATGCATGATAGAACAAAAAAAGAATGCGGGATCATGTCTAGGGTAATCAACATCACTTTCAAAATTCCTAAAACAAAGGCATCTACAAGTGATCTAGTGAAGGTTGTGAGATTGATTCCCAAGCCTAAGCAAATCTTATCTACACAAACTAAAAATAGAAAATTCAAAAATACACTAGAAACTTTCATTAATTATGTCTCTTACTTTGTCATGTGAGGAAAGAGAAGCTAGGGGAATGAATTACCTCACATAAAGGGGATTCATTCTTTGTCATCTTGATTAAAATGTAATATATTATCCTCATACGAGTTTTCCCATGTCATAATGACTTATGCATATGAATTTAGTAAAGGAATGTTTTGTCTAATAGCAGGGGATCATATAGGAACATAATTTGTTTCATTTGAATAAACCTAGCAAAAATGTTAAATTTTCATCTAGACCATGAAGTATAGGACTACTAATATGTCTAAGAATGCTATACATGGTCTTTAATGAGCATAGTATTAGTTATCTTTATCATCTAATAAGCCCTTTATGTATGATTATATTATGATCCTAATAATATCAAACATTTTTTTTGTAATATCAATCAATTGTATTTTTTCAAAGCTTTACCAATCCATGTACTAATATTAGTTGAAGATTGGCATGATATTATTTTTTTTGTCAAATATGTAAAGCTTTCATAGACTATTCATTGGGACTCAACCCCAAAATTAACTCTTAGGGTGTTGGGCCTTGTACTCAACAAAAATTGATTTCTAATAGCCTTTTTGTGAACCTAGTAACTTCACCAATAGACCAACTGACTCTTGACAAAAAAATATTATTATGAATCTCACTATTAAAGTCACTTTTGAGTTATAGTGTTTTACCCTTGTTAATTTTAAATTTAGGGCTTGTTATTACCATTTTAGCACATTTTTAATACTAATGGAATATATAAGTTCAAAGTCATGTTGTGTATTTTTTATATAGTTAAAGTACTTGCATGTTTGAAGTGTAAAACACATACAACAATTTAACCTTTTTTCCTCTTTCTATCAATAAATTTATATATTGAAAGAACTGGTATTGAACAAATTTTGATTGGGTTGTAAATTATATTGTTGTCCTTTAATTCCATTAAAACCAAAATAACATGATATTAATATAAAATCCAACTTCTCTTTTTATCTATACATTAGTTAGCTCATTCTATTAATTCAAAATTTTGATCTAATGTTCATTATTTAATTTCTAATGTAGTGCCCCTCCATTCTAACTTTGGATGAGCAGGTGGTCAGATTAAGGAGCATGTGGAAGAAGGTAAAATACTCGGAATGCTTAGGGTATGATAGACATGTTGATGGTAGGCTTACTGTTATGATGTAGTTGAGGACACTCATTGATGTTTACTATGATGACACTGTTGATACTTTATGATTAATACATTATGCTTATGTTGTGATCAGTTATAGGTTAATTGATTATGTAAATTAGTTTTACTACATGATTAATGTGATTATCTGTCTATGTTATCTGGTTGTTTAGTTACTAATGAATTTGTTTAATGTGGATACTTGTGATGTGTTTTGTGAAGGGACAGTGTAGTATTACTCATAATGAGTACCCTACTACGCTATAATTCCCTGTCACTATGTGCCTACTTGGATGATTATATGTATGTATTCGACACTTTTGTTTACTGTAGGTTGCAGGTACCAGGCATTCACTCCACTTGAATTGGTAGGTTTGAGCGTGCCTTCATACCAATGGAAGTTGTTGAATGGAGATAACATATGGTCCCCTAGCCTAGCCATCATCCTTGAAGAGGATGAGTATTCGGTTGTGTACCCTGTCAGTGTTGTCAGTTTGGTCATGATAATCAGTCATTGTTGTGGTGGTCTTGCTTTTCGATCTTGCATAGTAGTCAGATATAGTTTGATAGTTGGGTTATTTTGTTGGTATTGTTTTGGTTAATGTTGCCTTAAAATAAAATAATTAGTTATGAAACATTTTTGTTAAATAACTAATATATAAATGTCCTTATGTAAATTTAGTTTATGAAAAATATATTATTCTAGAAGTTAAGTTAATAAATAATATATAATTGCAACTAGAGATAAATAAATAAATAATATTTATGTGTTGCCATAAAATATATTTATCTTGGTCTGGTTGTAAAATGTTAAAAATAGCAAACTGTAAGATATTGTTCTTGCAGGAGTTATTGCCTCTTGTGGGGGAATCTTCTAGAAGATTTTAGGGGATTTTTTTCCCTAAAAATAGGGAGTTTTTGGGTTGTATTTTAAGGGGGATTTCTCTCTCATAATAATCTTCAACAGATGGAACTTTTGGGAAGAGACTAGTTTGTGGCTGTAACAGTTGAACTTGGCATCGAATCTTCAGCCCAGTCAAGCAAGTGAAATCAAGTTCCTCTGGTTCTAATTTCTGTCTGTTTGATTTATGATTTTTCCTATTGATTGTAATTTGCTTGAGAGGTTAGAAGCCTTGTTATTCGATCCAATTGTGCATGTCTATATCATTGTATTTCTAGGAATCACCGATTGAAGTGACTGTCTATCTCTCTGCCATTTCATCTTTCTTTTAGTAGTCTGTTATGTTAGCCATAAATTTCTTTTTACGAACTAGGTTCCTCTAAATTTTTTATATTTGGTGCATGACCTAGTTATCCAAATCATATCTAAAAATTATTTGTGCCCAGTTTGGTTGTTTGGATATATGAATATTTTGTGACTATCTACGTCTCACCCATTTCATCTCTATTTTAGCAGTTTGTTGCGTTAGCCATAACTTTATTTTTTACAAACTGGATTCCTCTAAATTTTTTATATTTGGTGCACGACCTAGTTATCTAAATCATATCCAAAAATTGTCTATACCTAGTTTGTCTTTTTGGAGATATGAATATTTTGTGACTGTCTACCTCTCACCCATTTCATCTCTATTTTAGTAGTCTATTGTGTTAGCCATAACTTTATTTTACAAATTGGGTTCCTATATTTTTTTTTCTATTTGGCGTATGACCTAGTTATCTAAATCATATCTAAAAATCATCCATACCCAGTTTGTCATTTTTGAGATATGAATATTTTGTGACTGTCTACCTCTCACCCATTTCGTCTCTATTAAAATAGTTAGTTGTGTCACCAATAACTCTATATTTTTGAACTAGATTTCTCTAAGATTTTTTTCAACAAATTCATTTTGTACATATCCTACAATAATCAATTTCCATCAAATGACTCTCTTTGAGGCATTCAACCAATCTGTATGCGTGCTTTGTCTATGCTTTCACTTTTTGCATTGTTGGTAGCTTCTAAAGCCTTCTCAACAAATTCATTTTGTGCTAATCCTATCTTATGCATGTGGTTAAAAGTGAGGTAGATTTGATGAAGATGTTAGATCTATAGGAATGTTTTATTATTTTGTATTCATTTCCTCTCAAGCTAACCTTAGAACAATGTTCTTTCATTGTAGCTTTGGGTTTGGTATCTTGTGATTCTAACTAGTGTAAGATATTTATAGCATTCTAATATTATAGGCTTTTAGCCTTGCTTTTACAGTTATATTTAATTTTTCCAAGAGGCAAACTATAGTTACAATGGGGGTGGAGATGAGAGCACTAATTTTTTGGTTGTAATTTTATACCAAAAAAATTAAAAAGAAAATGAAAATAGGAATGAATTATTAAAAAAAAAGGAATTAATTAAAAATAGAATTACCGTTACTAAATTACATTTAAAGAATTAAATCAATATCTAAAAACTGCAATCGAAATGTTAGTGGTCTGAAAAAAATAATAATAAATTGCATTTAAAGAATTAAATCAATATCTAAAAACAGTAATTGAAAATGCGACCAATGCATGAACTGCCATTACACTAAATTAATTTTAATATCTTTTGCATAACCGTCACTGCCACTTATTCATGTTTTTTTAGTGTGGCGTATGGTTATATGAAGTGCATTATATTTCTCTCCTTAATCAATTTTGCAGAAAGAAGATTTTTTTTTTTGGAGGCTCGACTCAATCCCTTAGCACTCAGTTGCTTGTGGAAGAGGACACTCTGGTGAGTCATTCCTTTTTTTTCTCGGCTCCATTTGTTTCCTTCTGTTGCAATATAGATATAGAGAATATTTGAAGATAAATAATACCTTGATTTTCTTAAGTAAGCCATAGCCTGTCATACCAGACATACAATAATCTGTGATGATCATATTTACTTTAACCTTAAGGCTCTACATCAAAAAGAGATGAATAGAAATTCCCATCAGATCTTGTGTTGCAGTAGTGACCTTTTCTATTCTAAGATTTGCAATTAAATTCCAAATAACAATCAAATGTAGAAACAAATTGGTGTTTGCTAAAAATTGCATACATCAATTTTTATTGATGAGTCATGTTCTTCATCCAAGCTGACAAACTCCAAAGCTCTTCTTCCACTTTCAATGGTGGTTAATGTAAGAAAATAATTCCACAACAAATAATTAGATGCTAAAATCATCATCAAACTTCAATCCTTATTTAGAAAAATCCATTCTATAAATGATTTCTTGAGGGTATCAATTTTTTTCATTGTCCTATCTCATCTTATGCCTTTCAACGCTGAAGATAAGTATCAAAGCTTGTTTGAAAGGAGGCTATGGTGTCATAAAAAAAGTAGGAATTCGAAGACAGGGACTATTTTTCTCATAGGTCCACACGCCTTTACTTTGTCCACCAAGAATAGAACCAATTGTCATTGTGGCACTGTCCAAACTGGATTCGATATGCAATCCAATTTGGTTCAATTTTCTTCAAGGATGCCCTACAAGCGTGAGGAGGTAGAGCCCAATACAACCAAAAAATAGGAATTTTTTATACTTTAGCAGATCTAATAGAAGAAAAAGGGAAATGCTTTAGTGTTACATGGCTCATCGAATTCCTTCCTTGGAGCTTTTCCTTTATTTCTAATTGTTGTATAAACTTAATTGAGATGGAGGCTATAGATGGATTGGCAAGGTCCCATTTACTATCAAAAAGTAAGAGTTTAACAATATAAACATAAACAAAACCCCCAAAAGATCTTCTCCCATTCACCCACAAAAGGGCTTCATACTCAATTTGACTTATGCCTTCGTTGAGAGTCTCTGACCTCTAAAAAACCCTAACAGTAAATGGATGAGATTTAATAACAAATACTTAGGTTCAAATGGGATCCTATTGAATAACATCTAAAAATAAAGCAGTCCATATGCACTCCAATATTGATAGAAACTATATTGGTAGAAATAAAGCAGTCTAGATGCACTCCAATTTTCTACCGTACGGCTCCATAGTAGTGTTGCCCTTCAAAATTTCTGCTAAGTATCATGTCTTCTTGCAGAATGGCATTCACCTTGACTCACTTGTTCTGCATTTTTTTAGCTTCTCTTCTTACCTGGTTGTACGCCTTAGTGTGGAGAGCTTCTGCAATTTCTTTCAATATTAAATGCTTTTAATTGTACCATATTTGTATTGTTTTTTTTGGATAGTAAAATAATAGCAAGAGTCTTTTAAAAAATTAGTATTCTTTGAAGGTTTCCTTGCAGATTCCAAGAAAGTCTGGCATTAGTATTTGCATAGGAAATTATATGAATGGGTGGGTTGTCAAGTAACAATTTTTTTTTTAAATAAAAAAATATAGAGAATAAATATGAATACTATTTGGATCAATATGGTAAAATATAATGGTTAGATTATTATTCTTAATTTCAATTATATATATATAATTATCTTTAGTAAGAAAAGATTAATAGTGGTAGGTTATTAAAATATAGATATTAGAATCTTTGGTTAAAAAAAAAAATTATTATAAGTTTAAATTCTTGCAAGTTATAACATTTAAAATCTGCATGTTGCCAAGAAGCATCCTTTAACATCTTAGCTATCTTATTGTTTCATTCAACCTCTTGGTTAGGTGGACTAGTTGTAACGTTAAGGTAAAAACAAGTTGGAAAAAGGTATGCAATTGTTTTATGTTCAATATATTTGAAATTTCAGCATAAACTTTTTTTTTTTGTATAATTATGACTTAGTTATGTTATTGATATTGGTTGTATAAGATTTTTTTTATGTAGATGTTTTGTAATAAGACATTGAGACGATGTCTCTTCCAAGTGGGGAAGGATATCACGTCTCAAATTCTGATACATTATGAACTTACTATATTTAGAACTATTTGTGGATAATTATGTGTGGATTAAATAAATGTTAGTTAATGGACTTGAATTAAATAGATAGACACTTATTTTATGCTAATTTGAATTAAATAGATGGTAATTTATTTTAATTTGAAAGATGGAATAAGTGAATATTATTTGAAATGATAAAGTGAATATTATTTTATTAAATAAATTGTTATGCTTCAGCTATTGGTCACTAACCTATTAATGGAAATTTGAGTTTCATGAGTTGTAGGTTGTTGAATACAAAGGTGTGGTCAAGGTTGAGTGGGTTAGCCCCTGGCAGGGTTAGGATGGAGGGGATACTCTCGAACACACACACACACACACACACACACACACACACACACACACACACATGTAGATGGAATTTAGATGCATTAGTGTTGCTTTAATAAAATGTTGTTCCTTAGTATTTTATTAGAAAAGATTATTTATATTTTCTAGTTATTGTTTTATTTATATTAAAAATATTTTAAAGCAAAATTAAATTATATATTTTTATAGATATATATTTATATATTTTATTTTAAATGATATGTGAGTTATAAAGTAAATTAAATTATATAATTATATAGACATATATTTATATATTTTATTTGAATTGTATGTGGTAAAATAATTATATTATTATTATTTTTTATTTTATTTTAGAAATAAGTTATATGCCAAATTTATTATTAAAATCATATTAGATATTAAACTTATGTCTTTTTGGAATTAAAATTATTATTTTCATTTATTTCCAAGAATTAGTAACAAAATTAAATCAATCTTTTTATGTGAGTTTGAAAATAGAAAAATCTACTTTATGAGAGAATTATAAATTAAAAACTTAGAAAAAGAAAATAAAAAGATAGAAAAAATAAAAAGACACAAAAATAGAAAAAGACAAAACCATTCAAAAATTAGAAACTAGGAAAATAGAAAGGAATTGGGGGAAAAAGAAATAAAGGAATTTAAATAAATATTTAACTCTTATTATTCACACACAGAAAATATTCACAGGAATTTGGAAGCCAAAGAGAAAATTAGTGCAAAAAGAGAGAACAAAGAAGAGGAAAAGATAGAGGAAAAGAGGAATATCAAGAGATCAACAGAAGAACAACAAACTAGGTTCCTATGCATAATTTATTTATATATTGTTTGATCAATTTTCTATGAAACTTAAAATCGTTTTCTTTTATCAAAATTTAAATTTTATATATTCATATATTTATAAACTTAATATCACTCTTGTATTTATATTATTATTTTTATCAATCACATAGATTTGAAGTTATTGAGAAAGAATTTTCTCAGATATATAATGGTGATTGTAGTAATATATATATACAAGCAGTATATACATATATATTTATATAGAACATCCGATTCATATAATAAAATCACTTACAAATTTTACATATTGCACATTGTAATTTATTATTGAATGATTTTTACTGTTGCTCCCACTAAAGACATTTAATATTATACATTAAGTTAAATTTTGTTTCAACGTGGTGAACGTTAGTTTTTCTATGAGGATTATTCACTGGAAATTATACTATTTGCTGATCTTTTATCATTGCTGAAACTTCTATATAATATCATTTGCTGGAAAATTCCCCAGTTCGTTGGCTAATTTTAATCACAGTATATCTACTGATATATATATATATATATATATATATATTTGACATATAAACAAGTTATATATTGTTTTCAGAATATAAACAAATTTAGTATTATGCTTTCAAATCGAAAAAATAATGTACTTAATTGATTGAACACTTTCAAAATTAGTTTCTGTATTTAATGTATTTAATGTGCTTATGTATTTTTATCAATAAAAATTGTCAAACCTTAGGATGAAAAACTGACCAGCACCAAAGTAACTTAAAGGATTCACTTTTGTTTCAAACAGTAATTTCTTACCAAATTAGAAAATCTATTTCTAAAAGATCTTTATAAACCATCAGATTTTGAAACTTAGGCAACATAACCAATAGACAAAATATTGCTTTAACTTCTGGAAATGGTTTCTTCTTCCTAAGTAAATGGTATGTTTGTATTTGGAAAGTTACTTTACTTTCAGGATAGGATGCCAAATGTGGGCTCTAGAGACGGTAATCTACTTTTTCTAGATTACCATTTTGTTTTGTTAAGCTTGGCCAAGTTGTTAGACCATTGAAAAAGATGGATTGGAAAAGCCTAGAAATTATATGTCTCTACCACATCCTATTAGGGGAGTTATGTCATTTCTAGTATAGTTTAGGAATGCATATAGGCACTAGGCATGCATCGAGAGCTCCCTCCTGCCTTTACCGTTCCAGGTTGCTAGGCTCCTCCTGCAGGGTCGGTGCTTCCTTCGAGTTAGGAAGGAAACCGGGGAAGTCTAGTACTTCGTGGTTAGGTGGAAAAAGTACCTTGACCACATTCTTGACCTTAGCTTGCGGAAGACCATTGGAGTCATGGCGGTTGAGATCAAATATTCTTATATATGATTCTTATGGATATACTTGTATTATTCTTGCATGGCTTGCACAAGCCAATTTGTAAAATGTATATTTTTATTGATGTAACTAAAGTATTAATGCAATATCTTGTAACATTGAATCAAATATTTTGAAACACCATTTTCTTTGAAAGTAAATGGAAATGTAAATTATTGAAAATTCAAAATTTGTATTTCATTATTGGAAACTTGTTATCTTTATGCAACTATGGTTATTTGAGTATTGTAAACATTTTTCTTTTTGTATTTGGAATTTGCATTCTTTTTGGGTTTCTAGTTTTAGTAAGTGAGATTAATGCACCTTTACATTTGGTAGTGGAAGCTTATTATATTCTTTGCTTATGCATATCTTGAAATAAGTAAAATCAATGTTGTGGTTGTTTTGTTAATCCAATTAAACTTGCCAAGGGAGAACTAGGTTGGCATTGTGTTCAAATTGTGTGCATTGTTTATTTATAGATATTTTATTTTAATCATGTATTGTTTACTTAATTGATTTGTTAGGATTTTATATTAAATTAGTTAATAATATTTTGATGTGTAGAAAATGTGTAGATCATTTAAATTTATTTAATATTTAATTGGAGGGATTTATTCTACTACTTGTGTTGTTGAGCAAAAATATTATATAATTTAAAACATTATATAATATGAGTTTATAATAATTATTAGTTATCTAAATTTGATAGTTGACCATCTTACCAAAGACCATCTATTTCTTCATAGTTATCACTTATCAAAGACTAACTATTTATTCTTTAGATATAGATAAGGATAAAACATAAATTAACCAAAAGTATTTTTGATTTATTTCTTTTTCTTTTAATATTTATTTCTTAAATGTTTAGACTTTAGATGAGATGAATTTAAAATTAAATATTTGCATATCCTTTTAAATCCCATATCGATGGTTAAAATATAGAATTTATTTATTTTTATTTTATCAAAACTATTTTCATCTTCAATATTTTCCTTCAATATAATATTATTATATTATCAAAACTATTGTAACGCCCGCCTTGAACACCTTAAAGAAATACACACTTATGCCATATGAAACAGGGAATTTTTTTTTTTAAATGATCAAGTAACTTTAACATAACTAATTACGACATATTCTCTAAGGATTCAAGGCTGCATCACTTTACAAATCAACTAACATAATTTAACATACATCAGTAACTGATCCAAAACCATGCTCAATTAAATAACTTATTCATATACATTGCATATCATCAAATAACAGAATCTGCATGATTAAATACATAACTGAAATGCTTTCATATAAGTACATCATGACATTATTACATTGTCATTTTCAGACTACATCAGAATTACATACATAATGAATGTTCTGTTGCACAAATCTGGTACAAGGTTATACACATACATCTTCATCACTGGTACAAGTACAACTAGAACAAATCATTTTCTGCATATGATCTTGAAAAGAATAACCAATGGATAAAATAGCTCTTCCACCCGACCATGTGGAACCCTAAGGTCCACCCCCCGAGCTAGGAGTTAACATGAGGTCCCAAACAATGACAGTCATGTAGACAAAAGACAAACAAGAAACAAAGGATGACCAATGCCAATACAACACATGGCAATAACAATACAACACAACTTAACTTCTAGAGCTGACACAAAACAAATGAGGAGAGACCAAACAAGGGATGCTAGGTTGTAGTAGGGAGAGTGTCATCGCACGGTCCTAACATGGGTTATCCTGACAGCCTCTCACTAGGCACCAGCCCCCATCTATGGTTATCCTGACAGCCTCTCACTAGGCGCCGGCCCCATAGGGTGACACATGCGGAATCGACCTTCCTTTCATGAGGACAAGGAAGGCAATCATGTCGACTAGGCCTTCCCTACCCATCCTTAGTCTAAACAAGCACTACAGGCCATGGGAGAGGAATCCATTAATCTTATTAATGTGAAATCTACCCTTAACCCTCTAGTTAATTTTAGGTTATCACTTGATTAATCTACTTCCAACGGGTTATCCTGACTACCACTTTAGGTGCCGGCCCCACGTTGAAAGCCACTCTCCTTCCTAACACCTAGTAACCCTTTAAACATCATCCAAGACTTTACAACAATACACGTACATGTTCACTGCAAGGCATAAACCCTCTTGCATCATAATAGAATCATAACATCAATTGTTATCCAACACTTTTAACATTACAATACTTTATTCTTTTACAGATTTCAGGCCTCTCCATACGACAGACGGTACAATAAGATCACAAGTGGTTTGATATCTCATCTTAAGATTATTACTTTACAAGACACACAATCAACTTTGACAATACCTCATTATACTTCATACTATGTTTGATCCACATAAACGCTATTACATCGTAATTACAAAACAACAATACACAAGTTGCAAACACTCAACTGTGACAACTTAGCCTCTGGAATTCGAGTTTATCCACTCTCAATTCAACTCTTTACAACAATAGAAATACTTAACTTATACCGTTTAATACAGTTCCAAAGTCAACACTACAATTTCTTCTCTGTTCAATGTAAACAACTTCTGTAATAAAATCAACATTAGATTGCATTCTTTACTATTACTGTTTATTAAAATCCTATTGTCATGCAAGAGAATCGTAAATGATCCTATTTGAATGGAACGTGAACAGCTCGTATAGGTTGTCAATGAGGAGTAAAATGACTATTGACTGTTTTATCATTGAAATGGATGACAGTAGATTAGTCTAACAACTTCCTCAACTTGCAAATCTGACGGTATCCACTGATCACAAAAATAACGAAGGCAATAGGTTTGATGGCTAAGTTCTTACGGTATCCAAGGACATTCTTTGAGATCCCCGCATCTTGTTCATGCTTCTAACTGTTGTGCTAATCTCCCAAACATGGAAAGTGTAATTACAAGTTCAGAAATCACTTCCCCTCAGGTTTAATTTCTGACAGAAGTGGATATTGCTGCATCAGCCTGCAGAGGAAGCGCCATCTCCATCAGTGAGATATCAGTTAAGACTGTGTTGGTTGTGTGGACTGTATTGCAGTCCGCTAAACTAATGTGAAGGTATGATCTGTAGGAAGGAACCTTTCAATTATGTGCTCAGCTAAGAATAGCTCTGTAGAATAATGGTATGATAGCAGGATAAAACAGTAATGAATTTGTTACAAGGACTTTAAACATTACCACGAGGCGATCTGTGGTATAACATTATACTCAACACAGAAACTACTTGAGATTCAACTGTTGCAGGAATTCTAATGCTATACAATGATCGCTGATCTGCACAGTAGATCTCCTTGCTGCGCTAACCTCCAGAGAAAGCTCTAATCTTTATCAATGAGGTACTATTGAGTCTCGCAGATTGAATTAGATTTATCCTTGAAACTCATTCGAAACACAGTAAAACTCACGGATCTAAAGTCACTTCATTTTAAAACCTTCTCAATCATATCAGTAACATGCATTTAAATGCCTTCTCATTTATATCAGTCACAGGGAAACATATCCGTTAAAAATACCTAACCTTTGAAAGAAAAAAATGAGGATTGGGTGCAGCGTTGGGTCATTGGTCACAAGCTATGGACCATCAGAATAAGACAACGTCTCATAAAATTGAATGTACGCAGGGATTATATGAATGAATGTACAGAAATTAACCTCTAATACTTGCGAACGGTGATCTGATAAGCTTATCTAAGATGCTTTTTACTTGTCGTTTCTTGTAGAATGCCACAGCCATAAGAAGCACTTCAAATAAACTTATTACCATTCTTAATGGGTGCAGCATTTAGTTTTAAGTCACAAGAGACAACATAGAAAAGGATCGATGCATTATATTGGGTTTTAACTGAGATTTAAACATTATAGATTATAAACACCCAAACTTTTTAGAAATGCGCTAGCCAAGATAAGGCAATCTACAGATTAAACTGACTAAGTTTTACCTCTAGCAACTGCAGAAAACATAAGCTATTAAGACATTACTGTAGCTATATACGCTATGAATATGGTCAGAGATTGATGTATGATGAATACACTAATCAACTTCGATCATGAATACTACAGCCTCCATCATCTTCCAGGGATAATAATGTTGCTCAACTTGTTTAAAGGCCAACGAAATCGTGGTATCCCAAACTACAAAGTGGACTGGTATAAAAAGAAACATCATCTCAAAACTGCAAATGACTGATGGAGGCCACAAAATGGACATGTTGTAAAGACTTCCAGAACTTCTATCAAGGTGAAACAAGGCAATGGCAGCGATCTCTCCATCACGCGCAGGCATTACCACTTGCAACGTTTCCTATAAATAATTCGGTCCACTAATAACAATACCAAACACAACAAAAACAATACATAGAATCTCAGCAAAGTCGCTAACCCAGTTTCTCAAACAAAAGAACTTCCATCGCAGACATTTGAATGGATAACCTGTGCGGCTCTTGGGATAACCCTAACCATTGATTAATTGCAACTGCTGTATTGTCAAATATAATGTCTCTAGAAAGTGTTTGCTAACCCTAAATAAGAGAACCAAATGTTTATTAGCTTCTCATGCAGGCCTCAACATATAAAACAAGAGTATATGAGCCTGTAATGACGGAAGTATGTAGGAAAACCACTATGTGACCTTTGGTTTTGCTTCAAAACTCTCACAACGACTCCTACCAGTAATACGATTTCAATGCTAGTTAAAGTTTGTTGAAGGTAGCGACGACAGAAAAGGAAATGGAAAATATTGCAACCAAATTTGTGACAGAAAACTAGTTTCTAAAGAAGTCTGGGACGGCCTTCTCAAGGCGCCAATGCCATCTGCCTACTGGGGTAAAAACCAAATCAGAGAACACTACTCAACTTGTGAATTTAATGTATATACCTATGGTGGGGCTTTCTAAGAATGATATACAAAAACCCTATTCACAGCCTATTACGGTCTCTTTTCCAGATGTAAGGTTTCGCAATACACCGAGGGCATACCACACAACACGGTGTCGTTTTACATCTACAAACCCTACCAATATTACGCCGGTCTGAGAGTGCATACAGAATGATTCGGCAAACAGTGGAAGGAAGACAATTGACTTACGGAATCCTTGAGCAGAAAAGAAGAATTTAAGACCCTAAGAGAAGATGCTGTTTAAACATAGAGAGGACAGTCTACAGACATGAGCTTTGATGGCACAACATAGAATACAAACTAATTTCAAATCAACTATTTGGAATCAAATAAGCTACAACAGCATTTGCAGATTCGAAATAAAGTTCAGAGATAAGGCATTCGACAGAACCTGGCTACGCAATCAACTCGACGAGTCTGCTTCAATTATTGCAGTTCCAAGCTACTTATTTCCTTTCACCTGTAATGCCATCCTTAATGCCTCTACCGCTCTTTTATAACACAGTCTCTCTCATCTACCAAGGAGCTTGGCACGCGATCCCGTGCATCTCTCCTCTAAAAAATATATTTTATTTAATTTAAAGATCCCCAAATATTATTTATTTTACTTTATTATTATTTTTTTTAAATGTAAACACATAATTTCAGACAAAATCTAATTTCTTTATAGCCGACCCAATATATTGTTATTAATAAAATTGTACTATTTCGTCAATCTATAATTTTGTAACTATATTTTAATTTATTTTATTAATCAAGTTGTAAATCACAATTTACAACATGATTACAACTATTTATTTATTTAAATATTTATTATAAATAATATTATATTGAACAATACAAAATTTCTTACAACTTTATTTAACAACTACACTTCTAATAAAATAATAATTTATTTATAACGATAATCGACAACTAACGACATTATGCTCATTTATCAACATTATATTCTTTCGTATAATGATTCTAATTAAAGCACAACACTACCATACACACTTAGACACCTTCGAACCTAATTAGACTCCAAGGTACAGTATTACCTGACAGCAAGACATGATCGAACGACAACCAATAACCACAAGGGTAAACTGACGATCAAGGCACACTGACTAGGGACCTCACGTTAACTCCAACCAACTAATCCATTGGCGAAGGCATGCTCAGACCTGATAATCAGGTGGAGTCGGTGCCTAGTACATACATCCTGCAGCAATGCACGGTTAACCATAACATGATATATATATATACATCACATGCAGTCTATAGTGAATGGAAATCGCAGTGGGGTAGGGTACTCGAGAGCGAGTAATACGACACTGTTCCATTCACGTTTATGAATAACAATCAACTATATTGAACAAGGTATCAGATTACTAGTCTACAACATAAAATGATCAACTATCTTCCAATCCCATATAGTGAATAACATCAAAGCATCTAAAACATCCAGTTCATTTATCAAATTGTAAAGCATAAAATGACATAATCCAACATCAACATCTGTTATCATAACAATTAGGTTCATACTGAAATAGCAAAATAACTAGAAATCCATCATCAAACGATCTAAAATACTGTCATAGTGTCCAGTACTGCTAAGCAAACATCAGTCCATTAGACGACCAGTTGAGGGGCACTACATCCTCCCCCCTAGGTCAGGCTTACTCCTAGAAGCCTACGAACAAATATGGATATAGCTCTCGCATTCGGGATGTATCTTCCCAGGTCGCTGAAGTCTCATCACTAGGATCCCATTGGACCCTTACCTGCTCTATGACTCTACCCCTGAGAGCGAGTCACCTGTGCTCCAAAATGCCTACGGGCTCCAAAGCTAGCTGCCCGTCCTCTACCTGTAAGGCATTCCAATCAAGAACATGTGAAATATTTGGATGATAAGGTCTAAGAATAGAAACATGAAATACGTCATGGACACGTGACAAGCTAGGCGGTAAAGCAAGACGATATGCAACAGGGCCAATTCTTTCCAAAACCTTGAATGGCCCTACAAAGCGTGGCGTGAGCTTAGAGCCTTTTCCGTAACGAATTGGACTCTTTCGCGGATGCACCCGCAAGAACATCCGATCACCAACTAAAAACCGACGATCAAGTCTGTGAGCATCTGCATATTTCTTCTGTCTATCCTGAGCTGCAACCAGATGCTCTCTGATGCGATCAACCTGCTGCTCCATCTCTTGGAGCATCTGTGGACCTAGGAGAACTCTATCCTCAAGGCGATCCCAACTCAACGGGGTACGACAAGGACAACCATATAGGGCCTGAAAAGGAGACATGCCAATGGAACTATGGTACCCATTATTGTACGCAAACTCCACCAAATACAAATAATCTTCCCAACAGTTTTGCTGATCCATCACATACATTCTGAGCATGTCCTCAAGGACCTGATTGACCCTCTCAGTTTGCCCATCAGTCTCTAGATGATAAGCTAAACTGAAGTTCAATTGAGTCCCCAACGCATGCTGAAGGGTTGTCCAAAGAGCTGAAGTAAAAATTGGATCACGATCAGAGATAATCTTGTGAGGAATCCCGTGCAATCTGACGACATCCTCCATGAAAATTTTGGCCACAGATGAAGCATTATATGAAGATCGGACAGGAGAAAAGTGTGCTACTTTCGTAAGCCTGTCTACAGTGACCATTATTACATCATGGCAACGAGAGGACATGGGTAAACCAACTATAAAATCTATTGAAATGATGTCCCATTTCCATTCCGGAATAAGATGTGGCTGGAGAAGACCCGTGGGATGCTGATGTTCCGCCTTAACCCTCTGACATTCTAAGCATCTCGAAACAAAATCAGCAATATCCCTCTTCATTCCGGCCCAAAAATATATCTGCCGAAGGTCAGCATACATCTTCTTGACACCTGGATGAGTAGAATAAGTGCCTGATGAGCCTCAGTCATAATTAGGGTGCGAAGACCCTCTGTAGAAGGCACATAAATGTGACCTAAATGTCGCAAGAGACCATCTGACTCGATAGAATATCTAGCATATCTACCCTCCAAGGTTCTACCAGACTCAACTTCAGCTTTCACTTCCTGATACCATCTATCTGCAGGGAGTGCTGCAAGAATCTGTCCTCTCAAATCCACTCCAAGAGTGATTGAAGAAAGTTCATGTCTTTGCTGACTAAGAGCATCTGCCACCACATTCTCCTTACCTTGGATATATTTTACCTCAAAATCATACTCACATAGAAACTCCATCCACCGCCTCTATCTCACATTCAGGTTTGGCTGTGTAAAAATATACTGTAAACTTTAGTGATCACTGTGCAGCTCAAACCGATGCCCCAGTAAGAAGTGTCTCCATCTTACCAATGCATGTACTATTGCAGCTAACTCTAGGTCATGTGTAGGATAGTTCAACTCATGAGCTTTGAGTTTACGGGACTCGTAGGCTATCGCACGACCCTCCTACATTAAAACTGCTCCTAAACCTTCCAAAGATGCATCAGTACATACTACAAAATCTCCGGCAGGATCAGGCACTGCTAGAATAGGTGCACTAGTTAACCGCTCCTTAAGACTCTGAAAGGCTGCTTGACACTGTTTTGACCAAATGAACTTCTTTCCTTTTCTCTGAAGAGAAGTTATAGGGTGAGCTATCTTTGAAAATCCTTCCACAAATCGTCGATAATAGCCTGCTAAGCCCATGAAACTACGAACCTCTGAAACATTAGTAGGAGCCGGCCAATCCATGATGGCTTGAATCTTTGAAGGATCCACTGCAATTCCCTTGTCTGAAATAACATGTCCCAAATATTTCACTTCAGTTTGAAAGAAATCACATTTAGCCAGATTTGCATACAACTGATTTTCTCTTAAACACTGCAGAACCTGTCGCAAATGTTCTTCATGCTCCTCCATAGACCTTGAATAAATCAATATATCATCTAAGAAGACAAGAACAAATCTATCAAGATAGGTATGGAACACACCATTCATCAAGCTCATAAATACTGATGACGCATTTGTCAACCCAAAAGGTACAACAGTGAACTCATAATGCCCATAGCGAGTGTGAAATGCTGTCTTGTGGATGTCAGCCTCAAAGATGCGCAACTGATGATATCCAGATTTTAGGTCTATCTTGGAGAACACCTTAGCTCCCTTGATCTGATCAAAGAGGTCATCAATTCATGGCAATGGGTATCTGTTCTTCACAGTCACCTTATTAAGCTGTCGATAGTCAATGCACAAATGCAGAGATCCATCCTTTTTCTTCACAAAAATAACTGGTGCTCCCCATGGAGAGACACTTGGACGAATGAATCCCTTTGCTAATAACTCTTCTAGCTACAAGCGCAGCTCCTTAAGCTCCTGAGTAGTCATCCGATATGGAGCTCGTGAAATAGGTTCTGCTCTGGGAACAAGATCTATCTTGAAATCAATATCACGCTTTAGTGGCATACCTGGAATCTTGCTAGGAAAGACATCTTCATACTCCTTGAGAATAGGATGATCGTCAAGGGATGTCTCCCTATTTTCCCCAAAATCTAAGTCATTAACTGGTACAGCAAACAACTTGCATCCTTGATGCAAACATCTCTTCAATTGCATAGCAGAAATCATGCGCAAGGAGATGGGTCTCTGAATCCCAACCACTTCTACTTCTTTGCCCGATTCATCAACACACCTTACTAATTTGTGGTGATAGTCTATCACCGCTCGATGAGCATCCAACCAATCCATTCCCAACACTATGTCATAGGATCCTAATGGTATAATGTGAAGATCTGCTGTGGTAGATAAAGGACCTATCCTCAACTCGCAACCATACACAAGAGAGTCTACTGATACCCTAGACCCAAAGGCCAATTCCACCTGCCACTTAACATCTTGCTTTGCTACCACTAATTTGCAACGCTCCACTATAGAAGGGGAAATAAAAGAATCTGAAGCACCAGAGTCAAAAAGAATAGAAATGGTAATACCTCGCAAGACACCTGTAGTCTCCACAACGGTACCTTGGTGCTCCGCTTGGCGATTATCCACTGCCGCAAACACCCTATGTGACCTGCCTGCATCACCAACAGTGGGCTCTGAAACTGCGGGCCTCTGTCCAAATCCTGAAGTATTCTTACGCGGACACTGTCTGGCAATGTGGCCCTGCTGACCGCAAGAGAAACATCCTGTTCCCCTACCAAAACCTCCACCGCCTACAGGAGCATTTGATTGCTGAAAGCTACCTCTGCTTGTTGTAGATTGTGTACTCTGCGCTGGTTGACTGGCATGATCACGTTTAACTCTCTGCCAACTTTGATCTTTTCTGGAATGAAATCTACTACCTTGCTGATATTGAGAGTTTCTTGATTTCGTCTGGGAAAACTGTTGTTGTTGCTGTCCACTCTTAGAAGGTACATGTTGACTCCTCGAGTTACCTGCTGCATGAGATTGACCACCTCGGAAACCCGAACCTGCTCGAGATGAGCTACCAATTTGTACACCTGTATGACCCCCTAGGGCCATGGTCAAGTTCTCTTCCACCAGTCGAGCCTTCTCAACTGCTACCTCCATGGTCTTCGGCTTGAAAACATGAACTCCTCCACTGATGCGTGCATTCAGACCTCTAATAAAATGCTGCACTAACATGGCCTCGTCGTTTCCAATGCCTGCATACTGCTTGAGTTCATAAAACCTGCGCTCATACTGTTCCACTGTCATGGCCATCTGTCTCAACCCATGGAACTCATCTGCTCGATGTTGCCTCTAGTGGTCAGATAAAAATCAAGCTCTGAACCTTTCCAGAAATAGTTCCCATGAAATTGTCGCAATATCTAAATACAACTTTTGTTCCTCAAGACGCCACCATGTAGAGGCGAATCCTCTTAGATGCATGATGGCACATCTTGCCTTAGTGTTGCTACCATATGGATGCATAGCAAAGCATCTCTCCAAATCAATTAGCCATGTCTCTGCTTCCAAACCGCTACCGAAGCCATCAAATGTAGGAGGATGGGCTCTCATTAGGTCTCTCATGTGGCCTGCAAGAATAGCTTCTTGTTCAGCTATGATTTCTCTCCTTCTAGGAGATCATTCCCTTTCTCTCTCTTTTGTTCATTCCACCTCCTGCCTAGGACCAAGACGAGCAAGCACCTCCTCTAGGAGCTGGCGTAGTTGAGCACCCTCGGGCTGATCCTGATTCTCTTGATTCTCACTTCCACCTTCTTGTGTACTCCCATGAGGAGAACTAGGAGGAGGGTTGTTATCAACACCTCTCCCACGACCCCTACCTCGTCCACGTCCTTGGCCTCGTACCCTAGGCATCTTCCTGGACAACACATCCAAGAACAACTTCAGGTTGCTAGGCAAGGACTACGAATGAATATGTTCTTCAGAGTTTAAGCAACTAGCATAGCATAATGGGCTAATTATAAAACCAGAGTACCCAGTGTTAGAAACTTGGCTCTGATACCAGATGTAACGCCCGCCTTGAACACCTTAAAGAAATACACACTTATGCTATATGAAACAGGGAAATTTTTTTTTAAAATGATCAAGTAACGTTAACATAACTAATTACGACATATTCTCTAAGGATTCAAGGCTGCATCACTTTACAAATCAACTAACACAATTTAACATACATCAGTAACTGATCCAAAACCATGCTCAATTAAATAACTTATTCATATACATTGCATATCATCAAATAACAGAATCTGCATGATTAAATACATAACTGAAATGCTTTCATGTAAGTACATCATGACATTATTACATTGTCATTTTCAGACTACATCAGAATTACATACATAATGAATGTCCTGTTGCACAAATCTGGTACAAGGTTATACACATACATCTTCATCACTGGTACAAGTACAACTGGGACAAATCCTTTTCTGCATATGATCTTGACAAGAATAACCAATGGATAAAATAGCTCTTCCACACGACCATGTGGAACCCTAAGGTCCACCCCCCGAGCTAGGAGTTAACATGAGGTCCCAAACAATGATAGTCAGGTAGACAAAAGACAAACAAGAAACAAAGGATGACCCATGCCAATACAACACATGGCAATAACAATACAACACAACTTAACTTCCAGAGCTGACACAAAATAAATGAGGAGAGACCGAACAAGGGATGCTAGGTTGTAGTAGGGAGAGTGTCATCGCACGGTCCTAACATGGGTTATCCTGACAGCCTCTCACTAGGCACCGGCCCCATAGGGTGACACATGCGGAATCGACCTTCCTTTCATGAGGACAAGGAAGTCAATCATGCTGACCAGGCCTTCTCTACCCATCCTTAGTCTAAACAAGCACTACAGGCCATGGGAGAGGAATCCATTAATCTTATTAATGTGAAATCTACCCTTAACCCTCTAGTTAATTTTAGGTTATCACTTGATTAATCTACTTCCAAAAGGTTATCCTGACTGCCACTTTGGGTGCCGGCCCCACGTTGAAAGCCACTCTCCTTCCTAACACCTAGTAACCCTTTAAACATCATCCAAGACTTTACAACAATACACGTACATGTTCACTGCAAGGCATAAACCCTCTTGTATCATAATAGAATCATAACATCAATTGTTATCCAACACTTTTAACATTACAATACTTTATTCTTTTACAGATTTCAGGTCTCTCCATACGACAGACGGTACAATAAGATCACAAGTGGTTTGATATCTCATCCTGAGATTATTACTTTACAAGACACACAATCAACTTTGACAATACCTCATTATACTTCATACTATGTTTGATCCACATAAACGCTATTACATCGTAATTACAAAACAACAATACACAAGTTGCAAACACTCAACTATGACAACTTAGCCTCTGGAATTTGAGTTTATCCACTCTCAATTCGACTCTTTACAACAACAGAAATACTTAACTTCTACCGTTTAATACAGTTCCAAAGTCAACACTACAATTTCTTCTCTGTTCAATGTAAACAACTTCTGTAATAAAATCAACATTAGATTGCATTCTTTACTATTAATGTTTATTATAATCCTACTGTCATGCAAGAGAATCATAAATGATCCTATTTGAATGGAACGTGAACAGCTCGTATAGGTTGTCAATGAGGAGTAAAATGACTATTGACTATTTTATCATTGAAATGGATGACAGTTGATTAGTCTAACAACTTCCTCAACTTGCAAATCTGACGGTATCCACTGATCACAAAAATAATGAAGGCAATAGGTTTGATGGCTAAGTTCTTACGGTATCCAAGGACGTTCTTTGAGATCCCTGCATCTTGTTCGTGCTTCTAACTATTGTGCTGATCTCCCAAACATGGAAAGTGTAATTACAAGTTCAGAAATCACTTCCCCTCAGGTTTAATTTCTGACAGAAGTGGATATTGCTGCATCGGCCTGCAGAGGAAGCGCCATCTCCATCAGTGAGATATCAATTAAGACTGTGTTGGTTGTGTGGACTGTATTGCAGTCCGCTAAACTAATGTGAAGGTATGATCTGTAGGAAGGAACCTTTCAATTATGTGCTCAGCTAAGAATAGCTTTGCAGAAGAATGGTATGATAGCAGGATAAAATAGTAATGAATTTGTTGCAAGGACTTTAAACATTACCACAAGGCGATCTGTGGTATAACATTATACTCAACACAGAAACTACTTGAGATTCAACTGTTGCAGGAATTCTAATGCTATACAATGATCGCTGATCTGCACAGTAGATCTCCTTGCTGCGCTAACCTCCAGAGAAAGCTCTAATCTTTATCAATGAGGTACTGTTGAGTCTCGCAGATTGAATTAGATTTATCCTCGAAACTCATTCGAAACACAGTAAAACTCATAGATCTAAAGTCACTTCATTTTAAAACCTTCTCAATCATATCAGTAACATGCATTTAAACACCTTCTCATTTATATCAGTCACGGGGAAACATATCCGTTAAAAATACCTAACCTTTGAAAGAAAAAAATGAGGATTGGGTGCAGCATTGGGTCATTGGTCACAAGCTATGGACCATCAGAGTAAGACAATGTCTCATAAAATTGAATGTACGCAGGGATTATATGAATGAATGTACAGAAATTAACCTCTAATACTTGCGAACGGTGATCTGATAAGCTTATCTAAGATGCTTTTTACTTGCTGTTTCTTGTAGAATGCCACAGCCATAAGAAGCGCTTCAAATAAACTTATTACCATTCTTAACGGGCGCAGCATTTAGTTTTAAGTCGCAAGAGACAACATAGAAAAGGATCAATGCATTATATTGGGTTTTAACTGAGATTTAAACATTACAGATTATAAACACCGAAACTTTTCAGAAATGCGCCAGCCAAGATAAGGCAATCTACAGATTAAACCAACTAAGTTTTACCTCTAGCAACTGCAGAAAACATAAGCTCTTAAGACATTACTGCAGCTATATACGCTGTGAATACGATCAGAGATTGATGTATGACGAATACACTAATCAACTTCAATCATGAATACTACAGCCTCTATCATCTTCCAGGGATAATAATGTTGCTCAGCTTGTTTAAAGGCCAACAAAATCGTGGTATCCCAAACTACAAAGTGGACTGGTATAAAAAGAAACATCGTCTCAAAACTGCGAATGACTGACGGAGGCCACAAAATGGACATGTTGTAAAGACTTCTGGAACTTCTATCAAGGCGAAACAATGCAATGGCAGTGATCTCTCCATCATGCCCAGGCATTACCACTTGCAGCGTTTCCTATAAATAATTCGGTCCACTAATAACAATACCAAACGCAACAAAAACAATACATAGAATCTCAGCAAATTCGCTAACCCAGTTTCTCAAACAAAAGAACTTCCATTGCAGACATTTGAACGGATAACCTGTGCGGCTCTCGGGATAACCCTAACCATTGATTAATTGCAACTGCCGTATTATCAAATATAATGTCTCTAGAAAGTGTTCGCTAACCCTAGAGAAGAGAACCAAATGTTTATTAGCTTCTCACGCAGGCCTCAACATATAAAACAAGAGTATACGAGCCTGTAATGACGGAAGTATGCAGGAAAACCACTATGTGACCTTTGGTTTTGCTTCAAAACTCTCACAACGACTCCGACCAGTAATACGATTTCAATGCCGGTTAAAGTTTGTTGAAGGTAGCAACGGCAGAAAAGGAAATGGAAAATATTGCAACCAAATTTGTGACAGAAAACTGGTTTCTAAAGAAGTCTGGGATGGCCTTCTCAAGGCGCCAATTCCATCTGCCTACTGGGGTAAAAACCAAATCAGAGAACACTACTCAACTTGCGAGTTTAATGTATATACCTATGATGGGGCTTTCTAAGAATGATATACGAAAACCCTATTCACAGCCTGTTACGGTCTCTTTTCCAGATGTAAGGTTCCGCAATACACTAAGGGCATACCACACAACACGGTGTCGTTTTACATCTACAAACCCTACCAATATTACGCCGGTCTGAGAGTGCATACAGAATGATTCGGCAAACAGTGGAAGGAAGACAATTGACTTACGAAATCCTTGAGCAGAAAAGAAGAATTTAAGACCCTAAGAGAAGATGCTGTTTAAACACAGAGAGGATAGTCTACAGACATGAGCTTTGATGGCACAACACAGAATACAAACTGATTTCAGATCAACTATTTGGAATCAAATAAGCTACAACAACATTTGCAGATTTGAAATAAAGTTCAGAGATAAGGCATTCGACGGAACTTGGCTACGCAATCAACTCGACGAGTCTGCTTCAATTGCTGCAGTTCCAAGCTGCTTATTTCCTTTCACCTGTAATGCCGTCCTTAATGCCTCTACCGCTCTTTTATAACACAGTCTCTCTCATCTACCAAGGAGCTTGGCACGCGATCCCGTGCATCTCTCCTCTAAAAAATATATTTTATTTAATTTAAAGATCCCCAAATATTATTTATTTTACTTTATTATTATTATTTTTTAAATGTAAACACATAATTTCAGACAAAATCTAATTTCTTTATAGCTGACCCAATATATTGTTATTAATAAAATTGTACTATTTCGTCAATCTATAATTTTGTAACTATATTTTAATTTATTTTATTAATCAAGTTGTAAATCACAATTTACAACATGATTACAACTATTTATTTATTTAAATATTTATTATAAATAATATTATATTGAACAATACAAAATTTCTTACAACTTTATTTAACAACTACACTTCTAATAAAATAATAATTTATTTATAACGATAATCGACAACTAACGACATTATGCTCATTTATCAACATTATATTCTTTCGTATAATGATTCTAATTAAAGCACAACACTACCATACACACTTAGACACCTTCGAACCTAATTAGACTCCAAGGTACAGTATTACCTGACAGCAAGACATGATCGAACGACAACCAATAACCACAAGGGTAAACTGACGACCAAGGCACACTGACTAGGGACCTCACGTTAACTCCAACCAACTAATCCATTAGCGAAGGCACGCTCAGACCTGATAATCAGGTGGAGTTGGTGCCTAGTACCTGCATCCTACAGCAACGCACAGTTAACCATAACATGATATATATATATATATACATCACATGCAGTCCTATAGTGAATGGAAATCACAGTGGGGTAGGGTACTCGAGAGCGAGTAATATGACACTGTTCCATTCACGTTTATGAATAACAATCAACTATATTGAACAAGGTATCAGATTACTAGTCTACAACATAAGATGATCAACTATCTTCCAATCCCATATAGTGAATAACATCAAAGCATCTAAAACATCCAGTTCATTTATCAAATTGTAAAGCATAAAATGACATAATCCAACATCAACATCTGTTATCATAACAATTAGGTTCATACTGAAATAGCAAAATAACTAGAAATCCATCATCAAACAATCTAAAATACTATCATAGTGTCCAGTACTGCTAAGCAAACATCAGTCCATTAGACGACCAGTTGAGGGGCACTACAACTATTTTCATCTATAGTACAAATTGATTAATATTAGTGTTAATATTACTTTTTATATATAAGTTATTTGCATCTTCAATATATTCCTTCATTATTTACTATTTATATCTTGAATATTTCTTTAAAAAGTTTTACATATATATTAATTAGATTATTTATTTATTGTTTTATTATTCCCAGCAAATAACATAAATGGATGTTGTACAAAATGAATCCGAAATCTCGGTTACAAGTCCAGTACTGTCAAATGAATCTATAAGTTCAAATGGGGTTGTTGAAACACCCATAGAAAAATGATCAAAATCTATGACAGAACACTGCAATAAAATAATTGATGAAATTGAAGACACAAGCTTATTTGTTGTAATTATTGAAAAAGAAGAAATCTTCCAAATGGAAGATATTGCAAGAAAATTTTATGACAGAGCTAGAAAAGTAGCTGGATTTTCTACTTTTCTAAAAGAAATATATCGTGATGAACAACGCGAAGAAGGTCATTCTGATCACATCGTTGAAGAATTTAGATTGTATTTAAACAATATGTTATAGTTATGCCATGATTTTGGCTTCACATCATTGAATATCAAAGATGACAAAGAGAAGAAATGACAGATGCAGAAAGAGTCACCTATCGACAAATATTCTTGAATGATTTTGACTTCACATCATTGAATAATTTAGATCGTATTTAATCAATATGCTATAGTTATGCCATGATAATTATAATGATATGTATATTCCTCCTTGAATACTTTTTATGTGTGTTCTTTATCAATTATCAATCATGTATGTTTTTTTTCTCATATATGTAAATTATCAAGCATGTATATTTTTTCTCATATATGAAAGGTATATAATAGTTCTAAATTAAATTAAATGTGTATGAAAGAGTATTTAATAGTTTTATATAAATTGAAAGCATATTTAACAATTCTAAATTAAATGTTTTTCATTTTTTTTAATGGTATGTATCAAATAAACTCATTATACAAATAAATATATCTAATTAATTGTAATTATTAATAATATATCAAATTCAAAAAAAGTAGTTGTAAAAGCATTAAATTTAAAATACAATTAATATGCAGCTAAATTCAAATGAATAGATAAATGAAAAACTAAATTTTGACAATATTTTATCTATTGCTACAGATGGTGTTAAAGTATCCATTATAATTATAACAATATTTTTTTTTGTTTCCTCCAAGATACAACAAAGTGGGTCTACTAATACATGTAAATACTACTATTAATTTTTTTTTTCACTTTTATATAAACATTCGTACACATGAACAAACTAATAGACTTTTGGAAGGAAATATTATTTAGAATACAAGCTTTAAGAATATTTATCCTCTCTAAACTTCAAGATTTAATTATTTATTTTCTTTAAAAGGTAGGGATAAAATTTTTTAATTAATGTTTTTACTTGAGTTAGTATACCATTTTAAATGGCCATAGAGAGATCGATTAGAATATAGAGTTTATATTAATTAATCAATTAAGTTAAAATTTTAATTATTTACTTATTTAAATTATTAATGGTTAGACATTTAGTAAGACAAACATCTCATTAGGAAAAAGTCACCTATGGACAAATATTCTTGAATGAAACTTGTTAAACTTTCAGTAAATTAAAAAAGGAGTTAGGATGAAAATTAGAAAAGATTAATAAATACGATTAACAAAATGTTTAAAGATTTTGAAACTTGACAAGTAAAATTGGGTTAATGTTGTAAAATTGTTGATGATGTTTACAAGATATTATATGGTATTGATATTATAGTGCACAATAATGATTTAACTTCCTTCCTACTGATATCAACACTTAGTCTAATAAATGTTAAGAATACTGAACATGACAATTTGTTTTAAGGACATGATATTTCCATAGTCCATCTAAATAATATCAATATGTTTCTGGAGAAAACTATGTAGAGCTTTTTTGCATCGACAATTCGGATCACACTCCATGATCCATGATCAGGAAGAGGATGAAAAATGTTTATTCCATTAAAAATATATTAGGGTTAAAGTTTGTAATATTAACTTAATGTTAAAAATATATTAGGGTTATATTTTTGAAGTGAACACAATTTTAAGATTGAAAATTGCTTAACTTATACTTTTTCTTATAATTTGGACTCATTTGATAAATATTTTTGTAGTTTTTCTAATTTTTGTTTTGGATTGTATAGAATAATGGTTCCACCAAAGATAAATTTGAATTTGAGGAACAAGAAAGAGAATATAAAAGAGCACATAAAAGATAATATCAAAGGGAATATCAAAGATGACAAAGAGAAGAATTGATAGATGTAGAAAGACAAGCACAAAGAAAACACAAAAATGAGTTGCATAGGGAGAGATATCATAAATGTAGGGCTAAATTAGCAATTGAACGGTTGGAAGCAGAGAATTGACAACAATATAATATGGCAATAAGAAGTCATGCAGAAACATCTGAACAAGTAACTCTAAAAAAGAAGAAAGACAAGACCATAATTGTCAAACAACTGAAAGGTACTATCCTCGATCAAATGTAGGAGATGAAAATTCTATAGAGTATGTACCTGAAACTCCAAATAATGCACCTCAACATGAAATGAAAGTCACTGTTGGAAACAATGGAGAAAATACACCCAACCCAAATGAAATTCTTTGCACAAATTTTAATACTCTCCAGATGCATTATCGGCATGCCCTAGATAGCTTTGTTTCACCAAGCATGTGTTATATTTGTCAAGAATGTTACCTTGGAATAAAGGTTTCTCTCACACCTCAAGGTCCTATATGTAATAGATGTGGACAAGAGAAAGGAAATAATCAATTTTTAGCATCAAATAATATGGATCCAAGACCACAACCAGAAGAACTTGCAAATTTGACACAATAGGAGGAAATGTTGATAGCACGAGTCAACCCAATCATACAATTGACACATGCAATTGGAGGTCAATACAAATACAAAGGACACACAATCAATTTTCCACAAGAAGTAAAATATATTTCAAAGGTTTTACCACATCGTATAAAAGAATTTCCAATTATTATTGTTAGAAGGAGGGATCAATGTGGCACAAATTACAAATTTACCATCAACAAAGAGCTAGTGTATAAGGTGCTCAAATACAAAATTGAACATGACAAGTTCTATTCTGATGTTTAGATAGATGAAGCTACTCTTAGTGAACTTCCATCAAACTCTGATGAAAATATTTTCAACAAGCTAAACTCAGTGGACATGGAGTTTGATTCAGATAAAAATGAAATTGTATTTGTGGGTCCATTGATGGAGATGGATGAAGGAAATATCATTGATCACACAACCTTGATGGCTTCTAGAACACCTAATGCTCAAAAAGAGATGAAATTAATCCATGCATGGGTAAATAACCCTGGTACAGATCTAGGAACATTGATTGATTGGCCAGGAATTGGTGCATCTTGTATAAATGAGTACTCCACATTAGGCTTGCTTGATATGGCATTTCCAACTCTATTTCTTGATGGTAGATGTGATTGGCTAGAACCACACATGAGATGAGTACATCTACATGAGTTTGTGAAACATCTATTTTGATATAGGGATCACCGTTTTGGTCGACACCCACGATTTAGATATTACATGATGAACATGATCATGAGACATCATGCACATAATTCATCTGTAGTGTTTAAAAAAAAAGTCTTCAAGATATGCCAATCACAATCAACGAGTTGTGTGAGCATATAAAAAATCTACTTCACTCCCATCTAGCAAATCACTTGATGCATTTTGGAACAACATTAAGGGGCACAAGGTCATATTGGGTGAAATTTCGTGCAGAGTTAACGAACATGCTTCAACAAATTAGTTCACCAACAATATTCTTCACTTTGAGTGCAACAAACATGTATTGGCTAGATTTGCATGCAATTATGCCTAGAATGCCGCTAACGGATCCACGACAAGCCCAAAACTAGAGAAAAGAAAATATTATTGATTATCCTCATATAGTGGCACACTACATGCATCTACGACATACTATTTTCAGGAAACAGATACTAGAAAAAGGAACGAATGTAAAATATTATTGGTCTAGATACGAATGGTAACACAGAGGTTCACCACATGTGCATGGATTTTTATGGATAGATGGAGCACCAAATATGGATAATCTTGATTGGCAAAATGATCAGGACAGAAAAAATGTAGAGAAATACTTCCATTCAATTATTCATGCATGAAGCTGATAAGGGCGTGGTTCAGTGGTTAAGTCGCTCGATTGTAGTGGCGGCCACCAGAGTTCAAACCCCCGCTGGGCCAACAAGCTCACAGGCATTACGCCTTCGCTGGGCCAACGAGATCATGGGTTTGAAGTGTTCTTGTTAGGGGATGAGGTCCCCCATGTTGTGGCCTCACCGGTTCATTGCTCCAGGCAAAAGCATTCATGTGGAGCCAGAGGGCATGTCACACCAGCGTCGCTGGTCACGTTAAAAAGTTTACCAGGCGCATTATCTTTAAAAAAAAAAAATTATTCATGCATGGAATCCTAGAGAAGATCCACATCAACATAACATATAGGTATGTTTCATTCATGTGTTCTTAAAGTTTATAATTATATATAAACTTTACTTTTTACTATAACTAATAAATATTAATTTTTTTTGAATGATAGGTATTCCAAAATTTTGTTCAACATTCATGTCTTCAAAATACAAGGCATCTTACACAAGTAGATATGGAACATGACTATGAAGAGATTCTAAATTGTGTAGAACGTCATAAAATTTGTGGAGAGGGTGCATGCCTATGTAAGAAAAGAGGACGGATGGTTTGCAAGTAAGATTTTAAATCATAGATTTTTTTTATAGAATCAACAATATAAAATTTACTACAATGAAATAAAATTATGTTATTATGAATTCTAGGTATAATGATCCATGGTCATTGAACCTTGGGGGATCAAAATTATACAAAGATTTGGAGACAGGTGAAAAAAATTTGAACCTGCAAGAAATGATGATAGGGTTAATACACACAATTGCTACATACTTCAATTGTGGAGAGAAAATATAGATTGGCAACCTGTTCTTTCCAAACATTATGTAATTAAGTATATTACCAAGTATACAGCCAAGGCAGAAAAAAGTTTAGAAAGTTATCATCAAATGTTGATGTGACTTGCAAACATGTAAAACCCTGATGATTCAGCCTCGAGAGCATATAAGAGAGTTCTTATTGAATCAGTTATAGAAAAAGACATTGAGGCACAAGAAACATGCCACATGCTATTAGAACTTCCATTAGTAGAGAGCAACAGAAAATTTGTCAATCTAAATGTCTCATGTGAGGTATTCAAACCTATATCTAAAGATAATGAAGATATTTACAAAGAACATACACAATCTTTTATTGATGGATACAAAAGTAGGCCATTTTCCATGGAAGGTGTTTCTCTTATAGATGCCAATAGATCATGGATATATAATCCAAGAAGAGTTAGAGATAACAAATTGGAAGCAAGGGAAATCGTAGCTATTGTGAGAGTATTTTTGAGGTTTGTATCAATTCTTGAACGTGAATTAGATAAATGGGTTGATTTTTGTTGGTCTGAGCTCTTACTTTACAAACCATTTCATGATATAGAAAGAGATATTGGTATTCATAATGATGCAATAATATCAAATTGGGAGTCATTTAGTTATAATCCTTGGCATGTGGAACGAACAACTATCTCAGAAGATGTAGAAAATAACAGTGATTTTGAAATTGAAGATAATCAACCTTTTCAAGGAAACACAACAGAACATGAGTGGGAAATAATTTCAAGGCTCCATCATAATCAGATTATGGAAGTGTCTAAAATAGATATGCTGGGAAGATGAGATGTTGATAGACAAATAGCATGGTCCAATGAATATCAAGGTGAAGAGTACACAAATAGGGCAATAAAATTCATAGGCACCATGAAAGAAAATGGTTTTCTCATATGTGATGATATACCACAGAATATCAATTATGCAGCATTAGGTGACAAACAGAAAAAAGCACTTGATATAATTATGACACATTATCAAGGATCTCAAAATGCATTGCCATTATTCATGATAATTCAAGGAATGGCGGGAACAGGAAAATCATATTTAATTGATGCTATCACTCAAGCTCTCTAAAATACAACATTCCCACAGTGTAGTACACTTTTATTACTTGTACTGACAGGAGTAGCAGCATTCAATATCAGAGCTTCAACAATCTATTCAGTCTTTCATATCCCAATCATAGATTTTTCCCAATTAGAAGGAACAAGAATGGCAAATTTCCAAGAAGAGATCCGACACATAAAATACATTTTGATTGATGAAATGAGCTTCATTAGACAAAATTTTCTCAAGAAAGTGGACTCTCGACTCTGCCAAGCATTCCCTGAAAATGGAAACATGAGTTTTGGAGGTATATCTTTGTTTTTTGTTCAAGATGTGTATTTTATTTCTATTTTAAAACATAACTTCATTATAATAAAATTTAAACATTAATTCTACACACTAATGAAAGTCATTGTTTTTTAATATTTTCTAGGTGTATCTATGATTCTTGTTGGACATTTAGGACAATTACCTCCTGTTAATGATAAACCACCATATGACAGTAACAGGCATGGTAAACTATTATGGAAAGAATTCAAAACTGTTGTTACTCTGGATAAAATATTTAGGCAAGAAGGAAACAACAAAGGTTTTGTCAACTTCTCATTAATGTAAGAGATGCAAGGCCAAATATTGATGATTGGAAGTTGCTGATGACAAGAACTATTATTGGCGTCGATGCAACAACCAACAAGGAATTTGATAGCAGTGTTCATTTATTTGCCACAAATGAAAATGTGCATAGCTATAACAAAAAAAAACTATTCTCATTGAAGCAGCCCGTTGCACGTAGCATTGCAACAAAAGTGGGTAGTGTCAATGCACTAGAAGTAGGTCAGAATGATGAACTTGATTTGGAGTTATTAATTGCTAAGGATGCAAGGGTCATGCTAACTTCTAATATTTGGATAGAACTAGGTCTTGTAAATGGATCTCTAGGGTATGTTCAAAAAATAATATATAAACCTAGAAGTGCACCACCTGAACCACTAACATATATTATGGTTGAGTTTGATAATAACTTGGGAATACCAATCGAAGATCATTCTCCACATGTAGTTCCAATTACACCAATACAAAGGGGCCACACGATCCAAATACCATTAAGATTGGCATGGGCATTAACAATACACAAATCATAGGGTTTAACTCTTTCAAAAGCCACTATTGACATTGGCCACAAAGAAAGAACATGATTGACATTCATGGATATATCTCATGTAAAATCATTAGAAGGTCTCAGAATAATGCCACCATTTGCATATGACTGTTATGAAAAGATGAAAAAGGGAAAACAACTTGCTAAGAGAAAAGTTGAAGAACAAAGGCTAAAATTGTTGGAAGATCAAGTTATATAGAGTAGAGCAGAATATATGAATAGCAGAGCATATAGAGAATAGTAGAGAAGAGTAGACCAAAGAATAGTAGGGCATGCACTATTTCTATATTCTATCAAAGGTATTACAGATTTGAAAAAAAGAATGAACTATCTGTAACGCCTCGCATGAACACCTTAGAGAACAACATATCTACGCTATGCAAAAACAGAATAATTTTTTTTTTTTTAATGAAAATAACACATCACTACACATCATTAACTATCAACTTGTTACTCTAAGATTTTCATGGTTGCATTACTTAACAGAACAATTAACATAATCTAACACATATCATAAATTAACATGAGTAGAACATTCTAATCCTATTGCATTAAATCAATAAACATTTACATCTCCATAACATCAGATAAATAATCATTAGGATCTAATACATAGTTACAATTTCTTCTCACATATGAGTACATCATTACATTGTTACTTAACACCTTCTGAATACATACATTATAAATCAACTGATACACAAACAAGTACATGAATACAAATCACTTACTTCATACCTGGTACAAGATCTAACGGCAGATACACAAGATACCACATCCTCGCACATGAACAATAGCAAAGGGAAAAACCAATGGATAAAAGCTCTTCCACTTGACCATGTGGAACCCTAAGGTCCACCCCCCGAGCTAGGAGTTAACATAAGGTCCCCACTACAACAAACAGTCAGGTAGATTGTAGATTATAAGAACAAGACAAGACATAACTCCAACAACACAAGTCAATATCACAAACAACTTAACAACACTTCCAGAGGCAAGCACATCATGAATGGGGAGAGTACAACTAGGGAATGCTAGGCTGCAGTAGGGAGGAGTGTCATCACATGGCTTGTCATGGGTTGTCCTTGTAAGCCTTCCTAGGCCTCGGCCCCCATCTTGGGTTGTCTTGGCAACCTCTCCCGACTCCCAGTCCCCATACAACGCTCATGCGGAATCAACATACCTTTCATGAGGACAAGGCAGTTGATCTTGCCATTCCAGGCCTTCTCATCTCATCTCAAGCCTAAACGAGCACTTGAGCCATGAGTGAGGCATCCACTTATCTTGTTTAGTGTGCTTAACTACCCAACCCCCCCCTAATTCATTATTTAGGTTATCACTGAGTTATCAAACTCCCACATGGGTTGTCCTGGACACCACTTTGGGCTCCGGCCCCCATTGAGAGCCACTCCCCTACCTGCAACTAGAAGACCCTACTCAACAAGCAGAACAAACATCATCATGACAACGATGATACATGAACTGTGCAAGGCATTATCCATCTTGCATAACAATTATCCTCATATCAAGGTATATATATAACAATGCAAGGAATTATCCATCTTGCATATCAACTTATTCACAAGGACAACTAACAAAACCTTGTCCATATAAATACATAAACATTACTCCTATTATAGTACTCAATGTCTCCCCATTTCAAAATCTAACACAAATCTCAATATAAGATATTTACGATCAATACATCCACAAAGAGGATTATCACCTCCTCATTATGCATTCACGACATCGAATATTCATCATATCACATTATCAAACAAGCGGCAACATACTTTTATAACTTCATGGTCTCGAAACACTTATCAACACATCTCATGAAATCAAAACACAAACTACCTATGCCTCTGGAACTAACCACTCAAGTACATGCAATAACATAGGGTCCATGAAGACATATTTAATTTACTTTTGTAAATCAAGTTTTGTAACCTTAATTTATATAAGCAAATTGCTCTCCTCAACATCTATCCAATTTATAAATAATTTTACGTTTTATTTTACAATCAACAATATCATTTAAGTAAATTAGATTTAAACATAACTCACAATTCATTTTTAATTTAGAACAAATTACTTCTATATTAGTTACACTCTAAAAGTTATAACACGATATAATTATTATTTAAGATTTTAATAAAATTATGGGAAAATAAATATAATTACCTATCAAAATCCATAATTTTAAAACTATAATAACAACACTAGAAAATAAAGTAAATTAGGTAAATATCTACCTGTAATATAAACCTCAACCTTAATAATAACATCATTCTATATTTCATTTCCGAGAAAAACTAATATAATTTAATAACAAGGAATACATAATTTAATTCTCACATAAGAGAAAACCCTATAAAATATTATTTAAACCACTCACTTAATATCTATAAGATTTTGACCAATTATATATATAGTAAAACAATCATTGACAACCAACGCCATTATGGAAGCATGGAGTGATGGACAAAGTTCATGAACTATTTCACACAGTGTCTCTTTCAAAGGTGTTCTTTCATGAAATGGACTCTAAATAAAGACTTTAACCTTCGAGTAAGTAATTGTAAGTGTTAGATCAGCTATTCTTTAATATCAACCACTTCAACAATCAAAATTTAATTTAAAGCCATAAGGAATGACAGAAATAATAAAATGAAGGGAGTATATAGACCAAAAGAAACTAATAACAAAAAGCAAACAAATTTAACTTATTTGGATGTTTTCCCAAACCGTATAAGGATGTCACCAAGTTACACTAAGGTCTACGTGAAAATTTCAGTCACGTGATTTTGCATTGACCAATCTCTAAGTGGACTATATAGCAGAGAATATCTTAAAAAGGTAGAAAAATGGTTGCCATTTATCTGAAATACTTAGCTTCATGGCAATATTTTGGAAAAAGCACTCATTAGTCTCACTACAATGAAAGTGGTTGTCATTGCACTACAACGCTCAAGGGTTGCTACAAGTGATTATTACCAGATACTGTTTTTACATCACCTTTCTTTGAAGCACAGTATTTGTCAACTCATTCTTCAGTGAGAGAGTTGTGATTTAAATGGATTGTAACTTTTTAGACAATCAGATTTTGTGTTGAGAAAACTAACTTCCAACATGGCTACAAAGCTTCATACAATCCCTGAGTTGCAGTATTCCTTTCAATCTGATACAAATCACACTTCAACACATGATTGGCCTTTTGGCCACGCTGGCCCTGTGGAGTAAACCCTAGCCAGTGTCATTAAAATACCAGTCGATGCTAGTTGTATAGATCAGTTTTCTTGGTGGCTGAAGTCACAGACTCTACAGAAACATGATCTATTTGATAAAATGCCACTGAGTATAAATCCCTCATAAAATTTATTAAAGATCAAAAACAAAGTTTAAACAACAAAAGTTCATTATATAACAAACAGAAAAAACAATAACCAAACCTTTAAAGCCTAAAACTTGTTGTTCGATGTCTTGAAATAAGAGCTATGAATATAGAAGAGGAAGGGTTAGTTTAGATAATTTAAACACACGAATAAGAATATTAGTGTGAACTCATGGTCATATAGTCTTAGTCTTAACCTTGTATGCTGTAAATATCATCTTGTAAGTTTTGATATTTGACAATGTTAAGCATGATTACCCGCACAGCTTACATGAAGACACCCTAACTTTTCATCAAACCAATTAAACCGGTAGTGTCATGAGGATGTTCTTGGTGTGCAATCACTACGGCGCAAGGGTTAACATGTGGATTCATCAGGAGAGTATGAAAGAAAATGAAGGATAGCTGCCACAGTCCCCATAAGGGAAACCAGTGCACACAGTTAATAAGAATTGACCCGACGATCTTGAAAACACCCTAAACTTGTCATTGCAATACCTGTTAAACTTGCAAGGCATTTTCTTGGTTCTTGCAGATCACATATGAATATCGGCCTAGGAGTATTTACAGCAACCTGACTTTGGACTACACAACTTATGTTCTTTTTCCAAACATCGATGCAGAAGTGGGCTAATGTGGCGAGTTTCAATGGTAAGGAGAATCAATGAAAGATAGAGGAATTATTAAGATCTCCGTGTGCAATTGGATTTTTCAGGCCGTAACTGGTACACCCTTTTCATATAGCAAACACATCACATCCATAGGCGCAGGAATTTTGCAAAGTTGGGGAAATTAGCTGGGATGATGAAGGCAGCCGTGACCTAGATGTCATTATACGGAATGCAATAGATGCAGGATATACGCATAATAATTTCATTGCAAAGGCTTCAGTCATCCAAAGAAGAATTTCACAGCATCAACTCTCAAGCCTAGGCAAGGGCGAAAGCTCTTGGGCGGCCACTGCGAATGTTTTGAGAAACAAGCCTAAACTTTTATCATCATTGGCCTTATAAATTTTAAAGCAAATGCACTCGGCAGGAATGAATTAGATCTTACGAAATTCAAAGTATAATGACCACAGAATATACTTAAAAATGATTTGAATGAGTAGGCATTAACAGGGATCAAGAACAAAAACAATGCTCTGGTAGAGGAATGCGCAGAACAAGAATTTCATTAAGGAAACCTTAGAAATAATCTTCTAATGCAAGATGAGAAAATAACATTAACACAATTAAAAGAACCTGTATATGCTGCAATGACCTCAATCTGTTCTTTGCAGCTCCGTCTTCCTTCCCAGATCTCCAATTCCGTTCTTTTTCTTCCCCCTTCTCTCCTTCTCTCTGCTTCTTATATAGAACTCCCTACCCTAATTGCTTGTACTCCACCTTTAGGGAATATACACACGATCCAATGCAAACCAAAAATACAGCTTACTTTCTTTTAATTTTTTTAATAACATTACAATATAACCCCTATTCTTTTATTTACTCAAGGATAACTTACATTTAATATATAACAACTTATAATTTTTAATTTTATTTAATTTAGTAATTTATATAGATATTTAATATATAACAACTCATAAAAATATATTACTTTATTTAGTCATTTATTTACTTGGCCACATATATATACTTTCATGTTTATTTTATTAATTATAAAATAATTCCACAACTTATAATGCCACTTTATAACTAATTTATCTCCTTTATTATTTATTTTTATTTATTTAATATTTAATATATATATTTGTTATAGAACAACTAATAATTATTTATAAATCTATTTATATACTACAATTAACCAATCATAATCATGCAATTACTCGACCATCAAGCATGCAGAGAAAGCAAGACGACAACCCATAGAGACAAACGAAATTGAGAACAATGACTAGACGCAAAACTGAAGACTTATCCTCTACAAGGATGACGGATGACTAGGGAACCTTATGCTAACTCCCATCAACAATTCCATTAGCTAGGGCACGCTCAGACCTGCTAGTTCAGGTGGAGTCGATGCCTGGTACCTGCATCCTGCAGCAAACCTCAAGGTTAAACATATATATACAACATGAAGTCATGCACACAGTAAACAGAAATTGCAGCGTGGTAGGGTACTCAGACACGAGTAATGCGACACTATTCTGTTTACCTAAATACATCCACAATTAAGTATTCAGTTGTCTACAAGAAAATAGAATAATCAATAACAATACGATCTAGTATAACAATCATTGTTAAAGCATCATAACCCTGATTAAATTTCACATTAAACACAAAAATAACATTAATCCATTATATCAAATATGTCCATCAAACTATGAAACATAAAATATCAATAATCCAATATCATCAATCGTCATCATAGAAATAGGTCCATAACAACTCAACGTAATAACAAAGAATCCCATGTCATGATATCTAATCGTACTAGAAACACTATCAGTCTGACAGAAGCAAGGTGAGGGGCACTACACTATCTTGCATATTTGTATCATAATTTATACAGATGAATATATACATCGTGCTCTCCTTTTCTGGTCAATTTATGTTATAATGGTGTCTGAATATTTAATTTTGTGTTATAATGATTTTCTGATTTTAATTATTAAATCATATTTAATTGATCATGTTCACAATATTTATGTTAATCTCATAAAAAAATATCTCAAATTTGCATGCCTCATACCTACTTTAATATAAAAGTTGAATGACTATTAAAACATTGTTTATTTCTAATGTTATGTTCTCTAAATCTAATGAAGCAAACCATGGAATAGTTTTACATTAAACTAACAAAAAACATGCAATTACGCACTTCACTAAACTAGACAATAAAATACTCTTAATTGTGTAATTATGCCTTTAAAAAATGCCATCGAATGATATCTTTATTTTTAATAACATTCATTTGGTTAACATTTAGTATCATATATGTTATTTTCTAAAATGAGTGGAAATATATATCTTTTGGTACAGTAAAAATGAGTAAACTAATAATTTTTTGATGTAGGTGGGCAAGATGTCACATAATGCAGATACATGGGTGTCAACTTGGTTGTCCAACTATCATTGGTATCTTCCATGGAATGTCATCCTTCACATAGAGGAATTGAGTGTTCGTTATTGGTTGAGGGAGAAGATGGTTAAGAGAATTAATGCAAATGGGCCAAGAACCATTGGAAGAAAATTCCAAAAATATGCTGAGTAATTTAACTTCCTCTATGAATCCAAGGTGACAATGAGCTTGGATGTAAAATTTTATAATCTACAAATAGAGATTTGAGATTTTCGTGACTGGTCAGTTTCTCTAGACCATGAGATTCAAGATCTCTACCTTTCTGGACGAATTTGGATGGTCACTATTAGGCCAACAGTGATCATCAACAAGAACACTCTTTCTAATGAGCTTGGTATGAAATTCATGAGATTCCTTAAGGGATGATCACGAATTAGTTTTCACATGGGCCCAGATGAAGAGTGGTTGCTTGCTATTTTAAAGTTCAAGTACTCCATCAGATTTGAGTTGCATCAGGTCATTCCATCATTCAGGTTGTTACATGCACACTATGGTATACCTACCTTGTATGTTGTGAAGTGTAACATGACTATCAAAGTTTGGTGTAGTGGAGATTTGTTACCATTACATAAATGGCTCACTATATGATGGAGTTTAAAAACTATTTTTTATGGCGTAAAATATATATGAAATATTTTTGACAAATTTTTATAGACTATTTACACATTGTATCCAATTCAATCATGAAAGGTTTCATGTTAAATGTTGTTCTAATGGTGCTAATGGGTATGATAGCATTTTATGATTTGTATCACACATTCTTGTCATCAATTTTAGGAATTAAATATGTATTGAAACTTTTTAAATAACTAGGCTAATTGTGATTAAGGTTTAAAATAATAACTTATATTAAATATTGTATTCTTAAATTTCTATTTTAAAAATTCTTGCCTATTTATGTTGGATTTTATAAATAGAATTTATATTATATATATTTTAAAATAGGTGCATGCATAATTAATTTATATTAAATATATTTTAAGCTATATATATATTTCTAACATAATTATAAATATTACAAACAGGGCCTAAAGTCAAGTAAAATTTTTAATACAAGTTATCTACTCAAACTTGCATTTCACAAATATATTTTACAATATCACAAATATAACATAAATATAATATCACAAATATATCTATAAAAGGTTAGAAATATAAATATGCTAAGAAATAATATATATTTAAAAGGTTAACAATATAATATTATTGCATTATATAAATTATAGGGAACTTATATTTATACTATTATATTTATATTATTACATTTTAAAATATTATTACAATCATGTCATCAATTAGGGCATTAAAGTTTAAAATAAATAGGGTTAGGGTTTAATGGTTTAAATAATTAGGGTTAAGGTTTAAATATATTTAGGGTATAAAATAATTTGGATTAGGATTTAAAATAATTAGGGTTTATAATAATTCTATAAATATAAATATAATATTATTATATTTAATAGTGTAATAAGAAATTAATTTAAACTTTAATTATATAATATTAGGATTATGGTTTTTATCTAATTATGGTTATGGTTATGTTCATATAAATATATGCTAAATGTAATGTTAGCACAACTCAAGTCATAATTAAAGTCAGATTTAGATATAGAATTAGGGTTAGATATAGAATTATGATTACAATAATTCTAATTATATCCCTATCCCTCACTTTATTATTTTAACCCTAACACCAACCTTAACTCTAACCTTAACCCTAATTCTAACCCCAACCTTAATTCTAACTCTAACCCTAATTCTAACCTCAACCCTAATTCTAAAATTAAACTTATATAATTCTAACCCTAATTATTTCCCTAACTATAATATTAAGCCTAGCCCTAATTCCAACCCTAATCCAAACACTAATTCAAGTCGTAATTATAATTGTAACCATAACCCTCACCTGTATCGTATCACTAATGCTAACCCTAACCCTAATTTTAAATCTAACCCTTTGTACCTCTTAAAGATGCATATAATTAAATATATCCTCATAACCTTAACCCTAAATAAATTGTATTCAACTTATATAATTTAGTTAAGTATAGGCATACCAATTAAATATGAAAGAAATTTTGAAAATTTATTTTAAATATTTTTAAAATTTAGATATATTTTTTTTGTATTTTTAAGTATAATTTATTGATAAATAATTTGGATTAGGGTTTAAAATACTTATGGTTTATAATAATTCTATAAATATAAATTATATATCATTATATTTAATAATGTAATACGAAAATAATAATACATTAAATATATTAATATAATTATATATTAAATTAATTAACATGTGTTTATAATAATGTAATAACTATAATAATTTAATTAGGGTCAAATATTATTAATATTATTATAATTAGTATTTAATTATTTTTATTAAATATAATATTAATTTTATATTTAATTAATAATATATCTAATCCTCATTTTATTATATTAGGGTAAATTTTAGGGTTAGGGTTAGTGTTATGGTTATGATTACACTTGTACTCCTAATGCCACTAGCATATTTATATTAAATATAATATAACTAAAATATGCCGAGAGATATCCTTCTTGTAGTGCCCCTCAACCTATCGTCTTTTGGACTGATGTTTGCTTAGTAGTACTGGACATTTTGACAGTATTTTTAGATCGTTGATGATGGATTTCTAGTTATTTTGCTATTTCAGTATGAGCCTAATTGTTATGATAACAGATGTTGATGTTGGATTATGTCACTTTATGCTTTACAATTTGATAAATGAACTAGATGTTTTAGATGCTTCGATGTTATTCACTATATGGGATTGCAAGTTAGTCGATCATTTTATGTTGTAGACTAATAATCTGATACCTTGTTCAATATAGTTGATTGTTAGTTATAAACGTGAATGGAACAGTGTTGTATTACTCGTTCTCGAGTACCCTACACCACTGCGATTTCCATTCACGATAGGACTGCATGTGATGTATATGTATATCTTGTTATGGTTAACTGTGTGTTGCTGCAGGATGCAGGTACTAGGCATCGACTCCACCTGATTACAGATCTGAGCATGCCTTCGCCAATGGATTAGTTGGTTGGAGTTAACGTGAGGTCCCTAGTCAGTGTTTCTTGGTCGTCAGTTTACCCTTGAGGTTATTTGTTGTCGTTCGCCCATGTCTTACTGTCAGGTAATATTGTATCTTGGAGTCTAATGAGTTCTGCAGGTGTCTAAGTATGTGTGGTAATGTTGTGCTTTAATTAGAATTATTCTACGGAAGAGTATAAATGTTGTTAAATGGGCATAATGTCGTTAGTTGTCGATTTTAGCTATAAATAAATTATTATTTTAATAGAAGTGTTGTTGATAAATAAAGTTGTAAGAAGTTTGTATTATTCAATATAATATTATTTATAATAAATATTTAAATAAATAAATATATGTAATCATGCTTGTAAATTGTGATTCACAACTTGATTAATAAGATAAATTAAAGTATAGTACAAAATTATAGATTGTCGAAATAGTACTATTCTATTTATAACAATAAATTGGGTCGGCTATAAAGAGATATATTAATAAAATAAAATAAATAATAAGTGGGGATCATTAAAATAAATAAAAAAACATATTCTTTAAAGAAGTTTGCACGGAATCGCGTGCCAAGCCCTTGGAGAGGAGAGAGGCTGAGTTATAAAAGAACTGTAGGTGCATCAAGGACGGGATCACAGGTGAAAGGAAAGAAGCAGCTTGGAACTACAACAATTGGAGTAGGTTCGTCAAGGTGATTTACGAAATCAGGTTCCGTCGAATGCCTTATCTCTGAACTTCATTTCAAATCTGCAAATGTGGTTATAGTTTATTCGATTCCAAATAGTTCTATAGACTGTCCTCTCAGTGTGTAATCAGCATCTTCTCTTAGGGTTTAAATACTTCGTTTCTGCTCAAGGATTCCGTTAGTAGATCATCTTTCCTTCCATTGGTTTGGTGAATCCGTCAATCGTCCCTGCGACAATTCATTTTGATAATCTTCTTCATGTCTTGGAGGATGCATATCGGCAATTCCATCTGTGTGCAATCTCAGCCCGGCATATGGATGATAGGGATAGAAGATACAAGTTGGCATTCCTTCAGTATTCTCTTGGTTAACTGTTTTTGCATAATCTCGATCATCTGCAAATTTCCTATTCCCTCAGACCCTAACTGATCTTTTATCAAGCAACTTAGCATAGTAGGTTTTTAGGTTAAAGGCTCGCAGGGCTGAGAACGACCCTCTCGCATAGGTTGGTAGTTGGTGAATGTGCTTGAGATAGGACGAAATGGAAGGTGCAAAGTGATTGCATGAGGAGATCGTGAGTCATGGAAATCACAGATTCTCATTTCAAAAGTTGTTCACAGTTTGAAGATATAGGATCACTGGCCAATCATAGAATATCTGAAAATCAAAGATTGTGTCTAGACGGCGACAGGGGGAGAGGATGCCAAAGGCAATATTGAAATTGCTATTTTTTTGGTGATGCACATGTTCTTAGAGATTGTAAATCTGAAGGATCTGAGGAATTTCATTGAAGAAACCGTATCTAAAGGGAGATCACACGCTACCAATAAAGATTTCTTTTCAACGTGCCCATTTTGGTGGCCTCCGTCAGTCATTATCAGTAATGAGGCCTCAATTTGTATTGTTTGGAGACTCCATTACAGAGCGCTCATTTGGAGACAGAGGATGGGGCGCATCCCTCGCCCAACGCTACTCTCGCAAAGTAATACAAACTTCTGCATTGAATTGCATTTGAATGAATGGATGAACGAAGGTCATGGTATTTATGATATTTGATTCATATGCTGATATTATTCGGCGGGGTTATGGTGGTTACAACACACGATGGGCTTTGTTCCTGCTCCCTTACATCTTCTCTCCGGTAAGAATCATGTCCTATTTGCAGTTATACTCCTGCCACATTTTACATATCGAAATTCACTCAATTAGAAATGCCACCGAGCTCGAGGTCTTCTTTATTAAGGGAATGGTTTCACAGACTTAGATTGACTGAATGGATTCTTTCTGTTTATGCAAAATGGTATTGTAGTAAACGAGTTCTTGGCAAGCAGATGGCAAAACGTTGAAAAACATTGGTGTTAAATTATTGTGCTCTCACGGACTATTTGCTGATGACTGGCCGAACTGGCTATCCGTTGGGGTGCTCTGTGGGTACAATGTGCTCTTTAATGTTCTATACACATCAGCATTTCATTATCTTAATCGTGAGTACCTCCAACTGCAACCCTACTTGGTTTTCATTGGCATCATGAATTCCTTGCCTGTAATTTTGTGCTTTGTCTACTTCATCTGCACTTGGAAAGCCTCAGGCACTAATTTCAGAAGAAGACTTGAAACAAAAGAAAGAATCTACAACTGGTACTCATAATTTGGAGATGCATGATATATCAAGAAACATTACCATGCACCCTGACAGCTGTTCAAACTTACTACAAAGATTAGTGGAATATGTTAACAATTGTAAAACCTATGCAGGTGGGGTTTCAAGAGGACAGAGAAATGGCAAACTCATTTTGTTTGTATCAGCGAACTTTTTACAGCAATAGGATCACCATACTATTGCATTCCAAACAGTATTTCTGTAGAATCCAGTTTTATAACCACAAATCGCCCTATGACGAGTTTGTAGAGTTTATGCAAATCCAATATTGTTGGCCTACAATCATTCCATCTATTTGGAGCGTTGTACTCAGCTGAGCGCTCAAGTTTCACCTTTACCAACTGTTTTCTGGAAAATGATTCGTACAATCAGTGCAGAGTTATCAGTTATATCAATAACTGAGTTAGCATAGAAAGACATGCGCTGCCAAGGAAGAAGGTTCTACCTTCACACAGTAAACAGCAGTCGAAATCTACAGAGGTTTTGTAATCTGCGACCTTCTGTCAGAGATAAACTTCCTTCAGTTTGTAACACTGTTTCCACACCTTTTTGTAATTGGAATTCTGCATGGCGTTGAGTATTTGAAGAACGCTGTTAGAGGCCGTAAGTGATCTTTTCGACAGCTCCAGTTCACCATTTCTGTGTGTGATTGTTTTCCTACAGTCCTTGCCTTTTTGTTAGAGAGAGAAAACCCTTAAGTTGTGTCATCAGTTTATTAAAATTCCAAGTTGGCGAACGCTGATTCAATCAAATATCATTCACGTCAGTGGTAAAACAGTCAATAGCAATTTTTACATCTCAGTAGTAGAATATCCCAAGCTGTTCCCATAGGGCGCATTTACGGTCATTCCCCTTGAGGAATTAAATCACCATGGATAAGATCAGTTTCAGAGACATCTTTAAACCATCATAAAAGAATCCATTTGGTTGAGCTCGCTAGAATGTCTGCAAAACCGTATGAAGGATAACAAACATTTCGTGATTGAATTCGCCTCGTGTGATTGCTGTTCAGTCGTAAGATATCTCTCCCAGTGTTATTATCCTTGATAGAATAAAGTTAATAGGACAAGTTTGAAGGAGAGAGTATTAAGATCGTATCGTTATGGAAGTGTCGAATGGTAAACAGGAATTAAGTGGTTCTTTTGTTAATTATTGTAATGTTTTAGTTAATCAATTTATTTATCTTTTTAGTTAGAGATTTAGTTGCAAGGTATTAATTTAATTGTTGTAATATAATGTTGATTTTATTTCAGAAGCTGTTTGCATTAAACTGAGAATGAATTGTAGTATTTCATCTCCTGAATTTGAATTGAATTGATTGAGTGTTGTATTGAGTCAAATTGAGGTTGTTCAAACTTGTATTCCAGAGGCTGAGTTGTCGTTGTTAAGTATTTGCAACTTGTGTATTGTTGTTTTGGTAATTACAATGTAATAGCGTTTATGTGTATCAAACAAAGTATAAAGTATAATGAGGTACTGTCAAAATTGAATGTTGTGTCTTGTAAAGTAATAATCTCAGGATGAGATATCAAACCTCTTGTGATCTTATTGTACCATTTTGTCGTATGGAGAGACCCGAAATCTATAAAGAATAAAGTATTGCAATGTTAAAAGTGTTGGATAACAATTGATGTTATGATTCTATTTTGATGCAAGAAGGTTTATGCCTTGCAGTGTACTCATATGTGTGTTGTTATTAAGTCTTGCATGATGTTAAGGTTACTAGGTGTTAGGAAGGAGAGTGGCTTTCAACGTGGGGCCGGTGCCCAAAGTGGCAGTCAGGATAACCCGTTGGAAGTAGATTAATCAAGTGATAACCTAAAAATAAACTAGGGGGTTAAGGGTAGATTTCACATTAATAAGATTAATGGATTCCTCTCCCATGGCCTGTAGTGCTTGTTTAGACTAAGGATGGGTAGAGAAGGCCTGGTCGGCATGATTGACTTCCTTGTCCTCATGAAAGGAAGGTCGATTCTGCATGTGTCACCCTATGGGGCCGACGCCTAGTGAGAGGCTGTCAGGATAACCATAGATGGGGGCCGGCGCCTAGTGAGAGGCTGTCAGGATAACCCATGTTAGGACCGTGCGATGACACTCTCCCTACTACAACCTAGCATTCCTTGTTCGGTCTCTCCTCATTTGTTTTGTGTCACCTCTGGAAGTGAAGTGAAAGTTAAGTTAAGTTATGTTGTGTTGTATTGATATTGCCATGTGTTGTACTGGCGTTTGGTCGTCCTTTGTTCTTCGTTGTCTTTCGTCTACCTGACTGTCAGTGTTTGGGACCTCATGTTAACTCCTAGCTCGGTGGGTGGACCTTAGGGTTCCACATGGTCGGGTGGAAGAGCTATTTTATCCATTGGTTATTCCTGTCAAGATCATATGCAAAATAGGATTTGTTCCAGTCGTACTTGTCCCAGTTGATGAAGATGCATGTGTATAATCTTGTACCAGATTTGTGTAACAGATCAATCATAAAGTATGTGATTCTAATGTAGTCTGAAAATGGCAATGTAATGATGTCATGATGTACTTATGTGTAATAAAAGCATTTCAGTTATGTTTTGATCTTGTAGATTGTATTATCTGACGGTATGTAATGAATATGAATCAGTTATTCAATTATGCATTTGATTTAGATCAGTTACTGATGAATGTTAAATTATGATAGTTGGTTTGTAAAGTAATGCAGCCTTGTATCCTTAGAGAATATGTCGTAGTTAGTTATGTTAACATTATTTGTTATCTTAAACATTAAAAAAAAAAATGTTCCTGTTTCATGTAGCATAAATGTGTAATTCTTTGAGGTGTACAAGGCGGGCATTACATCTAGTATCAGAGCCAGGTTACTAACACTGGGTACTCTGGTTTTATAATTAGCCCATTAAGCTATGCTAGTTGCTTAAACTCCGAGGAATATATTCATTCGTAGTCCTCGCTTAGCAACCTGGGAATGTTAAGTGGCAAGTGGAATTAGCCTCTGGATCTAGGGTAATAGTAGACTCCCTTGTGTATCGTTGCGAGTTGAGGATAGGTCCCTTATCTACCACGGCAGATCTTCGCATCATACCACTAGGATCCGATGACATAGTATTGGGATGGATTGGTCGGATGCCCATCGTGTAGTGATGAAATCTCAGCTACCTGGAAAGATGCATCCCGTATGTGAGAATTATACCCCTTTTGTCGCAGGCTTCCAGGAGTAAGCCTGATCCTAGGGGGGGAGGATGTAGTGCCCCTCAACCTATCATCTTTTGGACTGATGTTTGCTTAGTAGTACTGGACATTTTGACAGTATTTTTAGATCGTTGATGATGGATTTCTAGTTATTTTGCTATTTCAGTATGAACCTAATTGTTATGATAACAGATGTTGATGTTGGATTATGTCACTTTATGCTTTACAATTTGATAAATGAACTGGATGTTTTAGATGCTTTGATGTTATTCACTATATGGGATTGCAAGTTAGTCGATCATTTTATGTTGTAGACTAATAATCTGATACCTTGTTCAATATAGTTGATTGTTAGTCATAAACGTGAATGGAACAGTGTTGTATTACTCGTTCTCGAGTACCCTACACCACTGCAATTTCCATTCACGATAGGACTGCATGTGATGTATATGTATATCTTGTTATGGTTAACTGTGCATTGCTGCAGGATGCAAGTACTAGGCATCGACTCCACCTGATTACAGGTCTGAGCGTGCCTTCGCCAATGGATTAGTTGGTTGGAGTTAACGTGAGGTCCCTAGTCAGTGTTTCTTGGTCGTCAGTTTACCCTTGAGGTTATTTGTTGTCGTTCGCCCATGTCTTACTGTCAGGTAATATTGTATCTTGGAGTCTAATGAGTTCTGTAGGTGTCTAAGTATGTGTGGTAATGTTGTGCTTTAATTAGAATTATTCTACGGAAGAGTATAAATGTTGTTAAATGGGCATAATGTCGTTAGTTGTCGATTTTAGCTATAAATAAATTATTATTTTAATAGAAGTGTTGTTGATAAATAAAGTTGTAAGAATTTTGTATTATTTGATATAATATTATTTATAATAAATATTTAAATAAATAAATATATGTAATCATGCTTGTAAATTGTGATTCACAACTTGATTAATAAGATAAATTAAAGTATAGTACAAAATTATAGATTGTCGAAATAGTACTATTTTATTTATAACAATAAATTGGGTCGGCTATAAAGAGATATATTAATAAAATAAAATAAATAATAAGTGGGGATCATTAAATTAAATAAAAATACATATTCTTTAAAGAAGTTTGCACGGAATCGCGTGCCAAGCCCTTGGAGAGGAGAGAGGCTGAGTTATAAAAGAGCTGTAGGTGCATCAAGGACAGGATCACAGGTGAAAGGAAAGAAGCAGCTTGGAACTGCAACAATTGGAGCAGGTTCGTCGAGGTGATTTGCGAAATCAGGTTCCGTCGAATGCCTTATCTCTGAACTTCATTTCAAATCTGCAAATGTGGTTATAGTTTATTCGATTCCAAATAGTTCTGTAGACTGTCCTCTCAGTGTGTAATCAACATCTTCTCTTAGGGTTTAAATACTTCGTTTCTGCTCAAGGTTTCCGTTAGTAGATCGTCTTTCCTTCCATTGGTTTGCCGAATCGGTCAATCGTCCCTGCAACAATTCATTTTGATAATCTTCTTCATGTCTTGGAGGATGTATATCGGCAATTCCATCTGTGTGCAATCTCAGCCCGGCATATGGATGATAGGGATAGAAGATACAAGTTGGCATTCCTTCAGTATTCTCTTGGTTAACTATTTTTGCATAATCTCGATCATCCGCAAATTTCCTATTCCCTCAGACCCTAACTGATCTTTTATCGAGCAACTTAGCATAGTAGGTTTTTAGGTTAAAGGCTCGTAGGGCTGAGAACGACCCTCTCGCATAGGTTGGTAGTTGGTGAATGTGCTTGAGATAGGACGAAATGGAAGGTGCAAAGCGATTGCATGAGGAGATCGTGAGTCGTGGAAATCACAGATTCTCATTTCAAAAGTTGTTCACAGTTTGAAGATATAGGATCACTGGCCAATCACAGAATATCTGAAAATCAAAGATTGTGTCTAGACGGCGACAGGGGGAGAGGACGCCAAAGGCAATATTGAAATCGCTATTTTTTTGGTGATGCACATGTTCTTAGAGATTTTAAATCTGAAGGATCTGAGGAATTTCATTGAAGAAACCGTATCTAAAGGGAGATCACACGCTACCAATAAAGATTTCTTTTCAACGTGCCCGTTTTGGTGGCCTCCGTCAGTCATTATCAGTAATGAGGCCTCAATTTGTATTGTTTGGAGACTCCATTACAGAGCACTCATTTGGAGACAGAGGATGGGGTGCATCCCTCGCCCAACGCTACTCTCGCAAAGTAATACAAACTTCTACATTGAATTACATTTGAATGAATGGATGAACGAAGGTCATGGTATTTATGATATTTGATTCACAAGCTGATATTATTTGGCGGGGTTATGGTGGTTACAACACACGATGGGCTTTGTTCCTGCTCCCTTACATCTTCTCTCCGGTAAGAATCCTGTCCTATTTGCAGTTATACTCCTGCCACATTTTACATATCGAAATTCACTCAATTAGAAATGCCACCGAGCTCGAGGTCTTCTTTATTAAGGGAATGGTTTCACAGACTTAGATTGACTGAATGGTTTCTTTCTGTTTATGCAAAATGGTATTGTAGTAAACGAGTTCTTGGCAAGTAGATGGCAAAACGTTGGAAAACATTGGTGTTAAATTATTGTGCTCTCACGGACTGTTTGCTGATGATTGGCCGAACAGGCTATCCGTTGGGGTGCTTTGTGGGTACAATGTGCTCTTTAATGTTCTATACACAGCAGCACTTCATTATCTTAATCGTGAGTACCTCCAATTGCAACCCTACTTGGTTTTCATTGGAATCATGAATTCCTTGCCTGTAATTTTGTGCTTTGTCTACTTCATCTGCACTTGGAAAGCCTCAGGCTCTAATTTTAGAAGAAGACTTGAAACAAAAGAAAGAATCTACAACTGGTACTCATAATTTGGAGATGCATGATATATCAAGAAACATTACCATGCACCCTGACAGCTGTTCAAACTTACTACAAAGATTAGTGGAATATGTTAACAATTGTAAAACCTATGCAGGTGGGGTTTCAAGAGGACAGAGAAATGGCAAACTCATTTTGTTTGTATCAGCGAACTTTGTACAGCAATAGGATCACCATACTATTGCATTCCAAACAGTATTTCTGTAGAATCCAGTTTTATAACCACAGATCACCCTATGACGAGTTTGTAGAGTTTATGCAAATCCAGTATTGTTGGCCTGCAATCATTCCATCTATTTGGAGTGTTGTACTTAGCTGAGCGCTCAAGTTTCACCTTTACCAACTGTTTTCTGGAAAATGATTCGTACAATCAGTGCAGAGTTATCAGTTATATCAATAACTGAGTTAGCATAAAAAGACATGCGTTGCCAAGGAAGAAGGTTCTGCCTTCACATAGTAAACAGCAGTCGAAATCTACAGAGGTTTTGTAATCTGCGACCTTCCGTCAGAGATAAACTTCCTTCAGTTTGTAACACTGTTTCCACACCTTTTTGTAATTGGAAATCTTCATGGCGTTGAGTATTTGAAGAACACTGTTAGAGGCCATAAGTGATCTTTTCAACAGCTCCAGATCACCATTTCTATGTGTCATTGTTTTCCTATAGTCCTTGCCTTTTTGTTAGAGAGAGAAAACCCTTAAGTTGTGTCATCAGTTTATTAAAATTCCAAGTTGGCGAACGCTGATTCAATCAAATATCATTCACGTCAGTGGTAAAACAGTCAATAGCAATTTTTACATCTCAGTAGTAGAATATCCCAAGCTGTTCCCATAGGGCGCATTTATGGTCATTCCCCTTGAGGAATTAAATCACCATGGATAAGATCAGTTTCAGAGACATCTTTAAACCATCATAAAAGAATCCATTTGGTTGAGCTCGCTAGAATGTCTGCAAAACCGTATGAAGGATAACAAACATTTCGTGATTGAATTCACCTCATGTGATTGCTGTTCAGTCGTAAGATATCTCTACCAGCGTTATTATCCTTGATAGAATAAAGTTAATAGGACAAGTTTGAAGGAGAGAGTATTAAGATCGTATCATTATGGAAGTGTCGAATGGTAAACAAGAATTAAGTGGTTCTTTTGTTAATTATTGTAATGTTTTAGTTAATCAATTTATTTATCTTTTTAGTTAGAGATTTAGTTGCAAGGTATTAATTTAATTGTTGTAATATAATGTTGATTTTATTTCAGAAGCTATTTGCATTAAACTGAGAATGAATTGTAGTATTTCATCTCCTGAATTTGAATTGAATTGATTGAGTGTTGTATTGAGTCAAATTGAGGTTGTTCAAACTTGTATTCCAGAGGCTGAGTTGTCGTTGTTAAGTATTTGCAACTTGTGTATTGTTGTTTTGGTAATTACGATGTAATAGCGTTTATGTGTATCAAACAAAGTATAAAGTATAATGAGGTACTGTGAAGGTTGAATGTTGTGTCTTGTAAAGGAATAATCTCAGGATGAGATATCAAACCTCTTGTGATCTTATTGTACCGTTTTGTCGTATGGAGAGACCCGAAATCTGTAAAGAATAAAGTATTGCAATGTTAAAAGTGTTGGATAACAATTGATGTTATGATTCTATTTTGATGCAAGAAGGTTTATGCCTTGCAGTGTACTCATATGTGTGTTGTTATTAAGTCTTGCATGATGTTAAGGTTACTAGGTGTTAGGAAGGAGAGTGGCTTTCAACGTGGGGCCAGCGCCCAAAGTGGCAGTCAGGATAACCCGTTGGAAGTAGATTAATCAAGTGATAACCTAAAAATAAACTAGGGGGTTAAGGGTAGATTTCACATTAATAAGATTAATGGATTCCTCTCCCATGGCCTGTAGTGCTTGTTTAGACTAAGGATGGGTAGAGAAGGCCTGGTCGGCATGATTGACTTCCTTGTCCTCATGAAAGGAAGGTCGATTCCGCATGTGTCACCCTATGGGGCTGGTGCCTAGTGAGAGGCTATCAGGATAACCATAGATGGGGGTCGGCGCCTAGTGAGAGGCTGTCAGGATAACCCATGTTAGGACCGTGCGATGACACTCTCCCTACTACAACCTAGCATTCCTTGTTCGGTCTCTCCTCATTTGTTTTGTGTCACCTCTGGAAGTGAAGTGAAAGTTAAGTTAAGTTATGTTGTGTTGTATTGATATTGGCATGTGTTGTACTGGCGTTTGGTCATCCTTTGTTCTTGGTTGTCTTTCATCTACCTGACTGTCAGTGTTTGGGACCTCATGTTAACTCCTAGCTCGGGGGGTGGACCTTAGGGTTCCACATGGTCGGGTGGAAGAGCTATTTTATCCATTGGTTATTCCTGTCAAGATCATATGCAGAACAGGATTTGTTCCAGTCGTACTTGTCCCAGTTGATGAAGATGCATGTGTATAATCTTGTACCAGATTTGTGTAACAAATCAATCATAAAGTATGTGATTCTGATGTAGTCTGAAAATGGCAATGTAATGATGTCATGATGTACTTATGTTTAATAAAAGCATTTCAGTTATGTTTTGATCTTGTAGATTGTATTATCTGACGGTATGTAATGAATATGAATCAGTTATTCAATTATGCATTTGATTTAGATCAGTTACTGATGAATGTTAAATTATGATAGTTGGTTTGTAAAGTAATGCAGCCTTGTATCCTTAGAGAATATGTCGTAGTTAGTTATGTTAACATTATTTGTTATCTTAAACATTAAAAAAAAAAATGTTCCTGTTTCATGTAGCATAAATGTGTAATTCTTTGAGGTGTACAAGGCGGGCGTTACACTTCTCGAGGCGCTAAATATTAGGGTTAGTGATTAAAAAATAGGCACCTCGAGAAGGATATCTCTCGGCATACTTTAGATATATTATATTTAATATAAATATGCTAGTAGTATTTACAATTGTCTAGATTATTAATGAAACCTACATCAGTGTAAATAGTGTAAATAATTGTTGTGTTTAATTTGTATGCCTTAGAGTTATTTGCATTTTGTTTGCAGTCATTTTAATTAAATGAAATTAACATAAGTCTTGGGAACTATTAGTTAAAATATTGTTACTCGTGGACTCTTATATCTTATGATCCTAAAAGTAACCATTACTACTGGTTCGAATATGAGAGTTCTATATTGTTGCGGAAGATTTACTTTATGATTGTTAGATGATTGATCATGATTCAATTAATGTTACATTCTTCAAGACCTATAATTAGTGCATTATGTCATATGTCGTAATTATGGTGTTGTATTTGAATTATTGATGAAGGATCTTAGTTTGGTCTATTAGGTGATGATGTGCATTTGAGAGTGAAAGTGATGTGAGACCATAGTGTTTAGTGTGTCAAGTGTTTATGTCATTTGGGAAAGTTGATTCCAGAGGCCAAGAGGGGTAGTCATGTGTATGACTCCTGTGATTATGTAATCTTGCTAATGGTTGAATATGTATTGGTTTGACTCCCCTTTGTTTATGGATTCATGTGGTTATGATAACTATGCAAGATGGGTAATGTCTTTCTCTGTGTAATGTGAAATGATGTATATTTTGTGTTGTAAATGTATCATCATGAGAAATGCGATAGTTCATGCTTGGGTTTTTAATGCAGAGCGCACAGTGGAAACACTCCAAATAGGGTGAAATACCCATCAAAACCCACAGTTCAGACAGATTAATGTTTAATCAGCTTTAAAAATCCTCCTCAAGGTCCAAACAATACCGAACCACATACATTCTTTACTATCAATGAGATTGAATACTGTCAGAACACTCGAAAACCCTTATGCTGATCTCACATCTCTCCCTGACAAACTCAACACAATGCTTTGTCTTCGGCGAGACTACATACCATCGGTGAGCTTGAGAACTACTCCGTCGATACATTCTGATCACTCTAATGACCCTTCGAACCACCACCATCGGTGTGACTTAGACCATCGGTGAGCACTATGTTTATCCTCCTGAAATACTGATACACATTCTTGTATATGCTTTTCTTGACTTGCTATTGCCGGTGGGCTAAAGTATCCTTACTCGTTACAACTGGTCACCGTTTGTATCTGACGAAAGATACATTCGCAACATACATTCATTTCACCATTACAGCTGGTCACCTTTTGTATCCGAGGAAAGATACATTCACAATATACATCCTCAACATACATTTGTGATATGCATTCTCAAGATACATTCTTAAGATAAAATCTCAAGATACAATCTCAAGATACATTCTTAACATGCTTTTATGATATACATTCGCAATGTACATTCAGCGAAATGATACAAAACTTACGCTGATGACAACTCTGCAACTTTGAAACTGAACAACTTACACAGAAATAAAAAAATCTCAATAGAACAAAAAATGATCTACTCCTAAGGAAGTCATTCCACTGATTTCGAAGAAATCTCAACCAGTGGAATGCTTCCGATCTACGTTCCTACAATTAGACCAAATAGAACTTTATTACTTCTTCTCATAAAGGTAATATACATACATCAATCTTCTCTGCCTATCTTTTCTCTCCCTCTCTATGTCTCTTTAACTACAACAGACTAACTATATAGACTCTCATATCGGCAGTTACACAAGATGGAAGGTGAACCACCCTACAACCACCTCTGCCATTCGGTTACATTTAAATTAGTTATAATCTCTAATGACACGTATGCAGACTCAGTTTATACCGCTACTCAGCCAAGTATGATTCAATATGGCGCCAAGGCCTTACAAACATGAAAAGACAAATTTGGACAGAACAAAAAATGCATGGAATCCTCCTGATTCTTAGGTCTCGAGGTGCTCCTGCACCATACAACCAACTAACAAAGATTTCCAAGTCCCTTGGAAATGTACCTGCAAAATAGTTTTTGTCTCCATCTCTATTTGTCCTGGTCTTTATCTTTCACTCTGTCTCTTCAGCTTCATGCTTTAAATCTTCAAATCAATGGAATAGTGACCAACCAACCAACAATGGCAAACTACCATCAACATTTCAGAGTATCTTCAGGGTCCTTCTACTTCTAGTAGTGGAGTACTCTCAGACTGATCAAAACTTCAATGACTACAACACAATGCTCAATCAGATGTCCATCCTACACGCTACTACAAACCCATTCCCCTCATCCAACAATAGATCCTAGAGATGCACTACCACTCTCTCTCATAGTGGCCTCACTCTACATCCTCTTCCAGCCAAATCTCTATTGGTGAATGGTCTTGACAGACCTCATCATTGTTTTCCCACATACTACAGGAATCTTTATTCCTTCTTGCAACTAGATGGCACGAGCATCTGCAACAGTCTAGCAACTACTGTTAGCCTTCAAAATACTTCTTATGATCATTGTTTTCATAATGGTCACCAATCAAACATTTTGTTTCAACTCTTCATCTGCCTTCTCAGTGACAGAAAGTGAATACACAACTGCCTAGACCTTTCGCTAGCTCTAATACCAATTTAAGGTAGAGCGCACAGTTGAAATGCTCCAAACAAGGTGAAATACCCATCAAAACCCACAGTTCAGATAGATTAATGTTTAATTGGCTTTCAAAATCCTCCTCAGGGTCCAAACAATACTGAACCACATACATTCTTCACTATCAGTGAGACTAAATACTGTCGGCACACTCAAAAACCCTTCCGCCGATCTCACATCTCTCTTCGACAGCTCAACATAATGCTTTGTCTTCGGCGAGACTACATACCATTGGCGAGCTTGAGAACTACTTCACCGATACATTCTGATCACTCTGATGACCCTTCAAACCACCACCATCAGTGTGACTTAGACCATCAGTGAGCACTTTGTTTATCCTCCTGAAATACCGATACACATTCTTGTATATGCTTTTCTTGACTTGCTATTGCCGGTGAGCAAAAGTATCCTTACCTGTTACAACTGGTCACCATTTGTATCCGACGAAAGATACATTCTCAACATACATTCATTTCACCATTATGGCTGGTCACCTTTTGTATCTGACAAAAGATACATTCACAATATACATCCTCAACATACATTTGTCATATGCATTCTCAAGATACATTCTTAACATGTTTTTGTGATATACATTTGCAATGTACATTCGGTGAAACAATACGAAACTTATGCCGATGACAACTCTACAACTTTGCAACTAAATAACTTACATAGAAATAACAAAATCTCAATAGAATAGAAAATGATCTACTCCTAAGGAAGTCATTCCATTGATTTTGAAGAAATCTCAACCAGTGGAATGCTTCCGATCTACATTCCTGCAATTAGACCAAACATAACTTTATTACTTCTTCTTAGAAAGGTAATATACATACATCAATCTTCTCTGCCTATCTTTTCTCTCCTCTCTGTGTCTCTTTAACTAACACACACCGACTATATAGACTCTCATATCGATAGTTACACAAGATGGAAGGCGAGCCGTCCTACAACCACCTCTGCCATTCGGTTACATTCAAATCAGTTATAATCTCTAATGACACATATGCAGACTCAGTTTATACCATTACTCATCCAACTATGATTCAATATGGTGCCAAGGCCTTACAAACGTGAAAAGACAACTTTGGACAGAACAAAAAATGCATGGAATCCTCCTGCTTCTTAGGTCTCGAGGTGCTCCTGCACCAGTTTTGTTTTGGGCTTTGAGAATCTAGATGCAGAGAAGGCGGAGTGGCTTTCAATGTGGGGCCAATGCCCAAAGTGGCTTGTTAGGGTAACCCATTAGAAGTTGTCAATCCAATGATAACTTAATAAGAAATTTAGAGGGTTGGGTAGTTTTCACACTAATCAAGATAATTGGATGCCTCACTCATGCCTGTGGTGCTCGTTTAGGCTAAGGCTGAGATGAGAAGGTTGTGGTTGGTAAAATCAAATTCCTTTTCCTCATGAAAGGAATGTTGATTCCGCATGTGTCACCCTATGGGGCTAGTGTCTTGTGAGAGGCTATCAGGGTAACCATAGATGGGGGCTGGCACCTAGCGAGAGACTGTCAGGGTAACCCATGGATGGGGGCCGACATCTAGCTAGAGACTGTCAGGGTAACCCATGCTAGGACCATGCGATGATACTCATCCCTACTATAGTCTAGCATTCTCTAGTTGTGTTCTCCCCTTTGTTTTGTGAATGCCTCTAGAAGTGATGTTTGAGTTACTTGGGATGTCCTTATTGACTAGTGTTATTTTGGAGTCATGTGTAGTCCTTGCACCTGTTAGTTAACTATCTTTCTTGATTGTTTTCTTAGTGGGACCTTATTGTTATCTCCTAGTACAGGTGGTGGACCTTAGGGTTCCACATGGTTAGGTGGTTGTGCTTTTATTCCATTGGTTTTCTGGCATCAAGGTTCATGTGTAAAGAAAATATATCTCACTTGATTCCAGTTTTGCACCTGTATGTGAAGACAGATAATTGTACTATTTGTATCTAGACCTATGTATCAGTGGAAATCATTATGTAATTTGATGTATTCAGAAAGAAAGATCTTTTGTATCATAGAAATTATGTAATTAGTCTTGTAAGATAAACTATTCTGCACTTGTAATCTTGGTTGCAAAAATGTTGATATATTCATATGATGTTGTAACCTAAAATGTTAGTTTGATTCATTTGATCAATCAAATCATGTATGTTGTTGATTATTGTTAAGTTACAATAATGCAGCTATGTAATCCCTAGAGATGAGAGGCAAACTATAGTTGCAGCGGTGGTGGAGATGAGAGCACTCATTTTTTGGTTGTAATTTTATACCCAAAAAATTATAAATAAAATGAAAATAGGAATGAATTATTAAAAAAATAGGAGTTAATTAAAAATAGAATTGACATTACTAAATTGCATTTAAAGAATTAAATCAATATCTAAAAACTACAATCACAATGTTAGTGGTTTGAAAAAACTAATAATAAATTGCATTTAAAGAATTAAATCAATATCTAAAAACTGTAATTAAAAATGTGGCCAATGCATGAACTGCCATTACACTGAATTAATTTTAAAATCTCATGCATAACCATCACCACCACTTATTCATGTTATTTTTAGTGTGGCGTATGGTTATATGAAGTGCATTATATTTCTCTCCTTGCTCAATTTTGTAGAAGAAGATATAATTTGTTTTGGAGGCTCGACTCAATCCCTTGGCGCTCAGTTGCTTGCAAAAGAGGACACTCTGGTGAGTCATTCCTTTTTTTTCTTGGCTCAATTTGTTTCCTTCTATTGCAATATAGATATAGAGAATATTTGAAGATAAATAATACCTTGATTTTCTTAAGTAAGTCATAGCCTGTCATACCAGGCATACAGTAATTTGTGATGATCGTATTTACTTTAACCTTAAGGCACTACATCAGAAAGAGATGAATAGAAACTCCCATCAGATCTTGTGTTGCAATAGTGACCTTTTCTATTCTAAGATTTGCAATTAAAATCCAAGTGACAGTCAAACGTAGAAACAAATTGGTGTTTCCTAAAAATTGCATACATCAATTTTTACTGATGAGTCATGTTCTTCATCTAGGCCGATGAACTCTAGAGCTTTTCTTCCACTTTCAACATTGGTTACTGTAAGAAAATAATTCCACAAAAAAAAATCAGACGCTAAAATCATCATCAAACTTTAATCCTCATTTAGAAAAATCCATTCTATAAATATAACATCCATTCTATAAATGATTTCTTGAGGGTATCAATTTTTTTCATTGTCCTGTCTCATCTTATGCCTTTCAACGCTAAAGATAAGTATCAAAGTTTGTTTGAAAGGAGGCTATGGTGTCATTAAAAAAAGTAGGAATTCAAGGATAGGGACTATTTTTCTCATAGGTCCACACGCCTTTACTTTGTCCACCAAGAATAGAACCAATTGTCATTGTGTTGGTGCCTAGACTAGATTTGATGTGCAATCCAATTTGGTTCAATTTTGTTCTAGGATGCCCTATAGGCGTGAGGAGGCAGAGCCCAATACAACCAAAAAATAGGAATTTTTTATACTTTAGCAGATCTAATAGAATAAAAAGGGAAATGTTTAAGTGTTACGTGGCTCATCAAATTCCTTCTTTGGAGCTTTTCCTTCATTGCCAATTGTTGTATAAACTTAATTGAGATGGAGCCTGTAGATGGATTGGCAAGGTCCCATTTACTATCAAAAAAATAAGAATTTAACAATATAAACATAAATGAAACCCCCAAAATATCTTCTCCCATTCACCCACAAAAGGGCTTCATACTCAATTTGACTTATGCCTTCGCTGGGAGTCTCTGACCTCTAAAAAACCCTGGTAGTAAATGGATGAGATTTCATAACAAATAGTTAGGTTCAAATGGGATCCTATTGAATAACATCTAAAAATAAAGAAGTCCAGATGCACTCCAATATTGATAGAAACTATATTGGTAAAAATAAATCAGTCTAGATGCACTCCAATTTGCCGTCGTATGGTTCCATAGTAGTGTTGCCCTTCAAAATTTCTGTTGAGTATCACATCTTCTTGCAGAATGGTGTTCACCTTGACTCACTTGCTCTATATTTTGTTTAGCTTCTCTTCTTACCTGGTCATATGCCTTAGTGTGGAGAGCTTCTGCAATATCTTTCAATATTAAATGCTTTCAATTGTACCATATTTGTATTGTTTTTTTTTATAGTAAAATAATAACAAGAGTATTTTAAAAACTTAGTATTCTTAAAAGGTTTCCTTGTAGATTCTAAGAAAGTCTGGTAGTTAGTATTTGCATAGGAAATTATAGGAATGGGTGGGTTGTCAAGTAACAATTATTTTTTTAAATAAAAAAATATAGAGAATAAATATGAATACTATTTGGATCAATATAGTAAAATAGAATGGTTAGATTATTATTCTTAATTTCAATTATATATATAGTAAGGAAAGATTAATAGTGGTAGGTTATTAAAATATAGATATTAGAATCTTTGGTTAAAAAGAAAAATTATTATAAGTTTAAATTCTTATAAGTTATAACGTTTAAAATCTGTATGTTTCCAAGAAGTGTCCTTTAACATCTTAGCTATCTTATTGTTTCGTAGAGTGAAAGCTTATTATATTCTTTGCTTATGCGTATCTTTAAATAAGTAAAATCAATGTGGTGGTTGTTTTGTTAATCCATTTAAACTTGCCAAGGGAGAACTAGGCTGGCATTGTGTTCAAATTGTGTGCATTGTTTATTTATAGATATTTTATTTTAATCATGTATTGTTTATTTAATTGACTTGTTAGGATTTTATATTAAATTAGTTAATAATATTTTGATGTGTAGAAAATGTGTAGATCATTTAAATTTATTTAATATTTAATTAGAGGGATTTATTCTACTACTCGTGTTGTTGAGCAAAAATATTATATAATTTAAAACATTATATAATATGAGTTTATAATAACTATTAGTTATCTAAATTTGACAGTTGACCATCTTATCAAAGACATTCTATTTCTTATATATGTACAGATGAAATTGTCAACGACCATCTATTTCTTCATAGTTATCGCTTATCAAAGACTAACTATTTATTCTTTAGATATAGATAAGGACAAAACATAAATTAACCAAATGTATTTTTAATTTATTTCTTTTTCTTTTAATATTTATTTCTTAAATGTTTAGACTTTAGATAAGATAAATTTAAAATTAAATATTTGTATATCCTTTTAAATCCCATAGTGGTTTGTTAAAATATAGAATTTATTTATTTTATCAAATCTATTACTTAGAATAAATATTTGCATATTCTTTTAAATCCCATATGGATGGTTAAAATATAGAATGTTATAGTTATGCCATGATAATTATAATGATATGTATATTCCTCCTTGAATACTTTTTGTGTGTGTTCTTTATCAATTATCAATCATGTATGTTTTTTTTTTCTCATATATGTAAATTATCAAGCATGTATATTTTTTCTCATATATGAAAGGTAATTAATAGTTCTAAATTAAATTAAATGTATATGAAAGGGTATTTAATAGTTCTATATAAATTGAAAGCATATTTAACAGATCTAAATTAAATGTTTTTCATTTTTTAATGGTATGTATCAAATAAACTCATTATACAAATAAATATATCTAATTAATTGTAATTATTAATAATATATCAAATTCAAAAAAAGTAGTCGCAAAAGCATTAAATTTAAAATGCAATTAATATGCAGCTAAATTCAAATGAAAAGATAGATGAAAAACTAAAATTTGACAATATTTTATCTATTGCTACAGATAGTGTTAAAGTATCCAATATAATTATAACAATATTTTTTTTGTTTCCTCCAAGCTACAACAAAGTGGGTCTACTAATACAGGTAAATACTACTATTAATTTTTTTTCACTTTTATATAAATATTCATACACATGAACAAACTAATAGACTTTTGGAAGGAAATATTTATTTAGAATACAAGCTTTAAGAATATTTATCCTCTCAGTAGCAATAAATCATCTTGCGACAAAATGCGAAAAAAAGTAGGCAGTCAGCAACAAAGCATCGTTATTAAGAATGCCAAAAATGAAATTAGGGTAGAGCACCCATGCAACCTTACACAGGGGAAGGAGAAGGTTTTCTGTGGGGGTGGGGCTCCCCCTCCGCATCATCAGGAAGAACAAGGCTGGCAAACTGTGAAGAGTAGGCCGCCACAGAGGGGAGCTAGGGCAGAGGTAACATCAAGAGTAACAGATCAAGCCAGGATGACAAGAATGTGGGCTTTCCCAATTACCTCAGAAACCCCAACATTTGCAATTGGAGCAAATCGCACCACTCTAGGCTAGGAAAGAAGTCGCAGTGGTCGACAACCCCCTACTGTCTCCTACCCTTCCTATCTAGGACAAGGATATGCAGAGGGTTTTTCAAAACCGGCCCCCAGGATCTTTCATGTGAAGGAAAATTCCCATATAGGTAGCATGTCAAATTTCAAGGCACCCCACCAATGCCAAATCCCTAAAAACCCTAAATTCAATAATTCAGCATCTAACACTCTTTGGATGGGCAAAGACTAGGTAAAATCTGAGAACAAGCAAACCCTAGAACCCCTTGGTCGAGGCCACAAATGAGTTCAATGTATCATCAAAAATCAGAGGCCATGAAAAAGAAAGTATCAATAGATATTAGAAACATCTACACAGATGGTCTGGGGACTCATTGTAGAACCCACGGTTTCTATATCCAATGGTGTGGGATAGGGCAGCCTGCGAAGGAAATTGTGGAGTGGGTCCAAACCCTCTACAAAGACCAGGTAAGTATCACTATCACTTCTGAAGATTTCATATTCACTGTCTGCAAAATTACAAACCTAAAAAAGAAAATCTTAAATAGCAGAAGCTTGTTTTACAAAGGGCATAATTTCGAGTACCTAGATTGGCTACCTAATTTCGACCCCAGTAAACTGAAACTTAAAGTAGCTAGGTGGGTCAAGTTGCCAAATCTCCTGGTCAAACTTATGCATAGTAAAATCTTAAGGGAGATAGGGAATCACCTGGGAGAGTTCATGGGAATAGAAAAGGATTTCTTATCCAATTCTGATGTTTTCTTGTTAGTAAAATTGGATATAGGTATGGAAACCCTCGAACCTCTTGAAATTAAAACTAACTGGGCCAATTACTGTATTAAGCCAGTATTTCATAAGGATCCTCCCCGTAGGAATTGTATTAATAGTATACCAAAAACTCATACTAATAAGAATCCCAAACCTCAATCAGCGGAGGTAAACATAAGATTCAATGAAAATAAAGGCAAATTTATAGTGGATTACCAAAGGACTAGCCCTCCTTCCCTCAAACAACACCATAGTGGTAGAAGAGAGTTAACCGAACAAAATTAGAACCCGAGTATGGTAACAGCTCAGCCTAGAAAATGTCCCAAACCCTCTCAAAATTCCAAAAGGAATACACAGAGGTAGAGTCAGAAACTTACTATACAGAATATGAACCTTACATAGGGAATATCAGATAAAGGAACACCGGTAGCAGCTGAGACTACAAAGAAAAGTTATGAACCCCAGATAGGCAAGGTCAGGATGGACCTTGAGGAGGGGAAAGTTCCCGTAGAAGAGATTAATAATAATAACCCCCAAGTAGGGGGAGGAAGTACAGATCTAGAGGTTTCATAAACACCAGAATGGGTCCCAAACACTTATGAAATAGAGGAAAAACATAAAGAGAATGGGAATCATAAGAAACCCATAAATAAGGTCAGTCATAGGGACCTAGAGGAGATCTGTAATGAGATCCTAGACAAGGCAATAGAGGAAGTAGTAATTGAAGAGGCAAACAAAGAAAAGGAAAAACTTAGCACCAAGATCATGGAATTGGAAGAACTGGAGTCAAGACAGGAGAATGGTAAAGAGGTCCCAAAAGAGTAGGGAGACAGAGAGGTGGAGGAAGCAGACCCACGGCTGGGAATCACCATAACTAATTTCAGTAAAGAAACCCAAGACTGTGCCAAAAGTAAAAAAAAAGGGCAGAAAATCACTACTGGTACTAAGAGAGAAAGCATGGGAGGCAATAGATCAGACTAAGATCACCACACTATTTAATCCAAGGGGAAGGGCCTTCCCATGGCACCATGAGAGTATATACTTGGAATGTTAGGGGTCTCAACGCCCCTAACAAACAGTGAATCATAAAACGTTGTATAACCAACACAAAACCAGACATACTAATGATCCAAGAAACCAAACTAAATAAAGATGAGATAGACACTCTTAATAAGAAGCTAGGAATATGGGAACTAGTAGGAGTACCAGCAGAGGGTGCCTCAGGAGGTCTTGGGGTAATATGGGATCCTAGAATGGTTTCATTTTCAGTAATAAGTTGTAAAAAGAACTGGATGGTGGGGATCATCAAAGGCATTAGAAGCAATCTACACTTCTTTCTTATTAACATTTATCACCCTTCCCAGAACCAAGACAAGAGATTAGTCTGGACAAAAATAGATCAATTCTTGGGAACTTTACAAGATCAGGTTTGCATTCTGGGCAGAGATTTCAATGCGATCTTAGACCCCAAAGAAAAGTCAGGAGGATCTGTCAGGTTGTCCACAACAACAATTGACTTTAAGGACTGGGTTCACAAGAACAATTTAATGGAAATCAAAACTGTACAAGAAGGTTTTATGTGGAACAACAGAAGGAAGGGCTTTAGCAACATTGCAGAAAAATTGGATAGATTCCTAGTCAGGGGCAATTGGGCTCAACTCTCTTCTATCCTGACGGCTAAGATCTTACCATAATCGAGCTCCGATCACTACCCAATCCAGTTAAGTATATCAAAAGATTGCCAACCTAAATGGTGCCCCTTCAAATTTGAACAAATGTGGGTCAAAGATAATAACCTTTTAACCCTAATTGAACTAGCAATCTCTCTTATACAACCAAACAAAGCTCCAGGAACAGATGGCTTCCCAGCCTTCTTCTTTCAGAAATGCTGGCACTTCTTAGGAGATGAAATAGTCGATGCTTTAGAAGGGGTAAGAAACTTGGGTAGCCTTCTAAAAGAAGTAAATAATACTTTTCTCTCTCTCATACCAAAAAAAGAGAAGCCAAAAAATCTAGGGGATCTGCGGCCTATTTCTCTTTGTAATACTATATGTAGGCTTTACTGATATCTAATTTAATTAGCATACTAGGCTTTTTGTTTTGCTGTAAGGTATGAATGGCTTCTTGGGCTATAATAATTCCATCAAATATGGATCTTCCTAGGACAAACCCTATTTACTCTTCACTTATGATGTCTGGTAGAACTGTTTGAATCCTGTTAGCCAAGGTTTTAGTGAGGATCCTACGACAAGGTTGACTGGTGTTTCCTTTACAAAATGTTAGAAGCTTTTGGATTTTGTAAACAATGGATAAACCTCATTTATGCATGCATTTCTAACTCCAAGTTTTCAGTTTTAGTCAATGGGACCCCTAAAGGTTTTTTTAGTATATCAAGAGGATTGAGACAAGGGAACCCTATCTCCCCTTTTCTCTTTATTATAATGGCAAAAGTTCTAGGGAGGATGATCACCAAGGCAAGAGTAGAAGGTAAGATTCAAGGAATCAAAATCACTTCGGGTGTAGATCCTACAACTCATCAATAGTTTGTTGATGATACTATGTTCTTTGGTATGGGATCCATCAAAGAAGCTAAGGTGTTCAAAGAAATCTTGGACTCTTACTATATGGCCTCTAGACAAGAGGCTAATGTTGATAAATCAGCAATTTATTTTTTCAATACAGAGCCAGAAACTGAAAGGGAAATCTGCAGAATTCTATCTTTTAAAAGAGGGGAGATGCCCTGTAAATATTTAGGTATACCTTTGGGTATAAGCAACATGACTAATGATCTCTGGGACCATATCACTTCCAAGATCAGGAATAGAGAAAAATCTTGGAAAGGCAAGTGGCTCTCCTCAGTAGGCAAAGTGACAATGTTACAATCAGTTCTCTCAGCTATCCCAATATTCCAATTATCCTGTATGAATCTTCTAGTAGGTAAACGGGATGAAATCAACAAAATTCTAAGAACTTTCCTATGGCAAGGTTTAGAGGATAAAAATAAAATGGCACTTGTGTCTTGGGATAAGATTTGTAGACCAAAAGAGGAAGGTGGCCTGGGCTTAAAAAACTTCAGAGAATAGAGTAAGGCTTTAGGCGCTAAACTTGTATGGAAAATGTATCAACAACTCGATTCAAAGTGGGTTAAAATCCTTAGAAACAAATATCTTAGAGGGGAGGAACCGACATTCCTTTTTAGAATGGCTAACCCACCTAAAGGATCTCGCCTCTGGAATTTCATGATGGATTGCAGGAAGTTCATAATGGACAAACTGACTTGGAGTTTAGGAGACAGTAACCAAGCACTTTTTTGGGATGATTCGTGGGGGGGTATGAGGTGATAAGAAGCATGGATAACTTAGAGAATGCCAAAAGGATCCTAGAGTCCCATTTGGGGGAATATGTAAAAGACTATATAGATTTCCCCAATCATGAGGAGAATAAGGGGCGAAAATGGAAAACCCTGGATAATATGAACATTCCAGATAATGAGAAAAGAATACTACTGGATATCCTTAACAAAAGGAGGGTATCTCTCAAAGGAGACTTAGATAGATTAGTCTAGGATGGGGTTAAATCAGGAAATTATAAGACCAAGGATGGTTACAAAACTTTAATCAAACAGCAACTAAGACCAAAATCAGAGTTACCATTGAGACTGTGTTGGGATAAAAACTATCTCCCAAAGGCTGGGTTGTTTGCTTGGATGGCCCTACAAAAAAAAATCCTAACTGCAGATAGGTTCACCAAGATGGGATATGAGGGGCCTAGCAGATGTTCCCTTTGTGAAGAGGACCTAGAAACAGTAGACCATATTCTCCTCAACTGTTAATTCTCTAATAAATGTTGGAATTGGCTAAGTAATAAGATGGGATAGATTATTGCCATGCCTAATAACATTCTGAACCTTTTCCAATGTTGGCCTAAGACTCACAAACAAAGCATCTACCATATGCTATGGACATTTTCCCCTTCGATCATGGTTTGGGAGCTTTGGAAAGAAAGAAATAGAAGAGTCTTTAAAGATAGTAAAATGACTTTGGGTCAGCTAATTATTAAAATTGAGGCTGTTATTATAGAAATTGTCAATAGTAGGATTCTAAATAACTCCAAAAAAGAATCCACAATGACACACTAGGATGAAAAGATGCGGGGGAGATGGGCAGGACTAAAATTGCCCCCCTTTGTGGGACTAGGAAACCACAACACCACCAACAAGAGACAGGAATGTAAGTGGCAACCTCCTAAATAAGGGTGGTTCAAGCTAAATTTTGATGGGGCATCTAGGGGCAACCCGGGAGTTGTAGGAATAGGCTACATAATTCATGATTCTGATTCTAGAGAAATAGAAACCTTAGCCAAGCCCCTAGGTGAAGCAACTAATAACACAGCAGAATTAACCACCTTGATTGAAGGTTTGAGAATCTGCAAAGACTTGAAAATTGAAAAATTAGAGGTCGAAGGAGACTCTGTGATCATCATTAATGGCCTACAGAAAGGGAATATGCCTAATTGGAGATTAAATTCCCTGCTGGCTAATGCCCTTGACATCATTGCTTCTTTCAGAAGATGCACATTCAATCATACCTAAAGGGAGGGTAATAGTAAAGCAGATTCCCTTGCCAACAAAGGGGCTGATGGCTTCTGCCTTTCTACTAAAGCTAACACTGATGGAGTATTATTAAAATCAAATTGAAACATTGAGGAAAGTTGTCCCAAGGCCAAAATATGCTATTGTATTACTTTCAAGGTTATTGTAAACATATATCTCCAACATACACTTATGGTTCCCATCCATTGTGTATAATCTCCAAATCTCTAATTAGGCGGGGTCTTGTATTTTATTCTCGTGTATATTTTCTTTGTATATTGCCATTTGTATGTTATCTTGTATAAGCATTCATACAAAGAATCTTATACAAACCCTCTCTTACCTTTTACCCCTAGTGATGATTTTATTCCCTTGTATATCAGGTATGTATATTATTAACATACAAGCACCCCGAACATACAAAGACCTTTCAGTATTTAACTATCTTTTCACATCTGGTGTGTATGTCCTATTTGCACCTTTTTATCTAGTATATCAGCCTGTATATCGAATGTTATTTATACAAGCCCGATATGCAAACAGTGGAGCCCACATCACTATTCTGATTATATCTTCTGAAATGCAACAATACTTGTATCCAACTTTTAGATACAAATCTGAATACATACAAACCCATTTGTATCATCTCTTCGGACATATCATTCTTTTAAACCACAGTTTTCTTACTTCTCGGCTCCACGATATGCATATAGCTTTGTATATCGTGTATGTCTTATACAAATGTATATGTATATCTATTTGTGGTGGGGCCCATATACTCATCTTTGGTCCTTGCATATTCTATCGTTGCATTTTCATGCACTTGTATTTTTGTAGAAGCGGGCATGGTTATTATCAGCAGGACTTTCTTCATCATTGTGGGAACAACCTTCTTCCCTGATCTTCTAAGTGTTACCGATATGGCTATCTATGAGAGTCTCGTCGATGTATGTGACTACCACTGTCATCGGGGTAATCTTTGTTATCGGGATAATAGATTTATGGATGCCTGATCGTAGTCGTCTCCCTGATAGCCTTTTTTTTAATCTTAGATCAGAAAGACCTTCATAATATGTCACCAACATCGTCGTCAGATTTGCGTCAGCCAGACTCATAAACCTTGTTCTGATTCACTTGTTCTCACTGATGGTTCTTACACCTATATCGGCGTAAGCTTTACTGAAGCACTTTCCCCTAGTCGGTGAGACGTTAGAATTTCAGAGACTTCATTTTTCTTTTCGATCCATATTTCCTGCTGATGACTGCTAATTCATCTTCTGGTGTGAATGGTGACATGGACTCATCATGCCCTTTTTTCCTAATGAATATTAACAAGAGCCTCCATTGTGCATATAAATAAGAGCCTCCATTGTGCATATAAACAAGAGCCTCATTTGTCATTTATACAAGTCTGATATGCAATCGGTGGAGCCCACCTTTTCGGCTCCGCGATTTGCATATAGCTTTGTATATCATCTTATATTTTATCCAATGGTGATGGGACCCTTATAGGTTTCTTTGGTGTTGTGTATATGCATTTGTCTTTGTATCATGTATACATACATCACAATATACAATCTCCAACTTCATTCTGACTAGGTCTGGACTTGTATGTCTCTGTTTGTATCACCTTTTTTACATTTTTATACAATCGTGGACTTTAATGGACTTGTGAAATGAATTGGAATTATCTTTGGATCCTCCATTGTATGTATCTTATTGTTTTACTTTTTGCTTATCATATACAATCATCTCCAACATTCATTCATGGTCCCCACCTAATCTTATTTCCATATTGGCTTGTATATCATTATTTATACAACCCTGATAGGTTTTCGGTGGAGCCCACTTCACTTTTCCGTTTGTATCTTCTGAAATACATAATTGTATCTGATGAATACATACAAACTCCTTTTCTTCACCTCTTCAGACTTATCTTCCTTGAGTTCCCTTTGTATGTATGAAATGCATAACCACATATACAATGCACGTAACATACAACAATTTAACCTCATTTCATTCATCACCAACTTTCATTCATGGTCCCCACCCGTTATTCATATCTCCAACTTAGTCAAGTATTGTATAATATTCGCTGGTATATTTCTTATGGACATGGCCATTTGTATGTTATCTTGTATAAGCACACATACAAATCTTCTTATACAAACCTTCTCTTGTATATTTTCTTTGTATGTTGCCGTTGGTATAAGCGCACATACAAAGCATCTTATACAAACTTCTTTACATATGGTCATTTGTATGTTATCTTGTATAAGCACACATACAAAGCATGTTAATACTTTTTATTCCTTTGTATATCAGGTATGTATATTATAAACATACAAGCACCCCGAACATACAAAGACTTTTCAGAATTTAACTTTCTTTATGAATCCAGTTTGTATCTCTTATTTGCATATCAGCTTGTATATCGTTATTTATACAAGCCCGATAGGCATTCGGTGGAGCCCACTTCACTTTTCCATTTGTATCCTCTGAAATACATAATTATATCTATTGAATACATACAAACTCCTTCGCATCACCTCTTCAGTCTTATCTTCCTTGAGTTCCGCTTTGTATGTATGAAATGAATAACGACATATACAATGCATGTAACATACAACAATTAAAACTCATTTCAATTGTCACCAACTTACATTCATGGTCCCCACCCATTATTTATATCTCCAACTTAGTCAGGTATTGTATAATATTCTCTGGTATATTTCTTATGGACACTGTTGTTTGTATGTTATCTTGTATAAGCGCACATGCAAATCTTCTTATACAAACTTTCTCTTGTATATTTTCTTTGTATGTTGCCATTTGTATATGCGCACATACAAAGCATCTTATACAAACTTCTTTGTATACGCACATACAAAGCATCTTGTACAAATCATGTTAATGCCTTTTATTCCTTTGTATATTGGGTATGTATATTATAAACATACAAGCACCCCAAACATACAAAGGCTTTTCAGGATTTAACTTTCTTTTCGAATCCGGTTTGTATCTCTTATTTGCATATCAGCTTGTATATCATTACTTATACAAGCCCAGTAGGTATTTGGTGGAGCCCACTTCACTTTTCTGAGTGTATCTTCCAATTTGCATCTCCTCTACGGACTTATTTTATAAACCTCAGTTTACTTATTTTTTGGCTCCGAGATGGATACAAAGTGCAATGCATCTAGTCATGATGCATCATTTTAACCAAATTTCAACCTTTCTTGAGTTCCGCCTTGTATGTATGAAATGTATAACCTCACATATACCGCACGAATCATACAACAAAAAAACCTCATTTCATAATCGTTTGGTTCTGTGACATGCATTTAGCTTTGTACATCGCCTTGTATGTTTCCTCTGCCAAACTCAAATTCATCTGTTAGACTTGACCAACTATTTATTTAAACCCTTAACTCTACCGGGTCCGGTTCTATGAAGAGTCTTAAGGTCTGGATCTCCATGCATATCGGTGTAAGCCTCGCTGAAGCATATTTCTTCAATCAGGTAGACTTTCGAGTATCGAAAACTCCTTGTTTTTTTCTTTCTGAGGATAATCTCCTGCCGATGACTGCTAGTTCCCTTCATTCCATTGGATGCTTCGGTCAGAGTCCTACCGATCTCCACCCTCGGCATGACTTATACTGTCGGGAGGGCTTGTAGAGTTTTTGCCGACAGTGTTTTCCTATGTCGAACTAATTGATATGATTTAATAGGCAACAACATTTTCTATGATGGGTTAGAATTTAGTTAGAATGGGATATCTTGGTTTATCAACATTATCAAGTGAAATGGTTAATCACTTACTTGTGCCCATAGGTAGATATATATAATACAGTTTATATATCTAGTTGCTAGCATTTGCAGTGGATCAGCCAACCAAAATGGGATGTCCCACATAATCTGGATTTTAGTTAACATTAAAACAAGTATGTTTGATTAATTTTGATAAGCTTGGCAACATCAAGTATTTTTTCTTTCTTCTCAGGCAAAGATTTTAAAGAACTAATAGATGTTAGCAGGAGAATAAATTTTATGATTTTTGTATAGCTAACATGCGAAAAGAAGTGGTAGTTTTCATGTGGTTTCAAGTTAGACAGGTATACTGGTAGGAGCAAGATAGAAGAAGCCCTTTTAATGTTATAAGCCATGGAGGTCATCCCAGGAGTCAAAGAACCAAAAGACATACAGCAAGAAGATTTCAAAAGAAATGCCTTGGATAAGGGCAATGTCTATATTTGTATCTCAACAATTGTATAAGAAAATATGTTTCCTTGTTGGGCTTGTCCCCGTATAAATAAATAGTATGTACTGGGCTGCTAAAGTCTCAGGCTAGACCGGAGGTTTTCTTCGCTCTGTTCTTTCCTACCAGTGCCCACACTAAACAGAGCTATATTTTATAACTGATTTTATATATTAATGGCCTTAGCCTTTTACCAATAAAAAATATATATTTATCCTCTCTAAACTTCAAGATTTAATTATTTATTTATTTTAAAAGGTAGGGATAAAAGTTTTTAATTAATGTTTTTACTTAAGTTAGTATACAATTTTAAATGGCCATAGAGAGATGGATTAGAATATAGAGTTTATTTTAATTAATCAGTTAAGTTTAAATTTTAATTATTTACTTATTTAAATTATTAATGGTTAGACATTTAGTAAGACAAACATCTTGTTAGGAAAAAGTCACCTATGGACAAATATTCTTGAATGAAACTTGTTAAACCTTTAGTAAATTAAAAAAAGGAGTTAGGATGAAAATTAGAAAAGATTAATTAATAGGCTTAACCAAATGTTTAAAGATTTTGAAACTTGACAAGTAAAATTGGGTTAATGTTGTAAAATTGTTGAAGATGTGTACAAGATATTTTATGGTATTGATATTATAGTGCACAATAATGATTTAACTTCCTTCCTACTGATATCAATACTTAGTCTAATAAATGTTAAGAATACTGAACATGACAATTATGTTTTAAGGACATGATATTTCCACAGTCCATCTGAATAATATCAAAATGTTTCTGGAAAAAACTGTGTAGATCTTTTTTGCATCGATGATTCAGATCACACTCTGTGATCCATGATCAAGAAGAGGATAAAAAATGTTTATTCCATTAAAAATATATTAGGGTTAATATTTTTGAAGTGAACACAATTTTAAGATTGAAAATTGCTTAAAACTTATACTTTTTCTTATAATTTGGACTCATTTGATAAATATTTTTGTAATTTTTGTAATTTTTTATTTTGGATTGTATAGAATAATGGTTCCACCAAGGATAAATTTTGAATCTAAGGAACAAGAAAGAGAATATAAAAGAGCATAGAAAAGAAAATATCAAAGGGAATATCGAAGACGACAAAGAGAAGAAATGACAGATGTAGAAAGAGAAGCACAAAGAACACACAAAAATGAGTTGCGTAGGGAGAGATATCATAAACTTAGGGATGAATTAGCAATTGAACAATTGGAAGAAAAGAATCAACAACAATATAATATGGCAATAAGAAGTCATACAAAAACATCTGAACAAGTAAGTAACTCTGAAAGAGAAGAAAGACAAGACCGTAATCGTCAAACAACTAAAAGGTATTATCCTTGACCAAATGTAGGAGATGAAAATTCTATAGAGTATGTACTTGAAACTCCAAATAATGCACCTCAACATGAAATGAACATCACTGTTGGAAACAATAGAGAAAATACACTCAACCCCAATGAAATGCTTCGCACAAATTTTAATACTCTCTAGATGCATTATCGACATGCCCTAGATAGCTTTGTTTCACCAAACATGTGTTATATTTTTCAAGAATGTTACCTTGGAATAAAGGTTTCTCGCACACCTCAAGGTCCCATATGTAATATATGTCGACAAGAGAAAGGCAATAATCAATTTTCAGCATCAAATAATATGGATCTAGGACCACAACCAAAAGAACTTGCAAACTTGACACAAGTGGAGGAAATGTTGATAGCATTAGTCAACCCAATCATACAAGTGACACATACAATTGGAGGTCAATACAAATACAAAGGACACACAATCAATTTTCCACAAGAAGTAAAAGATATTTCAAAGGTTTTACCACATCATATAAAAGAATTGCTAATTATTATTGTTCGTAGGAGGGATCAACAAGGTGTGAATTACAACTTTATAGTCAATAGAGAGTGAGTGTATAAGGTGCTCAAATACAAAATTGAACATGACAAGTTCTATTCTGATGTTCAGATAGATGAAGCTGCTTTTAGTGAACTTCCATCAAACTCTAATGAAAATATCTTCAACAAGCTAAACTCAGTGGACATGGAGTTTGATTTAGATAAAAATAAAAGTGTATTTGTAGGTCCATTGATGGAGTTGGATGAAGGAAATATCATTGATCACACAACCTCAATGGCTTCTAGACCACCTAATGCTCAAAAAGAGATGGAATTAATCCATGCATGGGTAAATAACCTTGGTGTAGATCGAGGAACATTGATTGATTGGCTAGGAATTGCTGCATCTCCTATAAATGAGTACTCCACATTAGGCTTTCTTGATATGGCATTTCCAACTCTATTTCCTAATGGTAGATGTGATTGGCTAGAACCATGCATGAGATCAGTACATCTACATGAGTTTGTGAAACATCTATTTCGATATAGGACATCATAAGACATCGTGCACATAATTCATCTGCAGTGTTTGCAAAAAGAAGTCTTCAAGATATGCTGATCAAATTAACAAGTTGCGTGAACATATGGAAAATCTACCCCACTCCTGTCTAGTAGATTGCTTGATGCGGTTTGGAACAACATTAAGGGGTACAAGGTCATATTGGGTGAAATGCCATCTAGAGTTAACGGACATGCTTCAACAAATTGTTTCACCAACAATATTCTTCACTTTGAGTGTAGCAGACATGTATTAGCTAGATTTACATGCAATTATGCCTAGAATGCCACCAATAGATCCATGACAAGCCCAAAATTGGAGAAAACAAAATATTATTAATTAGCCTCATATAGTGGCACACTACATGCATCTACGACATACTATTTTTAGGAAACAGATACTAGAAAAAGGAATGAATGTAAAAGATTATTGGTCTAGATATGAATGGAAACACAGAGGTTCACCACATGTGCATGGATTTTTATGGATAGATGGAGTGCCAAATATGGATAATCTTGATTGGCGAAATGATCAGGACAGAAAAATGCAAAGAAATACTTCCATTTAATTATTCATGCATGGAATCCTAGAGAAGATCCACATCAACGAAACATATAGGTATGTTTCGTTCATGTGTTCTTAAAGTTTATAATTATATATAAACTTTACTTTTTACTATAACTAATAAATATTAATTTTTTTTGAATGATAGGTATTCCAAAATTTTATTCAACATCCATGTCTTCGAAATGCAAGGCATCTTACACAAGTAGATATGGAACATGACTATGAAGAGATTCTAAATTGTGTAGAATGTCATACAATGTGTAGAGAGTGTCCATGCCTACGTAAGAAAAGAGGATGAATAGTTTGCAGGTAAGATTTTAAATCATAGAATTTTTTTTATAGAATCAACAATATAAAATTTACTGCAATGAAATAAAATTATGTTATTATAAATTCTAGGTATAATGCTCCATGGCCATTGAACATCGGGGGATCAAAATTATACAAAGATTTGGAGATAGGTGAAAAAAGTTTTAAGAAGTTGTGTCCACTTAAGGTGGAAGTTTTGGAGTTAGAAAAAAATCCGAAATCGGGTTAACCAAAATGAGATCCTGCTTTTTATGAAATGCGATCCCATTTTGCTTCGGGGTCCCGAGCCAAAAGCGGGATCCCGTTTTTAAGAAATGGGATCCCGTTTTGAGTTCCATAAAAGGTTGATATTTTAACCTTTATGAAACGGGATCCCATTTTAAAACGTGATCCCATTATTTAAAATTTGAATTTTAAGCTCAGGTTTTGCTTTGTAACCCAGTTCGGGAAATACTTTGGGGACCCGAACCTGACCTCTAGACCTGGTTTGACCTGCAACTTGAAGGTCCTGTCAATGTCACAACAAAATAGTGACTTTGGGCATATATCTGAAAGTCTATTTTACAAAATATTTTGATGAAATTAAAACCCATTATAGATGAGACAGTGTAGATTCCAAATATGTAATTTTTTTTACAATTGGATTAATTTTTCTATTTTTTAATCAATTTCTAATGAAATAGGTCTATAAACTTGAATTATTAGGGTTTTTTAGTATTTTAATAACTTTTTATTAACATTTTTTTTGTAAAAAAAATTGTAGGAAAACGTACTTTAGACAATTCTTTTCAATTTGAAAAAAAAAATTCAAAAAATGTTAAGTTTAGGTCATCTTATGCGTGACGTACACGATGATTTTTTATAAGACCAAAAATGGCCAATAAAAAATTAATAAAAAAAAAATATTCAATAAAAAATTACAAAAAAATATGGAAAACGTGCTTCAGTGAGTTACAAATCTTTTCCCAAAAGGATTTTGAAAAATATGATTATTTAGGTCAAAATATGGATGATGTACACGTACATGGTATAGTAAAAAAAAGTGACTTTTAAATAGTGGTTTTTAGAAACGCCTATTCAAAATCAATTTCTATCATCTGGGTATTGAAAAAAATTATATATTTAGAAACTAGACTCTGAGTGCTACATTTCATATTTAGTGACTTTTTTTAAGATTCCACCTTTAAGTGCTTCAAATTTTTAGGTCAAATGTGACAAATTCTGAAAATCAAGGAAAACACTTCCACTTTTTGGCCAATAATTGGACAACTTCTTGCACACACCCTTGAACCTACAAGAAATGATGATAGGGTTAATACACACAATCGCTACATACTTCAATTGTGGGGAGAAAATATAGATTGGCAACCTATTCTTTCCAAACATTGTGTAATTAAGTATATTTCCAAGTATACAGCTAAGGCAGAAAAAAGTTTAGAAAGTTATCATCAAATGTTGATGCGACTTGCAAACATGGAAAACCCTGATGATTCAACCTCAAGAGCATATAGGAGAGTTCTTACTGAATTAGTTATAGAAAGAGACATTGGGGCACAAGAAACATGCCACACGCTATTAGAACTTCCATTAGTAGAGAGCAACAGAAATATTGTCAATCTAAATGTCTCACATGAGGTATTCAAACCTATAGCTAAAGATAATGAAGATAATTACGAAGAACATACACAATCTTTTATTGATGGATACAAAAGCAGGCCATTTTGCATGGAAGGTGTTTCACTTATAGATGCTGCTAGATCATGGATATATAATCCAAGAAGAGTTAGAGATAGCAAATGGGAAGCAAGGGAAATTGTAGCTTTTGTGAGAGTATTTCTGAGGTTTGTATCAATTCCTGAACGTGAATCAGATAAATGGGTTGATTTTTGTTGGTTTGAGCTCTTACTTTACAAACCATTTCATGATATAGAAAGAGATATTGGTATTCATAATGATCCAATAATATCAAATTGGGAGTCATTTAGTTATAATCCTTGGCATGTGGAACGAACAACTATCTCAGAAGATGTAGAAAATAGTAGTGATTCTAAAATTGAAGGTAATCAACATTTTCAAGGAAACACAACAGAACATGAGTGGGAAACCATTTCGAGGCTCCATCATAATCAGATTATGGAAGTGTCTGAAATAGATATGTTGGGAAAACGAGATGTTGATAGACAAACAACATGATCCAATGAATATCAAGGTGAAGAGTACACAAATAGGGAAATAAAGTTCATAGGCACCATGAAAGAAAATAGTTTTCTCATATGTGATGATATACCACAAAATATCAATTATGTAGCATTAGGTGACAAACAGAAAAAAGCACTTGATATAATTATGACACATTATCATGGATCTAAAAATACATTGTTGTTATTCATGATAATTCAAGGAACAACGGGAACAGGAAAATCATATTTAATTGGTGCTATCAATCAACCTCTCCAAAATGCAACATTCCCACAGCGTAGTCCACTGAACTATTATTTGCACTAACAGGAATAGCAGCATTCAATATTAGAGCTTCAATAATCCATTCAGTACTTCGGATCCCAATCATAAATTTTTCCCAATTAGAAGGAACAAGACTGACGACTTTCCCATTAGAGATGCGACACATAAAATACATTTTGATTGCTAAAATGAGCTTCATTGGATAGAATTTTCTTAAGAAAGTGGACTCTTGCCTCCACCAAGCATTCCTTGAAAATGGAAACATGAGTTTTGGAGGTATATCTTTGTTTTTTGTTCAAGATATGTATTTTATTTCTATTTTAAAACATAACTTCATTATAATAAAATTTAAACATTAATTCTACACACTAATGAAAGTCATTGTTTTTTAATATTTTCTAGATGTATCTATGATTCTAGTTGGAGATTTAGGAAAATTACCTCCTGTTAATGATAAACCACCATATGATAGTAACAGGTGTGGTAAACTATTATGGGAAGAATTCAAAACTGTTGTTACTCTAGATAAAATATTTAGGCAAGAAGGACAAAGCATTGAACAACAAAGGTTTTGTCAACTTCTCATTAATGTAAGAGATGCAAAGCCAAATATTGATGACTGGAAGTTGCTGATGACAAGAACTATTGTTGCAATCAATGCAACAACCAATAAGGAATTTGATAGAAATGTTCATTTATTTTCCACAAATGAAAATGTGCATAGCCATAACAAAAAAAAACTATTCTCATTGAAGTAGCCCGTTGTACAGAGAATTGCAACAAAAGTGGGTAGTGTCAATGAACCAGAAGTAGGTCAGAATGATGAACTTGATTTGGAGTTATTAATTGCTAAGGATGCAAGGGTCATGCTAACTTCTAATCTTTGGATAGAAGCAAGTCTTGTAAATGGATCTCTAGGGTATGTTCAAAAAATAATATATAAACCTAGAAGTGCACCACTAGAACCATCGACATATATTATGGTTGAGTTTGATAATTACTTGGGAATACCATTTGAATATCATTCTCCACATGTAGTTCCAATTACACCAATACAAAAGGGCCACATGATCCAAATACCATTAAGATTGGCATGGGCATTAACAATACACAAATCACAGGGTTTAACTCTTTCAAAAGTCACTATTGAGATTGGGCACAAAGAAAGAACAAGATTGACATTTGTGGCTATATCTCATGTAAAATCACTAGAAGGTCTCAGAATAATGCAACCATTTACATACAACCGTTATGAAAAGATGAAAAAGGGAAAACAACTTGCTAAGAGAAAAGTTGAAGAACAAAGGCTAAAATTGTTGGAAGATCAAGTTATATACAGCAGAGCAAAATATATGAATAGCAGAGCATACAAAGAACATCAGAGAAGAGTAGAACAAAGACTAGTAGGGCATGCACTATTTCTATATTCTATCAAGGTTATTACACATTTCAAAAAAAGAATGAACTATCTTGCATATTTGTATCACAATTTATACAGATGAATATATACATGGTGCTCTCTTTTTCTGGTCAATTTATGTTATAATGGTGTCTGAATATTTAATTTTGTGTTATAATGGTTTTCTAATTTTAATTATTAAATCATATTTAATTGATCATGTTCACAATATTTATGTTAATCTCATTAAAAAATCTCAAATTTGCATGCCTCATTCCTACTTTAATATCAAAGTTGAATGACTATTAAAACATTGTTTATTTCTAATGTTATGTTCTCTAAATCTAATGAAGCAAACCATGGAATAGTTTTACATTAAACTAACAAAAAACATGCAATTATGCACTTCACTAAACTAGACAATAAAATACTCTTAATTGTGCAATTATGCCTTAAAAAAATGCCACCGAATGATATCTTTATTTTTAATAACATCCATTTGGTTAACATTTAGTATCCTATATGTGGTTTTCTAAAATGAATGGCAATATATATATTTTGGTACAATAAAAATGAGTAAATAGATTATTTTTTTATGCAGGTGGGCAAGATGTCACATAATGTAGATACTTGGTTGTCCAACTATCATTGGTATCCTCCATGGAATGTCATCCTTCGCATAGAGGAATTGAGTGTTCATTATTGGTTGAGGGAGAAGATGGTTAAGAGAATTAATGCAAATGGGCCAAAAACCATTGGAAGAAAATTTCCAAATTATGCTAAGTACTTTAACTTCCTCTATGAATCCAAGGTGACAATGAGCTTGGATGTAAAATTTTATAATCTACAAATAGAGATTCGAGATTTTCGTGACTGGTTAGTTTCTCTATACCATGAGATTCGAGATCTCTACCTTTTTGGATGTATTTGGATGGTCAATATTAGGCCAACAGTGATCATCAATAAGCACACTCTTTCTAATGAGCTTGGTATGAAATTCATGAGATTCCTTAAGGGACAATCACGAATTAGTTTTCACATGGGCCCAGTTGAAGAGTGGTTGCTTGTTGTCTTAAAGTTCAAGTACTCCATCAAATTTGAGGTGCATCAGGTCATTCCATCATTCAGGTTGTTACATGCACACTATGGTATACCTAGCTTGTATGCTGTGAAGTCTAACGTGACTATCAAAGTTTGGTGTAGTGGAGAGTTGTTACCATTGCATAAATGGCTCACTATATGATGGAGTTTAAAAACTATTTTGTTATGGCGTAAAATATATATGAACTATTTTTGATAAATCTTTATAGACTATTTACACATTGTATCCAATTCAATCATGAAAGGTTTCATGTTAAATGTTGTTCAAATGGTGCTAATGGGTATGATAGCATTTTATGATTTGTATCACACACTCTTGTCATCAATTTTAGGAATTAAATATGTATTGAAACTCTTAAATAATTAGGCTAATTGTGATTAAGGTTTAAAATAATAACTTATATTAGATATTGTATTCTTAAATTTCTATTTTAAAAATTCTAGCCTATTTATATTGGAATTTATAAATAGAATTTATATTATAAAATTTTTAAAATAGGTGCATGCATAATTAATTTATATTAAATATATTCTAAGCTATTTTTAAATATATATATATATTTCTAACATAATTATAAATATTACAAAAGGGCCTAAAATCAAGTAAAATTTTTAATACAAGTTATCTACTCAAACTTGCATTTCACAAATATATTTTGCAATATCACAAATATAAAATAAATATAATATCACAAATATATCTATGAAAGGTTAGAAATATAAATATTCTAAGTAATAATATTTATTTAGAAGGTTAGAAATATAATATTATTGCATTATATAAATTATAGGGAACTTATATTTATACTATTATATTTATATTATTACATTTTAAAATATTGTTACAATCATGTCATCAATTAGGGGGTTAAAGTTTAAAATAAATAGGGTTAGGGTTTAACAGTTTAAATAATTAGGGTTAAGGTTTAAATATATTTAGGGTATAAAATAATTTGGATTAGGATTTAAAATAATTAGGGTTTATAATAATTCTATAAATATAAATATAATATTATTATATTTAATAGTGTAATAAGAAATTAATTTAAACTTTAATTATATAATATTAGGATTATGGTTTTTATCTAATTAGGGTTATTTTTATGTTCATAGAAATATATGCTAAATGTAATGTTAGCACAACTCAAGTCATAATTAAAGTCAGATTTAGATATAAAATTAGGGTTAGACATAGAATTATGATTACAATAATTCTAATTATATTCCTATCCCTCACTTTATTATTTTAACCCTAATACCAACCTTAACTCTAACCTTAACTCTAATTCTAACCCCAACCTGAATTCCAACTCAAACCCTAATTCCAACCTCAACCCTAATTCTAAGCTTAAACTTATATAATTCTAACCCTAATTCTTTCCCTAACTATAATATTAAGCCTAGCCTTAATTCCAACCCTAATCCAAACACTAATTCAAGTCGTAATTATAATTGTAACCATAACCCTCACCTGTATCATACACTAATGCTAACCCTAACCCTAATTTTAAATCTAACGCTTTGTACCTCTTAAAGATGCATATAATTAAGTATATCCTCATAACCTTAACCCTAAATAAATTGTATTCAACTTATATAATTTAGTTAAGTATAGGCATACCAATTAAATATGAAAGAATTTTTGAAAAATTATTTTAAATATTTTTAAAATTTAGATATACTTTTTTATATTTTTTAAGTATAATTTATTGATATAAATTATAAAAAAATATTTATAATTTATTGATAAATAATATGGATTAGGGTTTAAAATACTTATGGTTTATAATAACTCTATAAATATAAATTATATATCATTATATATAATAATGTAATATGAAATTAATAATACATTAAATATATTAATATAATTATATATTAAATTAATTAACGTTTGTTTATAATAATGTAATAATTATAATAATTTAATTAGGGTCAAATATTATTAATATTATTAGAATTAGTATTTAATTAATTATATTAAATATAATATTAATTTTATATTTAATTAATAATATATCTAATCCTAATTTTATTATATTAGGATAAAGTTTAGGGTTAGGTTTAGTGTTATGGTTATGATAATTCTTGTGCTCTGAATGCCACTAGCATATTTATATTAAATATAATATATATAAAGTATGCCGAGAGATATCCTTCTCGAAGCGCCTAATGTTAGGATTAGTGATTTAAAAAATAGGTGCCTCGAGAAGGATATCTCTCAGCATACTTTAGATATATTATATTAATAAAAATATGCTAGTAGTATTTACAATTGTCTAGATTATTAATGAAATTTACACCAGTGTAAATAGTGTAAATAATTTTTTTGTTTAATTTGTATGCCTTAGAGTTATTTGCAGTTTGTTCATAGTCATTTTAATTAAATGAAATTAACATAAGTCTTGGGAACTATTAGTTAAAATATTGTTACTCGTGGACTCTTATATCTTATGATCCTAAAAGTAACCATTACTACTGGTTGGAATATGATAGTTCTATATTGTTGAGGAAGATTTACTTTATGATTGTTAGATGATTGATCATGATTGAATTAATGTTACATTCTTCAAGACCTATAATTAGTGCATTATGTCATATGTCGCAATTGTGGTGTTGTATTTGAATTATTGATGAAGGATCTTAGTTTGATCTATTAGGTGATGATGTGCATTTGAGAGTGAATGTGATGTGAGACCATAGTGTTTAGTGTGTCAAGTGTTTATGTCATTTGGGAAAGTTGATTTTAGAGGCCAAGAGGTGTAGTTGTGTGTATGGCTCTTGTGATTATATAATCTTGCTAATGGTTGAATATGTATTGGTTTGACTCCCCTTTGTTTATGGATTCCTGTGGTTATGATAACTATGCAAGATGGGTAATACCTTGCTCTGTGTAACGTGAAATGATGTATATTTTTGTGTTTTAAATGTATCATGATATGAAATGTGATAGTTCATGCTTGGGTTTTTTTTGGGGCTTTGAGAATCTAGCTGCAGAGAAGGGGGAGTGGCTTTCAATGTGGGGCTAGTGCCCAAAGTGGCTTGTTAGGGTAATGATGCAGAGCACACAAAGGAAGTGAACAACTTGTCACAAATTGTATCAGTGTGAGACCATCTTACGTCTCAGTGATCTATTCTCATCGGCCAAACAGACCCCATCGGCCACCTTACTATTTCTCTAGCCGATCTCTCAACTCTCCCCGACAGTCAACTCCACTTTGTCTTTGGAGACACTTTCTCTATTGGTGGTGTCTTCAAACCTCCTATCGATACCCCGATGGTGGTTATGTTCCCACTTACCTTAACCGTGGCAGTTATTCATGCCCTTGTCGGCAAGACTTCGATCATCGGCAACCACTTGTGAACACTGGCCGATGTGCCAATATACCAACTTGTATATGCTTGACTTGACTTGCTATTACTGGTGAGCCGAAGTATCTTTACCCTGATTTCACTGTTATGACCGGTCACCTTTTGTATCTAATGAAAGATACATTCTCAATATGCTTTCTCAAATACATTCACAATATACATTCTCAACATACATTTGTGATATGCATTTGCAATATACATTTGGTGAGACTTCCGTCATCAGCTGACTTCTTGTTTGTTCTCCCAATATGCCGATGTATGTTCTTCGGTGAGACTTCCTTCGTCCTTCGCCGATACACCTCTTATCGGCCCAACACTTTGATCGGTATAACTTCCACAAGTTTCCCCAAGGGTTTGTGTTACACCGATGGCAACTCTATAACTCTAAAACTCATAGACATCAAACCAGTATATAGAGACAAAACTTGATAGAATGGAAAGGCCTACAATCCTCTACAAACACAGACATCAATTTGGTCACTCCACCCACAATACTTAGCCTATCGTTTCAAAGACTAGTCACATAGAGATGCCTAGTCAACTCATGCCCAACCTCCTTGGATCCTTGGGTCTTTGACCAAAACCACAGAAAGCACAAAATTTACACTGTATTCCTCCATCACACTAAACATGAGAATCTTGATTTCAGTGGACAGAGGAGATACAGTCCATTTATTCACAGAACCCTAGTTTCTAGGTTTTTAGACCAGTCTTTGCAAAAGGAACGAGATCTCACAAACTACAACACTTTAAGACACCAGACTGCTATCAAATGGAAACTACTTAGTGCCTAAACATCTCCGATCAGTTTCAAACAATTAACTATCTGTACAGAATGATTGTTATGTAAATATTCTCAGAAAGAACAATGTTTCAACACACCAAGAATCCAAATCTTCATTCATGCATGCTTCTCTCTCATTACATCCTACTTCTTTGCCTATAGAGGCTTGAGATAGCAGTTTACATCCCTCCCAACTGTACAAACTAATTTTGAAAGTCAGTTAGCCATTGGGTTTCTCCTAACACAAGAAAACTACATGTTTTCATTGTGTGATTACATCAAACTTGACCAAAACATGGCCTACATAGGTCTAGTGACCAAATTGACATAAAAAACCTTATTACAAACATGATGGGGCTTAAAAAGCCTTATTGAAAACAAAAACAAAGCATAACTCCTGTACCATAAAGAAGGTGCTCCTGCACCATACTCCCCCTACAGGAAAAACTCAAGTCCCTTGAGTTGCCAACTGTTGAAGTGTCTTCCCATGCTTCAAAATGTTTGCCTCACTCATCCAGGTAGCCTCTAAATCAGGAAGATCCTGCCACTTGACCAAGTACTCCTTGTACACACCCTTCCTTGTCGTTTTGACAACCTTGGAATCTAAGATACATTCCAATTGTAAAGGCTTACTTGGAGGTAGATATCTGACCCAATCTTCATCTTCAATCATAACATCTGATCCATCTTCAACATTTGATGGAGGTCTAAATGGAAATAGGTCTAAAACATTAAATATGGGAGAAATACTAAGACCGGATGGCAGTTCTATTTCATAAGCATTTGGACCAAACTTATGCATTTGATGCAGAGGTAAGGTAAGAGTAGTTTGAATCTCACTCAAGGAACTAAACTTCCTTCTTAGAGGTTTGCAAAAGTGTTTGTGACCACAAAGCCTACACAAGGCTATTACTGAGATTTATCTAGCCTAGGACCACTATCCAATGTCCTTCTCATAGACTGCCCAACTCTCACCTTGAAGAGTTGCTATTCAATCTCTCCTTTGTACACAACCACCTTGGTTTGACTCACAATTTTCCTACCCATACCTCTACCAACATGGACAGCAACATATACTGACTTATGACATGCATGAAACTGACCCCAACCTCTCATTACACTCCTCCAACAACAGAGGACAGCAAGTTTCTGTATGACTATCTTTTGGACAGAGACAAGGAAGCTTCTATCATGTGCCTTTATGAACAAACTAGTGTGATTCCACTATTCATAATAACCTTCCCATGTATCTATTAAGGACAGCAACAACAAGATTTTCTTTGACAAAAAGGTTATAAACTATATTGGATTGTTCACAAAAAGACTGTCTTGTAGCATAGTAAAAGAGGAAACCCTTCTCTTGAAGCATAACAAAGACTTAACCCTTCAACACCCTTCCAGGACTTCAAATAACCATCAATGTTTAATGCCTACCCAACATTTAATGTGAGAAAACCACTAACTACTTATGTGCAGGTCCACACAGTGTTTAAAAAGGTAGAGGACAGCAAATAAGAGGATGACTATCCTATGACAGTTTTGAAGTTTCCATTGCTTCTTACCTCCTTTGAGAAGACTCCAAACTACCAAAAACTCCTCCAACAAAGATCATAACACCACATGCAACCAATATGATAGATCCCTACTATTTTGACACTCACCACAGTGCTGTACTGTCATAAAAAGTACGGCAGATTTGCTGTCTTTTAATGAAATAAGGCTAAAGATCAAGTAATCCTTGCAAACAAAAAGACAATTGACACCATATTAGTCATTCACTGACCTTCTATGACCTTCATTGGTTAGTGCAAGAACCAAACATAAAATTTGAAATGTTTTATCCTCTATCAGCCCTACAGGCCGTACTATACCACGTGCAAGACAACAAACTGTCTTTTTCTATCATCTGTTGGTGATTGCCCTCCAAGGATTGTCTAGTTTAAAAATGATGGACAAGAGGTGTATTAAGGAGTCTTATCTAGAGTGTAGAATTCTTATACAGACCTGTATCCCTCTTAAAACCAAAAAAAAAACTCCATCTTATCAACACTATGACTATTTCTTCTACATTTGCTGTCCCAAAATCTCTTCTCCACTAACTAGTCACTGTTTGACTAGATAGAGACATGCCAACCACTGAGAAAGAAGGAGAATAACTTATCTAATAACAAGAACATGCAAACTAATCTAAATTCCTCCATCTCCTCACAAGATGATTGTTCACCTTCAGAAGACAGAGGAACAAAACTCCATCTTGCCTCAGAACCCTAGGTAAAGAGGGTTTGATACAATATTTGCAAACAGGAAAAAATTGAACACCTCCAGCTGTTTCAAAACCTCAAATCACCTACAAATGGAAGCCTCAACACAGAACTAAAGCATTGAAAAAAATTCACTTCACAAGCAGCCCGTACTTGGTCGTACCAAGGCTATTTTAACAGCAAAAAATAGAAAAAACTCTTTTCCTTAAAAAACTCCTTCTTGCTTTCTTATTTTTAGCATGTTTTATCACAACTAAGATATATAGGAAGTTCTAAAAACTCTTCCTCTTCCCCTTGTCCGTACAACTACCTAGGAAGGTAGAAAATCAAATGTAAAAAGTAGTTTTAAATAAAACAAAAAGTTTCTAAAATAGAAAAACCTATAAAATAGGTCTTTCAAATCTTCTAGTGGACTAGTCAAATCAAGTAGACTAAGTCCTTATTACAACACATCAAAAATGGCTTCTAAGCCCTTAGATAAAACCAAAAATTAACAAGGTCATTAAAATATAATATTTGAAAAATAGTTGTAAATTGAAGCTCCTGCACCATACTCCCCCTGTGGGAAAAACTCAAGTCCCTTGAGTTGCCAATTGTTGAAATGTCATGCCATGCTTCAGAATATCTGCTTCAGTCATCCAGGTGGCCTCTGAGTCAGGGAGATCCTTCCATTTCACTAAGTAGTCCTTATAGACACCCCTCCGAGTCTTCTTGATAACTTTGGAATCTAGAATGCACTCCAACTGTAAAGGTTTGCTTGGAGGCAAATCCTTGATCCAATCAGCATCTTCAAGCACCACATCTGATCCACTTTCATCTGGCAATGGAGGTCTGAAAGGAAAAAGATCACAAACATTGAAAATAGGAGAGATACCCAGGCCATCTGGTAGTTCAATCTCATAGGCATTTGGACTGAATTTGTGCACTATCCTGCAAGGTCCAATCTTCTTCATTAGGAGTTTAGTTGGTTGACCCTTTGGCAACCTCTCTTTCCTCAGATATGCCATGACTAAGTCACCAACTTTGAACTGTACTTCTCTTTTCTTCAAATCTGCCTTTTCTTTGTACTTTGTGACTGATTTTTCTAGTTGCAACTTGACTTGATAATGAATTGTTTTCATGGAGGCAGCAAACTCTTCACCAAGTGCACTCCTTCTATCCCAACCTTGGAGATCCTTCAGCTCAAGTGGCCCTCTTGGATGAAAGCCATAAACTACTCAAAAGGACTTTTACCAGTGCTCCTATTCCTTGAATCATTGTAGGCATATTCAGCTTGACTGATAACCAAGTCCCATGCCAAACCATGCTGCTTTGTAAGGCACCTTAGAAGGTTTCCAAGAGACCTATTGACCACCTCAGTCTGACCATTAGTTTGTGGATGGTAGGCTGATGAAAAGGACAATTGTGTGCCCAACTTCTTCCACAAGGTCCTCCAGAAGTGACCTACAAACTTAGAATCTCTGTCAGTTACAATGGAAAATGGTAAACCATGCATCCTTACTACCTCTCTAAAAAATAGACCTGCAACATGAGATGCATCATTTGTGCATTTACATGGCACAAAATGAGCCATCTTGCTGAACCTATCAGCAATGACAAACACACTATCCACCCCTCTGGCTGTCCTGGGTAACCCAAGCACAAAATCCATGCTGATACTTTCCCAAAGTCTGTTGGGAATGGGCAGGGGCTAGTATAGACCTGCATTTGAAGACACACCTTTGGCTCTTTGACAGATTGCACAGCTAGCTACATATTTTCTCACATCTGATTGCACCTTTGGCCAAAAATAGAACCTTGTGACTTGTTCTAGTGTCTTGTCCAAGCCAAAATGTCCTCCTAAAGAACCATTATGCTTCTCCTTGATGATGTTGTCCTGCATAGAGCACTTAGGAACACATAGCAAATTGCCCTTAAACAAGAAGCCTTCCTGTAAAACAAAATCTGCATACTCTCCATGGAATGTGTTAGCCAAGTTCACACAAACATCATAAGCCTCTTTGAAATCAGAATCTTCTTTATACAGCTCTTTTAAACAGTCAATACCCATGCTTTCTAACTAAATTTCATGAACAAGAAGCAACCTCCTACTCAATGCATCAGCTACCTTATTAGAGACACCTCTTTTGTGCTTAATTGTGAAAGTATAAACTTGTAGCTATTCCATCCATTTAACATGTCTATGGTTCAATTTTTCTTGACTGTTAAGAAAGCTTAAAGCATGATTGTTAGTAAACACAATAAATTCCTTGGGCAGCAAATAATGTCACCACTTCTTAAGAGCTTGCACCATTGCATAGAGTTCTAAGTCATAGGTAGAATACCTTTGCTTGGCTTCATTCAACTTTTCTGAAAAGAATGCCACTGGATGTCCTTCTTGGCTAAGAACAGCACCAATAGCTTGCTGACTTGCATCACACTCAACAACAAATACCTTATCAAAATCAGGGAGTACTAAGGTAGGTAACTCAGCCACCTTTGTTTTCAACAACTCAAAACTATCATCAGCATCCTTTGTCCACTAGAATCTACATTTGACTCCACCCTTGATGGTGTTGAGGATGGGAGCACTAATGTGACTGAAACCTCTGATAAACTTCCTATAGAAAGTCGCCAATCCATGGAAACTTCTCACATCTCCCACTGTTTTTGGGGTAGGCCAACTGAGAATAGCCTCAACCTTAGAGGGATCCATCTTCAAACAGCCATTAGAAATGACAAATCCCAGGTATACAAGTTTAGTTTTCATGAACTCACATTTGTCTAAGTTGATCATCAACTTGTGCTCATGCAGTTTCTCCAACACCTGACCAACATGCTTCACATGGTCTTCCCTTATCCTGCTGAAGATTAGTATGTCATCAAGATAAACAATAACAAATTTACCAATGAATTCAACTAATACCTCATTCATCAGGTGCATAAATGTACTTGGTGCATTGCTAAGACCAAATGGCATAACAAGCCATTCATAAAGACCTTCATTAGTCTTGAAAGTAGTCTTCCATTCATCTCCCTATCTGATCTGGATTTGATGATATCCAAATTTCAAATCAATCTTTGAGTAATAGCATGATCCTCCCAGGTAATCCAAGAGATCTTCAATCCTCGGCATTGGGAATCTGTATCTTATGGTGATCTTGTTTATGGCCCTAGAATCTGTGCATAGCCTCCACTTTCTATCCTTCTTAGGAGCCAGTACACTAGGAACTGCACAGGGACTTAGACTCTTCCTAATTAGCCCTTTCTCCAGGAGATCTTGAATTTGCCTTGCCACCTCTTCATTTTGCTGTGGAGTCAGCTTGTATGCAGCCTTGTTAGGCAATGTAGCACCAGGTATTAAGTCAATTTGATGACTAATATCCCTCATGGGTGGTAAGGAGTTGGGAACTTCCTCTACCACAAGGTCTTGATACTTATCCAGAAGTTGCTGTACTTCCAATGGAATCTCCTTCTATTTTTGTTCTTGCTGATCTGATCCACTCTTGGGCTTCATGACCAAGGCATACCCCTAGTTGTCATTCTCCTTCAAGATATTTAGGAACTCATTTCCACTTACTAACATGACACTGCTGTTATTTTCCTTTCCCCTAGGCTGCTCCAACAAAGGATCCATTTTGAATGGCCTTCCATTCTTGGTGATGACATAAGTATTCTTCTCACCATCATGCTGAGCTTTAACATCATACTGCCAGGGACGACCAAGAAGCAGGTGACATGCATCCATAGGGATGATTTCACATAGTACTTTGTCCTTGTAGTCACCAATTGCAAATTCAACCCAAGCTTGTTCCTCCACCATGAAACTTTGGTTCTTGTTCAACCAAGAAATCTTGTGAGGACTGATATGAGGTAGCCTCTTCAACTTGCACTTCTCAACCATCTCAGTGGATACCACATTCTCAGTAGACCCTGAATCCACTATGATTTTGCAAAGTTTCCCATAGGCTAGACCTTGGGTTCTGAAAAGATTCTTTCTCTGAGGAGGCTCTTGCTTCAAAGGCATCTTCAGCATAGACCTTTTTATCATCATACTCTCTCCATCTAGAACAGGTGCAGCACTTCCCATCGATGGATTCACACTTTCACAGTCATCATCTTTCACCAACTGATTTCTCTTCCCACTGTCATGAGAGCTGCTGGCTTTCCCTGGACATTTGTTCATTGTATGGCCAACTTGGTTGCAGCCATAACATCTTCCAGTGAAGATTCCTGGTCCTCTACCACCTCCACCATTTTTGCCTCTACCATTATGATTTCTACCACCCCTGAAACCTCCTCTATGCTCTGTTGCTGATTGTGTTTCTTGCTGGCTATTATTTTTAGTTTTGTTGAACTGTCCACGGCTAAAATTGCCTCTCCCTCTTTGATTTCTGCCACCTCTACCTCTGGCACTTTGATCACCCTTCCTTCTCAGCTTTTCCTCGGCTTTGGAGGCTAACAGGAAACATTCATCCACTGTCTTTGGTAACACCAAACTTATCTCATCTTGCAGATTGTATTTCAGTCCATTCAGATACCTAGCCACCATCCCTTTTTCATCTTCATTATGATTGGCCCTCATACTGAGTCTATGAAATTCTTCTGTGTAGGCAGCCACATCCATATCTTTTTGCCTCAAATTTTGAAATCTTCTTATGATTTGAATCTCATAGTCAGGTGGCATAAACTTGCTTCTAAGCATAACCACCATTCTGCTCCATTTAGTGATGGGACTTTTCCCAATTTTCTCCCTCTCACTTTGCATATAGTTCCACCATACCAGTGTAGAACCTCTTAGCCTTGTCTTGGCAAATTTGACCTTTTTGCTGTCATTAAACTCCTTGTAATCAAAGAAGTTGCACATAGCCTCTATCCAGTCGGTGAGAACATCTCCATCCAACTTGCCATGGAAGGTAGGCACCTCCATCTTGGGATCACCACTGTCTCCATGAGCACCCTTAAGTGCATTTAAGAAGGCTTTCTGATCTGCAGACATATCCTACTCCTGAGGATCCTCTTCTGCCTCTATTTCTTCATTTGTGTCTGAAGAACTTCCCTCTTCTTTAGTCTTGCCTTTAGACTTCTTCTCTTCCTGCAATTTTGCTTCTTGTAGTCTTGCTTCGACCATCTCTTCCACCAACTTCTTGATGGCATCTTGACTCATTGTCTTGGGAGGCATTGTACTAGCCTCTGTTTCAATTTCCTCTTCTGACATACACTTTCTTCCAATCAGAATATTGGCTCTGATACCAATATGATGCAGAGGTAAGGTAAGAGTAGTTTGAATCTCACTCAAGGAACTAAACTTCCTTCTTAGAGGTTTGCAAAAGTGTTTGTGACCACAAAGCCTACACAAGGCTATTACTGAGATTTATCTAGCCTAGGATCACTATCCAATGTCCTTCTCATAGGCTACCCAACTCTCACCTTGAAGAGTTGCTATTCAATCTCTCCTTTGTACACAACCACCTTGGTTTGACTCACAATTTTCCTAACCATACCTCTACCAACATGGACAGCAACATATACTGACTTATGACATGCATGAAACTGACCCCAACCTCTCATTACACTCCTCCAATAGCAGAGGACAACAAGTTTCTGTATGACTGTCTTTTTGGACAGAGACAAGGAAGCTTCTATCATGTGCCTTTATGAACAAACTAGTGTGATTCCACTATTCATAATAACCTTCCCATGTATCTATTAAGGACAGCAACAACAAGAGTTTCTTTGACAAAAAGGTTATAAACTATATTGGACTGTTCACAAAAAGACTATCTTATAGCATAGTAAAAGAGGAAACCCTTCTCTTGAAGCATAACAAAGACTTAACCCTTCAACACCCTTCCAGGACTTCAAATGACCATCAATGTTTAATGCCTACCCAACATTTAATGTGAGAAAACCACTAACTACTTATGTGCAGGTCCACACAGTGTTTAAAAAGGTAGAGGACAGCAAATAAGAGGATGACTGTCCTATGACAGTTTTGAAGTTTCCATTGCTTCTTACCTCCTTTGAGAAGACTCCAAACTACCAAAAACTCCTCCAACAAAGATCATAACACCACATGCAACCAATATGATAGATCCCTACTTTTGACACTCACCACAGTGCTGTACTGTCATAAAAAGTACGACAGATTTGCTGTCTTTTAATGAAATAAGGCTAAAGATCAAGTAATCCTTGCAAACAAAAAGACAATTGACACCATATTAGTCATTCACTGACCTTCTATGACCTTCATTGGTTAGTGCAAGAACCAAACATAAAATTTGAAATGTTTTATCCTCTATCAGCCTTGCAGGCCGTACTATACTACGTGCAAGATAGCAAACTGTCTTTTTCTGTCATCTGTTGGTGATTGCCCTCCAAGGATTGTCTAGTTTAAAAATGATGGACAAGAGGTGTATTAAGGAGTCTTATCTAGAGTGTAGAACTCTTATACAGACCTGTATCCCTCTTAAAACAAAAAAAACAACTCCATCTTATCAACACTATGACTATTTCTTCTACATTTGCTGTCCCAAAATCTCTTCTCCACTAACTAGTCACTGTTTGACTAGATAGAGACATGCCAACCACTGAGAAAGAAGGAGAATAACTTATCTAATAACAAGAACATGCAAAATAATCTAAATTCCTCCATCTCCTCACAAGATGACTGTTCACCTTCAGAAGACAGAGGAACAAAACTCCATCTTGCCTCAGAACCCTAGGTAAAGAGGGTTTGATACAATATTTGCAAACAGGAAAAAATTGAACACCTCTAGTTGTTTCAAAACCTCAAATCACCTGCAAATGGAAGCCTCAACATAGAACTAAAGCATTGAAAAAAATTCACTTCACAAGCAGCCCGTACTTGGCCGTACCAAGGCTATTTTAACAGCAAAAAATAGAAAAAACACTCTTTTCCTTAAAAAACTCCTTGCTTTCTTATTTTTAGCATGTTTTATCACAACTGAGATATATAGGAAGTTCTAAAAACTCTTCCTCTTCCCCTTGTCCGTACAACTGCCTAGGAAGGCAGAAAATCAAATGTAAAAAGTAGTTTTAAATAAAACAAAAAGTTTCTAAAATAGAAAAACGTATAAAATAGGTCTTTCAAATCTTCTAGTGGACTAGTCAGATCAAGTAGACTAAGTCCTTATTACAACACATCAAAAATGGCTTCTAAGCCCTTAGATAAAACCAAAAATTAACAAGGTCATTAAAATATAATATTTGAAAAATAGTTGTAAATTGAAGCTCCTGCACCAGCATTACCTTGCATGGTCATATTTTATTCATTAGAAGCTTGGTTGGCTATCCTTTAGGCAGCCTTTCCTTCCTGAGATAGGCCATCACCAAATCTCTCACCTTGAATTGTACATCTCTTCTTTTGAGATCTGCCCTATCCTTGTATTTGGAGACTGTCTTTTCCAACTGGACTTTGACTTGATCATGAACTGCCTTCATGGTGGCAGCAAAATCTTCACTTAGAGCACTCCTCTTATCCGAACCTTGTAGGTTTTTGAATTCAAGTGGTCCTCTTGGATGGAAACCATAAACAATTTCAAATGGACTCTTCCCAGTGCTTCTATTCACTAAATCATTGTACGAATACTCAGCTTGATTGATCACCAAGTCCCATGCCAACCCATGCTGCTTGGTAAGGCATCTTAGAAGGTTTCTTAAGGACCTATTAACAACCTCAGTCTGACCATCAGTTTGGGGATGGTATGCTAATGAAAAAGACAATTGTGCTCCCAATTTTCTCCATAAGGTCCTCCAAAAATGACCAACAAACTTGGAGTCTATATCAGTGACAATTGAAAGGGGTAAACCCTGGATTCTAACCACTTCTCTAAAAAAGAGACCAGTAATGTGAGATGCATCATTTGTGCATTTGCATGGCACAAAATGAGCCATCTTACTAAATATGTCCATAATGACAAAAACACTATCCACACCCCTTGTTGTCTTAGGAAGACCAAGTACAAAATCCATGCTAATGCTCTCCCAAGGCCTGTTGGGAATCTAAAGGGGTTGGTACAAACCAGCATTAGAAGACATACCTTTGGCCTTTTGACACATGGTACAACTTGCAACATATCTCCTGACATCTGATTGTACTTTTGGCTAATAGTAGAATCTAGTGACTTGTTGCGAAGTCTTGTCTAACCCAAAATGTCCTCCTAAGGTTCCATTGTGCTTCTCTTTGATGATGTTATCCCTCATTGAAAATTTAGGAACACATAGCAAACTGCCTTTGAATAGGAGACCTTCTTGCAACACAAAATCTGAATATTCACCATGAAAAGTGTTAGCCAACCTAGCACAAACTTCATAAGTAGCCTTGAAATCTGCATCCTCCTTGTATAACTCCTTTAAACAATCTATCCCCATGCTTTCCATCTGTACTTCCTGTATGACCAACATCCTTCTACTTAAAGCATCAGCCACTTTGTTGGCAATACCCTTTTTATGCTTAATAGTGAAGGTATAGGCCTGCAATTGTTCCATCCACTTAACATGCCTATGATTCAACTTTTCCTGACTATTTAGGAAGTGAAGAACATGGTTATCAGTAAAAACAATGAATTCTTTGGGCAGAAAATAGTGTCTCCACTTTTTGAGAGCTTGCACCATTGCATAAAGCTCTAGATCATAGGTAGAATACCTTTGTTTAGCCTCATTCAACTTCTCTGAAAAAAAGGCCACTCGATGTCCATCTTGACTAAGAACAACACCTATTGCTTGCTAACTTGCATCACATTCCACTACAAAAACTTTGTCAAAATCTGTGAGTACTAATGTAGGTAATTTAGCCACTTTCTTCTTCAACAATTCAAAGCTATCATCTACTTGCTTTGTCCATTGAAATTTGCACTTTATTCCACCCTTGATGGTGTTGAGAATAGGAGCACTTATGTGACTAAATCCTCTAATGAACTTCCTATAAAAAGTTGCCAAGCCATGGAAGCTTCTAACATCTCCCACTATCCTAGGGGTAGGCCAAATGAGAATGGCCTCAACCTTTGTGGGGTCCATCTTCAAACAACCACTAGAAATCACAAAACCAAGATACACAAGTTCCATTTTCATGAAATCACACTTATCCAAGTTGATCATCAACTTACTCTCATGCAACTTCTTCATCACTTGTCCAAGATGCTTCACATGTTCTTCTTTTGTCCTGCTGAAAATAAGTATGTCATCAAGATAAACAATTACAAATTTGCCAATGAATTCAACACGTACCTCATTCATCAAACGCATGAATGTGCTTGGAGCATTACTAAGGCCGAATGGCATGAAAATCCACTCATATAGACCTTCATTTGTCTTGAAGGCAGTCTTCCATTCATCTCCCTGCCTAATTTTGATTTGATGATAACCAGATTTCAAATCAATCTTTGAATAATAACATGACCCACCAATATAGTCCAAAAGATCCTCAATCCTTGGCATAGGGAATCTATACCTTATTGTGATCTTATTTAAGGCCCTTGAATCCGTACATAGTCTCCACTTCCCATCTCTTTTTGGAGCAAGTACACTAGGGACTGCACATGGACTAAGACTCTTTCTAATCAATCCTTTCTCTAAGAGTTCTTGAATTTGTCTACTCGCCTCTTCATTTTGTTGTGGTGTCAATTTGTAGGCAGCCTTATTGGTCAATGTGGCACCTAGAATCAAGTCAATTTGATGACTTATATCTCTCATGGGTGGTAAGGAGGTAGGAGTATCCTCTACCACAAGATTTTGATACTTATCCAACAATTGTGGCACTTCTAGTGGAATCTCTTTCTGCTTTTTGTCTTGCTAACCTGATTCATCTGTAGGCTTCATTATCAAGGCATACCCTTGGGTATCCTTCTCCTTCATGAGGTGTGTTGGTATTTATCTCTGAATCAGCATATGGGTTTGCCAGTTCCAATGCATAGGAAGATTTGGCCAACGAATACAGGAGGTTGCGTGAGCTGCCTCCCCTTCACTTCTGGTTCTGCCGCACCAAGGGGGTATCCCTATTAGCTAAAGATTTGACACTTTGACTCACCCAATGACAGAAAGATTTATCTTTTCAGAACAGGTAGAATACTCTCATGTGTGGACCAAGATTTGTATGACAAATCATAAGGTTAGCAACATTCTTGGACATATTTGTCTGGTTAAAGATGAGACTATGCAGGGGGTTCCTAATCTTACTCCTACAACTAACAGGTTGGAATAATGGAATGGTTTGAATTTGATGGTTTAGATGCAAAACAAGGGTTTTGGATCATAACTGCTTCACAAGAACAGGCCGATGCCTATCCTAGGGCAAGAAGTCAACTAGACGTATACACAAGAATGGATTGCATTTTGGATTCAAGTTTCAAGGGGTTAGATTGATGCTTACCTTACAAACATCACCTAAGAATGGGTCTTTAATTGCCTCTACTTACATATATCCCAGTTGACATACAACCGTCTCCATACTTAACCTAAAACAATTTAATCCACTCCTTGAATGGAGGTCTAAAGATCAAGCATGCAATACATAAATCAGTATTCTAGAATTTGAGGAACCCTTAGCAACCAACTTCAGAAGAAGAAATGCATGCAACAAGTGGAGATGGATAGTTAGACACATGCCATAAGCATTTTTCATATAAAACAACACTAAAACTGAAAATGTATGCAATGTACATTCAAGGTGCAACTCATAAACTCCATAGAGATACAATAGCCAGGAAATGTTCTGTATTTCGTTATTTTTCCCCCAAAATTGCCCAAATTTTTGACACCCAATGAATGACACAGTTTGCCCCTCATATAGCCAAACTGTACATTCAGCAAATTAATTACATCACAAGTCAAAAATCTCGTCAGATACATTGCACCAGAAATGGCACCCAAAATATTGAAGGTAGCCCAAGAAAATAGAGGAGAGGGTAGGTGAGCTCAGGATCTGCACCGCCGTTCAACAATTTTCATCATAAATCTAGTAGTTGGTCATTCAACCATCATCCCATGCCTCTGTATGTTTCCATTAATAGCTCAACTACCCGCAGCTCCCCTTGGAAATCGTAGCAATGCACCCATGGAGTTTTTCGGCTCAAAAATGGCCGCAGACACAAGGAAAATCCATCGTCAAAGGTTTAAAACCTGACCGTTGATCTATATTCCATCGCTGAGATAAACGACTCAAAACAACTTTGAAAAGTCACGAACCAATAATACCATGCCACGTTAGCACCTCACGCATCTATTGTTGACTTTTCCCCCTCTCCATTTCCCATTTCACCCTTGTATATGCAAGAACAGATGCATATACAATCACTGTTGTTCGCCTTTCAAAATCCTTGTATATGCAAAATGCATATACATGCAATAGCTCAATATACAAGGCGGACCCCATGCTAGTTTAGAACAAATTGAAAAACTACTCGGGACCAGCTTGCATCTCTTTCCTTTGTATATCCGCGATATACAACACACACATACATACAAGCTGCGGACTTCAAATCATTATGCATCAGACTGTACCTCCTTTTGAAGTCTGGCTTGTATCCTTTCACTACACATCGGCTTGTATATCGGCATATACAAGCGCTTTATACAACCCACGAACCTCAAATTTCATTCACTGCATTTCATTCCTCCATCGCATCTAGGTTGTATGTCTTTTCTTTGTATATCAGGTTGTATGTTGCATATACAAACCCAACATACATGCAAACTATAGATTTCAATACCTCATGAGCTACATTGCATTCTCCCTTCACGTCTAGGCCTTGTATATATGCACTTGTACATTTCCCTGCATATTGCATCATACAAATGTGATATACATACAACGGGCCCCTACCACTTATCCATCAAATTTGAAAAACTTTCAAATCTGGACTTTGTATATCCACGGGCCCCGTCATCCTTCGCTTATGTGACCATTGTATATCCGAACATACTTTCACCCCTGTATACAAACAGTGAATCTTTCCTAGAATATGCCAGCAATGTATCTTTTCTCTTGTACATAGTTGTTGTATGTCTGAACATACAAACCAAAAATACATGCAACCTGATATACAAATAGGGAATATTCCTGGGAATCTGTGAAAGATTCTCCCTTTGTATATGCACCATCCTAAGCCCAATATGCATCTAAAAACGCATATAACTCATTTTTTCAAAGGCCGATAGAAATTTCTAACTCGCCAATTGCGCATTTGACCAGCATGTATATACAAACACCCTTGTATATACAAAGACACTTGCACCTTAACTGATTTTGGCATTTTTTCAACTGTAGAGGCCGAAAGTGTTAGATTTTTTGGACTTTTTGGGGAAGGTGCCTGCATATTTAAATGCTTAAAACCTGAATGTTTATGCAGGCACCACCAAGGTGTAAGAACTCTTTTCCACTAACCATCATGACATTGGTATCATTACTCTTCTCTCCAATCTGCTCTTGCATAGGATCCATCCTAAACTTCCTTCCATTCTTGGTGTTGAGGTATGTGTTCTTCTCACCATCATGTTGTGCCTTCACATCATACTGCCAGGGATGTCCAAGAAGAAGGTAACAAGCATCCATAGGAATAATCTCACATAGTACCTTGTCCTTATAATCACCTATCTCAAACTCAACCCACGTTTGTTCTTCTACCATGTAATTTTGATTCTTATTCAACCAAGAGATCTTATGAGGACTAACATGGGGCAGCCTTTTCAACTTACACTTCTCTACCATTTCAGTAGACACTACATTCTCAGTAGAACCTGAATCAACAATGATTTTACAAAGTTTACCATATGCTATACCTTGGGTTCTGAAGAGAGTCTTCCTTTGTGGGGGCTCTTGTTTCAATGACATCTTCATCAAGGTCCTCTTAATCATCATGTTCTCTCCTTCAAGGACTGGTGCAGCACTACTAATGGGTGAATTCACACTTTGGCAATCCTCATCTTTCAACAACTGATTCCTTCTTCCACAATCATGGGAACTAGTTGCCTTCTCAGGATGTTTGCTCATGGTATGGCCTACTTGATTGCAGCCATAGCATCTACTAGTGAAAACTCTGAGTCCTCTACCTGCACCACCTCCTCTACCTCTAACATTTGGTCTTCTCCAACCTCTAAAACAACCACTTCTATGGTCTACATCAGAATGAGACTCTTGTTGACTTGGATTTTCATTTCTACTTGACTGTCCTCTACCAAAATTGCCTCTTCCCTTATTATTTTTGTCACCTCTTCCTCTGGTGTTTTGATCACTCTTTCTTTTCAACTTCTCCTCTGCCCTAGAGGCTAATAGAAAACACTCATCCACTATTTTAGGAACCACCATACTGAATTCATCTTGTATGTTATACCTCAAACCATCAAGATATCTGGCCACCATCTCTTTCTCCTCCTCCTTGTGATTGGCTCTCATGCTCAATCTATGAAACTCTTCAGTATATGTAGCCACATCCATATCCTTTTGTCTGAGATGATTAAACTTCCTAATGGTCTGCAACTCATAATCAGATGGCATGAAATTGTCTCTTAGCATGGCCACCATTCTACTCCATTTGGTGATAGGGTTCTTTCCAACCTTCTCTCTTTCACCTTGCATATAGTTCCACCAAACTAGGGCAGAACCTCTTAGTCTTCTCTTAGCAAACTTGACTTTCTCGTTGTCACTATACTTCTTGAAGTCAAAATAATTGCACATGGCTTCAATCCAATCCATGAGGGCATCTCCATCTAGTTCCCATTTAATGTAGGAACATCCATCTTTGGATCACCACTATCTCCATGAGCACCTTTGAGTGCATTCAAAAATGCCTTTTGGTCTGCAGTTATATCTTGTTCTTGAGGGCTCTCCTCTGCCTCTTCTTCTTCTTTTGTATCAGAAGCACTTCCATCTTCTTTACTCTTACCCTTGGGCCTCTCTTCTTTCAACCTTGCTTCAAGCATCTCCTCTACCATCTTCTTGATGGCTTCCTTGCTCATAGACTTGGGAGGCATTATGCTAGCCTCAGTTTCTATCTCCTTGTCTGACATACACTGCTCCAATTCAAATATTGGCTCTAATACTAATATGATGCAGAGTGCACAGAGGAAGCACACAACTTGTCACAAACTATATCGGTGTGAGACCATCTTACATCTTAGCGATGTATTCTCATCGGCCAAACAGACCCCGTCGGCCACCTTAGTATTTCTCTGGCCGATCTCTCAACTTTCCTTAATAGTCAACTCCACTTTGTCTTTGGAGAGACTTCCTCTATCTGTGGTGTCTTCAAACCTCCTTCTGATACTCCGATGGTAGTTATGTTCCCACTTACCTTAACCGTGGTGGTTAGTCATGCCCTTGTTGGCAAGACATCAATCATCGACGACCACTTGTGAACACTAGCCGATGTACTGATATACCAACTTGTATATGCTTGACTTGACTTGCTATTACTAGTGAGCCAAAGTATCTTTACCCTGATTTCACCATTACGACCAGTCACCTTTTGTATCCGATGAAAGATACATTCTCAATATGCTTTCTCAACATAAATTTCACAATATACATTCTCAACATACATTTGCAATATGTATTCGCAATATACATTTGGTGAGACTTCCATCGTCTCTCCTGATACGCTGATGTATGTTCTTCAGCAAGACTTCCTTTGTCCTTCGCCGATACACCTCTTATCGGCCCAACACTTTGATCAGTATAACTTCCACAAGTTTCCCCGAGGGGCTGTGTTACACAGATGGCAACTTTGTAACTCTGCAACTCACAGACATCAAACCAGTATATAGAGACAAAACTTGACAAAATGAAAAGGCCTACAATCCTCTCTAAACACTAGATCAGCCATCAATTTGGTCACTCCACTCATAGCACTTAGCCTATAGTTTCAAAGACTAGTCACATAGAGATGCCTAGTCAACTCATGCCCAACCTCCTTGGATCCTTAGGTGTTTGACCAAAACCACAGAAAGCACAAAATTTACACTATATTCCTCCATCACACTGAACATGAGAATCTTGATTTTAGTGGACAAAGGAGATACAGTCCATTTATTCACAGAACCCTAGTTTCTAGGTTTTCAGACCAGTCTTTGCAAAAGGAACGAGATCTCACAAACTACAACACTTTAAGACACTAGACTACTATAAAATGAAAACTACTTAATGCCTAAACATCTCCAATCAGTTTCAGATAATTAACTATCCATACAGAATGACTGTTACAGAAAAATACTCAAAAAGAATAATGTTTCAACACACCAAGAATCCAAATCTTCATTCATGCATGCTTCTCTCTCATTACATCCTGCTTCTTCACCCATAGAGGCTTGAGACAACAGTTTACATCCCTCCCAACCATACAAACTGATTTTGAAAGTCAGTTAGCCATTGGGTTTCTCCTAACACAAGAAAACTACACGTTTTCATTGTGTGATTACATCAAACTTGACCAAAACATGGCCTACATAGGTCTAGTGACCAAATTGACATAAAAAACCTTATTACAAACATAATGGGGCTTAAAAAGCCTTATTGAAAACAAAAACAAAGCATGACTCCTGCACCATAGAGAAGGTGCTCCTGCACCAAGTAACCCATTGGAAATTGTTAATCTAATGATAACTTAATAATAAATTTAGAGGGTTGGGTAGTTTTCACACTAATTAAGATAATTGGATGCCTCACTCATGCATGTGGTGCTCGTTCAGGCTAAGGATGAGATGAGAAGGTCGTGGTTGGCAAAATCAACTTCCTTGTTCTCATGAAAGGAATGTTGATTCCACATGTGTCACCCTATGGGGCTGACGTCTAGTGAGAGACTGTCAGGGTAACCATAGATGGGGGTTGGCGCCTAGCGAGAGATTGTCAGGGTAACCCATGGATGGGGGCTGGCGTCTAGCTAGAGACTATTAGGGTAACCCATGCTAGGACCATGCGATGACATTCATCCCTACTGCAGTCTAGCATTCTTTAGTTGTGTTCTCCCCTTTGTTTTGTGAATGCCTCTAGAAGTGATGTTTGAGTTACTTGGGATGTCCTTATTGACTGGTGTTATTTTGGAGTCATGTGTAGTCCTTGCACCTATTAGTCAACTATCTTTCTTAATTATTTTCTTAGTGGGACCTTATTGTTATCTCCTAGCATAGAGGGTTGACCTTAGGGTTCCACATGGTCAGGTGGTTGTGCTTTTAGTCTATTGATTCTCTAGTGTCAAGGTTCGTGTGTAAAGAAAATGTATCTCACTTGATTCCAGTTTTACACCTGTATGTGAAGACAGATAATTGTACTATTTGTATCTAGACCTGTGTATCGGTGGAACTCATTATGTAATTTGATGTATTCATAAAGAAAGAGCTTTTGTATCATAGAAATTATGTAATTAGTCTTGTAAGATAAAATATTCTGCACTTGTAATCTTGGTTGCAAAAATGTTGATATATTCATATGATGTTGTAACCTAAAATGTTAGTTTGATTCATTTGATCGATCAAATCATGTATGTTGTTGATTATTGTTAAGTTACAATAATGTAGCTATGTAATCCCTAGAGATGAGAGCACTCATTTTTTTTTGTAATTTTATACCAAAAAAATTTAAAATAAAATGAAAATAGGAATGAATTATTAAAAAAATAGAAATTAATTAAAAAAAGAATTGTTGTTACTAAATTGCATTTAAAGAATTAAATCAATATCTAAAAACTGCAATCTAAATGTTAGTGCTCTGAAAAAAATAATAATAAATTACATTTAAAGAATTAAATCAATATCTAAAAACTGTAATTGAAAATGCAGCCGATGCATGAACTGCCATTACACTAAATTAATTTTAAAATCTCTTGCATAACCGTCACCACCACTTATTGATGCTTTTTTTAGTGTGGCGTATGGTTATATGAAGTGCATTATATTTCTCTCCTTGCTCAATTTTGCAGAAAGAAGACATAATTTTTTTTGGAGGCTCAACTCAATTCCTTGGCGCTCAGTTGCTTGCAGAAGAGGACACTCTAGTGAGTCATTCCTTTTTTTTCCTGGCTCTATTTGTTTCCTTCTGTTGCAATATAGATATAGAGAATATTTGAAGATAAATAATACCTTGATTTTCTCAAGTCATATCCTGTCATACCAAGCATACAATAATCTGTGATGATTGTATTTACTTTAACCTTAAGGCTCTGCATTAGAAAGAGACGAATAGAAATTCCCATCAAATCTTGTGTTTCAGTAGCGACCTTTTCTTTTCTAAGATTTGCAATTAAATTCCAAATGACAGTCAAATGTAGAAACAAATTGGTGTTTGCTAAAAACTGCATACATCAATTTTTACTGATGAGTCATGTTCTTCATCCAGGCCGACGAACTCCAGAGCTCTTCTTCCACTTTCAACAGTGGTTACTATAAGAAAATAATTCCACAACAAATAATTAGACACTAAAATCATCATCAAACTTCAATCCTCATTTAGAAAAATCTATTCTATAAATAGAACATCCATTCTATAAATGATTTCTTGAGGGTATCAATTTTTTTCATTGTCCTGTCTCATCTTATGCCTTTCAACGCTAAAGATAACTATCAAAGTCTATTTGAAAGGAGGCTATGGTGTCATAAAAAAAGTAGGAATTCAAGGAGAGGGACTATTTTTCTCATAGGTCCACATGCCTTTACTTTGTCCACCAAGAATAGAACCAATTGCCATTGTGTCGGTGTCCAGACTGGATTCGATGCACAATCCAATTTGGTTCAATTTTGTTCTAGGATGCCCTATAGGCATGAGGAGGCAAAGCCCAGTACAACCAAAAAATATGATTTTTTTTATACTTTAGCAGATCTAATAGAAGAAAAAGGGAAATGTTTAAGTGTTACGTGGCTCATCGAATTCCTTCCTTGGAGCTTTTCCTTCATTGCCAATTGTTGTATAAACTTAATTGAGATCATGAATTTGATACTGTAAGTCAATTATAGTTTTGAATTATTCTTGTGTGTGACATCATACATTTCCTTTGTAAGTATTTTCTTGCATAAGAAAGTAATTGCATATGTTCATAACTTAGTAAAAAGAAATTGTACTATATTAAAAATAGAAGTTGTTTGTATATAAGTAGCGACTGTGTTGCCTTAAATCTTTGTATAAATGTTTCCTAAATAAGAGTATGTAGTTAACTAAATCCTTTGAGTTTTGGGTTACATTCTCTAACACATTATGGACATTATGTCCTTGAGTGTTGTGTAGTGGATACTCCCTTTTTGTGGCTAAAATTAGTCACACCATGATGTGGATTTGTTTTGTAATTTGGTTGTTTTGGAATTTTTGATAGTTGTTTCATGTGTTGGGGGTGGGCTAACAGTGAATTTATTTTCTTTGAACTCTCTTATGATAGGAGTGGTCACCAAAATTCTTTTCTTTATACTTGATTTATTGTTGAAAATTGCAGGCATTTTAATACTTAAGATTGATTTTGATTATTTCCCCACTTGGGTTTGCATTTTTAAAAATTTCTATGGTGGCTATTCCAAATGTTTGTTTCTGTTGGCTCCATTTCATGTTAAGTGTTGTTTCTATCATGTTCATTTCAAACCTCTGATAGTGTGTTCAAGGGAGGACTCAGTGGAGGATTGTACTTTGCATGCTCGGTAATTAGTGGGAACCATAGTGGAAATAAGAGATGAGATGTATTTTTCTTTGTTAATATGTGACTACAATTCCCTAAATAATTTGAAATTATCAAAATATGTGTGATTAGATTATAAGTAGATCACATGATACGTCTTAAAGGTAAAGAATTGATGTTCTTCTTGTCTTTATTGAATGATTATACTTGTTTTATGAACAATTACTTAATATGGGTGTGTATGTTGGCAATAGAAAATTGCAATACTAATATTTTATGCTTCCAGCCTAGTCTATGACTTCCAGGAGGAAGTCAAGTTTTAGGGGGGAGGATGTAGTGCCCTTCCATTATCACTTTGGATGAGCAGGTGGTTGGATTAAGGAGCATGAAGAAGAAGGTAAAATACTCAGAATGCTTAGTGTATGATAGACATGTTGATGGTAGGCTTACTATTATGATGTAGTTGAGGACACTCATTGATGTTTACTATGATGACACTATTGATACTTTATGATTAATACATTATGCTTATGTTGTGATCAGTTATAGGTTAATTGATTATGTAAATTAGTTTTACTATGTGATTAATGTGATTATCTGTCTATGTGTTATCTGGTTGTTTAGTTACTAATGAATTTGTTTAATGTGGATACTTGTGATGTGTTTTGTGAAGGGATAGTGTAGTATTACTCATAATGAGTAGCCTACTATGCTACAATTCCCTATCACTATGTGCCTGCTTGGATGATTATATGTATGTATTCGACACTTTTGTTTGTTGTAGGTTGCAATTACCAGGCATCGACTCCACCTGAATTGGTAGGTTTGAGCGTGCCTTCATACCAATGGAAGTTGTTGAATGGAGATAACATATGGTCCCCTATCCTAGCCATCATCCTTGAAGAGGATGAGTATCCAGTTGTGTACCCTATCAGTGTTGTCGGTTTAGTCATGATAGTCATTGTTGTGGTGGTCTTGCTTTATGATCTTGCATAGTAGTCAGGTATAGTTTGATAGTTGGGTTATTTTGTTGGTATTGTTTTGGTTATTGTTGCCTTAAAATAAAATAATTAGTTATGAAGCATTTTTGTTAAATAACTAAATATATAAATGTCCTTATGTAAATTTAGTTTATGAAAAATATATTATTCTAGAAGTTAAGTTAATAAATAATAATAATAATGGTAATAAATGTAATTGCAACTAGAGATAAATAAATAAATAATATTTATGTGTTGCCATAAAATATATTTATCTTGGTCTGGTTGTAAAATGTTAAAAATAGCAAACTGTGAGATATTGTTCATGCAAGAGTTATTGCCTCTTGTGGAGGGAATCTTCTAGAAGATTTTAGGGGATTTCTTTCTCTAAAAATAGGGAGTTTTTGGGTTGTATTTTAGGGGGGGATCTCTCTCTCATAATAATCTTTAGCAGATGGAACTTTTGGGAAGAGACTGATTTGTGGCTACAACAGTTGAACCTGGCATCAAATCTTCAGCCCAGTCAAGCAAGCGAAATTAGGTTCCTCTGGTTCTAATTTCTGTCTGTTTGATTTATGATTTTTCCTATTGATTGTAATTTTCTTGAGAGGTTAGAAACCTTGTTATTAGATCCAATTGTGCATGTCTGTATCATTGCATTTTTAGGAATCACTGATTGAAGTGACTGTCTATCTCTTCACCATTTCATCTTTCTTTCTAGCAATCTGTTATGTTAGCCATAACTTTGTTTTTATGAACTGTGTTCCTCTAAATTTTTAATATTTGGTTCATGACCTAGTTATCCAAATCGTATCCTAAAAGTGTCTATGCCTAGTTTGTGGTTTTGGAGATATGAATATTTTATGACTGTCTACCTCTCACCCATTTTGTCTCTGTTTTAGTAGTCTGTTGCGTTACCCATAACTTTATTTTTACGAACTGTGTTCCGCTAAACATTTTATACTTGGTGCACAACCTAGTTATATAAATCATATCCAAAAATCGTCTGTACCCAGTTTGTCTTTTTAGAGATATGAATATTTTGTGACTGTCTACCTCTCACCCATTTTGTCTCTATTTTAGCAGTCTGATGCGTTAGCCATAACTTTATTTTTACAAACTGGGTTCCTCTAAATTTTTTATATTTGGTGTACGACCTAGTTAGCTAAATCATATCTGAAAATCATCTATACCAAGTTTGTCATTTTTGGGATATGAGTATTTTGTGATTGTCTACTTCTCACCCATTTCATCTCTGTTAAAATAGTTAGTTGTGTCACTAATAAATCTATATTTTCAAACTGGGTTTCACTGAGATTTTTTTCAACAAATTCATTTTGTGCATATCCTACGATCATTGATTTCCATCACATGACTCTCTTTGAGGTATTCTACCAATTAGTTTGCGTGCTCTGTCTATGCTTTCACTTTTTGAATTGTTGGTAGCTTCTAAAGCCTTCTCAACAAATTCATTTTGTGCTAATCCTATCTTATGCATGTGGTTAAAAGTGAGGTAGATTCGATGAAGATGTTAGATCTATAGGAATGTTTTGTTGTTCTGTATTTCTTTCCTCTCAAGTTAACCTTAGAACAATGTTCTTTCATTGTAGCTTCGATTTTGGTATCTTGTGATTCTGACTAGTGTAAGATATTTATAGCATTCTAATATTATAGGCTTTTAGCCTTGCTTTTACAGTTATATTTAATAGTATTTATAATTGTCTAGATTATTAATGAAATCTACATCAGTGTAAATAGTGTAAATAATTGTTGTGTTTAATTTGTATTCCTTAGAGTTATTTGCAGTTTGTTCGCAGTCATTTTAATTAAATGAAATTAACATAAGTCTTGGGAACTATTAGTTAAAATATTGTTACTTGTGGACTCTTATATCTTATGATCCTAAAAGTAACCATTACTAGTAGTTGAAATTTGAAATATGATAGTTCTATATTGTTGAGGAAGATTTAATTTATGATTGTTAGATGATTGATCATGATTTAATTAATGTTACATTCTTCAAGACCTATAATTAGTGCATTATGTCATATGTCACAATTGTGGTGTTGTATTTGAATTATTGATGAAGGATCTTAGTTTGGTCTATTAGGTGATGATGTGCATTTGAGAGTGAATGTGATGTGAGACCATAGTGTTTAGTGTGTCAAGTGTTTATGTCATTTGGGAAAGTTGATTCTAGAGGCCAAGAGGGGTAGTCATGTGTATGACTCCTGTGATTATGTAATCTTGCTAATGGTTGAATATGTATTGGTTTGACTCCCCTTTGTTTATGGATTCATGTGGTTATGATAACTATGCAAGATGGGTAATTCCTTGCTCTATGTAATGTGAAATGATGTATATTTTATGTTGTAAATGTATCATGATGAGAAATGTGATAGTTCATGCTTGGGTTTTGTTTTGGGCTTTGAGAATCTAGATGCAGAGAAGGGGGAGTGGCTTTCAATGTGGGGCCGGCACCCAAAGTGGCTTGTCAGGGTAACCCATTGGAAGTTGTTAATCTAATGATAACTTAATAATAAATTTAGAGGGTTGGGTAGTTTTCTAATTGGATGCCTCACTCATGCCTGTAGTGCTCATTTAGGCTAAGGATGAGATGAGAAGGCTGTGGTTGGCAAAATCAACTTCCCTGTTCTCATGAAAGGAATGTTGATTCCACATGTATCACCCTATGGGGCCGGCATCTAGTGAGAGACTGTCAGGGTAACCATAGATGGGGGTCGACACCTAGTGAGAGACTGTCAGGGTAACTAATGGATGGGGGCCGACGTCTAGCTAGAGACTGTTAAGGTAACCCATGATAGGACTATGCAATGACACTCATCCCTACTATAGTCTAGCATTCTCTAGTTGTGTTCTCCCCTTTATTTTTTTGAATTCCTCTAGAAGTGATGTTTGAGTTACTTGGGATGTCCTTATTAACTAGTGTTAATTTGGAGTCATGTGTAATCCTTGCACCTGTTAGTCAACTATCTTCTTAATTATTTTCTTAGTGGGACCTTATTGTTATCTCCTAGCATGGGGGGTGGACCTTAGGGTTCCACATGGTCAGGTGGTTGTGATTTTATTCCATTGGTTCTCTAGCATCGAGGTTTGTGTGTAAAGAAGATGTATCTCACTTGATTCCAATTTTGCACCTGTATGTGAAGACAGATAATTGTACTATTTGTATCTAGACCTGTGTATCAGTGGAACTCATTATGTAATTTGATGTATTCAGAAAGAAAGAGCTTTTGTATCATAGAAATTATGTAATTAGTCTTGTAAGATTAACTATTCTGTACTTGTAATCTTGGTTGCAAAAATGTTGATATATTCATATGATGTTGTAACCTAAAATTTTAGTTTGATTCATTTGATCGATCAAATCATGTATGTTGTTGATTATTGTTGAGTTACAATAATGCAGCTATGTAATCCCTAGAGATGATAGTTTAAGTTGATGCTATTAGTCTATGTTATGTTTTGTCATCATTTCTTCTTTTAAAAAAAAAATCTACTTTTTTTTATTGCTTTAGTTGAACTAATCTCTAGGGTTGCATGGCGGGCCATTACATCTAAAGACATAATATATAAGAATTACCAACAATTTAATAAATGAAGTAAAAAATTTCCCATAACCTTGATGAGACATATTACTATTTAATACTTGAAATAAAATACTATAAAATACTAAAATGAAATAAAGTTTTGTATTCTAGAGACCATAAAATAGTGAAATGAAATAAAGTATGTCCATGTTCAAAAAATATATAAAGTCCATGTTCAACAATATATATAAAGTCCATGACAAACAGTATATAACATAGTCCATGAAATAGTGAAATTATTTAGCCCATGAAATAACCTATCACATACTATCTCTGTAATCAAGAGTCCTCTTCACACCATGCGAACGACTCAGATGACCTGAATCACTTTGTTGAAGAGAAAGATTTAGATGAAATCAGATGTAAGATGATTAAAAATGATTTGATGACAATTTTTAAATTTATAACTTATCATAAAATTAAATTACCGTGTGAGGCTGAGAGGCATGCTCTGGTGCACCTGGACCTGTCTCTACATGCTCTGAATCAATCTATTTAATACAAGAGAAAGTTCAAGTTGAAATTAGATGTAAGACAATTTTAAAAATGATTTAATTCAATTTAATTTATAATTTATCATATTTAAATTATTATACCATAAGAGGTTGTTGTGCATCCTCTATTCTAGGACCTATCTCTACATGCTTAGCTACATGACATGTCTCAAGCTATAAAAGAAAAATAATTTTTAACACATGTCAACATATATAATTATTGAAATTTACTTTAAGTTCACAATGTATATTTTAATTGACTTTAAATATAATCTAAATTTTAAATTATACCATATCAAGATGCCCATCTCCTCTGTCCTTCTGCTCTGCATGTGTTGTGTGTTGATGAAACATGTCACTGACAAACTCCTACAAGGTCATTTATAACTTAGCACATGTGTGTACAAATTAGGTTAAAACATATATATTCACTTGTGTACATAGGTACTCAATTTTTGTTTTAATCTATTTAAAAGACTTGTACATATATTACACGTAGACATAGATATACATTTTTGAACAACCTAAAATGTAGTCGACTCCTGATATAAACTTAGATCATCCAAGTGTGCTACAATGCCCATCCTCATTGTTGTGTCAACCTACATAGACATATTTTTAATATATATTAAATAGTACATGCACGTTTTCAGATATAGTGAAATCAAAATAGAAAAATCTAAGTATATATAGTTTTTTAAAATAATAGACATACTGTAAAAGTGTTATGTGAGATGCCCAATGATCGAGGAGCACTTGAGACACCCACAGATGTAGGATTTAATGTGGAAGAACCCTGAACCAACATAAATATTTAATGTACATGTTCAAGACTAAATTACAAATTAAAATCAAGTAAATAAAATTATTTAAAATATGAATCATTCAAAATACCCCAAATAGGTGCCTGAGATGAACAGGTGTCGATGAAAAATTAAATCGATCAATGGTCCTTGTTGCCATCATCTACACCAAATAATTCAATTGTTAAAATATTACAATTTAATTGATCTATATGTTGATTAACAATACGTGCTTAAAATTGTTATAAATTCAACATGTGTGTAACCTATATATACTTGTGTTGAATGATCAGTGGGATGATCCTCAGCAAATAGATAATCAACAAATGATTCACCCATATTATCAGATGATGCATGTGTAGCTAAAGTGGGTGCAGCTGCCTGATAAGGTCCATAACACAATTGATTACAACTTGTACATGTATGAGGCATTGACACATGTGGAATGGTACTAGGACCACTTCCATCATCAACTCCTCCATGGTCTCTAGCTCGAGCTACCATCATAGAAGTCTATTTATCTAGGCTACCTGAGAGTGCACTCAATGTACCTAGTGTGGATACCATTGCACGATGCTGGGAGGGTGAAGGAATGGCAACAACAGGAGGGTCAATAAGAGGTTGAATAGGCATGGGTCATTGGGGATCAACCCGTGCCCCTAACCTCTGTTGTGGCATCCACCAATACCCTGGAATGATCTAAAATCAAAGTAGTTGGGTTTCTTATTCATAACAAACTCTGCATATAATTTTCTCAAAAAATATAAAGGAACCTCACAATTAGCATGAGGTGGATGATCAAACACCATCCACCATCTATCCCAAAAATAGGTAGACATTCCTTCATGCCTACACCACCTGATTGATATTCTTTTCTTATTTGCAGGAATAGGTTCATTTGTAATGGGATCTCTAAAATATTGTGCTAAATGACCTTTTGTGATTTTAAGATCCAAAATATCCTTATAGGAGAGGCCATCAGCATAAAATTGGTGCCTCTCCTCTCTCCATTTCCAGAATCCATCAAAGTCTGAGTCAATAGACCTCACAGAATCTACAATGTTTTGCATCAAAGTTATAAAACGTACCATGTGAGGTGGCATGAAATGTTCATTGTGAATGGAATTCAATTTGTCTTGTATGGAATCCACATTTTAATTAATTATGGCTCGCAAGCCAGCCTGGATAGTTCCAGGTGGGGGTCCAGGTAGGGGTGGAGGTGGGGGTGGGGTGGAGATGGTGCTCGATCATCTTGTGCATTGAGGAAGTCCTCAACATCAAATTGAATATCATCCAGATTCATGATATATATAAAAACTATATGAACCTGTATATATACATATAAACATACAAACTAGAGTACAAATTTAATTAAATCAAGAATATATATAAATTATAAATAAACATATATGTACATGTTCAAAAATTATAAATTATAAATTTAAACTAGATAAATTATATGTATGTTTCAAGAAATTACACTTGAAATAATTTTAAATTAAATGTATAGATACATGTGCATACAAATTTCAAAATGTAAGAGCTATTATAGTGAACTATGTAATTTTCAAATTGAAGTTGGGATTTTCATTCGAGACCTAAATTTTGATTCTTATAGTGAGGGAGACAAGAAAGATTAATTTAATACTATACAGACAATCATGTTAGGTTCAATCAAATACTACGACAGTCATGGGCATAAACTTGGGCATCTTTGTTTCAAGACTAGAGGTTTGTAAAAAAGGATTTGCATGCATATATATTATCAAGGTCACATGTTATGCTTATGAGATATCCTCTCATTCATCTTGTCACAACCCTCTCAATAGGACTGGAACCTATAATTGATTTTGTTACAAAGACTATCATTATGGTGTTTGATCATAGGGTGTTTGGTATCAAGATTTTATTTCAATATGCAGGACTGTCATATCAAAAGATGCCTCTCAAGGACTCAAAGAGATATCATTCTAGCCAAGCATTGTATTGTCACAGTAGTTAGAGTATAGCAGTAGGGCTATTAGGACTACCATAATGAATTTGTTGTCAAGGTTTGTCATCATATGTTAGGTCCAAGGTTTCAATTTTGTTAATTTTTCTATGGAGTTGGCTATTGGTTTGATGTTAAGTACTCATTCTAGGAGATCCAACATTTCCTATGGCAAAGCTACAAATAGTTTGTAATGGTTTCGGATGAATTTATCTAACTTTATGACTATCAATAAGCTTGGTCAACAAACAATAGTCATGCTTGCATTGGTTTGAGCATTGGATCAATCATGAATTCATAAATTGGATATGTGTTTGAGTATGTGAAGATTTGAGTGAATCCTTACCATTTGATAGGAAAGAGGAAATCATCATCTTAGCACAAACTTTAGTATCTTGTATAATATTGTCATGACCATTAAGGACTGAACATTAATTGTTATTAAATTCCTAGATTGTTATGGACCTTTAAGATAGCCTTAAACCAATAACAAACTTGTCATGAGGCACAATGAACTACAAAGGGACAATGAAATTGTTGCTAAGATGTAAAACTCCTCTAGAGATTCAATTGCATTATCTTCATAATCAAAGAGACATAACCATGTGGTAATGATTAAATCTTCCACTTTTAAGATAGATGATGAGGTAAGAAGGTTAGGATGCTTTGTTTAACTTGTGATTGTAGGGATGATCTAGCTAGAAAAAAGATATTAGTTGATGGTTCTAGCTTGATTTTGTTTCCTATTTCCTATTTGCAATTATTGTTTTCTATTTAGTTGTTAGTCACTTGACTCATATATGTGTTATTTAGCTTCAGACTAAGCCCATTTAATTAGTCTAAATAGTCTTAATTTGCACTATCTTAACACTATGATTGTACCAAACCTTAAGAACAATTTAAAACTCTATTTTACTATCAATATATATCAATGAAGTGTGATTGTTTAGATGCATCTATGCTATTGAATGATGTCATAGAAACCAATGGACTATCATACCACCTAGGTAGAATCATAATGAACATCTACAAGACTATAACTAGATTTGGAAAACTACCTTGAGGTGGATATCTTGTGCATGTCACATGATCTAAAAACCTAAATTTGGTGAAGTTGCCTACGGCAACCAAATTTGATAATGGAGATAGGATTGACTACTAGTTGCCTAGGACTAATCTGAGTATGAAGATGAATATATTTTGATGATTTGTGATTTAAATTTAATGAAGAATTTGATGCTTTGTTTAACTTGTGATTGTAGGGATTCAATCTAGCTAGAAAAAGATATTAGTTGATGGTTCTAGCTTGATTTTGTTTCCTATTTCCTATTTACAAAATTATTATTTTCTATTTAGTTGTTAGTCCCAACTCTTATGTGTGTTATTTAGCTTCAAACTAAGCCCATTTAATTAGTCTAAATAGTCTTAATTTGCACTATCTTAACACTCACTTAGAGAAATAATTAGCACTAATAAGCATATTTTTTGTTCTTTCAATACTATTCTAGCATTTATTTGGCTCCAAGAACCAATAAGATTGGGTTAGATACTAGAATCTTGCATGCATGATTGAAACTACTTCTTTACATGTTCCTACACAAACTTTTATCCAAGGTGGATTTTCTTCTTTCCTTAAGAAGTATATCAAATCTAATTATATGCACAAAATTTTGAAGTTAATTCGATGTGTGTTCATCAAGAGTTGTATCAACAAGTTCAAGAGTACATATGGATCATAGTGTTGGAGATCACAACAAGTGTTATTATCCTAGAGGATCTTATGTAGTAGTCTACTTCTACATATACAAGTTTTTGTTAGGAGAAAATATATTTTGCCAAATTTATATAGAGTTGTCTATAGTGTGTTCCAGGGTAATCAAATGATGTAAGTCACAATTTAGAGGGTTGAGGGATAAGTTTGTGTTGAGTCTACAAGAGGTGTTTTCTTACATAGACGTCTCCATAATCTAGGTGTCTCCATGTCTAACTCAAATGTTTCAATGGATATTATATGTGTCTCTAAAGTTACATTTGTTGGCTTGATTTCATTCTTGATTAGTTGGCTATCACAAAAATTGTAAAATCTTCTCAATTCTTGATTAGTTGGTTGTCTCTAAAGGTTTGATTATGAAAGAAGTGATAAAGGTTTTATTATGGTTTGTTGTAATTTTTTTACATGACAGTTATCTATTTAATAATGCCTTTAAAATACAATGACATACATTAACATAAGTAAATTTTATAAAAACCAAATATATATATATCATCCCAATGCTATATAAATTTTGACAGTTTGTTCAAAATCTCTCCTTTCATATGATACAGTCGTTTCAAAATTTCAATTGTATTTTACAGCTAAAATGTCTAAATACAGCTATCCAACACTCAAATTGAAATCAAATTTTGACAGTTTGTTCAAAATCTCTCCTTTCATATGATATAGTATTTTAAAAATTTCAATTGTATTTTGCAGCTAAAATGTCTAAATACAGCTATTCAATTCTCAAATTTAAACAAAATTTTGATAGTTTGTTCAAATTATATCCTTTTATATGACACAGTCTTTCAAAATTTCAATTGTATTTTACAACTAAAATGTCTAAATACAACTATTAAACTCATAAATTGAAACCCTAAATAACAATCTACATTTTAAATTTTGATTGTATTTTACACCAAAAAAAGAAAGAAAAACTTCAAAAAATTCATTGGCAAATTGAAAAGGTGGAAAAATCCACTTACCTGATCTTTTGATGGCTGAAAATCCTCTTCCTCAACTTAGGATCTCATTCTCAACTGTCGCCTGTCACTGGAAAAAATGGGGTTACAACCATTTTTTAAAAAAATTATATTTTCACAAAATGGGATCCCATTCTAAACGAGATAACGTTTTGTGAAATGGGATCCCATTTTTTGGTCCTAGGTTCAGGATTGTGATGCCTCGTCATGCAACCCTAGAGTGTTAGCCTAACAAGAGAAAAATTTACAAATTTTTTTTTTTTAGAGCAAATAAATGCAATTATATAGAAGATAACATTACATTATTGACTACATTTATCAAGTTGTACAACTAACACCTCTAGGGAACATAACTGCACCAAATAATCATGAAACCATAACAATACAAGTGATATACATTATAATACCATAGGAGAGAATATACATCTTTCATTTGTAGAAATGAATTATTACAAAAGTTTAAATACAAGATTACATGACCGATCATGTCGATTTACAATATATATAACAATACAACTCTAAAATTATAATATAACACTTTGAGGAAGCAAGTACAAGTCTAGAACTGGAGAATCATCTGTAGTGATCACGATTCAAGTCAACCAAGAAAACCAATGGATTAAGCTCTTCCACCCAACCATGTGGAACCCTAAGGTCCACCCCTCTGAGCTAGGAGATAACAATGAGGTTCCCCATAAGAATAGGGATACAAGGGGACAACTCGACATAGGTAATACAGATAATCAAGACTACACCAATCAACATGACTAGTCAACTCATCAAGACAAGACATCATCAAGACAAGTCAATATAGTACTCCAGAGGCTACAACAGGAGGTCAAAAGGAAGTAACTATGCTGCAGTAGGGAGAGTGTCATTGCATGGTCCTAGCATGGGTTTTCCAAGCTATCTCTCACTACAAACCGGCCCCCATCTATGGTTTTCCTAGTGACCTCTCTATAGGCACCGGCCCCATAGGGTAACACATGCGGAGCTGACACATCCTCTCATGGAGACAAGGTGGTCAACCTTGCCAACTAGGCCTTCTCATCCCATCCTTAGTTTGTGAAAGCACTCAAGGCATGGGTGAGGCATCATACTTATCTTGTTATGTGAATTACTACCCAACCCACCTAGATCAATTATTAAGTTATCACTTCATTACAACTTCCATGGGGTTTTCCAAGAAGCCACTTTGGGCACCGGCCCCACCATGGAAGCCACTCTCCTACATGCAACTAGAAACCCCTAACCATCACCCATAAGCCAATAACATGTATGGACAAGGGATTATAAAGCATTAACTTTATGCAAATCAATACATTACATAGACCATCGTAAATCTAAACTCTCAACCTCAAAACTTTCCCCTGTCCATGTCAAATTCCCAAATCAACAAATAAAACATTTTTTTCAATAACTTTCAAATTTTCAAAATGATCTTTCCCAATCCACATCAAAACCTCAAACCAAAAGACTCATCGCTGATACATCCTTGCCACAATATCACTCTAGAATTCAAGGTAACAGGCCTCTGGAGCTAACAAGATTTTAATACAAATACAAATAGATGATCATTCAAAGCATGATGCTTAACAACTTTGACCTCCCACAAAACTAACATGATCACCATTACATTAAGCTTAGACAAAACATGACAACAAGACTCAAAAACAAATGAAATGCAATGACTCAACTGCATTGTTGATACACATCAGTTTAAAATTAACAATAAACAACATCCAAGACCTAATTTCTACAACACTTTTTGAACTATCATCATGGACTCAAAAGACTTAAAATCTCTCTTTTTGGTTAAATTTCAACTTAAGATTACAATATTCCAATCCAATCTCAAGATCTATAATTCCACCTATGATTTATTTAATAACTTACTACTACAATTCATATCCATTATTTGTTTAATCATTACCAAAAAACTCTAATTTTCTATTTACTTATAAACACAAGGGTTGTTGCTAGAATCATAACTAACAAATTTCACATCTAATAGAATAAAATGAATATAATTATTTAAATATCAATATGTTTTCTATAACAATAAGAATAGATAACTTTTAACCTTAACAATTCAGTGACTTTGTTGTTTAGAAATAAAAGAATATGAAGTTCTATATTACAAACGTTTTATATATATAAACATTTAAACATAACAAATATCTACTTTCTAATATGTTATAGGAAATATTTCTATCATTCTATTTAAGAATAGACTACTCAAGAACGAGTTAAGAAACTTTATATTTCCTAGAATATTGTTTAATTAAACTTGCTACTTCTATCTGTGACAAGATTTAAAGAGAACAAGGAAGGCTATGAGGTTTTATGAATGCAAAAAAAAAAACAAGCGGCCTAGGGTTGAGTACAATTTCCAGTCAGGGCAAAAGATTGCAGAGGTAAAATTCATTATCTCCATTATCAACTTCTACCATCATCAAATGATATTGGAGATAGACTGATCTAATTGGAGAGGTAGAACAAGGTTTTAGAGGGATTTGAAAACAACAGAGACGTCATCAGATAGAGGTACCAATGGAATTTAGCAGAGGTCTATCACTAAGGCTAGCGGCGTACTAAGGCAGGAGAAAATTTGATTAGATGGCCATGGTAAAAATAATCCAAAAGAATGGGTTTAGACTTCAATTTTAGGCAACAATATAAGATGGTCGCATGACGATGTATGAGGAAGGATGCTGCAGAAGTTACATTATGCCAAATCAACCCTTGATACACATTACTATAGAAGAATTCTTGCCAAAAATAGATGTTGGGGCTGAAATAAAGGTCGTACGACACTGCCAGGGGAAAGGATTCATATATATTTAGAAAGGTTATAAGTGATTGAAGATAGTTTACTAGAACGTCTCTAACTGAATGAAAAATTGTTGATATCTATTTGAATTTCATAAGAAAAATTTGAGCATAGATAAGAATCAAAGCAAAGAGCACTATTAGGCAATCAACAAATTTTGTCCAATAGCGGGTAGATCATACAACAGTTAACGGTTGAATGAAGAGATCAACAACCATGGCATAGAATACAGTTTGCTGGTGCATAGGAATCAAGTGATAATGGAAAGCCAAACACTCCTACAAGATTTGCTTGGCATCGACCCATGCCTATCGGCTGCTAATACAGAGAATCGAACATAAAGCCATTTGTTGGTAGTTAAATTAAAGGAAAGGTACCATGGTAGTCTAATCAAAGAAAAGGTACCAAGAAAGTTGTGAATTGAGGAAGCTCTAATGTCATAACAACGTGATTTAAGATGCAAGGAAAACAAAATAGAATTGGTTAGTTCAAGAAGTTGAATAAACTCTAGAAGGCAATCATGCCGATGCACCAAAAGACACAACACTTTAGGGAGCAAAATATAATCAAACACACCCAGAATACAGAGGACCATCATGCTACGAGGGAAAAATCTAAATTCCAGAACAAGCAAGAATTCTTGAAATACAAAATTTCATACTCAGAGATCAAAATAACCATACCCAGAATTTTGATCAAGCTTCAAATTCTTCAGCTACCTCTGGTTCTCCCTCCTTTTTCCCATCACGATCGCTTCCCCCAATTCCCTCCTCAAATAATAATAACCCCCAATTAAAAAATAGCTAAACTCATAAATTACCACAATCATGAATCTGTTACCGAAAATCCCACTCCTCAGATAAATTTAAATTTTTTACTTAGCATAGAGATTCCCAAAATCTAGAATCTTATTCGACAACCAACCAACATTAAATTATTACCTAATATTATCCTTTAAATGCCATATATATATATATTAACCATAAAAACTTTAGATGCTTATTTAAACATTAAAATAATAAATTTAATCAATAATAAATTTTACTTAAGTAATCTTCCAAATTTTGCGACTACTCAAAATACTATAAAATTTAACATGTTAATAGCATTATTATTATAATAATAGTTCATTAATGTATTACAAACATACATCTAGGCATAACTTAAACAAAACTCGACAATACTCCACATAACACATGATGACTAACAACATGAAGCGAGGATCAAAGAGTCACATCACGACACATGACCACAACTGAAGACTGAGACTGACCAGGGGAATAAAAGCTTGTGTTATCTCCCATCAACATTATCCATTGGTGCAAGAGCCCACTCAAACCTTCTATGTCAGGTGGAGTCGAGGCTCGGTACCTACAGCCTGCATTAACACAATATGTTGCATACAAGTATATACATATATAAACACACACACACAGAGATTTAGGGATTCGCAGTGTAGTAGGGTACTCGGAGTGAGCAATACTACACTATCCCTTCTCTAAAATCAAAACAATAAACATATACATCTCTAACTAGAAATTAGATACATTCAACTACGTAAAACAAGGTTACATTAATCTGCATAATCTAACTTACCATTGACTAAACATGTCGAAATACATCATAGACTGGAATATCAGTAATGTCACCACAACACTCATAACACAAATCAAAAACCACATCAGTCAAATATAGTCCATCATGATCATAGTAAACATAAAACACGAGTCTAACATCTCAAATGTCTCTAACTATCAAAGTGCAGTATAAAACTATCAACTATCTCAAACCAAAAATGAGGGGCATTATAGGGATCCCACTAAGAAATAGGATCATGTTCTAGATTTGAGGCTTAGGATCCCGATCTATAATGGGATCCCATTTTGTAGAAACAAAATCCCATTTTTAGTTACCCAATTTTTGATTTTTTTCTAACTTCGAAACTTCCACCTTAAGTGGACACAACTTCTTGCATTTACCCTTATGCTATAGAAGTGAGCACCCAACATTCCTCCAACAATCATCCTTTAAAATCTTGCATGCTCATGTGAGGTGGAGAAGAGCAATGAAGATAAATCGAGCATAGCATGGAGATTGGTTTGCATTTACATTTGTTATTTTGATTTTCATGTTGTCTTGTGCTTCATTTGTGCATTGTTAGGGTTTGATCATTGTTGTTTATTCATTTACCCTATTTGCAATTTACCCTAACTACAAAAGGTATCTAAAAGATTAAAATGTATGACAACTAATTCACCCCCCTCTCATTTGTCTGGACCTGAACCAACAATTAGGTACTACATTTGGTGCTAAACTATGCACTAAGTTAGGCACTAAATCAGGTGCTAAAGTAGGCACTAAAGTAGGTGCTTAAACAGGTGTTAAGTAGGTGCTAAACTAGATGCTACAGTAGGCACTAAATTGGGCACTAATTAGCATCAGAATTAGCACCTACTTGATTTGATTGGCACAAAAAATGCCAAAATAGTGCCATCCCAATAAATAGCGCCGACTTTTTGTAAAAAATGGAGAAAAGTACATTAAAACAGTGGGTGGAAGGAAAAAATGGAGCAAAAAAGGGAGCAAAAAGTACATTAAAATAGCACCGACTTTTATTCATATGTTATTGAATAATGTTTTTATGTTTAATATGGAATTAATTCCTCATATTTTCTTGTGTGTTAAAAGATAAATTGTCAAATACTCCCTTTGCCACTGATGTTACATGCATAAACAAAGAACTGTGTGTCTATGTTAATTTTAGCAAAGTATTTCTTTTCCTTTTTCTACATTTAGTTTGAGGAATATTGTAACATAGTTTCTTGTGCAAACTTATTTAGGATTCCCTGTTTTCCTTTAAATCTTTTTCCCATTTTTTTTTCCTTTCATACTTTTAGGTAAAAAGTGCACAAAGGAGCTCCCCTCATAAATGTAGAGGAAAATTTTCATTCCAAAAAGGATTCTTCCAATTGTTGTGAATGTTTGTTGTGATTTGAAATTGTACATTGCTAAAATTACAACCTATTTTACATCTATTGATTGCACCAACCAAGTATATATTTTAAGTCTTTCCTTCTCCCCTACATTTACAAGGAACTTGTGGAAGGATAATATATTAAACATCAATTATTGAACCATGCAAGTCTTTTTCTAACACCTACACACCTTTCTGTTGTCACAAGGTTTAAACTTTATAAAGCTTCTAGAGGCCCTAGATTTTGGAGCTTTTGTCCCACTATGTTGAAGTCTCTCAATATTTATCAAATTTCAAATAAGGGTCTACATAATAGTTATCTCCTCATGTTATCTCCTTAAGGATCTACATAATAGTTATCTCCTCATGTTCCTTAACACATCGATATTACACCATTCAATAGTGTTTAAGGTATCTCTTCATTCAACTCACTGCTTACCATGATCTATCACTTCTTGTTTTCTTACACCATAGAGACTTGTCATTACTAAATAAGGTCACATTCACCAACTAATTTATACATTTAATGGCTCCTAATCATTAATGGTATAACGAAGCATATTTTTGTGATTCTTTTTAGATATTCAAGTAAATATAAAACAAATTATAATAATAAGTCATTTAGGAATCCATAGTCAACCTTAGACCTTAGTTAATTCTAATAGGTATGCCATTACCTAGAATATTAGATACTTGATTTTGGTGCCCACAACATAATAGTCATTTGGTAGCCAATTATTAAGTGTAACCTATAATTGATTAGTAGGCATAATTCACCAATGTCAATATGTCTAACACAAGGAATTCTATCATTTATCCAACAAATTCAACCTTACATAAAGGAATTAATTACCAATGTCATTGTATTTAACATGCTTTTAGCTCAACCAACTAATCATAACAACTAACTTAACCAAAAGAGTTTGTATCAATCCATAAGCTAGAATATTAGCTAACACAAGATTTATAATCTTTAGACATATCATAATATTTCTATGATACCAATCAAATATCACCACATATAATCACTAAGTTAGGAGATGATATTAGGGCGATATCATATTTTCACTTCTCATTAAAGCTAATAACATTGCATTCCACTTAGTGACTATGCCATCAATGAACTATCCTTAGAATAACATAATTTTCACTTAAATGAACTATGAAGCAAGATATAACATAATAGGATCAAAAGTAAATTGACAACTAGCAATTTTATAAACAAAAGTATACACTTCGAAACATAGTTAAATGCATTTGAAATTTTCTTCAACTTATTTCTAGATCATCACTATAGTTTTATTTTCACATATAATAAATTCTCATGACAAAACAATCTATAGAAGTATGAGTAATAGAGATCAACTCCCTTAGATATTAGGCTTGAAATCAAGTTATAGTCGCACCTTGAGACTCAACACTCTATATCAATTGTTGTCTTACAAAAGACACAAAACATATTGCCAAGGTACATCCATTTGTAATGTCAAAATGCATTGATAAATCTTACAACTTTTCTCAAAGGTTTCATTATAATCATAACAATTTTGAAGGAAATAAGGAATATTAAGGAGAGAAATAAAATATACAAAACATTATAAATGTCCTCAAACATGTATAAATGTCTACATTTATATGTAAAAATGTCCTCAAACATGTAAAATGTCCACAAACATGTAGAAATGTCTACAAACACATGTGCAAATGTATCTATAGAAATGTCCATGTAAACATGTATAGATAGAAATGTCTGAAAACAAATTTATCTAGAGAAATATCTAGAGAAACATGTCTAGGAAGCTCTACCAATAGCCTGGTCATCATGTCAGCTACGAGTTGAGTGACCTGAGTCTGAGTGAGCATCCTACTCTGATGGATGCGCTAAGCCCTGGAGATAGTACAACACATACACATGTATAAACGTGTACAGATTGCGTTAAAATTTTAAAATAATGTTAAATATATATATGCACATACATGCACACGTACAAATTATATGCATTTACACATGTAAGTTGTAATGAGTTAAAAATTTAAAACTCACATGTCCACTAACATTACTGCCATCAGCTGAATCACGCCTATGTACACAGTTTGTCCCCAAACTAGGTGTAACATGAGCTAACCCCTACAATATATATATATAATGTACAACATTAGGACTCTATCTAACAAAGTAATTTAACTTAATTTAATTTAAGTTCAAGTTTAAATCATGCATGCATGCACAAATGGATGTACATACCCATGTATTAGGTGTTGTAGGATGATCTGCTACAATGATTGTATCAAATGCCTCCTTGGCTAGCTCAAGTAATGAAGAGTGAAGTGGACTATGTAGGCGAGATGGCATCGAAGATCCTGAATGTAGAAGCATATCCACAAAACATAACGATCCCCTCTGCAACTGCAACTCCTCAAGTGAATCTAGGGAGGACTGGGATGTCTGATGCTCAACACAAGGGGTAGGTGTGTCTACCTCTATAGTAGCTAAATGATTTGTGGTTGGATCAAGATGTGGAGTACTCCCAGGTACCTGATGGGAAGGTCTCGCAGCCTAACTAGTTCATGACCCACTCTGTGAACAACATGTTCTATCCACGTGTCCTCTAAGCTCATGTAAAGGGATACAAAGCTCTAATGCAATAAAAGCATATGACTCCAATAGGTCCTCAGAAAGAAAACTTGTTGTAGTCCGAAGCATATGGTCTCCTATCAAACCATCTATGTCTACAGGTGATGGGACAACTGCGATAGCATAAGGATCAGTTGCATGATCCGATGGTTGGGATCATCTAGGATGACTCATAAAACATCTTCCCACAATTAGAAGATATAATAGATGTGGTAATTGCAATATCACCAACACTGTCGATTGCTTCCATTTGGAAAGCAATGACAACCTGATCAGCAACAGGGGCTAGGGTTGGGGAGATAGCAGCATCCTCTCCCCAACCAAAGTCCTATAAACTAGAGCATGTCAATGATAGGCATCTCTATCAGCAACCCTACCCCTCCCCTAACCAAAATATGCTAGAAAATCCAAGTAGTTGACCTTGAGGCCCATATGAACCTCTCCATATAAGTATTGTGCACAATATAAAGGAATTCGGTCGTTATTGGGATAACAACCATGAGCAGCAAGAAAACATGGATATATCAATGGGGCCATAAGAGAGTCTACACATCTAGTCACTTGGTCACCCCTCACATTAGGCTTAGCAACATAATATGGAAAACATTATGATTTGATAGTCTCTTTCGAGATAGTAAGCTAAACAAAAGAAAGAGAAACATCACCAGTAACCTCTTGCCACATCTGGGCAAGAATAGGAGCAAGAGTATCACTCGAATAAGCACGGGTATCTCCTAGACTCTATCAAATGCGTTGCACACTAGATAAAATTTATTGACATGTGTCCCTATAAACCCCTATTGTGTTGGGTCAGAAGAACACCTTTCAATTATTTTGCATACATGTCTAACAGGGTAGTTGCAACTACAACATCTGACAAAACTCATCTATCCTTTATGTATTGATGGATGTCCATACCCTATTCCAAACCTCCCATTTTGACATAGGCAAGGAGGATGGTGGCAAAGGTTGTGGAATTTGGCTTTACCAACCAATTGCATTTGCTTTAAAATTTTTGAAGCCATTTCAACAAATCCATTTTGTGCATATCCTGCAATCATTGCAGTCCATGAGACCACATTTCTTTGAGGCATTTTGTCAAATAGTTCACATGCCTTATCTATGCTTCCACATTTTGCATACATGTCTAATAGGGCAGTTGCAACTACAACATCGAACAAAATTCCTCTATCCTTTATGTATTGATGGATGTCCATACCCTATTCCAAAGCACCCATTTTGACACAGGCAATGAGGATGGTGGCAAAGGTTGTGGAATTTGGCTTCACACCAGCCAATTGCATTTGCTTTAAAATTTATAAAGCCTTTTCAACAAATCCATTTTTTACATATCCTAAAGTCATTACCGTCCATGAGACCATATTTCTTTGAGGCATTCTATCAAACAGTTCACATGCCTTGTCTATGCTTCCACATTTTGCATACATGTCTAACAGGGTAGTTGCAACTACAACATCTAACAAAATTCCTCTATCCTTTATGTATTGATGAATGTCCATACCCTATTCCAAAGCTCCCATTTTGACACAGGCAAGGAGGATGGTGGCAAAGATTGTGGAATTTGGCTTTACACTAGCCAATTGCATTTTCTTTAAAATTTGGCTTTACACCAGCCAATTGCATTTGTGGAATTTTGTACATCTCCTGCAGTCATTGCAGTCCATGAGACAACATTTCTTTGAGGCATTCTGTAAAATAGTTCACATGCCTTGTCTATGCTTCCACATTTTGTATACATGTCTAATAGGGCAGTTGCAACTACAACATCTGACAAAAATTCCTCTATCCTTTATGTATTGATGGATGTCCATACCCTATTCCAAAGCTCCCATTCTAACACAGGTAGGGAGGATGGTGGCAAAGGTTGTGGAATTTAAATTTTTCATCATGGGAACCTAATTTTTTTGCAAAAAATGGTAGCAAATTTAGGTTCCAACAAGTCCATTAGTTGGAGGTAGGCAAACAAGGGTTTTTTGTTCATTATTAGCCCGTTAAACTTAAGTATATGAGATAGCATGGCAAACACAAAATGTTGTGGATAGTGACCACATGATTAGGCTAATTGCAACCACTTTTTATAAGCAAGCACAAGACTAGTATACTCATTATGATCCTAATGGCACCAAGAAGGGTTCCCAAAGATATAAGAATAATCATTTGTCATCTAAGAGAAATCTTACATTTAAGGGCACTAGGACAAACAGAGAAGCACTTTAGAACTCATCCTACACATCAATAAACAACTCAACACAAGAAATGCAAATTGACATATTAACACTGTGTATGAGGAAAAATTGATTAAATCTAAACTAAATAAAATCAAAGAACCCAATAACATAAAGAAAACGAATTTAAATAAAAGCCATGACAAATAATCAATGAAATAAAGACTTTTACCGAAATCTGTATTGTTTCCTTTGGATTGAATGTGGATTGCTCAATGAAGTTGCGAAGCCATAGCTGCAACAAGCAAGTAGTGTGCTCAATGTGCTCAAAGATCAATGTCAAGAGATCGTGAGAGTGCTCAATCGACGCATTTTGTATGCTCGAAGCTCTGTTAAGTGTGCCTGAGAATACGATCGAAGAGAGAAGCTCAATGAAGGAGATGAGGGGGTTTATATAGATTTCAAGGAAGATCGATCAACGGTCCAGATAATTCAGAAGAATCAATGGAGGAGAATAGTTAAGGAATGTGCAAAGAATGAGAAGAAGACATGTGTCTTGCTTTCTTTTGCATGAGAGCAGTTATCAAGAATAGAAGAATGAGTTAAAGCAATTAACAGAATGTAATAATCAGTTAAGTGATTTAAAACAAGAAGAAGAGATTTGCATGAGAAAAGAAGATATTTTGCTTTATTAAATATAGAAATATTTAATTGATGAGCAAGAAAGCTTGAGTTATTTTAGAGATAACTCAATTTTAGAAGAAAAAGCAATTTAAATAAATAATTGATTTATTTAAATTTAGAGAAGATATTTTGGAAGAAGTAATTAAATAATCAGAATTATTTAATTTAGAAGATTTTGAAAGCAAATTAAATAAATAAATTTATTTAATTGTTGTGCATGATTTTGGGAGAATGATTTTGATTTAATTAAATAATTTAAGAATTATTTAATTTTAGATAAGAGGGAATTTGTTGAATTAATTAAATAATTATGTTTAATTAATGTGGACTTGAATTTTTGGAGAGAGGATAATGATCTAATTAAATAATTAAAAATTATCTAATTGTGGAAGAATATAGAGGAATTTGATTTAATTAATTAAATAAAGAGGATTTATTTAATTAATGTTGAAAGTATGTGATTTAGAAGAATTTGATGAAATTAATTAAATAATTAGATTATTTAATTAATGTTGAATGCAAGTGATTAGACAGATTAGAGGAAATGCAAGTGATGTGAAGACTTGGTCATTTTAGGGTGTCTACATTTTGCCCCTCTTTGATGCAATGCAATTAATAGTGTTGCGTCAAAGAAATCGATAGTTGAATATATGATACAATTTTGATGCCCCAGTGTAGGTAGTTGCCCCAGCGTATGCCCCCTTGAGCGGGAAGACGGGGAAGCGGCAGAAGAACAGTGTTGACGCTCGACCAGAAGATTTTGTTGGAGATAGGCGAGGTTGAATAGAAGAAAGTGGAGATAGAAAAGAACATGAGAGAAAGACGGTTGATTGATCATTGCTGGAAAACTATATAAGGCCATGGGTGAATGGATGGGCGAATGATGAGCTTGTTGCATTGGTTTCACAATTGTATATAAAGAGCAATCCTTATTTTTGATATAGCACGTGGATAGTTCGCCACCAAGGTATAAAAGACCAAGGTGCAGTAATATTTGAGTGCATGGACATTGACTCTGCAAGTAAGTGGTTTGAACTTAGATCCCCTTAGACATAATATGACCTTGTCATACATGTGAATGAGCCATAGTCTTGAACATAAAATAAACTTCAATACATGTAAATGCAAGAAGAATTATTAATATGTAAGATGCTAGGTTGTAACACACACAAGATAAATAGAATGCTAAGAAAGATACTAAAGATCATTCCTCAAACACGGCACACAGAAAGTAATGACTATGTCCCCAATCCATACTGCATCGTAACATACCAAGATTATAGATAAATCAAGGTAGCCTTGCATAGATATTGGAAAAGGAACAAAAGATAAACCAAAAATCAAATTGACTGACTTACAAAGAAAACATACAGCCAACATATTCTCTTGCCAAAGAGGTTGCTTAGGATAGATTGGATAGGAAAGATAATAGCCTTATCGTAGGAACTCTATGTCCGTTAAAGGGTGCTATTTACCTAAAAGACAATGTCTCGCTGCAGGAAATGCCACATGTCGTAGGAGACGCATGTGTTGGTCTCGATCATGGAACACTTTGCAGAAGACAAGCTTGTTGATCTAGGGCTTGGTTAAGTGGTACTTAGCTAATGTTGGCACTCGGTATGCAGGACAGTAGATGACTCTAGAAGTAGGTCTCTTTGCTTCAGGTTTGTTAAGAACTTCTACTTTGAAAGGATGCGCTAGCTTGCTGCTTGAGTTAGTCGAGTTGAGGTGAAATGGATTTTGACAAACAGAACACTAGAAGGATGGAATGCTAATGGATTGAGACGGGTGGAGAATGATGGATCATGTGTGCCTGAGTACTGGATACATCCTTTGTATTCCAGACTGCCTACATACCATATATCCACGGGATCAAGGCACACGACGATGAAAGATGAAAGATGATAAATATGTAGTTCTGGATAGAGTGATGAGATGGATCAAGGTGGAAGGGGGAGATCTTATGTACCTGAGTACTAGAAACTTCCTTTGTATTCCAGATTGCCTACATACCCATATCCATGGGATCAAGGTACCTTAAGATTGAGAAGATGATAATATGTAGTTCTGGTGGCATGATGATGTGGGAAAAGTGCGAAGAAGATAACAACCTTATCGTAGGAGCGATGTGTCCATTAAAGGGTGCTACCTGTGGAAATGAGAAAAGACTGAAGTATGCGATGCGAACCATGAACAAGGAACCGCCCCTAGACCTAAGTTAAGGAAAGGGTTGCCCCCCTTCTGGTAGAGGAAACGATAGGGGTGACTGCCAAAGAAGACACGGAAAGACTTGACCTAGGACAAGATAGTGTTAACTATAGACACAGATCAAGACGTGGGATGATGACGAGGAACATTGACAAATTTCCAAGCTATACTAGATAGGGAGATGGAAATGCAAACAAGGTCAATGGTTTTATCATGGATGGATGGAAAGTGCGCTATGAACTGGACAAGGAGGGGACAGGACTCGATAGACGATGGATGCTGACTCTACACATAGCACCTATTTGCCAGGTTTTCACTATGGTACTTATCCAAGGCGCCTGTTTGCCAGGTTTTCACCAGAGGATGGATTTTTTGTTTTTGAATTTTTTTTTTTTGGAATACTCTAAGGATCAGGCATAGAACTTCTTGAGATGGACACTGTTAAGTGGCTCATCTAGAGGAATGCCGTCAGGTGTAGCTAAAGTATAAGCTCCTGATCCATATGCTACTCTGACAATGAAGGGACCTAACCAGTTAGGCTCAAACTTGCCCTTCTTTTCTCGATCTGCTTGATTTCTCTGATTCTCCTTAAGTACAAGATCACCAACTTGAAACCACCTTTCTTTGATCTTTTTGTTGTAATTACGCCGGAGGCAGTTTTGATAGACATGGAGATGATTAAGTGCGGCAAGGCGCCTCTCATCCAGTAGTTCAAGCTCAGCTAATCTAGAAGTGTGATACTCGTCTCCGCCAATCAGGTCCTGCATGGATACTCTAAGGGATGGGATCTCGACCTCTATAGGTAGGATGGCTTCAGAGCCAAAGACCAAGGCATATGGTGTGGCACCAGTTGGTGTTCTGATACTAGTGTGGTAGGCCCATAGGGTGGGATTGAGTTGCAAGTGCCAATCATGACCAGCTTCATTGACCATTTTCTTGAGGATCTTGAGAATGGTTTTATTGGAAGCCTCAGCTTGGCCGTTACTCTGCGGATAGTAGGGAGTTGAAAAGCGATGTTGGATATTGTATTGTATGCATAAGGCACGAACATCTTGGTTCTTAAATGGTCTCCCATTATCAGTGACAATAGCTTGGGGAATACCATACCGGCATATGAGGTAGTTTAGAATAAACTTGGCTATTTGCTTACCGGTGATATAGGTCATAGGAACGGCTTCCACCCACTTCGTGAAGTACTCAGTGGCTGTAATGATAAACTTGTGGCCATTGGAGGAGGAAGGGTGGATTTGTCCTATGAGCTCGAGACCCCATTGAGAAAAAGGCCATGGAGTTGTCACAGGTTGTAATTCATGAGCTGGTGTGTGAATCAAATCTCCATGCTGCTGACATTGTAGACACTTCCTAGAAAACTGTGCAGCATCTTGCTCTATTGTAGGCCAGTAATAACCTATTCTGAGTATCTTCTTAGCAAGATTAGGACCGGTAGAATGTGCGCCACAAACACCTTCGTGTATGTCTCGTAAGGTAGCTTCAGCTTCTTCTGCGTTAAGACATCGTAAGAGGATACCATTGAGACTCCAGCGATATAGTGTATCACCCAGAATGATGTAACGAGAGGATCGACGAATAAAGGTTTTGCGTTGGGTGGATGATAGGTCAGGTGGAAAGGTATTGTTCTTGAGGTATTCATAAATATCTTTGTACCATGGGGAATTGGGACCAACAAGTTCGTAGATGATTTCAGTAACAGGAACATCAACGACTGGTATCAACAATTGCTCGATCAAGAATTCACACTTCTGTGTATTTGCAAGCATGTCAATCAGTGACACTACCGAAGCCATAGAATCTGTAGCTTTGTTATTCTCCCTTGGAATTTGATAAAATGTGATGCTAGAAAAGTGTGGTTTGTAGGCATCCACTAGTTGCTTGTAGGGGACCAACTTTTCATCCTTTGTTTGGTATTCATCTGTGACTTGGTGAATGACTAACGGTGAGTCTCCATATACTTATAATTCTGTGATGTCCCATTGGACTGCTGTATTGAGACCTATAAGGAGTGCTTCATACTCAGCTATGTTGTTGATGCAAGGGAATGCAAGCCGATATGACTTTGGAATGTAGTCATTCTGAGGTGTAACAAACAAGATGCCGGCTCCTGATCCATGCTGCGTGTAAGAACCATCAAAGTACAACTTCCACATTATGGAGTTAGCAAGAGTGAAGAGATTCTCATCAGGAAAGTCTGCTACCATAGGATGTGTATCTTTCATAGGTCCTTCTACTAGTTGATCCGCGAGGGCTTGTCCTTTGATTGCTTTATGATCCATGTACTCAATGTCAAACTTAGTAAGGATCATGACCCACTTAGCTAGTCTGCCTGTGAGAGCTGCTTTTGCTAGTAGATACTTCAAGGGATCAATCTTGGCTATCAGATTTGTGTGTTGGTTCAGCATGTAATGCCGCAACTTTTGGGAGGCGAACACTACTGCTAAACAAGCCCTTTCCATTAGTGAATAATTGAGCTCATATCCCACCAAGGTTCTAATAATGTAATAAATTGCATGCTCCTTTCCTGTGTCATCATTTTGTGCTAGCAGGGCCCCCAAGGCTGAATTGGTAGTGGAAATGTATAATATCAAAGGTTTGTCCGCAACTGGTGGAACCAATATAGGAGGTGTAGCTAGATACTCTTTAAGTTGATCAAACGCTGCCTGACACTTGTTGTCCCATCGAAATGAGACATCCTTTCGGAGCAAGTGTTGAAAGGGTTGACATTTATCTGCTAGCTGTGAGATGAAACGCCTGATGGACTGTAACCTTCCCTGAAGGCTCCTTAGTGCTTTAAGGTTCTTGGGTGGAGGCATCTCTACTATAGCCTCTACTTTTGATGGATCTACTTCGATGCCTCTACGAGATATAATGTATCCCAACAGCTTCCCTGATGTTACACCGAATATACACTTCTTTGGATTGAGTCTTACTTGGTATTTTTCAAGCCTGTCAAAGATCTGTCCTAGGACCTGTATGTGATCCGCCCGAGAAGATTTTGCCAGTATATCATCAACATAGTCTTCCATGATGTGATGAAACAGATCATGGAAGATCACTCTCATTGCTCTCTGATAGGTTGCTCCTACATTCTTCAGACCAAACGGCATGACACACCAACAATAATTCCCCCAAGGACAAGTAAAGGTTGTCTTATGTTGGTCTTCTTCAGCTATCCTTATCTGATTGTAACCCAAAAATCCATCCATGAGAGAAAGCATCTCGTGACCTGCTGTCAAGTCCACTATTATGTCAATGTTTGGTAGTGGAAAGTCATCTTTAGGACATGCCTTGTTGAGATCTCTAAAATCATTACACATGCAGATGCGCCCATTAGGTTTAGACATAGGTACAATGTTTGAGACCCAATCTGAATAGTCAATGGGTCGTATGAACTTTGTGTCTAACAGCTTTTGTATTTCCACCTTCACCAAGAGAGCTATCTGTGGGTGCATTTTTCTCAACTTCTGCTTGACTGGTTTCACCTTGGGATCAACTGTGAGATAATGAACTACCAGCTTAGGGTCTAGCCTTGGCATATCTGCATAGGTCCATGCAAAGTTGATGGTTCATTGCAAAAAGAAGTCGTTAAGATTTCTGTGCTCTGTGTCAGATAATGATGCTGCTAGTAATGTTGTCTTTGGATTTTGTTCTATGCCAAGATTTATTTCTGTAGAATCTTCCACTAAGAGAGTTGATTTCTCTTGATACTTAGATGGTAAGGGAAGGTCAAATCCTCCATCCTCAGGTGCCACAGTTGGGTTTTCACCTTTGGATATGTCCTTTGTTTTTACTATTTTGTGATCAGGAGGTGCCACAGTGTGGTTTTCACCTAGAGATCTTTCTTTATTTGCACTTTTGCGACTGGAGGATTTGGCGTTCTCACCAAAATAAGTCGTGGGCTCTAGTTCCATTACAAAACCTACTTTGTGATCACCAAGAGGGATACCCTCCCAAAGTCCCTTGAACTTAGCTAAAGCCTCGTCATTCTGAAAGACATCTATAACGGGGGTCCCTTTTTGGTCGCAATTGATAAGTTCAGGGTAGACAAGTGTGACATTCTGGGTGCTGGTGGTGGAAGTTAAGGAGATGAAGGATAGTGTAAAAATGGAGGATTCTGCGAATAGATTGGTCATGTGGAGGGAAGAGTCATCGATGATATCCTCTGTAGACGTCGAATCAGACATCGAATCAGCGGGAAAAGTGTCGGCTACCTCGTCGAGGATATACTCAATGTCCAAGGCTCGTGGTACCTTCTTACCAAATCCTAATCCCTTCTTGTCTAGCTTCTTTGTTATCACAATGGGCTCCATAGTTCCTTGATTCTATTTCCCAAGGCCACCTTTGCCTTTATAGCCCATGTTTTTTACTATTCTTAAGCCATTGCCATATTGCTTGACTGGTATTGTGACTAGTTCTTTCTCCTTATAGAGCCAAGAAGAAATGTCCTCAATAGTTTCCTCTTCCAGTAACCGTCCATGTTGGAATTGGGTTCAGAATGTTGGGGGAGGAATAGCTGCTTTTTTGATAACTTTGGCAATGGGTGGTTGGTCGTAAGATTTTGGAGAGAGAGGCATCTCCCCTACACAACAAGATTCTGAGATATCATAAGTGCCAAAGCCTATATCTCAGACGCGAGCTGTGATTTTGGGGAGGGGTGTAGATTCACTTGTAGAGGCTTGCGTGAGAGTTTCAGGGTCAACATAGAGAGGGGATTCAAGGGCTTTGTCATTTTTAGGCACTTGGTTGCAATTCTTATAGCTTCCTTGCAAGACACGGCAAAATTCAAAAGGATTAGGGTCTCCTGGGATGGTGATCTCCGTACCATTGTATGGGAACTTTAGGGACTGATGGTACGTGGAGGGAACAGCTTTCATTGCATGGATCCATGGGCGGCCTAGGATAATGTTGTAAGGCAGCTCAATATCAAGGACTTGGCACCTAGTTTCAAGCATGACAGGGCCCAGTTGTATAGGCAAGTGAATAAAACCTTCTGAACGGTGTTCTGCATCATCATACCCCTTGATTGTAATACTATGATCAGTGTTGACGTGATCCTCAGAGTATCCCAATTGTTTTAGTAACTTTAAAGAACAGATGTTGAGACCAGCACCACCATCTATGAGTATACATTTGATTTTGCGCTTATGGACGAGAACTTCAATATGAAGGGCATCGTTGTGACAAGGATCGTGGGAGGGGAGGTCCTTCTCAGAGAAGACCACGTTGTAAGGCGAAGCAATATTACCCACTATAGCTTGGAAATCTACGACTGCTATGTTGTTAGGAACGGAAGACTCTTGGAGGGCTTTTTCTAGCACCACTCTATGTGCAGGTGATGACCGTAGAAGGTCTAAAATAGAGATCTGTGCTGGGGCATCAAAATTGTATCATGTATTCAACTATCGATTTCTTTGATGCAACGCTATTAACTGCATTGCATCAAAGAGGGGCAAAATGTAGACACCCTAAAATGACCAAGTCTTCGCATCACTTGCATTTCCTCTAATCTGTCTAATCACCTGCATTCAACATTAATTAAATAATCTAATTATTTAATTAATTTCATCAAATTCTTCTAAATCACATACTTTCAACATTAATTAAATAAATCCTCTTTATTTAATTAATTAAATCAAATTCCTCTATATTCTTCTACAATTAAATAATTTTAATTATTTAATTAGATCATTATCCTCTTTCTAAAATTCACATCCACATTAATTAAATATAAACCTAATTATTTAATTAATTCAACAAATTCCCTCTTATCTACAATTAAATAATTCTTAAATTATTTAATTAAATCAAAATCATTCTCCCAAAATCATGCACAACAATTAAATAAATTTATTTATTTAATTTGCTTTCAAAATCTTCTAAATTAAATAATTCTGATTATTTAATTACTTCTTCCAAAATATCTTCTCTACATTTAAATAAATCAATTATTTATTTAAATTGCTTTTTCTTCTAAAATTGAGTTATCTCTAAAATAACTCAAGCTTTCTTGCTCATCAATTAAATATTTCTATATTTAATAAAGCAAAATATCTTCTTTTCTCATGCAAATCTCTTCTTCTTGTTTTAAATCACTTAACTGATTGTTTTATTCTTTTGATTGATTTATCTCTTCAGTTAACTCATTCTTCTATTCTTGATAACTCCTCTCATGCAAAAGAAAGCAAGACACATGTCTTCTTCTCATTCGTTGCACATTCCTCAACTATTCTCCTCCATTGATTCTTCTAAATTATCTGGACCGTTGATCGATCTTCCTTGAAATCTATATAAACCCCCCTCATCTCCTTCATTACCCCTCTCTCTTCGATCGTATTCTCAGGCACACTTAACAGAGCTTCGAGCATACAAAACGCGTCGATTGAGCACTCTCATGATCTCTTGACATTGATCTTTGAGTATATTGAGCACACTACTTGCTTGTTGCAGCTATGGCTTCGCAACTTCATTGAGCAATCCACATTCAATCCAAAGGAAACAATACAGATTTCGGTAAAAGTCTTTATTTCATTGATTATTTGTCATGGCTTTTATTTAAATTCATTTTCTTTATGTTATTGGGTTCTTTGATTTTATTTAGTTTAGATTTAATCAATTTTTCCTCATACACATTCTAGCACGCCCAGTGGGACGCACTAATCCCTTTGTTTCTTTGAGAAAATGTTTTTTTTGAAGTCACAGTATGGCACAGCGCAAAACGACACTTCACAGCGCTTCTGGTAGGATCTTTGAGTGCTCTTGGACGCACAGTTAGGTGCTCTTGGGAGCATTGCGGAGCTTCTGGAAGCGCAGCGCAGCGTTTTTGGCATAACAGAACGGCGCTTATGGCAGTATGCTACAACGCTTTTGGCTAAATTAGGTTTTTAACTTTGTTCACTGTCTTGCAGGATTTTCACGCCATCTATCTTACTAATTTGTCTAACAAGCTGTTGTATTTGTCAGACAAACCTTTTTTTTTGGACATCCTAAGCTGATTTATTTAGGAGTACCTTCGATTTTTGTGTTTATCCTTGGTGTTGTTACAGCTTCTGAGTTTTTTAGATTGCAGAACACAGATCTCTCAGCTACCACTTCTCAGAACAGTCAATCAATCATGGAATTTTACTTTAGATCTGATTATTTTGAAAAAGTTCCCCTTTTTATGATCTGAGAACAGTGCAGCGCTTTTGGCTATATCGTATCACGCTTTTGGTAACACAGCTCCACGCTTTCGGTTATTATTCAGCGCGCCTGGTATTATTGTATTCCGCTTCTAGTCTGCATCACGGCGCCTTCGAAAACATAGTGCAGTGCATCTGGTTATTCTGCAGCGCTTTTGGTAATATTTTGCATCACTTCTGGTCTCTGTTACAGCGCTTTTGGTCAAAATTGATTTGTTTTTTTGCTAACTTGTGAATTTTTGGTGGAACTGACAGACTTGTTTCAGCTTCCTATTACTCACACAGAGCAAATAGGTGTTTTCTTAACATGTTCATGTAGGACAAACATTGAAGACCTCTTTGATTTATCTCACTAAGTCTTAGAAACACATTACATGCTTCAAAGGGACAATTGAACAAATCTTTTCTTGCAGTCTAAGTCTTAGGAACATACTGCTTTTCTTAAGGGACAATAGACATGAATGCCAAACACTTCTTTTCATAAGGGACAATTTACAACTACAAACGTGTGTGTGCCTAGTTTAGTTGCACCTTATTTTTCTTATAATGGGACAATTGAACCTTTGTTTGACGTGCTTGCTCTTACTTTTCTGTACTTCCTTTAGAAGGGCCTGCTTTTGGATTGCACTTCATCCAAAAGGGATGACCCTAAGTGGAGTTTTCCTTTGAACCGCTATATAAGAGGGATAAGGCGAAAGCCAAGTCCTAACCAACGTCAGCCTTACCTTGTGGTGCCAAACTAAAAAGAGGTGTACTAGCTCTTTGTGGAAATGATTTTCACATTGAGCGAAGTGTTTGAAACTCTTAGTAGGATTGGTTAAAGCTTTTAGTAGCTTGTCACATTGCTCGTAAGGTGTTGGTCCCTCAAAGTCACTAAGAACCATTTTAGATAGAGACTACCCGACCTACCTCTGAACATTGCGGTAATCATCAGTGCAAGGGAAATCGATTTAAACCCTTAAGATACTCACCATTGGCTCCCTTGAAAAGAGATAGTATTCCCTTGGACATAAAACTCTTGTGACCTACTTGAGCTTTCCAAGGGGAGGGTGAGATATCCCTACCTATCGTCTCTCGCAAAGATACTAAATATCTGACACCTTTATGGAATGATATTTTCATCGACGGAGTATTAAGCTATGAGCTGATCTACTGCAATGAAACCTTGTCTCTAGGGATAAAAAGTGCTTGTTATTGATTGCAATTGTCTTATACCAATGGAAACATTGGGCTTGTTTGGAGCCTTGAACATACACTATCTGTTGTGTCAGTCCCTTGTGTTTTTTGACCACTTGTTTGCTGTGTTTTTTCTTGCCAAACCAATCCAATCAGAAACAGAAACAATCTACCCAAATTTTGCCTTTTTGAAACATCAGACACTACTTCAGCGCCCCTGGTATTACAGTAGCTCACCTTTGGTAGTACAGTAGATCACCTTTGGTACAGCAGTAACCTGCCTCTAGCAAAACTCTACTTCAGCGCCCTTGGTATAACAGTAGCTCGCTTTTGGTCACTGTAGCTCGTCTTTGGCATAGTAGTAGCTCGCTATTGGTAGCTCAATCCGTCGCCTCTATTCCACAGTAGCACACATTCGGTTGCATAGTCCTCTGCCTCTTGTCAAACAGTATAGCGCCTTTGGTCTAGTACTTTGTGCATCAGAAGCTTGTCCGTTTCTTAAAGCATCTCACAGATTCCCAGCATTACATTTTTTCCTAGTGTATCCCATGGTAACCACTAGGCTACAACAAACTATGAAATCCAAGCAAGTTGTCCCTAAGAAGCGCAAGTCACCTCCTCGCACACCACAATCAGGTCGTCTCAACATTACTCCCAAGGTGACTCCTAGTACACCCGCGGCAAAACCAATCAGCTCTCTGAACATGCCGCACATGGATGAACCAAGCAATCCTCATGAGGATAGCACCCCTTTGATAAATGCGCCTCAGTATACCACAGGCTTGCCTTCAGATTTTGTCCCACAAGGTTATATCATAGAACAAACCCCATCTCAAGAAGAGCGACACTTTGAAATAGGTCAATCCTCTCAAGAAGATGGGCAAGATCTTGATGAATTTATACAAGATCCTAGAGCTATCGCTGCCTTTGATAAAATCCTTAGTGAGAACCAGGATCATTTCTTTCACTTGCTTGCAAAGCAAGGCGCCAAGTTACCTCAAGATTTTGATTTATCCACTCTCAAGGAGAGCAACAACGCCCAAGAAGCCATACAAGCGGTGCAAACCATGTCCACGGTGACTACGCCCTTACCTACTCAAGGCTCGCAGTATAGGAATCCCCTTTTTCAAAATCCAAAAGAGGAGAGGCCCATATCACCACTTTTGACTCCTATGGAGATCTATCAAAACCAACAAGAAACTCTCCAACGTCAAGCAGAGTTAGCTAAGCAAGCCACCTTAGCTCGATCGAATATGCAACCACCTCCTAAAGTGTCCACCCCAATCGCAAGTGGAATCTTGGTTACCCCATCACGCGTAGGTTTCCCACCCAATTACAATCCGGGGAACAATTATGTAGCCATGCAACAAGGGTCTCAACAAATGCCACCTCCTATATCATCACACCTGCATGTCTCTCAACCAATTAGAGTCATGCAACCCCAACCACAACATTCTTCTACTCTCGTCCTCAAGCAGCCCCAACCACAACATTCTTCTACTCTCATCCTTAATCAACCCCAACCGTCGCAAATCACTTCTACCTATGTTCCTCCTCCACAACGTTCATCCTCACTCAACTTCTTTCACACATTGCCTAGCCACTCTCAACATTCCCAACATTAGGTTTCCCAAAGCTATGTGCCACCATCACAACCTAATCAAACGCACTTTAGCTTTCCTCCCCCCAATACTTTTCTTCAACCATTGCAAAGCCAACATTCTTACCTAGTGCCACCTCCACCTCTACCTAACCAAGGCCTCCAATTCCAACCCAATCTGAACCAATCGTACAACACATATGATCCCAATCAATCTTACGACCCTTATAATACCAGTGCGCATGGCTTACACTATAATCTTCCATATGGGCAACACCAACCACTTTTTGGACAACAGGAGATGTTACCAACCCCTCCCATGACTATGGAGCTAAAGATTGCAGAAGTTCAATAGCAGCTATCTGATCTTACGTTTGGCCACACCAAAAAGACCTCTTTAGAGGAAGTGTGTCCTTATCCTTTTGATCGGTCATTACCAATGATCCCTTTTCCTCAAAATTTCACTATTCCCAAGTTCGATAAATACAAAGGAAAAGGTGACCCAAAAGACCATCTTAGGGAATTCTATCTTGCTTGCTTCGAGGTCTCTCATAACGACACATATCTTATGCGTCTCTTTCCTCGCAGTCTTGGAGGTCAAGCAATAGAATGGTTCTCACACTTACCTACAGGTATCAAGTCTTTCAACGAGCTAGCAGAGAAGTTTGCCACCCATTTTTCTTACAACGCAGAGCATGAGATTTCCATGATGGACCTATTCAACAATAAACAAAAAAATGGGGAAACTTTCATTTCTTTCCTTCAACGATGGAGACAAATGGCTAGTAAATTCCCTTTCAAGATTCCAGAGAAGCAGCTTGTTAGCATATTTGTGCAGAACCTCAACCAAGAGTTAGGTTTCCATTTACAAATTCTTAGTGCTACAACCTTCGATGAAATCACATACAAGGGTATCAACATGGAGAAGGCCCTCATTGCTAAGGGTGTGGTCAAAATCTTTAAGGAAATGAAAGATAGCACTTCTCATCAACAATCGAACGATAAACTGAAATATTGGAACAAGAACAAAAACGTGGTCAATGATGGGGTGGTTGATGCTAAACATGTCCAAACATTGCAAACACCACTGCAGCTCTCCAAACCAAGTCAAGCTCCACCTCAACAATAGCAGCAACAAAGGCAGCCTTATCCAAACCAACAGCAACGACAATAAGAGCGGCCCCAACAAGATTACCCTCTACGATGTCAATTCACTCCCTTGGGAGTGCCCATCGAATCGATCTTACAGCAAGATTTACAAAAAGGGCTCATCACCTTACCTAATGCACCCCCATATGGAGAACCTGTCTACAAAACAGCACGTTACAGAGACAATGAGTATTGTGAGTTCCATAGGGGCAAAGGTCATCGAACTGCGTCTTTCATGAAGCTTAAGCACCTCATCCAAAACCTCATCGACGGTAATCAAATCACTTTTGAGGATGAATCACCAGCGCAACACACAAACAAGGATCTCGATATGTACAAGGAGCCATTCCCTCATCATGGTCCACCTCCTCCTCAAGATAGAGGTAAAGGTATCAATCACGCTTCCACGTCTTTCGATTCCATTGTAGGTCATTTTGAAGAGAGTCGAGTCTCTACCCTCACCATCAAAGGAAAATCTACGGATTGTGCTGTTACTACTCGTCGAGGTCATGTCACCATCCGTGCACCTACACCTAGGCTTCTGGTTCAGTCTGATTATAATCTTGTCGAACATCTAGGGAGAACACCAGCATAGATCTCTATTTTGGACCTTCTACGGTCATCACCTGCACATAGAGTGGTGCTAGAAAAAGCCCTCCAAGAGTCTTCCGTTCCTAACAACATAGCAGTCGCAGATTTCCAAGCTATAGTGGGTAATATTGCTTCACCCTACAACGTGGTCTTCTCTGAGAAAGACCTCCCCTCCCACGATCCTTGTCACAACGATGCCCTTCATATTGAAGTTCTCATCCATAAGCACAAAATCAAACGTATACTCATAGATGGTGGTGCTGGTCTCAACATCTGTTCTTTAAAGTTACTAAAACAATTGGGATACTCTGAGGATCACGTCAACACTAATCATAGTATTACAATGAAGGGGTATGATGATGCAGAACGCCGTTCAGAAGGTGTTATTCACTTGCCTATACAACTGGGCCTTGTCATGCTTGAAACTAGGTGCCAAGTCCTTGATATTGAGCTGCCTTACAACATTATCCTACGCCGCCCATGGATCCATGCAATGAAAGCTGTTCCCTCCACGTACCATCAGTCCCTAAAGTTTCCATACAATGGTACGGAGATCACCATCCTAGGAGACCCTAATCCTTTTGAATTTTGTCATGTCTTGCAAGGAAGCTATAAGAATTGCAACCAAGTGCCTAAAAATGACAAAGCCCTTGAATCCCCTCTCTATGTTGACCCTAAAACTCTCACGCAAGCCTCTACAAGTGAATCTACACCCCTCCCCAAAATCACAGCTCGCATCCGAGATATAGGCTTTGGCACTTATGATATCTCATAATCTTGTTGTGTAGGGCAGATGCCTCTCTCTCCAAAATCTTACGGCCAACCACCCATTGCCAAAGTTATCAAAAAAGCAGCTATTCCTCCCCCAACATTCCTAACCCAATTCCAACATGGACGGTTATTGGAAGAGGAAACTATTGAGGACATCTCTTCTTGGCTCTACAAGGATAAAGAACCAGTCACAATACCAATCAAGCAATATGGCAATGGCTTAAGGATAGTAAAAACATGGGCTATAAAGGCAAAGGTGGCCTTGGGAAACAGAATCAAGGAACTATGGAGCCCATTGTGGTAACAAAGAAGCTAGACAAGAAGGGATTAGGGTTTGGTAAGAAGGTACCACGCGCCTTGGACATCGAGTATATCCTCGACAAGGTAGCTGACACTTTTCCCGCCAATTCGACGTCTATAGAGGATATCATCGATGACTCTTCCCTCCACATGACCAATCTATTCACAGAATCCTCCATTTTTACACTATCCTCCGTATCCTTAACTTCCACCACCAGCACCTAGAATGTCACACTTGTCTACCCTGAACTTATCGATTGGGACCAACAAGGGACCCAGGTTATAGATGTGTTTCAGAATGACGAAGCTCTAGCTGAGTTCATGGGACTTCGGGAAGGTATCCCTCTTGGTGATCACAAAGCAGGTTTTGTAATGGAACTAGAGCCCACGGCTTATTTTGGTGAGAATGCCAAATCCTCCAGTCACAAAAGTGCAAATAAAGAAATATCTCTAGGTGAAAACCACACTGTGGCACCTCTTGATCACAAAATAGTAAAAACAAAGGACGTATCCAAAGGTGAAAACCCAACTGTGGCAACAGAGGATGGAGGATTTGACCTTCCCTTACCATCTAAGTATCAAGAGAAATCAGCTCTCCTAGTGGAAGATTCTACAGAGATCAACCTAGGCACAGAACAGAATCCAAAGACAACATTCCTAGCAGCATCATTATCTGACACAAAGCACAGAAATCTTAACGACTTCTTTTTGCAACGAACCATCAACTTTGCATGGACCTATGCAGATATGCCAAGGCTAGACCCTAAGCTGGTAGTTCATTATCTCACAGTTGATCCCAAGGTGAAACCAGTCAAGCAGAAGTTGAGAAAAATGCACCCACAGATAGCTCTCTTGGTGAAGGTGGAAATACAAAAGCTGTTAGATGCAAAGTTCATACGACCCATTGACTATTCAGATTGGGTCTCAAACATTGTACCTGTGTCTAAACCTAATGGGCGCATCTGCATGTGTAATGATTTTAGAGATCTCAACAAGGCATGTCCTAAAGATGACTTTCCACTACCAAACATTGACATAATAGTGGACTTGACAGCAGGTCACGAGATGCTTTCTCTCATGGACAGATTTTTGGGTTACAATCAGATAAGGATAGCTGAAGAAGACCAACATAAGACAACCTTTACTTGTCCTTGGGGGAATTATTGTTAGTGTGTCATGCCGTTTGGTCTGAAGAATGCAGGAGCAACCTATCAGAGAGCAATGACAGTGATCTTCCACGATCTGTTTCATCACATCATGGAAGACTATGTTGATGATATACTAGCTAAATATTCTAGGGCGGATCACATACAAGTTCTAGGACAGATCTTCGACAGGCTTGAAAAATACCAAGTAAGACTCAATCCAAAGAAGTGTGTATTCGGTGTAACATCAGGGAAGCTGTTGGGATACATTGTATCTCGTAGAGGCATCGAAGTAGATCCAACGAAAGTAAAGGCTATAGTAGAGATGCCTCCACCCAAGAACCTTAAAGCACTAAGGAGCCTTTAGGGAAGGTTGTAGTCCATCAGGCATTTCATCTCACAGCTAGCAGATAAATGTCAACCCTTTCAACACTTGCTCCGAAAGGATGTCTCATTTCGATGGGACAACAAGTGTCAGGCAGCATTTGATCAACTTAAAGAGTATCTAGCTACACCTCCTGTATTGGTTCCACTAGTTGCGGACAAACCTTTGATATTATACATTTCCACTACCAATTCGGCCTTGGGGGCCCTGCTAGCACAAAATGATGACACAGGAAAGGAGCATGCAATTTATTACATTAGTAGAACCTTGGTGGGATATGAGCTCAATTATTCACCAATGGAAAGGGCTTGTTTAGCAGTAGTGTTCGCCTCCCAAAAATTGTGGCATTACATGCTGAACCAACACACAAATCTGATAGCCAAGATTGATCCCTTGAAGTATCTACTAGCAAAAGCAGCTCTCATAGGCAGACTAGCTAAATGGGTTATGATCCTTAGTGAGTTTGATATTGATTACATGGATCGTAAGGCAATCAAAGGACAAGCCCTCGCAGATCAACTAGTAGAAGCACCTATGAAAGATACACATCCTATGGTAGCAGACTTTCTTGATGAGAATCTCTTCACTCTTGCTAACTCCATAATGTGGAAGTTGTACTTTGATGGTTCTTACACGCAACATGGATCAGGAGCTGGCATCTTATTTGTTACACCTCAGATTGACTATATTCCTAAGTCATATCGGCTTGCATTCCCTTGCACCAACAACATAGCCAAGTATGAAGCACTCCTTATAGGTCTTAATACAGTAGTCCAATGGGACATCACAGAACTACAAGTATATGGAGACTCACAGCTAGTCATTCACCAAGTCACAGATGAATACCAAACAAAGGATGAAAAGTTGGTCCCCTACAAGCCACTAGTGGATGCCTACAAAGCACACTTTTCTAGCATCACATTTGAGCAAATTCTAAGAGAGCATAACAAAGCTGCGGATTCTATGGCTTCTGTAGGGTCACTGATTGACATGCCTACAAATACATAGAAGTGTGAATTCTTGATCGATCAATTGTTGATACCAGCCGTCGACGTTCCAGTTACTAAAATCATCTGCGAACTTGTTGGTCCCAATTCCCCATGGTATGAAGATATCTATGAATACCTCAAACACAATACCTTTTCCCCTGACCTATCATCCACCCAACGCAAAACCTTTATCCGTCGATCCTCCCGTTATATCATTCTGGGTGATACACTATATCGCCAGAGTCTCGATGGTATCCTCTTACGATGTCTTAACACGGAAGAAGCTGAAGCTACCTTACGAGACATACACGAAGGTGTTTGTGGCATGCATTCTACCGGTCCTAATCTTGCTAAGAAGATACTCAGAACAGGTTATTACTAGCCTACAATAGAGCAAGATGCTGCACAGTTTGCTAAGAAGTGTCTACAATGTCAGTAGCATGGAGATTTGATTCACGCACCAGCTCATGAATTACAACCTGTGACAACTCCATGGCCTTTTTCTCAATGGGGTCTCGAGCTCATAGGACAAATCCACCCTTTCTCCTCCAATGGCCACAAGTTTATCATTACAGCCATTGAGTACTTCACGAAGTGGGTGGAAGCCATTCCTATGACCTATATCACTGGTAAGCAAATAGGCAAGTTTATCCTAAACTACCTCATATGCCGGTATGGTATTCCCCAAGCCATTGTCACTGATAATGGGAGACCATTCAAGAATCAAGATGTCTGTGCCTTATGCACACAATACAATATCCAACATCACTTTTCAACTCCCTACTATCCGCAGAGTAACGGCCAAGCTGAGGCTTCCAATAAAACCATTCTCAAAATCCTTAAGAAAATAGTCAATGAAGCTGGTTGTGATTGGCACTTACAACTTAATCCTGCCCTATGGGCCTACCGCACTACTATCAGAACACCAACTGGTGCCACACCATATGCCTTGGTCTTTGGCTCTGAAGCCATCCTACCTATAGAGGTCGAGATCCCATCCCTCAAAGTATCCATGCAGGACCTGATTGGTGGAGACGAGTATCGCACTTCTAGATTAGCTGAGCTTGAACTACTGGATGAGAGGCGCCTTGCCGCACTTAATCATCTCCATGTCTATCAAAACCGCCTCCAGCGTAATTACAACAAAAAGATCAAAGAAAGGCGGTTTCAAGTTGGTGATCTTGTACTTAAGGAGAATTAGAGAAATCAAGCGGATCGAGAAAAGAAGGGCAAGTTTGAGCCTAACTGGTTAGGTCCCTTCATTGTCACAGCAGCATATGGATCAGGAGCTTATACTTTAGCTACACCTGACGGTATTCCTCTAGATGAGCCACTTAACAATGTCCATCTCAAGAAGTTCTATGCCTGATCCTCAGAGTATTCCAAAAAAAAAAAAATCCATCCTCTGGTGAAAATCTGGCAAATAAGCACCTTGGATAAGTACCATAGTGAAAACTTGGCAAATAGGTGCTATGTGTAGAGTCAGCATCCATCGTCTATCGAGTCCTGTCCCCTCCTTGTCTAGTTCGCAGCGCACTTTCCATCCATCCATAATAAAACCATTGACCTTGTTTGCATTTCCATCTCCCTATCTAGTATAGCTTGGAAATTTGTCAATGTCCCTCGTCGTCATCCCACGTCTTGATCTATGTCTACAGTTAACACTGTCTTGTCCTAGGTCAAGTCTTTCCGTATCTTCTTCGGCAGTCACCCCTATCGTTTCCTCTAGCAGAATGGGGGCAACCCTTTCCTTAACTTCAGTCTAGGGGCGGTTCCTTGTTCGTGGTTCGCATCGCATACTTCAGTCTTTTCTCATTTCCACAGGTAGCACCCTTTAACGGACACATCGCTCCTACGATAAGGCTGTTATCTTCTCAACGCTTTCTCCCACATCATCATGCCACCAGAACTACATATTATCATCTTCTCAATCTTAAGGTACCTTGATCCCATGGATATGGGTATGTAGGTAGTCTGGAATATGAAGGAAGTTTCCAGTACTCAGGTGCATAAGATCTCCCCCTTCCACCTCGATCCATCTCATCACTCTATCCAGAACTACATATTTATCATCTTTCATCTTTCATCATCATGTGCCTTGATCCCATGGATATAGGGTATGTAGGTAGTCTGGAATACAAAGGATGTATCCAGTACTCAGGCACACACGATCCATCATTCTCCACCCATCTCAATCCATTAGCATTCCATCCTTCTAGTCTTCTGTTTGTCAAAATCCATTTCGCCTCGACTCGACTAACTCAAGCAGCAAGCTAGCGCATCCTTTCAAAGCAGAAGTTCTTAACAAACCTGAAGCAAAGAGACCTACTTCCAGAGTCATCTACTGTCCTGCATACCGAGTGCCAACATCAACTAAGTACCACTTAACCAAGCCCTAGATCAACAAGCTTGTCTTCTGCAAAGTGTTCCATGATCGAGACCAACACATGCGTCTCCTGCGACATGTGGCATTTCCTGCAGCGAGACATTGTCTTTTAGGTAAATAGCACCCTTTAACAGACACAGAGTTCCTAAGATAAGGCTGTTATCTTTCCTATCCAATCTATCCTGAGCAACCTCTTTGGCAAGAGAATATGTTGGCTGTATGTTTTCTTTGTAAGTCAGTCAATTTGATTTTTGGTTTATCTTTTGTTCCTTTTCCAATATCTATTCAAGGCTACCTTGATTTATCTATAATCTTGGTATGTTGCGATGCAGTACGGATTGGGGACATAGTCATTGCTTTCTGTGTGCCGTGTTTGAGGAATGATCTTTAGTATCTTTCTTAGCATTCTATTTATCTTATGTGTGTTACAACCTAGCATCTTACATATTAATAATTCTTCTTGCATTTACATGTATTGAAGTTTATTTTATGTTCAAGACTATGGCTCTTTCACATGTACGACAAGGTCATATTATGTCTAAGGGGATCTAAGTTCAAACCACTTGCTTGCAGAGTCAATGTCCACGCACTCGGATATTACTGCACCTTGGTCTTTTATACCTTGGTGGTGAACTATCCACGTGCTATATCAAAAATAAGGATTGCTCTTTATATACAATTGTGAAACCAATGCAACAAGCTCATCATTCACCCATCCATTCACCCATGGCCTTATATAGTTTTCCAGCAATGATCAATCAACCGTCGTTCTCTCATGTTCTTTTCTATCTCCACTTTCTTCTATTCAACCTCGCCTATCTCCAACAAAATCTTTTGGTCGAGCATCAACACTGTTCTTCTGCCGCTTCCCCATCTTCCCACTCAAGGGGGCATACACTGGGGCAACTACCTACACTGGGGCATTAAAATTGTATCATGTATTCAACTATCGATTTCTTTGACGCAACGCTATTAACTGCATTGCATCAAAGAGGGGCAATATGTAGACACCCTAAAATGACCAAGTCTTCACATCACTTGCATTTCCTCTAATCTGTCTAATCACCTGCATTCAACATTAATTAAATAATCTAATTATTTAATTAATTTCATCAAATTCTTCTAAATCACATACTTTCAACATTAATTAAATAAATCCTCTTTATTTAATTAATTAAATCAAATTCCTCTATATTCTTCTACAATTAAATAATTTTAATTATTTAATTAGATCATTATCCTCTTTCCAAAATTCACATCCACATTAATTAAATATAAACCTAATTATTTAATTAATTCAACAAATTCCCTCTTATCTACAATTAAATAATTCTTAAATTATTTAATTAAATCAAAATCATTCTCCCAAAATCATGCACAACAATTAAATAAATTTATTTATTTAATTTGCTTTCAAAATCTTCTAAATTAAATAATTCTGATTATTTAATTACTTCTTCCAAAATATCTTCTCTAAATTTAAATAAATCAATTATTTATTTAAATTGCTTTTTCTTCTAAAATTGAGTTATCTCTAAAATAACTCAAGCTTTCTTGCTCATCAATTAAATATTTCTATATTTAATAAAGCAAAATATCTTCTTTTCTCATGCAAATCTCTTCTTCTTGTTTTAAATCACTTAAATGATTGTTTTATTCTTTTAATTGGTTTATCTCTTCAGTTAACTCATTCTTCTATTCTTGATAACTCCTCTCATGCAAAAGAAAGCAAGACACATGTCTTCTTCTCATTCGTTGCACATTCCTCAACTATTCTCCTCCGTTGATTCTTTTGAATTATCTGGACCGTTGATCGATCTTCCTTGAAATCTATCTAAAGCCCCCTCATCTCCTTCATTACCCCTCTCTCTTCGATCGTATTCTCAGGCACACTTAACAGAGCTTCGAGCATACAAAACGTGTTGATTGAGCACTCTCATGATCTCTTGACATTGATCTTTGAGCACATTGAGCACACTGCTTGCTTGTTGCAGCTATGGCTTCGCAACTTCATTGAGTAATCCACATTCAATCCAAAGGAAACAATACAGATTTCGGTAAAAGTCTTTATTTCATTGATTATTTGTCATGGCTTTTATTTAAATTCATTTTCTTTATGTTATTAGGTTCTTTGATTTTATTTAGTTTAGATTTAATTTGTAATGGAAATCTCATGCTTTACATTGTAAGAAAAATGGGTGGCAAACTTCTCTGCTAGCTCGTTGAAAGACTTGATACCCGTAGGTAAGTGCGAGAACCATTCTATTGCTTGACCTCCAAGACTGCGAGGAAAGAGACGCATAAGATATGTGTCATTATGAGAGACCTCGAAGCAAGCAAGATAGAATTCCCTAAGATGGTCTTTTGGGTCACCTTTTCCTTTGTATTTATCGAACTTGGGAATAGTGAAATTTTGAGCAAAAGGGATCATTGGTAATGACCGATCAAAAGGATAAGGACACACTTCCTCTAAAGAGAAGGTCTTTTTGGTGTGGCCAAACATAAGATCAGATAGCTACTATTGAACTTCTGCAATCTTTAGCTCCATAGTCATGGGAGGGGTTGGTAACATCTCCTATTGTCCAAAAAGTGGTTGGTGTTGCCCATATGGAAGATTATAGTGTAAGCCATGCGCACTGGTATTATAAGGGTCGTAAGATTGATTGGGATCATATGGGTTGTACGATTGGTTCAGATTGGGTTGGAATTGGAGGCCTTGATTAGGCAGAGGTGGAGGTGGCGCTAGGTAAGAACGTTGGCTTTGCGATGGTTGAAAAAAAGTATTGGGGGGAGGAAAGCTAAAGTGCGTTTGATTAGGTTGTGATGGTGGCACATAGCTTTGGGAAACCTGATGTTGGGAATGTTGAGAGTGGCTAGGCAATGTGTGAAAGAAGTTGAGCGAGGATGAACGTTGTGGAGGAAGAACATAGGCAGAAGTGATTTGCGACGGTTGGGGTTGATTGAGGATGAGAGTAGAAGAATGTTGTGGTTGGGGCTGCTTGAGGATGAGAGTAGAAGAATGTTGTGGTTGGGGTTGCATGACTCTAATTGGTTGAGAGACATGCAGGTGTGATTATATAGGAGGTGGCATTTGTTGAGACCCTTGTTGCATGGCTACATAATTGTTCCCCGGATTGTAATTGGGTGGGAAACCTACACGTGATGGGGTAACCAAGATTCCACTTGCGATTGGGGTGGACACTTTAGGAGGTGGTTGCATATTCGATCGAGCTAAGGTGGCTTGCTTAGCTAACTCTGCTTGACGTTGGAGAGTTTCTTTTTGGTTTTGATAGATCTCCATAGGAGTCAAAAGTAGTGATATGGGCCTCTCCTCTGTTGGATTTTGAAAAAGGGGATTCCTATACTGTGAGCCTTGAGTAGGTAAGGGCGTAGTCATGGACATGGTTTGCACAGCTTGTATGGCTTCTTGGGTGTTGTTGCTCTCCTTGAGAGTGGATAAATCAAAATCTTGAGGTAACTTGGCGCCTTGCTTTGCAAGCAAGCGAAAGAAATGATCCTGGTTCTCACTAAGGATTTTATCAAAGGCAGCTATAGCTCTAGGATCTTGTATAAATTCATCAAGATCTTGCCCATCTTCTTGAGAGGATTGACCTATTTCAAAGTGTCGCTCTTCTTGAGATGGGGTTCGATCTACGATATAACCTTGTGGGATAAAATCCAGAGGCAAGCCTGTGGTATACTGAGGCGCATTTATCAAAGGGGTGCTATCCTCATGAGGATTGCTTGGTTCATCCATGTGCGGCATGTTCGGAGAGCTGATTGGTTTTGCCACAGGTGTACTAGGAGTCACCTTGGGAGTAATGTTGAGATGACTTGATTGTGGTGTGCGAGGAGGTGACTTGCGCTTCTTAGGGACAACTTGCTTGGATTTCATAGTTTGCTGTAGCCTAGTGGTTACCATGGGATACACTAGGACAAAATGTAATGCTGGGAATCTGTGAGATGCTTTAAGAAACGGACAAGCTTCTGATGCACAAAGTACTAGACCAAAGGTGCTATACTATTTGACCAGAGGTGCAGGACTGTGCAACCGAAAGCGTACTATTGTGGACCAGAGGTGACGGACTGAGCTACCAATAGCAAGTTACTGCTATGCCAAAGACGAGCTACAGTGACCAAAAGCGAGCTACTATTATACCAAGGGCACTGAACTAGAGTTTTGCCAGAGGCAGGTTACTGCTGTACCAAAGGCAATCTACTATACTACCAAAGGCGAGCTGCTGTAATACCAGGGGCGCTGAAGTAGTGTCTGATGTTTCAAAAAGGCAAAATTTGGGTAGATTGTTTTTGTTTCTGATTGGATTGGTTTGGCAAGAGAAAACACAGCAAACAAGTGGTCAAAAAATACAAGGGAGTGACACAACAGATAGTGTATGTTCAAGGCTCCAAACAAGCCCAATGTTTCCACTAGTATAAGACAATTGCAATCAATAACAAGCACTTTTTATCCCTAGAGACAAGGTTTCATTGCAGTAGATCAGCTCACAGCTTAATACTCCATCGATAAAAATATCATTCCATAAAGGTGTCAGATATTTAGTATCTTTGTGAGAGACGATAGGTAGGGATATCTCACCCTCCCCTTGGAAAGCTCAAGTAGGTCACAAGAGTTTTATGTCCAAGGGAATACTATCTCTTCTCAAGGGAGACAATGGTGAGTATCTTAAGGGTTTAAATCGATTTCCCTTGCACTGATGATTACCGCAATGTTCGGAGGTAGGTCGGGTAGTCTCTATCTAAAATGGTTCTTAGTGACTTTGAGGGACCAACACCTTACGAGCAATGCAACAAGCTACTAAAAGCTTTAACCAATCCTACTAAGAGTTTCAAACATTTCGCTCAATGTGAAAATCATTTCCACAAAGAGCTAGTACACCTCTTTTCAGTTTGGCACCACAAGGTAAGGCTGACATCGGTTAGGACTTGGCTTTCGCCTTACCCCTCTTATATAGCAGTTCAAAGGAAAACTCCACTTAGGGTCGTCCCTTTTGGATGAAGCGCAATCCAAAAGTAGGCCCTTCTAAAGGAAGTACAGAAAAGTAAGAGCAAGCATGTCAAACAAAGGTTCAATTGTCCCGTTATAAGAAAAATAAGGTGCAACTAAACTAGGCACACACACATTTGTAGTTGTAAATTGTCCCTTATGAAAAGAAGTGTTTGGCATTCATGTCCATTATCCTTTAGAAAATTGAGGTGTTTGTTCATACATGTCCATTGTCCCTTAAGAAAAGCAGTATGTTCCTAAGACTTAGATTGCAAGAAAAGATTTGTTCAATTGTCCCTTTTAAGCATGCAATGTGTTTCTAAGACTTAGTGAGATAAATCAAAGAGGTCTTCAATGCTCGTCCTGCATGAACATGTTAAGAAAACACCTATTTGCTCTGTGTGAGTAATATGAAGCTGCAACAAGTCCATCAGTTCCACCAAAAATTCACAAGTTAGCAAAAAACAAATCAATTTTGACCAAAAGCGCTGCACGATCTTACCAGAAGTGACTTACTGTTTTCCAAAAGCGTTGTAACAGAGACCAAAAGCGATGCATAATATTACCAAAAGTACTGCAGAATAACCAGATGCACTGCGCTGTGTTTTTGAAGGCACCGTGATGCAGACCAGAAGCGCAATACAATAATACCAGGCGCATTGGAGAATAACCGGAAGCGTGGAGCTGTGTTACCAAAAGCGTGATACGATATAGCCAAAAGCGCTGCGCTGTTCTCAGATCATAAAAAGGGGAACTTTTTCAAAATAGACAGATCTAAAGTAAAATTCCATGATTGATTGACTGTTTTGAGAAGTGGTAGCTGAGAGATCTGTGTTCTGCAATCTAAAAAACTCAAAAGCTGTAACAACACCAAGGATTAACACAAAAATTGAAGGTACTCCTAAATAAATCAGCTTAGGATGTCCAAAAAAAATAGGTTTGTCTGACAAATACAACAGCTTGTCAGACAAATTAATAAGATAGATGGCGTGAAAATCCTGCAAGACAGTGAACAAAGTCAAAAACCTAATTTAGCCAAAAGTGTTGTAGCATACTGCCGGAAGCGCCATTCTGTTATGCCAAAAACGCTGCGCTGCGCTGCCAAAAGCGCCGCAGTGCTCCCAAGAGCGCCTAACTATGCCTCCAAGAGCGCTCAAAGATCCTACCAGAAGCGTTGTGAAGTGTCATTTTGCGCTGTGCCGTACTGACTTAAAAAAAAAAATTCTCAAAGAAACAAAGGGATTAGTGGGTCCCACCGAGCATGCCAGAATGTGTATGAGGAAAAATTGATTAAATCTAAACTAAATAAAATCAAAGAACCCAATAACATAAAGAAAACGAATTTAAATAAAAGCCATGACAAATAATCAATGAAATAAAGACTTTTACCGAAATCTATATTGTTTCCTTTGGATTGAATGTGGATTGCTCAATGAAGTTGCGAAGCCATAGCTGCAACAAGCAAGTAGTGTGCTCAATGTGCTCAAAGATCAATGTCAAGAGATCGTGAGAGTGCTCAATCGACGCGTTTTGTATGCTCGAAGCTCTGTTAAGTGTGCCTGAGAATACGATCGAAGAGAGAAGCTCAATGAAGGAGATGAGGGGGGTTTATATAGATTTCAAGGAAGATCGATCAACGGTCCAAATAATTCAGAAGAATCAATGGAGGAGAATATTTGAGGAATGTGCAACGAATGAGAAGAAGACATGTGTCTTGCTTTCTTTTGCATGAGAGGAGTTATCAAGAATAGAAGAATGAGTTAAAGCAATTAACAGAATGTAATAATCAGTTAAGTGATTTAAAACAAGAAGAAGAGATTTGCATGAGAAAAGAAGATATTTTGCTTTATTAAATATAGAAATATTTAATTGATGAGCAAGAAAGCTTGAGTTATTTTAGAGATAACTCAATTTTAGAAGAAAAAATAATTTAAATAAATAATTGATTTATTTAAATTTAGAGAAGATATTTTGGAAGAAGTAATTAAATAATCAGAATTATTTAATTTAGAAGATTTTGAAAGCAAATTAAATAAATAAATTTATTTAATTGTTGTGCATGATTTTGGGAGAATGATTTTGATTTAATTAAATAATTTAAGAATTATTTAATTTTAGATAAGAGGGAATTTGTTGAATTAATTAAATAATTAGGTTTAATTAATGTGGACTTGAATTTTTGGAGAGAGGATAATGATCTAATTAAATAATTAAAAATTATCTAATTGTGGAAGAATATAGAGGAATTTGATTTAATTAATTAAATAAAGAGGATTTATTTAATTAATGTTGAAAGTATGTGATTTAGAAGAATTTGATGAAATTAATTAAATAATTAGATTATTTAATTAATGTTGAATGCAGGTGATTAGACAGATTAGAGGAAATGCAAGTGATGCGAAGACTTGGTCATTTTAGGGTGTCTACAAACACAACAATATCCAACTAAGTTATTGAAAGTCAATAATTGATACCTCGTTCTCCATCTAGATTACAAAATAAGTCCACTTTTTTCTTTGTAACATATCCTTTTCAAATTGCATTGGATACTAGCCATATTTCTCCTCCTGTCAAAACATGGCACATGGATTAGTTAAAGTAATTAATATGCAATCATTTACATTTTCCTAGGAAATTAAAAAAAATATCATTTAACATATTAAATATACTTACAAATGTACAGATCAAGGCTTGTAAACCTTTTTGGCCACTGTGATGCGTGGCACAAAGTTTATCAAGCCTAGCCTTGGAGGCCTTGTTGTGAAACATATACTAATTCAATTTAGCTATGCACAAATAAATTTTAAAAATTATTTAATAAATTTGATATAATCTTATGAGCAAATTCAAATACCTGTGTACTTTCCTCACCAGACTTCCTCCGTACATCGGACTTCTCATATGCTTTTACAAGCTCTTTCCATAATTTCACACTTACATCAATTGGCCTTTTTTTGAGCCTTAACTCAGGAGTGAGTTTTTTTATCTTCTTTGTTTGGTTGCACCGAAATCTCTTGCAATTTTGAGACATTCGTAGCTTTATCTTCTTTACAGACCAACCTATGCCAAATTCAGTCTCCATGTCCTAGATAACTACTTTTTGTGCATGGGTATCTTTGAGAATGAAAAATGTAGATGGTCTTTGAACCATTGAAGGTATGATTCCTTTAACCTATTCACAAATGTTTTTCTAGCATCCGTCATTCAAACTTCCCATGAAACCATGTCATATTCTATCTTGGTATTGTAGGTACTAATGCAAGATGCAAAACATGGCGTGGTGGTCAAAGAAGTCTGTGTCCTAGGAGTGGGTGGGACAATGGAAGCCTCTACTCCCTACTCCACATTATTAAGAGTTATTGTGATTGATTTCCTCCTAGATCTTTTGCTCAATCTAGGACTAGTTGGGGAATCAATTGATTCCCTTTGACACTGTTGATTTGGTTGTAATGTTTCAGGGGCTTTACCAGATCATTTTTCTATGTATCTGGCAAGTATTATCAAGTCCACACCATCCAATTTGTTCACTGCCTCTACCCCCAATATGGAAGCCAATGCCTCTTTATCTTTGTCAGTCTCATGTTCCTATATATATATATAAACTAAAAACTAAAAATCAAAGAAACAATGGAAACATTTACAAATCTATAAATTGACAATGAATTACCTCATTGTGGCCAGAGTCTACTCTCTTTGCTCTCTTCCCTCTATTGCTTGACATTTTGAGGTGACCTAGGGAAAGTTATTTTCATTCAGTCTGTGGAGGCAAATGAAGTACACACTGCCAGGTATGAAAGTTTTCATCCAATTTTTCTGTATTCCTCAAGGTTTTTGACCTTTACTTTGTAGAGCAAATCATGAAGTTATTTTCCTATGAATCAATTGGTGTCTTGGGAGGGAATCTATAGTTCTGGGCCTAATTTTAGTTTTCTCACCCTCGTCTCAAAAGCCCTAATTTTAGTTTGCTCACAATCGACTTGTCTTAAAGCACTCGACTACTTTTTATGAATGAAGCAAGAAAGTTATCTTCTAAGAAAGGTATTAATGGGAATGATAAGCAAACCTGGGCATTGGGGTTTGAAAAATGCATTCACTGCTCTTGGATGTAGAGGAAATAATGCAATGTCTACAATTTTACCCTCCTCCTTTGCAACCACATGAGACTTGATGATTTGCATGTAAACAAAACAATATTAACAACCCTTTCTTCCCAATCCTCTCCATTTAATCAAAACAAAAATATTTTTGGGAATGAAAAAATTTTCATTGTAATTGTAACCTTACCTATGGTGTCACAAACTAAATCAAATTTCTCATCTCCTTTCTTGTTTTTCCCTTTTTTCTCCTCTCTTTGTGCAGTGTTTTTCTGCTTTTTTCTCCTCTAATTCACGCAGCATTTTTTTCCTATAATTATCAAATTTCTCATATAATTCAAGCAAGAAGTTTTTATTTTTTATTTTTCCTTTACAGGTCCCACCATTGCTAAAATAAGGGTGAACACAAAAAACCCAAACGCTCAATCTCTGCATGCCAAATGCTCGATCTCCAAACAAAAAATGAACACCAAAAATTAATAAAGTTGTGTTTTGTTTTTTTGTGTTTTGGGGTATGTGCTAGTGGGAATTTTTTAAATTTTTTTTGATCTAGTAGTCAGCACTATAGTTGGAGTAGTTACTGCCAACTTTAGTGCCGACTTTCAGGATGAAATGTAATCTTTTTGGGGAGCAAAAGTCAGCACAAAGTGTGCCTAATTTAGTGTCAACTTTTAGGCCTAAATGTAATCTTTTTGGGGTGCAAAAGGTGGCACAAAGTGCACCTAATTTAGTGCCAATAATTGCAAAATGATGTATTTTGCTTGAAAGTTGATAAAAAAGTAACCTCACCAAATTTGGATTGTCCTTATAATAAGTAACTATATCCTGTTTCCATGATAGAATTTTGACTTCATGCTTCTCTTATGATTAGGTCAATAATGACTCACTATTTCACAACCTTACACAGATGGTTGGTGACAATCCTTATGCAAGTGATATGGCTTTGAAAAAACCAAACTCTTCTCTTACTATCATAATGACATCATATTGGGACTATATTGGCATCTTATGGAGTGTGCTTATGGTATTGTGATTTTCATTTCTATGTTCTCATTAACCTATTTTAGGTTGAAGCATGGTAACTAAGCCACTAGCTATTATGACATTCATACAATGACTAGACAATCATCTCCACTTTGACTATGACAGTCCTATGCATGGTGTTTTCTTCATGACAGTCCCCAATAATGTGAATTATTGATAGTAGCTAGTTCAAATGGAGTTTTGGATGGTGTAGTAAGTTGTCCCTATGGCTTATTATAGTGCATGCCTTGGTTATGTCTTTGTGACATTACTCTCTAGATATCTCCTCTTTATAGTGATAAGGTTTCAAGAACATGACAACTTAGGTAAGGTATCAACTTGTCTCTTTAACCTCTGAATTGTCATTTTTCAAGAATTGATCTCATTGAAATGCAAAGACATGTTGATTGATGACTAACTACATTGTTACTATAATAGTGACTTAACCTCATCACATGATTAATAAGACAATTTTATAGTAATAACTCTATGGATGTATACCTAGCTATCCTAGGTGTACTATGACAATAATTTAATGTTGCTAGGGTTTCTTTTAAACCTCCTATGGTTGTTACCTCTACCTCATGGTATGACAACATCTACAATGTTAATCCTCATGATCCCACTACAATAGTAGATCAACACTATGATGGTCCCCTGACTTATCATTTTGACTCCAATTAGTTTAGTTGGATCCATGACCTTCCATCTAACATTTGAAAGTTGGATTTGGGATTTAAGACAACCTTAAGATATGTGATAGGAGATTGACAACATTTTAGCCAAGTCATGACAATCTTTGCTTATATTATGTGACTTCACTATAATCTTGAGGCCCGGATTAAGAGGCCATGAACTATCTCCTTCACTATTTGACAACCTTCCACTTCCTCACATACATGTGATAGTCCTATTTATACATCTAGTTATTCCTTAGATCTTGTAAATCCTTAAGGCATGATGACAACATCCCTAAATACAGATGGTTGGGGTTATGATAGCTAATGGAGGGTTTTCTTTTCAAATGAAACCATTAATTTTGGAGTGAAAGGTAATGGTGAAATATAACATAAAGTCCCTATAATTAAAGAATATCTAATGGCTAGGATTAACCTAACAAAGATCTAACGACGTGATTTTAAAATTAATATCCAAATATCCTTCCCTCCATCAAGAATTTAAAATTTTGGTGCCAAAGACTCTTTGAGACTGTTTTGAGGGTTCTATGATAGTTTTGAGGGTTTTATGGCCACTTGGAGAGATATAGATTGCCTTAAAATGACTCATAAATAAAAAGGAGAGTCAAATATGAAATAAATGTCTTTTTGATGTGAATTTGTAGTCATCTTGTAATCATAAGATTTGAGCTCTAGTTGTCAAGATTCTGCGTGTAAACTTTTTCTAAAGAGAAAAATGTTACAATGTCCTACTTTGTTTTTCATAGTGCATCTTAATGAAAAGCAAGTGTATTAACAAGATAAATTCAAGTGCATTACAGGATCCAAAGGAGGCCATAGAGAGAGGATGTGGACGACGTAGAACTACTAAATCACAAAGAGGAAAGTGGGTGGAAATAGATATGACAACAAAATCTGCAGATACAATAGAGGTAAGAAGAGAAAGCAACCTCAACCAAAGGGGGAAGATGTTTATGAATTCACAAATGCTACAACATAGAGGAGATAAAGTCATTTTTCTATCCACAAGACCTCTAAGGTCAAACTTATTGGTTGAAAATGCACAAGATTGGTGATTAAATGTGATTCTATGATCAAGGGAAAAGTTTGAAAATTAGGATGGCTAAAACATGATATCAATATGTCAAATATATGACTAAAGTGAGGTTTTGTGTTGGAAAGCATATTCGTTGAAATGATATAATTGGTGTACTAAACATTATTTACTATGTTGTGTATTATAGGGGCTAGACGAGGCCATGGCAACAGATTATGTCATATCAAATGAGGACATAATGGATGAAATAGGAAATCAGGTACTCAAATCCAATTTCCTTAGGAAAAAATGATGTGATGGCATTTTGTGATACATCCATCTTTTTTCACAGTATTATTGAAATTTATAATGTATTATCCAATCTTGACATAAATTAATTCATGTTGTTGATTATTTTAGATGGAGATTGGAGCAAATGCAAAGTCTGAGCCTTCAACTAGCAAATGAAAAAGATATGTACATGGACATGGACCTAAAACTGTTAAATCATGTAGACGACAATGGGTGGAAGAGGATATGACAATGGATCCTGCAGACACAACAAATGATTGCACTGAACAAGAGGTTGGTTAGGACTATAGTACATGGGATGAATACTTTGAGAAAATTGTTGTTTGTGGATGTTCTGTATGTCGTGGAAAGAAACAATTCAAACAAGTGATTATACAAATACATTTCATATATGATGATCTTCCAGTTGGTAGTATGCCTCCTACAATCGATTCAAATCCAATAGGAATTGTGGTAAGGAATTTTCTAAATTGATATAAATAACATGTATACTTCGTTTAAACATTATTTTATATTATTTAAATAACTAATTTTTTTCTTAATGGATACTTGCAAGATAAAGTTCTTAGTTTAAAGTTTTCTAGATCACCGACTTCCAGCCTAGAGGGCAATGATCATTTATCAGATGATATATCTAACAAAAATATGTGCCAATATACCAGCTCAGAAGATGAGGAATTGATGAAAACAAGCAACAGAACAAGAACCGGTTTAAAGATGCATAATTTTCTTAAAGCCAAGGGGAAGGTGGACTACATACCCTATGAGAATAAATGTGATGGAGATGATGACATGCCCCTGAGTTTGAGATCAATTTACAAAGATACATTTGATCGTCGACTATATTACACTTGGCCTAGTGATCAACAACTACCTTGAGTGTACAAGGTATTTCAATTTTGAGGATACAGCTACATGATACGACCCTCCAATATTCATGGAGTGAATCTAGGCCTCTTTATTGTCCAAAATGTACATGTGGGATCTAAACATAGAAATAATTAAGAACAAACCACTAGGAGATTAATGCCATATTATAGTCCATCCTATTACAGTGGTGAATGGAGAAGGCTAGCAGAATATAAGCCTAGCATGTTAACATATGGTCTAAATTTTAATATGTATACACATCATCTCCAATTGGAAAGTGGGAAAGAAATGAATAGAGGTCATCTTATGTATATAGATGGACATGCATACACACACAAAAATATTGCAGGATTTATAAATACTAGTAAGGGAAGGGACCCTGCTGTAAGACCGAATTGTCAATTTGTTGAGGTTATAGATGATAAAGATGGAGAAATAGAAAGAGATATTGATAGATTGATAATAGTTGAGGCTACTATGGACCTTACCATTGGGGATGAGTTATTGATTGATTACCCCTTCTTAAAATGCACTCCTATGTGAAAGAGGAGGGAAGAACAAGGTCTCCCTAAGGATGTTCTTAAGGCTAGAAAACCAAAGAATAATAAATGAGTGTGGACTGATGTTTTATAAACTATGTTGTCAAAATTGTGTTTTATTTAAATTATTGTATAAAAAAGGTAGTCGATAAAATAATGTTCCATTATTCAATTGATGTATATATGTTCATACAATTTATATTTTTATTTTTTAAGCCATAATTGATTATATTTCTTTGAAATTGATACATTTATGATTTATCTAATTGTTGCCAAACATTAAATAATGCTTGTGTTTGTTGATAGGTAGAATATGTTGGTGAAACACATACTAATACCCAAGATCCAACTAGGTTATTAAGATTTGGACGGGATGATCCAAACCATCCTTTAAACAATACTAGGGAAAAAAGAGCAGTATTGAAGAGAATACTACCAGCTAACAGATTTGAAGAGCTGATGAGATCCACATACAATGATGACATGCCACCTAGCCTTAATGATGATGATCATGATAGTGAAAATACACTGTATGAACAAGGATTGAATGAAATGCTTACTGATTTCTTTGGGGATGAAAACAAGGATGACAATAATGATCATATGGTTGATAGTAATGATGATAGCAAGGATAATTACCACCAACGTAATGTTGATGATAACAACCTGAAAGACTCCATCAAGCAAGCAGCGAAGACACCCGTGTTCAAATTGGGTGCAAGTAGAACCTCAAAACTACCATGTACATTAATATTATTAGAAATCAATTTACTATTTGGTTGGTCAGACAAAGGATTCACTACCCTACTGAAGTGAGTTGAAATCTATTTCTTACTTTGTAATTGTCAATTGGTGTACATAATTCGTAAACATTCATCAACTTTGTTTATATTTCTTTAAGGGGATTTTAAAACCATATATTGTATATAAATAGTCCTAGTGTAGATTGACATATCAAATGTGTTCATCATAAGTCAAACATTCAATTGATTTAATCTCTAGCAATCTTACAGGGCACTAAAAACTAAAATATTCCCTGAAGAGAATGTGTTGCCATCAACTTGCAGAGAGGCACGTCTATTGTTGGTTGAGTTGGGGATTGAATATAAGAAAATTCATTCATGTAAAAATGATTGCACTTTATACATAGATGAATATCAAAACAAGGTAGAATACCCTATATGCAAAGAGAAGAGATATCGTATAGATGTACAAGGTCCTATAGTTCTAAAGAAGGTTTTACGTCACATGCCAATTATACCTAGACTCCAACGAATGTTTCATTGCAAGTCACTTGCACAATTGATGGACTGACATGCAAAGAATAGGAGTAAAGATGGATTCATGTGAATTCTGACCGACTCCAAAGAAATGAAACACATAGAGGAAAAATGGCCAAGAAAATTCAAAGATAAACCCCGTAGTATCAGGTTTGGTCTTGCAATTGATGGAGTGTGCCCATTCTCTTTCCTAAGCTCAAATTATAGTGTTTGACCAGTTGGATTGATAGTATACAATAATCCCCCATGGATGAGTGTTAGAAAGGAGCAACTTATGCTGACTCTCATTGTTCCAAGAAAATGTCAAGTTAAAAACATGGATGTTTATCTTGCGCCTTTTATTGATGAGATGTAACTTCTATGGAAAGGCATAAGAATGTATGATATATCACATCCCCCATCAAATAGGTCCTTCATGTTGTACGGTGTGCTATGTTGGGCTATTCATGATTTCCCATGACTTGGTTTTTGTTCTAGTAAGATAAAATATTTACATATTTACACTCATAATTTATTTTTATCCCAACTTTCATACTTAGTTTTATACTATTTTTTTGATGTTATTAACATTACTTATTGAATTGCAGGGCTTCAAACAAAGGGGATATTTGCATGTCCAAGATGTGCAGAACAATTTCAAGGGCAGTATTCTAAAGATCTACATAAATTTATTTATGCAAACAACAGGGTCTTTCTACCACTAGATCATAAGTTTAGAAATTGCTTGAAGAATCAATTTGATGGAAAAGTTGAAAATAGAGGCCCTCCTATAATTATGGGTCTAGGTGATTGGCTTAAGAAGTATGAAGATGTTGAATTGAAAGGTTTAGATGATTTTTTTGATTGGGGTGATTCAATTGAAGAACCAGAACAAGTTGTAGTTAATATGCTAGAAGGAATGAAAAGGAAATCCATATTTTATGAGCTCCCTTACTAGAAGAATCTATTAATATATCACCTATTAGATCCTATGCATGTCTTCAAAAATGTTCCATATTCTATATTTCAACATATATCAAGCAAAGAGAAGGAGACCTTGTCTTTGAGGAGAGATATTGCTCTTTCACGTACCAAAATTGATAGAAAACATTTGTGGCCAAACTGGGAAAATAAAACATATGCTGAAGCTCCATGGATTTTGAAAAAAAAAAGAGCTAGACCAACTAAAAATGTCATCTGTTCAATAAGGACACCTACTGGCTATGGGTCATATGTGGCTAAAGCTTTTACAGTTGATGGACATATCACTGGATTTAAAACACATGATTTTCATATTTTTATGAAGGTATTATATATCAGCATTTAATATTTACTGGTAACATTGATTAAGTACTAAATATATTTTGACATTTTGTTGCATGAGAAAAAATTACTAATGACCTTTTCATAAATGTGTTTGATAACATATCATGCCATTGGCAATTAGGGGCGATTCATGTCTTACAATTGACTTAAGGAATGTCATAAGTTGATTGTCAGCATTTACAAGGTATGTGGTTATATGAAATGTTCATGTGTGAGAGATAGAGATATTATATTGCATTTTAATTTTTTACTAAAGGTTTCTACTAATTTACTATTCTTATATTAGGTGGGTGACCTCCAAGGAGATCCATGAATGTGAAGTGCCAAAATGGAAGAAGGAAATTGCAGAAATTGTATGTGTATTTGAGAAGGAGCTCCCTACAAATTTCATGGACCTACAAGTCCATTTACTTATACACCTAGTTGATGACATTGAATTGGTAGGTGTCGTATCAACAAGGTGGATGTTTTTCTTTGAGAGGTATATGAAAACTCTAAAAAGATATGTCTGACAAAAGGCACATCCAGAGGGTTGCATGGCCAAAGGGTATGTATTGAATGAAGCATTTTTCTTCCTGTGTGAATTCCTTGGTAAGGATTTTGAAGATGGGCCATGCTTCTGGGATGAAGAACGAGCATTAGATATTATTGATGGAGAAAAACTACAATCTAATGGTGTTCAAGTAGAAATTAGTAAGTAAATTCATGATCAGTGTGGTTTTTTTCTTGTAATCATTAATTTACTCTGTAATTTATTTGTCAAATTAACAACATCACATTTGGAGTTTGAAATAAACATGTTGACATGTAATAGGTGTAGACGAAAGTGCTATACTTGACAAGTTTATTCTGTACCACATGGACTTTATGAACAAATGGATTGATCTGTATGATAAAAAGAGAGAAGAAGTGTTAGAAACAATGAGACAATTTAAGAGATCAAACCCAAGGAATACTCCACTTCCCACTGATCTACTTGGGAAATGGGGCAAAAATTGCACACTAGAATGGGTTACTAAACAAATTCAAAATCAAATAGAAGATGCAGGTATAGATTCAAACATTACAAAAGATGAAATCAACATGTCTAGAGGATGTGAAAGAAAGCTACAGTTGGAATTTTACAAAATGTTATTTCCTTACAGTTTTGACACTATTAACTATTTTAATATTTGTCATTATATTTGTTTTCACTGAAATAAATGGTCTTTCACAGGCGAGGAAATATCCATCAATGTGGGCATATGGTTGACATTATCGTGTAGAAAGTGTAGATATAAAGAGAGGATCCTTTAATTATGGCATCATGGTTTACTTCAAGCAATCCAATCAATCAAGCTCAAAAGATAAGAATATAATTGAAGGGAATCTACAATATGTTGGGAAAATACAAGAAATTATTGAGTTGGATTACCGCTTTAAATGTTGTATTTTAAAGTGTAGATGGTATGAAGCATTTGAGAGGACACGAAGACATGATACCCATAGTGGATTGTTTTCTATAGACTCCTCATGTTTCCTACCAGAGGATAAGGGGCCTTATGTTCTACCAATTCATTGTGAGCAGGTATTTCTTTAACTCAAACAAGAAGCGGTAGTGATCTATTAATTCATAGTTTATTGCAAATATATACATGTGTTTATTAATCAATAAAAATTTTATACCATACGTCTAATATATGTATGTCGTTCATGTGCAGGTATTTTTCTATGAAGATATTTTGGACCCGAAATGGATATTTGTCATACATTATGATCCAAGATTAAGGCATGTATTTGATGATGCATTAGTGGATATTGAGCAAAACAATGATGGCCAACAAAATGAGAGAGAGGGATTAGAGAACATCGAAGAAATTGACATCCATGATGATGTTGAAAATGGTTATGTTCAAGCACAAGAAGACAACATTCCAGAGTTGGATGATGTTATGGAAGACAACAATATGGATGGTATACAAAATGATGATCCAAATACATCTGGTAACAATATAGATGGTCTACAGTAAGATTTCAATGATGATGAAGATGATGCAGGTCAAGATGAGGATGATGATAATATTAAATACTTGAAAAACATATGAACATTGACAATGATACACTGGATGACATTGTAGCAGACAATAATGTTAATGACCAAGACTCCTAAATTTTCATAATTATTTGCAATCCGTGTTTAAGAAAGGATGATTCTTCTGGCCTAAACTTTGAAATGTTTAGTAATATTATTTGTGTCGATACAAATTACCTATTGCAATATCTTTAAATTGTTCAATCTTTGGTATGAATTGTTGGTAGAAAAAATTAGGATTACTTGAATGCAATCTTTAAACCTTACTCCTAAAACATAAAAACAAAATTAGATTTTGAAAATATATACAAGGCAATGATTTTCAAAAGAGAATGACTAGTGCCTGCCACATGAGGAGTTTGTTTATCTTTATTTATTTTTCATACATATCCTTAATTGTATCTATGCCATGTTATCTAATTGTGATAAGTACTTGAGTAAGACCATCAATGAAAAATGAAGTGGACATATTATCATCTATATTAGCTAATTTATTGCACAAATATTTCAATTTATCAACGATCTCATGTTTCTATTCATTTTCAACACTTTTAATAAAGACATAACGATCATAATATTCTTCTTCATCATTAGAATAAAATATTGAGATATTAAGTAATTAAGAGAGAGAAATGAACATACAACTCATAAACTCACAGCAAAGATAATAGAACAACCTAGAAAGCTTTGTATTTTCCTTAATTCTTCAAAATTTTCCAAGTCTTCAACAACAACAAATGAGTGATATAGTTCCATTAAATAATAGGAATGTGTACCCTCAGCAATTAATACATTGTCTTTCAAATTCAATGAATACAGAGAAGCACCTAAAGGCATTGGAGAAAAATTAATTGCACTGAAGGAAATAAAAAGGAAGGAGTGGTTGGCCTTGAGAAACATGAGGAGCTGCTTGGGGATTTGTATTGTTGTGGTTGGAAGATGATAGCCAAGTTGTCATTATTTAGATCCATGTCTGTCCTCCCACCCACCATATGTTCTTTCAGCCGACCAAGGAAATGAGATGATTTCTTCTATATTACCATTGTGGTTGACATACTGTGCATCTAGGATACCTTTGACACTTTTACTAAATAATTCAAATGTAATGTCTATCATGTGCAGTCTTTCAACTATCCAACTTAACACATGCTGAGCTAGGTCTCCTTTATCATAACAAGCTAGAATTAAATCATTACCATTATCAATGATTTCCTTCCTCCACTTATTCAAGTCTTTTGTAGTCCCATCAGCTTCTAAAATATGAGGCAACCATTTTTTGTCCTACTTTTCATCATTTGCCTATATTTTATCCTTTAATATTGTATCCAATTTTAGTTGATAAGAAGCCACCTCCTCAAATGTTTCCAGCATTCCCACTACCACCTGCATCTCAGGAGGAGCCTCTGAATCATATCTAGAACACCTAAGAAATTCACTGATTTTCCCAGTCCTTGGCAGCCACTTGGTCTTCATAGCTAATAGCCTATGTTTGTCTAACTCATGTTTTTTGAAAGGAAGCAAGGTGTGCAGAAATGACTTCCTACACTAATCTAATGAGGGGGGGGGAGTGCAAATTCAAATTTATCCTAACTATTACAGCAACATTAAACCATTAACATGAGATATTGCAGCAAACAGATAACAGATGAGACAGAAGAAGAAAGACACAAGATATACATGGGGAAAACCCTTATCGGGTGAAAAACCCCACACTCCAAAACCTGCACAATGTATTATCAAAACAAAGAATGTTTACAACACACTTGCAATGCAAGCTCTTAGGAGTCTTCGACACTCGTATCTGGAGACAAACTGGTAGCATAACAGTACCTATCAAACCTATAATACATCTCCTACTCCAAGCACCTGTTTATATAGAATATACAAGGCAAAATTGCCTCTATCTTGGAATGGGCATCCAACTTGGCCTCATGGCCCAAAACCCACACCTAAGGACACTTGGTGAACATTGTAGAATTCTCTTGACACTTGTCCATAGCTCCCATTCCAAAGAGGTTGCCTGTTTCCAAAATGGGCTATGATAGATGCTCTTATGATTCTTACAACCATCATAGAATCTGTCATAGCAGTTACAACTTACATCTGTAAGAGAATCTATCATACACAGGCTATAAATAGCATATTCTCTTACAACAAGCTTCTATTTCTGACTCTTACATGTTATAGAATCTATCATAGGAATCTGTCATAACCGTTTCGATCAACATTCCCTTACACAACATCCAAGATGCTGACACATGGAAAATAGTCCTACCACAAAGTGGGATGCTTATCTCCTCATGTGAGGAAAAACTTACAAGTTGTCATCTTCCATGTAGGATGACACATCACCATGCCACATCCCACAAAATGACAATATGTAATTTACAATTAATTTACAACATAGGCAATTAATAAATAAATACAATCAAAATAATACAAGGAATTACCAAGGTTGAGACACCTTAATTCCCAACATTCTCCCACTTGTCTAACACCTTGTAAGAGCCAATAGAATAATAGGATTTAACTGCTATAGGCTGAGAAGCCCATAGACTCTGAACACCATCTAAACTTCTCTATACCCACTGGCTTCATCAATGCATCTGCAACATTCTTCAAAGTATCTAACTTCTCTAAATTTACCTTCCCATCCTCTACCATGTCTCGCACGAAGTTAAACTAAACATCAATATGCTTTGTTCTGGCATGGAAAGTTAGATTCTTCGCAAGGAAAATTACACTCTGACTATCACAATTGATTGTAATTTGACCTGCATCAATACCAATATCTGAACACAATCTCTTAAGCCAAATGGCTTCCTTACAAGCATGAGTTGTAGCCATATACTCAGCTTCTATAGTGGACAAAGCAGCCATAGGTTTTCGCTTACTCATCCAAATAATTGCACCACCAAACATTGTGAACACATATGCACTGGTGGATCTCCTACTGGCAATGTCACCTGCCCAATCAGAATCCACAAATCCACGAATGCAAACTAAATGTAGAGGTCTTGGAGCATTGCCATGATAGCAAATGGAATACTCAGAAGTACCCCTCAAATATCTGAACACTCACTTAACTGCATCCCAATGTACCCGTCCAAGATTAGCCATAAACTGACTAAGGACTCCCACTGCTTAGGCAATGTCTGATCTTGTGCAAACCATAGCATACATCAAACTGCCAACAACACTAGCATAAGATACTTTTCTCATGTCCACCTCACTAGGAGATTTTAGGCAATCATTAATAGACAACTTTGTCCCCAATGAAATAGGAACATTCACTGGTCTATAATCTGCCATGTTGAACCTATCCAACATAGTCTTCACATACTTACTATGGCTTAACCAAAGTTTTCTATTAGTTCTATCTCTTCTTATTTCCATTCCAAGAATGTACCTAGCTGCCCCTAAATCTTTCATTTCAAACTGTGCTACCAACTGAGACTTAAAATCAGAAATCATAGTCTTACCCTTCCCAATGAGCAACATATCATCAACATATAATGCAACAATGAGAATATAATCACCATCAAACTTATAATACCCACAGTGATCTAATTTTGATCACAGATAACCAATTGACAACACAAAGGCATCAAACTTCAAGTACCACATCCTAGGAGACTGCTTCAAACCATACAAAGACTTCTTAAGTTTGCAAACCAAATTTTTTTTGCCTTTCTCTATGTAATTCTCTAGTTGTGACATGTAGATTTCTTCCTCCAAATCACAATGAAGGAAAGTTGTCTTCACATCCATCAATTCTATCTCTAAATCATAAGCAGCTGCAAGAGATAATAGAAATCTAATGGATGTCATCTTTGCAATGAGAGAGAAAATTTCACCATAATCAATTCCCTCCACTTGTGAGTACCCCTTCGCAACCAATCTGGCCTTGTACTTTTCAACACTGTCATCTGCACCGAATTTCTTCTTGAACACCCATTTGCAACCAACAAGTTTTCATCCATCAGGCAAAGGCACCAAGTCCCATGTTTTGTTCTTTTCCAAAGAAGCCATCTCATCCTCCATGGCTTCCTTCCAGGAACCTGTATCTTTCATGCCCATAGCCTCTTTCACAATTCTAGGCTCATCAATGTAAAAAAGTAAAGCAAAAGCACAACTAGAATCAAGTAATGAATAACCAAACCTATCAGGTTGCTTTCTTGTTCATGTAGACCTCCTCAATGGATGAGGTTGAGGTTCTGCTTCTTCTTCTTTGCTTCTAGAGCTGCTAGAGCTCTCCTCATCATCAGGCCTCACATAGTCTATCAGTTCAGTCTTCTTAGGAGTAGAAGGAAACTGAACCACATCTTTTTTCTTTTCTAACTGTTCTGGCTATAGAACAAGGGAAGAGGGTGTTAGCTCTCTGAAGATAACACTTCTTCTATACAACACTTTCTCAGTCATGGGATCCCAAAGCTTGTAACCTTTCACACTGACACCATAGCCAATAAAAATACATTTAATAGCCTTGTTATCCAACTTAGACCGTTTCTCCCTAGGCACATGTGCATATGCCTCACAACCAAAAACACAAAGATGCCTTACTGAAGGCTTCTTACCAGACCACACCTCCATATGTGTTTTACCAACAAGAGCTGATGTAGGAGATTTGTTTACCAGATAGAAAGAAAGTAGTGGCAACCGCTTCAGTCCAAAACTTTTGTTCTAGGCCAGCTCCACTAAGCATACTCCTAGCCTTCTCCATCAGTGTCATGTTCATCCTCTCTGCAACTTAATTTTGCTACAGGATATATGGAGTTGTCTTATGCCTTTCAATCCCTTGCTCTTTGCAGAACTTGTTGAAGCTCTATTGAACAAAACTCACCACCATTGTCAGTTCTCAAACACTTAATCTTTTTACAAGTTTGATTTTCAGCAAAGGCTTTTAACTCTTTAAACCGACTAAAGACTTCAGTCTTTCTTCTGATAAAATAAACCCATGTCCTTCTATTGTAATCATCTATGAAAGATACAAAATATATAGATTTTGAAATCAAAGGAACATTAACAGGAACAAATACATTAGAATCAATAAGATCCAATACACCAAAATACTTGTGAGAACTAGAGTAAAACTGAACATGGTTTTGCTTTCCATAAATGCAATGTTCACAAAAGTTGAACTTGAGATTACAATCATTCAACCCCTCAATGAAGTTTTTATTTTTCAAGGTATCCAGACCCTTCTCACCAATGTGGCCATATCTCAAATGCCATAACATAGTCTTTTCAGCAGGAATCTTAGCTTCCAAAGCATGTGCACAACCATCGGAACCGGTTACAATAGATTTCTTCATTGCATGTTCAGATGGTGGGGATGAAGTGATAGTAGCTCATTTCCTTGAGTTAGAAGAACTATTGCACTGTGAAGTGCATGCCTCCAGATAAAACAAAGTACCCCTCTGAGTACCCTTTGCAAACACCATAGATCCTCTTGTCATCTTGCATCCATTCTTCGAAAAGACAACCTGCACACCTGCATCATTCAACATACTTACAGAAAGTAGGTTCCGTGTAAGGCCTGGAATGTGCATAAATCTAGTGATCCCCTTCACTCATCCATTAGGGAATCAGATTGAGACTCTTCCACTACCAACAATGTTCAGATGAGAGACATCAAGAAGGTACACCCATCCACCATCGAACTCTTCATATTTGGTAAACCATTCTCGATGTGAGGTCATGTGGAATGATGCACCAGAATCAATCAACCACACATCATCAGATGCATGGGTGGTCAGGGCTGTGATGAAGGCATCACCATCATCTTGTGACTTGTTAGAATCTAAATCAGGAGCTTTCTTCTTCTTTTTCTTCTCCTCTTTGCATTCCTTTCAGAAATGCCCAGCTTTACCACAATTCCAACAGAGAGCCTTGGACTTTCTAGGAGATTTGGATCTCCCACGGGATTTGGATCTACCCTTTTCATCTTTCTTGTCCTTCTTCTTCCCTTTCTCTTTGGGTCTTCCACAAACTGCAAGAGCCTCTTTGGCTACCTTAAAAGACTTTCTTCACATCTCTTCAGATAACAACAAAGATACCACATCTTCAATTTTGAAGTTGGTAGTGGTTCTTCTGATAGCCATTACAAGATGATCCCACGAATCTGGTAAAGAACAAAGTAGGGTCATGCATCGATCCTCCTCCTCCATTTTCACACCCACAGATGTCAACTATGCAACAATCATGTTGAAAGCATTCATGTGATCCACAACAGATCCCCCATCTTCCATCTTCAGAGAAAACAACTTCCTTTTCAGAAAAAGTTTGTTTACCAAGGACTTGGCTTGATAAACATCACCCAACTTCTTCCAAAGATCTTTCATGCTCTTCTCCTCATAGACATTCAATAGGACAGAGTCAACAAAATAGAGTCTTATGAGACCCTTAGCCTTCTGATCTTTGAGGTCCCAATTAGCTTGTGACATTGATGTAGGTTTCACACTGCATATTGTTTCCCATAGGTCACGATCAACAAGTAGGTCCTCCATCTTCAATTTCCACAACTTGAAATTAGTGCCATTGAATTTCTCAACTTTAACCTCCCGAATGTGGTTTCCATCTCCTTACTACAATAAGATATAGAATACTCTACACAAGACTCCCACTCAACCTAATATTATCTCTAAAAACCCCTACCCAACAGCTAAGACCAAAACTAGCCAGGCTCTGATACCAACTAAAAGGAAGCAAGGTGTGCAGAAATTGCTTCCTACACTAATCTAATGAGGGGAGGAGAGTGTAAATTTAAATTTATCTTAACTATTACAGCAACATTAAATCATTAACATGAGATATTGTAGCAAACACATAATAGAGAAGGTGAGACAGAAGAAGAGAGACACAAGATATACGTGGGGAAAAGCCTTATCGGGTGAAAAACCCCACACTCCAAAACCTACACAATGTATTATTAAAACAAAGAATGTTTACAACACAATTGCAATGCATGCTCTCAGGAATCTTTGACACTCGTATCTAGAGACAAACCAACAGCATAACAGTACCTATCAAACCTATAATACATCTCCTCCTCCAAGCACATATTTATATAGAATATACAAGGCAAAATTGCCTCTATCTTGGAATGGGCATCCAATTTGGCCTCATGGCCCAAAACCCACACCTAAGGACACTTGGTCAACATTGTAGAATGTTCCTGACACTTGTCCATAGCTCCCATTCCAAAGAGGTCACCTATTTCCAAAATGGGCTATGACAGATGCTCTTATAATTCTTACGACCGTCATAGAATCTGTCATAGCGGTTACAACTTATATCTATAAGAGAATCTATCATACACAGACTATAAATAGCATATTCTCTTACAACATGTTATAGTCCACCTTGGGGCACCCAAGTATGCCTTTTTCAAAGATGCTTCATGACACATGTCTTCACCTGTCTTACAAGCTTCTATTTCTGACTCTTACATGTCATACAATCTATCATAGGAATCCGTCATAACCATTTCGGTCAACATTCCCTTACACAACATCCAAGATGCCAACACATGGCAAAATAGTCCTACCACAAAGTGGGATGCCTATCTCCTCATGTGAGGACAAAATTACAAGTTGTCATCTTCCATGTAGGATGAGATATCATTGTGCCACATCCCACAAAATAACAATATGGAATTTATAATTAATTTACAACATAGGCAATTAATAAATAAATATAATCAAAATAATGTAAGGTATTACCAAGGTTGAGACACCTTAATTCCCAACATTTTTCACATGTTGTCCTTAACAAGGAGTAAGACTTATGGGTCTCCTCCAACCTAGCCAATATCTTATTAACTCTATACTTAACTAAATTTGTGGCCACATCCTTCATTTTACCTTCTATTCCTTCATTCAACTTCTTATTCTCTTCTTTCAATTCCTTTATCTCTTGAAGCAAGGGTTGTGTGTCCACTGGTAATGATTCTGCAGTCTATATGATTGGGGAAGTTTGGGATGGACCAGCTTCCAATTGAGGTTGACTCTCATAGACACCAAGCCTAGCCATTACCTATGTGTATTTCCCCAATAATTCATTGTAATCATTCTGTAGTTTAAGTGTTGCTGCCTCTGCAAAATGTGTTGTCTGTACATTCAAGTTGGGTGCCTAAGGAGCAGGGGTGTCTGACACCCTCTTGATGATCACATTACCAGTTAATTCCTCCAAGCCTACCTTTGGTTTCTTATCATTTGGGGCTAATGCCCAGATAGCCAAGGTATCAAATTTAAGGTCAAAGATAGCACCCTGCAATGCTCTCTTGGCCTGTTCTCCACTTACATCAGCATCATCCCTGGTAATGGTATCAAATGTGATATCATCTTATAATATCTAGTGTGCTAATAGTAATATTTTGATTTTCTTCACAAGTGCTCTCCCTTCTTCAGGAATCATGGCACTGATATCCTTGTTCACCTCACCCAAAACCCTCCTTGTGATAGCATCATATTCTGAAGGGTTTGCACCACTTTTTGCTTCTTCTATCCTTCTCTAGAACTCTTCACTCCTTATTCTCAACACAAAGGATTTGAATTTTGGGGTGGCAATGAATGTATCATCAGAGATAAATTGATTGCATGCCACTTCCCTCACATCTTCGGTGTCTGCCTCATTGTTGACTGTGGACCTTATCAACCTATTCTCTGGGGAGGCATATGGTGTTGTCCTTCAGGCAGAATGCAATTGATGTGGGGGTTGTGGATCTTGTTCCTCTGCCACCTCTTCTTCCAAATTCACAACTTCCATTTTATCTTCTGTCTCAAGATCAATTATCATTTCTCTTTTTGGGGCAGGGGCATCAGGGGAGTCAGGGGAACCTTTCCTAACATATTTGCCCTTTGAACTGCTCAGTTGATAAGTGGGCCTTTCCTCTCCAGCAGGTGCCTCGCAATCAATTCATCTCCCTTTTCAAAGAAAATTTTGATTCTTTCAATGGGGTCTTGAATTTCAATGAATGCCCCTTGATATGCAGAGTTGGCATTTTTCTTCCTTTTCTCTGCATCCATTATCAATTTCCATTTATTTCTCAAGAAAAACACTTGCTGCATTGATTCACAATTTTTGACAGTATCTTCATCAAGCAAGACATGGTGTGGATATTCAAGCCTGCCAATTTTATGCCTTTTGTCATGAATAAAAGCCTTCAAGATCAAAGAGCCTTATTGCCTCCATATTCATCCTATAATATTGCAGCATGAAACCAATCTGGTCTAAACCATTCTTGTCAATTGTAATAAAATCATGAAGCTTCAAAGATGCTGGGATAAGAGATCCCTTCTTATGCTTTCTAAAATGTTCCTTATATGCTACATTCAACTGTCTAATGATCTCCATAAATCCTATTCTTCTAGGCACAAATTTAGGGTGGAGCCTCACACCCATAGATTCTAATACATGTTGTATTTTCACGTAAAAACAAATCTCCCCAATTGTGATTGATATTCAGATGGGGGGTTCTCTCCATTGGTCTTAGAAAGTCCTTAATTTCCTTTGGTATCCTTTCTGCAATAGGCTCCAAGAATCCCATTACTTTCCTCACAAAATTCTCCTCAAAGTTGACATAACTAACATATTTAAAGTGCATGTCTAGCATGCAGGTCCACATCTGAACTAGCATGGCATTGCCTTCTGCATCAGTCATTCTCAAATGCAATTCCTTGCCCCAATGGCTAGACAGAGAAAATAGAATCATGTGGCACATTAATGAATACCAATTGAACCTTACATAGGGGCTTGGAGTATACATTTTGTTCTTAATGGCCATCATATGTTCATGCATCTTCTTTAACAAGTACCATGTATAATCATATGGCTTGTCGGCTTCATAATCTTGGATATATACTGCCATCATCATTAGAGGCACCAGCATTCTATCTGATGCATCTAGCCCAAGCACATGACACAAGCTATGATAATTTTTAACAAAATATTCCATGAACAAGCTACATCGAAGAGGTTCCTCTTCTGTGATAGGGATTTTGATCAGAGCTCCATCAACCCCCTTCAATCTATCCTTGGCCAAGTTGTAAGATCTATATGCATACCTAAGACCTCTATATTTTTCTCTAAAAGAATTCAAGTCTATAGGTATACCAGCAGTAGAATTAAGATTGAAGAAAGTAGCAATGTAGGCCTTTGTGAATCTAATGATAACACTACCATTTCCAGACAAGACAGACATGGTCTTAGGGTCATACCTAGTTGCTACAACTCTCACTAAGTCTGTGTTTATGAATACATTAAGGCATATCAATTTGTCCAAGTCTAATGTCTAAGCATGGCAAAACAGGGCTCTATAGTCACTTCATTTGTGTCAATGCTCAAACAAACTCCAAGTAGACACAGGGAGCCTAGCATCTCTAAAATCTACACAAAGGTCATATATTTTATCATTTCTACCAACCTCTCCTAAATTTGTCAAAGGTATTTTAGATGAGCTAGGACACTGAATCATGATGTCTTCATCAAGGCTGTGTTTGGAGGTCGAAGCTTCACTGAACTGACTCATTTTGTATTTTATGCAGACAACCTAGGGTTTATGCAATTAACAACTACCCTAAATGTTTCAGATAATTCTTATAGATAGAAAACTAAGTGCAAGGGAGAGACAATGACTTACTAGTTTTGGACATCGCAAAGGCTTTGAATTGCTTCTCTTTACTTATTCTAATGATTCTTTAGCTCTGAATATGATTTATTCTTGAAGAATGATAGGAAATAACTTGAATTGTGTTGTTATAACATCAAATTCTTGTACCACTCTGTATATTAATGGAGGCCACGGCAACCATAAAACTCTACTCATGCCACAGTTGTTCAAAAATATTCATTGTTTGCATTTTCAAATATGGACCATTGATCTCTCGTTACCTTTCCTCAAATCTACTATTTTGATTCACTGACTAGATTTGACAATCTTAGTCATCTTGGTTGACAAGTCATCATTCAATAGGAATAAGCCAAGTTTTCAGCACAGACTGGACGTGTGTCACCTATTCACGGTGTCACAGTCGAGGAACACCCATACGCCTTTATGACACTTACTTTTTAATTAGTGGATGCCATGTGTCTCTATCTCACCATCTCATGGTGAATATTCCTTCTGAGAAGATTCCCCTGTGCTAGCACGAAGCCGTTAGATCTAAACACTCAACACTAACATGTGGTTGAGGCAGACACTTTGTAGGTAAAGGTTACACAGATAGGTGGCGGCCTGTCGCAGCATCACAGCTGGGTATGACGTCATCCCAGGTGACATACTCCATGACAGTGTGATTTTCATTTTATAAGACTTTAGGAATTACCGGTAGGAATAGGTAACAACTAGGCTAAGGGGTTGGTCAACCCATGGACATCAAGACTTAAGGTTGTGACTTAAAGGATTGACAATTGGCAACAAATGGTCAACACAAGAACATAACAATGGATTAATGTTTTCTATAAATCTTTAAACCCTACACCTAAAACAGTAAAACAAAATTGGATTTTGGAAATATATACAAGAATAAGGATCCTAGATGTTTCTTAGGAATGCAAAGTTAAAGGCATTGCGTTGTTTCCAACAAATGCAAACCAAAAAAATCTCAAAATAAAAAATCAATCTTTTTTTATCCTAAACATAGGCATGGAAATTGCGAGTTCAAAAAAATGTAGGGAAATAAATCATACCCTATAATAGAAGATTTAAGTCCAATTCTAGATTTAATTAAACTTTAAAGTACAAGGAGTTGAGAGTAGAATAAAATATTGAGATATTAAGTAATTAAAATAGAGAAATGAAATAGTTAAGAAGAAATACAAAACTTATTTGATCTTTTTAGCATGATGTCAAATGTGAAGTGTGTGATTAACTAATGCATTATGAAAAAAAATGCTCTCTCTCTCTCTCTCTCTCTCTCTCTCTCTCTCTCTCTCTCTCTCTCTCTCTCTCTCTCTCTCTCTCTCTCTCTCTCTCTCTCTCTCTCTCTCTCTCTCTCTCTCTCTCTCTCTCTCTCTCTCTCTCTCTCTCTCTCTCTCTCTCTCTCTCTCTCTCTCTCTCTCTCTCTCTCTCTCTCTCTCTCTCTCTCTCTCTCTCTCTCTCTCTCTCTCTCTCTCTCTCTCTCTCTCTCTCTCTTAAATCCTTTTCCTAGCTAGTTTTCTTTCTCCTATCTAGTTTTCCTTTCCTTTCCAATTCCCTTTAGATCCCACCAATTATTCCCTATTTTACTATTAATTTCCACCTCTCCTCTCATCATTCTTCCCATCCAATGAACTTTAGTTTTATCTTGTTTCTATTTTACCCTACCAATTTATATCCTCATCCCTCTTTTCATGTCCTAGTTTTCTTGTTTCCATTTGCTTTGTTGATAAAGGAGATGGATAGAGGCAAAGAGGAAGAGACTAGAGAGAGAGAGAGAGTCCTAGTTTTCTTGTTCATTTCCTTCATTGATAAGGGAGAGGGATAATTAATAGATTAAGGGAGAGATAGGAAGATATATGTCGAATGATAGGGGAGGAGAGGTAGGAGATAGAGAGATAGGCAGAGATAGCTAGGTGGAGAGAGATAGAGAGGAGACAGATAGGGAGAGATAGAGGAGACATAGGGGAGATATAGGGAGATAGAGAGTGACTAGAGAGATGTCTAGAGAGGCAAGAGATAGGGAGAGATAGATAGGTAGAGAGACTAGAGAGGAGATAGATTGGGAGAGATAGAGGAGACAGACGGAGAGATAGGGAGATAGATAATGAGTGAGATGTCTAGAGAGATAGGGAGAGAGATTGAGAGGTAGAGGGATGATAGAGAGTCGAGGGAGATAAGGGAGAGATAAGGAGATAGAGGTCTAGGGTTGCTCAGGCCATTTAGGGTTTAGCGGTTAGGGATTAGGGGCATTATTTAAGGTTGAGGGATTTAGAGAGAGAGAGACTTCTTTTGACATGCAACTGTAAAACCTTATAAATAATGCCCCTAAACCCTAAACCTCTAAACCTTAAATAATGCCCCTAAACCCTAACCCCTAACCCCTAACCCCTAAAATGGATATAAACTCTAAATAATGCCCCTAAGCCCTGCGCCCTAACCCCTAAACCCCTAAATCCTAAACCCTGACAAACCCCTAAACCCTAAACACTAAACCTAAGCAACCCTAAACCTCTATCTCCCTATATCCCTATCTCTATTGTTCCTCTACCTCTCAATCTCTTTCCCTATGTCTTTGGTCATGTCCCTCACTCTCCATATCCCTATCTCTTCCGGCTATGTCTCTAGCCATGTACCTCACTCTCTATATCTCCCTATTGGTCCTCTCTCTAAACACTAAACCCTAAACCTCTAAACACTAATTATCTGTAAACCCTAAATAATGCTCCTAAACCTTAACCCCTAACTCCTAAACCTGAGAAACCCTAAATCCCTCTCTCTCTCTCTCTCATTATCTCCAAACCCAAGCAACCCTAAACCCCAAACCCCTAAACCGTAAATCCAATCAACTCTAAACCTAGTCTATCTCCCTATCTCTCCCTTATCTCCCTATCTCTATCATACCTCTACCTCTCAATAATCTCTCTCCCTATGTCACTAGCCATGTGCCTCATTCTCTATCTCCCTATCTCTCTCCACAGTCTCCTCTATATCTCCCTATCATTCATCTCTCTCTATAAACCCTAAACCCTAAACCTCTAAACCTAAACCCCTAACCCCTAAACAATAAACCCTAAACCCTAAATTATAATGCCCCTAAATCCTAACCCCTAAACTTGAGAAACCCTAAACCCAAGTAACCATAAACCTCTATCTCCCTATCTCTCCCGTCTCTCCATATCACCTTTGTCCCTCTACCTCTCAATCTCTCTCCCTATCTCTCCAGCCATATCCCTCACTCTCTATCTCCCTATCTCTCCCCTCAATATCATCTATATTTCCCTATTGGTCCTCTATCTCTCTCTAAACCCTAAACCTCTAAACCTTAACCCCTAACCCCAAAACCATAAAACCTAAATCCTAAATAATACTCATAAACCCAATTAACCTTATATTAGGCACTACATTTGGCGCTAAACTATATGCTAAGTTAGGTGCTAAATCAGGCACTAAAGTAGGCGCTAAAGTAGTTGCTAAAGTAGGTGCTAAAACAAGCATTAAGTAGGTGCTAGAGTAGGCCCTACAATAGGTACTAAAGTAGGTACTAAAGTAGGTGCTAAATTGGGCGTTGATTAGCGTTGGAATTAGCACCTACTTGACCTGACGATGCAAAAAATGCCAAAAACAATGCCATCCTAATAAATAGCGCTGACTTTGAAAAAATTAGAGAAAAGTACATTAAAACAGTGGGTGCAAGAAAAAAAGGGAGCAAAAAGTACATTAAAATAGCACCGACTTTTATTTACCTGTTATTGCATAATGTTATTATGTTCAATATGGAATTAATTCCTCATATTTTATTGTGTGTTAAAAGATAAATTGTCAAATACTCCCTTTACCACTGATGTTACATGCATAAACAAAGAACTGTGTGTCTATGTTAATTTTAGCAAAGCATTTCTTTTACTTTTTCTACATTTAGTTTGAGAAATCTTGTGACATAGTTTCTTGTGCAAAATTATTTAGGATTCCCCATTTTCCTTTAAATCTTTTTCCCATTTTTTTTCCTTTCACACTTTCAAGTTAAAAGTGCACAAAGGAGCTCCCCTCATAAATGTAGAGGAAATTTTTCATTCCAAAAATGATTCTTCCAATTGTTGTGAATGTTTTTTGTGATTTGATATTGTACATTGCTAAAATTACAACCTATTTTGCATTTATTGATTGCACCAACCCAGTATATATTTTAAGTCTTTCCTTCCCCCCTTCATTTACAAGGAACTTGTGGAAGGATAATATATTAAACATCAATTATTGAACCATGCAAGTCTTTTCTAACACCTACACACCTTTCTATTTTTACAAGGTTTAAACTTTATAAAGCTTCTAGAGGCCCTAGATTTTGGAGCTTTTGTCCCACTATGTTGAAGTCTCTCAATAATTTAAGGGTCTACATAATAGTTATTTCCTCATGTTATCTCCTTATGGATCTACATAATAGTTATCTCCTCATGTTCCTTAACACATTGGTATTACACAATTCAATAGTGTTTAAGGTATATCTTCATTCAACTCACTGCTTATGTAATGCCCCTCATCTCGTCATCCATCAGATTGATGTTTGCTTAGACTTTATGATAATGTCTTAGACCGTAGTTGATGGATCTCTTGTTATCTTGTTACTTCATTATGGACCTAATCAGTATAGTAATGATTGTTGATGTTGGATTCTGTTATTTTATGCTTTAGAATTTGATAAATAAACTAGATGTTACAGATGTTTGATGTTAATTGCGATATTAGTTTGTAAGAGGATTAAATGTTTTATGTTGTTGACTATTAATCAGAATCTTGCTCAATCTAGTTACATGTTTATACATAAACGTGAATGGAACAGTGTTGTATTACTCGCTCTCGAGTACCCTACACCACTGCGATTTCCATTCACTATAGGACTGCATGTGATGTATATATATCTTGTTATGGTTAACCGTACGTTGTTGCAGGAATGCAGGTACTAGGCATCAACTCCACCTGATTACCAGGTCTGAGCGTGCCTTCGCCAATGGAATAGTTGTTTGGAGTTAACGTGAGGTCCCAAGTCAGTGTGGTCTGGTTGTCAGTTTATCCTTTTGGTCTTTGTCTGTCATTCGAACATGATTTGCAGACAGGTAATATTGCACCTTGGAGTCTAACTAGGTTAGAAAGTGTCTAAGTGTGTAAGGTGTCGTTGTGCTTTTATTAGAATCATATTACGGAAATTATAATGTCGATAATTGTTGATTATTGTTGTAAATAAATTATTATTTTATTAGAAGTATAGTTGTTAAATAAAGATTGTAAGAGGTTTTGTATTATTTAATATAATATTATTTGCAATAAATATTTAAATAAATTAAATAGTTGTAAGTTACTTTGTAATTAGTGATTTGCAACTAAATTAATAAAATAAATTAATATATAGTTGTACTATTATAGATTGTTGTAATGTTATAACTTTATTAAATGCTTTATGCTTGGTCGGCTATAAAATAATTAAATGTTGCCGGAATTGTGTGTTAGTATTTAAAAAAGGAATAACCTCTTGGGAGTATGAAATTAAATAAAAGTCTTTCTCGAGGAGGGAGATGCACGGGATCGCGTGCCGAGTTCCCTAGACGATAGAAGGGATTGTGTTATAAAAGGGAAGCTTGTAGAGGCAAAGAGGACAACATTGCAGGTAGAAGAAGAGAGTAGAAGGCTGGGAAAAGAAGCATGGAACTTCAGCAATTGAAACAGATTCGACGATTCGATAATCAAAGCCAGGTTCCACTGAATGCATAATTCCTTTCCTCTGAATCTGAATCTGTGGGTGTTGATCATTTCCTTGTTTCTAAATGGATTGTTTTGGTTGAATTTCTGCTTCAAGAGATATTTTAAATGTACAGATTATAAAAGGAACTTAATAAACCTTTTAGCTTAATCAGTTTTAGGTTGCTATTTGCATGATCATTTAAGTACAGGCATTGCATTCACAGTTCTTGAGTTGGTCTTCACTGCATTGAAGATGACAAATACTGTGATTAATAAAATATATACAGTCCAAACAGTGCATCAAAGTGCACTGTACCAATAAATTTGCAGCTAAACACTATACAGGGTGCTGCATGTGATCTTAAATGTTATCTATATGTTTAGCTTTATTTTTTTGTTTTCCAGAATTGGTTTAGGAGCATTCTATTCAGAAAAAGTCAATTTAGATGTAAGATTAATGTCAGGATGCTTTCCTTCTGATGAATGCCGAGTGAAGACTTTTAGGCATGTTGCTTATTTTGTTGAGTCTCTCTCTCATGAAGATTTTTTGGTAAGGTTGATGTATGAAATGAAGGGAATGTTATCAGTTTTATTTTATGAAGTCCATTGTCAAGATACTAATAATGTCTAGAGAATCAGTGACACGATTACAGAAATATCAAGTAGTCTGGAAACTCAAATCTAAAACTAAGCCTTAAAACTGAGAAAGAAACATGAAGTTATATGCAGAAGAAGAGAGTGATAAGACTCCAAAAGATGTGGGAGGAAAATTTGAACCCTTCCCAAACAATCCATTCTTGCGAAAGCGGGTATTTTTCCATTTTTGAAGGCTGTCACTTACAGAAGCGATAATGCTCTCCTTGGGGCGCTCATCAATTTCATGGTGGACGGTCAATTGACAATTGGAGAAAGCCGAATCCAGATTACAGAAGAGCAAATTCGACGAGCTACGGGTCTTCCAAGTTCAGGTAAGGATGTCTCCCCCTCACAAGATTTCAACCGAGTTGAAATGACAACGCGTCTTACTAGATCTGAAACGGGTGCGATTAAACATGGGTTGTTGATGGATTCAATCATTGACCCAGTTTTGCAAATTGCTTGTAAGTTCTTGACTAACAAGCTGTTGGGGTTTCATCACACGACTTTTATCCCGTTTAAGTATGTCGAGATTGCCATTGAGGTTTCTCAGGGGGTCTGCTTTAATTGGTGTAAATTTGTGAAGGAGAGGATGTTGGGGCAGATTAAATCTGTCTGCAAGAAGAGCAGCACTAGGTCTTCATTTACTTATGGCACTATTCTCTAGTATCTTGCATTCCAAGCATTCGGCGAAAAGAGTGGCATTCCTCGCAGTGATATTGGTCATGGAGATCCATGTATCAATGCATATGACATCAAGGAAAGGTTGTTGACAGTGGTCCTAATGATCATATTTTCATTTACTACTCTGATCATGGAGGGGCTGGAGTTCTTGGGATGCCCATTCCTCCTTATCTTTATGCATGCGACTTTGTGCAAGTCTTGAAAGAGAAACATGATGCTGGCACCTATAAAGAAATGGTGTTCTATATTGAAGCATGTGAAAGTGGAAGCATTTTTTAAGGTCTGCGGCCAAAAGACCTAAATATATATGCTACGACAGCAGCACATGCTGATGAGAATAGCTGGGGAACATACTGTCTTGGAATGGAGCCCTCTCCTCCTCCAGAATATGATACCTGTCTTGGAGATCTTTATAGTGTTGCCTGGATGGAAGACAGTGAGACAAACAACTTTAAGAAGGAGACCTTGAAGCATCAGTATAACCTTGTAGAATGTACTTTGTCAGTATGCATAATAGCTGCACAGAATCTGATGCACTTCACTGAGAAGAGGTCACTTTTGGAGGCGGAAACAGAGTTTTCTTATTTACTTTCTGTGCGTTAAGATTTATCGTTTCAACTCTAGTCTGCAGAAACCCGTCATTGTTAATCCAGGTTAGTTGTGCTTTCTTGTATGCATTTCGTCTGATTGGCTTAGATTAACCCTAAGGAATGTTTATTTTCTTTACAATGTGTTTGAATGCATGTGTGTATTAATAGTAGTACTATTGATATCCATGCTATTATTAGTATCATTATTATTATAATTATTATTATTATCATTATTGTTATTATTACAATAATAATAATTATTATTATTTTTACTACTCTTATTATTAAGTCAAAACGGAAAGATGATGGTCAAATACCTAATTTAATAATAATGTTATTGCTATTCCATTGTAGGAACGATTAGGTTTTATGGTAGGATAATTTGTTTTGTATTATTGCTTTCTAGAGCCAGTTCAAGGAAAGGGTTTATCGAGGATTTAGTGAGCAACATGATTTGGAAGTTATGAATAATTAATTCATAATGTTCTTGATTAGTGCAATAATTCTTTTAATGCTTCAACCGTATAATTGATCCATAGTCCTTTTAGGTCTAGCTATTAGCATTCTCTATAAGTTCAATTTCTTATAACCTTGAAACTTTAGAAATCTTTGAAGGATATGATAATCGAGTGCATGCGTACTAGGGGACTAGGGAGAAATGATATAGGATACTTCAATTATTGTTGTGTTATGAGTTTTATACTATAGAAGGATTTGTATAATCTAATGAGCTGTTTTAATAGGTGGATTTGTTTAATTTAAATATTTATTGGTGATGAATCAATTGATGAATGTTTTGAAGTTAATGATCATTATTGTTTGGATTCTGGTTTAGATCTTGATACAGAAGGAACTTACTATTGGTTGCGAAAAATAGTTATAAACTAGGATGGTAATTGTTCAAATCATTGATATATTTATATTTTGAAGAGGAATTGAATTAGATAATTAGTTGATATATTATTATTATTATTATTATTATTATTATTATTATTATTATTATTATTATTTCAAAAGTATAGTTGATTGTTTAAAAGCCAAATGAAATTGGGAATTTAGAATAATGTTGTCATTATGTATTTAAAAGAAAATCACTGTGATTATATATTATGGTTAATGAAATTTAATTTAGTTTGACATTGGTTTTAATTTGGTTTCTTCATTTTGTAAAGATAATGGATTAAGGATTAGGTATGTGATTATTGCATTGGAAATGTGATTTAAAGGTATTAGATAATTAGTTAGTGTGAATTGATATTGTATGAAATGGTCAAAGTGTAAGTTGTCAAGGGTTCATTTCCAGAGGCCAAGGTTGTTGTGTTTTGACTTCATGTAATGTGTTGATAAGTGTCCTAAGTTATTGAAGTCATGTCGCCTTTTGTCATGTATAAGGAATTTGGTTGGTATTGTGAAAGAATGTAAATATTCTAAATGCATCATGATGTGTAGAAAGGCTCTTCGTGAATGTTGTGATTGATTTATTTATTTGTTTGGGATGTTGTATTGGATTAGACAATGGGGAGACGTCGGTATTCATGAAAAAGTATTTTTCTTATGAGTTACTTCATTGGAAGCCATGGAAAATGTATTAAGAGTATGTCCTGGTAATTGAGATGATATGCAAGAAGGTGAATGTCTTGCATTATTACATGTATATGTTCATATCAGAATAATGGTTATGCAAGATGGTTAATGCCTTGCATGGTTTATGTATCATCGTCGTCATGACGATGTTTGCTGTGTTTGTTGAGTAGGGTCTTCTAGATGCAGGTAGGGGAGTGGCTTTCAACGTGGGGCCGGTGCCCAAAGTGGTAGTCAGGATAACCCGTTGGAAGTAGATTAATCAAGTGATAACCTAAATAATGAATTTGGGGGTTGGGTAGTTAGGCACACTAAACAAGATAAGTGGATGCCTCACTCATGGCTCAAGTGCTTGTTTAGGCTTGAGATGAGATGAGAAGGCCTGGAATGGCAAGATCAACTACCTTGTCCTCATGAAAGGTATGTTGATTTCCACATGAGCGTTGTATGGGGGCCGGGAGTCGGGAGAGGCTACCAGGACAACCCAAGATGGGGGCCGGGGCCTAGGAAGGCTTGCCAGGACAACCCATGACAAGCCATGTGATGACACTTCTCCCTACTGCAGCCTACCATTCCCTAGTTGTACTCTCCCCATTCGTTATGTGTTGCCTCTGGAAGACAAGTTAAGTCAAGTTAAGTTGTGTTGTGTTGTATTGTTATTGCCATGTGTTGTATTGGTGTTTGGTTGTCCTTTGTTCTTGGTTGTCTTTTGTCTGCCTGACTGTTATTGTTTGGGACCTCATGTTAACTCCTAGCTCGGGGGGTGGACCTTAGGGTTCCACATGGTCGGGTGGAAGAGCTATTTTATCCATTGGTTATTCTTCATCAAGTTCATATGCAGAAAGGATTTATTCTAGATGATTGTACTTGTACCAGTTGATGAAGATGTATGTGTATAATCTTGTACCAGATTTGTGTTACAGAACATTCATTGTGTATGTAATTCTGATGTAGTCTGCAAATGGCAATGTAATGATGTCATGATGTATTTATATGAAAGCATTTCAGTTATGTATCTAATCATGCAGATTCCGTTATTTGATAATATGCAATGAGTATGAATAAGTTATTTAATTGTGCTTTGGATTCAGATTAGTTACTGATGAATGTTAAATTATGTTAGTAGGTTTGTAAAGTAATGCAGCCTTGTATCCTTAGAGAATATGTCATAGTTAGTTATGTTAACATTATTTGTTATCTTAAACATTTAAAAAAAAAAAAAATGTTCCTGTTTCATGTAGCATAAATGTGTTTTTTTTTAAGGTGTACAAGGCGGGCATTATAGCTTACCATGATCTATCACTTCTTGTTTTCTTAAACCATAGAGATTTGTCATTACTAAATAAGTCCACATTCACCAACTAATTTATACATTTAATGGTTCATAATCATTAATGGTATAACGAAGCATATTTTAGTGATTCTTTTTAGATATTCAAGTAAATATAAAACAAACTATAATAATAAGTCATTTAGGAATCCATAGTCAACCTTAGACCTTAGTTAATTCTAATAGGTATGCCATTACCTATAATATTAGATACTTCATTTTGGTGCCCACAACATAATAGTCATTTGGTAGCCAATTATTAAGTGTAACCTATAATTGATTAGTAGGCATAATTCACCAATGTCAATATGTCTAACACAAGGAATTCTATCATTTATCCAACAAATTCAACCTTACATCAAGGAATTAATTACCAATGTCATTGTATTTAACACGCTTTTAGCTCAACCAACTACTCATAACAACTAACTTAACCAAAAGAGTTTGTATCAATCCATAAGCTAGAATATTAGCTAACATAAGATTTATAATCTTTAGACATATCATAATATTTCTATGATACCAATCAAATATCACCACATATAATCACTAAGTTAGGAGATGATATTAGGGAGATATCATATTTTCACTTCTAATTAAAGGTAATAACATTGCATTCCACTTAGTGACTATGTCATCAATGAACTATCCTTAGAATAACATAATTTCCACTTAAATGAACTATGAAGCAAGATATAACATAATAGGATCAAAAGTAAATTGACAACTAGCAATTTTATAAACAAAAGTATACCCTTAGAAACATAGTTAAATGCATTTGAAATTTTATCCAACTTATTTCTAGATCATCACTATAGTTTTATTTTCACATATAATAAATTCTCATGACAAAAAAAATCTATAGAATTATGAGTAATAGAGATCAACTCCCTTGGATATTAGGCTTGAAATCAAGTTATAGTCGCACCTTGAGACTCAACACTCTATATCAATAGTTGTCTTACAAAAGACACGAAATATATTGCCAAGGTACATCAATTTGTAATGTCAAAATGCATTGATAAATCTTACAAATTTTCTCAAAGGTTTCATTATAATCATAACAATTTTGAAGGAAATAAGTAAGGAATACTAAGGAGAGAAATAAAATATACAAAACATTATAAATGTCCTCAAACATGTATAAATATCCACAAACATGTAGAAATGTCCACAAACACACATGTACAAATGTATCTATAGAAATGTCCATGTAAACATTTACAGATAGAAATGTTTGAAAACAAATATATCTAGAGAAATATCTGGAGAAACATGTCTAGGAAGCGCTACTAATAGCCTGGTCATCATGTCAGATGTGAGTTGAGTGACCTGAGTCTGAGTGAGCATCCTGCTCTAATGGATATGCTGAGCCCTAGAGATAGTACAACACATACATATGTATAAAAGTGTACAGATTATGTTAAAATTTCAAAATAATGTTAAATATATATATGCACGTACATGCACACATGTAAGTTGTAATGAGTTAAAAATTTAAAACTCACCTGTCCACTAACATTACTACCATCAGCTGACTCACGCCTACGTACACGGTTTGTTCCCAGACTAGGTGTAACATGAGCTAAACCCTACAATATATATATATAATGTACAACATTAGGACTCTATCTAGCAAAGCAATTTAACTTAATTTAATTTAAGTTCAAGTTTAAATGAAGCATGCATGCTCATATGCATGGACATACTTGTGTATCAGGTGTTGTAGGATGATCCGCTACAATGATTGTATCCAATGCCTCTTTGGATAGCTCAAGTAATGAAGAGTGAAGTGGATGATGCAGGTGAGATGGCATCGAAGAGCCTGAATATAGAAGCATATCCACAAAACTTGATGATCCCCTCTATAACTGCAACTCCTCAAATGAATCTAGGGAGGGCTAGGATGTCTGATGCTCAACACGAGGGGTAGGTGTATCTACCTCTGTAGTAGCTGAATGATCTGTGGGTGGATAAGGATGTGGAGTACTCCCAGGCACCTGATGGGAAGGTCTCACAGCCTAACTGGATCATGACCCACTCTGTGAACATCAAGCTCTACTGACATGTCCTCTAACCTCATGTAAAGGGATACAAAGCTCTGATGCAATAAAATCATATGACTCCAATAGGTCCTCAGAAAGATAACTTGTTGTAGTCCGAAGCATATGGTCTTCTGATAGACCATCTATGTCTATAGGTGACAAGACACCTGCGATAGCATAAGGATCAGTAGCATGATCCGATGGTCTGGATCACCTAGGATGACTCATCAAATATCTTCCCACACAATCAGAAGATATAATAGATGTGGTAGTTGCAATATCAACAACATTGTCGATTGCTTCCATTTGGCAAGCAATGACAACCTGATCAGCAATAGGGGCCAGGGTTGGGGAGATAGCAGGCATTCTCTCCCCAACCAAGGCCCTATAAACTAGAGCCTGTCGATGATAGGCATATCTAACAACAACCCTACCCCTCCCCTGACCAAAATATGCTAGAAAATCCAAGTAGTTGACCTTGAGGCCCATATGAACCTCTCTATATAACTGTTGTGCAAAATATGAAGGAATTCAGTCATTATTGGGATAATGACCATGAGTAGCAAGAAAGCCTGGATATATCAATGGGGCCATAAGAGGGTCTACACATCTAGTCACTTGGTAGCCCCTCACATTAGGCTTACCAACATAATATGGAAAACATTGGGATTTGATAGTCTCTTTTGAGATAGTAAGCTAAACAGAAGCAAGAGAAACATCTTCAGTAACCTCTTGACGCATCTGGGTAAGAATAGCAGCAAGAGTATCACTCAAATAAGCGCAGTTATCTCCTAGACTCTATCTAATGCACTGCAAGCTGGATAAAATTTATTGACATGTGTCCCTATAAACCCCTGTTGTGTTGGGGTTAGAAAGAACACCTATCAATTTCTAAATCTTAGTATCTGCATGTATAAATATAGAAGGTCCAGGTCTAGGTGGTGGCGCATGTGCCATGATATATATATATATCATCCTAAATTTTGTGCACAAAATTAAATTACTTATTTCAATGTACATGTGTGCACATCTAACTTACTATGTATCTAAATTAATTTTTAAATTTATCTGGAAGCCATGAATATACATTCTAGTTCACTAAGTGAAAAAAATTAAAATTTACATGTTTGAAATGTAAGTGATAAAATGAAAAGCAAGTGCAATAACTTAAAGGACCTCTTCAAGAAGGAACGAAGGATGGAGCCTTGTTGATCACAAGATGAAATTCAAGCTAAATAGAGAATCAAGATCACTGCTTATCAAAAGAGAAGATAAAGTGAATGATTTTGAGTCCTGACCTTCTTATCATTATTGTGGGAACCAATACTTACAATTTAACCTTATTTATAGGTCTCTATAGTTGCATTAGGATGGCCATGTTGAACCAATTCTCTACACTTGACAGTCCTAATATGTCTCACCAGCATCATTGATCTAGTGTCTACTTTAGAAGTTGTGGAACAAATGTATCAACATACACACCTACATCAGAGTAGATAGGGATGTTGTGTTACATGCTCGAGCCTATATCAATGTATACAATTTCTTGCTTCTGACTTGTTGATCTCACTTATCCCTGGCGATTTAAGCTCACCTATCAACATACAATTTCTTCTCTCATGTAGATGTGTATGTTGATGTTGTTCCACAACTTCCAAAGTAGACACTAGTTATCATTGATGTTGATGAGACATATTAGTCATCTTGTAGAGAATTGGTTCAACATGGCCATCCTAATGCAACTATAGCTCTGTATAAATAAGGTTAAATCAAGTAAGTACTACTTCCCACAATAATGATAGGAAGTTTAGGATGAGCCAAATCATTCACTTTATCTTCTCTTTTGATTAGTAGATGATGTACCTAGTCTACACATAAAATTTAATTGTTTTCAAAATAGATGTATGTCACTTGAATTATTATACTTACATTTAACAGGTTATTTATAGGTCTCTATAGTTGCATTAGGATGGCCATGTTGAACGAATTCTCTACACTTGATGGTCCTGATATGTCTCACCAACATCATTAGTCTATTGTCTACTTTGGAAGTTGTGGAACAAATGTATCAACATACACACCTACATCAGAGTAGATAGGGATGTTGTGTTACATGCTCGAGCCTATATCAATGTGTACAATTTCTTGCTTCTAACTTGTTGAGCTTGCTTATCCCTGGTGATTTAAGCTCGCCTATCAACATATAATTTCTTCTCTATATCATTGATGTTGGTGAGACATATCAGTCATCTTGTAGAGAATTGGTTCAACATGGCCATCCTAATGCAACTATAGCTCTATATAAATAAGGTTAAATTGTAAGTATAATTCAACACATAATTGTCTATTTCAAACAATTTAATTTTATGTTAGACTATGTCATCTACTATTTTTGTGAAAATATGTTCTTGTACAAAACCTTATTTATACCTCTAGATAGTTGCATTAGGATGGCCATGTTGAACCAATTCTCTACTCTTGATGACTGATATGTCTCACCATCATCATAACATGTGATATAGTGTCTACTTTGGATAGTGGAACAAATGTATCAACATACACATCCTACATCAGAGTAGATAGGAATGTTGTGTTGCACTCACCTATATCAACATACAATTTCTTCTCTGATGTAGGTGTGTATGTTGACATGTTGTTACACAACTTCCAAAGTAGACACTAGTTATCACTGCTGTTTGTGAGACATATCAATCATCTTGTAGCGAATTGGTTAAACATGGACATCCTAATGCAACTATAGCTAAATAAGGTTTTGTAAGTTTGTATAATTTGAAACACATAATTATCTATTTCAAACAATTTATTTTAGTAAGAACATGGATACAACCAATGACTATACAATATACATTTGTATATTTCCATGGTAACTCAATATGATTTATAGCATATCCAACTTACAAGAAACATCACAAAAATACATAAATACATGTGAACTACAAAATTTGTGTCACTATCCAAATAATGTTTTTTGGTATACTAGGCAATACCTAACAATCTCATTGAAATTTATAAGATCTAGAAGTATGTGAAGCATCACTCAAGTCTATTCACATGGCATAAATAATGGCATCTTGGATATCATGTATACTAAGTTATAAGAAATAAATATCTATAGTGTTGACTCCTCATGATTCCCAAAATAATTGATGTTAATTTATCATTCTGTGAATTATCTAGTATGTGTAAGAGATTATACAATCCATAATCTTGAGTTCGCCTTTACCAAACCAATAAACTTGACATTTCATTTATAACCAATAATTTCTTCCTCAAAAGTTTCAATGTCTTGTCCACTCTATGTCTCTATCCATCCCTCCAATAGGATTTTCTCTAATCAAACTCTCTTGCATTGACCCTTACAATAAATATAAATATTATATCTTTAACAACAACCCATGTCAAGAATGAAGTAGTCCGCTCACTATGTATCCTATCTTGACTGGAACTATATTTTAACATGCCTCCCCAAAATTGATATTATGTTAAAATTAAAATTTCATATTTTAAAATCTTGTAACTTTAACTCTCATCTATGTGATCTCTCAATGCAAAGTTCTCTTTCTCAACATATCTACTATGTAGTTGTATTTACTACTCCAAAAGTTCAACACAAATTTTGGTAACTCTACAAAAATGTAAACCATTTTATGTGCTTCTAGTTCAAAATTTACATTGATTCTCGATAAATTACAGTGCATGACCACTAGTCTCCCCTCTTGGCTTAACATTGCTCTAGTTGTTTTATTGTTATATTAATCTAATGAATTATTTGATAATGAAAATGTGATTTAGTGTGGTCACCCTCAATATAAGTTGAAAGATGTGTCACTATACACTCATAATCAATGTCTTATAATGGTCATAGATAAGCATGAAGGCACAAAAAAGTGGTGTATAATGGTGTGATTATCAAATCACATGTATAGCTAAATAGCCCTTGATGGGAAAAATAGCACAACAGAGCTTGTGAGTGAGGAGATAAGATGTCCATGATATAAATATATAGCTCAATAAAGACATGTAATATGTGAAAAGAGGGAAAACATGATGTCCCTATTGTAAATGATGTGGCAATAAGAGTACAATATGTTGGGGGGAAGGCATTATAAGCCCCTGATCTAATGTGATAATTCTAAAAATGTGATATGTCAATGTAGGATCAATATGTAAGATTTAAAATCATGGTATGGAAATATAGGATCAAAGTATAAGCTTTAGATAAAACAAGGTAAGCTCAATAAGTGACTCTAGGAGTGTGATATAACAATCTAAGATCAATGTAAAGGCTCTAATAAACAAGATATATATATATATATATATATATATATATATATATATATATATATATATAAGGTCAACAAGACATAAGCAATAGTAAGAGACTAAGAAACACACATGGCCATGGACATAAGATACAAGGCAAGAAGTAACATTCAATAAAAAGAGGAAAGGAGATGGAAGCAAAAGATAAGCAAAGGCAAGTGAGCATTAACACAAGTGGGAAATAAAAGAAAAAAGGCAAAGGTGAGTAAAGTGTATGTAAACAAGAATAGGAGGAAATATGTCAAGCAAGGAAAATGGAAACCAAGATTCCCCCAAGTGGGGAAGATAAGCATGAAACCAAATATGGAAGGTGAGATTAGTGTAAAAATTAGAACAAACAAGTCGTAATAAAAAGGCCAAAATATATGGACGCACAAGGTAAATGGATCAATAGGTGGGGGGATCATAACATATGTTACATAATTAAAAAAGAATCAAATAAAAATGATATAAAGCACAAGGAAGAAGTTACATGAACAACACTTGACACATGTTCAAAGCCACTAAAGTCAACACATGCACCAATAAAGGTGTATTTGTGTCATCCGTGCATGCTAACTAGGAACATGGACATAAGCATAAATCCAAGAAAAGGAAAGCAAAAAGCACAAAATATGGTGAGTAATAAGAAGTATGTGTAAGCAATGAAATCATCTCTCATATATTGGGTGGTTTCTATTTTATGTCATGTAACCTCAATATAGTGTGGGTTATGGTGAACAAGACTAGGATCTTGACATTCGTGTGACTTGTTTTTCCATGATTTATCTTATCAAGTGAGGGATTTTTGTGCTCATGAGTATGTGTAATGTTTATCTTCCATTTGTCTGTAATTTCTTGAACTTTACGTATCGATGCAATGCCTCTATGCTTAGAATATCCATGTGTTATGAAAAGTAGGTTTAGTATATCTATAAGCCATATGGGAAGTAGGAGAACAAGGATCAAAAGATAAATCATGAGAGAAATGTTTTGTCCATATATATTATCCTTATGTGAACTAGGGATCGAGAAATAGTCAAAGAAGGAATGAGCCAACTTTGTGAAGTGTAAAGCAAACAAGATGCATCAAAACATTACAAAGATTTACCACTTAAAAGTATAATCTAAACTCACTAATAAGTAAGATGGTGTCATCTAAATGTTCATATGTTATTAATAACAATTTCATGTCTACATGTTGTTAGATTTTTTTAGAAATGGATTTATATATATCTTTAAATTATTTTTAGAAAGTGCCACCAATGGATTTCTATTGTCGTATAACATGAAATAATTAAAATAAGATAAGGGATTTTGATACCTAGAACATATTAAGCTGAACATGATACATGTAAACTACATACAGTAGTTACAAATTTTGAACTGGTTCTTTTCCTTCAGGTGCAAAAAGAGAGATTGGTTGTGTGGCTATAAATGGTCCTAATTTGCCAAACTAGGGTTTGTCAAATTAGGGTGAAACTAAATTCATCTTTTCAAATTTGACAAGATGAATTTAGTTTCATCCTAATTTGACAAACCCTAATTTCTTTTGAAACTAGGGTTTATCAAACCCTAGTTTGGCAAACTAGGGTTTGATAGTTATTTCATTGTCTCAAGCAAATTTTCTAATTTTTATGGATTTTTTATGTATTTTATTAACTGTAATGACAAACCCTAGTTTTCCAAACTAGGGTTTGGTCTAGTTCTTTAACTGTCTCAAGCAAAGTTCCTACATTTTATTAAATTTTTCTATATTTTATTAACTGTAATGACAAACCCTAGTTTGCCAAACTAGGGTTTGATAGTAGAAAATTTTCTATATTTTATTGACTGTAATGGAATGACAGTTTTTCTAATGGAAGCCCCTATCAGCAAGCATATGGGACCTTGAAATGTTGGTAAGCATATATGTATGAGTTCACGACAAGCATCCATTTCAAACATCAAGTGCATATACATATAGAAACAGTGGCAAATTTATGCACCTGTGGGCTCGACGTGTATGCTGATGTGGGGTCTTTGCCTGTTGTAGAGCTCCCACCTTTCCCCTTCAAACCTGTCACCTTCATCTGGGTTCCTTGTCGCCTTCGTCCGCGGGTGCCTGTCGCCTTCGTCCGCAGCTTCCTTTCACTGTTGCACTCTCAAATGACAAAAAAACTGTCATGTGAGAGTTTTAACCTATTTTATAAAAAACAATAAAATAATGCCTTCAATCTAAGACCCTCTATGATCAAAGGCATTATTTTATCATTTTAATTTGGCTCTCAATTACGTTCATTCACAAATCCCCTTTGAATGAAGGTTCTGTTGTTTTAAGTTTTGATTTGGCCGACAAGACCTTCGAACGAAGGTGCCTGCTAGAGATTTTTTGGCACCTTCAATTTTTGTTTGTCCACAAAAGTGTAACCCACTATTGTTGGATAACCCATATTATTGGATAAACCTATTGAAATTTGTGAAAATAAAATTAGATCTATGTATATCTACTCAAATTTGTGCTTTGTTACTCAAAGTTACCAATCTTTGCTCAAATATGCCCAACTTGATGATAGCTATGATTTAAGAGGGTACTGCTAATCTAGGGTGTGTTTGATTTGTAGGCTCACTAATATATACTTTCTTTTTTCGTAACTAGTGACCCAACTTGGTATTTTAAAGCTCTAAATATATAAAATATTCCACCATCTTATAGCCAAATTATCCCATCTCCAAGGTATGAGGAGAGTAATTTCTTGGTGATAACTACTAACTAGTGTGCACTAAAGATTATAGATGACTAGTGACTTCCTATAGTGACCTGCTTTTTCTAAACCTAAAGGGTCTCTCAATATAATTGAAGGTATGTGGAAACTTCGAACACTAATTCAAAATTCTTAGCAAAAATGATAGTTGTTTAAGGATATTTTAAAATCAATGGCACGTGTTTTATTACAAAATTGGCCTAAAAATATTTAGTATCCCACTACGTTCACCACTTTTTGATCAGCAAGATATATAAGGGTAAGGTGAGAGCATATAGAGGGTATTTGTAGTAAGCCACTAAATTGCTATTATTGTTGCAGAATACGACCTTCAAAAGAACTTCGGTACCACTTGTTAGGATTGTATTTGAAAAATATTATCAAAGAAATCAATAATGTGTAAAAAGGACATGTTGCTAAAAAAAATAGTTGTAAATATACTTAATATTAATAATAAAGAACAAGTATTATAGGCCTCTTTAAGGGCACAACCTTCATTCAAGTTGGTTCAAATATGTAGTTGGAGAGGTTAGTTCTACATTTGTAGAAGTGAACTAAAGTGACTAACCAAGGATTTATTGATTTAGAGGCATTAGTCTAACTTTACTCAAGGTCCTGACGAATTGGTAAATTGACTGGTGACATCTATCACAATATATCTTCATCAAGTTTCTAGCTAAGTACCATCATTTTACTATTTAATTTTCAAGAATTTAATTAAATAGCATAATCACTCCCAACTCATTAATAACTAGGGTTATTTTTTTACTTGAGTTGAGTGTATTATTTAACCCTAGCTAATTTGAAAAGGTTATTTATTTTCCTTTTCAAGCATCAAGCTACGAGTCAAGGATTTTAAAAATTGTTACTTTTTTACTCGTATTTGCAAGCTAATCTTATTTCTCAAGATTTGGAAGAAAAAGTTGGTCTAGAAACTTATCAACACCCCAAGCCTCATACTTTTGGCTCGATAAAAGAAAGTGTCGGCTTGCTTGTGAGTACATAATGTAGATTGAGTTTTACTATTAACCCCAAGTTTGTTGATAGAGTGGTTGTAGATGTTGTTCCTTTGGATGTATATTTTGTTGTGTTTGACAACCCCTACATGTGTTGACATGAAAATCATCTATTATTGAAGCACAAACAAACAACTCGTGATCAAAGGTGAAAAGAGATTCATGTTATTTACTTACAAAGGCAAGAAGGAGCAACCTAAGGGCCTAAATCTCTATGGGGAAGGATATTGAGTAGAACCACTAGGATCATTCCCTTGGAGGAGAAAACAAATGTTGATTAAGTTCCTTCATGTTTAATCTCTTTGACATTATCATATCATTCAAATAGTTAGAGACAAATTTTCTAGATCTTGGTTGGAATGATGTAAGGTGAGATTGAATCCATTCTATTAAGAGGAGTATCCCTCTTACTTTGAGTATCTATAGCTTTTGGGAACCAAAAGCCTCTGTATTAGGGAGGTCTGATTTGTAAAATGATCAATTTGATTTTATGACAACTAGGAAGAAAAGGTTTCAAAACATAGGCAAAATCTGGATGCTAAAGAATGCTATTGCTTAGGATGGTGTGGGCCATCTAAGAGTAAGCTTTGGCAAAAGAGTAAATTAAGAAAAAAGAACCATTCTAGCGTTTGAATGAAACCAGTGATTTCCAACAGGTATAGTTTTGTATTAGTCAAGGAGCTCTCATCCAAAAAGTAGTTGTTTTGTCATAAAAATAATAGTTTCATAATTGCCCTTGATGACAAGTGATAGTTTTGTTACGTGATAGAAAATGACTCATACCTTTCCAATTTCCTTAATGGTTTAACTTCTTCAAACTATTAATCTGCTATTTTGCATTGTAAATCATTAATAAACTATTGTAAACCTAACTAAATAACCTAAGGGCATGTAATTGACAAATTGCATATGAATTAAAATAACTCATAGTCTCTAAATAAACTATGCTTAAATAAAGAACAGAACACTGAAGTGTTAAAAGGAGTGTTGCTAGGAATATTAGTGACTAAATTGAGTTAGATTCAGGCTAGCAGAAATCCCGAGAGACTTAAGATCTGTACTGCCATTAGAGCTGTCGTTTGCGGATCAAAACCTGATTGAGCTAAACGACTGTGGCTTCAGCGAAGTTGGGGTTGAAGGGTTTGATGGTGTTTGGACATTGCCATTCGAGAGGCAGTGAACCAATTGCAAAAGCTCTTGAGATTTGAATGGACAAATGCGTGCCTTGATTTTTCTGCCCAGAAGTAGTGTGACAACAAATGAATGTAATTACAATTTGCACACTTATTTCAGCTCAGCAAAGGAATGTTCGTTTGGAATTAGCAACAGGGATGTTGTGCTAAGACTGTGCAAAGAAAGGCGAGTGAAAGAAGCAATCAATTTAGTGTGTGTGATGATGAGGAAGCGAGAGAGTGGTGTGGATTGCAATATATTTTCTTGGCTTTTGACAGCGTGTAGGAATAAGAATGCCCTGGCGCTGGGCAAGTCACTTCCTATCATGATCAGGGAGGCTGGTATGGAAATAGAAACAAGGGGTTATGTTGGAAACAAGCTGCTCAGCTTGTATGCCAAGTGCGGGAGTTTGGTAGACGCGCGAACACTGTTCGACAAAATGTCTCAAACAAGTTCGGTTTCATGGACGATAATCATCTCTGCATATGCCAAGCGCGGCCTCTGTGAGCAGGCATTGCGATTGTATGATGAAATGCGAAGGAGAGGTATTCGAGCCGATGAATTCACGTTTGCCAGCCTTGTTCCTGCATCTAACTCCTACCGCCTTCTCCAAATGCTTCATCAACACATAATTGTGGCTAAGGTCGAATCTAATGTCTTTGTGGCTACTTCCCTTGTCGACATGTACTCCAAATTTGGCAGAATTGAGGATGCCCGCCAAGTGTTTGACAATATTCCTCAACGGAATGTGGTCTCCTGGACTGCTATGATTGCTGGCTATGCACAGAATGGCAATGTTAATGAGGGTATGAAGCTCTTTGAAAAAATGCCATGTAGAGATTTGGTTTCTTGGAACATGATGATTGGGGTATTTGGACAAAATGGTAGTGTCAAGGAGGCTTTCAAGCTATTTCAAGAAATGCCAGAACAAAATGTGATATCATGGACTACAATGATTGCAGTATATGCCCAGAATGGGTTTATTGACGAGGCCCTCCAGCTGTTCGAGAAAATGCCTGCAAATGGAAATGGAAGAGATGTCGTGGCGTGGAGTGCTATGATAGCAGGATGTGTGCAGAATGGATGTTTTGATGAGGCTTTGAAGCTCTTTGGGGAAATGAAGCTAACGGCCATTACTCCCAATGTGGTCACCTTTGCTGGTGTTCTCCCAGCATATGCCAACTTGGCGACCCTGCAAAATGGGATGAAACTCCATGAAGACATCATTAGAATGGGATGCCACTCTGATGTTTTTGTGGGGAGTGGCCTTGTCGATATGTATGCCAAATGTGGGAGCATAACTGATGCACGCAAAGTGTTTGACACGATTCATGAACCAAATGTGGTTGTTTGGAATGCAATGATTCTAGGGTATGCCATGCACGGATGTGGAAAGCAAGCCATCCATCTCTTTGAACAAATGCAATCTTCAGGCACAAAGCCAGACCATGTAAGCTTTGTGGCTATTCTCTCTGCATGCTGCCATGCAGGCCTCGTTCATAATGGTTGGCAATACTTTGCTTATATGGATCAACATTATGGCATCATGCCACACGCACAACACTACTGCTGCATGGTTGATCTCCTTGGTCGTTTGGGATGCCTGGATGATGCACTAGTCTTTATAGGCAAAATGCCAATTAAACCTGATGCTGCTGTATGGGGATCTTTGCTTGGTAGCTGTACAATGCATAAGAATATAAAACTTGGGCAATATGCAGCCCAACATCTGTTTGAGTTGGATTCTAACAACTCTACTAATTATGTGCTGCTGTCAAATATGTATGCAGCAACTGGCAGGTGGGATGACAAGGAAAAGGTTAGGAGAACAATGAAAGATAGAAATTTAAAAAAGACACCAGGACGTAGTTGGATTGTGATCAAGGACAAAGTTCATTATTTCCTGGTAGGAGACACAGGATATTTATGCCAAGATGGAGAGTTTGGCTGGGCAACTGAATGAAGCAGGGTTTGTGCCTGACACAAACTTGGAGGAGGAGCACAAGGCACATAGTGAGAAATAGTGAGAAATTGGCAGTTGCATTTGGGCTTATCAACACACCTATCCGGGTTTTGAAGAACATCCGAATCTGTGGTGATTGCCACATGCTTGTTAAGTTTATTTCCAAGGTGGATAAACGCGAGGTCATTCTTAGGGATGCCAATCGATTCCATCATTTCAAGGATGGAGAATGTTCTTGTTGTCAATATTGGTGATGCTAAGTGAAATAAGCAACAAATGCAAGTCTGGATAACAACTCAAAAATATTATTGCCCTTGCATGCATGGATACCCAGGGAAATATTTGTAATTAATTTTTCTTGGAAGCTCTAACTTTTACAAATTCAGTTTATGTTTGAGGTCCTAGAATAGGTCAATCTTTGCACAGACACAATAGGTAAATGGAAAAGTAATTAACCTGTGGAATCTTTGTGTAAGCAGGGTCTCATACACCAAATTGGTGTTTTGCTTGGCAGTGACCAAAACGATTACTTTTATACTTTTAACTGTTATCTAAAATCAAGTTTTGAAGCATAGCGATATTGGCAAGGTGTGCCATGTAACAACATTACAGGGCATTCAGTGTAATGTTAGATATCGCATATTCAAAATCATTTAGTAATTGCGAATTTCTGTAATTTAAAGCAAGAGCTCAATTGTAGATAATGCATGTCAGTCTTTCTTGTATTGTTTTGAAGCGTTCTTCTGGAGCATGCTAATGGGATTTTGATTGCTTCGATGCTATTTAAGAATTTCACAGCTGACTATTTTATGCAATATTATATTGCATTCAAATCTCCTCTACGGCAATTCAATTAGATTGGTTGGATAGCTTGTAGGAACTGTGTATATGAAAATGAACTAAAACACTGCCAGCAATAGAACCAAATTTCAAACCTTCAACACCTCTGATTGAGCGAAGGAATGCAAACAAAAGGGGAAAAAGAAACAAGAATCTCACCAACACAAATCTTGATGCCTATGTGATATGCTCAAGATGATTGTGGTTGTTGAGAGTTGATGTAATTGTTCATTTCAATAGCATAACCTTGCTATGTATCCAATTCCAACTCTTAGAAATGGCTTGAGAAATGGGAGATTTATAGATTTGGGATGAGGATTATAGATGGTAAGGATTAGATCCTGTGTAATGGAGGGAGAGAGTTGATCCATTTGCAAGAGAGAATGAGAAGCTTACAAGTGACATCTTGTGATTGGTGCACATGATTAGGGTAAAGATTGGAAAGAAGTGGAGGGTAGAGATTTTTTTATTTTGATGGAAAGTGAAAATTAAAAAATGTACCTTTTGGAAGCTATGCATTTGGAGCTTTGTGCAAGGTTGATTTTGATTATTTTAATTAAAGTGGTGGAGAAATGTGCAAATGATTAAGTAGCTAATTAAACTCAATTTATTTATTCAACTAATCATGAGAGGGGATTTTGGATGAATATTAAATTTATAGAGGAATGTTGGGAGAATAATGGGTTTTTAGTTAAATAAATATGATTTATTTAATTAAAGTTAGAAATTGATGCAACAACATCCAATGGTGTAAAGGCAATTTTGCATCATCCAAAAAAACATGTGTTTCAAAATTGTTGATGTTCTTTCCATTTCCTTTCAAAATTTGTGGTTCTGGTTCCATAATCGCTTGAATAATGATGTAGAACTTTCAATTTTTTCAAACTGCTAAAAATAACAACCTGCTATTTTTAGAAAGTTTGCATTTGGGCACGGAATGAAGTGAAATTTTACAGGAAGTTTCATAACTGAAAAATAAGACCTTTGGCGAAAGAATCACGCAAAGATCATTTGCGAGTTGAAAGATATTAAAGTTTCCATTTCTGGAAAAACGCGTGAAAATTATTCATACTCAGGTTTGAGGCAATAAACAGCCCCGTACGGGACCGAAAATGGCTGAAACTGACAGAGTGGACTTTTAACGCGTAGAGCACTCTACGAGCTTTCTGACGCATAAAACAGTTCGTTAATCGGACACCCGAATCAAAAGTTATGACTCCCGGAAGTTGACCTATTTTTGGAGGGAGAATCAAATTTCGAAATTAGGTTGTTGGCTGCCAAAAAGGCTATTAATAACCATTTTTGGGAACCCTGGGCAGTGGTAGAGTTAAGAAAGTGTAGAGTCAAGAATAGGTGGGAAAATAGAAACCCTAGCTGATTTGGGGGTTACAGAAAGCAGAAGATTCTAAAGCCTGGTGATGTGTAGCTGTAGTGTGTTGCAGCCTGTGGAAGATTGATTCCCCTGATTGCAATTGAGATTCTGTAATGTAATGAGTTGCCCAGATCAATAAAAGAAAATTATATTTTCTGTGTTCAATTTCTGTAGTTGTGTGTTTTATGATTTACCCCCTTCATCAAGTGGTATCAGAGCAAGGGTTCTTGAGTGTGTAGACAGATCGTCGACCGTGAGACAGTTTGCACTAGGACCTGAGGTTGTGGGTTTGTTGCGGAGATCAAGATGCCTCCATGAAGAAATCATATTAGGAGGAATGCTTTGACGAAAGAGGGTTTTAGAGCCTTGCAAAGGCAAATCGATGCATTGCAAGAGGAGCTGCGAAGAGGGTTTGAGCCGAGGACAAGAGAAGAAAGCGAAGATGAAGATGAAGAAGAGCTATCTAAGGAAGAACAAGAAGCTGCAAGAGATCCTGCAGAAATTAGGTTGTTGAGGACCATTTTGAAGATTAGAAAGAGGCCCGGGATTGAAGTTTCTACATATTCTGGAGATTTGAATCCAAAACAGCTTATTGATTGGATCAATGATATGGAGAAATATTTTGAGTATGAAGATGTGGAAGACCCAGATTGGGTCAAATTTGCAAAAATAAAATTGAAGGGCCATGCCAGTATTTGGTGGAAGGAGGTCCAGTTAGAGAGGAACAAAAGAGGAAAAGGAAAGATCACCAGATGGGATCGAATGGTGGAGAAACTGAAGAAGCAGTTTATTCCTGTGGACTATGAGATGGAGTTGTTGAAGAAGCTGCAAGGATTGAAGCAAGACAACAAATCTGTTAAGGAGTACACAAAGGAGTTTTATAAAATTACTATTAGGACGGGTCATACAGAGCCCAACAAGGAGAAGGTAGCCTGTTACATTAATGGGTTGAGGCCGAATATTCAAGAGGAGCTGAGCCTAGTCAGAATGACAACCATAGAATATGCATACCAGTTTTCCCTGAAGGTGGAAGAGAAGCTGAATAAAAGATTTGACAACAAGCAAAGGGGAAAAGGTCAAGGCAGAAGGAGTGGTGGAAGACCCTATGGGGGGGGAAATGAAGATTCAAAGAAAAGTGAAGAAGCCGGCACCAGTTGAATTCAAAGAGGAGATAATGCCTACCGCCCTCGTGACCAAAACAATAGTGAGCCAAGAGGAAGAGGAAGAGGTAGACCTAGGCAAGGACCTAGAAGAGGAGGTTTCAGAGGAACCTATTTCCAATGTGGAGAAGAAGGGCATCGAGCATACGAGTGTCTGCAACATCAAGGAAGGACAAATAGATGACCTGAAGGTAATGCATAAGTTGCACATGTAGATGAAGATGCACAGTCTGAGCATTCTGAAAATGTTGAAAGGGGAGAAACCCTAATGGTCAAAAGAACCTTGTTGAATGAGGAGAAAGAACCAAATCAAAGGAAGAGTTTATTTCGCACAAGGTGCAAATGTGAAGGTAAGTGTTGTGATATTATTATTGACAGTGGAAGCACTGATAATCTTGTTTCAGAGGAGATGGTTGACAAGTTGAAGTTGACAAGAAGAAAGCATTCACATCCATATCGGATTGCATGGTTGCAAAAGGACCATAGAACTTTGGTCAATGAGCAGTGTTTAGTAAAGTTCAAGATTGGAGACTACCATGATGAGGTACTGTGTGATACCATACCAATGGACGCATGTCATATGCTGTTGGAGAGGCCGTGGCAGTATGATAGGAGCGCTGTCCATGATGGTCGTGCAAACACATATTTTCTAACAAAAGATGGAGTTCGTCATAAATTGAAGCCCTTGAAAGAGGTGGAAGAAAAGGTATGTAGTACTTCTAGAATTTGCTTGGTAGATGGTAGAAAATTTTTGGAGGGTATGAAGCATGAGTATCATTGTTTTGCATTGATTCCTAAGATTAGTCAAGAGAAATGTGAAGGTGTACCAGGAGAAGTTTCAGATATGTTGGAAGAATTTCAGGACATTATCTCTGATAATGTACCAGAGGGTTTACCACCAGTGAGGAAGATAAGTCATCAAAAGGATTTGATACTAGGAGCCAGTTTGTCGAATAAGGCCACCCATAGAATGACTCCAGCAGAGAGTGAAGAGTTGAGCAGACAAGTTCAGGAGTTGTTGAGGAAGGGATTGATAAGAGAGAGCCTAAGTCCATGTGCAGTACCTGCAGTACTAGCACCAAAGAAAGATGGAGAGTGGAAAATGTGTATAGACTCTCGAGCCATCAATAAGAAAACAATCAAGTATAGATTTCTATTGCCAAGAATGGATAACATCATGGATTGTTTGAGTGGAGCCAAGTACTTCACGAAGATTGACCTGAAGAGTGGGTATCACCAGATCCGTATCAAAGAAGGAGATGAATGGAAGACAACCTTCAAAACAAAGGAAGGTTTGTATGAGTGGTTAGTCATGCCATTTGGGCTAACGAATGCACCGAGCACATTCATGTGGCTCATGAATGAGGTACTGAAAGAATTTTTGAGAAGTTTTGTTATTGTTTATTTGGATGATATTTTAATTTTCAATAAGACTTGGGATAAGCATCTGATGCATATTAAAAGAGTTTTAGAGAAGCTGAGGGAGGAGAAGTTGCTGATTAATCTGAAGAAATGTAGTTTTGCAAAGGAGCTGGTATACCTGGGATTTGTTGTCTCAAAGGAAGGTCTTAAGATGGACCCAAAGAAGGTGAGAGCTATCCTTGAATGGCCTACGCCAAGGAGTGCCACAGAAGTAAGATCTTTTCATGGTTTGACAAGTTTTTACAGAAAGTTTATCAGAAATTTTAGTAGCATTTGTGCACCCCTAACTGAGACAATGAGAGGCGATAGAAAATAGTTTAGATGGACTAAAGGAGCAGACAAGAGCTTTGATACATTGAAACAAAAAGTCGTAGAATAACCTGTTTTGACACTTTCATATTTCAATAAGGTATTTCAGGTAGATTGCGATGCTAGTGGTAGTGGTATAGGAGCTGTTTTGAGCCAAGAAGGTAAGCCCATTGCCTATTTTAGTGAGAAGCTTAATGATGCCAAGAAAAAGTATTATGTTTATGATCAGGAATTTTATGCAATAGTTTAGGCTTTGAAGAAATGGAGACATTATTTGTTGCCAAAAGAGTTTATTTTATATACTGATCATCAGGCTTTGCAGTATCTTAATAGTTAAGGAAAATTGAACCAAAGGCATCTAAAACGGGTTGAGTTTTTGTAGAGCTATACTTTTGTTTTGAAGCACAGGAGTGGGAAGTCTAACAGAGTTGCAGATGCCTTGACCAGAAGGCAAAATTTGTTGACAGAAATGAAGATAAAGGTTGTTGGGTTCGATGAGCTCAAAAGTTTGTATCCTGAAGATCTAGATTTTGTAGAGGTCTGGAAAGCTTGTTTGGAACCTGTTACTTTGGATAGGACAAAATGGTTGGATTTCATAATCCAAGATGGCATGTTGTTTAGAAGAAGCCAGTTGTGCATTCCGAGGAGTTCCATGAGAGAGAACTTGATTAAGGAGAAGCATAGTGGAGGATTGGTTGGACACTTTAGTCGAGATAAACCATTACTTTTGTTGGTGAAAATTATTATTGGCCACAGTTGCAGCAGGATGTGAGGAAATTTGTGCAGAGTTGCAAAGTATGTTAGATGGCGAAAGGAGCAAATCAGAATACAGGTCTATACCAGCCACTACCTGTACCAGAGAAGCCATGGGATGATATTAGTATGGATTTTGTTCTTGGTTTACCAAGGACACAGAGAAGAAATGATTCTATTTTTGTGGTGGTGGATAGATTCTCGAAGATGGCACATTTCATTCCTTGCAAGAAGACTAATGATGATGTCCATATTGCTGAATTATTTTTTAGCGAGGTGGTGAGTACATGGTCTACCAAAGAGCATAGTTTCAGATCGAGATACCAAGTTTATTGGTTATTTCTGGAAGACATTGTGGAAGAAGTTGAAGACAGATTTGAAGTTTAGTTCTGCACACTATCCATAGATTGATGGATAGACAGAAGTGGTAAATAGGAGTTTGGGTAACTTGCTACGATGCTTAGTAGGGGATAAGCCCAAGCGATGGGATTTGATTTTACCATAGGTAGAATTTGCTTACAACAATTCTGTTAATAGGAGTACTGGTAAATAACCTTTCCAGATTGTATATGGCAATAGTCCAAGAAATGCTTCAGAGTTAAGGAATCTGGACAAAGGAGAAAAGACAAGTGTCGAGGCTGAAGACTTTACAGAACACATGAAGAATTTGCATGAAGAGGTGAAAAGGCACATTAATAAGATGAATATTCAGTACAAGGCTAAGGTAGATCAGAAGAGGAGATATAAAGAATTCCAGGTAGGAGATGAATTCATGGTTCACTTGAGCAAAGAAAGGTTCCCGATTGGAACATACAATAAGTTGAAAATGAAGAAATTTGGACCATGCAAAATATTGAAGAAACATGATTCAAAAAATGCATATGAGGTGGAGCTGCCAATTGAGATCAACATTTCCCATGTTTTCAACATTGCTGATTTATCAGAATATCATGAAGGTGGAACAGAGGATGGACCAATAGAAGAACAGTGGAGTATCCTGGCATCTACTTCAATAGAGGAGATAGAAGAGATCTTGGATAGCCATGTGGGAAGAAGTACTCAGAACAGGCAATATGAAGAATATATGGTGAAATGGAAAGGAAGGCCTATTGAAGATTTTTCTTGGTTGTCTGAGGTAGAGGTTGACTGTTTGGGTTTTCCTCACACAAACACTTGAGACGTGATAGGGTCACTTCTCAAATTACCCTGGGTGTCTGATGCAGGAGCATCCAGTGGTGTAAGGGCAATCTTGCATCACCCAAAAAAGATGTGTTTCAAAATTGTTGATGTTCTTTCCATTTTTTTTCAAAATTTGTGGTTCTGGTTCCATAATCACTTAAAAATGATGTAGAACTTTTAATTTTTCCAAACTGCTAAAAATAGCAACCTGCTATTTTTAGAAAGTTTGCATTTGGGCACGAAATGAAGTGAAATTTTACAAGAAATTTCATAACTGAAAAATAAGACCTTTGGCGAAGGAATCATCAAAAATCATTTGCGAGCTGAAAGATATTAAAGTTTCCATTTCCCGAAAAATGCTTGAAAATTATTCAAACTTGGGTTTGAGGCACTAAATGGCCCTATACGGGCCTGAAAATGGCCCAAACTGGCAGAGCGACTTCTTAGCGCGTAGAGCACTTTGTGAGCTTTTCGATGCATAAAACGGTTCGTCAATCATACACCCAGATCAAAAGTTATGGCTCCCGAAAGTTGACCTATTTTTGGAGGGAGAAGCAAATTTTGAAATTAGGATGTTGGCTGCCAAAAAGGCTATTAATAACCATTTTTGGGAACCCTAGACAGTAGTAGAGTCAAGGGGGGAAAGTGTAGAGTCAAGAATAGGCGGGAAAATAGGAACCCTAGCTGATTTGAGGGTTACAAAAGGAAGAAGATTCCAGAGCCTGGTGATGTGCAGCTGTAGTGTGTTGCAACCTATGGAGGATTGATCCCCCTGATTGCAATTGAGCTTCTGTAATGTAATGAGTTGCCCATATCAATAAAAGAAAGTTTTATTTTATATGTTCAATTTCTATTGTTATGTGTTTTATGATTTACCCCCTTCATCAGAAATTTAGAAGAAATGCTAGGTTAGTTAATTAAATAAATATTGTTAGAAGAATGATTAAATTAATTAAATAAATATGGTTTATTTAACTAATTTGATGATGTGCGAATGTGAGAGTAATTAGTGTGATGTTAAGACATAGTGAGATTTAAGTGCCTACATTTTGCCCCTCTTTGAGATGGTGTTGCGACAAAGAAAAGTAACATTTCAAAGAAAGCAGATAGAGGCACTTGGTGGGGTGACATTGGTGATATCATGCCTCAAGCATAGAGACTTGGTTTTAGAATGGATTGATAATTTTTCTTGATTAAATAATGATTGGGTTAGGAAGGATGCCCCCATGAGAGGATATACAGGTTTGAAGAACATGGGTGTGCTCTTGAAAAGGATGAAAATATGTTAGTAACGATGCTAAGTGATGAATGGAAAATAAAGATGTGGATAGAAGTGGATGTTAATGATAGAGGAAGGGATTGAGCATAATAGAGAGAAGTAGTTAAAGGATGAGTGGTAATAATGAACAAATTAGTTGATGATTGGAGGTGATGGATGTGTGAATGAATAGGGTGGAAGATAGGTGCATGCTAGTAGGTTGAACAACATGGGGTTTGTTGTAGCATAGGACATGATGCACCATGGTATATGAGGAACCACGATGGCATTATTCCATATGCATGAAGGATCAACACAAAAGAAAACATCACAAGAAAACATATTTCATATAGAAACATAATATGAAAGACCATGATGTCGTGGTGGCAATATGTTGTAAGGGCCATTAGAGATACAAGGAAAAATGATAAAACACACAAGCAAGAAAGAAAACATGCACATATAATACAAATACAAGTAAGAATTTGCCTATGGTCAAGTTAAAATTGATGATTAGTTAATGATGATAGTGTTGTTGATTTGGGAATGATATATCTCAAGAACAACATGAGGAGTAGGATTTTGATATATCTCGATAACGATGGGTTGTTTAGAGCCAATCAAGGATTTTAGCAAGGTTGAAAACAAAAATGATAGATGATTTTGAATAATATGTTAGATGACTTGATGAGATTTATGTGAATTGGGATTGCTTGCATTTGAATGAATTACTTTGGGTAAATGGGATTGTTGCATTGGATTGTGCTTGGACAACCTTTTGTTTGGAATTAATGACAAGGAAAAGCTAAGTCTAGAGACAAGGATGAAGGAGGGATTGGATGGAATGATTGAGGGATTGTATATAATATATGTGAGGTTCAGGATGGATTGATGGAGGGATTGAGGATGTGATCTTTGTTGAAGTTGTAAAAGCCAACCTCACAAAACCCAATGATCACCTACAAGAAAAATAACATGTCATGTAGAAAAGATTCGAACAACACAAAGATATTGCTCTGCAAGCCAAGAGAGTAAAATTTCATAAACAAGAATGAATAATTACAAAAAGATCAATCCTTAAGAAAGGAGATCAAAACCCTAAAGTGAACCCTAGGATTTAATAAAATAATTATTAAATAATAAAGTGCCTAAGTTTAGCTTAAGTGAAAAATAAAGTAAAGATGACTTAATTAATTAATCAATATGATTAAATTAATTAAGTAATTAACCTATTACTCTAACACCCCCCTTAAGATGAACTTAGGGAGAAGCTAAAAAGCTAAAGACAAATGCAAGAAAGCAAAGATGGGTCTCGGCAACTAGGCCTGATGAGGTACCCAAGTACAATGAAATCTCTGCAAAGTGGAGAAAAGGAGAAAACCCAGTGGGAAAAAACTCCTCTCCTAAAAGAGATGCTAAAAGAAAGTACAAATGAAATGTCTCAATAGAATCTCTCAAGAACATATGCGGATATACAATTAGTTACCCCCCATGAGAGAGAGTGGAGACTCTGAAGCCCCCAGAATGAGAGAACCTCTGTGCCGATGATCAAACCAATGTGTCTCCCCTGAGGAAGAAACCAATCCAATGATTGATGATGAGGAAATAACTAGATGTGAGGTGAAAATGGAAGTCCTAAATGATGCTCATTGGAGAACTGAACTAAAGCATGAGTGTCTGAATGACAGGGTGTTGAATCAAATGTAGCAACATTGTTTGAATGATAAGTCGTTGAGTCAAATGTATCAACATCAAACAACTCAAAATGATCTTGAAATGGAATCTCCAATGAAGATGGGATAACAGATGTGTTGAATCTATCATCTGTAAGGTAATGAATATCCTCTGATATGGCCTCAACAACTGCACTAGATGGATCGATGAGTGGAGCTACAATGTCAATCAAAGCTGAAGAGGGATCCTGTTGAACAGATGTGGTCTCAACAGGAGGTGGAGGTGTAGAAGTCTCAACACTGGTCTTATGAACATATGGAAGAACTCATAAGTTCAAGTGACCAAACTTCACCTCAGATACAACATGCTCTCTTGGAGAAAGAGAGTGATACTCAGATAGTGGAGATGGTGGACCAAAGTGTGTGAATGCATACAATCGAGAAGAATGATCAAATGTCCCTGTTGCAACAATATTGCTAGTCTGAATGTCTCTGATGTGCACTGAATCCGGTTTGAACTCAACTGTCTTCCATGTCCCACTGTGAGCAATCTAAGAAATGGAGAGAAGGTTGGTGGACAAAGATGGTACACATAGTACATCATTGAATGTACCATCATCAATGTCAATAGAACCTTTCCCACATACACTCATATAAGTGTTATTACCCATTAATATATGTGGTGAGGACGCAGCCTCAAAAGATGAGAACATGTCCTAAGAAAATGCCATATGGTGTGAAGCACCTGAATCCAATAGCCATCTAGATAAATGTGAACTGGTTGTTGCACATAATGCATGACCCTTGTGTGGAGTCTGTCCATCTGCCTAGAATGATGGTGAAGAAGAAGACTCACCTGATGTAGATGAAGAAGAGGGATGAATATTGTTCTTCATAAGAAGAGCTGTCAAATCTAAAACATGTTATGCATATCCATCTATCTTCTTCTCATAGCATTTAGACTCATCATGTCCTGACTTATTACAATAAGCACAGTTAGGTCTTTCTTTGTTCGATGATTCCCCCTTAGGAGAATGAGAATTAGAGGTGTTCTATGAACTGAAATCCTTCCCATGCTCTGTGGTCTTTAGTTTCTATTTCTACTTTCGCTTCTACTTCCCCTGAGATGGCTAAGCTACCAATGTATGGTTTTGTGATCCTAGAAGAGCATCCAACTATGATAACTTTGACTATTCACATGACAACTGATCATAGAATACCCCAAATGTAGGCATGGTAAACCATGGACCCAAAGCATCCATGGTGGAGTAAAATGTAGAAGAGAATATCTGAAATGAACCTCAGAGCTTAGATAGAATCAGGTATATACACTCTATGTATGTTTTGTTCTTACCACAACCTTGTAACAAAGATCTGAGTGATTTGAATTTCATCAAGAAATCCTCAATAGATGGAAAAAATTAGGTACCAAGGAAGTCAATTATACCTCAATCTGAAGTGCTCTGAACTAAATAATGGTGCCAAAAAGATCACTAAACTTGGTCCACATTTCCCGAGGAGTTGTGAAACTCTCAAGGTGAAATAGAAGACTATCTAAAACATGCAATGATATCAAACCCATGGCCTCATCCATTTTGTTTCTATGTTGCAGAATCTCAAACTGACATTGCAACTGAGGTTGAATCTCATCCAAATAGGACCATAACCCCTTTAACATGAGAAGTCAGGTCGTATGTGCCTTCCAAGTATGATAATTGTGTGGGGAAAGATGGTCAACTAATGAGATGTCTGCCATGATGTTTGAATTTTTGAAATGTGTTTAAGGGAAGGGTTTTCTATTTTCTAATGTGTATATACAGAAAGCAAGAAAAAAAACACCCCCACAACACAAGAACCAAACCCCAGTACAAATTTGAAAGCTGGAAAGCGTGAAAAAGCAAAAATCACTTCAGACTATTCTCTATGTACCTAGTAAATTTACTGATGAAATACTCTACAGATTTGGAAAGAGCATTGCAAGACCTTTCCAACACCTATTCATTTGCAAAAAACGAAGGTCGTATGCAACAGTTATGCCCCCGGAAGTGTGAAAGCAATGATCTGACTTTGACTGGAAAAAAGGAAGTAAACTAGAAAACCTAGAAACTATCACCTATTCCACTGGATTGCACTCAGAACCAACTTTCCAATGCCTATTTGTTTTTGAAAAATTGATACTGTTTACTCAAGATATGGCAAAAATAAGAAGACCCCCTAGAAGCACAAATTAGGGCAAAAATGGCCCCTACTGCTAAAATTAGCAGAATTGCCGCTAGAATTAGAAAATCTGTTGAAAAATAGTCACTGCTAAAAAAAAGGCATGGGTCCCGAGGTGGGCGCTGGTACAACAAATAATAGAATTTTTTTTAATTTAAAAAAAAAAAATTGTGATGTTTTTTTAAATTAAAAAAAACTTTTAAAAAAATTATAAGGGGTTAAACCCCATTAAGAGGCCAAAGCCCAAATAAAGGGTACGGGGGCCTTTAAGGAAGCCTGCAACATGCAGGCATGTGAGTAGGTAGGGGGCCTACATGTTGCCCTACCTAAATTTTTTGTTTGCCCTTTTTCATTTGTAGTTTTTAAAAAACTTTACAATGTTTAAAAAACCTGCTTTTTGAAAAAAAAATTGAAAATTGTTTTTTTTTTTTTACAGCAGGAAATAAAATATATATATTTTTTTATTTACTTCGATCTGTGTGCTGGGCAGATCATACAACTTGCTTGGCAAAAAAAATTTGCCCCAGATAAGCCCGAGGCTGATTTCGACAAATTTATAGTCAATTTATAGCTTTTAGGCTGCTTCGGATGCAACAGTGAGGTCCATTCGAGCTAAAAATGATCTAAAAAGTAGCTTTCCTCTAGATCCCAAAAAAAAGCACCTGTTAAAACCTTCACAGATCTGAGCCCGTGAGTCCAAAATTGATGAAACAAAGGCCAATCTTGACTATTTCCAGCACTCTGAATGCAATGGTGGGATAAAAAATGACTCAAGATGCACTAAAATATTCTTTCAAGGCTTGAATCCCTCAAAAGATGAACATGAAGCTACATATTTGAAACTCTGATACCATGTTGAAGTTGTAAAAGCCAACCTCACAGAGCCCAGTGATCACCTGCAAGCAAAATAACATTTCACATAAAAGATATTTGAACAACACAAAGATATTGCTCTGCAAGCCAAGAGAGTAAAATTGCATAAACAAGAATGAATAATTACAAAGAGATCAATCCTTAAGAATGGAGATCAAATCCCTAATGTGAACCCTAGGATTTAATAAAAGAATGATTAAATAATAAAGTGCCAAAGTTTAGCTTAAGTGAAAAATAAAGTAAAGGTGACTTAATTAATTAAACAATATGATTAAATTACTTAAGTAATTAACCTATTACTCTAACAATCTTCAGGGACTATGTTGGATAGGAATAACATGTCCCACTCTAGATATGTCACTCATGACATTGTACTGCGTAACTACAATACTTGTGAAAATAAATTGTAGTATTTGTTATCAAAGATTTGGATATATCAAGAAGCATCCAAAGCATGCTTCAACATTGTGTCCCTATCTTTATCAAGGTTGGAAGTGGGAAGGGAGGATGGGTTGGGTACAATGGGATAGATATGTGGAAAGAATAGATAAGAATGATAGGATGGGAGAATCTTGCCATCAATTGTAAGGTTCACATAGATAGCTGACTTATTATGCATGATGTTTGAGAATGATTTTTCATTATAGTACTTGTCCAAAGCACCATAAGAATGGTTTTCACTAAAGGATGATTTTTCTCGACTTTTTTTAATTTTTTAGAAGTTTTTTTTTTTACTTTTGTTGATTTTGGGATGGGATGGATGGATTTTTGAACTCAAGCATCTATTCCATGGTGAGCTAATAGTATTCCATTCTAAATAACTACTGCACATGGACCATGTTGTTGGCATTGTGTTCTATAGATGTTAAAAATCTTGTTGATTGCTAAGTTGGTTTCTCCAAAATGTGAACATGGTACCATTGTAACCCCTACATTAGAGGATGCTACCAAAGAAAAGAGAATGGAAGGCAAGTTGGATGAAAGATGAATAGGGATTATGCAAAAACTTGGATTAAAGGGGTCTAGTTGTGGATGTATGTTGGATAATGGATTTGGTTATGAAAAAGGGTGGCTGGAAGTATGTAATTGTGGAGGCAAGAGTAAATGTCATGGGACTAAGAAGAATTATGACCAACAATTTCACACACTATGTTGCATTTTGCAATTGGGTTTACTTTGGATTTGAATTTGAGATTTTGGGTGTATGGAACTTTGGACTTGTAGGGATGCTTGGATTTTTGGATTTTAGATTTTGGGCTTTCTGGACCCAAATGAAGTTTAGCTTAGGATTGGGATACTTGGATTGGGATTTAGGATTACTAGATTGGATTTTGGATGGGGGATGTGAATTTTTGGATTTGAAGATGGAATTAGATTTTGGAGATGCATATTTGGATGGTCCACTTGGATTCATCATTTCTCTTTGCTTTGGCATCCACATTGCTTTTGTGCTTCCTTTTCAATTTGTGGGCCAATGTTGCCATTTTAATCCATTTTGATTTTTGACTTGATTTTGATTTGATATTGAATGTTGGTGCTTTGTGACATGGTGATTATTGGATTCTTGCGGCCTCTTTGCTTCACATGTTGCATCCAATTCATTTCCAAAGTCTATGTTACATTCCCATGGGGAAATGCTATCTTGGAATCCCATGATTTTTTATTTCTTCATCATTTTAGAATAAGTCAAATGAAATGTGAATTCATTGAACTTGATTGGTGATTTTGGTGATGGATGGTCAAGTTTGGTGATGGGGACAGTGGTATTAATGAAAGGGTTGGTGGAAACAAACTCTTTATAGGACTGACAAGAGGAACTATAACATTCCACTTGTTCTACCAACTAAGATTTACCAAGTTTAACTTTGAAAGTAAATAGATCAAGATACTGGTAGCGGAAGCAATACAAATTTTCCTTAAATTCCTTCGATCAAATGCACATTTGAAACATATTCTAAACTCCCATTACATAAATCAAATTTCATTTCCTCAATAAAAGAATTGAATAATCATTCACTTTCCAAACAAATTAACCAATCTAGGTAAATAGTAAGTAGATAAAAAAAACACATGGGGTGTAACATACTCCCCCCTTGTGAATCATCGTCCCTGATGATTTTTAAGTATCAAAAATTATCATAACATAGTAAAACATAAAGAGTATCATATCACAAACCATATTATTTTTCAAGAACTTTCAAAATCTAGAATAACTTGTGGAAACTTCTACTTTATCTCAGCATAATCTTCCCAAGTGGAAAAATCTTTGGCATACTAATCCCATTGGACCTTATACTACATAACCTTTCTATTATGCAAGTAGAGCTTGCAAACTCCAAGCTTTTCAGAAGCTTGATCAAAACCATACCTAGTTTCTGTACTTGTAAAGCATTCTAAAAATATAATAATCATCTATTTTAAATATATAGATATATCAAATTGAATCATTTAAAAGCATTGTGCCTCCTAGAAATAGCTATTATCATAATGATTCTTCCATCAATCAATTTGATAACTTCAAGAACTTTGAAGATCTCTTTATATCTAGGAGCTAGTTTGAATACATTCCAAACATAATGAAACTTTTTCTAGGGTTAGACCCTCAATAGAACTTTTATTCTCTAAACGAGAATTGTCTCAGTATACACTAAGCATCAACATTATTTTTTCTATTCCATATTAGTTTTCCACTAATCTTTTCTGATCAGCATGATTTGTTCATCCATTTCTGACAACATTTTTGGACTAAAGCTAATCCTATCTTCTAGCTTACTCAGATTATAGGAGTTTGGCATCTTCTTCTGTCCAATGTTTCAAGTAGAAAGATAGGAATTTTTATAATCAAAACCCACCAGTGGTAGATATTCTTCCCACTTATAATGTTGATCCATACAATGTATTCAAACAACATTTTTTTTCCAAAACCGGTTAACTCTCACAGTTTAACCATTTGTTCTCAAAACGATAAGTTATACTCACATTAGGTTACTATGCTATGAGAGTCCAAAATTGAAATTAGTTTTATGTGAGAATGGCATAGTAGACTAACCAAGAAAATTATCAGGACTATTAACCAACACTTACCAAGTCAATGGATAAGAGTAAACCAACTGAGGAATTAAGGAATCCATGAGTCAATTTAACTCTATTGAGATTACATAACAGAAAGATTCTGAGACTTGGATTAAGAAGGTAAAACCTTGATCAAATAATATTAGACTAAGAGCTTAGGAAGAGCAGTGTCTATATAAATTCAAGATCACTTTTATATCTCAAGAACTTAAGGATGGGAATATCTTGAAGTAATCAACTAGGTGCAAAAGCAACTGAGTTTGGGAGATTCTAGAAATTGTATTAAAGATACATAGATAAGTTGGGTTCTTGTCTAACCCTAGAATGGATTGGAACGAGTCAAGAGAGATGAAAGGATCAATGAAAGATAAGTAGTGATGTATTGGCATAAAATGCCTGGAAAAATAGTACAAGACTTGGAAATGCTTTTGTTTACTAAAGATTCATGAGAAAACCAATTGTCATATGCAAAGAATTATGCATAAATAGAAGAGAATAAGAGTTCCAGAAAGCCTATTGGACAAAGTTTCAATGTGTAGAAGAGGATATAAATAAGGAGATCCTCTCCGGCAATATTTAGATGAAAATATTGGGATTAGTATCATTCTTTTGTTAAGAGTTTGCATAAAGTTTGCAAGATAATTTGTAGCAGTTGTAGGACAAGTTATTAGTTATTTCATAGTATTTTTAGACAAAAAGTTGAGAGCTATGTAATTTGTCTCTTGGTGGAGATAGAAAGAATAATTACAATGAAGAATGAGATCATCACTGAGATATTTAGACCAATTTGATTAACTAAACCATTCCGGGAGGTAGGGAGTAGAGTTTTGCAAATGAAAAAAAAGAAATGTGTGTTCCAACTAAAGTTCGTGTGTGTCGTTATATCACCATCTTTGAATATCTTCTATGTGATGAATGATAAATTTTCCACGATGAAAGGGTGGATGTGTTTTAATCTTTTAATTTTGAGTATAGAGAAAGTCTTAAAGGAATTATTTATTTATTGTGCTAGTAGCATGGTCTCTAACCCATTGTAAGTTTTTGGAAAACTCAAGTGTAATACAACAATCTACTCCCTTGTTAGTGACTTAGTTAGTCATGTAGTGCATAGTCAGTGTATCTTTTGATTTTTGATACTTCCTAAATTTTTGGTGGAATTCCTTTTTAAAACTTGCAAGAATTTTTCATTGTTTTATTCCTTTATTCTAGAATGGTCTAGCCACCGAATTTTGAAGATTATTTATTTTATGACTAGTTGGTCAAAATTTGATTTATTGAGCTCAAACTTTTGACTTATTGTTAAAAATGAAATTGCTTATTCTTTAACATTGATTTAAATTATTGAGGTGGCTATACTAGAATATTTTTGGTTGTTCGCCTCTATCATGTCTTAGATGGGCCTTTGATGGATTGTATAAGGGAGTATATTGTAGAAAATGCACTTGGTATATTCCTAACTCTACAGATTTTAGAAATCTTGTGAGGTAGGAGATTCCTTTTAAATCATAATCAGGTCATCTAGGAGTAACTAAATTCCTAGTCGATGTGAAATCTATTTATTTCTAAAAGAGAATGAAGAGTGATAGCAAGTTGTCTAGAATGTGAGAGAATCAAGGATGATTAAAAGCACTATGTGGGGAATTGGTATCTATACGATATTCCAAGAGTGGAAGTGGTGGACCATTAGCCTGAACTTTGTAAAGTCGTTATCGCTAGAAGCTTAGCTTTTTATAACTCGACTTATCACTCTGAGAGAGGTTGTCAACTGTAACCATATGCTTTTGGTCTCTTCAACCAAATCAGAAGCCTTACCACTTTCTAAGGATATGTCCTTAGAGTATAGTGTGAACTCCACCATGTTGTTTAGGAATCTTTATGTTCCTCCTTTGGCAAAAGAAAGTGTAATTTCTTTAAGTGATAAAATAGAGGAATATGTTCCCCAAAATTTTGTATTTGAGGATAAAAACTAAGGGTTATTAACCATTCAAGGATAATCATGAACTAGAATTTGAGGGATATACTCCACTCAGTTGTACCTGAGAGGGTATTCAAATCCTTTTGATATAAAGGAAAGAAAAATGTTTTATCAAAAGCTTATGTATATGAAATATTTCTTAGGAAAAAGTTTTGAATAAAGAATGGAAATGTTAAATGTTTTTTTTAGAACATTGGATAACATTCGTAGAATTTAAATCTTTATGGAAACCCATGGGGTGAACTATCTTGTTAAGATGGTTAGAACAAGGATTAACTTTGGGGAAAGCAAAGAAGTATGATAAGGAGTTGAGAGTATGGGTACTAAGTTAGATCAAATCCTAGTGATATTGATCGAGACAAGAGAAAAAGTAGGAATATTGGAGCAAGGAAAGGTTTAAGCAGAAAAAGAAGTACCTAAAAAGGAAAAGTTTCCAATAATATATGAAGGAGAAAATTCTCAAGCTAGTAAACATGGGGAATGAAGGATCTCAATCTCAATCAGGTTCTGAAAGGATTAAGAAGAGGAGAATGGCAAAAGAGTTATTCCAGGACATGAGAAAAATTTACTCCTCTAAAGTTTGAAGGTAGTACCAGATGTCCCAGGTGAAGGTGGAGTATTAAAATAGAAAAGGCAAGACATAGCCTATAAATCAAGAAGAAGAAAAAACCTTATTCTTCATATGATTTGAAGTTAACAATAGTTTTTCATGCATTACAGTTATGGAGACCCTATTTGTTGGAAAAATCTTTGAATTGAAATAAGACCATCATGGATTAAAGTATCTATTTGCACAACCCAATCTGAATGCAAGACAAAGGAGGTGGTTAAAACTAATTTTGGATTAATATTTCAACATGCCACTTGTTCTACCAACTAAGATTTACCAAGTTTAACTTTGAAAGTAAATAGATCAAGATACTGGTAGCGGAAGCAATAAAATTTTTCCTTAAATTCCTTTGATTAAATGCACATTTGAAACATATTCCAAACTCCCATTGCATAAATCAAATTTCATTTCCTAAATAAAAGAATTGAATAATCACCCACTTTCCAAACAAATTAACCAATCTAGGTAAATAGTAAGTAGATAAAAAAAAACAAATGGGGTGTAACAAAAACCTATTTTGATGTTGGAAGTTCCCTTAGGATGTGTAGAAGTGTTGCCAACATCTTTGATTTGGTCATCTTGAGATTTATAGTAGATGCCCTAAATCCTTGATTTGCATGAACATGTATGGGCTCCAAGATTCCTTGATCATGAAGGAATAATTTTTTGCCTTGATATTTCATGATTTGACACATTTGATTTGCAATAGGATACATGTCACTTTAGAAACAAGACATGAATCTAACTTTAGATATAGGCAAGAATTGGTGGTAGTTTTAATTTGCTCTGCTACGAGAAGATCAAATCAAACAAAGGTGGTTGGATGAAGGTGATAGGATTGTGGTTTGGGGATGGTAGTAATGGGGTGATTTTACCTTGAGAGTGTATTGGATCATAAAAGGGACTAGCTTGGGTGCTTGGATCTAGATTTGGTTGGGAATGATTTTGAGCATGCTTTGGAACAATACCTTGATTTTCTTTGTCGACAAGATGGATGAGTGTTATTTTGATTCAAAATCTATTTTAGAAAATAATGCATCGATATACTCTAGTTTTTTCACATGGGTTGGTGAGAGGTCTTTTACTCTTATGTATTTTATGGGTTTTGTCGATTTTGGATTTGTGGATTTGATGGACCTTCAGAAATGCCAACATTTATTTTTCCCACATAGGTAGACTTGTAGGGATGATAGATTTAGGAGGATCTTAGACATTCTTGATAGAATTTGGGTTGATGAGTGCATTGTCAATAACACACTTATATTTGCTTAAGAGGGATGGCATTGGATTAGCAATGTTGCATGACTCTATAACTCTGCTCTTGCTATTTTGGTTAGTATTTTGTGCTAGTAGTCCTTGGAGGAAATATGTCAACACTGAGTTGTATGAGATAGGATTGGATTGTGAATTATATGTTTGACATGATTGGTGGTTGGATTGATGCAATGGATTAGATTGCAAAAGTTTTGAGGATGAATGATTCGTATAAGAGGTGGAGGATATGAGTTGCTCATGTAAGGTGGAGAGTTTGGATATGGATTGGCTATGAGGGTGTTGGGCTAGAGTAGTGTTTCCCTTGTCAAAGGTATCATAAGGATGACCAATAGATATTTGATTGGTCTTTGGAGGATAGCTAGTACTAGCCAATTCTTGGTTTAGAGGCTTTTGATTGTTCATGATTGGGCAATTGAAGCCTATGGAAAGCTTGCTCAAAATAATGTATTTAAGGGGATCATCGTGAGATTCATCTTCATCGACAAGGCTATTATCATCATCATGTTCAAAAAGGTTGTGAGATTGGTTGTGATGAGGGGACTCACCAAAATGAAATGATTTGTAATTGCCATGATTTGTATTTGGATTTTGGATGGAATTTGGACTTTGGATGATTTGATGTTTAGATGTGTTGGATTTTGGAGGCCTAGGACATTAGAGTTTGATTTTGGATCTTGGAGTTATTTTGAAAGGACTAGGATCTTAGGATTGATTTGATTTTTGGATAAATTCAAAACACATAGGACCTTTGAATTGATTTGATTTTTGGATGACCTAGTCTCTTATATGGTTTGATTATGGATGTTGAATGACTTCGGATGATTGGGATTTTGGAGATTTAGGATCTTTGATTTTAAAGTCTTGGACCTTAGGATTTGCTTTTGATTTTGAAAGATTTTTGGATTTTGGATTTCGCAAAGGGTTGAACTTTGGATTTTTGAATGATTTGAATTGATTTGAAATAACTAGGACCTTTGAATTGAGTTGATTTTTGAAGATCTAGGCTCTTAGATGGGGTTGGTTTTGGGATTGGGGTTAGATTTCAAGGATTTTTGGATAGTTAGAGATTTGAGTGTGATTTTAAAGACTTAGAGTTTGAGATGGTTTGATTTTTGGATGATGGGAGTTGGGATGATTGAATTTGGATGTGGGATGGAATATGGAGGTTGGCAAAATTGATTTCAAAGACTGAGGATCATAGATGTTTGGATTTGGGATGAAGTGATTTGGATTTTTTGATGGGGGTGATTTTAGATTATTTGAATTGATTTTTGATTTGGGAGTTCGATTTTAAAAGATTTTGGATGAGTGGATGACTTGGATTTTAAAGATTTTTTATTTTTGACCTTTTTAGATTGTTGGATGGGTTTGAATTGGAGATGGTTGGATTTGCCCAGTTGGTTTGATTTGTTGACTTCATAACTAGGGTTGCTTCAAGATAAGATGCAAGATTTTAGATGGATTGATTTTTAGAGTTTGACCTTTCAGATCAAACTAGGGACCTTTAGATTTTGGTTTACAAGACTTTGTTGGATTAGTTTGATATTGATTCAACCTTTGAACGTATTGAATTTTGTTGGCATTTAAGATTTTTTATTTTTTGACTATTGGATTTTTTGGATTTTGACAAGTTTGGCACATGGGTACAAACACAATAAACACAAGAATAACCTATTTTATTTAAGTAGGAGTATTTGCACTTGTGAACCCATGAATATACCTAGATCTAGGCATGGATAATAGGTATCATGATGAGGCACTAACCACTTTTGATCCTCAATATTTCTCAAATGCACAAGAAGAGAGCATACATGGCCTACTATCTTGTTTCCATCGGTACCTTGTCAATAACTTCCTAGGGATAATTGCTTACTAGTGCATTATAAGTTATGAATAATTGAAGGGTTCTATAGCTAGGTTGAACAAATAGATTTCTAGGGGATGTCCTCATTATACCTAAAAGTACATGAGGCCCAAGTCTATGGAATAAGGTGTATGTCTTATGGCTTGGTGTGAGAGGGTAACCTACTTTCTATTATCACTTTGAAATCTATAAAGTTTCTTGCAAGCTTAGCATAATGACAAATGTACCTTGAAGGGACAGTCTTTCAATTCTCTCCCTAATTTGTATACCCTTCTATGATGCACGGTTTTGGGTCACCACTTGGTGATGAAATCCAATATAGGCCCACTAAAAGGAAATAAAGAAAGGACTAGCTATTTTTTATTTCCAAGATCACCTTGCAATGTGAGGAAAGAGCATACATGAGACTTGCCTTTTGGGGAAACAAAAATTGAATAAAGGGATGCTTTTGATTCCCAGTGCCACCTTGCAATGCAAGAGAATAACATACACACCCTCATATCATGCAAACACAACAAGAAAGTTCATTTACCTTAGAAAATGATAATGTGAGATGTGAAGTCAAATGGGAACAGGGGCTATTCTTGATTCCAAAGGTCATCTTGTAGTGCAAGTGAAGAGCATACACACCCTTGGATGTACAAGTCCAGAAAAGATGAATTCACCTTGAAACAAAATGAAGACACACAAAAATAGGTCAAAAGTTGTTTCTTCATCAAATGGACATAAAACCCACACATTAGTAGTTTCATCTCATTTATGATTTTTGAACAAGAAGACTTGCAATAAAGGGTTAGTAAAGAACACTAAAAATTAAGGCACACACTTGCAATGATTAGGGTTAGCAAGAAAATATGAGAACACAAGGAAATGTATAACCAGAAGTGCATGCACTATTACACAGAGCACATATGCCACACAAGGTGTAGATACATTGTTCCATAGAGCGTATGCACCAAATAAGTAAAAACAAAAATCTAAAGAGCTCATATGCTAAAAATTAGTGCAAATATGCTATGACAATTGTAGAAATGTTGTGCTAATTGCATAAATGCTAAAACATAGAAACACTGCAATAACATATAGAAATGATAAAATGTAGAAATTATGCTATGATAGCATGCAAAAATGCTACAACATGTAGAAGCTAAAATATGGAAATGCTACATGACATCATGTAGAAATGATAAAATGCAAAAATGCTACAACATTTAGAAATGCTAAAATGTAGAAGCACTATGACAACATGCAAAAATAGTATGGCAATTGCATAAATGCTAGATAGTTGTAAAAATGTTACAAAGCATAATACCTATGCCACTAGCTAGGGTTTAGGGTTTAATCTTGTGAATAGAGTGCAAGTGTGTTGAAAGCATTTGTGGATATGACTGGACTTAAAGAGGGTGTGATGTTTAATAGAGTGCCTACACCAAATTATGAAAAATGTCAAATGTACATGAAAAATATACAAAATCACTCAAATAATCTTGCAAATGTGAAAATTAGCTAGGGATGTGGTCCCATTGGGCATGCCAAAATTTGTATGCTAAGATTAGTTCAATGAAAAGGATTTAAAACAATGCAAGCAATAGAAGCAAATTTCAAACCTCAAACAACTTTGACTGACCTAAGAAATGATAAAAAATGATTTTAGGGAAATGTGATTCTCACAACATAATCTTGATGCTTGTGGGATATTCTCAAGATGATTGTAGTTGTTGAGTGTTGATGTAGTTTCTCATCCCAACAACATGACCTTGCTTTGCATCTAATTCCAACTCTTAGAAATGGCTTGAGGAATGAGGTATTTATAGATTTGGGATGAGGATGATGGATGGTGAGGATTAGATCTTGTGTAATGGAGGGATGGGGTTGGTCCATTTGCAAGAGATAATGAGAATCTTACAAGTGACATCTTGTGATTAGTGCACATGATTAGAGAAAATATTGGAAAGAGATGGATTGGAGATTTTCTAATTTTGATGGAGGGTGAGGATTCAAAAATGTACCTTTAGATCCTTGTGCATTTGGAGTCTTGTACAAGGTTGACTTTGATTATTTTAATCAAAGTGGTGGAGGAATGTGCAAATGATTAATTAGTTGATTAAACTTAGTTTGTTTATCTAGCTAATGATGAGAGGGGATTAAATTGTATGAATTAAATAAATATTATGTATTTATTTAATTAATGGAGGAATGATGGGATTTATTAAATAAATATTATTTATTTAACTTTAATTCCATGATGTGAGAATGTGAGAGGTAATTAATGTAATGTTAGGACATAGTGAGATTTAAGTGTCTATAGGAACTTAATGTATTATGCTAATAACTATTATTGATTATTCAAGTATGCTTCGTGATTGGGATTCTAGTAATTCTGCATTTCCTATTTAACATATACTTGTAGACAAAAATTATAGGAATAAACATGCTAGTTTGATGTTTTAGTTTCATAATTTTGGAATAAAAACTAAGAAGAAACATAACTTTTTTTAAAATAGAAATATAATCAACATAACATGCAGTACTAGGTCTAGGAAGTAGGCTTCCTTTTGTATCCCATGGTTGAGGGACCTTGTAATGTATACCCTGTCCCAACCTCCCTCCCCCAAAAATGGGAAGATGATAAGTGTTCCATGCTTCATCTGCATCATTAGAACAAGGAGAACCATAGTTAGCTTATATGGCATGTTAGGTTTCTTATTTTCAATCTACATAAGAACATGATCTCTATGTGAAATTTTAAGTTGTCTCATCTAATGTAGTTTGATATATTTGTTCTCCAAAATGAGAACCATTGTACATGGATGTGATTTCAATATCATTTGAGTTAATGTGAAAATAAAAATTTGAATTGTGAAACTCTTGCTAGTTGTATTCTTTTTGCTTTGCATTATATGCTATGTGACCCCAAATTCCTTTTAGTGGGAACCTTGGTCATAGTTACATTATTTGGTATTCTAGTGTTGAAGGTTCAATCTCCATAGTAGTAAAGAGTGTTAGTGGTTTTTGGATTCAAGCTTACAACCAAGGAACTCTATCTTCCATGGTGGTGTACATGGGTAGAAGACAATAGGGACAAGAAAGATTGTCATAGAGAGATTAAAGAATGTGAATGGAGGGATGGGGTTGATCGCGGTGGAACTAGAAGAGGTCATGAGGTCATGAGAGACCTATAGTTAAGCATAGTAGAAATGGAGAATGTTCCACAAAGGGGACTTAAGACCTATAGGTAAGCATAGTAGAAATGGAGAATGTTCCACAAAGGGGACTTAATATAGACTTAAGCGATGATGAAGCACTTGAGATGATAGTAGAAGATGATGACAAGGATCCAGTAGAGAGTAGGGTTTATGTTGTGTCCTTCACAACATGTCCCTACTTCAAAATTGGTGACCATTGCTTTAATTTTGGTTTCAACTTTCATTTTAGCTTTTGTGTCCTTTTTTCTAGGAGGGTCATGTTTGGGTGACATCATTTATTTTTATTTGGTTTAATTTTAGTGTCTTCTTTAGGGTCAAATATTTTTTAGATAGGTACCAAAGTGGTCTTATTGAAGTTCCTTGGCATTCATGAACTCATCTTGGAGCACAAAATTTAGGTTCGATCATTTTTTCTAAGTTTGGGAGTTAAACCTTGCCTTTCTTGGAGTTTCAGACTTTGCCTATATTTTTTTAAGTTACAAAACTACAACTGAGGTATAAACCCCAAAATTCATGTGTTCCAAACATAACTAACCACTTTTCATGCATATGTAATCTTGCATTCAGACCTCAAACCCCAAATTTCATTCATAAGACATGAAAATCCATAGTGGAGATATCGAAGGGTGTTTTAGCACACTGCTCAACTTAGATAAGATACTAAGTACCTTACCTATCTTGAAAGGAATCAAATCACAAGGAATGGAAAATGACTACCCTAAGGTCTCTGTAAGATAGGTCTTGGCCTCACAAGGTAACTCATTGTTTGATGTGTTTTTCTATTTGAAGGGAATTTAAACAAAATGTTCTACTAAAATTTAACAATAGGGTTAGATCTAAAAATAATGAGATCTAATATGACTTCTAACCCATAAATATTTCCTTGATCTACAAATTTAAAAATGAATTATTGTTGGAAATAGTATTTAATCATTTGATTTTCAATTCGTGTAATTCTTTTCCTAAATCTAATCATAAACTAACCACTTGGTATAAAAAATAAGGTAGGAAAGGAAAGGGTCTATGAAAACTCTAATTAAGAACTTCTAATGTCATGACATGATGCATAAGTATATATACCTAAAACAAAACCAATCTTTTCTTAAGCATATATCTCATAATGCTACAAAGATAGTGTACAATCTTCAATAGAGATAATTTTTAAACCATGTAATAATCTATATTAAACACCCAATTATTGGTGCAACTTCATAAAATATTCTGCAATGAGAAGTATGAAATGAAAGTGTTCAAGATAACTACACAGAGTGACTTACAATCAACAAGTAACCAGAAGTACGAACACTAGATCCATCAAATAATTATCACAGTTCATGTGTAAACAATAGAAAATTCAAATAATTAATTGGAAACTATGAACCAAACTTTGTATTAATTACAAAAATTCAATTTGTATCAATAGCTTCCAACAACTGTATAAAGAGAAGTGACTACCTTTTATAGGAGAAGACAACACACTTAATTACAAAATGAATGGCTAAGATTATTTTACAATCAAAGGTCTAGATTTATAAAGCATCAAATTTTTTAGTCCAAAATAATCTCCATTGTCTATTAATAACTAACCAAGATCCAATTCCTGGGAAAATATTACAAATTTCAAGGCAAGTTGGCCTTATACAACAATGTTTTATAAAATTACATTATAAAGTGTAGCATAAATTTATATGCAAGAATGCTTAGTTTTGGAAAAGTTATTTTTTTGAAATTTGAAAATCAAATGAATAAGGTGACATGCTCTAGTAGCAACAACTTCAATTTACAACATCTTCTTCATCAGAAATCTCCTTGATGATTGGTTTCTCATTTTCTATGTCTCTCCTCTATAATCCATGTATGTTATGTTTGATAAACCCATTAAGTCAATGTTTGACCCTTTGAAAAACCCATATCTAAATTTCTATGTTTCATATGCTGAAAGGAAGACTTCAAATTTATTTTCTTCTTTGGAACATCCTATTAATATGCCTTAAGCATTGATTTCATTTTCATTAACTTATCCATAACATCTGAACTAAAGGTTTAGGGAGCTTTATCCAAACTAGAATTGAGGATTTCCTTGAAAGTATTCTTCAAAGCATCAATGTCCTTCAAATATTCATCTAGATCTCCGTGATGGCCTGTCAAATCCTCCATAAATGAAATATTTTCTTACTATACATCTACAACCTTAGTCTTTAGTTGATTCAACTCCTCAGGGCATTTATTAATCAAGTCATCCCTAAGCTTGATAATCTCTATCCACATTCTTGGCTACTTTAGGGAATTTTGATATAAATCTTTTCTTTTACCACCAATTGAGGGTCCATGCTTCCAATAGCAATTAAGCAAGGTAGGTTTTGTGCATTTTGTTCCATTCAATCTTCATAATACTCAATTATATCTTCAATAGATTCCTTTATCAGTCTGAATTGATTTCATGAATTTACAGCTTCACCAATCATCTTACAAGCATGTTCATGCATATCACTAGTCCAATCCTCAATGGATTTGGCAACACTCTTCATCTTTTCCAATGTGGATGCTCCCCCCTGAGTAATGAATATTGGAGGAGCAATTGATCCATCTATTACTTGTAATGGAGCAACTAGATGTTTAATGTATGCTTGCAATTATGGAATTTACTCCTTCAATTCTCTCTTAGTCTTTTCATCCTTATTCATTTGAGAGTCTATTGTGGGCACAACTAATTGTACCTCTTGGATCTTGTATAATCCTATTCCATAGTGGCTTGTCCAAGATTAATAATTATTCAATAGTCTTTAGGTCTTATCTCTCTATCATCTTTGTCTATTGCAAGGGTAGTTATTTCAGCTATCCTAGATCTAGAAGCATCCCTTATTAATGTTGAAAATACTCTTGGCTATCATGTCCCGATATTAAGACATTGTTTAAATTAAATATTTAAACACCATAATAAGACAAATAAGTCACTTTGATAAACATATATAATATTATTAATATAATATATTTATTTTATTCCATATAAATAAAATATAATATTATCAATTTTAATATTATTATAATTATAATAATATATTATTAAAATACAATATATATTATATAAATATAATATATGAAATATAAATATTAATTATTATTATATATAATTATTCAAATATAATATTATATAAATAAATATAAATATAAGTATAATTATTAATATAAATATAAATACTAAAATAGATATTATTATAATTATAAATATAATAACTTAAAACATATATTATAAATTAGATGTATTAAATAATATATAATATATATTAAATACTATAATAAATATGCTTTAAGTGGCAGCGGTAAATACAAAAGAAGGCTGAGTGAAATATAAAAAGGTCTTGGGTAGCGATCCATACAAAAAGCATTTCATTAAAGATACGGTCATAAAATAAGAAGCCTATAATATGAAATTTTAGTATGTGTAAAGACAATTTGTAAATGGTGCAATCAACTCTATCAATCCTCTTTTACTAACCAAAGAAAATTACAAGGAAACGAATACAAGAATTAGCATTCTAATCGAGGTGCAATTATCATTAACACTAAGCAACGAATAGTTTAAACTAAAGGGTCAGTGGTCACCATATGAAGTGATGACTATTGATAAAAAAAAGGCACCAATGAGGATATAAAAGGATTTCAGTGGGAAATCAAGAAAGGGGGATAATATGAATAATCTGAATTTCAGCATCTAATACACAGATTGAATATAAAGGAAGGAAGTTGTCTTCAACATATTTATAAATAAAAAGAAATTAAAGTGGGCAGAAATCAACATTCTTCTACAACAAGGGTTAAGCATTCAAAATAAGGTAAGTATTAATAATTATCTAGTTTATAATTATTAAGAATATACATACATACATACATACATACATACATACATACATACATACATATATATATATATATATATATATATATATATATGTATGTATATGTATTTATTTACATATACATATGTATGTATGCATAATCTGAAATAAATCTATATATATGTTAATCACATTATTAATTACACAAGTATATGAATCCATGTGAATAATTAAAGTTATAATGAAATATCTTCTTTATTCTTAATTGAACTGGTATTCATATTTAGACTTAGGATCTAACAATGATGAACAATTATACAAACAAGGGTACCGATGATAGTATTTTGATTTGGAAGTTGTATGTCTTAATTCACACATCATTATGATAATAAGTACAAGGGAATATTGAAATAAAGATCATATCTTCGTAGCCCTTATTATTTCATCCAATGAGGAACCATAGGTATTGTAGGGAAAGACAGAGTAATTCCACTTCATGTGCATAGACCTCAAGGGCTAGGGACTAAGTTCCCGATGCTGGGTCTAGAGATTACATATTGATCCCAATGGCTGGGACATAGCTCCCAAGCTAGATCCGAGACTCCGTGCATAGACCCCAAGGGATAGGAACTAAGTTTCTCAAGCTGGGTCTAGGAATGGTCCACACACCCTAGCATGTAAGATCCTAATTCCTTGATGAATAATAAGAGGGGAGAGTATGAATCTAAACTATGTTTAATATTCATCCTAGTGTACTTATGGAATGTATTTTATAATAGTTATGAATGACAAGAAGGAAATGAATAATCCTTGATACAAATGAAATACTTATATTATCTTTGATCTTATCACTGAAGTTTATTGATCTCTAATGTTACTAATGTCTCCTTGAGAATCATTTTGAATGCAAATTCAGGTTTAAGTTCTTCCTCTAGAAAGGGGACATTACAAGTGGTATCAGAGCAGTCATCCTGCCATCCTGTGTATACTATGTGTGCCTTACATGTATTTAAGTGTATACTTTGTGATTTATGTGTATTCAAGTGTATTCAAAGGTTTACTTTTTGACTTATGTGAATGCTTTGTAACACATGTTCATGTGAATACTTTGTGTATTACATGTACTCACGTGTATGCTTCATACTCATGTGTATACTTGATGACCTTGGGATGGTGGATGGGTCCATGGTGTAGTATGAGATGCACTAAATCCCCTTCCCAATTGTCCGACGGTATACTTCATTCAAGTGTATTCGAGTGTATACTTTATGACTTTGCAATTGTATTTGAGTGTATACTCTATGACTTGCAATTGTATTTGAGTGTATATTCTTATGACTTTGTATTTGTATTTGAGTGTATACTCTATGCCTTGTATTTGTATTTGAGTTTATACTCTATGACTTGTATTTATATTTGAATGTATACTCTATGCCTTGTAATTGCATTTTGAGTGTATACTCTATGATTGTATTTGTATTTTGAGTGTATACTCTATGATTGGATTTGTATTTTGAGTGTATACTCTATACTTTGTATTTGTATTTGAGTGTATACTCTATGATTGCATTTGTATTTGAGTGTATACACTATGATTGTAATTGTATTTTGAGTGTATACTCTATGATTGTAATTGTATTTGAGTGTATACTCTATGACTTTGCAATTGTATTCGAATGTATGCTCTATGAAGTTGTATTTGTATTCAAGTGTATACTCTATGACTTTGTACTCAAGACTATGTATTTGCATTCTATACTTTATGACTTGTATTTGTATTCGAGTGTATACTCCATGACCTTGTATATGCAAGTGTGTACCTTGTGATTTATGTATTCGAGTGTATTCAAGTGTATGCTTTGTAACTTACTGTTGATCATGATGTTAGTCATAAACAAACATAGAATAAAAGTTACACATCAACCTTTACTCATCTTGAAATATATGATGAGTTCAAAGAATTCATGATCGCAAGTCTCCGTGGATTAGTTCTTAATCAACTGACGTTACTCAGTGGTTGATGTGTGTTACTATTTTCCATTCAGGGGCTTTATGTTTGCTCATCAGCAGGATTCTGTTTGTGTAAAGATGCTACACAGAAGGTTATTCTACACAGGATATTTTTTCAAATGACGTGTCTATACTTAAATCTTTACATGATATTTGTCAATTATACATGCTTTAATTTCAAATATGCTATAAATCTTCAAGTATCTACAAGATGTCTGCATATTTCATGTATTTTGCTTCTGATTATCTATTATTTACAATTGTGATGGTGAATTGTTCTGAAATTAAAAGAAATTGAAAAGAATACTTCAAATTATGATGAATCTTCAGCCACATACACACTTGATACTGTCACGAGAAAGAAGAAATCAAACCATATTTTCACCAAGATGTTCCACAGCTAGATACGGATGATGCAAACTTCAAAGGATGATGAATGAAGACAATATATGCAAACTGATGAGCACTCTAAGCGACGCAGTAAATCAAAGCATATATCAAGAATTCAGACATAGATTACTCAGAATTTATGATGATTTGTAGTCAAACTGGTCTTCTCTTTCACAAAGTATGCAAAAATATGTATGCTTACAATAACTTTGAAATAGGCCCTGATAATTTAGCAAATAAATTTCAATTAAGCTTCGAATGTTTAAAACAAGGCATCCCTGCACCTTTTATAGAATAAGGTGAGGGAGCGGTTACAAATGATCTACGGTCAAGATTTATCAATTAAGATCTAGGGTGCATATTCCTTTTGACTTAGTCAAATGTCTCTCGTGGCATAGGTTGCCGGCTAGCAACCATCTAGGTGACTTATTTTCCTCTAAGTATCTGATGTAGATGTCTCCTTTGTAGCGCATCTTCATCTACCCCTCAGGCTCTTCCTCTTCATCATGATCATCATGATCATCACTTTATGTGCCTTCATCACCATGATGAATATTTTCCTATATATGGACCCTTAATGTTGTCCTTATATTTTCATATGCCTCTACTATCTTATCAACTTCTCTGCCATCCTGAGTTTTAGCTTTGGCAATGACATGCTTGTGGGCCTAATATTTCTCTCTAAGGACTTCTAACTTGCCCTTCCTGCTGCTCAATGTTTCATTATAGTTCTCCACTCTGACCTTGATTCTCATGACCTTGTTCATTGTTTCTTCCGTCAGGTGGGTAAGAGGGCCATCAGTCATCAACTGGAAATTATTATGCAGAGATTTTATGGCAAAGTCTGCGTCTTGGTTTTCAATTTTACCCTTTACCTTTCCTTCTAAGGCCTCCAGGACTTCTGCCTCCTAAGACATCATGTCATGCAACTTCACACTGATATCTCTCAATTTATTGCTGCACTTCTTTAGTACATCACATTCAAACCTGATGTCCTTATACCAAATATCCATCAGCATGGCAGTGTTATTATTTAGCACCTGATGAGTTATCAAGATCTGAGGGTTAATCCTCTTTATTTCACTCAAAGCACTTAAGGCTTTCTCCAACTAGAATGATCTCCTTCCGGCCTCAGTCTGTAATTTATTGACTTTCTTCCTAGAGATACTCAAAGAATTCCACCTCTGCAAAGAGGTGCCCACTACTTCTTCAGCTTCGTTTAGTACTGATGACATCCATTTTCTCATTATCACTGACTCATGCTTCATGAGGTCCAATTTATTAACCTCTTCTTGAGAAATTGTAGTCAATGGGACTACCTGATCTGATGGTGTATGATTAGGGTTAATTAACCCTTTTATGTAGGAATACAGCTGGGCAATGTGCTCCTTATGCTGCTTATTCTTTTCCTTTTCTCTCTTCACCCTTTGGGTTAAAGAATCAATTATATCTTTCCCTTCTTGAACTTATTGGTCCTCATTGGAAAACCCTAAATCAACCATGGTGATCTAGAATTCTTCCAGGGTGATCTTGCCTTTCTCTTTCTCAACTGTGGGAAGTGCTATCTGGGCGGTCCTTCTGCCCATAGCAGGATCTCTTCTGATGGCCGAGGTTAATCTAGCCTTTCTCTTTGGCTTCATGATGGTTTCTAAAAATAATGTCGAAACATCAAACTCTTGAATCTCATAACCTGATTCCGTACCTATTTATTTCTCAAGCCATTGAGGTACTTGGTCTCCAGATCCATGGTGTCCGTCATCATCATCATGTCCACCCTAATCTCCCATATCTGTCTCTATTCTCGATGGAGAGGGTGACTTCCTCATTTCTTCCTCATGATGATCTTTATTAGGGTGATCTTGTTCTACTCCCTCCTCCTGAGGAGTCTCTTCTTGCGGTGGAGAATCTTGTGGTACATCCACCTGATGATCCTATAGTTGATCTTCTTTTGTTTCATCCACCTTGGTAATTTCCTCATCCTGAGGTGTATTTACATCCGTGGATATCATTGTATCTCACTTAGGTGCATCTACCTGATCTTGGATCACTTTATGATCTGCACCTGTTGTATATACCTCCTAGATCTTTAGGTCATCATGACCTGATATAGATTTATCACCTAAGGTTTCTTGAGTCTGGGGGGCATCTTCACTTGATGTGGCCTTGTCATTACCGCCCTTTTCTTAGAATTCAACTATTTTGGGTTTATCAGATATATCTTGTTGTTGTTGGCCCATATCTGGAATGTAACTCTCCACTTCTTTCTGTTTAACTTCTTCAACATTTTATGTTCTCTTAGGTGCACCTGCTTGATGTTCAGGACTTGCATCCTCCCTTTGTGTTAGGTCTATCACTGCAGGGCTAGTTACCTGATCAACTAATTTATCAATCCCGATTTGTTGGGCTGCTCTCTCTGGACTATCTTCTTTCTCTTGCTTCGTTTGCTTCAAATCTTCTAATATCACCCTTTGTGAGGATGGAGTTCCTTGTGGAGTCATGCGAGTATTTGAAGCGAGGGTCTCTATTTGCTAAGAAGCTACGTTTTCTACCACCTCATCATCTGATAGGTCCACAGTCTCTTCCAATGAGAAAGGACCACCTTGGCTTGCTTTAGTGGCTTCTTTTGCTTGCTCTTCACTCTTCTTAGTCTTAAACTAAATTATGGTAGGAAGTGGCACCTCATGTTGCAATTCTTTTCTAAATACTTCACTACCAGCTCCCCTTAATATTACAGGGTCATGTCTTATTTCACTCCTCATATGTGTTCTTTGTTTCTTAGAGGTTGATGTTACTAGGGATACTGCTTTCCTCTTCCTGGTGACCACCATGGGGTCATCTTCTACAGGATCCTCTTCAATAAGAATATCTTTCTCTCCATACTATTGTGAAGTTTGGCCTTGATCTTGTATTTCTGCAGCATCCACAGCCAGCCTCAGGATCCTTTTGATCTTTTGTTTATCCTCTGGAGGTGGAGTAGATGAGGCTGATGCCTATCCTGATGCAGATGCATCCTCAGCTGGCATATCAATTCTCTCAACTATTACCCCCTTAGGACTATCATCCATTTTCTTCTTTCCTCTGGGGGGTCCTTTTCCTTGTTTCTGGGGTGGCAACCTTTCTCCATTAGATTTTCTCTTCTCTCCAAGAAAGTCATCATATTCCTCATCAAGAATCTCCTACCTTTTCCTCTTGTTATCTACTGTGATGGCCATCCCCTTCTTCTTCAGTATATTTATTTGTTTGTCCACCCATGCTTGGGTCAACTACAGCACCCCACATGTAAACCTATCCAATGAAATGTCTTCAAGCTGCGTCAGGTCAGGGGATGAAATGGTGTCATTATAAACCTTCTTCTCTTCATATTCATTTGACAATAACCTGCCATCATCTTTCTTCAATTGTGCAGGCACTGGAATGCAATCAAATTTCTTTATCTGATTGAGGGTGAGCCTTTGATATTTTCTTCTTCTTACTTCAGCTTCATCCTCACAGTCAGTCCATAAATCCTCCACGTGCTTCTGATGGATGGGCTTCCCTATGATCTTTTGCATTCTTCCATAGGGGTCATATGATCTGGCCAATGGAAATGGCTATAAATTCATCAGGTTCAGACCCGCTATGGCCTTCTTTATGTTTTCTGAATCAGGGCATATGTACCACCCTATAGTTACTAGAAACAATACTAGAGGTATCTTATTGTTTGCTTTATATGCATCCAGTGTTGTTGATATTTGTCATAGAAACTCCATCAAGATTACCCCATCAGTAGGGTACCTAGGTAACATTAAGGGTTGTCCCTCAAAACCTTCTTCTCTGATGTAGGAAAATGTGGTAAACTGGATGAACCAGGCACCATGTTTATATATAACTTCTTGAACTTCCATGCTCAGTCTTTTGGTTCTATCTTCCTCCATTGTTTGGACCAGATGCATAGAAAATGCATCATTCATTAATTTATAATCAGGGAGGTAGTGTGCTTTCTACAACTAAGGATAATGGTCCCATATATGGGCATCATTGAAACTGCAACCAATCTTTCCAACTGTAGTGAGTGCATCAAATGTACAATTATAAGCACATGAATACACAATATATGAAGTCATATAAAATGAACAGTCCAAGCCCCCTAGGTTCATCTGCTGTTCATCTAGAGCATCACTGATGATCTTAGCCCATAATGGCTTGTTATCTATATAGATGCACATCATGATAATTCCGTACATCCAATCCTTGAAACTTCTAGTAGTAGGATGGCTTCTCATCCTATTGAGCAGGGCAATCATATACTGATACTCATCATCAAAATCAAACTTGTACAGGTGCACTGGTAATTTGGTAGAGGCAGTGTAAGGGTTGTTCTTTGCTCTCCATTGGTACATCCTCTTTCTTGCAGTCTTTTTGTTATTTGTATACTCAATCTCTAGTTTCTTTAGATCCATACTAACTACCTTTTTCCCAACCGGAAGGTTGAAAGTAGATGTAATCCCTTTTATTGACAGATCTGCATATACCCTTCCACATTTTTCTACTTGCCTCGTCTTAGGGTTGTAATTTCTAGCACACTCAACTATTAATTCTAGAGTTTCCATGGAATAAGGAAATCCAGCTGCATACCACATTCCTGATACAAAAATGACATCCAGTAGGGAACTTTCTTTATCTTCACCCATCTTGGCTGACCATGCTTCCAAATCTGTGTTTCCCTAGTGGGTATCTCTGATGACACCATATTTGAACTGTACTCCCTCAGGTTGGGCAAACATAGGTTTAAGAAATTCTGCATCAGACTTGTTCTTCCTAATGTCCACCATAGATTCCTGCAATAAACACGACTGGTCTTACAACAATATCCATATGCATGCATATACAGTATTATACGTTCGTGGCATCATGCATATTATACTTATTAATCTTTATTTCATCATGATATGCACAATTACAGAGCTAAACCACAAAAGAACTTACTACCCGGATATGCAGAAAATGACAACAGGAGGGTTTTTAATTACTTACTTGATAACTCTTATCTCCTAGATTAAGTAGATGATTACCGAAAAAAGGCTCAGATACCGGTGATAATCACGTGCTCCATTTTGCTGTAAGTTGTTTGCATCCGCAAGTAGGTCGTACGAGGGTTTGAATGTTCTACACTCTATAAAATCTTGTTTCTTTGCAAGGTAAATGTCAAATGACCCTGTAAATTCACTTTTAATCTCATTTTTAGGGTAAATTAGGGCAAATCTAGGTTTGATTGATTAAAACCATTGACCTTCTGCCATGGATCTACGGATGCTGCCAGGTGTTTGCATCGTGTTCTCGATTAGCTGGAATCCACCTACTACATTTATGTGCATTAAATGTCATGGGGCAAGATGAGGGGGTGATCTTCGGAAGATCGGGTGATATTCAGAATATAGGGTGATATTGGAATATGACCCCCCATGTGTAATATGACCCTCCGCCTTTGAGCGGGAAAACTGATGTCGAAGAGATCGGGTGATGTTTGAGATATTAGGTGATATTCAAATATCGGGTCATGTTTTAAAGATTAGGTGATATTTGAGATATGACCCCTCAAGACTAAAATGACCCCATTTTCGAAAGATCAGGATGACGTCAACGTCATGTTATGGAAAAAGGGGGAATCTTCAGAAATATACCTCTGCAAGGTAAAAAGGATGATGATGTCACCGTCGGGTGATTTTCTTTGTTCATTGGGGTTGGATGACATCATCAGCATATTGGCTCTAGGGTGATATTTTCCAACAGGGTGATAATTGAAAGATCAGGTGATATTTGAAATATGACCCCCGTAAAATATATGAAGCTGTTTGACGGGTAAATACCACTATCACGTAAAATTGACGTCCGAAGCTCTGGACCAAATGATTATCAGGTGATAGAATTGGATCAGGGTGATTTTTCATAAGATGACTGATGTTAAGAAATATGACCCCCCCCGGAATATTAGGTTTGACCAGAACTTTGACTTGTCATAACTTTCGTTCCCTAAGGAATATCAGGGTGATCCAAAAGGCAAACTTGCATGAAATTCTGTACTCTTTCCAACCATGAGGTTATTAACATGAAATATTAATTTGACTAATTGACCTCATCATGATGACTTACCTAGCTTCCTATGCAGGCTCACCTGCATGACTTACTTTTACCAGACCGCCGAAAGCAGAAAAACACAAGCCAAGCCAAGCAGAAAAGTTGGGTCCTTATTTTTTCAAGTCAAAATGGGGCGTGTTGTGTAACCACACAACAACTTGCCACCAAAGTAAACAACAAAATTCCAATGATTCAAGTGAGGTGATCACATTCATATATAGTATTCTAACTCTTTCTAAGTATAAGCATCATAATCTTTCTGTATAACAAATTTTCATCATGGTAACAATGCTAACAAAGGATCAGGTGTGTGCAAATGATTAATTATCCTCATCTTGAAAGCAAGTTGAAAACATGAGTAACTAATGTTAAGCTACATAGTTTGGGAGCATCCCTCATAGCCAACCTAGATAGAGCCTTGCTGCCATTAGGCATCCATAGCCCTGGCAAGGTTATCTATACAATCTCCCTAAGTAGAGCCGCACTGCCAGCAGGCATCTATAGCCCCAGTAGAGTTACTTAGATGGCCTAATTTTATTTCTTTTCTAATTTTTTTAAAAATATTTTATATACTTCATATATTGGATGTCATCATGTAAGATCAGTGTGCAAGGTATGGTCACTTGTTGATTTAGGTTGGAGATTGTATTGGTAGCAAGGGAGTCCCTTTAGATTTTTCACTTAACACCTATACTTGTGTGTTCAACAAACCCAAGGCTGTTAGATGAGTCATTGTGAAAGAATCACTTTGGTCAAGAAAAGGCACCCTGATGAAAAGATATCACAGATTTGATCACAAGTACTTCTCAGAATGAATCATAACCTGTATATAAATTTTCTCTCATCACTTGAATCCTAACAATTTAGTTATTTTCTGAGGTGATGAGCTGCATCATCTTGACTAACCAAAACAAAAACTCAACAAGCAAACAAAACAAAAACACTAAACAAAATTGTACAAACAACTATACAAATATACACACTATGATACACATGACTATCATGAAGCTAACTTAGGCTTGGAAATAATGTTTAAGGAACTGTCCATTAACTGGTAATGGAACATCCTCACCTGGCAAGTTTTTAAGCCTGTAAGTGCTGTCTCCTAATAGCTCAGAAATTTGGAAGGGACCTATCTAGAGTTTATCAAACTTACCATGGTCTCCCTTCCTCTCATGTGCTTTGTCCCACATTAGGACACCCTATCTCTTTTGTCAAACCAGCGTTTGACAATAGCCTGATGTTTGGCAAACTGATCAATTGCTTGACTTCTTTTCTCTTCCAGGTGCATCAACTGAAGCAACCTAACTTCTTGCTTATTGTCTATGCCTAGGTACTCTTGGGCAAACTGCAGTGTAGGAATCTTTAGGTTAACAGGGAGAATGGGATCCACCCCATATACTAAGTGATAAGGTGAGTTTCCTAATGCAGCCTTATTCCTGGTTCTATCTACCCATAAGGCATACTTCAGAAGTGTGTTCCACTCCCTAGGGTTCTTTTCTATTAATGTTTTTATGATATTTAGCAAATTTTTATTGGTGGATTCTGCTAATCCGTTCCCTTGGGGATAATAGTTTGAGGAAAACTTCAATATGATCCCATAATCAAAAGCCCAGCTTGACAATTTGGTTGAAGCAAAAGTAGACCCGTTATCACTTACCAGAGCATAAGAAACCCCATACCTGGTGACTATATTACTTTCTAGAAATCTGATGACATCTTCAGCATTGCAGGTTTTGGTGCTGACAGCTTCAGTCCACCTGGTACAATAGTCAGTAATCGTTAAAACATACCTATGGCTTGATGATGATGGAGGATTAATTAGTCCTGTGAAGTCCATTCCCCATTGTGAAAATGGGCGCATCTCCATCACTGGCTGCAAAGGTTGAGCAACATATCTCTCTCTATTAGCAGCAACCTGATGTAATGTCCCACCATGCAACCCTAGAGATAAGTCAACTAAAGCAATAAAAAGGTATAAATATTTTTTTTTTTAATAGAATTAACCAATTTAACATGGTCTAACACAACAAGTTAGCTACATCTCTAGTGATAGCATGACTGCATTATTAAAATTAAGCAATAACCAACAACATACATAACTCATTCAAACATGAATATATTACATGATCTAACTAACAACCACGGTTGTTATAAATCCAAATGAGTATACACACATGCACAATGAAGTAATGTCTACCCAACAATGAACTCAACAGGGGGTTAAGATTCTAATTTACATATTTTATCATAGCTCCAGAGTGCTGCATGGCTTATAGATCTCAAACTGCACATCTCAGTAAACATTAGTCCTGTATAGTTATGGATTACTCATTACAAATATCAAATGTATGAAAGGACAAACCTAAGGCCCTAAGGGGCCGACCTAATGTCTCGGGGGCTTATATTGGCCTTGCCTATGTACGCGTAGCGCAGAGACTTCGTAGTTCAGGACTTGAACTTGCAACTATAGACATTTAAAATCCAAGAGAATTTAACCAAGATTCTATTGATCATAAATTTGCAATCTAATTCATATTACAAAACTTAATACAATAAGTGTGTTATCCTCTATGCATTCTAGCTCAAGGACTATATTAAGCCTTGCTCTTCTATTAAAATGAATACATTCCTTCGATGAAGTCTAAAAGATATCACTTTCAATTCTTTGTTAAGAATGATAGAACACACTAATATGAGGGTTGGAACCTAAGTAAACAAAATACTAAGAATATTTACCAATTGGTCAAAGACAAGACAATCACACGTCATCCAAAGCTCGTTCTTGAAACCAACAACCATGATCATTTACCACGAATATATTCAAGTCTCTAGAAAGATAGTTAGCATGTACTTGCTTCTAGAATACTATTTAGATAATTCATGAGATACTAAAAACTACTCAATATTAGTTACAGTAGTTAAGTTTAATACTATCATGAATTTAAATAAATCTTAAGATGTCCAAAGAGACTAATACATCATTTCATGTGTAGAGTTAGAGAATACATATCACCAACACATCATACATAAACCCTGAAGTAATCAATAATGATTTTTACATAATTCATTTATTTGGAAGACAAGTCTTTAAACAACACCAATTACCACTAATAAACCAAAGGTCCTTTAGACATCTTCTTAATCATAAAATCACTCTAAATAAATCCATTTCAATGAATTGATGAAATTACCTCTCTTGGTTCTACAAATCATGAGCTCTACTTTCTATACATTCCTTACCCTTGAGGAGGATTAGTAAATACAATAAATTCAAGCTTAATAATAACTGTGATAATAATGCAAGATACAATATTAGCTATTAATTATAACTATTGAAATATTCTTCACATATCATATTGGCATTAATGATACTACAACAAACATGTGTACTTATATGAAAATGCATACTATTATTGGGTTCCACATGACTCTTAAGGAACCAAGCAATGATATTGATTAATTTTTATGTTATCAACTATGCTACTCCTTCATTTGTTTAATACGTCCCATAAAACAAAGGCACCTTACTACAAATCCTACTAATTCATTATTTCAAACCTAAGTTCAAACAATGTTAAAACAAGTATAATTTAAAGAGTGGATCCATGTCTACTTCGGCATCAAGTATAATTCATACTCATTCAATGACAACTATGATTTCTATCTCAGTCACCATCCAAATGGCGTCAAAAACTAATGATAAATCTCGTCTCTTTATACAAAACAAATAATAACATAATGTTTGATATTCACACTTTAACAATAATTTGACTCATTTCTATCCAGACACATTTGAATACATTTGAGTGTGTTGTCTCCTAGGCACCGACTGGGACTGCAATGATAGCAAGATAAGTACTAAATGGATTTGTTAAGAAGGCATGAAAAATTATCAAGTAAATAAAATCGACAGGTGAACTGAAAACCTATGTTGCCTTTCTATAAATACTCTGATAAACATACAACATAGACATAACAAGAAAACTATTTGATGAAATATTGTAAAAAGGTTTCATCTCATAGGACACAGTGATCGTGGAATATATGTTTGATAATTTCACAAGGATGTTTTCTTTGAATGCAATGGCTGCAAGATACATGCAAAATGGATGATACTAACTAATTCTCCACTCCAAAAGGAATGTTCCTCTCTCATTTCTTACCCATAATAGTAATAGAGGCACAAACTCGCAAAATACTATACGTTACAAATATAACATGCACAGCATCACCACAATAACAAAAAGGAAGTTGTTTCATAAAGATTGATGATACTAGCTAGATTTTGTTATCATACCATTCTCAAAGCAAAGAGGAATAACCTACTGAGATAACATAGAATAATATAATGATTTCTAGGTGCATTTGAGCCTCCAAACCCAACTCGAGTCTCCCAATATCGAACACCCCACTTCTCAGACTGAACCAGTGATCAATATAATTCTCACTAAAGATATTCTTAACTTAAATGAAATCTCTCAAATACCACAGTGTATCCTTATGCAATTATCATTCCAAAACTTCATGATAATGGCCTCTACTCAATGAGTTTAAGTAATATGCCGATGGACACAAATTGATGGCAGAGCTCAGCTACTTCATTCCTTGATTAAAAGCGAGTACATTGATGGGGGTTTATATACATAACTAAATTGGTTTACATATGCTGATTAAATCTATAATGAAAATGCTTTTACATACAACTAAAAATAGTACATTCTTCACTTAAAAGCTAGCATATAATCTTATCTAGCAATCCTAATTGGTTTCAAAAGAATGGATATTATACTTTGAGTATATCATACTTCGAATACCATTAGAAATTAAAAATTAAAAATGAATTCAAAAGATATTATAGTTTGGACACTATTAGAAATCAGAAATGATCTTAAAACTTGAATGGATATTATAGTTTGGACACTATTAGAAATCAGAAATCATCTTAAAACTTGAATGGATATTGTAGAAAGCACAAGTAACTAGAGTCAATGCCATTACTTTGATCCTTTGTTAAAATATATGTTCATTACAGAGTAGCAAAAGTAAATAGAGTCAATGTTGGGTGTATTTCTGTTTTGCAAATGAAATTTGTTGTTAGTGTATATGACTATGAGCATCTTGTTTAAATGGCCTTATGCGGCTTGTATTCGTTAGTACATCTTCTTAGTTTAGCGGCACTATTTTCTGGATTTCTTCATCATTTTTTTTTTTAATTATGGATATTGTTTAATAGAATTTGGTGCGAAAATTTACTTGTTTGTGGACAGTTACTTGTTAAAGGGTCACTGATGTTGAGACATGGACCAGTTAGGACTCGAACCTAGGACCTTCCATTTGCTGCTGGAGTGCTCTACCACTGAGCTACTGGCCCCTCTTGGGCCAGTCCATCGTCGGTCCGGGTGTGGCTTACACCAACACCCCCCCTTAAGCCACACCTCTCGTGTGCTTGGGGCTCCTAGCCTAACTCTGATACCATGTTGAGACATGGACCAGCTAGGACTCGAACCTAGGACCTTCCATTTGCTGCTGGAGTGCTCTACCACTGAGCTACTGGCCCCTCTTGGGCCAGTCCATCGTCGGTCCGGGTGTGGCTTACACCAACAACTGATGGCATTCAAATTTACAGAGGTTTATTTTTCTCTAAAATGGCTCTATGGCGGTGGGCAAGAAAAATGGTGCATGGAATATTGTATGGCACGAATATTGAATGATGAGGGCCAACACAGCGATAGCGCAGAGATCAAAAGAGCCAACAAACAACAACATTAAGTTAAGCAAGGCTCATGAACTTTTTGATAGAATACGTCACAGAGGCGTCATTTCAGGGAATGTAATGATTGTAGGATAAGCAAAAAAAGGATTGTGTTGAAAGGTTTCAAAAATTTTCAAGCAAATGCAATTGGCTCTGTCATGGCCTCCCAGCACAATGTAAAAATGAATGATAGAAGAATTAATCATCTACCTTCTTGCGCAACAAAGAAGTATTATCTAGTAAAGTCTAACGAAAAATAAAGAACACAAAATAAATTATAACCAGAAATTGTGACTGCAAGGTACCTAATATATAGATTTATCACTGCTATCAAACTCATGTCTTGAAAAGTTTGATGTTATTTCGCTTCTTTATCTGCCATAACATCCTAACAATGTTTTCCCTGTATCTATTTATGTTATCGCTGCCTTTAGTTAGGAGTCACTGCCTTCCCTCCCCCCTTGTGATGATTGATGGATCAATACTTATACTTTGTGGAGAGTCGCTTCCTTCCCAAGAATCACTGTTTCTTATGCTTCTTTCACATCTTGTTTTGCCTTATTTGTCTTCATCGTTATTTAGACTAAATCATATCATGGCCACATTTTAATCAACGGTACCCTAATTTAATTTTCTTATCTCTTTTAAATAGCCAGTGCTTCCTATAGGGATCGGCCACGGCTTGCCTGATTACTTGAGGATATTGACCCTCAAAATGATTATTTTTATCATTTTATTATTACTTTATGATATGTAATCACTTAATAATATTTATAATTACTTATAATATTTAATTTGCATTTATTCTTATATAACGTAATAATATATATATATATTTTGACAATTATATTATTATATAATATTTATATAATATAATTATATATATTATACTGATATTTAAATTATTAATATTAGTATTTATACTTATATTCTTATTTATAAATAATATAAATACAATCACAAGTCATACAAATACAAGTCGTAGAGTATACACTCAAATACAAATACAAGATAGAGTATACACTCAAATACTAATACAACCATAGAGTATACAAATATAATCATAGAGTATACATTCAAAATACAAATATAATCATAAAGTATGCACTCAAATACAAAGTCATAGAGTATACACTCGGATACAAGTACAAGGTCATAGAGCATACAATTGCAAAGTCATAGAGCATACACTTCAATACAATTGCAAAGTCATAGAGCATACACTTGAATACATAGTCAAATCAAAGTACACTTGAATACAAGTACCCTCGAAAGAAGTATACTGTCAGATAATTGGGAAGGGGATTCAGTGCATCGCATACTACACTGTGGACCTGTCCACCATCCCAATTGGGGTCATCAAGTATACACAAACTTATACACTTAATACATGTTACACAATGTATACGAAGCATGAAGTATGTAATACACGAAACACACAGTCCATAAATTAATAATATACAACATCCACTTCTTAACATCATTAACACATACCTTTAAATATCCCTATTATTTTACCTTCATCTCCAAGTTCCAAAGCCAACTACCTGCATATCCACGGTGAGAATGGAGGGGCACTACACCTGACATACATGACAACATTTAATATGTTCAGTAGTATCCTTAAAAATGGTGGGCCAGTAGTATCCTACCCTAAGGATAGCGTGAGTTGTGGCCAAGGGTGACCCATGTGTTGTTCCAAACTTATCATGTAGCTCTGATAACACTCTATCTACTTCTAGCCTCTCTAGGCATCTTAGGTATATCCCTTCATAATTTTTCTTGAAAAGGACTCCCCCTTTCATCATATACTTCTGTGACCTTATTTTTAGGGCTCTCCTTTGTGAGGCTTGTAGTCTTGGAGGACATCTTCCAGTAATTAGGATGTGCCTGATGTCTGAGTACCACTCTCCATTGTCCTTTGCATTAATTACATACTGTTGACTCATGATAATGGGGTCAATCTTTGATATCATTTAGCTTAAAGCCTGTCCTCTCACTAGCTTCATGGGTGTAATGTCCATGTCATATTATTGTAGCACAATGATCCATTTAGCCCTTTTTTCACCTGGCTTGCTCTGCATTAATAGCATCTTCACTGTTGCATCAAGCACCACAGTAATCACTTTACTTCTCAGAATATAGTGCCTGAACTTCTTTACTGCTTTGACCAAAGCAAGTGCTTGCCTTTCAACATCCATGTATCTTAGTTCAACATCTTTGAAAGGGTAGCTCATGAAGGCTATGGGCTTCTCTTCCTTTTCTTCATTTCTCCGTGTCAGCACTGTTGCAGAGGTATGCTCTAAAGAAAATGAATAAATATAGAAGTCCCTTGTGTAGTCTGGACTGATCAGAACTGGAGCATCAAATATAGCTTTTTTTATGTCTTCAAAAGATGCTCTAGCCTCTGGTGTCCACTCAATTTTAACATCCTTCTTGAGCATGGCATTTAAAGGTCTGACTATTTCTGCAAAGCCAGTGATAAACTTCCTAACAAAATTAATCTTACCAAAGTAAGATTTGAGCTCTTTTTTGCTTCTTAGAAGCTGTATTTTCATGATGGATTCCACTCTGTCAGGATCAATGATAATCCCATTTTTAGTTATCAGGTGGCCTAGTAATTTTCTTGTTGTTACCCCAAATATGCATTTCTTGGGGTTCAGGGATATCCCATATTGCTCACATTTTTTAAGCACATTTTTGAGATCTTCTACATGGTTTCCTCTATCTTTAGAGAACACTGTTAAGTCATCCATGTATATGACTATGTATTTTCCTATTAAGCCTCTAAAGGCTATGTTCATTGCTCGCTGGAATGTTTCTCCCATGTTGATTAACCCAAACGGCATCCACCTGTAAGCGAATATCCCCCACTTTATGGTGAAGGCAGTTTTCAATCTGTCAATTTTATCCACCATTGCCTGGTTATAGCCTGAGAAACCATCCAGAAATGACATCATTTTGGCACCGTTCACAATTTGCAGGACCTCATCTAGGGAAGGTAAAGGATAATTATCCTTCTCATATGCTCTATTCAAGTTTTTGAAGTCCACACATAGCCTGATGTCTCCATTTTTCTTCCTCACTGGGACTAGGTTTTCTACCCAAGTGGAGTACCTCACAGGAAATATGATCCTGGCATTTAACAGTTTCTTAACCTCCTCAAAAATAATGGGTTCCAGCAAAGCATTAACAGGCCTTTGCTTCTGTCTGAAAGGCTTGGCATCTGGCTTGAGGGGTATGGTGTGAGTGATGACTGATGTGTCATACATTTTTAGCTCATCATAAGTCCAGGCAATGACATGGATGTAATCTTTGAGATCCTAGGTGATTCCTTCTAACTCTTCTTCTGTGCAAACTTTTCCTATCAAGGCATTCTTCTTTTCATCATTCTGTCCAATGTTAACATGTGAATATTGTCCTCCATTAGCTTTTGGAAGATCTTTCTATTTCAACATGTTGTCCAGATCAAATGCTCTTTCTAGCTCAATCATTCCCTTAGGAATTTTATTGCTGGGCAACTCTAATATTTCTTCTTCTTCCCATACATGATCTTCTACTTTGTTCTCATCTATGATCTGAGCATCAAATATATCTCTGTTGGAGATGAAATCTAGGATATGCTGATCATCATCAAACACTTAGAGGTTGGTCTCATTGTTAGGCACAGAAGGTACTAATACCAGCTCTACTAAAAATCTTTTTAGACCAGAAATAGACAGTGGCTCCAATGTACTGGCAGCCTGGGCTAAAGCATCTGCCCTATGGTTCTATTCTCTAGGTATGTGGGTGATATTGAATGCATCAAAAGATTCTATCAGGTCCCACACCCTGTGTCTATAATTGGACAATTTTTTATAATTACAGGAGTAAATTCCTCTCTCCTATCTCACGACTAATTCTGAGTCCCCATAGACATGCATAATTTTTACTTTCTTATTGAGGGAAAACAGTATCCCATGAATCAAAGCTTCATACTCTATTACATTGTTGGTGCAGGAGAACTATAGTCTGTATGCTGCCAAGTAGGATTTCCCTGATGGATCAACAAGATCTATCCCTACTCCAGCTCCTTGTTTTGATTTGGATCCATCAAATCTAAGGATCCATGGCTTATCTTCAGCCAAAGGCTTACCTGAGCCTTCCTTTTTCTTTGCAGCTCTGGCAGTTGCACCACTTGATATCCACTTTAGTTTTGATATCTCAGCTTTCTCAGACTTCACCTTTCCTTTCTTTTGTGAAGCTAAGGCTTCTTCTTTCTTTCCTTCACCAGAAGGCTGTTCTTCTAGACTAGGCAATGTTTATCTTTTTAGAAGATGCAGACACAAAGAGAAAGCAATTTCTGAGTGAGGTGCTTCATGTAACCTACACCAGCTTTTAATCAAGGCATCCTGTGGAGACCTCTGCTGCTGTGCCATCTTCTGGATCTCTTCTTTTAGAAACTCTTCAAATTTAGATAAATTGTTGCCTCTGTCCTCATTAGATAATTCATAATCTGATTCAACTAAACAATCACTCCCTTTGGTGATTTTCTTTTTTCTTGTAACATTACTCTAGTTGCATACCAGCATCTCTTCTATCATCTAAACATGACTTTCATCCTGCTGTGTACTTTCTTTTGTTCCTGCAGGAAATAAACAGCAATCAGTGTCACTATCATTATCACTGTCTAATGAACTTACCTTTGATGATGATGATGATGATGTTGATGCATCACTGCACGCTTGTTCTAGCTCTAGCATGTCTACGCATGCTTCATAGGTCTTCTCAGAATGTGTCTCATTATGCAACCTGCACCATCCATCCATTAGAATATCATTCATAGGTATTTCTAACAACTAACATCGCTTTACCTATTTAGACAAGTGCATCTTGAAATTCTTGAAGTGATCTACCTCATTCTCATTCTCGGGGTTACAATCAGGTTCTTCAACTATTTTGTCATCTTGAGGGTCATCATGATGATGATGAACATCATACATTAGAATTTCTTCTATCTTGACAGTCCATGGCCTGATGGAATAAACTCCAAGTTCCACAACCACATACATGATCTCGCTAGTTTTGTTATATTCAGTGATCATGTACTTCATTCGAGACTCAGCATTGATTCTTATTTGGTTTGGTATCCCCTTCTAGGGTAACCACATATGACTGAAATCTATGGACATATATCCATTAAGGGTTTTAGACCAGTCTTTGCTGAGTAGCATCCCATAAGTATCAGGTATGTCAACTACCTGAATGTCAATATAATATTGGATTCTAGGATTAGATGTGAGCTACATGTGAATGGAATTTTTACTTTCTTCTTGAGGGCAAATAGTATCCCATGAATCAGAGCTTCATACTCTGTTACATTGTTGGTGCAGTAGAACTATAGTCTGTATGCTGCCAAGTAGGATTTCCCTGATGGATCAACAAGATCTATCCCTACTCCTGCTCCTTGTTTTGATTTGGATCCATCAAATCTAAGGATCCATGGCTTATCTTTAGCCAAAGGCTTACCTGAGCCTTCCTTTTTCTTTGCAGCTCTGGAAACTGCACCACTTGATATCCACTTTAGTTTTGATATCTCAGCTTTCTTAGACTTCACCTTTCCTTTCTTTTGTGAAGCTGAGGCTTCTTCTTTCTTTCCTTCACCAGAAGGCTGTTCTTCTGGACTAGGTGACGTTTATCTTTTCAGAAGATGCAAACACAAAGAGAAAGTAGTTTCTGAGTGAGGTGCTTCATGTAACCTGCACCAACTTTTAATCAAGGCATCATGTGGAGACCTCTACTACTGTGCCATCTTCTGGATCTCTTCTTTCAGAAACTCTTCAAATTTAGACAAATTGTTGCCTCTGTCCTCATCATATAATTCATAATCTTATTCAACTAAACAATCACTCCCTTTGGTGATTTTCTTTTTTCTTGTAACATTACTCTAGTTGCATACTAGCATCTCTTCTGTCATCAGAACATGACTTTCATCCTACTGTGTACTTTCTTCTGTTCCTGCAGGAAATAAACAACAATAAGTGTCACTATCATTATCACTGTCTGATGAACTTACCTCTGATGATGATGTTGATGCATCACTACATGCTTCTTCTAGCTCCAGCATGTCTACGCATACTTCACAGGTCTTCTCAGAATGTGGCTCATTATGCAACCTACACCATCCATACATTAGAATATCATTCATAGGTATTTATAATAACTGACATCGCTTTACCTATTTAGACAAGTGCATCTCAAAATTCCTGAAGTGATCTACCTCATTCTCATTCTCAGGGTTACAATCAGATTCTTCAACTATTTTGTCATCTTGAGGGTCATCATGATGATGATGAACATCATACATCAGAATTTCTTCTATCCTGACAGTCCATGGCCTGTGGAATAAACTCCAGGTTCCACATCCACATACATGATCTCGTTAGTTTTGTTATATTCAGTGATTGTGTGCTTCATTTGAGGCTCAACATCGATTCTTATTTGGTTTGGTATCCCCTTCCAGGGTAACCACATGTGACTAAAATTTGTGGACATATATCCGTTAAGGGTTTTAGACCAGTCTCTGCTGAGTAGCATCCCATAAGTATCAGGTATGTCAACTACCTGAATGTCAATATAATATTAGATTCTAGGATCAGATGTGAGCTGCATGTGAATGTGAGTTAGCTCTCCTACCACACTTACTTCTGTTTTGTCCAGTTGTGTCACCTTCTTTAAAGATTTAGTAGGATACAACCCTAAAGCATTGCATATGGACAGGGGCATCACATTGGTAGATGCTCCTGAGTCTACTAAACAGTTGTGCAGGGTTTTGCTGAACATCCTTATGGTAAGGAGGAAAGGAGGAGGCTCACTTCTATCTCTATATAAGGTCATATGGGAGGTCTCTGCAGCTTGAATAGTAGCTAGCACCTTGTGTTTAACATTAGGATCCCTAGCAGCATGATCTTTACTACCAGATTGACCTGAGGGTTGACTATCCTCTTTAGGAGTAGGATCATCTAGTGATTTCATAAATGCCTTCTTGATGGCAGGAGTTTTAAGCAATTCAGACAAAGATAGGCTGATTTTAATCTTTTTCATCTCATCAGCGAGATAAGTGACCAACTTGTCAGACTCATGAGGCAGACTCACAATTTTTGGCACATTATTCTGGGGTGTTAAATATTGAGCATTAACCTTGGGAAAACCAAGGTTATTACTTGCCTTGGGATCAGGAGGTGTATTGAAATTGTTCGGAGGCAAGGAAGAGGTCAATGGACCAATAGGCCTGTTGGAATTACTTCTTAGATTGTAGTTATGCTTACCCTGATATTGCTATTGGTAGGCATGTACCTCCTCATGTTCATTTGAAGGCTCATTTTCATCCTCAAAGGGGAAAACATAATTTGATTCAAAAGCCATGGTTGATTCCTCACATGCCAGGGTGTAATCTTGGTGAGCAGGCATTGTTTGCTGACAAGAATCATGAGTGTAACTCTCTAGCACTAAGGCAGAATCATATCCGCAAGGAACAATTTCATTTCCCTCTATTTGAGGTTGATTTCCTGAAGTATTGGACACTTCAGTCTAAAAAATGCTAGTAGCAATTCTAAATTGAGGACAGTCTAACTCCGCATGTGCATTGGTGTTATGAATTATGCACCAGTTAGTGAGGGCTGCCTCTGCAAGGTTGACTCTGGTAGTCTGTTTGGGTTCACTAGGAGGCAAATTGTCTAGGGGTGATCACAAGGAACCATTGTTTGGCCTAGTGTTCCACACTCTAGGCTATCTGGGAGGATTCTTATTGCCATTGTTATTGTAATTATTATTGTTGTGCCCCCTATCAAGATAATTTGGTCTGTCATTGTTATAGCCTATGTTTTGATTAGGCTGAGAGTAGAAGTTTTGACTCCTCAAGTGAGTAATCTCAGTTGTAAGTTTCCTTAACTAAGCTGATATTTCTTTGATCTCTTCTTTCTCTTCCTGAACCTTAGCCACTACATTTTCTGTCAAGGGTTTGAAAAAGGAAGATCCATTGTTCTGGTCTACAACCTGAGGTGCCTGTATTTGTCCTAGATACTGCATCATTTGGCCATTTCCATTTGGAGGTGGCATAATACTCAATGGAGGTATTTGTAAAGGTGTAGGCATGACAGCTGGAGGCATCATGGCTCCATTAGGCTGTGGTTGGCTAGGATATCCTGGATAACCAGGAAGTGTGGGAAATGCTATGTTTGGTGTAGGAGCAGGAACTAGCTGCTGATTGACTTTGATAACTTCTTGGAAAGCTCCTGTTAAAGTTGTGATTTTAGGATGTGCTCTTCTAATGAACATTGAAGTTAAAGGATCCAGGGTTGAATAATAAATGCTCCTAGTAGCTTCATCTACTACAACATATGGGGTGACTAACTTAGATATCATTTTCTGGAACCTAGCGTTGAAATTAGAAATAGGTTCTCCTTCAAACTATTTAATTGTGGCAAATAGGTGATAGTTCATTGAAGGATCTAATGGTATTTTGAACCTATCAGTGAAATCTTTCTCCAGGACAACCCATGATCTGACTAAACCCTAACCAAGGCTAATATACCAATTATAGGCTTCTTCCCCTAAGGAAAAAGGAAATAATCTACATACAACGTCCTGATGATCTATTCTGGCTCTACAACAAGCCTCTTTGAAAGTTCTGATATGATCATCCGCATCTTGATATGGATGATATTTTGGACAAAGTTTGTCAAGATTCTTTGGCAACAGATGATATGCATTAAAAGCTAAAGGCGATTCTGCTACAAAGAACGACATTGCAACCGGAGGAGGTTGAGCCTGAGGTATGACTAGCTAAGGTTGAACCTGAGGTGTAACAGGTGATCCAATAGGTGATTGTAAACCAATAGGAGTTACAAGAGGATGCTCTGGTGATGCTCTTGAAGCACTAGAACCAAGAGTATGATGGATATCTATAGTCCTAGGTCTAAATCCTCTAACAGGTAATTCTTCAAAGATTCCACTAGACCTAGACCTGGTATTTGGCCTATGAGCCAGGATTTCTCAATTTTAAGGAAAATTGGCTGGCTGACTATAAAGATCGGTTGGAATTCACCAGAAAAGACTCTATTTATAGTCAGAAAGTGTGACTAACTGGATATTTACTAAATATTTGCACGAACAATGCAAATATGAGGTGATATTGAGGTTAGTGACACTTACAACCGGATATCAGGTTTCTAAGGTAGATTACCTCAAAGCTTTGATAAATTTACCTGAAATAGGCTTGGTCTTTGCAAATTCACGATGATTTACTATAAAGATTGCAATAATTATGGTCAATCTTGAAAACTTCACAAATGATTAGCATGTACAAGCTTAAAACAGTGAATCCTTGCATATTGATCGAAATCGGGAGGTATTTCAGTGTTACCTCACTATCTGCATCATCAAATCTGACTTACTGATGATGAGTTTCTAGCTTCAGGCCCTCCTTCTAGCACCAATTTATGTTGTGTTGGAGTGAGGAGCCTACATGAAATGAATGATGATTGAAGCAATGGTGTCTTTTCCAGTTCGGCCCTCCTTCTAGCACCAATTTATGTTGATCGTGATGTTAGTCATAAACAAACATAGAATAAAAGTTACACATCAACCTTTACTCATCTTGAAAGATACAATGAGTTCAAAGAATTCATGATCCCAAGTCTCCGTGGATTAGTTCTTAATCAACTGACGTTACTCAGTGGTTGATGTGTGTTGCTATTTTCCATTCAGAGGCCTTATGTTTGCTCATCAGTAGGATTTTGTTTCTGTAAAGATGACACATAGAAGGTTATTCTACATAGGATATTTCTTCAAATGACATGTCTATACTCAAATCTTTGCATGATATTTGTCAATTGTACATGCTTTAACTTCAAATATGCTATAAATCTTCAAGTATCTACAAGATGTCTGCATATTTCATGTATTTTGCTTCTGATTATCTATTATTTGCAATTGTGATGGTGAATTGTTCTAAAATTAAAAGAAATAGAAAAGAATACTTCAAATTATGATGAATCTTCAACTATTGAACCACATACACACTTGATATTGTCATGAGAAAGAAGAAATCAAACCATATTTTCACCAAGATGTTCCACAACTAGATACGGATGATGCTAACTTCAAAGGATGATGAATGAAGACAATATATGCAGATTAATGAGCACTCTAAGGGACACAACAAATCAAAGCATATATCAAGAATTTAGACACATATTACTTAGAATTTACGATGATTTGTAATCAAACTGGTCTTCTCTTTCACTAAGTATGCAAAAATATGTATGCTTACAATAACTTTGAAATAGGCCCTGATAATTCAGCAAATAAATTTCAATTAAGCTTCGAATGTTTAAAACAAGGCATCCCTGCACCTTTTATAGAATAAGGTGAGGTAGCGGCTACAAATGATCTACAATCAAGATTTATCAATTAAGATCTACGGTGCATATTCCTTTTGACTTAGTCAAATGTCTCTCGTGGCATAGGTTACCGGTTGGCAACCATCTAGGTGACTTATTTTCCTCTAAGTACCTGATGCAGATGTCTCCTTTGTAGCGCATCTTCATCTACCCCTTAGGCTCTTCCTCTTCACCATGATCATCATTTTCCGTGCCTTCATCACCATGATGAATATTTTCCTGTATATGGACCCTTAATGTTGTCCTTATATTTTCATATGCTTCTACTATCTTATCAACTTCTCTGCCATCCTAAGTTTTAGCTTTGGCAATGGCATGCTTGTGGGCCTGATATTTCTCTTTGAGGACTTCTAACTTGCCCTTCCTGCTACTCAATGTTTCATTATAGTTCTCCACTCTGACCTTGATTCTCATGACCTTGTTCATTGCTTCTTTCGTCAGGTGGGTAAGAAGGTTATCAGCCATCGGCTGGAAATTATTATGTAGAGCTTTTATGGCAAAGTCTGCATCTTGGTTTTCAATTTTACCATCTACCTTTCCTTCTAAGGCCTCCAGGACTTCTGCCTCATAAGACAGCATGGCATGTAGCTTCACACTGATATCTCTCAATTTATTGCTGCACTTCTTCAGTACATCACATTCAAACCTGATGTCCTTATAATAAATATCCATCAGTATGGCAGTGTTATTATTCAGCACCTAATGAGTTATCAGGATCTGAGGGTTAATCCTCTTTATTTCACTCAAAGCACTTAAGGCTTTCTCCAACTGGAATGATCTCCTTCCGGCCTCAGTCTGTAATTTATTAACTTTCTTCCTGGAGATACTCAAAGAATTCCACCTCTACAAAGAGGCGCCACTACTTCTTCAGCTCTGTTTAGTGCTGATGACATCCATTTTCTCATTATCACTTACTCATGCTTCATGAGGTCCAATTTATTAACCTCTTCTTGAGAAATTGCAGTCAATGGGACTACCTGATCTGATGGTGTATGATTAGGGTTAATTAACCCTTTTATGTAGGAATGCAGCTGGGCAATGTGCTCCTTATGCTGCTTATTCTTTTCCTTTTCTCTCTTCACCCTTTGGGTTAAAGAATCAATTATATTTTTCCCTTCCTGACCTTCTTGGTCCTCATTGGCAAACCCTAAATCAACTGTGGTGATCTGGAATTCTTCCAGGGTGATCTTGCCTTTCTCTTTCTCAATTGTGGGAAGTACTACCTGGGCGGTCCTTCTGCCCATAGCAGGATCTCTTATGATGGCCGAGGTTAATCTGGCCTTCCTCTTTGACTTCATGATGGTTTCTGAAAATAATGTCGAAACATCAAACTCTTGAATCTCATAACTTGATTTTGTACCTATTTATTTCTCAAGCCATTGAGGTACTTGGTCTCCAGATCCATGGTGTCTGTCATCATCATCATGTCCACCCTGATCTCCTGTATATGTCTCTATTCTCGATGGAGAGGGTGACTTCCTCATTTCTTCCTCATGATGAACTTTATAAGGGTGATCTTGTTCTACTTCCTCCTCCTGAGGAGTCTCTTCTTGTGGTGGAGAATCTTGTGGTGCATCCACCTGATGATCCTGTAGTTGATCTTCTTTTGTTTCATCCACCTTGGTAATTTCCTCATCTTGAGGTGTATTTACATCTGTGGATATCATTGTATCTGACTTAGGTGCATTTACCTGATCTTGGATCACTTTATGATCTGCACCTGTTTTATCTACCTCCTAGATCTTTAGGTCATCATGACTTGATATAGCTTTATCACCTGAGGTTTCTTGAGTCCAGGGGGCATCTTCACTTGATGTGGCCTTCTCATTCCTACCCTTTTCTTGGACTTCAGCTATTTTGGGCTCATCAGATATATCTTGTTGTTGTTGGCCCATATCTAGAATGTAACTCTCCACTACTTTCTATTTAACTTCTTGAACATTTTTTGTTCTCTCAGTTGCACCTGCTTGATGTTCAGGACTTGCATCCTTTTTGTGTGTTTGGTCTATCACTGCAGGGCTAGTTACCTGATCAACTAATTTATCAAGCCTGATTTGTTGGGCTGCCCTCTCTAGACTATCTTCTTTCTCTTGCTCCATTTGCTTCAACTCTTCTAATATCACCCTCTGTGAGGATGGAGTTCCTTGTGGAGTCATGCGAGTATTTGAAGCGAGGGTCTCCATTTACTAAGAAGCTACATTTTCTACCACCTCATCATCTAATAGGTCCACAGTCTCTTCCAATGAGAAAGGACCACCTTGGCTTGCTTTAGTGGCTTCTTTTGCTTGCTCTTCACTCTTCTCAGTCTTAAACTAAATTATGGTAGGAAGTGGCACCTCATGTTGCAATTCTTTTCTGAATACTTCACTACCAGCTCCCATTAATATTATAGGGTCATATCTTATTTCACCCCTCATATGTGTTCTTTGTTTCTTAGGGGTTGATGTTACTAGAGATACTGCTTTCCTCTTCCTGGTGACCACCATGGGGTCATCTTCTGCAGGCTCCTCTTCAATAAGAATATCTTTCTCTCCATACTGTTGTGAAGTTTGGCCTTGAGCTTGTATTTCTATAGTATCCACAGTCGGCCTCAAGATCCTTTTGGTCTTTTGTTTATCCTCTAGAGGTGGAGCAGATGAGGCTGATGCCTGTCCTGATGTAGATGCATCCTCAGCTGGTATATCAATTCTCTCAACTATTACCCCCTTAGGACTATCATCTATTTTCTTCTTTCCTCTAGGGGGTCCTTTTCATTGTTTCTGGGGTGGCAACCTTTCTCCATTAGATTTTCTCTTCTCTCCAAGAAAGTCATCATATTCCTCATCAGGAATCTCCTACCTTTTCCTCTTGTTATCTACTGTGATGGCCGTCCCCTTCTTCTTTAGTATATTTATTTGTTTATCCACCCATGCTTGGGTCAACTGCAGCACCCCACCTATAAACCTATCCAATGAAATGTCTTCAAGCTGCGTCAGGTCAGGGGCTGAAATAGTGTCATTATACACCTTCTTCTCTTCATATTCATTTGACAATAACCTACCATCATCTTTCTTCAATTGTGTAGGCACTGGAATGCAACAAATGTCTTTATCTGATTGAGGGTGAGCCTTTGATATTTTCTTCTTCTTACTTTAGCTTCATCCTCACAGTCAGTCCATAAATCCTCCAAGTGCTTCTGATGGATGGGCTTCCCTATGATCTTTTGGATTCTTCCATAGGGGTCATATGATCTGGCCAATGGAAATGGCTGTAAATTCATCAGGTTTAGACCCGCTATGACCTTCTTTATGCTTTCTGAATCAGGGCATATGTACCACCCTATAGTTACTGGAAACAATACTGGAGGTATCTTATTGTTTGGTTTATATGCATCCAGTATTGTTGATATTTGTCTTAGAAACTCCATCAGGATTACTCCATCAGTAGGGTACCTGGGTAACATTAAGGGTTGTCCCTCAAAACCTTCTACTCTAATGTAGGAAAATGTGGCAAACTAGATGAACAAGGTGCCATGTCTATATATAACTTCCTGAGCTTCCATGCTCAGTCTTTTGGTTCTATCTTCCTCCATTGTTCAGACCAGATGCATAGAAAATGCATCATTCACTAATTTATAATTAGGGAGGTAGTGTGCTTTTTGCAACTGAGGATAATGGTCCCATATATGGGTATCATTCAAACTACCACCAATCTTTCCAACTGTAGTGAGTGCATCAAATGTACCCTTATAAGCACATGAATACACAATATATGAAGTCATATAAAATGAATAGTCCAGGCCCCCTAGGTGCATCATCTGTTCATCTAGAGCATCACTGATGATCTTAGCCCATAATGGATTGTTATCTATATAGATGCACGTCATGATGATTCCGTACATCCAATCCTTGAAACTTCTAGCAGTAGGCTGGCCTCTCATCCTATTGAGCAGGGCAATCATATACTGATACTCATCATCAAAATTAAACTTGTACAGGTGCACTAGTAATTTGGCAAAGGTAGTGTAAGGGTTGTTCTTTGCTCTCCATTGGTACATCCTCTTTCTTGCAGTCTTTTTGTTATTTGTATACTCAATCTCCAGTTTCTTCAGATCCATACTAACTATCTTTTTCCCAACTGGAAGGTTGAAAGTAGATGTAATCCCTTTTATTGATAGATCTTCATATACCCTTCCATGTTTTTCTACTCGCCTCGTCTTAGGGTTGTAATTTCTAGCACACTCAACTATTAATTCTAGAGTTTCCATGGAATAAGGAAATCCAGCTGCATACCACATTCCTGATACAAAAATGGCATCCAGTAGGGAACTTTCTTTATCTTTGCCCATCTTGGCTGACCATGCTGCCAAATCTATGTTTCCCTAGTGGGTATCTCCGATGACACCATATTTGAACTGTACTCCCTCAAGTTGGGCAAACATAGGCTTAAGAAATTCTACATCAGACTTGTTCTTCCTGATGTCTGCCATAGATTCCTGCAATAAACACGATTGTTCTTACAACAATATCTATATGCATGCATATACAGTATTATATGTTCACAACATCATGCATATTATACTTATTAATCTTTATTTCATCATGATATGCACAATTACAAAGCTAAACCATAAAAGAACTTACTACCCAGATATGCAGAAAATGACAATAGGAGGGTTTTTAATTACTTACCTAATAACACTTATCTCCTGGATTAAGCAGATGATTACTGAAAAGAGGCTCAAATACCAGTGATAATCATGTGCTCCGTTTTGCTGTAAGTTGTTTGCATTTGGAGGTAGGTCGTCTGAGGGTTTGAATGTTCTCCGCTCTGTAAAATCTCATTTCTTTGCAAGGTAAATGTCAAATGACCCTGTAAATTCACTTTTAATCTCATTCTTAGGGTAAATTAGGGCAAATCTAGGTTTGATTGATTAAAACCATTGATCTTCTACCATGGATCTATGGATGCTGCCAGGTGTTTGCATCGTGTTCGCGATCGGCTGGAATCCACCTATTGCATTTATGTGCATAAAATGTCATGGGGCAAGATGAGGTGGGTGATCTTTGGAAGATCAAGTGATATTTAGAATATCGGGTGATATTGGGAATATGACCCCCCATGCGTAATATGACCCTCCGCCTTTAAGCAGGAAAACTGATGTCGAAGAGATCGGGTGACGTTTGAGATATCAGGTGATATTCAAATATTGGGTCATGTTTTAAAGATCAGGTGATATTTGAGATATGACCCCTCAAGACTAAAATGACCCCCTTTTCAAAAGATCAGGATGGCGTCACCGTCATGTTATGGAAAAAGGGGGAATCTTTAGAAATATACCTCCGCGAGGTAAAAAGGATGATGACGTCACCGTCAGGTGATTTTCTTTGTTCGTCAGGGTTAGATGACATCATCGGCATATTGGCTCTAGGGTGATATTTTGCAACAGGGTGATATTTGAAAGATTGGGTGATATTCAAAATATCGGGTGATATTTGAAATATGACCCCCGCAAAATATATGAAACTATTTGATGGGTAAATACCACTATCATGTAAAATTGACGTCTGAAGCTCCAGACCAAATGATTATTGGGTGATAGAATTGGATCGGGGTGATTTTTCATAAGATGACTAATGTTAAGAAATATGACCCCCCCGGAATATTAGGTTTGACCAGAACTTTGACTTGTCATAACTTTCGTTCCCTAAGGAATATCAGGGTGATTCAAAAGGCAAACTTGCATGAAATTTTGTACTCTTTCCAACCATGAGGTTATTAACATGAAATATTAACTTTGACTAACTGATCTCATCATAATGACTTACCCAGCTTCCTATGCAGGGTCACCTGCATGACTTACTTTTACCAGACCGCTGAAAGCAGAAACGTTGGGTCCCTATTTTGTCAAGTCAAAATGGGGCATGTTGTGTAACCACACAACACTTACATGGCTCATGTGCATACTTCATGTATTTATGCTTTGTGTACAATCATGTATACTTCGTGTATTGCATATATCTATGTGTGTGCTTCAGGTCTAATGTTTCTTTACAAGTTTATGCATTTAAGATTATGTAAGACATTATAGAATGCTCCTGGGATTAAGAATCATTAACAAATTAATTTATGTAATAACTATAACTAGTGAAGTGAATAGTGACTTCGTTGAACTTGAGATCAATTTAAGATCCTGATGATTTTAGAAGCATCCTAGTCTTGATTACTTGAGGACAAGAAATCTTGGGCGGGGTGGACTATCATGTCCCGATATTAAGACATTGTTTAAATTAAAGATTTAAACACTATAATAAGACAAAGAAGTCACTTTGATAAACATATATGATATTATTAATATAATATATTTATTTTATTCCATATAAATAAAATATAATATTATCAATTTTTATATTATAATAATATATTATTAAAATATAATATATATTATATAAATATAATATATGAAATATAAATATTAATTATTATTATATATAATTATTCAAATATAATATTATATAAATAAATATAAATATAAGTATAATTATTAATATAAATATAAATACTAAAATAGATATTATTATAATTATAAATATAATAACTTAAAACATATATTATAAATTAGATGTATTAAATAATATATAATATATATTAAATACTATAATAAATATGCTTTAAGTGGCAGCGGTAAATACAAAAGAAGGCTGAGTGAAATATAAAAAGGTCTTGGGTAGCAATCCATACAAAAAGCATTTCATTAAAGATACGGTCATGAAACAAGCAGCCTATAATATGAAATTTTAGTATGTGTAGAGACAATTTGTAAATGGTGCGATAAGCTCTATCAATCGTCTTTTACTAACCAAAGAAAATTACAAGGCAATGAATACAAGAATTAGCATTCTAATTGAGGTACAATTGTCATTAACACTAAGCAACGAATAGTATAAACTAAAGGGTCAGTAGTCACCATATGAAGTGATGACTATTGATAAAAAAAGGCACCAATCAGGATATAAAAGCATTTCGGTGGGAAATCAAGAAAGGGGGATAATATGAATAATCTAAATTTCAGCATCTAATACACAGATCAAATATAAAGGAAGGAAGTTGTCTTTAGCAGATTTATAAATAAAAAGAAATTAAAGGAAATAAAAGTGGGCAGAAATAAGAAGATTAGCAGTCTTCTATAGCAAGGGTTAAGCATTCAAAATAAGGTAAGTATTAATAATTATCCAATATTATTAATTATCCAGTTTATAATTATTAAGTATAAGTTGTAGATGTGTATATATATCTATATATATATATATATATGTATTTATTTACATATACATATGTATGTATGCATAATCTGGAATAAATCTATATATATGTTAATCACACTATTAATTACACAAGTATATGAATCCATGTGAATAATTAAAGTTATAATGAAATATCTTCTTTATTCTTAATTGAACTAGTAGTCATATTTAGACTTAGGATCTAACAATGATGAACGATTGTACAAACAAGGGTACCGATGATGATATTTCAATTTGCAAGTTGTATGTCTTAATTCATGCATCATTATGATAATAAGTACAAGAGAATATTGAAATAAAGATCATATCGTCGTAGCCCTTATTATTTCATCCAATGAGGAACCATAGGTATTGTAGGGAAAGGTGGAGTAAATCCACTTCCTATACGTAGATCCCAAGGGCTAGGGACTAAGTTCCTGATGCTGGGTCCAGAGATTTTGTATTGATCCCAATGGCTGTGACATATCTCCCAAGCTGGATCTGAGACTCCGTGCGTAGACCCCAAGGGCTAGGAACTAAGTTTCTCAAGCTGGGTCCAGGAATGGTCCACGAGCCCTAGCATGTAAGATCCTAATTCCTTGATGAATAATAAGAGGGGAGAGTATGAATCTAAACTATGTTTAATATTCATCCTAGTGTACTTATGGAGTGTATTATATAATAGTTATGAATGACAAGAAGGAAATGAATAATCCTTGATACAAATGAAATACTTATATTATCTTTGATCTTATCACTGAAGTTTATTGATCTCTAACGTTACTAATGTCTCCTTGAGAATCATTTTGAATGCAGATTCAGGTTTAAGTGTTTCCACTAGAAAGGGGACATTACATTGGCTTCTTTCTATCTCTAGGAGTATATATCTTTGAAATAATGCTAGAAAGGTCCAATGATGTGGGCTTCACTACTAGTTTCCTTTTTTGAATGTTCATATTTAGCCACACTAGAACCAAAGAAGAGGAATCCATTACCTATTGCTATTGTCGTAGAGGAAAAAGATTTTGTTTCTTTTGTTGACCATGGGATGATTATTTCACCGATTCATCACTATTTATTTGGTGTGAAACATCATCTTTCTTAGAAGTACTAGCTTCACCTACCTATTAGTGATCTTGGGACTATTTTCTTGTTCATTTGAAACATTTGTATTTAAATCAATTGCATTGGAAGTACCTGTGCCATTTGATTGTGCACCACTTATTATTTATAATTGTTGTTGTATGGTTGAACCTAGGTCCTTATTCACTTTCCCTTTCTCATTTGGCTTATGCTAGAGTCCAACATCCTTATTTGAATCTTGACCTTCTATTTGTTCCAATTCTTGTTTATTCATTTGAACTTCTTGGTGGGCTAAATGGGTAAAGTTACAATTTCTTGTTGCTCCCTATCCTCTTTCACTTCCTCTTCCTTAGAAACCTCTTCATCTATTTCAATTTGTACATTTTGGGCTTGGGGTTAACTTATAACTTCCTCCTCCTATGTAATAATTTCTTCAATCACCTTATCAATGTTGGATAAAGAAGGATGAGTTTGGAGAAGAATTTTGAGGAGTGACAAGATCTATATTATTCTTATTCAAGGTAGTCTTGTTTATTGTTGAAAATAATGGATGAAGTGGAAGCAATAATAAGATGGGATGAAGTGAAAGGTAAAAGAATGGTTCCAAATGACTATGAAATAGAAGAAGTGGGAATGGTGGATGGAATATTGGGAATGGAAGGAGTTATGGAAACATGGATTGTAGCTAGAATAGTAGGCATAGTCAATTGGTTTGAATTGGGATTGTTATCACTGGGAATTGCACCCATATGCAAGGCTGGAAAAGGTCTACAATTTTGTGTAACATGGGACTAATTTCAAGTTGTGGGTGCCCTGTAATGAAATTATACCTCCAGATTGTGGGCTGGTTCCCTTAAAATGTTCTATTGGAATGTATGATTTTTTGTGTTTTAGAAAAGGGGAAGAAGGTAGCTATATGGAAATGAAGCTTGTAAAATTTGGTGATGCACCTAATATGGATAAAAATATACAATCTGGTTCACAAGATAATTTAGAAATCTGATTCACACAATCCGATCTTGGCATAAATATCACAAAAGTGATTCTAAGGGAAGCTTGAAAATAGGCTTTCTATGACGGAAAAAGGATTTCTCACAACACAAAAAGATTATTTTTATTAACACAACCTAAGACCTATAATAATTATATGCTTAATGCTGCAAGCAAAAAGTGAGAAAATAATTTTAAAGGTTTAATGGTTAAACACAGTAAAATTTCATCAAATCACTTCAAACAACTAGCATTAAATGGAAAGGTAACTATTTGATTTCAAAAGAACAAAGGAAAGATTGCAAAAAGAGACAAAAATAGAACCTGTAACCTACTGATCTCTTTATAAAACTATAAAAATTGAGCTACAAAACCTTCTCTCAAATTGTATAAGAGCAAAAAGGTAAGAACCACTAAAAACAAGCTTTTTCTTTACAATATATAGGTTTTCTCTCAATAAGAGGCATGCAAAATATGAACTTGGAGCTAACTGCCTCTAAAAATAATCTCTCATGAGCAACCTCCAAAATCCTCAAAAATAGGGGCTCAAACTGCCACAAATTGAGCAAAAATAGCTCCAATTTGGGCCTCTCCATATGCTTGACCAAAAAGTTGGCCAAGAACCCTAAAATACTCCTAAAATTATGCAAGAACCTCCTAGGTGGTCTAGTTAACTCAACTAATCAATTTGCATGATTTTGCTTTAGCAAAATTGATTGTGAGTGAATAATAAAGTAATAAAAATAATTACTTTATTATTGGTTACAATTTGTTCTAATTTGACTTTACAATTTGTGAAAAATAATAAAGTAATTTGGAAAATATTACTTTATTATTTATTTACAATTAAATGTATTTGTAAAATCATGAATGAACAACTAACTCCTTATCACTCCAAATACATATGCCTAATTTGTATGATTTTAGCAAAAAATAGGATTTAGAGATAAATACAATCCTTATAACTCCTTGTGAGAGAAAAATACCCTCTTGCATGTAAAAATGCCTTTAGGGAAAAGTAATACCCTTATTACTCCAATTACATATGTAAAGACTCCTCACTGCCATATATATTCATTATGCAAACCAAAACCCAAGTCTTCATATTACCTTGCCATATATATTATTATGCCAAATAATGCACCTATCCACCTTGCATCTCCTTCATGCTAAATATATACTCTATTCTCAATGCACATATTCAAAAAGAAATCTCCTCTTTAACACCTTCTCTGCCAACTTGAACTCAAACTCCCTCCTGTCTTCATGCACTTCTTGCTTTGAATTTTTGATGATGATTATATAAGGTATAAAATCATATTTTTTGGCCCTATTTGGTCATCCTGTATAATACATGTGATACAAGGAAAATTTTTCTTTGTCCCAAAACACATGATGACAAAGAACAAATTTAGACCTTGTAATGTTTGGCCATGCAATGTTTGTTTTGGCCACATGATATTCGACCTCTAAGGAAGGAAAGCTTGTTTGGAAATCATAAGGCATAAGCCTTATCCTTATTGCTACCGACCACCATTTGATATGCAAGCATCTCCACTGTTGGCCACTCCTTATTATCATTGCTAGGAAAGTATTATTTGGAATTGTTGACCCTGGTTGACATTTGGATTTAGTAATAATATTTTTTGATGAAGTCAAAAAAGAGGATGGCAAAGAAGCCTTGAACAAAATAAGGAAGAACCCTAAACTTGTTATTCATTTTCACACTTTCTCTTTGTTAGTCACCGCTCTGCAACTCCATTGCGCTCTAGGGTTTGATCTCTCTCAGCTTTGATTCCTCTATGTCAAACTCCATGGTTTTTCTTGCATTTCCTGAGTGAGATGAGGTGGTAAGCATTGTATCCTTCATCTTTAACTAGTATTTCTTTCTTTCTATGAAGCTTCCTTCATGGCCGCAGCCATTTCAGCTCTTTATGTTGCTTCTGTAGCATTTCTTGATATATTATTGCTTTCTGTGTGTTATTGCTCTCCGTATGTTGAATAAAACGTGAGGAAATATGCAAGAAATGATAAAGACCTATCAACAGGAGGCTGCGGCCACTTCTTACCCTTTGCATTCAAAGGTAGCTCTTTTATACTATCAATATCATTCTTTCATTGTATATAAGGGAGACAAGAGTCTCGACCTTTCTTTTATATGGGTATTTTGAATGCTTTTCTTCTCTATATGGCCGTGGCCATTTCTTCCTGTAGTCTATCTTTAACTTCTTGGCATAAAAAATGAAGGTTTCTCGACATACAAAAAAGAGGGTTTCTCTTGAAATGCATACAAATGCATTCTCCATGCACGACCACTTGTAAACACATGCTATGAGACTTCCTTTGACTTCTTTCTATAAAAAGATGAAGGGTTTAAAAATGCAACAAGGGTTTGATCAAAATTGCATACATTGTCATTTTGTAGCACAGCCATGATAGAAGTGGTTGTATCTCCATTCCTTTCTGCTAACATCAAAGGATATGTTAGGGTTTTTATGAAAACTTCACATGGGTATCATAGAAAATAAAACTATCTGTCACGACCATGCCTGTAACACACTATAGCATCATTCTTTCCTTGAAAATGTAGAAAAATGGTAGGGTTTCTCAAAAAATCATATGGGTATTTCTTATTCTCCTCTTCATGCTACGACCAAGCTATAAGATTTCTCTATAACTCTTCTCCCTTCGCTTGGGCTCATGAAATGAAACTTAAGGGTTTGATGAAAATAAGGGTTTCTTGAAAAATGAGGGCAAAACTCCTCCTTCTATTCACGGCTATGGCAGAAACTTTACTGTGTTGATTCATTGATTGTATGCAAGAAAGTTGTTAGGGTCCCAAACCCTCCTGTAGAAATTTGTTTTTTATGTGAATTCTGCAACTTGTTCTCTTATCTCTGAACACTTATTAGTGATGATAAATCTCTTTTTTGTAACTCTAAGCAACATATGTGTTTATTTTTGTAGAAGAAAATGTATAAGTCTTGGTGGCATCTCTTTCTTTGTAGCAACTTTTCCAAAAAGATTTGCAGTTTGTATTATTCATTTCTGTCTTCTATAGCATGTTCATTATGTATTTCATCTTCTCTTGAACATGGCATATACCTATACATTTTGAGACTGTAAGGCTGTAGCATTATCTTATCTTGACATGCCTTCCTCTTTAATTGTATTAGTTAGATGGTCTATTCCTGATGTATCATTTCAATATGTGACCTGGTGGATGCATATCATATGCTCTCCATGACAAACCTTGCATACTAATTGTTTTGACTATGAACAACATTTTATCTCCAGATTTCATTTATCCCCCTGTATTTGTATGCTATGACCTCCTGTCATCTAAATGCTATGACTATCACTTCAAAATTTCAGGTTGTCCTTCATTATCTACCTACACTAGTCAACATTGTGACATGATGTTTGTTTGTTGTTCTATGCAAGTGATCAAATGAATCTTTTGATGTACCATGTAGCTCATGTGCATAAGGTTGTTTCCTGAAAGCACTACTCTATCACTCTTTTATCATCATCAGATAGTAATGTGAACACTTATATGGTAGTGACTAAAAGATATGCATCAGTTTGGTTATGTCATTTACTCTTTTTTGAACATCATATGCATACAAATAAAGGCTCTTGTAGCCTGTTCCTTTCATCTGATATGCAATAGAAACCTGCTTTACATATGTGATCATGTCTGCACTTGATGACTGTACTTATCTCTATTCACTCTTCTGTCATTTCTTAAGTCTGGTTTTGAAAATGTGACATAAAACATGATAGAAAGATGGTATTCTGATAATGATATGAAAGAGATAAAATACCTTCTATGGCTGCAACTCTGATTTATACATTTTGCCAAATTGATTCAGGCATTTTAAGTTAATCTGATTTGCTTAAATCAGCTGTAATGAATGTCATGATGACATAGCTTTTTTGCAAGTTGATTAAATGATGTATAGTGTATCTTGGAGTGATGCATCCTATCTTTTCTGATACTCTTTTTCAAATGAAAAAGAAAACATGCTAGGCTCAAACCCTTGTGCGAGCCACATTTAATCCACATGTTTATTTGTCTTCAAATCAGCAACAATACTTGTCCTATACCCGCACAGTGAACAAACAAGTTAGCATAAAATGTATACCTCATGGCATTGATTGATCTTCTTCATGGTTTTTTTCTGATTTGTATCACATGTCTGATCTGATCCTTCATATGCAATGCATGATTTGATAAGTAGGTATATTTCTTGATAAAAACATTTGATAACTTAAAACATTTGGAGCTCTAACAGGACTATTCCCAATTTTTTGCAAGTTGAATCTGATGATAGGAACTGAGGATGAAGAATGAAGACCAATACCAACCAAACAACCCTCTTGCTTAGGCAATGATGGATGTTTATCATGTGATCCTTTCTTTTCTTTTATCAAACAGATGTATAGCTTGCATGTCTGCAATTGCTCAGTCTAGTTATTCCCATGGCTTGTGTGGGGCACATTTGAACACTTCCTTTAAACATAGCCAGTTAATTTATCTTATGCATTTGATGTATGTGTTTTTCTTTTTCAATCAATGCATAGGATAAAGTAACAGATATTGGATGTATGTTCAAAACATGACATGAAATAATAGTTCAAAACAAAATATCATCTTTATTTCTTTCAAAACTGATTAATTTATTAATCAATCTAACTTATAACTCCTAAAAGATAACATCATGCTAAAACAATTGTATTTCTTGAATGATTGATACCCTGGCAACCTCATTCTCTTGACATGATGGCTCATCAGTCTTGATTAGACTGATGGGATATCCTGTCAACTAAATCTCCTTTATGCTTTGTCAAGATATCAACTATTCAATAAATGCATAACATTAAAGTTTTCATTTATTTCTTTTGAATAACTGCACTTGGTTCAAACTAATTTTAAGTGTGAACAAAAAATTAGTATCATTTTTGGTGACCTCTCAGGGGTGTTTGCCTACTAAACAACTTAGAACTAGTAGCCTTTGCAACTCCATTGGGCATAGAGTCTTTTCTGCCTTGAACTTAGAAAAATTATGCAACTCACACTAACTGAAACACAACAGCAAAAACAAACTAAAAAACTGGAACTAAACTAATTTTCTTAAAACAAAAAATAGCAACATGTGCAAAAGCACTTCTTAGAAACCAAAACAACAACTCAAACTAAATGTGTAGAAGCACTTATTTGCAGCATAAGGCTTCCTCACTAATAGAATAACTTGAGGTGAATCCCATTAATTGGGATTGGCAACACCTCACCATCTAACTTAGCAAGTTGGAATGTATTGTGTTGCTTGCATTCTATTATTATATATGGTCCATCCCACATTGCATCAAACTTTGTATGCTGACTTGGTCTGCTCTTCAACTCATTCCACTTGAAAACTAGATCTTCTTCTTTATAAATTCTTGGTACTGTCCTTTTATCATATGTCCTCTTCATTTGGGCTTGGTGTATCTCCAATGTTTTCAAGGTCTCATTTCTAACTTCTTCAATTTTAATCAATTGTGCAAGCCTGATTTCCATTGGCTGCTTTTCAAGAAACTCTAGTTCTTTTATGCAACTAAGAGTTGGTAACTCCACTATTATTGGTAACTTGGCTTCTTTTCCATATGTATGCACATAGGGTGAATTACCTGTTGATCTTTTAGGTGTAATCCTATCATCCCATAATGCTAATTTTAACTTATCATGCCAAGATCTCTAATTTTCATCAACTATTTTCTTTATGATTTTAATCAGATTTTTGTTAGTTGATTCAGCCTATCCATTACCTTGAGGGTAATAATTTGATGAAGTATTCATAAATAGTTATTTTTGATAGACCAATCAAATGCTTTTAATCCAATAAATGCTAAAGCATTATCTAAAATAATAGAGTCAGGAGTTCTAAACCTGGACACTAGATCTTGATAAAAATTTAGGACTGATGTTTCAGTAGCATCCTTCAAAGAAACTGCTTTAAACCATTTAGTGAAATAATCAGTAGCAGTCAAAATCCACTTGTGTCCTTGGCTTGAAGGTGGATTAATAGGACCAATGAAGTGCAATCCCCACTTGCCAAATGGTTGCTCCACTTGAATTAGGTGTAAGGGCATTGCTGCCAGTCATTGTTTACCTAAAAAAATTGAACATTTTAAACATTTCTTTACCCATTCATGAGAATCCTTGAACATGTCAAGCTAATAGTAACTAGCTCTCATTATTTTCAGAGTTGTTCTAGATGCAAAATGACCTCCAGAAGGTCCATCATGAAATTCATCTAGAATCTTTTGGGTTTGATTTGGCTGTACACATCTTAGCAAAACATTATTAAAGTCTCTTTTATACATAATCCCATAAATTATAGCATAAGGAATTGCTTGCAATCTATAATATCTTTTTTTAGCTCTATCCAGGCCTTGTGGAAAATCACCAGTGTGCAGATAATGGATCATATCATGCACCCAACTTGTAGGAGGATCTAGGACAGTAGCTGTTTCATCATTTTGAAGCATTGTCTCAGGTTCTCCTTCGAGTTCCTTGCTGTATTCTTCATGATCTGCAAGCTGTTCACACAGTCCTTTGCCTCAGACCAGCTTAGTAACTTTAATTTGAATGTCATATTCCATAAATTTTATTATCCACCTTGCTCTCTTGTCTCTTAAATCTTTACTAAGCAAGAATACTTTCACTGTGGGGTGAGCAACCATTAACCAAATTCTATTATTTGACAGCATATCTTTGAACTTCTTCAAGCTTCTTATAACTGTGAGGGTAAAATGTCGAATCAATCAGATGAATTAAATAAGACCCAAACATCAACAGAATAGAGAAACAAAGAAGATTCAAATGAACAAAGCAATGAACAAACACAGCAAACCTCTTCCGTTTTGAAACTTCTGTTGTTCGCCTATCACGAATCGTCCTTTCGTAGATGAGATGAGCCCTCAGAGAGTGTAATCTTTTAAAGCTGTTTGAGGAAGTCGATGGTGAACAGCTATGGTGTGATATGCAATGAAGATGAGTTCCAATGCAACAATGGTGATCTCAAGCTTGTGGATGACAGATGGGTGCCAAAGGTGCGCTGGTGATATTTCTGCAGAGTAACGATGTCAAAAGCCTGGATGAGTAGAATGGAGGGATGAAGCTTCATTTATAGACTCGGAGGAATAGGAATCAACGGTTGAGAGAAGATATGAAGATCGACGGCTGAGGATGGTTGAGGAATGTGTAACCAGTGGAAACGTGCCAAGTGTCCTAGCTCCATCATGAAAGGTGGGATGTGACAAAACTGATTGGAGAGTTAACTCCATTGACTGGTCTGTTAACAGAATTGATTGATCAGTTAGAAGAGTGGATTGTGGAACTGACTGGATTGATTGAGGATTTGACTCAACTGACAGGTTAGTTAACAGATTTGATTGATTGGTTAACTGACCTCTGATTGGAGAAGAAATAGGCCATGTGGGTGAGGGAAAATAAGGCAATTAAATATTAAATATATTTAATTACATGTGCAACCTGATGAGGTGGACAAGGTGAGGTGTAAAGGTGATGTGGAATTTTGAATTTAGAACTTTAGGATAGAGGAATTAGGCTTAATTAAATAATTTATGATTATTTAATTGTGAAGGACTTTAGAAGAATTTTAATTAAATAAATAGAATTTATTTAATTGTGAGATAGTGAATTGATTAAATAAATTTGGAATATTTATTTAATTAATAGAAGAATGGAATAAATATTTAGAATATTTATTTAGGATGAATCGTGTCATTTTTAGGCGTATACATTTTGCCCCTCTTTGATGCAATGCAGTTTACAGCGTTGCTTCAAAGAAATTGATAGTCTGAATGATGATACATGCCCCAGTTTGCCCCTGGTACAGGTTAAATGACGATAGGATGCCCCCTCGGGAGATTGGACGGGAAAAACGGTGAAAGTGTTGGAGACGGACGATCTCACGACGAGGAAGGGGTAAGGATAAGTTGGAGGAATAGGGACGCGGTCAGGGATGCAGGAAGAAAACGGGAGGAAAAACAGACACGGGAAGTAGTCACAGTCATCACCTAGCCAGAATTAGGGTTTGGAGGCTACAAATAGGAGCTGGGTCCACAAGAATAGTCATTTGCACACTTGGTTGATCTGGATTGGAGAAAGAGAGCTCAGAGCAAACTTAGAGCAGCATGGCGGCCAGAGCAGAGGCAGGACCCCCGGTATGTGCTTTGAAAAATTTCCCCTAGGGTCGAGTTTAGGTGTCATAAATGCACATAGAAAATAGGTGAAATAGATGGGCCGAAACGCAGAACGGCGCATATGCCTCGCGAAGCTGCGCATTTGCTTTTACGCGGTGCATATGTCTATTTCGGCGGCGCATGCGTTAAAGCTGCGCTTTTGTACATTCTAGCTGCGCATGTGCAATTTGGCGGCGCTTTTGTATTTTTGCCGCGCATATGTGAAATGTAGCAGCGCATTTGATAAAGTTGCGCATATGTGACTTCCTGCGGCGCATCCGTAATTTCGCGGCGCATGCGTTAGAACGGCGCATATGTGCCCTGTAGCGGCGCATATGCATTTTTGCGGCGCATATGTTGATTATTGCGGCGCATATACCAGAAACGGCGCTTTTACCACCTGTAGTGGTGCATTTGCTCAAGAGGGCAAATTACTTAGCCAAATTGATTCGATTAGCATCTTGTTTGATGCAGGAATCGATGAGCTATCTCCGAGATTGCAGGAATCTAGTCAAGAGATGTAGTGTGCTGTTTTGATCAATTTGAAATGCTAAGTTTAGTTGATATAGTTCAATAGATATGTTGAGTATGGTATATGCAGCTTGAGACTGACGCCTTGCTTTGCGTGTTTGCAGGAGGAGATACGAGAGACTCTGCAGTCGAGGGAGACGTTCCCTATGTCGTTATTGCAGAGATACATGCTGACGGAGGCTGACAGAGTGGCGCTTGGTGCCATGGGTTTAGATTACGTTTGCTTTATGCCCGAGGTACGGGCGAACCGAGGACTATTGACAGCTACTGTGGAGAGATTCCACAGCGAGGACGGGACCTTCCACTTCCCTACTGGAGAGATGACGGTGACGCTGGAGGACGTCTACAGGATACTGCACTTGCCCGTGGTAGGCGAGTTAGTGGAGTATGACGCACAGCGGGACGCGGGACTTGCCGAGTGTCAGCGAGTATTTGACGATCTCGAGCTGGTGGGACAGGTCATCCCGTGGCAGGAGATCTATGACTGTTATGACTACTTCCCTGGGATTGTGGCTAGACTGATTGCGGGCGTTGTATGCCCGGACAGGAGATCGCACAGGTTCCCCATTGGATGGGGCAGGATCATGGAGCGGATGCTGACCGAGGGCACCTGATATGCGTGGGGACCCTGCATGCTAGCCCACCTATATCACGACATGCATCAGGTGGTGTACCACTGCAGCACGAGTTTATCAGCCGGGGTGTTACTGTTACAGTTTTGGCTGTGGGAGCACATAGCGGTGACCAGGCTGATATGCGTCTTTGCTAGGCAGCGAGGAGAGCCATACAGCTATGGCTATGCAGGAGTGATTTCCCAGCACAGGCTGGGGAAGCTAGAGTACTGGCGGCATACCTTGGATGGGGTAGATGTGGTCGTCTGGCGGCCATATCTGGACTGCGAGCCTTGGGATGATGAGGGAGATGAGCTGCCTTACTGCTTCCAGACCAGGTGGTTGATAGGCCGGACACGGCACATACTGGAGAGGCAGATGGTGGGCCGAGTGCTGAGACAGTTCGGCAGGAGACAGGGCATGCCGCAGGGACAGGCCATGTTTGCACGGACACATGCAGAGAGGGTCCGATGGGGGCCGATGGCTTCTTATGAGGAGGCCCTGGCAGAGTTCCAGCAGTTGCCTTACGTGGCATGGGACATGAGGCGAGAGATAGCAGATGCGGGGGTTACACAGGAGTATGAGGATTGGATTACCGCACATCCATTCTCGAGATATTCAGGACCTGGCATGCTGGTGCCTCGTATTGACGAGGCGGACTCAGAGGATGAGGAGGGAGAGGCTGGCCCAGGGCGAAGGGGTGCTAGAGGAGGACGAGGACGACGGGGTGGCCGAGCTGCAGAGAGGCCGAGGTAGCGGAGGAGGATAGATTGGGCTGGGCAGGCAGTGCCAGGACAGGGAGAGGCACAGCAGCAGGTACAGATGCCACCACCCCAGCAGGTACCACAGCAGCAGGAACCACAGTAGTAGGTGCCACAGCAGCATGTGCCACAGCAGCAGGGGCTAGGACAGGTAGAGGCAGCACAGGGGCCAGTGCAGGGTGAGGCACATGAGAGGACCGTAGCCAGTCTGAGGGGACAGGTGCGAGAGCTGCAAGCACAGCTGAGGAGAGTGGAGAGGAGGTGAGATACAGACGCAGCGGTGATCGCTGGTTTGACTCGTGAGCGAGACATGGCAGACGCACGGGTACGCTTGATCCGTGTAGAGAGGGACACAGCAGTGGCTGCCATGGGCACAGATGCAGCGAGTACATTTTTAGTTGGGTAGGTGCAGCAGGCACAGGCACAAGTAGGCCAGTTGCAGACGCAGTTGGCACAGGCACAGACAGACCTAGCCAGGGTGCAGTCACAGGCCCAGTATTACCGAGGCTTGTACCATGGTGCCGTGGCGTCAAGCCAGAGGGCAGGGAGTTTCAGGAGTCAGTCTGGGGTGGCTCACAGAGCAAGTCCATCCCAGTCAGGGGCATCCGTGATGGGACCTCAGCAGTCAGGAGCTAGCAGTGGTGGCCCATAGCAGCAGGGGTAGACACGTACCAGATTTTGTACATTTTGGGACATGTATCACCGTCCATTTGGGCGTATATTTGTATATGACACTTTGATTTTGAGAGAGATGGTGATATTGTACATTTGGACCTCATTTATATGATAGTATATATGATGATGCAGCTTTGTGTATCTATTGCATGTGTTTATGAGATGATGATTTTACTTCTATTGTATGATGTGATTCTATTGCATAGTTAGATGGTCTATATGATGCTATATGAGAAATACTTTGATATGCTGCTATATGATTACCATATGATCTAATGTGACAAATGAATGCAAAATGTGAGATGATGTCTATGTGATGATGCAAATGTATGTATAAGAAACATGATTTCTATGTTATGATGTAACTATATATGTGATGTCTATATGATCTAATGCAAATGTATATGTATGGAACATGATTTCTATGTTATGATGCAACTATATATGCGATGTCTAAATGATCTAATGCAAATGTATACATATGGAACATGATTTCTATGTTATGATGCAACTATATAGGTGATGCACTTAGCTATGTTGTTTAGTGGTTTTCTGTGCTTTTGAGATGTGATGTGAATGTATTGGTGACCTAATGCATTGGATGGTGGACTTGACTAATCTAATCATGTGCATGACTAGTCCTACGAGTGATATGATATGCTCCTATATGCCTTGTTTTTGTGATGTCCAAATGTACTCTATCGACACAAGAATGACATGATGGATAGAAGAATGGTTATGATAAAATTACCCAGAACTTGACGTGATATCGTTACTCTGCATAGTTGGGATAATGAGGATTGTATGGGATACGGATGCATGGATGTGTATAGGGATTTGGATGGATGCTTTGCTTTTAGATTGCTTTATTTCATCATTGGGCATTTTGTTTTTTGTTTTTTTTTTGGTATTTTTCTGAAATGTTGTAAGTGAATACAAGCATCGAGGTATAATTGAACCGAGATGACCTGAGTATCGCTTACATGGAGTGTGATTTAACAAGTCAATACAAGCATCTAGTCAAAATTGAATCTAGATGACCTGAGTACCTCTTGCGTTTCAACAAGCAAGGATTGCCCCCGTTCCTGTAAGACCTTTGATGTCCTCGATGATCTTTTGCCGATCATGTCCTTAGACAAGGCTTCACATTACTAAAGTTTAATCCACAAACAACAAACAACGAAAGTAATCATGCCCCCATTATAGCATCTCTAGCTTTTGGCATCCTTGAGTAGCATAGGAAGGTATGATAGCAAAAATCAAGACTCTGTAACTTAACCCTAGGTTCCAATCTACAAAAGCATATTTGCGTTGATATGTGTTTATTTCTTGCCTTAATTTGCATAAAATCATTTTAGAAGACCTTGGGTATTTGCTTTGCATTGGATAAGTTAAGATGCTCATTGTCGAGATGTCTGCTTGAAGTGCGGGTGTTTGCTTGCATTTGCTTACTTGATGAGAAGGTTGCACAATCCTTATTGAGAAGACGGACCCTAAGGGACTGACCTAGTGCCTCAGGGGCTCATTGCTAAATGGCCTTGCCTACGTGACGACGTAGAGGCAACGTAGTTCGGGGTAAACCCTAATGGACCTTGGATGGACTAGAAGAAAGACGACCAGAATGATGACAAGAAAGGAGATGAATGGGACCTTGGGAGAGATGGAAGCCTCGGGGGTGTATTAGAATAATGGCCTTGCCTACGTGACGACACAGAGGCAACGTAGTTCGGGGATTCAGACCATAGACACTGACGAGAGACACTACGCTAGGCTCACTTCGAGGAGACGGTATGGGACAAAACCTTGGTTGACAAGGCCATAAGGTGAGTATCAAGCCATGATAGGTAACTGTCAAGTGTTTATTGTGTGATGGATATGGGTCAAATGAGGAAAATAGAGGGAGAATGGGCTCAAGGTGATTGGATTCCCAAAGATGGAGAATGCGGTTTGTCACAAGTAACGCCTATTTACCAGGTTTTCATCACTTGCTTTTATTTGCACGAGAAGCCAGAAAGTAACATGACGCCTGATTGCCAGGTTTTCATCATGATACCTATCCAAGGCGCCTGTTTGCCAGGTTTTCACCAAAGGACGATTTTTTTGTATGCTTTCTATTTTTTTTTTCTATTTTTTTTGTATTTTCTCTTTGGAACTTTTTTTGCTTTTTTTGATTTTTTGATTTTTTGACTTTATTGTGCCCCCTTGCATTGGGGTTCTCTTAGGTATAGAACTGGCGAAGGTGCATGCTGTTGATTGGATCATCAAACAACTCACCTTCTGATGTGGCCAACTGATATGCCCCCGATCCGTAAGCCGCTACAATTACATAGGGTCCAAGCCAGTTAGGCTCGAACTTACCTTTCTTTTCTCTGTCCTGCTGATTGCGAGGGTTCTCTTTTAGGACGAGGTCCCCAACCTTGAAGCATCTTGGTCTAACCTTGTGGTTGTAGCTTCTTGACATCATCTGTTGATAGGCTTTGAGATGGTCAAAAGCTTTTTGGCGCCTTTCCTCTAGCAGTTCTAGCTCTTGTAGCCTGGAGACTCTGTACTCTTCGTCTGATATGAGACCTTTCAACGACACCCGAAGGGATGGGAGTTCGACCTCAATGGGAAGGATGGCTTCGGAACCATAGACGAGGGCGTATCTTGTAGCACCTGTGGGAGTGCGTATGCTGGTTCTATAGGCCCACAGCGCGGGATTGAGTTGGATGTGCCAATCGCGACCAGCTTCATTGATAGTCTTCTTTAGGATTTTCAGAATGGTTTTGTTCGATGCCTCAGCTTGGCCGTTACCTTGGGGGTAATATGGAGTGGAGAAGCGATGTTGGATCTTGAAACGTTCACAAAGTTCCTGGACATCCTGATTTTTGAAGGGTCTCCCGTTATCCGTTATGATGGATGAAGGGATGCCATATCGGCAGATAATGTAATTCAGAATGAAAGAGGAAATTTGCTTTCCTGTGACGGTTGATAAGGGAACGGCTTCAATCCACTTTGTAAAGTACTCAGTGGTGGTTATGATGAATTTATGGCCGTTGGAAGAGGGCGGATGAATCTTTCCCACGAGGTCAAGTCCCCACTGGCAAAAGGGCCAGGGTGTCGTTAGAGGTCTCAACTCCTGAGCAGGTGCATGAATCAGGTTCCCATGTATCTGGCACTGTTTGCACTTTTTGACGAACTGATATGAATCCATTTCCATATTGGGCCAGTAATAACCCAAACGCATGAGTTTCTTAGCTAAGGAAGGACCGCTGGAGTGTGTTCCGTAGATCCCTTCGTGTACGTCTCGCAAGGCAGTTACAGATTCTTCTTGTTCTAGACAACGGAGTAAAGTACCATCCAGACCACGTCGGTAAAGGGTATTGGCGATAATGGTGTAACGGGAGGCCTGTCGGATGAAAGTTCATTTTTGGTTGGAAGAGAGGTCCAAAGGAAGGACATTGTCTGTGAGGTAAGTGTAGGTCTTACCGTACCAAGGCGAATCAGATCCTACTAGGTGGCAAATGGAATGGGTTTCGAGGAGATCATAAGCCGGTTGTCGAATTGTTTCTACTAAGAACTCATACCGTGACTCATGTTTAGGTATCTCGAGAAGAGAGGCTATGGTCACCATTGCATCTGCTGCTTTGTTCTCGATCCTGGGTATTTGCTCAAACAAGATGGTCCCAAAATGTTCTTTGAGGTCGTCGACCATCCGTTTGTATGGGATGAGCTTCTCATCTTTGGTCTGATACTCATCATTGACCTGGTTTATGACGAGCTGAGAATCACCGTAGACACATAGTGCTTGGATTTTCCACTCAGTGGCCATCTTGAGACCAATTACCAAAGCCTCATACTCCGCTATATTGTTAGTGCATGGAAATAACAACCTGTAGGACTTTGGAATTGTGTCGCCTTGGGCAGTGATGAACAAGATACCTGCCCCCGATCCATGGTTGGTGTAAGACCCGTTGAAGTAGAGTTTCCAAGGAGATGTTGACAGAGTGAATAAAGACTCATTGGGGAACTCAAACTACATTGGTGAAGTGTCCTGTAATGGTGCCTCAGCTAGTTGGTCAGCAATGATTTGCCCCTTGATGGCTTTTCTGTCCACATACTCTATATCATATTCGCTAAGAAGCATAACCCATTTGGCTAGTCGACCTGTGAGAGCTGCTTTGCTGAGAAGATATTTTAGTGGGTCGATCTTGGCAATGAGTTTGACAGGATGTGCCAACATGTAGTGCTGGAGTTTTTGTGAGGCAAAAACCACCGCAAGGCATGAACGTTCCACCTGTGAGTACTGCAACTCGTAGCCCACTAAGGTTTGACTAATGTAGTACATGGCTCTTTCCTTGTTCTCATAGTCTTGCTGTGCTAGGAGAGCCCCAAGAGCAGTAGGTGTAGCAGATATGTAGAGAATCAAAGGTTTTCCTTAGATCGGAGGCATGAGTATAGGAGGATTCATGAGGTACTCCTTGAGCTTGTTGAATGCCTCTTCGCACTGCTCATCCCATTTAAATGGAACGTTCTTATGTAGGAGATGGCTAAAAGGGTGGCACTTGTCAGCCAGCTGTGAGATGAACCTGCGGATGGCCTGTAGCTTGCCCTGTAAGGATCTTAACTGTGTTAGAGTTTTGGGCGGAGGCATGTCCATGATTGCTTTGACCTTGGCCGGGTCTACCTCTATGCCGTTTGCTGACACGATGAAGCCTAGCAGCTTGCCTGATGTGACCCTGAACACACATTTCTTTGGGTTTAGTTTTACTTGGAATTGGTCCAGCCGTTGGAAGACTTTCTCTAATGTGTCCAGGTGTGAGTCCCTGGTGAGTGATTTTGCCAAGATGTCGTCAACATAATCTTCCATGGTCACATGCATCATGTCGTGAAATATAGTTGTCATGGCCCGCTGATATGTAGCACCTGCATTTTTCAGCCCAAATGGCATGACATTCCAGCACAAGGTACCCCATGGACAAGTGAAAGCGGTTTTGTGCTGATCCTCTGGTGCTATTTTGATCTGGTTGTACCCTGAGAATCCATCCATAAGTGACAGCATTGTATGTCCTGCCGTGAGGTCGACTATGATATCGATGTTAGGCAAGGGAAAGTCATCTTTGCGGCATGCTTTGTTTAAATCTCTAAAATCGTTGCATAGTTGAATCCTGCCATCTGGTTTAGACACCGGCACAATATTAGATATCCATTCAGGGTAATCTATGGCTCTGATGAACCCCACGTCTAACAATTTCTTGAGTTCTTCCTTGACCAGTAGGGCTATATGGGGATGCATCTTTCTCAATTTTTGCTTTACGGGCTTCACTCCTAGATCCAATGGCAAGTGATGTAGGATTAGGTTTGGGTCCAAACCTGGCATGTCAGCATATGACCAAGCAAAGCTGCCTCTCTTCTTTTTAAAGAATGGTACAAACCTAGTTTTCTTAGGCAGCGTGAGAGATTTTACAAAGTGGATAATCTGAGGCTGCTCTTCGGTTCCGATGTTTATTGGCTCTGTTGGCTCTACCACGATCTGTGACCTTTCTTGATACATATCGCTTGGGAGGGTGTCAAGCAATCCATCGTCAGGTGCCACAGTTGGGTTTTCACCTTCAGATACATCCTTTCTTTTTACTGTTTTATAATCTGACACTGCCGCATGGCAGTTTTCATCGTCAGATCCCTTTTTGATCTTTACATTTTTGTGACTAGAAGGCTTGGCACCCTCCCCGAAGTAAGCTACAGTATTGAGTTCGATAGCGAAACCGGCTTTATGATCTCCTTTTGGTAAATGATCTCTAAGTCCCATATAGTCAATGTAGGCATCATCGTTCTGGAACATATCTAATTGAGGGGTCCCTTGCAGGTCCCAGTCAATAAGCTCAGGGTGTAAGAGGGGAAGGAAGTCAGATGAAAGACCTGATTTATTGATAGTGTGGATGGAAATATTAGGAGCACAGGTGGGGGTAGTGTTCTGGGGGGTACTTTCTTCCAGGTTGTTTATCACAATGGAATCTATACTTTCCTCGAAAGTCATAACCTCAGGGAGGGGCAAATCAGACTCCAGTGGTCTGTCCCGTTGCGTTTGTCTCTCATGATATGGGCTAAGAGTTTGGATGGTGTCAATCTCCTTGTCATCATAGGAGTGCTCTGTTAGCTCATCCCACTCATACTCATTTGACTCATCTGAATCTATGTCACTATCCTCTTGGGGTGTTTGGATTGTCTCCACAAGACTGGCATTTTCCTTGGCTTTGCCCTTGCCTTTGTATCCCAAGCCAGTGGTGTTTCTAGCCGAAGAGGAGGAAGAAGGTTGTATAGGTTCGATGATCCCTTCTTTTCTGAGGCCGATAGGGCCTTGTCCTTCATATCCCATCCTATGCAAGATGGTTTCACCCCGTCCATAGAGTTCTGTAGGGAGTCTAGGTGGCTCTTGGGGTGTGTTTTCTTCTTTGGCATAAAGCCATTGCAAGAGATCTCGCTCCTCTGATTCATCGGATAAGGTCCCCCATTTTACAAAGGGGTTTGCGGGAGTTGTAGGAGGAGCAGAGGGCTTTGGAAAATGCCTGGGTTGATGCTTGGGCTGGCCAAAGGAGCGAGGAGACAAGGGCATTTTTACAAGGTTGAGGTTGTGCTCAATCTGGTATTCCCCCACGCCATTTTCTTTTATGGTGATTTTCATTGGTTTAGGCCGTGAGGAGGAGGCTTCAGTGGAATGGTCTTGTGGCGGAGTAGGGGAAATGTAAGCTCTATTGTTGGGAATGACGCAATCAGGTTTAGCTTGGAAAGAATTGCAGTGTTGGTAGGGATCAGGATCGCCGTGTATGGTGACCTGCTTTCCATCGTGTGGGAACTTTATGCATTGATGGTAGGTGGAGGGGACAGCTTTCATGGTGTGGATCCATGGTCTCCCTAGCAGAATATTGTAAGCAAGCTCTCGATCAAGGACTTGGCACACCACATCTTTAATTATCGGTCCCACTTGAATGGGTAGGACAACCATGCCCTTTGTGGTTCGTTCCTCCTCGTCATAGGCTTTGATAGTAATTTTCTGTCTTGGATCTACTGCCTGTTCAGAGAACCCCAATGCAAGGACTAGCTTCAAAGTGCAAATATTCAAACCGGCACCCCCATCAATGAGAACCCTCTTGATGTGGTGCCTGTGTACGAATGCGACAATGTGTAGAGGAGTGTTGTGGGGTTGAGACATGGAAAGGTCATCTTGTTCTGTAAATGAGATGGAAGTGGAGGATGTCAAATTACCCACCATGGTTTGAAACTTTTCTTGGGCTAGGTTAGTGGGGACAGTAGTTTCCACTAGGGCTTTCTCAAGAATCTCCTTATGAGAAGGAGATAGACGCAAGAGCTCCAATATAGAAATGTGAGCCGGAGTCTTTTGCAATTGGTCGATGACATTATATGGGCGGGAGTTAGACGGAGATGGCGACGACCTTGGAGGAGTGGTGTTGATCGTGATTCTACCACTGCAGGTAATTATACTACAACCAGTTCCGTTAGGTCCTGGTTGTTGGTTGGGGGATATGACGTTGACTTGCGGAACATGCTCAGAAATGCAGTTAATGGTGTACTCAAAGGGAACGCTTGCATAGTTAGCATTACTCGACCCACTGTTCTGGTTTGGCCTGTTGCGATTGTTGTCATTATTGTTATGGCCATTGGAGTTGTTGCCGTTGTGACTATCGTTGTTGTTGTGGCCATTGTTGCGATTATTGTGACCGCTGTTGTGATTGTTGTTATACGGCTGGTTGTGGTTTAGGAGAGGATCCCGGTAGGCCACATGAGATTCATTGGAGGTATGCTGTTGTGTCCCTCCCTGATTCTGATCCAGTATATCCTGTATGATGTTCTTAAGACGGATGCAATTATTGGTTGTGTGCCCCCTTCCTCGATGATACTCGCAATAGTCTGTGTCCTTCCAATAGGGAGGTTTGACTATAGGCTCATAGTCACTTGTTGGCGGTAGAGAAATTTCATTGTTAGCCAACAACTTCCTGAGAGCAGACTCTTGAGATTCTCCTAATGGCGTGAATTTTCTCCTTGGATTTGAATTGAACCAAGGTCTAGATTCCCGAGGGGGTGGCTTGTTGAGTGCACCGTTATTTGCTTCTTCCTTAAGAGTGAATATGGGTTGTTGTTTAGGGGCAGCCGCCTTGGCATCCACTACTCCATCGTTGACCACATTCTTGTTCTTGGTCCAAAACTTTGACTTGTCAGCTGTGTAATTGGAAGGAGGTGTGTCCTTGTAGAGCTTCGATCATAGCTTTCTCAATGAATAGCCCCATTTCAATGACTTTGGTGAATGAGGTAGGGCATTGTATCTGAATCTGATAGCTAAGATCGGGATTCAAATTGTGGACAAACATTTCCAATAGTTGTTTCTCAGGCATGTCATAAGAACACTTACTAGCTAGCTGTCTCCATCGTTGTAAGAAGGTGGCGAAAGACTCACCACCTTTTTGTTTGGTGTTGCATAGGTCTAGCATAGATACTTCGTGTTCTATGTTGTAAGAGAAGTGCGTTATGAATTTATTGACAAGTTCATCAAAAGTTTTGATTCCTGGTGGAAGACGCGAGAACCACTCCATAGCTTGACCTCCTAAAGATCTTGGGAATAGTCTCATTAAGTAGGTCTCGTTGTGAGCTACTTCTAAACATGCTGCAGTGAATTCCCGGATATGATCTCTAGGGTCCCCCTTCCCTTTGTATTTGTCAAATTTCGGGATTCCGAACTGAAAGGGGAATGGTTTCATGACCAAACTTCTATCAAAGGGGTATGGTGCTATATCTTCCAAGGAGTAGTTCTTGGAACTTGTGCCGATCTTAAGGTTGGAGATTTCTAGCTTTAGATTCTCAATTTGTTGTCTCACATCCGCCATAGGAGCATTTTGGTCAATGGGTTGTTTTCCTCTCTCATTGGCCTGGGGGACCGTGTCATTTGTGTCCCTCTCACGTTCATTGTCTGCATTTTCCCTGATGGAGCTAATGTCAAAGTCTGCGGGGAGTTTGATTCTGAGACTAGCAAGATGATGGAAGTATTTGGTGGGATCCTCAAGGAGCACTTTCTCCACTAGGTGTTGGAATTTGCTATCTTGCATGTGTGCCACTAATTCTTCACGAGAAATTTCTTCATCATCATCGCGTGGTGGGGCGATGTGATTGGATGAGTCGGCCATTTCAATTAGCTTGTTGTACTGGGATCGAGTAAGAACCATGCAAGGTGGGGTGGGATGAAGTGGACTAGGATTAGAAATTTTGGCAAGGTGCCGACTAAGACTGTAATGAATGGGGTATCTAGGACAAGACTTGGACAAAGGGTTCTCTCGCTCAATGACTTCAGGTAAGATGGTTGACACAAGACTCTAGCCACTAGCAAGGGTAGTCGATACCAGTCTCACTGTGTAGGGCTTAGTCGTTCAACAAGACTACTAGCAAAAGGTACTGTGACCTACTAGGCTTACGTGAATTCACGAATGAAATGAAGAAGGACCTATGTCGAATCGGTATGGGATAGAATGACGTTGGGGCAAGAGTGACTAGGACAGAAGGTGACTGGGACGACCGTTGAAAGAGAGAGAAATGGGTGAAATGGATGAAAATTGACTGCAAGGTTGATTCTGACCTCAAAAAATGAAACTAGGCTGAAATGGGTATTCTGAACAGCTGACAAAAATTTCTCAAAAATAGGGCAGATGCTCACTGTCACACATGCGCAGAAACAGATGCGCAGCAAGAATGGGTAAATGCGCCGTAAGTCACTGTAAAAGCGCCGCTCTGGTGAAGTATGTATGCGCAGTAACAGTACGTAAATGCGCAGCAGAAAAGTAAATGCGCAGCAAGTCGGTGTATAAGCGTAGCAAGTCGCTATAAAAGCGCAGCAGAATAGTGTATATGCGCAGCAGAAAGGTATATATGCGCAGCCAGTCGGTACAAAAGCGCAGCAAGTCGCTGTATATGCGCAGCAGAAACGGATATATGCGAAGTTCTGGTATTTTTTGCAAATTTTTGGGATTTTTCTCTGTTTTTGGTATTCTTTGGCTGGAAAAGGTCTTCCTGATCTGATATTATGAATAAATTTAGCAAGAAAACACAGCAAGCACAAAGAGTATTTTATAGTTTTCCATTGTTTTTGTAGTTTTTCGACTCTATTTTGGACAAAAGCAAGCACAAAATCCTAGGCGAGAAATGGATTATAAGGGATTTGGGCCACTAAAACAAGAGGTATTTAATTCGGGCAACCGTTCAAGTGGTTACACGTGCAGCGGCGCTACTCTCCGTTATGGAGTCTCCCAGCCTCAAAGGGTTACGCCTGAGAGGGTTTTGGGGGAGGTTGGCCGTCGATGTAACATAACAGCACTCGTTGCAGGAGGTTTTCACCTCAAGCACAATTTATTTTAAGTGGCTCGGTAGGGCTTGGCATTAGCCTATTACCACTCAGGGTCGTTCCCGCTTGGACAAGCATGCATCCAAGGGCAGGCCCCTCCTAAAGTTTAAACAAATAGAATGACAAGTCTGGCACTCTGATCACCCAGAAGAGGGGAGAGCATAAGCCTATTGTCATTCGCAGGCATAGAATACACTGATTAATCCACCCTAGTTAAAAAGATAAAAACTAAATGGGCTAAGCTACTCAAACAGAACTTTGAAGTGATTTCAACAATATTGCAGTGGTTCAATTTTAAATCCTAGAAAGCAGTTGTGAGTTCAATTTTAAATCCACGTTGCATGAGATTGTTAACTTTGAAATTCAGGTCTCACGATATAGCAATGGTTCATTTTAACTTCAGAGAGCAGTTGTGAGTTCAATTTTAAGTCCACGTTGCACGAGATTGTTAACTTTGAAATTCAGGTCTCACGATATAGCAATGGTTCATTTTAACTGCAAGATCAGTGATGGGTTCAATTTTAAGTCCACGTTGCACGAGATTGTTAACTTTGAAATTCAGGTCTCACGATATAGCAATGGTTCATTTTAACTTCAAGATCAGTGATGGGTTCAATTTTAAATTTTAGATAGCAATAACTTGGAAGTTGTTTGCAATGCAAGCATGAAATAAACCAGTTACTTCCTCCCTAATTAAGACTAGATGAAGATTTGTAATGAACAACCATTTTACTCTTTCTTTGAAAATGAAATGTGAGCTAGTTAGATGCAACTACATGTAACTAAACCTGAGCCTATCCTGTAAAACCGCTCCAGCAAACACCTACAAAAGGGTTAGCGTTAGCAAAATCCTCAAGAAAAGTACTAAAATCTGCGCCAGTTACAAATGCGCAGCTTCAGTGATCAGATGCGCAGAAGTGATCAACAGAAGTGCAGAATTAACGAATGCGCCGTAATTTTGAACGTATGTGCCGTCAAAATGAATAAATGCGCAGTTTTAAAGTATGCGCAGCAACAGTCGTCAGAAGCACCGTAATAGTCAACAGAAGCGCCGTTATAGCAAATGCGCAGCAACAGTCTATGGAAGTGCAGTAACAGTCAACAAATGCGCAGTTTTAACAAAAGCGCCGTAACAGTCTGTAAAAGTGCAGCAAGAATACACAGATGCGCAGGATTTTCAAAAATGCCGTAACAGTCTTCAAAAGCGCTGTAAAAATGAACAGATGCACTGAAAGAACCTGTGCGTGACTCTGCGGGACCTGTACGGAACCTACCTTCAAAAAAGCTCAAAAATGGTGAAATAAAGGGGCAACGGCCCCACGGTGGGTGCCAAAAATGTGAGGGTAAAATGTCGAATCAATCAGATGAATTAAATAAGACCCAAACATCAACAGAATAGAGAAACAAAGAAGATTCAAATGAACAAAGCAATGAACAAACACAGCAAACCTCTTCCGTTTCGAAACTTCTGTTGTTCGCCTATCACGAATCGTCCTTTCGCAGATGAGATGAGCCCTCAGAGAGTGCAATCTTTTAAAGCTATTTGAGGAAGTCGATGGTGAACGGCTATGGTGTGATATGCAATGAAGATGAGCTCCAATGCAACAATGGTGATCTCAAGCTTGTGGATGACAAATGGGTGCCAAAGGCGCGCTGGTGATATTTCTGCAGAGTAACGATGTCAAAAGCCTGGATGAGTAGAATGGAGGGATGAAGCTTCATTTATAGACTCAGAGGAATAGGAATCAACGGTTGAGAGAAGATATGAAGATCGACAGCTGAGGATGGTTGAGGAATGTGCAACCAGTGGAAACGTGCCAAGTGTCCCAGCTCCATCATGAAAGGTGGGATGTGACAAAACTGATTGGAGAGTTAACTCCATTGACTGGTCTGTTAATAGAATTGATTGATCAGTTAGAAGAGTGGATTGTGGAACTGACTGGATTGATTGAGGATTTGACTCAACTGACAGGTTAGTTAACAGATTTGATTGATTGGTTAACTGACCTCTGATTGGAGAAGAAATAGGCCATGTGGGTGAGGGAAAATAAGGCAATTAAATATTAAATATATTTAATTACATGTGCAACCTGATGAGGTGGACAAGGTGAGGTGTAAAGGTGATGTGGAATTTTGAATTTAGAACTTTAGGATAGAGGAATTAGGCTTAATTAAATAATTTATGATTATTTAATTGTGAAGGACTTTAGAAGAATTTTAATTAAATAAATAGAATTTATTTAATTGTGAGATAGTGAATTGATTAAATAAATTTGGAATATTTATTTAATTAATAGAAGAATGGAATAAATATTTAGAATATTTATTTAGGATGAATCGTGTCATTTTTAGGCGTATACAATAACAACCAATACATGTTTTTAAACAAAAGAATATCTTACCTCATAGTCATGCAGAACTTGGCTAAAAAATGCCACAAGTTGTTCCATTCCTTCATTATTTTGCTGATAAAGCATAGTTGATATAGTATCCACACTGCCAAATGCATATAAAATAAAGTCTTTATCAAAATTTGGATTTATCAAAGTGGGAGCAGTAGCAAGTGCCTCCTTTATTTCTTCAAAGCTCTGCTTTCTTTCTTTGCTCCAGTTGAAAGGAATATTCTTCTTTAGCATTGTTGTAAGAGGTTGTAAAAGTGCTGCTATGTTAGGAATAAACCTTCTTACAAAGTTAATTCTTCCCAAAAAGCTCTGTAAGCCTTTCTTGTGTGCAAGGAGAGGTAATGCCAATATTGCAGTGATTCTTTCAGGATCAATTGATATTCCATCTTTAGACACTATGTGTCTCAACAATTTACCTTCATGAATAGAAAAGATACTCTTCTTTGGGTTTTGTGATACCCCAAATTCTCTACATCTTTAAAAAATTAGTCTTAAATGATGAAAATGGTCTTCATCTTTTTTAGAAAAAATAGTCACATCATCTAAGTATACAAGCACAAATTTATTAATCAGACCTTAAAAGGCCATGTCCATGGCTCTCTAGAATGTTGCACCTGCATTTGATAAGCCAAATAGCATCTTTCTGTATGCTAGTGTGCCCCATTTTGTAGTAAAAGCTATCTTATACTGATCTTCTTCTTTTACAAGAATTTGGTTATAGCCTGAATAACCATCCAATAAAGAGAACCTTTCTGATCTAGAAACAACCTATAATATTTGTTCCATAGATGGTAAAGGATAATGATCCTTTAAAGATGCTCTGTTTAAATCACAGAAATCAACACATAATCTGATCTCTCCATTCTATTTTCTAACAGGAACCAAGTTAGAAACCCATGAAGTATGCTTGATAGGAAAAATGATATTACCTTCAATGAGTTTATTGAGTTCAGTCTTCATAAGCACTTCCAGCTTAGGATTTAGTGGCCTTTGCTTCTGTCTGACAGGTTTTGCCTTGGGTTCAAGTTCTATGGTATGCTAGGCCAGCTTTGGGTTGAAATATTTCAGATCTCCATATTCCCATGTAAATATGTCACTAAACTCCTAACAAAGCTGAATGAATGCTTACTGCTCCTCCTTTGGACATATCTTTCCAAGCTTGAGTAACTTTCCTTTAAATATCTCAATGGGTTCATAGTGTTCTTTCTTCACTGATAAACTGGCCTTATCTTTTCTTACTTGATCATCAGTATTGAAGATTGATTCTAAGATCACCAGGCCTTTAGGTAGATTGTTTGATCTTAACTGAAGTATTTGATCATCATATTGCTGCACAAATTTATGTTGATTACTTGCAGAAAATTCAGCTTCTTCCATTAAGAAGTTTACAATTTTTTCATCACTGTCAAACACTTGCCCACTGATATTATTATCTGGGACTGATGGTCTAACAACAATTTTGACATATAAAGGAGAGTGACTATTCTTTATTTCTATAGGAATATCATATTCAACTCATATGGCAGCTAGTTTGTCAGCTTGCTTCTTATCAGTTCTAGGTATAGATATCAGATTAAATGCATAAAATTCTTCTATCATGTCCCAAACTCTATGCTTATATAATTTCAACAAGTCATTTTTTGTAGCAGCAAGGCTTCTGTCTTGTTTAACAACTAACTCACTATCTCCGAAAACTTTTAAACATTTGATTTTTCTCTTTCTTGCCCATTCAAGTCCATGAACTAAAGCCTCATATTCAGCTGAGTTGTTAGAACAGCTAAAAGCAACTCTGAAAGATGAATAATATTTCTCACCTATGGGAGAAACTAAAACAACCCCTCCTCTAGCACCAATCTTGCTTCTAGAACCATCAAAATAAAGTTCCCAAACATCATTTTCTACTTCAATAGCTTGTTGTTTTTCTTCTTTAATCAGATTTGGAATAATTGTATATTCTGTTGAATCATATACACACCAAGGCCTATCTCATCCATTTTCTCAAATGGATCTGCTTCATGGTTCTTTACTACCCATTGATCTAAAACCATATCCAGAATTCCCTCTAAAGGTGTATTTGGGTCTTGGACAAGAATCAGGTCCTCTTGATAAAAAATGGAAAGATTGGCATTTATTGAATTGGGTGTATAAGACTCAAGGTGATCTTTGGCTAATGGTTCAGATTTGATTGTAACCTTGGTTCCATAGCTATTTCTTAAGAATAAATGTGTCCAATCAGATGATAAATATCCTCCTAACATTGTTGTAAAGTCTTTGGATAAGCAAAGGTAGGTGGCAAATCAATGACATAAATATCTTGATGTATAACAAGGTTTGGATAGGCATGTAATGTAAGGCCTAAATTTCTAAACATTCCAACTATAATGGCTTTAGTTCCATCCATTTGTACAACACCTCTAACAATAGGTTCATATTTCAGGCTTAACTTATCAGCTAGCTATTTTGGCATGATTGAACTGCTAGCTCCTGAGTCTATCATGCAATTATGTACTAAATAGTCACCTACAATCAGAGTGACATAAAATGGTAGAGGTTTGCCTACTGGTTTAGGTTGTTCTGCTCTTTTTCCTACCTCATTTGCAAACATAACCTATGGTTGATGTGTTTTTTGTACTGCATTTGGCAAAGACAATTGAGATAATACATCTTGTAATAGATCTTTTTATCCTGGAATATGTAAAGCATCTAAAATGGACATGATTACTGTTATTTTTTTCATATGATCCAAAATATTGAAAGCAGGACCACTAACCTTTTGTTGTACTTTTAGGACAACAGTCTCTTGTTGGTCTTTAGCTGGCTATTTATTTTTTGTAGTTGGCTGTCTTAACAGAATATGCATATCTTTTGATGTAGAAGCTTGATTATGTCCTTGTTGACTTGTAGGAATTAAACTTTTACCTTTATCAGCTTGTTGTTGTACATTATCAGCTTGTTGATTTACATTCCCAGATTATTGTTGCAAGTCAACAACTTTTTTTTTTGATCTTATGTTTTCTGCAATATTAGTAAAAGATTGTTTTTGACCTGGTAATTGATTTACACCAGAAAATTTATTAGCCTACCAATTCATCAAAGCTACATTAGGATTAACATACTGAGTCTAAGTATCAAGTTGATTATTCACATCACCTGCTGAATTTTCAGTAGCAACATAGTTATTCTGTACCATTAAAGCTTGACTTACTATCCCATCTAGACATTTGGCCTAGTTATGAGGCTGATTACATGGGTAACACCATGCATAATCTTGAGCCATGTTGTTCTGTATAGGCACTATTTCTTTTGATGTACTGGCAGCATTTAGATTATATTGTTGATTTGGCCTATTGTTGTAATTTCTCCTTTGACCCTGGTAATCTACCTGATAACCAAGTCTATTTGCTTGGTAAGGCCTGTTATTCTAATTTGTTTGAATTTTCACTTACTAAATCATTACTCACAGTCTATAATATTGTTGCTATACTTTGTTGATTTTCTTTCAACTCTTGAAACTTAGAATGAATGGGATCTGCACTATTTTTTGCATTTGTTTGATACCCAAAAGATGGTATTGATGAAATATGTGGGGCTGAAATTGGAATTGATGGTTGTATATCTAGAAAAATTGGCATTGGTCGCCTAGGTGCTATCTTACCAGCTTGTATTAAACTATTTTCTGCTCTTATTGCAATATGAAAAGTAGCTAGTAAGGTTACCCCCCATAGATTGTATCATAACAGCAATATCAAAATTTAATGCTCTCAAATAATACAAAAATGCATGTTCTGGTGAGGGTTTCACTGTTTCAGGAATTCTATTCCATGTTTTTTGAAATCTAGAATTGAAATCTATCATTTTCTCTTGTGGAGCTCTTTTAATAGTGTTCATTTGTTCAACTAATGATAAATTATCAGATTTATCCTGAAATTGTCTATTCAAAGCAGCACCTAAATCATCCCAAGTTCTAATTGAGTTAACTCTTAAGCCTCTAAACCATTGAAGAGCTTTACCTTTTAGTGATGCTACCACTAACCTGATTACAATGTTCTCTTCGGTAATGTGATGCACAGAACACAAAGAAGCCACATCTTTGATATGCTCAATAGGTGTAGTTCCATCTTCTCCTATGAAACTTGGTAAACTCTTCAATGCAGCCATCACTATGTCATCATGCTGATTTAGATTCAAAGGGTTGCCTCCATTAAATGTAACAAAAGGCTTATTTCGAGGTGGTGGTGGATTTCTTCCACCTCCTCCTCCTTCGGGAGGTGGTAATGCTCCTCCAGCTCCTCCTCCTTTGAGTAGAGACATTGGAGTAAGTAGAATTTGAGCTAGTGCTTGGACTAAAACTACTTAAAATATTTCTTGTAACACAAGTTCTTCTGTAAATTCAAGAAGAAGAGGTTCCTCTTGGAAAATAGGAATCTGTTCTCTTGGGCTTACTAGTGGAGAACTATGAAATTTTGATGATGAACTTGCAAATAATGGATTCTGGTGAGAAGCAAACTCTAGATGTGTACTTGGCAGATCTGAAATAACTGTTGAATCTATTGTTTTGATCACTCTATCTACTTTTATTCTTCTTTTTGGTGGAGATAATTGAATGTGCCTCTTTTCAAAATCTTTACTTGACCTTGTTTGATATTTTTTCATAAGCTGCAAGATCTGATCTATAAAACCAAAGCATTAGAGTCACCAGGTATTTGAAAATGAACGTCTAAAAGGCCAAAAACTCTACTATTCATGCCAAAAAATAGCAAAAAGAATAAGTTCTATTAAATTGAAAAATCAGTTCAAGGTCCCACCGAGCATGCCAAAAACTGTTATCACTGGGAATTGCACCCATATGGAAGGCTGGAAAAGCTCTGCAATTCCATGTAACATGGTACTAATTTCAGGTTGTGGGTGCCCTATAATAAAAATTAGACCTCTAGATTATGGGTTGGTTCCCTTAAAATGTTCTATTGGAATGTATGATTTTTTTTGTTTTGGAAAAGGGGAAGAAGGAAACTATAGGGAAATGAAGCTTGTAAAATTTGGTGATGCACCTAATAGGGATAAAAATATGCAATCTAGTTCACAATATAATTCAGAAATCTGATTCACACAATCCGATCTTGGCATAAATATCACAAAAGTGATTCTAAGGGAGGCTTGAAAACAAGATTTCTATGATGAAAAATTGATTTCTCACAACACAAAAAGATTATTTTTGTTAACACAACCTAAGAGCTGTAATAATTATATGCTTAATGCTGCAAGCAAAAAGTGAGACAATAATTTTAAAGGTTTAATGGTTAAACACAGTAAAATTTTATCAAATCACTTCAAACAACTAGCATTAAATGGAAAGGTAACTATTTGATTTCAAAAGAACAAAGGAAATATTGCAAAAAGAGACAAAAATGGAACCTGTAACTTGCTGATTGATAGGGAGAATTCTAGACTGCCTGCTCTGCACCTTGTAGGTGTACAAGACTGTTTGACAACTCTAGCCTCCCTACCAATTCAAAATGCTAACAGACATCTTTCTACACAAAAATGTCAGCTAAATTCCTCAACTCTTTGTAGAGATGGAAAACTCTATTTCTCTACTTGGTGTGGGACACATACCTTGTCCTCACTGCTTCCGAGACACTGCCTAAATGGCACATAACTTTCTGAGCCCGTTGCCCACCCTTCTCACTTTGTTCAAGGGTCTAGACTACTTGGTGCTCACTTTCTTTCTCTCTATTTCCCACCCCTGCAAGTCTATTTTCCTACTTGTCTATCTAGCCAGACTCCTTATCGAGCTCGCTTAGAACACGCATGCATTGCCTCTAGTAGACAATCTGACCAACCCACAAAAGAAAAACAACCAAAAAGTATGGCTCTGCTTGATGACCTCCATACTATACAGAGGAACTCGAGGAACATCAATGTAGAGTCATGGTTTGCAAAGAAAACAAAATTGCAGAAAAATAAAATGACTAATCTACTTCAGGATAGCAAACTGAAAATAGAATAGAAATACACAATGGTCGAACTGCTGTATTTTTATTTTTATTCAAAAACTCTGCTTACATCAAAAATGCTTCACACATCAAAATTCCCTTCTTTGATTCTTCTGATGAACTCTCTATAGAAAGAATGCTAAATCATTTATACTTGCTCATGTCCGTTACAGGACGGTTTAGTTACCAGACCTGTTCATTTTCTAACTGTCGGTTCAATTCTACAGTTTCTTGGCTGTTACGTTCTCACTGATGCCTTTTTAATTTCCGTCGCCAAACCATAATGTCTATCAGTGAGACTTTTAACATTCCTCCCGATCATACTTCATACGCCGATATAACAATGATCGGCTAGACCTTAACCATCGGTGTAGCTTTCTATTTGCTCACTGATCATGCTTCTCATGTCGACACCCACTTCACCATTCCAAAATGATGAACTGTTGAACCATTGAACTTCAACAGCGATGTTCAATCGCGAGGTTCAACAGTTAGGTTCAACCTCCCACAAAGTGATCGACGATTTCAACTCCACCATTCAATATGAATGAACCTGTTGAACCATTGAACTTCAACAGCGAGGTTCAATAGCGGGTTCAACGTTGAGGTTCAACAGCGAGGTTCAACCGTTGAACAAAATGATCAACGATTCCAATGAACCATTGAACCTTGGCGTGAGGTTCAACTGTGGGGTTCAACAGTGTGGTTTAATTGCGAGGTTCAACCGTTGAACAAATGCCGAACACCTTCAAACATACATTCATTAACATGAATTGCACTTGGCTAAAAGGCCGATCAAAAGTAAATGCTTCTCCCGCCAATGCATTTTTAGAAAACTAGAAAAACTCCTAAGATAAAACCACATGCTACAAACTCAAATTGACAAATCAAAAGGCTATGTACAGGCTACATTGAGCCTTGGTGCTCCTGCACCATACTCCCCCTATGCGGAAAGAAGCTAGGTCACCTCCGGTGACAATGAGGTAAAATCAATGCCCCTCTTTTTAAACTCTGACTCTACAACCTAGGTAGCTTTTGCTTCAGGCAACTACTTCCATTTTACCAAATGCTCCATGTAGACACTATGTCTGGTTTGCTTCTGTACTCTTGAATCCAGTATTCTTTCTGCTTGTAGTTTGGGTTGTAATGGCAAAGTCACATCTTTGACTGTCTATTCCTTCTCTAAAATGGATCCATTTGCTGCTGACTGAGGACCCCTGTATTGTACCAGGTCTTGGACATTAAACACTGGTGAGAGTGCTAGGTCTTCTGGCAATTCAATCCTGTAGGCATTATTTCCATACTTGTTTAGGATTCTGCAAGGACCAATTCTCCTCATCTGCAGTTTGGTTGGCATTCCTTTTTGCATTTTGGCTTTGTTCAAGTGCACCATAACCAGATCACCAACCTCAAACTGAATATCCCTTCTGTGGGCATCTACTCTGTCCTTGATCTTCTGTGTGTTCTCTATCAAAGTTTGCTTCACCTGCTCATGCACTTCTTTCATGGATTGTGCAAAATCCTTTGCATGTCCACTTCTGTTCTCCATGTTTCCCATATTCCTGAGCACACATACACCTCTGGGATGCATTCCATAGACTATTTCGAATGGACTCTTACTAGTAGTCCTATTTACACTGTCATTATAGGCAAATTCTACCTGATGAATGACAAGATCCCAACTCTGTCCATATTCTTTGGTTATACACCTTAACAGGTTGCCCAATGTCCTATTTACCACCTCTATCTGACCATCTGTCTGTGGGTGATATGCTAAACTGAAAGACAAATTTGTTCCCAACCTCTGCCATAATGTTTTCCAGAAATGCCCCATGAATTTAGCATCTCTGTCAGACACAATACTTGCTGGTAGTCCATGAATCCTTATCACTTCTCTGAAAAACAAGTGTGTTATATGACTGGCATCATGAGTCACTTTACAGGGAATGAAATGACTCATCTTGCTAAACCTGTCCACAACTACATATATGCTATCATAACCAGTCTTAGTCTTAGGCAAACCAACTACAAAATCCATACTTACACATTCCCATGGCCTCGAAGGAATGGGCAAGGGTTGGTACAGTCCTACATTTGAAATGGTTCCCTTGGCCTTCTGACATACGATACACTGCTCTACATACCTTCTGATGTCTCTGTGCATCCTTGGCCAATAATAGAACCTTTGGACTAGCTCCAGTGTTTTGTTCAGACCAAAATGGCCACTCAGACTGCCATTGTGCTTCTCATGTATGAGATTTTCTCTCATAGATCCTCTTGGTACACATAATTGTCCACCTTTGAATAACAATCCCTGCTGTAAGGTGAAATCTGCAAATTCACTGTGAAAGTGATTCTCAAAAGCTTGACATACCTTGTATGCCTCAGCAAAATCTTCATCATCTTGGTAAAGATTCTTGAAATCTTCAATCACAATGCTCTTCAATTGCACTTCCTGCACTGTGAGCAATCTTCTGCTGAAAGCATCTGCAACTTTGTTCAGCTGCCCCTTCTTATGCTTAATTGTAAAGGTATAAGATTGCAGGTACTCCATCCATTTGATATGCCTGCTGCTTAACTTATCCTATGAGTTTAGAAAACTCAGAGCTTGGTTATCTGTGTAGACAACAAATTCTTTAGGAAGGAGATAATGTCTCCACTTCCTCAATGCTTGGACTAGAGCATACAACTCTAAGTCATACGAAGAGTACTTACTCTTTGCTTCATTCAGCCTTTCACTGAAAAAGGCTACAGGTCTATTTTCCTGATTTAGCACTGCTCCTATAGCTAGATTACTTGCATCACATTCAATAGTAAATAGCTTATCAAAACTGGGCAACAACAAAATAGGTTGTGTTGCTACCTCTTTCTTCAACCTTTCAAAACTTCTATCTACAGCTGGTGTCCATCTGAATTTTGCTTTCATTCCACCCTTAATTGTATCCAACATGGGTGCACATATTCCACTGAAATTTCTCACAAACTTTCTGTAAAACTGGGCTAAGCCATGGAAACTTCTCACCTCTGTGGCTGCTCTGGGAGTAGGCTAGCTCAATATGGCTTCTACTTTGGACTTGTCCATCTTCAACTCTCCCTGGGACACCACAAAACCAAGGTATACCAATTCCTGCTTCATGAATTCACACTTCTCTAGATTGATGGTTAGTTGTTCATCATGTAATTTTTGCAAAATAGTATTTACATGTTCTAGATGTTCTTCCTTGGTCTGACTAAAAATTAGAATATCATCTAGAAAAACAACAACAAATTTACTAATGTAATCCTTTAGGACTTCATTCATGAGCCTCATAAAGGTACTGGGTGCATTTGATAGACCGAATGGCATAACAAGCCATTCATACAGTCCTTCTGTAGTCTTGAAGGCTGTCTTCCACTCGTCTCCTTCCTTGATTCTTATTTGGTGGTAACCACTCTTCAGGTCTATCTTGGTGAAATACTTTTCTTTTCCAATACAGTCCATGAGATCTTCAATTCTGGGAATTGGGAATCTATACCTTATAGTTATCTTGTTTATGGCTCTGGCATCTATGCATAATCTCCATGATCCTCCTTTTTTTGGTACCAACACTATGGGCACTGCACAAGGACTAATACTGTTCCTGATCAATCCTTGATCTAGCAACTCCTGCACTTGCCTGGAAATCTCTTTGTGCTGATCTGGAGTCATCTTGTAAGGTACCTTATTTGGCAAAGATGCCCCTAGAATCAAGTCTATTTGATGGCTTATTGCTCTCTGTGAAGGCAATGTGGTTGGTGTACCATCACTGATTATGCCTTTATACTTCTCCAGTATAGGCTACACCTCTTTGGGAATCTCTGTCTTCTTATCCTGCTGTCCTTCTTTTGGTTTTACTATGATGGCATAACCAATACCATCCTCCTTAAGAGTACTCAGAAACTCTTTTCCACTCACAACCAAGATATTAGGACTCTTTGTCTGAACTGCATCTTCATCCTCCAATGACTGAATCTTATAGGTGACACCATCCTTCTGAAAAGAGTAGGCATTCTTCTCACCATCATGTACTGCCTTTCGGTCATACTGCCATGGTCTGCCCAATAAGAGATGGCATGCATCCATGGGTAGTATATCACATAATACCTTATCCTTATAGCCACCTATACTAAACTCTACCCAACTTTGTTCATTCACTACCACATGTTGACCCTTATTCAACCATGTGACTCTATATGGGTTTGCATGAGTAATTCTTTTCAAATTTAGTTTCTTAACTGCCTCATCAGAAATAATATTATCAGTAGATCCTGAGTCTATGATAATTTTACATACCTTATTCAAAATCTTGCACTTGATTCTAAATAGTGCTCTCCTTTGGCTTGGTTCAGACTTTACTGGTTCCTTCATCAAGATTCTCCTTATCATCAGGTTCTCTCCATCTTTTGAGTTCAGATTGAGCTCAGGTGACTAACTGCTGGATGCATTATCTTGGACATAGTGATTTCTCTTATCACCTCCTTGAGAAGAGGATGTGGTCTTTTCTAGACACCTATACGTTGGATGACCTAGATTGCCACAGTTGTAACACTTCATGTTGGTGAAATAGGATCCTCTGCCTGATCCTCCTGACCTTCCTCTGTTAAATCCTCTTCCCCTGTGGTTTCCTCTACCACTCGACTCCCCACTTTGCTCTGTGAGTTTGGATTCTACTTGGGATCTATTGTCAGTATTCCTTCCACCAAAACCTCCTCTGTGTCCTCTGTTATCTCTGCCTCTTCCTCTTCCTCTGCTATTTGAGTCTTGTTTCCTCTTATTCTTTTCCTCCACTTTCAGTGCAAACTGATAGCATTTGTGCATCGTTGTAGGACACAACCAACTGATTTCTTCTTGTATAGTCCACTTCAAACCGTTAAGGTACCTTGCTACCTTTATGCTTTCATCCTCCATTACTTTGGACCTTAAGCATAGCTTTTGGAATTCTTTAGTGTATGCACTGACATCTAATTCCTTCTGTCTCAGATTCTGTCTCTTTCTGTGTAGCTGTATTTCATAATCTTCTAGCATATATGCTTCTTTGATTTTAGCTACCATTCCCTTCCAAGTAGCTATTTTCTTCTTATCTTCTTTTGCTCTTTCAGTCTGCACAAATTTCCACCAGGTTAAGGCAGCTCCCCTGAGTCTGGATTTGGCCACCTTTACTTTCTATGCCTCTCTTACACCATCACATTCAAAGTGATTTTCAAGTCCTTCTATCCACTCCATGACCAAATCTGGGTCCATTTTCCCACTGAAAAGTGGTACTCCTTCCAATGTTTTACCACTCATTACTTTCAAAGCTTTCAAGAATGGTTCTTCTTCCAACTTAGGATCAGGTGTGGGCTCTTCATCTTCTATAGACACACCTTTCTCCTTATCCTCAGAATATTTAACTCTCTGGCTGACTTCTTTAGTCTTTTGCAACATTACACCTAGTTTACTCTCCATTTCTGCTAGTCTTTCTTGTAGGAGTCTATTCTCCTCTTCTTGATCCTCAACCTTCTTTGCTAACTCTACATTAGTCACCATTTTCTTGGATGAACTGACAGACTCACTTGAACTCGGTGAGGACATACAACTCTTCTATTCCAATCTAGGAATAACCCAAATCTTACTGCTCTGATACCAATTTGATAGGGAGAACTCTAGACTGCCTGCTCTGCACCCTGTAGGTGTACAAGACTGTTTGACAACTCTAACCTCCCTACCAATTCAAAGTGCTAACAGACATCTTTCTACACAAAAATGTCAGCTAAATTCCTCAACTCTTTGCAGAGATGGAAAACTCTATTTCTCTACTTGGTGTGGGACACATACCTTGTCCTCACTGCTTCCGAGATACTGCCTAAATGGCACATAACTTTCTGAGCCCGTTGCCCACCCTTCTCACTCTGTTCAAGGGTCTGGACTACTTGGTGCTCACTTTCTTTCTCTCTATTTCCCACCCCTGCAAGTCTATTTTCCTACTTGTCTATCTAGCTGGACTCCTTATCGAGCTCACCTAGAACACGCATGCATTGCCTCTAGTAGACAATCCGACCAACCCACAAAAGAAAAACAACCAAAAAGTATGGCTCTGCTTGATGACCTCCATACTATACAAAGGAACTCAAGGAACATCAATGCAGAGTCATGGTTTGCAAAGAAAACAAAATTGCAGAAAAAGAAAATGACTAATCTACTTCAGGATAGCAAACTAAAAACAGAACTGAAATACACAAATGGTCGAACTGTTGTATTTTATTTTTATTCAAAAACTCTGCTTACATAAAAAATACTTCACACATCAAAATTCCCTTCTTCGATTCTTCTGCTGAACTCTCTACAGAAAGAATGCTAAATCATTTATACTTGCTCATGTCTGTTACAGGACGGTTCAGCTACTAGACCTGTTCATTTTCTAACTGTCGGTTCAGTTCTACAGTTTTTGGCTGTTACTTTCTCACCGATGCCTTTTTAATTTTGGTCACCAAACCATAATGTCTATTGGTGAGACTTTTAACATTCCTCCCGATCATACTTCATACGCCGATATAACAATTATCGGCTAGACCTTAACCATCGGTGTAGCTTTCTATTTGCTCACTGATCATGCTTCTCATGCCGACACCCACTTCACCATTCCAAAATGATGAACTATTGAACCATTAAACTTCAACAGTGAGGTTCAATCGCGAGGTTCAATGGTTAGGTTCAACCTCCCACAAAGTGATCAATGATTTCAACTCCACCATTCAATATGAATGAACTCGTTGAACCGTTGAACTTCAACAACGAGGTTCAATAGTAGGTTCAACGTTGAGGTTCAATGGCGAGGTTCAACCGTTGAACAAAATGATCAACGATTCCAATGAACCATTAAACCTTGGCATGAGGTTCAATTGCGGGGTTCAACGGTGCAGTTCAACTGCGAGGTTCAACCGTTGAACAAATGCCAAACACCTTCAAACATACATTCATTAACATGAATTGCACTTGGCTAAAAGACTGATCAAAACTAAATGCTTCTCCTGCCAATGCATTTTTAGAAAACTAGAAAAACTCCTAAGATAAAACCACATGCTGCAAACTCAAAATTGACAAATCAAAAGGCTATGTACAGGGTGCATTGGTGCTCCTGCACCACTGATCTCTTTATAAAACTATAAAAATTAAGCTACAAAACCTTCTTCTCTCAAAGTGTATAAGAGCAAAAAGGAAAGAACTAGAAAAAACAAGCTTTTGCTTTATAATATATAGGTTTTCTCTCAATAAGAGACATGCAGAATATGAGCTTGCAGCTAACTGCCTCTAAAAATAATCTCTCACGAGTAACCTCCAAAATCCTCAAAAATAGGGGCTCAAACTGCCACAAATCAAGAAAAAATAGCTCCAATTTGGGCCTCTCCATATGCTTGACCAAAAAGTTGGCCAAGAACACTAAAATACTCTTAAAATCATGCAAGAACCTCCTAGATGGTCTAGTTAACTCAACAAATCAATTTGCATGATTTTGCTTTAGCAAAATTGATTGTGAGTGAATAATAAAGTAATAAAAATAATTACTTTATTATTGGTTACAATTTGTTCTAATTTGACTTTACAATTTGTGAAAAATAATAAAGTAATTTGGAAAATATTACTTTATTATTTATTTACAATTAAATGTATTTGTAAAATCATGCATGAAAAACTAACTCCTTATCACTCCAAATACATATGCCTAATTTGCATGATTTTAGCAAAAAATAGGACTTAAAGATAAATACAATCCTTATAACTCCTTGTGACATAAAAATACCCTATTGCATGCCGAAATGCCTTTAGGGAAAAATAATACCCTTATTACTCCAAATACATATGTAAAGACTCCTCACTGCCATATATATTCATCATGCAAACCAAAACCCAAGTCTTCATATTACCTTGCCATATATATTATTATGCCAAATAATGCACCTGTCCACCTTGCATCTCCTTCATGCTAAATATATACTCTATTCTCCATGCACATATTCAAAAAGAAATCTCCTCTTTAACACCTTCTCCACCACCTTGAACTCAAACTACCTCTTGTCTTCATGCACTTCTTGCTTTGACTTTTCAATGATAATAATATAAGGCATAAAAACATATTTTTGGCCCTATTTGGTCATCCTGTATAATACATGTGATACAAGGAAAACTTGTCGTTGTCCCGAAATACATGATGACAAAGGAGAAATTTAGACCATGCAATGTTTGGTTTGGCCACATGATATTCGACCTCTAAGGAAGGAAAGCTAGTTTGGAAATCATAAGGCATAAGCCTTATCCTTATTGCTACCAACCACCATTGATATGCAAGCATCTCCATTGTCGGCCACTCCTTATTATCATTACTAGAAAAGTATTATTTGGAATTGTTGACCCTGGTAGACATTTGGATTTAGTAATAATATTTTTTGATGAAGTCAAAAAAGAGGATGGGAAAGAAGCCTCGAACAAAAAAAGGAAGAACCTTAAACTTGTTATTCATTTTCACACTTTCTCTTTGTTGGCCACCGCTCTGCAACTCCATTGCACTAAGGTTTGATCTCTCTTGGCTTTGATTCCTCTGTCTCAAACTCCATGGTTTTTCTTGCATTTCTTGAGTGAGATGAGGTGGTAAGCATTGTATCCTTCATCTTTAACTAGTATTTCTTTCTTTCTATGAAGCTTCCTTCATGGCCGCAGCCATTTCAGCTCTTTATGTTGCTTCTGTAGCATTTCTTGATATATTATTGCTTTCTGTGTGTTATTGCTCTCCGTATGTTGAATAAAACGTGAGGAAATATGCAAGAAATGATAAAGACCTATCAACAGGAGGCTGTGGCCACTTCTTACCCTTTGCATTCAAAGGTAGCTCTTTTATACTATCAATATCATTCTTTCATTGTATATAAGGGAGACAAGAGTCTCGACCTTTCTTTTATATGGGTATTTTGAATGCTTTTCTTCTCTATATGGCCGTGGCCATTTCTTCCTGTAGTCTATCTTTAACTTCTTGGCATAAAAAATGAAGGTTTCTTGACATACAAAAAAGAGGGTTTCTCTTGAAATGCATACAAATGCATTCTCCATGCACGACCACCTAAACACATGCTATGAGCCTTCCTTTGACTGCTTTCTATAAAAAGATGAAGGGTTTAAAAATGCGACAAGGGTTTGATAAAAATTGCATACATTGTCATTTTGTAGCGTGGCCATGATAGAAATGGTTGTATCTCCATTCCTTTCTACTAACATCAAAGGATATGTTAGGGTTTTTATGAAAACTTCACATGGGTATCACAGAAAATAAAACTCTCTATCATGGCCATGCCTATAACACACTATAGCATCATTCTTTCCTTGAAAATGCAAAAAAAAGCTAGGGTTTCTCAAAAAATCATATGGATATTTCTTATTCTCCTCTTCATGCTACGACCAGGCTATAAGATTTATTTGTAGCTCCTCTCCCTTCACTTGGGCTCATGAGATGAAACTTAAGGGTTTGATAAAAATGAGGGTTTCTTGAAAAATGAGGGTAAAACTCCTCCTTATGTTCACGGCTATGGCAAAAACTTTACTGTGTTGATTTATTGACTGTATGCAAGAAAGTTGTTAGGGTCCCAAACCATCCTATAGCAATTTGTTTTCTATGTGAATTATGTAGCTTGTTCTCTTATCTCTGAACACTTATTAGTGATGATAAATATCTTTTTTGTAACTCTGAGAAACATATGTGTTCATTTCTATAGAAGAAAATGTATAAGTCTTGGTGGCATCTCTTTCTCTATAGCATACTTTTCCAAAATGACTCGTAGTTTGTATTATTCATTTCTGTCTTCTTTAGCATGTTCAGTATGTATTTCATTTTCTCTTGAACGTGGCATATACCTGTACATTTTGAGATTATAAGGTTGTAGCATTATCTTATCTTGACATGCTTTCATCTTTAATTGTATCAGTTAGATGGTCTATTACTGATGTATCATTTCAATATGTGACCTGGTGGCTGCATATCATATGCTCTCTATGACAAACCTTGCATACTAATTGTTTTGATTATGAACAACACTTTATCTCCAGATTTCATTTATCTCCCTGTATTTGTATGCCATGACCTCCTGTCATCTGAATGCTATGACTATCACTTCAAAATTCTAGGTTGTCCTTCATTATCTACCTGCACTAGTCAACACTGTGACATGATGTTTGTTTGTTGTTCTATGCAAGTGATCAGATGAATCTTTTGATGTACCCTGTAGCTCATGTGCATAAGGTTGTTTCCTAAAAGCACTACTCTGTCACTCTTTTATCATCATTAGATAGTAATGTGAACACTCATATGGTAGTGACTAAAAGATATGCATCAATTTGGTTTTGTCATTTACTCTTTTTTGAACATCATATGCATACAAATAAAGGCTCCTGTAGCCTGTTCCTTTCATCTAATATGAAATAGAAACCTGCTTTACATATGTGATCATGTCTACACTTGATGACTGTACTTGATGATTGTACTTGATGATTGTACTTATCTCTATTCACTCTTCTGTCATTTCTTAAGTCTGGTTTTGAAAATGTGACATAAAACATGACAGAAAGATGGTATTCTGATAATGATATGAAAGAGATAAAATACCTTCTATGGATGCAACTCTAATTTTTGCATTTTGCCAAATTGATTCAAGCATTTTAAGTTAATGTGATTTTCTTCAATCAGTTGTAATGAATGTCATGATAACATAGCTTTTCTGCAAGTTGATTAAATGATGCATAGTGTATCTTGGAGTGATGCATCTTATCTTTTCTAATACTCTTTTTCAAATGAAAAAGAAAACATGTTGGGCTCAAACCCTTGTGGGAGCCACATTTAATCCACATGTTTATTTGTCTTCAAATCAACAACAATACTTGTCCTATACCTGCACAGTGAACAAACAATTTAGCATAAAATGTATACCTCATGGCATTGATTGATCTTCTTCATGGTTTCTTCTGATTTGTATCACATGTTTGATCTAATCCTTCATATGCAATGCATGATGTGATAAGTCGGTATATCTTCTTGAGAAAAGCATATGATAACTTAAAACATCCAGAGCTCTAATAGGACTGTTCCCAATTTTCTGCAAGTTAAATTTAATGACAGGAACTGAAGACCAATACCAACTAGACAACCTTCTTGCTCAGGCAATGATGGATGTTTTCTTTTATCACGTGTTCCTTTCAAGTTTCTTTTATCAAACAGATGTATAGATTGCATGTTTGCAATTGCTTAGTCTAGTTATTCCCACAGCTTGTGTGGGACACATTTGAACACTTCCTTTAAACATGGTCAGTTAATTTATCTTATGCATTTGATGTATGTGTATTTCTTTTTCAATCAATGCATAGGATAAAGTAACAGATATTGAATGTATGTTCAAAACATGACATGAAATAAAAATTCAAAACAAAATATCATCTTTATTTCTTTCAAAACTGATTAACTGAATAATCAATCTAACTTATAACTCTTGAATGATAACATCATGCTAATACAATTATATTTCTTGAATAATTGATACCCTAGCAACCTCATTCTCTTGACATGATGGCTCATTAGTCTTGATTAGACTGAAGGGATATCCTATCAACTAAATCTTCTTTCTTCTATGTCAAGATATCAACTATTCAATAAATACATAACATTAAAGTTTTCATTTATTCCTTTTGAAAAACTTCACTTGGTTCAAACTAATTTTAAGTGTGAACAAAAAATTAGTAACAGGGATAATAGTAGGAATTTGCTAGAAGAGAGAAGAAGATTGAATTGGAATGGAAGAAATGGCTTCAATGGAAATTGTAGGTCACATAGAGGTGGAATATCCTAGATGGATTTGCAATATAGAATTTGTATCTTTTATGTTCTTCTTTCTCTTAAGAGGAGTTCCCTCCTCTCCCTCTTATTCTTCTTCAGTTGCTTATGTAGCCTTCCTCTTATATACTATTTTGGTTTGTTTGGATTGAGGAGGTTTCTTGCTCACCTTTCCTACAACACTAGTGACCTTCTTACCTTTAGATTTATCTTCTGGAATCAGGAACTTATTCTTCTTCTTCATCTTCTTATGCTTCAGTCTTTAATTCCTTTTCCTTTTTTAGAAGACTCTTCTTCTTTATTATTTTTATTTATTATTTTCTTAGGCTTATCCTTAGTATAAGTCAATTGAATTCCCTAGATTTATAGTTGTGCAATCTTTACATCTAGGCAAGTCTTGCTATCTTTAAGAACTTCCTTTTTGATTTCCTCTAGTGAAGTAATTTCATCTTTTGACCAATCAAGGGGAAAAATAGGATCATTGAATACTTGATCTACCTCATACACATCCTACAAAACGTTTCTATCATCAAAGACTTCATTTAGAACCTCGTAGCCTTCATTTCAAAGGTTGTTAGCCTTGAGTACCTTCACTTTTTCAAAAATCCTCTCAATGAAGTACATGCCACATATGGGAGCCTACCATTTGCTCCATCTTTCAATTTGGATCAAAATTTTCTCTAATTGTATGAAAATGTAAAGTATATCTCTGTATTTTAGCATTTGACTCTCTAGTAGTATGGAAATATGGGTAAGCATATATTCCACCTTCAAGACTAATTGGGAATTGTACCCTTGCTCTATGGTTCTCACTAAGGTCTTTGTGAGTTTCACAAATTTACCTTGTCAACTCCAATAAAATGATCTTGTCTATGATTTGTTTGGGAAACTTAAAGGAAGGAATTGTAAATCCCTCCACTTTTATATAAGTGAGCTTGGGAAATTGAATGAACCAGTTCTTATATTTCTTGATGAGCCCTATTGCATCAAGTGATATTCTTTGGGTCAAATCTCCTTCCAAAATTCTATGTACATTGAAAAGACATCATTGACTCTTTTATAGCATATCAAATAATTCTATATTTGAACCGAGGATAATAGTCATATACTTTAAATTATCCAAGAGCTATTCCTACTTCTCCTCTCTTAGTTAACCCTAGACAAATAGTTGTCCTTGCAAGCATGTACACCAAATAGGAGGTCATGAAGAATTTCCTTGAGTTATTAGCCCTAGTCAACTAAGTATGTAGATTATTATTTATAATTTTTTTTTGACAAGTTAATTATTTCTTTATTTTCCAACCTTTATGGATGAATTTGAATATCCATGGCATGAAGGTGGAATCAAAGGGTAAGCCCGTTATCCTTCTCACTAGTGTTACATATCACTAACTTATGTATAAAAATCACTCCTAAGGAGAGTGTGAGAAAGTTTTTGAAAGTGTTGGTTTTGGGGTGATCATCCATCTCTTGTTAATGGGCTTCAAACAAGTTTCTATTTTTTGATTAAATATGTCAATCCCTGATTGTCAATCATATTCACTACCTTGAGATTATATGGAATATTAAATGCCTTAGCAATGGCATTAGTAGATAGATAAGAAAATATGCTACCATCATTTGCTACAATTCTTCTTAGTGCTACATGATAATGCTTTGCATAGGCAATAACCAATTTAGGACATTGTACTGAAGTTGGGATTCATGCAGCTTGTGCAATCCCATTATTATAAATCTACTTGTAGGATTTTCTCCATACATCCTTTTCTAGAAATCCTTCAAATCCACATGATCAAGGTATGTATCTGATATTTCATCCCAAGAGAAATTAATATTAGATGTTAGAGTGACCCTTTGAATTCATACTTCATTTCTTCATTCTTGACATAACCCTACAACATTAAAGTCATTAGATTATAAAAAAAAAAAAAAATTAAGTAGTTTACAACATTTTGTAGGTTTTTACTAGAAAAATAGGCATCATATTTGCACCTTCAATTCCTCCAATTCAATTAAATTCCACAAAATCAACCTTCTAAGATAAATTCCTTTTTAAATAAATTTTACAGAAAAATGACTAAGAATGGGATATAACATCTTAACATCATACATCTTGTAGTAAGAGAAAGTTTTGCAAATAGATTATGCACATTTCATAACTTCCTATTGGCCTAATTTTTATCTTTGCATCTCTTTTCTTTATCCATGAGCTAATGTAAATTTGGTTTTTGTTATGATCTTCTTTCTTTTTCCTTTTCCTTGTGAAAATTTCACTAATTTAAGCATCTTTGTTTCCTTATCAACAAGTTTGTCTTTCTGCGAATCTCATCGGTAGGTTCTCTAGTTCACAAACCAGTTTATGTAGCAATGATTCGCAAACCAGTTTATGTAGCAATGAAAAACTTTCTTTGTGTTTGTTATTAGATCATTTCTTTCTCCATGAACTTGTATTTTCTTTATCTTTTCTTTATCAGCCACTTTCCCAGTTTGTAAACTCCTCAACTTACTGATAAAGGTTATCTTTTGAGCTCGCAAGGTTAGGTTTCCACTGATGAGAAAAATTTAAGTTCAAAACATATCGGTGAGTTTTGTGGTTTGCGAACTTGTCAGTTCACCAATGTTCTTGTTCATTGATGAATGATCCCGTCGATGGAGACTAAAGCACTTAAGTTGAAATCCTTCCAATTGAAGAACTGGTGAAGGATTTGGTTTGTGAACGGACAAGTTCACAAATGAACGAAGTTTCTAATAGAGATCGAGATGTAAGAGAAGATTGCTCGAAAGAAGAATTGATGAAACACTTAGTTTGCAAACTTGATAGTTCACCAGAGGAGAGGTTCATTGATGGTGCATTTCATTGACAATGTTAAGTTCTCTAAAGTTGGTTTTCATTAATGAATGCAAGGAGTAAGCAAGATGGCTCATTTTCAAAGTTCATGAATAAGATCTTTCACTGATCAAAAACAAGATTCATAAAAATTAATTCTTGTCGATGAATGAGAAAAGAAGGCGTCACTAGGTTGAAAAGTTTGTGAAGGGAATTTTTTGTTGATAACTTCACAAGGTATAGTTTTTGTTAATATTCTGAGATGTAAGGAACATTGATTATAAAGGTTCATTAATTGTGTATACCCTAATTTATCAGTATAAAAGAAGGATTTGGGGCTTATTTTGTATAATGTTACCAACCCGAATCTCACACTGACACTAATAATTTCCTCCATGGTTAGCCTGAGATCAGAGACTGCTACAACATTTTGATGTTAGTTGTCTACGGATATATCTCTCCTCTTTGTATTTATGTTTGCTTTCAAATATTGTCTAGGATATACTATACACCATCGGGTTTTTCACGAATACCATTCACATAACATTTCAAAATCCCCCAAGAAACTCTCCTTTCCTCATAATAGACCAATTGTTGCTAAGATTAGCTGAGTGTTCAATTTGGTGGCTGGTACAGTTTGTAAACATGAAATGTAGATACCGAGGATTTGATGCAGTGTCCATCATCCAAAATGATTTGGTGAGAATCAAAGACACTAAATTGGGGAACATAGACTTAAAGGATTATTGGGTAGAATGAATAGAAATACTAGGTCGCCCATGGCCAAGATGACATTCTCTTGTGGTCTTGCCCATGCAGGAGGTTTTCCACCTGTTATTTAGTGCTCAAACCTAGTACTTGCATGTGAAGAAAAGTATCATGCTAAATCAAGACAAGTGATTGTAGCTTATGGCACTATGGTGGTTAAATTGGATGCCAAATCTATTGGGAATACTTTCAAGTTACCCATGTGGAATGAATTTGGAATGAATTTGCTGACATGTTTGTGGCAACCAAGTGGAACTATTATCTAGAAAAGAAAGATTGGTGTTTGACCAACATTGCCAAACATTGGCTCATCAAGAAGAAAAAGGGAAAGTTTCAAGTTCCTAAATTGCTACATAGAGATCATTTCATGGAGGATATATCAGATATGATTACACTACTTCACAGAGTAGTGGGAAGTGATGACTCAAGTTCATTAAAGAAGTGGATGTGTTAATTCATCTTGGTCATATGTATTGAGTCACAATATATAGACTGGGAAAAACTCATTACTGATCATTTGCATGATCAACTAACAAATTTTGGTAATAAAAATCAATTCCACATGTGTTCCTATCTTTTATACACTTTAGCAAGCACATAGGTAGTGTGGCTTGGCTTAAGGACTTATGAAGTTTTTACACAAAATACTCCGGTGTATGATTACTACCTTTACCTATAGAAAGAACAAAGGAATAAATATTATAGAAGGGTCAATATGTTGGCAAGAGACACTATATGGATTCATGATTGTTGTCATTGATGGCAACAAAGTTCATCCCACACATCCACAGGACATGGTGTGTCTCTACCAGAAGTCAGAGTGAAGAATATTGTGGTCCAATAAACAAGAATAGAGCATGTGGCAAGGTCCAATAGATAGGTCTGGATCTCTTAGAGGAAGCATCTTGGTGAAGTATGGATTTGGGGCAGTAAAGAGTACTACCTTGAGTGATAGATTCCAAGGTTTTAGCCTCCGGTGATAGATGAGGTAAAAGATATGAATACTTGAGTACCGGGTTCCTGAGTGATAGTGTGAAAAGAGGAAGAACTAACTGACAGAACATTAGACTACTTTTCGGATGTGTTACTGATGGTGTTAAAGGTTATGAAGGCATGAATCATGTTTGGCCGACATGATTAATGATCTCTACAAGCATATACTTGATCTGCATTACTTGATGTGCAAGGATTTAGCCGACAAAACAAAGTTTGTGAGAAGATTGACTGTTCTGGGTACCGACTAGAAAGGTGATGAAATTGCTTGTGTGGATATATATACACGATGGATTTAGTTGTGAGATGTGTTTTTGTTGTTAGTGATGTGCGAATAAAAGTAGAAGAGCAGAGCAGAAGCAGTAAGGAAGGTTCGGTATGTGAAAGGAAAGCAGCATAAGAGAAGAGGAAAGATGAAGTGCAGCAAATCAGTGTACTGAGCCTAACTAGAACTGAACTCTAGCATATGTGGATGCCTCCAATCAGTTCAAGTATTGTATAACACTCTTTTGTAGACAGTGTGTCTCTTGTAGGTAGTGTGCCTCCTTGTGAGCAGTGTGCTCAGGTAGTGAGCCCTAATTGGCAAGTGCCATTTTTATATTTCCTTATTTTTCTAACAGAGAATAATCTTTGGGTTAATCACCCCGTGGTTTTTTCCCTTAATAGGGTTTCCACGTCAAAAATACTGTGTCATGTGTTTTTCCATTTCATGGTAATATTTGCTTGTTTGAATTAATGTTGCATTGATTAATAAGAAAGTTCAGAAAGAAGAAATAATTAGGATAACTGATTCACCCCCCCTCAGTTATCAACAATTGGTATCAGAGTTAGATTCCTCCCAACAAAGCCTAATAGCTTGAGGAAGATCTTGGAGTCCAAATGGATGCATATGGTTTAAGGGAGCAACTCAAGACTTCCCTTGAGGATCCTAAATAGTCAAACTCTAAAGTCAATGAATTAAAGGAAAGACTCAAACAGGCTGATGATTTCATGAGAGAACTAAAAGACAAATTAAGTCTCTCTATGAAAAAGAGAAAGGAGCTGCTTTAGCAATTGGCAAGACAAGGTGAAGAAAGTAATGCAAATGAAGAGCTGACTGAGAAAACCAAGTTATGTGAAAAGTTATCAAAAGAAATCATTATGGTAAGACATGAAATGGAATTAGGAGTTATAAAGTTTACCCAAGAAGTTGAAGAGAAAAGAAAAACTGAAGATAATCTAAGACAATCTCTCAAGGAGAAATCAGAAGATTGCAACCAAATGGATAGAATTATCAGACATCTTGAATCTGATCTTGAAGATGCTAAAGATAATGAAGAAAAACTTGAGGATCAAATTGTCTCTCAAAAGGGATCTTCAAATAGCAAACGAATATAAAGAGAAATTCAGGATAAGTTCTGCTCAACTTGAAGTTCTTCTTGAAAGTCAAAAGAAGGTAGATGACAAGTGTGGTTTGGGATATGAGAAAGGAGAAAGCTCCGGATCCGGTTAGAAGAATTTTGGATCAGAAAATCCAAGGAACAGGCCTAGAAGACCTCCGGTAAGACAGCCCAATGCTCAAAGATATCCATCCTTCAATGGATACTACCACAGCTGCAATCACTTTGGTCACAAAGCTAATCAGTGTAGAAAGAGAATGAAGTAGACAAATTCATTCTTCTCTGGACAATGTTTTAACTGCAAAAGGTATGGTCACAAATCTCATGAATGCAAAAATATGCAAATGAACAAATCATTCAATGGTAGATGCTTTACATGCAATAGAATAGGTCATAAGGCTAATCAATGCAGATCAAGAGGATATCAATCAAATATACAAGGAAATGTTTTTTTCCAAATCTGCAATAGATCTAGTCATATTGCAAAATTCTGTAGAAGCAAGAATCAGGAGAAAAGAGGTCTAGTATATCATAATCAGAATCAAGATAAGGGTAAACAAAAGGTGAATGCGGATGAAGTTAGGAATGAGATGAACAAGATTTGGGTGAAGAAAAGTTTAGAGAATGTAGAGGTTGGATCCACACCAGACTCTGGTGCTGATATCCCTTCCATAAATTAAAAGGTGAGCTCTGGCTCAGGGGGAGACACAAAGAAAACCTTGTTCCCCCAGCCAGTTAAGTGGTGCCTGAAATTGGCACATGAGAAGCTGCGGATCAAAGGGTTTCTAGAGAAACATGTAAAGAAGGTCAGGTAAAGATTTGAGAGATCCGCAAGAAAATTTAAAAAGTTTAATTCCTTCAGAATTGGTCTGGTTAAGCAAGTCTTCCGGTAAAACAGGTTTCTCACAAGATTGGCCCGATATGAATCCAAATTGATACAGTTTGATTTGCGGTTACATAAGATGATTAGAAGGACAAGTGGATATGATGATTCATCACTAACATCGATCACAAGGGAATCATAATGATCCGGATGAGTTTCTTCCTCCTTAAACAAGGAAAACCAGGCAACCCGGAATGAATTAGGTTGCGCATTTATTGCAGGGTGAAAATTAGGGCTTCTTAGAATAAAAGAGTTCATTTGTCTATCATTTACACACTTGTACACTCACATGCGAAGAAGAAAGAAAAGGAGCTCTGCAAACAACTTCTCCCAAAAGATCAAGGCAACTCTTCACATAGCTCTATTCAGATTTCTTCATGTGCCCTAACCTACGTAAGAGGTATTTATCGTTCTTGATATCCTTCAATAAGATTGTTTGATGATGGCTACTCTGAATATAGTAAAGATCTCTGATAGACCTCGGCCCTCATTTAAGAAACATCCATATAAATCCTTAGAGGTAGACCCCCTAGGTGCTTTTTCCAATGTTCCGCATGGTGTTTTGCACACTGAAGATATTAGGGTTTATATACATGCAAATGTTGAAGAGTTTGGGGAATTCAAACTAAGAGATATCTATCACAAACAACTGTTAGATGATTCATTTGAGCTCAAACCCCAATACATAGGCCTCCGGAACAAGCACTTTGCACAATACATACATTTCCCCTATTTTACGAAGGATGAATGGGTTAGGTACATTCTGAGCAGAATACATGACAATTTCATGTGGTTAAATGGACCATTCAAGATCACTAAAGTTGCCATTAGGGTAGTTACCGGACTACACTCATCTAGTGGGATTCCTATTCCTAAATCTGTAAAGAACCAAACTGTGAGTGAGGCTACCGGTTCTAAGTTTGACAAAAGAGCAATGACAGTAGATGACATCACTGATCCGGATGTCAAGTTTGCTTCTATGATCATTAGATATAAGATATATCATTCTAGCAGAGAAAATTCTGTACATGGAACTGCTATCTATACTGCTTATGAAATGTTAAGAAAGGATGCAGACTATGATCTTTGTCAGCTTCTCTTGAATCAACTCTTAGAGAATCTGCAGAAAATCAAGAAAGACAAAAAGAATTCATTCAAGCATGGTGGATTAATATTGTGCTTATTCTTCTACTTTATGAATGAGCTTCCCGGATCTAATGGCTGGGTATGGGAGAATGATAGACCAGTAGCTATCCAAATCAGAGATTATCTACATGGACTTGGTGACAACAAAGCACAAAATATAGCTCTGTGGGGATACTTCAAGAACTTTCAAAGCATGATGCAAGCAAGAGAAAGGATTCCTTAGTCTCTTGTTGAAAAATACAAAGACACAGTTTGCTTTATGGTAGAGACTGATCAGTGCCTAATGGAGGCAATAGAACCAAGAACTGTATGGATCATGCCCATGGGGTATGAGGTTGATGAACAAATTGTGGAGCTGCATATTCAACACATGCTAAGTCAGCCTAAGGATCCAAAAGCAGAAAGGTTTGGAACCTTTGAGGAGCTGAATATAAAAATTCATGTGGAACTCAGAGAGCCAGAGATGAAAAGAAAGGTGAGAAAAGAAGTAGAACATATTGCCCAAGGTCTTGGCATCTCAAAGGAGGCACTTGATGCCAACCGAGAAAAGAGACAAAAAGCTGAGGAAGAGAAGAAAGAGGCAGAAAAGAAAAGCAAGGAAAGTGCTTCAGTAGAAACCTCAACCCGGACTAGATCATCAAAAAGATCTGCACCTATCACAGCCAAAAGCTCAAGACCGGAAGTCCAGGCATTCGGTAAAAGAGAGAAAAGATCCAAGACAAAAGCCACAAGGGCTTATGCAAGTCAAAGAGATGAAGAGGAAACCAAATCAGATGAGGGGGTAAAGGAAATAAAGAAGCAGAAGAAGAAAGGATCCGATAAGCCCTCCACAGGCCAAGACAAGGAAGAAATGGCAGAGGAATTTGTTGAAAAGCCCACCCTGTCTCTAGAAAGTGTAATCAAATCAATCACTGTGGATGGAAACATTCAACCAATGGCCAAATTCTATGATGATTACAATGAGGCTGACCAAAAGATCCTGCAGGAAGCTACAATCAGGGATCTGAACATATACAATAAGGCTTTCATTGAAATTATATCTCTGATCCCTAAAAGCTTGGAGAAGGAACTAGAATCAAGAAAGAACACTGCCCAAGCTAAAGACCTAGAAATCTAGGAACAAATAGCAATCCAGCTATATCCTTCAATCGACTCCAAGACAATGAATATGATATTCAAAGATTGTAAGGATGAGTTCAGAAGCAAAGCAAGGATGAATCAACTTATGCTTGGTGAAACTGACAAGGTAGCCAAGGACACATAAGAGATCCTCCAAAAAACCTTCAAAAGATTTAATCTTCCTATCATAGAGGACTTGGGTACTGATCCCTCCACCACAAATGTTGCAGAAGAAACTCCTAAGAAAATGTCAGAAGAGGTGGGCCCTGAACAGACTAACATTTCTCCTCCGGTTTCCCCTACAATCTCCATGTAGACACCCTAAAATGACCAAGTTGTCATATCACTTGCATTTCATCATTTCTGTCTAATCACCTACATTTTCAAACATTAATTAAATAATCTAATTATTTAATTAATTTCACCAAATTCTTCTAAATCACATACTTTCGACATTAATTGAATAAATTCTCTTTATTTAATTAATTAAATCAAATTCCTCTATTATTCTTCCACAATTAAATAATTTCAATTATTTAATTAGATCATTGTCACCTTCCAAAATTCACATCCACATTAATTAAATAACCCAATTATTTAAATAATTCAACAAATTTCCTCTTATCTACAATTAAATAATTTACATTATTTAATTAAATCAATTGTTCTTCTAAATTTAAATAAATTATGCAAATTTATTTAAATTAACTCAATCCTCTAAAAATAAATAAAATCAAATATTTTATTTATAATCTTCTGTTCTTTCAAAATCATGCACAAACAATTAAATAAATTTATTTATTTAATTTGCTTTCAAATCTTCTAAATTAAATAATTCTAATTATTTAATTATTTCTTCCCAAATATCTTCTCTAAATTTAAATAAATCAAATATTTATTTAAATTGCTTTTTCTTCTAAATTTGAGTTATCTCTAATATAACTCAAGCTTTCTATATTTAATAAAGCTAAATATCTTCTAATTCTCATGCAAATCCCTTCTTCTTGTTTTAAATCACTTAACTGATCATTATATTCTGTTAATTGCTTTAACTCATTCTTTTATTCTCGATAACTCCTCTCATGCAAAAGAAAGCAAGACACTTGTCATCTTCTTATTCGTTGCACGTTCCTCAACTATTCTCCTCTGTTGATTCTTCTGAATTATCTGGACCGTTGATCGATCTTCATTGAAATCTATATAAACCCCCCCTCATCTCCTTCATTGAGCCTCTCTCTTCGATCATATTCTCAGGCATACTTAACAGAGCTTTGAGCATACAAAACGCGTCGATTGAGCAACTTTACGATTTCTTAACATTGATCTTTGAGCATATTGGACACACTACTTGCTTGTTGCAACTATGGTTTCGCAACTTGATTGAGCAATCCACACTTCTCCAAAAGGGAACAATACAGGTTTTGGTAAGAGCTTTCATTTTGTCTTTGATTTTGTGATAATGGCTTTTACTTAGATTGGTTCGCTTTATGTGATTGGTTTTTGGTTTTATTAGTTTAGATTTAATCAATTTTTCCTCATACACATTCTGGCACGCCCGGTGGGACTCGATTAGTCCCTTTGTTTCTTTGAGAAATTGTTTTTTTTGAAGTCACAGTATGGTACAGTGCAAATGACATTGCAAAGCGCTTCTGGTAGCATCGTTAAGCGCTATTGGAGGTATAGCTCAGCGCCCTTGGGGGCACTGCGGCACTTTTGGTAGCACAGAGCAGCGCTTCTGGTATCACAGAACGGCACTCTCGGCCGCATCATTAAGCGCTTTTGGCTAAATTAGGTTTTTGACTTCGTCTTGTGTTTTTGCAAGGTTTTCTCATTGCATATCTTGTGGATTTGTCTGACAAGCTGTTGTATTTGTCTTTCAAACCTACTTTTTGATACTTCCTAAGCTAATTTATTTAGGGGTATCTTCGGTATTTGCATTAATCTATTATCTTGATACATTTTATGAATTTTTTGGATTTCACTATTCAGATCTATCAGATATTGTTGCTCAAAACAGTAAATCGACCATGAAATCCCATTTTGATCTAGTTCTTTTGATAAAAGCTAATCTTTTTATGATCTGAGACTGTGCGGCGCATTCGGCATAACAGTATCGCGCTTCCGGATACAAAGTACAGCATGAATGGTGTATATGTCAGCGCCACAGCACGTTTGGCAGTATGCCGCAGCGCCTTGGGTAGGGTAGAATAGTGCAGATTGGCAGGGAAGCGGGAAAATCGTGTCACCTTTGGTAGTGCAGAACGGCGCGGTTGGTAGGTGGGTGCTGCGCTTGTGAAAAACAAGGCGCATTTGGGAGGAAAAGCACAACGCGTCTAGATAAACAGTGCGGCGCGTTTAGCAAGGAGGTACAACGCATTTGTATAGAACAAAGCACTTTTGGTTAAGTAGAAGAAAATTAGGGGTTAAGTAGAATAGGGGGTTGAGAAAAAGGATGCCTATCCTAGGTGACAAGAGGGGAAAGGGATGGTTGGGGGTGATATGGCATAGCAAAGATGTAGATAGGATTTGAGGGATTTGGGAAAGAAAAACTGACAAGTGGTTTGCTATGGATGCAGAGGATTCTGCCACCACTGATGTCACAGGAGCGACACCACGCGATTGCACATGAGGTAGTACAGTTGACATGGGAGGAGGACGCATTCCTGGAGCACGCGGGACTATGGCATGTGGCCCACTTGACACACATTAGGGTGAATCTCACCCTAGTGACAGCAGTGGTAGAGAGATATCACAGCAAGACCTCGTCATTCCACTTTCTGACGGGGGAGGCGACAGTGACACTGGAGGATGTGTATCGGATCCTGCAGATTCAGATTGATGGAGAGATAGTGGACTTTGACCCGGCACGGGGTGAGGTAGGCATGGTAGAGGTCTTCTGCACAGATGACCTGTGGATAGATGACGGGGAGATTCGATGGGTAGACGTCCCGAGACTCTGCGACAGGATCAGATGGATAGTTGTGTCACTAATTGGCGGCTTCCTGTGTCCCGATAGGAGATCCAGGGTATTATCTGTTGGCTGGGGGACTGTGCTATCAGGGATATTCACACATGGCAGACAGTATGCGTGGGGCCTATGTGTACTAGGACAGTTATATCATGACATGCACCATTACGTGTACAGGAGAAGCAGGAGCCTCTCAGTAGGGGTGACCTTATTACAGGTATGGGCGTGGGAGCATATTCTAGTGATCTGACCCATGGCACAGCACCATTGAGATAGAGGCGAGCCCTATGCATTCTTATATGATGGAGTGATCAAACACCGGAGGATGGGGTCAGTGAGCCACTGGAGGTGGCAGATTGATGAGATGGACTTGTTCATATGGAGGCCTTGGCTACTATGTGAGGAGTGGGATGACGAGCATGAGCAGCTCATGTATTGCAGACAGGCTCGTTATCTGTTTGGGAGACAGATGGATATGATAGAGAGGTACCTGCCAGAGTGAGTTCTTAGGCAGTTTGGATTACTGCAGGGACTACCTGTGGGGGAGGCGACACATGCCCGGACATGGAGAGAGGTTGGAGACTGGGATGCAGAGATCCCAGTGGCTACAGCTTTAGCGAAGGTGCGGGGACTTGTCCCCATGAGATGGGATTGGGACATAGAGCTGGTAGACCCAGGGACACTGCCAGAGTATGATCAGTATTGGCAGACAACAGGTCGATCAGATTGACTACACCAGGTGTAGCAGGGGCAGTGGGAGAGGTACTAGTCCTCGGAGGGGAGGCTAGGATGAGACGACAGGTCAGGGTAGCCAAGCAGCAGGCAGGTGGAGAGGGCAGTGGTCAGCAGGCAGGTGGAGAGGGTAGTGGCTAGCAGGCCGATGTGGAGATGGCGAAGGTAGTGGGCTTGGTCGTAGAGACTAATTTGCAGAGAGCCGAGTGACTGCTGCAGGAGGAGATAGCCCGAAGGACTCGATTAGAGCTCCAGATGGCGCGACTGAGGAGGGATAGGGATGCAGCGTGGGCAAAGGCGAGGCAGGCTGAGGCCAGAGCCCAGACACAGACACAGGCAGCCTCAACAGCACAGACAGCCCTGGCACAATAAAGCGCTTCTGGACTTTTTGCAGCACTTTTGGTATTATCCTTCGACGCCTCTGGTAAAAAATTGTAGTGCTTTTGGCATAATAGTATCGCGCTTCTGGATGCACAGTACAGCGCCTCTGGGTATTTTTCAGCACTTCTGGTAATATTCTTCGATGCTTCTGGTTTGTGTTACAGCACTTTTTGAAATACAGTAAGTCACCTCCGGTAAGATAGTGCAGTGCTTTTTGTCAAGTTGATTTGTTTTTTTGCTAACTTGTGAATTGTTGGTGGAACTAACTGACTTGTTGCAGCTTCTTATTACTCACACAGAGCAAATAGGTATTTTAACATGTTCATACAGGACGAGCGTTGAAGAACCTTTTGATTTATCTCACTAAGTCTTAGAAACACATTGCATGCTTAAAGGGATAATTAAACAAATCATTTTTTTTCTTGCAATCTAAGTCTTAGGAACATACTGCTTTTCTTAAGGGACAATGGACATGTATGCACACATACCTCAATTTTTTAAGGGACAATGGACATGAATGCCAAACACTTCATTTTCATAAGGGACAATTGACAAACTACAAATGTGTGTGTGCCTAGTTTAGTTGCACCTTATTTTTCTTATAACGGGACAATTAAACCTTTGTTTGACGTGCTTGCTCTTACTTTTCTGTACTTCCTTTAGAAGGGCCTGCTTTTGGATTGCACTTCATCCAAAAGGGATGAACCTAAGTAGAGTTTTCCTTTGAACCACTATATAAGAGGGATAAGGTGAAAGCCAAGTCCTAACCGACGTCAGCCTTACCTTGTGGTGCCAAACTGAAAAGAGGTGTACTAGCTCTTTGTGGAAATGATTTTCACATTGAGTGAAGTGTTTGATACTCTTAGTAGGATTGGTTAAAGCTTTTAGTAGCTTGTCGCATTGCTCGTAAGGCATTGGTCCCTCAAAGTCACTAAGAACCATTCTAGATAGAGATTACCCGACCTACCTTCGAACATTGCGGTAATCATCAGTGCAAGGGGAATCGATTTAAGCCCTTAAGATACTCACCATTGGCTCCCTTGAGAAGAGATAGTATTCCCTTGGACATAAAGCTCTTGTGACCTACTTGAGCTTTCCAAGGGGAGGGTGAGATATCCCTACCTATCATCTCTCGCAAAGATACTAAATATCTGACACCTTTATGGAATGATATTTTTATTGACGAAGTATTAAGCTGTGAGCTGATCTACTACAATGAAACCTTGTCTCTAGGGATAAAAAGTGCTTGTTATTGATTGCAATTGTCTTATACCTATGAAAACATTGGGCTTGTTTGGAGCCTCAAACATACACTATCTGTTGTGTCAGTCCCTTGTGTGTGCCAACATTGTTTGCTGTGTTTTCTCTTGCCAACAAATCCAATCAGAAACAAAAACAATCTATCAAAATTTTGCCTTTTAGAAACATCAGACACTACTTCAGTGCCCCTGGTATTACAGCAGCTCACCTTTGGTAGTACAATAGATCACCTTTGGCATAGCAGTAACTCACCTCTGGCAAAACTCTACTTCAGCACCCTTGGTACAACAGTAGCTCACTTTTGGTCACTGTAGCTCGCCTTTGGGATAGTAGTAACTCACTTCTGGTAGCTCAATCCATCGCCTTTGGCATCACAGTAGCACGCTTTTGGTTACACAGTCCTGCACCTCTGGTCAAACAGTATAGTGCTTTTGGTCTAGTACTTTGTGCATCAGAGTTTGTCCGTTTCTCAAAGCATCTCACAGAAACCTAGCATTACCTTTCTTGTCCTAGGGTATTCCATGGTAACCACTAGGCTACAGCAAACTATGAAGTCCAAGCAAGTTGTCCCTAAGAAGTGCAAGTCACCTCCTCACACACCGCAATCAGGTCGTCTCAACATTACTCCCAAGGTTACTCCTAGTACACCCGCAACAAAACCAATCAGCTCTCTGAACATGCCGCACATTGATGAACCAAGCAATCCTCAAGAGGGTAGGGTCCCTTTGGTAAGTACACATTAGTATACCACCGGCTTGCCTCCGGATTTTGTGCCACAAGGATATACTATTGGGCAAAACCCACCTCAAGAAGGTAGGGTTCCTTTGGAAAGCATTTCCCAATACACCACTGGCTTGCCTCAGGATTTTGTCCCTCAAGGTTATACTGTAGATTTAGTCCCATCTCAAGAAGAGCGACACTTTGAAATAGGTCAATCCTTTCAAGTAGATGGGCAAGATCTTGATGAAATCATACAAGAGCCTAGAGTTGTGGCCGCCTTTGACAAAATCCTTAGTGAGAACCAAGATCATTTCTTTCGCTTGCTTGCAGAGCAAGGTGCCAAGTTACCTCAAGATTTTGATTTATCCACTCTCAAAGAGAACAACAATGCCCAAGATACCATACAAGTGGTGCAAACCATGTCAACAGTGACTACGCCCTTACCTACACAAGGCTCGCAGTATAGGAATCCCCTTTTTCAAAACCTAATAGAAGAAAGGGTCGTATCACCACTTCTGACTCCTATGGAGATCTATAAAACCAACAGGAAACTCTCCAATGTCAAGCAGAGTTAGCTAAGCAAGCCACCTTAGCTTGATCGAATATGCAACCACCTCCTCAAATATCCATACCAATCGCAGGTGGAATCTTGGTTACTCCATCACGCGTGGGTTTCCCACCAAATTACAATCCGGGGAACAATTATGTAGCCATGCAACAAGGGTCTCAACAAATGCCACCTCCTATATCATCACACCTTCATGTCTCTCAACCAATTAGAGTCATGCAACCCCAACCACAACATTCTTCTACTCTCATCCTCAAACAACCCCAACCACAACATTCTTCTACTCTCATCCTCAATCAACCCCAACCGTCGCAAATCACTTCTACCTATGTCCCTCCTCCACAACGTTCATCCTCGCTCAACTTCTTTCACACATTGCCTAGCCACTCTCAACATTTCCAACATCAAGCTTCCCAAAGCTATGTGCCGCCATCACAACCTAATCAAACACACTTTAGCTTTCCTCCACCCAATACTTTTCTTCAACCATCACAAAGCCAACATTCTTACATAGCACCACCTCCACCTCTGCCAAATCAAAACCTCCAATTCCAACCCAATCTGAACCAAACGTACAACCCGTATGATCCCAACCAATCTTACGACCCTTATAACACCAGTGTGCATGGCTTACACTATAATCTTTCGTATGGGCAACACCAACCACTTTTTGGACAATAGGAGATGTTACCAACCCCTCCCATGACTATGGAGCTAAAGATCGTAGAAGTTCAATAGCAGCTATCTGATCTTACGTTTGGCCACACCAAGAAGACCTTCTCTTTAGAAGAAGTGTGTCCTTATCCTTTTGATTGGTCATTACCAATGATCCCTTTTCCTCAAAATTTCACTATTCCCAAGTTCGATAAATACAAAGGAAAAGGTGACCCAAAAGACCATCTTAGGGAATTCTATCTTGCTTGCTTTGAGGTCTCACATAACGACACATATCTTATGCGTCTCTTTCCTTGCAGTCTTGGAGGTCAAGCAATAGAATGGTTCTCACACTTACCCACGGGTATCAAGTCTTTCAACGAGTTAGCAGAGAAGTTTGCCACCCACTTTTCTTACAATGCAGAGCATGAGATTTCCATGACTGATCTATGCAACAATAAATAGAAAAATGGTGAAACTTTCATTTCTTTCCTTCAACGATGGAGACAAATGGCTAGAAAATTCCCTTTCAAGATTCGAGAGAAACAGCGTGTTAGCATATTTGTGCAGAACCTCAACCAAGAGTTAGGTTTCCATTTGCAAATTCTTAGTGCTACAACCTTTGACGAAATGACATACAAGGGAATCAATATTGAGAAGGCCCTCATTGCTAAGGGTGTGGTCAAAATCTTTAATGAAACAAAAGACAACGCTTCTCATCAACAATTAAATGATAAACCCAAATATTGGAACAAAAACAAAAACGTGGTTAACGACGGTGTGGTTGATTCTAAACATGTCCAAACTTTGCAAACACTGCTGCAGCTCTCCAAACCAAGTCAAGCTCCACCTCAATAATAGCAGCAACAAAGGCAGCCTTATCAAAACCAACAACAATGACAACAAGAGTGGCCTCAACAAGATTACCCTCTGTGACGTCAATTCACTCCCTTGGGAGTGCCCATTGAATCAGTCTTACAGCAAGCTTTGCAGAAAGGGCTCATCACCTTACCTGATGCTCCCCCATATGGTGAACCTATTTACAAAACTGCACGTTACAGAGACAATGAATATTGTGAGTTCCATAGGAGCAAAGGGCATCGAACCGCATCTTTCATGAAACTTAAGCACCTCATCCAAAACCTCATCGACGGTAATCAAATCACTTTTGAGAATGAATCACCAGTTCAACACACGAACAAAGACCTCGATATGTACAAGGAACCATTCCCTCATCATGGTCCACCTCCTCCTCAGGATAGAGGTAAAGGTATCAATCATGCTTCCATGTCCTTTGATTCCATTATAGGTCATTTTGAAGAGAGTCGAGTGTCTACCCTCATGATCAAAGGCAAATCTACAGATTGTGTTGTTACTACTCGTCATGGTCATGTCACCATTCATGCTCCTACACCTAGGCTTCCGGTTCAATCTGATTATAATCTTGTCGAACATCTAGGGAGAACACCAGCACAGATCTCTATTTTGGACCTTCTACGGTCATCACCTGCACATAGAGTAGTGCTAGAAAAAGCCCTCCAAGAGTCTTCGGTTCCCAACAACATAGTAGTCGCGGATTTCCAAGCTATAGTAGGTAACATTGCTTCACCCTACAATGTGGTCTTCTCTGAGAAAGACCTCCCCTCCCATGATCCATGTCACAATGATGCCCTGCATATTGAAGTTCTCATCCATAAGCGCAAAATCAAATGCATCCTCATAGATGGTGGTGCTGGTCTCAACATCTGTTCTTTAAAGTTACTTAAGCAATTGGGATACTCTGAGGATCACGTCAACACTGATCATAGTATTACAATCAAGGGGTATGATGATGCAGAATGCTGTTCAGAAGGTGTTATTCACTTGCCTATACAACTGGGCCCTGTCATGCTTGAAACTAGGTGTCAAGTCCTTGATATTGAGTTGCCTTACAACATTATCCTAGGCTGCCCATAGATCCATGCAATGAAGGCTGTTCCTTCCACATACTATCAGTCTCTAAAGTTCCCATACAATGGTACGGAGATCACCATCCCAGGAGATCCTAATCCTTTTGAATTCTGTCGTGTCTTGCAAGGTAGCTATAAGAATTGCAACCAAGTGCCTAAAAATGACAAAGCCCTTGAATCCCCACTATATGTTGATCCTGAAACTCTGACGCAAGCTTCTACAAGTAACCCAAATCCTCTACCTGAGATCAAGGCTCACATCCGTGATATAGGCTTTGGATCTTATGATATCTCAAAATCTTGTTGTGTAGGGCGGATGCCTTTATCTCCAAAATCTTACGGCAAACCACCCATTGCCAAAGTAACCAAAAAAGCAGCTATTCCTCCCCCAACATTCCTAACCCAATTCCAACATGGACGGTTATTGGAAGAGGAAACTATTGAGGATATTTCTTCTTGGCTCTATAAGGAGAAAGAACCAGTCATAATACCAGTCAAGCAATATGGCAATGGCTTAAGAATAGTAAAAAACATGGGCTATAAAGGCAAAGGTGGCCTTGGGAAACAGAATCAAGGAACTATGGAACCCATTGTTGTGACAAAGAAGCTAGACAAGAAGGGATTAGGATTTGGAAAGAAGGTACCACATGCCTTGGACATCGAGTATATCCTCGATGAGGTCGCTAACACTTTTCCCACCAATTCGACATCTACAGAGGATATCATCGATGACTCTTCCCTCCATATGACCAACCTCTTCGCAGAATCCTCCATTTTTACACTATCCTTCGTATCCTTAACTTCCACCACCAGCACCCAGAACGTAACACTTGTCTACCCTAAACTTATCGATTGGGACCAACAAGGGTCCCCCGTTATAGATGTATTTCAGAATGACGAAGCTTTAGCTGAGTTCATGGGACTTTGGGAAGGTATCCCCCTTGGTGATCATAAAGCAGGTTTTATAATGGAACTAGAGCCAATGACTTATTTTGGTGAGAATGCCAAATCCTCCAATCGCAAAAGTACAAATAAAGAAAGATCTCTAGGTGAAAACCACACTGTGGCACCTCCTGATCACAAAATAGTAAAAACAAAGGATGTATCCAAAGGTGAAAACCTAACTATGGCACCTGAGGATGGAGGACTTGACCTTCCCCTACCATTTAAGTATCAAGAGAAATTAGTTCTCTTAGTGGAAGATTCTACAGAAATAAATCTTGGCACAAAACAAAATCCAAAGACCACATTCCTAGCAGCATCATTATCTGAAACAGAGCACAGAAATCTTAACAACTTCTTCTTTCAACGAACCATCAACTTTGCATGGACCTATGTCGATATGCCAGGGTTAGACCCTAAGCTAGTAGTTCATTATCTCACAGTTGATCCCAAGGTGAAACCAGTCAAGCAAAAGTTGAGAAAGATGCACCCACAGATCGCTCTCTTGGTAAAAGTGGAAATACATAAACTGTTAGATGCCAAGTTTATACGACCAATTGACTATTCAGATTGGGTCTCAAACATTGTACCTATGTCTAAACCCAATGGGTGCATCCGCATGTGTAATGATTTTAGAGATCTCAACAAGGCATGTCCCAAAGATGACTTTCCACTACCAAACATTGACATTATAGTGGACTTGACAGCAGGTCACGAGATGCTTTCTCTCATGGACGGATTCTCTGGCTACAATCAGATAAGGATAGCAGAAGAAGACCAACATAAAACAACCTTTACTTGTCCTTGGGGCAATTATTGTTGGTGTGTCATGTCGTTTGGTCTGAAGAATGCAGGAGCAACCTATCAGAGAGCAATGACAGTGATCTTCCACGATCTCTTTCATCACATCATGGAAGACTATGTTGATGATATACTGGCTAAATCTTCTAGGGCGGATCACATACAGGTTCTAGGACAGATCTTCGATAGGCTTGAAAAATACCAAGTAAGACTCAATCCAAAGAAGTGTGTATTCGGTGTAACATCAAGGAAGCTGTTGGGATACATTGTATCTCGTAGAGGCATCGAAGTCGATCCAGCAAAAGTAAAGGCTATAGTGGAGATGCCTCCACCCAAGAACCTTAAAGCACTAAGGAGCCTTCAAGGAAGGTTGTAGTCCATTCGGTGTTTCATATCACAGCTAGCAGATAAATGTAAACCCTTTCAACACTTGCTCCGAAAGGATGTCTCATTTCGATGGGACAACAAGTGTCAAGCAACATTTGATCAACTTAAAGAGTATCTAGCTACACCCCCTATATTGGTTCCACCAGTCGCAGACAAACCTTTGATATTATATATCTCTACTACAAACTCGGCCCTAGGGGCCTTGCTAGCACAAAATGATGAATCAGGAAAGGAGCATGCAATTTATTACATTAGTAGAACCTTGGTGGGATATGAGCTCAATTATTCACCAATGGAAAGGGCTTGTTTAGCAGTAGTGTTCACCTCCCAAAAGTTGCGGCATTACATGCTGAACCAACACACAAATCTGATAGCCAAAATTGATCCCTTGAAGTATCTACTAGCAAAAGTAGCTCTCACAGGCAGACTAGCTAAATGGGTCATGATCCTTAGTGAGTTTGATATTGAGTACATGGATCGTAAAGCAATCAAAGGACAAGCCCTCACGGATCAACTAGCAGAAGCACCTATGAAAGATACACATCCTATGGTAGCAGACTTCCCTGATGAAAATCTCTTCACTCTTGCTATCTCCATAATGTGGAAGTTGTATTTTGATGGTTCTTACACACAGCATGGATCAGGAGCTGGCATCTTATTTGTTACACCTCAGAATGACTACATTCCAAAATCATATCGGCTTGCATTCCCTTGCACCAACAACATAGCCGAGTATGAAGCACTCCTCATAGGTCTCAATACAGCAGTTCAATGGGACATCACATAACTACAAGTATATGGAGATTCACAGCTGGTCATTCGCCAAGTCACGGATGAATACCAAACAAAGGATGAAAAGTTGGTCCCCTACAAGCAACTAGTGGATGCCTACAAACCACATTTTTCTAGCATCACATTTGAGCAAATTCCAAGAGAGCATAACAAAGCTACGGATTCTATGGCTTCTGTAGGGTCACTGATTGACATGCCTGCAAATACACAGAAGTGTGAATTCTTGATTGAGCAATTGTTGATACCAGCCGTCGATGTTCCTATTACTGAAATCATCTACGAACTTTTTGGTCCCAATTCCCCATGGTACGAAGATATCTATGAATACCTCAAACACAATACCTTTCCCCCTGACCTATCATCCACCCAACGCAAAACCTTTATCCGTCGATCCTCCCGTTATATCATTCTAGGTGATACACTATATCACCGGAGTCTCGATGGTATCCTCTTACGATGTCTTAATGCGGAAGAAGCTGAGGCTACCTTACGAAACATACACAAAGGTGTCTGTGGCACACATTCTACCGGTCCTAATCTTGCTAAGAAGATACTCAGAATAGGTTACTACTGGCCTACAATAGAGCAAGATGCTGCACAGTTTGCTAAGAAGTGTCTACAATGCCAGCAGCATGGAGATTTGATTCACGCACCAGCTCATGAATTACAACCTGTGACATCTCGACCTCGTAGGACAAATCCACCCTTCTTCCTCCAATGGCCACAAGTTTATCATTACCGCCACTGAGTATTTCACGAAGTGGGTGGAAGCCATTCCTATGACCTATATCACCAGTAAGCAAATAGCCAAGTTTATCCTAAACTACCTCATATGCTGGTATGGTATTCCCCAAGCCATTGTCACTGATAATGGGAGACCATTCAAGAACTAAGATGTTCGTGCCTTATGCACACAATACAATATCCAACATCACTTTTCCACTCCCTACTATCCGCAGAGTAACGGCCAAGCTGAGGCTTCCAATAAAACCATTCTCAAAATCCTCAAGAAAATAGTCAATGAAGCTGGTCGTGATTGGCACTTGCAACTCAATCCCGCCCTATGGGCCTACCGCACTAGTATCAGAACACCAACAGGTGCCACACCCTATGCCTTGGTCTTTGGCTCTGAAGCCATCCTACCTATAGAGGCCGAGATCCCATCCCTCAGAGTATCCATGCAGGACCTAATCGGTGGAGACGAGTATCGCACTTCCAGATTAGCTAAGCTTGAACTACTAGATGAGAGGCACCTTGCCGCACTTAATCATCTCCATGTCTATCAAAACCGCCTCTGGCGTAATTACAACAAAAAGATCAAAGAAAGACAGTTTCAAGTTGGTGATCTTGTACTTAAGGAGAATCAGAGAAATCAAGCAGATCGAGAAAAGAAGGGCAAGTTTGAGCCTAACTGGTTAGGCCCCTTTATTGTGACAGCAGCATATGGATCAGGAGCTTATACTTTAGCTACACCTGACGGCATTCCTCTAGATGAGCCACTTAACAGTGTCCATCTCAAGATGTTCTATGCCTGATCCTCAGAGTATTCCAAAAAAAAAAAAATCCAAAAAAAAAAATCCGTCCTCTGGTAAAAACCTGGCAAACAGGCGCCTTGGATAAGTACCATAGTGAAAACCTAGCAAACAGGCACTATGTGTAGAGTCAGCATCCATCGTCTATCGAGTCCTGTCCACTCCATGTCTAGTGTACAAAGCACGCCTTTCCATCCATCCATAATAAAACCATTGACTTTGTTTGCATTTCCATCTACCTATCTAGTATAGCTTGGAATTTGTCAAATGTCCCTCGTTGTCACCCCATGTCTTGATCTGTGTCTACAGTTTGCACTATCTGGTCCTAGGTCACAACTTTCTAGGTCTTCTTCATCAGTCATCCATGCATTTTCCTCTACCAGAATGGGGGCAACTCTTTCCTTAACTTAGGTCTAGGATTGGTTCCTTGTTCGTGGTTCGCAACGCATACTTCAATCTCTTTTTCATTGTTCACAGGTAACACCCTTTAACGGACACATCGCTCCTACGATTAGGATGTTATCTTCTCAACACTTTTCCCACATCATCACACCAACCAGAACTACATATTATCTCTTCTAAATCTTAAGGTACCTTGATCCCATGGATATGGGTATGTAGGCAGTCTAGATTACGAAGGAAGTATCCAATACTCAGGTACATAAGATCCCCTCTTCTCAACACTTTTCCCACATCATCACACCAACCAGAACTACATATTATCATCATTTCAATCTTAAGGTACCTTGATCCCATGGATATGGGTATGTAGGCAGTCTGGAATACGAAGGAAGTATCCAGTACTCAGGTACATAAGATCCCCTCCTCTTCATCTTGACCCATCTCATCACTCTATCCAGAACTACATATTTATCATTTTCATCTTTCATCATTGTGTGCCTTGATCCTGTGGATACAGGGTATGTAGGCAGTCTGGAATACGAAGGATGTATCCAGTACTCAGGCACACACGATCCATCATTCTCCACCCACCCCAATCCATTAGCATTCCACCTTTCTGGTCTTCCATTTTTCAAAATCCATTCGCCTCAACTTGACTAACTCAAGCAACCAGCTAGTGCATCCTTTCTAAGCACAAGTCCTTAACAAACCTGAAGCAAAGCAGCTTCCTTCCAGAGTCTTCTACTATCCTGCATACCGATTGCCAACATCAGCTAAGTCCCGCTTAACCAAAGCCCTAGATCAACAAGCTTGTCTTCTGCAAAGTGTTCCATGATCGAGACCAACACACGCGTCTCCTGCAACATGTGGCATTTCCTGCAGCAAGATATTGTCTTTTTAGGTAGATAGCACCCTTTAATGGACACAGAGTTCCTACGATAAGGCTGTTATCCTTCCTATCCAATCTATCCTGAGCAACCTCTTTGGCAAGAGAATATGTTGGCTGTATGTTTACTTTGTAAGTCAGTCAATTTGATTTTTGGTTTATCTTTTGTTCCTTTTCCAATACCTATTCAAGGCTACCTTGATTTATCTATAATCTTGGAATGTTGCGATGCAGTACGGATTGGGGGCATAGTCATTGCTTTTGTATGCCGTGTTTGAGGAATGATCTTTAGTATCTTTCTTGACATTCTATTTATCTTGTGTGTGTTACGACCTAGCATCTTACATATTAATATTCTTCTTGCATTTACATGTATTGAAGTTTATTTTATGTTCAAGACTATGGCTTATTCGCAAGTTCCAACAAGGTTATATTATGTCTAAAGGATCTAAGTTCAAACCGCTTGCTTGCAGAGTCAACGTCCACGCACTCAGATATTACTGCACCTTGGTCTCTTATACCTTGGTGGCAAACTATCCACGTGTTATATCAAAATAAGGATTGCTCTTTATATACAAATGCAAAACTATTGCAACAAGCTCATCTTTCATCCATTCCCACAATCTTTATATCGTTTTCACTGCAAAGATTAATCAACAGTCCCTGTCTCCATCTCCTCATGTTCTTCTCTCTGGTGCATATCTGCAAAACCCACATGTCAGATATCACTAGTCATCACATATATATCATCATATATCTCTATCATCATACATCTATAAGCATCATATAAGCAACATATGTCATCACCTGAATCCATAATCATACATACATATCATCACATCCATGACATCAAGGAATGCATACACAAAAGCATGAACAACAATGAGCCGAACAGATCATCATATATATCATGTAATGGTCATCATAATATAAAATGTTTGTGTCTACATCAATAATACAAAGTGTGTATACATCCAAATATACATCAAAATACTACATCAAGGCTATCAAGAGCCCGCAAAATATACATCAGAATGCACGCAGGCATCTGTCCAAAATGATACAATACACATATGCATGCCCTAGTGGGTAGAGCTACCCTCCTGCTGTGGCCCCTGTCCTCCCCCTGTGCTCGATGGAGGTCCCCCTGCTGCTCCTCCTCCTCCCCCTGGTGGTAAAAATGGTCCTCTAACTAAGGACACTGACTGCCCTATCCTACGGGATCTGGATGCCCCAAATCTGCTCCTATCTCTGTAGCTCGGTGCCTGCTGAGCTACTGGCACCGCACCCACATACAGACCCCTATAATACTCTGCCTCCCGGCCAACTGATACTAGCTCACCCTGCACTCGGACGAGCTCGTTGTATAGGGTCCTCTGATCTGCACCCAGTGCATGGTGTGCCTCATCTCTCTCCCGCCTCACTCTAAAGAGTGTGGCCTCTACTGTCAACCGTAGTTGTACCTCTACATCTCTCTCTCTCTCCTAGCCTGTGCTAGCTGCTCGGCGTCTGCTGCTGGTGCAGCTAGCGGCTGTACCTGTACCTGTGCCTGTGCCTATACCTGAGCCTGTAGCTATGTGTATGCCTGCACCTGGGCCTGTAGCTGTGCCTGTACCTGTGCCAGGGCTGTCTGTGCTGCTGAGGCTGCCTGTATCTGTGTCTGGGCTGTGGCCTCAGCCTGCCTCACCTCCACCCGCGCTGCGTCCCTATCCCTCCTTAGTCGCACCATCCGGAGCTCTAATCGAGTCCTCCGAGCTATCTCCTCCTGCAGTAGTCGCTCGGCTCTCTGCAAATTGGGCTCTACGACCAGGCCCACTGCCTTCACCATCTCCACATCGGCTTACTGGCCACTACCCTCTCCACCTGCCTACTGACCACTACCCTCTCCACCTGCCTGCTGCCTAGCTGCCCTGGTCTGTTGTCTCATCCTAGCCTCCCCTCCGAGGACTAGTACCTCTCCCACTGCCCCTGCTACACTTGGTGTAGTCAATCTGATCAGCCTATGTGTCTACCAATACTAATCATACTCTGGCAGTGTCCCTGGGTCTGCCAGCCCTATGTCCCAATCCCATCTCATGGGGACAAGTCCCCGCACCTCCGCTAAAGCTGTAGCCACTGGGATCTTTGCATCCTAGTCTCCAACCTCTCTCCGTGTCCGGGCATGTGTCGCCTCCCCCACGGGTAGTCCCTGTGGTAATCCAAATTGCCTAAGAACTCGCTCTGGCAGGTACCTCTCTATCATATCCATCCGTCTCCTGAATAGATAACGAGCTTGTCTGCAATACATGAGCTGCTCATGCTCGTCATCCCACTCCTCACATAGTAGCGAAGGCCTCCATATGAACAAGTCCATCTCATCAATCTGCCACCTCCAGTGGCTCACTAACCCCATCCTCCGGTGTGTGATCACTCCGTCATATAAGAACGCATAGGGCTCGCCTCTATCTCGATGGCACTGTGCCATGGGTCGGATCACTACAATATTCTCCCACGCCCATACCTATAATAAGGTCACCCCTGCTGAGAGGCTCCTGCCTCTCCTGTACACGCAATGGTGCATGTCATGATATAACTGTCCTAGTACACAGGGGCCCCACGCATACTGTCTACCATGTGTGAACATCCCTGATAGCACAGTCCCCCAGCCAACAGATAATCCCCTAGATCTCCTATCGGGACATAGGAAGCCGCCAATCAATGATGCAACTATCCATATGATCCTGTAGCAGAGTCTCAGGACGTCTGCCCATCGAATCTCCCTGTCATCTATCCACAGGTCATCTGTGCAGAAGACCTCTACCATGCCTGCCTCGCCCCGTGCCGGGTCAAAGTCCACTATCTCTCCATCAATCTGAATCTGCAGGATCTAGTACACGTCCTCAAGTGTCACTATCGCCTCCCCCGTCGGAAAGTGGAATGACGAGGTCTCGCTGTGATATCTCTCTACCACTGCTATCACTAGGGCGAGATTCACCCTAATGTGTGTCAAGTGGGCCACATGCCACAGTCTCGCATGCTCCAGGAATGCATCCTCCCATGTCAACTGTACTACCTCATGTGCAATCGCGTGGTGTCCCTCCCGCGACATCAGTGGTGGCAGAATCCTTTGCATCCATAGCAAACCACTTGTCAGTTTTTCTTTCCCAAATCCCTCAAATCCTATCTACATCTTTGCTATGCCATATCACCCCCAACCATCCCTTTCCCCTCTTGTCACCTAGGATAGGCATCCTTTTTCTCAACCCCCTATTCTACTTAACCCCTAATTTTCTTCTACTTAACTAAAAGTGCTTTGTTCTATACAAATGCGCTGTACCTCCTTGCCAAACGTGCCGCACTGTTTATCCAGACGCGCTGTGCTTTTTCTCCCAAATGCGCCTTGTTTTTCACAAGCGCAGCACCCACCTACCAACCGCACTGTTCTGCACTACCAGGGGTGACGTGATTTTCCTACTTCCCTGCCAATCTGCGCTATTCTACCCTACCCAAGGCACTGCGGCATACTGCCAAATGCACTGCGGTGTTGACATATACACCATTCACACTGCAATTTTACCAATAGCACTGCAACCCCCTACCATAAGCGCTTCGGTGCGCCCAAAGCGCCATAACCAACTACCATACACGCTGCGACTCCCTACAGTGCTTTTGGCTAACATGGTAACCCTGCCTAAACCTAGCCCTAAAACTACCCTAAACAACAAAATACAAGGGGGTTTTCGACCACTTACCGCTGCCGGAGCTCCTGCTGGCCTCTTGTAGGTCCACACCAGCTCCGCCCGATGTCTATGCACTGGAATCGGCATCTCTCCTCGCTGTCTACTCAACTCTCTCAACCTAGTTTGGAAGCTCTCCTCTCTAAATTTTGAATCTCCTAGGGTGCAAATGAGGATTGTGGTCCCCATGGGACCTATTTATAGTGTCCCACCCTTCATTTTTCTTCCCACCCCTTTTCTGCTTTTCCTCCTCCCTGGTTGCGTACTCTTCTAGTCGAGCGTCAACACAGTTCTTCTACCGCTTCCCCATCTTCCTGCTCGAGGGGGCATATGCTGGGGCAACTACCTACACTGGGGCATCAAAAAATTGTATTACATCTTCAACAATCATTTTCTTTGATGCAACGCTGTAAACTGCATCGCATCAAAGAGGGGCAAAATGTAGACACCCTAAAATGACCAAGTTGTCATATCACTTGCATTTCGTCATTTCTGTCTAATCACCTACATTTTTAAACATTAATTAAATAATCTAATTATTTAATTAATTTCACCAAATTCTTCTAAATCACATACTTTCGACATTAATTGAATAAATTCTCTTTATTTAATTAATTCAACAAATTTTCTCTTATCTACAATTAAATAATTTACATTATTTAATTAAATCAATTGTTCTTCTAAATTTAAATAAATCATGCAAATTTATTTAAATTACCTCAATCCTCTAAAAATAAATAAAATCAAATATTTTATTTATAATCTTCTGTTCTTTCAAAATCATGCACAAACAATTAAATAAATTTATTTATTTAATTTGCTTTCAAATCTTCTAAATTAAATAATTCTAATTATTTAATTATTTCTTCCAAAATATCTTCTCTAAATTTAAATAAATCAAATATTTATTTAAATTACTTTTTCTTCTAAATTTAAGTTATCTCTAATATAACTCAAGCTTTCTATATTTAATAAAGCTAAATATTAATTCTCATGCAAATCCCTTCTTCTTGTTTTAAATCACTTAACTGATCATTTTATTCTATTAATTGCTTTAACTCATTCTTCTATTCTTGATAACTCCTCTCATGCAAAAGAAAGCAAGACACTTGTCGTCTTCTTATTCGTTGCACGTTCCTTAGCTCTTCTCCTCCATTGATTCTTCTGAATTACCTGGACTGTTGATCGATCTTCATTGAAATCTATATAAACCCCCCTCATCTCCTTCATTGAGCCTCTCTCTTCGATCGTATTCTTAGGCATACTTAACAGAGCTTTGAGCATACAAAACGCGTCGATTGAGCAACTTTACGATCTCTTAACATTGATCTTTGAGCATATTGGACAAACTACTTGCTTGTTGCAACTATGGTTTCGCAACTTGATTGAGCAATCCACACTTCTCCAAAAGGGAACAATACATGTTTTGGTAAGAGATTTCATTTTGTCTTTGATTTTGTGATAATGGCTTTTACTTAGATTGGTTCTCTTTATGTGATTAGTTTTTGGTTTTATTAGTTTAGATTTAATTGATTTTTCCTCATACACACTCTGGATCTCAAGGAGAAGAAAAATTACAGGAGAAAGAAACAGAGGTGAAGGAAAAAAAAAAGATGACAGTGCTAAGGTTGTAGAAAGAGAGAAGACTTCAGTAGAGAAAACCACAACTGCTAGTGGTGAAGGAGAGAAAACTCCTAAGGACAGCTCCCAGACTGCAGAAGAGAAGAAACATCTATCTCTGGCAAGAGACATTGCACAAACTATCCAAGAATTCCTCAACAAAGAAACAATGGAGATTGATGAACCGGAGCTTCTACAAGGTCCATTCAATTTTGATTCTCTTTCTCCGGTACAGACAATGAAGATAGCTTCATTTGCAAATGCTAAGGCTAATGAAAAACTCCTAAAGTCTCATATGGAAGACTATGAGTTGATAGAAGCTGCTTCTAGAGTGCTTGAAAAGATTATGCCATTGGTTCAGAAAGATCCCACAGCCTCCACTTCCGGTAATCTCAAAACTCTAGTCAGCAGTGTCAATACACATTTTGATTCACTAGAGAAGTCAGCAGAAGATAAGGTCCGGAAGGAATTTCTTGCAAAACGATTATCAGAGGTACAAGGTTTGATAAGTAATGATAGGAGAAATATGAGTATAGGGATAAAGAGCTTAGAAAATGCTCTTATAGATGGCAAAAAAATATACAAATTTTGTATTTCATGGTCCAAAGTAACAGTAGAGATTGAGAAGAAAATAAAAGAGCAAGAAGATAAACTACTAAGTTTGTCTCAAAGTTTTGATCCTCTCTCTTCCTCCATAGTCAATCAAGAGTGTCAGACTATTGCAATCACAACTGTAATAAAGAATTTTGAGAAGGAAAGGAAGAACATGATCAGCCGGATGGGTGAACTTAGGAGGATCATTGTCCCTAAGTTAGAGCCATGCATGAGGCCATAAGTGAAGCTCAAATTACAGCCCAGACCAATGATCCGACAAATCTAAAAAGGGCAGATGCGTTTGCATTCCTGTTGAGTGGGCATATCTCAATTTTGGACAGGATGAAGCAGAGTTGGGCAATAGAAGTTATACAGTTGAAGAATACTTTTGTAGACATACTTAAGTATATGTAAGTACAACTTGTATATATATACTTATGCGGCTAAGTATGGTAAAATTTTTAAAAAATTTGGTGTGCAGACCCTACCCTTTGCCATTGATGTCAAAGGGGGAGTGAAGAGCAGTGAAAAATAAGGAATCCAACTAAGGGGGAGCTCTGAAAAATATATATAAAGATAGAGCATCAGCTAAGGGGGAGCCTAGTGTAAACACTTAGTCATTTTTCACTAAGTGTTGCCATCAATGCCAAAGGGGGAGATTGTTGGCAAGAGACACTATATGGATTCATGATTGTTGTCATTGATGTCAACAAAGTTCATCCCACACATCCGCAGGACATGGTGTGTCTCTACCGGAAGTTAGAGTGAAGAATGTTGTGGTCCGGTAAACAAGAACAGAGCATGTGGCAAGGTCCGACAGACAGGTTTGGATCTCTCAGAGGAAGCATCTTGGTGAAGTGCGGATTTGGGGAAGTAAAGAGTACTACCTTGAGTGATTAATTCCAAGGTTTTAGCCTCCGGTGATAGATGAGGTAAAAGATATGAATACTTGAGTACTGGGTTCCTGAGTGACAGTGTGAACAGAGGAAGAACTGACTGACAGAACATCAAACTACTTTTCGGATGTGTTACTGATGGTGTTAAAGGTTATGAAGGCATGAATCATGTTTGGCCGACATGATTAATGATCTCTACAAGCATATACTTGATCCGCATTACTTGATGTGCAAGGATTCAGCTGACAAAACAGAGTTTGTGAGAAGATTGACTGTTCCGAGTGCCGACTAGAAAGGTGATGAAATTACTTGTGCGGATATATATACACGATGGATTTAGTTGTGAGATGTGTTGTTGTTAGTGATGTGTGAATAAAAGAAGAAGAGCAGAGCAGAAGCAGTAAGGAAGGTCTGGTATGTGAAAGGAAATTAGCATAAGAGAAGAGGAAAGATGAAGTGCAGCAGATCAGTGTACTGAGCCTAACTGGAACTGAACTCCAGCATATGTGGATGCTTTCAATCAGTTCAAGTATTGTATAACACTCTTTTGTAGACAGTGTGTCTCTTGTAGGCAGTGTGCCTCCTTGTGAGCAGTGTGCTCGGGCAGTGAGCCCTAATTGGCAAGTGCCATTTTTGTATTTCCTTATTCTTCTAACAGAGAATAATCTTTGGGTTAATCACCCCGTGGTTTTTTCCCTTAACAAGGTTTCCACGTCAAAAATACTATGTCGTGTTTTTCCATTTCATGGTAATGTTTGCTTGTTTGAATTAATGCTGCATTGATTAATAAGAAAGTTCAAAAAGAAGAAATAATTAGGATAACTGATTCACCCCCCCCTCTCAGTTATCAACACAATAATGCAAATTCCTTATGTTCGTTGTGAGGAGAATTGATAGAAAACCTAAAATCAAAATTTCTCCTAAAGCAACTAATCTTGTGATGCAATTTGGTATCTTTTTCATCTATTTTGATAGATTTACATATGTGAGAATTGGGGGTTGTGAACATGCCTCATACAAATTGCCCATATATGCTACTGATTACATGATATTCTTGGAAGTTTGTAGACAAATAGCCCAGGCAAGTAAGAGATAACATGATTACAAAAAGGGAGGATATTCTTTCTATGTGAAACTAACTCATTATACATGTAGAACACATGAGGATGCTAGAAATATTGACCTAACTCTTTCAAAATTCAATTTCCATCTATTTATTCCAAGACCTCATTTTCACTAGTAGAATTTTGGCAAATACATGTGGTGCAGGAGCACCTACCTGACAGCTGGCCTCCATGAGGCAGTTAGTTTGTTTTGAGTCTTGTTAATGTTTTCAAGAAGGTCTTATGAGACCAATGCATGTAATAAGGTCATGTTGACCATGCTTTACTATTTTTAGCTAGTTTGTTAGGACAGCTGTCATGCTGTATGTTCGGTTGGATCCTCCCAGCCGCTTAGAAAGCTCCCAGCCACTAGGAATCGAGTGGTAGTACTCGCAGGAGATCCTATTTATGCTTGAGGATCGGTTGGTTTTAGATCGGAGATCATAGTATAGTATTGCATTGAGCAGAGGAGTTAGATTGCAGAGGGAGAGACTGAACATTGTATTTGCATCTTTTGAAATCAATAAAGAGATCCTGTTGTGTCAATTCTCTGTTTGGATTCCTTTGTGTAATCGAGTTGCTGGTTTGGTGGTTACATGGATTCACTGATCCATTCCACCGGTTGATTCGTCAAATCGGTGGAATGGCTGTGTACAGTAGTTTAGGATGTAGTTTGCATTTTCTGTTTGTTCGCATGCAGGTGTGCAGGATCACAGTCGAGAGGTGTTGAGAACCCTAGCATGGGTATGTGCTAGGTCAAGCTGATAGTTAGAGTTTGGAAGGTCACCCTGAAAGTAGATCGGGTCATCCCAGGAGGTTCGGCGGATCAAAATTCGCTAAGGTAGGAAAATTCGTCATAACGGCATCATCAGGATATTACGGTGTATATCCTGCAGTTACTTCAGGCATAGTCATCCGAGTAGGTGGAGATGAGTATGATGCAGTCGATTGCATGAAGTGAATGAGCGTCGGGGTGATCATCATCAGGTGTTGCCGAGGAGGAGCGTATCGGCATAAGGTAGAAGATTGGGTTGATAAAACGATCGCGGGTCGATAAGGTTAAGTTTGGCCGAGAGCAGGATATTGAGGAGCTGCATGTGACGTCATCGTCATCAGGATAATCGTCATCAGGATATCGGGGTGACATAAGCATCGAAGGAAGGGTGCATGAGGTTGTCGTCATCAGGATATATGGAGGGGACCGGATATTTTATATCCTGCTGATGAACATGATGTTGAACATCATGATGCTGAAGGTAGAGCTTGGCGGTAAGGTGAACAGTGAACGTCAGGAGGATGTTTGCGCTTGCCGAATGTGATGATGCTGCTGATAGTCAGATATGATGATGCTGCTGACATGCGAAAGGGTGAAGGCTTGTCTGCAGGAGGATATCGGTCGGCAGAGTAAATATGATGATGCTGACAGTGTTAAGGGAAATATGATGATGATGATGAAGGGTTGCGGACATCCATGCTGTATGTTAAGGTTTTAGTGTGGATGCCTCTGCATCAACATGACTACACAACTAAAACTTATAGTCACGACAACTAAAAATGACTAAATTAGACTATTTTTTTGCAACACAGCTATAAATGACTAATTTGATCGTCACACAAATAAATGACTAAATAAATTATTTAGTCACACAAACAAAAATGACTAAATAATTAGTCACATTATGATATTAAAGTGGGTAAGTTTTGATTTTTGAGGCATTTTTCATGGAGGGAAAATGGACAAAACGTAAGGTTTTGATTTCCCTCGCATTTTTCATGGAGGGAATATGGGAATAACCTAAATTCCTATTTTGTTGTTTTTTGCAAACAAGAATGTATGTTTTTCATGTTGGGATACATATGTGGCGAACATTTCTCTTCATGGAGGCATCAGAACAGGGTGAAACGGCTACCAGGACAAAGAAGAGGGTTTAAATAACTTATTTTCAAATGGCATTAGCATTCTTTCCTGCATATCCCAGTCTATCCAAGCATTGTGTCACATATTAGAACAGGTAATGGTTTAAAATATTGTTTCCTCAGTGTGTGTGCCCTTTATTCATCACTGTATTTTTCATTATAGATTCTACATTTTGCATGTTCTGTTGTTTTCTAGGGCACTTCCAATGCGTGCAAAGAACTAAACACGATTTGGGTTGATAGGTTCCTATGCAGCTTGTCGATTCACAACCATTATGACAATGATTTCTCCAATAATTTGCTTGTCGATTCATAGAGAAAAGTTATGTTCACACACTCCTGGACCCCTATTACCCAGAGCATGAAGTTGTTTGGACTTTTATTTTTCTCTATTGGGGATTGCTTTTCATAAATTGAAATGCCTAAAAGATTTGAGAAGGAAGGGGTTTTGATTCCATTCATTTATTTTTCTCTATTTTTCTCTCTTCTTCTTCTTGTGAATATGAATACTTTCATGGAAGGATTAAAATGGTGATAACAGGGGTAGGTAGTCAGGTATCCAAGTTGAAGGATTCATGAGGAATGAATCAAGACTTAGGTAAGTGAATTTAATCTAAATTTCTGGGTATTGTATAATTTTTAGATGGTAATGTTTCCAACGGTTATTTGGATATGTCATATCTCTAGTTAAGAATTTATTTATAGTATTATTGTTGCCCCAAAAATTTAAACTTGAAAATTTTAAAATTTTAGTGCACTCCTGAACCTACCAAAACACAAAAATAATTAAATTTGAAAATCCATAGGAGCTGGTACAAAATCCTCTTGTATGCTTGATCCTAACCTCATTTTTCTCAATTTGACCAGTTCCTGTGCCCAGACCCCTTACCATTTGAGAAATTTGAATGCTTCACATTTTTCATCAACAATTTACAAATATAGTTAAATTTGTGTTTCCTGGTTGCTGGAGGTTAAAGGGTTTCTGGGTTTTGCTCTATGATGTCCAATTACTTTGTTGTCAAAATTTCGTGCAAAATGGCTACTATAAGGAAGTTATGGAGTTTTCTGTCATCAACTTAAAGGTTTTCAAATTATTCACGAAGTCAAATTTCACCAAGATAAAATTTAATGTTTTTTAAGGTCAAAAGTGGCAAGGAATATAAAGTTTGGAGTTCCATTTAATTTATAAAGTCTAAGTATTCAAAGGGGATGATTTTATCCAAAACAAAGGACTTTATTAAAGTCATATGTTTTTAGTGGCCTTGAGTTTTCTTGTGTGGATTTTTGAAAACTTCATTGTGGACAATTTGAAAGGTTTTGAAACTTTGTTTCTTCCCGACCTCTTTTGTTGTCAATGATTTCAAAGGTTCTCTAACTCCAAAAAGGAGCGACTTCCAAGTTCTGAAGTTATGAAATTTCGTGACTTCCTGACATCCATATATTTGATCGTTTGGGTTTAAATGGGACTCTCGAGTTAGAAATATGGATGGATCAAAGGACCATGCTCATAAGGCCTATAGAGAATCAAATGTTTGTCTTGCAGAGAAATGAATTATATCATCTCCAAATGCCAAAAAGAAGCCATCAGCTCAGTTATTGAATAGGCATCTATAGTGCAATCTATAGTATGAAAGGTGATCTGCTATTTGTGACTTGAAGCTACCAATTCTCCGTATTAGCAATATGATGTATCACAAAAATGGCACAAGGGAGCCAAGGTTTCTATTTTTCCCAGATGTAGCTCGTGAACTACTTTACAAAATGATCTAGAGAAAGTCGTCTCACTTGTTGGGAAATGAGGTGTCTCAACCTTGCTGCATATTTCCCATTATAGTTATTTTTATTTAATATTTTCTTACAGCTATTATGCATTGTCGGTGTTTTGAAAATTAGTTTTTTAGGTGTCAAAGATGCCCACATGATAGTATATTATGGAAGGCCTATTTTTAGGCATATTATGACAGATTCTATGACATCTGTAAGGGTCAAAAATAGAGGATTTCATTTTGGACGTGAGAGCTTATTTTGGGACTGAAATCTTAGATGAGAAGCCTTGCACATGTTTTTGTAAAACCACAGGTGGTTTCTTGTATAGACAGAAGTCTATAAATTAGAGGCTTGAGGAGTTGTTTGCATAATGTGAGTTTGTAGGTATTGTTATGCTATCAGAATGCTACCAAAATTCTTCCAGAGTTGTTTACTAGTGATACTCTTGTAATAAACTTGCTCTGCAAGTGTATGTAATCTTGTTATTAGATTTGGAATACATTGAGTAGGCTTTTGGAGTGTGGAGTTTTTCACCTGAAAGGGTTTTCCCCACGTATATTTGGTGTTTTGTGTTTTATTGTTTATTTCATGTTTTTAAATGTGCTTCTAATTTTCTGTAGCTGTTAGATCAGTTTTTTAAAATTTTTGCATATTGTCTCTCCTCAAGATTAGAGTAGGAAGTTGTTTCCACTACTTTAACTTCCTTACAAGTGGTATCAGAGCCTGATCACCTTTGGCTTCAGTTGTGGGTTGTTGGGTTTTTTGTGCTAATCAAGGTTTGAGTGGGAGCTTGTGCAGATGATACTTTGTGATCTTGTTGCAGGATTTTCAGATGGTGAGCACATCTGGGAGTATGGAGATTGAAACATTTTTTGGCAAAAACTTTGAAATGTGGAAGCTGAAGATGGAAGATCTGTTGATTGATCGGGATCTATGGGATGCAGTGGATGAAAATGTCTAGAGGCCTACGGATCCAGCTTTGGCTACAAAATATGATATAATGGACAGAAAAGCTAAAGGTCTCATAAGGCTGTGTCTTACAGACTCGATTTTGATAAATGTCCATGAAAAATCCACTTTGAAGAAGCTTTGGAAGAAGTTGGGTGGGATATACCAAGCTAAATCTTTAGTAAATAAAATTTGCCTGAGGAAGAAGTTGTATTCCTTGAGAATGGAAGATGGTGGATGAATTTCTAAGCATCTAGAAACATTCTATGTTGGTGACTCAATTAACCTCAGTTGGGGTGAAAATGGATGAAGAAGAAAGGTGCCAAACTTTGTTGTGTTTGCTGCCAGACTCATGGGACAGCCTAGTCATGGCCATTGGGAGCACTTCAGTCACTCTGAAGATGGGGGATGTTGTTGGTTCTCTACTCTCTAAAGAGATGAGAAGAAAGGCCTCCTTGAATGCTAAAGAGGCTTTGAGTGTTCGAGGAAGACCAAAAGAATGAGGCAAAGATGAGAAGCAGCGTGGCCATTCTAAGTCCAAAAATAAGGGGAGATCAAAATCTCCTGGTAAGTCCAAGGCAATATGTTGGAACTGTGGCAAATCCAAACACTTCTGAAAGGAATGTAAAAGAAGAGAAGAAAAAGAAGAAGAAGCAAGATTCTAACTCTGAGTCTAAAAAGGAAGATGGAGATGCCTTTATTGCAGCCTTGGCCACTTGTGCAGGTGATAATGCATGGTTGATAGACTCAGGTGCATCTTTCCACATGACTCCTAATAGAAACTGGTTTAGCAAGTAGGAAAACTATAATGGTGGTAAGGTGTATTTGGGTGATAATTCTTTCCTTGACATTGTTGGTCGTGATAGTATTCATGTGAAATTTTATGATGGTAGAGTTAGAAGATTTGATGGTGTCTTGCACATCCCAGGACTAGCAAGAAATTTATTATTTGTTAGCAAACTAATAGATGCGGGTGTGCATGTATAGTTTTCTGAAGTAGGTGTGAAAATGGTGAGAGGTGCTATGGTGATAGAAAGAGGCAGTAGATTGGGTACATTGTACCATCTCGATCCATGCACGGTTGAGTGCAATAGCACTTCTGCTGAAATCAACCCAGAAACTACTTCACTGAAAAAAGAGATGGTTTCCTCTTCTGCAGATGATCGTGGCTTCTGGGTACCCAAGGGTGCTCTATCTACAGAATCAAAGTTGCTTGCAGAGAAGACTATGTTATGGCACCAAAGAATTGGCCACATTGGAGAGAAGGGTTTGAAAGCCCTGAAAAATAAGAACCTTGTTGAAGGTTTGAATGATTGCAATCTAGAGTTTGATTTCTGTGAACATTGTATTTATGGCAAATAGAACCACGTTCAATTTTACTTGTCTTCTCATAAGTCTTCATGTATTTTGGATCTAATCCATTTGGATGTATTTGGTCCTGTTGATGTTGCTTCTATTGGTAAATTGGTTTATTATGTTACTTTCATTGATGATTTTAGTAGGAGAACATGGGTATATTTTTTAAAGAGTAAATCTGAAGTTTTCAATCATTTTAAGGAGTTCAAGGCTATGGTAGAAGCTCAGACTGGAAAGAAAATTAAATGTTTGAGGACTGACAATGGCGATGAATACTGTTCTGCAGATTTTGACAGATTCTGTACAGATTGTGGGATTAAAAGATAGAAGATAACTCCATAATCTTCTCAGTAGAATGGAGTTGCTAAAAGATTGAACAGAACGTTGATGGAGAAGGCTAGGAGCATGTTGAGTGGAGCTAGTCTAGAACAAAAGTTTTGGGCTGAAGTTGTTGCCACTGCTTGTTATTTGATAAATAGATCTCCTACATCAACGCTTGTTGATAAAATGCCAATGGCGACGTGGTTGGGGAAAAAGTCTTCACTTAGACATCTGAGAGTTTTTGGTTGTGAGGCATATGCACATGTGCCTAAGGAGAAGAGAACACATTTGGATTCTAAGGCTGTCAAATGTATCTTCATCAGCTATGGCTATGGTGTGAAAGGATACAAGCTTTGGGACCCTATTGCACATAAGGTAATTTTTCCAAAAGTGTTGTTTTTAGAGAGACTAAATCTTCTCCTATTACTTTTCAGCCAAAATAGCATAAAGAAATTGAACAGAAAAAAGATGTGATTCAAGTTCCTTCTATGCCTGAGGAAGATGAATCGAGGTGCCAAGATAGATAAGAAGTTGAGGAGAGCTCATCAAGCTCTGAATCTTTAGAAGAGGGTGAAGAGGAGGAAGAAGTGGAAGAACCTCCACCTCAGCTTGTTCGAAGGTCTACAAGGCATAGGCAACCACCTGAAAGGTATGAGTATTCACCTGATGATTGGAAGTGTATATTTGCTTTGAATACTAACATTGATGAACCGAGATCTGTGCAAGAGGCTTTGGGTATGAATGATGCATAGTCCTAGAAAGTTGCCATGGATGAAGAGATGGCAGCCCTTGAAAGAAATGATACATGGGACCTTGTACCATTGCCTGAAGGATGCAAACCTGTTGGATGTAAATGGGTGTTCAAGAAAAAGATTGGTTCAAATGGAAATGTTGAAAAGTATAAGGCACGGTTGGTTGCGAAGGGATACTCTCACGTTGAGGGTATTGATTATGGTGAGATTTTTTCTCCTATTGCTAAAATGACATCCATTCGATTTTTATTATCTATTGTAGCAACTTATGACCTAGAGGTTGAACAAATGGATGTGAAAACTGCTTTCCTTCATGGTGATTTGGAGTAAGAAATCTATATGACACAGCTAGAGCACTATGTGGTAAAAGGTAAAAGCAAGTTGGTTTGTAAGTTAAAGAAATCTTTGTATGGCCTTAAATAAAGTCCTAGGATGTGGTACCAAAAATTTGATACTTATGTGTTGAGTTTGGGATTTGTGCGGTCTAAATCTGATCACTGTGTATATTTTAAATCTGATGGTGATCATTTCTTGGTAATTACTTTATATGTTTATGACACGTTGTTTATTGGGAAAGGCAAATGTTTGATTGCAGAATTGAAATCTCAGCTCTCTGCAAAATTTGAAATAAAAGATATCGGTGTAGCAAAACACGTACTTGGGATGGAGATCAGAAGAGATCGTGAGAATAGAAAGTTATGGCTTGGCCCGAGTAAGTATGTTTGTTCAGTTTTGCAAAGGTTTAACATGCAGGATTGTAAACCACTTTGTGTTCCTATTACATTGGGAATGAAGCTCTCTATTTCACAATGTCCTACATCCCCATCAGAGATGGAAGACATGAGCAAAGTGCCTTACCAGAGTGCAATTGGAAGCTTAATGTATGCTATGGTCTGTACAAGACCAAACATTGCCCAAGTAGTGGGAGTTCTTTCTCGTTATATGTCTAATCCTGGAAGAGTGCATTAGGATGCAGTTAAGAGGGTCTTCAGATATTTATGGGGTACAATAGAGTACTCTATTTGTTTTCATGGTACATGAGATCAACATTCCTTGAGTATTCATAGTTTTGTGGATTCAGATTGGGTTGGTGATGTCAATAGCAAAAGATCCACTAGTGCATATGTGTTTACTCTTAGTGGTGGTAAAATCAGTTGGATGAGCAAGCGACAGACTATGGTCGCCTTGTCCACTACTGAGGCAGAGTACATGGTAGCTACTCATGCATGTAAAGAAGCCATTTGGCTGAAGCGTTTGTGTTCAGATATTGGATTGAAATAGGGTGTAGTTACAGTTTATTATGACAATCAAAGTGCAATCTACCTTGCAAAGAACTTGACTTTTCATGCCAGGACCAAACACATTGATGTTCAGTATCACTTTGTGAGAGATATGGTTGAGGATGGTAGGGTGAAGCTAGAAAAGGTAGAGACTGTGGCGAATGTTGTAGATGCATTAACTAAGCCCATGAGCACATCAAAATTTAGGTGGTGTTCCGAGTCTATGGGCCTTTTGTCCCCTAGCAGTTGATCCATGATGATGTTATTCCCTTGGCCCTTGCAAGGTATTCGACAAGTGGGAGAATGTTGGGAAACGAGGTGTCTCAACCTCGCTGCACATTTCCCATTATAGTTATTTTTATTTAATATTTTCTTACAGCTGTTACGCATTGTCGGTGCTTTGAAAATTGGTTTTTTAGGTGTCACAAGATTCCCACATGATAGTATACTATGGAAGGCCTATTTTTAGGCATATTATGATAGATTCTATGACATCTATAAGGGTCAAAAATAGGGGATTTCATTTTGGACGTGAGAGCTTATTTTGGGACTGGAATCTTGGTTGAGAAGCCTTGCACATGGTTTTGTAAAACCACAGGTGGTTTCTTGTATAACTAGAAGTCTATAAATTGGAGGCTTGAGGAGTTGTTTGCATAGTGTGAGTTTGTAGGTATTGTTATGCTATCAGAATGCTACCAGAATTCTTCCAGAGTTGTTTACTAGTGATACTCCTGTAATAAACTTGCTCTACAAGTGTACGTAATCTTGTTATTGGATTTGGAATACATTGAGCAGGCTTTTGGAGTGTGAGGTTTTTCACCTGAAAGGGTTTGTTGATAACTGAGAGGGGGGGTGAATCAGTTATCCTAATTATTTCTTCTTTTGAACTTTCTTATTAATCAAAGCAACATTGAATCAAAACAAACAAACATTACCATGAAATGAGAAACACATGACATAGTATTTTTGACGTGGAAACCTGGTTAAGGGAGAAAACCATGGGGTGATTAACCCAAAGATTAGGGCTCACTGCCCGAGCACACTGCTCACAAAGAGGCACACTGCCTACAAGGAGACACACTGTCTACAAAAGAGTGTTATACAATACTTGAACTGATTGGAAGCTCTACATATGCTGGGGTTCAGTTCTGGTTAGGCTCAGTATACTGATCTGCTGCACTTCATCTTTCCTCTACTCTTTATTCTGCATTCCTTTCACATACCGGATCTTTCTTACTACTTCTGCACTGCTCTACACTTATTTGCATATATCATACCACAACTACAAATCTCACAACAAAATCCATCCTCTATTTATATCCACACTAGTGATTTCATTATCTTTCTAGTCGACACCCGGAATAGTCTATCTTCTCACAAACTCTGTTCTGTCGGCTGAATCCTTGCATATCAAGTAATGCGGATCAAGCATATACTTGTAGATGTCATTAATCATGTCGGCCAAACATGATTCATGCCTTCACAATCTTTACAATCAACAGTAACACATCCAGAAAATACTCTGATACTCTGTTAGTCAGTTCTTCCTCTGTTCTCACTGTCTCTCAGGAATCCGGTACTCATCTATTCATATCTTTTTCCTTGTCCATCACCGGAGGCTAAATCCTTGGAATATACTACTCAAGGTAGTCTGCTTGACTTTCCCAAATCTGCACTGCACCAAGACACTTCCTCTGAGAGATTCAGACTAATCTGTCGGACCTTGCCACATGCTCTATTCTTGTTCACCGGACCACAACAATCTTCATTCTGACTTCCGGTAGAGACACACCATGACTTGCGGATATGTGGGATGACCTTTGTTGCCATCAATGACAACAACCATGAATACATATAGTGTCTCTTGCCAACAATCTCCCCCTTTGGCATTGATGGCAACACTTAGTGAAAAATGACTAAGTGTTTACTCTGTGCTCCCCCTTGGCTGATGCTCTATCTTTATATACAATTTTTGAAACTCCCCCTTAGTTGGATTCCTCATTTTTCACTGCTCCTCACTCCCCTTTTGACATCAATGGCAAAGGGTAGGATCCGCACATCAAAATTTTCAAAAATTTACTATACTTAGCCGCATATTACATACTCACATAAACTGAAGAATGTCTGCAAAGGATGTCTTCAATTGGATTAGTTCTGTAGCCCAACTTTGCTTCATTCTATCCAAAATTGAAATGTGACCACTCAACAAAAATGCAAAAGCTTCTGCCCTCTTGAGATCTGTCGGATCATTTGTTTGGGAGGTAGTCTAAGCATCACTGATGGCCTCATGCATAGTTTCTAAATTAGGGATTATAATCCTTCTAAGTTCTCCCATCTGGTTAGTTATATTCTTCCTTTCCTTCTCAAAGTTCTTTATTGCATTTGTGATTGCAATAGTTTGACATTCTTGATTGACTATGGAGGAAGAGAGAGGATCAAAACTTTGAGATAAACTTTGTAGTTTGTCCTGTTCCTCTTTTATTTTCTTATCAATTTCTACTGTTGCCTTTGACCAGGAGATACAAAATTTGTAGATGTCACCACCATCCTTAAGAGAACTTTCTAAGCTCTTTATTCCAATACTCATATTTCTCCTATCATTAGAGATTAATCCTAGTACTTCTAAAAATCTCTTATCCAAAAACTCCTTCCGGACCTTTTCTTCAGCTGATTTTTCTAGAGAATCAAAATGTGTATCAACACTGTTGACTAAGGTTTTGAGATTACTAGAAGAGGAGGCTGTTGGATCTATCTAGACCGATGGCATAATCTTTTCAAGCACTCCGGAAGCAGCCTCTATCAACTCACAGTCTTCCATATGAGACTTTAGGAGTTTTTCATTTGCCTTAGCATTTGCAAATGAAGCTATCTTCATTGTCTGTACCGGAGAGAGAGAGTCAAAGTTGAATGGACCTTTTAGAAGCTCCGGTTCATCAATATCTATTGTTTCTTGGCTCAGAAATTTTTGAATAGTTTGTGCAGTGTCTCTTGCCGGAGACAGATGTTTCTTCTCTTCTGCAGTCTTGTCCTTTGGAATTTTCTCTGCTTCCACATTCTTACCACTTTCAGTTGTGGTTTTCTTTGTTGGAATCTTCTCTTTCTCTGCATCCTTGGTGCTGTCAACCTCTTTTTCTTTTACTGCTGCTTCTTTCTCCTGTAATTTCTCTTCTTCTTGGGATCCGGAGACTGTAGGGGAAACCAGAGGAGAGTTGCTAGTCTGTTCAAGGGCCACTTCTCCCGGAGCAGAGGATTCTAAGTCCACAGCTATTTCTGCACCCAAGTCCTCTATAATAGGAATGTTGAACCTTTTGAATGTATTCCAGAGGATCTCTTCAGTGTCCTTGGCTACCTTGTCGGTCTCACCAAGCATAAGCTGATTCATCCTTGCTTTGCTTCTAAATTCATCCTTGCAGTCTTTGAATACCATGTTCATTGTTTTGTGATCAATTGAAGGATATAGGTGAATAGCTATCTGTTCCTTGATCTCAAGGTCTTTTGCCATGGCATTGTTCTTTCTTATTTCTAATTCCTTCTCTAGACTCTTAGGAATTTCAGAGATAATCTCAATAAAAGCTTTATTGTAAATGTTCAGGTACCTGATTGTAGCTTCCTGTAGGATCTTTTGATCTGCCTCATTGTAGTCATCATAGAATTCAGCCACTGGTTGAAGGTTCCCATCCACAGTGACTGATTTGACTACATTGTCTAGAGACAGGGTGGGCTTTTCAACAAATACCTCTGCCATTTCTTCCTTGTCTCGGCCTGTGGAGGGTTTACCGGATCTTTTCTTCTTCTGTTTCTTTATTTCTTTTACCCCCTCATCTGATTCTGTTTCCTCTTCATCTTTCTGACTTTCATAAGCCCTTGTGGCTTTTGTCTTAGATCTTTTACCGGATGCCTGGACTTCCGGTTTTGAGCTTTTGGTTCTGACAGGTGTAGATCCTTTTGACGATCTGGTCCGGGTTGAGGTTTCCACCAAAGCACTTTTCTTGCTTTTCTTTTTTGCCTTTTTCTTGTCTTCCTTAGCCTTTCTTCTCTTTTCTCGGTTGGCATCAAGTGCCTCCTTTGGGATGCCTAGGCCTTGAGCAATATGCTCTACTTCTTTTCTCACCTTCCTCTTTATCTCAGGTTCCCTGAGTTCCACATGGATCTTCACACTCAGCTCCTCAAAGGTTCCAAACCTTTCTGCCTTTGGATCTTTGGGCTGACTAAGCATGTGTTGAACATGTAGTTCCACAATATGTTCATCAACCTCATACCCCATGGGCATGATCCAGACAGTCTATGGCTCCACTGCCTCCATTAGGCACTGATCAGTATCCACCATAAAGCAAACTGAGTCTTTGTATTTTTCAACAAGAGACTGGGGAATTCTTTCTCTTGCTTGCATCGTGCTCTAGAAGTTTTTGAAGTATCCCCATAGGGCTGTGTTTCTTGCTTTGGTATCCCCAAGCCCATGTAAATAATCTCTTATCTGGACTACAACAGGTTTGTCATTCTGCCATGCCCATCCACTTGATCCGGGTAGCTCATTCATGAAGTAGAAAAATAGACATAATATAAGAGTACCATCCTTAAAAGATTTCTTTTTGTCCTTCTTGATCTTCTGTATATTTTCCATTAATTGGCTTAAGAGAAGTTCACAGAGATCATAGTCTGCATTCTTCCTCAGCATTTCATAGGTAGTATATACTGCAGTTTCGGATACAGAATTCTCCCTACTGGAGTGATAGATCTTGTATCCTATTATCATGGATGCATACTTGATATCCAGATCAGAAATATCTTCAATGGTCATTGCCCTCTTATCAAATTTTGATCCGGTGGCCTCAGTTACAATGTTATTTTTGACAGATTTGAGGATAGGTATCCCTCCGGAAGAGTATAGACCAGTTACTGCCCTAATTGCCTCTTTTGTGATCTTGCAGGGTCTATCCAGCCATAGGAAGTTGTCATGCATCCTACTCAATACATACCGGACCCATTCATCTTCTTCAAAGCAGGGGAAATGAATGAATTGATCAAACTGTTTCTTTTGGATACCCTTATACTCTGGTTTAAGCTTAAAAGCATTGTCTATCAGTTGTTTGTGATAGAGATCTCTCAATTTGAATTCCCCGAATTCCTCTATGCTTGCATGTATATAAACCCTAATGTCTTCTGTGTGTAAAACGCCATGAGGAACACTAGAGAATGCTCCTAAGGGATCTACCTCCAATGACTTGTATGGATGTTTCTTAAATTCAGGTCGGGGCCTATCTGAGATCTTTACTATATTTGGAGTAGCCATTTCTCAATAGATTTGTAGCAAGATATCAAAAACAGAAAATACCTTATGCGTCTTCGGTTACACGGAGTGGTTGGATTGATTTCTGTATGTGATGACTTCGGCAGGAGATCTTTGGTGAGTTTGATGAATCTTGTTGTAGAGCTCCACTTTTCGCTTCTTCTTGAGTGCAGAATGAGCAAGTGATTTTATGAGAAATCCCTTATATTGCTCCGCAAACCCTAATATCTGATGGCAATAAATGCTCGACCTACATTATTCCGGTTTGCCTTATTCGGATAGCTTGGAGTACTGAATCAGTCCTGATCTACGAATGTCATGCGGATCTTCCAATCATGAACAAATCAAGATGACACATTACAAGAACATCCCAAACACTCTGTCCAATCCGCAAAATGAGATAATGCACTTCCAGATCTCTCCAGACCCTTTTGTAATCCTCTGTCATTCCGAAGCATCTCCCAGAACAGGTCTTACTTGATCGATCACAACTTCTTTACATCTTCATGCGGACCTCTGAAATCTTATCTGGATCATCTCAAGACTTATATCTTCAAACCCTTTACTCCGCATCTTGTGCCACATTCGACACCACTTGTTTGGCTGGGGGAACAGGATTTTCTTTGAGTCTCCCCCTGAGCCAGAGCTCACTTTTTAATTTTCGGAAGGAATATCAGCACCAGAGTCTGGTGCGGATCCAACTTCTATATTCTCTAAACTTTTCTTCACCCAAATCTTGTTCATCTGATTCCTAACTTCATCTGCATTCATTTTTTGTTTACCCTTGTCTTGATTCTGATTATACACTGGACCTCTTTTGTCCTAATTCTTACTTCTGCAGACTTTTGCATTATGACCGGACCTATTACAGATTTGGCAAATAACATTTCTTTGCATATTTGACTGATAACCTCTTGATCTGCATTGATTAGCCATATGACCTACTCTATTGCATGCAAAGCATCTACCATTGAATGATTTGTTTATTTGCATATTTCTGCATTCATGAGACTTGTGTCCATACCTTTTGCAGTTAAAGCACTGTCCGGAGAAGGATAAATTAGTCTGATTCATTCTCTTTCTGCATTGATTAGCTTTGTGACCAAAGTGATTACAGCTGTGGCAGTATCCATTGAAGGATGGATATCTTTGAGCATTGGGCTGTCTTACCGGAGGTCTTCTAGGCCTATTCCTTGGATTTTCTGATCCAAAATTCTTTTGACTGGATCCGGAGCTTTCTCCTTTCTCATATCCCAAACCATACTTGTCATCTGTCCTCTTTTGACTTCCAAGAAGTACTTCAAGTTGGGCAGAACTTATCTTGAATTTTTCTTTATATTCATTTGTTGTTTGAAGATCTCTTTTGAGAGAGACAATTTGATCCTCAAGTTTTTCTTCATTATCTTTGGCATCTTCAAGATCAGATTCAAGATGTCTGATAATCATGTCCATCTGGTGGCATTCTTCTGATTTCTCTTTAAGAGATTGTCTTCAGCTTTTCTTTTCTCTTTAATCTCTTGAGTAAACTTTATAGCTCCTGATTCCATTTCATGTCTTAACATAATGACTTCTTTTGATAACTTTTCACATAACTTGGTTTTCTCAGTCAATTCTTCATTTGTATTTCTTTCTTCACTTTGTCTTGCCAATTGTTGGAGCAGCTCCTTTCTCTTTTTCATAGAGAGACTTAATTTGTCCTTTAGTTCTCTCATGAATTCATCAGCCTGTTTGAGTCTTTCCTTTAATTCATTGACTTCAGAGTTTGACTGTTCAAGATCCTCAAGGGCAGTCTTGAGTTGCTCCCTTAAACCATATGCATCCATTTGAACTCCCAGATCTTCCTCAAGCTGTTAGGCTCTATTAGGAGGAACTTAGCTTTGATACCAATTGTTGATAACTGAGAGGGGGGTGAATCAGTTATCCTAATTATTTCTTCTTTTGAACTTTCTTATTAATCAAAGTAGCATTGAATCAAAACAAACAAACATTACCATGAAATGAGAAACACATGACACAGTATTTTTTACGTGGAAACCCGGTTAAGGGAGAAAACCATGGGGTGATTAACCCAAAGATTATTCTCTGTTAGAAGAATAAGGAATTACAAAATGGCACTTGCCAATTAGGGCTCACTGCCCGAGCACACTGCTCACAAAGAGGCACACTACCTACAAGGAGACACACTGTCTACAAAAGAGTGTTATACAATACTTGAACTGATTGGAAGCATCTACATATGCTGGGGTTCAGTTCTGGTTAGGCTCAGTATACTGATCTGCTGCACTTCATCTTTCCTCTACTCTTTATTCTTCTTTCCTTTCACATACCAGATCTTTCTTACTGCTTCTGCACCGCTCTACACTTATTCGCATATATCATAGTACAACTACACATCTCACAACAAAATCCATCCTCTATTTATATCCGCACTAGTGATTTCATTATCTTTCTAGTCGGCACTCGAAATAGTCTATCTTCTCACAAACTCTGTTCTGTCGGCTGAATCCTTGCATATCAAGTAATGCAGATCAAGCATATACTTGTAGATGTCATTAATCATGTCGGCCAAACATGATTCATGCCTTCACAATCTTTACCATCAACAATAACACATCTGGAAAATACTCTGATACTCTGTCAGTCAGTTCTTCCTCTGTTCTCACTATCTCTCAGGGATCTGGTACTCATCTATTCATATCTTTTTCCTTGTCCATCACCAGAGGCTAAATCCTTGGAATATACTACTCAAGGTAGTCCTCTTGACTTCCCCAAATCCGCACTGCACCAAGACACTTCCTCTGAGAGATCTAGACCAATCTGTCAGACCTTGCCACATGCTCTGTTCTTGTTCACCGGACCACAACAATCTTCATTCTGACTTCCGGTAGAGACACACCATGACTTGCGGATATGTGGGATGTCCTTTGTTGCCATCAATGACAACAACCATGAATACATATAGTGTCTCTTGCCAATAGGGTTTTCCCCATGTATATCTGGTGTTTTGTGTTTTATTATTTATTTCATGTTTTTAAATGTGCTTGTAAATTTCTGTAGCTGTTAGATCAGTTTTTAAAAAGTTTTGCATATTGTCTCTCCTCAAGATTGGCATAGGAAGTTGTCTCCACTACTTTAACTTCCTTACATCACTCAATGCAATGTTGTAGGATTTGATTCAAGACTGTCTATGCATAGTTGAGAATGCAACAATTGTAGGATACACATAACATGTATGAAAGAGAATTTTTGCTGGCTATTACAATTCAGATGCTCTAATAGATCATTGTGTAATATCTACAGGTTGTACACAAAATGAATCTTTTGAAAAGGATTTTGAAACCTGAAAGAAAAAGTGATTGGCAGGTGTAAAGCCGAGCTCTGCCATCTTCATTAGCCTCATGGTGCCTGGAAGAAATGCGTGTATAGATAAAGGTGTGAACCGTTTGACGATGTGGTCTTATGAAATGCAATGATAGCAGAATATGCACAAAATGGATTTGTTTTCAAGCTTTAAAACCTCTTAGGCAATTTTCATTAGGTCACCAACTTCTCCAAGCCCATGCCCATATGGGCTCTTTCGAACTGGTTGTTAACTGCTTGGAAAAAATGCTCAATGAATACTAAATGTGCATCAATTGCAGGATGTGTACATAACAGATTTGTTAAGAAGGCTTCAAAAACTTTCATTGAAAATGCAATCGGTGGATGTAACACTAGATTCCAATGTCTTAGCCAAAATCCTTCCCAGTCCACACTGTAAGGCATTATGTTTCGAAATGCTTTGGTATGTATCTCTACAAAGTAATGGTGCATATATAAGGCACACAAACTATTTGACAGGATGCCAAAAAGAGATGCAATTTCAGGGACTTCAATGACCACAAGATATGATACAAAATGTATTTGTTGAAAAGGCTTTATAAGCCATTGAAGAAACATATGCAACTGGCAAGTTAAAGCTAAATTCCATGACCTTCACCATCATCTCGTAAACCCTTACTGAGATGAGACCCTTCGAGCAACATATGAGTATCTATGAAGGCATAATACAAAGCAATTTTTTATTAGTTTTTAAGTATTCGAGCAAACATGCATGAAAAGTATGGAAGTTCAACAAAGTCGCATAAAAGGGGGAGATATAGAGAGTTGGTTGAGTGATGCCAAATGATGCATTGGTACTAGTTTTCTTGCTTACACTTTTGGGTCTAAAGTGATGGACATTGGGAAAATGACTAAAGATACTACAAGGAAACAAGCAAAACTCAGTGTAAATACAAACTATTTCCATTTCAAGTTTCCTCTCACTCTGTTTGGATCGACTACAAGTGTAGAAATAGAAGATTCACCATTTGATGATAAGCAAAGCAGCTCAGGGTGGTTACCTTCCTAATAGGACTACAAACCATATAGGCAGAAAGGTGGCGCTCTTTTAGCCATTAGGGCCTTATGTGATGAGCTAAAGGAGAATGAATCATATAAATCTTAGCTGGAATGAATGCTAGTGCAGTGCATGTATTTCTTGAGGTTGGCAGCCACATTTTGGCTCTTTGACTCCCTTTCCTATTAGATATGTTCAGTTGGCTGGTAGTGTTGAAGAATTTTGTTGTTCCTTAATCTAGTCAAGGGTAACCTGCAATTCAAATTGCAGTATGAGAAACTGCTACAACTTTAGTGCATTCTGAATAATGTTTGGTCCTTTTAAGTATACCACAGTAGTTGTATTTGAGGTTGCACATCAAACTTTTTGCAGATCATCTCATGGTGTAGGTTGATCATCCTATGAAATCCTAGCAGTATTGTACCAAGTTTTTCTGACCCTAAAAGGAGTGAAACTCATCTGCCTGTTTATGCACTATATGATATGATCATTGGATAGTCTTTCTAGTTCACAAAGTACATAGCTTGTAAGACATATTGTGTTAGACTGAAAATGTTGAATGAAATGTGAATACAACAGGATGGGCACAAGTTATTCATGATATATGACTGAAGCAACTTGTTCAAAGTACTTTGAATGAAACTAATAAAAGCTAATTCCTGCGGACTGATTTTCTATTTGGATGAAGCTCACACTCCAGAAAGCATGGAAGTATGTGGAAAGTGGTTTTCATCAGTAAGAAAAATGGATAGCAAGTCACTTGTACTAATTAGAGAATCACACGACAGTGTTGTTTCCCTGAGACATACCACATTGAATGTTAAAACTACTACAGAAGTTGTCAAGAAGATCAAGGAACTGCCTATTGTTATAATAGTAGGGAAAGACAAGATTATGAGTACACAAGATGTCTTCAAATCAATCCTAGGGAGCATAGATAAAGGTTTCAAATAGAATGTATAATGAAAATATTATAAAAGTATGGACCACATTAAAATCAAGGAATTGGAAAAGCCTCAAGAAGAGAAAAGTAACTACGGAGGAATATGGAAAGTTTCTCAAGAACCAGTTATCCCATGGGAAGAGAGAGTGAATTTTATTTGCTATAATTAATCTTTTCAAAGAAGTAGTTATGAGGAACTAAAAAGCCTCATTTGGGAGAGACTTATTTATTACAAAAATTTTCAAGAACGAAGGATCTTTTTCCAATTCGGGAATAGGGGAAGCAAGGATCAGATTTTCTTTTCCAAGAACATTTTGTTGTATCAGATGTGGAGTCTTTGAACTTGTATATTGGAGAAATAAGGGGATTATTTCTAAACCTTTGAATTTAATAATACTCTCTTTGATTGCCATGTCCTTTGTGTCTTCGTAACCGTTCTTCAATATCATTTCTGTTATTTCAGATTGTGTTAATGTCTTTATTTCTGAAACTATGAATTCAAAATTAAATCATCTTTTGGGAATGGTCTGTTGTTCACCTTTTCTTGTTTACCGATTGGGGTTGTGGGGTGTGAACTGTGAGTCATTTAACCTACATCCTCTTCATTTCAGTTTCAATCTTTCACATCTATTTCATGGCTATGGGTAGATGGTAGTTTACCTTTTCTACTTTCTGGTCAAAAGCATACCCAGTATTTCAATTCATTACAAATCATTCAAAGGTAGTTGTACCTTGTAAAATAAGCAAAGAGCTCTTGCAACTATCATTGCAAGTGACTCAATTGTTGGCAGGATTGTCATTTGTGTGGATGAAAGAGAGTATAAATTTGAAGTGACAAATCTTGAACTATTTTGCATAGAATCAAATCTCTCTACCATCCACTCATTAATTTACCTCTACATGACAATGGCTTCAAATCCATACTTTTAATTCCTCTGCATGTCAATGGTATTATACCATAATCTTTTTACACCTGTTGGGCATGGATCTTCTTTGTATGTTCTTAATATTTTATTCCATAACTTTAAAATCTCTTAAAATTACAAAATTACAAAGTTAAAATCTTTTATAATTATACAATGTTAGTTTATAAGATTTTAACTCAGAAATTTTATAATGGTTATTTAAGTAGATAAACATCATCACACTCCTAGACCCCTGTTACCTAGAACATGAAGTTGTTTTAGGTATCCCATTGTGTGGCTCATCACACCATTTCACAGTCCTTAAGGAGGGTACCAAGGTTATACTAAGTCATTTCACTATCCACATCAAATGACATTATGAGCATTTTCAATGATATTGAGCCAGGGACAGTCATATAATAGTCCTAACCGAGTCTTTTAAACCATTTTTCAAGAGTCTTTGCTATCATTTGGTGCCATGAAGTATGATAAAACTCATAAGAGTATAGAGTGCTCATGCAATAAAGGGACAATCCACATGCAAAGGCAGCCATGTTATGACTGTCAAAAGAATGATAGTCCTTCAAAGAAAGGAAAGAGTAGATAACACTAAGTGGAAGGGTAAGAGCGAAGTATAATAGTTGGGCAGTTAGTAGAATGGAAGAGGGTTTGGCAACGCATGACAGTAGTTGTCAAGACAATAATATGTTCCCTATAGAAAGTCCACATATTCATACATGCAAATTGAGGTCATGAGCTTCATTTGTGTATTGATTTTGTAAAAACAATAAGATTATATTGTCTACAACATATCCTATAAACAAAAGATTGATTCACTTATGCTACTATCAACTATAACCTACACGGTGCTTGGAGCTTTTGAATTTTCACATCTTTCTTTATGTGGTTAAGATAATCTTTAGATCAACAAAAAAAATTTATCATTATTTAATTACTTTAATTACTAGACACAACAATTGTGTAAATACCTTGGTGAGTATGATCACAGTTTTATGATAGTATATTTTTCATTCATTAGTTACTCCTAGAGATTAATATTCTTATTTGATAAGTAGAATATTTCATTGGAATCACAATTTATTCCTGTCATTTGAGCTCTAAGTTTGCATGGAATCTGATTTGCAGGCTTGTCCAAGGTTAATAGGAAGGTTCAAAGAGTGAGAGAAAAATGTTAAGGTATTAATATTTTTCTTATATTTAAGTTTTAGATGAATGATGTCATTTTCTTGTATTTTATTATTTCAACTTCTTGTTAATTCTGCTGCAGATGGATGTGTTTAATGCCTTTATTGAGTTGTTATGCCAGAATGGCAATGTGACTAAAGGATTGGGGGATGCTTGACATTCAAGACAAGCATTTAATGAAATATGAAGTACTGATATTACATTTAATTCTATAAATTTTCTCAGAATAGTATCTATTAGAGGCTTGTTGGCTACCTTGTGCATGGTTTTTTGACTTCCAAGTGTGTTATTTTAAGGACAAACATACTTTTTACTAAGTCTCTTGTTTTTTTTTCCAATTTTTTGTTGTTAGTTATTGAGCCCTTTGTAATTTGTTGATGAGTACTTTGGATGAAATGACCAATAATAAATGAAATCATTTATCTTTATGAAATCTAGATGAAGATGAATTCATCTCTACCAAAGCATTTCCAACTATAATTTATCTAAAAAAAATCCCCCTTCCATTATGTTTTGATGGATGTCCATACCTTATTCCAAAGCTCCCATTTTGACACAGGCAAGGAGGATGCTGGCAAAGGTAGTGGAATTTGGCTTTACACCAACCAATTGCATTTGCTTTAAAATTTCTAAAGCCTTTACAACAAATCCATTTTGTGCATATCTTGCAATCATTGTAGTCCATGAGACCACATTTCTTTGAGGCATTCTGTCAAACAGTTCATGTGCCTTGTCTATAATTCCACATTTTGCATACATGTCTAACAGGGTAGTTGCAACTACAACATCTGATAAAATTACTCTATCCTTTATGTTTTGATGGATGTCCATACCCTATTCCAAAGCTCCCATTTTGACACAAGTAGGGAGAATGCTGGAAAAGGTTGTGGAATTTGGCTTTACACCAGCCAATTGCATTTGCTTCAAAATTTCTAAAGCTTTTTCAACAAATCCATTTTGTGCATATCCTGCAATCATTGCAGTCCATGATACCACATTTCTTTGAGGCATTCTGTCAAACAGTTCACGTGCCTTGTCTATGCTTCCACATTTTGCATACATTTCTAACAGGGCAGTTGCAACTAAAACATCTAACAAAATTCCTCTATCCTTTATGTTTTGATGGATGTCCATACCCTACTCCAAAGCTCCCATTTTGACACAGGCAGGGAGGACACTGGCAAAGGTTGTGGAATTTAGCTTTACACCATCTAATTGCATTTGCTTTAAAATTTCTAAAGCCTTTTCAACAAATCCATTTTGTGCATATCCTGCAATCATTACACTCCATGAGACCACATTTCTTTGAGGCATTCTATCAAGCAGTTCACGTGCCTTGTCTATGCTTCCACATTTTGCATACATGTCTAATAGGGTAGTTGCAACTACAACATCTAACAAAATTCCTCTATCCTTTATATTTTGATGGATGTCCATACCCTATTCCAAAGCTCCCATTTTGACATAGGCAGGGAGGATGCTGGAAAAGGTTGTAGAATTTGGCTTTACACCAACCAATTGCATTTGTTTTAAAATTTCTAAAGCATTTTCAACAAATCTAGTTTGTGCATATTCTGCAATCATTGTAGTCCATGAGACCACATTTATTTGAGGCATTCTGTCAAATAGTTCACATGCCTTGTATATGCTTCCACATTTTGCATACATGTCTAACAAGGTAGTTACAACTACAACGTCTAACAAAATGCTTCTATCCTTTATGTTTTGTTGGATGTCCATACCCTATAGCAAAGCTCCCATTTTGACACAGGTAGGGAGGATGCTGGTAAAGGTTGTTGATGCAGAGAAATGACTGAGGAATTTGGTATCCCTGTCAGAGTAATAGTCTTTGGAACACCATGTAGTCTAACAACTTCTAAAAAAAATAACTCTGCTACCCTCGTTGCATCATTAGTTTTCTTACAGGCAATAAAATGAACCATATTAGAGAACCTATCAACAACTACAAAAATGGAATCATTACCTCGTTGAGTATGTGGAAGTCCCAACACAAAGTCCATGCTCAAATCTGTCCATGGTGCAGCTAGTACTGGTAAGGGCATATACAATCCTGTATTCTATGAATGTCCCTTAGCCACTTGGCAGATTCTACACCTTGTTACATACTTAATTATATCCCTTTTCATCTTTGGCCAGTAATATTTATCTTCTATCAAGGCTATTGTCTTGTCCTTGACAAAATGTCCAGCTAACCCACTACTATGAAATTCTCTGATAATGTTGTCCCTCATAGAGCCAGCCGGTATGCATAGTTGTTTTCCTTTAAATAGATACCCATCTTGCATAAAATATTCACCCCTAAAGTGATCCAAGTTACCAGATATTGGTGCCTTCAATTGTTCCACAATCTCCCAAAAATCATCATCAAACTCATACAAATTTTTGATGGCATCAAAACTAATCACCCAAGCTTCCATTATGGTCAAAAGTGCAACACACCTACTTAACGCATCTACAACCTAATTTTGTTTTCCAGACTTATGCTTCAGCACAAAGTTGTAACCCTGCAAGAAAGAGACCCACTTGGCATGCCTACTATTCAACTTTTTCTGTGTGTTCAAGTATCTCAGTGCAATATGATCTGTAAACAATACAAACTCCTGGGGAACTAATAATGTCTCCAATGCCTCAATGCTTGAACAATTGCATTAAATTCCAAATCATAAGTAGAATAATTCTTTCTCACTGCATTTAGCTTTTCACTAAAGAAAGCTATAGGTTTTCCAGCTTGGCTAAGCACAACACCTATTCCCACATGGGAGGCATCACATTCTACTTCAAATACTTTATCAAAATTTGGCAATGCAAGTATAGGTGCTTCTGTTACCTTTTTCTTCAAGTACTTAAAACTCTCCTCAACATCCTTGGTCCATACAAACTCCCTCCCTTTGGTGCAATCTGTTATAGGAGCTACAATACTACTAAAATTTTGAATGAACTTTTGATAGAAAGTGGCCAAGCCATGAAAACTTTTTACCGTTGTGATGCTGCTTGGACTAGGCCATTCTAGAATTGCCCTAACCTTTTCTGGATCCATTCTGACACCATCTTTAGAAATGACAAAGCTTAAAAAACCAAACTGTCCTGCATGAACCTACACTTTTTCAAATTGGCATAGAGCTCCTCCTTCCTTAACACACCAAAGATGATCCTCAAGTGTTGTAGGTGCTCTTCTTTGCTGTTACTAAATACCAAAATATCATCAAAATAAACTACCACAAACTTACCAATGTAAGGGCGTAGTATAGTGTTCATCAATCTCATAAATGTGCTAGGTGCATTTGATAACCCGAATGGCATTACCATCCACTCATATAATCCATCTCTAGTCTTAAAGGCTGTCTTCCACTCATCCCCTTCTTGAATCCAAATTTGGTGGTAGCCACTTCGTAGGTCGATCTTGCTGAAATATTTAGCCCCTGCAAGGACATCCATCATGTCCTCCATACGAGGTATAGGAAACTGATACTTGATGGTAATCTTATTAATTGCTCTGCTATCAGTGCACATCCTCCATGTTCCATCTTTTTTTGGGGTTAACAATGCAGGTACAGCACATGGGCTCATGCTCTCTCTCACCACACCTTTACTTAGGAGTTCTGTTACTTGCTTATTCATCTTTGCATGTGTTGGATTCATCCTATAAGCTGCTTGGTTGGGTAGAGTTGCTCCTGGAATCAAATCAATATGATGCTGAATATCTCTCTTTGGCGGTAGACCATCAAGCAATTCATTAGGTAAAACATCAACAAATTCTTTCAATAGCTCGGCTACTTCTGGGGGAACTGAAATGTCTTCCTCTTCACCTTTTTTCACTACTAATGCATAGCAACACCCTGCCACCTTCATTTCTTTAACAAGATCTCTTTCAGGCAACATGGTCTCACCTTTTCCTTCATCCTTGAGAGGCAATAAAATCACCTTAGCGCCATCTTTCCAAAAGGTGTATGTGTTTTTCTCTCCATCATGCATAACTTTTCTATCATACTGCCATGGCCTTCCCAATAACACATGACAGGCATCCATTGGGACAACATCACACCATATCTCATCCTGATAGATCTTCCCTATGCTAAACTTAATTAGGCATCTTTTATCAACAGTGACTTCATTTCCCTTTTTAAATACGGATGAGGATGTTTTTCACAGTGTAAATTCAATTTGTCTACCATTTCTTTAGAAACCATATTTTCACAACTACCTCCATCAATAATGACTTGACATACCTTGCCACCCGAAGTGCATCTAGTTCTGAAGATATTGGTTCGAAGCCATGAACCATCAAAGCTTTTGGCTTGTGTTTTCTCCTTCTCTAGAATCACCATTGCTCTTCTCATCATGAGACTTTCTCCCACATCTGGTGGAACCTCCAGTTCTATCCCTTCCACTTCATGCTGCATTTGAATCATGTTCACCCTAGGTTGTCCTCCTTGATTTCTTTCTTGCATGTTATAATTAGAGCATTCAAATGCCCTATGACCTTCTTCTCCACATCTGAAACAAGTGAAAGGCCTTCTCTAGTTTTCCCATCTTCTACTGCTACCATAACCTCTACCTCTTTGAAATCCCCTTCCTCGTTCTTGATTCGGAGGATCTTGCCGAGTGTACTTATTTTTCCAAACCATGGGATGACTCTCCCCTGCCATAATTTGAACCTCCTCAAAATGGGGTTGATGTACCCCTTCTTCCTCCTCTATTCCTCTGATGGTACTGTCTGTTTTGTTTTTCTTCAGCCTTTAGAGCCAATTGGTAAGCCTCTTCCATATTGTTGAGTCGATGCATGCTCAATTCATCTTGAATAGAAAATTTTAGGCCATTCACATATCTAGCAGCCATTTGTTCATCAGTTTCTTGATGCTCTATACATATAGACAGTGTATAAAACTCATTTGTATAATCTTGCACAGAAGAGAGGTTCTGCTTTAAATTTTGAAACCTACGAAAAAGGGTTTGCGCATAATCTATGGGCAAAAATTTTTCTCTCAACTTCTTCTCCATTTTATTCCATGTCCTGATCTTATCCTTGCCTTTCCTTGTTCGTTCCTTTTGAAGATGATCCCACCAAATCATTGCATGACCCTTTAATTTGGTGCATGTGAATTTTACCTTCTTCTCCTCTGTCATGGATTTCCATTCAAAAAAATTTCTCATGCCATTCAACCAGTCTATCAACTCCTCTGGTTTAAGACTACCTGCATAATCTAAAACATCTACCTTGATCCCTTCATTTTTTCCTTCTAAGGTCCTGAGCATCCTCTCTTCAAAACTCATGCCTTCTAATTCTTCTTCTTCATGTTTTGTATCTTGATTTGCACCTCCTTGACCTATCTCTTCATTAGATTCGTCTCCTCCTCTACCTAGTCTTTGGGTTTCCATCCATGTTGTAAGTTTTGCTATTTGCCTTTGCATATTTTGCATTTCTCTATGCATCTGGGTAAGACTGCCTCTTCCTCTTCCTCTCCCAACCATCTTCCTGTTCTGACACCAAATGATGCAGCACACAACATACACTCAACAGAATTATGCCATTAAACATGAGAGACAAAAATTTGGAAGCTGAAACATAACAAAACTTCTATTCATCAACTCTACCACTACAATGAGAGAAAACTCTCTTATATCTAAGAAAACAAAAAAAACAAAAAATTACTTTTTTTGGCAGATTTCGACAATTGTCAGATTTTGCCATTTTAGGTAATTTTACAATCATATCTTGAGAATCCAGTTTTTTCCCAAAAAGCTCATAAAGCTAAGGTAGGACAAAAAACCAACTAACATCCTAAATTTGAAACATGAGTTTCGAGTTATTAAAAAAAGCAACTTTTAAAAAACTAGAAAAAAACACTAATTTGCCATTTTGAGGGCCAAGATAAAAGTTTCAAGCCCCGAAAAAGTGCCAAGACGAGGTCCAACTGACTAGGGTGGGTTGGGAAACCACTGGCCACCTCATAATGCATCCACCTATAAAATTTCGTAGAAAACCCACATCCGAGTCAAAAGTTATGACCTCCGGAAGTCCCTGCATCAGTTGTGGAATTTGGGTTTACACCAGCTAATTGCATTTGCTTTAAAATTTCTAAATCCTTTTCAACAAATCCATTTTTTGCATATCCTATAATCATTCTAGTCCATGAAACCACATTTCTTTGAGGCATTCTGTCAAACAGTTCACGTGCCTTTTCTATGCTTCCACATTTTGCATACATGTCTAATAGGGCAGTTACAACTACAACATCTAACAAAAATCCTCTATCCTTTATGTTTTGATGGATGCCTATACCCTATTCCAAAGCTCCCATTTTGACACAGGCAGGGAGGATGCTGGCAAAGGTTATGGAATTTGGCTTTACACCAGCCAATTGCATTTGCTTTAAAATTTCTAAAGCCTTTTCAACAAATCCATTTTGTGCATATCCTGCAATCATTGCAGTCTATGAGACCACATTTCTTTGAGGCATTCTGTCAAATAGTTCATGTGCCTTGTTTAAACTACCACATTTTGCATACATGTCTAACAGGGTAGTTGCAACTACAAAATCTAAAAAAATTCATCTATCCTTTATGTTTTGATGGATGCCCATACCCTATTCCAAAGCTCCCATTTTGACACAAGTAGGGAGGATGCTTGCAAAGGTTGTGGAATTTGGCTTTACACCAACCAATTGTATTTGCTTTAAAATTTCTAAAGCCTTTTCAACAAATCCATTTTGTGCATATCTTACAATCATTGTAGTCCATGAGACCACATTTCTTTGAGGCATTCTGTCAAGTAGTTCATGTGCCTTGTCTTGTTGGAATAAGGGTAGACAACTGAGAGGGGAGGGGTGAATCAGTTGTCTCAAAAACTTTCATCCTTTGCTACACTTTAAACTTCTTTACTACTTATTTATAGATGAATGATATAACCATGAACTTAGCATGAATCATTAACACAGGAGTAGAAACAGAGTCAACACACATAACACCAGGATTGTTATGTGGAAACTCGGTAAATGGAAAAACCACGGTGGGTTTTAACCCACAAGAAATTATACTCTATTAAAAGTATTACAAATGGGGAAGGCACATACCTGTAATGTGCACTACCCAGAGCTCACTGCTCCAAGAGGCTCACTACCTACATAAATGATTAGAGCAAGATTATAGAATGTTTAAACTAATGACTAGCATCTACTAATGCAAAAATTCAGTTTCGGTTAAGTACAGAATATTGATCTTACACACTTCATCATTGCTCTACTCTATTTACTGTTCGGCCATGATCTGATCCTTGGATCTCTTCTCCTTCACACTTCTTTCTACCTTTTTCACACTTACTCCATTATCACATCACAATCGTTCACCACAAGACTCAAATCCATTGGCTATATATATACGCATCAAGAAATTCAATCAACTGCAGTCAGCTTCAAGGAAACTTAGAACTTTTATTAAGAACTTTGTTCTGTCGGTTGAATCCATGCAAAATAACAACACAGACCAAAAACTTGTATTCTCATATCACCAATCATATCAGCCAATACCACTGATTATCACTAATTATTTATCCAACAACTTTTCTACATCTGGACCAAGATCAAATGCTAGGTCACCCTGTCTTCTTCTAACTGTGCTGACTAATTGGAACCCGATACTCAGATCCTTATAATTTTTGAATCCTTTATCATTAGAGGCTAAATCTTTGGATTTAGATAGTCCTAACAATCCTTATCACTCCCTCGGATCTACAGTACACTATGAATTACCACCAAAGAGATCCAGACCAAGATATCAGACCCTGTCACATGCTCTGTTTATGACCCCCAAACTTAGACAAATATTTATTCTGACTTCCGGTATGAACAAATTATGTAATGCGGATGAGTAAGGTAGACTTAGTTACCATCAATGACAACACCTGTCATGTGTAGCAGTGTCTCTTGCTTACAATCTCCCCCTTTGGCATTGATGGCAACACTTAGTGAAAATGACTAAGTGTCAGAACAACTCCCCCTTTCTATGTACACTTCTGCTTTTCACTATTCTCCAAAGCTCCCCCTTTGCTGGATTCCTCATTTTTCACTTCTCTTCACTCCCCCTTTGACATCAAAGGCAAAGGGTGGGGTCCACAAACCAAAATTTATACAAAAATTCTACATACCAGGCCGCATATGTACAAACAGTCCTTAAGTCTTATTTACATAAACTTAAGTACATCACCAAAAATGTTCTTCAATCATGCCAGCTCACTATCCTAGCTCTTCTTCATAGTGTTAAAAATTAAGATGTGGCCACTGAATAGGAATGCTTGTGATTCTGCCATCCACAAATCAATTGGGTCACTTGACTGAGATGTAACTTGGGCTTTGGACATACCATTAAACATTGCTTCCATCTTAGGGGAGATTAGTCCCTGGAGCTCATTCATCCTTGCCTCAATGTTCTCCTTTTCTTTTGTCAACTTCTTTAATTCTTCAATCAATCTTATCACCTGACCCTCCTTGCTTGCCACTGATGCTATCACAGGATCAAAAGAATTTGATGCACTAGATAATTTTTGCTTAGACATTTTTATTTTATCTTCAAGATCCTCTAAAACTTTAGGACAGGATAAGCAAAATTTATATACATTTCCTCCTTCTGTAAGAGCATTTTGAATATTCTTTACACTGGCATCCAGCACCATTCTATCTACTCCAATAAACCCCTTTAGAGCATCAAATATCTTACCATTGAATTCCTTTTGAACCTTGTCCTCTGCAGACTTCTCTAGAGATTCAAAATGAGAGCTTACCGAGTTTATTAAACTTTTCAATTGGCCGGATGAGGATGCTGAAAAATCCTTCTGAAAAGTGGGCATGATCTTCTCCAATATTCTAGATGTAAGACCAAGTAGTTCAAACTCTTCTATGTGAGACTTCAAAATATCTTCTCTGGCCTTAGCTTGAGCAATGGAAGCCAACTTTATCTTTTGCACTAGAGATAAAGTATCAAATTTGATTGGACCTTGTATAATGTCATGATCTCCTTCAATTTGTTTGTCTCTTTCTAGAATTTCCTTTATTGCTTCTGCAGTGTCTCTTGCCCAGAATGATGATGTATCTTTTTTATCCTTTCTGGTACTATCAACTAGGTTGTCCTGCTTGGACTTTCCATCAACCTTTGCAATCTCTTCCTCTTTTCCATTCTTCTCCTTGACCTTTTCTGCTTCTTTGTTCTTAGCTTCTTTTAATTCATGATGTATATTCTTCAATGAATTATCTTCAATTTGATCATCTGCTTCAACATTCACATCTGTGTCTTCTTTGGATTGATCTGGAGGAGTTTGAATACCTCCTACATCATCAATTTCATCTGTCATCTTTTCATCTTCCTTGTTCATTGCTTCCTTTTTCCAAAATAGAGGAGTCAATCCCATCATCAATCTCTTCTTCAACAATAGGAAGATTATGTATTTTTAATGCATTCTAAAGAATATCTTGAGTATCTTTGACTATCTCATCTATTTCACAAAGCATGAGTTTATTCATTCTCTTCTTGCTCCTGAAGTCATCCTTCACTTCTTTAAATATCATGTTCATCTGATCTGGAGTAATCTGAGGGCACAGATTTATCAACACATGCTCCCTAATCTCAATGTCTTTACCTTTTGCATTTTCTTTTCTTAACTCCAGAATATCTGCAAGACTTCTTGGAATTTTAGAAGTTATTTCAATCAAAGCCTTATTGTAGATGTTCAAATATTTGACAGTTGCTTCCTCTAGAACCCTCTTACAACATCACTATAATAATCAAATAATTCAATCATTTGCCTTAAGTTCCCATCTACAATGATTGATTTGATGATGTCATCCACACAGAGAGTAGGCTTTTCAACATATGTTTCACTCTTTTGTCTCTTGCTTGACCCTTTGCTTCCCGAGGGCTTTTGTACCTGAGGCCTTCAACTCTTTGATTTCAATATCAGAATCAGTTTCTTCTTCATCATTTTTCATGCTTTTATATGTCTAGGTGGCCTTAGTTTTCACTCTTTTCCCTTCTTTTCCGGATGATTTACCTTCAGGTTTCTTAGGATTGGAAGGTTTTGGGGGGAACAGGGGCAGCAACAGAGCTCCTAGTGGTCCTTGATGTGGAGGAGGATTCTATCGGAGCACTTGCTTGTTTCTTATCCTGCTTCTCTCTCTTAGCCTTTTCAATTATTTCCCTAAATTACCTTACATCTTCCTTGGTGAGGCCTAGATTCTTATCCAACTACTCATTTTATTTCCTTACTTTCCTATTGGTTTCAGGTTTTCTGAGCTCAACATGCAGTTTCACACTTAGCTCCTCATATGCCTTAAATCTTTCAACTGTTGTGTCCTTTAGCTTTCTCAAAAGGTGTTGAGCAGACATATTCAAAATTTTCTCATCTACCTCATATCCCATGGGCATAATCCAAATAGGTCTAGGTTCTATTGCTTCCATTAAGCACTAATCAGTGTCCACCATGAAACAGATTTCATTCTTGTACTTCTCAACAACTAATTTAGGGATTCTTTCCCTAGAATGCATCATGCTCTAAAAATTCTTGAAGTAACACCAGATTGCAGTTTACTGTGCTTTAAAGTCACCAATGTTGTTTATATGATCTCTTATCTGAATAGAAATTGGCTTGTCATTAGTCCAGTGCACACCCTTTACTCTAGGTACCTCATTCATGAAGTAAAAAAATAGACATAGAACCAATGTACCATATTTAAAGGTGTTTTTCTTGTCTTTCTTAATTTTGTTCAGGTTCTCAATTAGTTGGTTCTACAATAACTCACATAGATCATAATCTACATTTTCTTTTATCATTTGATATGCAGCATATATGGCAGTTCCAGAAACAAAGTTCTCCCTGTTGGAGTGATAAATTTTGTAACCAAATATCATTGATGCAAAATTAACATTCAGATCACTAATATCATTGATAGTCATTACCCTTTTGTCAAATTTGGTACCAATTGCATCAGTCACAGTTTGATTCTTTACATCCTTCGACATTAGCAATCCACCAAATGAGTTTAACCCTGTCATAGCCTTAATGGCATCCTTGGTGATCTTAAAGGGTTTCATTAGCCATATAAACTCATCATGCATTTGTCTTAAAACATACCAGACCCATTCATCTTCATCAAAGGTTGGAAACCCCATAATCTTAATGAAATGTTTGTCATGCAGTGCCTTATACTTAGGTTTAAGATCGTGAATTTCATCCCTTAGATGATTCTTGAACAAATCTACAAACCTTGAGTCCCCAAATTCATCTATGCCCGCATGAATATAGACCCTAATATCTTCAACATGCAATACACCATACAGAACACTTGAAAATGCACCTAACGGATCGACTTATACTGATTTTTGTGGATTCTTTTTGAATTTAAGTTAGGGCCTTTTAGTGATATCAACAACCAAAGGCGTAGTCATTGCAAAAGATTACAAGTTCAAAGCTTCGCAAAAAAATACCTTTTTCATGGAATTAGGCTTGGATGCCGAGTTCGTTCTTCACACTTCAATTCTTTAGAATTTTAGCTCAGGTGCTCTTCCTCTTGTTCTCTTCAAATACAAAGTGACTCAAGTATTTGAATGAATGACCTTTTATCCTCTGCAAAACCTAATTCATCATTGTAATAAATGCTTTGCCCTAATGCATCTGGTTAGACTATTTCTGCATATAGTTGAACTTCAATTGCTCTGCAATTACTCACATTTGCTTCTTTTCTTCCAAAATTTTGTTTAACATATCTACAATAGGCTTCTCTATCTTCATTCATCGTGCCAAATTTAGGCACCCACTTACTGGCTAGGGAAATTGATTTTCAATGCAGCTCCCCCTGAGCCAGAGCTCCTAATTCAATTCCTAGAGGAATTATTAGTACCGAATTCAAGTACAGACCCATTGTCAACATTCATTTCTCCTTTCCTTACCCATGTTTTGTTCATTTCATTTTGGATCTTATTTACATCAATTTTGCCCTTGCCTTTGTCTTGTTTCTGCTCATTTAGTTTTCTATTTACCAGACCTCTTCTTTCATTGTTCCTGCTTCTACAGAATCTTGCAATATGACCGGATTGGTTACAATTGAAGCACACAACATTTCTTTGCCCATCTGACTAATTTCCTCTTGATCTGCACTATTTAACCATATGTCCAAATATATTGCATGCAAAATAGTAGCCATTGAAAGAATGCCATTTCCTTTATTAGAGTTATTCATTATCATACTTCTGCATTCATTGGATCTATGACCATGCCTCTTACATTTGAAGCATTGATCGGAGAAGGATGGACCATTTTGATTTACTCTACTTTTGCACTGAGTATCTCTATGACCAAATTTATTGCAAATGAAACAATTTCCATTGAAAGATGGATACCTTTGAGCATTAGGTTGTCTTACCAGAGGTCTTCAAGGTTTGTTTCTCCCATTCCTTGATTAAAAATTTCTTTGTCCAGATCTGGAGCTTTCACCTTTCTCATACCCAAGACCATGCTTATCATTAGCCTTCTTCTGACTCTCAAGTAGTGCTTCAAGTTTAGCTGAGCTTATCTTGAACTTCTCCTTGTATTCATTTGCAACTTCTAGGTCATGTCTAAGAATGACAATTTGCCTTTCAAGTTCTTTCTCATTGTCTCTGCTTTCTTGTAGATTAGACTCTAGATGGCTAGCTATTCTGTCCAATCTACAACATTCTTTAGTTCTTTGCTTTAGAGTTTGATTCAGGTCTTCTTCAGTCTTCTTCCTTTGCTCAATTTCTTTGGTTAGCCTCATCACCCTAGATTCCATCTCATGTTTTAGAACAATGGCTTCTTTAGCTAACTTCTCACATTCCTTTGTCTTCTCTTTTAGAACCTTATCTTTGTCACTATTTTCATTATGATTTCCTAGTTCAAGAAGTAGCTCCTTCCTCTTTTCATTAGATTTGCTCAATTTTTCTTTTAAAGTCTCAATGAAGTCTTCAACATCTTTAAGGTTCTCTTACAATTCTTTGACTTCTACTCTGGACTAATCAAGATCTTCTAAAGCAAGTTTAAGTTGTTCCTGGAGGTTGTACAGATCCATTTTATTTCCTTCCTAGATCTTCCTCAAGTTAAACTTTTTCAAAGGAACCTCGCTCTGATACCAATTGTTGGAATAAGGGCAAATAACTGAGAGGGGGGTGAATCAGTTGTCTCAAAAACTTTTATCCTTTGCTACACTTTAAACTTTGTTACTACTTATTTATAGATGAATGATATAACCATGAAAGCATGAATCATTAACATAGGAGTAGAAACAAAATTAACACACATAACACTAGGATTTTTACACAGAAACCTGGTTAAGGGAAAAACCACGGTGGGGGTTAACCCACAAGAAATTATACTCTGTTAAAAGTATTACAAATGGGGAAGGCACATGCCTTCAAGGCGCACTGTCCAGATCTCATTGCTCCAAGAGGCTCACTACCTACAAAAATTATTAGAGAAATATTACAAAATGTTTGAACTGATGACTAGCATCTACCAATGTAAAAATTTAGTTCTGGTTAAGTACATAATACTAATTTTACACACTTCATCCTTGCTCTGCCCTGTTTACTATTCTGCCATGATCTAATCCTTGGATCTCTTCTCCTTCATGCTTCTTTCTACCTTTTTTTCACTTACTCCATTATCACATCACAATCACTCACCACAAGACTCAAATCCATTACCTATATATATCCGCATCAAGAAATTCAATCAACTACAGTCAGCTTCAAGGAAACTTAGAACTTTTATTAAGAACTCTGTTCTGTCAGCTGAATCCATGCACAGATAACAACATAGACTAAAAATTGTATTCTTAGATCACCAATCATATCGGCCAATACCACTAATTATCACTAATTATTTATCCAACAAATTTTCTACATCTGGACCAAGATCAAATGCTAGGTCCCCCTGTTCTTCTTCTAACTGTGCTGACTAACTGGAACCTGATACTCAGATCCTTATAACTTTTGAATCCTTTATCATCCAAGGCTAAATATCTATATTTAGATAGTCCTAACAATCCTTATCACTCCCTCAGATCTGCAGTACACTGAGAATTACCACTAGAGAGATCCAAACCAAGATACCGGACCCTGTCACATGCTCTGTTTCTGACCCCCAGACTTAGACAAATCTTTATTCTAACTTCCAGTATGAACAAATTATGTAATGTGGATGAGTAAGGTAGAATTAGTTTCCATTAATGACAACACATGTCATGCGTAGTAGTGTCTCTTGCCAACATGTCTATGCTTCCACATTTTGCATACATGTCTAACATGGTAGTTGCAACTACAACATCTGACAAAATTCCTCTATCCCTTATGTTTTGATGGATGTCCATACCCTATTCCAAAGCTCCCATTTTGACACAGACAGGGAGGATGTTGGCAAAGGTAATGGAATTTGGCTTTACACCAGCCAATTGCATTTGCTTTAAAATTTCTAAATCCTTTTCAACAAATCCATTATGTGCATATCTTGCAATCATTGTAGTCCATGAGACCACATTTCTTTGAGGCATTCTGTCAAATAGTTCACGTGCCTTGTCTATGCTTCCATATTTTGCATAATGTTTAACAGGGTAGTTGTAACTATAACATCTGACAAAATTCATCTATCCTTTATGTTTTGATGGATGTCCATACCCTATTCCAAAGCTCCTATTTTGACACAGGTAGGGAGGATGCTAGCAAAGGTTGTGGAATTTGGGTTAGCACCAACCAATTGTATTTTCTTTAAAATTTCTAAATCTTTTTCAACAAATCCATTTTGTACATATCCTCTAATCATTGCAGTCCATGAGACCACATTTCTTTGAGGCATTTTGTCAAACAGTTCATGTGCCTTGTCTATGCTTCCACATTTTGCATACATGTCTAATAGGGCAGTTGCAACTACAACATCTGACAAAATTCCTCTATCCTTTATGTTTTGTTGGATGTCCATACCCTATTCCAAAGCTCCCATTTTGACACAGGCAAGGAGGATGTTGGCGAAGGTTGTGGAATTTGGCTTTACACTAGCTAATTGCATTTGCTTTAAATTTTCTAAATCCTTTTCAACCAATCCATTTTGTGCATATCCTACAATCATTGTAGTCTATAAGACCACATTTCTTTGAGGAATTCTGTCAAATTGTTCATTTGCCTTGTCTATGCTTCCACATTTTGCATACATGTCTAACAGGACAGTTGCAACTACAACATCTGACAAAATTCTTCTATCCTTTATGTTTTGTTAGATGTCTATACCCTATTCCAAAGCTCTCATTTTGACACAAGCAGGGAGGATGCTAGAAAAGGTTGTAGAATTTGGCTTTACACCAACCAATTGAATTTTCTTTAAAATTTCTAAAGCCTTTTCAACAAATCCATTTTGTGCATATTGTGCAATCATTGCATTCCAAGAGATGAGATCTATTTGAGCCATTCCATCAAATAGTTCATGTGCCTTATCTATACTTCCACATTTTGCATACATGTCTACCAGAGCATTTTCAGCTATAATATCTAACAAAAATCCCCCTTCTATTATGTTATGATAGATGTCCATACCCTGTTCCAAAGCTCACATTTTGGCACAAGCAGGGAGGATGTTGGCAAAGGTTGTCGAATTTGGATTTACACCTACTAATTACATTTGCTTGAAAGTTTCTAAATCCTTTTGAAAAAATCCATTTTGTGCATATCCCGCAATCATTGCATTCCATGAGATGACATCTCTTTGAGACATTCTTCCAAATAGTTCACATGCCTTGTTAATGCTTCCATATTTTGCATCACTCGCTCTCCTGTAGGCATGACTTGAAGTGCCTGCAGGAGAGTGGGTGATGCAAAATGTGGAAGCATTGGCATTCCAAGGATCCCATTTTGACATAGGCAGAGGGGATACTGGAAAAGGTTGTGGAATTTGGCTTTACATCAGCCAATTGCATTTTCTTAGGGCCAACACATTGCTTCCCACTCTAGATCTTGTACCACAACATCAACATAATCAAGATGCTCACATGATTTTATGAGACCATGGCTACTCACTACAAAAGATGGAAGGATAGAAAGATACGTAGGAAATTATTTTATTTTATCATGATTTATTTTACATTCATTATGCATTCCTGGCCTTACTCCTCCAACGTGGTAGTAACATAAACCATTTTTAGTACCCTGTTAAAAAGAACAAATTTTTTTTACTCAAAAAGAAATATTTATCTTTTACAAATTTTGAAAAAAATTAGAAATTTAAAAATAAAATATTAATAATTTGATTGACTAATTTGTTACATATTCCATGCTATGTAAATAAACTTCTCTATTTCATGAACACCATTGCCAATGTGTAATATGTAGAAGACAGAAGTGTCATTGCCAAAACCTCATTACAAAAATTGTGTATTTCAATTTGTTGTTTTATAGATAGGCACATGTTTGCTTATCAATTTGTTGTACAAACAAGAAGCATTCCTAATCTTTGGTTCATTCACTTATTTCATATATTATTATTTTATGCATGACAGTTTTGAGAAAACATGTATCAATCTAACAAATGAGTAGCTACAAAACTATTTCAATCGGGTAAGGAAACTATCATATATGTTTGAGCTCTTTTCATGGTTGCAGCATAATCTCCAGCAACTCTACTCTACACTCTACAATTAGAATTTTTAGTTCTGATGTTATATTTGGTACTTTGATGCAGCATGTGTTTAAGATGGAGCAGGAAGAATACATCAGAGAAGAAATCAAGTGGAGTAGCATAGAATTTGTGGATAATCAAGATGTGTTGGATCTCATCGAGAAGGTTATTACTGCTCCTCTTTTTTGTTATGTTAATTTAATTTTTACCTTACCATATCAATTTTATAGATATGGTGAATTGTTAGAGATGATGAAGTTTGTATATCGACTGCCAAATGGTGGGGGTTCTATAGGGATCCCCACCTATGAAAGAGAAGTATTACAAGGCTATCCATCATCATAGAAACTACATACAAAAATAGCTACCGAGAGCTACATACAACTAGGCAGAAATTAACAAGACCATGATAAGCATACTGCCATAACCATCAACTACCAAAATCCAAAATTGCCTAATAACTATGAAAAACCTTTACAAATATGCAACCCAAGAGAAAAAGACAATGCTAAAACCATAAACCCATAGAGCTATACCACACCCCACCACTCCTTGTCTCCATGCATAGCTTGGCTAGTATCTACCACTTCCTCCACCCAAGGAGCATTATCATTTCCAGCTTGAGCCCTTCGATTACAAGCTAGCATGGGAAACCATACACTATAACAAATTTCTTGTAGACACTAAGATTTGTGTACAAATGAACCACAAAAAAAGCAATAGTGTAATCACTACCAACCTCCAATTGAAAATGGAAGTGATTAACATGCAGCCTACATAACACTGCCATATCGCCACATTAGGCTTGCAAAACCCAAATTTCACTCTGCAAACTATCCAACACATTTATAAAATCTTCCTATTGTAAAGTGGGTAATACTAAGCCAACTCCCTCAGCCTTGACTACTTGCACCTCCAACCCACCACCAGATTAATATCTGGCATCATCATCCCCACAAATTGATCAAAAAGGAAGATTATGAGAAGCCAAAGACAAAATTCAACATTTGGGAGATAGAGCACTAAGTTGGCAATGAAATCCTCTCTTTTAGCCACTTTGGAGCATTGGCCATCCCATAGTACTAGCTCACTGAAGATGGATTTGACAAACCCTAGCATAGCTGGGTCAATACATGCAAAAACACATTGCAATATATGGTTTGAGATGCCTCCTTGTGATAGAACCACCCCATCTTGATGCATTGATGATAAATCTTCCATAATTCAACAAGATACCAAACCAGAGCAGCTACGTACATGTTACACCAAAGCCTTGCAAATGCCATCTTTTGCATTTGCAAATAACAACACCACTACCACTCTTTATAACCTCGAGCCTAGCTACCACCTTATTGCAAGATATAAAAGGACTATACAAAGAGAAGTCATATCCAAGCTCTCTAAGTACTACTTGAGGCAAGCAGTCACATCCAAGCTCTCTGAGCAATCTTATCCTCTTTTAGAAAAAACACATCACACTGAAAATATGAATAGTGAATACATAGTAGTGAACTCTCAAACCTGTAACTATTTTCTCATTAAATCTGAAAATAAATACACTGCACTAGCTCAAAATTGGAATGAATAAATCACTCACACCCCTACCTCTCTTTTATAGATGAAGAAGGCTAAGAATAAAAAGGAACTACTTAATCTAGAAAACATAACTTCCAAAAGAAAACAACAGCAAAGTCTAAACTCAGACTTCTTAATTTGCAATAGTATTCTAATCTAGAAGAGGATGAGGCTCTTAGTATGCATGCACCCTTTCGTACATAATTGGGTGTTAACTTGAAGAAGACTATTGTTGTGTCTCTCCTTGCTGCTATCATTGTTGTGTCATCATTGTGAGAATACTAGCTGAGTAACTCAAGGTAAAAACTCTTTAACATTTGGCTTCTTAATTCTAAAGTGTTGCTAATAGAAATTAATGCCCAGTAAACCCCAATCAAAATTGTTTTTATTTACAAAGGGTTCACCACTATTTTTTAATGACAGGACCTTAAAGTATGGTATTAAAAGTCCATTATTAGACAGAAACATAAAACAACGTTGGTAACTATTAAATTATCAATGAAAAAGCTATTGCTCAAGTTAAATATTTTGTGGTGTTTTGCAGGTGACGCTCCTGAGACACATCGATGACTATACCCAAGACATTAAAATGCAAGTAGCATTTGGATTCAACCACTTTGGAGAAGGGCTTGTTCAGCATATGCCTAGGTATGAATACAATCTTATTAGACTTTGTATTACTTACTCAAAATATGAAGCTTATCTATCTATTCTCTATTGGAAGCTTACAAAATTAATGTTGTAATGTAGGTGCTGACATGGATACTTCCATGTGGTGAACAATGATTACACCCACTACGATGTGTACACCATCAAGGGGAGTGTAAACCCCACCATTAATAGTTAAGGCAATAGATTCCTTGCCCCTGACAATCAATTTGAAAAGGAGGTAAAAGGCCTATACAACTCCTCTCTTATTTATCTCTTTGGTTTACAATGGATGTAGAATAGTTATGATGAGTATGAGTAATGTGTAGGTAACAAAGCATGAAGATGCATTAGAAAGTACATGGAGGAATTGGAATTGGTGATCAGAGGGAGATCTGATGTTGAACGAGGCATTCTTCAGAGCATTAGGGGCTGGAGCATCCTCAAGTTATGCCAAAGCTTAGAGTATGGTGGCAAGGCCTTCCTCTATTGTGGGCTCTATTACTACAACTTCAGGTGTTCTCACCTACAGAAAAGGTTCCCACTATTAGACCAAAATACATGTATTATGCACAAATTGTTTGGAATCCTTCAACTCTATCATTTATGTGTATTGTAACTGAGATTTTCAGTCTTGTGACTCAAAATAAACATTGTAATACTCTATTTCTAAGAAACTTTCAAGCAAGATAGATATTTCAGACTTGTGCAAGTTGTAAGAACACCTTTCTTTTAATAAAGTTTGGCAATTTTGCCTTCTCAATGGTTGTCTTATTATGTGCAATTGATGATTGATGTGTATTTTAGTGTTTTATGTTTAAATCCTCAAATATCAGACTAAATATACTACCAATTGACAAAAATCAATGAATAAATGATTAAACATATGACTAAATATACTATGACAAAAATCAGTGAATAAATATACTACCAATTGACACAAATTTGGTCACGTTATAAATTTGGTCATGTGACAAAATAAATGACTGGCAATAAACTACTAATGGTCATGTGACTAAACTCAATGAATAAATATGATTAAATATATGACTAAATCAACGACTATATATACTACCAAATCGATCAATTAAAATAACCAATAAATGACTAAAAATGGTAGTGTCATCAATTTGGTCATGTTTTAAATGACTAGAAATAAACTACTAATGGTCATGTGACCATGTTTGGTCATTTATAAGTACTTTTTAGTAGTTTTTTTAGTAATCTATTTCTCTTTTTGTACTAGTGTTTGATAGTAAGAATTTTGCAAAGTATAACATGTATACCCCACTATTTCATGAGCATCAACCTCACCTTGATTTTATTGGGAAGATTGCACTGATGAACATGAGTTCAGGAGGAGAGACTAGATGAGGCTCACCATTAACCAAATGAGATTTTTTAATCTGGGATGGGATCTCCCTAATATTATTGATGATTACTCAGATATGATTGATGAAGGGTACTATGTTTAAATGTCTAATACTTTACCCAAATTGAGCTGGTCTGAGAGGGAAATTACATATATTTATACTAGATCTTCATTTTTTTTGGATAAGTGTAAAAGGTAGTTGAAGTCAAAGGTCATTGGTCACACTGTAGAAATACCTCCATCTAAAGGATAGGCTTTAAAAGGATAGAAGTCCACTGTTGGTTCTACTTCTTAGGGGCCATCCACTAATGTATATCATACCAGGTCTAGGACAACCTCCAAGAGAGGAAATGATGATGGGGATGATGATTCATATAGAGAAAAGAAGTTGAAAATTTAGTGTGAAGGAGACAATGATCAACCAAGTAAAAACTTAGAAGTTAAAAGAGCCCCTAGGGTTGAGGCTATGGAAACATAGGAACCTATACATAGACAACATCTTGGAGATCAAGGTTTCTCTCCTTCTTCATCATTTTAAGGTAATGCACCTATATCCCCTACACCTCCTCGACTGGGTACTTGGGATATAGGTTCTTCTCCACCTTCTCCGCCTTTGCAATAATAAATTGTTCACAACACTGCTCTAGATTCTATACCAACTAATATGACTAGTGGTTATTTTGTCTTGCCATCACCAACATGGCTAATAGAAGCTATTGGGAAGAAGAGGAAGTACACCCAAATGGTTGATCAAGATTTTGATGCAGTAGCCAAGATACTCCAAGAAGATGACCAGCCTAGGAATGCTAAGAGAATTTCTAGGCTAATAGAAAATCCTCTAACAAAGCATCAGTTTGTAGAAATTGTTACGCCTGTGACTGACAAGAATGAAGAAGATGTTTCTGCATTAGATTTTAGTGTCAATAAAGTTTATCTAGGCCCTCCGACAATAGATGGAGATATTCATAATGTCAAGTTGTCAGTTGAAATTTTGGCCAAGAGGTTAGGAGAAGAAAGGAAAGGAAAAGAATTGTTGGAAGAATAGGTTGAGATACTTCTTATATCAATTCTATTGTTGATACCTCTAACCTCTAGATGTTTCACTTGACACTCCTACCAATGCTACTCCCAAAGGGGTAAGTTCAAATGTATTTGATCAAATTAACAAATATCAAACTTTGGGGGAAGCAACTGAATCTTGGGTGGAGAAGATAATGGTGGAATGATTGTTGTATCTTGAAAAATTAATTCAATCATATAAAAATGTGTCCGCCAAACAAAAGGAAGTAATTGTTGAAGTAAAAATATTAAAAGAGAGGAAAGTTTGCTAATGGTGGATGCAAGAGATTTGAAAGAGATAATAAAGGTAGATACTAGTGTCTTAGTATATGAAAATATCATTAGCAAACCTGAAGAAAATGAATCAGTGAAATGGTTGAGTGCCATTGAATGGAAATTATTGATGGTTAACAATTTTGAATGATTCACAAAAGATTATTAAAGATTATAAGTCATATTTTATGGATTTTAGAAGCAATAGTGTGGCCTTAAGGGTGTAGATTATTGATGAGAATGAGACAATCTTGAACGATATAGGTGTTATCAAACAAAGCTTTAAAAATTCAATTGAAGTGGAGTTGGATGACAAGGATACTATTGATGGAAACACAATTGAAAAGGTCCACAATTTGTCTTCTTTCATTGCATCATTCAAGAAGGAAATTGTTGAGTTATAAAGAAAATTTGAGGAGTAAAGGAAAAATTTTGGTATGTGGAATGTTCATTTGAACATAATAACAATACCGAATGGAAAATTGGTTGCTCCCTTTGTGACCAAATTTAGAAGCTTAAAGGAAAAGATGAATGCTTTGCAAGCCAAATATCCATTTGAAGATCAAACAACCAAAGTGGTTCAAGGGCAATCAAGGTGATCAAATGGACCAAAGTAAAGGGAGCGAAGAAGACAAGGATGTGCCCATCTAATTTTATTATTTCCTTTATTGTAACAGACTTTATAAAGTGAACTTTATTATTATTTCATATACTTTGTAAAGTTTATTTTATTAGCTCTTTTCAAGAAGTTGTTACATGCAAGATAGTTTCATTTTCTAACTCTATATAGTCCTACAAGATGTAGAGGAAGGATCTTCTGGTAAATTTTGCTTTTGATGATTGATTACTTAGGATACTCTACATTTTGAAGAGGGTTTCTAATATTTCTACAAAGACTTTGAATTAAATTTTGATAATGAATATAAGGATATTGTGGACTTTGAGCTACAAGTTCTATTAGTGTGCATTCTTCTTATGTTGGACATGCATTTATTCATGCTAAAATAATATTTATGTTACTGTGGATATATCTACGATTGTTTTTTATTTTTTGTTGACTCATCATTTAGATATTCTTTTTCTTATGTCAAGGAATTTAGATGGTGATTTGATGGTAATTTGATGATTTTAGTTTAGAGTTTCTATTGATAATATCTATTTGTGAGGCTTTGTACTCATTTTAATTTTTATATATATTTTGGGAAAAATCTCCTTTCTTGTTTTCAGATTAAAAGCACACCCCACTTTCATTTCAGTTTTATCATACGAGGGCATTGTCCCCCAAATTCAAAGGAAGGTTTTTGATCCACGCATAACCTATCCAACTATTAGTAAATTTGTTTCTATTGTAGACACCTAAAAGTGTCCATCCCTCGTAAAACTCTACTTCCCTCCACGATCCACTAATTTTCCTTAATTTGCCTCTATGATTAAATAATTGATTTTAATTAATTAATTATTTAGTCATTCACTATCCTAATGTCCCCTTCACCTGATTTATTCAAATAAATAAATCAATCCCATAAAAAATCCCTTTTCACATGTCCCCTTCCTCAAATAAATTAAATAAAGTAATCAAGTTTATTTAATTTAAACATTTCCCACCTCACCATATTTGTGTATTTAAATTTTACTTTTGTCCTCTAGTGTAGAGGAAGCCTAACTCATCCTAGCCCTCTATTTGGCCCTAAAGTCAACAATGAATTTGAGCCATTCATTCAAATTCCTTTTCTATAAAACACATTTATCTAGCTTATTTTGGGGCTCTTAGTTCCATTTTCATCTCAAATCAGCTGAACTCCTCCAAAATATTGCTTAACACACTGATGAGCTTCTCAAGATGTTGCATAAAGCTACAAATCTGAGAACAAAGACTGCAAGATAGAGGAGGACAATAGAAGTTAGTCAATGTTAGCTTATATTTTACTAGTTTTTGTGTTTATTTGATTGCTTTATAAGCTTGCTTGCATTCTATTGAAGTTAGGGTTTGAATAGTTTGTTGTTTTTACATGTAAACCTAATTTTTCCCTAGCCACAAATGGTGAACCTGATGTGAAAAGATCAGTTTTTGTCAAATTTTGAAAGGAAAAATTTGCAAGTGACCTCCGAAGCTTAGATGGACCTCCTCATTGAGTCCTGGAGGCTCTTTGTGCGAAAAATGACATAAAATTTGATAGGTTTTGGTCTCTGTAAAATTTTTATTTTTTTTTAAATTTGTTTTAACAGTCAGTCAGTACCGTATGGTACGGACAGGCCGTACTGAGTTTGCACAGTGGGTTTTGTTCATTTATGGTTGTAGGTTGGATTTTTTTTGTTGTGGGTCTAATTTGTGGTTGCAAGTTTGGAATCTTGTTGCAGGTTTAGTTCCGTGTCAAAAAACCCTAGCTCCGACGTGAATATTCCTATGTTTGGATCCCTATCGATCATTGGAAATCTTGTTGCGGGCTGTATTCACTAAACCCTAGCTACCACTACCGCATGTGGCATCACCACCACTCTGTTGATTCCTAACCCTAGCCGCTGCTATTCCTATCCCCAACGCTAGTTGCAACCTAGCCTCCTAATACGCCAATCACTTGAACTGCTCCCACTTCCTCCAAATCTCTGCTCATAGCAGTTTGAAACTCCATTCCACCTCCGTCGGTGTCCATTTCATAGCCTCCATTGACTATGACCTCCCAAGCCCTTAAATCCTTATTTGGCACCTTAAACTCTTAAGCTGACATTTGAAATCCTTAAGTCAAAACTTCTAGCAACCTTACATCCAGTTGCCACCATTTGGTAGCCCCACCTTTACCCATTTGGTTACTCACAGTTTTCCATTTCAAGTGGTGGTCATTGCTTTCATTGGTGGTCGCGGCTCTGTCAAGAGTCTCCACTAGTTGTGCCATTACTTGTGGCTAATATGCTACCACTGAATCTATTTCCTCATCTGGTTATTGTTTCCTACTGGTCACCTCTTCATATTAGGTCACCCATGCTTTGTCCCTGCTTCGACTAGACTTTGAGATCTTTAATTGTGTTCATTTTCAAAATTTTGGCTTCATTTACAATATGGTAGACAATTCGACCAAGCATCCTAAATTTCACATGCCTAAGCTTATGCCTATGACTTGTATCGATGCCTTGTCTTTTGGATGGCCTGCTCCATGGAAGAATGAACGTTGATCTTTATATTACTAGATTCTATAATGGCTACGCATACAATATAGGCTGTGCCTTCTTGATGATGGTGCTTACATTGGAGAGGCTTCGCTATGTTTCTCTTGAGATAACACCTTTAATGTTTTGGCAATGCCTACCTTCTCAAACCGCACCACTCTCTTTTGTTGTATGTCATATATTGTATATTCTATATGGTTGGCGTCTATTGAAATGTTGTGTCTTCTCTTTTATATGGCATGCATGATTATCGTACTTCTTCATCATCTTTTAATGGTGCAGTGACTCCACTTGAAACATTGTTTGATTGTGACCTTGCTTATGTATGACAGAGTCTCCATTTTTAGATGGTAGTGTACCTTCTGGAAGTAGAACATCATGATCAAAATGGCAGCATTGGAGATTCCTTCAACCTATGTCTTGGTTAGGGCCATCGCCAATGCTCTATATATAGAACCGTGCAAGTTTTAGGAGAAATAACTCTCTATGGCATTCTAGTTGGTCTTGTTAAATGGCTCCTATGTATCCCAATTTGAAGAGATTCTCCAGGCCTTCATTGCCTCCCTATGCAAAATATTTGAATTGTAGTCCTCCATAGAATGGTAAAACACCAAAGAAGTTCAAATTTCCCAAGGACCTGCCAATGCAGACGCGGCTGGCGCTGCATAGGGTGAGTGACAAATAGATGGAAAAATACTCCTGGGCTATGTAGCTAATGAAGGACCTTCCACTTAAAGACACAAGGAATTTTTTTTTTGGATTGACTTAGGCCCTAGTCACATGGGTGACCAGAGGTCTTGAGGGCTCTAAACGCCAGTTTTAAACACTGACCACTAGGAGACAGTCAATGTGACCAGAACTAAAACTAACTACTAGCGGCTAAGAGATAACTATCAGGACCTCCTTTGTCTCCACATGCCTAAATAGGTAGGTTTTTTTCAAATTTTCATAACTTTTGCAAAACACATCAAAATCTCATGAAACGAGTTGCATTGCGAAGCAAACTTAGCCAATTTCACAGTGGCAAAGTTAATTTCAGGTAATCATGCCATTTTATTAGTCATATTTTTGGTCAAATTCAAACTTAGTTTTAAACATTAACTGTTCATAACTTGTGCAACACTGCTCTGTTTTTGGTGAAATTATTTTTCAATCTACTCAGATTTTCCTAAATAATCTGATTCTATAGTTAATTTCTTTATACTTGATCAATATTTGTAGATTTTTATCAGATTCCATTTCTTGACCTCTTTGACTTATGGTTCGCAAAATGAGGAATCTACTTGTTATTTCATGTTTTCTGCATAATCATGGCAATTTTATGCTACTAATGTCTAATTTGTAGCATGTGGCATCCGTGGGCTGAAGACTATAAATTGAAACTACTAACACATTTGATGTAGGGATTCAATTTCTTTTATATGCTTGTGTGTTAGTTATCATAGGCACACTTGGTTTTGGTGCACTAAAATGAACATAACTTGTTATTTTCACACATCTTTTGAGGGCCTAAAATGAACCACTATTTGCTTTGTTTGGTGATTGTGTTAGTGCTTTGAGGTGTGTATGCTCTTTCCTCACACGTCATGTGATCTTGGGAATTAAAAGCATCTCTCAACACTTTCATAATTACACCACACATCTATTTTCTAAGGTCACTGAACCCCCATGCAAGTGTGAGCAAGTTCACATGTGTATTCTCTCCCCTTGCAACTTAGTGCAAGCCTGGGGATCAAAAACATGTTAACTTGTCTTGCTTTTGTCAGCCTTAGAGTGGGCCTTCTCTTGAGACACATCCAAAAGGAGAACTCACTTGCGATCCCAAGCGGGACTTTCGTCCAGCCTGTTATATAAATTAAGGATAAGGTGAAAGCCAAGTCTAACTGGTATGAGCACTCACCATACAGTGCTAGCTCAAAAGGAGGCATACCTTTATGTATATTAAACTCCTAGTAGGGTTAGTTAGAGCCTTAAGTGGCTTGTTGGATGCTTGTGGGGTGCTAGTCCCCTGGATATTCACTAGAACCCTTTTGTTTAGTGGCCAAAAACCCTCTATTTGTTGACATAGAAGGGGAACCTTTGAATTCACCCCAATTCTTGCAGTTCTTAGTCGAGATAGCAGGGACAATCCTAAGGTTTGGTGGGGGGATGAGCCTTGGGAAACCCAGAACTTGGTATGCGTGAGAAGTGAGTGTTGTGGAGGGGATCCAATGCTACCAAGATCCTGGAGCTATCCACTTTGAATAAGCACAGCTAGGGGATTCAACAAATATAGTCCTTACCTAGCCTAGAATTGTGCATGTCTACAAGTATTTGCAAAACATCATGAGTCATCAAAAATAGCCAACTGACTGCCAATTGTCTTCTATGATTGATGTGTGTGCTTTCCTAATCGTCACCCTCGCCATTCATTCCAACCCATACATTCCAATTCATCATATCCTAATCACTCCCCTAAGCCAACCAATTTCATCCTAAACATTCCACATCATATCCTAGTCACATTATCCTAATCCATCCAAGTCACCATATCCTAATCATCATTTCACATTTCCTATTCATCATTCATCCTATCCTAATCATACCCTATTTATCATGCTCAATCATCCAACATCATCATAACCACATCCTATTCATCATTCCTAATTACCCTCCTAAGCCAACCCATTTCATCCTAAACATTCCTCATCATTATCCTTATCACCTATCTAAACAACATCAAACCCTAATCATTCCATCAAATCCAAGTCATATCCCATTCATTATTCAACCACATCCTAATCATACCCTAGTCTTGATTCCTAATCGTTACACCTCATCCTTATCATACCCTAGTCATCACAATCTCATCATTACACTTCATCCTAATCACATCCTTATCATATCATAATTCATAATCATCACACATCATCTTCCTCATCCAATTAACATCATCCTAACCATCATCCCAATCATTACACTTCATTCTAAATCATCATCCTAATCCATCCAATTCATACAATCATGTTATTCCTAATCATATCCAAGTCATCCCAATCCAATCCTAATCATTCCTTGTCATTCGACATTATCCAATCCACATCATTCTAACCATTACACATTGTCTAATCACATCCAAACAACATCGTTCCTAATCATTCGTAATCACATTCTTGTCATATTTCTTCATACCACCTCATCATAATTATACCCTAATCATTCCTAATCATCACATCCATTTCACATCATATCATATTCATCATTCCAACTCATCCTATCCTAATCACATTCCTACTCGTATCTTCATCATTCAACCTTCATGTCCTTTGCCACATCATATCATATCCTAATAAAAAATTTATCATTTTCTAATCATTCCACCTCACCCCAATCTATCGTATTCCTCATTCCTAATCATTCCACTTCTTCATAATCATATCCTCTTCATCCTAATCATTCCACATTATCCCAATCATGTCCTATTCATCATACCTAATCATTACACCATATCCTAATCATATTCTATTCATCTGTCCAAATCATTCCACCTCATCCCGATTATATCCTAAGCATCATAATCATATCCAATTCATCATGCATAATCCTTTACACATCATCGTCCTAATCTGATCCATTTCACCCTAATCATTCTTCTAGCCATCATCTTAGTCATCCTTAAACCCTAATCACCTCTTTCATCCAATTAAACATCATCCTAATCATACCATATCCAAGTCATCATCATCATACCATAATCATATCCAAGTCATCATCATCATTCTCCTAATATTATCCAAATCCAATACCAATCCAATCCAATCGACCTCATCCTATCCAATCCTATCACAACACACCATAACCCTAGGGATAACTTTGAGTATCTACCCTCCCTATCGAATCTAATTGCAACCGTATCGAAACATTATAGACTTGCTGGTTCTATTCACCCATTGCAAATCCAATTCCATCCCTTTACAATCACATTTCATCACAACATTTCATTACCATTCCACTACATATTCAATTTGATTTGGACATCTATAGAGGACCTAAACATTAGTCTTCCTAAGGTTGAAACATAGGGAGAAACTATCAAAGCTTGACTGTATCACAAGTACAAATTCAGACCAAGAGACCTTGACATCCTTTTCACATCAACCACAACTTGGTCTTAATACTCCAAGGCTAGTTTATGTCCATCCTTACAAGTGAATTATGAAACTCATGTGCTCACTCTAATCAATCATCTCTTACATACATCAAGGTCTTGACAAAACCAACTTGTGCTTTGAAGGGTCATTAGTAGACAAGAGTACCCTCTTGGAGCTAGACTTTTTGAATACTAATATCATTAGCCTCTATCATAGTCCAAGCCTCATCACTTCACATTGACACCCCCATACCATCCCAAAATTCACATGTCTCATTTGGTAAAGACACAGTTGCAAAAAGAAGAGAGAAGAAGTAGATCCTCCTAGTCATCCCTCATTCTAAACATTCCAAACATTCCTTCCAACACATCATCCAATCGACATTATCATAATCACATCCTATTCATATATTCATCTTTCAACTTTTACATCCTAATCACCCTTTCTAATCACATCATTCAATCAAACTCATCCTAATAACCTCACCCCTAATCTAATCATATCCAAGTCATCCTAATCACAACCCTAACCATACCCTAACCATCCAATCCAATTCACCCTAATCATTATCCTAATCACATCTCATTCATCCCAATCATTCCACCTCATCATTCATCCTAGTCAAGCACAACATGATCTTAATCCCACAAGATGACATAAAATGATATGAAGACATGCATCATTCCATGACAATCCTAGAGAACAAGGTTCTAGCACCCCAAGACTATTTAAAAGCTTACCCAAGTTTACCTTGGCAGCAAAACAAAGTGCCTTCAAATTCAAATGCCACCTTTGACAAGGGAGACATCAACCTAGTCCATGCAAGCCATTCACTACATTACCATCCTCATCAAGAGTCCACATCATCTACCCTTATTGTCCATCCACTATATTGTCCTTCCACCCCTCCACCTATAAAGGATGTAACCCAAGGACTACAAGCAAGGAATCAAACATTGCCATGTCATCCAACACATATGCTTGAGCCTACCAAAGAGTCCTCAAATACCATGTCCAAACATTCAACCCCATCACGTGGTCAACAAACCCTCAACCCTATTGAAGAGTCCTCCACATGCACTTCCATTCCAAGTCAAGATCTATGTTAAGAGCACAATCCTAATCATGAAGAAGCATTAGCCCCTCGTCCAAATCAAGACCAAACCCCTTCCATTCACCCATCCATAACACACTTAATCTTTTCCATGATCAAGCTCCCATGAATGATCACGATCCCACTTATGATCAAGAAGACCCTAATGACCCTCTTGGTCAACTTTATGCATTCCATGGTCAAGAACTTGCCACCTCACACACCCATGATCCACAAACATCCACTTGCCATGATGAGACATGCGCCTCCCAAGAACACAAACATATAAGATCAAACCAATAACTTGGATCTACAAGAACATAATAAAGATCCTAATGATCCTTTGTCTTCCACCAAATCCAATTTCAAATCCACCATCATATCCACTTGGTCTATCATCTTTCATCCATGAGTGTTCCTCCTTGGAACAGAACAACCATTGTCTTCCACTTTGCCTTCTCCATCAAATAATCCACTCAAGTCTAGTTTCCAAACTGAACCTAATCCCTTAGTCCATCACATGCTTTGAAACATGAAATATCAGGGCAAAGGCTTAGGCCTTCATGAACAAGGAATTTTGGAGCCCATCCATGTCAATGTCCCTTCTCACTCATATGGCCTTGGATACACACCTCAAGGTCAACAATCTAACAATGTTGGTACTTCCTCCATTCCCCCTAAGTCTACCACTTTCCATCGCACATCCCATCACATTCCCAAGACATATGTTGCCATTCCACCCCCATCATCTTATAAATGTCAACAACATGTGACCATACACCTTCCACCATCCAATTTGCCTCCACATCTTCCAACTCCTAATTTCCATCCATCCACTTTACTACCATTTCTTCCAAAACCTAATATCCCATCATTCATAAATACCCTAAATATCCTAATCATGACCAACAAATGCGCACATTGTGTAAACATAAAGCTTTCATTCATTCCACCTACCACATGAGATTCAAAAATAAATATTTGGATGCCTCCTTTCCTAAAGCTAAAAATCCTAAGGGTCCTAATACCTTAGGAAATCAATCCAAAAACTCAAATCAAAATCCATCTAAAAAGCCACCCAAGCCCATACCTTCACAAGCAAAGTCAAAAACTAAAATGGTATAGGTCCCTAAACAAAAAAGCAAGTCAAATGAGGCATCCACCTCTCAAAACTCCCAACCATCCTCTTCCATCCATGCCATTCAAAAATATCACATTCTTCCATCCCACATGAAAAGAAAAAATCATAAAAAATACTAAGTCTATGTGGTTACCTAAAGTCTTACATCATTCATCTTCTAAGAAAACATCTCTATTTCTTCCTACACCTCCATCCACTCAAAAGCTTCCATGTTTAACGTGGTGTGTACAACCATCGGTCATGATTCTTTTTGACACATCCATCACCCCATCATTCAGCCATTATCCTACACATCTACTTTATCACCTCCCTATGGTCCATGCTTTGGCATAAGTCATTCATCCATCCTTACATAAATCACACATAATCCACATCATAATCCACCATCGTACCTTCCATAATCCACTATCTACCTACTCCATCTCACTTCCATGCAATCTCCTTACCAACATCGATGAGCACAGTTGACATGATCCCATGTGACGACATCTTTCTCCAATGGGACTATCACCTTTCATGGCACTAGACACTTGTGTCCCTCATGTCCATATTCACCTATCCCATTCAAATATTCAAAAAAGTCAAAAAACAAAAAAGGATAAAATAAAAAAAGTAAAGATAAATCTCTTTGTCCAACGATGAAAACCTGGCAAACAGGCGCCTTGGATAAGTACCATGATGAAAACCTGGCAAATAGGTGTCATGTGTAGATTGATCTTCTATGGCACTTACACTTAGGGGCACGTTGTCTCATCCAACCTATCATTTCCTTCCATATCATTTCCATCCCATCATCCTATCCATTACATACATATACTTAGCATATCAAGTCCATCCACCCTCCCTTCCTCTTTTGATATTGATAACGATTGGGGGCAACATGTTGACAAATCCTTTGGGTATCCCTTGATATACCTCACCCTATCCTTTCTGATCCATCCAATCATTCTATCATCATAAGCATTGTCATGAAAAATCCTAAGTTTTCCAACAATAATGGAGCATGTTATTCCTATGAGACATAGTCCTTGGAGATCACATCCTTGCCCTCTTACATGTGTGTTCCTTCCATCCACTATCTTCCCCCCCTCTTATCCATTCATCCAATCACATTCATTCATCCTTGCACCTAGACTTGGTTTCCCTTTGTCATTGGTATCTAGCATAAAGGCTTTCAAAATTGTCATGCAATGCCATCCCCAAAACATTTCAAAAAATCCATAAAAATTGAAATATTCCCAAAAAACCAAAAAATTGAAACATTCCAAAACACCAAAAAAATTAAAACATATCAAAATCCAAAAAAAATCAAAATATCCTCAAAATCCAAAAAAAATCAAAACATCTCAAAAATCTAAAAAAATCAAAATAACCTCAAAATATAAAAAAAATCAAAATATCCTCAAAATAAAAAAAATAAAATATCCTCAAAAACACCAAAAAATCACAATATTCTCAAAAATAAAAAACATCCGAATATCTTCAAAATCCAAAAACATCGAATATTGTCAAAAATCACAAAAAATCAAATATCCAACCAAAAATTCAAGCAATAAAATCACTCGATCAACTCATTACCACTTCAATCCATCACACCATTCCAACAAAATTAATTCTTCACAACATTTAATTCTTTAACTAAATCACTCAATCAAATCTCTTGATTGATCCATTCAAATATTAAATCAATCACATCATCATATCAGTTAAATCAGGTATTTCACTCATTCGTAGTCGGCATGGTCAAACTATGTCACCTCTGAGCTTTCATGTAGGTGAGGCCATCTTTGATGCGCCCCTGAGGCACTAGGTCAATCCCTTAGGGCCCATCTTGTCAACCATCATAATAAGTTGTCCTTTGATGAGATGGACACTATTATCAGACCAAAGCAATCAATCTTTCACAACAACACGCATCTCAAACCAATCCCAAAAATCAACAAGATAAGTTATCCAATCAGTCAAATCAATCAATCACCTTGTGATAATCATATGTCACTATCAAGCTATCCTTGTCAACCATCACATACCTTGCACGAAATGGGGCATCATTGAAACCAAGATTCTGTTCCTTATACAACATGTGTCATTTATCAAACGTCATCAATCAAACCCCGATGTTGCTCATATGACCAACAACACTAGTGTCCATCAATCAATCACTTGCCTTAGACAGGTAGGGGCATTGTTGAAACTAGACTAGGTGTCTTATACGACATGCTTCCCATCTTGAAACTAGGCCTTCTTCATTCAAATATCATCAATTAAACCCTAGTGTTGCTCATATGACCAACAACACTAGTCTCAATCAATCAATCAATCAATTGCCTTAGACAGGTAGGGGGATTGTCGAAAGTAGACTAGGCATCTTATATGACATGTTTCTATCCTAAAACCAGGCTCCTTCTTCATCCAATCACAATCAATCAATCAAGCACATATCACATGGCAAAAGTTCCAACTGACTGTTGGTCTAGTTTGTCTTCACTTTCATTGGATTATTTTGCAGTCTCGTTCTTATGCTTCTCGAGGTAGTCCCTAAGTGATGAAAAGAAGTCAGGATAGAGAGAGACCTTTTTCTTTGATTGCTACATGTGGTCTATCTTGGAAAAATGACTAGGGCAACTTGGTGCCTTGTGTGTGATTGAGATTCTATTGGGTGTGAATCAAAGGCATCCTATGCATTGGAAAGAATAACTGCTTCCTTGCATTAGGACTTACACACCTTACAATTATCTCATCGCATGTTCTGACAAGGTATCATAGTTACTAGTCTGAGTCAGGCATTCCTTGTCTGTCATGTGCTTGTTTCACAAGGGACTACACTTTCCACTTTGGCCTCTCTCATGCCATGGTGATTCTTGTCCTTTGACATAATAAGTTCTATGATGATAAGTAGAAAAAATGGCAAGTGAGAAGCTCAAAAATCTATCAAAGCAAGATCTCATTTCCCTTCTTCTAGCCAATCTTCAATCCTCCACCATCTTTCTCTTTCTCGTATCATTCATTTCTTCTATCCATTCCACAACCAATCCCTTTTCATTTTGAGAGCCTACCTGTGTTTGTCCAACCCACCTATCCTCTCAAGGGGGCATCATCATCCTATCTTTCCATCATCATCCTTTTCCTCTATCCATTTCCTTGACTTCTTTGAAATGATGTTACTTGGTCACAACATCATCTCAAAGAGGGGCAAAATGTAGACACCTAGAAGTGTCCATCCCTCACAAAACCCTACTTCCCTCCACAATCCACTAATTTTCCGTAATTTGCCTCTATGATTAAATAATTAATTTTAATTAATTATTTATTTAGTCATTCACTATCCTAATGTCCCCTTCACCTGATTTATTCAAATAAATCAATCAATTTCATAAAAAATCCCTTTTCACATGTACTCTTCCTCAAATAAATTAAATAAACTAATCAAGTTTATTTAATTTAAACATTTCCCACCTCACCATATTTGTGAATTTAAAATTCACTTTTGTCCTCTAGTGTAGAGGAACCCTAACTCATCCTAGCCCTCCATTTGGCCCTAAAGTCAACAATGAATCTAAGTCATTCATTCAAATTCCTCTTCTATAAAACACCTTTATCCAGCTCATTTTGGGGCTCTTAGTTCCATTTTTCTCCCTTAAGCTCTCTTATGCCATTTTCATCTCAAAACAACTAAAACCCTCCAAAATCTTGCTTAACACACTCATGAGCTTCTCAAGATGTTGCATAAAGTTGCAAATCTAAGAACAAAGAATGCAAGATAAAGGAGGAAAATAGAAGTTAGTCAATGTTAGCTTAGATTTTTACTGGTTTTTGTGTTTATTTGATTGCTTTCTAACCTTTCTTGCATTCTATTGCAGTTAGGGTTTAAATAGTTTGTTGTTTTTGTATGTAAACCTAATTTTTCCCTAGCCATAGCTATCACTGGGCAAGTCATATTTGAAAATATAGTGACAAGTTTGTTTACTAACACTCCCAAAAGCATATTCACTTTTAGTGAAATGTGGGATTGAAGAAGGACTAGTTTTTTTATTTTCATTTGCCATATTCATTCATTAAATAGAAGTACACATTTTCAATTTTTTATGTTTCATGACTTCATCTTAATGTTATGAAGTTTTCTAGAAAAATGGTATAGGATGGGAAGTAAAAGATGATTCCAAATATCCTCCTATTAGTCAAAATTTTACAAATAGATTTCCTTCAAAAAAAATTTATAAGCGTTTCATTCTAATAAACTTAATATGAAAAACCTTAGGAGTTCCAAATGTCATTCTAAAAATCAAGTTCCAATTCCAGTTCCAAACCAAAGTCCCACAATCTTTATATTTTGGAAACGAGTCTTTTGTGGAGAATATGGAGTGATTCAAACATGAATATACAATTTAAACTTCACTTCCATGTTGAAATCCTGTAACTAAATTTTCAATTTTTTTGTTAAATCCTTGGATTTTCAAATTTATTAATGTGGGAATTGTCTAAAGTTCTAGATATAAATCGTTGAAGGTCAAAGTTCCAATCTTATCCCAAATTCCCATAATTTTCTAATACTTTAGGATTTTCAATCATGTTTTAAAATCAAGTGAATGAGGGGGATCTAAGGGGAACGAGATATAAGATTCAAATTTAAAAGCTCCAAACCCTCTAGAAATCCCATAAAAAGATGATTCTCCTATTTTAGCAATTTGCAGGTATTTGAACTAGGTTAGGAAATTTTAGCATTTAGGAATTTTCAAACTAGGGCATTATGAAATTTAATTTTTTTATCAATTTAGCCAATTGCCCTAAATTTCTATTCAAAATTTATGGTGATTTTGATGATCTAGGGTTAGGTTTCTTTGCATGGTTATTGTTCCCTAGTTTGATCAAATGGGTAAAACTCATTCCTATGGATGTATTTTTCAAATCAAGAGTGTAAATTTAATTTCAATGCATTGCGGGGATTTCTTCCTCTCATCATTCAATTATGTTGAGTTTAAAATTACATTTTGAAGGGGAAGATTCACCTACTAACTTCAATAGCTTGATGAAGGCATTGAATTCATAGAATTTGGGAAGCACTAGTTTGCAACAAGGATTCAAGATGCGTGAACAAACTTTGAACATGATTTTGATTTCTATGGTATGATAAAATTTGGTTTGATTTATCTAAAATTAGCAGTTGGAGGTTGCTTTGTGATTGTATGAGGGTTTCAATTCACTATACCTCAAAAAACTTGAATCTAAGGTGGTGAAATGATTATTTAAACATAATTTATACTCCTCAATTCTCGGTTTGTGTCACCATTAATATAGGAGGAAGTAGGTAGGGTGCTAACATAAAAGAATGTTGTATTTTTGTGAGAATGATAAGAAGAGGTAAGCATTTGAACTTTATCATGAAATGGAAGTAGGACCTACAAACTCTAGAAACCCACAAGACTTAACAATTTTGACTTATAAAAGGAAACATGTGGAAAAGACAAGAGTACTTGAATGCATGAGATAACACAAAAATGTCATGTAACAAGTCAAGATTTTACAAATCTTTATACAATTAACTTTAACACTCAAGAATAATAAAACAAACCTTGTAAAAAAAACTAGGTGGATAGGATTATTGACTAAAAGACCTAACATCCAATTGTAAGTTCAAAGTTTGGAAATCAAACAAAAGGCAAGAAATTGAAGACTTGACAAAGAATATAACTTAAATGTTCTAGTACTAATTTATGCACTTCATGAATTAATCCATAATCATTCAAAGGATTCAAGAACATGCTTCTCTTTAACTAAAAGGGGAGGAAAAAGCAAAAACTAGAAAAAAACTAAACCTAAGAAAAGCAAAAGAAGGGGGTCCATATTTTTCTAAAATTAAAATGGGGTGTGTGTATAGGGCACAACAAATGAAAACACTACTAGGAAAATGCTCCTGAGCATTTCAAACATAAAAAACAAAGTTAAGGACCTAGAATATCTAGTTAGACCTGCATATCATGTCAGAAAACATAAACATAAGGTCAGGGAAAACAAAACCAATGCTAGCACAACCCTACATGTTCCAAACATCCATGTGTGTGCAAGTATATTCAATTCCCTCCTTTGGGTAACTTAGATCATTTAAGGTTTCCAACATTATAAGCTACATAAATGAATTCCACCTTTTGAACTACCAGGATATTACCCTGCTACTAGTCAGGCATCCACAACCTTGATGAGGTTCTCTGTGATCCCACTTAAGGTAGAGATCTACTACCAACCAAGCATCCATAGCCCTGATAGAGGTACCTAAATCACCTAGCTAGTTGAGTTTTTCTAATATTCTTTTCTTTTCCTTTTCTTTTCTTATGATTTTCTTTTTTCCTTTTCACTCTCTTTTTCTTTTCTCATTTTGATATTGTCTTCTAGCCCACTTGTGAAGCTATCTCAACTCACAAGCAATGAAGCCTATTGTTGGGTTGGAAATCATTGTGGAGACAAAGGTGGAACCTTTAGATTTTTTACTTAATTACGCAGAGAGGAGTAACTATAGTGGCAGCAAGGGGTGGAGTATAATGGCACGAGTGTGTTAACGTAAACTCTTACCTTTTACCTTAAATTTGATAGTCATTTACATGTCAAATTATTAATATGTACAATAAAAAATATAATATTAATATTTAATATAAATATATGAAATACAAATGAAATCATTTTTATTTTTGTTTCTACACATTGTCTTTCTTCTGGTAAACACAAATTTAAAAATAAAAATAAAGAATTTTTATAATAATATTTGCTATTACAAACAATGAAAATAAAAATAATATAAAGTCATGTGAAAAAATGTAGGAAAACTATTTAGGGTTGTCATGAGTAAAATAGTATAATTAAATTAGTTTTTTTTTGTTTTTTATTATAAGTTAATAGGTCTTTGAAATAAATTAGTTGCAAAGTAAAATAAAATAGTTTTATCTTTGTAGTAGTTTAAATTAATAAATATCTAAAAAAGTAATTGGAAAAGTTGTAATTTCTAGGAAATAAAATCACATATAAAACTATTGAAATAATTTGTTATCTTAGATATGGAGTCAATAATTTATCAAAATTGTAGATAAAAGAGATATCTAAAAAGTACCAAAGATATCTATACTAGTTTAATATTACAAAGACAAACTTAACTACTTAAGGATTCTTAAAATGTGTAAATGTATAAGATCTCAAAAAAAATTTAGTAATACTAAATAATTGATTCATCTTCCAAGAACAAGCACCATGTCATCCAACACTAATAATGGAGTTTAAAAAAATGTCTAAATCATAACTAACTTTTTCTCAATGGAATACTAGGAAGTATAATATAGAGAAATCCCACTGTAGACTCTTACAAAGAATCCTTTATTCAAGAATTTTGACAAAATAGAAACCTTAAGACTGAGAAAAACAAAAAGAAACAAACCAACACAAAACAAACCTAATCCTAACTATTTACAAGAAAGACACTAGGACTGTCTAAGATTGAAAATAATGTTTTAGACCTACTCATTGACAAGCAGAGGGATATCTTGAGTCCTTAATCAGATACAAGTAGCATAAAGGTGAAGGAAAAAAATTATGAAACTGACATTCTCCTAGATCACATCCTCAAGAGACAATTTAATTTTGTGCATCAAGTCCAATCTATGTAGATGGGGATCAAATTCAAGGGGCTTAGGATTGAACACCACACAAACTTTTAGGACTTCATAGACTCTTACACATCCATCAAGCCTAAGACAATTAATTTATGCACTAGTGCAAATAGATTCTACATAACATAAATGATATTTTCCCTTCATCAGTTTAAGAGTTAAGTATGCTAACCTCTCATTTAATTATCACATTTAGTAATCTTCATTTAACAACCCCATTGATTTCATTTAGGTTAATTTGTGTGCTTATTGATTATATCTATTTATTTGCCTTAATTTATTTATGTGGTGCAATTATTTTCATTATATAAGTTTTTAAACCCATTCATTCTTACACCACCCTAGGGTTTTACCTTCTTAGGGTTTTCAAGATCTATGTTCTCTAATTGCTTTATCATATTTTAGATCTCCTTAGGGTTTTAGTCCCCTTTCTTTTTGTTCTCTATAGCTCTCTTATCTTAGGGTTTGTGATTTATTATGTGAACTTTCTTTTATCCACCATACACACCCTTGGATGTGCCTTTAGGGTTTCATATTCTAATGATCTCTTACTACTTTTGTGATTTCTAGATATGAGAGTGATTGATATGGTTTCATAGTTTTCTATGTATGTGTGTTTCATGCTTAATATTGTTAATGAATACTCTCATAGCCATAGTGAGAACCATTTTGAAGACCATGTTAAGAAACAATATTTTGAATCTTGATCATGATGCTCTTCTATGAAATAAAACTCTAACAAAAACTATAGAGCATGAGGTATTTAATTTAACATTACAACTTGGACAAAATTCACAACCATTTGAAAGTCATGTGAGCTTTGTTAACCATTTTTTATATAAATGGATTCTTCTTATTTTTTGCAAGCTCACCTCTGATACTATTGAAAATTTTCAATTGTCTCCTTTATGACCTCCATATAATTTGTATAATCTTTAAAATATCTAAATCAGACTTTTTTGGCATGTGAGTGTTCAACACCTAGGTAGACATGATTTGACATTTATCTAATTGCTTCCCAATTTCCTTGTATAATGTTTTTTTCTTCATGATGGCTACCGCATTGAGATCAGATGATATCTCTTTTATCACTTTACCGAGCTTCTCAAGGAGAAAATTATCTGTCACCACTTTCTATGGAGTTTCAGAGTGGGGATGCAATTTAGCAATGTGGCTGTAATGGTGCATAGAAGTTCCAAAACTCCATTTAGTTATGGTACATAGGTTTTTGTGGTTCAATGGAAAGTTAGAAAGGCTTGTAATGATGTAAGAAAAGTTTGAAATCCTAGTGAAGACAAGCTCAAAAAAATTTGGGGATAGAGTACAAAGTTTGCAAAGGGATTACAAAGTGACATGAAAACCTTGTAAAAGGCACAAAAGAGAGATATTGCCATTTTAACTTGAACTTTTCATTTTTTATTTTGTGATGTACAAGAGACACAAAATTTCTATATGAATTCTTATCTTGTGTATCTATTTTTAAGGAAATATACTTTTTGAAGTTTAACTAGAACTGGAAATGTGGGAATGGGGGAAAGAAAAGTTTATGAGCATTATCATCAGCTATAGTTAAAAGAGAGCAACAAGCACTACATCAAGGTAAATGATGCCTTTATATTCTATCTAGTTAGGATTTTTTATTTTAGTAAGAGGATTTGATTGGAAGCTATACCTGTGCAATTGTTGAGTTGGGAAATTGGTTTATCCAATTTTTCACATCCACTTATATTATAGTTAGGGGGTTTATCACTGTCCCATACAAGTTTCCAAAGTACCTCAAGTAATAGAATCATCCTATTAGAACTATGTAGGCAACTAAGTGAAGTCCACAAATTGCTCTTAGGTAAACATAAAAAATAGTGTTTAGTTTCCAATTTCTATTGGTTAGTATACTTTTACCTCTTATCTTTATACCAGGATTGCATAAAAGGAGTGGTAAATATTAATGTACATCTTTATGAGAAAAGTTATCACTTTGATCCTAGAAGAAAGCTTGAGAGATTGATTGGACCAATCTTAAACATAAACCTAACTTGAAATATTTTTTGGTTGATTGTATGTATGAAAATAAGGTTAGAAAAAGGGACTGTTCTAGGTTGACTATATATCATATTAAAGGTTTTAATGCCAGTAGGGTACCCAAAGGCATCTCAAATGATAGGAAGGTGCTAGAATGATCTTATAATTTATAAAAGATTTATGCTTAGCGAATATCTAATATGAATTGGTCCATTGTTAAAGACACTTCTATAAAAAATAGAACTCAACATGTAGTTACTAGAAGTCTAAAATGGTTAAAGCAAGCTTCTCAAGGAGTTGATAAGGATAAAATGGGAACTCCAAAGAAAAATAAGTCTCTTAAACTCCTATGAAATAAAAAGAGATGGCTTCTTCTCATAGATTTACAAAAAACATCCCTACTCATATGGTCTATATCGATGAAGAAGAACAAGAATCTTTAGAAGAGCATGTGCCTTTAATGATAAAGAAGGAAAATTTCAAGTTCAAAACTAGGTGTAAGAGAAAATGGTGGTTCTAGTGAGACTATTACAGTTGTTGTTGCCACTACTAAAAATTCTCTTCCTACCCATTCCCCTCTCCATCAATTATCTTACAACCTTACAACTAACATTGTTCCCATCTAGCAAGATGTTCTAAAGCAATCACAACATCCTCCTCAAAGACCTACTGATAAACTTCCTAAAAAAAAAACAATCTCAAAAAGGAGATATTATTCCTTAAAAAGAGCCAACTATAAAGAAGTCTCCTCTTCATGGGGAGACTCTCTTGCTAGAAGAGAATGTTATTTGAGAGAAAATTCTTGATTAAGGAAAGTCTCCTACTCATGAATAAATTGATTCTCCTAAAGGAAATTCTACCCAAGAGAAGATACCTTCACATCATAGATCTCCTTCACATGAATTTATACCTTCTCAAAAGTCTCCACACACACTTCTCCTGTGTGATCACCACCTCTATATATAGAGATTGTAACTACTCAAACAGAGTCATGTCAATAGGTAAATGCATCAAAGGAGAGTGTGTCTATATGGTTGGACAAAATAGCTAAAAAGAGGAAAAGAGAAATGGCATCTATTTATGATGATTTCCTAGTTGTATTATTTAAAACATGTCCTTGCTCCAAAAAGACAAGGGTTCTCTCTTCTATTTTGAATTGGATCTTTAAGGAACAACGATTACAAAAATTTGTGATAAATAAGAGAGAGACATGCATAAAACTGATTATCAAATCATAAGGGTCAATGTCAGGCAACAAACTAGAGGTGAAAAAGTATAATGTTCAAATAACTATAACCATTATTCTTAAAAGAATGCATAAAGATGAACAAACCAAAGAATGAAATCTCAAGTGGGACAACTGACTGCCTAAATTGGGTATATTGTTTGCCCAACTGACTTCTCTACACTTGTTCCTCCCCCTTTTGTTTCCTTAGACAAAAACTTACTAGCTAAAGGTGAAATTGGAGGGATTATTCAAGCAACTAGAGCATGGAAAGATTCTCTTTTAACTCAAGGTTGTAAGATTATGAAAGAATCCATTATGTTGTATCACAAAGGCAAAGACAATCTTAGCTCTCTCAATCAATTGGAAGAAAAGTTATATGAAGAATTATTATTATTAGAAGATAATTTGTCATAGCTACAAAAGATGTTAAAAATGGATTTCTCCATTTTAGTTGCAAGTGGTATTCTTGAGGAACCAATCCTAAGCTTCCTCTCAAATGGTACAAGTCTACTAAGTGGAGGGTCAATATGTTAGAAGAGAATAAAAGGTATTTCACTAAAGTGAAAGATCTTGGTAGTAGTACATTAGCTGACCTTCAGACTTTCATTGAGGCAATTCCTTGTTTATTTTTCAATGAACAAATTTGTGAATCCAATCAACTCTTTGATTAAGGAATTAATAGATTTTCATTAAATGTAGTATTACCAAGACAACCATCAATGGGCTTGTCAAGATGAGGATTTTATTAGATGCCCTTATAGAGTAGCTGCTAATGTATAAGGTTCCCAAGAAGATTTAAAATGCCATCATCTCTAGTGATATTCATTTTAGATATTTACATAGACTGAATTTTAAGTTGGTAAAAGAAGCTCTAAGTAGTTTACAAGAATATCAAAAGGAGATTGACTTGAGGAGGAGGAAGAAAGCATTCAAATTGATAGTAATAATGGAGAAAAGCAAGCATGACAAAAAATGATGACTATTCACATGTGAAATTTAAGCTTGGATGTAATGATTTAATATTTGATATGAATGTTAATATTTGTAAAGTCTAATATTTAGAATGCCATATGGTACACTCATGTTTGGAGATGTTTCAAGAACATTTTATTTTATTATTAGAAAGTTATTCAAAGGGGAAGTTAGAAATGATTATGGAGGAGTTATAGACTTGGAGTTTATAAATTGTAATTCATTTATTGAGAAAGGGGCCTTATTGAACTTATCATAGGTAATAGTGGGAGAGGGTGGGAAAGATATATCATCAAATAATAACACATTATTTTCAAATATACCAAGTAAAAATTGTAAAAGATTCTCATGTTGTTCTTCATCCTTAGGGGTGTCTAAATCGTGTATTTGTCCAATAGAGGGTGTTGAATGCACTCCATAATTACTCAAAGATACGTCATAAGAAAAGATGAGAAGATACAAAGGTGGGTCTCTATCAAAAAGTGACATCATCATGATGTGTAGAAAAATCCATGAGATCCACTAATCAAGAGTCACTTGAAGGGTAAGAATGAGTATCATGAGTAAAACATTGTCTAGGGACAATAGTAAAGCAATTTGTAAAAGCACATGACAAATCCTAGAAGGATGTATAATAAGTAGGACATAAATCAAACTAGTATTTATCTTTATCAACCAAGTATCACCAAATGCATGCATCAAAGTATTATTATCATGTATCTATGTGGAATATGGGGAAATAATGGTTCCACGTGTAAATTTGGATCTTCATTACCACTAAATGAATCTATGACAAGTGTTTTACAAGAATGTGCATCATAACCCAAATAATCTTGAAAAAAAGAATTATTAACTTCATCATGAGAAATGACGAAGACAAACAACTATCACTATACATATTATCAAGGGTGAAAGTTCAAAGTTGTGTCCCACTTCAAGGCAGCTTATCAACATAATTGAATTTAAACATTTCTAACTAAAAGTCAATTTTGGTCAAAAATATATTCTAGTTAGATTCATTTTAGCTAAATTAAATATAAGCCACAACTTTTCTAGCTAAAAGTGTCCATTAGTTGCCAATTTATTAAAAAAATTGAAAATTAAATGTTTTCATAACTCCTTGTATAAATAAATAATATTTAAAAGAAAAATCTAAAAAAACTTGTTTCTAGATCTATAAGTGTAGTTTTCAAAAATATAAAACTTTAAACTTTTAATATTTTAATTAGTGTTTATATATTTTTTTTCTTTTTACTAAAAGTAAGTCATTATAAAGTTTATTATCTTCTCAAGAAAAATACTAAGTTTATTAAAAATAAATAAATAAATATGACGCACTAGAGGAGAGATTTCATGTCAAGATCATATAATACTTTTCTACTTCAAATAAATAGTTAAGACAAAAAATGGAGGCTCATAGAAATAATTTGTGTTTTTAGTACATAAGATTTTCAATATTTATTTAAAAATATATATTTATCAAAATGAGAAAAAAAGAATCCATACACTAAAGTTTCAAGTTATAAATACAAAAAGAAAAGGAAAAAAATTGGAAGCCCATTTTTTAACATTTTGTCAGCAACTAAATTATAGTGTCAAATTTACAAAAAGCTACATTCAAATACATTAAAATCTACATTTTATCAGTTTATATCATTTCAAAATTGAAACCATAGATGTCACTTTTTACTAATTTAAGTTAAAAAGTTAGATCAGTGTTAGTCATTTTCTTTATAAAAGTGGGACACAACTTTGAACTTTCACCTTCAAAAGACCTTGAGCCACAAAATAGCAAGAATGGATTATCATAAGCTATGTGAGGGGTAATGAGCCCTATGTGATGTTGAACAAGGTGTATCATGTATAGGCATATCACTAGTGATAGAAGTACACTCATCATAAAGCTCATGACTAGGTTAATCATCATATATAGGTAATCTGTCACTAGGCATGGAGGAAGGTGCATCATCATCATATATAAGTGAAGATGAAACATGTGTATCTACATCATTGGACTCCTTAAGAAACATTGAATCCAGAGAGCCATGTGGAGGTGAATCCATCAATGTGAACGAAAATGAATATGCTTGCTAGGTACAGCATCACATGAGTCAAGATCTATAGATGTATCAAGTTCATATAGGAATGAAGTAGTAGCCAAGTCATTATGATAGACCATAAAAGAGGTATCATCATAAACATATTGACATAAGAAGTGATCTTGATATGGAAGGGTAGAAGACATCCATGATGAAAGATGTAGCAATAAAGCCCAATCCAAGCGAGTGTGAGTGGGGATCAAGGGAAAATCATACAATAAAGGCTTAAACCCTAATCAAGATAAAGCAAATGAAACACAAATAAGGATAGATCCAAACCATGATCAAATCTAAAATGAATTGACTGCAATCAGAAAATCAGATCTGAAAATGAAACCCTAGAGGTGAAAACTAAGAGGGGGCGGGGTAGGTTTAACATAACGAATCATAGACCCTAAAATAGGATAAAGCAATGAAGCACAAATAAGGGTCAAATCCTAAGGTCAAAAGGATATAAAAGATGTGTACAATTATATATGAGATAAAAAAAATCAACAAATAATCAAATCTAAAACAAATCAACAAAACCTTGGGGAAATAGGGGTTGGGTGGTTGGGTTGGGTGGGTCAAAATAAGACCACACAATGTATCACAAAACCCTAAAAAAAAGAGATGGCTAAATCAATAAAAACTAAGAGGGATTGAAACCCTAAGCAAATCTAAAAATAATAGATAGCACTAAAAAGTTTGGATTTGAAAATTAATAATTTAGAGGGTAAAAACCCTAGGAGGCACTGAACCAAAAGTGTAAAAAAATAAATGGATTCCTTTACTAAAATTAAATTTAATGAGCATAACAAACAATTGACCTAAATTTAGAGATGTAAAATGTAAGGCCTGCCCTTGTCCTCACTAGTACGTACTGATTCATTTTATAGTCTAGAGTAAATGATAAAATGCGTTGATTATTATATGATGTAATTATATGGCAGATATGAACCTAGCTGGATTTTGCATCCTCATTGGTCATTATATGTTGCTTCGGCTATGATCTCCATTTGTTGGATTTGATGTGTTGTCTAAGTATGCAGGATATTCTTCTACAGGTATTGACCAATGGGTGGATGTGGAGGAGGAGACACGAAATCATCAACCGTTTGACCATTCCACCTCACCTAGCCAGTGGTCGAGTTATCTACCTTGTTCTTGTGTGGTATGTCAGTCACCTAAACCTCTCTATTTGGTTATGAGTCAAAGGTTCTAATGGTGTCCACCGTATTGCTTCTTATTTGGATCTCTTTTGATTTTTGGAATCCATGTGGTGTGTGTAAACCCGTTAGTGTTGTGTTCCACCTTTGTGTGGTGTGTATTCTCATTTGAATGCCCCTCCACTTCTTTGGATGTCTTATTGGCTTGCTAGGTATTGTTGCAAGTAACCTTTATACTTGAAGCAAAGGCAGCGTTGGATGTCTAACTCTTTGTAGAAGGGCTTTGCATGTTATTTTAATGTGAGGTCGAATAGTTGTCGACCCTTGTGATGTGACCCCGTGCATCTAAATGTTATGTTATGACCTATCGTAATGCTTGCTTAGATATGTCGCAATTATGCTTGTGCTTGTGTAGAGAAGTCGAATTTGTGTAGCTTCTCTCGTAGTAGGGTTCTTGCATTTTTATGGTTGGTTTCGCAACTGACTTCTTGGGTTATAAGTTAGTTTGGATGTATGTTATGGATAGAATAGTTTAATCTAATGTTGAGTTGATTTTTTTTTCGAAATGCTTGTTCTCCATTTATCTTGGAGATGCTCTTACGTTAGCGTGCCATGCTTAACTTTGTTAGTCAACCCTTCTTGCCAAACAATTTTTGTAGGATAGCTATTCATGCAAGGTGTCTTCAAAATATTATGGCAAACCTTAGTATAAGAAAAATTATATATATACCAAATATATATAATTTTAATTGTCTTTATAAAATATGACAGTTGTCCAAAATCTCTCTTTTTCTAGTGATTCATTTTTTAAAAAAATTGGGATGGTATTTTACAAAGAGAAATGCCTAGTTTACGGTGGGTGAAAAAGGTATGCCCTAGAAGGGGGTTTTAGGGCGTCGCGGGGAGGAATGAAAGGGGAAAGGAGATTAGGGCACTAGCGATGGGGATGGTCATATATATATATATATAAAAATGCTTGAAGAAGAGAGGCTGGATGTTCTAGCCAAAATATCCTAGGCAAATAGAACAGAGGCAATGAAAAAAGAAAAAAGGGGGGCACTGCTGGTTCTAGAGGGAGGGATTTTGGTCATTGGAGGAGTGTGTTTTGGCACGGCTCAAAACCCAGCCGTGAGATACCAGGGCAGGGAGTTTTTCTTGTGGAGCGGTAGCAGTTTGAGCAACGGATTGGGCTGAGATAGCGGCACGGCTTTGGGGAAGAGAGCAGCAAGGTGTGGAGAGTATGGTGATTATTTTTCCAGGGACCTTGGTCTATTATATGGTAATTTTGAATCCTAAACTACTAGTTCTCTTATCGGGTTACACAAACAGATTTGGAAGTTAATTATTGTCTTTCAGTTGCTTAAAAACCTTGGAGATACCGATGGCATACCTTGGTAGATATAAAATCATGGTTAAACACTCTATCTTTTTTTTAGTTATTATTGCAGTTTTAGAAATCCGTTGGAAATATGTGTCTCCTGTGAAAGATTTGAAAAAAAAAAAAAATTCTCTTTGTATTATTTAAGGGAATGCAGTATGAGGCCTTGTAAACAGTGAATCTTTTGGTTAAGCCAGTAAAGCATTTTTACTGAGTGGTTTTTTCACCCCTATGAGGGTTTTCCACTCATTAAAAAAAAAACCAGTGTCATGATTATTTGTGGGCTTTATGATTTTTTTGTTGTTATACAGTTCGTTTATCTTTCTCTGTAATACTAGTTGTTTAAAGATTGCCAATGGCTTGTGTGTAAAAGTTTTCTGAAGTTTTTTTTTATAAATCCATTTTGTGCATACCCTGTGATCATTACAGTCCTTAAGACCGCATTTCTTTTAGGCATTTTGTGAAATAGTTGACGTGTCACTTGTAACTCCAATCTCTGACAAAAAATTCCCCTTTCGTTATGCTGTGATAGTTTTCCCTTTGTTATTACTGGAGATCTAGCACTGTGCATATTATTACTGTGCAAGCCTATTTTCAGATTGCTCCATTTAGCATAACCAATAATCTCCACACAAACAAAACAAAATAAAATAAAATTGTTGCATACTATTACTGTGCAAGCCTATTTTCAGATTGCTCCATTTAGCATAACCAATAATCTCCACACAAACAAAACAAAATAAAATAAAATTGTTGCATATTATTATTGTGCAAGCCTATTTTCAGATTTCTCCATTTAGCATAACCAATAATCTCCACACAAACAAAACAAAATAAAATAAAATTGTTGCATACTATTACTGTGCAAGCCTATTTTCAGATTGCTCCATTTAGCATAACCAATAATCTCCACACAAACAAAACAAAATAAAATAAAGTTGTTGCATATTATTACTGTGCAAGCCTATTTTCAGATTGCTCCATTTAGCATAACCAATAATCTCCACACAAACAAAACAAAATAAAATAAAATTGTTTGTTGCTGTTTAAATGTTGGAAATGGTCCACATCTCTCACAACATTTTTCTCCTGCTGGAAGGAAAAGTGCAGTTCTGTAGAGAATCCATTGTTAGATTTAATATATTGGTTGTTTCTTCCTGATATATGACTCAGTTATTCCTTCCAAAATGGACGATGGTTATGTTATTGCCATAGGTTTCCTGCATAAGAAAAGACTTGGTGATTTTATTGTCACTAATGTAGATTTACAAAAACATGTCTTATTCCCCTATGTTGTAATTTTGAAACATTTTTTTAGCACTATTGTTTTTATTTAAACAACTTGAAATTAACAGTAATATTCAGCTCCAATATCAAAGTAAATGGCAATCTCAAATGTCAGATTTGTTATGAACATAATTATAAATATTAATTAACTTTTGTAGAGATGTGTCCCTTGAAATGTAATCCCTTAACATCCTTTTTTTTATGATGCCCTCCTTGTATTGTAATCATCTCACATCTGTACATTCTTATTATATCATTATCAATTAGCAAATTACATATTTATATATAGACCTCTATTTCTCTGTGCAAAAAAAAAAAAATCAGACCTACTATGCCCCAGAAAAGGGTAAGAGAGCCCAATGCAAAGCAAACATTCTGACCATATTCTTGGGATTGAGCTTTCCACATAAAAGATTAGATGATATTAAAGCATTAAGTTCTAAACCATACACCCTCACATCTTGGAATTGCTAATTGATAGAAGGATTATTTTAAGGATTTCTTGAGTCATAGCATGGATGTCTTCATGTGTTCTTAACCTATTGAAGTTTTGCAACTCATAAATTTAGCTCGAATGGATCTTAGTCCACAATGCAATGTATTAATGCAATCTACCAACTAAAATTTTAAGGGATATTGTAGAAGGTTTAACATAAGCACATATCTGATTTTATTAGTGATTTATGAATTTAGCCACCTATATTGTGAAGTGTACTTCCACATATATGGAAATTCTTGTGTTACTGAGATAGTAAGATTCTTGAATTCTTTTCATAAAATAAAATGCTTCAACAAGGGAACTTGTTTTCCTCTTTTGGCTATTGGCATAATATAAATATAGATTCTTCTGAAACATATTGAATATGGTCGTGCCTAGCATCTATATGCATTTAGGATTGAGCCTTATTATGTGTTGTTATACTCACAGTGATGTTGTATTGCAGTAAAAACTGCTCTCACCTCTTAAGGAAGTTTTTTTATTGTTTTCTGGGTTTTGTTTCCGTAGGACTTATCTTTCCGAATCATCTTGAATTTTTAAATTTAGTTTAGAAAAGAGAAAGTTATGATCGTTTTATGACTGCTGGAAAGTTCTGTTTTACCTGGCAAAGGTTTACTTAGTTATTTATTAATTTTAATTTCCTTTGCTTATGCATGTTATTTTTAGTTGTGTAGAAATGCAAGGAAGTTGTTGGTACTGCTGAGTGTTACTGCTTATGTGGTCTTTTGGTATTCGGGTGTATTAAGTTAAGTGGGTAGAGCCACTCTTGGCTAGTATGTGTCATATTGTTAGTTGAATGAGTTTGAGTATAGTATTAAGTGTATGTTGCTTAAGATATTAATTATGTCATTTTAAGATATGTGTTATATTGTGACTGTATAGACTAAGGATGATATGTATGATTTTCATATGTTTTAGAATATTATTAGTGTCTTAAGTAGTATATGTTGATGAACATGATGGTATCTATACCTTTCTTTATCTTAATGTATAAACCTGAAAACATAGTGAAATTTATGCTTACTTTGATTTTTTTAGTGGTAATAAAACTCATGGAAATGTGTTTATTTCAGTAGCAAAGATCTGTGTAGTATAGTTTTTCTTTCTACCAAATGGAGATTGTGTTAAGTTCATAGGAATGGATAGATTGATTAGCAGAGATGTTAGGCTATTTTATTTTATTTTTGTAATTTATATGGGTTCATTTGTTATAAAATTATGTGAATCATGTGATATGTATATATATAGAAAATAGATTATTAGATAGTACCGTTACAATGGTTGAATAGAACTAGAAAAGATAATTAGCAATGGGATAGAAAATCTGAAAAGGTTTGATCCTTTCCTAAATGGAAATTTTAGTGAAATTAAATATGTGTTTTATCTCTCTTGGATTAAATTATTTACTTTTATATTGCTCTGAATGCATAAATAAGATTCTTCCGCATGTATTCTTAACAGTGAATGATTGCAAATTCTTGATCCCTAGTTTGGCCTTGAAGTCACGTATGATTTAGACATCTATGTTGGTTACTACTCTTAGAAAATTTGAGGCAAATGATTAGCATATGGATTTGATAGAAGTGATATGTATGTTTTCTTACAAAACCCAAATTCAAAATATACAAGGTGTTGCTGTCCCAATCCGAGTTGGATTAAAATACACACCATTGGTAGTTCAAATTCAAAATAACGTAGAATATTGAGTGTCTTTTTGCCATTCGACACATCAACTATTATCATAAGTACTACAATATGATATTATCATAAGTGTTATGGAAAATAATGGGGGGTCCCATACTATCTTCTCACCCCTCCTCTATGAGCAGAACCTTTATTGGTATGGTTACCAGGGCTCTTATTTATACTAACCATGAACCTTGTGTGCTCATTCTGTTCATGTAAGTTATGAGTTTGGTGCTCTTCTCCTTTGAATGGTTTGACTTAGTTTAGCGGAAAGAACATTTCCTTTACTCCTTTCTATATGGATGCATGTTTCGATGCATGAGTTTAGTTTTTCCTTGGTTGGATTCACCTTACAAGGTGTCATGGATATCGTATCCCACACCTCGTTTGCCTTCCCCACCCTTGTACGATGGGGTTTTAGGGACAAGTGGAAATTTTTTTGGTGGTTCATGTCATGACCACATGACAAATGTGGACATGACATGTTCTCTTTTGTGTCATGGCCACATGGTAAAAGTGGGCATGACATAAAAGATCATGTAACATAATTCTAAAACCTAGAAATAATAGAAATAAAAGCACTTCGTTGATTTTGATGGATTTTGGATATTTGTCTGTTGTTTTGATCATACATTTTAACAGTAACCTAGAATCACTTCTTATATGCATTGGAAGCATAACAATGAAATTTGAATTTGGTTGCTCTATGAATCTGGTTGGATATACGCACCATGAGATTGAATTTTGTGGGCAGAATTGAACTTGGCATACAAGAATGAAAATGGCATTGGATTGATTGCAAGCCCTTTTCGTAAATTTCCTACTCAAAAAGAGAGGGATGCTTGAAAATAGTTCAAGGCCATGTATCGCCGTGGTATTATAAAATAGGGGTTGTGACATGTACCCCATCAGGGTATATAGGCAGTGATGCACATTCCATACATTACATCTAATTTTGTCTGGGTCTCTGAGCGCTTTGGAAAAACAGTCTTAGAAACTGAAAAGCAGGTCTGAAATGATCTTTGTTTACAGATTGCTCGACTTAGCATCACCAATAATCTCCACAAGAACATTGCACTTGTTTATATGATGGAAGGGGTTTCATTCTTTCACAAAAAAATCTCGTGCAACAATCCAGGTGATTTACTCGGTTGCAGTGTGGCAGTCAACACATTCTCAAAGGTTCTTGACAACTCTTTAGCAGTTTATTCCAAGAGGCATACTAAACAATCCAAATGCAATTGTCGATTTCTCGCTACGATGGAAGATGAGTAATTATTTCCCCTCCAAACCATTCAGTACATGACTTGAATCTGGAAAACATCCTGCTGCCTTCATCACCCTAGGTAATCTCTCCAACATTGCACAGATCTCCTGTGTCTGCAAGTGTCTCTCCTACACAAAAAGTATGTACCACTTTATGGACTTCAATCCAAATACATCCTGGTATCTTTTTAATTCCTCTATCTTTCATCAATCTCGTTACCTTTTGAACCACACCCCAGCTTCCCACTTCTGCATAGATATTTGACAGAAGAACATAAGTTACACTACTTTTAGGATCCAGCTCAAAAAGGAAAGCTGCTGTAAATGTCCCTAACCCTATATTCTTATGTGATCTACTGGCACCAAGGAAACACATCCACACATCAACCACAGGTTTGATTGGCATTTTGATGATAAAGTTTAGAGTTTCCTTAAGATGGCCAGCACGGCGAAGAAGGTCAACCATGCACGCATAATGATCTATTGTAGGTGTAATGCAATAAGAGTCACTGATACCCTTGAAATATTTACAGCCCTCATCCACAAAACCTGCATGGCTGCATGCAAATAAGACACAAGTAAAGCTTACACAACTAGGGTTTGTTCCAGACTACTCTAATAGTTCAAAAAGCTTGAGAGCATCCATACGGAAGCCATTTTGTGCATATCTTGCAATCATAGAATTCCATGAGACCACATCTCGTAGAGGCATCGTGTTAAATAGTTCACGTGCCTTCTGGATGCTTCCACATTTTGCATACATGTCTACTAGGGCACTTGCAACTCTTACATTTGACAAAACTCCCCTTTCCATTATGCTGTGATGGATGTCCATACCCACTTCCAAAGCTCCCAATTTGGCACAAACAGGCAGGATGCTAGTAAAAGTGGTGGAGTTTGGTTTTACGTCTGCCAATTGCATTTTCCTAAAAGTTTCAAAGGCTGCCTCAAAATATCCATTTCGTGCATATCCTATAATCATTGCTGTCCATGAGACCACATTTCTTTGAGGCATTTTGTCAAATAGTTCACGTCCCTTGTGAACGCTTCCACATTTTGCATACATGTCTACCAGGGAACTTGCAACTACAACATTTGAAAAAAATCCGTTTTCAATAATACTTTGATGGATGTTCATACCCTGTTCTAAAGCTCCCCTTTTGGCACAGACTAGGAGGATGCCGACAAAGGTTGTAGAGTTTGGTTTTAAACCTATCGATTACATTTGCTTAACAGTCTCCAAGGCCTTTTTAACAAGCCCATTTTGTGCATATCCTCCAACTATGGCATTCCATGAGATTACATTTGGTTGAGGCATTTCCTTCAAAAGCCTTAAACCCTGGTCAAGAACACCATTTTGTGCATATCCCGCAATCATTGCGTTCCATGAAACCACATTTCTTCAAGGCATTTTGTCAAACAGTTCGCGTGCCTTTTGTATGCTTCCGCACTTTGCGTACGTGTCTATTATAGCATTAATAACTACCACATCAGACAAAAATCTTCTTTCGATTATGTGTTGATGGATGTATATACCTCATTCTAAAGCTCCCAGTTTGACACACGCTGAGAGGATGCTCGCAAAGGTTGTAGAGCTTGGCTTGAAATCTGCCAATTGCATTTTCATAAATGCCTCCAGGGCTTTATCAACAAATCCATTTTGTGCATAGCCTGCAACCAAGGCATTCCATGAGATGACATCTGGTCGAGGCATTTCTTTGAAAAGCCTTAGAGCTTTGTCAAGAAAACCGTTTTGTGCATATCCTGCAATCATCACATTCGATGACATCACATTTCTTTTAGGCATTGTTTTGAAAAGCCTTAAAGCCTCGTCAAGAACACCATTGTGTACATATCTTGTAATCATTGCGGTTCAGGGGACAACATTTCTTTGACGCATTTTGTCAAACAGTTGACGTGCCTTGTGTATGCTTCCACATTTAGCATACATTGTTGATATAAAATAACAGTAGATAAATGAAAGAAAGATTGCAGAAAGCAAATAAACAAAACACACAGAGATGATTGGCACATTTTAACGTGGTTCACCTTTTCAGGCTACATCCACAAATGGCAGAGGATTCCTCTTTTCTATTAAATCTAGAATTTAACAACACTGTGGCAACATCAGTTATATATACACCTAAAAAAATTAAACTCCACTCCCTTAATATCTAATAATAGCCAACATGCAACATGCACACTGCTAGGTGCAGCAGCGAGAATCTGCCATAAAAGGAAAGTAACCGCAGAGTGGAAGAGTGGCTGTAACAGTTGGGCTTCACCACCCAACAATCTCCCACTTGAAGTCCAACCAGTGCTGCCAAGAGATCCCCTGCATTTCCACGCCTATCGTCACTTTGAAAACAAGCCCGCATTGTAGGGCTTTAACCTCTGTTCAAGGAAGCTCTGGATGAATCTCCTCCAAAGCACTTCTATCAAACGACGGACATGCTTAATCAATCTCACCCTCACAGTGGGCTCAGCAAGCCACACCATTAACCTTCTCCTCACACTCTTCCCCTCCTCCAAAATGGGTATAGGATTATGCACTTCCCCCTCCAAGACCGCCAGCAGTTTATAGGAATCCAATTGCCTCGATAGGCCCCAAGTGTAGAAAACCAACTCCACGGTTCTAGTTGTCTCGATAGGCCCAAACGCAACACTCTCATTGCCATTAACCTCATCTTCAGATACAGAATTAGAATTAGAATGAGATGGCCTAATCGGAGAAGCTGCTACAACAGACACATCACTATGCCGCTCTGTAGACTCGGCCAATCTAGGATCCATGAGGCAGTTCACCGTCCTGCGTAGAAAGACACCCACGGTATCACGGAGCACCTCATACCATACGTTCACCGTATTGAGATCTGCTCCCACCCATGAGGGGTCTACATGCACAAGTCCAATTAAGGTGTGACTACAAGCAGATAGATCTTCCATCCCTAAATCGGCAGCCACACTGCCATCTCTTGTCTCCAGCCTAAACGTCTCCCCTGTCTGCTTGTAGGCCCAGGCATAGGCGGTCCAGCCGCGACTACTGTACAGAGCCTGTAAGTCCGTGGCTGCACTCCCCTGGTCACTGAGAGGGAGCGCCATAGAAAGGACGACGTGTGGGAACGCTTTTATCTCAATCAAACTAAATATAATCATCATAATGATGCCACTCAAACCGCACAATCTCAGCCCAAATGGGAGTTTATGAGTGCGGAAGCTAATAATTGCAAAGCAGTCTACAAGAAATGGAAAACCCAAGAAAACTGCCCAAGAAAACAATAATGCAACAAATGCATCATCGTAACATTCTGCCCGTCCTTTTCAAGTAAGGGCACTCCCCAGAGGTAAACCTCCTCTGGCTTGACCAGAGTGATGGATTCCTCCGCCGCCGGCTTAACTTCTTCCACTGACTCTGCCAGAGCAACTTCTTCCTCAGGCACTGCTTTAACTTCTTCCACCGCCTCGGCCGGCTTTACTTCTCCGGCCTCCACATCCGGCACCATCGATGAGCAATACTCCGCTAGCACATCGTGCGTGTGATACTGTGAAATCACATCCTCATCACCCACAGCATCCTAATTCTCAGTCTCTACCAAAACATGCAAATCCTCAGCAGCCAAATAGACAGGAGGCAAATCAAATCTAACCTTTTTCCTTACTTCAGACTGAGCCACAACACCTTGTATTTCTTGCATCTGCTTCATGTCACTCCCAGATTCTATCATGCCAAGAAACTCCTCAATAATAAAATCAACTTCATCAATTAATTCTTCCAAAAACATCTGATGAATAGCTCCCACTTCATCATGACTCAGTTCAGAGCCACACGACCAAGACATGAGAGCTCGAGCCCAATCATCCCAGTTGGGACTCTCTTCCATATCTACTTCATCCATAGCTCTAAAATATTCTTCTATGCCTCAAACTTCTTCACCAAGTTTCTCCACTAGGTTTCTCCACCAGGCTCTAATACCAATTGTTGATATAAAATAACAGCAGATAAATGAAAGAAAGATTGCAGAAAGCAAACAAACAAAACACATAGAGATGATTGGCACGTTTTAACGTAGTTTACCTTTTCAGGCTACATCCACAAATGGTAGAGGATTCCTCTTTTCTATTAAATCTAGAATTTAACAACACTGTGGCAACATCAGTTATATATACACCTAAAGCAATTAAACTCCACTCCCTTAATATCTAATAATAGCCAACATGCAACATGCACACTGCGAGGTGCAGCAGCGAGAATCTGCCATAAAAGGAAAGTAACCGCAGAGTGGAAGAGTGGCTGTAACAGTTGGGCGCCACCACCCAACATACATATCCAGCATAGCACTTACAACTACATCATCTGACAAAAAAACCCTTTCTATTATGCTTTGGTGGATGTCCATGCCCTGTTCCATAGCGCCCATTTGGGCACAGACTGGGAGTATGCTGGCAAAGGTGAATTGATCGGGTATAACACCTGTTTCTTGCATTTGCTGAAACAGGGTAAATGCCTCCAAAACGGTAGGCTGCAATCATCACATTCCATGTGAAAGCGTCTCGTTCTTTCATGTCATCAAAATTTTTGCAACCATCCACCAAACCACTACACTTGATATACATGTTGAGAAGCGTATTTTGAAAAAATATGCGAGTAGCCAAGGCAAACACCCTGTCAGTGGATTTGTTTACCTTGTGAAATTGCATTCTTGGCGACACAGGTGTTCAATAAATGAAGGTATGATGACAACTCTTCCGGAGGTTTGTTTGTTGTAAGTAGACTGTGCAACGCCTCTTTCAACCGTTTCTCTAAAGATAATGCCGTTAGATTTAGATAAGCTGTGGATGGGATTGGCATTAATGGAAGCGGGCCAAATGTGCATTGTGATTCAATTCATAACAATGGATCAGTGACATAGTTTTATACTTGTATCTGGTATGAGGGCCATTGATTCACATATTTTTTTATAGATGGCATCACTCTTAACAGATTTTCACTTTCCAACGTTGAAACTCAACCGCATCTCATCAATTCCAAGCTGATAGCAAAACTAAATTTACTTTTCCTTCGCGCAACAGAACTTCCTTCACAATGTTCATTTCTACTCGAGCATGATCTTCTCTATTACGGCTTATGAATTTTGTGATGGTGAAAATTGCATACCATGTCTTTTTATGTAATAATAAGGGTACAAATGAGGTGATTTCAATTGAGAATGGGTATATAACCAAGGTTTTATCTATTTTTATTTTTACTTATTTCTAGTGATTGGACTTGATCTTTAATTTTTCTTCTTTCCTATTCCAAGTGAAATCTACAATTATAGAAATGATCTTTTAACTTTTAAAATTGAAATTCAAATGTATGTCAATTTTACTTTTCTTTGTGATTGTTGTGTGTCAACCTAAGGTATGAAAGCATTTTTTTATTTTTTATTTTGTATTTGAATGTGGTAGCCCTAGTTCATTTTAGAGCATTTGATCATCAAAACATATCTAGATCTCTATAAGGTACGCTTTCCAAGACAAAAGGTACTGAAGTAAACAATCCACTTATTTACATCACTCAAGTAAAAAGATAGATCTTATAATCATTAATCAATAATATCATTAAATCTTACAAATCGCGCACTTAATCTAGGTATTAGCACTATAAATAATATACAATGTCCATTTGGCTTTCTTGTCATAATTCATCCAATAAGGTATAATAATCATGTACAATATAAGAAATGATAAATCAAACAAACTCTCCAGTTGCCACAAACCCACATGGTCCTCCTGCGAGCCAAGAGATAGGAACATGGCTCAGGAACTTTTTTGTCCAACCATGATGCAATTACGCTTCCCCAGATCTCTTCATGACACGAAGGAAACCCAGCCTTGTACGAAACGTCGAGCAACCTGGAAACAACTGGCAGGAGGGAACACGCAATGCAACCTGAAGTCTAATGTGAAAATCTTAGAAATAATGATATACAAATTGCCTCACAACAGGATGTGGTAGAGATATATATAAATAAAGTTTTGCTAGACAAATTTTCATCTATTTCAATAAACACTCAGCTTGGCCAAGCATAAAAATAGTTATAGGTTCAATTCCCGAAAAGAGGAAAATCCATCTCTGATAATCCACATTAGGCATCCTAGCCTAGAAAGCCACCCCAAACACACATAAGAGATATACATCCCATATTCCCCTAAACCATTCTAATCCATTTCCCTTATACAATCAATGGAAGTACAATTCAAGCAATAAAATCAATAATGATGTACATGCCTACTCCACTTTTAACAATGAGTTTCCATGCATGATTATTCCAAATATCATTAATATATTTTCTCAGTTTTGCTATCTATTTCATGATTCATGCAGCAGAGATAAGAGAAAAATTTACTTTAAATAGAATAGATGTCAGTAATATTTAAGATGTCATTTACATAGATATTCAAATGGTAAATAGGCTCAATGATTTTAAATGTGTGATCTTGATGCAAGGGCATCTAGCTAAGTTTTGAAAATTGTCTTTGACAATCAATTTTTGGTTTTGATGGGCGTGGGTCAAGTGACATAAGCTGAAGAATGGAGCTCCTATCGCCAAGGTGACATGAACAATAATAGATAAATGTTATATTTTAGAAAATGGAATAATGGGGAAGATGGTGAAGGTGGATCGAAATAGCTATTTTGAAGAGATGACAGCCATTATGGGTTAGTGAAAAGGTGGCATAAGGCAAAAAGGCAAAAGGAGACTAAATATAGACAAAGCCAAGGCAGGCCGCATGCAGGAAGGGAAAGGTCGTCGAGTAGAATGGATAGCACAGATGATGCCTAAGGCAAAAAGAGAACACTCAAATAAATGATAGTGATGGCATCCATAAATAGGCGATAGACATTAGAGAGGAAAGAGAAACTGTCACATGGTGAAGGCCGCTATAGATAGGCCAAGAATAACATGGATGAGAGTTAGTGAGCCATCATTTTGAAAGAAGCAGGCAGGCCAAATGGAGAGGCTGACATATGTAGAACGGGCGTTACATGGAGAGTGGTCAGAGACGACAAAGTATGGGAGGAGAATGGCTGCAAATAGAAGGCGGCAAAAATCAATAAGGGAGGCCATTATGGATGAGGCAGATGTGTGGAAGGAAGCGGGCGACAGAAGAAGGCCCGACTAGTGCTGAGTGACAAGCTAATATATGACAACCCTTGTAGAGGGCAGAGACTTGATTTTCATGATTAGATGGTGAGGGTATTTGTGCATGCTTTGTGGAAGTGTGCTATCAAATTGGTATCAGAGCATATGTTTGTAGAGCCGGTGCTATCAGATCTATTATTTGGTGCTATCAGATCTATTATTTCATATCCAAGTCAATAACACACACTTTTGCCTAAATACAGTTTATTAATTCTTTTCTTTGCTCAACTAATGAGATTGCACTTTCAAGCAAGTAATTCATCAAAGAGACATCTTTATAGGATTTATTAAATTAATTTTATTTCATAGTCCATACTTCATTCAAATATTCATAATATGATAAGTCTTCTATTTCCAACCAAGTATATCATTGCACTTCAAGAAAGCTTGTAAATAAGACAATGGTATATCTACATCAAAATTTACTCCATTCACAACAAACATAAAAGGAAAAGATAATTTAACCTATAATCTAATTCATTCAAAGACCTTGTTGACCGCTACAGAAAGAATTTGTTAATTGTGACAAGAAGTTTGACAACAACAATTGCGATAGGAAGCTGTGATAATAAGTGTGAGTAAATAATAGCAATAGAATTCCTAGAAGTCTGCTACAGAATTTTAACAGTCTCTGATAGGTACAACCCAAGCGGTGACATAATAACTAACCATGGAAGAAAATATAGTAAAATAATTGTTATGATCAAAAGTTAATAGATCTGCTACAGTAAGAAGATAGACAGTAAACAATTGAGAAAGGAACTGTACAAGTCAGTGATAGGAACATGTTCAGGTCTATGACAGGAAAAACAAAATTTCATTGCAGTGACAAGAACTAGATACGCGTGTTTAGTTATATAAAAATTATCACCCAAAAGTAGTAAAATATGCATATCTATGACAAAACATCCGTGACAGGTGTAGTTTGATAAGCTAAAATAATATGGGATAGAAACTTAATAGTTCTATTATAGAAATAAAATAAATAGAAGACGGCAAGAAATTATAAGTCTATGACAGTAAGGTTTAACTTGTTGTGCCAGGATCTATTGTTTGCTGCAACAGGAACTACAGATAGATTGTGATAGAAAAAACACAGTTGTTGTGAAAGGAAAATACATAGAACTACGAATACTGTACAAAACAAATGGCTAGATTCATTAAGTTTCTAAGGCTTCTTTTTCCTATAGGCTGGACAAAACTAGCAAGAGGTTGATTCCAAAGAAAACCCCAAAAAAGAAGAATAGGTGACAATTGTTTTAAAACAGGTTGATGTTTAGAGAAAGTTCAGAGGTTTAATTAATATGACAGTCCAAATAAATGTTAACAATAGAGAAAAAGAAACCAAGGTTTGATATAAATATGAAAGCTTTAGATCCAAAATAGATCAATAATTCTCTAATTGATCACCCAAATAGGAAGCATAACATCTAGAGGACAGGAAAATGCTCAAGACGTTAGGGATAAACAAGGCACAGAGAATTTAAACAACAAGTTGTTTTAAACTACCACTAACACCAGAGAGAAAACAATCGCAGGCCTACGTCCAAACAGTAAACAAATAGAATTTTTCAAAAACAAGAGAAATACCCATTTCTTTTCAAAGTCGTTTGTAGATTACAGATTTCCTACTTCCTTCCTAGGTGGGTGCAAAAAGTTGGGGGGACAAAAAGTGGCCAACTTTTTTAAAACAAAATTTAATCCATAACGCAAGCGCATTATAACACGCAGCGTTATAATGCAAGTACGTTATGCTCTGCTATATTAAAAACAACTTGCGTTTCATTTCATTATTTCACAACATTTCACAGCAAACTCGTGGCTTGGAGACAAAGGAGAGCACGCTCGCATTATCGAAGGGCATATCGTCAACAATTTATCATCAATTCATCGTCAAAATGTTGCCACGACGTCAGGGAGGCCGAAGGAGTAAGTTCTATTTACTTTCTTGTGTGAATTTGTTGCTAAATAGGTAGGTTCAAATAGTTTTTTGATGTAAATTTCTTTAATTTATAGGAATTGATAATGCATCTCCTCCTCCTCCTAAAAATCCACAAAATCCTCCATCACCTGAAAAACAAATACCTGCTGAAGAACAACCTCAACAACAAACACTTCCATTCATTCCTCAATATGCCCCTGGAACACAAGAAAATATAATGGGGCAAATTGAAAACAATAGAAAATAAATTGAGGACATAATTGGAAGGTTGAAAAAACTTGCAACTTCAACCTTGCATAGATCCACACTTGCTAAATATCTTGAATCTATGTTATCAAATATAGATTCAATTAGCAAGTAAATCTCTAGTTGGTCAGAAAAGAGGACAGAATTTAGAGAGTTCTATGTAGATAAGTTGTCCTATGAACAAGTTAAAAATGAACAAATTACAAAATTGGACTTGTGTTCTATTTTCACAGACCCATGAATAAATGAACCTCTACCCCTTACATGCAAGAGGTTCCCTATCCATTGGTGAAACAACCAAGTGATAAGGGATAATTTTGAGTAGAGGTGGTGGATGGTTTTGGACCATCCTCCATGCAACAATAATGAGGTCCCGCAATATTTTTTGAGGAAATTCTACTATGAGTTTGTAAAAAATAAAGTGCCAAATTATTTTGATATGCGAGAGTTCTAGGGTAGAGGTGGGGGATCAGCACAGGATAGACTAGAGGCACGTGTTGACCTACAATAGCCACTGAGATGAGCACTCAACAGACCAGCGCATGAGCATGTGTCTATCCTTTCTGTTGTGAAGGAGAGTGTTGAGGTTGAGACACTTATGTCTATTAGTGCCTTGACCCAGAGCATCATAGAGCATGCCATTCCTACAACATAGTGTGGGTTGGGGGAGAGTTCAAGTAGGGTTCCACCCCATACTTGTCAAGCTTGTGTGTCAGCTTGTGGTTATGACCCCATGGATAGTCAAGACGTAGGTGCGCAAGCTACATCTACAGCTGAGTAGATGGTGATGACAAATGTCCTCACGAGTGAGACTTTCAGCCTTGATACTCAGGTAAATCTTAGAAAGTTCATTGAATTTAATTTATTAAATTTTATTTTTGAAATGCAAGATTAACTAATTTAGTTTGATGATTTTAATGAAATTTCAGGGTCATAGCATTGATGTAGTTTTTAGCGGTTTTCCACCTGTATATTACACTACAACATCTACTATCAGGGTATGTAACTAGTAAAAAATTATAAATATTACATGTGAATAGCATCATTATATGAATGGTACTCTAATAGCTGATTTTGGATGTTAAATAGGCTAATATTGGAGATTTCACGACAACACCTACTAGTGGTGGTGGACTTCAAAGCTTCACGGAGGTAATAAAATAAACAATTTAATTAATGAATTGTACTTACTAGATTTTTGTATTTTATATTCATATCGTTGGTTACATTTCATTTCACATCTTTTAAACTCAAAGAATTACTAGACATTGCATAACTAATAACTAGATGTTGATAGATGAGAAAATTTCAATTACAATATAGTTATTTGAAAAAATGCCTCAAAGAAATGTGGTCTCATGGAATGCCATGACAAACAAATGCATAGACAAGGACATCACCATGAGACCACATTTCTTTGAGGCATCTTTTCAAACAACTCACTGCCCTGTCTATGCTACCACATTTTCCATACATGTCTACCAAAGCTTGTTGATCCCCTCTACACTATTCTTTGACAAATTCTCTCTAATAAACTCATCCAATTACCACCAATTAGACCCCATGACATGACACCAGAGAGGGGTATGAGCCTATGCCATCTTATATAACATATGATTGACTCCAACATCATCTAGGTCCCTCCTTTGTTGACTCTAAAATTCCCCATGATGGTAATAACTTCACCATTTCTCATAGGCCATACCAACTAGTTGTTACCTTAAGACACTTCTCCTTAGATTATTTTTTGTCAACCCCTTCTGGTCCACCTCAACCTCATACCAATTCCCTATATCACCTTTACCTATCTTATGCCTCTAAACACATTGTTGCCCCAACCCCACAACCTCTTTCTATTACTTCACCTACTCCACTAACTATGCCCCTATCTTCTCCACCATATATCCACCTATTACTACTTCACCTTCCTCATTGACTTCACCTTTCCCCATCCACTTCTAAAATTAGGCCTAAGAAACTTCCCCAACACTACACCCAACCTACTAACTAACCCATATCTACCCTACCTATTTCCTAATATACCCCTACCAGACATCCTAGACCTAGTTTGCTTCCAACCCACCCCTTGACAAACCTCAAGACAAAGAAAATGATAAGAAATTTTTAAAATAAGGTTTTTCTTCTCCTATCTAGTATCTTTCCTCCCTCCTATTATTCCACAAACTCTTGGTATTCCTCCTTCCTGTAAACCCATAAACTTACCTAATGTCTATGTGATTTCTAGTTTAGGCATTGTCCCATAAACCCACAAACTCTTAGGCATTGTCCTACCTCCATGACTACCAAACAAACACAAATTTGAGCATAACCCTACCCTACCCTACCACCTTGACCTAAACCTAAACTACCACCTTCACTCCCTCTCTGACTTCTTAAACCTAAAATTTGATGCTACTATGGTCCCTCCTTTGTTGACCCTTATACCACACAATAGTCATGAATCTTCATCTAATTTGTATATATGCACATGACTTGTGTGCTTTATTGTGTGTACTTCTATGTTTAGGTGAATATGTGTGTATGTTAGGAGCCATGACTTGCATCACTCTTATAGTTTTCTTAATTAAATAATGTTGTTTAATTTTTAGATGATGCAAGCTATGGAGACACTTGTTGATGTTCATAGGGCAATGGAGCATGGTGTGTCCTCTGCGATTCATAGCTCCATGCCTTTGACTAGGGAATGATGCAGATTAATAAATTTCAAATTACTTTCATTGTTATAGTTGTTTATTTTTGAAAAATCAAATGATTATTGATTTGAAGTTTAATTTCTATTTGGATGGTTTCTATAGGACATGACATTGCCACAACCTAATCCTGGTACTGAGACAAATGAGGAGACAGATTTTTCGGATAGCAGTAAGTGATTATTTTGTTAAATATTTCATTTTTTATAATGTAATTTTTATATATTAATGTCCATACTTTTTATTGTAACAGCTACAAATCCATGAACAACTAAATAGGAGCAACCCTTGGGTTCATAGTAGACCAGCCTCATATGTGTCTCCATCTCCTCGAAGCTCAAAGACTACCCGTGATCTATTCTCTTCACCGAACAGAGGGGAATGACTTTTTATTGTGTTCCTTTGTTGTATGCCTATATGGCATTTGTGGACATATATTTGTATTGCATATAGTTGACATTGCATGCATATATGGTATTCTTGTAAGCCTATATGGCTATTTTGTATATATGTTATACTTATATCGACAAATATTGATGTATGCCTATATGGATATTTGGTTAATACAAATCATTTTTGTTGATCATTATGTAATATGGAATGGTGCAGTGTAGATCATCATTTTTGTATGCCTCTAGGTTTCAAAGTTTAATTGTCAAAGAATCCATCCCAATTGATGATAAGAGAATTCGAGTTTAGGGTTGAAATTTTTAGTCTCTCAAAACTATACATGCTCGAGAAAATAGAGAAAGGAAGATTGGTTAAATGGATAAATGGAAAGCAAGTTTTTTTGTTCATATCATGATCTACATGCTATTGCACAATCTTGCAGGTTAGCCTTAGTCACTCACATAGTGATGTACAACCTCGTGCATATGTCCTTGCATCATGTGCCACCTAAATAATGCCACTTAATCCAACACAAAGTTCATGGTTCCTTGCACCATGCATAATTCACATAGAAATAGGAATCATTTTGTGTAACTCAAAAGACACCCTATAATTCTAACACAACCCTTTGGATCATGTGCCATTTGCACAACACTAAGGATCATGTCTCATAGTTTCACAAACAACTCTATCTAATTTTTGCAAGTGACCAAGGGGATATTGCAATTCCCTATGTTCCAAAAGGATGTTCTTATGGTTGCTCCCGTGTATGCTGATCCATATTCTTTATAAGTTGCTCAATTGAAAATATTTCTTAATTCCTTATTATTATACCATATTGGGATGCAAAGAGTATGTTTGTTGTCTTGAATAAGATAGTCAAAATCATATGCTTATGAGCACCTGATGACCATTGTGGTTATTAAATGTAATTCATCTTACATATAAGGTGAGGTTATGAGATTACATTGAACAAAGTCAAGGTGAACCAAGATAAAAGAAAAAGAAGTTCACATATGACTGTGTTGACTGCTAGAACAAGTATGCTAATAGCCATAAGATGCATGTTGACATGTGAAGACTATAACAGTTATAACATAGTCAATGTGTGAGGATATCGCCGGTACAATGTAGCTCGAACTGTTTTGGCATGTTTGGGTGCAAAATAAAACCATGCCTAGCCTAAATGTACCCATCCGAATGCATTGGAACTATCAGTTTGGTCACATCAGGAGCAGGATGAAAGTTACACCCCTTTGCAACTTTATATTGCATGTATCTGACCATTTTTGGGGTAGCAAAAAAATTTTCACCATGGGCAAACACCTTAGAGATATAAAAAGTTGAGAGAGGTTATTGTAGAGGGACCCTACATGATCTTATAGCCTCATACGACATGTTTCTAAGTGATGTGGTTTTCAAGTAACAACTCATCAAAGATTGCTGCCTTTTTGCACTTTGGATTGTTTAGGGATATCACCGGTACTATGTAGCTCGAACTGTTTTAGCATGTTTGGATACAAAATAGGACTATTCCTAGCCTAAGCGTACCCATCTAGACATGTTGGAACTATCGATTTGGTCGCATCAGGAGCAGGACGAAAGTTACACCTCTTTGCAACATTACATTGCATGCATCTGACCATTTTTAGGGTAGCATAAAAACTTTCACCATGGGCAAATGCCTCAGAGATATCAAAACCTAAGAGAGGTTATTGTAGAGGGACCCTACGGGATCCCTTAGCCTTAGACAAAATATTTCTAAGTGACATGATTTTTGAATAACAACTCGTCAAAGTTTGCTTCCTTTTTGCACTTTAGACTCTTTAGGGATATCACCGATACAATGTAGCTTGAACTATTTTGGCATGTTTGGGTACAAAACAGGACCATGCCTAACCTAAACCTACCCATTCGGATGCATTGGAACTATTAGTTTGGTCACATCAGGAGTAGGACGAAAGTTACACCCCTTTGCAACTTTACACTACCTCCTTCTGACAATTTTTGGGGCAACAAAAAACCTTTCACCACGGGAAAATGACTCAAATATATTAAAAACCGAGAGAGGTTATTGTAGAGGGACCCTATGTGATCCCATAGCCTTAGACAAAATATTTCTAAGTGACAGTTTTTGAGTAATAGCTTGTCAAAGATTGCTGCCTTTTGCACTTTGGACTCTTCAAGGATATCACCGGTACAATGTAGCTCGAACTATTTCAGCATGTTTGGGTGCAAAATAGGACCATGTCTAGCCTAAACGTACCCATCCATATGCATTGGATCTATTAGTTTGGTTGCATCATGAGTAGGATGAAAGTTACACCCCTTTGCAACTTTACACTACCTCCTTCTGATGATTTTTGGGGCACCAAAAAACCTTTCACCACTGGTAAATGCCTCAGAGATATCAAAAACCAAGAGAGGTTATTGTAGAGGAGTTCTACATGATCATGTTACCTCAAATGGAATGTTTCTAAGTGTCATGGTGTCCGAGTAACAGATCATCAAAGATTGTTCTTTTTTTGCACTTTGGACTCTTCAGGAATATCGTCGGTACAAGTGTAAGGTATTAACTTAGATTTTAGAGCAAAGTAAAGACTAGTGTTTTTAGGAGGTTGAGGACTAGATAAACCTAAACATAATACAACCTAAGTGTTAAAGACCACATGAAGAACACAGAAGGTTATCTGAGATAGATTAAACAGAGAGTATAACACAAACAAAACTTACCAAACTAGGTCTTTAAAGACAATACACTTAGGGTTTAAAACATAACTAATAACTTTAACTTAAAAACCCTAACTAGTTTTGAATGTTTAAACCTTTGCAGCTGTGATATGAACATTGCAATTGTGACATCCTTTAGACTTCCAAAACTTCCAACAACAACCACAACTCATCAATCAACATTAGCGTGTCCTTAACACCATATTTTGTGATCAACATCAACATCATGAGGACACTGAAGAAATCTATGGCACATAATGACACTGAGAACACTGAAGACATGGAGCACAAAGAAGCATGAGACATGAACAAACTCCTGTCATGAGGAATAACCACAACCTAATCCAACACCTGAAAGCATGACATGTTATGATGAAGAACCACAACCAAATCTAATGATCCAATGACATGAACCAATGACATAAGAAACTATGTCATGCTATTGTAACATGATAAACATGAATGTTATGAACTAACATCCAAACCCTGTGACATGAATCTTAATACAAATTTAAATAATTAGGATGCAGTTTTGACATTAAAATTGATTTAAAGCTTCTTTTTCTTGTACACAACATGAGTCACCCTCTGAGTCACATGGCACCAAAAGATGAATTGAAATGGATGATGATCAAACTTAGGGCACACATACATATATCATCAAGAGCACCAAATAATAACTTAATCAATGCATTAATTCCAATTTTTCATAACTTGTATGTACAAGAAAAAGAGCTTCCCTTAGCTTCAAGAAATATAAATATTATATACTGACAAGGCCAACCACGTGAAGGTGGAAGCTCATGTGGCCTCATCTAAGACCTAAGACACATGTATTCTAGTAGATGTAGGACATCTAAGACACCTATTGTATAATATCTATCTAGGTTTTATAGACATAGTAGATCTAAGACACCTAGTCTTTATACCTTATCATAGTCTAGACCTAAGTCACCTAGACACCTAGATTATAGTTCTACCTAAGACACCTATTATGGTAGACCTATTTGACATATAGTAACTACCTAGACACCTAGATTAAATTATACCTTATTCTAGTCTCTAGACAGGTAGTTGATATATAGTATCTACCTAGAAGACACCTAGATCATTCTAGCTTATAACTTATTCTAGTCTCTAGACAAGTCGTTGATATATAACTGGTATCTACCTAAGACACCTATATTAGATTAAATACCTTTTTTTCTAGTCTCTATCTACCTAGTTGACATATAGTATATACCTAAGACACAAGTAGAGACACATATTATCTAGTTAGAAACCAAGACACCTAGATTTTATACATTACTCTCTAAGTCTAGATCTACTTGACACATAGAAGTTGAAGACTCTAGATATCAAGCATGTGTAGAGAACATACCTGTGCAACAAGAAATTATAGATTTAAATCCTTTCAACACTACATGATGTGATTGCAAAAACAAATCTAGAGGTCATGTCACAATGAAATATAAATAAAAACTTAGAACCTAGAGATCATTTTATTTAAAGATAGAATTTGTTAAGAAGTTCCATTGAAATTATAATGAAAGGAAAGAACTATTGAAGCATAAATTAAAATAATTAATAATATAGGTCTAGTGAATACCTGAAATAAAGTGTAAGTGAAATTTAAATAATAATTAACACCTTAGATATGTTTCCAACCTCACATTAATCCTAAACTCACATCCTAGAAAAAGATAATTAAAAGTTTAAAAATTATTACAAACCTATTAACTATTTAAAAAATTTACTCCATTGTACCATCTACATCCTCTCTTTTTTGTACGTAAATCAAACTCTCACACAAGTGTAATCTGATCGCCTCGGTAATATTGAGATTCTTCAGAGAATTTTGCGTAGGATTTTTTTGCATAGAATTCTCTAAAGAATCTCAAGTATTACCGAGGTAATCAGATTACACTTGTGTGAGAGTTTGATTTGCATACATTTTATTTGAGATAGACATAAAATCATCAACTCTCGAAGATGCCTCACATGCATGTAATTATTTCACCATTCAATCTAGCTAGTTCAAATGGTAAAATAATTACATGCATGTGAGGTGTCTTCAAGAGTTGATGATTTTATGCCTATCTCAAATAAAATGTATGCAAATCAAACTCTCACACAAGTGTAATCTAATCACCTCGGTAATATTGAGATTCTTCAAAGAATTCTGTGCAGGATTTTTACCTTGGTTTGGGCTAAAACTCTGCGCCATCAAATCAACTTTACAGCAATAACTAAATTGAAATAAAGATAAAAAGGAAACCTAAAAATAAACATATTAGAGAAATGAAGGAAGGAAAAATAAAAAATATAGAAAAATAAATGTGCATGTGAACTTCCCAACAACATGAAAATGCTTTTTTTTGTTGGAACACGCACATAAATAGAAAAAAATAGAGTATGTGGGCCTAGATCATGGGGGTCCAAACCTTTGTACCATTTGTATAGAAATAAAAAATGTGATCACATTATAATACGAGCGTATTTTGTCCTGCTATAGAAAAATCTATATTATTCATTTCTCCATGTATTTCTTCTATCTCTCACCTCTCGATCTCTCACTTATCTCTCCCCCTCACCTCTCTACTTCTCCCTTCTCTACATCTCTCAGTCACTCCTTGTCTACCTCTCCCTCTGTCCTTATCCATCTAGGTCTTTCACTTAACCCTAAACGCTAAAGCCTCAACCCTCAACCCTTAAACCTTAAATCCTAAACCCTATCCCTAAACCCTCAACATTTTACTTTAAATCCTATTCCCTCAACCCTAAACCCTAAACCCTCAACCCTAAACCCTACACCCTATCACTAAACCCTCTACCCTCAACACTCTACCTTAACCCTTATCCCTAAACCCTAATCCATCAACCCTAAACCCTAAATGCTATCCCTATTCCTAAACCCTCAACCGTTGACACTATACCTTAAACCCTAATCCCTTATCCCTAAACCCTCAACCCTCAACCCTAATCCCTCAACCCTAAACCCTATCCCTAATCCCTCTACACTCTACCTTAACCCTAATCCTTCAACTCTCAACCCTAATCCCTCAACCCTAAATGCTATCCCTAAAGCCTCAACCCTAAACCCTAACCCTCAAGGTCCTAAACCCTAATCCCTTATCCCTAAATTCTAAACCCTCAACCCTCAACCTTAAACCTTAATCCCTTAACCCTAAACCTTAATCCCTCAACCATCAACCCTAATTCCTTATCCCTAAACACTAAAACCTAATCCCTCAACCCTAAACCCTAAATGTTATCCTTATTCCTAAACCCTCAACCTTCGACACTATACCTTAAACCCTAATCCCTTATCCCTTAACCCTCAACCCTCAACCCTAATCCCTTAACCCTAAACCCTACCCCTAATCCCTCTACCCTCAACACTCTACCTTAACCCTAATCCCTCGACCCTCAACCCTAATCCCTCAACCCTAAATGTTATCCCTAAAGCCTCAACCCTAAACCCTAATCCCTCAAGGTCCTAAATCCTAAAGCCTTATTCCTAAACTCTAAACCCTATCCCTAAACCATCAACCCTCAACCTTAAACCTTAATCCCTCAACGCTAAACCCTAATCCCTCAACCCTCAACCCTAATTCCTTATCCATAAACCTTAAACCCTAATCCCTCAACCCTAAACCCTAAATTCTATCCCTATTCCTAAACCCTAATCACTTATCCCTAAGTCCTTGACCCTAAACCATAATCCCTCAACCCTAAACCTTCAACCCTAAACCCTATCCCTAATCCTCTACCCTCAACACTCTACCTTAACCCTAATCCATCGACCATCAACCCTAATCCCTCAACCCTAAATGTTATCCCTAAACCCTCAACCTTAAACCTTAATCCCTCAACCCTAAACCTTAATCCATCAACTCTCAACCCTAATTCCTTATCCCTAAACCCTATTCCCTCAACCCTAAACCCTAAACGCTATCCCTATTCCTAAACCCTCAACCCTTGACACTATACCTTAAACCCTAATCCCTTATCCCTAAGTTCTCAACCCTAAAACCTAATCCCTCAACCCTAAACCTTCAACCCTAAACCCTATCTCTAATCCCTCTACCCTCAACACTCTACCTTAACCCTAATCCATCGACCATCAACCCTAATCCCTCAACCCTAAATGATATCCCTAAATCCTCAACCTTAAACCTTAATCCCTCAACCCTAAACCTTAATCCCTCAACTCTAAACCCTAATTCCTTATCCCTAAACCTTAAACCCTAATCTCTCAACCCTAAACCCTAAGCACTATCCCTATTCTTAAGCTCTCAACCCTAGACACTAAACCTTAAACCCTAATCCCTAAACCCTAATCCCTCAACCCTAAACCCTAATCCCTCAACCCTAAACCCTATCCCTAATCCCTCTACCATCAACACTCTAGCTTAACCCTAATCCCTCGACCCTCAACCCTAAACCCTCAACCCTAAACACTATCCCTAAAGCCTCAACCCTAAACCCTAACCCCTCAAGGTCCTAAACCCTAATGCCTTATCCCTAAACTCTAAACTCTATCCCTAAACCATCAACCCTCAACCTTAAACCTTAATCCCTCAACCCTAAACCTTAATCCCTCAACCCTAATTCCTTATCCCTAAACCCTAAACCATAATCCCTCAATCCTAAACCCTAAATATTATCCCTATTCCTAAACCCTCAACCCTCAACACTATACCTTAAACCCTAATCCCTTATCCCTAAGCCCTCAACCCTAAACCCTAATCCCTCAATCTAAACCTTCAACCCAAAATGATATCCCTAATCCCTCTACCCTCAACACTCTACCTTAACCCTAATTCATCAACCATCAACCCTAATCCCTCAACCCTAAACACTATCCCTAAACCCTCAACCTTAAACCTTAATCCCTCAACCCTAAACCTTAATCCCTCAACTCTCAACCCTAATTCCTTATCTCAAAACCCTAAACCCTAATCCCTCATCCCTCAACCCTAAACCCTAAACACTATCCCTATTCATAAACCCTCAATCCTCAACACTATACCTTAAACCCTAAGTCCTTAACCCTAAACCCTAATCCCTCAACTCTAAACCTTCAACCCTAAGCCCTATCCCTAATCCCTCTACCCTCAACACTCTACCTTAACCCTAATCCATCGATCATAAACCCTAATCCCTCTACCCTCAACACTCTACCTTAACCCTAATCCATCGATCATAAACCCTAATCCCTCAACCCTAAACGCTATACCTAAAGCCTCAACCCTAAACCCTAATCCCTCAAGGTCTTAAACCCTAATCCATTATCCTTAAACTCTAAACCCTATCCCTAAACCCTCAACCCTCAACCTTAAACCTTAATCCCTCAACCCTAAACCTTAATCCCTCAACCCTAATTCCTTATCCCTAAACCCTAAACCCTTACATCCCTCAACCCTAAACCCTAAATGTTATCCATATTCCTAAATCCTCAATTCTTGACACTATACCTTAAACCCTAATCCCTTATCCCTAAGCCTTCAACCCTAAACCCTAATCCCTCAACCCTCAACCCTATCCCTAATCCCTCTACCTTCAACACTCTACCTTAACCCTAATCCCTTGACCCTCAACCCTAATCCTTCAACCCTAAATGTTATCCCTAAAGCCTCAACCCTAAAACCTAATCCCTCAAGGTCCTAAACCCTAATCCCTTATCCCTAAACTCTAAACTCTATCCCTAAACCCTCAACCCTCAACCCTCAATCTTAAACCTTAATCTCTCAACCCTAAACCTTAATCCCTTAGCCATAAACCCTAATTCCTTATCCCTAAACCCTAAACCCTAATCCCTCAACCCTAAACCCTAAACACTATCCCTATTCCTAAACCCTCAACCCTCAACACTATACCTTAAACCCTAATCCCTTATCCCTAAACCCTCAAACCTAAACCCTAATCCCTCAACCCTAAACCTCATCTCTAATCCCTCTACCCTCAACACTCTACCTTAACCGTAATCTGTTGACCCTCAATGCTAATCCCTCAACCCTAAATGCTATGGACCTAAAGCCTCAACCCTAAACCCTAATCCCTTAAGGTCCTAAACCCTAATCCCTTATCCCTAAACTCTAAGCCCTATCCCTAAACCCTCAACCTTAAACCTTAATCCCTCAACCCTAAACCCTAATCTATCAACCCTAAACGCTAATCCCTCTTGACCTTAAACCCTCAATGCTTAAACCCTTAAACCCTCAACCTTTATCCACCCCTCTCCTCCCCTATTTGCCTCACCCCCATCTCTACCCTCCTCTACCCTCGACACTATACCTTAAACCCTAATCCCTTAACCCTCATCCCTAAACCCTCAACCCTCAACCCTTAAACCTCAACCCTCAACCCTCAACCCTCTACCCTCAACCTATTACTTAATCCCCAATCCCTCAACCCTATACCTTAAACCCTAAACCCAAATTCCTCAACCCTTAACCCTAAAAACTCTACAAGCTTAGATCCTTATATACCCTAATCCCAAAACCCTTACATACATACATATAGGCATACACACACACACACACATACATACATACATACATACATACATACATATATACATACATACAAGCATGTATACATACATACATACATATAAGTATACATATAGGCATACATACATACATATATATAGGCATACATACATACATACATGCTTAATAACCTTGAACATAAAACATTCCAAGGGAGACATAACGCGAGCACATTATAATGTGCTCACATTATGTCAAACATGACAAACATCAGGCAAACTTTTGCGAAAAGGGAAAAAATGCAAAACAAAACATAACGCGAGTGCGTTATAATGTGCTCGAGTTATATTTTGCTTTGGGAATCCCAAGCCTTAGGCTTGGGATTTGCTTTGGATTTCCAACCCAAAGGCTTGGAGTGCCTTCCCAACATCTAAAGATGTGTTTTTGCATATTCTACAAGATTTCACATAATTTCGTTTGTGCTAACCCTCATATTTGCACGTGTTTCAAAGTTAAACAAATCAAACACCTGGGTAATGTTAGGCTTTCTCTTAGCTATTTAATGATGTAATTTTTTTCACATTTTGACAATGTTAAGCCTTTCATCTTTAATTTCTTTTGTTTGTGTGTCTATTTTTGGGAAAAAACCAGTGTTTGGTCTTTTTTCATTGTAAATTAACCATTCATTGAAATTCCAAAAAAAATACATTTTTAGAAACTAGACTCCATTCTACACATATTAAAAAGAATTAATTTTCAATTAGTTTTTAAAAATTATAGGGATAGCACGGCCAAAATTTTCTTTTTCAAGATGTGTCCACTTTGAAAATTAGTAAAAAATCAAATATGCATTAAAAAATTATCAGAAAAATCAGGCATAGACTACATGCTAGTGGCTAATTTCTCACTGAAGCAATTTTAAAAATACAAAAAAAAAGTCAACCTTTTGAGGGAGCCATAAAACATGTTATGTTATGTTTTTTTGATAGAAACAACACCAATTTCTGTGGCTCCCTCTTTTGAACCCCTTAATCTATACCATTTTTAAAAAAAATAGTAGTTTAGAAAGTAGACTCGGAGCACTACAAACATTGTTTTTGTTGCATCTTAAAATTTTGAGTGTAACTATACTCAATTTCTAATCCAAGGCCAACATTTCCTAATTTCAAAAAAAAAAGTGGCCACTTAAGACCCCTTTTTGGCCCCCCATCTTCTTACACTTACCCTCCTCTAGTTGCTGGCAACAAATAATCACCCTTCTTCTATCACTGCAAAAGAATGGAGTCTCTCTCTCTCTTGCTGGAGAAAAAATAAAATCCTCTGTTGCTAGCTAGAATAGATTAAGGTCTTCCTTCTTTTTAATTAAAAAATCCTCTCTCCATAAAATTGGCATTTGATTTAAGTTTAGGTTTTTGTTTTAAACTGTCAGTTTCCTCCTAGTTTGCATGGCACTTATGCCTTTAAAAATAATGGATATTGCAAAAAACAAATTAATAAAATTATTTCTTACTATTGTTCCCTTTTTACATGCGAAAGATTTAATATTTTTAGATCTCTAAATATAATTGCCATTAATATAATATAGTTTTGTTTTTTATAATTATTAATTATTTATTTTTAAAGAATAATAAGGCATATTCATATAAAAAATGACAAGAATATTTATATATTAGTTATTTAAATAATGAAAACACTTCAATTATATAATTTATATGCAAAAGCACTTCATTTTTATTGTTTTCAAATGATATATATATATATATATATATATATATATATATATATATATATATATATATAAGTATTTAAATCATTTATTTAATAATTTAAAGCAAATAACTTATGCAATTATAATATATCTAAGACAAATAATCAAAATATGAACATGGTTAACTATGTATTCCAAATAAACATATCATGGAAATGGAAAATGCATATTTAATTTATTAAGCATCAATCATGTCCATTCATCGTATAAAATGCACAAACAAGATTAATAATGGCATGACAATGCACAATAAAATCATTCATTAATGCAATATGATATGAAACTACGTGAGTGTGTGCGTGCATCAGGTTTATCCATCCCAATAGTTCTTTCCAGGTGGCTAGAACATCTCTACCTCAACCATGTTTGATCATCTTCAACATTTCTCCTGCACTCAGTCGTACTTAGATTTTCATTAATAGGTTAGTTTCCCCAAAAGTATTTAAATCATTTATTTAATAATTTAAAGCAAATAACTTATGCAATTATAATATATCTAAGACAAATAATCAAAATATGAACATGGTTAACTATGTATTCCAAATAAACATATCATGGAAATGGAAAATGCATATTTAATTTATTAAGCATCAATCATGTCCATTCATCGTATAAAATGCACAAACAAGATTAATAATGGCATGACAATGCACAATAAAATCATTCATTAATGCAATATGATATGAAACTACGTGAGTGTGTGCGTGCATCAGGTTTATCCATCCCAATAGTTCTTTCCAGGTGGCTAGAACATCTCTACCTCAACCATGTTTGATCATCTTCAACATTTCTCCTGAACTCAGTCGTACTTAGATTTTCATTAATAGGTTAGTTTCCCCAAAAATCATAGCCGAAGCAAAACAAAATGTACATCCATAATCATACCAATAATATTCAATTATTAAATTGACTTTTAGAATTATGCATTTATAACTTTCACGATAGTTAATTTCACACAGGTGGAATCACTCATAGTAAAAATGTCCAATTAAATAAAGTCAAAAAACAAGATGTGACAATCTCTTGCACCATGGAGCTACGATTTACTTCTTGTACATATAGCCAAGAGCATTTATTATGGAATTTATAATGCACAAGCATATAACACATCTTGCATGTTTGAGTGTTGTCATTGCTCATGTATTCAGTTGTTAATCCTTCCATGGTTTGACCCAAGGGAAGTAATTATCCCTTCAATGTGCAAGCCATCAAACACTAGAACCAATTAGTATGTGGGAAAAGATTAAGAACATCAAGGTGGGCTAAAAGAAATATTTTAAAAGTTTGCAGAGATCAGATTAGTGGAACCGTATCAAATCCATTCTCTCACAGGATCCAATACACAATCACAAAAAGTGCCCAGAGTGACAAATAGAGCATGCACTAACTCCAAAGCATTTGTTTGATCTTTAATGATAGTTTTCCATGTGATTGGTAAACCACATTATGTCATTACTATACTTCTATAGATAAGTATATTTATTGTTTTATTAAATTTCCAAAGCATTTAATTCATTTAGATTTATGTCATGACCTCCCCTAAAGACATCATATTATCAAGATGATAACTGTGAAAATGGTAGTTTGGCCTATGAATGGTAAAATCTAAATTATGGAATCTGGGGATTATTTATTTCATAATCATACAAATACCTTTATCATGTTGGATTTTGGATGGACACTACTGATGGATGTTGGGTTTCATCTTACATGATACCAAACTCATAATCACACTTGGTTGTGTGGCATTGCACATATGAAGGATTCACAACAATTCACCTTTGCATTTGTAATAAAGCACTGAGTATTCAGATGATTGTCATAGCACAAGACTTGTGTCTTGCAACTTTATGGAGTTGTCCTTTTCGGTAGCTTGGTCTTGAGAAAAATGTGTTTTAGAAACATTTGTGAGGCCAAAGTGTAATTTTTGTTGTCCTTGTTAGTTAATATGGGCCAAGGTAATTTCTAGATTAAAATTTAGTCCAAGGCTAAATGAATTAGACTAGAGCCAAATCTTAGGCTTAATTCCTTATGGAAAAGAATTGTTAAATTTTCAAATATCAACCTTACTCCTAAGGATTTGGCAAGAATCTAGTTTGGCAAACTATAGTGTTATCTTAAATGTCATTTATTCCCATAGAGGGGGAAAAAAGGAGAATAAGATGTAAAGGCCTAGGGTAAAAATAGGCATGTGTGTGTGTGTAAAATCAATGGGGGATTAAAACTCCCTTTTTCTAAAATTTCCTTTACAAGGAATGTGGTGAAACAATCAAGAAGGGACTGGGGGGTTATCTTGGATTTGTATTGCTCAAGCTTAAAAGGGGACAATCAAATTATTTTCTTATTAACATTGGTAAGAATCTATATCTGCCAAGTATCCTCTAGTAGCTTTCTTTATTTTAGAAATGTAAGTTATATTGGGGGTTATGATATATATATTGGTTTTGGACCTTATAGCATGTTCTTGGAAAAAATTTAATTGGATCTTTTGTTTTTACATATGGGGCTTCCTCGAAATGCCTAGTACCCTGCTATCCTAATAATGTTGTAGTTTTTAAACCATGTTTATACTTCATAGAGATTGATCTTTACACTTTTGGTTTGAGAAAGTTTTAGTATTATTAGTTCTAAGGTTTGAACCACTCTTGAAAAGTTACGGGTGTGACTATTGTAACCACCCTTGGAATATTATATAAACTCGTAAGTTAATTGAAATGAGAAAATAGGAGGGAAAATCAAAAAACAAAGAGCAATACGAAAATTAGAAGACACACCAGAGTGAAGGTTTGGGTCCTGGATGGCTGTGTGTAGGATAGCAACTCTCCAAAAACTATTAATATATGTATTATTCCAAGGCAATATAATTTATTCATATTATTTCTATGATTAAATATTGCGGCTTCTCTATTTTAATATTAATGTTCCAACTATTTACATGTTTTTTAATTCCTTAAATAAATTGCAACATACTTTTATTTCATTTTTATTGTTGGGAAAAAGTTAGATTACATTTGGTATCAGTGATCCTTTTAATTGGGTTGCATGCATTTATTCGTACAAAATAGATATATTATTTTTTTTATTGATAAAAGTTACATTTAATTATTTTTTGAGAAAGGGAAATTATATGTGAGTAATTCCTTTGGGTAAAATTTTAATAAGTTTATTAGGTTGGTACTTCTTTAGATGAGAGAATTATCCTATGCCAACTATTTTCATCCATTCATATACCAATATATAGTGGGATTTTTGAATAAGGGTTTAATAATCATGTAGGTGTGTAGTTTCATTCATTTATAGTAGCTATTAATGACAGTGTATTAATGACATAGTCAAAAGGAAATAATGACCTTAGCTATAGTCAAGTATACTTCTAAGGTGCAAAAGTATTTTAGAAGAGATATTTTTTGGAGCATTATATAATAATTACTATATGGTAAAGGATTGCATTCAAAATGTATTGGGGTGAACCATAATAAAAGGTTGGAAAAAATATTTCTTTCTGATTTTATTTCTTGACCACTTGTGAAGGGTGTTTAGAATCATAACTTTGATAAACCACTCATGTAGATATAGTATTGGATTAATCATGAAGTTTTGGAAAGAGTAATATTATACATCATTAGACCTCAATTAAGAGATGCAACTTTAGTTGTATTAACTTTAAGTCTTGTTAAAACTATTTCAGTTTGGCTCGTACTCTCTTGTACATGAAAGTTCTCTTGGAAACATAGAGTTATTGTCTGATGTTTTTGAGTAGAATGAAATAATGTTTTTTATAGAATATGAAACCAAACGTATTATATTAGCATTTGCCATGGGGACATGTCATTTTTTACAGGGAGAGAGTTATATAAACCTATTATATATAAGTCAAGCAATAATTTGTTTGTATTAGTAGCTAGTAATAGCCTATTTTTCTTTCTTAAGAAGCTTTAATTGAATTCCATGTACCACATTTTTTTGTCAAAAAATTTATTGGAGCGACTAGGAAATTATATAAACATTAATGTAATTATTTCTATTTAATTGTATTTAATATATGAAAAGAGGATATTCATGTAGTTCAGAACGCATGAATATCATCTTTGAATGTATTTTGAGTATATGGGACTCACTGATGAGTGACTACATAGTATAGGATATGCATGTCATTCACTAGGTAAGTCCTATATGGCTACATGATAATACTTTTGTGTATTAAAGTGACACCTAAAAGATCAAAATATTTGCATTAAAGATAAGGTTACACATGAATGAAAAATTTAAAGATTATTTGATAGGAGATTTAGTATACTCTCTTGTATCAAATTCTCAAGTATAAATTCATGATCTATTTCATGTGAAATAATACTTATGGTTGCATTCATGTTATTTATTAACAAATTATTTTTATGCGATCTAATTTTGGTTTTAGTTAAAATAAAAGAGTTATTGAAAAGATTTAAATATTGAAATATAATTATAGATGAAGTTAAAATATTCATTGTGATATTGATAGTGTTATAGCCACACTTAACAAATTGTTACGAGATTTTTTTTCCCTGTGATATAAATAAATAATGTAAAATTTAATTAAACATTATTATTGCCACCCTTGGAATATTATATAAATGTAAGGTCCATAAAATCTCACTTACTAAAAATAGTATCCCAAAAAACATTACTCATTCCCAAATAAGGAAAGTGAATCATTTATAATAATCAAATATTCATAGTTGCACAAAATAGCAAGTTTCCAACAAAGGAGTACAAGTAAATTCACTAGAAGAGTGTTACATTTTCATTTGCATATACCAAAAAGAGTGTTACATTACATGTCATTCCGCATCTACTCCACCACCGAACCTCGCAGAGAGAGAGAGAGAGAGAGAGAGAGAGAGAGAGAGAGAGAGAGAGAGATCGTGGTCATATCCACCCTGCCACAAAGAATTAAGATTCCCTGGGAGCCCGACCCATCACGAGGGGTCTAGCAAACTAGGACAACTTGTGTGAAGGAATCTCACTTACTAAAAATAGTATCCCAAAAAACATTACTCATTCCCAAATAAGGAAAGTGAATCATTTATAATAATCGCTGAGATTCTTTAATACAAGACTCCCATAAGTAAATTACATAGTTCCAAACCAGCAAAGGAAGTTAACAGTGATGCAGAGGCATCCACACTAAAACCTTGACATACAACATGTATGTCTAACACCCTTCATCATCATCATCATATTTCCCTTAACACTATACACTAAAACCTTGACATACAGCATGTATGTCTAACACCCTTCATCATCATCATCATATTTCCCTTAACACTATCAGCATCATCATATTTTCTCTGCCGACCGATATCCTCCTGCAGACAAACCTTCGACCTTCGCCTGTCAGCAGCATCATCATATCTGACTATTGGCAGCATCATCATATTCGGCAAGCGCAAACATCCTCCTGACGTTCACTGTTCACCTTACCGCCAAACTCTATCTTCAGCATCATGATGTTCAACATCATGTTCATCAGCAGGATATAAAATATCCTATTCCTCCCATATATCCTGATGATGACACTTCACGCACCTTTCCTTCGATGCTTACGTCACCCTGATATCCTGATGACGATTATCCTGATGACGATGACGTCACATGCAATTCCTTCAATATCCTGCTGTCGGCCAAACTTAACATTATCGGCCCGCGATGGTTTTATCAACCTGATCTTCTACCTCATGCCGATACGCTCCTCCTCGGCAACACCTGATGATGATCACCCTGAAACACATTCACCTTATGCAAATGATTGCATCATGCTCACCTCCATCTACTTGGATGACGCCCGAAGTAACTGCAGGATATACACAGAAATATCCTGATGATGCCGTTGCGATGGATTTTCCCAACCTTAGCGAATTTTGATCCGCCGAACCTCCTGAGGTGACCCGATCTACTTTCAGGGCAACTTTCCAGACTCTAACAACCAACACGACCTAGCACATACCCATGCTAGGGTTCTCAACACCTTTCGACTGCGATCCTGCAAACATGCACATGAACAAACAGAAAATGTAAACTAAATCCTAAACTACTGTACATAGCCATTCCACCGATTCGACGAATCAACCGGTGGAATGGATCAGTGAATCCATGTAACCACCAAAACAGCCACACGATTAAACAATGGAATTCAACAGAGAATTGACAAAAATAGGATCTCTTTATTGATAAAAGATGCAAGTACAATATTCAGTCTCTCTCTGCAATCTAACTCCTCTGCTCAATGCAATCTAGCTTCTCAACATCTATGTCTAAAACCAACCGATCCTAATACATAAATAGGATCTGCTTGCGAGTACTACCACTTGATTCCCAGCGGCTGGGAGCTTCCAAGCGGCTGGGAGGATCCAAACGAACATACAGCATAACAGCTGTCCTAACAACCTAGCTAAAAATAGTAAAGTATGGTCAACATGACCTTATTACATGCATTGGTCTTATAAGACCTTCTTGGAAACATTAACAAGACCTATAACTAACTAACTGCCTCATGGAGGCCAGCTGTCAGGTAGGTGCTCCTACACCATACTCCCCAGCAGAAAAGAACTCATGTCCCATGAGTTTGGTTGTGGAAGTCCTCCACCTTTACACTTTGCCATGTCAGTGTTCTGCCCTATTCCAGCTTTGTCCTCTGCTGGTTCTCGGCTGCTCCAAGACTTCTGAATTGTAACTTGCTTTCTTGCAAGTAAATCCTCATGCCTGTCAATGTAGGCCCTTCTCTCACATACCTTGTGTTTGTCAGGTTGTCTGACCAGAACCTCTGTCTGAACTGCCTCTTGAACTTCTGTAATGTTCAACTCTGTCTTTCTTTCAACCTTTATAGGACAAACAATAGTCCCAACTATGACAACATCCTTGTCATTCCTCTCAACTGGTTGCTGTTTGCAAACCTGTTGCTGAACCTGCTGCTGACCTCTGTCAGTCAAAACTGAAACTGTCTTCAAACTGTTGTCCTTAACAACTTCTTTCCCTGCAGTGTCCTCAACTGCCTTTATGCCTGCTCCTATAGGCTTCTGCACAAATTCCTTCTTTCCCACTAAAATGATTCTTGCTGCCTTCTGTACTACAGCATCTTCTTGCAATGGCATCAACATAATAGTTTTCCCATCTTTCTTGATGGTGTAGGTATTAGCATACCCATCATACAGTACCCTCCTATCAAATTGCCATGGCCTACCCAACAGTAGGTGACAACATTCCATGGGCAAAATGTCACACAAAACTCTATCCTGATATGCTCCAATCTGAAAATCAACATATGCCTGTTCATAGACAAAAAGTGATTGACTATCACTCACCCAAGATGCCTTGTAAGGGTGTTGGTGTGGAATCCTTTCCAAATGCAGTTTATCCACCATTTCCTGAGATACCATGTTATCTGTTGAACCAGTATCAATGACAACCTTACATACCTTACCTTTGCTCTTGCATGTGGTCTTGAAAAGAGCTCTTCTTTGCATCATATCCTTTGATGCCTGCAAACTAATTCTCCTCAGCATCAATGCTTCTCCCTCCTCAGGATACCCATAACCGTCAGGAACTCTATCTTCTTGATAAGTGTTTGAACTTTGCACACTTTGCTCTACTTTCTCTTCTTGCACAAGTTGTACTCTCTTGTCATTCGTTCTATCATTTCTGGATGATGAACCTTTGCTTTCTGGACATTTGAAAAATGGATGACCAAACTCACCACAGGTGTAACACTTTCCTGAAAATGTAGTAGAACCTCTACCACTTCCAAATCTGCCTCTATTACCTTTCCATCCACCTCTGAAATCAGACTATCCCTGTCCTTTACCAGTGTCTTCTTGACCCTCATTGGTTTGCCTTGTTGTAGGGGCTAATCCTCTTCCCCTCATATTGCTGCCTCTTCCTCTCATGGACTTATCTTGTCTCCTATTCATCTTTTCTTCAATCCTGATTGCCATTTGGTAACAATCCTCCACATTCTTAGGGTTAGCTAAAACTAACTCATCCTGTATGTTCAATCTCAAACCAGCCAAGTACCTAGCCACGTTTTCTACCTCATTCTCATGATGACCAGATCTCATACTCAACTTATAAAACTCCTCAGTATATGCCTTCACATCCATTTCCTTCTGCCTTAAAAATTGCAGCTTCTTAAACATCTGAATTTCATAATCCCTAGGCAAGAATTTACCTTTTATCCTTGCTACCATCTTATCCCATGAAGTGATCTTTGACTTCCCTTGTTTCCTTCTCTCAGATTGTACATAATCCCACCATACCAAAGCATGACCTCCTAACTTGGTCTTTGCAATCTTTACCTTCTGATCCTCAGCAACATCTTCACATTCAAAGTGATTATCAAGTGCAGCAATCCAATCCAGTAACTCATCTTCATTCAAACTTCCATTATACTTGGAAACATCAACCTTTACCTTAGGTTTATCACTCTGCACTGCCTTTAACAGTTTTGCAAATCTCTGGTCTTCAGCATCCAGATCTTCAGCTACCTCTTCATACTCTTCAACAGCATCGTCATCTTCTTCAGACTCACTATCTTCCACTTCCCTCTTTTTGTTCTTCTCCAAGGCTACAAGCCTGGCTTGAAGTGCTTCAGCAAGCTCCTTCATCTTCCTCATCTCTCTGGCATGTTTTTCCTTCATCTCCTACAATTCCCTTGCAGTACCATTACCTTTCGGAGGCATTTTGTCAACCTCTCACTTCTCTACCTCTGTCTTTTCAGTGACAGAATCAACTCTACCTCTACCCTTTCGGTGACAGAATCAACACACAACAGCCCAGACCTTTTGCTGAGCTCTGATACCACTATGATGCAGAGGCATCCACACTAAAACCTTGACATACAGCATGTATGTCTAACACCCTTCATCATCATCATCATATTTCCCTTAACACTGTCAGCATCATCATATTTTCTCTGCCGACCGATATCCTCCTGTAGACACCCTAAAATGACCGTGTCGTCAAAGCACTCGCATTTCGTTATCTGTCTCATCACCTGCATTTCAACGTTAATTAAATAATCTAATTATTTAATTAATTTTCATCAAATTCTTCTAAATCTCCTAAATTCAACATTAATTAAATAAATCCTCTTTATTTAATTAATTAAATTAAATTCCTCTATTATTCTTCCACAGTTAAATAATTTTTAATTATTTAATTAAATCATTGTCACCTTCCAAAAATTAAATCCACAGTAATTAAATATATCCAATTATTTAATTAATTCAACAAATTCCCTCTTATCTAAAATTAAATAATTCTTAATTATTTAATTAAATCAAATTTGTTCTTCCAAAATCATGCACAACAATTAAATAAATTTATTTATTTAATTTGCTTTCAAATCTTCTAAATTAAATAATTCCAATTATTTAATTATTTCTTCCAAAATATCTTCTCTAAATTTAAATAAATCAATTATTTATTTAAATTGCTTTTTTTCTAATTTGAGTTATCTCTAAAATAACTCAAGCTTTCTTGCTCATCAATTAAATATTTCTATATTTAATAAAGCAAAATATCTTCTATTCTCATGCAAATCTCTTCTTCTTGTTTTAAATCACTTAACTGATTGCTTTATTCTTTTAATTGATTTATCTCTTCAGTTAACTCATTCTTCTATTCTTGATAACTCCTCTCATGCAAAAGAAAGCAAGACACATGTCTTCTTCTCATTCGTTGCACATTCCTCAACTTATCTCCTCCATTGATTCTTCTGAATTATCTGGACCGTTGATCGATTTTCCTTGAAATCTATATAAACCCCCCTCATCTCCTTCATTTAGTCTCTCTCTTCGATCGTATTCTCAGGCATACTTAACAGAGCTTTGAGCATACACAACGCGTCGATTGAGCAACCTTACGATCATTTGACATTGATCTCTTGAGCACCACAATTGCTTGTTGCAGCTATGGCTTTGCAATTTCATTGAGCAATTCTACATTCAATCCAAAGGAAACAACACAAATTTCGGTAAAAGTCTTTATTGCATTGATTATTTGTCATGGCTTTTATTTAAATGCGTTTTCTTTATGTTATTGGGTTTTTGGTTTTTATTAGTTTAGATAGATCGATTTTTCCATATACACATTCTGGCACGCCCGGTGGGACCCACTAATCCCTTGGTTTCTTTGAGGAATTTGTTTTTTTTTGAAGACACAGTACAGCACGGCGCTTACGGCACTTCACAGCGCTTCTGGCAGTATATTACAGCGCTTTTGCAGGAACAGTTTAGCGCCTTTGGCAGCACGGCCGCGCTTCTGGTAACACAGAAGAGCGCTATCGGTAGCACAGAGAAGCGCTACCAACGTCTTATTAGGCGCTTTTGATTGAAATTAGGTTTTTGACTTCATTCGGGGTTTTGCAGCGATTTCTCACCACAGATCTGTCGCTTTGTCGGACAAGCTGTCATATTTCTCTTTCAGAACCTGATTTTTCGATATCTCCTAAGTTGATTTATTTAGGAATATCCTTGTTTGTTGTGCTAATCTATTTGGCTGATCCATTTGTCTGAGTTTTTCAGATTACACAACCCAGATCTATCAGATATCATCCTTCAGATAATAGTTCCACCATGAAAAGTTATTTTGACCTGGTTATTTTTAACAAAACTAATATTTTCTGTATCTGAGACAGAACAGTGCTTTTGGGCAAATATTATCACGCTTTCGGCTACACAGTGAAGCGCACCCAGATATTTTACAGCGCTTTTTGGGTTATCGTTACACGCTTTTGGTATTTATCGCAGCGCTTTTGGAACGACAGTGAAGCGCTTCTGGTTATTGTTCAACGCTTCTGGCTATATTGTCTGACGCTTCTGGTCTGCATTACAGTGCTCCTGGAACACAGTAGGTCGCTTCTGGTAATGTTGTTCAGCGCTTTTGGTCAAAGTTGATTTATTTTTGCTAACTTGTGAATTTTTGGTGGAACTAACGGAATTGCTGCAGCTTCTTATTACTCACACAGAGCCAATAGGTGTTTTTAACATATTTACGCAGGACGAGCGTTGAAGACCCTTTTGTTTTACCTGACTAAGTCTTAGAAACACATTGCATGCTTAAAAGGAGTAATTGAACAAATCTTTCCTTGCAATCTAAGTCTTAGGAACATACTGATTTTCTTAAGGGACAATGGACATGTATGGACAAACACCTCAGTTTTCTAAGGGACAATGGACATGAATGCCAAACACTTCATTTCATAAGGGACAATTTACAACTACAATCGTGTGTGTGCATAGCTTAGTTGCACCTTATTTTTCTTATAACGGGACAATTGAACCATTGTTTGACGTGCTTGATTTTACATTTTTTTACTTCCTTTAGAAGGGCCTGCTTTTGGATTGCGATTCATCCAAAAGGGATGACCCTAAGCGGAGTTTTCCTTTGAACCGCTATATAAAAGGGATAAGGCGAAAGCCAAGTCCTAACCGACGTCAGCCTTACCTTGTGATGCCAAACTGAAAAGAGGTGTACTAGCCCTTTGTGGAAACGATTTTCACATTGAGCGAAGTGTTTGAAACTCTTAGTAGGATTGGTTAAAGCTTTTAGTAGCTTGTCGCATTGCTCGTAAGGCGTTGGTCCCTCAAAGTCACTAAGAACCAATTTAGATAGAGACTACCCAACCTACCTCCGAACATTGCGGTAATCATCAGTGCAAGGGAAATCGATTTAAACCCTTAAGACACTCACCATTGGCTCCCTTGAGAAGAGATAGTATTCCCTCGGACATAAAGCTCTTGTGACCTACTTGAGCTTTCCAAGAGGAGGGTGAGATATCCCTACCTATCGTCTCTCGCAAAGATACTAAATATCCGACACCTTTATGGAATGATATTTTTATCGACGGAGTATTAAGCTGTGAGCTGATCTACTGTAATGAAACCTTGTCTCTAGGGATAAAAAGTGCTTGTTATTGATTGCAACTGTATTAGACCTGTGGAAACATTGGGCTTGTTTGGAGCCTTGAACATACACTATCTGTTGTGTCAGTCCTTGTGCCTTTTTTTTGACCACTTGTTTGCTGTGTTTTCTCTTGCCACAACAATCCAATCAAAAACAGAAAAATCTTGCCTTTGAAAAACATCAGACACTACTTCAGCGCCCCTGGTACTACAGCAGCTCGCCTTTGGTAATACAGTAGATCGCCTTTTGGTTAGCAGTAACCCGCCTCTGGCAAAACTCTACTTCAGCACCCTTGGTATAACAGTAGCTTGCTTTTGGTCACTGTAGCTCGCCTCTGGCATAGTAGTAACTCGCTATTGGCATCTCAGTCCGTCGCCTCTGGCCCACAGTAGCACGCTTTTGGTAGCACAGTCCTGCGCCTCTGGTCAAACAGTATAGCGCCTTTGGTCCAGTACTTTGTGCATCAGAGTTTGTCCGTTTCTTCAAAGCATCTTATAGATTCCCAGCATTACATTGTGTCCTCAGTATTTCCCGTGGTCACCACTAGGCTACAGCAAACTATGAAGTCTAGGCAAGTTGTCCCTAAGAAACACAAGTCACCCCCTCGCACACCACAATCAGGTCATCTCAACGTTACTCCCAAAGTGACTCCTAGTACACCCGCGGCAAGACCAATTAGCTCTCCAAACATGCCGCACATAGATGAACCAAGCAACCCTCATGAGGATAGAACCCCTTTGCTAAATACACCGCAGTATACCACAGGCTTGCCTCCGGATTTTGTCCCACAAGGTTATGTCATAGATCAACCCCCATCTCAAGAAGAGCGACACTTTGAAATAGGTCAATCCTCTCAAGAAGATGGGCAAGATCTTGATGAATTTATACAAGATCCTAGAGCTATAGCTGCCTTTGATAAAATCCTTAGTGAGAACCAGGATCATTTCTTTCGCTTGCTTGCAAAGCAAGGGGCCAAGTTACCTCAAGATTTTGATGTGTCCACTCTTAAGGAGAGCACCAACACCCAAGAAACCATACAAGTAGTGCAAACCATGTCCACGGTGACTACGCCCCTACCTACTCAAGGTTCGCAGTATAGGAATCCCCTTTTTCAAAATCCAACAGAGGAGAGGCCCGTATCACCACTTTTGACTCCTATGGAGATCTATCAAAACCAACAAGAAACTCTCCAACGTCAAGCAGAGTTAGCTAAGCAAGCCACCTTAGCTCGATCCAATGGGCAACCACCTCCTAAAGTGTCCATCCCAAGCGCAAGTGGAATCTTGGTTACCCCATCACGCGTAGGTTTCCCACCCAATTACAATCCGGGGAACACGTATTTAGCCATGCAACAAGGGTCTCAACATATGCCACCTCCTATATCATCACACCTGCATGTCTCTCAACCAATTGGAGTCACGCACCCCCAACCGCAACATGCTTCTACTCTCATCCTCAAGCAACCCCCACCGTCGCAAATCACTTCTACCTATGTTCCTCCACCACAACATTCTTCTACTCTCATCTTCAATCAACCCCAACCGTCGCAAATCACTTCTACCTATGTTCCTCCTCCACAACATTCATCCACGCTCAACTTCTTTCATACATTGCCTAGCCACTCTCAGCATTCCCAACATCAGGTTTCCCAAAGCTATGTGCCACCTTCACAACCTAATCAAACGCACTTTAGCTTTCCTCCCCCCAATACGTTTCTTCAACCATCGCAGAGCCAACATTCTTACCTAGCGCCATCTCCACCTCTGCCTAATCAAGGCCTCCAATTCCAACCCAATCTGAACCAATCATACAATCCATACAATCCCAATCAATCTTACGACCCTTACAATACCACTGCGCATGGCTCACATTATAATCTTCCATATGGGCAACACCAACCGCTTTTTGGACAACGGGAGACGTTACCAACCCCTCCCACGACTATGGAACTAAAGATTGCAGAGGTACAACAACAGCTATCTGATCTTACATTTGGCCACACCAAAAAGACCTTCTCCTTGGAGGAAGTGTGCCCTTATCCTTTTGATCGGTCGTTACCAATGATCCCTTTTCCTCAAAATTTCACTATTCCCAAGTTCGATAAGTACAAAGGAAAAGGTGACCCAAAAGACCATCTTCGGGAATTCTATCTTGCTTGCTTCGAGGTCTCTCACAACGATACGTATCTTATGCGTCTCTTTCCTCGTAGTCTTGGAGGTCAAGCCATAGAATGGTTCTCACACTTACCTACGGGTATCAAGTCTTTCAACGAGCTAGCAGAAAAGTTTGCCACCCATTTTTCTTACAACGCAGAGCATGAGATTTCCATGACGGATCTATGCAACAATAAACAGAAAAATGGCGAGACTTTCATTTCTTTCCTTCAGCGATGGAGACAAATGGCTAGTAAATTCCCTTTCAAGATTCCGGAGAAACAGCTTGTTAGCATATTTGTACAGAACCTCAACCAAGAGTTAGGTTTCCATTTGCAAATCCTTAGTGCTACAACCTTCGATGAAATCACACACAAGGGTATCAACATAGAGAAGGCCCTCATTGCTAAGGGTGTGGTCAAAATCTTCAAAGAGACGAAAGATAGCTCTTCTCATCAACAATCGAACGATAAACCCAAATATTGGAACAAGAACAAAAACGTGGTCAATGATGGAGTGGTCGATACTAAGCATGTCCAAACGTTGCAAACACCGCTGCAACTCTCCAAACCAAGTCAAGCTCCACCTCAACAACAGCAGCAACAAAGGCAGCCTTATCAAAATCAACAACGACAACAAGAGCGGCCCCAACAAGATTACCCTCCGCGACGTCAATTTACTCCTTTGGGAGTGCCCATCGAATCGGTCTTACAGCAAGCTTTGCAGAAAAGGCTCATAACCTTACCTGATGCTCCTCCTTATGGAGAACCTATCTACAAAATTGCACGTTACAGAGACAATGAGTATTGTGAGTTCCATAGGAGCAAAGGTCATAGAACTGCGTCTTGCATGAAACTCAAGCACCTCATCCAAAACCTTATCGAAGCTAATCAAATCACTTTTGAGAATGAATCACCAGCGCAACACACGAACAAGGATCTCGATATGTACAAGGAACCATTCCCTCATCACGGTCCACCTCCTCCTCAGGATAGAGGTAAAGGTATCAATCACGCTTCCACGTCCTTCGATTCCATTGTAGGTCATTTTGAAGAGAGTCGAGTGTCTACCCTCACCATCAAAGGCAAATCTACGGATTGTGCTGTTACTACCTGTCGAGGTCATGTCACCATTCGTACACCTACACCTAGACTTCCGGTTCAGTCTGATTATAATCTTGTCGAACATCTAGGGAAAACACCAGCACAGATCTCTATTTTGGACCTTCTACGGTCATCACCTGCACATAGAGTGGTGTTAGAAAAAGCCCTCCAAGAGTCGTCCGTTCCTAACAACATAGCAGTCGCAGATTTCCAAGCTATAGTGGGTAATATTGCTTCACCTTACAATGGGGTCTTCTCTGAGAAAGACCTTCCCTCCCATGATCCTTGTCACAACGATGCCCTCCATATTGAAGTGCTCATCCATAAGCGCAAAATCAAACGCATCCTCATAGATGGTGGTGCTGGTCTCAACATCTGTTCTTTAAAGTTACTAAAGCAATTGGGATACTCTGAGGATCACGTCAACACTGAGCATAGTATTACAATCAAGGGGTACGATGATGCAGAACGCCGTTCAGAAGGTGTTATTCACTTGCCTATACAACTGGGCCCGGTCATGCTTGAAACAAGGTGTCAAGTCCTTGATATTGAGCTGCCTTACAACATTATTCTAGGCCGCCCATGGATCCATGCAATGAAAGCTGTTCCCTCCACGTACCATCAGTCCCTAAAGTTCCCATACAATGGTACGGAGATCACCATCCCAGGAGACCCTAATCCTTTTGAATTTTGCCGTGTCTTGCAAGGAAGCTATAAGAATTGTAACCAAGTGCCTAAAAATGACAAAGCCCTTGAGTCCCCTCTCTATGTTGACCCTGAAACTCTCACACAAGCCTCTACAAGTGAGCCTACACCCCTCCCCAAAATCACAACTCGCTTTCGGGATATAGGCTTTGGCACTTATGATATCTCTGAATCTTGTTGTGTAGGGCGGATGCCTTTATCTCCAAAATCTTACGGCAAACCACCCATTGCTAAAGTTACCAAAAAAGCAGCTATTCCTCCCCCAACATTCCTAACCCAATTCCAACATGGACGATTATTGGAAGAGGAAACTATTGAGGACATCTCTTCTTGGCTCTACAAGGAGAAAGAACCAGTCACGATACCAGTCAAGCAATATGGCAATGGCTTAAGGATAGTAAAAAACATGGGCTATAAAGGCAAAGGTGGCCTTGGGAAACAGAATCAAGGCACTATGGAGCCCATTGTGGTAACAAAGAAGCCAGACAAGAAAGGATTAGGATTTGGTAAGAAGGTACCACGCGCCTCAGACATCGAGTATATCCTCGACGAGGTAGCTGACAAGTTTCCCGCCGATTCGACATCTACAGAGGATATCATCGATGACTCTTCCCTCCACATCACCAATCTATTCGCAGAATCCTCCATTTTTACACTATCCTCCGTATCCTTAACTTCCACCACCAGCACCCAGAATGTCACGCTTGTCTACCCTGAACTTATCGATTGGGACCAACAAGGGGCCCCCGTTATAGATGTATTTCAGAATGACGAAGCTTTAGCTGAGTTCATGGGACTTCGGGAAGGTATCCCTCTTGGCGATCACAAGGCAGGTTTTGTAATGGAACTTGAGCCCATGGCTTACTTTGGTGAGAATGCCAAATCCTCTAGTCGCAAAAGTGCAAATAAAGAAAGATCTCTAGGTGAAAACCACACTGTGGCACCTCCTGATCACAAAATAGTAAAAATAAAGGACGTATCCAAAGGTGAAAACCCAACTGTGGCACCTGAGGATGGAGGATTTGACCTTCCCTTACCTTCTAAGTATCAAGAGAAATCAGCTCTACTAGTGGAAGATTCTACAGAGATCAACCTAGGTACAAAACAGAATCCAAAGACAACATTTCTAGCAGCATCATTATCTGACACAGAGCACAGAAATCTTAACAGCTTCTTCTTACAACGAACCATCAACTTTGCATGGACCTATGCAGATATGCCAGGGCTAGACCCTAAGCTGGTAGTTCATTATCTCACAGTTGATCCCAAGGTGAAACCAGTCAAACAGAAGTTGAGAAAGATGCACCCACAGATAGCTCTCTTGGTGAAGGTGGAGGTACAAAAGCTATTAGACGCAAAGTTCATATGACCTATCGACTATTCAGATTGGGTCTCAAACATTGTACCTGTGTCTAAACCTAATGGGCGCATCCGCATGTGTAATGATTTCAGAGATCTCAATAAGGCATGTCCTAAAGATGACTTTCCGCTACCAAACATTGACATTATAGTGGACTTGACAGCTGGTCACGAGATGCTTTCTCTCATGGATGGATTCTTGGGTTACAATCAGATAAGGATAGCTGAAGAAGACCAACACAAAACAACCTTTACATGTCCTTGGGGCAATTACTGTTGGTGCGTTATGCCGTTTGGTCTGAAGAATGCAGGAGCAACCTATCAGCGAGCTATGACAGTGATCTTCCACGATCTATTTCATCACATCATGGAAGACTATGTGGATGATATATTGGCTAAATCTTCTAGAGCAAAACATATATAGGTCCTAGGACAGATCTTCAACAGGCTTGAAAAATACCAAGTAAGACTTAATCCTAAGAAGTGTGTCTTCGGTGTCACATCAGGGAAGCTGTTGGGATACATAGTATCTCGTAGGGGCATCGAAGTAGATCCAGCAAAAGTAAAGGCTATCATGGAGATGCCTCCACCAAAGAACCTTAAAGTATTAAGGAGCCTCCAAGGAAGGTTACAGTCCATCAGGCGTTTCATATCACAGCTAGCAGATAAATGTCAACCCTTTCAGCACTTGCTCCGAAAGGATGTCTCGTTTCGATGGGACAACAAGTGTCAGGCAGCGTTTGATCAACTTAAGGAATATCTAGCTACACCTCCTGTATTGGTTCCACCAGTTGCGAACAAACCTTTGATATTGTACATCTCCACTACAAATTCGGCCCTAGGGGCCCTGCTAGCACAAAATGATGACTCAGGTAGAGAGCACGCAATTTACTATATCAGTAGAACCTTGGTGGGATATGAGCTCAATTATTCACCCATGGAAAGGGCTTGTTTAGCAGTAGTGTTCGCCTCCCAAAAGTTGCGACATTACATGTTGAACCAACACACAAATCTGATAGCCAAGATTGATCCCTTGAAATATCTACTAGCAAAAGCAGCTCTCACAGGCAGACTAGCTAAGTGGGTCATGATCCTTAGCGAGTTCGACATTGAGTACACAGATTGTAAAGCAATCAAAGGACAAGCCCTCGCGGATCAACTAGCAGAAGCACCTATGAAAGATACACATCCTATGGTTGCAGACTTTCCTGATGAGAATCTATTCACTCTTGCTAACTCCATAATGTGGAAGTTGTACTTTGACGGTTCTTACACACAGCATGGCTCAGGAGCTGGCATCTTATTTGTTACACCTCAGAATGACTACATTCCAAAGTCATATCGGCTTGCATTCCCTTGCACCAACAACATAGCCGAGTATGAAGCACTCCTTATAGGTCTCAATACAGCAGTTCAATGGGACATCACAGAATTACAAGTATATGGAGACTCACAGCTAGTCATCCGCCAAGTCACGGATGAATACCAAACCAAGGATGAAAAGTTGGTCCCCTACAAACAACTAGTGGATGCCTACAAACCACATTTTTCTACCATCACATTTGAGCAAATTCCAAGAGAACATAATAAAGCTGCGGATTCTATGGCTTCTGTAGGGTCACTGATTGACATGCCTGCTAATACACAGAAGTGTGAATTCTTGATCGAGCAATTGTTGATACCGACCGTCGATGTTCTTGTTACTGAAATCATCTGCGAACTTGTTGGTCCCAATTCCCCATGGTACGAAGATATCTATGAATACCTCAAAAACAAAACCTTTCCCCCTGACCTATCATCCACTCAATGCAAAACCTTTATCCGTCGATCCTCTCGTTACATCATTTTGGGTGATACACTATATCGCCGGAGTCTCGATGGTATCCTCTTACGATGTCTTAACGCGGAAGAAGCCGAAGCTACCTTACGAGACATACACGAAGGTGTCTGTGGCGCACATTCTACCAGTCCTAATCTTGCTAAGAAGATACTCAGAACAGGTTATTATTGGCCTACAATAAAGCAAGATGCCGCACAGTTTGCTAAGAAGTGTCTACAATGTCAGCAACATGGAGATCTGATTCACGCACCAGCTCATGAGTTACAACCTGTGACAACCCCATGGCCTTTTTCTCAATGGGGTCTCGACCTCGTAGGACAAATCCACCCTTCCTCCTCCAATGGCCACAAGTTTATCATTACCGCCACTGAGTATTTCACGAAGTGGGTGGAAGCCATTCCTATGACCTATATCACTGGTAAGCAAATAGCCAAGTTTATCCTAAACTACCTCATATGCCGGTATGGTATTCCCCAAGCCATTGTCACTGATAATGGGAGACCATTCAAGAACCAAGATGTCCGTGCCTTATGCATACAGTACAATATCCAACATCGCTTTTCAACTCCCTACTATCCGCAGAGTAACGGCCAAGCTGAGGCTTCCAATAAAACCATTCTCAAGATCCTAAAGAAAACGGTCAATGAAGCTGGTCGTGATTGGCACTTGCAACTCAATCCCGCCTTATGGGCCTACCGCACTAGTATCAGAACACCAACGGGTGCCACACCATATGCCTTGGTCTTTGGCTCTGAAGCCATCCTACCTATAGAGGTCGAGATCCCATCCCTCAGAGTATCCATGCAGGACCTGATCGGCGGAGATGAGTATCGCACTTCCAGATTAGCTGAGCTTGAACTACTAGATGAGAGGCGCCTTGCCGCACTTAATCATCTCCATGTCTATCAAAACCGCCTCCGGCGTAATTACAACAAAAAGATCAAAGAAAGACGGTTTCAAGTTGGTGATCTTGTACTTAAGGAGAATCAGAGAAATCAAGCAGATCGAGAGAAGAAGGGCAAGTTTGAGCCTAACTGGTTAGGTCCCTTCATTGTCACAGCAGCATATGGATCAGGAGCTTATACTTTAGCTACACCTAACGGCATTCCTCTAGATGAGCCACTTAACAGTGTCCATCTCAAGAAGTTCTATGCCTGATCCTCAGAGTATTCCCACAAAAAATCAAAAAAATCAAAAAATAAAATTTAAAAAAAAAAAAAAAATCAAAAATCAAAAAAATCAAAAAATACAAAAATACAAAAACATCCATCCTCTGGTGAAAACCTGGAAAATAGGCGCCTTGGATAAGTACCATAGTGAAAACCTGGCAAATAGGCGCTATGCGTAGAGTCAGCATCCATCGTCTATCGAGTCCTGTCCACTCCTTGTCCAGTTCGCAACCTGCGTCATCCATCCATCCATAATAAAACCATTGACTTTGTTTGCATTTCCATTTCCCTATCTAGTATAGCTTGGAAATTTGTCAATGTCCCTCGTCATCATCCCACGTCTTGATCTGTGTCTACAGTTAACACTGTCTTGTCCTAGGTCAAGTCTTTCTGTGTCTTCTTCGGCGGTCACCCCTACAGTTTCCTCTACCAGAATGGGGGCAACTCTTTCCTTAGCTTCGGTCTAGGATTGGTTCCTTGTTCGTGGTTCACAGCGCATACTTCAATCTTGTCTCATTTCCACAGGTAACACCCTTTAACGGACACTTCGCTCCTACGATAAGGCTGTTATCTTCTCAACACTTCTTCTACATCATCACCTCCCCCAGAACTACATATCATCTTTTCAATCTTAAGGTACCTTGATCCCAGGGACATGGGTATGTAGGCAGTCTGGAATACAAAGGACGTTTCCAGTACTCAGGTACATAAGATCACCTCTCCTCCGCTCTTCTTCCCACATCATCACACTACCCAGAACTACATATTATCATCTTTTCAATCTTAAGGTACCTTGATCCCATGGACATGGGTATGTAGGTAGTCTGGAATACGAAGGAAGTTTCCAGTACTCAGGTACATAAGATCTCCCCCTTTCACCTGGCCCCGTTCATCACTCCATCCAGAACTACATATTTATCACGTTCATTTTCCATCGTAAGTGTGCCTTGATCCCGTGGATACAGGGTATGTAGGCAGTCTAGAATATGCAGGATGTATCCAGTACTCAGGCACACACGATCCACCATTCTCCACCCATTTCAATCCCTTAGCACTGTCACCCTTCTAGTCTTCCGTTTGTCAAAATCCATTCGCCTCGACTTGACTAACTCAAGCAGCAAGCTAGCGCATCCTTTCAAAGCAAAAGTCCTTAACAAACTTGAAGCAAAGAGGCTTTCTTCCAGAGTCATCTACTGTCCTGCATATCGATTGCCAACATCAGCTAAGTACCGCTTAACCAAGCCCTAGATCAACAAGCTTGTCTCCTACGAAGTGCTCCATTGATGAGACCAACACACGCGTCTCCTGCAACATGTGGCATTTCCTGCAGCGAGACGTTGTCTTTTTGGGTAGATAGCCCCTTTAACGGACACAGAGTTCCTACGATAAGGCTGTTATCTTTCCTATCCAATCTATCCTGAGCAACCTCTTTGGAAAGAGATTATGTTGGCTGTATGTTTACTTTGTAAGTCAGTCAATTTGTGTTATGGTTTATCTTTTGTTCCTTTTTCCATTACCTATTCAAAGCTACCTTGATTTACCTATAATCTTGGTATGTTGCGATGCAGTACGGACTGGGGGCATAGTCATTGCTTTCTGTGTGCCGTGTTTGAGGAATGATCTTCAGTATCTTTTTTAGCATCATATCTATCTTGTGTGTGTTACGACCTAGCATCTTACATATTAATATTCTTCTTGCATTTACATGTATGGAAGTTTATTTTATGTTCAAGACTATGTCTTATTCACATGTTCCAACAAGGTTATATGCTGTCTACAGAGATCTAAGTTCAAACCGCTTGCTTGCAGGGTCGACGTCCACGCACTCGGATCTTACTGTACCTTGGTCTTTTTATACCTTGGTGGCAAACTATCCACGTGCTATATCAAACTAAGGATTGCTCTTTATATACAAATGTGAAGCCATTGCAACAAGCTCATTCATCCATTCCCACACCCTTTATATCGTTTTCATTGCAGTAACTGATCAACAGTCTGTGTCCTCCATCTCCTCCTGTTCTACGCTCTGGTGTATATCTGCAAAACCCACATGTCAGATATCACTAGTCATCACATCTATATCATCATACATCTCTATCATCATACATCTATAAGCGTCATATAAGCAACATATGTCATCACGTGAATCCATAATCATACATACATATCATCACATCCATGACATCAGATAATGCATACGCACAGGTATGAACAGCAGTGAATCGAACAGATCATCATATATATATCATGTAATGGTCATCATAATACAAAGTGTCTGTGTCTACATCAATAATACAAAATATGTATACATCTAGATATACATCCATATAGTACATCAAGGCTATCAAGAGCCCTCAAAATATACATCAGAATGCACGCAGGCATCTGTCCAAAATAATACACTATGATACAATATACATGAGTATGCCCTAGTGAGTAGAGCTACCCTCCTGCTGTGGCCCCTGACCTCCCCCTGTGCTCGGTGGAGGTCCCCCTGATGGTCCTCCTCCTCCCCCTAATGGTCCTCCTCCTCCCCCTGATGGTCCTCCTCCTCCCCCGGGCAGCAAAAGTGGCCCTCTGACCGAGGACGCTGACTGCCCTGTCCTCCGCAATCCTGATGCCCCCGATCTGCTCCTGTCTCTGTAGCTCGGTGCCTGCTGCGCTGCCGGCACCGCACCCACATACAGCCCCCTGTAGTACTCTGCCTCCCGGCCAGCTGATACCAGCTCACCCTGCACTCGGACGAGCTCACTATATAGTGTCCTCGGGTCTGCGCCCAGTGCACGGCGTGCCTCCTCTCTCTCCCACCTCACTCTAAAGAGTGTAGCCTCTGCTGTCAGCCGTAGCTGTACCTCTGCATCTCTCTCCCTCCTGGCCTGTGCTACTACCTCGGTGTCAGCTGCTGGTGCGGCCGGTGGCTGCATCTGTGCCTGTGCCTGTGCATGCACCTGGGCCTGTAACTGTCTGTAGGCCTGCACCTGTGCCTGTAACTGTGCCTGTACCTGTGCCAGGGCTATCTGTGCAGCTGTGGCTGCCTATGTCTGTGCCTGGGCTGTGGCCTCTGCCTGTCTGGCCTCTGCCTGAGCTGTATCCCTGTCTCTCCTCAGTCTCACCATCCGGAGCTCTAGTCGAGTCCTCCGGGCTATCTCCTCCTGCAGCAGTCGCTCGGCCCTCTGCAGATCAGTCTCTACGACTGGGCCCAATGCCTCTGCCATCTCAACATCCTCCTGCTGACCACCTGCCTGCTGTCCACCTGCCTGCTGTCTAGCTGCCCTGGCCTGCCGCCTCCTCCTGGCCTCTCCGCCAAGAACTAACACCTCTCCCGTTGCCCCTACTACACCTGGTGTAGTCAGTCTCATCGGCTTGTGAGTCTGCCAGTACTGATCATAGTCTGGCAGTGTCCCTGGGTCTGCTAGCCCTGTGTCCCAATCCCATCTCACGGGGATCAGTCCCCGCACCTCTGCTAATGCTGTCGCCACTGGGATCACTGGGTCCCAGTCTCCTGTCTCTCTCCGCGTCCTGGCATGTGTGGCCTCCCCCACTGGTAGCCCCTGTGGTAGGCCAAACTGTCTCAATACCTGCTCCGGAAGATATCTCTCTATCATATCTGTCTGTCTACTGAACAGATAGCGAGCCTGTCTGCAGTACATGAGCTGCTCGTGCTCATCCGGCCACTCCTCACATAGTAGCCACGGCCTCCAGATAAATATGTCCATCTCATCGATCTGTCACTGCCAGTAGCTGACAGATCCCATCCTCTTGTGTGTCATCACTCCATCATACAAGAACGCATATGGCTCCCCTCTGTCTCGGTGGCGCTGTGCCATGGGCCAGATAACTGGAATGTGCTCCCACGCCCACACCTGTAGTAAGGTCACCCCTGCTGAGAGGCTCCTGCCTCTCCTGTATACGCAATAATGCATGTCATGGTATAACTGTCCTAGCACACAGGGTCCCCACGCATACTGTCGGCCATGTGTAAACATCCCAGATAACACTGTCCCCCAACCAACTGATAAACCTCTCGATCTCCTGTCCGGGCACAGGAAGCCGCCGATCAATGATACCACTATCCAACAGATCCTGTCGCAGAGTCTCGGGACGTCTGCCCACCTAATCTCCCCATCGTCTATCCATAGGTCATCTGTGCAAAAGACCTCCTCCAAACCTGCCTGGCCTCGTGCCGGGTCAAAGTCAACAATCTCCCCATCAATCCGAATCCGCAGGATGTGATATACATCCTCCAGTGTCACTGTAGCCTCCCCTGTCAGGAAGTGAAATGACGAGGTCTCGCTGTGATACCTCTCCACAACTGCTGTCACTAGGGCGAGATTCACCCTAATGTGTGTGAGGTGTGCCACATGCCATAGCCCTGCATGCTCTAAGAACGCATCCTCCTCCCAGGTCAACTGAACAACCTTGTGCGCGATCGCGTGGTGTCGCTCCCGCGACATCAATGGTGGCAAAATCCTCTGCATCCATAAACATATCACTTGTCAGTTTCATAACCGAATCCCTCAAAACCTATCTACCCATTGGCTATGCTATACCCCACCCCTGCCATCCCTTTTCCCTCTTGTCGGCTAGGCTAGGCGTCTCTCCTCTAGGCCCCCCCATTTTACTAAACCCTAACTTTTTCTTCTATTTAGCCAGAAGCGCTTTGTTTCTGCAACAGCGCTGTTTCTCCCAGCCAAACGCGCTTCACTACTTATCCAACTGCGCTTTGATTTTCCCCCCATGTGCGCCTTATTTTTCAAGCGCGCTAAAGCATTATGCCAACTGCGCCACTCTGTTTCACCAGAAGCGACGCGCTTTCTCCACCTACCCGCCACCCGCGCTAACCTACCTTACCAGTCGCGCTGCACTGCCATACTAAAAGCGCTGCGGGATTTCCCACATGCACTGCGACGCTGACAACCCTAACCAACCGCGACTTGTTTTCACTAGTCGCGCTGCGCCCGCCTACCAGACGCGCTGCGGCGCGCCAAAAGCGCGCCTAACGACTAACACCCGTGCTGCCCAATCCTATAGCGCTTTTGGCTCAAATGCTCCCCTCCCTAAACCTAGCCCTAATCTACCCCTAATCGACAAATTACAAGGGGGTTTTCAATCACTTACCGCTGCCGGAGCTCCTGCTGGCCTCCCGTAGGTCCGCACTAGCTCCGCCCGATGTCTATGCACGGGAATCGGCATCTCTCTCCGCTAGCTGCTCAACTCTCTCTCCTCTAAGCTTAGAAGCTCTTCTCTAAATTTAGACTTTCAATGGGTGCAAATGAGGATTGTGGTCCCCATGGGACCTATTTATAGTGTCCCCACCCTTCCGTTTTTCTTCCCCCCCCTGTTTCTGCCGTTTCTTCCTCCTGGTCGTGCACCTTTCTAGTCGAGCGTCAACACCTTTCCTCTGTCGCCTCCCTGTCTTCCCGCTCGAGGGGGCATACGCTGGGGCAACTCGATACATTGGGGCATCAAAAAATTGTATTACATCTTCAACAATTATTTTCTTTGAAGCAACGCTACATGCTGCATTGCATCAAAGAGGGGCAAAATGTAGACACCCTAAAATGACCGTGTCGTCAAAGCACTCGCATTTCGTTATCTGTCTCATCACCTGCATTTCAACGTTAATTAAATAATCTAATTATTTAATTAATTTTCATCAAATTCTTCTAAATCTCCTAAATTCAACATTAATTAAATAAATCCTCTTTATTTAATTAATTAAATTAAATTCCTCTATTATTCTTCCACAATTAAATAATTTTTAATTATTTAATTAAATCATTGTCACCTTCCAAAAATTAAATCCACATTAATTAAATATATCCAATTATTTAATTAATTCAACAAATTCCCTCTTATCTAAAATTAAATAATTCTTAATTATTTAATTAAATCAAATTTGTTCTTCCAAAATCATGCACAACAATTAAATAAATTTATTTATTTAATTTGCTTTCAAATCTTCTAAATTAAATAATTCCAATTATTTAATTATTTCTTCCAAAATATCTTCTCTAAATTTAAATAAATCAATTATTTATTTAAATTATTTTTTTTCTAATTTGAGTTATCTCTAAAATAACTCAAGCTTTCTTGCTCATCAATTAAATATTTCTATATTTAATAAAACAAAATATCTTCTATTCTCATGCAAATCTCTTCTTCTTGTTTTAAATCACTTAACTGATTGCTTTATTCTTTTAATTGATTTATCTCTTCAGTTAACTCATTCTTCTATTCTTGATAACTCCTCTCATGCAAAAGAAAGCAAGACACATGTCTTCTTCTCATTCGTTGCACATTCCTCAACTTATCTCCTCCATTGATTCTTCTGAATTATCTGGACCGTTGATCGATTTTCCTTGAAATCTATATAAACCCCCCTCATCTCCTTCATTTAGTCTCTCTCTTCGATCGTATTCTCAGGCATACTTAACAGAGCTTTGAGCATACACAACGCGTCGATTGAGCAACCTTACGATCATTTGACATTGATCTCTTGAGCACTACACTTGCTTGTTGCAGCTATGGCTTTGTAATTTCATTGAGCAATTCTACATTCAATCCAAAGGAAACAACACAGATTTCGGTAAAAGTCTTTATTGCATTGATTATTCGTCATAGCTTTTATTTAAATTCGTTTTCTTTATGTTATTGGGTTCTTTGGTTTTATTTAGTTTAGATAGATCAATTTTTCCATATACACACCTCCTGCAGACAAACCTTCGACCCTTCACCTGTCAGCAGCATCATCATATCTGACTATCGGCAGCATCATGATATTCGGCAAGCGCAAACATCCTCCTGACGTTCACTGTTCACCTTACCGCCAAACTCTATCTTCAGCATCATGATGTTCAACATCATGTTCATCAGCAGGATATAAAATATCCTGTTCCTCCCATATATCCTGATGACGACACTTCACGCACCTTTCCTTCGATGCTTACGTCACCCCGATATCCTGATGACGATTATCCTGATGACGATGACGTCACATGCAGTTCCTTCAATATCCTGCTATCGGCCAAACTTAACATTATCGGCCCGCGATGGTTTTATCAACCTGATCTTCTACCTCATGCCGATACGCTCCTCCTCGGCAACACCTGATGATGATCACCCCGAAACACATTCACCTTATGCAAATGATTGCATCATGCTCACCTCCATCTACTCGGATGACGCTTGAAGTAACTGTAGGATATACACAGAAATATCCTGATGATGCCGTTGCGATGGATTTTCCCAACCTTAGCGAATTTCGATCCGCCGAACCTCCTGAGGTGACACGATCTACCTTCAGGGCAACTTTCCAGACTCTAAAAACCAACACGACCTAGCACATACCCATGCTAGGGTTCTCAACACCTTTCGACTGCGATCCTGCAAACATGCACATGAACAAACAGAAAATGCAAACTAAATCCTAAACTACTGTACATAGCCATTCCACCGATTCGACGAATCAACCGGTGGAATGGATCAGTGAATCCATGTAACCACCAAAACAGCCACACGATTAAACAATGGAATTCAACAGAGAATTGACAAAAATAGGATCTCTTTATTGATAAAAGATGCAAGTACAATATTCAGTCTCTCTCTGCAATCTAACTCCTCTGCTCAATGCAATCTAGCTTCTCAACATCTATGTCTAAAACCAACCGATCCTAATACATAAATAGGATCTGCTTGCGAGTACTACCACTCGATTCCCAGCGGCTGGGAGCTTCCAAGCGGCTGGGAGGATCCAACCGAACATACAGCATAACAGCTGTCCTAACAACCTAGCTAAAAATAGTAAAGTATGGTCAACATGACCTTATTACATGCATTGGTCTTATAAGACCTTCTTGGAAACATTAACAAGACCTATAACTAACTAACTGCCTCATGGAGGCCAGCTGTCAGGTAGGTGCTCCTGCACCAAACAGTCTTTCGATCACATAATTGAATCGTATTACGTAAGGCCTATCAATATCTTTATTTTCTAACTAGGCAACATGCTTTTCCATTCGTTGCTGAGATTCTGAGATGCATAATTGCTGAGATTCTTTGATGAAGAAATCTAAGACAAAGCACAGTAAATGCTTCTTCCCCTCCGATTTTCTTCCTCAACAATTCCCCCCTTCCTCCTTTTAATATTATTCTTACTATAATAGAGGCTTGTTTTCTTTCCCATTATTTTCTTTGTTTCTATTTTCTTTATATTCCTTCCTTTTTATTTTATTTCTCAGTTTATGTCTGTCTTTTTCTATCATTTATCTCTATAGTTATCAAAAGAGAATGAATATTCTAATTTAGTTTTCTTTTTCTATTGTTTTGCTTTATTTCTAATATTATTTGTTTTATTCTATTCATACAACTTGTCATTATCTCAAGGAATGATTTTCTTTTCTTCACAATAAAAATAAATATATATATGTCAAATAAATTTATTTTATTTTCAATAAAAACATAACTAAGATATTTTCTATCACACGATAATCAATTTTTCGACAAAGAAATTATTCACAAACAGTAAAATGCAAATGTAATGCAATTACGATGCAACTAGGCAATTCAGTCTAATCTACAAAATTAATTATGAGATTATTTCACACACTCAAATACATATATAAATGTAATTTAATCTACGTGAAACTATGTGGTGTGTGTAGATTCCTTTCACCATAGTCATCGTCAATTGGCTAGACACCCCCTCCTCGATGACACTCTCTCTCCGAGAGTGTATTCCTATCACACACGAGTCAAACTTAGTCAACAATCCTTAAAATGATAAAATTTAAAATTAAAATTAATTATTGAAATTAGGGGTTGTGACATCACCCATAAGTTAATTGAAATGGGACTATAGAAGGAGGAAAAAGAAAAAAAAGAAAGAGGAATACGGAAATTAGAAGACACACCAGAGTGAAGGTTTGGGTCTTGGCTGGCATTTAAACATTGGGAGAAGGGGCACATGTGTGTCCAACTTGGGGTACAATGTACACCTGAGAGTATCCTAGCCAAGGCTGAGTTTAAGTCGTGATGGCAAGTTTGGTTCGGTGCAAGAACCTATTCCTCCGGTGGTGTCTATGTTGAGAAAAATCGGGACCTATAACCCTACCTCTATGTGTGAGATAGCAACCAAAACCTATTAAGATATGTATTATTCCAAGGTAATATTATTTATTCATATTATTTATGTGATTAAATATTGTGGCTTCTCTGCTTTATTAATGTTCCAACTACTTACATGTTTTTTATTCCTTAAATAAATTGCAACATACTTTTATTTCAATTGCTAGAAATAATTAGGTTACATTTATTTCATTTTTATTGTTGAGAAAAATTTAGATTATATGAAAGATAATTGGTTGAATAAAGTCATGCTCTACCCCTTTGTGTGAACTTTGGTTAGTTACTTTCTCTTCGAGAGCTTTTGGAAAATGTTTGTAAAAATTTGTTGTCTTTTGAAAAACCCTATAGGCTTCTTAGGCATAAAAATTCATTAGGATTATCATTGTGGGAGCATTGGCAAATTCTCATGATAATAGTTGTTAATGGCACTTGGTATATATCGAAGTAGTGATCTTAATACAATGTTTGTGAAAAGTTTGACTCTCTCCTATAATAGGAGGCTTATTGTAATTCCCAAAACTAATAAGAACAAAATGCACAAAAGCGACCATTTTTTTTTACAAACACTATTCAATGGAAGTGCACAACATATGCACTTATTTTATCACCATGTGTGATGACACATAAAACCAATGTGTGGAGAGGTTTCCTAAAAGGTGTATGGCATCGACTCATGTGATGCCTAAGAGGAGTTACCTCTACAAGTGAACCCTCCTCAAGTTTTTATCTAAGTGGGGAAATAAGGCTACACCTCTCAACACTAAAGCCTAGATCCTAAACATATTTTAGTTGCAGAACTTAAAGAAGTCATTAAAATTTAATACTAGTTATCTAGTTTAGATGTTCATTATCAACTATCATAATTTCATCTTAATATTTTCATAGATTCAATGGCTATCTCATGCATTGGATTACATTATCATTTCCTATTGAATAAGATATACTACTTAACAATGTGCGCCATCTACACCATTACACCATTACTTTTAATTTAGTGGGAAGCAAGATGGTAATACTAATATCGATAAAAGCATTATCAGTCATCATGCATTTCTAAGTTAGATTTGTCAATGAGGAAGTTCAATACTTGTTCCTTACAAGGTTAGGATAATTTTTTCCTTTTACATTTATTCACTAGAATGAGAGGGAGAGGGATGCATTTGTGAAGGATTTTCTCTTATGTCCAAGGTAATTTTTTTGGATTACTCAATTGATTTATGCTTATTAATTGACTTTTTTTTTTCTACACCTCTATTGTATTTTGAAACTAATATGATAAAAATGTTAACTCAAGATTTCAATGTTTCTTATTAAGATAAGAAACAAACAAGGGTGTTGTTCCCTTTACAAAACAACCCCCAGGGCAATGCAAAATAGGCCACAAACTGGCTAGCAACAGGGCACAAATAACATACTAATAGTCCATTAACATTAAAGAGTTCACAATAGTCTTAATGATAAATCCTTAAGAGTTCATACAACACACAACAATAGAAATTGTACACAGAAAGTAGAATGTTCTTTTATTAATTTGGAAAAATCCTTACATTACAGAAGCTCAAATAAACTCAAAGTATCAATCCTCTACATGGTGTAACACATTAAATCTACCTATCACCAGGGTCTGGAATCATTTGCCTTCTGTAACCCAAATCAACTAGGGTTTCTACTTTTCCACCTATTCTTGACTCTACACTTTCCCCCTTATCTCTACTTCTGCCCAAGGTTCTGAAAAATAGTCATAAATAGCCCTTTTTGGCAGCCTACAACTAAATTTTGAAATTTATGACTCCCTCCAAAAGTAGGTCAACTTCCGGGAATCATAACTTTTGATTCGAGTGTTCAATTGACGAACAGTTTGAAGCATTGGAAAGGTCACGAAGTGAACTATCATGTTGGAAATCCATAAATGGATTTATGTCAACTTTTCAAGAGATTATGAGATGTTTTAGTGCCTCATATCTGGTTTCAAAAAAAATTCAAGGGTTTTTCAAAAAATAGAAGCTTTAATATTTTTCAACTCACAAATGATCTTTGCCTGATTTCTTTGCCAAAGGTCTTATATTTCATTTACAAAGCTTCTTGTAAATTTTTGCTTCTATCAGTACCCAAATGCAAACTTTCCAAAAATAGCAATTAAACTTTCCAAAACTAGTAGTTTGCTATTTTTAGCAGTTTGGAAAAACTAAAAGTCCTACATCATTATTCAAGTGATTATGGAACCAAAAAACTAATTATGGAAAGAAATGAAAAAAAAACTTCAATGATTTTGAATCAACATCTTTTTGGGTGATGTAAGATTGCCCTTACACCACTGGATGCTCCTACATCACTTAATGAAAAACCACAACAAAAACACAAAACACTGAATATAACATAAACAAGGAGAACAATTGTTCAATAATCTCTAAGAAACTTATACATTTCTTCATAATTGATCATATTATCCATGCCTACACCATGCTTCTTGAGCTTTAGGCCCTGCAAAATAGAAAGTGTAGTGGAAGATTTGTGCATAATTTTTGTGTTGAATCTAGTCATCACTTTCATATTCTCTTCCAACTTAGCAACTTTTCCTTTGACAAAAGTAATTTTAGTGGAAAATTGATCATAAAATAAATATCCTTTTTGAATAGACTTAGGCTATGGAAGAGGATCAATAGCTTCAGTATCAGAGTTGGGGGTATTCATTTCAACAAATAGATTATTAACTTTTCCTCCTTGGTTACTAGATTCAGTATTTGATTCAATGTTGTTTAGTTTAGAAAATAGACTATTACCTTCCCCTCCCTAGTTAGAGACCTCGGGAGGGGAAGCCTTATCCTTATCTTCTACCTGTTGCAGTCACTAGACACATCAATGTCCTTGAGATTAGAGGTTTGAAGCCTAGAAAGATACTATTAGACCTCCTAATTCTTGGCACCTTCTTCCTATATTCACCAGCATTCACCATCACCACCTTATCATCCATCACAACCTTATTCTCAACTACCATAGCCTCCTTGACCAAAATAGCCTCCTTCTCATCTCTTAATCTTAGGAATGAACAAACTAACCCCGACAAACATGATTTCACCTTCCTCATACAGACCTTTAGATTTGTTTCCCTTATTGCTTAAGGCATCTACCAATTTCCTCTTACCAAGCAACTTAACAATCCCATGCTTCTCAGAGGAGCTAAACTTGAGGGAGTAGTAGCCAAAAGTAGCCTCCTTCTAGGATTTAGTTTTAGAACTAGGGGACATAGGGGTGGATTTATTTTTGACAAAGGGTTTAGGCTTCGACATAGAGCTTTTTGGATTAGATAATTTTCTCAGTAATCTCAAAGGGTTTCTCCAGAGTCTCCTCCTGAAGTGATACCGACTTCTTCAATTTACCTTTGGATAGAGAAGAGGGGGACATAGCCTCAGTAGGGGGAACAACATTCCTAACCTAATTATCAAGCATGGAATTCTCAATAAGGTAAACTTTGATGTGTTTTAGCAGACATAGGGCTAAATGAAAATGATATAAGTGAAGAATCAAACCCTGGTGAAGCAAGATGGAGGGCTTATCTAGGTTCTTAGTATGCACCTCTTTAGCTTCCTTCATAGAAGACTCAAGGGAGGAAAGAAAATAAAAAGGAAAGCTTAACAAGATTTTGTGCCTCAAGTTATTTAAAAGAGCAAAATGGTATTGTTAATAACACCTTAAACAACCCTCCAAAGTGAATTACTTCATGAGAATGAAGCATACATTGTGCCAAGGTTCGGGTAGTTTTCTTGCTCAAACCCATCTTGTAGCTTAATCGGTTCCTTAGCTTCCTTAATGAATTCCATACTTTCTATGTCAGACACCTTTCTTTACCTCCTCAACTTCTTCCCTTTATAGGTCATCCCCATAGCTTGATCAATCTGGGATAGAAACTTAATAGTTCTATTATAGAAATAAAATAAATAGAAGAGAACAAGAAATTATAAGTTGATGACAGTAAGGTTTAACTTGTTGTGCCAGGATCTAATGTTTGTTGTGACAAGAACTACAGACAGACTATGACAGGAAAAACACAGTTGTTGTGACATGAAAATACATAGAAATAGGAATATGGTATAGAAAAAAATGGCTAGATTCATTAAGTTTCTAAGGCTTTTTTTTCTTAGTCGCTGCAAAAGAATGGAGTCTCTCTCTCTCTCTGTCGCTGGAGAAAAAATAAAATCCTCTATTGTTGGCTAGAATACATTAAGATCTTCCTTCTCTTTAATGAAAAAATCCCCTCTCCATAAAATTCGCATTTGATTTAAGTTTGGGTTTTTGTTTTAAACTGTCAATTTCCTCCCAATTTGCATGATGCTTTAGCCTTTAAAAATAATGGATATTGCTAAAAATAAATTAATAAAATTATTTCTTACTATTGTTCCCCTCTTGAATGTGAAAGATTTAATATTTTTATATTTCTAAATATAATTTCCATTAATATAATATAGTTTTGTTTTTTTATAATTATTATTTATTTATTTTTAAAGAATAATAAGGCATATTCATATAAAAATAATAAGAATATTTATATATTAATTATTTAAATAATAGAAACACTTCAATTATATACTTTATATGCAAAAGCACTTTGTTTTTATTGTTTTCAAATGATAATATTATATATACAAGGATTTAAATAATTTATTCAATAATTTAAAGCAAATAGCTTATGTAATTATAATATATCTAAGACAAATAATTAAAATACAAACATGGTTAACTATGTTTTCCAAATAAACATATCATGGAAACGAAAAATGCATATTTAATTTATTAAGCATCAATCATGTCCATTCACCATATAAAATGCACAAACAAAACTAATAATCACACGACGATGCAAAGTAAAATCATTTATTATTGCAATATGATATGAAACTACAAGAGTGTGTGCATGCATTATGTTTATCCATCCCAATAATTCTTGCTGGGTAGCTAGAACATCTCTACCTCAACCATGTTAGATCATCTTCAACATTTCTTCTGCACTCAGTCACACTTCAATTTTCATTAATAGGTTAGTTTCTTCAAAAATCATAGAAGAAAAACAACATGTACATCAATAATCATACCAATAATATTCAATTATTAAATCAAATTTCAGAATTATGTATTTATAACTTTCACGATAGTTACTTTCACACACATGGAATCACTCAGAGTAAATCAGTCATAGTAAAACTTTCCTATTAAATAAAGTCAAAAAACAAGATGTGACAATCTCTTGCACCATGGAGCTACGATTTACTTCTTGCACATATTGTCAAGAATATTTATTACGGAATTTATAATGCACAAGCATATAACACATCTTGCATGTTTGAGTGTTGTCATTAATCATGTATTTAGTTGTTAATCCTTACATGGTTTGACCCAAGGGAAGTAATTATACCTACAATGTGAAAGCCATCAAACACTAGAACCAATTATTATGACGTGAGAAAAGATTGAGAACATCAAGGCGGGCTAAAAGAAACATTTTAAAAGTTTGTAGAGATTAGATTAGTGGGCCTATATCAAATCCATACTCTCACGGGATCCAATCCATAATCACAAAAGTGCCCAGAGTGACAGATAGAGCATACACTAACTCCAAATCATTTGTTTGATCTTCAATGACAGTTTTCCATGATTGGTAAGTCACATTATGTCATCTGTTATACTTCTATAGATAAATATATTTATTGATTTATTAAATTTTTGAAACATTTATTCATTTAGATTTATGTCATGACCTCCCTAAAGGCATCATATTATCAAGATGATAACTATGAAAATGGTAGTTCAGTCGATGAATGTTAAAACCTAAATTATGGAATGTGGCAATTATTTATTTCATAATCATACAAATACCTTTATCATGTTGGATTTTGGATGGACACTACTGATGGATGTTGGCTTTCATCTTACATGATACCAAACTCATAATCACACTTGGTTGTGTGGCATTGCACATATGGGGGATTCACAACAATTCACCTTTGTATTTTTTATAAAGCCCTAAATATTCAAATGATTGTCATAGCACAAGACTTGTGTATTGTAAGTTTATGGAGTTGTCCTTTTTGGTAACTTGGTCTTGAGAAAAATGTGTTTTGGAAACCTTTGTGAGGCCAAAGTGTGATTTTTGTTGTCCTTGTTAGTTAATATGGGCCAAGGTAATTTCTAGATTAAAATTTAGTCTAAGGCTAAATGGATTAGACTAGAACCAAATCTTAGGCTTAATTCCTTATGGAAAAACTATTAAATTTTGAAATCTCAACCTTACTCCTAAGGATTTGGAATGAATCTAGCTTGGCAACCTATAATAGTATTTTAAATGTCATTTATTCCCATAGAGGGGGAAAACAAAGGGGAATAAGATGTAAAGGCCTAGGGTAAAAATAGGCATGCATGTGTGTGTAAAATCAACGGGGGATTAAAACTCCCTTTTTCTAAAATTTCCTTTACAAGGAATTTGGTGAAACAATCAAGAAGGGACTGGGGATTTAGCTTGGATTTGTATTGTTCAATCTTAAAGGGGACAATCAAATTATTTTCTTATTAAGGTAAGATTCTATATCTGCCAAATATCCTCTAGTAGCTTTCCTTGTTTTAGAAATGTAAGTTATATCTGGGGTATGATATATATTGGTTTTGGAAGAACCTTATGGCATGTTCTTGAAAAAATTTAATTGGATCTTTTATTTTTACATATGGGGCTTCCTTGAAATGCCCAGTACCCTACTATCCTATTAGTGTTATAGTTTTTAAACCATGTTTATACCTCATAGAGATTGATCTTTACACTTTTGGTTTGAGAAAGTTTTAGTATTATTAGTTGTAAGGTTTGAACCACTATTGAAATGTTACGAGACTTTTTCCCCATGAAAAAATAAATAAATAAATAAATAATGTAAAATTTAAATAAACATTATTATTATTATTGTTTTGAATGGGTGTGACTATTGTAACCGCCCTTGGAATATTATATAAGCTCGTAATTTAATTGAAATGGGAATATAGGAGGAAAAAGCAAAAAAAGAAAGAGAAATACAGAAATTAGAAGACACACCAGAGTAAAGGTTTGGTTATTGGCTGGCATTTAAACATTGGGAGAAAGAGCACATAGCGTGTGTCCAACTCAGGGTATAGCGTACACCCAATAGTGTCCTGGCCAGTGCTGAGTTTATGCCGTGAAGGCAAGTTTGGTTATGTACAAGAACCTATTCCTCCGGGGGTGTTTGTGCCGAGAAAAGTTGGGACCTGTAACCCTACCTCTATGTCCGGGATAGCAAATCTCCAGAAACTATTAAGATATGTATTATTCCAAGGCAATATAATTTATTCATATTATTTATGTGATTAAATATTATGGCTTCTCTTCTTTATTAATGTTCCAACTATTTACATGTTTTTTATTCCCTAAATAAATTACAACATACTTTTATTTCAATTGCTGGAAATAATTAGGTTACATTTATTTCATTTTTATTGTTGGGAAAAAGTTAGATTACATTTGGTATCAGAGCCTTGTCGATCCCTTTAATTGGGCTACGTTTATTTGTATAAAATAGATATATTAATTTTTTCAAATAGTTTAAATTTAGTTGCATTTATTCATAAAAGTTACATTTAATTTTTTTGAGAAAGGGAAATTATATGTGAGTAATTCGTTTGGCTAAAATTTTATAAGTTCATTAGGTTGGTACTTCTTTAGATGAGAGAATTATCCTATGTCAACTATTTTCATCCACTCATATACCAATATATAGTGGGATTGTTGAATAAGGATTTAATAAAACTGTAGGTGTGTAGTTTGATTCATTTATAGTAGCTATTAATGATAGTGTATTAATGGCATAGTCAAAAGGAAATAATGACCTTATCTATAGTCATGTATACTTCTAAGGTGCAAAAGTATTTTAGAAGATATATTTTTGGAGCATTAAATAATAATTACTATATGGTAAAGGGGTACATTCAAAATGTATTGGGGTGAACCATAATAAAAGGTTGGAAAAAAATATTTCTTTCCGATTTTATTTCTTGACCACTTGTGAAGGGTGTTTAGAATCATAACTTTGATAATTCACTCATGTAGATATAGTATTGGATTAATCATGAAGTTTTGGAAAGATTTATTATACATCATTAGACCTCCATTAAGAGATGCAACTTTAGTTGTATTAAGTTTAAGTCTTGTTAAAACTATTTCAGTTTGGCTCGTGCTCTCTTATACACGAAAGTTCTCTTGGAAACATAGAGTTAATAAGTTAGTCTTTCTAATAGATAAAATTGTAAATCCCATCCAAATTTCATTTAGTTTTTATGTCTATTTCTTAGGAAGTGGTGTTTCTATACTTGTTGATAGCGAAAGACAAAAAACTTGATAACTAGATTGATTTAACATAAGTTACATTGTGGGCTCGTAACCCACAGGTCCTACGATCATTTCCACATCTTAAACTTTGGGAAATATCATGTGAAGTGGAATGAAATAATGTTTTTTTATAGAATATGAAATGATACGTATTATATTAGCATTTGCCATGGCGACATGTCAATTTTTACAAGGGAAGAGACGTCTCATTTTTCTTTTGGATATGAAAGTTCAACGAGAGTTATATAAACCTATTATTTGTTTATATTAGTAGATAGTAATATCTTGTCTTACTATAAAAGTGCCTAATCGATATTAATATTATGGCTCGAAATCAGTGAAAAAAAGTAGGCTTTCCTCAACAAAGCAACATTTTGAACAAGTCTGAAATCGCAACAAGGGCTCTGAACCCTTGCTATTCTCTACAAAGGGATTTGAAGGTTATTCATGGGGGCTGGGCTCCCCCTCCACAACAACGTGAGGAATCTAGTTGGCAAACTATGAAAAGCAAGAAATCACAGAAGGCGGAGAGGGTTGCGGCTACATTTAGAGAGGAACATAACCTGGCTAAGGTTTCAGGGATTTGGGCCATCCTAATCACCTCCACAACCCCTGTATTTGCTTCTGGAGAAAAATACATTGCATTAGGCCAGGAAAGAATCTCTAAGGCCCAACAACCCCCTTCTGCCTCCTACCCATCCCATCCATGACAAAGAAATGCGGAGGGTTTCTCAAAACTGGCCCCCAGGAATAATCACTTGCAGAAGAACCCAAATACAAATTTGAAAGTGGGTAGAAGGGATCCACACCAAGGGCTACTCCCTAAAAACCCTAGACTTAGGAATATGGTCTCTAATAATTCTGGGATGGGCAACAACTAGGAGGCATTTCACGATCAAGGGAACCATAAGCCTCCTCCGACAGCTCTGCAGAAGAACTCAACACAATATCCAAAACTTGCAACCATGGAGGAGAAGGTGACAATAAATATTTGCAATACTTATATAGACAGATTAGGGGGCCATTGTAGAACTCATGGTTTCTTTATCCACTGGTGTGGATTTGGGTTACCTATGAGTGAAATTGTTAAATAGATCCAAGCTCTCTATAAGGATCAGGTAAGTACTACTGTCTTATTTGAAGGATTTATATTTATTGATTGCAAAAATTTAGACTTAAAAAAGGAAATCTTGATTAGCAGAAACTTATATTACAAAGGGCACAATTTTGAATATTTGGACTGGCTCCTAAATTTTGACCCTAGCAAACTTAAACTCAAAATCACTAGATGGGTTAAATTGCCTAATCTCCTGGTAGAGCTTATTCACAGTGAAATATTGAGGGAGATAGGTAATCATCTGGGTGAATTGGTAGGAATTGAGAAGGAATTCATATCTCACTCTGATGTTACTTTATTATTAAAGATGGATATAAGTATGCAAAACCTAAAACCTTTTGATCTCAAAACCAATTCTGCTACTTATTACATCAAGCCTGTATTTTACCAAGGCCCTATTCACAACAACATTATCAACAAAGTCTCAAAAACATCTATTAAGAAAAATGCAAAACCACAATCTATGGGTGTCAATATTAAATTCAATGGCAATAAAGGAGGATTTATCATTGAATATCAGAGGAATGGCCCCCCACCCTCACAGGAGCATCTTAATGGTAGCAGGGATTTGTCTGGACCTAATCAGCCCCCAAGTATGGTACCATCTCTGCCCAAGATTTGCCCAAACTATATCCCAAGCAACAAGGAGAACACCAAGAGCCATAGCAATGATCTTATTTCACAAAATATAGAAGAGAATCCTACACAAGTAGGATTGGGTAAAAATCTCTCTTTAGTGGATAAAATCTATGAGCAGAACTGTGAGTCTCCTAAAGATAAGGGAAGGATGGAATTAGAGGAATGGGAATTGCCAAAAGAATATATCAATCATGTTAACCCCACAGCAGAGGAAAAGAGTGCAGAACTAGCGGTATTGGAGACCCCTGATTGGGTTCCAAACACATATGAGCCAGAGGATAATCATATAGACAGTAAGGATCATAAGAATGTCACAGATAAAATTAACCACATGGATTTAGAAGAAATCTGTAATGAAATCCTCGGTAAGGTGATTGAGGAAGTGGTAATAGAGGAAGCTAACAAAGAAAAGGAAAAGCTCATTACCAAGATCTTGGAACTTGAAGATCAGAAGAGAAGGCAAGATAATACTGAAGAGGACTTAGTGGAATTGGGAAGCAGAGAGATGGAGGAAGTAGAGCTTTAACTGGTTAACCAATTTTAGTAAGGAAACCCCAGACTGTGCCAAAAGTAATAAAAAAAAAGGAAGGAAATCACAATCTGAACTAAGAGAGAAAGATGGTGTGGCAATAGATAAAACTAAGATCACTACAATGTTTAATGCTAGGAAGGGGAAGTGCCTTCCCTCCATGCCATGAGAATCAACACTTGGAATGTTAGGGGACTTAATGCCCCTAAAAAATAGTAGATTTTAAAACACTGTATCACTAATACCAAACCTGAAATACTAATGATCCAAGAAACTAAACTCAATAAAGAAGAGGCTGAAACTTTAAAAAAGAAATTAGGCATCTGGGAGCTAGTTGGAGTTCCAGCTGAAGGAGCCTTTGGGGGCCTCGGGGTAATATGGGACCCAGGGATGTTTCATTCTCAGTAATAGGTAGTAAGAAGAATTGGATGAGTGGTTATGTCAAAAGCATTAGAAGCAATCTTCACTTCATACTATTTAACATATATGGACCTACCCAGAACCAGGACAAGAGATCAGTATGGAGAGAGATAGAACAGTTTATGGAAACTTTACAAGATCAAATCTGCACATTGGGTGGAGATTTCAATGCCATCCTAGACCCTAAGGAAAAATGGGGTGACTTAGAAAGGTTATCTACAACAGCATATGACTAAGGAATGGGTTCACAAAAACAATCTAATGGAAATTAAGACTGCACAAGAGGGATTTACATGGAACAATAGAAGAATGGGTTTTAGTAACATTGTAGAAAAACTTGACAGATTCTTATTTAGAGGCAATTGGGCTCAACTCCCTTATAATCTTACGGCATAGATCTTACCATACTCGGGCTCTGACCATTATCCTGTCTAGCTGTGTATCTCAGAAGACTACCAACCCAAATGGTGCCCCTGTAAATTTGATCAAATGTGGCTCAAAGATAATAACCTTTTAGTATTAATTGAATAGTGGTGGAAAGAAACTAAGTGTAATGCCCCTCATCTCGTCGTCCATCAGACTGGTGTTTGCTTAGACTTTATGATAGTGTCCTAGACCGTAGATGATGGATCTCTTGTTATCTTGTTACTTTATTATGGACCTAATTGTTATGATAACAGATGTTGATGTTAGAATAGGTTATTTTATGCTTTAGAATTTGATAAATAAACTAGATGTTACAGATGTTTGATGTTAATTGCGATATTGGATTGTAAGAGGATTGAATGTTTTATGTTGTTGATTAATATTAGATACCTTGTTCAACATAGTTAATCATTTATTCATAAACGTGAATGGAACAGTGTTGTATTACTCGCTCTCGAGTACCCTACACCACTGCGATTTCCATTCACTATAGGACTGCATGTGGTTATATATATTTTGTTATGCTTAACCGTGCGTTGTTGCAGGAATGCAGGTACTAGGCATCGACTCCACCTAATTACAGGTCTGAGCGTGCCTTCACCAATGGATTAGTTGTTTGGAGTTAACGTGAGGTCCCATGTCAGTGTGGTCTGGTTGTCAGTTTATCCTTTTGGTCGTTGTCTGTCATTCGATCATGACTTGCAGACAGGTAATATTGCACCTTGGAGTCTAACTAGGTTAGAAAGTGTCTAAGTGTGTAAGGTGTCGTTGTGCATTAAATAGAATCATATTACAGAAAGTATAATGTTGATAATTAAATGTATTGATAAAAGATAATATTGAGTCGATAATTGTTGATTATTGTTGTAAATAAATTATTATTTTATTAGAAGTATAGTTGTTAAATAAAGATTGTAAGAGATTTTGTATTATTTAATATAATATTATTTACAATAAATATTTAAATAAATAAAATAGTTGTAAGTTATGTTGTAATTAGTGATTTACAACTAAATTAATAAAATAAATTAATATATAGTTGTACAATTATGGATTGTTGTAATGTTAAAACTTTATTAAATAAAATATGCTTGGTCAGCTATAAAATAATTAAATGTTGTCAGAATTGTGTGTTAATATTTAAAAAAGGAATAACCTCTTGGGATTATTAAATTAAATAAAAGTCTATCTCGAGGAGGGAGATGCACGGGATCACGTGCCGAGTTCCTTGGTAGATGAGAGAGACTGTGTTATAAAAGAAAAGCTTGTAGAGGCAAAGAGGATAGCATTGCAGGTAGAAGCAGAAAGAAGAAGACTGGAGAGGAGCTTGGTCTGCAGTAGTGGGAACAGCTTCCTCGATTTGACGCCGCAGCCAGGTTCCTTTAAATGCATAGTTCCTTTACTCTGAATTTTGAATCTATGGGTGTTGATCGTTTCCTTGTTTCTAAATGGATTGTTTTGGTTGAATTTCTGCTTCAAGAGATATTTTAGTTTGCAATTAAGTTGTTTTCTGCATCCCTCTGATGTTTAATCTGAGGTATATATCTTAACATTTCCATTAAACAGGTTTTCACTAGTTTTTACTACTGGTTGCGGTAATGTTGTAGACCTAGTGCTCTTTTAGACTAGAAGGAATTGATTCCTCTAATTTTTCATACTCTCGGATCATGTTGAAGGAGTCGTGTTTGTTATGCTATGAGATCTAGAATTTTAATCAGAAATTACCACTGTTTTCATCAGCTGAAAGATGACCATAACTCTGCATTTTCTGTGAAATCTTGTCTAATCAAGCATCATTTACTTTAAGAACCTGACAGAATCCTGCTATTCTTCATGCTACGATGTTGGTATTTACCTGTTCCACATCTCCTCCGACGCAGACTGAAAGGGGCGTTGGCAAAGATTGTGATCTGGCTTTGTTTCACTTGTCAACCACCAAAACCTAGCGTCTAGGAGGAGAAAATATGGCTTTCCTGCCTATATACATATTAAATTCAGTCAAGCTATCCAGATTAAAGAGACTTAAATCTAGTGACCGAAAATTACCCTACTCACTACTCCAATTGTGCAAGCAGCAACTTGTTCAGGAAATTCCCTCTGTTGCCTACAAACTACATAGCACAGGCTTGTTCGTCTCTTGTGGAAGCCTGAGCACATGGTGAATTGTACTGGATGATGCCCTTCCACTCACACGGTATATACTAGATGCGCTCACACCCACACTCGCTTGGTCTTTCAAAGGGCTTCTTGACCTCAACCGGCTTAGGAAACTTGGGCTTCTCGACCGACTTAGGAACATTGGTCTTCTTGACTGGCTTAGCAAACTTGGGCTTAGGAACCTCAAGAGTTGGTAAAAGGGGCCTCAAGCTATAAGATAATACCGTCTGCCATACAGTCCCCACAAAGATGGCGGGCAATACCCCTATTAAAAAATAATATCGGTAACCATGAATAGTTTGATGCCAGCAAAACTAATAGGCAGGTCAATTGAAAGATTCGATTTGCAACACAAGCCGAACAATACACTGTGACGATAGTTGTCATACTCAGGGAATATACAACGATCTCACAGTTGGTAATCATGATCAATCTGTGTAGACTCAATAGTTACCTCTGAAAACCTAGTAATAACAATATTATGTCTTTAGAATGCCCCATCTTAACAGAACAGCATTCTTTCATGCCAGCACCTCAATCTCAGTGTAATTTGGTCCTCTCTGATGTCAAATTCTCTGAGCCTGGGGCCAACTATATGTCTTGACATTACTTTTCTAATTTCACATATATTGAGTTTCTATTTATTTCTATTGTGATTATCATTTTTGTGCATATGATGCATGAAGTTTGGCGTCTTTCTAAAGTTATGCTCCTACTTTCATAACTTTTTTACATGATAGTTTTCCTGCCTTGATAGATATTGTTCCAACATGATTTATGTCAAACTTGTTAATGGAGCTTGGGAACAACCTAAGCATTTTTCATAAATACTTGTATGTGGGAAGTTATAATTTATCAAGAACCGCTAGACTAATTTCCCATGAAATGTTCCCTGACTACCTTAGAATAATCACCACTTTCAAAGAAGTCGAAACAACTCACAGACTGGTTATAAAGAACCCATCTTCATATGGAGTAACGAAAGTAAGAGGCCGACCTTAGTGATGGAATAAATTCAGATTTAATTACTTTAAAAGGATGAGGTGCGTTCAAAAAATAATAGTAAGTATACAAATTGCATGGACAAAAGTAGCGATTAGCATGGAGTGATTTGTATTCGTTATTCGTGGTGAAAAATAAATATTAACTTAAAGAAGAGAAGCCGACTCCCATATAACACAATAGAGGATGCGATTTTATTTATAGGGGATGTTGACTTGTGAATAAAGATTACTAATAAGACAAAGTCTTAGTTATTCAATACATACCTAGACATGATCCTTTACTCTCATTGTCTCTCGACATGTAGGCTATTGTTGTGCATTCAGTTATCCACAACATGAACAATGCGAATAGTTAATCCATAATTTCATAATTCCATTTGATCTCATTTAGGATTTGTTCTCTTTTTAGGAGTTGTGACTTCGATTTTTCTTGGAAGCATTTACCAGAAAACTGTAATGCCTTGGGGACGAACATAGTTGATACATCTATCAAGTTTTGACGGTGTGAGAATGACCAGTCCCGATCTTCTTCTTAGACAGATTTAAATCATCTTTGATTAAAACATTTCAGAGACATCGTTATGATGAAGAAATCCAAGCATATTAAACTATTATCTGATCGAGGTCAAGAATATCTGAAGGACCGTATTAGGGTAGAACTTAGAGGAAAATGAAAATATTGATGTTCATTGTTGATGGTTGGACCTTTGTCCTTGTTGTATTGCCGTATAGTTATAAGGTATTGTTTTAGTACTTAACCCAACATTGGAAAGGTAAGTTAATCAGTGTAAAATTTGTTATACTTGTGTTTTTATAATTTATCTTTAGAAACAAAATGTAGAATATTTAGATAATTTAATTGTAATGTATTAGTATAATTGTTGTATTTAATGTAAAATCAATTAGTTTGATTTAAAGAGATAATGTAATCCATTGTTGATTTCATTACAAAGTTATTTATGATGAGCCAAGAAGGAATTTTAGTGTTAAATCTCTAGAATCTGAATTGTACTGTATGAGTTAAGTATTTCTATTGTCGTAAAGAGTCGAATTGAGAGTGGTCAAACTCAAATTTCCAGAGGCTTAGTTTGTCGTAGTGTGGATGGATGTTTTTGTATTTGTGATGTTATAATGATTATGTGGTTCAAATTTAGTATGAAGTATAATGGAGTATTGACTAAGTTGATTATGTGTTTTGTGAAGTAATAATCTCGGGATGAGATATTTAACCAGTTGTGACTATCTTGTATCCATTTTGTCGTAATTGTCATATGGAGAGACTTGGAATCTGTAAAAGAGTAAAGTGTTGTAATGCTATAGGCAAAGGATAACAATTGGTGTTATGATTCTGTTTGTAATGCAAGAGGGTTTATGCCTTGCAATGAACATGTATGTGTATTGCTATAATGCCTTGTATGATGGTTAGGGTTTACTAGGTGTTAGGAAGGAGAGTGGCTTTCAACATGGGGCCGGCGCCCAAAGTGGTAATCAGGATAACCCGTTTAAAGTAGATTAATCAAGTGATAACCTAAAATGAACTAGGGGGTTAAGGGTAGTTTTCACATTAAACAAGATTAATGGATTCCTCACCCATGGCCTGTAGTGCTTGTATAGACTAAGGATGGGTAGAGAAGGCCTGGTTGGCATGATTGACTTCCTTGTCCTCACGAAAGGAAGGTCGATTCTGCATGTGTCACCCTATGGGGCCAGCGCCTAGTGAGAGGCTGTCAGGATAACCCATGCTAGGACCGTGCGATGACACTCTCCCTACTACAGCCTAGCATTCCTTGTTTGGTCTCTCCACTTACGTTATGTTTCACCTCTGGAAGATAAGTTGTGTTGTGTTGTTTATGTTATTGCCATGTGTTGTATTGGCATTTGGTCGTCCTTTGTTCATGTTAGTCTTGTCTACCTGACTGTTATTGTTTGGGACCTCATGTTAACTCCTAGCTCGGGGGGTGGACCTTAGGGTTCCACATGGTCGGGTGGAAGAGCTATTTTATCCATTGGTTACTCTTGTCGAAGTTCATGTGCAGAAAAGATTTACCCCAGTTTTCAGACAATTGTACTTGTCCCAGTTGATGAAGATGTATGTGTATAATCTTGTACCAGCTTTGTGCAACAGAACATTCATGGTGTATGTAATTTTGATGTAATCTGAAAATGGCAATGTAATGATGTCATGATGTACTTATATGAAAGCATTCCAGTTATGTATTTAAGCATGTAGATTGTATTACTTGATGACATGTAATGAATATGAATCAGTTATTCAATTGTGCATTGGATTTAGATTAGTTACTGATGAATGTTAAATTATGTTAGTTGGTTTGTAAAGTAATGTAGCCTTGTATCCTTAGAGAATATGTCGTAATTAGTTATGTTAACATTTCTTTGATATCTTAATCATTTTAAAAAAAAAGTTCCTGTTTCATATAGCATAATTGTGTATTTCTTTAAGGTGTTCAAGGCGGGCATTACACTAAGGTATCTGGTTCCAAACTTTTTTGTTTAATCTCCAAAATAAAAACTATTAAAAGTAAACTTCTCAATTGGAATAAGAATAACTTTGGTAATATCTTTGAGATTAAAGGTAATTAGAAGAACTTGAAAACCTTAACAAAAATCTTATTGCAAATGGCATGGATGAAAATTCATATTTAAAAGAAAAATAGTTGAAATCTGAATATGAAGATATACTATCCAAAGTAGAAATCTTCTAGCATCAAAAGTCCAAGGAGACCTGAGATAAGAACACAAAGTTTTTTCACAACAACACTAAAGTCCGTACGAATGTGAATAGAATTACTAAAATTAAGGGTGGGAATAATGTTTGGATTGAAGAGCCATAACAAATTGCATTTGAAATGATTAGGTATTTCAAAAACATTCTTAACAATTAGGAAGGGTCCAACATGATCCATCAACAAGCCATACTACAAAACATTCCAAGGATCATAACAGAGGATCAAAATAAAGCCCTCAATGCAAAGTTTTCCAAAACTGAGATTGAATTTGTGGTTTCTCAGATGCATCCTGATAAAGCCCTGGGTCTAGATGGCTTCTCGGCCTTCTTTTTTTAGAAATGCTGGCATTTCATTGGGGATGAAGTTGTAGAAGCACTAGAAGGGGTGAGAAATTTTGGCAACCTCCTAAAAGAAGTAAATAATACATTCCTCACACTTATCCCAAAAAAGGAGAAGCTAGAGAGCTTTAGGGACTTGTGACCTATCTCTTTATATAACACTATATATAAAATACTTACCAAGACCATGTCTAATAGAATTCAGAAAGTATTACCAAACATCATTAGTGAGGAACAAACTAGGTTTGTTCCGAGAAGATCTATATACAAAAGAGTAATTATAGCCCAAGAAGCCATCCACTCCATTCAGCGCAATAAAAATCCTAGCATGTTGATCAAACTAGATATCAGTAAAGCTTATGATAAGGTTGATTGGCGGTTCCTATGTAAAGCCATGGAGTCATTTGGGTTTACGAAACAATGGATAAATCTCATTTATGAATGCATATCTAGTCCCAAGATCTCTGTCTTAATCAATGGGACCCTGGAAGGTTTTTTAGCATGTCAAGGAGACTGAGACAAGGATACCCTATACTGATGCAGAGGTAGGAGGACCAAAACTATCCTCAATAACATTAACAAATCAAAGAACTAATCCAATTGCTTTGGTCAAGTTGAAGAGAACATTAATACATATTTTTTCTCCAATTTTCATGAAGATCCAATGGTAGGGGAGAAGGTTATGATTTTTTTTCCAAAACTGTAAACCCTAGGCAGCGTTCAGACCTGCCCTCACTAAAATTGTAATATCTCTCACAAAAATTAATGAAATTATACCAAACCAAAATAATTGTAAACTAGAAACACATATATTTCCATCCATCTATTAAATGCATCAATGTGAGGCTGTACTAGGCCGTACCATACATATTTTTAGACTGCATTTTCAGAAAATTAAACTCTGCAGACCTACCCTCAATAAAAATGCCATAACTTATTTAAATATTAATAAAATTTGATGCAACAAAAAGAAATGGAAAGTAGACTCAATACTCGTTCCATCCATACCACATTCTGGTCATATAAAATCTATACAAATCTGTACCAATCTCTAAAACAATAGTTTAACATTCAGAAATGCAGAAACAAGGGTATCTTTTATTGATATCACATCAAAATGTAAAAACCCACATTCTCCAACCTTCTCCCCTCTTGCCTTCACAAATGGATACAATGCTACGCCCTTAATATTGGTGTACATAGGGTTATGAATAGTCAGCTTGTGGCTATCTTAACTCCTAATTAAGTCATATTATCATTATTATATTGTTATTTAGTTGTTTAGGTTGGCCTAAGGCTTCTATAGGTCTATCTAAGTTGGCCTGGGTGATATCTTAGGCATAAATAGGTATATATAGGAGGTAGTGAATCTCATTTCATATCATATTCAGTATTGTGTTCTCACTGAAGACTATTGGAGGTATCCCCCTCAAAGTGGTTTTGGAGGTTGCCCCCTTGAAGTGGCATATTATTATCAAGTATTTGCAGCATATTACTATTATATTCAGATATTGTGCAAGTTGTTTCATTACAAGTGGTATCAGAGCATGATCTTGGCATCATAGAGGCAAGATTTTTTCTCAACATTGGAGGTGATTTTGGGAAGAGTATAACTTTCAGATTTTAGTGAATTGTTTAAAGATTTTTAAAGGGTTTTTGAAGACCATATTAAAGAAGATATAGTCTAGATTTCAGAGGAATTGAAGCAAAAATAAGCGAGTTATTGCAAAATTAGGGTTTCCAACAAATTCACTCTCAAGGCAGTAAATTTGCTAATTTTTTGGATTTTTTTCTAGGTAAGTGGTATCTTGGCCTTAGTAAGTTACAGTAAAAATTTTAGAAAATTTACATTTCATTTGTGTGATTTATTTCAAAAATATTGGTTTCCATCATGACTGGGCCTGGAACAAGAGGCAAAAAGAATGCTGCCACATCAGGGAAATCCTCTAATAAGGATGAGGAAATAATAGAGGATAGTAATCCCAATGAGGAAATAATTAAGGTCAAAGAAGAGGTGTCCTCAATTAAGAGGGATATGTGTGACCTAAGAGGAGATATATTAGATATACGAAGCATGTTAAGCGCCTATATGAATGAACCAAGAAAAGAGTTCTCAAGCAACCAAGGTGAAACCTTCAAGTCGACTAATAATGACACAAATTTTAATACTCCTATGGGATCTAGGAATTTTTTTTCCAAAGGTGGATATGCGTAAGTTCGATGGTAAGGATCCTCTAACATGGATTAACCAAATGGAGAATTTTTTTGAAGTACATCAAATCCCATATGGAAAAAAGGTCATGATGGCTTCCCTATATCTAGAACCAGATCAATTCATTTGGTATCGTTGGCTTTGTACTCATCAGAGAAAAAAGGGTCTCACCGTCTCATGGTCAATTTTTACAGAAGAACTCCAAGCACAATATAGCAATAGTGTGACAGACAACTTCTTCAGCCAGCTTGCTAAACTTCAACAAATAGGATCAGTTAAGGATTATATTCAAAAATTCCAAAATCTATCATTAAGAGTGGATACAATTACAGAGGAGAACTTGAATGATTTATTCTTGGGTGGTCTCAAGGATTACATTCAACATGAGGTACGTATGTTTAGTCCTAGCTCAGTAAATGAGTCTTTTATCTTGGCACGCAGGGTAGAGGAGAAATATTTGATTCCTAGAAAGCAAGGGGCTAATATGACAAGAGAGAAAGGATATTCAACACCTTCTCTTCCTCAACCTACTAGGTTGACTCCACAACAAATTGAGGAGAAAAGAGCAAAAGGGTTGTGTTTCAATTGTGATAGCAAATACAGTCGAGGACATAAATGTAGTGAAAAGAAATTATTCTATATTGAAGGTCCAAGTGAGGAAGAAGAGGAGGAACCCATATTAGAGGAGGATAGGGAGTCAAGTGAGGAATCACATGATTCTCAACCAATCATTTCTTGTCATGCACTCTCAAGTTTCAGTGCACCACAAACTCTCAAGGTAGTGGGTTTCTTAAAGAAGTAGAAAGTAACAGTGTTGATCGACTCAGGTAGTACTCATAATTTCATCAACAAAAAGTTGGCAACTCATCTAAATTGTTTTATATATCCAGCCCCAGAGTTTCAGGTTTTGATTGCAGATGGGGGTACAGTTAGTTGTTCAGGGAAGTGTTATAGCATTAAATTATCCATGGGAGATTATCAACTTGATACCCCAATGTATGCAATATCCATGGGTGCAGCAGATATTGTTTTGGGAGTACAATGGCTTACTACATTGGGAACAATTGAGATGAACTTCCAAGAACTATTCATGAGATGTCAATTAGAAGGAAAGGTAGTGGAGCTAAGGGGGTTAAAGGCAAAATCCCCATAGATGGTAAGCTCTCATCAAATGCAAAAGTTTCTTAAGAAAGGAGCGGATGGATTTGTGGCCCAGCTATGTTCATTAGAAGTCTCTCAATCTAATGCTCCTACTCATCCAGATTTACAAGCAATAATTGATCGTCACTCAGTGGTTCTTGGAGATATGCCTAAAGGACTTCCTCCTAAGAGGGATCATGACCATGCCATACAACTAGTTCTAGGGAGCCAACCACCAAACATCAGGCCTTATAGGTACCCACACATACAAAAAAGTGAAATAGAAAAAAATGTTGAGGAGATGCTAGAGGCAGGAATTATCAGGCATAGCCAAAGTGCTTACTCCTCGCCTGTGGCGATGGTGCGTAAGAAGGATGAAACTTGGTGCATGTGTCCAGATTATAGAGTGCTCAACATGTACACCATTAAAGATAAGTTTCCTATTCCAGTCATTGATGATTTGCTAGATGAATTGCATGGAGCTATGTATTTTACCAAGTTAGATCTTAGATCTGGTTATCACCAAATTCGGATTAAGGAGGAAGATATTTGTAAGACAGCATTCCGAACTCATGAGGGTCACTATGAATTTTTGGTGATGCCATTCAGCCTTACTAATGCACCATCTACATTCCAAAGTTTGATGAATTCCATTTTTAAGAAGTTCTTGAGAAAGTTTGTGTTAGTGTTCTTTGATGATATATTGATTTATAGCAAGAATTGGGAAGAACATTTGCAGCATGTAGATCAAGCATTACAATTACTCAAAGATCATCAACTCTATGCTAAGCCATCCAAGTGTGCTTTTGGTCTTAAGGAGGTGGAGTATTTGGGACACATAGTTTCACATGAAGGAGTAAAGGTGGACCCTAACAAAATTAAGGCTATCATGGAATGGCCTATTCCAAAAACCATTAAGAAACAGAGGGGTTTCTTGGGATTGACAGGGTACTATAGAAGATTTGTGAAGAATTATTGTCATATAGCAGCACCCCTCACCACTCTCTTGAAGAAGGATTCTTTTCATTGGAATGAGTCTACTAATGTAGCATTTGAGCAATTGAAGGAGGCTATGTGTACAACTCCAGTGCTTGCCACTCCGGACTTCACCAAGGAATTCATTGTGGAATGTGATGCTTCTGGAAATGGGATAGGAGTAGTTCTCATGCAAGAAGGTCAACCAATTGCTTTTGAGAGTCATCAATTAAAGGGTAAAAATCAGCTCAAACCTATTTATGAGAAGGAAATGTTAGCAATCCTTCACGCAGTTAAACAATGGAGGCCTTATTTAATGGGTCGACACTTCAAGGTTAAGACAGATCATGATAACCTAAAATATTTTTTGGAACAAAGACTATCCTCTGAAGAGCAACAAAAATGGGTCACTAAGATGTTGGGATATGACTTTGAGATTGTATATAAGAAAGGGAAGGAAAATATTGTGGCTGATGCACTTTCTAGGAAGGATGAGAAAGATGAAGCCTTATTGTGTGCCCTTTCAATATTACAAGCAAATTGGGTGGAAGAAGCCAAAGCAGAATGGCAAAATGATGTTGCAACAAGTAATCTCATCCAACAATTAAAAAGTGATCCTAGTAGTTCAGATAAGTTTTGTTTGAAGGGAGATATTCTTTGGTATAAAGAGCGCTTGTATATCTGCAAGAATTCCACTCTTAAACACAAGATTCTCACAGAGCTACATGAGTCCCCAGTTGGTGGTCATTCAGGATTTTTGAAGACATATCATCGGGTCAAGCAAGATTTTTTTTGGGAAGGGCTAAAAGGTGATGTTCAAAAATTTGTGGCTGAATGTTTGGTTTGTCAAAGAAATAAGGGGGAGACAATTAAGACACCAGGTCTCTTGCAGCCCTTATCTAGTCCTAGCTAGTGTTGGGAAGAGGTATCCATGGACTTCATCACAGGGCTTCCCAGATTGCCTCACTAAATATGCACATTTCATTGCATTATCACATCTTTTTACAGCAAGTGCAGTGGCAAAAGTTTTCTTGGAGAATATCCAAAAGCTACATGGTACACCTAAGGTTATTGTTAGTGATCGTGATCCTATCTTTACTAGTCACTTTTGGAAAGATTTATTCTCATGTTTGGGTACTCAATTGGCTCATAGTTCTTCATACCATCCTCAATCAGATGGGCAAACTGAGGTTGTTAATAAATGTTTGGAAGGATATCTACGTTGTTTCACTTTAGAGAAGCAATCTCAATGGGTAGATTGGCTACCACTAGCAGAATGGTGGTATAACACTTCTTTTCATAGCTCATCAAAAATGTCTCCATTTTTGGCACTTTATGGATATCATCCTTCTTCCATCACATCATCATTAAAGGTGTCACCAAGAGTTCAGGCAGTAGAGGACCACTTGCTTCATCGACAATAGGTACTTTCAGGACTCAAGGAGAATTTAGCTATGGCACAAAATCAAATGAAACAACAGGTGGACCAACATCGTAGTGAAAGAAATTTTGAAGTTGGGGATTGGGTCTTCTTGAGATTGCAGCCTTATAAACAAATCTCAATGAAGCAACACAAAAAGAATAATAAGTTGTCTCCAAGGTATTATGGGCCATACCAAATCATGCAAAAGATTGGTAGTGTTGCCTACAAGCTAGAGTTGCCACCAACAACAAAGATACATCTAGTTTTTCATGTTTCTTGTTTGAAGAAGGTAATTGGGCAGAATATTCCTACACAAATAGTACTCCAGAGCTTGATGAAGAAGGAAGAATAATTTTGGAACCAGAGGGCATTCTTCAAACTCACACGAAGAAGCTGAGGAATAGAACCCTCACTCAATATCTCATCCAATGGAAGAATTTACTAGTTGAAGAGGCCACATGGGAGGATGAGGAGTTCATTCAAAAGAATCCACACTTGGTTAGCATTGAAGACAATGCTTCTTTGAAGAGGGGGGCATGCTACGCCCTTAATATTGGTGTACATAGGGTTATGAATAGTCAGCTTGTGGCTATCTTAACTCCTAATTAAGTCATATTATCATTATTATATTGTTATTTAGTTGTTTAGGTTGGCCTAAGGCTTCTATAGGTCTATCTAAGTCGGCCTAGGTGATATCCTAGGCATAAATAGGTATATATAGGAGGTAGTGAGTCTCATTCCATATCATATTTAGTATTGTGTTCTCATTGAAGACTATTGGAGGTATCCCCCTCGAAGTGGTTTTGGAGGTTGCCCCCTCGAAGTGGCATATTATTATCAAGTATTTGCAGCATATTACTATTATATTCAGATATTGTGCAAGTTGTTTCATTACATACAAGGCCTTTTAAAGGCATTACATCATGACTCCTCACATTCTAACTGATTTCTAACTGCCTATCAATGCCTAGAACCAAAATGACCTTTCATATTCCAAGTTTGCATCATTTGCAACTTTCCAATTTTGCATCATTTACACAAATTTGAACTTAGACCTCTCTTAGTGACTTTAATAAAAGGAAAATGACTTGAATTATCTCATTACATTGTTAAATCATCAAATTTTAATCAAACTCCTATGGAAACATCAATTTGTGAAGGTTCTCCTACACCATACAACCAACCAACAAAGATTTCCAGGTCCCTTAGAAATCTATCTGCAAAACAAAACTATTTTTTCCTACATCTCTGTCTGTCTCTTCATCTTTAGCTTCAAGCTTCAAATCTTTAGACTAATAGGAATGGTGACCAACCAACCAACAAATCAAACTACCATCAATTTTAGAGCTTCTTCAGGCTCCTTCTACTCCCATCAGTGGAGTACTCTTCAGGCTACAACCTCAAGTGCTTCTTCAGTCAGGTATCCATCTCTCTACTGCCTTACCACACCAACTCACCAAACCATCCATCTTACCCAACAACAAATCCTGGTGATGCACCTTACCACTCTCTCCTCAGTGGTTTCTCTCTGCACCCTTATCCAGCCTAATCTCTACTGGAGAATGGTCATGACATACCTCATCTTGTCTGTCCACACACAATCTCAAAAACCTCCTTCTGTAGCTAGATGGAACAAGCACCTGCAACCAAACAACATAGCAAACAAAATAATGGTCACCAACACAATCTTTCCTTCAGTTCTTCACTTGCCTTCTCAGTGACAGGAACAAATACAACACCCAAATCTTTCGCCAGCTCTAATACCAATTTGATGCAGAGGTAGGAGGACCAAAACTATCCTCAATAACATTAACAAATCAAATAACTAATCCAATTGCTTTGATCAGGTTGAAGAGAACATTAATACATATTTTCCTCCAATTTTTATGAAGATCCAATGGTAGGGGAGAAGATTATGATTTTTTTTCCAAAACTGCAAACCCTAGGCAGCGTTCAGACCTGCCCTCACTAAAATTGCAATATCTCTCACAAACCTTAATGAAATTATACCAAACCAAAATAATTGTAAACTAGAAACACATATATTTCCATCCATCTATTATATGCATCAATGTGAGGCTATACTAGGTCGTACCATGCATATTTTCAGACTGCATTTTCAGAAAATTAAACTCTGTAGACCTACCCTCAATAAAAATGCCATAACTTACTCAAATCTTAATAAACTTTGATGCAACAAAAATAAATAGAAAGTAGACTCAATACTCTTTCCATCCATACCACATTCTGGTCATATAAAATCTATACAAATCTGTACCAATCTCTGAAACAGTAGTTTAACATTCAGAAATGCATAAACAAGGGTATCTTTTATTGATATCACATCAAAATGTAACAACCCACATTCTCCAACCTTCTCCCCTCTTGCCTTCACAAATGGACACAAGGCCTTTTAAAGGCATTACATCATGATTCCTCACATTCCAACTGATTTCTAACTACCTATCAACACCTAGAACCAAAATGACCTTTCATATTCCAAGTTTGCATCATTTGCAACTTTACAATTTTGCATCATTTACACAAATTTGAACTTAGACCTCTCTTAGTGACTTTAATAAAAGGAAAATGACTTAAATTATCTCATTACATTGTTAAATCATCAAATTTTAATCAAACTCCTATGGAAACATCAATTTGTGAAGGTGCTCCTGCACCATATATCTCCTTTCCTCTTTATTATAATAGCATAAGCATTAAGAAGGATGGTTACCAAATATAGGGAAGAGGGTAAAATCCAAGGAATCAAAATTACTTCTCATCTAGACCCCACAACCCACCAATAGTTTGTGGGTGACACCATGCTCTATGGTAAGGGTAGCATCGAAGAAGCCAAGGCATTCAAAGAGATCCGTAATTCCTATACTAAGGCCTTAGGCTAGGAGGTCAATGCTGATAAATTAAAAAAAAATTTCAACACAGACCCTAATATAGAGAGAAATATGTAGAATTTTGACCTTCAAAAGAGGGGAAATGTCCTATAAATATCTAGGCCTACCATTAGATAAAAGTAACAAGACAAAATATTTGTGGGATCATATTACTTCTAAGATTAGGAAAAAAGTTGAGTCTTGGAAAGGCAAATGGTTATCTTCAGCTAGAAAAGTCACAATGTTAAAATCCATTCTCTCAACTATACCAATATATCAACTATCATGCACGAATTTACTAGTAGAAAAATGTGAAGAAATTAACAAAACTCTTAGAACATTCCTCTAACAAGGAACGGAAGTGATGCATAGGTAGGAGGACCAAAACTATCCTCAATAACATTAACAAATCAAAGAACTAATCCAATTGCTTTGATCAGGTTGAAGATAACATTAATACATATTTTTCCTCCAATTTTTATGAAGATCCAATGGTAGGGGAGAAGGTTATGATTATTTTCCCAAAACTGCAAACCCTAGGCAGCGTTCAAACCTGCCCTCACCAAAATTGCAATATCTCTCACAAAACTTAATAAAATTATACCAAACCAAAATAATTGTAAACTAGAAACACATATATTTCCATCCATCTATTATATGCATCAATGTGAGGCTGTACTAGGCTATACCATGCATATTTTCAGACTGCATTTTCAGAAAATTAAACTCTGCAGACCTACCCTCAATAAAAATGCCATAACTTATTCAAATCTTAATGAAATTTGATGCAACAAAAAGAAATGGAAAGTAGACTTAATACTCTTTCCATCCATACCACATTCTAGTCATATAAAATCTGTACCAATCTTTGAAACAGTAGTTTAACATTCAGAAATGCAAAAACAAGGGTATCTTTTATTGATATCACATCAAAATGTAACAACCCACATTCTCCAACCTTCTCCCCTCTTGCCTTCACAAATAGATACAAGGCCTTTTAAAGGCATTACATCATGACTCCTCACATTCCAACTAATTTCTAACTATCTATCAATGCCTAGAACCAAAATGACCTTTCATATTCCAAGTTTGCATCATTTGCAACTTTACAATTTTGCATCATTTACACAAATTTGAACTTAAACCTCTCTTAGTGACTTTAATAAAAGGAAAATAACTTAAATTATCTCATTAAATTGTTAAATAATCAAATTTCAATCAAACTCCTATGGAAACATCAATTTGTGAAGGTGCTCCTGCACCATACAACCAACCAACAAAGATTTCCAAGTCCCTTGGAAATGTATCTGCAAAACAAAACTATTTTTTCCTGCATCTTTGTCTATCTCTTCATCTTTAGCTTCAGGATTCAAATCTTCAAACTAATAGGAATGGTGAACAACCAACTAACAAATCAAACTACCATCAATTTTAGAGCTTCTTCAAGCTCCTTCTACTTCCATCAGTGGAGTACTCTTCAGGCTGCAACCTCAAGTGCTTCTTCAGTCAGGTATCCATCTCTCTACTGCCTTACCACACCAACTCACAAAACCATCCATCTTACCCAATAGAAGATCCTGGTGATGCACCTTACCACTCTCTCCTCAGTGGTTTCTCTCTGCACCCTTATCCAGCCTAATCTCTATTGGAGAATGGTCATGACAGACCTCATCTTGTCTGTCCACACACAATCTCAGAAACCTCCTTCTACAGCTAGATGGAACAAGCACCTGCAACCAAACAATGTAGCAAACAAAATAACGGTCACCAACATAATCTTTCCTTCAGTTCTTCACCTGCCTTCTCAGTGACAGGAACAAATACAACACCCAAATCTTTTGCTAGCTCTGATACCAATTTGATGCAGAGGTAGGAGGACCAAAACTATCCTCAATAACATTAACAAATCAAAGAACTAATCCAATTACTTTGGTCAGGTTGAAGAGAACATTAATACATATTTTTTCTCCAATTTTCATGAAGATCCAATGGTAGGGGAGAAGGTTATGATTTCTTTTCCAAAACTGCAAACCCTAGGCAGCGTTCAGACCTTCCCTCACCAAAATTGTAATATCTCTCACAAAACTTATTGAAATTATACCAAACCAAAATAATTTTAAACTAGAAACATATATATTTCCATCCATCTATTATATGCATCAATGTGAGGCTGTACTAGGCCGTACCATACATATTTTCAGACTGCATTTTCAGAAAATTAAACTCTGCAGACCTACCCTCAATAAAAATGCCATAACTTATTCAAATCTTAATGAAATTTGATGCAACAAAAAGAAATGTAAAGTAGACTCAATACTCTTTCCATCCATACCACATTCTGGTCATATAAAATTCATACAAATCTGTACCAATCTCTAAAACAACAGTTTAACATTCAGAAATGCAGAAACAAGGGTATCTTTTATTGATATCACATCAAAATGTAACAACCCACATTCTCCAACCTTCTCCAACCTTCTCCCCTCTTGCCTTCACAAATGGATACAAGGCCTTTTAAAGTCATTACATCATGACTCCTCACATTCCAACTGATTTCTAACTGCCTATCAACGCCTAGAACCAAAATGAGCTTTCATATTCCAAGTTTGCATCATTTGCAACTTTACAATTTTGCATCATTTACACAAATTTGAACTTAGACCTCTCTTAGTGACTTTATAATAGGAAAATGACTTAAATTATCTCATTACATTGTTAAATCATCAAATTTCAATCAAACTTCTATGGAAACATCAATTTGTAAAGGTGCTCCTGCACCATACAACCAACCAACAAAGATTTCCAAGTCCCTTGGAAATGTATCTGCAAAATAAAACTATTTTTTTCTACATCTCTGTCTGTCTCTTCATCTTTAGCTTCAGGCTTCAAATCTTTAGACTAATAGGAATGGTGACCAACCAACCAACAAATCAAACTACCATCAATTTTAGAGCTTCTTCAAGCTCCTTCTACTCCCATCAGTGGAGTACTCTTCAGCCTGCAACCTCAAGTGCTTCTTCAGTCAGGTATCCATCTCTCTACTACCTTACCACACCAACTCACCAAACCATTCATCTTACCCAACAACAGGTCCTGGTGATGCAGCTTACCACTCTCTCCTCAGTGGTTTCTCTCTGCACCCTTATCCAGCCTAATCTCTATTGGAGAATGGTCATGACAGACCTCATCTTGTCTATCCACACACAGTCTCAGAAACCTCCTTCTGCAGCTAGATGGAACAAGCACCTACAACCAAACAACGTAGCAAACAAAATAATGGTCACCAACATAATCTTTCCTTCAATTCTTCACCTGCCTTCTCAGTGACAGGAACAAATACAACACCCAAATCTTTCGCCAGCTCTGATACCAATTTGATACAGAGGTAGGAGGACCAAAACTATCCTCAATAACATTAACAAATCAAAGAACTAATCCAATTGCTTTGGTCAAGTTGAAGAGAACATTAATACATATTTTTTCTCCAATTTTCATGAAGATCCAATGGTAGGGGAGAAGGTTATGATTTTTTTTCCAAAACTGCAAACCCTAGGCAACGTTCAGACCTTCCCTCACCAAAATTGTAATATCTCTCACAAAACTTAATGAAATTATACCAAACCAAAATAATTGTAAACTAGAAACACATATATTTCCATCCATCTATTATATGCATCAATGTGAGGCTGTACTAGGCCATACCATGCATATTTTCAGATTGAATTTTTAGAAAATTAAACTCTGCAGACGTACCCTCAATAAAAATGCCATAACTTATTCAAATCTTAATGAAATTTGATGCAACAAAAAGAAATAGAAAGTAGACTCAATACTCGTTCCATCCATGCCACATTCTGGTCATATAAAATATGTACAAATCCATACCAATATCTAAAACAACAATTTAACATTCAGAAATGCAGAAACAAGGGTATTTTTTATTGATATCACATCAAAATGTAACAACCCACATTCTCCAACCTTCTCCCCTCTTGCCTTCACAAATGGATACAAGGCCTTTTAAAGGCATTACATCATGACTCCTCACATTCCAACTGATTTCTAACTGCCTATCAATGCCTAGAACCAAAATGACCTTTCATATTCCAAGTTTGCATCATTTACACAAATTTAAACTTAGACCTCTCTTAGTGACTTTAATAAAAGGAAAATGACTTAAATTATCTCATTACATTGTTAAATCATCAAATTTCAATCAAACTCCTATGGAAACATCAATTTGTGAAGGTGCTCCTGCACCATATATCTCCTTTCCTCTTTATTATAATAGCATAAGCATTAAGAAGGATGATTACCAAATATAGGGAAGAGGGTAAAATCCAAGGAATTAAAATTACTTCTAGTCTAGACCCCACAACCCACCAATAGTTTGTGGATGACACCATGCTCTATGGTAAGGGTAGCATCGAAGAAGCCAAGGCATTCAAAGAGATCCATAATTCCTATACTAAGGCCTTAGGCTAGGAGGTCAATGCTGATAAATCAAAAAAAAAAATCAACACAGACCCTAATACAGAGAAAAATATGTAGAATTTTGACCTTCAAAAGAGGGGAAATGCCCTGTAAATATCTAGGCCTACCATTAGATAAAAGTAACAAGACAAAATATTTGTGGGATCATATTACTTCTAATATTAGGAAAAAAGTTGAGTCTTGGAAAGGCAAATGGTTATCTTAAGCTGGAAAAGTCACAATGTTAAAATCCATTCTCTTAGCTATACCAATATATCAACTATCGTGCACGAATTTACCAGTAGAAAAATGTGAAGAAATTAACAAAACTCTTAGAACATTCCTCTGGCAAGGAACGGAAGTGATGCAGATGTAGGAGAACCAAAACTATCCTCAATAACATTAACAAATCAAAAAAATAATCCAATTGCTTTGTTCAAGTTGAAGAGAACATTAATACATATTTTTCCTCCAATTTTCATGAAGATCCAATGGAAGGGGAGAAGGTTATGATTCTTTTCCCAAAACTGCAAACCCTAGGCAGCGTTCAGACCTGCCCTCACCAAAATTGCAATATCTCTCACAAAACTTAATGGAATTATACCAAACTAAAATAATTGTAAACTAGAAACACATATATTTCCATCCATCTATTATATGGATCAATGTGAGGCTGTACTAGGCTATACCATGCATATTTTTAGACTGCATTTTCAAAAAATTAAACTCTGTAGACCTACCCTCAATAAAAATGCCGTAACTTATTCAAATCTTAATTAAATTTGATGCAACAAAAATAAATAGAAAGTAGACTCAATACTCTTTCCATCCATACCACATTCTGGTCATATAAAATCCGTACAAATCTATACCAATCTCTGAAACAGAAGTTTAACATTCAGAAATGCTGAAACAAGGGTATCTTTTATTGATATCACATCAAAATGTAACAACCCACATTCTCCAACCTTCTCCCCTCTTGCCTTTAAAAATGGATACAAGGCCTTTTAAAGGCATTACATCATGACTCCTCACATTCCAACTAATTTCTAACTACTTATCAATGCCTAGAACCAAAATGAGCTTTCATATTCCAAGTTTGCATCATTTGCAACTTTACAATTTTGCATCATTTACACAAATTTGAACTTAGACCTCTCTTAGTGACTTTAATAAAAGGAAAATGACTTAAATTATCTCATTACATTGTTAAATCATCAAATTTCAATCAAACTCCTATGGAAACATCAATTTGTGAAGGTGCTCCTACACCAGGAAGATAAGAAAAGAATGGCACTAGTAGCTTGGGATCAAATATGCAGGCCTAAAGAGGAAGGTGGATTGGGTTTGAAAAACATCAAGGAACAAAGTAAAGCATTAGGAGCCAAACTAATATGGAAAATGTATAACCAGCAAAATTTAAAATGGGTAAAAATCCTCAGAAACAAATATCTAAGAGGCAAGGAGTCTGCTTCCCTTTTTAGGACGGCCAACCTCCTTAGAGGTTCCCAACTTTGGAATTTTATGTTGGACTGTAGAAAACTCATCATGGATAAATTAACCCGGAGTCTAGGTGATGGAAATCAAGCACTATTCTAGGATGAGTCCTGGGGGGATATGAGATGATAAGTAGCCTCGATAACTTGGAGAATGCAAAAAGAATCCTGGAATCCCAATGGGGGAAATATGTGAAAGATTACATTGAATTCCCCAATAATGATGTAGATCTTGGATGGAAATGGAAATCACTTGAAAATTTGAACATCCCAAATAATTAAAAAAAGAAACTACTCGATATCCTCAACAAAAGGAGTGTATCCTTCAAAAAGGATATTGGTAGATTGGTATGGGTTGGTCCCAAATCGGGAAACTACAATGCCAAAGATGGGTATAATATATTAATCAAACAACAACTCAGACCAAAAATGGTAATACCACTTAGACTATGTTGGGATAAGAACTGTCTTCCAAAAGTTGGAGTGTTCTCATGGATAGCCTTACAGAAAAAAATATTAATGACAGATAGGTTCACTAAGATGGGATATGAGGGACCTAGCAGGTGCCCCCTATGTGAAAATGAGCATGAAACAACAAACCATATTCTACTCAATTGTCAATTCTCTTTCAAATGTTGGAACTGCTTATGTGGTAAACTGGACTGGGTAACAGCCCTTCCCAATAACATACTAAGCCTGTTTCAATGTTGGCTAGACATTCATAGACAAAGAATCTATCATATATTATGGACAATAACCCCCTCTGTCATGATATGGGAACTATGGAAAGAAAGAAATAGACGAGTTTTCAAAGATAGGAAAATGACTTATAAACAACTTATTAATAAGATTGAAGCTATTATTATAGAAATTGTCAATAGCAGTGTTCTTAATAACCCCAGGAAAGAAACCATAATGTCATACTGGGATGAAAATATGCATGGTAGATGGGTAGGCTTAAAATTGCCCCCCTTTGTAGGACTAGGGAACCACAATACCACCAATAAAAGACAAGAATGTAAATGGCAACCCCCTAAAAAAGGATGGTTCAAGATAAATTTTGATGGGGCCTCCAGAGGTAACCCTAGGGTTGCAGGTTTAGACTGTGTAATCCATAATTGGGAAATGAAGGAAATTGCAACTATCACCAAACCCCTAGGCAATGCAACCAATAACATGGCAGAACTAACTGTTCTAATTGAAGAATTGAGAATGTGTAGAGATTTGAAAATTGAAAAGTTAGAAGTGGAAGGTGATTCTGCAATTATTATTAATGCCTTAAGAAAGGGTAGCATGCCTAACTGGAGACTCAACTCCCTCCTCTCCATCGCCCTTGACATCACTGCTTCATTTAGAAAGTGCACTTTTAATCATATATTTAGAGAGGGGAATGTTAAAGCTGATTACCTTGCTAACATAGGTGCTGATGGTACCTGCCTAACCATTAGATGCAGTTCTTAGATAATCATGTTAACCTTAATCATTTAACTTGTTACTTAGAGTAAGCTTCTCATACAATCCCACCCAGATGTAGGGGAATACCTCATTCCTATCTAGACTTTTCATGCATAGGCTTGACTCATCTTTATCTAACTTTTACACTTATGCATGATACTCTTTAATCCACTGTAGATAACTTTATAAGAGACTTAGGCATATTGATAAAAAATTAACTTTTAGGTTTTTTGTTTATATATATATATATAAATATTTTTTCATTCTCTCATACTTATATATATTCTTGTGTATATACTCTTTTATACTTTCTTTTATATTTTCTTTTATATATACATTCATACGTATATACATATATATATGTACTAATATACTATTTTTTTTCATACTTATATATATATTCACTTATTTTATATTTTTATATATAAACATTTATAAATTCATATATATATATATACATATATATGCTTATATATACATATATATTTTTACATATTCTTATAATTATAGTTTGATGCATAATAACTTGCTTATATTGATATTCAAAAAAGAGCTTTATAGAGTTTGATTCCTAAAAATGGCTATCTACAACCATACTTCTTTGACCACTGAGACAGAACTATTAGAGACCTCACAGGGTCTAATCCTAATACACCTATACAGCTTATCTTTTCCTTGACCACGCAGGGTCTGCTTCTACGAATTCTTCATCGGGCTTATATATATTCAAAATGAAGCCATTATGAGGCTTTTAGTAAGCTTACAGTATGTTGATTTCATACTATATAACAAAAAACAAGTTATTCATAGACTTACTCCTTGTCATACTCAAGTAGCTGGAGGTTAAAACTTGCCACCCAATCAAACCCTTCTTCTGCAACCAACCCTAGGACTCTTTTGATGAAATTCACTGCAATCTCCGCCATCTCTTTGGCCATCATCAGGTTTGGCCCTTTGAGGTCTAAAATGAATGGGTAGAGCTTCACAATTGCATCCAGATCATTCAGAGAAGCCATAACCCTTGGCCTTGGCATTCCTATGCCCACACTTGCTACTTCTAATGTTATCCCTAAATCCCCCAAATGATCAAGATAAAAGAGACCCCTCATAATTTGCTCAATCGACACCTTGTCAATTTCCAATTCCAATAACATTGCCAACACTCTAGAGGTGATGTCTATGTCAACTCGATACCTCTCTACCTCCTCCATGAATTTCCTTCCAACAATCATCCTGATGGCTCCAACCATAAGTTCATCTGAATGGAGAAGCATGTGCTAGAGACGAAGTAGTGACACTGGACCAAGAAAAGCCATCTAGCATTTAGAGCTGACCAGTCTTACTAGGGTTTCCATTCCCTTGCAACAGATGGCTTCCACTAAAAAATAACTGTGAATCTGACTAGCATTGGAACTGGTGGGGGAAGAAAATGAAAGATTTAGTTATGGTTTAAAAGAACTTGGAACTTTCTCAAATTTCCTTTTCTAGCTAATAACCATCTGTCGAACACTGTATATTAATCATGATTTCTTGTGCTCGTTTTCCTCCTCTGCCAGCATGCCCCAGCCTTGCCACCTATGTACTCTTATATATTTAGTTACTTATATATATATATACACTTTTACTCATTTACTAGTTTTCATGTGTACTTTTACATTCAAATTTAGTTCATGGCTCCTCCTCTATGCTTTGGCTTGACCTATCTTTAAAAAGGAAATGGGATAGCCCTGCGATACACCATGGCAACTACAATATGCAAGACTAACTTAGTAGCTGGGGACCTCACTACCTTTTCAGTTGTCATGATAATCTATCCTTCAATATATATTAATGTTGTTAGGATCGTCATGGCAAGGAGAAGATCTATTTAAGAAAGGCGTGTAATAAAATAATAAAGATTAATGGTTTACTTGTGTGGCCTTGAAGTGAGATTAGTCTGTGAGCTGGTAGAGCACTTAAAACACCCACTGTAATAATGGGATTTTGGTACTTGCCATAGAAGTCTCCAGACTTCTATGGCTTATTTCCCTTTTATGCTAGTTCGTTACTGCTCATATATTATTCTGCTATGTTAGGAAGTGGTTCTTATCTATGTTGCAACTATGGGCCTAATTGGTATTGTCATTGATGTCAATGATTGGATGAGCTGTATGCTGAGGATATTAAGAAAATTAGTCCTATCAGAAATAGAGAAGAACAGTGAAGACAGTGAAGTTCTAGGAAGTGAAGATCCAAGCTAAGATGAAGATCAGAGAATGCACATCAAAGGGTTTGTAGACATGTCTCTAAAGATGATCCAGTCAAGATTTGCACTGTTTGCATGAAGATTTGAAGAAGTTATGGCCATATGAGTAAAACTAGTTCTGGCAGATGTCTAGAAGTGACAGAGTGACACAAATAGGTCCAGTGAGATCCAGAAATGCAATATCATGTTCTATGGATTTGGTGGAGTGTTTAGGAAGCTAATGTGAATTGAAAACTCAATTGGTTCGTGGTCTGGAGGTCTACAACCATTTATTCTAATATGATAGTTGACGAGTGATGCAGCACACAATATACACTCAACAGAATTGTGCCATTAAACATGAGAGACAAAAATTTGGAAGCTGAAACATAACAAAATTTCTATTCCTCAACTCTGCTGCTACAATGAGAGAAAACTCTCTTATATCTAAGAAAACAAAAAAACAAAAAATTACCTTTTTTGGCAGATTTCGACAATTGTCAGATTTTGCCATTTTAGGTAATTTTACAATCATATCTTGAGAATCCAGTTTTTTCCCAAAAAGCTCATAAAGCTAAGGTAGGAGGAAAAACCAACTAACATCCTAAATTTGAAACATGAGTTTTGAGTTATTAAAAAAAGCAACTTTTAAAAAACTAGAAAAAAACACTAATTTGCCATTTTGAGGGCCAAGATGAAAGTTTGAAGCCCCGAAAAAGTGCCAAGACGAGGTCCAACTGACTAGGTTGGGAAACCACTGGCCACCTCATAACGCATCCACCTGTAAAATTTCATAGAAAACCCACATCCGAGTCAAAAGTTATGACCTCCGGAAGTCCCTGCATCATTCTCCTCTGGTTGAAAAGAACGCAGCTCCTGCAAGTGAGTGTCTTCAAACTGCTGCCATTTGACGGGATCTAACCTCTGCATTTCCCACTCTGTAATCCATGTGCTATCTATTGGTGGCAATCCTTCCCACTGTACTAAATACTTGTTGTAACACCCTTACCGAGTGGAGATAGTGTTCTTATCAAGAATTTGTGCAATCTTTTCCTTCTTCTTATGGGGAATGTGGTTGTGCCATGACACCTCTGGTTGACTATCTTTAGCATCATCCTCACCATGGAATGCATATAAATTAGAAATATTAAACACGGGAGAAATAGCGAGATCATCTGGTAAACTGACCTCATATGCATTATCATTGATCTTCTTTGTAATTCTACAAGGACCAATTTTCTTGTACTTCAACTTGTGATATGTTCCAGTAGGAAACCACTCTTTTCTCAAATATACCATCACTAAGTCACCTTCACTGAATGTCTGATGTCGCCAACTAGGATCCACTGAATTCTTATACCTCTCATTACTGTCCTGCAACTTCTGTCTCACTTCTTGCTGCAACTGTTGAAGGTTTTCTGCAAATGCTTCCCCATCATCACTGACCTGATCTTTCATTGGTAGCTGTACCAAATCTAGAACACCCTAAGGATTCCTGCCATACACAATCTGGAAAGGGGACTTTCCTGTTGATCGGTTAACAGAACTATTATAGGCAAATTCAGCCTGGGGTAATGCCAAATCCCATTGTTTTGGCTTTTCTCCAACAATACACCTCAGCAAATTTCCCAGACTCTGATTAACTACCTCTGTTTGCCCATCTATTTGAGGATGATAGGCACTACTAAACTGTAACTTGGTCCCCATCTTCTTCCATAAAGTCCTCCAGAAATGACTGAGGAATTTGGTATCCCTGTCAGAGGTAATAGTCTTTGGAACACCATGTAGTCTAACAACTTCTGAAAAAAATAACTCTGCTACCCTTGTTGCATCATTAGTCTTCTTACAGGCAATAAAATGAACCATCTTGGAGAACCTATCAACAACTACAAAAATGGAATCATTACCTCGTTGAGTATGTGGAAGTCCCAACACAAAGTCCATGCTCAAATCTGTCCATGGTGCAGCTGGTATTGGTAAGGGCATATACAATCCTATATTCTGTGAATGTCCCTTAGCCACTTGGCAGATTCTACACCTTGTTACATACTTAGTTATATCCGTTTTCATCTTTGGCCAGTAATATTTATCTTCTATCAAGGCTATTGTCTTGTCCTTGCCAAAATGTCCAGCCAACCCACTACTATGAAATTCTCTGATAATGTTGTCCCTCATAGAGCCAGCCGGTATGCATAGTTGTTTTCCTTTAAATAGATACCCATCTTGCATAAAATATTCACCCCTAAAGTGATCCAAGTTACCAAATATTGGTGCCTTCAATTGTTCCACAATCTCCCAAAAATCATCATCAGACTCATACAAATTTTTGATGGCATCAAAACTAATCACCTCAGCTTCCATTGTGGTCAAAAGTGCAACACGCCTACTTAACGCATCTGCAACCTGATTTTCTTTTCCAGACTTATGCTTCAGCACAAAGTTGTAACCCTGCAAGAAAGAGACCCACTTGGCATGCCTACTATTCAACTTTTTCTGTGTGTTCAAGTACCTCAGTGCAATATGATCTGTAGACAATACAAACTCCTGGGGAACTAGATAATGTCTCCAATGCCTCAATGCTTGGACAATTGCATAAAATTCCAAATCATAAGTAGAATAATTCTTTCTCATTGCATTCAGCTTTTCACTAAAGAAAGCTATAGGTTTGCTAGCTTGGCTAAGTACAGCACCTATTCCTACATGGGAGGCATCACATTCTACTTCAAATACTTTATCAAAATTTGGCAATGCAAGTATAGGTACTTCTGTTACCTTTTTCTTCAAGTACTTAAAGCTCTCCTCAGCATCCTTGGTCCATACAAACTCCCTCCCTTTGGTGCAATCTGTTATAGGAGCTACAATACTACTGAAATTGCGAATGAACTTTCGATAGAAAGTGGCCAAGCCATGAAAACTTTTTACCGCTGTGATGCTACTTGGACTAGGCCATTCTAGGATTGCCCTAACCTTTTCTGGATCCATTCTGACACCATCTTTAGAAATGACAAAGCCTAAAAAAACCAAACTGTCCTGCATGAACCTACACTTTTTCAAATTGGCATAGAGCTTCTCCTTCCTTAACACACCAAAGATGATCCTCAAGTGTTGTAGATGCTCTTCTCTGCTATTACTAAATACCAAAATATCATCAAAATAAACTACCACAAACTTACCAATGTAAGGGCGTAGTATAGTGTTCATCAATCTCATAAATGTGCTAGGTGCATTTGATAACCCGAATGGCATAACCATCCACTCATATAATCCATCTCCAGTCTTAAAGGTTGTCTTCCACTCATCCCCTTCTCGAATCTGGATTTGGTGGTAGCCACTTCGTAGGTCGATCTTGCTGAAATATTTAGCCCCTGCAAGGACATCCATCATGTCCTCCATACGAGGTATAGGAAACTGATACTTGATGGTAATCTTATTAATTGCTCTGCTATCAGTGCACATCCTCCATGTTCCATCTTTTTTTGGGGTTAACAATGCAGGTACAGCACATGGGCTTATGCTCTCTCTCACCACACCTTTACTTAGGAGTTCTGTTACTTCCTTATTCATCTCTGCATGTTGTGTTGGATTCATCCTATAAGCTGCTTGGTTGGGTAGAGTTGCTCCTGGAATCAAATCAATATGATGCTGAATATCTCTCTTTGGTGGTAGACCATCAGGCAATTTATTAGGTAAAACATCAACAAATTCTTTCAATAGCTCAGCTACTTCTGGGGGAACTGAAATGTCTTCCTCTTCACCTTTTTTCACTACTAATGCATAGCAACACCCTGTCACCTTCATTTCTTTAACAAGATCTCTTTCAGACAACATGGTCTCACCTTTTCCTTCATCCTTGAGAGGCAATAAAATCACCTTAGTACCATCTTTCCAAAAGGTGTATGTGTTTTTCTCTCCATCATGCATAACTTTTCTATCATACTGCCATGGCCTTCCCAATAACACATGACAGGCATCCATTGGGACAACATCACACCATATCTCATCCTGATAGATCTTCCCTATGCTAAACTTAATTAGGCATCTTTTATCAACAGTGACTTCATTTCCCTTTTTAAACCATGCAATGCGATACGGATGAGGATGTTTTTCACAGTGTAAATTCAATTTGTCTACCATTTCTTTAGAAACCATATTTTCACAACTACCTCCATCAATAATGACTTGACATACCTTGCCACCCGAAGTGCATCTGGTTCTAAAGATATTGGTTCGAAGCCATGAACCATCAGAGCTTTTGGCTTGTGTTTTCTCCTTCTTTGGAATCACCATTACTCTTCTCATCATGAGACTTTCTCCCACATCTGGTGGAACCTCCAGTTCTGTCCCTTCCACTTCATGCTGCATTTGAATCATGTTCACCCTAGGTTGTCCTCCTTGATTTCTTTCTTGCATGTTATAATTGGAGCATTCAAATGCCCTATGACCTTCTTCTCCACATCTGAAACAAGTGAAAGGCCTTCTCTGGTTTTCCCATCCTCTACCACTACCATAACCTCTACCTCTTTGAAATCCCCTTCCTCGTTCTTGATTCAGAGGATCTTGCCGAGTGTCTACTTATTTTTCCACACCATGGGATGACTCTCCCCTGCCATAATTTGAACCTCCTCGAAATGGGGTTGATGTACCCCTTCTTCCTCCTCTATTCCTCTGATGATACTGTCTGTTTTATTTTTCTTCAGCCTTTAGAGCCAATTGGTAAGCCTCTTCCATATTGTTGAGTCGATGCATGCTCAATTCATCTTGAATAGAAAATTTTAGGCCATTCACATATCTAGCAACCATTTGTGCATCAGTTTCTTGATGCTCTATACGTATAGACAGTGTATAAAACTCATTTGTATAATCTTGCACAGAAGAGAGGTTCTGCTTTAAATTTTGAAACCTATGAAAAAGGGTTTGCGCATAATCTATGGGCAAAAATTTTTCTCTCAACTTCTTCTCCATTTTATTCCATGTCCTGATCTTATCCTTACGTTTCCTTGTTCGTTCCTTTTGAAGATGATCCCACCAAATCATTGCATGACCCTTTAATTTGGTGCATGCAAATTTTACCTTCTTCTCCTCTGTCATGGATTTCCATTCAAAAGATTTTCTCAACTCTGCTGCTACAATGAGAGAAAACTCTCTTATATCTAAGAAAACAAAAAAAATAAAAAAATTACCTTTTTTGGCAAATTTCGACAATTGTCAGATTTTGCCATTTTAGGTAATTTTACAATCATATCTTGAGAATCCAGTTTTTTCCCAAAAAGCTCATAAAGCTAAGGTAGGACAAAAAACCAACTAACATCCTAAATTTGAAACATGAGTTTCGAGTTATTAAAAAAAACAACTTTTAAAAAACTAGAAAAAAACACTAATTTGCCATTTTGAGGGCCAAGATGAAAGTTTGAAGCCCTGAAAAGTGCCAAGACGAGGTCCAACAGACTAGGGTGGTTGGGAAACCACTGGCCACCTCATAACGCATCCACTGGTAAAATTTCGTAGAAAACCCACATCCGAGTCAAAAGTTATGACCTCCGGAAGTCCCTGCATCAACGAGGGTCGTTGCAGTCCTCATCATTTAATTTTAATAAATATCAATCCAAGGCGGTGTCCATGGCTGTATGCAAAAGGGAGAAGGAATGACTTGCATGGCAGTCTTTTCTACAGAAGGGATTTGACAACAATTGCATGAAACAAACTGGGTTTAACTCTGTTGAAAAAGACAATTTAATCTAAGGAAAGCAATAACTTGAGCAGCTAATCTAATTCTGGAATAAAGGAACAGCTAAAGGAATTCTGAATAAACAAATTGCATAACAGCAAAGCAACTAAACAAACTAAGAAATGTAGTCTCTGCCCTTCGGTTGGAGTGGGCCCTTGCTCCTTCCTCCGGAGAGACTAATCAATTCCAGCAATCAGAAAATAAGTAGAACAACTTCTTTATTCAAAAACCTTCAAGATCCAAATTACATGCTGCTGTAAAAAATAGAGTTCTTCTTTCCTTCAATGAATTCTTTTACAACTTCCCCTCCTTTTCTATTCTACCCATAGTTCTTTATATATAACTATGGTTATTAAATTCTAATTGAGAGTCTCTCTAGAGTAGAGAACTTATTCATGCAGCTAACTAAACTTATTTATCTAGTTAACTAAACTTATTCATTTAGTTAACTGATTATACAATTGCTGATTACAAGGCAAAACATGCAGTCTTTTAAAAAGACATGCAATGACAGTAAGTGTGTATTCTTTGCATGGAATAATTACTCATAGTTAGATCCATTAATTTAGGAGTAATTATAGTCAATCAATCCTTCAGAAAATCTTAGAGTGTGTGTTGGTAGATTGGAAGAATTCGAAGCAACTTCATAAAGTATTTCTGGAACATCTTCGGAGCTTGTGGAATAGTCAACTTCCGTCATAAACTACTCATTTAATTTACAAGATCTCCTCAAATGATTTCTGGGTTTTGTTCCCCTAACTTTTATCTTTTTAGATCATTTTTAATTTCTAAATTGTGTTAAGAAATGAGAGAGATATCATAGTTTTACTGAACCTAGTTTTCTTGACTTTTCTGTTCTGCGTCTTTATGTTCTGTAACAGTCAACTTATATCATTAACTGTTTATTCATTTTAATGAATATATTAAAAAAACCTTCATATATTTGTTCCTCTCTCTTTAAGCTTTCTGGATCATTTTGAAAGTCTAATTTTCGTTAAGAAATAAGTGAGATATTGCAGTTTTACTGAAACTACATTTTTGACTTTTACATCTCCAGCGCTCTGTTCATCTCTGGTGCTCTGTACATCTCCTGAGCTCTGTCCATCTCTGACGCTCTGTCCATCTCTGGTGCTCTATGCATCTTTAGAGCTCTGTGCATCTCTGGCGCTCTGTGCATCTCTGAAGCTCTATGCATCTTCGGAGCTCTGTCCATCTCCAGAGCTCTGTAATTCTAAAACTCTGCAACTTAACATAAAATAGACTTTCTCTTCACTTTATTGATAAAATAAATGTTGATCTCAAAGTGAACATGTAATATCAAGATAAACTCATGCATGGCATTGATCGTTGCATTTAGACAAGTTTATTTGATATTTAGCTACAAATCTTCAAACCCATACTCAAGTGCACTTCAAAAACTAATTTAATGAAGAGAAAATATATGCTTTTATTTGACTAAAGATGAGACACTTTATGGTCTCATCAATAGTGTTGACAGAATGTGTTCTTTAGGTTCTGGATGAAGATGTAAATGATTTTAGTAAGATGAAGTAGTGTGGATGTTCTTGGTGATTCAGGCAAGATTGTGGGGGTCTCTAGATTGTGTCCAATTCATTTTGATGGTCCACATTGAATATTGAGCTCATAACTGGAGATTTACTTCTGATGATGATGTTCTTCTTAATCTTGGCTGACCGGATGTTTTACACATCTTGCAGATGATCTTGAAGATGTTCTGCGAAGTATGGTGTGTTACTCAAAAAAGATTGAAGTCCCAGATATGTGTGGCTGACAGTGTAGTGATTCGCATGAAGTCTTTTGTAATAAGTCAAGCTGTATTTGTGTATTTGCTTTGTAATAAAATAAAGTATGTATGTATAAGTAAGAGTTGTGAAGTCATTTCAAAGTGTGATCATGGAGATGAGGAAGTGGTAGAGAGGAGAAGAGCTGAAAAGCAGAGCAGAAGTGTTGAGCTTAAATGGAACTAACTCAAGCATGGTGAAGATGTAATATTTATTATTTTGTAGACAATGTGTCTCCTGTAGGCAATGGGCCTCTTGTGAGCAGTGTGCTCGGGCAGTGAGCCCTAATTGGCATGTGCCATTTCATTCTTCTTATTCTTTTAATAGAGAATACAATCTTGGGTTAGTCACCCCATGGTTTTTCCCTTAACCAGGTTTTCCATGTTAAAATCTTGATGTCATATGTGTTAATATGTTTCTACTCTTGAATTATTGCATTGTGCTTCCATGATTAATTTATTATTATGTTGTTGAATTACAAAAGGAATTAAGTGTTTAAAGATAAGAAAGTTTTGGGACAACTGATTCACCCCCCTCTTAGTTGTCTATCTTAAATCAACAATTGGTATCAGAGCTAAGTTCCTCTAAAAGAGCTTAACCGCTTGAGGAGATCCAGGATGTCTTCCTACAAGAAGGATAGTCCAAGGTTTGATGGAACTAATTACACTCTTTGGAAAAGCCGCATGGAATGTCACTTGCAATGTATGGGAATGCAATATTGGACCATAACTTCAAAGAAGTATATTCCACCAAAGAATGGTCTGACAATTGTAGATGAAATCAAAGATGATGAAAATAATGTTCAAGCTAAAAAAGATTTACTAAGTGCCTTATCTAATTCAGAGCTAACAAATGTTATAGATTTAAAAACTGCATATGAAATTTGGGAAAAACTGGAACTTCTGCATGAAGGAGACAAATATGTCAAGTACGCCAAGCTACAAAGTTTGGAAGGAAAATTCAAAAACCTAAAGATGAATGAAGATGAGAATATCACTACATTTATACCAAAAGTTAATGAGCTTATTTGTGGCATTAGGTGTGTTGGAGGAACCTTGGATGAAGATGAGATTGTTGCCAAAGTTCTCAGATCCTTACCTCCTTCTTACAAACACAAGGTCGCTGCTATTGAAGAGTTCAGATCTTTATCAAATATCACAAGGGATCAATTGGTTGGCAAATTAGCTGCATTTGAATTGGCTAAGTTTGGAGATGCCCCTCCCAATACTGAATCTGTATTCAAGGCTAGTGCCTCTGCAAAAGGCAAACAAAGGTATGATCAAGGAGAGAACTCCTCAAAGAAACTATCATGGTATGAAAAAGCAAGAAAAGATCTAGAAGAAGATGAAGCAGAAGCTACTCAACTTGAAGCCCTTATTGCAAAAAGACTGCCAAGAGGATCTGGTAAGTATGAAGGAAAATTGCCTTTCAAATGTTTCAACTGCAACAAGATTGGTCATTTTGCTTTAAGGTGTCCGGAAATATTTTCAAGAACTAATCCTAATAGATCAAGATTTCAAAACAAATGTTACTATGTTCATGAAGATGATGATGATGAAGGAGTAACAGATGATGAATTAGAGACAGGAAACAAATCCAGAAGTGACTGGGTGTTTATTGTCATCAAGGAAGAAGATCCAATGCCTACTGAATCTGTCAATCATAAACAGATAGAAAGAGATTTGGCTACTCAAGTTGAAGAAAAGGATGAATGGGTCATTGACAGTGGATGCTCCCACCATATGACTGGTGACAAAAACAAGTTCATAGATCTGGAAAGATATGAAGGAGGAGTTGTAAAATTTGGTGATAATTCTGCTGGCAGAATTAGAGGCAGAGGGACTATTTCTTTTGATGGAAAGAACAAAACCAGTAAAATACTATATGTTGAAGGTCTAAAGCACAATCTTCTCAGTGTTGGGCAGTTGGTGGATAGAGGTTATGATCTCTAATTTAAAAATGGAAAATGTAATATCTTTGAAAGTTCTAGAATAGAGGTTGCATCTGGTACTCAAACAAAAGGTAACATCTTCCACTTGATTGGTATTGGAAAAAGTTGTTTATTTGTTCAAATTGATCAGAGTTGGTTGTGGCATAGGAGAATGTGTCATGTAAATTTTGATAACATCATCAAGATAAGTAACACTCAGGCTGTAAGAGATCTTCCAAGACTGGTGAAACCTACTAACAGTTTGTGCAAAGATTGTTAGTTGGGTAAGCAGAGCAGAGTCACATTCAAAAGTAAGGAACAATCTTCTACCAGATTGTTGGACTTAGTGCATACTGATCTATGTGGACTGACAAGAATCAGGAGTTTGCAAGGTAATAGATATTTCATGTTATTAATTGTTGATCATTCCCAGATGATGTGGGTGACTTTCCTGAAAGAGAAATCTAAGGCTCTTGAGAAATTCAAAATATTCAAGGCTATGGTAGAGAATGAAACTGATTTAAACATAAAATATCTTAGGTCTGATAAAGGTGGAGAATTCACATCCAAAGAGTTCATAGAATTCTCTGAGAAACATGGGATAAAAAGACAGTTATCGGCTCTAAGGACTCTAGAACAGAATGGGGTAGTGGAGAGAAAGAATTAGACCATCCAGGAAGCATCTAGAACCATGATGATGGAAGCAAATGTTCCTCAGATCTACTGGAGAGAAGCTGTAAGCACTGTAGTGCCCCTCATCTAGTCGTCCATCAGATTGATGTTTGCTTAAACTTTATAGTGTCCTAGACTGTAGATGATGGATCTCTTGATATCTTCTTACTTCATTGTGAACCTGATTATGATGATAACAGTTGTTGATGTTGGATTTTATCATTTTATGTTTTAGAATTTGATAAATGAACTAGATGTTACAGATGTTTTGATGTTAATTGCGATATTGGATTGAATGTTTTATGTTGTTGATTAATATCAGATACCTTGTTCAACCTAGTTAATTGTTTATACATAAACGTGAATGGAACAGTGTTGTATTACTCGTTTTCGAGTACCCTACACCACTGCGATTTCCATTCACTATAGGACTGTATGTGGATATATATCTTGAATGTTTAACCGTGCGTTGTTGCAAGAATGCAGGTACTAGGCATCAACTCCACCTGATTACAGGTCTGAGCGTACCTTCGCCAATGGATTAGTTGTTGGAGTTAACGTGAGGTCCCATGTCAGTGTGGTCTGGTTGTCAGTTTATCCTCTTGGTCATTGTCTGTCATTCGATCATGATTTGTGGACAAGTAATATAGCACCTTGGAGTCTAACTAGGTTAGAAAGTGTCTGAATGTGTAAGGTGTCATTGTGCTTTAATTAGAATCATACTACGGAAAGTATAATGTCGATAAATGAGCATAATGTCGTTAGTTGTCGATTATCATTATAAATAAATTATTATTTTATTAGAAGTGTTGTTGTTAAATAAAGTTGTAAGAAATTTTGTATTGTTCAATATAATATTATTTATAATAAATATTTAAATAAATAAATAGTTGTAAGTTATGTTGTAAACTGTGATTTGCAACTAAATTAATAAAATAAATTAATATATAATTGTACTATTATAGATAGTTGTAATATTATAACTTTATTAAATAAAATATGCTTGGTCGGCTATAAATTCATTAAATGTTGTCAGGAATTATGTGTTTTCATTTAAAAAATGAAATACAATAAAATAAATAAAGAACTTCTTTGGGATCATTAAATTAAATAAAAATATTAGAGGAGGGAGATGCACGGGATCACGTGCCGAGTCCCTTGGAAGAAGGAAGGGGCTGTGTTATAAAAGAAAAGGCTTGTTGAGGCAAAGGAGAGCATTGCAGGTAGGAGAAAAGTGAAGAGGATCAGAAAAAGGCTTGGACTGTAGTGGTTGAAACGAAATTATCGAATCGGCATTGCAACCAGGTTCCATTAAAAGTTTACTGCTTCTCTTTCTGAATCTGCAAATGTCCTTGGTTGTTTAATCTTCCAAATGATTGTTTGGGTTAAATTTATGCTTAAAGATATGATCCAATCTGCAATCGATTTGTATTCTGAGTTTTCATCGTCAAACCTTAAAGCCGGGTGATCATGTCTGTAGATTGTCCTCTCTACATTTAAACCGTAACATCTTTTAGGGTTTAAAATCATTTTTCTGTTCAAGGAGTTCGCTGTTTAAAATTGTCTTCCTTCCTCTGCATTTGCCGAATGATTCTGTCATCCCTCCAATCATTCATTTCGATGGCAATTGTCTTTATTTCCAATTCTTAGTTTTTACATCAAGGGCTTGTACAAAATTTGTAAATGGTTTAGGTGAGATGTCGCGATGTCTACATACAACCATTCTTCCCTGGACACAAATTGGTAATGTCTGTCCATCGTGCATTATTACCTCACATACCTTGCGAGTGGATTCTGAGTTGGGCAATCGATTTAGATCTAATTATGCAGTCCGTCAGTCTTATTCCGCAGTCTCAGGATCCTTCTGGAGAAGAAGAACAAGTTGTAATAGGTAGCATGGAGAAGGATGGAGAGGAATGTATAGAGTGTGCAGAATGCGAGTGTGAAAGAGCACAGGTAGTCTGCTGTACCGAATCTCTTGCCTATTGCAATTCCTGTTCTCACAAAATTCACTTAAAAAAAAAAAAGAGCTCGCTCTCACCACACAATCCTTCCCATCGCTACTTGTTCTCATTGTCTAATCCGCACTGCAACTCTCCAATGTTTTCAGTGCTATAAAAAACCAAGCCTTATGTTCTGTGTATCCAATGCTCAAAATCGATACATTCTGCTCCTTCTGTAAGAGTCCACAAAATCACCGTTCTCGCCTTCTTGAGAAACATTACGAAGACAGAAATCTAGTACTCTACCCATGTAAAGGAGGAGGAAATAGAATCCAAAGGTGGTCTTTCAGCCAACAAGGAGAAAAAGAGGAAAGCGGGAAGCAGTATTTCTGATCTTGACAACAAACACCCACCTGGTAAAAAGTCTAAAATTAATGTAAACAAGAGAAAGGGAAACTATTATTCTGATCCCCAAGTCAAATACCCACCTAAAGAAATGCTAAAAATCGATGTAAAACAGGAGCCTCAAGCATCTTCTCTTCCTAGAAAAAAAAACATTCCCAGGGCGGCTAGCAGGCGTGTTTTTGGGCCCATAGAGATTCACGATTCTTCTTCTGAGAGCGAAACTGATGAGGATTCTGATTCATGTTCTAGTGATTTTGAGGAGGAGACTGGGATCAGGCGCATACTCAGGGAATGTACAATGATCTCACAGTTAGTAATCGTGATCAATCTGAGCAAAGAAACAAGGTTGTTGACATTCAATCGATAGATTTGGCAATCGTTGCTACTTAATACTCTACTAATCTCCTGAACATTAGATCTGATGCAACTACCTTCCTCTTCCACCATTAAAATCTGAACAGCCCTACTAACATCTTCCTTAGAAAATGAATCATCCATCTCATTCCTCCTGATCTCCACTCCTAGCTTGAGTTCCTGGGCTACGAGCTTAGTATTCAAGCCCTGTTCATACTGCAATGGAAGAGTCATGTAGAGGGACAGCACCTACAACTAATCAACTGGTAAAATTCCAATCCAGGCTTCCCATTGAGAAGTTTAACAAACATATATGAGGCCCAAGATCAGTTTATCTGGTTGTACTACCTGGTTGTTATGCCCTATTTTTTGAACAATACCCATGCCTCTCACCAAACCTGTGGGCTGCAACAAACTGCGGCACTGCAATCTGATCTTCATATAGGTGGATAATTCTTATAATTGCAGTTCAACCCAATTCTGTAATTTGGTTATCAGAAGCACACAGACAATTATTATGACTGTAGTACAGCAGAATTTCACAAGGTTTTCCTCAAATGCTTCTTTGGATGTGTTATGTTTGTCATTTCTAAAAGTCCTTATCTTCTGTTAATGGTTGTATATTCAATAGTTTTTCTGGGGTGCCATAGCTCTGTATTCAGAGATGCTGTCTGATGGCATTCATCCTGATAAGTTTACTTTTCCGTGTGTTCTCAATGCATGCATTGGTTTGTTGGCCCTGTAAAAGGGGACGGAGGCGCTTGAGGACCTCTTAGGAAGTGGGCTTGAATCGGATGTCTATGTAGTTAGTGCCCTTGTAGCCATGTATGCCAAATGTGGTAGTTTACAGGATGCGCACCAAGTGTTGACAAAATGCTTCTTAGAGATGTGGCTCTGTGGATTGCAATAATTGGAGCTTATGTGCTAATGGATTCTGTGAGGAGGCTCTGAGAATGTTTTGTGGAATAGAACCAGCTGGAGAGTAGCCTGATTTAGGCACGGTCGCTAGTGTTCTCCCTGCATGCTTCCGCTTGGGAGCTTTGTGTGAAGGCAGACAAATCCATGGTTTTATTGTTAGAAATGGATTCCAAGGAACAACACTGAAGATAAGAGGAGCCTTGAACAGCATCAGCTGTGTGAACAAATCCAGATTTGAGGGTTTCTATTTTGTTTAATATTGTGTAGGTAAAAATAATTTTACTTAAGCTACAATAATTCAGGAGTTGAGACTGATGATGGAAATAAATATTTGGAAGTTAAAAGTGAAGGATAGAGGGGTTTAGCTTTAATATTGATGATAGAAATATAATGTTGATGTTCTGTTAAATTGATTTTACCATTGTCAAAATATAATTGCCTGGGTAGAATGACTATCTAGATTCTGATTTCGCACAGAAAACATTGCAGATCACACCCTTAGTGGAGTTTAGCATCTTGTTCCTCATACACAGTGAACATTTCATAACCTTAGAGTCTCAGATTGTATTCTACAATCTTATCATGGAATATCTCATCCACATTATGCTCTAAGGCCTCGTGGTGCCATGAGTGTCTCAAGAAGTCTGTGGTGCCATCATGGATTATTGCTTTTAAGTCATATGGTAGATCTAATAGCTATCTCCATATTCTTGAGGTTTAACTTTATCTTTCGCATTTAGGGTGCCATTTATAAGGAAACCTTGGAAACCACTATACATTTCAAGACATGATCCTTTACTCTCTTTGTCACTCGACATGTAGGCTATTGTTGTGCATTCAGTTGTCCACAACATCAACAATGTGAGTAGTTAATCCATAATTTCCTAATTCCATTTGATCTCATTTAGGAGTTGTTCTCTTTTTAGGAGTTGTGACTTCGATTTTACTTGGAAGCATTAACAAGATGCTGGGATCTCAAAGAACGCCTTCATTTTTTATGATTAATGCTGTTCAAGAGTTATATTAATAGGGAGAAGTCGTTAGACTAAATAAATATCAACCATTTCAATGGTTAAGTGGTCATTAACAATTTCACACCACCTCTGCGATCAGTGCTTACAATTCAATAGGTTATTACACTTGAAATAGATATAGTAGAAGCATTTACCAAAAAACTGTAATGCCTTGGGAACGAACATAGTTGATACATCTATTAAGTTTTGACGGCGTGAGAATGTCTAGTCCCGATCTTCTTCTTAGACAGATTTAAATCATCTTTGATTAAAACATTTCAGAGACATCGTTATGACAAAGAAATCCAAGCATAGTAAACTGTTATCTGATTGAGGTCAAGAATATCTGAAGGACCGTATTAGGGTAGAACTTAGAGGAAAACGAAAACATTGATGTTCATTGTTGATGGTAGGACCTTTGTCCACGTTGTATTGCCGTATAGTTATAAGGTATTATTTTAGTACTTAATCCAACGTTGGAAAGGTAAGTTAATCAGTGTAAAATTTGTTATACTTGTGTTTTTATAATTTATCTTTAGAAACAAAATGTAGAATATTTAGATAATTTAATTGTAATGTATTAGTATAATTGTTGTATTTATTGTGAAATCAATTAGTTTGATTTAAAGAGATAATGTAATCCATTGTTGATTTCATTACAAAGTTATTTATGATGAGCCAAGAAGGAATTTTAGTGTTTAATTTCTAGAATCTGAATTGTACTGTGTGAGTTAAGTATTTCTATTGTCTTAAAGAGTCGAATTGAGAGTGGTCATACTCGAAATTCCAGAGGCTGAGTTTGTCGTAGTGTGGATGGATGTTTTTGTATTTGTGATGTTGTAACGATTATGTGATTCAAATTTAGTATGAAGTATAATGGAGTATTGACTAAGATGATTATGTGTTTTGTGATATAATATTCTCTGGATGAGATATTTAACCAGTTGTGACTATCTTGTATCCGTTTTGTCGTAATTGTTGTTTGGAGAGACCTGGTATCTGTAAAAGTGTAAAATGTTGTAATGCTATAGGCGATGGATAACAATTGGTGTTATGATTCTATTTGTAAAGTAATGCAGCCTTGTTATCTTAGTTATGATCCTTAGATAATATGTCGTAGTTAGTTATGTTAACATTATTTGTTATCTTAAACATTTAAAAAAAAAATGTTCCTGTTTCATGTAGCATAAATGTGTAATTCTTTGAGGTGTACAAGGCGGGCGTTACAAGCACTGCTGTCTATACTCTTAATCAGGTACAAATCAAAAGCAATACTGGTAAGACCCCTTATGAACTCTGGTTTGGCATCACTCCTACTGTGAAGTATTTCAGAGTATTTGGTAGTAAATGTTACATTAAAATAGATGAAGACCTTGGCAAATTTGATGCTAGAAGTGATGAAGGAATATTCTTGGGTCATTCTACTCAAAGCAAAGCATATTGGTGTTATAACAAGAGATTGAGGAAGATCATAGAAAGTACAAATGTGAAGGTTGATGAAGGCATTGAAAAACCCTCAAGGTTTTATGAATATGAAGAAGATGATCAGAATGATGTTTTGGTCCAAGAAGTTTAAGCCCCTTCTGAAATTTAGATCTAGACTGATTCAGAGAATCCTAAAATACAAGAAGAAGAGATAAGTTTGAATGAACTTGTCCAAGAAATAGACTTGCAAGGAACTCCCAAGACTCCCAGGTATGTAAATCTAAATCATTCTGAAGACCAGATCATAGGTGATAAAAGAAAAGGTGTTCAAACAAGGAGAAAGATTGCTTAAGACTAAAAAAAGTACTGTCTAATTTCAAAGATTGAACCAAAAACAATAAGTGAAGCATGCAATGATGAAAGTTGGACTAAAGAAATGAAGGAAGAATTGATGCAGATTGAGAAAAATCACACTTGGGATCTTGTTCCTAGACCTAGAAATAAAAATGTGATTGGGACCAAATGGATCTTCTGAAATAAACTGAATGAAGATGGTGTAGTAGTCAGAAACAAAGCCATATTGGTCTACAAGGGTTATTCTCAAGTAGAAGGAGTTGATTTTGAAGAAACTTTTACTCCGGTGGCAAGAATAGAAGCAGTTAGATTATTTTTTTCTTTTGCTGCCTTCAAGGATTTCAAAGTATATCCGATGAATGTCAAGTCTGCCTTCCTAAATGGTGACTTGGAAGAAGAAGTATACATTGAGCAACCAGATGGATTTCAACTGTCTGATCATGGTGATATGGTCTACAAGTTGAAGAAAGCACTGTATGGACTCAAACAAGCCCCAAGAGCATGGTATGAAAGATTGGATAAACATCTTTTAAGGATTGGTTTCAACAAAGGTACTGCTAAGAGTAACTTGTACTTCAAGATTGATCATAAGAATATCTTGATTTTTGAAGTATTTGTTGATGATATCATTTTTGGGGGAAGAGATAGTATGTGTAAGACTTTTACAAATCAAATAAAAAGTGAATTTGAGATGTCTATGTTTGGGGAAATGAATTTCTTCTTGGGTCTGCAAATCACTCAAACAAAGAAGGGAATCTTCATATCACAGACCGAATATGTGAAAGAATTGTTGAAGAAGTTTGGAATGGAAGACTCAAAACCAATGAATACTCTCATGGCAACCGGATGTAAACTAAGCAAAGATGATGAATCTCCTAAGGCTGATCAGAAAAAGTACAGGTCAATGATTGGAGGACTACTATATCTTACTCATACTAGACCTAACATTATGAATGTTGTTGGTCTTGTTGCAAAATTTCAAGCTGATCCTAGAGAATCTCATCTCATGGAAATCAAGAGAATTCTCAGATATCTAAAGGGAATAGTTGAGCATGGTTTATGGTATCCTAGGGATTATGATTTCTCTCTTCATGCATATATAGATGTGGATTGGACAAGAAATGTGGATGACCAGAAGAGTACCAGTGGTAGTGCATTCTTTTTGGGGAAAAGATTGGTTTCTTAGCTGAGCAAGAAACAAGAGGCAATATCTCTATCTACTGCAGAAGAAAAATATATTGCAGCAGCAGGCAGTTGCACTCAAGTATTGTGGATGAAGCAAATGCTAAGAGACATCAGAGTGGAGTATGAGGAACCTATCACAATATTCTATGATAACTCAAGTGTAATAAATATATCAAAAAATCTGGTGTTGCATTCAAAGACAAAACATATATCCATCAAGTTTCACTTTCTGAGAGAATAGGTGAACAAGAATGAAGTCAGATTGGAGTTTGTGCCCTCTAAGGATCAGATTGCAGACATCTTTACTAAACCTCTACCTAAGGACTCTTTTGAGTATCTCAGGGAGAAGTTAGGGGTTATTACCCCTCTAGTTCTGAATTAAGGTGTACTGATGTGCATCAGTCTGGTGGATCTCACAGTCATATCTTATGATCTAGATTGATGATATGAAGCTGCTACTCAGGGGGAGCAGTCTGTATGATTCTGATTGATGCAAGTATGTGCACTTTGCCATTGATGTCAAAGGGGGAGAGAAGACGTGAAAAACAAAAGTGGTTGCTGATCAAAGGGGGAGCAATAAAGAAAGAAAAGACATGAATGATTGTTGTTGATAGAGGGAGCTATGCTAGTTAGTGAGGAGAAGTTTTTGTCTTGATGGTTAAAATAGTTTTTCACATCATATGTTGCCATCAATGACAAAGAGGGAGATTGTTGCAAGTATGGGCCTAACCAGTATTGTCATTGATGTCAACATAATCCTATTGCATTGATGTCAAGGATTGGATGAGTTGTGTGCTGAGGATATTGAGAAAATTAGTCCTATCAGAAATAGAGAAGAATAGTGAAGACAATGAAGTTCTATGAAGTTCTATGAAGTGAAGATGCCAGCTAAGATGAAGATCAGAGAATGCGCATCAAAGGGTTTGTAGACATGTGTCTAAAGATGATCCAGTCAAGTTTTGAGAGGTCCGCATGAAGATTTGGAGAAGTTATGGCCATATGAGTAAAACTAGTTCTGGCAGATGTTTAGAAGTGACAGAGTGACACAAATAGGTCCGATGAGATCTGGAAATGCAATATCCTATTCTATGGATTTGGTGGAGTGTTTAGGAAGCTAATGTGAATTGACAACTCAATTGGTTGGTGGTCTGGAGGTCTGCAAGCATTTATTCTAATATGACAGTGTTGACAGAATGTGTTCTTGAGATTTCAGATGAAGATGCAAATGATTTTAGTAAGATGTAGTGTGGATGTTCTTGGTGATTCAGGCAAGATTGTGGGGGCCTCTAGATTATGTCTAGTTCGTGTTGATGGTCCACATTGAATATTGAGCTCATAATTGGAGATTTACTTCCGATGATGATGTTCTTCCTAATCATGGCTGATCAGATGTTTTACACATCTTGCAGATGATCTTGAAGATGTTCTGTGAAGTATGGCGTGTTACTCAAAGAAGATTGAATTCCCAGATATGTGTGGCTGACAGTGTGGTGATTCGCATGAAGTCTTTTGTAATAAGTCAAGTTGTATTTGTGTATTTTCTCTGTAATAAAATAAAGTATGTATTGTACTGACTTTGATGATTATCCCAAAGTCGATGTCTTGTATAAATAAGAGTTGTGAAGTCATTTCAAAGTGTGATCGTGGAGATGAGGAAGCGGTGGAGAGGAGAAAAGCCGAAAAGCAGAGCAGAAGTGTTGAACTTAAATGGAACTGACTCAAGCATGGTGAAGATGCTAATCTTCAGTTCAAGTATGTAATATTTATTATTCTGTAGATAGTGTATCTCCTATAGGCAGTGGGCCTCTTGTGAGCAGTGTGCTCAGGCAGTGAGCCCTAATTGGCATGTGTCATTTTGTTCTTCTTATTCTTTTTACAGAGAATACAATCTTGGGTTAGGCACCCCGTGGTTTTTCCCTTAACTAGGTTTTCCACGTTAAAATCTCAGTGTCATCTGTGTTAATGTGTTTCTGCTCTTGAATTATTGCATTGTGCTTCCATGATTGATTTATTATTATGCTGTTGACTTACAAGAAGGAATTAAGTGTTTAAAGGTAAGAAAGTTTTGGGACAACTTATTCAACCCACCTCTCAGTTGTCTGTCTTAAATCAACAATCTATGGCTTTGTTTCAAAAGTAATGTGCCTTTGTAATCTAATAGAACCAGTAGATACTTTCTCACAGAGGCACACTTTATTTATTTTTATTTAGGTAAAGTCTTGCTTATTTACTGATATATATATATATAAAAACGGATATATACATAAAATTTCATCCTTTTATTTATTGGCTTTGATGCTAATCTTGGGACATAGGAATATGATGCCACCATTTTCCTAATGAAATGATAGGAGAAATTGCAATTATTCTCAATTTTGATTTAATTCTCAAAGGTGTGATCTAAAAAGATCTCTAACAAGATTGATATAGGACAATTATAACTTTCTACTTTTATATGGCTAACAAGAAAGGCAGTTTGGGAAAGGTGTCAATGTGTTTTTCAGGTGTCTGCAGGAGCAACAAAAATAGCAGGAAGGGAGAAGCATACTTCCATTAAAAGGTGACCGAGTGATATAAAATGAAAGGATGCCCCCTAGTGATCAATGTGAAATTGTATAATGTATCACTCCCCCAAAAAAACTATAATGGGGGAAGGTGTAATATATTGTAATAATAAAGATGTAATCTGCAAAAGTTGACCCATGGGACAAAGGATCAAATGCTGTAATAGTAAGCAATAAAATAGAAGAATGGCTCATGATAAGAGTAGGGACTGCAATTGTTAATTTTTAATATTGTAAATGAGGATTTATCCTCATTTGTCACTACCCTGCATGTTGGAAATAGGATTTGTAAACTAAATAATGTACTGGACTTTACAAGTCCTGGGCAAGACCGGAGGTTTTCTTTACTCTGTTCTTTCCTACCAGTGCCTGCACTGAATGGAGGTGTACTTTTGAAAATTTTACTAATAAAATAAATTACTAGCTACAGCCTCTTACCCATAAAAAAAAGCTTGTCTTACTATTTTTTTTTCTTAATAAGCTTTAATTGAATTTCATGTACCATGTTTTTTTGTACTTTGTTATTAGACTTGATCAAGCCAATAACCTTGTATATGTAGGATTGAGATTTAAGTTAGGTATTATAAACACATTGTTGATAGTAATAAAACAAATTACATTTGAGAAACTAGACTTGTCCCAAAACTTAGACCTCGAAAAATTTATTAGAGTGACTAGGAAATTATATAAATATTGATGTAATTGTTGCTATTTAATTGTATTTGATATATGAAAAGAGGATATTCATGTAATTTGGAATGCATGAATATCATCTTTGAATGTATTTTGAGTATATGGGACTCAGTGATGAGTGACTACATAGTTTAGGATATGCATGTCATCCACTAGGTAAGTCCTATGTGGCTACATAACAATACTTTTGCATATTAAAGTGACACCTAAAAGATCAATTTAATATTTACATTAAAGATAAGATTACACATGAATGAAAAATTTAAAGGTTATTTGATAAGAGATTTAGTGTACTCTCTTGTATCAGCTTCTCAAGTATACATTCATGATCTATTTCATGTGAAAATATACTTATGGTTGCATTCATGTTATTTATTAACAGATTATTTTTATGCGACCTAATTTTGGTTTTAGTTAAAATAAAAGAGTTATTGAAAAGATCTAAATTTTGAAATATAATTATAGATGAAGTTAAAATATTCATTGTGATATAGATAGTGTCATATCCACACGTAACAAATTATTTGTGCTGAAATATGCTGTAGATTCAACATGAGCTACCGAGGACAACAACTGATTTATAGGGGGAGAGTTGTTACGGGACATTTTCCCGGTGAAATAAATAAATAAATAAATAATGTAAAATTTAATTAAAAATTATTATTATTGTTGTGAACAGGTGTGACTATTGTAACCACCCTTGGAATATTATATAAACCCGTAAGTTAATTGAAACGAGAATATAGAAGGAGGAAAAAGCGAGAAAAGAAAGAGCAATACAAAAATTAGAAGACACACCAGAGTGAAGGTTTGGGTCCTAGATAGCATTTAAACATTGTCAGAAGGGGCACACAGCGTGTGTCCAACTTGGGATACAACGTACACCTGAGAGTGTTTTGGCTAGGGTTGAGTTTATGCCATGAAGGCAAGTTTGGTTCTGTGCAATAACCTATTCCTCCAGGGGTGTTTGTGCTGAGAAAAGTCAGGACCTGTAACCCTACCTCTATGTGTGAGATAGCAACTCTCCAGAAACTATTAATATATGTATTATTTCAAGGCAATATATTTTATTCATATTATTTTTGTGATTAAATATTATGGTTTCTTTGCTTTATTAATGTTCCAACTATTTACATGTTTTTTTATTCCATAAATAAATTACAACATACTTTTATTTCAATTGCTGGAAATAATTAGGTTACATTTATTTCATTTTTATTATTGGGAAAAAGTTAGATTAAATGAAAGATAATTGGTTAAATAAAGTCATGCTCTACCCCTTTGTCTGAACTTTGGAGAGTTACTTCCTCTTCAAGATATTTTGGAAAATGTTTGTAAAAATTTGTTGTCTTTTGAAAAACCCTATAGGCTTCTTAGGCATAAAAACCTGTTAGGATTATGATTGTGGAAGGTTTGTCAAATGCTCATGATAATAGTTGTTAGTGGCACTTTGTATACCGAAGTAGTGATCTTAATACAATGTTTGTGAAAACTTGGAGTCTCTCCTATAATAGGAGGCTTAAATAAATGTAATGCCCAAAACTAATAAGAACAAAATGGACAAAAGCGACCATTTTTTAAAACAAAGACTATTCAATGGAAGTGCACAATATATGTACTTATTTCATCACCATGTGTGATGACACATAAAACCAATGTGTGGAGATGTTTCCTAAACGGTGTATGGCATAGGCTCATGTGATGCCTAAGAGGAGTTACCTCTACAAGTGAACCCTCCTCAAGGTTCTTTCTAAGTGGGGCAATAAGGCTACACCTCTCAAGACTAAATCCTAGAGCCTAAACATATTTTAGTTGCAGAATTTAAAGAAGCAATTAAAATTTAATACTAGTTATCCAGTTTAGATGTTTATTATCAACTATCATAATTTCATCTTAATATTTTCATGGATTCAATGGCTATCTCATGCATGGGATTACATTATCATTTTCTATTTAATAAGATATACTACTTAACAATGTGCTCCATCTACACCATTTCTTTCAATTTAGTGGAAAGTAAGACGGATATACTAATATCGATAAAAACATTATCAGTCATCATGCATTTCCAAGTTAGATTTGTCAACATGAGGAAGTTCAATACTTTCTCCTTACAAGGTTAGGATCATTTTTTCCTTTTAAAATTATTCACTAGAATGAGAGGGAGAGGGATGGATTTGTGAAGATTTTTCTTATCTCAAAGACAATTTTTTTAGATTACTCAATTGATTTATGCTTATTAATTGACTTATTTATTTTTTTACACCTCTATTGTATTTTGAAACTAATATGATTTAAATGTTAACTCAAGATATCAATGTTTTTTATTAAGATAAGCAACAAACAAGGGTGTTGTTCCCTTTACAAAACAACCCCATAGGCAATGCAAAATAGGCCACAAACTGGCTATTAACAACGCACAAACAACACACTAATAGTCCATTAACATTAAAGAGTTCACAACAATCTTAACCAAAAGCCACAACAAAAACACAAAATAATGAACATAACATAAACTAGGAGAACAATTGTTCAATCATCTGTAAAAAACATATACATTTCTTCATAATTGATCATATTATCCTTGCCAACACCATGCTTCTTGAGCTCTAGGCCCTACAAAACAGAAAGTGTAGTGGAAGATCTGTGCATAATTTTTGTGTTGAATCTAGTCATCTCTTTGATGTTCTCTTCCAACTTAGCAACTTTTCCTTTGAGAAAAGCAATTTTAGTGGCAAATTGATCATAAAATAAATAGCCTTTTTTAATTGACTTGGGCTCTGAAAGAGGATCAATAGCTTCAATATCAAAGTCAGGGGTATTCATTTCAACAAATAGATTATTAACTTCCCCTCACTAGTTAGCATTTTCAGTATCTAATTCAATGTTGTTTAGTTTAGAAAATAGACTATTACCTTCCCCTCCCTAGTTACAAACCTCAAGTGTAACATCCATGTAATTCACTTGCTCCAAATCCTTATATTCTACCTCTTGCAAGTCACTAGACACATCAATGTCCTTGAGATTAGAGGTTTGAAGCCTAGAAGGATCCTATTAGACCTCCTAATTCTTGGCACCTTCTTCCTCTATTCACTAGTATTCACCATCACCACCTTATCATCCATCACAACCTTATTCTCAGCTACTATAGCCTCCTTGCCCAAAAAAACCTCCTTCTCATCTCTAATCTTAACCTTAGGAATGAACAAACTAGTCTCGACAAACTTGATTTCTCCTTCCTCATAGAGACCTTTAGAGTTTTTGCCCTTATTGCTTAAGGCATCTGCCAATTTCCTCTTACCAAGCAACTTAACAATCCCATGCTTATCAGAGTGATGCAGCACAACTCAAAACCCTCAAATGCCAAATATGCAACAAACATAAGTACTCATTTTATTGAATTCAAACTTGTAAAATGATTACATAAATCTGCAACACTACAAAAAAACAAACTTATTACATTTGGCCTTCTATGGCTTCTCGTACAAGAATCTCTCTCTTTCCTTATGCTCTCAACTTTTCATTTATTTTTCCATTCCCTCTCATCCACATCTTTCTTTCTCTCAAGAGGGGAAGAAAAAGGAGTTTTTGAGAGAAAGAAACATGTGGATGAGAGGGAATGGAAAATTAAATGAAAAGCTGAGAGCATAAGGAAAGAGAGAGATTCTTGTATGAGAAGCCATAGAAGGCCAAATGTAATAAGTTTGTTTTTTTGTAGTGTTGCAGATTTATGTAATCATTTTACAAGTTTGAATTCAATAAAATGAGTACTTATGTTTGTTGCATATTTGGCATTTGAGGGTTTTGAGTTGTGTTGCATCACTCTAATAAGCATGGGATTGTTAAGTTGCTTGGTAAGAGGAAATTGGCAGATGCCTTAAGCAATAAGGGCAAAAACTCTAAAGGTCTCTATGAGGAAGGAGAAATCAAGTTTGTCGAGACTAGTTTGTTCATTCCTAAGGTTAAGATTAGAGATGAGAAGGAGGTTTTTTTGGTCAAGGAGGCTATAGTAGCTGAGAATAAGGTTGTGATGGATGATAAGGTGGTGATGGTGAATGCTAGTGAATAGAGGAAGAAGGTTCCAAGAATTAGGAGGTCTAATAGGATTCTTCTAGGCTTCAAACCTCTAATCTCAAGGACATTGATGTGTCTAGTGACTTGCAAGAGGTAGAATATAAGGATTTGGAGGAAGTGAATTACATGGATGTTACACCTGAGGTCTGTAACTAGGGAGGGGAAGGTAATAGTCTATTTTCTAAACTAAACAACATTGAATTAGATACTGAAAATGCTAACTAGGGAGGGGAAGTTAATAATCTATTTGTTGAAATGAATACCCCCGACTTTGATATTGAAGCTATTGATCCTCTTTCAAAGCCCAAGTCAATTAAAAAAGGCTATTTATTTTATGATCAATTTGCCACTAAAATTGCTTTTCTCAAAGGAAAAGTTGCTAAGTTGGAAGAGAACATCAAAGAGATGACTAGATTCAACACAAAAATTAGGCACAGATCTTCCACTACACTTTCTATTTTGTAGGGCCTAGAGCTCAAGAAGCATGGTGTTGGAAAGGATCCAATTTAGTGGTCTTAGGCATCTATCTATATCAAGAATCCAAATATTTAATTATATTTATAAATTTCAAGTTTTCACTTTGTCGCGGTTTTAAGACTCTGTAAGGTAGTTTTCACGAAAATAATTATTTTTGAAGATTTTGGAAGGCTAGGCTAAAATCCTTTGACATGAATATTCTTGAAGACATTTCACTAAATATGCAAAAGGAATCAAAGTCATATATTTCACCATTTAGGGGATTTTAATGCCAGAAGTTTGTGCTGATGGTTTTACGAGAAAATTAAAATATCAAGTTTTATGAGGGGAAGACAAAGGAGTTTTTGATAGCAAGAAAAATGTGGATGAGAGGGAATGGAAAAATAAATGAAAAGCTGAGAGCATAAAGAAAGAGAGATTCTTGTATGAGAAGCCATAGAAGGCCAAATGTAATAAGTTTGTTTTTTTGTAGTGTTGCAGATTTATGTAATCTTTTTACAAGTTTGAATTCAATAAAATGAGTATTTATGTTTGTTGCATATTTGGCATTTGAGGGTATTACCTACTCCTTCTCTTCCTCTCCCATCCATATTCTTGCTCTGATACTAGATGATGCAGCACAACTCAAAACCCTCAAATGCCAAATATGCAACAAACATAAGTACTCATTTTATTGAATTCAAAACTTGTAAAAAGATTACATAAATCTGCAACACTACAAAAAAACAAACTTATTACATTTGGCCTTCTATAGCTTCTCATACAAGAATCTCTCTCTTTCCTTATGTTCTTAGGTTTTCATTTATTTTTCCATTCCCTCTCATCCACATTTTTCTTGCTCTCAAAAACTCCTTTTTCTTCCCCTCACAAAACTTGATATTTTAATTTTCCTGTAAAACCATCAGCACAAACTTCTGGTATTAAAATCCCCTAAATGATGAAAGATATGACTTTGATTCCTTTTGTATATTTAGTGAAATTTATTCAAGAATATTCATGTCAAAGGATTTTAGCCCAGCCTTCCAAAATCTTCAAAAACAATTATTTTCGTGAAAACTGCCTTATGGAGTCTTAAAACTGTGACAAAGTGAAAACTTGAAATTTACAAATATAATTAAATATTTGGATTCCTGATATAGACAGATGCCTAAGACCACTAAATTTCAGCTCCAACAGACCCCTGGTTCAAAAGTTATGACCTCTAGAAGTTTCTACATCATTCTCCTCTGGTTGAAAAGAATGCAGCTCCTGCAAGTTGTTTTATGGAACTTGTGCCACTTGTCCACATCCATCTTATTCAATTCCCACTCTAGAATCCATGTATTATCTACCTGTGTTAGCCCTTCCCAATGTACTAGAAACTTGTTGTCTTGAACTTGTCGCATGCATATAGTCTGCTTGTCCAGAATTTATGCAATCTTTTCTCTTTTCTCACTTGGAACTTGTTGTTGCCAATATACTTTTGCCTCACCTTCAATTTTCTTGTATTTCAACTTATTGTAAGTTCTGATGGGCTCAAAATCCTTCTTTGGACTTAATAATGTAGATACAACACATGGGCTTATGTTCTCTATTACCACACCTTTCCTTATGAGATCTGTCACTTGTCAATTGAGTTTTGTATGGTGGGTAGGACTCATTCTATAAGTTGTCTGATTAGGTAGGGATGCTCTTGGGATCAAATCAATATGCTGCTGAATATCTCTATTTGGTGATAGACCCTCAGACACAACATCAATATGTTCTTCTAGTACCTTGGGTGCTTCTTCTGGTACTGGTATTTCCTTACCATCTTCTTTCTGCACCGCTAGTGCATAATAGAACCCTATCACCTTCATTTCCCTGACAAGTTCTTTTGTGGACAACATACTCTCAACTATCCTTTCACCCTTAAGGGGTAATAAAATCACTTTAGAACCGTCTTTCCAAAAAGTGTATGTATTCCTTTCTCGATCATGCATTACCTTCCTATCATATTGCCATGGCCTTCCCAACAACACATGGCATGCATCCATTGGAATGACATCACACCATATTTCATCCTTATAATTCTTTCCTATGGAAAACTTAACTAAACACCTCTTATCAACAGTGACTTCATTTTCCTTTTTAAACCATGCAATACGATAAGGATGGGATGCTTTTCACGATGCAGGTTTAGTTTATCTACCATTTCTTTAGAAACCATATTTTCACAACTAACACTGTCAATAATAACTTGACATACCTTTCCTCTTGAGGTGCACCTGGTTCAAAAAATATTGGTTCGAAGCCAAGAATCATCATGACCTTTAATTTGTTCTTTTTTTGGAATGACCATTACTCTTCTCATCATGAGACTCTCACCCACATCAAGTAGACCCTCTAGTTCTGTTCCTTCTCCTTCATTCTCAAGTTGAACCAAGTTCAACCTAGGTTGTTCTCCTTGTCTCCTTTCATGCATGTGATAGTTTGGACAATCAAATGCCTTGTGACCCTCTTCACCACACGTAAAACAAATGAAAGGTTTTCATGGGTTTTACCATCCTCTGCCACCACTATAACCTCTACCCCTCTGAAATCCTCTTCCTCTTTGTTGAATTTTAGGATCTTGCCAGGTATCTTCTAGTTTCTCTATTCCTTGGGATGATTCTCCCTGATTATAACTTGATGTCCCCCTCCTTGCTCCTCCATTCTTTTGAAAATATTGTCTACTTTGTTTTTCTTTGGTCTTTAAAGCTAATTGGTATGCTTCTTCCATATTGCTAACCCTATGCATGCTCAATTCATCTTGAATAGAGAATTTTAGACCATTTACATACCTTGCAGCCATCTGCTCCTCAGTTTCTTGATGCTCCACGCGAATGGATAGTTTATAAAATTTATCTGTGTAGTCTTGCACAGTAAATAGATTTTGTCTCAAATTTTGAAATCTACAAAAAAGAATTTGTACATAATCCATAGGCAAAAATTTCTCTCAGCTTCTTCTCCATTTTGCTTCAGGTCCTAATTTTATTCTTTCCCTTTCTAGTTCTTTCCTTTTGCAAATGATCCCACCAGATCATGGCATGACCCTTTAACCTGGTGCATGCAAATTTCACCTTCTTTTCCTCTGTCGTAGTCTTCCATTCAAAGAATTTCCCCATGTCATTCAACCAATCTATCAACTCCTCTGGTTGGAGACTACCTATATATCTAAAACTTCAATTTTGATCCCATCATTGTTTCCCTCTAATGCTTTGAGCATCCTTTCTTCAAAAGTTAGGTGCTCTAATTGTGCCTCCTCTTCAACTCCTACATGATGATCTTTATCTTCTTGGCCTATTTCTTTATCAGAATCATTTCTTTGCGGTCTCAGTCTCTGATTTGCCAACATACCTACAAGTTCTTGCATTTGTCTTTGTAGATTTTGCATATCCCTATGCATCTGGGTATTACCTACTCCTCTTCCTCTCCCAGCCATCTTCTCACTCTGATACCAGATGATGCAGTACAACTCAAAACCCTCAAATGACAAATATGCAACAAACATAAATAGTCATTTTATTGAATTCAAAGTTGTAAAAAGATTACATAAATATGCAACACTACAAAAAAACAAACTTATTACATTTGGCCTTCTATGGCTTCTCGTACAAGAATCTCTCTCTTTCCTTATGCTCTCAGCTTTTCATTTATTTTTCCATTCCCTCTCATCCACATTTTTCTTGCTCTCAAAAACTCATTTTTCTTCCCCTCTTAAACTGTAGCTAAAACCTCTATTTAAAGCCTCTAAAATCTGCATTCTAAAACTTGTAATAACATTCCAAAATTGGACAAGACTTCAACTTTAGAAATTTTCTTTCTTCCAACATATCCATTTCATTTAGAAAGTGAGGAGTTCCTTTAATGACTCTTGTTATAATTAGAATCCACCTCTTTCACTCTAAATATTTCTCTTAATGCAAGGCAATTACTATTTTATATTTGATTTTTCCATATTCTTGCCTCATAACTTCAACACTATGCACCGAGATGTCTGAAATTTGACTTTTTCCATAAATTTTTAATGGAAGCTCTTGTTTGCATGAAAACTTGCCAAAATATGTAGAATAACATTCCTAAGCTTCTCACCAAGCCATTTTTCTCTAGCTTTCATAAAACTTGATATTTTAATTTTTCCGTAAAACCATCAACTCAAACTTCTGGCATTAAAATCCCCTAAACGGTGAAAGATATGAATTTGATTCCTTTTGCATATTTAGTGAAATGTCTTCAAGAATATTCCTATCAAAGGATTGTAGCCCAGCCTTCCAAAATCTTCAAAAATAATTATTTTCGTGAAAACTGCCTTACAGAGTCTTAAAACTGTGACAAAGCAAAAACTTGAAATTTATAAATATAATTAAATATTTGGATTCTTGATATAGACAGATGCTTGAGACCACTAAATTTGAGCTCCAATGGACCCCCGGGTCAAAAGTTATGACCTCTGGAAGTTTCTGCATCATAGAGGGGCTAAGCTTGAGGGAGTAGTGGCCATTAATAGCCTCCTTCTAGGATTTAGTTCTAGAACCAAGGGACTTAGGGGTAGATTTATTTTTGATAGGGGGTTTAGGCTTGGACATAGAGCTTTTTGGGTTGGACAATTTTCTCAGCAATCTCAAAGGGTTTCTCCAGAGTCTCCGCCTGAAGGGATATCGAGTTGTTCAATTTACCTTTGGATAGAGAAGAGGGGGACGTAGCCACAGTATGGGGAACAACATTCTTAACCTAATTATTGAGTGGGGAATTCTCAATAAGGTAAACATTGATGGGATTTAGCAGACATAGGGCTAAATGAAAATGATATAAGGTAAGAATCAAACCCTGGTGAAGCAGGATGGAGGGCTTGTCAGGCTTCTTAACTCATGCACCTCTTTAGCTTCCTTAATATAAGACTCAATGGATGAAAGCAAATAAAAGGGAAAGTTTAGCAAGATTTTATGCCTCAAGTTATTTAAAAGAGAAAAATGGTAGTGTTAATAACACCTAAATCAACCCTAAAAAGTGAATTATTTCATGAGAATGAAGCATACATTGTGCCAAGGTTCGGGTAATTTTCTTTCTCAAACCCACCAAATGTAGCTTAATCGATTCATCAGCTTCCTTAATAAAAAATTCCATACTTTTTGTGTCGGGCACCTTTCCCTACCTCCTCAACTTCTTCCCTTTATAGGTCATCCCCATAGCTTGACCAATGACTTCTTCATTGACCTCAAATCCAACCCCCCATTTGCACATACTGCTAGTCCCAAGGATCAACAAACTATATGGAGAGGTTCTCATCATGGCCGTTAAGCCACTTGAGGAATGTCACCCCATAAATATATACATTAAATTAAATGATGAATTATTATCTTGTTACATCAATAAATGGAACATAGTTTCAACAATCAATATAATAATTATGACAAAATTCTAATTTCCTAACATTTCTCTATATATTTGATGAGTTTGTTATTTAATTGATATCAACAAATCACAAATTATTATATATGAAAAATTATATAAATACATCGCATACATCTTATTGCTAACCCAAATATATACTAAAATCAACCATCATAAAGTCATACTTAATTATGGTATTATTGTGAGGTGTTCTCATTATTATGTTTAATTTTCTCAAAAATAGGTTCCATTCAAATATTATAAATATACCCAATTCATCTATATATTTAATATCCAATCATAACATATAATTTTATGTTATATAACTATAAATATTAGTACCAAATACAATCCATCTTAAATCTAACTTTTATAATCATTTATAAATATAATAATAAAATTATAAAAAATTATATATAGAATCCCACTTTAAAAAAACTCAAAATTATTAAATACTATTATAATAGAATTAAAATAAAGACTATCCAAAACCCTATATATTATATACTATACAATATAGTATAAACTCACTTACCAAACTTTGCAGCAACACATATGTTTTTAAATTTAACTAAATAATGTGTTATTAAATGAAAACCATCAAAGTGGTCAGATTATATATCAAACAAGGAAGCCCTATTTTTGTTAATTTCTCTTCTTTCATCTTGTAGGTTAAAACCCATAATGGAGGTAGCCAAAACAAGTTTGATGGAAGATTTGTTGTATAGGGGAAGTGTTGAAGATTTTTTATGTGTTTATATTTGATTGAAATAAAATTTATTATAAATTTTTGTTTGGTGCCTCATATAGGTAGCGGCCCCAAAGGAAGGTAACTCCCAAGTGAGGCGGCAACACCATGGGTCATAGCCATGGTTAGGCCTAGCAGGGTACCCTTGGTGGTTGCAATACCCCAAGGTCCAGTTCCTATGGTAGGGTTTCGGTCCCGCTGCTTTCATTTTCTTTAATCTTTATTACATTATATTTTATATTTATTAATTTATTATTTAAAAAATCTTCTAGGTGATAGCATTGGAAAAATCCCTTGCCAACATCCTCCCAACCACGCTAAAATGGAAGCTAGTATTGTGAGGCCTAGCCTTTCTTACGATTCTTGTAACACCTTTTGTTACTAATTGACAATAACATTGTTATCTAGTTGAATCTTGGTGAGCCATATGTTGTAGTATAATTTCAGCAATATCAAACCTTGAATGAACCTTATGAATAACCTTCTAAATTGAAAATTTAAATATGTTACTAAGGCTTTTACAATTATCCTTAATTCACACTTCTGACAAGAAACCCACTTAATTATGTCCACCTAACTTATTTAATCATATCCCTTATGGATGTCTAAACATTATTATGTGCTTTTATAATTATTGATTGGATAAATATTTTGTAGTTGAATCATGAGTTCCATGTGATGTGTGGTAGTGTCAAGTCAATGTGCTAACCCTAATAAATCCATCTCTATGCCTATATAAACAAGTGAGTTTGACTGCATTATGTGAAGTATAAGGATACTAACCCTAACTGGAAGGAAACTCTTAAATTGTAAAGATCAAGGGATGTTGGGCATTGGTGATGATTAAATGGTCTTTGACTTGAGACCATTATTATGTTGAAGGTGGATTGATTAGTGATCTTAAAAAAAACTAAATAAATGTGCATGTTTCCATGAGTGAATTTGCGTATGAATTTTAGGTAAGGTGATTAGTGGTTACTTTAAATAATGAGTATGATTATGATGTGTTATAGTGGGATCTAAAGTTAACTTTGTTAACATTGTTAAATTATAGTTAAATCTAAATATTATTGTCTTATAACAATTACTAGATGTTATAGAATTTTAACATATTGATTAGTAGGATATGACCACATTAATTAATGAGGTTGGCCATGACCATGTTAGAGATACATGAGTGAAAATCAAATTATGATTGAAGGAATGTGAATTTAAATTGGATCGTAATAAGTAAATGATATGGTTATATCTTCCTTGCTTCAGTTATATGCATATATCATGGATGAATTGATGTTGTAGTAAGTGTGTAGGTGTTCGAGCAATCACCAATGGGAGACTGAGACAATCATCAAGACCCTAATATTGTCCACTTCACATAGTGAAGTGATGTCTTTTAAACCTGGTAACCTTAAGTGTTTGAGTTTTATTTAACTTATATTTCATTTCATTTTAAAATTCTAGCATCATGTGTTAGTGCTTAGGTGTCTTGTCATGTGTCAAAGATGAGGGCTGAAGCACAAATCCATATGGAATCTTTTAGGTCATTTTTCTTAAACTTAAAAAGTAAATTTTTGTGTTGTTATTATCATTTTGGGACCCCAACCAAAGTACCTATGGGTACAGTACTTGAGGGAAAGTGTCGAGAGCCTCTTGGAGATTGAAAAGAGTACTTTTGACACTCTTATAAATAGCTCAAACATGTGAAGACATAGCTACTTGGCTTAAGAAACCAAACCAATCTATGACTTTCCAAAAGTGTTAGTTTGGGAAGTGAAACTCAACTTGGGAATGAAAACCCATGTGAACTCACATGTGTGAGCACATCCATGTGAGAGATCCATGTGAATGTCATTAAAGAGTCATATCATCTTGGCATTAGTGTGAGGGAGAGAGGTGAAGGGTGGAAGAGTGTGCCATGTGTCACCATCATATTGTATGGTGAAGAGTGACATGACACTCTCCTTTTAAGCATATATTTTAGATTTTTTTAGGGGGATTCTTTCATAGATATTTTTATTAGAGTTTTTCATTTAAGAAACTTGACGGGGTGAAAGGAATAGTAGAAGGGTTTCTTGAATGGAAATATTGATGAAATTTTGAATAAATGGAGCTTGGAGGATGAGAGGGAATTTCATTGTCAACACTTCCTTCTTCACTTTAATTTTTATTTCTTGTAACTCTCTATTGCAAATGACTTGTGCTTCATTTGTGTGATAAGTATAAGGTGATTGTAAGAAAATGTATATCCTAATCTTGGTGGGAATGTGCTATATCTTAGTATGTGTGGGAGTGTTTGAGAAATCTCACCTTGGTGATGGGATGAGTTAGAAACTCATATTTTTATAATGTGATTGCATGAACTTGATCTATGTAGCTTGGGGTTGTTGTTCTTGTTGTCTCATTTTTCTTTTAGGTCATTTTTTATTCTCCTAGATCAAGAGATGACTAGAGCCTCCAATGGATTTATCATATCATATTATGTGGGTGGAGATCTTTCACCTACCCATTGGTTTTCTAAACATAGCTACAAATCTCAGAGGACAACTCTTGGAAGAGGTTGATTTCAGGTTGTAAAGACCTAAAATTGACCACTTCCCAATGACACATCTAGCAGTACAATCTTAATACCACTTTTGACACCATCATATGCACATTCTAACCACATTTGCATCATTTTAACACTAAGAAATTAGATAAATTATATTTATTTAATTAATTAGGATTATCCCTTTAACATTCATTCCATATTATAGACATGATATTTCCACAGTCCATGATGAGTTAGAGTGTGTGCTTCTGGATTAGACTGTGTGCAGTTTTTTTAGATCGACGTTTCGGATCACACTCCGTGATCCATCATTAGGATGAAGAGAAGAGAATAAGTAAGTTGTAATTGCAGAGATGGTTGCTTAAAAAGAGAGAGGGGAGTGTGGGTACAGAGTTTAACTAGAGGGGAGGGAGGCCAAACAAGGAGTAAGGAAAAGAAAAATCAAGGAAAAACAATAACTCATGAATTAAAAAGAAAACCAAAAGGTGAATAGAGATCAAGAAACTAATTAACTATAAAATGTAGAAAAAGAGGAAAGATATCAAGAAAAATATAATTTAGTAGATATGAGTATATAAAAATATATAAAATTATAAAGATATGAGTGAGATATGGTAAGTAATAAGAAGATGCAAGAATAAGAAAAGAGGTAAGAAAATATGAGAGAGTGAATATTGGAGAAATTCATAAATTAAAAAGAATAAAAATATATGAAAATATATATTTACTTATCATGCTCAAGAAAAAAGAGCAATAAATCAAAAGATAAAAATAAAGAATAAGAAATAAAAATAATAAAAATTGTGAGAATTAGGAATTATAAATGTGAAGATAATATATCAATAGATATAATAAGTGAAATAAAATATAAGCAAATATAAATATGGTAACTAAGCGAATATCTATGAAGAAATGAGGATAAGGAGAGTGAGGATAGGGATAGAAATCAGGTAGATATTAATAGTGACTATACGTACTCACCATGTTTAGGAAAAGATAAGACTATGAAAATATACGAAAAGGCTCAAATTAAATGGAAAACTAAAAATAAGAACTACTCTATTAAGAGTAGATACATCTAATAATATACAAGAAGAAGTTCAAGACTAAAATAATAACTAAAAATATAAGTGCTAGTTGTATTACAAAGGTGAAATTAAAGGAGAAAATGAAAGATAAAGATCAAAGCAAAGTATTAAAATCAAAAATATAAAAGAAAGAATAATGGTAGAATTTAAATCAACAAAAGAGGAAAGCAAGGCTCGTAGATAAAAACCTAAAAACATAGGATCCAAATGAAAATAAAACAAAAAACCAAAAGGAAAAAGAGATTAATTAAATAATAAAGGTTAAAAATGATGCATATAAGGGTAACTATCACTATCAAAAATATGTGAGTGAAAAATAAAACAAAAGATAACAATGCATTAAAGGCCAAATAGATAGATATATAAAAATGACAAAGTATGTAAACTTGAATAAGACAAAGAATAGCAAGTAAATAATGAAAGAAATAATGAGGATAAGTATAAGAATAGAAATGGGATGGACACAAAAATAAGGAGGAAATAGTTACAAAGAAAAGAGAAAAAGACAAAAAAGAAAGTAAAAGGAGTAAATGATAAGAATAAAAAGCTAGAATTTGACTAAGAATGTATATATGCTTATACAAGGAGGGAAAAATAAAAGAATAGTGACACGGTGAGAATTCTAAGAAGAGACAAATAAATATAAGTTGAAAATAAATAAGGAAAAAGAGTAGATTTAACCACTGATAGAGAAGAAAAAAAACCATAAAAGATGAGAATCATGAATTAGACTAGTAAGAATAGCCAATAAGTAACTAACAAGCAAGGAGGATAAAAAGGGGGTGTGAGGGAAAGAAGGAACAAGCTAAAGGGAAGGGGACAAAGGTATGAACCTAGAGAGAAATAGAGAAAGAAGAAAGAAAAGATTGAAGGGAAAGAAGAGGGGGTGGGAAGGAAGGTGAGGAAGGGGGGAAGAAAGAAGGGTGGCTAAAGGTAGGAAGGAGGAAGATTGAGAAGAGGGAGTAGGAAGGAGGGTAGGGGATGCGAACCAAGAAGGAAGGATGAGAAGAGGGGGAGAAAGAAAGGTGGCTAAAGGAAGGGAAGAGGACCTGAGGAGAGCCGAAGGAGAGGTACAAGGTAGGGAAGGATGATGGAGGAAAGAGAAAATGGGAGCAGGGAGGGAGGAGAGAGGAGGGGAGAAGTGTTGAAGATGCGAACAAAGAGAGGCAAAGATGAGGGTTGGGAGGAGAGGGGAAGGAAGAGAGGGGATTTAGTTATTCAAGGAATCTAAAAGGGGGTTCCAAGTGTGGTTCAAGTTCCAACCATCGTCTCTGTTGAGGTTGGAAGGGTTATTTCTAATGAAGATGGCCTCCTTAAGTTTCCTTTTGAAGAAATTATCTTCTTTAGCTAGGACATGGGTATCCTCCAGGTGCATGTGGTGTTTGGTACTAAAGCAGTGGTCTACAAGGGCTAATTTTGTGACCCTTTCATGCCTGATATCTGCATAGTGCTCTTTGACTCTAATGCAAATAGATCAGCCTATTTCACCAATGTAAGGGGTACCACATGAGCAATCAATTTCTTAGACACCTGAGTTTAGAAGAATGTCAGTAGAATCTTTGGTAGACGGGATAAGGTTTCTGATGGTGGAGCAAGGTTTGAAAGCACAAAGGAGCCCTTTCTTGCGAAGGATTTTGGTGATTTTATTAGAGATTCCTTCAATAAAAGGAAGGGTGGCACCAAAAGTAACCTCAGTGTCACACTTGACCATTTTAGAGTTGAGGTAGGATTGGGCAAGCTTAAAGGTTCTCTTGATGTACTTTGTGCGGTACCCATTAAGCTTGAAGACTTTGGATAGGTGGCATAGCTCTTGGCTTAAGTTTTCATTATCACAGATACGGTAGGCCCTTGTTGCTAAAGTTTTGAGGACACTAACCTTGTGGGAAGGGTGGTGGTGGGAGGAAGCATGAAGATAGAGGTCAGTGTGGGTGGATTTCCTAAAGACACAGCGACCAAGGGTACCATCACTTTTTCTAATGAGAAGGACATCTAGGAAGGGGAGTTGGTTATTGGTTTCAAGTTCTTTGGTGAACTGGATGCAAGGGGCGAGGTTGTTAAGATGCTGGTGGAAAAGCTCAAGTTGTTCCTATCCATGTGGCCAACATATGTTTGTGTTATCCACATAGCGTTTCCACCAAGTTGGTTTTAGAGGAAAGGAATTGAGGGCAAGCTCTTCAAAATGCTCCATGTAAAGGTTGGCGATGACTGGGGACAGAGGAGAACCCATTGCAACCCCATCAAATTGCTCATAAACCACGCCTTGGAAAGTGAAGAACATGGATTTTAAGCACAATTCCACTAGGGATGCAATCTCATCATTAGTCTTTTGCCTAACAAGCTTGATGGAGTCTTGAAGAGGGACTTTGTGAAGAGGTAGACCACATCAAAACTAACTAGAATGTCATCGTCCTTCACCTTTTTGTCTTTGATGAAGTCAACAAGTTGGGTTGAATCTTTAATGTAGGAAGATGACTTGCCAATTAGAGGAGAGACTAGCTTGGCTAAGTAGGCAGCAAGCTTGTAAGTAGGGGAATAGGTCATGTCTACAATCTGCCTCAGAGGGATATTAGCTTTATGAATTTTTGGGACACCATAGAGGTGAGGTGTGATTTCTATATTGGTTAAGAGACATTTTTTGTACAATCATCAAATGAAGAATTGGAGACCGCAGTTCTCACTTGTTTCAAGACTTTGGTAATAGGGTGTGGGGAAGGATTCTGTAGCTACCACTATTGTTAAGGTGATCTAACATTTTAGTGATGTAGTCAGGAATTTTCTCATAATCATAGTGGCATTCCCTTTGTCTGCTTTGATGATCACAATATCTTGGTTGCGGATGAGTCTCTTGAAAGCGAGAAACTCACCTTTAGGAATGTTTCACCGAGGGGGTTTGGCGTGTCTGAAGTCAACCGCGCAATCTTGTCTAATAACTTCGGCTACTTCCTACATTAAAGATTCAACCCAATTTGTTGACTTCATCAAAGATAAAAAGGTGAAGGACGATGACATTCTATTTAGTTTTGATGTGGTCTCCCTCTTCACCAAAGTCCCTCATCAAGACTCCATCAAGCTTGTTAGGCAAAAGACTAATGATGAGATTGCATCCCTGGTGGAACTGTGCTTAAATTCCACATTCTTCACTTTCCAAGGCATGGTTTATGAGCAATCTGATGGGGTTGCAATGGGTTCTCCTCTGTCCCCAGTCATCGCCAACCTTTACATGGAGCATTTTGAAGAGCTTGCCCTCAATCCCTTCCCTCTCAAATCAACATGGAGGAAACACTATGTGGATGATAAAAACATATGTTGGCCACATGGACAAGAACAACTTGAGCCTTTCCACTAGCATCTTAACAACCTGGCCCCTTGCATCTAGTTCACCAAAGAACTTGAAACCAATAACCAACTCCCCTTCCTAGACGTCCTTGTCATTAGAAAAAGTGATGGTACCCTTGGCCGCTGTGTTTTCAGGAAATCCACCCACACTGACCTCTATCTTCATGCTTCCTCCCACCACCACACTTCCCACAAGGTTAGTGTCCTCAAAACTTTAGCAACGAAGGCCTACCGTATCTGTGATAATGAAAACTTAAGCCAAGCGCTATGCCACCTATCCAAAGTCTTCAAGCTTAACGGGTACCACACAAAGCACATCAAGAGAACCTTTAAGCTTGCCCAATCCTGCCTTAACTCTAAAATGGTCAAGTGTGACACTGAGGTTACTTTTGGTGCCACCCTTCCTTTTATTGAAGGATTCTCTAATAAAATTGCCAAAATCCTTCGCAAGAAGGGGCTCCTTTGTGCTTTCAAACCTTGCTCCACCATCAAAAACCTTATCCTGTCTACCAAAGATTCTACTTACATTCTTCTAAACTCAGGTGTTTATAAAATTGATTGCTCATGTGGTACCCCTTACATTGGTGAAACAGGTAGATCTATTTGCATTAGAGTCAAAGAGAACTATGCAGATATCAAGCATGAAAGGGTCACAAAATTAGCCCTTGAAGACCACTGCTCTAGCACCAAACACCACTTACGCCTAGAGGATACCCATGTCCTAGCTAAAGAAGATAATTTCTTCAAAAGGAAACTTAAGGAGGCCATCTTCATTAGAAATAACCCTTCCAACCTCAACAAAGACGATGGTTGGAACTTGAACCACACTTGGAACCCCCTTTTAAATTCCTTGAATAACTAAATCCCCTCTCTTCCTTCCCCTCTCCTCCCAACCCTCATCTTTGCCTCTCTTTGTTCGCATCTTCAACACTTCTCCCCTCCTCTCTCCTCCCTCCCTGCTCCCATTTTCTCTTTCCTCCATCATCCTTCCCTACCTTGTACCTCTCCTTTGGCTCTCCTTAGGTCCTCTTCCCTTCCTTTAGCCACCTTTCTTTCTCCGCCTCTTCTCATCCTTCCTTCCCAATTCGCATCCCCTACCTTCCTTCCTACTCCCTCTTCTCAACCTTCCTCCTTCCTACCTTTAGCCACCCTTCTTTCTTCCCCCCTTCCTCACCTTCCTTCCCAGTTCTCACCTCCTTCCCACCCCCTCTTCTTTCCCTTCAATCCTTTCTTTCTTCTTTCTCTATTTCTCTCTAGGTTCATACCTTTGTCCCCTTCCCTTTATCTTGTTCCTTCTTTCCCTCGCAGCCCCTTTTTATCCTCCTTGCTTGTTAGTTACTTTTTGGCTATTCTTACTTGTCTAATATGTGATTCTCATCTTTTATAGTTTCTTTTTCTTCTCTGTCAATGGTTAAATCTATTCTTTTTCCTTGTTTATTTTCAACTTATATTTATTTGTCTCTTCTTAGTGTTACTAGGCCTATTCTCTCTGTGTCACTATTCTTTTATTTTTCCCTCCTTGTATAAGCATATATACATTCTTAGTCAAATTGTAGCTTTTTATTCTTATCATTTACTCCTTTACTTTCTTTTTTGTCTTCTTTTTTATCTTTTTCTCTTTTCTTTGTAACTGTTACCTCCTTATTTTTGTGTCCATCCCATTTCTATTCTTATACTCATCCTCATTATTTATTTCGTTATTTACTTTCTATTCTTTGTCTTATTCAAGTTTACATACTTTGTCATTTTTATATATCTATCTATTTGGCCTTTAATGCATTGTTATCTTTTGTTTTATTTTTCACTCACATGTTTTTGATAGTGATAGTTACCCTTATATGCATCATTTTTAACCTTTATTATTTAATTAATCTCTTTTTCCTTTTGGTTTTTTGTTTTATTTTCATTTGGATCCTATGTTTTTAGGTTTTTATCTACGAGCCTTGCTTTCCTCTTTTGTTGATTTAAATTCTACCATTATTCTTTCTTTTATATTTTTGATTTTAATACTTTGCTTTGATCTTTATCTTTCATTTTCTCCTTTAATTTCACCTTTGTAATTCAACTAGCACTTATATTTTTATTTATTATTTTAGTCTTGAACTTCTTCTTGTATATTATTAGATGTATCTACTCTTAATAGAGTAGTTCTTATTTTTAGTTTTCCATTTAATTTGAGCCTTTTCGTATATTTTCATAGTCTTATCTTATCCTAAACATGGTGAGTACTTATAGTCACTATTAATATCTACCTGATTTCTATCCCTATCCTCTCTCTCCTTTATCCTCGTTTCTTCATAGATATTCGCTTAGTTACCATATTTATATTTGCTTATATTTTATTTCACTTATTATATCTATTGATATATTATCTTCACATTTATAATTCCTAATTCTCACAATTTTTATTATTTTTATTTCTTATTCTTTATTTTTATCTTTTGATTTATTGCTCTTTTTTCTTGAACATGATAAGTAAATATATATTTTCATATATTTTTATTCTTTTTAATTTATGAATTTCTCCAATATTCACTCTCTCATATTTTCTTACCTCTTTTCTTATTCTTGCATCTTCTTATTGCTTACCATATCTCACTCATATCTTTATAATTTTATATATTTTTATATACTCATATCTACTAAATTATATTTTTCTTGATATCTCTCTTCTCTTTTTCTACATTTTATAGTTAATTAGTTTCTTGATCTCTATTCACCTTTTGGTTTTCTTTTTAATTCATGAGTTATTGTTTTTCCTTGATTTTTCATTTCCTTACTCCTTGTTTGGCCTCCCTCCCCTCTAGTTAAACTATGTGCCCACACTCCCCTCTCTCTTTTTAAGCAACCATCTCTGTAATTACAACTTAGTTATTCTCTTCTCTTCATCTTGATGATGGATCACGGAGTGTGATCAGAAACATCGATCTAAAAAAGTTGCACACAGTCTAATCCAGAAGCACACACTCTAATTCATTCCATAATTAAAATAATTAAATAAGTCATATTTATTTAGTTAAATTAATTTCATATACCCTTGCCTACTAAATAGTTAAATAATCTTTATATTTAATTAATTAGTCTAATCTCCACGAATAAAACAAATCAAATCCAAAATCTTGTCTGGTCCATAAATAAATAAATAATTCAAAAAGTCACATGACATAATCCCCACTAATAAAATAAAACAAATCCAAAATCATGTCCCATCCACAAATAAATAAATAAATAATTCAAAAAGTCACATTACTAACCACAGGACAAAAGTCAATCAACTAATAAATCTCCACCATATGTTTCCCTACAACATCCTTTAATCCTAGTCATTCGCACAATGATAAGCCCTAGAAGCTTCTAACCTTACCCTAAAATCCCCTCATCAATCCTAGCCATCCAATCATGTTTAATCTCAACCATCCATCCTTTTAGCTTGACCATGAAGCTTCAAACCTTGCCCTAATTTGTCCTAATTTGTCTCATTCAATCCTAGCCATCCATTCTACACAAATCTCAGCCCTCCATCATATCAGCCAAACATCTATAAATCAACCTTCATCCTCAACCAAGCGTTATTTTTTAGGGATCTAATTTTAGTTTTAGTTAAAATAAAAAAGTTACTGAAAAGATCTAAATTTTGAAATATAATTATAGATGAAGTTAAAATATTCATTATGATATTGATAGTGTTATATCCGCACTTAATAAATTATTTATGTTGAATTATTTTGTAGATTCAACATGAGCTACTGAGGACAACAACTGATTTACAGGGGGAGAATTGTTATGGGACTTTTTCCCCATGAATAAATAAATAAATAAATAAAGAATGTAAAAGTTAATTAAACATTATTATTATTGTTGTTGTGAACGAGTGTGACTGTTGTAACCACCCTTGGAATATTATATAAACCAGTAAGTTAATTAAAATGGGAATATAGAAGGAAAAAGCAAAAAAAGAAAGAGAAATACAAAAATTAGAAGACAGACCAGAGTGAAGGTTAGGGTCTTGGCTAGTATTTAAACATTGGGAGAAGGGGCACATAACATGTGTCCAACTCGGGGTACAGCATATACATGAGAGTGTCCTAAAAAGGGCTGAGTTTATGCCATGAAGACAAGTTTGGTTATGTGTAAGAACTTGTTCCTCCGGGAGTGTTTGTGCCGAGAAAAGTCAGGACATGTAACTCTACCTCTGTATGTGGTATTGAAACTCTCCAGAAACTATTAAGATATGTATTATTCCAAGGCAATATAATTTATTCATATTATTTCTGTGATTAAACATTGTGGCTTTTACGCTTTATTAATGTTCCAACTATTTACATGTTTTTTATTCCTTAAATAAATTGCAACATACTTTTAATTCAATTGCTGGAAATAATTAGGTTACATTTATTTCATTTTTATTGTTGGGAAAAAGTTAGCTTACATGAAAGATAATTGGTTGAATAAATTCATGCTCTACCCCTTTGTGTGAACTTTGGGGAGTTACTTCCTCTTCAAGAGCTTTTGGAAAATGTTTGTAAAAAATTTTTGTCTTTTGAAAAGCCCTATAGGCTTCTTAGGCATAAAAACCTGTTAGGATTATGATTGTTAAGTTTTGTCAAATGCTCATGATAATAGTTGTTAATGGCACTTGGTATATTCAAGTAGTGATCTTAATACAATGTTTGTGAAAAGTTGGAGTCTCTCCTATAATAGGAGGCTTAAATAAATGTAATGCCAAAAACTAACAAGAACAAAATGGACAAAAGCGACCATTTTTTAAAACAAAGGCTATTCAATGGAAGTGAACAACATATGCACTTATTCCATCACCATGTGTGATGCAACATAAAACCAATGTGTGGAGAGGTTTCCTAAAAGGTGTATGTCATAGACTCGTGTGATGCCTAAGAGAAGTTACCTCTACAAGTGAACCCTCCTCAAGGTTCTTTCTAAGTGGGGCAATAAATCTACACCTCTCAACACTAAAGCCTAGAGCCTAAACATATTTTAGTTGAAGAATTTAAAAAAGCCATTAAAATTTAATACTAGTTATCCAGTTTAGATGTTTATTATCAACTATCATAATTTCATCTTAATATTTTCATAGATTCAATGGCTATCTCATGCATGGGATTACATTATCATTTCCTATTGAATAAGATATACTACTTAACAATGTGCTCCATCTACACTGTTTCTTTCAATTTAGTGGGAAGTAAGATGGATATACTAATATCGATAAAAGCATTATCATTCATCATGCATTTCCAAGTTAGATTTGTCAACATGAGGAAGTTCAATACTTGCTCCTTACAAGGTTAGGATAATTTTTTCCTTTTAAATTTATTCACTAGAATGAGAGGGAGAGGGATGCATTTGTGAAGATTTTTCTTATGTCCAATACAATTATTTTAGATTACTTAGTTGATTTATGCTTATTAATTGCCTTATTTATTTTTCTACACCTCTATTTTATTTTGAAACTAATATGATTTAAATGTTAACTCAAGATATCAATGTTTTTTATTAAGATAAGAAACAAACAAGGGTGTTGTTCCCTTTACAAAACAAACCCCTGGGCAATGCAAAATAGGCCACAAACTGGCTAGCAATAGCGCACAAAAATCACACTAATAGTCCATTAACATTAAAGAGTTCACAACAATCTTAACCAAAAGCCACAACAAAAGCACAAAACAATGAACATAACATAAACTAGGAGAACAATTGTTCAATCATCTGTAAGAAACCTATAGATTTCTTCATAATTGATCATATTATCCATGCCAACAACATGCTTCTTGAGCTCTAGGCCCTGCAAAATAGAAAGTGTAGTGGAAGATCTGTGCATAATTTTTGTGTTGAATCTAGTCATCTCTTTCATGTTCTCTTCCAAATTAGCAACTTTTCCTTTGAGAAAAGCAATTTTAGTGGAAAATTGATCATAAAATAAATATCCTTTTTGAATAGACTTGGGCTCTAGAAGAGGATCAATAGCTTCAGTATCAGAGTTGGGGTATTCATTTCAACAAATAGATTATTAACTTCCCCTCCTTGGTTAGCAGCTTCAGTATCTGATTCATTGTTGTTTAGTTTAGAAAATAGACTATTACCTTTCCCTCCCTAGTTAAAGACCTCAGGTTTAACATCCATATAATTCACTTCCACCAAATCCTTATCTTCTACCTCTTTCAAGTCACTAGACACATCAATGTCCTTGAGATTAGAGGTTTGAAGCCTAGAAAGATCCTATTAGACCTCCTAATTCTTGGCACCTTCTTCCTCTATTCACTAGCATTCACCATCACCACCTTATCATCCATCACAACCTTATTCTCAGCTACCATAGCCTCCTTGACCAAAACAACCTCCTTCTCATCTCTAATCTTAACCTATATTAAAGGAATTTACTTAAATAACATTCCAAGTTTTATGACAAAACAAAATACTAATATATTAGACATGCTACTAACATTATTAAAATAATATTACCTCACTAGCGCACTACCAAAATACACAAGGGTTAACTAACCAAAACTCGCCAATACTCCACAAAACACATGATGACCAACAACCTGAAATAACGACCAAGTGTCACATCAGGACACATGACCACAACACAGAAGACATGACCACAACTGAATACTGAGACTGACCTAGCAGAAAAAACCTCATGTTATCTCCACCAACATTATCCATTGGTGCAAGGGCCCGCTCAAACCTACTAGGTCAGGTGGAGTCGAGGCCCGATACCTGCATCCTGCATAAAAATAATAGGTTGTATATGATCCACTACATATATATCAAACACACTAGAGTCAAAGAATCACGGCATAGTAGGGTGCTCGAACTAAGTAGTACTACACCATCCCTACTCTGAAACAAGACTATAAACATTTTTATTTAAAATCAGTTGTCAACAAATCACATAACACATGTTAATATTAACCCATTACTAATCGTGTCAGTCTCATCATAACTGGAATAACAACAATGTCATCATAAACTCATAACACATGTCAAAACTATATCAGTTGAACATAGTCTATCAGATCATAATAATCATAACCCGTAGGCAAAATAACTCAAATGTCTCAGAACTGTCTGAATGCATGGAAGAACTAACAACTATCTCAGAACTGACAAAGAGTAATGTGAAACTAGCAACTAACATAAGCTAAAAACGAGAGGGCATTACATCCTCCCCCTAGAGTAAGGCTTACTCCTGGAAGCCTGCAAATAAGTAAGGGTATTACTCTCTCACCCTGGAAGCATCCTCTCGGGTAGTAGAAGTCTCATCACTAGGGTCCTACTAGACCCTGACCTACTCCACGTCTCTGCTCCTGAGAGTTTACTCCTGATGCTGAAGCCCGCACACGATCTCCAAAGAAGGGTGCCTGTCCTCTACCTACAGTCTCCAAGGCTGTCCCCTGATGCTCAATTGTTGTGAACACTCTATGAGACCTCCTTGCGTCACCTACGGTTAGCTCTAAAACTGCCAGTCTCTGACCAAAACCCGAAGTGCTCCTTTGTGGACACTGCTTGGCTATATGGCCCTGCTATCCACAAGAGAAACATCTTGAGCCTCTACCGAAACCTCCGCCACCCAAAGAAGCATTAGACTACTGAAAGTTATCTCTACTTACTATAGACTGCGTACTCTAAGCTGGCTGATCAAAGTGGTGATGCCTATTCTGCTGCCAAGATCGATCTTTCTTAGACTGAAATCTATTACCTTATTGAGGCTGAGTGTTCTTTGGTTGTGACTAAGAACACTGTTGTTGTTGTCGCTCACCTTTGTTAGGTGCATGATGGTCTCTTGAAGTGTTGGCTACCTGAGACTAACCACCAACACCTACAAAAGGTGCACCACTAATGTGCACACCTGAATGCCCTCCAAGTGCCATCTCTAGATTCTCTTCTACTAATCAAACTTTCTCCACTACCACTTCCATAGACTTAGGTTCGAAGACACGAACCCCTCCACTGATTTGAGTATTTAGGCCCCTGATAAAATGTTGTACCAACATAGACTCATCATCTCTGATACCCGCATACTGCTTGAGATCATAGAATCTACGCTTATACTTCTCAACTGACATGGCCATCTGCCTTAGCTCATGGAACTCATCTGCATGGTGCTGCCTCCAATGATCAGATAGAAAACAAGCTTTGAATCTCTCTAAGAACAATTCCTAAGACATAGTGCTAATGTCCAAGTGTAGCTTCTGCTCCTCTAACCGCCACCAAGTCGAAGCAAAACCTCAGAGATGCAAAATGGCACATCTGGCTTTGGTGTTGCTGCCATAAGGATGCATGATGAAACACCTGCCTAAATCTAATAACCAAATCTCTGCCTCTAAACCTCTACCAGCTCCATTAAATGTGGGAGGGTGTGCCCTCAGTAGATCTCTCAAATGGCTGGCTAGTGTGGCCTCCTACTCAGCTGTCAACTCTCTCCGCCTAGGTGATCTCTCTTTCCCTAGGTTCCAGCTAATCAACCTCCTATCTAGGGCCTAAATGGGCAAGGGCCTCCTCAAGTAACTGTCTTAGCTAGGCTCCCTTGGGATGACCCTGACCTTCCATGTTCTGACTCCCACCTTCATGGGCACTTTCATGAGGAGAACTAGGAGGAGGTGTACCACCACCACCCCTCCCACGATCCCTACCTCTGCCATGACCTCGACCCCTACCTCGAGGCATCTACCTATAATACCAAAGGATAATTTATTACACTCTGAGCGGGAAAAAACTGGGATATAAGCTAATCTACATAGTTTAAGCACTAGGTCACATAATGGGCTCAATTATAACCAGAGTACCTAGTGTTTAAACATAGCTCTGATACCAAATGTTATGCCCCATCATGTAACCCTAGCATGTTAGACTAACAAGTGACAAATTTTACAGAAATATTATTTTTTGAAGCAAGGAAATGCATTAAAGATTAAATATAACTGCACTAATAACAACATTAAATGAAATGAACAGCTAACACTTCTAGGGAACATAACTACATCAGATAAAATTAAAACCATACAAGTAATCTGCATCACAATACAACAGAAGAATAATACATTATACATTTATAGAGATGAATGATTACAAGTTTCAATACAAGATTACAAGACCGATTACATCGGTTTACAAATAGTATAATTATGAATGTATACTACAACTCTAAAGGTGAAGGCAAATCTAGAACTGGAACACCTCTGCATTGATCTCAAACCAAACATCCAAAAGACCAATGGATAGCTCTACCACCCAACAATGTGGAACCCTGAGGTCCACCCCTCTGAGCTAGGAGATAAACAATGAGGATTCCACTAAATCAAAGGATACAACAACAAATATAACCAAATAGATACAGACTCGACACAGACCAACTAGATTATCAAGACTGCACAAGACAAGGCAGTACTCCAAAGGAAAAAATAAAGATAACGAGAAGCATCTAGACTGCAGCAGGGAGAGTGTTATCACATGGTCCTAGCATGGGTTACCTAGGCTATCTCTCTCTAGAAACCGGCCCCCATCTATGGTTACCCTGGCAGCCTCTCTCTAGGCACCGGCCCCATAGGGTGACACATGCAGAGCCAACACATCCTTTCATGAAGACAAGGAGGTCGACCTTGCCTACCAGGCCTTCTCATCCCATCCTTAGCCTATGAGAGCACTCAAGGCATGGGTGAGGCATCATACTTATCTTGTTATATGAATTTCTACCCAACCCACCTAAATAAGTTATTACGTTATCACTTGATTACAACTTCCATTGGGTTACCCAGGCAGCCACTTTGGGCGTCGGCCCCACCATGAAAGCCACTCTCCTTTGTGCAACTAGCCACCCCTAACCATCACCTATAAACCAAAACATGCATGGATAAGGGACTACAAGGCATCCATCTTTTCAATACATTACATAGACCAATCAAATTTCAACCTCTCAACCACAAACCTTTCCCCTTTCCACTGCAAAAATTTTCAAATTAATTAACACATATAAACAACATGGCACAATGTTAAAATGGAACCCAAATGGCCTATCCTCTGGAGTCGGTAAAAATTGACACAAAACCACTATGCATAAGTCCATCTCCCAGTATGGAAACAAGGGTTTAAATGACTATAACATTCCCTTAGAACAATATGACTCAGGACCAAAGAACACCATAATTAACCAATTACCTCATTGCTTCCCTAACCATGGAATTTCCAAGCAAGGCCCTATTTCAAGTCAACTCCACAAACACAATAGAACAATTAAAACTAGGAAGCACTATAAGGTTTTTCACTCAAATAAAATCCAAATACTAATCCATTCTTAGAATTATAATTTCATCTAATATTTGTTTAACCACTAGCTTTAACAATATAATCTAATTTACACGAAACTCTAAAAATGTATATTGTTGAGTTGTAACTAAACAAATTTATATCTAACAAAATAGAAAAGAGTATAATTATTTAACTCAATAAATTTAATTCTAATATTGTAATACCATTACTACCATTAATAGCTTCTTCAAATTCAATTACCAAGGCATAGCTAAAATTATTCTAAATATTCCAAACCGGTCATTAACTAAATTTACTAATAACTTCGTAATAAGGAAAGGAGCAATTGGATTTAATTAGAAGGATTCGAATAATAACCTAACAAAACATTACAAGTAAATTAGTGTTCCTTTATTCATATCACATACATCATTAATGAATTGACTCCTATCAAATACACCTTAATGATCAAATGAAATAACTAACACATTACTAAGTTTACTTAAGCCAACATTCACTGCTAGACAGTCTTGGCAAATTTAGGGAAGCTTTCTAAAATGATAGATCTCCAATCCTCCTAACTACTAATTCATTAATGCCTCTTACTAAATCAGTTATTAACAAAAAGAAACTGAAGATATAAAATACACTCCAGCTAAGGATGAGGATTTGCATGGATTTTTAGAGGTTTTCAAAAGAATAGCCAAAGAAAGTGCCCTGGCAAAATGTAGGCATCGAGTGAAAGATTCAGAGAATTTCAATTAAGAGCACAAGGATTAGCGTAGACCAAAATATGGTCAAGAGAAGAAGAAATAAATCAGAAGCAATGACCCTCCCCAGGTGCTGGTGCTACCAGGTAGCAAGGTTTTAGGAAGAATAAGTCTAAAACCAGACTGTACGATGGCACCATCATTAGAGGAGGCACAAATTGATGGTTGCTCAAACCTTCAGATCACTCACTGATAGGAAGAAATAACTCATGTATGGTGGCGGCTAACTAGAGGGAGGAACACCAAAAAGTGTCTAAACTCAGTCACCCACGTTTTCCCTCAGGTAGAGAAGAAAACAATCTAGAGAAGGCAATTGATAAGGCTGTATGGCAGCGGTTGGAGATGATACTAGAGGTAAATCTTTAGAGGGTGGCAAGAATAATGAGCAAGTAGGACAATATGTGTGCACACCAAACTCTTTGGAATGAATCAACGCACTCCAAGCTCTCTGAAATATATCTACGCCTTTTCACAAAAGGAAATGCGCTTTAGGAAAGATTGTATGGGATAGTACCAATGTCCCAAGCTCTCTAGATTGAATATGCTTGAACAATGAACTAAAAAAAGAAATGCTCGCATATCAACTGTAGTGCTAGAGCAAGTTAAACAAGTATCGATGGTTTAGGATCCACTAGGTGGGTGTAATCTTGCATGGACAATGAGTTGAAGATACCCTAGCACACCTTCACGATGTGCCCTATGATGATAAAATTCTTACCTCTTCTTAGATATGAGATGAGCGCGTGGGCATTTGTATTTAGATTGCGGCGATGAACTCCTTTCATGCCTCAAAGATTGAAAACCCCAAAATCTCCTTGACAGTTCCAGCAAGAGCTACCAGATTGAGCGGTGAAATCAGGTACAAATTGATGCCTGGAGCATAAAAAGGAAGCTCAGATAAAAAGATTAAGTGGTATGCAGATTAAAGATTACAAGGCATCCTTGGATGTGGTTAGCGACAGGAGAGCCAAGAATAAAGATAGGTTCAAAGAACAATGTTCAAGATTAAAAGCATACTCAATAGAATCATACAGAGACTAACTAATTCCAACAAAAAAAATTCATTTAGTTATTTCAAAATACATACCCGAGAATAGCTTCAGAGTCCTCTTCTCGTTCGGATTCCTCTCTTCTTTTTCCCTGGTTCCTCCTCTCCCAACTTTTTTTCCCCCAATTTTTGTCTCTCCTCAGAACAACCCCCCAGAAGCAAAAATAGCTAAGAAACATAAATTCCACTATCACAAAATGGCTACCGAAAATCCCACTCCCCTGAAAGCCATAAATTTTTACTTTTTATAAAGATTCCCCAAATCTGGAATCATATCCTCCAACCAACAACCATAAAATTATGAAACAATATTATTCTTTAATTAACTATATACTAATTAACCACAATAATGACTTATGACTCATATACTATTAAAAAAATAATTAATTTAACCTATATTAAAGGAATTTACTTAAATAACATTCCAAGTTTAACGACAAAACAAAATATTAATATATTAGACATGCTACTAACATTATTAAAATAATATTACCTCACTAGCGCACTACCAAAATACACAAGGGTTAACTAACCAAAACTCGCCAATACTCCACAAAACACATGATGACCAACAACCTGAAACGAGGACCAAGCGTCACATCAGGACACATGACCACAATAGAAGACACGACCACAATTGAAGACTAAGACTGACCTAGTGGAAAAAACCTCATGTTATCTCCATCAACATTATCCATTGGTGCATGGGCCCGCTCAAACCTGCTAAGTCAGGTGGAGTCGAGGCCCGATACCTCCATCCTGCATAAAAACAATAGGTTGTATATGATCCACTGCATATATATCAAACACACCAGAGTCAGAGAATCATGGCGTAGTAGGGTGCTCAAACTGAGTAGTACTACACCATCCCTACTCTGAAACAAGACTATAAACATTTTTATTTAAAATCAGATGTCAACAAATAGCATAACACATTTTAATATTAACCCATTACTAATCATGTCAATCTCATCATAACTGGAATAACAACAATGTCATCATAAACTCATAACACATGTCAAAACTATATCAGTCGAACATAGTCTATCATGATCATAATAATCATAACCCGTAGGCCTAATAACTCAAATGTCTCAGAACTGTCTGAATGCACGGAAGAACTAACAACTATCTCAGAACTGACAAAGAGTAATGTGAAACTAGCAACTAACACAAGCCAAAAACAAGAGGGCATTACATCTGTCAATTTCCTCTTACCAAGCAACTTAACAATCCCATGCTTATTAGAGGGGCTAAGGTTGATGGAGTAGTGGCCATTAATAGCCTCCTTCTAGGATTTAGTTTTAGAACCAGTGGACATAGGGGTAGATTTATTTTTGACAGGGGGTTTAGGCTTGGACATAGAGCTTTTTGGGTTGGACAATTTTCTCACCAATCTCAAAGGGTTTCTCCAGAGTCTCCACTTGAAGGAATACTAAGTTGTTCAATTTACCTTTGGATAGAGAAGAGGGGGATGTATCCACAATATGGGGAACAACATTCTTAACCTAATTATCGAGTGGAGAATTCTCAATAAGGTAAACATTGATGGGTTTTAGCAGACACAGGGCTAAATGAAAATGATATAAGGTAAGAATCAAACCCTAGTGAAGCAGGATGGAGGGCTTGTCAGGGTTCTTAGCTCATGCACCTCTTTAGCTTCCTTAATATAAGATTCAATGGAGGAAAGCAAATAAAAGGGAAAGCTTAGCAAGATTTTGTGCCTCAAGTTATTTAAAAGAGCAAAATGGTAGTGTTAATAACACCTAAAACAACCCTCCAAAGTGAATTATTTCATGAGAATGAAGCATACATTGTGCCAAGGTTCAGGTAATTTTCTTTCTCAAACCCACTGAATGTAGCTTAATCGGTTCCTCAGCTTAATAAAAAATTCCATACTTTTTGTGTTGGGCACCTTTTCCTGCCTCCTCAACTTCTTCCCTTTACAAGTCATCCTCATAGCTTTACCAATGACTTCTTCACTGACCTCAAATCCAACCCCCCATTTGCACATGCTACTAGTCCTAGGAATCAACAAACTATATGGAGAGGTTCTCATCATGGCCGTTGAGGAACTTGAGGAATGTCAACCCATAAATATATACATTAAATTAAGTGATAAAACCATAATCTTGTTACATCAATAAATGGAACATAGTTTCAACAATCAATATAATAATTATGACAAAATTCTAATTTCCTAACATTTCTCTATATATTTGGATGAGTTTGTTATTTAATTGATATCAACAAATCACAAATTATTATATATGAAAAATTATATAAATACATTGCATACATATTATTGCTAACCCAAAAGATATACTAAAATCAACCATCATATTTAAGTCATACTTAATTATGGTATTATTTTGAGGTGTTCTCATTATTATGTTTAATTTTCTCAAAAATAGGTTCCATTCAAATATTATAAATATACCCAATCCATCTATATATTTAATATCCAATCATAACATATAATTTTATGTTATATAACTATAAATATTATTACCAAATACAATCCATCTTAAATCTAACTTTTATAATCATTTATAAATATAATAATAAAATTATTAAAAATTATATATAGAATCCCACTTTTAAAAAAATCAAAATTATTAAATACTATTATAATAAAATTACAATAGAGACTATCCAAAACCCTATATATTATATACTATACAATACAGTATAAACTCACCTACCAAACTTTGCACCAACACTTATGTTTTTTAATTTAACTAAATAATGTGTTATTATATGAAAACCATCAAAGTGGTCTTATATATCAAACAAGGAAGCCCTATTTTTGTTAATTTCTCTTCTTTAATCTTGTAGGTTAAAACCCATAATGGAGGTAGCCAAAACAAGCTTGATGGAAGTTTTGTTGTATAGAGGAAGTGTTGAAGATTTTTTATGTGTTTATATTTGATTGAAACAAAAATTCTTATAATTTTTTTGTTTGGTGCCTCATATAGGTAGGGGCCCCAAAGGAAGGCAACTCCTAAGTAAGGTGGCAACACCATGGGTCATAGCCATGGTTAGGCCCAGCAGGGCACCCTTGGTTGTTGCAAGACCCTAAGGCCCAGTTCCTATGGTAGGGTTTTGGTCCCGCCGCTTTCATTTTCTTTAATCTTTATTACATTATATTTTATATTTATTAATTTATTATTTAAAAAATCTTCTATATGATAGCATTGGCAAAAGCCTTTGCCAACATCCTCCCAACCACGCTAAAATGGAAGCTAGTATTGTGAGGCCTAGCCTTTCTTATTATTCTTGTAATACCTTTTGTTACCAGATGTAGAAAGAGCATACTACTCTAATCCATTAAGCCTTTCTAAAGACTCGGACAGACTTTCTAAGACTCTTACTAGACTTGATGGAGAACTTACTCACTCAAGACTCGATAATCAAATGAGGCGGCCTTACGTCCTTTATATAGGAAGGCAAGGCGGATCTTTAACCTCATGGTCATAAATCCAAGTTTGAATTCCGACCATACGAAGTCAACATATTGCAACTCCTTATCCGAGGGGTTATCCAATTGAGGATAAGATTCCTCTGGTGGATCCCAATAACCCGTAAATAGGAATAAAGAGGGACGAGACAAGACTCAAACAGAATCTTACAAATATAGCATGTGGGTTCCCATTTCTTTGAACCCAAACCTTTCTTATCCTTTTTCTTGAAGTATCCTTTCTTTTTAGAATACTTGTTGTATTTCTTCTTCTTATTTTTGTAATAAGGCTTATCATATTTCTCACAAGAATAACACTTAGAAGAAGATTTACCTTTTTTAGGAAATTGATTGGATGGCATGACTTGGTAACAAGCTGATGAAGACAATAGAGGCTTTACCTTTTTCATTTCTTTTCTTTTCTGAGATTCTTGACAGGCTTCTACATTTATCTCAGTTAGAAACTGAACTAATTGAAGAAAAGTAAGCTCCTTCATTTCAATACCATCAGTAACCAAATTCTCGAGAACTCTTTTATGATAGAATTCTCCTACAATGTCACCAAAACTTTTAAGAAAAGTTGTGAACATAAACTCATGGTTTTGCTCACGGCTAGACTGATAGAAGTTTTTATATTGCTCTTCACAATATTCTTTGAAATACTTCAAGTCTTTACACTTGCCCCTAATGAATTTATTGTAGGCAATTTTCTCTCTTGTGTATGTTCTTCCAACAAACAGATGTGTGAGTTGTGCACAAACCTGATCTGTACCTCTTGCTATCAGGTTATCTCTAAAGGTATCTTCAAGTCTATCCCATACACTATGTGCTACTCTAGTCATGGAATTAAGGGCTTGCTTAATGATTTGGGCTTCATCAACTCCAGCATTTGTGGACATATAGTAATCTAGTAATGTGAGCATGGGTTCAAGCACATATTTGAGCATAGGAATGGATAAAGCTTCTACTTTTGGATTGGGTATGGTTCCCAAAGACCATGTTAGAGATCGTAATGTAGAGGTTAGTTTCACCAACTTCTTTGTTGATCATGAAAATACTTTTTCTATGCCAGAAGAAACTGGTAATGCCTTAGAGGATATATCTCAAAATAGATTTTTGAATGAAGAGTTTAAAGTTCCTAAAATTAAGCCTTCTGAAATCTACAAGGATGTTCCTAGAGGTTTGACTGAAATGTTTGCAAAATCTAAGGGTCTAAAGAATTTCTTTGGTTATAAATCTTGGCAAAAGTGTCATGTAGCCACGTTATAGCATACTATAACAGGTGGATCTGAAGGAAAGCTTAATCTATTTAATGATGCTGAAATTAGTAAGTTTAGAAGTCAAGCCATAGCCAACCCTGACAATCCACAGTATATGCATCTTTCTTATGTTTGCATCGGAATAACAAGACACTATAGGCAAGGTTTGCCTATCATAATCTTCATGATGCTCAAATATGCAAGATTTTATAAGTTATCCCATGCTTTGTTAGGATGTGCCTGTGACTCCATGACTGAAGGATCACTTTATATTGATTGCTTGTTAGATTTCATAGACAGTTTAAAGGATGCCAATCTGAATGATGTTCTTACTTATCAATTCAAAACCATGAACCTGTATATGAAATAATAGTCGATTGATCATTCCTTGGTCTTCCTTGTCCATTATCGACTCTATAATAGAGTCATGCCTCTAATGATGAATCCACGATGAGCCCAAGGACTTAATGGTCTTTCAATTGTGTGGAAATCTACCAGTGAGCACACCCAACTGACAGCACCCAAAATTGTTAAGCATAAGGATATCCAACTTCCTGAAGAATGGGCATCAGATCTTTGGGATAAAGATTGTCAACCTCCACCGCCGAAACCTCCTCAGGTTCGTGGAGTTACTCTTGAAGAAATAGATGATCAGGTCGTGATAAGGTTCTCCTTAGGTTGAACTCCATCCATGAGTCATATACCCTCCATGAGGTCAGAACAAACTTTTAATTATAATAACCTTGGTCCATCTATGAATCTGAACCCTGGTCATTCTATTGTTAGGTCTCAGAGTGTTCGTCTGCAACCCTCCAAGGGTTTTGAAAATTTGTTTAAATTACCTATTGCAAATAGATCCTCTGGCTCTTTAGGATCTATTTCTTCTAATCCTGGATCTTCCAGCCAAGTCCCATCCTATCCTCATAATCAATATTCTGAATTAGACAATGGACTTTTAAAATGTGAAAAATACTCTTTTGTATTTCACCCACCAATTGGTAATATCAGAATGATTTCTAGTAGGTCTGCATCTATCCCTGAATAGGAAATGAAAGAGACTAATGAAAAGTCCATAACCACACCATCCAGAACCTGTACAATACCTGGTACAATTCCTCCTTTTAAGGATTTTATGTTACGAGATTTATCAGGACACTTCCAGGTAGACTTCTGGCCATTGCATGTCACCCCTATAGGTGAAGTTTAGGGATCTAGCTAGAGTAAGTTGCTGAATTGGACAAATCTTTGTCTCAGAAAAAACATCCTTCTTCTCCATGATCGAAAGACTTGGGAAGAAATTCAAGCCTTAAGAATAGAAAAACAATTACTTGGTGTTCAAGAGAATCTTCATACTATCATAACATCTCTTGAAAAGCTTGAAAAGGATCTTCACAAGCAACTTCAGGATGAAATCCATGAACTGAAACAGTCTTATGAGCAATTCACATCACATGCCGAAATGTGGTGGGTCACTCACCAAAAAGAAGCTAAACAACATAGAGAAATGTTGCAAAAAGTTAGAGCTGAGAATAAGTTAGATTGTGATGTTATAAGTTCTCAGTTGTCTAATTATAGAATTCAGATTAAGCACACTGAAGATAAAGTAGAAATTGTACAGCAAGAAATTCAGCGTGTATCTAAGAATCATATGTTTCTAAAAGATGCTATTACTCAAGAGTCAACTGATATACAAACAATGGTTTTGACTCTTAAACAGTCATAGTCTTAACAAGGAAAAACATTAAATTTCCCTTCAAATGCTAAAGGTTACTTACAGGCACAATATGAGGGTCCCAAACTCTCCACAATAGTTAAAGAACCTGTTATAGAAAAAGTCTATGATCCCTCTACTGGTAGTTACAGGGAAACCACTGATAAAGAGAGAGCCTCAAGAAAGTTTCAAATGGCTCATGGGCAAGGTCATAATCCAAACGGATCCAGTCCAGTAGACCCCTTTAAAAATATCCAGTCCTATAAGGTAGATACTCCACCACTTGTCAACTTTGACAATTTTGAAGATGTGACTAATATGAGAGGTATTGATGCCATGCGTGCATGGATCACAAACTATATGTCCACAAATGCTAGAGTTTATGAAGCCCGGGTCATTAAGCAAGCCCTTAATTCCATGACTGGAATAGCATGTAGTTTATGGGATAGACTTGAAGATACCTTTAGAGATAACTTGATAGCAAGAGGTACAGATCAGGTTTGTGCACAACTCACACATCTGTTTGTTGGAAGAATAGACACAAGAGAGAAACTTGCCTACAATAAATTCATTAGGCGCAAGTGTAAAGACTTGAAGTATTTCAAAGAATATTGTGAAGAGCAATATAAAAACTTCTATCAGTCTAGCCGTGAGCAAAACCATGAGTTTATGTTCACAACTTTTCTTAAAAGTTTTGGTGACATTATAGGAGAATTCTATCATAAAAGAGTTCTCAATAATTTGGTAACTGATGGTATTGAAATGAAGGAGCTTACTTTTCCTCAATTAGTTCAATTTCTAACTAAGATAAATGAAGAAGCCTGTCAGGAATCTCAGAAAAGAAAAGAAATGAAAAAGGTAAAGCCTCTATTGTCTTCATTAGCTTGTTACCAAATCATGCCATCCAATCAATTTCCTGAAAAAGGTAAATCTTCTTCTAAGTGTTATTCTTGTGAGAAATCTGATAAGCCTTACTACAAAAAGAAGAAGAAGAAATACAACAAGTATTCTAAAAAGAAAGGATACTTCAAGAAAAAGGATAAGAAAGGTTCGGGTTCAAAGAAATGGGAACCCACATGCTATATCTGTAAGGGCAAGCATTATGCCAACAAATGCCCTGAAAGAAACAAGAAAAAGAACAAAGGTAAGGTCTGAGTTGCAAGAGCTGCAGGCCTTGATGATAACGTTGAATTTGAATTCATCGATGAGTATCCCTTAGATTCAGAAGATTTCATTCTTTCAGAATCAAAAGAAGAATCTGAAGAGGAAGAAAAGTATGAGTCCACCCATGAGCAGACATCAATTCAACAAGAGGCCTCATCTGAATCCTCTGATGATTCAAAAAATTCATTCTTTTGCAGAATGCTTCGGCAAGACACTAGAGATGAATTAGATAAGGTAATTGAAGAGATTATCCAAGTTGAAGGTCACCTTCAAAAAATGGATTTTGGTCAAGAAACCTAGAAAAAACTTCTAGGTAAATTAGCGCATCTCAATGCAAAGAAAATGTTTCTCCTTAAAGAGAATGAGAAACCTTCCAGCTCTTTTGGAAGAACACCTATTTGTCGCTATGGTCAACCTGTAGTTTCCTCTCTACCCTCACCAATAGCACAAAGAACTCCTGAGGAAGCATTAGCTATAGGCAGTATGGCTAGAAGACTCTGGTGAAGACAAAGAAAGACCTTCCTAGAAAAGGTTATTGAGCAAGCTTGAGTAGAAATAGCTAAAATTGACAATGAAGAAAATGTTTAGCTAATTGATGAAATGGAACGCTCTCAGGAGCTAGATAAATATGTTAATAAGTTTAATTCTTCTAGTTCTTTTCAGCTTCCTCATGCAATCACATCGAGAGAAGAACAACTTTATTGTGAAGAAAAGCCACATAGTCCTTTCCAAGAAGAAGCTATAGCTGAGCCTTTATTGGCTCTTCCAGGAAAAATGGCACCCTATGTTCTAGGATCTCATCTAGATCCTTCCTTTACTCCAGATCGTACAATGGAAGAAGGAAGCAGCAATCACCATTAGGTAAAAGCCTACCAGAGAAATAAGAAGACTATCACCTGTCCTAGTCTAATCTTCACCATTCACTTTCCAGGAATAAAAATGTATCCTCTTGCATTCTTATGGGACACAGGAGCAAATGTTAATCTTGCAAGGTATAACTATTTTCTTGTTGATGCTTGGATAGAAGGTTCTACTGATTTAATCTTTGGTAATGGAAAAAATGAATCCAAAATGATCTGTAAAGTACCTATTTAGTTAAGTAATGGGTTCATTGATGAACTAACATTTATCCACTATGAAGTGGATGATTATGATGGTGTGATTGGAAGCAGAGATTAATCAAACCTTGCTCTAATACCACATTTTGACATAGCTGCAAATGAGAAAGAAATGAGAAGGCAAAGAAAGTAAAGTGCGGATTATCATATTAGAACAAGATTACAATATTCTCATATTACAATGCTCATTGGAAACTATAAAGCTTTTAGGACTTCTGAGTTTCTGATTTCTGCAGATGCAGAAAGAGCATACTAATCTGATCTGTTAAACCTTTCTAAAGATTCAAATTGACTTTCTAAGACTCTTACTAGACTTGATGGAGAACTTACTCACTCAAGACTCGATGATCAAATGAGGCGGCCTTACGTCCTTTATATAGGAAGGCAAGGCGGATCTTTAACCTCATGGTCATAAATATGAGTTTGAATTCTGACCATACGAAGTCAACAAATTACGACTCCTTATCCGAGGGGTTATCCAGTTGAGGATAAGATTCCTCTGGTGGATCCCAATAACCCGTAAATAGGAATAAAGAGGGACGAGACAAGACTCAAACCGAATCTACTTTATACAAAGCTTCTTTTTGGTCATGGGAAGGATAACCCGTGCATACTGTATGGCTCATATGCTTTTCCCCTTTTCCCGTGGTATGGCCTACATCTATCTGTTGACATGAAGGGATAGATTCCTTCAGTGGATGACAAGCCCATCCACTAACTAGAATTGGGACCCATACTATCATATCCAACTTGAGGATCATCACTTGGGTCATATTCACAGTTGGCACATGTCATGTGAGAAGCATGAGGAATGCAGCCAATAGTTCTTGGTCGGTCCAGCCAGGAATCAAGTGATTATCATTCACTTGGATTAGGTTCTTTCCAAATGGTGCTCATTGTCTTTAGCTTGAAAGGACCATAGATTCCTTGTTCTCTTGCACAACGTTCTGTTACCTCCATTCGATAGCTCTTGGTGTGAATCCATATGGGAGTCTGGTCTTGATAGAGCATGCACAGTCTACTGGGAATATTCCAATATTCATATTGAGATCCATGTCCTTGAGGTCCATAAGTTTGACACATGTGATGGCTGATAGGATTTTCTTCAGCAAAGTCAAATGTGAGTTTGAAGATGCATCCTGTATAGGAACTGGTTTATGTGAAATCCAATGCATTTGTTGGAGGATAAGGACCTTGAAATAGATCTCTAATTAAGTCTTTGCCCTTTTCTTCATTAATCCATTGCTTAGGATGTTGAACTGATGGATTTAAGAATTTAACTGATAGGGTGAAGTCTCCACACTAGTTTTGAAGAACATGTCCAACCTCAGGTTCAATAGGTTTAGCTTCAGCAGAAAATTCAAAGAAAGGTAGTTCAGTCCAGAGACCTTCTTGACTAAGGTGCATTTTTGCGGTTATCATCTTGAACCTATCAAACAGGAAATCATTGACCATCTAAAAATTGTGACGATTTCTTTGGACAAATGAATTGGTACTCCATTCAGGACAGCGTGGCTCATACCATCTTTGTTCTCAGACTCTAATGACACAAACTTTTCCTGTGTCAAATTTTGGCATTGTGACAAGCACATCTTGCTCGACCTTGGGTGCAAGGTGTCCTTCTTGAGATACGAAGTCTGCAAACAAATTTTTAGCACCAGGAAGATGAACAATGTCAAATTCAAAAGTATTCAAAAATTGAGCCCATCTTAACAATCTACCTCTGATCACTTTATCTTTGGATTCCTTATTAAAAAATCCCCTTAAATTCTACAAATCACTACGGATTAGAAACCTTTTATCACCTATGAACATTTGAAAAGCTTTAAGAGTATTTATAATAGCAAGAATATCCTTATGGGTGCTATGATAATTTAATTCACTATTCTTAAAGCTACCAGAAATATATCTGACAATTTCATCATGCCCTTGCGGCGTCTTCTCCTTCAAAATTCCTACCCGTGTGCCTTCACTGGCATCTGTCTCAATGATTTTGGGACCATCACCTAGTAATCTCAAAGGTGGAAGATTAGCACATTTAGATTTTATTCTAGCAATGATAGCCATGTGTTCCTTGGCCCATGGAGGAGGATTCTTTCCTAATAAGGCATTAACCTCAAGCCTATCTTCAGCCAATTTATGGTAAAAACCAACAATATAATTGACTAAACCCAAAAATCTTTGAAGTTCCTTTACATTGTGTTGGGTGAATATTTTGTCTTCAACTAACTGAAGGCAAAATGGTTATATCAACGACAATGTAATGAGATAAATCTCTCCTCTCAGTAAGGGGAGGTTCCCTATCAATTATCACAAACTTATTTAAACTAAATACTACCTTGGGGGTGAGACCATATCATCCATTTCTCTTTTTTTAGAAATGATGTTTACAAAATGAAATAGCACTTTCTTGATACAAACTGAATAAACAAAAAAACCCATGAGAGCACAATGTCTATCATTGCTTATTTTACTAATTTATAACTTAGAACCCAGTAGAATAAGGTGCATCTCAAAGTCTTCACCGAAAACTACGACAAAATAAATAATCACAAAAGATAATAATAGTTCAAAGCCTTTCCAATATCTTTTACTTTAAAACACTAAATCACAAACTAAAGATAATTGTTGTAGCACAAAGTCTCGACAATCAACTTTAGAACATCTCCCAGATTATTCTCACTCACACTACAATTTGATCAAAAGGATAAGATAGTATTAGGAAAAGGACATAAGAACAATTTCCAATACACCACAAGATATTTCAACACAAAGATTGAATGATCACTTTCTTTCTTATTCACTTGATAAAACTTGATTTACAATATGAACACAAAGTCTCAAAATGCCCTTCAATTTGGCAGAGTTTCGCTTCAATAACTAAAAGATGATATTTACAATGAGGGTCCTCTTTATTTATAAGAGGAACCGAGAGAAAAAATAGGAAAAGAAAAACTAACTATGACTTATTCAATAAAGGATTCCTTTTTGATTTGGGACTTCCTATGTTTTCACATGTAATTACATATCAGAAAAGTACATTTAAATATGTCCAAAATTGTTTCAAAAGTACATCTGAAAAGCAGAAAAATAAACTAAGTATTGGGAAAAATTGCTTCAACTTGTATCGCCATCTTTCTTCATATGACAATCATACATGGTGAAAGCTGCTTGCATCCCAATACTGTCTGGACTAACTGTGTTCCTGAAAATCATCTTGGCTCTTACTATGGCATCTTTGACTGTGGTGATTGATTTTGCATGACTAGTTAACTTGGTTTTCAGATTATCCAAAGTTAAATGATTGTCAAGAATATTGTCCATGGAGGCCATTGAGAATGTTTTATCCTCAAACTCTTTCTGGAACATCTCTTCAAATTCCTGAACCATTTCTTCTGCAGAGAGAAATTGGTTATCCTACGACACAAGCTTGCACGACAGCTCCTCCAATTTATGCAGAAGACTAACATCACTATGTTCACTGAGTTTCCTTGCAGCTTCCAGGTCATTGAGAAAATTTTTCAGTACACGGCTCCGATATGTCAATGCCTCTTTAGTTTTTGTATATGAATCTCTATTTGGAATGGCACCAATTGATATCAGAGCGCTTATTTTCAGCTTTCTCATTTCCACCCACTTATCATGATTCTTTTCTATGCACTCGATATCTTGAGAAATAACATCAATCAAATCATCAAGTTCTACTCTTGTTTTCTCTATCTTGTCTACCTTCTTAGATAGCTCTATAAGTAGAGAGATTCCTTGGGTGCGCATCCTTTCCAGATATTCTTCAAATACTTTTCCTTTGAGATGAGTCTTTTCTACTTTCTGGATGATGGGGTCTTTTACATAAATGGCCTCAGGAGTGACTACTTCTGAATTCAAAGTGATTTTCCTTACCACTGTAGTCAACTATTCAACCATTGCCTTGTAATGATCTTTCATTTCTTTCTCTCTATCAAATTTCTGAATCAGAATATCCATGGCTGACTGCATGTCAGTCTTGGTACTTTCATGAGTTATCTTGCCTAACTCAACTCTAGAGATAGAGTAGTCACTCATACTAAAATTTTCCATTGTTGCATCCTGTGGAGGTTTTGTAATCTCCATAAATGTGTGTCCCTTATCCCCAAACATTCTTGAAAGAATATTTGGCTTCTTTGGGGTCTTGGCTTTTACAGGCACCAACTTACTAAAGTCAAAGTCATCTAGGGAGATGGCTTGTTTCTTCCTTTTCGGTGTATAAGCTGACAACCATGGTGGAAGCACAGAAGTACTCACATTAGGATCTACTCCCATTGTTGGTGTCACCAGAACTGCACTTGCACTGGTAGTGGAAACAATAGGTGGAGTGTTAGTAAAAACTGCACCTGTTATATTTACATTAGAAACCTGTTCAGTATTCATTACAAAATGATCAAATATGGAAGCATCCCCAATATCAAAAGATGAAGAAGACAAGCTAGGAATAGACTCTAAAGAACGGAGAACATCTTCAAAAGTATTATGAGGATTGTCAAAACTTATTTTGGATGGGGAGGGAGATTCAGAAGAGGGAATATCAATAGGGGAAATAGACAAAGGAACTGCAATAGGTGTGTCAAGCAAGGGAGAAGAGACTCCCGTTTCTTGTTGTGCATTCTCCTGTGGAGACAAAGCTTCCTCTTCTTGTTGATCTGTAGGTCTGTCTTCAACCTCCATTTCCTCAGTGGCTGGCTCCTCAGTGTTCTATTTCTCAACTTCCATATCTTCTATTTCAAACTCTTTCTCCACAACTTTTGACTTCTTCGTCACAAATTTGATTTTGGGCTTATGTGGCTTGGAAGAAGAGGGAACATCACTTTTGTTCTTCGTCCTATTCTCAACCTTTTTACCTGTTTGCTCTTGGATCTCAGTCTGTGATCCTGTAAGGAATTCTTTCAAAGTAATTCCCTTATCTTCTAGCCAGTTATTGGTATTAGCCAATATAGGCTCAAATCTTTTCCTTAGAGATGTCAACTCTTTTTAAGACCATTGGATTGGAGGAAGAGGAGTATCAACAATCTACTCAGTGTTCTACCTATCATCGATCAACTCTCCATCATCCACTAGATCTTCAGGAATATCAGCAAGTCCCTGATATTCAATCTGCTCCAAAGATAACCAGCTATAATCCAACTTTCAGACATCTTCTTATGTTCTCAAATCTACCCAGACATCTTCAACCATAGGTTCATGGAACTAGGTTTTCCTCTTGATTTTGTCCTTCATGCCCCTATAGTCAAACTTTGGCCTTCTCTTGAATTGCTTCATAGTTACAAGCTACATCTCAATTTCCATGGCCCTAGCCTTTGCAGCAGTTAATACTGAGAACTTGCCAATTTCAACTGGAAACCTAAAACCTGGTTTCTTGAGCTCCATTTGTTTATTATGCATGACAATCATTTGTCTACATAATTCCATTAAGACAAGTTTGTCTGAGGGGAACCTTGGCAACATATAGGGATGACCTCAGAAAAAGCCAACCCTTAGATATGAGAAAGAAGGAAACTGTAAGAACATGCATCCAAAATCATTTACCACTGTCCAAGCCTCATCTGACACTCTTCTTTGTTCTAGCTGAGGGTCAAAAAGACACAAGAATACTACAATAAAGGCATCATTTACTCTCCTAAAATGATGAATAGAACCCTTCAATGTCAAATGAGAGTAGTATTGATACACAGGAATTACCCTCCTATCTCCTTCTAATGTTAGACCTAGAAAGATTCTCATAGAGGCTGCTATATACACCAGATAAGAAGTCATGTAGAATTTGAAGGTAGTAGATACCTTTGTCAATTGCTCGTGTAGAGCATTTCTGATTTGTTCACCCCAGAAGATAGCTTGTTTGCCTTGGAGTATTACCTTGATGAAGGGATACATCCACTCATGAAATAGTGAAGATGAAGCCAATCCTCTTATCCTACTTGGAAGAGTTATCAGATCACCAACTTCTTCTATACGCTCACTCCTAGGAAAAATCCGTGGCCACCTAGACAAATTGGACCTTGAAGTCTTGAGCCATTTAGTATTGATCACCTTCTTTGCCTTCTCAGGATTTTTGTCGTACTCTTTTTGTGCTTCTACAAAATCTAGTTTTATCACTTCTGTAGTAGGAGGGCACATAAAAACCTTATCAATGAATTTAGGATCTAGTATGATTATCACATTGCCACTTGCATCCACCACAGCCCTAGTATCCCGATTATAGAACTAAGCACATTGAAGAACAAATTATGTGTTATGTGTTGCCACTGGGAAAGATGACACCAAATGGATGTTACTATCAATAATCTTCTTCATTGTAGAGCTGGGATTATTTGACTTGGTTCTTTCCACAAATTCAGCCATGTCCACATGGCCAATCTCTGTATCCCTAATATCATCAACATTACAAGTAACTGAGGTGATTGGGAAAACACCTTGATATTTATACTTCATCACCTTTGACTTCTTCGGAGACAATTCAGTCATCTGAACAACTATCACCAGAAGGATGTTGATGGAGAAAGAAGATCTGTAGAAGAAGCTGCAACAAAAATTCATGATCATGCAATTAGGGGAAATATTGGTAATCTGGGAAAATTGCATGTCGATGATCACGACTATGGGAACATGCTTGAAATAGCTAGAGTGCGAGCGGGTCGAAGAATGGAGGAAAGAGGGCTCAGAAAAGCAAAATTGAAAATATCCCAGAGTTAGGAAAATTTGAGAGAATGTTTGCATGGGTGGCAAAATTTGCTGCCCTTGCATGTGAGGGATATTTCACAAGTGTATCGGCGGTTAAATTCGTCGCTATTGCGTGTTACAGGAAGAATTGCAAGTGTCATGTATCAGTGGTAAATTTTGCCGATAATGCATGTTGGTATGAATTACGAGTTTGATGTTTGATAGGCAAAAAATGCCGACACTGCAGGTGATACGGGGAATTGTAAGTGTCTGGGCGGCAAAAAATGTCTATACTGCATATGGTACTTCAATGGTTTTCTTCGTGTAGGGGCGGCAAATTTCGCCGTCCATACACTTGCATTTTGATGTCTTCAAACGCATAAGCGGAAAAGAATGTTGACTTTGCATTTGCTCACAAGTTTATGGAAGGAACTCAGTTGGCAAATGCTGCCAACTTTACATAAAACTTGAAATAACCAAAAACATGTTGGAGCGACAAATTCTGCCGACACCGCATGTTGGAATTTTCAAGGTTTTACATGTTTTGATGGGGTAAAACTCGCCATGTGGGCACGTGGAGAATAACTCCCCAGAAGATGAAATATTTGCAAACCCTCTCAATAAAACATTGGATAGAGGGGTTTTGAACAAAAACTAGAGTTTGTGAATGACTCAAAAGAAAAAAGATATGAAATTTACAATTTGTTTAGAACGACATACAAACAACATAATTCTCAAAAGACACAGGTTTGATGGCTTCAATTAACAAGAAATAGAAAAATCTTAACAAGGAAATAATAATGAAAAATGATGTTTAAAGACTCACCTGTTAAAGAGGGACAAATCCTAAATGCAAAGATGGCAACTTGAAATCCATTAAAATCTAGAAGCGCATGATTGAACGGTTGGAGCAAGGATTCACGAATCAACTGGGAGGTTTTAGAATAAAAGAAATGACATAAAACAACAAGTTAACATATTAAAAAGGTCTGAAAGACATGATCTTAATGCCAACACGAGTGGCAATTAATGCCACTGGAGTTCATGATTTCAAAGATCGACCTCGCTTGGGCAGTGAAAATCGCTGACCTTGTAGGGTGCTTTCCAAAATGCAAAAGCAATGAAAACCGCCGAGTTTACACGTGCTTCATGTCCAAAAACATGTAATGGCAGCAAATTTTGCCGCTTGAGCATATGAAAAGGAAAAACCATGTAAAAGCAGTGATAAGTACTGACTTAACCCAAACAATCAATCAGAATATGCAATAGTGGCGAATTTGGCCGACTTTGCATATAAAGATTCAAGATTTAACTAACACCCCCCAAATGATCAAAATTGATATTTTAGTCAATTTACGACTTAATCAATTTGCATAAACTTTGAGAAATTGATTTGAGGGAATGTTGCAAACTAGTTTAGGATGCCATACGACTTCGCACAGGACCAAGAGAATCTTGTCTCAATTTGTGAACTTAGAGTGTAGATTACGAAATGGATAAGTTTCATAGGGGTTGTCTACAAAAACAAGCATAGCTGATTTTGAGAACAACAGTTGGCTCTAACTGGGGAGCTTCCATCGATTGAACTTTGAAACGATCGAAGGGAGGAGAATCCAGTCTCTAAGTGCCTTCATCCATGCCATTGGGCTATAGAGTCAAGCTACCAAAAAGAAAAAGACACAAAAGACTAAACAAAAACACAAAAATAAAATCACAAAACTATACAAATGTACAAATGAACTTATCTGATACTTCAAGGATTGAAGTGTTTCAGATGTTGTCCACTGTGAGGCAGAAAGAATGGTGTCTCATCTAGATACTCTAGCAAGAAGCTACTTTCACCATAGAACTGATGAATGGTGAATGGACCTCTCCACAAGGAATCAAACTTCCCATGCATTCCTTTTGGTTCTCTCCTCTTGTCCCATAACAAGACTTGATCTCTAATTTGAAATTCACGAGCCCTTGCTTTTTTGTCAAAGATTTTCTTCACCTGACTTTGATGTTCAGCGATACGATCTACCACCATAGTTCACTGCTCCTCAAGTTTAGTTAGGTACATGATCCTTTTGTCAATAGAACTTTCAAAAGTTCTATCTTCCACTGACTTTGCCAACCTCAGTGCCAGAAACTCCAAGGTGATAGGTATTTCTACATTCAAACCATACAGAAGTTGAAATGGTGACATGCCTATTGCCCTTTTGGGGGTAATCCTGTCTACCCATAAAGCATCAAACAATGCTTTATGCCAAGTTCTCTGATTCTCTTCCACTAGCTTCCTAATAATAGTAACCAAATTTTTGTTACTTGATTCTGCCTGACCATTTCCTTGTGGATAATAGTCTGAAGAGTGGGAAAGAATGATCCCATGCTCATAGAAAAACCAGCAATCTCGTGGGAAGAGAAACAAGTAGCATTATCTGCTACAATCTTGTTTGGAACTCCAAACCAAAAAATAATGTTTTCCTTAACGAAATTACATACCACTTCAGAAGTAACATGCTTAACTGGGATGGCTTCCACCCACTTGGTAAAATAATCTATCGTGGTGAGAACATAGTTGTGTCCCACACTTGATGGTGGGTTCATAGTGCCAATGAAGTCGATGCCCCATTGTTGAAAAGGTTCTTCAATCACCACCGGCTTGAGAGGTAGTGCGGCCAACTTTGGTTTCCCAACAAACTACTGACACAACTCACACCTACGTACCCAATTGTACACATCTTGAAACAGCGTGGGCCAATAGTATCTAGCCCGCAAAATCTTGTGAGCTGTCACGGGTGCAGAAAAATGTCCTCCACAGGCCAAATTGTGGAAGGACTCTAGAAGTCTACTTTGTTGCACTTTATCCACGCAACGGAGAAATACTCCATCAAGGCTTCTTTTGTATCAACCATTGTCCCATAGGACATAGTTAGTAGCCTTCAACTTAACAGTTCTTTTCTCCTTATAAGATAGATGGGAAGGACACTAACCATAGGTAAGAAAATGAGCAATATTCAAATACCACTAAACAATAGTAGTGACAAAAAGCACAGTTGGCATATCTTCAACTTCTTCTTCTTCATCCCCTGTCTCCTTTGGTACATTATCAGTGATCAATTGACACAAACCTCTACCATGCACAAGCTTGGTTAGTTTGATATCAAGATAAAACTCTTGGATCTTAGCAATCCAATTGCCTCTTTTTGTTTTGAACTCCTGTTGAGTCAGAATAGACTTTATTGTTGTATCAGGCACCAGGACAACAGTATGTGAATTCAGAATATAGAAACGAAAATGCTTTACCGCATTGACCACGGCATAAGCATGCTTCTCCATTTTCAAAGATTTCAATTCATGAGCTTTGAGAGGACAACTCATAAATGATATGGGGGATTCCACACCTTCTTCATTCTGCTAAACAAGAATGGCTAAAAGTGTATGTTCTGAAGCGTAGCTGTAAACTACGAAATCTTTGGTATAGTCAGGACAAACAAGGACTGGAGCATGAGCAATAGCTCTCTTGATATCCTCAAGTGCTGCTTTGCCTTCCACACTCCAATGGAAAGTAGCCTTACCCTTCATCATGTTGACGATGTGACGGGTTTTCTCTGCAAATTCCAAAATGAACCTTCGCAGAAAATTCACCTTTCTGAAGAAAGAATGAACTGCAGTCTTACTAGTAGGCAGAGTAAGACTTTGAATGGATTTGACTCTTTCTAAGTCAATTTTAGTGCCTTCTCAAGATACAATGTGACCGATAAGTTTACCTTCTGTAACCCTGAAAACTGATTTCTTAGGGTTGAGAGAGATACCATTTTGCCGACATCGTTCCAGCACTTGTTGTAAATGGTGCGCATGATCATGATGGTGTTTGGAGAAAATAGTCAAGTCATCAAGATACACCATGATGAACTTCCCCATCTCATCTCTGAAGGCAAGATCCATTGCTCTCTGAAATGTGGCGCCAGCATTGATCAGACCAAAAGGCATCCTGCGATATGTAAATGTGCCCCATGGTGTTGTGAAAGCAGTCTTGCACTGATTTGATTCATTGACTTCCACTTGATTATACCCCAAAAAACTGTCTAACATAGATAGTATTTCTGAACCAGTTACTATTTGCAACACTTGATCCATAATGGGTAAGGGGTAGTTATCCTTCAGGGAAGATTGGTTGAGATTCCTGAAATCAACGCAGATACAGATTTCTCCGTTCTTCTTCCTTACAGAAACTATGTTTGCGATCCAAGTGGAATGATGAATTGGAAAAATTATCCTTGCATTCAATATCTTCTGAATCTCAGAGAGGATAGTACTTGATATTTTGGGGTTGTATTGCCTTTGTTTCTTCTTGTGAGGCAATGACCCAGCTTTGAGGGGAATTTCATTCTAAATTTCCTTTGGCCTGAAGGACTTCAAGTCATCATAGGAATACGCCAAGACATCAATGTAATGGCAAAGGAGTGTAATGAATTTGAACTTTTCATCAGCAGTGCAACATTTCCCAATGTTGACTATTTTCAGATCCACCTTCGAACTCAAATTTACCTGCTCAAATTCCATAGAGGAACTTGAATCCAGTTGTTGCTACTACTTGATATATCTGTCATGCTTATCAAATAGCTTTTCAAGGGAAACCAAACCTTTTGGAATCTTATTCCCTTTCAGTTGAAGAAACTCTTCACTAGTTTGTGAATCTATTTTGAAAACGTATTCCCGTGGTGGAGATTCACTACCTTCAAAATAGAGCTCATCAAAGCTATCCGTCTTTTCCAAGAAAGCTATGATTTGGTTATCACCATTGAACACCTGCCAATGGCCAGCATTATCAGGTACACTTGGTCAAAAGACCAGCTCAATAGTGTACTTGTTTCCTTTAAAATCCTTATGAGGAACCATAAGGGTTGCAGAGACAGCTAATGAATCTGTACAATCATTAAACTCTCTTGGCACCGCAGAAATATTGAAAGCATCAAAATCTTCAATGCAATCCCACATGCGATTGCGATAATGTCTCAATCTTTCATTCTTGGTCTGATACAAATTTCTCACTTGACAAACCACTAATTCAGCATCTCCTTGAGCATGAAGATTTTTAACACCTCTAGCATGAGCAACTTCTAATCCGAGTAACAACGACTCGTATTCAGCGATGTTGTTGGTATTGTTGAATTGCAACTTGTATGAAAAAGGTAAGATATCACCTTGTGGAGATATCAAAACAACTCGAGCTCCAGAACTAGTAGAGGAACAACTGCCATCAAATTCTAAGACCCAGACCTCATTAGAATTTGATTTTTTGGAATTTCTTCAACTAGAAGATTCTTCTTCATCAGTGAGGGAAGAATTTGGCATTACTATACCTTCACCTGAACTTTCATCTAAATATTCTTCTGATTCTCCATCTGAATTATCTGAGCTCTCATCTGATGAACTAGAAATATTTTCAGTGGACTTACCCATTCTTGAAGATTCAAACAAAATTTGAGCTTTGGGATTTGTCGTTTGGGTAACAATGTATTTTGCCTCTTTCTCAGGAAGCAACTTCTGCATGACACCTTTAATAGGTATCCTTGCTTCAGATAGATCCATAATGAGCTCACCACCCACATCTTTACAGAAATTACACTTGAGCAAGATGCCATAAGAAGCTGGAACATCAGCTACTAGGACGGTCATCTTAATCCTCTTGTCTGGAAAGGATGCAAATGCAAATTAGGCATCTTTGATTTGACCCAATAATGGTACTTGTTTATTTTCCATGGAGAAACATCTCCCAAAGGTCTTAGTTAAAGTGAGGCCAAGGGAATCTGCTACTTTGGCGGGCATAACATTATTAGATGCTCCAGAATCTATTATGCAATTGCTCAACTTATGACCATTTACCAATAAAGAAACATAGAAAGGTTCTATTTTTCCAGAGGTGACAAAGGGAGTAGTGACAAGATTATTTTGAGTGGATTTGTTCTTTGAGGAATCATGGGAAACTTTTGGAAAATCTTGTCCTATAGGGACAGTCTTGTTTTTGACGTATTTAGCTAACCTATCAAACTGTTCAGGATTAGCTTGTAAATAGTCAACCTCAGACATTTGGATTTTGGTCTTCCTAGCATGATCTATTATATCAAATAGCTGAAATGAACTAGAGACAGAGGAAGGGAATCCATCATTCTGAGTTTTATTAGGGGTAGTACCGGTCTGAGGGACAGAAGTAGAAGATACAGGATTGTTAGATGTACTTACTTGCTTATTGCCCACTAGGTCCTTTGGTTGAAAAGGCAACGGAGTTCCCCGTTTAGCAATCGAGATCACTGGTTGAGATTCTTCTCTTGCTTTTCCCTTATCAACTTGCTGATTTGGCTGATTTTGGGACCTAGTAAAAATAACATATGCTCCATCATACACTTCTCCTTCTTTTTCAGCTTCATCTTGGTAATTCAAAAAGCCAATGGTAGAGTTGCCAGCTAATTCTTCTTCTCCTTCTGCAAAAAGATTAGCATCATTCTCCTGGTCCAACTTAGGTTGGAAACAATGATCATGTTCTGCTTCATAATAGCCAACTGCTGAGTTGATTGGTGTTGCTTCAATGGCAAGCTTCCTCTGTGTAGGTAGAAGATGATTGTGTTGCCCTTGATTTTTGGCAGCATTACCTTGATATGAATTGTTGGGAAATGTCCTCCTTGGTATATCCTGATAAGAAGGAGGGGCAGACATACCTTGGGACATTTGCCTTTTCAGAGCTAGCAATTCATTTGCTAACTTTTGCACCATAGGATCCGTGGTGCTTGTAGAAGAATTCTCAGTAAAAGAGGGACCTTTATTTCTGTTAGAATCTCTTCTTATCTTACCCGCAAGGATAAGATCATCTTCAACTTCAGTAGCCAAAATTTGAGCTGCAGGAAGATCTACGGGACCAGCCTGTCTTAGCAGAAAACTCACTTCAGGAAGTTGAGTGTTAATGAAAAAGCATTTGAGATTCTCAGCCTGTTGGTTGAGCAATTTCAGGAATCATGTTTCTCAGCTTATTGAACTTGGCGATGAAGTCTCACATGGGTTCATGGGGCTCTTTCTTCATTTGTGTAACCTAAGCCAATAAGTCACGTGCATCTTCTGCAGGTTTGAACCTAGCCTCAAACTTGGTCTTGAGAGTATTCCAATTGGTTATAGTATGAGCTTGAAGATGGTAAAACCAATCTGTAGCAGTACCTTGTAGTGTTTCTACAAAAAGCCATACTACTACATCTTCATGTTCAACACCTATTACACCACAAGCTATGTAAAAAGCTGCAATGTGTTCATCCGAGTGAACTTTCCCATCGCCATAGAACTTAGGAAAATTTTTCCTCGAACTACGAGGTAGTTCATGCAAAGGTGGAGTTAAATTCAAAGGACCAAAAGTATTACCCCAATGGCCTTGAGCTGCCATGATGTGCTGATTAAAGGGTGGGATAACAAACCTTTGTGTAGTATGAATAGTCAAAACTCTACTAGCACTAGAACTAGAAGCTTCACCCGGTATTGGAGACCTGGTGTTGGTAGGAGGAAAACTCCTAGTTTGCTGAAGTCAAGGTCGTGGAGGCAAAAGACCAAAGTTATTTTGTAGCATCAACTCAAATACAGGATCAATAATGCCTTGAGCTCTCTTGCTTCTTGTATACCATGAATCTGCCAAAATGTAGTGTACTCAACAAAATTTTCAAAAATCTTGAAACAATGGAAAAAGAACTAAAATGCTTCAACTCAAAGTGTGAGGCTTCAAGTTGCGCATTCCTTCCCTAGTAGAGTTGCCAAAAACTGTTGGGTGAATATTTTGTCTTCAACTAACTGAAGGGAAAATGGTTATATCGACCACAGTGTAATGAGATAAATCTCTCCTCTCAGTAAGGGGAGGTTCCCTATCAATTATCACAAACTTATTTAAAATAAATACTAACTTGGGGGTGAGACCATATCATCCATTTCTCTTTTTTTAGAAATGATGTTTACAAAATGAAATAGCACTTTCTTGATACAAACTGAATAAACAAAAAACCCACGAGAGCACAAAGTCTATCGTTGCTTCTTTTACTAATTTATAACTTAGAACTGAGTAGAATAAGGTATAGCTCAAAGTCTTCACCAAAAACTATGACAAAATAAATAATCACAAAAGATAATAGTAGTTCAAAACCTTTCCAATATCTTTTACTTTAAAACACTAAATCACAAACTAAAGATAATTGTTGTAGCACAAAGTCTCAACAATCAACTTTAGAACATCTCCTAGATTATTCTCACTCACACTACAATTTGATCAAACGGATAAGATAGTATTAGGAAAAGGACATAAGAACAATTTCCAATACACCACAAGATATTCCAACACAAAGATTGAATGATCACTTGCTTTCTTATTCACTTGATAAAACTTGATTTACAATTTGAACATAAAGTCTCAAAATGCTTTTCAATTTGGCAGAGTTTCGCTTCAATAACTAAAAGATGATATTTACAATGAGGGTCCTCTTTATTTATAAGAGGAACCAAGAGCAAAAATAGGAAAAGAAAAACTAACTATGACTTATTCAACAAAGGAGTCCTTTCTAATTTGGGACTTCCTATGTTTTTACATGTAATTACATATCAGAAAAGTACATGTAAATATGTCCAAAATTGTTTCAAAAGTACATCTGAAAAGCAGAAAAATAAACTAAGTATTGGGAAAAACTGCTTCAACTTGTATCGCCATCTTTCTTCATATGACAATCATACATGGTGAAAGTTGCTTGCATCCCAATACTATCTAGACTAACTGTGTTCTTGAAAATCATCTTGGCTCTTACTATGGCATCTCTGACTGTGGTGACTGATTTTGCATGAGTAGTTAACTTGGTTTTCAGATTATCCAAGGTTAACTAATTGTCAAGAATATTGTCCATGGAGGCCATTGAGAATGTTTTATCCTCAAACTCTTTCTGGAACATCTCTTCAAATTCCTAAACCATTTCTTCTACAGAGAGAAATTGGTTATCCTGCGACACAAGCTCGCAGGACAAGTCCTCCAATTTATGCAGAAGACTAACATTTCCTTGCAGCTTCCAGGTCATTTAACAAATCTTTCAGCACACGGCTCCGATATGTCAATGACTCTTTAGTTTTTGTATATGAATCTCTATTTGGAATGGCACCAATTGATATCAGAGCGCTTATTTTCAGCTTTCTCATTTCCACCCACTTGTCATGATTCTTTTCTATGCACTCGATATCTTTAGAAATAACATCAATCAGATCATCAAGTTTTGCTCTTATTTTCTCCATCTTGTCTACCTTCTTAGATAGCTCTGTAAGCAGAGAGATTCCTTTGGTACGCATCCTTTCTAGATATTCTTTAAGTACTTTTCCTTTGAGATGAGTATTTTTTGCTTTCTAGATGATGGGGTCTTCTACAGAAACGGCCTCGGGAGTGACTACTTCTGAATTCAAAGTGATTTTCCTTACCACTGCAGTCAACTGTTCAACCATTGCCTTGTAATGATCTTTCATTTCTTTCTCTCTATCTAATTTCTGAATCAGAATATCCATGGCTGATTGCATGTCAGTCTTGGCACTTTCATGAGTTATCTTGCCTAACTCAACTCTAGAGATAGAGTAGTCACTCATACTAAAATTTTCCATTGTTGCATCCTATGGAGGTTTTGCAATCTCCATAAATTTGTGTCCCTTATCCCCAAGCATTCTTGAAAGAATCTTTGGCTTCTTCAGGGTCTTCACTTTTACAGGCACCAACTTACTAAAGTCAAAGTCATCTGGGGAGATGGCTTGTTTCTTCCTTTTCAGTGTATAAGCTGACAACCTGGTGGAAGCACAAAAGTACTCACATTAGGATCTGCTCCCATTGTTGGTGTCACCGAAACTGCACTTGCATTTTGATGTCTTCAAATGCATAAGTGGCAAAGAATGTTGACTTTGCATTTGCTCACAAGTTTATGGAAGGAACTTGGTTGACAAATACCCCCAACATTACATAAAACTCGAAATAACCAAAAACATGTTGGAGCGACAAATTCTTCCGACACCGCATGTTGGAATTTTCAAGGTTTTACACGTTTTAATGGGGTAAAACTCACTATGTGGGCATGCGGAGAATAACTCCCCACAAGACAAAATATTTGCAAACCCTCTCAATAAAACATTGGATAGAGGGGTTTTGAACAAAAACTAGGGTTTGCGAATGACTCAAAAGAAAAAAGATATGAAAATTACAATTTGTTTAGAACGACATACAAACAACATAATTCTCAAAAGACACAGGTTTGATGGCTTCAATTAACAAGAAACAGAAAAATCTTAACAAGGAAATAATAACAAAAAATGATGTTTAAAGACTCACCTGTTAAAGAGGGAGAAACCCTAAATGCAAAGATGGCAACTTGAAACCCGTTAAAATCTAGAAGCGCGTGATCGAACAGTTGGAGGAGGGATTCACGAATCGACTGGGAGGTTTTAGAATAAAAGAAATGATGAAAAACAATGAGTTAACATATTAAAAAGGTCTGCAAGACATGATCTTAATGCCAACATGAGTGGCAATTAATGCCATTGGAGTTCATGATTTCAGGGTGCTTTCCAAAATGCAAAAGCAATGAAAACCACCGAGTTTACATGTGCTTCATGTCCAAAAACATGTAATGGTAGCAAATTTTGCCGCTTGAGCATATGAAAAGGAAAAACCATGTAAAAGTGGTGATAAGTTCCAACTTAACACAAACAATCAATCAGAATATGCAATAGCCGTGAATTTGGCCGACTTTGCATATAAAGATTCAAGATTTCACTAACACCCCCAAAATGATCAAAATTGATATTTTGGTCAATTTATGACTTAATTGATTTGCGCAAACTTAGAGAAATCAATTCGAGGGAATGTCGCAAACTAGTTTAGGATGCCATATGACTTCGTACAAGACCAAGAGAATCTTGTCTCGATTTGCGAACTTAGAGTGTAGATTACAAAACGAACAAGTTTCGTAGGGGTTGTCTACAAAAATGAGCGTAGCTGATTTTGAGAACAACACATTGGTTACCTGAAGATTTTAGATGCGGCTTAAAATATGTGTTTGTACCTCCATTCTCCCCCCTAGAAGAAGCTTTATGCTGATAAAAACAATCTGTTCCTGTGCAAAGTGGTACTTTGAGGGATTGACTGCTAACCCATGTTGTTGATAGACAGTAAGAAACTATCATAGATGGTGAAGATGTTGTTGCATATCTTGACTAAAGACAAGAATCTCATCAATGTAGGGTAGAACAAACTTAGCATAAGGGCAGAAAATAATATCCATTTTTTGCTAAAAAATGGATGGAGCGATTTTGATGCCGAAAGGAAGAACCTTCCATTCATAAAGCCCTTGTGGAATAGAAATAGCGGTCTTATAGAAATCTTCTGTCTTAAGACCAATCTGCCAAAACCCTTTAGTCAGATCAAACTTGGAGTAGATATGGCTGCCTTGTATAGTTTGCCAGATATGATCCTTGTTGGTTAAAGGATGTTGATTATCAAGCAAACATTCATTGAGTGGTTTGTAGTTTACAACCAATCTTTTTTCTGGTAATTCAGAACCATCTTCAGCATATTTTTGTACATACATGGCATGGCAAGAAAATGGAGAATCTAAATTCTTAATCAGATCCAAAGCATACAATTCATTTATTTCTTTTCAGTACATTTTTGTTTCTGCACAGCCCATAAAGAAATAATTAGCCTTGGCTTTAGGATGAATTTCATTACCTGAAGGATCCCGTTTAAGTGGCAAACTGTAGACTAAATCCTGCGTATGCTTCTTAAGATCCTTTGTGAGAATAGTAGCTGTAAATTCATCTTTTAAAGCTTGCAGTGGTTCTTCAGCTGCTATAACTTGTCTGGCAATCCAGACAATATTTATCTCTTTCTTCTTTGGCATTTCTTTCTTTGTCGTGAATGCAAATCTTGATGAAGTCTAGGCACTTGGAAATGTTCCTGTAGAGTGATGAAGGTGGAATCGATTGTGATTGGTTCCCAATGTTGCATTGCTCTACTTCCAATCACACCATTATAATCATCCACTTTAGTCAAGATATGCAACAACATCTTCACCAACTATGACAGTTTCATAATATCTTGTCTTTAGTCAAGACATGCAATAACATCTTCACCATCTACGACAGTTTCTTACTGTCTGTCAACAACATGGGTTAGTAGTCAATCCCTCAAAGTGCCACTTTGCACAGGAACATATTGTTTTTATCGGCATTAAGCTTCTTTCGGGGGGGAGAATGGAGGCACAAACACATATTTTAAGCCACATCCAAAATCTTCAGGTAACCAATTTAAAGGAACTTCAAAGATTTTTGGGTTTAGTCAATTATATTGCTAGTTTTTACCATAAATTGGTTGAAGATAGGCTTGAGCTTAATGCCTTATTAGGAAAGAATCCTCCTCCATGGACCAAGGAACACAGGGCTATCATTGCTAGAATAAAATCTAAATGTGCTAATCTTCCACCTTTGAGATTACCAGGTGATGGTCCCAAAATCATTGAGACAGATGCCAGTGAAGGCGCATGGGCAGGAATTTTAAAGGACAAGACGCTGCAAGGGCATGGAGAAATTGTCAGATATATTTTTGGTAGCTTTAAGAATAGTGAATTAAATTATCACAACACCCATAAGGAGATTCTTGCTGTTCTAAATACTCTTAAAGCTTTTCAAATGTTCATAGGTGATAAAAGGTTTCTGATCCATAGTGATTTGCAAAATTTAAGGGGATTCTTTAAAAATGAATCCAAAGATAAAGTGATCAGAGGCAGATTGTTAAGATGAGCTCAATTTTTGAATAATTTTGAATTTGACATTGTTCATCTTCCCGGTGCTGAAAATTTGTTTGCAGACTTCTTATCTTGAGGACACCTTGCACCCAAGGTCGAACAAGATGTGCTTGTCACAATGCCAAAAGTTGACACAGGGAAAGTTCATGTCATCAAAGTCTGAGAACATAGATGATATGAGACAAGTTGTCCTGAATGGAGTACCAATCCATTCGGTGAGCCATATGTTGTAGTATAATTTCAGCAATATCAAATCTTGAATGAACCTTATGAATAACCTACTAAAATGAAAATTTAAATATGTTAATAAGGCTTTTACAATTATCCTTAATTCACACTTCTGATAAGAAACCCACTTAATTGTGTCCACCTAACTTATTTAATCATATCTCTTATGGATGCCTAAACATTATTATGAGCTTTTATAATTATTGATTGGATAAATGTCTTGTAGTTGAATCATGAGTTCCAAGTGATGTGTGGTAGTGTCAAGTCAATGTGCTAACCCTAAGAAATCCATCTCTATGCCTACATAAACAAGTGACTTTGACTGCAGTATGTCAAGTATAAGGATACTATAACGCCCTATCCAGTACCTCTGTTCTATATATGTTCTTATGTTTATCTATATGTTTGTTACCTTATCCTATCCTTGTTAATGAACAGGTATGAGAGGAAACTACCTCCCATTGACGTATTTATATACACAACTAACCCTGTTAGAGAACCTCCACTGGATGTTTCAAACACTGTATTGTCTACGCTGGCTTTTCATGCTATGTATCCGATGATGGAGGATCCCCACTCACCTTTTATGCCCTATTGGAAGCTTTACATTTTGCAAAGAGTCAGGTTGGGCACCAACAAAATCTTGTTTGCTTAATGTCCATACTACAAATTAACTTCGGTGGCTATTGTTTGGGACCTCATGTTAACTCCTAGCTCGGGGGGTGGACCTTAGGGTTCCACATGGTCGGGTGGAAGAGCTTTATTATCCATTGGTTATTCTTCATCGAGTTCATGTGCAGAAAAGATTTACCCCAGTTTTTAGACAATTGTACTTGTACCAGTTGATGAAGATGCATGTGTATAATCTTGTACCAGATTTGTGTAACAGAACATTCATTATCTATGTAATTCTGATGTAGTCTGAAAATGGCAATGTAATGATGTCATGATGTACTTATGTGTAATAAAAACATTTCAGTTATGTTTTTGATCATGTAGGTTGTATTATTTGATGATATGTAATGAATATGAATAAGTTATTCAATTATGCATTGGATTTAGATCAGTTACTGATGAATGTTAAATTATGTTAGTTAAATTGTTAAGTAATGCAACCTTGAATCCTTAGAGAATATGTCGCAGTTAGTTATGTTAACATTATTTGTTATCTTAAACACTTTAAAAAAAAAAAAATTTCCTGTTCCTTATAGCATAAATGTGAGTTTCTCTGAGGTGTTCAGGGCGGGGCGTTACAGATACTAACCCTAATTGGAAGGATACTCTTAAACTGTAAAGATCAAGGGATGTTGGGCGTTGGTGATGATTAAATAGTCTTCAACTTGAGACCATAATTATCTTGAAGGTAGATTGATTAGTGATCTTAAAAAAACTAAAAAAATGCGTATGTTTCCATGAGTGAATTTAAGTATGAATTTTAGGTAAGGTGATTAGTAGTTACTTTAAATAATGAGAGTATGATTATGATGTGTTATAGTGGGATCTAAAGTTAAATTTGTTAAAATTATTAAATTATAGTTAAATCTAAATATTATTGTCTTATAACAATTATTAGATGTTATAGAATTTTAACATGTTGATTAGTAGGATATGACCACATTAATTGATGAGGTTGGCCATGACCATGTTAGAGATGCATGAGTGAAAATCAAATTATGATTGAAAAAATGTGAATTTAAATTGGATTGTAATAAGTAAATGATATGGTTATATCTTTCTTGCTTCAGTTATATGCATATATCATAGATGAATTGATGTTGTAGTAGGTGTGTAGGTGTTCAAGCAATCACCAATGGGAGACTGAGACAATCATTAGGACCCTAATATTGTCCACTTCACATAGTGAAGTGATGTGTTTATAAACCTTGTAACCTTAAGTGTTTGAGTTTTATTTAACTTATATTTTGTTTCATTTTAAAATTATAGCATCAGGCGTTAGTGCTTAGGTGTTTTGTCATGTGTCAAAGATGTGGGTTGAAGCACAAATCCATATAGAATCTTTTAGGTCATTTTTCTTGAACTTAAAAAGTTAATTTTTGTGTTGTTATATCATTTTGGAACCCCAACCAAAGTCCCTATGGGTACAGTACTTGAGGCAAGGTGTAGAGAGCCTCTTGGAGATTGAAAAAAGTACTTTTGGCACTCTTGTAAAGACCTCAAACATGTGAAACCATAGCTACTTGGCTTAAGAAACCAAACCAATCTATGACTTTCCAAAAGTGTTAGTTTGGGAAGTAAACCTCAACTTGGGAATGAAGACCCATGTGAACTCACATGTGTGAGCACATCCCTATGAGAGATCCATGTGAATGTCATTAAAGAGTCATATCATCTTGGCATTAGTGTGAGGGAGAGAGGTGAAGGGTTGAAGAGTGTGCCATGTGTCACCATCATATTGGATGGTGAAGATTGACATGACACTCTCCTTTTAAGCATATATTTTAGAGTTTTTTAGGGGGATTCTTTCATAGATATTTTTCATTTAAGAAACTTGAGGGGGTGAGAGGAATAGAAGAAGGGTTTCTTGAATGGAAATATTGATGGAATTTTGAATAAATGGAACTTGGAGGATGAGAGGGAATCTCATTGTTAACACTTCCTTCTTCACTTTGATTTTTATTTCTTGTAACTCTCTATTACGAATGACTTGTGCTTCATTTGTGTGATAAGTATAAGGTGATTGTAAGAAAATGTATATCCTAATTTTGGTGGGAATGTGCTATATCTTAGTATGTGTGGGAGTGTTTGAGAAATCTCACCTTGGTGATGGGATGAGTTAGAAACTCATATTTTTATAATGTGATTGCATGAACTTGATCCATGTAGCTTGGGGTTGTTGTTCTTGTTGTCTCATTTTTCTTTTAGGTCATTTTTTATTCTCCTAGATCGAGAGATGACTAGAGCCTCCAATGGATTTATGATATCATATTATATGGGTGGAGATCTTGCATCTACCCATTGGTTTGCTAAACATAGCTACAAATCTCAAAGGACAACTCTTGGAAGAGGTTGATTTCAAGTTGTAAAGACCTAAAATTGACCACTTCCTAATGACACGTCTAGCATCACAATCTTAATACCACTTTCGACACCATCCTATGCACATTCTAACCACATTTGCATCATTTTAACACTAAGAAATTAGATAAATTATATTTATTTAATTAATTAGGATTATCCCTTTAACATTCATTCCATAATTAAAATAATTAAATAAGTCATATTTATTTAGTTAAATTAATTTCATATACCCTTGCCTACTAATTAGTTAAATAATCTTTATATTTGATTAATTAGTCTAATATCCATGAATAAAACAAATCAAATCTAAAATCTTGTCTGACCCATAAATAAATAAATAAATAATTCAAAAAGTCGCATGACATAGTCCCCACTAATAAAATAAAACAAATCCAAAATCATGTCCCACAACAAATAAATAAATAAATAATTCAAAAAGTCACATGACTAACCACAAGACAAAATTCAATCAACTAATAAATCTCCACCATATGTTTCCCTACAACATCCTTTAGTCCTAGCCATTCGTACAATGATAAGCCCTAGAAGCTTTTAACCTTACCCTAAAATCCCCTCATCAATCCTAGTCATCCAATCATCTTTAATCTCAACCATCCATCCTTTTAGCTTGACCAAGAAGCTTCAAACCTTGCCCTAATTTGTCTCATTTAATCCTAGCCATCCATTCTATACAAATCTCAGCCCTCCATCGTATCATCCAAACATCTATAAATCAACCTTCATCCTCAACCAAGCGCTATTTTTTGGGATCTAATTTTGGTTTTAGATAAAATAAAAGAGTTATTAAAAAGATGTAAATTTTGAAATATAATTATAGATGAAGTTAAAATATTCATAGTGATATTGATAGTGTTATATCCACACTTAAAAATTATTTGTGTTGAATTATGTTGTAGATTCAACATAAGCTACTGAGGACAACTAATTTACAGGGGGAGAACTATTACGGGACTTTTTCCCCATGAAAAAATAAATAAATAAAGAATGTAAAACTTAATTAAACATTATTATTGTTGTTGTTGTGAATGGGTGTGACTGTTGTAACCACCCTTGGAATATTATATAAACTCATAAGTTAATTGAAACAGGAATATAGAAGGAGGAAAAAGCAAAAAAAGAAAGAGCAATACAGAAATTAGAAGACACACCAGAGTGAAGTTTTTGGTCTTGGCTAGTATTTAAACATTGGGACAAGGGGTACACAACATGTGTCCAACTCGGGGTACAGCGTACACTCAGGAGTGTCCTAGCCAAGGTTGAGTTTATGTTGTGAAGGCAAGTTTGGTTCTATGCAAGAACTTGTTCCTCCGAGAGTGTTTGTGCCGAGAAAAGTCAGGACCTGTAACCCTACCTTTGTATGTGGTATAGTAACTCTCAAAAAACTATTAAGATATGTATTATTCCAAGGCAATATAATTTATTCATAGTATTTTTGTGATTAAATATTGTGGCTTTTATGCTTTATTAATGTTCCAACTATTTACATGTTTTTTTATTCCTTAAATAAATTGCAACATACTTTTTAATTCAATTACTGGAAATAATTAGGTTGCATTTATTTCATTTTTGTTGTTAGAAAAAATTTAGATTATATGAAAGATAATTGGTTGAATAAATTCATGCTCTACCCCTTTGTGTGAACTTTGGGGAGTTACTTCCTCTTCAAGAGCTTTTGGAAAATATTTGTAAAAATTTGTTGTCTTTTGAAAAACCCTATAGGCTTCTTAAGCATAAAAACCTGTTAGGATTATGATTGTGGAAGTTTTGTCAAATGCTCCTAATAATAGTTGTTAATTGTGGTACTTGGTATATCAAAGTAGTGATCTTAATACAATGTTTGTCAAAAGTTGGACTCTCTCCTATAATAGGAGGCTTAAATAAATGTAATGCCCAAAACTAATAAGAACAAAATGCACAAAAGTACGATCATTTTTTAAAACAAAGACTATTCAATGGAAGTGCACAACATATGCACTTACTTCATCATCATGTGTGATGACACATAAAACCAATGTGTGGAGAGGTTTCCTAAAATGTGTATGTCATAGACTCATGTGATGGCTAAGAGGAGTTACCTCTACAAGTGAACCCTCCTCAAGGTTCTTTCTGAGTGGGGAAATAAGGCTACACCTCTCAACACTAAAGACTAGAACCTAAACACATTTTAGTTGTAGAATTTAAAGAAGCCATCAAAATTTAATACTAGTTATCCAATTTAGATGTTTATTATCAACTATCATAATTTCATCTTAATATTTTCATAGATTCAATGGCTATCTCATGCATGGGATTACATTATCATTTCTTATTGAATAAGTTATACTACTTAACAATGTGCTCCATCTACACCATTTCTTTCAATTTAGTGGGAAGGAAGATGGATATACTAATATCGATAAAAGCATTATCAGTCATCATGCATTTCCAAGTTAGATTTGTCAACATGAGGAAGTTCAATACTTGCTCCTTACAAGGTTAGGATAATTTTTTCCTTTTAAATTTATTCACTAGAATGAGAGGGAGAGGGATGCATATCTGAAGATTTTTCTTATGTCCAAGACAAGTTTTTTAGATTACTCAATTGATTTATGATTATTAATTGACTTATTTATTTTTCTACACCTCTATTGTATTTTGAAACTAATATGATTTAAATGTTAACTCAAGATATCAATGTTTTTTATTAAGATAAGAAACAAACAAGGTGTTGTTACCTTTACAAAACAACCCCTAGGGCAATGCAAAATAGGCCACAAACTGGCTAGCAACAGTGCAAAAACAACACACTAATAGTCCATTAACATTAAAGAGTTCACAGGAATCTTAACCAAATGCCACAACAAAAACACAAAACAATGAACATAACATAAACTAGGAGAACAATTATTCAATCATCTTTAAGAAACATATACATATATTCATAATTGATTGTATTATCTATGCCAACACCATGCTTCTTGAGCTCTAGGCCCTGCAAAACATAAAGTGTAGTGGAAGATCTGTGCATAATTTTTGTGTTGATTCTAGTCATCTCTTTGATGTTCTCTTCCAACCTAGCAACTTTTCCTTTGAGAAAAGTAATTTTAGTGGCAAATTGATCATAAAATAAATAGCCTTTTTGAATAGACTTGGGCTCTGGAAGAGGATCAATAGCTTCAGTATCAGAGTCAGGGGTATTCATTTCAACAAATAGATTATTAACTTCCCCTCCTTGGTTAGCAGCTTCAATATATGATTCAATGTTTTTTAGTTTCGAAAATAGACTATTACCTTCCCCTCCCTAGTTAGAGACCTTAGGTGTAACATCCATATAATTTACTTCCTCCAAATCGTTATCTTCTACCTCTTGCAAGTCACTAGACACATCAATGTCCCAGAGATTAGAAGTTTGAAGCCTAGAAAGATCCTATTAGACCTCCTAATTCTTGGCACCTTCTTCCTCTATTCACTAGCATTCACCATCACCAACTTATCATCCACCACAACCTTATTCTTAGCTACCATATCCTCCTTGACCAAAACAACCTCCTTCTCATCTCTAGTCTTAACCTTTGGAATGAACAAACTAGCCCTGACAAACTTGATTTCTCCTTGCTTATAGAGACCTTTAGAGTTTTTGCCCTTATTTCTTAAGGCATCTACCAATTTCGTCTTACCAAGAAACTTAACAATCTCATGCTTATAAGAGGGGCTAAGCTTGAGGGAGTAGTGGCCATTAATAGCCTCCTTCTAGGATTTAGTTTTAGAACCAGGGGACTTAGGGGTAGATTTATTTTTGATAGGGGGTTTAGGCTTGGACATAGAGCTTTTTGGGTTGGATAATTTTCTCAGCAATCTCAAAGGGTTTCTCCAGAGTCTCTGCTTGAAGGGATACCGAGTTGTTCAATTTACCTTTGGATAGAGAAGAGGGGGATGTAGCCACAGTATGGGGAACAACATTCTTAACCTAATTATTGAGCGGGGAATTCTCAATAAGGTAAACATTGATGGGTTTTAGCAGACACAGGGCTAAATGAAAATGATATAAGGTAAGAATCAAACCCTGGTGAAGCAAGATAGAGGGCTTGTCAGGGCTCTTAGCTCATGCACCTCTTTACCTTCCTTAATATAAGACTCAATGGAGGAAAGTAAATAAAAGGGAAAGCTTAGCAAGATTGTGTGCCTCAAGTTATTTAAAAGAGAAAAATGGTAGTGTTAATAACACCTAAAACAACCCTCCAAAGTGAATTATTTCATGAGAATGAAGCATACATTATGCCAAGGTTCAGGTAATTTTCTTTCTCAAACCCACCAAATGTAGCTTAATCGGTTCCTCAACTACCTTAATAAAAAATTCCATACTTTTAATGTCGGACACCTTTCCCTACCTCCTCAACTTCTTCCCTTTATAGGTCATCCCCATAGCTTGACCAATGACTTCTTCACTTACCTCAAATCCAGCCCCTCGTTAGCACATGCTGCTAGTCCTAGGAATCAACAAACTATATGGAGAGGTTCTCATCATGGCTGATAAGGCACTTAAGGAATGTCACCCCATAAATATATACATTAAATTAAGTGATAAAGCCATTATCATGTTACATCAATAAATGGAACATAGTGTCAACAATCAATATAATAGTTATGACAAAATTCTAATTTCCTAACATTTGTCTATATATTTGGATGAGTTTGATATTTAATTGATATCAATAAATCACAAATTATTATTTATGAAAAATTATATAAATACATCGCATACATCTTATTGCTAACCCAAAAGATATACTAAAATCAACCATCATAAAGTCATACTTAATTATGGTATTATTGTGAGGTGTTCTCATTATTATGTTTAATTTTCTCAAAAATAGGTTCCATTCAAATATTATAAATATATCCAATTCATCTATATATTTAATATCCAATCATAACATATAATTTTATGTTATATAACTATTAATATTATTACCAAATACAATCCATCTTAAATCTAACTTTTATAATCATTTATAAATATAATAATAAAATTATTAAAAATTATGTATAGAATCCCACTTTTAAAAAACTCAAAATTATTAAATACTATTATAATAAAATTAAAATAGATAGTATCCAAAACCCTATATATTATATACTATACAATATAGTATAAACTCACCTACCAAACTTTGCACCAACACTTATGTTTTTTGATTTAACTAAATAATGTGTTATTAAATGAAAACCATCAAAGTGGTCTTATATATCAAACAAGGAAGCCCTATTTTTGTTAATTTCTCTTCTTTCATCTTGTAGGTTAAAACCCATAATGGAGGTAGCCAAAACAAGCTTGATGGAAGATTTGTTGTATAGAGGAAGTGTTGAAGATTTTTTATGTGTTTATATTTGATTGAAACAAAATTTATTATAATTTTTTGTTTGGTGCCTCATATAGGTAGTGGCCCCAAAGGAAGGCAACTCGCAAGTGAGGTGGCAACGCCATGGGTCATAGCCATGGTTAGGCCCAGCAAGGCACCCTTGGTGGTTGCAATACCCCAAGGCCCAGTTCCTATGGTAGGGTTTCGATCCTGCTGCTTTCATTTTCTTTAATCTTTATTACATTATATTTTATATTTATTAATTTATTATTTAAAAATCTTCTAGGTGATAGGATTGGAAAAAGCCTTTTGCTAACATCCTCCCAACCATGCTAAAATGGAAGCTAGTATTGTGAGGCCTAGCCTTTCTTATGATTCTTGTAACACCTTTTGTTACTAATTGACAATAACATTGTTATCAAGTTAAATCTTGGTGAGCCATATGTTGTAGTATAATTTTAGCAATATCAAACCTTGAATGAACCTTATGAATAACCTTCTAAATTGAAAATTTAAATATCTTACTAAGGATTTTACAATTATCCTTAATTCACACTTCTAATGAGAAACCCACTTAATTATGTCCACCTAACTTATTTAATCATATCTCTTATGGATGTCTAAACATTATTATGAGCTTTTATAATTATTGATTGGATAAATGTTTTGTAGTTGAATCATGATTCCATGTGATGTGTGGTAGTGTCAAGTCAATGTCCTAACCCTAAGAAATCCATTTCTATGCTTACATAAACAAGTGAGTTTGACTGCATTATGTCAAGTATAAGGATACTAGCCCTAATTGGAAGGAAACTCTTAAACTATAAAGATCAAGGGATGTTGGGTGTTGGTGATGATTAAATGGCCTTTGACTTGAGAGCATTATTATGTTGAAGGTAGATTGATTAGTGATCTTAAAAAAACTAAATAAATGTGCATGATTCCATGTAAAGCCTCAAAAATCATGTAAAATCCTTTAAACCAACTCAAAAATAAATGAAGTAAATAATCCTCTTAAATATAACATCGCAATAACCAAAGTAAAAAATAAGTAAATAATCCACTTAAATACAACTTTCAAAGATAAAATATGCAATTAATCTACTTAATCACAATATCTCGATAAAAGATCTCAATGTCAATGCATCTTACATATTCTCGTGATAAATCCAGGTAATAAGCACTTATGAATCAATATACATAAATCTTTTGGCAACATGCCATGATACATCCAAATAGGTACAATAAAAAGTACATCACTAAATAACAAATACACTCTCCAGTTGCACGAACCAAGTGGTCCACCACCTACAAGCTGAGAGACGGGAACATGACTTAAGTGCTTTTATAGCCAACCATGAAGTATTTACACCTCCCGGATCCCTTCCTGACATGAAGGAAACCCAACCCTGCACGAAATGTCTACCTACCTGGTAACAACTGCAGGAGGGAACTCCTGATGCATGTCTGATGTCTAAAAGTACAATTCTATGTAATGAAAAGAAATTTTTCTCACAACATGATATGGCAGAGATATCAATAATATAAACTTTTACTAGACAGTATACATCTATTTCAATGTCATCTTGATTATTCATAATCATTTTAAGTAACTAGATCAATTCCTGAAAAAGAGGAAAAGCCATCTCTGAATATCCACATTCGACATCCTAGTCCTGAAAGTAACCCAACACATTCCTAATAAAAATCTACTTCCTTCCCCAAGAAGCAATAAAGGAATAAAATAAGGAATTAAAAGAACAAGTTCAATAAATCAATCCATTCCCTTTTCCCAACATCAAATATAGGGAAATAATGCAATCCAGAAATTCATTAATTCAGTCATTTAATCTTTTGATAAAAATCAATGTAAATTCACAAATCTGCCTTCCTGTCATTTCTGTGACAGGAGGTTTATCCCATGAAGAATAATAAATTCAATAAATAGCAAAAACATACCTCCTGTCACTGTTGCGACAGGAGTTGTTGCAGCCATAAAAAGATGAAAATTGGATCATAGTAAAATTTGATTTTGTTCATAAAAACAATGAGAAATTCTGCTTTCCAGTTTGTTCTAACTTATCACCAGCTAGTGATAAGAATCGGACTAAAAATTGCATACAAATTCTGTGCATAAATCTTTCCTTTAACCTTCCTTTCGCTATGGCGACAGGAACTGTAACAATAATTAAAATAAAGTCTTGATAGAAATTTAAATCTTAATCATGTCATCTAAGATAATGGCATAAAAATAATGTCTTAATCAGAATTTCATAAAGGTAAATGTGTGTAAGAATACCATAGTTTTATTCTATTTAAGAATCTAAAATTTCATCACATAGGAGTCGATTTGTTAAACTATCATTTTCTCAGCCAACATATAAAGAATATATAGTCACAAGATTATGGCCGATCTAGAGCTTCTATTTAAGAGTTTTCATTTAATCTACTCGCAGATCTGGGTTATACTAATGGTTTTACGACAGGCAACCAAAAGTGAAATCATGTTTTAAATACTCCATGCTCAGGCTAGAAAAATAGGTGACTTTAGCAATGGTTCAATCTGACCCAAACAGGAAACAACAACTAAGGAAGGATATCGATCTATTTGGTAAGGCATGATCACCCCAAAGAAGACACAACAGCCCACAAAAGACGGTGGCCAGAATACAGTCAATGACCCATAAGTAAAAAGGGCCACGTACATGAGTATAATCGACGGCCAGTCAATAAGGAACAATAGGCAAGCAAAATAGAAAAAAAAACAGCCTAAGAAAATCAATATCCAGACAAAAATAAAAGACTGGGCGACTCATGCAATGAGTCATTGACTAGTGAAAACATAGGCAGCCATGGAAGATCGAAGGCCATGCAGAGTAAGTATCGGCCAGGAAAACAAAGAAAAACATGACGAATATGATAGGGTAAGCGGCCATGGTTTGATCTACAGTGTAGTCATCCAAGGAGAAAAAAAATGAAATGCTTCCAATCAATCTAGATACTACCATTTTTGCAATAAAAAACTCAGTATTTTAATGCAAAGAAAAATAATAAAAAACCTGGAAATAAAGGTGCTGATCTATAGTAGAATTGATAAATGAAGTGGATGCCCTTTTCTTCTTTCCTGTCTATACTCTCCTCTCACTACATACTAAACGGTTCTTGCTGCAATTCGTGGCTCTTTCTTTCTGCCAAAATCCTTGTTCGTGCTGTGTGACTGCTCCCTCTTTTTAACAAAATTTCCTATTCTTTTTTTAGAGATCTTTGCTTTTAGGTTTAAAACTGTTGTTCTTATTTTTTAGTTTACATGAATAAAAGATAGAATAAAATAAATAAAACAATATATTTGTTATTTTAAAAACAAAAGCTTTATTTAAAAAAATAATAAAGAAAACAAATCTTCTTTTACAACTTACTATCGCATAGATGATAGGAATAAAAATAAATATAATTCTTTTTGTCAAAAACTCTAAATAAAATAATGCTAATAATAATATTATTCATCTATTTAATTTAGACAATCCATTAAAATAATCACAAAGAGAATGCATTACAAATTTTGCACCATAATAATTAATTTAATCTATTTATTTATTTTAAGGACATATTGTCTTCCAAACATCTAAAAGCAATATTTTATTAATTATTTATCTACACACCATACGTTATTGAGTATATTTTGAAAAGATATTAAGTTAACTAATCACATCATGCATTTGAAGACAGTTAAATAATCACACATTAATGTAATTAAAGCCATTCGATAATGCATATGCAACTAAGTGCTGTGTGTGTTTGCATTAGGTAAACCCTTCCATTAGTTCTTGCCAAGTGGCTAGAACATTTCTACCTCAGTCATGCTCTCGTCTTCGATGAGTATCTACATCCAATTGCACTCAACTTGACATCAATAGGTTAGTATCTCAAAACATAGCCGAAGCAAATCACTGCATCAATATTCCATATTAAAATAATTTCTAAAATTCATCAATTAACTCATAATGATTACATCCACGTAAATATAATTACGTAAAGTAAAATAAATCATGATGATTGTTCACTAAACTAGATTAATCATATTGTTCATAAAAATGAGATGTGACATCCTTCCTCAGTTGGAAGAGACATCATCCCAATGTCTTATTAAACATCAAAATAATAAAGTATCTATCAATCACCAATAGTGTATCAAGGTGTCATAAAACAATAACCTCAACTCAAGTACTAAAGCATAGCTAAACTAAAGTATCTCAAACAATAATCAACTCAAGTATCATAATCTATGCATGAATAAGAAATCTAAGCTATATCCGCAAATGAGGAAAAGATCTATCAATCTCCTCTACATACTTCCATGTGACACTTTCCTCTGAATACTAGTCCCATTAGACCTTATATTGTACCACATCTCTGCTATACAACTTAATGTTGTGCTTCCCCAGAATGCAAGTGGGCTCCACCAGCACCACTCCTGGATCTTGAACCTGTAAAGCATGCCAATCAAGAATATGTGATGCATCAGGATTATACAACTTAAGTAAGGACACATGAAAACATTATGGATTCTGGCAAGTGTAGGCGGAAGAGCAAGTCGGTAAGCTACAGGGTTAATCACTTCCAGAACTTCGAATGGTCCTACAAAACGAGGAGCCAGTTTGGACACTTTGCCAAATGACACTAAACTCTTATGAGGTTTGACCCTCAAAAAGACTTTGTCACCAACTGAAAATTGTCTAGGAGTTCTATTCTTATCTGCATAGCTCTTTTGATGATCTGAAGCTTGCTTCAACTTCTTCTTGATCAACTTCATTTGATCATCCATTTCTCTTAACATTTTAGGACCAATCACAATCCTGTCCTCCACTCTATCCAAACTGATAGGTGTTTGACACCTATGCCAATAAAGAGCTTCGAAAGGCGCCATTCCCAAAGATACATGTTATGAATTCTTATAAGCAAACTCAACCAATGGAAGGTACTCCTCCCATTTATACTGCTAATCCATACAATACATTCTAAGAAGGTCTTCTACCACATGATTAACTCTTTCTGTTTGACCATCCATTTGAGAATGATAAGCGAAACTAAAATTCAACTTGGTACCCAAAGATGCATTAAGAGTTGTCCAAAACCTAGATATCATGCGAGTGTCTTGATCTAAAATGATTGTCTCAGGCACTCCATGCAATCTGAAGATCTCCTGAACAAACTTCTTAGCCAAGACCATTGAACCATCAGAAAGATTTCCTGGAATGAAATGTGCTACCTTTGTCAACTTGTCCACAACTACTAAGATGACATCATGCCTATTCTTAGACATAGGTAACCCTTGAATAAAATCCATACTAATCACTTGCCACTTATGCTCAGGGATACTGTGTGGATACAACAAACCTGCTAGATGCACATGCTCAGCCTTGACTTGCTGGCATTCCAAACACCAAGCTACAAACTCCATCACATCCCTCTTAAGTCTAGGCCAAAAGTATAAAGGTTTCAAACCTTCAACCATCTTTGTCACTCTAGGGTGGCCTGAATACGGTGCATTGTGGATCTCTTCAAGCACCAACTTCCTCAACTCTCCTAAGTTAGGAATGTACATCCTCCCCTCATATCTAAAAAGTCCATCTGATTCTAATACATAACCATCAAACTAATGATCTAAGGGGTCTACTTCCAAGGATTGCTTAACTCTTTCATAATGCTCATCCCCTCGAAGATTCTGAATCACTTTCTGTTTCAAGTTGGATCTCATAGAAACAATGGCAGCCAAATGTCTTCTCCTACTAAGAGCATCTACTACTCTATTCTCTTTTCCTTTAATATACTCAATCCCAAAGTCATACTCACTAAGGAATTCTAACCATCTTCTTTGTCTTGCATTGAGGTTAGGTTGAGTAAATATGTACTTGAGACCAAGATGATCTATCTTCAACTCAAAGGGATTACCAAGAAGATAATGCCTCCACACCTAAAGTGCATGAACTATGGTAGCTAACTCAAGATCGTGAGGCACATAGTTGAACTCATGTTTCTTTAACTTCCTTGACTCATAAGCAACCACTTGTTCATTCTGCATCAACACTCCTCCTAATCCTTCTCCTGAAGCATCTGTTATATCTATAAAGTGCCCATTAGGATATGGTATGGTCAGGATAGGAGCAGTTGTGAGCTTTTCCTTAAGCACTTGGAAAGCTTTCTTACACCTTTCTGTCCATTCAAATTTCTTACCGTTCTTCTGAATTGTAGTAATTAGTGCTGCTATGGTTGAAAAGCCTTCCACAAACTTTCTATAGTAACCTACAAGTCCCATGAAACTTCTGACCTCTATCACACTCTGCGGTGCAGGCCATTCCATTATTACTTTTATCTTCTCAAGATCAACTACAATCCCTTCAGCCGAGATCACATGACCAAGGTAGTGCACTTTATCTTGAAAGAATGTACACTTAGATAACTTACCATAAAGCTTTCTTTCTCTCAATCGTTGCAAAACAATTCTCAAATGCCTTTCATGTTCTTCCACTGATTTAGAGTATACCAAAATATCATCAAGGAAGATTAACACAAAATCATCTAAGCAATCTCTGAAAATGCTATTCATCAAATTCATGAAAGCTACTGGAGCATTAGTCAACCCAAATCATACTACTGTGAACTCGTAGTGACCATATCGAGTCTTAAAAGTTGTTTTAGAGATGTCCTCATCCTTAATCCGTAATTGGTGATAACTAGATCTAAGGTCTATCTTTGAGAACATCGTTTCTCCTTTCATCTGATTGAAGAGCTCATCTATTCTTGGAAGTGGATACTTGTTCTTGATAGTAGATTTGTTAAGCATCCTATAATCAATACATAATCTCAAAGTACCATCCTTCTTCTTTACAAAGATGACCGGTGTGCCCCATGGTGACACACTAGGTCTAATGAACCCTTGATTTAGCAACTCTTGCAATTGAGCCTTAAGCTCATACAACTCTGTTGTAGTCATTCTGTAGGGTGCCTTAGATTGTGGCTCAGTCCCTGATAGGAAGTCAATCGAGAAGTCAAACTCCCTCTTTGGCAGCAACTCTGTCAACTCTACAGGGAAAACATCTCTAAAATCTCAAAGGATTGGATAGTCATTAAACACGAGTTCTTCTTTATCAAGGTCCTTTACTTAGACAACATAAATGGCATATCCTTTCCTTTTGGCTTTCGTCAATTGCATAGCTGAGATTTGTCTAAGCTCTAAAGGTCTCTTAGTCCCATTAATTTCCACTTGGTTCCCTAGGTCATCCAAACATCTAACAACCTTTTCTTCACAATTTACTAGAGACTTATGTTCATTTAACTAATTGATTCCTAGAATTACAACATAAGAGCCCAAAGGTGCTACATACAGATTCACTTGCGTCTAAAAACTAGGAAGCTCTAACTCACTGCAAGCTAGACATGAGTCTACCCTCTTTTCTACACTATTGTCATACTGTACCATCCAAGAGTTTTCCATATGTCCAGGTCTAATAGATAACTTAGATACTACTCTAGGATCTACAAAGCATTATGTGGTACTAGTATCAATCAAAATAGAAACAGGTAGTCCATAGAGCTTACCTTGGAATTGAATAGGTGTTGCTTGAAACTCTGCTTGTCGATTATCCACTGTGGCATGAATCTGATGTTGTGGTGCTCCTTGTTGATTCTTATTTCCTCTTCTTTGTGGACATACATTTGCATACTGCTCTCCTCCATAGGTATAACATCCACCCTTAGGTGCTCTCGGTCCCTCAGCTCTTTCCCTCTGATTATTGTTTCTGTTGTTGTTGCCACCTCTCTTGTTTCCACTATTCCCATCTTGAGAATTGTTGCCTCTCTTTAGATTCCTGATTTGTTTTTTGTTTCCCTAGTTGTTATTCTTTTGATAGTTCTGCTAGTTATTCTATGGTTTCTTATTTGGATACTTAGCATCTCTCTACTTATGGTAATTTTTTGTTTGTTGCAATCTCTGCTCTTGTTTTATTGCTTTCTCAAAAGCGGCATCCATCATGAGTGGGTTATGAATGTCCACCATGGCTCAAATCTGTGGCCTCAATCCCAAAATAAACTTTCTTATTCTGAATCTCTCATTTGTCTGATGCTAAGGAACATATTTTAGTAAATTAGAGAACCTTTCCCAATAAGCGGTCACAGACATACCTCCTTGGATCAAGTTTTGGAACTCTGTCATCTTCTTGTCGAAGAATAACTGTGGTAACCACTTTTTTCTGAATAGTTACAATAAAACTTCCCATGTTATCTCACCATGTAATAGCTTTTTATCCACCTTCTCATTGTCCCACCAAGTTGCTGCTTCGCCAGTCATCTGGTAAGAACCCCACATAGCCTTAGTGTGATCTGAAAGGTTCCAAAGCCCAAAGTACTTCTCCATTTCTATTATCCAGGACTCAGCTCCATCCCCTCTTTCCATCAAATTTTGGTGGTGATAAGTTCTTGAGATCTTTCCCTAGTTCTTCAGCTATCTTTGCTTGATTATCAGCAATAGTTGCAACTTTAGGAACTGGAACTTCTGTCCTTAGGTTCTCATTTATTGTCTCAACCCTTTGATTTTCATTAGCATTCTGACCTCTAGGGATTCCTCTGATCTCCTGCTCAAGAGTATTCATCCTCATGTCTTGTCAGATCAAGAGATCAAGAATACGGTCAAATCTTCCATCGTGGTCATTACTGGCATCTCCACGATCCCCAGCACTTCAACCACCATGAGCACCTCCACGTGCACCTCCATGTGATCCTCTACCTTGACCACTTCTTGATCCATCACCATGATCAGTGTTTCTTGTATTCATGATGGATAATCTGTTATAAATTTTGCAACTTTAGCACAATAGTCCTGAAAATAAAGGCCCCAGTGTTAAACCTAGATCTCTAATACCAAATGTAAAGCCTCAAAAATCATGTAAAAGCCTTTAAACCAACTCAAAAATAAATGAAGTAAATAATCTGCTTAAATACAACATCGCAATAACTAAAGTCAAAAAGAAGTAAATAATCCACTTAAATATAACTTTTAAAGATAAAATATGCAATTAATCCGCTTAATCACAATATCTCGATAAAAGATCTCAATGTCAATACATCTTACATATTCTCTGCTAAATCCAAGTAATAAGCACTTATGAATCAATATACATAAATCCTTTGGCAACATGTCATGATACATCCAAATAGGTACAATAAAAAGTACATCAATAAATAGTAAATACACTCTCCAGTTGCATGAACCAAGTGGTCCACCACCTGCAAGCTGAGAGACAAGAACATGACTTAGGTGCTTTTCCACCAAACCATGAAGTATTTATACCTCCTAGGATCCCTTCCTGACATGAACGAAACCCAGCCCTGCATGAAATGTCTAGCTACCTGGTAACAACTGCAGAAGGGAACACCTGATGCATGCCTAATGTATAAAAGTGCAATTCTATGTAATGAAAATCAATTTGTCTCATAACAGGATGTGGCAGAGATATCAATAATATAAAATTTTGCTAGAAAGTATACATCTATTTCAATGTCATCTCAATTATGCATAATCATTTTCAGTAACTAGGTCAATTCCTAAAAAAGAGGAAAAGCCATCTCTGAATATCCACATTCGGCATCCTAGTCCCGAAAGTACCCCAACACATTCCTAATAAAAATCTACTTCCTTCCCCAAGAAGTAATAAAGGAATTAAATAAGGAATTAAAAGAACAAGTTCAATAAATCAATCCATTCCCTTTTCCCAACATCAAATATAGGAAAATAATGCAATCCATAAATTCATTAATTCAGTCATTTAATCTTTTAATAAAAATCAATGTAAATTCACAAATCTACCTTCCTCTCATTTCTGTGACAGGACGTTTGTCCCATGAAGAATAATAAAATCAATAAATAGTAAAAACAGACCTCCTGTCACTGTTATGACAGGAGTTGTTGCAGCCATAAAAAGATGAAAATTGGATCATAGTAAAATCTGATTTCGTTCATAAAAACAATAAGAAATTCTACTTTCCAGTTTGTTCTAACTTATCACCAGCTAGTGACAAGAATCTAACTAAAAATCATATACAAATTCCATGCATAAATCTTTCCTTTAACCTTCCTGTCGTTGTGGTGACAGGAACTGTAACAACAATTAAAACAAAGTCTTAACAGAAATTTAAATCTTAATCATGTCATCCACGATAATGGTATAAAAACAATGTCTTAATCAAAATTTTGTAAAGGTAAATGTGTGCAAGAATATCATAGTTTTATTCTATTTAAGAATCTAAAATTTCATCACATAGGAGTTGATTTGTTAAACTATCATTTTCTCAGCCAACATATTAAGAATATACAGTCACTAGATTACGGCTGATCTGGAGCTTCTGTTTAAGAGTTTTCATTTAATCTACTTGCAGATCTGGGTTATACTAATGGTTTTACGGCAGACAACCAAAAGTGAAATCATGTTTTAAAAACTCCATGCTCATGCTGGAAAAATAGGCGACTTCAGTAATGGTTCGATCCAACCCAAATATGAAACAACAACTAAGGAAGGAGATAGATCTCTTTGGTAAGGCATGATCTCCCCAAAGAAGACACAACAGCCCACAAAAGATGGCAGCCCGAATACAGTCAACGGGCCATAAGTAAAAAGGGCCACGTCCATGAGTATAATGGACGGCTAGTCAATAAGGAACACCAGCCAAGCAAAATAGAAAAAAAAATGGCCTAGGAAAATCAACGGCCAGAAAAAAATAAAAGACTAGGCGACTCATCCAATAAGTCGTTGACCAGTGAAAACATAGGCGACCATGGAAGATCAACAACTAGGCACAATAAGTATCAGCCAGGAAAACAAAGAAAAACATGGAGAATATGATAGGGTAAGTGGCCATGGTTTGATCTATAGTGCAGTCATCTAGGGAGAAAAAGAATGAAATGCTTCCAATCAATCTAGATACTACCATTTTTGCGTTCAAAAACACAGTATTTTAATGCAAAGAAAAATAATGAAAAACCTGGAAATAAAGATGCTGATCTGTAGTAGAATTGACAGATGAAGTTGTTGTCCTTTTCTTCTTTGTTGTCTATACTCTCCTATCACTATGTACTAAATAGTTCTTGCTACAATTTGTTGCTCTTTCTTTCTACCAAAATCATGGTTCGTGCTATGCGACTGCTCCCTCTTTTTAACAAAATTTCCTATTCTTATTTTTAGAGATCTTTGCTTTTAGGTTTAAAACTGTCATTCTTATTTTTTAGTTTGCATGAATAAAAGATAGAATAAAATAAATAAAACAATATATTTGTTATTTTAAAAACAAAAGCTTTATTTTAAAAAAATAATAAAGAAAACAAATCTTCTTTTACAACTTACTGTCGCATAGATGATAGGAATAAAAATAAATATAATTATTTTCATCAAAAACTCTAAATATAATAATGCTAATAATAATATTATTCAGCTATTTAATTTAAACAATCCATTAAAATAATCACAAAGAGAATGCATTACAAATTTTGCACCATGATAAGTAATTTAATCTATTTATTTATTTTAAGGACATATTGTCTTCCAAACATCTTAAAGCAATATTTTATTAATTATTTATCTACACACCATACGTTATTGAGTATATTTCGAAAATATATTAAGTTAACTAATCACATTATGCATTCGAAGGAAGTTAAATAATCACACATTAATGTAAATAAAGCCATTCGATAATGCATATGCAACTAAGTGGTGTGTGTGTTTGCATCAGGTAAACCCTTCCATTAGTTCTTGCCAAGTGGCTAGAACATTTCTACCTTAGTCATGCTCTCGTCTTCAATGAGTATCTACATCCAATTGCACTCAACTCGACGTCAATAGGTTAGTATCTCAAAACATAGCCGAAGCAAATCACTGCATCAATATTCCATATTAAAATAATTTCTAAATTTCATCAATTAACTCATAATGATTACATCCATGTAAACAAAATTACTTAAAGTAAAATAAATCACGATGATTGTTCACTAAACTAGATTAATCATATTGTTCATAAAAATGAGACATGACATTCCATGAGTGAATTTGCATATGAATTTTAGGTAAGGTGATTAGTGGTTACTTTAAATAATGAGAGTATGATTATGATGTGGTATAGTGGGATCTAAAGTTAAATTTGTTAAAACTATTAAATTATAGTTAAATCTGAATATTATTGTCTTATAACAATTACTAGATGTTATAGAATTTTAACATGTTGATTAGTAGGATATGACCACATTAATTGATGAGGTTGGTCATGACTATGTTAGAGATGCATGAGTGAAAATCAAATTATGATTGAAGGAATGTGAATTTAAATTGGATCGTAATAAGTAAATGATATCTTCCTTGCTTCAGTTATATGCATATATAATGGATGAATTGATGTTGTAGTACGTGTGTAGGTGTTCGAGCAATCACCAATGGGAGACTGAGACAATCATCAGGACCCTAATATTGTCCACTTCACATTGTGAAGTGATGTGTTTTTAAAACTTGTAACCTTAAGTGTTTGACTTTTATTTAACTTATATTTTGTTTCATTTTACAATTCTAGCATCATGTGTTAGTGGTTAGGTGTTTTGTCATGTGTCAAAGATGTGGATTGAAGCACAAATCCGTATAGAATCTTTTAGGTGTAGTGCCCCTCCATTCTCACCTTGGATGTGCAGGTAGTTTGGCTAAGGAACCTGATGATGAGGATGGAACAAGAGCTTCTGTTAATACTTTTGGGAGCATGATACATATTGTTATTATGCAGAGATTTATTTGGATAAGGTGATGCAGTAGTATGTTGTTAGGATAGGTGGAAAGGGTGGCATCATACCATTGGACGTATGGGTGACATGCGAGTATGAGATATGATTGCTAGAGTCCCTTCCCTAGTGCTTTGGCTATTATGTACATGTGCTCTAACTTGTATGTTTGAGTGAACAGGTACTAGGCATCGACTCCACCTGAATTGGCAGGTTTGAGCGTGCCTTGCACCCAATGGAAGTAGTTGACCAGAGATAGCACTTGGTCCCCCACCCTAACCATCATCCTCTGTAACGCCCCGCACGAACACCTTAGAGAACAACACATCTACGCTATGCAAAAATAGAATAAATTTTTTTTTTAAAAGAATAAAGTAACAAAGTAATGTTTAACACATCAATAAACTATCAACTAGTCCTCTAAGATATCATGGGAGCATTACTTGTCAAATCAATCAACATAATATGACATACATCCTTAACTAACATTAATAAATCATTCAGAACTTTAAATCAATAAACATTTACATTTCCATAACATCAGATAAATAATCATCAGGATCTAGTACGTAGTTACAATTTCTTTTCACATACGAGTACATCAATACATTGTTACTTAACACCTTCTGAACACATATAATATAAATCAACTGATACACAAACAAATACATGAATACAAATCACTTACTTCATACCTGATACAAGATCTGACGGCTGATACACACGATACAACATTATGAATGATCTGTTACACAAATCTGGTACAAGATTACACATACATCTTCATCAACTGGTACAAGTACAACTGTCTGAAATAAATCTTTTCTGCACATGAACTTGACAAGGAAAAACCAATGGATAAGGAAGCTCTTCCACCCGACCATGTGGAACCCTAAGGTCCACCCCCTGAGCTAGGAGTTAACATGAGGTCCCAACAATGTCAGTCAGGTAGACAAAAGACAGACACGAACAAAGGATGACCAAACACCAATACAACACATGGCAATAACAACACAACACAACTTAACTCCCAGAGGCAACACATAACGAATGGGGAGAGTACAACTAGGGAATGCTAGGCTGCAGTAGGGAGGAGTGTCATCACATGGCTCGTCATGGGTTGTCCTGGTAAGCCTTCCTAGGCCCCGGCCCCCATCTTGGGTTGTCCTGGCAGCCTCTCCCGACTCCTGGCCCCCATACAACGCTCATGCGGAATCAACATACCTTTCATGAGGACAAGGTAGTTGATCTTGCCATTCCAGGCCTTCTCATCTCATCTCAAGCCTAAACAAGCACTTGAGCCATGAGTGAGGCATCCACTTATCTTGTTTAGTGTGCTTAACTACCCAGCCCCCTAATTCATTATTTAGGTTATCATTGAGTTATCAAACTCCCACATGGGTTGTCCTGGATGCCACTTTTGGGCTCCAGCCCCCATTGAGAGCCACTCCCCTACCTGCATCTAGAAGACCCTACTCAACAAACATAGCAAACATCATCATGACGACGATGATACATGAACCATGCAAGGCATTCACCATCTTGCATAACCATCATTCTGATATGAACATATATATGTAATAATGCAAGGCATTCACCTTCTTGCATATCATCTCAATTACAAGGACATACTCTTAATACATTTTTCATGGCTTCCAATGAAGTAACTCATAAGAAAAATACTTTTTCATGAATACCGATGTCTCCCCATTGTCTAATCCAACACAACATCCCAAACAAATAAATAAATCACAACATTCATGAAGAGTCTTTCTACACATCATGATGCATTTAGAATATTTACATTCTTTCACAACACCATAACCAAATTCCTTATACATGACAAAAGGCGACATGACTTCATTAACTTAGGACACTTATCAACACATTACATGAAGCTGAAACACAACAACCTTGGCCTCTGGAAATGAACCCTTGACAACTTACACTTTGACCATTTCATACAGTTTCAATTCACACTAACTAATACCTTTAAATCAAATTTCCAATACAATAATTATATACCTAATCCTTAACCCATGAAGAAACCATATTAAAACCGATGTCAATCTAAATTAAATTTCATTAACCATAATATATAATCACAACGATTTTCTTTTAATCAAATAAATAATGGCAACATTATTCTAAATTCACAATTTATCTAGCTTTTAAACAGTCAACTATACTTTTGAAATAATAATAATAATAATATTAATAATAGTAACAATAATTATTATTATTATTATTGTAATAATAACAATAATGATAATAATTATAATTATAATAATGATACTAATAATACATTGATATTAATAGTACTACTGTTAATATACCAAGGTCATTGAACACTATACATATACACATGCATTCAAACACATTGTAAGGAAAATAAACATTCCTTAGGGTTAGTCTAAGCCAATCAAATGAAATGCATACAAGAAAGCACGACTAACCTAGATTAACAATGACGGGTTTCTGCAGACTAGAATTGAAATGATAAATCTTAATGCACGGAAAGTAAATAAGAAAACTCTGTTTCTGCCTCCAAAATGTGACTTCTTCTCAGTGAAGTGCATCGGATTCTACGTAGTTATTATGCATACTGACAAAGTACATGTTACCTATCAAGATGGTTGTAGACTAGTTTTAACCTATAAACTACATTTGCTTAAAAGTTTATAAAGTCCCTTGCCAATGAACCCAATTTGCATATTATGCAAGCTTAGCAGGCCCATGAGACTTCATTTCTTTCGCAGCTCTACTATTTCTTCAACATAGAAGTGATACAATTTGAAGTAGATAGGAGACTTATTTGGATATTGGTGGAACCATTTATGCATCAGGTAGAGATGGAAGGTACAGAAAAACATTCTGAAATCAGACCTGGCAAAAATAGCAATTTTGGTAGATCTGAAGAGAAGGAAACAATTTGCAGTGATGGGTTTTGATTTTGCAGCAAAAGATTGTGGGATTTCTTTTTCCTGATCAGAAAGAAGCTGCAATTAATTCAATAAACACAAGACTAATGACCCATCTCTTACATTACAAACCCCAAGAAATAATAATAATTAAATTAATTTGCAACACCCTTGGGTTTTGACTAATTTTAATTAAAAATACGGTCGCAAGTTTTAAATATTTGTGACATTGAAATTGAAGAAGAGTGTGGTGGAGTTAATGGTGGGGCTTTAGGGTTTATGGAAGCTAAGTATATATATAGAGGGAGGAGATCTCATATTCATCCATTAACATTTCAAGCGCTACCGTCCATATAATATCAGTGAAGAATCGAAGAAATACTTGTGAAACAACAGATGGATCTCGATGAAGTTCTTTGCCTCCGAGACCAAAAATCCATCCATTTATAGATGATATCTGTCACCCTATACTTAGTGACCTTGTTAGACTCCGTGCTGTAGTCTATGAAGGATTTGATGAAATCATAGATGAAGGGCTTGATGAAATCCGTCCAGTCAATGAAGAGCTTGATGAAATCGTAGATGTACTTGAAAACAGAGAGAGCACACAATGCCTACCTACGATATAAATTTCATACAAGCATGTTATGCACAGAATAGATTCGTTAAAAGGCTTTAGAAACTTTTAAACAAGTACAAATCAGCAAAACAAAATCAATATAGGAAAAGCGACGAAGATGCTACCTTATTTCAAGATAGATTTAGAGCTAGAACAGAATTTTACGAAAAGAAAAACCAGAAACGAAAAATAATCCTGTAAACGGCCGATAAAAACTTTATAAGAAGAATTTACTATAAATCAACGGCGCCAAACCAATTCCACATAGCTGTAATGACAGATCAAGCCACAAAACACAACAATTTATGTAACCAGGGAGGCACTACTTAAAACAAAATCGTAAGAACAGATAAAGACGTTACTGTAGAGACCCTGACTAAGAACCCTGCTTCACAATTTACTTTATTAAACACCTTCAGAATTTAAAAAAAACTGTTAAAAAAAGTAGGAAATATGTGGTTTTAGTAAAAGAGGTGCAGCCCTACAGGCGTGGAGGGCAAATTGAGATCCAGCATCTCCTTATCGCCATTGTTTTTCTCATCCAAATCTGTCGTTTCACAGCTTGTTTGGAATTGAGATTCATCACCTGTGACTTGGATGGAGCGATGGATTTGACGTTGCGGGTTCCATTCCTGGTGCTGCAGAAATCTTCCCACGGTACTAAAATCGGCAGAAGCAAGCGAAACATGTAACCTTTTAATTGACCTGCCTATTTGTTTGATCCTGCCGCTCCAAAAAGGTATCAATCAGACCAATGCGATTGCCCGTTGAAAGTCTATAACTGTTCTCTTTCTAAATACTAGGTTTTGGTGGTTGACAAGTGAAACAAAGCCAGATCACGATCTTTGTCAACGCCCATTTCAGTCTGCGTCGGAGGAGATATGGAATAGGTAAAGACCAACATTGTAGCATGAAGAATAGCAGGATTCTGTCAAGTTCTTAAAGTAAATGATGCTTGATTAGACAAGATCTCACAGAAAATGTAGAGTTGTGGTCAACACATGGCATGAGATCGATGCCTTAGGCATAAATCATTTGGAGTGGATGGGTTACCGGTAGCATACAAAATGAAATTGTTGGAATGGCCCTTGAAACTTTCAAGACAATGCGATTGGTAGCTGTATAACCTGTTCAACCTGTAATGAGGGTGCGGATGTGTTTTCTTGGTGTCTGCAGATCACACATGATATAGTCTTAAAGTATCTACAGTGATACGGTTTCTTAATTTGGATCCCTAAATGCTAAAATACGGCTCATTTTCTCTTCTCAAACGTTTATGCAGAAATGGCGGATGAATAATTAAATCATAATAGAAAATTGTTTGAAATGTAATGGTTACGAAATAAGTAAAAAAAATGAATTATCAGAGAGACTCTAGAACTTTCAAGCAATGCGAATTGGAGGAGTAAAAACCAGATTCCCGTCATTCATTCTAAAGAAAACAAGGATAGAATAAGGAAGACATTAGAACCTATACCCATGGCTTAGATTCAATGCAGAAATCAATTCTTCAATTGCAAAACTCGATCCTGCAATTTTCCTCCTCAATCCTTCTTCTTCCTGCAAAATTCTCCCCTCCTTGCCTCTACAAACTTTTCTTTTATAACACAATCCCTCCCATCGTCTAAAGAACTCGGCATGTGATCTCGTGCTCTCCCTTCTAAAAATATACTTTTATTTAATTTAATAATCCCCAGAGGTTACTCTTTTTTAAATATTAACACACAATTCTGACAACATTTAATTACTTTATAGCCGACCAACCATATTGTATTTAATAAAGTTATAACATTACAACAATCTATAATTGTACAACTATATTTTAATTTATTTTATTAATTAAGTTGTAAATCACAAATTACGACATAACTTACAACTATTTTATTTATTTAAATATTTATTGCAACTAATATTATATTAAATAATACAAAATTTCTTACAATCTTTATTTAACAACTATACTTCTAATAAAATAATAATTTATTTACAATAATTAACAACTATCGACATTATGCTCAATATTATCTTTTATAAATATATTTAATTATCAACATTATAATTTCCGTAATATGATTCTAATTAAAGCACAACGACACCTTACACACTTAGACACTTTCTAACCTAGTTAGACTCCAAGGTACAATATTACTTGTCCGCAAATCATGATCAAATGACAGACAACGACCACAAGGGTAAACTGACAACCAGACCACACTGACATGGGACTTCACGTTAACTCCAAACAACTAATCCATTGGCGAAGGCACGCTCAGACCTGGTAATCAGGTGGAGTCGATGCCTAGTACCTGCATTCCTACAACAATGCACGGTTAAACATTCAAGATATATATCCACATACAGTCCTATAGTGAATGAAAATTGCAGTGGGGTAGGGTACTCGAGAGCGAGTAATACGACACTGTTCCATTCACGTTTTATGAATAAACATTTAACTATATTGCACAAGGTATCTGATATTAATCAACAACATAAACTGATTAACTATCTTCCAATCCCATATAGTGAATAACATCAAAGCATCTATAACATCTAGTTCATTTATCAAATTCTAAAGCATAAAATAATAGAATCCAACATCAACAATTGTTACTATACTGATTAGGTCCATAATGAAGTAACAAGATAACAAGAGATCCATCATCTACGGTCTAAGACACTATCATAAAGTCTAAGCAAACATCAATCTGATGGACGATGAGATGAGGGGCACTACATCCTCGAAGAGGATGAGTACCTAGTTTGATACCTTGTCAAGTACTATCAGTGGCCAATCAGGGTTGCTTGAAGTTTTGTGGTCAGTTAGTGTTGCTTGAAGTTTTGCCTTTTGACCCTGGTTAGTGGTTAGGTAATTGTTTTGGCTTTTGGTTTAATTTGTCTGATAATATGCCTTGGTTATCTTATGCATTAAAATAGATTGATAAATAATATATATAATCCTAGTTGATAATAAAATAAAATTATATTGTAATATTATAATTAAGAAATAATAATAAAATAGTAAATAAATAGAATATTATAAAGTTGGTTATATAATTAATTATAATAGGTGAGTGAGTGTGGGTAAATGGTTTTACCCATTTGTGTAAAATTATTTATTGTGTGTATGTTTAAATTATGTTGGTTGCATATATTTTATTTATTTTTAATAAGGGTTAGTTGGTAGTTAGTTGGGGTAGTTGTAAATTTATTTTGTACGGGAGTGGGAAAAATAACTTCCCTCCCTTCATTATTTATTAAATGGGGAGGGGGAATTTTGACCTGGAGAATTTGGGGGCTTTTTAATCTTTTTGGAAATTACTTTATTGGGAACACTGTGCATTATAAATTTCAATGGAGTTTTTTTTTAAGAGGTGGCTGCAATATTTTAGACCCGAAGAAAGAAGTTAATTGAATGGTAAGTGTATTATATTTTATAGATTTTGTCACCAATTTTTACTTATGTTTTCTACACAATGAAATTTAAATTATTATCTTTTCATTGTTGTTTATAATTATATTTTGTTAGGGTTTAATATAGTGCTATAAAATAATATTTTATACTATCTTTTAAATTTACATCACTCTATTTTATTTACAAGTGTGGTACAATATTTTATATTTTATAAAGGTTATTTCCAACACTACATTTTGTTTACTGTAAAGCTGGTATAAAATATACTATTAGGGTAAAATATACTATTTTATTAGGGTTTATTTCCAGTACTATATTGTCATGTCCCCATATTAAAGCCTTGTTTAAATTGAAGATTTAAACAATATATTTAATTACACATAAATATTAATAATTAAATATTAATAAGTTATATAATATATTATCATATTACATGAATATAAATATCAAATATTATTATTATTATACTCATAAGATATTAATAGATATAAATATTATTATAATATATATTATTAATATGAATTAATTAATTAAATAATATATATATTAGCTATTAATATTATGTATGTGACTCTTTGAAGAGTCACCATTCTTCGTAAGAGGCATAATGGAACATATATAATATAAATAGCAGCAGCAAGGAAGAAAAGGGGATCAAATTTGGGGATATAAGAAAATAAGGAAGTCTAAAGTAAGCAAACAGAAAGTATGGAATAACAGTAGCTTGCATTTAATTTAAGAGGAAGTATTACAAAATATATGGGAAATAAATAAAAAAAGGAATATCGGCATTATAAATAAATATAATTAAATCCGCATTATATTTATATATTTAAATCCGCATTATATATATATATATATATATTTCTGAGTCATAAGTAGGAAAGATATCATAAATACATATAGGGAGGAATTATTCAAGTAAAAATAAATATATATATATACAATAATATTAATAGCATATATAATAATATAATATAGAGATATTATTAATATTATAACAAATACTATAATATATAAATATTAAAGAATAGGCGAAAGAGAATAGAATCTAGTGAGCAGATTCAACAAGACAAGCAGCATAAAGAGGTACGTGCACTTTCCTTTATTAATAGGTTAGGCAATATAAATGTTGTAGATGAATAATATGAATATAAATAAATGAATACTGCTTATATCAGCATAATAATAATTGGAATATATTACCATCATTGATGTATATACATTCATTATGTATAAGTATGCATACAAAATAGGTATAATAATATGAGAATAAATAGGAGTGTAGAAATAAGGTAAATCTGCTTACATAAATGAAAATGGATATAAATATGAATATGAAAGTGAATATAAAAATTATTATGAATATGAAAATGGGATTATGAGATCATAAGCATATGGACATAAGTATGAAAGGATTTTAACTCTGTACTTATCAATTAAATCAAGCTTTAGTGATGAATAAATGTATTGGTCAGTGGATTGATTACTTCTTATAGATAAGTCATTGAGAGTTGGGGACATTTAAAATAAATAAATAAATTGCATTATGTCTAATTATAAACTTTGTTAGGAATAAGTAGTTATAACGTTTCTTATACCATTTAAACAATGTTTTGTTTATTTTGATTTCTCATTAAATGTTCATGAGATTCAGTTAGGAATAAATGGAAAGGTTATATTCTTTACGTAGAATAAATTGTTTATAGATGACAATTGAAATGTATTCTTCTAGTTAGAATTTACAATATACCAGTTACAGAGAAATTAAAACCATGGTAAAAACATACAACAACTCTAGAGACTTAAGTTCCAAATTAAGGCTTAGTTGATGTTTTAATTGAGTAGAGTCATGTATAGGTAAGAATAGTAAGTAGTTAATCTTAATTAGATTTTAATTAATTATGGATTATCTTTTAAATGCTATCTTAGAATAAAGAGAGAAAGAGTTATCATAGAAGGATCTCATGTTTGGAATATAGGATTTTCTTAATTTTCTGTTATAATAAAAGTTGGCTCTTTGTGTTAAGTAAGAATAAATTATTGTGAAATAATTACATATAGGTAATTGTCTTTTATGTTTACTATCTACTTACACTGTGCATAGAATTATGAAATTGGTCTATTCTAAAATTGAGATTGGATAATAACCAAGTTACAATCTTATATTGATAACTTTGTTATGATAAATTCTCTGTAGTAACCAATGTATCTAGACTATTGGATTAAATGTTCATGCTTTTGTTATAGTGGGATGTTAATTTCTGTGTCATTGGGAAGTTGGATTGTAGAGGCTAAGGAGGATTGAGTTGTACGCATAGTCCTGGTGATATTATGACCCTGAAGTTGGTTGAGTATGTGATGAGTCATATGTAACCCTAGATTGATATATCCTATTCTATTAAGAATTCTTGTAACTAGGATGAGCGTGCAAGATGGTTAATGCCTTGCTTGGTATATGGAATATGTGCTCATGATGATGGTGTAAGCGGATTAGTGTCTTGGTCAGTGTAGGGTTTTCTAGTTGTAAGTAGGGGGAGTGGCTCTCAATGGGGGACGGAACCCAAAGTGGTTTCCAGGACAACCCAGTGATAACGTTATAATGAAATAGGGAAATGGGCAGAATTAACATTAATCAAGATAATGTATGCCTCACTCGTGGCTCAAGTACTCATTTAGGCTTGAGATGAGATGAGAAGGCCTGGAATGGCAAGATCAACTACCTTGTCCCCATGAAAGGTATGTTGATTCTACATGAATTGTATGGGGGCCGGGGATTGGGAGAGGCTACCAAGACAACCCAAAGATGGGAGTCGAGGCCTAGTAAGGTCCACCAGGACAACCCATATCAATCCATGTGATGACACTCCTCCTTATTGTAGTCTAGCACTCTCTAGTTGTATTTCCTCCCTCAATTGCGTAAGTGCCTCTGGAAGTGCAGTTAAGTATGTCAGTGATGTTTATTGTGGATAATTTGATAATTGGTGTCATGTATAACCCTACTACTTGAGTTAGTCTATTGTTCTCCTTACTATCTGTGAGTGTGGGATCTTGTGTTATCTCCTAGCCCGGGGGGTGGACCTTAGGGTTCCACATGGTTGGGTGGAAGAGCTTTTATTTCCATTAGTTTTTCCCTTGCCGATGTTTGTGGGCGAGGAGGATGTATCTTGTGTGTTAGATATCAGATCTCGTACCAGTTTGAGGAAGATGATTATGCATACTCATGGGCTAGCCTTGTGTGATAGTCGATTCATAATGTATGTAATCAGATGTATTCAGAAAGGTGATAATGTAATCAATGTAATGATTTACTCATGTGTATAGGAATTTGTATATTCACATGTAATCCTGATCATGTTGATTATTCATTTGATGTTATGATATGGAGATGTATATGTTTATTCATTTAATGCTATAGATTTAGAATGATCTACTAATGTTAGTTAATAATGTATGTTGAATTATGTTAATTGATTTGGCAAGTAATGCAACCATGAAATCTTAGAGGACAAGTCGTTAGTTCAAATGATGTGTATAGATGTGTTAACATTACTTTGTTATCTTATTCATATAAAAAAAACAAAAATTATCCTTCTTTGCATAGCATAGATATATTGTTCTCTAAGGTGTTCATGGTGGGGCATTACATTAGGTCATTTTTCTTGAACTTAAAAAGTAAATTTTTATGTTGTTATTATCATTTTGGGACCCCAACCAAAGTACCTTTGGGTACAGTACTTGAGGGAAGGTGTAGAGAGTCTCTTGGAGATTGAAAAGAGTACTTTTGACACTCTTGTAAAGCTCTCAAACATGTGAAGCCATAGCTACTTGGCTTAAGAAACCAAACCAATCTATGACTTTCCAAAAGTGCTAGTTTGGGAAGTGGACCTCAACTTGGGAATGAAGACTCATGTGAACTCACATGTGTGAGCACATCCATGTGAGGGATCCATGTGAATGTCATTAAAGAGTCATATCATCTTGGCATTAGTGTGAGGGAGAGAGGTGAAGGGTTGAAGAGCATGCCATGTGTCACCATCATATTGGATGGTGAAGAGTGACATGACACTCTCCTTTTAAGCATATATTTTAGAGTTTTTTAGGGGGATTCTTTCATAGATATATTTTTTAGAGTTTTTCGTTTAAGAAACTTGAGGGGGTGAGAGGAATAGAAGAAGGGTTTCTTGAATGGAAATATTGATGAAATTTTGAATAAATGGAGCTTGGAGGATGAGAGGGAATCTCATTGTCAACACTTCCTTCTTCACTTTGATTTTTATTTCTTGTAACTCTCTATTGAGAATGACTTGTGCTTCATTTGTGTGATAAGTATAAGGTGATTGTAAGAAAATGTATATCCTAATTTTGGTGGGAATGTTCTATATCTTAGTATGTGTGGGAGTGTTTGAGAAATCTCACCTTGGTGATGGGATGAGTTAGAAACTCATATTTTTATAATGTGATTGCATGAACTTGATCCATGTAGCTTGGGGTTGTTGTTCTTGTTGTCTCATTTTTCTTTTAGGTCATTTTTTATTCTCCTAGATCGAGAGATGACTAGAGCCTCCAATGGATTTATGATATCATATTATATGGGTGGAGATCTTGCATCGACCCATTAGTTTGCTAAACATAGCTACAAATCTCAGAGGACAACTCTTGGAAGAGGTTGATTTCGAGTTGTAAAGACCTAAAATTGACCACTTCCTAATGACACGTCTAGCATCACAATCTTAATACCACTTTTGACACCATCCTATGCACATTCTAACCACATTTGCATCATTCTAACACTAAGAAATTAGATAAATTATATTTATTTAATTAATTAGGATTATCCCTTTAACATTCATTCCATAATTAAAATAATTAAATAAGTCATATTTATTTAGTTAAATTAATTTCATATACCCTTGCCTACTAATTAGTTAAATAATCTTTATATTTGATTAATTAGTCTAATCTCCACGAATAAAATAAATCAAATCCAAAATCTTGTCTGATCCATAAATAAATAAATAAATAAGTCAAAAAGTCACATGACATAATCCCCACTAATAAAATAAAATAAATCCAAAATCATGTCCCACCACAAATAAATAAATAAATAATTCAAAAAGTCACATGACTAACCACAAGACAAAATTCAATCAACTAATAAATCTCCACCATATGATTCCCTACAACATCCTTTAGTCCTAGCCATTCATACAATGATAAGCCCTAGAAGCTTCTAACCTTACCCTAAAATCCCCTCATCAATCCTAGTCATCCAATCATCTTTAATCTCAACCATCCATCCTTTTAGCTTGACCAAGAAGCTTCAAACCTTGCCCTAATTTGTCTCATTCAATCCTAGCCATCCATTCTATACAAATCTCAGCCCTCCGTCATATCATCCAAACATCTATAAATCAACCTTCATCCTCAACCAAGTGTTATTTTTTGGGATCTAATTTTGGTTTTAGTTAAAATAAAAGAGTTATTGAAAAGATGTAAATTTTGAAATATAATTATAGATGAAGTTAAAATATTCATAGTGATATTGATAGTGTTATATCCACACTTAAAAATTATTTGTGTTGAATTATGTTGTAGATTCAACATAAGCTACTGAGGACAACTGATTTACAGGGGGAGAATTATTATGGGACTTTTTCCCCATGAAAAAATAAATAAATAAAGAATGTAAAAGTTAATTAAACATTATTATTGTTGTTGTTGTGAACAGGTGTGACTGTTGTAACCACCCTTGGAATATTATATAAACCCGTAAGTTAATTGAAACAGGAATATAGAACGAGGAAAAAGCAAAAAAAGAAAGAGCAATACAGAAATTAGAAGACACACCAGAGTGAAGTTTTTGGTCTTGGCTAGTATTTAAACATTGGGAGAAGGGGCACACAACATGTGTCCAACTCGGGGTACAGCGTACACTCAGGGGTGTCCTAGCCAAGGCTGAGTTTATGTTGTGAAGGTAAGTTTGGTTCTCTACAAGAAATTGTTCCTCCGAGAGTGTTTGTGCCGAGAAAAGTTAAGACCTGTAACCCTACCTTTGTATGTGGTATAGTAACTCTCCAAAAACTATTAAGATATGTATTATTCCAAGGCAATATAATTTATTCATATTATTTTTGTGATTAAATATTGTGGCTTTTATGCTTTATTAATGTTCCAACTATTTACATATTTTTTTATTCCTTAAATAAATTGCAACATACTTTTTAATTCAATTGATGGAAATAATTAGGTTGCACTTATTTCATTTTTGTTGTTGGAAAAAATTTAGATTATATGAAAGATAATTGGTTGAATAAATTCATGCTCTACCCCTTTGTGTGAACTTTGGGGAGTTACTTCCTCTTCAAGAGCTTTTGGAAAATGTTTGTAAAAATTTGTTGTCTTTTGAAAAACCCTATAGGCTTCTTAGGCATAAAAACCTATTAGGATTATGATTGTGGAAGTTTTGTCAAATACACCTGATAATAGTTGTTAATTATGGTACTTGGTATATCGAAGTAGTGATCTTAATACAATGTTTCTCAAAAGTTGGACTCTCTCCTATAATAGGAGGCTTATTGTAATGCCCAAAACTAATAAGAACAAAATGCACAAATGTACGGTCATTTTTTAAAACAAAGACTATTTAATGGAAGTGCACAACATATGCACTTGTGTCATCACTATGTGTGATGACACATAAAACCAATGTGTGGAGAGGTTTCCTCAAAGGTGTATGGCATCAACTCATCTAATATTAAGAGGAGTTACCTCTACAAGTGAACCCTCCTCAAGGTTCTCTCTAAGTGGGGCAATAAGGCTACACCTCTCAACACTAAAGCTTAGAGCCAAAACATATTTTAGTTACAGAATTTAAAGAAGCCTTTTAAATTAAATACTAGTTATCCAGTTTAGATAATTATTATCAACTATCATAATTTCATCTGAATATTTTCATAGATTCAATGGATATCTCTTGCATGGGATTACATTATCATTTACTATTGAATAAGATATACTACTTAACAATGTGCTCCATCTACACCATTGCTTTCAATTTAGTGGGAAGCAAGATGGAAATACTAATATCAATAAAAGCATTATTAGTCATCATGCATTTGCAAGTTAGATTTGGTAATGAGGAAGTTCAATACTTGCTCCTTACAAGCTTAGAATAATTTTTTCCTTTTAAATTTATTCACAATAATGAGAGGGAGAGGGATGAATTTGTGCAGATTTTTTTCTTATGTCCAAGACAATTTTTTTAGATTACTCAATTGATTTATGCTTGTTAATTGACTTATTTATTTTTCTACACCTCTATTGTATTTTGAAAGTAATATGATTTAAATGTTAACTCAAGATATCAATGTTTTTTATTAAGATATGCAAAAAACAAGGGTGTTGTTCCCTTTAAAAAACAATCCCCAAGGTAATGCTAAACAAGCCACAAACTAGCTAGAAATAGTGCACAAGAAACACACGAATAGTCCATTAACATTAAAGAGTTCAAAACAGTCTTAACCAAAAACCACAAAAAAAACAAAAAACCACTGAACATGACATAAACTAGGAGAACAATTGTTCAATCATCTATAAGAAACTAATATATGTTTTCATAATTGATCATATTATCTATGCCAACACCATGCTTCTTGAGCTCTAGGTCCTGTGAAATAGAAAGTGTAGTGGCAAATGTGTTCATAATTTTTATGTTGAATCTAGTCATCACTTTCATGTTCTCTTCCAACTTAACAACTTTTTCTTTGAGAGAAACAATTTCAGTGGCAGATTGATCATAAAATAAATAGCCTTTTTGAATAGACTTGGGCTCTAGAAGAGGATCAACAACTTCAATATCAGAGTCGAGGGTATTCATTTCAACAAATAGATTATTACCTTCCCCTACCTGGTTAGCAGCTTCAATATCTAATTCAATGGTGTTTAGTTTAGAAAATATACAAGTACCTTCCACTCCCTAGTTAGAGACCTTAGGTGTAACATCCATATTCACTTCCTCCAAATCCTTATCTTCTACTTGTTGCGAGTCACTAGACACATCAATGTCCTTGAGATTAGAGGTTGGAATCCTAGAAAGATCCTATTAGACCTCCTAATTCTTGGCACCTTCTTCCTCTATTCACCAGCATTCACCATCACCACCTTATCATCCATCATAACCTTATTCTCAACTATCACAACCTCCTTGACCAAAACATCCTCCTCATCTCTAATCTCAACCTTAGGAATGAACAAACTAGCCCTGAGAAACTTGATTTCTCCTTCCTCATACATCAACCATAATTTCCTCTAGGCCAAGGGGCTAAATCCTCCCATTGATCACCACTAGCCCCAATAGGTAGCTCTCTATCTTCTATTGATTTGTTGTATAATACACCAACTTACTTGTGCATTATGAAACATGTAGGTTGGAATGATAAAGGTTCCCCTACTTGGAAGGTGGATAGCCTCAAGACTCTTTCATGATTTGTTTATGAGGTTCATCAGAATCCCTCAATTAAAGAGCACTTTGGCTAGTCCATTCAAGTGACTCCATGCATGTATTAGTAATTATCCAATTAAAATAGGGGTTTTCTTAGTGAAATTGTCACTATTAGCCACACAAACCTCAAATTTATTTTAAAATTAAATTAATGATTATTTGTAATTTATTACTTTAATATGTTTGACTTCTCATTATTGATTAACATTTCATGTGGACATGATTAAATATTAAAACAATAATATATCCCCTTGAAATCAGAATTTAAATCATGAAATATGATTAAATTGTTTATTAGAATTTGTTCATTTTAAAGGAATTTAATTTTAATTTGTGGAATAATGAGATATATGCTTAAAACTTGTAAAATTTTGCTATAAGAAGTAAAAAAATTAGTTGCGAATCTTGCCTCACATGACTAAAATTATCATTAAAATATAAATTAAATTGTTATAAAAAATGCAAAAAGGAAGGAGCGAAGAGAAAGGGAAATAAAAATAAAAGGTAAAACCAAACCTGCATTCAATCCTCCTTACACGCTATTTGATGAATGGACAGATTCAATAAAATTAATCTCTACCAAACCCCTTGCCACAATTCCAATGTGAGATGGCACAATCTCCAAGGGAAGTTACATGTGTGAATGTTGGTGATTTATAATGTACACAAATGTATTTATTCAACCACACAAAACACCTACTAGTAGTGGGGCGTTGATGGTATAAACATGTGTCAACATTCATTGAATTAAACACATAAGATTTAACAAAAAGAATCAGATTTAGTATTTGAAAAACTTCATTGCAAGGAAAAAATTGTAAGGGATATTGAGAAAAATGAAGAATTGTATTAAAATTTCATTGTTTCTAAACCCTAATGGATTTTCAAATACTTTACATTGAGTTTCACATGAGTATATAAAGTCACATTTGCATGGGAAGGAAAATAATTTTCCCTCCAAAAAATATTGCAAAATGACAAAAAGACCCCTAAAAATGAAGAGTAATGGTTGGCTCTTTGCATTCAAATCTCTCCCTTTATCTCCATTTGAAACAATTTGCCACATTTTAAATTGAAAATAAGTTGCAATTTTGAGTTTCACTCTAATATTACAAGTCTTCTTCCATTTTGTTTCAAAGCACTTTCATCCTTGATCTGTACCTTCAACTTTGTACACAATTAAAAATAAATTTCTCTATCTCCTCTGACTCATTGTTAATTTAGACAAAGAATTTTTATTTATTGGGTGATGAACTCTTCCCCTTAGTTATTCATGATTTCATCTATACAAAACCATAAATATATACATTAAATTAAGTGATAAAACCATTATATTGTTGCATCGATAAATGGAACATAGTTTCAATAATGAATATAATAATTATGACAACATTCTAATTTCATAACATTTCTCTATATATTTGGATGAGTTTGTTATTTAATTGATATCAACAAATCACAAATTATTATATATGAAAAACTATACAAATACATCGCATACATCTTATTGCTAACCCAAAAGACATACTAAAATCAACCATCATGAAGTCATACTTAATTATGGTATTATTGTGAGTTGTTCTCATTATTGTGTTTAAGTTTCTCAAAAATAGGTTCCACTTATAAATATACCCAGTTCATCTATATATTTAATATCCAATCATAACATATAATTTTATGTTATATAACTATAAATATTATTACTTAATACAATCCATTTAAATCTAACTTTTATAATCATTTATAAATATTATAATAGAATTATTAAAAATTATATATAGAATCCCACTTAAAAAAAACTCAAAATTATTAAATACTATTATAATAAAATTAAAATAAAGACTATCCAAAACCCTATATATTATATACTGTACAATATATTATAAACTCACCTACCAAACTTTGCACCAACATTTATGTTTTTTAAATTAACTAAATAATGTTCATGTTGTAGGTTAAAACACATAATGGAGGTAGCTAAAACAAGCTTAATGGAAGATTTGTTGTATAGAGGAAGTGTTGAAGATTTTTTGTGTTTGTATTTGATTGAAACAAAATTTAATATAATTTTTTTGTTTGGTGCCTCATATAGGTAGCAGCCCCAAAGGAAGGCAACTCCCAAGGGAGGTGGCAACACCATGGGTCATAGCCATGGTCAAGCCCAACAAGGCACCCTTGGTGGTTGCAACACTCCAAGGCCTAGTTCCTATGGTAGGGTTTCATTCTCGCTGCTTTCATTTTCTTTAATCTTTATTACATTATATTTTATATTTATTAATTTATTATTTAAAAAAATCTTCTAGGTGATAGCATTGGTAAAAGCCTTTGCCAACATCCTCCCAACCATGCTAAAATGGAAGCTAGTATTGTGAGGCCTAGCCTTGCTTATGATTCTTGTAACACCTTTTGTTACTAATTGACACTAACGTTGTTACCTAGTTGAATCTTGGTGAGCAATATGTTCTAGTATAATTTCAGCAATATCAAACCTTGAATGAACCTTATGAATAACCTTCTAAATTGAAATTTTGAATATTGCACAGTGTTATGTTACTAAGGCTTTCACAGTTGTCCTTAATTCACTCTTCTAAAGAGAAACTCACTTAATTATGTCCACCTAACTTATTTTATCATATCTCTTATGGATGCCTAAACAATATTATGAGCTTTTATAATTATTGATTGGATAAATGTTTTGTAGTCGAATCATGAGTTCCATGTGATGTGTGGTAGTGTCAAGTCAATGTGCTAACACTAATAAATACATCTCTATGCCTACATAAACAAGTGAGTTTGACTGCATTATGTTAAGTAAAAGGATACTAACCCTAAATGGAAGGAAATTCTTAAACTGTAAAGATCAAGGGATGCTACCTGTTGGTGATGATGAAATGATCTTTGACTTGAGACCATTCTTATGTTGAAGTTAGATTGATTAGTGATCTTAAAAAAACTAAATAAATGTGCATGTTTCCATGAGTGAATTTGTGTATGAATTTTAGGTAAGGTGATTACTAGTTACTTTCTATAATATGACCACATTAATTGATGAGGTTGGCCATGACCATGTTAGAGACACATGAGTGAAAATAAAATTATGATTTAAGGAATGTGAATTTCAATTGGATCATAATAAATAAATAATATGGTTATAGCTTGCTTACTTCAGTTATATACATATATCATGGATGAATTGATGTTGTAGTAACTGTGCAGGTATGAGCAATCACCAATGGGAGACTGAGAGAATCATCAGGACCCTAATATTGTCCACTTCACATAGTGAAGTGATGTGTTTTTAAACCTTGTAGCCTTAAGTGTTTGAGTTTTATTTAACTCATATTTTGTTTATTTTTAAAATTCTAGCATCATGTATTAGTGCTTAGGTGTTTTGTCATGTGTCAAAGATGTGGTTTGAAGCACAAATCCATATAGAATCTTTTAGGTCATTTTTCTTGAAGTTCAAAATTAAATTTTTGTGTTGTTATTATAATTTTGGGACCCCAACCAAAGTACCTATGGGTACGGTACTTGGGGGAAGGTATAGAGAGTTTCTTGGTGATTGAAAAGAGTACTTTTGACATCATTGTAAAGAGCTCCAACATGTGAAGGCATAGCTACTTGGCCTAAGAAACCAAGCCAATCTATGAATTTCCAAATGTGTTAGTTTGGGAAGTGAACCTCAACTTGGGGATGAAGACCCATGTGAACTAACATGTGTGAGCACATCCATGTGAGAGACCAATGTGAATGTCATTAAAGAGTCATGTCAACTTGGCATTAGTGTGGGGTAGATAGGTGAAGGGTTAGAGAGGGTTCCATGTGTCAACATCATATTGGATGGTGAAGCGTGACATGACACTCTCCTTTTAAGCACATATTTTAGATAAGTAGGAGGTATTTTTCACAGCATGTCAAAATATGATATTTTATTTCAGGGTTTAACTGCATAGTTTTTGAGTCAAACACAAAAACTATGTAGTTAAACCCTGAAATAAAATATCACATATTTTAGAGTTTTTTAGGGGGATTCTTTCATAGTTTTTTTTAGTCTTTCTTTTAAGGAACTTGATGGGGTGAAAGGAATAGAAGAAGAGATCCTTGAATGGAAAGATTGATGGAATTTTGAATAAATGGAGCTTGGAGCATGAGAGGGAATCTCCTTGTCAACATTTCCTTCTTCACTTTGATTTTTATTTCTTGTAACTCTCTATTGAGAATGACTTGTGCTTCATTTGTGTGATAAGTATAAGGTGATTGTAAGAAAATGTATATCTTGAACTTCGTGGGAATGTGCTATATCTTAGTATGTGTGGGATTGTTTGAGAAATCTCACCTTAGTGATGGGATGAGTTATAAACTCATATTTTTATAATGTGATTGCATGAACTTGATCCATGTAGCTTGGGGTTGTTGTTCTTGTTGTCTCATTTTTGTTTTAGGTCATTTTTTATTCTCTTAGATCGAGAGATGACTAGAACCTCCAATAGATTTATGATATCATATTATATAGGTGGAGATCTTTCATCTAACCATTGGTTTGCTAAACATAGCTTCAAGTCTTGGAGGACAACTCCTGGAAGAGGTTGATTTTAGGTTGTAAAGACCTAAAATTGACCACATCCTAATGACACATCTAGCATTACAATCTTAATACCACTTTCGACACCATCCTATGCACATTCTAACTGTATTTTCATCATTTTAACACTAAGTAATTAGATAAATTATATTTAATTAATTAATTAGGATTATCCCTTTAACATTTATTGCATAATCAAATTAATTAAATAAGTCATATTTATTTAGTTAAATTAATTTCTTACACCCTTGCCTACTAATTAATTAAATAATCTTTATATTTGATTAATTAGTCTAATCTCCACAAAAAAATAATTCAAATCCAAAATCTTGTCTGATCCATAAATAAATAAATAAATAATTCAAAAAGTCTCATGACCTAATCCCCACTAATAAAATAAAACAAATCCAAAATAATATCCCATCCACAAATAAATAAATAAATAAATAATTCAAAAAGTCACATGACTAACCACAAGACAAAAGTCTATCAACTAAAAAATATCCACCATATGTTTCCCTACAATATCTTTTAATCCTAGTGATTCGCACAATGATAAGCCCTAGATGCTTCTAACCTTACCATAAAATCCCCTAATCAATCCTAGCCATCTAATCATCTTTAATCTCAACCATCCATCCTTTTGGCTTGACCAAGAAGCTTCAAACCTTGCCCTAATTTGTCTCATTCAATCCTAGCCATCCATTCTACTCAAATCTCAGCCCTCCACCATATCATCCAAACATCTATAAATCAACCTTCATCCTCAACCAAGAGTTATTTTTATGGGATCTAATTTTGGTTTTAGTTAAAATAAAAGAGTTATTGAAAAGATCTAAATTTTGAAATATAAGTATAGATGAAGTTAAAATATTCATTTTGATATTGATAATGTTATATCCACATTTACTTAACAAATTGTTTGTGCTAAAATATGTTGTAGATTCAACATGAGCTACTGAGGACAACAATTGATTTACAAGGGGAGAATTGTTATGGGACTTTTTCCCTGTGAAAAAAATAAATAAAGAATGTAAAATTTACTTAAACATTATTTTTATAATTCTGAACGAGTGTGACTGTTGTAACCACCCGTAGAATATTATATAAACCCATAAGTTAATTGAAACGAAAATATAGAAGGAGGAAAAAGTAAAAAAAGAAAGAGCAATATGAAAATTAGAAGACACACCAGAGTGAAGGTTTGGTTCTTGGCTGGCATTTAAACATCGGGAGAAGGGGCACATAGCATGTGTCCAACTTGGGGTACAACGCACACCCAGGAGTGTCCTGGCCAGGGTTGAGTTTATGTCATGAAGGCAAGTTTGGTTCTGTGTAAGAACCTGTTCTTCCAAGGGTGTTTGTGCCAAGAAAAATCAGGACCTGTAACGCTACCTCTATGTGCGGGATAGCAACTCTCCATAAACTATTGAGATATGTATTATTCCAAGGCAATATAATTTATTCATATTATTTTTGTGATTAAATATTGTTGCTTCTCTGCTTTATTAATGTTCCAATTATTTACATGTTTTTTATTCCTTAAATAAATTGCAACATACTTTTATTTCAATTGCTAGAAATAATTAGGTTACATTTATTTGATTTTTATTGTTGGGAAAAAGTTAGATTACATGAAAGATAATTGGTTGAATAAAGTCATGCTCTACCCCTTTGTGTGAACTTTGGGGAGTTACTTCCTCTTCAAGAGCTTTTGGAAAATGTTTGTAAATTTTTTGTCTTTTGAAAAACCCTATAGGCTTCTTAGGCATAAAAACCTATTAGGATTATGATTGTGGGAGCTTTGGAAAATGCTCATGATAATAGTTGTTAATCACACTTGGTATATTGAAGTAGTGATCTTAATACAATGTTTGTGAAAAGTTGGACTTTCTCCTATAATAGGAAGCTTATTGTAATGCCCAAAACTAATAAGGACACAATGCACAAAAGCGATCATTTTTTAAAACAAAGACTTTTCAATGGAAGTGCACAACATATGCACTTATGTCATCACCATGTGTAATGACACATAAAACCAACGTGTGGAGAGGTTTCCTAAAAGGTGTATGGCATCGACTCATGTGATGCCTAAGAGGAGTTACCTCTACAAGTGAACCCTCCTCAAGGTTCTCTCTAACTAGGGCAATAAGGCTACACCTCTCAACACTAAAGCCTAGAGCCTAAACATATTTTAGTTGCAAAATTTAAAGAAGCCATTTAAATTAAATACTAGTTATCCAGATTAGATGTTTATTATCAACTATCATAATTTCATCTGAATATTTTCATAGATTCAATGGCTATCTCATGCATGGGATTATATTATCATTTCCTATTGAATAAGATATGCCAGCTAACAATGTGCTCCATCTACACCATTTCTTTCAATTTAGTGGGAAACAAGATGGAAATACTAATATCAATAAAAGCATTATTAGTCATCATGCATTTCCAAGTTAGATTTGTCAATGAGGAAGTTCAATACTTGCTCCTTACAAGGTTAGGATATTTTTTTCCTTTTACATTTATTCACTAGAATGAGAGGGAGAGGGATGCATTTGTGAAGATTCTTTTCTTATTATGTCCAAGACAATTTTTGTTAGATTACTCAATTGATTTATTCTTATTAATTGACTTATTTATTTTTCTACACCTCTATTGTATTTTGAAACTAATATGATTTAAATGTTAACTTGAGATATCAATTTTTTTTATTAAGACAAGCAACAAACAAGGGTGTTGTTACCTTTACAAAACAACCCCCAAGGCAATGCAAAACATACCACAAACAGGCTAGCAACAATGTACAAACAACACATTAATAGTCCATTAACATTAAAGAGTTCACAACAGTCTTAACTGAAAACTACAACTAAAACACTAAACACTAAACATAACATAAACTAGGAGAACAATTGTTCAATCATCTGTAAGAAACTTATACATTTCTTCATAATTGATCATATTATCCGTGCCAACACCATGCTTCTTGAGCTCTAGGTCCTACAAAATAGAAAGTGTAGTGTTAGATATGTGCATAATTTTTGTGTTTAATCTAGTCATCACTTTCATGTTCTCTTCCAACTTAGCAACTTTTCCTTTGAGAGAAAAAATTTCAGTGACAGATTGATCATAAAATAAATAGCCTTTCTGAATAGACTTGGGCTCTTGAAGAGGATCAATAGCTTCAATATCAGAGTCAGGGGTATTCATTTCAACAAATATATTATTACGTTCCCCTCCCTGGTTAGAAACTTTAGTATCTGATTCAACTGTGTTTAGTTTAGAATATAGACTATTACCTCCCCCTCCCTAGTTAGAGGCCTCAGGTGTAACATCCATATTCACTTCCTCCAAATCCTTATATTCTCCATGTTGTGAGTCACTGGACACATCAATATCCTTGATATTAGAGGTTTGAAGACTAGCAAGACCCTATTAGACCTCCTAATTCTTGACACCTTCTTCCTCTATTCACCAACATTCACCATCACCACCTTATCATCCATCACAACCTTATTCTCAACTACCACAACCTCCTTGACCAAAACATCCTCCTTCTCATCTCTAATCTTAACCTTAGGAATGAACAAACTAGCCCCGACAAACTTAATTTCTCCTTCCTCATACATCAACCATAATTTTCTCTAGGCCAAGGGGCTAAATACTCCCATTGATCACCACTAGCCCCAATAGGCAGTGCTCTATCTTCTATTGATTTGGTTTGCCACACACCAACTTACCTGTGCATTGTGAAACATGTAGGGTGGAATGACAAAGGTTCCCCTACTTGGAATGTGGCTAGCCTCAAGAGTCTTTCATGATTTGTTTGTGAGGTTCATTAGAATCCCTCAATTGAAGAGCACTTTGGCTAGTCCATTCTATTGGAATTAGGCCAGACAACTAAGAGGGGGGGTGAATTAGTTGTCTCACAAAATTAACCTTTTCTTCTTTCTAATCTTCTTTCACAACATACAAATAGATTAGTGATGTAAATATTAAAGCATGAAACAATAACACATGAGCAGAAACATAATTAACACACTTGACACCAAGATTTTTAACGCGGAAACCCGATTAAGGGAAAACCACGGTGGGGGTTAACCCACAAGATTTGTACCCTATTAAAAGTACTTAAAAATGGGAAGGCACTTGCCTTCAGGTGCACTACCCAGAGCTCACTACTCAAAAGAGGCTCACTGCCTACAAAAATTTATGTTGATACAGAAAGAATTAACTGAGAAATAGCATCTTCTTCATGCCTGGTTCAGTCTCATTGAATGCTCACAAAACTTCTGCTCTTCTCCCAAATACTTCTTCACTATCACTTCATCCTCTATATCTCTACTCTTCCTCTTCTCTGCTCTACCTCTGATCCTTTCTTAGGATTTTATAATTTCTCACAAGGATGATTTTTTGCACAACTCAACTGCACGCCTTTATATGCTTCATCAACCTTGGAATAAACATCAAGGTCGGCACTCCAAACATCTGACTTAATGTGAATCACTAAGTTATCAGCCAAACATAACTGGGACTCAAATATTCCTTGATCAACATGCCACACTCCATAGAATTTCTCTTAGATCATCTACATCAGCTTGAATCATCCAATTGGCCAAGACTGGGAAAAATAATAACACTAAAGAAAAAACCTTCAATAATGAGCTCAATCTTCAATGCGAACCTCCAACACAGCAGTCACATGATCTAGAGACCTCCACAAGCTCATTGAACTCAACAATAACATCCACACCAATCTAAAACATCAGAATCACTTGCATCTTCATCCAGAACCTCAAGAACATTCTCTACCATGCCCATGACTATCACACTAGAAAGATTGCTTGCAGACCTCCAAACCATGAACCACTTTAGTTGATGATACACATTGACTTCCCAAACATGCCTCTAGAACTATAGATCATAATATTTCAATGCGGAGCAATCCAGACCAATTTACTAACACTATCTCTTATGAACACAACAAAACCCAATTCTACTCAGATGGTCATAGCTTCTTCAAATCTTCATGCGGACCTCTCAAAACTTAACTGGAGTTACTTCAAACAATCTTCTATACAGCCATATGGTCCACATACATTTGTCTTCATTAATTTTCTCAATGTCCTCAACATTCCAATCTTAAACAATAAATAAAATAGGATACAATTGACACTAATGGCAACAGGGATATGTTGACATCAATGACAACACCGATTAGGCACATATTTGCAACAATATCCCCCTTTGTCATTAATGGCAACATATGATGTAAAAAATTGATTCAACCATCAAGACAAGAACTTCTCCCCCTTTTTCTTATCACTTCTGCAATCACTTTCTTCACTGCTCCCCCTTTCATCAGCAACTAGTTTTTCACATGACTTCTCTCCCCTTTTGACATCAATGGCAAAGGGCACATATTTGCAACCTTTTCTCCCCCTTTTTGTTTCAGACTGATCTCAAAATTTGCATATTGACTACTCCCCCTAAGTAGTATCTTCTTAACATCAATCTGGATCACAAGATATGACTGTGAATTCCACCGAACTAATGCACCCTAGTGCATCTTAGTTCTAATCAGGAGGGGTAATAACCCCTAACTTTCTCTAAGATACTCAAAAGTATCCTTGGGTAGAGGATTAGTGAAAATATATGCAATCTAATCCTTTGAAAAAACAAACTCCAATCTGACTTCATTCACATTAACCTTCTCTCTCAAAAAGTGAAACTTGATTGATATGTGCTTTGTCTTTGAATGCAACACTGGATTCTTTGAGATGCTTATTGCACTTGAATTATCATAGAAGATTGTGACAGGATCCTCAAACATAATTCTGATGTCCTTCAACATTTGCTTCATCCACAGAACTTGAGTACAATTGTTTGTTGTTGCTATATACTCTACCTATGTTGTAGATAAGGATATTACCTCCTACTTTTTGTTCAGTCAAGAAACCAATCTACTTCCCAAGAAGAATGCACCACCACTAGTACTTTTTTTGTCATCCACATCTCCTGCCCAATCAACATCTGTATATGCATGAAGATTGAAGTCATTATCCTTTGGATACCATAATCCATAATCAAGTGTCCCTTTGAGATATCTAAAAATTCTCTTGACTGCTACAACATGGGATTCTCTAGGATCAGCTTGAAATATAGCAACAAGTCCAACCGCATTCATGATATCATGTATGGTCTGAGTCAGATAGAGCAGTCCTCCAATCATTGATCTATACCCTTTTTTATTTGCCTCAGGGTAGTCATCATCTTTACTCATCTTACATATGGTTACCATGGGTGTACCCACTAGCTTTGATTCTTCCATTCCAAACTTTTTCAACAATTCTCTCACATACTTAGATTGAGATATGAAGATACCTTTATCTGACTGAATGATTTGCAGACCTAAGAAGGAATTAATTTCACCAAACATGGACATCTCAAATTCATTCTACATCTGATCAGCAAATGTTTTGCACATACTCTCATTTCCACCAAAAATGATATCATCAACAAATATCGAGCAACAATCAAAATGTGCTCATGATCAATCTTGAAGGAAAGATTACTGTTAGCAGTGCCTTTGCTATATCCTAGCTTTAGCAAATACTTATCTAATCTTGCATACTAGGTTCTTGGGGCTTGTTTGAGTCCATACAATGCTTTCCTTAACCTGTAGACCATATCTCTCTGATTAAACAACTGAAATCCTTCCGGTTGCTCAATGTAGACTTCTTCTTCTAATTCTCCATTTAGGAATGTTGACTTGACATCCATCTGATAGACCTTGAAATCTTTATAAGCAGCAAATGCAAGAAATAATCTGACTGCCTCTATTCTTGCCACTGGAGCAAAAGTTTCTTCAAAATCAATTCCCTCTAGTTGAGGATATCCTTTGCATACTAGCTTTGCTTTGTTTCTTACAACTTCACCATCTTCATTTAGTTTATTCTGAAAGACCCATTTAGTTCCAATCACATTTTTGTCTTCAGGTCTAGAAACAAGATCCCAAGTGTGATTCTTTTCAATTTGTATTAATTCTTCTTCCATGGCTTTTACCCAATTTTTATCATTGCAAGCTTCACTTACTGAATTTGGTTCAATCTTTGAAATTAAACAAATCTCCTCTTGATCATCCGTAATTCTTTTCCTAGTTCAAACACCTTTATATCTATCTCCTATGATCTGATCTTTAGGATGATTTAGTCTTACATACCTAGGAGTTTTGGGATTCATTTGAACCTCTATTTCTTGAGCTTGTTCTTCAACATCTGCACTATCTTCTTGAGTCACTAGATTTTTTGGATCAATCTGAATCTGAGTCTGGGTTTGAACTTGTCTTCCTTGACTTTGACTTTCATCTTGATCATCTGATTCATATTCACAAGACCTGGAATGTCCTTCTTTGCTCTAATTTACTCTAACATTTGCACTTTCAACAATCTTTTTCAATCTTTTTGTTAAAGCACCGGTATGTCTTACTTTGAGTAGAGTAACCTAGAAATATCCCTTCATCACTTCTTGCTTCAAACTTCCCTAGATCCTCATCTCTTTTGATATAGCACTTACTACCAAAAACTCTGAAATATCTTATAGTAGGAGGATGACCAAACCATAATTCATAAGGGGTCTTACTAGAATTGCCTTTGATCTGCACCTGGTTGAGAGTGTAGACAATAGTACTCACAGCTTCTCTCCAATAGACTTGTGGAAAATTTGCTTCTATTATCATGGTCCTGGCAACTTCTTAAATGGTCCATTCTGCTAGGGAGTCCTAGGAGCAGATAACTGTCTTTTTATTCCATGCTTTTCATAGAATGTATCAAACTCGCCAGAGGTAAACTCTCCACCTCTGTCAGATCTCAGACACTTTATTTTCTCACCAATCTCATTTTCCACCATAACCTTGAACACCTTAAAATTGTCAAGAGCTTCTAATTTTTCTTTTAAGAAGGTTACCCACATCATCCAAGAGTAATCATCAATTAGCAACATAAAATATGTGTCTCCTTGCACACTCCTAATTCTAGCAGGACCACATAGATCAATATGCACAAGTTCCAACCGTCCACTTGAATGAATTTTTTTTTTGTTTACTGAATTGACATTCTCTGCACATGATATCAACAGGTTTCACAAGTTTTGGGAGATCTTGCACAGTCTAAGTAGAACTTATCTTGACAATGTTATCAAAATTTACATGACACATTCTCCTATGCCATAACCAACTTTGATCAATTTGAGCAATCAAACAACTTTTGCTAGAACTACTTAAATGAAAGGTGTTACCTCTAGTCTGAGTACCAGATGCAATTTCAGTTCTGGAGCTTTCCAAGATTCTGCATTTTCCATCTTCGAATCAGAGATCATAACCCTTGTCAACCAACTGTCCAACACTAAGAAGATTATGCTTTAATCCTTCCACATACAGAACATCATTAGTGTTATTCTTACCATCAAAAGAGATGGATCCTCTACCACGGATTCTACCAACTGAGTTTTCTCCAAATTTCACAATTCCACCTTCATATTTTTCAAATCTTACAAACTTACTTTTATCACCAGTCATATGATGAGAACATCCATGTCAATTACCCATTCATCTTTTTCTACAACCTAAGCAGCCAAGGCACTTTCCACATTTGTATAGCTAGCAAACTCAGTAGGCACCAGATCTTCTTATTTGATAGCAATGAACACCCAATCATTTTTAGTGGAACCTCCATGATCAAACTCATCATCTGTGACTCCTTCACCATCTTCTTGGACATAGTAGTATTTCTTCTAAACTCTAGATCTATTACGGTTTGACTTTGAACCCCTATCCGAACATCTTGAGGCAAAATGACCAATCTTATTACAAGCAAAACATTTGAATGGCAACTGTCCTTCATACTTACCAGATCCTCTTGGAAATCTTTTGGCAAAAAGGGCTTCAAGTTCATCAAACTCAATTTCATCATCTTCAAGATCCTTCCTTGTCTTATTGAACCTAGTTGATCTTCTTGAAGAGCTTTCACCCGGATCATATCTTTGTTTTCCATAAATACTAGCTTTAAATGCATGTTCAGACTTAGGAAGAGAATCACCAAACTCACTCATTTCAAATGCTGAAAGTTTACCAACAAAATGATCCCTTGTAAGAGTTGTCATAGTCCTAATTTCTTCAATGGCAACAACTTTATGCTTGTAGGCTGGAGGTAAGGATCTAAGTACTTTGGCAACAATTTCTAATTCTTCCAATTTTCCACCAGCACACCTTATGCCGCTCACAAGTTCATTCACTTTTAGCATGTAGGAGGTAATATTTTCATCTTCACTCATCCTTAAGCTTTCATATCTACCCTTTAGGCTTTGTAGCTTGGCACATTTGACATATTCATGCAGGGTTTCCAACTTCTCCCAGATTTCATGTGCGGTCTTCAATTCCAGTACATTTGTCATTTCTATATCAGACAGGGCACTCAACAAGGCTTCTTTAGCTTGAATGTTATTCTTAGCATCTTTGATTTCATCTGAAGTGTGGGACCTTTTTCTAAAATCTTATACTTATTCTCAGTTATCAACAAGTAGGCATCACCCATACATTGCAAATGACATTACATGTGCATCTTCCACAGAGTGTAATTTGTTCCATCAAATCTCGGACTGTCTTTCTTGTAAGTCGACATTCTAAATCTCCTCAAGCAGTCAAGCTTCTTTCAGAGGAACTTGGCTCTGATACCAATTGTTGGAATTAGGCCAGACAACTGAGAGGGGGGGTGAATCAGTTGTCTCACAAAATTAACCTTTTCTTCTTTCTAATCTTCTTTCACAACTTACAAATAGATTAGTGATGTAAATATTAAAGCATGAAACAATAACACATGAGCATAAACACAATTAACATACTTGACACCAAGATTTTTAACGTGAAAACCTAGTTAAGGAAAAACCATGGTGGGGGTTAACCTAGAAGATTCGAACCCTGTTAAAAGTACTTAAAAAATGGGAAGGCACTTGCCTTCGGGCACACTTCCCAGAGCTCACTACCTATAGAAATTTATGTTTGATACAGAAAGAATTAATTAAGAAATAGCATCTTCTTCATGCCTGGTTCAGTCTCATTGAATGCTCACAAAACTTCTGCTCTTCTCCCAAATACTTCTTCACTATCACTTCATCCTTTGTTCCTCTGCTCTTCCTCTTCTCTGCTCTACCTTTGATCCTTTCTTAGGATTTTATAATTTCACACAAGGATGATTTTCCACAACTCAACTGCACACCTTTATATGCTTCATCAACCTTGGAATAAACATCAAGGTCAGCACTCCAAACATCTGACTTAATGCAAATCACTAAGATGATGGCCAAACATAACTGGGACTCAAATATTCCTCGATCAACATGCCACACTCCATAGAATTGCTCTTAGATTATCCGCAACACGCTTGAATCATCCAGTCGGCCAAGACTGGGGAAAACAACAACACTATAGAAAAAATCTTCAACAACGAGCTCAATCTTCAATGCGGACCTCCAACACAGCAGTCACACGATCCAGAGACCTCCACAAGCTTATTGAATTCAACAATAACATCAGCACCAATCCAAAACATCAGAATCACTTGCATCTTCATCCAGAATCTCAAGAACAATGTTTGCCATGACTGTCACACTAGAAAGATTGCTTGCAAACCTCCAAACCATGAACCACTTGAGTTGATGATACACACTAACTTCCCAAACATGCCTCTAGAACTGCAGATCATAATATTTCAATGCGGAGCAATCCAAACCAATTTACTGACACTCTGTCTCTTCTGAACACAGCAAAACCTGGTTCTACTTAGATGGTCATAGCTTCTTCAAATCTTCATGCGGACCTCTCAAAACTTAACTGGAGCTACTTCAGACAATCCTCTACACAGCCATATGGTCTGCATACATTTGTCTTCATTAATTTTCTCAATGTCCTCAACATTCTAGTCTTAAACAAGCAACAAAATAGGATATAGTTAACACTAATGGCAACAGGGATATGTTGACATCAATGACAACACCGATTAAGCACATATTTGCAACACATTCAAGTGGCTCCACGCAAGTATTAGGAATTACCAAATTGAAATAGAGGATTACTTAGTGAAATTGTCACTATTAGCCACACAAACGTCAAATTCATTTTAAAATTGAATTAATGATTATTTGTAATTTATGACTTTAATTTGTTTGACTTCTCATTATTGATTAACATTTCATGTGGACGTGATTAAATATTAAAACAATAATATATCCCCTTGAAATCAGAATTTAAAGCATGAAATATGATTAAATTGTTTATTAGAATTTGTTCATTTTAAAGGATTTTAATTTTAATTTGTGGGATAATGAGATATATGCTTAAAACTTGTAAAATTTTCCTATAAGAAGTCAAAAGATTAGTTGAAAATCTTACCCCATATGACTAAAATTGTCATCAAAATAGAAATTAAATTGTTATAAAAAATGCAAAAAGGAAGGGGGGAAGAGAAAGGGAAAGAAAAATAAAAGGGAAAACCAAACCTACATTCAATCCTCCTTACACACCATTTGATGAATGGACAGATTAAATAAAATTGATCTCTATTGAACCCATTGACGCAATCCCAATGTGAGATGGTGCAATCTCCAAGGGAAGTTACATGTGTGAATGTTGGTGATTTATAATGTACGCAAATGTGTTTATTCAACCACACAAACACACCTACTAGTAGTGGGGCATCGATGGTATAAACATGTGTCAACATTCATCAGCATTCATTGAATTAAACACACAAGATTTAACAAAAAGAATCAGATTTAGTATTTGAAAAACTTCATTGGTAGGAAAAAATTGTAAGAGATATTGAGAAAAATGAAGAATTGTATTAAAATGTCATTGTTTCTAAACCCTAATGGATTTTCAAATGCTTTACATTGAGTTTCACATGAGTATATAAAGGCACATTTGCATGGGAAGACAAATAATTTTCACTCCAAAAATATCACAAAATGACAAAAAGACCCCTAAAAATGAAGAGTCTTGGTTGGCTCTTTGCATTCAAATCCTTCCCTCCATCTCCATTTGAAACAATTTACCACATTTTAAATTTAAAATAAGTTGCAATTTTGAGTTTCATTCTAATATTACAAGTGTTCTTCCATTTTGTTTCAAAGCACTTTCATCCTTATCTGCACCTTCAACTTTGTACACAATTAAAAATAAATTTCTCTATCTCCTTTGACTCCTTGTTAATTTAGACAAAGAATTTTTATTATTGGGTGATGAACTCTTCCCCTTAGTTATTCATGATTTCATCTATACAAACCTCAATCAACTTCTTCAAGGCATTTGCCACACAAGATACATCTTGATTGCTAAAATCCCTACAATGGAATGAAACCATGCTAGGAAGCATAACTGTACACAAGTTCTTATCCAATTCATATGAAGTTTTTGCATGCCATTTTTCAAAAGGATATAACAAACAATTTTTTTATTTTAAGGCTACTTTTCAAATGTTGAGATTGACAATGAAATATAATATAACACATCTGCTAGTTCTGCAACTGGTCTTTCTGCACCACCACAACTACAAAGTGCTTGCAAAACACTTATGATATGTCTCAAAAGTAAAGGATGTTGAATATTTTATTAACTTTGAATGACTTGTATAGATATCTCACAAAAATATGACTTCCACATGGTATTTAATGAGATCTTCCTATAGCCTTCCATGCAAAAATGTGGGATTTCATCTTTTGAGAAGACTAATTATCTTTGTCTCTATCCAAAGCCTCCTCTAGGATTGCAATTAGTTAGCATTTTGTTCATGTGTTTTGTTGTTTCTCCCTCCTCAAACAAGCCATGACCCCTCTATAATGGTGTTCCATCTGCCCATTAGAATTTGAGTCTAAAAAGGGACATTATCAAACTAGTTGGCTTTTAGCCTACTTAGGAGAGTCCTGTTCACACTAGATTAAGTCTCCAATTAGGGGCTTTTAGAGTTTTGTCTCACCTCATGTGGTTGAGACGTGTCCTCACTTTGTGAGGCACCTAATGCATGCATACTTGTCACTTGCTCAAATACATGTCATTTGAGCTAGACAAATGTTACACCTTTGGAGAGGTAGTTAGTCGTTTTGACTTACCTTCCTACCTCCTCTACCTTTCCTATGTATGCAAAGCTCTTATGTACATTCTAATTAACTTTTTGCAATATCATTTTGGCTTATCGTGTGCTCGTAGCTTTTGGAAGTGTTCTTTCTTTCCGATCTTGGCAATCCCAACATGGTATCGGAGTCATACTAACAAAACCCTTCCCTTTTTGAATGAATCCTACTCCTAGCCTAGTCAATAGTTCATCATAGAACCAAGCGGACCTCTCCATTGAGTTCGGTAGGCCCAAGAGAATAAAAAAATCTATTGTTTTGTCAAAATCCGCACATGCAATTTTTTTCCCTAGCCCTCTATTGTACGACATGTATGGTACGGTACGAATTTGTACCAAAAAAAAATTGTTTGTAGCAAAAGCAAATTTTTTTTAGAAAAATCAATTTTCAAGGAGCCTTTTACAAATCTGGGCAATTTTTGTGTCATTTGGGGTCACATTTATCGGTTCGTTGTTGGTTTTACTCGTCTGGTTCCTGGTGGTCATCAGGTTTCCTGAATCATTGCAAGATTTTGGCACCTACTTCCTAGTTGTTTCGGATCGATTTAGTGTTTGGGCGAATTATTTCAAGGTTTGCCCTCTTTTTGGCCTATCAGTCTTCGAAATTGCCCCTCGATGATTGGGTAGTTCTTCATTCGGATCGTGTTTGCCATGGGTGTGAATCGATCTCAGTCAAGGGTTTCTTTTTTGAGATCTCGCATTGGGCGGAATCCTGCATTCAACAACACCGATCTAGGTGAAAGTTAGAAGGTTTATTTTATTTTGGGCAATTGTTTTACCTCTGGTCACTATCGACTTCATCCCCAACAGGTCTCACCACTACATTGGCTTCAAGGGTTGAAGTATTTTAATGCAGATTGTCATCTGCAAGTTTAACATTGAAGATTCCTCTCCCATCGCCATTTGCAGGCTCCTTGTCACCATTCTCTATAGGCTGAGCCGCCACTCCACCGCAGGGTTTCAACCATCACGGCCATAACATAGTGATCTGTGGTTTCTTTTAATGTTACATTTTTTGTAACATTCATTAGTTACATTGTGTTTAAGTGCTTGGTCTTTTACTAGCATTTGTTGTTAGTAGAGTTTGCAACATTTACTGTCAAGCATGTTTGCAACCTCTAGAATTAGATGATAATTTTTTTGTTAATTGTAGATAGTAACATTCAATGTTACAACATATGTCACATATAACATTTTATGTAACCACAACATCAATTATAACCACTAGTATTTGAATTGTCACAAATTTTTTCCCAGGGAGGCAAATTTTGACAAATTTATAGTCGACAGAAAGCTAGTTCCATCACTAAAAGGTGGTGTCTAGATGTTTTTGAAATTGTGTTGTTTTAACATTTTTTAGGCCTCTAAGTCAAATATATTGCACATTTATTTATGGGGCCTAACTTTCACCATGATTATCAAAAAATTGGCAAAACATTTTGACACTTAACAAAATTTAGTAGGGAATCTATCTACAATTGTAAATATTAAGTTTTGAATTACAAATTTGTAAAAATCACCTTGTATTATAAACGATCAATTTAAGCAATCAAACTTAACCACATTGTACCTTTCACTTGCATTTTTTCTAGGGATATTTCAACACTAATAGTTTTAGGGGTGTATTGTGTCGTGTCAAGAGCACTTTGGTTGTCTCATATCAAGAGCACTTCCATTGTGTCATGTTAAGAGCACTTCCATTATGTTGTGTCTAGAACACTTCCACACTTCTTTCCGTATTTTCAGTTTGGAGCCATACTTGCATTTCTGCTTTGGATATTGTTACGCATATGATCATGTCTCTCACACATAATCCATTCCATTTGTGTATTTTCATAATTATCGTAATAAATAGAAAATCCAATGTGGATATTGTGGGATTACAAGGCATTCCCCAGAAGAATGTATGTTTTGCAAAATCAATAAAATGACACAACTTCTTCTCAATCATGGTATTGCTCTAACTAATCAATATAATCCAACACTTTTAGAAATATCATCTAGTCTCACTCAGAAATCTTGTGTGACACCATCATTTGGGGATGAACAATCTAGTCAAATGACTTGCATTGAGATCTCATCTCCACCATCACCTAATGCTGTTGGAATTAGGACAGACTGAGAGGGGGGGGTGAATCAGTTGTCACCAAAATTCTGTTCCTTATTCACTTAAAACCTTCTTACATTTCAACAATATATCAATGATTCAATCATGAAAGCATAATGCAATAATTCAAGAGCAGAAACAAATTCAACACATATAACACCAAGATTTTAACGTGGAAAACCCGGTTAAAGGAAAAACCACGGGGTGACTAACCTAATATTTTATTCTCTGTTAAAACAAATAAGAAGTATAAAATGGCACTTGTAAGAAGTATAAAATGACAGTTGCCAATTAGGGCTCACTGCCCCAGCACATTGCTCACAAGAGGCCCACTGCCTACAGGAGACACATTGTCTACAGAAGAATATAAGTATTACATACTTGAACTGGAGATTAGCATCTTCACTATGTTTAAGTTAGTTCCATTTAAGCCCAACACCTTTGCTCTGCTTTTCGCTCTTCACTACCACCTTCTCATCATGACCACAAGGATGTATTTGAATGACTTCGCAACTCTTATTTATACATGACATCGACTTTGGAATGATCATCAAAGTCGGCACAACATACACTTATTTTATTACAGAGCAATTACAAAAATACTACTTGACTTATTATAAAAACTTCATGTGCATCACTACACTATCGACCACACATAGCTGGGACTTCAATATTCTTCGAGGAACATGCCATGCTTCGCAAAACATCTTCAAGATCATCCGCAACATGCGCAAATCATCCGGTCGGCCAAGACTAGGAAGAACACCATCACCCAAAGGTAAATCTTCAATCATGATCTCAATCTTCAATACGGACTGCCAACACGAACTAGACACAATCTAGAGACCCCCACAAGCTTGCTTGAATCACCAAGAACATCCGCACCATTTCTGCTTACTGTAATCATTTGCATCTTCATCCGGAACCTCAAGAACACAGTCGGCTATCACTGTCACATTGCAAGGATTGCTTTTGGACCTCCAAACCACGAACCAATTGAGTTGTCAATTCACATTAGCCTCCCAAACATGCCACCAAATCTGCAGAACATGATATTGTATTTCTGGATCTCACCGGACCTATTTGTGTCACTCTGTCACCTCTGAACAGTTGCCAAAACCGATTTTACTCTTATGGCCATAACTCCACATTTTCATGCGGACCTCTCAAATCTTGACTGGATCATCTTCAGACACATATCTACAAACCCTTTGATGTGCATTCTCTGATCTTCATCTAGCTGGGATCTTCACTTCATAGAGCTTCACTATCTTCACTATTCATCTCTATTTCTGATAGGACTAATTTTCTCAATATCCTCAACACACAACTCATCCAATCCTTGACATCAATGCAACAGGAGTATGTTGACATGAATGACAATACTAGTTAGGCCCATACTTGCAACAATCTCCCCCTTTGTCATTGATGGCAACATATGATGTGAAAAACTATTTTAACCATCAAAAAAAGAACTCCTCACTGACTGACATAGCTCCCCCTATCAACAACAACCATTCACATGTCTTCTTCTTCCTTTACTGCTCCCCCTTTGATCAACAACCACTTTTTGTTTTTCACATGTCTTCTCTCCCCCTTTGACATCAATGGCAAAGGGCACATACTTGCAACCACTTCTCATACTTCAGAATCATACTGACTGCTCCCCCTGAGTAGCAGCCTCCTAACATCAATCCGGATCACAAGATATGACAGTGGGATCCACCAGACTGATGCACATCAGTGCACCTTAATTCAGAACCGGAGGGGTAATAACCCCTAACTTCTCCCTAAGATACTCAAAAGTGTCCTTAGGTAGAGGTTTGGTAAAAATGTCTGCAATCTGATCCTTTGAGGGCACAAACTCCAATCTGACTTCATTCTTGTTCACTTGCTCTCTCAAAAAGTGGAACTTGATGGATATATGTTTTGTCTTTGAATGCAACACCAGATTTTTTGATATGTTTATTGCACTTGAATTATCACAGAAGATTGTGATAGGTTCTTCATACTCCACTCTGATATCTCTTAGTATTTGCTTCATCCACAATACTTGAGTGCAACTTCCTGCCGCTGCAATATACTCTACTTCTGCAGTGGACAGAGATATTGCCTCTTGTTTCTTACTGAGCCAAGAAACTAATCTTTTTCCCAAGAAGAATGCACCACCACTGGTACTTTCCAGTCATCCACATCTCCTGCCCAATCAGCATCTGTATATGCATGAAGAGAGAAATCATGATCCTTAGGATACCATAATCCATACTCAACTGTTTCCTGCAAATATCTGAGAATTCTCTTGATTGCCATGACATGAGACTCTTTAGGATCAGCTTGGAATCTAGCAACAAGACCAACATCATTCATAATATCAGGTCTAGTTTGAGTAAGGTAGAATAGTCCTCCAATCATTGACCTATACTTTTTCTAATCAGCCTTAGGGGATTCATCATCTTTACTCAACTTACATCCGGTTGCCATGGGAGTATTCATTGCCTTTGAGTCTTCCATCCTAAATTTCTTCAGCAATTCTTTCACATATTTGGTCTGTGATATGAAGATTCCTTTCTTTGTCTGAGTGATTTGCAGACCCAAGAAGAAATTTATTTCCCCAAACATAGACATATCAAATTCACTTTGCATTTGATTTGCAAAAGTCTTGCACATACTATCTTTCTCTCCAAAAATGATATCATCAACAAATACTTCAACAATCAAGATATTTTCATGATCAACCTTAAAATACAGATTACTATCAGCAATACCTTTGTTGAAACCAATCTTCAAAAGATGTTTGTCCAATCTTTCATACCAGGATCTTGGGGCTTGTTTGAGTCCATACAATGCCTTCTTCAATTGTAGACCATATCTCCATGATCATACAATTGAAATCCATTTGGTTGCTCAATGTATACCTCTTCTTCCAAATCACCATTTAGGAAAGCAGACTTGACATCCATCTGATATACCTTGAAATCTCTGAAGGTAGAAAAGGTAAGAAATAATCTGACTACTTCAATTCTTGCCACCGGAGCAAAAGTTTATTCAAAGTCAACTCCTTCTATTTGAGAATAACCCCTATAGACCAATATGACTTTGTTTCTTACTACTTCACCATCTTCATTCAGTTTATTCTGGAAGACCCACTTAGTCCCAATCACATTTTTGTCATTAGGTCTGGGAACAAGATCCCAAGTGCGATTCTTTTCAATCTGCATCAATTCTTCCTTCATTGCTTTAACCTAGTTTTCATCATTGCATGCTTCACTTACTGTTTTTGGTTCAATCTTTGAAATCAAACAATACTTCACTGAATCTTGAGCAATTTTTCTTCTTGTTTGAACACCTTTGCTTCTATCTCCTATGATCTGATCTTCAAAATGATTCAGTCTTACATACCTGGGAGTTTTAGGATTCTCTTGCACTTCTAATTCTTGGACAGGTTCATCCAAACCTGTCTCTTCTTCTTGTATTTATGGAGTCTCTAGATCAGTCTGAATTTGAACTAGGGTTGGGACTTGTTCTCTTTGGTCTGAGAAGTCTTCAATCCCATAACATTTGTCAGCTCTGAATCAGTCAAGGCACTCAGCAAGGCTTTTTTAGCTCGAAGATTATTCTCTGCATCTCTAACTTCATCTAGAGTTGTTGGACCATTCTTTGGGGGGACATATTTAGTTGTAGTTATGTTCCAATATTGATCTCCCATGCATTGTAAGTGACATTCCATGCGGCTCTTCCAAAGAGTGTAGTTTGTTCCATCAAACCTTGGACTGTCCTTCTTGTAGGTTGACATCCTGGATCTCCTCAAGTGGTTAAGCTTCTTCTAGAGAAACTTAGCTCTGATACCAATTGTTGGAATTAGGACAGACAACTGAGGGGGGGTGAATCAGTTGTTACCAAAATTTTGTTCCTTATTCACTTAAAACCTTCTTATATTTCAATAGCATCACACCAAGATTTTAACGTGGAAAACCTAGTTAAGGGAAAAACCACAGGGTGACTAACCCAAGATTGTATTCTCTGTTAAAAGAATAAGAAGTATAAAATGGCACTTACCAATTAGGGCTCACTGCCTAAGCACACTGCTCACAAGAGGCCCACTGCCTATAGGAGACACTGTCTATAGAATAATATAAGTATTACATACGTGAACTGGAGATTAGCATCTTCACTATGCTTAAGTCAATTCCATTTAAGCCCAACACCTCTGCTCTGCTTTTCGATCCTCTTCACTGCCACCTTCTCATCATGACCACAAGGATGCATTTGAATGACTTCGCAACTCTTATTTATACATGACATCGACTTTGGAATGATCATCAAAGTCGGCACAACATACACTTATTTTATTACAAAGCAATTACAAAAATACTACTTGACTTATTACAAAAACTTCATGCGCATCACTACACTGTCGCCCACACATAGCTGGGACTTCAATATTTTTTGAGGAACATGCCATGCTTCGCAAAACATCTTTAAGATCATCCGCAACATGTACAAATCATATGGTCAGCCAAGACTAGGAAGAACACCATCACCTAATGGTAAATCTTCAATCACGAGCTCAATCTTCAATGCGGACTGCCAACACAAACTAGACACAATCTAGAGACCCCCACAAGCTTGCTTGAATCACTAAGAACATCTGCACCACTTCTGCTTATTGTAATCATTTACATCTTCATCCAGAACCTCAAGAACACAGTCGACTATCACTGTCACATTACAAGGATTGCTTGTGGACCTCCAAACCATGAACCAATTGAGTTGTCAATTCACATTGGCCTTCCAAACATGTCACTAGATTTGAAGAACATGATATTGTATTTCTGGATCTCATCGAACCTATTTGTGTCACTCTGTCACCTCTGAACAGTTGCCAGAACTGGTTTTACTCTTATGGCCATAACTTCTCCACATTTTCATGCAAACCTCTCAAATCTTGACTGGATCATCTTCAAACACATAGCTACAAACCCTTTGATGTGCATTATTTGATCTTCATCTAGCTGGGATCTTCACTTCATAGAGCTTCACTGTCTTCACTGTTCTTCTATGTTTCTGATAGGACTAATATTCTTAATATCCTCAGCACACAACTCATCCAATCCTTGACATCAATGCAACAGGAGTATGTTGACATCAATGACAACACTGGTTAGGCCCATACTTGCAACAAATGCTACATCTAAATTCAAAGTTGCTTCCTTGAGAACTTCCACATATTTTGCACTAGGATATTGATATTGTCTTTCCAGATCCATCACATTGGTATAGATTTCTACAAAAAATATTTATTCAACCCATAATTTATTTTGGGTTGTATGATTACATATTGATTAAATGATTGATATTACATTCAATAGAGTTATATGTACTTGTATTTAATTTTTTTTACCTTAGACTAAATTTTATTTTGGGCCATGCAATTAAACATTGATCAATGACCCAAAATAAATTATAGTTGAGGAAACATTTTAAGAGAAAAGTGCTTATAACTCTACGGAATGGAATATCAACTATCTGATCATAGAGAAATATAAGATGTAGATTTATTCACATGATATTTTTGAGTTATTTTTATTGCATGATATATTTAAAATGTTCAGTCGTTGTGTGCTTCCCCTTGACCTTGTTGGTGGTTGCTGCTCCTGGGACCTCACTTTTACATTAGGAAAAAAGAAAAAAATATGGGGAGATTGCATCAACAAAAAGATGTATTTTAAGGAAGGATATCCATGGTAATTAATGCCCATAGCTAGTGTTCACTAGGATTCACTAGTATTTTTGTAGATTTCTAATGATGTGCATAAATTTTCTAGTGAAATGATTTTTTTTCAAAAAAAAGAGAAAGATTCCCCAATAAAAAGTATTTTTTCTTAAAAGGAAAGATTCATAGGATTTTAAAAGATTTATTAAGGTCCTTTTAGTAAAGTTATCACTGTCTATTATGCCTTACTAGTAGAAAAAAAAAGACGAGACAAAAGTCGTATAAATATCAACATAAACAACAAAATTATTGGAAGAATATGTAGATGTTATATGTGATGAGTTATTTGATGGATTACCACCAAAGTGATAAATTCAACATCACATTAATTTAATTCTAGGATCATCTATACCTAATCAAGTAACTTATAGTATGGGCCTAGTAGAGCATGCAAAATTAAATAGGAAGGTGATTCAGTTGGTGGGGGAGTAGTAAAAAAGAGCATGAGTCCTTGTACAATGCTTACATTAATAACTCTAAAGAAGGATGGATGATGAAGGATGTGTGTAGATAGTTGGGAAATTAAAAAACCACTAGAAGATATAGGTTTCCTATTCCCCATATAGAATGGATGTGCTTGTAGGAGCTTCGTATTTTACAAATATTGACCTATAGAGTGGCTACCAAATTCACATTCAAGAAGGCAATGAATGTAAAACAACATTCAAGACCAGGGATAGTTATATGAATGGTTGGTGATGTCATTTATATTATCAAATTTACCTAGCAAATTCATGAGGATAATGAACTAAGTGTTGTGTGAGTATATTGGTAAGTTTGTGGTAGTCTATTTTGATGATATTTTAATATTCAGTAAGAGTAAAGGAAATTACTTAATGTATTTGAGAATGGTATTAGATTTGTTAAGGAAGGAAAAGCTCTATGCAAATTTTAAGAAGTGCAAGTTTATGCAAAAGAGTTTGTACTAGAAACAAAGATCTATAGGAAATTAAATAGAAAATAAATAGAAAAATACAAAAGTAAATAAATAAACTACACATAAAACACATAGTTTATAAGGGGAAAACTATTGCTAGTAAAAGAGCCCATTAAAATTAGTTAATATTTGATAAAACTTATAATAATTTTTGTATACACAAACATATCAAGAAACTAGATTTGACAATATATTTTTCCTCTCCTTCTTTCCATAATGGATTCACATGCATATACAATGCATACATTAATAAGCCTTTCATTTAGTCTCATATCTTGCACATACCAATGCATATACCATTTATTTACCATGTGATATATATTTTCAATATAATTGCCTATATTTAAGGCAATCTAAGGGGTTGGTGAATAGGTAATAGCCTTTCACTTTATAACTTTTTGGCTATAAATTTATTTAATAAATAATATTTTTTCATAAAGTTAAACTTTATGCATTAGCCCTTGTTTTATATTATAAGAATAAACCTTATAAGTTAGAGTATTAGAAATTTTATTAGGAGTACTTACATTAAATGCAATCCCCCAATAAATATTATTCTCTAACACTTCCCCTTAATGTTTATAGTGGGGTCATTCTATCAATTTATTTCAGAAAGAAAAGATGAAGCTCCTCAATGATGCAAGACTTATTTGAAAAGCATGCCATAGGGATAAAATATATGTCAAGGTCAAGAACATGCATTCTAGACTACATGATAAACCTCTTGTCATAATTTAGATCATAGTATCCTTATAATGATATATAAAGGGTCTTATAAAGTTTCTTATTAGAGTCTCAACCTCTTCAAAATAGCTCACCAAGTTCTTGTTACAATAATAATGCCCATGGGTCTTACATAAAATATAACGCCTTTAGGTCTTACCAATGTCTATAGGTCTTACAAGTGCCATGTCAAGTCTCACATGTAATACAATTCTTTTACAAATGGAAAAAAGGAATACAAAGGAAGTGATACAAAGTGCCCACAAGGTTTATATATAGAGTCAGCCACTAGGAGGTGTCATTGTCATGAACACTCCCCCTCAATGGAAACTCTTTGAGGCCAAGAATTATAATACAGACACTACATAGAGGATTTATTCTATGTTTCTGATATTCAAGCCCAAATCTACATGATCAAAATTTATCTACCACCTGATAATTCGTCTAATAGAACTGGAGAGTAATTTCATGATGGAAAACTTTTTTCTTCAATGAAGTGCCCATGAAATTCAATGCACTTTGTTCTTTGATTTTGAACATAAGCCTTTAAAAATAGTAGTATAAATTTTGGCTATCTCATAATAAAGTGATACTTACACTAGAGTACCCATACGAATCTAATCCATAACTATTAGAAAAAAGAGGTGTTGTACACCTTGCATAAGAATGAATTATTTTAATTATGTAAAATAAATATCTTTTGTGGTGCATCTTTGGAGATGTATTTAGCCACATTAAATATTTATTTGGGTCCACTTGTAATGTTGTAGTGTCACATTAGTTATATATTAGACATAGGACAAATATATAATCTATGGTTTTGAGACATGTGGTTTAGCCAATAACCCTTGGTGGTTTTGTGTGAGATTGAATCTATAAAATCAAGCACATGTTTAGTGGTTGAAGTTGGCTATTAAGTGCATATGTTATGTATGGCATGGGATGTGTGGTTGCATGGTTATCCATTTTGCTTGATGTTTGAGAAGTGTTCATGGAGACTCTATAACTAAATTGTAATGTTTTCATTGTTGAATAATACATTTAGTGTCGATGTTTTTGGAGGCTAGGTTTTTTCCCTCTTGATGGTTTTTTAGGGTATATCTTGTGTAATCTTGTGGCATGTATTTGATCTTTGCATTATGGTTATTATGTAAGCTTGCATGCATCATTTTATCACAAGGTTATGTAGGAAATGGTTTGATCAACCTATTTAATTTCCTAAACAAGTTGTATCAAACTCAAGGTTGTGGCTAAGGGAGATGAGATATCCCTAGTTTTTTTAACCTTTGTTTGAGTAGATCTAGTGCAAATTTGAAGCCATGGCAATGCTAGAGATATTTTAGATACTTCAAGGTATAAGGGGTGTTGTGCAAGTTGTGAGAGTTATAGATTTGGGATTTAGGGTTTTCTAGATTTGAGGTTATTGATGTAGATTTAGGGTTTGAAAATATTTGATAAAAAGGATTTTTAAGTGTTCACCATGAGGATTTTATGGAGGAAGTTGTAGAAATGGCCTCTTAGAACAAAATGAACCTTTCCATTAGATCCAAGATGCCTAAGACATAAAGATTGACATAAATTATGTATGATTTTGGCCACTAGGGCTTGAAGAAAAAAATCTCCTAGTATGAAGTCATATGGTCATACAATTTTTAGAAAATCAAAACTAAAAAATCATCAAAAGTTTGCACATAAACTTTATTCAAAGGTTTTTAAATTAAATTTTTTTTTATAAATTTATGTTGATTTGATAGCCCATATATAGGTGTGGTATCTACTAGGTAGATGAAGGTACAAATGATGTAGTCATTGGAATTCAAATTGTGTCAACCACTAACTAACATGCCATGTGACAATAGGCCTTGGCCCCTAGTCTTGAGCCCTAGTTAGACCAACCAATGTTTAGCCCCAACAAGCTCTTAAGAAATTTGAAATGAAAAAATTTAATCTAATTTAATTTCTAATTATGTTGAATCACCAGATCTCATCCCATGCACCATCTTTGTACACCACCACCACCCATGTTTTGTCCTTGCACCACCACTGACATCAATGTTATACAAATAGGGTCCTTTGGGCCCCCTTCAACCCTTAGAGGGTCTTTTTCTTCCATAGGGCATAAATTTCACCCACAATATTAGATTTTTGACTTCTTATAGGTGTTGGAAATATATCTCCAAGAACTACATAGTGGTATATATTTTGTCATCAAATTTTGTTGTACGTGTCAAAATTTGGTGCCTAAAACTAACACTTCTTTGGAATGGTTAACAAACAATATCTTGAGCATATAGAATTAGATTTTATATTTCAAATAGGAAATGAAGAGAATTTGTAGCATACTACATAGTGGATTAAGCTTTTTTCACTTGGATGAGTAGAGAGGTTTGTACTTATTTGATCACTTCTAGGAGCTTGAGATTCGAGGTGTGATTGTGTGAGAATCTAGATAAATTGACGAGCCAAAAATTATGGGAGTCCATGTTTTTGTAATGCCCACCCTAGTTTGTGCTTTGTGTGCTTTTTTATTCATGTGTTAGATGTTGTTCTGAGTGTTTATTAGTGTATTATGTGTTTATTATGATTTGATACATTGCACCAAACTTACCGATGAGGTCTATGCTACCATCGACGGGTTCTAAGGGTGTATCTTACATAACCATTGAGGTGTTTCTAATGGGGTTGTGATTTGTTATTTCATTTCCAACCATGCATTGTGGCATGCATACATTGTGATTGTGCATGTTAGACTATTCCAGTTCTTCAGCTTCACCATTTTCACTATACTTGTTATAATTGTGATTGTCGTATTATTCTCACATTGTGAAATATTTTTGTTTATGCATCATGTTCCTAGATCATGCTAGTCGTAGATGATTATAGTGGATGTGATTATTGTTATTGACTAGGATTACACCCATTATGCAAAGATGAAAATCTCAGTAATCCTGTGTAACATTGGAATACTTTCAGGTTGTGGGTACCCTATGGTGAAAGTAGACCTCCAAATTATGGGTTGGTTCCTTCTGATTCTCTAATAAATTAATGAATTTGTAGGAAGAGGGTTAAAAAGGCTTTCTAATAAATGTACTAAAACTAGATTAAAATGGGTGGTGATGCACCTAAATGATAAAAACATGTAGCTCTGATTCACAACAACGTTCAGAATATCTATCCACACAAATCAATCTGACAATTTGACCACAAAAATGATTCAAAGGAAGGCTTGAATGAATTTTCTCTTGGAGGAAAATTGGGTTCTCACAACATGGAAGAAATGATTATTCCAATGCACAACCTAAGACTTGTGATTCTTCACTTCTTTTGAATGCATACAATTATGATTGAGACAAGATTTAAAGGTTCTGATGCTAAACACAATAAAATTTCATCCAATCACTCATAAAGAAGCACAATTGAGAAGGTAAATACTTGATCTTACTGAAAATGAAGGAAAATCTGCATAAATGGCAAAAAAAATAACCTGTAACTTGTTGTAATGTATAAATCTGTGAAAAATGAGTTACAAAACACTCTTCCTCTCTATAATGCACAAGAGAGAAAAAAAGGCAAGAACTAAGAAAAGACTAAGCCTTTTTCAATATATACAAAAGATAACTCCAAAGTGCCAAAAGGTGGCACTAACAGCTAACTGAAAGTGAAAAAATCTCCCCAAAATCCCTCTCACGGGCAAAGATAAAAATCCATAAAAAGGGGAGTCAAAACTAAAACAATTTGAGAAAAAATAGGCTCAAACTGTCTGTCACCACATGTTTGATTGAGATTGATCCCCTTTTCACTCCTCTAACTGAAATTAGAACTCAAAACTCCACAATTCGCTCCATTATGACTTTGCATGATACCTATATCTCTTGTTTGACTATTCCTCTTGTCTCAAAAGATCTGTTCCTTCTCTCTTTGCATGGTAAAGAGGAAATTATAATTTATTTTAACAAATACTAAGGTAATTTAGTTTATTGATTTACCTTTAGTAAGTGTTAATATAAATTTACAATGATTTGCTTGATTTACTTTAACAAATACTAAGATAATTTAGTAATTTATTAATTTACCTTAGTAAGTGTCTAAAATAAATCACGATGGTCTTTTACCATGTAATGAGAAGATAAAGACAATACCTCTGAAAAGACCTAAGTTCATAATCTTCTCTCCTTGACTTTGTATAAAAGCTTGAAGGTCATATATCTTTAATCATCTCTTTGATTTTCTAAGACCTTCTAAGACCTCCAGCACCATTCGTGGGTTCATGAGGCAATTGTCTTAAAATACCTAGGTATGTGTTCTCACCACGGCTTATGATTTATTTCATTTGATTTTCTAAAAATTACAAGTCAAAAGACTTGATGCAATTTGGGCTAGGGCAATCAAAGTGATGAACAAAATACTTCGAAACCCTAAGAATATTTCAATCATTCATCTTTTGAGTCTCTTACCGAGAGAGTGCCGCCATGGGTTTGAATGATGCAGTTTCTACTGAAGGGTGTTTCTTCCTTTTGGTTCGATGCCTATTGCAACTGGTAAGTCTTTCATTCCTTTCTCTCCTTTTGTTCCTTTTCAGAGATGGGAGACAATGTTCATAATGATGTCTCTGCATATGAACCTTGCAAAACACTGTAGAACCTCTTTTTCTGATAAAAATAGTAGAAATTTTGGCAGCAGACTATGCCATGTGTTTCAATGTTTGTCTTTCTTGTATTTCCTTTTGCTATTCATGATTATTGATGAGGGAAATATAGTGGAAAGTTGGCTCTGTTGCTTGCTTGATAAAAGCTATGAAATGTGTTCCTACTTTGAAGGCTCTGCATATGAAAACTTCTCCTTTTTTTGGCTATCAACAGAGTTTGTACGACTGTCTCCTCTTTGACATTTTCACTATAGCAGGAAAAGACATTCTTTATTATTTCACCCATGTCTATCACTGTTTCTCCTAGGGTAAAAGAAAGAAGTTGTGTCCACATGTAGGGGAAGTCGCGCGGGCAAAAAAAATTCCTGATAGGAATAAGTACCCGTTTTAAAGAAATGGATACCCATTTAGGAATGGGCACCTGAACCTAAACGGGTACCCGTTTAATAATGGGTGCCCGAGCATAAATGGGTACCCATTAATAATCAGGCATGCATTATAGAATGGGTACCCATTTATAAACGGGTACCCGTTTTGAAAATGTATATATTTTTTAAAAAAAAACCCTATGGGCTCATTTTCTTCAACAAGGCGATAGGGATAGCGACATATGAGAATGGGTACGCATTGTTGAAGCCCCTACTATCACAAATCCAGTGTGTTTTTTGCCTTCTCACCTCCTCCCACAACCTCGTCAATTCTGAAGACCTCCAGGTTGGTTTCTTTCTTGTTTTTTATGCATTTTTTATGATTGTAGGTTTAAATTGAAAAATTAGGGTTTAAGTAAAATTATGCTATGTATGTTTTGATAAACCCTAAAAATATGTTATTATAAACCCTAAAATGCTAAGAATAACTATAAACCCTAAAACTATTATCAATAAACAATTATAAACCCTAAAGCTGTGATCAATAGACAATTATAAACCATAAAACTATGAACTTGATAAACCCTAGAAAATGAAACTATAAACCCTAAAAATATGAACTTGATAAACCCTAAAACTAAACTATAAACCTTAAAACTTGAGACACACTACCTATTACATCCCAACCATGACTTGTTATAGAAACAATAAGTAACATATCTCATAAGGATGAAAATAACATGATCTATGCACAGATAATCATTCATTAGTAACTTATAATCTATTTCTTCATTATTTTTTTTCCATTCCCTACTGCCATTAGCATTTGTCCAGTAATTAGCCACCAAACTACCATACCTCTTTGTCATAACTTCTTCCAACCTAGCACAAGGATGACCAACATTCAAAGGAGAACTTAGGATCTAACCTGGTCTTCCAAAAACTTGGAAATAGTATAAGGATAGGGGTTTGTTTGTTTTGGATTCATTATTCACTTGCATGTTTGGAGTTAGAGAGCTAGAATACAAGATGAAAAGCTGTAGTATTGTTCTTGAGTTAGATTTATTGTTTTAGAAATAATATTATAAGATTTGGAATGCTTTTTAGAGATTGTATAAGGGGAATGTCGTGTTTGGAGAAAGAATAAAGAACTTTGTTCAAATCTTCTTTTAGATTTAGATCTTAAAGTTGAGGTAATATTCTTTGTTTTAGGTGATACAAATAAATTACCATAAAATAAACCCTTATTGAAAGTTACCATAACTTTTAAATACTTTCAATGTTTACAACATCTAGCCCTAATAGATATAGGAGTGCTTACAACTCAACTCTTGATAGGGTGGGATGATAACCATGCATAGATATTTTGGTGGAAATGCTCTCTATGTGGTTTATGGATGCCATAGTATCCTCTTGAAGTATCTCAATCCTTAAAGCCATCACCAAACATTCTTAGAACCTTATTCATACATGAAAGCACTCATTCTAAAACAACACAAGTAAGGCTTGAGCACTATGAGACATTGGAAACAACACCCCTTAGTCCTCCTTTAATTTGAATATTCCAAGGTCATGATGTCCACAAAAATGCTATGTTTTCCCACATGTATCTCATGGAACCCTTTCCTTTCAACAATGACCCTTGTCTTGCATATGACAACCCCTTCTCAATGGAACTAACTTCACCAGTTATGGCAGTCATCTAAATGAGAATGTTTATATGACAACATTATGGGTAAGATAGTCCATTGGCACATAATAAAAAAAGATCATGACCACACTCCCTCATGTCTACAAATGGTGTTGAGGGATGATATATAATTATAGAAAATCTCCTAACTTACTTAACAATCCTCAAACCTTCCAAATAGCTACCTTGGTATGACTTGTATAGGGTTCCATGGATACTCAATCACCAAAATTTCATGGATTTCCTAAAGGCAATCAAATTTCAATCTATCCAAATCACCTTATCAAAACCTTATCGTCTATAAACCATGACCATCTCTAGCCTAACCATTTGACTGTTCTCATGGTAACCTTTCCTTTCATTCACTCCTAGGGGTTTTTCTTTAAATATACAGTATAATAGTGACCTCTGTTGGTCTGGTAGTGAGTGATACTTCTATGATGCATAATAACATCACTGATCCAACAATAATACCCTACTAGAATGGTTGATAGATGCAAGAAATAAATTTACTCATCTACAACAGACCCTAATAATTTTCCACTCCTATACTTACTTTTTGCTCATAAGCTTCATCAATTCAGCGACATGTCAAATTGATATAGGCATCCACCTTCTCAATCATAACCCTTCTATCCTCCACTATGCATCACACAAAATAACTTATCATAGTATCAATGTGCTTAGTTTTCATGCTAAACATGTAGGGTTCTTTACAAATGATCTAATTTTGCTTTGATAAATCCTAGGTAAGTTGTACATAACATATGAATTAAAATTTTAATAATGTACATCTTGGGGTACTTATTTGATGTTTCAACTCAAATCTTTAATTTGTGTCTATTAAAACTATTTTAATTTCAATTTTTTAAAAAAGTAAATGTCTCTTGAGTCAAATGTAGTAAAAACATAGTACTCTGAACAATCAGGTCCATATTTTTCTTGACTGGTTGAACTTGTGCATAATTTTCAAGTATTAAGATTTCTATTCATGGATATTCTAAACTTACATTTCTAGATACTAGATTAAGTTTATTTCTAGATATTTGTTTGTAAGTTTTCAATACATGGATATATTTGTGAGTAAATTTATAAGTTTTTGATATGGATATATTTGGAAATGTAGGTGACATGGATCCAATGGAAGACCAAGGGGTGGATGAATTTTTAATAGATGAAATTATTTTACAAAACCCCCCATCCCATCCACCTGAAAACCCCCCAACCACTCCACCTCCAAATCCCCCACCCACTCCACCTCCAAACCCCCCACCCCCTCCACCTAATGAGGCTGAATTGCGATAAAGCATTAATGAAAATATTAATGCAATTGAGGAAAACATTAATTTGATTAATAATCAGCCTCACTTGATGCCCCCACATGTAGTACGGTTTGCATCTTCAATGCAAACCATTATTGATTCTGTTAGGTATATTGATGCAGACCTAGATAGATTCCGTCGTTGGTGAGAGGAGAGGAGGCAATTCTATGTGGATGGTCTTTCATATAAAGACATCCTTGATCTTCACATTACCAAAAAACCATTAGCCCCATTTTTTGTTCACCCCACAACTAATCAACCTATACCTGCAACAAAAAAAGAATATCAATTAAGTGGTGTAGGCATGAGGTGATCTCAAGACATTTTTGGGAGCGGTGGTGGACGGTGTTTGATTACCACCACACGCTAATTTTGAGGTACCGCTATATTTTTTGAGAAAATTATGGGTGGAGTTTCAATTGGGTCAAAAACCCAATTAGCTCTCAAATAGTTTTCTAATTACACTAGATAAGGTTTCCTTTGTTGTTTTGCTATAGTTTTGCTTTCTGGTTTAGACCATAAGATTGATTTACAAGAGAAAAGATTTTAGGATAGAGATAAAAATACATGATATAATAATGTTTGTATTTGATCCTCATATAAATATATAGATATTATTATTGAATAGGTAATACCCAGACGGAATAGAGTATTTAAAAAAAAATATAACAAGGGAACAAGATATATATATATATATATATATACATAAAAGGCCAATATAACTAGACGGTCTGAAATACGGCTGAAGGGAAAAAGAAATAGGGCCGAACGAAATTAATTAGTATTAATGACAACCTCAGAGGACCCATTGTCCACAGAATGATTCAAGAAACAATGGAACAGAGGAATGATATTGGTAGGGCCATGCCCCTTATCGTCACGACCGATGCTTGAACAACACGCAGATTTTATGTTATTCTTTTTTTTTGTTTTCTTATTTTTTTTTTTAAAACAACAGTGGTTCATGCATAAACTAATGGCCGACTAGCCCTACCAATGCCATCCTCAGGCAAAGGGGATGAGAGAGAGGGGTGAGGATTCCCCATTTCCTCCATTCTCCCGACGGCGGTGGATATCCCTGTGCCCAATGCAGGGTATGAGGCTTGCGTAGGGGGTTTAACCCTAATCATCCATAGTGGGGTCTTTTATGATAGGCGTTCGGTCAAGGCAAAAAAAAAAATGGTCTCAGCCTGATACATACAATTCGCTATGTTAAGCAAATATATATATATATCATCTTTACACAGGGACGGGTGAAAAAAAAGGTTACAGTCATGAGGAAAGAAAATCCAGAGACTAAAAGGTACATAGTGAGTTTAAAAATCTGCATGTATAAGCCTATTTATTTATATATATTTATTTCCACAACTAAAGCACCCCTTTCATTTTGATAGTAACATTTAATAAGATGAATATTTAAAAAAAAACATGATTTGTTTATATACATTTTCAACTCAAGGGGGGATATGTTTATTAGAGAAGAGTAAAAAAAACATTTTCCTTTTTAAGAATCATAGGAACTTTCTTTCTACAAGGCTCATACATTATTTACCCTATTCCCTTATTACAAGCAAAATATCAAGTTAAGAAAAGTAGATAAGAGAGTGATGGATATATTTCTTTCAAGACAAATAAAGATTTCCAAGTGATAAATGAACTACAACACAAGGGTTATAAATTTTCCCACAATAGTGTTATTACAACCCACAAAGAGGATGAGGCATCTCTATGCACTCTCCTTTACGACATTACATTAAATCACTATACTCATGTTTCCTCCACAAGCCAACTCCTCCAAGCCCTCCAAATGAACCTACAAAATATTCAACAAGGTATCCATACTCATGGGAAGCTCACCTCCCAACCTAGGCCTAAAATAGGCCACCCCCAAGCTAGGAGGCCTTCCAACAAACCAAGGATCATTCCACAAGAAGAATACACTCACACCAAACACATTTACACCCATCCCAAGGTTTACTCACAAAACTAATCCATCTTAGGAATGGATTTGAAAGGGTGAGAGAGTGGACTCACTTTACTCAAGGAGACCCACACTCTAAAACACATTATCCTTTTGAATCACTTGGCCTCTTGCCATACTTCACATATCACAAAAATCAAGGCACTCTTACCATAACCCAAAACTTCTCCAAACTCCAAAATAAGGCCCTTGGCCACAAAATAAACACCATAACCAAGAGGGGAACTGAGGAGGTTCTCATCCTCTCTCACCCAACACTAAGGTGAACTCTCTCATAAGGAGAGTCACCCAAACAACCCATTAAAACCCTTAACACATAAAACCAAAAATACATAATCATGAAACATGCATACTCACATATCAATAGTAACAAAAGCAATGGTTCAAACTTGAGAAATACCTCAAGGCTTCAATAATGGAGTGGGTTTTGGTGAAGAGCTTCCACAATTCCTCCCAAAATCTCCAAGTCCTCTCTCCCAACACAAATCCAAAAATTCCCAAAAGAAATGAAAAAGAACCCTCCTCTCATCAAAATGAGGGAGATATAAAGACAAGGCTCTCAAGCCCGAATGGATGAGAAGGTGACACTTGTCACCTCCCCATTCCACAAAGCTACACATTCTCCCACAAGTGCTCTCACACATGTGTGAGAGCATAGGGGAATGTGAGCACACAAAGGGAAGCTTCTTATGAATGGGGAGGTGACACTTGTCACCTCCTCATTCATCTAAACTAGTGTGAGAGCATGGGGAAGAGGTTCACACATGTGAGAAGCTTCTAAAGCGTGAGTGGGTGAGGTTGGGGTTAAGTGAGATGGTGACCCTTCAACCACCCTCACACTTCCCAAACTCGTCACTTGACCTCAGGGTCAAGTTTGGGTGATCATACAAGGTCCAAATCAAGTTTAAATAAGCTAGAAATGGTCCTAGACCCTAGGGGTGTGATCTAGGGTCAAGATTTCACATAAAAGTGGCTTCAAACATTTAGCACTTTAAATTAGTGCAAACTCAACAATACATTTGTACAACACCTCAAGAGATAAATTGAAAAGATATAAACTACACAAAATGTCATAAATCAATTACAATAATTATCAACATTCTCAAACACATGTGACCTTAGTCCTACTTAGGACTAGGTCGACTGAACAGGGGATAACACATGGTTGTTGTCCGACCTCTGAATTTCCATGGGTATGAAAAAGTAACCTGCACACTTCCAAGCACACATCAATAGTACATGATATAATAGCCAAAGAAAATTAAAAGCATACATTACACACACATGATTGCAATATACAATCATCAAGATAATCCAAGATAACATAATGTCTCTCAAAACATTCATTACTCATAAGTATAAATCAGGATCACATAAGGTAAGAGATAATGTCTATCTTGACATCTAAACACATATCAATCGCATCAAATGACATCCTAGCATATAACAACATCTCATCAAATGGAAATCTAACATGCCATCTAACCAACCATAAAGCATAATCCATCTATCTAATCCAGTATAAGATAAGGCAATAAGGTCCAAGTGCGGGATCAACAGTCCCCAAAATACACAAGACCACAATAAGTCCATCGAAAGAGTGCCATAAGCAAAATAATGCATGTGAGGTAAAAGTAGGCCTCATAGAAACATGTACTCATTTTAAAATGGGCACCTGTTCATCAACATAATGGGTACTCATTCTTAAAAATAACGGATACCCGTTTTATAACGGGTACCTGTTATATAACGCGTACCTTTTTTAGAACAGGTACCCGTTCTAAAAAATTTGAATTGGCTAACCACCTTTTCCCTTTCTGATGCAGAGTGCCAGCAGAAGCGACTGAAATTTGTCTATATCTTCCCTATCGGCAAGAGGTCTTCCAGTGTTTCACCGAAGCCAAGGATGTCTTTGCTATCGGAAATACATGAGCTATTGGCCTTTATTCATTCTTTTTCCCCGATGACCAAGTTCCCACCGACACCATCAGGCACATCAGCCAGACATATGTTATTGCTGTGTTCCTTGATTCCCACACTGATCGTAATTCTCTTCCTGATAACCACGGCTCCCAAATACTTAACCACCACGATTAGTTGCCTTCGTCACTGAGACTTCCTGAACTCCTTCCGATGAGCTTCTATCGGCGGGACTCTAATGGTCACAGTGACTTCTTCGACTTCCCCCAACAAGATTCCTCACACCGATACTCTCTTCATCGGGTTGGCTTCCTCCGTCGTTGTGACTCCGATCCCCTCTTCCGACGACTCAAGTCTCACCGATATCTCCATATCGGTTAGTTGCCTATCGGCAACACCTTATATATATCGGGCGATCCACCAGAAGTCTCCCCAAAGCTTCCCTCACGCCGATGAAAAGTTTGACATTGGTTGCCTTCGGCAACGCCTAGACTATCGAACAACGAGAAATAGCTTAGGCCGATGTACTCCGTCTTGCCGACGCCCACTTCCTTGTCGGTATGACTTTAATCATTGGCGATACTAATAGATCTTAGGCCGATATCTTCCGACACTCCGATGACCCCTCAAACAATCTTCGTTGGCCAGACTTCCTCCTTCGGTGATGCTCCTTTCACCTACACCAACACCTTATTTCTCACCGATGACTCCCTCCGCACCGTTAGCCATTTCCATCCGTGGGGTCCACATTCCTTAATCATACAAGGCGGTTAGTGTGTGTGTCTCCGACACTACACAACACAATGTACATTCGAAGAATGTATCTTCGGCCAGACAGTACTCGCTTATCACCGATGCCTATTTATCGGGTAGGGATTGTCTATCGGAGGGTCTTCTAAAAGCTATTCCGACACTCGATCTTACGCCGATGGATCCCCAACTATTCTGTGATGCCGAACTAGGATTCCTTCGATAGAACAATGGCATTTGACCGATTCATATATCAAACCCTCGATCACTTGTATCAATCTGATCCCACATCAAGGCTATCCAATTTCACCCCGATTTCCTGACTAGCCACATGAAGATGTCTAGTCGAACCTGACCGAGTTCTCTGGCTTCCTGGGCAAGAATTTAACAACACCAAACGTGAAAAGTCTTTCCCCCATCACACTGATACTACACAGGGCTTCAGTGGACAGAGGAAAGGGCCTCCATGTATGAATCAAAACCCTACTCCTAGGTTACAAACCAACCACTGTGGAACCGTTGGTTTTACACCGTCTACACTCTACAGGGACACTATAGATTGACAGATAGCATCCGGTTAGGGTTTTTATTTACAAAATCAAGATAAAGATATCAAATCACCAAGAACACCCAAGAGAAATCAACACAGATCATACCCAGAACTCTCTTTATTCATTTATCAAAAGAACTTGTTGTAATACACACACTTCTCCGCTCCGTGTGACATACAACCTGCCTCTAAAGAAGATGTAGAGACAGCAGTTATCCCCCCTCCAACCGTGCAAACTGATTTTCAAATCAGTTAGCCGTTGGGTTACCCTTCATACAAGCAAATCACTTGTTTGCCTTGTACATGTACATCCATGGGACCAAATTGACCCTTATTACAAAATGAAATGGCTTAAGAGCCTTATGAGAAAACAAAAGAAAAGATGACCCTGCACTGCAGAGAATGTGCTCCTGCACCATACTCCCCCTGTAGGAAAAACTCAAGTCCCTTGAGTTGCTAACTGCTGACGTGTTGTCCCATGCTTTAGAATATCGGCTTCACTCATCCAGGTTGCCTCTGAATTAGGAAGATCCTGCCACTTGACCAAGTAGTCTTTGTATACACCCTTTCTTGTCTTCTTGACAATTTTGGAATCCAGAATGCATTCCAATTGTAAAGGCTTACTTGGGGGTAAATCTCTGATCCAGTCTTCATCTTCAATCATAGCATCTGAGCCATCTGCAACATGCAATGGAGGTATGAAAGGAAACAGGTCTACAACATTGAAAATGGGAGAGATACCAAGGTCAGATGGTAATTCTATCTCATATGCATTTGGACCAAATTTATGCACTACCTTACACGGTCCTATCTTCTTCATCAACAATTTGGTTGGTTGCCCCTTAGGTAACCTTTCCTTTCTGAGGTAGGCCATCACCAAATCTCCTACCTTGAACTGTACCTCCCTTCGCTTCAAATTTGCCCTATCCTTGTACTTGGAGACAGTTTTCTCCAACTGAAGCTTAACCTGATCATGTACTATTTTCATGGTAGCAGCAAAGTCTTCTCCTAGAGCACTCCTTTTATCCCATCCTTGGAGGTCTTTGAGTTCAAGTGGTCCCCTTGGTTGGAAACCATAAACTATTTCAAAGGGACTTTTCCCAGTACTTCGATTTCTTGAATCATTATAAGCATATTCAGCTTGACTGATCACTAAATCCCATGCCAATCCATGCTGTTTGGTAAGGCATCTCAAAAGGTTTCCCAAGGACCTATTAACAACCTCAATCTGACCATTAGTCTGGGGATGGTAGGCTGATGAAAAAGATAACTGTGTACCCAATTTTCTCCATAGGGTCCTCCAAAAATGACCAACAAATTTGGAGTCTCTATCAGTAACAATTGAAAGGGGTAAACCATGAATTCTGACCACTTCTCTGAAAAAGAGACCAGTAATATGAGATGCATCATTTGTGCATTTGCATGGCACAAAATGAGCCATCTTACTGAATCTATCCACAATGACAAAAACACTGTCTACACCCCTTGCTGTCCTAGGAAGACCAAGCACAAAGTCCATACTAATGCTTTCCCAAGGTCTGGTGGGAATGGGCAGTGGTTGGTACAAACCAGCATTAGAAGACATACCTTTGGCCTTTTGACATATGGTACAGCTTGCAACGTATCTCCTCACATTTGTCTGTACCTTGGGCCAATAGTAGAACCTGGTGACTTGTTCCAAAGTCTTGTCCAACCCAAAATGTCCTCCTAAGGCTCCATTGTGCTTCTCCCTGATGATATTGTCCCTCATTGAACATTTAGGAACACACAACAAACTGCCTTTAAATAGGAGCCCTTCTTGCAGCACAAAATCAGAATACTCACCATGAAAAGTATTAGCCAAACTTGCACACACTTCATAGGCAGCCTTGAAATCTGCATCATCCTTGTACAACTCCTTCAGACATTCTAGACCCATATGTTCCATTTATACTTCCTGTATGATAAGTATCCTTCTACTCAAAGCATCTGCCACTTTGTTAGCAACACCTTTCTTATGCTTAATAGTGAAGGTATAGGCCTGCAGTTGTTCCATCCACTTGACGTGCCTATGATTCAACTTTTCTTGACTATTTAGGAAGCTAAGAGCATGGTTGTCAGTAAAAACAATGAACTCTTTTGGCAGTAAATAATGTCTCCATTTTTTCAGAGCTTGCACCATTGCATATAGCTCTAGGTCATAGGTAGAATACCTCTGTTTGGCCTCATTCAGCTTCTCTGAAAAGAATGCTACTGGATGTCCTTCCTGACTGAGAACAACACCTATAGCCTGTTGGCTTGCATCACATTCCACAACAAAAACTTTGTCAAAATCAGGGAGTACCAACGTAGGTAACTCAGCCACTTTCTTTTTCAACAGTTCAAAACTATCATCTGCTTGTTTTGTCCATTGAAATTTACACTTCACTCCACCCTTGATGGTATTGAGAATAGGAGCACTTATGTGACTGAACCTTTTAATGAACTTCCTGTAAAAAGTTGCCAAACCATGGAAACTTCTTACATCTCCCACTGTCTTAGGAGTAGGCCAATTGAGAATAGCCTCAACCTTTGTAGGATCCATTTTCAAACAGCCATTGGAAATCACAAAGCCAAGATACACTAGTTCAGTTTTCATAAAATCACATTTATCCAAGTTGATCATCAACTTACTCTGATGCAATTTCTTTAACACCTGTCCAAGATGCTTCACATGCTCTTCTTTGGTCCTGCTGAAAATCAATATGTCATCAAGATAAACAATAACAAATTTTCCAATAAATTCTACAAGTACCTCATTCATCAACCGCATGAATGTGCTTGGAGCATTACTGAGTCCAAATGGCATGACAAGCCACTCATAGAGACCTTCATTTGTTTTGAAGGCAGTCTTCCATTCATCTCCCTGCCTTATTCTGATCTGGTGATAACCAGATTTCAAATCAATCTTGGAATAGTAACATGAACCACCAAGATAGACCAACAGATCCTCAATTCTTGGCATAGGAAATCTATACCTTATGGTGATCTTATTGATAGCCCTTGAATCTGTGCATAATCTCCATTTGCCATCTTTCTTAGGAGCAAGTACACTAGGGACTGCACATGGATTGAGACTTTTCCTAATCAAACCTTTCTCCAAAAGTTCTTGAATCTGTCTACCTACTTCTTCATTCTGCTGTGGTGTCAACTTGTAGGCAGCTTTATTGGGTAATGTGGCTCCAGGAATCAAGTCAATCTGATGACTTATGTCCCTCATAGGTGGTAAGGAGTTAGGAGTATCCTCTACCACAAGATCTTGGTACTTATCCAGCAATTGTTGCACTTCCAATGGGATCTCCTTCTGCTGTTTGCTTTGCTGATTGGATACAGGCTTCATCATCAGTGCATACCCTTGGGTATCCTCCTCCTTCATGAGTTGTAGGAACTCTTTGCCACTCACTAACATGACACTGTTGTCATTGTTCTTCTCTCCAACCTATTCTGGTAAGGGATCCATCTGAAATTTCTTACCATTCTTGGTGATCATATATGTATTCTTTTCACCATCATTCTGTGCCTTCACGTCATACTGCTAAGGTCGTCCAAGAAGAAGGTGACAAGCATCCATACGAATAATTTCACATAGCAACTTATCCCTATAATCACCTAGTTCAAACTCTACCCAAGTTTGTTCTTCCACCAAATAGTTCTGATTCTTATTCAACCAAGATATTTTGTGAGGATTAAGATGGGGTAATCTTTTCAATTTACACTTTTCTACCATTTCAGTAGACACTACATTTTCAGTAGAACCTGAATCAACAATGATTTTATAGAGCTTACCATATGCTATTCCTTGGGTTCTGAAGAGATTCTTCCTTTGTGGGGGCTCCTGCTTCAATGGCATCTTCACGAGGGTCCTCTTAATCATCATGTTCTCTCCTTCAAGTACTGGTGTAGCACTACCAATTGGTGAGTTTACACTCTGACAATCATCCTCTTGCAATAGTTGGTTCCTTCTCCCACCATTATGAGAGCTAGATGCCTTCTCAAGGCACTTACTTGTAGTGTGGCCTACTTGATTGCAGTTGTAGCATCTTCCAGTGAAGACTCCACGTCCTCTACCTGCACCACCACCTCTTCCTCTGCCATTAGGTCTTCTCCAACCTCCGAAACCACCACCTTTCTGTTCTGTATCAGAACGTGATTCTTGTTGACTTGAACTTTCACCTTTGTTTGGCTGTCCTCTGCCAAAATTACCTCTTCCTCTATTGTTCCTGCCACCTCTTCCTCTGTTATTTTGATCACCTCTCCTTTTCAGTTTATCCTTTGCCCTAGAGGCTAACTGAAAACATTCATCCACAGTCTTGGGAACCACCATACTGAACTCATCCTGTATATTGTACCTCAAACCATCCAGGTATCTGGCCACCATCTCTTTTTCTTCTTCTCTATGATTGGCTCTCATGCTCAATCTGTGGAATTCTTCAGTGTATGTAGCCACGTCCATATCTTTCTGCCTAAGATGATTAAACTTTCTGATGGTCTGTAGATCATAATCACATGGTAAGAATTTGGTTCTCAACATGGCCACCATTCTACTCCACTTGGTGATTGGACTCTTTCCAACCTTCTCTCTTTCACATTGAGTGTAGTTCCACCAAACCAATGCAGAACCTCTCAGTCTGGTCTTTGCAAACTTCACTTTCTTACTGTCACTATACTCTTTGAAGTCAAAGTAATTACTTATGGCTTCAATCTAGTCCACAAGAGTATCTCCATCCAGTTTCCCATTGAACGTGGGAACATCCATTTTCGGATCACCACTATCTCCATGACCCTTGAGTGCATTCAGGAATGCCTTTTGATCAGCAGACATACCTTCTCCTTGAGGATTCTCCCCAGTTTCTCCTTCTTCGTCCTCCTCTGACTCAGAAGTGCTTCCATCCTTCTCTTTGGATCTTTCTTCCTTCAGTCTCTCTTCGAGCATTTCTTCCACCATCTTCTGGATGGCTGCTTTACTCATTGTCTTGGGAGGCATTGTGCTAGCCTCTATTTCTATCTCCAATTCTTCATCTGACATACACAGCTGTGATTCAAAAACTTGGCTCTGATACCAATTTGATGCAGAGTGCCAGCAGAAGCGACTGAAATTTGTCTATATCTTCCCTATCGGCAAGAGGTCTTCCAGTGTTTCACCGAAGCCAAGGATGTCCTTGCTATCGGAAAGACATGATCTATTGGCCTTTATTCATTCTTTTTCCCCGATGACCAAGTTCCCACCGACACCATCAAGCACATCGGCCAGACATATGTTATCGCTGTGTTCCTTGATTCCCACACCGATCGTAATTCTCTTCCCGATAACCGCGGCTCCCAAATACTTAACCACCATGGTTAGTTGCCTTCGTCGCTGAGACTTCCTGAACTCCTTCCGATGAACTTCTATCAGCGGGACTCTAACGGTTGCAGTGACTTCCCTAACAAGATTCCTCACACCGATACTCTCTTCATCGGGTTGGCTTCCTCCGTCGTTGTGACTCCGATCCCCTCTTCCGATGACTCAAGTCTCACCGATATCTCCGTATTGGTTAATTACCTATCGGCAACACCTTATGTATATAGGGCGATCCACTAGAAGTCTCCCCGAAGTTTCCCTCACGCCGATGAAAAGTTTGACATTGGTTGCCTTCGGCAACGCCTAGACTATCGGACAACGAGAAATAGCTTAGGACGATGTACTCCGTCTTGTCGACGCCCACTTCCTTGTCGGTATGACTTTAATCATCGGCGATACTAATAGATCTTAGGCCGATATCTTCTGGCACTCTGATGACCCCTCAAACAATCTTCGTCGGCCGGACTTCCTCCTTCGGCGAAGCTCCTTTCAACTACACCGACACCTTATTTCTCACCGATGACTCCCTCCGCTCCGTTCGCCGTTTCCATCCGTGGGGTCCACATTCCTTAATCATACAAGGCGGTTAGTGTGTGTGTCTCTGACACTACACAACACAATGTACATTCGAAGAATGTATCTTCGGCCAAACAGTACTCGCTTATCACCGATGCCTATTTATCGGGTAGGGATTGTCTATCAGAGGGTCTTCTAAAAGCTATTCCGACACTCGATCTTACGCCGATGGATCCCCAACTGTTCTGTGACGCCGAACTAGGATTCCTTCGACAGAACAATGGAATTTGGCTGATTCATATATCAAACCCTCGATCACTTGTATCAATCTGATCCCACATCAAGGCTATCCAATTTCACCCTGATTTCCTGACTAGCCACATGAAGATGTCTAGTCAAACCTGACCGAGTTCTCTAGCTTCCTGGGCAAGAATTTAACAACACCAAACGTGAAAAGTCTTTCCCCCATCACACTGATACTACACAGGGCTTCAGTGGACAGAGGAAAGGGCCTCCATGTATGAATCAAAACCCTACTCCTAGGTTACAAACCAACCACTGTGGAACCGTTGGTTTTACACCGTCTACACTCTACAGGGACACTATGGATTGACAGATAGCATCCGGTTAGGGTTTCTATTTACAAAATTAGGATAAAGATATCAAATCACCAAGAACACCCAAGAGAAATCAACACAGATCATACCCAGAACTCTCTTTATTCATTTATCAAAAGAACTTGTTGTAATACACACACTTCTCCGCTCCGTGTGACATACAACCTGCCTCTAAAGAAGATGTAGAGACATCAGTTATCCCCCCTCCAACCGTGCAAACTAATTTTCAAATCAGTTAGCCATTGGGTTACCCTTCATACAAGCAAATCACTTGTTTGCCTTGTACATGTACATCCATGGGACCAAATTGACCCTTATTACAAAATGAAATGGCTTAAGAGCCTTATGAGAAAACAAAAGAAAAGATGACCCTGCACTGTAGAGAATGTGCTCCTGCACCACTTTCCTTTGGTTTAGTTTTAGGCTTGGGAAAGGCATGGGTAGCCAACCTTGAGCCTTGGACTTGCAACTTTTTTTCTAAGTACAAAACAAGAGGAAAGATTGAGTTTACCTATATGGCTGATGATATTTTTTTCTGAATTTTTTTATGAAATTAAAACCCATTACAGATGATAGTGTCTAGTTTTCAAATATGTAATTTTTTTTATTGGACTTGTTTTTCTATTTATTATTTAATTTATTAGCAAACTGGTCCAAAAACTTGAAATGACAAGTGTTTGTATTTTTTAATAACTTTTAATTTTTAAAGTTTTTTGAAAAAAAATTATATGTCATCAATCTACACATCATTCTTTACACAATGAAAAAAACAAAATCATTTTATGATTAGTTTTTCTCAAATTATGTTGGTCGTACATGAGGGTTTTGGAAAACAACAATTAGGGCCAATAAAAAATTAATAAAAAAAATATTTGGAAAAAAATTATAAAAAAATATCCTCATCGAACTTCATTGTACTACACATCTTTCCCCAAAAGAATATAGAAAAATACTTTTATTTAGGTCAAATTATGTTGGCCATACACGTGCATGGTATGGTAAAAAAAAAGTGACTTTTAAACAGTGGTTTTTAAAAATGCCTATTGAAAATCAATTTGTATCATCTAGGTATTAAAATAAATTACATATTTGGAAAATAGACTCCGAGTAATACATTTCATATTACTAACTTTTTCTAAGATTCAATCTTTAAGTGCCTCAAATGTTTAAGTCAAATGTGACAAATTCTTAAAATCAAGGAAAACACTTCCACTTTTTGGCCAAAAAGTGGACCCAACTTGTTGCACTGACCCCCTAAACTGGTAAGCACCAATTGCTTTCTATTGTTCTTCTAAGGTTATGGCAAGATTTCTTTGCTTGAGCCTCTTCTGCACAATCAATGGTGAGTATTCTCTCCTCGAAAATGCAAAAAATGTTTGCATTTCTTTCATTTTGTGAGCAAAATTATGGGTTTTGGCCACAGCTATAGTAAATTTTTTGATGCATCCTCTTCTGTTTAAAAACTGTCAAACCACCACATTATTTAGAGTATTTTCCATATGGCTCTGACTTGACCATCCATCAATTTATAAACTCTGTCAAGAAAGTAAGGTATAGGAGAAAATGGGCATCATCAGAAATAGGATGATAAAAATTTTAAATCTCCTATATTGTCATCATATGCCATTGCTACATGAAGATGCTTACAACTCCATTAAGAAATAACCTTGAAATTATTATGTGTTATGGGTACTCCTTCATCTTCTCTATGAATGATGGTAATCTTGGAATGACGGTAATCTTCCTTCTCTTGATAAGGCTTATTTTAGTTTCATAGGAATTATATGGATAGCTTGCTGGCAAACAACATTTATTCTACTTGTTGTGCACAACACCTTTTGAAGCTTTCATGACCTTCACTCCACAGACCAATATTCTTTAAAACACTTCTACATGGAGAAATGCATCACTTTCTCTGTAGGCTACTATCAAATATGAGGTATTCCTTTGTATTCATATATAGCATTATGCAATTGTATCGTCACTGTTTGTTCCTCCTTATGATGACAAAATGGCTACTTTGGTTTCTTGTGCTCCTTATAATGTTGCTCCATATTTTATGCACTGGTTCTTGTTATTAAATGTTGCTCATTGTTCCTCCAAGGTACCTTGCTTCATACTTTGTCACTGTCTCTCATGTATTAATGATCCCATGAGGATTCGATTGCTCCTTTTGATTGTCTTGTTGCTGCCTTAGTATTATGTGTTGGGCTCAACCCTTATGGGAGCCACATTTTCCACCACACATAACAACTTTGAGCAATATTTGTTGGTTGAAATGACCTCTGCTGATGTGACTATAACAAACTTTGATTGACATGACATCCTATAATTGTCATATAAATAACAAGTATAAACTATCCTCTACATGCCTAATGAATTGTGAAGGTGCCTTTTATATGTGTAGAAGGATCAATGGTGTTGCCACCTACTTGTTCATGTAGTGAAACCTGATAAGTACAGTAGCACTCTTGGTAAACCTATCTGATCAATAATGTGGCACATCATTGATCTTTCAATAGATATGGGCTCCTTTATTGATTCTTTAGGGGGGAAGCTCTCTTTGAACAGTGATATGCCTTTAATTGGAAAAACAACAATATCTTTGTTGATCTAAATGATATGATGGTACCTATACCTATACAATGAACAAACAAGTTAGAAAAATAAAGAAGTTGAATGCTCCTTTCTGATGATTTGATTCTCATTCAATGATCTGATTTGGCTCCTTTAGCATACATCTGATATTTGTTCAATTGATCTAATGCATCATAGGCAATGTACTATATTTTTGTTGATTTTACACATAGGAAGATTCATATCCAAAGCTCTAACAACCCTCTTATCATGATGCATGTTCACTCAAAGATCAGGAGTGAGGAGGAGCAACAACAATGAAGACCAACTGAAGACTTTAATTAGGCAATGATGGATATGTCTTTTCTTTTTTATCTTTAGTTGCATAGTATATTCCCTATGTTGTGTTGATTCAGTTACTCCCACGGCTTGTGTGGGACATTTGATTATTACTTTCTTTCCAATGAATATGAATGCAATACTTGTATCATTTTGTGTATACTTCATTTGCAAAATGAATGAAACATTGTAAAGTGAATGAAACATTGTAAAGTGAATGAAATCTTGCAAACTAAATGGAAGTAACATTTTATAGTTCATTTATGCTGCAATGCATTTGAATGACAAACTAAATTCTTTCCTTTTGTTGAAACTCATTGCACAATAACAACCAAACTCTTTCTTTTCAATGAAAATGATTAAGCAAAGTAGAATGAGTTAAAATCTTTTCACCTTAAAATGAACATAAACTATTCAGCTCTGCCAATTTGAACTGTGGGTGAAAATTGGCAACAATTATTTTATATCATGTGTGATTATACCACATTGAAGTGGATTATGTTGCTTTGACTATTATATGTGGAGAATGTATGCCTAATGGTTGACTTGAGTGTGCAGGTAATTATAGGTGTTAACTAAAGTGGGAAATCTGGAGAAGGTTGACATGGGACGCTAAGCCATCTCACCCTTATCCTAGTGTTGTGGAAAACCATGATGTGTGTTTGGAATCATTTGCGTGTGTTTCCTTAGCATTCTTGCATTTTATTTTAAAATGGTTTGAAAAGCGTGTTTTTCGTGTTTTTGGATTAAATTAATGATTTTAATTTGGAAATTGCTATTTCTAATTTAGCGAAAATGTTTGTTGCATCATTATATGCTTGTGGAACAAATTTGAGTGATTTCAGTTTAATTCTAAAATTTGATATTTTTTAATAAAAAGGTAGAAATTACATTAAATGAGAAATCTGAATGCCTAGTATGACATGTTTGTACTTTTCAGAATGAGATTGAGTTATATTCCAAACCTATTTGGAATAGTTGAGTTGTTTGACTAACTATTTCCTTGTTTCTTTGAGTGAATTAATTGAATTTTTTTTAGTGAAATGGAATGATTAATGTGTTATTTTATGTACCTATTTGATTTGCAAAAGAGACATTCAATTATTTAATTGTTGAATTAAATGAATTAAATAGTTTAATTGTGCAAATTCTATAATTTTGAATTGATTGATTAAATCACTTAAAGGATTATTTTATTATCAAAAAAGGAATAGTGTGTTTGGAGGAATAAAAGGAAAAAGACATGTATTTTACATTACTCTTTTTCTCTCCAAAATTTGCTCTTTCCTTTGTTTGAAACCCTCTTGCTTGAAAAATGGACATCTGATTGCTTGGAAGAGAGTTTTTCTTAGAATTTCTTGGAGTTTGGATTTGATTCAGGAGCATGGTGTTTACTTGTTGTGTGTGGATCGAAACTGACATTCAACCTCATTCTTTTCCTTGGATTTTGCTTGTATTGGAAGGTAAGTTTCTCTAATCTTCTCATTTAAATTGTTTTATTATGTTTCCTTCATGTCACACCATCTAGAATGGTTGAAGATGGATTTTCTTAGTTGTAGGAAACTTAGAAAATTTATTTCAGCTACTTATTTATTTATTTCATGTATTTTCCATTTTGGAAACATAGAAATACAGAAAAAACCCTGACAAGTTTTCTATGGAAATCCCCAACTTATTTTTATTGCATATATTGGTTGTTGGGCATGTTATCTATGATGGGTAGTTGTCAGATCATCCATAGCTATTGAAAAATAAAAGTTAGAAAATTGGTCAAACTTTGGTCAAGGTGCCAAAGAGAGCTCTAATGGAGTTTTTAGGGCCTTATGGTTATTTTGCACTTTTAGAAAACATGAAAACTAAATTATATGCATTTCCTTTATGATTTTCTTTATAGGATGAGTTGACTCCTTCATATTATGTGATTCTACATTTTGTGAGACTATGTTGTGTTTTGACACATTTTGGTGCATTGAAATTCGTGCCACTTATTTTTCTATTTTTGAAAACCTAAAAATTGTTTTGTACGCATTTCCTTGATGTTTTAGTTTGTGGGATTATTTGTCTCCTAATTAGAATGGTATTTTGCATCTTTTGAGAATATGTTGTGTTTTTTTTTAAATTGTGATTTTGTCACCTTAAAATCCGTGCCATGCCCAATTGTTCAAATTGGTGATATGAGTGTTTAGGAAGAGGTCTAGGGGTAGGAAAGGAGTGGATTCCATCATGCACCATGGCCCAAAGAGGTCATTGGAATTTAGCGAATAGAAGTTTTAATCAAGAATAACATTTAAACACATTGGGTAATAAAATTTAATAATGAGATCATCTACAACAAACTACATGTCCTGGTGAAGTGTCTAGCTTGCTTGGGTTTGGGTGTAAAAAGAAATCTTTGGTGTAGTGTCCAGTTACTATGAGGATGCTATGCCCTCATGTTCTATAGCGAGGTGAGTATTTGCCTCATTTGACACTCCTTGTCCTAACTACCTAGGTCTCTCTTCCTTCTTCCACTATTAGAGTTTGACTCGATGTGTGATGTTTACCATGTGATTGCATGTGCATTGTGATGTATGATTCATGCTTGTATGTGTCTATGATGGACTATGATTTATGCCTCATTTGGTGTGCATTGAAGGTGTGATTATTTCCCTTATGCTTGAATGTTGTGATGTCACTTTACTATGCTTTGGAAAGTGTGTCATATGTTACTTGAATGCATTTAGATGATAGTTGTACCATGTGTTATTTATATGCATTGTATTGGCAATTGTGCCATGTGTGTTGTGTGCATTGATTGGTGTGTATGCCATATGTTGCTTGGTGATGAAGGGGCATCACTCTCCATCAAATTTTGCATGCCATTCGGAATAAGAGTCCAGCATGGCAGTCTCCTATCACCACTTGAAAAAGAATTCCCTGTCGCCAAAAGAAACAACGTAGCTCCTAGCAATTGTGTGATAGGAACTTGGTTCGAAAGGAACCTTTTATCATCTGTCAACCATTTCACTACCTGACCGGATAGAGTAATTTGTTGGATGGTTGGTGGGGGAGATGAGGAAACTAGGATGATGATTGGAGGACAACTGGTAAAGCATCCAAGAATATGAAGGGACCGTTACAAAAAGAAACCAGAATAGGAAACAAAATGCCTCTATTCAAGGTAAAAAGACAGGAGGAAAAGAAAATGATAGCAGTAGAGAAGATTATGGGAAGGCCGATAAAAGGAGGCATTAAGGCCGAAGGAAAATAAGAGAAGAAGGGTTGAATAAGAAGCCATGTGGTAGAGAGGCTGAAAAAAGGAGAAAAGGCCGATTTAAAGGAAGGCCGATGGTGATACAAGAGGGAGGTCGATAAAAGTAGGCCAAGCTGAAAGAGGCCAAGAAAAAGAATAGGGTCGTTGAATTAAATAGAATGGTTGGATTCTAGGGCTGAATCATTTGAAGATAGGCCACAAAATAAATATGATAAGAGGCCGACAATGCTAGGAGTTCAATATGATTAAGAGAAAGCGACTGGAAGGGGTGAATGTAGAGAGCCTACGGAGGAGAGAGGAATAGAGGAAGGAGTCCAAAGAAGGAAGTGTAGTCAGGAAATAAAATCAATTACTATAGATAGAAAGAGGCCATTAGTTTCTGACCCATAAGATATGTAATTTCATGATTGATAGTAAACTAGAAGAGGGAGGAATCTGTTTTCAGAAAATTGTCTTTTGTGATTTCATTGTTAATAAAATCTACATATTAATAATTCCTATCATTTTGGTATTTGATTGTTAAGACTGTAAGGAAGACATCTTGAGCTCCTGTCATTGTTTTGAATCTCTCTATTGGATTGAATGCATTATGAAGATAATTAGCTATGTGATCAATGAGTGCTACCAACACATGGTGTTAGAGATTGTGTGTGTGTGGGAGTCCATACTATTAAGTGGTATCAGAGCCACAAAAGATCTGGATGGTAAAATTTTGCTATTTGTTTTGGTAGTTTGATGTTCATAAGAATATTTGAGTGTTCTGTGTGTTTGCAGATTAGGGGGTTGTTGAAGGAACCTCGAGCCCAAGAGATCTGGGCAGTGAGCACTAAGTGTGTTCTTGATTTTGAATGGGTATTGTTGCATGTATGTTGCAGTTTGGTAAGAGAGAGGTACCAAAAGATTGGGCAAAGTGGACAAGAAAGAAGCCCTAGGTGAGGTATCTAGATTGTGAGAATGAATAGAAAGATGTAGTGTTTGCATGGGTAGAGTGCCGAAGGAGAGGCAACCTATGCTGGAATTTGCAGTAACGTGTGTTGTGTGAATTGATCGCCGAAGGAGAGGTAGTTTGTACTTATAGTTTGAGCAGAGATTGTGGATTGCAACAATAAGAGGAATGAGTATTAGTGTAAGAAGACCCATTATAATCCCATTTTGGGATAGATATTGGGATGGAGTGGAAAGTAGAAAATTTTGAGAGGAATTGGAGAAGATTGCAAGTAGAATGGATATGTTGGAAAAGAGTTATTTTCCTGCTAATGTTGTGGTTGTAGGAAGTGGGAAAGAAGAGGAGAGGAAAATCCTCATTAAAGATAATAAGGAAAGGAGAAAAGAGAAAGTGCAACAAGGAGCACTTGAAGAAAAAGAGAAGATAGTGTTTATGGAAGAGGCACTTGAAGAGACATCTTGGTCTCTCGATTTATTTGCTACTGATTTATTTGAAAGTGTGGATGTAAGTATGAAGAAGGCCGAGAACAAACCTTTGGAGGAAAAAGGAGAAATGGCAATACAAGAGCCCGTAGATGAAGATGAAAATAAGAGCAAAAGAAGACATTTTGTAGCAGTGGTGCAATACAAGGTACCTAAAGATGGAGAGAAGGCTAATGAAGAAGAGAAGAAAGCTTGTAAAGAGAAAGAGGTGGCAACACATGGAGCCAAGAATTTAAGCAAATTGGGACAGAAGACCGATGAAGAGGTAAAAGTGAATTTTGGTGGTGATTTTGTTTATGCAAGTAAGAATAGGAATGTAAAGGAGAAGAGTAAATTAGTGGATCATGGTTATATAGTACCGTATTGGCAAAGGAGATCAGTTGTAAATGTATAGAGTAGAGAAGCGAGGCAAGGAGTGGTTCGTACTAACCTTTATGACAGTAAAATAGCATCGAGTATGGAAGATATGACAAAGATTCAAGAGGATAGGCCCAGTGCAGAATTAGGAAAGCATCAATTAAAGAAGATGGAAACCCAAGTGTGGGTAGTGAAGCATGGGACATCAATAGAAGAAGTTTACGATGAGTAGCAGACAAAGCAAGAGAAGAGGGGAGGTGTAGATATTGACAAGCCCAATGAACTAGAGAACATAATAGATCCCATAGAGGAAGAAAAGAAGGATAATGCCCCAGAGCATGCAATGAAGTTAGAAGAAAAGCAGCATGGTAAGTGCAAGATAAGAGGTAGAAAATCTAATTTGTATGAGGATGATGTTGAAGCTTTGAATGAGATTTATGAATATGAGAAGAAGATATGGCTGAATGAGGATGAAATGGAATTAAGAGAAAGATACAAAAGGAAGATGGACAACAAAAGAAGGCAGAGTGGAATGTCTAGTAATGAGTACCAAAGAGATATGAAGAGTGCGTTGGTTAAGAGGGATGGAAACAAAAGGGGAAAAGTAGAGAAATACATGAAGAGTGAAGGAGGAGTAGCAAAAAATATAGATGAGGAAGCTAGAGCAGCAGAGAATAAAGAGGAGAAGCTGAGGCAACAGAGGGTAAAGAAGGTAAAGCTAAAATTCATGATGGAAACAATGTAGAGATGGAAATTGAAGAAGGGGCAACAAACAAGGGTGTTATAGATGGTTTGTGGACACCATTCTATGAGTTTGAATCAGGAAGACAAAGGAACAATGATTGTAGAGGTATGCATGAAAATAGGAGAGCAATGGATGAAGGAAGAAAGGATTTAGTTAGTGCTAATGAATAAGGTGTAGTGGTGCAGATTGAGGTAAATAAAAATGTCTTTTTATAAGAATGCAGATATGTATTTATTTATAGTATTGATCAATGAGAGGTTTGAGCATAAATCTGTAAGAGTATTGTACCTTTACCTGTACAATGAACAAACAAGTTAGAAAAATAAAGAAGTTCAATACTCCTTTCTGATGATTTGATTCTCATTCAATGATCTAATTTGGCTCCTTTAGCATACATCTGATATTTTTTCAACTGATCCAATGCATCATAGGCAATGTAGAATATTTTTGTTGATTTAGCACATAGGAAGATTCATATCCAAAGCTCTAACAACCCTCTTATCATGATGCATGTTCACTCAAAGATCGGAAACAAGGAGGAGCAACAACAATGAAGACCAACTGAAGACTTTAATTAGGCAATGATGGACATGTCTTTTCTTATGTGCTTTTTTTTTAATCTTCAGTTGCATAGTATATTCCCTATGTTGTGTTGATTCAGCTACTCCCATGGCTTGTGTGGGACATTTGATTATCCCTTTCTTTCCAATGAATATGAATACAGTACTTGTATCATTCTGTGTATACTTCATTTGCAAAATGAATGAAACATTGTAAAGTGAATGAAATCTTGCAAACTGAATGGAAGTAACATTTTATAGTTCATTTATGCTACAATGCATTTGAATGACAAACTGAATTCTTTCCTTCTGTTGAAACTCATTGCACAATAACAACCAAACTCTTTCTTTTCAATGAAAATGATTAAGCAAAGTAGAATGAGTTAAAATCTTTTCACCTTAAAATGAACATAAACTGTTCAGCTCTGCCAATTTGAGCTATGGATGAAAATTGGCAACAATTATTTTATATCATGTGTGATTATACCACATTGAAGTGGATTATGTTGCTTTGACTATTATATGTGGAGCAGGTATGCCTGATGGTTGACTTGAGTGTGCAGGTAATTATAGGTGTTAACTAATGTGGGAAATCTGGAGAAGGTTGACATGGGACGCTAAGCCATCTCACCCTTATCCTAGGGTTGTGGAAACCCGTGATGTGTTTTTGGAATCATTTGCATGTGTTTCCTTAGCATTCTTGCATTTTATTTTAAAATGGTTTGAAAAGTGTGTTTTCTGTGTTTTTGGATTAAATTAATGATTTTAATTTGGAAATTGCTATTTCTAATTTAGCGAAAATGTTTGTTGCATCATTATATGCTTGTGGAACGAATTTAAGTGATTTCGGTTTAATTTTGAAATTTGATGTTTTTTCATAAAAGGTAGAAATTGCATTAAATGAGAAATCTGAATGCCTAGTGTGAATTGTTTGTACTTTTCAGAATGAGACTGAGTTATATGGAAAACCTGTTTGGAATAGTTGAGTTGTTTGACTAACTATTTCCCTATTGCTTTGAGTGAATTAATTAGATTTTTTTAGTGAAATGGAATGATTAATGTGTTATTTTATGTGCCTATTTGATTTGCAAAAGAGACATTCAATTATTTTATTGTTGAATTAAATGAATTAAATAGTTTAATTGTACAAATTCTATAATTTTGAATTGATTGATTAAATCACTTAAAGGATTATTTTATTATCAAAAAAGGAATAGTGTGTTTGGAGGAATAAAAGGAAAAAGACATGTATTTTACATTATTCTTTTTCTCTCCAAAATTTGCTCTTTCCTTTGTTTGAAACCCTCTTTCTTGAAAAATGGATATCTGATTGCTTGGAAGGGAGTTTTTCTTGGAATTTCTTGGAGTTTGGATTGGATTTAGGAGCATGGTGTTTACTTGTTGTGTGTGGATCGAAACTGACATTCAACCTCATTCTTTTCCTTAGATTTTGCTTGTATTGGAAGGTAAGTTTCTCCAATCTTCTCATTTAAATTGTTTTATTATGTTTCCTTCATGTCACACCATCTAGAATGGTTGAAGATGGATTTTCTTAGTTGTAGGAAACTTAGAAAATTTATTTTAGCTAGTTATTTATTTATTTCATGTATTTTCCATTTTGGAAACATAGAAATATAGACAAAACCCTAACAAGTTTTCTATGGAAATCCCCAACTTATTTTTATTGCATATATTGGTTGTTGGGCATGTTATCTATGATGGGTAGTTGTCAGATCATCCATAGCTATTGCAAAATAAAAGTTAGAAAATTGGTCAAACTTTGGTCAAGGTGCCAAAAAGAGCTCTAATGGAGTTTTTAGGGCCTTATGGTTATTCTACACTTTTAGAAAACATGAAAACTAAATTCTATGCATTTACTTTATGATTTTCTTTAAGGGATTAGTTGACTCCTTCATATTATGTGATTCTACATCTTGTGAGACTATGTCATGTTTTAGGACATTTTGGTGCATTGAAATTCGTGCCACTTATTTTTCTATTTTTGAAAACCTAAAAATTGCTTTGTACGCATTTCCTTGATGTTTTAGTTTGTGGGATTATTTGTCTCCTAATTAGAATGGTATTTTGCATCTTTTGAGAATATGTTGTGTTTTTTTAAATTTTGATTTTGTCACCTTAAAATTCGTGCCATGCCCAATTGGTCAAATTGGTGATATGGGTGTTTAGGAAGAGGTCTAGGGGTAGGAAAGGAGTGGATTCCATCGTGCACCATGGCCCAAAGAGGTCATTGGAATTTAGCGAATAGAATTTTTAATCAAGAATAACATTTAAACACATTGGGTAATAAAATTTAATAATGAGATCATCTACAGCAAACTGCATGTCCTGGTGAAGTGTCTAGCTTGCTTGGGTTTGGGTGTAAAAAGAAATCTTTGGTGTAGTGTCCAGTTGCTATGAGGATGTTATGCCCTCATGTTCTATAGCGAGGTGAGTATTTCCCTCGTTTGACACTCCTTGTCCTAACTACCTAGGTCTCTCTTCCTTCTTCCACTATCGGAGTTTGACTCGATGTGTGATGTTTACCATGTGATTGCATGTGCATTGTGATGTATGATTCATGCTTGTATGTGTCTATGATGGACTATGATTTATGCCTCATTTGGTGTGCATTAAAGGTGTGATTATTTCCCTTATGCTTGAATGTTGTGATGTCACATTACTATGCTTTGGAAAGTGTGTCATATGTTACTTGAATGCATTTAGATGGTAGTTGTACCATGTGTTATTTATATGCATTGTATTGGCAGTTGTGCCATGTGTGTTGTGTGCATTGATTGGTGTGTATGCCATGTGTTGCTTCTTGATGAAGGGGCATCACTCTCCATCAAATTTTGCATGCCATTTGGAATAAGAGTCTAGCTTGGCAGTCTCCTATCACCGAAAGAAACAATGCAGCTCCTATCAATTGTGTGATAGGAACTTGGTTTGAAAGGAACCTTTTATCATCTGTCGAATGTTTTCACTACCTAACTGAATAGAGTAATTTGTTGGATGGTTCGTGAGGGAGATGAGGAGACTGGGATGACGATTGGAGGACAACCGGTAAAGCATCAAAGAATATTGAGGGATTGTTACAAAAAAAACCAGAATAGGAAACAAAACACCTCTATTCGCAATAAAAAGGCATGAAGAAAATAAAATGATAATAGCATAGAAGATTATGGGAAGGCTGATAAAAGGAGGCATTGAGGCTGAAGGAAAATAAGTGAAAAAGGGTTGAATAAGAAGCCAGGCAGTAGAGAGGCTGAAAAAAAGAGAAAAGGCCAATTTAAAGGAAGGCCTATGGTGATATAGAAGGGAGGTCGATAAAAGCAGGACAAGCTGAAAGAGGCCAAGAAAAAGAATATGGTCATTGAATTAAAGAGAACAGTTAAATTCTAGGGCCCAATCATTTGAAGATAAGGCATAGAAGAAATATGGTAAGAGGCCGACAATGCTAGGAGTTCAATATGATTAAGAGAAAACGATTGGAAGTGGTGAATGCAGAGAGCCTACTGAGGAGAGAGAAATAGAGGAAGGAGTCCAAAGAAGGAAGTGTAGTCAGGAATTAAAATCAATTACTGTAGATAGGAAGAGGCCGTTAGTTTCCAACCCATAAGATATGTAATGTAATGTTTGATAGTAAACTAGAAGAGGGAGGAATCTGTTTTCAGAAGATTATCTTTTGTGATTTCATTGTCAATAAAATCTACACATTAATACTTCCTATCATTTTGGTATTTGATTGTTAAGACTGTAAGGAAGACATCTTGAGCTCCTATCATTGTTTTGAATCTCTCTATTGGATTGAATGCATTATGAAGCTAATTAGCTCTGTGATCAATGAGTGCTGCTAACACATGGGAGTCCATGCTATTAAGTGGTATCAGAGCCACAAAAGATCTGGGTGGTAAAAGTTTGCTATTTGTTTTGGTAGTTTGATGTTCATAAGAATCTTGGAGTGTTCTGTGTGTTTGTAGATTAGGGGTTGTTGAAGGAACCTAAAGCCCAAAAGATCTGGGCAGCGAGCACTAAGTGTGTTCTTAATTTTTAATGGGTATTGTTGCATGTATGTTGCAGTTTGGTAAGAGAGAGAGGTACCAAAAGACTGGGTAGAGTGGATAAGAAAGAAGCCCTAGGTGAGGTATCTAGATTGTGAGAATGAATAGAAAGATGTAGTGTTTGCATGGGTAGAGCGTTGAAGGAGAGGCAACCTATGCTGGAATTTGTAGTAACATGTGTTGTGTGAACTGATCGCCGAAGAAGAGGCAATTTGTACTTGCAGTTTGAGAAGAGATTGTGGATTGCAGTGGTAAGAGGAATGGGTATTAGTGTAAGAAGACCTGTCATAATCCTATTTTGGGATAGATATTGGGATGGAGTGGAAAGTAGAAAATTTTGAGAGGAATTGGAGAAGATTGCAAGTAGAATGGATATGTTGGAAAAGAGTTATTTTCTTGCTAATGTTGTGGTTTCAAGAAGTGGGCAAGAAGAGGAGAGGAAAATCCTCATTAAAGATAATAAGGAAAGGAGAAAAGAGAAAGTGCAGCAAGGAGCACTTGAAGAAAAAGAGAAGATAGTGTTTATGGAAGAGGCACTTGAAGAGATATCTTGGTCTCTCGATTTATTTTCTACTGATTTATTTGAAAGTGTGGATGAAGGTATGAAGAAGGCTGAGAACAAACCTTTGGAGGCAAAAGGAGAAATGGAAAGATGAGAGCCTGAAGATGAAGATGAAAATAAGAGCAAAAGAAGACAAGTTGCAACAATAGATAAGAGAAGACATTTTGTAGCAGTGGTGCAATACAAGGTACCTAAAGATGGAGAGAAGGCTAATGAAGAAAAGAAGAAAGCTTGTAAAGAGAAAGAGGTGGCAACACATGGAGCCAAGAATTTAAGCAAATTGGGACAGAAGACTGATGAAGAGGTAAAAGTGAATTTTGGTGGTGATTTTGTTTATGCAAGTGAGAATAGGAATGTAAAGGAGAAGAGTAAATTAGTGGATCATGGTTATATAGTATCATATTGGCAAAGGAGATCAGTTGTAAATGTACAGAGTAGAGAAGTGAGGCAAGGAGTGGTTCGTACTAACCTTTATGATAGTAAAATAGCATCGAGTATGGAAGATATGACAAAGATTCAAGAGGATAGGCCCAGTGTAGAAGCAACAAGGCATCAATCCAAGAAGATGGAAACCCAAGTGTGGGTAGTGAAGCATGGGACATCAATAGAAGAAGTTGACGAGGTGAAGCAGACAAAGCAAGAGAAGAGGGGAGGTGTAGATATTGACAAGCCCAATGAACTAGAGAACATAATAGATCCCATAGAGGATGAACAGAAGGATAATGCCCTAGAGCATGCAATGGAGTTAGTAGAAAAGAAGCATGCTAAGTACAAGATAAGAGGTAGAAAATCTGATTTGTATGAGGATGATGTTGAAGCTTTGAATGAGATTTATGAATATGAGAAGAAGATATGGCTGAATGAGGATGAAATGGAATTAAGAGAAAGATACAAAAGGAAGATGGACAACAAAAGAAGGTAGAGTGGAATGTCTAGTAATGAGTACAAGAGAGATATGAAGAGTGTGTTGGTTAAGAGGGATGGAAACAAAAGGGGAAAAGAAGAGAAAGACATGAAGAGTGAAGGAGGAGTAGCAAAAAATATAGATGAGGAAGCTAGAGCAGAAGAGAATAAAGAGGAGAAGTTGAGGTGGCAAAGGGTAAAGAAGGTAAAGCTAAAATTCATGATGGAAACAAGGTAAAGATGCAAATTGAAGAAGGGGTAGCAAACAAGGGTGTTATAGATGGTTTGTGGACACCATTCTATGAGTTTGAATCAGGAAGACAAAGGAACAATGATTGTAGAGGTATGCATGAAAATAAGACAGCAATGGATGAAGGAATGAAGGATTCAGTTAGTGCTAATGAAGAAGGTGCAGCGGTGCAGACCGAGGTAAATAAAAATCTCTTTTTATAAGAATGTGGATATGTATTTCTTTAGAGTATTAATCAATGAGAGGTTTTAGCATAAATCTGTAAGAGAACATGATATTGTGGTTTGTCATAAGAGAAAAGATATTAAAAATGATTTATGGTTGTTTAATTGGGACACAGAAAGGGAAGTATATGGAATGATGAATGCAGATTTGTTAAAGGTTGAGCATGCTTTTACTAGAATCGACAGATTGATAGAGAGTGTGGAGAAGACAAAGCTATATGGGAAATTGCAAAAGATCTCAAGCCAAATGGATGCATTAGAAAAGTATTATTTTCCTAACCCTATAATGATTGTAGGACATTCGAAGAAAGCCAAGGAAAGAGAACTTGAAGCAAAGCCAAGTCATGAAGAAGAAATTACTGACATAGATGATGATAATGAAGACTATGAACATTTTGTCAATGTTAAGGAAGAAGATTACCAAGAGATAGAAACTGATCAAAATATTAATTCACAAAGTTTAGAAAGTTCACACTTTGCTTGTTTTAAGGATTTGAGGAAAGATGCTATTCGAAGTGGTTTAGAGTCTGAGGATGGAGAAAATCTTGTTCATGTTTACATTTCTAAATTTGACAACTATAATGAAGAGGAGGAGAAATCTGTGTTTGCAAAGGAGAATATTACATTAGAGGTAATGTCCAGTTTGAAAAAGTATTTTGAATGAGAGAGTACAAACCTAGTGAAGGAGAAGAAAAATGTTGAAGGTTTAATTGAGATTGTAGTAAAAGAACTGGAGGATGTTGAAGAGGAAGAACTACTGTTAAAAGATAACATTGCGGAAGTAAAGACTTCTAAGGTAACTTTCTTTACACATTATGACGATGAAGTTTTATTTTCATTTAAAGTTGATATAGAGAATCGATGGAGGAAGTATGCACAAAAATAAAGAAGCTGACGAATGCAAATTGAGAAACATCGAAGGCAAAGTTGCAAGTGTGTGTATCAAGAATTGCAAAGGCTAAACAACTGGAAGATGAAAAAAAAGGAAGTGGAATTGAAGTTTCCATCATGGACTTCATGTGCAGGAGCCCATGATTTTTTAGTCTCCTGGGGAGTCTGATGCAGGGGCATCACTCTCTATCAAATTTTGCATGCCATTCAGAATAAGAGTCCAGCTTGGTAGTCTCCTATCACCAGTTGGAAAAGAATTCCTTGTCGACAAAAGAAACAACGCAGCTCCTATCAACTGTGTGACAAGAACTTGGTTTGAAAGGGGCCTTTTATCATCTGTCAACTATTTCACTACTTGACTGAACAGAGTAATTTTTTGGATGGTTCGTGAGGAAGATGAGGAGACTAGGATAGTGATTGGAGGATAGCTGGTAAAGCATCGAAGAATTTGGAGTGACCGTTACAAAAAAAACTAGAATAGGAAACAAAACACCTCTATTCGCAATAAAAAGATAGGAGGAAAAGAAAATGATAGCAATAGAGAAGATTATGGGAAGGCAGATAAAAGGAGGCATTAAGGCCAAAGGAAAAGAAGAGAAAAAGGGTTGAATAAGAAGCCAGGCGGCAGAGAGGCCGAAAATAGGAGAAAAGGCTAATTTAAAGGAAGACCAATGGTGATATCAGAGGAAGGTTGATAAAAGTAGGCCAAGCTGAAAGAGATTGAGAAAAAGAAGAGGGTCGTTGAATTGAAGAGAATGGTTGGATTCTAGGGCCGAATCATTTGAAGATAAGCCACAGAAGGAATGTGGTAAGAGGCCGACAATGCTAGGAGTCCAATATGATTAATAGAAAGCAACTGGAAGGGGTGAATGCAGAGAGCCTACCGAGAAGAGCGAAATAGAGGAAGGAGTCCAAAGAAGGAAGTGTAGTCAGGAATTAGAATCAATTACTATAGATAGGAAGAGGCCGTTATTTTCTAGCCCATAAGATATGTAATGTCAATTTTGATAGTAAACTAGAAGAGGGAGGAATCTATTTTCAAAACATTATCTTTTGTGATTTCATTGTTAATAAAATCTGCATATTAATACTTCCTGTCATTTTGGTATTTGATTGTTAAGATTGTAAGGAAGACATCTTGAGCTCTTGTCATTGTTCTAAATCTCTACTAGAATGAATGCATTATGAAGCTAATTAGCTCTGTGATCAGCGAGTGCTGCCAACAAATGGTGTCAAAGATTATGTGTGTGTGGGAGTCCATGCTATTACTTGTATACCCTAGATGTGTGAGATGCTCTTAGTGGGTTTTCCATGATCACCTTCTTTGTAGCTCGGGGGTTTCCTAGAGTTGTGTAGATAGCTATTGTGCTCAATGATCGCAATATGGTTGGGAGGCAAGCAATATTTTCCCATTGGTTCTTCATGATGATCTTCAGGTTTTGGATGATTTCCTTATCTTCTTGTAGGCTGATTATATTGTTTTTTGTGTTTTGTTACACCTTGGAGAGTGTGTTGGGTTTTGGGTGGTTTATGCACGTGTATATTATCATTATTGATTATTGTAACCTTTGTAATGTAGGTCTTTTGAGACCCTTGTAATAAGATGTAATTAATGCTTTGAGTTGATTTATGATGTTGGCTATGATTCATCTATGTTTAGGATGAATCCCTTCGAATATTGTAATTATTGGATATCCTCATTTATTTTTCCACTCCTCAATTTGTGAGGACATTGGCATGTTTTGATAGATTTTACATGTTAGAATCTAGCTATGTTAGCATGTTTAGACTTAGTTATTTGATATTGTATTTGATGTTTATGGATATGTTTGTGTTGGATCGTATTCATCCCACATAGGTGGTGAGGATCTTATCTTTTCTTTTGGCATGTGTCGACGTTGGTGACGAACATTTGTAGCCTTTTGTATCGCTTTTGTCCTTTTTGGCATGTGGACATTTTTGGTTCAACACCTTAATCTTTTTGGTTAAAATGAATCCTCTTTGGCATTAATTAATGTTTTTAGGCCCCATAGGTGTCTTGGTGTCATTTCCATGATGTGATATGCATTCTTGGATTATTCCCTCTTTGCTTTGGGAAGCGTGCCTTTACATGAGTTCAACTAGTGACCATTATGGTTGGTTGAGGAATCGTACCTCCTAGTTGGGTCATCCCATGGGTGAGCATTACCCTTATGTTTGGGATGTTGTGTGCCATCGTAAAATGGATTGAGGTGGATGATACCCTCATCCTACTCCATGTGTTCACGAGGGAGTGAGGTTGTGGACATGTATTCGATCCTCGTCATGGAGTGAGCTTCTCACTTGGTCATCATGGTGAGTTGTCACATGATGGGTGAAGTATTTCGCTTGTGATATCTTCCATTGTGCAATGGTGATGTGATTTTAGGTGTTTTTGTACTTGTTGCAACACCTTGTGTGTGCGTGAGTGCAATGCGACATGTAAACATCACACTTGCAAATGCAAAAAATTTGTTGGTTCGGTGTTTGTTTAGCTAATGCTTTGGGTGAAAACCTGGGGCATTATAGTTTTTATGAGACCAATATGATGGTATATCAGGTTATCAAATTTGGTGCTTCCTAATATAGGTTTATAGTTATTTTTAGAGTGTTGACTTTGATGGAGATAGGTACGTAGGTTGTCTTTTACTTTGAGGACATGGTTGGTACATGTGTGAGACAAGGAGTTTTAGTTCAATGATATTTGGCATGGTGATGATTATGGTGTCATACATATATATGTATCTTTGAACATTAACATGACATTGTCATGTATGTGGTTGATAGGATTAAGTTGTGATGCTAAATTGATTCATGATTATAGGTGGTGGTTGTTGAAATTAAGGAACACTAAGAGGCGGGGGTGAATCAGTGTTCTACAAAACTTATTATTAAGTTCCTTATTAATTTACCACATACATTCAAGAGAAAGAAGCATGAACTTGAGAACAACAATAACAAGATCATCACACATGAACACCAGGATTTTTACGTGGAAACCCAGTTAAGGGAAAAACCATGGTGGGGGTCAACCCACAAGATTTTATACTCTGTTAAAAGTATTATAAAATGGGAAGACACATGCCTTCGGGCACACTTCCCAGAGCTCACTTCTCAAAGGAGCCTCACTACCTACAAGATTAATTACAAGAGTTCACTGAAATATTTGAACTGAAGAATAGCATCTAACAATGCAAGATTATAGTTTCGGTTAGGCTCAATGTACTGACTTTACACACTTTATCTATTACTGCCCTGTTTACTATTCTGCCATGATCTAAGGCTTAGATCTCTTGCTTCGCACTTGATACTACCACACCTTGCATCTCTTACCTCATATTTTCACAACCATACCTTAAAATGCTCGCACCCATCAATCATATATATCCGTAACATGAAATTACATCAACTGCAGTCGGCCTCAAGAAAACTTAGAAACTTTTTCAAGATCACTGTTCTGTCGGCTGAATCCATTCACAAACATCAATATGGACCAAAACCTATGTATTCAAGTCACCACAAATGTTGGCAAATACCACTAGATCTCATAAATTGCTCAACCAACCACTTCTATTAATCCACACAAGGATCAAACACCAGGTCGGCCTGTTCTTCACCAGACTGGACTGTCTAGCCAAAACCTGATACTCAGATGCTTGTAACTTTTAATCCCTTCATCACTAGAGGCTAAATATTTGAATTTAGGTATCCCTAACATCCCTTAACATTCCCTCAGATCCACAACACAACATGATTACTTGTGGAGAAATGTGGACCAAAATGTTGAACCCTGTCATATGCTATGTTCTTGTCTATCTGGACTTAGACAAATTTGCAATCTGACTTCTGGTATAATCAAATGATACAATGCAGATCTATAAGATAGATTAAATTGCCATCAATGACAATACCTGGCATGTCTAGCATTGTCTCTTGCTAATAGTAGTGTGGTTTAGTTTTAGGAGATTATTTTTATCACTTGGATGCTTGTTTGGTTCCTTGACTATGGTTACTCATTTATCAAATTTTCTTAGCAAATCAAATCTAGAGTTGATCTTGTGTTTGAGTCATGAGAGGTCTATAGATTATCTTTTTTATTATCTCAATTTACAAGTTACTAATGTGATGATGAGTTTACATGTTTTATCATTTTTGGATCTATGAGATATGCATTTGTGTTGGTTGGCACCACCCATTGGTTCTAGGTGGATGAGTTAGATGTGGACTATCTATATCGATAAGTTATCTTAGTGTTGATGTAGATTCAATCATTTGGCCTTGTCTATGGTTATCTGTGCATTGGTATGTTACACTAGGATGAGAGGATGGATGGTTAGAGTGCCTAATAGTCAATTATTGGGACTGGTAGCATGGTTTTTTATCATGATGTCATGGATAGCTTGGTTACATATTTCAGTGAGAGATTTTGACAGTGATGATTTGGTGGTTTATCTTCTTGTCTTGGAGATCTTAGTTCTACTTTATTCTATGTATTTGCTGGTATTGTAATTGAGTTTGGGTGGACCTATTGAAATGCACAATACAACTAAGAGGGGGGGTGAATCAGTTGTAACCAAAACTTTAAAACCATCAACACATCAACTTCTTAATCATTGTTATTTTAATTTAACTATGAAAGCATGAAATCAGAACTTAAACACATTCACACATGAGACACCAAATTTTTACGTGGAAAACCCTATAAGGGAAAAACCAAGGTCAGTGTTAGCTCACAATATAAAAGATATATCAAAATTTGCAACAAGGTTCACTACTTGAGGTGCACTGCCTGTGGGTGGCTTACTGCCAAAATTGGTGAATTGAGACATTAGCATCTACTCCATGCTAGGATTCCTTTGCTCTACTTTTACTTCTTCACTTCAGACTTATCTTTGCATTTTCGCACATCCATACATTTTTCATGACTTCACTACAAGTATTTATACAATTCATCAACCTTGGAATGATCATCAAGGTTGACATTACAATTATCAACCTTTGGAACAATCTCCAAAGTCGGCATACATACATATTTAGCCAATATTCAAATTAGGTCTGGTCTTAAATGGATTGAGGGAGAAGAGAAATGAATGCGGACCACGCCAAGCTTTAGTTGGGACTCAAATGCAATTTTCCACTTAACCACATACTTTGTAAACTTCAAAGCACAACCTCAAGTAGTGAGAACAACTAGGTCGGCCAAGACTAGAGTTAACACTAAGACTTTTAGGAACATGCTTCATGCACGATCCAGATTATACTCTACAGACAAATCAAAAGGTAGGAACATGATCTAAAGACTCCCACAAGCATGTTACAATCACCAAGAACATCTGCACAACCTTTAAACACTTTATCCATAAGATTCTTCAAATCGAAGCACTTTGAACATTACTCTCAACCACTGTCATAAAGAAAAGATCGCTTGTGGAGAACCAAATCATGAACCATTTCAACTGAAGGCACATAACATCATCCTAGACTTAAATCCAGAACTACAAACCATAAAACTTAAATGTGAAGAATCATGGAGCAGAATACAGTCTCCCTGTCACCAATAAATACATAGAAAAACAATTTTTTACTTTGGTGAACAGAACTCGCTCAAATCTTCACACCGGAGGCCTAAACTTTAAACATAGCATCTACGACATCCCTTAACATTACTTCCAATCTGCAAGAAGAGATATTCAATCTACAGGATATGCGGAGCAAAACACTACACTACTCTGGTAGATAAAGTAATTCTGCACTTTGTACTAATTCATCAAATACTTGTTCAGACTTATTCAAATAACTTCCTTAGGTGTTAACAACAATGACAACACTTACTGCTCATACCTGCAACAATCTCCCCCTTTTTCATTGATGGCAACACATCATGTGAGAAACCATCAAGATATACAAACTTGCTTTGCTTCTTTGCTCCCCCTTACTTGATGCTTTCTCTGACTGCAACTTTCTTCTTTGTTTTTCACATGAACTTCTCTCCCACTTTGACATCAATGAAAAAGGTACCAGACCTTATCTTTTCTCTTTTCTACACAACTCCCCCTATCATCAATATTGCAACACTTAGAACTCTTTTTATCAGCAACATTTACCAGCTCTCCTTGAGAGGTAGCTTACAGAACATCAATCCAAATTAAAAGATGAAACTCTGGACACCACTAGACTGATGCATTTCTTATGTATCTTAGTTTAGATTAGGAGGGGTAATAACCCCTAACTTCTTCCTAAGATACTCAAAAGTATCCTTGGGCAGAGGCTTAGTAAAAATATCTGCAATCTAATCCTTTGTAGATACATACTGTTGGATTTAGGATAGACAACTAAGAGGGGGGGTGAATCAATTGTCCAAAACTTTCTTCCAATTAATCACTTAAATCCTTTTCTTGATTCAACAGCATAATAATAAATCAATCATGGAAACATAATGTAACAATTCAATAGCAGAAACACATTAACACACATGACACCAAGATTTTGACGTGGAAAACCCGGTTAAGGGAAAAACCACGGGGTGACTAACCCAAGATTGTATTCTTTGTTAAAAGAATAAAAGAACAAAATGGCACATGCCAATTAGGGCTCACTACCCGAGCACACTACTCACAAGAGGCCCACTGCCTACAGGAGACACACTATCTACAGAATAATAAGTATTACATACTTGAACTAAAGAATAGCATCTTCACCATGCTTAAGTCAGTTCCATTTAAGCTCATTACTTCTTCTCTGCCTTTTCACTCTACTCATCTCTACCACACTATCATCTCCACAAGATCCTTTTGAAATGACTTTACAACTCCTTATTTATACAAGATATCGACTTAGGAATAACCATCTAAGTCGGCATACATTACAGAGCAAATACATAAATGCAACATGACTAATTACAAAAAGACTTCATGTGGATCAACATACTCTCGGCCACATAGATCTGAGACTTCAATATTCCTTTAGGAACATGCCATTCTTCATAGAACATCTCCAAGATCATCTGCAGGATGTGTAACTCATCCGGTCGGCCAAACTTAGGAAGAACATCATCATCAGGAAGTAATTCTTCAATTATGAGCTCAATCTTCAATGTGGACCACTAACACAAATTGGACACAATCCAAAGACCTCCACAAGCTTGCCTGAATCACTAAGAACATCCACACTACTTCTACCTACTGAAATCATTCTCTCCTTCATCTAAAACCTCAAGAACATAGTCTGTCATCACTGTCATATTGGAATAGATGCTTGTGGACCTCCAGACCATGAACCAATTGAGTTGTCACTTCACATTGACTTCCTAAACACTCCACCAAATCCGCAGAACATGATATTGCATTTTCAGATCTCACCAGACCTATCTGTATCACTCTGTCACCTCTGAACATTTGCCAGAACTAGTTTTACTTAAGTGGCCATAACTTATTCAGATCTTCATGCAGACCTCTGAGATCTTTGCTAGATCATCTTAGGACACGTATATACAAACCCTTTGAAGTGCATCATCTGATCTTCATATTAGCTAGGATCTTTGCCTCACTGTCTTCATTGTTCTTCTCTCTTCCTGATTAGGACTAATTTTCTCAATATCCTCAGCACACAGCTCATCCAATCCTTATCATCAATACAACAGGAGTATGTTGACATCAATGACAACACCGGTTAGGCCCATACTTGCAACAATCTCCCCCTTTGTCATTGATGGCAACATATGATGTGAAAAATTATTTTACCCATTAAGACAAGAACTTATCCACACTATCACAACTCCCCCTATCAACAAAAACTATTAACATGTCTTCTCTTCCTTTCCTGCCCCCCCTTTGATCATTAACCACTTGTTTTTCACATGTCTTCTCTTCCCCTTTGACATCAATGGCAAAGGCCACATACTTGCATCAATTTAGAATCATACTAGCTGCTCCCCCTGAGTAGCAGCTTCCCATCATCAATCCAGACCAAAAGATATGACTGTGAGATCCACCGGACTGATGCACATCAGTGCACCTTAATTCAGAACCAAAGGGGTAATAACCCCTAACTTCTCCCTGAGATACTCAAAAGAGTCCTTACGTAGAGGTTTAGTAAAAATGGCTGCAATCTGATCCTTAGAAGGCACAAACTCCAATCTAACTTCATTCTTGTTCACTTGCTCTCTCAAAAAGTGAAACTTGATGGATATATGTTTAGTCTTTGAATGCAACACCGAATTCTTTGATATATTTATTACACTTGAATTATCATAGAAGATTGTGATAGGTTCTTCATACTCTACTCTAATATCTCTTAGCATTTGCTTCATCCACAATACTTAAGTGCAACTACCTGCTGCTGCAATATATTCTACTTCTGCACTGGATAGAGATATTGCCTCTTGTTTCTTGCTCAACCAAGAAACCAATCTCTTCCCCAAAAAGAATGCTCCACCACTGGTACTCTTCCAATCATCCACATCTCCTGCCCAATCCACATATGTATATGCACGAAGAGAGAAATCATGATCTCTAGGATACCACAAACCATACTCAACTGTCCCTTTTAGATATCTAAAAATCCTCTTGATTGCCATGACATGAGATTCTCTAGGATCAGTTTGGAATCTAGCAACAAGACCAACAACATTCATAATGTCAGGTCTAGTTTGAGTGAGATATAATAGTCTTCCAATCATTGACCTGTACTTTTTCTGATTAGCCTTAGGAGAGTCATCATTTTGCTCAATTTACATCCAGTTGCCATGGGAGTATTCATTGGTTTTGAGTCTTCCATCCCAAATTTCTTCAACAATTCTTTCACATATTTGGTCTGAGAAATGTAGATTCCTTTCTTTGTTTGAATGATTTGTAGACCCAAGAATAAATTCATTTCCCCAAACATGGACATCTCAAATTCACTTTTCATTTGATTTGCAAAGGTTTTGCTCATATTATCTCTTCCTCCAAAAATGATATCATCAACAAACACTTCAACAATCAAGATATTTTCATGATCAATTTTGAAATACAAATTACTGTCAGCAGTACCTTTGTTGAAACCAATCTTCAAAATATGCTTATCTAATCTTTCATACCAGGCTCTTGGGGCTTGCTTGAGTCCATATAGTGCTTTCTTCAACTTGCAGACCATATCACCATGATTAGACAATTGAAATCCATCTGGTTGCTCAATGTAAACTTCTTCTTCCAAGTCACCATTTAGGAAGGTAGACTTGACATCCATCTAATATACTTTGAAATCCTTGAAGGCAGCAAAAGCAAGAAATAATCTGACTGCTTCAATTCTTGCCACCAGAGCAAAAGTTTCTTCAAAATCAACTCCTTCTACTTGGGAGTAACCCTTGCAGACCAATCTAGCTTTGTTTCTAACTACTTCACCATCTTCATTCAGTTTATTCTGGAAGACCCATTTGGTTCCAATCACATTCTTGTTTTTAGGTCTGGGAACAAGATCCCAAGTGTGATCTTTCTCAATTTGCATCAGCTCTTCCTCCATTGCTTTAGTCCAGTTTTCATCATTGCAAGCTTCATTCACTGTCTTAGGTTCAATCTTTGAAATCAGACAATACTCTTCTGAATCTTGAGCAATCCTTCTTCTAGTTTGTACACCTTTTCTTTTATCACCTATGATCTGATCTTTAGAGTGATTTAGTCTTACATACCTGGGAACTTTGGGGATTCCTTGCACTTCTGATTCTTGAATAGGTTCATTCAAACTTAGCTCTTCCTAATTTACCGAATTAGTCTGAATCTGAATTTTAGAGGGAGCTTGGAATTCTTGAACAAAAATATCATTTTGATCATCTTCATCATATTCATAAAACCTTGAGGGTTTTTCAATACCTTCATCAACCTTCACATTTGTACTTTCTAAAATCTTCCTTAATCTCTTGTTATAACACCGGTATGCTTTACTTTGAGTAGAATAACCCAAGAATATTCCTTCATCACTTCTAGCATCAAATTTTCCTAGATATTCATCTCTTTTAATGTAACATTTTCTACCAAAGACTCTGAAATACTTCACAGTGGAAGTGATGCCAAACCAAAGTTCATAAGGAGTCTTACTGGTATTGCTTCTAATTTGTACTCGATTGAGAGTATAGACTGTAGTGCTTACAACTTCTCTCCAATAGATCTGAGGAACATTTGCTTCCATCATCATGGTTCTAGATGCTTCTTGGATGGTCCGGTTCTTTCTCTCCACTACTCCATTCTACTATGGAGTCCTAGGAGCATACAACTATCTTTTTATTCCATGTTTCTCACATAATTCTATGAACTCACCGAATGTGAATTCTCCACCTCTATCAAACCTCAGACATTTTAATTTTAATCCAGTTTTATTCTCCACCATAGCCTTGAATATTTTGAATTTCTCAAGAGCTTCTAATTTCTCTTTCATAAAAGTCACCCACATCATCTGGGAATGGTCATCAATTAATAACATGAAGTATCTATCACCTTGTACACTCTTGATTCTTGCTGGACCACATAGATCAGTATGAACTAAGTCCAATAATCTGGTAGAAGATTGTTCCTTGCTTTTGAATGAGACTCTGCTTTGTTTACCCAACTAACATTCTTTGCACAAACTATTGGTAGGTTTTACCAATCTTGGAAGATCTCTCACAGCCTGAGTGTTGCTTATCTTGATGATATTATCAAAATTCACATGGCACATTCTCATATGCCATAACCGGCTCTAATCAATTTGAACAAATAAACAACTTTTACCAGTACCAACCAAGTGGAAGATATTACCTTTTGTTTGAGTACCGGTTGCAATCTCTATTCCAAAACTTTCAAAGATCTTGCATTTTCCATTTTTGAATCTAAGATCATAGCCTTTGTCCACCAACTGTCCAACACTGAGAAGATTGTGCTTCAGACCTTCAACATACAGTACATTACCGGTTTTATTCTTTCCATCAAAAGAAATGGTTCCTCGACCTCTGTTCTACCAGCAGAATTATCACCAAACTTTACTACTCCTCCTTCATACTTTTCCAAATCTATGAACTTATTTTTGTCACCTGTCATATGGTTAGAGCATCCATTGTCAATGACCCAATCATCCTTTTCTTCAACTTGGGCAGCCAGAGCTCTTTCTACATTTTTATATTGACAAATTCAGAGGGCATTAGATCTTCTTCCTTGATGGCAATAAACACCTAGTCACTTTTGGATTTGTTTCCTGTCTCTGATTCATGATCTGCTACTCCTTCATTATCATCATCTTCATGAACATAGTAGCAATTCTTTTGAAACCTTGATCTGTTAGGATTTGGCCTTGAAAATCTTTTCGGGCACCTTGAGGAAAAATGACCAATCTTATTGCAGTTAAAACACTTAAAAGACAATTTCCCCTCATACTTACCGAATCCTCTTGGCAGTCTTTTTGCAATAAGGGCTTCAAGTTGAGCAGCTTCTACTTCATCTTCTTCCAGGTCTTTTCTTGCTTTCTCATACCATAATAGTTTCTTTGAAGAGTTCTCTCCTAGATCAAAGTTTTGTTTTCCTTTAACAGAGGCACTAGCTTTGAATGGAGATTTAGTCTTGGGGGGGCATCTCCAAACTTAGTCAATTCAAATGTAGCCAATTTACCAACCAATTGATCTCTTGTGATACCTGAAATAGATCTGATATCTTTAATAGCAGTAACCTTGTACTTGTAAGAATCAGGAAGGGATCTAAGAACTTTTCCAACAATCTCATCTTCATCCAAGACTCCACCAGCACATCTAATGCCACAAACAAGCTCATTTACTCTTGGCATAAATGTAGTGATATTTTCATCTTCTCTCATCTTCAAATTTTTAAATTTTCCTTTTAGACTCTGTAGCTTGGCACATTTAACATACTTGTCTCCATGTAGAAGTTCTAGTTTTTCCCAAATCTCAAAAGTAGTTTGTAGGTCAACAACATTCAGCTTTGAATTAGACAAGGCACTTAGAAGAGCTTCTTTAGTCTATAGATTGTTTTTAGCATCTCTGATTTCATCTATGGTTCTCAGACCATTCTATGGAGGAGTATACTTCTTTGAAGCCATGATCCAATACTGCATTGCCATACATTGTAAGTGACATTCCATGCAACTTTTCCAAAGAGTAAAATTGGTTCCATCAAACCTTAGACTATCCTTCTTGTAGGATGATACCTGGATCTCCTCAAGTGGTTAAGCTCTTTTAGAGGAACCTAGCTCTAATACCAATTGTTGGATTTAGGATAGACAACTGAGAGGGGGGTGAATCAGTTGTCCAAAACTTTCTTCCAATTAATCACTTAAATCGTTTTCTTGATTCAACAACATAAGAATAAATCAATCATGGAAACATAATGTAACAATTCAATAGCAGTAACACATTAACACACATGACACCAAGATTTTGACATGGAAAACCCAGTTAAGGGAAAAACCACGGGGTTACTAACCCAAGATTGTATTCTCTGTTAAAAGAATAAAAGAACAAAATGGCACATGCCAATTAGGGCTCACTGCTCGAGCACACTACTCACAAGAGGCCCACTGCCTACAGGAGACACACTGTCTATAGAATAATAAGTATTACATACTTGAATTCAAGAATAGCATCTTCACCATGCTTAAGTCAGTTCCATTTAAGCTCATTACTTCTGCTCTACCTTTTCGCTATGCTCCTCTCTACCACACTATCATCTCCACAAGATCCTTTTAAAATGACTTTACAACTCCTTATTTATACAAGACATCGACTTAGGAATAACCATCTAAGTTGGCATACATTACAAAGAAAATACATAAATGCAACATGAATAATTACAAAAAGACTTCATGTGGAGCAACACACTATCAGCCACACAGATTTGAGACTTTAATATTCCTTTAGGAACATGCCATTCTTCACAAAACATCTCCAAGATCATCTGCATGATGTGTAACTCATCCGGTCAGCTAGACTTAGGAAGAACATAATCATCCGGAAGTAATTCTTCAATTATGAGCTCAATCTTCAATGCGGACCACCAACACAAACTGGACACAATCCAAAGACCTCCACAAGCTTGCCTAAATCACCAAGAACATCCACACTACTTCTACCTACTGAAATCATTCTCTCCTTCATCTGAAACCTCAAGAACACAGTCTGTCATCACTGTCATATTGGAATAGATGCTTGTGGACCTCCAGACCACAAACCAATTGAGTTGTCACTTCACATTGACTTCCTAAACACTCCACCAAATCTGTAGAATAGGATATTGCATTTATGGATCTCACTGGGCTTATCTGTATCACTTTGTCACCTATGAACATCTGCCATAACCAGTTTTACTTAAGTGACCATAACTTATTCAGATCTTCATGTGGAACTCTGAGATCTTTGCTGGATCATCTTAGGACACATATATACAAACCCTTTGAAGCACATCCTCTAATCTTCATCTTAACTGGGATCTTTGCCTCACTGTCTTCACTGTTCTTCTCTGTTCCTGATTAGGACTAATTTTCTCAATATCCTCAGCACACAACTCATCCAATCCTTATAATCAATGCAACAGGAGTATGTTGACATCAATGACAACACCGGTTAGGCCTATACTTGCAACACATACTCCATCTTTACTTCATTCTATGTTACCTTTTCTCTCTAAAAGTGATACCTTATTGATATATGCTTTATCCTTGAGAGCATCACTGGATTCTTTGAAATGTTTATAGCACTTGTATTGTCACAAAAGATTGAAATTGGTTCTTCATGCACAACTCTTATGTCCTTCAATGTTTGCTTCATCCAAAGTACTTGAGTGCAACAACATGCTGCAAAAATATATTCTATTTCTGCAGTAGACAAAGAAACTAATTCTTACTTCTTTCTTAGCCATAAAACCAATCTATTACCCAAGAGGAAAGCACCTGCACTTGTACTTTTTCTGTCATCAGCATCTCCAGCTCAATCTGCATCTGTATAAGCACTAAGACTGAAGTCAGTATCTTTGGGATACCACAATCCATAGTTTGAAGTGCATTTTAAATACCTCATCATCCTCTTGACTGCCATCACATGTGACTCTTTAGGATCTTCTTGAAATCTTGCCACAAGATAGACTACATGCATTATGTTCGGTCTAGTATGGGTTAGATAAAGTAGTCCTCCAATCATAGACCTATACTTTTTCTCGTTAGTTTTAAGTGATTCATCATTATTTCTTAGATTGAAACAAGTTACCATAGGAGTACATACTATGATGCAATACTGGGAGGTTCACTCACTCAAACACAACACAAACAAATGACTTTTTCTCACAAATTTCCACTATACTTTAATGAGAGCAGCAAATGAGGTAATTTTGACATATCTTTCATAAAAATACTCAAACACATTAAATAAAACCTATTTTGGATACCCATTATCCACTTACATAACATATTCCAAAATGGGTAGGGGTTACTTTGGAAAGTATGCCTAAAACATGGACTGTTGTAGAGATGGAAATCCTAGTAGATTACAGACCTGCCCTAACCAAAAATGGCATAACTCATTCAATTCCTAATGAAAATTGACCAAACCAAAATAATATGAAACTAGACTCATATCTTCATCTTTTTCCATTGGTTTTAGACCATTACTTGATCTATACAATTCGTACTACTCCAAACTAGATGATTGTTACAGTGAAAAAACTGGAAATGTCAATCACTAAATTCATCATAACTCTCACATAACATAACACAATTTGATAAAACCACTTGAATTTGAAAGATAATTCAAATCCCCATCCAAAAAAATTAGTTTCATCTCATTTGGATGTCATACCAGGCCGTACTAGGGCAGAAATAGTGACTGTTACATGAAAAAGTGCAGAAAACAAGGTCTTTTCATTGATTTTTCACCAAAGACTTTACAACCACCACCTCATTCTACCACACAAAGTTCTCTTTATGCATTTTATAACCATTTTCTAATTTTTCTTTGAGATTCAATAACCAAAAACCTTTCTACTACCTAATGACTCTTCATATTCCCAACTTTTGACACTTTTGCAACTATGATAATATTTTGACAACTTTTTAACAACATTTGCAATATTTGCACCATGAACCCAAATAACCACAAAAACATTATGAATGGTCACAATGGACCTTATTACATGAAAAAACTATTAAACTTAAACCAAAAACCAAAATTTCCTCATGGAGGCTTGAACTTGACATGGTGCTCCTGCACCATACTCCTGGAGGAAAGAAAATTCAAGTCCCATTGAATGCTGGTCTGCTCCTTCTTCCTAGTCTTCCAATTCTTCTGCAATTTTTCCTTCATCTTTGCAACTATCCCTAGGTTCTTCTTCCTCTTCATTTTCTTATGCCATCTCTTATTCAGCATTCTCTCAGCTTCTAGGCTCCAAAATTCCATTTCTTGTGTATACACCTCAGTAATATTATCTATGTCTTCACTGGCAGCATATTCATCTGAAAAGGAAATCATTTCATTAAGTGTTTTGGCAACATCTTCTTCACCATCATCTTCATACATTGTAGGAACTTCTTCTTGTTCTTTATAACCTGCACATACATAATCCAATGAAATATTAGAAATAAAATATTGAGACCTTGAGGTCTCCTCCTTGCTTCCTTGCACCATGCACTCTACTTCAACCTTGTCCTCTAAGGGTTTCCTTTGATGAACAACATCTTCTAATTCTTCCATCATAGTTATTAATTGCTTAGGACTTTCATATACAAAGTAGTATTCCTCTTTTTCCAAACTTGTCATCCCCTTCCAAAGGATTTGATCAATCTCTTGTTGCTGCACTTCAAGGCTGCATTCAATTTGTCCTACTGCTGCAACTTCCTCTTCCATAACTATTCTTTGTTTTCTTCTTTGGACTATCTTATTAATGGGCTATACAACTTTCTTCTTCATTGTCATGTGTTAACTTAGTGTTCTCTTAAGCAATTGCTCCATCTCATCTTCCATCTTTCTTTTCATCTCTTCCATAGCTTGACCCAACCTTTGTACCTCTTGCTTAATACCTTCTAGTTCTGCCTTGTCAGCTTTTTCCCTCTTCACACTTGTCTCTTTTATCTTCTCTTGCTTCTTATTTTGTGAACCTCCAACCTGAAAATATATTTTCAACAAATACATCTTCCCTCAAGCAAGTTTCTCCTTGCTTCTCTTTGTCTTTGCCTCACCTAGGTCTCTTCTCTTTTCCTCTACCTAGTCTTTTGGCAACCAAGTTCTCTCTTCAACCTGCACAAACACAGAAACACAAAACCAAACTCTCTCTTGTCTAGAACTTCTAAGCTCTGATACCAATTTATGCAATTTTGAGAGGTTCACTCACTCAAACACAACACAAACAAATGACTTTTTCTCACAAATTTCAACTATTCTTTAATGAAAGCAGCAAATGAGGTGCTTTTGACATAACTTTTAGAAAAAAGACTCAAACCCATTAAATAAAACCTGTTTTGGATACCCATTATCCTCTTACATAACATATCCCAAAATGGGTAGGGGTTACTTTGGAAAGTATGCCTAAAAAATGGACTGTTGTAGAGATGGAAATCTTAATAGATCACAGATTTGCCCTCACCAAAAATGACATAACTCATTCAATTCTTAATGAAAATTGCCCAAACTAAAAGCATATGAAAATAGAATTATATATTCATATTTTCCCATTGGTTTTATACTTGTACTTGATCTATACAATCCGTACCACTCCAAACTAGATGACTATTACAGTGAAAAAACTGGAAGTGTCAATCACTAAATTCATCATAACTCTCACAAAACATAACACAATTTGATAAAACCACTTGAATTTGAAAGATAATTCAAATCTCCATCCAAAAAAATTAGTTTTATCTCATTTTCATGCTGTACCAAGCCTTACCAAGGTAGAAAGGGTGACTGTTACATGAAAAAATGTAGAAAACAAGGTCTTTTTATTGATTTTTCACCAAAGACTTTACAACCACCACCTCATTCTACCACACAAAGGTCTCTTTATGCCTTTTATAACCATTTTATAATTTTCCTTTGAGATTCAATAACCAAAAACCTTTCTATTGCCTAATGACTCTTCATATTCCCAACTTTTGACACTTTTGCAACTATGACAATATTTTGACAACTTTTTAACAACATTTGCAATATTTGCACCATGAACCCAAATGACCACAAAAACATTATGAATGGTCACAATGGACCTTATTACATGACAAAACTATAAAACTTAAACTAAAAACCAAAATTTCCTCATGGAGGCTTGAACTTGGCATGATGCTCTTGCACCATACTAGCTTAGAATCCTCCACTCCAATCTTCTTCAACAATTCTTTCACATACTTGGATCAAGAATTGAAAATTCCTTTTCCTGATTGAGTAATCTACTGTCCTAGAAATAAATTCATTTCACCAAACATAGACATCTCAAACTACTTTTACATTTCCTCTGCAAATCTCTTAAACCTTCATTGCCTCCAAAGATAATATCATCAACAAAGACTGGCTTTAGGAGCTTGCTTGAGTCCATACATGGATTTCTTCAATCTGCACACCATGTCATCTTGGTCTGATAACTGAAATCCTTTCAGTTGTTCAATGTAAACTTCTTCTTCTATCTCTCCATTCAAGAATGTAAACTTCACATCCATCTGGTACACCTTGAAATCTTTGTGTTCTACAAATGCCAAAAACATCCTTATTGCTTCAATCCTTGCCACCGCAGAAAAATTCTCCTCAAAATCTATACCTTCAACCTGAGAATATCCTTTGGCTAATAGTCTTGCTTTGTTTCTTATTACTTCTCCACTTTCATTCATCTTGTTTCTGAAAACCCATTTAGTTCCAATCACATTCTTATCAACTCTAGGAACCAATTCCCAAGTTTAATTCTTCTCTATCTGCATCATCTCTTCTTCCATAGCTTTTGTTGAATAGAAGGAATACTGAGGGGGGGGTGAATCAGTATTCCACAAAACCACTTCTTTACATTTTCATTAATCCAATTACCAAATTCAATAACATGAAAGCATAATAAACATAGGAACAACAACCATAAGACATAACACATAGACACACTTAACATCAAATTCCTTCAAGTACATATATCTGCAACATGATTTATCTTACAACTAGGTCGGCAACCCAAACATGAAACGTGTATATAAAAACTTCATACTCTGTCGGCTTGGATTCTTTATAAGAAGTTATGCGGACAAATGAAAACCTTCAAGGATCTTTTTATAGATATGGACCTATTTTAGATTCACTTAGAATAATGATTTAAGCAATATATCTCTACCGCACAAAAATCTATCTGAGTGTCGACCTTATCCCAAAATGCAATCGTAGACCTTATTGTATGTCATAACATAACTTGTAATGCGGACCATATGAGACCTCAAAATTCACATCAAGCATTTGTTGGGTATCATTAATGATATCTTCAAAACTGCAGATCATAATATTCTTGTGTGGAGATATGCGGACCTCAGAACTATTACCTCTATCTTAATTCAACAATGTCAAACTATCTGTCAAAACTTGGAGGCTTTTAGATAATCTTTCGGTGGAATTAAGATGCTACAAATCTGGAATTAGATAGTTAACATATGTGTTTACAACACCTCTAAACTGCAAATTAAAATACTCAATGGCAGAGAAATGCGGAATGGATTACTCAAGTGTTCTACACTATTCCCTGCTACACTCTACTTACCAAACTTAGTCAAATCATAGTGTATCTACTGGAGATTATTAGGACTTGAATAATAGAACATATCATCATCAAGGGATTGTGTACAACATACGAGAACCACATATCAGGATCTTCAAGTGCAGAGGAGTACCAACTAAAAAACTATCACTGTATCAATGTGCTGTGAATACTTAGTCAAATTGGCTAAGTTAACCTTACTAGACCAAAATACTATACAAATCTTTGTCTCAAGAGTTGTCTCCAAACATGTTAGGTTGTTTCCATCAATGACAACATCATATCAGTAGTGTCTCTTGACTATGTTGCCAACAATCTCCCCCTTTGGCATTGATGGCAAGACTTAGTGAAAAATGCTTGTGTTGCTCCCCCTTACTTTGTACACTCTATTTTTCTACTCCCCTTTAGGTGTTTTCCCATTTTTCATTGGTTTTCTTCTCCCCCTTTGACATCAATGGCAAATGTATTGTGTCAAAATCTCAAAATTGTCATATTCTTCCACATATGTATAGGTGCATTTTTTAACTTAATTAGTTAGTTGTAAGAGGTAGAATATCATTATAAATGGTCTTTAGCATAGCTGATTGTCCATCCCATCTATTCTTTGCACTATCCAAAATTTGAATGTGACCATTTATCAGAAAAACTATTTTTTCTACCTTCTTCACATCTGAGGGTGTATCAATTATTGCTTTTACTTTCAAAACTTCTTCTACAAGATTAGTCATTAAATCTATTTTAGGACTTATCAGCCCTATTAGCTGACATAACCTTTTTTTAACTTCTTCCCTCTTATTCATCAAAATGCTTAAGTTATTGTGGATATTTACAACTTGTATCTCTTTGCTACTTATTGATTCAACTGCCGGATCAAATGACTTAGAGATACTTAGCAATTGGAGTTCCAGATCCTTAATTTTTTCTTCTAATTCCTTAGTAACTTCCAGCCATGATAGGCAAAACTTGTATATATCATATGATTCCTTAATAGCCTTCTCTATACTTTTGATCTTATTGTCTAGCAGAATTTTATCATTATCCATCATGGTCTTTAATTCAGCTAACCTTTTCTCATTATATTCTTTTCTAACCTTTATTTCTATAGACTTTTCAAATGACTCAAAATATGTACTTACTGAGTTTATTAGTCCCTTGAGTTGATTTGTTGGTGGCAGTGATGTGTCTTTTTGGTGTGAAGGCACCAACTTCTCCAGGATACCAGATTCTTCATCGAGTTAACTATCTTGTATATGTGACTTCAACATTTCTTCCTATGCCTTTGCATGAAAAACTGTCCCAAGTTTCATTTTTTGCAATGGGGACATAGAGGCCATGATTATGGGATTTTGTAGCAACTCATTTGACTCCAACATTTGACTTTCCTATTGTTTCTCAAGAAATTCCCTCACTAGCTCAACAGGGTCCTTGGTAATGGTGTCAATAGCAATGTCTCTTGTCCTTTCATCAAACACTTCATCATCTGCAATCTTCTCCTTGTTTGCTTGATCATCAGTTTGTTGATCTAGAGGAGAACTAGTCCTTGTTTGGTCCTTGTGAGCTTTGTCTTGGTCACCAACAACAAGGGCTTGATTAGATTCTTTCTTTTCTGAGGCTACATCCTCAATTTGATCTTTAACTACTTCATTATGACCATCTGTAATAGGAACTTGATCAGTTGCAGGGGTTTGATCATCAGTCTTATCTATTCCTTGATCTAAGATGACATCTGGTAAATAAGTATCAACTCCAATATTTATTTCTTCCTTGTCATATATAGTTGGAAGATGGAACTCTCTAAGTGCTTCAAGAGTGATTTGTTTAGTTTCCTTTACTCATTTCTTAATATCTCCTGACATTAATGTGTTGGTTCTCTTTTTTCTCCTAAACCTTTTATTCAACACTTTAGATATCTTTGCTTTTTCCTTCGGAGTAATGTCTGGACACAGCTTAATCAATGCATATTCTCTAAGATTAGTGTCTTTTGCCATAGCTGCTTCTTTTTTAACTGACATGATGCTAGCAAGAGTGTTAAGAAGATCAATGATTATCTCAATGAGAGCTTTATTATATATCTCCAGATATCTAATTACTACAGTATCAATGATGCCTTTGTCTGCATTATTATACTCATCATACAGTTGAGCAATGGGCTTTAGATTTCCATCAACTGTTATAGCCTTTAAGACATCTTCTAGATTAAGTGTGGCCTCTTCTTTCTTAGGTTCTGCTTTCTTCACCTTTTTTCTCCCTTTGCCCATTCTAGAGTGCTGGTCTTGTTTAGCATCAGAGGCTTCAGTTGATTTTTCTTTCATCTTTTTAACCTTTTCATCTATTCTATTTCTTCATCATCACCTCCTATGCTCACATGCATCCTTTTGGCTTTTGTCTTGTTCTTTTTGTGGCCTTTACCAATGGGTGTTTCTGCATTGGTTGAGGATGGAATACTAGAGGATTTGGATGTCGTCTCTGAGGAGCTTGCACCCCTTGTTCTTCTTTTAGGTGCAGTAGGTGCCTCTAATTGCACCTTTTGAACTTTTAGAGCTTTATTAGCTTCCTTTTAATGCTCCTTCTTCTTCTCTTTCGCTGCCACTTCAGCCTCAGCTCTTGAGATTACACTGGAGATCTGTTCTTTGGTGAATCCCTTGATTTGGGCAAACTCTTCCATCATTTTCTTAGCCTTTTTCTAAATTTCTAGCTTTCTTAGTTCAACATGAACTTTTATAGATAACTCTTCATAGGTTCCAAACCTTTCCTCAGAGGTGTCCTTAGGTTTGCTCAGCATAAGTTCTACATAACCATCAAGCACATTTTCTGCTACTTCATATCCCATTGGGAGAATCCAGACTGTTCTAGGCTCAACAACCTCCATCATGCACTGATCCTTATTCACAATAAAGCATATGTCATTTTTATATTTTTCCACAATGGACTTAAGTATTCTTTCCATTGCTTGCATGATTCTCTTGAAATTATTAAAGTATCCCCATAGGGATGTGGTCTGTGCATCATAACTCCCTATCCCATTAAGGTGATTTCTAATCTGTATTGCAACTGGTTTATCACTAGTCCAAAACAATTTCTTCAATCCTAGTAGATCTTGCATGAAATAAAAGAATAGGCAAAGAATTAAAGTACCAAACTTGAATGGATATTTTTGCTCCTTTGTCTTCTTTAGATTTTCCATCAATTGTTGTTGGAGCAGCTCACACAGATCATAATCAACATCTTCTTTGATCATCTCATAGGCTTTGTAAATGGCAGTATCTGAGATGGAGTTCTCCCGGTTTGTGAAGTAGATTTTGTAGCTAATTACCATTGATGCAAACCTTACTACATGATATTCAATTTCATTAACTGTTAAAGCCCTTTTGTTAAATTTGACTTCGGTGGCCGCCATCATTGTCTTTCTTTACAGCTTTTAACACAGGTACTTTTCCTATAGAATTCAATCCAGTTATGACCCTTATAGCATATTTTGTAATCATAAATGGTCTCTCAAGACACATAAATTCATCATGTATCCTGCTCAAAATGTACCGAACCCATTCATCCTTTGTAAAGGTTGGAAAGTCTATATATTGAATGAATTCCTTTACTTCCAATGCTTTATATTCTTCTTTCAAATTGAAATTATTGCTAGTTAAGTGCTTCACATATAGATCGAAAAACCTACTATCACCAAATTCTTCTAGGGCAACATGAATGTAAGCCCTAACATCTTCCGCATGCATTACACCAAATGAAATTTTTGAAAATGCATCATTTGGATCCACATATGTTGATTTGAAAGGGTGTTTCTTCAATTTTAGTTGTGATCTCTCAGTGATATTAACTACTTGAGGTGTTGCCATTTTCGTAATGACTCAAACAAATTTGTAGTAGGGCTTCAAACTCTAAAATACATTTTTTTCCAAATTATGGTTTACTTGAGCTGCTTTGAATTAGTGGAAATCATTGCAGTTGCTTAGAATCTTGCTTCAAATTTTCTTGGACTCTTGATAGCTCAAATGTAAAGTGATTAATCTTTCGAATGCAACCCTTAAAGCCTTCAAATGGTAAAACCTAATTGTCATAAATGTTGTTTTCAAAAAGTTGTCAAACATTTCACTATTAAGCACAGTTGATCAAGATTGCTCTGTAATGTGCTATATTTAGTCTTTTTCTGTCAGTTTCTTCCTCAAAGGATTCATTAATTAGATCCTCAACTCATATCCTTGTGTTGGATTTTAGCACCAAATATCTAGCTAGGGGTTTATGAATTTCATTGCAGCTCCCCCTGAGCTAGAGCTCCTAATTCACTTCCCAAAGGAAGTATCTGCACTAGAAGCTGGTGCAGGTCCATCCTTGACCTCATTTGCATCTTTCTTAATCCAAACCTTGCTCATTTCTTTCTTGGTTTCTGCCAGATCAGCCTTGTCCTTACTGTTATTCTCTCTCTACTCTATTTTCTTCTCCTTTGCAGGATAGTTTCTTTTCACATTCTTGCTTCTGCAGAATCTTGCAACATGTCCAAGTCTATTGCAATTCTAGCAGACAATATTCCTCTATCCTTGATTCCTTCTATTGATTGGATTCATTCTTGATCTACATTGATTAGCCATGTACCCAAATCTATTGCATGCAAAGCACTTTCCATTGAAATATTGAGTATTCCTTGCATTGTTAAAACCATTCCTTACCAGACTTCTACATTCATTTGATCTATGACCAATTTTCTTGCAATTGAAATGTTGACCAGAAAATGATGGAGCATTTTAATTTATTATACTCCTACACTGAGTATCCTTATGACCAAGCTTATTGCAATTAAAACAATAGCCATTGAAAGATGGGTACCTTTGAGAATTTGGTTGCCTAACCAGAGGTCTTCTAGGTCTATTTCTCTGATTCCAGATCTAGTTGCATTTGACTTTATTCATCTCAATGTTAGATTGTCCTGATTTAGAACTTTCTCCTCTTTCAAATCCCAAACTACACTTATCATCTGGACTTTTCTGACTTGAAATCAACTCATCTAACTTTGCAGAGCTTATCCTAAACTTTTGTTTATAACTATTTGCTACTTCCAGGTCATATTTTAGAAGTAAAACATCTTTTGCCAATTGTGTATAGGAATAAAATCAAGATCGGATGATAATCAAAACAATGAAATAATCAACCACTTCAATCCTATAACATCAAGATAATGATCTAAGAAAACAACCAAATAATCAATGAATAATACCAAACATAATGAAATCTTTCACCTAGATTGTATTATTATCTTGGTCGAATGTGGATTGCTTCATAAATTGTGAAACCATGTCTGCAACAAGCGGATGTAGATTGTGTTTGTGCTCAAAAGGTAGAAGTGTGCTCAACAATGCGACAAATGCTCAATGCGCTATAGGAAGGTAAAATCTTAAATGATCGAAGAGATCAAAAGTCTTAATGATCAAAGAGGATTTGTTATGAGATGAGGGGGGTTTATATAGGTTTCAATGAAGATCGATCAACGATCCAGATAATTCAATAGAATCAATGGATGAGATAAATCTAGAATTCATGATGAATGTGCACCTGACATGTGTCACACAAAAAGATATTTTTGTTTGAGTTAACTAATTGATTTGACATAAAAAGACATGGAATAGACATGATAAAGATAGATTTCATAAAAATAGAAATGCTTTTTTCTAATTTATGAGTTGGTGATAAAAACAATATTGATTAAGTCAATTAACTCAACTTATGATTTACTTTTTGCATGATTTGAGTAAAATTAAATAATAAATTATTTAATTTTGTGTGCATGATGCACAAGGTTTATTATAGAAGATTTAGAAGATATTTGAACCAAATTAAATAAATAATTAACAAGCCTACAAACTTATAAACCTCATAACTTTCTCAAAACTTAACGAAATTTGATGTTTTTTTTTAAAATGATATAGAAAATCATAAGGAATCTATTGGTTATATTCAATCTTTTGTATCTCATCATAATTATCACAAATTTTTTAGATTTCACTTTGATTGTCTAGGGTTTCTAACTTATTGTTAGAGTTTTGACTTGGTTTTTGACATCTTGTTGATTTATTTGGAACTAATATCACTTGTTGTAGCATCTTATCACTTATCAACATCTTGAATCATCACTCAATCATTCAATCATCCTTCGATCTAGCTTTCTTGATGAAATATTATTTTTTGCAGGCTTGTTATTACAAAGTGCTTTTGGTGCATAGTTCCGCACCTTTGATATAACAGTCCAGCGCCTCTAGTAGCATAGTCCAACACTTCTAGAAACACAACAACTCACCTTTGGTATAATAGTCCTGCGCCTTTGTAGCACAGTCTAGCGCCTTTGCAGCACAGTCTAGTGCTTTTGGTCCAGTAAACTATTTATCAAACTGTCTTGCCCAATCTCAACAAAATCACACCCTTTTAGTCAAACATCTGCATCTGAGTCCAAAATTAATCAAATTGCATAAACATCATTGACACCTTTTTAGTGCCTTTGAACACAGTAGCTTGCCTTTGGTATAACAGTCCAACGCCTTTTATATAATAGTCTAGTGCCTCTGGCAGCATAGTCCAGTGCTTCTAAAATGTAGTAACTCACCTTTGGTATCACAATCATGCACCTTTGTAGCACAGTCCAGTGCCTTTGGTCTAGTAAACTATTCATTAAACTATCTCAGCAAAAATCTCAAAACATATTGTCCTAGTGCATCCATGGTAACCACTAGACTCCAGCAATCTATGAAGGCTAAGAAAATTGCCCCAAAGAAGCAAAAATCACCCCCACATACACCTCAACCAAGTCAATCCAACATGTCTCAAAAGGGTACTCCCTAAACACCAACGAAAGGACCAACCAACTTTCAAAACTGACCAACCAATGACAAATCAGCCAATCCACAAGAGAGTAATGTCCCTTTGGTAGATGTAACTCAATTTACTACTAACATGCCTCATGATTTTACTACACCAAGTTAACAATAGTTCAAGTCCCATCTCAAGAAGAGAAAAACTTTCAAGAAGGTCAATCCTCTCAAGAAGATAGACAAGACCTTGATGAAATCATGCAAGATCCTAGAGCCATAGCCGCATTTGACAAAATCCTTAGTGAAAATCAAGATCATTTCTTTCATTTGCTTGCGGAACAAGGAGCTAAGCTACCCAAAGGCTTTGATCTATCCAAACTTAAAGAGCAAAACAAATCCCATGATGCTATAACTATTGTCCAAACTATGTCAACCGTGACTACTCCCATACCCGAACAAAGCTCACAAGGGAGAATGACTAAACTTTTTGACGCTCCTTATGAAAATCTCCTATATCAAAATCAAAATCCAACAACAAAAAGACCTATTTCACCACTCATGACTCCTATGGAGATTTACAAACTCTGACTAGAGACTCTGCAACGTCAAGCAGAACTAACAAAACAAGTCTCTCTAGCTGAATCAAACACACAACAACCTCCTAGCATATCACAAATGCCCATCACAAGTGGAACATTGGCCACCCCATCACGAGATAGGTTTACAATCCAGGAAACACTTACATAGCCATGCAACAAGGGTCACAACAAACTCCACCACCAACATCATCAACCCTCCGTATCACTAATCCAAGCAATATCATCCAACCACAACATTCCCCAAACATCAACACAAATGTCATCACTCTCCCACAACATTCCCAAAACATCAACACAAACAACATCACTCCCCCACAACACTCCCAAAATGTCAACACAAACTATATCCCTCCACCACAATGATCATCCACACTAAATCTTACCTATTTCAATCAACCTTAACCATCTCAAAACCCATCTACCTATGTCCGTCCACCGCAAAGATCATCCACACTCAATCTCACCAACACCTATCTCAATAACCCTTAACATTCTCAAATCCAAACTTCCTATGGCTACACTCCACCATCACAATCGAATCAAAACACATTCAACTTTCCTCCACAAAATCCTTTCATCACCCCTCATCAATAGTATCAATGACAAGACTCTTTCATCATCCCACCTCAACAATCATAGAGCCAATATTCTTACCTAGCACCACCTCCATATATACAAAACTAAAACAACCAAACCCAACCTAATCCAAATCAATCATAAAACACATATGACCCAAACCAATCGTACGACCTATATGACATCAATTCCTATGGCTTCAACTACAATCTTCCCTATGGGCAACAAACATCCTTATTACAATAGGAGATTCGTCCAACACCCCCAACAACTATGGAGCTTAAACTTGCCGAGGTATAACGACAAGTAGCTAATCTTACATTTGGTCATACTAAGAAAACCTACTCCTTGGAAGAAGTTTGTCCTTAACCATTTGATCGGTCATTACAAATGATCCCTTTTCCTCCCAGCTTCACTATATCCAAATTTGATAAATACAAGGGAAGAGGGGACCCAAAAGATCACCTTAGAGAATTCTATCTTGCTTGTTTAGACGTTGCACATAATGACACATATCTCATGCACCTCTTTCCTCACAGCCTTGGAGGTCAATCTATAGAATGGTTCTTGCATCTACCTATGGGTATCAAATCATTTAATGACCTTGCAAAAAAATTTGCCTCCCATCTAAGTATCAAGAGAAATCAACGCTCCTAGTGGAAGATTCTATAGAGATAAATCTAGGCACAGAGCAAAATCCTAAGATCACTTTCCTTGCAACATCATTATTAGCACAAGAGAGCAAGAATATTACCAACTTCTTCTTACAGAGACCCATCAACTTTGTGTGGACCTATGCTGATATGCCAGGGCTAGACCCTTCATTAGTAGTTCACTATCTCATAATTGATCCAAAAGCTAAATCGGTCAAATAGAAGCTAAGATAGATGCACCCACAAATCACTCTCTTTCTCAAAGTAAAAATACATAAATTGTTAGATGCCAAATTCAACAAGCCGATTGATTATCTAGAGTGGGTCTCAAATATTGTACCTATGGCTAAACCAAATGGAGGCATCCGCATGTGTTCCAACTTCAGAGATCTCAACAAAGCATGTCCCAAAGATTACTTTTCACTGCTAAACATTGATCTCATAGTAGACTTGACTGCTCGTCATGAAATTCTTTCTCTAATGGATGGATTTTCTAGCTATAATAAGATAATGATAGCAGAAGAAGATCACCATAAACCACTTTTACTTGTCCTTGGGGTACCTATTGTTGGTGCATCATGCCATTTGGTCTTAAAAATGCAGGAGCAACCTACCAAAGAGCAATAACAATGATATTCCACAATCTCTTTCATCACATCATGAAATATTATGTTAATGATCTATACTAGCAAAATCTTCTAGGGCAGATCACATACAGGTTCTAAGCAAAATCTTTGACAGAATAGAAAAATGTCAAGTAAGACTCAATCCAAAGAAGTGTGTCTTTGGGATAACCTCAGGAAAACTATTGGGATACATCGTTTCTCATAGAGGCATTGAAGTAGATCCATCGAAAGTCAAGGCTATAGTGGAGATGCCTCCACCAAAGAATCAGAAAGCATTAAGGAGCCTTCAAGGAAGGTTACAATCCATTAGGTGATTTATCTCACATCTAGTGGATAAATGTCAAACATTTCAACACTTACTCTGAAAGGATATCTCATTTTGATGGGATGATAAGTGTCAAGCAACATTTGATCAGCTCAAAGAATATCTAGCTACACCTCCTGTCTTAGTACCACCATTCGTCGATAGGCCTTTGATCTTGTACATCTCAACTACAACTACAACCCTAGGGGCTCTTCTAGCATAGCATGATGACTCAAGAAAAGAGCATGCAATCTATTATATTAGTCAAACCTTGGTGGGTTATAAACTCAATTATTCACCTATGGAAAGAGCTTGTTTTAGCCTTAGTGTTCACTTCCAAAAAGTTGTAACATTACATGCTAAACCAACACACAAATCTAATATCCAATATTGATCCATTAAAATATCTACTAGCAAAAGTAGCTCTCACAGGCAGACTAGCTAAATGGGTCATGATCCTTAGTGAGTTTGACATTGAGACATCCTTTCAGAGTAAGTGTTGAAATGGTTGACATTTATCCGCTAGCTGTGAGATAACACCTATCTCAATAATCCTTAACATTCTCAAATCCAAACTTCCTATGGCTACACTCCACCATCACAATCGAATCAAAACACGTTCAACTTTCCTCCACAAAATCCTTTCATCACCCCTCCTCAATAGTATCAATGACAAAAATCTTTCATCATACCACCTCAACAATTACAGAGCCAACATTCTTACCTAGCACCACCTCCACATATGCAAAACTAAAACAACCAAACCCAACCTAATACAAATCAATCATAAAAAACATGTGACCCAAACCAAACGTATGACCTATATAACATCAATTCCTATGGCTTCAACTACAATCTTCCCTATGGGAAACAAACATCCTTAGTGCAACAGAAGATTCATCCAACACTCCCAATAACTAAGGAGCTTAAACTTGTCGAGGTACAAGAACAAGTAGCTGATCTTACATTTGGTCATACTAAGAAAACCTACTCCTTGGAAGAGGTTTTTCCTTATCCATTTGATCAGTCATTGCAAATGATCCCTTTTCCTCCCAACTTCACTATACCCAAATATGATAAATACAAGGGAAGAGGGGACTCAAAATATCACCTTAGAGTATTCTATCTTGCTTGTTTAGAGGTTGCACATAATGACACATATCTCATGCACCTCTTTCCTCACAGCCTTAGAGGTCAAGCTATAGAATGGTTCTCGCATCTACCTACGCATATCAAATCATTTAATGACCTTGCAAAAAAATTTGCCCCCCATTTCTCATATAACATAGAACATGAAATCTCTATGACCAACTTATGTAACAACAAATAGAAAAATGGGGAAACTCTCATCTCCTTCTTTCAAAGATGGAGACACATGGCTAGTAAATTCCCATTCAAAATACCTGAAAAGCAACTTGTTAGCATATTTGTGCAGAACCTTAACCAAGAATTGGGTTTCCATTTGCAAATACTAAGTACTACAACCTTTGATGAGATTACCTATAAAAGCATCAACATCGAAAAATCCCTCATTGCTAAAGGCACGGTCAAAATCTTCAAAGACAATAAAAACAATTCTCCCCAACAACAATCAAATGATAAGCCAAAATATTGGAACAAAACAAAAATGTGGTCAATAGTGGTGTGGTGGATTCCAAACATGTCGAAACACTATAAACACCCCTTAATCTTTCATCCAAACAAAACCAACCTATGCCTTAACAATAGCAACAACAACAACGACAACAAAACCAAAACCAACAATGCCAACAAGAGCGGCCTCCCCAAGATTACCCTCCAAGGTGTAAATTCACTCCCTTGGGAGAGCCTATAGCATCGATTCTAAAGAAACTTGTGCAAAATGGACTCGTCACACTACCAGACACTCCCCCATATGGCGAACCTGCTTAGAAACCTACATGGTACAAAGACAACAAGTATTGTGAATACCATAGGACCAAAGGACATAGAACCATATCATGCATGAAACTCAAGCACATGATCCAAAACCTTATTGATAGAGGTGATGTCACTTTTGATGCACCTCCTACTCAAAACATAAACAAAGATCTCAACATGTACAAGGAACCATTCCCTAACCATGGTCAAGGTCAAAATCCTGACAAAGGTAAAGGTGTTAACAAAGCCTCCACTTCTTAGGACTCCATTGTAGGTCACTTTGAAGAAATTCATGTGTCTACCCTCACTATCAAAGGTAACTCTATGGATTTCACAATCACAACTCATTGTGGTCATGTCACCCTTCGTGGACCTACATCGAGTCTCCCAACCCAATCTGATTACAACCTTGTCAAACATCTAGGGAAAACCCCTGCACAGATCTCTATTTTGGACCTTTTCCAGTCATCACCCGCACATAAAGTTGTGCTAGAAAAAGCCCTACAAGAGTCTTATGTTCCCAACAACATAGCAGTCACAAATTTCCAAGCTATAATAGGTAACATTGCCTCACCTTACAATGTGGTCTTTTTTGAAAAAGGACATTACATCCCACAATCCATGTCAGAATGATGCCCTTCACATTGAAGTTTTCATCCATAAACACAAGTTCAAATGCATACTTATAGATGGTGGTGCTGGTCTCAATATATGTTCTCTCAAGTTACTTAAACAATTGGGATACTCTGAGGATCATGTCAACATTGATCAAAGCATTACAATCAAGGGGTATGATGATGCTGAGAACCATTCAGAGGGTGTTATCCACTTGCCTATACAAGTAGGCCCCATCATGCTTGAAAATAGGTGCCAAGTTCTTGACATTGAGATAGCTTATTACATTATCTTAGAATGCCCATAAATTCATGCCATGAAAGCTATTCCCTCCATGTACCATCAGTCTCTCAAGTTCTTATTTAATGGTACGGAGATCACTATCCCAGGAGACCCTAATCCCTTTGAATTCTGTCATACCTTGCAAGGCAGTTATAAGAATAGAAACCAAGTGCCAAATAATGACAAAGCTTATGAATCCCCATTGTATGTTGACTCTAAAAATTAAAAAAAGCCACCAAAGTTGAACCTAATCCTAATCCTATTCCTAAAATCAAAGCTCACATCTGGGATATAGGCTTTGGTGAACATGATATCTCAAAATCTTGTTGTGTAGGGCAGATGCCCTTATCCCCTAAATCCTACGGCTAACCACCCATAGCTAAAGTGACTAAGAAAGCAGCTATCCCCCGCTAGCATCTCTAACCCAATTCTAGGAGAGAAAATTATTGGCAGAGGAAATTATTGAAGACGTCTCATCTTGGCTCTACAAAGATAAAGAACCAGTCAACATACCAGTTAAACAATATGGAAATGGCCTAAGAATTGTCAAAAACATGGGCTACAAAGGCAAAGGTGGCCTTGGGAGGGATAACCAAGGTGAAATAGAACACATTATTGGGGTAAGTGCAAGAAGATGGGGGGCCAAAAAGGGGTCTTAAGTGGCCACTTTTTTTCTAAAATCAAGAAATGCTAGCCTTGGATGAGAAATTGAGCATAGTTACACTCAAAATTTGGAGATGCAACCAAAACAATGTTCGTAGTGCTTTGAGTCTACTTTCTAAGATACTAATTTTTTTTTAAAATGGTATAGATTAAGGGGTTCAAAAGAGGGAGCCATAGAAATTGGTGTTGTTTCTGTCAAAAAAACATAACATAGCATGTTTTGTGGCTCCCTCAAAAGGTTAACTTTTTTTTGGTATTTTTAAAATCACTTTACTAAGAAATTAGCTAACAACATGTAGTTTATGCCTGATTTTTCTGATAATTTTTTGATGAATATTTGATTTTTTACTAATTTTCAAAGTGGACACATCCTAAAAACTAGAATTTTGGCTGTGCTACCCCTATAAATTTTGAAAACTAATAGAAAATCATTTTTTCTTTTTTTTAATATGTGTAGAATGGAGTCTAGTTTCTAAATATGTAATTTTTTTGAAATTTCAATGAATGGCTAATTTACAATGAAAAAAAGACCAAATAGTGATTTTTGCCCAAAACTGGACTCACAAACAAAAGCAATTAAAGATGAAAGGCTTAACATTGTCAAAATGTGAAAAAAATTACATCGTTAAATAGCTAAGAGAAAGCCTAACATTACCCAGGTGTTCAATTTGTTTGATCTTGAAACACGTGCAAATTTGAGGGTTAGCACGAACAAAATTATGTGAAATCTTGTAGAATTTGCAAGAACACATCTGTGGATGTTGAAAAGGCACTCCAAGCCTTTGGGTTGGAAATCCAATGAAAGTCCCAAGCCCAAGGCTTGGGGTTCCCAAAGCACAATATAACGCGAGCACCTTATAACGCGAGTGCATTATGTTGTGCTTTTTTTGCTTTTTTGCATGTTTACCGGTGTTTTCCCAGTTTGACACAATGTGAGCGTGTTATAACGCGCTCGCGTTATGTCTTCCTTTGAATGAGATATGTTCAAATTTCATAAGTATGTTTCATGGATGTTTATATCTATTGTTGTAGGTATGTATGCATGCTTGTATGTATGTACATGTATGCATGCTTGTATGTATGCATCTTTGTGTGTATGTATGTTTGTATGTATGCATGTATGTATGTATGTAAGTGTTTTGGGTTTAGTGTATATAAGGACCTAAGCCTGTATAGTTTTGAGGGTTGAGGGTTGAGGGTTGAGGGATTAGGGCTTAAGTAATAGGTAGAGGGTAGAGGGTAGAGGGTAGAGGGTTATAGTTGAGGGTTAATATTCAGGTTGTTGAGTGTATAAGATTAAGTGTGTAAGGCGTGGGGATTAGGGTTTAGGGTTTACAATATGGATTGAGGGTATATAAGGCATAGGGTGACTTGGGTTGAGAGCAAGTATGGTTTAGATTTATTTTAAGTATATTAGGGTTGAGGCACAATATTCGAGGTTTAGGATATAAGGGTGAGGTTATATGGTCTAAGGATGAGGGTTTGAGGGTGTACGCTTCAGGTTTAAGGTATAGGGTTGATGATTGAGGGATTAGGGCTTAAGGATATTATTGAGGGTAAGGGATTAGGGTTTAAGGTATAGTGTCTTAGGTTGAGGGTTTAGGAATAGGGATAGCATTTAGGGTTTAGGGATGAGGGATTAGGGTTGAGGATTGAGGGTTGAGGGATTAAGGTTTAAGGTATAACTTGCTAAGGGTTGAGTGTTTAAGGATAGAGTTTAGGGTTTAGGGTTGAGGGATTAGGGTTTAGATTTGAGAGATTAGGGTTTAGATTTGAGGGATTAGGGTTTAAGGAATAGTGTTGAGGGTTGAGGGTTTAGGTATAGGGTTTAGGGTTGAGGGATTACGGTTTAGGGTTGATGGATTAGGGTTTAAGGAATATTGTTGAGGGTTGAGGGTTTAGGGTTGAGGGATTAGGGTTTAATGTTGAGAGTTGAGGGTTGAGGCTTGAGGGTTTAGGGATAAGGTTGATGGCCAAGGGATTAGGGTTAAAGTAGAGTGTTGAGGGTAGAGGGATTAGGGATAGGGTTTAGGGTTGAAGGTTTAATGATTGAGGGTTGAGGCTTTAGGGATGAGGGTTAAGGGCTTAGGGTTTAAGATACAGTGTTGAGCATCGAGGGTTTATGGATAGGTTTTAGGGTTTAAGTTTTAAGGGTTAAGGGTTGAGGGATAGGGTTTAGGGTTTAGGGATAAGGGATTAGGGTTTAAGGTATAGTGTTGAGGGTTGAGGGTTTCAGAATAGGCATAGTGTTTAGGGTTTAGGGATGAGGGATTAGGGTTTAAGGTATAGTGTCAAGGGTTGAGGGTTTAGTGATAGGGTTTAGGGTTGAGGGTTGAGGGATTAGGTTTTCGGGTTGATGGATTAGGGTTTAAAGTATAGTGTTGAGTGTTGAGGGTTTAGGGATAGGGTTTAGAGTTGATGGATTAGGGTTTAGGGTTGATGGATTAGCATTTAATGTCAAGGTTACGATTAGAGTGTCGAGGGTAGAGGGATTAGGGACAGGGTTTAGGGTTGAAGGTTTAAGGATTGAGGGTTGAGGCTTTAGGGATGAGGGTTTAAGGCTTAAGATATAGTGTCGAGTGTTGAGGGTGTAGGGATAGGGTTTAAGTTTTAAGGGTTAAGGGTTGAGGGATAGGGATTAGGGTTTAGGGTTGATGAATTAGGGTTTAATGTTTAGAGTTGAGGATTGAGGGTTGAGGGTTGAGGGTTTAGGGATAGGGTTGATGGTCAAGGGATTAGGCTTAAAGTAGAGTGTCGATGTTAGAGGGATTGCGGATAGGGTTTAGGGTTTAAGGTTTAAGGATTTAGGGTTGAGGCTTTAGGGATGAGGGTTTAAGATATAGTGTCGAGTGTTGAGGGTGTAGGGATAGGTTTTAGGGTTCAAGTTTAAGGGTTAAGGGTTAAGGGACAGTATCGAGCCCATCGAGGGTTTAGGAATAGGGATAGTGTTTAGGGTTTAGGGATGAGGGATTAGGGTTGAGGGTTGACATATTAGGGCTTACGGATAGGGTTTAGGGTTGAGGGATTAGGGTTTAAGGTATAGTGTTGAGGGCTTAGAGATAGGGTTTAGGGTTGAGGGATTAGAGTTAAGGGTTGATGGATTAGGGTTTGACGTTGAGGTTTGAGGGTTGAGGTTTGAGGGTTTAGGGATAGGGTTGAGGGTTGAGGGCTTAGAGTTAAGGGTTTAGGGATTAGGGTTTGATGTTGAGGGTTGAGGGTTGAGGTTCGAGGGTCGAGGGTTTAAGGATAGGGTTGAGGGTTGAGAGATTAGGGTTAAAGTAGAGTATCGAGGGTATAAGGATTAGGGATAGGGTTGGAGGGTTTAGGGATAAGGGATTAGGGTTTAAGGTATAGTATCGAGCCCATTGAGGGTTTAGGAATAGGGATAGTGTTTAGGGTTTGGGGATGAGGGATTAGGGTTAAAGGTTGATGGATTAGGGTTGAGGGTTGACGGATTAGGGCTTAGGGATGGGGTTTAGGGTTTAGGGTTGAGGGATTAGGGTTTAAGGTATAGTGTTGAGGGTTTAGGGAAAGGGTTTAGGGTTGAGGGATTAGAGTTAAGGGTTGAGGGATTAGGGTTTGACGTTGAGGGTTGAGGGTTGAGGTTTTAGCATTGCGGGTTTAGGGATAGGGTTGAGGGATTATAGTTAAGGGTTGAGGGATTAGGGTTTGACGTTGAGGGTTGAGTGTTGAGGTTTGAGGGTTGAGGGTTTAGGGATAGGGTTGAGGGTCGAGGGATTAGGGTTAAAGTAGAGTGTCGAGGGTATAAGGATTATTGATAAGGTTAGAGGGTTTAGGGATAAGGGATTAGGGTTTAAGGTATAGTATCAAGCCCATTGAGGGTTTAGGAATAGGGATAGTGTTTAGGGTTTAGGGATGAGGGATTAGAGTCGAGGGTTGAGAGATTAGGGTTTAAGGTATAGTATCGAGCCCATTGAGGGTCGAGGGATTAGGGTTAAAGTAGAGTGTTGAGGGTATAAGGATTAGGGATAGGGTTGGAGGGTTTAGGGATAAGGGATTAGGGTTTAAGGTATAGTATTGAGCCTATTGAGGGTTTAGGAATAGGCATAGTGTTTAGGGTTTGGGGATGAGGGATTAGGGTTGAGGGTTGATGGATCAGGGTTGAGGGTTGACGGATTAGGGCTTAGGGATGGGGTTTAGGGTTTAGGGTTGAGAGATTAGGGTTTAAGGTATAGTGTTGAGGGTTTAGGGATAGGGTTTAGGGTTGAGGGATTAGAGTTAAGGGTTGAGGGATTAGGATTTGACATTGAGGGTTGAGGGTTGACGTTTTAGGGTTGAGGGTTTAGGGATAGTGTTGAGGGTCGAGGGATTAGAGTTAAGGGTTGAGGGATTAGGGTTTGACGTTGAGGGTTGACTGTTGAGGTTTAAGGGTTGAGGGTTTAGGGATAGGGTTGAGGGTCGAGGGATTAGGGTTAAAGTAGAGTGTCAAGGGTATAAGGATTAGGGATAGGGTTGGAGGGTTTAGGGATGAGGGATTAGGGTTTAAGGTATAGTATCGAGCCTGTTGAGGGTTTAGGAATAGGGACAGTGTTTAGGGTTGAGGGCTGATGGATTAGGGTTGAGGGTTGACAGATTAGGGCTTAGGGATGGGGTTTAGGGTTTAGGGTTGAGGGATTAGGATTTAAGGTATAGTGTTGAGGATTTAGGGATAGGGTTTAGGGTTGAGGGATTAGAGTTAAGGGTTGAGGGATTAGGGTTTGATGTTGAGGGTTAAGGGTTGAGATTTTAGGGTTGAGGGTTTAGGGATAGGGTTAAGGGTCGAGGGATTAGAGTTAAGGGTTGAGGGATTAGGGTTTGACATTGAGGGTTGAGTGTTGAGGTTCGAGGGTTGAAGGTTTAGGGATAGGGTTGAGGGTCGAGGGATTAGGGTTAAAGTAGAGTTTTAAGGGTATAAGGATTAGGGATAGGGTTGGAGGGTTTAGGGATAAGGGATTAGGGTTTAAGGTATAGGATCGAGCTCATTGAGGGTTTAGGAATAGGGATAGTGTTTAGGGTTTAGGGATGAGGGATTAGAGTTGAGGGTTGAGGGATTAGGGTTGAGGGTTGAGGGATTAGGGTTTAGGGTTTAGGGTTGAGGGATTAGGGATTAAGGTATAGTGTTGAGGGTTTAGGGTTGAGGGATTAGGATTTGATGTTGAGGGTTGAGGTTTTAGGGTTTAAGGTTTAGGGATAGGGTTGAGGGTTGAGGGATTAGAGTTAAGGGTTGAGGGATTAGGGTTTGACATTGAGGGTTGAGGGTTTAGGGATAGGGTTTAGGGTCGAGGGATTAGGGTTAAAGTAGAGGGTCAAGGGTATAAGGATTAGGGATAGGGTTGGAGGGTTTAGGGATAAGGGATTAGGGTTTAAGGTATAGTATCAAGCCCGTTGAGGGTTTAGGAATAGGGATATCTGGCTTTAGAGTTTAGGATTAAGTGAGACCTAGATGGCTAAAGATGGATGGAGAGGTAGACAAGGAGTGACTGAGAGACATAGAGAGGGGAGAGGTAGAGAGGTGAGGGGGAGAGATAAGTGAGATATAGAACATGAGCTAATGGAACTAGAGGTGAGATATTGTAAAGGTGCTATCAAAGGTGAGATAGGCATAAATATTTATGGATCAATCTATAGCAGGACAAAACACGAGCACATTATAACGCGAGCACGTTATAATGCACTCGCATTTTGTCCTGCCATAGAAACAGTAAAAAAGTGTTGACCCCTGTGATCCAAGCCCACATGCTCTATTTTCATGCTGATTATGCACGTGTTCTGACAAAAAAGAAGTGCTTTCATGATGTTCAGAAGTTCACATGCACATTTTACACATTCTACCACCTTTGCATGATCTTTCCACCACCTTTTCTACTTTGCCAACTTGAGAAGGAGGAAATAACATAGTTTTCACACCAAATTTGATATATATCTATTCAAGTTTCAATTTTTGTAGTGTTGCAATATTAATTGTGATTCAAGTTTAGGAATTTAACATTATAGATTGGTTAATAGTATTACTGTTACTTATTATATTTGAGTGTTATTCAATTTAACATTGAAAAGGAAGTAAGTGGTGAAAAACTCAAATTGTTGAGGAGTTTGATGCAAGAAGAAATAAACACTACATAATTGGGTACTCTCTCCATTCGAATCTCCATTTTTTAGGTATGTCAAGTCTTTACATGCATGTTCTTTACATTTTTCTTAATTCTATTTGAATTACTTTTTCATGCTTTATCATACATGTTTAAAATAGACACATTCCCAATCAAGAAAGTAGCCTACAATCTCACATGATGCCATTTATATTTTCTACACTTGGGCTCTTTAATAATTATGTGTAATAAATAGACCTTAACATACCATGATGTCAAACTATAAAAGAATAAATCCTTGCAACATAATAAAATACAATCCCACTATTATCTTGGGCTAGGACATTCCTTATGCACCTATTCATGATGATTTGTACATGCACATGACACAAAAATATTTCAAAATTTCGTAATTGTCCTTTGTTAGCACATGATGGTGGTTACCTTGATCGACTATATACCATTCAATACCCTAAATTATAGAGATTAGTCTAATGATTTTTATGACAATCCTAGGTATGTGATGCAGAGGTAGGGTTCAACTCAATCCAAAGGGATCATACCAATAGTTTCTTCAAATTTCATAAGCTTTCCTCTCAACCAATCTCCCTATACAAAGGCACAAAGAGGGTCTTCAATACTTCAAAACCTAACAAGGCTACTAGATGTCTTCTTACCCCTTAGGAACTTAGACACAACCATTCTAAACCCTTACTCAAGTCTACACTCTTCAATTGTTGTCTATTCCTTCACAAGCCACCCAAATCCTAGTATCCCTAGTACCAACAAAACACCTTCTCAATTCCAAATCCTAGTAGCCCTAGTAACAACAAACATGTCAAATTGGGTCTACCTCAACCTTTTCAAGCATGAAGTCCCATGTACTCTTCACTTGTAGCCTCCATAGGTGACTCTCCTTTGACCTTATCCTCATCTAGGACTGAAGTGAACTTTGTACCATAATGCTTTATATGGCTGCAATAACATTGTGCAATAATGCTTTGTATGCTTTGTACCTATTTTGGTTGAGTGACATTTACTCTTTTACATGATGATTATATGTACAATTACTATGAAAGGTTGAATGACATATATTTTAGTTATTTGTATGTATTCATTTCTTAGGAATTAATATTGGTCTCTTTATCATGCTACAGACAAATTCTCTGTCATGCCAAGGAAACGATCAAGAATTAAACCAACACAGGAAGAGATAGAAGATAAGAATGCAAAGAAAGCAACAGCTATGAGGGAACTTTGTGAGAAGAGGAAATTGGACATAATAAATGAAGACATGCCAATTGAAGAGGAACCACAACCATCACAAAGAGATATGGTATTGGCGGCACAAAGAGAATGAATGCAAAAACTTTGTGCTATGAGAGATTTGAATACCATAGTTGGAGACACGTCCTCTACCGCAAGTCAACATGTAGGGACACCATCTACCACATCTCAAGTTGAAAGTACATCATCACTCACATGTGATGAAGTAGGTACACCATCATTCCAAGCTCAACCTCAAGGTATGTCATCTATTCCATCTTTAATCGACGGTATGCCATCTAGCCCATCTTATTTAAATATTGATGAAATTCCTAATATTGAGATGAATTTACATAACTTAATTTTAGGCATGGAAAGGGGGAGCATGATGGTGCAGGAGCATGTATCAAAAGAGCCATAGCATGAGAAGAGTTAAAGTATAAAGACAATGCAAAGTTAATAGATGCAAAATTGATCGTCGAGTGGTGTAATGCTTCCATGGGTCTAGGTAATGAAGGTAAGTCTCCAGTTCGTAGATTTTTTTGATTGATAGATGATACAAACATTGCACCATATGAGGACTGTTTTACACTGATAGGATCAAGTGAGATGCACTCTTTTAGAAGCTCAATTGCAGGTTCATGGAGTATCCATACGCGAAAGATGTCATGCTTTTGTTCTTCCTATACAATTCAAGCCTGGGATGAGTGCGAGTCAAAGGAGTGGGTTGATGAATGACAGTTAAGTTATCTTAGCCCACTTGGCACGTATCGACCCCCGACAGCACTGGAACTAACACAGATGGAATCATCATTTGACTTTGACCACATATCAGATCTAGTTCAACTAGGTAATATATCTATTTACATAGTTTTTGAAATTCCTAATGTCATCTTACTTTGTAGTGTTTTTGTAATGTTGACTAATTTCATCTAAATTGCTACACATATCAATGTAGGGCATGTATATGCAATTATTACAGATGAAGATAATGAAGAGGGAACAGATTATTACTTATGTCATTGTGTTGAGGCCAAAAGAAATTGGAGGCCCTAGTTACAGATGGAGAAAACATCGAATACCCTACAGGCTCAGTGGTTATTACTAGAACATGGCTTAGAAGGTACCCACATAAGAGTGTTAATGTTTGACTATTTCAAGACTTTGACATGCATCAGAAGATTCTTCATTACTCGAACCTTGTCATGGCATCCAATGTTCATTTGATACATTATCGGGGTAGACCTTTGAACAAGACCTTGTGGAAGGTGCGTGAGTCTAACCATGAAGCAATATTTGACACAATAAAGAGTAGAGTAGACCCAGATGGTTCATTGGATTAATTTGTAAGTATTCACATTGATTTTGTAAAGTCATGTTACATTGAGTTGTAAGTATGCACATTAATATGTAACGTTTGTCTTATTTTATTTGCTACTGCATTTTTACACATATACACATTTTTACATCATCATGTTATGCTTCGTGGGGTTAGACCTTGTTAGACTTAGGGCATACAACTGAGAGAGGGGGTGAATTAGTTGTACAAAAATTTCTCCAATTTCACACTTAAATCTTCTTAGTGATTAGCAGAATATCAATTATAAACCATAATGCAATTAAATCAAAAGCAGAAACTCATCAACACATACGACACCAAGATTTTGATGTGGAAAACCTGGTTAAGGGAAAAACCATGGGGTGATTAACCCAAGATTGTATTCTCTGTTAGAAAAATAGAAAGAACAAAATGACACATGCCAATTAGGGCTCACTGCCCGAGCACACTGCTCACAAGAGGCCCACTGCCTACAAGAGACACACTATCTACAAAGTAACAAGTATCACAATCTTGAACTGGAGAATAGCATCTTTACCATGCTTGAATCAGTTCCATTTAAGCCCAAAACTTCTGCTCTGCCTTTCGCTCTCTTCCTCGCTACCACACTCTCATCCACACAAGACACACTTTGGAATGACTTCACAATCCCTTATTTATAACAGGCATCGACTTAGGAATAATCATCTAAGTCAGCAAACGCCTACAAGAACATCTGCAAGACATGTAATACATCCGGTCCGCTAGTCTCATGAAGAGCACTCTCATCTAGAAGTTATTCTTCAAATATGAACTCTAACTTCAATGCGGACCACCAACATGAACTGGACATGATCTAAAGATCACCACAACCTTTCTTGAATCACCAAGAACATCCACACTTCATCTGGTTACTGGAATTCTTCTCTCCTTCATCTGGAACTTCAAGAACACAGTCTGTCATCACTGTCACAAAGGAATAGGTGCTTCCAGACCTTCAAACTATGAACCAATCAAGTTGACACTTCACAAGGATGTCCTCAACACTCTCTCAAATCCACAGAATGGGATAATGCATTTTTGGATTTCACCGGACCTATCTGTGTCACTCTGTCACTTCTGAACACCTGCTGGAACCGGTTCTACTTGAGTGGCTATAACTTCTTCAGATCTTCATGCGGACCTATGAGAACTTGACTAGATCATCTCAAGACTCATATCTACAAACCCTTTGAACCGTAACCTCTGATCTGCATCTTAGCTGGGATCTCCACTTCACTGTCTCCATTGCTCCTCTCTGCTCATCCAATCCTTCTCATCAATGCAACATGAGTATGTTGACATCAATGACAACACCGGTTAGACCCATACTTGCAACAGACCTAAGTGATGGATGAAGTTGGTCCTGAGAATAATGTATAAAATCTAGGTAATGTATAAAATATAGGTGTCTCTAGGTGTCTTAGGTATATACGATATGTCAACTAGGTAGATAGAGACTAGAAAAAAGGTATTTAATCTAATCTAGGTGTCTTAGGTAGATACTATATATTAAAGACATGTCTAGAGACTAGAGTAAGGTATAATCTAGAATGATCTACGTGTCTTCTAGGTAGGTGTCTTCTATAATTTAATCTAGGTGTCTTAGGTAGGTACAATATGTCAACTAGGTCTCCTATAATAGGTGTCTTAGGTAGAACTATAATCTAGGTGTCTAGTTGACTTAGGTCTAGAATACAATAAGGTATAAAGACTAGGTGTCTTAGGTCTACTATGTCTATAAAATCTAGATGTACATACTATACAATAGGTGTCTTAGGTGTCCTACGTCTACTAGACTACATGTGTCTTAGGTCTTAGGTGAGGCCACAAGAGCTTCCACCTTCACGTGTTTGGCCTTGTCAGTATAGAATATTTATATTTCTTGAAGCTAAGGGAAGCTCTTTTTCTTAATAGGAAAACTTTATCGACTTCAGTTGCACTAATGGTGCAGGGGCACCCAAGTTGTCATGCCTCCAAGAGGGGTCAAAAAATCAAATTTTGTTTTGATTGAGTCAATTGTATGTAATAAGGTCTTCTAAGACCATTTCATTTGTTTTTAAGTCACTTTGAGTCATTTGGGGTCAGTTTGAGTCTTTGAGTCCTGTTGCAAAAAAGTGTCAATGTTGTCAAGTTGCACAAAGCAACTTTTGCATTTTTGGTGTCTTCTCCTGATGCAACCAAACTGATAGTTCCAATGTGTCTGGATGGGTATGTTTAGGCTAGGTATGGTTCTTTTTTTCACCCAAACATGTCGAAACAGTCCTAGCTACATTGTATCGAACATATCCATGAAGAGTCCAAAGTGCAAAAAGGTTGCAATCTTTGACGAGATGTTACTCGTAAACCGTGTCACTTATAAACATTATGTCTAAGGAATCACAATCATGTAGAGTCCCTCTACAATAACCTCTCTCAATTTTTTATATCTATGAGGCGTTTGCCCATGGTGAAAAGTTTTCTACTACCCCAAAAATCATCAGAAGGAGGTAGTGTAAAGATACAAAGGAGTGTAACTTTCATCCTGCTCCTGATGCAACCAAACTAACTATTTGAATGCATCTGAATGGGTACATTTATGCTAGGCATGGTCTTATTTTTCACCTAAACATGTTGAAATAGTCCAAGCTACATTATACCGATGATATCCCTGAAGAGTCCAAAGTGCAAAAAAGGCAACAATCTTTGACGAGATGTTACTCAAACACTGTGTCACTTAGAAACATTTTGTCTAAGGTAATGCAATCATGTAGGGTTCCTCTATAATAATCTCTCTCAATTTTTTATATCTCTAAGGTGTTTTCCCAAGGTGAAAGGTTTTCTGTTGCCCCAAAAATCGTCAGGAGGTAGTGTAAAGTTGCAAAGGGGCGTAACTTTTGTCCTGCTCCTGATGTGACCAAACTGACTATTCCAACGTGTCTAGATGGGTACATTTATGCTAGCCATGGTCCTGTTTTTCACCCAAACATGCCGAAACAGTCTGAGCTACATTGTACTGACGATATCCCTGAAGAGTCCAAAGTGCAAAAAGGCAGCAATCTTTGACAAGATGTTACTCAAAAATTGTGTCACTTAGAAACATTCCATCTAAGGCAATGCGATCATGTAGAGTGCCTCTACAATAACCTCTCTCAATTTTTTATATCTCTAAGGCATTTGCCCGCAGTGAAAGGTTTTCTGCTGCCCCAAAAATCGTCAGAAGGATGTAGTGTAAAGTTGCAAAGGGGTGTAACTTTCATCTTGCTATTAATGCAACCAAACTGACTATTCTAATGTGTCTGGATGGGTACATTTAGGCTAGGCATGGTCCTATTTTTCACTCAAACATGTCGAAACAGTCTGAGCTACATTGTACTGATGATATCCCTGAAGAGTCCAAAGTGCAAAAAGGTAGCAATCTTTGACGAGATGTTACTCAAAAATTATGTCACTTAGAAACATTCTGTCTGAAGAAATGCAATCTTGTAGAGTCCCTCTACAATAACCTATCTCAGTTTTTTATATCTCTGAGGCGTTTGCCCGTGGTGAAAGGTTTTTTGCTACCCTAAAAATTGTCAGGAGGCAGTGTAAAGTTGCAAAGGGGTGTAACTTTCGTCATGCTCCTGATGCGACCAAACTGATAGTTCCAATGCATCAGGATGGGTACGTTTAGGCTAGGCATGGTCCTGTTTTGCACCCAAACATGCCGAAACAATCCAAGCTACATTGTACTGGTGATATCCCTGAAGAGTCCAAAGTGCAAAAAGGCAGCAATCTTTGACAAGTTGTTACTCAGAAACTATGTCACTTAGATACATTCTGTCTAAGGTAAAGTGATCATGTAGGGTCTCTCTACAATAACCTCTCTTAGTTTCTTATATCTCTAAGGTGTTTGCCTGTGGTGAAAGGTTTTCTACTGCCCCAAAAATCGTTAGAAGGAGGCAGTGTAAAGTTGCAAAGGGGTGTAACTTTTGTTCTTCTCCTCGTGTGGCTAAAGTGATAGTTCCAATGCATCTGGATGGGTATGTTTAGGCTAGGAATGGTCCTGTTTTGCACCCAAACATGCCGAAACAATCCGAGCTACATTGTACCGGTGATATCCCTGAAGAGTCCAAAGTGCAAAAAGGTAGCAATCTTTGACGAATTGTTACTTAGAAACCATGTCACTTAGATATATTCTGTCTAAGGCAACACGATCATGTAGGGTCCCTCTACAATAACCTCTCTCATTTTTTATATCTCTGAGGCATTTTCCCGTGGTGAAAGTTTTTCTGCTGCCCCAAAAATCGTCAAAAGGAGGCAGTGTAAAGTTGTAAAGGGGTGTAACTTTTGTTCTTCTCCTCATGCGGCCAAACTGACAATTCCAACACATCTAGATGGGTACGTTTAGGCTAGGCATGGTCTTGTTTCGTACCCAAACATGCTGAAACAGTCCGAACTACAAACACTAACTAGTCTTCAATCTTCAAACACTACATATACCATGATATCCTGCATAAAGCTATCTTTTAGCCTTTTATAAAGGCATGCCCATCAAATTCAACCACATAGAGATGATTTTTTGTATTCAAAATTCCTTTTAAATACTGACCTTCCAATCCTTTTTCCCGCCCTCATATCAATTAAATATGACCTTGGATTATGATATGGCGCTCGAGCTTATGAGAGTTTACCAGAGACGTCGGTTGAGTTAGGTTGAAGGGCTAGTGAACTAGTGACGTAAAGACCCTTTAGTAGGTTGATTTAAGTGGTAGTAACTTCTGATTATAAGTCAATATTAAATTAAAACAAAAGTGCACTTTACACACGGTAGGCAATTGAGGGTTTTAAAGTCTTAAGAAAAGTAGATTCTTTTTAGGGTTTAATGACCAATATGCAAACCCTAACTATCAATAAGATTATGATTATGAAAGCTTGTGTTTTCTCTAACTTCTTATTGTTAGACTTAGGGCACACAATTGAGAGGGGGGGTGAATCAGTTGTGCAAAACTTTCTCCAATTAAACACTTAAATCTTCTTTAGTGAATAGCAAAATATTAATCATGAATCATAATGTATTCAAATCAAAAGCAGAATCACATCAACACATAAGACACTAAGATTTTGATGTGGAAAACCTGGTTAAAGGAAAAACCATGGGGTGATTAACCTAAGATTGTATTCTCTATTAGAAGAATAGAAATAACAAAATGGCACATGTCAATTAGGGCTGACTGCTCGAGCACATTGCTCACAAGAGGCTCACTGCCTACAAGAGACACACTATCTACAAAGGAATGAATATCACATACATGAACTAGAGAATAGCATCTTCACCATGCTTGAATCAGTTCTATTTAAGCCCAATACTTCTGCTTTGCCTTTCGCTCTCCTCCTCGCTACCACACACTCATCACCCACACAAAAACACGCTTTGGAAAGACTTCACAATCCCTTATTTATACAAGGCATCAACTTAGGAACAATCATCTAAGTCGACAAACATCTATAAGAACATCCGCAAGACATGTAATACATTCGGTCGACCAGTCTCAGGAAGAACCCCATCATCCAATGGTTATTCTTCAAATGCACACTCTAACTTCAATGCGGACCACCAACATGAACTGGACATGATCCAAAGATCACCACAACCTTCCCTGAATCACTTAAGAACATCCACACTTCATCTGCTTGTTGGAATTCTTCTCTCCTTCATCAAGAGCTTTAAGAACACAGTCTATCATTACTATCACAAAGGAATAGGTTCTTCCAGACCTTCAAACCACGAACCAATCAAGTTGACACTTCACACGGACGTCCTCAACACTCCTTCAAATCTGCAGAATGGGATAATGCATTACCGGATCTCACCAGACCTATCTGTGTCACTCTGTCACCTCTAAACATTTGTCAGAGCCAGTTCTACTTGAGCGGCCATAACTTCTTCAGATCTTCATGCAAACCTCTGAAAACTTGACTAGATCATCTCAAGACTCATATCTAAAAACCCTTTGAACTGTAACCTCTGATCTGTATCTTAGCTGGGATCTCCACTTCACTGTCTCCATTTCTCTTCTCTGCTCATTCAATCCTTCTTATCAATGCAACATGAGTATGTTGACATCAATGACAACACCGGTAAGACCCATACTTGCAACAATCTCCCCCTTTGTCATTGATGGCAACATATGATGTGAAAAACCATCAAGACAATAACTTCTCCTTACTGTCACAACTCCCCCTATCAGTAACAACCATTCACTTGTCTTCTCTTCCTTTACTGCTCCCCCTTTGATCATCAACCACTTGTTTTTCATATGTCTTCTCTCCCCCTTTGACATCAATGGCAAAGGGCTCATACTTGCAACTTCAATACTTCATGATCATACCTGCTACTCCCCCTAAGTAGCAGCTCCCATCAATCTAGATCACAAGATATGACTATGATATCCACCAGACTGATGCACCTCAGTGTACCTTAGTTCATCATTGGAGGGGCAATAACCCCTAACTTCTCCCTGAGATACTCAAAAGAGTCCTTAGGTAGAGGTTTAGTAAAGATATCTGCAATCTAATCCTTGGAGGGCACAAACTCCAATATGACTTCATTCTTGTTCACTTGCTCTCTCAAAAAGTGAAACTTGATAGATATATGCTTAGTCTTAGAATGCAACACCGGATTCTTAGATATATTTATTGCACTTGAATTATCACAGAAGATTGTGATAGGCTCCTCATACTCTACTTTATTATCTTTTAGCATCTGCTTCATCCACAAAACTTGAGTGCAACTACCTACTGCTACAATGTATTCTACTTTAGTCGTAGACATGGATATTGCCTCTTGTTTCTTTCTTAGCCAAGAAACCAATCTCTTTCCCAAAAAGAATGGTCCACCACTGGTACTCTTTCGGTCATCCACATCTCCTACCCAATCTGCATCTGTATATGCATGAAGAGAGAAATTATGATCTCTAAGATACCACAAACCATACTCAACTGTTCCTTTTAGATATCTAAAAATCCTCTTGATTGCCATGACATGAGATTCTCTAGGATCAGCCTGGAATCTCGCAACAAGACCAACAACCTACATTATATCTAGTCTAGTTTGAGTGAAATACAACAATCCTCCAATCATTGATCTATACTTTCTCTGGTCTACCTTAGCAGAGTCATCATCTTTGCTCAACTTACATCCGGTTGCCATGGGAGTATTCATTGGCTTTGAATCTTCCATTCCAAATTTCCTCAACAATTCTTTCACATATTTGGTCTGAGAAATAAAGATTCCTTTCTTTGTTTGAGTAATTCGTAGACCCAAGAAAAAATTCATTTCACCAAGCATAGACATCTCAAACTCACTTTTCATTTGATTTGTAAAAGTTTTACACATACTAGCTCTTCCTCCAAAGATGATATCATCAAAAAATACTTCAACAATCAAGATGTTTTCATGATCAATTTTGAAATATAAGTTACTGTCAGCAGTACCTTTGTTGAAACCAATCTTCAAAAGATGCTTATCCAATCTTTCATACCAGTCTCTTGGGGCTTGCTTTAATCCATACAGTGCCTTCTTCAACTTGCAGACCATATCACCATGATCAGACAACTGAAATCCATCCAATTTCTCTATATACACTTCTTCTTCCAAGTCACCATTTAGAAAGGTAGACTTGACATCCATCTGATATACCTTGAAATCCTTGAAGGCAGCAAAGGCAAGAAATAATCTGACTGCTTCAATTCTTGCCACCGGAGCAAAAATTTCTTCAAAATCAATTCCTTCTATTTGAGAGCAGCCCTTGTAGACCAATCTGGCTTTATTTTTGATTACTTCACCAACTTCATTTAGTTTGTTCTGGAAGACCCATTTGATTCCAATCACATTCTTGTTTCTAGGTCTGGGAACAAGATCCCAAGTGTGATTTTTCTCTATTTGCACCAGCTCTTCCTCCATTGCTTTAGTCCAGTTTTCATCATTGCAAGCTTCATTCATAGTCTTAGGTTCAATCTTTGAAATCAAACAATACTCTTCTGAATCTTGAGCAATTCTCCTTCTTGTCAGTACCCCTTTGCTTTTATCACCTATGATCTGATCTTCAAAGTGGTTCAGTCTTACATACCTGGGAACTTTAGAAATTTCATGTACTTCTAATTCTTGATTAGGTTCATTGAAACTTATTTCTTCTTCTTGGTTTACCGGATTAGCTTGAATCTGACTAACAGATGAGGCTTGGGCTCCTTGAGTCAAAACACCATTCTGATCATCTTTATCATATTCATAAAACCTTGAGGGTTTCTCAATTCCCTCATCAACCTTCACATTTGTACTTTCTATCATCTTTCTCAGTCTTTTTTATAACACCGGTATGCTTTGCTTTGAGTAGAGCAACCCAAGAATATTCCTTCATCACTTCTAGCATCAAACTTTCCTAGATCTTCATCTCTTTTAATGTAACATTTGCTACCAAAAACTCTGAAATACCTCACAGTAGGAGTGATGCCAAACCAAAGTTCATAAGGAGTCTTACCAATATTGCTTATGATTTAAACTCGATTGAGAGTATAGACTGCAGTACTGACAGCTTCTCTCCAATAGATGTGAGGAACATTTTCTTCCATCATCATTGTGCTAGATGCTTCCTATATGGTCCAGTTCTTTCTTTCCACTACTCCATTCTAATGTGGAGTCCTAGGAGCAGACAACTGTCTCTTTATTCCATGTTTCTCATAGAACTCTATGAACTCACCGGATGTGAATTCTCCACCTCTATCAGACCTCAGACATTTCAATTTTAATCCACTTTCATTTTCTACCATAGCCTTGAATATTTTGAATTTCTCAAAGGCTTCTGATTTCTCTTTCAGAAAAGTTACCCACATCATTCGGGAATAGTCATCAATTAGTAACATGAAGTATCTATCACCTTGCATACTCCTGATTCTTGACACAAAGGTCAGTATGAACTAAGTCCAATAATCTGATAGAAGACAGTTCCTTACTTTTGAATGTGATTCTGCTCAGCTTACCCAACTGACATTCTTTGCACAAGCTATTGGTAGGTTTCACCAATTTTGGAAGATCTCTTACAACCTGAGTATTGCTTATCTTGATGATATTATCAAAATTCACATGACACATTCTCCTATGCCATAACCAACTCTGATTAATTTGAACAAATAAGTAACTTTTACCAGTGCCAACCAAGTGGAAGATATTACCTTTAGTTTGGGTACCGGATGCAATCTCTGTTCTGAAGCTTTCAAAGATCTTGCATTTTCTATTATTGAACCGGAGATCATAGCCTTTGTCCACCAACTATCCAACACTGAGAAGATTGTGCTTCAAGCCTTCAACATATAGAACATTTTCGGTTTTGTTCCTTCCATCAAAAGAAATAGTTCCTCTTCCTCTGATTCTATGAGCAGAATTATCACCAAACTTCACCACTCCTCCTTCATACCATTCCAAATCTATGAACTTATTTTTGTCACCTGTCATATGGTGAGAGCAACCACTGTCAATGACCCAATCATCATTTTCTTCAACTTGGGCATCTAGGGCTCTTTCTACAACTTTATGATTGACAAATATAGAGGATATTGGTTCTTCTTCCTTGATGGCAATAAACACCCATTCACTTCTAGATTTGTTTCCAGTATCTGATTCATCATCTGTTACTCCTTCATTATCATCTTCTTCATGAACATAGTAACAATTCTTTTGGAACCTTGATCTGTTAGGATTTGGCCTTGAAAATCTTTCTGGACATTTTGAGGCAAAATGACCAATCTTATTGCAGTTAAAACACTTAAAAGGCAATTTTCCTTCATACTTACCGGATCCTCTTGGCAGTCTCTTTGCAATAAGGGCTTCAAGTTGATCAGTTTCTACTTCTTCTTCTTCCAGGTCTTTTCTTGCTTTTTCATACCATGACAGTTTCCTTGATGAGTTCTCTCCCGGATCAAACCTTTGTTTACCTTTTACAAAGGCACTGGCTTTAAATGTAGATTCAGTCTTGGGGGGATCATCTCCAAACTTGGTCATTTCAAATGTAGCCAATTTGCCAACCAATTGGTCTCTTGTGACAGTTGTATGGGCTCTGAATTCATCAATGGCAACAACCTTGATTTTGTAAGAGGCAGGAAGGGATCTGAGAATTTTGCCAATAATCTCATTTTCATCCAAGACTCCACCAGCATTTCTAATTCCACAAACAAGCTCATTTACTCTTGGCATAAAAGAAGTAATATTTTCATCATCTCTCATCTTCAGTTTTTCAAATTTCCCTTTCAGACTCTGTAACCTTGCACATTTAATGTACTGGTCTCCTTCATGCAAAAGTTCCATTTTTTTCCAAATATCAAAAGTAGTTGGAAGGTCAATAACATTTGAGAGCTCTAAATCAGATAATGTGCTTAGAAGAGCTTCTTTAGTCCGCAGATTGTTTTCAGCATCTATGATTTCATTTGCAGCTTTTGGACCACCCTGTGGAGGTACATACTGTGTTGTAACCATGGTCCAGTATGCTATTCCCATGCATTGCAAGTGACACTTCATGTGACCTTTCCATAGATTGAAATTGGTTCCATCAAACTTCAGACTATCCTTCTTGTAGGATGACATCCTGGATCTCCTCAAGCAGTTAAGCTCTTTTCGAGGAACTTACCTTTGATACCAATTGTTAGACTTAGGGCACACAACTAAGAGGGGAGGTGAATCAGTTGTGCAAAACTTTCTCCAATTAAACACTTAAATATTCTTTAGTGAATAGAAGAATATTAATCATGAATCATAATGTATTCAAATCAAAAGTAGAAACACATCAACACAGAAGACACCAAGATTTTGATGTGGAAAACCCAGTTAAGGAAAAAACCACGAGGTGATTAACCCAAGATTGTATTCTCTATTAGAAGAATAGAAATAACAAAATGGCACATGCTAATTAGGGCTCACTGCCAGAGCACACTTCTCACAAGAGGCTCACTGCCTATAAGAGACACACTGTCTACAAAGGAATGAATATCACATACATGAACTGGAGAATAGCATCTTCACCATGCTTGAATTAGTTCCATTTAAGCCCAATACTTCTGCTCTGCCTTTCGCTCTCCTCCTCGATACCACACACTCATCACCCACACAAAAACACACTTTGGAAAGACTTCACAATCCCTTATTTATACAAGGCATCGACTTAGGAACAATCATCTAAGTCGGCAAACATCTATAAGAACATACGCAAGACATGTAATACGTCCAATCAGCCAGTCTCAGGAAGAACACCATCATCTAGTGGTTATTCTTCAAATGCGCACTCTAACTTCAATGTGGACCACCAATATGAACTAGACACAATCCAAAGATCACCACAACCTTCCCTGAATCACTTAAGAACATCCACACTTCATCTGCTTGCTGGAATTCTTCTCTCCTTCATCCTGAGCTTTAAGAACACAGTCTGTCATTACTGTCACAAAGGAATAGGTTCTTCCAGACCTTCAAACCATGAACCAATCAAGTTGACACTTCACACGGATGTCCTCAATAGTCCCTCAAATCCACAGAATGGGATAATGCATTACCGGATCTCACCGGACCTATCTGTGTCACTTTGTCACCTTTTAACATCTGCCGGAGCTGGTTCTACTTGAGCGGCCATAACTTCTTCAGATCTTCATGCGAACCTTTGAAAACTTGACTGGATCATCTCAAGACTCATATCTAAAAACCCTTTGAACCGTAACCTCTGATCCACATCTTAGCTGGGATCTCCACTTCACTGTCTCCATTTCTCTTCTCTGCTCATTCAATCCTTCTCATCAATGCAACATGAGTATGTTGACATCAATGACAACACCGGTTAGACCCATACTTGCAACACTTATTACATGAACAAAACCACATCCACCATGAATATGAACCTTGTATCATATCAACCTTATCATGAAAACCATATTCACAACAAAACCTTGCATGAACAAAACCACATCCACCATGAACATGAACCTTGCATCATATGAACCATGTTTGTCTTGTGCAACATCAACATGAATTGAGAGACCTTATCATGAAAACCATATTAACAACATCATGCACCTCATGACCATCACCTACCTTGAATCACTGTATCACGTTATCAACATCATGGCATCAACCTTGACATCAATGACAACCTTGAACCTTGATTGTTGATGACTTATGGAAGCCTATAGCCCCAATGTTATGTTGCATACTAAAATTAGGTAAGACTTGATGTAATCTCATAACCTTGCCTTATATACAAGAGGAATTACATTTAATAACCACAATGGTCATCAGGTGCTCATAAGCATATGATTTTGACTATCTTATTCAAAACAACAAACATACTCGTTGCATCCCAATATGGTATAATAACAAGAAATTAAGAAATATTTTCAATTGACCAACTCATAAAGAATATGGATCAGCATACTCATTTGAATATTTTCAATTGAGCAACTCATAAAGAATATGAATATTTTCTATTTAACACGATGATTCATTTTTATTTTAAATACAAATTTTATCTTTTAGTTCAAAAATGAGGTTTAGGTGATACTTGAATAACAATAGCTGGCTTATTAGATCAACAAACATCCTATGTAATACAATTGGACTTTAAATATTTGAAGTACCCATCTACAAATATCCATTCAAACGTGGATTTATAACACAAGTATGGATGCCATCAATAAAAAAGATTTGTATTAACCAAATATCCATATAGGCATACATCAATATCTGTCGATATAAGTATAACATATATACAAAATAGCCATATAGGCTTACAAGAATGCCATATAGGCATGCAATGTCAACCATATGCAATACAAAATATATGTCCACAAATACCATATAGGCATAGAACAAAGGAACACAATAAAAAGTCATTCCCCTCTGGCTGGTGAAGAGAATAGATCATGGGTAGCCTTTGATCTTCTAGGGGATGGAGATGCGTATGTGGGTGGTCTACTATGAACCAGAGCACCGCTCCTCCTATTTAGTTCTTCCTGCATCTGTAGTTGTTACAATAAAAAGTATAGACATTAATATATAGAAATTACATGTTATAAAAAAATAAAAAATTTAACAAAATAATCACTTACTGCTACCATCTAATCTATCTCCTCACTTGCCTTAGTAGCAAGATTAGGCTGTGGTGATGTCATGTCCTATAGAAACCATCCAGATAGAAATTAAACTTCAAATCAATAATCTTTTGATTTTTCAAAAATAAACAACTATAACAATGAATGTAAATTGAAATTTACTAATCTGCCTCATACCCCTATCAATGGCATGAAGCTATGAATCGCAAAGGTCACACCATGCTCCATTGCCCTATGAACATCGGGAGGTGTCTCCGCAGCCTACATCATCTAGAAATAAAACAACATTATTCAATTACTAAAACTATAATAGTGATGCAAATCATGGCTCCTAACATACACACACATTCACCTAAACATGGAAGTACACACAATAAAGAACACAAGTCACATACAAAAATCTAGTAAGTATAATTCATTCATTAAACTATTTATTTTATTACCTCTATGAAACTTTGAAGTCCACCACCACTGGTAGGTGTTGCCATGAAATCTCCAATATTAACCTATTCAACATCTAAAATTAGATATTAGAATACCATTCATATAACGATGCTATTCACATGTAATATTTATAATTGTTTACTAGTTACATACCCTGACAGTAGATGATGTAGCGTAATATGTAGGTGGAGAACCACTAAAAACTACATCAATGCTCTGACCCTAAAATTTCATTAAAATCATCAAACTAAATTAGTTAATCTTGCATTTCAAAAATAAAATTTAATAAATTAAATTCAATGAACTTGCTAAGATTTACCTGAGTATCAAGCCCAAAAGTCTCACTCAGGAGGGCATTTGTCATCACCATCTGCTAAGCTGTAGTTGTAGCCTGTGCACCTGTGTCATGACTATCCATGGGGTCATAACCACATACTGACCTGCAAGTCCAACAAGTATGGGGTGGAACCGTACTCGAACTCTCCCCTGGCCCACACTGTACTGCAGGACTAGCATGCTATAAGATGCTCTGGGTCAAGGCACTAATGGACTGAAGTGCCTCAACCTCAACACTCTCCTTCACAAAAAAAGGGATAGAAATGTGCTCATGCGCCGGTCTAGCGAGTGCTCATCTCGCTAGCCGCTGTGGGTCAATACGTGCCCCTGGTCTATCTTGTGTTGACCCCTACCTCTACCCTGGAACTCTCGCATATCAAAATAATTTGGCACTTTATTTTTGACAAACTCGCAATAGAGTTTCCTCAAAAAGTATCGCAGGACTTCATTATTGTTGCATGGAGGATGGTCAAAAACCATCCACCACCTCTACACAAAATTGTCCCTTATCGCTTGGTTGTTACACCAATGGATAGGGAACCTCTTGCATGTAAGGAGTAGAGATTCATTTGTTCGTGGGTCTGTGAAAATAGAACACAAGTTGAGTTTTGTAATTTGTTCATTTTTCACTTGTTCATATGATAATTTGTTAGCATAATACTCTCTAAATTCTCTCCTCTTTTATGTCCAACTAATGATTTGCTTGCTAATTGAATCTACATTTGATAACATAGATTCAAGGGATTGAGCAAGCATGGATCTATGCAAGGTTGAAGTTGTAGGTTCTTTCAACCTTGCAATTATGTCCTCAATTTATTTTTTATTATTTTGAATTTGCCCCATTAGATTTTCTTGTGTTCCATAGGCATATTCAGGAATAAATGGAGGTGTTTGTGGTTGGGGTTCTTCTTCAACAGGTATTTGTTGTTCATTTGCTGGAGGATTTTGGGTATTTTTAGGAGGAGGAGGTGCATTACCAACTCCTATAAATTTAAGAAATTTACATTAAAAACTATTTTAACCTACATATTTAGCAACAAATTCACAAAAGAAAGCAAATAAAACTTACTTCTTCAATTTTCCTAATGTCGTGGTGGTATTTTGATGATGAATCAACGAGAAATAGCTGGAGATTGGACCTCAAATAATGTGAGCGCACTCCTTTCTTTATTCAACCCACAAGTTTCTTGCAATTTGTTGTGAAATAATGGAATAGAATGCTACTTTTTTTAATATATAAAGCAACACATAATGCACTCATGTTATAACGCGAGCGCATTATAATGCGAGCACGTTATGGATTGGTGTATGCTCAGCAACACCAAGCCATAATACGAGCACGTTATAATGCGCTTGTGTTATTACTAATTTTTTTTAAAGTTGGCCACTTTTTGGCCCCCAACTTTTTTCACCCACCCATTGTGCAGAAGAAGCTAGACAAGAAGGGGTTAGGATATGGTAGGAAGGTACCACGTGCCTTGGAAATCAAGGGTGTTCTTAATAAGGTAGCACAAACTTCTCTCACAGATTCGACGTCTAAAGAGGATATCATCGATGATTCTTATCTCCATATGACTGACCTATTCACTGAATCCTCCATATTTATGCTCTCATCTGTATCCTTAACATCCACCACCAACAGATTGTAACACCTGTCTATTCTAAACTTATCGATTGGGACTAACAAGGGTCCCCATTTTAGATGTTTTTCAAAATGATGAAGCTATTGTTGATTTCATGGGACTCTAGGATGGTATCCCTCTTGGTGATCACAAAGCTGGTTTTGTAATGGAACTAGATCAAGCTATTTATTTTGATGAGAATGCCAAATCCTCCAGTCACAAAAATAAAAATAAAGAAAGATCTCTAGGTGAAAACCACACTATGGCACCTCTTGCTCAGAAAATGGTAAAAATAAAGGATGTATCTGAAGGTGAAAACCTAATTGTGGCACCTAAGGATGGAGGATTTGACCTTCCCTTACCATCTAAGTATCAAGAGAAATAAGTGCTCCTAGTGGAAGATTCTACAGAGATAAATCTAGGCACAAAGAAAAATCCTCCTTGTAGCATCATTATTAGCACAAGAGAGAAATAATATTGCCAACTTCTTCTTACAGAGAACCATCAACTTTGTGTGGACCTATGCTGATATGCCAGGGCTAGACACTTCATTAGTAGTTGACTATCCCATAGTCAATCCAAAAGCAAAACCAGTCAAACAGAAGCTAAGACAAATGCACCCATAGATCGCTTTCTTGGTGAAAGTAAAAATACAGAAATTGTTAGATGCCAAATTTAGCAAGCTGATTGATTATCCAGAGTGGGTCTCAAACATTGTACCTATGGCTAAACTAAATGGAGGCATTTGCATGTGTTCCAACTTCAGAGATCTCAACAAAGCATGTCCCAAAGATGACTTTCCACTACTAAACATTGATCTCATAGTAGACTTGACTGCTAGTCATGAAATGCTTTCTCTAATGGATTGATTTTCTGGCTATAATCAGATAATGATAGCAGAAGAAGATCACCATAAAACAACTTTTACTTGTCCTTGGGGTACCTATTGTTGGTGTGTCGTGCCATTTGGTCTTAAAAATGCAGGAGCAACCTATCAAAGAGCAATGACAATGATATTCCACAATCTCTTTCATCACATCATGAAAGACTATGTTGATGATATATACTAGCAAAATCTTCTAGGGTAGATCACATACAAGTTCTAAGCCAAATCTTCAACAGAATAGAAAAATGTCAAGTCAGACTCAATCCAAATAAGTGTCTTTGGGATAAGCTCAGGAAAACTATTGAGATACATCATATCTCGCAGAGGCATTGAAGTAGATGCAGCAAAAGTCAAGGCTATAGTGGAGATGCCTCCACCAAAGAATCTGAAAGCATTAAGGAGCCTTCAAGGAAGGTTACAATCCATTAGGTGATTTATCTCACAGCTAGCGGATAAATGTCAACCATTTCAACACTTACTTTGAAAGGATGTCTCATTTTGATGGGATGATAAGTGTCAAGTAATATTTGATCAGCTCAAAGAATATCTAGCTACACCTCATGTCTTAGTACCACCAATCGTTGATAGGCATTAGATCTTGTACATCTCAACTATAACTGCAGCCCTAGGGGCTCTTCTAGCATAGCATGATGAGTCAGGAAAAGAGCATGCAATCTATTATATCAGTCAAATGTTGGTGGGTTATGAACTCAATTATTCACCTATGGAAAGAGCTTGTTTTAGCCTTAGTGTTTGCTTCCAAAAAGTTGCAGCATTACATGCTAAACCAACACACAAATCTAATAGCCAAAATTGATCCATTAAAATATCTACTAACAAAAGTAGTTCTCACAGGAAGACTAGCTAAATGGGTCATGATCCTTAGTGAGTTTGACATAGAGACATCCTTTCAGAGTAAGTGTTGAAATGGTTGACATTTATCCGCTAGCTATGAGATAACACCTATCTCAATAACCCTTAACATTCTCAAATCCAAACTTCCTATGGCTACACTCCACCATCACAATCGAATCAAAACACATTCAACTTTCCTCCACAAAATCCTTTCATCACCCCTCCTCAATAGTATCAATAACAAAACTCTTTCATCATCCCACCTCAACAATCATAAAGCCAACATTCTTACCTAGCACCACCTCCACATATGTAAAACCAAAACAACCAAACCCAACCTAATCCAAATCAATCATAAAACACATATGACCCAAACCAATCGTACAACCTATATAACATCAATTCCTATGGCTTCAACTACAATCTTCCCTATGGGAAACAAACATCCTTAGTGCAACAGGAGATTCATCCAACACGCCCAACAACTATGGAGCTTAAACTTGCTGAGGTACAACAACAAGTAGCTGATCTTACATTTGGTCATACTAAGAAAACCTCCTCCTTGGAAGAGGTTTGTCCTTATCCATTTGATTAGTCATTGCAAATGATCCCTTTTCCTCCCAACTTCACTATACCCAAATTTGATAAATACAAGGGAAGAGGGGACCCAAAAGATCACCTTAGAGAATTCTATCTTTCTTGTTTAGAGGTTGCACATAATGACACATATCTCATGTGCCTCTTTCCTCGCAGCCTTCCTGCGCTTAAGCATTTCATGTCTATCAAAACTGCCTCCAGTGCAACTATAACAAGAAGACCAAAGAAAGATGGTTTCAAGTTGGTGATCTTGTCTTAAAAGAAAACTAGAGAAATCAAGTAGATCAAGAGAAGAAGAGCAAGTTTGAGCCTAATTGTTTAGGACCCTTTATTATCACATCAACATATGGATTGGGTGCTTATACTTTAGTAACACTTGAAGGCATTCCTCTAGATGAAACACTCAATAGTGTTCATCTCAATAAGTTCTTTGTCTGATCCTCAGAGTATCCATGTCAAAAAAAATAAAAAAAAACAATCAAAAATTAAAAATAAAAAGAAATCAAAAAATAAAAAAAATTGAAAACAAAAACAAAAATTAATTCATCCTCTGGTGAAAACCTAGTAAACAGGTGCCTTGGATGAGTACCATAGTGAAAACTTGGCAAACAGGCACTATGTGTAGAGTCAACATCCATCATCTATTGAGTCTTGTTCATTCCACGTCCATGTCATAATAAACTTCATCCATCCATCCATAATAAAACCATTGACCTGTTTGCATTTCTATTTCCTTATCTAGAATAGCTTGGAAATTTGTCAATATCCATCATCATTAGCCTATGTCAGTTCTTAAATCATCATCATCATCCCATGTCAGTATTCACTCATCCTATGCTAGTACCAGCTTATCTTATATCTTATCCTTATCCTATGTCAAGTTATCCATGTCATTGTTAGTTATCCTATGTTAGTCATCCATAATAAGACCTCTATCGGAATGGGGCAACTCTTTCCTTAACCTAGGTCTAGGAATGGATCCTTGTTTGCGGTTCATCAACCATCTCAAACAAAAACAAAAACACTTCAACCATCTCAAACAAAAACAAAAACACTTCAACCATCTCAAACAAAAACAAAAGCACTTCAACCTTCAAACAAAAATAAAAACACCTTAATCAATCTCACTGAAACCAAAATGCTTCATCCTATCCTACATCATCAAACAAAAACCTAGAACTACATATCATCTCATCTCAATCTTAAGGTACCTTGATCTCGTGGATACATGGTATGTAGGCACTTTGGAATATGAAGAAACTATTGAGTACTCAGGTACATAAGATATCATCATTTCACCAACCCAATCTCAAACACCTTGACCCATCTCATCACTCTACCCAGAACTACATATTATCACATTCATCTTTCATTGTAATGTGCCTTGTTCCTGTGGATACAAGGTATGTAGGTAGTTTGGAATATGGACATATCTAGTACTCAGGAACATATGATTCATCATTCTTCACCCATCTCAATGCATTGACATTTCATCTTTCTAGTCTTCCATTTATCAAAATCTATTCACCTCGACTTGACTAACTCAAGGAGCAAAACAAGCAAACAACACATCCTTTCAAAGAAAAAGTCCTTAACCAACCTGAAGCAAAGAAACCTACTTGCAACGCCATCTACTATCTTACATATCGATTGCCAACATCTGCTACATCAATCAATTATCTTATATAGGATGTTCCATTGTCGAAACCAGACCAGGCATCTTATACGACATGTTTCATCTCTTGAAACTAGACATTATCCTATCAACAGATCAACACCCTTTAACGGATATATCATTCCTACAATAAGGTTTTTATCTATCCAATCTACTCAATCAATCCAATCTATCCTAAGCAACATCTTTGGCAAAAGAATATGTTAACTATATGTTTACTTTGTAAGTCAGTCAATTTTCTTTTTGGTTTATCTTTTTGTCCCTTTCCCATTACCTATTCAAGACTACCTTGATTTATCTATATCTTGGTATGTTGCGATGCAGTACGGATTCGGGGCATAGCCATTGCTTTTGTGTGCCATGTTTGAGGAATGATCTTTAGTATCTTTCTTAGCACCATATTTATCTTGTGTGTGTTACAACCTAGCATCTTACATATTAATATACTTTTTTACATTTATGTATTAAAGTTTCTTATATGTTCAAGACCATATGGCTCATTCACATGTGTGTAACAACCTAGCATATTACATATTAATATTCTTCTTGCATTCATGTATTGAAGTTTATTTTGTGTTCAAGACTATGGCTCATTCACATTTCCAACAAGATTATATTATATCTAAAGGATCTAAGTTCAAACCGCTTGCTTGTAGAGTCAACATCCTCGCACTAGGATATTACAACACCTTGGTCTTTTATACCTTGGTGGCAAACTATCCATGTGCTATATAAAAAATAAGGATTGCTCTTTATAAACGTTTGTCTTTCTATCATGTTCTATTCTATCATCATATAGTTTTTCAAGAAAAGATCGATCAATTATCTTTCTATCAAGTTCTATTCTATCTCCACTTTCTTCTATCTATCCTCGTGTCTGCTATCATCTGCATCATGCCAACCTCCATCTATCCAACCTCGTCTGTCTCCAACACAATCTTCTAGTTGAGCGTCAACCTATTTCTTCTGTCGCTTCCTGTCTTTCCTCTTGAGGGGGCATCCTACGCCAGCTACACTGGGGCATCCAAATTGTATCATGTCTTCAATAATCATTTTCTTTGAAGCAATGCTATAAATGGCATTGCATCAAAGAGGGGCAAAATGTAGACACCCTAAATGGCCATGTCATCGCATCACTTAAATTTCACCAAATCACCTGCATTTGAATGTTAATTAAATAATCTAATTATTTAATTAATTTCATCCAAATTATCAAATTCTTCCAAATCTTCTATTTTCAACATTAATTGAATAAATTCTATTTATTTAATTAATTTCATCAAAATCAACTTTATTCTTCCAAAATTAAATAATTTCAATTATTTAATTAAATCATTATCTTCTTTCAAAATTCAAAATCCACATCAATTGAATAAATTAATTATTTAATTAATTTATCATTTAAATCCTCTTATCTATAATTAAATAATTTCTAAATTATTTAATTAAATCAATTGTTCTTCCAAATTTATTTAAATTGAATCTCTCTAAAAATAAAATATAATCAAATATTTTATTTATCCTTCATCATGCAAAACAAATTAAATCAATTTATTTGTTTAATTTATTTAAATCTTCAAATCTATTCTATGTCTTCCATCATGCACAAATAATTAAATAAATTTATTTATTTAATTTGCTTTGTTTATCTTCCAATTCCTCTAAAAATAAATATTGTTCATCATGCACACAAAATGAAATTATTTATTATTTAATTTTACTCAAATCATGCAAAAAGCAAATCATAAGTCAAGTTAATTGACTCAATCAATATTGTTTTTATCACCCACTCATAAATTAGAAAAAAACATTTCTATTTTTATGAAATCTATCTTTATCATGTCTATTCCATGTCTTTTTATGTCAAATCAATCAGTTAACTCAAACAAAAATATCTTTTTGTGTGACACATGTCAGGTGCACATTCATAATGAATTCTAGATTTATCTCATCCATTGATTCTATTAAATTATCTTGATCGTTGATCGATCTTCATTGAAATCTATATAAACCCCCCTCATCTCCTTCACAAATCCTCTTCAATCATTTATTCTCAGACATTCTTACATCGCATTGAGCATACATCGCATCGTTGAGCTTATTTAATTAATTTCATCAAATTCTTCCAAATCTCCTAAATTCAACATTAATTGAATAAATTCTATTTATTTAATTAATTTAATCAAAATTAACTTTATTCTTCCAAATTAAATAGAGAGAGAGAGGCGAATGTACAAATGAACAAGTGATTTTCAAAAAGATTTATTTACCTTGTCTTCAAAAATCCTTAAACCCTTTTGAGACTTTCCCTCCCATTCACACACAACTAGCTATCTCAAACTAGGCATTTCTAACTAGATATTTCACTTAAGTTATTTTTAATTTTAAATAATAAAATGACTTAGTACCTTTTTACTGATAACATTTAAATATATTATGCATAAGGTATTTTCATTTTGAATAATTTAATGTATACTATCTAAATAAATAGACTCTTTTTATTTAAGCGTCATGTCCATTCCACTAACACACTAAGTATTTCAAAAAATAATTAAATTCAAGTGCCAAAAGAGCTAACTAAACACACACAAAGTAACCACATGCTTTATGGGTTTAATCACAACATAATGATCTAAAATTGACATGAATTCAAATCTTGGTTTCACAAGGTTTAACAAAGACTCATCTCATAACATGAATCAAGTGAGATAAAGAAATATTCCAAAGCTTAAAAAATTCAATTTGGCCTACAAGATTAAACTTTTATTTTTGTGAATCAACAGTGTAGTCAAGCATACTTCTTTTTTCCATGTGAATTGGAGGCATTTTATTTTTTCCTTGATTCACACATGGAGGTTAGCAAGTATGACAATATTACATCCATTGATGGTGGAAGCTTGTTTTCTTCCATGAGCCTCAATTCTTTTAATGTTGACCTAATTTTCAATGTTCCATGCCCTACTACTATGAACATGCATGATCTAGCATGGTTTAGATTGTGCACCTATTATCTATGGTTGCCCTACAATAGTAATGTTCATCGTGGAGTTATCCTTCACTTCAAAAGCATTGTTTACAACTTCGTGCATGAAAATAAAATACATCATTTGATACATCGGGGTGGTGAATGCAACTTCAGTTTAAGGGAGATTAGCTCCATCATTCATCTTTTCTTTGATAGAAGCAAGTGGTGGGAACTAGTGTCTTCATGGACTTGTGCCATGGATCTTCTTTGCAGGATTTGGCCTGCAAGTGTGTTAAAATATTGTTTATATCCATCCTTTCATTGTGTCTTTGTGCCTTCATGTCATTGGTTGTAAGTCTTGTCTTGTGTATATTCTTGTCATTATTGTTTTTCCATGTACATACGTGTGTTTTTTTCCCTATCCCCCCTTGTTTTGTTTTCCTTTTGGTCTTCTCTCAAAGATAGCTAGATTCTCATTGTACCTACAAGAGGCACTGATGCAGGAGCATCCCTGGTCCAAGAGCAATCTTGCATCAACCAAAAACATTTACATTTCATTTTGTTTCTTTTATTTTCCAGTTCTGTCCAGGAAGTGTAGTCAGAAGCAGTTCAGCTTGTGGTCTGATTTTGGCATTTCATATCTTGCAGATCTAGATTTAGCATCTAGACATGTTCATCAACATCACCCTAAATCTATAGAGCATTTGGATCAGTTATCGGAAAGATATCACTATCAGAAGATCCTTTGTTTTCTCAGTACAAAGCTCTCTGACAGTCATGAGCAATCAGCTGAAGGAGAAGAATTGGGAGCATTGGCCAACTTGCAGATCTTTGTGATTCATTCTACGATGTTCTTTGGTTTGTGGCCGACCTTCCTCATAGGTCTGCACTTCATTGTATCTGTTGGAGAAGGATTTTCAAGCCAATAGGTCCGACCTATCCAAGAACACACATTACACCTCTTCATCAGGATTCCAGATCTCTTGTGGCCGACGTGGAGGAATCTATTGGTCTGGAAATGATATATAGTGATGTAATAAATCCTTAGGAAAGTAGCTATTCACATTAGAAAGATCTATAGTTTAGTTTTGTGCGGAGGAGATTCAAAGCTTTATCTTGCGCATGTATGTAATCAGGCCTGTGAAGCCAAGTTGTAAGTCTGCATGTTGCCGGGCAGATTGTATTCAAATTCTTTGATATACTAAATGACTAAATCTGCATTTGTTCTATAATCTTGTGTTGTTTTCGTTGTGCTTGCTCTTGCTGCACGATTCAGACAGTTCATTCTTTGAACCCTCCTACCGTGACTGCACCAAGTGGTATCAGAGTGAAAGTTTGATTCTTTGGAGTGAATTGGTGAAGGGAATTCCGTAAGATCTTGTTGTAAGCAGATCCCCGATTCAAGGCAGGTTACTTCTATGCAACCGATCACCGATTGAGAGCCAGTTGGCGCTTGTAGCCTGATCACCGACTTGAGGTAGTTTGCACTTGGTCCTAGGAAGATGCAGTTGCAAAGAGTTCCTCCTGTTGGTACAATGGCTAATAGAATGGATGAGATGATGGAATTGATGAGAACAATGTGAATTCGTTTGGATGCTATTGAAGAAGATAGGTGAAGAGGATTGACACCTAGGCCTAATGTTGAAAGTGATGATGAAGAAGAATTTCAATCTATTGAACAAAGTGACGAAACCCTAGAAGGTCATGAGGAAGAAGAATCAGATCAAGCAAAGATGTTGTGAGCTATTTCAAAGATTGGGAAAAGACCTAGAGTTGATGTACCGAACTATACTAGTAATTTGAATCTGGAAGAGTTGATTGATTAGATAAATGACATTGAAGAATACTTTGAACATGAGGAAATTGAAGATCCAGAGAAGGTGAAATTTGCAAAGACAAAGTTGAAAGGACATGCTACTATATGGTGGAAAGAAGTTTAGTTGGAAAGAAATAGGAGAGGAAAGGAAAGGAAAAGATTACAAAGTGGGACCGGATGGTGACAAAGTTGAAGAATCAATTCATACCTGCTGACTATGAGTTGGAGCTTTGAAGAGATTGCAAAACCTGAGACAGAAGGAGAAATCTGTGGAGTACACTAAAGAATTTCATTAAAATAATCATAAGAACAAGACACAGTGAAGCAAGCAAGGAGAAAGTGGCTAGAGACATCAATGGACTAAGATTGAACATTCAGGAAGAACTAAGCTTGGTAAGGATGACATCTTTGGAAGAAGCATATCAATTTGCACTGAAAGTTGAAGAGAAGCTGAATAAGAAACATGATCAAAGACAAAGAGGTAGAGGGGGTAAATTTTTGAGAGGTAGGGCATTTTCTGGAGGAGACAGATCTTATCCAGAGCATAACAAGTTTGACAGCCCATTGAAGAAGGATGACAGAGATAACAATGCTTACCGGAGAGATGATAGAAATTTTTACCAGAGAGGAAACCCTAGTGCATACCGGAATGAAGGATACAAAAGACAAGGAAGAGGATTTGATAAGAGAACATTCATAGGTACTTGTTTCAAGTGTGGATGTGAAGGACATAGAGCATTTGAATGCAATCAGGGTAGTACAAGAAAGAAAGCTGAGAACAGTGGAAGAGCAACCTATGTTGAAGAAGAACCTATTGAATCACCTTGTTTAGTTGGCAATCCAGAGAAAGGAGAATCATTGGTAATGAGGAGAACACTATTTCAAACTAAGATAAATGAGGGACCATCACAGAGGAAGAGTCTGTTCAGAACAAGATGCAAATCTAGAGGTAAGTGTTGTAAAGTTGTGATTGATAGTGGTAGCTTAGATAACCTAGTTTCAGAGGAGATGGTGACTAAGCTGAAGTTGGAAAGATTGAAACACCCTAAGCCCTGTCAAATAGCATGGATTCAGGATGATCATAAGGTACTAGTGAGTGAACAATGTTTGGTGAAATTTCATATTAGATCATATCATGATGAAGTCTTGTGTGATATTATGCCTATGGATGTTTGTCATATCTTGTTGGGTAGACCTTGGCAATATGATACAAAAGCAATGCATGATGGGAGAAAGAATACATATACCATAACAGCAAATGGCAAGAGAATTACTTTGATTCCTTTGGAGGATGACCCTAAGAGCGAAGTATGTGGAAATGCTAGAATCTGTTTGGTAGATGGAAGGAAATTTCTGGATGGTTTGAGACATGAGAATATGTGTTATGCCTTGATTCCTAAGAAGCCTAAAGAATTGAAGAAAGAGACAGAAGAACAACCAGAGGAGATCAGAGAGTTGCTGACAGAGTATGAAGACATCATATCAGATAATGTACCTAAAGGATTACCACCTATAAGGAGCATCAGTCATCACATGGATCTTATACTAGGAGCAAGTTTGCCTAACAAAGCAGCACACCAGATGACACTGACAGAGAATGAAGAATTGAATGGACAGATACAAGAATTGTTGAGAAAAGGTTTGATCAGAGAAAGCTTGAGTCCTTGTGTAGTACCTGCAGTGTTAGCACCAAAGAAAGATGGAGAATGGAGAATGTGCACCGATTCCAGAGCAATAAACAAGATCACAGTTAAGTATAGATCTCCTTTACCTAGGATGGATGATATTATGGATTGTTTGAGTGGAGAAAGATATTTCACAAAGATAGATTTGAAGAGTGGATACCATCAGATCAGAATCAAAGAAGGTGATGAATGGAAGACTGCTTTCAAGACAAATGAAGGATTGTATGAGTGGTTAGTGATGCCTTTTGGATTGACAAATGCACCGAGTACTTTCATGAGATTGATGAATGAAGTTCTGAAGAAATTCTTGGGTAAGTTTGTGATTGTGTATTTGGATGATATTTTTATTTTCAATAAGACAAAAGAAGAACGTTTGTGGCATATTAGACAATTTTTGCAAAGGTTGAGAGAAGAGAAATTGTTGATAAACATCAAGAAGTGTAGTTTCATGAAAGAAGAGTTGGTATATTTGAGATTTGTGATTTCTGTGGAAGGATTGAAGATGGACCCTGAGAAAGTGAAAGCAATTGTTGAATGGCCTACACTGGAGAGCATTGGAGAAATTAGATCATTTCATGGTTTGGCTAGTTTCTACCGGAAGTTCATCAGAAATTTTAGTTCAGTTTGCAACCCTATGACAGAGACAATGAGAGGTGATAGAAAAGATTTCAAGTGGACATCTGGAGCAGATAAAAGTTTTGAGTTGTTGAAGCAGAAAGTGATAGAGCAACCTATTTTGGCATTACCAAATTTCAATAAGGTATTCCAAGTTGATTATGATGCTAGTGGAAATGCAATTGGAGCAATGTTAAGTCAAGAAGGTAGACCAATAGCATATTTAAGTGAGAAATTGAATGATGCAAGGAGAATATATTTAGTTTATGATCAAGAGTTATATGCCATAATTCAAGCCTTGAAGAAGTGGAGACATTATTTGTTGCCTAAGGAGTTTGTGTTGTATATACATCATCAAGCTTTGCAATACTTGAACAGTCAAGGTAAGTTGAATCAGAGACATATGAGATGGGTAGAGTTCATATAGAGTTACACTTTTGTGTTGAAGCATAGGAGTGGAAAATCAAATAAAGTTGATGATGCCTTAAGCAGGAGAAGAAACTTGTTGACAGAGATGAGAGTTGAAGTGTTGGGTTTTGATAAATTGAAGAACATGTATGAGGGAGACATTGATTTTGTAGCACCTTGGAAAGCATGTAAGGAACCTGTTGTAACAGATAGGAGTAAGTGGCTAGATTATTTCATTCAAGAAGATATGTTGTTCAAAGGAAGTCAGTTGTACATACCTAGAAGTTCAATGAGAGATAACTTGATCAAGGAGAAGCATAGTGGTGGATTAGTAGGACATTTTGGCATTAATAAGACAGTGGCTTTGGTAAGTGAAAATTACTTTTGGCCTCAGATTCATAAGGATGTTCAGAGATTTGTGCAAAGTTGTAGAGTTTGTCAAGTTACAAAAGAGAGTAGTCAGAACACTGGATTGTATAAACCTTTGACAGTACCGGAGAGACCTTGGGAAGAAATAAGTATGGATTTTGTAATGGGATTACCTAAGACACAGAGATGACATGATTCAATCTTTGTAGTGGTTGATAGATTTTCAAAGATGGCTCATTTCATACCTTGCAAGAAGACAACTGATGCAGTGCATGTAGCTGATCTATTTTTCAAGGAGATTGTGAGATTGTATGGATTACCTAGGAGTATAGTTTCAGACAGAGATACAAAGTTTGTTGGATACTTTTGGAGAACACTTTGGAAGAAGATGAAGACAGATTTGAAGTTTAGTTCAGATTTTCATCCACAAATAGATGGACAGATAGAGGTAGTGAATAGGAGTTTGGGAAACTTGTTGAGATGTTTGGTTTGAGAGAAAACCGGAAGCTGGGATTTGATTCTTTCACAAGTAGAGTTTGCATACAATAATTTAGTCAACAGAAGTACTGAAAAAACACCTTTTGAGATTGTTACTAGAGTGAATTCTAGAGGAGTTACATAATTGAGAGAAATTAACACAGAAGAAAAGAGGAGTACAGAAGCAGGAGAATTCTCCAATCATATGAAGATAGTGCATAATCAAGTAAAGAAGCATTTGGAGGATATGAACAGTAAGTACAAAGAGAAGGCAGATGAGAAGAGAAGACATAAGGAATTTGAAGTTGGAGATGAAGTAATGGTGTACTTGAGGAAAGAAAGATTTCCAGTTGGGACATATAACAAGTTGAAGATGAAGAAGTTTGGACCTTGTAAGATACTCAAGAAATTTGATTTAGGAAATGCATATGAAGTGGAATTACCCGAGACCTTGGGTATTTCACCTATTTTCAACATTGCAGATCTTTATCAGTATCATGAAGCAGAGTTCAGCAACATCATGGAAGAAGACTTGCAGAAACAGTTACCACAACAAGTATTGGAATAAATTGAAGACATTTTGGATAGCAAAGTTGGACGCAACACTAGAGGAAGACAATACAAAGAATATCTTGTGAAGTGGAAAGATAGACTGGAAGAGGATTCATCCTAGATTTCTTAGGCTGAGGTGGACCGTCTTGGTTCTCCCCCAGCCCTAGCAAGGTGAGGGACTCACTTTTCAATAACCCTGGATGTCTAATGTAGGAGCATCCCTGGTCCAAGAGTAATCTTGCATCAACCAAAAACATTTACATATTAGTTTTTTTGTAGTTCAGTTTGTTTCTTTTATTTTCTAGTTCTGTCCAGGCAGTGCAGTCAGAAGTAGTTTAGCTTGTGGTCCAGTTTTGACATTTCACATCTTACAAATCTGGATTTAGCATCTAGACATGTTCATCAACACCACCCTAAATATGCAGAGCATTTGGATTAATTACTGAAAAGATATCATTATCAGAAGATCCTCTATCTTCTCAATATAGAGCTCTCTAACAGTCATGAGCAATCAGCTGAAGGAGAAGAATTGGGAGCATTGTCTAACTTGTGGATCTTTGTGATTCATTCTACAATGTTCCTTGGTTTGTGACCAACCTTCCTCATAGGTCCGTACTTCATTGTATCTGTTGGAGAAGGATTTTCAAGCCAATAGGTTTGACCTATCCAAGAACACATGTTACACCTCTTCATCAGGATTCTGGATCTCTTGTGGCCGACGCGGAGGAATCTATTGGTTTGGAAATGAAATATAGTGATGTAATAGATCCTTAGGAAAGTAGTTATTCACATTAGAAAGATCTATAGTTTAGTTTTGTGTGGAGGAGCTTCAAAGCTTTATCTTGCGCATGTATGTAATCAGGCCTATGAAGCCAAGTTGTAAGCCCGCATGTTGCCAGCCAAATTGTATTGGAATTCTTTGATATACTAAATAATTAAATCTGCATTTGTTCTATATTCTTGTGTTGTTTCCGTTGTGTCTACTCTTGCTGCATGGTTCAGACAGTTCATTCTGTGAACCCTCCTACCATGACTGCATCAGGCACATATCTCCAACCAGAGCCAATGTTGGGACCCAATTAGAAAAAATTAAAATCCATCCAATTCCTTGCCTATTTTGGTTGCATTCTAACTTTTTTTTATCTAATCTTATTTGTGTTTGAAAACATTCAAAAAACCTCTAAAAACCCATCTATTCCTTCAATAAACTTCTAAGTAGTATAAGCTTTTCAAGAGGTTTTCCAGTTCACGAACCCACTGAAATCCCAAAAGGTATTGTGTTTTGGCTTTTTGATAGGTTCGTGAACTAGCAAACCTATTGAAAGGTTTGCAAGTTCTAAAAATCACTGAAACACAAAAAGATTGAAGATAAAGTAAAGGTGGAATATGTGTTTCGACTATTCAATAAGTTCATGAACTAGCAAACATGTCAAAAAGGTTCTCAGGTTCTCAAAATACCTAAATCACTGAAGAGATAAAGATAGGGAGGAATTTTTGGCTTTTCAATAGGTTCAAAAACTAGTGAGCCTATCAAAAAGGTTCTTAGGTTTGTGAACACGCCAAAATGCTAAAAGAGGAGTTGAAAAAGAAAAAAGAAGACAAATGTTTTGGCAAGTTCGTAGGTTTGCAAACTTGCCAAATTGCCAAAAGAAGAGAAGGAAAGAGAAATAAAGAATGTTTTAGAAAGTTTGTGAGTCCACAAACTCATTGAAACACCAAAAGAAAATAAAAAATATGATAAACATTTTGAAAAGTTTGCAAGTTCATGAACTTTCTGAATTGTCAAAAAGGGGGAAGAGAGAAGAAAAGAAAAGATAAAAAATTTAGCAAGTTTGTGAGTTCATGAACTTGCTAAATCATTAAAAGAGGATGATGAGACTACTATTTTCATAAGTTCATGAGTTTGCAAACTTTCTAAATCACTGAAAGCAAAGAAAAGTTTTAAATTTTCAAACATGCTAAGGATAAAAAGGAAAAGAGCACCAACATAAGAAAGCAGGCTGACATATTAGTTCCTAAGGTAGCATGCAGTTTGGATAGTACATTTATAGGATCACCATTAATGCAGTAGTATGATCTCAACTACCTATTGTACATGTGTGTGATCTAGGCCATTCATTCTGAGTGGGAAGCATGTCAAACATAGATCTCATTCAATGCATATTAGAGAAAGATCAAAGAAGATATATATTGTCATGTTATTCATTTTATGTGTTGGTTACTGAGCCAATTTTTGGGTTTACAAGTGTTTCGTGGTGATTCTAAAGCATCAAACAAAGCCTATATGGTTTTTAAGAGGATGGAATCCATCTTGTAACTTGTAGGGAGGATTTTCAATGCACATCTTTATGTGATGGTATGTCTCCATGTTCATTTGTGATGATTTATGGGGGAATGTATAATCACACCTATTTATTTTCCCTCACCATATTTTCTAGTGTGATTGTATCTGAGTTTTGATGTATATGTGACAACATCTAATGCAATACAAATCCTTCATATTAGTCTATCCTTTGTTGTATATTCGTAATTATAGTTATTCTTAGTATTATTGTGTCCATTATATGAAATGTATTTTGGATTTGTATGTAAATACATATCTAGTTTTGTGGATGTTTTAGTAGATTTGTTTCCTTCCTCCCTGTATTCTGACTCTATTGCCTAATGGAGTAGGCACTAGTCCATATGGGTGAAGGGCCAACATTATTTTTAATCAATCCATTATCTTGTTAGTTGTAGGAGTAGATTAGGGTTAGATTAGGTTTCAACATGTTCATGATTCATTATTATAATTAGGAAGTAATCATAAGTAACATTTAGTGTTTAGATCATCAAAGAATCATGTTCTTGCATGCTTGCACCTTAAAAATTGTGTATATGAATTTAAGTGGATTCATGTTATGGGATATCATGTTGTTTGTATTTGTGGGCACATCTACAAGGTATAAAAATCAACTTAGAGGTTAAATGTGCAGTAGGTTAGTTTGTGACCTAGTGACAACTTCTAAGGTCCAACATACATTGGACACTACTACTTGACATTTCATATTGCTCAAATTTTCATTATGATCGAGCCCTATTAATAGAAACATATAGGAATACACTCTCAAGTTTACATGAGCTCAAAGTGTAAGAGAGATTATCCACTCTCATCAATTGACCTTTAATCATCCTTAATCAGTTGATGATTCTGGCATGTTTTGCCTTCTTGATGACACCCCATGGCCTTGAAGGTAAAAAATACTCTAGGATTGTGGACCTTCATTTTTGGGACCCAACAAGCCCTAAAAAGCAACTAGACTCTTTCCTTTTCCTAACTTCTATGTGTGTTATTTGTCTTTTTTTCTTATTTCTCTAATGGGATTTCACTCTTGTAGCTTCAAGCTTAGACAATTCTCCACCACAAAGTATGTACATCAACAATTTTTCTTTTTCTTTTCTTTTTTTTGGTTTTTTTAATTGTTTTATAGGGTTTTTATCCCCTTGACATTTTTGGCCAGGTGACTGAGGGGATAAGTTCCACCAAAAGGATAAATGACTCCTAAGACTTCCCTCTTTCTAAGGAGGATTAGGGGAGATTTTACTGTTAGCTTCTATTAGGTATTATAGGTTTGAAAACTTGCATTGGTAAGACTTAACTAGATGATAGTCAAGATTGGGATCAGTATAAAGCTTAAAGTTTGACTTTAATTGAAATTAGTTGGAATGTAAAGTGGAATGATAATGATTTTTTTTGGGAATCTAGGGCTTAGTAGGGACAACCTATACAAGAAGCTTAATGACTCCATACTAAGATGAAAATTGAACAAGAGCAAACCACTAAAAAATTCAATGATGGACAAAATGAAATGTGTACTTTGATTTTTTATTTTTAATTCTTTTTATTTTATTTCTTTTGAACTTATTTTTATTTATTTTATTTTTTGAATCTTTAGATATAATATTTTTCAAGTGAAAGTTGTTAACCATTTCATTGAATCTTTCACCTTCTATGGTGCACAAGAGATAAGCATTGTTACCAACATATTCCTTAATCATGTAAGGTCCTTTCTAATATTCTTGGAACTTTTGTTTACTTTTATGTCATTTATTTTTTATACTTATTTCTCTAAGCACTATTTCTCCTATTTTATATCGTCACATTTTGGTTTGTTGCTCCACAGGTATACTTGTACTTTCTTGCAAAGACAGGGCTAATGTGTGATGAGCTAAAGATTTAAATATTTGTTGGTGGGTTGAGGTCTAATATAAGGTTACATTGCTAGCCAAGAACTCGGTGAGAAGGTCAAAACCATCTTGCATATAGAACTTAACTTCAACACGCTCTTGGATCATTTGTAAGAATTAGAATAACTTGAAGAGATTTAATGGATACCTTTGCTCCTCTAGAGGACTAAAAATTATACTTGTCTTCTCATTTGGTTCTAGTCATAATTCCATGCAATACCCTATGCATTTTTTAGGTAATTCTAGAATGGTAGGGTCCCCTACTCCAAGGGTTATGTGTACTCTCTTCTCTTTTCAAAACTCACCCTCACTTACGTTGTCCTCATCAGGGAACCTTTTGATCATTTCAATTTGGACTTGAGGTGGTTCCCATATATTATTAGATTTCATAGAGGTTATAATTGAAAGTGGATCTTGTGAGTTGTGTGTTTTAAAATCCTTGGAACAAACTATAGGATCATTGATAGATTCATTATCCATCGAATAGGTGTAAACATAATTAGGTTAGAGTTCATATTCCCTTGTTGTATTAATGGAGTCCAAGGAGTATAAGACTCACTAGTTAGTGTTAGAGTAGTGTAGTAGTTACTTGATGATGTCATTAAGGGTGTATGTGACTCACTTTAAGAGGTTTCTCTAGGTGGTGTTAATGGAGTATAGCCTTCTAAAAAATCTTCCTCAACATTAGCAAAAGTGTTAAGGTTCATTTCCATTAGGTCAATTGTATTTAACTAAACTTAAATTGATAGGATGAGTCATCTCAGAATGGCAAGAAATTTGTTTCTTACTGGAAGCATTTGAATGGGTCTAGTTGTTTCAATCATTTCATCTTCTTCTACATCTACAAACATGTTTATCTCTGGGACCATATTGATGGTGTAAATATTCCAAAGGGAATTGGATGAGGTTATATTTTTCCAATAGTTCCATGATTTTTGTATTTGTTTCAATAATTTTCTTTTTTCTATAGTTTTCATCTTTGTGTCAATAGCAGTTTTAGCAAGACTATCATTCTTTTTTAAATGTAAGATATGAGTAGTATTTGGTATAGTGTTGGCATATAAATGATAATCAAATTTAGATGCCTATATCCTCTTCTTTGTTGTATTAAATTTTATCATGCTAAATGGGTCAGGGTTTCCTTTTGTGACATAAACTTTTTAGTTGCAAGAAGGAAACCTCGTGGAATAGGGTTGAAGGGTCTATCCCCATCCTACATATCCAAGGACTTCCTAATAATAGATTATAATATATGTCATTGTAAATGACATAAAACACTATTGGGACCATTTTGGGTCATAGGGAGACCAATATTGTTATCTTTCCAATGGTGGTTTCTTCCAGGTTATCGTAACCACATAAGGTATATCTATCAGTTGTTATGTTGGTGTGGCCATATCCCATTCTTTCAAGAAGACAAAAATGGTAGGTTGTTTATTGATACCCCATAATCTATTGGTGTTCTTTTTGTGCAAGTATCATAAATCCAAACCTATAAATATAAGGTAGGATCTCCTCTTTTTGCTAACTTAGCTTATGTGGGTATATTTCATATCAAAGAAGAAACTAGGGACACAGAGTTTCACATATGGTGGGCTTGTGTCTAGGTCTTCTAATCTATGTTCTCATCTATGGGTGGAGTTATATGATCAAGGTACTTCAAACTAATTTCTTGTAGGAGAGCTACACAGTGTGACAATAAATTTATAAGATCAATGAATGATGATTTTGTGTAAGTTCTTTTAAGATATTCAATGAGATAATATGGTCTAATGGGAGGTGGCATGAGATCAACTATTGAGATGGACTTCCCATTAAATTTTGTCTCTTTCTCAATGTTAGGTTCTATGTTCATTTCACCACAAACTATCTCCACTAAACCTAGCATTTTAGTTTCACCTTTTGGTCTGAATTAACTAGGCATGTTAGGTTCATTAGCATGAGGTATGTTATTTGATCCTAAAGTGGTTGATTTTTGAGTGTTTTCTTCATTTTTGTGATGAGTAGGAAAAGGATCTTGAAAGTTTCTCATGTTTGTGTTTTGTGTGGCAATGGGTATTTGCTAATTGTTGTTATTATTGTTTTTCATCTCTTGAGGGTTGAGAAAAAATTTGATAAATAAATATTGTTGGTCCTCTGACAATTTTGAGATGAAACTATTATATTCTTGACATGAATCGATGTTATGCCCTTTTGTTTTGTGAAACAAGAAAAATTGGTTGGGCTCATATGGTCAACAATATGGTTCATATATGTTATCATAATACTGGCAGTTTCCTTGATGTTGATTATTTATTTGATAATTATTGTTGTTGTTTCTAGGATATTCAATAATGTTAATGTTTTATCTACTTTGGGAAATGTAATCTCTCCTACCATATCCATTGTTCTAACCTTTGTTGCAATTATTGTTTGAAGGAGGTATTTTAGTTACCCCATTTGTCATTGCACTATGATTATTTTTTAAATTTTAATAGTGGAAGGGTTGTTTTTATTATTTTCACTAATTTGGGTAGTCACAAGTCTTCCATTCACATCGTAAACACTTTTCCCACTATCAATGGTAGCCTAGCCAATCCTTAGCACACTTTTAAAATCTTCTTCATAAGACACGGGATAAGTTTTGAGATTCTTCTCTCATGTCCTTGTTGAGGGCGTGTAAGAAGAGGTCACAAAGTTCTCAATGATCCATGTTTGGCACACTATTTGAAGAAAAGAAGACTTGTCTCCAACATGTAACGAAGTGTGTTGTAGATTTTTTATGTCTTGTTTCATACTTAGGAATTTAAAATTTCTTTTCCTTACCAATTTGTTCATGTCAAAGTCCATGACAATTTCACCTAAGTTGTCAGAAGAAATGTATGGAGGTCTTAGGAAGACAATAATACCAATCTAGAGCAATCCTTTTGAGATTTTTAGAAATATTATAGCCACAACTCCATCCTGAAGGAGGAGTTCCCTTATAGTTGTCATATAAGCTGTAATGTGTGAGTTTGAGTTTCCCTCTCCCTTGAATTTTAGTAGATCTAAGAGGGAACATGGTAATAATATGTTGTGAATAGTAAATTTGAGAGGTTCCTTTAAATATTCTAGATAAGTCCTTGATAAGGAGAATTGAGAAGTAGGTACTACTCCTATAAACATAAGTCTCATTGTTACACCCCAAATTTTACTATGCTTTACTTTTTACTTGCATGTAATTAGTGGATAAATTTTCATGGACTAATGATTTGATGTTTAGAGAAAATGTTAGGATAAATCAATGATTCATGATTTATGATTAAATGCATAGAATTTTGACATGTGATTATATGTTATTCAAATTATCTTTTTATGATGTATAAGGATTTACTAATGATACATGTTACCCATTTTTCACTTACAGCTCAATTGGGTAGAGATGAAGTGGTTGATTACATTTAAAAGTGAAAGGTATTCCAACAAATTTCTCCTATGCTTAACCATTGCAAAGAGAAAAGGTAATGTTTTTAAAAGATAATTTAGTTTTTGTTATTCAATGCTTTGTAACATAAAGGGAACTACATAGATTGCAAGATATTGCCTTCATTAATTTTGTAATGTTTCATTCATTTTGTAATGAAAATATACACAAGACTGCATAAGTGTTATTGTTTTATACATTGAAAGGAAAAGAATGCTCAAATGTCCCACATAAACCATGGGAGTAGCTGAACTAATGCAACATAAGGATATACTATACATCTAAAGATAAAAAGTAGTAGAAAAACACATGAAAGGAAGTATATCCATCATTACATGTTGTGGTATTTTGTTGGTCTTCATTGTTCTCAGCTCCTCCTTGCTCCTGAACCTCACATAAACTTGCAGATGATTGAAAGGATTGGTTAGAGCTCCGGATATAAATCTCATCATAGTATGTCCTGTCAACAGAAATATAGCATATTTCTATGATGCATTAAATCAGTTGAGCAAGTATGAGATATATGCAAGAGAGTCTGAAAAATCAAACATCATAGGAGCATCGAGATTCACTATTTTTTTTCTAACATGTTTGTTCACTATGCAGGTATAGGTGAAATTTTTCATTGTTGGATCATCTTTCATTTGACATCATAGCATGTCGAGTAAAATGGGCTCCCACAAGGGTTGAGCCCAACATGCTACCCTTAAGTCTTAAGAGGGGTATGAGATAAGCAAGAGACTTTCAGTTGTTCAAATAAAAGCATATTCTGCTTGAAGATCAAATTATAAGGTAACTGAGCACATTGTCCATTCATGACAACCAAGTCAAAGGTGCAATGAGGTTGCCCCCTTTCACTTTGAAATGGGAATCACAAGTGAGCAATGAGCTCTGATGAAGAGGGTAAATCATAAAACATGCAACAACAGAAATTTCACACAGAAAATAGAACTTTCTTTTATTGATCTGGGCAATTCATTACATTACAAAAGCTCAATCACAATTAGAGGATGAATCCTCTACTAGCTGCAACACATTACAACTTTCCCAACCTCAAGACTCTAGAATATTCAACCTTCTGTAACCCCAAATCAGCTAGGGTTTCTATTTTCCCACCTATTCTTGACTCTACACTTGGCCCCTTAACTCTACTATCATCTAGGGTTCCCAAAATAGTCATAAATAGCACTTTTTGGTGGCCTCCAGCTAAATTTTGAAATTTGCAACTCCCTCCAAAAGTAGGTCAACTTCCGGGAAGCATAACTTTTGATCTGGGTGTCTGATTGACGAACTATTTTAAGCGCCGGAAAGCTCGTGATGTGAACTATCACACTGAAAATCTATAAATGGATTTCTATCAACTTTTTGGGATGTTATGGGATGTTTTAGTGCCTCATATCTCGTTTTAGAAATTTTCAGGGGCTTTTCAGAAAATAAAAACTTTAATATCTTTTAGCTCACAAATGATCTTTGCTCGAATCCTTTACCAAAGGTCTTCTATTTCCATTATGTAACTTTTTGCATGCTTTCACTTCAATCCGTGCCCAAATGGAAACTTTCCTAAAATAGTAGGTAAACTTTCCAAATTTGGCAGTTTGCTATTTTTAGCAATTTTGGAAAAACTGAAAGTCCTACATCATTATTCAGGATATTATGGAACCAGAAATACTAATTATGGAAAGAAATGAAAACAACTATAATGATTTTGAAGCAACATCTTTTTGGGTGATGCAAGATTGCCCTTACACCACTGGATGCTCCTACATCAAGCTCATTTAAAACTGCTTAAATAATGTGCAAAACTAAGTAAAAGTACAACATTGGCATCATGGTTTTACTTCATCTATTGGTTGTCACATCATTATTTATTGTTGTTTGTATCATGCATATGTTTGAAGTACTATCCATTCAAAAGTGCCTAGGGACAATCCATAAATGAGTTTGAGTTCATAGTCAAATGCTTACAATAGCTCAAGGATAAAGACAAGTTACCAAAGTCCTTGATAAATCTTTAAACACTGTTGTCAAATGATATTACATAGTGAGGAACCAATCATAGACTTTCATCTTGAAGCAACAAAATAGATTGAGAATCCTTGTAAACTTGCAGTCACAGTAAGACAGTGAATACAAAAGAAGATCAAATGCTTTTGGATAGCAATCAATACAATGAACAACATTAATCTTGAGAAGTAGTCATATATGGACTGTATTGGACAGTCCTACAAGAGGTGACAGTCCAAACCATGTAACGTGAAGACACTAGATAACAAAGATGCAAAATACTCATGAGATAGTGACCATATTCATAATTGTGAGGTTCATTCATAACCTTGAAATAGTAGTCCATGATAGTGATTTGAAACATCAAATGCATGGCAGTCATATGTGATATTCTAGAGAATAGTGGAATAGAGTTAAAGTGTCATGCCCACATTTCACATGCGTTCACAACACGCAAACACACATGTTATGCCACACATGACATGTAGTCATGATACGTCATCAAAAAATTTTCCCTATCTACTCCGAAAGCCTCCCTCGCACGCGCAAGCGTGCTTGATGTGTCTGATTAGGTTGTCTAAAAGTTAGTTGTTACCGAAAGATCCTCTCACATGAGTAAGTAGATATCTTGTCACTATGTTTGGTGTCGAATAATTTGTAACGTTTAGGTTTTCTCCGGTGGTTAATTGGCATTTAGTTTGTTTTGATACCAGCTCACTTTCCCTCTTGATTCCATACCAAAGCTCTTCAATCTATTTAACTTGATGGATCTTACCATTTCCTGGTCTACCATTAGGTTTAATATATTATGATGAGATCACATTTTATGGATTGATCTAAAGAATCATCATTTAGTTAAAAATCAATTAATTGTGTATCAATTATTCTCAGTTAAATATTTAAATATAATTACGTATTTAAATATTCCCCTTCTTTTTTTTTTCGTTTATTTCAAGAACCCCTTTCACAAAGATTAGATAGATAATCGGAAACCTATAGCTTACTTAAAAACACATCTTTATTTAAACTTCAATACATTTATACGATGATATATACATTTTTATATGAATGAATATGAATACAATTCTTCATTCATATAAATCTTTCAAATGATTTAAATTTCTTCTCTTTTAATTTACAAAACCCAAAATGACAAATGTTCATTAATAAAAAGAATATACTAAGCTATAGATAGAAATTAAATTTTCTTATGAACAATATAGTTCTGATTTTCTTAATGGGCAATTTAATTCAGCCATTTAAGTATTCCCAACTACAAATATAATTTATATCTACAAATAACTTCTTTATAAAAGAAAAAAATAATTTCTTTATTATATCTTGTTGTGACAAATTCCACTCAATGCCATATATATATATATATATATATATATATATATATATATATATATATATAATTAAATCTTTTAGTGCATCCCTTTATTTTTATAATTACAATATATATACATTTGTTAGAGATAGTGGGAATACCACTAAATTAATTACCATTTTAGTAATGACATCCCAACTCATACCACTAGGTTAAAAAGCCCTGAGTTTTATTTATTTTTTTGATGTGTTCCTTGCAGGCATGGGCGGCGGATATGAGTTGGGGCAGGGGGCAGGTTTGGTGGTTGCAGGGCCGAAGGCATCGGCTGAGGCGGAGGTGCAGAGGTGAATGAAGGTGGAGTGGCACGGCAGCGGTGGCGCACACAGAAGGCAGAGGGATTACCGCAGCAGTGGAGGCGGATGGAACGGTGGCAGCGACGGTTTATGGTTGCGGGGTTCCAGAGATAGCAGGGCCGAGGGTTTACATGCGCGGCGGGTATGTGGGGAGGGTTCAATCCTTCCCACCGCCATTCCTTTAGTCTTTTGACTATGTAAAAAGAAAGGCCGCGACCTCCTCAAATCGCATTTCAACATAGTTTCTGAATTTTCCATTAATTTTTAATAAATGTTTTTTATATATAACATTTTCACAATTACTTTCAATTTAAGGCTATTTTAAATATGTATATGTATATATATATATAAGTTTTTACAAGTGTAACAAAAATCTCATTTTCACAATTTCAATATAAATGAACAATATATATATATATATATATATATATATTTTGTTCATTTATATTGAAATTGTGAAAATGAGATTTTTGTTACACTTGTAAAAACTTATATATATATATATATATATATATATATATATATATATATCAGTTCTCACAATTTCTCTTACTTATAAAATGTAAATACAGAAATGTCAACTTCCACACTAATTTAACATTTATATTTATACAAACAAGTTCATGGTAAATCTCCTTTATACTAGCTCTCTCTCTATATATATTTTTTAATTTACAATATGATAAATACTCAAACAAAAGAAACATTTAACCATATAATTCAGTAATTTCCATTTGCAATTTCTATCAAGTAGATTTTTCCTTTTTAATTACATAAACAATCCAGAAGTAAATACATGTAACCTAGTTTTGTTTTTTTTTTAAATTCAAGGACACACATATTACAGTAAAATTTCAATTTAGATTATTTCCATTGCAATGTAACTTCAAGTTGAAACTTTGTTTTCAAAAGCAAAAATGCATCATACATAACACTAAACTAAAAATAACTTTCTTACTAGATAACCCAAGGGAATCATATATCATTTGGTTCATCAAATTAACAAGTCTCACAATTAAAAACTTTGACAACAAGAACAATTAACTATATTAAATTTCCACAATACACAGACTATCAAGGGAGTAATATTTACTCTCTTCTCCCACCTTACTCAAATGATGAAAGGTAACAACCAAATAATCTCACAACTTTAAACATAGTCAGGGAGGTTTAATCCTTCACTTCCAAGATAACAACTCTTACAACATTTTCAAAGGAGAAGTTTTCTCAACATCTTTTATATAGTGAAAACTCTAGAGACCAAGCTCTTAATGCAACAGGAAAGTAATCAGATCCTTTAACAAGGTAACACATCTTCAATCACTCCCACATTTGCTTCAACAATAACCTGCAAGAATACAAGGGAGACCACAAGGAACCTCTAGCTCTCCTCCCTACCATTGACCCGCAAGAGGGTCACCCCCGAGCTAGGGAGACCATCTTCATACCAGGGTAGAACATACAAGACTACACTTCACAACAATGAGTACAACAACCATACAATAAATACACAAAACCCCATAGTAGACTCACATTACAATGAACCAGCTTAGGTGAGTTCAAGAGGGTAGGGAAGTAGACAACTCTAACCCCTAGGTGTCATTTTTCATAATATACCACAAGGTAACACAAGGCCTCAAGCCAACAAGTATTTCTTTCTCCACAAGGCCTCAAGCCTTCAATATACACTTCTCCACAAGGCCTCAAGCCTTCCAATAAACCCAAACACCAGGGATATCCCAATAGGCACACATGCCCAAAAGCCCTCTAGGCTATAAATGAATCCAACATGCTCACAAGGCATGGAAAATAACAAGAACCATATGACACCTGGGGAGGGTCACACCTCCTCTTCCCTATACTAGATGAGCATTTCCTTCCAACTGGAAGGAGCTCTTTCCACACCCAGATCAAATAACCCAAAACTAACAAACAAACTCTAAGAAGACTAAATTCAATCTCATTCATCAAAACCAGAGACAACATACATTTCAAGCAACATTCACATAAAGAGTAGAATTGGATCACCAACCTTACAAGCCCAATTATGGAATGAGAGTTGAAGTAGAGCTCCTCTTCCCACCTTCTTCTCCAAAAATCCCTTCTTCTCACAATAATCCAACCCCCTCACTCTCCTTCTCCTCCTACTTTTAAAACTAATTCCTCTATTTTCCTAATTTCCCAAGTGGGAATAAACAACTCAACCCCCCACTCCTCCATTAACCTAGTGGTCATAAAACAATGTACCCCCACTCAATAGGTTCCCCATTAAAGCCCACATGTAGGAATAAAATAAACAAGTAAACTTAAAATAAAAGGAGTGGGTGACACAACACCCTCATTAAGGGGAACCCCACCAAAAGGAGGCACATGGAGATAAGCACTCCATTATTAGGGAATCATGGAGTGGCTCTATGACTTGGAAGTAGGCATGAGTGTAGATTCCACTCATCCCATGTCCCCCATGCTTCCAAATTCGTCACTTTACTTCACCCTGAAGTTGAAGTGACCATATGGAAGTTAACCCAGGGTTATCCTAGTCAAAAAGGTCCCTAGACCCATAGGGTATAACCTAGGGTTGTTTTAAACCTAGTTAGGACTCCCAGAGTCAATTAAAACATAAAATAAAGGGTCTAAAAGAATTACAATTTAAACAAGATTAAAACCATCATTACTTACAACGCTTAAAATAATAAAAGTAAATCAAAATAAAACCCTTATTCCCTTGACCTCATGCAACATTAACACATTACAACATTACAACATTTTCCAAGCACGAGGTTGATCTTAGTTCCTTATTGAACTAGATCGGCTCATAAGGGATACAACATAGGTATGAGATGGTCTCTTGTAATAGTGGTTTTGTTAGAAATACCTGCACACTCAAACTTGAAGTCAATATCCCATATAAATATCATAGCCGAAGCAAAACTAAATACATGCATCTTAAACATTCAACCATAGCATTACATTGAGTTTCCATAACCATTCATCATTTTCTTCAAAACAATATCTAAATTATCATTGCACAAATATTTCCTTAAAATCAATTAGGTTCAATAAGCAAGATTCTAGAACAAAAGTCTCTCAACATATAAATAATAATAAAAATCACTGCAAATAGTCTCATGAACAGTAGTGTAAAAAGTAGGCCTCACATAAAGTGAGTCTATCATTTACTCGTACAGTCACAAAAATCATGGAGGATAAATAAAAGAAGTCATAAATGCCATTGAACAAGCATTAGAGGTCAATTCCAAGGAGTATCTCTTACATGTATTATATAGTGATGCACATATTTTGTTGAGAATCAATGTCATTGAATGACCCCTGAGAGCAAAGTGGAGTAACAATCACCCAACATCATGGAGCAATCACTTATTAGCATGAAATAGTCATAATGTAATGTGCAGTCTCAAATGTGATAGGAGCAGTTGTTCGAGTGGTAAAGTTATTAGTTAGGTAATCCAATCATAAAACCTCTTATGTTTGCTATGAAAAATAAATGCAAAGAGGTATAAAAGGTGCAATCTATAAAGAGTATCATAAGCATGAAGATGTAGAGTCCATTCACTACCAAAAGTCAGTCACAATAGTCCTGAAGGACTTCGACTTTCATGTTAATGAGAGGCAGTCACTATTTGACTGTAATAGCAGAGAATAGAATGAAGGAATTCATGCAAATAAATGAAAGAGGACAGTCAACCTCTGAGTAAAAGGCAATTCATAATGGATAGATCATTCATGAAATTCAAAATCCTACTTTAGAACCTCATACATAGTGAGTTCTCATAGGTAGTTCATAAGATAATGAGGTATTGAAGATGATTGTAGCGGAGGATATCATAGTGCCAGTTGACAGTGATAATGATGGCAAGGGTCTAAGCACATAGTAAGGTCTACATCATTTTCTTTGTTGTGAATAGACTGAGTGATGTAGAAGACGACTCCTAAGACATCACAATAATGATAGGGTACAACATTATTGTCAACAAGATTGTCATGTTAGAAGAACAATCAAGAATGTTTGATAGTGAGTAGAGAGATCATGGGTACAGTGGATGGAAGCAAGATAACTAAGAGAGGACTTAGCCTTCAAGAAAATCAAGGCAATCTTGTGTACGCATAAGATTTCAAAAAACTTAAATGTTGCATGAGTATGTTTGAACAAGCCCTGAAAAGTATGAGGAGGTATTTAAGGAGTTTATACCCTGTCAGAGCTTTAGAATGAATCAGAGATTTGAGTTTTTCAAAATATTGTACTCAAAAGATCAAAGGAGGGCTTTCACTCAAGGCCAAACCTATACCTAAAGTGACCTATACAAGGATGATGTGATAGAGGCACCACATACAAAAGCCTATAAGGTGCAGTAATCAATGGATTAAGCATCTGTTAGAGTCTAAATGTCAAAGATGCAGTCATCAAATCTACTCTAATATGTAACAACAATCATAAAACATAGAGGGACAACAGTTTAATCACTCTATAAACAATGCATGTATCTTAAAAGGAGCTCAATAGGATCATGATCATGACCAAAATGCTAAGGGTGCTTTTGGGCCTGTAGGTCTAGAATAGTCTTCCACAAGGTATCTACAGATTAAAGGTTTAGGAAACCATGCAAGTCTCCATGCCAAGTATATGGAATAAGATTGTCAATGGTCTGAAATGGAATAAAGTTGTTAATAGTTTGTGATAGCAATGAGAGACTTTCAACAATCTTATGTAATAGTGGTAGGTGTATGCATGATGCATCAAGTTTTTTTAAAGCTGCTCAAAAATCCATTGATATGAAAATGAAATGTATAAGTTAGTGATGGTTTTCAGGGGATTTCTACAAATATGTAGTGAAGGTATATTGAGGGATACAAAGCAATTAGAAAAACCCTATTGCACAGCAAGTGATGACATCAGGTACATAATGCTATTAGAGATCCATTAGAGAAGCTTGAGAGTCTTTAAACCTACAAACTTGTGGATCATAGTATGCAGTCAATAGCAGTAAGAATGGCAGGTAGGTCACTATATAAGCTAATAGTCAAGGTGTAGCAAACAATGCAGAGGACAATAAATTACATGAAAGGTCCTATGCTAAGATTTAAGAGTCTTGAACTTTCACATTGTCTTAGTCAACACCAACAATGGAAGCCATTAAGGTTTGAGAACATAGGTATAGTTTTACACAATGATGAATGATAAGAAGATACAGATTGGAGATAGAGATACAGAATAAATGCATACTATAGATGGGATTTTTTCACCTCATATGAGATCAGTCATTAAAAACTCCAAGGTATGGTTCACAAGATAAAGGTCTTTCTTCATCCTTGATAACTTTTAAGCAAGTATTCGGTCTTTATAACTGCCTAGGCACTGCCCTCTTTGCATGATCATCAAACACTTTGAGTTACTTGTCAAGAGAAAGGTTCAATATGAACATTGAAGATTTTGTTGGGTTGTAAACAATGAATATCACTTGGGACAGTCTGAATACATGTTGAGACAACAAAAACAACAAGATCAGTCTTATCATAACCCTAGATCTTTTCGTATCAAAATAGAGATATCATATAAATGAAAGCTACTCAATGGATGATATCATCTCTAAGGGTCTACAAAAGGAGCCAAACAACAAGCAAAACTCAGATGTAGCAACCTATCAAAGAAGAGGTTAACCATGGATAATCTACAATAGTATTCATGATGAGACATATATAACACAATGAATGAATTATTCACTGTCAAAAAATATATTTTCTTCCTCAAAAGAGAGTAAAGCCATGTTTTTCTTTCTAAAAGTAAACAAGAATATATAGCCACGTCCATGATGATAAGACCATGAAGGATGCTCGAAAAGCAGAGAAAAGAAAGATTTATATTCTTTTCATTAAATAGAGAGAATATCTCATTGAAATTGCGGCCATAGAAGTAGAAAATGGGTGAAATATCTTACAAAGGTCAAGCAAGCATAACAAATGCATAGAATGCAAAATACATTCATCATTTTCTACATTTTAAAATCTCAAAACAAGCATTTTATTTGTAGATTTTAAAGGAAAAAGTAATTTATACAGGTAGAGAGCTTACCCAAGCTCGATTTTGCTGATTTCACATTGAATATGTATACATAATACCTCCAGAAGGTCGAGCAAACCCTAGCAATGGTGGCACCCAAACTGGCAGAGTCATAAATGTTAAGTGCAAATGAGGAGTGGAATAGAAAATGTCGTGGCTTTTTTTTTAGGGTTTCTTTTTACCCTAATGTGGTTGAATTCATTTAGGGGGCATTTTTGCCTTTATTTTAAACCATTTTATGCTTTGGCTTATGTTTAAATACCCATTGATATGTATAAGGTATTTTTAAATACCTTTGCATATATATGTAAAATCTGCATATACTTAAAATTTTGCAAGTTGTAAAGCAAACTTAAGCCAAGGCGGACCCCTCTTTCTATTCTGCACAATTGAAACTGAAACAAGATGTAATGCATTATTAAAGTAATAGTCTATAAATTACTTTAGTAAGTGTCACGTAAATGTAGGGAAAATAGCAAGTGCAGAACACTCATTAAGACAATTTCAGTTTACTTGCCTTTTTTGCTTGAGTCCCCATTATGCAAAATAGAAAGATGGAGTCAATTGAAGCTTCTATTTTGGTTTTCTAGTCATATATGAGAAATCTTAGTGTCCATTTTGGTAAGTCCACTTGGGAGGGAAAGTTTCCACCTATTATCACTCATTTTGTGTCAGTTCTAGGCCCTCTTTTGTGGCTTTTTCCCTTTGCTCGTGAGAGAGGTTTTGGTTTCTTTTTTGGGTGGATAGCCAACTAAGTTTTTTCCCCTTTCACTTTTAGAAAGTCTTTTTGGATATATATATAGGGGGAAAAACTTAGTTTTGGGGGGAGTTCAGATTTGCTTCTTCCTCTCTTGATCACTAGCAGAGAGTTTTGTAAGCTTTGTTTTGTAACTTAGATTTTCATAGTGATTATGCAACTCCTTTCAAGATCAATAAAAGAAACAAAGCATTCCTATCTGATAGTTTTTGTCTCATTTTGTAGTAATGGTTTGATGTTTCATTGTGATTTTAAGTGTTGAATCCTTTTTATGTCTGATTATTGCAAATCTGTGTGCAAAAGTTTCATATAATGCAGGTTGTGTGTTGTGTTTAATTTCAAGCCTTCATACAAATCACTTTTGTGTTGCATGTTTCATATGAGATTGTGAGAGTTAATGTTTTGAGAGTTGATTATGAGTTGAGTTAGTGAATAAGTTAAAGTTCTGGTGCATCACCCTTCAGGTTAAATTTTTTTATTTCAAGTATCCCCCTATCCCTTTTCTCAAAAAAATCATTAGTTTTAGGTGATCTACCTAGGGAACCAACCCTCTTTGGAGATTCATCCTCATTATAAGTCACCCACGGCTTGAGGATGTTTCCATGTTACACAGGATAGTTGAGACTAACTCAAATAGGGTGCAATCCTCATTGATAACAATTTTTGGCACGCCCGGTGGGACTCTGAAACTCATTTCAAAGAAATAATTCAAGTTTTAAGTTGTTGTTCTGGTATATGCAACAATGTTTTTGGCCTTTTGAGGTTATAAATTTATACCTGGCCTCTCCATTTTTGGGTTGTGCATGCAGATCTATTGTAACCAGCCCATGCAAAGAGTGTAAACTAGAGAAAGTGCTTCTCCATTTGAGTATATGCAGCTATCTCCACTAAAATGAAAGGGTAGGACAGCAAGAAAAGGTCTTAGCCCACCAAGAAGGTCAAGATCTACACCTCCAAACCTCAGCCCTACAAATCTAGTGCAGATAAATCTAGTACCAGTAGTACAAACACTAATGATGGAAAGGCAATTTGAATTTGCACCTTTTAATGGGGGTAGCCCATTAGACATTGCTCAACATGATGACATTCCTGTTGTAGCCCTCAAAGGTCTGCCATACTTCACCAGAGAAGATCAGACCACTCCTATTGAGCACATTCAAGATGTGTCAATGTTGTGCTCGGTTCATAATATCACTAAGGAGAATGTAGCACTTAGACTACTAGTTGCCTCATTGAAGGGAAAAACTTTGCAATGGTTTAGAGGTCTTCCAGTGAATTCAATAAGAACATCGGATTGGCTGGGTGATGGTTTGCATAGACAGTTTGAGGACAAATCTAATCATTTGTCTTTGCTAAGTAATTAAGTACTATTAAGAGGGCTCCATATGAGTACATGTCTGATTTTAATTACCACTTCCAGAAGACTTGGGATAGGATTCCAACAACGGTAAAACCTTCACCTCAACATGCATTTCTATTTTTCCTTAAGGCTTTAAATAGTGAGATATCTGTGATGATTCAGTCTATGGGTGGAATCACACTACCTAACGCTTATGACATAGCTATTAGAGTAGAAAATTGCCTCATACAAGCTAATAGAATAGCCCAAAGGCCTCCTATGCCAATTTTTCTTGAGGTACAGCTACCTATATTATAACCTATGTCATTACCCCCTATAGTTGTCATTCCACCTATTCATGTCATAAGATATTATGCTACAGCCCAAGATCCTATTGTTCCAGCTCATTCTAAAGAGCTTCAAGAGATTAGAAATATGCTGAAAACTGTTAGGAATGATTTAATGAGTGTTAAGAAGCAAGTTGGCCAAGATCCTAGGCCCTACCAGGCCCCATGTCAGTCTAATCAGTCAAATAGGCCACCTTTTCTAGCTGATTTTCAAGGTCAGAGAAGAAATTTTAACCCTAGACCTTTTCAGTCTTATAATCCTAATGTTGCCAGCCCTTCAAGAAGTCTTGTGCCTGTCCAAAACAATATGGCATAGGAGTGTGATTGGTGTTATCCATGTAACCAGCCTCATAACCAAGCTACATGCATGAATGGGATAAGGAATCAAGCTTTAATGGTTCAGAATAGTTATGCTAGTTTAGAAAGTGTGTTAAAAGAAGATCTAGAGTAGCAAGGTTCACAAGTTCAGCAAGATCATCCTGAGGTTGCCTTGACAAATTAGCAAGGCAATGAGTTTTGCAGGGTAAATTATCCCTAAGGTCAAAATCAGTCAAATTCACCTTTTGCAGCCAATACTAGATCAAAAAAGAGGGTTGTTGACTTGGGACAGCAAGGTGAAAAGGTCCAACAATAGCCAAATAAAGCAAATTTCAAGCTTCTACAGCTCAAGTTGCCCCCACAACTTCTCAAAAGGTTCAAATTTTGCAAAGAGGACAAGCTGTACCTGATAAAGATCGACCTAAAATTCAATCACAACCACTACAAGTTTAGAATCAAACTGTTGTTTCTAGGGGATAGCAAAAGGTTAGTGCTCCTTCATTTAATATTGTTGATCACATGAAGAAGGCTATAGTTAATTTGTCTATGTTGGATGCATTACACATTCCTAGGTAAAAATAGTTGTTGCATGAAGCCTTAGCTAAGATTTTAATTTCTAGAGTATCTAGCAAAGAGCAGCCTAAAGTTGTGATTGCACACAGCCTTGAAGTTCAAAGTGAACAGCAAGCCCAAGAGGTAAAACTACCTCCATTTTATGTGAGTTTGATTATTGGTAACAATTAGTGCACAATTGCATGATTGACTCCGGTGCAAGTAGTTCTGTAATGCCTAAGATTCTAGCTGATAAGTTTGGATTAGAGTATGAGCCTCTTTCAAAGGGGGTGATTCACTAGATGGTTTTGTTGTTAGTACTATTGGGGTAGTTAAAAATTTAGCTCTTACCTTGCATGCATGCCTAAATTTTGTAATCCATCAAGATATCTATGTTATTGACCTACCATATCATTTTGTCATATGTCTTTCTAGGGATTTTACTGCTAAGTTGGGTGGGTTTCTACCTTCTGATTGGTCACATTTGTTTTTTAGAACAAGGTATGGTACAAAGGTGACCATAAAATGATAACCACAAGCCAATGATCATATTGAATTGTATGTCCCTAGCCCTATAAATGCTAACCTCTACATCACCCATGAGTTGAAGGATCAATCCATGACCCTAGACCCCAACACACCTATTAAGGATGTAAATCTAGATGAGTGGGCAACCGAGGATAATGAAGTTGATCCTTTTAGCCACACCGATGAGGTGGGATTAGGCATTTACATGATTCATGAACCTGATGGAGTGGTTCCAAATTTGGTCAAGGATCAAAATTAGCCTGAACAACAAGATAATCAGCTTTGGAAGCTATATTTTGATGGCTCAACAAGCAAAATAGGTGCTGGTGGAGGAGCTATGTTGGTTTCACCTGATGGAGATAAGTATTATTTAGCATTAAGGTTTGCTTTTAGCTATACAAATAGTACAACAGAATATGAAGCACTTATTCATGGCCTAGAATGGGCCAGAAAGAGAGATATAAAATGTTTGCAAGTTTTTGGTGAGTCTAAACTGGTAGTAAATTAGGTTAGAAATTTTAATCTTACAAAAATGATTTGCTTAAGTGGTATAAGCATAAAGTTTGGGACTTAATTGAAAAATTTGATGCTTTCAATCTGCTATCCATTCTTAGAAGTTAGAATATGCATGTAGATAAACTTGTTGCCATAGGATCTTAGTTTGACATTCCAACTAATATTCATAATGTAGAGGTATAGCAGTATGTAAAAGTGGTTGTGAGACCATCTGTACCAAATAACAACGTAAGTTGTCAAGTTTTTTAGAGTGATGAGTAGATTGTAAGTTTTCTAATTGAAGAAGCCGAGTTTGCAGCCGAAAATCAGCAAAAATAGTAGTAACAATATGATAATTAGATCGTCCAATTGAAGTCAAACAAGCTACCCAAAGGTTTAGTGACCTTGGAATCAGTTTTCAATTTAGATGATCAAGTTAGAAAGGATAAAAACAACATGAAAGTTAAGCAGGAGCATTATGAACCCATTGAGATATTCGAAGATAAACTCCTCAAGCTTCATAAGTTATGTACCAAAGAGAAACAACAAGATTTTATTCTACTTTGTCAAGATTTTAGTGATATTTTTACTTGGGAATATGGAAATTTAAAAGGTTGTAACCTTGAGCTAGCTCAACACACCATTGAGTTAGAGCCCAAAGCAAAACCAGTGAGGCAAAAACAAAAGCCTCTTAATCCCAAGCTTGAGCATCTTATGAAGTCTAAATTGAATAAGTTAATTGAAAGTAATATCATCTTTCCAGTTAAGCATACATCATGGGTTTCTAACTTGGTTCCTGTTAGAAAAAAGAATGGTGAGATTAGGCTATGTGTTGATTTTTGTGATTTGAATAGAGCCTCTATCAAGGACCATTATCCATTGCCTTCAATCGAGCAAATTTTACAAGTTGTTTCTAGTTCAGACATATTTTCTTTGTTGGATGGATATTTAGGATATAACCATATTTTACTAAAAGAGGAGCATCAATACAAAATTGCCTTTACCACCAAATGGGGTACCATGGCTTATAGGAAGATGCCCTTTGGTTTGTCCAATGCAGGGGCAACCTTTCAGAGAGCAATGGATATGGCCTTCCATGGCCTCATGAACAAGATTGTTCTGGTTTATTTAGATGATATTATAGTTTTTTCAAAGAATGTTGATGAACATTTTGGTCATTTGAGACAGATTTTTTAGAGATGTAGAGAGTATGGGGTTTCTCTTAACCCAAAGAAGTGTATTTTTTTGTTCATGAGGGTAAGCTCCTTGGAAATGTTGTGTCTAAACATGGTATGTCTATTGATCCAAAAAGAATTTATGCCATTCTAAATTTACCCCTACTGGCACATAAGAAAGGCTTGCAAAGCTTTCTTGGTAGGATCAACTTTGTGAGAAGATTCATCCCTAACATTACAGCACTATTGTAGCCTCTTACAGCTATGCTTAAAAAGAACATGATTTTTAGTTGGACTAAAGAGGGTAAGAGAAGCTTTGAGAAGATCAAGGAGGCCCTTGCAGAAGCTCCAACACTCATTAAACCAAATTTTGATAAGGATTTTATTTTGTATGCATTTGGAGGTGTTGATACTATTTCAGCTATGCTATGTCAGTAGAATGAGGAAGGACTTGAGTAGCCTATGGCAGTTTTCAGCCAAGTGTTGCATGATTATGAGGTAATATATTCATTTTTTGAAAAGCATGTGTTAGCTATAGTTAGAAGCCTCAAAAAAATTAGGCATATGCTTTCTAACAATAAGATTTAGTTGTTGGTTGTCCATTCAACAGTCAAGGATTTCTTGCTTAACAAGGATATTAATGATAAAAGAGAAGGCTAGATAACTAAGGTAATGGAATATGATGTCAACATTAAGGTTACTAAGCTTGTTAGAGGAAAGGCTTTATGTGAACATCTTGTTGGAGATGGAGAAAACAACCAAGAAAATGATGAGCATGTTACAACAGTACTCAACAATGAAGAGCAAGTTATTGTTACAGCTTTTTCTACCAGTTGGGTGCAGTAAATGATCCATTATTTGCAAACTGGTGACTATCCTGAAGGTTTGGACAGAGAAAAAAGGAGGTATTATAGACTTCAAGCCATCCCTTATGTTATTATCAATGGTGTTTTATATAGAAGGGATTTTCATGGTATTTTACTAAGGTACATTGAACTAGATCAGATAGACAAACTGCTGGAAGAGTTTCATGATGGGCCTGCAGGAGGCCATTTTGCTCCAAGGACTATAGCTCTGAAAATTATGAGAGCTGGATACTATTGGCTAGATTTATTTAAAGATGCACATGCTTGGGTTAGGAAATGTAATAAATGTTCATTATTTACAAGAAAACAAAGACTTGCAGCCTTGCCTCTACACCCCATTCAAGTAGAGCAACCTTTTGCCAAGTGGGGTCTTGATTTCATTGGCCCTATTAACCCACCATCAAGTGCAGCTCACAAATGGATACTAACAACAATAGATTATTTTATGAAGTGGACTGAGTTTTTTTCTTTGAAGGATGCAAATGAAACTTATGTTCTAAATTTTTATCAAGATTTGGTGTCTAGATTTAATACTCCTGATTCTATTATATATGACAATGTATTAGTTTTTATTAGTTTAAGGATTTTTGATTGGTCTGTAAAGAACAACATTTTTCTGAATAGCTCATCCAATTATTACCCTTAAGGTAATGGATGGGCTAAATCCACCAATAAAAATTTAATTAAGATCATTAAAAAGACCATTGAGGATAATCAGAGGACATGGCATGACAAGTTGAAGTTAGCCCTTTGGGCTGATGGAATAACTCCTAAGAGAGCTACATGTTACTCTCCTTATGCCCTCACTTATGGTAAGGAAGCTAAGTTACCAATTTCTATTGAATTGCCTACTCTAGGTTTCATTAAAGAACTTGAACTATTAGAGCAACAACCTATGGAAGTCATGCTAGCACAGTTGATGGAACTAGAGGAAACAAGAAAAGATGCATTGAGGAAGCTGGAGATTCATCAAGCTCAGATGAAGAGGTCTTTTGATAAGAGAATAGTACCAAGGGATTTCAGTGTAGGTGATCTTGTTTTTAAATGGAATGAGTTAAAAAGTAGACCTAGTAAACATACCAAGTTTGATGCAATGTGGGATGGACCCTATGTGATCACTGATTGCAACCAACATAATGCTTTCCAGCTTTCAAAGCTGAATGGAGAGGTGTTGCCTATCCCAATTAATGGGATCCACCTCAAGCATTGTCTCTGAGAATAATTTTTGTAGTTGTACTATAGTAGGTTAGTGTTTTTTGCTAATAAGTACTTTACACATCTCTTTCAGTTTTGTTTTCTTTTCCCTAAGTGCTGTTGCATAGTTTGTTGGCCTCTAGGGCCTTGGTAGTTTACTTATAGTTTAGTTTTTTGCTATTGTTTGGAGTATTTACAAATGAGTTACAATGGTTTTCTGAGTTTAAGGAGGGCAAAAATTGACTCCATGTCCAATGGATTGTTTAAGGCTACTGGTCTACATGCTTAGCAGGCAAGCATTCAACAGAAATCACTAGAAATGTTACCCATTTTTAACTTACAGCTCAATTGGGTAGAGCTGAAGTGGTTGATTACATTTAACAATGAAAGGTATTCTAACAAATTTCTGCTATGCTTAACAATTGCAAAGAGAAAAGGTAATGTTTTTTAAAAGAGAATTCAGTTTTTGTTATTCAATGCTTTGCAACATAAATGGAACTACATAGATTGCAAGATATTGCCTTCATTCATTTTGTAATGAAAATATACACAATACTGCATAAGTGTTGTTGTTTTATACATTGAAAGGAAAAGAATGCTCAAATGTGCCACACAAGCGGTGGGAGTAGCTGAACTAATGCAACATAAGGATATACTATACATCTGAAGATAAAAAGTAGTAGAGAAACACATGAATGGTAGTATATACATCATTGCCTATTGTGGTCTTGTGTTGGTCTTTGTTATTCCCAACTCCTCCTTGCTCCTGAACCTCACATGAACCTGCAGATGATTGAAAGGATTAGTTAGAGCTCCGGATATAAATCTCATCATATGTCATGTCAATAGAAATATAGCACATGTCTATGATGCATTAAATCAGTTGAGCAAGTATCAGATGTATGCAAGAGAGCCTAAAAATCAAACATCATAGGAACATCGAGCTTCACTATTTTTTTATCTAACATGTTTGTTCACTATGCAGGTATAAGTGAAATTTTTCATTATTGGATCATCTTTCATTTGACATCATAGAATGCGGATTAAAATGGGCTCCCACAAGGATTGAGCCCAGCATGCTGCCCCTAAGTCTTACAAGGGGTATGAGATAAGCAAGAGACTTTTAGCTTTTCAAATAAAAACATATTCTGCTTGAAGATCAAATTATAAGGTAACTAAGCACATTGTCCATTCATGACAACCAAATCAAAGGTGCAATGAGGTTTCCCCCTTTCACTTTGAAATGGGAATCACAAGTGAGAAATGAGCTCATTCAAAACTGCTTAAATAATGTGCAAAACTGAGTAAAAGTGCAACATTGGCATCATGGTTTTACTTCATCTATTGGCTGTCACATCATTATTTCTTGTTGTTTGTATCATATGAAATGCATACATTTGAAGTACTATCCATTCAAAAGTTCCTAGGGAAAGTCCATAAATGAGTTTGAGTTCATAGTCAAATGCTTACAATAGCTCAGGGATAAAGACAAGTTACCAAAGTCCTTGATAAATCTTTAAACACTACTGTCAAAAGATATTACATAGTGAGGAACCAATCATAGACTTTCATCTTGAAGCAACAAAATAGATTGAGAATCATTGTAAACTTGCAGTCACAGTAAGACAGTGAAAACAAAACAATATCAAATGCTTTTGGACAACAATCAATACGATGAACAACAGTAATCTTGAGAAGCAGTCATATATGGACTGTATTGGACAGTCCTACAAGAGGTGGCAGTCCAAGCCATGTAACGTGAAGAAAGAAGATAAAAAATATGCAAAATAGTCATGAGATAGTGACAATATTCATAATTGTGAAGGTCATTCATAACCTTGAAATAGTAGTCCATGACATTGATCTGGAACATCAAATGTGGTGCAGGAGCACCTAATGGACTTTATGCCTCCATGAGGCCATTGTGTCAATTTTGCTTTAATGTTATGTTTCGATTGTAATAAGGTCATGGAGACCATGTTATGTATGTTTTTGGGTCAATATTGGGTTATTAGGTGATTTAAATTGTTAAGTTGTTAATATTGCACAAATATTGTCATAGTTACAAAAGTGCAAAATCAAGGAATCGATCTTTGATGAAATCTATATAAACCCCCCTCATCTCCTTCATTACCCCTCTCTCTTCGATCGTATTCTCAGGCATACTTAACAGAGCTTCGAGCATACAAAACGCGTCGATTGAGCAACCACACGATCTTTTGACATTGATCTTTGAGCACATTGAGCACACTACTTGCTTGTTGCAGCTATGGCTTCGCAACTTCATTGAGCAATCCACATTCAATCCAAAGGAAACAATACAGATTTCGGTAAAAGTCTTTATTTCATTGAGTATTTGTCATGGCTTTTATTTAAATTTGTTTCCTTTATGTTATTGGGTTTTTGGTTTTATTAGTTTAGATTTAATCAATTTTTCATCATACACATTCTGGCACGCCCAGTGGGACCCACTAATCCCTTTGTTTCGTTGAGAAATTATTTTTTTTTTAAAGTCACAGTACGGCACAGCACAAAATGACACTTCATAGTGCTTCTGGTAGGATCTTTGAGTGCTCTTGGAGGCATAGTTAGGCGCTCTTGGGAGGCACTGCGGTGCTTCCAGCAGCGCAGCGCAGCGCTTTTGGCCTAACAGAACGGCGCTTCCGGCAGTATTCTACAGCGCTTTTGGCTAAATTAGGTTTTTGACTTTGTTCACTGTCTTGCAGGACTTTCACGCTATCTATCTTATTAATTTGTATGACAAGCTGTTGTATTTGTCAGACAAACCTATTTTTTTTGGACATCCTAAGTTGATTTATTTAGGAGTACCTTCTATTTTTGTGTTAATCCTTGGTGTTGTTACAGCTCCTGAGTTTCTTAGATTGCAGAACACAGATCTCCCAGCTACCACTTCTCAGAACAGTCAATCAATCATGGAATTTTACTTTAGATCTGATTATTTTGAAAAAGTTCCCCTTTTTATGATTTGAGACAGCACAGCGCTCTTGGTTATTTTATCACGCTTTTGGTAACACAGCTCCATGCTTCCGGTTATTTTTCGGCGCGCCTGGTATTATTGTATTGCACTTTTGGTCTGCATCACGGTGCCTTCGAAAACACAGTGCAACGCATCTGGTTATTCTACAGCGCTTTTGGTAATATTCTGCATCGCTTCTGGTCTCTATTACAGCGCTTTTGGAAAATAGTAAGTCGCTTTTGGTAAGATTGTGCAGTGCTTTTGGTCAAAATTGATTTGTTTTTTGCTAACTTGTGAATTTTTGGTGGAACTGACGGACTTGTTGCAGCTTCCTATTACTCACACAGAGCAAATAGGTTTTTTCTTAACATGTTCATGCAGGACAAGCATTGAAGACCTCTTTGATTTATCTCACTAAGTCTTAGAAACACATTGCATGCTTAAAAGGGACAATTGAACAAATCTTTTCTTGCAATCTAAGTCTTAGGAACATACTATTTTTTTTAAGGGACAATGGACATGTATGAACAAACACCTCAATTTTCTAAAGGACAATGGACATGAATGCCAAACACTTCATTTCATAAGGGACAATTTACAACTACAAACGTGTGTGTGCCTAGTTTAGTTGCACCTTATTTTTCTTATAACGGGACAATTGAACCTTTGTTTGACGTGCTTGCTCTTACTTTTCTGTACTTCCTTTAGAAGGGCCTACTTTTGGATTGCGCTTCATCCAAAAGGGACAACCCTAAGCAGAGTTTTCCTTTGAACCACTATATAAGAGGGATAAGGCGAAAGCCAAGTCCTAACCGACGTCAGCCTTACCTTGTGGTGCCAAACTGAAAAGAGGTGTACTAGCTCTTTGTGGAAATGATTTTCACATTGAGTGAAGTGTTTGAAACTCTTAGTAGGATTGGTTAAAGCTTTTAGTAGCTTGTCACATTGCTCGTAAGGTGTTGGTCCCTCAAAGTCACTAAGAACCAAGTTAGATAGAGACTACCCGACCTACCTCTGAACATTACAGTAATCATCAGTGCAAGGGAAATCGATTTAAACCCTTAAGATACTCACCATTGGCTCCCTTGAGAAGAGATAGTATTCCCTTGGACATAAAGCTCTTGTGACCTACTTGAGCTTTCCAAGGGGAGGGTGAGATATCCCTACCTATCGTCTCTCGCAAAGATACTAAATATCTGACACCTTTATGGAATGATATTTTTATCGACGGAGTATTAAGCTGTGAGTTGATCTACTGCAATGAAACCTTGTCTCTAGGGATAAAAAGTGCTTGTTATTGATTACAATTGTCTTATACCTGTGGAAATATTGGGCTTGTTTGGAGCCTTGAAACATACACTATCTGTTGTGTCAGTCCTTGTGCTTTTTTGACCACTTGTTTGCTATGTTTTCTCTTGCCAAACCAATCCAATCAGAAACAGAAAAATTTTGCCTTTGAAAAATATCAGACACTACTTCAGCGCCCCCGGTATTATAGCAGCTCGCCTTTGGTAGTACAGTAGATCACCTTTGGTACAGCAGTAACCTGCCTCTGGCAAAACTCTACTTCAGCACCCTTGGTATAATAGTAGCTCGCTTTTGGTCACTATAGCTCGCCTTTGGCATATCAGTAACTCGCTATTGGTAGCTCAGTCCGTCGCCTCTGGTCCACAATAGCACGCTTTTGGTAGCACAGTCCTGCGCCTCTGGTCAAACAGTATAGCGCCTTTGGTCCAGTACTTTGTGCATCAGAAGTTTTGTCCATTTCTTAAAGCATCTCACAGATTCCCAGTATTACATTTTGTCCTAGTGTATCCCATGGTAACCACTAGGCTACAGCAAACTATGAAATCCAAGCAAGTTGTCCCTAAGAAGCGCAAGTCGCCTCCTCGCACACCACAATCAGGTCATCTCAACATTATTCCCAAGGTGACTCCTAGTACACCATCGGAAAAACCAATCAGCTCTCCAAACATGTCGCACATGGATGAACCAAGCAATCCTCATGAGGATAGCACCCCTTTGATAAATGCACCTCAGTATACCACAGGCTTGCCTCCAGATTTTGTCCCACAAGGTTATATCGTAGATCAAACCCCATCTCAAGAAGAGCGACACTTTGAAATAGGTCAATCCTCTCAAGAAGATGGGTAAGATCTTGATGAATTTATACAAGATCCTAGAGCTATAGCTGCCTTTGATAAAATCCTTAGTGAGAACCAGGATCATTTCTTTCGCTTGCTTGCAAAGCAAGGCACCAAGTTACCTCAAGATTTTGATTTATCCACTCTCAAGGAGAGCAACAACGCCCAAGAAGCCATACAGGCAGTGCAAACCATGTCCACGGTGACTACGCCCTTACCTACTCAAGGCTCGCAGTATAGGAATCCCCTTTTTCAAAATCCAACAGAGGAGAGGCCCGTATCACCGCTTTTGACTCCTATGGAGATCTATCAAAACCAACAAGAAACTCTCCAACGTCAAGCAGAGTTAGCTAAGCAAGCCACCTTAGCTCAATCGAATGTGCAACCACCTCCTAAAGTGTCCACCCCAATCACAAGTGGAATCTTGGTTACCCCATCACGCGTAGGTTTCCCACCCAATTACAATTCGGGGAACAATTATGTAGCCATGCAACAAGGGTCTCAACAAATGCCACCTCCTATATCATCACACCTTCATGTCTCTCAACCAATTAGAGTCATGCAACCCCAACCACAACATTCTTCTACTCTCACCCTCAAGCAGCCCCAACCACAACATTCTTCTACTCTCATCCTCAATCAACCCCAACCGTCACAAATCACTTCTACCTATGTTCCTCCTCCACAACGTTCATCCTCGCTCAACTTCTTTCACACATTGCCTAGCCACTCCCAACATTCCCAACATCAGGTTTCCCAAAGCTATGTGCCACCATCACAACCTAATCAATCAAACGCACTTTAGCTTTCCTCCCCCCAATACTTTTCTTCAACCATCGCAAAGCCAACATTCTTACCTAGCGCCACCTCCACCTCTGCCAAATCAAAACCCCCAATTCCAACCCAATCTAAACCAATCGTACAACCCATATGTTCCCAATCAATCTTACGACCCTTATAACACCAGTGTGCATGGCCTACTTTATAATCTTCCATACGGGCAACACCAACCACTTTTTGGACAACAGGAGATGTTACCAACCCCTCCCACGACTATGGAGCTAAAGATTGTAGAAGTTCAACAGCAGCTATCTGATCTTACGTTTGGCCACACCAAAAAGACCTTCTCTTTAGAGGAAGTGTGTCCTTATCCTTTTGATCGGTCCTTACCAATGATCCCTTTTCCTCAAAATTTCACTATTCCCAAGTTCAATAAATACAAAGGAAAAGGTGACCCAAAAGACCATCTTAGGGAATTCTATCTTGCTTGCTTCGAGGTCTCTCATAACGACACATATCTTATGCGTCTCTTTCCTCGCAGTCTTGGAGGTCAAGCAATAGAATGGTTCTCACACTTACCTACGAGTATCAAGTCTTTCAACGAGCTAGCAGAGAAGTTTGCCACCCATTTTTCTTACAATGCAGAGCATGAGATTTCCATGACAGATCTATGCAACAATAAACAGACAGATGGTGAAACTTTCATTTCTTTCCTTCAACGATGGAGACAAATGGCTAGTAAATTCCCTTTCAAGATTCTGGAGAAACAGCTTGTTAGCATATTTGTGCAGAACCTCAACCAAGAGTTAGGTTTCCATTTACAAATTCTTAGTGCTACAACCTTCGATGAAATCACATACAAGGGTATCAACATTGAGAAGGCCCTCATTGCTAAGGGTGTGGTCAAAATCTTTAAGGAGACGAAAGATAGCACTTCTCATCAACAATCGAACAACAAACCCAAATATTGGAACAAAAACAAAAATGTAGTCAACAATGGGGTGGTCGATACTAAGCATGTCCAAACGTTGCAAACACCGCTGCAGTTCTCCAAACCAAGTCAAGCTCCACCTCAACAATAGCAGCAACAAAGGCAGCCTTATCCAAACCAACGGCAACGACAACAAGAGTGGCCCCAACAAGATTACCCTCCGCGACATCAATTCACTCCCTTGAGAGTGCCCACCGAATCGGTCTTACAACAAGCTTTGCAGAAAGGGCTCATCACCTTACCTGATGCTCCCCCATATGGAGAACCTATCTACAAAATGGCACGTTACAGAGACAATGAATATTGTGAGTTCCATAGGAGCAAAGGGCATAGAACTGGGTCTTGCATGAAACTTAAGCACCTCATCCAAAACCTCATCCATGGTAATCAAATCACTTTTGAGGATGAATCACCAGTTCAACACACGAACAAAGATCTAGATATGTACAAGGAACCATTCCCTCATCACGGTCCACCTCCTCCTTAGGATACAGGTAAAGGTATCAATCATGCTTCCACGTCCTTCGATTCCATTGTAGGTCGTTTTGAAGAGAGTCGAGTGTCTACCCTCACGATCAAAGGCAAATCTACGGATTGTGCTGTTACTACTCGTCAAGGTCATGTCACCATCCATGCACCTACACCTAGGCTTCCGGTTTAGTCTGATTATAATCTTGCCAAACATCTAGGGAGAACACCAGCACAGATCTCTATTTTGGACCTTCTACGGTCATCACCTGCACATAGAGTGGTGCTAGAAAAAGCCCTCCAAGAGTCTTCTGTTCCTAACAACATAGCAGTCACAGATTTCCAAGCTATAGTGGGTACTATTGCTTTGCCTTACAACGTGGTCTTCTCTGAGAAAGACCTCCCCTCCCATGATCCATGTCACAATGATGCCCTGCATATTGAAGTTCTCATCCATAAGCGCAAAATCAAACGCATCCTCATAGATGGTGGTGCTGGTCTCAACATATGTTCTTACTAAAGCAATTGGGATACTCTGAGGATCACGTCAACACTGATCATAGTATTACAATCAAGGGGTATGATGATGCAGAACGCCATTTAGAAGGTGTTATTCACTTGCCTATACAACTGGGCCCTGTCATGCTTGAAACCCGGTGTCAAGTCCTTGATATTGAGCTGCCTTACAACATTATCCTAGGCTGCCCATGGATCCATGCAATGAAAGCTATTCCCTCCACGTACCATCAGTCTCTAAAGTTCCCATACAATGGTACGGAGATCACTATCCCAGGAGATCCTAATCCTTTTGAATTATGTCGTGTCTTGCAAGGAAGCTATAAGAATTGCAACCAAGTGCCTAAAAATGACAAAGCCCTTGAATCCCCTCTCTATGTTGACCTTGAAACTCTCACGCAAGCCTCTACAAATGAATCTACACCCCTCCCCAAAATCACAGCTCGCATCCGAGATATAGGCTTTGGCACTTATGATATCTCAGAATCTTGTTGTGTAGGGCGGATGCCTCTCTCTCCAAAATCTTACGGCCAACCTCCCATTGCCACAGTTATCAAAAAAGCAGCTATTCCTCCCCCAACATTCCTAACCCAATTCCAACATGGACGGTTATTGGAAGAGGAAACTATTGAGGACATTTCTTCTTGGCTCTATAAGGAGAAAGAACCAGTCACCATACCAGTCAAGCAATATGGCAATGGCTTAAGGATAGTAAAAAACATGGGCTATAAAGGCAAAGGTGGCCTTGGGAAACAGAATCAAGGAACTATGGAGCCCATTGTGGTAACAAACAAGCTAGACAAGAAAGGGTTAGGATTTGGTAAGAAGGTACCACGCGCCTTGGACATCAAGTATATCCTCGACGAGGTAGCTGACACTTTTCCTGCTGATTTGGCATCTACAGAGGATATCATCGATGACTCTTCCCTCCACATGACCAATCTATTCGCAGAATCCTCCATTTTTACACTATCCTCCGTCTCCTTAACTTCCACCACCAGCACCCAGAATGTCACACTTGTCTACCCTGAACTTATCGATTGGGACCAACAAGGGACCCCCGTTATAGATGTGTTTCAGAATGACGAAGCTCTAGCTGAGTTCATGGGACTTCGGGAAGATATCCCTCTTGGCGATCACAAAGCAAGTTTTGTAATGGAACTAGAGCCCACGGCTTATTTTGGTGAGAATGCCAAATCCTCTAGTCGCAAAAGTGCAAATAAAGAAAGATCTCTAGGTGAAAACCACACTGTGGCACCTCCTAATCGCAAAATAGTAAAAATAAAGGACGTATCCAAAGGTGAAAACCCAACTATGGCACCTAAGGATGGAGGATTTGACCTTCCCTTACCATCTAAGTATCAAGAGAAATCAGCTCTCTTAGTGGAAGATTCTACAGAAATAAATCTTGGCACAGAACAAAATCCAAAGACAACATTCCTAGCAGCATCATTATCTGACACAGAGCACAGAAATCTTAACGACTTCTTTTTGCAACGAACCATCAACTTTGCATGGACCTATGCAGATATGCCAGGGCTAGACCCTGAGCTGGTAGTTCATTATCTCACAGTTGATCCCAAAGTGAAACCAGTCAAACAGAAGTTGAGAAAAATGCACCCACAGATAGCTCTCTTGGTGAAGGTGGAAATACAAAAGCTGTTAGACGCAAAGTTCATACGACCCATTGACTATTCAGATTGGGTCTCAAACATTGTACCTGTGTCTAAACCTAATGGGTGCATCTGCATGTGTAATGATTTCAAAGATCTCACTAAGGCATGTCCTAAAGATGACTTTCCACTACCAAGCATTGACATTATAGTGAACTTGACAGCAGGTCACGAGATGCTTTCTCTCATGGACGGATTTTCAGGTTACAATCAGATAAAGATAGCTGAAGAAGACTAACATAAAACAACCTTTACTTGTCCTTGGGGTAATTATTGTTGGTGTGTCATGCCGTTTGGTCTGAAGAATGCAGGAGCAACCTATCAGAGAGCAATGACAGTGATCTTCCACGATCTGTTTCATCACATCATGGAAGACTATGTTGATGATATACTGGCAAAATCTTCTCGGGCGGATCACATACAGGTCCTAGGACAGATCTTTGATAGGCTTGAAAAATACCAAGTAAGACTCAATCCAAAGAAGTGTGTATTCGGTGTAACATCAGGGAAGCTGTTGGGATACATTGTATCTCGTAGAGGCATCGAAGTAGATCCAGCGAAAGTAAAGGCTATAGTGGAGATGCCTCCACCCAAGAACCTTAAAGCACTAAGGAGCCTTCAGGGAAGGTTGCAGTCCATTCAGCATTTCATCTCACAGCTAGTAGATAAATGTCAACCCTTTCAACACTTGCTCCGAAAGGATGTCTCATTTCGATGGGACAAGTGTCAGGCAGCGTTTGATCAACTTAAAGAGTATCTAGCTACACCTCCTGTATTGGTTCCACCAGTTGCGGACAAACCTTTGATATTGTACATCTCCACTACAAACTCGGCCTTAGGGGCCCTGCTAGCACAAAATGATGACACAGGAAAGGAACATGCAATTTATTACATTAGTAGAACCTTGGTGGGATACGAGCTCAATTATTCACCAATGGAAAGGGCATGTTTAGCAGTAGTGTTCGCCTCCCAAAAGTTGCGGCATTACATGCTGAACCAACACACAAATCTGATAGCCAAGATTGATCCCTTGAAGTATCTACTAGCAAAAGCAGCTCTCACAGGCAGACTAGCTAAGTGGGTCATGATCCTTAGTGAGTTCGACATTGAGTACACGGATCGTAAAGCAATCAAAGGGCAAGTCCTTGCTGATCAACTAGCAGAAGCACCTATGAAAGATACACATCCTATGGTAGCTGACTTTCCTGATGAAAATCTCTTCACTCTTGCTAACTTCATAATGTGGAAGTTATACTTTGATGGTTCTTACACACAGCATGGATCAGGAGCCGGCATCTTGTTTGTTACACCTCAGAATGACTACATTCCAAAATCATATCGGCTTGCATTCCCTTGCACCAACAACATAGCCGAGTATGAAGCACTCCTTATAGGTCTCAATACAGCAGTTCAATGGGACATCACAGAATTACAAGTATATGGAGACTCACAGTTAGTCATTCGCCAAGTCACAGATGAATACCAAACAAAAGATGAAAAGTTGGTCCCCTACAAGCACCTAGTGGATGCCTACAAACCACACTTTTCTAGCATCACATTTGAGCAAATTCCAAGAGAGCATAACAAAGCTGCAGATTCTATGGCTTGGGTAGGGTCACTAATTGACATGCCTGCTAATACACAGAAATGTGAATTCTTGATTGAGCAATTGTTGATACCAGCCGTCGATGTTCCTGTTACTGAAATCATCTACGAACTTGTTGGTCCCAATTCCCCATGGTACGAAGATATTTATGAATACCTCAAGAACAATACCTTTCCAACTGACCTATCATCCACCCAACGCAAAACCTTTATCTGTCGATCCTCTCGTTACATCATTCTGGGTGATACACTATATCACCGGAGTCTCGATGGTATCCTCTTACGATGTCTTAACACAGAAGAAGCTGAAGCTACCTTACAAGACATACACGAAGGTGTTTGTGGCGCACATTCTACCGGTCCTAATCTTGCTAAGAAGATACTCAGAACAGGTTATTACTGGCCTACAATAGAGCAAGATGCTGCACAGTTTGCTAAGAAGTGTCTACAATGTCAGCAGCATGGAGATCTGATTCACGCACCAGCTCATGAATTACAACATGTGACTACTCCATGGCCTTTTTCTCAATGGGGTCTCGACCTCGTAGGACAAATCCACCCTTCCTCCTCCAATGGCCACAAGTTTATCATTACCGCCACTGAGTATTTCACGAAGTGGGTGGAAGCCATTCCTATGATCTATATCACCGGTAAGCAAATAGCCAAGTTTATTCTAAACTACCTCATATGCCGGTATGGTATTCCCCAAGCCATTGTCACTGATAATGGGAGACCATTCAAGAATCAAGATGTCCATGCCTTGTGCACACAATACAATATCCAACATCGCTTTTCAACTCCCTACTATCCGCAGAGTAACGGCCAAGCTGAGGCTTCCAATAAGACCATTCTCAAGATCCTCAAGAAAACAGTCAATGAAGCTGGTCGTGATTGGCACTTGCAACTCAATCCCGTCCTCTGGGCCTACCGCACTAGTATCAGAACACCAACAGGTGCCACACCATATGCCTTGGTCTTTGGCTCTGAAGCTATCCTACCTATAGAGGTCGAGATCCCATCCCTCAGAGTATCCATGTAGGACCTGATCAGCGGAGATGAGTATCGTACTTCCAGATTAGCTGAGCTTGAACTACTAGATGAGAGGTGCCTTGCCGCACTTAATCATCTCCATGTCTATCAAAACCGCCTCTGGCGTAATTACAACAAAAAGATCAAAGAAAGACAGTTTCAAGTTGGTGATCTTGTACTTAAGGAGAATCAGAGAAATCAAGCAGATCGAGAGAAGAAGGGTAAGTTTGAGCCTAACTGGTTAGGTCCCTTCATTGTGACAACAGCATATGGATCAAGAACTTATACTTTAGCTACACCTGACAGCATTCCTCTAGATGAGCCACTTAACAGTGTCCATCTCAAGAAGTTCCATGCCTGATCCTCAGAGTATTCCAAAAAAAAAAAAAAATGAGAAAAAAAAACAAAAAAATCCGTCCTCTGGTGAAAGCCTGGCAAACAGGTGCCTTGGATAAGTACCATAGTGAAAACCTGGCAAACAGGCGCTATGTGTAGAGTCAGCATCCATCGTCTATCGAGTCATGTCCACTCCTTGTCCAGTTCACAACAACACGCTTCATCCATCCATCCATAATAAAACCATTGACTTTGTTTGCCTTTCCATATCTAGTATAGCTTGGAAATTTGTCAATGTCCATCGTCGTCTTCCCATGTCTTGATCTGTGTCTACAGTTAACACTGTCTTGTCCTAAGTCAAGTCTTTCTGTGTCTTCTTCGGCAGTCACCCCTACAGTTTCCTCTACCAGAATGGGGGCAACTCTTTCCTTAGCTTCGGTCTAGGATTGGTTCCTTGTTCGTGGTTCACAGCGCATACTTCAATCTTTTCTCATTTCCACAAGTAACACCCTTTAACGGACACAGAGTTCCTACGATAAGGTTGTTATCTTCTCAAAACACTCTTTTCCTACATCATCACCTTCAACCAGAACTACATATGATCTCATTTCAATCTTAAGGTATCTTGATCCCATGGATATGGGTATGTAGGCAGTCTGGAATACGAAGGAAGTTTCCAGTACTCGGGTACATAAGATCCCCTCTTTTCACCTTGACCCATTTCATCACTCTATCTAGAACTACATATTTATCACATTACTCTGATGGTGTGAGGCTGTCATTGATGTCAAAAGTGTTCAGGAGCATGAGAAATCATCTTGCAGATATAGAGAATGGTTTTATACTTCACAGGTTTGATCTTGCATCATCAGGAGTACATCATCTTGTTTGTTGTTGATAGGAGCAGGAGCATGAGACATCATCTCATGTGTTCTTTCTATTGTCATATCACAGCTTGTTCAGTATGGTAAAGTGTTGTGTCATTCAGACTGAGTTGATGATAATATTGATCTGTGAAAATGTTGCTTTAAGAATATCAATTGTGTTTGTGCAAAGTCAGTGATGTGTTTGAGGATGTTGATCATACAGGAGCTCAAATGGGTTACATGCATGTTCATATTTACGCAGATTGATCATGTTGATGTTACAATGTATGATTGATCTTGGCTTGACAAAGTTCACTTGCTTCAGTTTAATAAGACCAGTGCAGATAAGGTATTTATGTTGGAGGGTTCACTTTGTATGTAGTACTTGATCAAGTCTTTATAATCATATTTATGAGAGGGCTTGTTTCATTCTCAAGGTTACATTATAAAGTAGTATTGATTGCAAGAGATGATCAATCATTTCACAGAGATATGTTTTTGGAGATCATTTGAAGTTTTTAATTGTCTAAGTTTTTATTATGATGGAGGTAATCTCAGGAGCTTAAATCGTATATGTTGAAGTATTAAATCTTTTTGCTCATGCCTCAAAAGAGTTTATCTTTTCAAGGGTGCCTTGAATTTGATGTTTAGATAATGTGTACTGATATCAATCAGACATGCTCGAGGGTAAGGTGATCAGTTTGATGTGGTGTTTTTGACATTGCAATAAGGATGACTAAAGAGGTATTATCAACTCTAAATAATCTCTAAACCTTCTACCTGTCATACACTTTTAAATCTATTTGGGAGGTGACTTATTGTAGCGGGTTTACAACTTAAATACCACCGTTTGGAGGGGTCTCTAGTCATGGCCGTGACCGGCCCATCTCATACTCCTAACCGACTCCATCGGTCTCTTCCAAAAGTGCTCGGGCGGGAAGTCATTTCAAATGACTCTCTTCACATGTTTTTTGGAGCGCGAATTTCATTAAGGATTTTATGAGTTTAAAACAATTGAAATTGCTTTGTGAAGAGCCCGCGGTATATTCAAAAAGGGAAGGTTTGTTTTTTTGTTTAAACTTAGAAACTTTAGTATGTCATATTTTATGACATTTAAATAAAAGGTGCATGGAATAAGGAGGGAGCCTGATATAAGTGGGCACATTTTTTTTAAAAGATTTTTGGAAACTTCTTTTAAATTTCCATTTTTAATTAAATGGCTTAAGATTCATTATAGAATTAAGGAGCCTTTATAGGAGATTGCTATTGCTTTTTAAAAGCAATTTTTTTAGAAAACTATTGAAGAATTTAGAAAAGATTTTTATGAAAAAATTGCAGAGATAACAATGATGCAATGAAAAAGATTCTTTACAGATTGAAGATTTTTTTTGAGGCAGATTGGTTTTCAAAGATGAATTGATTTTTTGATTTTATTGAAGATGAAATAAGATTGTAGGAATTTGCAAAGAGGAAGAGAGGAAGAAAATGAACAATCATAGACATGAAGAGAAAAGTAATTTCTTCACAGATATAGAATATGAAAGGTTTTCATGAAGATATTTTTGAGGAAGATCAACAAGATTGAATGATGTTTTTGTCTTGTGAGAAAATCAAATTGAAGATTTTATTTGCAGGGATAATATTGAATACAGAAATTGTCCAAATTGAAATGTCAAAGAATGTGAAGGATCATGTACAGAGAAGAGGAAGATCAAAATATTTTTTAATGCATAGAATTGACGGGAAGATATTTTGTTTTAAAAATAGAGAAGAGAATATGAAGGGTTGTGAAAGTATATTCAGATTTTATTTAATGATATTACAGATGCTTTTTATAGAGTTGTGTGGATTAACAAGGTTAGGTGAGTGATGTTGTGCAGATTGATGATGAACTAACAGGGATCAAATACAGATATAGAGATTGACAAGGTGATTAGAAAGACAATATGCAATTGTAATGACAATCAGGTGCATGAATCATGAATTTGATTGATCAAGACATTGAAACTAGTAAGATAGAGATGAAACATACAGTGTTGTGAAGTGTTGTTGAAAATCAAGCAGTGTTGGTGTTGTAGAGTGGATCATGATATAGGATTGAAATATCTGAGTTTGTATATGATTTTGGAATGATCATTTGACAGACACATGAGAGAGAATAAATGTTATGTATTGAAACAGAGAAACCCTCTGAATTTATGTTTTCAGTTTGTTCTGTAATAGGGGTTGGTGCTCCTTGAAGCTGGTGCTTCTAAACAGTATGCCAGTGAGGCTTGTAGGTCAGTGAGACCTTAACATTTGTCAGTGAGACACATATTGTAGCCAGTGAGGCTTCTTTGTAGCCAGTGAGGCATGTTTGATCAGTTAAGCCAATGAGGCAGTTTAGAGTGGTTTTTCTACCCCTGGAGGGTTTTCCACTCATGCAATTCTTGTGTCATAATCTTCTCTGTGTGTGTATGATTTACTTATGAAGTTTTGTTCTCTTTCTGTATTCACATTCATGTGCATATGTATTTGACAGATCAATGCTATCTTTCTCTCCTTGTACTCTGAAAGTTAAAGTGTGTAAAAAGGATTTAAAAATTCACACAACACTGTTTCACCCCCCCTCTCAGTGTTGATTGTACTCCTACATACTCTTCCATCGTAAGTGTGCCTTGATCCCGTGGATACAGGGTATGTAGGCAGTCTAGAATACGAAGGATGTATACAGTACTCAGGCACACACGATCCATCATTCTCCACCCGTCTCAATCCATTAGCATTCCATCCTTCTAGTCTTCCGTTTGTCAAAATCCATTTCGCCTCGACTCGACTAACTCAAGCAGCAAGCTAGCGCATCCTTTCAAAGCAGAAGTTCTTAACAAACCTGAAGCAAAGAGACCTACTTCCAGAGTCATCTACTGTCCTGCATACTGAGTGCCAATATCAGCTAGTTACCGCTTAACCAAAGCCCTAGATCAACAAGCTTGTCTTCTGCAAAGTGTTCCATGATCGAGACCAACACACGCGTCTCCTGCGACATGTGGCATTTCCTGCAGTGAGACATTGTCTTTTAGGTAAATAGCACCCTTTAACGGACATAGAGTTCCTACGATAAGGCTGTTATCTTTCCTATCCAATCTATCCTGAGCAACCTCTTTGGCAAGAGAATATGTTGGCTGTATGTTTACTTTGTAAGTCAGTCAATTTGTGTTTTTGGTTTATCTTTTTTCCTTTTCCAATACCTATTCAAGACTACCTTGATTTATCTATAATCTTGGTATGTTGCGATGTAGTACGGATTGGGGGCATAATCATTGCTTTCTATGTGTCGTGTTTGAGGAATGATCTTTAGTATCTTTCTTGGCATTCTATTTATCTTGTGTGTGTTATGACCTAGCATCTTACATATTAATAATTCTTCTTGCATTTACATGTATTGAAGTTTTATTCTATGTTCAAGACTATGGCTTATTCACATGTACCAACAAGGTCATATTATGTCTAAGGGGATCTAAGTTCAAACCGCTTGCTTGCAGAGTCAACATCCACGCACTCAGATATTACTGCACCTTGGTCTTTTATACCTTGGTGGCGAACTATCCATGTGCTATATCAAAAATAAGGATTGCTCTTTATATACAATTGTGAAACCATTGCAACAAGCTCATCCATTTACACCATCCATTTTTCCATGGCCTTATATAGTTTTCCAGCAATGATCGATCAACAGTCTATCTCCACTTTCTTCTATTCAACCTCGCCTATCTCCAACAAATCTTCTAGTCGAGCGTCAACACAGTTCTTCTGTTGCTTCCCTATCTTTCCTCTCGAAGAGGCACCCTACGCCAGCTACGCTGTGGCAACTAGCTACACTGGGGCATCAAAAAATTGTATTATATCTTCAACAATCATTTTCTTTGACGCAACGCTACACGCTGCATTGCATCAAAGAGGGGCAAAATGTAGACACCCTAAAATGACCGTGTCGTCGAATCACTTGCATTTTGTCATCTGTCTAATCACCTGCATTTCAACGTTAATTAAATAATCTAATTATTTAATTAATTTCACCAAATTCTTCTAAATCATAAAATCGTGACATTAATTAAATAAATCCTCGTTATTTAATTAATTAAATCAAATTCCTCTATATTCTTCCACAATTAAATAATTTTAATTATTTAATTAGATCATTCTCACCTTCCAAAAATTAAATCTACATTAATTAAATAAATCAATTATTTAATTAATTCAACAAATTCCCTCTTATCTACAATTAAATAATTCTTACATTATTTAATTAAATCAATTGTTCTTCTAAATTTAAATAAATCATGCAAATTTATTTAAATTATCTCAATCCTCTAAAAATAAATAAAATCAAATATTTTATTTATAATCTTCTGTTCTTCCAAAATCATGCACAACAATTAAATAAATTTATTTATTTAATTTGCTTTCAAATCTTCTAAATTAAATAATTCCAATTATTTAATTGTTTCTTCCAAAATATCTTCTCTAAATTTAAATAAATCAATTATTTATTTAAATTGCTTTTTCTTCTAAATTTGAGTTATCTCTAATATAACTCAAGTTTTCTATATTTAATAAAGCAAAATATCTTCTTTTCTCATGCACATCCCTTCTTCTTGTTTTAAATCACTTAACTGATCATTACATTCTGTTAATTGCTTTAACTCATTCTTCTATTCTTGATAACTCCTCTCATGCAAAAGAAAGCAAGACACATGTCTTCTTCTCATTCGTTGCACATTCCTCAATTATTCTCTTCCGTTGATTCTTCTGAATTATCTGGACCGTTGATCGATCTTTGATGAAATCTATATAAACCCCCCTCATCTCCTTCATTACCCCTCTCTCTTCGATCGTATTCTCAGGCATACTTAACAGAGCTTCGAGCATACAAAACGCGTCGATTGAGCAACCACACGATCTTTTGACATTGATCTTTGAGCACATTGAGCACACTACTTGCTTGTTGCAGCTATGGCTTCGCAACTTCATTGAGCAATCCACATTCAATCCAAAGGAAACAATACAGATTTTGGTAAAAGTCTTTATTTCATTGAGTATTTGTCATGGTTTTTATTTAAATTCGTTTCCTTTATGTTATTGGGTTTTTGGTTTTATTAGTTTAGATTTAATCAATTTTTCCTCATACACAGAACCCTCCATGCTCTGTATCAAAATGCATGGTAGTCATTTGTGATATTCAAGAGAACAGTGGAATAAAGTTAAAGTGAGTCTATCATTGACTCATAAAGTCACAAAAATTATGAAGGATACATAAAAGCAGTCATAAATGCCATTGAACAAGCATTAGAGGTCAATTCCAAAGAGTATCTCTTACAGGTATTATATAGTGATGCACATATTTTGTTGAGAATTGATGACATTGAATGACCCCTAAGAGCAAAGTGGAGCAATAGTCACCTAACATCATGGAGCAATCACTTATTAGCATGAAATAGTCATAATGTAATGTGTAGTCTCAAATGTGATAGGAGCAGTTGATCGAGTGGTAAAGTTATCAGTTAGGTAATCTAGTCATAAAACCTCTTATGTTTCCTATGAAAAATAAATGCAAACAAGTCTAAAAGGTGCAGTCCATAAAGAGTATCATAAGCATGAAATTGTAGAGTCCATTCACTACCAAAAGTTAGCCACAACAGTTATTAAGCACTTTGACTTTCATGTTAATGACAGTCAGTCATTATATGATTGTAATAGTAGAGAATAGAATGAAGAAATTCATGTAAATTAGTGAAAGAGGAAAGTCAACCTTTGAGTAAAGGGAAGTTCATAGTGGACAAAGCATTCATGAAATTCAAAGACCTACTTTAGAACCTCATACATAGTGAGTTATCATAGGCAGTTCATGAGACAATGGGGTATTGAAGATGACTGCAGTGGAGGATATCATAGTGCGAGTTGACAGTGATGATGCTGGTAGGCTTCTAAGGACATAATAAGTTCTGCATCATTTTCTTTGATGTGAATAGACTAAGTGATGCAGGAGATGACTCCTAAGACATCACAATAATGATACGGTATAACATTATTGTCAACAAGGTTGCCATGTTAGAAGAACAGTCAAGAATGTTTGATAGTGAGTAGAGAGATCATGGGTACAGTGGATGGAAGCAAGATAACTAAGAGAGGACTTAGCCTCCAAGACAATCAAGGCAATCTTGTGTATGCATAAGATTTCAAAAAAATAAAATGTGGCATGAGTATGTTTGAACAAGCCTTGGAAAGTATGAGGAGGTATTTAAGGAGTTTATACCCTATCAAAGCTTTAGAATGCATCATAGATTTGAGTTTTTCAAAACATTATACAAAAAAGATCAGAGGAGGGTTTTCACTCAAGGCCAAACCTGTACCTAAAGTAGCCTATACAAGGATGGTGTAACAAAGGCACCACATACAAAAGCCTATAAGGTGCAATAATCAATGGATTAAGGGTTTGTAAGAGTCTAAATGTGAAAGATGCAGTCATCAAATCTGCTCTAATATGTAACAACAGTCATAAAACATGGAGGGACAGCAGTGTGATCACTCTATAAACAATGCATGTACCTTAAAAGGAGCTCAATAGGATCATGATCATGACTAAAATGCTATGGGTACTTTTGGGCCTTCAGGTCTAGAATAGTTTTCCACGAGGTATGTGCAGATTAAAGGTTTAGGAAACCATGTAAGTCTCCATGCCAAGTCTATGGAATAAGACTATCAATGGTATGAAATGGAGTAAAGTTGTCAATAGTTTGTGACAGCAAAGAGAGACTTTCAACAATCTTATGTAATAGTGGTAGGTGTATGCATGATGCAACAAGTTTTTTTAAAGCTGCTCAAAAATCCATGGATATGAAAATGAAATGTATAAGGCAGTGATGGTTTTCAGGGGATTGCTACAAATGTGTAGTGAAGGTATATTGAGGGATACGAAGCAATCAAAAAGACCCTGTTGCACAACAAGTTATGATATCAGGTACATAATGCTTTTAGAGATCCATTAGAGAATCTTGAGAGTCTTAAAACCTACAAACTTATGGATCATAGTATGCAGTCAATAACAATAAGAAGGGCAGTTAGGTCACTATATAAGGTAACAATCAAGGTGCAGCAAACAATGCAGAGGACAGTAAAGTCAATGAAAGGTCCTATGCTAAGCTTTAAGAGTCTTGAACTTTCACATTGTCTTAGTCAACACTATTGGAGTTTTCAATAGTGGAAGCCATTAAGGTTTGAGGACATAGGTATAGTTTTACACAATGATGAATGACAAGAAGATACATATTGGAGATAGAGATGCAAAATAAATGCATACTATAGATGGGATTTTTTTACCTCATATGAGATCATTCATTAAAAACTCTAAGGTATGGTTCATAAGATAAAGGTCTTTCTTCATCCTTGATAACTTTTGAGCAAGTATTCAATCTTTATAACTACTTAGGCACTGCCCTCTTTGCATGATCATCAAACACTTTGAGTTACTTGTCAAGAGAAAGGTTCAATATGAGCATTGAAGATTTTTTGTTGGGTTGTAAACAATGAAGATCACTTGGGATAGTCTAAATACATGTTGAGACAACAAGAACAACAAGATCAGTCTTATGTTAACCCTAGATCTTTTCGTATCAAAATAGAGATATCATGTAAATGAATGCTACTCAATGGGTGAGATCATCTCTGAGGGTCTACAAAAGGAGCCAAACAACAAGCAAAACTCATATGTAGCAGCCTATCAAAGAAGAGGTTAGCCATGGATAATCTACAGTAGTATTCATCATGAGACATGTATAACATAATGAATGCATTATTCACTGTCAGAAAATATATTTTCTTCTTCAAAAGAGAGTAAAGCCATGTTCTTTTTATGAAAGTAAACAAGAATATACAGTCGCGGCCATGATGATAAAACCATGAAGGATGCCCAAAAAGTAGAGCAAAGAAAGATATATATTCTTTTCAGAAAATAGAGAGAATATCGCATTGAAACAACAGCCATAGAAGTAGAAAATGGGTGAAATATCTTACAAAGGTCAAGCAAGCATAACAAATGCATAGAATGCAAAATACATTCATCATTTTGCATTTTAAAAGCTCAAAACAAGCATTTTATTTGCATATTTTGAAGGAAAAAGCAAGCTATATGGTAGAGAGCTTACCCAAGCTCAATTTTGTCAACTTCTCATATAATCTGCATACAAAATACCTCTAGAAGCTCGAGAAAACCCTAGTAATGGCGATGCTCAAACTGGCAGAGTCAAAAATGTTAAGTGCAAATGAGGAGTGGAACACAAAAGGTCGTGGCTTTTTGTTTTTAGGGTTTCTTTTTACCCTAATGTGGTCGACTTCATTTAGGAGGAATTTTTGCCTTTATTTTAAACCATTTTATGCTTTGTCTTATGTTTAAATACCCATTGATATGTATAAGGTATTTTAAAATACCTTTGCATATATTTGTAAAATCTGCATATATTAAAAATTTTGCAAGTTGTAAATCAAACTTAAGCCAAGGCAGACCCCTCCTATTCTGCACAACTGAAACTAAAACAAGATGTAAGGAATTATTAAAGTAATAGTCTATAAATTACTTTAGTAAGTGTCATGTAAATGCAGAAAAAATAGCAAGTGCATAACACTCATTAAGGCAATTTCAGTTTACTTGCCTTTTTTGCTTGAGTCCCCATTATGCAAAATAGAAAGATGGAGTCAACTAAAGCTTCTATTTTGGTTTTATAGTCATATCTGAGCAATCTTAGTGTCCATTTGGGTAAGTCCACTTAGGATGGAAAGTTTCCACCTATTATCACTCATTTTAGGTCAGTTCGAGGCCCCTTTTGTGGCTTTTTCCCTTTGCTCATGAGAGAGACTTTGGTTTCTTTTTTGGGTGGACAGCTAACTAAGTTTTTTCCCCTTTCACTTTTAGAAAGTCTTTATGGATATATATAGGGTGAAAAACTTAGTTTTGGGGGGAGTTTAGATTTGCTTCTTCCTCTCTTGATGACTGGTAGAGAGTTTTGTAAGCTTTATTTTGTAACTCAGATTTTCAGAGTGATTATGCAGCTCCTTTCAAGATCAATAAAAGAAGCAAAGCATTCCTATCTCATAGTTTTTATCTCATTTTGCAGCAATTATTTGATGTTTCATTGTGATTCTAAGTGTTGAATCTTTTTTATGTCTCATTATTGCAAATCCATGTGCAAAAGTTTCATCTAATGCAAGTTGTGTGTTGTGTTTAATTTCAGGCCTTCACACAAACCACTTTTGTGTTGCATTTTTCATATGAGATTGTGAAAGTTAATGTTTTGAGAGCTGATTTTGAGTTGAGTTAGTGAATAAGTTAAAGTTCTGGTGCATCACCCTTCAGGTGTTTACGACTTTTTATTTCAAGTATCCTTCTATCCCTTTTATTAGAAAAATATTAGTTTTAGGTGATCCCAGCCCTCTCTGGAGATTCATCCTTGTTATAAGTCACCCACAACTTGAGCATGTTTCCATGTTACACAGGATAGTTGAGCCTAACTCAACTAGGGTACAATCCTCATTGATAAAAATACACTAATCTAGTTTGGTGATTGTGAGCTATAACTAGGAAGCACATTTCCACCCTTCGAGAAAAAGAGGGTGAGCATCATCAGAGAGGATGGAATAGATGTTTGGAAAGGAATAGGTTTTTTTTCATATGAGTTATTTCTTATAAATTAGTGAACCCTCATGAGTTGGGTAAGCAGTACTCGACTCTTTTTGATTAATTCAGTCTCGTCTTGACAGTTGTCATTTTTTTGATTAGGAATGGTTTTCTAACATTAGACCCTACTTGATATGAATAAAGTGTTATTCAGGAAATATTAAAGTTATTAAGGGTTTAACTATTTTCCTTTTTGGTACTTTTCGATATATTTTTCCATGATTAGTTATCTAATTATTTGTCGTCAATGCAAGATTGCGAAGGGGGAGAAAACCTCAACCCCATTCTCGCATCTTGTCAAATGATCAATAATACATCCATAATTGTGATATTGCTACCATTATGTTGATATATGTTATATTTATTTATTTATTTTATTAATATAATGTATAAGTGAAACTTGTACATTATTGATATGACTTCTTATCATATTGTGATAAGCTTCAAATGAATGTAAACCACTTCATTTACATGGTTGTGCATGATTCCATACTCCATGATAATGTGGAAAGTGGAGAAGATTCTATTGGTTCAGAGTAATCTTTATTAAACATGAACTCCACTATCGTTGCATGTCTTTTTTGGAGATTTCATAGGAAAGATTGGGTATTTATTCCCCTGATATGGGAAGTATTACATGTTAAAACAACCTACAGGTGAGTCAATAGGCAATGGGGAGAGAGGATAAGATAAAAGAAATCTCATGTGAATAGTGAAGGATAGTGCGAGAGGATTTGAGACGGAGAAGGTTTGCAATCTTGGTAGAAGAGTCTGTGGTCAGGCATTGTATAGGTACATTTAGGCATATAAATTATAGTTGAAGCTATGCATAATACATGTCTTCGTGGTCTCTATTGTTGATGATTGGTTACACTATGGTGATTATCTTGTGCCTACAAAAGGATGATAACCTTATGATGTACAATTTAACCTTGTTGTAGTTTGATCAATATCTATAAGACTTTAAAAATGTCTTTAAACTATCTCCATGAGATACCCATCAATAACAGCTGCACATGTTTAATAAATTGATAACCAAAGGTTCTCTCTGTAAGAAAGGTAGGTAGTTATCAGTGAATATATGAAATTATTCTTTGCCACACACACACACACAGATATATATATAGTGTCTAGGTTAAACAAAGTTCTTGACTAAGTTCATTGGTAGAATGTCAGCAATGGCATATAATGAAGATATTTGGTTGATAAACAAATTTTTCTTTCTATTGGTCGATGTTACAGACAGCCTGGTTTTTAACTAAACTTTTTGAAGTGTTATCATCTTTTACAAAATGCCTGATAGACTGTCAATAGTATGATACGGACTCCATATCCTAATACTCATTGATAGAAGTTTTTATGTTAGCAAACAAGATGATTGTTGACTATTATTAAAACCACAGGTCGAGACTTAGTCTCATGAGCGTCATATTTTGGTTTGTCAGTTTTGAGATAAAATAACACCTACTATGAAAAGTTATTATTGTGAGAAATAGAAACTATTGTTCTATAAGTATAAAATAAAGGTGACATTAGTCTAAGGAAGACTAGAGGTCAATATAATCATATTATACGATTATATTCAATTGACCTTGATTGGAAAGTACTCTAAATGATATTTGAACAGTAGAGTTGATTCAGGACACTAGTACAAAATTGGTTATTATGGTAGTATGTTATGATATTCTTTTTACCTACATATAACAAGAGTTTAAATATTATTTTATATGATGGGTTAGAGAAGATAAATCTCTAAAGAATAACTAAGATATGTTTGGTAAACATAAGAAAATTTGAACTTGCCGATGGTTTGTGTGTTGCCAATGGGTAAATTGGGCCAACAGTTTATATTTTGATGTGTTTCGAACGTTTCCACTGTGCCTCTGCATCAAGGGGGAGCCTTATGCATTTTTGTTTGCGGGAGTTATTACACACAGGCAGCTTGGATCTGTTAGCCACTAGAGGCAACAAATTGACGAGATGGACCTATTCATTTGGAGGCCGTGGTTACAATGCGAGGAGTAGGAGGATGAGCATGAGCATCTTATGTACTACCGCCAAGATCAATACTTATTCAGGAGATGGACAGATACCATTGAGAGATGCCTGCTAGAGCAGGTACTCAAATAATTTGGGCTGCCACAGGGATTGCCAGTTGGGGAGGCTACCCATGCCAGGACACGGAGGGAGGTTGGGGACTGGGATGCAGAGATTCCAGTGGCTACAGAATTGACAGAGGTACAAGGACTTGTCCCAATTAGATGGGACTAGGATTGAGGGCTAGCAGACCCAGGTACTTTACCTGAGTATGACAAGTACTGGTAGACACACAGGCCAGTGAGATTGACTACACCAGGTGTGGCAGGGGCAGTGGGGGAGGTAATAGTCCTAGGTGGGGAGGCTAGGATGAGATGGTAGGACTGAGAGGTGAGACAGAAGGTAGGTGGAGAGGACAAAGGCTAGCAGGTAGACATAGAGATGGCTGAGGAGGAGGATCCGGTCGTAGAGACAGATTTACAGCAGGTAGAACGGTTGTTACAGGAGGAGACAACATGGAGGACACGTCTAGAGCTCTGGATGGTGGGGGTGAGGAGAGACAGAGATGCAGTGAGGGTAGAGGTGAGATAGGCTGAGGACCTTGCACAGGTATAGACACAGACAGTAGCAGCAGCACAGGCAGCCCTGGTAGCGACTCAGGCGGCACTAGCATAGGCACAGGCAACCCAACTGTCTGAGTACCTGCTCTGGCAGGTATCTCTCAATGGTATCTATCCATCTCTGGAATAAGTATCGAGCCTGGCGGTAGTACATCAGTTGCTAATGCTCATCCTCCCACTCCTTGCATAGTAACCACGGCCTCCAAATGAATAGGTCCATCTTGTCAATTTGTTGCCTCTAGTTTCACCAAAAGAGCTATCTGTGGGTGTATCTTCCTTAGCTTTTGCTTGACTAGTTTAACCCTTGGATCAACTGTGAGATAATGAACCACTAGCTTAGGGTCTAACCCTGGCATATCAACATAGGTCCATGCAAAGTTGATGGTTCTTTGTAAGAAGAATTTGTTAAAATTTTTGTGCTTTGTTTCTGATAGTGATGCTGCCAGGAATCTGGTCTTTAGATTTTGCTTTGTGCCAAGGTTTATCTCTGTAGAATCCTCCACTAGGAGAGCTGACTTCTCTTGATACCTAGATGGTAGGGGAAGGTCAAATCCTCCATCCTCAGGTGCCACAGTTGGGTTTTCACCATTGGATATGTCCTTTGTTTTTACTATTTTGTGATCAGGAGGTGCCACAGTGTGGTTTTCACCTAGAGATCTTTCTTTTTTTTACTTTTACAACTGGAGGATTTGGCATTCTCACCAAAATAAGTTGTTGGCTCTAGTTCCATTACAAAACCAGCCTTGTGATCGCCTAGGGGGATACCATGTCGAAGTCCCATAAACTCTATAATAGCTTCATCATTCTAAAATACATCTATAATGGGGGACCCTTGTTGGTCCCAATTGATAAGTTCAGGGTAGACAAGTGTTACAATTTGGGTGTTTGTGGTGGACATTAAGGATACAGATGATAGCATGAATATGGAGGATTTTGTAAATAGGTCAGTCATATGGAGGGAAGAGTCATCGATGATATCCTCATTAGATGTCGAAGCTGCGAGGTAAGTTTCAACCACCTTGTCGAGGTTACCCTCGATGTCTAAGGCGTGTGGTACCGTCTTTCCAAATCCTAACCCCTTCTTGTCTAGTTTCTTCATCACAAAAATGGGTTCCATTGTTCCTTGATTCTGTTTTCCAAGGCCACCTTTGCCTTTATAGCCCATGTTTTTGACTATCCTTAAGCCATTTCCATATTGCTTGACGGGTATTGTGACTGGTTCTTTCTCCTTGTAGAGCCAAGAAGAAATGTCTTCAATAGTTTCCTCTTCCAATAAATTTCCCTATTGGAATTGGGTTAGAAATGCTGGGGGAGGAATTATTGCTTTCTTGGTTGCTTTGGCAATGGGTGGTTGGCCGTAAGATTTAGGTGATAGGGGCATCCGTCCTACACAACAAGATTTTGAGATATCATATTCTTCAAAGCCAATATCACAGATGTGAGCTTTGATTTCAGGAATAGGATGAGGCTTAGGCTCAGTTGCAAAGGTTGTAATCAGATTTTTAGAACTAACATATAGTGGGGATGTAATGGCTTTGTCATTTTTAGGCACCTAGTTACAATTCTTATAGCTGCCTTGCAAGACACGGTAGAATTCAAAAGGATTAGGGTCACCTAGGATAGTTATCTTGTTACCATTGAATGTGAACTTTAGAGATTGATGGTACGTTGAGGGAACAACTTTCATTGCATGGATCCATGGGCGGCCTAGGATAATGTTGTAAGGTAGCTCAATGTCCAAGACCTGGCATCTGGTTTCAAGCATGACTGGGCCCACTTGTATAGGCAAGTGGATAACACCTTCTAAGTAGTGTTCAACATCATCATACCCCTTGATTGTGATAATTTGATCAATGTTCACATGATTCTCAGAGTATCCCAATTATTTAAGTAACTTTAGGGAACATATGTTGAGACCAGCACCACCATCTATGAGTATGCGTTTGATTTTGCGTTTATGGATGAGAACCTCAATATGAAGAGCATCATTGTGACACAGATCATGGGATGGGAGGTCTCTTTAAGAGAAGACTACGTTGTAGGGTGAAGAATTGTTACCTACAATATCATGGAAATCCATGACCACTATGTTGTTAGGAACTGAAGATTCTTGGAGGGATTTTTCTAGCACCACTTTATGTGCGGGTGATGACCATAGAAGGTCCAAGATAGAGATTTGTGCTGGTGTTTTTCCTATATATTTGACAAGATTATAATTGGATTGAGTTGGGAGACTGAGTGTAGGACAACGAATGGTGACACAACTGCGACGAGTTGTAATAGCGCAATCTGTAGATTTACCTTTGATTGTGAGGGTAGACACCTAACTCTCTTCAAAATGACCCACAATGGATTCATAGGAAGTGGAAGCATTATTAACACCTTTACCTTTATCCAGAGGAGGATGCGGACCATGGTTTGGAAATGGTTCCTTGTACATGTTGAGGTCTTTATTGGTGTGGTGACCTGGTGGTTCATCCTTAAAAGAGATTTGGTTTTCCTCGATGAGATTTTGGATTAGGTGCTTTAGTTTCATGCATGATGCGATTCTGTACCCTTTGCTCCTATGGAATTCACAATATTCATTTTCTCTGTACCATGTAGTTTTGTAAACAGGTTCGCCAAATGGGGGAGCATCTGGTAAGGTGATGAGCCCTTTGCGTAAAAGCTTCTGTAGGACAAACTCTATGGGCTCTTCCAAGGGAGTGAATTGACACCATGGAGTGAGTTGTCATTGTTGTTGGTTTTGATATGGTTGCCTTTGTTATTCCTATTGTTGAGGCAGCTTTTGACTTGGTTTGGAAAGCTGAAGCGGTCTTTGCAATGTTTAGAATCGACCACCCCATCGTTGACCACATTTTTATTTTTGTTCCAAAACTTTGGTTTATCATTTGTTTGTTGTTGAGGAGCATTGTCTTTAGTTTCTTTGAATATTTTGACCACTCCCTTAGCAATGAGAGCCTTTTCAATGTTGATTCCCTTGTAGGTGATTTTGTTGAAGGTTGTAGCACTAAGAATTTACAAATGAAAACCCAATTCCTAGTTGAGGTTCTGCACAAATATGCTAACAAACTACTTTTCGAGTATCTTGAATGAGAATTTGCTAGCCATTTGTCTCCATTGTTGAAGGAAAGAAATGAAAGTTTCTCCATTTTTTTGTTTGTTGTTGCATAAATCAGTCATGGAGATTTCATGTTCTGTGTTGTAGGAGAAATGGGTGGCAAAGACTTGATACCCGTGGGGAGGTGTGAGAACCATTCTATAGATTGACCTCCAAGACTGTGAGGAAAGAGATGAATAAGATATGTGTCGTTATATGAGACCTCGAAGCAAGCAAGATAGAATTCCCTGATATGGTCTTTTGGGTCTCCTTTTCCTTTGTATTTATCAAACTTGGGAATAGTTAAATTGTGAGGAAAAGGGATCACGGGTAATGACCGATCAAAAGGATAAGGACACACTTCTTCTAAAAAGAAGGTCTTCTTAGTGTGGCCAAATGTTAAATCAACTAGCTGTTGTTGAACTTCCATGATTTTTAGCTCTATCATTGTAGGAGGGGTTGGAAACATCTCCTGGTGTCCTAGAAGTGGTTGCTGCTGCCCATACGGAAGATTGTAATGTAATCCATGGGCATTGGTGTTATAAGGGTCATATGATTGGTTGGGGTCGTATGTGTTTTGATTTTGGGGAGGTGGGGGTGGTGCTAGGTAAGAATGTAGGCTTTGTGATGGTTGAAGAAAAGAGTTTGGTGGCGGAAAGCTAAAGTTTGTTGGGTTAGGTTGTGGTTGTGGAACATAGCTTTGGGAAGTTTGGTTTTGGTAATGTTGAGGGTGGATAGGAAATGTGTTGAAAAAGTTTAGCGCTGATGATCATTGTGGCGGGGGGACATAGGTAGATGTGTTTTGTGAAGGTTGAGGTTGATTAAGGATGAGAGAAGAAGAATGTTGTGGTTGGGGTTGCATGACCCTGGTTGGTTGAGGGATATGAAGGTTTGATGATGTTGGGGGTGGTGTTTGTTGAGACCCTTGTTGCATGGCTACGTAGTTGTTCCCTGGGTTGTAATTTGGTGGGAAACCTTCTCGTGATGGGGTAGCCAATGTTCCACTTGTGATAGGTGTGGGCATTTTAGGAGTTTGTTGTATGTTTGATCGACCTATAGTGGCTTGTTTGGCTAGTTCCACTTGACATTGGAGAGTTTCTTGTTGGGGTTTGTAGATCTCCATAGGAGTCAGAAGCGGTGATATGGGTCTCTCTCCTATTGGGTTTTGATAAAGAGGATTCTCATATTGTTTAATCATTCTCCCTTGTGAGCTTTGTTTGTGTAAGGGCATGGTCACCATTGACATGGTTTGAACCATAGGTATGGCATCATAGGTGTTGCTTGTGTCCTTGAGATTGGATAGATCAAAATCTTGAGGTAATTTTGCTCCTTGTTTGGCTAGCCAACAGAAGAAATGATCTTGGTTCTCGCTAAGGATCTTGTCAAAGACAACCATGACTTTGGGATCTTGCATGATTTCATTAAGGTCTTGTCTATCTTCTTGAGAGGATTGACCTTTTTCAAAGTGTTGCTCTTCCTAAGATGGGACTTGACCTATGGTATAACATTGTGGAACAAAATCTAGAGGCATGCCAGTGGTATAGTGAGGTATATTTACCAAAGGGACCCTACCTTCTTGAGATGGGACTTGATTGATAGTATAACCTTGTGGAACAAAATCTGGAGGCATGTCAGTGGTATAGTGAGGTGTATTTACCAAAGGGACCCTACCTTCTTAAGGGTTGTTTGGTTGGTCAAGTTGCAGCATGTTTGGAGAGTTGGTCGATCTTCCCACTGGTGTCTTGGGAGTAACCTTGAGAGTAATGTTGGTTTGGCCTGATTGAGGTGTGTGAGGAGGTGATTTGCACTTCCTTGGGACAACTTGCTTGGTCTTCATAGTTTGCTGGAGTCTGTGGTTACCATGGAATACACTAGGACAATATGCTGGGATTCTGCTTATGTTTTGGAAAAGACAAATTTTGATGCACAGTTTACTGACCAAAGGCATTGTATTGTTTGACCAAAGGCGCAGGACTGTGCCACAAAAAGTGATCTACTATAATACCAAAGGCGATGGACTGAGCTGCCAAAGGTGAGGTACGACTATACCAAAGGCAAGCTACTATTAGACCAAAAGTGAGCTACTATTCTACCAAGGGCGCTAAAGTAGGTTTGCTAGAGGTGAGGTACTATTATACCAAAGGTGAGCTACTGTAATACCAAAAGTGAGCTGCTATTATACCAGAGGCACTAAAGTAGTGTTTGTGATGCTTTATAAGGCAAATTTTGACAGATTTGGTTTTGGCTTTGATTGGATTTGCTTTGGCAAGAGAAAACACATCAAACAAGGTTGCAAAAAGGACTGACACAAAAAATAGTGTATGTTCGAGGCTTACAAAAAGCTTAATGTTTCCATAGGTATAAGACAATTGCAAACAATATCAAGCACTTTTTATCCTTAGAGACAAGGTTTCATTGCAGTAGATTAGCTCACAGCTTAATACTCCGTCGATCAAATGTCATTCCATAAAGGTGTCAGACATTTGTATCTTTGTGAGAGACGATAGGTAGGGATATCTCACCCTCCCCTTGGAAAGCTCAAGTAGGTCACAAGAGCTTTATGGACAAGGGAATACTATCTCTTCTCAAGGGAGCCAATGGTGAGTATCTTAAGGGCTTAAATCGATTCCCCTTGCACTGATGATTACCGCAACATTCAAAGGTGGATCGGGTAGTCACTATCTAGAATGGTTCTTAGTAACTTTGAGGGACCAACGCCTTACGAGCAATGTGACAACCTACTAAAAGCTTTAACCAATCCTACTAAGAGTATCAAACACTTCACTCCATGTGAAAATTATTTCCACAAAGAGCTAGTACACCTCTTTTCAGTTTGGCACCACAAGGTAAGGCTGACGTCAGTTAGGACTTGGCTTTCACCTTATCCCTCTTGTATAGCGGTTCAAAGGAAAACTCCTCTTAGGGTCATCCCTTTTGGATGAAGCACAATCCAAAAGCAGGCCCTTCTAAAGGAATAACTAAAATGTAAGAGCAAGCACATCAAACAAAGGTTCAATTGTCTCGTTATAAGAAAAATAAGGTGCAACTAGATTAGGCACACACGTTTGTAGTTGTCAATTGTCCCTTATGAAATTGAAGTATTTGGCATTCATGTCCATTGTCCCTTAGAAAATTGAAGTGTTTTTGCATTCATGTCCATTGTCCCTTAATAAAGCAAAGTGTTCCTAAGACTTAGATTACCAAAGTGATTTGTTCAATTATCCCTTAAGAAGGCAATATGTTTCTAAGACTTAGTGCAATAGATTGATATTTCTTCAATGCTCGTCCTGCATGAACATGTTAGGGAAATCCATTTGCTCTATTTGAGTGATAAGAAGCTGCAACAAGTCAATTAGTTCCACACAAACTCAAGAGTTAGCAAAAATAGATCAATTTAACAAAAGTGCTTGACTATATTACCAAAGGCAACTTACTGTATTACCGAAAGCGATGCACTGTATTATCAAAGGCGAGTTGCTACGGACCAAAAGAGATGCACTGTGCTACCAGAAGCACCTCACTGTGCTACCAAAAGCATGGTACTGTGCTGCCAAAAGTGCTTTACTGCCCCAGATCTAAAAAAAGTTGTATTTTCTCAAAAAAAGTTAGGTCAAAAGATGATTTCATGTTAGCTTTGTAGATCTAAGATGTAAGGTTGATATAATTTGTTCCCTGGAATAAAAACCACTCAATGGTGTTGCCAAAATGATGGGTTAACTCAAAAATTGTAAATACTCCTAAATACGTCAGCTTAGGAAGTACACAAGATATTTGAAAGGACAAATAAATCAGCTTGTCAATCAATAAATGAAGGATATGTGAGTAAAAACCCTGCAAAACCACAAAATAAGATCAGAAAACCTATTTTGCCAAAAGAGCTTTACTGCCGTGTTAATCATGTTGTACTATGTATCTAGAAGCACGCTACTATACTACCAGAAGCACTGTAGTATGCCAGAAGGCATTGCACTATGCTACCGAAAGTGCTTTACTGTATTACCAATAGCACTTTTCTATATTTTTGCACTATTCCGTACTGTACTTAAAAAAAATCAATTTCTCAAAAAAAGAGGGATTAGTTGGTCCCACAGGTATAAGACAATTGCAAATAATATCAAGCACTTTTTATCCCTAGAGACAAAGTTTCATTGCAGTAGATCAGCTCACAGCTTAATACTCTGTCGATCAAATGTCATTCCATAAAGGTGTCAGACATTTGTATCTTTGTGAGAGATGATAGGTAGGGATATCTCACCCTCCCCTTAGAAAGCTCAAGTAGGTCACAAGAGCTTTATGGTCGAGGGAATACTATCTCTTCTCAAGGGAGCCAATGGTGAGTATCTTGAGGGCTTAAATCGATTTCTCTTGCACTGATGATTACCGCAACATTCAGAGGTGGATCGGGTAGTCACTATCTAGAATGGTTCTTAGTAACTTTGAGGGACCAACACCTTACAAGCAATGTGACAAGCTACTAAAAGCTTTAACCAATCCTACTAAGAGTATCAAACACTTCACTCCATGCGAAAATCATTTCCACAAAGAGCTAGTACACCTCTTTTCAGTTTGGCACCACAAGGTAAGGCTGACGTCGGTTAGGACTTGGCTTTCACCTTATCCCTCTTGTATAGCGGTTCAAAGGAAAACTCCTCTTAGGGTCATCCCTTTTGGATGAAGTGCAATCCAAAAGCAGACCCTTCTAAAGGAATAACTGAAATGTAAGAGCAAGCACATCAAACAAAGGTTCAATTGTCCCGTTATAAGAAAAATAAGGTGCAACTAGATTAGGCACACATATGTTTGTAGTTGTCAATTGTCCCTTACGAAATTGAAGTGTTTGGCATTCATGTCCATTGTCCCTTAGAAAATTGAAGTGTTTTTGCATTCATGGCCATTGTCCCTTAATAAAGCAAAGTGTTCCCAAGACTTAGATTGCCAAAGTGATTTGTTCAATTATCCCTTAAGAAGGCAATATGTTTCTAAGACTTAGTGCAATAGATTGAGATTTCTTCAATGCTCTTCATGCATGAACATGTTAGGGAAACCCATTTTCTGTGTTTGAGTGATAAGAAGTTGCAACAAGTCAATTAGTTCCACACAAACTTAAGAGTTAGCAAAAATAGATCAATTTGAAAAAAGCACTTGACTATATTACCAAAGGTGACTTACTGTATTGCCGAAAGCGTTGCACTGTATTATCAAAGGTGAGTTGTTGTGGACCAAAAGCGATGCACTGTGCTACCAGAAGTGCCTCACTGTACTACAAAAAGTGCAGTATTGTGCCGCCAAAAGCGCTTTACTGCCCCAGATCTAAAAAAAGTTGTATTTTCTCAAAAAAAGTTAGGTCAAAAGATGATTTTATGTTAGCTTTGTAGATCTGAGATGTAAAGTTGATATAATCTATGCCCTGGAATAAAAACCACTCAATGGTGTTCCCAAAATGATGCATTAACTCAAAAATTATAAATACTCCTAAATAAGTCAGATTAGGAAGTACACAAGACATTTGAAAGGATAAATAAATCAGCTTGCCAATCAATAAATGAAGGATATGTGAGTAAAAACCCTACAAAACCACAAAATAAGATCAGAAAACCTATTTTGCCAAAAGCACTTTACTGCCATGTTAATCGCGTTGTACTGTGTATCTAGAAGCACGCTACAGTACTACCAGAAGCGTTGTAGTATGCCAGAAGGCGTTGCACTGTGCTACCGAAAGCACTTTACTATACTACCAATAGTGCTTTTCTGTATTTTTGCGTTGTTTCATACTGTACTTAAAAAATCAATTTCTGAAAGAAAAATAGGGATTAGTGGGTCCCACTGGACATGCCAGAATGTGTATGAGGAAAATTGATGATAAAATTAAAACTATGAAAATACCCAAATTAAAAACCCATAACATAAAGAGATCTATCTAAACAAAAAGCCATTATTAATAAATCAAATTAAGCAAGCTTTTACCCAAATTGTGTTGTTCTCTTTGTCGAATGTGGATTGCTCAATAATGCTATGAAACCATGTTTGCAACAAGCAAGTATAGGTGCTCAAAGATCAATGTCAAAAGATCGTAAGTTGCTCAACGATGCGATGTATGCTCTAAGCGTTGTTAAAGGATGCCTGAGAATAAGTGATCGAAGAGGATTTGTGAAGGAGATGAGGGGGGTTTATATAGGTTTCAACAGAGATCGATCAACGGTCTAGATAATTCAGAAGAATCAACAGAGGAGATAAAACAAATAGCCATGATGAATGTGCACAAAACATGTGTCAATCCATAAGGATATTTTTATTAAGATATGATAAAAACAAGATTGATTGAATAGATAACTCAACTTGTAATTTTGCCTTTTTTAGAGTTCTAAAAATAAGATTGATTGTGCACATGAGTTAACAAGATATTTTAGAGGAATTGGAAGATAACTGAAATTAAATAAATAAATTTATTTAAAAAATTGTACATGATTGAGGAACAGGTGATTATAAATAAAATATTTGATTTTATTTATTTTTAGAGGATTTGAAACAATTTAAATAAATTTGCATGATTTATTTAAATTTAGAAGAACAAGTGATTTAATTAAATAATATAGAATTATTTAATTGTAGATAAGAGAGAATTTGATGAATTAATTAAATAATTGGGTTTATTTAATTAATGTGGATTTGAATTTCGAAAAAGGGGAATGATTTAATTAAATAATAAAAATTATTTAATTTTTGGAAGAATATAGAAGAATTTAATTTAATTAATTAAATAAAGAGGATTTATTTAATTAATGTCAAACTTTAGGGGTTTTGAAAGAATTTAACGAAATTAAATAAATAATTGGATTATTTAATTAATGTTGAAATGCAGGTGATTTGGAAGAATTGATGAAATGCAAGTGATTCGAAGACATGGTCATTTTAGGGTATCTACAGATGAAACTTAGTCAAGTCACTCTATGACTAGTATTAATCAAACTAAATTAACTGTAGGATGAGATAGTTTCCAAGTCAAGTTAGAGGTGTTTTGTGAACTCACGACTACGTTCATTGTGAACCTCTATTTATATTGAATCTTGGGCCAAAGTAATGCATCCATCTCTACATACATTAGTGAGTTCACAGTGTCCAGATGGCATGATCAATCAGAATGATCATACTTAGCTAGAAGGATGTCTAGAGTTGTATGGTCGATTGAGTTACATAGGACACATCATTAGGACTCAAATAGAAAAACATTGTTGGTTCTCTATATCTATACTCTTTGTGAAGGGTAGGGCCACTTTCAGGGTGGAAGATGTGCAGGGGACTACCGGTCTATGGTGGGAGGTAAAGCACTCAGATGATGCTCTCCCTCTATAGCAGAGGACTCGCTGAGACTTGTGAAAACAAATATCAAGATTCCAAATACAATACATTTCATGTTTTGACTCATGATAGTCAAGTTTATGTGAAACTATTCTCATTGCAAAGAGCAAAATATCTGTAAAATGAAAAGTGAAAAGATTTCACTAAGATGCTATCTTTGAATATGTTGTAATTTCAAGTTTTAAAAATATTCAGAAAAGATATGCTATTATTTCCTTGTGATTATGCAAATGTTATATGTTTATAAATAAATATTTGTGTTTATCATGTTAATTTACTTTTCTAGTAAATTCAGTGTGCAAATCCAAGTAAAATGAGTTAGCTTGTTACACCCATAGGTGGGACCCATGAACCAAGTTGATTTTGCATTTGAATGTTTGCCTGATATCTAGGTATGATTGGGTAAGTTTGTTGAATATTCATTGGTCAATATGCTAGAGGTGTTGTATAATTTTGTGAGACCTTTAAAATCCATTAGGTTGTGTGTTATAAACATGTTTCTAAGGATGTATAAAAGCCTCATTGCTAAAATTTCAAGAGTAGGAGTTTAGATAGAGGTATTTGGGAGTTTAGATAGAGGTATTTGGGTCTCCCCTAGTTTTGTTCAACTCTGGTGATGCAAGGATTAGTTGCAGTCTAGGTCTTTCTTCTATTTTGTCTTTCTAAGGTTATTCAACACCTCTAGCCTTGAGCATCTAAATCTGTTGGACCAAGGTAGCAAGGTCTATGGGTTTCATATCCCCTATCCTTTAAATTTAACCACCATACAGTGGGTTGTCTAGTAATTGAGCAACCCTATTTGTTCATTCTTCAAAAACATTTTATAATGATGCTCAATGCACCATAGTTTGTTTAGCCTGATAGGTAATGTGTGGGGCTTCCTAAGCCTCATGAGTCTCTTGTAGGTTTTGTAACATCAGAAAATGTCCCCTTGGGGGCTTTTCCCTCATAAGGTTTAGCTACCAGGTCTTTAGTATGCATTTAAGACATTTAAGTTCATATTTTGACATCTCAATGGAATGAGACCTATGTTTCATGACAAATTGGGGCTAGGTGGACCCCTGAGTTGTACCCTACCCAAAATTGGGGGGGAGGACTTGGGCGCCCATGCCCTAGTCCTACCCTATTTTGGGGAAGCCCTAATTTTTGGGTGTCGGTTTGTGACTGTTATTAGGTCCCTTTGCCGACACGATAAGTTTCAATTTCAAAAATCTTGGTCAGAGTGTTTGTAGTTGCATATATAAGCATGCTTAGGCATTCATTTGTAAATTAGATTAACTAGAGATTATGTTCATGTGATTTGGCACCCTAAGGTGATTCAAGGCTTTCTATTGTGTTGCAAGAGCAGACTTGTATGCTTTGTGTGTTGATATTTACATATTTGAGCATCAATTCCCTCATGGCATGAAGAGCATCTTCCTCCCATGAGAGCTTCACTACAAGGTAACATAATATTATGTTTTCATTATTGATTCCTTTGGTTTTTACCTCTACCTCACAAGGGTACGCACTCTTCATCTGACAACGGTGTTCAGAGACTTAAGTGTCCTCTGGGGCTTGACTGAGGTAAGCCTCTAAACACCACAACCCCCAAACCAAGTCTTGTGATTACAAGTTATAAGTGTCGCATTTGGGAAAAGTGGAGTTGTAGGAAGGATTGGCAGGCATCAAGGATTCAGGATATGAAGAAAAGCAGGACGCAAGACTACTTCCAAGACTTGGACACTCGCTCTAGTGTCCTATGCATTTGAGTTTCAGGAAACACAAGTTACAGGGCTAATCAGTGTCAGAAGGAGGTTTGGATTTTGCGAAGAAACTGGTACCTTGGACTTAGGCGCCCGCTCCAGTGTCCCTGACTATTCTGCTTCGAAACCTCAAAAATAGGTATTCTGTGATTTAGTATTTTACTCCTATCTGCAAGAGCTTTTTCTGTTATTCATCAATTTGTTGTCGTATTTACATAATTAGGGTTTTAATGGTTAATTGGGCATAAGAGAAGGAAAATTAATAATTAAATTCCCTAATCCAAGTTTTCCTACATTTGTAAGTGACCTAGGGTATGATAGTGCTCACCACTCAACCTTAGATCCTTCAATGTTTAGTGGAGAGGCAGATTTAAACACCTAAACACTAAAAGATTAACAAATCCACTTTTCTCCTAAACATTTTGGTGAACCCATGTTTTTGGACTTAAATTGAAACTTACTGAGTGTATGTCTTTAGATTTGGATTGATTTCATTCATTCATATAGTCATTCATTTTATTCCATTGAGAAAAATTCAAAAAAATTAAAAAATTGGAAAAATTCAAAAAAAAATTGCATTGTTTGGCTTACTAAATTGCATCAATTCTTCCTAAATTTTCCTAATTCATGATTTTTGCATCAGATCTGATACAAAATATAGAAAAATCAAAAAATTCAAAAACTTGTATTGTATTTCCATCATTAATTTGCTAGGTTTTTGTGGAAATTTTGACAATTTTATATAACCTAGTAATTTCAAAATCTAGGGTTAGTAGGCAAAATCTTTTATCAAATTTTTATACTAATTTTAGAGGCTCATTCAAATTAGCATTTGGCTATAGTCTTGCATTTTAGTGTAAATTTGCATTTAGATTTAAAATATTTACGTTTTTGTATAGAAAATTTCAACAAAAACTAGCAATTTTGATGCATTTTCATTAAATTTGCATGGGCATTTTGCATATTCAAGCTTGAAAATTATTTTCAAATCTAAGATTATTTAATTTTTATCATAAATCAGACTTCAAAACATTCTCATAGTATTTTGTCCCAAGATCTCAAACCTAGGGCTTTAAAAACAACGATTTTTGCTAAATTTGGCCTTATCGACTCTCTAAACTTGCACCATAGGCATGTTGAGAAGAGTATTTTTGCATTAATTTGCTGTTATTAGGGTAATCATTTGCTGCCCCTCCTAAAAATATTCACAACATGGGCTTTTATCAAGCCCTTGTAGTGAAAATTTGGTGAACATAGTAAGGTCTGCATCATTTTCTTTGATGTGAATAGACTGAGTGATGCAGGAGATGACTCCTAAGACATCACAATAATGATAGGGTACAACATTATTATCAACAAGGTTGTCATGTTAGAAGAGCAACCAAGAATGTTTGATAGTGAGTAGAGAGATCATGGGTACAGTGGATGGAAGCAAGATAACTAAGAGAGAACTTAGCCTCCAAGACAATCAAGGCAATCTTGTGTATGCATAAGATTTCAAAAACTTAAATGTCGCATGAGTATGTTTGAACAAGCCCTGAAAAGTATGAGGAGTTATTTAAGGAGTTTATACCTATTAGATCTTTAGAATGCATCAGAGATTTGAGTTTTTCAAAACATTGTACTCAAAAGATCAAAGGAGGGTTTTCACTCAAGGCCAAACCTATACCTAAAGTAGCCTATACAAGGATGGTGTGATAGAGGCACCACATACAAAGCCTATAAGGTGCAGTAATCAATGGATTAAGGGTCTATAAGAGTCTAAATGTGAAATATGCAATCATCAAATCTACTCTAATATGTAACAACAATCATAAAACACGGAGGGACAACAGTGTGATCACTCTATAAACAATGCATGTACCTTAAAAGGACCTCAATAGGATCATGATCATGACTAAAATGCTAAGGGTGCTTTTGGACCTGCAGGTCTAGAATAGTATTCCACAAGGTATCTGCAGATTAAAGGTTTAGGAAACCATGCAAGTCTCCATGCCAAGTATATGGAATAAGGCTATCAATGGTTTGAAATGGAGTAAATGTTAGATTTAGGACAAACCACTGAGAGGGGGGGTGAATCAGTTGTCCAAAACTTTCTTCAATTAATCATTTAAATTCTTTTCTTAATGCAGCAGCATAACAATAAATCAATCATGGAACTGTAATGCAACAATTTAAGAGCAGAAACACATTAACACATATGACACCAAGATTTTTGATGTGGAAAACCCGGTTAAGGGAAAAACCACGGGGTGACTAACCCAAGATTGTATTCTCTATTAGAAGAATAGAAAGAACAAATGACACATGCCAATTAGGGCTCACTGCCCGAGCACACTGCTCACAAGAGGCCCACTACCTACAAGAGACACACTGTCTACAAAATAATAAGTATTACATACTTGAACTGAAGAATAGCATCTTCACCATGCTTGAGTCAGTTCCATTTAGGCCCAATACTTCTGCTCTACCCTTTTCACTTTCCTCCTCTCACCACACTCTCATCTCCACACCAAGATGCAATTGAAATGACTTTACAACTCTTTATTTATACAAGACATCGACTTAAGGATAATCATCCAAGTCGGCAAACATTACAAAGCAAATACATAAATACACTATGATTAATTACAAAAGGACTTCACGCAAATTAGTACACTGTCAGCCACACAGATCGGAGACTTCAATCTTCCTTTAAGAACATGCCAATCTTCACAAAACATCTTCAAGATCATCTGCAGGACGTGTAACTCATCTGGTTGGCTAGACTTAGGAAGAACACCATCATCCGGAGGTAGTTCTTCAAATGCAAGGTCAATCTTCAATGAGGACCGCCAACACTAACTAGACATGATCCAAAGACCTACACAAGCTTGCCTGAATCACCAACATCATCTGCACTACTTATGTTTGCTGAATTCATTCTCACCTTCATCCAGAACCTCAAGAACATAGTCTGTCATCACTGTCATATTGGAATAGATTCTTGCGGAACTCTAAATCACGAACCAATTGAGTTATTACTTCATATTGACTTCCTAAACACTCCACCAAATCTGCAGAACAGGATATTGCATTTCTGGATCTCACTGGACCTATTTGTATCACTCTATCACCTCTGAGCACTTGTCAAAACTGGTTTTACTTGAGTGGCCATAACTTCTTCATATCTTCATGCGAACCTCTGAAATCTTTACTGAATCATATTAAGACACATATATGCAAACCCTTTGAAGCGTATCCTCTAATCTTCATCTTAGATGGGATATTTACCTCACTGTCTCCATTGATCCTCTCTGTTCCTGACTAGGACAAATCTTCTCGATATCCTCAGCACAAAGCTCATCCAATCCTTATCATCAATGCAACAGGAGTATGTTGACATCAATGACAACACCGGTTAGGCCCATACTTGCAACAATCTCCCCCTTTGTCATTGATGGCAACATATGATGTGAAAAATTATTTTAACCATCAAGATAAGAACTTCTCCTTACTGACATAACTCCCCCTATCAACAATAACCATCCACATGTCTTCTCTTCCTAAACTGCTCCCCCTTTGATCAGAAACTACTTGTTTTTTACATGTCTTCTCTCTCCCTTTGACATCAATGGAAAAGGGCACATACTTGCACCACTTCAAAATCATATCAGCTGCTCTCCTTGATTAGCAGCTTCCCATCATCACTCTGGACCATACAATATGACTGTGAGATCCACCGGACTGATGCATATTAGTGCACCTTAATTCAGAACCGGAGGGGTAATAACCCCTAACTTCTCCCTAATATACTCAAAAGAGTCCTTAGATAGAGGTTTAGTAAAGATATCTGCAATCTGATCCTTGGAAGGCACAAACTCCAATCTGACTTCATTCTTGTTCACTTGCTCTCTCAAAAAGTGAAACTTGATGGATATATGTTTAGTCTTTGAATGCAACACTAGATTCTTTGATATATTTATTGCAATTGAATTATCACAGAAGATTGTGATAGGTTCTTCATACTCCACTTTGATATCTCTTAGCATTTGTTTCATCCATAATACTTGAGTGCAAGTACCTGCTGCTACAATATATTCTGTTTCTGCAGTGGACAGAGATATTGCCTCTTGTTTCTTGCTCAACCAAGAAATCAATCTCTTCCCCAAAAAGAATGCTCCACCACTGGTACTCTTCCAGTCATCCACATCTCCTGCCCAATCTGCATCTGTATATGCATGAAGAGAGAAATCATGATCTCTAGGGTACCACAACCCATACTTAATTGTCCCTTTTAGATATCTAAAAATCCTCTTGATTTCCATGACATGAGATTCTCTAGGATCATATTGGAATCTAGCAACAAGACTAACAACATTCATAATGTCAGGTCTAGTTTGAGTGAGATACAATAGTCCTCCAATCATTGACCTATACTTTTTCTGATCAGCCTTAGGAGAGTCATCATCTTTGCTTAGTTTACATCCGGTTGCCATGGGAGTATTCATTGGTTTTGAATCTTCCATCCCAAATTTCTTCAACAATTCTTTCACATATTTAGTCTGAGAAATGAAGATTCCTTTCTTTGTTTGAGTGATCTGCAAACCCAAGAAGAAATTCATTTCCCCAAACATGGACATCTCAAATTCATTTTTCATTTGATTTGCAAAGGTTTTGCACATACTATCTCTTCCTCCAAAAATGATATCATCAACAAATACTTCAACAATCAAGATATTTTCATGATCAATTTTGAAATACAAATTACTATCTGCAATACCTTTATTGAAACCAATCTTCAAAAGGTGCTTATCCAATCTTTCATACCAGGCTCTTGGAGCTTGCTTGAGTCTATATAGTGCTTTCTTCAATTTGCAAACCATATCACCATGATCAGACAATTGAAATCCATCTGGTTGCTCAATGTAAACTTCTTCTTCCAAATCACCATGCAGGAAGGTAGATTTGACATCCATCTGATATACTTTGAAATCCTTGAAGGCAGCAAAGGCAAGAAATAATCTGACTGCTTCAATTCTTGCCACCGGAGCAAAAGTTTCCTCAAAATCAACTCCTTCTACTTGGGAGTAACCCTTGCAGACCAATCTGGCTTTGTTTCTGACTACTTCACCATCTTCATTCAGTTTATTTTGGAAGACCCATTTGGTTCCAATCACATTCTTGTTTTTAGGTCTAGGAACAATATCCCAAGTGTGATTTTTCTCAATTTGTATCAACTCTTCCTCCATTGCTTTAGTCTAGTTATCATCATTGCAAGCTTCACTCACTGTCTTAGGTTCAATCTTTGAAATCAGACAATACTCTTGAGCAATTCTTCTTCTTGTTTGTACACCTTTTCTTTTATCACCTATGATTTGATCTTCAGAGTGATTCAGTCTTACATACCTAGGAACTCTGGGAGTTTCTTGCACTTCTGATTCTTGAACAGGTTCATTCAAACTTAACTCTTCCTCTTGATATACTGGATCAGTCTGAGTCTGAATTTCAGAGGGAGTTTGAATTTTTTGAACAAAAACATTATTTTGATCATCTTCATCATATTCATAAAATCTTGAGGGTTTTTCAATACCTTCATCAACCTTCATATTTGTACTTTCCAATATTTTCCTTAGTCTCTTGTTATAACATCGGTATGCTTTTCTTTGAGTAGAGTAACCCAAGAACATTCCTTCATCACTTCTAGCATCAAGTTTGCCTAAATCTTCATCTCTTTTAATGTAACATTTGCTACCAAAGACTCTAAAATACTTCACAGTGGGAGTGATTCCAAACCAGAGTTCATAAGGACTCTTACCGGTATTGTTTCTTATTTGAACTTGATTAAGACTGTAGACTGCAGTGCTTACAACTTCTGTCCAGTAGATCTGAGGAATATTTGCTTCCATCATCATGGTTCTAGATGCCTCCTAGATGGTCTGGTTCTTTCTCTCCACTACTCCATTCTGTTGTGATGTCCTTGGAGCAAACAACCGTCTCTTTATCCCATGTTCCTCATAAAATCCTATGAACTCATCGGATGTGAATTATCCACCTCTATCAAACCTCAAACACTTTAATTTTAATCCAGATTCATTCTCTACCATAGCCTTGAATATTTTGAATTTCTCAAGAGCTTCTGATTTCTCTTTCAAAAAAGTTACCCACATCATCCGGGAATGATCATCAATTAATAACATGAAGTATCTATCTCCTTTCACACTCTTGACTCTTACCGAACCACACAGATCAGTATGAACTAGGTTCAATAATCCAGTAGAAGATTGTTCCTTGCTTTTGGATGAGATTCTGCTTTGTTTACCCAACTGACATTGTTTGCACAAACTATTGGTAGGTTTTACCAATCTTGGAAGATCCCTTATAGCCTGAGTGTTTCTTATCTTGATGATATTATCAAAATTCACATGAAACATTCTCCTATGCCATAACCAACTCTGATCAATTTGAACAAATAAGCAACTTTTACTAGTACCAACCAAGTGGAAGATGTTACCTTTAGTTTGAGTACCGGATGCAATCTCTATTCCAGAGCTTTCAAAAATCTTGCATTTTCCATTTTTGAATCAGAGATCATAGCCTTTGTCCAACACTGAGAAGATTGTGCTTCAGACCTTCAACATACAATACATTATTGTTTTTGTTCTTTCCATCAAAAGAAATAGTTCCTCTTCCTCTGATTCTACCAACAGAATTATCACCAAATTTTACCACTCCTCCATACCTTTCCAAATCTATGGACTTATTTTTGTCACCTATCATATGGTGAGAGCATCCACTGTCAATGACCCAATCATCCTTTTCTTCAACTTGGGCAGCCAGAGCTCTTTCTACAATTTTATGATTAACAAATGCAGAGGGCATTGGATCTTCTTCTTTGATGGCAATAAACACCTAGTCACTTCTGGATTTGTTTCCTATTTCTGATTCATCATCTGTTACTCCTTCATCATCATAATCTTCATGAACATAGTAACATTTCTTTTGGAACCTTGATCTGTTAGGATTTGGCCTTGAAAATCTTTCCAGACATCTTGAGGCAAAATGACCAATTTTGTTGCAGTTAAAACATTTAAGAGGTAATTTCCCTTCATACTTACTGAATCCTCTTGGTAGTCTTTTTGCAATAAGGGCTTCAAGTTGAACAGCTTCTGCTTCATCTTCTTCCAGGTCTTTTCTTGCTTTCTCATACCATGATAGTTTCTTTGAAGAGTTCTCTCTCATATCAAACTTTTGTTTTCCTTTAACAGAGGCACTAGCTTTGAATGCAGATTCAGTCTTGGGGGGGGCATCTCCAAACTTAGTCAATTCAAATACAGCCAATTTACCAACCAATTGATCTCTTGTGATACCTGAAATAGATCTGAATTCTTCAATGGCAGCAACCTTGTACTTGTAAGAGTCAGGAAGGGATCTGAGAACTTTGCCAATAATCTCATCCTCATCCAAGACTCCACCAGCACATCTAATGCCACAAACAAGCTCATTTACTCTTGGCATAAATGTGGTGATATTTTCATCTTCTCTCATCTTTAGATTTTTAATTTTCCTTTCAGACTCTGTAGCTTGGCACATTTAACATATTTGTCTCCTTCATGTAGAAGTTCCAGTTTTTACCAAATCTCAAAAGTAGTTTTTAGGTCAAACACATTTGTCAGCTCTGAATCAGACAAGGCACTTAGAAGAGCTTCTTTAGCCTGCAAATTATTTTCAACATCTCTGATTTCATCTACAGTTCTCGGACCATTTGTGGAGGGGTATACTTCTTTGAAGCCATGATCCAATACTGCATTCCCATACATTGCAAGTGACATTCCATGCGACTTTTTTAAAGAGTAAAATTGGTTTCATCAAACCTCATACTATCCTTCTTGTAGGATGACATCCTGGATCTCCTCAAGCGGTTAAGCTCTTTTAGAGGAACTTAGCTCTGATACCAATTGTTAGATTTAGGATAGACAACTGAGAGGGGGGGTGAATCAGTTGTTCAAAACTTTCTTCAATTAATCACTTAAATTATTTTCTTAATGCAGCAGCATAACAATAAATCAATCATGGAAATGTAATACAATAATTCAAGAGCAAAAACACATTAACACATATGACACCAAGATTTTTGACATGGAAAATCCGATTAAGGGAAAAACCACAGGGTGACTAACCCAAGATTGTATTCTCTGTTAGAAGAATAGAAAGAACAAATGGCACATGCCAATTAGGGCTCACTGCCTAAGCACACTGCTCACAAGAGGCCCACTACCTACAGGAGACACATTGTCTACAAAATAATAAGTATTACATACTTGAACTGAAGAATAGCATCTTCATCATGCTTGAGTCAGTTCCATTTAGGCCCAATACTTCTGCTCTGCCCTTTTCACTTTCCTCCTCTCATGACACTCTCATCTCCACACCAAGATGCAATTGAAATGACTTTACAACTCTTTATTTATACAAGACATCAACTTAAGGATAATCATCCAAGTCAGCAAACATTATAGAGCAAATACATAAATACACTATGATTAATTATAAAAGGACTTCACATGGATTAGCACACTGTCAGCCACACAGATTGGAGACTTCAATCTTCCTTTAGGAACATGCCAATCTTCACAAAACATCTTCAAGATCATCCACAGGATGTGTAACTCGTCCGGTCGGCCAGACTTAGGAAGAACACCATCATCCAGAGGTAGTTCTTCAAATGTGAGCTCAATCTTCAATGCGGACCTCCAACATGAACTGGACACGATCCAAAGACCTACACAAGCTTGCCTAAATCACCAAGATCATTCACACTACTTCTGTTTAATGAATTCATTCTCACCTTCATCTGGATCCTCAAGAACACAGTCTGTCATCACTGTCATATTGGAATAGATACTTGCAGACCTCTAAACCACAAACCAATTGAGTTGTTACTTCATATTGACTTCCTAAACACTCCACCAAATCCGCAGAATAGGATATTGCATTTCTGGATCTCACCAGACCTATCTGTATCACTCTGTCACCTCTGAACACTTGCTAGAACTGGTTTTACTTGAGTGGCCATAACTTCTTCAGATCTTCATGCGGACCTCTGAAATCTTTACTGAATCATATTAAGACACATATATGCAAACCCTTTGAAGTGCATCCTCTGATCTTCATCTTAGCTGGGATCTTTACCTCACTGTCTCCACTGATCCTCTCTGTTCCTGACTAGGACAAATCTTCTCAATATCCTCAGCACAAAGCTCATCCAATCATTATCATCAATGTAACAGGAGTATGTTGACATCAATGACAACACCGGTTAGGCCCATACTTGCAACAGTAAAGTTGTCAATAGTTTGTGATAGCAAACAGAGACTTTCAACAATCTTATGTAATACTAGTAGGTGTATGCATGATGCATCAAGTTTTTTTAAAGCTGCTAAAAAATCCATTGATATAAAAATGAAATGTATAAGTCAGTGATGGTTTTTAGGGGATTGCTACAAATGTGTATTGAAGGTATATTGAGGGATATGAAGCAATCAAAAAGACCATGTTGCACAACAAGTGATGATATCAGGTACATAATGCTATTAGAGATCCATTAGAGAAGCTTGAGAGTCTTAAAACCTGCAAACTTATGGATCATAGTATGCAGTCAATAACAGTAACAAGGGCAGTTAGGTCACTATATAAGGTAATAGTCAAGGTGCAGCAAACAATACAGAGGATAGTAAAGTCAATGAAAGGTCCTATGCTAAGATTTAAGAGTCTTGAACTTTCATATTGTCTTAGTCAACATTGTTGCAGTTTGCAACAGTGGAAGCCATTAAGGTTTGAGGACATAGGTATAGTTTTACACAATGATGAATGACAAGAAGATACAAATTGGAGATAGAGATACAGAATAAATGCAGACTATAGATGGGATTTTTTTACCTCATATGAGATCATTCATTAAAAACTCCAAGGTATGGTTCATAAGATAAAGGTCTTTCTTCATCCTTGATAACTTTTGAGCAAGTATTCAGTCTTTATAACTTCTTAGGCACTGCCCTCTTTGCATGATCATCAAACACTTTGAGTTACTTGTCAAGAGAAAGGTTCAATATGAGCATTGAAGATTTTGTTGGGTTGTAAACAATGAAGATCACTTGGGATAGTCTGAATACATGTTGAGACAACAAGAACAACAAGATCAGTCTTATGTTAACCCTGGATCTTTTCATATCAAAATAGAGATATCATGTAAATGAATGCTACTCAATGGATGAGATCATCTCTAAGGGTCTACAAAAGGAGCCAAACAACAAGCAAAACTCATATGTAGCAGCCTATCAAAGAAGAGGTTAGCCATGGATAATCTACAGCAGTATTCATGATGAGACATGTATAACATAATGAATGCATTATTCACTGTCATAAAATATATTTTCTTCTTCAAAAGAGAGTAAAGCCATGTTCTTTTTCTAAAAGTAAACAAGAATATACAGTTGCGGCCATGATAATAAAACCATGAAGGATGCCCAAAAAGTAGAGAAAAAAAAGATTTATATTCTTTTCAGAAAATAGAGAGAATATCTCATTGAAACCGCTGCCATAGAAGTAGAAAATGGGTGAAATATCTTACAAAGGTCAAGCAAGCATAACAAATGCATAGAATGCAAAATACATTCATCATTTTCTACATTTTAAAAGCTCAAAACAAGCATTTTATTCGTATATTATGAAGGAAAAAGCAAGCTATACCGGAAGAGAGCTTAACTAAGCTCAATTTTGTCGATTTCTCATATAATCTGCATACAAAATACCTCCAGAATTTTGAGAAAACCCTAGCAATGGAGACGCCCAAACTGGTAGAGTCAAAAATGTTAAGTGCAAATGAGGAGTGGAATACAAAAGGTCGTGGCTTTTTGTTTTTAGGGTTTCTTTTTACCCTAATGTGGTCGACTTCATTTAGGGGGCATTTTTGCTTTTATTTTAAACCATTTTATGCTTTGGCTTATGTTTAAATACCCATTGATATGTATAAGGTACTTTTAAATACCTTTGCATATATTTGTAAACTCTACATATACTTAAAATTTTGCAAGTTGTAAATCAAACTTAAGCCAAGGTGGACCCCTCCTATTCTGCACAACTGAAACTAAAATAGGATGTAAGGCATTATTAAAGTAATAGTCTATAAATTGCTTTAGCAAGTGTCATGTAAATGTAGAAAAAATAGAAAGTACATAACACTCATTAAGGCAATTTCAGTTTACTTGCCTTTTTTGCTTGAGTCCCCATTATGCAAAATAGAAAGATGGAGTCAACTAAAGCTTCTATTTTGGTTTTATAGTCATATCTAAGCAATCTTAGTGTCCATTTGGGTAATTCCACTTATTAGGGAAAGTTTCCACCTATTATCACTCATTTTGGGTCAGTTCAAGGCCTTCTTTTTATGGCTTTTTCCCTTTTCTCATGAGAGAGACTTTGGTTTCTTTTTTGGGTGGACAACTAACTGAGTTTCTTCGCCTTTCACTTTTAGAAAGTCTTTATGGATATATATAGGGGGAAAAACTTAGTTTTGGGGGGGAGTTCAGGTTTGCTTCTTCCTCTCTTGATCACTGGCAAAGAGTTTTGTAAGCTTTATTTTGTAACTCAGATTTTCATAGTGATTATGCAGCTCCTTTCAAGATCAATAAAGGTAACAGAGCATTCCTATCTCATAGTTTTTGTCTCATTTTGCAGTAATGATTTGATGTTTCATTGTGATTCTAAGTGTTGAATCCTTTTTATGTCTCATTATTACAAATTTGTGTGCAGAAGTTTCATGTAATGCAGGTTGTGTGTTGTGTTTAATTTCAGGCCTTCATACAAACCACTTTTGTGTTGCATTTTTCATATGAGATTGTGAAAGTTAATGTTTTGAGAGCTAATTGTGAGTTGAGTTAGTGAATAAGTTAAAGTTCTGGTGCATCACCCTTCAAGTTTTTACAACTTTTTATTTCAAGTATCCTGCTATCCCTTTTCTTACAAAAATATTAGTTTTAGATGATCTACCTAGGGAACCAGCCCTCTCTGGAGATTCATCCTTGTTATAGGTCACCCACAACTTGAGGATGTTTCCATGTTACACAGGATAGTTGAGCCTAACTCAACTAGGGTGTAATCCTCATTGATAACAATACACTAATCCAGTTTGGTGACTGTGAGCTATAACTAGGAAACAGATTTCTGCCCCTCGAGAAAAAGAGGGAGAGAATCATCAGAGAGAAGGGAATAGATGTTTGGAAAGGAATAGGTTTTTTTCATATGAGTTATTTCTTATAAATTAGTGAACCCTCATGAGTTGGGTAAGTAGTATTCGACTCTTTTTGATTAATTTAGTCTCGTCTCGACAGTTGTCATTTTGTTGATTAGGAATGGTTTTCTGACGTTAGACCCTATTTGATATAAATAAAGTGATATTTAGGAAATATTAAAGTTATTAAGGGTTTAACTACTTTCCTTTTTCGGTACTTTTTGATATATTTTTCAGTGATTAGTTATCTAATTATTTGTTGTCAGTGCAAGATTGCAAGGGGGGAGAAAACCTCAACCCCATTCTCACATCTTGTCAAATGATCAATAATACATCCGTAATTGTGATATTGCTACCATTATGTTGATATATGTTATATTTATTTATTTATTTTATTAATATAATGTATAAGTGAAACTTGTACAATATTGATATGACTTCTTATCATATTGTGATAAGCTTCAAATGAATGTAAACCACTTTATTTACACGGTGGTGCATGATTCCATACTCCACGATAATGTGGAAAGTGGAGAAGATTCTATTGGTTCAGAGTAATCTTTACTAAACATGAATTCCACTATCGTTGCATGTCTTTTTTGGAGATTTCATAAGAAAGCTTGGGTATTTATTCCCCCGATACGAGAAGTATTACATGTTAAAACAAACTACATGTGAGTCAGTAGGCAATGGGGAGAGAGGATAAGATAAAAGAAATCTCATGAAAATAGTGAAGGACAGTGCGAGAGGATTTGGGATAGAGAAGGTTTGCAAGCTCAGTAGAAGAGTCTGTGGTCAGGCATTATACAGGTACATTTAGGCATATAAATTATAGTTGAAGCTATGCATAATACATGTCTTCGTGGTCTCTACTGTTGATGATTGGTTACACTATGGTGATTATCTTGTACCTACAAAAGGCTAATAACCTTATGATGTACAATTTAATCTTGTTGTAGTTTGATCAATATCTATAAGACTTTAACAATGTCTTTAAACTATCTCCATGAGATACCCATCAATAACAACTGCACATGTTTAATAAATGGATAACCAAAGGTTCTCTCTGTGAGAAAGATAGGTAGTTATCGGTGAATATATGAAATTATTCTTTGCCCCACACACACAGATAGATAGATATATATATATATATAGTGTCTAGGTTAAACAAAGTTCCTGACTAAGTTCATTGGTATATATAATATATATATAGTGTCTAGGTTAAACAAAGTTCCTGACTAAGTTCATTGGTATATATATATATATATATATATTGTCTAGGTTAAACAAAGTTCCTGACTAAGTTCTTTGGTAGAACATCAGCAATGGCGTATAATGAAGCTATTTGGTTGATAAAAAAAATTTTCTTTCTATTGGTTGATGTTATAGACAGCCTGGTTTTTAACTAAACTTTTTCAGGTGTTATCATCTTTTAAAAAATGCCTGATAGACTGTGGATAGTATGATACAGAATCCATATCCTAATGCTCATTGATAGAAATTTTTATGTTAGCAAACAAGATTATTGTTGACTATTATTAATGTAGACAAAAATTTGACCACTGATCAAATCCCTATTTATCCTTAATTAATCCATAATTGTTTATAATTATCCTTCAATTATTTCAATTTATCCTTCATTATTCTTTAAATCTCACATTTTTTATCTCCCCATAAATAATAAATTAAACTTAACAAATTTAATTTATTATTTACCACACATTAACCTAAATCAAAAATCAAAACCCATAAAATACCTACCATTCCGTTCAAAACCCTTTTAACTAACTTTCCATTTTTCGCCCCTGAAGAAATTACTTTTGGAGTTATGCAATTATTTGAGCAACCACATTTTTAATATTTTGGTAACATCAATATTTGTTTGGTTTCAATAGTTTATCATTATCGTTTTGTTGCACTTAATGTAGATTTTAGGGTTTGCAACACAGTTTTAAAATCTTTCAATAAAATCTATATTATGTTGCATACAGTGGTGGTGAACCTCCTTTTTAATCCATTTCTTTTTAAGTGCTCTTGTTGAGTTTTTGCAGGTTTTTGATGCACTTCTGGAACGATCTTGAAGGAAAAATTGAAAATTTTTGAATTTTTTTTTTTGGTTTTGAGCCTTTGGTGCTTATCCTCCTGATCATCATTTTGCATAGCAATGCATACATTTCTTTGTCTTGGCTCGAAGCTTTAAACGTTGAGTTGGTGACACTTTTATCGAATAGTTTTCTTGTCTTGCTCCTTATTTTCCCAAACGGTTATTATTAACTGTTTGTTCATTTGAATCTTTGATAGTTTTTATTTGTAGCAGTAGGCAAAAACTAAATAATATTCGCCTTAAGTATATTCCCACCCAGAAGTCGAGACAATTAATGAACTGTGTACAGAGAGACTGTATCCTTGGTGCTTGTTTTCCAATGTAAAGTTGCTTTCATGTGGAAATTGCGAATATTCTTCTCTGTATACTACTGGCGATTGATAGAGGTGAAAGCATCGATTGTTCAGAAATTGACATAGTGACTGGTTGCCAGGTAATAATTTTGATGTGAGTCCTGCATATTTTCCATACCTAGTATATTCTAGCGTATTCTTATCAGTTGTTCTTGTTGCCAGTTATTTCTTGAACCTCTTATAGGTGCAAGTGCTAGCTCTGAAGTTCGTTGTGTTAATCTCGTAAAAATAAAACTCATGCTAGAATTTTTTTGTAAATTCGTTGGTTGTACCTATCAGCATATTCTTTGAAATTCCCTCTTCGAAATCCTAACCAGTGCAACCATTTGTCTTTAGGGGCTAAGTACATTCTTTCACATTGGCAAAATCCTTGGTTGATTCCTTAGAATATTCTCTAAACTCGTTGGTTACTCCTATCACCGTATTCCTTGAATCCTTTATGTTGTACGCTGGAGCGTTGGTTATTTCTGACAACATATTCCTTGAAAAGTTCTAAAGCTTGTTAGTTGTTCCTATCTGCGTATTCCTTGAATCTCATTCAACTGAGAAATATACGATTATAATCATCTTTAATCTCTATTAATTTTACAGAGAGAGATCAAGATTGTGCAATGAACATGGTGAATTTGGTTTCCTTCATTTTTTACAGCTAGCGTTTGCTCTCACTGCAGGTGTAAATCATTATTGTCTGACATTTCTTGTGGTTGTTTGAAACAATAAGTCTAACTGTGGTTCATATTACTAACTCTGTTGATTTCAAGAAACGTTATTAGTTTTTGTAGACTTACTGCAGCTAAAGATTTTTGCACTATTGAATGTTACCATTTATCACATTGTTAGTTATTGGGAATTCAAACAAATCATGATCTTAAAACTGATAACCCTGCCTTCTAAACAGTGGTTATTAGTCATGAGATGCTTGTGTTGGTATGCAATAGACTTCAAACAGTAATGGATATATGCTAATTAGAAATTTTTATTTTTTTTCATATTTAGTGCTGATGTTTCATGTTTGATGTCTATTATTCCAGGTCTATAAAGCATAGCCACCAACAACATTAAAATTGTTAGTTTTAGATTGTGCAGGAATTCACAACGAGTGAGAAATGTGTTTATCCTTCATATTGAGTGTTTAAACCAGAGCTAAAATATACAAACTACTAAATACAACCGTGTTCTTAAATTGCCACACATAACTATTTTTCTTGCAAATTGTTAAGGATAAGCTAATCACATAGTGCTAATTTTTAGTCCTTGGAGGCTGTTTTGTGTAAACGGATATAACTTTTTCAATTCTCATCGGATTTTCACAATTTTGCAGCTATTGGAAAGCTACTTTCGAGCTCTACACAGCAGTGCCATCCATTTTCCCAAATTCATCTCAGATATTTTGGTAAAATCATTTGAAATTCATTCTTTCATTTTGAATCATTGAACATTTTTCATCTCACAGTGCCATTTAACATTTCATGTGAACTTTTTGCGGGACTATTCATCTTGTCCTAACAGTTTCATTGCAGCTTTATGCCTATCAAAGACAAATTTTTCAAACTACTAATCAGTGTGTTGCAGGTTCGATTGTCAAAGAATTTAATCTTGAAACATTGTGTCTTCTTTTTATAGATTAGATCACATCATAAGCAAGGGTTAAAATAAACAAGTGTTTGTGATGTCTTGTGGCTTGCATTTTTGTCATTGAATGCGTATGCTCTTCTCTTGCGTCACTCAACGATTTTGAGAATCAAAAGCATTTCTTTGACATTTTGTATAACCACTCACACATTTGGATTTGGAATTAAAATGAACCCCATGTGAGTGTGAGGAAAAGGCATTGTGTATGCTCTCTCCTTGCGTTTTGTGCAATCTGGGAGATCAAAAACAACATGTTTCCTTGCTTTTGTTACCTTTTAAAGTGGGCTTGCTCTGCTATATAAATTGAGGATAAGGTGAAAGCCAAGTCTAACCGGTATTAGCGCTCACCATATAGTTCTAGCTTGAAAGGAGGCATATTTTAGTGTATATTAAACTCCTAGTATGGTTAGTTAGAGTCGTAAGTGGCTTGCCAGATGCTCCTGGGGTGCTGGTCCCCCAGATATTCACTACGAACCTTTGTATTAGTGGCCAAAAACCCTCTATTTGTTGATGTAGAAGGGTAACCTTTGAAGCCGCCCCGATTCTTGCAGTTCTTAGTAGAGATAGCAAGGACAATCCTAAGGTTTGGTGGGGGACGAGCCTTGGGAAACTCAGAACTTGGTATGCGTGAGAAGTGGGTGCCGTGGAGAGGAGCCGGTGCTACCAAGATCCTGGAGCTATCTACTTTGAATAAGCGCAGCTAGGGGTTTCAACAAATAATGTCCTTTCCTAGCCTAGGATCGTGCATGTTTACAAGTGTTTTGAAAAACATCAAGGTGTTATCAAAACAACCAATCAAATTGTCGTGTGTCTGATGTGTGTGCTTGCCTGATCATCACCCTTAGACATTCTTTCCATCCATTCATTCCAAATCATCATCATTAACTTGGTCTTCAGAATTGGGAACCTATCGTTCTTCCGCGTCACAACTCAAGTGTAACCTTGTCACTTTAAATTCTAAGAAGCTCTTTCAATTGATCATTCCTCCAAATCCATCCACTCCCAAAATCTCTTTCCACCAATGGACTCCCATTATCTTATCAATCATATATCAACATCCAAGTCATCAAGAGACAGACCTTTTTTTAATCAATCCCATAACGATCCATTTTCTTTTGAGGCCCTGACCATTCTTAAGTTAGTGTATCCTCGCCATTTTATCTTTTCTACTCAATAAGCCCTGACTTCCCTTGAGAAGAGGTGGCATCTTAATCTCCTTTCTTCCTTAGGCATATCGTAACCCTGAGTGTTTTAAAGGAGCCCTTTATCCATATCCAATCCTAAGGTCCATTAGGTCTCTTTGAATCATCATTTTGACTCTATTATCTTAAATCAAACAATCCGTATCCACATCTTGATCCATATCATTTATTCCCACTTTTGGAGTCTTTCATATCATCCATATATATCCATCTGAGAGATTTTTACCATTCCAAATTGTCATCTATTTTCATGGTTACTACCCATGCCCAAGCCAAGAAAACAATATGGAGTTCACTCCTCAAATAGGGCAGCCTCAATCCTAATGATTCGAAGAAGAGCCCATCCATGATCAAATCAATTCCTCTCAACAAAATCCTAGTTCATCATCGTATTTTCATAATGATCTACTTGGAGACCTTTCAACTTATGTAGACTTTCAAGTTGATGTATCAGATCAACCAGTTACTCCCAAAACTCCTAAATCCACACATGCCTCTACTAAAACGAATCCAGTTGCACTTCAACTCCAACAAGATCGTGAAACTTTACAACTTATTCATCTCTCCATGGATCATGATTCTGATTATTATATGCAATATCTTTATGATTGTGGAGGTAGAGTCCCTGACGATATTTATGAGAGAGAAAAAGCACGAAGAAAAGCAGAAAAAGCTAAGGCTAAAGCTTAAACTAATTCCTCTCTCCACCAATCATTTTCAACACCTATGTCAAAAGTGTCAATCTCATCATCACAAAATTTCACCTTGGGGATGCCTCAAGATACATCTACAATCCAACCCCTCTTTCCATCAACCACCTTCAACATCTATGTCAAACATTTCCCAATCTATCTCATCACATACTTACACGTTGGGGATGCCCCCAAATTATTCTCCTCCCATGATCCAACCCATTCAGTCATCACTTGCATCTTCATCACTTCCTTCATTAGGGTCATCACTTACACCCCCGTCGATTACATCATTAAGAATCTCACAATCTATCCCCGTGATCCAACCCATTCAGTCATCATTTGCACCTTCATCACTCCCTACAAGGGTCATTTCTTGCAACCCATTCCATTTCACCATTAGGGATCTCACAATCTGTCCCTATATCTTCTATACCAAAAACCTCTAACATTCCCTCATCTTGATTAATCCCCAATATAACTTATGTTTCCATACCTCAAACTTCTTCTATCCACGTCCATCACATCAACACTCAACCAGCCCAAGTATCTACTTCCATACCATCAACCTCACAAAACTATAACCCTACCAATGTCTCATCCTCAAAACCCATTGATCCCCAAGTCCTTCAGCTACAACAACAACTCACCCAATCACACCAACAACTCGCCCAATTCCAACAAACTTGCCCAATCACTACAACAAAATTTGAGACTCCAATCAGCCCAACAATCCCACTCATCGTCACAACATCAAAATCACCCACAAACATCACCCCAAACACAATTACACAATCAATCAATCAACACTCCACCCATTCAAGATGAAATCGAATGAATCATAGATAATCATATTGGTGCTCAACAAAAGAAATACTCATTTAAAGAGCTATACCCTGATCCATTTGACAAATCTTTAATCATGGTACCTTTTCTTGAAAATCTTGAAATACCAAAATTTGACAAATACAAAGGAAAAGGTGACCCTAGAGATCATATTCATGAATTCTGTATCGCATGCATGGAATTTCAACATGAACCCACATACTTAATGAGACTTTTTCCTAAAAGTTTGGCTAGGTCAGCTCTTGAATGGTTCTCACATCTCCTAGAAAACATCAAATCATTTGAACAACTAGCAGAGGAATTTGTCAAGAATTTTGCCTACAACATCGAACAAGACACCTCCATGCAAGACCTTTATAATACTAAACAAAAAGGAGGGGAAACCCTTGCTTCTTTCCTACAAAGATGGAGGCATATTGTTAGTCGACTTCCTTGTCATATTCCTAAGAAACAACTGGTTCCAATTTTTGTGCAAAATCTTAATCAAGAGCTAGCTTTCCACTTACAAGTACAATGCGCTAATTCATTTGAGGAAATCATGACAAAAGGCAAGATGATAGAAACGGCCCTTATCAACAAAGGTCTCATTAAAATTTACAAAGACAATCACAATCATGATTCTAACAACCAAAATAGTGATAAATCTTGATACTGGAACCGAAACAAGAACATTGTGAATGATGGAATCACTGATACAAAACATGTCCAAAATGTGCAAAACAAACCATTTGTCCTCAATTCTTCATCAATTCATAATACACCTTGAGATCGTCCACCACATATATAGAAGAAGTTTACCCTTCCAAGACTGAGACCACCACGCAAATTTTTAGACCTAGCAGAACCTCTTGAATCAGTATTTTGGAAACTTAAACAAGAAAACATGATTGAACTTCCTGAAATTGGTAAACCTTATGATGACAGTCAACCAAAACCCCGTTGGTTCTGAGAAGATCAATATTGCGAGTACCATAGTGTCAATGGCCATGCCACTAATTCATGCATGAGACTGAAGAATTATGTCCAAGATCTAATTGATCAAGGAGAGATAAACATAGATAAAATACCTCATGAGTCTCCCAATGAGAAGTTCAAAGCCTACCAAGAACCATTTCCTCCACATGGGCAAAAAAATAATAGAGCCAATAATGTTGATAGTACATCACACCATAAAGTTCATTATGACTATAGCAACCACAACTTAGTTAGCTATATTGAAGCTTCATATCCTCATGTCAATGTTATAACTATTAGAGGTAGAGCTCCCGAGTGTGATGTCACTACACGAAGAGGTCGTATCACTGTTCAGGGAAATCCTCCTCCGCTTAATCCCACAAGACCTCCTATTTCATCCCATAATCCCACGAGACCTCCTATTTCACCCCATAATGTTCCCAAATATAATATCCTGGATCAATTGAAAAGGACACCTACCCAGATCTCAATCCTAGAGCTTTTACGAATGTCCCTCCAACACAAACAAATCTTGGATAGAGCCCTTGTAGAATCTCAAGTACTAGGTGATATTGATGTAGATCAATTCTAAGCTATGGTGGGGGCTCTTACATCCACTCCTTGCCTCACCTTCACAGAGCCATAAAACTCCTCTCTAGAACATTTCCATAACAAATCCCTTCATCTAGAAGTTATTGTTAATCGACATATCATGAAAAGGGTCCTGATCGATGGTGGATCAGCTTTGAATTTATGTACCTTGAAATTAATAAAACAACTGGGATACTCTGATGAGAACATTGAAGTATCAAATTACGATCAGAGCTTATGATAACGGAGAAAGAAAATCGACAAGCACAATTAGACTCCCAATCAAGGTTTGTCCTGTTACAATGGAAACTACATGTCAGGTCTTAGATCTTGATCTCCCCTACAACATTATCCTAGGGCTTCCATGGATTCATGCCATGAGAGCCATACCTTCCACATACCACCAATGCATAAAATTCCCATTTAATGATCGTGATCTTACCATACAAGCAAATCCTCACCCATTTCAATATTGCAGACGATTGGAGAGCCCTTATCGACATCAAAATTATTGCCCAACTAATGAAGTTGCCCAACCATCATCCAAATACATTGACCTATCTACCCTCACCCCATCTTCATCATCCACACCATCCACTTCCCAACCGAAGATCAAGGCTAAGATCAGTGATAAAGACATAGGGGAGTAAACTCTATTTCATATCAATTAACTTCCTAGATTTCACCTAAGAGCTATGGGCGACCTCGTCAAATTAATCAAGTCTTGGTTACTCATCCGCAATTGAAAATTTTCAAATATTGGGGGCAAATGAATCAAGAAACCATTAAGGAAGATATCTCTAAATGGCTCTATAGCGACGAAGATGAACAAAGACAATTACCATTTAGTATATATCACAAAGGTTATCATATCATCAAAACATTGGGCTATACAGAAGGTCATCTTGGGCAACATCAATAGGGAATATTAGAGCATTTAGAATTTCCTCATCGACCTAAGCATGCTGGGCTAGGGTTTGGATCCACTAAGCGTGAGTCACCCGATGTTGAGTTTATCTTAGACGAAGTGGCGCAAGCTTTTCCCGCGGTTGAGTCATTTAATCAGGACACTTTCATAGATCCTTTTAAAGCGGTCGCCGATGTCTTCAAAGATAATTCCATCTATACCATCACTTATTCCTTTGATCAACCATCTTCCTCATCCACCCCATCCACTTCATCTCATTCATTATCCCTTGTTTATCTAGATCTCATTAACTGGGACCAACAAGGACCTCATGTCCTTGATGTCTTTGAAAATGATGAGGCTATTGGTGAATTTATGGGACTTTTTACACATCTACCTATCAGAGATCACAAGATTGGCTACACTATTGAACTACACTCCGATACCTACTTTGGGGAATCCGTTAAATTCCTTAGTTAGAAAAATAAAAATATAAAAATAACGTCCCCTGGTGAAAACCACTTTGTGGCACTTTTGGACAATAAAAAAATAAAAATAAAAGACATATCCAATGGTGAAAACCTCTCTGAGGTGCCAAAGGATGAGGAATTTAACCTCCCCAAAGTGGGGGCACACCAAGAAAAGTCCACTATACTCATAGAACAAACACAAGAGATGAATCTTGGAACTACAGAAGAACCCAAGATCACATATGCAGCAAAGTCACTATCAGAATCTAAAACTTGCGAGTTCAATTCCTTCTTCAAAAAATAGAAAATTAATTTTGCTTGGTCCTATGCACATATGCCAGGATTAGATCCATCACTAATAGTACATCATTTAATAGTCCATCTAGGAACAAAACAAATCAAGTAAAAATAGAGAAAGATGCATCCCAAAATTACCTTAATGGTCAAAGTAGAGTTAGAAAAGCTCTTGGCAATTGGTTTCATCAAACTGATAGATTATCCGAAGTGGATCTCAAACATTGTACCTATAGCTAAGCCAAATGGAACCATCAGAGTTTGTAATGATTTTAGAGACATCAACAAAGCTTGTCCAAAAGATGATTTTCCATTACCGAGCATTGATATCATAGTAGATCTAACAGCTGGACATGATATGCTATCATTGATGGATGGATTTTCCAGGTATAACCAGATTAGAATAGCTGAAGAAGATCAACATAAAACATCTTTCATTTTTGTCTGGGGAACATATTGTTGGCTCGTTATGCCCTTTGGTCTAAAAAATTCCAGAGCCACATATCAAAGAGCAATGACTGTTATCTTTCACGATATGATTCACAAACAGATGGAAGATTATGTAGATGACATACTAGCCAAATAAAAAACTAGAGAGGGTCACCTATACGTTTTAGAAAACATTTTTGGTCATCTTGAAAAATACAATGTCAGGCTGAATCCTAAGAAGTGTGTATTTGGAGTAACATCTGGAAAACTATTAGGTTATATCGTGTCCAGAAGAGGAATCAAAGTTGATCCAGCAAAAGTCAAAGCTATAATGGAAACATGCCTCCTCAAAATCTAAAACAACTCAGATCTTTGCAAGGAAAATTACAATCCATAAGGAGGTTTATCGCTCAACTTGTAGACAAGTGTCAACCATTTACTCACCTGTTGAAGAAAAACACACAATTTATCTAGGATCAAAACTGCCAAGAACCATTTGATAAACTTAGAGTACCTGGGATCTCCTCCTGTGTTGGCACCACCTATTCATGGAAAACCCCTTATTTTATATATCTCAACAACTTCAGCAGCATTAGAGGCTCTTTTAGCACAAAATGATGATAATGGTAAAGAACGACCAATCTATTATATTAGTAGAACCTTGGTGGGATATGAACTGAATTATTCACCTATTGAAAAGGCATGTCTCGCAGTTGTCTTTGCATCACAAAAGATTAGGAATTACATGTTGATTCATCAAACTAAGCTTATATCAAAGATTGATCCTCTCAAATATCTACTATCTAGAGCAGCTCTGACTAGTCGTATGGCAAAATGGATGATGATGCTTAGTGAATTTGACATTGAATACATTGATAGAAAAGCTATAAAAGGACAAATAATAGCATATCAATTGGTAGAAGCACCTATAGAATCAGATCACCCAATGGTAACAGAATTTCCTGATGAATCAATTTTGGACATAGAAACTATTCCTTCTTGGCAATTATATTTTGATGGTTCTCATATTCAATGTCGTTCCAGAGCTGGAATACTCTTTGTTACACCTCAAGGAAATTATATACCAAAATCATTTCACATTCAATTTCCATGTACAAACAACATCGCCGAATATGAAGCACTAATCAAAGGATTGAAATTGTCTATAACCTGGAATATCAAAGACTTACAAGTTCATGGAGATTCTCAACTAGTGATCAAGCAAGTAAATAACGAATGTCAGAAAAAAGATGAAAAGTTAATGCCATACAAGAAACTAGTTGATACATTCAAATTATATTTCAACAAAATCATATTTAAATAGATCTCAAGGCTTCACAATAAAGTTTCTGATGCTATGGCCACAATTGGTTCAATGATAGAGATGTCTGTAAATGATCCCAAAATCAAATTCTTGATAGAGTAGTTGTTTATACCATCTTTCGATGTCCCAGAATCAGAGTTGGTATGTGATATTATTGGTCCTAACTCCACTTGGTTCAATGAGATCTACCATTACCTTCATAGCCAAATCATCCCACCAAATCTTTCAAAATCCCAACGTCGCTCCTTCATTCGCCATTCTTCCTAATATGTCCTCCTTGGTGACACGCTTTATCAAAGGTCACTAGATGGTGTCCTACATAAATTTCTTAACTCGGCAGAAGCCCAAACTACCTTGTATGAGATACACAAAGGCATATGTGGTTCTCATTCTAGTGGTCCTTCCTTAGTCAAGAAATTGCTTCGCATAGGATACTACTGGCCTACTATGGAGCAGGAGGCGCATGATTTGTCAAGAAATGTGTACCTTGTTAGCAACATAGCGATCTAATTCATGCACCAACACAAGAACTGCAAACTATCACTACTCCATGGCCATTCTCACAATGGGGGCTCAATCTCATTGGAAAAATACATCCATCCTCCCCAGATGGTCACAAATTTATTATCACATGCTACCGAATACTTCATTAAATGGGTTGAAGCAATTCCTCTTACTTACATAACTAGAAAGCAAATATCTAAGTTCATCTTCCATTATATCATTTGCCGCTATAGTATTCCTCAAGCCATAGTCACAGATAATGATCGTCCGTTTAAGAATCAAGATGTCAAAGAGCTTTGCAACAAATTCAAGATCCAACATAACTTTTCCACCCCCTATTATACACAAAGCAATGGTCAAGCTGAAGAAACTAATAAGACTCTTTTGAAAATCTTGAAGAAAATGGTGAACGAGGCCGGCCGTGATTGGCACTTGCAACTTCATCCTGCTCTTTGGGCTTATCAAACCAGTATCCGCACTCTTACTGGTGCCACACCTTATTCCTTAGTGTATGGTTCAGAAGCTATTTTACCCGTTGAGATAGACCTCCCATCCTTGCGAGTATCCTTACAACATTTAGTTTCAGATGAAGAATATCGTATGTCAAGATTACAAGAGCTTGAATTGTTGGATGAGAAGTGATTTACAGCTCTTAATCATCTGAAAGCTTATCAGAATCGCCTGCGCCGAGGTTACAAGAAGAAAATGAAGCCTCATAAATTTGATCTTGGAGATCTTGTTCTACTAGAAAATCAAAGAAATCTTGTTGATCGTACAAAGAAAGGAAAGTTTGAACCTAACTAGTTGGGACCTTTTATCGTAACCAAGAGTTATGGATCAAAAGCCTACCAACTTTCCACTCCGGAAGGTCAACCTTTGGAAGAACCTATCAACATAGCCCATCTCAAATGGTTCTATACTTGACTTGGAGTATCCCAGTTTATATATATATAATCTAAATAGTAAAGAGAAATCATTTCGTCCAATGGTGAAAACCACTTCGGTGGCACCCTGGATAGGTACCATGGTGAAAACCTATTCGCAGGTGTCATGTGTAGAAAATTTGAGTTGTCCCCACCATCCTTTAGGTAACTTTTTCACATCACCCATCACTCCATCATCTATCTCCCATCCATAATAAAATCCATCCTCCCTTCAACCCCCATCCATATCTTGTAATGCACATCTTCTCAGTGTCATTTGGTCATATTGTATTGTCTTTCCATCTATTCTATGTTCTATTGTCACCAGCTTTTCCATTAGTCTTTTCCCATCCCTTCACTTGATCCCATCCTAGTATTCTTTTGTCCACCTATGTAGGTCTATGTGTCTTGGTACCTTTGAGTTCCTCATAATAAACTCTTGAGTTCGTCTACATTTCTAGTCTCATGCAATCCCATAATAAAGTTTTCAGCACTGCATCATCATCCTTCCCCTCCATCAAATCCTTCAAATCATAAAAACACAAAATTCAAACAAAACATACACAAACCACTTTTTGACACTCGCATCATCCAAGCCATATCTCAAAAACACTTTGAAACTCTTAGGAAAAATTGTGTAACTTGACACCTAGTGATTTGATCTTGACCATAGTAACCAAGTTGTGGATCTGTCATGCCAAACCATCCTTTACTTACCTTATCACATCCTTGCCTTATCCAGGGATATATCATTCCCACAACAAGCACTTATCCATTTATTGTGTTAATCTTTGGCTTGAGGTCTCACTACCTTCATTACTTACGTTAGGATTAAGTCTTTTGGTTATTGTTTTGCTTTTATGACTAGGGGCAACATTGTGTATGCATGCTTTGCTTGTTTTGCTTGTGTGTGTTGACTCATTGTTGTTTTGTGTCTATTAGCGGTCCTTACAACATACCTACCATAATGTCATCATGGTCTTTCATATCATGGTGCCATTAGGCATATTCTTGCTTGCAACTTTACTCCTTTCTTCATTTGACACATCGTCACCCTAGTTCTTATACCTTGGTGCATAATGCCAGATGCTATATCAAACATTAGGTTGCTCACATTTTAATCCACATAACTTCACCTCCTTCTCTTCACTTCCCTTTTCAAGAGCCTATCCATCTCCTTCGTCCCTGCATATCCTCTTGAGGGGGCATTATCTATCAATGCTTTATTTTTATAAGCCCCATGTAAGCCCTAGCCTACCCAAGATCCGAATCTAAAACTATGTTTTAATCTTCTTTGAAACGACATCGCTTTGCAACATCATCTCAAAGAGGGAAAAAATGTAGACATAAAAATTTGACCACCGATCAAATCCCTATTTATCCTTAATTAATCCATAATTGTTTATAATTATCCTTCAATTATTCCAATTTATCCTTCATTATTCTTTAAACCTCATGTGGGATTTAATTAATTAACATTAATTAAATCTCACCTTTTTTCTCTCCCCGTAAATAATAAATTAAACTTAACAAATTTAATTTATTATTTACCACACATTAACCTAAATCAAAAATCAAAACCCATAAAATACCTACCATTCCGTTCAAAACCCGTTTAACTAACTTTTACCCAATCAACTTCCCAAACCAATTTTTACCAACTTTTATAAAAACCTGTCTCATTTTCCATTTTTCGCCCCTGAAGAAATTGCTTTTGGAGTTATGCAATTATTTGAGCAACCACATTTTTAATATTTCGGTAACATCAATATTTGTTTGGTTTCAATATTTTATCATTATCGTTTTGTTGCCCTTAATGTAGATTTTAGGGTTTACAACACAGTTTTCAAATCTTTCAATAAAATCTATATTGTGTTGCATACAATTAAAACCACAGGTCGAGACTTAGTCTCACGAGCGTCATATTTTGGTTTGTCAGTTTTGAGAAAAAATAACACCTACTATGAAAAGTTATTACTATGAGAAATAGAAACTATTGTTCTATAAGTATAACATAAATGTGACATTAGTCTAAGGAAGACTAGAGGTCAATATAATCATATTATACAATTATATTCAGTTGACCTTGATTGGAAAGTACTCTAAATGATATTTGAATAGTAGAGTCGATTCAGGACACCAGTATAAAATTGGTTATTATGGTAGTATGTTATGATATTCTTTTTACCTACATATAACAAGAGTTTAAATATTATTCTATATGATGGGTTAGAGAAGATAAATCTCTAAAGAATAACCCAGATATGTTTGGTAAACATAAGTTTCTCCTTATGGTTATGTCATCGATTAAAACCAATGTATTTATTGTCGACGAGGATTAGATGAGAATCCTTAGATCAAGAAAAATACCTAAAAGGTGTTAAGAAGCTTTTGACAAAGTTATATGTTAATGAATTGATAATAGACATCAAACCAAGAATATAAAATTTTTGAAACAAAGTGTAGAGTGACAAGAAGTCATAGATTCAATGAGAGGCTTTTCGAAAGACTGTTTCCTCATTTTAAAACCCATCCTTGGTATTCTATTCTAGAATAAATTCTAAGTCAGGTGGACTATGGGTGAAACTTAGTCAAGTCACTCTATGACTAGTATTAATCAAACTAAATTCAATGTAGGATGAGATAGTTTCCAAGTCGAGTTAGAGGTGTTTTGTGAACTCACGACTACGTTCATTGTGAACGTCTATTTTATTGAATCTTTGGCCAAATTAATGCATCCATCTCTGCATACATTAGTCGATTCACAGTGTCCAGATGGCGTGATCAATTAGAATGACATACTTAGCTAGAAGGATGTCTAGAGTTGTATGGTCGATTGAGTTACATAGGACACATCATTAGGACTCAAATAGAAAAAACTTGTTGGTTCTCTATATCTATACTCTTTGTGAAGGGTAGGGCCACTTTCAGGGTGGAAGATGTGCAGGGAACTATCGGTTCATGGTTGAAGGTAAAGCACTCGGATGATGCTCTCCCTCTATAGCAGAGGACTCACTGAGATGTGTGAAAACAAATATCAAGATTCTAGATACAACACATTTCATGTTTTGACTCATGATAATCAAATTTATGTGAAATTATTCTCATTGCAAAGAGCAAAATATTTGTAAAATGAAAAGTGAAAAAATTTCACTAAGATGTTATCTTTGAATATGTTGTAATTTCAAGTTTTAAAAATATTCAGAAAAGATATGCTATTATTTCCTTGTGATTATGCAAATGTTATATGTTTATAAATAAATGTTTGTGTTTATCATGTTAATTTAATTTTCTAGTAAATTCAGTGTGCAAATCCAAGTAAAATGATCCAGCTTGTTACACCCATAGGTGGGACCCGTGAACCAAGTTGATTTTGCATTTGAATGTTTGCTTGATATCTAGGTATGATTGGGTAAGTTTGTTGAATATTCATTGGTCGATATGCTAGAGGTGTTGTATAATTTTTTGAGACCTTTAAAATCCATTAGGTTGTGTGTTATAAACATGTTGCTAAGGATGTATAAAAGCCTCATTGCTAACATTGCAAGAATAGGAGTTTAGATAGAGGTATTTGGGTCACCCCTAGTTTTGTTTAACTCTGGTGATGCAAGGATTAGTTGCAGTCTAGGTCTTTCTTCTATTTTGTCTTTCTGAGGTTATTCAACACCTCTAGCCTTGAGCATCTAAATCTGTGGACCAAGGTAGCAAGGTCTATGGGTTTCATATCCCCTATCCTTTAAATTTAACCACCATGCAGTGGGTTGTCTAGTAATTGAGCAGCCTTATTTGTTCATTCTTCAAAAACATTTTCTAATGATGCTTAATGCACCATAGATTGTTTAGCCTGATAGGTAATGTGTGGGGATTCCTAAGCCTCAAGAGTCTCTTGTAGGTTTTGTAATGTCAAAAAATGTCCCCTTGGGGGATTTTCCCTCATAAGGCTTAGCTCCCAGGTCCTTAGTATGCATTTAGGACATTTAAGTTCATATTTTGACATCCCGATGGAATGAGACCTAGCTTTCATGACAAATTGGGCCTAAGTGGACACATTGAGTTGTACCCTACCCAAAATAGGGGGGAGGACTTGGGTGCCCGAGCCCTAGTCCTGCCCTATTTTGGGGCAACCCAAATTTTTGGGTGTCAGTTTATGACCGTTATTAGGTCCTTTTGCCGACACGGTAAGTTTGAATTTCAAAAATCTTGGCGAGATTGTTTGTAGTTGCATATATAAGCATGCTTAGGCATTCATTTGTAAACTAGATTAACTAGAGATTATGTTCATGTGATTAGGCATCCTAAGGTGATTCAAGGTTTTCTATTGTGTTGCAAGAGCAGACTTGTATGTTTTGTGTGTTGATATTTGTAGATTTGAGCATCAATTCCCTCATGGCATGAAGAGCATCTTCCTCCCATGAGAGCTTCACTACAAGGTGACATAATATTGTGTTTTCATCATTAATTCCTTTGGTTTTTGCCTCTGCCTCACAAGGGTTCGCACTCTTCATCTGACAATGGTGTTTGGAGACTTAAGTGTCCTCTGGGGCTTGACTGAGGCAAGCCTCTAAACACCACAACCCCCAAACCAAGTCTTGTGATTGCAGGTTATAAGTGTCGCATTTGGGAAAAGTGGAGTTGTAGGAAGGATTGGCATGCATCAAGGATTCAAGATTTGAAGAAAAGCAAGACGCAGGAGCACTTCCAGGACTTGGATGCTCGCTCTAGTGTCCTCGGCATCTGAGTTTTAGGAAATAGAAGTTACAAGGCTGATCAGTGTTAGAAGGAGGTTTGGATTCGGCGAAGAAATTGGCACCTTGGACTTAGGCGCCCGCTCCAGTGTCCTTGACTGTTCTTCTTCAAAACCCTGAAAACAAGTATTCTGTGATTTGATATTTTACTCCTATCCGCAAGAGCTTTTTCTATTATTCGTCAATTTGTTGTCGTATTTGCATAACTAGGGTTTTAATGGTTAATTGGGCATAAGAGAAGAAAAATTAATAATTAAATTCCCTAATCCAAGTTTCCCTACATTTGTAAGTGACCTAGGGTATGATAGTTCTCACCACTCGACCCTAGATCCTTCAATGTTTAGTGGAGAGGCGGATTTAAACACCTAAACACTAAAAGATTAGCAAATCCACTTTTCCCCTAAACAATTTGGTGAACCCGTGTTTTTGGACTTAAATTGCAACTTGATGAGTGTATGTCTTCATATTTGGCTTGATTTCATTCATTCATATAGTCATTCATTTTAATGCATTGAGAAAAATTCAAAAAAAAATTGCATTGTTTGGCTTAGTAAATTGCATCAATTCTTTCTAAATTTTCCTAATTCATGATTTTTGCATCAGATCTGATACAAACTACAGAAAAATCCAAAAATTCAAAAATTTGTATTGCATTTCCAACATTAATTTGCTAGGTTTTTGTGGAAATTTTGACAATTTTATATAACCTAGTAATTTCAAAATCTAGGGTTAGTACGAAAAATATTTTATCAGATTTTTATACTGATTTTAGAGGCTCATTCAAATTAACATTTGGATTTAGTCTTACATTTTAGTATAAATTTGCATTTAGATTTAAAATATTTGCATTTTTGCATAAAAATTTTCAACAAAAACTAGCAATTTTGATGCATTTTCATTAAATTTGCATGGGAATTTTGCATGTTCAATCTTGAAAATAATTTTCAGATCTAAGAGTATTTAATTTTTATCATAAATCAGACTTCAAAACATTCGCATAGCATTTTTTCCCAAGATCTCTAACCTAGGGCTTTAAAAACAATGATTTTCACTAAATTTGGCCTTATCGACTCTCTAAACTTGCACCATATGCATGTTGTGAAGAGTATTTTTACATTAATTTATTGTTATCAGGGTAATCATTTACTTCCCCTCCTAAAAGGCTTCACAACACCCTTTTATCGGGCTCTTCTAGTGAAAATTTGGTGAAAAAATACACATTTTGACTATTTTTGCCCTAGGGTTTGACCTAGTTTACACTCCACGCGTGTTGTAATCAATTTTATGGATTGAGGTGACTGATATTATTTATATTATTTGTTGTACCTCCTAAAATTCATTAGAACACCTCCTTTTCTAGGTCTTGGAATTGAAAAACCGTGAAAAATAGCCTATTTTTGCTATATTTTCACTAGGGTTTTACCTTAAGTGGCACTAAAAGCATGTTGTGTTAGATATTTTGGCACTAAGTGGCTGTTATTACTGATATTATTTGTTTTCCATCATCATTTTCCTTACAACACCCTTTTTTATGCTCTCTTGCATTGAATTTTGGTGAAAAAATGCCTATTTTGACATATTTTCACTTTATTTTGACTTGGCATTATCTTGGATTCGCATCAAGAGTGTGTTAGGAGTGACATTATTTCTGTTTTGGATTTATATCATACATATAACTCACTACCCTTGATTGAAATCCTTACAACACCCTTTGATTCATTCATTTGCATTGAAAAAGTACGAAAAAATCAAGCGTTTTAGGTCATTTTTGCATATAGTTTTGCACTTGTCTCTTGCATACTTTTGAAAAGCTCTTAAAATCTTATTTTGCATTGATGTTACAAGATATTTCTTTATGGAATCTTCATCTCATTTCTCTTTGGTATCTTTACATGTATATATCAAAAACTTCAAGAGTTTCTATAAATTTCTTAATATGAATCCTCATGTGCTCGCTTATTTACAAGCTATGTATCACAAGGATATATTTAAATGCTCATCATTTAAAATCCTTGACTATGTATCTGATTTTGACAACTTCACTTCTCTCATGAATACATACCCTTGGGTCATAGGAGATTTGACAAAACACATTAAGAATGATGAGAGTGAAAGTTCTCTTAATGCTTTGGATTTAATAGCTAAAACATATGGTGATAATATTGATAATGATCATGAGAGTGACACAAGCTACTCTATCGATCCTACAACTGAACATTCAGACAACTCAGATGAAAAGACAAGGGTTATCTCTAGTAATTCGAACAACCCTCTCATCCAAAATGTAGCATTAAGAGATGACATACTAACAACGCAACACTGCTTTGATTATCTTGAACTATTTGGTGTGCTTGAGGTGGATAAAGAACAATCTCACAAAACACCTAGTCCACTAAGAAATGATGTTGAGGACCATCCTTCAATATCCCTTCAGTGATTGGAAAGTGATCAAAATACATTAGATAGACAAATGGAACAACGTGTACCTCTTTCTAGCATTCAGATTTGGGAGGATGATGCCCTCCTTGATGATGAGACTTAGCGTGAAGATCAAACTAGTAAGTATCTCTAACCCTTTATCTCTCTCCTAATGTGCTTCTCCTTTGATGTGTTGTGTTGTTTAGGCCTCCTGGAATGACCTCGAATTCTCCAGTAAGGTTTGGGATACCAGGAGACTGCCTCAGTTGTGACCTTCTTCTATTTGTATCATCATTCTTCTAAATTGCCTCCCTCTGATTTCATTGTTGTGTGTTGTGTCTTGTGGACATAGCATCATGGTTAGTAACTTGGGGGCACCCTCCTACGTGATTGTCCCTAAGACACTTGCTTCTCCTCTCTTATTTATTGTTTCCCTTCCTCTAGTGTTTCCATCTAGTGGGCTGATGACGACAAATATTTATACTGATGCGGACCTAGTGTCCCTTTTGAGAGCAATCAAAAAATGGACTTAGTTCCTAATATGACGATGGGGTTGTATATCTTATCTGATGCTTGGCTAGTGGAAGCACGCATGCTTTCTGCGTAGTGAATTTGATGATGTTTCTATCGCATTTACAAACCTTAACAATATTGTTGCTCTATGCACCTTTGTTTGTCTTTGAATTTAGCTTTGGTGATACTTGATTCAGAGAACTTCATGATATAGCCCTATGGTTATCCTCAAACTCTAAATTCATTGTATAACCTTGGCTCTTTGTGTAGTTAATCACATGCATTGATGTTGTTGTTTATCATGATGGTGTAGACACTAACATGTTTCTTGCAGGGATGTGTTTGTGGGAACATTTGGCAATCGTAAAGTACATGTCACCTCCAGGGGGCATGGGCTTTGCGAAAGTTGGTGTTCCCTTGTGTATTTTCTTCCTACCTTAACATGCTTGATATGGATGCATGATATCAACCACCTTAAGGTGGGGGCATATATAAGGTAAGTTGTTTGTTGTAGATCTTAGCTATGTGCTTATCCTCAGGTGCAGTCGAAAGACTTGCTCGATGAGTGCATCATGCATCATGAGTTTGTTTGCAATCAATCAATCATGCAAGCCCTTTGCAGAGGTAGGATATCGCTTATATCCTTTTTATCTTAAGCCCTCTGTGGAGGCGGGGATGGTGTACTTCTCGAAGCAGATTGCATCATCCTGTCATTTTCAAAAGTCCTCTGCGAAGGCAGGGAGCAGTTCTGTGACTAACTCAACCCTGAAGCGTGTCTTCGACGATTGTTGCAGTGAAGCCCAATCGTCAGTGTGTGCCTATAATGTGCCTGAGATGGTGTTGGACCTAGAAATAGGTACACTCCATCACTTGTCTACCGTGTTTTCTCCACATCTTCAAGTGTGTGTGTTTTGGCATGCTTGTTTTGTGTGGCATGTTTGTTGCCCCATATGCAGTCTAAAGACTTGCTCGATGAGTGCATCCTACATTTTTGGAGGTTTTACATGTCTTGCGTGTGTGTTTCCCCATATATGCAATCTAAAGACTTGCTCGATGAATGCATCCTATATTATGGGAGGTTTGTTTACTTTCCAGTATTTATATTTGCATTTCATATATATGAGAAAAAGAAAAGAAAATATATCATTTCTGTCTTCCATGCATTACTGTGTCTTCTACACATTGACTGTCTTCTCCGTGTTCTACGTGACTATAATTGTCTTCTCCATGTTTTGCGTGCTTATTACTGTCTTCTATGTGATTGGCATGTCTTCTCCATGATTGGTGTGTTTGTTGTGTTTGTGACCTTACTTTAATGCATGTATTGGCCTCACGTTTATACATACATTAAAGTGGGGGCTAAATGTAACATCAGAAAATGTCCCCTTGGGGGCTTTTCCCTCATAAGGTTTAGCTCCCGGGTCTTTAGTATGCATTTAGGACATTTTAGTTCATATTTTGACATCCTAATGGAATGAGACCTAGGTTTCATGACAAATTGGGCCTAGGTGGACCCATTGAGTTGTACCCTGCCCAAAATAGGGGAAGTGGACTTGGGCGTCCACGCCCTAGTCTTGCCCTATTTTGGGGTAGCCCTAATTTTTGGGTGTCATTTTATGACCGTTATTAGGTCCCTTTGCCAACACGGTAAGTTTGAATTTCAAAAATCTTGGTGGGAGTGTTTGTAGTTGCATATATAAGCATGCTTAGGCATTCATTTGTAAACTAGATTAACTAGAGATTATGTTCATGTGATTTGGCATTCTAAGGTGATTCAAGGCTTTCTATTGTGTTGCAAGAGCAGACTTATACGTTTTCTGTGTTGATATTTGTAGATTTGAGCATCAATTCCCTCATGGCATGAAGAGCATCTTCCTCCCATGAGAGCTTCATTACAAGGTGACATAATATTGTGTTTTTATCATTGATTCCTTTGGTTTTTCCCTCTACCTCACAAGGGCATGCACTCTTCATCTGACAATGGTGTTCGGAGACTTAAGTGTCCTCCGGGGCTTGACTGAGGAAAGCCTCTAAACACCACAACCCCCAAACCAAGCCTTGTGATTGCAGATTAAAGGTGTCGCATTTAGGAAAAGTGGAGTTCCAGGAAGGATTGGCAGGCATCAAGGATTCAGGATCTGAAGAAAAGTAGGACTTGGATGCTCATTCTAGTGTCCTCCACATCTGAGTTTCGGGAAATAGAAGTTACAGAGCTGATCAGTGTCAGAAGGAGGTCTGGATTCCGCGAAGAAACTGGCACCTTGGACTTGGGCGCCTGCTCTAGTGTCCTCAACTGTTCCGCTTGGGAACCTCGAAAACAGGTATTCTGTGATTTGGTATTTTACTCCTGTCTACAAGAGTTTTTCTGTTATTCGTCAATTTATTGTCATATTTGCATAATTAGGGTTTTAATGGTTAATTGGGAATAATAGAAGGAAAATTAATAATTAAATTCCTTAATCGTTTCCCTACATTTGTAAGTGACCTAGGGTATGATAGTGCTCGCCACTTGACCCTAGATCCTTCAATGTTTAGTGGAGAGGCAGATTTAAACACCTAAACACTAAAAGATTAACAAATCCACTTTTCCCCTAAACAGGTTTATTTCCAAGAAACTCACCTCATTGTCCATTTGGGTGGTCGTATCCCTATAATTTGTGATAGGAAAATTTTATTGGTGAATTTTGGATCGAACTAACACTCGACATGATGTAGCTTGGTTGGGGTAATTTGGTTGAATCATTGTATTCTGATTCCAAGTTGGATTATTGAAAGTTAAGAAATTGTCGGGCTCTTGTTGGGCACCTTCTAAATCAGAGTCTTTATATTCATAACTATTAGAGATTGGAGATTATATGTCTTTCAAGATATACCTATCAAATGAGGGAGTAAGACATTCATTAGAGGGTACCTACTCCTACACCTTATCTAATTTTGTCATATTCTGAGGGGTGCAAGAATCACTATAGATTAAATGAAATTGGTGTGGAAGCAAAGGAGAAAGGCCAAAATAAAATGAAGGTAACGTGGAGACGTGAATAAGCTCACCCAAAAGGATTTATTGTTTATGCCAAGTTCATCAAATACATGTTGTTCAAAATCAAACCAAGCACAACACAAGTGAGTTAAACTCTAATACAACACATTTAACTACACCCTTGCTAGAGGTGTCGACCCAGTCACTCCAATTCTCATGACAAGATCCAATCAAGAGCTGGTGGGACCAACAAGTTGTTCTATTTATGGGGAGAAAAAATCACATATGGTAGTTGTGTTGATTGTATGGTATGTTTGTGTGTGAAGTTGATGGTTTTTTTGGTTTTTGTAATTTAGTTGGTGAAATGTTGTTTAATGTTATCAATGAAAATTTTGAATTGGTATTGTTGTTCTTATATAACCCAAAGGGTCACTCACTCTTACTCTATTTAATTCTTTGGCTGCAAAGAGGCAAAAACATGTTTAATCTTCACTCTTCTAATTGAATTAGTTCTTCAAGGAGTCTGTGTTCTTTGGCATGGATCTCCTCTCTTTATCATCCCTTTTTTGTTGTTGTTCGATTAGCCTCACTATTTATGTTTGTTCTTGGGCTTGTTCTTTGACATGATTCACTTGAGTTGGTAGGTTTTCCCTAATTTTGTTCAGAGTCACTTTAATCTAGTCTTAGCTCACTCTAGGGCACATTGAGTACAAGTGCTAAATTGAGGAATAAGGATGACTTGAATATGTTGAACATTTTAATGGTATATGGGGTCATCCCACAATAATGGGTTACACTTTTTGGCCAAACTTGACATTGAAATCAACATTTTGAACTAAATCTTCACTTTCTAACACCTATAGCCGCTAAACTGTTAGGAATTTGAAGATGATGCAAACTAGTGATTTGTGAGATTTTGTCTATATATTCTAAATATATATTTTTAAAAAAATTTGGAGTTAAATTGTAAATTTTTTTGCATCTCCTTTGATAACTAGTTTTTAATAGTAAACAACATTTTTTTAAAATGATGTGTATTATGTCACACATAACTTTTTTCTACAAAGGATAACATTTTGAATCTTTTGAATTTAGATTGGTAACACCAATATCTAGATGATGCATTTGGTTTCATAATGTTTTGTTGAATATTTTATTTAATTAAGTTTTGAAGTCAAACCAATTATAATTTAAACATAGGCGTATTCTATCCAACATAGCTTTTTTTGTATGTATCAGAATTCAATTTTTTTTGTAGGAACAAGGACATCAATACCTAGAGGATATGTATTTTTTAGAATTTTTTTTCTCTATTTTCTTATTTTTTCATATGTGTGAAACAAAAACCTTGGTGTTCATTGAAAAACCTACATTCACAAGAAATAAAAATAAATTTAATAATCAAATTAAATATATTTAAAATTATACTTTCTGGGAAGCTTATAATAAGGACTACATACTTACAAAACATAAATTTTAAATGAATTCATTTAATCCCCCAAAAAGTAAATCAAAAGTGGTTTTTTATCAGCATTTTGATGTGTAAAGGAGACTCCATTATAGGTATGGTTTAAAACTAGTGGGGTTCTATCTAAGGGGGTTTGAATCTAAAGGGGTATGATCAAACCTTCTTCAATTAAAATCTTTTAAATGGAACCTTTCAAGGCTTAAATCATTATATTTTCTAAAAATATGAGATTTCAACAAAAATCAGGTTGTCCTAGAAAGTGTAACCCATTATTGTGGCAGCACCCTATGTCGAATGTTGAATGTTGAATGTTGTATGCCTTGTAATGAAATCAAGGGATTCCCTTTTCTGGTTGTGGAATATTGTATGTCTCATGAAAAAATCAAGGGCTTGAATCCCTTTTGGTGTTTTCTAGTGTTATTTAATTTCTAATGTAATTTAAGTCTATATAAATGCAACTTTCTTTATGTATTTTTCCCAATGTTTGAATGTGATCTAGTTACTACTTTGCCAAAAATATATTTTTTATGAATAAAAATCTAGGATGGATTCTCCTAATGTAATTTTTTATGTTTTTTTATCTTGTCATGTTTTGATTTTGAATGTAAATTAATCTAATGGAAGAAAAATGCATCTACTTTATCAAAGTAGAAAATGAAATCTAGATCTAGAAAGAAAGAAATATTACTCTAACTAAGAAACAATAATAGGTTTTACTTTCCCAAGGTTTAAAGAGTGTTTGCTAATTACTAATATAATCTACCTTTTCAAAGTAAATAAAGAACCTATAAAGAAATATCAACATTGATCACAAGATTATATCCTCAGAGATCCAATATAATTTGCATCCTTCTTTGTAGCAATAGGGTCCTCCACTTGATGACAAGAAAGAAAATAGGGATATGAGGAAAATTGGTGTGGTTGAATCCTATAATCTTGGGATAAGAAGAATAAAAAGGATCGTGAAGTCGTGTATGAGCATAAAAATGCTAATGGGGGATGCAACAACATTTTTGAGAAACGTTATTACTTATAGATGTCACATGTTGTGGGTTAAAAACATTTCTATAAATAGGCATTTTTGCTCTTCTAGCAATCTTAAAATGAATCTGTTATCTTCTCAACATGATTCCATGTTATTTCCTCACTCTATGGAATGAACAAAATTTATTTGGCACAAAAGGCTAATGATATGGCTTGTATATATTGTCACTGCAATTTTTTTTATTATTGATCATTCCTCTAGAAATGATTGTCATTTCTAGGATAATCAACAATGTTGACATTTTGAAGGAAATAATCTCTTGATTATATTAATCCATGTTCCCCCTACTTTTCACAGTGGGTACATCGATTACTCCATATGTTGTCACACTAGGATTATTTTCAAGATCTTGACAACATATGGGTTGCTTCCACTACTATTGCTTTGAATGGTTATGTTGAACACACAGAAGTACTGAGAGAGGGGTGAATCAATACATATTCAAATTCTTTCTTTTTAAATGCATTCAATCCAAATTGAACATTTAAACCAAATGAATCATAAAAGCACATACACACATGACACCATATTTACGAGGAAACCCAAGATGAGAAAAACCACGGTGAGCAAGCTGCTTGGATCTACTTTCCAAATCCAACTTCACAAATAAAAATGAAGTTTACAAAGAATTTTATGGGCACCAACCCAAAGGAAGCACTAATTCCCTGATACAAAGTTCTATGGGCTTGAACCCAAATGAACCACCAACTCCCTAAAACAAAGTTTTATGGGCTCCAACCTAAAGGAAGCAACAACTACCTGAAGAACTACAACTCTTACAAAATAAAGCTCCAACTTCTGTTTAGAAACATTCAACTGATTCTGATGGTTCAATTTGCTCTGCAACATCAATTCTGCTAAAGCTTTGACATCCTTGACATATCCTCAATGACTTAACACTTTCGTACTATCCTCTTTGCTATCATCTTGATCATTTTGACTGATTTTGATACCTCAAAAACCTCTGCAACATCCAGTCTGCTATATGTTATGCATTATTGCTTGCATAGCTACTTATCTCACTTCAGATCATATACTTGACATCATTCACGCGCGCGCATGCGCACACACACGCCCACACACGCCCACACACACACACTTGTATCAATCCTCTTACCTTCATAAATATCCTCTGCAAGTCTTCAAAACATCATCTTTGTCAGCCTAAATGTAACGTGTAACATGAAACAACCTTTCTTGTCAGTGCCCAAATCATATACGATAATGTAGGAGTGAAAACTCAATGTGTGGTTCATACCAAGAGGTCTACTGGACCCATTTTACCTTCTCCCAAACTTTCTTTTGGTGCACGCTTCCACACACATGACACAAACACTCAATCACACCATATCAACTCTACAAACACTTATCCTTTCATACATTGGATCTAGACCCTATGCAGTAAAGGCAAAGAGAGATATCATCATGTGGTTCATGCCACAAACACTATATGACCTAAAAAGTCTTCTCATACACTCCTTTTTCTAGTTTATGCTTCTTCTTGCTGGCGCAAGCAATCAGACACTGATGTTGGTATCCCTTACATTGTCTTGACATAGAACAATGAAAAACACAATTGTGGTGCTTTGTATCCGTTGAAACTTGGGTATGCCATTCTTGTACCTTTGCTTTACCTAATCTCCAAACTGCCAAGTCGTATATGTAAACGCAGTGAAATGTGGTGGCTTTCAATTTTTTCTTTGATGAACTTTCACAGGAGCATGACTTGTTCTCACTCTACTAACTCTAACAAACTTTGCAGTAACTTTTATGCTCTGAAACTTGGATCATGCATACCTCATAGCTATAGATGGGTAACCTCCAAGCCGCGAGGCCATATCTTCATCTGTGGTAGAAAGCGATACAATCTCATATGCTTCTGCAGTTCAATTCCCTATGCCTTTGATGGTTTGATAACTTAGACAATTTTCTTCAGCAACAATTTTCACCAAAAAACAAGAGATCACAACTCCTTCATATCATTATGCAATGCTTTTTAACAAGTAACAATGCAACAAGCATATCAATACTTACACCAACTTTCACCTATCCATGACTTACAGAAGATAAGGTATAACTGTGTACAAATGACACTGATCCATCCTTATGTTCATATATTTCATCATCATAACTCCTCTGATCATCACTCCTTTGACATCAATGTTTCACATCATAACACCTCTGATCATAATTCTTTTGACATCAATGACAACATATGCAACAATCTCCCCCTTTGTCATCGATGGCAACACTAATCTAATATACACATTTTTCTCAACATTTGACATCAAGGGCAAAGGGCCAGTGGTCTTCCTTTGTACCAGCAAAACATACAAGCTCCCCCTATCTATACAATTCTTATCCTCTATAGTTTATTTTGTTTGCCTGCTCCCCCTGTGATATAGCCTCTTCATTTTATTTGATATGTACATACAAAACTTGGTAATATGGCCTATTTGTACAAAATACCAATGCTTATCCCAATTCTATCCTCCACATACTTCTTGTTGTAGCTTAAGATAGTATTTATCTACTGGTCTGCTTCAAAATTTTGTCTTGTCTTCAAGACATGTTTTATATAATTCGATTGAAGAATGTTCTTATATATAGCCTTCAACTAGACCAAAGAAGTGTCCCATTGTTTCTTTGTTGTCAAAATTTGGTTCTGGCTTTCTAGCTGTACATAAGAATCCTCTGCCTCTTCTAAAGAAGATGGTCTTGAGTCTTCTGAGCTACATTATTTGCCTCTGTCAAAATCCCAGTCAATGAGTCTAGCCTTAAGCTTACCACCTCTTGCAACTATTTGATCTGTTCCCTTTGGTCCTGTAACTGCTACAGCTAGGAGTGCAATTTCTCTATTTGTTCCCATATGGCTCCATTATTATCTTGTACCGGATCATATGTATTGGTCACTTGTGTATTTGAGCTTCAATTGCATCCATTTGATCTTTTCAACTTTTGGTAGTTACAGGCCATTGTAGACAAAATTGGTACAACACTTTTGCTTCCTCAATAGAATTTTGAATGTTTTTTATATTTTCTTGAACTTTGATATGTGCCTTTGCACATTTGCCTGAAGCATCACCCATCCTCTTGTTGTACACTTGTTCAGATATCTTCTTTTCTGCTTGCTTCTCCAGGAAAGAGGGATGTGCTTTAAAGGATTCCATTAGCAGCTTCAATTGTTGTATTGAAGGCAAAGTTGAATCCATTTTAACTTCCGGGATTTCATTTTGTATTATGTTATTTTTTTCTACCAGAAGCTCTGTACCTTCAACTTGTTGCTATACAATCTCCTCTTGGGGAGGAATGAAAAATGTCTCCCAACTGTAATTTGTCGAGAGCATAAATACTCGACAAATTGACTTGTCCATCAAAGATAGGCAGTTGCAGCAGCTGAGGAGATACCAAGGGTTGAATCTGCTTTTGCTACACCAAAAACTCTTTAATAGAGTGAATGGGAGAGGTAGAGGAAGATGCCCCCTGATTTACCTGACAACTCTCCCCTACATCAAGTGTGACCTGCTCCTCTTGATGGAGAGTATAAAAATAATAATTGTATTCTTTTTCAAAGATATCATTTATGAGTGCCTAAATATTTACTTTTTATGTTCACTAGGAATGTCCATATACTTTGAAATGCATGCCCATGTTAGATTTGCATTCGCATCTAGTAGGGAAAAATGCAATGGAAAAATTAGCATACCCATGCCATTTCTATTTAGTTTTGTGCCCACCTTGATGGAAGATTCTTAATGCAGTAACATATCGACAAGTGGCCTACTGTTGTATTAGACTTGGCTTACAATCACATACCTATTCATCCCTATTAATTTCTATTTCGCACCCATTTGCACTAGTTCCCAAATATTCATTCCCCATTGCAAAATCAACAACTCTATCCCTTAAGTTCATTTTCGAGGAACACAAGGTTGGCTTGTCAATCTCAAACAGCTTGGAAATGACCCCCGAAATTCAAGACTTCAGATTCAAATTCAAACTTTCCCACCCCCTTATACTTGCTGATATGAACCAACTTAACACATGTTTGAGTGACATGCCGTTATGTCATGGTATTTAAAGACATTCAATTTGCACTTAATCTCAAAAGGAGAATAGAAAATAATCACATGCTAATTAAAGCACTTCAATTCTAAAGAGAAATAAAGGACCAGATCTGCATCATCATCATATAGACCATCTGCATGTTTGCATATGTTGTCTTCAATATCACTGATCACCATTAATTTGGCCTGCCAAGGGGTTTGACCTAGGAGAACCTTTTCACTTATCGAGTCAGCAACATCCTCAATGGTGTCTCTAGACACCACCTTGACCAATTCAGATAGCAAGAAGAGAAAGGTGAGTGAATCCTCAAGTACATATTTTGTCAGAGCATTCCCACACATTACAAATCAGATCCGTGCAGCAATTGGGATCAAACCCACATGGCTCTGGATTGATCCACAAGGTCTTCTATACCAATTCAAATTCTGCAACAATCATCATAGCAAGGCAAATAATTTTGTGACAGTGGCGAATGAGATTAGAACATCATCGGACTCATTCTTCAATTACTGGTTTTAGAGCTATGTACTCCAATCTCTCGCATTTAATTTTCATCCCAGCTCTTTTACTGCAGTTATCTGTCTGAGTTCTTTTATCCAGGGTGATTAGTGCTAAATTGATTGCATTTATTTATTTACTCTAATAATTCATGTCAAGCATTTATTTCATTACAATCATGAGAAAAGCAATAAAATCGTCACATTCAGGGCATTTTTGACCAATCCAGCTGCATGCTTTATGGGAGACAATTTATGCATAACTATTCACTAAGCATTACAAAAAGGTCTACTGTTATTCAACAATAATTTGCCTTTTGACCTTGCTGAAGTACATGTAATAGGAAATAACATCCACTGTTATGTTCAATAACATCTAGTCATAGTCTTCATCAAGCATTTGGCGACTAATCCTAACATTGCTTGATCTGCGGCATGATACTAAGACATGATGACTATACTAGATGCTATTCACATTATCAATTATAGTAGACACACCTAATATCCTTCACCTAGACTGGATGCTGGCATAGTACAAATCAGACTTTAGTACCCAAACAACGTTTGGATCATGTAACCAAGATAAACTATAAAGCAATCTTGAGTAGTTGTGTGGTAGCATTCCTTTAAGCTGCTTCCGCAAACCCAACTCTATTATTTCCAAAATCGAACACAGTGTGGTAAACACCCATGAAAATATCTCCAAGAATCCTGCACCATACCACAAGAATCTATTTTGGAATAACACTTCTATATTTAGAACTTTGAAAAAGAGAGAAAAAAGAACTCTGCTGCACTCTGCACATTAGATTTCACATCTGACTAAAGGCTTTCAAATCAATTCCCTTACATACCAGATAGGTCCTCTGGGCGGAGGAACATCCAATCCAGTGAAACCACTTATACATTGCGCTGCAGAGCCCTCACCAATTTTAAGAATGTACTGTCAAAGTATATGATTGAAATATAAATAGCGGAAGCATTATCCCAATTCGGAACTCTCAATTTCTAGTGAATCAAACATCACTCTGGCACAATAAGAAAATTAAATAATACTAATTGAGGAAACTAAAAACATTAATGGTGATGATATTGGGCATGGGAAAATTTTCCCAAAGCATGCACATACCTGCTCTGGTGTCAGGTCAAACTTTTTCTCCCCAATTGTAAATGAAATAGTTGGCATGCTCGACATTTTGTCACAGTCCACAGAAGCTTGTCCATTTGGGCTTGGCAACCGGTCACAGAGCTGACACATCAAAGAAATGTGAAGCATAAGCTCCCTTGTGTTTGAAATCCCTATCTCTGGTAACTTTTTGTTAAGGCAGTATTACCTGACTGACATAGTTCAGTATCCCGATCTTTGTCTGGTTTTGAGAAAGTTGATTGTCAGCCCATACTACGGCTGTTTCGCAGGCATAACACATAGCATTAATGCTGCAAGCTCTTAGTTCTTCCCCATGCTCTTTCTCAATTACACTAGCAATTCCTGTACTGTAGAAAGAAAAACCCAGGTATTGCCAATATTCCAATTGAGAGTATAATTGATATTCGATATATTGAAACTGAAACACTCCAAATAATACTTCATGCAAACAATTCTCTTTGAATTGATCGAATCAGACAGTGAAAATCTGACCTGACATCATGGGCACCGTTAAATGAACACAAGCCAATTTCAGAGCAGATTTTTTGAGGCTTTACCTGCATACCACTAACATAATTTAAGAAGCAGCTTACTATCTTGTACTTAAATGACACACTCAACATGTGTGCACTATATACAAATTTCTTTACACTGGATTGGCATTTTCAAATATGGAAGATTGAAATGAGAAAACCATATCCATCTATACCATGCTGCAAAATTGTGGTACCAAACCATATTGATTACCCAAACGACATAATATGGATGAACTAGAAGTAAATCGGACCTGTCCTATCAAGAGCTCCAATATAATGTCTCCATACTGAGATACTATGGTTTTGCATTCTTTGCTAGCAATGCCTTCTGCACCAATGGCATGGTTGATTTCTGCCACAATAGCCTGTATTTGTAGTGGCAACCAATCAATCAAAAATAAGTAACTAAGAAAAGATTTATTTAAGTATAGCCTCAAAAGTTGATTATCAAGAAAAGTCTGAAACGTAGGCATGGAAGCAATAGATTTATTCATTATAGTATCATGTTTCAGTGGCTATTCTTAAATATCATCGACTTCAATTGTCAAGGTTAATTTTGGACATTAAAAATAGGACAAATATTTACCACTTTTTATCGTGAATGAGGTGTAAAATTGCTATTGACTGTTTGACCATTGAAATGAATGATATTTAAGTAGAGTGTGTTTCAGAATAAGCACGCCTACTTAAGATAAATTGCTTCAAGTTCATATGTGGGGCTTTACTATGGAAACAACAACAAAATACCGCAAAATTTTTAATTTGAAAATCTGCTTTAAAAAATATGGAAGCTCTACTAACCCTTATTCCTGTTTCAGAGATTGGTTTGTTTAGATGAGCCCCAATTAGGTTACAGTCCTATTTCGTCAACTAAAACTCCAAATTAATTGAAAAGGATGTAACACCTTCATGTTAAAGTAAATATTCTTCACCAATTGGCCTGCAAAGGTCCTTTTTCTTGACTAGAACTATCCCGACTATTATATTGCCTGTCCAATTGCAAAATTTCAGAATTAGACTGACTAAGTTTTCTCTGTCTGTGATGACGGACAAATATTTGGAAGCCTCCATCTTCATGTTACCATAGCAACAATACTCTTCCCAAGTGGCTGACTGCTCCCAGGGTGAACTCAGTATTCTGGGGAAACAAGCAAAGTCAGCTCTTTCCTCACTTTTTATGCCAAGTTGAAAATCTTTTTTTTATATTGTATAAAAAAATTACAGAAAAATCACATAAACCTGTTCAATGAAACAGTTAAAGCAAAAGACAAAGGTCAGGAATTCCGAGCAGGCGTTTCTTAGGCAGAGAGGTGTTTCAGGTGGGGGCCAACAGGAAAGGTAACTGAGGGTTTTGTTGGCATTTTGTCCACTCCAAAAATTGCGTTGGGACAAAGGTCAGTACCATTAAACTCTTCTTGCTCTTTTATTAAACGAAGGCTTTATGTTGGTTTGCCGAACCTATGTTTTATATGCTAAATCATTAGCTTAAACTTCAGTCTGGTAAGACCTCACACGTCCGGTAACAAGCTTCTCCTTCGCATCGGCAAACGAGAAAACTAGGACCTCGGTGTTCAAGGATGAGAAAACTAATCCATAGAAGATAGGTACAATAGCAAACACACATAAAGAGGGTGAAGACACGACTAGTGTCTTAGCAGAGAGGCAGAAAGCTAACAATAAGAGGAGGATGTAAGGGTGAGCCAAATGGCTCCCCAAGAAAACATGTTGATTCCTTATGGCATGCCTCACACTCTAGAGAGCCCCGTAAACTACTCATTTATCACTATAGGGGCTTTAGAAGCACTACTTTTACATTGCCAAAAGCAAGAACAAACTCAAACTAGGGTACTAGATACAAGAGAAAACTTGACCTATGTCAACACTAAACAATATAAGAGGATCTTGCAGCGCAGACATGTCAAAATAACACGTAATTTAAAATGGCTGGGAAACAAAAAATTTGTAGCAATACTTCCCAAAGTAACCTGCAATACTCAAACAACAGCAGATGTGAGCAAAAATCAGATAAATCCGTTAGTAATCGGGCAAGAAAACCATCTAGAGACATTGCCAAAGAAAAGAGTGGAATTGAGCACCAGGAGACCAAGAAACACCTTGAAACCATCATAGAAGGAGAGGAGGACAATCAAGACAGCCAACAACTATACAGCCCCGAATCAACCCCTTTAACATGGTTTTCAGAACTGTATGTCAAGGAATTAATGGTTTTGAAAGGGAGACTTGTCAAGCTAGAGGTGAGAGAACATGGGAAAGATTGCAAGTTTCAAGAGTTCATAGAAACCAACCAAAAGCTGGCACAGGAAAATAAATCACTTAAAGATCAAACAAACAAAAGCGTCATGGAATCAGGGCAGCAAGAGATTTTGGCACTAAAAGTTGAATTAAGTCAAGTAAAAAATGAAAGCAAAAAGTCCAAACAGATGAAGAAAAAGATACCCCTCATATCAAAGAGTTTCAATCAGTTATGGCAAACATGGAGGTCAAAGAAAATAAACTAATGGAGAAAATAGAAGAGGTCAATTCATTGTCCTCAAGTGGTACAAGAGTCGATAGAAACACAAAGAGAGATCATAAAAAAGAAAATCAAGTTACAAATGTGGGAAGAAAAAGACCAACAGGATAGAGCAACAAACATAATAATTGAAGGGATGAAAGAGCATGGAGAAGGAAAAATTACCAACAAGGTAGTTAGAGACTTCCTAATGGATAAACTCCAATGGGCAGGGCACATCCTCCAAGCAAACAAAATTGGAAAAATAACAAGAAAAAAAAACAGAAATATAAGGGTAACCTTGAAAAGAAGGGAAGATCAGAACAAAATACTAAAAAACAAAAAGTTCCTCAAAGGCACACAGTTTTATATAGATGAGGATCTAACTCCAACACAGCTAGAAGAAAGAAGGAAAGAATGGGAGAAAGTTGTAGTAGAAAGAAATGTGGGAAACGAGGCATGGTTATATAGAGGGAAATCCCAATTAAGGGATAGCATGAGCCATAATAAATAGGAAGCTGGGGCCCCCCAAGATAACCTCACAATGGTATGCTGGAATTACACAGGCTACCCCTAGAGGAGGGGGCCTAGACTGGGGCCCATAGCAAAGGGAAAGGACATCATTGCCCTCATTGAAACACGTGAGCATGAGGGCTGCAAAGTACCAAAATTTGAAGGTTACAAAAAGATATCAGTTTGGAATGAGTTAATGGAAAGTGGCAAGGGGCACAGAGGAGTGACAATCTTGGTTAGGAAAGAATGTTAAAGAATCATAAAAATGGAAAAGAACCCAAATAAACAATTCATATGGATGAAGATAACGAATAAGGAATCTATAGTTTGGTTCGTAGCATGTTACTTCACCCCATATGGCTCTAAAACGTACAAGAAAAAAACCTAGACAGGGAAGATCTGTATGAAGTGCTAAAAAGAAACATAACAACATATTGTGCCATAGGCGAGATCATTTTATGAGGGGATTTTATTTCAAGAACAACAAATAACCAAGCTCTTTACATCAGTAAGAAAGAGGGGCAGAATTGCAATCTATTATGGTTAGGGGGAAAAGAAAATCAGAGGTGGAAAAGGATATCTTAGGACACAAAAGGAGGTATTTTGCATTTTGGAGCAAAACTGTTAGGGATCTGCAGCCTTCATGATTTGATCATATGTAACGGCATAAGAGAGTGGCCGAACCCAGGAATATCACATGTCATACCTGTAATGAGCAAACTGTAGTAGATTACGTCATTTGCTTGCAGAGTGTTATGCCAAGGATAATGGAGGTTGAAATAGGAAGTTGTCTTATAGAAATGAAATCTAATCCTAGCCCTATATACGTAAAGTTAGGAATGCAAAAAGATGACTAGCAAAGGACTAATCCTCAATCACGTAAAAACGCAGACTCTCAAGGCAAAATTCTTATGACTTGCAAGAATCAAGACATCTTTAAAACAATGCTCAAAAAACAATTACAGGAAATAAATAATATTGGCAGCCCCAACAGAAAACAAAACATAATAAATAGTGACAATTTGATGGCAATCATCCACAAGGCTCTTTCCCATAGGCTCATTGGGATTAAGGTAAGGGAATAATTAATTAGTTAAATTAAGTTGTCTTGAATTATCTTTTTATGGGCAACTTATATTTAATTAATTATTTTCATAAAGTTGAACATTTTATTATCAAGTGATTTATTTGGTCCAAAAAACAAATCAAAATAAAAAAGTCACTTTATGAGGAAATAAAATATAATTTTCTAGGAAGTTCTAAGGAAGTTACAAAATATAATTTCTAGAAAGTTCCAAAGGGGTTATAAAAAAGAGGCTATGAAGAGAGATTTTCATATATTCTTGGCATTTCATTTTCAATACCCCAGTTGTGGAGTTTGAGCATTTCTGTTCAGCTTGCAGCCCTAGGACAAAAACCCTCCTAGCCAATATTTGACAAATTCATCCAAGATTCACAGGTGTACTAAATCATAAATGTGTTGCATAATTGATAAAACATTTCCAGCTTCGAGTTTGTAGTTCCAGCTTGATAAAGGAATGTATATTTGAATGAAAAGGCATTTGCTTGCAAATATTATCGATATTCTTGAGTGCAGTAGCTTGTATGAGCTGATCACCCTACATTCCAGCCGCCCTACTTGAGGTATATTGCTTAATCAGCCAAAACAGGCCTTAACATTGTTTGCAACTTTGCACCAGCTGGCCATACACATATGAGGTAAGATGGGCGAAATTTTATGAAACTTGAAGGTAGTTTTTAATCTATTTCAGTTGATTATGCCCAGCAAACAGGCCATACAGGTTTAGAAGGGGACGTGAAGGTTATTGAAGGGAGTTTTGAACCATTTGAAATCGCTTCATTGTTGGCAAATATATACTCTTCCAAATATGACATACCATATAATCAAGGACTTTTAGGGATCTCACAGTGCTGTCAGAGGAGCTATCTAGTTTGAGTGGATAGTTATTTCAGTTTTCAGGGTTTGCAGCTCATTTGTGGTGGTTTAATAGAGATTATCAGCTGCATACCATTCTAGCCACTCCCAGTTTCCATTCTCATCTGAATAGATAGGAAGATATTACCAGCATTCTCCAGCAGTCATCTGAAACCTTGGTCACACCAGCCTAGAAGAAAGGCGTGAGGAATTAAGGAGTAAGGCGCTGCCTCAAACAAGGTTTTTATGAATCATTTTCTGCTTGCCGCCTTATCCAGAGGCAGTTTCCATGTGTTTGAAGGAGAGTTACTGGATTAGGACAAAATTTTAAGGAGGATACCACTGCTGTAGCAGATGTTTTAGGATCTATAGTCACAAGTATGATTCAGGGTATTAAAGAATTGATTGGGATTTGACAGCATTTCCTGCACATATTGGAATATTCAGTCCAGCAGCATACACTGGTCTGAGAATATTTTCTGAACACTACAGTATATGATTGGATGTACACCAACAGATCTGGAGGTCTAAAAGTTTCAATTTATGTAATCAAATTGCTATTGCTGGTTAGTATTACCACTACACATACATTATAGTTTATATCCATTACAAACTCTTCCAGAAACAATTGTTAGTGTGTTCTCTGTATGCTGCTTCAGAATTAAGGTTATGTCATACATTTTCTACTGCATGGTTAATTGTCAAGCAGTAGTCTATATTCCTTGTTGGTGAGATTTATTGTAATATTTGTGTAAGTCTTTTTCCTACATAATCTAGTGCAAAAATTTCCATACATTTTGTCAAACATTTGTTGATATACACAAAATCTAGCCCGGTACTTTACATCATAGCATACAAAAGATCTAAGGCCAGAAGGGCTCTCAAAAACAGTTTTCTGGCAAATCCGTGGTATGATGAAGAATGTAAGGAAGCAAAAAGAATGTTGAAAATCTGAAGAAGGGAACAAGCAAATAAAAAACTGTATGAAAAATTAGTGAGATTGAAAAAAGAAGAGTACATGAAAGTAAGACAAAGGGAACTAATTTCTCTTGGGAAGCACAAGCCGAGAGATTTGTGGAGGGAATTGCAGCAGACTAGAACAATCATTGAGAATAATATCACAGATGTCCAATGGTTATAATATGCGAAAATGTTGTATGAAAGAGACCAAGATAAAACCCCCTCCGGTAATTAACACTAGAGTCAAGCTTTTCTCTACAAAGGATATCAAAGAAGGAATTAAAAAGTTGGCGACAGGCAAAGCTAGGGACATAAATGGTTTACAGGTGGAATACTTGAAATGAAGCTTAGAAGCCTTGGCACCGCATATCAAAAGGATTTTCAATAGGGTCATTTCCCAACAAACTAGACAACAAGCGTTGTCATCCCTCTACATAAGAGTGGTGATGTCAACAACCCATCAAATTATAGCACTATAATGATTAATCCCCTTTTTGGGAAACTCTTTGGAAGCATGGTGGAATGAAGAATTAGCCTTTGGGCAAAGAAGGAAGGTAAGAGGGCAAAGGGGCAAGCTGGTTTTAGGCCAAGGCACTACAATTGACCGCCACATTACTCTCAAGCATATGGTTGAAAAAGTTTGGGATAAACAGGGAGACGAAGTTTTTTTGTTGTTTTGTTGACTTCAAAAAGGCATTTGACATGGTGCCTCGAAGTAAATTTTGGGGTAGAATGGAAGAGCTAGGAATACTAGAAATATATAGGGTTGTTGTCCATAGGCTCTATGATCAAATTCAAGCAAAAATCAGGACAACTTGGATGGCCTATCTAAGTATTTTGGAAGCAACATTAGAGTCAAGTGAGGGTGCCCACTGTCCCCCACTTTGTTTCGGTTATACATAGATAAATTAGAGGAGTGGATAGACAGATGGGGTGGAGGGGGTGTCCACTTGGCCACATATGTGGTCAAGTTGTTGTATGTAGATGACCTTACTTCTAAGTTGTCGATCCTGGTACGGGTTCGGGTATGGGTAACATGGGGGACCTCATCCCCAAACATATCCCAAGCATGAACACTATGGGATTTGAATCTTGGTGGCCACCACTATAACCAAGCAACCATAGTTCCACGGAGTTTCGGGGACGTGGACGAGGGGACGATAGGGGACGCGTTTTGGGGACAGGGGGCAGGGGGTCTAATTTTGGGGACGGCGGCGAGGGGCGGCGGGGGAGCGATGCACTGAAATACAAATATAGTACTTGAAAAATTAGTTATAAAAAGATGTATAACTGTAGAAGTCTATAAGATGTATAAATTAGTTATAAATTAGACATGTATGCAAAATGTGGAAGCATAGACAAGGCACGTGAACTGTTTGACAAATGCCTCAAAGAAATGTGGTCTCATGGACTGCAATGATTGCAGGATATGTACAAAATGGATTTGTTGAAAAGGCTTTAGAAATTTTAAAGCAAATGCAATTGGCTGGTGTAAAGCCAAATTCCATAACCTTTGCCAGCCCAACATCGCCCCTGCCTGTGTCAAATGGGAGCTTTGGAATAGGGTATGGACATCCATCAAAACATAAAGGATAGAGGAATTTTGTCAGATGTTGTAGTTGCAACTGCCCTGTTAGACATGTATGCAAAATGTGGAAGCATAGACAAGGCACGTGAACTATTTGATAGAATGCCTCAAAGAAATGCAGTGGCAAAACTAGGGGACGGAGGGGGGACAGTGGGGGGACGGCGGAGGACGGTGGGGACGTTTCCATGAAGTCTCCCTGCCTCGGAAACAGGAAGACGTGGGGGATGGTTGTATTTCAAGGGGGGACGCGTCCCCGTGGAACTATGCAAGCAACTTAACCACCCAACTATGCCCTTAACGGAAAATTATAATTATAATTTTACATATATATAAATTATAAATTTATTAAGTTAAAATTATATATAATATTGTATATATAATTATAATTTAATATATTTTAATTTTATATATATTATAAATTATAAATTATATTTTATAGTTTATATATAAATAATAATTTTATTGTAATTTTATTATTTCTAAATTATATATAATTTATAACTTATAATATTATATATAATTATAATTTATAATTTATAATTTTATACATATTAAAAATTATAAAAATAGTAATACTCATAATTGTCAATAAACAAAATATTTAAACACTTCATAATTTAATAAATATAGTCAGGATTGTGAGAAACCCGGAGGGCACATAGAATTATCCCCACTGTGAGAAATCCTGAGGGCACACAGAATGCATTCGATTGCATTCCATATTCATTCAAGGCTAGAAATCCACCAATCTAGGCGAACGAATCAAAGCATTACATGCACCACGAAAGGGCGAGCATCTGTTCCGTGTTGGCATCTTCAACCGCAAAATATTTCTCATGCAGAAACTATGACTGACGACAAAATGAGCTTTCAACGATGGATAACAAAACCCGTTTGACGTTTTCTTCCTTGATGTTCACCATGGGACACCTAGGGTTCGCCCAGGGTTCGCCCAGGGTCCGCCCTAGGAACCCAACAATCTAGGCAAGCGAATCAAAGCATTCCATGCACCACGAAAGGTGGCATCTTTTCTGTGCTGGCATCTTCAACCACAAAATATTTCACACAGAAACAATGACTTATGGCAAAATGAGCTTTCAACGGTGGATAGCAAAACCAGTTTGACGTTTTTTTCATTAATGTTCATTGCAGGATGCATGGGGTTCACTCGAGGTCCCCCCTAGACGAATCCCCTGGCATCTCGTACCCGCCCCCGTACCTGAACCATACCAATACAAGCACGATGGGTAAAACAAAAGAAATCGGTAACTTAGCCTTACTTTAACAAAAAAGCGACGCATAGTCTGCAAGAACATCTAAAGGCTCTAAAGCTATTTTGTCAAGAAGTGGGGATGCAAGTGAACATTAGCAAAACCAAGGTCATGATCTTTAGTTTGAGAAGAACTAGGAAGCAATTAAATTGAGTTCGAAGGAAGCTCCTTGCAAGTGGTAGATGAATATAAATATATGGGCCTTGATTTCTGCAACAATCTCAACTAAGAGACTTGTAGGGAAAAAATAATACAAGGGGGATGGAAGGCTCTATGCATGCTTCAAAATAGATGCGGATCAATTGAGCTATAGGACTGGAAAACAAAGAAGAATTTATTTGGGCTAATTGTTACTCTTATGGTTCTATATGGTTGTGAAGTTTGGGGCAGCAGCACATCGGCTTTGAAATGGAGACAAATAGAAAGATTATAGAGGCATCTTATCACAAGCAATTTCAAAATAGAAAACATGGTCTTGTATGAGATCATCTTAGCCGAAGTTGGAGCCTTTCTAATTGAAGCAATGGCACTAATTTGGCTGTTAGGTTGTTTGAAGAGAATTGAGAACATGGAGGGACACAGCTGGCCCAAAATTGCGGTGAAGGAAAATTTAACTAGAAGGAAGAGCACCTAGATGAAGCAAAATGCCAAGTGGATGAATAAATGGGGCATCAACATATAGGTGCGCCCAAACACAAGTGTGGAAATTAAAAGGTATGTAAGAGAAAAAGTCAAAGCAACCATGTGGACAAAACAACTTGGGTGAAAAAGAGGATATTATATCAAACAATTTAACCCCACATGCAACCAAGAGCAAAAGTACTATATAGGAGCAAATATAAAGTGGAAAGCTAAAATACTAATAGCCCAACTAAGAACCAGCTCACACCATCCTAGGTGCAAAACAGGAAGGTGGAAAATACCCAAATAGGAGTGGGTGGATAGGATTTGTTGTTTTCACTCGTCAGGATTAGTGGAGACAGAATGGCACTACACCATGGAGTGTAAGGCATATGAGGATATCCAGTTGAATTACATAGATATGCTAAAAGTCAAATCTTTAACAGCCTTGTTTGAAGAAGAGAAGATAGCAAAAGCAACAAGTTACTTGATCAAAATCCATAGCAGAAGAATCAAGATCAGCAAAGAGTTAGAGAACAACTAGAAATAACTGTTGTGGTTGTCAGTTGGTTCATTTGTTGTTGCACTGCTCTAACCCTCTCCTTTCTATCTGTGAGTGATGGAGTTCATGATCTTGGACCTCATCATCAAAGATAGAGCTCTACCTCCTTATAGGGCATTGTGGGGTTATTGTCACATGACCAAGTAAGTCTTTTTCTTGTGCAATCATTCTTAGGCACTGACTTGGTGCTCGAATGAGTGTCATCACATTGTCTTGTGACAACTCGAGGGTGTAAGCATGCAATTCTGCAATGCGTGTGTTGCAATTTGTAACTCAAAATTTTTATTTGTCCATTCTTTGACTATTAATGTCTTGAGCAAAAGCTTGGGGCATTATAGTATCACAATTAGATGGTTAGAAGATTAGTTGGTTGGTCTTGGTGATTGTATTGGAAGGTTATTGTAAATTGAATATGAATGTAGAAGAAGAGTATGTTGTAAGCCACTAGATTAAGACTCTATAAAGAGACTTCTTATATTGAATCTTTGATTCTAAATAATATAACCATGACAATCCTTTTGATGGTGGGTTTTTCTCGTAAGAGTTTCCCACATTTATCTTGTAATGTGCCGTACCTGTTTGTCTTTTTAAATGATCTTTTATGTGTGATTTTTATTATTATTTTTTGTGATCTTTCAGACTAGAGAGAAGAATGCAGAAGGGGTTTTCAGTTTTCCTGCAGATGTGTTGTCGGAGCATACAATATATAGCATATAACCCAAACCCAGAAAATTTATAACAGATATAAAGAAACTATCGACTACCCAGATAGTAAAATGACCAATAATGAATTACTGTGACATACCCATGTTCAGATTTGCAACTTCATATTTCAGCTGTAGCCGGACCAGCAAATGGGCATAGCCAGAATCACTGCAAACTCCAAGGAATAGAAAATATTATGCCTATATTAGTAGCAGCAATACAGGAGGCCCTAGACGCCTCATACAATGCAAACTAGAAGCTGCCCACAAAGAGAAATGAAGCTCAAACTCCTGACTTCATGCCTGGATGTGCACGGCCATGGCTGGAAGTGTATATCAGTAGCAAAAAATACCACAAACACTCTGAAATCTGCCTACACAGCCCTTCTTAATCAGCAAATGACAATATCATAAATAATATCACATTCAGCTCAGCAACTCTTCGAATATCTCCATTATCAGCACATTTGTGAATGCCGAATACATCCACCGTCAATGGCACCGCTGGGTGGTATTGCACACCTGTGGGATACCGTCACTAATGGAGGTTTCCGTCTCCAATAGCCTGATGCAAAATCTCCAACTCCAAAACCCTAGCAGAGCTCTCATACACAATATCAAAACATAGCATAAAACCAAATGAGCTCCAAAATGACCTTTTTATCTTCCTCCAAGATAAGCGTTGGGCAATTAGGAGGGAAAATAACAATTAATTTCACTTTATGTCTCCTAGGGATGGAGAATAACAATTTACTTTCACTTTATGTCTCCATTTCATTAATTTCACTTTTCCCGGCAAAAAATAATAAAGTCCATATTAATATAAATTAATAAATCTTCGGACTTTAAAATAAGTATGAAGACGGTGTCGGAATTCACTGATCTTTAGCTCGCCGGAAACATCTCGACGAAACGTATTTGATCCAACTCTGAAAATCCCGAACCGACATAGTACCCGAACTTACTAAAAATAGTAAGTAACGGCCAAGAGCCCACTGAACCAACCACGAGGATGCCAATTGGATCCACTAAATGCGAACCAAGACTCTGTCACAAGACCTCCAGAACTAACCACAGTTCCCTAACCAAACTGCTAGCCCACGGGAACTCCATGATGGACTAACCATGTGTCTAGAAGGGGACATTACAGTCCGCCCTCCCTAAGATTGCTTGCCTCAAGCAATCTCAGCTCAGGATGCTCCAGAATCCGCTCGTTCTCCCACGTAGCATCCTCAACCGGCAGGTTTTTCCATTTGACCAGGTACTCTCTGATAATCCTCCTCAAATTGCGATCCCTGGTGTTAATGATCGCTTCAGGTACCAATATCAACTTCCCCTCATCATCAAGAGGAGGCAACTCAACTGAAGGTGTCACATTGTGCCCCAGTGCCTTCTTGAGGCGAGAAACATGAAACACATTATGTACCCTGCTCCCTGCTGGTAACTCCAACTCATAAGCCACTTCACCAATCCTCCTGGTGACCCTGAAGGGTCCATAATACCGTGGCTTTAACTTCTCCGCTCCACTCTTCTTGAGAGTAGATTGCCTATAAGGCTGTAGCATGAGGTAAACCATGTCACCAACCTCAAATGATCGCTCAGTCCTCTGCTGATCTGCATACTGCTTATGCTGATTCTGAGCTTTTTGTATGTTTTCCTTCAATGCCCTCATGATATCCTGACTCTCCTGAAGGAAGTCTTTAGCCTTCGGCACCCTGCTGTCACCAAACAGTAAATCAACAAAGCTCGGTGCCTCATAACCATACAATGCCATGAAGGGTGACATCTGAATGGACATGTGGTAAGTGGAATTGTAGCAATACTCTCCCACGTGAAGCCACTTAACCCATGCCTTTTGCTGCCCTGAAACATAGTTTCGGAGGTATCCTTCCACCCACTTATTCACTCTCTGTCTAACCATCAGTCTGGGGGTAATAACTTGTACTAGGTGTGAGCTCTGTCCCTGACAACCTGAAGAGCTCCTGCCAAAAATTACTGAGGAACCTGCTGTCCCTGTCGCTGACAATACTCCTAGGCAACCCATGAAGTCGAAATACCTCACGAAAGAACAACTCTGCAACCTGAGCTGCAGTGTGAGTGGTAGGAATAGCAAAGAAGTGTGCATACTTCGTCAATCTGTCCACCACCACATAAATGCAATCCCTACCTTGAACTCTAGGTAACCCTGTGATAAAGTCCATAGAAATGCTGTCCCACTTCCTGTCAGGAATGGGTAGGGGCTGCAATAAACCTCCTGGAAGTGAGTGCTCTTGCTTGTTCTGCTGACATATTGGGCACTCTCTTACATACTGCATCACCTCGGTCTTGAGGCCCTTCCAGGTGAACCTCTCTCTGACCTGTCTATAAGTTTTGAAGTATCCTAGATGTCCTGCCATAGGAAGTCATGAAATGCCCTCAAAACTTTTTGCTTCATCTGAGAACCCGACACCAAGAAGATCATGTCCTTGTAAATGATCAAATCATTTACCACTGTGTACCTGTCATCTTTGATGGTGCCATCAATCACTCCAGTAGCCCACTCATCCTTAGCATACTCTGCTAAAATCAACTCTCTCCAATCATCAGCAATAGCACCTAGTGCACACAGATGAGGTCTCCTGGATAACGCATCAGCAACAACATTCTTCTTTCCTTTGACATAAACAATGTCAAAGTCGTAGGCCTGTAACTTGCTGACCCACTTCTGTTGCCTCTCGTTCAAATCCTTCTGTCCAAGGAAATGCTTCAAACTGTTGTGATCCGTCTTAACCACAAATTTGCTGCCCACCAAGTACTGTCTGAACTTAACCAATGCATGCATGATGGCTAACATCTCCTTATCATATATGCTGTAACTCCTCTCCACACCCCTCAACTTCCTACTCTCAAATGCAATGGGGTGCTTATCCTGCATGATTACCGCACCAATGCCTACACCCGAGGCATCACACTATAGCTCGAAGGGCTTGCTGAAATCTGGAATAGCTAACACAGGGCAAGTACTCATGATCTGTTTGAACCTGTCAAAACACTCCTGTGCCTTATCTGACCAACTGAAGGCATCCTTACGAGTCAAATCAGTAAGGGGAGCAGCTGATTGAGAGAACCCCTTCACAAACCTGCGGTAATATCCACAAAGGCCAAGAAATCCCTTAAGATATGAGAGATTTTTTGGTGGTGGCCAATCCACAATTGCCCGAATCTTTTCCGGGTCTACCTTCACACTACCAGCACTGATGATATGACCCAAGTATAGCAACTCGGACATCCCAAACTCACACTTTGACATTTTGGCATACAACGACTCACTCTCTAAGATGCTCAACACAATGTCAATGTGTTTCAGATGCTCTTCCCATGTCCTGCTGTAAATTAGTATATCATCAAAGAAAATCAGCACAAATCTCCTCAACTGCTCTCTGAACACTTTGTTCATACAGGACTGGAAGGTAGCTGGTGCATTGGTCAAACCGAATGACATGACCAAGAACTCAAAGTGCCCATAATGACACCTGAATGTTGTCTTCTCCACATCCTCATCTCTGACCCGTATCTAATGGTAACCAGATCTCAAATCAATCTTGGAGAAGTAACAAGCCCCGTGCAACTCATCGATCAGCTCATCGATTCTGAGAATCGGGTACCTATTCTTGATTGTTTTCTTATTGAGTTCCCTGTAATCGATACACATTCTGAGAGTTCCATCCTTCTTCTTTACCAATACCACGGATGATGCAAACGGACTCTTACTAGGCCTAATGTGACCCATCTCGAGAAGCTCTTTGATAGCCTTCTCGATCTCATCCTTATACCTCTTTGGGTGCCTGTAAGGTGTCGTGATTACTGGCTTAGCACCCTCCAACTCGATCACATGCTCAAAACCTCTATCAGGAGGTTTACCTGGTGGAATATCACTAAACACTTTGGTGTGTTTAGTAAGTATTGACTGTATGTCAGGAGGATACACATGCTTCTGCTGGTCTACTGCAGGCATCACCATAACCTCAGCTGCCCACTCCACCTGATCATGTCGAATCAGTCGCTCCATCCGCTTGAGAGAAACAACTCTCAATCCACCATATGAAATGCCTCTGAGCACATGTCTAACTCCGTCCACCTCAAACTTCATTTCCATTGTCCGCAAGTTGAGAGTGAACTCCTCAATATCATTCAACCACTTCATACCCAACACAACATCCATCTCACCCATACCGACAACATAAAACTCTGATTGGCAAGTGTATCTGTTCAGTTGGATTGACAGATTGGGTATCCTCCTAGTGCAGGTAAGTACAAACCCATCCGCAACCTTCACCTTAAAGCCCTCAAATTCCTCAGTTTTCAGCCCTCTCTTGGTGACCAAGCCCTCGTCTATGAAGTTATGAGTGGCACCTGTGTCAAGTAAGGCAATACATCGCTGCCCGCTCAGTACCCCTCTAATCCTGAATGATCCTTCCTTCTGAATACTCGTGATACGAGCTGTGGGTCGAGCTAGATCATCCTCTCTATCTGATGCTTCCCCTAAGCCCTCTGATTCTCCACCCTCGGCCTCTGAATGGTAATCCGAGTGGGGTTCCCCATCAACAGACTCGTCAACTGAAAAATACTAACTGTTTGGCTTTTCCTTGGGCAGCACACTTGTGCGTGGGATCCCAAGGCTCTCGACAATGAAAACAGAGTTTCTTTCTCCTCAAGTCATTCAGCTAATCGCTGTCCAATCTAGAAGAACTCTTATGCTGTTGTCCTGCATCTCTTTGAAATGGTCTCCTATCCCTCTCCTTATCTTTCCTTGGTGGAAATCCTTTGGATTGAAATTTATTCCTCCATACTGATGATTCCATGTCTCGGGCCTTCTTCATGGCCTCCTGAAGTGTAGTAGGGTCAAAACCCTTCACCCATCCGCGAAGTTGATCTGACAATCCGTCAATGAAAAGAACAACCAACATGCGTTCAGTAATATCCGGAACCAGAACAGATATATCCTGGAAATCAGCAATGTAGGAGTCTACTGATCCGCTGTCTCAACTGAGTCAACTCCTTGAACTGTAACTCTGGGTCCTTTTTATCAAACCTGTCGATCAGTCTAGCTATAAACTCCACATATGAAGTGACCTGAACGTGACCCAATGTAACCTTCCCGTTACTCCACCATTTGTGAGCAATCCCCTCCAAGTGTAGAGCTGCATAAGTAATAGCGTCCTCCTCTGGCATGGGACTAATCTGCAAGTAGCTGTCCAATTTCTGGACCCAAGCTCTCGCGGTGGTCTTACCTAATCCATCGAAGTAAGGAAGTGTCATCTTACTTTCCTCTGCAATTCTTGGTTCTGTGATCTACCTCCCCTCCGAGGTCTACACCTAGTCCTCATTTCAGAATATTCAGCAAATGTCATCTCATTTCTGAAACCCTCACTGGATGCTCTCTAGTCCCTCAGAATCTCCTCCTGGAACTCTGCCTGAGTAGGATCCTATTCAGGAACTTGATTTCTGGGAGCAAATATCGGAATACCAGGTCTATCTCCCGCAGTGAACTGTGAAGCCCTACGGTGATTAACCGAAGCCTCATCATCATCTCTATCTCTGCACCTATCATCATGATACCTGTCCCCATTATTCCGTTCTTCCCGATTCCTATCACCGTTATGCCTGTCATTCCCGTCATTCCTGTTCCTTTCTCCCCCATCGTGTCTGTTTCTATCACCGTCCTGGTACCTATTCCTGTCACCTCCGTTGTATCTATTTCTGTCACCTCCATGGTACCTGTTCCTGTCACCTCCATTGTATCTGTTTCTGTCACGGTGATTATCTAAGTCATTACCCATCCGTTCGATGGCATGTGCTAACTCAGCCTGTGCCTCTACCATCTCACGTCGAGACTCTCTCATCTCTCGAGTAAGTGCGATCAAAATGTTACGCGCACTAAGTTCTGGTTCTTCCCTGTCACCCATATTTCCTGTAGGACCTGTAACTGGTGGAAGCTCTCCAGAAAATGAGTCCGTCCGTGATACCTGAGAATCGTCCTCAATAGTTGCTACCACTATCTCAGTATCTGACTCAAAAGGATCTATTACGGTAACTGGATTCTTTGGATTATTCAACTGCGGAGCCTGTGTTCCCTGTCTTGCCCTTGTACTTTTGAACGGATATCTATCAGCTGGTCGCATGTCTCATTTTACTTCTGCATGTCAAAACTGAACTCACAAGATGGCAAGATCTTTAGCTCTAATACCACTGTAATGTGCCGTACCTGTTTGTCTTTTTAAATGATCTTTTATGTGTGATTTTTATTATTATTTTTTGTGATCTTTCAGACTAGAGAGAAGAATGCAGAAGGGGTTTTCAGTTTTCCTGCAGATGTGTTGCCGGAGCATACAATATATAGCATATAACCCAAACCCAGAAAATTTATAACAGATATAAAGAAACTATCGACTACCCAGATAGTAAAATGACCAATAATGAATTACTATGACATACCCATGTTCAGATTTACAACTTCATATTTCAGCTGTAGCCGGACCAGCAAATGGGCATAGCCAGAATCACTCCAAACTCTAAGGAATAGAAAATATTATGCCTATATTAATAGCAGCAATACAGGAGGCCCTAGACGCCTCATACAATGCAAACTAGAAGCTGCCCACAAAGAGAAATGAAGCTCAAACTCCCGACTTCATGCCTGGATGTGCACGGCCATGGCTGGAAGTGTATATTAGTAGCAAAAAATACCACAAACACTCTGAAATCTGCCTACACAGCCCTTCTTAATCAGCAAATGACAATATCATAACTAATATCACATTCAGCTCAGCAACTCTTCGAATATCTCCATTATCAGCACATTTGTGAATGCCGAATACATCCACCGTCAATGGCACCGTTGGGTGGTATTGCACACCTGTGGGATACTGTCACTAATGGAGGTTTCCGTCTCCAATAGCCTGATGCAAAATCTCCAACTCCAAAACCCTAGGAGAGCTCTCATACACAATATCAAAACATAGCATAAAACCAAATGAGCTCCAAAATGACCTTTTTATCTTCCTCCAAGATAAGCGTTGGGCAATTAGGAGGGAAAATAACAATTAATTTCACTTTATGTCTCCTAGGGATGGAGAATAACAATTTACTTTCACTTTATGTCTCCATTTCATTAATTTCACTTTTTCCGGCAAAAATATAATAAAGTCCATATTAATATAAATTAATAAATCTTCGAACTTTAAAATAAGTATGAAGACGGTGTCGGAATTCACTGATCTTTAGCTCGCCGGAAAGATCTTGACGAAACATATCTGATCCAACTCTGAAAATCCCGAACCGACATAGTACCTGAACTTACTAAAAATAGTAAGTAACGGCCAAGAGCCCACTGAACCAACCACGAGGATGCCAACTGGATCCACTAAATGCGAACCAAGACTCTGTCACTGCCAAGGACCTCCAAAGCCAAACTAACCACAGTTCCCTAACCAAACTGCTAGCCCACGGGGACTCCATGATGGACTAACCATGTGTCTAGAAGGGGACATTACATATTTGGTGTCTCTTGTGTTTCTTATGGTTTGCATACTATTTCATGTTCTTCCTTAAATGTTGCTAAATAGATTGTAATACTATATGACTAGTTTTTTTTGTTCACATAACCCTAAGTTGTTTCTCTATTACAATATATCAATAAGTTGCAATAGGGATCTAAATTCCAACAATATCTTTGTCTTCTCCTATGTTTCAGTCCTCCTCACATGAACTTGGTTTGCTGGGACCTCGAAGCTATATTGGATAATCCATGAAATGTCCTTCTTGATACCACATGAGCTTGAGACCATTGCAACTAAAAATCCACATTCTCCAAACTCCTTGATTCTTTGACCAAACCTAATGCAGACTTGGACACATTACTCCCGAGTGAAAATCAATCACAAGTCTATAAGAAAGCATAAGGGCTTGCATACTCTTATATAATGTGAAATCTCAGATTGCCATGTGACACCGTTTATAGCTATTATGTGTTGTCAATTCAATCTTGTTGCTTGTTTCCTTTTTACTTTTTAGACTAGTACTGCATTGTTATATTTGTTGTCTCTCCTACAACCACCAAATGTAATCACATCATCCTACCGTATGGTGTCATTTGAACTTAAAGTTATTTGCACCTCTGGACTATTCATTACAATAGGCAAGTTGTCAATTCAACTCTATTTTCCTATTATATTTAGGTGCTGCCCTATCCTTGCAGCGTACTTTAAGGAAAGTACAAATAAAACGAATGGAACTTCTTAACTGAGTACAAATTTCCTCCATGAGAAAAGAGTCAAAGGAATAAAGAATTCCCAAACCATTCAATATTTCTCTTTGTACTTATGTAACCACTACTCCCATTCCTCATCTATGGTCCAGTCAACATTGTTGATGGTCTCTGCTTTATTCATCCTAGTTTTGTACTTGGCATCCAACGTCACCTTTGTATCCTTAATAAAGTTATCCATCTTCAGTTTTAGTGCTATCACTTTATCCACTTGATGGCTCAACATCACTGGATCAACTTCATCACTGGTGAAGAGTAAATTTATAAAAACAGGGATTAGATTATCTAAGTCCTCTTTCCAAAAAGCCATAATCCTTTTTACTTTGTTCATATCCAAAATGTCTAGAATGCTTGAATCCACTGAATTCTAGAAATCATGAAGCTTCTCCTTTAGGTCTATCTTCAGTTTTTCCATGAAGGTTGCAGTCTCATGAAGTAACTTGGTCACTTAATATGTGTCATTTATTGACTGGGGGATCCCCCTAGAAGATTTAGATTTTTTGTAGATATCTCTCATGGACCCGAGGAATCCATTTGACGTTGATCTTTGCAAGATTGGGGTTAAAACTTTCTTTCTTATTGCATTACCTGATGACATTTTCATGGCTTTTCCACAACTAATTAGCCATTCTTATTATGTTTTGAAATCTAGCCTTGAATATGCCTTTTACCATTTCTCAGTGTTTTGTTTGGCCTTTACCTTTATCTCTTGCTCATTATTCTTTTGTTTATTTAGTAGGAACTTTAATCTATTTACCTCATCCTATAAGGCTTTATTATCTTGTGGTGTGTCGAGAGGGGATGACAATGCTTTTCTATCCAGTCCTTGTACTTGTTCCTTCAGTCTATTTGCTATTGATTCTTCATTGGTCAGGGCCTACTTTAGTTTTAACATTTCAGCTTTGGCCTCTTCATGCTCCTTGTGTAGCCTTCTGGTAGTGGCTTCATTGAATTCAGCTCTGTATACTGCTAAAGAAGCAACTTCCAGAGCAAAAACTTCTCTAACTCTCTTTACAATCAATTTTCCCTACATTTCTTGAGGTAAGAACTCTACATATGGCTTATTTTCTATAGGAGCAAGTGCCCATGTTGTTAAGGCTTCACCTTGATGATCAAATGTCGAACCCTCAAGGAATTTGCAGGCCTCTTCCTAGCTACTAAAAAGTTCTTTATTTCTTCTTTTAATATTGTCAAGCACCATGAAAACCAATATACTCCATCCTAACAACAAGAGGAATCCACTTTCTCTAATCATTTTCCTTTCTTGCTCTGAAGTTTTTTTCTTAATGTTCAAATCAAAATTTCGGGGTGGGTGTGAATTTTCTTCTATGTTTTGCTCCACTTCCCCCAATAACTCATTCGATTTCATTTTGTCCTCTTGGAGCCTTTTCTCCTTTACTCTGAAAGATAATGCAAAATCCTAGAATTACTTGGTTTGAAAAAGGCATCATTAGCAAGAAATTCATCACAAGTCCTTTACCTTACATCTTTCATGTTTGTAGTTTCAAAAATCTATTGCATTAGAGTTGGAGTTCCAGGAGGGCTATAAGTCCTATTGTTGGTCTCTTTAGGAGGTTGAATTTGCACAATCAATATGTTCTCTAGGGGAACTTCTCTAGTACATTGCCATTTCATAATCCACCAAAAGAATAGCTTCACTTGGGATTTGTTTTGTTGCTATTTGTTGTTCCCTTTGTACTTCCATCATAGACATGTGATGAAGCAGATCTATCATATGGTTGGTCAACCATCATAGGGAAGTTTAACCCCTCTTGCTCTTCATGGCCAACATCCAATGGTGACATCACTAGTGCAGTTGGAGTATCAACAACAATGGTCCTTGGTAGAGGGGTAGGCTCAACTTACTTTTTTGAAGTCTTGACTAGTGGTGTTGTTGGTAGCTTGGGCCTTTGAGAGAGAGCCTCTACTTTTTCCAATTTAATTTTCATTCTCTCAAGAGGATTCTCAATCTCATGATAGGCACCTTTGTAATCAAGGTCCTAATTCATCCTCTTATTCTTTGCATACTGAATATACATCCATCTTTTCAATAGCAATCCTTTCCATGTCATCTTGACACTTTCTTATTAAGTCCTCATGCTCATGGAAGTATGTTGAAAGCCACTCTTTCCCCTGCTTCTGCTCAACTTGTCAATAAAGCCCTTAGGGTTGTAATTCATATGGTCTATAGTGGTCATGTACAAGAATTTGAGGATCTCATCCACCTTCTCAAACCCTTGCTAAAAATTTGGAATACACCCAATGGCATGAACCCAACCTTCATTTATTTCTTAAAGTGTTCAAAATCTAAAGAATGCATTTGTCTCATTGCCTCTAGATATGCAATTCTATCTAGTTCATCATGAGGTAGCACATAGGGAGGCACTATGACTCCATATACTCTAATAACTGTACTCTTTTTAAATAAAAACCAATCTCCCTAGTTATTCTACAATTTCCCCTTTGGTATGAACTACAAAGGCCTAAGAAACATCAAAAACTTCCATTTCAAAGCAAACTGGAAAAACTCAATTGTTCTGCACAATGGTGATTTTTGGGTGAAATCACTCTAACCAGCTAGGAGGGTTTTCATCTCCGAAGCTGGAATTACTAAAGTGTTTTCATCCTCAAGCAATTAGAAGAATGTAATGTCCCTTATAGGAACAATACTAATTTTACCCTAAATTATCAATTTCCAAGCAAACAAAGATTTAGAGAGTACCTTGGCTTGATTTAATTCCTGCAAACAAGTTAGAAAATACTTACAATAATATTTCTCACAATCAAGTTAACATGATTAACAAACTCATAATGACATTATTAATCCAACCAAACCTAACTATCTAGGAGACTCAACCATAAGAGAGTTGAGGAGCGTGACTTCGATGGGGTGTCTTGGATCCTCTACCCTAGGCCCAAGAGTGGATATACCATCCCCCTTGGCCTCATGTGGCCCATGCCATCCATATAAGGTGGTCTACCTAGAGAGGTATCCTTCCCATTATCCCCTCATCTTACCATTTCCTTTCCCTTTCTTTATGATTGGTTCCTTTGAACTTGCATGTCTATGATAGGAGAATGAGATCACAAAAGGTGCCCTGGAAGCCATCTCTTCTAAGCCCAAGGGCAGTACCCTTTGTACCCTTGTACCCCCTTGGCCCCAATGGGATTATTCACTCCCCCTATAGGGGTGGCGTACCTAGAAGAGTGCCCCATCTCCGTAATCCCTCTTACACCACATTTCCTCCATCATAGTAACCATAAAATTCATACACATTTCCATATTAACACATTATGAGAGATCTTATGTTAGTTACATATAATCCTATCAGCCATACAAAATGAATCATGAAGATGATATCATAAATTATAAATATGCATGATCATATCTAAACTATACATTATATTCCTATATAGATCTTACATTAGTATGCATACACATTAGATAATAAAACAATAATACATTAGCATCTTGATTATTCATATCGATTACCACCAAGACTGCTGCCTTTTTATTAATATATGGTCTTGCCTATTCACTGGTCACTTCTGTTTATTTCTGCAGACTTAGAACTCAGAATTGCTGATGTATTTCCTGACTTAGATGCCTTTCCTCTCCTCATCATACTTCCTTTTATACCTCTAACGGTGGTGCCTTTTGGAGTGGTTGTGTTTGTTCCATAGATCGCACCTATTGAAAACTAAATTATAATCTTTATATATCCCAAGCGCTACCTCTAATATGTAATTAGGTTCACTGCTGTAATAAGAGTGCTTCTTTATTAATCCATGTTTGCAGATTCATATCATCTCTATGTATTAGTCACTGCTCTTCACTCCACACACTAATCAAGTTAAGACTTTTCTTTGGCGCATCCTCTAAGGGAAGTCGGCAATCCATTGGTCATTGTTGTTATTACATGTAAATCACAGCATTTTGTGGTTTGTATAATCTTTGATTATAATGATCGTCGGTGCTTCATGAAATGATAGGTATATATCTTCCATTTAGCATCTCCTTAATGAGGTCAGCCAGCAATAAGATAAGCTTGCATAAAGAAAGGTCTACCTTTATAACATCTTTATTCCTTATTTGATCGCTACCTTTATATATATATATACAATAATATATCCTTGTTAATTTATATTTAAATTATATTATATTAAAAATATCCATATAATAATATTATTTATTAAATTATATATGTCTCATTATAAATATATTATATATTAATAATGATAAATATATATGTGTTAAATACTAATACATACGCAATTATCTCTATCATTCAAATTGACTAAATACCGTATTTCACGAAAGCAACTTCATCGACTTTTATCATGATGTTTAAATCTTTAATTTAAACAATGTCTTAATATCAGGACATTACAAAGAACTCAAGTTCTTACTCATAGGGCAAAATAAATGAATTAACCAGTAGAAGCTTTTCTGAACACAAAAACCCCTTTAAATAGCCTTCTGAAGAAAATAATAAATTTTAAATTACTTCTCCTATTTTCCATCCACTAAGCATCATAAAGTGCTATTACATTGTTCACCCCACTCCTTGCAACCCTTTAGAACTCACTTTTTAAAAGCAACACTTTTTGATAATAAACGTTGTTCTTTTTTAAATATAACTTAAAGTTACTTTTTCGAACAACTTAAGTTTAATTATTAAAATATTTCCCTGATTTCACCCCTGTAGCATACATGAATTAAAAGGATAGGCTAAGGGTCTCCGAATGGCTTAAACTCAAGAAGGAGACATGACAAATTGTTATGTCAAGAAAACCTTCATCTCTTTGAACTTTATATGTTGGATAAAGAAGAAGAGCCTTTGTTATCTTCTATTGAAGACCTTGTTCTCGATTCTCAAGAAGAATTGGAGAAAGATGTTATGTTATAGGTTAATGAGGGGATGAGAAAAAGTGGGTGCAAGAGGATTGGAAAGTTGATTTGAAGGGTCAAAGATCAGGAAAATCAAGGTAATATCCTAAGGGGAAAGCAAGAGAAATGTTTCCTCGTCTATTGATTCCTTGTGCCTTTAGTGACCAAAAGCCTCCTAATTGAGGATACGTCATCCAAAATGGATTACTTGTGTTGGTTTGGAGGACTATTAATACCCTTTAAGTCACTTCTTAGATTTTTCCTTACTTATGGCAAAGGAAAACAATATTTACCTTGAAAAGAAGAAGACCAAAACCCAAATTGTAGGATAACAAAGAGATGAACCAGTGGAAGGGAAGCCTCCTAGGTGATTTAGACACCCAAGGAGACTTGCCAATGGTTAAAAGCTGCCATCACTAATAGGTTTGACTATGGTGAAATCTACTAGTGCCCGGCAGTCTGTAGGCAGTGTGTTCAACTGCAGTCAAACCCATCGCCTACAGTCAGAAAATGCAACCAAAGCCAAGAAAAAAAAAAGTGGGCATTACTTGGAGCTACTAGGGTCATTTTTCAAATTTCTCTTGTAAGAGAAGGGAAAGCTATAATAATTCCCATGTAACTTGTATAAGGGGTTCTTTTCATGTTAGTTGACTGTAACTATGCATTTGAGAGTAGTCTAAGAGCTCCGTACGAGTGTTGGTGCAAGTGAAAGGTTTGAAAGTAGTGGTTTTTTGCCATTATAAGTGTTTGGATATCATTTTACATCGTAAGATGTCCATGAAGGCCAAAACAAGGTAGTAAGACTTTCTTATCAACATTTGGAGATAGTGCCCTAATGAAATTTGATCCCACTCTTCAGGAGTTTTCACCCACATTCGGTTTTTTCAGGTCAGCTTTTGTCTTATGCTTGATTTTCATACCTTGCTTACTCTCTTTTACTATTTACTTATCTTATTTGATTCTGTTTTATTAGGACAACTTCATTTATAAGACTTTTAGGACTGTCATACACACATTCTACTCCAACAACAAGTAGTTCAGTCTTTCATCAATTCAAGCATTTAAGATTCATGTTGATAAAGCAATGGGTGGAATATCTACCTTGTTTACAGATCAACTCCCAAAGGATCTAAAGGGTGTTTCTTCTAAATCCATGCATACCCATATATGGCATGTCCTCTCCAAACTTCCTCATACTTTCATCATGGGGATACTTTTGGTGAATTTTGGTGTTCACTTTCACCTTTTTTTAGAAGTGCTTGAGTTGGAGAATTATGGCTAAGCCTTTTGCTTTCCCTTGTTATGTATCTAGTTACTGTTTTTCAAGCATTAGGTGCTAAGGTGAATTTGATTGAGGATTGATGCAAGGAGATTACCTAATTGAGTTGGAGCATTTGTTTCTTTGGTCCCAGGCAGGATTATCTTAAGTTTTAACCCATACTCGAACTATACTTGGAGGATCTTTTGTGGGATTGAAAGCAGCAGAAAATGTTTGATGAAAAAACCTATTCTTTTCCATACTCTAGAGACCTCCTTCCAAAATCATACAATTTTCTTGTTTTGTAGTGAAGATGGCCATGAAGTATCCTTTTGGCATCACGAGAACATATACAGATGTTGAGAATTGACAATTTTCTCACATGTAGATTTTCAATATTTTGGGTCTTGAATAATTCCCCACAAATCTGCAAATAAGGACCTTTTTCTTGAGCAGCCAGAGTCTATTATCTATTTCATTTGTGGAATATTTACCTTTGGAGGGTATGCCATCCTAAGGCAACAGCCATTTTCCTTCTTGATGGGGAAAGGACACCTAACAATCTTTCCATATGATTACTGCTGAGTTAATTGTGGCAAACCTTCCTTCAAGACTTGATTTGTATCATGGGAAACAACTGATTTGAAATGAGACTTTCAATTCAGAGGGGGAGTGCTCTCCGAGATGACCATGGCCCCCATAAAGGTGTAGATGTTTCTCCAATCATGCTCGGGATGAGCTGGGGAAGTGGGGAGGGGAATGGTTGTTAAAGGTGAGAGGAGATAGTTGGTTCAGAGGTGGAGAGAGCATGGAACTTGAGATGGTAGATGGGAGCTCTAAGCTATTTCATATTCTTATTATACCTAAATTCCATTCTTTGGTTAGATGTCTTTGAGTTCTATACATGATTATTCTTCAATGTACCATTTCATTTTCTATTATCGTAATCTGCTGGATACACTAAGTTTTTAATGGCCTATGCTTCATCTGACAATGATTATCTCCTCTAATCAAACAATGTACTTTTTATTTGTGCTTTTGACTTGCAATACTATTCTTCTATGTGAAATTTTATCTTGTACTATCCTAAATTTCTGTAAATTTAATTTTCTGTTGGTGTGTATATGGTTATTTTCTACTCTAATCATAGATGTGCAGATGACAGCCTCTGGTTTGCAATGGAACCATTGTCACTTAGAAGAAATAGGTGGAGAAACAGAATACAGAGAAGTTGAAATTTGATTTTTTTTATTGTTTCTGATAAAATTTCAAATGAGATACACATCAATTTCTCCCATTGAAATTTATTGTGATCCGTTTGCTCACTATAACTAACCCAATCCATTGTTTTAAATAACAATGCATAGTTTGGCCAGGAGCCTATCCAGAGCCAATAGCATTCACATCAATAAATGATTTAAATATTCAAAGCTCTGAATAAAAACTTACAGATGGTCCAGCCAACAATGAAGTTCCAGAATCAGCAATTGCAGCACAACCTCCAGAACAATAACCTGGAAAAAAAGAACTTTCTACTTATTATTTTGTCTTAGTTCCTGAAATATGCATAAGCAAGTCATTTAAACATATAGGAAACATCTGCATCACCTGTTGATTTCCCATCAATAAATACGTCTCCCATATTGAACTGCACAAAAAATGATGAGCAAATTATAAGCAAAATGAGTGATTCCAATTTTCAATAGTTCATAGTACATACTGAAGATAATAATGGGAACTAGCATTCTCAAGACCTAACTTGCCAATAACCCTGATGTGTAACAGGAACGTAAGTGTGTTCGCCCTTGAAGTGCTTTGGGTCAACACCTCCGAACACAATTTCTCCTCCTTCCTTGTCATCAGTATTTCGGTTCATCCAAAAAGAGAAAATGGGATTTTCCACAAGACCTTTATTAATCATATTATACCTGTTCAAAGAAAAAGCTAAAAATCCTATTACCTAATTCACTTGGAAAAATTTAGCCAAAATGATTGACTGCTTTCATCTAGAAAAGATAATATGCATATGGCGGCACCTAGGAACTTAGCATGAATTAGATAAACTTGACAAAACTAATAATATAATAACTCAATGCATATGAAGTAGCTTCTAGTGTAACTAGGTTCGTTTGAATACTTGCAACATGATCTGACAAGTTCAGAACATCCCTGGGTTATTTAAATCCATTAGTTTGGATCCTAATCCAAGGGATCTAAATCCATTCAGAAAATTAAAATCAGTTGCCTTTATTCAAGAATTAGTTAAAGGAGTTGAATCTTAGCTTTAAAACTCTTCAATCTACGGAAATAACATAATACTTCCATTTCGCAGAAAATACAATGATGCAAGCTTACCAAATTGGAACAACATTTTGCACAGAAATTTGTTGAAACCCAAGGCCCAGTATACCATCAAACTTAGCAGCTAGGAATGTTAGACCCGGTTCATCTGTAGCTTCAGCAAAAACCTACACCATGATGACAAGTATACTGAACTTATATTATTTTGTCATCAAAGACTGAAAAATTTATGACAACTTTTAAGCACATGACTAACCTGATCTTTGACAAGCATGTTCCCAAGTTTGACATGATCTTGGCTCAAAAATCCAGACATTGAGCCAGTTCCATACTGGATTTCAAATTTTTTACCTACAAAGGTAAATGAAACAAGTGTCACTATTCCACAGACTTATACAAAAGCTTCAAATCACATATGAATTCTAAAATATAGAAATGACATAGTGATTATTATTGTGCCCTTGAAAGAATGCCTCAGTCCTGGTAATCTAGTAAATGAACAGAAGACCAGTGTTCAAAACATTTCAATGAAGACTCCATTGGATTCAACGTGAAGAGGAAATGAACATGATCACCTCAAGTCTAACCACTTTATTCTATGTTCCTTATTAAGATATGAAAATGGTTGTAGTCCTATGACTGCAATTGATCTCTACATACATGTGCAGTGATGATGTTGACTTGATAAAATAGGGAAAACATTTTAAAAGAGCACTCGTACTACCATTTTGGCCGCAAGGAAACATTTAATAATTAATAAGAGTGGTGAATGACAGTAGTTCTGATCACTACTAGTAAATCTTTGTGCTCAGTAATTAAGATAAAGTTGTTATTAATTGAATGACAATAAGAATTCCTTAAAGAAATTTAAACCCTGTATCCACAAAAAGACTCAAAGGAGAAAAGAGATCACCATTCTTTCTGTATGTGCTTGACTTATCTGCATGGTACTTGGAATGAAAATAGCAAGCAACCTGTGCAAAATAACCCAAGTAGAAATCAGTGTCATTCATTATCGCTTTGTAGTATCAACATAACTCCTCTATGTTGACCTCAAAAAAATTGAGGCAAATCATAACATAGAGATCCAACTAACCTTGGCCAGTAACCAATTATCACATGCAACTATAGATAATTGATAAAATATGAGAAAAGTCGAATCTCTTCCAAACAACAATTCAGGACAGTGAAAAGTACAGGGAACAGAAGAAACCAAGAATTGATTATGCATTATAGGCAACATGCAACTAGACAATGTTCAAATGTTTTAAAAACCTTTGTATAAAAAAACTCAACGTGGAAGAAGTAAATGGAATTTTATCTAGGCCTTGCAAAGCAATCTAAGAAGCAAACCTCTTTATTTGTGAACATGAATATAAAAAATATAATCTGTAATATAGACATCAAGAATAACTTGTACTACAAACATTGATCCATGGAAGCCTTATAAAAGTTATAGTACTTGTCATGTGGGCAAAATCCCTTTTCCTGGTGCTTTCAGAAATGTCAATCATTTATTTACACTTGAATTGTAAGAAGAAAAATTTTATAGATAAATTTATCATTCAAATCATCATACATACTATGAAGGATGAATAAAGTGCATTTTATTTCCTTTATGCTACACCCTTAACCCCTTGGTTGTATTGGGATATGTGTATCTGACTTATCGTTAGCATAATGTTTAATTAATTAAGTTATATAATCATTTATAAAGTCTTATACATAGTTTGGTCGGCCTAGGTGGCACCCAACCCCACAGGCGTATAGAATCTGCCTTCAAAAATACTAAACTAGCAGCCGGACCGGGATTGAAACTATCTTTCGAACGTATAGAATCTGGCTTCAGAAACAAAACAGCCTGGAGTGGCAAAAAGAGTTCCAGCTAGATAGCAGGCCCCTCTTTTCTAAATTGCCTAGATCCGTAGATGACTGAATGAATGAAGGCATAAGTAGGGTATATATAAGAGGTAGTGAGTAGTTCATTATCATATGACGAATTCTATTTTTTGTAATTATCGAGCATTTGCAAGTACTTCTATTATATTTCCAAGTATTTTCTGTTGCATTCTTCTATTGTGCAGGTTATTTCAACAAGTGGTATCAGAGCATGATCTTGGCCTCCGAGAGGCAATAAACAATATAATTGTTTTTTTATTTAGGAGGTTAGATTGTGAAATGCATCTTTTTCAATTTGGCGAATTTTTTTTCTGCAACTTGGAGGGTTGATCAAGGACATATTGAAGCTACTACAGTCAAAATATGAGATCATTTGAAGCAATTTTGATGGAGTTATTATGAAATTAGGGTTTTCACCAAATTCATTCCCAAGACTGCAAATCAATGAATTTCTTGGAGACTTTTTCAGAAAGTGAGATCTAAGCCTAGTTAAGTTATAGTAAAAATTTCAGACATGAAGCTTTTTGTTTTGACTCTACTCTAAAGCAAGATCATCACACAAATAATTCTATCGCCCACTCTAGGCACTTTATTCCAAGGATGGAGATGTGCAAGTTTGATGGAAAAGATCCAATGAATTGGCTATGCTAAATTGAGCAGTTCTTTGATCTTCATCATGTTCCATATCAAAAAAGGTTGCAATGGCATCATTATATTTGGAACTATATCAATTCATTTGGTATCATTGGCTATGTGACGAGAAGAAAAAGAAGGGATGTATTGTCACATGATCTGTTTTCCAGGAGGAACTCACTACACATTATGGCAATAGTCTTATGGGTAGCTACTTCAACCAGATCACCAAAATAAGCCAAACAAGTATAGTCAACGACTCTACTCAACAATTCCAAACCCTAGCTTTAAGAGTGGAGCATGTTACAGAGGAAAATATGAATGAACTTATCTAGGGGGTCTAAATAATGCAGCACACAATATACACTCAATACAATTTTGCCATTAATCATGTGAGAGCCAAAGATTGAAAGCTGGAACATAAAAAAAACTTCTATTCATCAACTCTGCTGTTACAATGAGAGAAAACTCTCTTATATCCAAGAAAACAAAAAAAACAAAAAATTACCTTTTTTTGGTAGATTTCGACAATTGTCAAATTTTGCCTTTTTTTGGTAGATTTCGACAATTGTCAAATTTTGCCATTTTAGGTAATTTTACAATCATATCTAGAAAATCCCATTTTTTCCCAAAAACTTCCTAAAACTAAGGTAGGACGAAAAGCCAACTAATATTATAAATTCGAAACATGAGTTTCGAGTTATTACAAAAGCAACTTTTGAAAAATCTAGAAAAAAACACTAAATTGCCATTTTGAGGGCCAAGATGAAAGTTTGAAGCCCCGAAAAAGTACCAAGACAGGGTCCAACCGACTAAGTTGGGAAACCATTGGCCACCTCATAACGCACCCACATGTAAAATCTCATAGAAAACCCACTCCGAGTCAAAAGTTATGACCTCCGGAAGTCCCTGCATCATTCTCCTCTGGTTGAAAAGAATGCAGCTCCTGCAAGTTGTTTTATGGAACTTGTGCCACTTGTCCAAATCCATCTTCTTCAATTCCCACTCTAGAATACATGTATTATCTGCTTGTGTTAGCCCTTCCCACTGTACCAAAAACTTGTTGTCTTGACCCTGTTGCACGCATATAGCCTGCTTGTCTAAAATCTGTGCAATCTTTTCTCTTTTCTCACTTGGAACTTGTTGTTGTTGCCAGTCTACTTCTGCCTCACCTTCAATTTTCTTGTATTTCAACTTGTTGTAAGCCCTGATGGGCTCAAAATCCTTCTTTGGAGTTAATAATGTAGGTACAACACATGGGCTCAGGCTCTCCATTACCACACCTTTCCTTATGAGATCTGTCACTTGTCGATTGAGTTCTGTATGGTTGGTAGGACTCATTGTGTAAGTTACTTGATTAGGTATGGATGCTCCTTGGATCAAATCAATATGTCGCTGAATATCTCTCTTTGGTGATAGACCCTCAGGCACAACATCAACATGTTCTTCTAGTACCTTGGGTGCTTCTGCTGGTACTGGTATCTCCTTACCATCTTCTTTCTGCGCCATTAGTGCATAACAGAACCCTGTCACCTTCATTTCCCTAACAAGTTCTTTCACGGACAACATACTCTCAACTATCCTTTCATCCTTAAGGGGTAATAAAATCACTTTAGAACCGTCTTTCCGAAAAGTGTATGTATTCCTTTCTCCATCATGCATTACCTTCCTATCATATTGCCATGGCCTTCCCAACAACACATGACATGCATCCATTGGGATGACATCACACCATATTTCATCCTTATAATTCTTTCCTATGGAAAACTTAACTAAACACCTCTTATCAACAGTGACTTCATTTCCCTTTTTAAACCATGCAATACGATAAGGATGGGGATGCTTTTCACAGTGCAGGTTCAGTTTATCTACCATTTCTCTAGAAACCATATTTTCACAACTGCCACTGTCAATAATAACTTGACATACCTTTCCTCCTGAGGTGCACCTAGTTCGAAAAATATTGGTTCGAAGCCAAGAATTATCACGACCTTTAGTTTGTACTTGTTCTTTTTCTGGAAAAACCATTGCTCTTCTCATCGTGAGACTCTCACCCATATCTGGCAAAACCTCTAGTTCTGTTCCTTCTCTTTCATTCTCAGGTTGAACCAAGTTCAACCTGGGTTGTTCTCCTTGTCTCCTTTCATACATGTGATAGTCTAAACACTCAAATGCCTTATGACCCTCCTCACCACACCTAAAACAAATGAAAGGTTTTTGTGGGTTTTCCCATCCTCTACCACCAATGTAACCTCTTCCCCTCTAAAATCCTCTTCATTTTTGTTGACTTTCAAGATCTTGCCGGATATCTTCTAGTTTCTCGATTCCTTGGGTGATTCTCCCTGATTATAACTTATGTTACCTCGCAATGGAGATGATGTCCCCCTCCTTGCTCCTCCATTCTTTTGAAAATATTGTCTACTTTGTTTTTCTTCAGCCTTTAAAGCTAATTGGTATGCTTCTTCCATACTGCTAACCCTGTGCATGCTTAATTCATCTTGAATAGAGAATTTTAGACCATTTACATACCTTGCAGCCATCTGTTCAACAGTTTCCTGATGCTCCACGCAAATAGATAGTTTGTAAAATTCATCTATGTAGTCTTGCACAGTAGATAGATTTTGTCTCAAATTTTGAAATCTACGAAAAAGAGTTTGTGCATAATCCATAGGCAAAAATTTCTCTCTCAGCTTCTTCATTTTACTCCAGGTCCTGATTTTAGTCTTTCCCTTTCTAGTTCTTTCCTTTTGCAAATGATCCCACCAAATCATGGCATGACCCTTTAACTTGGTGCATGCAAATTTCACCTTCTTTTCCTCTGTCATAGTCTTCCATTCAAAGAATTTCCCCATGTTATTCAACCAATCTATCAACTCCTCTGGTTTGAGACTACCTGCATACTTTGAAACTTCAATTTTGATCCCATCATTATTTCCCTCTAATGCCCTGAGCATCCTCTCTTCAAAGCTCATGCCTTCTAATTCTTCTTCTTCATGTTCTGTATCTTGATCTGCACCTCCTCGACCTATCTCTTCATCAGATTCGTCTCCTCCTCTACCCAGTCTTTGGTTTTCCATCCGTGTTGTAAGTTCTGCTATTTGCCTTTGCAAGTTTTGCATTTCTCTATGCATATGGGCAAGACCGCCTCTTCCTCTTCTTCTCCCAGCCATCTTCCTGCTCTAATACCAGATGATGCAGCACACAACATACACTCAATACAATTTTGCCATTAATCATATGAGAGCCAAAGATTGAAAGCTAGAACATAAAAAAAACTTCTATTCATCAACTCTGCTGTTACAATGAGAGAAAACTCTTTTATATCCAAGAAAACAAAAAAAACAAAAAAATACATTTTTTTGGCAAATTTCGACAATTGTCAGATTTTGCCATTTTAGGTAATTTTACAATCATATCTAGAAAATCCCTTTTTTTCCCAAAATCTTCCTAAAACTAAGGTAGGACGAAAAGCCAACTAATATTATAAATTCAAAACATGAGTTTCGAGTAATTATAAAAGCAACTTTTTAAAAATCTAGAAAAAAACACTAAATTGTCATTTTGAGGGCCAAGATGAAAGTTTGAAGCCCCACAAAAGTACTAAGACGGGGTCCAACCGACTAAGGTGGGTTGGGAAACCACTGGCCACCTCATAACACACCCACTTGTAAAATCTCGTAGAAAACCCACATTTGAGTCAAAAGTTATGACCTCCAGAAGTCCCTGCATCACTAAAGGACCACATCAAATATGAGGTACACATGTTTAGTCAAACTTTTGTCTCCCAATCAATGATTTTGGCAAGGCAAGTAGGGGAAAAAGGTTTTGGCCAACAAAAGGCAAGGACTCGTAAGCATAAAAGAGAGGAGCTCCTAGCACAATCATTCCCTCAATGTACGAGACTAACTTCTCAACAAATTGAATAAAAAAGGGCTAAAGGGTTATGCTTTAATTGTGATAGCAAATATAGTTGAGGACATAAATGTGCTGAGAATAAGTCGTTCTACATTGAAGGGCCTAGTGAGGAACAAGAAGAGGAAGAAGTGTTAGAGGTCATCAATGAGCTAGATGAAGAATTAGGAGATACCCAACCATCTCTTGTCATGCACTTTCTAGGATTAGCACCTCAAAAACTCTCAAGGTATTGGGTTTCTTAAAAAAAAGAGTAACAATGTTGATAGACTTAGGCAGCACTCACAATTTCATCAACAAGAAGTTAGCTTCTTGTTTGAATTGTTTTATCTATCTAGCCCTAGAATTTTAGGCCTTCATTGCAAATGGAGGTATAGTTGTTCATAAAAATGTTGTAGCATTAAACTTTCCATGGGAGATTACAAACTAGATTGTCCTGTGTTTTCTATCTCCATAGGTGCAACAAACATTGTTTTGGAAGTTCAATGGCTTACTACATTGGGAATAATTGAGATGAGCTTGCAAGAGCTATTTATGCATTTTCACTCAAAGGGTAGGATAGTAGAACTCAAAGGTTTACGTGCAAAGTCTACTTAGATGGTAAGCTCCAATCAAATGCAAAAGATGCTTAACAAGGGGGTAGATGGGTTTGTGGTCCAATTGTTTAATTAGACACACATCAATCAAAGGCTTCTACACCATTCGATTTGCAAGCAATTTAGATAGGTAATCAGTAGTTTTTGGAGAGATGCCAAAAGGATTGCCTCCGAAAAGAGATCACGATCATGCCATTCAACTTGTACCAGGGAGCCAACCGCCTAACATCAAGCCTTAAAGTACCCATATGTACAAAAAAGTGAGATCGAGAAGATGGTACAAGAGATGCTAGAGGTAGGTATTATTAAGCATAGTCAAAGTGCTTACTCCTCTCTAGTTGTAATGGTGCACAAGAAAGATGACACTTAGTAGATGTGTCCTAATTATAGAGAGCTCAACAAGTACATCATAAAAGATAAGTTTCCAATTCTAGTAATTGATGATTTGTTAAATGAGCTTAATGGTGCTATTTATTTTACCAAACTCAATCTTCATTATGGTTATCATCAAATCAGAATTAGATATGAGGATGTACATAATGATAAGACAACTATCAAAACCCATGAGGACCACCACAAATTTTTGGTGATGCATTTTGGCCTCACAAATGCACCATCTAAGTTTCAAAGTTTAATGAACTCTATCTTCATGCCATTTTTGTGAAAAAGTGTTTTGTTATTTTTTGATGACATCTTAATAGATAGCAAAACTTGGGAGGTACATTGCAACATGTGAATCAAGTTTTGGGCATTGTTGAACAACATCAGCTTTATGATAAGCCACCTAAGTGTGTTTTTAGATTCAAAGAGGTGGAGTACCTAGGTTATATTGCTTCACATGAGAGTCAAAGTGGACTGTCACAAGATCAAAGCCATAGTAGAATGGAAAATGCTTAGGACCCTCAATAACCTATGGGGTTTCATAGGGCTTACAAGTTACTATTGCCAATCTGTACTCCCTAAGAGACCACGCAAGTTCTTGAGGTTCTTAGGCACTTGGCAATGACAATGGATACTCTCTAGTCTTAGGGAGAACTTGGCAATGGCATAGAACAGAGCGAAGCAACAAGTTGATAAACACCTTAGTGAAAGGACTTTTGAAGTAAGAGATTGGATCTTTGTGCAATTACAACCATATAAGCATATGTCACTAAAACAACAACAGAAAGATAACAAGCTTGCACCCAAGTATTATGGACCTTGTAAGGTTTTGTTGAGGATTAGTAGTGTGGAATACAAATTGGAGTTACCTAATTCAACAAAAATACATCCGGTCTTACGTGTTTCCTACTTGAAGAAGGTTATCAGACAAAGAGTTCATCCCAAATTGAGTTACTAGAGTTTGATGAGGGAACGATGATTTTGCAACCTGGGGGAATCATTCAAACATGCACCAAGAGGCTACGGAGGAGGGCAATCATAGATTATTTTGCAACACTGCTCTAAAGAGGGGGGAATGCTATGCCCTTAACCCATTGATTGTATTGGGATATGTATAGCCAAGTTGTGGCTAGCATAACCCTTAATTAAGTTATATAGTCTTATATAGCATCCAAATCATAAGTAGCCTATATATAAGAGGTAGTGAGTAGTAGTTCATCATCATATGGCAAATTCTATTTATCGTTGAAGACTTTTGAAGGATTTCCCCCTCAAAGTGACTATTATTATCGAGCATTTGCAAGTATTTCTATTATATTTCCAAGTATTTGTTATTGCATTGTTCTATTGTACAGGTTATTTCCTTACACTTTAAAGCAACAAACTAATAAGAAGGGATGGAATGAGATAAATGGTAGAGAACACATGAAGGACTATAAATGTATTGGCTAGGAATTATGTATGTAGACAGTTGGCTTTAAACTGAAAATATATTTCAAAGGCTATTCTCTTCCCTTTTATCACAAAACGCACTTTCATCTTCTTCATACTAGCTCAACTTAACTCAAAGCAATGTTCAAGTGAGCCAATTGAGATGGAGGTCAATTGTTGTACGGGTACCTTATCATAGTTTGTTCCCCTTCTATTTAGGTTGGCTGAAATAGGAAACAATAGTGCCTTTGCAGATACAAATATCATTGAAAGTTACAACAGTTCACTTTTGATATTGAGTCTTAACTAAAGTAGTATCTTACACCCACAATTTCACTTATAATGGCTGACATATCCGGCAGCTCAAACTCATGTTCACTTTGTCATATTTGTTAGACATATTTAAGTTGATATCCTCTTTCAATTTATTGTTGTCTATAAGTAAAAAATTTCAAAGCAATAAGAGAATGGACATAGAGCAGTGGTCCCAAGATTAACCCATCTGGAAATTAGAAGGGTGAATTTGAGGGTCTTCCACATTGTTGCAGAGGATAAATGTGAGAAATAAGAAACTATTCAGCTACAGAAGGGTATGATTGTAAGATCAGGCATGTCTCCTCCTTGACTACTGTGATTTACAATGACACATTTCACAAATATAAGGGATGTGGAATATTGACTTTTCTTCTTTCATTCCTTAAATCCACTACCAAGCAAATTTTAAATAACCAAATTATCCCGTGATATAAGAAAACAAAAAGCTCCATTACATACAAGAAGAAGAATCATTGGATATTTGTAATCAGATACTCAATTTTTTGAAGAATAAGAAAAATCACATTTACTACCACACTAAAAGTATGTTGCAGTAATTGGTTAAAGAACAAAAATCAATATATTTGCATTTTTATAGAGTTGGAAATCTTACTAGGAAACAACCTTTTTCTTTTCTTAATTTTGTTTGAGTGGCCTAATTTTATTTCAGCATCAATTCAATAAAAACAGAAAGAAGTACATCGGAACGTGTTGTGCTGGGATGTTGGAGTGCTTGTTGTGGACACAACCCAAATTTGGAGTTATCCAATAGTTGTAGCATCTCAAGAGATAAAGCCAGGTGCATTTTTGAAGAGCTGCTACAACATATGGGGTTAGTTGCAATCCCAAAAACACAGAAGGAAAAGCCATAGTTGTTGGTGGTGGAGACAAATAATCTCACACAAATTTACATAAACACACAAGTTGCTCCAAATATGAATGCTTCAGCATTCAACAATCTATTACTTGATGATCAAAGCAATTTTTCTATTGTTTGATGGAGAAACTATTACATGATGCCTCTATTTATAGAGGTCTGCTCAATATTATACTAGTAAAATGCATTTAATGTTTTTTCCCTTCTAGACATTTCCAATCCTTATCCATCTATCTAGAAATTTTATTATCTTGTCCTCTCTAGAAACTTACTAAACACTTTATCTAGAAACTTCTAATGCTTTTACAAATATTTAATTATGACAAATACAACAATTAATGATTGTTTTATGGGAGAAATTGCACACCAACAATAGTATGAAAACTGAAGGTTTAGGCCCACTTCATTTAAAAGGACTAGTTGTAATCGAAAAGTTGAAAAGGAAATATAAAACGAAATTTGGTATTGCATATGGGTTTTCCTCAACAAAAAGTTTGGTTGTCAATAATTGGTTATATTTTTTAGCACTAATGCAGGACATTCAAATTTGGACAGCTAAATTTGTGTAGTGGTAATTCCAGAAAGGAATGCCCTGTTTAATGTTTGAAAACTATGATAATTTGGAGCATCTGTCGGCCACTCATTAAGCCAAGCTACAATACAATAAAAAGGGTGATTTGATTCACTACTCATTAAATTTTAACTCAGGAATCAGATTTAGTTGGGGCTTCCTTGTAATGTTCCTTTCCTAGGCCAGTACTTGTGTATCAGAGTGATGAAATGGATTCCTCTTGGTGGGAGTTGCCAGTTGGCTTTTTCTAGAGTGAGTTTGGGCCATTTGGCCAAACTTACTATTTATAACAAGGGCTCACTGAACTCCGAGCGAGTCAGTACAACAGTCCGGAAACATGTTGACATTCCATTGGCCAGCTCAGCAGTACTACGGAAACCAGAGGAGGCCGTTCGAGTTAATATTTTCATAATAAACATATTCAAGTTAAATTAAAGATATAACTTAATATGTTTGTTATTAAAAAATGACTTTATTATATAGTATGAACTTAATGTAATATTTTGAGTTTACAAAGTCACCTTTGTGGGCGCCCAAGGCATGGGGAAATAAAAAGAAATGATAAAATATTATATTCCCAAAAAGAAGGCGTTGGGGAAAAGAGAGAGACATAAAAGAGAAAAGTGAATTCATTTTCATTCGTTCACTATTGCAATTTTCTCAAAGTCTGAGCTTTGTTCATGAGAGCAAGGGTTTTGAACCAGATATTTTGGAGACGGAAACCTCCATGGTTGAGAGCATCTGCGGGGTTGAAAGACACTCTCAGGATGTTGTTGAGTGGCTTCATTGCAGGGGTCACCATTGAGCTTCATTGCACGAAGTTAGATTGTCACGGAAGAGATTTCAAGGAGATATCATCAGCTTTTTGTCACTATAATTGCAGAGGGGTATTGAAGAATAGATTGCAAGTTATAGCAGCAGATTTGGAGGTGTTTTAATGTGCCTTTGGACTTACATTCTGGCCGTACCTGTCCCTGACTGGGCCGTACCATACAGCAGAGATTTTTGTGTCTTTTCTTGGGCGTTTGGACTGGTATTTTCCTTCTAGCTGGGCGTTGGCACTGTGCTGAACATGGCAGGAGTTTACAGTCATTAAATGAGGTTTATGTGTGATATTTCATTGCTGTACCTGAATACACTGGCCGTACCAGCAGCATAGGGATTGGTTCAGTATATATGGCAGCCACAATTGATGTTTGGGTTGTTGTGTGCCCTCAATAAGGGCAATTTTTCTATGTATGTGGATGTACTTCACGGAGTTAAGTAATAAATCTGAGTATTGCATGTGTTTGGAGTGGATTCATATGGCATAACTGTTGTATCTTCATTTCCAGCCTTGTACTTTCTGAGTCAGCAAATGGGTATGTTGAAACCCCAGTTATTTTGAATATATTTCATATGGGTATTGTTCATTTATGCTTTGTAATACATTTACATCAAATATAAGCATCTAGGTATTTCTATTTGTTGCTATTTTCGAATATATGTATATGCATGTTTCTATGTCAAAAATGCAAAAAACCCAAAATGCATCAGGTATCAACTAAACCACAGAAAACACAAAGTGGGTTGGATATTATATTCCTAAAGGTATTTTACTTAAAGAAAGATGTAACAACTACAGACATTGTTTTTGCAAGGTAAGCCTGAATTCGTGCAAATGATAAACTAGGACATCTTATCACATTGTTAACATCATAACCATGCCTTCGGGCCTGAACATCATCTTTCTAAGCTATTCAACATGATTATTTATGTGGGTGCATGCTTGCAGGGAGCTGGGTGTGTAACATTACATAGCTCACAGCTAACTTTCAGAACATAGACCTACGTAACCATTGTTAACTTGGATGAAATTCTTTTTCTGAAAATACAAATTTCAGGTTCGTGTCAAGAAGCTTTTCAAGCATGCAAATTTTATATTAAGGGTTTACTCTAGTGGCAAGAGCCTAGCAATGAGCATGAGTTCAAGTCCAGTGTCTGATGTATCTCAAATATCTATCAGGGGTAAAGGCAAGTGGGCTTATTATGTTGAGAGTTGTAGTATATTACACTCTTTCTTGATCGTACTGGTAACTTCACAGTCTTATTCACAGTAGGCATGCTTGCAAAATAAACTTGAGAGAATTCATTCAGGTGGAGAAATTTTAATTGTTTTAAATCAAATATCCTAAAGTAACTGAACAGAACAATAAAATTCTAAGACTTCTGGGGTGTGATTCCATGTGGCCCTCTATTTGTTTAGAATTGGCTGTACGTTTCAACTTTGGTTTGAATATATAGCTCTATTTCATAAAAACAAAAAATTCTAAGATATTCTTTAATTAATGTCAGAGATAGATTGAATCGCCCACTCAAAGAACGAGGAAATAACATAGAGGAAAAGTTTTTAATTTGATTGGGAAGGTTTGATTCTATTATAATCTTATTCTTATCTATGTTAAGAGAATGAAAGGAATGCATGAAATGAAGGGGTATAGGAAAAATAGTAAATACATAGTAGAGGATATCTTATGGCAGCCTTAAATTCTCACTAAAATAAAAATAAAAAATCTCCAACAAAATGAGGACTCACCGAGAATGTGCATTTGGAGGAAGGTACCCAGAGATTGGAGCTCCCAGTGTCAAATATAACAGTAAAAGTTTGAGGGGGGGTGCCAATGCTAATTTGTCCATAGTATTGGGCATCCATATAATTCTTAAGACCCACATAAGCAATTCTATCTCCTACTTGAAGCACACCGCAGGAACTTGCATCTTGTCTGCGTGCAATCCGTGAAGACTCTAAACTCTTTCTGTCCAATCCCTTCTTCTTCAATCCAACTCTAACCACTCCACCATCAACAAATGGAAGCAACACCACACACACAAGTAGACAACGCACAAGAAGCTGCCTTCCCATCATAGAGAATTGCCCAATTTTCTGACACAAACATAAGAGCAAAATCATCACACTCCAAATTCAAATTGCACGAATCCCTACGCTTATGAAAGTCGACTATAATCCCCCCGGCACAAAAAAGAAAAAAAGAAAACCCTCAAACAAACTTACGACATTCTCAGAAATAAGGTACGAAGGGAAGAGAGATTTAAAGGCGTTGAAGTAGTCTTACAGTGTTATGAAGGCGAGATATGAAGGATGCATTTCAATTGCGAAGGCTGTACTAACTACTTAAACGCATCAGCTGGCAACACCAGACTTGTACGTAAAACTATTCATCTAACGCGCGCACGTTACGCATCTTATGCGTGTGCGTGCGCGCTTTTGAGTTTGGTAGACAATATAATCAAATAATAGCAGTAGCAGGTGTGTAAGCAAAGAAATGCAATTGAGTGTGATTCAAGCTTTAACGACCTTTTATTCCTTCGGGGCGGGGCAATCCTTGTTGAATCCCGTAATGGTGAATATTGCATAGCTGTGTAAAGGAAATAAAATCCACTCAAGCTTTAACTACCTTTTAATTTCTTCCGGGCATGGCGATCCTTGTTGAATCTCGTAATGGTGAATGCTGTCTAGTTTTTTAAAGGAAATAAAATCCACTCAAGCTCTAACTATCTTTTAATTTCTTGAGGGCGGGGCAATCATTTTTGAATCTTGTAACGGTGAGTATTGCATAGTTGTCTAAAGGAAATAAAAACATTTTTATATGGTATCCATAAACAAATTTTGGAATAGGTATGTTGATCTAGCTTCAAGACTTCAAGACTGGTAGTAGTAAAAAGAAAATTTATGGGGAGGAAAAAAGAGAATAACAAAAACTCGTTGGCCTATATGGAAGTTTTTGTCACGAATTTTTCAAAGCAATTGAAACTTTGAATAAATTGTAATTCTATGTGATCTTATGTTATGTTATGTTTTGGCTTTTGTTGTTGTTGTGTTGTTGTGTCTTGTAGGTTAGTTTGTGGTTAGCTAACACTTTGCTTATTGTAACAAGGTTTCAAGGTCCCTTCAAAACTTGCTTTACCCCTTTAATCAAAAACAAACTTTGGAATAGGATTAAGGAACTCATAATTTAATGTAAGTATAGAATGATAGTTTATAGGTTTTACAAGTAAGTTAGGGTTAATATTAAAACAAGAGGTAGAATGTTATAATATTTTGGGAGTGACATTGGCATCAAACAAGGTTGCCTACTCTCCCCCACTTTATTAGGATTATACATTGATAAACTTGAAGAGTGACTAAACAAAATTGATGATCAATGAGCCTAGCTTGTTCGATACGTGGTAAAGTTACTCTTATATGGTAACAATCTCACTCTAACTACAAATACAATACATATTTCAAGAGTACAACCAGAGGCCTTAGAACTCTTTTGCCATAAGATCAAGATGCAAGTAAACACCAACAAAACCAAAGTCGTGATCTTTTTATTAAGAAAAAAGGGAAAAACAACTTTTGTTTCAAATGAAGTACATTAGAAATAATGGAGGAATCCCCTTAGAATCGATTACCACAACAAGATCAATTAGGAGACATGCAAGGAAAAAGTGATAAGAGGGGTGGAAAGCTTTATACTCACTATAAAATAGATGTAGGAATATTGAATTATGAGACTAAAAAACCAAGAAAATTCTTTTTGACTTGCTTGTCAAACCAGTGGTCTTTACGAGTGTGAAGTCTAGGAAAGCAATATGTCAAATCACAAATGGAGGCAATTAGAAAGAATACAAGAGTATTTGATCATAAGCATCCTCAAATCTAATATTTAGTTCCATATGAGATTCTATTGGTTGAAATAGGCACTTTCCCATTGGAAGCATCGTTGGTAGTTCAAACACTAAGTTATATAAAAAAGGCTCAAACTATGGAGAACCATCATTGACCCAAAATGGTGATGGGGGAGGAGCTAAGCTAAAGAAAGAACATGTGGATGAAATAGAACAACAAATGGATGAGTAAATGATACATTAACTTGCAAGAGTGCCCAAACACCAATGAGAAAATAAAAAAGTGATAGAAAAATTTAGAACTACCATGTGGACGAAGCAAATTTGTTGGAAGCAAGTGCACTATGTCAAAGAGTTTACCCCACATGGGAACATGATGAAAAGGCATACATAGTAGCAAAAACTAAGGGGAAGGTAAAGATGTTAATTTCCCATTTGAGGGATGGATCACATCATCTTAGGTGCGAGACTAGTAGATGAACTATCCCTAAGGAAAAATGGGAAATGAGAACATGCTTATTCTATAGCAAGGGGATGGTGGATACAAAATGACACTTCATCATGAGTTTGTCACTTATAATGACATGTGTCAAGTACAAAGATAACCTAAAAGTGAGCAACCTAACCACCTTATTTGAGGAAATGAGGATAGGCAAATGGGTAAGTGCAAGAAGATGGGGGGCCAAAAAGGGGTCTTAAGTGGCCACTTTTTTTCTGAAATCAGGAAATACTAGCCTTGGATGAGAAATTGAGCATAGTTACACTCAAAATTTAGAGATGCAACCAAAACAATGTTCGTAGTGCTCCGAGTCTACTTTCTAAACTACTATTTTGTTTTGAAAATGGCATAGATTAAGGGGTTCAAAAGAGGGAGCCACAGAAATTGGTGTTGTTTCTGTCAAAAAAACATAACATAGCATGTTTTGTGGCTCCCTCAAAAGGTCAACTTTTTTTTGGTATTTTTAAAATCGCTTTGGTGAGAAATTAGCTAATAGCATGTAGTTTATGCCCGATTTTTCTGATAATTTTTTGATGAATATTTGATTTTTTACTAATTTTTAAAGTGGACACATCCTAAAAAACAGAATTTTGGCCGTGCTACCCCTATAAATTTTGAAAACTAATTGAAAATCATTTTTTTATTTTTTTAATATTTGTAGAATGGAGTCTAGTTTCTAAATATGTAATTTTTTTGAAATTTGAATGAATAGTTATTTTACAATGAAAAAAAGACCAAACAGTGGTTTTTGCATAAAAACGGACACACAAACAAAAGAAATTAAAGATGAAAGGCTTAACATTGTTAAAATGTGAAAAAAATCACATCGTCAAATAGCTAAGAGAAAGCCTAACATTACCCATGTGTTCGATTTGTTCAACCTTGAAACACGTGCAAATCTGAGGGTTAGCACGAACAAAATTATGTGAAATTTTGAAGAATACAGAAAAACACGTCTGTGACTGTTCATAAGGCACTCCAAGCCTTTGGGTTGGAAATCCAAAGCAAATCCCAAGCCCAAGGCTTGGGATTCCCAAAGCAAGAAATAACGCGAGCGCGTTATAACGTGCTTGCGTTATTTCTTGCCTTACATTTTTTCCCGCAAGTCTGTCTTTTGCCATGTTTGACATAACGTGAGCGCGTTATAACGCGCTCGCGTTATGTCCCACTCAAATTTTTTTTACATTCAAGGCTATTCATCATGAGGGTTAAGGCATAAAGGATAGAGTTGGAAGGTTTACGGATAAGGGATTAGCATTTAAGGTATAGTATCGAGCCTGTTGAGGGTCTAGGAATAGGGATAGCATTTAAGGTTTAGGGATGAGGGATGACAGATTACGGTTGAGGGTCGAGGGATCAAAGTTAAGGGTTGAGGGATTAGGGTTTGACATTAAGGGTTAAGGGTTGAGGTTCAAGGGTCAAGGGTTTAGGGATAGGGTTTAGGGTCGAGGGATTAGGGTTAAAGTAGAGTGTGGAGGGTGTAAGGATTAGGGATAGAGTTGGAGGGTTTAGGGATAAGGGATTAGGGTTTAAGGTATAGTATCAAGTCTGTTGAGAGTTTAGGAATAGGGATAGCATTTAGGGATTAGGGATGAGGGATTATAGTTGAGGGATGATGGATTAGGGTTGAGGGTTGAGGGATTAGGGTTTAGGGATAAGGTTTAGGGTTGAGGGTTGAGGGATTAGGGTTTAAGGTATAGTGTTGAGGGTTGAGGGTTGAGGGTTTAGGATTAGGGTTTAGGGTTGACGGATTAGCATTTAATGTCGAGGTTAGGGTTAGAGTGTTGAGGGTAGAGGGATTAGGGATAGGGTTTAGGGTTTAAGGTTTAAGGATTGAGGGTTGAGGCTTTAGGGATGAGGGTTTAAGGCTTAAGATATAGTGTCAAGTGTTGAGGGTGTAGGGATAGGGTTTAAGTTTTAAGGGTTAAGGGTTGAGGGATATGGATTAGGGTTTAAGGTATAGTGTTGAGGGTCGAGGGATCAGAGTTAAGGGTTGAGGGATTAGGGTTTGACGTTGAGGGTTGAGGGTTGAGGTTCGAGGGTCAAGGGTTTAGGGATAGGGTTGAGGGTCGAGGAATTAGGGTTAAAGTAGAGTGTGGAGGGTATAAGGATTAGGGATAGGGTTGGAGGGTTTAGGGATAAGGGATTAGGGTTTAAGGTATAGTATCGATTCTGTTGAGGGTGTAGGAATAGGGATAGCATTTAGGGTTTAGGGATGAAGGATTAGAGTTGGGGGATGACAGATTAGGGTTGAGGGTTGAGGGATTAGGGTTTAGGGATAAGGTTTAGGGTTGAGGGATGAGGGATTAGGGTTTAAGGTATAGTGTTGAGGGTTTAGGGATAGGGTTTAGGGTTGAGGGATTAGGATTTGACTTTGAGGGTTGAGGGTTTAGGGTTTAGGGTTAGGGTTGAGAGATGAGGGATCAGAGTTAAGGGTTGAGGGAATAGGGTTTAATGTCGAGGGTTGAGGGTTGAGGTTCGAGGGTCAAGGGTTTAGGGATAGGGTTGAGGTTGAAGGGATTAGGGTTAAAGTAGAGTGTGGAGGGTGTAAGGATTAGGGATAGGGTTGGAGGGTTTAGGGATAAGGGATTAGAGTTTAAGGTATAGTATCGAGTCTGTTGAGGGTTTAGGAATAGGGATAGCATTTAGGGTTTAGGGATGAGGGATTAGAGTTGAGGGATGAGGGATTAGAGTTGAGGGATGAGGGATTAGGGTTTAGGGATAAGGTTTAGGGTTGAGGGTTGAGGGATTGGGGTTTAAGGTATAGTGTTGAGGGTTGATGGTTTAGGGATAGGGTTTAGGTTTGAGGGATTAGGGTTTAGGGTTGATGAATTAGGGTTTAATGTTGAGAGTTGAGGGTTGAGGGTTGAGGGTTGAGGTTGAGGGATAGGGTTAATGGTCAAGGGATTAGGGTTAAATAAGAGTGTCGATGGTAGAGGGATTAGGGTTTAAGGTATAGTATCGAGCCTGTTGAGGGTCTAGGAATAGGGATAGCGTTTAGGGTTTAGGAATGAGGGATTAGAGTTGAGGGATGACGGATGACAGATTAGGGTTGAGGGTTGAGGGATTAGGGTTTGGGGACAAGGTTTAGGGTTAGGGTTTAGGGATAGGGTTTAGGGTTGAGGGATTAGAGTGAAGGGTTGAGGGATTAGAATTTGGCGTTGAGGGTTTAGGGTTTAGGATCAGGGTTGAAGGTCGAGGGATCAGAGTTAAGGGTTGAGGGATTAGGGTTTGATGTTGAGGGTTGAGGGTTGAGGTTCGAGGGTCAAGGGTTTAGGGATAGGGTTGAGGGTCGAGGAATTAGGGTTACAGTAGAGTGTGGAGGGTATAAGGATTAGGGATAGGGTTGGAGGGTTTAGGGATAAGGGATTAGAGTTTAAGGTATAGTATCGAGTCTGTTGAGGGTTTAGGAATAGGGATAGCATTTAGGGTTTAGGGATGAGGGATTAGAGTTGAGGGATGAGGGATTAGGGTTGAGGGTTGAGGGATAAGGTTTAGGGTTGAGGGTTGAGGGATTAGGGTTTAAGGTATAGTGTTGAGGGTTGATGGTTTAGGGATAGGGTTTAGGTTTGAGGGATTAGGGTTTAGGGTTGATGAATTAGGGTTTAATGTTGAGAGTTGAGGGTTGAGGGTTGAGGGTTGAGGTTGAGGGATAGGGTTAATGGTCAAGGGATTAGGGTTAAATAAGAGTGTCGATGGTAGAGGGATTAGAGTTTAAGGTATAGTATCGAGCCTGTTGAGGGTCTAGGAATAGGGATAGCGTTTAGGGTTTAGGAATGAGGGATTAGAGTTGAGGGATGACGGATGACAGATTAGGGTTGAGGGTTGAGGGATTAGGGTTTAGGGACAAGGTTTAGGGTTAGGGTTTAAGGTATAGTGTTGAGGGTTTAGGGATAGGGTTTAGGGTTGAGGGATTAGAGTGAAGGGTTGAGGGATTAGAATTTGGCGTTGAGGGTTTAGGGTTTAGGATCAGGGTTGAAGGTCAAGGGATTAGAGTTAAGGGTTGAGGGATTAGGGTTTGATGTTGAGGGTGAGGGTTGAGGTTCGAGGGTCAAGGGTTTAGGGATAGGGTTGAAGGTCGAGGAATTAGGGTTAAAGTAGAGTGTGGAGGGATGACAGATGATAGATTAGGGTTGAGGGTTGAGGGATTAGGGTTTGATGTTGAGGGTTGAGGGTTTAGGGTTAGGGTTGAGAGATGAGGGATCAGAGTTAAGGGTTGAGGGATTAGGGTTTGACGTCGAGGGCTGAGGTTCGAGGGTCAAGGGTTTAGGGATAGGGTTGAGGTTGAAGGGATTAGGGTTTAGGGACAAGGTTTAGGGTTAGGGTTGAGGGATTAGGGTTTAAGGTATAGTGTTGAGGGTTTAGGGATAGGGTTTAGGGTTGAGGGATTAGAGTGAAGGGTTGAGGGATTAGAATTTGGCGTTGAGGGTTTAGGGTTTAGGATCAGGGTTGAAGGTCGAGGGATTAGAGTTAAGGGTTGAGGGATTAGGGTTTGATGTTGAGGGTTGAGGGTTGAGGTTTGAGGGTCAAGGGTTTAGGGATAGGGTTGAGGGTCGAGGAATTAGGGTTAAAGTAGAGTGTGGAGGGATGACGGATGATAGATTAGGGTTGAGGGTTGAGGGATTAGGGTTTGATGTTGAGGGTTGAGGGTTTAGGGTTAGGGTTGAGAGATGAGGGATCAGAGTTAAGGGTTGAGGGATTAGGGTTTGACGTCGAGGGCTAAGGTTCGAGGGTCAAGGGTTTAGGGATAGGGTTGAGGTTGAAGGGATTAGGGTTTAGGGACAAGGTTTAGGGTTAGGGTTGAGGGATTAGGGTTTAAGGTATAGTGTTGAGGGTTTAGGGATAGGGTTTAGGGTTGAGGGATTAGAGTGAAGGGTTGAAGGATTAGAATTTGGCGTTGAGGGTTTAGGGTTTAGGATCAGGGTTGAAGGTCGAGGGATTAGAGTTAAGGGTTGAGGGATTAGGGTTTGATGTTGAGGGTTGAGGGTTGAGGTTCGAGGGTCAAGGGTTTAGGGATAGGGTTGAGGGTCGAGGAATTAGGGTTAAAGTAGAGTGTGGAGGGATGACGGATGATAGATTAGGGTTGAGGGTTGAGGGATTAGGGTTTGATGTTGAGGGTTGAGGGTTTAGGGTTAGGGTTGAGAGATGAGGGATCAAAGTTAAGGGTTGAGGGATTAGGGTTTGACATCGAGGGCTGAGGTTCGAGGGTCAAGGGTTTAGGGACAGGGTTGAGGTTGAAGGGATTAGGGTTTAGGGACAAGGTTTAGGGTTAGGGTTGAGGGATTAGGGTTTAAGGTATAGTGTTGAGGGTTTAGGGATAGGGTTTAGGGTTGAGGGATTAGAGTGAAGGGTTGAGGGATTAGAATTTGGCGTTGAGGGTTTAGGGTTTAGGATCAGGGTTGAAGGTCGAGGGATTAGAGTTAAGGGTTGAGGGATCAGGGTTTGATGTTGAGGGTTGAGGGTTGAGGTTTGAGGGTCGAGGGTCGAGGAATTAGGGTTAAAGTAGAGTGTGGAGGGATGACAGATGACAGATTAGGGTTGAGGGTTGAGGGATTAGGGTTTGATGTTGAGGGTTGAGGGTTTAGGGTTAGGGTTGAGAGATGAGGGATCAGAGTTAAGGGTTGAGGGATTAGGGTTTGACGTCGAGGGCTGAGGTTCGAGGGTCAAGGGTTTAGGGATAGGGTTGAGGTTGAAGGGATTAGGGTTTAGGGACAAGGTTTAGGGTTAGGGTTGAGGGATTAGGGTTTAAGGTATAGTGTTGAGGGTTTAGGGATAGGGTTTAGGGTTGAGGGATTAGAGTGAAGGGTTGAGGGATTAGAATTTGGCCAAGTAACAGCATAATGTTGAGTAGTTTGTGTACGTGTCATTACCATTTGTAACCAAACTGAATGTCTGAAAGGTTTGTAACCGATTGGCAGGGTGGTTATAGGTGATTCACCTTCCACCGTGTGTAACTGTCAATTGAGAGTCTTTATATTGTTGGTCTCTATTCATGTAGAGGGGAGTGAACGAACAGAGAGAGAAATTATATTTTATTCTGAAGCAGAAGGAATAAAGAAATTCTGTGTTTTCTGGTCAAACTACAGTGATACCGATTGGAGTCATTCCACTGGTGGATTTCTTTGAAATCAGTGGAATGACCTCCATGTAGTTAGATTTATTTCTGTTATGTAGTTTTAGTGTTTCTGTGTGTTCTGTTCGGTTACAATGTGCAGAGAAGGAATTAGCACTTTATGTGTATACAATGAATGTTTGTGAGGACAGTTCGTATCTTCCATTTGAATATCATTGTTGTATGTGAGGTTTTTAGAATAAGCATTCTGAACGATGCAAGAAATGACCGGTGGAAACAGTAAGGAGGACTGGAAGAATAAGTCGAGCAATGTATGGAGAAGTCATCGGATTGACTATGTCTATCGGGTAGACAAAGGTGCATTGAACCGATAACATTAATCTTGCCGATCGTGTTTGTGTCGAGGTGACAAATGGTAATGTCTTACCGAAGATGAAGCATTATGTTGAGTTATCGGTAAGAGTTGTATTGTCGGAAGATGGGCGAAGAGTCCCACCGATGGTCTTAGTCACATCGACAAAGGTAAAGCAGAGGATGTGCATCAGCGTAAAGTTTGATATCGGACGACGAGGATTAAGTTACGCCGATAGTCTAAGTCAGACCGACGAAAGAGAAGTGAAGTATATCGGTGTGAGTAATGCCATCGGCATAAGAAAGTTGGTTTGGACCGATGGTAGGATCTCTCACCGATCGGGGTGAGATTCAAGAAGTCTTGCCGATGGTAAGTCTATCGGCGTAACCGATAGCATCGGCAGGAGACTTAAAGAGTTCCCCGATAGTTATGTTCTCTCCGATCAGGAAGACGACGGGAAAGTGCGGCCGATGTAACATATGTCGGCATGAGTTACCTCATTGGCCGATGAGAGAAAGGTGGTTGCTGATAGCCATTGTCTTGCCGATAGGCAAGAATAGGTACATTTCGGTGTGACATTTAAATTGTCTTGCCGATATACACTGTAAAGGTTATTTTGTGGACTTTCAAGGATTTTTTCACCTGTGTTAATGTTCAACTGGTTTCGCTCTGCATCAAGGGATTAGGGTTTGATGTCGAGGGCTGAGGTTCGAGGGTCAAGGGTTTAGGGATAGGGTTGAGGTTGAAGGGATTAGGGTTTAGGGACAAGGTTGAGGTTGAGGGATTAGGATTTGACATTGAGGGTTGAGGGTTTAGGGATAGGGTTGAGGGATTAGGATTTGACATTGAGGGTTGAGGGTCAAGGGATCAGAGTTGAGGGTTTAGGGTTTAGGGATCTATAGCAGGACAAAATGCGAGCGCGTTATAGCGCGAGCGCGTTATAACGCGCTCGCGTTTTGTATTTCTACTGAAACAGTAAAAAAGTGGTTACCCCCGTGATCCAGGCCCACATGCTCTGTTTTCTTACTGATTCTGCGCGTGCTCCGACAAAAAAGAAGTGCTTTCATGCTATTGGGAAGTTCACATGCACATTTGACACATTGTACCACCTTTGCATGATCTTTCCACCACCTTTTCTGCTTTGCCAACTTGAGAAGGAGGAAATAACATAGTTTTCAAACCAAATTTGATATATATCTATACAAGTTTCAATTTTTGTAGTATTGCAATGTTAATTTTGATTCAATTTTAAGAATTTAACATTGAAAAGGAAGCAAGTGGTGAAAAACTCAAATTGTTGAGGAGTTTGATGCAAGAAGATAAAAACACTACATAATTGGGTACTCTCTCCATTCAAATCTTCGTTTTTTAGGTATGTCAAGTCTTTACATGCATGTTCTTTACATTTTCCTTATTTCGGATTGAATTACTTTATCATGCTTTATCATACATGTTTAAAATAGACACATTTCCAATCAAGAAAGCAACCTACAATCTCACATGATGCCATGTATATTTTCTACACTTGGGCTCTTTAATAATTATGTGTAATAAACAAACCTTAGTTCATACCATGATGTCAAACTATACAAGAATAAATCCTTACAACATAAAAAAAATACAATCCCACTATTATCATGTATTCATTTCTTAGGAACTAATATTGGTCTCTTTATCATGCTACAGACAAATTCTCCGTCATGCCGAGGAAACGATCAAGAATTAAACCAACACAGGAAGAGATAGAAGCTAAGAATGCAAAGAAAGCAATGGCTATGAGGGAACTTCGTGAGAAGAGGAAATTGGACACGATAAATAAAGACATACCAATTGAAGAGGAACCACAACCATCACAAAGAGATATGGTATTGGCGGCACAAAGAGAATGAATGCAAAAACTTCGTGGTACGAGAGATTTGAATACCATAGTTGGAGACACATCCTTTATCGCAAGACAACATGTAGGGACACCATCTACCACATCTCAAGTTGAGAGTACATCATCACTCACATGTGATGAAGGAGGTACGCCATCGTTCCCACCTCAACCTCAAGGTATGTCATCTATTCCATCTTCGATCGAAGGTATGCCATCTAACCCATCTCATTTAAATATTGATGAAATTCCTAATGTTGAGATGAATTTACCTAACTTGACACCACCTAGAATTTTGCATAGAAAGCCAAAGTATTTGATTGATATTGATGAGAATATTTTGCAGCCAATGGAAGGTAAGATTCCAAAACACACTTGTAGAAGATATGCTAATAAGATTTGGAGATTGTTCTTTGAAAAGTTAAATGAGACTGCAAGATGTCAACTATTCGTTGAAATGATGCAAAGTATAAAGTATAGGTCTATCATGAAGATTCTTGGGTTGAGAACATCAGAGGCTTCAAGTGAAAAATCTATTGTCAAGAATCTAATGAGTGCGTATGAGAGTGTGGGTAACACCTCACGCACAAAAGATAGTAATGCAACACGGCGTGTGATTACATCGACTATAGTAAGTAGTCAAACGAGGAAAGCTCGTCTTATTAGAAAGACAAGTCAAAAATTGAGAATTAATAGGAAAACTTTATCAAGAGCCGTTGGAAGACGCCAAAGAATTGAGGACACTAATGCCAATGAATTATGGGCGTTCTCGGGGAGACTACCACGAAAAGATAAACCAATTGTTGAAGCATTGAGGTCACTAATTGAAGACTTTTGGAAGAATTACACAAGGGTATCTCCGAATCAAAGGGATGTGGTAAGAAGGAGAATTGGTAGTCAGAACCGCGAGCCACATCCAAAGCATTTTTTGGATGAGACTCAAACACAGTTTTATGGTAAATTTCTAGAGAAGTATCCTCAAATTAAAATTTGTCAAAGATATTTTGAAATGCTAAAACCTTTCTATGTTAAGATAAATCACACACGCACTACTTGTTGTTGTAGATTACATATTGAATTTTCTAACCATTTTGATGCTTATAGGTCTATATGTTTAGATATGCATACTAACAATGATTTGCAGGGTTGTGCCATATGTGCCCCACCAACATCTTCAAGAGACTTCATATCAAGAATTTTATGTGAAAGAGAGGAAGGTCAAATATTCTACAAGAAATTATGCTTGGATGGCACATGTCATCGTTGCGGTGGCTTGCAACATTTGCCAATATGTGAACATATGGAAATAACGCATGCGGTTGGAAATGAACTAGTAGAGTTTGGCAAGTATAAAACAGTGGCATACAATACAAAAGATGGTAAAGAAGCAAAGAGGTGTGAATTAGTTATTGAAAAGATTCCAGTGTATCAGTTTATGCCTATATTTCGTGACAGCATAGTGTATGAGTATGCAAGACATGCCCATAGAGCTCGATGGTTGGACTTGCAATTCAAGTTATGCAAGGACACATTTCCAGTTGGTAGCATTGTTTCAGTCGTCGACTTTGCAGAGAACTACAGTCTACAGCCACAGCGTGAGGTGCAATCACAATATTACAACTCCACACAGGTTTCTATATTTGTGCACATCGCGTTCATTCATGCGAATGATAGTACAGAGGATGACAGAAAGATCATAAGGGAGTATCATTTCTATATTAGTGATGATCGTACGCATTCTACAGAGTTCGTGCAAGGTTGCTTTCAGGTGTTCTATAATGATTTGGCTAGAAGGGGCATATCGTTCAGTCAGCATATCATATGGTCGGATAATTGTGCATCACAATTCAAGAACTCGCAGAATTTCTATTGGCTGAGTAGGAGGCATAATTTTACAGGTATTCAACATATGTGGAACTTTTGTGAGGCCGGGCATGGAAAGGGGGAGCATGATGGTGCAGGAGCATGTATCAAAAGAGCCATAGCACGAGAAGAGTTAAAGTATAAAGACAATGCAAAGTTGACAGATACAAAATCGATTGTCGAGTGGTGTAATGCTTCCATGGGTCCAGGTAATGAAGGTAAGTCTTTAGTTCGTAGATTTTTTTGGTTGATAGATGATACTAACATTGCACCATATGAGGATTGTTGTACACTGACAGGATCAAATGAGATGCACTCTTTCAGAAGCTCAATTGCAGGTTCATGGAGTATCCATACACGAAAGATGTCATGCTTTTGTTCTTCCTGTACAATTCAAGTCTGGGATGAGTGCGAGTCAAAGGAGTGGGTTGACGAATGGCAGTTAAGTTATCTTAGCCCACTTGACACGTATCGACCCCCGACGGCACTGGAACTAACACAGATGGAATCGTCAGTTGACTTTGACCACATATCAGATTTAGTTCAACCAGGTAATATAGGGCACATATATGCATCTAATTTCATCTAGTTCAACCAGGTAATGTCATCTTACTTTGTAGTGTTTTTGTAATGTTGACTAATTTCATCTAATTTGCTACACATATCAATGTAGGACACGTATATGCAGTTATTGCAGATGAAGATAATGAAGAGGGAACAGATTATTACTTATGTCATTGTGTTGAGGCCAAAAATAAATTGGAGGCCCCTGTTACAGATGGAGAAAACATCGAATACCCTACAGGATCAGTGGTTATTACTGGAACATGGCTTAGAAGGTACCCACATAAGAGTGTTAATATTTGGCTATTTCAGGACTTTGACATGCATCGAAAGATTCTTCATTACTCGAACCTTGTCGTGGCATCCAATGTTCATTTGATAACGTATCGGGGTAGACCTTTGAACATATTAATTTGTAAGGTTTGTCTTTTTTTATTTCCTCCTGCATTTTTACACATATGTACACATTTTTACATCATCATGTTATGCATTTATGGTGTCCTGCTCCTGATGCGACCAAACTCATAACTCACCCTACTAGACACCATTTGATGATCTCTCCAACACTCTGGATCCAGGGCGCCCAATCATGATGATGACCTATATACCATTCTCCCAAGGCACTCATAATGAATGAATGATAAGGAGCGCCTTGACCTCTATAATCAAGGTGATTTTAAGTCACTTTGAGTCATTTGGGGTCAGTTTGAGTCTTTGAGTCATGTTGCAAAAAAGTGTCAATGTTGTCAAGTTGCACAAAGCAACCTTTGCATTTTTGGTGTCTTGCTCGTGATGTGACCAAACTGACTGTTCCAACGCATTCGGATGGGTACATTTACGCTAGGCATGGTCCTGTTTTTCACCCAAACATGTCGAAACAGTCTGAGCTACATTGTACCAACGATATCCCTGAAGAGTCCAAAGTGCAAAAAGGCTGCAATCTTTGACGAGATGTTACTCAAAAACTGTGTCACTTAGAAACATTCCGTCTGAGGCAACGCTATCACGTAGAGTGCCTCTACAATAACCTCTCTCGGTTTTTTATAGCTCTGAGGCATTTACCCGTGGTGAAAGGTTTTCTGCTGCCCCAAAAATCGTCAGAAGGAGGCAGTGTAAAGTTGCAAAGGGGTGTAACTTTTGTCCTGCTCCTGATGCGACCAAACTGACTATTCCAACGCGTCCGAATGGGTACATTTATGCTAGGCATGGTCCTATTTCTCACCCAAACATGTCGAAACAGTCGGAGCTACATTGTACCGACGATATCCCTGAAGAGTCCAAAGTGCAAAAAGGCAGCAATCTTTGACGAGATGTTACTCGAAAATCGTGTCACTTAGAAACATTCCGTCTGAGGCAACGGGATCATGTAGAGTGCCTCTACAATAACCTCTCTCGGTTTTTTATAGCTCTGAGGTATTTGCCCGTGGTGAAAGGTTTTCTGTTGCCCCAAAAATCGTCAGAAGGAGGCAGTGTAAAGTTGCAAAGGGGTGTAACTTTCGTCCTGCTCCTGATGTAACCAAACTGACTGTTCCAATGCATCCGAATGAGTACATTTATGCTAGGCATGGTCCTATTTCTCACCCAAACATGTCGAAACAGTCGGAGCTACATTGTACCGACGATATCCCTGAAGAGTCCAAAGTGCAAAAAGGTAGCAATCTTTGACGAGATGTTACTCGAAAATCGTGTCACTTAGAAACATTCCGTCTGAGGCAACGGGATCACATAGAGTACCTCTACAATAACCTCTCTCGGTTTTTTATAGCTCTGAGGCATTTGCCCGTGGTGAAAGGTTTTCTGTTGCCCCAAAAATCGTCAGAAGGAGGCAGTGTAAAGTTGCAAAGGGGTGTAACTTTCGTCTTGCTCTTGATGCGACCAAACTGACTGTTCCAACGCGTCCGAATGGGTACATTTATGCTAGGCATGGTCCTATTTTTCACTCAAACATGTCAAAACAGTCGGAGCTACATTGTACCGATGATATCCCTGAAGAGTCCAAAGTGCAAAAAGGCAGCAATCTTTGACGAGATGTTACTCGAAAATCGTGTCACTTAGAAACATTCTGTCTGAGGCAACGGGATCACGTAGAGTGCCTCTACAATAACCTCTCTCGGTTTTTTATAGCTCTTAGGCATTTGCCCGTGGTGAAAGGTTTTCTGTTGCCCCAAAAATCGTTAGAAGGAGGCAGTGTAAAGTTGCAAAGGGGTGTAACTTTCGTCCTGCTCCTGATGCGACCAAACTGACTGTTCCAACGCGTCCGAATGGGTACATTTATACTAGGCATGGTCCTATTTCTCACCCAAACATGTCGAAACAGTCGGAGCTACATTGTACCGACGATATCCCTGAAGAGTCCAAAGTGCAAAAAGGCAGCAATCTTTGACGAGATGTTACTCGAAAATCGTGTCACTTAGAAACATTCCGTCTGAGGCAACGGGATCACGTAGAGTGCCTCTACAATAACCTCTCTCGGTTTTTTATAGCTCTGAGGTATTTGCCTGTGGTGAAAGGTTTTCTGTTGCCCCAAAAATCGTCAGAAGGAGGCAGTGTAAAGTTGCAAAGGGGTGTAACTTTCGTCCTGCTCCTGATGCGACCAAACTGACTGTTCCAACGCGTCCGAATGGGTACATTTATGCTAGGCATGGTCCTATTTCTCACCCAAACATGTTGAAACAGTCGGAGCTACATTGTACCGACGATATCCCTGAAGAGTCCAAAGTGCAAAAAGGTAGCAATCTTTGACGAGATGTTACTCAAAAACTGTGTCACTTAGAAACATTCCGTCTAAGGCAACGGGATCACGTAGAGTGCCTCTACAATAACCTCTCTCGGTTTTTTATAGCTCTTAGGCATTTGCCCGTGGTGAAAAGTTTTCTGTTGCCCCAAAAATCGTCAGAAGGAGGCAGTGTAAAGTTGCAAAGGGGTGTAACTTTCGTCCTGCTCCTGATGCGACCAAACTGACTGTTCCAACGCGTCTGAATGGGTACATTTATATTAGGCATGGTCCTATTTCTCACCCAAACATGTCGAAACAGTCAGAGCTACATTGTACCGATGATATCCCTGAAGAGTCCAAAGTGCAAAAAGGTAGCAATCTTTGACGAGATGTTACTCAAAAATCATGTCACTTAGAAACATTCCGTCTGAGGCAACGGGATCACGTAGAGTGCCTCTACAATAACCTCTCTCAGTTTTTTATAGCTCTGAGGCATTTGCCCATGGTGAAAGGTTTTCTGTTGCCCCAAAAATCGTCAGAAGGAGGCAGTGTAAAGTTGCAAAGGGGTGTAACTTTCGTCCTGCTCCTGATGCGACCAAACTGACTGTTCCAATGCGTCTGAATGGGTACATTTATGCTAGGCATGGTCCTATTTCTCACCCAAACATGTCGAAACAGTCGGAGCTAAATTGTACTGACGATATCCCTGAAGAGTCCAAAGTGTAAAAAGGCAGCAATCTTTGACGAGATGTTACTCGAAAACTGTGTCACTTAGAAACATTCTGTCTAAGGCAACGGGATCACGTAGAGTGCCTCTACAATAACCTCTCTCAATTTTTTATAGCTCTGAGGCATTTGCCCGTGGTGAAAGGTTTTCTGCTGCCCCAAAAATCGTCAGAAGGAGGCAGTGTATTAAGTCAGGATGAAAGCCTATTCACTCTAGGCGCTTGTTTTTGACCAAATCACACATGCGCCTTGAACAACTCTGTCTTCAAGGTGCTTTTCTCTAATCTCTGTAACTCTCTAAATCCACTAAGGCGCAAATTTTACCTCTTGGGCTCAAGATATAGGTTCTTCATCCAAGGCGCCAGAATGGTCCAAAGGCGCATTTCACCTCTAACCTCACCTCTGACCTTACTTGGAGGCGCTAAACCTCATCTCATTGCTCTCCTCCATTACAAGCGCTCACTTACCTCAATCTTGGGCGCATACCAACATCCCAACATCCAAATCACTTAGGCGCTCAAAACCTTCAAGACTCAAGGTGCATTTTATGATCAAACAAGGTATCTCCTGAACAAGGCGCTCATAGTCTCATCAGGGCGTTAATCATCATCATGAGCACTCATATTGTTCTAGGCGCACAGTTATCTCTGGAATGCTCAAGGCGCACATACCCTTCTCTAGGCTAGTTTACACTTATTCAAGGCGCTCATTCCAAACTTACATGAACTCCTCATTACAAGACGCACAAACTAGATGATCCTAGGGCATAAGGGCGCTCATAGGAGTTGTTATGTGTCATTTTGGCCAAGGTTTTCCGGAGCAGTGAAGACATTAGGAAGGGGATGATCGTTTGGATAGTTTTGAATGCTTTATTTCTCCTTGTTTAAACTAGGCGCTCACTGAGGATTGGAGTAGCCTTTGCACCCTCACATCACGTTAATCGGCGTTTCAGAGGCAATCATAGTATAGGAAGATTTGCGCCTTGAAGAAGAGAGTTATCTGGTGAGTGCTTAGGAGTTCTGACGCCTAGGGGAAAGGTCTAGGTAGAGCGCCTTCAGACTTTGACAGTGAAGTGCCTTAAGGAGTTGGATGATGTTTTTGCCTAGAGTGGAGATGATGTTTTTAGCGCCTTAAGGATGATGATGGAGCGCCTTGGAGTCAGGTTAGTCTGGAGCACCTTAAGAAGGTAAAGCACTTCAAATGTAAACACAAGTGTTTTGAGTGCCCTAATGAGAAGTTGTCTTGGCACCATAAGTTGTTCAAACGAAGATATGCACCTTGGATAGTTGCAAAGACCTAATTTAGCGCCCAAGGTTGGAAGACTCTTTGTGAGCACCCAGTGTTTGAAAGCTCTTTGTGTTTGGTGCATTAAAATGAATTTGGCACCTAAGTAGTATTGAAACACTCAACTGAGCGCCTAAAGCCCATGAGAGAAGTGATATGCGCCTTGATAGGAATATCATGGAAGATGAGTTTACTGAATGGCGCCTTGAATGACTTGGTTGATTAAGTGTTTTAGCGCCTAGATATGGGATGAATCATTGAGCGCCTTTGGTTGAGATGATGTCAGCACCTTTGAGATTATAACACCTTGGAGTCAAGTTCGAAGGAGCACCTTGAGAAGGTAAAACACTTCAAATGTTTTCAAGGAATTGGAGAAGTCACTTAGTGCCTAGAAGGAATTCCAGAGCAAGAGGGTTGGAGCGCCTTGAGCTTCAAGTCAGATATGCGCCTAGACCTCTACCCTTTAGCAAGTTGAAGCCCTCTGAGCCTTGACAACGTGAGAATGCCTTATAGTGAATATGCGCCTTGGGCAAGGTTGAATACAAAGTTGAGGAGTATATCATAATGAGTAAGTGCACTGTAGGGTTAGATGATAAAGACTAGTGCCTTGAGTGTCTTGGTCAAAATTTTGACGTGAGAAGTCTTGCAAGATCAAACCCTGGAGTGCGCCTTAGAGAGAACCTATTGATCCTTTGCTTTGACAAGATTTGGGCGCCAGAATGATCCTTAATAAATGGAATGTATCTACACCAATTTTGCGCCTTTAGGGAAGTGATGGTGGCCAGAATGATCCTTAATCTCAGGTTTGTGCGCCTAGGTCTAGAAGCAAGATTTGAGCGCCTTAGGATAGGGTTTTTTGCACCTTGTCTTGGAGAGTGAATTTGCGCCTTGGATGATGTTGAAGCGCCTTGGGATGAAATGCGCCCAAACTTACAGAGGGCCTTCAGTGAGGGAGTTGAAGAGAGTGCTTAGAGGAAGGATAGCCTTAAGATCAAACTAAGTACTTAGAAACCTAAGATTAGCGCCTTATTTGAAGTTATACACCTATTCTGGCGCCAGAGAGTGAGTTTGAGTGTGAAGAAGTGAATGTCTGCACCTTGAAGGGGATACAAAGGGAAGATGATGCACCTTGATGGGTTGATGATGGAAATTTGCGTTTTGGAGCTAAATGTGCGTCTTGAATCTAAATGATATTTGAGTGCTTAGAGGTAAATAGGGGCGCCTTTGAGAATTCTTTGTGCTTTAAGGAATGGATTGTGGCGCTTTGGACTAAGGTAAGTCCTGAGCACTTCCAATGATTTTAAGGAGCGCCTTGAAGGAGATAGTGCATAGAGGTACAATGAATCTTCCGGAGAACATGGATAGACAACTAAGTCTCCAACTTGAGTCTTCTAAGTGAATTGGATAATGAAGAGAGTCTAGTCATTTTGGGCGCTAGTATCAGGATGAATCATCCAAAATGGGTGCCTAGAACTAGAAGGCGCCAATGCATGAGTTCAAGGATCCTCCATTGGAGCGCCTAGCCCAGATGGCTATAGATTGAAAGTTTTAAAGCTAAGTGATGTCTCTTAGGTGAATTCCTAGCCCAGGTGCATGTGTTGGGAAAAACTCTTTGGCTCTGGCGCCTAGAATTGGGAGCTTTGTAAGATGCACCAATTGATGAAACATTTCCATTTTGTGCCTAGAATAGAACTCTCTCACATAGTTGAAATTGACTTGATAGAAGGAGATAAGTCTTAAGGACTAGTTTGGCGCCTCACTTGCCTATCTCACCTTTGAAATGCGCTTTGGTTGATGATCATCATTGATGGAGCCTAGTGAAATGTAAAGCTATTTGCATCTCCAGAGGATCAAAATTGGATTAGGAGATCATCCTTGCAGTTGAGATTGACAGAGAAGTGTTAAAGGAATCACTTCAAATGGGCGCCTAAGCTAGTTGAGGCGCATATCAATTCCACTGTAACTCCAGACTGACGCTTAGGATCCAGTCATCTCCTAAGGCGCAGTTCCATTCACCCATGACCTCGCTTGGCGTCTAAAACTTGGAAACTCCTTTGGAAAGCTCCTGTTGCGCCTAGAAGATGAGTTTGGGATATCAACTTGCAAAAGGCTTAGAAACTCTTCAAAGATGTTAGGCACAATCCCATGGCACTGGAGCTCAGTTTTGGCGCCTTCAAGGAATAGCACATGAAGGAACTTGGGAGGTCAGGTGCTTGTAAAAGGGAACACCTTGGAACATCTTCCAGGGGTTGAAGTAGTAAGAAAACATCAAGTGAGTCTAGGCGCACTCCCTTGTGTGAACAGTTTAGCTCTGGCGCCTAGCCACAGAGTGAGCCAGAAGAAGTAGTTTGGACATTAGAAGATAGGCACTCATTCTACAATGAAGCATTCCACCTTCCTAATCAACAAAGACTTGCAAGAATTGACAAAGGAAGCTAAGGCGCACCTTCTACTTGTTTCCACCTCCAGAATGCGCCTAACCTTGAAAGGGGGTTCAAAGATGTTTGTTAGACCTTTTCACTCAAGGCGCTCACCTTAGGCGCACTTTCTAAGTCCTTGTCACCTCAAGGAAACACCTAGTTTGGAAGGCGCTTGCCCTGTTCTCCACTCCTTTCAATTGGCGCCTAGAACACAGAATGCATGAAAGGAGCGCCTAGACTCCAGAGGGCTTATTTGGGCGCCTAGCATTTAAAACACTTTCATAATGATGATGTTTTGGCGCCTACTCTTGGAAACAATCCAGAGCATCCATAAACTCTAATTGGCACCTAATGTTGACAAGGCGCAACTTCAGGAGGAGGTCACCTCAACTTGGCGCCCAAGTCAGAAAAACCTGTAAATCCTTCAAATATGCGCCTACCTTGTGAGGTGATGAGTTGAACATTCCAAATCTTCAAATGTTGCTCAAGTAAGGAAGACATTGTAACATCAAGGCTTCAAGGCCTGTCCTTGTATTTCCATTGAATGAGTTGTACTTCATGCTATTGAAAGCATTTTCCATGTAATAAGACATTGCAAGTTGATTGAATCAAGTAACAAGACAAGTACCCAACTCTAATGTTGTTTCATTCAAATAGTTATCTTGATGTATATCTTTATGTTATTGAAGTAGTTGATGAATTGTTAGCAAGTAAAAGTGTTTAAGTAAGGAAAATTTTTCGTAGAACTAGTTGGGTATCTTACACTTACACCATGCCTATCCATCAAACATCACAATGCAATCAAAATCCTAACAACATGCCCATGATCCAAGATCAAGTGCAATCATGCAAAGATATTATCAATCACAAGCCTATTAAGAATGAACTAGAGTCTTCTAGTACCATACTTTTCCATCAAACACCATCATGTAATCCATGGCCTATCAAGCCTATCAAAGAAAATGCAAACATCCTATGTAATACAATCAGACTTTAAATATTTGAAGTAGCCATCTACAAATATCCATTCAAAAGTGGATTTATAATGCAAGTATGGACGCCATCAATAAAAAAGATTTGTATTAACCAAATATCCATATACGCATACATCAATATCTATCGATATAAGTATAACATATATACAAAATAGCCATATAGGCTTACAAGAATGCCATATAGGCATACAATGTCAACTATGTACAATACAAAATATATGTCCACAAATGCCATATAGGCATACAACAGAGGAACACAATAAAAAGTCATTCCCCTCTAGCTGGTGAAGAGAATAAATCACGAGCAGCCTTTGATCTTCTAGGGGATGGAGACATGCATGTGGGTGGTCTACTACGAACCCGAGGGCTACTCCTCCTATTTAGTTCTTCCTGCACCTTTACCTGTTACAAAAAAAAGTATAGATATTAATATATAGAAATTACATGTTATAAAAAAATGAAACATTTAACAAAATAATCACTTACCGCTAACATATAATCTGTCTGCTCGCTTGCCTCAGTAGCAGGAAAAGGCCCTGGTGATGTCATGTCCTATAAAAACCATCCAAATAGAAATTAAACTTCAAATCAATAATCTTTTGATTTTTCAAAAATAGACAACTATAACAATGAATGTAAATTGAAATTTACTAATCTGCCTCATACCCCTGTCAATGCCATAGAGCTATGAATCGCAGAGGCCACACCCTGCTCCATTGCCCTATGAACATGGGGAGGTGTATCCGCAGCCTGCATCATCTGGAAATAAAACAACATTATTCAATTACGAAAACTATAATAGTGATGCAAATCATGGCTCCTAACATACACACACGCTCATCTAAACATGGAAGTACACACAATAAAACACACAAATCACATACAAAAATTTAGTAAGTACAATTCATTCATTAAACTATTTATTTTATTACCTCCGTAAAGCTTTGAAGTCCACCACCGCTGGCAGGTGTTGCCATGAAATCTACAGTGTTAACCTATTCAACATCCAATATCAGAAATTAGAATACCATTCATATAACGATGCTATTCACATGTAATATTTATAATTGTTTACTAGTTACATACCTCGACAGTAGATGATCTAGTGAAAAATGTAGGTGGAGAACCACTGAAAACTGCATCGACGCTATGACTCTGAAATTTCATTAAAATCATCAATTTAAATTAGTTAATCTTGTATTTCAAAAATAAAATTTAATAAATTAAATTCAATAAACTTGCTAATATTTACCTGAGTATCAAGGCCGAAAGTCTCACTCAGGAGGGTATCTGTCATCGCCATCTGCTCAGCTGTAGATGTAGCCTGTGCACCTGCGTCCTGACTGTCCATGGGGTCATAACCACAGGCTGACCCGCAAGCCTGGCAAGTATGCGGTGGGACCCTACTCCTCGCACTATCTCCCAACCCACTCTGTGTTGCAGGATCGGCATGCTCTATGATGCTCTGGGTCAAGGCACTAATCGACCTCAGTGTATCGACCTCAACACTCTCCTTCACAATGGAAGGGATAGAAACATGCTCGTGGGCTGGTCTGCTGATTACTCGTCTCACTACCCGCTGTGGGTCAAGACGTGCCCCTGGTCTATCCTGTGCTGAGCCCCCACCTCTACCTTGGAAGTCCCGCATATCAAAATAGTTTGGCACTTTATTGAGAACAAACTCGGAGTAGAGTTTCCTCAAAAAGTATTGCGGGACCTCATTGTTATTGCATGGAGGATGGTCAAAAACCATCTACCACCTCTGCCCGAAATTGTCCCTTATCGCTTGGTTGTTGCACCAATGGATAGGGAACCTCTTGCATGTAATGGGTGGAGGTTGATTTGTTTGTGGGTTTGTGAAAATTGAACACAAGTCTACTTTTGTAATTTGTAATTTTTTGACATCTTGGTATGATAATTTATCTGCATAGTAATCTCTAAACTCTCTCTTTTTATCGGTCCAACTAGTTATTTGCTTGCTAATTGAATTTACATTTGATAACATAGACTCAAGAGATTCGGCAAGCGTGGACCTATGCAAGGTTGAAGTGGAAGGATCTTTCAACCTTGCAATTATATCTTCAATTTGTTTTTTGTTGTTTGTTGTTTTCAATTTCCCCCATTATATTATCTTGTGTTCCAGGGGCATGTCGAGGAATGAATGGAGGAGGTTGTTGTTCTGCATGTATTTCTTCCTCAAGATTTTGTGGATTTTGAGGAGGAGGAGGAGGTGCATTAACATTTCTTACAATTAATAAAATATACATCAAAAATCAATAAAAACCTACCTATTTAGGAAGAAATTCAAACAAAAAAATAAAGATAACTCACCCCTTTGGCGTGCTCGACATCGCAGCGGCATTTCGGCGATGAATCGACAAATCTTTTGTGTTGAACGGTGTTTTGTAGAAAGCGAGCGCGTTTTTGCAAGGGTTTTATGCGGAGGAAAAGCTCATAGAAATGAAATGAAATGAAATGAAATGGCAGCGGGGGTTTTTTTTTATAAGAAACAGTTTAAAACGCTAGCGCGTTATAACGTGCTCGTGTTTTGCCTTAAATTTTTTTGAAAATTTTTTGGCCACTTTTTGGCCCCCCATCTTTTTGCACTTACCCAAACAGTAAGCTTCTTTATCAAGTAAAACCTTACTAGGCTACTCCTTCCCCTAAATTACAAACATGCTTCATCATTTACAGAGTTGGGCATTCATCATTCGATACCTCAGAAAATGCTTGAGACACTTATAGTCAAAATTTGGCTCAATGACTAACCTGTTAGTTTTAGTATACACAACTGAGAGAGGGGGTGAATCAGTTGTATCAAAACTTTTCTTTTATTAACCACTCAAATCCTTCTTATAATTTAGCAGCATAATAATAAATCAATCATGAAAACACAATGCAAAAATTCAAGAGCAGAAACACATTAACACATATGGCACCAAGAATTTAACATGGAAAACCCCGTTAAGGGAAAAACCACGGGGTGACTAACCCAAGATTGTAATATGTTAAAAGAATAAGAGGAACAAAATGGCACATGCCAATTAGGGCTCACTGCCCAAGCACACTGTTCACAAGAGGCCCACTACCTACAGGAGACACAATGTCTATAGAATAATAAATCTTAAATTCTTGAACTGAAGAATAGCATCTTCACCATGCTTGAGTCAGTTCCATTTAAGCCCAATACTTCTGCTCTGCCTTTCGCACTTCTCCTCTCTACCACACTCTTCTCTTCTCCAAGATGATTTAGAAGAGACTTCACAACTCTTATTTATACAAGACATCAACTTTGGGACAATCATCAAAGTCGGTGAACTTTACAGAGCAAATACACAAATACAACTTGATTTGTTTCAAAAGACTTCATGCGAATCACCACACTGTCGGCCACATATATCTAGGACCCAAATCTCCCTTGAGGAACATGCCACGCCTCGCAAAACATCTTCTAGATTATCCGTAATAGGTGCAAACCATCCGGTCGGCTAGGACTGGGAAGAACACCATTACCCAGAGGTAAATCTTCAATTACAAGCTCAATCTTCAATGCAGACCGCCAACATAGAGTGGACATAATCCAAAGACCCCCACAAGCTTGCCTGAATCACCAAGAACATTCGCACTACTTCTGCTTACTGAAATCATTCTCTTCTTCATCCAGAACCTCAAGAACACAGTCTGCTACCACATCATATTAATATAGATGCTTGCGGACCTCCAGACCACAAACCAATTGAGTTGTCAATTCTCATTGACTTCCTAAACACTCCACCAAATCTGTAGAACAAGATATTACATTTCTGGATCTTACCGAACCTATTTGTGTCACTCTGTCACATCTGAACATCTACCACAACCAGTTTTACTAATATGGTCATAACTTCTTCAAATCTTCATGCGGACCTCTCAAATCTTTACTGGATCACCTTTAGACACTTATCTACAAACCCTTTGATTCGCATCCTCTGATCTTCATCTTAGCTAGGATCTTCACTTCATAGACTTTCACTGTCTTCATTGTTCTTCTCTATTTTTGATAGGACTAATTTTCTCAATATCCTCAGCACACAACTCATCCAATCCTTGACATCAATGCAATAGGAGTATGTTGACATCAATGACAACATTGGTTAGGCCCATACTTGCAACAATCTCCCCCTTTGTCATTGATGGCAACATATGATGTGAAAAACTATTTTAACCATCATAAAAAGAACTTTCTCCTTACTGACTGACATAACTCCCCCTATCAGCAACAACCATTCACATGTCTTCTCTTCTTCTACTGCTCCCCCTTGGATCAACAACCACTTTTTTTTTTACATGTCTTCTCTCCCCCTTTGACATCAATGGCAAAGGGCACATACATGCAACAACTTCTCATGTTTCAAAATCATACTAACTGCTCCCCCTAAGTAGCAGCCACCTAGCATCAATCTGGACCATAAGATATGACTGTGAGATCTACCAGACTGATGCACATCAGTTCACCTTAATTCAGAATTGGAGGGGTAATAACCCCTAACTTCTCCTTGAGATACTCAAAAGAGTCCTTAGGTAAAGGTTTAGTAAAAATGTCTGCAATCTGATCCTTAGAGGGCACAAACTCTAATCTGGCTTCATTCTTGTTCACCTGCTCTCTCAAAAAATGAAACTTGATGGATATATGTTTTGTCTTTGAATGTAACACCGGATTCTTTGAAATGTTTATTGCACTTGAGTTATCATAGAAGATTGTGATAGGTTCCTCATACTCTACTCTGATGTCTTTTAGCATTTTCTTCATCCACAATACTTGAGTGCAACTGCCCGCTACTGCAATATATTCTGCTTCTACAGTGGATAAAGATATTGTCTCTTGTTTCTTGCTTAACCAAGAAACTAATCTTTTCCCTAAAAAGAATGCTCCACCACTGGTACTCTTCCGGTCATCCACATCTCCTACCCGATCCACATCTGTATATGCATAAAGAGAGAAATCATGATCTCTAGGATACCATAAACCATACTCAACTGTTCCTTTTAGATATCTGAGAATCCTCTTGATTGCCATGACATGAGATTCTCTAGGATCAGCTTGGAATCTAGCAACAAGACCAACAACATTCATAATGTCAGGTCTGGTTTGAGTAAGATACAATAGTCCTCCAATCATTGACCTGTACTTTTTCTGATCAGCATTAGGAGAGTCATCATCTTTGCTCAGTTTACATCCGATTGCCATGAGAGTATTCATTGGTTTTGAATCTTCCATTCCAAATTTCTTCAACAATTCTTTCACATATTTGGTCTGAGATATGAAGATTCCTTTCTTTGTTTGAGTGATTTGCAGACCCAAGAATAAATTCATTTCCCCAAACATAGACATCTCAAATTCACTTTTCATTTGATTTGCAAAAGTCTTGCACATACTATCTCTTCCTCCAAAAATAATATCATCAACAAATACTTCAACAATCAAGATATTTTCATGTTCAATCTTTAATTATAAGTTACTGTCAGCAGTACCTTTGTTGAAACCAATCTTCAAAAGATGCTTATCTAGTTTTTCATACCAGGCTCTTGGGGCTTGTTTGAGTCCATACAGTGCTTTCTTCAACTTGCAGACCATATCACCATGATCAGACAATTGAAATCCATCCGTTTGTTCAATGTATACTTCTTCCAAGTCACTATTCAAGAAGGCTGACTTGACAGATGCATTTGATATACTTTGAAATCCTTAAAGGCAACAAAGGCAAGAAATAATCTAACTGCTTCAATTCTTGCCACCAGAGCAAAAGTTTCTTCAAAATCAACTCCTTCTACTTGGGAATAACCTTTATAGACCAATCTAGCTTTGTTTCTGACTACTTCACCATCTTCATTCAGTTTATTTTGGAAGACCCATTTGATTCCAATCACATTTTTATTTCTAGGTCTGGGAACAAGATCCCAAGTGTGATTTTTCTCAATATGCATCAGTTCTTCTTTCATTGCTTTAGTCCATCTTTCATCGTTGCATGCTTCATTCACTATCTTTGGTTCAATCTTTGAAATCAGACAATACTTTTCTAAATCTTGAGCAATATTTCTTCTTGTTTGAACACCTTTGCATTTATCACCTATGATCTAATTTTCAGAGTGATTCAGTCTTACATACCTGGGAATTTTGGGAGTTTCTTACATTTCTATTTCTTGAATAGGTTCATTCAAACTTATCTCTTCTTCCTAATTCTCTGGATCAGTCTGGATCTGAATTTCGGAAGGGGCTTGGATCAGAACATCATTCTGATCATCTTCATCATATTCATAAAACCTTGAGGGTTTTTCAACACCTTCATCAACCTTCACATTTGTACATTCTATAATCTTTCTCAATCTCTTGTTATAACACCGGTATGCTTTGCTTTGAGTAGAATAACCCAAGAATATTCCTTCATCACTTCTAGCATCAAATTTGCCAAGGTCTTCATCTCTTTTAATGTAACATTTGCTACCAAAGACTCTGAAATACTTCACAGTGGGAGTGATGCCAAACCAGAGTTCATAAGGGGTCTTACCAGTATTGTTTCTGATTTGTACTTGATTAAGGGTATAGACAGTCGTGCTTATAGCTTCTCTCCAGTAGATATGAGGAACATTTGCTTCCATCAACATGGTTCTAGATGCTTCTTGGATGGTCCAGTTCTTTCTTTCTACTACTCCATTCTGTTGTGGAGTCCTTGGAGCAGACAACTGTCTTTTTATCCCATGTTTCTCACAGAATTCTATGAATTCTTCGAATGTGAATTCTCCACCTCTATCAGACTTGAGACATTTTATGTTCAATCCGGTTTCATTCTCTACCATAGATTTGAATATTTTGAATTTCTCAAGAGCCTCAGATTTTTCTTTTAGAAAAGTTACCCACATCATCCAGGAGTGGTCATCAATTAATAGCATGAAGTATATATCACCTTGCAAACTTCTGATTCTTTCTAGTCCACATTTATCAGTATGTACTAAGTCCAACAATTTGATAGAAGGTTGTTCCTTACTTTTGAATGTGACTCTTCTCTGTTTACCCAACTGACATTCTTTGCACAAACTATTAGAGGGTTTCACAAGTCTTGGAAGATCTCTTACAGCCTAAGTGTTGCTAATCTTGATGATATTATCAAAGTTCATATGACACATTCTCCTATGCCACAACCAACTCTGATCAATTTGAACAAATAAACAACTTTTGCCAATGCCAACCAAGCGGAAGATGTTACCTTTTTTTTGTGTACCAGATGTAATCTCTGTACCAAAACTTTCAAAGATCTTACATTTTCCATTTTTGAATCGGAGATCATAGCCTTTGTCCACTAACTGTCCAACACTGAGAAGATTGTGCTTTAGTCCTTCAACATACAACACATCACTAGTTTTGTTCTTTCCATCAAAAGAAATAGTTCCTCTACCTCTGATTCTGCCAGTAGAATTATCACCAAATTTTACAACTCCTCCTTCATATCTTTCCAAATCTATAAACTTTTTTTTGTCACCTGTCATATGGTGTGAGCATCCACTATCAATGACCCAATCATCCTTTTCTTCAACTTGGGCAGCTAGAGCTTTTTCTATCATTTTATGATTGACAGATTCAGAGGACATTTGATCTTCTTCCTTGATGGCAATAAACACCCAGTCACTTCCAGATTTGTTTCCTTTCTCTAATTCATCATCTGTTACTCCTTCATCATCATAATCTTCATGAACATAGTAACACTTCTTTGAAATCTTGGTTTATTAAGGTTTGGCTTAGAAAATCTTTTCGGACACCTTGAGGCAAAATGGCCAATCTTATTGCAGTTAAAACATTTGAAAGGCAATTTTCCTTCATACTTACCAAATCCTCTTGGTAGTCTTTTTGCAATGAGGGCCTCAAGTTGTTTAGCTTCTACTTCATCCTCTTCCAGATCTTTCCTTGCTTTCTCATACCAAGATGATTTTCTTGAGGAACTTTCCCCTGGATCATATCTTTGTTTGCCTTTTGTAGAGGCACTAGCTTTGAATGCAGACTCGGTCTTGGGAAGTGCATCACCAAACTCAGCTAACTCAAATGCAAATATCTTACCAACCAATTGATCCCTTGAGATAGTTGTCAAGGATCTGATTTCCTCAATAGCAACAACTTTGTGTTTGTAAGCAGGAGGTAGGGATCTGAGAACCTTAGCAACAATTTCATCCTCATCCAGAATTCCACCAGCACATCTGATACCACAAACAAGCTCGTTTACTTTTGTCATGTAAGAAGTGATATTCTCATCTTCACTCATCTTCAGGTTTTCAAATTTTCCTTTCAGACTCTGTAGCTTAGCACATTTAACATACTTGTCTCCTTCATGCAGAAGTTCCAGTTTTTCCCAAATCTCATATGCAATTTTTAGATCAATAACATTTGTCATCTCTGAATCAAATAAGGCACTTAGTAGAGATTCTTTAGCCCGAAGATTGTTTTCAGCATCTCTGATTTCATCTATGATTCTTGGACCATTCTGAGGAGTATACCTTTTTGAAGCCATGATCTAATATTGCATTCCCATACATTGCAAGTGACACTCCATGCGGTTTTTCCAAAGAGTGTAATTGGTTCCATCAAACCTCAGACTATCCTTCTTGTAGGAAGACATCCTGGATCTCCTCAAGTGGTTAAGCTCTTTTCAAGGAACTTAGCTATGATACCAATTGTTAGTTTTAGGATACACAACTGAGAGGGCGGGGGGGTGAATTAGTTGTGTCAAAACTTTTCTTTTATTAACCACTCAAATCTTTCTTATAATTCAACAGCATAATAATAAATCAATCATGAAAACATGATGCAAAATTCAAGAGCAGAAACATAGAACACATATGACACCAAGATTTTAATGTGGAAAACTCGGTTAAGGGGAAAACCACGAGGTGACTAACCCAAGATTGTATTCTCTATTAAAAGAATAAGAGGAACAAAATGGCACATGCCAATTAGGGCTCACTGCCTGAGCACACTGCTCACAAGAGGCCCACTGCCAACAGGAGACACACTATCTATAGAATAATAAATCTTACATTCTTAAACTGAAGAATAGCATCTTCACCATGCTTGAGTCAGTTCCATTTAAGCCCAATACTTCTGCTCTGTCTTTCTCACTTCTCCTCTCTACCACACTCTTCTCTTCTCCAAGATGATTTAGAAGAGACTTCACAACTCTTATTTATACAAGGCATTGACTTTGGGACAATCATCAAAGTCAGCAAACTTTACAGAGCAAATACACAAATACAACTTGATTTGTTTCAAAAGACTTCATGCAAATCACCACACTGTCGGCCACATATATCTGGGACCCAAATCTCCCTTGAGGAACACGCCATGCCTCGCAAAACATCTTCTAGATTATCCGCAACAGGTGCAAACCATCCGATCGGCCAGGACTGGGAAGAACACCATTACCTGGAGGTAAATCTTCAATTACAAGCTCAATCTTCAATGTGGACCGCCAACATAGACTGGACACAATCTAAAGACCCCCACAAGCTTGCCTGAATCACCAAGAACATCCGCACTACTGCTTACTGAAATCATTCTCTTCTTCATCTGGAACCTCAAGAACACAGTCTGCTACCACTGTCATATTAATATAGATGCTTGCGGACCTCCAGACCATGAACCAATTGAGTTGTCAATTCTCATTGACTTCCTAAACACTCCACCAAATCTGCAAAATAAGATATTACATTTCTAGATCTTACTGGACCTATTTGTGTCGCTTTATCACTTCTGAACATCTGCTAGAACCAGTTTTACTAATATGGTCATAACTTCTTCAAATCTTCATGCGGACCTCTCAAATCTTTACTAGATCACCTTTAGACACTTATCTACAAACCCTTTGATTCGCATCCTCTGATCTTCATCTTAGCTAGGATCTTCACTTCATAGACTTTCACTTTCTTCATTGTTCTTCTTTGTTTCTGATAGGACTAATTTTCTCAATATCCTCAGCACACAACTCATCCAATCCTTGACATCAATGCAACAAGAGTATGTTGACATCAATGACAACACCGGTTAGGCCCATACTTGCAACATAACCCTTATTACATATTTTCAACATGTATATATAGCATTACATTTATAAGTGTTGCTTGGAGGGGAATTGTAGAGTGGTTAACACTATTTTCTAATCACCCATACTCGCTACACGATCTTCACGTGGATTCACACTTGGAGACATGCCCATTCTAATCATTGATCCATGCCTTTGTATATAAATCATACCACAAAGGGGTCCTCTAGTGTCAAGAGGTGTGTTAAAGTCATCCTCCATCTTATCAAGTCCATTAGAGACCATTAATGGTGGTCTCAGATCATGTAGGGGAGTTGTTGAGGTAGGTGAAGCTTTTTAGAAAAGTTTCAAGAATTTGACATGGGATTGGATGAAGTGAATGCAAGAATGTGCGAAAAAATTGAATATATTGGCATTTGGAAACAAGGAAAATGTGTGAAGGAAATCTGAAAGTCTATCAGTTTTATGCAAAGCAAGAAAATGAGTGTTTTGATGAAGCAGGGAACTACAAGGTTTGGTTGTGAAATTGGACAATAGGATGAGATATGGGATGAAACGAAGACATCCTAAAGTCCATGGAAAGTTCATAGATAGGAAGGAATGGAAGATATGAAGGTGTAGGAAAAACATGTAGGATTGGGGGTAGGAAGTGGATGTGTCAAATGGAAGAAGTCTAGAAGTCTGACAATATCCCACAAAAGGGATTGTGAGGAATGCGGGAAAGGAAGGTAGAACTGAAGGAAAGGATGTGAGAAAAGTGGGGAAAGGTTGCAAAATAGGAAGTTAGGAAAAGATGTGATCATATTTGAAAGTCTATGGAAGTTCTACAAGGAGAAAGGAATGAATGACACAAAGTTGTGGGAAAGGAAGGAGGAAATGGATGCTAGAAAGGAAGAATGAAGTCTAGAAGACTTAGAAAGTTTTGCAAGATGGAAGGGAATGAGTGAGTGAAGAAGGATGTGGTAAAATGTATGAGGAAAGGATGTAGGATGGGAGGTGAACATATCTAAAAGTTTGCAGGAACTCTACATATAATAGAAAAATAATGATTTGGTCATCAAGACAAATGTGGGAAATCAATGTGGAACAAGACATTAGGATGGGATATTGGTGTAGTGCCCACCCATGTGCATCCCTTATCGTGTCCTATTATTTATATGGTTAGATTAAATGATATATTGAGTTGATTATTATATGATGTAATTGCAAGATGGATATGTGCTTTGCTAGATTATGCATCCTCATTGGTCATTATATGTTGCTTTGGCTATGATTTCCATTGTTGGATTTGATGCTTTGCCATGAATGTGAAGGATATTTTTACAGGTGCTTGACCAATGAGTGGGATGTGGAGAAGTTGACATGGGACGCTTAGTCATCTCTCCTTACCTAGTTCTAGTGGTCAAGCTGTTGACCCTGTGTTTCTAGTGGTAGGTTGGCTACTTAACCCATCCTATTCAGTTGTGAATTGAAGGATGTTTTTGGTGTCTATGCAGTTTGCCTCTCATCTAAATCTATTGTGATACTGGACCCTTATTTTGTGATTACACCTGTAAAGTGTGAATGAGTTCTTTGCGTGTGTTTCTTCTAGCTTTTTGCATTATATTTTAATTTATTTTGAAAAATGTATTTTCTGTGTTTTTGAAATATTTAAATGGTTAGAAACAAGAAAATGGATTATCTAATTTGAGTTAATAGATTTAATTGTGGAATAGCAATTATATGTAATTATTGTGTGCCTTAGGGAAGGCTTTGTATTTTATTTATTTATGTTTCTGAAATTATGCTTTCAAGTGAAATGCATTCTAATTTAATTATTAGAGTTATTTTCCGTAAGTTAGAAATATTAAAATTGTGGAAAATGCATTATATTTTATTATTATGTGCTTGATAAACAGATTAATTTCTATTTATTAGAATTATCTATTTCTATACTTGTGTCTTACGTAAAATCATTTTATAAAGAAAAATAAATTTAATTATGTGAGTGTTTGGATTTTATGGAATGCGGTTAAATTATATTGCAATTACCTTGTAGAAATAATTGCATTAATTTAATTAGTTACTTTCCTATTATTTCAAATGTATTTTGGAATAGATATTTGGGAATGAGAAATAAAGAAAATAAAAGAAATGAGAAAATAAAAAGGATTTTTTGAGCATATAAGGAAAATAGAGTTCTATTTTCTTGGGTATGTGTCTTATTGTATTTTTCTCCCCCTTTCCTTCTTCTTCTCCTTTGAAAGAAAAATTCATGGAGGTGGCTACAATTGGATTCTACTTGTGGGTGGGAGTGCATTGGAATGGTCTTGGGATTGCTTCAATGTAGGAAGAAATTCATATTGGATTGATGCTTCTCAAGAAGAGATGTTTCCATTTGAAAGCTTGCTTGGAAGAGGTATTTTTCTTGTGGTTTGATTCCTCTTTAATTTAAACTTTGCATTTACCATGCCCACAATAGGTGGATGTTTATGGTCTCTTCATTGTAGCAATAAATAGAGTTCAATGATGCAAATTAGAATTAGTTTGAATATGTTTTTAAATTGCATTCAAATTTTATTTTGAAAATGCATGAAAAGAGGCCAAGTTATGACAAAATTTTCCTAGAATGGGTTGTGAGTAGGAAAGAATTTATTTGAGTTGAAAATAATGTTGTTGTGCATATTAGAACCAAAAGGGCACTTTCAAATTTTTGAAATTTTTTGTATTATGGAAGTTAGAAATTTGGGTGTTCTTGAGGGAGGTCTCCAAATGGTGAATTTGGGGGTTTTATGGTTTTTTTCCCTCTTATTGAAAATTGAAAATTATGTTTTAAACCTCAATTTTTAGTATTATTTTGTGAGACGAAAAGTCTTATGAGGGAAATAGGATTCCCTACCTATTAGATATGAGCGTCGCATGTTTTGACCTCGTTTTTCATGCTTTGACTTTTTGGTCAAAGTTGACCTATTTATAGGCCTTATGTTTGAATTCTATACTTATGGCCACATGGATATGGTTGTTATGTGTTTTGACATCATTTCCCTATGTTTTGACATTTTGGGTCGTAGTTGACTTTTGGTCAAAGTTAGCCTTTATATAGGCCTTATGTTGGAATTGTATGATTCTGGCCATGTGTTTATGAGTGTTATGTGTTTTGACTTTAATTCTCCATGTTTTAACCTTTTGGGTCATAGTTGACTTTTTAGGTCAACGTTGACTTTTGGTCAAAGTTGACTTTTGTATAGGCCTTATGTTGGAAATGTATAATTTTGGCCATGTGGTTATGAGTGTTGTGTTTTGATGTCATTTCTTCATGTTTTGACCTTTTGGATCATGGTTGACTTTTTGGTCAAAGTTGACCTTTTATAGGCCTTATGTTAGAATTGTATACTTCTAGTTACGTGGTTATAAGTGTTATGTGTTTTGACCTCATTTCCCCATGTTTTGACTTTTTTGGTCAAAGTTTGAATTTTTTTTGTCAAAGTTGACTTTCGGTCAAAGTCAACTTTTGAACTTAGGAATGGATACTTAGTCTTCCTATGGGTTGCCTATGGAAGGCCATAATACCCTTTCATCATTGTTTGATCTTGATGATTGTATGTATGATTATTAATGTGATGATGTCATACCTTGTTTTGCGTGCTATTTCTATTTTGAGAAAATGATGTTTGGTATGCCTTATTGAATGAATTGTATTATGGATTTGAAGTAGTTTCCCTTCTCTTCTCCACTACATTGAAATGGTATGTTAGTGATGATGTATTAAAGAATGATGTGTATGAATTTAAAAGTATTGATGCTCTTGTGTTAATCCCTTTCCTTTCTATTGCTTGGTTGGGTCATGAGTGACCCTAGGTGAATCATGCATTGGACCGTGATATGTGTATATTCATGTGTGGGTGTGCATTGAATTCTACTAGTTATTTTATCCCCATGGTGTTGTGTTGGGTGTGTGTGGAACCCATGTTCAACCTTGTGTGAATTACCTTGGAGTCTTGTTGAAACCCTTGTTTGTGTGAGATGGCTTGATAGCGGTGTTGCCATGATCTTCTTCTCTGTAGCTCGGGGGTTGCCTAGAGTGGCATAGATATCTATTGCACTTGATGATGGCAATACGAAAGGGTGGTGGGTAACATTTCCCCATTGGTCCTACAAGAAGATCTCTTGAGAGCTGGAAGAGTTCCTTGTGTATTGTTTACTTTGTGATCTTGTTGTATCTCGCACCTATTGGAGCTCTTGGGAGGTGATTTATTAATGTTGTAATATTATCATTTATGTAATTTAATTATGGAGTGCGATACTTCCATGTTTGGGAAGTAGCCTCCGTCATGTAATTGTATTATGACTTCACTTGGATAGAAAATGAACCTTGTTTAGAAAGGAATTGATTTTGCTTTAGCATAATTTATTTTGGTGTAAATGGTTAAATTAGGACTTTGGAGTCCTCTGTTAATTGTTGTAATGATATGTTATGTTTATGATTTGGATTGTAATGTTCCCACATTATGGTTGAGATTCCCATTATTGTTTGTAGCCTGTCTTGATGTCGGTGTCGAACGAGCACATCATTTTGTGATATTTCTCATATTTGGCATGTATGTTATTTTGAACTGGAAATTATATATTACCTTTATTATAATTGTTGAGATCATGTTTTGGGTTAGTTAGCATGTTGATTCATGCGTAAATTTTTGATGTTATATGTTTGGATTCCCTTTGTATGCTCTTCCCTAGCGAGGTTTCGTAGTTGTCTCTTCCTGTAGTCTATATGGTCTTTTTTGTCATTTTGTCTCAAGCATGAGTTATTAATTAACTCACTTAGTTATTAAGCTTCTCATTTTAAATTTTTGTGATTAGATGTCTTTATAAAGGCGTTAGACTTTAACTATTATCTTGGTTGGATTTTTAAAGGTTAAAATAGATTTATCTATCCTTAGCATGTTTATTTTCCACATTTTAATTTTATTTAAAATTGATAGTTTAATTCTAGGGTTAGGGTTTTGACTTAGGTTGGAACCATTTGTCACCTTCACCTAGGAAACCCTAGGGATGGTTCCTAGATGGAGACCACCCCTCTCAGTGATGCTTACTGCATTGCACACCCCCTTAGTTTCTATCATTATCATGGGGATGGCAAAAAGAGTTTCGCATCACTCCACACCATGTCTAACTTCCCCGTCTTTGTGCGACGTGTCTAATGTGTGTTGTGAATACAACCACGTTACGCGGGTGTGTCACAAAGCACGCATATTGCACGCGAGGGGGTTTTAGGGTCGGGTGGAAATTTTTTTGATATTTCATGTCATGACCACATGGCAAATGTGGGCATGACATTTGGTATCAGAGCCCATGTTGCAACATTGGGAGCTCTGGGGTATTTGCATGTTTGTTGGGTTGACATGGAGTGGATTTGAGGTGGTTGTGACCCTCATCCTACTCTGTGTGGTTGCGAGAGAGAGAGGTTGTGGATTGACATCTAACCTTCATCTTGGAGGAAGATCCATCCTCTTGTCTTGTTATCGTGGTGGCTTTGTCACACAATTATTGAAGTCTTCCGCTTGTGTTTTTGTTGAGGTTGTGTTCCTCCTTGTTGATTCTCCTCTTGAGTAGGTTGTTCTAGATTTTGAAGGTGGTGTTGGGCCTTTTTGTCGTCCTTGTGCATTTGCGGAGTGTGGTGTGTTCCCTAGTATGCTCACCATGTGGTTGGGAGTAGAGGTTAGCATCGTGGAAATAGTTAGGCATGTGTTGCACCTTGTAGTTTGCTATGCTTTTGGATGTGAAAGAGATGATGTTTTGTTCTTATGCTTGGGTTCTTTGGGAGAATAATGAAGTCTTAATGGTTGTCTGATTAAACCATGCCTTGTGTACTTTGCATGTGTATACCATATTGTAAGAATTGCACACCTTCTTGATTCCTAACCCTTTATATCATTTGGAATTGGTTTAGTCTCCTTTGGTTCAGAGACTAGGAATACTTGCATGAAGTGTATGTTACTTTGACTTTTATGAGTGCAAGTCATTATGTGTGTGATTGCATTATATTAATTGCAAAAGATTAAGGAAGAAAGAAGTGTAAATGAGTCATATGCTTTGTAATTGTTATGTAATAATGTAAGTTTTCAAAAAGTTACAAAGGTGAGTTGTGTGCCTGGTGACTATGCATGTTTGTTATCCTGTGTATGCAGGTGCATGATTAGAAAATTATTGCTAGGAGTTATTTTTGGGGCTAGATTGGAAATTCCTAGTGGTACCCTCCTTCTTAATGAGGTCTAGATATTTATGTGTATGATGGTGACCATTTGTTAAGTACTTCCATAATGTAAAATTTGCATTTTATAATTTTGATCTTGTGTGAAATTGATATCAAGATATGCGTACCTTTGTGTGGTGAAGATGTTTGGCATCATATGGTAGAATATTAATTTAGGGACTTAAGCTTGCAATTGGATTCTTCTTATGATATGCCTCTACTTTATGAACTTTGTTCTTAGATAAGTATATGTATTGTTTGTAGTGCCACATGTAGTATGATATGGTTTATAGAGATCTCCATGATGTGTGATGTGTTGTGAGGCACCATCTTGTGGGTAGAAATAATGTTGTTTTGATTTAATTATGGCCTAGTATGCAAATGCTAGTATGTTGGTATACTTGTTTGGGGTTTATTGCATTGTCTCTATAGGTGAAGTTATGGTTAGATCCCCTTTATGCCTTAGAAAGGTTAATTCTAATTGATGTTTGGTAGACTTCTTAGAAACCTTTATGGTAATTATTATGTGATTTTGTGTATGAAAGATGTTCTTCTTCACTAAGTAATGGACGATAAAGAAATTTATGTTGTGTTCCCTTGTGTATGTGATTACCCTGTTATGATTGTACTTGTTATATGTTGTGAACATCCTGTACATGATTTGTGTACCCATGAGCTTGTGATACTGGGTATCCATCCATGGGTTGAGTGCATAGCTATGAGTATGGTGGAGTCATGCTTGTGTGGTTCCTTGTTTGTACACCCTATAAGGTCTAACCTTGGAGTTGGAGACCTTACATGTGTGGAGTTAAGTAGTGGAGAGGAAAACTTAGGAAGTTATGGTGACATGTTGTGGCATTAGTTGGGGTCACCCAACTAACCATACCTTTCTATGCAAGAGTACCCCCTACTTCTCCTTATTGAATGGACCCTGAAGAGGTTCATAGTGCTATCCTATCATGCATTATTTCCTTGATGGTACTATTGGCATCTGACTTGGGATCTTGGTTATGGTTTAATATGGGCAGGTGATTTGTTCAAGGCCATGTTACTTGGTGCAGGTTTGCTCTTACTTTTGGTATCTTATTTTGAGTTGGATGTGTAGTATTTTTGGAAACATTGGCACTATGATAGAGTTAGCATTTATGTAAAAAAAAGAGTTATTCATTTTCTAGCATATTAGTATATTAATTGTGTTACATTTGACTTATTCTATGTTATGGTATTTACCACATCTGCACATGTTCTAACATGATGTGACCACATTTGCACATGTTCCGACATGATGTGAATAGATGTGTTGCCACACTGACATAGTGTAGGTGATGATGACGTGTCACTATCATGAGGACATGATTCCACATACTTGTACGTGAAGGCACATTTTATACCACTTCCTGCATGATGCTTGCATAGCATATGTAGTGGACTACCTTGCATGATGTTATTGCAATGGTGGTAGCATAACATATGTAGTGGACTACCCTCCTACATGATGCTATGTGTATACGCCTAAAAATGACACAAATCATCCTAAATAAATATTCTAAATATTTATTCCATTCTTCTATTAATTAAATAAATATTCTAAATTTATTTAATCAATTCACTATCTCATAATTAAATAAATTCTATTTATTTAATTATAATTCTTCTATTTGTCCTTCACAATTAAATAATCATAAATTATTTCATTAAGCCTAATTCCTCTATCCTAAAGTTCTAAATTCAAAATTCCACGTCACCTTTACACCTCACCTTTTCCACCTCACCTTGTCCACCTCATCAGGTTGCACATGTAATTAAATATATTTAATATTTAATTGCCTTATTTTCCCTCACCCACATGGCCTATTTCTTCTCCAATCAGAGGTCAGTTAACCAATCAATCAAATCTGTTAACTAACCTGTCAGTTGAGTCAAATCCTCAATCAATTCAGTCAGTTCCACAATCCACTCTTCTAACTGATCAATCAATTCTGTTAACAGACCAGTCAATGGAGTTAACTCTCCAATCAGTTTTGTCACATCCCACCTTTCATGATGGAGCTGGGACACTTGGCACGTTTCCACTGGTTGCACATTCCTCAACCATCCTCAACCATTGATCTTCATATCTTCTCTCAACCGTTGATTCCTATTCCTCTGAGTCTATAAATGAAGCTTCATTCTTCCATTCTAATCATCCAGGCTTTTGACATCGTTACTCTGCAGAAATATCACCAGTGCGCCTTTGGCACCCATTTGTCATCCACAAGCTTGAGATCACCATTGTTGCATTGGAGCTCACCTTCATTGCATATCACACTATAGCCGTTCACCATCGACTTCCTCAAACAGCTTTAAAAGATTACACTCTCTGAGGGCTCATCTCATCTGCGAAAGGATGATTCGTGATAGGCGAACAACAGAAGTTTCGAAACGGAAGAGGTTTGCTGTGTTTGTTCATTGCTTTGTTTACTTGAATCTTCTTTGTTTCTCTATTCTGTTGATGTTTGGGTCATCTATTATTCATTTGATTGATCACTATTTTACCCTCACATTTTTGGCGCCCACCGTGGGGCCGTTGCCCCTTTATTTCACCATTTTTGAGCTTTTTTGAAGGCAGGTTCCGTACAGGTCCCGCAGAGTCACGCACAGATTAGTTCGGCGCATCTGTTCATTTTTACGGCACTTTTGAAGACTGTTCCGGCGCTTTTGAAAATCCTGCGCATCTGTGCATTCTTGCTGCGCTTTTACAGACTGTTACGACGCTTTTGTTAAAACTGCGCATTTGTTAACTGTTACTGCGCTTCCATATAATATTGCTGCGCATCTATTATAACTGCGCATCTATTGACTGTTACGGCGCTTCTGAAGATTGTTGCTACGCATACATTAAAACTGCGCATTCATTCATTTTAACGGCGCATACGTTCAAAACTACGGCGCATTCGTTAATGCTGCGCTTCTGTTGATCACTTTTGCGCATCTGATCACTGAAGCTGCGCATTTGTAACTAGCTCAGGTTTTAGTACTTTTCTAGAGGATTTTGCTAACGCTAACCCTTTTGCAGGTGTTTGCTGGAGCGGTTTTGCAGGATAGGCTCAGGTTTAGTTACATGTAGTTGCATCTAACTAGCTCACATTTCATTTTCTGGGAAAGAGTAAAATGGTTGTTCATTACAAATCTTCATCTAGTCTTAATTAGGGAGGAAGTAACTGGTTTATTTCATGCTTGCATTGCAAACAACTTCCAAGTTATTGCTATCTAAGATTTAAAATTGAACTCATCACTGATCTTGCAGTTAAAATGAACCATTGCTATATCGTGATACCTGAATTTCAAAGTTAACAATCTCGTGCAACGTGGACTTAAAATTGATCTCACAACTGCTTTTTGAAGTTAAAATGAACCATTGCTATATCGTGAGACCTGAATTTCAAAGTTAACAATCTCGTGCAATGTGGATTTAAAATTGAACTCACAACTGCTTTCTGGGATTTAAAATTGAACCACTGCAATATTGTTGAAATCACTTCAAAGTTCTGTTTGAGTAGCTTAGCCCATTTAGTTTTTATCTTTTAACTAGGGTGGATCAATCAGTGTATTCTGTGCTTGCGAATGACAATAGGCTTATGCTCTCCCCTCTTCTGGGTGATCAGAGTGCCAGACTTGTCATTTTATTTGTTTAAACTTTAGGAGGGGCCTGCCCTTGGATGCACGCTTGTCCAAGCGGGAACGACCCTAAGTGGTAACAGGCTAACGCCAAGCCCTACCGAGCCACTTAAAATAAATTGTGCTTGAGGTGAAAACCTCCTGCAACGAGTGCTGTTATGTTACACCGACGGCCAACCTCCCCCAAAACCCTCTCAAGCGTAACCCTTTGAGGCTGGGAGACTCCATAACGGAGAGTAGCACCGCCGCACGTGTAACCACTTGAACGGTTGCCCGAATTAAATACCTCTTGTTTTAGTGGCCCAAATCCCTTGTAATCCATTTCTTGCCTAGGATTTTGTGCTTGCTTTTGTCCAAAATAGAGTCGAAAAACTACAAAAACAATGGAAAACTACAAAATACTCTTTGTGCTTGCTGTGTTTTCTTGCTAAATTAATTCATAATATCAGATCAGGAAGACCTTTTCCAGCCAAAGAATACCAAAAACAGAAGAAAAATCCCAAAAATTTGCAAAAAAATACCAGAACTGCACATATACACTTTTCTGCTGCGCATATACAGCGACTTGCTGCGCTTTTGCACCGACTGGCTGCGCATACATACCTTTCTGCTGCGCATATACACATTTTTGCTGCGCTTTTACAGCGACTTGCTGTGCATATACTTTTCTGCTGCGCATTTACACACTGTTACTGCGCATATATACTTCACCAGAGCGGCGCATATACAGCGACTTATGGCGCATTTGCCCATTCTTGCTGCACATCTGTTTCTGCGCATGTGTGACAGTGAGCATCTGCCCTATTTTTGAGAAATTTTCGTCAGCTGTTCAGAGTACCCATTTTAGCCTAGTTTCATTTTCTGAGGTCAAAATCAACCTTGCAGTCAATCTTCATCCATTTCACCCAATTCTCTCTCTTTCGTCGGTCGTCCCAGTCACCTTCTGTCCAACGTCATTCTGTCCCATACCGATTCGACATAGGTCCTTCTTTGTTTCATTAGTGAATTCACGTAAGCCTAGTAGGTCACAGTACCTTTTGCTAGTAGTCTTGTTGAACGACTAAGCCCTACACAGTGAGACTGGTATCGACTACCCTTGCTAGTGGCTAGAGTCTTGTGTCAACCGTCTTACCTGAAGTCATTGAGCAAGAGAACCCTTTGTCCAAGTCTTGTCCTAGATATCCCATTCATTACAGTCTTAGTCGACACCTTGCCAAAATTTCTAATCCTAGTCCATTTCATCCCACCCCACCTTGCATGGTTCTTACTCGATCCCAGTACAACAAGCTAACTAAAATGGCCGACTCTTCCGATCACATCGCCCCACCACGCGATGATGATGAAGAAATTTCTCGTGAAGAATTAGTGGCACACATGCAAGATAGCAAATTCCAACGCCTAGTGGAGAAAGTGCTCCTTGAGGACCCCACCAAATATTTCCATCATCTTGCTAGTCTCGGAATCAAACTCCCCGCAGACTTTGACATTAGCTCCATCATGGAAAATGCAGACAATGAACGTGAGAGGGACACAAATGACATAGTCCCACATGCACATGAGAGAGGCACAAATGACACGGTCCCCCAGGCCAATGAGAGAGGAAAACAACACATAGATCAAAATGCTCCTATGGCGGATGTGAGACAACAAATTGAGAGTCTAAAGCTAGAAATCTCCAACCTTAAGATTGGCACCAGTTCCAAGAACTACTCCTTGGAAGATATAGCACCATACCCCTTTGACAGAAGTTTGGTCATGAAACCATTCCCCTTTCAGTTCGGAATCCTGAAATTCGACAAATACAAAGGGAAGGGGGACCCTAGAGATCATATCAGGGAATTCACTGCAACATGTTTAGAAGTAGCTCACAACGAGACCTACTTAATGAGACTGTTCCCAAGATCTTTAGGAGGTCAAGCTATGGAGTGGTTCTCACGTCTCCCACCAGGAATCAAAACTTTTGATGAACTTGTCAATAAATTCATAACGCACTTCTCTTACAACATAGAACACGAGGTATCTATGCTAGACCTATGCAACACCAAACAAAAGGGTGGTGAGTCTTTCGCCACCTTCTTACAACGATGGAGACAGCTAGCTAGCAAGTGTTCTTACGACATGCCTGAGAAACAACTATTAGAAATGTTTGTCCACAACTTGAATCCCGATCTTAGCTATCAGATTCAGATACAATGCCCTACCTCATTCCCCAAAGTCATTGAAATGGGGCTATTCATTGAGAAAGCTATGATCGCTAAAGGAACTCTCAAGCTCTACAAGGACACACCTCCTTCCAATTACACAACTGACAAGTCAAAGTTTTGGACCAAGAACAAGAACGTGGTCAACGATGGAGTAGTGGATGCCAAGGTGGCAGCCCCTAAACAACAACCCATATTCACTCTTAAGGAAGAAGCAAATAACGGTGCACTCAACAAGCCACCCCCTCGGGAACCTAGACCTTGGTTCAATTCGAATCCAAGGAGGAAATTCACACCGTTAGGAGAATCTCAAGAATCGGCCCTCAGAAAGTTGTTGGCTAACAATGAAATTTCTCTACCGCCAACAAGTGACTATGAGCCTATAGTCAAACCTCCCTATTGGAAGGACACAGACTACTGCGAGTATCATCGAGGAAGGGGGCACACGACTAACAATTGCATTCGCCTCAAGAATGTCATACAGGATATACTGGATCAGAATCAGGGAGGAACACAACAGCATACCTCCAATGAATCTCATGTGGCCTACCGCGATCCTCTTCTAAATCACAACAGGCCGTATAACTACAATCACAACAGCGGTCACAATAATCGCAACAATGGCCACAACAACAACGATAGTCACAACGGCAACAACTCCAATGGCCATAACAATAATGACAACAATCGCAATAGGCCAAACCAGAACAGTGGGTCGAGTAATGCTAACTATGCAAGCGTTCCCTTTGAGTACACCATTAACTGCATTTCTGAGCATGTTCCGCAAGTCAACGTCATATCCCCCAACCAACAACCAGGACCTAACAGAACTGGTTGTAGTCTAATTACCCGCAGTGGTAGAGTCACGATCAACACCACTCCTCCAAGGTCGTCACCATCTCCGTCCAACCCCCGCCCATATAATGTCATCGACCAATTGCAAAAAACTCCGGCTCACATTTCTATATTGGAGCTCTTGCGTCTATCTCCTTCTCATAAGGAGATTCTTGAGAAAGCCTTAGTGGAAACTACTGTCCCCACTAACCTAGCCCAAGAAAAGTTTCAAACCATGGTGGGTAATTTGACATCCCCCACTTCCATCTCATTTACAGAGCAAGATGACCTTTCCATATCTCAACCCCACAACACCCCTCTACACATTGTCGCATTCGTGCACAAGCACCGTATCAAGAGGGTTCTCATTGATGGGGGTGCCGGTTTGAATATTTGCACTTTGAAGCTAGTCCTTGCATTGGGGTTTTCTGAACAGGCAGTAGATCCTAGACAGAAAATTACTATCAAAGCCTATGACGAGGAGGAACGCACCACAAAGGGCACGGTTGTCCTACCCATTCAAGTGGGACCGGTAATTAAAGATGTGGTGTGCCAAGTCCTTGATCGGGAGCTTGCTTACAATATTCTACTAGGGAGACCATGGATCCACGCCATGAAAGCTGTCCCCTCCACCTACCATCAATGCATAAAGTTCCCACACGATGGCAAGCAGGTCACCATACACGGCGACCTCGACCCCTACCAACATTGCAACTCTTTCCAAGCAAAACCGGAATGTGTCATACCCAACAATCGAGCCCATATCTCCCCTACTCCGCCACAAGACCATACTGCCGAAGCTTCCTCCTCACGGCCCAAACCAATGAAAATCACCATAAAAGAAAATGGCGTGGGGGAATACCAGATTGAGCACAACCTCAACCTTGCAAAAATGCCCTTGTCTCCCCGCTCCTTTGGCCAGCCCAAGCATCAACCCAGGCATTTTCCAAAGCCCTTTTCTCCTCCTATCACTCCCGCAAACCCCTTTGTAAAATGGGGGACCTTATCCGATGAATCAGAGGAGCGAGATCTCTTGCAATGGCTTTATGCCGAAGAAGAAAACACACCCCAAGAGCCACCTAGACTCCCTACAGAACTCTATGGATGGGGTGAAACCATCTTGCATAGGATGGGATATGAAGGACAAGGCCCTATCGGCCTCAGAAAAGAAGGGATCATCGAACCTATACAACCTTCTTCCTCCTCTTTGGCTAGAAACACGACTGGCCTAGGGTACAAAGGCAAGGGTAAAGCCAAAGAAAATGCCTGCCTAGTGGAGACAATTCAAACACTCCAAGAGGATAGTGACGCAGATTCGGATGATTCCAATCAGTATGAATGGGACGAGCTGACAGAACACTCCTACGATGACAAGGAGGTTGATACCATCCAAACTCGTAGCCCATATCATGAGAGACAAACGCAACAGGACAGACCACTGGAGTCTGATTTGCCCCTCCCTGAGAGTATGGTTTTCGAGGAAAGTTTTGATTCCATTGCGATAAACAACTTGGAGGAAAGTACCACCCAGAACACTACCCCCACATGTGCTCCTAGTATTTCCATCCACACTATCAATGAATCAGGTCTTTCATCCGACTCCCTTCCCCTCTTGCACCCTGAGCTTATTGACTGGGATCTGCAAGGAACCCCCCAATTAGATATGTTCCAGAACGATGATGCCTACATTGACTATATGGGACTTAGAGATCACTTACCAAAAGGGGATCATAAAGCCAGTTTCGCTATCGAACTTAATACTGTAGCTTACTTCGGGGAGGGTGCCAAGCCTTCTAGTCGCAAAAATATAAAGATCAAAAAGGAATCTGACGGTGAAAACCGCCGTGCGGCAGTGTCAGATCATAAAACAGTAAAAAGAAAGGACGTATCTGAAGGTGAAAACCCAACTGTGGCACCTGACGATGGATTGCTTGACACCCTCCCAAGTGACATGTATCAAGAAAGGTCACAGATCGTGGTAGAGCCAACAGAGCCAGTGAACATTGGAACCGAAGAGCAGCCTCAGATTATCCACTTTGCAAAATCTTTCACGCCGCCTGAGAAAACTAAGTTTGTACCATTCTTTAAAAATAAGAGAGGCAGCTTTGCTTGGTCATATGCCGACATGCCAGGTTTGGACCCAAACCTGATTCTACATCACTTGCCATTGGATCCAGGGGTGAAGCCCGTAAAGCAAAAACTGAGAAAAATGCATCCCCATATTGCCCTCCTGGTCAAGGAAGAACTCAAGAAATTGTTAGACGTGGGGTTCATCAGGGCCATAGATTACCCCGAATGGATATCAAACATCGTGCCAGTGTCTAAACCAGATGGCAGAGTTCGACTATGCAACGATTTTAGAGACTTAAACAAAGCATGTCGCAAAGATGACTTTCCCTTGCCTAACATCGATATCATAGTCGACCTCATGGCAGGACATACAATGCTGTCACTTATGGATGGATTCTCAGGGTACAACCAGATCAAAATAGCACCAGAGGATCAGCACAAAACTGCTTTCACTTGTCCATGGGGTACCTTTTGCTGGAATGTCATGCCATTTGGGCTGAAAAATGCAGGTGCTACATATCAGCGGGCCATGACAACTATATTTCATGACATGATGCATGTGACTATGGAAGATTATGTTGACGACATCTTGGCAAAATCACTCACCAGGGACTCACACCTGGACACATTAGAGAAAGTCTTCCAACGGCTGGACCAATTCCAAGTAAAATTGAACCCGAAGAAATGTGTGTTTGGGGTAACATCGGGCAAGCTGCTAGGCTTCATCGTGTCAGCAAATGGCATAGAGGTAGACCCGACCAAGGTCAAAGCAATCATGGACATGCCTCCGCCCAAAACTCTAACACAGTTGAGATCCTTACAGGGCAAGCTACAGGCCATCTGCAGGTTCATCTCACAGCTGGCAGACAAGTGCCACCCTTTTAGCCATCTCCTACATAAGAACGTTCCATTTAAATGGGATGAGCAGTGCGAAGAGGCATTCAACAAGCTCAAGGAGTACCTCATGAATCCTCCTATACTCATGCCTCCGATCCAAGGAAAACCTTTGATTCTCTACATATCTGCTGCACCTACTGCTCTTGGGGCTCTCCTAGCACAGCAAGACTATGAGAACAAGGAAAGAGCTGTGTACTACATCAGTCGAACCTTAGTGGGTTACGAGTTGCAGTACTCACAGGTGGAACGTTCATGCCTTGCGGTGGTTTTTGCTTCACAAAAACTCTGACACTACATGTTGGCACATCCTGTCAAACTCATTGCCAAGATCGACCCACTAAAATATCTTCTCAGCAAAACAGCTCTCACAGGTCGACTACCCAAATGGGTTATGCTTCTTAGCGAATATGATATAGAGTATGTGGACAGAAAAGCCATCAAGGGGCAAATCATCGCTGGCCAACTAGCTGAGGCACCATTACAGGACACTTCACCAATGCAGTTTGAGTTCCCCGATGAGTCTTTATTCACTCTGTCAACATCTCCTTGGAAACTCTACTTCGACGGGTCTTACACCAACCATGGATCGGGGGCAGGTATCTTGTTTATCACTGCCCAAGGCGACACAATTCCAAAGTCCTACAGGTTGTTATTTCCATGCACTAACAATATAGCGGAGTATGAGGCTTTGGTAATTGGTCTCAAGATGGCCACTGAGTGGAAAATCCAAGCACTATGTGTCTACGGTGATTCTCAGCTCGTCATAAACCAGGTCAACGATGAGTATCAGACCAAAGATGAGAAGCTCATCCCATACAAACGGATGGTCGACGACCTCAAAGAACATTTTGGGACCATCTCGCTTGAGCAAATACCTAGGATAGAGAACAAAGCAGCAGATGCAATGGCGACCATAGCCTCTCTTCTTGAGATACCTGAACATGAGTCACGGTATGAGTTCTTAGTAGAAACAATTCGACAACCGGCTTATGATCTCCTCGAAACCCATTCCATTTGCCACCTAGTAGGATCTGATTCACCTTGGTACGGTAAGACCTACACTTACCTCAAGGACAATGTCCTTCCTTTGGACCTCTCTTCCAACCAAAAATGAACTTTCATCCGACAAGCCTCCCGTTACACCATGATCGCCAATACCCTTTACCGACGTGGTCTAGATGGTACTTTACTCCGTTGTCTAGAACAAGAAGAATCTATAACTGCCTTGCGAGACGTGCACGAAGGGATCTGCGGAACACACTCCAGCGGTCCTTCCTTAGCTAAGAAACTCATGCGTTTGGGTTATTACTGGCCCAATATGGAAATGGATTCATATCAGTTCGTCAAAAAGTGCAAACAGTGCCAGATACATGGGAACCTGATTCATGCACCTGCTCAGGAGTTGAGACCTCTAATGACACCCTGGCCCTTTTTCCAGTGGGGACTTGACCTCGTGGAAAAGATTCATCCGCCCTCTTCCAACGGCCATAAATTCATCATAACCACCACTGAGTACTTTACAAAGTGGATTAAAGCCGTTCCCTTATCAACCGTCACAGGAAAGCAAATTTCCTCTTTCATTCTGAATTACATTATCTGCCGATATGGCATCCCTTCATCCATCATAACGGATAACGGGAGACCCTTCAAAAATCAGGATGTCCAGGAACTTTGTGAACGTTTCAAGATCCAACATCGCTTCTCTACTCCATACTATCCCCAAGGTAACGGCCAAGCTGAGGCATCGAACAAAACCATTCTGAAAATCCTAAAGAAGACTGTCAATGAAGCTGGTCGCGATTGGCACGTCCAACTCAATCCCGCTCTGTGGGCCTATAGAACTAGCATACGCACTCCCACAGGTGCTACACCCTACGCCCTCGTCTATGGTTCCGAAGCCATCCTTCCCATTGAGGTCAAACTCCCATCCCTTCGGGTGTCATTGAAAGGTCTCATATCAGACGAAGAGTACAGAGTCTCCAGGCTACAAGAGCTAGAACTGCTAGAGGAAAGGCGCCAAAAAGCTTTTGACCATCTCAAAGCCTATCAACAGATGATGTCAAGAAGCTACAACCACAAGGTTAGACCAAGATGCTTCAAGGTTGGGGACCTCGTCCTAAAAGAGAACCCTCGCAATCAGCAAGACAGAGAAAAGAAAGGTAAGTTCGAGCCTAACTGGCTTGGACCCTATGTAATTATAGCGGCTTACGGATCGGGGGCATATCAGTTGTCCACATCAGAAGGTGAGTTGTTTGATGATCCAATCAACAGCATGCACCTTCGCCGGTTCTATACCTAAGAGAACCCCAATGCAAGGGGGCACAATAAAGTCAAAAAATCAAAAAATCAAAAAAATCAAAAAAGTTACAAAGAGAAAATACAAAAAAATCAGAAAAAAATAGAAAGCATACAAAAAAAAAATCGTCCTTTGGTGAAAACCTGGCAAACAGGCGCCTTGGATAGGTATCATGATGAAAACCTAGCAATCAGGCGTCATGTTACTTTCTAGCTTCTCGTGCAAATAAAAGCAAGTGATGAAAACCTGGTAAACAGGCTTTACATGTGACAAACCGCATTCTCCATCTTTGGGAATCCAATCACCTTGAGCCCATTCTCCCTCTATTTTCCTCATTTGACCCATATCCATCACACAATAAACACTTGACAGTTACCTATCATGGCTTGATACTCACCTTGTGGCCTTGTCGACCAAGGCTCTGTCCCATACCGTCTCCTCAATGTAAGCCTAGTGTAGTGTCTCTCGTCAGTGTCTATGGTCCGAATCCGTGACCTACGTTGCCTCTGAGCTGTCACGTAGGCAAGGCCATTATTCTAATGCGCCCCCGAGGCTTCCATCTCTCCCAAAGTCCCATTCGTCTCCTTTCTTGTCTTCATTCTTGTCGTCTTTCTTCTAGTCCATCCATGGTCCATTAGGGTTTACCCCGAACTACGTTGCCTCTGCGTCGTCACGTAGGCAAGGCCATTTAGCAATGAGCCCCCGAGGCACTAGGTCCGTCCCTTAGGGTCAGTCTTCTCAATAAGGATTGTGCGACCTTCTCATCAAGTAAGCAAATGCAAGCAAACACCCGCGCTTCGAGCAGAAATCTTGACTATGAGCATTTTAACCTATCCAATGCAAAGAAAATACCCAAGGTCTTTTAAATGATTTTATGCAAATTAAGGCAAGAAATAAACACATATCAACGCAAATATGCTTTTGTAGATTGGAACCTAGGGTTAAGTTACAGAGTCTTGATTTTTGCTATCATACCTCCCTATGCTACTCAAGGATGCCAAAAGCTAGAGATGCTATGATGGGGGCATGATTACTTTCTTTGTTTGTTGTTTGTGGATTAAACTTTAGTAATGCGATGCCTTGTCTAAGGACATGATCAGCAAAAGATCATCGAGGACATCCAAGGCCTTACATGAACGGGGGCAATCCTTGCTTGTTGAAACGCAAGAAGTACTCAGGTCATCTAGATTCAATTTTGACTAGATGCTTGTATTAACTTGCTCAATCACACTCCATGTAAGCGATACTCAGGTCATCTCGGTTCAATTATACCTAGATGCTTGTATTCACTTACAACATTTCAGAAAAGTACCAAAAACAAAATGCCCAATGATGAAATAAAGCAATCTAAAAGCAAAACATCCGTCCTATATCCATACACCCATCCATACAATCCTCATTATTCAAACTATGCAGAGTAACGATATCAAGAAAAGTTCCTAAGTCATTCTTTCGCAACCATTCCTCTATCCATCATGTCATTCTTATGTCGATAGAGTACATTTGGACATCACAAAAACAGGGCATATAGGAGCATATCATATCATTCGTAGAAACTAGTCATGCACATGATTAGGTTAGTAGAATGCACCATCCAATGCATAAGGTCACCAATACATTTGCATCACATCTTAATCTTAAAAGCCCAGAAAATCAAACAACATAGCTAAGTGCATCACATATATAGTTACCTCACCACATAGTACTCATGTTACAACTGCATACATTCAAAACATTGCATCATATAAACATCCAGTAGCATCTCACATATCTATACAGCATCATAACATAGAAATCATGTTCCATACACACATCTGCATTAGCTCATTTAGACACCACATATACAGTTACATCATAACATAGAAATCATGTTTCATATACATACATTTGCATCATCACATAGACATCATATTACATTTTGCATTCATTTGTCACATTAGATCATATAGACATCATATAGCAGCATATCAAAGTATTTCTCATATAGCATCATATAGACCATCTAACTATGCAATAGAATCACATCGTACAATAGAAATAAAATCATCATCTCATAACGCATGCAATAGATACACAAAGCTGCATCATCATCCATACTATCATATACAAAGAGGTCCAAATGTACAATATCACCATCTCTCTCAAAATCAAAGTGTCATATACAATATGCGTCTAAATAGACGGTGATACATGTCCCAAAATGTACAAAATCTGGTCTATGTCTACCCCTGCTGCTGTGGGCCACCACTGCCAGCTCCTGACTGCTGAGGTCCCATCACGGATGCCCCTGACTGTGAAGGACCTGCTCTGTGAGCCACCCTAGACTGACTCCTGAAACTCCCTACCCTCTGGCTCGACGCCACGGCACCGTGATACAAACCTCGGTAGTACTGAGCCTATGACTGCACTCTGGCTAGGTCTGTCTGCGCTTGTGCCAACTGCGTCTGCAACTGGCCTACCTGTGCCTGTGCCTGCTGCACCTGCCCAACCAGAAAAGAGCTAGCTGCGTCTGTACCCATAGCGGCCACAGCAGTATCCCGCTCTACACGGATAAGACGTACCCGTGCGTCCGCCATGTCCCTCTCACGAGTCAAACCAACAATCACCGCTGCGTCTGTGTCTCGCCTCCTCTCCACTCTCCTCAGCTGTGCCTGCAGCTCTCGCACCTATCCCCTCAGGCTGGCTATGGTCCTATCATGTGCCTCACCCTGCACTGGCCCCTGTGCTGCCTCTGCCTGTCTTGGCACCTGCTGCTGTGGCACCTGTTGCTGTGGTACCTGCTGGGGTGGTGGCATCTGTGCTTGCTGCGGCACCTGCTGCTGTACCTCTCCCTGTCCTGGCACTACCTGCCCAGCCTGATCTATCCTCCTCCGCTGCCTCGGCCTCTCTGCAGCTCGGCCACCCCATCGTCCTCGTCCTCCTCTAGCGCCCCTCCGCCCTGGGCCAGCCTCTCCCTCCTCCTCCTCTGAGTCTGCCTCATCAATACGAGGCACCAGCATACCGGGTCCTGAATATCTCGGGAAAGGATGTGCAGTGATCCAGTCCTCGTACTCCTATGTGACCCCCGCATCTGCTATCTCTCTCCGCATGTCCCATGCCACATACGGCAACTGCTGGAACTCTGCCAGGGCTCCTCGTACGAAGCCATCGGCCCCCATCTGACCCTCTCTGCATGAGTCCGGGCAAACATAGCCTGTCCCTGTGGCATGCCCTGTCTCCGCCCAAACTGTCTCAGCACTTGGCCCACCATCTGCCTCTCCAAGATGTGCCGTGTCTGGCCTATCAACCACCTGGTCTGGAAGCAGTAAGGTAGCTCATCTCCCTCATCATCCCAGGGCTCGCAATCCAGATATGGCCGCCAGACAACCACATCTACCCCGTCCAAAGTATGCCGCCAGTACTCTAGCTTCCCCAGCCTGTGTTGGGAAATCACTCCTGCATAGCCATAGCTGTATGGCTCTCCTCTCTGCCTAGCAAAAATGCATATCGGCCTGGTCACCGCTATGTGCTCCCACAGCCAGAACTGTAACAGCATCATCCCAGCCGATAGACTCGTGCTGCGGTGGTACACCACCTGATGCATGTCGTGATATAGGTGGGCTAGCACGCAGGGTCCCCACGCATATCAGGTGCCCTCAGTCAGCATCCGCTCCATGATCCTGCCCCATCCAATGGGGAACCCATGCGATCTCCTGTCCGGGCATACAACGCCCGCAATCAGCCCAACAACTATCCCAGGGAAGTAGTCGTAACAGTCATAGATATCCTGCCACGGGATGACCTGTCCCACCAGCTCGGGATCATCAAATACTCGCTGACACTCGGCGAGTCTTGCGTCCCGCTGTGCGTCATACTCCACTAACTCGCCTACCACGGGCAAGTGCAGTATCCTGTAGACGTCCTCCAGCGTCACCGTCATCTCTCCAGTAGGGAAGTGGAAGGTCCCGTCCTCACTGTGGAATCTCTCCACGGCAGCTGTCAATAGTCCTCGGTTCGCCCGCACCTCGGGCATAAAGCAAACATAATCTAAGCCCATGGCACCAAGCGCCACTCTGTCAGCCTCCGTCAGCATGTATCTCTGCAATAGAGGCATAGGGAACGTCTCCCTCGACTGCAGCGTCTCTCGTATCTCCTCCTGCAAGCACGCAAAGCAAGGTGTCAGTCTTAAGCCGCATATACCATACTCAACATATCTACTGAACTATATCAACTAAACTTAGCATTTCAAATTGATCAAAACAGCACACTACATCTCTTGACTAGATTCCTGCAATCTCGGAGATAGCTCATCGATTCCTGCGTCAAACAGGACGCTAATCAAATCAATTTGGCTAAGTAATTTGCCATCCCAAGCAAATGCGCCACTACAGGTGGTAAAAGCGCCGTTTCTGGTATATGCGCCGCAAGAATCAACATATGCGCCGTAAAAATGCATATGCGCTGCTACAGTGCACGTAAGTGCCGTTCAAACACATGCGCCGCAGAAATCCACGCATGCGCCGCGAAATTACGCATGCACCGCAAGAATTCTCATATACGCAACTTTAACAAATGCGCTGCTACATTTCACATATGCGCGGAGGAAATACAAAAGCGTCGCCAAATTACACATGCGCAGCTAGAATGCACAAAAGCGCAGCTTTCACGGATGCGCCGCCGAAACTGACATATGCGCCGTAAAATTACAAAAGCGCAGCTTCGCGAGGCATATGCGTTGTTCTGCGTTTCGGCGCATTCATTTCACCTATTTTCTACATGCATTTATGACACCTAAACTCGACCCTAGGAGAAATTTTTCGAAGCACATACCGGGGGTCCTGCCTCTGCTGGCCGCCCGAATCGTCGGACTCGCTCGAATCGGTGCTCCTCGCGTGGAATGTCTGCTGCTCTGGCTGCCATGCTACTCTAAGTTTGCTCTGAGCTCTCCTTCTCCAATCCAGATCAACCAAGTGTGCAAATGACTATTCTTGTGGACCTAGCTCCTATTTATAGCCTCCAAACCCTAATTCTGGCTGGGTGATGACTGTGACTACTTCCCGTGTCCGTTTTTCCCCCCGTTTTCTTCCCGCATCCCTGACCGCGTCCCTTTTCCTCCAACCTATCCTAACCCCTTCCTCGTCGTGAGATCATCCGTCTTCAAAACTTTTGCCGTTTTTCCCGTCCAATCTCCCGAGGGGGCATCCTATCGTCATTTAACCTGTACCAGGGGCAAACCGGGGCATGTATCATCATTCAGACTATCAATTTCTTTGAAGCAATGCTGTAAACTGCATTGCATCAAAGAGGGGCAAAATGTATACGCCTAAAAATGACACAAATCATCCTAAATAAATATTCTAAATATTTATTCCATTCTTCTATTAATTAAATAAATATTCCAAATTTATTTAATCAATTCACTATCCCATAATTAAATAAATTCTATTTATTTAATTATAATTCTTCTATTTGTCCTTCACAATTAAATAATCATAAATTATTTAATTAAGCCTAATTCCTCCATCCTAAAGTTCTAAATTCAAAATTCCACGTCACCTTTACACCTCACCTTTTCCACCTCACCTTGTCCACCTCATCAGGTTGCACATGTAATTAAATATATTTAATATTTAATTGCCTTATTTTCCCTCACCCACATGGCCTATTTCTTCTCCAATCAGAGGTCAGTTAACCAATCAATCAAATCTGTTAACTAACCTGTCAGTTGAGTCAAATCCTCAATCAATTCAGTCAATTCCACAATCCACTCTTCTAACTGATCAATCAATTTTGTTAACAGACCAGTCAATGGAGTTAACTCTCCAATCAGTTTTGTCACATCCCACCTTTCATGATGGAGCTGGGACACTTGGCACGTTTCCACTGGTTGCACATTCCTCAACCATCCTCAACCGTTGATCTTCATATCTTCTCTCAACCGTTGATTCCTATTCCTCCGAGTCTATAAATGAAGCTTCATTCTTCCATTCTAATCATCTAGGCTTTTGACATCGTTACTCTGCAGAAATATCACCAGCGCGCCTTTGGCACCCATTTGTCATCCACAAGCTTGAGATCACCATTGTTGCATTGGAGCTCACCTTCATTGCATATCACACTATAGCCGTTCACCATCGACTTCCTCAAACAGCTTTAAAAGATTGCACTCTCTGAGGGCTCATCTCATCTACGAAAGGACGATTCGTGATAGGCGAACAACAGAAGTTTCGAAACGGAAGAGGTTTGCTGTGTTTGTTCATTGCTTTGTTTACTTGAATCTTCTTTGTTTCTCTATTCTGTTGATGTTTGGTTCATCTATTATTCATTTGATTGATCACTATTTTACCCTCACTCTATGCATTGGTTGTGTTTGCTTAGCATATGCAGTCTACATGATGCTACTATGTTTACATAGCATATGTAGTGGACCTGAATTCCCTCCTTCCTTATTGGTGACTTGATGTTAGTCACATAGTGATGTAATGTGCACTTTCGTGAATTGTGATCATTTCTTTCGGTTATTGGTGACCTTTTTATCTTGCTTGTGTGGACCAACAATGTTATTTTATTTTGTCTAAAAGTAGCTTAGCCACAAATCTTTGATTTTTCCATTTTCACGCAACTCTTGTGGCTACGTGTTTGATTTATTGTTGAAATTGCGCGCATTTATTTATTTTATTGTTAGATTTGGAAGCTTCTTTCTTTTGGTAATTTTTTAAAATATATTTGTTGTGGCTAAGCTAGATTATTTATGTTTGCAAGTGTTGGTCCTATGCTGTGATGTTCTTCTCACCATGTCGATGGAGCGACCTTTGGTTGAGTGTATCTAAGGAAGTAGACGTGGGAAACTTTTGAGGATGGGGGTAAGTGTGGGATGGTATGGGACAATCATCATCCACTTACCTTCCTAGTGATGTGTTCTTGTTGACTATCTCTTTGAGGCTAATCCCCTTATACAAATAAGAGGTAGGGCACTTGTGGAATTGTATGGAGGGGCCCCTAGGCGCATGGCCCTGAGACCATCATTCCACCTAATTCTTGGATCTTTGGTTACTTGGCACTGGTTCTTGGTTACTTGGTACTATGATGTGACCATGGCATCCCCGTGGACCTATATGTGAACCTTGTGTTGTTATCCTTGTGATGTGGATGAATGAAAATATGTGTTAGGATGTAAACTCTGTATTGGGTGTATCTACATATGAGTTGATGTTTTTTATATAAACATGTTGTACGATGTGTGAATTCCTCTTTGACTAATGAAGGTAATGGTATCAAAGAAAACTAAGAATTTGATGTGGATTGAACTTTCACGTCTTGGATTAGACCTCGTACATGCAAAATTGATCATTTAACGAGGATTGGCCTATAACTCACGAGATTGACCTAGTGAGATGTAGAATTTTGAAAATCGCTTTGCTATGATATTTGATATTTGATTACTTGTAAGGACATGCAATATTCAAAAATACCTTTATTTAAGTTTTTAAATTGCAAGGGTCATGTTTACCTAGGTCAACCCCCTTTTGGATCAACTTTATGATTTTGAGTGAATAATTGAAGACAATATTCTCAAGTGTGCATATGGCATATGTGATTTTGATCTAGATTCTAATTTTGATATTGAAATATTCTTTTAGGATCCAAATTGTAATTTTCCTAGAATAATTTTTATTTATACTCACTTATAAATTAATTGCACAATTGATCTTTTTATTATGAAGATACTACAAAATGTTACAAAAATGTGCGCCAAGTCAACCCATAATGGCTAGTAGGAAACGATAGAATATGGGAATTCAAAATTAAAAAAGAACTTCATGGTCAATCCTGAGAGGCTTAGTAGAAACCCTTGACATCAAATGGTAAAACTTATGAATCTTAGTGCATTTAATGTATGGGGATATGTGCAATAAATAATTTGTATGTGACATATATATGGGAATAAGTGAAAATGGAAAGAGGATAGGGTGCAATAAATGAGAAATGTATGGAAATGTGTAGAATACGACATGGATAAGGATTGGTCCATGACCCAAAATTGACACAAGAGTATGCTACCCATCAATATGTAATTGCATTAGAGACATTCCACGAAGGTGGGCACACAACTAAATGAGAAATGACATGGGTATGCAAATTTCACCATTATATTTTACCTCTACTTTGATGTGCATGTGAATCCTAACATGAACATGCATTTCAAAGTATGCCATCATTATCAACCATGCATGAAAAGTAAATTCTGTATTTCAAATAGTAAAACGATATACAATTCATGTAAATTAATGAAACATTGATTGAGATCTTCTTGTCTTCTTCTCCTTGACATGAGAGTTCCATAGGAACCCACTAAATACAGAAAATATATGTAATGAGTAGCTTATGACACATAAGTTAAAAAGAAAAATAACAATTAATTTATGTTGTTTATGAAAAAAAAGAAGTAGAGAAACAAAGAAAAGGGTTAGAGATTTTTACTATACAAAAGTGATATGATAATATTTTGCGTGTTGTAGCAGTGTAATGGGTTTTCACTTAGGAGTGGTAAATATGGTTTGCTTAGGTGTGGTAATGTGTTCTACTTAGGTGTAATAATGTGCTCTTCTTAGGTGGACTAAAATGTGATGTGCAGTAATGTGGTCTACTCAAGTGTACCAAAATATAATAGAACTCTACTTGATAATGCTAAACATGAAAATGAACTCACAAATTATTACTTTTATCTAAGATAAGTGAAAGAATACCAACTAGCTTGGTGATCCATGAATAATCACCAATAGAAAGAAATAGATGAAGAGAGAAAGACCAAGAATGGGTTAACGAATATAGTATGGAGTAAAGGCACCTTAGCAAAGGTTTGACTATGTCATAACCACCAATATGTAAAAAAGTAAGAGAAACATAAAATTGGCAATGTCAATACCACCAAATGATAGGTTTGGGTTGGACCAAAAACAAAATAAAATGGTAAATGATAATGGTTATGTGGTCACCACCTAACTATATGAGGTTGCCATTGAGCGATGCCTCAACATTTTGGAATGGAGTGCCGCTGTGAGGAGGATGAAACCGAAGGGAAAAAGATTGCGTACCTATTCAACAAAGCCTCCGATGAAGAAAAAGTGGTCATCTTGAAAGTGATTGGGGCTAGTTTTTGGTCAGGAGGCTACACGCATGATGGACAAGTGCTAGAACGTTTTTTCTAGAACTATGTACAGGTTGTGGGAGCAAGGCTTTGGGGGCTAAGAGCTGCGATGAGATTGTGAGGGAAGATCTGATGGACATGATAAAGATTGCCATGGATGGTGTGGTAGTGGAGCTTGAACATGGATTTGCTCTTACCACCCTAAGCTTGAATGAGGAGAAGAAGAAGGTGAAGCTGCACAAAGCCTAGGCCCTCTACAAAAAGGACGTGGAGAAAGAAAATAACATAGGAGAGTTTTTGAAATTCTTGGAAGCCAACCCGGGTCTGATTGATGGAAATGTAATAGCTAGGATGGTGGATATTGCTGAAGGCATAGGTTATATATATCACTAGATGTAATGCCTCATCTTTCTATGTAACTTTTTTTTTGATATTTTAATATAGGGAGATACCCCCATATCTGGTAGTGTTTAGCAAAAAAAAAATTTCTTTGAGGCATTCTATCAAACAGTTCATGTGCCTTGTCTATGCTTCCATATTTTGCATACATGTCTAACAGGGTAGTTGCAACTACAAATCTGACAAAATTCCTCTATCCTTTATGTATTGATGGATGTCCATAACCTATTCCAAAGCTCCCATTTTGACACAAGTAGGGAGGATGGTGGCAAAGGTTGTGGAATTTGGCTTTACACTAGCTAATTGCATTTGCTTTAAAATTTCTGAAGCCTTTTCAATAAATCCATTTTCTACATATCCTGCAGTCATTGCAGTCCATGAGACCACATTTCTTTGAGGCATTATGTCAAAGAGTTCACGTGCCTTGTCTATGCTTCCACATTTTGCATACATGTCTAACAGGGCAGTTGCAACTACAATATCTGACAAAATTCCTCTATCCTTTATGTATTGATGGATGTCCATACCCTATTCCAAACTCCCATTTTGACACAGGCAGAGAGGATAGTGGCTAAGGTTGTGGAATTTGGCTTTACACTAGCCAATTGCATTTGCTTTAAAATTTTTGAAGCCTTTTCAATGAAAAATTCATATACGGTGTGTCAAAGCCTTAGTCTTTATGGAAGAACCTTTGACATATCGGTAGGACTTCTTCAAAAATCACTTCGACACCCCGAAAAATTTTAAAACGTGATCAGGAGGTCGATGTGACACCTTTAATGTGTCACACCGATAAAATGATTAAATCAATATCCGCATACATGAACACTTGACACGTATTTTGAGCTGACATTTTGAGTTTGAGGAGACAAAGATATCAAAGTGTCAAGATGAATCTTTCTGAGGTCTCTTCGACATTCCGGCCCGAAAGGAACCTATCGATGAGATTTCAAAATATATAAGTAACATTCCATATCGGCCGATGATTTGAAAGAGTAGAGTAAAAGGGGAAATCTTCAAATATTTGGTTCACTACGCAAGCACGAGAGCTGGGGAAGGCATCTGAAACTGATACAGTTCAGTTTTCTAAGTAAGTATTCTAAAGCTTAAGATTTTTGATTTAGAATTGCATCTAAGAAAAATCTATTGCATTCCATCATAGAAGAAACATCTAATAACCCTAAGGCTAAAAGCCAAAAGTTAAACGAAAGACACCTGAACAAGGACTTAATAAACCAATGTCCAAAATCAGGACAAAAATCTCGGAGGAATGCCCAATTAAATCTAGTTTTGCTTCCGATTTTGTTTCCATTTTTGCTTCCAATTTTGCTTCCAATTTTGCTTCGAGGTTTGCTTCTAGTTTTGTTTCCACTTTTGCTTCTGGTTTTGCTTCTAGTTTTGCTTCTGGTTTTGCTTCCAGTTTTGCTTCAAATTTTGCTTCCAATTTCGCTTTTGGTTTTGTTTCCGGTTTTACTTCCAATTTTGCATCTAATTTTGCTTCCGATTTTGCTTCCAATTTTGCTTCCACTGTTCTTCCAGTTTTTCTTCCAATTTTTCTTCTGATAAAACGTCGCTTGTTGCTTCCAATTTTGCTTCTGATATAACGTCACTTGTTGGTTTCAATTTTGCGTCTTTTGTTGCTTCTAAAATTGCTTCCATTATTACTTCTTTCTTTGCTACCTGAATTGTTTTTGTTTTTGCTTCCTAGATAATGCCAAGTTTTGCTTCCAAGATTGCTTCTGGTTTGCTTCTAGTTTGGCTTCCATTGTTGCTTGTTTTTTTGCTTTTAAAAATGCTTCTTGTTTTGCTTGCATTTATTAATTTAATATGTTTTATTTCAATTTAATTAGTTAAATATATCATGCATCTTAATAACTCATATGATTATAGAGTAAGTAATTTAATTATTTAACTCATGATTAAATAACAAGATAATTATTATAACATGATCATTATCTATAATTAAAACAAGTGAGTCAAATATCTATAATTTAATTGAATTTGACAACATCCATCTTGAGCAATAAATTAAAATCATCATACATAATAAATATCCATCCAAAAATCATCGACCACTTTCAATATATATAAATTGACAAGTCAATAAAGATAAGATCATCATCATATATAACTAAAACAAGTGAAAGTCAAATATGTCAGTAGATCAATAACATGTCAAAATAATACAAGTCAAGATGATACATGTCCAAATGATATAAGTCAAAATGATACATAAATTTATGATACAAGTCATTGATATGGTACTGCAGGCCGTGAAAATAATACATATGATAGTGACCATGAAAAGACGCATCTTAACAATATATCAACAATGATCCATGATGCAATCTATATGATCATGAATGTCACTGGCTACTACCAGTAACTGCCTCATCATCATCATTATCATCATCACCATCGTGATCATGATCATCATTGTTGGCATCATCATCGTCATTGGCCTCAGTGTCTTCTGTATCTGCATCATCATCATCGTCATCAGCCTCGGTGTCTTCTGTATCTGTGCCATCATCATCCTCTACCATGTGATCTGTACTAGAACCAACATAATCTGGATCTCTATCATGAGGATCATCTTCATCTTCTGGAAGACCCGTGTTCTGCAAAAGAAAACATTTAAAATGAAAAGTTATTATTTATTTCATGCAATAAATTATTTCTCTGTTATATATCTAATATTACAACATCTTAAACAAAACCATAATCATATTACATCATATCAAAGTGCACATACCATAATAAAATTTTAAAAAAGTTACAGCTAATATGTCATTCCAATGATGTAAAACATGCAACAATTCTAATAAATGTTAGTAAAGATCATAAAAAAATTTGTTATACAATTTAACTATCAACTGTAAATTCTATTACATAACCTTAAGTGCCACAAATTGCTTTGTCCATGTATGTTCTTTTTCACTATTTATCTAATAACCTGCATTAAACAGAAACATTAAAGAGGTGGTATAGTGGTAAGAAATAGGAAAACAAAGTGGTGGCATTTGAATGGATGTGGTGGGAAACAAATAGGTAGCTATTGACACACACACACACACACACACACACACACACACACACACACACACACACACACACATATATATATATATATAAAGTGGTTGGGTGTATATATATAAAGGTAGCTATTGACAGATATAACCTTCATAAGTGGTTGGGTGGAAATTATAAGTTAAATGAAGGGATGGGGTGATGGAGGTATGTGGAGGAAGACTGAATAAGGATAAGGGTGAACATGAATTTTTGTTTAAGGGGGGATGTGAAGTTGTGGGTATGAAAGTATAGGAGTGGGGTGGTATGACTAAAATAAAGTCAAGGGGGAGGTGGAAGTGTTGGTATTCATATTAAGTGAAAAGGATAGAGGTTGTGAGGTACTATAGGGAGCAATGGTAGGCTCAACAGAAATGGACGGCTAGATGAAGAGAGTAGAAGTAGATCTACCTAAATAATTAAAAGAAGGATGAAAGAGATGTGAATAAGGTGCATTATCATACACAATATGGGCTATGTTTTAAAATAATTCAAGCCTTGAAAGAGTACATAACATGTTTCCTTGTGCATCAAAGCCCTAAAGTGTCTTGCCCATCAACACGATTAGACACACATTTTACATCATGTAATTGGGTAATAATTTCAAGATGTTGCAAACCTACCTAAGTCTCACGAATAAAGTTTTTAATAGCAAGAAATCAATCAATGATGTCATTAGATGTAATGGGGAGATAAGGAATGTGAACCATGCTAGGGTTGAGATATGAGTTGTATAGAGGGGACAAGTGGGAAGAATATGGAGCATGTTACCTATGGATAGCATGGATGCATTAACTAACAAGTTAAAAGGAACAATGAAAAAAGATAGGATATTAAATAGGTAGTTTAATGGGGAAGTGATAGGTGTGGGAAACTAATGGGTAAAGGGAAGCTATAGATAAAATGTTGGGACTTGGGTGATATTCACCTATAAAGAGTTCTTGAAATTAAAATTTTTCTATAGAATGAATGCAGTAAGATGCAATGAATTTTAGATGTTGCAATACAACATTAATGTTGGTTTATATGTGGTACTATTGTAATAGAAGCCACAAGTCATTTGGAGAAGAACTCACAGCTACATATGAAAAAATGTTGTTGGAAGCATGAATGGAAATGTAGGAGCACTTGTCATAGAGATGGAGTTAATGTGGCACAATCTAAGTCAAAGATAATGTTATGGAAGATGACACAAGATATCAAAAGTAGTTAGAAGTGATGTTATGTTTGTATGTGCTACAAGCTTGGAATTGGTATTGGTGGCTATACAGGAAAACATAAACTCATTGACATTTTAAGTGTGTAACTATTAATTCACAGTATGTGGCAACAATTACATATACAAGGTGATTATCCATGTGGAGACATCATGTTTGGTGATATGTGTGCTATGTTGATATCATAATATGATTAGAGTATAGTTGAGTGACTCTTGGTATTCCACATGTCACACATTTGAGTGCATGTAGCTTTGAAAATCATCATATGACAATTAAATAACAATTATCAAAGAATCAACACATAAGTACATTGATCATGTAGTAGTATAACTCATGTGACAAATGTCATGAATAGAACTATGTGACAAGTAAATATCCGTGTAAGGGAATTAAATCCATTTTATATAAATTGAGGCTAATTAAATAAGTGCAAACAATAAACACCCAATTAACCTAAATTTAATTAAGGTAGTTGGGATTTTTTAAGTTGAATTGCTATTTAATTAAATATAAATGGATAAGTGTACTTAGCTTTAGGAACATTGATGAATAATTAGTGTTATTGGTGTACAAAACTCGATCATATAGGTTTAGAAATCCAATTTGCTTTGACTAATGAAGGTAATGGTGTCAAAGAAAACTAAGAAATTGATGTGGATTAAACGTTCACGTCTTGGATTAGACCTCGTGCATGCAAAATTGATCATTTAACGAGGATTGGCCTATAACTCACAAGATTGACCTTGGAAATCAATCTTGAGAGGGTTAGAAGCGACCCTTGGCATCAAATGGTGAATCTTATCAATCTTAGTGCATTTAATGTATGGTGATAGTTGCAATAAATAATGTGTATGTGACATATATATGGGAATAAGTGAAAATGGAAAGAGGATAGGGTGCAATAAATAAGAACTGTATGGAAATGTGTAGAATAGGGCATGGATAAAGATTGGTCCATGAGCCAAAATTGACACAAGAGTATGCTGCCCATCAATATGTAATTGCATTAGAGACATTCCACGAAGGTGGGCACACAACCAAATGAGAAATGGCATGGGTATGCAAATTTCACCATTATATTTTACCTCTACTTTCATGTGCATGTGAATCCTAACATGAACATGTATTTCAAAGAATGTCATCATTATCAACCATGCATGAAAGGAAATTTTGTATTTCAAATGGTAAAAGAATATACAATTCATGTAAAGTAATGAAACATTCATTGAGATCTTCTTGTCTTCTTCTCCTTGACATGAGAGTTCCATACGAACCTACTAAATACATAAAATATATGTAATGAGTAGCTTATGCCACATAAGTTAAAAAGAAAAATAACAATTAATTTATGTTGTTTATGAAAAAAAAGTAGAGAAACAAAGAAAAAGGTTAGAGATTTTTACTATACAAAAAGTGATATGATAATATTCTGCTTGTTGTAGCAGTGTAATGGGTTTTCACTTAGGAGTGGTAAATATGGTTTTCTTAGGTGCGATAATGTGCTCTACTTAGTTGTAATAATTTGGTCTTCTTAGGTGGACTAAAATGTGATGTACAGTAATGTGGTCTACTCAAGTGTACCGAAATATAATAGAACTCTACTTGATAATGCTAAACATAAAAATAAACTCACACATTATTACTTTTATCTAAGATAAGTGAAGAATACCAACTAGCTTGGTGATCCATGAATAATCACTAATAGAAAGGAAGAGATGAAGAGAGAAAGACCAAGAATGGGTTAAAAAATATAGTATGGAGTAAAGGCACCTTAGCAAAGGTTTGGCTATGTCATAACCACCAAGATGTAAGAAAGTAAGAGAAAGATAAAATTGGCAATGCCAATACCACCAAATGATAGGTTTGGGTTGGACCAAAAATAAAATAAAATGGTAAATGATAATGGTTATGTGGTCACCACCTAACTATACGAGGTTGCCATTGAGCGGATTAGGCAAACTCCAAAATAAACTGTGCAAACATGTGATGATGAGGGTGTTAGGCCTAAATATGTGTAGTTTCCACCCTAATGTGTAGGCACGACTTGGTTGAGTGACTATTTGTGAGACCATTGGATAGATAATATATGTGATATGTCCCCCGTAAATTGGTTGGAAAAAGGAGAGTTAGATTGAAATTTAAGTTAAAAGAGGAGAAAAGAAATATGCCAAGGTACACATGAGACTAGGAAAGTATATAGAAGGGGGGACATATATGAAATGTGTGCATATGATATAAATGTTTACCCCCAAGTGGTGGGGCTAATTCTCAGTATGAATCATAAGTGTCATGAAGGGAGAATAATCCATAATGGAATAAATAATAAGAATAAGAAAAGGTAAAGTGATCTAGGGAGAGGGGAACATGTTTGATGCCCCAAGTCTAATGGATCAACATAAAAATGAGATGCCTCAGAGAGAAGGGTGAGCATAAGAAAGGAAAAATGCTATGAGAAATGTAAGGTGAAATCATAGAAACATCCATAGCCATAGCATAGAATAAGCAAAGGAAAGGATGATAATGGAGAGATAAGATTAACAATACAATATTGAGTAAATTGAGAAAGTATGTGCATGCTAGATAGCAAGATATAGATCATATCAAGCACTAAACATGATGAGAATAAAGTGTAGAGGTGTATCAATTTATGAAGAAATATGATAACCTAGATAGTAGAAATAGGAAATAGGAAATGGAAGACATAAATAAAGTGTAAACAATAGTATAAAAGGATACAAATAGAACACAAAGGGTTCTATGAGACTAGAGTTAATCCTAATAGGATGTCACATAATGATTGCTAATCTAGGAATATTATCCTCTATTCTCATAGAACAACACAAATAGGTAGGAGGAAAGAGCTAGGAGACACAATACAACATATTTTAAGGAAAACAAAAAAGTGTTTAATTTGGGTCAAAATGATAATGGTGTTTAGAGTCTAGTGCTTTGTATTGTCCCTAAAAAGACCTCAAAGGAAAGATACCGAGAGTGTAATAACACATAGTAAAAAGCTAGTGTAAGGATACACCACATAGATTGAAATGCCACATATAACAATAAATCCTAAACATTTAGATCAACGTGAAGAGGGTAAAAAATACTTGATGTTTTGAATCATCCCCAAATACCATAGGAAAGGGTAGGAAGTATATACACAAGGAAGAATGGGATAAGTAACATACATAGGAAGTCTTACTACAACATATACCAACAAAATCCATTTTGTACATATCCTACAATCAATACATTCTATGAGATGACATCTCGTTGAGGAATTCTGTCAAACAATTCACCTTTTTTGTCTATGATTCCATATTTTGTGCATACCCTGCAATCATTGCAGTCCATGAGACCACATTTTTTGAGGCATTATGTCAAATAGTTCACATGCCTTGTCTATGCTTCCACATTTTGCATACATGTGTAACAGGGTAGTTGCAACTAGAACATCTGAAAAAATTCCTCTATCCTTTTCTGTTTATGATGAACAAAGTGCCACACTAAGGGGCATACAACTACAAAATATCTAGTGGTGGGAGCTCAAGCTATTAGTGCCATATACTTCCCTCTTGCTAAATAGATACCTAATTGCACCATATGTCATGAGACTCGTGAAATTGTCCACTACTGCAAAAGTGAAAGGATGTTCCTATCAATTACTAGTGCAAGCTTTGTCACAAATCAATCTCTTGAAGGCAATGCAGTAAGATGCAGTGAATTTTAGATGTTGCAATGCAACATTCATGTTGGTTTACATGTGGTGGTGTTGTAATAGAAGCCACAAATCATTTGGAGAAGAACTCACAACTACATATGAAAAAATGTTGTTGGAAGCATGAATGGTAATGTAGGAGCACTTGTCGTAGAGCTAGAGTTAATGTGGCACAATCTAAGAGAAACATAATGTTATGGAAGATGACACAAGATATCAAAAGTAGTTAGAAGTGATGTTATGTTTGTATGTGCTACCACAAGCTTGGAATTGGTATTGGTGGCTATACAGGAAAACATAAACTCATTGACATTTTAAGTGTGTAACTATTAATTCACAGTATGTGGCAACAATTACATATACAAGGTGATTATCCATGTGGAGACATCATGTTTGGTGATATGTGTGCTATGTTGATATCATAATATGGTTAGAATATAGTTGAGTGACTCTTGGTATGATTCCACATGACACACATTTGAGTGCATGTAGCTTTAAAAATCATCATGTGACAATTAAATAACAATTATCAAAGAATCAACACATAAGTACATTGATCATGTAGTAGTATAACTCATGTGATAAATGTCATGAATAGAACTATGTGACAAGTAAATATCAGTGTAAGGGAATAAAATCCATTTTATATAAATCGAGGCTAATTAAATAAATGAAAACAATAAACACCTAATTAACCTAAATTTAATTAAGGTAGTTGGGATTGTTTAAGTTGAATTGCTATTTAAGCAAATATAAATGGATAAGTGTACTTAGCTTTAGGAACATTGATGAATAATTAATGTTATTGATGTGCAAAACTCAATCATATAGGTTTAGAAATTCAATTCTCTTTGACTAATGAAGGTAATGGTGTCAAAGCAAACAAAGAAATTGATGTGGATTAAACTTTCACGTCTTGGATTAGACGTCGTGCATGCAAAATTGATCATTTACCAAGGATTGGCCTATAAATCACAAGATTGACCTTGGAAACCAATCCTGAGAGGCTTAGGAGCGACCCTTGCCATCAAATGGTGAATCTTATCAATCTTAGTGCATTTAATGTATGGTGATAGGTGCAATAAATAATGTGTATGTGACATATATATGGGAATAAGTGAAAATGGAAAGAGGATAGCTTGCAATAAATGTGAAATGTATGGAAATGTGTAGAATAGGGCATGGATAAGGATTGGTCCATGAGCCAAAATTGACACAAGAGTATGCTACCCATCAATATGTAATTGCATTAGAGACATTCCACAAAGGTGGAAACACAACTAAATGAGAAATGGCATGCGTATGCAAATTTCACCATTATATTTTACCTCTACTTTCATGTGCATGTGAATCCTAACATGAACATGAATTTCAAAGCATGTCATCATTATCAACCATGCATGAAAAGTAAATTTTGTATTTCAAAGAGAAAAAGGATATACAATTCATGTAAAGTAATGAAACATTCATTGAGATCTTCCTTTCTTCTTCTCCTTGACATGAGAGTTCCATACGAACCTACTAAATACGGAAAATATATGTAATGAGTAGCTTATGCCACATAAGTTAAAAAGAAAAATAACAATTAATTTATGTTGTTTATGAAAAAAAAGAAGTAGAGAAACAAAGAAAAGGGTTAGAGATTTTTACTATACAAAAAGTGATATGATAATATTCTGCTTGTTGTAGTAGTGTAATGGGTTTTCACTTAGGAGTGGTTAATATGGTTTGCTTAGGTGCGGTAATGTGCTCTACTTAGGTGTAATAATGTGCTCTTCTTAGGTGGACTAAAATGTGATGTGCATTAATGTGGTCTACTCAAGTGTACCAAAATATAATAGAAATCTACTTGATAATGCTAAACATAAAAATGAACTGACACATTATTACTTTTATCTAAGATAAGTGAAATAATACCAACTAGCTTGGTGATCCATGAATAATCACCAATAGAAAGAGAGAGATGAAGAGAGAAAGACCAAGAATGGGTTAACAAATATAGTATGGAGTAAAGGCACCTTAGCAAAGGTTTGACTATGTCATAACCACCAAGATGTAAGAAAGTAGGAGAAAGATAAAATTGGCAATCCCAGTACCACCAAATGATAAGTTTGGGTTGGACCAAAAACAAAATAAAATGGTAAATGATAATGGTTATGTGGTCACCACCTAACTATATGAGGTTGCCATTGAGCGGATTAGGCAAACTCCAAAATAAAATGTGCAAACATGTGATGATAAGGGTGTTAGGCCTAAATATGTGTAGTTTCCACCCTAATGTGTAGGCACAACTTGGTTGAGTGACTATTTGTGAGACCATTGGATAGATAATATATGTGATATGCCCCCCTTAAATTGGTTGGAAAAAGGAGAGTTAGATTGAAATTTAAGTTAAAAGAGGAGAAAAGAAATATGCCAAGGTACACATGAGACTAGGAAAGTATATAGAAGGGGGGACATATATGAAATGTGTGCATATGATATAAATGTTTATCCCCAAGTGGTGGGGCTAATTCTCAGTATGAATCATAAGTGTCAAGAAGGGAGAATAATCCATAAAGTAATAAATAATAAGAATAAGAAAAGGTAAAGTGATCTAGGGAGAGGGGAACATGTTTTATGCCCCAAGTCTAATGGATCAACATAAAAATAGGATGCCTCAGAGAGAAGGGTGAGCATAAGAAAGGAAAAATGTTATGAGAAACGTAAGGTGAAATCATAGAAACATCCATAGCCATAGCATAGAATAAGCAAAGGAAAGGATGATAAGGGAGAGAAAAGATTAACAATACAATATTGAGTAAATTGAAAAAGTACGTGCATTCTAAATAGCAAGATATAGATCATATCAAGCACTAAGAATGATGAGATTAAAGTGGAGAGGTGTATCAATTTATGAAGAAATATGATAACCTAGATAGTAGAAATAGGAAATTTAGGAAATGGAAGACATAAATAAAGTGTAAACACTAGTATAAAAGGATACAAATAGAACACAAAGGGTTCTATGAGACTAGAGTCAATCCTAATACGATGTCACATAATGATTGCTAATCTAGGAATATTATCCTCTATTCTCATAGAACAACACAAATAGGTAGGAGGAAAGAGCTAGGAGACACAATACAACATATTTTAAGGAAAACAAAAAAGTGTTTAATTTGGGTCAAAATGATAAGGGTGTTTAGAGACTAGTGCTTTGTATTGTCCTAAAAAGACCTCAGAGGAAAGATGCTGAGAGTGTAATAACACATAGTAAAAAGCTAATGTAAGGATACACCACATAGATTGAAATGACACATATAACAATAAATCCTAAACATTTAGATCAATGTGAAGAGGGTAAAAATAACTTGATGTTTTGAATCATCCCCAAATACCATAGGAAAGGGTAGGAAGTATATACACAAGGAAGAATGGGATAAGTAACATACATAGGAACTCTTACTACAACATATACCAGCAAAATCCATTTTGTACATATCCTACAATCAGTGCATTCTATGAGATGACATCTCGTTGAGGAATTCTCTCAAACAATTCACCTTTTTTGTCTATAATTCCATATTTTGTGCATATCCTACAATCATTACAGTCCATGAGACCACATTTATTTGAGGCATTCTGTCAAATAGTTCACGTGCCTTGTCTATGCTTCCACATTTTGCATACATGTCTAACAAGGCAGTTGCAACTACAACATCTGACAAAATTCCTCTATCCTTTTCTGTTTATGATGAACAAAGTTCCACACTAAGGGGCATACAACTACAAAATATCTAGTGGTGGGAGCTCAAGATATTAATGCCATATACTTCCCTCTTGCTAAATAGATACCTAATTGCACCATATGTCATGAGACTCATGAAATTGTCCACTACTGCAAAAGTGAAAGGATGTTCCTATCAATTACTAGTGCAAGATTTGTCACACATTAATCTCTTGAAGGCAAGAATGGAAGTGAGTCTGAATGGAGGCGAGCGGAATGAGCGCATAAGTACTACAAAAGTGCAAATCAGTTGCAGGCTCGACATAGTCCGTCCCCTCATTTGGTTGCCTTGGTATCTATAGGCTTTGATGAAGCCTCTCAAGGCTTCTATAAAACAAGAGGCAGACTCTAAGAACAAACCTGCAAATGGAGGTGGTCCAAATGATGCGAATGTACCACCTTCCCATAGGTGGCAAAATCTCGCGCATGGAATGGTGATCCTCAGGATTGAAGGTCGGGGGAGAACTTGCCCACAGGCTTCTTTTTAAGCTAAGGTGAGATTGAAGCAGATTATGTTGTTTGTTCTCAAGAATGGTCCAAATGAAGTGATGCCTCAACATTTCAAAGTGGAGTGCCGCTACGAGGAGGATGAAACTAGAGGGCAAAAGATTTCGTACCTGTTCAACAAAGCCTTCAATGAAGAAAAAGTGGTCATCTTGAAAGTGACTGGGGCTAGTTTTTGGTCAGGAGGGTACACGCATGACAGACAAGTGCTGGAACATTTTTTCCAGAACTATGTACAGGTTGTGGGAGCAAGGCTCTGGGGGCTAATAGTTGTGATGAGATTGGTGAGGGAAGATCTGATGGACATGGTCAAGACTGCCATGGATGGTGTGTCAGTGGAGACCAAACATTAATTTGCTCTTGCCACCCTCAGCCTGAATGAGGAGAAGAAGAAGGTGAAGCTACACAAACCCTGGCCCTCTACAAAAAGGGCATGGAGAAAGAAAATAACATAGGAGAGTTTTTGAAATTCTTGGAAGCCAACCCGAGTCTGATTGATGAAAATGTAATAGCTAGGATGGTGGATATTGTTGAAGGCATAGGTTATATATATCACTAGATGTAATGCCTCAGCTTTCTATGTAACTTTTTTTTTGATATTTTAATATAGGGAGCTACGCCCATATCTGGTAGTGTTTACCAAAAAAATACATTTCTTTGAGGCATTTTGTCAAACAGTTCAGGTGCCTTGTCTATGCTTCCACATTTTGCATACAAGTCTAATAGGGTAGTTGCAACTACAACATCTAACAAAATTCCTCTATCCTTTATGTATTGATGGATGTCCATACCCTATTCCAAAGCTCCCATTTTGACACAGGCAGGGAGGATGGTGGCAAAGGTTGTGGAATTTGGCATTACACCAGTAAAAATTTAATGTTTCCCCGATGATTTGAAAGCTGCCATTAATGATTAGAGTAGAGTAAAAGGGGAAATCTTGAAATATTTGGTTCACTATGTAAGCACGAGAGCTGGGGAAGGCATCTGCAACTGATACAGTTCAGTTTTCTAAGTAAGTATTCTAAACCTTAAGATTTTTGATTCAGAATTGCATCTAAGAAAAATCTCTTGCATTCCATCATAGAAGAAACATCTGATAACCCTAAGGCTAAAAGCCAAAAGTTAAATGAAAGACACCTGAACAAGGACTTAATAAACCAATGTCCAAAATAAAGGCAAAAATCCCAGAGGAATGCCCAATTAAATCTAGTTTTTCTTCAGGTTTTGTTTCCAATTTTGCTTCTGGTTTTGCTTCCACTTTTGCTTCCGGTTTTGCTTCAACTTTTGCTTCCAATTTTGCTTCCAATTTCACTTCCAATTTTGCTTTTGGTTTTGCTTCCAGTTTTGTTTCCAATTTTGCATCTGATTTTGCTTCTAATTTTGCTTCTAATTTTGCTTCCACTGTTCTTTCGGTTTCGCTTCTAATTTTTCTTCCAATATAACATCGCTTGTTGCTTCCAATTTTGCTTCCGATATAATGTCGCTTGTTGCTTTCAATTTTGCATCTTTTGTTGCTTCTAAAATTGCTTCCATTATTACTTCTTTCTTTGCTACCTGAATTGCTTCTGTTTTTGCTTCCTAGATAATGCCAAGTTTTGTTTCCAAGATTGCTTCTGGTTTGCTTCTAGTTTGGCTTCCATTGTTGCTTCCTTTTTTGCTTCTAAAAATGATTCTTGTTTTGCTTACATTTACTAATTTAATATGGTTTATTTCAACTTAATTAGTTAAATATATCATGCCTCTTAAATAACTCATATGATTATAGAGTAAGTAATTTAATTATTCAACTCATGATTAAATAACAAGATAATTATTATAACATGATCATCATCTATAATTAAAATAAGTGAGTCAAATATCTATAATTTAATTGAATTTGACAACATCCATCTTGAGCAATAAATTAAAATCATCATACGTAATAAATATCCATCCAAAAATCATCGACCACTTTCAATATATATAAATTGACAAGTCAATACTGATAAGATCATCATCATATATAACTAAAACAAGTGAAAGTCAAATATTCTGGTAGATCAATAACATGTCAAAATGATACAAGTCAAGATGATACATGTCCAAATGATATAAGTCAAAATGATATATAAATTTATGATACAACTCATTAATATGGTACTGCAGGCCGTGAAAATAATACATATGATAGTGACCATGAAAAGAGGCATCTATTTCCTTGCATTTATATGTTTGTTCATCTTGTCATGTAGTACTTGTTGTTGGGTTTTCATGTTTGTAATAAAAACCCCACCATGTGAACTAGTGTCTCAAATTTGGCATCCTTATAAGTCAAAATGATATATAAATTTATGATACAACTCATTAATATGGTACTGCAGGCCGTGAAAATAATACATATGATAGTGACCATGAAAAGAGGCACCTATTTCCTTGCATTTATATGTTTGTTCATGTTGTCGTGTAGTACTTGTTGTTGGGTTTTCATGTTTGTAATAAAAACCCCACCATGTGAACCAGTGTCTCAAATTTGGCATCCTTATAAGCTAATTTGGATATCTTGGACAATTGGGGTATGTGGATGTTCTGTTTGAAGTGTCTTGTTGATGTGTTTAAATTTTGTAGTGTGCTAAACATGTGTCGTGTGTTTAGTTAGTGTTTTAGCTGATAATCTTGTTTAAACTAAATCTAAAACGTGGAAGTTGTAATGACTCCAATGTTTGGTATTCTGGTTGGAACTGGAAGAGACCATAAGTTTAGCATTAAGAAGACAGAGGGGAGGATTTTTGAAGGGGTTCGGAGAGAATAGAAGATTGAATAATACATTCTGTGGAGATACTGAAGTTTAATTGAGTTTTGTGTTTGCAGGTCCTGTATTCTGTATATATTTTCTAGATTTAACTGCTCTAGTTTTCTGGTGTCAAAAATGCTAGGTTGAGACCATTCCACTGGTGGATTTCCTTGAAATCAGTGGAATAGACCCTGTATATAGTTTGTTTTGTTTTCCTTTCTTTTTTGTTCACGGTCACGGTAGAATGGGACAGAGGATCCAACTGGTCGAAGAGATGTCGCAGTAGAAGGCCTAGCATTTTGTGGTGCTAGGGTTCGACAGTTAGAGGCTGCGAGGTTTGTTGTAGAGGAGGTACTCGATGGAGGTTTATGGTGTTCAAATATACATTTTGTGTATGTACTACATTTGCATGTCTGATACACAGCCTGTGTATATATTGCAAAGCATATCGGGTGTGAAAACATGTTGAAAGTGCATGTTATGAATATACAAGGTTAAAACATATCGGATATACAATTCCTGTGTATATCACATTTGTATGAACATACCATTCCTGTGTATATCGCAATCGCATCTGAATACATCTCGTGTGTATTCGACAATCACATATCACTGTTGTATGTTGTGAAGATACAACGAAAACATACATTGCATTTGATGCAAAGGATGACCGACAGGAGTGGTAGTTAGAAAGCATGTTGGAAGGATATCTACTTGCGGATACAAGGAATAACTGGTAATAGAGGTGAAGAGAACTGGCGATAGGGAGTTATTGATTGTACATTCTGATTGCATGAACATATAATTGTATGTTGAGACATACATTGAGTTGCGATACAAGTTTTAATCGGCAGTAGCAGGTAAGAACACCTAAACCCACCGGGAAAGTAGGTTAAGTTTTGTCTATGAGTTTTGTTTGTATTACATATTAAATTGTATGCGGTGAAACATACAACGGAGAGTTAAAAGACTGAGGTCCCACCAAATGCACATTCCGAATGTATAATTGGAATGCATGGGGAGGATGTACATTGGGGATATATAGGCACCCGATACAATTTGTGATTGGCTGTCATGGTAAACCGGTGTATGTTACACTATAGCAAACCGGTGATAATGAGTAAACAATGTATGTAATTTGAAAACATGATTCATGGAAACTTCACTATTGAATTGAAGGCTTTTGCTATATGGCTTTGCATCAAGTGGTGTCAGAGCAAAGGAGTATCCTTTGGGTAGAAGAAGGCAAGATGTCAGAAGGAGAGGGGTCAGAAGAGTACCCAGCAAACATGACCAACACTGAGTCGGTGATCTTAGTGAAGAAATAGTTGGCAGAGAGCAAAGCAGTTAGAGCTCAGAATCAGGCCTTGAGAGATGAGTTAGAGAAGTTGAAGGACAAGGTAGAGAAGGGAGATGAAGATTTTGGTGAACGGGAAGATTGGGATGAAGAGGAGATCCCAAGGCAGGAAGAGATAGAGGTTCCTGCAGACCAGAAACCCTTACTCAATGTCCTCAAATCCATGGAGAGATGGACCATGGATATGAAAATAGACCTGCCAGTGTTTGCAGGCAAAATAGAACCTGATTCAGTGATGGAGTGGATAGACTCCTTGAATAAATTCTTTGAGACTCAGGAAATACCAGAACACCAAAGGGTGAGAATGGCCCAATCCAAAATGAAAGGGGCTACACTAAATTGGTGGAATTTCATCCAAGATGACAGGGTGAAAGAAGGAAAGAACATAGTTGTTACGTGGAAGAAGATGATGGCTTTAGTGAAGGAAGCCTATGTACCGTTGGATTACAACATTCAACTACATAAGAGGAGACAAAACTTGAAACAAAAGGAATTAGATGTTAGTTCATACACTGAAGAGTTCACGAAACTATGTGTCAAGACAAAGATAAAGGAGGGTGAGGAAGAGAAAGTGGCAAGGTACCTCAATGGATTGAGGTTTAACATCTAAGAAGACATAAGTCTACATAACCCAGAGACAGTCCAAAAGTGCTACCAGTTAGCACTCAAAGTGGAAGAGAAATTAAAGAGAAGACAAGAGCAGAACAATAGAGGAAGAGGGAGACAACAAAGAGGGGGAAGAAGTCCTTTCAAAGGCAGAGAAAATGGATTTGGACACCAAGGTGAATCCAACCAAGAAAACAACAAAGGAGACAACAATCAAACTCAAGGAGGAAGTTACAACCAAAGAGGAAATTTTAGGGGCAGAAGACCATCATTTAGAGGGAGATCTTAGGGCAAAGGACTTATCAGATGTTACAATTGCAATCAGGAAGGCCACATAGCCAGCAAATGTCCAGAAAAGGCAACAAGTTTAATGGGAGAAAGGAGGATAAACCTGATACAAGAGTCTGATTGTCAAAGTGTGAATGCTCCTAATAGTTATGGATATCCTAAGAGAGGAAAAGCTTTGATGATTAAGAGAGCATTGACCACCATGAAGGTGCCTGACAAAGAACCCCCACAAAGGAAGTCTCTCTTTAGAACTACTTGCAAGGCAGGAGGAAAGGTATGCAGTGTTCTGATTGATTCCGGATCCACTGAAAATTTTGTGTCTTTTGAAATGGTAGAAAAGCTTAAGCTTAGAAGACTACCCCATCCTTGCCCATACAAGGTCTCATGGCTCACCCAAGGTCAACAAATAGTTGTGGAAGAACAGGCTTGGGTGGAGTTTCAAATTGGAACATACAAGGACTGATTATTGTTTGACATTGCCAAGATGGATGCTTGCCATCTCTTATTTGGAAGACCATGGCAGTATGACTTGAAATCACACCATGATGGAGTTAGAAACAGATATTCAATCACCAAGGATGGTTAGGTGATAGAGTTGCTACCATTGATGGAGGATGAGGTAGAATCAAAAGGGAAAGAAGTAAAGGTGATGATGGTAGAAGGCAAACAATTCATGAAAGAGATAGTAGAAGAAGGTGCAGTTGCATATGCTCTAATTCCTTGCCTAAAGGTGAACAAGGAGCAGCAGCAAGAAGTCAAAGGAGAGAAAAGGCAAAGGTTCATAGATCTTGTTGTCCAAGAACTATTGGACAAATACAAAGGCATCATCTCTGATGGAATGCTAAGGTCCCTACCACCTGTAAGGGACATCAGCCATTGCATAGATATGATCCTAGGATCTACACTTCCAAACAAGGCAGCATACAAGCTTACCCCAGAGCAGAATGCAGAAGTAGCAAGACAGATTGAGGAGTTGTTGGAGATAGGCCTAATTGGCAAAAGTTTAAGCCCATGTGCAGTACCGGCTGTACTAGCACCAAAGAAGGAAGGCACTTGGAGACTTTGTACTGATTCAAGGGCTATCAACAAGATAACAATCAGGTATAGGTTCCCAATCCCTAGGATAGAAGATTTGCTTGATTGCTTTGGGGGTGCTATATATTTCACAAAAATAGATCTAAAGAGTGGCTATCATCAGATTAGGATTAGGCTAGGAGATGAATGGAAAACTGCATTCAAAACCAATGAGGGGTTATATGAGTGGAAGGTCATGTGTTTTGGTTTGTCCAACGTCCCTAGTACATTTATGAGGTTGATGAATGAGGTCTTGAGGGAATTCATAGGCAAATTTGTCATAGTATATCTAGATGATATCCTGATTTTCAGTAATACAAGGGAAGAGCACCTCAAATATATAGACTTGGTTCTCAAAAGGTTACATGAAGAGTAGCTAATGATCAACTTGGAGAAGTGTTTGTTCATGCAGGAGGAGATCATCTACTTGGGTTTTGTCATCTCACATGGCAAACTGAAAATGGATCAAGAAAAGGTAAGTGCCATATTGTCTTGGCCAACTCCTAGAACTATGAATGATGTTAGAAGTTTCCATGGGTTAGCAACCTTCTATAGGAAGTTTATAAAGGGGTTTAGTCATGTTTGTACACCCATGCTTGACACCATAAAAGGAGGACAGAAGTGTAGATTCACTTGGACAAAGGAGGCAGATGATTCATTTGAAACATTGAAGAAGAAGGTGGCAAAGCAGCCAGTTCTTGCACTTCCTGATTTCAACAAGATTTTCTAGGTAGAATGTGATGCAAGTCACATAGCAATTGGAGTAGTACTCAGTCAAGAAGGTAGGCCTATTGCATTTTTCAGTGAGAAATTGAATGATGCAAAGAAGAGATACTCATCCTATGATTTGGAGATGTATGCTCTAGTACAGTCACTCAAAAAGTGGAGGCATTACTTGATGCCAAAAGAATTCATAGTGTTCACAGATAATCGGGCCCTTAGTTTTATAAACAGTCAAGAGAAATTGAACCATAGGCACATGAAGTGGGTGGAGACTTTGCAACCTTTCACCTTCACACTCAAACATAAGAAAGGGGCCAAGAACAACGTGGCAGATGCTTTGAGCAGGAGGGTTCTGACCATCAATCAGATTCAATTGGAAAGTGTTGGCATTGATTCCTTAAAGGCCATGTATGATGCTGATGAAGACTTTGGAGAAATCTATAAGATATGTACTTCTTTTGGTGACAAATATCATGTTGAATTCTCTGAATTTCTGATCCAAGATGGATTACTTTTCAAGGGTGGACAGTTGTGTATTCCAAGGTGTTCTATGAGACTGAATATCATTAGGGAGAAACATTGTGGGGCCATGGCATGACATTTTGGTCTAGATAAGACTCTTGATCTTGTGAAGAGGCATTACTATTGGCCCAAGTTGTAGTCAGATGTAAGGAGATTTGTGGAGGTATGTGTGATATGTCAAAAAGAAAAAGGGAGATCCACTAATGTAGGTTTGTATCAGCCACTACCCATTCCTTCTAGGCCATGGGAGAGCATAAGCATGGACTTTGTATTGGGTTTGCCTAGAACAACGAAGGGATATGATAGTGTTTTTGTTGTAGTCGACAAATTTAGTAAAATGGCACACTTCTTGCCATGCAAAACCACTTGTGATGCTTCATATGTTGCAGATATGTTTTTCAAAGAGAGTGAGGATACATGGGTTGCCATTGAGCATAGTGTCAGATAGAGATGTGAAATTTATTGGCCACTTTTGGAGGACTCTTTGGAAGAAGCTTGGAACCAATTTGTCCTTCTCATCAGCCTACCATCCTCAAACAGATGGGTAGACTGAAGTGGTTAACCATTCATTAGGAAATCTGCTAAGGTGTTTAACAAGGCAGCATGGAGAGAAGTGGGATAACATCCTACCACAAGCAGAATTATCATATAATGACACCATCAATAGGAGCACAGGGAAGTCACCTTTCCAAGTGGTATATGGTATTCATCCAAGGGGTATTTTGGAATTGAGAGATCTACCTACAGGAGAGTCTATTAGTGCAGATGGAGAATCTTTTGCATCAACCATCAAAGAGGTGCATGATCAAGTCAAGAACCAACTCCAACAAACCACATTGAAGTATAAAGCCTATGCTGATAAGAAGAAGAGAGATGTGCAATTTGATGTTGGAGATTTGGTGTGGGTTCATTTGAAGAAGGAGAGGCTCCCAAAAGGTAAATATACCAAACTCATGCAGAGGAAGATCGGACCGTGTCATATTTTGAAGAAATGTGGACATAATGCTTATGAGATCCAACTTCCTCCTGATCTTGGATTGTCACCCATTTTCAATGTATGTGATTTAACTCCATACAAGCATAATGCAGATGAAGAACAGGAACTATTGCAGCATATAGCAGATGATGATATCCCTAAACATGATCCACCAAAATTAAAGGAGATTTTAGACTCAAGAGTGGCAAAGAAGACAAGGAACAAAGAGTACATGCAGTACTTGTTGGCTTGGTAGGGGAAACCTGATTCAGAGGAAGTTTGGATGACTAAAGATCAGATCACACATCATGGTGCAGACCTTCAAACTCTCATCTCAAGTGGGCTTGAGATTTCTTCTCCCGGGGAGTATGGTGTAGGAGTACCCCTTCAACAAGCTGATTATGCATCCGAGGGAGAAGACTAAGGTATTGTTATGTTGTTATATTTTATGCATTTATATGTTTGTTCATGTTGTCGTGTAGTACTTGTTGTTGTGTTTTCATGTTTGTAATAAAAACCCCACCATGTGAACCAGTGTCTCAACTTTGGCATCCTTATAAGCCAATTTGGATATCTTAGACAATTGGGGTATGTGGATGTTCTGTTTGAAGTGTCTTGTTGATGTGTTTAAATCTTGTTGTGTGCTAAACATGTGTTGTGTGTTTAGTTAGTGTTTTAGCTGATAATCTTGTTTAAGCTAAATCTAAAACGTGGAAGTTGTAACAACTCCAACTTTTGGTATTCCGGTTGGAACTAGAAGAGACCATAAGTTTGGCTTTAAGAAGACAGAGGGGAGGATTTTTGAAGGGGTTCAGAGAGAATAGAAGATTGAGTAATACATTCTGTGGAGATAACAAAGTTTAATTAAGTTTTGTGTTTGCAGGTCTTGTATTCTGTATATATTTTCTAGATTTAACTGCTCTAGTTTTCTGTTGTCGAAAATGCTAGGTTAAGACCATTCCACTGGTGGATTTCCTTGAAATCAGTGGAATGGACCCTGTATATAGTTTGTTTTGTTTTCCTTTCTTTTTTGTTCATGGTCACGGTAGAATGGGACAGTTGCATTACATTGAGTTGCGATACATTGAGTTGCGATACAAGTGTTAATCGGCAGTAGCAGGTAAGAACACCTAAACCCACCAGGAAAGCAGGTTAAGTTTTGTATATGAGTTTTGTTTATATTACATATTAAATTGTATGCAATGAAACATACAACAAAGAGTTAAAAGACTGAGGGTTCCACCAAATACACATTCTGAATGTATAATTGGAATGCATGGGGAGGATGTACATTCAGGATATACAAGCATCTGATACAATTTGTGATTGGTTCTCATGGTAAACTGGTGTATGTTGCACTATAGCAAACCGATGATAATGAGTAAACAGTGTATGTAATTTGAAAATGCGATTCATGGAAACTTCACTGTTGAATTGAAGGCTTTCGTTGTATGGCTTTGCATCACTGCCCATCAATATGTAATTGCATTAGAGACATTCCACGAAGGTGGGCACACAACTAATGGGTATGCAAATTTCACCATTATATTCTACCTCTATTTTCATGTGCATGTGAATCCTAACATGAACATGCATTTGAAAGTATGTCATCATTATCAACCATGCATGAAAATAAAATTTTGTATTTCAAATAGTAAAAGGATATACAATTCATGTAAATTAATGAAACATTCATTGAGATCTTATTGTTTTCTTCTCCTTGACATGAGAGTTCCATACGAACCTACTAAATACAGAAAATATATGTAATGAGTACCTTATGCCACATAAGTTAAAAAGAAAAATAACAATTAATTTATGTTTTTTATGAAAAAAAAGTAGAGAAACAAAGAAAAGGGTTAGAGATTTTTACTATACAAAAAGTGATATGATAATATTCTGCTTGTTGTAGCAGTGTAATGGGTTTTCACTTAGGAGTGGTAAATATGGTTTGCTTAGGTGTGGTAATGTGTTCTACTTAGGTGTAATAATGTGCTCTTCTTAGGTGGACTAAAATGTGATGTGCAATAATGTGGTCTACTCAAGTGTACCAAAATATAATAGAACTCTACTTGATAATGCTAAACATGAAAATGAACTCACACATTATTACTTTTATCTAAGATAAGCGAAAGAATACCAAGTAGCTTGGTGATCCATGAATAATCACCAATAGAAAGAGAGAGAGAAAGACCAAGAATAGGTTAACAAATATAGTATGGAGTAAAGGAACCTTAGCAAAGGTTTGGCTATGTCATAACCACCAAGATGTAAGAAAGTAAGAGAAAGATAAAATTGGCAATGCCAATACCACCAAATGATAGGTTTGGGTTGGACCAAAAACAAAATAAAATGGTAAATGATAATGGTTATGTGGTCACCACCTAACTATATGAGGTTGCCATTGAGCGGATTAGGCAAACTCCAAAGTAAACTATGCAAACATGTGATGATGAGGGTGTTAGGCCTAAATATGTGTAGTTTCCACCCTAATGTGTAGGCAGGACTTGGTTGAGTGACTATTTGTGAGACCATTGGATAGATAATATGTGATATGCCCCCCTTAAATTGGTTGGAAAAGGAGAGTTAGATTGAAATTTAAGTTAAAAGAGGAGAAAGGAAATATGCCAAGGTACACATGAGACTAGGAAAGTATATAGAAGGGGGGACATATATGAAATGTGTGCATATGATATAAATGTTTACCCCCAAGTGGTGGGGCTAATTCTCAGTATGAATCATAAGTTTCAAGAAATGAGAATAATCCATAAAGTAATAAATAATAAGAATAAGAAAAGGTAAAGTGATCTAAGGAGAGGGGAACATGTTTGATGCCCAAAGTCTAATGGATCACCATAAAAATGAGATGTGTCAGAGAGAAGGGTGAGCATAAGAAAGGAAAAATGCTATGAGAAACGTAAGGCGAAATCATAGAAACATCCATAGACATAGCATAGAATAAGAAAAGGAAAGGATGATAATGGAGAGATAAGATTAACAATATAATATTGAGTAAATTGAAAAAGTATGTGCATGCTATATAGAAAGATATAGATCATATCAAGCAATAAGCATAATGAGAGTAAAGTGTAGAGGTGTATCAATTTATGAAGAAATATGATAACCTAGATAGTAGAAATAGGAAATAGGAAATGGAAGACATAAATAAAGTGTAAACAATAGTATGAAAGGATACAAATAGAACACAAAGGGTTCTATGAGACTAGAGTCAATCCTAATAGGATGTCACATAATGATTGCTAATCTAGGAATATTATCCTCTATTCTCGTAGAACAACACAAATAGGTAGGAGGAAAGAGCTAGGAGACACAAAAAAGAGCTAGGAGGAAAGCAAAGTTTGAATTAGAGAGAAGTTTGAATCAGAGCGAAGTTTGAATCAGAGCTAAGTTTGAATCAGAGACAAGTTCAAATCAGAGCAAACTTTCATGTTTAGCGAAGTTTGAATCAGAGCAAAGTTTCAAGTTTAGCGAAGTTTGAATCAGAGCAAAGTTTGAATCAGAAGGAACTTTGAATCAGAGTAAAGTTTAACAAAGTTTTAATCGAAGCAAAGTTTGAATCAGAGTGAAGTTTACCAAAGTTTGAATCAATGTGAAGTTTGAATAAGAGTGATGTTTGAATCAGAGTGAAGTTTGAATCAGATCGAAGTTTGCATTTTTTTTTTTAAAGATAATGCGCCTGGTAAACTTTTTAACGTGACCGGCGACGCTGGTGCGACACGCCCTCCGGCTCCACACAAATGCTTTTGCCCAGAGCAATGAACTGGTGAGGCCACAACTGGGGGACCTCATCCCCTAGGAAGAACACTTCAAACCCGCGAGCTCGTTGGCCCAGCGAAGGCGTAAAGCCTTGCGAGCTCATTGGCCCAGCAGGGGTTTGAACTCTGGTGGCTGCCACTACAACTAAGCGACTTAACCACCGAACCATGCCATCATCGGCAGATCGAAGTTTGCATTAAAGTGAATTTTAACAAAGTTTAAATCAAAGTGAAGTTTGAATCAAAGAAAATTTTGAATCAGAGCAAAGTTTGAATTTCGCTCAATTGAAGTTTGAATCGGAGCAAACTTTGAATTTCACTCAATTGATGTTTGAATCAGAGCGAAGTTTGAATCAGATCAAATTTTGAATCAGAGTGAAGTTTGAATCAGGGTGATGTTTTGAATTAGAGCGAAGTTTGAATGGTGCAGTCACGGTAAGAGGGTTCACAGAATGAAGTGTCCGGACTGTACAACAAGACTAAACACAACGGAAACAACTCAAAGAAATGAAGTAAATGTAGAATTAGTCATTCAGTATATCATAGAACTTAAATACAATCTAGCCGGTAACATGCGAGCTTACAATTAGGGCTCACAGGCCTAATTACATACATGCGCAAGATAAAGATTTGAAACTCTGTCAGACAAAATCTAAATAAAGAATTATGAATCAATTGCTAACTATCAAAATTTGCTTTCCTAGGGATCTATTACATCCTTATATATCATCTTCAGAACAACAGATTCCTACGCGTCAACAAAACCAAACTGAAACACCAAAATGTGACAACTCAATCCAAACCTGATATATCATCTTTTCACTTAACGTATGATCGCATATTCGCGCGGGATGCTCTTGCATCAGTGTCTTATTGGATTTATTAAATGTTCCCATTGTTCATATACCCTAATCTTAATATTAGTAAAGTCATGTTGAAAATTTAGATTTCTACCTATATCTCATAGGGCTATGGTTTGTTCAAATTTTTCTTCCCATGTTTTTCTTGCCTGGTCATAAGCATTAAAACTTCCTCCTAAACTTCTATAGATTTTTGTAGACGTGTCAATATGTATTCAGATCGATCCTGAATTGTTCATATCTTTTTTCATAGCGATGTTTGAATCAGAACAACATTTAGGGAAGCTTGAATAAGAGCAATGTTTGAATCAGAGTGAAGTTTGAATCAAAAAGAAGTTTGAATCAAATCAAAGTTTGAATCAGAGAAAAGTTTGATTCAGAGCAAAGTTTGAATTAGAGAGAAGTTTAATCAGAGCGAAGTTTGATTCAGAGCAAAGTTTGAATTAGAGTAAAGTTTGAATCAAATCGAAGTTTGATTAGAGTAAAGGAATGTTCAAGAATCAGAGTGAAGTTTGAATTTCGATCAATTAAAGATTGAATTAGTGCAAAGTTTGAATCAGAGAGAAGCTTGAATCAGAGTGAAGTTTAACAAAGTTTGAATCAAAGCGAAGTTTGAATTAGAGCAATGTTTGAATCAATATGAATTTTGAATCAAATCGAAGTTTGAATCAGAGTGAAGTTTGAATCAGAACAAAGTTTGATTCAGTATGAAGTTTGATTTAGAATAAAGTTTGAATCAGAGCGAAGTTTAAATCAAAGTGAAGTTTAGTAAATTTTTAATCAAAGCAAAGTTTAGAGAAGTTTCAATCAGAGAGAAATTTAGCAAAGTTTGAATCAAAGCGAAGTTTAGCAAAGTTTGAATCAGAGTGAAGTTTAGCAAAGTTTGAATCAGAGTGAAGTTTAGTGAAGTTTGAATCAGAGTGAGGTTTGAATAAAAAAAAGTTTGAATTAGAGCCAAGCTTGAATTAGAGCGAAGATTTGCAAAGTTTGAATCAGAGTGAAGTTTGAAATGGAGCGAAGTTTGAATTTTGCTCAATTGAAGTATGAGTCAAAGCGAAGTTTTAATCAGAGCGAAGTTTAGTGAAGTTTGAATCAAAGTGAAGTTTAGTGAAGTTTGAATCACAAAGAAGTTTAGTGAAGTTTGAATCAGAGTGAAGTTTAGCAAAGTTTGAATCAGAGCAAAGTTTAGTGAAGTTTGAGTCAGAGCAACTATAACTACTAACTAGTCTGCTATTTCCATTGTAGAATGTATTATTTGGGAGAAAGTGCAACTATAACTAGTAAGAATGCAGTTGGATGGCTCTATCTGAGAGATTCCCAATATATTGATGTTGTTTGCACAATCGGTGACAGCAGCCTCAAAACTCTCCATCAGTTACAATTACCATCAGGGACAAACATTTGCTCAACAAAGGCATGCTGAAGATTTAGATGAGTTATAGTTGATTGTGTTAGGGATAAAGAAAGATCAATCGCGACAAAAAAACTAAACTGAAACACCAAAATGTGACAACTCAATCCAAACCTGATATATCATCTTTTCGCTTAACGCATGATCGCATATTCAGGTGGGATGCCCTTGCATCAGTGTCTTATTGGATTTATTAAATGTTCCCATTGTTCATATACCCTAATCTTAATATTAGTAAAGTCATGTTGAACATTTAGAGTTCTACCTGTATGTCGTAGGGCTATGGTTTGTTCAAAATTTTCTTCCCATGTTTTTCTTGCCTGGTCACAAGCATTAAAACTTCCTCCTAAACTTCTATAGATTTTTGTAGATGTGTCAATATGTATTCAGATCGAGCCTGAATTGTTCATATCTTTTTTCATAGCGATGTTTGAATCAGAACAACGTTTAGTTAAGCTTGAATAAGAGCAATGTTTGAATCAGAGTGAAGTTTGAATCGGAAAGAAGTTTGAATCAAATCAAAGTTTGAATCAAAGCAAAGTTTGATTTAGAGCAAAGTTTGAATCAGAGAGAAGATTAATCAGAGCGAAGTTCGATTCAGAGTGAAGTTTGAATTAGAGCAAAGTTTGAATCAAAGAAAAGTTTAGCGAAGTTTGAATCAGAGAAAAGTTTGAATCAGATCAAAGTTTGTATCAAAACAAAGTTTGAATTTTGTTGAATTGAATTTTGAATCAGAGCAAAGTTTGAATGAAAGCGAAGTTTGAATTTCGTTAAATTGAAGTTTGAATCAAAGCGAAGTTTGAATCAAAGTGAGGCTTGAATCAAAGCGAAGTTTAGTGAAGTTTCAATCAGAGGGAAGTTTCAATTATATTGAAGTTTCAATCAGAGTGAAGTTTAGCGAAGTTTGAATCAGAGTGAAGTTTGAATCAAAGGAATGTTCAAGAATCAGAGTGAAGTTTGAATTTCACTCAATTGAAGATTGAATCAGCGTGAAGTTTGAATCAGAGCAAAGTTCAAATTAGAGAGAAGCTTGAATCAAAGTGAAGTTTACAAAGTTTGAATTAGAGCAATGTTTGAATCAGAGTGAATTTTGAATCAAATCAAAGTTTGAATCAAAGTGAAGTTTGAATCAAAACAAAGTTTGATTCAGTACGAAGTTTGATTCAGAACAAAGTTTGAATTAGAGTGAAGTTTAAATCAAAGTGAATTTTAGTGAAGTTTTAATCAAAGCAAAGTTTAGCGAAGTTTCAATCAGAGCAAAGTTTAGCAAAGTTTGAATCAGAGCGAAGTTTAGCAAAGTTTGAATCAAAGTGAAGTTTAGTCAGGTTTTTATAAAAACAAAGTTTGAATCAGAGCCAAGCTTGAATCAGAGTGAAGATTTGTGAAGTTTGAATCAGAGTGAAGTTTGAAATGGAGCAAAGTTTGAATTTCGCTCAATTGAAGTATGAGTCAAGGCGAAGTTTGAATCAGAGCGAAGTTTAGTGAAGTTTGAATCAAAGCGAAGTTTAGTGAAGTTTGAATCACAAAGAATTTTAGTGAAGTTTGAATCAGAGTGAAGTTTAGCGAAGTTTGAATCAGAGTGAAGTTTAGCGAAGTTTGAGTCAGAGCAACTATAACTACTAACTAGTCTGCTATTTCCATTGTAGAATGTATTATTTGGGAGAAAGTGCAACTATAACTACTAAGAATGCAGTTGGATGGCTCTATCTGAGAGATTCCCAACATATTGATGTTGTTTGAACAATCAGTGAGAGTAGCCTCAAAACTCTCCATTAGTTACAATTACCATCAGGAACAAACATTTCCTCAACAAAGGCATGTTGAAGATTTAGATGAGTTATAGTTGATTGTGATAGGGATAAAGAAAGATCAACCGCGACAACAAAACCAAACTCAAACACCAAAATGTGACAACTCAATCCAAACCTGATAATCATCTTTTCGCTTAACGCATGATCGCATATTCACGCGGGATGCTCTTGCATCAGTGTCTTATTGGATTTATTAAATGTTCCCATTGTTCATATACCCTAATCTTAATATTAGTTAGTCATGTTGAACATTTAGAGTTCTACCTGTATGTCGTAGGGCTATGGTTTGTTCAAAATTTTCTTCCCATGTTTTTCTTGCCTGGTCACAAGCATTAAAATTTCCTCCTAAACTTCTATAGATTTGTGTAGCTGTGTCAATATGTATTCAGATCGATCCTAAATTGTTCATATATTTTTTCATGAATTTTGTTGCAGGCCCTATGACACACTTATCTATTCTCCCTCTTTATCCCGTGTTCTCTCTAGCAGTAGCCAAATTGGCATGCTCAACATCACCTTGAATGGCGTACTCATCCAACTGTTCCTTTTCCTTTTGTACCATTGCTTGTGTGTTTTCTTCTTATCTCTCATGTCTTTTTCTTCATTCTACGGTATCTTTCTTGATGTTCTCGAGCTTGTTTTTGTCTCCCTTCCCTACTCATTTCCATTCCAGTTAATATGTTGCGAATTCAATTATTCTTTTGTTATGCCCTTTTATCATCGGTGTTTTAATTTTGGTACTACATTAATCCTTATGTATCCTTTGGTACTACCTATGATTTAAGCTTGCTTATAAAAATTAACAGTTCCTTCGAAATCAACAATTCTTCCATCATGCACAGAGAGCCAATTTCTTTTCTAAAACCTGGGAAAAAATACTGAAATTCCAAGCCAACATAGTGTGGTTCTGATCAAATTCACAAGTAAAGTCGGTCCATTGAATCCTTCTATTAATTTTCCAATAATATTTTTCCTTAGTTGTAAATTCTTTCTTTAAGCTTAAACTAGCTTCATGACAACCAAACCATTGTCCCGATGCTCTTATATTCTAGTCATGATGTAATTTTAACTTTATCTTCATAAAGTTACGATAGATTTCCTCCTGAATTACCTTAACCTTGTATCTGATCTACCTATCTAAGTTGTTGATTCCTTCACATGTACTTGTTTGTTCAAAAAATATAGTTCCTATATCTAAAATTTAACACATGCACAAGTTGTGAGACAATCAAATGATATTTTGAACAAGCAATTTATTATGATATTTTATTTCAGGGTTTAACTACATAGTTTTGAGTCAAACACATGACCCATATTTCATGAGTAGTGGTTCACATGAAACCATATCTCATGTTAATGAATGGTCCACTTAGCACTCATTGTGTCTAGGTGATGCTCACAACGGTGAAGCGTCGGGACTTCCCAGGAGGTCACCCATCCTAGTACTACTCCCACTCAAGCGTGCTTAACCATGGAGTTTCCCGCAAGATCAAGCCCACTTAGCTTGCTACCCCATTTGTAAAATCTTCAGCAAGTGTTGTGCCTTATGAACCATTCATTATAGAGCCCCTTTAGCTCATCAATAATGAATGGTTCATAAGGTACAACACTTGCTGAAGGTTTTACAAATGGGGTAGCAAGCTAAGTGGGCTTGATCTTGGGGGAAACTCCATGGTTAAGCGCACTTGAGCGGGAGTAGTATTGGGATGGGTGACCTCCCGGGAAGTCCCGACACCTATAATGAATGGTTCGTAAGGCACAACACTTGCTGAAGGTTTTGCAAATGGGTAGTAAGCTAAGTGGGCTTGATCTTGGGGTAAACTCCATGGTGAAGCACACATGAGTGGGAGTATTTTTGGGATGGGTGACCTCCCGAGAAGTCCAGATGCTTCACCCCTATGAGCATCACCTAGATGCAATGAGTGCTAAGTGGACCACTCATTTACATGAGATATGGTTTCATGTGAACCACTACTCATGAAATATGGGTCCTGTGTTTGACTCAAAACTACGCAGTTAAACCCTGAAATAAAATATCATAATTTGACACGCTGCGAAATATACCTCAAGCAATTTATTACCCAACTTCTTTATAAGCAAGATCATGATTTCATTTCTTTATAAAAATTGGCCCTTCAAAGAGATATTTGTTATTCTCATTCACATGTTATGCTATAAGCTTGTTATAGACATGATATTTCAACAATCCATGATGATAGATTGTAGTGCTTCTAGGATAACTGTGTTGCTTTTTTTGCCTCGATGTTTCCGATCACACTTTGTGATACATCATCAGGAACAAAAGAAGTGCAAGCAAATGAGTTATAGAGGGTTCCTTAAAAAGATAGAGAAGACGTAGGCATGGAGTACAAGAAAAAGAACTAAATTGAAATAAAGATAAAAAGGAAACCTAAAAATAAACGTATTGGAGCAATAAAGGAAGGAAAAATAAAAAATATAGAAAAATAAATAATAAGAAACTCAAAAGTCACAGAGATGAGAAGTAAAACCAATGACGAAAAGGGAACCAGATGTAACATAAGCAGAGTAACAATATATAAAAGGGTCAAAAAATAAAAATAAATGAAAACATTAAAAGGTAGACTTAAAAAGAGAAAAAAGAAAAATAATCATCAGGAAGTTTAGCCAAACCTAACTATCGAAGTTTGAAGTTTAGAGAAAAGGATAAGCGTGCCTTATGAATTAGAGTGAAGTTTAGCCAAGTTTGGATCAGAGAGAAGTTTGAACCAAAGAAAATTTTGAAGTAGAATGAAGTTTGAATTTCACTCAATTAAAGTTTGGATCAGAGCAAAGTTTGAATCCAAGTGAAATTTGAATCATAGCAAATTTTGAATTTCGCTTAATTGATGTTTGAATCAGAATGAAGTTTAAATCACAGTGAAGTTTGAATCAAAGTGATGTTTAGAAAATTTTAAATCAGAGTGATAATTGAATCAGAGCGAAGTTTAGCAAAGTTTGAATCAGAGTGAAGTTAAAATCAGAGCTAAGTTTGAATCAAAATGAAGTTTGAATCAGATTGAATATTACATCAGAGTGCAGTTTGAATAAGAGTAAAGTCTGAATCAGAGTGGAGTTTTGAATTAGAGCGAAGTTTGAATCAGAACGAAGTTTAAATTTTGATCAATTGAAAACAAAGCGAAGTTAGGTGAAGTTTGAATCAGAGCAAGTTTCAATTAGAGTGAAGTTTAGCGATGTTTGAATCAGAGTGAAGTTTGAATCTAAGGAAAGTTTGAATCAGAACGATGTTTGAATCATAGCAATGTTTGAATCAGAGCAAAGTTTAGCAAAGTTTGAATCAGAGAGAAGTTTGAATCAAATCTAAGTTTGAATCAGAGCCAAATTTGAATTAGAGCAAAGTATGAATCAAAGTGAAGTTTAGTGAAGTTTGAATCAGAGAAAAGTTTGAATCAGAGTGAAGTTTATATCAAAACGAAGTTTCAATAAGAGCAAAGTTTGAATCAAAGCGAAGTTTCAATCAAGGTGAAGTTTGAATTAGAGCAAAGTTTAGAAAAGATTGAATCAAAGAGAATTTTGAAGTTTAGCGATGTTTAAATCAGAGCAAATCTTGAATTAGAGCGGAGTTTAGCGAAGTTTGATTTGGAAAGAATTTTGAATCAAAGGGAAGTTTAGTGAAGTTTGAATCAGAGCGAAGTTAGAATCACAACTAAGTTTGAATCATATTAATTTTTGAATCAGAGTGAAGTCTGAATTAGAGAGAAGTTTGAAGCATAGAGAAGTTTGAATCAGAGAGAAGTTTGAATTAGAGCGAAGTTTGAATTTCTCTTGATTGAAAACAAAGCAAATTTAAGTGAAGTTTGAATTAGAGCATAGTTTGAATTAGAACGAGGTTTCAATTAGAGTGAAGTTTAGCGATGTTTGAATAAGAGCAAAGTTTAGCGAAGTTTGAATGAGACTAATGTTTGAATCAGAGTGAAGTTTCAATTAGAGTGAAGTTTGAATCACAGTGAAGTTTGAATTTCCCTTAATTGAAGTATGAGTCAAAGAGAAGTTTGAATTAAAGAGCAAAGTCTAAATCAGAGTGAAGTTTGAATTTCCCTCAATTGAAGTATGAGTCAAAGCGAAGTTTGAATCAGAGTGAAGTTAGTGAAGTTTGAATCAAAACGAAGTTTGAATCAAAGTGTAGTTTAGTGAAGTTTAAATCAGAGTGAAGTTTGAATCAAAGAGAAGTTTGAATCAAAGCGAAGTTTGAATCAAAGCAAACTTTGAATCAGATCAAATTTTGAATCAGAGTGCAGTTTGAATCAGAGTGAAGTCTAAATCAAAGTGAAGTTTTGAATTAGAGAGAAGTTTGAATCAGAGAGAAGATTGAATCAGAGCAAAGTTTGAATTTCGCTCAATTGAAAACAAAGTGAAGTTAAGTGAAGTTTGAATTAGAGCATAGTTTGAATTAGAGAAAAGTTTAACAAAGTTTGAATCAAAGCGATGTTTGAATCAGAACAACGTTTAGTGAAGCTTGAATAAGAGAAATGTTTGAATTAGAGCAAAGTTTGAATCAAAGTGAAGTTTGAATCGGAGAGAAGTTTGAATCAAATCAAAGTTTGAATAAGAACAAAGTTTGATTCAGAGCAAAGTTTGAATCAGAGAGAAGTTTAATCAGAGCGAAGTTTGATTCAGAGTGAAGCTTGAATTAGAGAAAAGTTTGAATCAAAGAGAAGTTTGAATCAAAGCAAAGTTTGAATCAAGGCAAAGTTAGAATCAAAGTGAAGTTTAGCAAAGTTTGAATTAGAGAGAAGTTTGAAGTTTAGCAATGTTTGAATCAGAGTAAAGTTTATTGAAGTTTGAATTAGAACAATGTTAGAATCACTGATAAGTTTGAATCATACCGAAGTTTGAATCAGATCAAATTTTGAATCAAAGTGCAGTCTGAATCAGAGTGAAGTTTTGAATTAGAGAGAAGTTTGAATCAGAGTGAAATTTGAATCAGAGCAAAGTTTGAATTTCTCTCAATTGAAAACAAAGTGAAGTTAAGTGAAGTTTGAATCAGAGCGTAGTTTTAATTAGAGTGAAGTTTCAATTAGAGTAAAGTTTTGTGATGTTTGAATCAGAGTGAAGTTTAGCGAAGTTTGAATCAGAGCAAAGTTTTGTGAAGATTGAATCAAAACAAAGTTTGAATCAAAATGAAGTTTGAATCAAAGTGAAGTTTAGCGAAGTTTAAATTGGAGTGAAGTTTAAATCAAAGAAAAGCTTGAATCAAAGCGAAGTTTGAATTTCGCTCAATTGAAGTTTGAATTAGAGCAAATTTTAGCGAAGTTTGAATTACAAAGAAGTTTGAATCAGATTGAATTTTAGCGAAGTTTGAATCAAAGTGAAGTTTAGTGAAGTTTGAATCAGAGCGATGTTTAGCAAAGTTTGAATCAGAGTGAAGTATAGCGAATTTTTAATCAGAGTGAACTTTAGCAAAGTTTCAATAAGAGTAAAGTTTAGAAAAGTTTAATTACAACAAAGTTCAATTAGACCAAAGTTTGAATCAAAGCAAAGTTTGAATCAGAGTGAAGTTTGAATTAGAGTGAAGTTTGAATTAGAGAAAAGTTTGAATTAGAGTGAAGTTTGAATCAGAACCAAGTTTGAATCAGAGCCAAGTTTACCAAAGTTTGAATCAGAGTGAAGTTCGAATCAGAGAAATGTTTCAAGTTTAGTGAAGTTTGAATCAGAGTGTAGTTTGAATCAGAGCAAAGTTTCAAGTTTAGCGAAGTTTGAATCAGAGGGAACTTTGAATCAAAGTGAAGTTTAACAAAGTTTGACTTGAAGCAAAGTTTGAATCAGAGCGAAGTTTCAATTAGAGTGAAGTTTAGCGAAGTTTGAATAAGAGTGAAGTTTGAATCAGAGTGAAGTTTGAAGTTTAGCAAAGTTTGAGTCAGATCAAAGTTTGAATCAAAGTGAATTTTAACAAAGTTTAAATCAGAGTGAAGTTTGAATCAGAGCAAAGTTTGAATTTCGCTCAATTGAAGTTTGAATCAGAGCGAACTTTGAATTTTGCTCAATTGATGTTTGAATCAGATCAAATTTTGAATCAGAGTGAAGTTTGAATTAGAGTGAAATTGAATCAGAGTGATGTTTTGAATTAGAGCGAAGTTTGAATGGTGCAATCACGGTAGGAGGGTTCATAGAATGAATTTTCTGGATAGTGCAACAAGACTAAATACAATGGAAACAACTCAAAGAAATGAAGCAAATGTAGATTTAGTGATTCAGTATATCATAGAATTCAAATACAATCTAGCTGGCAACATGCGGGCTTGCAATTAGGGCTCACAGGCCTGATTACATACATGTGCAAGATAAAGCTTTGAAGCTCTGTCGCACGAAATCTAAACTAAGAATTATGAATCAATTGCTAACTATCAAAATTTGCTTTTCTAGGGATCTATTACATCCTTATATATCATCTTCGGAACAAAACATTCCTCTGCATCAGCCAAAGAAGGTCACAAACTCCAATGAAGAAATGTAACGTGCAACACGGATAGGTCAGACCTAAATGCATAGAACTCCTCTGAAAAATGATTGGAATGACGTACGGATCTCCGAGGAAGGTCAGCCACGAACCAAAGATCATTGAATGATGTGTAAGTAGGCTCCAAATATTGGGATATGCCTCCGCATGTTTCTCCTTCAGCTGATTGTCTATTATTATCAGGATGCTCTGCTCTAAGAAAACACTTGATCTTCTAATAGTGATATCTTTGCCATAATGATGTGCGAACCTCTGAATTCTAGATATGATGTAGATGCTAAGTCCAGCTCCACAGGGTCTGAAATGCAACTAGACCAAAATACAGAAACTACTTCTGACTGAACTGCCTGAACTAAACTAAAAAGAAACAAACTAAACTGTAAACAAACTAAAATGCAAATGTTTTTGGTTGATGCAAGATTTCTCTTGAACCACGGATGCTCCTACATGGTGCAGGGCACCTAGGAGCGCCTTGGTTCCTAAAGTCACTTTGTTTGCATTTTTTTTTGAAAGTTGTGGTTTTGATTGTAATAAGGCTTTAGCCATGAGTATATGGTCCTTTTTGTGTGGTCAAGATGATTGAGGTGACCATATAAACCTCAATCATGCTTAGTCCACTTGGATCCTTGTTATGCCACTTAGGCCTAGAAGGTCTAAGGATTGGTTTTTGAGTTTTTTTTGATTGTTTGTGTGTTTTAGCATGTTTTGGGAGTATGGAGAATGTTTTGATTCCATTGGACAAGAAAAACAAACCACCATCCTTTGGAAAATAAAAAAACTCCATAGTGTCAAGTGTTGTCAATGGTGTCAATGACACATTGACCAGTTGCAACTTCATTTTGGTTATTAAAACTATTTGGAGAAGTTGTAAACTGACTTGGATAGGTTGATATGGAGGACATCTTGCTCCAGTATGGAGGAGAATGTTTTTGTACAGAATTTGGGCACAAAAATCAAGAAAACTGACTATTTTTCGCTATTTTTCTTGCTGTGTACATCCTGTACGGATTTTTTAGGGGTGCAAATGTACTTTTTCTGAAAGTTCTTGGAGTCAAGGTTCCAATGCAACTAGTTTGAGGTCCTGAAGTGGTCGGAATCAAAAGTTATAGATTTTTCTTTCAAAACAGGTCTAGAAACCCTGTTTTCTAGGGCAACCATAGAAATCCGGCCCTAGAATGCATTCCCACCGTTGAAAATTCACAAGAACTGGTGAAATGTAGGCTAGGGGTATGTAATAGAAGATTCCAAAAGCTTTTTGTTTGAAAATGCAGTCTTTTATTTTTAATTTGATGCCCTAGGTCAAGTATTACCATGTATTTGGCCTGTTTTATGCTATTTGCTGTTGTAGGTGACAAAATCCAGACAAGGTGAATGAAAGGATGGTGGTTTTGTGTTGTAGGGACCTGGTAGAGACATTCTAAATTCCTGCCCCTGACCTATGAACCCAATTTGAACCCTTTGCTTTGTAACCCAGGCCTAAAGTGATCAATTAGGCCTAGAGACCTAGTGGGGGTTTTGAACTGCTGGAGTAGAGTTAGGATTGGAGATTTGGAGGTTTGTTAGGGTCCCCTGAAGGGTGTTCAATTCCATCATTTGTTTGCCTAGTCCTTTGGGATTTTGTCATTTGGTGTGAAGAAAACTAGTAGAAGAGGGCTAGTAGCCTCACTAGGCCTAGTCAAGGTTAGAGAGTTGTGTGAAGTTGGGAACCAAACCAACAGTCAAAAAGGTGTTTGCAGACCTGCCTTGAGGTGTGAAAGAAGCCTTGGAGGCTAGACAATAGCCTAGACCACAAATCCATAATTTGCACTTGGTGAGTGACTTAGCTTGGTTCAAGGCTAGGTGAGTGGGTAGTAAACCATTGTGTTGTTGCTTCCCTTGTGCCACCTCTGCATCAGGTGGTATCAGAGCCATCAAAGAGATGGGAGATGGAGAAGAAGAGGAGGAAGTCCCTTCAAGAGTGACTAATGCCGAGTTGGCAAAGATAGTGAGAGAGCAAGCAACCAAGAACAAAAGGATGGAGGCTGAGATAGAAAAGTTGAAGAAAGACAAAGACAAGAAGAAGAAGCCAGAGGTCATCTTGGATTCAGATGAAGAGGATCAAGATGAGGAAGAAGAAGTGCCAATGGAAGAGCCACAAGGAGGCATGTCAGAGAGACAATTCCTAGATGCACTTGGAAAGTTGAGTAGGAAGGACACTAAGGCAGACTTACCGATGTTTCCTGGTAAGATGAATCCAGAGGAGTGCCTTGATTGGATTGAGGCAATGGAGAACTATTTTGAATGTGAAGAAGTGGCAGAAAATCAGAAAGTGAAGATTGCCAAGTCAAGAATGAAAGGGCCAGCCTTGAGTTGGAGGAATTTTATTCAAAATGAAAGGATAGAAGATGATAGGAATCTTATCTCTACATGGAGGAAGATGGTACTTGAAATCAAGAAGCAATTTGTCCCTGAGGATTATGAGGTCAACTTGAACAAGAAGTTGCACAACTCGAGACAAAAGGACATGGACGTGAGCACCTACACAGAGGAGTTTCACAAGATGACATTGAAAGCCAAGATGCCTGAGAATGAAAAACAGAAGCTTGCAAGGTATCTTAATGGCCTCAAGTTCTCCATTCAAGATGAATTAACTCTCTTTAACCCGGAGACAGTCCATAAGTGTTTTCAAATGGCATTGAGAATTGAGGATAAACAAAGAAGAAAAGGTGATTCATACAGCAGTAGCAAAGGCAGAGGAAATCAGAACTTTAGGGGCAGGGGCAGATTTCAAAACAAAGATAATTTCTCTAGACTCCAAGGTGGCGGATCACAAGAAGGCAGCCAAGGGCAGGCTGATAAAAACAGTGCTGATAAGGGTCAGTTTAGAGGGAGAGGAAATGGTAGAGGAAGAAGTGGGGGTAGAGGTCCCAATGTGTTTACTGGAAGGTGTTTCTCTTGCAATCAGATTGGACATCAGTCCTTTAGGTGCCCAGAGAAGATGGGAAACACTGCTGCAAATCAGAAAGAAAGAAGAGTACAACTCCTTCAAGAAGAGGACTGTCAAAGCACCACAAGTTACCAAACAACCTCTTCCAAGTCTGCAGCACCTGAGAGTGGAGAATGCATCATGTTTAATAGATCTCTTATCATGCCAGCCACCAAGGAGCAGCCCCAAAGGAACAACTTGTTCAGAACCACTTGCAAGGTGAAAGGAAAAGTGTGCAAGGTAATAGTAGATTCAGGTTCTTCTGAAAATTTGGCTTCTAATGAAATGGTGACTAAGTTAGGATTGGAAAGAATGGCTCATCCTAACCCCTATAGAGTCTTTTGGCTAACCAAGGAACAACAAATTGTAGTAAAAGAGCAATGTTGGGTTGAATTCAAGATAGGTGAATATCATGATAAGGTTCTTTGTGAGATAGTGGATATGGATGCATGCCACCTTCTTCTTGGAAGGCCTTGGCAACATGACACAAGTGCCCAACATGATGGTAAGAACAATGTGATTCATTTGTCCAAGAATGGTGAAAAGTTTACAATGACTCCTTTGATTGATGATTGCAAAGAGAAAGTCATTTCTAGTTCAGTTATGTTGGTAGGTGAAAGAGTTTTTGGCTAACCTCAAGGAAGAGAAAGTGCCATGTTTTGCAGTACTCATCAAGCCCAAGGATGTGAATCCCAAGAAGGTCAAAGTGCAGCACCCTCTTAGGAGGATTGGACCAAAGGAAGTGGAAGAACTATTGGAGAGGTTTCAGGATGTGATAGCCGATGAAGGCAAGGATGCCCTTCCACCAAAGAGGGAGATTAGTCATTGCATTGATCTCATCCCAGGATCCACCCTACCAAACCAAGCTGCCTACAAGTTGACCCCAGAGCAAAATGCTGAAGTGGCAAGACAAATCCAAGACTTATTGGATAGAGGACTTATCAGGAGGAGTATTAGTCCATGTGCAGTACCTGCAATACTTGCACCCAAGAAGGAAGGAACATGGAGACTATGCACTGATTCCAGGGCAATCAACAAGATTACTATCAGGTATAGATTTCCAATGCCTAGAATAGAAGATTTAATGGATTGCTTGGGTAGGGCTAAGTATTTTACCAAGATAGATCTAAAAAGTGGTTATCACCAAATCAGGATAAGGGAGGGGGATGAGTGGAAAACCGCCTTCAAAACCAATGAAGGACTATTTGAATGGGTTGTCATGCCTTTTGGCTTGTCAAATGCACCAAGCACCTTCATGAGATTGATGAATGAAGTGCTAAAACCTTTCCTTAACAAGTTTATTGTTGTATATTTGGATGATATACTGATTTTTAGTGACAACAAGGAAGACCACATAAGGCATATCCATCAAGTGCTCAGGAGGCTTCAAGAGGAGAAGTTGAGAATCAATCTTGACATGTAACACCCCACCATGAAACACTAGAGAACAATACAATTACACTTAACAAATCGGACAATTTTTTTTTTTTAAATACAAGGAATAACAAGGTAACATTTAACTTATCTATACTAAGTAACATTCTCACAGGGTTCCATGGCTACATTACTGACCAAACTACTATCATATTCTCTCACACATCACACAATAACTTGACAACAATAATTCATTCTAAATTTATTATATTAATTAAATAACCTTATACATTTCCATGACATCAAATAAATAATCATCCATAACAATTGCAACTACAGTTTTTCGTACATATGAGGATACAACATAATATAGTTTACATCACCAACTTTCGTTTACATTGGATTACAAACATTATTAATAACCTGATATACAGGATGGTACATGAGCATAAATAACCGTCTTCATAAACTGGTACCTGATCTGAGTCTGCTACAGGAGTTACAACCTTCTTGCACACGAATAATGGCAAGGAAAAACCAATGGAGATAAAGCACATCCACCCGACCATGTGGAACCCTGAGGTCCACCCCCCGTGCTAGGAGATAACATAAGGTCCCACAACATCATACAGTTAGGTAGACAAGTGCCTAATAGGAACAAGGACTAAACATAACTCCATCACAACACATGACAACATCACAAACAACTCAATATCACTTCTAGAGGCAACACACGACAAATGGGGAGAATACAACTAGGGAATGCTAGGCTGCAGTAGGGAGAGTGTCATCGCACGGTCCTAACATGGGTTATCCTGACAGCGTCTCACTAGGCGCCGGCCCCCATCTATGGTTATCCTGACAGCCTCTCACTAGGCGCCGGCCCCATAGGGTGACTCATGCGGTATCAACCTTCCTTTCGTGAGGACAAGGAAGTTGATCTTGCCGACCAGGCCTTCTCTACCCATCCTTAGTCTAAACGAGCACTACAGGCATGGGAGAGGAAATCCAATTATCTTGTTAATGCGTATTTTACCCTTTTTCCCCCCAGTTTATTTTTAGGTTTTCACTTAATTAACAACTTTCAATGGGTTATCCTGACAGCCACTTTGGGCGCCGGCCCCACATTGAAAGCCACTCCCCTACCTGCATCTAGAAACCCGAACCATCAAGCAAGACAAACACTTTCATACTGATAAGTATACATAAACAATGCAAGGCATTTCCCTTCTTGCATATAAAACATAGTCACGATAACCAACCTTTAGATCATTGTCCGAAAACTTTCAGTCATCAATCGCAATAATCATAACACATATCCAGAGCAAGGTATGGGTCATCTTGCTCTTCCAATCATAGATATGAACCAAAACAGTTTCTCATTACAATTACAAGATCTCCCCATTTCCATACTAATCACAAGCTTGATATCAACACATACATGAAGGAAATTTAAACCCAATGAAATAAATTCATGACACAATATGTACATCATCTTACATTATTGTTTACCAAGACCCACATACACAGACAAGAGACATCATGTTCTTACAACATCTTCATTTCAAGACAACTACGAATAGAATACATACGAACAAATCCTATTACCTTATGCCTCTGGAATCTAAACTTGACAATTTACACAGAGACCCATTCTCGTGAAAATTTTGCTTGCAGTAAGAGATTTCAACTAATCAACTTCACTGACAACATAAATTTTTATTACAAAAGCAATTCAATCTCTTAGTCATTCAGTTACCTATAGGTTTCACTTATAAGGCTAAAATTTTCAAGTACATGTTGTTTCACCTAACTCCAAGCTTTCAACCCAACTTCAACTTAACAAAAGCCTTATGAAAAGATCTTTACCAGACCAATCAACCTAGATTAAATTTCATCCACACTAATTATTTAATCAAATCAATTTACATTTAATCATATTAACAACCAAATACAAGTAATATCTCCACAAAAATTCATATATCTTTCGATCTAGTTTAATAACTATTAATTCTATCTGATATAATAAATCAGTCATCAATTACATATAAACATAACCTTCAAGCTAAACAAATGCATAGGTGATATTAGTTACAAAATTCTTATAAATCAAATACTTCTTACAATGATTATACCTCTAATTCCAACCTACCAATCCAATTCCCAATCTTAACAAACCATTATCAAGAAATCATAATAAACTCAATTACAATATTAAATTTATTAACAACTGAATATTACATGCATCATACATAATTTATCTATCAAGAGCATATGCATTATAATTATCTTAATAAATTATTCCAATGTAATAAAAGCAATTATTATATAGTTCCTTAATTGGAAAGATCATGATATCAAACCCTAAACTGATGGGACACATGGTTTTGGCATATCTACACGCTTGCAGAACTAATTTCCCACAGTGTGACACTGAACTTGGTGCACAGAATTGAACTGTAAGTCATGTGAATGATTTAGCAGGAAAATCGACTATTGAAATGTATTTGAAGATACTAATGATCATCAATGACGTCCCTTCAGCAACCTACTTCTCTTCCTCACGTATCACAGTATAACCTAAGGCAATTCTCGTTCTTCCTAAATGAATTAAATATGCACATTACGCAAAAAGGCTTCAGATCCACAATGTAACCATATGGCTATGCCTTGAAGTCAATTCACCAAATGACTATAATACAATCATAAAAACGATATTAAACTTATATACATCAAACTATTCTAAATCTAGATATAGGTTAAAGAATTACTCATGCCAAACTCGATATATTCAGACTAACATGTTGAGATAAATTAATCAGACAAGAGGTTATAGTTTCTGGCATCTCAGGGTATAATACTTATCAACGGCAATTAGAAATTAATATAAATATGATAGACACAAACATTCAGTTATGAGAATAACTAATGCTGATTTATGGCTGACAAAACTTAGGGTTTGAGAATAAATATCGCCATTGTATGGCATGCATTAACTCAAGGATACGGGAATATCTTTCGCCAATATATGGTAAACATAAACGTTAAGAAATACGTATACCTGTTGCTAATATATGACAGACATAGAAATATATGCAGATCTAATTCTAATTTATGGGAAATTGCAACCCTAAATTTTAATGAAGATCCATCACTAACTTCGCCTGCCCTAGACGTCCTTTATGGGCAGACTTACGAATATTAGGCACCCGAAAACTATGCTGAGGAAAGAAAAAGATTTAGAAAACTTTTGAAATGGACAAGGTGAATCCTATTCCCTGCCCTATGCCTGCGTCCATTCCTCATGCGTCAAATGGGAGCTTTGGAACATCGTATGGACATCCACCGAGGGTAAAGAAGATGGTTTACAGACAAAAAGAGCTGGACATTCACCTGAGCATCCCTATTGCACTTCAGCTTAAAACGATTCATATGAGTACATGGTTGACAATAACTCAACGAAAATGACATGTAGTCGGTGCCACCCAAAAGATCACAAGTTTGACTACTCTGCAGGCTGGACAAACGTGTGCATTTGACAAACAATAAAAGATTTCAACTTTCAAATAAGAAGGCAAGCTATACAACACATTCATCCAAATACTTGTCCGTACACAGGATCATAAAACCACAAGCCTCACTGCATAAATATCCAGGTAGATATTCTAATTGTTTCAAGTCAAGAATCATATCCAGAACATTCACTTAAAACATTGTTTTGCCAGTTTTTATTAAGTTGCTTCAAGTTTGATATTTCAAATGCCAAAATGACATCGCATCTAATTTTGATGTAAAACAAACCTTACAGCAATCTCGCCACAATGAGCCTGCCATTTCATTCAGCCAAGAGATATAATTATCTAGTGTTCCTTTCATATATCGTAACATGAGCATCAAATTCCATCGTCCTTCATATATAAGAGCACATCATATCACTCATATTTCTCTTGCAGAGATGCTAAGACAATGGGACGTATGATTCCAATGCAGATGAAATCGTGTGAGTTATCTACTATTTAACACTCGACACATATTAGATGCTAATTTAATTTCATACGATGGACTTCATATTTAACAGCTTTCCTTCGCTAATTTTGAAACCCTAGAACTGCCTACCATTAGACACTCGAATACATATTAGATACTATTTTAGTTTCAAACGATGAACTTCATAATTAACCGCCTTCCTTCGCTGATTTGGAACCCTAAAACTGTCTATTATTATCCACCACGCTGATGACGGGAAAAGATATATTGTTTACCATGTAGGATCAAAAGATATGATATAAACGTAGCTGTACAGTTTGCCCATTTCTTACTATGAAATCTGGGTTACTGCCGCTCATAAGCTACTCCATTTTGGTAGAATAATACCTACAGTCATGATAATGTGAAACAGATCCAAGGCTTGATCTATTAACCCTGAAATTTGGTAGTTTTCGTACGATTTACTATGAGCTTGGTCTAGGAGGTTTAGAACTGATTCTTGGTTATTCCCCATTGTGGTATTGCCAAAGTGGTATTGATAAGTAAAAGAATATATATCGAAAGGGAGTCATATGGCCATTTTGCACTAGCTGGTAGATTTTGATAACTTATTAGTCTTCCTCAGCTGAAACGATAAGTGTTGGGATAACAGGCCCACACCACTTCCCCACAGAAAATAAAAACTAATCTAAGCATGGGGACTTGGCATTTCGGCCAAGGAACTTGACCGTAAGGTCTTTATAGATGAGAATCTGATTGATAGATCGGACATGGGAAAAAGAAGATACGACTTCACCAAAAAAAAATACAATGGTTTGAGGAACTAAGAACCTTTAGACTCCCACTCCATAAATCAGGAAGGGGAAAGGGAGAAAACTGCCCTGTCAAAAGCGGTTTAAGGAATGAAGTCTTTAGACTCTTGGAGTAGGGGTGAGATAACTACCCCGCTTGACCAACTCTAAGATTTTAACCCTAACATAAGCAAGGGCACCACAAGCCCCCTAATATAAGAATGGGATTATAGGCTAAAACAAAAGCTGAAACATTAACTAAGCGCTGGACTCACAAGCGACTAAAGCTATAATATCTGCCTACAACACGGATAACTTTGTGCGTATTATCTATTTTTCCGAATATAGCCTTTATCCTGGAGGGTAATGGAATGTTTACTCTGCCTGGATTGGTTAACTGCTGAACATTTTCCTTAGCAGCCAATCCCGGAGGTTGCCCAGCGCTTGGGTTATGAAAGACCGGATCTAAAATAGCTTCCTCATTGTCCAGTCAAATTTCTGTTAAAGCGAAGTCAATATAAAAATGCAGTAAACAGAATTGGTAATTGAGAAACAGAATTGCATAACAAGAGATTAGCGCACACACATATACATAATGAAAACCCCGCGCCCTTGCCCTTATCGAATTTAATGTAAATAAATCTTCAAAATCTTGGGGACACGGGCGATCAAATCATATTTTAATCGCACGGTTGCAATGTCAAGAGCTCTAAAACAGTTATCCCAAAACCAAACAAGAGCAAAATCGGGAGCAAACAAATATAAATCTGTATTCTACTGTAATAAATAATCAGAACGCATACCTGGTTTGGTTTTATTCCTCTTCCTGCGATTGCCCAAACCCTCTGGATTTGATGCTGAAACCTCTCCGGCTGCAACCTAAACCAATCTCCCCTGCTTGTTGTTCCTTCTCCTCCATTCCTCCCCCTTTTCCCCTGAGAGCGAGAGAGAGAGAGATCTGCCCTAATTTCCAGATTTTTCCCACCTTTGTAGAAGGCTTGGCACATGATCCAATGCCAACTATCACAACTATTAATTAAATTTATCTCCTTACAGCTCATAGTTTAATTTTCAACTACACACTAAAATGTTTTATTTTAATATTATACTATAGATATATATATATATTTATCATATATGTATAATTATTTATACCTTATTTTTATAACCTTTGAACCAAGACACATTAATTTATGTATTTTATTTAGTATAACACGAGTAATAATCTGAACCTTTTTACAAACATAACTATGAGAACTATTGTTCCCTAAACTAAAATAAATATTACGAAATCATAATAACATATTAAGATACTAAAACTTATTTACATCTATAATTACCCCCAAATAACTCAATTTACTAATAGTAATTCACATTCAAACAACTTAGGATAATTACCTTGAACTAGGTAATTATCAGTTATCATTTTAACCTTATTTAATCTTAATAATGATAATTGATGTAATCCCGTTAAGTATTATTGTGGATCAAATAATAGCATGATTATATAACGCAATCAAAGCATATAACATAACCCACTGAGTAGGACAACCGTTAAAAAGGCGAATCAAACATGTTCACAAGCCAGGCCAAAACACACTTAACCAAACAAGCTCCATCAAATATACCTCAATTGCAAGACCTGACATACTGACAGAACTGACAATTTAACTAAACATGTCATGCATCAAGAATATAGGATGATGACTTGGGATGTGGGACCTTAAGTTATCTCCAGAACAACTTATCCATTGGGTTCAAGGCACGCTCAGACCTGTTATTTCAGGTGGAGTCGATGCCAGATACCTGCATCCTGCAGCAAATGACACAGTTAAGCATATATATAAATGCACAAAAGCTATCACTAGGTGAAAAAGGAATCACAATATCACAGGGCACTCGCAAGCAAGTGATGTGACATCGTCCTCTCCACATCATATCAATCTAGATTAGATAACACGTGATCATAACCACTCGAATCTACCTCATTATCTGAACAGAACCATACACTAAACATATAGGTGCATGACATTGAATAAGTCCCAGAAGCATCATCATAACAAATAAATCAAATAGAATCAGTCCATGAGATCCATAACAATTGTAGTAAGATCGACATCTTGATCATAGGAATACAAAATAATGTCAAAGCCTGCATTATCAATGTCGCAATAGAGGTTGTCAATAAAACACATTAACTATCATATGAAACCTCACATGGATGAAACATCTATCTATATTATACAACATCAATTGTATACCTTACCAATAATTATTCCTGTTATTTTACCTTCATCCTCGTGCGCCTTGATCAGTTCACCTGTACATCCAAGGTGAGAACGGAGGGGCACTACATGACAAATGTGTCTTCCTACAAGAAGAGTTGATATTTTTGGGGTTTTTCATCTCCAAGGGCAGCCTAAAAATGGATCCAAGTAAGGTTGCAGCCATTCTTAATTGGCCAACACCTACAACAGCCTCGGAGGTAAGGAGTTTCCATGGTTTATGCAGCTTTTATAGAAAGTTCATTAGAGGGTTTAGTGGAATTTGTGCTCCACTTGTTGACACCATAAAAGGGGCAAGAAATGTGTGTTTGTATGGACAAATGAGGCCACTCAAGCATTTAAACTGTTAAAGAAAAAAATTTCAGAAAAACCAGTCCTAGTGCTACCTAATTTTGACAAGGTCTTTGTGGTAGAGTGTGATGCAAGTAAGAGGGCTGTTGGGGGAGTCTTAAGTCAAGATGGGAGGCCTGTAGCATTCTTTAGTGAGAAGTTAAATGAGGCAAAACAAAACTACTCCACCTATGATCTAGAGTTATATGCCATGGTTCAGTCATTAAGGAAATGGAGACACTACTTATTGCCAAAGGAATTTATAGTTTTTATTGACAACCATGCATTAAGCTTCTTGGATAGGCAGCAAAAGTTGAATCACAGACATGTCAAGTGGATGGAGTACATCCAAGCATACACCTTCTCTATAAAACATAAGAAAGGAGTGGCCAATAAGGTAGCTGATGCCTTAAGTAGGAGAAATCTTGTTGTGCAGACCATACAGTTGGAAAGTATAGGTATTCAAGCCATCAAAGATCAGTATGTAGCAGATGAAGACTTCAAAGAACCATACCTCTCTTGCAAGGCCATGACAGGAAGGTATAATACTGATTTTTCTGATTTTTTGTTGCAAGATGGATATCTTTTCAAGGGTAGCATGTTGTGTATCCCAAGAGGATCTGTTAGAGAGAATATAATAAGGGAAAAGTATTGTGGCAGCATGTCAGGTCACTTTGGTATTGATAAGACCCTAAAATTGGTTAGGAGGTACTATTTTTGGCCAAAATTGCCAACCGATGTAAGGAAGTTTGTTGAAACTTGTCAAATTTGCCAAAGAGCAAAGGGGCATACATCCAATGTAGGTTTATACACTCCTCTACCTATTCCTTCAAAGCCTTGGGATTCCAAAAGCATGGACTTTGTACTTGGTTTGCCTAGGACAAAGAATGGGTATGATAGCATTTTTGTGGTTGTAGATAGGTTCTCAAAAATGGCTCACTTCATCCCATGTAAAACCACACATGATGCCTCACACATAGCAGGTCTTTTCTTCAAAGAAATAGTCAGGTTACATGGTTTACCTTTGTCCATAATCTCAGACAGAGACCCCAAGTTCATAGGACACTTCTGGAGGACACTGTGGAAGAGACTAGGTACAAACTTGTCATTATCATCTGCCTATCACCCTCAATCTGATGGACAAACAGAGGTGATTAATAGGTCACTTGGCAACCTCCTAAGATGCCTAACAAAGGAGCAGGGTGCTAGTTGGGATTCAATTTTGGCTCAGGTAGAGTTCTCATACAATGACACTGTCAATAGAAGCACCGGCCTGTCTCCTTTCCAAATTGTTTATGGCACTCACCCAAGGGGTATTTTGGAACTTAGGGAGGTTAAAGGACTGGAAAACAGTAGTGCCTTGGCTGAAGACTTCATTCAAGTCATGAAAGATGTGCATGAACAAGTACAACAAAAATTGCTGTCCACTTCATAGAAGTACAAACAGTTTGCTGACAGGAAAAGAAGGGATTTGCAGTTCAAGGAAGGTGATTTGATAATGGTCCATCTGAAGAAGGAGAGGCTCCCTACAGGTAAACATACCAAGCTACTCATGAAGAAGATTGGGCCTTGTGAAGTGCTCAAGAAATGTGGAGAAAATGCATATTAAATTAGACTTCTGGATGGCATTGCTTTGTCTCCAATTTTTAATGTTTCAGACCTTTATCCCTATAAAGGATCTAATCCTCAGACTGCTATTGAAGAAGATCAAACTGATCAAACACTCCAGGAACTCATTCCTTCATCTCCAAATTAGATTGAGTGCATTTTGGACAAGAGGATTGCAAAACAAACTAGAAGGCACACCTATCATGACTATTTACTGAAGTGGCTAAACAAACCTCAGGAGGATGCCACTTGGATGAGCAGGGTAGACATTGAGAAGGTAGTTTTCACATTTGACAGCATTCCAACTCAAGAGACTTGAGTTCTCTTTGACAGTGGGTGTATGGTGCAGGGCACCTAAGAGCGCCTTGGTTCCTAAAGTCACTTTGTTTGCATTTTTTTTTTGAAAGTTGTGGTTTTGATTGTAATAAGGCTTTAGCCATGAGTATATGGTCCTTTTTGTGTGGTCAAGATGATTGAGGTGACCATATAAACCTCAATCATGCTTAGTCCACTTGGATCCTTGTTATGCCACTTAGGCCTAGAAGGTCTAAGGATTGGTTTTTGAGTTTTTTTTGATTGTTTGTGTGTTTTAGCATGTTTTGGGAGTATGGAGGATGTTTTGATTCCATTGGACAAGAAAAACAAACCACCATCCTTTGGAAAATAAAAAAACTCCATAGTGTCAAGTGTTGTCAATGGTGTCAATGACACATTGACCGGTTGCAACATCATTTTGGTTATTAAAACTATTTGGAGAAGTTGTAAACCGACTTGGATAGGTTGATATGGAGGACATCTTGCTCCAGTACGGAGAGAATGTTTTTGTACGGAATTTGGGCACAAAAATCAAGAAAACTGACTGTTTTTCACTATTTTTCTTGCTGTGTATGTCCTGTACAGATTTTTCAGGGGTGCAAATGTACTTTTTCTGAAATTTCTTGGAGTCAGGGTTCCAATGCAACTAGTTTGAGGTCTTGAAGTGGTCAGGATCAAAAGTTATAGATTTTTCTTTCAAAACAGGTCTAGAAACCCTGTTTTCTAGGGCAACCATAGAAATCCGGCCCTAGAATGCATTCCCACCGTTGAAAATTTGCAAAAACTGGTGAAATGTAGGCTAGGGGTATGTAATATAAGATTCCAAAAGCTTTTTGTTTGAAAATGCAGTCTTCTATTTTTAATTTGATGCCCTAGGTCAAGTATTACCATGTATTTAGCCTGTTTTATGTTATTTGCTGTTGTAGGTGACAAAATCCAAACAAGGTGAATGAAAGGATGGTGGTTTTGTGTTGTAGGGACCTAGTAGAGACATTCTAAATTCTTGCCCCTGACTTATGAACCCAATTTGAACCCTTTGCTTTGTAACCCAGGCCTAAAGTGATCAATTAGGCCTAGAGACCTAGTGGGGGTTTTGAACTGTTGGAGTAGAGTTGGGATTGGAGATTTGGAGGTTTGTTAGGGTCCCCTGAAGGGTGTTCAATTCCATCATTTGTTTGCCTAGTCCTTTGGGATTTTGTCATTTGGTGTGAAGAAAACTAGTAGAAGAGGGCTAGTAGCCTCACTAGGCCTAGTCAAGGTTAGAGGGTTGTGTGAAGTTGGGAACCAAACCAACTGTCAAAAAGGAGTTTGCAGACTTGCCTTGAGGTGTGAAAGAAGCCTTGGAGGCTAGACAATAGCCTAGACCACAAATCCATAATTTGCACTTGGTGAGTGACTTAGCTTGGTTGAAGGCTAGGTGAGTGTGATGCAGAGTGGCACAAGGGAAGCAACACACAAAGGTTTACTCTATTGTCCTTTGCCCACTCACCCACTTCAACTAGCCTTCAACCAACCAACCAACCAAAGGCACATACAAGGCATATGAAGGATTTGATGTCCAGACTATTGTCCAACCCCTAAGGCTTCTCCAACACCTTAAGACAGATCAACGAACACCTTCTATGCAGTTGGTTTGATCTCCAACTTCCCAAAACTCTTCAACCTATACCTTGACTAGTAAGGCTACTAGCCCTCCAAACTAGGTTTTCTCAACAAAACATGACAAAATCCCAAAGGTCTAGGCAAACAAATGATGGAATTGAACACCTTTCAGGGGACCCTAACAAACCTCCAAATCTCCTACTCCAACTCTACTCCAGCAATCCAGAACGCCTACTAGGTCTCTAGGCCTAATTGATCAATTTAGGCTAGGTTACAAAGCAAGTACTCAAAATTGGGTGCATAGGTCAGGGGCAGGAATTTGGAATGCTTCTACCATATCCATACAACACAAATCCATCATTTATCTGCTCACCCTAACAGGATTCTATCATCTACAACCTCAAATAGCATGAAATTGGCCAAATACAATGAAATACTTGACCTAGGGCATCACCTTAAAAATAGAAGACTGCATTTTCTGACAAAAATCTTTTGGAATCTTATAGTACATACCCCTAGCCTGCATTTCACCAGTTTTTGCAAATTTTCAACGGTGGGAATGCATTCTAGGGCCGGATTTCTATGGCTGCCCTAGAAAACAGGGTTTCTGGACCTGTTTTAAAAGAAAAATCTATAACTTTTGATCCTGACCACTTCAGGACCTCAAACTAGTTGCATTGGAACCCTGACTCCAAGAGATTTCAGAAAAATGTCATTTGCACATGTGAAAAGTCCATACAGTCCGTACACAGCAAGAAAAATAGAGAAAAACAGTCAGTTTTCTTGATTTTTGTGCCCAACTTCTGTACAAAAACTTCCTCCTCCCTACTGGAGTCAGATATCCACCATATTAACCCATCCAAGTTGGTTTTCAACTTCTACAACAACATTTAACTGCCCAAAGTGGTTTTTGAACCGACCCAACACATAACACCTTTGACAACTATGGTGTTTTGCATTAACACAAGGAGGTTGATTTGTTTGGCTTGTCTAATGGAGTCCAAATGATCAACACACTCCTTCCAACATACTAAAACATTAAAACAACCAAAAAAACTCGAAAACCAATCCTTAGACCTTCTAGGCCTAATTGGCACAACAAGGGTCCAAATGGACTAAGAAGGATTTAAGGTTTATATAGTCACCCCAAACCTCTTGACCATACAAAATGGACCAAACAACAATGGCTAAAATCCTTATTACAAAACACATTGAACAAAAAAAACATAACTTCTCAAAATGCATCAAAATGCCTTTAGGAACCAAGGTGCTCCTAGGTGCCCTGCACCATACACCCACTGTCAAAGAGAACTCAAGTCTCTTGAGTTGGAATGCTGTCAAATGTGAAATCTGCCTTCTCAATGTCTGCCCTGCTCATCCAAGTGGCATCCTCCTGAGGTTTGTTTAGCCACTTCACCAAATAGTCATGATAGGTGTGCCTTCTAGTTTGTTTTGCAATCCTCTTGTCCAAAATGCACTCAATCTGATTTGGAGATGAAGGAATGAGTTCCTGGAGCGTCTGATTAGTTTGATCTTCTTCAACAACAGTTTGAGGGTCAGATCCTTTATAGGGATAAAGGTCTTAAAGATTAAAAATTGGAGACAAAGCAATGCCATCCGGAAGTCTGATTTTATATGCATTTTCTCCACATTTCTTGAGCACTTCACAAGGTCCAATCTTCTTCATGAGTAGTTTAGTGTGTTTACCTGCAGGGAGCCTCTCCTTCTTCAGATGAACCATTACTAAATCACCTTCCTTGAACTGCAAATCCCTTCTTTTTCTGTCAGCAAATTGTTTATATTTCTGAGAAGTGGACAGCAATTTCTGTTGTACTTGTTCATAGACATCTTTCATGACTTGAACGAAGTCTTCAGCCAAGGCACTATTGTTTTCCAGTCCTTTAACCTCCCTTAGTTCCAAAATACCCCTTGGGTGAGTGCCATAAACAATTTGGAAAGGAGACAGGCCGGTGCTTCTATTGACAATGTCATTGTATGAGAACTCTGCCTGAGCCAAAATTGAATCCCAACTAGCACCCTGCTCCTTTGTTAGGCATCTTAGGAGGTTACTTTTCCTTTATTATATTCTATCTAACAGATCCTCTTGGGATACACAAATGCTACCCTTGAAAAGATATCCATCTTGCAACAAAAAATCAGAAAAATCAGTATTATACCTTCCTGTCATGGCCTTGCAAGATAGGTATGGCTCTTTGAAGTCTTCATCTGCTGTATACTGATCTTTAATGGCATGAATACCTATACTTTCCAACTGAATAGTTTGCACAACAAGATTTCTCCTGCTTAAGGCATCGGCTACCTTATTGGCCACTCCTTTCTTGTGTTTTATGGAGAAGGTGTATGCTTGGATGTACTCCATCCACTTGACATGTCTGTGATTCAACTTTTGTTGCCTGTTCAAGAAGCTTAATGCATGGTTGTCAGTAAAAACTATAAATTCCTTTGGCAATAAGTAGTGTCTCCATTTCCTCAATGACTGAACCATGGCATATAACTCTAGATCATAGGTGGAGTAGTTTTGTTTTGCCTCATTTAACTTCTCACTAAAGAATGCTACAGGCCTCCCATCTTGACTTAAGACTCCTCCAACAGCCCTCTTACTTGCATCACACTCTGCCACAAAGACCTTGTCAAAATTAGGTAGCACTAGGACTGGTTTTTCTGAAATTTTTTTCTTTAACAGTTCAAAGTCTTGAGTGGCCTCATTTGTCCATACAAACACACATTTCTTGCCCCCTTTTATGGTGTCAACAAGTGGAGCACAAATGCCACTAAACCCTCTAATGAACTTTCTATAAAAGCTACATAAACCATGGAAACTCCTTACCTCCGAGGCTGTTGTAGGTGTTGGCCAATTAAGAATGGCTACAACCTTACTTGGATCCATTTTTAGGCTGCCCTTGGAGATGACAAACCCCAAAAATATCAACTCTTCTTGTAGGAAGACACATTTGTCAAGATTGATTCTCAACTTCTCCTCTTGAAGCCTCCTGAGCACTTGATGGATATGCCTTATGTGGTCTTCCTTGCTGTCACTAAAAATCAGTATATCATCCAAATATACAACAATAAACTTGTTAAAGAAAGGTTTTAGCACTTCATTCATCAATCTCATGAAGGTGCTTGGTGCATTTGACAAGCCAAAAGGCATGACAACCCATTCAAATAGTCCTTCATTGGTTTTGAAGGTGGTTTTCCACTCATCCCCCTCCCTTATCCTGATTTGGTGATAACCACTTTTTAGATCTATCTTGGTAAAATACTTAGCCTTACCCAAGCAATCCATTAAATCTTCTATTCTAGGCATTAGAAATCTATACCTGATAGTAATCTTGTTGATGGCCCTGGAATCAGTGCAAAGTCTCCATGTTCCTTCCTTCTTAGGTGCAAGCACTGCAGGTACTACACATGGACTAATACTCCTCCTGATAAGCCCTCTATCCAACAAGTCTTGGATTTGTCTTGCCACTTCAGCATTTTGCTCTAGGGTCAACTTGTAGGCTGCTTGGTTTGGTAGGGTGGATCCAGGGATGAGATCAATGCAATGACTAATCTCCCTCTTTGGTGGAAGAGCATCCTTGCCTTCATCGGCTATCACATCCTGAAACTTCTCCGATAGTTCTTCCACTTCCTTTGGTCCAATCCTCCTAAGAGGTTGCTGCACTTTGACCTTCTTGGGATTCACATCCTTGGGCTTGATGAGTACTGCAAAACATGGCACTTTCTCTTCCTTGAGGTTAGCCAAAAACTCTTTTTCACCTACCAACATAACTGAACTAGAAATGACTTTCTCTTTGCAATCATCAATCAAAGGAGTCATTGTAAACTTTTCACCATTCTTGGACAAATGAATCACATTGTTCTTACCATCATGTTGGGCACTTGTGTCATGTTGCCAAGGCCTTCCAAGAAGAAGGTGGCATGCATCCATATCCACTATCTCACAAAGAACCTTATCATGATATTCACCTATCTTGAATTCAACCCAACATTGCTCTTTCACCACAATTTGTTGCTCCTTGGTTAGCCAAAAGATTCTATAGGGGTTAGGATGAGGCGTTCTTTCCAATCCTAACTTAGTCACCATTTCATTAGAAGCCAAATTTTTAGAAGAACCTGAATCAACTATTACCTTGCACACTTCTCCTTTCACCTTGCAAGTGGTTCTGAACAAGTTGTTTCTTTGGGGCTGCTCCTTGGTGGCTGGCATGATGAGTGACCTGTTGAACATGATGCATTATCCACTCTCAGGTGCTATAGACTTGGAAGAGGCTGTTTGGTAACTTGTAGTGCTTTGACAGTCCTCTTCTTGAAGGAGTTGTACTCTTCTTTCTTTCTGATTTACAGCAGTGTTTCCAATCTTCTCCGGGCACCTAAAGGACTGATGTCCAATCTGATTGCAAGAGAAACACCTTCCAATAAACACATTGGGACCTCTGCCCCCACTTCTTCCTCTGCCATTACCTCTGCCCCTAAACTGACCCTTATCAGTACTGTTTTTATCAGCCTGCCCTTGGCTACCTTCTTGTGATCCGCCACCTTGGAATCTAGAGAAATTATCTCTATTTTGAGATCTGCCCCTGCCCCTAAAATTCTGATTTCCTCTGCCTCTGCTGCTGCTGCCAAAATCCCCTTTTCTTCTCTGCTTATCCTCAATCCTCAGTGCCATTTGAAAACACTTATGGACTGTCTCCGGGTTAAAGAGAGTTAATTCATCTTGAATGGAGAACTTGAGGCCATTAAGATACCTTGCAAGCTTCTATTTTTCATTCTCAGGCATCTTGGCTTTCAATGTCATCTTGTGAAACTCCTCTGTGTAGGTGCTCACGTCCATGTCCTTTTGTCTCAAGTTGTGCAACTTCTTGTTCAAGTTGACCTCATAATCCTCAGGGAAAAATTGCTTCTTGATTTCAAGTACCATCTTCCTCCATGTAGAGATAGGATTCCTATCATCTTCTATCCTTTCATTTTGAATAAAATTCCACCAACTCAAGGCTAGCCCTTTCATTCTTGATTTGGCAATCCATACTTTCTGATTTTCTGCCACTTCTTCACATTCAAAATAGTTCTCCATTGCCTCAATCCAATCAAGGCACTTCTCTGGATTCATCTTACCAGGAAACATCGGTAAGTCTGCCTTAGTGTCCTTCCTACTCAACTTTCCAAGTGCATCTAGGAATTGTCTCTCTGACATGCCTCCTTGTGGCTCTTCCATTGGCACTTCTTCTTCCTCATCTTGATCCTCTTCATCTGAATCCAAGATGACCTCTGGCTTCTTCTTCTTGTCTTTGTCTTTCTTCAACTTTTCTATCTTAGCCTCCATCCTTTTGTTCTTGGCTGCTTGCTCTCTCACTATCTTTGCCAATTCGGCATTAGTCACCTTTGAAGGAATTTCCTCCTCTTCTACTCTATCTCCCATCTCTTTGATGGCTTTGATACCACCTGATGCATAGTGGCACAAGGGAAGCAACACACAAAGGTTTACTCTATTGTCCTTTGCCCACTCACCCACTTCAACTAGCCTTCAACCAACCAACCAACCAAAGGCACATACAAGGCATATGAAGGATTTGATGTCCAGACTATTGTCCAACCCCTAAGGCTTCTCCAACACCTTAAGATAGATCAACAAACACCTTCTATGCAGTTGGTTTGATCTCCAACTTCCCAAAACTCTTCAACCTATACCTTGACTAGTAAGGCTACTAGCCCTCCAAACTAGGTTTTCTCAACAAAACATGACAAAATCCCAAAGGTCTAGGAAAACAAATGATGGAATTGAACACCTTTCAGGGGACCCTAACAAACCTCCAAATCTCCTGCTCCAACTCTACTCCAGCAATCCAGAACGCCTACTAGGTCTCTAGGCCTAATTGATCAATTTAGGCTAGGTTACAAAGCAAGTGCTCAAAATTGGGTGCATAGGTTAGGGGTAGGAATTTGGAATGCTTCTACCATGTCCCTACAACACAAATCCATCATTTATCTACTCACCCTAACAGGATTCTATCATCTACAACCTCAAATAGCATGAAATTGGCCAAATACAATGAAATACTTGACCTAGGGCATCACCTTAAAAATAGAAGACTGCATTTTCTGACAAAAATCTTTTGGAATCTTATAGTACATACCCCTAGCCTGCATTTCACCAGTTTTTGCAAATTTTCAACGGTGGGAATGCATTCTAGGGCCGGATTTCTATGGCTGCCCTAGAAAACAGGGTTTCTGGACCTGTTTTAAAAGAAAAATCTATAACTTTTGATCCTGACCACTTCAGGACCTCAAACTAGTTGCATTGGAACCCTGACTCCAAGAGCTTTCAGAAAAATGTCATTTGCACATGTGAAAAGTCCATACAGTCCGTACACAGCAAGAAAAATAGAGAAAAACAGTCAGTTTTCTTGATTTTTGTGCCCAACTTCTGTACAAAAACTTCCTCCTCCCTACTGGAGTTAGATATCCACCATATTAACCCATCCAAGTTGGTTTTCAACTTCTACAACAACATTTAACTGCCCAAAGTGGTTTTTAAACCGACCCAACACATAACACCTTTGACAACTATGGTGTTTTGCATTAACACAAGGAGGTTGATTTGTTTGGCTTGTCCAATGGAGTCCAAATGATCAACACACTCCTTCCAACATACTAAAACATTAAAACAACCAAAAAAACTCGAAAACCAATCCTTAGACCTTCTAGGCCTAATTGGCACAACAAGGGTCCAAATGGACTAAGAAGGATTTAAGGTTTATATAGTCACCCCAAACCTCTTGACCATACAAAATGGACCAAACAACAATGGCTAAAAGCCTTATTACAAAACACATTGAACAAAAAAAACATAACTTCTCAAAATGCATCAAAATGCCTTTAGGAACCAAGGTGCTCCTAGGTGCCCTGCACCAGAGTGGGTGAGTGGGTAGTAAACCATTGTGTTGTTGCTTCCCTTGTGCCACTCTGCATCACTACATCATTGAATCAAAGCAAAGTTTGAATCAAAGCAAAGTTTGAATTTTGTTGAATTGAAGTTTGAATCAGAGCGAAGTTTGAATCAAAGTGAGGTTTGAATCAAAGCGAAGTATAGTGAAGTTTCAATTATAGCGAAGTTTCAATCAAAGTGAAGTTTGGCGAAGTTTGAATCAAAGGAATGTTCAAGAATCAAAGTGAAGTTTGAATTTTGCTCAATTGAAGATTGAATCAGCGTGAAGTTTCAATAAGAGCAAAGTTAGAGAGAAGCTTGAATTAGAGTGAAGTTTAGCAAAGTTTGAATCAGAGTGAAGTTTGAATTAGAGCAATGTTTCAATCAGAGTGAATTTTGAATCAAAGAGAAGTTTGAATCAAAGTGAAGTTTGATTCAGAACAAAGTTAGAGTCAAAGTGATGTTTGAATCAAAGTGAAGTTTAGCGAAGTTTCAATCAAAGCGAAGTTTAGCGAAGTTTCAATCAGAGCGAAGTTTAGTGAAGTTTGAATTAGAGTGAAGTTTAGCAAAGTTTGAATCAGAGTGAAGATTGAATTAGAGTGAGGTTTGAATAAAAATAAAGTTTGAATCACAGCCAAGTTTGAATTAGAGTGAAGTTTCAAATGGAGCAAAGTTTGAATTTCACTCAATTGAAGTATGAGTCAAAGCGAAGTTTGACTCAGAGTGAAGTTTAAATCATAATGAAGTTTAGCGAAGTTTGAATCAGACTAAAGTTTGGCAAAATTTGAATCAGAGAGAAGTTTAGCGAAGTTTGAGTCAGAGTAACTATAACTACTAACTAGTCTACTATTTCCAGTGTAGAATGTATTATTTAGGAGAAAGTGTAACTATAACTACTAAGAATGCAGTTGGATGGATCTATTTGAGAGATTCCCAACATATTGATGTTGTTTGAACAATCGGTGAGAGTAGCGTCAAAACTCTCCATCAGTTATGATTACCATCAGGGACAAACATTTGCTCAATAAAGGCATACTGAAGACTTAGATGAGTTATAGGTTAGGGATAAAGAAAGATCAACCGCGACAACAAACCAAATTGAAACACCAAAATGTGACAACTCAATCCAAACCTCAATCAAGATAAAGCTTTGAATCAACCGCGACAACAAAACCAAACTAAAACACCACAATGTGACAACTCAATCCAAACCTCAATCAAGATAAAGCTTTGAAGCTCCCTCGCACAAAATCTAAACTAAGAATTATGAATCAATTGCTAACTATCAAAATTTGCTTTCCTAGGAATCTATTACATCATTATATATCATCTTCAGAACAAAAGATTCCTCCGCATCGGCCAAAGAAGGTCACAAACTCCAATGAAGAAATGTAATGTGCAACACAGATAAGTTGGACCTAAATGCATAGAACTCCTCCAAAAAATGAATGGAATGATGTGTGGATCTCCGAGGAAGGTCAGCCACAAACCAAAGATCATTGAATGATGTGTAAGTAGGCTCCAAATATCGGGATAAGCTTCTACATGTTTCTCCTTCAGCTGATTGTCTGTTATTATAAGGATGCTCTGCTCTAAGAAAACACTTGATCTTCTGAAAGTGATATCTTTGTGGTAATGATGTGCAGACCTCTGAATTCTAGATATGATGTAAATGAATGAATGTAGATGCTAAGTCCAGCTCCATAGGGTCTGAAATGCAACCGGACCAAAATACAAAAACTGCTTCCAACTAAACTGCCTGAATGAAACTGAAAAGAAACAAACTAAACTGCAAACAAACTAAAATGCAAATGTTTTTGGTTGATGCAAGATTGCTCTTGAACCACGGATGCTCCTACATCATTAAATCAGACCAAAGTTTGAATCAAAGCGAAGTTTTAATTTCGTTGAATTGAAGTTTGAATCAGAGCGAAGTTTGAATCAAAGCGAGGTTTGAATCAAAGTGAAGTTTAGTGAAGTTTCAATTAGAGGGAAGTTTCAATTATAGCGAAGTTTCAATTAGTGAAGTTTAGCAAAGTTTGAATCAAAGGAATGTTCAAGAATCAGAGTGAAGTTTGAATTTCGTTCAATTGAAAATTGAATCAGCGTGAAGTTTGAATCAGAGAGAAGCTTGAATCAAAGTGAAGTTTAGCAAAGTTTGAATTAGAGCGATGTTTGAATTAGAGCAATGTTTGAATCAGAGCGAATTTTGAATCAAAGAGAAGTTTAAATCAAATCAAAGTTTGAATCAGAGTGAAGTTTGAATCAGAATGAAGTTCGATTCAGTACGAAGTTTGAATCCGAGCAAAGTTTGAATCAAAGTGAAGTTTAGCAAAGTTTCAATCAAAGCAAAGTTTAACAAAGTTTCAATCAGAGCGAAGTTTAGAAAACTTTGAATCAAAGCAAAGTTTAGAAAACTTTGACTCAGAGTGAAGTTTAGAAAACTTTGAATTAGAGCAAAGTTTAGTGAAGTTTGAATAATTGTGAAGTTTAGCAAAGTTTGAATCTGAGCAGAGTTTGGATCAGAGTGAACTTTGAATTTCATGAAATTGATGTTTGAATCAGAGAGAAGTTTGAATCAGAGTGAAGTTTAGTGAAGTTTGAATTACAGTGAAGTCTGAATCAAAGAGAATATTGAATCAGAGTGAAGTTTGAATTAGAGCAAAATTTGAATAAGAGTGAAGTTTGAATCACAGTGATGTTTTGAATTAGAGCGAAGTTTGAATTAGAGCAATGTTTGAATCAAAGTGAAGTTTGAATTTTGTTGTATTAAAGTTTGAATTAGAGCTAAGTTTGAATTAAAGTGATTTGAAGTTTAGCAAAGTTTGAATCAGAGTGAAGTTTAGATCAGAGCGAAGTTTGAATCAAAGCAAATTTTGAATCAGAGTGAAGTTTGAATTTCGCTCAATTGAAGTTTGAATCGGAGCGAAGTTTGAATCAGAGTGAAGTTTAGTGAAGTTTGAAACATAGTAAAGTTTGATAACAATGACGTTTGAATTAGAGTGAAGTTTGAGATTTAGCAAATTTTGAATCAGAGCGAAGTTTGAATCAAAGTGAATTTTAGTGAAATTTAAATCAAAGTGAAGTTTGAATCAAAGCCAAGTTTGAATCAGAGCGAAGTTTGAATTTTGCTCAATCGAAGTTTGAATCAGAGCGAACTTTGAATTTCCCTAAATTGAAGTTTGAATCAGAGTGAAATTTAGTGAAGTTTGAATTATAGTGAAGTTTGAATCAGAGCGAATATTGAATCAGAGCGAAGTTTGAATCAGAGCGAAGTTTGAATCAGAGTGATGTTTTGAATTAGAGCGAAGTTTGAATCAGAGCAATGTTTGAATCAAAGCGAAGTTTGAATTTTGTTGTATTGAAGTTTGAATCAAAGTGAAGTTTGAATTAGAGTGAAGTTTGAATCAAAGCGAAGTTTAGTGAAGTTTGAGTATGAGCGAAGTGTCAATCAGAGTGAAGTTTAGCAAAGTTTGAATTAGAGTGATGTTTGAATCAAAGGAAAGTTTGAATCAGAGTGAAGTTTGAATTTCGCTAAATTGAAGATTGAATCAACACAAAGTTTGAATCAGAGCAAAGTTTGAATTAGAGAGAAGTTTGAATTAGAGTGAAGTTTACCGAAGTTTGAATCATAGCGAAGTTTAGTGATGTTTGAATGAGAGCAATGTTTGAATCAAAGCAAAGTTTAACAAAGTTTGAATCATAGCGAAGTTTGAATCAAAACGAAATTTAGTGAAGCTTGAATAAGAGTAATGTTTGAATCAGTGTGATGTTTGAATTAGAATGAAGTTTGAATCAAAGAGAAGTTTGAATCATTTCATAGTTTGAATCAGAGAGAAGTTTGATTCAGAGTGAAGTTTGAATTAAAGAGAAGTTTAAATAGAGTGAAGTTTCGTTTAGAGCAAAGTTTGAATTAGAGCGAAGTTTGAATCAAAGAAAAGTTTAGCGAAGTTTGAATCAGAGAAAAGTTTGAATACGAGTGAAGTTTGAATCCAAGCGAAGTTTGAATCAAGGCGAAGTTTGAATTAGAGCAAAGTTTAGCAAAGTTTGAATCAGAGAGAAGTTTGCATTTTAGCGATGTTTGAATCAGAGCAAAGTTTGAATCAGAGTGAAGTTTAGCGAAGTTTGAATCGGAGTAAATTTTGAATCAGAGGGAAGTTTAGTGAAGTTTGAATCAGAGCGAAGTTAGAATCAAAACTAAGTTTGAATCATAGCAAAGTTTGAATCAGATTGAATTTTGAATCAGAGTGCAGTTTGAATTAGAGTGAAGTCTGAAAACAAAGCGAAGTTAAGTGAAATTTAAGTTAAAAGAGGAGAAAGGAAATATGCCAAGGTACACATGAGACTAGGAAAGTATATAGAAGTTTGAATCAAACCGCACTTTGATTTAGAGTGAAGTTTGAATCAGAGAGAAGTTTAATCAGAGTGAAGTTTGGTTGAGAGTGAAGTTTGAATCAGAGCAAAGTTTGAATCAAAGCAAAGTTTGAATAAAAGCAAAGTTTAGCGAAGTTTGAATCAGAGAAAAGTTTGAATCAAAATGAAGTTTGAATAAGAGCGAAATTTGAATCAAAGCGAAGTTTGAATCAACGCGAAGTTTAGCAAAGTTTGAATCAGAGAGAAGTTTGCATTTTAGAAATGTTTGAATTGGAGGGAAGTTTGAATCAGAGCGAAGTTTAGCTAAGTTTGAATCAGAGTGAGTTTTGAATTAGAGGGAAGTTTAGCAAAGTTTGAATCATAGCAAAGTTTGAATCAGATTGAATTTTGAATTAGAGTGTAGTTTGAATCAGAGTGAAGTCTGAATCAAAGCGATGTTTTGAATTAGAGAGAAGTTTGAATCAGAGTGAAGTTTGAATTTTGCTCAATTGAAAACAAAGCGAAGTTTGAATTAGAGCAAAGTTTAGCAAAGTTTGAATCAGAGTGAAGATTGAATCAGAGTGATGTTTGAATAAAAAAAAAGTTTGAATCAGAGCCAAGTTTGAATCAGAGTGAAGATTTGCAAAGTTTGAATCATAGTGAAGTTTAAATTTCTCTCATTTGAAGTATGAGTCAAAGTGAAGTTTGAATCAGAGCGATGTTTAGTGAAGTTTGAATCAAAGAGAAGTTTAGTGAAGTTTGAATCATAGAGAAGTTTAGCAAAGTTTGAATCATCTAGCAAAGTTTAACGAAGTTTGAGTCAGAGCAACTATAACTACTAACTAGTCAGCTATTTCCATTGTAGAATGTATTGTTTGGGAGAAAGTGCAACTATAACTACTAAGAATGTAGTTGGATGGCTCTATCTGAGAGATTCCCAATATATTGATGTTGTTTGAACAATCAGTGAGAGTAGCCTCAAAAGTCTCCATCAGTTATGATTACCATTAGGGACAAACATTTGCTCAACAAAGGCATGCTGAAGATTTAGATGAGTTATAGTTGATTGTGTTAGGGATAAAGAAAGATCAATCGTGATAACAAAACCAAACTAAAACACCAAAATGTGACAACTCAATCCAAACCTAATATATCATCTTTTCACTTAATGCATGATCACATATTTGCGCAGTATGCTCTTGCATCAGTGTCTTATTGGATTTATTAAATGTTCCCATTGTTCATATACCCTAATCTTAATATTAGTAAAGTCATGTTGAACATTTAAAGTTCTACCTGTATGTCGTAGGGCTATGGTTTGTTCAAATTTTTCTTCCCATGTTTTTCTTGCCTTGTGATAGGGAGGACTCTAGGCTACCTGCTTCTGCATCCTGTAGGTGTACAAGACCATTTGACAACTCTAGCCTCCCTACCAATTCAAAGTGCTAACAAACATACTCTTTGCGGAGATGGAAAACTCTACTTCACTACTTGGTGTGGGACACATACCTTGTCCTCACTGCTTTCCAAGATGCTGCCTCAATGGCACATAACTTTCTGAGCCCGTTGCCCACCCTTCTCACTCTATTCAAGGGTCTGGACTGCTTGGTACTCACTTTCCTTCTCTCTATTTTTCCACCCCTGCAAATCTATTTTCCTACTTGTTTATCTAGCCGGACTCCTCACTGAGCTCGCCTAGAACAAGCATGCATCGCCTCTAACCGGCAATCCGACCACCCCACAAAAGAAAAACAAACAAAAATCATGGCTCTGTTTGATGATCTCCATACTGTGCATTGGGATTTGAAGGATCATCAAAACAGAGTCATGGTTTGCAAAAGAAAACAAAATTGCAGAAACAGAAATGACTAATCTATTTCAGAATGATAAGTGAAAACAGAACAAAATATACAAATGATCGAACTGCTGTATTTGATTTCTATTCAAAAATTCTGATTACATCAAAGTGCTTCACACACCAAAATTCACTTCTTCGATTCTTCTCCTCTCTCCCCTCTCTACAGGAAGAATGCTATATCATTTATACTTGCTCATGTCCATTACAGGACGATTCAGTTACCAGACGGTTCGTATTCTAACTGCTGGTTGAATTCTGCATTTTCTTGACAGTCGGCAAGACTTATCATGATGTCTCTCCAACACATTGTATCGGCAAAACGGATGACTATCGGCCTAGCCTAAGTCCCTTCCGCCGATGGACCATTTCTCTCCGACGGCTTTAAGCATTACATTGTCGGCGTAGCTTTTCCTTGGTTAGCCGATATGCATTTTTTACTCCGACGGTCCTAACAACTGCCTTCAGTGAGACCACATTCTATCGGCAACCTTCACATTCATCCCACCGATATCTTTGGTCATGCCGATGTGCTTCCTTCATTCCTTTCTGTCGCTATGACAATACTTTGTCGGCGCAAGAATTGAAACTTGTGCCGATGCCTTTTATCACCGCGATACATACTCCTTTGCTGAACCATTGAACCACAACAGCGGTTCAATCGCCAGGTTCAACCGTGAGGTTCAACCTCCAACAAAATGATCGGCGTTTTCAACTCCACCATCCTCTATGCATGAACCCGTTGAACCTTTGAACCTCAACAGCGGGTTCAATCGAAAGGTTCAACGAAGAGGTTCAACGGCGCGGTTCAACCGTTTGAACAAATGGACCAACACTTAACTGCACCAAACAGAAATATAAAACTGTTGAACCGTTGAACCCTGGCGCAAGGTTCAACCGCGGGGTTCAACAAAGAGGTTCAACTGATAGGTTCAACGGCGTGGTTCAACCGTTGAACAAATACCGAACACCTTCAACTTGAACTTGCACTTGGCTCAAAAACCCATCAAAAACAAAATGCTTCTCCCACCATTGCATCTTCAGGAAACTCGAAGAAAACACACAAAAACAAAACACAAGCTGCAAACTCAAAATTGACAAACCAAAACTATGTACGGCTGCATTGAGCCTTGGTGCTCCTGCACCATACTCCCCCTGTGCGGGAAGAAGCTAAGTCACCTCCGGTGACAATGAGGCAAAATCAATGCCCCTCTTTTTGAATTCTGACTCTGCAACCTAGGTAGCTCCTACTTCCACTTGACCAAATGCTCCATGTAGACACCATGTCTAGTTTGCTTCTGTACTCTGGAATCCAGTATTCACTCTGCCTGTAGTTTGGGTTTGAGTGGCAAAGTCACATCTATTTCTGTCTATTCCTTCTCTGAAATGGATCCATCTGCTGCTGACTGAGGACCCCTGTATTGCACCAGGTCTTGGACATTAAACACTGGTGAGATTGCCAAATCTTTTGGCAATTCAATTCTGTATGCATTATTTCCATACTTGTTCAGGATTCTGCAAGGACCAGTTCTCCTCATCTGCAGTTTGGTTGGCATTCCTTTCTGCATTCTAGCTTTGTTCAAGTGCACCATAACCAGATCACCAACCTCAAACTGAATATCCCTTCTGTGGGCATCTACTCTATCCTTGATCTTCTGTGTTTTCTGTCAAGGCTTTCTTCACCTGTTCATGCACTTCTTTCATGGATTGTGCAAAATCCTCTGCATGTCCACTTTTGTTCTCCATGTTTCCCATATTCCTGAGCTCACATATACCTCTGGGATGCATTCCATAGACTATTTCGAATGGACTCTTACCAGTAGTCCTATTCACACTGTCATTATAGGCAAATTCTACCTGATGAATGACAAGATCCCAACTCTGTCCATATTCTTTGGTTATACACCTTAACAGGTTGCCCAATGTCCTGTTTACCACCTCTGTCTGACCATCTGTCTGTGGGTGATATGCTGAACTGAAAGACAAATTTGTTCCCAATCTTTGCCACAATGTTTTCCAGAAATGCCCCATGAATTTAGCATCTCTGTCAGACACAATGCTTGCTAGAAGTCCATGAATTCTGATCACTTCTCTGAAAAACAAGTGTGCTATATGACTGGCATCATGAGTCACTTTACAGGGAATGAAATGGCTCATCTTGCTAAACCTGTCCACTACTACATATATGCTATCATAACCAGTCTTAGTCTTAGGCAAACCAACTACAAAATCCATGCTTACACATTCCCATGGCCTGGAAGGAATGGGTAAGGGTTGGTACAGTGCTCCACATACTTCCTAACGTCTTTGTGCATCTTCGGCCAATAGTAGAACCTCTGGACTAATTCCAATGTTTTGTTTAGACCAAAATGTCCACTCAAACTGCCATTATGCTTCTCTTGTATGAGATTTTCTCTCATAGATCCTCTTGGCACACATAATTGTCCACCTTTGAATAGCAATCCCTGCTGTAAGGTGAAATCTGCAAATTCACTGTGAAAGTGATTCTCAAAATCTTGACATACCTTGTATGCCTCAGCAAAATCTTCATCATCTTGGTAAAGATTCTTGAAATCTTCAATCCCAATGCTCTTCAATTGCACTTCCTGCACTGTGAGCAATCTTCTGCTCAAAGCATCTGCAACTCTGTTCAGCTGCCCCTTCTTATGCTTAATTGTAAAGGTATAAGACTACAGGTACTCCATCCATTTGATATGCCTGCTGCTTAACTTATCCTGTGAGTTCAGAAAACTCAGAGCTTGGTTATCTGTGTAGACCACAAATTCTTTAGGTAGGAGATAATGTCTCCACTTCCTCAATGCTTGGACTAGAGCATACAACTCTAAGTCATATGAAGAGTACTTACTCTTTGCTTCATTCAGCCTCTCACTGAAAAAGGCTACAGGTCTGTTTTCCTGATTTAGCATTGCTCCTACAGCTATATTACTTGCATCACATTCAATAGTAAATAGCTTATCAAAACTAGGCAACAACAAAATAGGTTGTGTTGCTACCTCTTTCTTCAACCTTTCAAAACTTCTATCTGCAGCTGGTGTCCATCTGAATTTTGCTTTCATTCCACCCTTAATTGTATCCAACATAGGTGCACAAATAGCACTGAAATTTCTGATAAACTTTCTGTAAAACTGGGCTAAGCCATGAAAACTTCTCACCTCTGTGGCTGCTCTGGGAGTAGGCCAGCTCAATATGGCTTCTACCTTGGACTTGTCCATCTTCAACTCTCCCTGGGACACCACAAAACCAAGGTATACCAATTCCTGCTTCATGAATTCACACTTCTCCAAATTGATGGTTAGTTGTTCATCATGTAATTTTTGCAAAACAGTATTTACATGTTCTAGATGTTCTTCCTTGGTCTGACTAAAAATTAGAATATCATCTAGAAAAACAACAACAAATTTACCAATGTAATCCTTTAGGACTTCATTCATGAGTCTCATAAAGGTGCTGGGTGCATTTGATAGACCAAATGGCATAACAAGCCATTCATACAGTCCTTCTGTGGTCTTGAAGGCTGTCTTCCACTCGTCACCTTCCTTGATTCTTATTTGGTGGTAACCACTCTTCAGGTCTATCTTGGTGAAATACTTTGCTTTTCCAATACAGTCCATGAGATCTTCAATTCTGGGAATTGGGAATCTATACCTTATCGTTATCTTGTTTATGGCTCTGGCATCTGTACACAATCTCCATGATCCTCCTTTCTTGGCTGCCAACACCGTGGGCACTGCACAAGGACTAATACTCTTCCTGATCAATCCTTGATCTAGCAATTCCTGCACTTGCCTGGAAATCTCTTTGTGCTGATCTGGAGTCATCTTGTAAGGTGCCTTGTTTGGCAAAGATGCTCCTGGAATCAGGTCTATCTGATGGCTTATTGCTCTCTGTGGAGGCAATGTGGTTGGTGTACCATCACTGATTATGCCTTTATACTTCTCCAGTATAGGCTGCACTTCCTTGGGAATATCTGTCTTCTTACCCTGCTGTCCTTCTTTTGGTTTCACTATGATGGCATAACCAATACCATCTTCCTTAAGAGTATTCAGAAACTCTTTTCCACTCACAACCAAGATATTAGGACTCTTTGTCTGAACTGCATCTTCATCCTCCAATGACTGAATCTTATAAGTGACACCATCCTTCTGAAAAGAATAGGCATTCTTCTCACCATCATGTACTACTTTTCGGTCATACTGCCATGGTCTGCCCAATAAGAGATGGCATGCATCCATGGGTAGTATATCACATAATACCTTATCCTTGTAGCCACCTATACTAAACTCTACCCAACTTTGTTCATTTACTACCACATGTTGACCCTTATTCAACCATGTGACTCTATATGGGTTTGCATGAGTAATTCTTTTCAAATTCAGTTTCTTAACTGCCTCATCAGAAATAATATTATCAGTGGATCCTGAGTCTATGATAATTATACATACCTTATTCAAAATCTTGCACTTGATTCTGAATAGTGCTCTCCTCTGGCTTGGTTCAGACTTCACTGGTTCTTTGATCAAAGTTCTCCTTATCATCAGGTTCTCTCCATCTTCTGAGTTCAGATTGACCTCAGGTGACTGGCTGCTGGATGCATTATCTTGGACATAGTGATTTCTCTTATCACCTCCTTGAGAAGAGGATGTGGCCTTTTCTGGACACCTATATGCTGGGTGACCTAGATTGCCACAGTTGTAACACTTCATGTTGGTGAAATAGGATCCTCTGCCTGATCCTCCTGACCTTCCTCTGTTAGATCCTCTTCCTCTATGGTTTCCTCTACCACTCGACTCCCCACTCTGCTCTGTGAGTTTGGATTCTGCTTGGGATCTATTGTCAGTATTTCTTCCACCAAAACCTCCTCTGTGTCCTCTGTTATCTCTGCCTCTTCCTCTTCCTCTGCTATTTGAGTCTTGTTTCCTCTTATTCTTTTCCTCCACCTTCAGTGCTAGCTGATAGCATTTTTGCACTGTGGTAGGGCACAATAAACTGATTTCTTCTTGTATATTCCACTTCAGACCATTAAGGTACCTTGCTACCTTTATGCTTTCATCCTCCATTACTTTGGACCTTAAGCATAGCTTTTGGAATTCTTCAGTGTATGCACTGACATCTAATTCCTTTTTTCTCAGATTCTGTCTCTTCCTGTGCAGCTGTATTTCATAATCTTCTGGCATATATGCTTCTTTGATTTTAGCTACCATTCCATTCCAAGTAGCTATGAGCTTCTTATCTTCTTTTGCTCTTTCAGTCTGCACAAATTTCCACCAGGTTAAGGCAGCTCCCCTGAGTCTGGATTTGGCCACCTTTACTTTCTGTGCCTCGCTTACACCATCACATTCAAAGTGATTTTCAAGTCCTTCTATCCACTCCATGACCAAATCTGGGTCCATTTTCCCACTGAAAAGTGGTACTCCTTCCAATGTTTTACCACTCATTGCTTTCAAAGCTTTCAAGAATGGTTCTTCTTCCAACTTAGGATCAGGTGTGGGCTCTTCATCTTCTATAGACACACCTTTTCCCTTATCCTCAGAATATTTAACTCTCTGGCTGACTTCCTCAGTCTTTTGCAACATTAAGCCTAGCTTACTCTCCATTTCTGCTAGTCTTTCTTGTAGGAGTCTATTCTCCTCTTCTTGATCCTCAACCTTCTTTGCTAACTCTGCATTAGTCACCATTTTCTTGGATGAACTAACAGACTCACTTGAACTCGGTGATGACATACAACTCTTCTATTCCAACCTAGGAATAACCCAAATCTTACTGCTCTGATACCAATTTGATAGGGAGGACTCTAGGCTGCCTGCTTCTGCATCCTGTAGGTGTACAAGACCATTTGACAACTCTAGCCTCCCTACCAATTCAAAGTGCTAACAAACATACTCTTTGCGGAGATGGAAAACTCTACTTCACTACTTGGTGTGGGACACATACCTTGTCCTCACTGCTTTCCAAGATGCTGCCTCAATGGCACATAACTTTCTGAGCCCGTTGCCCACCCTTCTCACTCTATTCAAGGGTCTGGACTGCTTGGTACTCACTTTCCTTCTCTCTATTTTTCCACCCCTGCAAATCTATTTTCCTACTTGTTTATCTAGCTGGACTCCTCATTGAGCTCGCCTAGAACAAGCATGCATCACCTCTAACCGGCAATCTGACCACCCCACAAAAGAAAAACAAACAAAAATCATGGCTCTGTTTGATGATCTCCATACTGTGCATTGGGATTTGAAGGATCATCAAAACAGAGTCATGGTTTGCAAAAGAAAACAAAATTGCAGAAACAGAAATGACTAATCTATTTCAGAATGATAAGTGAAAACAGAACAGAATATACAAATGATCGAACTGCTGTATTTTATTTCTATTCAAAAATTCTGATTACATCAAAGTGCTTCACACACCAAAATTCACTTCTTCGATTCTTCTCCTCTCTCCCCTCTCTACAGGAAGAATGCTATATCATTTATACTTGCTCATGTCCATTACAGGACGATTCAGTTACCAGACGGTTCGTATTCTAACTGCTGGTTGAATTCTGCATTTTCTTGACAGTCGGCAAGACTTATCATGATGTCTCTCCAACACATTGTATCGGCAAAATGGATGACTATCGGCCTAGCCTAAGTCCCTTCCGCCGATGGACCATTTCTCTCCGACGGCTTTAAGCATTACATTGCCGGCGTAGCTTTTCCTTGGTTAGCCGATATGCATTTTTTACTCCGACGGTCCTAACAACCGCCTTCAGTGAGACCACATTCTATTGGCAACCTTCACATTCATCCCACCGATATCTTTGGTCATGCCGATGTGCTTCCTTCATTCCTTTCTGCCGGTGTGACAATACTTTGTCGGCGCAAGAATTGAAACTTGTGCCGATGCCTTTTATCACCGCGATACATACTCCTTCGCTGAACCATTGAACCACAACAGCGGTTCAATCGCCAGGTTCAACCGTGAGGTTCAACCTCCAACAAAATGATCGGCGTTTTCAACTCCACCATCCTCTATGCATGAACCCGTTGAACCTTTGAACCTCAACAGCGGGTTCAATCGAAAGGTTCAACGAAGAGGTTCAACGGCGCGGTTCAACCGTTTGAACAAATGGACCAACACTTAATTGCACCAAACAGAAATATAAAACTGTTGAACCGTTGAACCCTGGCGCGAGGTTCAACCGCGGGGTTCAACAAAGAGGTTCAACTGATAGGTTCAACGGTGTGGTTCAACCGTTGAACAAATACCGAACACCTTCAACTTGAACTTGCACTTGGCTCAAAAACCCATTAAAAACAAAATGCTTCTCCCACCATTGCATCTTCAGGAAACTCGAAGAAAACACACAAAAACAAAACACAAGCTGCAAACTCAAAATTGACAAACCAAAACTATGTACGGCTGCATTGAGCCTTGGTGCTCCTGCACCACCTTGTCATAAGCAATAAAACTTCCTCCTAAACTTCTATAGATTTTTGTAGCCGTGTCAATATGTATTCAGATTGATCTTGAATTGTTCATATCCTTTTTCAAAGTGATGTTTGAATCAAAACAACATTTATTGAAGCTTGAATAAGAGCAATGTTTGAATCAGAGTGAAGTTTGAATCAAAGAAAAGTTTAAATCAAATCAAAGTTTGAATCAGAGCAAAGTTTGATTTAGAGCAAAGTTTGAATCAGAGAGAAGTTTAATCAGACTGAAGTTTGATTCAGAGTGAACTTTGAATCAAAGAGAAGTTTGAATCAAAGCAAAGTTTAGAGAAGTTTGAATCAAAGCAAAGTTTAGCGAAGTTTGAATCAGAGAAAAGTTTGAATCAGAGCAAAGTTTGTATCAAAATGAAGTTTGAATAAGAGCAAAGTTTGAATCAAAGTGAAATTTGAATCAAGGAGAAGTTAGAATCAAAGTGAAGTTTAGCAAAGTTTGAATCAGAGCATAGTTTGAATTAGAGCAAAGTTTCAATTAGAGTAAAGTTTTGTGATGTTTGAATCAGAGCGAAGTTTAGCGAAGTTTGAATCAGAGCGAAGTATTGTGAAGTTTGAATCAAAACGAAGTTTGAATCAGAGTGAAGTTTAGCAAAGTTTAAATCAGAGCGAAGTTTAAATCAAAGAAAAGAAGTTTGAATCAAAGAAAAGATTGAATCAGAGCGAAGTTTGAATTTTGCTCAATTGAAGTTTGAATTAGAGCGAAGTTTGAATCAGAGTGAATTTTAGCGAAGTTTGAATCAGAGCGATATTTAGCGAAGTTTGAATCAGAGTGAAGTATAGCGAAGTTTTAATCAGAGTGAAGTTTAGTGAAGTTTGAATCAGAGTGAAGTTTAGCAAAGTTTAATTAGAGCAAAGTTCAATCAAAGCAAAGTTTGAATCAGAGCAAAGTTTGAATCAGAGTGAAGTTTGAATCAAAGCAAAGTTTGAATTAGAGCAAAGTTTGAATTAGAGCGAAGTTTGAATCAGAGCCAAGTTTGAATCAAAGCAAACTTTCAAGTTTAGTGAAGTTTGGATCAGAGCAAAGTTTCAAGTTTAGCGAAGTGAAGTTTGAGGGAACATTGAATCAGAGTGAAGTTTAACAAAGTTTGAATCGAAGCAAAGTTTGAATCAGAGCGAAGTTTCAATCAAAGTGACGTTTAACGAAGTTTGAATCAAAGTGAAGTTTGAATAAGAGTGAGGTTTGAATCAGAGTGAAGTTTGAATCAGATCAAAGTTTAAATTAAAGTGAATTTTAACGAAGTTTAAATTAGAGTGAAGTTTGAATCAAAGAAAAGTTTGAATCAGAGCAAAGTTTGAATTTCACTCAATTGAAGTTTGAATCAGAGCGAACTTTAAATTTCGCTCAATTGATGTTTGACTCAGAGCAAAGTTTGAATCAGATCAAATTTTGAATCAGAGTGAAATTGAATCAGAGTGATGTTTTGACTTAGAGCAAAGTTTGAATGGTGCAGTCACGGTAAGAGGGTTCACAGAATGAACTATCCAAACCGTACAGCAAGACTAAACAAAACAGAAACAACTCAAAGAAATGAAGTAAATGTAGATTTCGTCATTCAGTATATCATAGAACTCAAATACAATCTAGCCAACAATATGCAAGCTCACGATTAGGGCTCACAGACCTGATTACATACATGCGCAAGATAAAGCTTTGAAGCTTCATCGCACAAAATCTAAACTAAGAATTATGAATCAATTGCTCACTATCGAAATCTGCTTTCTTAGGGATCTATTACATCCTTATATATCATCTTCAGAACAACAGATTCCTCCGCGTCACCAAAACCAAACTGAAACACCAAAATGTGACAACTTAATCCAAACCTGATATATCATCTTTTCACTTAACGCATGATCGCATATTCACGTGGGATGCTCTTGCATCAGTGTCTTATTGGATTTATTAAATGTTCCCATTGTCCATATACCCTAATCTCAATATTAGTAAAGTCATGTTGAAAATTTAGAGTTCTACCTATATCTCGTAGGGCTATGGTTTGTTCAAAATTTTCTTCCCATGTTTTTCTTGCCTGGTCATAAGCATTAAAACTTCATCCTAAACTTCTATAGATTTTTGTAGATGTGTCAATATGTATTCAGATTGATTCTGGATTGTTCATATCTTTTTTCATAGCAATGTTTGGATCAGAACAACGTGCAGTGAAGCTTGAATAACAACAATGTTTGAATCAGAGCGAAGTTTGAATCAGAGTGAAGTTTCAATCGGAGAGAAGTTTGAATCACATCAAAGTTTGAATCAGAGCAAAGTTTGATTCAGAGCAATGTTTGAATCAGAGAGAAGTTTAATCAGAGCGAAGTTTGATTCGGAGTGAAGTTTGAATTAGAGAAAAGTTTGAATCAAAGTGAAATTTAGCGAAGTTTGAATCAGAGAAAAATTTGTATCAAAACGAAGTTTGAATTTCGTTGAATTGAAGTTTGAATCAGAGCAAAGTTTGAATCAAAGCGAAGTTTGAATTTTGTTGAATTGAAGTTTGAATCAGAGTGAAGTTTGAATCAGAGTGAAGTTTGAATCAAAGCGAGGTTTGAATCAAAGTGAAGTTTAGTGAAGTTTCAATCAGAGGGAAGTTTCAATTATAGCAAAGTTTCAATCAGAGTGAAGTTTAGTGAAGTTTGAATTAGAGCGAAGTTTGAATCAAAGGAATGTTCAAGAATTAGAGTGAAGTTTGAATTTCACTCAATTGAAGATTGAATCAACATGAAGTTTGAATCATAGCAAAGTTTGAATCAGAGAGAAGCTTGAATCAGAGTGAAGTTTAGCAAAGTTTGAATCAGAGCAAAGTTTGAATTAGAGAAATGTTTGAACCAGAGTGAATTTTGAATCAAATCAAAGTTTGAATCAGAGTGAAGCTTGAATCAGAACAAAGTTTGATTCAGTACGAAGTTTGATTCAGAACAAAGTTTGAATCAGAGTGAAGTTTAAATCAAAGTTAAGTGTAGTGAAGTTTTAATCAAAGCAATGTTTAGCGAAGTTTCAATCAGAGCGAAGTTTAGCAAAGTTTGAATCAAAGAAAAGTTAAGCAAAGTTTGAATCAGAGTGAAGTTGAGCGAAGTTTGAATCAGAGTGAGGTTTGAATAAAAACAAAGTTTGAATCAGAGCCAAGCTTGAATCAGAGCGAAGACTTGCAAAGTTTGAATTAGAGCGAAGTTTGAAATGGAGTGAAGTTTGAATTTCACTCAATTTAAGTATGAGTCAAAGCGAAGTCTGAATCAGAGAGAAGTATAGTGAAGTTTGAATCAAAGTGAAGTTTAGTGAAGTTTGAATCACAGAGAAGTTTAGCGAAGTTTTAATCAGAGTGAAGTTTAGCAAAGTTTGAGTCAGAGCAACTATAACTACTAACTAGTCTATTATTTACATTGTAGAATGTATTATTTGGTAGAAAGTGCAACTATAACTACTAAGAATGCAGTTGGATGGCTCTATCTGAGAGATTCCCAACATATTGATGTTGTTTGAACAATCAGTGAGAGTAGCCTCAAAACTCTCTATCAGTTACAATTACCATCAAGGACAAACATTTGCTCAACAAAGGCATGCTGCAGATTTAGATGAGTTATAGTTGAGTGTGTTAGGGATAAAGAAAGATCAACTGTGACAATAAAACCAAACTAAAACACCAAAATGTGACAACTCAATCCAAACCTGATATATCATCTTTTCGCTTAATGCATGATCACATATTCACGTGGGATGCTCTTGCATCAGTGTCTTATTGGATTTATTAACTATTCCCATTGTTTATATACCCTAATATTAATATTAGTAAAGTCATGTTGAACATTTAGAGTTCTACTTGTATGTCGTAGGTCTATGGTTTGTTCAATTTTTTCTTCCCATGTTTTTCTTGCCTGGTCATAAGCATTAAAACTTCCTCCTAAACTTCTATAGATTTTTGTAGCCGTGTCAATATGTATTTAGATCGATCCTGAATTGTTCATATCTTTTTTCATGAATTTTGTGGCAGGCCCTATGGCACACTTATCTATTCTCCCTTTTTATCTTGTGTTCTCTCTAGTAGTAGCCAAATTGGCATGCTCAACATCACCCTCAATGGTGTGCTCATCCAACTATTCATTTTCCTTTTGCACCATTGCTTGTGTGTTTTCTCCTTATCTCTCATGTCTTTTTCTTCATTCTACAGTATCTTTCTTGACATTCTTGAGCTTGTTTTTGTCTCCCTTCCTACTCATTTCCATTCCAGTTAATATGTTGTGAATTCAATTATTCTTTTGTTATGCCCTTTTATCATGGGTGTTTTAGTTTTGGTACTACATTAATCCTTATGTATCCCATGGTACTACCTATGATTTAATCTTGCTTTTAAAAATTAACAGTTCCTTCGAAATCAACAATTCTTCCGTCGTGCACAGAGAGCCAATTTCTTTTCCAAAACCTGGGAAAAAATATTGAAATTCCAAGCCAACATAGTGTGGTTCCGATCAAATTCACAAGTAAAGTCAGTCCATCAAATCCTTCTATTAATTTGCCAATAATATTATTCCTCAGTTGTAAATTCTTTCTTTAAGCTTAAACTAGCTTCTTGACAACCAAACCATTGTCCCAATGCTCTTATATTCTAGTCACGATGTAACTTTAACTTTATCTTCATAAAGTTATGATACATTTCCTCCTAACTTACCTTAACCTTGCATCTGATCTACCTATCTAAGCTGTTGATTCCTTCACATGTACTTGTTTGTTCAAAAAATATAGTTCCTATATCTAAAATTTAACACATGCACAAGTTGTGAGACAATCAAATGATATTTTGAACAAACAATTTATTATGATATTTTATTTCAGGGTTTAACTGCATAGTTTTGAGTCAAAAACATGACCCATATTTCATGAGTAGTGGTTCACATGAAACCATATCTCATGTTAATGAATGGTCCACTTAGCACTCATTGCGTCTAGGTGATGCTCACAACGATGAAGCGTCGGTACTTCCCGGGAGGTCACCCATCCTAGTACTACTCCCACTCAAGCGTGCTTAACCATGGAGTTTCCCCCAAGATCAAGCCCACTTAGCTTGCTACCCCATTTACAAAATCTTTAGCAAGTGTTGTGCCTTATGAACCATTCATTATATAGCCCCTTTAGCTCATCAATAATGAATGGTTCATAAGGCACAACACTTGCTGAAGGTTTTGCAAATGGTGTAGCAAGCTAAGTGGGCTTGATCTTGGGGGAAACTCCATGGTTAAGCGCACTTGAGTGGATGTGGTACTGGGATGGGTGACCTCCCGGGAAGCCCCAACACCTATAATGAATGGTTCATAAGACACAACACTTGCTGAAGGTTTTGCAAATGGGGTAGCAAGCTAAGTGGGCTTGATCTTGGGGTAAACTCCATGGTTAAGCGCGCTTGAGTGGGAGCAGTCTTGGGATGGGTGACCTCTTGGGAAGTCTAGATGCTTCACCCCTATGAGCATCACCTAGATACAATGAGTGCTAAGTGCACCATTCATTAACATGAGATATGGTTTCATGTGAACCACTACTCATGAAATATGGGTCATGTGTTTGACTCAAAACTACCCAGTTAAACCCTAAAATAAAATATCATAATTTGACATGCTACGAAACATACATCAAGCAATTTATTGCCCGACTTCTTTATAAGCAAGATCATGATTTCATTTCTTTATAAAAATTGGCCCTTCAAAGAGATATTTGTTAGTCTCGTTCACATGTTATGATATAAGCTTGTTATAGACATGATATTTCAACAATCCATGATGATAGATTGTAGTACTTCTAGGAGAACTGTGTTGTTTTTTTTGCCTCGATGTTTCTGATCACACTCTGTGATACATCATCAGGAACAAAAGAAGTGAATGCAAATGAGTTATAGAGAACTCCTTAAAAGTATAGAGAAGATGTAGGCATGGAGTACAAGAACAAGAACTAAATTGAAATAAAGATAAAAAGGAAACCTAAAAATAAATGTATTAGAGCAATACAAGAAGGACAAATAAAAAATATAGAAAAATAAATAATAAGAAACTCAAAAGTCATAGAGATGAGAAATAAAACCAATGACGAAAACGGAACCAGATGTAACATAAGTAGAGTAACAATATATAAAAGGGTCAAAAAATAAAAATAAATGAAAACATTAAAAGGTAGACTCAAAAAGAGAAAAAGAAAAATAATCATCAAGAAGTTTAGCCAAACCTAACTATCGAGGTTTGAAGTTTAGAGAAAAAGATAAGCATGCCTTATGAATCAGAGTGAAGTTTAGCCAAGTTTGGATCAGAGAGAAGTTTGAACCAAAGCAAATTTTGAATTAGAATGAAGTTTGAATTTCACTCAATTAAAGTTTGGATCAGTGCGAAGTTTGAATCCAAGAGAAATTTGAGTCATAGCAAATTTTGAATCTCTCAATTGATGTTTAAATCAAAATGAAGTTTAAATCACAGTGAAGTTTGAATCAAAGTGATGTTTATCAAATTTTAAATTAGAGTGATAATTGAATCAAAGCAAAGTTAAAATCAGAGCTAAGTTTGAATCACAATGAAGTTTGAATCAGATTGAATATTGCATCAGAGTGCAGTTTGAATAAGAGTAAAGTCTGAATCAGAGTGGAGTTTTGAATTACATGGAAGTTTGAATCAGAACAAAGTTTGAATTTCGCTCAATTGAAAACAAAGCAAAGTTAGGTGAAGTTAGAATCAGAGCGAAGTTTCAATTAGAGTGAAGTTTAGCGATGTTTGAATCAAAGCAAAGTTCAAATCTAAGCAAAGTTTGAATCTAAGCAAAGTTTGAATCAGACAGATGTTTGAATCATAGAAAAGTTTGAATCAGAGCAAAGTTTAGCAAAGTTTGAATCAGAGAGAAGTTTGAATCAGAGCCAAATTTGAATCAGAGCGAAGTTCGAATCATAGAGAAGTTTGATCAGAGGGAAGTTTGATTCAGAGCGAAGTATGAATCAAAGCAAAGTTTAGTGAAGTTTGAATCAGAGCGAAGTTTATATCAAAACAAAGTTTCAATAAGAGCAAAGTTTGAATCAAAGCGAAGTTTCAATCAAGGCGAATTTTGAATTAGAGCGATGTTTAGAAAAGATTGAATCAGAGAGAAGTTTGAAGTTTAGCAATGTTTGAATCAGAGCGGAGTTTAGTGAAGTTTGATTCAGAAAGAATTTTGAATCAAAGGGAAGTTTAGTGAAGTTTGAATCAGCGCGAAGTTAGAATCACAACTAAGTTTGAATCAAAGAGAAGTTTGAATTAGATCAATTTTTGAATCAAAGTGAAGTCTGAATTAGAGAGAAGTTTGAAGCATAGAGAAGTTTGAATCAGAGAGAAGTTTGAATCAGAGTGAAGTTTGAATTTCTCTCAATTGAAAACAAAGAGAATTTAAGTGAAGTTTGAATTAGAGCATAGTTTGAATTAGAACGAGGTTTCAATTAGAGTGAAGTTTAGCGATGTTTGAATAAGAGCGAGGTTTAGTGATGTTTGAATGAGACTGAAGTTTGAACCAGAGTGAATTTTCAATCAGAGTGAAGTTTGAATCAGAGCGAAGTTTGAATTTCCCTCAATTGAAGTATGAGTCAAACAAAAGTTTCAATCAGAACGAAGTTTAGTGAAGTTTGAATCAAAATGAAGTTTGAATCAAAGTGTAGTTTAGTGAAGTTTAAATCAGAGCGAAGTTTGAATCAAAGCAACCTTTGAATCAGATCAAATTTCAAATCAGAGTGTAGTTTGAATTAGAGTGAAGTTTGAATTTCGTTGAATTGAAGTTTGAATTAGAGCGAAGTTTGAATGAAAGCAAGGTTTGAATCAAAGCGAAGTTTAGTGAAGTTTCAATCAAAGCGAAGTTTCAATTATAGCAAACTTTCAATCAGAGTGAAGTTTGGCGAAGTTTGAATCAGAGAGAAGTTTGAATCAAAGGAATGTTCAAGAATCAAAGTGAAGTTTGAATTTCGCTCAATTGAAGATTGAATCAGCGCGAAGTTTGAATTAGAGCAAAGTTAGAGAAAAGCTTGAATTAGAGTGAAGTTTAGCAAAGTTTGAATCAAAGTGAAGTTTGAATTAGAGCAATGTTTCAATCAAAGTGAATTTTGAATCAAAGAGAAGTTTGAATCAAATCAAAGTTTGAATCAAACTGAAGTTTGAATCAGAACAAAGTTTGATTCAATATGAAGTTTGATTCAGAGAGAAGTTTTAATCAAAGTGAAGTTTAGTGAAGTTTCAATCAAAGCGAAGTTTAGCGAAGTTTCAATCAGAGCAAAGTTTAGTGAAGTTTGAATCAGAGCGAAGTTTGAAACAGAGCAAAGTTTGAATCAGAGCGAAGATTTGCGAAGTTTGAATCAGAGTGAAGTTTCAAATGGAGTGAAGTTTGAATTTCACTCAATTGAAGTATGAGTCAAAGCGAAGTTTGACTCAAAGTGAAGTTTAGTGAAGTTTGAATCAGAGTGAAATTTAGTGAAGTTTGAATCAGAGTGAAGTTTAGCAAAGTTTGAATAAGAGAGAAGTTTAGTGAAGTTTGAGTCAGAGCAACTATAACTTCTAACTAGTTTGCTATTTCCATTGTAGAATGTATTATTTGGGAGAAAGTGCAACTATAACTACAAAGAATGCAGTTGGATGGCTCTGTCTGAGAGATTCCCAACATATTGATGTTGTTTGAACAATCGGTGAGAGTAGCCTCAAAACTCTCCATCAGTTACGATTACCATCAGGGACAAACATTTGCTCAACAAAGGCATGCTGAAGACTTAGATGAGTTATAGGTTATTGTGTTAGGGATAAAGAAAGATCAACCATGACAACAAAACCAAATTGAAACACCAAAATGTGACAACTCAATCCAAACCTGATATATCATCTTTTTGCTTAACGCATGATCGCATATTCGCGCGGGATGCTCTTGCATCAGTGTCTTATTGGATTTACTAAATGTTCCCATTCTTCATATACCCTAAGCTTAATATTAGTAAAGTCATGTTGAACATTTAAAGTTCTACCTGTATGTCGTATGGCTATGGTTTGTTCAATTTTTTCTTCCCATGTTTTTCTTGCCTGGTCATAAGCATTAAAACTTCCTCCTAAACTTCTATAGATTTTTGTAGCTATGTCAATATGTATTCAGATCGATCTTGAATTGTTCATATCTTTTTTCATGAATTTTGTGGTAGGCCCTATGGTACGCTTATCTATTCTCCCTTTTTATCTTGTGTTCTCTCTAGCAGCAGCCAAATTGGTGTGCTCAACATCACCCTCAATGGCGTGCTCATCCAATTGTTCCTTTTCCTTTGCACCATTGCTTGTGTGTTTTCTCCTTATCTCTCATGTCTTTTTCTTCATTCTACAGTATCTTTCTTGATGTTCTCGAGATTGTTTTTGTCTCCCTTCCCCACTCATTTCCATTCCAGTTAATATGTCACAAATTCAATTATTCTTTTGTTTTGCCCTTTTATCATGGGTGTTTTAGTTTTGGTACTACATTAACCTTATGTATCCCGTGGTACTAACCTTAACCTTGCATTTTATCTACCTATCTAAGCTGTTGATTCCTTCACATGTACTTGTTTGTTCAAAAAATATAGTTCCTATATCTAAAATTTAACACATGCACAAGTTGTGAGACAATCAAATGATATTTTGAACAAGCAATTTATTATGATATTTTATTTCAGGGTTTAACTGCATAGTTTTGAGTCAAACACATGACCCATATTTCATGAGTAGTGGTTCACATGAAACCATATATCATGTTAATGAATGGTCCAATTAGCACTCATTGCATCTAGGTGATGCGTACATGGGTGAAGCGTTGGGACTCCCTGGGAGGTCACCCATCCTAGTACTACTCCCACTCAAGCATGCTTAACCATGGAGTTTCCCCCAAGATCAAGCCCACTTAGCTTGCTACCCCATTTGCAAAATCTTCAGCAAGTGTTCTGCCTTATGAACCATTCATTATAGAGCCCCTTTAGCTCATCAATAATGAATGGTTCATAAGGCACAACACTTGCTGAAGGTTTTACAAATGGAGTAGCAAGCTAAGTGGGCTTGATCTTGGGGGAAACTCCATGGTTAAGCGCACTTGAGTGGGAGTAGTACTGGGATGGGTGACCTCCTGGGAAGTCCCGCCACCTATAATGAATGGTTCATAAGGCACAACACTTGATGAAGGTTTTGCAAATGGGGTAGCAAGCTAAGTGGGCTTGATCTTGGGGTAAACTCCATGGTTAAGCGCGCTTGAGTGGGAGTAGTTTTGGGATGGGTGACCTCTCGGGAAGTCTAGACGCTTCACCCCTGTGAGCATCACCTAGATGCAATGAATGCTAAGTGGACCATTCATTAACATGAGATATGGTTTCATGTGAACCACTACTCATGAAATATGGGTCATGTGTTTGACTCAAAACTACCCAGTTAAACCCTAAAATAAAATATCATAATTTGACACACTGCGAAAAATACCTCAAGCACTTTATTGCCCAACTTCTTTATAAGCAAGATCATGATTTCATTTCTTTATAAAAATTGGCCCTTCAAAGAGATATTTGTTATTCTGATTCACATGTTATGATATAAGCTTGTTAGAGGCATGATATTTCAACAATCCATGATGATAGATTGTAGTGTTTCTAGGAAAACTGTGTTGCTTTTTTTGCCTTGACCGATCACACTCTATGATACATCATCAGGAAGAAAAGAAGTGAATGCAAATGAGTTACAGAGAGTTCCTTAAAAAGATAGAGAAGACATAGGCATGGAGTACAAGAAAAAGAACTAAATTGAAATAAAGATAAAAAGGAAACCTAAAAATAAACGTATTAGAGCAATACACGAAGGAAAAATAAATAATATAGAAAAATAAATAATAAGAAACTCAAAAGTCACAGAGATGAGAAATAAAACCAATAATAAAAACGGAACCAGATGTAACATAAGCAGAGTAACAATATATAAAAGGGTCAAAAAATAAAAATAAATGAAAACATTAAAAGGTAGACTCAAAAAGAGAAAAAGAAAAATAATATATATGTAACTATATATTTATATATATGTAAATATATACATACATATAAATAGAGATATACATATATATGTATATTTATATATCCATATATACATATACATATATATGTAAAAATATAAATAAAAGAAAACAATAATAAAAGGAATAAAGTAAGAGATAATACCAATAGCGAAAAAACATGAGATGGATAAAATGAATCTTGACAACACTAAAGAATGTAAAGAGATAAGAGGCTCAACGGATAAAAGGGTCAATGACAAAGAAGAGTGGAACAACATGTACGGAACCATAGGAGAAAAAGATATATATTTTTACTCTGCTTATGTTACATCTAGTTCCATTTTTGTCATTGGTTTTATTTCTCATCTCTGTGACTTTATTTTTCTTATTTTTTATTTTTCTATATTTTTAATTGTTCCTTCCTTTATTGCTCTAATACATTTATTTTTGGGTTTCCTTTTTATCTTTATTTCAATTTGGATGTTCTTTTTCTTGTCCCTCTATTGTCTCCTTAACTTAGGTTAATCTTTGTCTTTTCCTCTTTTTTAGTCTACCTTTTAATTTTTCCATCTCTTTATTTTTTGCGTCATATATTTTTACTCTGCTTAGGTTAAATCTAGTTTCATTTTTGTCATGGGTTTTATTTCTCATCTTCATGACTTTATCGTTCTTATTATTTATTTTTCTATATTTTAATTGTTCCTTACTTTTTTTCTCTACTACGTATAGTTTTAGGTTTCCCATTTATCTTTATTTCAATTTCGTTGTTATTTTCCTTGTCCCTCTAATGTCTCCTTACCTTAGGTTAATCTTGTACTTCATGCCTACCCCTTCTCTCTCTTTTTAAGGAAGGCTCTCTACAATTTTAACTAATTTGATTTCTCTTCTTTTCTTCCTGATGATGGAGCACAGTGTGTGATCTGAAACGTCGAGGCCAAAAAAAACAACACAATTTTTCTAGAAGCACTACGATCTATAAGTAGGTTAACTAAGAAAAAGTTATCCCAAATTGAGCATTTATTCAAATATCCCAAACTATGAATGTATTCATGGAGATAGTGGTATTCCATATTTAGATCAATATACAAATAATTTCTCTACAACAAATCCTCAAAATTCATTAATTTCTAATACTAAGATCATTGTTCTCCTATCTCTGTTAAACAAGGTTCAAGAGGATAGCCTTCAATGTTTTCTTTCAACCAAACATCTCAACTTGCAATAAGCTAAACAAGTCTTATCCTGATCAAGGAGATAAGATGATTTCAACATCAAATCATCAAAGATCAACAATAAGAGATAAGATGATTTCTACATTAAATCATCAAAGATCAAAATTAAGAGATAAGATGATTTCAACGGTAAATCATCAAAGTAATCAATAACTAATAATAAGGTCAACAAAAAATGATAAATAAAATCTCCCTTAATAATCAATGGCATAAAATGTAAAAATTTCTAGTATTCCTTATCACAAAATCTTAGTTCCTACATTAAAACCTCAAATGGAAAATATTACTAATTTAAATCTTTAGGCATGAATTACTCCACTTGAAAACAATAACTCTATAAATTATCTTGTAAGTGTGTGATGGTTTAAGTACCACTTTTGCACATTTAAGAACATGTTGGCTGGATTCACCAAAAGACTAAAAAACTTTCAATCAGCAATAACACAATTCTATTAGTACAACATAGCAAGTTTAAATTAGATCCGTCAACAACCAAGTATAAGTTTGTGCATTAAAAATAAAGCTTAATAGTACTTTAACTAAATGCATCAATAAATGCAAAGCTAATTATGAATCCCTACATGAAATTTAGAGTTACTAAACCAAAAAAGTCCTATGCAATTCAATCTCAATGAACCTTATATTTGAGAGCTCATACAGCTATTTTCTAGAGATTCCAATACTATTATACCTTATAAGAAAGTCAAACTAATGAACAATATGGAATCACTCTCTTCTATATACAATTTCCACCAGCCATTTTATACCTTTTTAGGACATCATTCCACAATGTTCCTACAAAATCAAATAACTTGGTTTTGTCCCTTGTTATGTCATTTTTGTTCCAAATCGATTCTAGAACAAGGATATGCTTTGCTCCTTCGGTGGCATCCTTTTCAAACATTGGTAACTTAATTGGTGAATCCATTGGTACTTTCTTTTGTCTTCCTGATATTTCTGGTATCTTGTTGTGTATTTATTTCTTATCTTGGTACATGGTCAACTATATCCTCTAAACAATCTAACTAAGCAATCAAATCACTCTCTTTTGTATACAACTTTTGCCAGCATATAATGAATGTAATTTTTAGAATCGAACATCTACAAAACATTAAATCATAAGACAAAGTAGGAAAAGATAGTATTTACAAAATTCCACATTATAATGACATAACCACCACTTTATGGGTTTCAAATGCCCTTCCATCCAAAGATGTTCTCATATCAGAGTTTATGCCAGATATGAACCATTTAATCTTTTGTTTCTGAGTTAGTGCCTCATCTAAATTGCGAATCGTTTCTTTAAACCTCTTATGATATTTTATTGGCTCTCCTTTTGCTGGAGGGATCTTCCGATATTCAAATTTTTTTGAAAATTCTTTGTCGACTTCTTCCCAAGTTTTATCATGCTTAAGGCATGCCTTCATGTACCTTTTCAGGGCATCATTCTCTAATATTCCTCTAAAATCATCCCCTATCTTACTATGTATTTATTTCTTGTCTTTCTTCTTACATTTTCACCTCTATTCTAAGGTTTTGTTTTCCCTTTCCATTCCTCTTAATATAATGTCGTTGATTTCCCTTAATCTTTTACTATCTCCTTTTGACAAGGGTGTTTTAATTTTAGTACCACATTAATCCTTATGTATCCCATGGTACTATATGTGATTTAAGCTTTCTTTAAAATATTAACAATTCCTTCCAAATCGACAATACTTTCATCATGCATAGAGAACCAATTTCTTTTCAAAAATCAAGGAAAATTCCTGAATATCCAGGCCAACATAGTGTGGTTCCTCTCCCATTCACAAGTAAAGTCAGTCCATCGATTCCTTCTATTAATATGTCAAAAACATTATTCCTTTATTGTAAATTATTTCTTTAAGCTTCAACTAGCTTCCTGATATCCTGACCATTGTCCCGATCTTATGTTCTTGTCATGCTTAAGCAACTTTAACTTTATCTTCATAAAGTTACCATACCTTTATAAGATGTCGATTCCTCCCATGTACCTGTTTGTTCATAACCAAATAGTTTGATCGTGCCTAGAGCATGCCTTCCTACACCTTTTCAAGGCATCATTCTACAATGTTCCTATAAAACCAAATAACATGGTTTGGTCCCTTGTTATGTCATTTCTATTCCAAATGGATTCTAAAATAAAGATATGCTTTGTTGCTTCAATGGTGTCTTAATTGATGAATCAAAATTAAGAGACAAGATGATTTCAACACTAAATCCTCAAGGATCAACATTAAGAGATAAAATTATTTCAACATTATATTGTCATGGATAAACATTAAGAGATATGATGATTTCAACACTAAATCAGCTAAGATCAACATTAGGATGAATTACACTTCACTTAAAAATTACATTAAATTTAAGTAAATGTATGGGTAGATAATTATGAATCCGTACATACAACTTATACGTACTGAACCACACAAGTCCTATGTAAATTGACAAAAGAAAAATGACATTGTAAAACCCTAATTCTAAAAGCTTCCAAAAAGCTTGTTATAAGCGGCTAGGATGTATGTTACGGCAACGCATGCCCGAGATTGTAATATGTATTGTACTGGATAATAAAATCAATGGATGGTTGAGTTTCTATGTATGTAGCCCATAGTTGGTGAACCACGTTAAATTTCTATGATGATCTCTTTTGTGTTCTTAGTAAAGTTTGAATCAGAGCCAAGTTTGAATCATGGCAAAGTTTAGCGAAGTTTTAATCAGAGTAAAGTTTGAATTAAGTGAAGTTTGAATTTCATTCACTTGAAGTTTTAATCAGAGCAAAGTTTGAATCAGAGAGAAGTTTAGCGAGGTTTAAATCAGAGTGAAAGCGAACTTTGAATCAGAGCGAAGTTTTAATCAAATTGAAGTTTGAATCAAAGTGAAGCTTGAATTAGAGAGAAGTTTGAATTTCACTCAATTAAAGTTTGAATTAGAATGAAGTTTGAATTTCACTCAATTAAAGTTTGGATAAGAGCGAAGTTTGAATCCAAGTGAAATTTGAATCATAGAAAATTTTGAATTTCGCTCAATTGATGTTTGAATCAAAGTGATGTTTAGCAAATTTTAAATCAGAGTGATAATTGAATCAGAGTGAAGTTTAGCGAAGTTTGAATCAGAGCGAAGTTAAAATTAGAGCTAAGTTTGAATAAGAGCAAAGTTTGAATTAGAGTAAAGTTTGAATCAGATCGAATATTGCATCAGAGTGCAGTCTGAATCAGAGTGGAGTTTTGAATTAGAGCAAAATTTGAATCAGAATGAAGTTTAAATTTCGCTCAATTGAAAACAAAGCGAAGTTAGGTGAAGTTTGAATCAGAGAAAAGTTTCAATTAGAGTGAAGTTTAGTGATGTTTGAATCAGAGCGAAGTTCGAATCTAAGAAAAGTTTGAATTAGAGCGATTTTGAATCAGAGCAAAGTTTAGCAAAGTTTGAATCAGAGAGAAGTTTGAATCAAATCAAAGTTTGAATTAGAGCCAAGTTTGAATCAGAGAGAAGTTCGAATCAGAGAGAAGTTTGATCAGAGAGAAGTTTGATTCAGAGCGAAGTTTGAATCAAAGCGAAGTTTGAATAAGAGAAAAGTTTGAATCAGAGTGAAGTTTGTATCAAAATGAAGTTTCAATAAGAGCGAAGTTTGAATCAAAGCAAAATTTTAATCAAGGTGAAGTATGAATTAGAGAAAAGTTTAGAAAAGATTGAATCAGAGAGAAGTTTGAAATTTAATGATGTTTGAATTAGAGCAAAGCTTGAATCAGAGCGAAGTTTGATTGGGAAAGAATTTTGAATCAAAAGGGAAGTTTAGTGAAGTTTGAATTAGAGTGAAGTTAGAATCACAACTAAGTTTGAATCATAGAGAAGTTTGAATTAGATCAATTTTTGAATCAGAGTGCAGTTTGAATCAGAGTGAAGTCTGAATCAGAGTGAAGTTTTGAATTAGAGAGAAGTTTGAATCAGAGAAAAGTTTGAATCAAAGCAAAGTTTGTATCAAAACGAAGTTTGAATAAGAGTAAAGTTTGAATCAAGGCGAAGTTTGAATCAAGGTGAAGTTTAGAAAAGTTTTAATCAAAGAGAAGTTTGAAGTTTAGCGATGTTTGAATCAAAGTAAAGTTTATCAAAGTTTGAATCAGAGTGATGTTAGAATCACTGATAAGTTTGAATCATAGCGAAGTTTGAATCAGATTGAATTTTGAATCAGAGTGCAGTCTGAATCAGAGTGAAGTTATGAATTAGAGAGAAGTTTGAATTAGATTGAAGTTTGAATCAGAGTGAAGTTTGAATTTCTCTCAATTGAAAACAAAGCGAAGTTCAGTGAAGTTTGAATCAGAGCATAGTTTGAATTAGAGTGAAGTTTCAATTAGAGTAAAGTTTTGCAATGTTTGAATCAGAGCAAAGTTTAGCAAAGTTTGAATCAGAGCAAAGTTTTGTGAAGTTTGAATCAAAATAAAATTTGAATCAAAATGAAGTTTGAATCAAAATGAAGTTTGAATCAGAGTGAAGTTTAGCGAAGTTTAAATCAAAGCGAAGTTTGAATCAAAGAAAAGAAGTTTGAATCAAAGAAAAGCTTGAATCAAAGCGAAGTTTGAATTTCGCTGAATTGAAGTTTGAATTAGAGCAAAGTTTGAATCAGAGTGAATTATAGCAAAGTTTGAATAAGAGTGAAGTTTGATTTAGAGAAAATTTTAGCAAAGTTTGAATCAAAGTGAAGTTTAGTGAAGTTTGAATCAGAGCGATTTTTAGCGAAGTTTGAATCAGAGCGATGTTTAGCGAAGTTTGAATCAGAGCGAAGTATAGCGAAGTTTGAATCAGAGTGAAGTTTAGCGAAGTTTTAATCAGAGTGAAGTTTAGCAAAGTTTAATTAGAGCAAAGATCAATCAGAGCAAAGTTTGAATCAGAGCAAAGTTTGAATCAGAGCGAAGTTTGAATCAAAGCAAAGTTTGAATTAGAGCCAAGTTTGAATCAGAGCCAAGTTTGCCAAAGTTTGAATCAGAGCAAAGTTTCAAGTTTAGTGAAGTTTGAATCAGAGGGAACTTTGAATCAGAGTGAAGTTTAATAAAGTTTGAATCGAAGCAAAGTTTGAATCAAAGCGAAGTTTCAATCACTTGTTTTGGTCCCTTGTTATGTCATTTCTATTCCAAACAGATTCTAAAACAAAGATATTCTTTGTTGCTTCGGTGGTGTCTTAATTGATGAATCAACATTAAGAGATAAGATGATTTCAACACTAAATCCTCAAGGATCAACATTAAGAGATAAAATGATTTCAATATTATATTGTCATGGATCAACATTAAGAGATATGATGATTTCAACGCTAAATCAGCAAAGATCAACATTAGGATGAATTACACTACACTTAAAAATTACATTAACTCTAAATAAATTCATGGGTAGATAATTATGAATCCCTACATACAGCTTATAGGTACTGAACCACACAATTCCTATGTAAACTGACAAAAGAAAAATGACATTATAAAACCCTAATTCTAGAAGCTTCCAAAAAGCTTGTTATAAGCGGCTAGATGTATGTTACGGCAACACATGCCCAAGATTGTACTATGTATTGCACTGGATAATAAAATCAATGGATGGTTGAGTTTCTGTGGATGTAGCCCGTATTTGGTGAACCACGTTAAATTTCTGTTATGATCTGTTTTGTGTTCTTAGTGAAGTTTGAATCAGAGCCAAGTTTGAATCATAGCAAAGTTTAGCAAAGTTTTAATCAGAGTAAAGTTTGAATTAGAGTGAAGTTTGAATTTCGTTCACTTGAAGTTTGAATCAGAGTGAAGTTTAGCGAGGTTTGAATCAGAGCGAAGTTTAGCAAACTTTGAATCAGAGCGAAGTTTAGCAAACTTTGAATCAGAGCGAAGTTTAGAAAACTTTGAATTAGAGCGAAGTTTGAATCAAAGCAAAGTTTGAATTAGAGCCAAGTTTGAATCAGAGCCAAGTTTGCCAAAGTTTGAATCAGAGCAAAGCTTCAAGTTTAGTGAAGTTGAATCAGGGCAAAGTTTCAAGTTTAGTGAAGTTTGAATCAAAGGGAACTTTGAATCAGAGTGAAGTTTAATAAAGTTTGAATCGAAGCAAAGTTTGAATTAGAGCGAAGTTTCAATCACTTGTTTTGGTCCCTTGTTATGTCATTTCTATTCCAAACGGATTATAAAACAAAGATATTCTTTGTTGCTTCAGTCGTGTCTTAATTGATGAATCAACATTAAGAGATAAGATGATTTCAACACTAAATCCTCAAGGATCAACATTAAGAGATAAGATGATTTCAATATTATATTGTCATGGATCAACATTAAGAGATATGATGATTTCAACACTAAATCAGCAAAGATCAACATTAGGATGAATTACACTTCACTTAAAAATTACATTAACTTTAAATAAATTCATGGGTAGATAATTATGAATCCCTACATACAACTTATAGGTACTGAACCACACAATTCCTATGTAAACTGACAAAAGAAAAATGACATTGTAAAACCCTAATTCTAGAAGCTTCCAAAAAGCTTGTTATAAGTGGCTAGATGTATGTTACGGCAACACATGCCCGAGATTGTACTATGTATTGCACTAGATAATAAAATCAATGGATGGTTGAGTTTCTGTGGATGTAGCCCGTATTTGGTGAACCACGTTAAAATTTTGTTATGATCTGTTTTGTGTTCTTAGTGAAGTTTGAATCAGAGCCAAGTTTGAATCATAGCAAAGTTTAGCGAAGTTTTAATCAGAGTAAAATTTGAATTAGAGTGAAGTTTGAATTTCGTTCACTTGAAGTTTGAATGAGAGCGAAGTTTACCAAACTTTGAATCAGAGCGAAGTTTAGCAAACTTTGAATCAGAGCGAAGTTTGAATCAAAGCAAAGTTTGAATTAGAGCCAAGTTTGAATCAGAGCCAAGTTTGCCAAAGTTTGAATCAGAGTAAAGTTTCAAGTTTAGTGAAGTTTGAATCAGAGTCAAGTTTGAATCAGAGCAAAGTTTCAAGTTTAGTGAAGTTTGAATCAGAGTAAAGTTTGAATCAGAGGGAACTTTGAATCAGAGTGAAGTTTAATAAAGTTTGAATCGAAGCAAAGTTTGAATCAGAGCAAAGTTTCAATCACTTGTTTTGGTCCCTTGTTATGTCATTTCTATTCCAAACGGATTCTAAAACAAAGATATTCTTTGTTGCTTCGGTGGTGTCTTAATTGATGAATCAACATTAAGAGATAAGATGATTTCAACACTAAATCCTCAAGGATCAACATTAAGAGATAAGATGATTTCAATATTATATTGTCATGGATCAACATTAAGAGATATGATGATTTCAACACTAAATCAGCAAAGATCAACATTAGGATGAATTACACTTTACTTAAAAATTACATTAACTTTAAATAAATTCATGGGTAGATATTTATGAATCCCTACATACAACTTATAGGTACTGAACCACACAATTCCTATGTAAACTGACAAAAGAAAAATGACATTGTAAAACCCTAATTCTAGAAGCTTCCAAAAAACTTGTTATAAGCGGCTAGATGTATGTTACGGCAACACATGCTCGAGATTGTACTATGAATTACACTGGATAATAAAATCAACGGATGGTTGAGTTTTTGTGGATGTAGCCCGTATTTGGTAAACCACGTTAAATTTCTGTTATGATCTGTTTTGTGTTCTTAGTGAAGTTTGAATCAGAGCCAAGTTTGAATCATAGCAAAATTTAGCGAAGTTTTAATCAGAGTAAAGTTTGAATTAGAGTGAAGTTTGAATTTCGTTCACTTGAAGTTTGAATCAGAGTGAAGTTTAGCGAGGTTGGAATCAGAGAAAAGTTTAGCAAACTTTGAATCAGAGCGAAGTTTAGCAAACTTTGAATCAGAGCAAAGTTTGAATCAAAGCAAAGTTTGAATTAGAGCCAAGTTTGAATCAAAGCCATGTTTTCCAAAGTTGCTACCATACATACTATTATGTTTCTTCATTAAAGAATGTCACAATTTGATTCAAAACAAAAATAATAGATGCCATATTTCTAAACATCCAAACTCAAAAAACTTATTGTTCATTACAAAAACATCCAAACTCAAAATGGATAAATTATATTTTTACCAAAATGTGTGGTGTCATGAGACCCAACAGGCACAACCTGAAAAATAATGTTTCCTTGTTTTTCATGTATACATTGCAATTCTTTGATATATTGTTTAAGGGAACATCTCCTTGGGAATTCTAAAATTATCTATCATAGAAAAAGGAATCAATTTGCTTTAGCAAATTGAATCGAATCATGCAATCAAGTAGTAACTTTTTGCAACCTACGGTTTTTATTGGTAAGAATTATAAATAATGGGCTATTAAGATGAAAACATTGTTTTGCTCACAAGGTGTTTGGAATTTGGTAGAAAATGGTTTTGTAGAACTGCAGGATCAAGCAACATATCAGGCATTAACCAAAAATCAAAGAGATGAACTTGAAGCTAAAAAAGAGAAGGATGCAAAAACTCTATTCTTAATCCAACAATCAGTTGATGAGTCTATCTTTCCAAGGGTTGCAGAAGCAAGTAGGTCTAAGAAAGCTTGGGAGATCTTGTAGACAGCGTATCAAGATACCAATATAGTAAAAGTAGCTAAACTATAATATCTTAGGAGAAATTTTGAGAACTTACAAATGAATGATTCAGAGTCTGTAGATCATTTTATGAATCAAGTTATTTAAATATTGTGAATCAAATTAGATCTAATGGAGAAGCTATGTTAGATCAAAAGATTGTAGAAAAAATTCTCAAGAGTTTGCCTAGCAAATTTGATGCAGTAGTTATAGCAATTGAAGAATCTAAAGATTATGCACAATTATCAGTAGATGAATTAATGGGCTCTTTGTTAACAAACAAGTCTAGAATGAATAGAAATAATAATACTTCTTTTTAGAATGCTTTCAAGTCTGAGGAATCATCTAGTAGAGGAAGAGGAAGGTCAAGTTTCAGAGGAAGAGGCAGAGGTGAAAGGAGTAATTTAGACTAAGGTGACAAAAATAATCAAGGAGAAAGAAACAAACAAGCAAATCAGTACTACAAGAATAGTGGACATGTTAACAATCATTTTCAGTAGCATTCGCAGAGGTTTGATAAATCTAATATTCAGTGTTATTATTGTAAAAATATGGGCATTATGCACATGAGTGTAGAAAGAAACAAGGGGATGTGAGTAAACATAATGGTAATTACATAGATTAATCTAATTCTGGAAGTTTATTTATCACTTGCCATGTTGCTCAAGAAAGTACTAAGGATATTTGGTTTTTAGATAGTGGGTGCAGCAATCATATGACAAGGAATAAGGAATTGTTTGTTAGTTTGGATGAGTCTATTAGATCTAAAGTGAAATTGGGAAATGATACTAAAGTACCTGTAAAGGGAAAAGGAGTAATAAATGTTTTGGCAAAGAATGGTGAAAGAAGATTTATTTCTGATATTTATTTTATGCCTGGTTTAAAACATAATCTGATGAGTGTTGGACAATTAATACAAAAAGGTCATAGGGTGTCTTTTAAGGACAATGTTTGCATTATATTGGATAGATTTCCAAGTGAAAGGTTGATAGAAAAAGTGGAGATAACAAGGAATCGAATGTTCCCCATCCGTATTCAGTGCATCCAAGGAGATGAGGAAGCAGATTTTAAGACTATGCATCTAGACCAATCATGGTTATGGCATTTGAGGCATGGACATTTATATTTTGGAGGTTCGAGTTTGTTACAAAATAATAACATGGGGAAAGGTACCTGAAAAATGTCTAAATGTTATTGAAAATAAGTTTACAGAGTCCTTCAAAGATTTAGTAGAACTCATACAATGCAAAAGTTAGTTTAGAATTGTATGCAAATCTGGAGTATAAAGTTACAAAGTGATCATTGATAATTGTTGGAGGAATCTAACAATTTCTCCACTATTTTGGTTGTCTATTACATAGGCTAAATATAGTATATATTTATTTTTGCATGTTCTTTTCTGTAACAGGATTGTAACAGCTTTGTAGGATTAAATGCATTCCATATGCAGGCTCTTTCTAGAAGATTCTTGTAACTGAAAAGACCTCTATATATTGAGGCATCATGTAAGAGTCTGTAGGATTCTCAATCAATTGATTTATGAATGATGTAGCATTCCAGGTTTGGGTATTCTAGATTTGTATATTTTATATTTATGAATATATTTTGTGTGTCTGTATTTTTCTGCACCTCTTTCAAATTGGTATTAAAGCCTTATGGGAATGAAGTCGCCAGCCAAACAAAGAGAAGAGAGATAAATGGTTGCATAAGAAGTTTTCTTTGTATTTTCCAGAAAGAATCAATTTGCTTCAGCAAATCGAATCGAATCATGGTATCAAGTAGCAACTTTTTGCAACCTACAGTTTTTATTGGTAAGAATTATGAATATTGGGCTATTAAGATGAAAACATTGTTTTTCTAACAAGGTGTTTGGAATTTGGTAGAAAGTGGTTTTGTAGAACCGCAGGATCAAGCAGCATATCAGGAATTAACCAGAAATCAAAGAGATGAACTTGAAGCTAAAAAAGAGAAGGATGCAAAAGCTCTATTCTTAATCCAACAATTAGTTGATGAGTCTATCTTTCCAAGGGTTGCAGAAGCAACTAGGCCTAAGAAAGCTTGGGAGATCTTGCAGACAGCTTATCAAGGTACCAATATGGTAAAAGTAGCTAAACTACAATCTCTTAGGAGAAATTTTGAGAGCTTACAAATGAATGATTTAGAGTCTGTAGATCATTTTATGAATCAATTTATTTGAATGTTGTGAATCAAATTAGATCTAATCGAGAAGCTATGTCATATCAAAAGATTGTAAAAACAATTCTCAAGAGTTTGCCTAGCAAATTTGATGCAGTAGTTGGAGCAATTGAAGAATCTAAAGATTTGGCATAGTTATCAGTAGATGAGTTAATGGGCTCTTTGTTAACAAACGAGTCTAGAATGAATAGAAATAATAATACTTCTTTTGAGAATGCTTTCAAGTCTCAGGAATCATCTAACAGACGAAGAGGAAGGTCAAGTTTCAGAGGAAGAGGCAGAGGTGAAAGGAGTAATTTAGACTAAGGTGACAAAAATAATCAAGGAGAAACAAACAAACAAGCAAATCAGTACAACAACAATAGTGGACATTTTAACAATTTTTAAAAAAAGTTTTATGTGATGTTATGCTAATGTATGTTTTCCATATTTTCTTACATAGACTACGGATATTTGACAAAAGATGCAGTGAAATGTACATTTAGCATTGAAAGTGAATAGTGAAAGAAAGAATGCCGCTGAAAGGATATTGTATAAATATAAGAAGATTGTTAGGAAAGAAAAGATTTGTTTTGTCATGGTGACAAAACAATATACCACAAAAGGAAGAGATGGAAATCCATCAATCTGGATCTAGAGATTTCTAAGTTGTCGACAAGGTACGATGATAACATTTCAGCACTTTTTCTTAAAAGGTACGATGTTGTTGCAGCTTAAAGAGATATAGCACAAACTCTCCACGGGCCTGCCACTATCAAGAATCATAGCCTATGTTTTATCTTATTTTAACTACTTAATTTAAACCTCTTTGTTTGTTTTGCTATGTTGACAACATATATCCAGCTTACATTCGTAGATACATAAGTAGGGGAAAGGGGCCAATAGCTGCCCACCCTAACTTCGCACACGTCAAGCTCATAGCTAGACATATCGGATTTCGACGATTTTTTTGGGTTTCTCCGTATGCGACCGAAGAGCTTAAAGCTATTACTTCATCTTTTGGGCACTTATACATTTCACTGTACAATGCGTTATGTGCACATGGGTCAAAAAAGTGTGATTTCAACATGTCGTCCCATACATGCACAATGATGTGCAGGTAATCACTCGCCATCACATTTGTGCACTTGTCTTAATTTCATTGGTTCATTTATTGGAGTTGTGAACATGTATTGGTGCATTTGTGTTAATTTATTAGGTTGGTATTTTACATGTTTTGATTTTTTTAAAAATTCAAGTGATTAAAAACTCTCGAACCAAATGATTCCAAGCAGAAAATGCATAAAGCTTCCTTGATTTCTCAGTTTCCGTGTCTGCATTCAATTTCAATTTTTTGTGTGCTTCAGTTTTAGAGGTTTGAATTATATTTTCAATTTTGGTTTTCTCTGTGTAGCTTGTTCTCCTGAACGTCCTCCTTTCAGGATAATGTGGAGATTTAACATCAAATGTACGGGATATATCACTGTTTCATCATTATATTTTTGGATTCAGATTGGTCTTTTAGTGTTGTGTGCCTCTGTCGATTTTTTAAAAAATTTAATTGGGGGGTCAAGTGATTAATTCATTGGGGCGTGGGCAGCAACTGGTCCCTTTCCCCTATAATGTTTTAAAAGTTTTACAAGATAAAATTGTGTAGGCAACAGAAGTATATTATTCTTGATCAAATCCACCTATTTAAAAAATAACTTATGACCAAAATTAGTTATTCACATTTTTCTAATCAATAAAGATAGAAAAATAACATTATGCCCATAAGTGAGCTAAATCGCATTCTCCTCATCTTAAATTTCATAATAATGAAATTCGTTTAATAGGCATCAATCTAATGGACCTACACAACAACAATGCACACATAAATATTATTTTGCTTCATACATTGAGATCTACAAACAAAGCAAAAGATTCAATCCTTTAATTCTTGTTGTCAATTTCTTTGAATATATTTGTTTTAATCTCCCAAAATTATTGTTGGAATTAGAGTGTGCCATGTTGTGCACCTAACAAATCAAGCCTATATTGACCTCTTTAATAAGGCTTCAACAACAAGATATCCAAAGAGCTAGAAAATCTTAAGTTGTGATGTCCATTTTTCTATTTTATTTTTCAATAGGGAAAAATAAATGTAATAAAATAATAATTAATAAATGGATCCTCATTTTATTTTGAATTATTATTATTATTATAACTTTATAATGGGCCACTAAAGAGGCAATTATGGCCATATATTTAAGGTGTGGTTACAATTCAAAATCAAGAGGCAATTATGGCCATATATATCTGGGTGTGGGTTAGGAAAGAAAAAAATTTAAGGAAGACTCGTGCTGACTTGCTTTTCACACCTTTCTACCAATTTCTAAACACTTTTGTTTAAAATTCAAGCCCAAGGACCAAACTCCTTCGTGGTTGCAGATCCAAAGACAAAAACCCTTGCGGTCTTGGAATTCGGGAAAGAAAAACTCTCGAACCCGATGATTCCAGGCAGAAAATGCATAAAGCTTCCTTGATTTCTCAGTTTCCGTGTCCGCATTCAGTTTTGATTTTTTGTGTGCTTCAGTTTTAGAGGTTTGAATTATATTTTCAATTTTGGTTTTCTCTGTGTAGCTTGTTCTCCTGAACGTCCTCCTTTCAGGATAATGTGGAGATTTAACATCAGATGTACGGGATATATCACCGTTTCATCATTATATTTTTGGATTCAGATTGGTCTTTCAGTGTTGTGTGCCTCTTTCGATGTATTCAAATTTCAGATCTTGGATTGAAGGTGTGTTCCAGGTTGTATAGAGATGCTTGGCATTCCTATTGATATGTTTTAACTTAATAGATTCATTTTGGTGTCAGCGTTTGATATCTTTCAATATTTCTTATTATTTCTTATTATCCTAGTTCTGTCAAATCTTAGCTAAAACCATAGCTTGCTAGTTGTCTCTGCATAATCATTCTGCAGAAGGCGGTGCCACTGTGGTATGCAGTCCTTAATGGTCTGCCGTTAAATGCCCTCATCTCTTGGGAGGAATCACGTCCTAAAAGATGATAGACTTTTCCACATCCTTGATTGAGATGTTGATCTTGTTCAATGCAGAGTATTGTATCTTATTTCAGCGAGGTCCACCAGATGGACAATTAATAATAGGAGGCGGCCACAGTTTGATTAAAGCTAAGACTGGTTCAAGAAAAGGCACTCTCCCATTTCCTTTAGGGCATGGAATGAATGGGCTTCCGTTGTATGTCCTTTCACAGAGCTTGCCAGCCTTTCCATAGTGAATGACATTCACTCTTCCCTTCCAGTAGTTTGACAAATCTATCCAAAACACTCCACCACATCAACTCTAGCAGTAATCACAATATAGTTCCACGTCAAAAGTTATACCATGGCTGCACAAGAAACACAATATGGCAAAGCCAACCGGGCCAATCCAAAAGCCACAATCACATCGATAGTCTTGTACTCCCTTCCTTCGCAGTCTTACAAAGATAATATTGACCACTTTCATAACTAGTACTCACAAAATTATCCGAGTTTCGCTACGAGTCTTCCACTCTGAGTCTAATTATTTCCCTCAACCTAAAAAAGAGGTAAGTCCCCATCTCGAATGATCACCAGTATATTGCATAAATTTCGTATTTATTAAGGTATTCCTAGATGAATTCTACTTAAATATCATCCATTTTAATGGTCAAACAGTTAATAGTAATTTTACACCTCATTCATAACAAAAAGTCGTAAATATTTGTCATATTTTTATTGGTTAAAATTCACTTTTGACTGTTAAAGTGGATGATATTTAAGAATAGCCCCCTAGATGTGCCAATTCAGTATGAAGGTGGTGGCAACCTAAAGAACTGGTAAGGCCGCATCTCCAATGATCACCAATAAACTGCATATTTCGCATTTATTAAGGTATCCCTAGATGTGCCAATTCAGTATGAAGGTGGTGGACGGAAAGAGGATAGATAGGGGAACCTTCATAGTGACAAATTGAATGAAGAATTATTTACCTCCTAGTTTACCAAGCCAGCAAGAAAAGCTTTTGTATCATCAACGATGCTTTTATATGCAGTTATAAGGGCGCTAGAAAGTGACTACTCCTAGAGGTTATCTATGTAAGCTGCAGAAAAACTAGCCCATTGGGGCAATTGGTACATGCAATTCCAAAACCTTCACCTACATTTGGCTGATGGGCTTTGACAAGGCAGCCTACACACTGCCTAGATACCCAAGTGATAGAACAAATTTATTAGAAATATACAAGAAGGCAACTAAGGTTTACAAATTGATATCAAGCAAACATAAATCCAACTTCAAATTCCCCATCAAATTAGTGTTGGCAACAGGGGAGAGCAGGGGAGGTAGACTACAAGTCCTTTAAAACAAATGCTAGAACAATAATGGATAGTAAGAACAAATACATACACAGAAACACAAAACAGAGACAAGGCACATGGACAACAAATATATATTTATATTTTCCTCTTCTTGAATTACATTCAAACTAGATACAAACTACAATGCAGAGCTATTGCTCTATTTTCTGATTTGCTCCAATCACTGGAGCTACAAACTATTTCTGGAGCTGCCTGTAGGAACTCCGTAGCTATCTGCTCATACCCTGTGCTGCTGCACACATAATCTTCTATTCTCTGCTATAATATCTGTCTTCTTCTGTCTATGGTTCTCTACATTCCTTTGCTATTGCAGGTTCAAACTCTTAACCGTTCTACTCGGTCAACACACATTTCCTCTCTTTTGTCTCATTCTTTCCTTGCCAGAAAACTGGCGCTCATTCTCCTTTCAAAATTCAAACTCACCTACCTGAATTAATTGCTTGCTGGAGCAAACGGTGCTGGGGCTGAATTTGGAGATCCCCAGGTCTGACGCGTGGGTAGGCTGAAATTTATACACTGACGGAAGATTAAATTCTTCCAACACTCCCCCTTAATATGAAGTCAGATGTCATTTTACAATCTTCTTTCCAGAACCGATCTCTGGAGTTATACCTTTGCATTTCCCTTTCCGGAGCAGATCTATGGAGCTGTTTTTGTCATTCTGGATGACCTCCGAAACTCTTTTCTGCATCTCCGGAGCTGACTTCCTACATCTCCGGAGTTAACATCCTGCATCTCCGGAGTTCTGTCATCTCTAGAGCATCTCTAGAGCTGACAACTTGCAACTCTGGAGTTCTATTTCTACATCTTTGGAGCACCTCCGGAGCTGCACATACCTTCCAGAGTTGAACCTCTGGAGCTCTGCTACTGTCTTTCCAGATCTGAACCTCCAGAGCTGTCCCCTTTCCGGAGCTGCACACCTCCGGAGCTATCAACAATGCTTAGCCTATCTCTTAAGTGTTCAAAAGAATCTTTTGGCAATGCCTTTGTAAAAATGTCAACGAGCTACTGCTCGGATATGTAATACTATAACTCAATCTCTCCTCGTTCTACCATCTCCCTTATGAAGTGATAACAGATCTCAATGTGCTTGCTTCATCCATAGAAGACTAGATTCTTTGTCAGGGCTATTGATGAAATATTGTCACAATGAATGGTTGTACCATCTTTTTGCTGCTCATTCAGGTCTGCAAGGATCCTTCTCAACCAAATAGCCTGACATGCTGCTACATTTGTTGCATTATACTCAGCTTCTACTGTAGAAAGAGAAACAATGCGCTGCTTCTTGGATGCCCATGATATCACGCCTGAACCCATCTGAAATACATAGCTAGATGTGCTCTTCCCATCATCTACATTTCCTGCCCAATCACTATCTGTGAAACTAGCCAACTTAAACTCATCAGACACATCATACAAGATGCCATAACCTATTGTGCCATTCACATACCTCAGGATCCTCTTTCCTACTTGCCAATGTGTGTCCTCAAGCTTCTCCATGAACCTAGAAATCAGGCTTACAACATACATCAAATCAAGCCTTGTGGCTGTCAAGTACATGAGGCTTCCAACCATGCTCTTATAGAGGGTTGGGTTTACTTCCTTGTTGCTGTCCTCTTTACTTAATTTCAAACCTATAGCTGTTGGTGTAGGGGTAGGTTTACTATTCTCCATTTTAAATCTCTTTACAATCTGTTTGGCATAGTTAGTTTGTGAAATAAATATGCCATGCTCTATTTGCTTGACCTCAATGCCAAGAAAATACTTTAGCAGACCTAAGTCTGTCATCTCAAACTCATTCTTCATTGCCTCTTTGAAATCAGCAATGAAAAAATCACTATTGCCAATAAAAATCAGATCAACATACAAAACAACAATCAAAATGTTACCTTCAGCTGCTTTGATGTAAAAAGTGGGCTCACTGCTGCTTTTGCTAAAGCCATTACTCACTAAATATGAGTCTATTCTGCTGTACCATGCCTTGGGTGCTTGTTTCAGCCTATAGAGGGCTTTCCGGAGCCTATATACCTTGTCCTCTTGCATTGGTTTGAGCCTTGAAGGCTTGCTCAAGGGAAGGAGCAGATCTATTCAACTGCTGCTCATGGCTTTGTAGAAAGCCCATCAACTCATCCACTGTCATCTTGGACATATCTTTAGTCTCTTCAATGGTTATGACAATAGGTTTTCCTACAATCCTTTGTTCATCCATGGTTTCTTTATTTATCCTTAGCTGATTTAGCATGGTAGAAACTCTAGTGTGAAAGTCTAAAATAGACTCACTCCCCTTCATCTGTAGGGTCTCAAAATCCCTTCTAAATAGCTGGAGCTTCACTGATCTCACTTTATTAGTTCTGTTATGGTTGTTCTGCAATATATCCCATGCCTGTTTTGAGTAATTTGCTGCTGCAATGCGGGGGAAAATAGCCTCTGTCAAGGCTGCCTCAATCAGACTGAGGGCTTTTGCATCCTTCATTCTTGTTTCCTTCAACTGGTTTCTTTGAGCATTAGTTAGGGCTGCATAGGCTGCTGGGTCTGTGATGTCTGTAAACCCATTTGTGACCAAATCCCATAGGTCATTAGCAACTAGAATAGTCTTCATCTTCTTAGCCCAGATGTCATAGTTCTGCCCATCAAAAGTAGGTGGTTGTTGCCATCCTTTGCTGTCCCCACCTGCCATGCTTCTCAAATCTAAGAAGGCTGATAATGCCTAGACAAACTAGGGCTTATATAGAACACCCACTAAGAATTTCTAACTGCCCAGAAAAATAGGGCTCTGATACCAATTGTTGGCAACATGGGAGAGTAGGGGAGGCAGACTACAAGTCCTTTAAAACAAATGCTACAACAATAATGGACAGTAAGAATAAATACATACATAGAAACACAAAACAGAGACAAGGCACATGGACAACAAATATATATTTATATTTTCCTCTTCTTGAATTACATTCAAACTAGATACAAACTACAATGCAGAGCTACTGCTCTGTTTTCTGATTTGCTCCAATCACTGGAGCTGTAAACTATTTCTGGAGCTGCCTGTAGGAGCTCCATAGCTGCCTGCTCATACCCTGTGCTGCTGCACACAGAATCTTTTATTCTTTGCTGTAATATCCGTCTTCTTCTATTTGTGGTTCTCTACATTCCTCTACTGCTGCAGGTTCAAACTCTTAACCGTTCTACTCGGTCAACACACATTCCCTCTCTTTTGTCTCATTCTTTCCTTGCCAGAAAATTGGCGCTCATTCTCCTTTCAAAATTCAAAATCACCTACCTGAATTAATTGCTGGCTGGAGCAAACGGTGCTGGGGCTGAATTTGGAGATCCCCAGGTCTGACACGAGTGCAGGCTGAAATTAATACACTGACGAAAGATTAAATTCTTCCAACAATTAGGAGAATACTCTTACCAAAATATAAACAATGCAAGGCATGCGGAGACACAGATGGCCACCTTATCGTTGGGGGCTTTTGATAATATAAGGAACAAGTTTGACCACATTGGATGGGTCAACCCTCTGATGGGCAGTTGGTACATTCATGACCCTGCATTAGAAAACCATTAGGAGAACTGCATGGATGCTCATAAGATGAAAAAGAGAGATTATCTCAAGCTGAGTATTCCCCTGGTTAAAGACTTAAACCTATGAGGGCTTCCCAAAATACCAAAGGGGATGAATGAAGATGGTGCTCTGTTGGATCCTCTACAACATGGAGGAGCTTTGTGTTTTGTTTGTCTATTGTTGGCACCCCATGAAGTTCAAACAAAAAAATAGCATCATTACCAGCAAAATATTAATTTGGATTTTAATTTGAACACCACAACTTATAGGAGTTTTTTGTTTTGTACGTGTGAAGTTTAAACCCCGTCACCTTTCTAACACTGAGCTAATTCCCAATATCTTTTCAAAAGGAGAATATGATTGAAGGTCTAAAAGAATGGCAATAGAAACATATGTTGATGAAGAACTTTCATCTAACAATAAAAAAGTTTACCAAAAAAATGTGTCATTGTTATTGAAAACAAGTTTACGAAGTCCTTCAAAGATTTAGGAGCACCAACACATTGCAAAAGTTAATTTAGAACTGTATGTAAATCTGAAGTAAAAGTTGCAAAACGATTATTGATAGTGATAATGATAATAATTTAGTTGGATGTGAAACCATAGAGAAGTTGAATTTGAAATGCTTAGAGCATCTTAAGCCTTCAAGTATTTTTGTTACAAAAGGATAATGGAATATTGGTTAGCAATGTCTTGAGAAATTTAAGATTGGATACTTATAGTGTAAGGACCCGCTTGATCCAAACTTGAATTTTTAAAAAATTTACTTTATTAACAAGTTCTTATGAGATATATCAAGACTTCATTGAGTACTCAGGAAAAACTTGGGCCAAAACGGCCATATGTTCAAAACGGAACATTCTTAAGCCAACCCGAGCTCTTCTATCCTTTGGGCAAATAGGTTCATACGGAACCAGGTCAAACGGACCTTATCGCTACCTGATTCGGGTAGAACAAACAGTGGCCAAAAGGCCTAGTGGGTCAAACAGACCAATACTCTATCCAATCCGGGATACATAAACATAATAGCCTAATGGGCTAAAGAGGACAAGAATCATTATGCTCTGGCCAGAGACTTCTGACTCCCTCAGGACCAATACAGGTTCATGAGTCACTTCCTGGGGACCACAGTCTTCCCAGACACTGTACTGAGGATGTCGACCAGGGAACACCTAACATCAACTTGTACTCACCTCAGTTTACGGCAACGCCGGGTACAAGTAATCCACCCCGGGGATTCTTTTGAGTACTAGGAGAGTTCTTAAGTTACCTAGTTAACCTTTAAACTAAAGATCAAGATTATGAAGTTGATTATTAAAGAGTTACCCTATATCTGAGGGACCTGAGTACTGGGGGCATCCTTTGCCGTCCAGACTGCCTACATATCCTGTATCCACGGGATCAAGGCCCTCTACAGATGCGATCTACACGATGAATGCGAACATGTAGTTCTGTCTTGCACTATGTTATTATGTAACTGTGGTTGGTACACAGTTCTTCGCCGACTGCCCACTCACTCAAGTGATACAGAGACTGAATTCCTAAGAAATTAGTATTGCAAACACACCTCCCAGGAGTGTTTGACATTTAAGTTTTCAAGTGTGAATAATTTACCTATCACACATATTTCCCCGATAAGGTCTTCCCGTTGATCGTCCTACAACAATTTTTTGATAGTCTCACCTTTTTCTTTTTCTTAATCTTTTTAGTCAGGTATCCAAGGAGATTTTCCCTTCCTGCGGATTTAACTTAGACATGTTCCTTATTACTTCCTGACGATTTAGAGGGACGATGCCCAGATGTCGTTGTTGCAGCTATGTTAGGCACAAGGTACTTGGTTCAACGCGACGGCATCACCCGTAAACGTGACCCAGAGGTACCGTAAATACCGAACACTGCGAATGTTTGAGTTTGGACATTTATTTACAAGGTTTACCTAGCTAATAAAAAAGCTTTATCTATATCAAAATAAATAAAATGATAAATGAAACATGCTTGATAAATTCGTTTATGCAAATTGAATAGGCCTAGAAATGATACAATTACTGACATTAATTCATAATTGTACATACATAAAACTAGAAAAGATATTTTATCAATAATGCATATAAAGCTCCAGCTTTAAGAAAGCAAGGGATTCTCTTATTTTATCATACAGGCAAAGAATTGATACAACTTCTTGCATGATCATTACTAACTTACTTTTAAATGGGATCCAAAGAGGACTTAAAAAAAAGTTGTAAATTAAGGCAGTTATCCCCAAAAGAGGTTTACTTGAAACTCCCTAAATGGGTTTATACAAACTAACTAACCACCATTGTTAATAAATTTTCACCAATCATTAAGTACTTTATATTCTAACATCATTATTGGAAATATCATTTTACGATTGAACTACTTATAACTCACAAGACAACTATACTTCTTGAATATATTTATGATCTATGCATTCATAATAATACTTTTCTTTAATCAATTCAAAAAACATGAGGCCTTGAAGGATACTTGATCAATCAAATACATAACGATCTATACCATTGAAGGATTTCCTCATTTTCATATTTTTCACATCATCCTATCCACTTATTCTCTTTACATATATCTTCCATATTTTTAACAATCCTCTTTGTTCAATTTTACTTATCTGTATACTATTATATTTGCTTCATTATCTTCTTTGTATAATCATTTTTTTTCTTCACTTATTCTAAATTTATTTCTACTTTATAATTTATTTCTTCGGCTTTATCTTTACTCTCTCATTTGTTATACAACATAACTTATTATATTTCCTCATCACTATATTACTCATTTCTACACTTTTATCTTTCTCTTTCAAACACCTTCCATATATCTTTTTCTTTACCTTTTCATTTTCTTCCCTTTTATATATTTTTCTATTATCTCACATTGCTTTACTTTTCCCTTTTATATATCAACCATCTTTACTTAATATATACAATTCTTTTGTATCATTTTAAACAGGGACAATATTCTTGTGGGGATTATTAATGATGCTAAATGAAGTAGTCTGAAAAGATAATCTAACGTGGGGTTGGAACTAGGGTTTGTAGAAAGTAGCCAATCAAATTCTTTGTGGGCTCTTTTCTTTTCTTCCCTCTAGCAATTCAACTTAGACGTAGACTAGAGCAGAGAGAGACATACAGAGCAGCTTCCTTCTAGTCATTACAATTTCCAAGTCTTTGTTGACTTGTAGATATCAAAAGGAAAAGGGCTTACACCCTATTAATGGCACCTTGGTAATGTTTTCAACCGGCGGCTAAAAAGTCCAACTCCTCAACCTTTGCCAGCAAACTCCTTACCCGTGAAGCTTTCATGAGAATATGGACATCCATCAAGGCATAATTGAAGGAGGAATTTTTGTCAGATGATGTAATTGAAACTAACCTAGCAGACATGTGTGGAAAACAGGGAAGCATAGACAATGCATTCGAACTATTTGACAGAATACCTCAAATAGAAGTCATCTTATGGAATACAATGATTCCAGGATAAGCACAAAATTGGGATGCTCTCAAAACGAAGCTCTTGAGAACACATCCTAACATTGTAAGCTTTGCTTGTGTTCTAGGTGCATGCAGCCATGTAGGTTTAGCGGATGAGAGTTGTACATACTTCAATCATATGAGTAACCCTTATTTCATTACAACTACATTTGATGGTTATGTGTGGCGGTCCTTCTTCACAGTGCTGGCTATCTTGAGGACACCCTAAACTTTATCATTTCGATGCCAATTGAACCTATGGTAATTGTGTGGACGTGATTTCTTGGTGCCTGTAGATCGCATCTGTAGACAGAGGAGATCAATGAAGGATTGGAGAAATCGGCTTGGGAGGTGAAGGTATACTCCCAGCCTGTGCCAAAATAAGAGCTTTGGAATAGGGGTTGGACATACATCACAGTATAAAGGAAGACATATTTCATCAAATGTTGTAGTTGCAAGCTACCTGGTAGACCTGCAAAAGATATGTGGAAGCACAAACCAGGCATGTGAACTTGTTTGACAAACTGCCACAAAGAGACATCATGCAATGGTTGCAGGATTTTTACAAAAAGGATTTGTCGTAAAGGCTTTAGAAAACTGTCATGCGAATGAAATTGGCAGTCATAAAGCCAAATTCATCGACATTTGACAAAATTCCCCAAAGGCATGTTGCCTCATGGAATACAGTGATTTTAGGATCGCACAAAGTGGATTTATTAAAAAGGCATTTGAAACTTTCAAGCTAATGGAATTGGGAGGCGTGAAGCCAAATTCCACACCCTTGGGCAGCGTATTGTGCCAAAATGGTGCTCAAAACAGAGTATGGGACGTCTATCCTAGCATATAGGAAAGAAGTTTAAATATACCATTTCCATTCACCAAGACTTTCACAAAAACTTATAAACAATTTACAATTTTATCAACAAACATTCAAGAACCAAACTTTCAAAACAAAATGATGAAGGGGAGAACTTCTTACAGATTTCTCCAGCACTCCCAAATCAGAGATCAGTGGTCCTTCTTCCTCACAATTCTAGGCAATTTATAGAAAATTACAACCTTTAGGGAGGAAGTTCCAAGTCATTAGTCCATTCTCCATCATCTCTCCATTTTCTAAGTTGCCATTAAAAAAATGGATTTGCAAATCTATAATGCATCCTCCACTCTTTTTTTTTTTTTAATGATAATAATAATTGGAAAGTGGATTTGCAAATGCATCCTCCACTTTTTAGTGGATTTACAAATCTTATCCTCAACTTTTTAGTGGAGTCTATTGTTAAATTGTTTATTATTTGTATTTTTAAATGAGTATACATTTATGTTTAATTTTCAAATTTAGAATGCAAAAATAAATTGAGTTGTGACATATAGGACGATAGAGTCTTAAGTAATATTATGCTAATGGATGTTCATAATATTTTCTTGTCATGTAAACTATTAGCTTTGTCAAAACATGGAGAACACAGGATTGAAATAGAGAGGAGAAACTGGAGCTTCTTATAGCAAAGCCTATTCATTGTTCTATATGTGTGAAACCATGGAGAAATTGAATTTGAAATGCTTAGAGCATCCTAAGCCTTCAAATATCTTTGTTACAAAAGGATAATGGAATCTTGGTTAGCAATGTCTTGAGAAATTTGAGATTGGACATTTATAGGATGATAAGAGTCTTAAGTAATATTATGCTAATGGATGTTTGTAATATTTTCTTGTCATGTAATCTATTAGCTTTGTCCAAACATGGAGAACACAGGATTGAAATAGAGAGGAGAAACTAGAGCTTCTTATAACAAAGCCTATTCATTGTTCTATATGTTTGTAAGTAGTAGATGCCATACGTTTGTGATGATTGGTGAGTTGTGTATGCTCTTTGAATACATATTTGGGTTGCTTGTCAGAGTCCATTATTAATGTTCTCATGTTTCTTTAGAGTGATATAATATTATACAATGCTTGGTGCATCATACTTTGTTCAATTATATCATTTCGTAAGTAGGCCTGTTCTCAAGTTCTAAACGATGTCACATACTAGTGAAATATAAATATAGTGCACAAAAGGCACAAATACATTGACACGTGTTTCTCTTGTAAGGTATATTGTTAACCAAAATTTGTTTAGCAACAATATATTTGCTAATTCAATCAATTATCATCCACTCATTCTTAGTAATAAACTAATATACAAACAAAATAGATCTACCTCTCAAAGTGCCATTTCTTTATTTTCAATACGATTTTTAAATGCACAACTATAACATTTTTCAATTTGTAGAAAATTTATGATTTTGTAACCTAATCATAGCACAAAAATATCACACTAATTATTTTTGTAGCCAACATATGCAATCGTCTCAGTTGTGGCTTACCATCATGGTAGATTCCATAGGCATTTCCACCACTTCAAACTCTGCCCCTTGAAAGTATAGTGTTCGACAAATATGCATGCCTCTATAGAAATACCAATATCACATTAGATCACTTGGAAATGCAATGAGTTATCACTACAAATCGGAAAACATTGCTTACCTAGCCTTCATATCCATTGCCACAAGCTCAAGAGCTCCAACTACTCATTTCTCAAGTGCCTCTGTATATCCAATGCAAGTGATAAAAAATGATGAATAAGATAATTTTTCAACTCAGTTCAATACGTGGTGTGGATGTCTTCTTATATAAACTTAAATACAACCTGGAAAGACAATACCAATGGATGAACAATGCTTATCTATATTCATCATTTCACAGTTCATACTGACCATCTATCAGAAATGCACTAATCATTTGAGAGATAAAAGATCTAGTTTGATCTCTCTAAAACACATACACACCCACAAGCAATACTTGTGCAAGACGCCATGTCAACCATGTTTCAATTCTTGTTTGAGGTCAAATACATATATTTCATCCTATTGAAATAATAAAAAAGATTTAGTTCCATTCCTATCGAGTGCAATAGAACCTCCATTTTGGAGGGTATTCATCTTCCAAGGCATATATATTTCATACATGAGATATACTTTTCCAATACGATTATCCAAGCAGGTGAAAAATATAAATGGAATTTGCAGATTTAAGCTAGTATAATGGAACCCTTGCTACTATACATTCTATTTTGTTTCTTCAGTAAAATATCCTACAATTCAATTTGAAACAAAAATAACAAATACTATATTTCTAAAGCAACTTATTGTTAATTACAAAATCATCCAAACTCAAAATGGATAAACAATATTTTTACCAAAATGAGTGGTGTCAATGAGACCCAACATGCACAGAAGGGAACATCTCCTTGGAATTCTAAAAATATCTATCACAAGAAAAATAATTAATTGTAGTTTTGTTTTGGGGAAGGATTTTAAGTTATTCCATGTTACAAGTTGTTGCTGCGGTAACCTAATTCTTTCCAGGGCCTTATGCTTCCGTCTTCTTCCTGTGATTTGGTCTGTGATTCGGTCTGTAAAATGTAATCTATGTGAGCTTGTGAGCTTTTCTAGTGAAGTGGTAGATTCCAATGAAGAGGTGACCTTTCAGAACACATATGGATTCCTACGATGGTTCCCCTGTTTCTTTTAGTAGTGGGTTCTGCTGCTGGGCTAGAAGGTCCTGTAGTTTGCATTAACGCCAAGGTTATTATTCTATTTCTATGGATGAGGTTTCTTTCTCAGTGTACCTAAAAAATGTGTCATTGTTATTGAAAACAAGTTTAAGAAGGCCTTCAAAGATTTAGCAGCATCAACTTGCAATTTGGTGTTCCATGTATACTTAGACTCTGTTGTGCTTAAAGTGTGTCGTGGTATTATATTCAAGGCATCCCAGACATATCATGCATATTGGAGTTTAACTCAGATTGAAACCGCACCTTTTTTTTTATCTCAATCCAACTTGTTTATAGTTCCAGGTCAGTCATATTTGTATTCTACAATTTAGCTGCAACTCTATTTTCGGTAGATGCAAGGGATATTTCTGATGAATAAATAATATTTCAGTATATTGTGCGTTGAATACTAGAACAATTCGATAAATTACAATTGTTGAAATACACATAGATAACAGTCTAGGTTACTACATAAGTACTTAACATGCCTCCATCGCCCAAATATATACTTCCCATCAAACAACGAATTCAAGGTAGGAGGCTTCGTTGACACATAAAATGTTGAATTTTTGCATAGCATGGCGAGATTGACATGGATTTGTTAAAGCATGGAATGAGTGGGCTTTTGTTGATTGCCAACCTTTCCATCGTGAATGACATTCACTCTTCCCCTCCACCACATCAACCCTAGCAATAATCACAAAATAGTTCCACGTCACAAATTATACAACAGTTGCACAAGAAACACATTATGGCAAAGCCAACAGGATCAATCCAAAAGCCACCACCACATCGATAGTCTAGCACTCCCTTCGTTTGCAGTAGCTTCTTTTTTATTTTTTTATTAGCTCAACACTTTCTATACCAATTTATCTTATATCTTTAATTTTAATCAAGTCTTACAACGATAATATTGACCACTTTGATTAATATTTATGGACGCTATACTCCAACTATTCCTCCCCCTAACTATAGGGGTTGATTACACCTCTTGGAATAATAAAACTTTAGGTCCACTGGATGTGCCAACACGTACTTTAATATCATTATACAATGCTTGGTGCATCATACTTTGTTCAATTATGTCATTTGGCAAGTAGGCCTGTATTCAAGTTCTAAATGATGTCATATAACATTGAACTATAAATATAGTGCACAATAGGCACAAATACCTTGCAACAAGCATTTCTCTTGTAAGGTATATTGTTAACCAAAATTTGTTTAGCAACAATATATTTGTTTCATTCAATCAGTTATCATCTGCTCAGTCTTAGTAATAAACTAATATACAAACAAGATAGATCCACTTCTCAAAGTGCCATTTCTTTATATTCAATACAATTTTTATATGAACAAATATAACATTTTCCAATTTGTAGAAAAATTATGATTTTGTAACCTAATCATAGCACACAAATATCACACAATAATTATTTTTGTAGCCAACATCATGCAATCTTGTTAGTTGTGACTTAACACCATGCTACATTCTGAAGGCATTTCCACCACTTCAAACTCTATGTTGTGACCTAATCACACATCGCCCCATTACAAATGGGGACCCACCTCTTTTCACAATTCTGAGCTTGTAGAATCCTTAGGAAGTGTTGTATGACCTAGTCTCTTCCATGAAATGAAGAATGAGCCTCTCTGGAGCCACGTGAAACAAGTCAAATGAGTTAATTTCCTTGCAAGTGAGAAATTAGGAAGGTCATCCGTCAAACAAGGTGCAATTGAGAATATTTAAGCATGTCCCTGAGATACTGAAAAATGATGAAGTTTGGTGTCCTAAAGTCTGATGTCCTGAAATCCTAAAAACTGACTAAGTCTGAAATTTGGTGGATCCTCAAAAATCTAGAATCTACATGTTAAATCTTAGGGATCCAGGACCTATCTCAAACATTCTAGAAGTATATTTCAAAATATTTAAAGTATACGTCTGATACTTAAATATATATTTTAATATACTTCTACTTAGGATACTGAAAAAGTGGCTAAGTATGGAAAATTTCCTCTGCACTAGTGGAATCCGCCCATGCTCAGGAAATTTCTTCAACCACAGTGGAATCTGCCCATGCTCAAGAAATTTCTTCAACCACAGTGGAATCTGCCCATGCTCAAGAAATTTCTTCAACCATAGTGCAATCCGCCCTCACAAAGGAAATTTCCTCAACACTTGTCCTGTGCGCCTTGCCTCAAGAAATTTCCTCTACCTTCATCATATGCGCCCAACAAAGAGGATTTCCTTGACCTCTTTCAAACACACTCAATCTAGTAGAAAATTTCTTTGACACCCTTCCAATGCGCCTACCTTTGAAAATTTCTTTGCCTCTTGCCCAACGCGCTCAACCTAGAGGGAATTTCTTCAGTATTAAGTAAATACCCCCTCCTGAGGAAAATTTCCTCTGAACCTTGCATATGCGCCCATGCCTAGGGCAATTTCTCCAACCTCAAGCATGTGCGCCCTTAAAGAAAATTTATTTGACAACCTCCTAATGCGCCCCACCTTTTGGAAAATTTCCTTAACACTCATCATATGCGCCCAACTTGGGTCAGGTCGGCCATGAAGAGACAGAAGGCAAAATTTTAAAACATGAAAACAAAACTTTCTTAATTGCAAGTAAGATCTAACCTAGGACCTTTGCAAGGTATCTGAAAGAGAAATGTTAAAAGATCTATGATGAAATATTGTTAATGATTATCATCTTGGCAATTGAAAGTTGTTTCTCTTTTGTAGGAACTAGAGGCAAGAATTGCTTGTTCAAGGAAGGTTCGATGTCAAAAGCAATCAAGGGAAGAGATGGTATTTAGTTTCATCATCTAGGGATGGAGGTCACTTAGAGGAAGGAAAATGGAGAAAACTTGCACCAGAAAAATTCAAAGCGTGGAAGAAGTGTTTCTCGAGGTCAAAAAGACATGGAGGAATCCAACACCAAGGTCATCATCGGAGGAGTTTCGATGCATGACACCACTTCATCATCCAGAAGCTCACGTCTAGGAATCCAAGAGTCAAGTTCAACATTCAAGTTCCAGGGCCATCCGCTTCAATCACGAATTCTACTCCAAGAATTCGTACTCAGGGTCTACTTCCTGTACCATTCAAAGATGTAATCCTATGCAAGAACAAGAACATGAGAACCACAAGAGAAATGAGTTAGATCATCAAAAGTCCATGAATTACATTAAGACAACAAGGAGTTTCAAATTTCCCAAAATTGCGAGTTCAAAAGATGCCAAGTTCCATAGGTGAAAATCCAGCAATTTGGGAAGATATTTCGAGCAGTATGAATGTGTTGAAAACCCCTCGAAGATGCTGAGGTGCCATGTCCACATCGCCTGTCCAAGTTCAATACATGTACATCAAGAAAAGGCCAAGGAAGGCGCCCATGTGGAAGATGCTCTATAGGTTCCATCAGAAAACATGCCTTCATTACCTCTTTTGGGAAGTTTTGCATTGTTGTCTTTATCTGGGCCGTTGATTTGTAAATCAATCTTGGTCGTTCATGTAATTTCAGAGCCTAGATAGAAGGCCCATTTCTCTCATTTGCAAGGGTTCAGATGGTTAGAAGTTGTTAGGACCTTTTAGAGTAGAAGTAGAATAGGAGTAGAGTAGAGGAGACTTTGAAATCATTGAAGACACACATGAAATTGTTGTAATCATACACTTCAAAATTAATACAAGTTCATTGTTGGTTTGCATGTTGATCTTGTGGTTTTGGGATATTAGCATGATTTCTAATTTCTTGAATATGATGGAGAAATGTTTCCAAGTAGATTAGAATTAGACTAGAAGTGCATTGATGTAATGAGTATAAGCAAAGATATTTGATGAATTCCTCTCGGTTCCTAATTTGATGGCTTGTCACTCGCAAGTCGTCGTGTAAAGTTAGCCTGAACCTCAACTTATTGCAATAGTTCGATTGTTGATGCTTGTTCAAGTTGTGCCAGCTGTGGGTACTTGAATGTGTGTTTGCAATATGAAAATCCTTAGTCATCCTTGGGAGATTGCACTTGTTCTACATAGTTGTTGAATTCATCATGGCGAAGTGGAGCTTGTTATGAAGGAATTTGTCTATCTTGGCATGTTTCATTATTTCTTTGTCCTTAGAGTAGCCTTCTCAACCCTTGCCCTTTTTCCTTTTTTTTCATAGCCGGTTTGAAGAAGTTCCATTCCGTAAAGAAGGAGATTAGTATATTCAAGTGAAGTAAGGAGTCAATTCAGCGTAAATCCCTTTGTGATTACTGGCAAAATCACATCAACTATTGAGTCTATCTATTGCAAGTCAAGACCTGACATATCATGAACCTTGGAGTTGTCTAATTGGATCACAATGCTTAGCCTTTGAGAGACTTTGTTCAAGAGAGGATAGAATACTTAGTATTTTATTCTGAGTTTGCATGTGCATAAAAAATGCATCAACACTCTGCCCCTTAAAAGAATAGTGTTCAACAAACATGCCTATCCCTATAGAAATACCAATATTACTTTAGATCACTTGAAAATGTAATGAGTTATAACTACAAATCTGAAAACATTGCTTACCTAACCTTCATATCCATTACCACAAGCCCAAGAGCTCCAACTCCTCTTTTCTCAAGTGCCCCTGTATATCAAATGCAAGTGGTAAAAAATGATGGATAAGATAATTCCTCAAGTCAGTTCAATACATGGTGTGGATGTCTTCTTATATAAACTTAAATACAAGAAGGAAAGGCAATACCAATGGATGAACCATGCTTATCTTTATTCATCATTTCACAGTTCATACTAACCATCTTTCAGAATTTCACTAATCATAGAGAAATAAAAGATTTAGTTTGATCTCTCTAAAACACATACACACCACAAGCAAATACTTGTGCAAGACGACATGTCATTCATGTTCAATTCCTGTTTGAGATCAAATACATATATTTCATCCTATTGAAATACTAAAAACTATTTAGTTCCATTCCTATCGAGTGAGGTAAAACCTCTATTTTGGATGGTATTCATCTTCCAACGTATATATATTTCATCCATGAAATACTTATCCAATACAATTCTCCAAGCACATGAAAAATATAAACGGAATTGACACATTTAAGCTAGAATAATGGAACCGTTGCTACCATACATACTATTATGTTTCTTCATTAAAATATGTCACAATTTGATTCAAAACAAAAATAATAGATGCCATATTTCTAAACATCCAAACTCAAAAAACTTATTGTTCATTACAAAAACATCCAAACTCAAATGGATAAATTATATTTTTACCAAAATGTGTGGTGTCATTGAGACCCAACAGGCACAACCTGAAAAATAATGTTTCCTTGTTTTTCATGCATACATTGCAATTCTTTGATATATTATTTAAGGGAACATCTCCTTGGGAATTCTAAAATTATCTATCATAGAAAAAGGAATCAATTTGCTTCAGCAAATCGAATCGAATCATGCAATCAAGTAGTAACTTTTTGTAACCTACAATTTTTATTGGTAAGAATTATAAATAATGGGCTATTAAGATGAAAACATTGTTTTGCTCACAAGGTGTTTGGAATTTGGTAGAAAATGGTTTTGTAGAACCGCAGGATCAAGCAACATATCAGGCATTAACTAAAAATCAAAGAGATGAAATTGAAGCTAAAAAAGAGAAGGATGCAAAAACTCTATTCTTAATCCAACAATCAATTGATGAGTCTATCTTTCCAAGGGTTGCAGAAGCAAGTAGGTCTAAGAAAGCTTGGGAGATCTTGCAGACAGCCTATCAAGATACCAATACAGTAAAAGTAGCTAAACTACAATCTCTTAGGAGAAATTTTGAGAACTTACAAATGAATGATTCAGAGTCTGTAGATCATTTTATGAATCAAGTTATTTAAATATTGTGAATCAAATTAGATCTAATGGAGAAGCTATGTTAGATCAAAAGATTGTAGAAAAAATTCTCAAGAGTTTGCCTAGCAAATTTGATGCAGTAGTTGTAGCAATTGAAGAATCTAAAGATTTTGCACAGTTATCAGTAGATGAATTAATGGGCTCTTTGTTAACAAACAAGTCTAGAATGAATAGAAATAATAATACTTCTTTTCAGAATGCTTTCAAGTCTGAGGAATCATCTGGCAGAGGAAGAGGAAGGTCAAGTTTCAGAGGAAGAGGTAGAGGTGAAAGGAGTAATTCAGACTAAGGTGACAAAAATAATCAAGGAGAAAGAAACAAACAAGCAAATCAGTACTACAAGAATAGTGGACGCGTTAACAATCATTTTCAGTAGCATTCGCAGAAGTTTGATAAATCTAATATTTAGTGTTTTTATTGTAAAAATATGGGCATTATGCACATGAGTGTAGAAAGAAACAAGGGGATGTGAGTAAACATAATGCTAATTACACAGATTAATCTAATTCTGGAAGTTTATTTATCACTTGCCATGTTGCTCAAGAAAGTACTAAGGATATTTGGTTTTTAGATAGTGGGTGCAGCAATCATATGACAAGGAATAAGGAATTGTTTGTTAGTTTGGATGAGTCTATTAGATCTGAAGTGAAATTGGGAAATGATACTAAAGTACCTGTAAAGGGAAAAGGAGTAATAAATGTTTTGGCAAAGAATGGTGAAAGAAGATTTATTTATGATATTTATTTTGTGCCTGGTTTAAAACATAATCTGATGAGTGTTGGACAATTAATACAAAAAGGTCATAGGGTGTCTTTTAAGGACAATGTTTGCATTATATTGGATAGATTTCCAAGTGATAGGTTGATAGAAAAAGTGGAGATAACAAGGAATTGAATGTTCCCCATCCGTATTCAGTGCATCCAAGGAGATGAGGAAGCAAATTTTAAGACTATGCATCTAGACCAATCATGGTTATGGCATTTGAGGCATGGACATTTATATTTTGGAGGTTCGAGTTTGTTACAAAAGAATAATATGGGGAAAGGTACTTGAAAAATGTCTAAATGTTATTGAAAATAAGTGTGCAGAGTCCTTCAAAGATTTAGTAGAACTCATACAATGCAAAAGTTAGTTTAGAATTGTATGCAAATCTGGAGTATAAAGTTACAAAGTGATCATTAATAATTGTTGCAGGAATCTAGTAATTTCTCCACTATTTTGGTTGTCTGTTACATAGGCTAAATATAGTATATATTTATTTTTGCATGTTCTTTTCTATAATAGGATTGTAACAACTCTGTAGGATTAAATGCATTCCATATGCAGGCTCTTTCTAGAAGATTCTTGTAACTGAAAAGACCTCTATACATTGAGGCATCGTGTAAGAGTCTGTAGGATTCTCAATCAATTGATTTATGAATGATGTAGCATTCCAGGTTTGGGTATTCTAGATTTGTATATTTTATAATTATGAATATATTTTGTGTGTCTATATTTTTCTACACCTCTTTCAAATTGGTATTAGAGCCTTATGGGAATGAAGCCCCCAGCCAAACAAAGAGAAGAGAGATAAATGGTTGCATAAGAAGTTTTCTTTGTATTTTTCAGAAGGAATCAATTTGCTTCAGCAAATCGAATCGAATCATGGTATCAAGTAGCAACTTTTTGCAACCTACGGTTTTTATTGGTAAGAATTATGAATATTGGGCTATTAAAATGAAAACATTGTTTTTCTAACAAGTTGTTTGGAATTTGGTAGAAAGTGGTTTTGTAGAACCGCAGGATCAAGCAGCATATCAGGAATTAACCAGAAATCAAAGAGATGAACTTGAAGCTAAAAAAGAGAAGGATGCAAAATCTCTATTCTTAATCCAACAATCAGTTGATGAGTCTATCTTTCCAAGGGTTGCAGAAGAAACTAGGTCTAAGAAAGCTTGGGAGATCTTGCAGACAGCTTATCAAGGTACCAATATGGTAAAAGTAGCTAAACTACAATCTCTTAGGAGAAATTTTGAGACCTTACAAATGAATGACTTAGAGTCTGTAGATCATTTTATGAATCAAGTTATTTGAATGTTGTGAATCAAATTAGATCTAATCGAGAAGCTATGTCAGATCAAAAGATTGTAAAAAAATTCTCAAGAGTTTGCTTAGCAAATTTGATGCAGTAGTTGTAGCAATTGAAGAATCTAAAGATTTGGCATAGTTATCAGTAGATGAGTTAATGGGCTCTTTGTTAACAAACGAGTCTAGAATGAATAGAAATAATAATACTTCTTTTGAGAATGCTTTCAAGTCTTAGGAATCATCTAACAGAGGAAGAGGAAGGTCAAGTTTTAGAGGAAGAGGCAGAGGTGAAAGGAGTAATTCAGACTAAGGTGACAAAAATAATCAAGGAGAAACAAACAAACAAGCAAATCTGTACAACAACAATAGTGGACATTTTAACAATCATTTTCAGTAGAATTCATAGAGGTTTGATAAATCTAATATTTAGTATTTTTATTGTAAAAAATATGGGCATTATGCACATGAGTGTAGAAAGAAACAAGGGGATGTGAGTAACCATAATGCTAAATACATAGATGAATCTAATTCTGGAAGATTATTTATCACTTGCCATGTTGCTCAAGAAAGTACTAAGGATATTTGGTTTTTAGATAGTGGGTGCAACAATCATATGACAGGGAATAATGAATTATTTGTTAGTTTGGATGAGTCTATTAAATCTGAAGTGAAATTGGGGAATGATACTAAAGTACATGTAAAGGGAAAAGGAGTAATAAATGTTTTGGCAAAGAATGATGAAAGAAGATTTATTTCTTATGTTTATTTTGTGCCTAGTTTAAAACATAATCTGATGAGTGTTGTACAATTAGTACAAAAGGTCATAGGGTATCTTTTAAGGACAATGTTTGCATTATATTTGATAGATTTCCAAGTGATAGGTTGATAGAAAAAGTGCAGATAACAAGGAATCGGATGTTGCCCGTCTGTATTCAGTGCATCCAACGAGATGAGGAAGAAAATTTCAAGACTATACATCTAGACCAATCATGGTTATGTCATTTGAGATATGGACATTTATATTTTGGAGGTTTGAGTTTGTTACGAAAGAAGAATATGGGGAAAGCTTTGCCACCCATAGAGCAACCAACTAGTTCATGTGACAGTTGCATTTTAGCAAAACAACATAGAGATAGTTTTCCAAGTGGATTCTCGTATAGAGCAAGAACATGATTGGAGCTAGTTCATAGTGATTTGTGTGGACCAATGCAAACTCCATCACTTGGAGGTAGTATCTATTTTCCCCGTCCATATTTAGTGTGCATCCAAGGAGATGAGGAAGGAAATTTCAAGACTATGCATCTAGACCAATCATGGTTATGACATTTGAGGTATGGACATTTATATGTTGAAGGTTTGAGTTTGTTATAAAAGAAGAATATGGGGAAAGCTTTGCCACCCATAGAGAAACCAACTAGTTCATGTGAGAGTTGCATTTTATCAAAACAACATAGAGACAGTTTTCCAAGTGGATTCTCATATAGAGCAAGAACATGATTGGAGCTAGTTCATAGTGATTTGTGTGGACCAATGCAAACTCCATCACTTGGAGGTAGTATCTATTTTCTAACCTTCATTCATGATTTCAGTACAAAGACTTGGATATATTTTCTCAAGCAGAATGCTGAAGCTTTTGGAAAGTTCAAAGAATTTAAAGCTATGGTGGAAAAGCAAAGTGGCCATTATATCAAGGTATTGAGATCAGATAGAGGAGGTGAATATGTTTCTAATGAATTTTTAGATTTTTGCAGACATTATGGAATCAAAAGGCAGCTTACTGCAAGGTACACACCACAACAAAATGGTGTAGCAGAAGGAAAGAATAGAACAATCATGGAGATGGCTAGAAGCATGTTGAAAGCCAAACATTTGCCAAATGAATATTGAGCTAAAGCAGTAGCATGTGCAGTGTATATTTTAAATAGAAGTCCAACAAAAAGTGTCAAGGATCAAATTCCACAAGAAGCTTGGAGAGATAAGAAACATAATGTACATCATTTTAGGATTTTTGGTTGTATTGCATATTCTCTTGTGCCATCAAAAATAAGAAGGAATCTTGATGATAGAGGTGAGAAATGCATATTTATTGGATATAGTGAGGAATCAAAAGCTTATAAGTTGTTTAACCCCATTACAAAGAAAGTGATTGCTAGCAAAGATGTAGAATTTAAAGAAGACGAAGCATGGGATGGAAGCATTGATAAAACAACCACAATTGGAGCATCAATACCTCTGAATGATGAAGAATCTGAAGATCAAGGAAATCAGTCACATACACAGGCATTAGCACCATGTACTCCTACAAGAACTCCAAGGAATGTTGAACAAGGTGAAAACTCTTCTTGCAATATACAAATTGATCCTACTTTGGCCCAACTAAGAGATCAATATAAAAGAACAAAAACAAAAAACTTGAAGGAGATTTATGAGCAAGGTCAAGAAAGATAAGGTGACTTAGATTTACATTCAAATTTTTCTTTATTCACTTATGATCCTGTATGTTTTGAAGAAGCAATTAAGGAGGACCATTGGATCAAACGTATGAATGATGAAATGGAGTCTATTGAGAGAAATCAAACATGGGAGCTAGTTGATTTACATGAAGGAAAGGATTGCATAGGAGTTAAATGGGTTTATAAAAAAAAATTTAATGTAGAAGGTAAAATTGAAAAGCATAAGGCAAGGTTGGTAGCAAAAGGTTATGCACAACAACAAGGAATTGATTATAATGAAAGGTTTGCTCCAGTTGCGAGACTTAAAACTATTAGAATGATTTTAGCATTAGATGCACAAAATAAATGGAAAGTTTATCAAATGGATGTCAAATCAGCTTTCTTGAATGGTTTTCTAGAAGAAGAAGTATATGTGAAACAACCACCGGGATATGAAGTGCATGGACATGAAGACAAGGTCTATAAATTGAAGAAGACTCTTTATGGTCTCAAGCAAGCAGCAAGAGCATGTTATAGTAGGATTGATTCATATATGATGAACAATGGTTTCAGTAGAAGCAGTAATGAGCCCACATTGTACACAAAGACCAACAAAGAAGGTCATGTTATGATTTTGTGTTTATATGTTGATGATTTGATTTTCACTAAAAATTTATTTGTAGACATATTTAAATCAGCAATGAAGAAACAACTTGAGATGATAGATTTAGGATTGATGAAATATTTTTTGGGCATTGAAGTAATTCAATTAGATAAGGGAATTTTTATTTGTCAGTCTAAATATGCAAAGGATGTGTTAAGGATGTTTAAAATGATGAAATGTAATTCAGCACCAACACCAGTTGCAACAGGTACTAAAATCAACGAGAAAAACAAAGGGTCTATTGTTGATGCTACAATATTTAAAAGATTAGTTGGAAGTTTGATGTATCTTATAGCTACAAGACCAGATTTATTGTATGGAGTTTCTCTAATCTCAAGATTCATGGAGTCACCAAAACAATCACATTGCCAAGTTGGAAAGTGGATATTGAAATATGTTGCTGGGACAATTGGATATGAAATTTTGTATTCCACAACTAATGATTTTGGTTTGATTGGCTTTACTGAAAGTGATTTTGCAGGTAGTATTGATGATAGGAAGAGTACTTCTGGTTATATCTTTCATTGTGGAACACGTGTAATCTCATGGGCATCAAAGAAGCAATAGTGACACTTTCATCAGCCGAAGCCAAGTATGTTGCAGCCACATCAGCAGCATGTCAAGCTGTTTGGATTAGGAGAGTATTAACAGATTTATTTCAACCACAAGAGGAGTCAACACAAATCTTTTGTGACAACAAATCAACAATATTATTGTCACAAAATCATTTTTTCCACAAAAGGAGCAAGCATATTGATACAATATATCATTTTATCAGAGAGTTGGTGAACAATGGAGAAATCAATTTGGAGTTTTGTAGATCTGAAGATCAATTAGCAGATATTTTTACCAAGGCTTTAGCAAAGGAGACTTTTGAATAATTAAGACAAAATTTAGGCATTGTAAATGTTGATACAATTAGTGGTAGAAATTAGGGGTGTGTGTTGGAGGAATCTAGTAATTTCTCCACTATTTTGGTTGTCTGTTACATAGGCTAAATATAGTTTATATTTTTTTTGCATGTTCTTTTCTGCAACAGTTTTGTAACAGCTCTGTAGGATTAAATGTGTTCCATATGCAGGCTCTTTCTAGAAGATTCTTGTAACTAAAAATAACTCTATATATTGAGGCATCTTTTAAGAGTTTGTAGGATTCCCTTGGTCAATTGATTTATGAATTTTATAGCATTCCAAGTTTGGGTATTCTATGTTTGTATATTTTATATTTCTGAATATAATTTGTGTTTGTATTTTTCTGTACCTCTTTCAATAATGGTAATAATGATAATTTAGTTAGATCTTATGTCATGGAGAGATTGAATTTGAAAAGGTTAAAGAATCCTAAACCTTATTCTATCTTTGTTACAAAAGGATCAAGAAATCTTTCTTAGCAAACAATGTCTTGTGAAATTTAAGATTGGATTATATGATGATAAAGTTTTATGTGATATTACGACAATGGGTGTCTGTCATATTTTGTTATGTATACCATTGCAGTTTGATAAAAATCTTAAATACAAGACAAAAAAGAAAATACTCCTAGGCTAACAAGAAGTGGATTGAAATGTAATTTTAGCATTGAAAATGAATGTTGAAAGAAAGAATGGTATTGCAAGAATAGTGTTGGGAAATCCAAATCCTAAAGAATGTTAGGAAGGAAAATATTTATTTTGTTGTTGCGAGAATTTTTTTCTAAAGGATTACTACTGGTTAGAAATACAAGTCATCATCTCCATCTAATTCCTGCAATAATTTTCCCTAATAATGTAGAGGATAAGATTGACACCAATTGAAAGTGAAGAACTAAACATAACAATCACAAAATTGTTGAAGAAAAGTTCGGTAAGAGAAAGTTTTAGTTTGTGTGCAATACTAACATTATTTGGCTTTCAAGATGCTAGACCAATCTTTGCTTTCTTTCATCAAATCCCAGAAGTAGTGGAGGTCATTTAAAGAAATTATTTATTTGTGTGGATCTAAAGCTCATATAGAAGTTGAATGTAATCAATCAAAAGGAGAATATGATTGAAGGTCTAAAAGAACAAAAATAGAAAACGAGAATATGATTGAAGGTCTAAAAGAACAGCAATGGATAAGTTTTAGTCATCATATCCATCTAATTCCTGGAGTAATTTTCCCTAATAATGCAGAGGATAAGATTGACTCCAATTGATAGTGAAGAACTAAACAGAGCAATCACAAAATTGTTGAAAAAAAGATTGGTAAGAGAAAGTTCAAGTTTGTGCACAATAATAACATTATTTAGCTTTCAAGATGCTAGGCCAATCTTTGCTTTCTTTCATAAAATCCTGCCCTATTTTTGACAAAAACTCTTTATTGCTCAGGGGAATTTTTCCAAGTCCTAATACGACCAATATCCTTTTCATTTGCATACCTTGTCCTATCTACCCTAGGGAATCCAATATTTTAGTAATAATGATATTTTGATAAGGAATTTTCGAAGTAGTGGAGGTCATTTAAAGGAATTATTTATTTGTGTAGATCTAAAGCTCATAGAGAAGTTGAATGTAATCAGTCAAAAGGAGAATATGATTAAGGTCTAAAAGAACAGCAATAGAAACACGTGCTCATGAAGAACTTTAATCTAACAATAAACAAGTGTACCTAAAAAAATGTGTCATTGTTATTGAAAACAAGTTTATGAAGTCCTTCAAAGATTTAGCAGCATCAACCTGCGATTTGGTGTTCCTAATTCCTAGCCGCACCATGTATACTTAGACTCCGTTGTGTATAAAGTGTGTTGAGGTATTATATTACAGGCATCCCAGACGTATCATGCATATTAGAGTTCAACTCAGATTGAAACCACACCTTTTTTATCTCAATCCAACTTGTTTATAGTTCCAAGTCAATCATATTTGTCTCCTACAATTTAGCTGCAACCCTATTTTCGATAGATGAAAGGGATATTTCTGATGAATAAATAATATTTCAGTATATTCTGCATTGAATACTAGGTTACTACATAAGTACTTAACGTGCCTCCATCTCCCAAATATATAATTCCCATCAAACAACAAATTCAAGGTAGGAGTCTTCGTTGACACACAAAATGTTGAATTTTTGCATAGCATGGCGAGATTGAAATAGATTTGGTAAAGCATGGAATGAGTGGGCTTTTGTTGTATGTCCTATCACAGAGTTTCGCAACCTTTCCATGGTGAATGGCATTCACTCTTACCCACCACCACATCAACCCTAACAATAATCACAACATAGTTCCACGTCACAAATTATACAATGGTTGCGCAAGAAACACATTATGGCAAAGCCAACAGGATCAATCCAAAAGCCACCGCCACATCTATAGTCTTTCACTCCCTTTCTTTGCAGTAGCTTCTTTTTTATTTTTTTACTAGCTCAACACTTTCTATACCAATTTATCTTTTATCTTTAATTTTAATCAAGGCTTACAAAGATAATATTGACCACTTTGATTAATATTTATGGACATTATACTCCAACTATTCCTCCCCCTAACTATATTTGTTGATTACACCTCTTGGAATAATAATACTTTAGGTCCACTCGATGTGCCAACACGTACTTTAATATCATATGATGCTTGGTACACCATACTTTGTTCAATTATATCATTTGGTAACTAGGCCTGTACTCAATTTCTAAACAATGTTAGATAATAGTCAACTATAAATATAGTGCACAATAGGCACAAATACCTTGACACAAGCATTTCTCTTGTAAGGTATATTGTTAACCATAATTTGTTTAGAAAGAATATATTTGCTCATTCAATCAATTATCATCTGCTCATTCTTAGTAATAAACTAATATACAAACAAGATAGATCCACATCTCAAAGTGCAATTTCTTTATTTTCAATACAATTTTTAGATGCACAAATATAACATTTTTGCACAAATATAACATTTTTCCAATTTGTAGAAAATTTATGATTTTTTAACCTAACTGTATAGAGCAGTTACCTACAAGCAATTTCAAGCAATCTTATGCCTAAAAACACCATAACTTTATAGGTTACTTAGCACTGATTAGGTGTTCCTACACCATCATTGCAAAAAGTGGATTCCATCCAAACAACAACCATCACAGCTAAGGAAATTGGAGATTGGCAAAAGCAAGCTGTTAGCCAGGATAAAGAAGATAAATATAGAGGAGAGGGTGTTTTGAATACCTCTAAGCATTTATGGGCTGGCTTTGTCACAGCAATGGTTTCCAGGTATTTTTCTATGGCATACATATGTGAGATGTTCATATAACTGCTAGATAGTTTTTGTTTTTTTGGTTGTTTGCTAGGAAGGTTGTTTTTGTGCTGAAATTTATACATTTGAACTTTAAAAAAATCATTGCTGAGACTATCCAATTCTTCAAAAAATCTTCTATACTCACATATTTCATCTTTTCGAGCATCTGTCAGACTAAACAATTCATCCACATTGAGACAACAAACTATGTGAGTATAGAAGACTTGTTGGTGACTTGGGCAGTCTCAGCATTGGTTTCTTTAAACTTCAAATGTATAAACTGGAGCCCAAAAATATATCTAAAACCTTTTAAAAGTGGATGGATGCATTGAAAAGTGTTATAATACCCTAATTTTAAAACAATCTTAAAAATGTATTTGTCTTATTTCAAGCCACCATTTTCTATACATAACCTTTTTGCTTTATATGCAATGATCTTCCATTTTGATGAATGCAAAGTATGTGAAATGAGTACTTATATCAGTAATAGCAAGTATATGCTTATTTTTGTATGCCAATGTTATTATTTGGTTCATTGAAGAGGATTGGTCTAGGAATTATTGCCATGGTTGTTTTAGGTTCTTTCTCACTCTATGCCAATTTATTGCTTACAAATCTGTATATTATAGATAGACCAATGCTTTATCAGATACAGAGATTTAGTTGGTCATGTATTTGGTGAGTACTCACCCTTGTAATATAGATTGTATACAGAACTATGTGACTTGTTTCCTCTGCAACTGATTGAAAAAATTGAGATAAATTTTATAAATCATTTGTTTAAGCTCATCCTGATGCGACTTGGTAAATTTATGACTGAGTATCATGTAAATTATCTATCTTAACTATTTAAACATTTTTTAAAATAATAGTATTTGAAAACATAATAGATGCTATTTTAATTTCATAAGATTTGAACATCAAAAAGACATATTTTGGTGTTTATATATTTTTTCTGCAGTTGTATCATGCCAACTAATGCCTCTTCGGTAACTGATGCAGTAGAGTTAGGCAAGGACTGTTGCTACAGCAGAGCTCGTGCAGGAGCACCCCTTCAACAAGCCAACTATACAACTGAGGGAGAAGACTAAGGTCTTGATATGTTGTTATGTTTTATGCATTTCTATGTTTGTTCATGTTGTCATGCAGTTCTTGTTGTTGTGATTTCATGTTCGTAATAAAGACCCCACCATGTGAACCAGTGTCACAAATTTGGCATCCTGATAAGCCAATTTGGACATCTTGGGCAATGGGGGTTTGTGGATGATCAAATCAAGTGTGTTGTGTTGTTTTTAGGTGTCTTGTTGATGCTCTAGGGTGTTTAAATCATGTCTTGTGCTAAACATGTGTCTTGTGATTAGTTAGTGCTTTGGCTTACACCCTTGGTTAAGCCAAAATCTAAAACATGGAAGTTGTAACGACTCCAACCTCTAGTATTCCAGTTGGAACTAGATGGGAAGAGACCATAAACACCTTGAGGACTGGGATCCCAAGGGGGATGATATCATGGATGAAGTTTGGAGAGAAGAGAAGACTGAAAAAAATACATTTTTGGAAACATCGAAGTTTAAGTGAAGAAATATAAATTCTGTCAGTTTGCATTTGCAAGTTATGTGTTTTGTGTATATTCACTGTATCGAATTGTTCTTTACATAATTGGGTTTTTTGTTGTCAAAGATGCAAGGCTGAGACCATTCCACTGGTGGGTCTTCGAAATCAGTGGAATGGACTTTGTACATAGTTTTCTGTTTTGTTTTCTTCTTGTTCGTGGTCATGGCAGAATGGAATAGAGGATCTGATCTGTGGAAGAGCTGTCGCAGTAGAGAGCCTAGCATCTCTATGTGCTAGGGTTTGAAAGAATAGAGACTGCAAGATTTGTTGCAGAGGAGTCCATTGGTGAGACTTTTGCTATCGGAGAAGCAAAGAACAATCAGGCCGACGAGCAACGTTTGGCCGATAGAGAGAAACATTGGTCATAAGAAGGTAGTGTGGCTGTGGAGTTCTGAGAATTTGAACTAACCTCTTGGAGCTCTACATCAAAGTGGTATCAGAGCCAAAGGAGTGTCCTTTGGGTAGAAGAAGAAGACAAGATGTCAGATGAAGAGGGGTCACAAGAGTACCCAACAAAGATAACCAATGCTGAGTTGGCTGTCCTAGTGAAGAAGCAAATGGCAGAGATCAGAGCAGTTAGGGCTCAGAATCAGGCCTTGAGAGATGAGTTAGAGAAGTTGAGGGACAAAGTAGAGAAGGGAGAAGAAGATTCTAGTGAGAGAGAAGACAGGGATGAAGAGGAGATCCCTAGGCAGGAAGAGATGGAGGTTCTTGCAGACCAGAGACCCTTAATCAATACCCTCAAATCCATGGAGAGAAGGACCATGGATATGAAACTAGACCTGCCAGTGTTTGCAGGCAATATGGATCCTGATTTAGTGATGGAGTGGATAGACTCCTTGAATAACTTCTTTGAGACCGAGGAGATACCAGACCACCAAAGGGTGAAGATGGCCCAATCCAAAATGAAAGGGGCTGCACTAACTTGGTGGACTTTCATCCAAGATGACAGGGTGAAAGAGGGAAAGAGCAGAGTTGCTACTTGGAAGAAGATGGTGGCTTTAGTGAAGGAAGCCTATGTTCCATTGGATTACAACATCCAACTACATAAGAGGAAACAAAACTTGAAGCAGAAGGAGTTAGATATCAGTTCATACATTGAGAGTTCATGAAACTATGTGTCAAGACAAAGGTAAAGGAGAGTGAGGAAGAGAAGGTGGCAAGGTACCCCAATGGATTGAGGTTTTCCATCCAAGAAGACTTAAATCTGCATAGCCTAGAGACAGTCCAAAAGTGCTACCAATTGGCACTCAAAGTGGAAGAGAAATTAAAGAGAAGACAAGAGCAGAACAGTAGAGGAAGAGGAGGACAGCAAAGAGGGGGAAGAAGTCCTTTCAGAGGCAGAGGAAATGGATTTGGACACCAAGGTGAATCCAATCAAGAGAGAAGCAAAGGAGACAACAGTCAAACTCAAGGGGGAAGTTCCAATCAAAGAGGAAACTTTAGGGGCAGAAGACCACCATTTAGAGGGAGATCTCAGGGCAGAGGACCTCTTAGATGTTACAATTGCAATCAAGAAGGCCACATAGCCAACAGCTGTCCAGAAAAGGCAACAAGTCCAATGGGAGAAACGAGGACAAATCTGATCCAAGAATTTGATTGTCAAAGTGTGAATGCTCTTGACAGTTATGGATATCCTGAGAGGGGAGAAGCTTTGATGATTAGGAGAGCAATGACCACCATGAAGGTGCCTGACAAAAAACCCCCACAAAGGAAGTCTCTCTTCAAAACTACTTGCAGGGAAGGAGGAAAGGTATGTAAAGTTTTGATTGACTCCGGATCCACTAAAAATTTGGTGTCCATTGAAATAGTAGAAAAGCTTAAGCTTAGAAGACTGCCACATCCTTGCCCATACAAGGTCTCATGGCTCACCCAAGGTCAGCAAATAGTTGTGGAAGAGCACGCTTGGGTGGAGTTTCAAATTGGACCATACAATGAGAGATTATTGTTTGACATTGCCAAGATGGATGCTTGCCATCTCCTATTTGGAAGACCATGGCAATATGACTTGAAAGCACACCATGATGGAATTAGAAACACATATTCAATCACCAAGGATGGTAAGGTGATAGAGTTGCTACCATTGATGGAGAATGAGGTGGAATCAAAGGGGAAAGAAGTCAAGGTGATGATGGTAGAAGGCAAACAATTCATGAAAGAGATAGTAGAAGAGGGTGCAGTTACATATGCTCTAATTCCATGCCTAGAGGTGAACAAGGAGCAACAGCAGGAAGTCAAGGGAGAGAAGAGGCAAAGGTTCATAGATCCTGCTGTCCAAGAGCTATTGGACAAGTACAAAGGCATCATCTCTGATGGAATGCCAAGGTCCCTACCACCTATAAGGGACATCAGCCATTGCATAGATCTGATCCCAGGATTTGCACTTCTAAACAAGGCAGCATACAAGCTTACCCCAGACCAGAATGCAGAGGTAGCAAGACAGATTGAGGAGTTGTTGGAGACAAGCCTAATTGGCAAGAGTTTAAGCCCATGTGTAGTACCAGCTGTCCTAGCACCAAAGAAGGCAGGCACTTGGAGACTTTGTACTGATTCAAGGGATATCAACAAGATAACAATTAGGTATAGGTTCCCAATCCCTAAGATAGAAGATTTGCTTGATTGCTTGGGTGGTGCTAAATATTTCACAAAAATAGATCTAAAGAGTGGCTATCATTAGATTAGGATTAGGCTAGGAGATGAATGGAAGACTGCATTTAAGACCAATGAGGGGTTGTATGAGTGGAAGGTCATGCCTTTTGGTTTATCCAACGCCCCTAGTACCTTTATGAGGTTGATGAATGAGGTCTTCAGAGAATTCATAGGCAAATTTGTCATAGTATATCTAGATGACATCCTAATTTTTAGTAATACAAGGAAAGAGCACCTCAAACATATAGACTTGGTCCTAAAAAGGTTACATGAAGAGCAGCTAATGATCAACTTAGAGAAGTGTTTGTTCATGCAGGAGGAGATCATCTACTTGGGTTTTGTCATCGCACATGGCAAATTGAAAATGGATCAAGAGAAGGTAAGTGCCATATTGTCTTGGCCAACTCCTAGAACCATGAATGATGTTAGAAGTTTCCATGGGTTAGCAACCTTTTATAGGAAGTTTATAAACGGGTTTAGTCATGTTTGTGCACCCATGCTTGACACCATAAAAGGAGGACAGAAGTGCAGATTCACTTGGGCAAAGGAGGCAGATGATTCATTTGAAACATTGAAGAAGAAGGTGGCAGAGCAGCTAGTCCTTGCACTTCCTAACTTCAACAAGATTTTCCAAGTAGAATGTGATGCAAGCCACATGGAAATTGGAGTAGTACTCAGTCAAGAAGGTAGGCCTATTGCATTTTTTAGTGAGAAACTCAATGATACCAAGAAGAGATACTCATCCTATGACTTGGAGATGTATGCTCTAGTACAGTCACTCAAAAAGTGGAGACATTACTTAATGCCAAAAGAATTCATAGTGTTCATAGATAATCAGGCCCTTAGTTTCATAAACAGTCAAGAGAAGCTGAATCATAGGCACATGAAGTGGGTGGAGACCTTGCAAGCTTTCACCTTCACACTCAAGCACAAGAAAGGGGTCAAGAACAAGGTGGCAAATGCTTTGAGCAGGATGGCTCTAACCATCAATCATATCCAATTGGAGAGTGTTGGCTTGACTCCTTGAAGGCCATGTATGATGCTGATGAGGACTTTGGAGAGATCTACAAGGTATGTACTTCCTTTGGTGACAAATATCATGTTGAGTTCTCTGAATTTCTGATCCAAGATGGATTACTTTTCAAGGGTGGACAGTTGTGCATTCCACGGTGTTCTATGAGACTGAATATCATTAGGGAGAAACAATGTGGGGCTATGGCAAGACACTTTGGTCAAGATAAGACTCTTGATCTTGTGAATAGGCATTACTATCAGCCCAAGTTGCAGTCAGATGTGAGGAGATTTGTGGAGGCATGTGTGATATGTCAAAAGGCAAAAGGGAGATCCACTAATGCAGGTTTGTATCAGCCACTACCCATTCCTTCTAGGCAATGGGAGAGCATAAGCATGGACTTTGTGTTGGGTTTGCCTAGGACAAGGAAGGGATATGATAGTGTTTTTGTTGTAGTAGACAGATTTAGTAAAATGGCACACTTCTTGCCATGCAAAACCACTTGTGATGCCTCATATGTTGCAGATCTATTTTTCAAAGAGATAGTGAGGATACATGGCTTGCCATTGAGCATAGTGTCAGATAGAGATGTGAGATTTATTTGCCACTTTTGGAGGACTCTTTGGAAGAAGCTTGGCACCAACTTATCCTTCTCATCAGCCTACCATCCTCAAACAGATGGGCAGACTGAAGTGGTTAACCGTTCATTGGGAAATCTACTCAGGTGTTTGACAAGGCAGCATGGAGAAAAGTGGGATAACATCCTACCACAAATAGAATTCTCCTATATTGACACCATCAATAGGAGTACAAGGAAGTCACGTTTCCAAGTGGTATATGGCATTCATCCAAGGGGTATTTTGGAGTTGAGAGATCTGCCTATAGGAGAGTCTATTAGTGTAGATGGAGAAGCCTTTGCATCAGCCATCAAGGAGGTGCATGATCAAGTCAAGAACCAACTCCAACAAACTACATTGAAGTACAAAGCATATGCTGACCAAAAGAAGAGGGATGCACAATTTGATGTTGGAGATTTGGTGTGGGTTCATCTGAAGAAGGAGAGGCTCCCTAAAGGTAAACATACCAAGCTAATGTAGAGGAAGATTGGACCATGTCAGATTTTGAAGAAGTGTCGGCAGAATGCTTATGAGATCCAACTTCCTCCTGACCTTGGATTGTCACCCATCTTCAATGTATGTGATTTAACTCAATACAAGCATAATGCAGATGTAGGACATGAACCATTGCAGGGTACAACAGATGATGATATCCCTAAGCATGATCCACCAAAATTGAAGAAGATCTTAGACTCAAGAGTGGCAAAGAAGACAAGGAACAAAGAGTACATGGAGTACTTAGTGGCTTGGCAGGGGAAACCTGATTCAGAGGCAGTTTGGATAATTGAAGATCAGATCACAAACCATGGTGTAGACCATCAAACTCTCATCTCAAGTGGGCTTGAGATATCTTCTCCTAGGGAGTATGGTGCAGGAGCACCCCTTCAACAAGCCAACTATACATTTGAGGGAGAAGACTAAGGTCTTGATATGTTGTTATGTTTTATGCATTTCTATGTTTGTTCATGTTGTCATGCAGTCCTTATTGTTGTGATTTCATGTTTGTAATAAAGACCCCACCATGTGAACCAGTGTGACAAATTTGGCATCCTGATAAGCCAATTTGGACATCTTGGGCAATGGGGGTATGTGGATGATCAAATCAAGTGTGTTGTGTTGTTTTTAGGTGTCTTGTTGATACTCTAGGGTGTTTAAATCATGTCTTGTGCTAAACATGTGTCTTGTGATTAGTTAGTGCTTTGGCTTACACCCTTGGTTAAGCCAAAATCTGAAACATGGAAGTTATAACGACTCCAACCTCTGGTATTCCAGTTGGAATTGGATGGGAAGAGACCATAAACACCTTGAGGACTGGGATCCAAAGGGGGGTGATATCATGGATGAAGTTTGGAGAGAAGAGAAGATTGAAAAAAAACACATTTTTAGAGACATCGAAGTTTAAGTGAAGAAATATAAATTCTGTCAGTTTGCGTTTGCAAGTTTTATGTTTTGTGTATATTCACTGTATCGAACTATTCTGTACATAATTAGGTTTTCTGTTGTCAAAGATGCAAGGCTGAGACCATTCCACTAGTGGGTCTTTGAAATCAATGGAATGGACTTTGTACATAGTTTTCTATTTTGTTTTCTTCTTGTCCGTGGTCATGGCAAAATGGAACAGAGGATCTGATCTATGGAAGAGTTGTCGCAGTAGAGAGCCTAGCATCTCTATGTGCTAGGGTTTGACAGAATAGAGACTGCGAGATTTTTTGCAGAGGAGTCCATCGGTGAGACTTCTGCTATCGGAGGAGAGAACAATCAGGCTAACGAGCAACATTTGGCCGATAGAGAGAAACATTGGTCATAAGAAGGTAGTGTGGCTGTGGAGTTCTAAAAATTTGAACTAACCTCTTGGAGCTCTGCATCAGGAGCCCTTGTTTATATTTATGATATACTAAGCTACATGTTTTAGATAGTCCAAATGCTAGTGGTGTAATGGCATAGGGGTCCATGGGTGTGATTGTTCCTATATTCAAAAACCCCATAACAAATCCCATTGGTGTGGTGTGGTGTGTGGTGTTATAACCCTTTTTAGTTATTAAAGACATTAGATTTCCATAGTCCATAGTATTGTAAATAAGTGCTTTAGGATTAAACTGTGTTCAAATTTATGCTTCTCAATGTTTCGGATCATACTCCATGATCTATCATTAGGAGATTAGAGAGAAAGATAAATCTCCTAATGATGGATCATGGAGTATGATCCAAAACGTTGAGCAGCATAAACTTGAACACAATTTAATCCTGAAGCACTTATTTACAACCTTTTTAGCTTTAAACAAGATAGTCAAATTTTGGTTTGGTTCAAGCCAGCCCATACAGACTTCAAAATCAAAAAATAATTTTTTTATCAGACAGAAGATCAAACCACACTAAAAATCTAGCATACAAATAAATACAAGAGCAGAACACATGAAGATGTTATACATATAACTTAATTGTAGGCAGAAACCATTACAAAAAAAGTTAATAACAATTGAAAGCAAGTAACAGAAAGCAAATTACAGCTTACTCCATTGTAGACATGTTTACAACTTACTCCATTATTAATCACACAGTTTAAAGACATATATTAGTCTTCAACAGTTATGCATGCTGCATTCAAAACAAGCACTCCTAGCTTGACTACACCCATTGTCCGTTTCCTTCTGAGACAGCTGAAGAAGAAGAAACTGGAAGGCCAAAGAAAGCAGAGTGTTTAAGACAAGAACAGATGATATGAAGTTGAATGAGTTCAGCCCACCAAGAGTATATGCTGGATTGCTGCAATGGCACTCCTCCCCACAGGTCATAAGAACAAAATCACAGTCCAAATCGGAGTTTACAGACTTTACAGATGGTAATTCAAATAAATATGATTCATTGAGAGGAGAAAACACCAGACAACGCCTGCTGCACTAAAACAAAGGAAGGACGTTGCGCGACAAACTGCAAAGTGTTGCTAATGAATTTTCAGATAGAAACAATGCACAAGAGGGAAGTATGCAAAACAGTTCTATATGGTTAGAAAGTGGGCAAATATCTGATTCTTTATCGCCCACCTCTTCAGGCAATCTTTTCCAAGATGTATATGACGATGAGGAAGACTACCTGACCACTATCCCAACTGAGCCAGATAAACTATCTCCTAGAGTGGATGACACGAAGGAAAATTATGGGTCAGCAAAAGTTGATTCAAGTGAAGGTTTAGTGGATTTTCCTCAGTTGAAGAGATGAGTGAGTTTCCTCAGTTAAAGAAATATGACAAGATTGTTAGGAACGGAAAGATTTGTTTTGTCACCATGACAAAAGAATATACTCATGCAATTTCAATTATGATATTATCGGATCATAAGTTCCCCTGATTTCCATAAACTACATCTTTATTTTGTAATTCCAAAAAAATAACTTTGATGTCTCAAACAACATTACCTCTGATCCAGCCAAAGGTTTTGTCAGTCCTCCATCCATTTCTCTCGCACTGGCTCCTCTTCTCACTCCCTTCCTCATGTTGTTGGTCTCCATTTTAGTGCCACTACTAACCCACTTCCTCCTGGCACGGCTTCACCCACCACCACTCATCCCTCGAGACATGCACTCTTATTCATTTTCTGACGTGTCTCTGGCTCTCCAGCCGCTTGCTGTTAAAATATGTTTGTCTCTGTTAGCAAACTAGGCCCGCCATAGGCTCTCTCTACTTGCAAGCGATGCAGAACATCACTAAGGCTTTGCCATGTGTGGCGAAGTCCGTCTCTCTTGCTTGCCTAGAAGACGCACTTAGTCGCATTGCTTGCAAGTTTTAGCAGAGATTGTTTCCTATTGTTGTGCTTATTGCAGACGGTACTTTGAGACAGGGAGAAGTGCCGAATGGCGCCACCGGCAGATTCTCAGTGTGGCATATCTCGATCATAAAGCCATCTAGATCGTGCATAAATATTAGGTCAATGTATAATCCCCCTTCCTCCACTCTTCTCTTCACGTACTTGATCTGCATATCCTCTCCACGGCTTGCATACTTTCCCACTGTATATTCACACACAAAAATCATCAAAATAGATTTCCCAGAAACAAAAATAGAGAACTCAAATTAGGTAAGGCAGTAATCCCACCAGAAATGATATGTGATTATCACCCATTGGATCAATTTCGGATTTCTTGGGCAAACTGTCTCTGTTGTCACATTGCACTAGATATATGCCCACTCCATAATTAAACAGCCTGCAAAGGCAAACACAGATTAATTATCCCATCGTTATTGTTGGTAATCAAACAAAAAAAATTTAATAATAAGAATGGTGACAAAATTTCAATAACTTACTGTTAGAAAAGATTAAACTAAAAAACAAATGCAGTACACAGAAAATAAACCAGAAGAAAAAATATATAACTTAAAACAAGAGAGAAAGAGAAGCAATTTGATATGCTTGCTGCAAAATGTCTTCAACATTCTTTATTGAAAGGGAATTGAAATATATACATAAAACATACTAAAATGTAAATTAAAAGCAAAGATGGGAAACTTTCCCAAACAGAAAAAGAAATGTAGAAAAGTGTTTGGGAAACATTCCCAACAAACAAAAACAAATCTGATTTTTTTTTAATTTTAACACCCTCCTTAAAATCTGGTTTGTGAGATAGCTTCTCATCCCTAAAAGATTTTTCAGTCTATTGAAATCTTCTTCTTTTAAAGGTTTTGTCAAAATGTCAGCAACCTGATCTTTGGACCTGCAATAATAAAGTTTGATTTCATTATTTTAACCAGCTCTCTGATGAAATGAAATTTGATGTCTATGTGCTTGCTTCTTCCATGAAAGACTGGATTTTTAGAAAGTGCAATAGCTGATTGATTATCACAAAATATAATTATTTCTTCCATTTGGGGTTGCATCAATGCTTCAAGCATCCTTCGTAACCAAACTGTTTGACAACCTGTTGAAGTGGCTGCCACATATTCTGCTTCTGCTAAGGACAATGCAACAATGGGTTGCTTCTTTGAAAACCATGAAATTACACCTGACCCAAGATTAAAAGCATACCCAGAAGTACTTTTCCTATCATCTTGATTTCCAGCCCAATCACTATCTGTATAACTAGTTAACCTCAAAACACCCTTCTTTTCATAAAATATTCCATGATTTGTAGTCCCTTTCACATACCTTAGTATTCTTTTACCTGTTTGTAGATGAGTATCATGTGGATCCTCCATGAACTTGCTTATCAAGCTTACTGCATACATGATATCTGGTCTTGTTGCAGTTAAGTACATTAAACTTCTAACCAAACTTTTATACAAAGTAGAATCTACCTTTTTGCTTTCATCATTTTTGCTCAATTTCACACCCATGGCAATAGGCATAATTGTTGGTTTGCTATTTTCCATCTTGAACCTTTTCAAAATATCATTTGCATATTTTTCTTGTGAAATAAAAATCCCATCACTATTTTGTGTTACTTCAAGACCAAGATAATAGTGCAACAAACCAAGATCAGTCATCTCAAATTCACTCTTCATTGCCACTGAAAATTCTCTAAGCATGTTTTCATTATTTCCAGTATAAAGCAAATCATCAACATAAATACAAACTATCATAACATCTCCTTGCTAATTTTATTTTATGAATAAGGTGGGCTCATAAGGGCATTTTTTAAAACTATTTAAAAAAAAATATGATTCAATCCTTTCATACCAAACTCTAGGTGCTTGCTTTAAACCATACAAAGCTTTCTTTAGTTTGAGTACCTTACCTCTTTGACCTTTAATCTCAAAACCAGGTGGTTGCTCAATGTAAATTTCTTCCTCCAATACACCATTTAAGAATGCTGATTTTACATCCATATGAAAGACTTTCCAACCCTTTTGTGCTGAAAGAGCTAAAATCATGCGAATAGTATCCATTCTAGCAATAGGTGCAAAAACTTCATTATAATCAATACCTAATTTTTATTTGTAGCCCTTCACTACCAACCTGGCCTTATATTTATTCACTTTACCTTGCTCATTGTACTTTGTTTTATACACCCACTTTACTCCAATTGGCTTCTTATGCTCAGGGAGATCTGCAATTTCCCAAGTTTGATTCTTTTCTATCACTGCAATTTCTTCATTCATAGCTTTAATCCATTTATCATCATTTATAGCTTCTTCAAATGTAACAGGATCACTATCAACAAAAAATACAAAATGACAAATATCTTCATTTACCTTTGTTGTGTCTTGATATATGTCAGACAAACGCCTTGATTTCTGCCACCTTTTTGGAGATTCTGAGGTGGATGATGAAGAACTACTTGATAAAACATGTCTATGACTTGGTGGAGAAAGACTGCCTTCTGATGAAGAAGAGCTTCTTCTTAATGCAGATTGTTGAATGATACAACTACTGGCTCTGGCTCCTGTGTTAACAACTAAATTTTGTTTTTGATTTGCAGCTTCATCTTCAATGTTAACTTGTTGATATTTCTCTTCCAATTTCTAACACCACTCCTGATCTTCAAGAAACTTTGCATCTCTACTTATCACCAATTTTTTTGTCTCTAGATTGTACAACCTGTATGCCTTGGATTCTTTACTGTATCCAACAAAGATACATTTTTCTGCCTTATCATTCAATTTCTTTCTAAGTGCATCTGGAACATAAGAATAAGAAATACAACCAAAAATTCTTAAATGATCTACCCGGGGTTTGTATCCTCCCCATGCTTCTTCTGGTGTCATGCCCCAAACTGAGTTCGTAGGACATCTATCCAAAATATAACCTGCACAACAAACTGCTTCTACCCAAAAAAATTTAGGTAAATTCTTAGCATTAAGCATACTTCTTACCATATTTAAAATTGTTCTATTTTTTATCTCAGCTACACCATTTTGCTGAGGTGTATACCTTGTTGTTAGCTACCTTTTTATGCCCTTTTCAATACAATAATTATGAAAATCATGTGAAATATACTCTCCACCCCTATCAGTCCTTAAAATTTTGAGAAAATAACCACTTTGCTTCTCAACTAATTCTTTAAATTCTCTGAATTTCTTGAAAGTATCATATTTATTTTTCAAAGGGTACACCCAGAGTTTCCTACTATAGTCATCAATAAATGTCAAAAAATATCTCATACTAGATAATGAAGCAACCTCAATTGGTCCACATAGATCTGAGTGAACTAGCTCTAATGGCTCTGAAGCTCTCCAAGAATCCCTTACTGGAAAGGGTTCTCTATGGTGCTTTCCAACAATACAACCTTCACATTCTTCATCTGGTCTTTGGATAAATGGTAAACCTGTTACCATGTTCTTTTTATTCAAAAGATTTAGTCCACCAAAATTCAAATGACCAAACCTAAGATGCCATAACCACTGTGTGTCTTTTACAAGAGCACTGAAACTTAAATGCATATTGTTTCTGATACTAAGGGAAAACATCTTATTAGCAGTCATGGGTATTTTGGTTATCAGCTTGTTTCTACCATCAACAATAATGCATGAACCATTTTCAAATTTGACAGTGTGGCCTTTTTGCACAAGTTGACCTACACTTAACAAGTTATGCTTTAAGCCTGGTACATAAAACACATCACCAATATATTTTTTCTCACCTTGTCTTGTTGTAATTAATATCCTCCCTTTCCCCATGACTGGTGCAATTGTATTATTTCCCATCTTGACTTCAGATTTGATGGACTCATCCAAATTCTAAAATATCTCTTTGTGTCATGTCATATGATTACTGCAACCACTGTCAACATACCATTTGTTATCATTTACTTCCTCCTTTGTGCTACATGTTAGCAAGACATATCCTTCCTACCCTTCACCTTCATTTGCATATTGGGCTTCTTGTTTACTTTCATCTACAATCTTTTTCCTACATTCAGTTGCAAAATGTCCATACTTTTGACAGTAATAACATTGAATAGATGATTTATCATACCTCTGAAAACCTCTACCTCTTTGCTGAAAATTTGCTCTGCCTCTACCTCTTGCTTAAGTGTAACCACAATTTTCTTCATCACTTCTATTGCCTCTTTGACCTCTGCCTCTTTGTTGAAAACGTCCTCCTCTTCCTCTTTGTGCTGAAGATGATTCTGGTGTTGTTTCTTTTTCTTTCAAGGATACCTTGCTCTTTAAAGCTTTCTCAAGTGGCTCCTTTGTTGATTTATTTATTCTATGCTCATGTGTGTACAATGAACCCATAACCTCATTTACAGATAAAGATGTTAGATCTTTTGATTCTTCAATAGCTATAACTGCAGGATCATATTTTTCAGGCAAACTTCTTAGAATTTTTTCAACAATTTTCTGATTAGTCACAACCTCACCATTTGATTTCATCTAATTATCTATACCCATTGTATGAGTAAAGAAATCTCCTAAACTTTCTGAATATGACATTTGTAAAATTTCAAAATCTCTTCTAAGCATTTGAAGGCGAACTATTCTTACTTTTTATGTACCTTGAAATGATTGTGCAAGGAGATCCCATGCTTCTTTGGCCTTTGAAGTGGTTGTAACTCTTGGAAGGAGAGTTTCATCAAGACCTTGCACTATGAACAATAATGCTTTCTGATATTTTTTCCTATTATCCCGTAGTAAATCCCTTTCATTTTGTGTGAGGGCTGCTAATGTTGCTGCATCTACTAGTTCTAAATACCCATTCTGCACAAGATCCCATAGCTCCTGTGACCTGAACAAAATCTTCATCTGAAAACTCCAAAAATCATAATTGTTCCCATTAAATTTAGGAATTTGCAGCTATGTACTGTTAGCATTCATTGTGATTTTGAACCTGGCTCTGATACCATATGTTAGAAAAAATTAAACTAAAAAACAAATGCAGTACACAGAAAATAAACTAGAAGAAAAAATATATAACTTAAAACAAGAGAGACAGAGAAGCAATTTGATATGCTTGCTGCAAAATGTCTTCAACATTCTTTATTGAAAGGGAATTGAAATATATACATAAAACATACTAAAATGTAAACTAAAAGCAAAGATGGGAAACTTTCCCAAACAGAAAAAGAAATGTAGAAAAGTGTTTGGGAAACATTCCCAACAAACAAAAACAAATCTAATTTTTTTCTTATTTTAACACTTACTAGGCTCCATCAAAGTCGAAGGACCCAGGTCTCTTAATTGGAACAAAACCCAGTACATTTTCATATAAGTTAATTGAATCCTCTACAGATTTGCATACAAGAGATTTGAAACCTCATTTGATTCGTTCTCCCTTCCCCTCTCCAATTCGTCTATCGCACCATAGAAGATTCAGACAATCTCCCTCGACGTTGCTTCGCTTGAGACAGGTCACCGATCACCCCTCAATGGGGAGACTCTTCCCCTCTATCTCGGCCTCCACCTCTCTTATTTGCATCCACATTAATTTGCATACTCCTCCATATTTTAAATAAAAAAATACATCAATCCTTGTTTACATAAAATATAGACTAAAGTTTTACTTAGATTTGTACTAACACTAGTGTGATATAATAAGAAGGAATCAACATGAGTGTGGTACAATACATATACAAACAAAAGAAAATATTGACCTATCATGTGAGATATATACATCTTCTATTTATACTACAAATAAAAGAAAATATTGAGTAACATCATGTGAGATAACACAATTCACATATTATTCATGTCATATACATCTTATATTCATACTACATGCATTGCTATACACATCAAATATGTCTGAGTGATTCACTCTTACATAATTTTGTTCAATCCTTTATTATATACATGTGTTTGGCAATATATATCTCTTTGCCTATCTTCTAGAGTAGTGATCAAATATCTCTTACATATTTGTCACACTCTAATCCATCTCTTTCTTTCTCATTTATTGTGTGCACACATGCTCTCTTTATGCATTATATGTTATCTAAAAGAATCCAAGCAATGTTATGACTTAAAGCATTGATGTAAAACACAAAATCATAATCACATATATGATTATGATTGGTTCCAACACATGTAGTTCCAAGATCTTCCATAGCATGTGAGATCATTGCTCCTAATCAAGTTTCCAATCCCAAAGCTAACTATTCCCACTCTCAATCCAACAATCTAAAACCTTGAAATCCTAAAAATCCCAAATCCCAATCCAAAGATCTCAAGTCAAGCATTCCAACTGCTACACCCATGATAAAATCCCAAAGCCCATAAACCAAATCAAACAATTCAAAATCCTAAATCATTCTATCTTTGCCATAACTCTCAACCATAGATGTTATGATGATACATTGTAGAGATGTTTGCACTTAGATAAAGCCAACTTAGTTCTCCATGAGGATCACAACAACATTTATGAGTTCTGCATTAGTGGCAGGATAGGATACTCTTGTCATATCATGGAAGGGGCATACTAGTTAGCTACATCAAATGATGATGCATGTTGTCATACTTGAAGCATTAAAATTACCAAAAAAATTAGCAAAATCCAAAAAAAAATAAAAAAGCAAAAAACAAAAACAAAAACGATATGGTAATAACAATTGTTAAAATAAAGCTTACCATACATATGATGTTGTAGTAGGTCATATTCATCATTCTAAAATCTAAATAGCTATAACCAAAATTAAACCTCCTACTTGTCCAGTCACCACAAGACGTCCCTACCTCCTCCCAAGGGTCAATACAACATCCTCGAGCAATTAGAGAAGACTCCAACATAAACATCAATCATGGAGCTTTTGAAAGCATATAATGTCCATAAGGGATGTGTTGTATAAAATCCCCCAATAGTCAAAAGTCCCAAATGAGTGGGAAATCTGTCATCAAATCACCATCTTACATTTAGCTAAAGTGATATGCCTCCCTTAGGTCCAGATTATAATCTTCCTCTATACATTAAAGTTACACAAACATACATTCAAAAGGGTCCTTATGGATAATGGGGCCAGTTTTAATATTAGCACTTTAAAGTTGATTCAATAGCGTGGGAATTCATAAAAATAATTAAATCTTGAAATGATCAACACCAAAGCTTATGACAATATTATCTTGATCTTCGTTACAATATTATCTTGGATTTTCAATGGATCCGTGCAATACAAGCCATACCCTCCACCATCCATCAATGCATTAAGCTCCCAACCTAAGAACAAAGAAAATAATTTTGGCCAATCCCTAGCTATTTCAATATTGTAAAAGGTTGGAAGGTCTCTATCAACAAATCAATCATCACCTCATTATTAATCTTACCTTGAAACAAACAATCCTCTTCGTACATAGATCCAGACAACTTGACATCCACATCTACAACCTCACATCCTAAATACCACATCAAGATTGTTGACAAAGGTCGTGGAGAATATTAGATCCATGCTGCCTTTCATGTAGGCAAACTTCTTCCCTTTCCCTAATCTTTTTGGTAATCCCAGTAAAAATTTGAAGAAAGAAAAGATCTCAATTCACTATGGCTCAACGAGTTTCATAAAATATGGGCTTCTAATGAAAACATAGAATGAATATCTTGTATTGATGGTTTCATTTTCTAAATCTATTATCTTACTTATTTTTCTAACTTTAAAAGTGTTTAATATAGCCTTATCTTTTAGCTACCCAATTAAACGAAAATGAAATTTTTTCTAATGATCACGTTCAAAACACTTTCAATGATCATGCTAATCAAGAGGATTATTGCCATTATGCTTATGTAGCTAAACAAGACCTTGCACTTGTGGATGCCCTCATGAGTACACCTTCACCTAAATTATTTCCTACACATTTATACCAAACATTATTGAATGCACTATTTGGCATGAATATTTTATATGGCATTAGATCCATAATGGACTCTTAATGATGTATCCTCCAATCCTTACTCTTCTTTGGAGCTTCCTCATACCACCATTACCACTTCTTGAGCCACCTCCACCATTCTCACTCCATCCACAACATACCTTCCTCCACTTTTTCTATCAGTTTCATTCTAAGCCATGGCATACCTCTCGGCTACACTCACCTTGTTATACCTATATCTCATACTTCTATCCACATACCTACTACTACCATACTCATGTGTCTCAAACCATCCCTCCTTCCAACTCCCTCTCCTAATATTTCTATCACTAATCTCAAACATAACCCCTCCTATATTGTGGTTCCTCCCTCCATGGCTATAGCGTTACTTGTTTCTACACACCCTAATTTAAAGCTCTCTATTATCTCTCACGTGGGCCTCACACCATGCTTGTCTCCACCTCCATCTTGGATACACTATTACAAGATGTTACCCATCTTCAGAAACAAGCAAAATGATCATAATAAGAATGCCATCACATAAAATCGTCCATGTATATAGCACCACTTATTTTTCTCATTATTATACATCCATTGCCTCCCTGGTTTTTACCACCTAAATTTGAGTTCTGCAATGGAAAGAGTGGCCCAAATGTTCATCTACAACTTTCTACTATCCCATATCCAATTTTTTTCTTATGAAGATAAGATCTCAAGGCTATGTTGTCTCCATGGACCCTAGGGGATTGTGCTATATAACAGTTTTATTTTTTACCTATAGATTATATTCATTGTTATGATGAGTTGGTATTGCCTTCCTCCAACATTTTTAGTAGAATGGATAGATATGAAACCAAATGAAACAATTAAATGCTCGCTATGATGAGGAATGCCCAAAGGTAGGAAGGTCATTCAAATAAATCATTTGTTTGAGTGGATCTAAAGCTCATAGAGCATTTGAAAGTAATTCATCAAAAGTAGAATATGATTGTAGATCTAAAACAACGACAAGGCAACTTGTTCAACTTTGATGAAGGAGTTTATTCTAATAATAAACAATTGTACCTAAAAAATGTGTAAATGTAATTGAAAAGAAGTTTGCAAAGTCCTTCAAAGGTTTAGTAGAACTAATACAATGCAAGAGTTAGTTTAGAATTATATGCAAATCTGGAGTATAATGTTGCAAAATGATCATTGATAATTGTTGGAGGAATCTAGTAATTTATCCACTATTTTGGTTGTCTATTACATAGGCTAAATATATAGTATATATTAATTTTTGCCTATTCTTTTCTGCAAGAATTTTGTAAAAGCTATGTATGATTAAATGCATTCCATATGCAGGCTCTTTCTAGAAGATTCTTGTAACTGAAAAAACCTCTATATATTGAGGCATCTTGTAAGAGTTTGTAGGATTCTCAATCAATTGATTTATGAATGTTATAGCATTCCAGGTTTGGTTATTCTGTGTTTGTATATTTTATATTTCTGAATATATTTTGTGTGACTGTATTTTTTTGCACCTCTTTCAAATTGGTATTAGAGCCTAATGGGAATGAAGCCACTGGCCAAACAAAGAGAAGAGAGATAAATGGTTGCATAAGAAGTTTTTTCTTATTTTCCAAAAGGAATCAATTTGCTTCAGCAAATCGAATCAAATCATGGCATCAAGTAGCAACTTTTTCCAACCTACGGTTTTTAGTGGTAAGAATTATGAATATTGGGCTATTAAGATGAAAACATTGTTTTGTCCACAAGGTGTTTAGAATTTGGTAGAAAATGGTTTCGTAGAAATGCAGGATCAAGCAACATATCAGGCATTAACCAGAAATCAAAGAGATGAACTTAAAGCTAAAAAAGAGAAGGATACAAAAGCTCTACTCTTAATCCAACAATCAGTTGATGAGTCTATCTTTCCAAGGGTTGCAGAGGCAAGTAGGTCTAAGAAAGCTTGGGAGATCTTGCAGACAGCCTATCAAGGTACCAATACGGTAAAAGTAGCTAAACTACAATCTCTTAGGAGAAATTTTGAGACCTTACAAATGAATGATTCATAGTCTATAGATCATCTTATGAATCAAGTTATTTAAATGTTGCAAATCAAATTAGATCTAATGGAGTAGCTATGTCAGATCAAAAGATTGTAGAAAAAATTCTCAAGAGTTTGCCTAGTAAATTTGATGCAGTAGTTGTAGCAATTGAAGAACCTAAAGATTTGGCATAATTATCAGTAGATGAATTAATGGGCTCTTTGTTAACAAACGAGTCTAGAATGAATAGAAACAATAATACTTCTTTTGAGAATGCTTTCAAGTCTTAGGAATCATCTGGTAGAGGAAGAGGAAGGTCAAGTTTCAGAGGAAGAGGCAAAGGTGGAAGGAGTAATTCAAACTAAGGTGACAAAAATAATCAAGGAGAAAGAAACAAACAAGCAAATTAGTACTAAAACAATAGTGGACGTGTTAACAATTGTTTTTAGTAGCATTCGTACAGGTTTGATAAATCTAATATTCAGTATTTTTATTGTAAAAAATATGGGCATTATGCACATGACTGTAGAAAGAAAGAATAGGATGTGAGTAAAGATAATGCTAATTACACTGATGAATCTAATTCTAGAAGCTTATTTATCACTTGCCATGTTGCTCAAGAAAGTACTAAGGATATTTGGTTTTTAGATAGTGGGCGCAGCAATCATATGACAGGGAATAATGAATTGTTTGTTAGTTTGGATGAGTCTATTAAATCTAAAGTGAAATTGGGGAATGATACTAAAGTACCTGTAAAGGGAAAAGGAGTAATAAATGTTTGGCAAAGAATGGTGAAAGAAGATTTATTTCTGATGTTTATTTTGTGCCTGGCTTAAAACATAATCTGATGAGTGTTGGACAATTAATACAAAAAGGTCATAGGGTATCTTTTAAGGACAATGTTTGCATTATATTGGATAGATTTCCAAGTGATAGGTTGATAACAAAAGTGGAGATAACAAGGAATCAAATGTTCCCCGTCCGTATTCAATGCATCCAAGGAGATGAGGAAGCAAATTTCAAGACTATGCATCTAGACCAATCATGGTTATGGCATTTGAGGTATGGACATTTATATTTTGGAGGTTTGAGTTTGTTACAAAAGAAGAATGTGGAGAAAGGTACCTAAAAAATGTGTAAATGTTATTGAAAAGAAGTTTGTAGAGTCCTTCAAAGATTTAGTAGAACTAATACAATATAAAAGTTAGTTTAGAATTATATGCAAATCTGGAGTATAAAGTTGCAAAATGATCATTGATAATTGTTGGAGGAATGTAGTAATTTTTCCACTATTTTGGTTGTCTATTACATAGGCTAAATATAGTATATATTTATTTTTCCGTGTTCTTTTCTGCAACAGTTTTGTAACAGCTCTGAAGGATTAAATGCATTCCATATGCAGGCTCTTTCTAGAAGCTTCTTGTAACTGAAAAGACCTCTATATATTGAGGCATCGTGTAAGAGTTTGTAGGATTCTCAATAAATTCATTTATGAATGTTGTAGCATTCCATGTTTGGGTATTTTGTGTTTGTATATTTTATATTTTTGAATATATTTTGTGTGTCTGTATTTTCTGCACCTCTTTCAAATTGGTATTAGAGCCTTATGAGAATGAAACCACCAGCCAAACAAATAGAAGAAAGATAAATGGTTGCATAAGAAGTTTTCTTTGTATTTTCCAAAAGGAATCAATTTGCTTCGGCAAATCGAATCGAATCACGGCATCAAGTAGCAACTTTTTGCAACCTACGGTTTTTATTGGTAAGAATTATGAATATTGGGCTATTAAGATGAAAACATTATTTTTCTCACAAGGTGTTTGGAATTTGGTAGAAAATGGTTTTGTAGAACTGCAAGATCAAGCAGCATATCAGGAATTAGCCAGAAATCAAAGAGATGAACTTGAAGCTAAAAAAGAGAAGGATGTAAAAGCTCTATTCTTAATCCAACAATCAGTTGATGAGTCTATGTTTCCAAGGGTTACAGAAGCAAGTAGGTCTAAGAAAGCTTGGGAGATCTTGCAGATAGCCTATCAAGGTACTAATACGGTAAAAGTAGCTAAACTACAATCTCTTAGGAGAAATTTTGAGACCTTACAAATGAATGATTCATAGTCTGTAGATCATTTTATGAATCAAGTTATTTAAATGTTGCAAATCAAATTAGATCTAATGGAGTAGCTATGTCAGATCAAAAGATTGTAGAAAAAATTCTCAAGAGTTTGCCTAGCAAATTTAATGCAGTAGTTGTAGCAATTGAAGAATCGAAAGATTTGGCACAGTTATCAGTAGATGAATTAATGGGCTCTTTGTTAACAAACGAGTCTACAATGAATAGAAATAATAATACTTCTTTTGAGAATGCTTTCAAGTCTCAGTAATCATCTGGCAGAGGAAGAGGAAGGTCAAGTTTCAGAGGAAGAGGCAGAGGTGGAAGGAGTAATTCAGACTGAGGTGACAAAAATAATCAAGGAGAAAGAAACAAACAAGCAAATTAGTACTACAAAAATAGTGGATGTGTTAACAATCATTTTCAGTACCATTCGCAGAGGTTTGATAAATCTAATATTCAATATTTTTAGTGTAAAAAATATGGGCATTATGCACATGAGTGTAGAAAGAAACAAGGGGATGTGAGTAAACATAATGCTAATTACACAGATGAATCTAATTCTGGAAGCTTATTTATCACTTGCCATGTTGCTCGAGAAAGTACTAAGGATATTTAGTTTTTAGATAGTGGGTGCAGCAATTATATGACAGGGAATAAGGAATTTTTTGTTAGTTTGGATGAGTCTATTAGATCTGAAGTGAAATTGGGGAATGATTCTAAAGTACCTGTAAAGGGAAAAGGAGTAATAAATGTTTTGGCAAATAATGGTGAAAGAAGATTTATTTTTAATGTTTATTTTGTGCCTGGTTTAAAACATAATCTGATGAGTGTTGGAAAATTAATACAAAAAGGTCATAGGGTATCTTTTAAGGACAATGTTTGCATTATATTGGATAGATTTCCAAGTGATAAGTTGATAGCAAAAGTGGAGATAACAAGGAATCGGATGTTCCCCGTCCGTATTCAGTGCATCCAAGGAGATGTGGAAGTAAATTTAAAGACTATGCATCTAGACCAATCATGGTTATAGCATTTGAGGTATAGACATTTATATCTTGGAGGTTTGAATTTGTTACAAAAGAAAAATATGGGGAAAGGTAGCTGAAAAATGTGTAAATGTAATTGAAAATAAGTTTGGAGAGGCCTTCAAAGATTTAGTAGAACTAATACAATGCAAAAGTTAGTTTAGAATTGTATGCAAATCTGGAGTATAAAGTTGCAAAATGATCATTGATAATTGTTGGAGGAATCTAGTAATTTCTCCACTATTTTGGTTGTCTGTTACATAGGCTAAATATAGTATATATTTATTTTTGCATGTTCTTTTCTGCAACAGTTTTCTAACAGCTCTGTAGGATTAAATGCATTCCATATGTAGGTTCTTTCTAGAATATTCTTGTAACTGAAAAGACCTCTATATATTGAGGCATCGTGTAAGAGTTTGTAGGATTCTCAATCAATTGATTTATGAATGTTGTAGCATTCCAGGTTTGGATATTCTGATTTTGCATATTTTATATTTCTGAATATATTTTGTGTCTGTATTTTTCTGTACCTCTTTCAAATCGGTATTAGAGCCTTATGGGAATGAATCCGCCAGCCAAATAAAGAGAAGAGAGATAAATGGTTGCATAAGAATTTTTCTTTGTATTTTCCAAAAGGAATCAATTTGCTTCAGCAAATCGAATCGAATCATGGCATCAAGTAGCAACTTTTTACAACCTACGGTTTTTATTAGTAAGAATTATGAATATTGGGCTATTAAGATGAAAACATTGTTTTGCTCACAAGGTGTTTGGAATTTGGTAGAAAATGGTTTTGTAGAACCGCAGGATCAAGCAGCATATCAGGAATTAACCAGAAATTAAAGAGATGAACTTGAAGCTAAATTATAGAAGGATGCAAAAGCTCTATTCTTAATCCAACAATTAGTCAATGAGTCTATCTTTCCAAGGGTTGCAGAAGCAAGTTGTTCTAAGAAAGCTTGGGAGATCTTGTAGACAGCCTATCAAGGTACCAATACGGTAAAAGTAGCTAAACTACAATCTCTTAGGAGAAATTTTGAGACCTTACAAATGAATGATTCAGAGTCTGTAGATCATTTTATGAATCAAGTTATTTAAATATTGTGAATCAAATTAGATATAACAGAGAAGTTATGTCAGATCAAAAGATTGTAGAAAAAAATCTCAAGAGTTTGCCTAGCAAATTTGATGCAGTAGTTGTAGCAATTGAAGAATCTAGAGATTTGGCACAGTTATCAGTAGATGAAGTAATGAGCTCTTTGTTAACAAACGAGTCTAGAATGAATTGAAATAATAATACTTTTTTTGAGAATGCTTTCAAGCCTCAAGAATCATCTGATAGAGGAAGAGGAAGGTAAAGTTTCAGAGGAAGAGGCAGAGGTGGAAGGAGTAATTCAGACTCAAGTGATAAAAATAATCAAGGAGAAAGAAACAAACAAGCAAATCAGTACTACAACAATAGTGGACGTATTAACAATCATTTTTAGTAGCATTCACAGAGGTTTGATAAATCTAATATTTAGTGTTTTTATTGTAAAAAACATTAGCATTATGCACATGAGTGTAGAAAGAAACAAGGAGATGTGAATAAACATAATGCTAATTACACAGATGAATCTAATTCTAGAAGCTTATTTATCACTTGCCATGTTGCGCAAGAAAGTACTAAGGATATTTGGTTTTTAGATAGTGGGTGCAGCAATCATATGACAGGGAATGAGGAATTGTTTGTTAGTTTGAATGAGTCTGTTAGATCTGAAGTGAAATTGGCAAATGATACTAAAGTACTTGTAAAGGGAAAAATAGTAATAAATGTTTTGGCAAAGAATGGTGAAAGAAGATTTATTTCTGATGTTTATTTTATGCCTGGTTTAAAACATAATCTGATGAGTGTTGGAAAATTAATACAAAAAGCTCATAGGGTATCTTTTAAGGACAATGTTTGCATTATATTGGATAGATTTCCAAGTGATAGGTTGATAGCAAAAGTGGAGATAACAAGGAATTGGATGTTCCCCGTCCATATTCAGTGCATCCAAGGAGATGAGGAAGCAAATTTAAAGACTATGCATCTAGACCAATCATGGTTATGGCATTTGAGGTATGGACATTTATATTTTGGAGGTTTGAGTTTGTTACAAAAGAAGAATATGGGGAAATCTTTGCCACCCATAGAGCAGCCAACTAGTTCATGTGAGAGTTGCATTTTAGCAAAACAACATAGAGATTGTTTTCCAAGTGGATTCTCGTATAGAGCAAGAACATTATTGGAGCTAGTTCATAGTGATTTGTGTGGACCAGTGCATACTCCATCACTTGGAAGTAGTATATATTTTCTAACCTTCATTGATGATTTCAGTACGAGGACTTGGATATTTTCTCAAGCAGAAGGCTGAAGCCTTTGGAAACTTCAAAGAATTTAAAGCTATGGTGGAAAAGAAAAGTGGCCATTATATAAAGGTATTGAGATCAGATAGAGGAGGTGAATATGTTTCTAATGAATTTTTAGATTTTTGCAAACATTATGGAATCAAAGGGTAGCTTCCTGCAAGGTAAACACCACAACAAAATGGTGTAGTAGAAAGAAAGAATAGAACAATCATGGAGATGGCTAGAAGCATGTTGAAAGCCAAACATTTGCCAAATGAATATTGGGCTGAAGCAGTAGCATGTGCAGTGTATATTTTAAACAGAAGCCCAACAAAAAGTGTCAAGGATCAAATTCCACAAGAAGCTTGGAGAGGTAAGAAACATAATGTACATCATTTTAGGATTTTTGGTTGTATTGCATATTCTCTTGTGCCATCAAAAATAAGAAGGAAACTTGATGATAGAGGTGAGAAATGCATTTTTATTGGATATAGTGAGGAATCAAAAGCTTATAAGTTGTTTAACCCCATTACAAAGAAAGTGATTGCTAGCAGAGATGTAGAATTTAAAGAAGAAGAAGCATGTGATGGAAGCATTGATAAAACAACCACAATTGGAGCATCAATACCTCTGATTGATGAAGAATCTGAAGATCAAGGAAATCAGCCAAATACACAAGCATTAGCACCACATACTCCTACAAGAACTCCAAGGAATGTTGAACAAGGTGAAAACTCTTCTCCCAATATACAAATTGATCCTACTTTGGCCCAACTAAGAGATCAATATAAAAGAACAAAAACAAAAAACTTGAAGGAGATTTATGAGCAAGGTCAAGAAAGATAAGGTAACTTAGATTTACATTCAAATTTTTCTTTACTCACTTATGATCCTGTATGTTTTGAAGAAGCAATTAAGGAGGACAATTGGATCAAAGGTATGAATGATGAAATGGAGTCTATTGAGAGAAATCAAACATGGGAGCTAGTTGATTTACATGCAGGTAAGGATTGCATAGGAGTTAAATGGGTTTATAAAATGAAATTTAATGCAGAAGGTAAAATTCAAAAGCATAAGGCAAGGTTGGTAGCAAAAGGTTATGCACAACAACAAGGAATTGATTATAATGAAAGATCTGCTCCAGTTGCGAGACTTGATACTATTAGAATGATTTTAGCATTAGATGCACAAAATAAATGGAATGTTTATCAAATGGATGTTAAATCAGCTTTCTTGAATGGTTTTCTAGAAGAAGTATATGTGAAACAACCATCGGGTTATGAAGTGCATGGACATGAAGACAAGGTCTATAAATTGAAGAAGACTCTTTATGGTCTCAAGAAAGCACAAGGAGCATGGTATAAAAGGATTGATTCATATATGATGAACAATGGTTTCAGTAGAAGCAGTAATGAGCCCACATTGTACACAAAGATCAACAAAGAAGGTCAGGTTATGATTTTGTGTTTATATGTAGATGATTTGATTTTCATTGAAAATTTATCTGTAGACATTTAACCAACAATGAAGAAAGAATTTGAGATGACAGATTTAGGATTGATGAAATATTTTTTGGGCATTGAAGTAATTCAATCAAATAAGGGAATTTTTATTTGTCAGTCTAAATATGCAAAGGATATGTTAAGGATGTTTAAAATGATGAAATGTAATTGAAAACCAACACCAGTTGCAACAGGTACTAAAATCAGCAAGGAAAACAAAGGCTCTAATGTTGATGCTACAATATTTAAAAGATTAGTTGGAAGTTTGATGTATCTTATAGCTACAAGACCAGATTTATTGTATGGAGTTTCTCTAATCTCAAGATTCATGGAGTCACCAAAACAATCACATTGGCAAGTTGGAAAGTGGATATTGAAATATGTTGTTGGGACAATTGGATATGGAATTTTGTATTACACAACTAATGATTTTGTTTTGATTGGCTTTACTGACAGTGATTTTGCAGGTAGTATTGATGCTATGAAGAGTACTTCTGGTTATATCTTTCATTGTGGAACACCTGTAATCTCATGGGCATCAAAGAAGCAATAGTGACACTTTCATTAGTCGAAGCAGAGTATGTTGCAGTGACATCAGCAGTATGTCAAGATGTTTGGATGAGGAGAGTATTAATAGATTTATTTCAACCACAAGAGGAGTCAAAACCAATCTTTTGTGACAACAAATCAACAATAGCATTATCCAAAAATCATGTTTTCCACAAAAGGAGAAAGCATATTGATACAAGATATCATTTTATCAGAGAGTTGGTGAACAATGGAGAAATCAATTTGGAGTTTTGTAGATCTGAAGATCAATTAGCAGATATTTTTACCAAGGCTTTAGCAAAGGAGACTTTCGAATAATTAAGACAAAATTTAGGCATTGTAAATGTTGATACAATTAGTGGTAGAAATTAGGGGGGTGTGTTGGAGGAATCTAGTAATTTCTCCACTATTTTGGTTGTCTGTTACATAGGCTAAATATAGTTTATATTTATTTTTGCATGTTCTTTTCTGCAATAGTTTTGTAATAGCTCTGTAGGATTAAATGCATTCCATATGCAGGCTCTTTCTAGAAGATTCTTGTAACTGAAAATAACTCTGTATATTGAGGCATCTTGTAAGAGTTTGTAGGATACCCTTGATCAATTGATTTATGAATGTTATAGCATTCCAGGTTTGGGTATTCTGTGTTTGTATATTTTATATTTTTGAATATAATTTGTGTGTCTGTATTTTTCTGCACCTCTTTCAATAATGGAAATAATGATAATTTACTTGGATCTTATGTCATGGAGAGATTGAATTTGAAAAGGTTAATGAATCCTAAACCTTATTTTATATTTGTTATAAAAGGATCAAGAAATCTTTCTTAGCAAACAATGTCTTGTGAAATTTAAGATTGGAGTATATGATGATAAAGTTTTATGTGATATTATGACAATCGGTGTCTGTCATATTTTGTTATGTATACCATTGCAGTTTGATAAAAATCTTAAATACAAGATGAAAAAGAAAATACTCCTAGGCTAACAAGAAGTGGATTGAAATGTAATATTAGCATTGAAAATGAATGTTGAAAGAAAGATTAGTATTGCAAGAATAGTGTTGGGAAATCCAAATCCTAAAGAATGTTAGGAAGAAAAATATTTAATTTGTTGTTGCAAGAAATTTTTTCTAAAGGATTACTACTGGTTAGAAGTACAAGTCATCATCTCCATCTAATTCCTGCAGTAATTTTCCCTAATAATGTAAAGGATAAGATTGACACCAATTGAAAGTGAAGAATTAAACATAAGAATCACAAAATTATTGAAGAAAAGTTTGGTAAGAGAAAGTTTTAGTTTGTGTCCAATACTAACATTATTTGGCTTTCAAGATGCTAGACCAACTTTCACTTTCTTTCATCAAATCCCGTCATATTTTTGACAAAAAATCTTTATTGCTTAGAGGAATTTTTTCGAGGCCTAATACAACCAAAATCCTTTTCATTTGCATACCTTGTCCTATCTTCCTAAGGGAATCCAATATTTTAGTAATAATGATATTTCAATAAGGAATTTCCAGAAGTAGTGGAGGTCATTTAAAGAAATTATTTGTTTGTGTGGATCTAAAGCTCATATAGAAGTTGAATGTAATCAATCAAAAGGAGAATATGATTGAAGGTCTAAAAGAACAACAATAGAAAATGAGAATATGATTGAAGGTCTAAAAGAACAGCAATGGATAAGTTTTAGTCATCACATCCATCTAATTCCTGGAGTAATATTCCCTAATAATGCAGAGGATAAGATTGACACCAATTGAAAGTGAAGAACTAAACATAACAATCACAAAATTGTTGAAGAATATGATTGAAGGTCTAAAAGAACAGCAATAGAAACACGTGCTCATGAAGAACTTTAATCTAACAATAAACAAGTGTACCTAAAAAAATGTGTCATTGTTATCTAAAACAAGTTTATGAAGTCCTTCAAAGATTTAGCAGCATCAACCTGCGATTTGGTGTTCCTAATTCCTAGCCACACCATGTATACTTAGACTCTATTGTGTTTGAAGTGTGTTGTGGTATTATATTACAGGCATCCCAGACATATCATGCATATTGGAGTTCAACTCAGATTGAAACCACACCTTTTTTCTCTCAATCCAACTTGTTTATAGTTCCAAGTCAATCATATTTGTCTCCTACAATTTAGCTGCAACCCTATTTTCGGTAGATGCAAGGGATATTTTTGATGAATAAACAATCTTTCAGTATATTGTGCAATGAATAGTAGGTTACTACATAAGTACTTAACATGCCTCCATCTCCCAAATATATACTTCCCATCAAACAACAAATTCAAGGTAGGAGTCTTCGTTGACACACAAAATGTTGAATTTTTGCATAGCATGGCGAGATTGAAATGGATTTGTTAAAGCATGGAATGAGTGGGCTTTTGTTGTATGTCCTTTCACAGAGCTTGGCAACCTTTCCATGGTGAATGGCATTCATTCTTACCCTCCACCACATCAACCCTAGCAATAATCACAATATAGTTCCACGTCACAAATTATACAATGGTTGCACAAGAAACACATTATGGCAAAGCCAACAGGATCAATCCAAAAGCCACCACCACATCTATAGTCTTGCACTCCCTTCCTTTTCAGTAGCTTCTTTTTTATTTTTTTATTAGCTCAACACTTTCTATACCAATTTATCTTATATCTTTAATTTTAATCAAGTCTCACAAAGATAATATTGACCGCTTTGATTAGTATTTATGGGCATCATACTCCAACTATTCCTCCCCCTAACTATACTTGTTGATTACACCTCTTGGAATAATAATACTTTAGGTCCACTTGATGTGCCAACACGTACTTTAATATCATACAATGCTTGGTGCATCATACTTTGTTCAGTTATATCATTGGGCAAGTAGGCCTGTACTCAATTTCTAAACAATGTCACATAGTAGTCAACTATAAATATAGTGCACAATAGGCACAAATACCTTGACACAAGCGTTTCTCTTGTAAGGTATATTGTTAACCATAATTTGTGTAGAAACAATATATTTGCTCATTCAATCAATTATCATCTGCTCATTCTTAGTAATAAACTAATATACAAACAAGATAGATCCACATCTCAAAGTGTCATTTCTATATTTTCAATACAATTTTTAGATGCACAAATATAACATTTTCGCATAAATATAACAATTTCCAATTTGTAGAAAATTTATGATTTTGTAACCTAATCATAACACAAAAATATCACACAATAATTATTTTTGTAGCCAACATCATGCAATTGTCTTAGTTGTGACTTACCATCATGCTGGATTCTAAAGGCATTTCCACCACTTCAAACTCTACCCCTTGAAAGCATAGTGTCTGACAAACATGTGTGCCACTATAAAAATACCAATATTACTTTAGATCACTTGGAAATATAACGAATTATAACTACAAATCTGAAAACATTGCTTACCTAACCTTCATATCCATTGCCACAAGCTCAAGAGTTCCAACTCCTCTTTTTTCAAGTGCCCCTGTATATCCAATGGAAGTTATAAAAAATGATGGATAAGATAATTCCTCTACTCAATTCAATACATGGTGTGGATGTCTTCTTATATAAACTTAAATACAAGATGGAAAGGCAATACCAGTGGATGAACCATGCTTATCTATATTCATCATTTCACAGTTCATACTGACAATCTTTTAGAAATGCACTAATCGTTGAGAAATAAAGGATTTAGTTTGATCTCTCTAAAACACATACACACCCACAAGCAAATACTTGTGCAAGACAACATGTCATCCATGTTTGATTCATGTTTGAGGTCAGATACGTATATTTCATCCAATTGAAATACTAAAAGCTATTTAGTTCCATTCCTATCGAGTGAGGTAGAACCTCTATTTTGGATGGTATTCCTCTTCCAATGTATATATATTTCATCCATGAAATACTTATCCCATACAATTCTCCAAGCACGTGATAAATATAAATGGAATTGACAAGTTTAACCTAGCATAATGGAACCGTTGCTACCATACATTCTATCAATCCTTTATTATAAACAGGTATTTGGCAATATATATCTCTTAGCCTATCTTGTAGATTAGTGATCAAATATCTCACATATCTGTCACACTCACATCCATCCCTTTCTTTCTCATTTATTGTGTGTACACATGCTCTCTTTATCCATTATTTGTTATCTAAAAGAATCCATGGAGTGTTACAACATAAAGCATTGATGTAAAACACCAAATCATAATCAAAGAGATGCAAAAGATCTAGATAGAGAAAAATATCATGTTGAAGTTTTCATTTCATTTATTATAGAAAGTCAAAAGAAGCACTTTACACATAAAAAGTGTGCACCACCTTCATAGCTGTTATTGGTTCCAACACATGAAGTTCCAAGATCTTCCATGGCATGTGAGATCATTGGTCCTAATCTAGTTTCCAAGCACAAATCTAACTATTCCCATTCTAAATCCAACAATCTAAAACCCTGAAATCCTTAAAATCCCAAATCCCAACCCAAAGATCTCAATTCAAGCATTGAAATTTCTGCGCCCATGATAAAATCCCAAAGCCCATAAACCAAATCCAACAATTCAAAATCTTAAATCATTGTAACTTTGCCATAACTCTCCACCATAGATGTTATCATGATACTTTGTAGAGATGTTTACACTTGGATAAAAGCCAACTTAGTTCTCCATGAGTATCACAACAACATTTGTGGGTTGTACATTAGTGGAAGGATCCTAACACATAAATTGCTCTTAGTAGGATACTTTTGGCATATCATTATAGAGGCATAATAGTTAGTTACATCAGATTATGATGCATGTTGTTATACTTGATGCATGATGATTTATGTGTTAGGATCCTTCCACTAATGTACAACCCACAAATGTTGTTGTGATCCTCATGCATAAAAATCCAAAAAAAATAAAAAGCAAAAACAAAAACAAAAAAAGACATGACAATATCAATTGTTATAATAAAGCTTACCATACATATGATGTTGTAGTAGGTCATATCCATCATTCTAAAATCCAAATAGCCATAATCAAAATTAAACCTCCTACTTGTCCAGTCACCGCAAGACGTAGTAAGGTCACTATATAAGGGCCTTCCCTACCTCCTCCCAAGGGTCAATACAATATCCTTGAGCAATTAGAGAAGACTCCAACACAAACATCAATCATGGAGCTTTTGAAAACATATACTGTCCATAAAGATGTGTTGTATAAACTCCTCCAAGAGTCAAAAGTCCCAAAAGAGTGGGAAATCTGTCATCAAATCACCATCTTACATTTATCCAAAGTGAAATGCCTCCCTTAGGTCCAGATCATAACCTTCCTCTATACGTTAAAGTTACCATCAACAAACATACATTCAACAGGGTGCTTATGGATAATGGGGCCAGTTTGAAATATTTGCACTTTAAAGTTGATTCACCAGCTTGGGAATTCAGAAAAATAATTGAATCTTGAAATGATCACCACCAAAGCTTATGACAATACAAACAATACATCTATCACTTGATGTGGAGCCTATCGTACAATAAACCTTGTTACATGTCATCAATCTTGTTCTTCCTTACAATATTATCTTGGATTGTCAATGGATCCGTGCAATGCAAGCCATACCCTCCACCATCCATCAATACATTAAGCTCCCACCCTAAGAACAAATAAAATAATTTTGGCCAATCCCCAGCTATTTCAATATTGTAAAATGTTGGAAGGCCTCTATCAACAAATCAATCACCTTATTATTAATGTTACCTTGAATCAAACAATCCTCTTCGTACATAGATCCAGCAAAGCCAACATCCACACCTACAACCTCACATCCTAAATACCACATCAAGATTGTTGACAAAGGTTGTGGAGGAGAGCCATGATGCCTTTCATGTAGGCAAACTTCTTCCCTTTCCCTGATCTTTTGGCAATCCCATTAAAAATTTGAACGAAAGATCTCAGTTCACTATGGCTCAACGACTTTCATAACATATGGGCTTCTAATGAAAAGAAAGAATAGATATCTTGTATTTGTGGTTTCATTTTCTAAATTTAATATCTTACTAATTTTTCTAACTTTAAAAATCTGAAAGTGATTTATCTAGCCTTCTCTTTTAGCTACCCAATTAAATGAAAATGAAGTTTTCTCTAATGATCACATTAAAAAACATTTTCAATGATCATGCTAATCAAGCAAATTATTGCCATTATGCTCATGTAGATAAACAAGACCTTGCACTTGTGGATGCCCTCATGAGTACACACATTCACCTCAATTATTTCCTACACATTTATACCAAACATTAGTGAATGCACTATTTGGCATGAATATTTTATGTCATTAGATCCATAATGGACTCTTAATGATGTATACTCCAATCCTTACTCTTCTTCGGAGCCTCCTCATGTCACCATTCTCACTCCTTCCACAACATACCTTCCTCCACTTTTTCTATCGGTTTCATTCCAAACCATGGCATACCTCTTGGCTACATTCACCTTGTTAGACCTATATCTCATACTTCTATCCACATACCTACTACTACTATACTCGTGTGTCCCACACCATCCCTCCTTCCAACTCTATCTCCTAATATTTCTATCACTAATCTCAAACATAACCCCTCCTATATTGTGGTTCCTCCCTCCATGGCTTTGTCATTACTTGTTAGTACACACAATCATTTAAATCTCTCTACTATCTCCCACATGGCCCTCACACCATGCTTGTCTCCACCTCCATTTTGGATATGTACTATTACAAGATGTTACCCATCTTAAGAAATAAGCAAATGATCATAATAAGAATGCCATCACATAAAATAATCCATGTATATAGCACCATTTATTTTGTAACTATTATACATCCATTGCCTAACTGGTTTTTATCGCCTAGATTTGTGTTCTACAATGGAAAGAGTGCCCCTAATGTTCATCTACAAGTTTCTACTATCCCCTATCAATTTTTTTCCTTATGAAGATAAGATCTTGCCTATGTTTTCTCCATGGACCCTAGAGGATTGTGCTATATAATAATTTTATTATTTACCTGTAGATTCTATTCATTGTTATGAGGAGTTAGTATTGCCTTCCTCAACATTTTTAGTAGAATGGATAGAGGTTCAAACCATACATCGCAAATTGAAACAATTAATTGCTTGCTATGATGAGGAATGTCCAAAATTAGAGGAAGGTCATTTAAATAAATCATCTGTTTGAGTGGATCTAAAGCTCATAGAGCATTTGAAAGTAATTTGTCAAAAGTAGAGCTATAGGGTAAGTGCGAACCGTGACTTCATTGTTTGAAAGCAGATCAGGAAGGTCCCTATTTAATGCGGCAGATGATATCCTTGACACTGTAGATAATTGGCACCTACCTCTGCATGTTGTGCAGATGATCAATACTCTGTTGAAATCTGTGGAATCAGACATTTTAGCTTCGAAAACTTCCATTACTATTACAAATATGGAGAGATGTAGGTCTGACAGAATCCTTTCCTTAAGAAATGCAGCTCCTTAGAAACACTTCAAGTTGCCATGGTTATATCTTCTGGGAGGGGTATGGATGGAAGCTAAAACAACTTTTCTAGTGAAGTGCCAGTTTCCAATGAAGATGTGACTCTTCAGGACACATGAATTCCTACGATGGTTCCCCTGTTTCATTATGCCCTTCGTTTTTAACCAAGCGGCAAACTCCTTCACTATTGGGTCCTGCTGCTGGGGCTAGAAGGTCCTGTAGTTTGCCATTGATGAGGTTCCTTTCCCAGGGAAAATTAGGGATTCAACTTCTACGTGGACCCTGAAATGTCAAACTCGGAGAAACCCATTGTGGCCATAAACAGGGCTATCTAGTGGTCACCGCAAACTTTATTAAATGACAATTGGAAAATAACATCTGGAAGAGATAACTCACGTGGAGACATAAAGATCCGGTCATGCATGCTTCCACAAAGAGAGAACAGAGACGAATCGACTACTGGACTCATGTTCACTAGGACTAAAGCGGTTTACTGTTGAAATACCTGGGCATACGCTGAACAAGCCCTTCTCCAAAGTGGTTGAATGCAACTGTTACTTGCATTTTAACGTCTTGGGTCCCAGGAGCATCACCTGCAAAACACCACGAAATATTTAACTTGAGCAATAGCTTTTTCATTGATAATTTGATAGTTACCAACATTGTTTCGTGTTTCTGTCTGATAATGGGCTTTTAATACCATGCTTTAAGGTCATGTCACTAAAAAACAAAGGTGAATCCTTTGTAAATAAAAATGAAAATATGACCGAGCAAATAAGAAGTTGAGCACCTTGTGATGGTGAGTGAAAAAGTTGTTTGAAATGGTGATAGCAGTGGACCCTCTGATGGTGTAGATCAGTCCATCTGAACATTGGTCTACCCAAATTGCATTTCCTCCAAAGATGGAAATCCAATCTCCGTCACTCCTGGTTCTATACCCATAATGGGTGGGCGACCTCCTCACATTTGTATTTCCTGCAGGTTTGTAGTCGTGGATATGAACTCCATGAATGATGATGTTGTTCACATATTGTATTGTAATGCAAGCTCCATTTGCTATATGAACGTTGGCTCCTCTACCGTTAATAGTCTTATAACTGTTCACAATAAGCTCCTCCTTGAGCTGAATAACCATATCTCTCTGGAAAATAATTCAGAGAGGCACAGAGTGCCGGGCCGAGGATTAACAGGGTCATAGTCATTGGGATCTGTAACCACATAAAATCAGCCCTGCTGACCTCCAATGGCGTTTTTGTTATTAACCCAGTTGGGATCACAGTAAGCCAGCCTCTTTCTGTTATTAACCCAGTTGGGATCATAGTCAACCATCCTCTTTCTGTTATTAACCCAGTTGGGATCACAGTCAGCTAGCCTCTTTCTGTTGTTAACCCAGTTGGGATCACAACGCCAACAGTCGTCAATGGGGTTTCCCGTTCCACACGACAAAGAGCTCAGCTGCCTTCTCCAAGTATTCAGACTCCTGCACAGTAGCTCTTAATAATCTCAACGACCTACGACATATGTTAGCAGTAAAACAATACTACAACTTTGGTGTTTTACAATATCTTTTCCGCAGTGCATTGAATCTATCTCTACAACAACATATTTAAATTATACAATGGTATGACGATATGTGGAATACAAATTTGGTCTGTAACAGTTGCGTACCAATTATAGTTACAAGAAAAATATCATATAGAAAACGCAGTAAAGAGAGAACAGAGTAACTGCATAAAAATAAGTACAAACATGTTTAATAAACCTTGCAATTTAGTATCAGACCTTATTAGAACTGAGCCTTATTTTTCACATCAAATTCTAAAATTGGGTAAGACAGTGAACTACCTTTTTTAAATGCTTTAAAATGTCTTAGATTCAAAGGCGACGTGCTTACCTTTCTACCATTTGAACAACAAGCTTCGGCTTCTCAACATGATATTTAGCAATATTTTCAGCCTTCATCATATTTTCGGAAGTTCCAAATGACTTCGGCATTACTGACTGCAAAAGAAAGATAGCAACTAAAAGAAACAATGGTTGTAAGGCTTGATTGGTGGCCATTTTGGATGAGCGAAGATTTGCAATAGTTATACGGCATGTTATGGCTTTAGGGCAACATCTATCCAACCCTCTGGATGCACATTTGACCGTATTTATTGTATGTGTTTAAAGAAGTTTGGAATTGCATGATAATATTGGAGACATGGCTAATAGATTATTGCAGGTGTTAGCACTGTTTTTGGTGAAATTATGTTGAGGGTTTGGACCCCATATAGGTCGTACCAATCTGCAGACCTGGCTGTCCCATTTTGGGGCAGTTTGTTGGAGTTTAAAGTGGAATTCTCTCTTCCTGCTTGATGTAGGGATTGTGATCAGCACTGCAGGTATAAACAGTCATTTTTGGATCAGTTTGAGGATGGATTTTGCATTGATATTGCTGTTGTACCTCATCCACACCAGCCATACCAGCACAAAGGAGAAAGTCTGTTATTTCCTAAGCCAAACAACCCAAACATTTATTTTGTTTTTAATCTAACACTATACAAAGGGCACAAAACAAGGGACTAGAGTATAAGGTCGGTCAAAATGTAGCATACAACCAGTTGCAATAAAGTGGTCACTACCTTCCCTTGTGCTCTAGAAATTTGAAAGGCAATATCATTCAATACACATCAAGTCTAAAAGGTTTTACATTGACAGTGAAATTTAATGCAGAACAAGTAACACAATTTGCAAATGCACAGCATGGATAAGAATTTTGCGACTCTGTAATGAGAGAAAGGCATAGAAATCAATTAATAATAAAATATAAAATATAATCTGTTTAATGGAATTCATCCAAGGATGTATGTATGCATTACTTCAGGGATTTAAGAGAGATCTTTGTTGGGGTGGCAGGGGAAAAGGACTATGCAGACTAAAGAAATTTTTAATCGGACAAAAAGTGGCTTATGCAACAACAATTAAGAAAATAGTGCATTCCCAATAAAATCATTTCTAAAACACATTAATCTAATCATAATTTATGATGCAAGATAAAAATGTTTCCTTGTAAATACATACGTCAAACATATATTCCATAGCTTGTGCATGTCTGTTAAAGAAGAAAACTCAGGATCCTACAGAAACTTTTTACAGGCAGTAAGCTAGCTAGCTAATTGTCTCTCCTTAAAAGATGCACCCAGTAGATAACCTATAAAACATCTACTCAATTTTCATCTCAGGACAAGTGTAAAATCAGTATAACTGGCTAATGATCTCCAGTTTGCAAATGACCATTTTCTCATAAAACCCCTAAAATATTGTTTAGAACATTAGCTTTATTGCTCTTGTGAAAAAAAGGGCAGTGGCTTCTATTGATCGATTTGAAAAGATACAAAGCAGTGGTTTTATACAAGAATGATGCAGTTCATAACTGTTCGTTCTGGTTTGTCAGTTTGACGTTGCAGTTTGTATAACCAATTTATAACTACAACATTAACAATGTAATACTAACTATAATGCCACCATTCCCCCCCTTATTACATTGTTCCTGCAATAGTACCAAGGGACCCCCCCTTAATGCTAAAATACTCAACAAAGCTGATTACATAATATGAATACATATTTTTTAGAAGATCTTCTCCCAAAGAACAAATCCTAAACCAAGCGGGGCTTCATCATGCTATCTTGTCTACCCTCGAAAAGGCGTAGCTTCGATCTGTGTTCTTGAGCACTTTAGTCCCAAGCTCTCAAATCACAGAGTCGAAAATTATTCAACAATGAACCCTAAGAGATACGACAGATCTCTGCCATTGTCTAGTGACCGCGAAAGGGTATAATTCTCGATCATATACTCTTTGAAGCTCGCTAGACAACAATCCATGTTGAGCTCAACACCAGATCCCAAACCTGTCTCCAAAATAAAATCTTCACAAAACATACATTCTTCAGATTTGTCAGCATCAACAAAGAAAACCAAAACAATCAAAACCAAAAACACTTCTCATGCAAAGCATCATCTCAAAGCGAGAAGCTAACTTGAGATGATGGAAAATCTTCCATCCTCCGATGCCGCCTGCCTCCAATATGACCCCTGTTATACTTTAACCAACTGATGTCTTGGATAAGTCTTTGGAGGCCTCATCAGGAATAGAAAAGATGTCCTTGAAAGAATAAGTGATCTTTGACATGTGCATTCATACCTTCAAAAGCTCTATAAAGCGTAGCATGCATAGCCCCGAAAGTACAATCATTCTTGAGCATACAAGATTTATATGAAGTAGCCATGTAATATGTGTGGCTATGATGAAAAACAAAAGATTGGGTGTCTGATTCAATAAATCTCTCCAAATAGATTCTAATAATGTCCTTATTTCTCCATTTAAACAACACACTAACTTTATCACTTCTATTTTTAAAAGTCATAAATTCTTTTATCTCCAATGAAAGACCTTCATTTTAAACTTTGCATCCAAACATTATCTTCCTAAGTTTTTACCCAAACAATATAAAAAACACGGCAAACAAGAATATGAAACCCTAATATGCCTTTTCGATGAACTCACAATTTGAGAACCGTCCAAAGTGATTCAATCTTCTACAATGGAGGATATGCTTGTTCAATCTTCAGTTCAACCTTTGATTTCTCATGGCCTGAAATACAACCTTCAATGTCTTCACACCACAATTTATTCATCTCCAGATCGGTCTCTAAATTTCCCAGTCTATGTGCTGCTTCAAAGTATTTTGCAATTCCAATATCTTCAGACTTTCCATTCTTTTTGAAAGGCCATTCAAAAAATTCAACGCAGCAACAGAAGGAAATAACAACGCCAATATTCATAAGCGATGCACATTAACTGCAGCACCCTCTCATACCATTTTTACAGTCACAGAGACATCAAGGAAAACCCGTGGCAAACTATCGTGCAGGGGTGAACTGTGAAGACGTTGTTTGCGGCCACAACAACAACGAACAAAAGATCAATATGGGGTTGTTCGAAGCATACTTTCTCCTCTGTGCCCAATGTCGAGCCCAACAATTTCTCCTCTGATTAGACTACCAAATGAGTTTGTTGCTGCAGCGCCACACTTCATTCTAATTCGTCCTCCCTCATTGGCTTCTTCAACTACGCCAACTACCTGATTCAAAACGCGAAACAGCAGTTTAGATGGCTCATATATCTGGTGCTCCTTCCTTTGCCTTCGCCAGTCATTCAACGCCTTTTCTTCAGATCGCTTTGCTCGCACCTCTCTTAATTTATGAGAAACATCAAATTGACAATAAAGAGATGATGGGCCTCCTCCAAACGGCAAACAGTATCCTTCATTGGTCTGCAGATTTCAACACACAGACAGATGCAAAACCTTTCAAATGCCTCACATCGCACAAGACTGCTCTGATACCAAATGAAAAAAGGGGCAGTGACTTTTATTGATCGATTTGAAAAGATACAAAGCAGTGGTTTTATACAAGAATGATGCAGTTCATAACTGCTTGTTCCGGTTTGTCAGTTTGACGTTGCAGTTTGTATAACCAATTTATAACTGCAACATTAACAATGTAATACTAACTATTATACCAACATCTTGCACATGCTTGCCTCACTTCTCAAGGACAATATGGTTAAGCTGTTCCTAAAAACAAAACTCTCAGCCAAAGAGAATGACATGTAGAATCATATTATAGTCGACACCATCATATTGCAGCTTGTCCATTAGTAATGAAGACAAGTATGTAACCAAATACTACAGATGACAATAGATGGTATGTGAATTAAAAATGGCAGTCAATGAAGGTAGTAAAGTGCTTCATCAAGATACATGACTTGCAGACATCATGAAACATGGCTCATTTTTTCAAGAATTACTATGCTTCCTCAGTTCATCCTAACATGCACAAAACTTTTCTAGATCATCATCATCAACCAAGACCATTCGTCAGCACACTGACAATTGCTGAGTTGATCCAGTCTCTTTTACAGAGGAAGGAAAACAAAGGTTCCAAACTTCAATGTACTAATGAATGGTCAGGATTGTGATGATATTTTTTTCAAAAATAATTCATGTATTGTTGAAATAAATCGGTTTGGTCTTAGTACTAATCCAAGAAGCCTGCTCCTGCATCAATTCTGAACAGCACAAACAAGCCATGAAACTGGTAAAAGTTCAGTTTGCTTCTGCTGTTAATAACTGAATGCAAGTACTGTATGCACTTTGTAATTGGAAAGCATAAACCAGTCTTGTACCATTCAAGAAAATAATATCTTTAGACTGGAGCATAGGGATACCTCTCAACATTCTCAAAGGGCAGCAATACAGAAATCTTACTACAATACCTTCTGATAATGGATAAAATTGATAGCCATGCATGTGAATTGATTTAAGAACTCATAATGCTGACACAAAATAGAATAGCCCCAACAGATTCTAAAAAGGTGGGAGACATTCAGATATTACACCAGTTGCAGCTATAGTTACCTGGAGACATGGGGGTATGGGCACCGCCAAAGGGATAGAAATGCCATTAAAATCAGGGTAGGTGAGTAAATGAATAAGGTTGCAGATATATTATATGAATGTAGTTGTAGGCCCAATCCTTGTTTGTATATGGAGTTTCCTGGTAACTATGGTTGCAACAATCAAGGCAAACCCAGTTAAAGAACACACAGAATAAAACAACACAGCTGGCTTCCATAAAACAACACAGCTGGCTTCCATATGACAACTAATTTAAGCAAATTAGACCTATTGCTCTTCCTAGCTACAAATCAAATCACCTCAAAATTAGCTATGAGGTAAAGAAACACAGAGGTTGGGATCTTCTGTTCGATCTTTTCTTATATTAATGATGCTTTTGCCAAAAATCAATAGAACAGAGAGTGCATAGGGATTCAGTACTCATGATGGCATATATATTATTTTTTATTAATGCACCACACCAAGAACATTAATGCTCTTCCTTCACAGTTCTTACACTCGAAGGAAATTATCAAGTACGAGATATATTTTCTCTGCGGTCCGTAGACACGGATAGCAGTATCCACATTTTAAAATTGACGGCCATTTTACCCGTTTCTAAAATTTCTAACTGTATAACGCTTCTAAATTTATCTATACAAGAAAATAGAGAATGCAGAGTTGAAAGCTGCCTTTATCTTACGTATTATCAGATCGGGGACTCTTTCGGCTTCATAGGAACGAAAGGCAGATTTGCATAACATTCTCAGAAAATAATATGGCAACCTCTTAAAATAACAATAAATGAAGACATATATTTATTGTTAACAGAGTTTGAATGTATGAGAAAACCCTAAAAAGGATAAAGCGTTGAATGTTGATGAGAAAAGAGGGAAAATGAGATCATGTATACTTGTAGGATTTGAGCAGCGCCCCACAGGAAGGGCAAACAATTGCACGCCATATACGAGAATAGAGCAGAATGCGGAGAAATAACCTGCGCTGAGCGTGCACTTCCACAACGCAGGCGACACCGCCGCAGGCTGAGCACATCCCCGCTACAGGCTTCGCATTTTTCACCCTCCTACTCTCTGACCACACCAACGCTATCCCCATTTTTAAAAGTTAAAACTATAAACAGGAAAATTACAGTGATGTATTTTTAAAGATCTCAGCCTTAATAAAATTCAGTTGTCAATACAACTCGAAACTTTATCTCCACAGGATGAAGTAGAGTTGACAAAATATTTACTGGGATGGAAATAAATACTTGTCAAAGAAGCCATTATCATCTGTGGCGGAGAAGCATCACTGCAGTGCTCACGTGGTTGTCCGGCACGACCATCATAGCATAGGCTCCCAACTCCTCCACCACGCAACTGTAGGCTTGTAGGTTTGAACACGACTCAGCCCGACCAGACCTGAAATGTGAAGCCATATTGCCGCTACTTGTCCTGTGAGGTTGAAGGACTCAAATGTCTGAATCTCAGAGGAAGTTTTGTACTGCAGCCTGCTGAGCATGTGGATGGAATAGGTGAGGTGGATGCGGTTGAATACCATTGAACTAATGTTGTGGGCAGACCTGCAGGAGGTCTTTCTTTGCAGTCTTTGCATCCATGCCTGCCAATATGGACCCTGCAACCGAAGCAATGAAAGTTGAACATCCTAAACTGAGATAACATGCCTATTACGCTTCACTGCCATAGTAACACTGTTTGCAGCTGAGATCATTTCTATGGTCATTCGACACCTACAACGCATTTTTGTTCGTCAATTTCCAACCAGCACGGTATAGGAGCTCACCGCCTCAAAAAAAAAAAACAATTTTCCTCGATGGTGTTGATCCTACGTGTACGGGTGTGATTTTCCCAATGCTCGTCCTTGTACCTTCCATCCATCGATTACCATCTGACACAATATGGAGCTCAAGTGAAACGCCTATCGGCATAATTAATTGAAAGTCATCGTGAATTTCAATTAATTAATAGATACGGTCAAATGTGCATCCAGAGAGTTAGATAGACAATTCGAGCCTCTCTTATATAGAAATTCATCCTTAGTAAAATCTATAGCAAACGGGGACTAATCTTACGGTGGTAATGGGCATGAATGGCATCTAGGATTATACAATAGCAGTTGTCATTTGACTTAAAACAATACCAATAAATAATAGCAGATATTTGACTTGTCAGTCGGGAAGTGATATAACAACATCAAATACCATTTCAATGAAAATTTATAAGAGGTCAGACTCTAAACTATTACGTTCCGTTATAAAACATTCTTAGCATGTTAACTGGACAATTTTGACGTCCCGAGGATTTGAAATGCCTGTCATATCTTTTGAGTGTTAGAAATTTCAATAGATGTTCGAAAATTGGGCAGACTATTCCTTCCTTTCGAAAGAAATGCTTGTCAATCTTATTTATGTGTATGTTTTTTTACACAACCTAAGTTGGTTTGTTGGTGAAAAACTTGCCTTTTTGAAAGAGAGGTCATAAGTTCAAATCATGCAAGGAGTAGGGTATGTATGCCTCAAATTTGAAGCACACTTATGTGCCTCTACTACCTCATACAAAAACAACATGAATTTGAAAATAATGTAAGTTTACAATAGTTGTTTTACAAGTACCTTATACAAAAATAGTGTGAATTTGAAAATAATGTAAGTTTAGAATAATTGTTTTACAAATACCTCATACAAAAACAGCATGAATTTGAAAATAATGTAAGTATAGAATAATTGTTTTACAAAATCAGAGTGTAATGCAAGGCATCTAACTCATACAAAAACAGCTCAATGCATTTTCTAACTCAAAAAATGGAGGTTGTAGATGTTATGAATTCATTAATTTTGTGGCCTCTCTAGAAGACTTATTGTGTGAGCGGATTGAGCTCTGATACCATGTGTGAGTAGAATTCCAAGATCAATGGATTAGAGATCAAACACAAATGCAATGTATTGAAAACGAACTAAATTGCTTTACAACTGATGAGGTATAAATAGGTGAAGTTTGGGAAACAATACTCCACGAGAATAGGAGAGGTGGCAAAAATGGAACCAAGAGAATAGCTCAAGGTTCAACCACCCTCAAATGTAGCGGCGATGTGAGGAAAATCGCCTAACTATGGTTATGCTAGGAATAACTCATGTGAGTTATACACCAACACCCCCCCTTAAGCATAGCTTAGGTGGGTTTATGAAATATGAGTCCCGACTGTGCTCCATTTTAGGTACTCATTTACAAAACATCTCTCATAAAATGGAGAAAGAAAGAAAACCCTATGAGAAAAAACTTTCCTCCTAAAGAGAGAAAACAAAGAGAGGACTTTAGATGGCCCCTCCAGATAATAATGATGCCGATGAAGATTCTGAGGCAGCTACGTAGAACTCCTGAAGCATGTCGAAGTTGTAAAAATTTCCCTTTCCCTTGATGTTAAGAGATTTTGGCAAACTGATTGAAGTAAGCAGTGTTTTTAAAAGAAAAAACCCGGATGAAGGTCTAAGAAATGTACAAAATGACTGAAGAAGGATGTACATATATGCACACATTCAAATGAGAAAAAGAATTTGTGCGATTCTTTGAGAAGTGATTATTCCCCCCATTACACTTGATAGATCAGTGCTTACATTTCACTTTTACACTTTCAATATCTGACACTGTATGAGTGTTTTTACATACTAAGAATTTAGGTAGAGTTCATTTTTTCCACTATATTCTAACCAATTTTGACACTAGGCTCTGAAGTTGCATCATGATTGTCTTCTTCTTCACCAGATGTGAAATGCAAAAAGATGAAGGCGCACTCAAAGTGGCAAACCTTGCATACTACAACAAGTCTTCGATCTTTTGCTTCTCGAATGAAGGTCAATTTAATAGTGAACTCAACGATCTTGTCAGATTGTGTTAGTGCAAATACTGGAAGATAATTTTTCAATAAGTTGGGAATGAAATAGATATTATGGACATATCCATTACCCAATTTAACAGTACCTTTGCCAAGGACATTATGGTAGACTTGGTTCATTAATATTTTGGTAGTATTGTAGTGTTTGATCCTTACAAATAATTCCATGAATAAGCACTTTTGCCTTTTGAACGACTCAATTACGAGATCGTATGCAAAAGTTATGGCCTATACAATTTTTGCATATGCAAAAAAAATACACTTTCAAAAAATATTTTCAATGTTTGAAAATAAAAAATTTTGCAAACTAATTATATGGAAAAAAAACTTAATGGGGAAAATAATAAGCCCCCTGTGGTAGAGGTTGACCAAGGGCTAAAAACCCATATGACCAGCGGCAAAACGTGGCTAAAAATGCCACTTTTCGGTGCCGAACGAAAAGAGGCCGAATTCGTGAGAGAATTCGGGGGTAGAGAGAGTGTTCTGTTGCAAACCCATTTGAGGGAAAAAAAGAGGGTGAAATAGAAGGCAAATTGGCTGCGATTTCAGGGCAAAATTGATGGCAGTGAGGGCGAAATCCATGCTTGAATGGTGGTTGCTATGTGGACGTCTTTCTCTGCTGTCCAACCTCCTCCTTGCCACTGAGGGTTTCCAATGCCTATAGATGGGTGCCTTGAATGCAACTGCAGATGCAACTTGAGGCGTCCTTCGATGAGGCGTGAGAAAAAGAAAAAGCTCTTATCATAATACCTTTTTAAAGATTCATAAAGACTCATAGAGTTGAACACCTCTAAATTATCCTTTGGAATTCTTTAATAAAGTCGAATATAAAACATAACTGCCACTTATATAGTCAACATTAACCTCATATAAAACCACTAGCTTATAAGAGAGCTAGGGTAGATTCTTATGTCGAAGGATATGTCAAGATTTACTTCAGAGTGAAGACAAGATTGAAGTCTCAACTGTCATAACATCATTACTATGAGAGAGTATGATTAGTATTCTGTTACTCTCCTCGAAGAGTTATCATGTTCACATAACATGTATATTTATTGACTGCCATTCGATTCTTATTATCTTATCTATCGAGTTGGTAGAATAAGGCGTCGAGTGCAACAACATGACCCATTTTAACTTGGGTTTACTGTGTTTAAAGTAATCATGGTTGCGGTCATCATAAATAATGATGTAGAGTATTTAACAGGTTGATACCACCGTTATTCATTCATTACAAAACGTTGTCCTATCGGACTCATAAGCATATACATATTTCCAATAGTTAAGAACTAGAAATCAAAAAGATATAAGACATCATTAAAGATGTATGGCACATAGTGCATGGCGCATAGGAACAGCTTAAACCTGTGGTTGCTCTTGCATGCAAACCCACATACGGTTTTTGGCCTCAAGCTTGCCAAGCACCTCAAAGAGCAATAGTTTCAAAGTATCATGAATTATATTTCATTGTGGGGATCCAAGAGCCTTCAACTACTCTTAACGACAATGTAAAACCCTATGTAAACTAACAAAAGAAAAATGACATTGTAAAACCCTAATTCCAGATGCTTCCAAAAAGCTTGCTATAACCAGCTAGTATGTATGTTATAGCAATGCATGCCCGAGATTGTAATATGTATTGCATTGGATAATAAAATCATTGGATGGTTGAGTTTCTATGGATGTAGCCCATATTTAGTGAACCACATTAAATTTATGTCTTGATCTCTTTTGTGTTCTTAGTGAAGTTTGAATCAAAGCCAAGTTTGAATCATAGCAAAGTTTAGCGAAGTTTTAATCAAAGTAAAGTTTGAATTAGAGCGAAGTTTGAATTTCGTTCACTTGAAGTTTGAATCAGAGTGAAGTTCGAATCAGAGTGAAGTTTAGTGAAGTTCAATCAATTAAGCAGTTTCAGCATCTTGATCAGAATTCTATCTCAGAAGCACCTCAAGTGTTGCAGATCTGTTTTCTAGCACCTAGACATGTTCATTTACATCACTCTAAGTTTGCAGAGCATTTGGATCAGTTACCAGAAAGTTATTAGTTTTGGAAGATCCTCTGTTTTCTCAGTGTAGAGCTTTCTAACAGTGATGAGTAATCAGTTGAAGGAGAAGGATTGGGGGCGTTGGCTGACTTGCGGATCATAAAGACTAATTCTACAATGTTCCTTGGTTCGTGGCCGATCTTCCTCATAGGTCTGCACTTCATTCTATTCGTTGGAGAAGTATTTTTCGAGCTGATAGGTCCGACCTATCCAAGAACACACGTTACACCTCTTCATCGGGATTCTGAACCTATTGTGGCTGACACGGAGGAATTTATTGGTATGGAGATGATATATATTGATGTAATAGAACCTTAGGAAAGCAGCTATTGACTTAGGAAAGACCTGACAGTCTAGATTTTGTGCGCTCGAGCTTCAAAGACTTATCTTGCGCTTGTATGTAATCAGGCCTGTGAGCCCAATTGTAATCCCGCATATTGCCGGTGAATCTCTATCTTGAATTCTATGATACACTAAATGTTTGAATCTGCATTTATTCCATTTCTATGAGTTGTTTCCGTTGTGTTTGTACTCTTGTTGCACGGTCCGGAAAGTTCATCCTATTAACCATCCTATCGTGACTGCACCATTGAATCAGAGAAAAGTTTGAATCGAAGCGAAGCTTAGCGAAGTTTTAATCAAAGCAATGTTTGAATCAGAGTGAAGTTTGAATCAGAGTGAAGTTTCAATCAGAGTGAAGTTTCAATCAAAGTGAAGTTTGAATCAGAGTGAAGTTTGAATCAAAGACAAGTTTAACGAAGTTTGAATCAGAGAGAAGTTTACCGAAGTTTGAATCAAAGAGAATTTTCAATTAGAGCAAAGTTTAGCGAAGTTTGAATCAGAGAGAAGTTTAGCGAAGTTTGAATCAAAGAGAAGTTTAGCGAAGTTTAAATCAGAGCATAGTTTGGCAAAGGTTGAATCAGAGCAAAGTTTGAATTTTGTTCAATTAAAGTTTGAATCAGAGAGAAATTTTAATCAAAGAGAAGTTTGAATTAGAGTGAAGATTGAATCAGAGCAAAGTCTGAATTAGAGCGAAGTTTGAACCAGAGCAAAGTCTAGCGAAGTCTGAATCAAAATAAAGTTTGAATCAGAGTGAAGTTTGGAAAAGTTTGAATTAGAGGGAAGTTTAAATCAGAGTGAAGTTTGAATCAGAGTGATGTTTAGCAAAGTTTGAACCAGATCCATGTTTCAATCAAAAAGAAGTTTAGAAAAGTTTGAATTAGAGGGAAGTTTGAATCAGAGCTAAGTTTGAATCAAATCAAAGTTTGAATCAAGTCAAAGTTTGAATCGAAGCAAAGTTTGAATGAGAGTGAAGTTTCAATCAGAGTGAAATTTAGCAAAGTTAGAATCAGAGCGAAGTTTGAATTAGAACAAAAAAGTTTGAATCAGAGTGAACTTTGAATTTCATTCGCTTGAAGTTTGAATCAAAGCCAATTTTGAATCAGAGAGAATTTTGAATCAGAGCAAAGTGTTGGTATGTGGTGACTGATCATTCAAGTATTGTACACTCGTAATGTATCCTTGCCGGGGTTCGTGGTCTGTTGTTAATTTTTGTTAACCGACAAAAGAAAAAAGGACATTGTTAAACCCTAATTCTATAAGCTTCCAAAAAGATCTAAATTCATTGAATGAGAGCGAAGTTTGAATTAGAGAGAACTTTGAATCAGAGAAAATTTTGAATTTCACTCAATTGATGTTTGAATCAAAGCAAAGTTTAAATCAGATCGAAGTTTGCATCAAGTGAAGTTTCGCGAAGTTTGAATCAAAGTGAAGTTTAGCGAAGTTTGAATCAAAGCAAAGTTTGAACCAGAGAAAATATTGAATTAGAGCGAATATTGAATCACAGCAAAGTTTAGTGAAGTTTAAGAAACATCCACACAAATCCAATGAACTTGATCATGACAGTGCTTTTTTGGGAGTGCCCTGTGGAATTATGGATGAAGATGATGTAAGGGTGTATATCCATGTTGCCCTAGATGAACACGATGGTGGCAAACTCGCAATGTTATATCTGAATCACTTAAGTGGAGATCAATTTAAACTGTTGGACAAACACAAGCCCCCTGGAAGACAAGAAATTAATGTACAGTGCTTGGATTTCCCTACTTTCACTGAATATGCATGGTTTTGGGTATTTATTTCTTATCTTTCTTCTTTGATTTTCTCCTCTGTACTAGGGTTTTGTTTTCCATTCCCTTAACTCTTTGTAACTTGGTACCAAAATAGTCCTTCCACAATATTTCTTTGAAATCTCTTTTAATTTCTACTGAAATTCTTTTTATTTTGTAGGACACCTGGGGTGACTCCTGGTCTAGGGGTTGTGTCTCTTCATAGTACCTTTAATTCATCACTACTGATTTAAATGTTTAGGAATGAATTACTCTTCACTTATAAACAATAACTCTATACATTATCTTGGAAGTGTGTGATGTTTTGATTAACAACTTTTACACATTCAAGAAAATGTAGGTTGGATTCAGCAAAAGACTAACAAACTTTCAATCAACAATAACACAATTATTTTAGTACAATATGGTAAGTTTCATTTAGATCAATCAATGACCAAGTGTAAATCTATTTTTTAGAAATAATGTCAAATACTACTTTAAGTAAATGCATGGGTAGACTCACAACTAATTATGAAGCCCTACATATAGTCTATATTACAGAACCACACAAGTACTATGTAGTTCAATCTCAATGAACCTTATATCCAAGAGCTCATAAAGTAATTTTCTAGAGATTTTAATACATTTAGTATCTTGTTGCATATTTATTTATTATCTACCTTCCTGCTTGTCCACTTGATAGTTTATATGTACAGAACCACACAAGACCTATGTAGTTCACTCTCAATAAACCTTATATCCGAGAGCTCATTTAGTCATTTTCGAGAGATTCTAAAACTATTATACCTTATAAGAAACTCAAACTAACTAAACAATCTAATCACTCTCTTTTGTATTCAATTTTTGCCAGTACATAATGAATGTAATTCTTGCAATTCAATGTCTACCTGAAATTAAATCATAAGACAGTCAAAAAACATAATATTTCCAAAATTCCACACTGTAAAAGTAACCACATCTATATAGCTTTCAAATATCCTTCTATCCTAAGATGTTCTCGTATCAACGTTTATTTCAGATATAAACCATTCAATCTTTTGTTTCTTTGTTAGTGGCACTTCTAACTTCCAAATCATTTCTTTAAACCTCTTATCAAATTATTTTATTCTTTCTCCTTCCTTTTGCAGTTACTCAGCCATTTTGCTACCTCCTTCCGTATGGATCTTCAGAGATTTAGAATTTTCAAAAAATTCTTTCTTTACTTCTTCCCAAGTTTTATCATTCCACAATGTTCCCATAATATCAAATGACTTATTTTCGTCCCTTGTTATGTCATTTCTATTCCAAATGGATTCTAAGAATAAAGATATGCCTTGCTCCTTTCTTGGTGTCCCTTTTGAACACTGGTAGATTAATTGGTGAATCCATTGGTGCTATCTTTTGTCTTGCTGGTATTTGTGGTATCTTATTGTATATTTATTTTTTTGTCTTTCTTCTTGGGTTTTCACCTCTATACTTGGGTTTTTTTTCCTTTCCTTATCTCTTTGTAGCTTCATATCCAAAATAGTCCTTCCCCAATATTTCTTGGAAATCTCTCTTAAACTCTTCATTAGCTTCCTACTTGTCCACTTGGTTTTTACCGTCTTCTACAAAAATTCTTCTTGATTTGTAGCGCACCTAGGGTGACCCCTGGTTGAGAGGTTGTCTCTCCAAAGTGCCTTTTTATTTTTAGGGGATCGTTTGTTATCATATCTTTTGAATGTTACATTTCACTTAATTGTCTTATACTCCAGGAACTAATCTCATTATAAGTCTCATCTTCTCCCCTTTCCCTAATCTTCATCAAACTTCAATTAACAACATTATCAAGGTACTCTACATTTGGATTCACATTGAAGAACATTCTTGTTGGATTCACTAAAAGACTAAGAAGCTTTCAATCAGCAATAACACAATTATATTAGTACAACATGGAGAGTTTCAATTAGATCAGCTAACAAGCAAGTATAAGTCTGTGCTTTAGAAATATAACTTAATAGTAATTTAACTAAATACATCGGTAGATGCAAAGTTAATTATCAAGTAGTACATACAGTTCAGAGGTACTAAACCACACAAGTCATATGTAGTTCAATCTCAAAGAACCTAATACTAGAAATTCCAATACTATTATACCTTATAAGAAACTCAAACTAACTAAACAATCCAATCGCTCTCTTTTGTATACAATTTCCGCCAGCACATAATAAATGTAATTTTTGGAATTGAATGTCTACCTAATATTAGATCATAAAACAAAGTAGGAAAACATAGTATTTCCAAAATTACACACTGTAATAAGGTAACCACCGCTATATATGTTTCAAATACCCTTCCATCAAAAGATGTTCCAATATCAGAGTCTGTTCCGGATATGAACCATTCAATCTTTTGATTCTAACTTAATGCATCTTCTAACTTCTAAATCGTTTCTTAAAACCTCTTAATTATTTTACTGTTTCTCCCGTGGCACCCAAATTCGTGCGCTTAGCAACACCCTCAATTGCACCCTCATCCAACTGATGCTTCGGTAATGTCCTTTTAGAACAATGGAGATTAATTGGTTAATCCATTGGTAGTTTCTTTTGTCTTCTCGATATATCCAATATCTTGTTGTGTATACTATTTGTTTTCTTTCTTCTTAGGTTTTCACCTCTGAACTAGGGTTTTGCTTTTTCCATTTCCTTATCTCTTTGTAACTTGATATCTTAATAGTCCTTCCCCAATATTTTTTTGAAATCTCTCTTATATTCTTCTTTACCTTCCTGCTTCTCCACTTCATTGTTATCGTCTTCTACTGAAATTCTTTTTTTTTTAATTATGGTATAGCTCCAGGGTCCTTTAGGATGCATTTAGAGCATTTTGAGTGTTTATTTGAGATCACGATGAGAAAACCCTAAAGTTTCATGGCAAATGCGACCTAGGGGGTACATTTATGATAACTCCTGCTTGAAATAGGGGGCAGGACTTGGGCGCCCGCACCTTAGTCCTGCCCTATTTTAGGTCAGGCCCAATTTTGGAGTGTCGGTTTATGACCGTTAATTAGGTCCTATGCCGACACGGTAAGTTTCAATTACGAAATTCTTGGGGGGGAATATTTGTAGTTACATATACAAGCATGATTAGGTTATCATTTGAAAACTAGATGCATATTAGATGATTTTGGTAGTCTTGTGATTTTGGAGCATTCAAAATATTCATTATGTGGCAGAGCAGAGACTGCTCTTGTGTTTGTATTTGCAGATTTGGCATCCATCTCCTAATTGCATGAAGAGCATCTTGCTTCCATGAGATCTGCACTACAAGGTGATATCAATTGTGTTTTCTATCATTTATCATTTGGATTTCGCCTCTATCCTGCAGGCATACACATGTTTATCTAACAACGATGTCCTAAGCTTTCTCTTCCATTTCTTAACCTTAGACAGGAGTCAACCCCGCCCTCCCACTTCCAATCACATACCATATGTCGAAGTTCAAATGTTGGATATTGTGCATTAACCATCACCATGAAAAAGACACCTAACACTCCCCTCCATCCCGAATGCCATAAATAGTACTCACAAAATTATTTAGGTTTCACTACCGAGTCTTCCACTCTAACTCTAATTATTTCCCTCAACCTTAAAAAGAGGTAAGGCCCCATCTCCAATGATCACCAGTAAACTACATATTTTGCATTTATTAAGGTATCCCTAGATGTGCCAATTTAGTATGGAGGTGGCAACCTAAATAAGAGGTAAGGACGCATCTTCAACGATGACCAATAAACTGCATATTTCGCATTTATTAAGGTATACTTGGACGTGGCAATTTAGTATGAAGGTGGTGGATGGAAAGAGAATAGATAGGGGAACCTTCATAAGTGACAAACTAAATGAACAATTATTTAACAAGCCATCAAGAAAATCTTTTGCATCATCAACGATGCTTTTATATATGTAGTTATTAGGGGGGTGGAAAGTGACTACTCCCAGAGGTTATCTATGCCAGCTGCAGACAAACTAGCCCATTGGGGCAATTGGTACATACAATTCCAAAACCTTCACCTACCTTTGGGTGATGGGCTTTGACAACGCAACCTACACACTAGCTAGATACCTACACACTATCTAGACACCCATGTGATAGAACAAATTTGTTAGAAATATACACGAAGGCAGCTAAGGATTACAAATTGATATCAAGCAAACATAAATCCAACTTCAAATTCCCAATCAAAGTAGGAGAATACTCCTGCTAGAATATAAACAATGCAAGGCATGCGGAGATAAACCTGGCCACCTTATCATTCGGGGCTTTTGATAATATAAGGAACAAGTTTGACCACATTAGATGGGTCAACCCTTTTATGGGTAGTTGGTACATTCATGACCCTGCATTACAAGACCATTGGGAGAACTGCATGGATGATAATAAGATGAGAAAGAGAGATTATCTCAAACTGAGTCTTCCCGTGGTTGAAGGCTTAAACTTGTAAGGGCTTCCCAAAGTGCCAAAGGGGATGAACGAAGATGGTGCTATGTTGGATCCCTCCTCTAAGAAGAAGATCTATGGCCAACCGTTGGATCCTATCAGCTAGGATTAAGAAGATGTTTCAATTGAGCATAGAGCCAAGGAGGCAATCAAAAGAACAATGTCTTTGATGAAGAAGCCATATCCCAGGATAGACCCTTGTCCCAACAAAGAAGTCGAGAGCTTAAAGAGAGCCAAGGGAAAGAAGAAAATGGAAAAGGGTGCATCCTCTAGAGCACCAAAGGAAAAAATTAAGAGAGTTGATTTTGTTGCAGCTAAAGGGAAAAACAAGGTTCTAGCAGTGAATGTGGAATGAGAAGAAAAAGAAATTGAAGAGACCTATTCCAACCACCACCTCTACTCCATTATCCATATCCTCACCATTCCTGATATCCACTGCCTCTGCAACCCAAGTAAAGGTTGTCACTTCATCTACTTGCCCTTCGCCATCACCTCCCCAACAAACATCTTTTCCATCACCTCCACCTTCTTCGTGGTCACAACCCACACAACTTCCACCTAGCCAACCCCCATCCTCTACATCTCTCCTACAACACATTTAGTCACTCACTTCGGTTATTTTTGAGTTCATACAAGGCAAGCATTCCTTCATCCAACCAACAAAATATTTACTAAGACCATATTATAGAAGAAGATGATATCAAGAAAGTATTTGTTTTTAAGCAATCTCATTTAAGTGTATGTTTTAGTGTCACACCCCAAATTTTTACTATGATTTACTTATTACTTTCACCTAATTAGTAATTAATTATGCATGAATTAATGATTTCATATTATGTGAAAATGTCAAGATAAATCAATGATATCATGAGTTTACCATAGACAGATTCTCACAGTTGCATATCTCATCTGGATCGTGCATAAACATTAGGTCAATGTATAATCCCGCTTCCTCCACTCTTCTCTTCACGTACTTGATCTCCATATCCTCTCCACTGCTTGCATACTTTCACACTGTATATTCCCAACAAAAATCATCAAAATAGATTTCCCAGAAACAAAAACAAAGAACTCAGATTAGGTAAGGCAGTAATCCCACCTGAAATGATATATGATTATCATCCATTGGATCAATTTCAGATTTCTTGGGCAAACTGTCTGTGTTGTCCCATTGCACTAGATGTATGCCCACTCCGTAATTAAATAGCCTGCAAAGGCACACAAAGATCAATTATCCCATTGTTGTTGTTGGTACTCAAAACAAAAAAAATTAATAATAAGAATGGTGACAAAATTTCAATAACTTACCAGGCTCCATCAAAGCCGAAGGACCCATGCCTCTTAATTGGAACAAAACCTAGTACATTTTCGTATAAGTTAATTGAATCCTCTACAGATTTGCATACAAGAGATTTGAAACCTCATTTGATTCGTACTCCCTTGCCCTCTCCATAAAGTTCCCATTCCTTTCCTCCTGATTTACCTTTCCCTTGCATCTTATCTATCTAAGATGTTGGTTCCTTCACAACTTGTTAGAACATTAAATGATATTTTGAACAAGCTATTTATTGCCCAACTTCTTTATAAGCAAAGATTGGGATATCATTCCTTTCTAAAAATTGGCCCTTCAAGGAGATACTTGTTATTCTCATTCACACATTATTATATAAGCATCTTAACTAAGTAAAAGTTATCCCAACTAAAGCATTTATTCAAAATATCTCTAGCAATGAATGTAATAATGTACATAGTGGTGTTCCATTTCTAGGACCATATAAAAACAATTTCTCTACAACGAATCTTCAAAATTCATACATTTCTAATACTAAGATCATTGTTCCCCTGTGTCTATTAAGTAGCGTTCTATAGGTTAGTCCTCAATGTTTTATTTCAACCAAACATATCAATTTACAATAAGCTCAACAAGTTGCATAATGATCAAGGACATTTCCTCCAATCCCGTTGGTTCCTTCTACGAGTGTGAGGCTTCCCAAACCTCACATTCCCATTTGAGTCGGGCAATTTAGTAAGCCCTACCCTCTGATCCTTGACTGCCTAAAAGATGTCAGAGTTTGGGCGTCAGGTGTCCTAATTTTTCTCTTCCATTTCTTAACCTTAGACAGGAGTAAACCCCGCCCTCACAAAATTATCTGGGTTTCGCTACCGAGTCTTCCACTCTGATTCTAATTATTACCCTCAACCTAAAAAAGAGGTATGGCCTTATCTCCAATGATCACCAATATATTTCATAAATTTCGCATTTATTAAGGTATCCTTAGATGTGCCAATTCAGTGTGAAGGAGGTGACAACCTAAACAAGAGGTAAGGCCGCATTTCCAATCATCACCAATAAACTGCATATTTTGCATTTATTCAAGTATCCCTACATGTGCCAATTCAGTCTGAAGGTGGTGGATGGAAAGAGGATAGATAAGGGAACCCTCATAAGTGACAAATTGAATGAACAATTGTTTACCTACCAATTTACCAAGTCATCAAGAAAAGCTTTTGCATCACCAATGCCGATTTTATATATGGAGTTATAAGATGGATGGAAAGTGACCACTCCCAGAGGTTATATATGTAAGCAATAGAAGTATATTATTCTTGATTACATTCACCTATTTAAAAAATAACTTATGATCAAAATTAATTATTCACATTTTTCTAATCAATAAAGATAGAAAAATAACATTATGCCCATTAGTGAGCCAAATCACATTCTCCTCATCTTAAATTTCATAATAATGAAATTATTTTAATAGGTATCAATCTAATGGACCTACACAACAACAGTGCACACTTAAAGTAAGTCCCCATCTCCAATGATCACCAGTATATTGCATAAATTTCGCATTTATTAAGGTATTCCTAGATGCACTCTATTTAAATATAATCCATTTTAATGGTCAAACAGGTAATAGCAATTATTTTGCTTCATACACTGAGATCTACAAACAAAGCAAAAGGTTTAGTCCTTTAATTCTTGTTGTCAATTTGTTTAGTCCTACACAACAACAATGCACACTTAAAGTAAGTCCCCATCTCCAATGATCACCAATATATTGCATAAATTTCGCATTTATTAAGGTATTCCTAGATGCACTCTATTTAAATATAATCCATTTTAATGGTCAAACAGCTAATAGCAATTATTTTGCTTCATACACTGAGATCTACAAACAAAGCAAAAGGTTTAGTCCTTTAATTCTTGTTGTCAATTTGTTTAGTCCTACACAACAACAATGCACACATAAAGTAAGTCCCCATCTCCAATGATCACCAGTATATTGCATAAATTTCGCATTTATTAAGGTATTCCTAGATGCACTCTATTTAAATATAATCCATTTTAACGGTCAAACAACTAATAGCAATTATTTTGCTTCATACACTGAGATCTACAAACAAAGCAAAAGGTTTAGTCCTTTAATTCTTGTTGTCAATTAGTTTGAATACATTTATTTTAATCTCCCAAAATTATTGTTGGAATTAGAGTGTGCCATGTTGGGCACCTAACAAATCAAGCCTATATTGACCTCTTTAAATAGGCTTCAACAACAAAATATCCAAAGAGCTAAGAAATCTTAAGTTGTAATGTCCATTTTTCTATTTTGTTTTTCAATAGGAAAAAATAAATTTAATAAAATAATAATTAATAAATGGATCTTCATTTTATTTTAAATTATAAAGGCCAACTTATTTATTATTATAACTTTTTAATGGGCCACTAAAGAGGCAATTATCGCCATATCTTTAAGGTGCGGTTACAATTCAAAATCAAGAGGCAATTATAGCTATTTAAATCTCGGTATGGGTTAGGAAAGAAACGAAGCAACGAATCTACATGAGAAGAAAAAATTTAAGGAAGACTTGTGCAGACTTGCTTTTCACACCTTTCTCCCAATTTCTGAACACTTTTGTTCAAAATTCAAGCCCAAGGAGCAAACTCCTTCGTGGGTGCAGATCCAAAGACAAAAAAAACCCTTGCGGTCTTGGAATTCGGGAAAGAAAAACTCTGGAACCCGATCATTCCAAGCAGAAAATGCATAAAGCTTCCTTGATTTCTCAGTTTCCGTATCCGCATTCAGTTTCGATTTTTTGTGTGCTTCAGTTTTAGAGGTTTGAATTATATTTTCAATTTTGGTTTTCTCTGTGTAGCTTGTTCTTCTGAACGTCCTACTTTCAGCATAATGTGGAGATTTAACATCAGATGTACGGGATATATCACCGTTTGATAATTATATTTTTGGATTCAGATTGGACTTTCAGTGTTGTGTGCCTCTTTCCATGTATTCAAATTTGAGATCTGGGATTGACAGTTTGTTCCAGTTTGTATAGAGATGCTTGGCATTCCTACTGATATGTTTTAACTTAATAGATTCATTTTGGTGTCAGCGTTTGATATCTTTCAATATTTCTTTTTATCCTATAGGACGATAGAGTCTTAAGTAATATTATGCTAATGGATGTTTGTAATATTTTCTTGAAACATGGAGAACACATGATTGAAATAGAGCGGAGAAACTAGAGCTTCTTATAGCAAAGCCTATTCATTGTTCTATATATGTGAAACCATGGAAATGCTTATAGCATCCTAAGCCTTCAAGTATCTTTGTTACAAGAGGATAATGGAATCTTGGTTAGCAATGTCTTGAGAAATTTAAGATTGGACACTTATAGGACGATAGAGTCTTAAGTAATATTATGCTAATGGATGTCTGTAATATTTTTCTTGTCATGTAATCTATTAGCTTTGTCAAAACATGGAGAACACATGACTGAAATAGAGAGGAGAAACTGGAGCTTCTTATAGCAAAGCCTATTCATTGTTCTATATGTTTGTAAGTAGTAGATGCCATACGTTTGTGATGATTGGTGAGTTGTGTATGCTCATTGAATACATATTCGGGTTGCTTGTCATAGTCCATTATTAATGTTCTCATGTTTCTTTAGAGTGATATAATATTATACAATGCTGGGTGCATCATACTTTGTTCAATCATATCATTTCGTAAGTAGGCCTGTTCTCGAGTTCTAAACGATGTCACATACTAGTCAAATATAAATATAGTGCACAAAAGGTACAAATACCTTGACACGAGTGTTTCTCTTGTAAGGTATATTGTTAACCAAAATTTGTTTAGCAACAATATATTTGCTCATTCAATCTGTTATCATCTGCTAGTTCTTAGTAATAAACTAATATAAAAACAAAATAGATCCACCTCTCAAAGTGCCATTTCTTTATTTTCAATACACTTTTTAAATGCACAAATATAACATTTTCCAATTTGTAGAAAATTTATGATTTTGTAACCTAATCTGGTCACACTATAATTATTTTTGTAGCCAACATATGCAATCAGGTCAGTTGTGACTTACCATCATTGTAGATTCCAAAGGCATTTCCACCACTTCAAACTCTGCCCCTCGAAAGTATAGTGTCCGACAAATATGCATGCCCCTATAGAAATACCAATATTACATTAGATCACTTGGAAATGTAATGAGTTATCACTACAAATCTGAAAACATTGCTTACCTAGCCTTCATATCCATTGCCACAAGCTCACGAGCTCCAACTACTCATTTCTCAAGTGCCCCTGTATATCTAATGCAAGTGATAAAAAAATGATGAATAAGATAATTTTTCAACTCAATACAATACGTGGTGTGGATGTCTTCTTACATAAACTTAAATACAACATCGAAAGACAATACCAATGGATGAACAATGCTTATCTATATTCATCATTTCACAGTTCATACTAACCATCTTTCAGAAATGCACTAATCATTGAGAGATAAAAGATCTAGTTTGATCTCTCTAAAACACATACACACCCACAAACAAATACCTGTGCAAGACGCCATGTCATTCATGTTCAATTTAGTTCCATTCCTATCGAGTGCAGTAGAACCTCCATTTTGGAGGGTATTCATCTTCCAAGGTATATATATTTCATCCATGAGATATACATTTCCAATACGATTATCCAAGCAGGTGAAAAATATAAATGGAATTTGCAGATTTAAGCTAGTATAATGGAACCCTTGCTACCATACATTCTATTATGTTTCTTCAGTAAAATATCCTACAATTCAATTTGAAACAAAAATAACAAATACTATATTTCTAAAGCAACTTATTGTTAATTACAAAATCATCCATACTCAAAATGCATAAACAATATTTTTACCAAAACGAGTGGTGTCAATGAGACCCAACATGCACAGAAGGGAACATCTCCTTGGGAATTCTAAAAATATCTATCATAGTAAAAATAATTAATCCTCTGTTAATTAAAGACATGATATTTCCACAGTCCATGATAAGTTAGAATGTGTGCTTCTGGATTAGACTGTGTATAGCTTTTTTTAGATCGACGTTTCGGATCACACTCTGTGATCCATCATCAGGATGAAGAGAAGAGAATAAGTAAGTTGCAATTGCAAATATGGTTACTTATAAGGAGAGAGGGGAGAGTGGGCACGGAGTTTAACATGAGGGGAGATAGACCAATAAAGGAAAAAGAAACAGAAAAAGGAAATTAAATGCAAGAGTAAATAATAGATAAGTGAGATAAAGGAATGTATGTTGACCATGGTGACTCAATAGATGAGAAAAAAATAATATAATGTAAATAAAATGAAAATTAAAAAGTAAAACCTAAGATGTGTAGAAATAGGGTGAGTAGAGGTGTAACAAGGTACAGAGGATACATATGATAGAATTACTAAATGCAATTAAAGAGATTAGAAGGATATATGTATATAGATAAGACATGAAGCAGATATGGTTACAAGTCATACAATAAGTAGAACAAGAGAGAGAATGGGAGGGGTTCCATATAAGTAGATATATCAATAAATATAGGAAAATAACGAAAGAAAAGTATTTACTAACCAAATTCGATGGAAAGAATTAAGAGAGGAACAAAAAATTTTAAATAATAAATCAATAGATATTTCAAAATAGAGAAATCTTACAATATAAGGGAATATATTAATGGAAAGTAAGTAGATAGATAAAAAGAAGAAAGAAAAAAGTAAGTAAATGCATAAGTAGATATATTAGATCAAAATAAAATAAACACAAAAGCAATTAGAAATTAGAGAGTAATAAATTAAAATGGATGATACATAGAAAGGGGGAGTAGGAAGGATAGTAGAGATGGATAAGATAGAAAAAAGAACTCAACATATATAAGAATGGATAAATCTATAAAATTACAAGAATAAAAACACCGCTAAAAAAGATATAAACACGTAAATTGATTTACCTTATTGATCATATTAATAGATGTAATTGAAATAAACACAATAGGTCAATAGCTACGGATAAATAAAAATATAAAAATCTGAGCAAAGAAGTAACCAAATAAGAAGAGAGTAAGTAGATAGAAGGAAATAGGAATAGTAAGGTAAGGAGATACATAGATGAAACATAGGAAATACATATAAGTGAAACGAAAAGCTACAAAGAGAAAGATGAGGGGTAATATGATTATGGCTAATAATTATAATAAAATAATATATCCTGTTGTGTCCATGAACCATAAAAATCAAGGAATAAATAAAATGCTCATAAATAAAAGTATAACAGAGAGACAAATTAATAGGCCTATGCAAATAATATGAAAAGGAATAAACTATCCAAAAAGTAAGGCAAGGATAAGAATATCTAAATGGGAATGACCTAAATGTAAAGAAGAAAAGGATGCACAAAGGAGAGAGAAAGAGATAGAGGAGAAAAGGGGGAGAAATATGTTTACTATCATCTAAGAAGGGAACTAAACATGACAGAAAGCCAAGAAAAAACAACAAGCATGAAAGATTAAAAAGGGGGGAAAAAGAAGTAACAGAGCTAAGGAGAAGAGAAACAATGGAAAGGCAGAGAGAGTTAGAGATTGGAGAAGGAGGAGGTTCAAGGGAAAGATAGGGGGGGAAGGAAGGAGGGTCAGGGACGAGAACTGGGAAGGGAGGGCAGGAAGAGGGGGAAGGATGGGTGGCCAATGGCAAGGAAGAGGACCCAAGGGGAGACAAGGAGAGGTACAAGGGAGGAAGAGATGATGTAGGGAGAGGAAAGGGGAGTAGGGAGAGAGGAGCGAACGGGTTGCCAGATAAAGGACCAGAGAGAGGTAGGGAGGGGGGTTGGGAGAAGATGGGAAGGAAGGAAGAGTTTAGTTTCTTAGAGAATTTAACAGGGGGTTCCAAGTGTGGTGCAAGTTCCAACCATCGTCTCGGTTAAGGTTGGAAGGGTTATTCCTAATGAAGATGGCCTCCTTAAGTTTCCTCCTGAAGAAGTTATCTTCTTTAGCTAAGACACGAGTATCTTCAAGGTGTATGTGGTGTTTGGTGCTAGAGCAGTGATCTGCAAGGGCTGATTTTGTGACTCTTTCATGTTTGATATCTGCATTGTGCTCTTTGACTCTCATACAAATAGATCTGCCTGTTTTATCAATGTAAGGGGTACCACATGAGCAACCAATTTTATAGACGCCTGGGTTTAGAAGAATGTCAGTAGAGTCTTTAGTGGATGGGATAAGGTTTCTGACAGTGGAGCACGGTTTGAAAGCACAATGGAGCCCTTTCTTACGAAGGATTTTGGTGATTTTATTAGAGATACCTTCAATAAAAGGTAGAGTGGCACCAAAAGCAACCTCGGTGTCACAATTGTCCGGTTTGGAGTTGAGGCAAGCTTGGGCAAGCTTAAAAGCTTTTATGTCTTTTATGTCTTTTTATCTTTTCCTTGTCATCGTCCACGTGTCCGTATTGTTTGCCAAGAGTCATAAGTTTTATTTGCCAGGTGCATTGTAGTTTTGTTTCGGGGAGGGATTTTAAGTTGTTCTGTGTTACAAGTTGTTGCTGCGGTAACCTAATTCTTTCCAGGGCCTTATGTTTCCCTCTTCTTAATGTGATTCGGTCTGTAAAATGTAATCTATGTGAGCTTTTCTAGTGAAGTGGCAGTTTCCAATGAAGATGTGGCCTTTCAGAACACATATGGATTCCTACGATGGTTCCCCTGTTTCTTTCAATATTGGGTTCTGCTGCTGGGCTGGAAGATCCTGTAGTTTGCATTGATGCCAAGGTTATTATTCTATTGCTATGGATGAGGTCTCTTTCTCAGTGTACCTAAAAATGTGTCATTGTTATTGAAAACAAGTTTAAGAAGGCCTTCAAAGATTTAGCAGCATCAACCTACAATTTGGTGTTCCATGTATACTTAGACTCCGTTGTGTTTAAAGTGTGTCGTGGTATTATATTCAAGGCATCCCAGACCTATCATGCATATTGGAGTTTAACTCAGATTGAAACCGCACCTTTTTTTTTTAATCTCAATCCAACTTGTTTATAGTTCCAGGTAAGTCATATTTGTCTTCTACAATTTAGCTGCAACCCTATTTTCGGTAGATGCAAAGGATATTTCTGATGAATAAACAATATATCAGTATATTGTGCGTTGAATACTAGAACAATTCGATAAACAATTGTTGAAATACACGTAGATAACAGTCTATGTTACTAGATAAGTACTTAACATGCCTCCATCTCCCAAATATATACTTCCCATCAAACAACGAATTCAAGATAGGAGGCTTCATTGACACACAAAATGTTGAATTTTTGCATAGCATGGCGAGATTGACATGGATTTGTTAAAGCATGGAATGAGTGGGCTTCTGTTGTATGTCCTTTCACAGAGCTTGCCAACCTTTCCATGGTGAATGACATTGACTCTTCCCCTCCACCACATCAACCCTAGCAATAATCACAAAATAGTTCCACGTCACAAATTATACAAGGGTTGCACAAGAAACACATTATGGCAAAGCCAAGAGGATCAATCCAAAAGCCACCACCACATCGATAGTCCAGCACTCCCTTCGTTTGCAGTAGCTTCTTTTTTACTTTTTTATTAGCTCAACACTTTCTATACCAATTTATCTTATATCTTTAATTTTAATCAAGTCTTACAACAATAATATTGACCACTTTGATTAATATTTATGGACGCTATACTCCAACTATTCCTCCCCCTAACTATACTGGTTGATTACACCACTTGGAATAATAATACTTTAGGTCTACTGGATGTGCCAACACGTACTTTAATATCATACAATGCTTGGTGCATCATACTTTGTTCAATTATGTCATTTCGAAAGTAGGCCTGTACTCAAGTTCTAAACGATGTCATATAACATTGAACTATAAATATAGTGCACAATAGTCAAAAATACCTTGACAAAAGCGTTTCTATTGTAAGGTATATTGTTAACCAAAATTTGTTTAGCAACAATATATTTGCTTCATTTAATCAGTTGTCATCTGCTCATTCTTAGTAATAAACTAATATACAAACAAGATAGATCCACTTCTCAAAGTGCCATTTCTTTATATTCAATACAATTTCAAGATGCACAAATATACCTTTTTCCAATTTGTAGAAAAATTATGATTTCATAACTAAATCATACCACAAAAATATCACACAATAATGTAACAAGCTATAACTACAAATCTGAAAACATTGCTTACCTAACCTCCATATCCATTGCCACAAGCCCAAGAGCTCCAACTCCTCTTTTCTCAAGTGCCCCTATATATCAAATGCAAGTGATAAAAGTTGATGGATAAGATAATTCCTCAAGTCAATTCAATACATGGTGTGGATGTCTTCTTATATAAACTTAAATACAAGATGGAAAGGCAATACCAATGTATGAACCATGCTTATCTATATTCATCATTTCACAGTTTATACTAACCATCTTTTAGAAATGCACTAATCGTTGAGAAATAAAAGATTTAGTTTGATCTCTCTAAAACACATACACACCAAAAGTAAATACTTGTGCAAGACGACATGTCATCCATGTTCAATTCCTGTTTGAGGTCAAATACATATATTTCATCCTATTGAAATACTAAAAACTATTTAGTCCCATTCCTATCGAGTGAGGTAGAACCTCTATTTTGGATGGTATTCATCTTCCAATGTATATATATTTCATCCATGAAATACTTATCCCATACAATTCTCTAAGCATGTGAAAAATATAAATGGAATTGATAGGTTTAAGCTAGAATAATGGAACCGTTGCTACCATACATACTATTTTGTTTCTTTATTAAAATATGTCACAATTTGATTCAAAACAAAAATAAGAGATGCCATATTTCTAAAAATCCAAACTCAAAAAACTTATTGTTCATTACAACAACATCCAAACTCAAAATGGATAAATTATATTTTTACCAAAATGAGTGGTGTCATTGAGACCCAACAAGCACAACCTAAAATATAATGTTTCCTTGTTTTTCATGCATACATTTGCAATTCTTTGATATATTATTTAAGGGAACATCTCCTTGGGAATTCGAAAACTATCTATCATAGAAAAAGTAATTTACTCTGTGTTGTCATTTTATGCCTTTTTGTCTTTTCTTTGTCATCGTCCACGTGTCCGTACTATTTGCGAAGTGTCCTAAGTTTTGTTTGCCAGGTGCATTGTAGTTTTGGTTTGGGAAAGAATTTTAATTAGCTGATAGGCTTATAGTGGAAGCTTTTTGCTCCGAGAAATTGTCGGACTTCAGAAATGTCAGATGCCAGAAATTTCGTTCGCCGCGTAAATTTTATTTGCTCGAAAATAGTTTCATCCGCCGAGAAGTGACTGTTGTCAACGTCGGGAAATCCATTTCTGTTGGCCACACCGCATGCCACGTTCTGTTATCTATTAAGCGGTTGACGTGCCATGTTTTTGGGCTTCCACATTCTGCACACATGTCAAGTTAGTTTTTGGAGGCTTTTGGTAAACAGTTCATGGGTTTCCTCATCTTTCTCCTCTCACGAGCATAGTGTATGCTCTGCAATTATCTTTCTCCCTCAAAATTGCAAGAACAGGTTCATATGAGCACATCAGGCAAGCGTATTGTCAAATTTTGAGTTGGGAATGAATAATTTCTTTTGCAAACAAAGCATTGGTGGCAATGGCTTCCAATGGTCTCCCAAATATAACTGCACAAAGTGCAAATCATGCAAATTCTGAAACCTATATTTCTTGCCTCCAAATATGTGCCAACATCAAATAGTTGAACCAAACCCATACCCAACTCATTATAAATGGATACAAAGACAATAGATTATTAATGCCAAACTGCTAAACATGTACATACTACACGACAGTCTTGAAAATTCTCGAGTGTGTTTGACAAAATAGAGAACCTAGATATATCCATATGGAATACAATGCTCAAGGCATATGCCAACAATGGCCAATACAAAGAAGTTCTTAATTGTTATTACATGATGGGAGAGATGGATTTGTAGCTAAACAAATTCACATTCCCCTGTGTTCTCAAGCACGTGTTACTTTGTCAGCTCTGCAACAAGGCAGAGAAATTCAGCATGATATTGCGAGAAGTGGGTTTGAATCTAATGTTTTTGTGTGCAGTGCTCGTCACTATGTATGTAAAATGTGGTTGTTTGGAGGATGCCCGTGATGTATTTGGCAAAATGTTTGAATAACATGTTTCATGGGATTCCATGATATGTTCAAAATGAGCAATGCTGTGAAGCCTAGGAGATTTTCAGTGAAATGCAGTTGGCAGGTGGAGTGGCTGATCCTTTTACAACAGCTACCATTCTCTCAGCAGTTGCTCAGTTGGAAGCTTTGGAATGAACCAAGGAAATCCATGCCTTTGTAATTAGAAGAGGATTTGAATCAGATGTATTTGTAGGGACTGCTCTAGTAGATGCATATGGAAAATGTGGGAATGTTGAGATTGCACGCTCGGTGTTTGACAAAATGCCTCAGCAAAATCTCATATCGTAGAATGCTATGATTACAGGGTATGCTCGGAATGGAAAACTTTGCGGAGTCTTAGAGCTCTTTAGAAAATTGGAGACTTGCAATATGAAACCTAATTTGGCTACCATTTCAACTCTACTCTTGGCTTCTTCCCATGTAGCTAATCTCAAATCAGGCAGATAAATCAATAATTATATAACAAAGAGACGATTTGAATCAAATGTTTCTGTGGGAAGTGCCCTTGTAAGTATGTACTCAAAATGTAGTTGTGTGGAGGATGCATACAAAGTGTTTGAATGAATAATTTCTTCTACAAACAAAGCAAGGGATATGAGATCTAGCTTTACACCTGACAGTGGCATTTGTTTAAGGGTTTCATTCACGTACAACAATGGATTCTAACACAAATATCATCCTAATAAAGCGGGTTTCTTATATTTCTATTATTGACTCGTAGTTAGGGCATTCAAATATGAAGTAATTACTAATTTATGCATTTGTTGGCAGGGAATGTGATTTTGGTCGTAGCCTTCATACATCTCTTGGCCAACACAATAGTGGAAGGACTATAGAGTACAGATGTACAGGTCAATCTTTTTATTTAAATAATATATATTTTTAGCAATGCACTATGTAAAGGTTTTCATCTTGTGATGCATGCAAATAAAATCCTTCAAGGCAGCCAAACAGGATGTCATTCTGATAAGAACTAGGTGTCAAATTTCAAACATTGCCATCTTTTTGAATTAAGAATTTTAGTATTAAATATGGTGTGCTTTCCACTTGCAAGGGACAGAAAGCAAGCCATTTCAGTTGTTTTTCTATCAATCTACAAATGGCTATTTACTCATAATGCATGGCTCGAATTGTTGACAACCAAAATGAGAATCGCTGATTCTCAACTCTTTGATAATATAAGGCTTCTAGCCATTTTTTAATAGCAAAGCATCAAAATAAATGCAAAATGCAATCTATATTAATTTAGGCTTCAGGTAGTGTATCAACAATTGCTCTTCAGGTAATGGATAAACAACTGCATTTTGATGTATTCGAAATCTTTTACATATTTATTTGTATACTGAAAATTCAAAATGTTCTAAAGTTCTGAATTCCATAAATGTTCAAAGACAATGGAATCATTACTAGGGTTCCTCATAGAACCACTTGTGTTCTTTGTTGAATTGACACAAAGCTTCATATAATACATGCGATACAATATTTGCAATTTTATTTCAGCTGATAAAAATGTAAATTGTTTGGAAGCACTGCTTCTCTCCTCTTTACTGTTTTTTATTCCTTGAACATTAAATATAATTCATTTGATGTGTATCTTACATTGCACATAATCAGATGCAACTATAATCAATAGGATAATCATGTGGGTTTGATATAATCAGTCAACATGAAATAAGTGATTGTAGTCTGCAGATCATCATTGTGTTGTTAGCTAAAATTGTGGGATTGGATTAGTGAAAAGCTGAAAAGAGTCAACATTGTTAGTTACTTAGGTAGCTAGGCTGTTAGAGTTATCAGATGCATTGATTGGCCCACTATGTAACGTGCATGGCTTGTTCATGTTACTAATGAGTTTGAGACTCTGTTTCCCTTAGGATTTGATTAGTGCGCATAGTTATCTCTTGCATGGATGTAGAATTCTTACTTAACCATAGAAAATTTTTGGATGCCTCAAAGACAGGTGTTTCTCAAGAAGCAATGCAGAATGTTGTTCGCAAAACTAGTAAAGCCATGACAGAACATGAAGCCAGACAAATTTTAGGTGTCAGTGAACACACTTCATGGGAAGAAATTTTGCAGGTTAGTTGGAAAGTTCTATTCACGTGATAATTAAATTTTAGCAAAGTATGAATGAGCAGATGTGCTTATGTCCTAACAATGCATTTTTCCATGTTACTTGAATTTGATATCTAACTCTTGTTGCTTTAATATATTGATGGACATTAAATACTTCGAGCGCAGTAGTGCTTTTGTCTAATAAACAGATTATGACCTAAACGTTTCAGTTTGGTTTTTTAGGCACCTTCAAATTTGAAAATTTCATTTGTCTGACCCTATCGACTACTCTGTTGCGCACATATACATGGCAACTGCTAGTTTATTCTGTGTTACAACAAGTTCTTGCGGTAACCTAATTCTTTCGAGGGCCTTATGTTTCCCTCTTCTTCTTGTGACTCGGTCTGTGGAAGGAGAGCTCTATGGTAAGTGGGAACCTTAGCTTCATTGTTTGAAAGGAGATCAGGAAGGTCCCTGTTTAAGGCGGCAGATGCTATCCTTGACACTACAGATTGGCACCTACCTCTGCATGCTGCGCAGATGATCGGTTCTCTGTTGAAATCTGTGGAATCAGACATTTTAGCTTAGAAAAACTCCCGTTACTATTAAAAATATGGAGAGATGTAGGTCTGACAGAATCCTTTCCTTAAGAAATGCAGCCTTAGAAACACTTCAAATTGCCAAGGTTATATCTTCTGGGAGGGGTATGGATGTAAGCTAAATCAGCTTCTCTAATGAAATGACAGTTTCCAATGAAGATGTGACTTTTCAGAACACATGGATTCTTACAATGGTTCCCCTGTTTCGTTATGCCCTTTGTTTTAAACCATGCGGCAAACTCCTTCACTATTGGGTCCTGCTACTGGGGCTAGAAGGTCCTATAGTTTGCTATTGATGAGGTTCCTTCCTCAGGGGAAATTAGGGATTCAATCCTACGTGGACCCTGACATGTCAAAATCGGAGAAACCCATTGTGGCCATAAACAGGGCTATCTAGCAGACACCGCAGATTTTATTAAATGACAGCTGGAAAAAAACATCTGGAAGAGATTACTCACGTGGAGACATAAAGATCCGGTTATGCATGCTTCCACAAAGAGAGAACAAAGATGAATCAACTACTGAACTCTTGGTCGCTACGGCTGAAGCGGTGTACTGTTGAAATATGCCCCTCTTCTCCATGTCCCCATATCGCTGCTTAAGTTAATTTTCTGCTTAAATTTAAGCAGTTTTAAGCAGTTGGAGTGGCCCCATGGAAATTTATAATTGTGGGAAAAGGATAATATTGAATCTTCCCTATTTTTGTGGAGCAGTTACTACATAGGAATTGCAAATAAGCCATGGAAAAGGGGGCTGGCATAATGAAAAATATGCTATGTGGCTGCATATATTTCCTTCCCTTTTTTTTTCGATTTTTCTTCTAAATTAACATAATTAAAATAATTTATTTTTTGGTTTTTATATTATAAAAAACTACAAATTAGAATAACTCTTAAAATAAGCAGAAAGGTAAAATTTCATAGGGTCACTGGCTCCACAAATATCTCCTAAAAATATTGAGCAGTGACTGCTACCCAAAATAAGCTACGCACCAGGCAGGTCCCCATGCGGCTGCTTAGCTTATTTGCCCAATATTTTTAGGAGATATTTGGGGAGCAAATGACCCCATGGATATTTTTTTCTGCGTAAAATAAGCAGTTATAGTTTTTTACTATATAAAAAATAGAAATCATAAAAAAATATTTATTTATATAAAAAAAATTGGAGAATATTTAGAAGAAAATTAAAAATGGAGGGGGGAAGCAAACAAATGCAGTCACATGGATGCTTTTTCATTATGCAGTTGCTGCATAACTTCAGCCCCCCCTTTTTGTTTAAAGCTTATTTTCAATTCCTAACCAGTAGCTGCTCCACTAAAATAGGTAAAGATTCCATATTATCCCTTTCCCGTGAATGTAAATTTGTATTGGGCCACTCAAACTGCTTAGCAGAAAACTCACATAAGCAGCCACATGGGGACATGGGAAAGCTTTTGTATTCTTAGAAACAAAGCACTGTGTGTCCACCGATCTACAGGATTCGAGACGCTAAGGTTTATCCGCTTCTCATTCATTATTTCTAAGCCATTATTTGTTTAAACAAAGGAAAATACACACAGATAAAAGTATCAGATTTCGTGCAAGACCAAAAGTCTAACCTAAAAGTAGAAAGAGTCTAAAGAATTTAATTTGATGTTGTAATAACATCACGAAAAAGATGAATGTTTGCTAGCCTATGATAAAAAGAACGTATAAATAATGCTTTTAATTAGACAGCTACCACAATTTTTTCAGGCTAATAATGATCTCCCATGAAAGCAACATTTTTATATCTTTATAGCTGGTGCCTAGAACAAAACTTCTTACATCATAAACCATATTTTTTTTTTAGCTTGGTGATGACAGATGACCTACCAATTGATCACAATAGAATACACACAAGAATATTCACATATACAGGAATTTGCATTGACCTGGGCATCTCCCAAAAAAGAAACTTTCTATTTATTCAAGTGTACTTTGCCAACCTGAAATACATCTATGTTTGCCGTAGTTGATATTTAGTTCCATGGATAGCCAAGAATCTTGTAACCTAAAAAGGAACGCAATAGTACTGATCACTTCAGAAACATTGAATATAACGCACTGAGAAGTCTTCCTAGGAGTTTAGAAGCATTGAATCTAATGCACTGAGAAGTCTTCTTAGGAGTTTACACCAAGAGGAATTCGTATTCTATTTTTGAAAAATAATAGTGACTACAAATTTCGTTCATTCTTGTATTTAAAAATTTAAAAACTTTGATGTAGTTGTGTAAGTGCCACTATACTTGAAGCATGCACGCTATGAACCTAGCATTATTTATATTTATGATACATTAAGCTAAGGTTTTAGTTAGTCCAAATGCTAATGGTGTAATGGCGGAGGGGTGCATGGGTGTGATTGTTCCCATATTCAAAAACCTCGTAACAAATCCCATTGGTGTGGTGTGGTGTGGTGTGCTATGGTGTGTGGTGTTACAAACCTTTTTAGTTATTAAAGATAGTATTGTAAATAAGTGTTTCATGATTAAATTGTGTTCAAGTTTATACTGCTCAACGTTTCGGATCATATTCCATGATCCATCATCATGAGATTAGAGAGCAACAGAAATCTCCTGATGATGGATCATGGAGTATGATCTGAAACGTTGAGCAGCATAAACTTGAGCACAGTTTAATCCTGAAGCACTTATTTACAACCTTTTTAGCTTTAAACGAGATAGTCAAATTTTGCTTCGGTTCAAGCCAGCCCATACAGTCTTCAAAATCAAAAAATAATTTTTTTATCAGAGAGAAGATCAAACCACACTAAAAATGTAGCATACAAATAAACCACACTAAAAATCTAGCATACAAATAAATACAAGAGCAGAACACATGAAGATGTTATACATATATAACTTAATTGTAGGCAGAAACCATTACAAAAAAAGTTAATAACAATTGAAAGCAACAGAAAGAAAATTACAGCTTACTCCATTGTAGACATGTTTACAACTTACTCCATTATTAATCACACAGTTTAACGACATATATTAGTCTTCCACAGTTATGCATGCTGCATTCAAAACAAGCACTCCTAGCTTGACTACACCCATTCTCCGTTTCCTTCTGAGACAGCTGAAGAAGAAGAAACTGGAAGGCCAAAGAAAGCAGAGTGTTTAAGACAAGAACAGATGATATGAAGTTGAATGAGTTCAGCCCACCAAGAGTATATGCTGGATCGCTGCAATGGCACTCCTCCCCACAGGTCATAAGAAGAAAATCACAGTCCAAATCGGAGTTTACAGACTTTACAGATGGTAATTCAAATAAATATGATTCATTGAGAGGAGAAAACACCAGACAACGCCTGCTGCACTAAAACAAAGGAAGGACGCTGCGCCACAAACTGCAAAGTGTTGCTAATGAATTTTCAGATAGAAACAATGCACAAGAGGGAAGTATGCAAAACAGTTCTATATAGTTAAAAAGTGTGCAAATATCTGATTCTTTATCGCCCACCTCTTCAGGCAATCTTTTCCAGGATGTATATGACGATGAGGAAGACTAAATGATCACTATCCCAACTGAGCCAGATAAACTATCTCCTAGAGTGGATGACACGAAGGAAAACTATGGGTCAGCAGAAGTTGATTCAAGTGAAGGTTTAGTGGATTTTCCTCAGTTAAAGAAATATGACAAGATTGTTAGGAATGGAAAGATTCGTTTTGTCACCATCACAAAAGAATATACTCATGCAATTTCAATTATGATATTATCGGATCATAAGTTCCCCAGATTTCCATAAACTACATCTTTATTTTGCAGATCCAAAAAAATAACTTTGATGTCTCAAACAACATTACCTCTGATCCAGCCAAAGGTTTTGTCAGTCCTCCATCCATTTCACTCGCACTGCCTCCTCTTCTCACTCCCTTCCTATTGTTGTGCTTAATGGCGGACGGTACTTTAAGACAGGGAGAAGTGTCGAATGGCGCCACCGGCAGATTCTCACAGTTGCATATCTCGATCATAAAGCCATCTAGATCGTGCATAAATATTAGGTCAATGTATAATCCCCCTTCCTCCACTCTTCTCTTCACGTATTTGATCTGTATATCCTCTCTGTTGGTGGTGGATATCACATCCACAAGATACTATATCAAACACATACACAGAAACATAAATCACATAAACACAAATATTGCTCAACTGTGTGCTGCTGCACTATTTCATTAATTCACAACATGATTACAAGACAATACAACGAATGCTGCTGCATTCATGATCACTTGATCATACAGACTTGACTTACATTGCATTACATTATGCCTCTTTTATAGAGGGTTTTGGTACATGCCTGTGCCTTCTAGGCTTTTCCATTCCTCATCTAGAAACAATCTATTTCTAGAAACTTCCTCTAGAACTTTCTAACCTAGAACTCTCCTCTTTCTGGAAACCTCTGTCTTATCTGGACTCCTTTAGAAACTTTCTATTTTCTTGTTTTGTCTCTTTGTCATTTAATTAACTAATTATGATTGTGGGAGAAATTACTTTCCAACACTCCCCCTTAATTTCGACCACCTATCATTCCAAATTTATCTTCCAAATCTTTGTCTTTCAATTCTGGTGACTCAAATCCTTTGCTTGCAAGATGCCTTCAAATCATCTTCACGATCTGCTGATCTTCAACTCTCACCCACTACTGTGGCAGTCATTCAATTCTTGAAATATTTAGAACAACAAACTGGAAGTCCTCTTACTATCTGTATCTTTCAACTTTGCATGATACCTCAATCCTTCAAACTTTTCCTGCTTGTTATCATCTTTCACAAATGAAGATTTATACTTAAACAAACTTTTCAGCATACCTGTAATTTGTTGCCAACTTGATCCATAACTCCATCCACAATCCATTTTCATGCAATCCTTCATAGATTCATCTTTCCACTGTCTTTGCCAACACATCTTTTCTGAATGATTTCTCAATCCACAATTGCTACATGGATGTAGATCCCAACACTTTTCCATTGTATGTCCTTGCCTATGACAATGAGAACATTGCATGATCCTCTTTTCTTTAACCAATTTGTTTGTCCCTGTAATATGATCCATTTTTCCATATCCAAGACCTACATACTTTGGCCTCACTATTGGCTCAATGGGCTCCTTCATTCCTTGTCCATACTTGCCTAAACCTTGTCCTTTATAACCCATCTTCTTCATTATATTAAAACCAACATTCTCTTTATTACAATTAACATGATTTTTAGATTCAAACAACTTGTCATCTTTAGCTTTACATTCTTCATCAATAATATCACAATATGCAAATTTTGCTGTTCCAACTTCCTTACAATCTTCAACCAAGCATCTTTTAGCTTCAGCTAATGACTTTGTCTTCAAGCATTCATTTTTCATGCAAAGTGGGAACATCCTATTATTTGTCATTTCAACTCTTGCAATCACCAAATTACTAGGAGGAATGTCAAGTATAGTGCACACATTATTTTTAAAAACAACTTTATAACCCTTTTGAGTAAGCTGTCCCACACTTACGAGATTATGCTTCAAACCAAATACAAAATAAACATCAGGAATGGTCTTCTTACCAAGCTTTGTTGTCACATTAATTGCACCTTTGCCCATGACTTCAACTATGTTATCATTACCCAATTTAATTTCTGATTTTACTGAAGTATCCAAACTTTCAAATAAATCCTTATTTCCTGTTATGTGATTACTGCAACCACTATCTAGAAACCAAATGTTGCTTGAACTTTCTTGAGCTACATGGCATGTAATAAACAATGTTTCAGAACTACTTTCAGAAAAATTTGCATTTTGTTTTCCCAAATCTGCTTGTTTCTTTCGACATTCATTTGCCAAGTGACCATACTTCTTGCAATAATAACATTGAACATTTGATTTGTCATACATTTGTGATGCCTGATTGCTATTGCATCCCCTTGAATTGAAAATTTGATTTTTCCTGCCTCCTGGATCTAGACTCCTCCTTTTTTCTCTTTGGTAATTACTTCTTCCTCTTCCTCTTCCTCTAAATCCTGAATGTCCTCTTCCTCTGCCTCTGCCAAATGACATTTGTACTTTGAATGCATTCTCCAATGAGGTATTATTATTCTTGTTCAACCTGTACTCATAATTTTTTAAGGCACCAAACAACTCATCTATTGAATATTTTGACAAATCTTTAGTTTCCTCAATCGTCACCACAATAGTATCAAATTTAGTAGGCAAACTTCTTAAAATCTTCTCTACAACTTTTTGATCTGTTAGTTCATCACCATTCATCCTTATTTGGTTAACCAAATCCATGACATGAAATGAAAATTGATCTACTGAATTAGAATCTTTCATTTGCAAATTTTCAAATTCTCTCCTAAGCATTTGTAATTTAGCAAGCTTTACCCTACTTGTACCTTGATAAGTTGTTTCCAGAATGTCCCATGCTTGCTTGGCTGTAGTGGCTGGTTTAATCCTTCCAAGAACTAGATCATCCAATCCTTGTGCAATGATCTGCAAAGCCCTGTGAGTCTTTTGCTTATTTTCTTCAAGCTTTTTCTTCTCATCTGGACTTAATGTAGACTCATCTGGTGGTTCAGTAAAACCTTTTTCAACTATTTCTAATAACTCTTGTGAAGAAAGTACCAATTTCATTCTATATGACCAATTATCATAATTTTTGCTAGAAAATATTGGAATTATAGGTTGCAGAATACCTGATGCCATGTCTTCGAATAATATCTGTAAACCCTTCCTGCTGCTATGGCTTAAACCTTTCAGCAATTCCTTTATCCTTCTTTAAGAGACTTGGTTGCTGTCACATCTGAGCCTGCACAGTTGATTTTACTAACGATGGATCTGCTAGATATCGAGTTACGGCTCCAGATCTGCACTTTTTACCTCCTTGACAGCGATCTTCTTTTGCATTTTGTATAAAACTTCTCCTTGGACAATTCTTGCAGCTCCTTTGATCTCCTTCTTTCAATTCAAACACCTCCAGTTTTGCCTTCTTTTTCTGACTTGCTGCATGCAAACGGGAATTACCCTAGCTCTGATACTAGTTGTTGGTGGTGGATATCACATCCACAAGACACTATATCAAACACATACACAGAAACATAAATCACATAAACACAAATATTGCTCAACTGTGTGTTGCTGCACTATTTCATTATATCCGAACATGATTACAAATCAGTACAACGAATGCTGCTGCATTCATGATCACTTGATCATACAGACTTGACTTACATTGCATTACATTATGCCTCTTTTATAGAGGGTTTTGGTACATGCCTGTGCCTTCTAGGCTTTTCCATTCCTCATCTAGAAACAATCTATTTCTAGAAACTTCCTCTAGAACTTTCTAACCTAGAACTCTCCTCTTTCTGGAAACCTCCGTCTTATCTGGACTCCTTTAGGAACTTTCTATTTTCTTGTTTTGTCTTTTTGTCATTTAATTAACTAATTATGATTGTGGGAGAAATTACTTTCCAACACTCTCCACGGCTTGCATATTTTCACACTGTATATTCACACACAAAAATCATCAAAATAGATTTCCCAGATACAAAAACAGAGAACTCAGATTAGGTAAGGCAGTAATCCCACCTGAAATGATATGTGATTATCATCCATTGGATCAATTTCGGATTTCTTGGGTAAACTGTCTGTGTTGTCGCATTGCACTAGATATATGCACAATCCATAATTAAACAGCCTGCAAAGGCACACAGAGATCAATTATCCCATCGTTGTTGTTGGTAATCAAACAAAAAAAATTAATAATAAGAATGGTGACAAAATTTCAATAACTTACCAGGCTCCATCAAAGCCAAAGGACCCAGGCCTCTTCATTGGAACAAAACCCAGTACATTTTCGTATAAGTTAATTGAATCCTCTACAGATTTGCATACAAGAGATTTGAAACCTCATTTTATTCGTACTCCCTTCCCCTCTCCAATTCGTCTATCACACCAGAGAAGATTTAGAAAATCTCCCTCGACGTTGCTTCGCTTGAGACCGGTCACCGGTCACCCCTCAATGGGGAGACTCTTCCCCTCTATCTCTGCCTCCACCTCTCTTATTTGCATCCACGTTAATTTGCATACTCCTCCATATTTTAAATCAAAAAATACATGAATCCTTATTTACATAAAATATAGACTAAAGTTTTACTTAAATTTGTACTAACACTAGTGTGATATAATAAGAAGGAATCAACATGAGTATGGTACAATACATATACAAACAAAAGAAAATATTGACGTATCATGTGAGATATATACATCTTATATTTATACTGCAAACAAACGAAAATATTGAGTAACATCATGTGAGATAACACAATTCACATATTATTCATGTCATATGCATCTTATATTCATACTACATGTATTGCTATACACATCAAATATGTTTGAGTGATTCACTCTTACATAACTTCTTTCAATCCTTTATTATATACATGTGTTTGGCAATATATATCTCTTTGCCTATCTTCTAGAGTAGTGATCAAAATATCTCTTACATATCTGTCACACTCTAATCCATCTCTTTCTTTCTCATTTATTGTGTGCACACATGCTCTTTTTATGCATTATATGTTATCTAAAAGAATCCAAGCAGTGTTATGACTTAAAGCATTGATGTAAAATGCAAAATCATAATCCCATATCTGATTATGATTGGTTCCAACACATGTAGTTCCAAGATCTTCCATAGCATGTGAGATCATTGCTCCTAATCAAGTTTCCAATCCCAAAGCTAACTATTCCCACTCTCAATCCAACAATCTAAAACCCTAAAATCCTAAAAATCCAAAATCCCAATCCAAAGATCTCAAGACAAGCATTCCAACTGCTACTCCCATGATAAAATCCCAAAGCCCATAAACCAAATCAAACAATTCAATATCCTAAATCATTCTATCTTTGCCATAACTCTCAACCATAGATGTTATGATGATACATTGTAGAGATGTTTGCACTTAGATAAAGCCAACTTAGTTCTCCATGAAGATCACAACAACAATTGTGAGTTGTACATTAATGGCAGGATAGGATACTCTTGGCATATCATGGAAGGGGCATACTAGTTAGCTACATCAAATGATGATGCATGTTGTCATACTTGAAGCATTAAAAACTACCAAGAAAAGTAGCAAAATCCAAAAAAAACACAAAAAAACAAAAAAACAAAAAAAACAAAAAAACAAAAAACAAAAACCAAAAGGACATGGTAATAACAATTGTTATAATAAAGCTTACCATACATACAATGTTGTAGTAGGTCATATCCATCATTCTAAAATCTAAATACCCATAACCAAAATTAAACCTCCTACTTGTCCAACCACCTCAAGACGTCCCTACCTCCTCCCAAGGGTCAATACAACATCCTCGAGCAATTAGAGAAGACTCCAACACAAACATCAATCATGGAGCTTTTGAAAGCATATAACGTATAAAATCCCCCAATAGTCAAAAGTCCCAAATGAGTGGGAAATCTCTTGTCAAATCACCATCTTACATTTAGACAAAGTGATATGCCTCCCTCAGGTCCAGATTATAACCTTCATCTATACATTAAATTTACCATCAGCATACATTCAAAAGTGTCCTTCAGGATAATGGGGCCAGTTTGAATATTTGCACTTTAAAGTTGATTCAATAGCTTGGGAATTCATAAAAATAATTGAATCTTGAAATAATCACCACCAAAGCTTATGACAATACAAAATGATAGCTAGCTAAAACAATACATCTATCACTTGATGTGGAGCCTATTGTACAATAAACCTTGTTACATGTCATCATCTTGATCTTCCTTACAATATTATCTTGGATTGTCAATGGATCCGTGCAATACAAGCCATACCCTCCACCATCCATCAAGGCATTAAGCTCCCAACCTAAGAACAAAGAAAATAATATTGGCCAATCCCCAGCTATTTCAATATTGTAAAACATTGGAAGGTGTCTATCAACAAATCAATCATCACCTCATTATTAATGTTACCTTGAAACAAAGAATCCTCTTCGTACATAGATCCAGCCAACTCGACATCCACATCTACAACCTCACATCCTAAATACCACATCAAGATTGTTGACAAAGGTTGTGGAGAATATGAGATCCATGTTGCCTTTCATGTAGGCAAACTTCTTCCCCTTCCCTAATCTTTTTGGTAATCCCAGTAAAAATTTGAAGAAAGAAAAGATCTCAATTCACTATGGCTCAACGACTTTCATAAAATATGGGCTTCTAATGAAAACACAGAATGAATATCTTGTACTAACGGTTTCATTTTCTAAATCTATTATCTTACTTATTTTTCTAACTTTAAAAATCTGAAAGTGTTTTATATAGCCTTATCTTTTAGCTACCCAATTAAAGAAAAATGAAGTTTTTTCTTCTAATGATCACGTTCAAAACACTTTCAATGATCATGCTAATCAAGAGGATTATTGCCATTATGCTCATGTAGCTAAACAAGACCTTGCACTTGTGGATGCCCTCATGAGTACAAACATTCACCTAAATTATTTCCTACACATTTATACCAAACATTATTGAATGCACTATTTGGCATGAATATTTTATATGACATTAGATCCATAATGGACACTTAATAATGTATCCTCCAATCCTTACTCTTCTTTGGAGCTTCCTCCTACCACCATTACCACTTCTTTAGCCACCTCCACCATTCTCACTCCTTCCACAACATACCTTCCTCCACTTTTTCTATCGATTTCATTCCAAGCCATGGCATACCTCTTGGCTACACTCACCTTGTTATACCTATATCTCATACTTTTATCCACATACCTACTACTACCATACTCATGTGTCTCAAACCACCCCTCCTTCCAACTCCATCTCCTAATATTTCTATCACTAATCTCAAACATAACCCCTCCTATATTGTGGTTCCTCCCTTCATGGCTATGTCATTACTTGTTTCTACACAACCTCATTTAAATCTCTCTATTATCTCTCACGTGGGTCTCACACCATGCTTGTCTCCACCTCCATCTTGGATACACTATTACAAGATGTTACCCATCTTTAGAAACAAGCAAATGATCATAATAAGAATGCCATCACATAAAATCCTCCATGTATATAGCACCACTTATTTTTTTGTCATTATTATACATCCATTGCCTCCTTGGTTTTTATCACCTAAATTTGAGTTCTGCAATGGAAAGAGTGGCCCAAATGTTCATCTACAAATTTCTACTGTCCCATATCCAATTTTTTTCTTATGAAGATAAGATCTCAAGGCTATGTTGTCTCCATGGACCCTAGGGGATTGTGCTATATAATGGTTTTATTATTTACCTATAGATTCTATTCATTGTTATGATGAGTTAGTATTGCCGTCCATACATCGCAAAATGAAACAGTTAAATGCTTGCTATGATGAGGAATGCCCAAAGGTAGAGGAAGGTCATTCAAATAAATCATTTGTTTGAGTGGATCTAAAGCTCATAGAGCATTTGAAAGTATTTGGTCAAAAGTAGAATATGATTGTAGTTCTAAAACAACGACAAGGCAACCCGTTCAACATTGATGAAGGAGTTTATTCTAATAATAAACAATTGTACCTAAAAAATATGTAAATGTTATTGAAAAGAAGTCTGAAGAGTCCTTCAAAGATTTAGTAGAACTAATACAATGCAAAAGTTAGTTTAGAATTGTATGTAAATTTGGAGTATAAAGTTGCAAAATGATCATTGATAATTCCTGGAGGAATCTAGTAATTTCTCCACTATTTTGGTTGTCTGTTACATAGGCTAAATATAGTATATATTTATTTTTGCATATTCTTTTCTGCAACAATTTTGTGACAGCTCTGTAGGATTAAATGCATTCCATATGCAGGCTCTTTCTAGAAGATTCTTGTAATTGAAAAGACCTCTATATATTGAGGCATCTTGTAAGAGTTTGTAGGATTCTCAACCAATTGATTTATGAATGTTGTAGCATTCCAGGTTTGGGCATTCTGTGTTTGTATATTTTATATTTCTGAATATATTTTGTGTGTCTGTATTTTTCTGCACCTCTTTCAAATTGGTATTAGAGCCTTATGGGAATGAAGCCGCTGGCCAAACAAATAAATGGTTGCATAAGAAGTTTTTTTTGTATTTTCCAAAAGGAATCAATTTGCTTCAGCAAATCGAATTGAATTATGGCATCAAGTAGCAACTTTTTGCAACCTACAGTTTTTACTAGTAAGAATTATGAATATTGGGCTATTAAGATGAAAACATTGTTTGCTCACAAGGTGTTTGGAATTTGGTAGAAAATGGTTTTGTAGAACCACAGCATCAAGCAACATATCAGGCATTAACCAGAAATCAAAGAGATGAACTTGAAGCTAAAAAAGAGAAGGATGCAAAAGCTCTATTCTTAATCCAACAATCAATTGATGAGTCTATCTTTCCAAGGGTTGCAGAAGCAAGTAGGCCTAAGAAAGCTTGGTAGATTTTGCAAACAACCTATCAAGGTACCAATATGGTAAAAGTAGCTAAATTACAATCTCTTAGGAGAAATTTTGAGACCTTACAAATGAATGATTCAAAGTCTGTAGATCATTTTATGAATCAAGTTATTTAAATATTTTTCTCACAAGGTGTTTGGAATTTGGTAGAAAATGGTTTTGTAGAACCGCACGATCAAGCAGCTTATCAGGTATTAACCAAAAATCAAAGAGATGAACTTGAAGCTAAGAAAGAGAAGGATCCAAAATCTCTATTCTTAATCCAACAATCAGTTGATGAGTCTATCTTTCCAAGGGTTGCAAAAGCAAGTAGGTCTAAGAAAGCTTGGCAGATTTTGCAGACAGCCTATCAAGGTACCAATATGGTAAAAGTAGCTAAAATACAATCTCTTAGGAGAAATTTTGAGACCTTACAAATGAATGATTCAGAGTCTGTAGATCATTTTTGTTAGAATAATATTTAAGGTTTACATTGTTAGTTTATAGTTAGATATAAACATTAGTTAGTAGTTAGTTGGGAGTTATTCCCATATGGTGGTTTGAGAAGTTATATTTGAAAGGGCTTTATAAAAGCCATTTTGAGATGAATGTAAAACCATTTAGAAATTAATATATCATTATGTGTTTTGATATTATTCAAGAAATGTAGTTATCTATGATTTAGCCAACATATGGTATCAGAGCATTCATGATGCTAGGGCTGTGAGGAAGCAATGAAAAGGTTGCTGGAAAAGAAATTCTGGTGCTGATGGAGTTTGATTACCTGAATATTGAGGAATTGTTTGAGTGCTGAAATATATTTTCAAGCATTGAAGAGAAACGTGTGTTGGCAACTATGTGGAGAATCGTTAAGGAAGTGTGGACGTTGAAGTTTGAATAATGGCTTGGGAGATCTCTATTGTCCAAATCATTGGAGAAGCGTGAACAACATAAGGCATTGCGAACTCCACATTCCTTGCTGGACATTTTATATTTTTAACTATTTGCTGGCTGTTGAAATTCACTTACCATGTTGCTCAATAAAGTACTAAGGATATTTGGTTTTTAGATAGTGGGTGCAGCAATCATATGACAAGGAATAAGGAATTGTTTGTTAGTTTGGATGAGTCTATTAAATCTGAAGTGAAATTGGGGAATGATACTAAAGTACATGTAAAGGGAAAAGGAGTAATAAATGTTTTGGCAAAGAATGGTGAAAGAAAATTTATTTCTGATGTTTATTTTGTGCCTAGTTTAAAACATAATCTGATGAGTGTTGGACAATTAATACAAAAAGCTCATAGGGTATCTTTTAAGGACAATTTTTGCATTATATTAAATAGATTTCCATGTGACAGGTTGATAGCAAAAGTGGAGATAACAAGGAATCGGATGTTCCCCGTCTGTATTCAGTGCATCCAAGGAGATGAGGAAGCAAATTTCAAGACTATGCATCTATACCAATCATGGCTACGGCATTTGAGGTATGGAGATTTTTATTTTGGAGGTTTGATTTTGTTACAAAAGAATAATATGGGGAAAGGTTTGCCACCCATAGAGCAGCCAACTAGTTCATGTGAGAGTTGCATTTTAGCAAAACAACAAAGAGAGAGTTTTCCAAGTGGATTCTCGTATAGAGCAGGAACATTATTGGAGCTAGTTCATAGTGATTTGTGTGAACCAATGCAAACTCCATCACTTGGAGGTAGTATCTATTTTCTAACCTTCATTGATGATTTCAGTAGGAAGACTTGGACATATTTTCTCAAGTAGAAGGCTGAAGCCTTTGGAAAGTTCAAAGAATTTAAAGCTATGGTGGAAAAGCAAAGTGGCCATTATATCAAGGTATTGAGCTCAGATAGAGGAGGTGAATATGGTTCTAATGAATTTTTAGATTTTTGCAGATATTATGGAATCAAAAGGCAGCTTACTGCAAGGTACACACCACAACAAAATGGTGTAGCAAAAAGAAAGAATAGAACAATCATGGAGATGGCTAGAAGCATGTTGAAAGCCAAACATTTGCCAAATGAATATTGGGCTGAATAAATAGCGCGCATTGTATATTTTAAACAGAAGTCCAACAAAAAGTGTCAAGGATCAAATTCCAGAAGAAGCTTGGGGTGGTAAGAAACATACTGTACATCATTTTAGAATTTTTGGTTTATTGCGTATTCTCTTGTGCCATCAGAAATAAGGAAACTTGATGATAGAGGTGAGAAATGCATTTTTATTGGATATAGTGAGGAATTATAAGCTTATAAGTTGTTTAACCCCATTACAAAGAAAGTGATTGCTATCAGAGATGTAGAATTTAAAAAAGAAGAAGCATGGGATGGAAGCATTGATAAAACAACCACAATTGGAGCATCAATACCTCTGAATGATGAAGAATCTGAAGATCAAGGAAATTAGCCACATACACAAGCATTAGCACCAAGTACTCCTACAAGAACTCCAAGGAATGTTGAACAAGGTGAAAACTCTTCTCCCAATATACAAAGTGATCCTACTTTGGCCCAAATAAGAGATCAATATAAAAGAACAAAAACAAGAAACTTGAAGTTGATTTATGAGCAAGGTGAAGAAAGATTAGGTAACTTAGATTTACATTCAAATTTTGCTTTATTCACTTATGATCATGTATGTTTTGAAGAAGCAATTAAGGAGGACCATTGGATCAAAGGTATGAATGATGAAATGGAGTCGAATGAGAGAAATCAAACATGGGAGCTAGTTGATTTACCTGAAGGTAAGGATTGAATAGGAGTTAAATGGGTTTATAAAACCAGATTTAATGCAAAAGGTAAAATTGAATAGCATAAGGCAAGGCTGGTAGCAAAAGGTTATGCACAACAACAAGGAATTAATTATAATGAAACATTTGCTCCAGTTACTAGACTTGATACTATTAGAATGATTTTAGCATTACCTGCACAAAATAAATGGAAAGTTTATCAAATGGATGTCAAATCAGCTTTCTTGAATGGTTTTCTAGAAGAAGTATATGTGAAACAACCACCAGGTTATGAAGTGCATGGACATGAAGACGAGGTCTATAAATTGAAGAAGACTCTTTATGGTCTCAAGCAAGCACCAAGAGCATGGTATAGCAAGATTGATTCATATATGATAAACATTGAGATTTTGTATCCTATATTGAGTACAAACCATTTCATTTTCAAATTCAATTGTTTATAAATTAAGGTTCAATATTAATGTTAGAAGAATCAAACCCTAGGGTAAAATCTTTATTAGTTAGGTTTGAGTTTAAGGCATTGAGTTTAGCTTTCAAGGTTTTAGGAAATTTTAGATTCTTTGTTGAAAGTCTATTGTTCAAATTTAGGGATTTATTTCTAGCCTTCACAACCCTAAGTTTATTAAATTCCAAGGAGAATTAAAAATTTGGGGTATAGGGTTTAGAGTTCATGGGTTTTCGGTTAAGGTTAGCATTCAGAGTCCAAGATTTCAACTTTCAAAGCTCACCATTCAATATTTAACAATCAAAGTCAGTGTTCTCTATTTTATACTAATTGCTTCATGTTAAAATTCAATTGCTTATTTGCATGGCTCACATTTAAGGTTCACTGTTAACAATTCAAAATTGATGAGGTGTAACATTATTTGACCTTTAAGGTTTAACATTGATTTTAATTTATAGATTATGAGTTTAAAGGTTTTGGGCTCTTTGATCAAAGTTTAGTGTTCAAATCTAGGATTTGATGTTTAGACTTAAAAATTGTAAGCTAGTTACTTAATGAGGGTTTCACATTTATGGAAAAGGGTTTAAAGTTAACAGTTTAAGGTTTGAGGCTCACATTCAAGGTCCAAATTTCAACCTTCAATGTTTAACATTGAGATTTAATGGTCTATTTCAAGAATTCATCATTTCATGTTCAAAATCACGCAACATTATAATTCATTATTAAAATTCAACATGAAAATTCATTGTTAACAATTCTAGAATTACCGAGCATAACTCAAAATATAGGGCGTTTAGGGTTGAATTTAAGGTATAGATTTTACATATTACCAATTTGGGTTTTGAGTTCTTGGTTGAAACCCAAGTGTTCAAACTAAGTGTTCGATTTTTTAGCTTCACAATTGTAGGTACATCAATAAAAGGTGTAACATTTAGGGGAGAGGGTTTAGGGTTTCACATTTATGTTCAATGTCCAACTTTCAATTTTAAAGGTTCAACATTCAATGTTTGACATTGAGATTTAGTGCTCTATATTAAGTAATCATCATTCCATGTTCCAATTGAATTGTTTATCTACATGGTTCAACATTAGAGCTCATTTTAACGATTCAAGAATCATGGGACACGGTTCAACCTTTAGGTGTTAAGGTTGAATTTTAGATATAGTGTTTAATAATCAGGGCTTTTGCTTCTTTGTTTAAAGTTTGATGTTCAAATTTAGGGCTTGATTTTTTCTCTTCACAACATTATGCTCGTTACTAAAGAGAGTTCAACATTTAGGCCTCAAGGTTTTAAGAACATGGTTTAGCACTTCGATGCACGTTCGAAGTCCAAATTTTAACTTTACCAATTCAACTTTAAATCATTAATCAAGGTTTAGTGGATTATACCGAGTTGTACTCTATAGCGAATACTATCTATTTCATGTTAAAATTCAATTGTTTATTTCAAGTTCAACATTAGTGTTTATTTCTAACTATTCAAGAATCAAGCAACACATTTCAAGCTTCATGATTTAGAGTTCAATTAAAGAATACAGTTTAGCTTTGAAAGTTTTCAATGTTGGTTTCTTTGATGAATGCTTAGAATTTGAATTTAGAGTTATACATTTAAGCATCACAAATCTTAGGCTCATTAATGGAGAGTTCACCATCTAAGACTAAGGGTTTAAAATTCATGTTGTAAGCTATCTAGTTCACATTCAACATCCAAATTTTGAATTTAAGGGTTCAAAATTCAATGTTCAATCACAAGGAGAATATCATTGAAGATCTAAGACACACAAAAGAGCGTCATGTTGATGAAGTTTTTTCTAAATATGAACAAATAGATGTGCTAGAAAAAGGTGAGCCGTTGTTACTCAAAATAAGTTTGTTATGTCCTAAAAGAACTAGTACAAAAGAAAAAATTGTTCAACATCATATGCCAATCTGGAGTAAAATGTTCATAAATGATAATTGATAGTGGTAGTAATGGTAATTTAGTTCCAAATGAAATCATGGATAGATTAAATTTGAAAAGGTTAGAGCATATTAATCCCTATAGACTATTTGGTTTCAAAACAATTATAGAATCTTGGCTTGGAAACAATGTCTTGTGAACTTCAAAATTAGAGTGTACAAAAACAAGGTTTTTAATGATATTATTTCAATGGATGTTTTTCATATTTTGTTCGTTAAACCATGACAATTTGGTAGGAACACCATACACGATGGAATGGAAGATACATATATGGTGGCAAGTGATGGAGTGGTCTATATCCAATACAAATCATTTCATTTCTCAATTCAATTGTTTATTTGCACGTTTTTAAGTTAAGGTTCAATATTAATGGTACAAGAATCAAAGCATAGGCTTGAATCATTATTGGTTAGGTATGAGTTTAAATGTTCAACTTTCAATATTTAAGAACTTGATTTAGAGGTGTAGATTGAGTACTCATGTTTTGGTGTTAAAATTGATTTGTCTATTTATATAGTTGAACATTATAGTTCATGGTTCATGATTCCAAATTTCAACTATAAAAGATTCTAACATACAAAAATGCATACCCTAGTAATTTCACATCATGTTTAGTAACCATTTTAACGTTTCTCATCTTATCTCTGCATGATAGGTTAAGTCTGTGTGATTTTGGTCTATTTCTTCTTCTTTTACCAAAAATTTATTATATACTAATTCAAACGTTTACCTTCTCACCAATTTGATGATCATTGCAACCTATAGCTACATTTTTAGTTGATTCTCTGCCATAGAATGCATTCATTTTATCATGTTTTAATCTTCCTGAAATAGGTGGCCGCCTGCAATAATGGTGCACCATGGCCAAGTTATGATACAGTCATTATTAGCAAGTAATCGGTCTAGTCGTTATTTTGTGGATTGGGTCGATTTCTTTATAGTAATTTCTATGTATTAGGATAGAGTCGATATAATTAGTAAAAGGTATGTTTGTTATGTTATTCGATGGTTATGGAATATATAGTTAAGTGTTTGAATTAGTACATATTAATATTACATTTAGGATAAATCTTTATTATTATAAGAATTATAGAAGGGTATAAACTTTGTATTTAAAATTAATGGAATATTATTTGTGAAAAACAAAATATGTATTTGTTAAATTTAAATTTATGATTATAATGTGATTGTAGTATAGTTTCTTATTATGGAAATTCGAAGTTAGAATATTAGATTATTGTTTGAAAATAAAAGTTAGTGTATTTAAATGTTAGTATAGTTACTTTCTTAAAGAAGCACATGTGTTTATATAAAATAAATGCTTTATTGCTCGTATTGGATATGGTTGGTAATTTTGAACAATAGATATTGTTAACTATAGTTTCTTCATTTAGTGAGTTAATTTGTGTTTTGGATGGAGTCTAGGTTTATGCTGTAAAGTAGTATTTCTGAGGCCAAGGATGTAATGTCATATTTCATGCAATTGTGTTAGTGTTCTAATTTAATATGTGTTGTTCGTATGATGTGCTCCTTGATCATAAATGAGTACCTTGATTCCGATGGGAAGTGGTATGTTTTGGTCTTTGTTTATAAATTGATCATGTGGATGCAAGTGAATGCAAGTTAGAGGATGCATTGTAATTGTGAAAATGTATTAGATGATTCTTGTTTTGTGGTAACGCTGTCCTAGATGTAGATATGGGGAGTGGCTCTCAATGTGGGGCCGGTGCCCTAAGTTGTTGCCTGGGTAACCCATTGAGGGTTAATTAACAAGTGATAACTTTAAAATAAACCTAGGGGGGTTTGGGTAGTCTTTACATTAAGCGAGATAATTTGGATACCTCTCCCATGATGTGGTGCTTGTTTAGGCTAAGGATGAGATGAGAAGGCCTGGTTGGCAAAATTAACCTCCTTGTCCTCACAAAAGGAGAGTTGATTCTGCATGTGTCACCCTATGGAGTCGGTGTCTTTGGTAGATTGTTAGGGTAACCATAGATGGGGGCCGGTGTCTAGTGAGAGACTGCCAGGGTAACCCATGATAGGACCATATGATGACACTTCTCCCACTGCATCCTAGCTTACCTGGTTGATGTTCTTGTTAGAAGTGCCTCGAAAAATAGTGAGTCTGTTATGATGTTTAGGTGTGCATGTTATGTTTGAGTTATTGTTAGTATCTTGTTGTATACAATTTTACCACCTGGTTGTCATTTGGGACCTTATCGTAATCTCCTAGATCGGGGGTGGACCTCAAGGTTCCACATGGTCCGGTGGTTGAGCTATATTCCATTGGTTTGGTGACATCACAGTTCATGTGTTGAGCTGATGTTCCTCTTCAGTTGCCAGTACTGTATCTATATTTGAAGACATATATTGTAGCTTATGGATCCAGATTTGTGTATCTATGATATTCATTATGTAATTTTGATGTATTCAGAAAAGAAGAGCCCTTGTATTTATGCTATTATGTATCATGATCTCATCTTTACTTATAAACATTATTGTAAAGGATAATGTAATTTTCTATAATGTAACAAATGTTGTTAGTTGATTTTATGATCATTCAAGATGAGTTATGTATGTTATTGATCTTTGTTTAATTTCCTTAATGCAGTTATGTTTCCCTAGAGATGTTAGTTTTGCTAGATAGTTAATTTGTTGTAACTAGTTGATGTTATATCTTGTGATCATTACTTTTACTTGTAAAAAAAAAAAAAAAAATCTGCATTTTATTGCATAGCTGGACTTAACTCTCTAAGGTTGCATGATGGGGCATTACAAAAGATTTAGGATTGATGAAATATTTTTTTGGGCATTGAAGTAATTCAATCAGATAAGGGAATTTTTATTTGTCGGTCTAAATATGCAAAGGATGTGTTAAGGAGGTTTAAAATGATAAATTGTAATTCAGCAACAACACCAGTTGCAACAGGTACTAAAATCAGCAAGGAAAACAAAGGGTCTAATGTCGATGCTACAATATTTAAAAGATTAGTTGGAAGTTTGATGTAGCTTATAGCTGCAAGACTAGATTTATTGTATGGAGTTTCTCTAATCTCAAGATTCATGGAATTGCCAAAACAATCACATTGGCAAGTTGGAAAGTGGATATTGAAATATGTTGCTAGGACAATTGGATATGGAATTTTATATTCCACAACTAATGATTTTGGTTTGATTGGCTTTATTGACAGTGATTTTATAGGTAGTATTGATAATAGGAAGAGTACTTCTAGTTATGTCTTTCATTGTGGAACACGTGTAATCTCATGGGCATCAAAGAAGCAACCCATAGTGACACTTTCATCAGCTGAAGCAGAGTATGTTGCAGCCACATCAGCAACATGTCAAGCTGTTTGGATGAGGAGAGTATTAACAGATATTATTTCAACCACAAGAGGAGTCAACACCAATCTTTTGTGACAAAAAATCAACAATAGTATTGTCCCAAAATCATGTTTTCCACAAAAGGAGCAAGCATATTGATACAAGATATCATTTTATCAGAGAGTTGGTGAATAATGGAGAAATCAATTTGGAGTTTTTTAGATCTGAAGATCAATTAGCAGATATTTTTACCAAGGCTTTAGCAAAGGAGACTTTTGAATATTTAAGACAAAATTTAGGCATTGTAAATGTTGATATGTAATTAGTGGTAGAAATTAGGGGGGTGTGTTGGAAAAATCTAGTAATTTCTCCACTATTTTGGTTGTCTGTTACATAGGCTAAATATAGTTTATATTTATTTTTGCATGTTTTTTTCTGCAACAGTTTTGTAATAGCTCTGTAGGATTAAATGCATTCCATATGCAGGCTCTTTCTAGAAGATTCTTGTAACTGAAAAGAACTCTATATATTGCGGCATCTTGTAAGAGTTTGTAGGATTCTCTTGATCAATTGATTTATGAATGCTATAGCATTCCAGGTTTGGGTATTCTGTGTTTGTATATTTTATATTTCTGAATATAATTTGTCTGTCTGTATTTTTCTGCACTTCTTTCAATAATAGTAATAACAATAATTTAGTTGGATATTATGTCATGGGGAGATTGAATTTTAAAAGGTTAAAGCATCCTAAACCTTATTTTATCTTTATTACAAAAGGATCAAAAAATCTTTGTTTGCAAACAATGTCTTGTGAAATTTAAGATTGGAGTATATAATGATAAAGTTTTATGTGATATTACGACAAGGGGTGTCTGTCATATTTTGTTATGTATACCATTGCAGTTTGATAAAAATATTAAATACAAGACGAAAAAGAAAATACTCCTAGGCTAACAAGAAGTGCATTAAAATGTGATTTTAGAATTGAAAATGAACGTTGAAAGAAAGAATGGTATTGCAAGAATAGTGTTGGGAAATCCAAATCCTAAACAATGTTAGGAAGGAAAATATTTATTTTGTTGTTACAAGAATTTTTTTTTGAAGGATTACTACTGGTTAGAAGTACAAGTCATCATCTCCATCTAATTCCTGGAGTAATTTTCCCTAATAATGTAGAGGATAAGATTGACACCAATTGAAAGTGAAGAACTAAACATAACAATCACAAAATTGTTGAAGAAAAGTTTGGTAAGAGAAAGTTTTAGTTTGTGTGCAATACTAACATTATTTGGCTTTTAAGATGCTAGACCAATCTTTGCTTTATTTCATCAAATCCCGCCCTATTTTTGACAAAAAATCTTTATTGCTTAGGGGAATTTTTCCGAGTCCTAATACGACCAAAATCCTTTTCATTTGCATACCTTGTCCTATTTACCTAAGAGAATCCAATATTTTAGTAATAATGATATTTCGATAAGGAATTTTCAAGAGCAGTGGAGGTCATTTAAAGAAATTATTTGTTTGTGTGAATCTAAAGCTCATAGAGAAGTTGAATGTAATCAATCAAAAGGAGAATATGATTGAAGGTCTAAAAGAACAGCAATGGATAAGTTGTAGTCATCATATCCATCTAATTCCTGGAGTAATTTTCCCTTATAACGTAGAGGATAAGATTGACACCGATTGAATGAGAAGAACTAAACATAACAATCACAAAATTGTTGAAGAAAAGTTTGGTAAGAGAAAGTTCAAGTTTGTGTGCAATACTACCATTATTTGGCTTTCAAGATGCTAGGCCAATCTTTGCTTTCTTTCATAAAATCCCGCCCTATTTTTGACACAAACTCTTTATTGCTCAACAGAATTTTTACAAGTCCTAATACGACCAATATCCTTTTCATTTGCATACCTTGCCCTATCTACCTAAGGTAATCCAATATTTTAGTAATAATGATATTTTGATAAGGAATTTTTGAAGTAGTGGAGGTCATTTAAAGGAATTATTTATCTGTGTAGATCTAAAGCTCATAGAGAAGTTGAATGTAATCAGTCAAAAGGAGAATATGATTGAAGGTCTAAATGAACATCAATAGAAACACGTGCTCATGAAGAACTTTAATCTAACAATAAACAAGTGTACCTAAAAAAATGTGTCATTGTTATTGAAAACAAGACTATGAAGTCCTTCAAAGATTTAGCAGCATCAACTTGCGATTTGGTGTTCCTAATTCCTAGCCACACCATGTATACTTAGACTCCATTATGTTTAAAGTGTGTTGTGGTATTATATTACAGGCATCCCAAATGTATCATGCATATTGGAGTTTAACTCAGATTGAAACCACACCTTTTTTTATCTCAATCCAACTTGTTTATAGTTCCAAGTCAGTCATATTTGTCTCCTACAATTTAGCTGCAGCACTATTTTTCATAGATGCAAGGGATATTTCTGATGAATAAACAATATTTCAGTATATTGTGCATTGAATACTAGAACAATTCGATAAACAATTGTTGAAATACACATAGATAAAAGTCTAGGTTACTACATAAGTACTCAACATGCCTCCATCTCCCAAATATATACTTCCCATCAAACAACAAATTCAAGGTAGGAGTGTTCGTTGACACAAAATGTTGAATTTTTGCATAGCATGGCGAGACTGAAATGGATTTGTTAAAGCATGGAATGAGTGGGCTTTTGTTGTATGTCCTTTCACAGAGCTTGGCAACCTTTGCATGGTGAATGGCATTCATTCTTACCCTCCACCACATCAACCCTAACAATAATCACAATATAGTTCCACGTCACAAATTATACAATGGTTGCACAAGAAACACATTATGGCAAAGCCAACAGCATCAATCCAAAAGCCACCACCACATCTATAATCTTGCACTCCCTTCCTTTGCAGTGGCTTCTTTTTTATTTTTTTATTAGCTCAACACTTTCTATACCAATTTATCTTATAGCTTTAATTTTAATCAAGTCTTACAAAGATAATATTGACCACTTTGATTAATATTTATGGACATTATACTCTAACTATTCCTCCCCCTAACTATACTTGTTGATTACACCTCCTGGAATAATAATACTTTAGGTCCACTCGATGTGCCAACACGTACTTTAATATCATATGATGCTTGGTGCATCATACTTTGTTCAGTTATATCATTTGGCAAGTAGGCCTATACTCAATTTCTAAGCAATGTCACATAATAGTCAACTATAAATATAGTGCACAATAGGCACAAATACCTTGACACAAGCATTTCTCTTGTAAGGTATATTGTTAACCATAATTTGTTTAGAAACAATATATTTGCTCATTCAATCAATTATCATCTGCTCATTCTTAGTAATAAACTAATATACAAACAAGATAGATCCACATCTCAAAGTGTCATTTCTTTATTTTCAATACAATTTTTGGATGCACAAATATAACATTTTCCAATTTGTAGAAAATTTATGATTTTGTAACCCAATCATAACACAAATATCACACAATAATTATTTTTGTAGCCAACATCATGCAATTGTCTTAGTTGTGACTTACCATCATGCTAGATTCCAAGGGCATTTCCGCCACTTCAAACTCTGCCCCTTGAAAGCATAGTGTCCGACAAACATGCGTGCCCCTATAAAAATACCAATATTACTTTAGATCACTTGGAAATATAACGAGTTATAACTACAAATCTGAAAACATTTCTTACCTAACCTTCATATCCATTGCCACAAGCTCAAGAGCTCCAACTCCTCTTTTCTCAAGTGCCCCTGTATATCCAATGCAAGTTATAAAAAATGATGGATAAGATCATTCCTCAACTCAATTCAATACATGGTGTAGATGTCTTCTTATATAAACTTAAATACAAGATGGAAAGGCAATACCAATGGATGAACCATGCTTATCTATATTCATCATTTCACAGTTCATACTAACCATCTTTCAAAAATGCACTAATCATTGAGAAATAAAGGATTTAGTTTGATCTCTCTAAAACGCATACACAGCCACAAGCAAATACTTGTGCAAGTCAACATGTCATCCATGTTTGATTTCTGTTTGAGGTTAGATACGTATATTTCATCCTATTGAAATACTAAAATCTATTTAGTTCCATTCCTATCGAGTGAGGTAGAACCTCTATTTTGGATGGTATTCATCTTCCAATGTATATATATTTCATCCATGAAATACTTATCCCATATAATTCTCCAAGCACGTGAGAAATATAAATGGAATTGACAAGCTTAAGCTAGAATAATGGAACCGTTGCTACCATACATTCTATCAATCCTTTATTATATACAGGTGTTTGGCAATATATATCTCTTTGCCTATCTTCTAGAGTAGTGATCAAATATCTCACATATCTATCACACTCACATCCATCTCTTTCTTTCTCATTTATTGTGTGCACACATGCTCTCTTTATGCATTATTTGTTATCTAAAAGAATCCAAGGAGTGCTACGACATAAGGCATTGATGTAAAACACCAAATCATAATCAAAGAGGTGCAAAAGATCTAGATAGAGAAAAATATCATATTGGAGTTTTCATTCCATTTATTATAGAAAGTCAAAAGAAGCACTTTGCACATAAAAAGTGTGCACCACCTTCATAGTTGTTATTGGTTCCAACACATGGAGTTCCAAGATCTTCCATGGCATGTGAGATCATTGGTCCTAATCTAGTTTCCAATCACAAATCTAACTATTCCCATTCTCAATCCAACAATCTGAAACCCTAAAATCCCAAATCCCAATCCAAAGGTCTCAATTCAAGCATTAAAATTGCTGCTCCCATGATAAAATCCCAAAGCCCATAAACCAAATCCAACAATTCAAAATCTTAAATCATTGTATCTTTGTCATAACTCTCCACCATAGATGTTATGATGATACTTTGTAGAGATGTTTACACTTGGATAAAAGCAAACTTAGTTCTCCATGAGTATCACAACAACATTTGTGGGTTGAACATTAGTGGAAGGATCCTAACACAAATTGCTCTTAGTAGGATACTCTTGGCATATCAACTAGCTAGCTACATCAAATGATGATGCATGTTGTCATACTTGAAGCATTAGAAATTACCAAAAACAAGTAGCAAAACCCAAAAAAATAAAAAGCAAAAACAAAAACAAAAAAAGACATGATAATAACAATTGTTATAATAAAGCTTGCCATACATATGATGTTGTAGTAGGTCATATCCATGATTCTAAAATCCAAATAGCCATAATCAAAATTAAGCCTCCTACTTGTCCAGTCACCGCAAGACGTAGTAAGGTCACTATACAAGGGCCTTCCCTACCTCCTCCCAAGGGTCAATACAATAACCTTGAGCAATTAGAGAAGACTCCAACACATACATCAATCATGGATCTTTTCAAAACATATAATGTCCATAAGGATGTGTTGTATAAAATCCTCCAAGAGTCAAAAGTCCCAAAAGAGTGGGAAATCTATCATCAAATCACCATCTTACATTTATCCAAAGTGATATGCCTCCCTTAGGTCCAGATCATAACCTTCCTCTATACGTTGAAGTTACCATCAACAAACATACACTCAACAAGCTGCTTATGGATAATGGAGCCAGTTTGAATATTTGCACTTTAAAGTTGATTCACCACCCTGGGAATTCAAAAAAGTAATTAAATCTTGAAATGATCACCACCAAAGCTTATGACAATACAAAATGATAGCTAGCTACAACAATACATCTATCACTTGATGTGGAGCCTATCATACAATAAACCTTGTTACATGTCATCGATCTTGTTCTTCCTTACAATATTATCTTGGATTGTCAATGGATCCGTGCAATGCAAGTCATACCCTCCACCATCCATCAATACATTAAGCTCCCAACCTAAGAACAAATAAAATAATTTTGGCCAATCCCCAACTATTTCAATATTTTAAAATGTTGGAAGGTCTCTATCAACAAATCAATCATCACCTCATTATTAATGTTACCTTGAATCAAACAATCCTCTTCGTACATAGATCCAGCAAATCCGACATCCACATCTACAACCTCACATCCTAAATACCACATCAAGATTGTTGACAAAGGTTGTGGAGCATATGAGAGCCATGATGCCCTTTCATGTAGGCAAACTTCTTCCCTTTCCCTGATCTTTTGGCAATCCCAATAAAAATCTGAAGGAAAGATCTCAGTTCACTCTGGCTCAACGACTTTCATAACATATGGGCTTCTAATGAATAGAAAGAATGAATATCTTGTATTTGTGGTTTCATTTTCTAAATTTAATATCTTACTAATTTTCCTAACTTTAAAAATCAGAAAGTGATTTATCTAGCCTTCTCTTTTAGCTACCCAATTAAATGAAAATGAAGTTTTTTCTAATGATCACATTAAAAAACATTTTCAATGATCATGCTAATCAAGCGAATTATTGCCATTATGCTCATGTAGATAAACAAGACCTTGCACTTGTGGATGCCCTCAGGAGTACACACATTCACCTCAATTATTTCCTACACATTTATTACCAAACATCAGTGAATGCACTATTTGGCATGAATATTTTATGTCACTAGATCCATAATGGACTCTTAATGATGTATACTCCAATCCTTACTCTTCTTTGGAGCCTCCTCATGTCACCATTACCACTTCTTTAGCTACCTCCACCATTCTCACTCCTTCCACAACATACCTTCCTCCACTTTTTCTATCGGTTTCATTCCAAACCATGGCATATCTCTTGGCTACACTCACCTTGTTATACCTATATCTCATACTTCTATCCACATACCTACTACTACCATACTCATATGTCCCACACCATCCCTCCTTCCAACTCTATCTCCTAATATTTCTATCACTAATATCAAACATAACCCCTCCTATATTGTGGTTCCTTCCTCCATGACTATGTCATTACTTGTTTCTACGCACCATCATTTAAATCTCTCTACTATCTCCCACATGGCCCTCACACCATTCTTGTCTCCACCTCCATTTTGGATATGTACTATTACAAGATGTTACCCATCTTAAGAAATAAGAAAATGATCATAATAAGAATGCCATCACATAAAACCATCCATGTATATAGCACCATTTATTTTTGTAATTATTATACATCCATTGCCTAACTGGTTTTTATACATTCAACTTCTACGTGGACCCTGAAATGTCAAACTCGGAGAAACCCATTGTGGCCATAAATAGGGCTATCTAGCGGTCACCGCAAACTTTATTAACTGACAATTGGAAAATAACATCTGGAAGAGATAACTCACGTGGAGACATAAAGATCCGGTCGTGCATGCTTCCACAAAGACAGAACAGAGACAAATCAACTACTGGACTCATGTTCACTACGACTGAAGCGGTTTACTGTTGAAATACCTGGGCACACGCTAAACAAGCCCCTCTCCAAAGTGGTTGAATGCAACTGTTACTTGCATTTTAACGTCTTGGGTCCCAGGAGCATCACCTGCAAAACACCACGAAATATTTAACTTGAGCAATAGCTTTTGCATTGTTAATTTGATAGTTACCAGTGGACCCTCTGATGGTGTAGATCAGTCCATCTGAACAGTGGTCTACCCAAATTGCATTTCCTCCAAAGATGGAAATCCCATCTCCGTCACTCCTGGTTCTATACCCATAATGGGTGGGCGAGCTCCTCACATTTGTATTTCCTGCAGGTTTGCAGTCGTGGATACGAACTCAATGAATGATGATGTTGTTCACATACTGTATTGTAATGCAAGCTCCATTTGGTATATGAACGTTGGCTCCTCTACCGTTAATAGTCTTATAACTGTTCACGAGAAGCTCCTCCTTAAGCTGAATAACCATATCTCTTTGGAAAATAATCCAGAGAGGCGCAGAGTGCCGGGCCGAGGATTGACGGGGTCATAGTCATTGGGATCTGTAACCACATAAAATCTGGCCTGCTGACCTCCAATGGCGTTTCTGTTATTAACCCAGTTGTTAGCAGTAAGACAATACTACAACTTTGGTGTTAGACAATATCTTTTCAGCAGTGAATTGAATCTATCTCTACAACATATATAAATTATACAATGGTATGACGATATGTGGAATACAAATTTGGTCTGTAACAGCTGCGTACCAATTACAGTTACAAGAATAATATCATATAGAAAACGCAGTAAAGAGAGAACAGAGTAACAGCATAAAAATAAGTACAAACATGTTTAATAAACCTTGCATTTAGGCCTTATTAGAACTGAGCCTTAATTTTCACATCAAATTCCAAAATGGGGTAAGACAGTGAACTACCTTTTTTAAATGCTCTAAAATGTCTTAGATTCAAAGGCGACGTGCTTACCTTTCTACCATTTGAACAACAAGCTCCGGCTTCTCAACATGATATTTAACAGCATTTTCTGCCTTCGTCATATTTTCGGAAGTTCAAAATGACTTCGGCATTACTGACTGGAAAAGAAAGATAGCAACTAAAAGAAACAATGGTTGTAAGGCTTGATTGGTGGCCATTTTGGATGAGGGAAGATTTGCAATGGTTATACGGCATGTTATGGCTTTAGGGCAACGTCTATCCAACAAATGTGCATCCAGAGGGTTAGATAAACAATTGGAGAATATGAAGCCGTATCAAACAAACTAAAAGGTCACTGAAAAATCCTTACGAGTAGTTTTAAAAAATGACTGAAAGCTTTAACTTTTACCAGTATTATCTCAAACTAAATTATCATGTAAAAGGTCACGGAGAGATCCTCCCGAGGCATTTACTTCATATTGAGTCCGGCTTTTCTTACTGTCATGTTTTCTTCAGTACTAAATCATTTTGTTATTGAAAGGTAGTGGCAAAAATCCTTTGTTGCAGAACCCGGGAATAAATTGCGTCAGTGGATGGGACTGCACGCAGGAGATGATCGACACGGCAGCCATTGCAGAGTGGCTCAAGGAAAATCTGCATTTACATTTCCCTGCCGTAGTGCCAGATTTCGACAGGCCGTAGTGTTTGTGATCTGTCTTGCCCTTCAAATACGGCATGTGTGATCTGTATTGCCAGCGCATACGTGTCTGTTGTTGGAAAAGGAGAAAAACATGTTGACAATATAAAGTTAACTTTCCCCTCCACCCGCAATGTTGAAGGATTGAAAGATCTAGATGGTGGTTTTAGTAGCCTATTTTTTCCGAGTTATTCAGTTTGAGATGCATCTAAGAGAGGAAAATGAAGATAGAGATGACGATGGCTATTATAATGAGGCTGAGGAGAATTTTTTAAATTTTTTTTTTTTTTGGTTGGGAAATGGAAGAGATTTATTAAGTATTTTATATTTCAAAGTTTTTAAATATAATTTATTTTGTTTATCGACTTTCAAATAGACTTTAATGATTAATATATTATTATTTTTAATATTCTATTTTAAATTTTAAAATTTAAATATTATTTTTAAATTTGATTTAAAATTTAAAATTTAAATATTGTTTTTAAATTTGATTTTAAAATTTAAAATGTATTTGTATTTACAGTGTTTATTTGGTAACTCATGAAGGTAGCAATAGATGTAATGGAGTATTTATTTTGAATAATCTCAATTATACTATTTTACACCTATAAAACATAAGAACAATATATCACACTCCTTCCACTAAAATGGTAGAAACCACTTGAAGCAAATTTCTTGCTTGAAATATTTATTAACGACAATTACGGTTTAAAATTGACCAACATTTACACATTGTTGAAGTAAATTTGTAATGGTGAAAAATGAATCCAAAGAGACCAAGGCTTTGCCCTACATAGATTACATATATACTACCCCAACCACATTTCCTAGCACCATAGATTATTAAAAACTTTCCTTTATCTAATGTCTATAGGCATACAACGAACATTGCCAAAATGAATATATACAAGGCATTTCAAAAAAGCTAAGTTGAAAAATAAAAATAAAAACTTTTAAACATTTAAAAAAAATTTAAAACTTAAAAATTTCTTAATTAGTGCTCTAATAGAGAAAATTGGTAAGCGACCTTGAGATTCCAAAGTCCTTTTTTTGGATATGGTTTTTAGTAAGGTAATTAGAGTTAAAATAATTGCATTAATTATTGTAATGTTTATTTTATATTTATATTATTTTTTATTATATTTTGTTTAATTAGGTTAATTTTCCTTTTAATGCGATTGAGGGAGTTGTCTTTCGACAAGGCCAGATGTACATTAATAATATAAATATTTCAATCTTCTATTCTAAGTTACTTTCTTAAAGGTAATTATAAACCACGAATGTCAGTCAAGTCTTTAAATATATATATTATATTCTATATAATATTTACGCCGAGAGGCATTCTACAATGGCAAGGAAGAGTTGATTACTGTACACTAAAATCTAGTAAACAAAAATAACAAATATAAATTAAAAAAGTAAATAAATCAAATCAAATCAAATGCATGGCAGAGGAATGGAAGGCGCATAGGCAATTTCATTTGTTAAATCAAAAATTAAATTAAATCAAAATAATAAAAATGCATGGTGGATGGAAATCAAAGGGGAGACAAATTTCAAGATTTGAGGTGAGATGAAAGGGAGTGTGATCTTAAAACAAAATAATATCCTTCTCGAGGTGCCTATTTTTGTAATTACTAATCCTAACATTAGGCGCCTTGACAAGGATATCTCTCACGTACATTAGATATATTTTTTAAACATAGGTATGCTCGTTAAATACATTCTAATATACAATATTGTATATTTAATATTATAGTTAATTATATGTGTGTGTGTGTGTGTGTGTGTGTGTGTGTGTGTGTGTGTGTGTGTTATTTAATTTAATATTGATTATAAATTTAACCATATTATTGTGATGTTTTAACAAAAAATATTATTCAAAATGAATAATTTAGAATTATAAACCATAAGCCATATACTTGTAATGGTCAAATTTACATATCCATGTGATTTCCTGTTTAGTTTTGTGTTCATTTTGGGAGAATGTCTTACTCATTGGTCCACATCCGTACATTCATTATAATAGTGCGTGATGTCATTGAAAGATTCTAGAGTGAATGTCATGTCGCTTTTCGTTGAGGGTGGTGGGGTTCCATATTATTTAATCTAAGTCTAGGTAATAAAGAGAGATAGTAAGAGAGAGATAGAGAAAGATAGAGAGACAGAGAGAGGAGGCAGAGAAATACATTTAATATAATATTACCTTAAAATATACAACTTTATAATATAATATTATATTAAATATTTAATAACTTACATTATAAAAGATCAAACACATAATAATAAATATAGCTTTAATATAGATTTTTTATATATAAAATACATAACACAATTTATTATAAAATTATATATCTTATTTGTTTTATTTCATGTATATTTTCTTTGTGAATCCTTTTAATACAATATTATAAAATAAAATTATATATCATATAAAATATATATTAGAACATTGTATATTTAAATTAAACATATTGTATTTTTTATTTTTTATTTTCTTTAATAAATGAAATGTGACCTTTTGGGGGTCACTCCCTTTGTCTAAAAATAACATTTGAAAAAATATCAAACTATAGGAGGTTTGTAATGCCCGTCATGCAACCCCAGAGTGTTAGACTAACCAGAGTGGAACACAGAACTATTTTATTATTATTATTATTATTTTTAATAATAAGGTACAAAACATAATCCAAGAATATCAGAAACACGCTAAACAGAAAAGTACACTTCTAACCACTCTAGGGCAACATAACTGCATTAGGAAATTAAGTAAACCATAAGAGTGATAACCATCGATCAGAAGAGGTAACTAATCCAATAGCTTTACAATAACCACAATATAATTTGATTTCATAGTTTCAGTGCCAAATATCATGCTTACAAGAATACAAGATTACAAGGATACAAGAATTCAAGATCGATCTCATCGATTTACAAAATAGTACATAAGATGGTGTATTACACTGCTGAAGAATGGAAGCCACCAGGACTGGAACATCTCCGCACAGGGCCCAAACTGAATCTCCAAGAAAACCAATGGATAGCTCTACCTCCCAACCGTGTGGAACCCTGAGGTCCACCCCACCGAGCTAGGAGATAACAAGAGGATTACCACTAGGTCAAGGCTGCAGTCAAGAACACAACTACCAATACTAGACTCCAAGAAGACAACATGACGAATGGACTGCACAGGACCAACAATACTCAACCAGCCAGATCAAAAAACATCAGACTAGATAAACCAAGAAGACAAGATCACACTCCAGAGGTACCAACAAGGAAGAAGAGAAAATAACTGAACCATGTAAGGAGAGTGTCATCGCATGGCCCTAGCATGGGTTACCCAGGCTATCTCTCACCAGAAGCCGGCCCCCATCTATGGTTACCCTGGCAGCCTCTCTCTAGGTGCCGGCCCCATAGGGTGACCATGCGGAGCTGACATTTCCTCTCATGAAGACGAGGAGGTCGGCCTTGCCAACCAGGCCTTCCCATCCCCCCCTTAGCCTACGAAAGCACTCAAGGCGAGGGTGAGGTCACATCACTTATCTTATTAAGTGAAGTACTACCCAACCCTCCTAAATACATTATTAGGTTTCCACTTGTTTACAACTTCCATGGGGTTACCCAAGCGACCTCTCACTAGGCGCCGGCCCCACCATGAAAGCCACTCCCTTAGCGTTCTCTGACCAACAGTCAACCACAACATGCAAGGATAATGGTTATATTTCATTTCGGACCCATCACAAAAGCCATGCACTGAGCCACAACAATCCAACTTCCATTGCCCTACTCAAACTCATCCATACAACATAAAATAGTAAAACACATGTATCAATGCCGAAGACCAAAAGGAAAGACCTCTGGAGTCGGTGACCAAGTTCTTTACCCGTTACTACATCATCTTTCCCATTCAGGAGACTAGGTTCCATGACCATGATCTAATGCAAAAATGACAAGGAGTAGATACTCAAAACATTCTCATCATAAGTTGACAAGAATAACCAATTTAGTTCCAGGGGTAACTTCCCACCATCACTGGATAGGGTTAACATAATAAGATCATAACACACAAGGATAATTACAATACTACAAGATCTACTCAAAGAGTTCTCACTTCCATGAATTAGAGATAATTACATTTAACACTTAACCGCGGACCTTATACATGATTTAATAACAAGTACCCCACATTAAATTTTCAAGAATGATAATCTTCTTTGTTTCATAAACGAATAGAGATCAACTAACATTTTACTCAAAGAATTAAAACAATTGAAATCATGCAAAACCTATTCACATCTATGCTAAGATTAAATCAAGGATACTAAATTAGTTCACAATGTTATACTATTCTACCCTACTAATCTAAAACTTTCAACTAAAACAAATTCTCTCTTAGAAAAGATAAATATTCAAATCACTAACTTATCTTTTTATTACTCTCTCTTAAAGATATTCTAATCTATTCTTCTTTTTTAATATACAAAAACAATATCTTACAAACAGAAAAAAAATAATCTATTTCTCTATTAATGAATGTGCAATGAGTAGAATTTCCAAAATCATTATCAAATGGATCTATTTCTTTATTTGAAAATCTAAAAACAAAGTTATTAAAAGAATAGTCTATCTCTTTAATTCCAAAATTACTTTCTTTGAGAATGAGGAAGGAATTTTTTTTATAAGAAAGATTCTATTTAAATGGTAAAGTACTTATACAAAGAAGTCCCTTTTTTTTTTCTTCTTTTTTTTAAAGAACTCATGAAATACTAAGAGCTACGGTTTCTTTTGATTTTAAAAGAGTTACTATTTAATACTAACGTATGAGACTTCTGTTCGAAGAGTTTTCCCCTACAAACGTACTATCTCAGACTTCAACAATTGGGAACCTACAGGTTCGCTTCTAGAACAATTAATGACTATAGTTGAATTACAAAAAAAGAACTTATGCACTAATTGTTCAGTCCTCCCGAATTTAAATAATGGTATAAATTACCAAAACGTTAATCTATAACATATTATATATTGAGGATATATAAGAAGGGATGAGTTGAATAAGAAGAAATGTCAGTGAAGGCGAGAGGTATAATAAGTTTGAAAAAAAATAGCAAGACACTTCCATGACTGCGGAAAGACACACTTCAATACAGAATTACTGAAAACTTACATCTAAAGTCGCTGACAGAATAAAGGGAACTCTCCGTTAGCATTTAAAAGACGGCAGAAGAGAACAATTTTCTACCAGCTAAATACACTTGAGAGGAAACTTTCCAATACAGAACATCTAAAAATGATGATTCGTTCCAGTTTCCAAAAGGAACGTTGAACTTCTAGGCAAGGGAATAGCAGAAGATGTGGATCTGGTTAGATGTTGCAATTAATTGCGAAGGAGGGCAAAGAATAGAAGAGGAGAGAACCCTCACTGAGGAAGGTGATTCGCTTAGAAATGCTTTACACCAGAAGATCATGATGCTGGAAAGAAAGAAAATAGAAAAAGGCTTCTAAGGTTTAATGTCGATGCCACAAGAGGTTCACACGAATACCAGAAGATTGATTCTAGAAGAAGAAATTAAGGTATTCGCTGTAGGGAATAGAATGGTTTCTTTATCCATTTGATTATGATAAAACAATTAATATGGCAGAGGTACTAATGGTGTTCGAAGCAAGCAGAATCGCTCAGGCAAGACAGGGGATGGTGCTCAAACAATAAAGGTGGACAGTCTAAATTGATTTAAAGAAAAAAATGAGGCATGAAAAGGAAGGAAGCTTAGTAGAAGTGGTAAAAAGGATCACAAATCGTTAAAAGAAAATGGCGACATCTAAGCCAATCTACAAGCAATGAGGACGGCGAGAAGGGCCATATTAAATGGCGACAAAGTTGCCTCATAAAAAAATAAAATAAAATTACATGGAGTGTTTAATTTTCTCGGTAGATCAATAAGGAGTCATTTTAAAAAGGCTAGAAACTTTTCATCAAATGCCATTGGCAGGGTTACGCTTCTAAGACAGCCCTACCCAAATTCCAACTATTCACCAAGGCAGATCAGAGGTGAGGAGCAAACTGTGAGACAAGATCGACAAGACTGGCATTAACGAGAACTAAATTTGGGTTGCATTAAGGACTGTGCTCTGTACCAATCTTCGACAATAAAGAAAGGTCCTCCATCAATGCAAGCGTCCTGGCAGCCGTTCTTGCTCACAGACCAAAACACAAAAGTCTAAAAGGAACAGCGAAGTTTATGAGGGTGAGGATAGTGGGATAAGCACCAAATAAACCCCATAGAAAAAAAAAGATTTCTTTAGAAGATTTAAGATTTTTCCTTGCAAAAGAGAGTCATACATGAGCCACGCAGATTCATCTAGTGCACATTAAAGCAAATACTCAACAGATTGGAGACTGAGGCAGGGATAAGGATACAAGTTTCCCATATGATTAAGGAAGAAAGGTGCATGCAAGGAACCTAATGCTTGCATTGACAGTCACAAGGGTTTTAAGGAATTGCCATAATGTAGACAAGAAATGAGGCGCATAAAATTGACAAATCATAGAACTGCACAGACTACTTCCATACAGGATTTTTTTCTCATATGCCGACAAGCAAAACACAAAATTTTGTTTAATACATACCTAGAGATTCTTTAGCTCTCCGTTGCTCCCTTCTCGTCTTTCTCTGCCAATCCCTCTTCTTTTCCAACAAAGAAAATCTCTGAAAAACACCCCCAACACCCCCAAAAAAAATAGACATAAAACCCCCTTCACGCCAAACTTCCCGAGACCAAAAATAGGCAATAGCCATTAATTTCAATAACTCCCAAATAACTGCACAATCCCACTCCATAAGCAAATTTGAAATTTTTCCGAACATAGAGATTCTCAAATCTCTAATTATATCCGGCAATAACCAACATTAAATTAGTCACCTAAAGAAATATTTTAATACAACTATGCACTCATTACCTGCATACATGTTCACAACATTACTTAAATTATTCCAACAATAAATAATAAGTTAAATATATATACTAGTTACCTTCATAAATGTTTACAATATTACAATAACTAATTTTTTGTCAGAAAAGGGCTTAACACAAACAATATTCCAATCTTACGACTGTGCCAATATAGTACGGTCATAAAAAAAATGCAAGAGATACATAAACAAGTATAACAACCTAACAACACTCCACAACCCGCGACGACCAACCACAAAACCAAGGGGCAGTGTCGCATCACAACACAAGACTGTGGCAAGGACTGAAATTGACCTAGTGGTAAAGACTTCATATTATCTCCATCACCTTATCCATGGTGTAGGGCCCGCTCAGACCTACTAAATCAGGTGGAGTCGAGGCCCGGTACGTGCAACCTGCGTGAAGACCAATAGTTAACATGATCAACTATAAATATATATATCACACACACCGAGACAGAGAATCGCGGTACAGTAGGGTGCTCGATTCGAGCAGTACTACACCGTCCCTGCTCCAACACAAGACTATAATCAGAAGCATAAACATGATATCTTCTAACTGTCACTAAGCATATCCATCTCATCATAACTGAAGTAATCATAATGTCATCAAAGCTCATAACACACGTCTCAATACATCCATTGAACATAGTCCACAAGATTAAGGAAACATAAACCCATACATATTAGTCCCAATGTCTCAAACTGTAATTATGCAATAAAACTATCAACTGTTCCAGAACTGACAAAAGTAATGATAGAAATAATGTCTAACACAAGCCAAAAAGCGAGGGGCATTACATCCTCCCCCCTAGAACTAGGCTTACTCCTGGAAGCCTGCAAATAAGTGAGGATATAACTCCCTCATCCTGGTAGCATCCTCCCAAGTAGCAGAGGTCTCATCATTAGGGTCCCATTGGACCCTGACCTGCTCCACGTCTCTGCCCCTAAGAGCAAGTCTCCTGTGCTGAAGAATGCCTACGGGCTCCAAAGCCAGCTGCCCGTCCTCTACCTGTAGAGCAGTCCAATCAAGAACGTGAGCAATATCCAGAAAGTAAGGTCTAAGTACTGAAACATGAAACACATCATGGATGCGTGAAAGGCTAGGCGGCAAAGCAAGGCGATAAGCAACAGGACCGATCCTCTCCAACACCTCAAAAGGTCCTACAAAGCGTGGCGCTAGCTTAGAGCCCTTCCCATAATGGATTGGACTCTTTCACGGTCGCACACGCAAGAACACCCGATCCCCGACTGAAAACTAACGATCGATCCTATGAGCATCTGCATACTTTTTCTGTCTGTCCTGAGCTGCCACCAAATGCTCTCTAATCCTCTCCACCTGTTGCTCCATATCTCTAAGCATGTCAGGGCCCAGAAGAACTCTATCCTCCAGATGACCCCAACTCAAAGGGGTCCTACAAGGACGACCATACAAGGCCTGAAATGGAGACATGCTGATAGAACTGTGATATCCATTATTATAAGCAAACTCCACCAGGTAAAGGTAATCCTCCCAACGGCTCTGCTGATCCATCACATACATCCTCAACATATCCTCGAGAACCTGATTAACCCTCTCGGTCTGACCATCAGTCTCAGGATGATAAGCTGAACTAAAGTTTAGCTGTGTCCCCAAGGCATGCTGCAAGGAAGTCCAAAGGGCGGAAGTGAACATTGGATCCCTGTCAGAGATGATCCTACGAGGAATCCCATGAAGTCTGACAATGTCCTCCATGAACACTCTGGCCACCGTAGAAGCACTGTAAGAAGCACGGACAGGAGAGAAGTGAGCTACCTTCGTCAACCTATCCACAGTGACCATAATAGCATCATGTCGATGAGCGGACATCGGCAAACCGACAATGAAGTCTATCAAAATGATATCCCACTTCCACTCTGGAATCAAATGAGGTTGCAAAAGACCTGTAGGGTGCTGATGCTCCGCCTTCACCCTCTGACACTCAAGACATCTCGACACAAAATCAGCAATATCCCGCTTCATGCCACTCCAAAAGTATAGTTGACGCAGATCTGCATACATCTTCTTGACACCTGGATGAGCAGAATAGGGTGCCCGATGCGCCTCAGACAAAACTAGGGTACGAAGACCCTCAGAACTAGGAACATAGATACGACCCAAATGTCGCAAAAGACCATCTGACTCAAACGAGTAACCAGAGAATCTACCCTCTAAAGGTCTACCAGACTCGATCTCGGATCTCACCTCCTGGCACCAGCTGTCCGCTGGTAGAGCAGCGAGAATTTGACCTCTCAAATCAACTGTAAGAGAAACTGCTGAGATCTCATGCCTCCGACAACTAAGAGCATCTGCTACCACATTCTCCTTGCCCTGAATATATCTGACCTCGAAGTCATGCTCGCACAGGAACTCCATCCAACGCCTCTGTCTCGCATTCAAGTTTGGCTGCGTGAAAATATACTATAAACTACGATGATCACTGTGCAGCTCAAACCGATGTCCTAACAAAAAATGCCTCCATCTCACCAAGGCATGCACCACCGCTACTAACTCTAGGTCATGAGTGGGATAGTTCAATTCGTGATCCTTGAGTTTGCGAGACTCATAGGCAATCACGCGACCATCCTGCATCAGAACTACTCCCAAACCCTCCAAGGAGGCATCAGTACAAACAACAAAGTCCCTATCAGGATCGGGAACTGCTAATATCGGTGCACTGGTCAACTGTTCCTTAAGAGTCTGAAAAGCTGCTTGACACTGCTCTGACCAAACAAACTTCTTCCCTTTCCTCTGAAGAGAAGTAATAGGATGAGCAATCCTCGAGAACCCCATAACAAAACGACGATAATAGCCTGCTAATCCCATAAAACTACAGACCTCAGAGACATTAGTGGGTGTAGGCCAGTCCATAATAGCTTGGATCTTCAAGGGATCCACTACAATACCCTCTCCAGAGATGACATGACCTAGATACTTAACTTCTGACTGAAAGAACTCACACTTCGATAAATTGGCATAGAGCTGATTTTCTCTCAGACACTGCAACACTTGTCGCAAATGCTCCTCATGCTCCTCCATAGTCCTAGAATAAATCAGTATATCATCAAGAAACACAAGGACAAAATGGTCAAGATAAGTACGGAAAACACCATTCATCAAGCTCATGAAAACTGAAGGTGCATTCGTCAACCCGAATGGTACCACGGTGAACTCATAATGTCCATAACGGGTACGAAATGTTGTTTTGTGAATATCTGCCTCAAATATCCGCAACTGGTGATATCCTGACTTAAGGTCAATCTTAGAGAATACCTTTGCTCCTTTAATCTGATCAAACAAATCATCGATCCGAGGCAAGGGATACCTATTCCTCACTGTTACTTTATTGAGCTGTCGGTAATCGATACATAGCCGCAGAGATCCATCCTTCTTTTTGACAAAGATCACAGGCGCTCCCCAAGGAGAAACACTAGGTCGAATGAACCCTTTGGCTAACAACTCCTCCAACTGCAATCGAAGCTCTTTGAGCTCCTGAGTGGTCATTCTGTATGGAGCTCGTGAGATAGGCTCTGCACCGAGAATTAGATCAACCCTGAAATCGATGTCACGCTTAGGTGGCATCCCCGGAATATCAGAAGGAAAAACATCTGTATACTCCTTCAAAAGTGGGTGATCATCAAGAGATGCCTCTCGAATCTCCTCCATTTCCAAATCACTCACAGTTACTGCAAAAAGCTGACATCCCTGACGCATGCATCTCTTGAGTTGCATAGCGGAGATCATATGTAGGGAAATGGGTCTCTGAACTCCTACAACCTCGACCTCAGCACCAGAATCATCCACACATCTGACAGACTTATGCCGGCAATCTATCACTGCCTGATGGGCCTCCAACCAATCCATCCCCAAAACTATGTCATATGAACCCAGGGGTAGAATGCGAAGGTCCACAGAAGTAGATAAAGAGCCAATCGACAATTCACACCCAAAAACTAAGGACTCCATTGCTATCTTAGCTCTGGAATCCAACTCAACCTGCCACCTATCATCTTGCTTTGTTGCCACTAAGCCACAACGCTCCACAAGAGAAGGAGATATAAATGAATCAGATGCACCGGAATCAAATAAAACAGAAAAGTCAATACCTCGCATGCGACCGGAAGTCTCCACCACAGTGCCTTGATGCTCTGCCTGTCGGTCATCTACCGCTGCAAAGACTCGGTGTGACCTGCCTGCATCACCAACTGTCGGCTCAGATGCTGCCGATCAATGTCCAAATCCTGATGCGCCCTTCTGCGGGCACTGCCTAGCAATATGGCCCTGCTGGCCACAAGAGAAACACCTGGTGCCTCTACCAAAACCACCATCACCCCTGAAAGCACTAGACTGCTAAACGCTGCCTCTGCTCATTGCGGACTGCGTACTCTGAGCTGGCTGATCAAAACAGTTCCGCTTATTGCGCTGCCAAGATCGATCTTTCATTTTCTGAAATCTATTACCTTGCTGATGATGTGAACTCTTCGGCTTTGACTGCGAATACTGCTGCTGCCAGCCACCCTTTGAGGGTGCATGGGAACCTGATGCCTGGGTGTGACCACCTCGAGAACCATATCCTGAAGATGGTGCACTGCCAATGTGCACTCCTGTATACCCACCAAGTGCCATAGCCAGATTCTCTTCCACTATCCGAGCTTTCTCCACGGCAACCTCCATAGTCTTAGGTTTGAATACACGAACCCCTCCACTAATCTAGGCATTCAAGCCCCTAATGAAATGCTGCACTAACATGGACTCGTCATCTCCAATACCTGCATACTGTTTGAGCTCATAAAATCTGCGCTCATATTGCTCAACGGTCAAGGCCAACTGCCTCAGCGCATGGAACTCATCTGCTTGACACTGCCTCCAATGGTCAGAAAGAAAATAGGCTCTGAATCTCTCTAAGAATAACTCCCAAGAGATAGTACTAATATCCAAATGCAACTTCTGCTCCTCTAGCCGCCACCAGGTCGAAGCGAACCCTCGAAGATGAAGAATAGCACATCTGGCTTTGGTGTTGCTGCCATACGGATGCATGGCGAAACACCTGCCTAGGTCCAAAAGCCAAGTCTCCACCTCTAGTCCACTACCCGCTCCATCAAAGATAGGAGGGCGTGCTCTTAGTAAATCCCTCATGTGGCCAGCTAGGGTGGCCTCCTGCTCAGCTGTCAACTCCCTAGGTCTAGGAGACCTCTCTCTCTCTCTAGGACCCCTCTGATCTACCTCCTGCTCTCCTCGGGTCTACCTGCATTCCTGTCTAGGGCCTAAACGGGCAAGGGCTTCCTCAAGAATCTGTCTCAACTGAGCTCCATCAGGCTGATCCTGACCCCCTATGTTCTGACCCCCACCTTCATGGGCACTCGACTGAGGAGAACTGGGAGGAGGTGTACCGCCACCACCCCTCCCACGACCTCTACCTCGGCCCCTACCTCTAGGCATCTACCTACAGCACCAAAGGCATTTATTAAAAAAACAAATTACAATAGGGATAAAATTATTCTACAGAGTTCAAGCACAAGGTTACATAATGGGCTCAAACATAACCAAGGTACCCAGTGTTTTAACCTGGCTCTGATACCAAATGTAATGCCCGTCATGCAACCCCAGAGTGTTAGACTAACCAGAGTGGAACACAGAACTATTTTATTATTATTATTTTTTTTTAATATACAAAAACAATATCCTACAAACAGAAAAAAATAATCTATTTCTCTATTAATGAATGTGCAATGAGTAGAATTTCCAAAATCATTATCAAATGGATCTATTTCTTTATTTGAAAATCTAAAAACAAAGTTATTAAAAGAATAGTCTATCTCTTTAATTCCAAAATTACTTTCTTTGAGACTGAGGAAGGAATTTTTTTTATAAGAAAGATTCTATTTAAATGGTAAAGTACTTATACAAAGAAGTCCCTTTTTTCTTCTTCTTTTTTTTAAAGAACTCATGAAATACTAAGAGCTACGGTTTCTTTTGATTTTAAAAGAGTTACTATTTAATACTAACGTATGAGACTTCTGTTCGAAGAGTTTTCCCCTACAAACGTACTATCTCAGACTTCAACAATTGGGAACCTATAGGTTCGCTTCTAGAACAATTAATGACTATAGTTGAATTACAAAAAAAGAACTTATGCACTAATTGTTTAGTCCTCCCGAATTTAAATAATGGTATAAATTACCAAAACGTTAATCTATAACATATTATTTATTGAGGATATATAAGAAGGGATGAGTTGAATAAGAAGAAATGTCAGTGAAGGCGAGAGGTATAATAATTTTGAAAAAAAATAGCAAGACACTTCCATGACTGCGGAAAGACACACTTCAATACAGAATTACTGAAAACTTACATCTAAAGTCGCTGACAGAATAAAGGGAACTCTCCGTTAGCATTTAAAAGACGGCAGAAGAGAATGATTTTCTACCAGCTAAATACACTTGAGAGGAAACTTTCCAATACAAGACATCTAAAAATGATGATTCGTTCCGGTTTCCAAAAGGAACGTTGAACTTCTAGGCAAGGGAATAGCAGAAGATGTGGATCTGGTTAGATGTTGCGATTAATTGCGAAGGAGGGCAAAGAATAGAAGAGGAGAGAACCGTCACTGAGGAAGGCGATTAGCTTAGAAATGCTTTACACCAGAAGATCATGATGCTAGAAAGAAAGAAAACAGAAAAAGGCTTCTAAGGTTTAATGTCGATGCCACAAGAGGTTCACACGAATGCCAGAAGATTGATTCTAGAAGAAGAAATTAAGGTATTCGCTATAGGGAATAGAATGGTTTCTTTATCCATTTGATTATGATAAAACAATTAATATGGCAGAGGTACTAACGGTGTTCGAAGCAAGCAGAATCGCGCAGGCAAGACAGGCGACGGTGCTCAAACAATAAAGGTGGACAGTCTAAATTGATTTAAAGAAAAAAATGAGGCATGAAAAGGAAGGAAGCTTAGTAGAAGTGGTAAAAAGGATCACAAATCGTTAAAAGAAAATGGCGACATCTAAGCCAATCTACAAGCAATGAGGATGGCGAGAAGGGCCATATTAAATGGTGACAAAGTTGCCTCATAAAAAAAAAAAAAATTACATGGAGTGTTTAATTTTCCCGGTAGATCAACGAGGAGTCATTTTAAAAAGGCTAGAAACTTTTCATCAAATGCCATTGGCAGGGTTACGCTTCTAAGACAGCCCTACCCAAATTCCAACTATTCACCAAGGCGGATCAGAGGTGAGCAGCAAACTGTGAGACAAGATCGACAAGACTGGCATTAACGAGAACTAAATTTGGGTTGCACTAAGGACTGTGCTCTGTACCAATCTTCGACAGTAAAGAAAGGTCCTCCATCGATGCAAGCGTCCTGGCAGCCGTTCTTGCTCACAGACCAAAACACAAAAGTCTAAAAGGAACAACGAAGTTTATGAGGGTGAGGATAGTGGGATAAGCACCAAATAAACCCCATAGAAAAAAAAAGATTTCTTTAGAAGATTTAAGATTTTTCCTTGCAAAAGAGAGTCATACATGAGCCACGCAGATTCATCTAGTGCACCTTAAAGCAAATACTCAATAGATTGGAGACTGAGGCAGGGATAAGGATACAAGTTTCCCATATGATTAAGGAAGAAAGGTGCATGCAAGGAACCTAATGCTTGCATTGACAGTCACAAGGGTTTTAAGGAATTGCCATAATGTAGACAAGAAATGAGGCGCATAAAATTGACAAATCATAGAACTGCACAGACTACTTCCATACAGGATTTTTTTCTCATATGCCGACAAGAAAAACACAAAATTTTGTTTAATACATACCTAGAGATTCTTTAGCTCTCCGTTGCTCCCTTCTCGTCTTTCTCTGCCAATCCCTCTTCTTTTCCAACAAAGAAAATCTCTGAAAAACACCCCCAACCCCCCCAAAAAAAATAGACATAAAACCCCCTTCACGCCAAACTTCCCGAGACCAAAAATAGGCAATAGCCATTAATTTCAATAACTCCCAAATAACTGCACAATCCCACTCCATAAGCAAATTTGAAATTTTTCCGAACATAGAGATTCTCAAATCTCTAATTATATCCGACAATAACCAACATTAAATTAGTCACCTAAAGAAATATTTTAATACAACTATGCACTCATTACCTGCATACATGTTCACAACATTACTTAAATTATTCCAACAATAAATAATAAGTTAAATATATATACTAGTTACCTTCATAAATGTTTACAATATTACAATAACTAATTTTTTGTCAGAAAAGGGCTTAACACAAACAATATTCCAATCTTACGACTATGCCAATATAGTACGGTCATAAAAAAAAATGTAAGAGATACATAAACAAGTATAACAACCTAACAACACTCCACAACCCGCGACGACCAACCACAAAACCAAGGGGCAGTGTCGCATCACAACACAAGACTGTGGCAAGGACTGAAATTGACCTAGTGGTAAAGACCTCATATTATCTCCATCACCTTATCCATGGTGTAGGGCCCGCTCAGACCTGCTAAATCAGGTGGAGTCGAGGCCCGGTACCTGCAACCTGCGTGAAGACCAATAGTTATACATGATCAACTGTAAATATATATCACACACACCGAGACAGAGAATCGCGACACAGTAGGGTGCTCGATCCGAGCAGTACTTCACCGTCCCTACTCCAACACAAGATTATAATCAGAAGCATAAACATGATATCTTCTAACCGTCACTAAGCATATCCATCTCATCATAACTGAAGTAATCATAATGTCATCAAAGCTCATAACACATGTCTCAATACATCCATCAAACATAGTCCACAAGATTCAGGAAACATAAACCCATACATATTAGTCCCAATGTCTCAAACTGTAATTATGCAATAAAACTATCAACTGTTCCAGAACTGACAAAAGTAATGATAGAAATAATGTCTAACACAAGCCAAAAAGTGAGGGGCATTACAGGTTGCTCATGAAGAGGGTTTGGATTCAAGAACTCTCCTAAATGAGAGTTGATTTATATATTAAGAAACATTTTTTCTACATTTCTATTCCAGAGACTATACTATACTAAGTACTATCTTCCACTATAAACTGGAAGTCTATAAAGAGATATTATATAAAATATAAAGCTAAATTAATGCATCCCAAAGAACCTTCCCCTACTTCGGCCCTACATCCTTGTTGTTTGATTCAGTGTTAGAGTCTTTAGTTTCCACCATTTGGGACTAGTCTACTCCCTACTGATCTACCACACCTGTAAGCATTTTTAAAAACTCCACTCCCCACCGAGCCTGCTATCTTCTCTCCTCGGAATCCTTTCCAACTACCTCTACTACATACAGAATCGAAGGTTAATTTTTTACATAGAATCCTTTTACCTTCCCCATCAACGGGGATTCGAACGCATTCCTAATTTGTAAGTTTTTTAACAAGTTTACGTATTTTTCTTTATTGGAATTTGAATAGATTTCAGCTCTTTCTTGCCATTGTAGGATGCTTCTCGGAATAATAATAATAAATATTCCATTCTATAGTTCTCATGCTCCTTCATTATGTTAGCAAAATATAAATTTATTTGAGCAACAAAATTAGTGTAATATAAATGTTAATTCAATTAATGTATTCCTTTGGTTACACTTAATCATTCTCTTCTAATAATCTTGTGCTATGGTATGTTATTTTATATACATAGTGCTAGATTTTTCTCTTATAAATTTATTTTTATTTCAATTCTAATGTCAAATTGTTATTTTTTTTTTAAATGTACCTAATTATTAATTTAGTTTTGCACATCATTTAAATTCCTTCCAATTATTTGAAGTATGTGTGTTTGTTTATCACAAGCCTCATATTTCACATTTTCACACCTACATTTAATAGGCATTCTCTTACAAATATAAGTATGGCCAGCACCTGCATCATGTTTATTTGTCATGTAGCCTACCATAATGCACCCTCTCAGGGAACATCACTAGTAACCGTCATTATTTTTATCTGTTATTATAAATCGTATATTAATATTAATTATCTAATTGCAATTTAATTATTTATTTTGCTTTTAGATTTTACAAAGAATCTTTGGAGAAAATTGTTCAAGGATTCCTTGGTTAATGGATTAGAATTTGAAATTTTTGATGGTGGTGTTGGTGTAGGACTAGTAGATTGTGGGATAGGCATTTTATTGGATGATGATGGAGGTTCCATATGGATGGATGGATGAGGGGAGCTAGTAGATAGATTGGTGTATGATTCCAAACTTGAGATGGTATTTCCCTTGTCAAGAGTATCATTAAGATGTCTTAAGGATTCTACAAGGTTCTCATCATCACTAAGATCTACAAGGTTCTCATCATCACTAGGAACATATTTTGGGTCACCTCAGAGTATGTATGGTTTTGGATTTGGCCTAGATTTGTTGATGATTGCAACCATTTTGACGAGTGAAGATTGGACTAGGTTCAAGGATGGGAATGTGAGTGAGATGATGCCGACTAAACTTCAAGTGAGTTAATGACCACTCTAAAATAGATCAAGGTAACTCTAGGTCTAACAATGATTACTTGTGCTATGATGGATAGACACAAGGACAATAATAAAGAGAGGGTATGCTAAAGTAGGAGATGATAAACTCCAAGCAGTTTACCCTATCCCAAGATTATGATATGTTTCCCAACTCAAGTATGATAGACCTCAAGTGGTAAAAGTAATATGATAGCCAATGCTTGATTGAAGACCAAAGAGAGCAACCTAGATGCAATCTAATAGTTTTTGTTTGAATAATGATGGATATGCAAATGTGTATGACTGATTGGGATATTCTGGATATACAACCGTAGAAGATCAGAATTGAAGAATAATGCTCAAAAGATTGGATGTGACTGTGTTTTTACTTCTCTGTTTAGGAACAATGGACTGGTGTAGAGGGATAGTTTTGTAGTTGTTTGATTTTTTTAAACACTTGTAGACATGCACAATCCTAGGCTAGGCAAGGACAATACTTTCTGAGTTCCCACTTGGATTTCTCCAGCCGCACCTATTTAAAGTGGATAGCTAAAAAAATTTGATGGCACAGGCTCCCCCTTAAAGTGCACTCACTTCTCAGGCACACCAAGTTCCAAGTCCTCAAGATGCATAGATCTTAAGGTACCTTTCTATCTCTGCTTTAAACCGCGAGAACGTGGGACGGATTCAAAATTCTGACCTTCTATGCCAGCAAGTAGAGGGATTTTGGCTAGTAAACAAAGGTTCGTAGTGAATATCTGAGGGACCGACACCCTACAAGCATCTAGAAAGCCACTTAAAGCTTTGACTAACCCTACTAGGAGTTTTAATATACACAAAGGTATTCCTCCTTTTGAGCTAGCACTGTATGGTAAGCGCTAATATCGTTTTGGACTTGGCTTTCACCTTATCCTAATTTGTATAGTGGACTGGACGAAAGTACCGCTTGGGATCACAAATGAGTTCTCCTTGTGGATGTGTCTCAAGAGAAGGCCCACTATAAAGGGTAACAAAAAAGCAAGACAAGTACATTTTTTTGATCTCCAGGCTCGTACTAAGACACAAGGAGAGAACATACACATGCAACTTGCTCACACTTGCATGGGGTTCATTTTAACTCCAAACCCAAATGTGTGGGTGGTTACAAAATGTCAAAGGAATGCTTTTGTTTCTTAAGATCACTGAGACAAAAATGCAAACCACAAGACATGGCAAACACTTGTTAATTTTAACCTTTGCTTATGATGTGATCTAATCTATAAAAAGAAGACACAATGTTTCAAGATTTGAATCTCTGACAATAGAACCTGCAACACACTGATTAGTAGTTTGTAAAATAGTCTCTAACAGGCATAAAGATGTAATGAAAATGTTAGGACAAGACAAATGAACTTGCAAAAACCCACAAATGTTAAATGTGGTGCGAGAGGAAAATGTTTGATGTTTGCAAAATGAAAGTTTGAATTTCTAATGGTTATACCAAAACATCTGTGATGAATATTAAAAAATGGACTGTGTTGCTACATAGAGCTCTGAATCACCTTTTTGTCGCCTATAAAATTGTAAAAATCTGATAAAAGATGAAAAAGTTATGCTTGATTGGACAAAACAACCTCCAAGGGCTTAAAATGAGCTCCGCGACAATTTGCAAATTCTGTGTTTGATAGTTTTCTTTGGTCATGTGCAAATGTTTTTGAGTCCAAAGGTTAGATGTAGCAATTATGAACCATTAGGAGTTTGAAGTTAAATGAGCATATGTGTGTAACGATCATAGTTGAGTAAAATACTATAGCGATTAAAGGTCAACCTATCATTAATTCCAATGTTACATGTAAGAATAACCACCAACGTCCACAATAATGGAACAAGTTTAAAGGACTCAATTAAAGGTATATAGATTAGAATAAATGTTGTGACCAAGTTTAATGTCAAATTTGGCAGTTAAAGATTTGTAAACCTGCAAGACATCAAATATAAGACATTAGAAATAAAGTGTTAAGATCAACATAATGTAATACTGCAAAATAATAACTGCCTCTTTCTACGAAATTGATATTGAAATATGAGCACCATAAATAGTAAGATAATGACTACTTCAAAATAAAGATGTTGTAACTACAATAAACTTGGCTATCCGCAGTGAAGCCCTGTATCCTTAATGAAATGCTAGACACGTCACAAGATATGATTTAGCCTATATTTCTCTGATAATGATATGTTTACAAATGAAGATTTGACAAATACCGCTTAACTCTAATTGCCACAGCTGTTAAAGTTTGACACATCAGTTTTAGCTTCATGACTTAACATTAATGCTTGGCAATAAAGTTTAATGTTTTGAAACAACATAACCAGTCGATGGTCATAAGAATAATTACCAAATAAAATTCAAAATAACATCATGACTCAATAATTAATAGCTAGCGATTTAAAGGATAAATGTTCACAGCTAAGTTTTTGTAGAGGCCGCATAGAATTAACTATGATAAAGTTTATGTGATGGTCAAAGTAAGGGTCAACATTGTTGAAGGTGGCGATAATAAGGATAAAAAGGTAACTGCTAAAATCTATTGTCACCATTAAACTTATAATAAATGACAATTGTTAATCTCCTCCATCGCACCAGTGTGAATTAATGTTACTGCGTGAGAGATTTCTCTCAGACCATTATTATGCATCTAACAACCACAAAATTAAAATATGAAAGTTTTAAATACACAAGCCAATAAATGATAAGATCAAAATATGTGTGTAGGCCAAATGTTGTATCAGCGTACGGGAATGGTGAGGAGTAATGGTTAACGGAGAAACATTTGATTTCAAGTCATAAAGTTTTGTCATACCTATTTGGTGAATCCACTTAAAATGCTGGAAGAGTGACAACGTGATAATGCTCTTACAAACCCTATGTCCTATACATTAAGATGTTACCTCAATTCAAGAATGGGAATCGAACTGGTGACACATCCATTAGCAATGTTATTAAAATGCACCTGAAAGCTCAGCATTTTATGTCTGCCTATCCAAAAGATGACTTTTTGAGTAGCATGGATGGTGAAGGCAAGCACAAATCCTCAAGCGCTATGGAATCTAATGGATAACATGAACAATATGTAATACCCAGTGCTTTGTGTACCTGCATAAAAACATTAATCCAATGAATAAAACATTCACACAAAAGGCAAAGACAGGAGTAAAAACATCCCAAAGAGGGTAAAAACCATACAGTACCATTGTTCAACCTGGCCAAAAAGCTCTAAAACTAAAAAAATTTCAACAAATTACAACTTTTTTGAAACCCATGATGTAATATGTTTTTGTTTGCTTGCAAGCAGCTTTGGAATCAATGGAGGAGTTGGATTTTGGGCAGGAAGAAGCCTGTAAAACTTGACCTCCAAGATTTGTTGAAAATTTCACCGCAAACCTGCACAATCTCAACAAGAACACTTGCACAAACATTCGATTAATATGGGCATGTTCACGTCGGCTTCACCAATGTTTACAACAAAATATAAACATTATTGAAAGATTTGAAAGCTATATGCCAACCCTAAAATCTATATTTAGTGTAACAGAAAATATTAATGATAAGACAATAAAAAGAACACAAATATAAATGTTACCGAAGTATTGAAATGTGGTTGCTCATTGTATTTACATAACTCCAATATAGTTTTAGCCAGGGAAGTAAATGAGAATGAGTTTGATTTTTATAAAGTTTGGAGATAGTTTCAAAATGGTAAATTGGTAGAATGGCTTGGATAGTTAGGGTTATGATAACAGGTTTTGGTTTATTTACGAATAGTATAGGTTTAGGTTTGTTGTAAATAATAAATTAAATATTATTTACCGTAGGGTGAAAAGCAAAAAGATTTAATTAATTAATTAAAATTAATTAAACCTTATGATTAAGGATAGATTAAATAATAAATTAAATATATTAATTTTAATTTATTATTTATGAGAGAGATTAAGGAATATTTAATTAATTTATTTAAAATAATTAAATATTCTTATTTTAACAATTTGATCAATAATTAGGGGATGGTTTAAGGATGGATAGGAAATGTGATCTCTAGTCAATTTTTTATGTCTATAAATATCAAAAACTAATAGATATCCATTCTATTAAATTCATTCAAATTCAAATGATAACAAAAAAAAGCAAACCTTTTATCCAAAGATTGAAAAAAATATCCCTCAATTAAATACACCAAAGTCATTCTCCCCAACAATATCAAACCCCTACATAAACATTCTCCCCAACAACCAACTACACTTGTAAGAATCACAAAATGCAACCAAATTCAAAATTTGTTCAAGAAGAATATCGAGGTACCTACAAGTCAAATGGGAAATGAATCGAGAAAGTACTATGTGGAATACAAAGAATTTGGCACTGAAAATAATCTACAACGTGGCCCACTATTCTTTCAAGGAATACACTGATAAGAACAATCGACAAGTTTAGAAAGTTTCTCGGTGTGATTTTTTTATGGCGTGAGACAATTTCGAACATATATAAAAAGCCTATGCTACTGTCATTTCAAATCCAAATAGTACATCAATTAATTAATCCTCACAATCGATGCTACTGTCATTTCAAACATCAACAGTACATTAATTAATTAATGCTCACAACAGATGTTGCTGTCATTTCAAACCCAAATAGTAGATTAATTAATACTCAGCCTCTAAAATGGGAAAAATGTGCTCCTAAAACTCCTCGTTGCTTCAGTACAAAATATCATTGCAAATACAGTCTTGTTCTACTTGGCTTTGTCTAACAGTTGAAGCAACGTAACCTTGTAGGGTTAGGTCTAATCAGTAGTGCGTAGATTAGATTAGGTATTAATGATTCACTGTGAAGTCAGATCGTGTCACCTGTCAACTGTAGTCTCAAAGATTTCATATCTCTATGATCTTTCAAAATATTTAAATATGTAGCTACTCTAAGCTTGATAGCCTAGGATTAAACACTGTACAGTTGATGAGAATTAATGGCAGGTACATGTAATTTAAGAATGAGAACCTTCATACCTAGCAACTACTTCATAGCCAGAAAGAAAAACCTTATCTACTGAATATGATCTAAGAATGACAACTGTTATCGGCTAAAACATTTTCTGACATGAATTTGTTTTTTATGATGCGAGTCAATTCCGAGCACATTAGAATAATAGTGCATTTAATCTACATCACGTCACTCTGAGCATTATGGTAAGTATTAGAATTAGGGTTAAGGTTAGGGTTTTAATAAGGTTTTAAATTATAGTTATGGTAAGTGTTAGAGTTACGGTTAGGGTTATGATTAGGAATAATGTTACAACGTTAGAATATTTATATTTAGAGAAATTTGTGCTCAGTGTAAATTTAGGATCATGGTTTAATTAGAGTTAGGGGTAACTTAGGGTTTTGCTTAAAATTAGGGTTACAATAAGGTTTTAATCTAATTAGGGAACTTATGATTGTGTTTATAAATCTTATTAAATTTAATGTTTTATTCATGTACCAAATTATGGTTAGGGTTAGGGTTCCATCTACGCTTAGGGTTTGAATGAAGGTCATATTTAGAATTATGGTTTTGTTTAGGGATTCAGTTAGGATTAGGCTTATAAGTGGGGTTAGATATAGGGTTAGGCTTCTAAATCAATGCTAAGTGTAATCTTACGGTTATGGTTAGAATAGGGTTAGATATAGAATTAGTTTTAGATTGAGGGAAATGCTTACAATTAGGCTTTGGGTCAAAATTAAGGTTATGCTTAAATTGGGATTTGGGTAAGAATTCTAATCCTAACCGTAATTGTAACCCTAAGTGTAATTGTAATCCTACCCATAGCTATAATCCAAACCTTAATTCTACCCATAGATCTACTTAACCCTAATTTTATCCCTAACTGTAATTGCATTGATAATCTTAATTTTTCCCTTAATCCTAACCCTATTTTTATTGTTGATCATAACTGTAACCATAATTTTAACCCTATCCCTGAATGTAACTGTAACCCTAAGCCTGATTGTATCCCTAATACTAACCATAATTCTAAGTATAATTCTAACATTGATTCAAACCAAAAGATAATTCTAACCCAACCCTAAATCTAACCCTAATATTCAAGCCAATACTAACCCTAATTCTAACCCCAAACTAACCCTATTTATAAACTAGACCCTATCCCTAATTCTCACACTAACTATAATAGTAACCCTAACCCGAACCCTAATTCTAATACTAATTTAGACAAAAATCAGTGACTAAGAGAGGGTATGATCATGGTGGTGTTGACTTGCTTGGAGAATTGCTCAAACAATTATCTTTTGAGGGTGATCTCGTACTTCGTGGTTAATGATTCCTTTGATGATCTTGACACACTCCCTACACACGCATTGCAATTTGTAATGTTGCTTCAAAGAAATCATTGAATATCTTAACAATTAAAAAAAAGACAAGTACCTGCATATAATTCAGAATTTGGTGTCTCTAAACAAAAGTAAAAGTATTCTCTAGTAGGCATGTATACAAAATGTGGAGCATAAACAAGGTAGAGAATTGTTTGACAGAATGCCACAAAGAAACATGGTCTTGTGGAATCCCATGATTACAGGAAATGTATAAAATGGATTTTTAAAAGGCTTTACAAACTTTCAAGCAAAGGCATTTGGTAGTTGTAAAGGAAAATTCCACAACTTTTTTTAGCATCCTGCTTGCCTCGGGCAACACGGGAGCTTTGAAATAGGATATGGATATCTATTAAAGGATAAAAGAAAGGCACTTTTTGTCACATGTTATAGTTGCAACTACCCTGGTAGACATGTATGCAAAATGTGGAATTATAGACAAGATATGTAAACTGTGTGGTCAAAGAACCAACGTGTAATAGCTAATCAACTTTCAAGGATTAAATAATGTGACTATTGAAACCATTGAAACACAATAGCAATTTGTTTTGCAACAAGATTTTCAAAAGAATGCATTTTGTGGTTCTACATAGCCTTATGAATGATGGATACTATGCATGTAAATAGTGAGCCAATTGTAGCCCGCCTTAGATTCTAAATAATAGACGATTAAATGCACTTAGGTAATTGAATTTGACCATAACAGGCTGACTTAGAGAAGAAGTGTTTGAGGCTTTAAACAGATATTGTGTAGGGAAACTTGTAGTTGCTAATTTTAGGCTTTGATTTGGAGAAGAGATAGGTACATTACATAACTAATCAACCACTCATGTTAACATTTATAAATACTCTAATTGATTCTCCTAAGCTTTCAACTTACATATTTACTATGCAACTAGTCATTGTTTCTATTTTTTGTAGGTAGATCATTTCAAATCAGAAATTGTGAAACTACTATTAGCATCCATTATATTGATAATGGATGCAACCAAATTACATCAATTACATAAATTTCAATAGGGGCAATCAAAGATATAAATGTTACTATTAGGGTTAAGGCTTAGATTAGAGTGCTCACCATTTTTCTCTACAGATATTTTATGTCGATATATGTTTATATAAGTCAAAGAAACAATTTGGCTTGTTTCACTGGTCTCCATGCTAATTGTTATGTGTGAGTGACTCCTTCCCTTGAAGCCATATTAACTCTTTTCATTCCTTTCTTTCTTGCTACAAATCTTGATTTACAGAGGGATTCTTTGGAATGATACTATTTTCTCCTTTATAAATTTCTTACAACTTAAGAAAAATATTTTAAAGTATAATTGAAGATCAACAAGGCTGTCTATTTAGTGATACACAATGATTTTACAGTAACAGATAATTACTATTGTTGAATCTCTTGCATAAATGTGTGGTATATTTTGTGCGAATTTCTTTTAGCATTTCTCAAGCCCCTATATTCCAAACAAACACAAAAATATTCCATTTCAATATGTATAAGTAAAACAAAAACACTCCACAATTGCATTTACAATCTCCAACATAATAAAATGCCATAATAAAATGTCATAATTTGATTGTTGGTATGCAATCCTTCATGGCCTCTTGACTAAAACATCCATCCACTTTAATGTCTATATTTTGATTTAATATAGTTTTTGATTTTTTACATAGAATCCATTCACCTTCCCCATCAACAGGTATTCCAACTCAGTCCTAATTTGTAGTTTTTTTAATAAGTTTACGTATTTTTCTTTATTGGAATCTGAATAGATTTTAGCTCTTTCTTTTCATTGTAGGATGCTTCTCGGCATAATAATAATAATAAATATTCCATTCTATAGTTCTCATGTTCCTTCATTATGTTAGCAAAAATTAAATTTGTTTGAGCAACAAAATTAGTGTAATATAAATGTTAATTCAATTAACGTATTCCTTTGGTTACACTTAATCATTGTCTTCTAATAATCTTGTGCTATGGTATGTTATTTTATATACATAGTGCTAGATTTTTATCTTATAAATTTATTTTTATTTCAATTCTATGTCAAATTGTCATTTATTTTTTAAATGTACATAATTATTAATTTAGTTTTGCACATCATTTAAATTCCTTCCAATTATTTGAAGTATGTGTGTTTGTTTATCACAAGCCTCATATTTCACATTTTCACACCTACATTTAATAGGCATTTTCTTACAAATATGAGCATGGCCAGCACCTGCATCATGTTTATTTGTCGTGTAGCCTACCATAATGTACCCTCTCATGGAACATCACTAGTGACCCTCATTAGTTTTATAATTTCATATCTTTACATAATTTGGAGGTCAAATGGATTAAAATTAACTTTAAACATGCTATAATTTTAGATTGAGAATCCCCCCCTCTCTCTCTAATTGTCTTTTCATGGTTTTGTGGGCTTCTATCTATCTCCCGTGTCACATGTTGTTATGGTCTTTCATTTCATTTTCATACACTCTTGCAAGCAACTTGGTCACTCTAATGTATGGTTGAAAGGTAGTTACTTTCCTGGATAAGGATGTGGAGGCTTAATAAATAACATTAAATAAAATAGTTGAGGCTTTTAATACTCATTTGCTAGCTAAGGTAAGAACAAGTTAGTTAACTACCATCATTTGGGATAAAACTAACTTAACATTTAGTTTTTTTTTTTTAATTTCATCTTCTTGGGTTAATGATTTTGTGATTGATTGTGGGTTGATAGTATTTTAATTTGTCATTATATAATTTTCAACCCATATCAATTATTTAAGAAATTTGGTTATTGATAATGTTTTTAATGATTTTCTTTTTATAATGATTTACATTTGGAAGATTGTTTCTTTCATTTACTTCGTTTTTCTTCAAGATTAAATAGGAAGTAACTTCATCACAGATTTATAATGAGATTTGTCAAGTATTGAAGAATATGATTTCTTTTCGTATACTTTCTCTTTTGTACACACCTACTATCTTTGTTTTATTTGGAGTTCATTGGAGTTGACTTACACTCCCTATTCCTTATTGTACTTTTACAATTCATGAACCAGTTTTAATCTTTCATAGATATTAATATCAATATCATTGTCGTTATACCAAGAAACCTCTTTTTATTTTATTTTATTGTAAGGGTGAAAGGTATACCATGAACTTTTACCCTTCATCTTACACCACTTTGCATGGGTGATCAAAGTATGTACAGGTTCTAACACTTAAATTTGATTAATTTGGTACTTCCAATGACCCTAATTTTTAAATGACTCAAAAACATAATTAAAGCTTGCTCAAAAAAATATGTTCTCTCAAATTGTCAATTCCTTTTCCAGGTTCAAATATGTGGACATGATTTTGACCCAAGTTAGTTTCACTCTTTACACATACATGGTCAAATCTTTGTGTCTGTTAAACAAAGAGATATGAGAGAGAGAGAGAGTCCATATGGCCCATGTCATGTTTTTGTTGTCATGAATTAATTTCCATAATCTCCAATCCATATATTTTAGTTACCCTTTGGCATACTATACACATTCAAAGTAAAAGTATGTTGGGCCTTGCCAGAATATAAATAAAGTAAATATAATGAAAAATAAGTATATTATACTATAATATAATACTAAAAATTTATAACTATAATATTTTATATTTATAATATTCTATTTTAAGTTAGGTTATTTTTGTATATTTAATATTTAATATTATATATTTAATGTCTATTAATATTAAATATTAAAAAGTTATAAAGATGATTATTATTAATAATTATTATTATTGTTAGTATATTTAATATTATATATCTAATGTCTATTAATACTAAATATTAAAAAAGTTATAACGATAATTATTATTAATAACTATTATTAAAACAATAATTAAAAATATATAATATAATATATAATAGCAGGCCAAGAGAGGTAACCTAGGGATAGAGCGAGATAGATTATAGGCTCAATTGTATCTAGATCCTAGGTCGATTAGAAATTTATAGAGATCCACTTGTGTAGATGATATGATTTATAAATTATGAATTATGGCTATGAGGGTGGTCGATCCTGCTTTTCAAGCAATTTTTTTATTACGGTTATCCATTCAAAGGTGTCCTTAAAATACTAAGACACACCTTAGTATATGTAAAATTATATATAAACCAAATATATATATCATCACAAATTTATATAAATTTTAACAGTTTATCAAAAGTCACTCCAAAAAAATATGAATTTTGACAGTTTAGGGGACCAAAACAATTAAAATATAATTTTAAATGGGTTTGGTGGCAAGGCAAGCATTTAATCCTATTGCATATTTAAAAACAAATAATTAATAAAAAATTATGTGACTATATTCTCTCTAATCTAATAATTATCGATATCAACATTAATCAATAGGCGGATAGAAAAGGAGAAAGTCGTTCTCCTTGGCCCGCCATATTATGCCTCTGCATCTCCTCGCAAACTAAGAATTGGGGAAAAAACTGGCAACGAAACAAACATAAAAAATTGGCAGTCGAACAAAAAATGAATGGCCCTTGCTTGGCAGATTGACAGTCTATATTGCCAGATAGACATGCAAGACGATTGAAGCATATTTAGTCATTCGATTTTGCGACTGATTTTCCAATCGCCAGTTGTCATTTTTTTAGTTGTCATTTTTCATTTGTGTTTTATCTCGCGGGTAGCGGTATTTTATTTGGTTCATGTTTTTTTCTTTCTGTGCTCTATCTGTCAGACTCAAACCCTGGTTATTATTTTTCATAGAATCACGTAGACCAAAAAGGAGATGGAAATAAAAAGATAGAAAATAATAATCAAATATATATTGACAGAAAATTTAATTCAATATTTTCTATGTAATTATTTTGATTTTTTCCATCAAAATTTTAAAATGTTTTTTTTAAATGATTTATTAATTTATTTAATTAAATATATTTAAATATTTTTTTAATTGGGAGTACTCAAGTTTTTAGCCTAGTCCGAGCCCAGAGAGACCCTTACAGGGGATCTCTTCCCATGGCTTTATCGCCAGAGACCAATACTAGGGGGTCTCAGTTATTATTACCCTTTAGTTCAAATCTGCGAGCTCGTTGGCCCAGCGAAGGGCCACAGCCTGCGAGCATGTCAACCCAGCAAAGGACCCAGGAAGGGTCCTGTGAGCACGGCAACCCAGCGAAGGCACAAGGCCCGTGAGCTCGTTGGCCCAGCGGGGATTTGAACCTAGGTGGTGACCACCGCCACCAACTAAACTCACCACCACGTTGTGCCCCGAAGGGCAAATATATTTAAATATTTAATATATACTAATTTATATATTATTAATGATAAAAATTATATAAATAAATGGTTGCAAATAAAAAAATATTTTTAATTAATATTTATCTTTCAATTTATAATTTCAAAATATAATTAATAATTTAATATTAAACTTAAAATAATAACTATATAAAACTATATATTTAACTGATAGGCTTTTATATGTGAGCATTATAGTGCTCAGAAAATTGTCTCACGCCGTAAAAAAATTCACGTCGGAATTGGTTATTTCTATCGACGTATTCCTTCAACCTCTTATGGGTTCAATTGCTAGTATTATAATTTATTGGCGTAAAACAACAGTTAGTGATGACTGTTGTGTACACAACGACTCTAAGGTGTTAAGTTGAATTGAGTAGGTCATTCGAATGAGTAATGTGCGCAGAGATCGATGATAGATTACATGTGTAAAGCAAGATGGGTAGTGCACACACTATTCCAAAAGAATGCTCTGAGATCTACAATGAGTGACTCTAAGATTTGTGCATTTAATATGCTTGTACGAGTAAAGGGATGTGAGAATACTGGGGAAATTAATCTACATTGGAATTTGGTATTTTCTTCGACGATAGTGGCGGCGGCATGGTAGTGCTTCACACACATGAAATGTCCTTTACGTCTTGTTTTCTTAATATAAAAGTCGCTTATAAAACACAATGAAAGTTTAAAAATGGAGTCCTGTCACTCAGACTTAACTAACAATCTTCATCATTATTTAACTGCAATGAATTTGAATGAGGTAATCGTGGGACAACGAAGCCACACAAGTTTTTTTTGAAAGCAGAGAGATTGGTTATGATTTAATGCAAGAATATGAATGTGGTGACTAATGAAGCAACAATTATCCACATTTACTTTATCTGATGGAACTTGTGTGACTTGTTGGTTTTTAACTTTATGGCATACATTCATCTAGGGTTTTGCACGGGTTGTCCACATTTACTTTACCTGACATAACTTGTGTGACTTGTTGGTTTTTAACTTTATGGCATATGTTCGTTAGGGTTTGCATAGATTGTTCATCCTGGGAAAGACATAGCCATGTCTAAAAGTTAATGTGTTTATAACCGTGTCTTCAGATCTGATAAACTTTTCAAGAATGAACTGATGCAACAACCTTGACTGGTTATAATAAAAAACAACCTAGACCGATTGAGTGGGTAATGGATAATTACTAGCAATTGCACCTTAGTGTGCAATGGGTACACCGAAAATGATTGTATAAAATTGTATATGTCACATGTAAATTATAATAGTAATTATAGTTAACAATTAACCATCCATAGTTATTCTTAGAAATGTAATAATAGTAATTACATTTTAGAATTAAATCTCCTAAATAGACTGTAAGGAAGCTTATCTATCTTGATTTCTAGATGATTGCACAATGAACATTGAAAATTTGTTAATATTGGAATAAAAAAATAATAAAGCATGATTTTTTTTGGAGAGAAATTAGAATTGAAAGTTCTATGTGAAAATTCAAACCAAATATAGTAAGTTTTTTGGGTAACATACTATATTGTACAAATGTGCACACTCTACAAAATATTGAAATCTATAATGTAAGAAGATGCTAGTATAGAATTGATATTGAGAATATTTAATCCATAATATTCATTTGCAAAGATATTATTAAGCAATGAAATCAAAATCACAGTTGTAACCTATCTATATAAACAAAGGTAAGAAAATTGCATATGTACAAGAATGTTTTGTAAATTTACTTAGTTTTATTTGTGACAATAGTAGAAAGGATTTTTTCCCCTTTCTTCTAATATTAGTATCCTTGAGAAAAGAGTATCCAAAAATACATGCATTTATGTTTTAATAATTGACATTTTTATTGCCTACTGTCACTCCATCATTTTAACTCTCTTATCCTATAATGTATGCGTTATTTTTCTGCATTAAAAAGAAATGGATTAAAATAACATGTATACATTATTGTAAAAATACATTCTGGTAAATAAGAGGAAAATGCTTCATTGTGGACAAATAAATAGTTATAAAAATTACAAACCTCTTTTTTGTGTTCGTTATCTATTTCCATTTGAAAGTGCTCTTAATCAACCCTCTTCTTGCTTTCTTAGTGCAACATATGGAATATGTTGCATGCATTCATATCTTTAGAGTGTGAAGTTGGTTCATATTCAAAGACCTACAAAATTACGTACTCTTGTTATAGTTGTGAATGTGAGTCCATGTTGATCAATGTTGTCGATGTTGATTGTTTCCCTTTCAAGTGTTAGACCTTTATGCTTTATGTATTGTAAGGCCTATGCCATTTGTAGAGGAGTTTGGTGACACATGCCATGGCTTAGTGGGATGATGGGAACTTTTTTGGTTGGGTGTGATCCTAGGGCGGGCCTATGTAATGCTTGAATTGTACTACAACAAATAAGGGAATGTATGGGGGTTTTTGGTCATTTTTGTATACAATTTCTTTAACCTAGCCAATACATAAGATGATCTTAGCTTTAATTTGTTTATCCTTTGGAGATGGGCATGATGTCCTATTAAGTTTCTCAACATTGGACTTGGCAATCAGCAATACCAAATATTGGAGCATATGTTTAATATGATACTAACTAATTTGTTTCAAATAAATGTATAGTGGATAAAAAGATGATTGCTCAATTAAGGTAAGTGAAGAACTTGAACATGACATTATAACCTTCCAATATGTAATTGTTGGCTCTACATTTCTTATATGTGAGAGAAGAGTGTGGAAAGCAACTTGTGTTGGGTCTAGATCAATTTGTTAGAATATATTGCTTGATTTAACTACTACTATGGAGAAGCTCTAGTAGACTGTTCCCCCATATGATGTTGCAACATACATGGGAATGTCTTTGACTGGGGGGAGTTTACAAAGGTTACAGAAGAGGATGATTTAAGAGGCTCCAAAAGGGATTTGATTATGGTTGGGGAATGCTTCAGACAACCTGATGTCAATGTACTCCAACAATTTTGGACCAATGAAACTCATTTAGATAAAAATAATTAACGGTTTGCTTATAATTTCACACTAAATATTGAAATGTATCAAGAAGAGAGCATACAATTTTCATCCTAGATAGTTTCTTACTCTCTCTTACTCTTGCTCTATATGCCGACAATGGTTCTAGATATTTTCATCATTAATGTCTATATGAATGACTGGTATAGCAATATAGCAATATAGATGAGTCATGATTTGGAGTGAACTATTGCTATACCAGCCATTCATAAACATTGATAAACAATACACTTATGAATGACTGGTATAGCAATAGTTCACTCTAAAATAATGCTTGAAAACATTGATCATCTACTATTGGGGTGGTGGTGAAACGAGGGGAGACTTAAACAATAGAAGGTGTTAAGTGTTCTTTCAATTTGTTTGACTTCTAGGATAATTCATGTGGAATTAAAATAATATTTGAAAATTAGAAGTCATGACCAACACCTTGACAATTGAGATCGAGAAGTTCAATAGGTAAAACTTTGAGTTCTAGAAACTGAAGGTTGAAGATCTTTTAGTGGAGATAGATCAATGGATCATAGTAATTGTTGCACTAAATTTTCTACCATCAGCAATGGATCAAGATGAATGGGACAAGTAGGATATCAATGTAATTTGTAATTTGGATACATTTAAATGTTTTTCATCTAGTAGTGAGTCAATTAGCTTCCATAGATGTAAAAAATGGAAGAATAGGAAAAATGTATCACTTTGATTTGTTCATTAAAGGATACCATCTTTCTATTTTGAAGCCTATCTATCTAAAGGGGATCAATATCCTTTCTTTGTTCGCTAGAATTGGGGGTGCAGAAGTTGCTTTGCATCATTTGGGCATACCACTCAATTATGTTGTATCTACAACAATTTGTAAATAAAACAAGCGTATCCTCAAAAATTGGGTAGAAAAAACACATCAAAAGGGTAAATTGATTCATACCCTTACTACGCAACACCATAATAACTATTGGTGTATGGGCGGCTATTTAAGTGGATGTTGAGTATATTTTGACAAAAAATACATAGTCAAAATGTATTTAATGAGGTTGGTGGCAGAATTTTAAGAAATACTTGATGAAACAATTAATTTAATTTGAGGTTTTGATGTGATAATAGGTGGAAGCCCCTATAATATTCTAACAAGCAACAACAAGAACACAAGTGATGGGGTAGAGGGGAAGCATTCCTCTATTTTGTATGTAACCTTGCTTGTAATACATTCAAGAGTAACTTGATAGAATTTAATGAAACCTTAATTTTTTACTAATCTTGATTTCAATAGATTATAAATTCCTTATTTTTCATATCCAAGTTCCTACCCAAATTAAAGAGGCTACCAAAAACAAGTATTGAAAATTATGGAACTTATTATTATTTTGATTTTGTGTAGAAAATTTGTTTGCATAATTAGCATGGGACTAATTGCAAGTATGGATGTTGTCAATTGTAGGCTTGTATGGACATTATTTTGATTATATGGAGCAAATTTGTTTGCACAATTAGCATGGGACTAATTGTAGGCTTGGATGTTGTTAATTACAATCCTAGCATTATTAGTTTAATTAGCCATGCTAACCATGGTTTCCTTTTGCGAGGATTGAATGAAAGCCTAGAGGTTTGCAAAAAATTAAATTTCATAAAATAAAGCACTTAGATTTAGAAAATAATTACTATGAAACTCATCATAAGAAATAATTTCAAAAGATAAAGGTCAAATAAAGTATGTCTTCCAAATGTTTGTCTATAGAGAATAAAGATATATATTTTTATTTACCACAACATGTTAAAGGATTGGTTGGATTTGGAGTTCCAGATCACCTTATGGGTCAATAGTTTAAAAAGTTTGAGAAAGGCCCGCCATACTTTTACTTTGAATATGTGTATAGTATGCCAAAGGGTAACTAAAAGTTATGGATTGAAATCACTTTTTAGTTTCAAGTAGAAAACATGGCTACATGCATAACCTTTATATAAATAATTATTTTAATATTTACTATTAGGTTGTGTCTTTGTAATTAAATCTTCATGAATGTTTTAGTTAAAAACTTTGTGAAGAGTTTATGAGATAGAATTATTGCATTATATCAAACTAAGTATCTTGTAAATATGTTATTTTTGAAAATAAATTTGTATTATTTAAAGATGCATGAAGGAGACAACACTAAGCTTAACTGCATAGACATAGTTAATTGTTTGACTTTCAAGTTAGTTGTTGCAAATGTCCATTTTTTGCCTAAGTGGCATTGTTTCCAATTGTATCAAGGTCATGCCATGTATGAATGAATGAAGCTTGGAGATGGGATGTTGCTATTGTTAGAGATAACTACACTTCAATGTGCAATGGGTACACTAAAGAGGTCTTAAAGGTGAATTATCAGGTCCTAAAGAAAATGACATGTTTCACTAATATATTAACCTGATTACTTTTGGTGGTGGTTTTCTTACTCAAAAGGGTTTTCCGAAGCATATATGTCATCTTATCTTCACTATTTCTTTCACTTATTCTTCTATTTTTAATTAAGATTACATGTGTTTTAGATCAACAAATTTTAAATTACTATCCATTGCTCCTAATTAAGAAATAAGCATTGTATGAAACCAAACATTTAAATACTTTTCCTCTAGTAGTGAGTTAATTGGCTTCCATAGATGTAAAAATGGAAAAAGAATAAAAATGCATCACTTTGATTTGTTCATTAGAGAATACCATATTTCTCTAGAACTAGGGGTGCAGAAGTTACTTTGTATCATTTGGGTATACCACTCAATTATGTTGTATCTGCAAAAAATTGTAAAGAAAACAAGCTTATCCTCAAAAGTTGGGTGCAAAAAACACATAAAAAGGGTAAATTGATTGAGGTGAAAGATGTGCAAAATTTGACAAAAGAAAGACATGTTCCCCTCTAGTCCATCCCTTGTGTTCCTATTGTTTCTTGTTATACTATTATAGGGGCTTCCACCTATTATCACATCAAAACCTCTAATTGAATTAATCATATTTAAAATCATGTCATTATAACTTTGTATTAAGATATTATAATTTGATTATTATTATTATTATTATTATTATTTAATTTTATTTTTTGAAATTGTCTTTGTAATGAGCTTCTGACTCTTTTAAGAGCGTAAACATTGTAAGTATTTGTGTGTTCAATGGTGTGCATCAAATGCCTTTAAGAACTTTTGTGAGATAAATTGTGAAAAGTCATCCCTAAACCTTCTTATCAACTTAATTTAGTAAAATATAAATTATAATTTATTAATGTCATATTTAAATTGTTATGTATTAAGAATAAGCAAATAATTATAACTAACTCATTTATAATGTTTTAAAGTGACTCTGAGAGTGGTTTAATTTATCAAATTTTTAAATCTAAAGTAGTATTGTATTTTATTATTTAGATCTCATTAGGGTTTGATTTTTTCTAAAAATTATATAAAAACTAAAAAAATTGAACGGGAGACATAATACCTTACCCTTACATCCATTGATCATGCAATTATCTCCAAGGAAGAGTCCCAAATTTTATCTTTATAAAAATAAAGATATATCGAGGAAGGGATAAAGTACCATAGCTAGGTGTAATATAAGCCAAAAAAACCAATAATTCCCTCCAGGCAATCCATACAAATTTATAATAGCATTCCCATCGACCCTTTTACATGGTGTGCCTCTACCAAATTAAGAAAAAGTTAAAGACACCAAAGTCAACTAAAACCCAACTATCGTGACCATCCCTGAGAGTCGACACAAGATTTGTTTAAAAATATTTGACACACTGTAGCCCAACATTCTTTTCTTACCACGTGCTTTCATATTCCATTGCCATTCCTGACGTTCTTATACTACCACGTGCTTTCTTATTGCATGTCAATTCAAAATTTCTAGGGTTGTTTAACTTCTTTGTCTTCTCCTATTGACACCATCATATATCACTTTAGAATCTTAGGAGACATTTGTCAAAGACATTGTAAATACTACAATATTAGAACCACAAACAAATAGTTTCCAAAAAGTATGTATAGTGACGACACTAATAACACTTGAAGAGCACATGCTCCTAGTTAAAAGTTTGCAACCAAATAAATAAATCCAATTTAAAAGTAATATTAACATGAACATAAACTATCCATATTGATCACAACATAGGGTGCACTTGAAAGACAACATTCTCCTAATCAAATGCTTATCCTTAAATAAGCAAAACACGTTAAATAACAATTTTATTATATAAACTTAATGTCAAGATCTAAAGGGGCTCAAATAACTTAACATTGTAAGATGCAAATTCATATCAGAAAAATTAAAATGCATATACACTATTTGTGTGCAAATTTTTTAAACTTAATCTTTATACTAAAAAAATAATTCAATAGTCATATAATGATATTTATATTTAAGGTTTAATATTTCTTCAGTTACATATAAAATAAAAACAAAACAAATATTTATAAGACAAAATTGACCATCAAAATTGAAAGCTAGTCTCTAATATTAAAAAACAAAGTGTATTCCCATTTAATGTGTGGTACCTAAGAGAAAGCCCCATTTCAATTTCAACATCTAAACCTAACAACTTCCCTTTCTCTAAGTCTTCTCTCATTCTCTATTTTTCCTATGTGTTTGTCAATTCTCTCTCTAGCTCTTTCTCCCCCCCTCTATCTCCTCTTTCTCTCACTTTGTCTCTCTTTGTCCCTCACTCTTATTATTTATTATAAAATATACAACTATATCTATTTATAATAAATATATCAGATATTTAATATTTATATCTATTTATTATTTAATTACAAATCTATTATATAAAAAGAAAACTATTGTATATTATTATATTATATTTAATATAATATAAATTTTTAAATATATTAACAGTATAATATTATATTATAGAGTAGTATATTTATATTAAATGTATTATAGATCTAATATTTATATAATTTATTAATTAATTATATTTTTATTTTATATAATAAAATCATTATAATAATTATATAATTTTTATGTTACTCAGATAGTATTGGATGTTGTCTAGGTTGCATTTGAGAGCATCGTGTAAGGTGTTCACCTGTGGCATCCTGCGCCTACAGCAAACTCTTAAGAAATTATTTTAATGACCGAGTCTCAAAAAGTAAATAAAACACAACCATTTTCTACAAGTCTATACACAACCAAGCTGAAAAGTAAAACCCACCCTCGTTTCCCTATTGAAGGGACTGCCCGAAAAAGAAATCTTTAAAAATATTACGCTGTGGCTCAAATTTCCTGTAAAAATAAATCTGAAATAAATCTCCACCTTCGAGCCTATAAAAATCTTGAGAATAATAACCAAATCTTTCGATTGGACAGAAAGTCAATGTCTGAGAGTAAACTTGGCGCCGTTGGAAAGCCACTTTGTTCCATCACTAAGGGAAATAGCTATGTACGGTGAATAAATAGTAGCGTGAAGTCCGTTCCACTTGTTAGTCTAGAGTGCCATTTTCACACCGAGTGACGCCACGGAGACAGAGAAATCCAGTTCTCACCGACACTCTTTTGTACCATTGACAACCGTTGATTTCATTGGTCACAATGCCTGTAAGATGTTTCAAACCATCCCCAACCTGACGACAACCAAAAAAATGGCAAATGAAAATGAAAAAATCAGATGGTGGACAACAATTCAATCGTCTTGCTGGTTTCTGATAAGAAACGAGGGAATTTAAAGAAATCAGTGAAAGAAAAACGTGTTGCAAAACTAGCTAAAAAGCGGCGACGGGAAATCGAATGGATGATGATGTTTGAATTGTCTTGCAGGCATCTTACACAATGTAGACCATTGATCTTCGGCGTAATGAATGCAGGGACCGTTGATTTAATACATCCCATTTAATGAATGCATGTGTTAAGTACGACATTCATGGGAAACACGCAAGTAATAAAGGATTTTTCTTGAGCTCTTAGTGGGACATCATATCTCAGGCAACAAATGGGAAAAACAATCCGGCAAACCAAAAAAATGGCGACGACGAAATAGAACGGCCAACAGTGGTTCAATCGTCTTGCAAGCCTTTCGAGAGACATCAACCATTGATTTCAAAAGTCAAATATCTCTCACGAAAGGAACATCTCTCACGAAAGGAACGCCTTCCGCGTAATAAGTCAAATATATATATCATCACAACTTTATATAAATTTTAATAGTCTATCAAAAATCACTCCCGCAAAAAAAAAAATGAATTTTGACAGTTTAGGGGACCAAAACAACTAAAATATGAATTTGAATGGGTTTGGTGGCAAGGCAAGCATTTAATCCTATTGCATACTTAAAAAAAGAATAATCAATAAAAAATACGTGGCTATAATCTTGCTAATCTAATAATTATCAGTATCAACATTAACCAAAAGGCAGATAGCAAAGGAGAAAGTCATTCTCCTGGACCCGCCATATTACGCCTCTGCATCTCCTCGCAAATTGAGAATTGGGAAAAAGCTGGCAACGAAAAGAATTGGCAGTCGGAACAGAAAACAAATGGCCCTGGCTTGGCGGATTGACAGTCTCCATTGCCTCACAAACGTGCAAGACAATCGAAGCATATTTAGCCGTTCGATTTTTCTACTGGTTTTCCAATTGTCCGTGGTCATTTTTTCATTTGTCATTTTTTGTTTGTGTTTTATCTCGTAGGTAGCGGTGTTTTATTTCATTCATGCTTTTTCTTTCTATGCTCTGTCCGTCAGACACAAACCCCCTAGTTATTATTATTTTTCATGGAATCACATAGACAAAAAAGGAGATGGAAATAAAAAACATAGAAAATAATAATCAAATATATATTGAAAGAAAATTTAATTCAATATTTTTTGTGTAATTATTTTGATTTTTTTCATCATAAATTTAAATTGATTTTTTAAATGATTCATTAATTTATTTAATTAAATATATTTAAATATTTAATATATACTAATTTATATATTATTAATGATAAAAATTATATAAATAAATGGTTGCAAATAAAAAAATTATTTTTAATTAATATATATCTTTCAATTTATAATTTCAAAATATAATTAATAATTTAATATTAAACTTAAAATAATAAATATACAAAACTATATATTTAACCAATAGGCTTTTATATGTGAGCATCATAGTGCTCGAAAAATTGTCTCATGTCATAAAAAAAATTCACCTCAGAATTGGTTATTTCTATCGACATATTCCTTCAACCTACAAAAGTGCTAGTATTACAAGCACTAGCACTAGCACTAGAAAAATGAATGCCCAACTTATCGGACAGCCAAGCAAAGAGCGTTAGACCTGTGACGCGAGTAAATAAAGAAAATAGTAGCTATTATTATTATGAAAGGCGTTGGCCATTATTGGCAAGTTGGGTGGCAATGGGCATCATTCCTATTCTCATGTGAGATGTCTCATCTTAGTCCAACAATTTAGTTTTTTCACGCACTAACCATGAATCTGTCTCGGTCTAATCTTTCAAATCAATACGCACAGATTATTTGTCTGTCTTTTTGCTGAAAATTCGGACCACACAAACTGTCCACCAAATGAAAACAAAAGAAAGAAAGACGAAGATGCTTGTTAACATATACACATTTTGTATGTATTTATTATTACTTAAGTGGGTGGATTGTGTGGTGGATGAATATGATGGATCATCCAATTTGAATATTCAGTTGTCATTTCATTTGGAAGCTAAATAAAGGATCGAGCTGGCAATGGCATCCATTCATTTCATTTTCATGGGATAGAAACAAAAGTGCTAGTATTACAATTTATTGGCGTACAACAATAGTTAGTGATGAATGTTGTGTACACAACAACTACAAGGTGTTAAGTTGAATTGAGTAGGCTGTTGGAACGAGCAATGTACGCAAAGATCGATGATAGATTGCATGTGTAAATCCTGAAAGCAGGATGGGCAGTGCACACACAATTCCAATAAAATATTCTGAGATCTGTACATTTAATATGCTTGTACGAGTGAAAGGGTGTGAGAATAATGGGGCAATTAATCTGCATTGGAATTTGGTATTTTCTTCGACAACAGCGACGATGGTATGGTAGTGCTTCACACGCGTGAAATGTCTTCTACATCTTGTTTTCTTAATATAAAAGTCACTTATAAAACACAACAAATTTAAAAAATGGAGACCTGTCACTCAGACTTAGCTGACAATCTTCGTCATTATTTAAGTGCAATGAATTTAAACGAGGTAATCATGGGACGATGAAGCCACACAAGAGTTTTTTGAAAGTAGAGAGATTGGTTATGATTTAATGCAAGAATATGAATGTGGTGACTAATGAAGCAACAATTATCCACATTTACTTAACTTGATAGAACTTGCATGACTTGCTGGTTTTTAACTTTATGGCATTACATTCATCTAGGGTTTCACACGGGTTGTCCACATTTACTTTACCTGATAGAACTTGCATGAATTGCTGGTTTTTAACTTTATGACATACGTTCATTAGGGTTTTGCACATACTGTTCATCCTAGGATAGACATAGTCACATCTGAAAGTTAATGTATTTATAATCGTGTCTTCAAGTCCAATAAACTTTTCAATAATGAACTGATGCAACAACCTCAACCAATTGTAATAAATAACAACCTAGACAGGTTGAGTGAGTAACGGGTAATTACTACCAATTAAAATTTGAGCAGATGGGACGCAGCCTTGTCTGGAATTCAAAAAGGATGTAAGAAATGTGACCTTCTTTGAAGCTAAGGATTACGATGAGGATGCTTTTCACACTACTTCCACTAAAATGGTGGAAACGACTTGAAACAAATTTTATGTTTGAAATATTCATTAATGACAATTGCGGTTTAAAATTGACCAACATTTACACATCGTTCCTAAGTTTGTAATGGTGAAAAATGAATCCAAAGAGACCAAGGCTTTGCCCTGAGATAGATTACATATATACCCCAACCAAGATTATAAAAAGCTTTCCTTTCTTTTTTATTAATACATTTCTCCATTTAGTTTTAGGGTAAAGCTAGCACCATAGATTATAAAAAACTTTCCTTTTTTTATCTTAATATTTTTCTTCGTTTAGTTTTAAGGTAATGTGTTATACAAATATAGTTATAAATGACATATTTTTGTGTATAGTTGACTGGGGTATCTAGCCTTGCTTGCGCATAGTCCTATGTTTATCTTTTATCTAATATTTATAAGCATACAAAAAATGATTATATACAAAGCATTTCAAAAAAGCTATAGTGAAAAAGAAAAAGAAAAACTTTTTAACATTTAAAGAAAATTAAAAAATTAAAAAAATTATGAATTAGTGCTCTAATCAAGAAAATTGGTAAGCCACGTTGAGATTCCAAAGTCATTTTTTGGGTATGGTTTTTAGTAAGGTAATTAGAGTTCAAGTAATTGCATTAATTATTGTAATGTTTATTTTATATTTATATTTTTTTATTTATTATGTTTTGTTTAATTAGGTCGATTTTCCTTTTAATGCGATTGAGGGAGTTGTCTTTCAACAAGGCCTATGTACATTAATAATTATTTCAATCTTCTATTCTAAGTTACTTTCTTAAAGGTAATTGTAAACCACAAATGTCACTCAAGTCTTTAAATATGTATATTATATTCTATATGCTATTTACAATGACATTGGCAAAGAAGAGTTGATTCCTGTACACTAAAATCTAGTAAACAAAAATAACAAATATAAATTTAAAAAATAAATAAATCAAATCAAATCAAATGCATGGCTGATGGATGGAAGGTGGATAGGCAATTTCATTTGTTGAATCAAAAACTAAATTAAATTAAAATAATAAAAATGCATGGTGGATGGAAATCAAAGGCGACACAAATATCAAGATTTGAGGTGAGATGAAAGGGAGTGCGATCATAAAAAAAGAATATCCTTCTCGAGGTGCCAATTTTTTAATCACTAATCATAACATTAGGTGCCTCAAGAAGGATATCTCTCAAGTACATTAGATATATTTTTTAAATATAGGTACGCTAGTTAAATAAATTCTAAGATACAATATTGAATATTTAATATTATAGTTAATTATATATATATAATTTAATTTAATATTGATTTTATATTTAACCATATTATTGTGATGTTTTTAACAAAAAATATTATTCAAAATGAACAATTTAGAATTATAAATCATAAGCCATATACTTGTAATGGTGAAATTTACATATCCATGTGATTTCCTATTTAGTTTTGTGTTCATTTTGGGAGAATGTCTTACTCATTGGTCCACATCCCTACATTCATTATAATAGTGTGTGATGTCATTGAATAGATTCTAGATTGAATGTCATGTCGCTTTTTTGTCGAGGGTGGTGTGGTTCCATATTATTTAAACTAGGTCTAGGTAATAAAGAGAGATAGTAAGAGAGAGATAGAGAAAGATAGAGAGATGAAGAGAGGAGATAGAGCTACATAATATAATATTACCTTAAAATATACAACTTTATAATATAATATTATATTAAACATTGACTAACTTCCATTATAAAAGATGAAAGACATAACAATAAATATAGCTTTAATATAGATTTTTTATATATAAAATACATAACATAATTTATTATAGAATTATATATCTTATTTTATTTTTTTTCATGTATATTTTATTTGTGATTCCTTTTTATACAATATTATAAAATAAAATTATATATCATATAAAATATATTATAACATTGTATATTCAAATCATTTAACATATTGTTTTTTTATTTTTATTTTATTTTTGATAAATGAAGTGTGACCTTTTGGGGGTCACTCGCTTTGTCTAAAAATGACATTTGAAAAAACATCAAACTATAGGAGGCTTCTCATGAAGAGGGATGAATTCAAGAACTCTCCTAAATGAGAGCTGATTTATATATTAAGAAATAGTTTTTCTATATTTCTATTCTAGAAACTATACTATACTAATTACTATCTTCCATTGTAAACTGGAAGTCTATAAAGAGATATTATATAAAATATAAAGCTAGATTTATACACCTAGAAAGTCAGAATCAGAATTTGTCTAGGTCCGGACAGTTAGGAATAGAGCAGGTGACAGGGTCCAGTATCTTGGCCCGGATCTCTCCAGTGGAAAGACATGGTTTACTGCAGATTTAAGGTAGTTGTAAGCATTGTCAAGACACTTTAAATCCAGAGTTTTGTCCTCTGGTGATGAAGGACCCAAAAGCTATTAGCTTCTGAGAATCAGGTTACCAGTTTGACAAAGCAGTCAGAAGAAGAACATGCCGACCTTGTAAATGATCTTGGTTCCGGATGTATGGAAGTTATTGATTGGGAAAGCAGTGATGAACAATGATAATGGCCGACCTAATTGATGATTTATAACTGCAAGTTTTGGTTCGCGTCTCAAGTTGTGCATGGATCTAGCCGATAGAGATAGAGCAGTCAGAAGAAGAACATGCTGACCTTGTGAATGATCTTGGTTCCAGATGTATGGAAGTTGCTGATTGGGCAAGTACTGATGAACAGTGATAATGGCAGATCTAATTAATGATTTATAACTGTAAGTTTTGGTTCACGTCTCAAGTTATGCATGGATCTAGCTGATAGAGCAGAGTATTTAATAAAACTCCAAGTGTTCTTGGAGAGGACTAAAAATCAATTAAAGATCAAGATGCAGATATATAGCCAATGGATATGGATGATTTTGGTGTGTGTTGAATGCGAATATAGAAGAAGAGAGAAAAAGCAGAGATCTAAGGTTTAGATGTTGGCAGAGCAGTGAATAAGGTAGATTGAAGATGAAGTGTATCAAGAAAGTATTTTGTGCTTAACCGGAACTGAATCCTTGCATTAGTAGATGTTATTCATCAGTTCAATATCATTGCAATCTTTTTCAAGTAGGCAATGAGCCTTCTTTTGAGTAGTGAGCTCTGGGCAGTGAGCCCAAATGCATGTGCATTCCCCATTGTAATACTTTGAATAGAGTATAATCTTTGTGGGTTAACCCCCACCGTGGTTTTTCCCTTAACCGTGTTTCCACGTCAAAAATCTTGGTGTCAAGTGTGTTATTTTTGCTTCTGCTCATGTGTTATTGATTCATGCTTTAATGTTTATTTGATTGAAAGTTATTTAAAGAGATTAAAGGTAGAAAAGTTTAATTTGTGTGACAATTGATTCACCCCCCCTCTCAGTTGTCCGGTCTAATTCCAACAATTGGTATCAAAGCCAAGTTCCTTTGAGAAGCCTAACAGCTTAAGGAAAGATCATGGAAGAAATTTCAATGGGTTCACTCAAAGATTAACTTCAGTTGGCCATAGAAGATCTTGTTCAGTCTAAAGTAGAAATTAGCAATCTGAAAGGTGAACTTAAAGATGTTGATGATACCAATGAATTGTTGAAAGATAAATTAAAGAAATCTATGCAAAAGAAAAAGGAGCTACTTCTGCAATTATCCAATTTAACTGAAGAAAATGGCATGAATGAAGCTTTGGAAGAAAAGATAAAGGAATGTGAGACACTGTCCAAAGACATTACTATTTTGAAAATTGAAATGGAATCTGGGGTAATGAGGCAAACCAAATAAATTGAAGATAGGAAGAAGATTGAAAATGACTTAAATCAAAAACTAAAAGAAAGATCTAAAGAATGCTACAGATTAGATAGATTAGCTAGCCATCTAGAGTCTGATCTACAAGAAATCAAAGATAATGAGAGATAACTTGAAAGACAAATTGTCATTCTTACTCATGACCTAGAAATTGCAAATGAATACAAGGTTAAGTTTAAAACAAGCTTAACAAAACTTGAAGCTCTACTTGAAGGACAGAAAAACGCTGATGACAAGTATGGTCTTGGATATGAGAAAGGTGAAAGCTCCAGATCCAAACAGAGAAATTCTCAACCAGGGAATAGGAGAAACAGACCTTGAAGACCTCTGGTAAGACAACCTAATGCTCAAAGATATCCATCCTTCAATGGCAATTGTTTTAAATGCAATAAATTTGGTCATAGAACTACTCAGTGCAGAAGCACAGTAAATCAAAATGTTGCATCCTTCTCTGGTCAATGCTTCAATTGTAAAAGGCATGGTAAAAAATCTAATGAATGCAAAAGCATGATGAAGAATAACTCTAACTATAGAGGTAATATCAATTCCTTCAATGGCAAATGTTTTGCATGCAATAAATTTAGACACATGGATAATCAATGCAAATCAAAAGGGAATCAAGTAAATAGGCAAGGAAATGTTAGGTGCTTCAACTACAATAGATTCGGTCATATTGCAAGATACTACAGAAGCAGAAGTAATGATGGGTAAGGTTCGGTAAATAGAAACCAAAATGAGCAAAGACAAGATAAAGGCAAGAGAAAATTTGATGAGAATGAAATCTAGAATGAAATGAACAAGACCTGGGTAAAAAAGGGTGAAATGAATAATGGTGATGGGTCCCCACCAGAATCCGATACTGATAATTCCTCTGGGAATTGAATTGAGAGCTCTAGCTCAAGGGGAGCTGCAATAAAAATCAAATTCCCCCAGCCAGTAAGTGAGTGCCTGAATCTGGGACATTGAGAAAAGAGATCTTGGATTATTTCAGAACATTTGGAAGAATTTCTGGAAGAAGAGAAGTGGGTTTGGCCATTTGTGGAGTGATTCTTGAGAGACTGCTCAAGAAATAGTGTAACCGGATGTGCTATGGTAGAGCATTTATTACAAAGGCAAATTAAGTGTTGTAGAGCATAAAAAGGACATTCACTCCTTATTTGGAGCACTTTACATCAGAAGAAAGCAAGAAGAGGAGAAGTGAACAAGTTCATAACTTAGAATTTTCAAGAATTGAAGTGTGAAGAGGATCTCCAAGCAAAACCCTAATCTGCGAAACAAGGTATTTCTATTTTCTTCGAAACCTCTTGAATTCTCAATCTCTGCAAATGGCCACACCTTTAGTTGTTGATATCAGTAAAAGGCCCCATCCTAAGTTCAAGAAGCATCCTTACAAATCTGTTGAAGTTGAGCCGCTAGGTGCTTTTTTGAGTGTTCCATATGGGGTTTTACATGTTGAAGACATTAGGGCATACATTCATTGCAATATAGAAGAATTTGGGAATCTAAAACTGTTGGAGTTGTATAAGAGCTATCTAAGAGATGACAATTACCAATTGAAACCTAAATTTCAAGCCCTTGAAAGCAAACATTTTTTGCAAATGATTGAATTTCCGTCTTTTGATGGAAGCGAATGGGTTCGGTATGTGTTGAGCTGGATGCACGATGAATTTATTTGGCTACTAAAATCATTTAAGATCACTAAAGATGTCATCAGAATTGTGATCGGGCTAAATGCAACTAGTGGTTTACCTACTTTGAAAGCTGTAAAGAACCAAATTGTTACTGATGCAACCAAAGCGAAGTATGACAAAAGAGCAATGACAATAAATGACATCATAGAATCGGATGTCAAATTTGCTACTATGATCATTGGCTATAAGATTTATCACTCCAGTAGGGAAAATTCAGTCTCCGGAACTGTAATATATGCAACCTATAAGATGTTAAAGGAGAATGCTAACTATGATCTATGTGAATTACTACAGAATCAGTTGGTAGAGAATCTGAGAAAAATAAAAAAGGATAAGAAAAACTCTTTCAAATATGGTTTTTTGATCATATGCCTATTTTTCTTTTTCATGAATGAAATGCGTGGAGTGCAAGGTGTGCACTGGACAAATGACAGGCCAGTGGCAATCTAGTTAAGAGAGCATTTATATAGCCTTGGAGATTCAGGTGCACAAAAGACTGCAATGTAGGGGTATTTCAAAAATTTTCAGATTCTGATGCATGCAAGGGAAAGAATCCCTAATTCAGTTGTAGAAAAGTATGAGAATGAGATATGTTTTATGGTCGACATAGATCAATGTTTGATGGAAGCTGTAGAACCAAGAACAGTTTGGATAATGCCAATGGATTATGAGGTGGATGAGAGAGTTCTGGACATGTATGCTTAACATCTTTTGAGCAAACCTGAAGACACCTCAGTTGAAAGGTTTGGAACATACAAGGAACTAAGCTTAAAGTTGCATGTGGAACTTAAACAGTCGGAAACAAAAAGAAAAGTGCACAATCAAGTGGAGATGTATGTAGAAAGAATTGGGATTACAAAAGAAGTAGTGAAAAAGAACATAGAATGGATTGAAAAGATGAAGAAAAGCACTGAGTAGACTTCAGAAGAAAAAGCAGAAAGTGAGCCAATAGTCGCTCCAGAAGTCCCACCAAGCTCCTCAAGGAAGACAAGGAGTTCTGTAAATCTTATTGAGCAACCCAAGCCCACTTCCACCAAGAAACCGGAAGCCACTCCACCCAGTGAAGGAGGGAAAAGAAAGAAAACCAAGGCCACAAGAACCCACAAGAACACAAAAGATGATGAGGAGACAGAGACAGATGAAGAAGTGGAAGAAATAAGATTCAAGAAAGCCAAAATTTCAAAGACTTCTGAGGACTAGCCTTCCAAAAGCAATAAAGCCATTAAAAAGCAAGCAACTGGTAAGGTTTCTATGACTATTGATGAAATTGTGAAAACAATCACTGTTTATGGAAATTTAAAGCCTAGTAGAGTTTACCATGATAATTTTGATCAAGGAAATAAGAAAATTTTGGAAGATGCCATTATCATATATTTGAATAAATTCAATAGAGCCCTATTGGAAATTTTACAAGAACTTGCTAAAAGTTTAAGGAAATTACTAGAAATGAGGAAAGAAGCAGCAAAGGCTAAAGACCTAGAACTCAGAGAGTATGTCCTCTCCACTTTGTGTCCTGTAATGACTAGAATAGTTCTAGCAGATAAAATCCTCAGAGAAGTTAAAGAAAAATTCAGAAGCAAGGTCTGGATGAACAAGCTAATGCTTGGTGAAACTGAGGAAATTGCAAAAGAAATAGAAGAAATTTTGAGAAAAGATTTAGACAAAGACAAATATTACATTATTTCAGAGAAACAAGTAGAAGAAGTCAATCCTCTAGTTCGAGAACATGAAGCTCCAGAAGAACATATTAACAAAAGAATTGATGACCAAGGTGTTAATTTAGATCCTCCAGAGTTAACCTATGAGGAGACTAACGTTGGATTTGATTCATAAAATCTGAATGTTGGAGAAGCTCAGGAAGAGGAACAAGTCAATTAGGAGGACATATAAATGATACACAAAATAGTTGATGCAAGACTAACTTCTCCACCTGATCATTCTATAAAAGAAGAGGATATTGCTACGACACAGAGCCCTTTGGATCAGGTAGCAAGTGGTGAACAAACAAGAAAGAGTCCATCTGCAGAGAACACAGAGGTAGAGGAAGAAAAAGGAAAGAAAGATAAAGCAGAAGAAGATGGTATAAATGTTGAAGCACCTAAAGAAAATACTGAGAAACCTAATAAACAAAAGGATGGTTCAGAAAACATTGCAAGAGACACTGCAGATACAATAAAAGGTCTTCTTGAAAAAGAGATGATTGAGCTTGATGAGCCTGAACTACTCTAAGGTCTAGCCAATCCAGATGCTCTCTCTCCAATTCAATTGATGAAAATAACATTATTCACCCAAGTAAAGGCTAGAGAAAAGATATTAAAGTTCCACATAGAGGACAATGAGCTACTGGGGCTTGCAACTAGAATCTTGGAAAAGTTAATGCCTTCCTACCAAAAGAGTCCATCTGATTCCCCCTCCGGACATCTGAAAAATCTTGTAAGTTCTGTAAATACTCAGTTTGAGTCCTTTGAAAACTCTGCAGAGATAAAAGTTAGAAATGAGTTTTTGGATAAGAGATTTAGTGAAATTAAGAGTCTATTAGGGTATGATAGGACTATACTTGCTATCAGTATAAAAAGTGTTCAAAATGCTCTAAGTGATGGAAGTGACATATAAATTATGTCTATCCTGGCCCAAAGTAAGTGAGGATATTGAGAAGAAGATAAAGGAACAAGAACTGAAATTGTCAAATCTATCCAATAATTTTGATCCTCTAACTATTTCACCCATAAGTCAGGAATGTCAAGTAATTAGCTTAACTGATGAGATTAAGAGACTTGTTAAAGAGAAAGGCAACATTATGAGGAGAATGTGTGAGCTCCGGGGATTGATTGTCCCTAAGCTATAGACAATGTATAATGCCCTATCTGAAGCTCAGATTGTAGTTCAGACTAGTGATCCATCAAATCTATCAAAGGCAGAAGCATATTCATTTATGTTTAGTGGGCACATCTCAATTTTGGATGGAATGAAGAGTACTTGGGCCTCTGAACTTGTGCAATTGAAAAATAGTTTTGCAGACATTCTCAAGTTCATGTCAATAGAACTTAATAATTACTTGTACACATGCGGCATTATACATAGAAATTTTAGAGAATTTTAGTTTGCAGACCCCACCCTTTGCCATTGATGTCAAAGGGGGAGTGAAGAGCAGTGAAAAATGAGGAATCCAGCAAAGGGGGAGCATTGGAAATAAGTATGAACAATAGTATGGAGCACAAGAAAAGAGGGAGTTATTCTGACACTTGGGCATTTTTCACTAAGTGTTGCCATCAATGCCAAAGGGGGAGATTGTTGGCAAGAGACACTACTTCGCAGTGATAGGTGTTGTCATTGATGGCAACTAAGACCATCCCAATCATCCACATAACACAACTTGTTCACACCGGAAGTCAGAATCAGAATTTGTCTAAGTCCGAGCAGTTAGGAACAGAGTAGGTGACAGGGCCCGGTATCTTGGTTTGGATCTCTCCGGTGGAAAGGCATGGTTTGCTGCAAATCTAAGCTAGTTGTAAGCATTGTCAATATACTCTAAATCCAGAGTTTTGTCCTCCGGTGAAGGACCCAAAAGCTATTAGCTTTTGAGTATCAGGTTACCAATTTGACAGAGCAGTCAGAAGAAGAACAGATCGAACTTGTAAATGATCTTGGTTTCGAATGTATGGAAGTTGTTGATTGGGGAAGTCGTGATGAATAGTGATAATGGCCGACCTAATTGATGATTTATAAGTGCAAGTCTTGGTTCACGTCTCAAGTTATGCATGGATCTAGCTGACAGAGCAGAGTATTTAATAAAGCTCCAAGTGTTCTTGAAGTTGACTGAAAATTAATTAAAGATCAGGATGCGGATATATATAGCCGATGGATATGGATGATTTTGGTGTGTGTTGAATGCGAATATAGAAGAAGAGCGAAAAAGCAAAGATCTAAGGTTCAAATGTTGGCAGAGCAGTGAATAAGGCAGAGTGAAGTTGAAGTGTCTCAAGTCAGTAATTTGTGCTTAACCGGAACTGAATCCTTACATTAGTAGATGTTATTCATTAGTTCAATATCATTGTAATCATTTTCAAGTAGGCAGTGAGCCTTCTTTTGAGCAGTGAGCTTTGGGCAGTGAGCCCAAATGCATGTGCATTCCCCATTGTAATACTTTTAACAGAGTATAATCTTTGTGGGTTAACCCCCACCATGGTTTTTCCCTTAACCGAGTTTCCAAATCAAAAATCTTGGTGTCAAGTGTGTTATTTTTGCTTCTGCTCATGTGTTATTGATTCATGCTTTAATGTTTATTTGATTGAAAGTTATTTAAAGAGATTAAAGGTAGAAAAGTTTAATTTGTGTGACAATTGATTCACCCCCCCTCAGTTGTCCAACCTAATTCCAACAGAAGAACCTTCCCCTGCTTCGGCCCTACATCCTTACAATTTGATTCAGTGTTAGAGTTTTCTGTTTCCACCATTTGGGCCCAGTCTACTCCCTACAGATCTGCCACATCTGTAAGCATTTTTAAAAACTCCACTCCCCAGCGAGCCTGCCCCCTTCTCTCCTCGATACCCTTTCCAGCTACCTCTACTACATATGGAATCCAAGATCCATTATATGGTGGCAATATTACTGGCTAAACACCATTTCCTAGCCTGAAGCCAAGCCCAACCATTGCTTCATCTAGCACCTTCGACAAATAGCATCACCATTGTGGCTTGATCATGACATTTGCCACCTCTCTTATCACATCTTTGGGCTCTCGAAGGTTGAGGTAGACCCCTACAAGCATTGATGCTATATTAGTATTTACTCTATAGCGATGGTTGGTGTTCATAACAGTATCTTTGAGTGCCATTGGGTCATCCCACAATAATGGGTTACACTTTTTGGCCAAACTTCAAATTGAAATCAACATTTTGAACTGAATCTTCACTTTCTGACACCTATAGCCGCTAAACCGTTACGAATTTGAAGATGATGTGAACTAGTGATTTGTGAGATTTTGTTTATAGGTTCTAAATATATATATTTTAAAAAAATTGGAGTTAAAATGTATTTTTTTTGTGTCTCCTTTTACAACTAGTTTTTAATAATAAACAACATTTTTTTAAAGTGATGTGTATTCTGTAGCACATAACTTTTTTCTACAGAGGATAGAATTCTGATTCTTTTGAATTTAGATTGGTAACACCGATATATAGGGCATGCATTTGATTTCATAATGTTTTGTTGAATATTTTTTTTTAATTAAGTTTTGAAGTCAAACCAATTATAATTTAGACATAGGTGTATTCCATAAAACATAACTTTTTTTGTATGTATTGAAATTCAATTTTCTTTTTATTAAAACAAGGACATCAATACCTAGGCCATAGATATTTTTCAGAATTTTTTTTCACTAATTTACTAATTTTCCATGTGTGTAGAATAGAGAATTTGATGTTCATTGAAAAACCTATATTCACAAGAAATAAAAAATAAATATAATAATCAAATTAAATATATATAAAATTATAATTTTTTGGGAAGCTTATAATAAGCAATACATACTTATAGAACATAAATTTTAAATGAATTCATTTGATCCCCCAAAAGGTAAATCAAAAGTGGTTTTTTATCAACATTTTGATAGGTGTAGAGGAGACTCCATTATAGGTATTGTTTAACACTAGCAGGGTTCTATCCAAGGGGGTTTCAATCTAAGGGGGTTTGATCAAACCCTCTTCAATTAAAATCCTTTAAATGGAACCTTTCAAGGATAAAATCATTATATTTTCTAAATATATGTTATTTCAGCAAAAATTAGGACGTCCCAGAAAGTGTAACCCATTATTGTGGTAGCACCCCATTCTAATCACATGGAGTCCTATAGGAAAATTGGTTTTAAAGACTTTCTTCATCCTAAAATCTGAAATCAGGCCTAAGAATGTAGCTTGCCTTTTCTTGGCCTTTAAACAAATAATGGTCTCCATTTTTCTTGGTTGAAAATGAAAGGGTCTGTTCGTTGCTTGCATACTTAAATCTCTCATTTGGGAGTGATGATTTGAGTCTTTCTGTGTCATGATTCTTTCATTCATGGCTGGAGTCATTTCTAGTCCTTCAATCTGCTTTGCATTCAAAATCATCATGAATTTTTATAAATGTTGAACATGTTTTGTGTGGGTGATCAATGCTTTGCTTTGTGCATAGCATCGATTATGTGGCATTGGGAGGACATGTCAATGGCCATGTTGGACATGCGGTCCACCTCTATGTTGGTTTCACAGAAAGCATGGAAAAGTTTAAACTCTTCCAAGTTCCCTATCTCTTCCCAGCAAGACTCAAGAATATTTTGAATTCACGAGTTGGGTGTGTTCTTGTGTCTCAGAATTGATTATGATTTGTGAATCACCTTCTATATGCACTCTTTGAAGGCCATATTTGTTACATAGTTGGAGGCCCAAAAGAAGCGCTTGCGCTTCCACTTCATTATTCAATCGTTCTTTGAGTTTCCTCGTTGCTTCTACCAAAGTCTTCCCTTCATGGTTTCTTATAATGCAACCAGCGCTAGATGCCCCAGGGTTTCCCTTGGAGCCACCATCAAAGTTCTGTTTTACCCATCCTTCCTCTGATGGCTTCCATTTTTATTTAGCTCTTAGTTTTTGGTTGAGATTAGCCCCTGCCTCCAATCAATAGGGGAATATATTATATGTTTATTATTTATATTTATTTATAACTTAATGAAATATATACTTTTATATATAATATCTAATATAATCATATTTATTATTATAGAGTTTATTAATTTATAACGTCAATTATTTAATATATTTTTACAATAATATTATACAATTTTAATATTAAATATTTAATTACAATTTAATTATTTATTTTATCTATTATAATATATATATTGTAAATTACTGTTCATGAGGCAATGTGATGGTTAAATCATGGTGTTGTTATCCTTGCCACCAAGTGTCAAACCTTCATTGGGCTATTGCAGTCGTGGGCCTTGTGCCCTTGCTGAGCCATTGTGCTCACATGTTTGAACTGTTTGCGTTAGTGTAGTGCATTCATGCCAGGAATGTGTTCCCCCATTTGTGGACTCACTTGGTTTGAGGACAGGCTAAAGCTTCTCCCATTCACCAATCATATATATAACATATTTTAAAAATAATCATATAGTACATAACATCATATATTTATATTAAAATTATATTTAATATTTAAATTATTTAAATTATTTTATTATATATTGATTTTATACCTAAAATTTATAATATACTTAGGGTTAAAATTATGATTAGGGTCAGAATTTGGGTTACATTTATTGTTAGAATTAGGGTTAGGATTATAATTAGAATTAGGGTTTGGATTAGATTATGGTTATTGTAGAGTTAAAACTCTATATTTTGAATATATATCTTTAATAGATATTATTATTTGACTAGGTATTAAATTTTGAAGTATGTCAAGGCTATGAGCGGAGAAAAGAATTAAGTGACAAGTGTCAGCTTGGCACTCATTTGAAAATATTGTAGAACAAAAGACTCTCCTAGCTCGTGTGAAGACTCCACGTGGTGGAAATAAGGGTCTCTAAATACTTCAAAGGAAAGAATAACGAAAAAGTCCTTGGTGGTTGTTAATAAATCATGAGTCTCAGTGGAGGTTGCCATGTGTTAGCCTAGTGCTTATTTTAAGAATCCCCTTTTAATAAAGTTTGAGGTGCTATGAAAGTCTTCCACGTGTCTCACCATCAAGGGCCCGACTCTTATAAAAGAATCCAACGGAAAGTGCCACTTGTCAATAGGGCGCTCATTTGAAGAGTCTCTTTGGTGAAGTTTTGAAGGAGTGCCATCTCGCCATGTGTCTCTATGCATCCCTTTTGATGCAGCGACAGAACAATCCACGTGTTCCAATGACACATTTTCTTAGGAGCCTTGATTTTGAATAATTTTCTTTGTTGCGCCATTGGCTGTTGCAAACAGGTGTCGTCCCCAAAAAAGCAGAAGAGTCTACAGTATAATATGAAGCAAAGGCATGTCATGGACAATTTTATAAGTTGTATGAGGTTTATAGTAATCAATTACAATGGCATAGATGAATAGAGAGTCAAGATTCTCTAGAATATTTGCAGCATGGGAGCCGAATCAAAGAAGAGTCAATTAGCTTGAGCAATCAGTTGCCAAGCCATTATTTTTTTGTTAGTTTTTGAGATCTTCTAAGGGGTTTTTGACACTATATATGTAGGATCAATCTGAGATTATGAGAGAGACATGGACCAGAGAATTCTAATTAGAAACTAGAGTAGAAATATTTTCTTGCCTTAATAGGTGCCTCTCTCGAGCAATGGAATGTTGTATTTTGTGAAAATCTTTGCCTTTATACTTTGTTCTTCTATCAAATAATGAAGAGAGAGTAGTGTCCTGTGCAATTATGATATGTTTCTATTCTTGTTTCTTATTTTCTTTATGAGCCTTTGATTGATCTGACATATATACTATGAATGTTAATGATGTTATGTGCTCTTTAATTTTACCAGTAGGTTCTGTCAAATTAAATCATTGTGTTGTTAAGATTAGAAAATGATTTTGACACATTGCCTTAACAGTTTCAAGCATTCGTTTATAATTTTTTTTCTTCCCTTTACCTTAAAACATATATAGAAGAGCCAACTTATTTAAAATCTGGAGGTCATTTCAAGGATCAAGTCCCACATTCTTGAAAATTCCCATTGTTGGTGATTACTTGCAAAATTAAACATCAACAGTTATAATTAGGGTTAGGGCTAAGGATAGAATTAAGGTTAGCAATACAATTAGGGTTAGGGATAGAATTAGGGTTACAAATATAATTATGGTAAGGGTTAGAGTTTCAGTTAGAGTTAGGGTTAGAATAAGGGTTATAGTTAGAATTAGGATTAGGATTGGGGTTAGTGTTAGGGTCAGAATTAAGGTTAGAATTAGGGTTAGGGATAGTATTGGGGTTAGGGTTAGGGATAGAATTGGGGTTAGGGTTAAGGATGGAATTAGGGTTATGGGTTTGGTTATAATTAGAGAAAATATATAACCAAAAGAACATTACAATTAGAAATAGGGTTATAATTAAGGATATAATTAATGTTAGCAGTAGAGTGATGGTTAGGGTTACAATTAGGGTAAATATTTTTAAACAAAAAATTGTTAGGTTTAGAGTTAGAATTAGGGTTGGGGTTAGGGATAGAATTATGGTTAGGGTTAGAATTAAGGCTATAGATATAATTAGGGTTAAGGTTAGAATTAGGATTAGGGTTAGATTTATGGTTAAAATTAGGGTTAGAAATTAGAAAAATATATATTAAAAAATATGATGGTTGTTAGAATTAGGGAAAATACATAGAACCTAAAAAACATTAGGGTTAAGATTATGATTAAGGTTAGAATTAGGGTTAGGGTTAGGGATAGAATTAGGGTTAGTGATAGAATTAGGCTTAGGGATAGAATTATAGTTAGTGTTACAATTAGGGAAAATATTTATATAAAAAAATGCTTAGGGTTAGAGTTAGAATTATGATTGGGGTTAGGGATAGAATTATGATTAGGGTTAAATTTAGGGTTACAGTTATAATTAGGGTTATGGTTAGGAATAGAATTAGGGTTTAAATAGAATTATAGTGAGGATTACTAAACTAGGGAAAATATATATATATAGAGAGAGAGAGACAAAGAGACAAAAGAGAGAGGGAGTGAAGGAGAAAGTCCAAGAGATATATAGAGAAAAAGATAAAGATATATATAGGAGAGAAAGAGGCAGAGAGAGATAAATAGGGCAAATATATATAACCACAAAACATTAGGGTTACATTTACATTTAGGGTTGGAGTTAGGGATAGAGTAAGGGTTAAAATTAGCGTTAGGGATAGAATTTTGTGAACACAGAGATAAAGACAAAGATAAAGAGACAGAGGGAGGGGGGAGGGAGGGAGAAAGCATGAGAGATATAGAGAAAAAATGATAGAGATATAGATTTATGGGAAGAGGTAGAGAGAGATAATTAGGGAAAATATATATAACCAATAAAATAATAGGGTTAATATTAGGGTTATAGTTACAATTAGGGTTAGTATTGGGAAAAAATTAGGGTTAATGATAAAATAAGGGTTATGAATAGAATTAGAGTTAGGGTTAGAATTAGGTGAAATATTTATACAAAAAAAAAATTAGGATTAGAGTTGGAATTGCGGTTGGAGTTAGGCATATAATTATGATTAGGGTTAGAATTAGGGTTACAAATATAATTAGGGTTAAGTTTTGAATTATAGTTAGGGTAGAAATAGGGTTAGGAATATAATTAATGTTAGCAGTAGAGTGAGGGTTAGGATTACAATTAGGGTTACAAATATTTATAATCAAAAAATTGCTTTGGTTAGAGTTAGAATTAGGGTTAGGTTAGGGATAGAATTATGGTTGGGTTAGAATTAGGGTTACAAATATAATTAGGGTCAATGTTAGAATTATGATTAGGGTAAGATTTATGGTTATAATTAGGGTTAGAAATTGAAAAAATATATATAACAAAAAATATGATGGTTGTTAGAATTAGGGAAAATATATAGAACAAAAAACATTAGGTTTAAGATTACCATTACAGTTAGAATTAGGGTTATGGTTAGGGTTAGGGATAGAATTAGAGTTAGTGATAGAATAACATGTAGCATCACTATGGACTTTATTGATTACATTTAGGATTAGAGTTAGGGGTTAAATTTAGGGTTAGGGTAAGTATTAGTGTTAGGGATAGAATTAGGGTTAGAATTAGGCTTAGAAAATCTTTCAATTAAGAATCCAAAACCCAAAGCCTTGAAACCCATACTATATACTATATATAATAAAATCAATCCTAACCCCTTAATGTTGAAGCATGTAAATAGAAAGCTAAATATGAACATGAAATGATGATTAGTCAATATAGACCACTGACTCTAAATGTTGAACCCTTAAAGTTAGAAAATTTAGACATTGAATGTGAACCCCAATCCCTAAACCATGAAATTTAAACCCTCAGAACTAAATATTCTACCCACCTTAAGTAATGAGCCTATAATTATGAAACCTAAACATCCAACCCTTAATTTGAACACTAAACTTTTAACCAAGAACCCAAAATCCAACACCTTGACACCTAAACCTAATACCTTAATATCAACCCTAACCCCTAAAGGTTGAAATTTGTGCCTTGATTCTTGATTCATTAACAACGAACCTTAATGTTGAACCATGTAAATAAACAATTGAATTTCAACATGGGATAGTGAGTACTCCATATAGAGCAGCAAATTTAAATGTTAAAGATTGAAAGTTGAACCCTTAATTCAAAATTTTGACCTCAAGTATGAACCTAAAAACCTAAACCATGTACTCTAAACCCTCATTCCTACATGTTGAACCCTCCTTAAGTAATGAGCCTATGATTATGAAGCCTAAACATTAAGCCTTAAATTTGAGCATAACCCTAAATGTAATCATAACCCCATGTCTAACCCTAATTGTAAGGATAACTGTAATTATGACCCAAACCATAATTGTAATCATAACCCTCAATCCAACCCTATTTATAAGCCCAAGATTAGGCCAATCCCTAAACAAAACCATAATTCTAAATGAACAATTTAGAATTATAAATCATAAGCCATATACTTGTAATACTTTAATTTACATATCCATGTGATTTCCTATTTAGTTTTGTGTTCATTTTGGGAGAATGTCTTACACATTAGTCCATGTCCGTACTTTGATTATAATAGTGCATGATGTCGTTAAATAGATTCTACAGTGAATGTCATGTCACTTTCCATTAAGGGTGGTGTGGTTCCATATTATTTAAATTAGGTCTAGGTAATAAAGAGAGATGGTAAGAGAGAGATAGGTGAAGATAGAGAGATGGAGATAGGACAAAGAAATACATAATATAAGATTATATTAAAATATACAACTTTATAATATAATATTATATTAAAATATTAAATAAATTACATTATAAAATATGAAATACATAATAATAAATATAGTTTTAATATAGATTTTTATATATTAAATACATTACATAATTTATTATAAACTTATATATCTTATTTTGTTTTATTTCAGGTATATTTTCTTTGTGATTCCTTTTTATACAATATTATATATCATATCAAATATATTATAACATTGTATATTTAATTTAAAGATATTTAATTTTTATTTTTATGTTATTTTTGATAAATGAAGTGTGAGCTTTTAGGGGTCACTTCCTTTGTTTAAAAATGAAATTTGAAAAAACATCAAACTAGAGGAGGCTACTCATGAAGAGGGCCTAAATTCAAGAACTCTCCTAAATGACAGTTGATTTATATATTAAGAAACCTATAATAATGATAATAATGATAAATCATAAAAACATATGACCATGATAGAAGGATACTATATAATGGATTATATATAATATGGTCAAAATAGCTAGATTGAATATAATTTATTAAAATAAGATAGTCATCTAATAACCTAGATTAATCAAACTGGGAATATTTTAGATAAAATTGTAAGAAGATAGATCAAACCGTGTAGGAACGTACGTGAAGAAAATGATCATAAGGACCAGAGATCCAAGGATTAAGTTATTAGAGGTAAAGGGTCATGAAATAAAGAGATGGCCAGGCAAGAGTGAGTAGACAAGAGAAGATAATGTGAAAACAAAAGATCAAAGATCAATCCTAAGATAATCAAGTGTTAAAAAATTTAAACATGGCTCTGAAGTATGGCAAAAGGATATTAAGTATACATAAATATAGATTAGAGAAATGTAAGAGTGATATCTAGGTCCAAATAATTTTTTTCCTCAGATTAGATTGTCTCTCTTTTATTTTATGTGTGACCTCAATATGTATCTTCCCTTTGCATTAAATTCTTGAATTTTATGTTGGAATGCAATGCCTTTATGTTTAGAATACCCACATGTATTTTGAGAATTAAATTTTATATAATGTAAGGATTCCATAATAAATCATAGTTATAGACCATTGCTAAGTCGACACTACATTTATGTGAACTAGTTAAATAGAGAAATACTCAATGAAACCACAAGATAAATTAGGAAATGAAATATAAATCTAGTAAGATGAGCCAAAAAAATTTAAAGATCTATAGCATAGCTACATCTAAACTTTCCAATTTAAAAAAATATCATCATCTATTTGTATTACACAAGTATAGCGGAATTGAGCAATTTGAGCTCCAAAATTATTAAGAGACGTAAAAGGATTAATGCGGAGCCTCTTATCTTACTAATGAGATGGATGCATGGTGGGAGAAATTGAAAGGAGAACAAGGTCTTTCATGTTGAAACATGATGTGGGACTATTCATTACCTTATTTTGGAGGTGTTAGTTGTCCCAATTATTCTATGACTAAAAGATGATGAAATTCGAGAACTTGAGACAAGAAGATATGATGATTAATCAATATTTGGAAAGTTTATCTAGTTTTTAAAGTATATGTTGTAGTATCAAAAAGATGAAATATTTGGGATTCACAAATTTATCTTGGGTTTCAATATGTAAATTGGAGCAATGGTTGTCCTATGTATAGTCCTAGAACCATTACTGATATATTTGAAAAATCTCTTAAGTAGGAATAGAATGATCTGTATGCTCTATCCAACTTTACTAAGAACAATAAGGGTTTAAAGTAGATAAACCTAAGTTCTTACCATTTCAAAATGTTGCCCTTATCATTTACCTAGGTCTTCTAGGGTTGACCTAGGATAATATATCCTCTTAAGACACCATGACAATCCTTTCAAGGTATTTTAAAATATTATTAGTTTCAAATAGCAAAAAGGGAAGAGGAAGTATGAGTGAATTAAGTGAATTTAAAAGTAGAGCTGTGTAGATTATCAAATCATATCTACAAGTCCAAACATTTTCATAGATGCAAATCTAACCCTAATCCATAGACTCAACCCTCCATAGTGCAAACATTTTAGGCTTAAAAAATTTAGGGTTTCAAATAAACATTTTAGGGTTCCAAAATAGATGTTTAGAGTTTTAGTTTTCATGTTTTAGGGTTTGAAAATTCCTATAATGGGGCTGAAAATTTATGTTTTAGGGTTTCAAATTTAGGTATTAGGGTTTAGAAATCATCATAACATGGTTTCAAAATGATATTTTAGGGTCTTAAATTCTTGTTTAGGGTTTGTACATTCACGTAAAGGGTTTCAAAATTTTGATAAAAAACATTAAATTTCCATATTACAATTTTGGAAAAAAACATTGAAATAAAAAACTAAAAGTTTAATAGGGGTAAAAATGAAGCATATCTAGTAAAAAATACAACAATACGACCTTGCTAACGAAGACGGGCTATGTGGAAACCTTTGATAGATGACAAGTGGCAAGTTGGTGGAGCTCCTTGGTGTCATTGAAGGTCAGCCACTAAAACAACTTTGGATATAGTTTACTGTGGCTAAAAGCATCCTGTAGGTAGAAATGACAGGTGCAATAGGACTTTTTGCATTATATATTCTTTAAAAGAAACCAATAAACTATTACCTTTGTTTAAAGAAAATCTTCAAATGAAGGTATTATTTTATTATTTTTGTAACGTCATAAAATGTCCCCTTTGGGGCTTTTCCCTCATAAGGTTTACCTCCCGGGTCTTTAGTGTGCATTTAGGACATCTTGCATCAAAATTTGGCATCCTGATGGAATGAACCCTAGGTTTCTTGGCAAATAGGACCTAGGGGGACCCCTTGAGCTTAAACCTACCCAAAATAGGGGGAGGACTTGGGTGCATGCGCCCTAGTCCTACCCTATTTTGGGTCAAGCCTAAATTTTTAGTGTCGGTTTATGGTCGTTATTATGTTCTCAAAGGTGATTCAAGGCTTTCATTGTGTTCCAAGAGTAGACTTGTGTTGTTTATGTGTTTGTATTTATAGATTTCAGCATCCATCTCCTCATGGAATGAAGGGCATCTTCCTCCCATGAGATCTTCACTACAAGGTGATATCATTGTGTTTGCAATCATTGTTTCATTTGAATTTTTGCCTCTGCCTCACAAGAGCACGCACTCTCTATTTGACAAAGGTGTTTGGAAGACTTAAGTGTCCTTCTGGGCTTGATTAAGGCAAGCTCCTAAACACCAAAACCCCCTCCCAAAGTTGTCATGGTTGTAGGTTACAGGTTGAGGAGTTGGACAAAGTAAAGTTGCAAGAAAGCATCTTAAGGTGTCAAAATTGCAGGACAAAAATAAAATCTTCCCCCTGGACTAGGGTGCCAGCTCCCGTGTCCTCCAATTTTTGTGACGAGACAATCTCTAGAACAATAGGGAAGAGTTGCAGACTGAGTTTCCAAATCTTCAGAAAATCATAGGCCTTGGACTTGGGCACCTGCTCCAATGTCCCCGACTTTTCCGCCTTGGATCCTCGAAAACAAGTACTCTATGTTTTGCCATTTTACTTCCCTCTGCAAGAGATTTTTTTGATATTCATCCATTTATTACTGTTTTTACGAAATTAGGGTTTTAATGGTTAATTGATCATAGGAGAAAGAAATTTGACAATTAAATTCCCTAATCCAAGTTTCCCTACATCTCACAGTGATCCTAGGTTATGATAGTGCATGGCCACTCAACCCTAGATCCTTGAATGTTAAGGTGGAAAGGCGGATTCAAACAATCAAAGACTAAAACATTAACAATCCCAAATTTCCACACAAACATTTTTGTTGAACCCATGTTTTGGACTTAAATTGCAACTTGTTGAGTGTTTTTTGTTAGATTTGGATTAATTTCATTCATTCATATAGTCTTTCATCTTATTTCACTGAGAAAATTACAAAAAAATTGAAAATTTTGTAAAAATTTGAAAACCCTAGCTTGCATTTTCATATAGGTTACTAAATTGCATCAATTCTCTCTAAATTTCCCTAATTTATGATTTTTGCATCATATCTGATATAAACTATAGAAAAATACAAAAATTCAATAATTTGCATTGCATTTTCATCATTAATTTGCTAGGTTTTGTAGAAATTTTGACAATTTTCATATAACCTAGTATTTTCAAAATCTAGGGTTAGTAGGCAAAATCTTCTTTCAGATTTTTATAATGAATTTAGAGGCTCATTCAAATGCAAATTTTTCTGTAGTCTTGCATTTTAGTATAAATTTACATTTAGATTTAAAATATTTGCATTTTTGCATAGAAAATTTCAACAAAACTAGCAATTTTCATAGATTTTCACTAGATTTGCATTGGCATTTTGCATATTAGACCTTGGACTTCATTTTTAGATATGAGAGGAATTAATTTTCATCACAAATCAGACTTTAAAACATTCACATAGCATTTTGTCCCAAGATCTAAAACCTAGGGCTTCAAAAACATCAATTTTCATCAAATTTGGCCTTACTGATTCTCTAAACTTGTACCATAAGTGTGTTATGAAGAGTATTTTTACACTAATTGGTTGTTATCAGGGTAATTAATTTATTTCCCTCCTAAAATATTCACAACACCTTTCAATTGGCTTCTTGTAACGAAAATTTGATGAAAAACTACACATTTTGACTATTTTGGCCCTAGGGTTTGACCTAGTTTGCACTCCAAGCGTGTTGTGCTGGGTATTTTGACATTAAGTGGCTGTTATTACTGATATAATTTTATTTCCATCATAATTTTCCTCACAACACCCTTTTTTATGCCCTTTTGCATTGAGATTTGGTGAAAAAAGTGCCTATTTTGACATATTTTCACTACATTTTGACTTGGCATTATATTGGATTTGCATCAAGAATGTGTTGGGAAGGATCCTATTGCTGTTTTGGACTGATATTAGACATATAACTTGTTTCCCTTGACTAAAATCCTTACTTTCACCTATTTGCATTGACAAAAGAACAAAAATAAAACATTCAAGGCCATTTTTGCATATAGTTTCGCATTTGCCTTTGACATGCTTTTGGAGAAGCTTTTAAATCTGATTTGTACTGATTTGAAAACATATATCATGGCTACTTCTTTAGAAGATATGTTTGCATACATCGTAGACATTTATCATTTCTCTAAATTCATTGATAAACATCATCAAGTTTTTGAACAAATAGCACACATTTATGATGTTGATCTCTCTATGTGCTCTACATACGAAATCCTTTGTTATATATCTGATTTTGATAGCTTCACAAACTTCATGGGAGTATACCCTTAGATATTGGATGATCTCACTAAATTCATGATTAATAATATATATACTAGTGATGACCTCAAGATGTTAGATGAAGCCTTAGATGACTTTATGGAACATTCCACTATGGCACCTATGGATAAAACATGTGATGATCCCTCTCCTAAGGTTGTTCCTCCTTATGAGGACACTTTGATGCAAGAGGATGATTTCATTGACACTTCTCTTAACATCATACCACAAAATCTTCATTCTAATGATCACTTTGGCCAAGATGAAGCATTTGCAAATGAAGAGCCATCACCAGTTTGCCATTCCAATGCTCTCCATGGCCAAGAGGAAGCATTAATGAGTGAAGAACTCCCTTCAACAAAGAGCATTCCATGGGTAGACAAGGAACTTTCATCTAACATTAATCAAAACTCTATCATGATGCATGAAACTTTTATGGATCATCTTACCAACTTTGTTCCTTTAGTTGATTGTTCACACACCTTGGATATCACTTAGGAAGAGAAGACCCTTATTCTCCTTCCTTCGATTGAAAATTCAAGTTACTTGGAACTCACTAAGGATCTAAGAACATCAACTACCTCTTGGGACATCACTAAAGATAAAAGCATTTATAATTGTCCTCACAACACCTTACCTTCCTCGCACTCTGATGTTCTTTTCTCAAAAGGTGTAAGGTCTCCTACATTAAAACTCTCTTGGGTAGATTCTGAAATCACTCCAACTAAATTCATTCTTCCATCTCTTAAGAGCATCATGCATACAATTCAACAAGAAAATACTCCACCTAATATTGAATCAAATCAAGAAGAATTTAAGAATGAACAAAAGAATAATGACAGAGACTTGACAATTGTACCTTATGTTTGTGATTGGGTTGTTGACAATTTCTAGCATGGAAGACGTAAGTATCTCTAACCCTTTTTCTCTCTTGTGATGTGCTTCCCCCGTGATGTGTTATGTGTTGTTTAGGCCTCCTGGGATGACCCCTGATTCTCCCGTAAGGTCTGGGATACCAGGAGACTGCCTCTGTTGTGACCTTCTTCTATTTGTATCATCATTCTTCTATATTGCCTCTCTCTCTCTGATTTCATTGTTGTGTGTTGTGTCTTACAGACATAGCGTCGTGGTTGGTGACTTGGGTGTACCCTCCTACGTGATTGTCCTTAAGACACTTGTTTATCCTCTCTAATTTATTGTTTCCCTTCCTCTAGTGTTTCCATCTAGTAGGCAGATGATGAAAAACATTTATACTGATGCGGACCTAGTGTCCCTTTCGAGAGTAATAAAAAAATGGACTTACTTCCTAATATGACGATGGGGTTGTATATTTTATCTGACGCTTGGATAGTGGAAACACTCGGGCTTTCCGAGTAGTGATGATTTTGATGGTGTTCTATCTCATTTACAAATCATAACAATTATGCTACTACGTGCACTTTGTCTACCTTGAATCTTACATGCCTTAGATTTCATATCCATTGATGTTGTTGTTTATCATGATGTTGTAGACACTAACATGTTTCTTGCAGGGATGTGTTTGTGGGAACATTTGGCGATTGTGAAGTACATGTCACCTCTTGGGGGCATGGGCTTTGCGAGAGCTTGTGTTCCCTTGTGTGTTTTCTTCCTACTTTAACGTGCTTGATAACGACACCTGATATCAACCACCTTAAGGTGGGGGCATATAGAAGGTAAGTTGTCTGTTGTAGATGTTAGCTATGTGCTTGTCCTCAGGTGCAGTCTAAAGATTAGCTTGATGAGTTCTTCCTACATCCTGAGCTTGTTTGTAATCAACCAATCAATCATTTAAGCCCTCTGCAGAGGCGAGATATCACATATATCCTTTTTATCTTAAGCCCTCTATGGAGGAGGGGATGGTGTATTTCTCGGAACAGATTGCACATCCTATCATTTTCAAAAGTCCTATGCAAAGGTAGGGAGTGGTTCTGTGACTAACTCAACCCTTAAGCATGTTTTCAGTGATTGTTTTGGTGAAGCCCAATCGTCGGTGTGTGCCTGTAATGTGCCTGAGATAGTGTTGGACCTAGAAATAGGAACACACCATCGCTTGTCCGCCATGTTTTCTCTATGTCTTCAAGTGTGTGTGTTTGGCATGCTTGATTTGTGTGGCATGTTTGTTGCCCCATATGTAGTGTAAAGACTAGCTCAATGAGTTCTTCCTACATTTTGGGAGGTTTTTTCGTGTCTTGCATGTGTGTTGCCCCATATATATAGTCTAAAGACTTGCTTGATGAGTGCATCCTGTATTATGGGAGGTTTATTTACTTTCCAGTACTTGCATCTACATTTCATATTTATGAGAAAAAGAAAAGAAAAGAAATCATGTCTGTCTTCCATGCATTTACTGTATTCTCCGTGTTCTACGTGACTAAAATTGTCTTCTCCGTATTTTGTGTGCCTGTTATTGTCTTCTATGTGATTGGTGTGTCTTCTCCAGGCTTGGCGTGTTTTCTGTGTTTGTGACCGTACTTTAATGCATGTATTGGCCTTGCATTTATACATACATTAAAGTGGGGGCTAAATGTAACGTTAGAAAATGTCCCCTTGGGGGCTTTTCCCTCATAAGGTTTAGCTCCCAGGTCTTTAGTGTACATTTAGGACACCTTGCATCATAATTTGACATCCCAATGGAATGAACCCTGGGTTTCTTGGCAAATAGGAGCTAGGGGGACCCCTTGAGCTTAACCCTGCCCAAAATAGTGGGGAGGACTTGGGCACCCGTGCCCTAGTCCTGCCCTATTTTGGGTCGGGCCTAAATTTTGAGTGTCAATTTATGACCATTATTTGGTCCCTAGGCCGACACGATAAGTTTGAATTTACGAAATCTTGGTGGAATGCTTGTAGTTGCATATAAAAGACTAACTAGGCATTCATTTAGAAACTAGATGATTACTAGCAAGAAATTGTGTTCTCAAAGGTGATTCAAGGCTTTCATTGTGTTCCAAGAGAAAACTTGTGTTGTTTATGTGTTTGTATTTGAGCATCCATCTCCTCATGGAATAAAGAGCATCTTCCTCCCATGAGATCTTCACTACAAGGTGATATCATTGTGTTTGCAATCATTGTTTCATTTGGATTTTTGCCTCTACCTCACAAGGGCATGCACTCTTTATCTGACAAAGGTGTTTGGAAGACTTAAGTGTCCTTCCAAGGCTTGACTGAGGCAAGCTCCTAAACACCACAACCCCCTCCCAAAGTTTTCATGGTTACAGATTACAGGTTGAGGAGCTAGACAAAGTAAAGTTGCAGGAAAGCATCTCAAGGTGTTAGAATTACAGGACAGGAACAAAATCTGCCCCCTAGACTAGGGCACCCGCTCCCATGTCCTCCAATTTATGTGACAGAAAAATCTCTGAAACAGTAGGGAAGAGTTGTAGACTGAGTTTCCATAGCTTTAAAAAAACATAGGCCTTGGACTTGGGTGTCTGCTTCAGTGTCCTCAACTTTTTCGCCTTGGATCCTCGAAAACAGGTGCTTTGTGTTTTGCCATTTTACTTCCCTATACAAGAGCTTTTTTCTGAGATTCATCCATTTATTATTGTTTTTATGAAATTAGGGTTTTAATGGTTAATTAAGCATAGGAGAAAGAAAATTGACAATTAAATTCCATAATCCAAGTTTCCCTACATCTCATAGTGATCCTAGGGTATGATAGTGCATGGCCACTTGACCCTAGATCTTTGAATGTTAAGGTGGAAAGGCATATTCAAACAATCAAAGACTAAAACATTAACAATCCCAAATTTCCACACAAACAGTTTCGTAATCAATAATTTAATACCTTTGTTTGAAGATTTTCTTCAAATGAAGAGGAACCTTTGTTCGACGGTAATTTTTTTGAAATCTTTGAACAAATGGACCTTTGTTTGAAAAAAACTTCGAATGAAGGTGGTATGGAAATTTTTTGTCCATCTGCGATAAAACTATTAATGTCCCAAGTTTGGGACTGAGTATTGTTGGATGACCCTGTTTCGAGGTAAAAAGAGGGGTTTTCAATTTTAATGAATGAGAGGGTTAAATCCTCCTTTCACACCTTACATTCAAGGACATAAATCAGGTCAAGCCACCACTCTTACAAGAGGGCTCTGCTACAAATTTAGTGTCACCTAGAACAAAGAGGAAACTTGGAATTTGCTAATTAATTGATTAATTAAAGCCTAATTATGCTTAAAACCCTAATTTCACAAAATCGTAAACAAACGGACAAATCACGACAAATGCTCGCAGACAGGAATGTAATATTCAGATTAAATACATACCAGACTTTGGAATTTTGGATGCAGAAAAGTCAGGTGCTAAGAGTAGGCGCCCAAGCCCAAGGTGACAGCTTCTTCAGAGACTTCCAGAATTTGTCTGCAACTAATCACCACTATCACAAAGGTTTTCGACTTCAGGGATCCAGAGGGCTTTGGAGCGGGCGCCCAAGTCCAGGTCCTAGTTTTCTTCTCATATCTATAATTTTGATACCCTTCTATGCTTCCTTGCAACTCCACTTCTTTCGCTTCTGCACCTATTACCTGTAATTACAGGAAAGGGGGTTTGGGGTTGTGGTGTCTAGGAGCTTGCCTCAATCAAGCCCCAGAAGGACATTCAAGTCTTCCAAACATCATTGTCAGATATAGAATGTGTATCCCTATGGGATAGAGGAAAAAACTAATTGATAAATGATTGAAAACACAAATAAATGTCACCTCAGAGGTGTAGCTTGCATATAGGTGAAAATCCTTCACATCATGAGAAGATGAAGCCAAATCTGCATAACAAACACAATAACAAGTGAAGTTTGCTCTACAACAATGAATATCTTGAATGCTCTAAAATCATAAGTGCACCAGAAGTTCATAATCATCTTCTAGTTTACAAATGAATCCCTAAACATGCTTATGTATGCAACTAAACACATTCCCACTTTAATTTCATAATTCAAACTTCAGATGTCGGCAACAGACACTTCTAACAATCACATAACCAATATTTAAAATTTGGGACCCCGCTAAATAGGGCAGGACTAGGGCACGGACGCCCAAGACCTCAACCCCATTTTTAAGGCAGGGTCAAGCTCATCACCATCCCCTAGGTCTATTTTGACATGGGTTTTCAGGGATTTCCATCGAGAGTTAAAATAGACATGAATGATTACACTAAAAGGACCTAGGAGCTAAACTTAGGATGGAAAAATTCCTAGGGAGACATTTTCCAACGTAACAGACCCAAATGTGATGGAGAAATATACATACCCATACTAATTCCCATTTATTTTTGGGCCCATTTTGATAAAATGAATTATTGCAAATACATATCAAGACAAATAATAAATCTTGTGCAAAGTAGGGCTCATTCCCCAATCTTTCACCCATCCCCATTTACATGCATTCTCATGCATTTGGTCTTACCCTATCCATGTCAACACACATTCCCATACATATGACATATTGCCCACTATTCCTTATTCATTCCCCACCTTAATCTTACTACTTCCTTGTGCTGTGTCAATTTTGCAACTGTGGGATCAATTTGATCCAAGCAAATTTGACCCCTTTTAAAATTTAAATTTTCAAATTCAGAATTTGTGAACTCTAACCCATTTATTTCTTGTCTTGAACCAACTTGGTACATGTTTTGTGTGATGTATTTCAATCTAGTGATATTTAAAGGCATTCAATGTGTACTTTTTGAACACATATAAGCTTTATCTAGTGATATTTCACTTATCAATCACATCTAAGCTTTATCTAGTGATATTTCACTTATTGATCACATCTAAGCTTTATCCTATTATCATTCACATATCATTCTTGAACACTTCAATCAGAACACTAAATGGATACTAAATCTACATCATCATTCTAGAACACTTCTATGACTAATAATTATTATCCTCGATTCATTTCCACAATTGTAAAGTAGGTCTTTCCATGGGATTGACAAAGGAAAACTTGACCCTGTGATCCAGTAGCCTCCCTAAGGTATGTTTCAATACTACCAGCCCTTAATAATTAGGGAGGAGTAGACTTTGAGGCAAATCAAGAAGTAAAAGTGTATAGTGTCACATCTAAAATCTACATGTTACAACCTAGATCCATACACGTAGAAGTGACCCATATCCATAGAATTGACCTAGAAAATACTCACAATCCAACAACGAAAACACACAAAATAAGGATAGCAATTTTACTATACTAAATTATCAGAGTCTATGCTTTATTAGATTTCTTCATTCACATCGATCATAAAACTAAAAACCCTACTTATATATTTACTCTCCTAAAATAACATTAGTTCAATTATCATTCCCATAATGAAAAATAGATTAATTTATGCTTAAGTGTATGCATTTGCAGAGGACAATTCAGATATCAAAATATAGAATAGTAGGACATACCTACATAATGTTTTCATAGGATAATCTATCCGACATATGGTAGAGATGAACAACTTTGAGAATAGTGGCTATTTAACACATAAATAGAAGTGTTGTGTAATTTCACACTTTAGGTTATTTAGAAGACTGAGGACATACCTGTACGCTGAAAATCATGACTTCGTTTGCCTGGGGCTATCAATTTTAGTGCGCACATGGACCCTTCCCTCCTTGCCACAGGGTGATCCGCCATGTCACTCTTGTTGTCATGGTTGTATCCAGTCGAGAGGAGGCGAGACACGGCGTGTGTCTGGCTCGTTGGAGAGTTGGACTTCGTGGAGAGGTAACCCTTTAACCCAAAGGGTCACTAGTTACTCTTCTCTTGTTGCGGTGTCTACTATTCCACCTCCCTATGGGTTAGTTGTTACTTTTGTTGATGTCTTCTTATCTTTCAATTTGTTGTATGATTGCATGTTGTATTTGAAGTTGTCTAAATGCCTCTAGTCATTGTAAGACAAATCGATCCTTTTGTGGTCTCAAATGGTGTTCATCAATCTCACCGAGGACTGCCCTCACCCACTCACCTCTTAATCCTAGGCACATTCGTGAGCCAAGACAAGAGATAGGTGTATGTGGACTAACCTTGACTAGACTTAGGGTTTGACCTAGGGTTTTTGTTGACCCAGGGTTTAGTTGTGCGTTGACTTTTGTTGACCTTGTGATGATATCAAGGGTTTGATAGAATGGTTGACCTTGTGACGATACCAAGGGTTTACAAGTTATCTATGTGACTAATGTTTTTGTTATTTTCTAGGTTTTTATGTATGCAAAGCTATATGAAGTGCAAACTTGTTTTTGTCCTTTTTTAATATTTTGGAAATAAAAGATGCTTTTTAATCTAAGAAGGGAAATATGAATGCAACTAGAATGAATTTAACCTAATGCAATTACTCTATGTTTTTGGAGTTTCTAAATTTTTTAAAACAATTAATCTAGAAAAAGAAATTGCAATTAAATGAATTAAACTATGAATGCAAATTACTTCTAAAAAGCTATATCTAACCTTTCTATCAAGGAAAAAGCAATAAATTACTAATCCCAAGAGCAATTTTGATTTTATAATTCTACCAATTGACAAAAAGCATAGAGGAACATGAAATAAAGAAGATTTGTGTGACTCCACTACCCTCAGAAATCCTTAATGGCAACCTTGTATCCTCTTGAAGTAGCGGGAAGACCTCTTGTCGACAAGACAACACAAAGAAGCAAAAGAATCTTGTAGAAGCTTAAGAGAGCTCAATGAGAGATTTTGATGAGCACAATGGCGTTGATTGAAGCAGCATAATGATTCTTGAAGAGCTTTATGTGAAAGCTTGATGAACAATGAACAAATAAAAGGCACCTTCATCCTGTGTGAGCATGAGAATGCTAATTGGAGAGCAAAAACTTAGCAAGAGTTGTGTGCACAATGAATTTGCCTCCGTTTGTGCTTGAGGGAGGGGGTATTTATAGGTTAGAAGAAGGGGATTGATTGAGAAGTTAACTCAATTAATTGAATATTTAACAAGGATTGGTTAGGGAGTCAAGTAGATTGATTACCCAATGAACTTAGTTAATTAGGGAGTGATAAATCAATAATAGCTTATCACTGAAGAGGAATTAGAATTGGAAGAATGCATGATAGAGAATGAGTTGTTAATTTTAGATAAAATGGAGCTAATTATGTATGTGTGGGTGTATGAAATAGTCAACTCCATATTAGGCATCAAAAATCATGTGAACTAGAAGAAAAACAGGTGAAAACAGAGCTATTTCAAGATACAAACTCGAGTTTTTCCATGGCTGAAAATGTGAATGGGTTGCCCCTTTCACCAGTAGGGTCACCCAAGGGGTGACCCTGGGTCGCCCGGGGGAGATCCTGCTTCTTGAGAGTCGTCTGGTGGGAGATCTGGAAAGGAAGGGGTCTAAGAGGAAATGCATGATGGGAGATGGTAGAGAAGATGAAAAGGAGGTGATCTGCCTCTAAAAACACATCAATCATGTGTAAGAATCCAAATCTCCACTTGCAAAGTAGGATCTCGCAGGGGAGATCTAGAAATAATAGGGGGAGATTTTGATTGGTTGAGTGAAATTGAAAACCAAAAGTTAGAGATGGACAAGGAGGACCTCTAAAAGGATTCTAGGTGGTGGAGAGGATGAAAAACATAAGGGAAAGGTGAAAAATCACCTACAAGACAATTACAGGGCTTAGGAATAGGGTCTAAAGCTTAGAAAATGCAAATCGATAAGTGTCGCAAAAGTGTCAAAAAGCGTCGACAACAAAGAGAGAGAAAATGACAAAGAGGAAACAATACAAGACGAGAAAGAAGACATGTCACCAAGAGGTTTTTTGCTTAGAGGACATTATTTCATGCTTACATGTATGTGACAAGAATTAAAATCATCATAGGGGTCCTCATGGAGGTTGTGCATGATTTTTGTGCTTACATATTTGCCCCCTTGGGGATGGTAGTCTACATAAAGGGTAGGTACCGTTCCTAAACTAGGCCTTACCTATTGTCAATTTTCTCACTATTGTACCTGCAATAACTAGTATTAATCCGCCATCTGAATATACCAAAACAAATAATGAAAACTGAAATGACAAACTTACCATAGATCATTCGAGTTTGACTAGTTGTTTGCCTTTGTCAGTGAGACCGGTAGGAATGAATGCACACAAAGACAACACACAAAAGATGCATAAAAGCAAAAAAATAATCTAAGAATGCATAAAAGAAACTAAGCTAAGGGAAAACAAAGCAAGCAAATTTGTGAGATCAGAGCGAATCAATGACAAAATTGATCGTGTGAGCAGTCATTGAGTATATATCATTGGGAAGATCGCAAAGATGACCACCTCTTCTTTGGCCATGGAAAATCGGGTACCCAAATAGTGAGAAACCTTTTTCTAAACCCTAGGTTAAAGTTTGTGAAAAATCTCTTAAAATGGTATGTTTTTGGCAATTCTTCTTGTTGCATTGTCTTTGTTTCGTCATTTAGAGTAGGATATGTCTTTCATTTTCTGAAATTGACTGAGAAACGAAGATTTTAGGGCATTTTTAGTTTGAGGGATCTCTACTTAGGGTCACCCCTTTTGTCAGGTAGGTTGCCCTTGGGGAGATCTGTCTGACAACAGGGTCACCTGGGGGGAGATCCTGCAGACAACAAGGTCACCTGGGGGGCAACTCTATTGGGTAGATTCTATTTGAAATTTGGTGCTTTCTGACATTCATTTCACTCTAATCTAACTTAAATTGACTATTGTACTCACCTGTTTATTACAATTTTGAGGGGTTATATGCATTTTTTGTGTGAGATTTTCTACAATTTTTAGGATTTTTAGGATTTTTGCGAGTTTACAAGATCTGATCTAAAGTTCTTTTTTTGATTTGCAAAACATGCGCATTTGATGGAATGCCTACAGAGAGAAAATGTGGCTCTTAGAGATGTTTGCTTCGTCGAGTGATGAGGATCATGCTATCTTGAAGAGAACATGCCTAGCTAGAGTCTATTATGTGGCAGTTGTTCACCCTTTGTCACGCATATGTTGCGACATTTTGACTTATTGGGATGCAAATAGGAACACTTTCAGGTTCCCAGAGGTTTCAGGAGAGTGGACTATCACTCTGTTTGATGTTTACCATATTCTTGGAGTTCCTATGAGAGGACATCCTCTCGTCCTTCCTACAAGCAAGTCCTTTTAGGACAAGGCATCTTGGGCAGAGTTCATGGGGGTTAGTCACCCTGAGGACAAGACAGGGGTCCAACTTACTTTCGTGCCATGAATTCACATTCCTCTCTTGAGGTGGTTCCTGATTGGTTTAATTGCATCGAGGTTGTCTAGAGACAAGGCCTCGACTCGCTTGAGATGGTGTTGGGCACACATCATACATGGTCTTGAGAAGGGCAAGGTGTATGCTTGGGGCTAGACATATTGGCCATGGTATACGGGGACTTCTATCACATTGCACGATGAGGTGCTCTTGTTTTCAACTACTCTTCCTTGATTATGACTTGGATCTTTGAGTACATTAGGCCCTACCAAAAGCTTTTTTTGATCCCTGATAGATGACTACTAAGAGTAGCTAGATGGATGCAAGTGGGTCACTTTTACACTTCTTTGCGCACTCTAGCTACTCTTATGGATGAGGATATGATCTTTGATCCTTACCTTGATATGGAGGGATCTTGGACTTTGGATGGCGAGATCCAAGAGTACTGTCTAGTCGAGGCTCGGCATGTTGAGCATGTCTTACAACAATTTGGTGAAGACTTCCATGAGGAGTTGCTCCTAGTCTCTACTTGTTATAGGTCCATTCAGGAGATGAGCGAGACAGGTCAGAGGATAGTTATTTGGACTCCCTTGACTCCTAGAGTCTTCATTACCAGAGTTCCTAGATCTTCATGAGGAAGATAGAGGGGAGGGAGAGGGACTTCTTGAGCACTCATTGTAATTGAGGACTTAGAGTCTACTGATGAGGACTATATTCCTAATGGTGATGATTCGTCAAATGAGGGCCTACCTGAGGGTGTACAGGATGAGGGTCTTGATGATACAGATGATGCACCTGACATCCCTGAGGGTTCGTCTGTTGTTCCTGGACCTCCTTATTCTGATGAGGTGATGTGACAGTTTGACCCTGCCTGGCAGCCTAGTGATCCACATAAGTCTACTTTTGTTTATCATTTTCTACACTTTTGTCCTTTCTCTTTTTTTCCTTTTCATGAGGAACTAACATATCTTTCTCCTTTGGTTCACTTTTTAGGTAATGTCAAAGAGTGGGGGAATTTTATTCGTGAGATTAATGTTATCTTGGCTTCTCCCTTCACTAGATTGTGTCGAGATCATCTCTTGGCTGATCCTGGTGTGCCCCCTGCTGCTAGGCGACACACTAACATTTTTGCTCCTGTCTATTATGAATGTCAGGCGAGTGCAAACTTTAAGGCTGAGATGCATACCCTTAAGGATGAGAATTAGGTGCTCCCAGAGATGGCTCATCTTAGTTTTGGATGACGAGATTCTAGTATGGTGGGGCCTTCACAATCACATGCTCACAACAGGATGCCTTAAACCCATAGGTCTCATGGAGCGACGAGCGACACTCATAGGCAGAGGAGAAAAAGTCCTGATGGTTCTGTTGGAGGGTACCGACCTTGATATTACTTTTTTTTCTTTTGAAATTGTGCCCCCTTGCACGAGAAGCCTCTATTCCCCTTGAGAGCATTTTTTTCCTAGCTCTTTGATACTCTCGTATAGGTAAACATTAGATATATCTATGAAATTTCTTCTTTTTATGGTTTTCATCTATTGGATTTGTCCTCATCTCTTGTGCATTTTTGGAAGTTTAAGAACTTTCTAATTATGCCTTGACCTTTCAAATCTTTTAAAGATGCAAGTATGATAACGATGACATTTTTTTGTATTTTTTTGGCATATATGAGATGCAGTTTATGATATGCAGATGCAAGAATATAGGGAATGCTAAAAATGAAATATTTACCTCTACTAGATGTCATGAGTTATGACATTGACTTTATTTCTTTAAGACTCTTTTTCTGATTTTGGTATGAATGCAATGTGGAACAAACAACATGACTGCTCTTTAGTATGAATTTCAATCCAGGGGATTGCAAGTTGTCCTGATATAAGAGACCTATTCAAGGCTATGAGATGGGATTTAGAACTCAAGTGGGGAGTAGGAGTGCAAATGGAGTGCTTCTAATTTTGGGCTTAAAGGCTAAACATTGATCCTTGTCTAGATAAGACAATCTGACAATCTTTCAAATTTAGACAAGTAACAAACTTTATTGATGTTGGCTAGACTTAGATCATAGATGGCAAGCAAGATAGACCTAGGGTAAAGGATAAGTAGGAAAGAACAAGGATCCCTATATAGAAGATGATCCTAGAGACTACTAGACTCTTGGTTTTGCTCATCTAGTGCATGTGTGTGCTTTGTATTTTTATTTCTTTGTTAGAATGTCACCCTTGAGGCTTTGAGCTTAGTATGATCTCCACCTAAGAGTATGGACATTCAACAATCTTCTCTTTTTCACTCTTTTTTTGTATCTCTTTTTTTGTATTTCCTCACCTGATTTTTTTTTTTTTGGATTTTGACTTTTTTAAAAAATGAATGCTTTTGGAACTTTTGATATGCAAGCTTGATTTCTTAATTCTCACTTTTCTTGATACTCTTATTTTGATCACTCATTTTTTAAAATTTTTTTACTCAGATTTTAGATTGCTTCCTTCAGAGTTTTGATCCTCCTAACATTTTTGGCTAGGAAAGATAAGGGGTTGAGCACCACCTAAAGTTTTTATAATATGGTCGAACTTCTCTACTACTAGGGAAGAATTAGGAAGGTCTACTTGCAAGCTTCCTTTGAACACTATAGGTTTGAATACTAACTTTGTTTAGACCTAACATCTTGACTCATTAAGATTGGGATCAGTGTAAAGCTAAGAGCTAGGCTTTGATTAGAATCGCTAGGAATGAAAAGGGGATAATGGTGATTGTGAACGGTGGGGGATCTCTAGGTCTTGAAAAGATGACGTATATCTAGGCAATCTTAGTCTCCTTACTGAGAAGAAAATAACACAAGAACAATTCATTCACTGTAATGCAAGATGAACAGAATGAAACTGAAATGCAAGAAACAAACTCTTTTGATATTTTGCTTTTATAATTTTTTGTGTTTTTATGTTTTATGATTTTTTTGATTTTTAGACCTAATATTTCTTGTGGTGATAGGCATTGACTATTTCACCATATTCTTCTCCCTCCATTGTGCACAAGAGATAGGCACCATTTCCAACATCTTCTTTAACCATATAAGGACCTTTCCAGTCCTCTGTGAAAGCTCTTTTTCGTCTTATTTTATTATTCTTTGTGCTACCTCTTCTTTGGTCAAGTTCTCCTATTCTATAGGGTTTATCATTTGATTCTATTGTTTCAAACTTGATGGTTTCCCTTGGTAGTGTGAGATGGAGTAAGTCTCAAAAGACTTGTTGATGGGAAGGGGTCCAATATAGGCCTCCATCAAGGGGAGTTTGTGGTTCCCTTTGCTCATTAGGAGGGACAAAGATTATACTTGTCCTCCAATTGGGTTATGGTCTTAAGTCCATGGAATATCTGATATAACTCCCTGGCAACTCAAAAATGACAGGGTCATCAGTGCTGAATGACACCCTCATCTTCCATTCTTTGTGAAAAGTACCTTCACTTTCTTCATCTTCGTCTAGAAGTCTTTCAACCATTTCAATTTGAATCAGAGGTGCTTCCCATTATCCTAGTTCATTTTATTGTACTGAGGCAGAAGTAGTCAGTTGCTCTTGTGGTTGGGATACTATAAGCATCCTCAGGAGCATTCCTATTATGTTGGTTGATTCGTTGTTAATGGAATACATGTCTTCAATGGGTGTCAAAGGTCTGTATGAGTCCTCTACTAGTGTGAGAGGCTCATATAACTTTGTTTCTTCTGGTGTGTCAAGGACATATGTTTCACTTAAGGGTGATAAAGGAGTGTAACTTTCTACTATGTCTTCCTCAAGATCTGAGAAAGCATGCGGGTCTGCGTTTCTCAAATCTAACGTAGTGGTTTCATACACCAGTCCCTCAGTTCTATGAGGTTTCTCCCCTATGGAAGGGAATAGCTTGTAGTTAGGTTGAAAATTGATCATGAGCACTATTACTATTTTTCACCTACAACTCAAATTGGCAGAGCTGGTACATCAAGTTTTTTTTAGGTTGAAAGTTTTAACATTTTTCTACTATGATTATTTTGCATAGTTGGAATGTTTGAGGATTTAGTTATGATGCATGGTTATAACAGAGAAAAGAGAATTCAGTTGATCATTCATTTGCATTGCAGAAGTTTCCTTGAGAGATAAATTGTTTCATTTCACTACAATGACTTTTCATTTTACAATTGAGATACACAAAAAGGAATAAACATTGCATTCAATGAAAACATGACAGATCAAATATCCCACACAAGTCGTGGGAATAGATAAACTAGTACAAATATAGGAAAAATACTATGCCTCTAGAAAGAAGAAAGGGAAGGATCATAGCCATCACTGCCTGATCAATGCCTTTGGTTTCCAAGGTTGCTTTTTGTCCTTGCTCTCAATCTTCATAGGAGCCTGCAGGGTTGGAAGAGATGTGTTAGAAGCTTCAGGTATGAGTTCCCTTATGTGCCTATCACCAAAGGCATAATACATTGCCTATGGTGCACTAAATCAGATACAAATCATTCACATGCAAGAGAGAGACTTAAAGATAAACAATCATTGAGTTTCATTGATTTTATTTAACATTTTTTTTCGTGTGCTAGTATAGGTGAAATCATATTGTTGTTTTAAAGATCATTTCAGCATATGGTGTAAAGTGGGCTCCCACAAGGTTTGAACTCAACATGTTACCCCTAATTCTTAGGAGGGGATGGAAAAAGAGTACCACATTCAATGAGTGCATTAGTTTCAAGCTCATTGCCCACATATGATTTCTAGTTCAAATTGGATGAAATGAAAACCATCAATGAGCATTGAGCATCTTGTTTAAGACAAATCAACGAAATATGAAACTGAGTGCATGTATGGCTAACATCAAAAGACCTATTGTTATTGTTTGCTGTCAATCATATCATTATATTGTCCTTTATATGCATTCAGATAACTATATTGGAACATCAGTACACACCGAGTCGGGTATTTTTCCTCTTTGTTATTTTAAAGTATCAAGTCATTGATCAAATGCATGAGACAACCAATAAAGAGTATTCAGAGTATGTACAACTACAGTGATGATATCAAGAGAATTCAATCATAAACTACATCACCTTGATACGTAATGCTTCAATTGTATGAGCAACAGAAAGAGTAAATGAAATGAGAAAGTGAAGATATCATATGCATGGTGGTCAATCAAGGTTTCAATTCTCCATTAAGAAACAATAGAACAACCAAGGGATCAGACGTTATAGGTATAGTTGAAAGCATTTAGATACCAAGACTCAGTTACAAAATGAACAACATAACCTCATGGTACAACTATATGTGTAGCAGCAATTATAAAATGAGCATCACTATCATACATTGCAGTTGAAGCTATGAATAGGGAAAATGATAAGAAATGTACGCAGTTGCTTCTATAGTGCAAAATCAAATGGATGGACAACATTTAAAGGAGATGTAAGGAAATGACATATATGTCAACATAACAGAGTTTCAACATGTAAATGCACTATGAAATATATCGGTTGAGCAGATAGATGGACAGCCACATAATATCCATGATTAGCTTTGATACAGTCAATATGATACAATTGCAAATTGTACACATGAGCAATGAAGCCAAATATCCATATGAATAAAAATGCATTTGATATAGTGAATTAGAATGTAATAGAGTATATGTCATGCCATAGTTCAAGTATGATCTCACCTAGTACATAAAGCACATGAAGGTGCTGCTACAGGGGATAACGCCAAGCCACTGTCATAAGAGGAAAGAATTTTTATGAAGTCTCAAATACTAAGCTATTTAGAGACTACAAAAACCTTTCTCAATAGAGCTCATAAGTTACAGGTGCAGTCACAAAAGCAAAGAGCAGCATTCTACAGTCTTCCATGTCAGTCATATTATAATGAAATGATCTCAAAACAGCTTGAATCAAGCTTCTTTCACAAGACAGAGTATAAGTAATATCATATATTATGGAATCTCAAGCCGCAGTCAGATGTATAGAAACCCTTATCATATTGCATATAAGGAAATCAAATAGTAGAGATATCTTGCATAAGGAAAGTTATCATTCATTCAGAGTTCTTATGTTTCTACAAAGACATATTTAAGCATTGAGATGCCACAACCCATGGTTTCAAATACAAAGATTACCAGTTTTAAATTCATGAGGGTTTTTACTTTCATATATACAGGAAATGATGAAAAATGAAACCTATCTTATGCCATTACAACCCCAACCTATGAAAAATTAAGTTTTCTTCATATCAAATGAAACCCATTTGGGGTTTTCAAGCTAGAACTGTAGGTACAGAAGAAATAAAAACTTTCGAGCTCATATAAAATGATAAAAATGCTTAGAAAATATGACTATGGTCGCGGCCAGCTAGTGCCATGTCAAATCTCTTATCAATAGGAAATAAAATAAGGAGCTCCAAAAGTTCAAGCAGATACAGTCATTCATGGCGGCCCAACACAGGGGGAACAAATAGCAGAAAGAAATACAACAAATTGCATCAGAGAAAGCTTTATGGCTGCGGCTAAAGCCTTTAAATCTTGTGATAAAAGGAAATAATTTGGTTCAAATCCATGATAGAAGGTTTAACCTTTTATTTCCTGTTAAGAATCTTCATAAATCCATCAAAATCTGTAGAGAGAGTTGAGGGGTTTTCTTCAAACCCTAGTTATTCATGGTGTCCCATGGTATAGAAACAGAAGGTGGTGACAAGAAAGTCATGAACTAAATATGTAATGGAGGGTATTTTACCTTTCATTTCCTATTGAAAATCTATAGAATACATGCTTAGAAACAAAGGAATCAAAGGGTTTTTCACCTCAAACCCTAGCATGGTGTTGGCAGGATGCAGAGAGCATTTTCTTCAAAGTTGCATGTGAAAAATGAGCCTGAAAATATAGGGCAAAAGTTGTTTTGTGATTAGGGTTTGCATATGCCCTAAATTTTGTGGAATTTTATTACATCATTTTTATTTTTTTGGGGCTCAACTAATACCCAAGGTGGTGTTATGTCCACTTAGCCATGCCTAGGCTTTATGCCTAGAAGACATTGTGACCACCTTGGAGGTGAAGCCGAATGCATTCTCATATACCCTTAATATGCAGATCATTTGGAGAGTAAACCTTATAGGCTTCTATTTTTGCACAACCATATATATGCCTTGTTGTATTTTTTATGGTTTTTATAGAAAATCGTATGCTTGTATATGCTTATACTTTGCGGAATTAAAGCCTTGTAATTTTTTGCAAAAACTGAATGTAGATAAATTATGATTTAAAACTGCAACCATTGTAAAATTATATTTAAAGTAATGTATCTATAAATTGCTTTTAAATATTCATTATTTGTGCAGTTAAAACAAAATAAAGCAAACAATATCTTCTTTTTGAGTTTGCTTCCTTTTGGAGCAAATATGGAAAAAAATATAGTCTTTTTGGGCAGATAAAGCATATTTTCTAGTTGGACCACCTTGGAGAGATTTTTTGCAGCTTCTATTTTTAGTTTGGAGGCATTTCAGAGGGTTTTTTGTCATCTTTTCTGAGTAGCTTGAAAATGGATTTGCATGGCTATTTTAGGAGCTTTTTCTCAACCTTTCTTGGAGATCATTTTGCAGGCATATATTGGAGAAAGTTATCTCTTTCTAGAGAGTTCAGATCATTGTTTCTTCTCTCTTAAGCACAGGCAAAGAGTTTGTAGACATTTTTGACTCAGTTTTTACTAGATTTTCATGTACTCCTTCCAGTTCTATACATCAGATCTTTCTTATTTCATTTATTTGCCTCAAATTTGTAGCTTTTGATCTAATTTTTCATTGTGATAGTACTTTGTCTTTTGTCATGTCTCATTACTGTGAAATTATATGCAGACATTTATTTTAATCCTGGTTATATATTGTGTCCAAATTGAGCCTTCATATAAATTATTCTTGGATTGAATGTTCTTGTGGGATTGTGAAAGATTATGTTTAAGGGGTTGTTTGTGGGTGAGAGCATTCAAATAGATTAAAGTTTAGAGTTTAAAATTTTATTTCAGTTAATCCTCTCCCTTTTCCCTCTGAAATTATTTAGATTAGGAAAATCATTAAGAGAACCAGCTCACTCTGGAGGTTCACTCTGAGTTTAGGCAACCCACAGGCCTAGGAATGTTCCCATGTGTCAATAGATAGTTAAGTTGAATAACTTAGCATAGGGTGCATATCTGATTGATAACAATTTTTAGCATGCCCGGTGGGACTAGTTGGACTGTTTCTATCCAATAGTACGCTTATATATCATGATAGTTGGTGTGTGTATCAATGATCTCAGCGTTTGGAGGTAGAAAATCAAACACATCTTGCGACTCTGAGCTCAAATTTACTGGTTTTGGTATGATCAAGTGCTTGTATGTTATAAAAATCATCTAGTCACTCTATTTTCTAGCTTTCATATGAGTAAAAATGTCAGATTTTCATAGACAGTATGAATATCCACCACCATACTATGAAAATGTTGTCCATATGGCTCCTTATCAACCATATTAGACCAATCATGTTGTTGTTTCTAATTCCATGTCTTTTCAAAATTAGCATGCTCAACATAGTTACCAGCCACCCACCCTGCTCAGCCTCCTTACCGGCCGTACACAAGTAGCCATAATGTTGGTTTTAGTCCAAATACCTAGGATACTTACCGTGTAACCACCCCCGCCCAATCTCCCAATCAGCTTCAAAATTTTGAAATTAAGGAGCTTAAAGACATTTTGTTAGACTATAATAAACAAATAAAGGAGATCAAGAGGCAGCATGAATATAATCAGTAACAGGAGGAGATTGCAGGCATAAAGAGTATGTTGTTTGATTTCATGCATGACTTCACAAAATAGGTATTTCAATACCAACAAGAAGGGGAATACCAAGGAAGGCCATATGAAGAGTTTAATTTGTAGCAACAAGAGTTAGATAACCAAGCTTACCTCCAACAACCAGAGTAGCCACTCTGTGAGACCTTTAGTTCTGACCAGGAGCTGGAGACACGAAGGAAATAGTTTGAAGAGAATCTTGAGTGGGAGGCAACTGCACAAACAAAGATTTTGCTTGCTCGAGCCCAATCAACTCCTGCCATTCCAGAATAGCCGACTCAAGAGGAGGTTTGTAAGTATAAATTTCCAAGTTTTAGACAGAATGAGCCTCTTAGTGTTCCTAAAGTTGAGATTCCAAGTTTTAGGTAGAATAAAGTCCTTAATTCATCAAACCAGCCTCTCAAGATTGAAATCCTGAGTTTTGAAAGCCTTCATCCCTTGCAAGTTGAGAAAAATAATCATATTCAGCCTAGTGTAGTTGCATACCAGCCACTTGAAGAGCCTCTTTTCCTCCATGAAACTCAAGAAACTCCCCAAGTTTCCAAACTAGATAAATCTAATTGTCATGTCACTATTTGCCTTTATAAGGATGGACCTATTGTCTTACAAAATGACTCATTCACCATGAAGGAAGCTAGAAATGTAAGTTTATTACATATAACTATGGAACAACATCGATTAGAGCAAAAGAAGATCAAACAAGAAAAGACTTCTCATGATGAATCTTTCAGTATTTTCACTAGTGAGCTTCCTTGTTTTGTGGAAGATGATGAAAATCTTTCAGAAGATCAACCGGTGCAACCATATATGAAGCAAGAGGTTGCTGTTGTTTGTGCTACCTCCCCAGCTAAATATGAGCATAATGCATGTGTAGAGTAAGTTGATTCAAACTTGCCCCTGAATCCTTTGCATTTCAATTCCTTTGATAATTTTTCTAATGCCTTTTATAAGATGAATCAAAGGACACATAGTTTGGAAGGCGAAAGACTTCAATTGCAAAGATAGAATGCCCAGGTTTCATCAGAGGAAGTACCAGATAAAAGGGAAGAGGATTCAATTTCTTGGTTTGATCAGTTACATGGTTTTGTTGAGCCAGATGAGGAAAGCATGCTCATACCAAGGACGACAGTTTCATAATAGCAGGAAGATCCTCAACATTCTGAGAGGTTGCTAAGTGAAGATCATCAATATAATTATATAATCCAAGATTAAGAGGGAGGGCATCAAGATGATCCTATTTTGGAGCCCAATAGGCTTAGTGCATGTTGTCATGAGGTAAACGATGTCCCCTTCTCATTAGATGACCCTCAGTTTATAGTTAATCTATTTAATGAGCTTCCTAACTTTGAGTGTGAAAGTGAAAATGGCATGGCTATACCAAGTTCTAGCCACCACAGTAAAGAGGATCATTCAGATAATGTACCGATCCAAGAGCAGATATGTGAAAACAACTCAGAGTTGAAAGGTACAGAGCTTGAGGAGGATCTATTTCAAGCTGAAATTGAACTTTTATGCTCACATTTGGAGGTTATGCCTGCATTTATAGAAGAGAGTTACTTGGAACAACAAAAGCAACAAGGGGAAATGGTTGTATTCTCAAATGAGTCACTGGTTGTGGAGTAGCCTAACCCGTAGCAGAAGCTTGACTGTTTGGAGGAGTTACCTTTCTGTTTCACAGAGTAGCTTGAAGCTGATGTGCAAATTGATGGCTTGATACAAGAGGCTTGTTCATTATTTGAACACTTACCTTCATTCATTAAAGAAGAGACTCTTGTTTCGGAGTGTACCTCCTTGAAGAAAAATGAGTATTTTGAGCCTAGTTCAACTCTTGATAGCTTTGATGAGCTATTAGCTACCTTAATAGAGGGGATGGCCCATTGACTATGGAGGAAGAAGTAACATGGCAGGCTATCATGCAAATCCAAGGAGATGTTGTTTCCAATCACTCAAATTGCTCCCTCTCTGGTCCAACACTTTCGAGGGGGTGTCCTATTAGATATTTGGTTGGTTTAGAAGTCAACAAAAAGGAGCAACCTCTTAGTGGCACTGAGTCAGATCATCAAGGAGGATATCAAGTCGAGCACTCTCAGTCTACTTGCTCATTTGGTCAGTTTGCCAGACAAGTTAGGTGGGTAAGTGTCTGCATTTTATTTCTCACAAAGGTGTTGTAGCAATTTGCTGGAGATTTGATTGTTCCCCACCTTTTTGGGCTGACTAACAAGCTTATGGAGTATCGTAGGTTGCAAAGAAGGGGTAGTTATTTTCTTGAGCCAGTCAATGGTTTTGTTTGATCAGCTTCTCTGGCTGGTTAGAGTAGGATAGAGTTAGTATTTTCAGTTAATAAGTGTTTAGGGAACATTTCCTTTCAGTTAGTTTTGTTTCCCTAAGTGTTGTTGTACATGTTTTCTGGCTATCAGGGCCTTCTAGTTTGCTTTTAGTTTAGTTTGGTTTTGTTTTCTGCTGCTGTTTGGAGTAGTTTGCAGCTAAGTTTCAGTGTTTTCTAAGTTTGAGATGAGCAGAGTATGACTCAATGCCTAATGGATAAATTAAGGCAACTAATCCTAATGCTTAGTGTAGACATAAAAAAATGACCTAAGTTATCCTTAATCCAAAGATTTAATTAATTTTAATTAATTAATAAAATCTTACCTTTTCAGTTTATTTATTATTCACCCATAAACCCAAACACCTCCCAAAAATAACAAATTAAATAAACTTAATTTATTATTTTGTCCAAACTTTAACCTAAATCAAAAACCAAAAACCTGTTCCTAAAATAAAAAATTAAAAATTAAAAAAAAACCCTAACTACTTTACCATTCAACTACTTTACCGTTTAACCATCTGAACCAACTTTTATCCAAACATTATAAAACCTATTTCATTTTCAATTATCCACTGCATCAAATCTATACAGGAGTTATGCAAATGTTGAGAAACCACATTTAAAATGTCTTTGGTAACATTTATTTCATTAGATTTTAATAGTTCATTATTATAATCTTGATGCATTTGATATTAGGGTTTGTAATAGTTTCAAATATTTGCATTTATCTGGTTTTATAGTTTTCATGTTGCATCTAGATTTCAAGGAAATTTATATTTTTGATGCAAGTGTTTTTTTTGTGATTTGAAAAACTTGCAGGTTCATGCTCTATTGGGAAAATTATTTCACGGGTTAAAATATATTCACCCAACTTTTATAATTGAATATTAATAGTGTTTGAAATTTTTCTCATGTGCTAAAATATATTCACATATCTTTTATAAGCACCATATTATTTAAAAACAATTATTTTGTTGTAAAAGATATTTACAAAATGTTTAGGGCTTTTCTTTTATATGTATTATTATAGTGCTTTCAAAATTGGAGGCTATTCTTTTATATGTGAGCATTTTAGTGCTGGAAAATCATCTCACATGGTAAAAGATATTCATCTTTTTTTTGTTAGCATTTTTATGTGATGCATTATAGTGCTAGAAAAAAAAATTATGTGAAGCATTATAGTGCTGGAAAAAAATGTTTTGATGGTGTTTTTAACATTTTATATGTGAAGCATTATAATGCTAAAAAAAATGTTTTCATGGTGTTTTTAACATTTTTATATGAGGCATTATAGTGCTAAAAAAAATCACACCTTAAAGCTATTCACGAGGTTTTTATGTAAGTATTATAATGCTAGAAAAATTATCTCACACCGTAAAAACATTTTAACATTATAGTGAAAGAAAATTGTCTCATGCTGTAAATAATATTCATGTTATTTCTTTTATATGTGAGCATTTTAGTGTCTGGAAAATTATCTCATAAACATCATTCACATTTGATATTAATGTTAATCTTTTAATGTTGCAGGGTAAATAACACTTATTTTTAATGCTAATGTTTACTCTCAGAAAAAAACCTTGTGACATGTGAATTTTTACCATAACCACCATCAAAACTATCAAACAAAGAATTAGCAAACCACTAAAGTGCCCAATTTTAGCCCTTGGAGGCTATTTCACACAAACGGATATAACTTTTTCATTTTTCATCCAATTTTCATGATTTTATAGGTGTTAGAAAGATAACTCAGAGAACTACATCATGGTGAAATCCATTTTCTCAAATTCATCTCATATTTTCTGGTATAACCATTTGAAATTCAGACTTTCATTTTGCAAACATCAAACATTTTCTTCTTGTTGTGTGTTAACGTTTTTGTGTGGGTTTTTGCAAGATTCATTTGTTTTACATTTTTATTTGCAGCTCTTAAGCATGTTAAAGACATAAAAACTTCAAACTACTAATCAGTCTGTTGCAGGTTTGATTGTCAGCAAATCTAATCTTGAAACATTGTGTCTTATTTTTATAGATTAGATCACATTTGGATTCGTTGGTCTAAAAATAAATTCAAGTGTTTGTCTCATCATAAGCAAGGGTTAAAATTAACAAGTGTTTGCCATGTCTTGTGGTTTGCATTTTTGTCATTTAATGTGTATGCTCTTCTCTTGTGCCACTCAACGATCTTGAGAATCAAAAGCATTCCTTTGCCATTTTGTATAACCACCCACACATTTGGATTTGGAATTAAAATGAACCCCATGTGAGTGTGAGCAAGTTGCATGTGTATGCTCTCTCGTTCCATCTTAGTATGAGCCTGAAGATCAAAAACATGTACTTGTCTTGCTTTTGTGTTTCCCTTTAGAGTTGGCCTGCTCTTGAGACACATCCGTAAGGAGAACTCATTTGTGACCCCAAGCGATACTTTCATCTAGTCCACTATACAAATTAGGATAAGGCGAAAGCCAAGTCTAAATCAATATTAGCGCTTACTGTACAGTGCTAGCTCAAAAGGAGGCATAACTTTGTGTATATTAAAACTCCTAGTAGGGTTAGTTAAAGCCTTAAGTGGCTTGCTAGATGCTCATAAGGTGCCGGTCCCCTGGATATTCACTACGAACCTTTGTCCAGTGGTAAAAATCCCTCTACATGCTGGCACAGAAGGTCAGACCTTTGAAGTTGTCCCACATTCTCACGGTTTAAAGCAGAGATAGTAAAGTACATTAAGATCTGCGCATCTTGAGGACTTGGAACTTGGTGTGCCTGAGAAGTGAGTGTACTATAAGGGGGAGCCCATGCCACTAGGTTTTTGGAGCTATCCACTTTAAATAGGCGCAGTTGGAGAAATCCAACTGGGAACTTAGTAAGTATTGTCCTTGCCTAGACTAGGATTGTGCATGTCTACAAGTTTTTGCAAAACATCAAGATGTCATAAAAAAATAACCAGTATGATTGCCATGTGTCTTCTATGATTGATGTGTGTTCTTGAAATAAATCTCAACCAAACATCACACCTGGGAATCTGCAACATCTCAACCTTGCAAAACTTCAAAAAATCAAACAACTGCAAAATTGTCCCTCTACACCAGTCCATTGTTCCTAAGTAGAGAAGTAAAAAACACTGTCGTATCTAGTCTTTTAGGGTTCCTAGCTTGAGTCATTGCCCAATTAGTCATACACACTTGCATATCCATCACCATTCAAACAAAAACTCTTAGTTTACATCTAGGTTGCTCTCTTTAGTCTTCAATCAAGCATTGGCTATCATATTACTTCTACCACTTATCATACTTGAGTTGGGAAACATATCATCATCTTAGGATAGGGTAACCTACTTGGATTTTATCATCTCCTCCTTTAGCATACTCTCTCTTGATCATTGTCCTTGTGGCTATCCATCATAGCACAAGTAATCTTTGCCTACATAATCATTCTTAGACCTAGAGTTACCTTGATCTATTTTAGAGTTATCATCAACTCAGTTAAAGTTTATTCGGTGTCATCTCATTCATATTCTCATCCTTGAGCCTAGTCTAATCTTCATTCACCAATATGGTTGTGATCATCAACAAATCTAGGCCAAATCCAAAACCATACATACTCCGAGGTAACCCAAAATTTGTTCCTAGTGATGATGAGAACTTTGTCGATCCTAGTGATGATGAGAACTTTGTAGAACCCTTGATTCATCCTAATGATACTCTTGACAAGGGAAATACTGCATCAAGTTTGGAATCATACATCCACCCATTTACTAGCTCCCCTCATCCATCCATCCATATGGAACCTCCATCACCATCTAATAGAATGCATATCCCAAAGCCTACCAGTCTTACACCAACACCATCATCAAACTTTCCAAGATCTAATCCATTAACCAACAAATCCTTTCTCCAAAGATTCTTTGTAAAATCTAAAAGTAAAAGAAAAGCTATGGTAAAATCCAAATCCACTCATCCAATTTCATCCTCATCTAGTACAAGCAATCATAATCTTACACATAAGCCTACACCATCTACCATTATAATCCATCCATTATATTGTCCATTTACCCATGTACTAGTGAAGGATGTGGTCCATTGGATACTAGCAAGGAATCAACCACCACCATCATGCCACCAAATCTCTATCCTTGAAACTATCCAAGAACCTTCCAATGTCATGTCTACTTCTCCAATCTAATCTTGCAGTCCACAATCTATCAAGTCTCTTGAAAATCCACCTACCATAAGCCCAATTCATTCCACATCATGCATTGAGCCTATCCAAGCATTTCACACTTCCACTTCCATCCAAACCCAAGGTTTATGTCAAGAGTTAAATCCAACGCATGATCAACCTTGCTCCTTACCAAATCAAGATCAAAGACCTTCCATTCAACCGATCGGCAACATATACCTTTTTTATGATCAAGATATTATCTATGATGATGAGCCTATCATTGAGAAAAATGATCCCATAATCCTATTTATGATCAAGCTCCCATATATTATCATGATCCTATCTATGATCAAGAAAACCATGATGATCCTCTTAGTCAATTCTATGCATTCTAGGATCAAGAGCTTGTCATTCCTTCCACTCATGGTCCCAATAATATCCATGTTCAAGAAACCTCCACCACTCCTATCCATGATCCCACAACATCCACTTCCATTGATGAGACACTTGGTCCCCACAAGCATATAGATGATCAAACAAATAGACTGTATCTTAATACGAATAATGATCAAGATCCTATTGCTTCTTCACCATCTTATATTGATACCATTTCAAATCCACCATCATGCCCAATTGGTCTTACTAATACCATTTCAAATCCACCATCATATCCTATTGGTCTCACTACCTTCTTTCATGAATGTTCTTCTCTAGGAGAGAAACAACCATTATTTGCCACACCACCTTCTTCATCCGATAAGGGATTTGTATCATGTCCTAAAACATAAGCATCCCATTGCGCATCGTATGTTCTAAAAAATGAATTATCAAGGTAAAGGCTTAGGCCTTCATGAGCAAGGTAACTTGGAACCCATCTATGTCAAAGTCTCTCCCAAAACATATGGTATTAGTTATGTATCTCAAGGAAGTCAATCCAAAGATGTTGGTATCACACCTCCAACTCCTAAATCTACTTCATCCAAGCCTAAGCTAGATGCACCTCATCACATCCATAAAACATATGTTTCCATCCCTCCTCCATCATCCTACAAACCCAAAAAGCATGTGACTATCCATCTTCCTCCATCCAATTTACCTCCACTTCTTCCAACTCCTAACATCCCTCCATCCACTTTACCTCCACTCCTTCCAATTCCTAATATTCCCATGTTTACATCCCCTTATCACTTTAAACTCAAATACATCCATACATCTCGTTCCTATAAATCCCCTACAATTCCTAATCATTATTAACAAATGCACACATTAATTAAATATGAAGCTATCCTAAACACCCCCATGGGATTCACAAATAATACTTTGGATGCCTCCACCCATAAAGCAAAACATCCTAATAATTCTCATGCCACATGGCACCAATCCACAAAATCAAAATTCAAAAATGTTACCCAAGTCCACATCTTAAAAAGATAATTTCAAAACCAAAATTGTTTGGGTCCCCAAGAAAAAAATACCTAGTTCAAATGGAGCATCCACAATCCTAAAATCCCAAACATCCCACTCCCTATCACAAAATCCTGAAATTCATAGGTCCATTTGGGTTCCTAAAGACATAAATAGGCAAACCCCTAAGATATCATCTCCATTACTCCCAAATACCCCTTCCAAGCTTCAAAATCCATTTCGGTGTGTGCAACCATTGGTCATGGTTCCCTTACATTCCACAACATTCCCACATACCTCCATCTCCCCATCTTCTATGTACTATCCTACTTACTTCTTCCATAATATCCCTATGGTCCATGCTTTTATATAAGTCTTTCATATCTATCTCTTTATCTCCATCATAATCCACTATCCGTTCATCCACTATATACTATCTCCTTACTTTCCCTCTCTGCAACCCCCTACCAACATCTATGAACATTTGACATAGTCCATGTGCGATGATATCCCTCTCTAGTAGGACATTACCACCTGGCTATAGGAAAAAAATATTGAGTCTCTACCCATTCCATTCAACTATCCCCTACCAAAAGTCTAAAAGTAAAAAAAAAGTAAAGAGAAAGCCTTCCATCCAATGTTGAAAACCTGGCCAACAAACGCCTTGGATAAGTACCATGATGAAAACCTAGCAAATAGGCATCATGTGTAGATGATTATCTATGTGCTTTGCACTTGGGGGCATGTTGTCACATCTATCCCATCCTATCTATCATATCTCATATCCTATCCTATTCTATCATTTTCCATCCTATCTTGCCATCCTTACCCATCATATCTGTCATACCTTCCTTATTATACCATCCATCTTCCCTTTCCTTCTTTTTGATCTTTATGAGTGTAGGGGCAAAATGTTGAAAAATGATTTTGATACCTCTTTTCATACTTCAAATTTCACCCATCCATTTCTAAGAATATCCTCCATATGTCCATTCATCCCTTCCAAGCATTATCCCCATAATACATCCTAAAAAGAATCACCTCGTTAAATCTTAAGGCATAATATCTAGAGTGGGGGCAAGTTATTCCTATGTAATGTAGTCCTTGAAGATCACATCCTAGGCTCCCTCTATCCATCTACCATATATTTCCCATCCATTGTCCTTCTATCGCTAATCATTGTATCCATTCATACTCCTACCTTTATCCTATAATCCATGCATATTCCTACCTTTATCCTAATGCCAATCCTTTTATCCATCCAAAGCCTACTTTCATCCTATTGCCCATCCTCTTATCTATCCATCCAATCCTTTTATTTATCCCATCCATTATTGCTCGTCGGCATCCTATCATCCTCCTTACATTTTGGTTTGGTTTTCCCTTGTAATTGGTATCTATCTAAAGGCTATCTACACACAATCCAATGCTAAACATCCAAAACAATCCAAAAATTAAAAAAAAAACATTTGAAAATACAAAAAAATTAAATATCCAACAAAAATCCTAGCAATAAAATCAATTCATTCCAAACCCAATCCAATCACTTCATCTAATCAAATCATCCATCGAATCATTCTAATGAAATCTCTTCTTCTAATCAATTCTTCAATCTTCAAATCAATTCATTCATCAAATCAATCCATCACTTCCATCAATCAATCAATCAATCAAATCATTCCCAGCAACAATGATCTAAATGTAAGTATCCTTAATCCATACCAATCAAGTCAATTAATCTATCCAAATTATCCAATCACATCAATGGTCTTGTTCCTAGCCTTGTTGTGAACCTGATCGATCATCATCATCATCATCAATGGTATGCATAATTCCTAATCCTAGTGTTGTTCTTGGGATATATCATTCCCATATCAAGAACACAATCCTTGTGTTATTCTCGAGATAAATCATTCCCACATCAACAACGCTACCAATCAATCATCATCAATCAATCCAATTGATCATCGATTTTCAACTTGACAAGTGCAATACCTTGTTTGTTTTTGAATCATTTGTGCCTATTTTCTTGATTGTTGGTGTGTGTCATCATTTTATCTTGCATTTGAATCACATCTGTATCATTCTAGCTAATATTCATATCTTATGTATGTTGGAATCACTTTTTGCATTATCCTCTACATTTAAGGTCATATCATACCTTTTGTGCAGTAGGACTTTAATGCTCTAAGTTCACTTCCTCATACATTAGACAAGGTTGTATTATGCTGGGTGCATTTGACACATTGTCACCCTAGTCCTTATACCTTGGTGCATAACGTCAGGTGCTATATCAAAAATAAGGTTGCTCAAAGTTTTAATCAGCATAACTCCATCTCCCTCCCATCATTTCCTTTTTCAAGAGTCTATCCATCTCCTTCATCCCTGCATATCCTCATGAGGGGGCATTATCTATCAATCATTCATTTTTATGAGCCCCATATGAATCCCAGCCTACCCAAAGTCCGAATCCAAAACCTATGTTTTAATCTTCTTTGAAATGACATTGTTTTGCAACATCGTCTCAAAGAGGGGCAAAATGTAGGCATAAAAAAATGGCCTAAGTTATCCTTAATCTAAAGATTTAATTAATTTTAATTAATTAATTAAATCTTACCTTTTATACAATATTCCGTAAATAATAAATTTAATTTATTTATTATTTACCCATAAACACAAACACCTCCCAAAAATAATAAATTAAATAAACTTAATTTATTATTTTGTCCAAACTTTAACCTAAATCAAAAACCAAAAACCCGTTCGCAAAATGAAAAAATAAAATAAAAATAAAAAACCCTAACTACTTTACCATTTAACCATCCAAACCAACTTTTATCCAAACATCATAAAACCTATTTCATTTTCAATTATCCCCCCAGCAAATCTATACAGGAGTTATGCAAATGTTGAGCAACCACATTCAAATTATCTTTGGTAACATTTATTTCATTTGGTTTTAATAGTTCATTATTATAATCTTGATGTATTTGATATTAGGGTTTGAAATAGTTTCAAACATTTGCATTTATCTGGTTTTGTATTTTCGTGTTGCATCTAGATTTCAAGGAAATTTATATTTTTGATGCTACACTTAGTAGGCAAGCATGTAGCAGAAGTCACTAGAAATGTTACCATTTTTCACCTACAACTCAAATTGGTAGAGTTGACACAAGTTTATTTTAGGTTGAAAGTTTTAACATTTTTCTACTATGATTATTTTGCATAGTTGGAGTGTTTGAAGGATTCAGTTATGATGCATGGTTATAACAGAGAAATGAGAATTCAATTGATCATTCATTTGCATTGCAGAAGATTGCTTGAGAGATAAATTGTTTGATTTCAGTACAATGATTATTCATTTTACAAATGAGATACACAAAAAGGAATAAACATTGCATTGAATGAAAACACGACAGATCAAATGTCCCACACAAGCCGTGGGAATAGTTGAACTAGTACAAATATAGGAAAAATACTATGCATCTAGAAATAAGAAAGGGAAGGATCATAACCATCATTGCCTGATCCAGTGCCTTTGATTTTTGAGGTTGCTTTTTGTCCTTGCTCTCGATCTTCATAGGAGTCTGCAGGGTTGGAAGAGATGTGTTAGAAGCTCCAGATATGAGTTCCCTTATGTGCCTATCAATAGAGGCATAATACATTGCCTATGGTGCACTAAATTGGATACAAATCATTCACATGCAAGAGAGAGACTGAAAGAGAAACAATCATTGAGTTTCACTGATTTTATTTAACATGTTTGTTTTGTGTGCAAGTATAGGTGAAATCATGTTGTTGTTTTGAAGACTATTTGAGCATGTGGTGTAAAGTGGGCTCTTGGCACAAGGGTTGAGCCCAGCATGCTGCCCCTGATTCTTAGGAGGGGATGGAAAAGGAGTACCATATTCACTGAGTGCATGAGTTTCAAGTTAATTGCCCACCTATGATTCCTAGTTCAAATGGATGAAATGAAAACCATCAATGAGCATCGAGCAGCTTGTTCAAGATAGATCAACGAAATATGAAACTGAGTGCATGTATTGATCTGTAATTAGTGATTTACAATTAACTTGCAAACTAACTCAAATTACAGATTTATCCCGATCGTAAAATAGAATTGCGTGAATGTTCATTAACCGTTGAAAGCATTAACTAAGTTCATTAACTTTTACAGAGCTTGAAAAAGGTTAACTAATTACTATAATGTTGTAGTTAGAAATCAAATTCTGAATTAAAAATACTAAAAAAGAAATTAGAGAGAATAGAAGAAGAATGAGACGGAAGATAGAAAGATCAGACGCGGGTTGATAACGGAGTTCGTCCTTCAAAGAACTACGTCTCCGGATCCACTTCTCAACGTTGGACCACTTTCATTAATATCGCCAAGCACCTGAAAATGCTTTCTTACAATATTCAAGGTTCAAAACCTGCACAAAATTCCTCACAATCTCTCTCACTTTTACGATTTTGGTGTATAATAACACCTTGTAATTCTTCTCCTCCAAAAATTCTCACACTCCAATGGCATTCTAACTCCACCCTTTTCCAATATCCTTCAAAGCCAAAATTCCCCCCTTTTTATACATAAATTTTGCCAAATATGGCTTAAAACCATAGGATTTCCTCAAATCCCCCATTTACAATGATAATCCCTTGCAAATCTTTAATGGTTTTGATTTTCCATGGCTCATATTGTTTCGAGCCCTTTACAATACAATTTTCTATACTAATTAGGGGTTAACTATAATATTTTCACATATTTTGTTACCCCATTTCGAGCCCCTTATCCCATTAAAATCGGGCTCATTTTCGTAAATAGTAGAGGATATAATTGGGGGGGTGGCCCGAGCCCCTTCTTTCATTGTTCACCATACCATAATAATCAAAACTGATTAAAAGTCTTTTAAGATCAGAACAAAGCGCATGATGTAGCGGCTGAGAGTACGTGGTGGCTCTTGGGAGGTCTTTGGTTCAAATCACCTGATCTCCTTTTATAGATTTGCCACTTTTCAAAATATAAAGATAAACAACGCCACCTTTAAGCCCGAAAATAAGGATGGTCTCTCTTGGTGATCAACCAAATTAGGATCTTGCAGGGTGGGAGTTTGAACCATCTCAACCTACTTTTGATAGTGACAATCACCGCCAAGGTGCCACGTGGCGCCATATTACTCGCCTACATAATGCCACGTGTAAGCATACCACTGGTCCACATCATGTCCATGTGCCACATCACCGACCTTCCACGTCATGCCACGGACCATTGCCACATGCCCTGTCTTGGTGATGCCACGTCAGCGCGCTGACGTCATCATTGGAATCTGGTCAACATTTTTCTATGCAACTTTGACCGGCCATATTTGGCACATTCGGACTACGATTGACATGATTCAAGTGGCTTTGGAATCATGGTGTTGAGAACAACAACTTGGCATCATTTTCCCCTGAATTGGGGATGATGAATTTTTTGCCTTGGGAATCTGGGATCTTCAGTTGACCAGACTTTGACTGCGCATAACTTTTGCATCCGGCCTCCTTTTGACGTGATTCAAGCTACGTCACGATCGTGTCGGCGAGCTCTATTCAATGATGCTAATTTGGATATTTTTTGAGACTGAAATTTTTAGGTCTTCTAGATCCACCTGGATCATGTATGGATAACATCAAAACACCTATTGTTATTGTTTGGTGGCAATCATATCATTGTATTGTCCTTTGTATGCATTCACATAACTATATTGAAATAGCAGTACACACTGTGTCAGGTATTTTTCTTCTTTGCTATTTTGAAGTATCAAGTCATTGATCAAATGCATGAGACAACCAATAAAGAGTATTTAGAGTATGCGCAACTATAGTGAAGATGTCAAGAGAATTCAATCATAAACTACATCACCTTGATACATAATGCTTCAATTGTATGAGAAACAGAAAGAGTAAATGAAATGAGAAAGTGGAGATATCATATGCATGGTGGTCAATCAAGGTTTCAGTTCTTCAGTAAGAAACAGTGGAACAACCAAGCGATCAGAAGTTATAGGTACAGTTGAAAGCATTTAGATGCCAAGACTCAGTTACAAAATGAACAACATAACCTCGTGGTATAGCTATATGTGGAGCAACAATTATAAAATGAGCATCATTATCATACATTGTAGTTGAAGCTATGAATAGGGAAAATGATAAGAAATGTATGCAGTTGCTTCTAGAGTGGAAAATCAAATGGAGGGACAACATTCAAAGGAGATGTAAAAGAAATGACATATATGTCAACATAACAGAGTTTCAACATGTAAATGCACTACGAAATACATCAGTTGAGCACATAGATGGACAACCAAATAATATCCATGATCAACTTTGATACAGTCAATATGATACAATTGCAAATTGTACACATGAGCAACGAAGCCAAATATCCATATGAACAAAAATGCATTTGATACAGTGAATTAGAATGTAATAGAGTATATGCCATACCATAGTTCAAGTATGATTTCACCAAGTACATACAGGACAGGAAGTTGCTGCTACAGGGGATAATATCAATCCACTGTCATAAGAGGAAGGAATTTTAATGAAGTCTCAAATACTAAGCCATTTAGAGAGTACAAAAACCTTGCTCAATAGAGCTCATAAGTTACAGGTGCAGTCATAAAAGCAAAGATGAGAGTTCTACAGTCTTCCATGTCAGCCATATTATAATGAAGTGATCTTAGAACAGCTTGAATCAAGCTTCTTTCGTAAGACAGAGTACAAGTAATATCATATATTATGGAATCTCAAGCCGCACCCAGAGGTATAGAAACCTTTATCATATTGCATATAAGGAAATCAAATAGCAGATATATCTTGCATAAGGAAAGTTATCATTCATTCTGAGTTCTTATGTTTCTACAAAGATAGATTTAAGCATTGAGATGCCACAACCCACGGTTTCAAATACAGAGATTACCAGTTTTAAATTCATGAGGATTTTTGCTTTCAGATATACAGGAAAGGATGAAAAATGAAACCTATATTCCATTACAGCCCTAGCCTATGATAAAGTAAGTTTTCTTCATATCAAATGAAACCCATTTGTGGTTTTCAAGCTAGAACTGCAGGTACAGAAGAAATAAAAACTTTCGAGCTCATATAAAATGATAAAAATGCTCAAAAAATATGATTATGGCCGCGGCCAGCTAGGGCCATGTCAAATCTCTTATCAATAGGAAATAAAATAAAAAAGGAGCTCCAAAAGTTCAAGCAGATAGAGTCATTCATGGCGGCCCAACACAGGGGGAACAAATAGCAGAAATACATACAACAAATTGCATCAGAGAAAGCTTTGTGGCCACGACTAAAGCCTTTAAATCTTGTTATAAAATGAAAGAATTTGGTTCAAATCCACAACAGAAGGTTTTACCTTTTATTTCCTGTTAAGAATATTCAGAAATCCATCAAAATATGTAGAGAGAGTTGAGGGTTTTTCTTCAAACCCTAGTCATTCATGGTGGCCCATGGTATAGAAACACAGGGTGGTGACAAGAAAGTCATATAGAGAGCACAGGTGGCATCAGAAAATGCGCAGCTGTGGCTTTAAAAGCCAAGTTTTATCTCAGAAATGAAAAGGAAATCAAAGAAATGGACCAGATATGTAATGGAGGGTATTTTACCTTGTGTTTCCTATTGAAAATCTCCAAAATACATGCCCAAAATTGAGGAATCGAAGGGTTTTTTTCCCCAAATCCTAGCATGGTGTCAGCAGGATGCAGAGAGCATTTTCTTCAAAGTTCCAAGTGAAAAATGAGCCTAAAAAGATAGGGCAAAAGTTGTTTTGTGATTAGGGTTTGCATATGCCCTAAATTCGATTGAATTTTATCACATCATTTTTATTTTTTAGGGGCTCAACTAATACCCAAGTTGGTGTTATGTTCACTTAGCCATGCCTAGGCTTTATGCCTAGAAGACTTTTTGACCACCTTGGAGGTGAAGCTGAATACATTCTCATATGCCCTTAATATGTAGATCATTTGGAGAGTAAGCCTTATAGGCTTCTATTTTTGCACAACCATATATATGGCTTGTATTCTTTATGATTTTTATAGAAATTCATATGCTTGTATTTGGTGAAATTAAAGCCTTGTAATTTTTTGTAAAAATCAAATGGAAGTAAATCGGGATTTAAAACTTGGTGCAGTCATGGTAGGAGGGTTCACAGAATGGACTGTCTAGACCATGCAACAAGAGTAAACACAACGGAAAACAACTCAAAGAAATGGAACAAATGCATATTCAGTCATTTAATATATCATAGAATTCAAATAGAGATCAGCCAGCAACATGCGGCTTACAATTAGGGCTCACAAGCCTGATTACATACATGTGCAAGATAAAGCTTTGAAGCTCCTTCGCACAAAATCAAACTATCCAGCACTTCGAAGTTATGAACTTGATAACTACTTTCCTAAGGATCTCTTACATCAATATATATCAAGTCTGGATCAAAAGATTCCTTCGCGTCAGCCAAGGAAGATCACAAACTCCAATGAAGAGTTGTAACATGCACACGGATAGGTCGGACCTAATTGCATAGATCTCCTCTAGAAAAATTAATGAAATGAAGTGCGAATCTTCGAGGAAGGTCGGCCATGAACCACAGATCACTGAATGACGTGTCATTAGTTTCTGCAAGTCAAAGAATGCTCCGCAAACCTTCTCCTTCAGCTGATTGTCTATGACTATCAAGGTGCTCTGTTCTGTGAAACAGTCAATCTTCTGGTAGCGATATCTTTCCGGTAATGATATGCGGATCTCTAAATTCTCTATATGATGTAGATGAAAGAATGTAGATGCTATGTCTGAAATGCAATGTGGACCGAGACATAGAAATTGCTTCTAACTGAACTACCTGAACTGAATTGGAAAATGAGAAGAAACAAGCTGAATTGCAAACAAACTAAAATGCAAATGTTTTTGGTTGATGCAAGATTGCTCTTGAACCAGGGATGCTCCTGCATCAGCCATCCAGGGTTACTAAAAAAGCAAGTCCCTCACTTTACTGGGGCTAGAGGAGAACTAAGACTGTCCACCTCAGCTTGAGAAATCCATGATGCATCTTCTTCTGGTTTGCCTTTCCACTTCACAAGGTATTCTTTGTATTATCTTCCTCTACTGTTGTGTCGACCTCTGCTATCCAAAATGTCTTGAATCTGCTCCGGTGCTTGTTGTGGTAATTGCTTCTTCAAGTCCTCTTCCATGTTGTCACTAAACTCTACTTCATGATACTGATAAAGGTCTGCAATGTTGAAAATAGGTGAAATACCCAATGTTTCTGGTAGCTCCACTTCATATGCATTCCCTAAATCAAACTTCCTGAGTATGCTACAAGGTTCAAACTTCTTCATCTTCAACTTGTTATATGTCCCAACTAGAAATCTCTCTTTTCTCAGATATACCATCACTTCATCTCCAACTTCAAATTCCTTATGTCTTCTCTTCTCATCAGCTTTCTCTTTGTACTTACTATTCATGTCCTCCAAATGCTTCTTGACTTGATCATGCACTATCTTCATGTGGTCTACAAATTCTTCTGCTTCGACACTTCTCTTTTCCTCTATACTGACATCTCTTAATTCTGCAACTCCTTTAGGGTGTACTCCGGTAACGATCTCAAAATGTGTTCTTCTGGTACTCCTATTTACTGAATTATTATATGCAAACTCTGCTTGCGAAAGAACCAAATCCCAAATTTCGGCTTTCTCTCCAACTAAACATCTCAACAAGTTTCCCAAACTCCTATTCACTACCTCTATCTGTCCATAGGTCTATAGATGAAAAGATGAACTAAACTTCATCTTCTTCCAAAGTGTCCTCCAAAAGTATCCAACAAACTTTGTATCTTTGTCTGAAACTATACTCTTAGGTAATCCATGCAATCTCACAATCTCCTTAAAAAATAGGTCAGCTACATGCACTGCATCAATTGTCTTCTTGCAAGGTATTAAATGAGTCATCTTTGAAAATCTATCAACCACTACAAATATTGAATCATGTCCTCTTTGTGTCCTAGGCAATCCCATCACAAAATCTTTACTTATGTCTTCCCAAGGTCTCTCCAGTACTGTCAAAGGTTTATATAATCCAATGTTCTGACTACTTCCTTTTGCAACTTGACAAACTCTACAACTCTACACAAATCTCTAAACATCCCTATGTATTTGAGGCCAAAAGTAGTTTTCACTTACCAAATCCACTGTCTTGTCAATGCCAAAATGTCCTGCTAATCCACCACTATGCTTCTCCTTGATCAAATTATCTCTTATTGAACTTCTAGGTATGCACAACTGCCTTCCCTTGAACAACATATCTTCCTGAATGAAATAGTCCAACCACTTGCTCCTATCTATCACAACAGGTTCCTTACATGATTTCCAAGGTTCTACAAAATCAATGTCTCCCTCATACATGTTCTTCAATTCATCAAATCCTAACACTTCCACTCTGATCTCTGTCAACAAGTTTCTTCTTCTACTCAATGCATCAACAACTTTGTTTGATTCACCACTCCTATGCTTCAACACAAAAGTGTAACTCTACATGAACTCAACCCATCTCATATGTCTCTGATTCAACTTACCTTGATTGTTCAAATATTGCAAAGCTTGATGACCTGCATATAACACAAACTCTTTACGCAATAAGTAATGTTTCCACTTCTTTAGGGCTTGAAGTATGGCATATAACTCTTGATCATAAACTGAATATCTTCTCCTTGCATCATTCAACTTCTCACTGAAATATGCTACGGGTCTACCTTCTTAACTTAATACTGCTCCAATTGCATTTCCACTTGCATCACAATCAATTTGAAATACCTTATTGAAATCCGGTAATGCCAAAACAAGTTGCTCTGTCACCTTTTGCTTCAACAATTCAAAACTTTTATCTGCTCCTGATGTCCACTTGAAATCCTTTTTGTCACCTCTCATTGTCTCTATCATAGGGTTACAAACTGAACTAAAATTTCTGATGAACTTCCGGTAGAAACTAGCCAATCCATGAAATGATCTAACTTCTCCAATGCTCTCCGGTGTAGGCCATATAACAATTGCTCTCACTTTCTCAGGGTCCATCTTCAATCTTTCCGCAGAAATCACAAATCCCAAGTATACCAATTCCTCTTTCATGAAACTATACTTCTTGATGTTTATCAACAATTTCTCTTCTCTTGGTCTTTGCAAAACTTGTCTAATATGCCACAAATGTTCTTTTGTTTTACTAAAAATTAAAATGTCATCCAAGTATACAATCACAAACTTACCCAAGAATTTATTCAAGACTTCATTCATCAATCTCATGAAAGTACTTAGTGCATTTGTCAATCCAAAAGGCATCACTAACCACTCATACAATCCTTCATTTGTTTTGAAAGTAGTCTTCCATTCATCCCCTTCTTTGATTCTATTATGATGGTATCCACTCTTTAAATCTATCTTTGTGAAATATCTTGCTCCACTCAAACAATCCATGATATCATCCATCCTAGGTAAAGGAAATCTATACTTAACTATGATCTTGTTTATTGCTCTGAAATCAATACACATTCTGCATTCTCCATCCTTCTTTGGTCCTAACACTGTAGGTACTGTACAAGGACTCAAACTTGCTCTGATCAAACCTTTCCTCAATAATTCTTGTATCTGTCTGTTCAGTTCTTAATTCTTTGCCGGTGTCATTCTATGTGGTACTTTGTTAGGCAAACTTGCTCCCGGTATAAGATCCATGCGATGACTGATACTCCTTATAGGCGGCAATGCTTCAGGTACATTATATGATATGATGTCTTCATACTCTATCAGCAACTCCTTTATCTCCTCTGATTGTGATTCTTTAGTCTCCTTCTTTAGTGTTTCAGGCTTCTTAGGAATCAAGGCATAACACATATTCTCATGTCTTAAACCATCCAGAAAATTTCTTCCATCTACCAAATAGATTCTAGAATTTCCACATACCACATCTTTAGGATCATCCCCCAAAGGAATCAAAGTAATTCTCTTTCCATTTGCTGGTATATATGTAGTCTTTCTTCCATCATGTATAGCTTTTCTATCATACTGCCAGGGTCTACCCAACAAGATATGACAAACACCCATAGGCATAATATCACACAAGACTTGATAAGATCCAATATAAAATTTACCAAACATTGTTCACTCACCAGTACCTTATGATCATCTTGAATCCATGCTATCTGATAAGGCTTGGGGTGTTTCAATCTTTCCAACTTCAACTTAGTTACCATCTCCTCTGAAACTAGGTTATCAGAACTACCACTATCAATCACAACGTTACAACACTTACCTCTGGATTTGCATCTGGTTCGAAACAAACTCTTCTCTATGGTGGTTCCTCATTTGTTTCTAATTGAAATAATGCTCTCCTCATGACAAGTGATTCTCCATTCTCTTATTTACCAGCAGAATTCGATGATCCAATAGGTTCTTCTTCCACATAGGCTGCTCTTCCACTGTTCTCTGTCTTCTTGCTTGTACTACCCTGATTACACTCAAATGTTCTATTTCCTTCACCTCCACACTTGAAACAAGTACCTCTGAATGTTCTTTTATCAAATCCTCTTCCTTCTCTTCTATATCCTTCATTCCGGTATGCACTAGGGTTTCCTCCCCTGTGAAAATTTTTGTCATCTCTCTGGTAAGCATTATTATCCTTGTCATCCTTCTTGAATGGGCTGTCAAACTTGTTCTACTCCGCAAAAGGTCTATCACTTCTGAAAAATATTCTTCCTCTCTGAAATTTACCTCCTCTGCCTCTCTGTTTCTAATCATACCTCTTATTCAGCTTCTCTTCAACTTCAGGGAAAATTGATATGCTTCCTCCAAAGATGTCATCCTTACCAAGCTTAGTTCTTCTTGAATGTTCAATCTCAGTCCATTGATGTATAGCCACTTTTTCTTTGCTTGCTTCACTTTGTCATGTTCTTAATATCATCTTGTGAAATTCTTTAGTATACTCCTTCACAGATTTCTCCTTTTGCCTCATGTTTTGCAATTTCTTCAGTAGTTCCAACTCATAGTCAGCAGGTATGAACTGATTCTTCAACTTTGTCACCATCCTGTCCCACTTTGTAATCTTTTCTTTCCCTCTTCTATTTCTTTCCAACTAAACTTCTTTCCACCATATAGTAGCATGTCCTTTCAACTTTGTCTTTGAAAATTTCACCTTCTCCGGATTTTCAATCTCTTCATATTCAAAGTATTATTCCATGTCATTTATCCAGTCAATCAATTCTTTTGAATTCAAATTACCAGTGTAGTTTGGCACATCAAATCTAGGTCTTTTTCCAATCTTTGAAATAGCTCGAAACATCTTTACTTGATCTGATTCTTCTTCTTCATCACCTCCTAGGGTTTCGCCAATATTTTCAACAGATTGAAATTCTTCTTCATCATCACTTTTAACATTAGGTCTTGGTGTCAATCCTCTTTGTGTATCTTCCTCAACAACATCCAATCGAATTCTCATTGTTTTCATCATTTCCATCATTTCATCCATTCTACCAACCATTGTTCCAACAGCAGCAACTCTCCTTGGTGACATTCTTCCTAGGATCAAGTGTAAACTGCCTCAAGTTTGGTGATCGGGCTACAAGGTGACAACTGCCTCACAATCGGCGATCAGTTGGGACATAAGTAACCTACCTCAATTCGACGATCTATCCATAGTAAGATCTCATGGAATTCCCTCACCAACTTTTCTCAATTTGCTCCCAAAGATTTGAACTTTCACTCTAATACCACTTGGTGTAGTCACGGTAGGAGGGTTCACAGAATGAACTATCTGGACCATGCAGCAAGAGTAAACACAATGGAAAACAACTCAAAGAAATGGAACAAATGTAGATTCAGTCATTCAGTATATCATAGAATTCAAATAGAGATTGGTTGGCAACATGCGGCTTATAATTAGGGCTCACATGCCTGATTACATACATGTGCAAGATAAAGCTTTGAAGCTCCTTCGCAGAAAATCAAACTATCCAACACTTAGAACTTATGAACTTGATAACTACTTTCCTCAGGATCTATTACATCAATATATATCAAGTTCAGATCAAAATATTCCTCCACGTCAGCCAAGGAAGATCACAAACTCCAATGAAGAGCTATAACATGCACACAGATAGGTCGGACCTAATTATATAGATCTCTAGAAAATGAATGAAATGAAGTGCAGATCTTCAGGGAAGGTCGACCATGAACCATAGATCATTGAATGATGTGTCATTAGGTTTCGCAAGTCAAAGAATGCTCCACAAGCCTTCTCCTTTAGTTGATTGTCTATGACTGTTAGGGTGCTCTGTTATGTGAAACGGTCGATCTTCTGGTAGTGATATCTTTTTGGTAATGATATGTGGATCTCTGAATTCTTGATATGATGTAGATGAAAGAATGTAGATGCTATGTCTAGCTTTGCAAGGTCTATAATACAGTGTGGACCAAGATATAGAAACTGCTTCTGACTGAACTGTCTAAACTGAACTGGAAAATAAGAAGAAACAAACTGAATTGCAAACAAACTGAAATGCAAATGTTTTTGGTTGATGCAAGATTTCTCTTGAACTAGGCATGCTCTTGCATCAAAACTGTAACCATTGTAAAATGGTATTTAAAGTAATGTATCTATAAATTGCTTTTAAATATTCATTATTTGTGCAGATAAATAAAATAAAGCAAACAATATCTTCTTTTTAAGATTGCTTTTGTTTGGGGCAGATATGGACAAAAATAGAGTCTTTTTGGGAAAACAAAGGATATTTTTTGGTGGGACCACCTTGGAGAGATTTTTTGCAGCTTTTATTTTCAGTTTGGAGGCATTTCAGAGGGTTTTTGGTCAGCTTTTCTGAGGAGCTCGAAAATGGATTTGCGTGGCTATTTTTAGAAGCTTTTTCTCAGCCTTTCTTGGAGATCATTTTGCAAGCATATATTGGACAAAGTTAGCTCTTTCTAGAGAGTTCAGATCATTGTTTCTTCTCTCTTGAGCACAGGTAGAGAGTTTGTAGACATTTTTGACTTAGTTTTTACTAGATTTTCATGTACTCCTTCCAGTTCTATACAACAGATCTTTTCCTATTTCATCTATTTGCCTCAAATTTGTAGCTTTTGATCTGATTTTTCATTATGGCAGTACTTTGTCCCTTGTCATGTCTCATTACTTTGAAATTGTATGAAGATATTTCTTTTGATCCTAGTTATATGTTGTGTCCAAATTGAGCCTTCATATAAATTATTCTAGGATTGAATGTTCTTGGTGAGATTGTTAAATATTATGTTTAAGGGGCTTTTTGTCAGTGAGAGCATTCAAATAGATTAAAGTTTATAGTTAAAATTTTTATTTCAATTCGTCCTCTCCATTTTCTATCTGAAATTATTAGATTAGGAAAATCATTAAGAGAACCAGCTCACTCTGGAGGTTCACTACGAGTTTAGGCAACCCACAAGCCTAGGAGTGTTCCCATGTGTCAATAGATAGTTAAATTGAATAACTTAGCATAGGGTGCATCTATGATTGATAACAAGCACTTCTAGAGGGAATTGGAGAGGTTCATCCTGTTTTATCCATTCCATCAATTGTAATTGTTTTTTCCTTGAGAACAATTTCCTTTGGTTTCTACGGTACCTCCTCTTCTAGAGTTTTCATTTCTACAGTGTTTATGGTTTTCTCTGGAGTTTCTATTCATTTGATGCATATTAACTGCAATGTAGGACTAAGGATGGTCCATTTGTTGGTAGGGAATGTAGACACCTAAAAATGACCATGTCTTCGAATCACTTGCATTTCATCAAATCACCTGCATTTCAAACAATTAATTGAATAATCCAATTATTTATTTAATTTCATCAAATTCTTCCAAAACTCCAAAATTCAACATTAATTGAATAAATTGTATTTATTTAATTAATTTCAACAAAATCAATCTTATTCTTCCAAATTAAATAATTTCAATTATTTAATTAAATCATTATCTTCTTCCAAAATGCAAATCTTCAATCAATTGAATAAATTAATTATTTAAATAATTTATCCCATCCAAATCCTCTTATCTACAATTAAATAATTTTAATTATTTAATTAACTCAATTTTTCTTCCAAATTTAAATAAATCATTCAAATTTATTTAAATTATCTCAATCTCTAAAAATAAAATATAATCAAATATTTTATTTATTCTTCTAAATCATGCAAAAATAATTAAATAAATTTATTTATTTAATTTGCTCAAATATCTTCCAATTCCTCTAAAACTAAATCTTGTTCATCATGCACACTAAATTAAATAATTTATTATTTAATTTATCTCAATCATCCAAAAAACAAATTACAAGTTGAGTTAATTCACCTAATCAATCTTATTTTTATCACCAACTCTTAAATTAGAAAAAAATATTCTGATTTATTAATTCAAATTCTATCTTTATCAAAAAACAATTAACTCAAACAAAAATATCTTTTTGTGTGACACATGTCAAGTGCACATTTATCATGAATTATAGATTTATCTCATCCATTGATTCTATTGAATTTTCTGGACTGTTGATCGACCTTTATTGAAACCTATATAAACCCCCTCATTTCCTTCACAAATCCTTTTCAAACATTTATTCTCAGGCATTCCTTAACAACGAATTGAGCATACATCGCATCGTTGAGCACATTGATTTTTGAGCACGAACACAACCTACAACCACTTGTTGCAAACATGGTTTCACAACGTTATTAAGCAATCTACATTCATACAAAGGGAACTATACAATCTAGGTGAAGGCTTTCTTGTTTGGTTATTTGATTTATTCATTAATATTGGCTTTTACTTAGATCGATCTCTTTATGTTATGGGTAATTGAGTTGTTATTATCATTGCTTTTTTGATCTTATCATTCAAACTTCTTGCCATGCCCACATTCGCCAAGTGGTTATGACGCGATAACCACATGTCATGGCCACATTTGTCATGTGGTCATAACACGAATTATCAAAAAATTTCTCCCCGACTCCACAAAACCCCCTCGTGCACAACATCCATGCTCGGTGACACTCGCTCACAATGTAGTTGACTCCACAACCAACGTCGTGTGCATCGCGCATAGGCAGGGAAGTCGATCAAGTTTGGGTTATTACGACCTCAAATAGTAATCCTACGATGGTAGCCACTAGGGGGTTTACGTTGCGAAAGACAACATTGAGAGGGTTGCATTTAGACACAGAATCCCACCTTGGTCTAAACCCTAATGAGTGGGTTGAAGTAAATAACCACTAATACAATTACTACGACAATCGACAAGGTAATAATCAATGTAAATAGGGAAATCTATTCGACACAATCAATTGAACAACACAAAGTCTAGGAAAATTTTGCCAGCATAACGAGGTAAAAGTGAATATAGTGGGATACCTCCTATAGTGATTTCGGCAGCATAACGCCACCTCATCAACTATAGGAGGGTACAAAATTACATTAAAAAAGTTAATCCCCACTTAACCCCTTTACAAAATTTAAATAAAATTAAATGCATCACTTTCCCTTCCCAATATTTTGAATTAAATTAATAAAATAATCCATACAACTATATTAAAATTTTAAACTAAAGCATGACTTCAAATAAATTTAGACAAGTAAGAAACTTTATTGATGTTGGCTAGACTTAGATCATAGATGGCAAGCAAGATAGACCTAGGGTAAAGGATAAGGAGGAAAGAACAAGGATCCCTATATAGAAGATGATCCTAGACACTACTAAACTCTTGGTTTTTCTCATCTAGTGCATGTGTGTGCTTTGTATTTTTCTTTCTTTGTTAGAATGTCAACCTTGAGGCTTTGAGCTTAGTATGATCTCCACCTAAGAGTATGGACATTCAATAATCTTCTCTTTTTCACTCTTTTTTTGTATCTCTCTTTTTTTGTATTTCCTCACCTGATTTTCTCTTTTTTTTTTGGATTTTGACTTTTTTTAAAAATGAATGCTTTTGGAACTTTTGATATGCAAGCTTGATCTCTTAATTCTCACTTTTCTAGATACTCTTATTTTGATCACTCATTTTTTTAAATTTTTTTAGTCAGATTTTAGATTGCTTCCTTCAGAGTTTTGATCCTCCTGACGTTTTTGGCTAGGAAAGATAAGGGGTTGAGCACCACCTAAAGTTTTTATAATATGGTCGAACTTCTCTACTACTAGGGAAGAATTAGGAAGGTCTACTTGCAAGATTCATTTGAACACTATAGGTTTGAATACTAACTTTGTTTAGACCCAACATCTTGACTCATTAAGATTGGGATCAGTTTAAAGCTAAGAGCTAGGCTTTGATTAGAATCGCTAGGAATGAAAAGGGGATAATGGTGATTGTGAACGGTGGCGAATCTCTAGGTCCTGAAAAGATGACGTATATCTAGGCAATCTCAAACTCCTTACTAAGAAGAAAATAACACAAGAGCAATTCATCCACTATAATGCAAGATGAACAGAATGAAACTGAAATGCAAGAAACAAACTCTTTTTGATATTTTGCTTTTATAATTTTTTGTGTTTTTATGTTTTATGATTTTTTTGATTTTAGACCTAATATTTCTTGTGGTGATAGGCATTGACTATTTCACCAAATTCTTCTCCCTCCATTGTGCACAAGAGATAGGCACCATTTCCAACATCTTCTTTAACCATATAAGGACCTTTCTAGTCCTCTGTGAAAGCTCTTTTTCATCTTATTTTATTATTCTTTGTGCTACCTCTTCTTTGGGCAAGTTCTCCTATTCTGTAGGGTTTATCATTTGATTCTATTGTTTCGAACTCGATGGTTTCCCTTGGTAGTGTGAGACAGAGTAAGTCTCAAAAGGCTTGTTGATGGGAAGGGGTCCAATATAGGCCTCCATCAAATCTTAATAACTCTGCTAATAGGTCGAACTATTCTTGCATGTAGATTTTCACATCTTGTCTCTCTTGAATTCTTTGCAAAAATTAGAACTCAAGGGGAGTTTGTGGTTCCCTTTGCTCATTCGGAGGGACAAAGATTATACTTGTCCTCCCATTGGGTTCTGGTCTTAAGTCCATGGAATATCTGATATAACTCCCTGGCAACTCAAAAATGACAGGGTCATCAGTGCTAAATGACACCCTCATCTTCCATTCTTTGTGAAAAGTACCTTCACTTTCTTCATCTTCGTCTAGAAGTCTTTCAACCATTTCAATTTGAATCAGAGGTGCTTCCCATTATCCTATTTCATTTTATTGTACTGAGGCAGAAGTAGTCAGTTGCTCTTGTGGTTGGGATACTATAAGCATCCTCAGGAGCATTCCTATTATGTTGGTTGATTCGTTGTTAATGGAATACATGTCTTCCATGGGTGTCAAAGGTCTATATAAGTCCTCTACTAGTGTGAGAGGCTCATATAACTCTATTTCTCATGGTGTGTCAAGGACATGTGTTTCACTTAAGGGTGATAAAGGAGTGTAACTTTCTGCTATGTCTTCCTCAAGATCTGAGAAAGCGTGTGGTTCTGCGTTTCTCAAATCTAACATAGTGGTTTCATACACCGGTCCCTCAGTTCTATGAGGTTTCTCCCCTATGGAAGGGAATAGCTTGTAGTTAGGTTGAAAATTGATCATGAGCACTATTACTATTTTTCACCTACAACTCAAATTGGCAAAGCTAGTACATCAAGTTTATTTTAGGTTGAAAGTTTTAACATTTTTCTGCTATTATTATTTTGCATAGTTGGAATGTTTGAAGGATTCAGTTATGATGCATGGTTATAACAGAGAAAAGAGAATTCAGTTGATCATTCATTTGCATTGCAAAAGATTCCTTGAGAGATAAATTGTTTCATTTCACTACAATGACTATTCATTTTACAATTGAGATACACAAAAAGGAATAAACATTGCATTCAATGAAAACATGACAGATCAAGTATCCCACACAAGTCATGGGAATAGCTAAACTAGTACAAATATAGGAAAAATACTATGCCTCTAGAAAGAAGAAAGGGAAGGTTCATAGCCATCATTGCCTGATCAGTGCCTTTGGTTTCTGAGGTTGCTTTCTGTCCTTTCTCTGAATCTTCATAGGAGCCTGTAGGGTTGGAAGAGATGTGTTAGAAGCTTTAGGTATGAGTTCCCTTATCTGCCTATCACCAAAGGCATAATACATTGCCTATGGTGCACTGAATTAGATACAAATCATTCACATGCAAGAGAGAGACTTAAAGATAAACAATCATTGAGTTTCACTGATTTTATTTAACATGTTTTTTCGTGTGCTGGTATAGGTGAAATCATATTGTTGTTTTGAAGACCATTTCAGCATGTGGTGTAAAATGGGCTCCCACAAGGTTTGAACTCAACATGTTACGCCTAATTCTTAGGAGGGGATGGAAAAAGAGTACCACATTCAATGAGTGCATTAGTTTCAAGCTCATTGCCCACATATGATTTCTAGTTCAAATTGGATGAAATGAAAATCATCAATGAGCATTGAGTAGCTTGTACAAGACAAATCAACGAAATATGAAACTAAGTGCATGTATGGCTAACATCAAAAGACCTATTGTTATTGTTTGCTGTCAATCGTATCATTATATTGTCCTTTGTATGCATTCAGATAACTATATTGGAACATCAGTACACACCGAGTCGGGTATTTTTCCTCTTGTGTACATGATATTTCCACAGTCCATGATATTAGTTGTAGAGCTTCTAGTAATACTGTGTATTGCTTTTTTTGCATCAAGTCATAGTATTGCCAGCAATACATGTATTGCTTTTGATGCAAAAAAAGCAATACACAGTATTACCAGAAGCTCTACAATTAATTTTTCCTCTTTGTTATTTTAAAGTATCAAGTCATTGATCAAATGCATGAGACAACCAATAAAGAGTATTCAGAGTATGTAAAACTACAGTGATGATGTCAAGAGAATTCAATCATAAACTACATCACCTTGATACATAATGCTTTAATTGTATGAGCAACAGAAAGAGTAAATGAAATGAGAAAGTGAAGATATCATATGCATGGTGGTCAATCAAGGTTTCAATTCTCCATTAAGAAACAGTAGAACAACCAAGGGATCAGAAGTTATAGGTATAGTTGAAAGCATTTAGATACCAAGACTCAGTTACAAAATGAACAACATAACCTCATGGTACAAATATATGTGTAGCAGCAATTATAAAACGAGCATCACTGTCATACATTGCAGTTGAAGCTATAAATAGGGAAAATGATAAGAAATGTATGCAGTTGCTTCTAGAGTGCAAAATCAAATGGATGGACAACATTCAAAGGAGATGTGAAATGACATATATGTCAACATAACAGAGTTTCAACATGTAAATGCACTATGAAATATATCAGTTGAGCAGATATATGGACAGCCACATAATATCCATGATTAGCTTTGATACAGTCAATATGATACAATTGCAAATTGTACACATGAGCAATGAAGCCAAATATCCATATGAACAAAAATGCATTTGATATAGTGAATTAGAATGTAATAGAGTATATGTCATGCCATAGTTCAAGTATGATCTCACCTAGTACATAAAGCACATGGAGGTGCTGCTACAGGGGATAATGCCAAGCCACTGTCATAAGAGGAAAGAATTTTTATGAAGTCTCAAATACTAAGCTATTTAGAGACTACAAAAACCTTTCTCAATAGAGCTCATAAGTTATAGGTGCAGTCAGAAAAGCAAAGAGGAGCATTCTACAGTCTTCCATGTCAGTCATATTATAATGAAATGATCTTAAAACAGCTCGAATCAAGCTTCTTTCACAAGACAGAGTACAAGTAATATCATATATTATGGAATCTCAAGCCGCAGCTAGATGTATAGAAACCCTTATCATATTGCATATAAGGAAATCAAATAGTAGAGATATATTGCATAAGAAAAGTTATCATTCATTCAGAGTTCTTATGTTTCTACAAAGACATATTTAAGCATTGAGATGCCACAACCCATGGTTTCAAATACAAAGATTACCAGTTTTAAATTCATGAGGGTTTTTACTTTCAGATATACAGGAAAGGATGAAAAATGAAACCTATCTTATGCCATTACAGCCCCAACCTATGAAAAATTAAATTTTCTTCATATCAAATGAAACCCACTTGGGGTTTTCAAGCTAGAACTGCAGGTATAGAAGAAATAAAAACTTTCGAGCTCATATAAAATGATAAAAATGCTCAGAAAATATGACTATGGTCGTGGCCAGCTAGTGCCATGTCAAATCTCTTATCAATAGGAAATAAAAGAAGGAGCTCCAAAAGTTCAAGCAAATACAGTCATTCATGGCGGCCCAACATAGGGGGAACAAATAGAAGAAAGAAATACAAGAAATTACATCAGAGAAAGCTTTCTGGCTGCAGCTAAAGCCTTTAAATCTTGTGATAAAAGGAAATAATTTGGTTCAAATCCACGATAGAAGGTTTAACCTTTTATTTCCTATTAAGAATCTTCATAAATCCATCAAAATTTGTAGAGAGAGTTGAGGGTTTTTCTTCAAACCCTAGTCTTTCATGGTGTCCCATGGTATAGAAACACAAGGCAGTGATAAGAAAGTCATGGACTAGATATGTAATGGAGGGTATTTTACCTTTCGTTTCCTGTTGAAAATCTATAGAATACATGCTTAGAAACAAAGGAATCGAAGGGTTTTTCGCCCCAAACCCTAGCATGGTGTTGGCGGGATGCAAAGAGCATTTTCTTCAGAGTTGCAAGTGAAAATTGAGCCTGAAAATATAGGGCAAAAGTTGTTTTGTGATTAGGGTTTGCATATGCCCTAAATTTGATGGAATTTTATCACATCATTTTTATTTTTTAGAGCCTCTACTAATACCCAAGGTGCTGTTATGTCCACTTAGCCATGCCTAGGTTTTATGCCTAGAAGACATTGTGACCACCTTTGAGGTGAAGCTAAATGCATTCTCATATGCCCTTAATATACAGATCATTTGGAGAGTAAACCTTATAGGCTTCTATTTTTGCACAACCATATATATGCCTTGTTGTATTTTTTATGGTTTTTATAGAAAATCATATGCTTGTACTTTGCAGAATTAAAGCCTTGTAATTTTTTGCAAAAACTGAATGTAGATAAATTAGGATTTAAAACTGCAACCATTATAAAATGATATTTAAAGCAATGTATCTATAAATTGCTTTTAAATATTCATTATTTGTGTAGTTAAAACAAAATTAAGCAAATAATATCTTCTTTTTGAGTTTGCTTTCTTTTGGAGCAAATATGGAAAAAAATAGTCTTTTTGGGCAGACAAAGCATATTTTCTGGTGGGACCACCTTGGAGAGATTTTTTGTAGCTTCTATTTTTAGTTAGGAGGCATTTCAGAGGGTTTTTTGTCATATTTTCTGAGGAGCTCGAAAATGGATTTGCATGGCTATTTTTAGGAGCTTTTTCTCAACCTTTCTTGGAGATCATTTTGTAGGCATATATTGGAGAAAGTTATCTCTTTCTAGAGGGTTCAGATCATTGTTTCTTCTCTCTTAAGCGTAGACAAAGAGTTTGTAGAAATTTTTGACTCAGTTTTTACTAGATTTTCATGTACCCCTTCCAGTTCTATACATCAGATCTTTCTTATTTCATCTATTTGCCTCAAATTTGTAGCTTTTGATCTAATTTTTCATTGTGATAGTACTTTGTCCTTTGTCATGTCTCATTACTGTGAAATTATATGCAGACATTTATTTTAATCCTGGTTATATATTGTGTCCAAATTGAGCCTTCATATAAATTATTCTTGGATTGAATGTTCTTGGTGGGATTGTGAAAGATTATGTTTAAGGGGTTGTTTGTGGGTGAGAGCATTCAAATAGATTAAAGTTTAGAGTTTAAAATTTTATTTCAGTTAATCCTCTCTCTTTTCCCTCTGAAATTATTTAGATTAGGAAAATCATTAAGAGAACCATCTCACTCTGGAGGTTCACTCTGAGTTTAGGCAAACCATAGGCCTAGGAGTGTTCCCATGTGTCAACAGATAGTTAAGTTAAATAACTTAACATAGGGTGCATATCTGATTGATAACAATTTTTAGCATGCCCGGTGGGACTAGTTGGACTGTTTCTATCCAATAGTATTCTTATATATCATGATATTTGGTGTGTGTATCAATGATCTCAGCGTTTGGAGGTAGAAAATCAAACACATCTAGTGACTCTGAGCTCAAATTTACTGGTTTTGGTATGATCAAGTGCTGGTATGTTATAAAACTCATCTAGTCACTCTATTTTCTAGCTTTCATATGAGTAGAAATGTCAGATTTTCATAGACAGTATGAATATCCACCACCATACTATGAAAATGTTGTCCATATGGCTCCTTATCAACCATATTAGACCAATCATGTTGTTTGTTTCTAATTCCATGTCTTTTCAAAATTAGCATGCTCAACATAGTTACCACCCACCCACCCTGCTCAGCCTCCTTACCGGCCATACACAAGTAGCCATAATGTTGGTTTTAGTCCAAATACCCAGGATGCTTACCGCGTAACCACCCCTGCCCAATCTCCCAATCAGCTTCAAAATTTTGAAATTAAGGAGCTTAAAGACATTTTGTTAGACTATAATAAACAAATAAAGGAGATCAAGAGGCAACATGAATATAATCAGCAATAGGAGGAGATTGCAGGCATAAAGAGTATGTTGTTTGATTTCATGCATGACTTCACAAAATAGGTATTTCAATACCAACAAGAAGGGGAATACCAAGGAAGGCCATATGAAGAGTTTAATTTGCAGCAACAAGAGTTAGATCACCAAGCTTACCTCCAACAACCAGAGTAGCCACTCTGTGAGACCTTTAGTTCTGACCAGGAGCTGGAGACACGAAGGAAATAGTTTGAAGAGAATCTTGAGTGGGAGGCAGCTGCACAAACAAAGCTTTTACTTGCTCGAGCCCAAGCAGCTCCTGCCATTCCAGAATAGCCGACTCAAGAGGAGGTTTGTAAGTATAAATTTCCAAGTTTTAGACAGAATGAGCCTCTTAGTGTTCCTAAAGTTGATAAGTGGAATCCATTTTATCTATGCACAAGTTTATAAGTGGAATCCACTATTTGCTATAAACAAGTCTACTAGAAAGCTAAAGTTTGATTTTCTATTTGTTTAGGCTTTCAAATAGTTATCAGTTTCTAAGTTTTATATTTTCTTAAGCTCTCTGGTTTCTACTATACTTTTGTTTTAACCAAAAGGAAATAAATAGATAAATAAAAATGCTTTTAAAAAAAAAGCAATAGGATTTTGAATACAAGTACTAGCAAGATGAATATGCATAAATAAATAGGTTCTCTAGTAAGGCAAAAAATATACAGGGGGTAAAAAATGGAATTTCAGAGACAACCTATAGGGGAATCGTATATATATATATATCAAAACTAGGGCTTAAAACGTAGGGCCGACCCATATAATAGTGGCGGCCTGTAAGAAAGAAAATAGGAAAGAGTAAAGGATGGCCAAAAGGCCAAACCCAACAGGGGAAACTTTGTGTAGGTCAGCATAGAGTGCATTACACAGGTATGGTCAAGATGAGGGTGGCATAAATGCCACCGACCGGCCATTCCAGCGGTGCCATACACCACCAAGGGTGAAACGGGGGTGGGGATCCAACCCCACGTAGGTTTAAAACAATAATGTCGACCATAAATGGCCCTTGCATGACAAAAATTCTTCAGCATACAAACAAACTTTACTCAGCAAGCATCGATTAAATCCGGCATTAACCCTAATGCCCACTGCCAAGTAATACACTTGCTCGGCCAAATATGGCATGCAATTTTATATAAAAAAAATAATATATATGAGTTATGAGTTCTGACAGAGTATAACATAAATAATATACTGTGTAAAACAACGAATTCATTATTTACATCAGAGAGCTAATCCTTTCATTACAACACACACACTCACACACACACACACACACACACACACACACACACACACACACACACACACACACACACACACACACACACATATATACTTTTAGTATTATCTTAAGTGCAAGGAAAAATTATAACAAATAAGTATTAAAGTATATACTAATACAAGTAGATTAAACCAGAGTCAATCAAAATTTATAATCATTTTCTTTCACGAGGAGCATAAGGCTATTTTTCTTTTCATAGACAATACTAGAGCATTACTCCTACCAAACTACAACCCCTTTTGAGAGCTCAACTCTAAAACATAAATAACATATTACAAATCCATACAAAGTAGGCCAAGACAACTCTTCGCCTTTAATGGCATAACTACAAACAAATCCATATGATACCCAAGCTTCCATCTTCTCCCAAGCCCCCAAATGAACCTACAAAACAAAAACAAAGAAAGATTCCAAGCCCATGGATTCTCTCCACCTAACCTAGGCCTAAAATAGGCCACCCCTAAGCTAGGAGGCCTTCCAACAACCAAGGATTCAAGCCACATATGAAGAAAACACTCACATAAGACACACCAACACCCAACCAAGGCTAATACACATAACTAATCCATTTTAAAAGTAGATTTGAAGGGTGAGAGAGTGGACTCACTCTACTCAAGGAGACCTAAACTCTTATTACTCAAATTACTCAATAATCACTTGGCCTCTTGCTATACTTCTCTTTTCACAAAAACAAGGCACTCATGCCATAACCAAAACTCCCCAAAACTCCAAATGAGGGCCCTTGGCCAAAAAGCTATACCAAAAACAAAGAGGGGAAACTGAGGAGGTTCACATCCTCTCTCACCCAAACTAAGGAGAGCTCTCTCACATGGAGAGCTCACCTAACAAGCCATTAACCCAAAAACAAAAAACTACACAATAACATAACACAAAACATGCATAAACATATTTCAATAGTAAAACAAAAGCAAAAAGCTTGAAACTTGAGAAATACCTCAAAAGCTTCAAGGATGGAGTGAGTTTTGGTGAAGAGCTTCCACAAGTTCTCCCAAAATCTCCAAGTCCTTCACTTTCCCCACACAAGTCCAAAAATTCCCAAAAGAAATGAAAAGAAGAACCCCCCTCTCATCAAAATGAGGGAGATATAAAGAGAAGGCTCTCAATCCCTAATGGTTGAGAAGGTAACACTTGTCACCTTCTCCTCCATCCATATAACCCTCCTCACAACCCCACATGAATGTGGAGGTGACACTTGTCACCTCCCCATTCCACAAAGCTACACATTATCCCACAAGTGCTCTCACACATGTGTGAGAGCATAGGGGAATGTGAGCACACAAAGGGAGGCTTCTTATGAATGAGGACGTGACACTTGTCACCTTCTCATTCATCTAAGCTACACTCTTCCCCACAAGTGCTCTCACACATGTGTGAGAGCATGGGGAAGAGGTTCACACACGAGAGAAGCTTCTAAAGCATGAGAAGCAATGGTAACCTTACCCAAGAGGGTGAGGTTGGGGTTAAATGAGATGGTGACCTTCTAACCACCCTCAAACTTCCCAAACTCGTCACTTGACCTCAGGGTCAAGTTTGGGTGACCATACAAGGTCCAAATCAAGTTTACACAAGCTAGAAATGGTCCTAGACCCTAGGGGTATGACCTAGGGTCAATATTTGACCATTAGCAACACTTAGAAACACATAAAATCACATAAAAGTGGCTTCAAACATTTAGCACTTAAAAATAGTGCAAACTCAACAATACACTTGTACAACACATCAATAGATAAATTGAAAAGATATGAACTATACAAAATGTCATAAATCAAATACAACAAATATCAACATTCTCAAACACATGTGACCTTAGTCCTACTTAGGACTAGGTCGGCTGAATAGGGAATAACATATAGTTGTTGTCCAACCTCTGAATTTCCATGGGTATGGAAAGTAACACGCACACTTCCAAGCACCCATTAATAGTACATGGTATAATAGCTAAAGCAATTGAATGACATACATTACACACACATGATCGCAATATTACATACAACATCAAAATAATCACATGATAATATAATGTCTCTCAAATTGTCTATTACTCATAGTACAATTCAAGATCACATAAGGTAAGAGATAACATCAGTCTCAACATCTATGCACATATCAATAGCATCAAATGAAATCCTAGCATCTAACAACATATCATCAAATAAAGATCTAACATGCCATCTAACCAACCATAAAGTATAAACCATCTATCTAATCCTGTAAGATAAGGTAACAAGGTCCAAGTGTGGGATCAATAGTCCCCAAAATACACAAGACCATAATAAATCCATCAAAAAAATACTATAAGCAAAATAATATAGGTGAGGTAAAAGTAAGCCTCACATCCTCCCCCCTAAGACTATACTTCCTCCTATAAGTTAGCAAAGAGGTGGCGATAGAGGGTCCTCAAACTAGCTGCATCCTCCCATGTAGCCGAGAGCTCATCATAATGGTCCCACTGAACTCTGACCTGGTCCAGTTCTTGGTCTTGAAGGCCCAACATCCGATGAGCCAAGTGCAAATTAGCTCCAAAGCCAGCTGCCCATCTGACTCTACTTGTAAGGCATCCCAGTCCAAAACATGAGTCATGTCAGAAATATAACATCTCCATATAGAAATATGAAACACATCGTGGATGCGTGACATACTAGGTTACAAGGCAAGATGATAAGCTATGGGTTCTATCCACTCCAAGATCTCAAAAGGTCCAACAAAATGAGGTGCAATCTTAGAGCCCTTTCCATAACAGATTGGACTCTTATGTAGCTGCACTCTCAAGAACTCCTTGTTGCCCACAGAGAAGTTCCAATCCAACCTCTTGGCATCGACATACTTCTTCTGACGATCCTATACATCCTGCAATCTCTGCCTAATCAAAGTGACCTACTGCTCCATATCCTATACTAACTCTGGTCTAATAGCCAATCTGTCCTCTATATGGTCCCAACTCAAGGGAGTCCTACATGGCCTGCCATACAAGGCGTGATAGGGAGGCATACTTAACGAGCTATGATGCCCATTATTGTAGGCAAACTCAACCAAATACAAGTAGTCCTCCCAACTAGACTGGTGATCCATAACATACATGTGAATCATGTCCTCTATCACCTAATTCACCCTCTCAGTCTATCCATCTGTCTTAGGGTGATAAGCTGAACTAAAGTTGAGTTGAGTGCCCAATGCCTACAGCAATGCTCTCCAAAAGGCTGAAGTGAACATTGAATCTTTGTCAGATATGATGCAAGCTGACAAAGGTAGACCAACAATAAAATCCATGGAAACGGTATCCCATTTCCACTCTGATATCTCATGTGGGTAAAGTAAAACTACTGGATGCTGATGCTCGACCTTCACCCTCTAGCACTCAAGGCAATGAGCAACAAACTCTGCAATATCTCACCTCATACCTGCCCAGTGGTACAACTGTCTCAAATCTGCATGCATATTCTTCACCACCAGATGTGCTGCATATGGTGCTCTATGAGCCTCTAATAAAACCAATGATCTAAGATCACCTACAAGGGGAACATAGATGCACTGACGATGTTGAAGAAGACCATCTGCCTCAAGATAATACCTTGTAAACTTGCCCTTAAGGGCCCTCTGTGATTGCAGCTCCTGCTGAACCTCTAGAAACCACTCATCCTCTAGTGGGTGCTGCAAGATACGCCCTCTCAAGTTGACACTCACGGTCAAGGTCAAGATCTCGTGGCACCTCCGACTAAAGGCATCTATAACCACATTTTCCTTCCCTTTGATGTAATGAACATCAAATTCATACTCACAAAGGAACTCCATCCAACGTGTTGGCAGGTGTTTAGATTCGGCTACATGAAGATGTACTATAGACTATGATGTTCAAAGTGTAACTTGAAGCAATGTCCTAAGAGGAAGTGTCTCCATCAAATGAGAGAATGAACTATCACCGCTAACTCCAAATCATGTGTCGGGTAGTTTAGCTCATGGGTCTTGAGCTTTTGCGACTTACGCGATTACCCAACCATCCTACATCAACACAACTCCTAATCCCTCTAAGGATGCCTCTGTGCAAACCATAAAGTCTATTGCTGGATCAGGTACTACTAAGATAGGAGCACTAGTGAGATGCTCTTTAAGGACCTCAAAGGCTCTCTCACACTGCTCTGTCCACAAGAAAATCTTCCCTTGTCAATGAAGGGAGGTGATGGGGTGTGCTATCTTGGAGAAGCCCTCAACGAATCTGCGGTAATACCCTGCTAGCCCCATGAAGCTCCGAACCTCTGTGACACTAGCAGGCATTGTTCAATCCCTGATAGCTCTAATCTTCAATGGATCTATGGAGATACCATCACCAGATAGAATGTGACCTAAATACTGATCCTCTGATCTAAAGAAGGCACACTTCTCCAGGTTGCCATAAAGCTGCTGCTCTTTCAAATACTACAGTACTTGGTGAAAGTGCTCCTTGTGCTCCTCCTCAGTCTGTGAGTAAATCAAAATGTCATCAAGGAATATAATCACGAACCGATCAAGGTATGTGTGAAACACCCCATTCATGAGACTAATGAATACTGTAGGGGGGTTCGTCAAACTAAAGGGCACCACGGTGAACTCATAGTGACCATAACAAGTCTGAAATGTGGTCTATAGATATTTGCCTCTGTGATGCGTAACTGGTGGTATCTGGACTTCAGGTCAATCTTAGAGAACACACTGGCTCCCTGCATCTGGTCAAACAAGTCATCAATCCTAGGCAAAGGATAAATGTTCTTCACCATTAGCTTATTCAATTGCCTATAATCCATGCATAGCCGAAGAGACCCATTCTTCTTTTTCATGAAGATGACTGGTGCGCCCCATGGAGAGACACTAGGTCAGATGTGCCCCTTCACTAGCAACTCCTCTAGCTGAAGCTTGAGCTCCATGAACTCATGCGTGGTCATCCTATAAGGTGCATGAGACACTGGCTCGACACTTGGTACAAGGTCAATATGAAAGTCAACCTCTCTACGAGGTGGCATGTCTGGAAGCTCAGGAGGAAAGACATCTGTGAACTCCCTAAGGATGGGGTGATCATTAAGCATAGCCTCTGATTCATCCTCTAATCTGTCACTGACTATGATCACAAAAAATTGACAACCCTTCTGCATACATCGCTTATGCTATTTAGTGGATATCATGCGAACTGTTGTGGGCTTCTAAATGCCCACTATATCTGCTATTCTTCCATGATCATCAAAGAAACCTATCACCTTTCAGCGGCAATCTAGCTTGGCTCTATGAGCCACAAGCCAATCCATTACTAGCACCACACCGTAAGACCCTAAGGGTATAACCCTAAGATCCACAACTGTCATGAAGGCACCGAGTAAATCTCACAATCTCTGACCATTGCATCTACGACCATCTTGGCCCCTGTAGCTAACTCAACCTCCCACCTAACGTCCTGCCTAGAGGCTACTAGCCTGCAACGCTCCACTAATGATGGAGAAATAAAGGAGTTTGTGGCTCCTGAGTCAAACAATATAGTAGTGGGTATATCCCCAATAGTACCTGGAGTCTCTATAACAGAGGCCTAAAAGTTGACCTGGTGGTTATCAACCGTTTTAAAGACTCAGTGAGATCGACCCATATCTCTAACTATAGCGTCAGATCCATTGGCACATTATCCTCTAGCTGTGAATCCCTGTGGGCACTCTCTAGCCAAGTGCCTAGTGCCACTGCAAACATAGCAAGGCCCATGCGTCTGAACCTGTACTAACTGAGTCTAATTGGACTATTGTGCTCTAGTTTATGTTGTGCTACCCTACGATCTTCTAAAGGACTGATGTGGTCTAGCAGGTCCTGTAGCTGGTGCCTGCTACCGCTGGTCTCTCTGCAGACCCTGCGACTACCATCCTCTATTCGGTCCAGCCTGTCCCCTCTGTTGCGATTGCGACCTCTGCTACTGTTGCTATGGAGGTTGAGGTGGTAGAGATGCAGATCTAAATCTACCCCTGTTAGGTGGCTGGGATCTGCAAAAACCCTGATCCTGCTGATGGCTACGGTCTTGAAACTATGGACGTGACCCCTGGCCTCGTCCATGCACCTCCTCTGCGATGAGCGCCTTCTCGGTGGCCTCGCTCATAGTCCATGGGTCCGCCATGTGAACTGGTCCTGCTATGTGAGGATTCAATCCCCTGATGAAATGACTCACAAGTATCTTCTTGTCCTGAAGATACTCGACATAACAGGATAGCTCCACAAATTTACACTCATATTGTGCAACTGTGGAACCTCTACTACAAATAGTGGAACTCATTAATTTGGTGCTCTCTGTAATACTTTGATAGGTAATGCACATTGTAGTGCTTTAGAAAAGTGTCCCATGAAAGAGTGTCCATCGAAAGGTGGAGTTTGTGTTCCTCTATGCGCCACCATGTCGCTGTCGTGTCTCGTAAAAGATGTACTGCTACTTGTGCCTTCGTGTTGCTCCCATAGGGATGCAACGCAAAGCACCTATCAAGGCTGATGAGCCAAGCCTCAACTTCAGCTCCCTCTGATGTACCCATGAAAATAGGAAGATTAAGCCTAAGCAAATCATGGATCAGGTTTCCGCAGTCTCCTTGACCTCGAACAGGTGCATCCACCTCATCTCGCAGTCCTAAACAATTGGGTGGAATATGCTCCACCCAATCCCTGCTTCGTATTCCTCGTGGCACGTTGAACTCCTACTGCGCTCCCAATGAGTTGATGTGTCATCATCAACTGCCGCATCTGGAACATCCACAATGTGGCTCGTCCACAACTGGAGGTAACCATGCTAACACTGCCTGATGAAGGATTTGGGGATCTAAGTCAGGTATGGGTAGTGGCTCCTGATTAGGGTTTTCAGGTGGTGGAATAGCTCTCGCTCTGGCTCCTCCAGACCCACTGGCATGCAGGCGCCCTCTCTTGGTTCTAGGTGGCATCCTACATGAAACATGGTGCCTAAAATTAAAACAAAATTAACACAAATACAAAATAAAATAATGTGCCCTCAATGCCCAGTGTTTAAACATGGGCTCTAATACCAAATATCATGCCCACATTCGCTAAGTGGTTATGACGCAATAACCACATGTCATGGCCACATTTGTCATGTAGTCATGACACGAATTATCAAAAAAAATCTCCCCGACTCGACAAAACCCCCTCACATGCAACATGCACGCTTGGTGACATTCACTTACAACGTAGTTGACTCTGCAACCAACATCGTGTGCATCGCCCATAGGCATGGAAGTCGATCAAGTTTGGGTTACTACGATCTCAAATCCTAACCCTATGATGGTAGCTATAGGGGGTTTAGGTTGTGAAAGACAACATTGAGAGGGTTGGATTCCAACACAGAATCCCACCCTTGTCTAAACCCTAATGAATGAATTGAAGTAAATAACCACTAATATGATTACTACAACAACTGGCAAGGTAATAATCAATGTAAACATGGAAGTCTATTCAACACAATCAATTGAACAACACAAAGTCTAGGGAAATTTCACCAGCATAACGGGGTAAAAGTGAATACAGCGGGATACCTCCTATAGTGATTTCGGTAGCATAATGCCACCTCATCAACTATAGGAGGGTACAAAATTAAATTAAAAAATAAATCCCCACTTAACCCCTTTACCAAATTTAAATAAAATTAAATGCATCACTTTCCCTTCGCAACATTTTGAATTAAATTAATAAAATAATCCATACAACTATATTAAAATTTTAAACTAAAGCATGGCTTCAAATAATCCCTCCCCATCAATTTTGATTAAGGATCCTACTAACTATAGTATAATGCAATAAATTAAAAGACCACACTATGGTTCCAATAACATCTTACAATATATTGCAAGGGACAAATTAAATACTTTTATTACAAGGGAGAAGATAACAATAAATTAAATGCACAAAACAAACAAGAATTTAACTAAATAAATTAATAAAACCTCACTCTCATGCTAAAAGACAACATATGCCTATCACTTGCACACTCTAAATAGGATTAAACTAATTAAATAAACCCCTAACTCTTAGGGCACCAAACCCTAGAGGAGTCTTATAATAACACTCTAAAAACCTTATTTTCTCACAACAACAAGTTGTTTACTTTGATTTGATGTGCAAGTCTTGAGGTGACAAAAGAATGTATGGTACCTCCCCAAGTGGGAGGTATCATCCCAAGCAAGAATAATTTACTAATCTATTATTTTTCTAACAAGCTTGTTTTCTACAGGTTGAGGGTTTTTTTTACTTATTTTCTAACATGCTTCTTGTCTTCATCTATTTTATCTATGCACAGGTTTATAAGTGGAATCCACTATTTTCTATAAACAAGTCTACTAGAAAGCTAAAGTTTGATTTTCTATTTGTTTAGGCTTTCAAATAGTTATCAGTTTCTAAGTTTTCTATTTTCTTAAGCTCTCTGGTTTCTACTATACTTTTATTTTAACCAAAAGGAAATAAATACATAAATATAAATGCTTTTCAAAAAAACCAATAGGATTTTGAATACAAGTACTAGCAGGGTCAATATGCATAAATAAATAGGTTCTCTGGTAAGGCAAAAAATGTACAGGGGGTAAAAAATGGAATTTCAGAGACAACCTATAGAGGAACCGTATATATATATATATATCAAAACTAGGGCTTAAAACACAACGTCGACCCATATAAGAGTGGGGGCCTGCAAGAAAGAAAATAGGAGAAAGTAAAGGATGGCCGAAAGACCGAACCCAACAGGGGAAACTTTGTTTAGGTCAACACAGAGCACATTACATAGGTATGGTTAAGATGAGGGCGGCATAAACACCACTGACCGACTGCTCCAGCAATACCATACACCACCAAGTGCAAAACGAGGGTGGGGCTTTCGCCCCACACAGGTTTAGAACAATAATGTTGGCCCTCAATGTCCCCTGCGCAGAAAAAATTCTCCAGCATACAAGCAAACTTTACTTAACAAGCATGGATTAAATCTGGCATTAACCCTAATGCCCACCACCAATCAATACACTTGCTCGGCCAAATAGGGCATGTAGTTTTATATAAAAAATGATTTCAATTTTGTTTTCAAAAACAGAGATGTTGCGATACTTAATAAAAAAAACCTGTAAGATGTTAAAGTCGTATATATATATGTAAACAAAAAATATGAGTTTTGACAAAGTATAACATAAATAATATACTTTACAAAACAACAAATTCATTATTTGCATCAGAGAGCTAATCCTTCCATTACAACCTATATATATAGCTATTTATATATATATAGACTCTATATCTATATATATAGATATTTATATATATACTTTTAGTATTTGTAACATCAAAAAATCTCCCCTTGGGGGCTTTTCCCTCATAAGGTTTAGCTCTCGGGTCTTTTGCATGCATTTAGGACATCTTACTTCATATTTTGGCATCCTGATGGAATGAGACCTAGGTATCATGGCAAATTGGACCTAGGAGGACCCCTTGAGCTTAACCCTACCCAAAATAGGGGGAGGACTTGGGTAACCGCACCCTAGTCCTACCTTATTTTGTGTTAGGTTCAAATTTGAAGTGTCGGTTTATGACTGTTATTTGGTCCCTAGGCCGACACGGTAAGTTTGAATTTTCAAAATCTTAGCGAGAATGCTTGTAGTTGCATATAAAAGAATGTTTAGGAATTCATTTAGAAACTAGATGGCAATTGTTATGTTTATGCATTCTCAAGGTGATTCAAGGCTTTCATAGTGTTCCAAGAGTAGACTTGTGTTATTTATGTGTTTGTATTTGCAGATTTGAGCATTCATCTCCTCATGGAATGAAGAGCATCTTCCTCCCATGAGATCTTCACTACAAGGTGATATCATTGTGCTTTCTATCATTATTTCATTTGGATTTTTCCTCTGCCTCACAAGGGCATGCACTCTCTATCTGACAAAGGTGTTTGGAAGACTTATGTGTCCTTCTGGGGCTTGACTGAGGCAAGCTCCTAAACACCACAACCCCCTCCCAAAGTTTTGTGATTACAAGTTACAGTTGTCACCTCTGGAAAAACTAAAGTTATAGGAAGGATCAACATACATCAAGGATTAGGGATCTAAAGAGAAGCAAGACATTGGATCCTTTTCGGGACTTGGGCACTTGCTCCTGTGTCCTCCGCAGTTGAATTTTTAGAAACCGGTACCTTGGACTTGGACGCCTGCTCCTTAGTCCCTGACTTTTCCATTTTCAAACCCCAGAAATAGGTATGTAGTGATTTGTTATTTTACATCTTCCTGTAGTAGTAATTTCTATTATTCATCCGTTTACTATTGTTTTCATACAATTAGGGTTTTAATGGTTAATTGAGCATAGGAGAAATAAAATTAGCAACTCAAAACCCTAATCCAAGCTTCCCTACATCTCACAGTGATCCTAGGGTATGATAGTGCCCGCCACTTGACCCTAGGTCCTTGAATGTTAAGGTGGAAAGGTGGATTCAAACAATCAAGCACTAAAACATCAACAAATCCCAATTTCCCCCTAAACATCTTGGTGAACCCGTGTTTTTGGACTTAAATTGCAACTTGATGACTGTGTGTGTTTAGATTTGGATTGATTTCATTCATTCATATAGTCTTTCATCTTATTGCATTGAAACAATTACAAAAAAATTGAAAAATTTGCAAAATTTTGAAAACCCTAGCTTGCATTTTCATATAGCTTACTAAATAGTAGCGCGCTTTTGGTATAATAGCACCACACTTTTGGTCAGCACTGTAGCACCTTTAGTACTGTAGTTTAGCGCCTTCGTTTGACATCATTGCACCTCTGGTAGTATAGTTCAGTGCCTTCAGAAAACATGTCAACGCCTTTGGTATAACAGTAAAACACTTGTTGTTATTTGATTGATTTTTACTAACTATTGAGTTTGTGTGGAACTAAATCAACTTTTTGCAGCTTCTTATCACTCAAACAAAGCAAATGGGTTTGACTAACATGTTCATGCAGGACAAGCTTTGAGGAAATTGCCAAATCTATCAAATCTAGGTCTTAGAAAACATATTGCTTTCTTAAGGTACAATTAAACAATCACTTTTGCAATCTAAGTCTTAGGAACTTATTACTTTCTTAAGGGACAATGGACATGCATGCAAAAACACTTCAATTTCTTAAGGGACAATGGACATGAATGAAAAACACTTCAATTTCATAAGGGACAATTGACAACTACAATCGTGTGTGTGCCTAATCTAGTTGTACCTTATTTTTCTTATAATGGGACAATTGAACCTTTGTTTGATGTGCTTGATCTTACATTTCATTTATTCCTTTTGAATGGCCTACTTTTAGATTGTGCTTCATCCAAAAGGGACGACCCTAAGCAGAGTTTTCCTTTGAACCACTCTATAAAAGGGATAAGGCGAAAGCCAAGTCCTAACTGACGTCAGCCTTACCTTGTGGTGCCAAATTGAAAAGAGGTGTACTAGTACTTTGTGGAAATGATTTTCACATTGTGCAAAGTATTTGATACTCTTAGTAGGATTGGTCAAAGCTTTTAGTAACTTGTCACATTGCTCATAAGGTGTTGGTCTCTCAAAGTAACTAAGAACCTTCTAGATAGTGACTACCTGATCCACCTCTGAACGTTATGGTAATCATTGGTGCAAGGGGAATCGGTACAAGCCCCCAAGATACTCACCATTGCCTCCCTTGAGAAGAGATAGTATTCCCTTGGCCATAAAGCTCTCATGACCTACTTGAGCTTTCTGAGGGAAGGATGAGATATCCTTACCTATAGTATCTCTCAAGGATACAAATGTATGACACCTATATGGAATGAAATTTGGTTGACGGAGAATTAAGTTGTGAGCTAATTTACTATAATGAAACCATGTCTCTACGGATAAAAAGTGCTTGATATTGTTTGAATTGTCTTATACCAGTGGAAACAATGGGTTTTTTTGTGAGCCTTGAACATACACTATTTGTGGTGTCAATCCTCTTTTTGGTACTTTGTTTGATGTGTTTTCTCTTGTCAAAGCAAATCCAAACCAAATCTAAATCCAAAACTATCAAATTTGCCTTTTTAAACATCACTAACACCATTACAGCACCTTTGGTATAGCAATCCAACACTTTTGCAACACAGTACAATGCATTTGGTAGCACAATGAAGTGCCTTTCACATTACATCTCAGTGCCTGTGGTACTACAGTACCATGCCTTTGCTATAGCAGTACCGTGCCTTTGCAGCGCAATACAATGCCTCTGATTAGAAAATTGTTTTCAAACTGTCACGACAAAAACTGAGCAAAAATCTCAAAACCAAATTGTCCTAGTGTATCCCATGGTAACCACTAGACTCCAGCAAACTGTGAAAGCTAAACAAGTTGTCCCAAGGAAGTGCAAATTGCCTCCTCATACACCTCAACCAAGCCAAACCAACATGACTCTAAAGGGTACTCCAAAAACACCTATGACTAGGCCAACCAATGTTCAAAACATGCCAAAACAAGGCCAGCCAATCCAACCTCAAGAGACTAATGTCCCCTTGGTAGATATAACTCAATTCACTATCGGCATGCCTCATAATTATACTACAACCGGTTATACCATGGTTCAAGTCCCATCTCAAGAAGAGTGACACTTTGAAGAAGGTCAATCCTCTCAAGAAGATAGACAAGACCTAGATGAAATCATGCAAGATCCTAGAACCATAGCCGTGTTTGATAAAATTCTTAATGAGAACCAAGATCATTTCTTCTGCTTACTAGCTGAACAAGGAGCGCAATTACCGCAAGACTTTGATCTATCTAATCTTAAAAAGGCAAACAAAACCCATGTCGCTATAGCTATGATCCAAACCATGTCAACTGTGACCACACCTATACCTAAAGAAAGCTCACAAGGGAGAACAAATAAGTCTTTTGCCGCTCAATAAGAGAATCCTCTTTATCAAAATCCAACAGCGAAAAGACCCATATCACCCTTCATGACTCCTATGGAGATCTATACACAACAACAAGAGACTTTACAACATCAAAATGAACTAGCAAAACAAGCCGCTTTAGTTAGACCAAACACACAACAACCTTCTATCATAGCTCAAATGCCCCCATCAAACATAAGTGGAACATTGGCTTCCCCATCACAAGATGGTTTCCCACCAAACTACAATCTGGGAAACAATTATGTCACCATGCAACAAAGGTCACAACCAACACCTCCCTCGACATCATCAACCCTCTGTATTGTTAACCCAAACAATGTCATACAACCACAACATTCTTCCACACTCAACCTAACCTATCCCTATCTTAGTCAACCGCAACCATCACAAAACACATCTAACTATGTAGCTCCGCCACAACGATCCTCAACACTAACCTTTTTCAACACATTTCTCAATCAACCTCAACCATCACAAAACATATCTACTTATGTCCCTCCACCAACACGATCATCCACTCTCAACCTAACCAACACTTATAAAAACCCTCTACAGTCCCAAATTCAAAATTGCTATGTTCCACCACCACAACCAAACCCAACAAACTTTAGCTTTCTGCCACCGAATTCTTTCTTCACACCACCTCCGCAATACCAATGACAGGATTCTTTTCAACAACCATCACAAAGCCTACATACTTACCTAGCACCACCCCCACCTTCCCAAAATCAAAACAACCAATCATACGACCCTTACAACACCAATGCCTATGACTTCCACTACGATATCCCATATGGGCAACAATAGCCACCTCTAGTTCAAACACCTTAAACAACTATGGAGTTACAACTTGCTGAGGTTAAACAACAACTAGCTGATCTAACATTTGGCCACACCAAGAAAACCTTCTCTTTGGAAGACGTTTGTCCCTACCCATTTGATCGGTCATTACCCATGATCCCTTTTCCTCACAATTTCACTATTCCCAAGTTTGATAAATACAAAGGAAAAGGAGACCAAAAAAACCATCTTAGAGAATTCTATCTCACTTGCTTTGAGGTCTCACATAATGACACATATCTTATGTGCCTCTTTCCTCGCAGTCTTGGAGGTCAAGCCATAGAATGGTTCTCGCACCTGCCCACGGGAATCAAATCCTTTAATGAGCTTGCTGAAAAATTTGCCACTCATTTCTCATACAACATAGAACATGAAGTCTCCATACTAATTTTGCAACAATAAATAGAAAATTGGGGAAACTCTCATCTCTTTCCTTCAAAGATGGAGACAAATGGCTAGCAAATTCCCATTCAAGATACCTAAAAAACAACTTGTGAATATGTTTGTGCAAAATCTCAATCCAAAATTAGGTTTCATTTACAAATACTTAGTGCTACAACCTTCACCGAAATTACCTATAAGGGGATCAACATTGAAAAGGCACTCATCGCTAAAGGAATGATCAAAATATTCAAGGAAACTAAAGACAATGCTCCTCAATAACAAACAAATGATAAACCCAAGTTTTGGAACAAGAACAAAAATGTGGTCAATGATGGTGTGGTGGATTCCATGCATGTGCAAACACTACAAACACCCCTTCAACTTTCATCAAAACCAAGTCAAGCTCCACCTCAACCAAACCAACAACCAGGACAACTAAACCAACAACAACAACAACAAGAGTGACCTCAACATAAATTCACTCCATTAGGAGAGCCTATAGAGACCGTTCTACAGAAACTTATAAACAATGGACTCATCACGTTACTAGATGCTCCCCCATATGGTGAACCTATTTACAAAACTACATGGTAAAAAGAAAATGAATTTTGTGAGTACCATAGAACTAAAGGACACCAAACTATAGGGTGCATGAAACTCAAACACCTGATCCAAAACTTTATTGATAGAGGACAAATCACATTCGGTGACCCCCCTAATCCAAACACAAACAAGGACCTCAACATGTACAAGGAACCATTCCCTAACCATGGTCAAGGTCCACCTCCTGATAAAGGTAAAGGTGTTAACAAAGCTTTAACTTCCTATGACTATATTGTGGGTCATTTTGAAGAGAGTTGGGTGTCTACCCTCACAATCAAAGGCAAATCTACAGATTGCATGGTTACAACTCATCTTAGTCATGTCACCATTCGTGGTCCTACACCAAGTCTCACAACTCAATCTGATTACAATCTTGTTGAACACCTAGGGAAAAACCCTACACAAATTTCCATTTTGGATCTTCTAAGGTCGTCACTCGAACATAAAGTTGTGCTTGAAAAAGCCCTACAAGAGTCTTCGATTCCTACCAACATAGCGGTCATAGATTTCCAAGCTATAATAGGTAACATTGCGTCACCCTACAACGTGGTCTTCTCTAAAAAGGACCTCCCATCCCACGATCCATGTCATAATGGTGCCCTTCACATTGAGATTGTCATCCATAACCGCAAGATCAAACACATACATATAGATGGTGGTGCTGGTCTCAATATCTGTTCTCTAAAGTTACTCAAACAATTGGGATACTTTGAGGATCATGTCAAGATTGATCAAAGTATTACAATCAAAGGGTATGATGATGCTGAATGCTGGTCAAAGGTGTTATCCACTTGCCTATACAAGTAGGCCCCATCATGCTAGAAACTAGGTGGGACAAGTCCTTGACATTGAGCTAACCTACAATAATATCCTTGGACACCCATGGATACATGCCATGAAGGCTATTCCCTCAACGTATCATCAGTCTCTCAAGTTCCCATTTAATGGTACAGAGATCACTATCCCTGGAGATCCTAATCCCTACAAATTTTGTCATGTCTTGCAAAGCAGTTATAAGAATTGCAACCAAGTGCTCAATAATGACAAAGTCCATGTATCCCCATTATATGTCAATTCTAAAAATCTGACAAAAGCCTCTGTAGCTGAACCCAATCCTATTCCTATTTTTGAAAACAAAGCTCACATCCATGATATAGGCATTAGAGAATATGATATCTCAAAATCTTGTTGTGTAGGGCGGATGCCCCTATCTCCTAAATCCTACGGCCAACCGTCCATAGCCAAAGCAACTAAGAAAGAAGTTATTCTTCCCCCAACATCCCTAACTCAATTCAAAGAAGGAAAATTATTGGTAGAGGAAATTGTTGAAGACATTTCTTCTTTACTCTACAAGGAGAAGGAACCAGTCACAATACCAGTCAAGCAATATGGCAATGGCCTAAGGATTGTCAAAAACATGGGAGATAAAGGCAAAGGAGGCCTTGGAAAACATAGTCAAGGAACAATGGAACCCATTGTTGTGCTAAAAAAGCTAGACAAAAAGGGGTTAGGTTACGGTAGGAAGGTACCACACGCCTTGGACATCGATGGTATTCTCGACAAGGTGGCACAAACTTCTCTTGCTGATTCAACGTCTAAAGAGGATATCATCAATGACTCTTCCCTCCATATGACTAAATTATTTACTGAGTCCTCCATATTTATTCTGTCATCTGTATCCTTCACATCCAACACAAACACCCAGAGCATAACACTTGTCTACCCTAAACTTATCAATTGGGGCCAACAAGGGACCCTCGTTCTAGATGTATTTTAGAATGACGAAGCTATTGAAAAGTTCATGGGACTCCAGGATGGTATCCCTCTTGGTGATCACAAAGCTGGTTTTGTAATGGAACTAGAGCAAACTGCTTATTTTGGTGAGAATGCCAAATCCTCCAATCGTAAAAGTAAAAATAAAGAAAGATCTCTAGGTGAAAACCACACTTTCACACCTTCCGATCACAAAATAGTAAAAACAAAGGATGTATCCAATAGTGAAAACCTAATTGTGGCACCTAAGGATGGAGGATTTGACCTTCCCTTACCATCTAAGTTTCAATAGAAATTAGCTCTCCTAGTAGAAGATTCTATAGAGATAAATCCTAGAACAACATTCCTAGCAGCATCACTATCAGAGAAAGAACACAAGGATCTTACCAACTTTGTGTGGACCTATGCTGATATGCCAAGGCTAGACTCTAAGCTAGGAGTTCACTATCTCATAGTTGATCCAACATTTAAACCCGTCAAGCAAAAACTAAGAAAGATGCATCCACATATAGCTCTCTTGGTGAAAGTAGAAATACAGAAGTTGCTAGATGCTAAATTCATCAAGCCTATTGATTATCTAGAATGGGTCTCAAACATTATACCTATGTCTAAATTGAATGAGGGCATTCACATGTGTTCTAACTTCAGAGATCTTAACAAAGCATATCCCAAAGATGACTTTCCTTTGCCGAACATTGATCTTATCGTAGACTTCACTGTTGGTCATGAAATGCTTTCTCTCATGGATGGATTCTCTGGCTACAATCAGATAATGATAGCAGAAGAAGATCAACATAAAACAACATTCACTTGTCTTTGGGGTACCTATTGTTGATGCGTAATGTCATTTGGTCTAAAGAATGCAGGGGCAACTTATCAAAGAGAAATGACAGTGATATTCCATGACCTCTTTCATCACATCATGGATGACTATGTGGATGATATACTAGCAAAATCTTCTCAGGTAGATCACATACAAGTTTTAGGACAATTTTTTGGTAGACTAGAAAAATACCAAGTGAGACTTAATCCAAAGAAGTGTGTATTCGGGGTAACATTAGGAAAACTATTGGGATACATTGTATCTCGTAGAGGCATCAAAGTAGATCCTACAAAAGTCAAGGCTTAGTGGAGATGCCTCCAACAAAGAACCTAAAAGCATTAAGGAGCCTTCAAGGAAGGTTACAATCTATTAGGCATTTCATCTCATAACTAGCAGATAAATGTCAACCATTTCAACACTTGCTCTGAAAGGATGTCTCATTTCGATGGGATGATAAGTGTCAAGAAGCATTTGATCAACTCAAAGAGTATCTAGCTACACCTCCAGTCTTGGTACCACTAGTTGCCGATAAACCTTTGATATTATACATCTCAACTACAACAGTAGCCCTAGGGGCCCTTCTAGCACAGCATGATGAGGCAGGAAAAGAGCATGCTATCTACTATATCAATCGAACCTTGGTGGGTTATGAACTCAATTATTCACCTATAGAGAGAGCTTGTTTAGCCTTAGTGTTTGCTTCCCAAAAGTTGCGGCATTACATGCTAAATCAATATACAAATATCATAGCAAAAATTGATCCATTGAAGTATCTTCTAGCAAAAGTAGCTCTCATAGGTAGACTAGCTAAATGGGTCATGATCCTTAGCAAGTTTGACATTGAGTATATGGACCAAAAAGTAATCAAGGGACAAGGCCTAGCAGATCAACTAGCAGAAGCACCTATGACAGATGTACAACCAATGGTATCTAACTTTTCGGATGAGAATCTCTTCACTCTTTCTACCTCAGTAATGTGGAAATTGTATTTTGATGGTTCCTACACACAACATGGATCAGGGGCTGGCAACTTATTCATCACACCTCAAAATGACTATATTCCAAAGTCATATCGGCTTGCATTTCCTTGCACTAACAATATTGTAAGTATGAAGCACTCCTCATAGGTCTAAATACATTAGTTCAATGGGACATCAAAGAACTACAAGTGTATGGAGACTCACAACTAGTCATTCGACAAGTCACAGATGAGTACCAAATGAAGGATGAAAATCTAGTCCCTTACAAGCAACTAGTGGATGCCTAAGAACCACTCTTTTCTAGCATCACTTTTGAGAAGATTCAAGAGAGCATAACAAAGCTGTAGATTCTATGGGTTCTATCAGGTCACTTATAGATATGCCTGCAAACACACAGAAATGTGAGTTCTTGATTGAGCAATTGTTGATACCAGTCATTAATGTTCCAACTACTAAAAGCATATGTGAACTTGTTGGTCCCAATTCCACATTTTACGAAGATATATATGACTACCTTAAAATGGTACTTTTACCATTGACCTATCCAAAAACCAACGCAAAACCCTTATCCGTCGATCCTCCCATTACACCATTCTGGGTGATACACTATATCGCCAGAGTCTTGATGGTATCCTCTTACGATGTCATAATGTGGAAGAAGCCAATACCACCTTATGAGACATACACGAAGGTGTCTATGGCACACATTCTACTAGACCTAATCTAGCTAAGAAGATACTTTGCACAAGGTATTACTGGCCTACAATAGAACAAGATGCTTTACAATTTGCTAAGAAGTGTCTACAATGCCAGTAGCATGGAGATTTACTTCACGTACCAGCTCATGAACTACAACATGTGACAACTCCATAGCCTTTTTCATAATGGGGTCTCGACCTCATAGGACAAATCCACCCATCCTCATCCAATGGCCATAAATTCATTATTACCGCCGCTGAGTACTTCACGAAGTGGGTTGAAGCCATTCCCATGACCTATATCACCGATAAGAAAATAAGCCAAGTTTATCCTTAACTACCTCATTTGTCGATATGTTATCCCTCAAGCCATTGTCACAGATAATGGGAGACCATTCAAGAACCAAGATGTCTATGCCTTGAGCACCCAATACAATATCCAACATCATTTTTCCACTCCCTATTATCCGAAGAGTAACGGCCAAGCCGAGGCTTCCAACAAAACCATTCTAAAAACCCTCTAGAAAATAGTCAATGAAGTTGGTCGTGATTGGCACCTGCAGCTCAATCCCGCCCTATGGGCCTACCGCACTAGTATCAGAATACCAACTGGTACAACACCCTATACCTTGGTCTATGGCTGTGAAGCAATCCTACCTATAGAGGTTGAGATCCCATCCCTCAGAGTATCCATGCAGAACCTGATTGATGGAGAGGAGTATCGCACTTCTCGATTAGCTAAGCTAGAACTGCTAGATGAGAGGCACCTTGCCGCACTTAATCATCTCCATGTCTATCAAAACCACCTCTGGGGTAACTACAACAAGAAGATCAAAGAATGATAGTTTCAAGTTGGTGATCTTGTCTTAATAGAAAATTAAAGAAATCAAGCAGATCGAGAAAAGAAGGGCAAGTTTGAGCCTAATTGATTAGGACACATTGTTATCACAACAACATATGGATCAAGAGCTTATACTTTAGCTACACTTGATGAAATTCCTCTAGATGAGCCACTTAACAATGTTCATCTCAAGAAGTTCTTTGCCTGATCCTCAAAGTATCAAAAAAAAGAAAAAAACAAAAACAAAACAAAAATAATCCATCCTATGGTGAAAACCTGGTAAACAGGTGCCTTGGATAAGTACTATAGTGAAAATCGGGCAAACAGGTGCTATGTGTAGAGTCCACATCTATCATCTATCAAGTCTTGTTCATTCCATGTCCGTTTCATAACGAACTCCATCCATCCATCCATAATAAAACCATTGACCTTGTTTGCATATCCATCTCCCTATGTAGAATAGCTTGGAAATTTGTCAATGTCCATTGCCACTCATCCCATGTCTTGCCACATTATCCATGTCTTCCTCTACCAAAATGGGGGCAACTCTTTCCTTAACCTAGGTCTAGGAATGGATCCTTGCTTGTGGTTTACAAACGCTTGAAACACAGCTAGCACTTCAAAAACACAAAAAATTCAAACATTTTAAACCTTCAAGCACAAAAAAAAACAAAAACACAAAAACACTTCAAAACCAAAACAAAAACAAATACATGACAACACAAACACACCAAACCAAACCAAACAAATGCATCCTTACATTATCCATTCAATAGATAACACCCTTTAAAAGACACATCGTTCGTGCAATAAGGTTGTTATCTATCCCAACACCATCCTAAAACAAACTACACGAGTCATAATTACATATCATCTCAATCTCAATCTTAACATACCTTGATCCCATGGATATGGGTATGTAGGCAGTCTAGAATACGAAAGTCGTATCCAGTACTTAGGCACATGAGATGTCATCATTTCCCCAACCCAAACTCTCTCACCTTGACCCTCTCATCACTCTATCTAGAACTACATATTCTCATCTTCACCTTTCATCATAACGTGCCTTGAGCTCGTGGATACAAGGTATGTAGGCAGTCTGGAATACGACGGATGTATCCAGTACTCGGGCACATATGATTCATCATTCTTCACCCATCTTAATCCATTGACACTCCATCTTTCTAGGCTTCCGTTTATCAAAATCCATCCACCTTGACTTGACTAACTCAAGCAACAAAACAACAAGCAAATGCCTCCTTACAAAGCAAAAGTCCTTAACAAACCTAAAGCAAAGAAACCTATTTGCAGAGTATATGTTGTCCTACATATCGATTTCCAACATCAGCTAAATCAACTTCAACCAAGCAACAGATCAAGAAACTTGTCTTATATAGGATGTTCCATGATTGAAACCATACTAGACATCTTATACGACATGTTTTCATTTCCTAAAACCAGACATTATCCTTTAAGCAGATAACACCCTTTAATAGACACATTATTCCTACAATAAGGCTATTATTTATCCTATCCAACTATCCTAAGAAACCTCTTTGGCAAGAGAATATGTTGGTTGTATGTTTACTTTATAAGTTAGTCAATTTGCTTTTTGATTTATCTTTTTGTTCCTTTTCCATTGCCTATTCAAGACTACCTTGATTTATCTATAATCGTGGTTTGTTGCAATGCAGTATGGATTGGGGGCACAGTCATTGCTTTTGTGGACCGTGTTTGAGGAATGATCTGTAGTATCTTTCTTAGCAACATATTTTATCTTGTGTGTGTTACAACCTAACATCTTACATATTAATATTCTTCTTGCATTTATGTATTGAAGTTTATTGTATGTTTAAGACTATGGCTCATTCACATGTCAAACAAGGCTATATGATGTCTAAGGGATCTAAGTTCAAACCGTTTGCTTGTAGAGTCAACGTCCATGCACTCGGATATCACAACACCTTGGTGGCAAACTATCCATGTGCTATATCAAAATAAGGATTGCTATTTATAAATATTTGTGAAACCAATGCAACAAGCTTATCCATTTACTCATCCATTTATCCATGTTATTCCTATAGTCTTTCAAGCTAAGATGGATCAACAATCTTTCTATCCAGCCTCACCTTTCTCAACACAATCTTCTAGTCAAGCGTAAACCTAGTTCTTCTGTCGCTTCCTTGTCTTTCCTCTCGAGGGGGCATCCTATGCCAGCTACACAGGGGCATCTACCTACACTGGGGTATCAAAAATTGTATCATGTCTTCAACAATCAATTTCTTTGAAGCAACGCTATAAAACTGCATTGCATCAAAGAGGGGCAAAATGTAGACACCTAAAAATAACTGTCTTCGAATCACTTGCATTTCATTGAATCACCTGCATTTCAAAGAATTAATTTAATAATCCAATTATTTAATTAATTTTAGTAAAATCAACCTTATTCTTCTAAATTAAATAATTTCAATTATTTAATTAAATCATTATCTTGTTCCAAAATACAAATCTTCAATCAATTGAATAAATAAATTATTTAATTAATTTATCTCATCCAAATCCTCTTATCTACAATTAAATAATTTTAGTTATGTAATTAACTCAATTATTCTTCGAGAGCTTTAGGTTGGCAATGAGTTGGTATAAGGCCTTCGAGAGACTTCCTCTCGAGTTTTGTTTTAAGAAGGTGTCGAGGACAGGACTAAACTGCTTCATTTCTCCTTTGTTTCAATGCCTTTCAGGTTCACTGTGATCTTCTCGGCGGAAGCTATCCGTTGTGGAGGAATGGAAACCCCAGTTAGGTTAATTAGCAAAAAGAGGCAAATGTCATTCCTCAGTCCGGTTACAACTTTGCATCTTCAGAGAATGCTTCGCCATTCATATGAGCTTATGGTTGGCGCGATTAGGATGATTTTAGGAAGAAATTTCATGGAGAACAAAGAAAGGTACTGAGTAGATAAACATATATCGTCTAGAGTGCTTGCAATGCTGTTGGAGTTAGAAATTGCTAACGATGAGGTGGATATGATCATGAAGGGACTTTTCTACCTTAAGCATCTGGGGGATTTAGCCCTAATTCTGCAAGTGACCAATCTCAGAGTAGGAATACCAATACTAAGAGATATGGATTCTCTCAATGATCTAGAGGCAATAGTGAAATTATACTCGTTCATACTTGATATCAAAGGACCGGATATCATTGTGGCAAATGAGACAGCCCTGGTTGCGGTGAACTTCATAAAGAAGGTTTTGGGGCTCGAAGCAGAGGATGACTATGATTGGGTGGTGGAATTCAACCTGCAGCTGATTAACTTTGACAAGGTGTAAGTCCCAGTGGATGTAGATATCTCTATTTAGTCTTTGGTTTATGTGAATATCAGCTTCATTTTGGATAGTCAGAAGCTTTCTTATATAGATACATAGTAAATAGATCATGCGTGCTCTTATATTATCAGTCGACCCTACGTGGTCATATTAGGAGTCCGCAGGGTCGTTTAGTGCTTAAGTTTTAAGGTGGTGGCAGATATGAACAGATAGCCAATTTTGGCATAAGACACTATATCTTTTTTGAATTTCAATATAAACTTATGATTACGCATAAAAAAAAATTATTCTTCCAAATTTAAATAAATCATTCAAGTTTTTTTAAATTATCTCAATCTCTAAAAATAAAATATAATCAAATATTTTATTTATTCTTGTAAATCATGCACAAACAATTAAATAAATTTATTTCTTTAATTTGCTCAAATATCTTCCAATTCCTCTAAAAATAAATCTTGTTCATTATGCACAATTAAATTAAATAATTTATTATTTAATTTATCTCAAATCATGCAAAAGGAAAATTACAAGTTGAGTTAATTGACTTAATCAATCTTGTTTTTATCATCAACTCTTAAATTACAAAAAAACATTCTAATTTATGAATTCAAATTCTATCTTTATCAAAAAGAAATTAACTTAAACAAAAATATCTTTTTGTGTGACACATGTCAGGTGCACATTCATCATGAGTTCTAGATTTATCTCATCCGTTGATTCTATTGAATTTTTTGGACTGTTGATCGATGTTTATTGAAACTTATATAAACCCCCCATATCTCCTTTACAAATCCTCTTCGATCATTTATTCTCAGGCATTCATTAACAACAAATTGAGCATACATCGCATCATTGAGCACATCAATCTTTTGAGCACAAACACAACCTACAACCACTTGTTGCAAACATGGTTTCACAACGTTATTGAGCAATCTACATTCATATAAAGGGAACTATACAATCTAAGTGAAGGCTTTCTTGTTTGGTTATTTGATTTATTCATTGATATTGGCTTTTACTTAGATCGATCTCTTTATGTTATGCGTAATTGAGTTGTTATTATCATTACTTTTTGTGATCTTATCATTCAAACTTCTCAATTTTTCCTATACACAGGGAGTTCATAGTCTATGGGGATGCCTATACGATTGTTTGATGTTTTCAACTTCAACATGCTGAAAGGTTTTGGGTCTCCTTTCTCAACGTGCACCTTCTCCAAATGTAAGAATCAAGCCTCTTGAAATAATGTCAATGGTACTGCTTTCATCCTGTGTATCGACGGTCTTCCAAGGAGAAAAGTGTATCCCGTGTCTTTGTCTATGACGTAGAATGTGGTAGGAATGGTTTTAGGTCCCAAAGTCACTGGAAGGGTAATCTTACCTATCATGGCATCTTTTAGATTATCGTACCCAATCAGAGTATCTCATGAAGTGATGATATTGGTGTGTCCATAACCCATCCTCTCTAATAGGGAAAAAGGGACTATATTAACTGTTGCCCCATCATCGATTAAGGTTTGTTTGATGCAAGTGTCGTAGATCAAAACTTGTAGATATAATGCAGGGTCTCCTTTCTTGGTTAAGTCTACCTCAAAAGGCATCTACTTTAAGTCAAAGAAGAACCCTGGATCTTTGAGTTCTGAATTTGGTGGATTGATGTCATAGTATATATGGTTGATTTTCTTGCTAGGTGGTGGTGTAATTTGGTCAAGATATTTCAACCCTATAGCTTTTAGTACTGCTGAGTGATGTGAAGGGGAGTTTTGGAGTAAGTCAATGAACAAAATGTGAGCATATGTCTTCTTTAAATCTTTGATGAGTTCATAGGGTTCGATCGAAGCAGGTATTGGCTCCATTACTAAAAGGACACCTTCATATACTTCTATTTGTTCATTTTCATTCTTATGATCTTCCTCTTCTTCTTCATTTTATAGGATCTCGACTAATCCCATCATCCTAGCTTCACCTTTCTACCCTAGTTGTAGTGGGATGCCCGTGTTACTACTTTGGGTGACTTTGTTTTGGTTCGATGTTTCTGCTTCTTTGTGCGCGGGAAATGCGTCCTGATAGATTATCATGTTTATGTTTTGTGGGGCTATTGGGGCTTGGGTTTGTCTTGTGCTCTTGTTATTCGGCATGACTTCCTACAAGTTCAAGAACATCTCTATGAACAATCATTGTTGGTCTTCTGGTAACCTTGCTATGAAGCAGTTCTATTCTCTACAGGATTCTGTGCTATGTCCCCTTTCTCTATAAAAAGAACAAAACTGATTGAACTCATATGGGGGTCTCTCATATCTTCCATCATTTATGTTTCTGTTTACGTTGCGATTCCAATTTTGGTAATTGTCCCTAGGGTAGTACTCGTTGTTCCTGGGTCAATTTATTGCATTTACATTAGGAGGGTAGTAGTCTCTCCCATTGTAATCGTCTCTTACTTTATTGATAGGGGGTTGATTTATCACCCCATCTGTGGTTGCATTTCTGTTATTCTTAAGATTTTTAATGGTAGGAGCATTAATCCCAGTGTCTTCTCTTGTTAACTTTTCATTTGACCCATAAAACTTTCTACCACTGTCAATGGCAGATTGATCAATGCTCAAAGCACTTTCTAATGCTTCTTCATAGGATTTATATGGCAATTTCTAAATGTCCTCCCTCATATCCTTGTTTAAGGCATGTAAGAAAAGGTCATAAAGTTCATAGCGTTCCATGTTTGGGGTGCTACTTGAGGAATAAAGTACTTGCCTCCATCAAGTGATAAAGTGGGCTACTGATTCATTTAGCTCCTGTTTCATGGTGAGGAATTCTCTGATCCTTGTTTTGATGAGTTTTTTCATGTCGAATGCCATGACAAACTCTCTGATCAGTTGTCTGAATGAATGAATTAAAGCCTCTAGCAAATGATCGTACCAATCTAGAGCTATTCCTTCAAGAGTTTTTGGAAAGATTTTAGCAACAAGCCCACCCCAAGCGAGGAGTTCTCTTATCGTTGTAGTGTAGGCTTTAATGTGGGAGTTTGGATCTCCCTCTCCATTGAATTTTGGCAAATCTGGCAATGGCTAAGGTAACTGCACATTTCTTATGTTTTGATTGAGAGTTTCTTTCAAATACTTGAGGTATGTTCTGAGGAAAGTGCTTTGTGATTGAGGAGTTGATAACAACAACCCCGCTGAAGGGAGTTGATACCCTACCATTTGATTTGTTAGATTTCCTAGCATGTTTTGAATGTTTTGAGTGGGAGGATTCCCATTTTGGCAAATGTCACTACTTGCATTCCTTGAATAATAATTTAGGTAGGGGGAGGTTGAGATGCCCCCTGGTCATGTTTAATTTGGATGTCATCATGGGATTTTTGTCTTCTTTCAGGAGCTATTTGTTCTGCTTCTAGCATTCTAATCCTTTACACTAGAGTTGTAATTAAATCTGTAGGTGTGGCATCTCTAGGTCTTTCTTCATTCCTTGGATTGTTTCTTCAAGTGTTGGTGTGATATTGTGCTTCCTCTTGTGTAACATTTTCTCTTTGCTCTTCTTGCAAGGCAATTCTTAAGGCTTCTTGTGCATCTTTTGCCTGTTGCAAGTGTTTTTCTAGTCTTTTTACCTCCTCATCAAGATGAGTACTCAAGGTGCTTGTCAAAGGTTGATCAGTTTTGTGGATTTTTGACCAAATTCTCCTAGCTTTATGAGGCACATTAGGTATGAATGAATTGTGTTCCCATGCTAGGTTGTTGAAAGATAGAGAACGTTTGTATTCTCTTTAGTCTATTTGATCTTGTTTGTAATCAGAGTCTTCATAGTCATAGTTGTTGGTGATTGGTGCATCTAGATGTGGCGGCACATACCTATTGAAGGAAGGAGTTTTTGGTCTCTTGAGGGAATATTCCCTTGGTTTAAATCAGGTTCTGTCATATTCAGGGGTACCTTAGACACTACAGAATAAATGGAACGAATGATGGTGAAGGTGATAGAGGCTGGAGTGGTTATGAAGGATAGTGTAAAAAATGTTTTGAAGTGTTTATTGTTTTGCAAGTATCTAGATTTTTGGAACGCGAACAACACACAAAAGTTTTTGTTTTTCACGTCGGGTTTGCCAAAATATGTACATCAAAATCACAACTTTGATTGCCTAGGGTTGTCAAGTCAGATTTCAACATGCACATGGACCCTTCCCTCCTTGCCACGGGGTGATCTACCATGTCACTCTTTCTCTCATGGAAGTAGCCAATTGAGAGGAGGCGATACACAGTGGGGGTCCATCTCATTGGAGAGCTAGACTTCACGGAGAGGGGTTGGCACGTCCTGGGGCATTTGTTGTTGTGTGCTAATGCAAATGTTTTGTTCGATGATTGTTCTTGTAGAGATAACCCTATGAGTCGAAGGGTCACTAGTTACACTTCCCCTATTGGATTTTCTACTATTCCACCTCTGTGTGGGTAAGCTGTTACTTTCGTTGATGGCTTCTTGTCTTTCAATTTGTTGGATGATTGCACATTGTATTTGAAGTTGTCTAAATGCCTCTAGTTGTTGTAAGACAGATGGATCTTGTTGTGGTCTTGGATGGTTTTCCTCAATCTCGCCGAGGACTTCCCTCACCCACTCACCTCTTAATCCTAGGCACATTCACGAGCCAAGACAAGAGATAGATGTATGTGGACTAGCCTTGTCTAGTGTTACATACCCAACTTACAATTAGACTTAATCATTAATTTTGCATGACAATCGGGAGGATTAGTCATAGTTAACTGATTTGATATTGTGGAAATATTTGAATTGATCATTGTTAATGATGTTAATGACTGATGTTAATTAGTTTTAAACATTAATTAATTTATATTTTTAGATATGATTATGATGCACTGATCATGATATTGTGGTTCTGAGTGTGAACAGGAAAAGTTAACGACCTTCGAAGAAGGAAGGAGGGTATCATCCTGGAGGAATGGTTAGATGTCAAGAAAACAAGGTTGATTAGTCATCTGAGTATTGGTTCCCATGTCCTTTTGAATCCCTTGTAAATTGTCATGAGTCATGTCTTCCTTATTTTGTAATTCTATCCCGGTGAGTCATTTTATCGATGGTGCTTTAACGACTAGATGACGTTCTTGGAATAACATCCAAGTTGTATGATAGTCGAGTTACGAGTCGATGAGATCTCTCATTACCCTATTCTTAAATAGGGATATTATTTCTTATTTTCTAGTCATTGACTAAAAATTACCGTCAATGATGGGGGAGTATTACTCGACCCTGATTGTCCCAAGATTTTAGTGTGATATCTTTAGCTTTCATCTCTATGATGATGTTGAATATTATAATAGTTCTTCAACCCATGTTATTAGTCAAGGGTGTTTATATATTTAAATATGAACCTCTTTAGAGGTCAATGTTACTAACTCTTGACTATGTGAATAACTATCTTATCTTATCTTTTCCTACCTCATCGATATCCTTAAACCCATGAGGAGTGGGAAAGGAGAGAGGATCGGCTGAGTGGACAACATGGATCAAAGATCCCGCTAGGTGGCAAGCCCAAAATGCATGCAAAGAAAATGCTTTGGTTGGTTATGAATGCCATCTTGGGTGTCTTGGGAGGCAGAGTGGAGTCAAGTGAGTACGGGTTTTGTTATTCTTTGCTAGGATAGTCGTGGGAGGGAATTAGGTGTGCGGGTGGCGAACACCAGGAGCTACATTCTCTAGTTGGAAAGAATCACAGTCGGGAGAACGACTAGAGTAGATGGAAGAGTTAGAGCTCTGTGAGTATCATCTTTAACTCTCTATGATATATATATATATATATTCAGGTATCTTTTATTTAGAGCCCTCAGCTCATATAATGTATAGCCTGCAATACAATATAATCTCCTTTTGTATGATAGTAATGTTAGCACTACTAACTGTAAAGATTAATAAATACATTGCTTTTTGTGCATAATGCTGAGACTGTATATCTATTTATGCATAACATTGAATTGAAGGCTCTTGGAGCCCCAAAATGAAATATAATTCATTATACTTTGAAACTTCTACTCTTTGAGGCGCTCATCAAGCTTGAGGCCAAAAACCCTACGTGGGTTTGCATGCATGAGCAACCGCAGGTTTAAGCTGTTCCTATATGCCATGCACTATGTGCCATACATCTTTAATGATGTCTTATATCTTTTTGATTCCTAGTTGTTAACTCTTGCAAATCTGTGTATGCTTATGAGTCTAATAGGATAACATTTTGTAATGAATGAATAACGGTGGTATCGACTTGTTAAATAGTCTACATCATTATTTCTGATGACCGCAACCATGATTACTTAAAACACAGTAAACCCAAGATAAATTGGGTCATGTTGCTGCACTCGACGCCTTATTCTGCCAACTCAATAGAAAAGATAATAAGAATCGAATGGCAATCAATAAATATACATGTTATGTGAACATGATAACTCTTTGAGGAGAGTAACAGAATACTAATCATACACTATCATAGTAATGATGTTATGAAAGCCGAGACTTCAATCTTGTCTTCACTATGAAGTAAATCTTGACATATCCTTCAACATAAGAATCTAGGTCCTAGGTCTGTTATAAGCTAGTGGTTTTATATGAGGTTAATGCTGACTATATAAGTGGAAGTTATGTTTTATATTCGGCTTTATTAAAGAATTCCAAAGGAGAATTTAGAGGTGTTCAACTCTATGAGTCTTTATGAATCTTTATAAAGGTATTATGATAAGAGCTTTTTATTTTTTATTATGAAATTATTTTAACCTTGCCAATAGGTGAACCAAGTAAACATTGACCGAGTAGGGTGAATATTGAAAACAAGAATGTAATCATTATTCAAGAAAATGGGATAATATGTTGTGGCGTCATTAGTAACCATGTCATTATGAAACCAAGAACCTAAATATGTGATGCACAACATGTAGGGCTTCAAAAGGTTTTGAAAGATACAAGACAAAAGATCTTGACTGCTCAACCAAACAATCACAAACTCTTCTTCAATATAACTTGATTACAAGGCCTACAAATGCACTAAAAGTGGTTTCAAGGCACCAAACTCCCACTGAACCTTCACCACACCTTGAACATCCCAAATATGACAAGATTAAACCAACAAAATGGTTTCCCAAACCTAATGTCTTCAAACAATGGTGGTTCCACACAAGAGGGAAACCTTCCTTCTAGCGTTCAAGAAATGAACAGTCCTTTGTAAATTTTGAATAAGACTTGATATCCTGACTGTAAAAACATATTTGAGTACCCATTTGGCTTCTTTAAAACATATCAAAAAATTAGATAGGGTTGTTTTGTACAATGTCTTCCAAAAATGGACTGCTCAACTATTCTTAAGGCCTAATTAGGCTTGTATGCAATGGGGTTTATTGGTTCTATACACTCTTGATCACAAACACCTGTTCCAAATGCATGGACACTTCACATAAGGTTTGCACATGCTTAATAAAGCATTTTATATCCTTCCTCATTGTTCTTTCTTCAAACCCTAACCTTTAGGTATCACTTTTGCACAAAACAATGAGTTTTCTCACCTAGGGCATCACCATATTAACTCAAAACCTTATTCCTGACTCCTACAACTTGGGGAACACAAAGAGCATGTCTATACAGACCTTGAGACTGAGTTTTATGAATTTTCACTGGTAAAAAGTAAAGTTATGCATTTTTCTTAGCCATTGTTAACCCTACTCAGGGTTCAAACTTGCTTACAGTAAAATGAGTGTAACTTATTCAAAACTTACTGAAAATTGATGAGACTTGAAGAAAATGAAATTAGACTCTGAGAACTATCATCTCCAATCAGTCTAAGGCCAAGAGCAGGTCATACAGTCTCGTACCATGCAAATAAATAGAGAAAAATGTTTAGAAAATGCATGAAAAATGAAGATGTTTTATTGCTTTTTGTCTCAAACTTTTACAACCCCCTTCACAACGATGCACAAGACATTTTTATGCCTTTTAAAATATGTTCCAACCCTTTCTAACCAACTCATCAACTTCTACATGCCCTTGAACCTTCACATTCCATTTCTTGTATTTTTGTAATTTGGCAATATGACAACTTTTGCACTTTTTAGATAACTTTTACAAAATTTGCAAAATGGACTCAAACTGACCTCCTAGGACTTAAAACCAACTTATGCAAGTTTAAAATGGTCTAGATGACCTTATTTCATGATCAAATAACTAAGCTGAAACTAGGAAACCAAAAATTGCCTCATGGAGGCTTAAACCTGACAAGGTGCTCCTGCACCAATATGGGTATCAAAATAACAATCTAGTGTCCAAGGATTGGACTTAAATGCATTAATTCCTACTTATACTAGGTCATGAAAGGTTGATTTTGATATGATTTCCATGAGGGGTAGTCCCACTTCCAGTTAGGAAGTTGAGCGAGGGACCGTAGGTCCATGGTTGGTGGAAAAGCACCAGGATGATGCTCTCCTTTCCAAGAATGAGACAAGTCATGGCTTATGAAGAAGGATATCATTTGTTCTAGATACAGTGTTTTCTATTTTATGACTTGAAGATCAATTGTAATGTATAAATTTTGATATGTATATTGCCTTGAGCATAACTTGTACATGTATAGTGAGAGTTATTCACTAAGGAAATGTATTTGATTATTAAAATTATAAGCTTCATTATATTCTATTTAGAATATCATGCTTAATTGATGAAATAATATTGAAGCCTCATTGTTCAACTTGAATTGGTTAATTAGGTGGTTAACTTATATCATTATTTAGTTAAATGATTATCTTAAATTTTGTGTATCATGGAATGAGATGTTTCATCTAGACTTAGGGTTTGACCTAGGGTTTTGGTTGACCTAGGGTTTAGTTATGCATTGACTTTTGTTGACCTTGTGATGATATCAAGGGTTTGACCGAATGGTTGACCATGGTTGACCTTGTGATGATACCAAGGGTTTGCAAGTTATCTATGTGACTAATGTTTTTGTTATTTTCTAGGTTTTTATGCATGCAAAGCTATATGAAGTGCAAACTTGTTTTTGTCTTTTTTTTGATATTTTGGAAATAAAAGATGATTTTTAATCTAGGAAGGGAAATATGAATGCAACTAGAATGAATTTAACCTAATGCAATTACTCTATGTTTTTGGGGTTTTCGAATGTTTTACAACAATTAATCTAGAAAAAGAAAATGTGATTAAATGAATTAAACTATGAATGCAAATTACCTCTAAAATGCTAGATCTAACCTTTCTATCAAGGAAAAAGCAATAAATTACTATTCCCAAGAGCAAATTCAATTTTCTAATTACTACCAATTGACAAAAAGCATAGAGGAACCCGAAATAGAGAAGATTTGTGTGACTCCACTACCCTCAGAAATCCTTAATGGCAACCTCGTATCCTCTTGAAGCAGCGAAAAGACCTCTTGATGATAAGACAACACAAAGAAGCTTGTAGAAGCTTAAGAGAGCTCATTGAGAGCTTTTAATGAGCATAATAGCATTGATTGAAGTAGTGTAATGATGCTTGAAGATCTTTATGTGAAAGCTTAATGAACAATTAACAAATAAAAGGCACCTTCGTCCTATGTGAGCATGAGAATGCTGATTGGAGAGCAAAAACTTAGCAAGAGTAGTGTGCACAATGAATTTGCCTCCCTTTGTGCTTGAGGGAGAGGGGTATTTATAGGTTAGGAGAAGGAGATTGATTGAGAAGTTAACTCAATTGATTGAAGAGTTAACAAGGATTGATTAGGGAGTGAACTAGATTGATTATCCATTGAACTTAGTTAATTGGGGAGTGATAAATCAATAATAGCTTATCACTGAAGAGGAATTGGAGTTGGAAGAATACATGAGAGAGAATGAGTTGTTAATTTTAGATCAAATGGAGCTAATTATGCATGTGTGGGTGCATGAAATAGTCAACTTCATATTAGGCATAAAAAATCATGCGAACTGGAAGAAAAAAGGGTGAAAATGGAGCCATTTTGAGTTAGAAACTTGAGTTTTTCCATGACTGGAAATGCAACAGGGTCGCCCCTTTCACCAGTAGGATCGCCCAGGGGGAGATCCTGCTTTTTGAGGGTTGCCCGACTGAAGATTCAGAAAGAAGGGGGTCTAAGAGGAAATGCATAATGGGAGATGGTAGAGAAGATGAAAAGGAGGTGATCTACCTCTAGAAACATGTCAATCATGTATAAGAATCCAAATCTCCACTTACAAAGCAGGATCTCCCAAGGGAGATCTGGAAATAATAGGAGGAGATTTGGATTGGTTGAGTGAAACTAAAAAGTGAAAGGTTGAGATGTATAGGGGGACCTCTAGAAGGCTTCTAGGGGGTGGAGAGGATGAAAAACATAGGGGAAAGATGAAAACTCACCTACAAGATACTTGCAAGGCTTAGGAACAGGGTCAAAATCTCAAAAAATTCAAATCGACAAGTGTCGCAAAAGTGTCGAAAAGCATTGATGACAGAGAGAGAAAATGACAAAGAGGAAACAACACAAGATGAGAAATAAGACACATCACCAAGAGGTTTGCTGCTTAGAGGACATTATTTCATGCTTACATGTACATGACAAGGATTAAAATCATCATAGGGGTCCTCATGGAGGCTAAGCATGATTTTTGCGCTTACAGTACCAAATTCCATATACGATTTGGGGAATGTGCAAAATTAGATTTTAGATTAAATACACACTTGGGTAACAAATAGAAATTAGAATTGTCTGAACTCCCAAAAATATGACTAGGATTAAAGAGTCGTGTCAAAATGATACACAATTTAAAGAAGTACAATAACAGTAAGTGATGACTGGTGATAGGTGTGTACACAACAAGCCTAAGGTATTGAGTATGTTGTTGGAATGAGCAATGTACATAGAGTTACTTTCTGGCAATAATTAACCTCCTTTAACTTTAATATCAAAAACTAATAGATATCTATTAAATTTATTCAAATTCAAATGATAACAAAAAATAATCAATCCTTTTATCCAAAGATTGAAAAAAATATCCCTCAATTAAATACACCAAAGACTTATACTCAACCTTATTCCTTACAATATCAAACCCCTACATAAACATTCTTCCCAACAACCAACTACACTTGTAAGAATCGCAAAACATAACCAAATTCAAAACTTGTTCGAGAAGAATATTGAGGTACCACAAGTCAAATGGGAAATAAATGATAAAGTAGTATGTGGAATACGAAGAATTTGGTGTTGAAAACAATCTACGTGGCTCACTATTCTTTCAAGGAATACGCCAATAGGAACAATCGACGAGTTTAGAACATTTTCTGGTGTGATTTTTTTACGGCTTGAGACAATTTTGAACACATACAAAAGCATATGCTACTGCCATTTCAAACCCAAACAGTACATTAATTAATTAATGCTCACAACCAATGCTAAATTGTCGTTTCAAACACAAACAATACATTAATTAATGTCGAGCACGCGCAAGTAGGCACCTCTAAGATGGGGAAAATGTGCTCCTAAAGTCCTCGCCTCTAAAAAACTTCAAACCACAGGGGCTACTCATGAAGAGGGCCTGAATTCAAGAACTCTCCTAAATGAGAGTTGATTTATATATTAAGAAACATATAATAATGAAAATAATAATAAATCATAAAAACATATGACCATGATAGAAGGATACTATATAATGGATTATATATAATATGGTCAAAATAGCTAGATTGAATATAATTTATTAAAATAAGATAGTTATCTAATAACCTAGATTAATCAAATTGGGAATATTTAAGACAATATTGTAAGAAGATAAATCAAACCGTGTAGGAACATAAGTGAAGAAAATAATCATGAAAGAAAGAGATGGGCAAGCAAGAGTGAGTAGACAAGAGAAGATAATGTGAAAACAAAAGATCAAAGATCAATCCTAAGATAATCAAGTGTTAAAAAAATTTAAACATGGCTCTCCCAATTGTGGCAAAAGGATATTAAGTGTACATAAAGATAGATTAGGGAAATGTAAGAGTGATATCTAGGTCCAAATAATTTTTTTCCTTAGATTAGATTGTCTCTCTTTTATGTTATGTGTGACCTCAATATGTATCTTCCGTTTGTATATAAATTCTTGAATTTTATGTTGGAATGCAATGCCTTTATGTTTAGCATACCCCCATGTATGCTGAGAATTAAATTTTATATAATGTAAGGATTCCATGATAAATCACAGTTATAGACCAGTGCTAAGTCCACACTACATTTATGTGAACTAGTTAAATAGAGAAATACTCAATGAAAGCATAAGATAAATTAGGAAATGAAGTATAAATCCAATAAGATGAGCCAAACAATTTTAAAGATCTATAGCATAGCTACATCTAAACTTTCCAATTTAAAAAAAATCTCATCATCTATTCATATTACACAAGAATAGTGGAATTGAGTAATTTGAGCTCCAGAATTATTAAGAGATGTAAAAGGATTAATGTGGAGCCTCTTAGCTTACTAGTGAGATGGATGCATGGTGGGAGAACTTGAAAAGAGAACAAGGTCTTGCATGTTAAAACATGATGTGGGACCTATTCGTTAGCCTATTTTGGAGGTGTTAGTTACCCCAATTATTCTATGACTAAAAGATGATGAAATTCAAGAACTTGAGACAAGGAGATATGATGATTAATCACTATTTGGAAAGTTTATCTAGTTTTTAAAATATGTGTTGTAGTATCAAAACTATGAAAGATTTGGGATTCACAAATTCATCTTGGGTTTCAATATGTAAATTGGAGCAATGGTTGTCTTATGTATAGTACTAGAACCATGACTGATGTATTTGAAAAATCTCTTAAGAAGGAATAAAATTTGCATGCTCTATCCAACTTTATGAAGAACAATAAAGGTTTAAGGTAGATAAACCTAAGTTCTCACCATTTCAAAACATTGCCCTTATTAATTACCTAAGTATTCTAGGGTTGACCTAGGATAATATATCCTCTTGAGACACCATGACAATCCTTTCAAAGTATTTTAAAATATAATTAGTTTCAGATAGTAAAAAGGGAAGACGAAGTGGGGGTGAATTAAGTGAATTTAAGAGTAAAGCTATGTAGATTATCAAATCATATCTACAAGTGCAAACATTTTCATAGATGTAGATCTAACCCTAATCCATAGACTCAACCCTCCATAGTGCAAATGTTTTAGGCTTAAAAAATTTAGGGTTTCAAATAAACATTTTAGGGTTCCAAAAGAGATGTTTAAAGTTTTAGTTTTTATGTTTGAGGGTTTGAAAATGATGTATTAGGGTTTGAAAATTCCCATAATGGGTCTGAAAAACCATGTTTAAGGGATTCAAATTTAGGTATTAGGGTTTGGAAATCAACATAACATGGTTTCAAAATGATATTTTAGGGTTTTAAATTCTTGTTTAGGGTTTGTACATTCACATAAAGCATTTAAAAATTCTGATAAAAAAACATTGAATTTCCATGTTACAATTTTGGAAAAAAACATTGAAATCAAAAACTAAAAGTTTAACAGGGGTAAAAATGAAGCATATCTAGTAAAAAATGCAATAATACGACCTTGCTAAAGAACACAGGCTATGTGGAAACCTTTGACAGATGACAAGTGGCAAGTTGGTGGAGCTCCTTGGTGTCGTTGAACGTTGTCCTTTGGGTCGCTATCAAACTAAAGGTTGACTGCTAAAAAACCTTTAGATATAGTTTATTGTGGCTAAAAGCATCATGTGAGTAGAAATGATAGGTGTAATAGGATTTTTTGCATTATATATTCTTAAAAGAAAACAATAAACTATTACCTTTGTTCGAAGAAAATCATTGAACGAAGGTATTATTTTATTGTTTCGTAATCAATAATTTAATACCTTTGTTCGAAGGTAATTTCTATGAAATCTTTGAACAAATGGACCTTTGTTTGACAAAACCTCCAAACGAAGGTGGTATGGACATTTTTTGTCCATTTCTATAAAATGACTTATTGCAACTACATATTGACAAATAACAAATTTTGTGCAAAGTTGGCCTCATTCCTCAATCTTTCACCCATTCCCATTTACATGCATTCTCATGCATTTGGTCTTACCCTATCCATATCAACACACATACCCATACATATGACATATTGCCCATTGTTCCTTATTCATTCCCCACCTTAATATTAGTACTTCCTTGTCCTGCGTCAATTTTGCAACTGTGGGATCAATTTGATCCAAGCAAATTTGACCCCTTTTAAAATTTAAATTTTTAAATTAAAAATTTGTGAACTCTAACCCATTTATTTCTTGTCTTGAGTCGACTTGGTACATGTTTTGTGTGATGTATTTCAATATAGTGATATTTAAAGGCATTCAATGTGCACTTTTGGAACACATCTAAGCTTTATCTAGTGATATTTCACTTATTGATCACATCTAAGCTTTATCCCATTATCATTCACATATCATTCTAGAACACTTCAATCAGAGCACTAAAAGGATACTAAATCTACATCATCATTCTAGAGCACTTCTATGACTGATAATTATTATCCTCGATTCATTTCGACAACTGTAAAGTAGCTCTTTCCATGGGATCGACAAAGGAAAACTTGACCCTAGTGATCTAGTAGCCTCCCTAAGGTATGTTTCAATACTACCAACCTTTAATAATTAGGGAGGAGTAGACTTTGAGGCAAATCAAGAAGTAAAAGTATATAGTGTCACATTTAAAATCTACATGTTACAACCTAGATCAATACACATAAAAGTGACCTAAATACATAGAATTGACCTAAAAAATACTCACAATCCAATAAGGAAAACACACAAAACAAGAATAGCAATTTTACTATACTAAATTATCTGAGTCTATGCTCTATTAGATTTTTTCATGTTCACATTGATCGTAAAACTAAAAACCCTATTTATATATTTACTCTCCTAAAATAACATTAGTTGTTCAATTATCATTCCCACAATGAAAAATAGACTAATTTATGCTTAAGTGTATGCTTTCATAGAGGACAATTCAGATATCAGAGTATAGAATAGTAGGACATACCTACGTGATGTTTTCACAGGATAATCTATCAGATATATGGTAGAGATGAAGAGCTTTGAGAATAGTGGCTATTTAACACATAAATAGAAGTGTTGTGTAATTTCATGCTTTAGGTTGTTTGGGGGACTGAGGACATACCAAATTCCATATGCGATTTGGGGAATGCGCAAATTTAGATTTTAGATTAAATACACACTTGGGTAACAAATAGAAATTAGAATTGCCCGAACTCCCAAAAGTACAACTGGGATTATAGAGTCCTGTAAAAAAGATACACAATTTATCAGAGTACAACAATAGTAAGTGATGACTGGTGACAGGGGTGTACACAATAGGCCTTAGGTATTAAGTAGGCCGTTGGAATGAACCATGTACGCATAGTTGCTTTCCGATAATAATTAACCTCCTTTAACTTTAATATCAAAAACTACTAGATATCCATTCTATTAAATTCATTCAAATTCAAATGATAACAAAAAAAAGTAAACCTTTTATCCAAAGATTGAAAAAAAATCCCTCAATTAAATACACCAAAGACAATCTCCCAAACAATATCAAATCCCTACATAAACATTCTCCCCAACATCCAACTACACTTGTAAGAATCACAAAACACAACCAAATTCAAAACTTGTTCGAGGTACCTACAAGTCAAATGGGAAATGAATCAAGAAAGTAGTATGTGGAATACGAAGAATTTGGCGTTGAAAACAATCTACAACATGGCCCACTATTATTTCAAGGAATACGCTGATAGGAACAACCGACAAGTTTAGAATGTTTCCCGAAGTGATTTTTTTACGGTGTGAGAGAATTCCGAACATATATAAAAAGCCTATGCTACTATCATTTCAAACCCCAATAGTACATTAACTAGCACTTGCACCCTTTGGAGGTTCAAGGGATACGCCGATAGGATATTTATGGAAAGAGTCAATAAATTGAATAATACATAAATAGATGTATAACAATAAATTTATACATGCTTTAAGTACAAATAAAGATGATATTCAACAAGTTCTAAGATTCATTTGTAATAGGTACATTCGTTCTATGAACGTAAATAGTCCCATGTCATTGCATGATCAAAGTTTATTATCGATGTTGCATTGAACAAAATTCCATAAGAGTTTCTTTTCATCTTTGTAATAAAATTCTCTTTTGCAACTATTGTGATTCCTATGCACGAAAACAATCATATTTTTTAATCATTTTCTTATGAATGAAAACCAAGCAATAAAAAATAAATTCTTCAGAAGGTGGACAATTCTTGAGGTTTTACTTTTTTTGGAAACAATGTAATTGATTAGTTTTTTACATTTATGTTTTTAAAAAGAGGATAATCAAATATTAAAAAAAATATCATTATTTCTTATTTGAGGGATGTTGCAAGTAATTGTACATACCTGGAGTTACTGTGAGAGCAGTTGTAGGCGAGCTTCTTCTTTCTTTTTGATAATGTTGTAGGGATTGTTTTTCATTCTGGAATAGCGATTGAAAGAGAATGCAGGCTCTATACGAATGTCTTCTATAGACTTGACTCTAGACATTGTTGTAAATGTGAGGCCTAATTTATGTTGTGTATTTTCCGCAATACAAAGTGGGGTGGTCGAGTCAGCTCTTCTCCTTACCACGGGGCGAACCTCCACGTCACTCTCTCTCTTGTGGAAGTAGCCAGTCGAGAGGAGGCAAGACACGGGGGCGGTCTGGCTCGCTTGAGAGCTAAACTTCACAAACTTTGCGAAAAGTGGTCGGTTGGTCCTGGGGTTCTTGTGCGTTGATTCTAATCCGGTGTTCTATGACCGTTGTTGTTAAAATAACTATATGACTCGAAGGGTCACTACTCACCATTCTTCTGTTAGGATTCCTAATGTTCCAACGTTGTGTAGGTTGATTGTTCTCCTTAATACTTCAACAAAAAATGCATCCACAAAAATGTCAATTTCATAGATGAGAAAATTGTTAAGTCTACATACTATCTTTGAGAACCACCAACATAAAAATTGTAGGTGCATTCATTATGCTTTGTCATGGTTCTCATAACTAACTTTTATTTTATTTTATTTTTGCATATAAATTACAAATCTTAAACACACATTAAATATACTTTTGACTGTATTTTTATTTGTTCTATAAGTATATACATTGAAATTAAGTAAGAGTAATTAAGACTAATAAATACATATTTAAAATTTGGAAATCAAATGCAATAATGTTAGATTAAATTTCTAGAAACATAAACAAGATTATTTTCTGGATCTAAAATTTGGTAAAATTAATAATTGTCAACTTGAAAAAGTTTTATTCTTTCCCAAAAACAAAAAGATAGCCAATTTTTTTTTTTACCTCCCAACTCTATGATATAGCATAACAGTAATGGGGTTTCAATTTTTTAAATAGTAACTCTATGATATAGAAGATAATTTAAGTATTGGTTTTGGCAAAAACTAGTGATTAAATTTTCTTTCAATTCTTTGCTTTGTAATTAAATTGTTTTGGACCTAGAATACTCAATGAACTCAACCAAATGTATTAGTACATAAAAAACAATATAAATTCAGTTCATTTTTTAATTTTCTTTTATTGTAGGATCTTTGGGTAGGATGCTACACTACTTATATACACACACAATTATTTGTATCTTATTCCCATTATATTATATTCAAAGTGGTTTTTAACCAATGGGAATCAATATAGCATCTTGTGTCTCTTATTCTTATATATCCTACTTTATTGGAGTTGTTTCATTTAATTCTAGGGTTAAATTGCATAGATTCCTTTAGTCTTAATATTTTCAAAGATGAGGGAGCATTGGTAGCATAGAAAATGGCGGTATAGCTATTTGTGGATGTTGCATAAACCAAATGAGGTTTTATATTTTGTAATAATACCTAGGCAACCAAGTATGCTTTTTGATGAAAGGAACTAATATATACTTCCTGCAACTAACAAAAAGCACAAAATGATTTTCAACATATTATTAGTTCGTGCTAAAAAAAATTATCCCTATGTTGTCATGCCTTATGTAACATGGGAAATTTAGTACTTATCCTGATTCCCTATATTGTATATTGTAGTATAGCCTGGACATTAATATTAATTATACTATTCTTTAAAGAAGATAGTTTGTTGAAAAGAAATATAAAAAAAATTAAAGAAATTATATAGAGAGTAGTTTAGGGTCAATTTCCATCCATATTTTATATTTATGGGTAATGGTTTATAAGATTTTATTTTTGTTATGTTTACCAACAAAAATATATGAAAAAATATCAATGAAAAAAACACTTTAACCCGTGATTAATTTTAACCAATGCATGGACTAGGTGGCATACAATGTGCTGGCAAACAGTAGTCTTCACAAAGGCAGCGCTACGTGTCTGGGATTCTATACTTTCACATTTAACATACATTTTTGCTAGAACATTTACACTTTTCTCTTTGTGTTCTCTAGTTCATATCCTCTTCTTGAGAAAAATGGCAGGCTGCTTGCACTTCATTTTCCTATGTGTACTTATATGTTGTTACAGCAACCATGTCATGGGAGTAGATCCAGATAGTGGACACAATCTGGTCATAGTTGTTGTGCCTTTTTCTTTGTTACCAAGTTCACCCATCTCAGCCTTTGTACTCAGCCTAAACAGGGATTTCTTCAAGTTCTTTGGCAACAGTTTTCATGAAACTTATTTGGTGATTACTTCCAATTTCATGGAGCATCTTTCAGGTTACCTATCACCAATTGCTTCAAGCATTTCAGTTGATCCTCTTCAACACCTTTTTTTCCATGGCCAGACATCTTCATTGAATCACATCAGCTTCAGCATTTGTCACAAATAGGTGTCTTCCAAAACCATCTGTCCCAAGAATTTTTTCTGCATATCTAAAACTCTAAACAGAATCCTATGCACAATGCAATTTATATCGCTTGTGAAAATAATGCACAAATCATAAAACGCAGAATTCAGAAAATATGCAAATTATGGCAGGTGGGCATGACTTTCATATCCTAATACCTAAATAATTTACTCAAATCATGAAGATAAATGGGCAAATAACATAAGAAAAATGGTTGTCTATCAAAATCAGTTGCACTAAGAAAAATTTCACATGCCTGAAACAAATATCACTACCTTTCCCTCAAAAAGATTACTCCTCATCTTAAAAAAAGATCAACAATCCTTACAATCTAAACGAACTACAATCCACGATAAATTTTGCACATCATGGTCAATGGGTGAAGTCCAAAAACCAAAATTCTAAATATTTAACATGCACTATACTCAAAACCCTACATATATAGTCCATCCTTGGTAGCCTAAACTTACATAATGCATAAATAACATAAGAAAATTGGAGCTTAGAATAAAATCTGGAAAATCTAGTACGTCGATGTTCGCCAAAATATTGTCCCCTTAGAATTTTTATGTATATCTAGAAAAAAGTTGATAGTTTTCCCAAAACAATTTCTACACGTCTGAGAAATAGTACTACCTATTAACAGAAAATAAAATAGACAAATTATAGAAAATGAGTGTTCACCAAAATCATTGAATATCTAATAAATAAATCGATAATGTGCCCTAAATATTTATGTGCATCTCATAATTATTCATAGTTATTAAAACACACAAAAAAATTGGAATAAATTTTGCAAATTATAGCAAATGCCCTATGAATGTTTCTGCGAATCTGGAAAAACAACCAAAAAAAAAAATTTTAAATCAATAATTTGACCTAACTATTTTTTCTACATATCTATAAAAAGATTCAACAATTATTAGCAGAATAAAGGGGGGTAGGGAAACAATAAAATGCAAGATTTGGATACCTCTCTGGGAGGAGGCTGGTTGAAAGAGAAATTGGCCTTGGATTGAACTGCAAGCTAGAGATCATCTAAATCAATGGCAGACTCGCCTGCATGTTCAGAGAAGGTTTGGGCATCTATGAGAATATTTGCAACGTATCTGTACCATAGTTCTAAATCCAATTATAAGATTTAGAACCAAAAAACATGCAAAAGAGAAACACATACAAACTGCCCATCTGAACACAACTATATCAAAGCCTTTCCTAGATCGCCCTCAGCCTGCAAACGATGCACATTCAAGATAAATATATTTAAAAATAGTAGCAGCTTCTATGATTTCTTTTGGGTTTGCAGGTTGCGATTTTTTTTTCGCAAGGGCAAGCAATGGCAGAGGAGAAGCCCAAAGACGCCCTAAGTCAAATTTCTTTCCATTGCACTGCAAAAAAAAAAACATTGTTGCAGAATAATTTGATTTGAAATGTGTTTAACAAAAGGTTTTGGGCGGTCGTAGCCTCTTAGGAATTGGCGGTGGCACAGGGGGATTTCATTTAGTTTCATCCGATTTAGTAGATAGTGGGAAAAAGCAAGCTGCAAGATCTGATTCCACAGATAGGGCGCAGGGCTTAAATTTGATGGTTGACCCTGCCTGTCAAGCAAATTTTTTGTGATGGTTATCTATTTGAAATTGCCTTTCAGATATTAAAGCCTATCTATTTTAGGAAAATATATATACATAGAATAATTACATAGAAAATTTGACAGTTTACTTAAAATCTTGCCTTTCAAGTGATACACTCTTCCTAAAATTTTAATTGTATTTTATGGCTAAAATCACTAAATACGGCCATACGGCCATCAAATTTAAGCGTTGATAGGGAGTAATGGTGATAGTGACGAGTTTAGAAAATTTTCCTGTGAATTGATTTATAAAAATCTTCCGGCGTGAGGTTTTTTACGGCATGAGACAATCCTGAGCACTATAATGCTCACATATAAAGCCTATCAGCTAATTAATCAATGCTCACAATGGATGCTATTGTCATTTCACACCCAAACAATAGATTAATTAATACTCGACACCTCTAAAATGGAGAAAATGTGCTCCTAAAACTCCTTGCTGCTTCAGTACAAAATATCATTGCAAATACAGTCTTGTTCTACTTGGCTTTATCTAATAGTTGAAGCAACGTAACCTTGTAGGGTTGAGGTCTAATCAATAGTGTGTAGATCAGATTAGGTATTAACGATTCACTATGGATTCAGATCGAGTTGCCTATCAACTGCAGTCTCTAAGATTTCAAATCTCTATGATATTTCAAAATATTTAAATATATATCTAGGATTAAACACTGTACAGTTTATGAGAATTTCATGGCAGGTACATGTAATTTAAGAGCAAGGACCTTCATACCTAGCGCCTACTTCATAGCCATAAAAAAAGCCTTGTCTGCTGAATATGATGATCTCATAATGACAATTGTTATCGGCTAAAACATTTTTCGACGTAAATTTGTTTTTTATGGCGTGAGTCAATTCCAAGCACATTAGAATAATAGCACATTTAATCTACATCACGTCAGTGTGAGCATTATGGTAAGTATTAGAATCAGGGTTAAGGTTAGGGTTTTAATCATGTTTTAAATTACGATTATATGGTAAGTATTAGAGTTAGGGTTAGGGTTATGATTAGGAATAGTGTTACGACATTAGAATATTTATATTTAGAGAAATTTGAGCTAAGTGTAAATTTAGGATCATGGTTTAATTAGGGTTAGGGTCAACTTAGGGTTATGCTTAAAATTAGGGTTACAATAAGGTTTTAATCTAATTAGGATTATGGTTATGTTTATAGATCTTGTTAAATTTAATGTTTTATTCATGTACCAAATTATGGTTAGGGTTAGGGTTCCATGTACAGTTGGGGTTCGAATGAAGTTCAGATTTAGAATTAGGGTTTTGTTTAGGTTGGGTTAGGATTAGGCTTATAAATGGGGTTAGATATAGGGTTAGGATTCTAAATCAATGCTAAGTGTAATCTTACAGTTATGGTTAGAATAGGGTTAGATATAGAATTAGTTTTAGATTGAGGGTTATGATTGCAATTAGGCTTTGGTTCAAAATTAGGGTTATACTTCAATTAGGGTTTGGGTAAGAATTGTAATTCTGATCGTAATTGTAACCCTAAGTGTAATTGTAATCTTGTCCATAACTGTAATCCAAACCCTAATTCTACCCATAGATATACCTAACCCTAAATCTATCCCTAACTGTAATTGCATTGATAATCTTAATTTTTCCCTTAATCCTAACCCTATTTTCATCATTGATCATAACTATAACCATATTCTAACCCTATACCTAAATGTAAATGTAACCCTAATCCTAATTGTATCCCTAATACTAACCATTATTCTATGTATACTTCTAACATTGATTCTAACCATAAGATAATTCTAACCCAACCCTAAACCTAACCCTAATATTCAAGCCAATACTAACGCTAATTCTAACCCCAAACCTAACCCTATTTATAAACTAAACCCTAGCCCTAATTCTCACACTAACTATAATAGTAACCCTAGCCCTAACCCTAATTCTAACAATAATTCTAACCATAATTGTAACCTTAATGATAACCCTAATTCTATTCCTACCCTTAATTCTAACCCTAACCCTAATTCCACCCCTAGATCTATTTAATTTATAATTCTATCCCTAATTCTAACCCTAACCCCAACCCTAATTTTAGACCTAATTGTAATAATAATTATACTCCTAAGTCTAACCTGAACCCTAAGCCCAACCCCTAATTTTAACCCTAACCCTAACATTTAGGTTAATACTAACCCTAATTCTAACCTAAACCCTAATCCTAACCCCAATTCTAACACTAATTTTAATCGTAAGCCTAACCCTAATTCTAACTAGAATTGTAACCTAACACTAATTCTTACTCCAATACTAATTTTGTTACTAATTCAAACCCAAATTATAACCCTAACTTTCACTCTAATACTAATTCTAATTGTAATCCTAACCCTAACATTTAGGCCAATACTAATCCTAATTCTATTCCTAAATCTAACCCTAAACCCAACCTAATTCTGACCATAGTTCTATATATATAGATATAAATGTAAATGTCCTTTGTTTTTTTAATTCAATTAGAAATGATTTTATTTCTTAAAACTAATTTTATTTCAATTAAAACTAAACGGTAAGCGGAAAGCTCTGCCCTTAAGCTTGTTATTCATTTATTTGTAATATATACATAGAGAGGATTCTCACACAAAATTGGTATGTTTTATTTGATTTCAAGTGATCATAGTTCATCATATCCTCATCTAATTATCATAATCTCAAATGATTTATGCAATTGAATTATTGAAAAATTAAAGAATAATTAAGCCATAGGGTTTAACCTTTAGGGGTTAGGGTTATGATTAATGTATAGACTTTAGGTTTGAAGGTTAAATATTTTGGGTTATTTGTTGAAAGTTTAGTGTTCAAATTTAAGGCTTAATGTTTAGGCTTCATTACCATAGGCTCTTTACTTAAGAAGGGTTGAACATGTAGGGATGAGGGTTTAGAGTACACGGTTTAGGGTTTTTAGGTTGACACTTGAGGTCCAAATTTTTAATTCTATCACTAACCCTATTTCTAACCCTAAACCTAACCAGGTAATTCTAACCTTGACACTAGTTATATCCATAACCCTAATTTTGATCCTAATCATAATTCTATCCTTAACCACAATCATAATTCTAACTCTAACTCTAATTATTTTTTCTTTAAATAGTTGCCTTGATTGTAACCTTATTTGTAATTCTATCCCTAAGCCTAGTTCTATTGTTATCCCTAATTCTATCCCTAACCCAACCCTAATTCTAACTATAATCATAATCTTAACCTTTATGTTTTTTTGGTTCTATATATTTTCCCTAGTTGTAGCAACCATCATATTGTTTTTGTTATATATATTTTTCCAATTGCTAACGCTAATTCTAACAATAAATCTAACCCTAATTGTAAATCTAATCTTGACCCTAATTATATCTATAGCCCTAATTCTAAACCTAACCATAATTATATCCCTAACCCAAGCCCTAATTCTAACTCTAACCCTAACACTTATTTGTTTATAAATATTTACCCTAATTGTAACCTTAACCCTCACTCTACCACTAATGTTAATTATATCCTTACCTGTAACCCTATTTCTAATCTAATGTTTTGTTAGTTATATATTTCCCTAATTATAATGAAACCCATAACCCTTATTCAATCCTAACCCTAACCCCAATTCTATTCCTAAGACTAATTCTATCCCTAACCCTAACTCTAACCCTAACCCTATTTCTGACCCTAACATTAATACTAACCCTAATCCTTATTCTAACCCTAACCCTAACTGAAACTCTAACCCTTACTCTAATTATATTTGTAGGGCCCTAATTTTATCCCTAACCCTAATTGTATTTCTAACCTTAATTCTATCCTTAACCCTAACCCTAATTGTAACTGTGATTCTAATCAAAACCCTAATTCTAACCATAACATAACTGTATTTCTAACCCTAACTCTAATTCTAACCTTAACGCTGATTATTTTTGTAACCCTAATTCTAACCCTATCATAATTATATCCCTAACCCTTATTCTATACCTAATTGTAACCCTAATTGTAAATGTAACCCTATACTTAACCCTACTATTTTTTTGGTTATATATATTTGCCCTAATTCTCTCTCTAGATAGTAGTCACTAGACAACACTTGTTTTATATAAAATTCTATAGTTGATCTGATTAGATGTGTTGATTTGTTTTCAAAAAATTGATGTGATTAGGTGTGTTAATTTTTTCATTAAATTAATTATCGTATTTATTGCTTGTAGGTATAAAATTATTATTTTCATTCCTATGTAATTAATTATTTTTATTTAATGGTTACTTCTTATATAACATTCCTTTCAATAGTTAAAAGTAAATTTTAGGTATCAAAAATAGGACAACTATTTATCACTTTTTATTGTGAATGAGATATAAAATTACTACTAACTATTTGATAATTAAATTGGACGATGTTTGAGTTCCCTAACATAATTATAATTAATTTTTAAAAAATATTAATAATGTCCAAACAAAATCCAATTAACTAATAGAGATGTTAAAAAATAATTTTTTTTACAAATATGCTATCTATACATTTCAGAATTCACATAAAATTTAACATATTTTAATAATATAACAAATTTTCAAGTCTAATTCATCTTATTCATCTTTAACATATTAAGAAATAAATATTTAGTCTAAGAAAACAAAATTATAATATGTAATTGGTTCATAAAATTTTCTCATAAAATAAGGAATGCTAAATGTATAAGTGGAGATAAATATAGAATAATTTTCCCATAAAATAGGGAATGATGGAGAGAATATAGGGGAGAGTGAAGGAGACATTTAAGAAAAATAAGGGAGAATAAGAACCTCGATCAAGCAGCCAATAGAATTATATTTTCTAAATCAATTAGCTAATTAAATTGTTGATAATTTTTTTAATATCTTTGTTTACAAAATTTGTATCTTTGTTTTAAGAAAACTTAATATAAATTGAATGTCCACACAATAAACATTCTTATTAATGGAAGGTTAAATTTAATTAGAAACTTTACAATGATGTTAAGATGAAGGCAATAAGTAAACTAGTACTTGTACAATGCCCAAATCTATTTCATTTTGATTGGCAATATTGTTAATGTGTTTTTGAAGGTGTTAAAATCATGGTAATGACATAATATGTCAAAATTTACCCAATGCAATGCATGCCGCAAACTATTCACTTGCTCCTGGGAGTAGTCCTCATTGAGTAACTAAAAAAATTTACAAAGTTAGTAATTTTTTTTAGTTATGGATGTTTTTTGTGATGTTAGGATGAAGGAAATAAGTAAAGTAGTACTTGTATAATGCCCAAATCTATTTCATTTTGATTGGCAATATTGTTAATGGGTTTTTGAAGCTGTGAACACCATACAACATCAACTTTATTAACGCATGGCATGAGTATACATTTTAATATTCAAGACCCTAACACACTTCCATTTTTTGGTGTTATTCCATAGTTATTTCAAACATTCACTATCATATATACTTGTAAAAATCTTTAATTTTTAATCATAGTTAACAATTTACTTAAAGAAAAAAAAATTATTAGTTAAAAAATGTTTGAATTAGAGATTTTACATCTTTTAGGAAAACATGTTAAATAGATCAGTGACTGTGATCTCAAATATTAAGAGACAAAAATCAATGATTAAGAGAGGGTATGATCAATGGTGTTGTGGACTTGCTCGGAGATTTGCTTAAACAATTTAATTTTGAGGGTGATTTCATTCTTGGTGGTTAATGATTCCTTTGATGATCTTGACACACTCCTTGCACACGCATCACAATTTGCAATGTTGCTTAAAAGAAATCATTGAGTACCTGAACAATTAAAAAAAAGACAAGTACCTGCATATAATTCAGAATTTGGTGTCTCTAAACAAAAGTAAAAGTATTCTCTAGTAGGCATGTATACAAAATGTGGAGCATAGACAAGGCAGAGAATTGTTTGACAGAATGCCACAAAGAAATATAGTCTTGTGGAATCCCATGATTACAAGAAATGCATAAAATGGATTTTTTAAAAGGCTTTACGAACTTTCAAGCAAAGGTAATTGGCAGTTGTAAAGCCAAATTCCACAACTTTTTTCATCATCCTGCCTGCCTCGTGAAACATGGGAGCTTTGGAACAAGATATGACATCTATTAAAGGATAAAAGAAAGGCAATTTTTGTCACATGTTATAGTTGCAACTGTCCTAGCAGACATGTATGCGAAATGTCGAATTATAGACAAGACACGTGAACTGTGTGGTCAGAGAAACAACTTGTCGGTATATGTTTATATAAGTCAAAGAAAATTTTTAGCTTGCACTTTCACTGGTATCCACGCTAATTTTTGTGTGTGAGTGGCTCGTTCCCTTGAAGCCATATTAACTCTTTTCATTCCCTTCTTTCTTGCTACAAATCTTGATTTACAAAGGGATTCTTTGGAATGATACAATTTTCTTCTTTATAAATTTCTTACAACTTCAGAAAAATGTTTAGAAAGTGTAATTGAAGATCAACAAGGCTGTTTACTTGGTGACATGCAATGATTTTACAGTAACAGATAATTATCATCGTTTAATCTCTTGGTCAAAGGTGCGCTATATTTTGTGTGGATTTCTTTTAGCATTTCTTGAGCCCCTATATTCCAAACACACACACAAAAACATTCCATTTCAATATGTATAAGTAAAAGCAAAACACTCCACAATTGCATGTAAAATCTCCAACATAATGAAATGCCATAATTTGACTGTTGGTATGAAATCCTTCGTGGCCTCTTGAATGAAACTGCCTTCCACTTTCATGTCTATATATTTTGATTTAATATAGTTTTTGATTTTTTACACAAAATCCTTTCACCTTCCCCATCAACGGGGATTCCAACTCATTCCTATTTAATTTGTAGTTTTTTAAATAAGTTTACATATTTTTCTATAAATATTCCCCATAATAATAATAAATATTCCCTTCTATAGTTCTCATGTTCCTTCATCATGTTAACAAAATATAAATTCATTTGAGGAACAAAATTAGTGTACTATAAATGTTAATTCAATTAATGCATTCCTTTGGTTACACTTAATCATTGTCTTCTAATAATCTTATGGTACGGTAAGTTATTTTATATACATAGTGCTAGATTTTTCTCTTATAAATTTATTTTTATTTCATTCTAATGTCGAATTATCATTTATTTTGTAAATGTATGTAATTATTAATTTAGTTTTGCACATCATTTAAATTCCTTCCAATTATTTGAAGCATGTATGTTTGTTTATCACAAGCCTCATATTTCACATTTTCGCACCTACATTTAATAGGCATTCTCTTGCAAATATAAGCATGGCCAACACCTACATCATGTTTATTTGTCATGTAGCTTACCATAATGCACCCTCTCATAGAACATCACACAATACAAAGATCAATCAAACATAGTGACCCTCATTATTTTTATAATTTCACATATTTGCATAATTTAGAGGTCAAATGGATTAAAATCAACTTCTCTCTCTCTCTAATAAATTGTCTTTTCACAGTTTTATGGGCCTCTATCTATCTCCCACACCAAACGTTATTATGGTCTTTCATTTCATTTTCATGTGCTTTTGCAAGCAACTTGGTCACTCTAATGTACGGACAAAAGGTACTTACTTTCCTAGATAAAGATGTGGAGGCTTAATAAATCACATTAAATAAAATAGTTGAGGCTTTGGATACTCATTTGCTAGCTAAGGTATGAACAAGTCAGTTAACTACAATCATTTGGGATAAAACTAACTTAACCTTTAGTTTTTTTTTAATTTCTTTCTTCTTGGGTTAATGATTTTGTGATTGATTGTGGCTTGATAGTATTTTAATTTCTCATTATATAATTTTCAACCAACATCAATTATTTAAGAAGTTTGATTTTTGATAATGATTTTAATGATTTTATTTATATAATGATTTATGTTTGGAAGATTGTTTCTTTCACTTACTTCGTTTTTCTTCAAGATTAAATAGGAAGTAACTTCATCACATATTTATAATGAGATTTGTCAAGTATTGAAGAATATGATTTCTTTTTGTATACTTTCTCTTTTGTACACACCTATTATCTTTATTTTCTTTTGAGTTCATTGGAGTTGACTTGCACTCCCTATTCCTTATTGTACTTTTATAATTCCATGAACCAGTTTTAATCTTTCATGGATATTAATATCAATATCATTATCAATATACCAAGAAGCCTCTTTTTATTTTAAATATTAGTATTGTAAGGGTGAAAGGTGCATACCATGAACTTTTACCCTTCATCTTACACCACTTTGCATGGGTGTTCAAAGTATGTACAAGTTCTAACACTTAATTTTGATTAATTTGGTGCTTCCAGTGAACCTAATTTTTAAATGACTCAAAAACATAATTAATGCTTGCTCAAAGGTCAAATATGTGGACATGATTTTTGACCCAAGTTAGTTTTACTCTTTACACATATGTGGTCAAATCTTTGTGTGTTAAACAAAGAGATATGAGAGAGAGAGAGAGAGTCCCTATGGCCCATGTCATTTTTTTGTTTTCGTGAATTAATTTCCATACCTTTTAGTTACCCTTTGGCATATTATACACATATTCAAAGTAAAAGTATGGTAGGCCTTGCTAGAATATAAATAAAGTAAATATAACAAAAAATAAGTATATTATACTATAATATAATACTAAAAATTTATAACTATAATATATTTCATATTTACTATATTATATTTTAAGTTAGGTTATTTTTGTATATTTAATATTTAATATCTATTTAATATCTATTAATATTAAATATTAAAAATACATAAAGATGATTATTATTAATTATTATTATTATTATTAAAAATAATAATTAAAAATCTAAAAATTTAAAATTATTATTAATTTTTATACTATAATATATAATAGTAGGCCAAGAGAGATAGCCTACGGATAGAGCGAGATAGATTATAGGCTCAGTTGTAGAGGTCCTAGGTTGATTAGAAATATATAGAGATCCACTTGTGTGGATGATATGATTTATGAATTATGGCTATGAGGGCGGTCGACTGTGCTTGTCAAGCAATTTTTTATGACAGTTATCCATTTGAAAAGGTGTCCTTAAAATACTAAGACACACCTTAGTATAAGTAAAATTATATACTAGCAATTGCACCTTAGTGTGCAATGGTTACACCGAAAATGATTGTAGAAAATTGTATGTCACATGTAAATTATAATAGTAATTACAATTAACAATTAACCATCCATAGTTATTCTTAGAAATGTAATAATAGTAATTACATTTTAGAATTAAATCTCCTAAATAGATTGTAAGGAAGCTTGTCTATCTTGGTTTATAGATGATTGCACAATGAACATTGAAAAGTTGTTAATATTGGAATAAAAAAATAATAGAGCATGATTTTTTTTGGAGAGCAATTAGAATTGAAAGTTATATGTGAAAAATCAAACCAAATATAGTAGGTTTTTTTGGGTAACATACTATATTGTACAAATGCGCACACTCTACAAAATATTGAAATCTATAATGTAAGAAGGTGCTAGTATAGAATTGATATTGAGAACATAATTCATAATATTCATTTGTAAAAAAATTATTAAGCAATGAAATCAAAATCATAGTTGTAACCTATCTATATAAACAAAGGTAAGAAACTTGCATATGTACAAGAATGTTTTGTAAATTTATTTAGTTTTATTTGTGACAATAGTAGAAAGGATTTTTTCCCGTTTCTTCTAATATTAGTAGCTTTGAGAAAAGAGTATCCAAAACATATGCATTTATGTTTTAATAATTGACATCTTTGTTTCCCATTTTTATTGCCTACTTTCACTCCATCATTTTAACTCTCTTATCCTATAATGATATGCATTATTTTTCTGCATTAAAAAGAAATGGATTAAAATAACATGTATACATGATTGTAAAAATGCATTCTGGTAAATAAGAGGAAAATGCTTCATTTTGGACAAATAAATAGTTATAAAAATTACAAACCTCTTTTTTGTGTTGGTTATCTGTTTCCATTTAAAAGTGCTCTTAATCAACCCTCTTCTTGCTTTCTTAGTGCAACATGTGGACTACGTTGCATGCATGCATATCTTTAGAATGTGAAGTTGGTTCATATTCAAAGACCTACAAAGTTACATACTCTTGGTATAGTTGTGAATGTGAGTCCATGTTGATCAATGTTGTCGATGTTGATTGTTTTCCTTTCAAGTGTTATACCTTTATAATTTATGTATTGTTAAGGCCTATGCCACTTGTAGAGGAGTTTGGTGACACATGCCATGGCTTAGTGGGATGATGGGAGCTTTTTTAGTTGGGTGTGATCCTAGAGTGGGCCTATGTAATGCTTGAATTGTACTACAAAAAATAAGGGAAGGTATGGGGGTTTTTGGTCATTTTTTGATATAATTTCTTTAACCTAGCCAATTGCACAATTCACAAGGCTTTCCTACACCCACAAATTAGAACATAGCATAACTTCTTGGCCAATACATAAGAGGGTCTTAGCTTCAATTTGTTCATCGTTTGGAGATGGGCATGATGTCCTATTAAGTTTCTCAACATTGGACTTGGCAATTAGCACTGCCAAAGATTGGAGCATATGTTTAATATGATACTAACTAATTTATTTCAAATAAATGTATAGTGGATAAAAAAGATGATTTCTCAATTAAGGTAAGTGAAAAACTTGAACATGACATTATAACCTTCCAATCTGTAATTATTGGCTCTACATTTCTTATATGTAAGAGAAGAGCGCAAAAAGCAACTTGTGTTGGGTCTAGATCAATTTGTTAGAATATATTGCTCGATTTAACTACTAGTATGAAGAAGCTCGGTAGACCGTTCCCCCATATGATGTTACAACATACATGGGAATGTCTTTGACTGGGGAGAGTTTACAAAGGCTATAGAAGAGGATGATTGAAGAGGCTCCAAAAGGGATTTGATTATGGTTGGGGAATGCTTCAGACAACCTGATGTCAATGTAATCCAACAATTTTGGACCAATGAAACTCATTTAGATAAAAGTAATTAGTGGTTTGCTTATAATTTCACACTAAATATTGAAATTTATCAAGAAGATAGCATGCAATTTTCATCCTAGATATTTTATTACTCTCTCTTACTTTTCCTCTATATGCTGACAATGGTTATAGATATTTTCATCATTAATGTCTGTATGAATGGCTGGTATAGCAATATAGCAATATAGATGAGTCACGATTTGGAGTGAACTGTTGCTATACCAGCCATTCATAAACATTGATAAACAATATGTTTAGGAATGGCTGGTATAGCAATATAGCAATATAGATGAGTCATGATTTGGAGTGAACTGTTGCTATACCAGCCATTCATAAACATTGATAAACAATATGTTTATGAATGGTTGGTATAGCAATAGTTCACTCCAAGAGAATGCTTGAAAACATTGATCATCTACTATTGGGGTGGTGGTGAAACGAGGGGAGACATAAACAATAGGTGTTAAGTGTTCTTTCAATTTGTTGGACTTCTAGGATAATTCATGTGGAATTAAAATAATATTTTAAAATTATAAGTCATGACCAACACCTTGACAATTGAGATCGAGAAGTTCAATAGGTAAAACTTTGAGTTTTGGAAATTGAAGGTTGAAGATCTTTTAGTGGAGATAGATCAGTGGATCATAGTAATTGTTGCACTAAATTTTCTACCATCAGCAATGGATCAAGATGAATGGGACAAGTCAGATATTAATGTAATTTGTAATTTGGATACATTTAAATGCTTTTCATCTACTAGTGAGTCAATTAGCTTTCATAGATGTAAAAATGGAAGAATAGGAAAAATGTATCACTTTGATTTGTTCATTAAAGGATACCATCTTTCTATTTTGAAGCCTATCTATCTAAAGGGGATCAATATCCTTTCTTTGTCCACTAGAATTGTGGGTGCAGAAGTTGCTTTGCATCATTTGGGCATACCACTCATTTATGTTGTATCTACAAAAATTTGTAAAGAAAACAAGCTTATCCTCAAAAATTGGGTAGAAAAAACACATCAAAAGGGTGAATTGATTCATACCCTTACTATGCAACACCATAATAACTATTGGTGTATGGATGGATACAATAGCTATTGGTGTATGGGTGGCTATTGAAGTGGATGTTGAGTACATTTTGACAAAAAATACATAGTCAAAATGTATTTAATGAGGTTGGTTGTGGAATTTTAAGAAATAATTTCAATGAAACAATTAATTTAATTTGAGGTTTTGATGTGATAATAGGTGGAAGCCCCTATAATATTCTAACAAGCAACAACAAGAACACAAGTGATGGGGTAGAGGGGAAGCATTCCTCTATTTTGTATGTAAGGCTTGCAATACATTCAAGCATAACTTGATAGAATAATGAAGCCTTCATTTTGTACTAATCTAGACTTCAATAGATTATAAATTCCTTTTTTTTTCATATCCGAGTTCCTACCCAAATTAAAGAGGCTACCAAAAACAAGTATTGAAAATTATGGACATTATTATTATTTTGATTTTGTGTAGAAAATTGGTTTGCATAATTAGTATGGGACTAATTGCAAGTATGGATGTTGCCAATTGTAGGCTTGTATGGACATTATTTTGATTATATGGAGTAAATTTGTTTGCACAATTAGCATGAGACGAATTGTAGGCTTGGATGTTGTTAATTACAATCCTAGCATTATTAGTTTAATTAGCCATGCTAACCATGGTTTCCTTTTCCGAGGATTGAATGAAAGCCTAGAGGTTTGCAAAAAATCAAATTTCATAAAATAAAGCACTTAGATTTAGAAAACAATTACTATGAAACTCATCATAAGAAATAATTTCAAAAGATAAAGGTCAAATAAAGTATGTCTTCCAAATGTTTGTCTATAGAAAATAAAGATATAAATTTTTATTTACCACAACATGTTAAAGGATTGGTTGGATTTGGAGTTCTAGATCACGTTGTGGGTCAGTAGTGGAAGTTTAAAGAGTTTGAGAAAGGCCCACCATACTTTTACTTTGAATATGTGTATAGTATGCCAAAGGGTAACTAAAAGTTATGGATTGAAATCACTTTTTAGTTTCAAGTAGAAAACATGGCTACATGCATAACCTTTGTATAAATAATTATTTTAATATTTACTATTAGGTTGTGTCTTTGTAATTCAATCTTCATGAATGTTTTAGTTAAAAACTTTGTGAAGAGTTTATGAGATAAAATTATTGCATTATATCAAAGTAAGTGTCTTGTAAATATGTTATTTTTGAAAAGAAATTTGTATTCTTTAAAGAGGCATGAATGAGAGAACACTAAGCTTAACTGCATAGACATAGTTAATTATTTGACTTTCAAGTTAGTTGTTGCAAATGTCCATTTTTAGCCTAAGTGGCATTGTTTCCAATTGTATCGAGGTCATGCCATGTATGAATGAATGAAGCTTGGAGATGGGATGTTGCTATTAGTAGAGATAATTACACTTCAATGTGCAATGGGTACACTAAAGAGGTCTTAAAGGTGAATTATCAGGTCCTTAAGAAAATGACATGTTTCACTAATATATTAAGAATTACTTTTGGTGGTGGTTGTCTTACTCAAAAGGATTTTCCTAAGCATATATGTCATCTTATCTTCACTATTTCTTTCACTTATTCTTCTATTTTTAATTAAGAATACATGTGTTTTAGATCAACAAATTTTAAATTACTATCAATTGCTCCTAATTGAGGAATAAGCATTGTATGAAACCAAACATTTAAATACTTTTCCTCTAGTAGTGAGTTAATTGGCTTCCATAGATGTAAAAATGGAAAATGAATAAAAATGTATCACTTTGATTTGTTCATTATACAAGACCATATTTCTCTAGAACTGGGGGTGTAGAAGTTACTTTGCATCATTTGGGTATACCACTCAATTATGTTGTATTTGCAAAAAATTGTAAAGAAAACAAGCTTATCCTCAAAAGTTGGGTGCAAAAAACACATAAAAAGGGTAAATTGATTGAGGTGAAAGATGTGAAAAATTTGACAAAAGAAAGACATGTTCCCCTCTAGTCCATCCCTTGTGTTCCTATTGTTGCTTGTTATACTATTATAGGGGCTTCCACCTATTATCACACCAAAACCTCTAATTGAATTAATCATATTTAGAATCGTGTCATTATAACTTTGTATTAAGATATTATAATTTCAGTATTATTATTATTATTTAATTTTAATTTTTGAAATTGTCTTTGTAATGAGCTTCTGATTCTTTTAAGAGCGTAAACATTGTAAGTATTTGTGTGTTCAATGGTGTGCATCAAATGCCTTTAAGAACTTTTGTGAGATAAATTGTGAAAAGTCATCCCTAAACCTTCTTATCAACTTAATTTAGTAAAATATAAATTATAATTTATTAATGTCACATTTAAATTGTTATGTATTAAGAATAAGCAAAAAATTATAACTAACTCATTTATAATGTTTTAAAGTGACTCTAAGAGTGGTTTAATTTATCAAATTTTTAAATCTAAAGTAGTATTGTCTTTTATTATTTAGATCTCATTAGGGTTTGATTTTTTCTAAAAATTATATAAAAACTAAAAAAATTGAACGAGAGACATAATACCTTACCCTTACATCCACTGGTCATGCAATTATCTCCAAGGAAGAGTCTATTTTATCTTTATAAAAATAAAGATATATCGGGAAAGGGATAAAGTACCATAGTTAGGTGTAATATAAGCCAAAAAAACCAAAAATTCCCTCTAGGCAATCCATACAAATTTAAAATAGCATTCCCATCAACCCTTTTACGTGGTGTGCCTCTACCAAATTAAGAAAAAGTTAAAGACACCAAATTCAACTAAAACCCGACTATCGTGACCATCTCTGAGAGTTGACACGAGATTTGTCTAAAAATATTTGACACACTGTGGCCCAACATTCTTTCCTTACTACGTGCTTTCATATTCTATTGCCATTCCCAACATTCTTCTCCTACCATGTGCTTTCTTATTGCATGTCAATTCAAAATTTCTAGGGTTGTTCAAGGCTTCTTTGTCTTCTCCTATTGACACCATCATATATTACTTTAGAATCTTGGGAGACATTTGTCAAAGACATTGCAAATACTACAATATTAGAACCACAAACAAACACTTTCCAAAAAGTATGTATAGTGACGACACTAATAACACTTGAAGAGCACACGCGCCTAGTTAAAAGTTTACAACCAAATAAATAAATCCAATTTAAAAGTAATTTTAACATGAACATAAACTATCCATATTGATCACAACATAGAGTGCACTTGAAAGACAACATTCTCCAAATCAAATGCTTATCCTTAAATAAGAAAAACATGTTAAATAACAATTTTATTATATAAACTTAATGTCAAGATCTAAAGGGGCTCAAATAACTTAACATTGTAAGATGTAGATTCATATCAGAAAAATTAAAATACATATACACTATTTGTGTGCAATTTTAAACTTAATCTTTCTACTAAAACTTTATACTAAAAAAATAATTCAATAGTCATATAATTATATTTATATTTAAGGTTTAATATTTCTTTAGTTACATATAAAATAAAAACAAAACAAATATTTATAAGACAAAATTGACCATCAAAATTGAAAGCTAGTCTCTAATATTAAAAAAACAAAGTGTATTCCCATTTAATGTGTGGTACCTAAGAGAAAGCCCCATTTCAATTTCAACATCTAAATCTAAAAACTTCCCTTTCTCTAAGTCTTCTCTCATTCTCTATTTTCCCTATCCGTCTTTGTCAATTCTCTCTCTGTAGCTCTTTCTCCCCCCCTCTATCTCCTCTTTCTCTCACTTTGTCCCTCACTCCTATTATATATTATAAAATATACAACTATATCTATTTATAATAAATATATTAGATATTTAATATTTATATCTATTTATTATTTAATTACAAATCTATTATATAAAAAGAAAACTATTGAATATTATTATATTATATTTAATATAATATAAAATTTTAAATATATTAACAATATAATATTATATTATAGAGTAGTATATTTATATTAAATGTATTATAGATCTAATATTTATATAATTTATTAACCAATTATATTTTATTTTATATAATAAAATCTTTATAGTAATTATATAATTTTTATGTTAGTCGGATAGTATTGCATGTTGTCTAGGTTGCATTTGAGAGCATCGTAAGGTGTTCACCTGTGGCATCCTGCGCCAACAGCAAACTCTTAAGAAATTATTTTAATGACCGAGTCTCAAAAAGTAAATAAAACACAACCATTTTCTATAAGTCTATACACTTCGTTTATTATTATTTTCTGTACGGTGAATAAATAGTAGCGTGAACAGAAGTCTGCACTCCAGATTGGAAGTTGTCCAAAATTCAAGTCATTTCAGTGTTGTTGAGATCTTCATTCAATATATCACATGATATTAAAATGCTTGAAGTTCGTTCCACTTGTTAGTCTAGAGTGACATTTTCACACCGAGTGACGCCATGGAGATAGAGAAATCCAGTTCTCACCGACACCCTTTTGTACCATTGACAACCGTTGATTTCATTGGTCACAATGCCTGTAAACTGTTTTACGCCTCTGCATCTCCTCGCAAATTGAGAATTGGGAAAAAACTGGCAACGAAAAGATAAACAGAAAGAATTGGCAGTCGAACAGAAAACAGATGGCCCTGGCTTGGCGGATTGACAGTCTCCATTGCCTCACAGACGTGCAAGACAATCGAAGCATATTTAGCCGTTCGATTTTTCTACTGATTTTCCAGTTGTCCGTTGTTATTTTTTCATTTGTCATTTTTTGTTTGTGTTTTATCTCGTAGGTAGCGGTGTTTTATTTCATTCATGCTTTTTCTTTCTATGCTCTGTCCGTCAGACACAAACCCCCTAGTTATTATTTTTCATGGAATCACATAGACAAAAAAGGAGATGGAAATAAAAAACATAGAAAATAATAATCAAATATATATTGAAAGAAAATTTAATTCAATATTTTTTGTGTAATTATTTTGATTTTTTTCATCATAAATTTAAATTGATTTTTTAAATGATTCATTAATTTATTTAATTAAATATATTTAAATATTTAATATATACTAATTTATATATTATTAATGATAAAAATTATATAAATAAATGGTTGCAAATAAAAAAATTATTTTTAATTAATATATATCTTTCAATTTATAATTTCAAAATATAATTAATAATTTAATATTAAACTTAAAATAATAAATATATAAAACTATATATTTAACCGATAGGCTTTTATATGTGAGCATTATAGTGCTCGAAAAATTGTTTCATGTCGTAAAAAAAATTCACCTTAGAATCGGTTGTTTCTATCGACATATTCCTTCAACCTACAAAAGTGCTAGTATTACAAGCACTAGAAAAATGAATGCCCAACTTATCGAACAGCCAAGCAAAGAGCGTTAGACCTATGACGCGAGTAAATAAAGAAAATAGTAGCTATTATTATTATGAAAGGCGTTGGACATTATTGGCAAGTTGGGTGGCAATGGGCATCATTCCTATTCTCATGTGACATGTCTCATCTTAGTCCAACAATTTTGTTTTTTCACGCACTAACCATGAATCTGTCTCGGTCTAATCTTTCAAATTAATACGCACATAATATTTGTCTGTCTTTTTGCTAAAAATTTGGACCACACAAACCGTTCGCCAAATGAAAACAAAAGAAAGAAAGACAAAGATCCTTGTTTAACATAATACACATTTTGTATATATTTATTATTACTTAAGTGGGTGGATTGTGTGGTGGATGAATATGATGGATCATCCAATTTGAATATTCAGTTGTCATTTCATTTGGAAGCTAAACAATGGGTCGAGCTGGCAATGGCATCCATTCATTTCAATTTCATGGGATAGAAACAAAAGTGCTAGTATTACAATTTATTGGCGTACAACAATAGTTAGTGATGAATGTTGTGTACACAACAACTACAAGGTGTTAAGTTGAATTGAGTAGGCCGTTGGAATGAACAATGTACGTAGAGATCGATGATAGATTGCGTGTGTAAACCCTGAAAGCAGGATGGGTTGTGCACACGCAATTCCAATAAAATATTCTGAGATCTATGCATTTAATATGCTTGTACGAGTGAAAGGGTGTGAGAATAATGGGGCAATTAATCTGCATTGGAATTTGGTATTTTCTTCGACGACAGCGGCGGTGGCATGGTAGTGCTTCACACGCGTGAAATGTCTTCTACGTCTTGTTTTGTTGATATAAAAGTCACTTATAAAACACAACAAATTTTAAAAATGGAGACCTGTCACTCAGACTTAACTGACAATCTTCGTCATTATTTAAGTGCAATGAATTTGAACGAGGTAATCATGGGATGATGAAGCCACACAAGATTTTTTTGAAAGCAGAGAGATTGGTTATGATTTAATGCAAGAATATGAATGTGGTGACTAATGAAGCAACAATTATCCACATTTACTTAACTTGATAGAACTTGCATGACTTGCTGGTTTTTAACTTTATGGCATTACATTCATCTAGGGTTTCACACAGGTTGTCCACATTTACTTTACCTGATAGAACTTGCATGAATTGCTAGGTTTTAACTTTATGGCATATGTTCATTAGGGTTTTGCACATACTATTCATCCTGGAATAGACATAGTCACATCTGAAAGTTAATGTATTTATAACCATGTCTTCAAGTCCAATAAACTTTTCAATAATGAACTGATGCAACAACCTCAACCAGTTATAATAAATAACAATCTAGACAGGTTGAGTGAGTAATGGGTAATTACTACCAATTAAAAATTGAGCATATGGGATGCAGCCTTGTTTGGAATTCAAAAATGGTGGAAGAAATGTGACTTTCTTTAAAGCTAAGGATTACGATGAGGATGCTTTTCACACTACTTCCACTAAAATGGTGGAAATGACTTGAAGCAAATTTTATGTTTGAAATATTCATTAATGACAATTACGGTTTAAAATTGACCAACATTTACACATCGTTCCTAAGTTTGTAATGGTGAAAAATGAATCCAAAGAGACCAAGGCTTTGCCCTGAGATAGATTACATATATACCCCAACCAAGATTATAAAAAACTTTCCTTTCTTTTTTATTAATACATTTCTCCATTTAGTTTTAAGGTAAAGCTAGCACCATAGATTATAAAAAACTTTCCTTTTTTTTTCATAATATTTTTCTCCGTTTAGTTTTAAGGTAATGTGTTATACAAATATAGTTATAAATGACATATTTTTGTGTATAGTTGACTAGGGTATCTAGCCTTGCTTGCGCATAGTCCTATGTTTATCTTTTATCTAATGTTTATAAGCATACAAAAAAATGATTATTACAAAGCATTTCAAGAAAGCTATAGTGAAGAATAAAAAGAAAAATTTTTAACATTTAAAAGAAAATTAAAAAATTAAAAAATTTCTGAATTAGTGCTCTAATCAAGAAAATTGGTAACCCACGTTGAGATTCCAAAGTCATTTTTTGGGTATGGTTTTTAGTAAGGTAATTAGAGTTAAAATAATTGCATTAATTATTGTAATCTTTATTTTATATTTATATTATTTTTTTATTATATTTTGTTTAATTAGGTCGATTTTCCTTTTAATGCGATTGAGGGAGTTGTCTTTCGACAAGGCCTGTGTACATTAATAATTATTTCAATCTTCTATTCTAAGTTACTTTCTTAAAGGTAATTGTAAACCACAAATGTCACTCAAGTCTTTAAATATATATATTAAATATTCTATATACTATTTACAATGACATTGGCAAAGAAGAGTTGATTCCTGTACACTAAAATCTAGTAAACAAAAATAACAAATATAAATTAAATAAATAAATAAATCAAATCAAATCAAATGATTGGCTGATGGATGCAAGGTGGATAGGCAATTTCATTTGTTAAATTCAATCAAAATAATAAAAATGCATGGTGGATGGAAATCAAAGGCGACACAAATATCAAGATTTGAGGTGAGATGAAAGGGAGTGCGATCATAAAAAAAGAATATCCTTCTCGAGGTGCCAATTTTTTAATCACTAATCATAACATTAGGTGCCTTGACAAGGATATCTCTCAAGTACATTAGATATATTTTTTAAATATAGGTACGCTAGTTAAATAAATTCTAATATGCAATATTGTATATTTAATATTATAGTTAATTAGATATTATATATATATAATTTAATTTAATATTGATTTTATATTTAACCATATTAATGTGATGTTTTTAACAAAAAATATTATTCAAAATGAACAATTTAGAATTATAAATCATAAGCCATATGCTTGTAATGGTGAAATTTACATATCCATGTGATTTCCTATTTAGTTTTGTGTTCATTTTGAGAGAATATCTTACTCATTGGTCCACATCCCTACATTCATTATAATAGTGTGTGATGTCATTGAATAGATTCTAGAGTGAATGTCATGTCGCTTTTTGTCGAGGGTGGTGTGGTTCCATATTATTTAAACTAGGTATAGGTAATAAAGAGAGATAGTAAGAGAGAGATAGAGAAAGATAGAGAGATGAAGAGAGGAGACATACATAATATAATATTACCTTAAAATATACAACTTTATAATATAATATTATATTAAATATTTAATGACTTACATTATAAAAGATGAAAGACATAATAATTAATATAGCTTTAATATAGATTTTTTATATATAAAATACATAACATAATTTATTATAGAATTATATATCTTATTTTGTTTTATTTCATGTATATTTTATTTGTGATTCCTTTTTATACAATATTATAAAATAAAATTATATATCATATAAAATATATTATAACATTGTATATTCAAATCATTTAACATATTGTATTTTTATTTTTATTTTTTATTTTTGATAAATGAAGTGTGACCTTTTGGGGGTCACTCCCTTTGTCTAAAAATGACATTTGAAAAAACATCAAACTATAGGAGGCTTCTCATGAAGAGGGATGAATTCAAGAACTCTCCTAAATGAGAGCTGATTTATATATTAAGAAATAGTTTTTCTACATTTCTATTCCAGAAACTATACTATACTAATTACTATCTTCCATTGTAAACTGGAAGTCTATAAAGAGATATTATATAAAATATAAAGCTAGATTTATACACCTAGAAGATGTTGGCAAGAGACACTGCTTTGCAGTGATAGGTGTTGTCATTGATGGCAACTAAGATCATCCCAATCATCTGCATAACACAACTTGTTTACACCGAAAGTCAGAATCAAAATTTGTCTAAGTCTAGGCAGTTAGGAATAGAGCAAGTGACAGGGTCCGGTATCTTGGCCCGGATCTCTCCAGTGGAAAGGCATGGTTTGCTGTGGATTTAAGGTAGCTATAAGCATTGTCAAGACACTCTAAATCCAGAGTTTTGTCCTTCGGTGATGAAGGACCCAAAAGCTATTAGCTTCTGAGAATCAGGTTACCAATTTGACAGAGTAGTTAGAAGAAGAACATGCCGACCTTGTAAATGATCTTGGTTTCGGATGTATGGAAGTTGTTGATTGGGAAAGTAGTGATGAACAGTGATAATGGCTGACCAAATTGATGATTTATAACTGCAAGCTTTGGTTCGCGTCTCAAGTTATGCATGGATCTAGCCGTTAGAGATAGAGTAGTCAGAAGAAGAACATGCCGACCTTGTAAATGATCTTGGTTCTAGATGTATGGAAGTTGTTGATTGGGCAAGTACTGATGAATAGTGATAATGGCAGACCTAATTGATGATTTATAACTGCAAGTTTTGGTTCGCGTCTCAACTTATGCATGGATCTAGCGGATAGAGCAGAGTATTTAATAAAACTCCAAGTGTTCTTGAAGCAGACTAAAAATCAATTAAAGATCAAGATGCAGATATATGCCAATGGATATGGATGATTTTGGTGTGTGTTGAATGCGAATATAGAAGAAGAGCGAAAAAGCAGAGATCTAAGGTTCAGATGTTGGCAGAGTAGTGAATAAGGTAGATTGAAGATGAAGTGTATCAAGACACTATTTTGTGCTTAACTAGAATTGAATCCTTGCATTAGTAGATGTTATTCATCAGTTCAATATCATTGCAATCTTTCTCAAGTAGGTAGTGAGCCTTCTTTTGAGCAGTGAGCTCTGGGAAGTGAGCCCAAATGCATGTGCATTCCCCATTGTAATACTTTTAACAGAGTATAATCTTTGTGGGTTAACCCCCACCGTGGTTTTTCCCTTAACCGTGTTTCCACGTCAAAAATTTTGGTGTCAAGTGTGTTATTTTTGCTTCTGCTTATGTGTTATTGATTCATGCTTTAATGTTTATTTGATTGAAAGTTATTTAAAGAAATTAAAGGTGGAAAACTTTAATTTGTGTGACAACTAATTCACCCCCCCTCTTAGTTGTCCGGTCTAATTCTAACAATTGGTATCAGAGCCAAGTTCCTTTGAGAAGCCTCACAACTTAAGGAAAGATCATGGAAGGAACTTCAATGGGTTCACTCAAAGATCAACTGCAGTTGGCCATAGAAGATCTTGTTCAATCTAAAGAAGAAATTAGCAATTTGAAAGGTGAACTTAAAGATGCTGATGATACCATTGAATTGTTGAAATATAAATTAAAGAAATATATGCAAAAGAAAAAGGAGCTACTTCTGCAATTATCTAGTTTAACTGAAGAAAATGGCATGAATGAAGCTTTGGAAGAAAAGACAAAGGAATGTGAGAAGCTGTCCAAAGACATTACTGTTTTGAAAATTGAAATGGAATCTAGGGTAATGAGGTGAACCAAAGAAATTGAAGATAGGAAGAAGATTGAAAATGACTTAAATCAAAAACTAAAAGAAAGATCTAAAGAATGCTGCAGATTGGATAGATTAGCTAGCCATCTAGAGTCTGATCTACAAGAAAGCAGAGATAATGAGAGATAACTTGAAAGACAAATTGTCATTCTCAATCATGACCTAGAAATTGCAAATGAATACAAGGTTAAGTTCAAAACAAGCTCAACAAAACTTGAAGCTCTACTTGAAGGATAGAAAAAGGCCGATGACAAGTATCGTCTTGGATATGAGAAAGGTGAAATCTCTAGATTCGAATAGAGAAATTCTCAACCAAGGAATAGGAGAAATAGACCTAGAAGACCTCTGGTAAGACAACCTAATGCTCAAAGATATCCATCCTTCAATAGAAATTGTTTTAAATGCAATAAATTTGGTTATAGAGCTACTCAGTGTAGAAGCAGAGTAAATCAAAATGTTGCATCCTTCTTCAGTCAATGCTTCAATTGTAAAAGGCATGGTCAAAAATCCAATGAACGCAAAAGCATGATGAAGAATAACTCTAACTATAGAGGTAATGTCAATTCCTTCAATGGCAAATGTTTTGCATGCAATAAATTTAAACACATGGATAATCAATGCAGATCAAAAGGGAATCAAGTAAATAGGCAAGGAAATGTTAAGTGCTTCAACTACAATAGATTCAGTCATATTGCAAGATTCTATAGAAGCAGAAGTAATGATGGGTAAGGTCCGGTAAATAGAAACCAAAATGAGCAGAGACAAGATAAAGGCAAGAGAAAATTTGATGAGAATGAAATCTAGAATGAAATGAACAAGACCTGGGTAAAGAAGGGTGAAATGAATAATGGTGATGGGTCTGCACCGGAATCCAGTGTTGATAATTCCTCTGGGAATTGAATTGAGAGCTCTAGTTCAGGGGGAGCTACAATAAAAATTAAATTCCCCTAGCCAGTAAGTGAGTGCCTGAATCTGGCACATTGAGAAAAGAGATCTTGGATTGTTTCAGAACATTTGGAAGAATTTCTGGAAGAAGAGAAGTGGGTTTGGTCATTTGTGGAGTGATTCTTGAGAGACTGCTCAAGAAACAGTGTAACCGGATGTGCTAGGACAGAGCATTTATTACAAAGGCAAATTAAGTGTTGTAGAGCATAAAAAGGCCATTCACTTCTTATTTGGAGCACTTTACATCAGAAGAAAGCAAGAAGAGGAGAAGTGAACGAGTTTAGAATTGAGAATTTTCAAGAATTGAAGTGTGAAGAGGATCTCCAAGAAAAACCTTAATCTGCAGAACAAGGTATTTCTATTTTCTGCGAAACCTCTTGAATTCTCAATCTCTGCAAATGGCCACACCTTTAGTTGTTGATATCACTAAAAGGCCCCGTCCTAAGTTCAAGAAGCATCCTTATAAATCTGTTGAAGTTGAGCCGCTAGGTGCTTTTTCGAGTGTTCCATATGGGGTTTTACATGTTGAAGACATTAGGGCATACATTCATTGCAATATAGAAGAATTTAGGAATCTGAAGCTGCTGGAGTTGTATAAGAGCCATCTAAGAGATGACAATTACCAACTGAAACCTAAATTTCAAGCCCTTGAAAGCAAACATTTTTTGCAAATGATTGAATTTCTGTCTTTTGATGAAAGCGAATGGGTTCGGTATGTGTTGAGCCAGATGCATGATGAATTTATTTGGCTACTAAAACCATTTAAGATCACTAAAGATGTTATCAGAATTGTGACTGGGCTAAATGTAACCACTGGTTTACCTACTTTGAAAGTGGTAAAGAACCAAATTGTTACTGATGCAACCAAAGCGAAGTATGACAAAAGAGCAATGACAATAAATGACATCATAGAATCAGATGTCAAATTTGCTTCTATGATCATTGGCTATAAGATTTATCACTCCAGCAGGGAAAATTCAGTCTCTGGAACTGCAATATATGCAACTTATAAGATGTTAAAGGAGAATGCTAACTATGATCTATGTGAATTACTACGGAATCAACTAGTAGAGAATCTGAGAAAAATAAAAAAGGACAAGAAAAACTCTTTCAAATATGGTTTTTTGATCATATGCCTATTTTTCTTTTTCATGAATGAAATGCCTGGAGTGCAAGGTGTGCACTGGACAAATGACAGGCCAGTGGCAATCTAGATAAGAGAGCATTTATATAGCCTTGGAGATTCAGGTGCACAAAAGATTGCAATCCGGGGGTATTTCAAAAAAATTTAGAGTCTGATGCATGCAAGGGAAAGAATCCCTAATTCAGTTGTAGAAAAGTATGAGAATGAGATATGTTTTATGGTTGACACAGATCAATGTTTGATGGAAGCTGTAGAACCAAGAACAGTTTGGATAATTCCAATGGGTTATGAGGTGGATGAGAGAGTTCTGGACATGTATGCTCAACATCTTTTGAGCAAACCTTAAGACACCTCAGTTGAAAGGTTTGGAACATACAAGGAACTAAGCTTAAAGTTGCATGTGAAACTTAAACAGGCGGAAACAAAAAGAAAAGTGCACAAGCAAGTGGAGATGTATGCAAAAAGCATTGGGATTACAAAAGAAGCAGTGAAAAAGAACATAGAAAGGATTGAAAAGATGAAGAAAAGAACTGAGTAGACTTCAGAAGAAAAAGCAGAAAGTGAGCCAACAGTCTCTCCAGAAGTCCCACCAAGCTGCTCAAGGAAGACAAGGAGTTCTGCAAATCTTGCTAAGCAACCCAAGCCCACTTCCACCAAGAAACTGGAAGCCACTCCATCCAGTGAAGGAGGGAAAAGAAAGAAAACCAAGGCCACAAGAACCCACAAGAACACAAAAGATGGTGAGGAGACAGAGACAGATGAAGAAGTGGAAGAAATAAGATTCAAGAAAGCTAGAATTTCAAAGACTTCTAAGGACTAGCCTTCCAGAAGTAATAAAGCCATTGAAAAGCAAGCAACTGGTAAGGTTTCTATGACTATTGATGCAATTGTGAAAACAATCACTGTTTATGGAAATTTAAAGCCTAGTAGAGTTTACCATGATAATTTTGATCAAGCAAATAAGAAAATTTTGGAAGATGCCATTATCATATATTTGAATAAATATAATAGAGCCCTATTGGAAATTTTACAAGAACTTCCTAAAAGTTTAAGGAAATTACTAGAAATGAGGAAAGAAGCAGCCAAGGCTAAAGACCTAGATCTCAGAGAGTATGTCCTCTCCACTTTGTGTCTTGTAATGACTAGAAGAGAAGCAGATAAAATCCTCAGAGAAGTTAAAGAAAAATTCAGAAGCAAGGTTTGGATGAACAAGCTAATGCTTGGTGAAACTGAGGAAATTGCAAAAGAAACAGAAGAAATTTTGAGAAAGGATTTAGACAAAGACAAATATTACATTATTTCAAAGAAACAAGTAGAAGAAGTCAATCTTCCAGTTCCAGAACATGAAGCTCCAGAAGAATAGATTAACAAAATAATTGATGACCAAGGTGTTAATTTAGATCCTCCAGAGTTAACCTATGAGGAGACTAACGTTGGATTTGATTCATCAAATCTGAATGTTGGAGAATCTCAGGAAGAGGAACAAGTCAATCAGGAAGACATATAAATGATACACAAAATAGTTGATGCAAGACTAACTTCTCCACCTGATCATTATGGAAAAGAAGAGGATATTGCTACCACACAGAGCCCTTTGGATCAGGTAGAAAGTGGTGAACAAACAGGAAAGAGTCCATCTGTAGAGAACACAGAGAAAAGTATAGCAGAGAAAGAGGAAGAAAAAGGAAAGAAAGATAAAGTAGAAGAAGATGGTGCAAATGTTGAAGCACCTAAAGAAAATACTGAGAAACCTAATAAACAAAAAGATGGTTCAGAAAACATTGCAAAAGACACTGTAGATGCAGTAAAAGGTCTCTTTGAAAAAGAGATGATTGAGCTTGATGAGCCTGAACTACTCCAAGGTCTAGCCAATCCAGATGCTCTCTCTCCAATTCAATTGATGAAAATAACATTATTCACCCAAGTAAAGGCTAGAGAAAATATATTGAAGTTCCACATAGAGGACAATGAGCTACTGGGGCTTGCAACCAGAATCTTAGAAAAGTTAATGTCTTTCTACCAGAAGAGTCTATCTGATTCCCCCTCTGGACATCTGAAAAATCTTGTAAGTTCTGTAAATACTCATTTTGAGTCCTTTAAGAAGTCTACAGAGACAAAAGTTAGAAATGAGTTTTTGGATAAGAGATTTAGTGAAATTAAGAGTCTATTAGGGTATGATAGGACTATACTTGCTATCAGTATAAAAAGTGTTCAAAATGCTCTAAGTGATGGAAGTGACATATATAAATTCTATCTATCCTGGCCCAAAGTAAGTGAGGATATTGAGAAGAAGATAAAGGAACAAGAACTGAAATTGTCAAATCTATCCAATAATTTTGATCCTCTAACTATTTCACCCATAAGTCAGGAATGTCAAGTAATTAGCTTAACTGATGAGATTAAGAGACTTGTTAAAGAGAAAGGCAACATTATGAGGAGAATGTGTGAGCTCCGAGGATTGATTACCCCTAAGTTAGAGACAATGTATAATGCCCTATCTGAAGCTCAGGCTGTAGTTCAGACTAGTGATCCATCAGATCTATCAAAGGTAGAAGCATATTCATTTTTGTTTAGTGGGCACATCTCAATTTTGGATGGAATGAAGAGTACTTGGGCCTCTGAAGTTGTGCAATTGAAAAATAGTTTTGCAGATATTCTCAAGTTCCTATGAATAGAACTTAATAATTACTTGTACATATGCGGCATTATACACATAACTTTTAGAGAATTTTAGTTTGCAGACCCCACCCTTTACCATTGATGTCAAAGGGGGAGTGAAGAGCAGTGAAAAATGAGGAATCTAGCAAAGGGGGAGCATTGGAAAGAAGTATGAACAATAGTATGGAGCACAAGAAAAGAGGGAGTTATTCTAACACTTAGGCATTTTTCACTAAGTGTTGCCATCAATGCCAAAGGGGGAGATTGTTGGCAAGAGACACTACTTTGCAGTAATAGGTGTTGTCACTGATGGCAACTAAGATCATCCCAATCATCTGCATAACACAACTTGTTCACACCAGAAGTCAAAATCAAAATTTGTCTAAGTCCAAGCAGTTAGGAACAGAGTAGGTGATAGGGTCCGGTATCTTGGTCCGGATCTCTCTGGTGGAAAGGCATGGTTTGCTGCAGATCTAAGCTAGTTGTAAGCATTGTCAATATACTCTAAATCTAGAGTTTTGTCCTCCGGTGATGAAGGACCCAAAATCTATTAGCTTTTGAGTATTAAGTTACCAATTTGACAGAGCAGTCAGAAGAAGAACAGACCGACCTTGTAAATGATCTTGGTTCTGGATGTATGGAAGTTGTTGATTGGGGAAGTAGTGATGAATAGTGATAATGTCTGACCTAATTGATGATTTATAAGTGCAAGTTTTGGTTTGCATCTCAAGTTATGCATGGATCTAGCCGACAGAGCAGAGTATTTAATAAAGCTCCAAGTGTTCTTGAAGTTGACTGAAAATCAATTAAAGATGAGGATGCGGATATATATAGCCGATGGATATGGATGATTTTGGTGTGTGTTGAATGGGAATATAGAAGAAGAGCGAAAAAGCAAAGATCTAAGGTTCAGATGTTGGCAGAGCAGTGAATAAGACAGAGTGAAGTTGAAGTGTCTCAAGTCAGTATTTTGTGCTTAATCGGAACTGAATCCTTACATTAGTAGATGCTATTCATTAGTTCAATATCATTGTAATAATTTTCAAGTAGGCAGTGAGCCTTCTTTTGAGCAGTGAGCTTTGGGCAATGAGCCCGAATGCATGTGCATTCCCCATTGTAATACTTTTAACAGAGTATAATCTTTGTGGGTTAACCCCCACCATGGTTTTTCCCTTAACCAGGTTTCCAAATCAAAAATCTTGGTGTCAAGTATGTTATTTTGGCTTCTTCTCATGTGTTATTGATTCATGCTTTAATGTTTATTTGATTGAAAGTTATTTAAAGAGATTAAAGGGAGAAAAGTTTAATTTGTGTGATAACTGATTCACCCCCCCTCTCAGTTGTCCGGTCTAATTCCAATAGAAGAACCTTCCCCTGCTTCGGCCCTACATCCTTACTATTTGATTCAATGTTAGAGTTTTTTGTTTCCACCATTTGGGCCTAGTCTACTCCCTACTGATTTGCCACATCTGTAAGCATTTTTAAAAACTCCACTCCCCAGCGAGCCTGCTCCCTTCTCTCCTCGATACCCTTTCCATCTACCTCTATTACATATGGAATCCAAGGTCCATTATATGGTGGCAATATTACCGGCCAAACACCATTTCCTAGCCTGAAGCCAAGCCCAACCATTGCTTCATCTAGCACCTTCGACAAATAGCATCACCATTGTGGCTTGATCGTAACATTCGCCACCTCTCTTACCACATCTTTGTGCTCTCCAAGGTTGAGGTAGACCCCTACCAACATTGATGCTATATTTGTATTTACTCTATAGCGATGGTTGGTGTTCATAACAGTGTCTTTGAGTGCCATTGGGTCATCCCACAATAATGGGTTACACTTTTTGGCCAAACTTGAAATTGAAATCAACATTTTGAACTGAATCTTCACTTTCTGACACCTATAGCCGCTAAACCATTACGAATTTGAAGATGATGTGAACTAGTGATTTGTGAGATTTTGTTTATAGGTTCTAAATATATATTTTTTAAAAAAATTGGAGTTAAAATGTATTTTTTTTGTGTCTCCTTTGATAACTAGTTTTTAATAATAAACAACATTTTTTTAAAGTGATGTGTATTCTGTAGCACATAACTTTTTTCTGCAGAGGATAAAATTCTGATTCTTTTGAATTTAGATTGGTAACATAGATATATAGGGCATGCATTTCTATCGGCCAAATTACAAGCACTAGCACTAGCACTAGAAAAACGAATGCCCAACTTATCCGACCGCCAAGAAAAGAGCGTTAGACCCATGAAGCGAGTAAAAAAAGAAAATAGTAGCTATTATTATTATGAAAGGCAATTGCCATTATTGGCAAGTTGGGTGGCAATGGGCATCATTCCTATTCTCATGTGAGATGTCTCATCTTAGTCCAACAATTTACTTTTTTCACGCACTAACCATGAATCTGTCTCGGTCTAATCTTTCAAATCAATACACACAAAATATTTGTTTATCTTTTTTGCTGAAAATTCAGAACACACAAACCGTCCGCCAAATGAAAACAAAAGAAAGAAAGACGCAGATCCTTGTTAACATATACACATTTTTTATATATTTATTATTACTTAAGTGGGTGGATTGTGTGGTGGATGAATATATTATATGATGGATCATTCAATTTGACTTTTCAGTTGTCATTTCATTTGGAAGCTAAATAAAGGGCCGAGCTAGCAATGGCATCCATTCATTTCTTTTTCATGGGATAGAAACAAAAGTGCTATTGGCGTACAACAACAGTTAGTGATGAATGTTGTGTACAAAACAACTACTAGGTGTTAAGTTGAATTGAGTAGGTCGTTGGAATGAGCAATGTACGCAGAGATCGATGATAGATAGCATCTGTAAAGCAGGATGGACAGTGCACACGCAATTCCAAAAAAATATTCTGAGATCTGTGCATTTAATATGCTTGTACGAGTGAGGAGTAAAGGATTGGAAATTTCTATGAGGAATTTTTGAGGGATGGTGTTCGTGTGCTTTGCAAGCCAAGCTAGGGTGACCGTGCCCTAGCTCGTTCTCTGTGTGTTGCTTGCTTCTGCATTGTGGGGGGGTTTTTTGAAGCTTTCGGGGTGGTGGTGGTGGGTTTTTTTTCTTTTTTGGAGGCCTTCTTGCTGCCGTTTGGGTGGCTTGTGGGTGGAAGGGTTTTGATCCTTCCCTTGGGGTCTTGTCTTTTTCCATTTCTTGCAAACGTGTCCTAGGGGTTTGCATGCCTACTGGGGATCTTATTTTTTGCTATGCAGGGTGGGGAAACATCTGGGGTTAGCCCCAAATTAGATTTCCGATCAGCAGTTGGTTCGAAGCCTTCGACGCATGGAGTGAATGTTTTTGATAATACGCTGTTTTCTTCAGAGATGGAGATGAATGATCTAGGATCAGTTAGTGGTTCCTGAATAACGAAGATGGTGTTTGGAAAGATGCAAAGAGCGACCGAAGTTGATTATCCCGATGGAAATGCTTGCAGATGATATTGAATACTATTCAAGGCACTCTTTTTATTGCAAGTTCATGGGTTTGAGAGTCTCGCTGCAATTTTTGGAATTCCTGGGCTCAGTGGACTTGGATGCCAGAGGGGGAGATGGAGATTAGGCTCCTTGCGAACAACTTTTTTATGGTCTCTTTTGATTGCATGGCAGATCAGAATAAGGTCTTCGAGGGTGGCCCCTATTTTATAACCAGGTGGGTTTGTTTATCAAGCCATGGCATGCTGGCTTCAACCCGACTGAGGCACTACCGAGTCGGATCCCAATTTGGGTTCGGTTGCTGTGGTTTCCAGTTGAGTGTTGGCGGGATGACGTGTTGTATTTGGGGGCTTCAATGCTCAGTAAACCTGTTGGGTCTTCACAACAGACGCAGTATAACAAGGTAATGACTTTTGCTCATATCTGTGTAGAAATTGATTTAAGCAAGCCACTGCCAGATTCTATTGAAGTGAGTGTTGGATCATATACTTGGATGCAACAGCTAGATTACGAAACCCTACCTTTTCGGTGTCATCTTTGTCATAAATATGGTCACTTGCAGCGTAGGTGCCCTAGGGCTAAGCCTGTGGTGCCCCAACCTTCTCAGCCTTCTCGTAATCCACCTAGGGCTGATAATGGTAAGGAGCCTATTCCGGGTGATGGTAATGGAGATGATGGCTATGTCCCTGTCAAGGCTCACAATAGGAATCGGGGCCAGAAGTAGACCTTGAGGGAGAGGCAGGTTGATGAAACTTTTAATAGGTTTGAGGTGCTGGATGATCTTAGCTAGGGGGAAGTGAATCTGGGGTTGCTGAACTTGGATTAGGGAACTTTGGGTACAGGACAAGATGGGCCACCATTGGAGGCCATGCAGGTTGTGCAAGAGATTGGGGTTGGACAGATGGATACGGATCAACAATTGATTGTCCAGACTGAACAAGAATCTTCTATTGGAGCTTTGAAGAGTGGTGGAGGTGGTTCCCCATTGCCCCTGAAAGGAGGCAAGAATGTGGGGAAGAGCTCTTTGGCCTCCTCTCTTTTGGGTATTCAGCAAATTGAACTGAAGAAAGGGGTTGGTGACAGGACTTCCAAGCTGGGAAGGAAGAAGGATATGGAGAAGATTAAATTAACCAGGGAAACTTTGGTGGAGTCAGGGTCAGTCAAGACTCTGGATTCACATTTTTCATGCCCCCAGAAATGATTGTTCTCTCATGGAATGTAAGGGGCTTGAACAGTGGCCCTCGACAAAAAGTTGTTCGTGATTTGGTTAGGAATCATTCTCCGGATGTTCTTTTTCTTCAGGAGACTAAATTATCTGTAGATAATATGTTGGCCATGGCTCCTAAGTTGTGGAAATATGGTGAATGCCAGTGTATGGGGGCTCTTGGTGCTTCTAGAGGGGTGGCTTGCTTTTGGAACCCTCGGAAGATTTTCCCTCTCTGGTGGATGTCCTCTAGATCCTCTATATCCCTAGTTGCCTCTTGGTATGAGACTGGTGAGTGTATTCTCCTCTCTAATGTGTATGCTCCTATTGAGTTTCTGGGTAAACAACTTCTATGGTCCCATCTTCGTTTTGTTCGTAGCTTAGCTCCTTACCATCCGTGGGTTATGGCTGGCGATTTTAATGCTATTGTGGAGTTGTCTGAGAAAAGAGGCGGTATTCCTAGGTTGGAACCTTTTGCTCTGTTATTCAGAGATAGCATTTCTGAATTAAATCTTATTGATGTTCTACCAAGTAATGGTCGCTTCACTTGGAATAATAGGAGAATTGGTGAGAGTTGTGTTGCTGAGAGGCTTGATCGATTCTTGGTTTCCTGTTATTGGGTTGGAGACTTATGGTCCACTCGATCTGAAATTCTTGATTGGAGAGGTTCTGATCATTGGCCTATTAAGCTTAGTATTATCTCTGCTTGGGGGCCTCGTTCTCCCTCATTCAAGTTCTAAATTATGTGGTTACGGGATCCTACTCTTCATGAACTTGTGGCTGAGTGGTGGCGGATTGGTAGACCAACTTTTGGTACGGCAATGTACACATTCTCTAAGCTTCTTCAGTTTGTCAAATATCAACTTAAAAGGTGGAATCAACGATGTTTTGGTAATATCTTTCATGCTAAGGTTGCTGCCCAAGAGGAGTTGAATAATATTACGCGGTTGATTCGTGAGAATGGGGCCTCTGAGGATCTTCTAAGGGAGGAGGCTAAGACTTTGAAAGTGGTTGAGGAATTTGAATTGCGGGAAGAAATCTATTGGAAGCAAAAGGCCCGGGTTGAATGGTTACAGGAAGGTGATAAAAACACCGCCTTTTTCTTCAATTATGTGAAGGACAGGAGGCATGGTAATTCCATTCCTTTATTGGTGAATGATAGGGGTGAACGTCTTGCCTCATTTCAGGAAATCTCTGCTGAGGCATCTCAGTATTTTGCTACTTTATTTAGGGAGGATTCACGAGGGGGCTCTGTTGAGGAAGCACAGGTTCTTTCTTGTATTCCTCAGTTGGTCTCCAGGGAGGCGAATGAGTATCTGATGAAAGATATCTCTCTTGATGAGCTGGAGGGGATTGTGTTTCAGATGAAGAAGGGTAAAGCTCCTGGTCCCGATGGTTTCCTGATTGAATTTTTTCAAGAATTCTGGGATATCATAAAGTTGGATCTTCTGGTGGTTGTCCTTGAGTCTCAGAGGAATAAGCAGATGCTTCGTGCTCTGAATTCCACCTTCCTTGCTCTCATACCCAAGTGTGAAGGGGCTGATAGGTTATCTCAGTTCCAGCCTCTCTTTGCAATGTGGCTTACAAAATCATTTCTAAGTTATTGGCTGAGAGATTGAAGAAGTGGCTTAAAGTGTTGATTTCAGAGGAACAAAGTGGATTTGTGGCGGGTCGACAGATTCTTGATGGGGTTGTCATTGCTACGGAGACCATCCACTCCATGGACAACTCCCACAAGAAGGCTATGTTCATTAAGCTGGATATGGCTAAGGCTTATGACAGAGTTAGATGGTCTTTTTTGCAGAAGATCTTTGTTTCTTTTGGTTTTGGTGAGGAGTGAATCCAATGGGTCATGAGCTGTGTCACGTCTGTTTCCTTCTCAGTTTTGATAAATGGAGATCATTCTGAACTTTTTGGTGCCTCAAGGAGCTCGCGCCAAGGAGATCCTCTTTCTCTGTATCTTTTTCTGCTTCTTGTGGAAGGCCTTGGATGTTTGTTGAAAAGAAGGGTGGAGCTTGGCACCATTCAGGGTTAGCGATGGGGTGGAGACTTGCCTCCGCAATCTCATTTACAGTTTGTTGATGATACTGCCTTGATGGGGATGGCTACTATTAGGGAAGCTACTAACTTGAGGCAGGTGTTGGACATATATCTTGTTGCTTCAGGACAATTGATTAATGAGGAGAAGTCATCCATATTCTTCTTCAATACACTGACCCCCATTCAGAGAAGAATTGCTAATACCTTGAGGTTTCAGATAGGGGTTCTCCCTTTGACGTATCTGGGTTTCCCAATTTCTGTTCGCCATCTTCCCAAGGGTTCTTGGCAGAATATTATTGATAAGCTCCGTGCAAAAGTTAATCATTGGACCCATAGATGGTTGTCTTTTGCGGGGCGGGTTTAGCTTCTCAAGTTGGTGGTGCAGGCTCTTCCTACCTACCGATGTATGCTTCAGGTGGCTTTGATGGGTTTTCTGAGGGAGTTGGATTCTCTTACAAGGTAGTTCTTATGGGTGGGAAGTTTGTCATCCTCCAAGTGGAGCCTGGTTAGGTGGGATGTTGTGTGCAGTCCAAAGCAATTTGGTGGTCTTGGTCTTCAACAGTCTACGTTATCCGGAGTGGCTGTGGCTGCTAAGCTATTTTGGAGATGGTGTGTGGAACCGGATCAACCGTGGGCCAGGATATTATCTCATAAGTATTTCCCAGGGATTCCACGATAGGATCTCCCTCGTTACCCTCTTGAGGGGAAAGGTTCAGTGATTTGGAATACTCTTCAGAAGGGTGCAAAGCTTATCAAGGAAGGTTTATTTTGGATTTGTAGACGGGGAACTTAAGCTCTCTTCTGCTCAGATTCTTGGGATGGATTCCCTCCACTTACTTCTCAGTTCCCCAACCTTCTTCCTTTGTGCCAAAGATTTCTCGAGGCTGGCTGGGCTAGGGTGAGTGACTTCAAGTCTGTTGCTTCTTTTGGTCAGTTGGAGGTAGCTCATTGGAAGGATCCCGCAGTGTGGCCGGATTTGGGACTTGCGGAAGATAGTGCTGAGCTTCACAAGATTCTTCACAGTAGGAGTTGTAGTTCTCTTCTGGAAGAGGATATTCTTGCTTGGACCCATAATCCTAAGGGGGTTTGCTCTATTGCTTCTGGTTATCAGGTGTTATTGGCTCAGAAGCTAACTGGGGTAGAGGTTCATTGGTGGAAAAGGGTGTGGAATAAACTCTCGTGGCCTAAATGCAATTGCTTTGTTTAGACTTTGACTTGGAATAGGTGTTTGACCTGGGATAACATTCGTAAACGGGGATTTCAAGGACCTTCAATTTGTGTTTTGTGTGGGGGAACAGAAGAGGATTCTTCGCATTTGTTCTTCCGGTGCCCCTTTGTTGTGCAGCTTTGGCATTGGTGGTGGGAGGTATGGAAGCTTCCTTGTATTCATGCGTGCTCTTTGGTTGAATTCTGGGATAGTATGGGAAGACTTCCTTCTATGGCTTCCTTTTTGTAGGAAGTTTGGTTCGTGGGTCCTACCTTTCTGCTTTGGCAGATTTGGCTGGAGCGGAACCGCCAAATTTTTCGTGATCAGAAGTTGGTGGGTCGGCAAGTTTGGCTGCGTATGCTAGGAATGGTGCAGGAGTCAGTTTCAGCTAAATGTGATGTGGTTTTCCCCTTGGAGAGAGGTGATGATGAGTTGGTGGCCAGACTAGGTCTTCAAGAAATTCATTCTTCTTTTGGCAGTTCCAGGAACTGTAGGCATGGGAAAAAGAGGGTTCAATAGGTTGGAAGGTGGTTACCTCCTCCCAATGGATTTTTAAAGATCAATACTGACGGTTCTTCTAGGGGCAATCCTGGGCCTGCTGGAATTGGTGGAGTTGGTAGGGACTCAACTGGGTCGGTGATTTTTCTGTTCTCTATACATGAGGGGGTGAAGACTGTTAACTTCATGGAGGGTCTGGCAATTATGCATGCTATTGAGAGGGCCCTTGCTTTGGGCTGGAGAAAAGTTATATGTGAAGCTAATTCATAGATTTTGATTAATCTCTTGAATGAGCGAAAGATATCTGATATTAATTGGCAGTTGGCTTCGGTGGTTCAGTGGATTCTTCAGGTTAGTTCTTGGATGGAGGAAGCATCCTTTGTTCACATCCTGAGGGAGTGGAATCGAGCTACCAACTGCTTGGCCAAATGGGCCTCTGAGCATGATAGTGGTTGGAAGGTTGAGGATTGGGATCAGGTTAACCCTGAGCTGCATCTGGATTTAGACTGGTTCTTGGAGGAGGATAGGAGGATACATGGGGATAGTTGATGTTGTTTATGCTGTGGAGTTTTCGCCTTGTTTTCTGGGGCTGGGTCCCTTGGTTATTATTGTAATGCTCTTTTATGATTTCTAATAAAGTTTTTACCCCTTAAATATATATATATGCTTGTACGAGTGAAGGGGTGTGAGAATAATGGGGCAATTAATCTGCATTACAATTTGGTATTTTCTTTGACGATAGTGGCAGTGGCATGGTAGTGCTTCACACGCGTGAAATGTCTTCTACGTCTTGTTTTCTTAATATAAAAGTCGCTTATAAAACATAACAAATTTTAAAAATGGAGACCTGTCACTCAAACTTAATTGACAATCTTCGTCATTATTTAAGTGCAATGAATTTGAATGAGGTAAACATGCGACGATGAAGCCACACAATCTTTTTTTGAAAGCAGAGAGATTGGTTATGATTTACTGCAAGAATATGAATGTGGTGACTAATGAAGCAACAATTATCCACATTTACTTTACTTGATAGAACTTGCATGACTTGCTGGTTTTTAACTTTATGGCATTACATTCATCTAGGGTTTTGCACGGGTTGTCCACATTTACTTTACCTAATAGAACTTGCATGAATTGCTAGTTTTTAACTTTATGGCATACGTTCGTTAGGGTTTTGCACATACTGTTCATCCTGGGATAGACATAGTCACATTTGAAAGTTAATGTATTTATAACCGTGTCTTCAGGTCCGATAAACTTTTCAATAATGAACTGATGCAACAACCTCAACCGGTTATAATAAATAACAAAACAGACAGGTTGAGTGAATAATGGGTAATTACTACCAATTAAAAATTTAAGCATATGGGACGCAGCCTTGTCTGGACTTCAAAAATGGTGGAAGAAATGTGACTTTCTTTGAAGCTAAGGATTACGATGAGGATGCTTTTCACACTCCTTCCACTAAAATGGTGGAAACGACTTGAAGCAAATTTTATGCTTGAAATATTCATTAATGACAATTATGGTTTAAAATTGACAAACATTTACACATCGTTCCTAAGTTTCTAATGGTGAAAAATGAATCCAAAGAGACCAAGGCTTTGCCTTGAGATAGATTACATATATACCCCAACCAAGATTATAAAAAACTCTCCTTTCTTTTTTATTAATACATTTCTCCATTTAGTTTTAGGGTAAAGCTAGCACCATAGATTATAAAAAACTTTCCTTTTTCTTTCTTAATATTTTTCTCCATTTAGTTTTAAGGTAATGTGTTATACAAATATAGTTATAAATGACATTTTTGTCTATAGTTGACTAGGGTATCTAGCCTTGTTTGCGCGTAGTCCTATGTTTATCTTTTATCTAATGTTTATAAGCATACAAAAAATGATTATATACAAAGCATTTCAAAAAACTACAGTGAAAAATAAAAAGAAAAACTTTTTAACATTTAAAAGAAAATTAAAAAATTAAAAAATAATTTTTTTTTTGAATTAGTGCTCTAATCAAGAAAATTGGTAAGCCACGTTGAGATTCTAAAGTCATTTTTTTATGTATGGTTTTTAGTAAGGTAATTAGAGTTAAAATAATTGCATTAATTATTGTAATGTTTATTTTATATTTATATTAATTTTTTATTATATTTTGTTTAATTGGGTCGATTTTCCTTTTAATGTGATTGAGGGAGTTGTCTTTCGACAAGGCCTGTGTACATTAATAATTATTTCAATCTTCTATTCTAAGTTACTTTCTTAAAGGTAATTGTAAACCACAAATGTCACTCAAGTCTTTAAATATATATATATATATATATATTATATTCTATATAATCTTTACAATGACATTGGCAAAGAAGAGTTGATTCCTGTACACTAAAATCTAGTAAACAAAAATACAAATATAAATTAAAAAAATCAAATCAAATCAAATCAAATGCATGGCTGATGGATGGAAGGTGGATAGGCAATTTCATTTGTTAAATCAAAAACTAAATTAAATCAAAATAATAAAAATGCATGGTGGATGGAAATCAAAGGCGACACAAATATCAAGATTTGAGGTGAGATGAAAGGGAGTGCGATCGTAAAAAAAAGAATATCCTTCTCGAGGTGCCAATTTTTTAATCACTAATCGTAACATTAGGCGCCTCGAGAAGGATTCTCTCAAGTACATTAGATATATTTTTTAAATATAGGTATGCTAGTTAAATACATTCTAATATACAATATTGTATATTTAATATTATAGTTAATTATATATATATGTTATTTAATTTAATAATGATTTTATAGTTAACCATATTATTGTGATGTTTTTAACAAAAAATATTATTCAAAATGAACAATTTAGAATTATAAATCATAAGCCATATACTTGTAATGGTGAAATTTACATATCCACATGATTTCCTATTTAATTTTTTGTTCATTTTGGGAGAATGTCTTACTTATTGGTCCACATCCCTACATTCATTATAATAGTGTGATGTTATTGAATAGATTCTAGAGTGAATGTCATGTTGCTTTTCGTCGAGGGTGGTGTTGTTCCATATTATTTAAACTAGATCTAGGTAATAAAGAGAGATAGTAAGAGAGAGATAGAGAAAGATAGAGAGATGGAGAGAGGAGAGAGAGAAATACATAATATAATATTACCTTAAAATATACAACTTTATAATATAATATTATATTAAATATTTAATAACTTACATTATAAAAAATGAAATACATAACAATAAATATAGTTTTAATATATTTTTTTTAATATAAAATACATAACATAATTTATTATAAAATGATATATTTATTTTGTTTTATTTCATGTATATTTTATTTATGATTCCTTTTTATACAATATTATAAAATAAAATTATATATCACATAAAATATATTATAACATTGTATATTCAAATCATTTAACATATTGTTTTTTTATTTTTATTTTATTTTTGATAAATGAAGTGTGACCTTTTGGGGGTCACCCCCTTTGTCTAAAAATGACATTTGAAAAAACATCAAACTATAGGAGGCTTCTCATGAAGAGGGATGAATTCAAGAACTCTCCTAAATGAGAGTTGACTTATATATTAAGAAATAGTTTTTCTACATTTTTATTCCAGAAACTATACTATACTAATTACTATCTTCCATTGTAAACTGGAAGTCTATAAAGAGATATTATATAAAATATAAAGCTAGATTTATACACCTAGAAGATGTTGGCAAGAGACACTGCTTCGCAGTGATAGGTGTTGTCATTGATGGCAACTAAGATCATCCCAATCATCTGCATAACACAACTTGTTCACACTGGAAGTCAGAATCAGAATTTGTCTAAGTCCAGGCAGTTAGGAACAGAGTAGGTGACAGGGTCCGGTATCTTGGTCTGGATCTCTTAGGTGGAAAGGCATGGTTTGCTGCGGATCTAAGGTAGTTGTAAGCGTTGTCAAGACACTCTAAATCCAGAGTTTTGTCCTTCAGTGATGAAGGACCCAAAAGCTATTAGCTTCTAAGTATCAGGTTACCAGTTTGACATAGTAGTCAGAAGAAGAACAGGCCGACCTTGTAAATGATCTTGGTTCGGGATGTATGGAAGTTGTTGATTGGGCAAGTAGTGATGAACAGTGATAATGGCTGACCTAATTGATGATTTATAAGTGCAAGTTTTGGTCCGCATCTCAAGTTAAGCATGGATCTAGCCGACAGAGTAGAGTATTTAATAAAGCTCCAAGTGTTCTTGAAGCCAACTAAAAATAAATTAAAGATCAGGATACAGATATATATAGCCAATGGATATGGATGATTTTGGTGTGTGTTGAATGAGAATATAGAAGAAGAGTGAAAAAGCAGAGATCTAAGGTTCAAATGTTGGCAGAGCAGTGAATAAGGCAGATTGAAGATGAAGTGTATCAAGTCAGTATTTTGTGCTTAATCGAAACTGAATCCTTACATTAGTAAATGCTATTCATTAGTTCAATATCATTGTAATCTTTTTCAAGTAGGCAATGAGCCTTCTTTTGAGCAGTGAGCTCTGGGCAGTGAGCATGAATGTATGTGCATTCCCTTTTGTAATACTTTTAACAGAGTATAATCTTTGTGGGTTAAACCCCACTGTGGTTTTTTCCCTTAACCGGGTTTCCACGTCAAAAATCTTTGTGTCAAGTGTGTTACTTATGTTTCTACTCATGTGTCATTGATTCATGCTTTAATGTTCATATCATTAATTTGATTAGAAGTTGTAAAAGAGGATTAAAGGCAGAAAAGTTTAATTTGTGTGACAACTGATTCACCCCCCCTCTCAGTTGTCCAGACCAATCCCAATAAAGGTTATCTGCATCATAGATCACATGAACTTCTAGGACTAGTGACTAAGGTCCTTAAGACCCCCATTTTTGTGAAAAATGGTAATGGGAGGAGGCATGAAGATAGAGGCTAGTAAGGGTAGATTTTCTAAAGACACAACAAGCTGGGGAGCCCTAAAAAATTTTAATGAGGAGGATGCTTAAAAGAGGAGTTGGTTATTGGATTCAATTTCTTTGGTGAATTAGATATAGTGAGAAATTTTGTTGAGATGAAAGTGGAAGTTGTCAAATTGTTCCAAGCCATGGGGCCAACATATGTTGATATCATCAACACAGTGCTTCCACCATTTTGGTTTAAGAGCCTAAAGGAACTTATGGAAATATCTTCAAAGTGTTTGATGAAAAGGTTGGTAATGACTAGGGATAATTGGGAACCCATGGCTACTCTAGTAGATTGTTCAAAGAACATATCTTGAAAAGAGAAAAATATGGATTTGAGGCACAACTAAACAAGGGAGGCAATCTCACAATTAGTCTTGTGCCTAACTAGCTCAATGGAGTTATTGATAGGTACTTTGACAAACAAAAACACCACATCAAAGCTAACTAATATATCTCCCTCTTCGACCCTTTTGTCTTTAGATGAAATCAACAAAAAGGCCGATTGTTGATGTAAGAGTTAGATTTCCTAATAAGAGGGGAAATAATTTTGGTAACTATGAAGCAAGATTATAGGTTGAATAACTAGTAGTGTCCATGATTGATTTGAAAGGAATGATTGGGCTATGGCCATCTTAACTTTTTTAAAGATCTTGACAACAAGATATTATAGTTACAACCATGTCAGAAGTAATCTAACATTTTAGTGACACAATCATGTCTATCAAGAATGATCGTGGCATTTCACTTACCAGCTTTAACAAATGTCCTTATTTGTTGCTAGTCTCATTAAGGCAAAGAATTCATCTTTAGGGACATTTCAAATGGGGTTTGGCATGTCTCAAAGCGACCACACAATCTTACTTAATTTCATCATCTAAAGCATCCAATAAGGACCTAACAACTTTTTCAATTTCAATTACAAAATTTGTCTCTTGAATGAAGGTGGGGACTCAAATTTAAAGAAATTAAGGCTAGAGGCTCAATAGGAAAGGATGAGTTGTTAACATCCATCATGTTATCCTAATCATAAATATAATTCAAGGATGACAAATGGGTAAGGAGGAGTAGTGGGGAAGACATTGAGGACGGCTATATTAGTAGTATCATGTGTTCTAGATAATATATAATGTATAAAGAGAGCATGTGTGCACACAACAAATGAGCAAGAAAGATATAGACGTGATTGTGATAGATATGTGAGAGGTATTTGATCACTACTCTAGAAGATAGGCAAAGAGATGTATATTGCCAAACACGTGTATATAATAGATGATTGAAAGACATTATGTAAGAGTGAATCACCCAAGCATATTTGATGTGTATAGCTATGCTTGTAGTATGAATTTAAGATGTATATGACATGAATAATATGTGAATTGTGTTATCTCACATAGTGTTATGTCAATATTTTCTTTTGTTTGTATATGTAATGTACCGCACTCATTTTGATTCCTTCTTATTATATCACACTAATGTTAATACAATCACACATACAAATCTAAGGATTGATGTATTTTTTGATTTCAAAAGTGGATGATTATGCAAACTAGGACTTGCACCCATAGGAGGTTCAAGGAATACGCCAATAGGACAAGTTTAGAAAATATCCCAGCATGAATTTTTTTTACGGTGTGAGACAATTCTGAGCACTATAATTCTCACATATAAAAGCCTATTGACTAATTAATGTGGATGCAATTAAGAGAGGTCTAAAATTTTAAAAAAAAAAAAATAAATAATAAATAAATAAAAATCAAGCTCTAGGTCGAGGCTGAGATAGAGAGGAAGAGTCTCCACATTGAGGGGTGAAGCAACGTCTAGGGAGATTGTCTGAATCTTGTTGGGTACGTCGAGGGAGATTGTCCTAATCTTCTCGGGTGTGATAGATGAATTGGAGAGGGGAAGGGAGTACAAATCAATAGAGGTGGGAAGAGGTAGAGAGGCCTCAAAAATAAAAGGTGACATGGGAGAAGTTGACCCATGGTTCGAGGTTTGCTAATAGAGGAAAATGGATTTTTCATCCTGCCTTGTGATGCACAGAGGATTAGTAACTACAATAGCTGATAAAAATCCCTCTTTTGTATGCCTTGATGGGTGTGTAAAACATTTCTCAAGGCTTCCATTTGAGCACAGGCTGGGAGGATGTTGGCAAAGGTTGTGGAAGTTTGGCCTTGCACTTGCGAATTAAATTTGCATAAAATTTTCTAAGGCATTTTCAACCAATCCATTTCGTGCATATCCTACGACAATGACATTTCATGAAATTACATATCTTCAAAGATGTTTTTCCAAGCATTTCAGTTTCCTTGTATATATACTAAACCATTTGCATATGCTTCTATGAGTACATCTACTATTGCAACATGTAACGAAATTCCTCTTTCAATCATGTTTTGATGAATGGCTATATCCTATTCTTCAGCTCTTGTTTTGGCACAGGACGAGAAAATGTTGGCAAGGGTTGTGTAGGATGGGTATGTTTGGTTTAATTTTCTTTCAAAGCTGGATATGTCGCTAAATCAGATATGATATACATGTAGCAAACTTATTTTATGGAAAAACTCTTGTTTTATCAGAATACTTTTCTTGGTAATTGAATATATTCTTTGTTATACTTTTAAAAATGCATTTGCTTATCATTATATCTGTGAAACCAATCTCTTATAGTAGGTTGGTTGTTTTTTCTTATACATAACTTTTATTGTTTGGTATAATTTTCACTCAAAGCTGGTTATGTTGTTAAATCAGATGATATAAATGGAGCTCACTTATTTTAGGGTAAAGTTATTGTTCTATTAGAATGTTATTCCTAGTAATTGAACACATGCTTTGTTATACTTTTGAAAATGCAATTGATTGCTTCATGGTGTGTGTTGGTTTCTCTTCTGAATCAGCATTAGGGTTTGCTAGTTCTAATGCACAGGCAGATTCAGCCAACTAAATACAAGAGGTTGCATGAGCTCCTCCCCTTCACTTCTGGTTCTGCCGCACCAAGGGGGGGTGTCCCTATTTGATAAAAGTATGACCTTGACTAGCTCAATGACAAAAGGATTTAACTTGACAGCAACAGGCAGAATACTCTCATGTATGGACCAAGATTTGTGTAACAAATCACAAGGTTGGCAACATTCTTGGACATAATGTGTCTGGTTAGGGATGAGAGCATGCAGGGGTTTCCTACTCCTAATCCTACAACTAACAGATGGAAGGATGAAATGGTTTGAAATGATATTTGGAGTGATGGGACTTTCCTAGACCCATTGAACAGACAGATTCCCAAACCAGTGCCTTATCTAGGCAGCAGTCATATCTAAGAATGTAAATGTCTCCCCATGACAACACTAATTCATATCCAGAGGACCTGAGAAAAATGCTACTACCTAACAGCAACATGTCCAAGAAAGAGTATTACTTATGATCATACTTAACAGATCCTATGATGCAATCTATTTCCCTTTGTATCTGATCAAAATCCTATTTAACCACTCCTTGAGCAGACGCAATAAATCAGACACACAGTATGCATATATTGAAAAACTTGGAAGCCCTTGACAACCTTGTTTGAAAGGAAAGTAGATGACATACAGGAGACAATCAGAAACAACACACACATAGGTGTTTTTCATTTAAAATCAATCTGTATAGAAAGTCATCATAGAGAAAATCATCATTTACAAGCCAAAATAGACTAGTACACCAGACTAAGGACCGAGTCTGTAGCAAAAAATGCCTTTCAAAATGTGAACACCTTATGTTCAGAGTCAGAGCCAAAAGCCCAAAAAACATCCCCCCCACCTAAAATGAGTAACACTTCTTGCTTAAAAAAAATAGCCAAAGGGAAGCGTACTCAGCATTAATTACATAGCCAGAAGTCAAAAAATTCACTAGATACATCCATCCGAGGGAATGGCGCTCAGAAGTTATTGCTGAAATAGATAGGAGAGTAGACAAGGGTGGCCTTGAGCCCTGTGCTGCCATTCGAAAGTCCTCATCCATAATGGGGCAACTTGATCATGTGTACCATCGCCCATACTCCTGCCACGTTGCCATTGATGGCTCAACCACCTGCAACCATCGAGAAATCAGTTGCAGTAATCAAAATGGAGCTCCCGCCAAAATGCATTTACCACAGGTTCAAAATAATGCAGGGAGATTAATCCCACATGCACGATGCGGAGAGCCTTCTATTACCTTATAAGCTTGGTCGCATACATACCAAGTGTTGAGCGCTTTTGCCACGCTCGACACACAAGCCCTCGCCAAAAGCCCATCGCTAAGACATAGGCCATCAGCTCACCCCATAATTCTCCTGCCGATCTCAAAAGTCTCCCTGACCGCTACATTACATTCCCCTGTCAGTAAGACCAACACTATTGGCCAACCTAAAATTCCTCCCACTGATATCCTTAGTCACACCGACGAACACCTCCCAATAGCCTCTAACTTCTACATCGGCCAGAGAAGAACCATCGGCCAGCTCCACAAATCTCCTGCCGACCACAACAGTCTCACCAACCGAACACTACACTCCCCAAAGTCTTCGGCGAGACCGCCATCCATTGGAGCAACAAGAAACTCCTTGGCCGATAATGCCGATCATGCCGACAAACACCTCCTTCGGCCAGACCAAGCACAGAGTCTTCCCGATGCTCACCTCCGCATCCCTCCATCGGCGAGACCTACGTCGATCAGGCTGATGTGCAATCTCACTCCGATGGCATTCCCCATCGAGGTGACCTCCTTCTATCGGCGAACCACAAAACACACTGGCCAATAATACAAGTCTCGCCGATGAACACTTGAGATACCCCCATTGGCATGACCAACACCGTCGGCGGAACCACAATCTCCTTCGCCGATAGGCAAAAGTCTTGGTGATATATAAAGAACACACCATGCTATTGAAATGATCGCCAAGACACATGCGAACTTATGCCAATGGGCAGAAAATGATGACCCCTTCCTCAAGAAAGATAATGTGGATGCTGCAAAACACTGAAGGGGTGCCAACACTTAAAAAATTTTGGATTTTTTTGGGAAGGTGCCTGTATGAAAATTTGCTCAAAAACTGACAGTCAATTCAGGCACCAACAGTGGCTCTGTTTGAGGATGCATGCCTCCTGCAGGCATAGCAAGAACCATAGAACTCTGGGATGCAGACCAGTCCCTTATCCTTTGGGCACAGAGTCATGAAAATATAATGATCTGCATCACGAAACACTCTTGATGGCCTAAGGCCACCAAGAAAGGGAAAACCAATACTTCCCTTTATCTAACACCCTGTTCTCATCTGCATACACTGGGTCAAGCTTGAGAATGTTTCCATGATCTGACCATAAGAAACCTTGGTTACCTGCATATTCAACCTTCTAATTTATTTTGTCATGGTCAACCCTATGCAAGTGACCCTCAGCATCAGGCAACAAGTGAATGCAGTATGTATCAAGCAATGCATACTCACATGGTATAGAACACAGGTTATCATCACTATGCATTACAAAATAATTTCCTAGCTGGATAGAAAACTGAAAACACTCAAAGTCCACCATGCAACTAGGAAAAACAGGGCTCTCTTCATATGCTGGCACATCAAAAGAAAAGCTTTCAAAATCATAGTTGTGCACATCATGCACACAACCAACAACATCACCGAACTGGAAAAGACCAGGCTCTGACACCTCTGTACAATTAGGCACATTTTTACAATCACTTACCTGATGTATGTTGGTTCCTCTTTCATCAGGATGAGAAACAGAATCCAAGTCACAAACAGTGTCTAAATCTTCACCATACTCAGACAGATCCTCATCACCATATGTGTCAAAGATGGGTGATCCAGGTACATCAGCTTGATCATAATATGCCATTTGTTCATGGGTAGCAGAACATGCATCTTCATCACCAATGGATTCACTCTATGGAGGAGTATCAACCTGTGTGTCATAAGTAAAACAGTCATCAAACAAAGAACAATCATGCTCTGTACTAGCACTTGTTTCAATCCCTGACTGCTCTTCATGATCTCCATGTGTTTGAAAGGAAGGCAATGGGTCACACATGGAACTATTTTTTTGTTTGCTTATATCTTCCCTGTCTTGAGTACAATACTCACAATTATCCCCACAAGTCCATTCCAATAGTTGCTCATTGCTGTCCACAACCTCGTTGTTGTTTTCATGGCCAGCTGCCTCATCATTGCAATGGGAGTCCTCACTAGTCCTTTCCTTGGCATCCTCAGTATTTATCTTTTCATCTTCACATGATGCCTTAATCTCTTGGTCATTCACAGCTTCACAACCATTATTCACACCAAAGCCTGGGGATAGGGATTTCAGCAGGTGCTCACTTCTGATTTTTTCTATATTTTCTACGAACTTATATGCCATCTGCATACTTGTTACCTTGAAATCCCTTAGTACTGCACTAGAACCCTCCTCAAAAGCCTCAAAGAATATGCCAACACAGGTTGAAGTGTCAGGTCTGAAGACTTCTGGGATCTGTGAAAGGGCTACTGCAAACCTATGACTGAAAACAACACATAGCTCTTTATCTTGTTTTCTAATTTTCATCAATTCTGCAACAAGATTAACAGGTTCTTTTGCAAATTCCTTTTTGAAACAGTCAGTAAGCTCATCCCAACAGGCAAAAAATCTCTTTGGAAAGCTCAAATACCAGTCTTTTGCTTTTGCATCGAAGGACCTAACAAAAAACCTCATCCACATATCCTCATCTCTGAATGAATGTTTTCCCATGAACTCATGAAAATTTTGGATATGTGCATTCCCATCACACACACTGTGACCACTAAATCTAGGCATCTAACAGTATATCCTAGCAGGCATATTTTCTACTTTATAACCAACTCATGACAAATCTAACTGGTCATACAAAGGATCAAAAGGGCTGACAGGAGGTTTAGCTTTCTGACTGGCAGACACAACAAAGTTATCATGATTTAATTGGGCCTGCCTAGCCTCTAAGAATATCAACCTATTTTTCATCTCTTCTATTCTTTTATCCAACAAGTCATCCCCCTTTTGACTGAGTATGGGTGTATACATATTTGGATTCATGAAATTTCTATTTTCAGACATCCTTTGCATTCCTAAGACCTGTAACCTCCCCTGGCATCTAACTTATGCAGTAGAACAATAAATATAAGTGGGAAGAAACAGGGTACCTTTTCTCATACAGATGCTGAAGTCTGAAAAGCACATTTTCTGTCACAACACACATCAACTTTTCATGTGCACTTGAATCTTTTGCAGAGTCGCCACCTCTCCAGAGAGGACAAAATTTGCAGCAGATGAAAGCTCATCAAATATGTTTTTGAGTTCATTTCACCAGCAGAGCATCATCATTCACATGAAAGACTCCCCAGCAGAGTCGCCATTTTTGTTGGTTTTTCTTCTGAATCAGCATTAGGGTTTGCTAGTTCTAATGCACAGGCAGATTCAGCCAACTAAATACAGGAGGTTGCGTGAGCTCCTCCCCTTCACTTCTGGTTCTGCCGCACCAAGGGGGGGTGTCCCTATTTGATAAAAGTATGACCTTGACTAGCTCAATGACAAAAGGATTTAACTTGACAGCAACAGGCAGAATACTCTCATGTATGGACCAAGATTTGTGTAACAAATCACAAGGTTGGCAACATTCTTGGACATAATGTGTCTAGTTAGGGATGAGAGCATGCAGGGGTTTCCTACTTCTAATCCTACAACTAACAGGTGGAAGGATGAAATGGTTTGAAATGATATTTGGAGTGATGGGACTTTCCTAGACCCATTGAATAGACAGATTCCCAAACCAGTGCCTTATCTGGGCAGTAGAGTCATATCTAAGAATGTAAATGTCTCCCCATGACAACACTAATTCATATCCAGAGGACCTAAGAAGAATGCTACTGCCTAACAGCAACATGTCCAAGAAAGAGTATTACTTATGATCATACTTAACAGATCCTATGATGCAATCTATTTCCCTTTGTATCTGATCAAAAGCCTATTTAACCACTCCTTGAGCAGATGCAATAAATCAGACACACAGTATGCATATATTGAAAAACTTGGAAGCCCTTGACAACCTTGTTTGAAAGGAAAACAGATGACATACAGGAGACAATCAGAAACAACACACACACATGTGTTTTTCATTTAAAATCAATCTGTATAGAAAGTCATCATAGAGAAAATCATCATTTATAAGCCAAAATAGACTAGTACACCAGACTAAGGATCGAGTCTGTAGCAAAAAATGCCTTTCAAAATGTGAACACCTTATGTTCAGAGTCAGAGCTGAAAGCCCAAAAAACATCCCCCCCACCTAAAATGAGTAACACTTCCTGCTTAAAAAAAATGGCCAAAGGGAAGTGTACTCAGCATTAATTACATAGCCAGAAGTCAAAAAATTCACTAGATACATCCATCTGAGGGAATGGCGCTCAGAAGTTATTGCTGAAATAGATAGGAGAGTAGACAAGGGTGGCCTCGAGCCCTGTGCTACCATTCGGAAGTCCTCATCCATAATGGGGCAACTTGATCATGTGTACCATCGCCCATACCCCTGCCACAGTTGCCATTGATGGCTCAACCACCCGCAGCCATCGAGAAATCAGTCGCAGCAATCAAAATGGAGCTCCCGCCAAAATGCGTTTACCATAGGTTCAAAATAATGCAGGGAGATTAGTCCCACATGCACAGCGCGGAGAGCCTTCTATTACCTTATAAGCTTGGTTGCATACATACCAAGTGTTGAGCGCTTTTGCCACACTTAACACACAAGCCCTCGCCAAAAGCCCATTGCTAAGACATAGGCCATCGGCTCACCCCATAATTCTCCTGCCGATCTCAAAAGTCTCCCCGACCACTACATTACATTCCCTTGTCAGTAAGACCAACACTATCGGCCAACCTGAAATTCCTCCCGTCGACATCCTTAGTCACACCGACGAACACCTCCTGAAAGCCTCTAACTTCTACATCGGCTAGAGAAGAACCATCGGCCAGCTCCACAAATCTCCTGCCGACCACAACAGTCTCGCCGACCAAACACTACACTCCCCAAAGTCTTCAGCGAGACCGCCATCCATCGGAGCAACAAGAAACTCCTTGGCCGATAATGCCGATCACGCCGACAAACACCTCCTTCGGCCAGACCAAGCACAGAGTCTTCCCAATGCTCACCTCTGCATCCCTCCATCGGCGAGACCTACGTCGATCAGGCTGATGTGCAATCTCACTCCGATGGCATTCCCCATCAAGGTGACCTCCTTCTATCGGCGAACTAGAAAACACACTGGCTGATAATACAAGTCTCACCGATGAACACTTGAGATACCCCCATCGGCATGACCAACACCGTCGGCGGAACCACAATCTCCTTTGCCGATAGGCAAAAGTCTTGGCGATATACAAAGAACACACCATGCTATTGAAATGATCGCCAAGACACATGCGAACTTATGCCGATGGGCAAAAAATGATGACCCCTTCCTCAAGAAAGATAATGTGGATGCTGCAAAACACTGAAGGGGTGCCAACACTTAAAATTTTTTGGATTTTTTTGGGAAGGTGCCTGCATGAAAATTCGCTCGAAAACTGACAGTCAATTCAGGCACCAACAGTGTGCAAAGTGGATGTTTAGGGGTTGCAACAATTTTGAACATCTTGTTTTCCTTTAAAGCCCCTCTTGTAGACTTGAACATTTTGACATTTTGAACATCTTGTTTTCCTAAGGTATGGGGATTTGTTATGGGGTTTTTGAATATAGGAACAATCACACCAATGCACTCTTGTACCATTACACCACTAGCATTTGGACTAACTAAAACCTTAGCTCAGTGTATAATAAATATAAATAATACTAGGTTCCTAGCGTGCATGCTTCAAATATAGTGGCACCTACACAATTACATCCAAGTTTTTTTTCAATTTTAAATACAAGAATGAATGAAATTTGTACACACTATTATTTTTCAAGAATAGAAGCAATAGGAATTCATTTTTTCAATTTTAAATAGAAGAATGAACAAATTTTTTAGACACTATTATTTTTCAAGGATAAAAGCAAGAAGAATTCCTCTTGCTTTAAATTCCTAGGAAGACTTCTCATTGCATTAGATATAATATTGCCTTCCATTTAAGGTTATAAAATTCTTGGCCATGCATGCAACTAAATATCAACTACGGTAAGCATATTCTTAGTTTAGTTGATAGATGTATTTCAAGTTGGCAAAGTACACTTGAATAAATATAAAGTTTCTTTTTTGGGAGATACCCAAGTTAATGCAAATTCTTGTATATGTGAATATTATTGTGTGTATTATATTTTTATCAACTGTTAGGTCATATGTCATCACCAAGTTTAAAAAAATATGACTAAATATAATGTAAGAAGTTTGTTCTAGACACCAACTATCATAATATAAAATGTTGCTTTCATGGGAGAACATTATTAGCCTGGAAAATTTGTGGTGGTTGTTTGATTAAAAGCAATATTTATATGTTTTTTTTATGATAGGCTAGAAACATTCATCTTTTTCATGATGTTAAATTACAACATTAAATTAAATTCTTTAGACTCTTCCTTACTTTTAGGTTAGACTTTTGGTTTTGCATGAAATCTGGAACCTTTTTATGCATGTATATTCCTACTGTGTTTATTTGTTTAAATAAATGATGGCTTAGAAATAATACATGAGAAGATGATAAACCTCAACGTCTCGAATCTTGTAGATCGATGAATAGACACTACGTTGTTTCAAAGAATACAAAATCATTTATTCTGTATAAGACTGATCCATATGTTCAGACAACTCGTTGATGGTGATTGACATATCTTGAAGACTTCTTTTTGCAAACACTGCAGATGAATTCTATGCATGATGTCTCATGATCATGTTCATCATGTAATATCTAAATTGTGGGTGTCAACCAAAACAATGATCCCTATATTGAAATAGATGTTTCACAAATTCATGTAGATGTAGTCATCTCATGCGTGGTTCTAGCCAATCACATCTACCATCAGGATATAATGTTGGAAATGCCATATCAAGCAAGCCTAATGTGGAGTACTGATTAATAGGAGATGCACCAATTCATGGCCAATCAATCAATGTTCCTGGATCTGTATCAGGGTTATTTACCCATGCATGGATTAATTCCATCTCTTTTTGAGAATTAGGTGGTCTAGAAGCCATTGATGTCATGTGATCAATGATATTTCCTTCATCCATCTCCATCAATGGACCCACAAATACAATTTTATTTGCATCTGAATCAAACTCCATATGCACTAAGTTTAGTTTGTTGAAGATATTTTCATCAAAGTATGATGAAAGTTGAGTAAGAGTAGTTTCATCTATTTGAACATTAGAATATAACTTATCATGTTCAATTTTGTATTTGAGCTCCTTATACACTCGTTGTCTATTGATTGTAAAGTTGTAATTTGTGCCACGTTGATCCCTCCTCTAAACAATAATGATTGGCAAATCTTTTATACGATGTGGAAAAACCTTTAAAATATCTTTTACTTCTTGTGGAAAATTGATTGTGTGTCCTTTATATTTGTATTGACCTCCAATTGCATGTGTCACTTGTAGGATTGGGTTGACACGTGCTATCAACATTTCCTCCACTTGTGTCAAGTTTGCAAGTTCTTTTGGTTGTTGACCTAGATCCATATTATTTGATGTTGAAAATCAATTATTGTCTTTCTCTTGTCGACAACTATTACATATAGGACCTTGAGTCCTGCGAGAAACCTTTATTCCAAGGTAACATTCTTGAAAAATGTAACACATACTTGGTGAAACAAAGCTATCTAGGCCATGTCGATAATGCACTTGGAGAGTATTAAAATTTCTGTGAAGCATTTTATTGGGGTTGGGTGTATTTTCTCCATTGCTTCCAACAATGGCATTCATTTCATGTTGAGGTGCATTATTTGGAGTTTTAGGTACATACTCTATAGAATTTTCATCTCCTGCATTTGGTTGAGGATAGTACCTTTTAGTTGTTTGATGATTAGGGTCTTGTCTTTCTTCTCTTTCAGTGTTACTTATTTTTTTAGATGTTTCTGCATGACTTCTTTTTGCCATAATATATTATTGTCGATTATGTGCTTCCAATTGTTTAATTCTTAATTTGGCCTTATGTTTATGATATCTTCCCTACGCACCACATTTTGATGTTTTCTTTGTTCTTCTCTTTCTGCATCTGTCATTTCTTCTTGTTGCCATCTTCAATATTCCCTTTGATATTCTCTTTGATATGCTCTTTTATATTCTCTTTCTTGCTCCTTAGATTCAAAAATCATCCTTGGTGGAACCATTATTCTATACAATACAAAGATATATCTATTTAACGTTTCTTCTTGTAAGGTAAATTTTTGAAAAAATATATTACAAGAATGTTTTTCAAATGAGTCCAAAACATAAGAAAAAGTATAAGTTAAGCAATTCCTTTTTTTAATATTAAGTTAATATTAAAAACTTTAACCCTAATATATTTAACAATGGAATAATCGATATTTTACTTGATCTCTCTAAGGTCATTTAAAATGACATACTAACTCATGTGAAAAACATTAATTAAAAACTTGTATCCCTAAATAAAATATATAAATAAATATTGAAGTTTAGAGAGTATAACATGTATTATAAATGTAAGAAAATAAATAAATATATTTTTCCTTTTAAAACTCAATTAGTTTGTTTATGTGTATGAATCTTTATATAAAAGTGAAAAAGCTAATAGTAGTATTTACTTGTGAAAGAGATATATAATATAGAATATAGATAAAAGCCATGTTTATATTTTGTTGTCCTTTCAACTTACATAGGAGTTACAAAATTATACTATAACACTACATATTGTTTAAATACATTTGAAATTCTTCAATGATGTGAAGCGAATCACCTTCTTCGCTTTGTTCATCATGATATAACTCTTTTAGAAAAGTACAAAATCCAGCTACTTTTCTACATGTATCATGGAATATTTCTACAATGTCTTCCATTTGTAAGATTTCTCCTTCTTCAATGGCTACAACATGTAAGCTTATGTCTTCAAGTTCTTTGATGATTTTGTTGCAGTGGTCTAAAATAGATTTTGCTAATTTTTCTATAGGTGTTTCTGTTGGCAAGAGACACTATATGGATTCATGATTGTTGTCATTGATGGCAACAAAGTTCATCCCACACATCCGCAGGACATGGTGTGTCTCTACGGAAGTCAGAGTGAAGAATGTTGTGGTCCGGTAAACAAGAACAGAGCATGTGGCAAGGTATGACAGACAGGTCCGGATCTCTCAGAGGAAGCATCTTGGTGAAGTACGGATTTGGGGAAGTAAAGAGTACTACCTTGAGTGATAGATTCCAAGGTTTTAGCCTCCGGTGATAGATGAGGTAAAAGATATGAATACTTGAGTACCGGGTTCCTGAGAAACAGTGTGAACAGAGGAAGAACTGACTGATAGAACATCAAACTACTTTCCGGATGTGTTACTGATGGTGGTAAAGGTTATGAAGGCATGAATCATGTTTGGCCGACATGATTAATGATTTCTACAAGCATATACTTGATCCGCATTACTTGATGTGCAAGGATTCAGCCGACAGAACAGAGTTTGTGAGAAGATTGACTATTCCGGGTGCCAACTAGAAAGGTGATGAAATTACTTGTGCAGATATATATACATGATGGATTTAGTTGTGAGATGTGTTGTCGTGATATGTGATATGTGAATAAAAGCAGAGCAGAGCAGAAGCAGTAAGGAAGGTCCGGTATGTGAAAGGAAAGCAGCATAGGAGAAGAGGAAAGATGAAGTACAGCAGATCAGTGTACTGAGCCTAACCGGAACTGAAATCCAGCATATGTGGATGCCTCCAATCAGTTCAAGTATTGTATAACACTCTTTTGTAGACAGTGTGTCTCTTGTAGGCAGTGTGCCTCCTTGTGAGCAGTGTGCTCGGGCAGTGAGCCGTAATTGGCAAGTGCCATTTTTGTATTTCCTTATTCTTCTAACAGAGAATAATCTTTGGGTTAATCACCCCATGGTTTTCTCCCTTAACAGGGTTTCCACATCAAAAATATTGTGTCATGTGTTTTTCCATTTCATGGTAATGTTTGCTTATTTGAATTAATGTTGCATTGATTAATAAGAAAGTTTAGAAAGAAGAAATAATCAGGATAACTGATTCACCCCCCTCTCAGTTATCAACAATTGGTATCAGAGCTAAGTTCCTCCTAACAGAGCCTAACAGCTTGAGGAAGATCTGGGAGTTCAAATGGATGCATATGGTTTAAGAGAACAACTCAAGACTGCCCTTGATGATCTTGAACAGTCAAACTCTGAAGTCAATGAATTAAAGGAAAGACTCAGACAGGCTGATGATTTCATGAGAGAACTAAAAGATAAATTAAGTCTCTCTATGAAAAAGAGAAAGGAGCTACTTCAGCAATTGGCAAGACAAGGTGAAGAAAATAATGCAAATGAAGAACTAACTGAGAAAACCAAGTTATGTGAAAAGTTATCAAAATAAATCATTATGGTAAGACATGAAATGGAATCAGGAGTTATAAAGTTTACCCAAGAAGTTGAAGAGAAAAGAAAAACTGAAGATAATCTAAGACAATCTCTCAAGGAGAAATCAGAAGATTGCCACCAGATGGATAGAATTATCAAACATCTTGAATCTGATCTTGAAGATGCTAAAGATAATGAAGAAAAACTTGAGGATCAAATTGTCTCTCTAAAAAGGGATCTTCAAACAACAAATGAGTATAAAGAGAAATTCAAGATAAGTTCTGCTCAACTTGAAGTTCTTCTTGGAATTCAAAAGAAAGTAGATGACAAATGTGGTTTGGGATATGAGAAAGGAGAAAGCTCCGGATCCAGTCAGAAGAATTTTGGATCAAAAAATCCAAGGAATAGGCCTAGAAGACCTCCGGTAAGATAGCCCAATGCTCAAAGATATCCATCCTTCAATGGATACTGCCACAGCTGCAATCACTTTGGTCACAAAGCTAATCAGTGCAGAAAGAAAATGAATCAGACTAATTCATCCTTCTCCGGACAGTGTTTTAACTGCAAAAGGTATGGTCACAAGTCTCATAAATGCAGAAATATGCAAATGAACAAATCATTCAATGGTAGATGCTTTGCATGCAATAGAGTAGGTCATATGGCTAATCAATGCAGATCAAGAGGATATCAGTCAAATATGCAAAGAAATGTTGTTTGCCAAATCTGTAATAGGTCCGGTCATAATGTAAAAGTCTGCAGAAGCAAGAATCAGGACAAAAGAGGTCCGTAATATAATCAGAATCAAGATAAGGGTAAACAAAAGATGAATGCGAATGAAGTTAAAAATGAGATGAGCAAGATTTGGGTGAAGAAAAGTACTGAGAATGTAGAGGTTGGATCCACACCAGACTCTGGTGCTGATATTCCTTCCGAAAACTAAAAAGTGAGCTCTGGCTCAAGGGGAGACACAAAGAAAACCTTGTTCCCCCAACCAGTCAATTGGTGCCAGAACTGACACAAGAAGAGTTGCGGATTGAAGGAGTCATAAGGGATATATTCAAACAAACTGTGGTTAAGATTTGGAAGATCTGTAAGATGTTTAAAGATCAGGGTTGATCCGGTTCTTCAAATCACCTGAATAAGGCAAACTAGAATAATGTAGGTCAAGCATTTATTGCAGTCTGATATTAGGGCTTGCGGAGCAATATAAGGGTTTTTCATTAATCACTCGTTCATTCTGCACTCAAGAAGAAACGAAAAGCAGAGCTCTACAACAAAATTCCTCAAGTTCATCGAAGATCACTTGTAGAAGTCATTACTTCCAGAGATCAATCCAACCAACTCCGTGAAACTGATAGGTGCAAAAGGTATTTTCCATTTTCAAAATATCTCACTGCAAATCTCTTGATAATGGGTACTCCGAATATTGTAAAGATTTTTGATAGACCTCGCCCTACATTCAAGAAATATCCATACAAATCCTTGGAGGTAGATCCCCTAGGTTCATTTTCCAGTGTTCTGCATGGTGTTTTGCACACCGAAGATATTAGGGTTTATATACATGCAAATGTTGAAGAGTTTGGGGAATTCAAACTAAGAGATATCTATCACAAACAACTGTTAGATGATTCATTTCAGCTCAAACCCCAATACAAGGGCCTCCAGAACAAACACTTTGCACAATACATACATTTCCCCTGTTTTACGAAGGATGAATGTGTTAGGTACATTCTGAGCAGAATACATGACAACTTCATGTGGTTGAATGGACCATTCAAGATCACTAAGGATGCCATCAAGGCAGTTACCGGATTACACTCATCCGGTGGGATTCCTGTTCTAAAATCTATAAAGAACCAAACTATGAGTGAGGCTACTAGATCTAAGTTTGACAAAAGGCAATGACAGTAGATGACATCACTGATCTGGATGTCAAGTTTGCCTCCATGATCATTGGATATAAGATATATCATTCTAGCAGAGAAAATTCTGTACCTAGAACCGCCATCTATACAGCTTATGAAATGTTAAGAAAGGATGCAGACTATGATCTCTGTCAGCTTCTCCTGAACCAACTCTTAGAGAATCTACAGAAAATCAAGAAAGATAAAAAGAATTCATTCAAGTATGGTGGATTAATTTTGTGCTTATTCTTCTACTTTATGAATGAGCTTCCCGGATCTAATGGCTGGGTATGGGAGAGTGATAGGCCAGTAGCTATCCAAATCAGAGATTATTTGCATGGACTTGGTGATAACCAAGCACAAAATACAGCTCTGTGGGGATACTTTAAGAACTTTCAGAACATGATGCAAACAAGAGAAAGGATTCCCCAGTCCCTTGTTGAGAAATACAAGGACACAGTCTGCTTTATGGTAGATATTGATCAGTGCCTAATGGAGGCAGTAGAACCAAGGACAGTTTGGATCATGCCCATGGGGTATGAAGTGGATGAACAGATTATGGAGCTACATGTTCATCACATGCTAAGTCAGCCTAAAGATCCAAAGGTAGAAAGGTTTGGAACCTTTGAGGAGCTGAGTGTAAAGATCCATGTGGAACTCAGAGAACCAGAGATGAAAAGGAAGGTGAGAAAAGAAGTAGAACATATTACACAAGGCCTTGGGATCCCAAAGGAGGCACTTGATGCCAACCGGGAAAAGAGACAAAAAGCTAATGAAGAGAAGAAAGAGGCAAAAAAGGGAAGCAAGAAAAATGCTCCGGTAGAAACTTCCACCCGGACCAGATCTTCAAAGAGACCAGCACCTATCCCTGCTAAAAGCTCAAAACTAGAAGTCAAAGCATCCGGCAAAGGAGAGAAAAGGTCAAAGACAAAAGCCACAAGGATTTATACAAGTCAAAGAGATGAAGAGGAAACTAAATTTGATGAAGAAGTCAGGAAAATGAAGAAAAAGAAGAAAACATCTGGTCAACCCTCTACCGGACAGAAGGAAGAAGAAAAGGCAAAGGAATATGTTGAAAAACCCACTCTTCACATTGATGACATAATCAAATTAGTCACAGTGGATGGAAATCTTCAGCCAATGGTTGAGTTTTATGATGATTATGGTGAAGCAGATTAGAAGATATTGCAAGATGCCACAGTCAGGTATCTAAATATTTACAACAAAGCATTTATTGAAATTATATCTCTGATCCCTAAAAGCTTGGAGAAGGAACTAGAATCAAGAAAGAACACTGCCCAAGCTAAAGACCTAGAAATCTGGGAACAAATAGCAATCCAACTATATCCTTCAATCGACCCCAAGACAATGAATATGATATTCAAAGATTGTAAGGATGAGTTCAGAAGCAAAGCAAGGATGAATCAACTTATGCTTGGTGAAACTGACAAGGTAGCCAAGGACACATAAGAGATCCTCCGGAAGGCCTTCAAAAGATTTAATCTCCCTATTATAGAGGACTTGGGTACTGATCCCTCAACCACAAATGTTGCAGAAGAAACTCCTGAGAAAATGACAGAAGAGGTGGGCCCTGAACAGACTAACATTTCTCCTCTAGTTTCCCCTATAATCTCCGGATCTAAAGGAGAAGAAAAATTACAGAAGAAAGAAGCAGAGGTGAAGGAAAAAGAAGATGACAGTGCTAAGGTTGTAGAAGAAGAGAAGACTTCAGCAGAGAAAACCACAACTGCTAGTGGTGAAGGAGAGAAAACTCCTAAGGACAGCTTTAAGACTGCAGAAGAGAAGAAACATCTGTCTTCAGCAAGAGAAACTGCACAAACTGTCCAAGAATTCCTGAACAAAGAAATAATGGAGATTGATGAACCGGAGCTTCTACAAGGTCCATTCAATTTTGATTCTCTTTCTCCAGTACAGATAATGAAGATAGCTTCATTTGCAAATGCTAAGGCTAATGAAAAACTCCTAAAGTCTCATATGGAAGACTGTGAGTTGATAGAAGCTGCTTCCGGAGTGCTTGAAAAGATTATGCCATTGATTCAGAAAGATCCCACAGCCTCCACTTCTGGTAATCTCAAAACTCTAGTCAGCAGTGTCAATACACATTTTGATTCACTAGAGAAGTCAGCAGAAGATAAGGTCTGGAAGAAATTTCTTGCAAAATGATTATCAGAGGTACAAGGTTTGATAAGTAATGATAGGATAAATATGAGTATAGGGATAAAGAGCTTAGAAAATGCTCTTATAGATGGTGGAAGAATATACAAATTTTGTATTTCATGGACCAAAGCAACAGTAGAGATTGAGAAGAAAATAAAAGAGCAAGAGGATAAACTACTAAGTTTGTCTCAAAGTTTTGATCCTCTCTCTCCCTCCATAGTCAATCAAGAGTGTCAGACTATTGCAATCACAACTGCAATAAAGAATTTTGAGAAGGAAAGGAAGAACATGATCAGCCAGATGGGTGAACTTAGGAGGATCATTGTCCCTAAGTTAGAGGCCATGCATGAGGCCATAAGTGAAGCTCAAATCACAGCCCAGACAAATGATCCAACAGATCTAAAAAGGCCAGATGCGTTTGCATTCCTGTTAAGTGGTCATATCTCAATTTTGGATAGAATGAAGGAAAGTTGGGCTACAGAATTTATTCAATTAAAGACAACTTTTGCAGACATACTTAAGTATATGTAAGTATGCCATATGTATATACTTATGCGGCTAAGTATAGTAAAATTTTTGAAAATTTTGGTGTGTGGACCCTACCCTTTGCCATTGATGTCAAAGGGGGAGTGAGGAGTAGTGAAAAATGAGGAATCCAACTAAGGGGGAGCTCCAGAAAATGTATATAAAGACAGAGCATCAGCCAAGGGGAGCATAGTGTAAACACTTGGTCATTTTTCACTAAGTGTTGCCATCAATGCCAAAGGGGGAGATTGTTAGCAAGAGACACTATATGGATTCATGATTGTTGTCATTGATGGTAACAAAGTTCATCCCACACATCCGCAGGACATGGTGTGTCTCTACCGGAAGTCAGAGTGAAGAATGTTGTGGTCCGGTAAACAAGAACAGAGCATGTGGCAAGGTCCGACAGACAGGTCCGGATCTCTCAGAGGAAGCATCTTGGTGAAGTGCAGATTTGGGGAAGTAAAGAGTACTACCTTGAGTGATAGATTCTAAGGTTTTAGCCTCCGATGATAGATGAGGTAAAAGATATGAATACTTGAGTACCGGGTTCCTGAGAAACAGTGTGAACAGAGGAAGAACTGACTGACAGAACATCAGACTACTTTTCGGATGTGTTACTGATGGTGGTAAAGGTTATGAAGGCATGAATCATGTTTGGCCGACATGATTACTGATTTCTACAAGCATATACTTGATCTGCATTACTTGATGTGCAAGGGTTCAGCCGATAGAATAGAGTTTGTGAGAAGATTGACTATTCCGGGTGCCGACTAGAAAGGTGATGAAATTACTTGTGCGGATATATATACATGATGGATTTAGTTGTGAGATGTGTTGTGGTGATATGTGATATGCGAATAAAAGTAGAGCAGAGCAGAAGCAGTAAGGAAGGTCCGGTATGTGAAAGGAAAGCAACATAAGAGAAGAGGAAAGATGAAGTGCAGTAGATCAGTGTACTGAGCCTAACCAGAACTAAACTCCAGCATATGTGGATGCCTCCAATCAGTTCAAGTATTGTATAACACTCTTTTGTAGACAGTGTGTCTCTTGTAGGCAGTGTGCCTCCTTGTGAGCAGTGTGCTCGGGCAGTGAGCCCTAATTGGCAAGTGCCATTTTTGTATTTCCTTATTCTTCTAACAGAGAATAATCTTTGGGTTAATCACCCCATGGTTTTCTCCCTTAACAGGGTTTCCATGTCAAAAATACTGTGTCATGTGTTTTTCCATTTCATGGTAATGTTTGCTTATTTGAATTAATGTTGCATTGATTAATAAGAAAGTTCAGAAAGAAGAAATAATTAGGATAACTGATTCACCCCCCCTCTCAGTTATCAACAGTTTCAACAAAGCCATTTGAACTTGCAGATTCATTTGACAGTAGTGGGCTTGTGACAAATATTTCTGATTCATTTTTTGGAACATCCATAATTTTAATTATTTGTTGAGTATTATCAAACAATAAATAAACAATCAAATTAATATAACGAATATCCCTACTCCTTTTAAAAATAACAATAAAACAAAAGAATCCACAAAAGTAAGGGAAATAGTATTTTAAAAATGCAAATAACAAAGAAGAGGCAATAATTAATTAATTTTATTATATAAGTCCATAATACTTAATGAGCTTATTTGATTCACTTATTTTATGTGTGCAGGTCTAAGAACATCATGCATTAAAATTAACTATATTTCTAAATTCACCATGAGTTATATCATGTTAATTAATAATTTTTTTTACCTATTTTATACTTAACAAGAACATGCAATAATTAATTAATTTAATTTTATAACTCCATAAGACTTAATGAGCTGATTTGTTTCACTTATTTTCTGTGTGTGAGAAAACCATGCAATATAATATATCCTTAACATCTAATTTATAACATATCCTTAATATATCTATTAACTCTATGTAGCCCTATATCTCTATGGATATCTATATAACCTTAACGTAGAGATATTAAGGTTAGGATATCTTAGGTTAACCACAAATATCTTTTTTCCAAAACAAAATAATTTTTTTTAGAAATTTAGCTAATTTATAGGATCAACCCCCACCAAAATAGCCTCCTAACATAGCATCAATTAAAAGATAACATGGAGTTAAATGAGTATATCACAAGGGTCGATTAATAGTTTTGAATATTTGAAACTTATCATTCAAAATAATTTAAATCAATCCATAAATTCATTTAATAAATGTTATAATTTCATGATTTTAATAAATTAACACTATTGATATTAATAATAATATTCTATTCGTAGTTATCATAATTTAAAATATAATTAAATTTCTAAATATTCATTATAAAATCCTAAAATTAATTATTAATTTAAAAGGCATGTAAATAATTAAAACTAATAAATATTCTAAAAATTAAATCTTAATTTTCCAAAAACACTAGCACTATCATCATGGACAGTGGAAATATCATGTCTACTAGCATGTAAATATTAAATTTAAATTTAAAATACATGTTTGTTTTCTCTAAATTTAAAACAATTGTTATAATGACTTGGATAAGTTAACTAATTTTAAAAATTAATTAAATTTCTAAATATTTATTATACACTCCTAAATAAATTATTAAAATTAATTATTAATTTGAAAGCATGCAAATAATTAAAATTAATAAATTCTAAAAATTAAAACTTAATTTTAAGAGCATGTAAATATTAAATTTAAATTTAAAATGCGTGTTTGTTTTTCTAAAATTAAAACAATTGTTATAATGACTTGGATAAGTTATACTTTTAAAAAATTATTAAATTTCTAAATATTTATTATGCATTCCTAAATAAATTCTTAAAATTAATTATTAATTTAAAGGCATGTATTCTAAAGATGAAAACTTAATTTTAAGAGCATGGAAATAATTTAAAAGTAAATTAATTCATATGTTTGCACTAATTGAAACCCTAATTATAACCAAACCCATTATTCTTATTCTAACTATAACCCTAATCCTAACTATTAAAGAAATATTTATTTTCACTGCAAATGCTATGAAATATTTCTCTGTTTCTTTGTATATCTTTGGGATAGAGTTTATTTATTCACAAATAGTTAGCTTTATTTGAAAACCCTATTCCTTTACTTGTTTTGCTATGAAGTCTAAGATTTGATGTAATAGATATAATTATATATTAATTTAACTAACATTTATAATAATGTAATTGTGTATAGGGATTTAATCAAGATCGAATGATAATAAAAACAATGAAATAATCAACAATTCAATCCTATAACATCAAGATAATGATCTAAGAAAACAACCAAATAATCAATAAATTAACACAAAAACAATGAAAGCTTTCACCTAGATTGTGTTGCTATCTTGGTCGAATGCAGATTGCTTCATAAATTGTGAAACCATGTTTGCAACAAGTGGATGTAGATCGTGTTTGTGCTCAAAAGATCGATGTGCTCAACGATGCGATGTATGCTCAATGTGTTGTAGGGATGCCTGAGAATAAATGATCAAAGAGGATTTGTTATGGAGATGAGGGGGTTTATATAGGTTTCAATGAAGATCGATCAATGGTCCAGAAAATTCCATGGAATCAACGGATGAGATAAATCTAGAATTCATGATGAATGTGCCCCTAACATGTGTCACACAAAAAGCTATTTTTATTTGAGTTAATTACTTGATTTGGCTAAGACATGGAATAGACATGAGATAAAATTAGATTTCATAAAAATAGCAATGCTTTTTTCTAATTTATGAGTTGGTGATAAAAACAATATTGATTAAATCAATTAACTCAACTTGTAATTTGCCTTTTGCACGATTTGAGTAAAATTAAATAAAAAATAATTTAATTTTGATGTGCATGATGAACAAGATTTATTTTTAGAGGAATTTAGAAGATAAAAAAGCAAATTAAATAAATAAATTTATTTGTTTGTTTGTGCAAGATTAGAGGAATAAATAAAATATTTGATTATATTTTATTTTTAGAGATTGAGATAATTTAAATAAATTTGAATGATTTATTTAAATTTGGAAGAACAATTGATTTAATTAAATAATTAAAATTATTTAATTGTAAATAAGAGGATTTGGATGATAAATTAATTAAATAATTAATTTGTTCAATTGACATGGATTTGAATTTTGGAAGAAGATAATGATTTAATTAAATAATTGAAATTATTTAATTTGGATGGAGTAAAGTTGACTTTGACTTAAATTAATTAAATAAAATACATTTTTTTAATTAATGTTGAATTTTGGAGTTTTGGAAGAATTTGATGATTTTGATAAAATTAATTAAATAATTAGATTATTTAATTAATGTTGAAATGTAGGTGATTAGATGAAATCCAAGTGATGCAAAGACATGGTCATTTTAGAGTGTCTACATTTTGCCCCTCTTTGAGGCAATGTAGTTTATAGCGTTGCTTCAAAGAAATTGATTGTTGAAGACATGATACAATTTTGATGCCCCAGTGTAGCCAACTACCCCTGTGTAGCTGCTACGTAGGATGCCCCCTCAAGAGGAAAGACAGGGAAGCGATAGAAGGACTGGGTTGACGCTTGACTAGAAGATTATGTTTAAGTTAGACAAGGTTGGGTTAGACGAAGGCTTGACACGATGAAGAAAAATTTTGTAGACATGAGGATAGGTTAGATTAGGGGTGGGAAGCAAGTTTAGGGTTGGGACACTATAAATAGGGCCCAAGGGGGTCAAACACCTCATTTGCACACTTAGAGTTATCAAAATTTTAAAGCCTTTTACCTCCTTGCTTAGTTTAGAGCTCTTTTCTTAGAGTGGTTTGAGAACTTACAAACATGTCGATTCCTATGCATAAGCATCAAGAGGAGTGTGTGCAGACTTACGGGAGACCAGCGGGCATGTCGAGACTGGTAAGTGATCGAAAACCCTACTTGTGTTTTGAACTTTTTAGGTCTTTTCCAAGATTTTGAATTTTTCAACCAAAGGCGTTGAGCTCTGGCTCAACGCTTTTAGCACCTAGGTAAAGTGCTTTTAGCGTGACTCAATGCCTTTGACGTGTAGTGTCATGCCTTTGCAAAAAAAATAGCACTTTTGGTTGCTTGTTTGATGGCGCAGCGCTTTTGGAAAATGTCACAGCGTGTTTGGTAGTTTAGCTCAGTGCCACTGGTAAAATAGTGCGGCACTATTGGATTAGGGTTTGATACAAGTCTCAATGCATATGCAAAGTAGTAAAGCGTGTTAGGTAGCATAGATAAGCACTTTTGTAGAAATCTAAGCGTCTTTATTAGTTTAAGGCTCAGTGCCTATACAAAGTAGTAAGGCACATTTGGTACCACAGTCAAACGCTTTTGTTAAAAACTTAGCACTTTTGGTTTTTAGTGCAGCTTGAGCTAGGGTAGTTTTGGAAAATGTGTTCTAGAGGCTTAGACTAGAGTTGACTAGGGATTTTGCAATGTGTTGACTTAGGACCAAGTTGAATTTGGCTATAATATTAACAAGTGGTCGTCATGGATGCAGATTGCCTTACCACCCTTGCAGTCTCGAGAGAGACACTATCTAATTGTCAATCTAGTTGTACAACTGGTCAAGGAGGAGGAGCTCTTCCTAGAGATCATGGGACTATGGCATGTTGCTCATCTGACACCCATCAAGGTGAACCTTGCACTTTTGACAGTGATTAATGAGACCTCCTTCCACTTTTCGACATGGGAGGCTACAATGACACTTGAGGATGTTCGGTGCATCCTACAGATTCCCATTTAGGGTGATAGAGTGGATTATTACATAGAACAAGGAGAGGCAAGCTTACGAGAGGTGTTCACGATTGATGACTTATGTGTGAATGATCAGGAGATCTGATGGGCTCGAGTGTGGAGACTCTATGATAGGATTCGATGGATTGTTGTATCACTTATCAAATGTTTCCTATGTCCTGATCAACGATCGAGAGGATTATCTATTGGATGGGGCACTATTCTATCTGGGATGTTTACACATGGTATCATATATGCATGGGACCGTGTGTGTTGGGTCATATTTATCATGATTTACATGACTGTGTATATAGATCTGGGAGCAGTTTATCAGCATGCATTACATTATTGCAAGTGTGGGCCTGGGAGCACATCCTAGTGATTAGGCCTATCTTACAACGTCGTCGAGATCATGGTGAGCCTTTTGCTTTCTTGTATGAGGGTGTTATTACACACAGACAGATGGGTAATGTGATCTACTAGCGGCGGTAGTTAGATGAGATGGATATTTTTGTTTGGCACCCTTGGAGAGATTGTGAGTCTTGGGATGATGATCACAAGGAGCTGGTTTATTGCAGGCAGCTAAGATACTTATTTGGCAGACGCATTGATATGATAGAGAGATACCTTCAAGAGAGGGTATTGAGATAGTTTGGCTTGCCATAGGGATTGCCCATAGGTGAGGTGATATATGCATGGACCCAGAGGGAGGTGGATGACTCTAGGCCAAAGATTTCACTTGATATAGCACTAGCAGATTTATAGGTACTTGCCCCAATTATCTAGGATTGGATTACAAGGCTAGCCGACCCAGGTACACTTCCAACTTATGATACCTATTGGCAAGCACATAGGCCGGTGAGATTGACTAGACCTAGAGTGGTTGGAGTAGTGCGGGAGGTTACAGTTGTAGGGGTGGAGGTGAGGGCTTAGAGAGAGGCCCGACAGTAGGTCATAGCATAGAGGTAGGCTGAGGGAGATAATTGAGGGACCAAAAAGATGTGCAGATGGCCAAGGTAGGAGGTTAGCGGGTTGTACTGCCAGCAGAGACACTACTGTAGTAGGTATAGAGACTACTACATGAGGAGATAGTGAGGAGAACTCGCTTGGAGTTGCGGATGGTCCATATGAAGAGAGACAGAGATGCAGCCTGAGCAAAGGCCAGACAGGCTGAGGCTCAGGCCAAGCTACATGCACAGGGAACAGCAATGACACATGTCGTGCCATCACCAACAGATGATGGGCAAATTCCCCAGTTGACATTAGAGAGGGACGCAACAGTACAGTTGTGTTTAACTACAGAGGCCACCCTACAAAGGGTTAGGCGAGAGAGAGATTATGCATGCCATGCAGTGGGTGTAGATCAGTTGACATTATTTAGTGAGCTCACCCGAGTTCAGGGAGATTTGGTTACAAGTAGAGAGGCTAAGTATTACAAAGGTTTTTATTTTGGTGTGGTGCCAGCAGATCAGCTGGAGCCTAGCTTCTGAGAGTGGAGCAGGTTAGGGGCCTCCTCGTCACGCCGGATGGGGAGATCTACTTCATCAATGAGAGGACCAGTATTGCAGCCAAGTGTAGGAGGACCACCAAGAGGAGCTTCGTTGAGTGCAAGTGCAGGACAAGGATCACAATAGGCAGGCAACTCTACCCACTAGCTGACACTAGAGCATGTATATTTTGTATATGTTGTACCATTGTTTTGTATCATTGACACACTTTGTACATATTGATTGATGCCTACGTGCATCTGATGTATATGATAGGCTCTTGATAGCCATGATGTACTTTTGATGTATATTTGGATGTACATATGGACTTTTGATGTAGACATGGACATTTGTATTTTTGATGACCTTACATGATGATATATGATGACATGATGATCTTTATGCTCATGGATGTTCATGCTTTGTTTTTTGTAATGTACTTCTATATGCCATGGATGTGACAACATGTACTTATGATTATGTATTCATGTAATGATGTATATGATTATAGATGTATGACATGTGATGACATGATGATGTGATGATATTTATATTATGATATAGATGCTTATAGATGTAGGACATATGATGACATGATGGCATGATGATATTAATACATGATGATAGAGACATTTATAGATGTAGGACATATGATGGCATGATGATTAGATGATGCAGATGTATGACATGTAATGACATGATAATTAGATGATACAGATGTATGACATGCGATGTCTAACATGTGGTTTTGCAGATATGCGGCAAATGTTGATGATGGATAGAAGAAAGGAGATAGAAGAGAACATGATAGAACAGACCATTGATCGATCTTTGCTTGAAAATCTATATGAATGAAATGGATAAATGGATGGGGAAATGGATAAGCTTGTTGCAACGGTTTCACAAATGTTTATAAAGAGCAATCCTTATTTTGATATAGCACATGGATAGTTTGTCACCAAGCTAGGTGTTGTAATATCCGAGTGCATGGACGTTGACTCTGCAAGCAAGCAGTTTGAAATTAGATCCCGTAGACATAATATAACCTTGTTGGATATATGAATGAGTCATAGTCTTGAACATAAAATAAACTTCAATACATAACTGCAAGAAGAATATTAATATGTAAGATGCTAGGTCGTAACACACACAAGATAAATATGCTGCTAAGAAAGATACCAAAGATCATTCCTCAAGCATGGCACACAAAAAGCAATGACTATGCCCCCAATCCGTACTGCATCACAACATACCAAGATATAGATAAATCAAGGTAGTCTTGAATAGGTAATGGAAAAGGAACAAAAGATAAACCAAAAAGCAAATTGACTAACTTACAAAATAAACATACAACCAACATTTTATCTTGCCAAAGAGGTTGTTCAGGATAGATTGGATTGGTTGGATAGATAACAACCTTATTGTAGGAATGATATATCCGTTAAAGGACGTTGATCTATTGATAGCATAATGTCTGGTTTCAGGAAATGCAACATGTTGTATAAGATGCCTGGTCTAGTTTTGACCATGGATCATCCTGTATAAGACATTTGATTGATGTAGCAGATGTTGGCAATTGATATGTAGGACAACATATGGCTCTGCAAGTAGGTGTTTTTACTTCAAGTTGGGTTAAGGATTTTTGCTTTGAAAGGATGCATTTGTTTGTTGTTTTCTTCTTGAGTTAGTCAAGTCGAGGTGAAATGGATTTTGATAAACATAAGACTAGAAAGATGGAGTGCCAATGGATTGAGATGGGTAAAGAATGATGAATCACATGTGCCTGAGTACTGGATATGTCCTTCGTATTCCAGACTGCCTACATACCCTGTATCCACAAGATCAAGGCACATTATGATGAAAGATGAAAATGATAATATGTAGCTCTAGATAGAGTGATGAGTGGGTCAAGGTGTTTGAGCTTGGGTAGGTGAAATGATGATATCTTATGTACCTGAGTACTGGAAACGTCCTTCATATTCTAGACTTCCTACATACCCATATCCATGGGATCAAGGTATTTTAAGATTGAGATGAGATTGATATGTAGTTCTGGCGAGTGATGATAAGATAGTGTTGTCATTGTGGGGAATGATATATCCCTAGATCAACACAAGGATGAAGGTGTCTAGTTTCATAAATGAAACACCTCGTATAAGATGTCTGGTCTAGTTTCAAGAGTGTGACAATCTGTATAAGACAAGTGATATGATTGATGGATTGGTTTGATGTGTTTTTGTTTTTGTTTTTGTTTTGAGATGGTTGACGTGTTTTGTTTTTGTTTGAAGTATTTTTGAACCATGAACAAGGATCCATAGACCTAGGTTAAAGAAAGGGTTGCCCCCATTTTGGCAGAGGTGTTACAATTGATGACTGACATAAGATAGCTGATGATTTGACATGGATAATTTTGGCATAGGATAACTTGACATGGAGAACTTGATAACTGACATAGGATAAGATGATGTAGCATAAGTGATAACTGACATGGGTGTGTATGAGGAAAATCGACTAATGTTTAAATGATAAAAACAAACAAATCAAAAGCCCATAACATAAAGAGAACCAATCTAAATAAAAGCCATTACCAATAAATCAATAAAATATGAAAGCTTTTATTGAGATTTGTATTGTTCCCTTTGGAAGAATGTGGATTGCTCAATAGTGTTGCGAAACCATGTTTGCAACAAGCAAGTAAAGTGCTCAAAGATCAATGTCAAAAGATCGTAAAGTTGCTCAATCGAGGCGATGTATGCTCAAAGCATTGTTAAAGGATGTCTGAGAATAAGTGATTGAAGAGAGATTTGTGAAGGAGACGAGGGGGGTTTATATAGGTTTCAACAAAGATCGATCAACGGTCTAGATAATTTAGAAGAATCAACGGAGGAGATAAATCAAATAACCATGATGAATGTGCACATGACATGTGGCAATCCATAAGGATATTTTTAGTAGAATATGATGAAAACAAGATTGATTGAATAGATAACTCAACTTGTAATTTTGCCTTTTTTGGAGTTCTAAAAATAAGACAGATTGTGCACATGAGTTAACAAGATATTTTAAGAGGAATTGGAAGATAACTGAAAATAAATAAATAAATTTATTTATTTAATTGTGCATGATTAAGGAACAGAAGATTCTAAATAAAATACTTGATTTTATTTATTTTTAGAGGATTGAGACAATTTAAATAAATTTGCATGATTCATTTAAATTTAGAAGAACAATTGATTTAATTAAATAATGTAAATTATTTAATTGTAGATAAGAGGAATTGGATGAGTTAATTAAATAATTGGATTTATTTAATTAATGGAGACTTGAAATTTGAAAGAGGATAATGATTTAATTAAATAATTAAAATTATTTAATTTTGGAAGAATAAAGTTGAATTTAATTAAATTAATTAAATAAAGAGAATTTATTCAATTAATGTAGAAATTATGTGATTTGGAAGAATTTGATGAAATTAATTAAATAATTAGATTATTTAATTAATGTTGAAATGTAGGTGATTAGACAGATATAGATGAAATTATTTAAATAATTAGATTATTTAATTAACACTGAATGCATGTGATTAGAAGAATTGATGAAATGCAAGTGGTGCGACGACATGGTCATTTTAGGGTGTCTACATTTTGCCCCTCTTTGATGCAATGCAGTTTATAGCATTGCATCAAAGAAAATGATTGTTGAAGACATGATACAATTTTTTATGCCCCAATGTAGCTGGTTGCCCCTGCGTAGCTGGCGTAGGATGCCCCCTCGAGAGGAAAGATAGGGAAGCGACAGAAGAACTGGGTTGACGCTCGACTAGAAGATTTTGTTGGAGATAGAAGAAAGGAGATAGAAGAGAACATGAGAGAAAGACTGTTGATCGATCATTGCTAGAAAACTATATAAGGCCATGGGTAAATGGATGGGTAAATGAGCTTGTTGCATTGGTTTTCATAATTGTTTATAAAGAGCAATCCTAATTTTTGATATAGCACATGGATAGTTTGCCACCAAGGTATAAAAGACCAAGGTGTTGTGATATCCGAGTGCATGGACGTTGACTCTGCAAGCAAGCAGTTTGAAATTAGATCCGTTAGACATAATATAACCTTGTTGGTACATGTGAATGAGCCATAGTCTTGAACATAAAATAAAATTCAATACATGTTAATGCAAGAAGAATATTAAATATGTAAGATGCTAGGTCGTAACACACACAAGATAAATATAATGCTAAGAAAGATGCTAAAAATTATTCCTCAAACACGGCACACAAAAGCAATGACTATGCCCCCAATCTGTACTGCATCGCAACATACCAAGATTAAAACAAGGTAGTCTTGAATAGGCAATAGAAAAGGAACAAAAAAATAAACCATAAAGCAAATTGACTGACTTACAAAGTAAACATACAACCAACATATTCTCTTGCCAAAGAGGTTGCTCAGGATAAATTGGATAGGAAAGATAACAGCCTTATTGTAGGAGCGATGTGTCCATTAAAGGGGGCTATCTACCTAAAAAGATAATATCTTTCTGCCTGAAATGCCACATGTCATAGGAGACGCATGTATTGGTCTCGACAATGGAACACTCTGCAGAAGACAAGCTTGTTGATTTGGTGCTTTGGTTAAGCTGGACTTAGCTGATGTTGGCAATCAGAATAGTAGAGCAGTAGATGACTCTGAAAGAAAGTTGCTTTGCTTCAGGTTTGATAAGGACTTTTGCTTTGAAAGGATACGCTAGCTTGCTGCTTGAGTTAGTCAAGTTGAGGTGAATGGATTTTGAAAAAAATGGAAGACTAGAAAGATGACATGTCAATGGATTGAGATGGGTGAAGAATGATGGATCGTATGTGCCTGAGTACTAGATACATCCTTCGTATTCCAGACTACCTACATACCCTGTATCCATGGGATCGAAGCACATTACGAGGAAAGATGAAAAATGATAATGTGTAGTTCTGGGTAGAGCGATGAAATAGGTCAAGGTGTTAGGGGGAGATCTTATGTACCTGAGTACTGGATACTTCCTTCGTATTCCAGACTGCCTACATACCCATATCCATGGGATCAAGGTACCTTAAGACTGAAATGAGATAATATGTAGTTATGGGTGGTGTGATGATGTAGGAAAAGCGCTGGGAAAATAACAGCCTTATCATAGGAGCAATGTGTCCGTTAAAGGGTGCTATTTGCGAAAAGGGGAACGATTGAAGTTTTTGCGAACTGCTAACAAGGAACCAATCCTAGACCTAGGTTAAGGAAGGAATTGCCCCCATTCTGATAGAGGAACTCGCATGGATGACCGACGAAGAAGACATAGAAAGATTGACCTAGGACAAGACAAAGCTAACTGTTGACATAGATCCAGACGTGGGATGACGATGATGGACACTGACAAAATTCCAACCTATACTAGATAGGGAGATGGAAATGCAAACAAGGTCAATGGATGGATGGATGAAGCTTGTTGTGAAATGGAATGAACAAGACTCTATAGACGATGGATGTTGACTCTACATATAGTGCCTGTTTGCCAGGTTTTCACTATGGTACTAATCCAAGGCGTCTGTTTACCAGGTTTCCACTAGATGACAGATTTTTTTGGATTTTTTTTTTTGCTTTTTTTTTTGGAATACTCAAGGATCAGGCATAGAACTTCTTAAGATGAACACTATTAAGTGGCTCATCTAGAGGAATGCTGTCAGGTGTAGCTAAAGTATAAACTCCTGATCCATATGATGTTGTGACAATGAAGGGACCTAACCAATTAGGCTCAAACTTGCCCTTCTTTTCTCGATCTACTTGATTTCCTTGATTCTCTTTGAGGACAAGATCACCAACTTGAAACCATCTTTCTTTGATCTTTTTGTTGTAATTATGCCGGAGGTAGTTTTGATAGACATGGAGATGATTAAGTGCGGCAAGGTGCCTTTCATCTAGTAGTTCTAGCTAGGCTAATCTGGAAGTACGATATTCTTCTCAGTTGAACAGGTTCTACATGGATACTCTGAGGGATGGGATCTCGACCTCTATAGGTAAGATGGCTTCAGAGCCTATTGGCCTCATTTCTAAACTGCCAAATTTTAAACTTTTGTATCAAGCCTTCCGTCAAGTTGTCATCTTTTTCGTTGCAATTTGTCGGCGTCGTATTTCACGTGTCAGATCATGTTGATAATTTGTTATCATGGCATTTTCCCTCGTCTTATTTTCTCTCCATTTAAAGCTTCAAGCAATTTTCATGCCAAGGAAAAACTCACCACTTAGTCATATTTTACTGTGCATCTATTTTCCGTTTTGACTAAGTCTGCGTTAATTTTTGCTTCTCCCCAAGTCCATCTTGCATTTGCTTTTGATCCTCGCCAAACTCGCACCAATTTCTCCTTTTCACTAAGTGTGCGCAACTTGTGAAGTTTGCCTAAGTTGTTCACATCCGCTTTTTATCGATGCAAGAAGTCTACATTCACTTGTGACAATTGGGAATTAAACGTCGTTTCTATTCAAATCACAAGTTGCACATTTTTCTCTTACGAAGCAAGTAGTAAAAGCGGGGGCATAAATTTACGAACAGCCAAGGTGTTAAAATTCACTTATTACTTGCATGAAAAGCTAGTTGTAGTTTTTGTGTCCATGATCATCTCCTAAAAATGAGGGAGTATTCTTTAGTTTAAGATAAAATAAAGACCTCCCTACCGGTAATGTTGTTATTCATAATTCAAAGATTCTAATCTTACGTATGGCATGAAGTATTTGAATTTATTTCCTTGGTTCTATCCGATGTTGAGGAATCGACATGAGGCATCTATGTTCTCGGTCCATAAAGTCCATTTGTCACATGTCTCCAAGTGAATAATCAAGATGCCGCGGCCATTACACATATTGTTTCACCGTCAGTTTTACCTTTTGAGTAATATATGAGTAATACATGCCCGAAAAGGTGGCATGGTCGACAAGTGTCGAATTCATGAAATTAAAACGTTGAAACTCAAACTTGTTGTGCGCCATCATCTGCCGGGCACTATAGCATGAGATGGAATTTGGTTATCAAGAACAGTTATCACACTCTCACCATCCCTTGTATAATGGCGAAAAGCACGCCTCAAGTAGCGACCTCAAGTGCAGACTTAAAGGAATCAACACTCGTAGTTATAATCAAGTTAATAACTATCTCTACAAGTCTGCACATGCTTAGAAGATATCCATGAGACCCCATCTTCTTGAAGTGATTATTGAGAGCATTTACTTATATCAGCGAAGGTCAATTACATCAAATCTCAGAGATGGATCAATACGAATGTGAGAACAATGCTCATAAATTGGACTGCCAACTGGAGGCTCCTCAGGAGGATAAAAACCACGCTGTTGGCATTGTTTTGTTGGTAAACACTTCACAGTCCTTTGAATAAAGCTTGCCGAATATGAAACTTTGTCACAAACCCATCACTAAAAGCTTTATACGACAGGGCAGTTGGTGGCGACACTATATATGCATGGCTTATTTGCTACGAAATGGCACATTATTGTCAGGAATGTTATCATTTACATGCTGAAAGAAAAGCTCAAATGGATTAAAAATCGGTAGAACTCCAAGAAAGAACGTCGGCATCAGTAGAAATGAAGCCTTTAATAACGGCACAAGATCAAACACACTTAATGAAGTATGTCTCTTCAGTGGATGCTGCCAAACTTCCAGAAAGCTTACAGTGCATGTTTAACAGTGCCCAATTTGAAGAGGCTTTAATCAACTATCAAGACCTACTTTCTGAAGGCATCTTTGACATGTACACATCGGGATTAAATCCTCAAGTACAATAGATTGTGCAAAAACTGATATTCACAGATTTGACAAAATCTAAATGAATAGAAAGATACTCCCAGTTGCCAAACCGGAGTAAGCGTAAAAGAATTCTATGTTCTGCAAAAGTTGTATAGAGTAAAGAAACAGTGAAGACAAAGGGTTCAAGTTTACATTCCAAATGTGGGATGCATCTAACAGTCAAGAATTCGTTGGGGTCACAACCTTGTAAAGTTGTTACAGGATCGGATGATAATGTGAAGAGCCTTGGGAACAGGCAAAGAATTCGAAATCCATATCATGAGAGCATGCAGACAGGATATACTTCAAAGGGTGTAATGGAATTTGATGTTGAACCAAAGACAGAGTTTTTCTTTAGTCCTAGTAGCCTATTTTCATCACCTATAGGGAGGATTCTATTCCATGGGAACTCTTGGAGGTGAAAGCTTTGAACAGGATTTGCTCTTGGATGTTCCTTCAAATGTGTCCCTTCAACAGGCTGAACTCTTGCACAAACCTGATTGGAAATGCAAAGACTCTAAGAATTCCTTGAGTGATGCGGACAAGCTTGAGAATCCAAACATTGTGGAAGAAATGGTTAATAATATGTGGGGTTCAGAGGAAAGTTTGGAATGGAATGGCCTTTTCTGCAATGCTCCTAGTATCCAACCTGATGAAACACTGCCCAATGGAGCTGTATTGTACCCTGGGAAACAAATTCCCTGATTGTATGCAGCTTGTGTATGCTTGGTGCTTATCAATTGCATAAGGATTTGAAGCATGATGTGGTGCTTTATAGTGCACTTGTTGATGCATTATGCAAGAATAGCTTTGTGGAAGAAGCTCTTGCTTTGTTTGATCAGATGACAAAGGGAGGTGTGATGCTAAATGATGTCACTTATAAGTCAATCATTGATGCTTTAGGGAGGAACAATAGATTCATCAAGAAGAGTTATCAACATTTAGCAAAATAGACCAAATGTGATGGAGAGAACTTAACAAAATTCACTACTCAGAAATTACAAATTTCTAGCTACTTTTTGTAAAACTGACTTATGTCACATGTTCTCAAAAGTTAGAAGATGAGCTTTGTTTCCGGATAAGTTATGTGAAAGCTAACTAGAATAAAGCTCATTTTTAAATTATTGTATTTCATAAAAAAAAGGGGTAGTTATGAGGAGGTTACAGGGTAGTTATGAAGTAGTTATCAGTTGGTTACTAAGTGGTTATGGAAAAAGCCTATAAATATGAGGCTATTCAAAATGTAAAGGGGGGGGAACTTATGGAGAAGTTTTTCAGAGACTTTTGATGTAATACTTTGTACATGAAGGCTTTCTGAAGTTGTATAATTTCATGAAAGAATAATAAAGAATGCATTTGGTTCATGTGTTCCAATGTTACTTCTGCATTATTGTTACTAACTTTTTGTATGTTAGATTAGTAATATTTCTGTATCATTGTGTTGATCATAGGTCGTTCATTGAAACATTTTTACTGTGAAATGGATGTAGTGAAGCACACTCGTTTCTTGGTATCTTGATATGAATGTGTTTAGGTAACCTATCTCTTCATATGTCGAGACCTATGTGTTATCCTTCTCTCATCATTGTCGCATGTTAAGACATTAGCTGTGAAGTTCATCATATTTGTTTAGGAACGTAGTTTCTAGCTTTTGTGGTGAAATCCCCTCATATCTTGTTTTGACTTTATGAAATCTGAACTAGTATTCGTGTGTGTACTACTAGGGTTTCTGTTAATCATCTTTATTATTTGATTTTCTTTTCTTCCTTTTTGTACTTTTAGGATAAAAGTAAACAAAAACCATAAATACCCCTATCATACAAGGGAGCTGCCCCTCTCAAACGCAGAGGAAAGTTGTTAGTCCAGTAACAACTTCTCCAACTGTTGGGACTATTTAGTCACCGCTCTAAGGGCAACGAGTCATTGTCAAAGGTTATTTCATGGTGACAAATCTATTTACCAACAGATTTTTGGCGACTCTACTGGGGATAAGAGCTGAATTATCAGTGCACCTAGTTCCTCAGAAATATAAGGATGCCTCCCCTGGAATGGAGGTTGGTGACTTTACGAAGGTGAGATATCCACTGCTATCATTTTCAAACCTACACCATGGCGCCAACTCCATCTCAGCCATGGGGAACTCATATTGGCCCATTAGCCTTGGCTCAGTACACACCTTTGCCTACAGGATCACGGAAGCACTTTCCAAAGTTCATAGGAGAGAACTCACAGAATCCTGAAGATCACATTCTTTCATTCATAGTTGCTTGCGGGATTCTGGGAGTTAATGAAGAAAATGTCTTTGTGCGGTTGTTTGTTGAAAGCCTCGTTGGACCTGCCGTAGAATGGTTTCAACATTTAAAAGATGGATGCATTAAAAATTGGGACAACTTGAAGGAAAAGTTTCTTGCAAGATTCAAAATTACAATTGATGTAAGTGAGCTTTTATCTCAGTTTTTCCAAATCTAGAAGAGAGAGGATGAACCTATAAGGGATTTTGTCAAATGATTCAACAAATCTTTAAAGAAAATCCCTCAAGCAAATCGACCAAGTGAAGACAATCAGTTGTGTATCTTCATTGGTTCATTGCACCCCGACGTCAAATTCATCTTAAAGCGAGATAAGGTACGAAATCTAGAAATTACACAAAAAGAAGCTATTGAGATTGAAGATGACTTGATTTTGTCTGGATTATTGAAAGAAAATGATATTAAGAGATGTATTCCAGAGGTTTCAAGAAATGAGTCCACAAAGCGGTCTTGCATGAAGAACCATAATTATCAACCTGAAGAGCATGCCTATACATAGTTTAATCTCAATACAAAAAGAGTAAAGTTAATGCCTCCTTTAGGTGGTTGTATGAATCTTACAGTGTTAGGTGAAAAAGACTTGCTTGAAGATGAGTCGATTCCCTCATCAACAAGATCTTATGTTGCACAAAATGCTGGAGTGTACTATTTATCTGTTGAGGATAGTGATGATGATTCAGAAATTTCTCTTGAAGATCAAAGAGTTAATACTTTTTCTGTCCCATGGGGTAATGTTGGTAATCACTACACTCAGTCAGAAAATGTAGTAACTAGTTCAACTTCGGTAACAACGACTGTTGAACCATTACTCACCAACTCAAGTGATAAAGAAGCAAGCAAAAATGATTACCTATTAGTATCTTTTTCTTCTCCAGAGACTGAAGCATTTACCTTTGAAGGCACCGAAAAAGATTCAATAAACAGTATGGTGAATGCAGAGATTGAAGACTGACTTATAGATGGAGAAAACATAAAAGCATCACCAAGCAATATTTCTCAAACTTGCATGCACCCTAATTTTGAAAGTTTCAAATTTCTTGAAGAACCTGATGGAGAAGAATCACTGCAACAAAAGCATATCGAAATCTAGAAAGACATCAATGAATAAATTGAGGATAGAAAGTACGAAGACGGACCAATAAGCATCCTCATTCCAACACATGTGCAATTTGAGTTTTATGGAGCATTCAAGGTTTGGAATAATCCTCTATTTGAATCTTTTGGTCATGTAGAAACTTCTGCATCAGATATAGCAAGTTCATTTTCTATTCCTTCCAATACTAATGGTGAAGAAGAAGAATATATACATACAACTAGTAATTGTTCTAATTCCAAGCAAGTGGAAAGGATAGAAGACAATCTTGGGATTTGTACTAGAAGTAATATGGGCATTCATGAAGGGATTACGAGTAATCAAATCAATGATGATACTCAATTCCATAATATTTTCATCCCAAGTTTGTGCTTAGAGATGTTTGATGATGACTTCTTGTGTGGAGAAGGAGTTGTCATTTCTCCTTTCTGATTTATAGAAGAAGATACTCTAGAAGATACAGAGTTGTCATCACTGGATTGTGGAATACCTGAGTCAATCATTACAAAGAAAGATGAAATTTTATTAAGGATGATTCAATGTTCACTGAAGTTGTTGTCCATGATCTAGATTATCAGTTTATTTCAAAATATGTTGATTTTGATCAAGTTTTGCAGGAGACACATATGGTCCAAGGCTGGTCTTCCTTTGATTCAAATGGTCATGAGTGCATTCAAAGATGGGATATTGATACAATACAAGAAAATATAGCTGACAACATGCAGGGTGATGTGATCCAATAGGCTTCAGAAGTTTATAATGAGGAATGGCTATTTGGGTGTAATGTATTACTCAGAGAGTTTTTGAATGCTATTAATTTTAGATCTCTCATCGTAGTAATTGCAAGTTGGTGGTTGAGATTACAGGTGCTCCTCACTCACCATCCACTTTTCCACACAGGTGCCTATTTTTCTCAACCTGTTAATGGCTTCACTTGATCATCTGGAAGCAATTTGAGGTAGGAGTCACCTACCATGTACATAGGTTAACTAGGCATTTTGGTTATGTCTGTCTTGTTTTGGTTCATGTTGGTTTTTGTCGTTTCCTTCATCTTTGTGTGTGTCTCTATCGTTTGTTCCTTGTCTTCTTGTTTCCCCTTGTACATCATGTTATCTATTGACTCTATAGCCCAACGGATAAGGCACTGTTCATTTCTAGAGATTCTAGGTTCATCCTGCGTCCCCAAGGTGCTTGTCCCCAATTAGAGCCAGCTGTTGGCCTCATTTCTAAACTACCAAATTTTAAACTTTTGTATCAAGCCTTCCGTCAAGTTGTCATCTTTTTGGTTGCAATTTGTCGGTGTCGTATTTCATGTGTCAGATCATGTTGATAATTTGTTATCATGGCGTTTTCCCTCATCTTATTTACTCTCCATTTAAAGCTTCAAGCAATTTTCATGCCAAGGCAAAACTCACCACTTAGTCATATTTTACTTTGCGTCTATTTTCCATTTTGATTAAGTCCGCATTAATTATTGCTTCTCCCCAAGTCCATCTTGCATTTGCTTTTGATCCTTGCCAAACTCGCACCAATTTCTCCTTTTCGCTAAGTGTGCACAACTTGTGAAGTTTGCCTAAGTTGTTCACATCCGCTTTTTACCGATGCAAGAAGTCTACATTCACTTGTGACAACCGAGAATTAAACGTCGTTTCTATTCAAATCACAAGTTGCACATTTTTCTCTTACGAAGCAAGTAGTAAAAGCGGGGGCATAAATTTATGAATAGCCAAGGTGTTAAAATTCACTTATTACTTGCATGAAAAGCTGGTTGTAGTTTTTGTGTCCATGATCATCTCCTAAAAATGAGGGAATATTCTTTAGTTTAAGATAAAATAAAGACCTCCTTGACGGTAATGTTGTTATTCATAATTCAAAGACTCCAATCTTGCGTATAGCATGAAGGATTTGAATTTATTTCCTTGGTTCTATCCGATGTTGAGGAATCGACATGAGGCATCTATGTTCTCGGTCCATAAAGTCCATTTGTCACACGTCTCCAAGTGAATAATCAAGATGCCGCGGCCATTACACATATTGTTTCACCGTCGGTTTTACCTTTTGAGTAATATATGAGTAATACATGCCTGAAAAGGTGGCGTGGTCGACAGGTGTCGAATTCATGAAATTAAAACATTGAAACTCAAACTTGTTGTGTGCCATCATCTACCGGGCATTGTGGCATGAGATGGAATTTGGTTATCAAGAATAGTTATCACAGTCTCATCGTCCCTTGTATAATGGTGAAAAGCATGACTCAAGCAGCGACCTCAAGTGCAGACTTAAAGGAATCAACACTCGTAGTTATAATCAATTAATAACTATCTTTACAAGTCTGCGCATGCTTAGAACATATCCATGAGACCCCATCTTCTTGAAGTGATTGTTGAGAGCATTTACTTATATCAGCGAAGGTCAATTACATCAAATCTCAGAGATGGATCAATACGAATGTGAGAACAATGCTCATAAATTAGACTGCCATCTGGAGGCTCCTCAGGAGGATAAAAACCATGCTGCTGGCATTGTTTTGTTGGTAAACACTTCACAGTCCTTTGAATAAAGCTTGCCGAATATGAAACTTTGTCACAAACCCATCACTAAAAGCTTTATACGACAGGGCAGTTGGTGGCAACACTATATATGCATGGCTTATTTGCTACGAAATGGCACATTATTGTTAGGAACGTTATCATTTACATGTTGAAAGAGAAGCTCGAATGGATTAAAAATTGGTAGAACTCCAAGAAAGAACGTCGACATCAACAAAAATGAAGCCTTTAATAACGGCACAAGATCAAACACACTTAATGAAGTATGTCTCTTCAGTGGATGCTGCCAAACTTCCAAAAAGCTTACAGTGCATGTTTAACAGTGCCCAATTTGAAGAGGCTTTAATCAACTATCAAGACCTACTTTCTGAAGGCATCTTTGACATGTACACATCGGGATTAAATCCTCAAGTACAACAGATTGTGCAAAAATTGATATTCACAGATCTGACAAAATCTAAATGGATAGTAAGATACTCCGAGCTGCCAAACCGGAGTAAGCGTAAAAGAATTCTGTGTTCTGCAAAAGTTGTACAGAGTAAAGAAACAGTGAAGACAAAGGGTTCAAGTTTACATTCCAAATGTGGGATGCATCTAACAGTCAAGAATTCGTTGGGGTCACAACCTTGTAAAGTTGTTACAGGATCGGATGATAGTGTGAAGAGCCTTGGGAATAGGCAAAGAATTTGAAATCCATATCATCAGAGCATGCAGACAAGATATACTTCAAAGGGTGCAATGGAACTTGATGTTGAACCAAAGACAGAGTTTTGCTTTAGTCCTAGTAGCCTATTTGCATCACCTATAGGGAGGAGTTCTATTCCATGGGAACTCTTGGAGGTGAAAGCTTTGATCAAGATTTGCTCTTGGATGTTCCTTCAAATGTGTCCCTTCAACAAGCTGAACTCTTGCACAAACCTGATTGGAAATGCAAAGACTCTAAGGATTCCTCGAGTGATACGGACAAGCTTGAGAATCCAAACATTGTGGAAGAAATGGTTAATAATATGTGGGGTTCAGAGGAAAGTTTAGAATGGAATGGCCTTTTCTGCAATGCTCCTATTATCCAACCTGATGAAACACTGCCCAATGAAGCTGTATTGTACCCTGGGAAACAACTTCCCTGATTGTATGCAGCTTGTGTATGCTTGGTGCTTATCAATTGCATAAGGATTTGAAGCTTGATGTGGTGCTTTATAGTGCACTTGTTGATGCATTATGCAAGAATAGCTTTGTGGAAGAAGCTCTTGCTTTGTTTGATCAGATGACAAAGGGAGGTGTGATGCTAAATGATGTCACTTATAAGTCAATCATTGATGCTTTAGGGAGGAACAATAGATTCATCAAGAAGAGTTATCAACATTCAGCAAAATAGACCAAATGTGATGGAGAGAACTTAACAAAATTCAGTACTCAGAAATTACAAATTTCTAGCTACTTTTTGTAAAACTGACTTATGTCACATGTTCTCAAAAGTTAGAAGATGAGCTTTGTTTCCGGATAAGTTAGGTGAAAGCTAACTAGAATAAAGCTTATTTTTAAATTATTGTATTTCATAAAAAAAAGGGTAGTTATGAGGAGGTTATAGGGTAGTTATGAAGTAGTTATCAGTTGGTTACTAAGTGGTTATGGAAAAAGCCTATAAATATGAGGCTATTCGAAATGTAAAGGGGGGAGGAACTTATGGAGAACTATTTCAGAGACTTCTGATGTAATACTTTGTACATGAAGGCTTTCTGAAGTTGTATAATTTCATGAAAGAATAATAAAGAATGCATTTGGTTCATGTGTCCCAATGTTACTTCTGCATTGTTGTTACTAATTTTTCGTATGTTAGATTAGTAATATTTATGTATCATTGTGTTGATCATACATCATTCATTGAAACATTTTTACTGTGAAATGGATGTAGTGAAGCACACTCATTTCTTGGTATCTTGATATGAATGTGTTTAGGTAACCTATCTCTTCGTATGTCGAGACCTATGTGTTATCCTTCTCTCATCATTGTCGCATGTTAAGACATTAGCTGTGAAGTTCATCATATTTGTTTAGGAACGTAGTTTCTAGCTTTTGTGGTGAAATCCCCTCATATCTTGTTTTGACTTTATGAAATCCGAACTAGTATTCGTGTGTGTACTACTAGGGTTTCTGTTAATCATCTTTATTGTTCAATTTTCTTTTCTTCCTTTTTGTACTTTCAGGATAAAAGAACACAAAAACCACAAATACCCCTATCATACGAGGGAGCTGCCCTTGTCAAACGCAGAGGAAAGTTGTTAGTCCAGTAACAACTTCTCCAACTATTGGGACTATTTAGTCACCGCTCTAAGGGCAACGAGTCATTGTCAAAGGTTATTTTGCGGTGACAAATCTGTTTACCAACAGATTTTTGGGGACACTACTGGGGATACAATCTAAAGTATCAGTACACCTAGTTCCTCAGAAATATAAGGATGCCTCCCCTGGAATGGAGGTTGGTGACTTTACGAAGGTGAGATATCCACTGCTATCATTTTCAAACCTACACCATGGTGTCAAATCCATCTCAGCCATGGGGAACTCATATTGGCCCAGTAGCCTTGGCTCAGTACACACCTTTGCCTATAGGATCACGAAAGCACTTTCCAAAGTTCACAGGAGAGAACTCACAGAATCTTGAAGATCATATTCTTCATTCATAGTTGCTTGTGGGATTCTGGGAGTTAATGAAGAAGATGTCTTTGTGCGGTTGTTTGTTGAAAGCCTCGTTGGACCTGCCGCAGAATGGTTTCAACATTTGAAAGATGGATGCATTAAAAATTGGGACAACTTGAAGGAAAAGTTTCTTGCAAGATTCAAAATTACAATTGATGTAAGTGAGCTTTTATCTCAGTTTTTCCAAATCCAGAAGAGAGAGGACGAACCTATAAGGGATTTTTTTGAATGATTCAACAAATCTTTAAATAAAATCCCTCAAGTAAATCGACCAAGTGAAGACAATCAGTTGTTTATCTTCATCGGTTCATTGCACCCCGACGTCAAATTCATCTTGAAGCGAGATAAGGTACGAAATCTAGAAATTGCACAAAAAGAAGCTATTGAGATTGAAGATGACTTGATTATGTCTGGATTATTGAAAGAAAATGATATTAAGAGATGTATTCCAGAGGTTTCAAGAAACGAGTCCACAAAGCGGTCTTGCATGACGAACCATAATTATCAACCTGAAGAGCATGCCTATACACAGTTTAATCTCAATACAAAAAGAGTAAAGTTAATGCCTCCTTTAGGTGGTTGTATGAATCTTACGGTGTTAGGTGAAAAAGACTTGCTTGAAGATGAGTCGATTCCCTCAGCAACAAGATCCTATGCTGCACAAAATGCCAGAGTGTACTATTTATCTGTTGAGGATAGTGACGATGATTCAGAAATTTCTCTTGAAGATCAAAGAGTTAATACTTTTTCTGTCCTGTGGGGTAATGTTGGTAATCACTACACTCAGTCAGAAAATGTAATAACTAGTTCAACTTCGGTAACAACGACTGTTGAACCATTACTCACCAACTCAAGTGATAAAGAAGCAAGCAAAAATGATCACCTATTAGTATCTTTTTCTTCTCTAAAGACTGAAGCATTTACCTTTGAAGGCACCGAAAAAGATTCAATAAACAGTACGGTGAATGCAGAGATTGAAGACCGACTTACAGATGGAGAAAACATAAAAGCATCACCAAGCAATATTTCTCAAACTTGCATGCACCCTGATTTTGAAAGTTTCAAATTTCTTGAAGAACCTGATGGAGAAGAATCACTACAACAAAAGCATATCGAAATCCAGAAAGACCTCAATGAAGAAATTGAGGATAGAAAGTACGAAGATGAACCAATAAGCATCCTCATTCCAACACATGTGTAATCTAAGTTTTATGGAGCATTCAAGGTTTGGAATAATCCTCTATTTGAATCTTTTGGTCATGTAGAAACTTCTGCATCAGATATAGCAAGTTCATTTTCTATTCCTTCCAATACTAATGTTGAAGAAGAAGAATATATACATACAACTGGTAATTGTTCTAATTCCAAGCAAGTGGAAAGGATAGAAGACAATCTTGGGATTTGTACTAGAAGTAATATGGGCATTCATGAAGGGATTACGAGTAATAAAATCAATGATGATACTCAATTCCATAATATTTTCATCCCAAGTTGGTGCTTAGAGATGTCTGATGACGACTTCTTGTGTGGAGAAGGAGTTGTCATTTCTCCTTTCTGATTTATAGAAGAAGATACTCCAGAAGATACAGAGTTGTCATCACTGGATTGTGGAATACCTGAGTCAATCATTACAAAGAAAGATGAAATTTTATTTAAGGATGATTCAATGTTCACTGAAGTTGTTGTCCATGGTCTAGATTATCAGTTTATTTCAAAATATGTTGATTTTGATCAAGTTTTGCAGGAGACGCATATGGTCAAAGGCTGGTCTTCCTTTGATTCAAATGGTCATGAGTGCATTCAAAGATGGGATATTGATACAATACAAGAAAATATAGCTGACAACATGCAGGGTGATGTGATCCAACAGGCTTCAGAAGTTTATAATGAGGAATGGCTATTTGGGTGTAATGTATTACTCAGAGAGTTTTTGAATGCTATTAATTTTAGATCTCTCATCGCAGTAATTGCAAGTTGGCGGTTGAGATTACAGGTGCTCCTCACTCACCATCCACTTTTCCACACAGGTGCCTATTTTTCTCAACCTGTTAATGGCTTCACTTGATCATCTAGAAGCAATTTGAGGTAGGAGTCACCTACCATGTACATAGGTTAACTAGGCATTTTGGTTGTGTCTGTCTTGTTTCGGTTCCTGTTGGTTTTTGTCGTTTCCCTCCTCTCTGTGTGTGTCTTTGTCGTTTGTTCCTTGCTTCTTGTTTCCCCTTGTACATCGTGTTATCTATTGACTCTATAGCCCAACGGATAAGGCACTGTTCATTTCCAGAGATTCTAGGTTCACCCTGCGTCCCCAAGATCCTTGTCCCCAGTTAGAGCCAGCTGTTGGCCTCGTTTCTAAACTACCAAATTTTAAACTTTTGTATCAAGCCTTCCGTCAAGTTGTCATCTTTTTGGTTGCAATTTGTCGGCGTTGTATTTCACATGTCAGATCATGTTGATAATTTGTTATCATGACGTTTTCCCTGATCTTATTTTCTCTCCATTTAAAGCTTCAAGCAATTTTCATGCCAAGGCAAAACTCACCACTTAGTCATATTTTACTTTGCGTCTATTTTCTGTTTTGACTAAGTCCACATTAATTTTTGCTTCTCCCCAAGTCCATCTTGCATTTTCTTTTGATCCTCACCAAACTCACACCAATTTCTCCTTTTCGCTAAGTGTACACAACTTGTGAAGTTTGCCTAAGTTGTTCACATCTTCTTTTTACCGATGCAAGAAGTCTACATTCACTTGTGACAATCGGGAATTAAATGTCATTTCTATTCAAATCACAAGTTGCACATTTTTCTCTTACGAAGCAAGTAGTAAAAGCGGGGGCGTAAATTTATGAACAGCCAAGGTGTTAAAATTCACTTATTACTTGCATGAAAAGCTGGTTGCAGTTTTTGTGTCCATGATCATCTCCTAAAAATGAGGGAATATTCTTTAGTTTAAGATAAAATAAAGACCTCCCTACTGGTAATGTTGTTATTCATAATTCAAAGATTCCAATCTTGCGTATAGCATGAAGGATTTGAATTTATTTCCTTGGTTCTATCCGATGTTGAGGAATCGACATGAGGCATCTATGTTCTCGGTCCATAAAGTCCATTTGTCACATGTCTCCATGTGAATAATCAAGATGCCGCGGCCATTACACATATTGTTTCACCGTCAGTTTTACCTTTTGAGTAATATATGAGTAATACATGCCCGAAAAGGTGGCGTGGTCGACAGGTGTCGAATTCATGAAATTAAAATGTTGAAACTCAAACTTTTTGTGCACCATCATCTATCGGGCATTGTGGCATGAGATGGAATTTGGTTATCAAGAACGGTTATCACACTCTCACCGTCCCTTGTATAATGGTGAAAAGCACGCCTCAAGCAGCGACCTCAAGTGCAGACTTAAAGGAATCAACACTTGTAGTTATAATCAAGTTAATAACTATCTCTACAAGTCTGCGCATGCTTAGAAGATATCCATGAGACCCCATCTTCCTGAAGTGATTGTTGAGAGTATTTAGTTATATTAGAGAAGGTCAATTACATCAAATCTCAGAGATGGATCAATACAAACGTGAGAACAATGCTCATAAATCAGACTGCCATCTGGAGGCTCCTCAGGAGGATAATAACCATGCTGCTGGCATTGTTTTGTTGGTAAACACTTCGCAATCCTTTGAATAAAGCTTGCCAAATATGAAACTTTGTCACAAACCCATCACTAAAAGCTTTATACGACAGGGCAGTTGGTGGTGACACTATATATGCATGGCTTATTTGCTACAAAATGGCATATTATTCTCAGGAACGTTATCATTTACATACCGAAAGAGAAGCTCAAATGGATTAAAAATTGGTAGAACTCCAAGAAAGAACGTCGGCATCAGCAGAAATGAAGCCTTTAATAACGGCACAAGATCGAACACACTTAATGAAGTATGTCTCTTCAGTGGATGCTGCCAAACTTCCAGAAAGCTTACAGTGCATGTTTAATAGTGCCCAATTTGAAGAGGCTTTAATCAACTATCAAGACCTACTTTCTAAAGGCATCTTTGACATGTACACATCAGGATTAAATCCTCAAGTACAACAGATTGTGCAAAAATTGATATTCATAGATCTGACAAAATCTAAATGGATAGAAAGATACTCCCAGCTGCCAAACCGGAGGAAGCGTAAAAGAATTCTGTGTTCTGCAGAGTTGTACAGAGTAAAGAAACAGTGAAGACAAAGGGTTCAAGTTTACATTCCAAATTTGGGATGCATCTAACAGTCAAGAATTCGTTGGGGTCACAACCTTGTAAAGTTGTTACAGGATCGGATGATAGTGTGAAGAGCCCTAGGAATAGGCAAAGAATTCAAAATCCATATCATGAGAGCATGCAGACAGGATATACTTCAAAGGGTGCAATGGAACTTGATGTTGAACCAAAGACAGAGTTTTGCTTTAGTCCTAGTAGCTTATTTTCATCACCTATAGGGAGGAGTTCTATTCCATGGGAACTCTTGGAGGTGAAAGCTTTGAACAGGATTTGCTCTTAGATGTTCCTTCAAATGTGTCCCTTCAACAGGCTGAACTCTTGCACAAACCTGATTGGAAATGCAAAGACTCCAAGGATTCCTTGAGTGATGCGGACAAGCTTGAGAATCCAAACATTATGGAAGAAATGTTTAATAATATGTGGGGTTCAGAGGAAAGTTTAGAATGGAATGGCCTTTTCTGGAATGCTCCTAGTATCCAACCTGATTGAACACTGCCCAATGGAGCTATATTGTACCCTAGGAAACAACTTCCCTGATTGTATGTAGCTTGTGTATGCTTGGTGCTTATCAATTGCATAAGGATTTGAAGCTCGATGTGGTGCTTTATAGTGCACTTGTTGATGCATTATGCAAGAATAGCTTTGTGGAAGAAGCTCTTGCTTTGTTTGATCAGATGACAAAGGGAGATGTGATGCTAAATGATGTCACTTATAAGTCAATCATTGATGCTTTAGGGAGGAACAATAGATTCATCAAGAAGAGTTATCAACATTCAGCAAAATAGACCAAATGTGATGGAGAGAACTTAACAAAATTCACTACTCAGAAATTACAAATTTCTAGCTACTTTTTGTAAAACTGACTTATGTCACATGTTCTCAAAAGTTAGAAGATGAGCTTTGTTTCCGGATAAGTTAGGTGAAAGCTAACTAGAATAAAGCTCATTTTTAAATTATTGTATTTCATAAAAAAAAGGGGTAGTTATGAGGAGGTTACAGGGTAGTTATGAAGTAGTTATCAGTTGGTTACTAGGTGGTTATGGAAAAAGCCTATAAATATGAGGCTATTCGAAATGTAAAGGGGGGGAACTTATGGAGAAGTTTTTCAGAGACTTTTGATGTAATACTTTGTACATGAAGGCTTTCTGAAGTTGTATAATTTCATGAAAGAATAATAAAGAATGCATTTGGTTCATGTGTTCCAATGTTACTTCTGCATTATTGTTACTAATTTTTCATATGTTAGATTAGTAATATTTCTGTATCATTGTGTTGATCATAGGTCGTTCATTGAAACATTTTTACTGTGAAATGGATGTAGTGAAGCACACTCGTTTCTTGGTATCTTGATATGAATGTGTTTAGGTAACCTATCTCTTCATATGTTGAGACCTATGTGTTATCCTTCTCTCATCATTGTTGCATGTTAAGACATTAGCTGTGAAGTTCATCATATTTGTTTAGGAACGTAGTTTCTAGCTTTTGTGGTGAAATCCCCTCATATCTCGTTTTGACTTTATGAAATCTAAACTAGTATTCGTGTGTGTACTACTAGGGTTTCTGTTAATCATCTTTATTGTTCGATTTTCTTTTCTTCCTTTTTGTACTTTCAGGATAAAAGTACACAAAAACCACAAATACCCCTATCATATGAGGGAGCTGCCCCTCTCAAACGCAGAGGAAAGTTGTTAGTCCAATAACAACTTCTCCAATTGTTGGGACTATTTAGTCATCGCTCTAAGGGCAACGAGTCATTGTCAAAGGTTATTTCATGGTGACAAATCTGTTTACCAACAGAGCCATAGACCAAGGCATATGGTGTGGCACTAGTTGGTGTTCTGATACTAGTGCAGTCGGCTCATAGGGCGAGATTGAGTTGCAAGTGCTAATCACGACCAGCTTCGTTGACTATTTTCTTGAGGATTTTGAGAATGGCTTTATTGGAAGCCTCAGCTTGGCCGTTACTCTGTGGATAGTAGGGAGTTGAACAACGATGTTGGATATTGTATAGTATGCACAAGGCACTGACATCTTGATTCTTGAATGGTCTCCCATTATCAGTGACAATGGCTTGGGGAATACCATACCGGCATATGATGTAGTTAAGGATAAACTTGGCTATTTGCTTCCCGGTTATATAGGTCATGGGAATGGATTCGACCCACTTCGTGAAGTACTCTGTGGTGGTAATGATAAACTTATGGCCATTGGATGAGGATGGGTGGATTTGTCCTACAAGGTCGAGACCCCATTGTGAAAAAGGCCATGGAGTTGTCACAGGTTGTAATTCATGAGCTGGTGTGTGAATTAAATCTCCATGCTGCTGGCATTGTAGACACTTCTTAGCAAACTGTGCAGCATCTTCAGCATCTTGCTCTATTGTTGGCCAGTAATACCCTGTTCGAAGTATCTTCTTAGCAAGATTAGGACCGGTAGAATGTGCACCACAGACACCTTCGTGTATGTCTCGTAAGGTAGCTTTGGCTTCTTCCGCGTTAAGATATCGTAAGAGGATACCATCGAGACTCCGGCGATATAGTGTATCACGCAGAATGGTGTAACGGGGGGATCGACGAATAAAGGTTTTGCGTTGGGTGGATGATAGGTCAGAGGGAAAGGTATTGTATTTAAGGTATTCATAGATGTCTTTGTACCATGGGGAATTGGGACCAACAAGTTCACAGATGATTTCAGTAACGGGAACATCGACGACTAGTATCAACAACTGTTTGATCAAGAATTTGCATTTCTATGTATTAGCCGGCATGTCAATCAGTGACCCTACAGAAGCCATAGAATCTGCAGCCTTGTTATTCTCTCTCGGAATTTGCTCAAATGTGATGCTAGAAAAGTGTGGTTTGTAGGCATCTACTAGTTGCTTGTAGGGGACCAACTTTTCATCTTTTGTTTGGTACTCATCTGTGACTTGTCAAATGACTAGTTGTGAGTCTTCATATACTTGTAATTTTGTGATGTCCCATTGAACTGTTGTATTGAGACCTATGAGGAGTGCTTCATATTTGGCAATGTTGTTGGTGCAAGGGAATGCAAGCCGATATGACTTTGGAATATAGTCATTTTGAGGTGTGATAAATAAGATGCCGGCCCTTGATCCATGCTGTGTGTAGGAACCATCAAAGTATAACTTCCACATTATTGAGTTGGAAAGAGTGAAGAGATTCTCATCCGAAAAGTTTGCTACCATAGGGTGTGTATCTGTCATGGATGCTTCTTCTAGTTGATCTGCTAGGGATTGTCCTTTGATTGCTTTGTGATCTGTATACTCAATGTTGAACTCGCTAAGGATCATGACCCATTTAGCTAGTCTGCCTATGAGAGTTGCTTTTGCTAGTAGATACTTAAAGGGATCAATTTTGGCTATAAGATTTGTGTGTTGGTTCAACATGTAATGCCTCAATTTTTGGGAAGCGAACATGACTGCTAAACAAGCTCTTTCCATCGGTGAATAATTGAGTTCATATCCCACCAAGGTTCGACTGATGTAATAAATTGCATGCTCTTTTCCTAATTCATCATTTTGTGCTAGAAGAGCCCCGAGGGCTGAAGTTGTGGTAGAGATGTATAATATCAAAGGTTTATCGGCCACTGGTGGTACTAAGATAGGCGGTGTAGCCAGATACTCTTTGAGCTGATCAAATGCTGCTTGACACTTATAATCCCATCAGAATGAGACATCCTTTCGAAGCAAGTGCTGAAATGGTTGACATTTATCCACTAGCTGTGAGATGAAATGCCTAATGGACTGCAACCTTCCTTGAAGGCTCCTTAATGCTTTGAGGTTCTTTGGTTGAGGCATCTCCACTATAGCCTTTACTTTTCTAGGATCTACTTCGATGCCTCTATGAGATACAATGTATCCCAACAGCTTCCCTGATGTTACACCGAAGACACACTTCTTTGGATTGAGTCTTACTTGGCATTTCTCGAGCCTGTCAAAGATCTGATCTAGAACTTGTATATTATTTACCCTAGAAGATTTAGCTAGTATGCCATCCACATAGTCTTCCATGATGTGATGAAAGAGATCATGGAATATCACTGTCATTGCTCTTTGATAAGTTGCCCCTGCATTCTTTAAACCAAACGGCATGACACACCAACAATAATTACCCCATGGACAAGTAAAAGTTGTTTTATGATCTTCTTCTGCTATCCTTATCTGATTGTAGCCTGAGAATACATCCATGAGAGAAAGCATTTCATGACCTACTGTCAAGTCTACTATGAGGTCAATGTTTGGTAATGGAAAGTCATCTTTGGGACATGCTTTGTTAAGATCTCTAAAATCATTACACATGTGGATGCGCCCATTGGGCTTAGACACAGGTACAATGTTTGATACCTAGTCTGAATAGTCAATAGGTCAGATGAACTTTGCATCTAACAACTTCTGTATTTCCACTTTTACCAAGAGAGCTATTTGTGGGTGCATCTTCCTTAGCTTTTGCTTGACTAGTTTAACTTTTGGATCAACTGTGAGATAGTGAACAACTAGCTTAGGGTCTAACCCTGGCATATCAGCATAGGTCCACACAAAGTTGATGGTTCTCTGTAAGAAGAATTTGTTAATATTCTTGTGCTCTATTTTTGATAATGATGCTGCTAGGAATGTGGTCTTTGGATTTTGCTCTGTACCAAGGTTTATCTCTGTAGAATCTTCCACTAGGAGAGCTGACTTCTCTTGATACTTAGATGGTAGGGGAAGGTCAAATCCTCCATCCTCAGGTGCCACAGTTGGGTTTTCACCTTTGGATACGTCCTTTTTTTAACTATTTTATGATCAGGAGGTGCCACAGTGTGGTTTTCACCTAGAGATCTTTCTTTATTTTTACTTTTGTGACTGGAGGATTTGGCATTCTCACCAAAATAAGTTGTTGGCTCTAGTTCCATTACAAAACTTGCTTTGTGATCACCCAGAGGGATACCATCCTAGAGTCCCATGAACTCAGCTAGAGCTTCATCATTCTGAAATACATCTATAATAGGGGACCCTTATTGGTCCCAATCGATAAGTTTAGGGTAGACAAGTGTTACATTATGGGTGTTTGTGGTGGAGGTTAAGGATACAGATGATAGCATAAAGACAGAGGATTCGGTGAATAGGTTAGTCATATGGAGGGAAGAGTCATCGATGATATCCTCATAAAATGTTGAATCTGCGATAGAAGTTTTAGCCACCTTGTCGAGGATACCCTCGATGTCCAAGGCGCGTGGTACCTTCTTACCAAATCCTAACCCCTTCTTGTCTAGTTTCTTCATCACAATAATGGGTTCCATTGTTCCTTGATTCTGTTTCCCAAGTCCACCTTTGCCTTTATAGCCCATGTGTTTGACTATCCTTAAGCCATTACCATATTGCTTGACTGGTATTGTGACCGGTTCTTTCTACTTGTAAAGCCAAGAAGAAATGTCATCAATAGTTTCCTCTTCCAATAATTGTCCCTGTTTGAATTGGGTTAGAAATGTTGGGGGAGGAATAGCTGCTTTTTTAGTTGCTTGGGAAATGGGCAGTTGGCTGTAAGATTTAGGGGATAAAGGCATCCACCCTACACAACAAGATTTTGAGATATCATATGTTCCAAAGCCTATATCACATATGTGAGCTTTGATTTCATGAAGAGGATTAGGGTTACTTGTAGAGGCTTGTGTCAGAGTTTCAGGATCAACATATAGTGGGTGTTGGTGCCTGCATGAATATTTAGGTTTCAAGCAATTAATTTCGCAGGCACCTTCCCAAAAATAAAGAAAATTTAGGTCTTCTGGCCTTTGTGGTTTAAAAGTACAAAAAATAGTTTTAAATGCATGTATCTTTGTATATACAAAGGGGTTTGTATGTGCAAATGCAAATGTACATTAGCGGGCTTGCAGAATGCTCAATCAGCCTTCAAAAAATGGAAAAAATCAATTATATGCCTCCTTGTATGCATATCAGGTTTGGAATAGGTGTATATACATTGGGGAATCTTTCACAAATTCCTAGAATATTCTACAGTTGTATGTTGAGTTTGCTTGTATATCAAGTTTGTATGTTTAGACATACAACGGCTACATACAATGGAAAAGATGCAAGCGGATATACAACGACTAGATGCATTAGCGGCATAGAAGCGAAATTTACAACAGCTGATGCATATGCAAAGGTAAATGTATGTCAAAGATACATGCATTGAAAAGATACAAGGGGTCTTGTACATTCGGCAACATAAAAAGTAGGAGATACATTTGGTGGGGCCCGTAGACATACAAAGCAAAATGTTTATCGAGTAGATGCATCGATGGTGATGTACAAAAAGATATATGCAAAGCAAGAACAAAAGCATAGGGCTCACTAGTTGCATATACAAGTGCGATTGTATGTTTGCACATACAAAGGGAACATGCATTCGAAAGATGCATTGGCTGAATATGAAATGAGCATGCATTCCGGTTGATAAAAGTTGAAGTCCGCTGTTTGTATGTATAATCTGCTTATATGTTCGTATTGTATATGTGACATACATTGGTCATATACAAAGGAAGTAGGATACAAGCCAGATTTCAAAGTGATTGTAATTTGTTTCATAATGATATGAGATCCGCATTATATGTATATTGCATATTGTATATATGCAATATACAAGGAGATATGCAAAAGAAAATGTACAAGGTGGGACTCGAATACGATTTCAATTTGTTCTATAAAATTTGGTGTTCGCGCCTTGTATGCAGGCAGTTGTATGTATATGCATGTTCTTTTGTATATACAAAGTGAAAAGGCAAAAAAGGGGAAAAAGGCAAAATAAGACAGGGAAAAATCTTCGATGGGAGCATAGGGTGCCTACCTGGCACAATTTCATTTGCTGGTGACTTTTCAAAGTGTTTTGAGGCCGCAGATCTCAGCGGAGGGAGGAAGATCGATGGCCATCTTTTAAACTCTCAGCAGTGAAGGTTTTCTTTGTATCTGCGGCTATTTTCAGGCGAGAAAGCTTTAGTAGCACACAGCTACTACATTTCAAATGGCTGTCAGTTGGTAAGCCATTAATGGCAGGTTTGCAGTGGTATGGGTCGATGGAGTTGACAAGCCACCTACCTGATTTGTAAGAAAAATCTTCAGGTGGCGGTGCAGATCTCGAGTCCACCTGCTCCTTTCCTTCTCTCTGCCTCAAACTTTTAATGATTTGGGCACCATTTTGATGGTGTAGTGTATCTGGTAAATTTTTGAAGTGCCTGTTGGTAAGAGACACTATTTGGATTCATGATTGTTGTCATTGATGGCAACAAAGTTCATCCCACACATCCGCAGGACATGGTGTGTCTCTACCGGAAGTCAGAATGAAGATTGTTGAGGTCCGATAAACAAGAACAGAGCTTGTGGCAAGGTCTGACAGACAGGTCTGGATCTCTTAGAGGAAGTATCTTGGTGAAGTGCAGATTTGGGAAAGTCAAGAGGACTACCTTGAGTAATAGATTCCAAGGATTTAGCCTCCGGTGATGGAGAAGGAAAAAGATATGAATAGTTGAGTACTGGATTCCTAAGTGACAGTTTGAACAGAGGAAGAACTGACTGACAGAACATCAGACTACTTTTCAGATGTGTTATTGATGGTGTTAAAGGTTATGAAGGCATGAATCATGTTTGGCCGACATGATTAATGATTTCTACAAGTATATGCTTGATCCGCATTACTTGATGTGTAAGGATTCAGCCGACAGAATAAAATTTGTGAGAAGATTGACTGTTCCGAGTGCCGACTAGAAAGATAATGAAATCACTTGTGCAGATATATATATAGGATGGATTTAGTTGTGAGAAGTGTTGTGGTGATATGTGATATGTGATATGCGAATAAAAGTAGAGCAGAGCAGAAGCAGTAAGGAAGGTCCGGTATGTGAAAGGAAAGCAGCATAGGAGAAGAGGAAAGATGAAGTGCAGCAGATCAGTGTACTGAGCCTAACCGGAACTGAACTCTAGCATATGTGGATGCTTCCAATTATTTCAAGTATTGTATAATATTCTTTTGTAGATAGTGTGTCTCCTTGTAGGTAGTGTGCCTCCTTTGTGAGCAGTGTGCTTGGGCAGTGAGCCCTAATTGGCAAGTGCCATTTTGTAATTCCTTATTCTTCTAACAGAGAATAATCTTTGGGTTAATCACCCCGTGGTTTTCTCCCTTAACAGGGTTTCCACGTCAAAAATACTGTGTCATGTGTTTTTCCATTTCATGGTAATGTTTGCTTGTTTGAATTAATACTGCATTGATTAATAAGAAAGTTCAGAAAGAAGAAATAATTAGGATAACTGATTCACCCCCCCTCTCAGTTATCAACAATTGGTATCAGAGCTAAGTTCCTCCTAATAGAGTCTAACAGCTTGATGAAGATCTGGGAGTTCAAATGGATGCATATGGTTTAAGAGAACAACTCAAGACTGCCCTTGATGATCTTGAACAGTCAAACTCTGAAGTCAATGAATTAAAGGAAAGACTCAAATAGGCTGATGATTTCATGAGAGAACTAAAAGATAAATTAATTAAATCTCTCTATGAAAAAGAGAAAGGAGCTGCTTCAGCAATTAGCAAGACAAGGTGAAGAAAATAATGCAAATGAAGAACTAACTGAGAAAACCAAGTTATGTGAAAAGTTATCAAAAGAAATCATTATGGTAAGACATGAAATGGAATCAGGAGTTATAAAGTTTACCCAAGAAGTTGAAGAGAAAAGAAAAATTGAAGATAATCTAAGATAATCTCTCAAGGAGAAATCAGAAGATTGCCACCAGATGGATAGAATTATAAGACATCTTGAATCTGAACTTGAAGATGCTAAAGATAATGAAGAAAAACTTGAGGATCAAATTGTCTCTCTAAAAAGGGATCTTCAAACAGCAAATGAGTATAAAGAGAAATTCAAGATAAGTTCTGCTCAACTTGAAGTTCTTCTTGGAAGTCAAAAGAAGGTAGATGACAAATGTGGTTTGGGATATGAGAAAGGACAAAGCTCTGGATTCGGTCAGAAGAATTTTGGATCAAAAAATCCAAGGAACAGGCCTAGAAGACCTCCGGTAAGACAGCCCAATGCTCAAAAATATCCATCCTTCAATGGATACTGCCACAGCTGCAATCACTTTGGTCACAAAGCTAATCAGTGCAGAAAGAGAATGAATCAGACTAATTCATCCTTCTCCGGATAGTGTTTTAACTGCAAAAGGTATGGTCACAAGTCTCATGAATGCAGAAATATGCAAATGAACAAATCATTCAATGGTAGATGCTTTGCATGCAATAGAGTAGGTCATATGGCTAATCAATGCAGATCAAGAGGATATCAGTCAAATATGCAAAGAAATGTTGTGTGCCAAATCTGTAATAGGTCCGGTCATAATGCAAAAGTCTGTAGAAGCAAGAATCAGGATAAAAGAGGTCCAGTATATAATCAGAATCAAGATAAGGGTAAACAAAAGATGAATGCGGATGAAGTTAAAAATGAGATGAGCAAGATTTGGGTGAAGAAAAGTACTGAGAATGTAGAGGTTGGATCCGCACCAGACTCTGGTGCTGATATTCCTTGCGGAAACTTAAAAGTGAGCTCTGGCTCAGGGGGAGACACAAAGAAAACCTTGTTCCCCCAGCCAGTCAATTGCTGCTGGAACTGACACAAGAAGAGTCGCGGATTGAAGGAGTCACAAGGGATATATTCAAACAAACTATGGTTAAGATTTGGAAGATCCGCAAGATGTTTAAAAATTAGGGTTGATCCGGTTCTTCAAATCACCCAAATAAGGCAAACTGGAATAATGTAGGTCGAGCATTTATTACAGTCTGATATTAGGGCTTGCGGAGCAATATAAGGGTTTTTCATTAATCACTCGTTCATTCTGCACTCAAGAGGAAATGAAAAGCGGAGCTCTGTAACAAAATTCCCCAAGTTCATCGAGGATCACTTGCAGAAGTCATTACTTCTAGAGATCAATCCAACCAACTCCATGAAACTGATAGGCGTAAAAGGTATTTTCCGTTTTCAAATATCTCACTGCAAATCTCTTGGTAATGGGTACTCTGAATATTGTAAAGATTTCTGATAGACCTCACCCTACATTCAAGAAACATCCATACAAATCCTTGGAGGTAGACCTCCTAGGTGCATTTTCTAGTGCTCTGCATGGCGTCTTACACACAGAAGACATTAGGGTTTACATACATGCCGATATTGAAGAGTTTGGGGAATTCAAACTAAGAGACATCTATCACAAACAATTGATAGATGATGCTTTTGAGCTTAAACCAGAATATAAGGGCATCCAGGAAAAGCATTTTGATCAGTTCATTCATTTCCCCTGCTTGGAAGAAGATGAATGGGTCCGGTATGTTTTAAGTAGGGTGCATGATAACTTCCTATGGCTGAATAGACCTTGCAAGATCACCAAGGAAGCAATTAGGGCAGTAATTGGTTTACATTCCTCTGGAGGAATTCCTGTCCTCAAGTCTGTCAAAAACAACATTGTCATAGAGGCCACCGGATCAAAATTTGATAAGAGGGCAATGACCATTGAAGATTTTACTGACCCGGATATCAAGTATGCATCTATGATAATAGGATACAAGATATATCATTCCAGTAGGGAGAATTCAGTATCTGAAACTGCAGTATACACAGCCTATGAGATGCTGAGAAAGAATGCAGATTATGATCTCTGTGAACTCCTCTTGAGCTAATTAATGGAAAACATATAGAAGATCAAGAAGGACAAAAAGAACTCCTTTAAATATGGAGGACTGGTACTATGTTTGTTCTTCTACTTCATGAATGAGCTTCCCGGATCAAATGGATGGGTATGGGAAAATGACAAACCGGTAGCTATCCAGATCAGAGATTACTTGCATGAACTTGGAGATGCAAAGGCAAGAAAAATAGCTCTGTGGGGATACTTTAAGAACTTTCAGAACATGATGCAAACAAGAGAAAGGATTCCCCAGTCCCTTGTTGAGAAATACAAAGACATAGTCTGCTTTATGGTAGAGACTGATCAGTGCCTAATGGAGGTAGTAGAACCAAGGACAGTCTGGATCATGCCCATGGGGTATGAAGTGGATGAACAGATTATGGAGCTACATGTTCAACACATGCTGAGTCAGCCTAAAGATCCAAAGGAAGAAAGGTTTGGAACCTTTGAGGAGCTGAGTGTAAAGATCCATGTGGAACTTAGAGAACTAGAGATGAAAAGGAAGGTGAGAAAAGAAGTAGAACATATTGCACAAGGCCTTGGGATCTCAAAGGAGGCACTTGATGCCAACCGAGAAAAGAGACAAAAAGCTGATGAAGAGAAGAAAGAGGTAGAAAAAGGAAGCAAGAAAAGTGCTCCGGTAGAAACTTCCACCTAGACTAGATCTTCAAAGAGACCAGCACCTGTCCCTGCTAAAAGCTCAAAACCGGAAGTCCAAGCATCTGGCAAAGGAGAGAAAAGGTCAAAGACAAAAGCCACAAGGGCTTATGCAAGTCAAAGAGATGAAAAAGAAACCAAATCAAATGAGGGGGTAAAGGAAATAAAGAAGCAGAAGAAGAAAGGATCTGGTAAGCCCTCCACAGGCCAAGACAAGGAAGAAATGGTAGGGGAATTTGTTGAAAAGCCCACCCTGTCCCTAGAAAGTGTAATCAAATCAGTCACTGTGGATGGAAACCTTCAACCAATGGCCGAATTCTATGATGATTACAATGAGGCCGACCAAAAGATCCTGCAGGAAGCTATAATCAGGTATCTAAACATTTACAATAAAGCTTTTATTGAAATTATCTCTCTAATTCCTAAGAGTCTAGAGAAGGAATTGGAAATGAGAAAGACCAATGCCATGGCAAAAGACCTTGAGATCCGGGAATAGATAGCTATTCAGCTATATCCTTCAATTGATCCCAAGACAATGAACATGGTATTCAAAGACTGCAAGGATGAATTCAGGAGCAAAGCAAGGATGAATCAGCTTATGCTTGGTGAGACCGACAAGGTAGCCAAGGACACTGAAGAGATTCTCCAGAAAACCTTCAAAAGATTTAATCTTCCTATTATAGAGGACTTGGGTATTGATCCCTCCACTACAAATGTTATAGAAGAAACTCCTGAAAAAATGTCAGAAGAGGTGGGCCCCGAACAAACTAACATTTCTCCTCCGGTTTCCCCTATAGTCTCCGGATCTAAAGGAGAAGAAAAATCACAGGAGAAAGAAGCAGAGGTAAAAGAAAAAGAAGATGACAGAAGGAGAGAAAACTCAAAAGGACAGCTCCAAGATTGCAGAGGAGAAGAAACATCTGTCTCCAGCAAGAGACACTGCACAAAGTGTTCAAGAATTCTTGACAAAAGCCACTATAGAAATTGATGAACCAGACCTACTAAAAGGACTGTTAGATTTTGACTCTTTGTCACTGGTGCAAACAATGAAAATAGCCTCATTTGCAAATGAGAAAGTCAAAGAGAAACTACTGAAATCTCACATGGAAGACTGTGAGCTTGTGGAGGTAGCATTCGGAGTGTTGGAAAAGATCATGCCATCTTTTCAGAAGGATCCCACAGCCTCCTCTTCTGGTAATCTCAAAACCTTAGTCAGCAGTGTTAGCACACATTTTGATTCTCTAGAAAAATCAGCTGAAGAAAAGGTCCGGAAGGATTTTTTGGATAAAATGTTCTCCGAGGTACAGGGTTTGATCATTAATGATAGGAGAAACATGAACATTGGAATAAAGAGCTTAGAAAATGTTCTTAAGGATGGCAGTGAAATATACAAATTTTGTATCTCCTGGTCCAAGGTAATAGTGGAGATTGAGAAGAAAATAAAAGAGCAAGAGGACAAACTACTAAGCTTGTCTCAAAGTTTTGATCCTCTTTCTTCCTCTATAACAAATCAAGAATGTCAGACTATTGCAGTCTTGAGTGAAATCAAGAAATTGGAGAAGGAAAGGAAAAATAGAATAAGCAGATTGAGTGAGCTCAGGGGGTTAATTGTCCCTAAGCTAGAGGCCATGCATGAGGCCATAACAGAAGCTCAAATCACAACCCAGACAAATGATCCAACAGATCTAAAAAGGGCAGATGCATTTGCATTCCTGTTGAGTGGGCATATCTCAATTTTGGACAGGATGAAGCAGAGTTGGGCGACATAAGTTGTACAGTTGAAGAACACTTTTGCAGACATACTTAAGTATATGTAAGTACAACTTGTATATATATACTTATGCGGCTAAATATAGTTAAATTTTTGAAAATTTTGGTATGTGGACCCTACCCTTTGCCATTGATGTCAAAGGGGGAGTGAGGAGCAGTGAAAAATGAGGAATCCAACTAAGTGGGAGCTCCAGAAAATATATATAAAGATAGAGCATCAGCCAAGGGGGAGCCTAGTGTAAACACTTAGTCATTTTTCACTAAGTGTTGCCATCAATGCCAAAGGGGGAGATTGTTGGCAAGAGACACTGTATGGATTCATGATTGTTGTCATTGATGGCAACAAATTTCATCCCACACATCCGCAGGACATGGTGTGTCTCTACTGGAAGTCAGAATGAAGATTGTTGAGGTCTGATAAACAAGAATAGAGCTTGTGGCAAGGTCCGACAGACAAGTCTGAATCTCTCAGAGGAAGTATCTTGGTGAAGTGTGGATTTGGGAAAGTCAAGAGGACTACCTTGAGTAATAGATTCCAAGGATTTAGCCTCCGGTGATGGACAAGGAAAAAGATATGAATAGTTGAGTACTGGATTCCTGAGTGACAGTGTGAATAGAGGAAGAACTGACTGACAGAACATTAGACTACTTTCCGGATGTGTTACTGATGGTGTTAAAGGTTATGAAGGCATGAATCATGTTTGGCCGACATGATTAATAATTTCTACAAGTATATGCTTGATCCGCATTACTTGATGTGTAAGGATTCAGCTGACAGAACAGAGTTTGTGAGAAGATTGACTGTTCCGGGTGCTGACTAGAAAGATAATGAAATCACTTGTGTGGATATATATATAGGATGGATTTAGTTGTGAGAAGTGTTGTGGTGATATGTGATATGCGAATAAAAGTAGAGCAGAGCAGAAGCAGTAAGGAAGGTCCGGTATGTGAAAGGAAAGCAGCATAGGAGAAGAGGAAAGATGAAGTGCAACAAATCAGTGTACTGAGCCTAACCGGAACTGAACTCTAGCATATGTGGATGCTTCCAATCAGTTCAAGTATTTTATAACATTCTTTCCTCCTTTATGAGTAGTGTGCTCAGGCAGTGAGCCCTAATTAGCAAGTGCCATTTTGTAATTCCTTATTCTTCTAATAGAGAATAATCTTTGGGTTAATCACCCCGTGGTTTTCTTCCTTAACAAGGTTTCCACATCAAAAATACTGTGTCATGTGTTTTTCCATTTCATGGTAATGTTTGCTTGTTTGAATTAATACTGCATTGATTAATAAGAAAGTTCAGAAAGAAGAAATAATTAGGATAACCGATTCACCCCCCCTCTCAGTTATCAACAGTGCCATGTAATTATTGCTGAGTACACAGTCTTGCTATAAGAGGCAAACTGTGTTACTCATTTGTGGTTGTTGAAGACTTGGGCATTTTTAGGGGAAAAATAATGAAAGACAGAGCACTTTCTTGGCTATTTTATCTCTGTTGGAGTTTATGAGTTGCATTTGAGTGCACCTTGCATATATGTTCAGTTTCTTATCATTTTATATGAAAACCGCTTCATGGCATGTGTTTCTCCATCTGTCTCCATTTGTTGTATGCATTTTCTTCTTTTGAATCTGGTTGCTAAGGGTTTCTTGGATTCTAGGGTATAGATTTCTGTATCACATGCTTAATCTTTAACTTCTATTCAAGGAGTGGATTAAATTATTTTAGGTTGAGTATGGAGAAGATTGTATGTCAGCTGGGATATATGTAAGTAGAGACAGTTAAATACTTATCCTTGGGTGGTGTTTGTAAGGCAAATACCAGTCCTAACCCCTTGAAACTTGAATGCCAGTTGCAAGCTATTCTCTTGTATACGTCTAGTTGACTCCTAAGATAGGCACCAGTCTGCTTCTTGTGTAGTAGTTATGATCCAAAACCCCCTATCTTGCATCCAAAACATTAATCCAAATCCCTTCATTATTCCAACCTGTTAGTTGTAGGAGTAGAAATAGGATCCCTGCATACTCTCATCCTCAACTAGTTAGATATGTCCAAGAATACTGCCAACCTTGAGATTTATCACCCAAATCTTGGTCCTAAAATGAGAGTATTATGTCTGTTGTTGTAAAGCTAAATCTTTCTGTCATTAGGCGAGTCAAGGTGAAATCTTTAGCTATAGGGATACCCCCCTTGCTGCGGTAGAACCAGAAGTGAAGGGTAGGTATCTCATGCAACCTCCTGTATTAGTTGGCCGAATCTGCCTATGCATTGGAACTGGCAAACCCTCCGCTGATTTGGGAAAGAACAGCAACAATGGGGATTCAAGGGCTTTGTCATTTTTAGGCACTTGGTTGCAATTCTTATAACTGCCTTGCAAGACACAGTAGAATTCAAAAGAATTGGGGTCTCCTAGAATAGTGATCTCCATACCATTGAATGGGAACTTTAGAGACTGATGGTACATTGAAGGCAAAACTTTCATTGCATGGATCCATGGACGGCCTAGGATAATGTTGTAAGGCAGCTCAATGTCAAGGACTTGGCACCTGGTTTCTAGCATGACGGGGCCTAGTTGTATAGGCAAGTGGATAACACCTTCTGAGTGGCGTTCAACATCATCATATCCCTTGATTGTAATACTTTGATCAATGTTGACATGATCCTTAGAGTATCCCAATTGCTTAAGTAACTTTAAAGAACAGATGTTGAGACCAGCGCCACCATCTATGAGTATACATTTGATTTTGCGCTTATGAATGAGAACCTCAATATGAAGGGCATCATTGTGACATGAATCATGGGAAGGGAGGTCTTTCTTAGAGAAGACCACATTGTAGGGCGAAGCAATGTTTCCTACTATAGCTCATAAATTCATGATCGCTATGTTGTTAGGAATTGAAGACTCTTGGAGGGCTTTTTCTAGCACCACTTTATGTGTCAGTGATGACCGTAGAAGGTCCAAGATAGAGATCTATGCTGGTGTTTTCCCTAGATGTTCGACAAGATTATAATCGGATTGAGTTGGGAGACTAGGTGTAGGACCACGAATGGTGACACGACTGCGACGAGTTGTAACAGCGCAGTCCGTAGAGTTGCCTTTGATTGTGAGGGTAGACACTCGACTCTCTTCAAAACAACCTACAATGGAGTCAAAGGAAGTGGAAGCATGATTGACACCTTTATCTTTAACCTGAGGAGGAGGCGGACCATGGTGAGGGAATGGTTCCTTGTACATGTTGATGTCTTTGTTCATGTATTGAGCTGGTGGTTCATCTTCAAAAGAGATTTGGTTGCCCTCGATGAGATTTTGGATTAGGTGCTTTAGTTTCATGCACGATGCGGTTATGTGCCCTTTACTCCTATGGAACTCACAATATTCATTGTCTCTGTAATGTGCAGTTTTGTAAACAAGTTCACCATATGGGGGAGCGTCCAATAAGGTGATGAGCCCTTTGTGTAAAAGCTTCTATAGGACCCACTCTATGGGCTCTCCCAAGGGAGTGAATTGATGCCGCGGAGGGTAATCTTGTTGAGGTCACTCTTGTTGTCGTTGTTGTTGCTGTTGTTGAGGTGGAGATTGACTTGGTTTGGAAAGCTGAAGCGGCGTTTGCAATGTTTGGACATGTTTAGAATCGACCACCCCATCATTGACCACATTTTTATTTTTGTTCCAAAACTTTGGTTTATCATTTGTCTGTTGAAGAGGAGCATTGTCTCTTATTTTTTTAAAGATTTTGACCACACCCTTAGCAATGAGGGCCTTCTCAATATTGATTCCCTTGTATGTAATTTTGTCAAAGGTTGTAGCACTTAGAATTTGTAAATGAAAACCCAATTCTTGGTTGAGATTCTGCACAAATATGCTAACAAGCTGCTTTTCAAGTATCTTGAATGGGAATTTGCTAGCCATTTGTCTCCATCATTGAAGGAAAGAAATGAAAGTTTCACCATTTTTCTATTTGTTGTTGCATAGATCAGTCATGGAAATCTCATGCTCCGTGTTGTAGGAAAATGTGTGGCAAATTTCTCCGCTAGCTCATTAAAAGACTTGATACCCGTGGGTAGGTGTGAGAACCATTCTATAGCTTGACCTCCAAGACTGCGAGGAAAGAGACACATAAGATATGTGTTGTTATGTGAAACCTCGAAGCAAGCAAGATTGAATTCCCTGAGATGGTCTCTTAGGTCACCTTTTCCTTTGTATTCATCAAATTTGGGAATAGTGAAATTTTGAGGAAAAGGGATCATAGGTAATGACCAATCAAAAGGATAGAGACACACTTCTTCCAAAGAGAAGGTTTTCTTAGTGTGGCCAAACGTAAGATCAGATAGTTGTTGTTGAACTTCTGTAAGTTTTAGTTACATAGTCGTGGGAGGGGTTGGAAACATCTCCTATTGTCCAAGAAGTGGTTGTTGATGACCATACAGGAGATTGTAGTGTAAGCCATGGGTATTGGTGTTATAAGGTTCAAACGATTGGTTGGGGTCATATGTGTTGTATGTTGGGTTTAGATTGGGTTGGAATTGGATGCTTTGATTTGGAAGAAGTGGGGGTGGTGCTAGGTAAGAATGTAGGCTTTGTGATGGTTGAAGAAAAGAGTTTGGTGGGGGAAAGCTAAAGTTCAGGTTAGGTTGCAATTGCGGCATATAGCTTTGGGAAGTTTGAGTTTGGGAGTGTTGTAGGTGGATAGGCAATGTGTTGAAGAAGTTTAGCGCTGATGATTGTTGTGGTGGGGGAACATAGCTAGATGTGCTTTGTGATGGTTGAGGTTGATTGAGGATGAGTGTAGAAGAATGTTGTGGTTGGGAGACATAGGTAGATGTGTTGTGCGATGGTTGAGGTTGATTGAGGATGAGCGTAGAAGAATGTTGTGGTTGGGGTGCATGACCCTGGTTGGTTGAGGGATACGAAGATTTGATGAGTTTGGGGGTGGCGTTTGTTGAGACCCTTGTTGCATGGCGACGTAATTATTCCCCAAATTGAAATTTGGTGGGAAACCTTGTCATGATGGGGTAACCAATATTCCACTTGCGATTGGTGTGGACACTTTAGGAGGCTGTTGTATGTTTGATCGAGCTATGTTAACTTGTTTGCCTAGCTCCGCTTATCGACATAGAGTCTCTTGTTGGTTTTTGTAGATCTTCATATGTGTTATCGGCGGTGATATGGGTCTCTCTCTTGTTGGGTTTTGATAAAGGGGATTCTCATATTGTGCAATCGTTCTCCTTTATAGTGTCTTAGGTAAGGGCGTGGTCACTGTTGACATGGTTTGGACCGCCGTTATAGTGTCTTGGGAATTGTTTATGTCCTTAAGATTGGATAAATCAAAATCTTGAGGTAATTTGGCTCCTTGCTCTACAAGCAATCGAAAGAAATGATCTTGGTTCTCACTAAGGATTTTGTCAAAGGTAGCTACGGCTCTAGGATCTTGTATGAACTCATCAAGATCTTGTCCATCTTCTTGAGAGGATTGACCTATTTCAAAGTGTCACTCTTCTTGAGATGGGACTTAATTGATAATATAACCTTGTGGAACAAAATCCGGAGGCATGCTGGTGGTATAGTGAGGTGTACTTACCAAAGGGACCCTACCTTCTTGAGATGGCACATGATCGATAGTATAACCTTGTGGAACAAACTCCGAAGGCATGCCGGTGGTATAGTGAGGTGTACTTACCAAAGGGACCCTACCTTCTTGAGGATTGCTAGGGTAGTCCAGTTGCGGCATGTTTGGAGAGTTGGTAGATTTTTCCGCGGGTGTCCTAGGAGTAACCTTGGGAGTAATGTTGGCTTGACCTGATTGAGGTGTGTGAGGAGGTGATTTGCGCCTCCTAGGGACAACTTGCTTGGACTTCATAGTTTGTTGGAGCTAGTGGTTACCATGGAATACACTAGGACAAACTGCTGGGATTCTACTTGTGTTTTGGAAAAGACAAATTTTAATGCACAGTTGACTGGACAAAAGGCATTGTACTGTTTGGCCAAAAGCACAAGACTGTGCCACCAAAAGTGAGCTACTGTAATATCAAAGATGATGGACTAAGCTACCAAAGGTGAGGTACTGCTACACCGAAGGCGAGCTACTGTGACCAAAAGCGAGCTACTGTTATACCAAGGGCACTGAAGTAGGTTTGCCAAAGGCGAGGTACTATTATACCAAAGGCAAGCTACTGTAATACCAAAGGCGAGCTGCTGTAATACCAAAGGTGCTGAAGTAGTGTCTGATGTTTTTAAAAGGCAAATTTTGATAAATTTGGTTTTGGTTCTGATTGGATTTGCTTTGGCAAGAGAAAACACAGCAAACAAAGTGGCAAAAAAGGACTGACACAACATATAGTGTATGTTCGAGGCTAAAAAAAGCCCAATGTTTTCACAAGTATAAGACAATTGCAAATAATATCAAGCACTTTTTATCCCTAGAGACAAGGTTTCATTACAGTAGATCAGCTCACAACTTAATACTTTGTCGATAAAAATGTCATTCCATAAAGGTGGCGGACATGTTTTATCTTTGCAAGAGATGATAGGTAGGGATATCTCACCCTCCCCTCGGAAAGCTCAAGTAGGTCATAAGAGCTTTATGGACGAGGGAATACTATCTCTTCTCAAGGGAGCCAATGGTGAGTATCTTAAGTAAATCGATTCCCCTTGCACTGATGATTACTGCAACGTTCGGAGGTAGATTGGGTAGTCACTATCTAGAATGGTTCTTAGTAACTTTGAGGGACCAACACCTTATGAGCAATGCGACAAGCTACTAAAAGCTTTAACCAATCCTATTAAGAGTATCAAACACTTCGCTCGATGTGAAAATCGTTTCTACAAATAGCTAGTACACCTCTTTTCAGTTTGGCACCACAAGGTAAGGTTGACGTCAGTTAGGACTTAGCTTTTGCCTTATCCCTCTTATATAGCGGTTCAAAGGAAAACTCCACTTAGAGTCCTCCCTTTTGGATGAAGCGCAATCCAAAAGTAGGCCCTTCTAAAGGAATTACTGAAATGTAAGAGCAAGCATGTCAAACAAAGGTTCAATTGTCTCGTTATAAGAAAAATAAGGTGCAACTAAGTTAGGCACACACATGTTTGTAGTTGTCAATTGTCCCTTATGAAATTGAAGTGTTTGGCATTCATGTCCATTATCCCTTAGAAAATTAAGGTGTTTTCGCATACATGTCCATTGTCCCTTAAGAAAAACAATATGTTTCTAAGACTTAGATTGCCAAAAATGATTTGTTCAATTGTCCTTTAAGAAGGCAATATGTTTCTAAGACTTAGTGCAATACATCAAGATTTCTTCAATGCTCGTCCTACATGAACATGTTAGAAAAACCAATTTTCTCTGTGTGAGTGATAAGAAGCTGTAACAAGTCAATTAGTTCCACAAAAACTCACAAGTTAGCAAAAACAAATCAATTTGACCAAAAGCGTTGTCCTATGTTACCAAATGCGACTTACTGTTATGCCAATAGCGCTGCACTGTGTTACCAGGGGTGATGTACTGTAGTACCAGAAGCGCTGCTCAAGATCCAGACGCGACCTACTATGCTATCGAAACCACCGTCCTGTGCTACCAAAAGTGCTTTATTGTGTCAGATTTTTAAAAAAGCTATACCTTATCAAAATAAACTAGGTCCAAATATGATTTCATGGTTGTTTTGAAGTTCTGAGATGTAATATCTAATAGATCTATATCCTGGAATAAAGAAAACTGAAAGGATGTTGCAAATAGATAGGTTAACTCAAATATCGAAAATACCCCTAAATACGTCAGCTTAGGAAGTATCGAAGATAATTGAAAGACAAATAAACCAGCTTGTCAGTCAAATCAATGATAGGTATGTGAGTAAAACCCTGTAAAATCACCAAAAATAAGATCAGAAAAACCTAATTTTCTAAAAGTGCTTTATGATACTACTAATAGCGCTGGACTGTTTCACCAGAAGTGCTCTACTGTGCTACCAGAGGCTCTGCAGTATCGCCTGAGGGCACTGTACTGTGCCTCCAAAAGCGCTTTAAGATACTGCCAATAGCGCTTTTCTATGTCTTTTGCGTTGTTCCGTACTGTACTTCAAAAAAATTAATTTCTCAAAGAAAAAGAGGGATTAGTGGGTCCCACCGGGTGTGCCAGAATGTGTATGAGGAAAATTGACTAATGTTTAAATGATAAAAACAAACAAATCAAAAGTCCATAACATAAAGAGAACCAATCTAAATAAAAGCCATTACCAATAAATCAATGAAATATGAAAGCTTTTACCGAGATTTGTATTGTTCCCTTTGGATGAATGTGGATTGCTCAATAGTGCTGTGAAACCATGTTTGCAACAAGTAAGTAAAGTGCTCAAAGATCAATGTCAAAAGATCATAAAGTTGCTCAATCGATGCGATGTATGCTCAAAGCGCTGTTAAAGGATGCCTGAGAATAAGTGATCAAAGAGAGATTTGTGAAGGAGATGGGGGGGTTTATATAGGTTTCAACAGAGATCGATCAACGGTCCAGATAATTCACAAGAATCAATGGAGGAGATAAATCAAATAACCATGATGAATCTGCACACGACATGTGTCAATCCATAAGGATATTTTTACTAAAATATGATGAAAACAAGATTGATTGAATAGATAACTCAACTTGTAATTTTGTCTTTTTTAGAGTTCTAAAAATAAGATAGATTGTGCACATGAGTTAACAAGATATTTTAAGAGGAATTGGAAGATAACTGAAATCAAATAAATAAATTTATTTATTTAATTGTGTATGATTAAGGAACAGAGGATTCTAAATAAAATACTTGATTTTATTTATTTTTAGAGGATTGAGACAATTTAAATAAATTTGCATGATTTATTTAAATTTAGAAGAACAATTGATTTAATTAAATAGTGTAAATTATTTAATTGTAGATAAGAGGAATTGGATGAGTTAATTAAATAATTAGATTTATTTAATTAATGGTGACTTGAAATTTGAAAGAGGATAATGATTTAATTAAATAATTAAAATTATTTAATTTTGGAAGAATAAAGTTGAATTTAATTAAATTAATTAAATAAAGAGAATTTATTCAATTAATGTCAAAATTATGTGATTTGGAAGAATTTGATGAAATTAATTAAATAATTAGATTATTTAATTAATGTTGAAATGCAGGTTATTAGACAGATATAGATGAAATTAATTAAATAATTAGATTATTTAATTAACACTGAATGCATGTGATTAGAAGAATTGATGAAATGCAAGTGGTGCGACAACATGGTCATTTTAGGGTGTCTACAATGGGATGACGATGATGTAGGATGAGTGATAACTGACATGAGACAAGTGATAACTTGATATAGAATAACGATGATGGACATTGATAGATATCCAAACTATTCTAGATAGGGAAATGGAAATGCAAAAAGATGAATGGTTTATTATGGATGAATGGATGAAGTTTATTATGAAATGGACAGGGAATGAAAAACTTGATAGATAATAGATGCTTACTCTACACATAGTGCCTATTTGCTAGGTTTTCACTATGGTACTTATCCAAGGCGTATGTTTACCAAGTTTTCACCAGATGATGGATTTTTTTCCTTTTTTTTGTTTTTACTTTTTTTTTATTTTTTCTTTTTTTTTTAATATTTTTTTGACATGGATACTCCAAGGATTAGACAAAGAACTTCTTGATATGAACACTATGGAGTGGTTCATCTAGAGGAATTCCTTTAGGTGTTGCTAAAGTATAAGCTCCTGATCCATATGATGCTATGATAACAAAGGGTCCTAACCAATTAGGATAAAACTTGCCCTTCTTTTCACGATCTGCTTGATTGATTTGTCTGATTTTCTTTTAAGACAAGATCACCAACTTGAAACTGTCCTTCTTTGATCTTCTTGTTATAGTTGCACCAGAGGCAGTTTTAATAGACATGGATATGATTAAGTGCAGCAAGGCGCCTCTCATCTAGTAGTTCTAGCTCATCTAATCTAGAAGTACGATACTCCTCTCCATCAATCAAGTTCTGCATGGATACTCTAAGGGATGGGATCTGGACCTCTATAGGTAGGATGGCTTCAGATCCATAGACCAAGGCATAGGGTGTTGCGCCAGTTGGTGTTCTAATACTAGTGAGGTAGACCCATAAGGAAGGATTGAGTTACAGGTGCCAATCATGACTAGGTTCATTGACCATTTTCTTGAGGATTTTAAGAATGGTTTTATTGGAAGCCTCAGCTTGGTCGTTACTCCATGGATAGTAGGGAGTGGAAAAGTGATGTTGGATATGTATTGGGTGCACAAGGCATGGACATCTTGATTCTTGAATGGTCTCCCATTATCTGTGATAATGGCTTGGGGGATACCGTATCAACAAATGAGGTAGTAAAGGATAAACTTGGCTATTTGCTTGTCAGTGATATAAGTCATGGGAATGGCTTTGACCCACTTCATGAAGTACTCATTGGTGGTAATGATAAATTTATGGTCATGGGATGAGGATAGGTGGATTTGTCCTACGAGGTCGAGACCCCATTGTGAAAAGGCCATGGAGTTGTTATAGGTTATGGTTCATGAGCTAGTGCGTGAATCAAATCTCCTTGCTGTTGGCATTGTAGACACTTCTTAGCAAACTGCAGAGCATCTTATTCTAGTGTAGGCCAGTAATACCCTGTGTGGAGTATCTTCTTAACGAGGTTAGGACTGGTAGAATGTGCACCACAAACGCCTTCGTGTATGTCTCTTAAGGTAGCATCAACTTCTTTTGCGTTAAGACATCATAAGAGGATACCATCGAGACTCCGGTAATATAGTGTATCACCTAGAATGGTGTAATGAGAGGATCAACAAATAAAGGTTTTGCGTTGGGTTGTAGATAGCTCAAAGGGAAAGGTACCATGTTTAAGGTAGTCATAGATATGTTTGTACCATGGGGAATTGGGGCCAACAAGTTCGCAGATGATTTCAATAGTTAGAACATCAATGACTGGTATCAACTGTTGCTCGATCAAGAATTCACATTTCTGTGTGTTTACAAGTATGTCTATAAGTGACCCCGCAGAAGCCAAAGAATCTGTAGCTTTGTTATGCTCTCTTGGAATTTGTTCAAAAGTGATGCTAGAAAAGTGTGGTTTGTAGGCATCCACCAGTTGCTTGTAAGGGACCAAGTTTTCATCTTTTGTTTGGTACTCATTGGTGACTTGTCGAATGACTAGTTGTGAGTCCCCATATACCTGTAGTTCTTTGATGTCCCATTGGACTACTATGTTGAGACCTATGAGGAGTGTTTCATACTCAGCTATGTTGTTAGTGCAAGGAAATGCAAGCCGATATGATTTTGGGATATAGTCATTTTGAGGCGTGATAAATAGAATGCTAGCCCCTGATCCATGTTGTGTGTAGGAGCCATCAAAATACAACTTCCACATTACTGAAGTAGAAAAAGTGAAGAGATTCTCATCTAGAAAGTCAGACACCATAGGATGTACATCTGTCATGGGTGCTTCTACAAGTTGATCTGCTAGAGCTTGCCCCTTGATTGCTTTACGATCCACATACTCAATGTTAAACTCACTAAGGATCATGACCCATTTAGCTAGTCTGTCTGTAAGAGGTACTTTTGCTAGGAGATACTTCAATGGATCAATTTTGGCTATTAGATTTATGTGTTGCTTTAGCATGTAATGCCACAACTTTGGGGAAGCAAACACTAAGACTAAACAAGCTCTTCCTGTAGGTGAATAATTGAGTTCATAACCCACCAAGGTTCGACTAATATAATAAATTACATGCTCTTTTCTTGACTCATCATGTTGTGCTAGAAGAGCCCCTAGGTCCGCAGTTGTAGTTGAGATGTACAAGATCAAAGGCTTATCAACAACTAGTGGTACCAAGACTAGAGGTGTAGCTGGATATTCTTTGAGCTAATTAAATGTTACTTGACACTTATCATCCCATCGAAATGAGGCATCCCTTTAGAGCAAGTGTTGAAATGGTCGACATTTATCTGCTAGCTGTGAGATAAACTGCCTAAAAGATTGTAACCTTCCTTGAAGGCTTCTTAATGCTTTCAGATTCTTTGGTGGAGGTATCTCTACTATAGCTTTGACTTTCACTAGATCTACTTCAATGCCTCTGCAAGATACAATGTATCCCAATAGTTTTCCTGAGGTTACCTCGAAGACACACTTCTTTGGATTGAGTCTTACTTTGATATTTTTCAAGTCTATCAAAGATTTATCCTAGACCCTATATGTGATCGGCCCTAGAAGATTTTGCTAGTATATCATCCACATCTAGTCCTCCATGATATAATGAAGAGATCATGGAATATCACTATTATTTATCTTTGATAGGTTGCACCTACATTCTTTAGACTAAATGGCATGATTCACCAACAATAGGTACCCCAAGGACAAGTAAAAGTTGTTTTACGTCAATCTTCTTCTACTATCATTATCTGATTATAGCTAGAAAATTCATCCATGAGAGAAAGCATTTCATGACTAGCAGTCAAGTCTACTATGAGATCAATGTTTGAAAATGGACAATCATCTTTGGGACATGCTTTGTTGAGATCTCTGAAGTCAAAACGCATGCGGATGCCCCCATTAGGTTTAGCCACAGGTACAATGTTTGAGACCCATTCTCGATAATCAATAGTCTTGATAAACTTTGCATCTAGCAACTTTTGTATTTCAAATTTCACCAAGAGAGCTATCTGTGGGTGCATCTTTCTTAGTTTTTGTTTGACCGGTTTAGCTTTTGGATCAATTGTGAGATAGTGAACTACTAGCAAAGGGTCTAACCCTAGCATATCTGCCTAGGTCCATGCAAAGTTGATGGTTCACTGTAAGAAGAAGTTGGTAAGATTCTTGTGCTCTTGTTCTGATAATGATGTTGCAAGGAATGTGGTCTTAGGTTGTTGCTCTGTACCTACATTTATCTTCGTCGAATCTTCCACTAGGAGAGTTGATTTGTCTTGATACTTAGATGGTAGGGGAAGGTCAAATCCTCCATCCTCAAGTTCCACAATTGGGTTTTCACCTTTGGATATGTCCTTTATTTTTACTATTTTCTGATCAAGAGATGCCACGGCATGGTTTTCACCTAGAGATCTTTCTTTATTTCTATTTTTGCGACTGGAGGATTTGGAATTCTCACCAAAATAAGTAGTTTGATTTAGTTCCATTACAAAACCAACTTTGCAATCACCCAGAGGGATACCATCTTAGAGTCCCATGAATTCTGCAATAGCTTCGTCATTCTGAAATACATCTAGATCGAGGGCCGCTTGTTGGTCCCAATCAATAAGTTCAGGGTAGACAAGTGTTACAATCTGGGTGTTTGTGTTTGATGTGAAGGATACGGATGATAGCATGAATATGGAGGATTCAGTGAATAGGTCAGTCATATGGAGGTAGGATTCATCGATGATATCCTCTTTAGATGTCGAATCTATGAGAGAAGTTTGTGCCACCTTGTCGAGAATACCCTTGATGTCCAAGGCGTGTGGTACCTTCCTACCGTAACCTAACCCCTTTTTGTCTAGATCTTGCACAACAATGGGTTCTATTTCACCTTGATTATTTTTTCCAAGGCCACCTTTACCTTTATAGCCCATGTTTTTGATAAATCTTAGGCCATTGCCATATTGTTTAACTAGTATGGTGACTGGTTCTTTCTCCTTGTAGAGCCAAGAAGAGATGTCTCCAATAGTTTCCTCTACCAATAATTTTCCCTCTTTGAATTGAGTTAGGGATGTTGGAGGGGGAATAGATGATTTCTTAGTTGTTTTGGCTATGGGTGGTTGGTCCTAGGATTTAGGGGATAAGGGCATCCACCCTACACAGCAAGATTTAGAGATATCATAATCACCAAAGCCTATATCATGGATGTGAGTTTTGATTTCGGGAATAGCATTAAGATTAGGTTAAACTTCTAAGGTTTTTTTTTCAGATTTTCAGAGTCGACATACAATGGGGATTCATGGGCTTTGTCATTATTGGGCACTTGGTTGCAATTTTTATAACTTCCTTGCAAGACATGATAGAAATCAAAGGGATGAGGGTCTCCTGGGATAGTGATCTCCGTACCATTATATGGGAACTTGAGAGACTGATGGTACATGGAGGGAACAACTTTCATGACATGGATCCATGGGCATCCTAAGATAATGTTATAAGGGAACTCAATAATGAGGACTTGGCACCTAGTTTCAAGCATGACGAGACCTACTTGTATAGGTAAGTGGATAACACCTTTTGAATGATGCTCAGCATCATCATATCCCTTAATTGTAATGCTTTGATCAATGTTGACATGATCCTCAGAGTATCCCAACTGTTTAACTAACTTGAGAGAATAGATATTGAGACCAACACCACCATCTATAGATCTGCATTTGAACTTTCATTTATGGATGAAAAATTCAATGTGAAAGGCATCATTGTGACATGGATCATGGGATGGGAGGTCCTTTTTTGAAAAGACCACATTGTAAGGTGAGGCAATGTTACCTATTATAGCTTGGAAATCCGTGACCACTATGTTATTAGGAACCGAAGATTCTTGTAGGGCTTTTGCTAGCACAACTTTATGTGCGGGGGCCGATCGTAGAAGGTTGAAAATAGAGATCTGTGCAGGGGTTTTCCCTAGATGTTCTACAAGATTGTAATCTAATTGAGTTGGGAGACTTGGTGTAGGACCACGAATGGTGACACAACCATGATGAGTTGTGATTGCACAATCTGTAGATTTGCCTTTGATAGTGAGGGTAGACACACGACTTTCTTCAAAATGACCCACAATTGAGTCATAGGACGTTGAAGCTTTGTTAATGGCTTTACCTTTATCAGGATGTGGACCTTGACCATGGTTAGGGAATGGCTCCTTGTACATGTTGAGATCTTTGTTTGTGTTTTGATTAGGAGGTGCATCAAATTTGATTTCACCATGCATGATATGATTCGGTGTCCTTTAGTCCTATGGTACTCACAATATTTGTTGTCTTTGTACCATGTAGGTTTGTAAGCATGTTCACCATATGGGGGACTGTCTGGCAACGTGACGAGTCCATTGTGCACAAGTTTCTATAGAATCGACTCTATAGGCTCTCCCAAAGGAGTGAACTTACATCGTGGAGGGTAATCTTGGGGATGATGTGCTTGTTGATACTGTTGTTGGTTTTGGTTTTGTTGTCGTTGTCGTCGTCGTTGTTGTTGTTGAGGCTAGTTTTGGTTTGATGAAAGATTGAGGAGTGTTTGTAGCATCTGGACATGTTTGAATCTACCACACCATCATTGACCACGTTTTTGTTTTTGTTCCAAAAATTGGGTTTTTCATTTGATTGTTGTTGAGGAGCATTATCTTTAGTTTCTTTTAAGATTTTTACCATGACTTTAGCGATGAGGGCCTTTCAAATGTTGATGCCTTTATAGGTAATTTCATCAAAGGTTGTTGCACTTAGTATTTGCAAATGAAAACCTAATTCTTGATTAAGGTTCTGCACAAACATGCTAACAAGCTGCTTTTTGAGTATTTTGAATGGGAATTTGCTAGCCATTTGTCTCCATCTTTGAAGGAAGGAGATGAGAGTTTCCCCATTTTTCTATTTATTGTTGCATAGGTCGGTCATAGAGGCTTCATGTTCTATGTTGTATGAAAAATGAGTGGCAAATTTTTCTGCAAGCTCGTTAAAATATTTGATACCCATAGGTAGATGCGAGAACCATTCTATAGCTTGACCTCCAAGAAAGTGAGGGAAGAGGTGCATGAGATATGTATCATTATGTACGACCTCTAAGCAAGTGAGATAGAATTCTCTAAGGTGGTCTTTTGGGTCTCCTCTTCCTTTGTATTTATCAAATTTGGGTATTGTGAAATTGGGAGGAAAAGGGATCATGTGCAATGTCTGATCAAATGGATAAGGACAAACTTCTTCCAGGAGGAGATTTTCTTGGTGTGGCCAAATGTTAGATCAACTAGTTGTTGTTGAACCTCGGAAAGTTTTAGCTCCATAGTTGTTGGAGGTGTTGGAAACATATCTTGTTGAACTAGAGGTGGTTGTTGTTGCCCATATGGACAATCATAGTGGAAATCATAGGCATTGGTGTTATAAGGGTCATATGTTTGGTTGGGGTTGTATGTGTCATATGATTGGTTGGGATTAGTTTGTGTTTGGTTGTTTTGATTTTGGGGAGGTGGGGGTGGTGCTAAGTAAGAATGTAGGATTTGTGATGGTTGTAGCTAAGAGTTCTGTCATTGGTATTGTGGAGGTGGTGTAAAGAAACTATTCCATGGAGGAAAGCTAAAGTTTGTTGGGTTTGGTTGTGATGGTGGAACATAGCCATGGGAAGTTTGGTTTTGAGAGTGTTGATGGTTGAGATAGGTGTTGGTTAGGTTGAGCGTAGATGATCACGGTGGTGGAGGGACATAGGTAGATGGGTTTTGTGATGGTTGGGGTTGATTGAGGTATGTGTTGGAAAGATTTAGTGTTGATGATCATTGTGGCAAAGGGACATAGGTAGGGTTTTGTGATGGTTGGGGTTGATTGAGGTATGTGTTGGAAAGATTTAGTGTTGATGATCATTGTGGTGGAGGGACATAGGTAAGATTGAGGGTGGAAGAATGTTGAGGTGGAGAGACATAGGTTGTGTTGACGTGTTGTGGTTGCATGACACTGCTTGGTTGAATGATACAGAGGTTTGATGATGTTGGGGGTGGTGTTAGTTGTGGCCCTTGTTGCATGGCTACGTAAGTGTTTCTTTGATTGTAATTTGGTGGGAAATCATCTCGTGATGGGGTAGCTAATGTTCCATTTATGTTTGATGTAGGTGTTTGGGAGATGATAGGAGGTTGTTGTGTGTTTGACCTAGCTAGAGCAGCTTGTTTCTCTAATTCGGCTTGATGTTGTAGAGTCTCTTATTGGTGTGTATACATCTCTATAGGAGTAATGAGGGGTGATATGGGTCTTTCTGCCATTAGATTTTGATAAAGAGGATTCTCATATTGAGCGGTAAAAGATTTATTCATTCTCCCATGTGAGCTTTGTTCGGGTATAGGAGTGGTCATAGTTGACATGGTTTGGACCACAGTTATAGCGTATGGGTTTTATTTGGCTCTTTAAGATTGGATAGATCAAAATCTTGGGGTAATTTGGCTCCTTGTTTAGCTATTAAGTGAAAGAAATGATCTTGGTTTTCACTAAGTAGTTTGTCAAATGCGGCTATGACTCAGGGGTCTTGCATAATTTTGTCTATGTGTTGTCTATCTTCTTGAGAGGATTAACCTTCTTCAAAGTGTCACTCTTCTTGAGATGGGACTTGAACTGTGGTATAATTGGGCGTAGAAAAATCATGAGGCATGCCGGTAGTGAATTGAGTTACCTCTACCAAAGGGACATTACCTTGTTGAGGATTGGTTGGTTGGTCATGTTGCAGCCTATTTTAAAAATTAGTTGGTCTTTCCATTGGTGTTTTTGGAGTACCCTTTGGAGTCATGTTGGATTGGCTTGGTTGAGGTGTATGAGGAGGTGATTTGTGCTTCCTTGGGGCAACTTGTTTAGCCTGCATAGATTGTTGGAGTCTAGTGGTTACCATGGGATACACTAGGACAATTCATTTTGAGATTTTGCTAAGATTTTACTTGTGATTTTGTTAAGAAAGTTTAAAAAATAATTTTCTAGACAGAGGCGCTAGACTGTGCTGTAAAGGCATGGGATTGTTATACCAAAGGCGCTGGACTATTTTACCAAAGGCGGGGGACTGTGATACCAAAAGCACGGGATTGTTATGCCAAATGTGTTGGATTGTGTTACAAAGGCGCTGAGATGGTATTAATGATGTTTAAAAGGCAAATTTTGATAGTTTTTGGATTGGATTGGAATTATAGTTGCTTTGACAAGAGAAAACACATCAAACAAAGTACCAAAAAGAGGACTGACACAACATATAGTGTATGTTTAAGGCTCACGAAAAAGCCCAATGTTTCCACGAGTATAAGACAATTTGCAAACAATTTCAAGCACTTTTTATCCCTAGAGACATAGGTTCATTGTGGTAGTTCAGCTCACATCTAAAATCTCTGTCAAATAAATGTCTTTCCATATAGGTGTCATACATTTGAGTTTTTGTGAGAGACGATAGGTCTGGATATCTCACCCTCCCCTCTAAAATCTAAAGTAGGTCACAAGAACTTTATGGCCGAGGGAATACTATCTCTTCTAAAGGGAGACAATGGTGAGTATTTTGGGGGCTTGTATTGATTCCCCTTGCAATGATGATTACCACAATGTTTAGAGGTGAAATGGGTAGTCACTATCTAGATTGGTTCTTAGTTGCTTTGAGGGACCAATGCCTTATGAGCAATGTGACAAGCTACTAAAAGCTTTGACCAATCCTACTAAGAGTATCAAACACTTTGTACAATATGAAAATCATTTCCACAAAGTGCTAGTACACCTCTTTTCGATTTGACACCACAAGGTAAAGTTGACGTCAGTTAGGAGTTGGCTTTCACTTTATCTCTCTTATATAGCAATTCAAAGGAAAACTCCGCTTAGGGTCATCCCTTTTGGATGAAGGGAAATCCAAAAGTAGGCCCTTCTAAAGGAATAACTGAAATTTAAGTTCAAGCACATCAAACAAAGGTTCAATTGTCCTGTTATAAGGAAAATAAGGTGCAACTAGATTAGGCACACACATGATTGTAGTTGTCGATTGTCCCTTAAGAAATTGAAGTGTTTTGCATTCATGTCAATTGTCCCTTAAGAAATTGAAGTGTTTTTGAATGCATGTCCATTGTGCCTTATGAAAGCAATATGTTCTTAAGACTTAGATTGCAAAAAAGATGTTTTGTCCCTTAAGAAAACAATATGTTCCTAAGATTGCAAAAATGCTAGTTTTGGTAAATCTTCAAAGCTTGTCCTGCATGAACACATTAGAAAAACCCATTTGCTCTATTTGAGTGATAAGAAGCTGCAAAAAGTTGATTAGTTCCACACAAACTCAAAAGTTAGCAAAAATAAATCAATTGACCAAAAGTGTTGAACTGTAATACCAAAGGTGCGGTACTGTATCACCAGAAACACTGGACTATCCTACCAGGGCACACTGTCGTTGACCAAAACCATTGTATTGTTCTACCAAAGGTGTTGCACTGAGTTACAAAAGCACGTTACTATTATACCAAAGGCGTGCTACTGTTCCAAATCACAAAAACTTAAGATTTTGTCAAAAAGAAAGATTGAAAAGATGATGTCATGATTATAATATGCTCTAGAATGATTGATAAAGCTGGGATCTATAAGGAATGATGAAAAATGTGATAAGTTAGACCCTACAAATCAGAAAACTAATTAGAACCCTAAGTATCCAAAGGTGTTGTACTGATGTGTCAAAAGCGTTGAACTGTGATACCAAAGGCACTTTGCTATCGCATGAAGGCATTGTGTTGTAGACCAAAGGCACTTTACTGTGTATGCGAATGCACGGTTTTGTCTTCGTCTACACGTTTCCATATTGTACTTCAAAAAGTAAATTTTCTAAAGAAAAATAGTGATTAGTGGGTCCCACCGGGCGTGCTAGAATGTGTATAGGGATTTAATCGAGATTGAATGATAATCAAAACAATGAAATAATCAACAATTCAATCCTATAACATCAAGATAACGATCTAAGCAAACAACCAAATAATCAATGAATTAACACAAAAATAATGAAAGCTTTCACCTAGATTATGTTGTTATCTTGGTCGAATGTGGATTGTTTCATAAATTGTGAAACCATGTTTGCAACAAGCGGAAATAGATTGTGTTTGTGCTCAAAAGATTGATGTGCTCAACGATGCGATGTATGCTCAATACGCTATAGGGATGCCTGAGAATGATCGCAGAGGATTTGTTAGGGAGATGAGGGGGGTTTATATAGGTTTCAATGAAGATCGATCAATGATCCAGAAAATGTCATGGAATCAACGGATGAGATAAATCTAGAATTCATGATGAATGTGCACCTAACATGTGTCACACAAAAAGCTATTTTTGTTTGAGTTAACTACTTGATTTAGCTAAGACACAGAATAAACATGAGATAAAATTAGATTTAATAAAAATAGAATTTTTTTTTTGTATTTTATAAGTTGGTGATAAAAACAATATTGATTAAGTCAATTAACTCAACTTGTAATTTATTTTTTGCATGATTTGAGTAAAATTAAATAATAAATTATTTAATTTTAATTTGTATGATGAACAAGATTTATTTTTAGAGGAATTTAGAAGATAAAAAAGCAAAATAAATAAATAAATTTATTTAATTATTTGTGCAAGATTAGAGGAATAAATAAATATTTGATTATATCTTATTTTTAGAGATTGAGATAATTTAAATAAATTTGAATGATTTATTTAAATTTGGAAGAACAATTGATTTAATTAAATAATTAAAATTATTTAATTGTAGATAAGAGGATTTGGATGACAAATTAATTAAATAATTAATTCATTCAATTGACATGGATTTGAATTTTGGAAGAAGATAATGATTTAATTAAATTATAATTGAAATTATTTAATTTCGATGGAATAAATTTGACTTTCATTTAAATTAATTAAGTAAATACAATTTATTCAATTAATGTTGAATTTTGGAGTTTTGGAAGAATTTGATGATTTTGATGAAATTAATTAAATAATTAGATTATTTAATTAACGTTGAAATGTAGGTGATTAGATGAAATGCAAGTGATGCGAAGACATGGTCATTTGACTGTCTACAGTAATAATAATAAATCATATAATAATTCTATAAAGTATGTATATTATAAAAAAAATATATCTACAAATAATAATATTATAATAATGTAACAGTATAAATATAACATAATAATATTATATTTATATATTATAATATTATAACAAATGCTTAATAAAAGGTAAAATTTATTGAAAAAATGCCTAACAAAATAAATGAGAGGATATATATATATATATATATATATATATATATATATATATATATATATATATATATATATATATATATATATATATATATACACACACACACACACACACACACACACACACACACATGCCTTATAACTTAAAAAGGTAAAACTTTTTACAAAAATGCCTTAAAGATAAAATTAAACTTGATTGAGATTTAAAAGAGTTTTTTTTTAATAAAAAGTTTAACTTAATTATAAAGATATAAAATAATATTTAAAAACTATTCATAAATCTTTCAAAAAAAACTTAAATTTTAAAAAAATATTATGAAAGGCTGTTATTTAAGAAATTTAAGCCATCTTGCATGCACCTAACAATAGATGTCATTATCTACTTGGAGGACATTGATAAAAATAAACATGAACTATCAAAGTCTAGAACATTTACTATCATTTGTTATTATATGTGAGCATAAGAATTAAGAAAATTGTGTCACATCGAAAAAGAATTCATTTTTAGAAAGTTTCTAAACTCCTTGGTTGATCCTATCGGTGCATCCTTTGATCTTCCTATGGGAGCAAGTGGAAATATAAAAAACATTAAGGTAAAATTTTGTTATTATTTTGCTATTTAAAACTTTTTTGGACCTATTGATCAAGGGTTTGAGTAGGCGAAGGAGGGTGGTAGTAGAAGAAGGTTGCATAGCAGTAGTTTGAGGTGGTGATCTTCTGCAGGTATTGGCAGGCGGAGGGTGATCCGTAGAGTGGTAGCAGAAGGAGGCTGAAGGTGGAGTATGGCCAGCAGGAACCGACAGAGGCCAAACTCAATAGGGGGCATGGGGGTCGTTGGCCTTCTCGTAGACCTCCCTGGCGGCAACTGCAAAGGGGCTGCCTCCCTTATGTATGTCACCTCCCCTGTGGGGGCAGCACCTCCCATGTGGAGGTCATCCATAAAAAAACAACATTTAAAAAAAATTAATATTTTTTATATTTGCAAAAAAAACTTGTGATTAAAGTTTAAAATATTTTAAAATGACAATACACATTTGTCAATGGACAAAATGCGAAAAAAAGCAGGCAATCAATGACAAAGCAATATTATTAAGAATGCAAGAAATGAATCAAGGGCAGCGTACCCTTGCAGCATTATACAGGGGAAGAAGAAGGTTTTCTATGGGGGCGGGGCTCCCCCTCCGCTTCCTTAGGACGAACAGGGCTGGCAAACTATGAAGAGTAGGAGGCAATAGAGGGGTGCTAGGGCAAAGGCAACAGCAAGAGTAACAACTCAAGCCAAGCTGGCAGGAATGTGGGATATCCCAATAACCTCAACAACCCCAGCATTGTAACTGGAGAAAACCGCACCACTCTAGGTCGGGAAAGAAGCCGAAGTGCTTGACAACCCCCTGCTATCTCCTTTCCTTCCTATCCAAGACAAGGATACGCGGGGGGTTTTTCAAAACTGGCCCCCAGGCTCATTCATTGAAAAGAAAATTCCCATACAGGCAGCATATCAAATTTCAGGGCACCCCACCATTGGTAAATCTCTAAAAACCCTAAATTCGGCAACTCGGCTCCTAACACTCTCTAGAAAGGCTTAGACCAGGCAACACTCCATGAACGAGCAAACCCTAGAACCCCTAGGTCGAGACCAAAAATAAGTTCAATATCTCATCAAACTTCTGAGGCCATGGAAAAGAAAGTATCAATCGATATCAAAAATATCTACACAGATGGTCTGGGGATGCATTGTAGAACCCACAGTTTTTATATTCGATGGTGTGGGATAGGGCAGCCTGTGAAGGAATTGTAGAATGGGTCCAAACCCTCTACAAAGACCAGGTAAATATCACTATCACTTCTAAAGAATTCATATTCATTGTCTGCAAGAGTACAAACCTAAAAAAAGAAATTTTAAACAACAGAAGCTTGTTTTACAAAGGGCATAATTTTGAGTACTTAGACTGGATACCTAATTTTGACCCTAGTAAACTAAAACTTAAAGTAGCTAGGTGGGTCAAGCTACCGAATCTCCCAGTCGAGCTCATCCATAGTAAAATCTTGAGGGAGATAGGGAATCACCTGGGAGAGTTCATGGGAATGGAGAAGGATTTCTTATCTTACTCAAATGTTTTCCTATTAGTAAAATTGGATATTAGCACCAAAGACCTTGAACCTCTTGAAATTAATACTAACCTGATCAATTACTGCATCAAGCCAGCTCTCCATCGTGGACCTATCCTTAGAAACACTAACAACAGAATTCCAAAAATGCCCGCTAAGGTGCGCCCCATTTCCCAGCCTGGGGGTGTTAACATCAGATTTAATGATAATAAAGGTGGATTTATTGTGGACTATTAGAGGATTAGCTCTTCTTCCCTTAAGGAGCACCTCAGTGGTAACAAGGAATTATCTGGGCAAAATTAGAACCTAAGTATGGTCATAGCCTAGCTTAGGAGAAGCCCTAAATCTTCCCAAAATAACAAAGAAAACACCCTGAATCACAGTAATAAGGTTACTACACAGAACATGAATCACGGTCAGGTCAGCTCGAGGAAAAAAATAATCATAGCGGTTAAGCCCCCGAATTAGAATTATGAACCATAGATAGGGAAAGAGAGGATGGAACTGGAGGAGGGGAAAGTTCCTTTAGAAGCTACTAGAGACAATAGCCCCACAGCAGCAGAAGGAAGTATAAACCCAGAGGTTTTAGAAACCCTAGAATGGGTTCCAAACACTTTTGAAACATAAGAAAAATATAAAGACTCCAAAAATCAAAAGAAATCCACAGACAAGCTCAACCATTCGGTTATAGAAGAAATCTGCAATGAGATCTTTGATAAGGCATTAGAGGAAGTGGTAATCGAGGAAGTTAACAAAGAGAAGGAAAAAATCATCACCAAGATTATAGAACTTGAAGAAGAAGAGGAAAGGCAGGATAGAAAGAAAGAGGAACCAAAAGATCAGGGAGATAGATAAATGGATGAAGCAGATCTGAGGTTGGGAATTGCCATAACCAATTTCAATAGGGATACCCTAGACTGTGCCAAAAGTAATAAGAAAAGGGGCAGGAAATCACTATTGGAGCTAAGAGAGAAGGCAGGCGAGGCTACTGATCAAACTAAGATCACCACACTATTCTATGTAGGGAAGGGGAAGTGCCTTCCCCCGACGCCATGAGAGTCCACACCTAAAATGTCAGGGGTCTCAATACCCCTAAAAAATAATGTATCATAAAACATTGTATAACCAACACAAAACTAGATATACTAATGATCCAAGAAACTAAACTAAATAAAGAAGAGATTGACACTTTGAACAAGAAGTTAGGAATATGGGAGTTAGTTGGAGTTCCAGCTGAGGGTGATTCGGGAGGAATAGGGGTAATTTGGGACCCCAGAGTGGTTTCATTTACAGTATTAAGCTGCAAGAAGAACTGGATGGTGGGGTTCGTCAAAAGCATCAGAAGCAACCTACACTTTTTTCTCCTCAACATTTATGGTCCTCCTCAGAACCAGGATAAGAGAGCAGTTTGGACAGAAATAGAACAATTCTTGAGAACTTTACAAGATCAAATATGTATTCTGGGGGAAGACTTCAATGCAATATTGGATCCTAAAGAAAAATTGGGAGGTATTGTTAGGTTATCTACAGCAGTGAAAGACTTTAAAGATTGGGTTCAGAAGAACAATTTATTGGAAATTAAAACTACATAGGAAGGTTTTACATGGAACAACAGAAGAGAAGGCTATAGCAATATTGCAGAAAAAATTGATAGATTCTTATTAAGAGGTAATTGGGCCCAATTCCCTTATATTCTAACGATAGAGATCTTACCATACTTGGGCTCTGATCACTACCCAGTGTAGCTGAGTATCTCAGAAGATTGCCAACCCAAACATTGCCCCTTTAAATTTGAACAAATGTGGATCAAAGATAACAACCTTATTACCCTAATTGAACAGTGGTGGAAAGAAACTAGAATATTTGGATCTAAGATTTTTTGTTTAGTATCCAAACTAAAAACTATTAAATGTAAGCTTCTAGGCTGGAATAAAACTAACTTTGGTAATATCTTTGACTCCAAAACTAAGCTAGAAGAAGAACCAGAAAACCTAAATAGAATCGTGATTTCTAGAGGAATGGACCCTGAAATGTTTCCAAAGGAAAAACAACTGAAAATTGAATATGAAGATATCCTAGCCAAAGAGGAAATCTATTGGCGTCAAAAGTCAAGAGAAACTTGGCTGGAAGAGGGAGACAAGAACACTAAGTTCTTTCATAATAGCACCAAAGCACGCAGAAACGTAAACAAAATCCTCAAAATTAAAAATGCGAATGATGACTGGATCGAAGATCCTCAACAAATTGCACGTGAAATGGTTAGGTACTTTAAAAATTTTCTTAATAATCAGGAGGGATCAAATTGCATGTACCAACAAGTCATTCTAGAGGATATCCCAAGGACTATTTCAAAGGATCAAAATAAAGCTCTTAATGATAAATTCACCAAAACTGAGGTAGAGCTAGCAATCTCTCAAATGCAACCAGATAAAGCTCCTGGTCCCGATGGCTTCCCAGCCTTCTTCTTCCAGAAATGCTGGCACTTCATAGGAGAGGAATTAGTTGAAGCACTAGGTGTAAGAAATTCAGGAAGTATTCTCAAAGAGGTAAATAATACTTTCCTTACACTTATTCCAAAAAAAGAGAAGCCAGAAAGTCTAGGGGATCTGCAGCCTATATCTCTGTGTAATACTATTTATAAAATCCTCACTAAAACCCTGGCTAATAGGATTTAGGCAGTGCTTCCAGACATCATTAGTGATGAACAAACAGGGTTTGTTCCAGGTAGATCTATATTTGATGGAGTTATTACAACCCAAGAAGCCATTCATACCATACAGTAAAACAAAAAACCTAGCATGTTAATTAAACTAGATATAAGTAAAGTTTATGATAAGGTAGACTGGCGTTTCCTCTGCAAAACCCTAGAGGCTTTTGGTTTTAATAAACAATGGATAAACCTCATTTATGCATGTATTTCTAATCCCAAGATCTCAGTCTTAATCAATGGAACCCCTGAAGATTTTTTTAGAATTTCAAGAGGATTGAGACAAGGTGACCCTATTTCCCCTTTGCTCTCTATTATAATGGCAAAAGTATTAGGGAGAATGATCACCAAGGCTAGGGAAGGAGGAAAGATCCAAGGAATCAAAATCACTTCCAATGTCGATCCTACAACATATCAATAGTTTGTAGATGACACTATGCTCTTCGGTTAGGGGTGCATAGAAGAAGCTGGGGCGTTCAAAGATATCTTGGACTCTTATTGTAGGGCCTCTAGACAGGAGGTAAACACTGATAAATTAGCAATTTATTTTTTCAACACCGATCCTGAAACTGAAAAAGAAATATGTAGAATCCTATCTTTTAAAAAAGGGGAAATGCCTTGTAAATATCTAGGTATACCGTTGGGCAAAAGCAATAAGATCAATGATCTTTGGAACCATATTACTTCCAGGATTAGGAACAGAGCAGAATCTTGGAAAGGCAAATGGCTCTCCTCAGCAGGCAAAGTGACAATGTTAAAATCAATTCTCTCAGCTATCCCAATTTACCAATTATCCTATATGAATCTTTGAGTAGGAAAACGGGAAGAAATCAACAAAATTCTAAGAACTTTCCTATGGCAAGGTTCGGAGGATAAAAAGAAAATGGCACTTGTGGCTTGGGACAAGATTTGTAGACCAAAAGAGGAAGGAGGCCTGGGCTTAAAAAACTTTAGAGAACAGAGTAAGGCTTTAGGCATGAAACTTGTATGGAAAATGTACCAGCAACCTGATTCAAAGTGGGTTAAAATTCTTAGAAACAAATATCTTAGAGGGGAGAAACCGACATTCCTTTTTAGAATGGCTAACCCACCTAAAGGATCTCGCCTCTGGAATTTTGTGATGGATTGTAGGAAGCTCATAATGGACAAACTGACTTGGAGTTTAGGAGATGGGAACCAAGAACTTTTTTGGGATGACTCTTGGGGTGGGTATGAGGTGATAAGCAGCTTGAATAATTTAGAGAATGCCAAAAGGATACTAGAATCCCACTGGGGGAAATATGTAAAAGATTATATAGATTTTCCCAACCATGAGGAGAATAGGGGGTGGAAATGGAAACCCCTAGATAATATGAACATTCCAGATAATAAGAAAGAGAAACTTCTTGATATCCTTAACAAAAGGAGGGTATCTCTCAAAGGAGACTTAGATAGATTAGTTTGGGATGGGGCTAAATCAGGAAATTATAAAACCAAGGATGGTTACAAAACTTTAATCAGACAGCAACTAAGACCAAAATCGGAGTTACCACTGAGACTGTGTTGGGATAAGAACTGTCTCCCAAAGGTTGGGCTATTTGCCTAGGTGGCCTTGCAGAAAAAAATCCTAATTGCAGATAGGTTCACCAAGATGGGATATGAGGGGCCTAGCATATGTGCCCTTTGTGAAGAGGATCAAGAAACAATAGACCATATTGTCCTCAATTGTCAATTTTCTAATAAATGTTGGAATTGGCTAAGTAATAAGATGGGTTGGATTACTGCCATGCCTAATAACATTTTGAACCTTTTCCAATGCTGGCCTGAGACTCACAAACAAAGCATCTACCATATGTTATGGACAATTTCCCCTTCGATCATGGTTTGGGAACTATGGAAAGAAAGAAATAGAAGAATCTTTAAAGATAGGAAAATGACTTTTGGTCAGCTAATCATTAAAATTGAGGGCGTTATAATAGAAATAGTCAATAGTAGGATTCTAAATAACTCCAAAAAAGATTCCACATGATGCATTGGGATGAAAAGATGAGGGGGAGATGGGTAGGACTAAAACTTTCCTCGTTTGTGGGACCAGGCAACCACAACTCCTCCAACAAGAGAAAGGAATGTAGTGGCAACCTCCTAAAGAAGGGTGGTTCAAGCTAAATTTTGATGGGGCTTCTAGGGGCACTAGGGGCAACCCGGGAGTCACAGGAATAGGTTGTGTTATCCACGATTCTGAATCTAGAGAAATGGCAACCTTAACCAAACCCCTAGGAGAAACAACAAATAATACAATAGAATTAACTACCCTGATTGAAGGTCTGAGAATCTGCAAAGACATGAAAATTGAAAAATTAAAGGTCAAAGGAGACTCCGCGATTGTCATTAATGGCTTATGGAAAGGGAACATGCCTAATTGGAGACTAAATTCCCTGCTGGCTAATGCCCTCGACATCATTGCTTCTTTAAGGAGGTGCACATTCAATCACACTTACAAAGAGGGTAATAGCAAAGCAGACTCTCTTGCCAACAAAGGGGCGAATGGTCTCTACCTATCTACTAGAGCTAATACCACTGAAGTATTATTAGAATCAATCTGAAACTTTGGAGGAAAGTTATTTTGAGGCCAATCAGTTCATCACTAGGTCTAATAACATACCACGACAGGGGAGTAAACTCTGAGCATCTGGGTTTGTATAAACTTGTATAACCATTAGAGATGGGGCCCACATAGGTATCTTTGGTGTTTCGTGCATTTGTATATACATTTCCTTTGTTTCTCATATGCATTTGTCTTTGCATCTTGTATACATATACCGCAATATACAATCTCAAACTTCAAATAAAGTTCTCAGAATTTAAACTTTCTAACTGGGTCCAGACTTGTATGTATCCGTTTGTACCACCTTGTTATATCACATGCATACACCTTGCATATACATTTCCTATATTTCTCATATGCATTTGTCTTTGTATCTTGTATAGATACATCACATTATACAAGCACAGACTTCAAATAAAGTTCTCAAAATTTAAACTTTCTATCTGGGTCCGGACTTGTATGTATCTGTTTTTATACAATCGCGGACTTCATTGGATTTGTGAAACGAATTGGAATTTTCATAGGATCCTCCATTGTATGTAGTCTCCAATATACATACGAGGCCCCCACCTGTTATTTATATCGAGCCAATGATGTCGGGTTTTATATAATTTTCTCTTGTATATTTTCTTTGTATATTGCCGCTTGTATGTTATCTTGTTTAAGCGCACATACAAAGCATCTTATACAAACCCTCTCTTTATTTCTATTGGAGATGGGGCCCACATAGGTATCTTTGGTGTTTCGTACATTTGTATATACATTTCCTTTGTTTCTCATATGCATTTGCCTTTGCATCTTATATACATATTCCGCAATATACAATCTTAGACTTCAAATAAAGTTCTTAGAATTTAAACTTTCTAACTGGATCTGGACTTGTATGTATCCATTTGTACCTCCTTGTTATATCCCACCATCGGCATGACTTATACTGTCGGGAGGGCTAGTAGCCAATAGTGCTTCCCTGTACTGATCAGTGAGACCATGCTTTTTCTTCCCGATGAAAGGTCATCGGTGCCACTTTCTCCATCGGTATCTTCCAAAACACTCTCTCTAATCCTTATTAACAAGCTGATAGCCACTTTACCTAGTTTCTCATAGAGCATGGATCGGGTTTACTAAAAGAAGGTCGTGCTGATGTTAAGAATTTGAGGCCCTCTAAGCCTCGCCGAAGCTCTTTTCTTCAATCGGTGAGACTTTAGAGTATCAGAAACTCCTTGATTTTTCTTTCCGATGATAATCTCCTACCGATGATGGCTAGCTCCCTTCGTTGCATTGGATGCTTCAGTGAGAGTCCTATTGATCTCCTCCAACAGCATGACTTTCACTGTCGGGAGGGCTTGTAGAGTTCTCACCGATAGTGTTTTCCTATGCCGATCTAATTGATATGTTTTGATAGGTAACAATGTTTTCTACGATGGGACAAAATTTAGTAGGAACGGGATATTTTGGTTCATCAACATTATTAAGTGAAATGGTTGATCACTTACTTATGCCCACATGTAGATATATATATTAGTATTTACACAGTTTATATACATAGATTTTGGCATACAATGGATCAGTCAACCAAAATGGGATGCCCCACATAACCAGATTTAAGTTAATAGTGAAGCAAGTGTGCTTGATTAATTTTGAAAAGTTTGGAAATAGCAAGTATTTTTTTCTTCCCTCCCAGGCAAAGATTTTAATGAACTAACAGATGTTCGCAGGAGAATGAATTTCATGTTTTTTTTATAGCTAACATGTGAAAGGAAGTGGTAGTTTTCCTGTGGTTTCAGGTTAGACAAGTACACTGGTAAGAGCAAGATAGAAGAAGCCCTTTTAATCGGATTATGGACAGTTGATCAAAGGTTATAAGCCTTGGAGGTCATCCTAGGAGTCGAAGAACCAAAAGACTTACAGTAAGAGGATATCAAAAGAAAGGCCATGGATAAGGGCAATGTCTATATTTGTATCTCAGTAATTGTAGAAGAAAATATGTTTCCTTGTGGGGCTTGACCCCATATAAGTTCTATAAATAAACAGTATGTATTAGACTGCAAAAGTTCTAAGCTAGACCGGAGGTTTTCTTCACTCTGTTCTTTCCTACCGGTGCCCGCACTTAACAAAGCTGTATTTTATAACTGATTTTATATATTAATGGCCTCGACCTTTTACCAATCAAAAAAAAAAGTTTGAAATATTTTTTTTGTTTTTTTAATTTTTTATAAAACTTTGAAAATATTTAAAATTTTTAAGCAGCAGACAAAATTTTAAAACAACTATAGAGGAGTGCAACACCCCCAAAAAATTAAATAAATAAATAGGTATGCTATTTCTCCATGAAGGGCTAAAGTTTGATTTTTTGATAAAGAATTTGAATATGTGAATCAGAAGTATATTAATTTCTTAAAAAAAGATCTATATTAAATTTGAAAATAAATACAGGGTTAAAACCCTTTTTTAGATATAAACAACATATCTAAAAAATAAACCTGCAACTTGCAGGAAGGGTAAAAACCCTAAATTTTTATTTTAAAAAAATGCACAAGGCAAAAAAAATTTAAACCCTAGATTAGTGTTTTACAGAGAAATGAATTTAGTTTTTTCAAAAACTAAATAGATTAATTGTTTTAAATTACATATGCAACATACAAAATGGAGCAGGCCTTGTTTTGCCCTGGGGGCTACTTTGTAAAGGTTTTGGACCCTCTTTTCTTGTTGAACTAATAAAAAATATACAAAATGGAGCAAAATTTTTATTTTAAAAAAGTAGATTAATATTTCCATGCAAAGTATAAATGTATTTTTTGTTGATACCCTTTCATTCTCTTTTAAACCACCAGATCTAACATCTCCACATATTTCCCCATATTTCTACAACAAAATTTCAGTAGCCTGCGAACAAACAAAGCAATGCCTGACATAGACTGCTTTGCTTTAGGCTTTGCTGTGTGAACGACCTCAATCCGTAGAAACCCTAATGAACGAAGCCAACGACGGATCTATTCTTTTAATACATTAAATAGATCAGTATTGTGTCGCATGTCATTATATATTCTAAATGTTTCTTGACTTTATATTAATTTATAAATACAATATTGAATTTATATTAATTTTAATAAATATTCAATATTGTATGTCAGTTACTTTAGATCAATATTGTATGTATATTAAATAACAACAAAATAAATGAATCCACAAAAGTTAGGGAAAGAACATTTTAAAAATACCTGCAATGTGGTGCTGAGCAATGATTGCCAAGTTTAGAAGTGGCTCCAATCACGACTATGTGTTTAACACCTGGTTTAATTTCTTTAATAGTAACTGATGTTGTCAATGTATTTCCATGAACCACCTTCAGTCTCAAATTTTGAAGCCTCTCGACAAATAGAGTTCCTCCACCATTTCAAGCTTCATTATGCCCAATTAGTAGATGCATAAAAATATGAGAGTTGTAGAAAAACATAACTACAATAAATACCAGCAACCATAGTGCAACAACCAGTAATGGATTTAAGGATAACCCATTACACAAATTTTAAATCAAGATGATGAATCAAGCTTTAATAGTAATGCATACTTGAAATATTTTGAAAATATGTTTTTCTGCCCAAAAAAAGAAACTTTGATATCAAATTGCAGCAAACAATTTTTAGTTTTTGTGTTCGAAAAACAAAGAACTCATGCAAATACCTTCTTACCTTTTTTGTCACATTTGGTGCTGGACTTGGTGCAAGAGCTACTGTAGCGGCACTTGATGCAACCTAAATACAAAAATATTTTATGGAAAGGGAAGGCAATTCTTTTGTTTTATGTTCACGGTCACCTCACATCTTTAAATCTACCTCATACTCTTCCCTCTAACGCTCCTATTTTTTATGTATTAAATGCTTATATGAGCCATTTCAATCTTCTTCATTATGAATAATTAAATGCATTTAACTCTCCACTCCCCATGTCTTTTAACGACATATTGTGGCTACTCAAAATAACACTGATGGTAGAATCCACTAGTTAAATAGAAAATATTCAATTTATTTATTCATTTAATCTTTTTTATTTTATTTTTTTCATATATTCACAACCAAAAATGAGTGCTCTCATCTCCACCCCCACTATGATTGTAGTGGTTCATGATGATAGGGGATTGCTTTCTCTAATGGTATCTGAAAGAGCACATACCTCTAATTAATAAGTGAGGTTTAATGGATAGTCAGTTGGGTTGTTTTATCCTAAGCTATATTTTTTGGTATCCGTTATGTGCTAATGGGTTTCTCAGGCTTAAAGCTTATTTTAACAATTTAATTACACTTTGCAATTGTGCAAATTTGTCAACTCTCTAAAAAGATTATTCACTACGTCTAGCATGTGTATGTCTGCAACTATACTAGCTCGTCCTTGTTTTTCCTCTAGACATGAAGGCATTTCCATATGCCCATGCTAGTTTATGGTAGTGAATATCCTTTTACATCAATTATGAATTGACATTATGATTGACAAGGCATAAATTAAACATGGAGTGTTTGGAAGTGTGCCTTACAGCTTGTGTATCCATAACAATTTGACTGTGAACCTAAAATGATCATGCCCCTATTAATCAAATGTTTGTGCAAGTGTTCTTGTTGAGATTGTGCAGGTTTGTGGTGAAATTTTCAACGAATCTTGGAGGTCAAGTTTTACAGGCTTCTTCCTAGCCAAAATCCAACTCCTCCATTGATCCCAAAGCTGCTTGTAGGCGAACAAAAACATATTACATCATGGGTTTCAGAAAAGTTGTAATTTTTTGATTTTTTTTTAGTTTTAGATCCTTTTCGCTGGGTTGAACAATGGTACTATATGGTTTTTACCCTCTTTGGGATGTTTTTACTCTTGTCTTTGTCTTCTGTGTGAATGTTTTATTCATTGGATTAATGTTTTTATGTAGGTACACAAAGGACTGGGTATTACATATTGTTCATGTTATACATCAGATTCAATAGCGCTTGGCGATTTGTGCCTGCCTTCACCATCCATGCTACTCAAAAAGTCATCTTTTGGACAAGCAGACATGAAATGCTGAGCTTTTAGGTGCATTTTTTTAATAACATTGCTAATGGATGTGTCACCAGTTCGATTCCCATTCTTGAATTGAGGTAACATCTTAATGTATAGGACATAGGGTTTGTAAGAGCATTATCACATTGTCACTCTTCCAACATTTTAAGTGGATTCACCAAACAGGTATGACAAAACTTTATGACTTGAAATTAAATGTTTCTTCGTTAACCATTGCTCCTCACCATTCCCGTATGCTGATACAACATTTGGCCTAAACGCATATTTTGATCTTATCATTTATTGGCTTGTGTATTTGAAACTTTCATATTTTAATTTTGTGGTTGTTAGATGCATAATAACAGTTTGGGAGAATTGTCTCACGCAGTAACATTAATTCACACTGGTGCAATGGAGGAGATTAACAATTGTCATTTATTACAAGTTTAACGGTGACAATAGATTTTAGCAGTTACCTTTTTATCCTTATTATCACCACCTTCAACAAATGCTGACCCTTACTTTGACCATCACAAAACCTTTATCATAGTTCATTCTATGCGGCCTCTGCAAAAACTTAGCTATGAACATTTATCCTTTAAATCGCTAGCTATTAATTATTGAGTCGCGATGTTATTTTGAATTTTATTTGATAATTATTCTTATAACCATCGACTGGTTATGTTGTTTCAAAACATTAAACTTTATTGCCAAGCATTAACGTTAAGTCATGAAGCTAAAACTGACGTGTCAAACTTTAGTAGCTGTGGCAATTAGAGTTAAGCGGTATTTGTCAAATCTCCATTTGTAAACATATCGTGATAAGAGAAATACAGGCAAAATTGTATCTTGTGATGTGTCTAGCATTTCATTAAGGATACAGGGCTTCACCGTGGATGGCCAAGTTTATTGTAGTTACAACATCTTTATTTTGAAGTAGTCATTATCTTACTATTTATGGTGCTCATATTTCAATATCAATTTTGTAGAAAGAGGCAGTTATTATTTTGCAGTATTACATTATGTTGATCTTAACGCTTTATTTCTAATCTCTAATATTTTATGTCTTGCAGGTTTACAAATCTTTAACTACCAAATTCGACATTAAACTTGGTCACAACATTTATTCTAATCTGTATACCTTTAATTGAGTCCTTTAAACTTGTTCCATTATTGTGGACGTTGGTGGTTATTCATTGGAATGAATGATAGGTTGACCTTTAATTGCTATAGTATTTTACTCAACTATGATCGTTAAACACATATGATCGTTTAAATTCAAACTCCTTATGGTTCATAATTGCTACATCTAACCTTTGGACTCAAAAACATTTGCACATGACCAAAGAAAACTATCAAACATATAATTTGTAAACTGTCGCGGAGCTCATTTTAAGCCCTTGGAGGTTGTTTTGTCCAATCAAGCATAACTTTTTCATCTTTTATCAGATTTTTACAATTTTATAGGTGACAAAAAGGTGATTCAGATCTCTATGCAGCAACACAGTCCATTTTTCAAAATTCATCATAGATGTTTTGGTATAACCATTTGAAATTCAGACTTTCATTTTGCAAACATCAAACATTTTCCTCTCGCAGCACATTTAACATTTGTGGGTTTTTGCAAGTTCATTTGTCTTGTCCTAACATTTTCATTACACCTTTATGCCTGTTAGAGACTATTTTACAAACTCCTAATCAGTGTGTTGCAGGTTCTATTGTCAGAGATTCAAATCTTGAAACATTGTGTCTTCTTTTTATAGATTAGATCACATCATAAGCAAGGGTTAAAATTAACAAGTGTTTGCCATGTCTTGTGGTTTGCATTTTTGTCATTGAATGCGTATTCTCTTCTCTTGTACCACTTAGTGATCTTGAGAAACAAAAGCATTCCTTTGACATTTTGTAACCACCCACACATTTGGGTTTGGAGTTAAAATGAACCCCATGCGAGTGAGAGCAAGTTGCATATGTATGCTCTCTTCTTGTGTCTTAGTATGAGCCTGGAGATCAAAAACATGTACTTGTCTTGCTTTTGTGTTACCCTTTAGAGTGGGCCTTCTCTTGAGACACATCCACAAGGAGAACTCATTTGTGACCCCAAGCGGTACTTTTGTCCGGTCCACTATACAAATTAGGATAAGGTGAAAGCCAAGTCCAAACCGGTATTAGCGCTTACCGTACAGTGCTAGCTCAAAAGGAGGAATGCCTTTGTGTATATTAAAACTCCTAGTAGGGTTTGTCAAAGCTTTAAGTAGCTTTCTAGATACTCGTAGGGTGTCAGTCCCTCAGATATTCACTACGAACCTTTGTTTACTGGCCAAAATCCCTCTACTTGCTGGCGTAGAAGGTCAAACTTTTGAATCTATCCCACATTCTCACGGTTTAAAGCAGAGATAGAAAAGTACCTTAAGATCTACGCATCTTGAGGACTCAGAATTTGGTGTGCCTGAGAAGTGAGTGCACTATAAGGGGGAGCCTGTGCCATCAAGTTTTTGGAGCTATCCACTTTAAATAGGTGCGGCTGGAGAAATCCAAGTGGGAACTTAGCAAGTATTGTCGTTGCCTAGCCTAGGATTGTGCATGTCTACAAGTGTTTAAAAAAATCAAACAACTACAAAACTATCCCTCTACACCAGTCCATTATTCCTAAATAGAGAAGTAAAAACACAGTCACATCCAATCTTTTGAGCATCATTCTTCATTTTTGATCTTCTACGGTTGTATATCCAGAATATCCCAATCAGTCATACACATTTGCATATCCATCATTATTCAAACAAAAACTCTTAGATTGCATCTAGGTTGCTCTCTTTGGTCTTCAATCAAGCATTGGCTATCATATTACTTTTACCACTTGAGGTCTATCATACTTGAGTTGGGAAACATATCATAATCTTGGGATAGGGTAAATTGCTTAGAGTTTATCATCTCCTACTTTAGCATACCCTCTCTTAATCATTGTCCTTGTGTCTATCCATCATAGCACAAGTAATCATTGCTTACATATAATCATTGTTAGACCTAGAGTTACCTTGATCTATTTTAGAGTGGTCATCAACTCACTTGAAGTTTAGTCGGTGTCATCTCACTCACATTCCCATCCTTGAACCTAGTCCAATCTTCATTCGTCAAAATGGTTGCAATCATCAACAAATCTAGGCCAAATCCAAAACCATACATACTCTAAGGTGACCCAAAATATGTTCCTAGTGATGATGAGAACCTTGTAGATCTTAGTGATGATGAGAACCTTGTAGATCCTAGTGATGATGAGAATTTTGTAGAATCCTTAAGCCATCTTAATCATACTCTTGACAAGGGAAATACCATCTCAAGTTTGGAATCATACACCAATCTAGCTACTAGCTCCCCTCATCCATCCATCCATATGGAACCTCCATCATCATCCAATAAAATGCCTATCCCACAATCTACTAGTCCTACACCAACACCACCATCAAAATTTTCAAATTCTAATCCATTAACCAAGGAATCCTTGAATGATTTTCTCCAAAGATTCTTTGTAAAATCTAAAAGAAAAATAAATAATTAAATTGCAATTAGATAATTAATATTAATATATGATTTATAATAATAGATAAAAATAATGAGGGTCACTAGTGATGTTCCCTAAGAGGGTGCATTATGGTAGGCTACATGACAAATAAACATGATGCAAGTGCTGGCCATGCTTATATGTGTAAGAGAATGCCTATTAAATTTAGGTGTGAAAATTTGAAATATGAGGCTTGTGATAAACAAACACACATACTTCAAATAATTGGAAGGAATTTAAATGATGTGCAAAACTAAATTAATAATTAGGTACATTTAAAAAATAAATGACAATTTGACATTAGAATTGAAATAAAAATAAATTTATAAGAGAAAAATCTAGCACTACATGTATATAAAATAACATACCATAGGACAAGATTATTAGAAGACAATGATTAAGTGTAACCAAAGGAATACATTAATTGAATTAACATTTATATTACAATAATTTTGTTGCTCAAATAAATTTATATTTTGCTAACATAATGAAGGAACATGAGAACTATAGAATGGAATATTTATTATTATTATGCCAAGAAGCATCCTACAATGACAAGAAAGAGCAGAAATCTATTCAGATTCCAATAAAGAAATATATGTCAACTTATTAAAAAAACTACAAATTAGGAATGAGTTGGAATCCCCGTTGATGGGGAAGGTGAAAGGATTCTATGTAAAAAATTAACCTTAGATTATGTATGTAGTAGAGGTAGTTGGAAAGGATTCCGAGGAGAGAAGACAACAGGCTCAGTGGGGAGTGGAGTTTTTAAAAATGCTTACAGGTAGATCAGTAGGGAGTAGACTAGTCCCAAATGGTGGAAACTGAAGACTCTAACACTGAATCAAACAACAAGGATGTAGGGCCAAAGTAGGGGAAGGTTCTTCAGGATGCATTAATCTAGCTTTATATTTTATATAATATCTCTTTATAGACTTCCAGTTTATAGTGGAAGATAGTACTTAGTATAGTATAGTCTCTGGAATAGAAATGTAGAAAAATGGTTTCTTAATATATAAATCAACTCTCATTTAGGAGAGTTCTTGAATCCAAACCCTCTTCATGAGCAACCTCCTATAGTTTGATATTTTTTCAAATGTTATTTTTAGACAAAGGGAGTGACCCCCAAAAGGTCACACTTCATTTATCAAAGAAAATAAAAAATAAAAAACACAATATGTTTAATTTAAATATACAATGTTCTAATATATATTTTATATGATATATAATTTTATTTTATAATATTGTATAAAAAAATATTTTATATGATATATAATTTTATTTTATAATATTGTATAAAAAGGAATCACAAAGAAAATATACATGAAATAAAACAAATAAGATATATAATTTTATAATAAATTGTGTTTTGTATTTTATATATAAAAAATCTATATTAAAGCTATATTTATTATTATGTATTTGATCTTTTATAATGTAAGTTATTAAATATTTAATATAATATTATATTATAAAGTTGTATATTTTAAGAGAATATTATATTAAATGTATTTCTCTGCCTCCTCTCTCCGTCTCTCTATCTTTCTCTATCTCTCTCTTACTATCTCTCTTTATTACCTAGACTTAGATTAAATAATATGGAACCCCACCACCCTCAACGAAAAGCGACATGACATTCACTGTAGAATCTTTCAATGACATCACACACTATTATAATGAATGTATGGATGTGGACCAATGAGTAAGACATTCTCCCAAAATGAACACAAAACTAAATAGGAAATCACATGGATATGTAAATTTCACCATTACAAGTATATGGCTTATGGTTTATAATTCTAAATTATTCATTTTGAATAATATATTTTGTTAAAAACATCACAATAATATGGTTAAATATAAAATTAATATTAAATTAAATAACACACACACACACACATATAATTAACTATAATATTAAATATACAATATTGTATATTAGAATGTATTTAACGAGCATACCTATGTTTAAAAAATATATCTAATGTACGTGAGAGATATCCTTGTCAAGGTGCCTAATGTTAGGATTAGTAATTAAAAAAATAGGCACCTTGAGAAGGATATTCTTTTATTTTAAGATCGCACTCCCTTTCATCTCACCTCAAATCTTGAAATTTGTCTCCCCTTTGATTTCCATCCACCATGCATTTTTATTATTTTGATTTAATTTAGTTTTTTATTTAACAAATGAAATTGCCTATGCGCCTTCCATCCATCTACCATGCATTTGATTTGATTTGATTTATTTGTTTTTTTAATTTATATTTGTTATTTTTGTTTACTAGATTTTAGTGTATAGTAATCAACTCTTCCTTGCCATTGTAGAACACCTCTCAGCGTAAATATTAAATAGAATATAATATATATATTTAAAGACTTGAGTGACATTCGTGGTTTATAATTACCTTTAAGAAAGTAACTTAGAATAGAAGATTGAAATATTTATATTATTAATGTACATCTGGCCTTGTCGAAAGACAACTCCCTCAATCGCATTAAAAGGAAAATCAACCTAATTAAACAAAATATAATAAAAAATAATATAAATATAAAATAAACATTACAATAATTAATGCAATTATTTTAACTCTAATTACCTTACTAAAAACCATATCCAAAAAATTGACTTTGGAATCTCAAGGTCGCTTACCAATTTTCTCCATTAAAGCACTAATTAAGAAATTTTTAAGTTTTAAATTTTTTTTAAATGTTAAAAAGTTTTTATTTTATTTTTCAACTTAGCTTTTTTGAAATGCATTCATTTTGGCAATGTTTGTTGTATGCCTATAAACATTAGATAAAGGAAAGTTTTTAATAATCTATGGTGCTAGGAAATGTGGTTGGGGTAGTATATATATAATCTATCTCAGGGCAAAGCCTTGGTCTCTTTGGATTCATTTTTCACCATTACAAATTTACTTCAACAATGTGTAAATGTTGGTCAATTTTAAACAGTAATTGTCGTTAATAAATATTTCAAGCATGAAATTTGCTTCAAGTGGTTTCTACCATTTTAGTGGAAGGAGTGTGATATATTGTTCTTATATGTTTTATAGGTGTAAAAGAGTATCATTGAGATTATTCAAAATAAATACTCCATTACATCTATTGCTACCTTCATGAGTTACCAAATAAACACTGTAAATACAAATACATTTTAAATTTTAAAATCAAATTTAAAAACAATATTTAAATTTTAAATTTTAAATCAAATTTAAAAATAATATTTAAATTTTAAAATTTAAAATAGAATATTAAAAATAATAATATATTAATCACTAACGCCTATTTGTATGTCGATAAACAAAATAAATTATCTTTAAAAACTTTGAAATATAAAATACTTAATAAATCTCTTCCATTTCCCAACCAAAAAATAAAAAAAAATAAAAAAATTCTCCTTAGCCTCATTATAATAGCCATCGTCATCTCTATCTTCATTTTCCTCTCTTAGATGCATCTCAAACTGAATAACTCGGAAAAAATAGGCTACTAAAACCACCATCTAGATCTTTCAATCCTTCAACATTGCGGGTGGAGGGGAAAGTTAACTTCATATTCTCAACATGTTTTTCCCCTTTTCCAACAACAGACACGTATGCGCTGGCAATACAGCTCACACATGCCGTATTTGAAGGGCTGGATTATTTGAAGGGCAAGACCTCACAGCTTAAGGAGGAGCTTCTCGTGAACAGTTATAAGACTATTAACGGTAGAGGAGCCAACGTTCATATACAAAATGGAGCTTGCATTACAATACAGTATGTGAACAACATCATCATTCATTGTGTTCGTATCCACGACTGCAAACCTGCAGGAAATACAAATGTGAGAGGGTCCACTGGTAACTATCAAATTATCAATGAAAAAGCTATTGCTCAAGTTAAATATTTCGTGGTGTTTTGCAGGTGATGCTCCTGGGACCCAAGACGTTAAAATGCAAGTAACAGTTGCATTCAACCACTTTGGAGAAGGCCTTGTTTAGCGTGTGCCCAGGTATTTCAACAGTCGTAGTGAACATGAGTCCAGTAGTTGATTTGTCTCTGTTCTCTCTTTGTGGAAGCATGCACGACCGGATCTTTATGTCTCCACGTGAGTTATCTCTTCCAGATGTTATTTTCCAATTGTCATTTAATAAAGTTTGCGGTAACCGCTAGATAGCCCTATTTATGGCCACAATGGGTTTCTCCGAGTTTGACATTTCAGGGTCCACGTAGAAGTTGAATGTATAAAAACCAGTTAGGCAATGGATGTATAATAATTACAAAAATAAATGGTGCTATATACATGGATGGTTTTATGTGATGGCATTCTAATTATGATCATTTTCTTATTTCTTAAGATGGGTAACATCTTGTAATAGTACATATCCAAAATGGAGGTGGAGACAAGCAGGGTGTGAGGGCCATGTGGGAGATAGTAGAGATATTTAAATGATGGTGTGTAGAAACAAGTAATGACATAGCCATGGAGGAAGGAACCACAATATAGGAGGGGTTATGTTTGATATTAGTGATAGAAATATTAGGAGATAGAGTTGGAAGGAGGGATGGTGTGGGACATATGAGTATGGTAGTAGTAGGTATGTGGATAGAAGTATGAGATATAGGTATAACAAGGTGAGTGTAGCCAAGAGATATACCATGGTTTGGATTGAAACCGATAGAAAAAGTGGAGGAAGGTATGTTGTGGAAGGAGTGAGAATGGTGGAGGTAGCTAAAGAAGTGGTAATGGTGACATGAGGAGGCTCCAAAGAAGAGTAAGGATTGGAGTATACATCATTAAGAGTCCATTATGGATCTAGTGACATAAAATATTCATGCCAAATAGTGCATTCACTAATGTTTGGTAATAAATGTGTAGGAAACAATTGAGGTGAATGTGTGTACTCATGAGGGCATCCACAAGTGCAAGGTCTTGTTTATCTACATGAGCATAATGGCAATAATTTGCTTGATTAGCATGATCATTGAAAATGTTTTTTAATGTGATCATTAGAAAAAACCTCATTTTCATTTAATTGGGTAGCTAAAAGAGAAGGCTAGATAAATCACTTTCAGATTTTTAAAGTTAGGAAAATTACTAAGATATTAAATTTAGAAAATGAAACCACAAATACAAGATATTCATTCTTTCTGTTCATTAGAAGCCCATATGTTAGGAAAGTTGTTGAGCCATAGTGAATTGAGATCTTTCCTTCAGATTTTTAATGGGATTGCCAAAAGATCAAGGAAAGGGAAGAAGTTTGCCTACATGAAAGGGCATCATGGCTCTCATATGCTCCACAACCTTTGTCAACAATCTTGATGTGGTATTTAGGATGTGAGGTTGTAGATGTGGATGTCGGCTTTGCTGGATCTATGTACGAAGAGGATTGTTTGATTCAAGGTAACATTAATAATGAGGTGATGATTGATTTGTTGATAGAGACCTTCCAACATTTTAAAATATTGAAATAGCTGGGGATTGGCCAAAATTATTTTATTTGTTCTTAGGTTGGGAGCTTAATGTATTGATGGATGGTGGAGGGTATGACTTGCATTGCACGGATACATTGACAATCCAAGATAATATTGTAAGGAAGAACAAGATCGATGACATGTAACAAGGTTTATTGTACGATAGGCTCCACATCAAGTGATAGATGTATTGTTTTAGCTAGCTATCATTTTGTATTGTCATAAGCTTTGGTGGTGATCATTTCGAGATTCAATTACTTTTTTGAATTCCAAGGGTGGTGAACCAACTTTAAAGTGCAAATTTTCAAACTAGCCCCATTATCCATAAGCACCCTGTTGAATGTATGTTTGTTGATGGTAACTTTAACGTATAGAGGAAGGTTATGATCTAGACCTAAGGGAGGCATATCACTTTGGATAAATGTAAGATGGTGATTTGATGACAAGTTTCCCACTCTTTTGGGACTTTTGACTCTTGGAGGATTTTATACAACACATACTCATGGACATTATATGTTTTCAAAAGATCCATGATTGATGTTTGTGTTGGAGTCTTCTCTAATTGCTCAAGGACATTGTATTGACCCTTGTGTATAGTGACCTTACTAGGTCTTGCGGTGACTGGACAAGTAGGAGGTTTAATTTTGATTATGGCTATTTGGATATGACCTACCACAACATCATATGTATGGCAAGCTTTATTATATCAAATGTTATTATCATGTCTTTTTTTGTTTTTGTTTTTGCTTTTTATTTTTTTGGATTTTTCTACTTGCTTTTGGTAATTTCTAATGCTTCAAGTATAACAACATGCATCATCATTTGATGTAGCTAACTAGTTGATATGCCAAGAGTATCCTACTAAGAGAAATTTATGTGTTAGGATCCTTCCACTAATGTACAACCCACAAATGTTGTTGTGATACTCATGGAGAACTCAGTTTGCTTTTATCCAAGTGTAAACATCTCTACAAAGTATCATCATAACATCTATGGTGGAGAGTTATGACAAAGATGCAATGATTTAAGATTTTGAATTGTTGGATTTGGTTTATGGGCTTTGGGATTTTATCATGGGAGCAGCAATTTTAATGCTTGAATTGAGACCTTTGGATTGGGATTTGGGATTTTAAGGATTTCAGGGTTTTAGATTGTTGGATTTAGAATGGGAATAGTTAGATCTGTGATTGGAAACTAGATTAGGACCAATGATCTCACATGCCATGGAAGATCTTGGAACTCCATGTGTTGGAACCAATAACAGCTATGAAGGTGGTGCACACTTTTTATGTGCAAAGTGCTTCTTTTGACTTTCTATAATAAATGGAATGAAAACTTCAACATGATATTTTTCTCTATCTAGATCTTTTGCACCTCTTTGATTATGATTTGGCGTTTTACATCAATGCCTTATGTCGTAGCACTCCTTGGATTCTTTTAGATAACAAATAATGCATAAAGAGAGCATGCGTGCACATAATAAATGAGAAAGAAAGAGATGGATGTGAGTGTGACAGATATGTGAGATATTTGATCACTACTCTAGAAGATAGGCAAAGAGATATATATTGCCAAACACCTGTATATAATAAAAGATTGATAGAATGTACAGTTCCATTATTCTAGCTTAAACCTGTCAATTCCATTTATATTTCTCACGTGCTTGGAGAATTGTATGGGATAAGTATTTCATGGATGAAATATATATACATTGGAAGATGAATACCATCCAAAATAGAGGTTCTACCTCACTCGATAGGAATGGAAAGTTAAATAGATTTTAGTAATTCAATAGGATGAAATATACATATCTGACCTCAAATAGGAATCAAACATGGATGACATGTTGTCTTGCACAAGTATTTGCTTGTGGGTGTGTATGTGTTCTAGAGAGATCAAACTAAATCCTTTATTTCTCAACGATTAGTGCATTTCTGAAAGATGGTTAGTATGAACTGTGAAATGATGAATATAGATAAGGATGGTTCATCCATTGATATTGCCTTTCATCTTGTATTTAAGTTTATATAAGAAGACATCCACACCATGTATTGAATTGAGTTGAGGAATGATCTTATCCATCATTTTTTATAACTTGCATTGGATATACAGGGGCACTTGAGAAAAGAGGAGTTGGAGCTCTTGAGCTTGTGGCAATGGATATGAAGGTTAGGTAAGCAATGTTTTCAGATTTGTAGTTATAACTCGTTATATTAAAGTAATATTGGTATTTTTATAGGGGCATGCATGTTTGTTGGACACTATGCTTTCAAGGGGCAGAGTTTGAAGTGGTGGAAATGCCTTTGGAATCTAGCATGATGGTAAGTCACAACTAAGACGATTGCACGATGTTGGCTACAAAAATAATTATTGTGTGATATTTTTGATTTATGATTGGGTTACAAAATCATAAATTTTCTACAAATTGGAAAATGTTATATTTGTGCATCTAAAAATTGTATTGAAAATAAAGAAATGGCACTTTGAGATGTGGATCTATCTTGTTTGTATATTAGTTTATTACTAAGAATGAGCAGATGATAATTGATTAAATGAGCAAATATATTATTTCTAAACAAATTATGGTTAACAATATACCTTACAAGAGAAATGCTTGTGTCAAGGTATTTGTGCCTATTGTGCACTATATTTATAGTTGACTATTATGTGACATTGTTTAGAAATTGAGTACAAGCCTACTTGCCAAATGATATAATTGAACAAAGTATGATGCACCAAGCATCGTATGATATTAAAGTACATGTTGGCACATCAAGTGGGCCTAAAGTATTATTATAACAAGAGGTGTAATCAACAAGTATAGTTAGGGGGAGGAATAGTTGGAGTATAATGTCCATAAATATTAATCAAAGTGGTCAATATTATCTTTGTAAGACTTGATTAAAATTAAAGATATAAGATAAATTGGTATAGAAAGTGTTGAGCTAATAAAAAAATAAAAAAGATGCTACTGCAAAGGAAGGGAGTGCAAGACTATAGATGTGGTGGTGGCTTTTGGATTGATCCTGTTGGCTTTGCCATAATGTGTTTCTTGTGCAACCATTGTATAATTTGTGACGTGGAACTATATTGTGATTATTGTTAGGGTTGATGTGGTGGAGGGTAAGAGTGAATGCCATTCACCATGGAAAGGTTGCCAAGCTTTGTGAAAGGACATACAACAAAAGCCCACTCATTCCATGCTTTAACAAATCCATTTCAATCTCGCCATGCTATGCAAAAATTCAACATTTTGTGTGTCAACGAAGACTCCTACCTTGAATTTGTTGTTTGATGGGAAGTATATATTTGGGAGATGGAGGCATGTTGAGTACTTATGTAGTAACCTAGACTTTTATCTATGTGTATTTCAACAATTGTTTATCGAATTGTTCTAGTATTCAATGCACAATATACTGAAATATTGTTTATTCATCAGAAATATCCCTTGCATCTATCAAAAATAGTGCTACAGCTAAATTGTAGAAGACAAATATGACTGACTTGGAACTATAAACAAGTTGGATTGAGATTAAAAAAGGTGTGGTTTCAATCTGAGTTAAACTCCAATATGCATGATACATCTGGGATGCCTGTAATATAATACCATAACACTCTTTAAACACAACGGAGTCTAAGTATACATGATGTGGCTAGGAATTAGGAACACCAAATTGCAGGTTGATGCTACTAAATCTTTGAAGGACTTCATAATCTTGTTTTCAATAACAATGACACATTTTTTTAGGTACACTTGTTTATTGTTAGATTAAGGTTCTTCATGAGCACGTGTTTCTATTGCTGTTCATTTGACCTTCAATCATATTCTCCTTTTGATTGATTACATTCAACTTCTCTATGAGCTTTAGATCTACACAGATAAATAATTCCTTTAAATGACATCCACTACTTCAAAAATTCCTTATCAAAATATCATTATTACCAAAATATTGGATTACCTTAGGTAGATAGGGCAAGGTATGCAAATGATATTGGTCATATTAGGACTTGTAAAAATTCTGTTGAGCAATAAAGAGTTTGTGTCAAAAATAGGGTGGGATTTTATGAAAGAAAGCAAAGATTGGTCTAGCATCTTGAAAGCCAAATAATGGTAGTATTGTACACAAACTTGAACTTTCTCTTACCAAACTTTTCTTCAACAATTTTGTGATTGTTATGTTTAGTTCTTCACATTCAATTGGTGTCAATCTTATCCTCTGCATTATTAGGGAAAATTACTGCAGGAATTAGATGGATATGATGACTAAAACTTATCCATTGCTATTCTTTTAGACCTTCAATCATATTCTCATTTTCTACTATTGTTCTTCTAGACCTTCAATCATATTTTCTTTTTGATTGATTACATTCATCTTCTCTATGAGCTTTAGATCCACACAAACAAATAATTTCTTTAAATGACCTCCACTGCTCCTGGAAATTCCTTATCGAAATATCATTATTACTAAAATATTGGATTCCCTTATGTAGATATGACAAGGTATGTAAATGAAAAGGATTTTGGTCATATTAGGACTCGTAAAAATTCCCCTAAGCAATGAAGATTTTTTGTCAAAAATAGGGCAGGATTTGATGAAATAAAGCAAAGATTGGTCTAGCATCTTGAAAGCCAAATAATGTTAGTATTGCACACAAACTAAAACTTTCTCTTACCAAACTTTTCTTCAACAATTTTGTGATTGTTATGTTTAGTTCTTCACTTTCAATTGGTGTCAATCTTATCCTCTACATTATTAGGGAAAATGACTCCAGGAATTAGATGGAGATGATGACTTGTACTTCTAACCAGGAGTAATCCTTCGAAAAAAATTTCTCGTAACAACAAAATAAATATTTTCCTTCCTAACATTCTTTAGGATTTGGATTTCCCAACACTATTCTTGCAATACCATTCTTTCTTTCAGCATTCATTTTCAATGCTAAAATCACATTTCAATCCACTTCTTGTTAGCCTAGGAGTATTTTCTTTTTCGTCTTGTATTTAATATTTTTATCAAACTGCAATGGTATACATAACAAAATATGACAGACACCCCTTGTCGTAATATCACATAAAACTTTATCATTATATACTCCAATCTTAAATTTCACAAGACATTGTTTGCAAACAAAGATTTTTTGATCCTTTTGTAACAAAGATAAAATAAGGTTTAGGATGCTTTAACCTTTTTAAATTCAATCTCTCCATGACATAATATCCAACTAAATTATCGTTATTACTATTATTGAAAGAATTGCAGAAAAATACAGACACAAATTATATTCAGAAATATAAAATATACAAACACAAAATACCCAAACTTGGAATGCTATAGCATTCATAAATCAATTGATCAAGAGAATCCTACAAACTCTTACAAGATGCCTCAATATATAGAGTTTTTTCCAGTTATAGGAATCTTCTAGAAAGAGCCTGCATATGGAATGCATTTAATTCTACAGAGCTGTTACAAAACTGTTGCAGAAAAGAACATGCAAAAATAAATATAAACTATATTTAGCCTATGTAACAGACAACCAAAATAGTGGATAAATTACTAGATTCTTCCAACACACCCCCCTAATTTCTACCACTAATTACATATCAATATTTACAATGCCTAAATTTTGTCTTAAATATTCAAAAGTCTCCTTTGCTAAAGCCTTGGTAAAAATATCTGCTAATTGATCTTCAGATCTACAAAACTCCAAATTGATTTCTCCATTATTCACCAACTCTCTGATAAAATGATATCATGTATCAATATGCTTGCTCCTTTTGTGGAAAACATGATTTTTGGACAATGCTATTGTTGATTTTTTGTCACAAAAGATTGGTGTTGACTCCTCTTGTGTTGAAATAAATCTGTTAATACTCTCCTCATCCAAACAACTTGACATGTTGCTGATCTGGCTGCAACATACTCTACTTCAGCTGATGAAAGTGTCACTATGGGTTGCTTCTTTGATGCCCATGATATTACACGTGTTCCACAATGAAAGACATAACCAGAAGTACTCTTCCTATCATCAATACTACCTGCAAAATCACTGTCAATAAAGTCAATCGAACCAAAATCATTAGTTGTGGAATATAAAATTCCATATCCAATTGTCTGAGCAACATATTTCAATATCCACTTTCCAACTTGCCAACGTGATTGTTTTGGCAACTCCATGAATCTTGAGATTAGAGAAACTCCATCCAAAATAGAGGTTCTACCTCACTCAATAGGAATGGAACTAAATAGATTTTAGTATTTCAATAGGATGAAATATACATATCTGATCTCAAATAGGAATCAAACATGGATGACATGTTGTCTTGCACAAGTATTTGCTCGTGGGTGTGTATGTGTTTTAGAGAGATCAAACTAAATCCTTTATTTCTCAACGATTAGTGCATTTCTGAAAGATGGTTAGTATGAACTGTGAAATGATGAATATAGATAAGCATGGTTCATCCATTGGTATTGCCTTTCCATCTTGTATCTAAGTTTATATAAGAAGACATCCACACCATGTATTGAATTGAGTTGAGGAATGATCTTATCCATCATTTTTTATAACTTGCATTGGATATACAAGGGCACTTGAGAAAAGAGTTGGAGCTCTTGAGCTTGTGGCATGGATATGAAGGTTAGGTAAGCAATGTTTTCATATTTGTAGTTATAACTCGTTATATTTCCAAGCGATCTAAAGTACTATTGGTATTTTTATAGGGGCGCGCATGTTTGTCAGACACTATGCTTTCAAGGGGCAGAGTTTGAAGAGGTGGAAATGCCTTTGGAATCTAGCATTTTTATAGTGATATTTTTTTGTTATGATTGGGTTACAAAATCATAAATTTTCTACAAATTGGAAAATATTATATTTGTGCATCTAAAAATTGTATTGAAAATAAAGAAATGGCACTTTGAGATGTGGATCTATCTTGTTTGTCTATTAGTTTATTACTAAGAATGAGCAAATGATAATTGATTAAATGAGCAAATATATTGTTTCTAAAAAAATTATGGTTAACAATATACCTTAGAAGAGAAATACTTGTGTCAAGGTATTTGTGCCTATTGTGCACTATATTTATAGTTGACTATTATGTGACATTGTTTAGAAATTGAGTACAGGCCTACTTGCCAAATGATATAACTGAACAAAGTATGATGCACCAAGCATCGTATGATATTAAAGTACGTGTTGGCACATCGAGTGGACCTAAAGTATTATTATTCCAAGAGGTGTAATCAACAAGTATAGTTAGGGGGAGGAATAGTTGGAGTATAATGTCCATAAATATTAATCAAAGTGGTCAATATTATCTTTGTAAGACTTGATTAAAATTAAAGATATAAGATAAATTGGTATAGAAAGTGTTGAGCTAATAAAAAAATAAAAAAGAAGCTACTACAAAGGAAGGGAGTGCAAGACTATATATGTGGTGGTGGCTTTTGGATTGATCCTGTTGGCTTTGCCATAATGTGTTTCTTGTGCAACCATTGTATAATTTGTGACGTGGAACTATATTGTGATTATTGTTAGGGTTGATGTGGTGGAGGGTAAGAGTGAATGCCATTCACCATGGAAAGGTTGCCAAGCTCTATGAAAGGACATACAACAAAAGCCCACTCATTCCATGCTTTAGCAAATCCATTTCAATCTCACCATGCTATGCAAAAATTCAACATTTTGTGTGTCAATGAAGACTCCTACCTTGAATTTGTTGTTTGATGGGAAGTATATATTTGGGAGATGGAGGCATGTTGAGTACTTATGTAGTAACCTAGACTTTTATCTATGTGTATTTCAATAATTGTTTATCGAATTGTTCTAGTATTCAATGCACAATATACTGAAATATTGTTTATTCATCAGAAATATCCCTTGTATTTATCAAAAATAGTGTTGCAGCTAAATTGTAGTAGACAAATATGACTGACTTGGAACTATAAACAAGTTGGATTGAGATTAAAAAAGTGTGGTTTCAGTCTGAGTTAAACTCCAATATGCATGATACATCTAGGATGCCTGTAATATAATACCACAATACACTTTAAACACAACGGAGTCTAAGTATACATGGTGTGGCTAGGAATTAGGAACACCAAATCGTAGGTTGATGCTGCTAAATCATTGAAGGATTTCATAATCTTGTTTTCAATAACAATGACACATTTTTTTAGGTACACTTGTTTATTGTTAGATTAAAGTTCTTCATGAGCACGTGTTTCTTTTGCTGTTCATTTAGACCTTCAATCATATTCTCCTTTTGACTGATTACATTCAACTTCTCTATGAGCTTTAGATCTACACATATAAATAATTCCTTTAAATGACCTCCACTACTTCAAAAATTCCTTATCAAAATATCATTATTACTAAAATATTGGATTACCTTATGTAGATAGGGCAAGGTATGCAAATGAAAAGGATATTGGTCGTATTAGGACTTGTAAAATTCTGCTGAGCAATAAAGAGTTTTTGTGAAAAATAGGGCGAGATTTTATGTTGAGTTGTTTGTAGCTTCGATCAGATAATGTATTTATTATGATCATATTAAGTATGAATATATAAGTAATATTAAATATTACTTATATATTCATACTTAATATATAAGGTGTGTTAAAATAAATATCAATAGCATGATCCAATGATACATTACCAAAGTATAAATAGAGTCTGCAATTCTAAACAGCGATTAGTAATTGTTAACATTGGTGAAACCGCCTTCATTAGACACGGTGACGAAGTCACACCTGTGATAGGCGTGACTCCTTGAGGAGTCACGTCTATCACATATGTGACTCCTACAGTCACTAACATATATATATCAATGTCTTTGCCCAGCAATACTATGCATCGACACAAAAATTAGAAGTGTATGAGAAGTAGAAATTGCATCTGGGAAAACAAAAGACAGTAATAAATTAAACTCTGCAATACGAATATCCAACTTTCAAAAAATATCCAAATCAGAGATTATAAGTTTGATTTGAATTTACATGGTATCAAAGCCAAGTTAAGCAGAATCCGAGCAGAAAATTGAACTTGAGAAATTTAGAGTTAATACATCTCATTTCTCAAATGACAGCAGCAATCTGATTCGAAGACAGATTGGAAGGAGGAAATAACTTCTCATCATGGAAATTCAGAATTATGATGATACTAAAAGAAAACAAAGTTGATTCATTTGTGAGAGAAAATAAAACGGAACCAGAGAATGATCTTGATAAAACGACATGGATTGAAGGAAATGACAAAGCCATGAAAATCATAGTTGATGGAGTTAGAGATCATATCGTGCTGATTCTGACAAAACATGAGACTGCATATCATATGTTTAAGTCACTTGAAGGCAATTATGAAATTAATAACTCCAGCAGAACCTTAGCCCTAAAAAGAGAAATAAATCATATAAGTATGAACAAAGGAGAATCTATCAATGCATACTTTATGAGAATATCTGCACTAAGGGATCAACTATCAACACTTGGGTACCAAATTGAAAGCAAGGAACTAACACTTATTGCTCTAAATGGTCTCCCAAATTATTGGGAGACATTTGTTCAAGGCATTAGTGCAAGGTCTAAATTTCCAAAATTTGACCACCTAAGAGCAGACTGTCTTCAAGAAGAATCTAGATAGACAAAGAAAGGGTCAAAATAGAAAAATATAGATGAAGACCTTCATGTTCTAAATACAAACTCTCAAAAGAAAGAGAAGAAGAAACACTTCAAGAAGAGGAAAAATTATCACAGGGAAGGTTCATTCAAGAAAGACATTTCTCGCATCCAATATTTCAGATGCGACCAATATGGACACTATGCAATCAGATGTCCTAACAGAACCAAACAACAAGCATCTTATGCCAAAATAAAGGAGCATGAATCCGAGAAATATGTATTCTACTTTGCACTTTCAAACCAAGTATCAAATAAATCCAACACCTGGGTTATAGATAGTGGTTCATCAAGACACATCACAGGGTTCAGGGAACTACTAGACACCATGGTAGAAGAGACTAATGAAGAAGTAACAATTGGAGATAACTCTGTGCATCTAGTCAAGGGTGTTGGCACATGCACTCTCAAATTAAAGACTGGTATCTCCATCCAACTTACTGGAGTATTGTTTGTCCCAGGCATCAAAAGAAACCTAGTCTCCATATCTGCACATGAAGATAATGGATATAGGGTGACCTTTATGGATAGCAAAGTATTGGCAAGGCCAAAGAATTCTACTATTAAGAAAGCCAAATCCATAGGTCATAGACAAGGGTACTTGTATGAGTTATGTACGGAACCAAATCTAGCCCTAATTCATGAAATTGTAGACTCCAATGAAATATGGCATAGAAGACTAGGACACCTAAATTTTCGTGCCCTATCTTCCATGGAAAGACTAGTTACAGGGTTACCCATACTCACACAATGTAATAAAGGGGTATGTAAGGGGTGTGCCTTAGGGAGAAATACAAAGGGGTACTTTCAAAATAGTTCTAGCAAAACAAATAAAGTATTAGAACTAGTCCACTCATATTTATGTGGACCCATGTCTATACCCTCCTTAGGTGGGTTTCTATACTATGTAATCTTTGTTGATGACTTCTCCAGAAAGACATAGATCTATTTTCTTAAATGTAAAGAATCACAAGAAATCCTTAAAAGATTTAAGGAATTCAAATCCATTACTAAAAACTCTTCCAGGAGAAAAATCAAAACCTTAAGAACAGATAATGGGAGTGAATACACTTTAGACACTTTTAAAGACTTTTGTAAAAACACTGGGATTAAGAGGGAGTTCACTATACCTTATAATCCTCAACAAAATGGAGTTGCAGAAAGAAAAAATAGAACCATTGTAGAAGGTGCTAGGGCTATGCTACTTGATCAGAATATAGACACTTCTCTTTGGGCAGAAGCATCTAGTACTGCTGTCTATATACAGAACAGATGTCCTCACTCTCATATTGATAAAAAAAACTCATGAAGAAGCTTTCACTGGCACAAAACCAGACATTAGTCATTTAAGGATATTTGGTTGTCCTGTTTACATTCATGTGCCCAAAGAGAAAAGAACTAAGTTAGAACCTTCTGCGAGAAAAGGCATCTTTGTAGGCTATAGTGAAACATCAAAAGCTTATAGAATATATATACCTGGTCAAAGATAGATTGAACTAAGCAGAGATGTGATTTTTGAGGAAGACATAGCTTTCAAAAGAGCCAGAAATTATATTCAGTCAGAAATTCAAACTTCCAACTCAGGCATAGAAGAGGATCCTACACCTGAGTTTCAGAGGGAGTATCCTGAGGAAGATGAAAACCATGAACAAATCACATCACTAGAAAATCTCAAGAAAAGACCACTCTGGGCCATCAAAACAATGGAAGAAGCTAAAAATTATGCCGCTCCATCAGGGACTTTTAGGGAAAGCACAAGACCTAAGAGATTCTCTAGTTATGTAGCTTTAATGAGTGAATCCATTAAATTAGAACCTTCTACTGCTATAGAAGCTCTTAAGCACCAAGTATGGAAGGATGCCATGACAGAGGAGTATCAATCCATCCTGAAGAATGATGTATGATTATAGTACCTAGACCTGTTAATGGGAAAAAAGGTTAGTCAAATTAATGAAAACAAAAACCCAAACATCAATGGAAGTTGAAAGCAAAGAAGATTTAAAACCAACACAAGTAAATATACTTACAAACTCCTTTACCTATCCTTTTCCATTGTTTTCCTATCTTTCTTTGATCCTGATTGTGAAGCCCTCAGAAGCTTTCCTTCCTTGCTTGCTTGTTGAAGATGACAAAGGAAGAATGGCTTTGATACCTGTTTGTGTTGAATGTGAATTTCAAACACATGATAATGGAGGACACTTAAAATGGAATGAAGAAGAGAATGAGAGAAATTTGGGCATAGTGATTGTGCAAGATGAAGTTCCTTAATTGTTTAGAGAATGGTCTCATTTATAGATTTTCTGAAAAGGGAATGGAGGGTGAGGATCAAAAGATGAGATCAATGGCTCTCATTTTTTGTGAATCTTTAATTCATAATGGATGAATTAAAAATTCTTTTTTGAGAAGAGTGGGTTATGACAATTGAATTAAGAATTCAATAGTGGAGGATAGTGAGTTATGACAATTGAATTAAGAATTCGATAGTGGAGGATAGTGGGGAACAATTGAATTAAGAATTCAAAAGTGGAGTATAGTGGGGAACAATTGAATTAAGAATTCAATGAGTGGAGAATAATGGAGAACAATTGAATTAAGAATTTAATGAGTGGAGAATAGTGGGGGACAATTGAATTAAAAATTCAATTTTGGATAATAGTGGGGGACAATTGAATTAAGAATTCAATTTTGGATAATAGAGGATATTAGCTAATTAAATATTAAGAATATTTAATTATATGTGCAACATGGTGAGGTGGAGGAGATGAGGTGGAAAGATGAAGTGGATTGATGAGGTGGATTGATGAAGTGGATTTTGTGAGGTGGATTTAGGATTTGAGACATTAGAAGAATTTAGGGATTTTAATTAAATAAAATGATTTTATTTAATTGTAAGATAATGAGCCAATCAAATAAACTTATAATATTTATTTAATTGACAAAAAAAAATATGAATTAAGATAAATATTAGAATATTTACTTAATTCAACCTGAGCCAATTTTAGGTGTCTACAAGACCAAAAGAGAAATCTGTTATTTCTTCAAAATGGCTATTTAAAATCAAACATGCTGCAGATGGTAGTATAGGGAAATACAAAGCAAGATTTGTGGCTAGAGGATTTTCACAAAAGGAAGGAATTGATTACGACAAAACCTTCGCTCCAGTTGCTCGATATACATCAGTCAAGGCAATTCTAGCTATTGTAGCAGCCAAAGGGTGGAAAGTCCATCAAATGGATGTAAAAACTACTTTCTTAAATGGAACCATTGAAGAAGAGGTTTACTTAGAGCAACTTGAAGGATTTGAGATTCACAATGCAGGTTCCCATGTATGTAAATTAAAGAAAGCTCTATATGGACTTAAACAGGCCCCCAGAGCCTGGTATGAAAGAATTGACAGTTACCTCTTGAGATTAGGCTTCTCAAAGAATGATGCAGATCCAAATCTCTACTTCAAACAAAGCAAAGGTGATATGTTAATATTGATATTATATGTTGATGATCAATTGATTACAGGAGAAGATCACCTTATTGATCAGTGTAAGAAAGATCTAGCTTCAGAATTTGACATGAAGGACTTAGGTCTATTACACTACTTCCTTGGATTGGAAGTATGACAGAAATTAGACTGTATTATTCTAAACCAAGGGAAGTACACAATTGATATATTAAAAAGGTTTGGTATGATGGAATGTAGACCTATGTCTTCCCCCATGGAAACAAATCTTCATAAATTGGAGGAAGCAGCAGTAGATTCTCCGTTGGCAGATCCCACTCTTTACAGATAGATAATTGGATCCTTGATGTATTTGGTCAATACCAACCTGATATCTACTATGTTGTAAATGCCTTAAGTTAGTTTATGTGTGAGCCCAAGGAGATACATCTTGTGGCTGTGAAGCATATAATGAGATATCTTCAAGGTACTCTAAATTATGGCTTAAAATATGAAAAGGTTGACTTAGATCTACATGGATTCACAAATTTAGATTGGGTTGGAAGTGTAACTGACTGGAAGAGCACCTTCGGATGTTGTTTCAGTTTAGGGTCAGTAATGATATCGTGGATCAGCAGAAAATAGTCATCAGTTGCTCAGAGTTCTACAGAAGCCAAATGTATTGCAGCTTCTATGGCTACTAGAGAGGCAGTATGGCTTAGAAAACTGCTTGTGGGATTATTTGGTAAACCTCTAAAACCAACTATCATCCACTGCAACAATCAAAGTTGTATTAAGCTATCCGTGAATCCAGTATTCCATGATAGATCTAAACACATTGAGATTCCTCATCACTATGTGCGTGCTATGGTGGAAAGGAATGTGATTTAGTTGGAGTATATCAGTACAGGAGATCAAACTGCGGATATTCTTAACAAACCACTCCTCAAGGTGAAAGTTGAATACTTCAGGAAAAATCTTGGTATGATTGAAATGTAAAATTCTAATTGATTTGTACTAATATATTAAAGATGTTTAATGTGTAAACATCTTGTGTCATATGTGTGACTCTATGACATTATGGGCCTACCCATTCTGTGTTAATTTCTAAAAGGTGACGATCTTTTGGATAATCTACACTTGTACCTAACATTATAAGGTGATGATCTTATAATGTTCATTAGACTGATATCATGTGACTTGATATTGGTATGAATCATGGAGTTATCATGATTAAGTTATGGTAGACATTATGTGACTTAATGTCAGTGCACATACCATAATTGGGATATATAAGGAGAATGTAATGTTCTCAAGTATAGTATATCTTTTAGTATCACGAGGTAGGTGATGCTACATATCACGAGATAGGTGATATTATATATCATGAGTTATGTGATATTAAATTACTTTGAGTAATTCATTACAGATCAAATAATTGATATTCACAAAGATTATTGTGATATTGTTATCTTCCCGAGCTAAGAGGGAGTGTTGAGTTGTTTGTAGCTTCGATCAGATAACATATTTATTATGATCATATTAAGTATGAATATATAAGTAATATTAAATATTACTTATATATTCATACTTAATATATAAGGTGTGTTAAAATAAATATCAATAGAATGATCGAATGATACATTACCAAAGTATAAACAGAGTCTGCATTCTAAACAGCGATTAGTAATTGTTAACATCAGTGAAACCACCTTCATTAGACACGGTGACGAAGTCACACCTGTGATAGGCATGACTCCTTGAGGAGTCACGTCTATCACAGATGTGACTCCTACAGTCACTAACATATATATATATATATATATATATATATATATATATATATATATATATATATATATATATATATATATATATATATATATATATATATATATATATATATATATATGTATATATATATATATATATATATATATATATATATATATATGTATATATATATATATGTATATATATATATATGTATATATATATATATATGTATATATATATATATATATGTATATATATATATATATATGTATATATATATATATCAATGTCTTTGCCCAGCAATACTATGCATTGACACAAAAATCAAAAGTGTATGAGTAGTAGAAATTGCATCTGGGAAAACAAAAGACAGTAATAAATTAAACTCTGCAATATGAATATCCAACTTTCAGAAAATATCCAAATCAAAGATTATAAGTTCGATTTGAATTTACATTTTATGAAAGAAAGCAAAGATTGGCCTAGCATCTTAAATGCCAAATAATGGTAGTATTGTACACAAACTTGAACTTTTCTTACCAAACTTTTCTTTAACAATTTTGTGATTGTTCTGTTTAGTTCTTCACATTCAATTGGTGTCAATCTTATGCTCTGCATTATTAGGGAAAATTACTCCAGGAATTAGATGGGTATGATGACTAAAACTTATCCATTGCTGTTCTTTTAGACCTTCAATCATATTCTCATTTTCTACTATTGTTCTTCTAGACCTTCAATCATATTCTTATTTTGATTGATTACATTCAACTTCTCTATGAGCTTTAGATCCACACAAGCAAATAATTTCTTTAAATGACCTCCACTGCTCCTGGAAATTCCTTATCGAAATATCATTATTACTAAAATATTGGATTCCCTTACGTAGATAGGACAAGGTATGCAAATGAAAAGGATTTTGGTCGTATTAGGACTCAGAAAAATTCCCCTAAGCAATAAAGGTTTTTTGTCAAAAATAGGGCGGGATTTGGTGAAATAAAGCAAAGATTGGACTAGCATCTTGGAAGCCAAATAATGTTAGTATTGCACACAAACTAAAACTTTCTCTTACCAAACTTTTCTTCAACAATTTTGTGATTGTTATGTTTAGTTCTTCACTTTCAATTGGTGTCAATCTCATCCTCTACATTATTAGGGAAAATTACTCCAGGAATTAGATGGAGATGATGACTTGTACTTCTAACCAGTAGTAATCCTTCAAAAAAAAATTCTTGTAACAACAAAATAAATATTTTCCTTCCTAACATTCTTTAGGATTTGGATTTCCCAACACTATTCTTGCAATACCATTCTTTCTTTCAGCATTCATTTTCAATGCTAAAATCACATTTCAATCCACTTCTTGTTAGCCTAGGAGTATTTTCTTTTTTGTTTTGTATTTAATATTTTTATCAAACTGCAATGGTATACATAACAAAATATGACAGACACCCCTTGTCGTAATATCACATAAAACTTTATCATTATATACGACAATCTTAAATTTCACAAGACATTGTTTGCAAACAAAGATTTTTTGATCCTTTTGTAACAAAGATAAAATAAGGTTTAGGATGCTTTAACCTTTTTTAAATTCAATCTCTCCATGACATAATATCCAACTAAATTATCGTTATTACTATTATTGAAAGAAGTGCAGAAAAATATAGACACAAATTATATTCAAAAATATAAAATATACAAACACAGAATACCCAAACCTGGAATTCTATAGCATTCATAAATCAATTGATCAAGAGAATCCTACAAACTCTTACAAGATGCCTCAATATATAGAGTTCTTTTCAGTTACAAGAATCTTTTAGAAAGAGCCTGCATATGGAATGCATTTAATCCTACAGAGCTATTACAAAACTATTGCAGAAAAGAACATGTAAAAATAAATATAAACTATATTTAGCCTATGTAACAAACAACAAAATAGTGGAGAAATTACTAGATTCTTCCAACACACCCCCCTAATTTCTACCACTAATTACATATCAACATTTACAATGCCTAAATTTTGTCTTAAATATTCAAAAGTCTCCTTTGCTAAATCCTTGGTAAAAATATCTGCTAATTGATCTTCAGATCTACAAAACTCCAAATTGATTTCTCCAATATTCACCAACTCTCTGATAAAATGATATCTTGTATCAATATGCTTGCTCCTTTTGTGGAAAACATGATTTTTGGACAATGCTATTGTTGATTTTTTGTCACAAAAGATTGGTGTTGACTCCTCTTGTGGTTGAAGTAAAGTTAATACTCTTCCTCATCCAAATAGCTTGACATGTTGCTGATGTGGCTGCAACATACTTTGCTTCAGCTGATGAAAGTGTCACTATGGGTTGCTTCTTTGATGCCCATGAGATTACACGTGTTCCACAATGAAAGACATAACCAGAAGTACTCTTCCTATCATCAATACTACCTGCAAAATCACTATCAATAAATCAAATTAAACCAAAATCATTAGTTTTGGAATATAAAATTCCATATCCAATTGTCTGAGCAACATATTTCAATATCCACTTTCCAACTTGCCAATGTGATTGTTTTGGCAACTCCATGAATCTTGAGATTAGAGAAACTCCATACAATAAATCTAGTCTTGTAGCTATAAGCTACATCAAACTTCCAACTAATCTTTTAAATATTGTAGCATCGACATTAGACCCTTTGTTTTCCTTGCTGATTTTAGTACCTGTTACAACTTGTTGCAACTGGTGTTGGTGCTGAATTACAATTTATCATTTTAAACCTCCTTAACACATCCTTCGCATATTTAGACCGACAAATAAAAATTCCCTTATTTGATTGAATTACTTCAATATAATTAAAGTATAAATATTAATTTAAAAAATAAAATTGGAGTTGGGATAGCTAATTGAAATAGTATTGTAATGCCCAAAAAATATTTCATCAATCCTAAATCTATTGTAATGCCCCATCATGCAACCTTAGAGAGTTAAGTCCAACTATGCAATAAAATGCAGATTTTTTTTTTTTTTTTACAAGTAAAAGTAATGATCACAAGATATAATATCAACTAATTACAACAAATTAACTATCTAGCAAAACTAACATCTCTAGGGAAACATAACTGCATTAAGGAAATTAAACAAAGATCAATAACATACGTAACTCATCTTGAATGATCATAAAATCAACTAACAACATTTGTTACATTACAGAAAATTACATTATCCTTTACAATAATGTTTACAAGTAAAGATGATATCATGATACATAATAGCATAAATACAAGGGCTCTTCTTTTCTGTATACATCAAAATTACATAATGAATATCATAGATACACAAATCTAGATCCATAAGCTACAATATATTTCTTCAAATATAGATACATTATTAGAAACTAGAGAGGAACATCATCTCAACACATGAACCATGATGTCAGCAAACCAATGGAATATAGCTTAACCACCGAACCATGTGGAACCTTGAGGTCCACCCCCCGAGCTAGGAGATAACGATAAGGTCCCAAATGACAACCAGGTGGTAAAATTGTATACAACAAGATACTAACAATAACTCAAACATAACATGCACACCTAAACATCATAACACACTCACTATTTTTTGAGGCATTTCTAACAAGAACATCAGCCAGGTAAGCTAGGATGCAGTGGGAGGAGTGCCATCATATGGTCCTATCATGGGTTACCCTGGCAGTCTCTCACTAGACACAGGTCCCTGTCTATGGTTATCCTGACAGTCTACCAAAGACACCGACTCTATAGGGTGACACATGCGGAATCAACTCTCCTTTTGTGAGGACAAGGAGGTTAATTTTGCCAACCAGGCCTTCTCATCCCATCCTTAGCCTAAACAAGCACCACATCATGGGAGAGGTATCCAAATTATCTCGCTTAATGTAAAGACTACCCAAACCCCCCTAGGTTTATTTTAAAGTTATCACTTGTTAATTAACCCTCAATGGGTTACCCAGGCAACCACTTAGGGCACCGGCCCCACATTGAGAGCCACTCCCCACTATCTACATCTAGGACAGCCTTACCACAAAACAAGAATCATCTAATACATTTTCACAATTACAATGCATCCTCTGACTTGCATTAACTTGTATCCACTTGATCAATTTATAAACAATGACCAAAACATACCACTTCCCATCGGAATCAAGGTACTCATTTATGATCAAGGAGCACATCACACTAACAACACATATTAAATTAGAACACTAACATAATTGCATGAAATATGACATTACATCCTTGGCCTTGGAAATACAACTTTATAGCATAAACCTAGACTCGATCCAAAACACAAATTAACTCGCTGAATGAAGAAACTATAGTTAACAATATCTATTGTTCAAAATTACCAACCATATCCAATATGAGCAATAAAGCATTTATTTTATATAAACATGCTTCTTTAAGAAAGTAACTATACTAACATTTAAATACACTAACTTTTATTTTCAAACAATAATCTAATATTCTAACTTCAAATTTCTATAATAAGAAACTATACTACAATCGCATTATAATCATAAATTTAAATTTAACAAATACGTATTTTATTTTTGACAAATAATATTCCATTAATTTTAAATACAAAGTTTATACCCTTCTATAATTCTTATAATAATAAAGATTTACCCTAAACATAATATTAATATATACTAATTCAAACACTTAACTATATATTCCATCACCATCGAATAACATAACAAACATACCTTTTACTAATTATATCGACTCTATCCTAATACATAGAAATTACTATAAAGAAATCGACCCAATCCCTAAAATAACGACTAGACCGATTACTTGCTAATAATGACTGTATCATAACTTGGCCATGGTGCGCCATTATTGCAGGCGGCCACCTATTTCAGGAATATTAAAACATGATAAAATGAATGCATTGTATGGCAGAGAATCAACTCAAAATGCAGCTATAGGTTGCAATGATCATCAAATTGGTGAGAAGGTAAACGTTTGAATTAGTATATAATGAATTTTTGGTAAAAGAAGAAGAAATAGACCAAAATCACATAGACTTAACCTATCATGCAGAGAGAAGGTGCGAAACGTTAAATTGGTTACTAAACATGATGTGAAATTACTAGGGTGTGCATTTTTGTATGTTAGAATCTTTTATAGTTGAAATTTGGAATCATGAACCATGAACTATAATGCTCAACTATATAAATAGACAAATCAATTTTAACACCAAAACATGAGTACTCAATCTACACCTCTAAATCAAGTTCTTAAATATTGAAAGTTGAACATTTAAACTCATACCTAACCAATAATGATTGAAGCCTATGCTTTGATTCTTGTACCATTAATATTGAACCTTAACTTTAAAACGTGCAAATAAATAATTGAATTGAGAAATGAAATGATTTGTATTGAATATAGACCACTCCATCACTTGTCACCATATATGTATCTTCCATTCCATCGTGTATGGTGTTCCTACCAAATTGTCATGGTTTAACGAACAAAATATGAAAAACATCCATTGACATAATATCATTAAAAACCTCATTTTTATACACTCTAATTTTTATACACTCTAATATCATTAAAAACATTGGATGACTCCCCCTAAATCCATGCTGCCTCTTTTAAGTTGTTATTAGTGTTTCTTGTGCAGGATGCACAAGATTAGGCTCTACCTTCTCTTTCACTTGTTTCCTTCTCCAAACCATCTTAACATCCTTATGATGATTGACTGATTTCATTGGATCATACTTACAAAACCTAGCAATATGTCCAAATTTATGACATCTAAAGCACATGATTTTGTTTCTTCTATTTGACCATTCAAAGGAGTGATTATTTCTTCTTGACATGTTATAAGAACTCTTATTCACATTCTCAACAAGATCGTGTTTGTCATACATTCTATAATTTCTTGTGTAATCTCTTGCTCCATGACCATACTTATGACAACAATAACAATAACCATGGAATTGAGAATAATTGTACCTCATTGTTTGCTTGGTGGGAGGAGATCTTGTGAATCTGATTGTCCTTCTACCTTCACCTTCAGGGGCAAAATGATCACTCAAATCTACCTTCTTCCTAGGTTTCTTTCTTTCCTTAGAAGACTGTCTTTCCTCATATCCTAAGCCTGTTGTGTCCCTATAGTGTTTCTGTTTTCCCAACATTTCATGCAACTTGCTTGTGCTCTCTTCAAACTCTTGATATCTCTTAGACAGGGCCTTGAGACCTTCGTAATCTTTTCTCAGATTTACAATTTCTACCTCTAATTTCAAACATTCAATTCTTTTCACCTCAAGGTCAGAATTTTTTACGTCTATTATTCTTTTGGCTTCCTCTATTTTAGTCTTTAGGCTAATAATCAATTTATCAGATTCATTAACATGACTCTTTAATTCTATAATCTGATTTATGGCATTTTCAAACTTTAAAGAAACTTTTTCAAAATCTAAATATACCTTGTCCTTGGATTCTTTCTCTTGTTGAAGCTGGTCTTTTAGTCTCCTGTCTTCTTCATTAAGTTGTTTGATTATATCTAGGGCACATAGAAGTTCTTCTTCAACATCAACTTCACAATCATCTTCGTCGAACTCCTGTCCATCTTCATCCTCAAAGAAATCTTTTTCAGCATCATCAATTTCAACTACAAAATCATCAAGTTCTTGTCTACTAATATTCACATTGTCAAGACTCTTAACTGCAGGACTGATTTCTTTATGACATTTTGTATCCACATTCATAGTTGACTCATGCAACTCACTGCTAGACTTAACTGAGGCTTGCTTCACAATTTTTTGATCAGCATTTTTCTTTTCTCTACTCAAGGCCTTATTCATATTCTTTTTACCCATTGTACTCCACTTCCAGGACCCCTTAAGTTGGTTAGACTTCTTGCAAGGGTTTGGCTCTGATACCACTTGTTGGAGTACAATACCACTGAGAGGGGGGCTGAATCAGTGGTATACAAATTTTAACAAGACTTAGCGACCTTAAAGTTTGTATTTCAAAACTTTGATGCAAACACAACTCCTATTGATTGTAGATGACATCATGATAGCCTTGGACAACTAAAACAGATTGATCAAAGTCAAGAATGCATCAACTCAATATTGGAACTATAAACAATGACTCATTATCATAAATCTTAACACATAGAGACTAACTATGAAATATGATTATTTATAAAGTGGACATGCATACTATTATTGTTTCAGACAGTGATAAAAGATAAGTATGTGTTCATATAGACCAAAGTAAATTAAAAGACTTTAAAACAAATGACACGTGATAAGCAACTAAACATGAGAAACAAACTCATCAATGACAATCGATAACACAGATATTATCCTGAGTGGAAAACCCTCCGGGGCATAAAAACCACTCAAAAAAGTGCCTCACTAGCTTACTAAAAGAATCTCACTAATTACATGCCTCACTGGCTATTAATTCAAGCCTCACTGGCTACAGTTGCCTCACTAGCAAAGGTCATTCCTTGTCTCACTGACTTGACCTTTCAATACATGCTTCAATCTTGAAGGAAAAAACAAATACAGAGGGACACTCTATTTCACTGATCCTCAATCTCTGATTTAATATCAATGATAATGCATTTTCAACATTACATCAGGTGTATACACAACCACACTGCAATTCCTAACCAAAGCCTTTTTATATATTTCATATTAACTTCCTCTTCTCATAAAACAGTTTGAAAAGATAACTATTTTCAAAAAAATTGTTGCAGGTAATAACTGAACTTAAACCACATTTTAGGGTTGAACTAACCCAAACAATACAATTGCCACATAATCCATAACTGCCATATGATTAAGAAATAATTAGAGTATCACTGCTGCAACAAATTATCAATTGTGTATCACATAATCAGAGTTAGTGTTCAAGGTGAGTTGTGACACTTAATTAAGATTAAATGATCACTTAAAAATTGTCCACAGAAGTTATAAATCTTCTCAACCATCCAAAGGTTAATCATAAGATAAGTCATTGTGCCACCGAAAGTATATGCTGTCAAAAACATAATTTTGATGAAACTGAAATTGTGATCACCAGTTAATAAATCATGTTTTGACAAATAAATGTTTTGACGAAGAAGTGTTTCTAAGGCTGCATTTCTTAAGGAAAGGATTCTGTCAGACCTACATCTGTCTATATTTGTAATAGTAATGGGAGTTTTTGAAGCTAAAATGTCTGATTCCACATATTTCGACAGAGCACTGATCATCTACCCTACATGCAGAGCTAGGTGCCAATCTGCAGTGTCAAGGATAGCATCTGCCACCTTAAACAAAGAATAAATTAAAATCCTTTCGCGAACCAAAACTACAATGCACCTAGCAAACGAAACTTATGACTCTTCGCAAACAGTGTGAACACGTGGACGATGACAAAGAAAATACAAAAGGCATAAAATGACAATAGGGAGTGAATTACTTTTTCTATGATAGATAATTTTAGAATTCCCAATGAGATGTTCCCTTAAATAATATATCAAAGAATTGCATATGTATGCATGAAAAACAAGGAAACACTATTTTTCAGGGCGTGCATGTTGGGTCTCAATGACACCACTCATTTTGGTAAAAATATAATTTATCTATTTTGAGTTTGGATGTTTTTGTAATGAAGAATAAGTTTTTTGAGTTTGGATGTTTAGAAATATGGCATCTATTATTTTTGTTTTGAATCAGATTGTGACATATTTTAATGAAGAAACATAATAGAATGTATGGTAGTAACTGTTCCATTATTCTAGCTTAAACCTGTCAATTCCATTTATATTTTTTAGGGGCTTGGAGAATTGTATGGGATAAGTATTTAATGGATGAAATATATATACATTGGTAGATGAATACCATCCAAAATAGAGTTTCTACCTCATTCGACAGGAATGGAACTAAATAGTTTTTAGTATTTCAATAGGATGAAATATATGTATTGAACATGGATGACATGTCTTGCACAAGTGTTTGCTTGTGGGTGTGTACGTGTTTTAGTGAGATCAAAATAGATCTTTTATTTCCCAACGATTAGTGCATTTCTGAAAGATGGTTAGTATGGACTGCGAAATGATGAATATAGATAAGCATGGTTCATTCATTGGTATTGCCTTTCCATCTTGTATTTAAGTTTATATAAGAAGACATCCACATCATGTATTGAATTGAGTTGAGGAATTATCTTATCTATCATTTTTTATCACTTGAATTTGATATACAGGGGCACTTGAGAAAAGAGGAGTTGGAGCTATTGGGGTTGTGGCAATGGATATGAAGGTTAGGTAAGCAATGTTTTTCAAATTTGTAGTTATAACTTGTTACATTTCGAAGTGATCTAAAGCAATATTGGTATTTTTATAGGGGCATGCATGTTTGTTGGACACTATGCTTTTAAGGGACAGAGTTTCAAGTGGTGGAAATGCCTTTGGAATCTACCATGATGGTAAGTCACAACTAACACGATTGCATGATGTTGGCTACAAAAATAATTATTGTGTGATATTTTTGTTCTATGATTAGGTTACAAAATCATAAATTTTCTACAAATTGGAAAATGTTATATTTGTGCATCTAAAAATTGTATTGAATATAAAGAAATGGCACTTTGAGAAGTGGATGTATCTTGTTTGTATATTAGTTTATTACTAAGAATGAGAAGATGATGATAAACTGATTTAATGAAGCAAATATATTGTTGCTAAACAAACTGATTAAATGAAGCAAATATATTTGTAGTTATAACTCGTTACATTTCCAAGTGATCTAGAGTAATATTGGTATTTCTATAGGGGCATTCATGTTTGTCGGACACTATGCTTTTAAGGGGCATAGTTTGAAGTGGTGGAAATGCCTTTGGAATCTACCATGATGGTAAGTCACAACTAACACGATTGCACGATGTTGGCTACAAAAATAATTATTGTGTGATATTTTTGTGCTATGATTAGGTTACAAAATCCTAAATTTTCTACAAATTGGAAAATGTTATATTTGTGCATCTAAAAATTGTATTGAATATAAAGAAATGACACTTTGAGAAGTGAATCTATCTTGTTTGTATATTAGTTTATTACTAAGAATGAATAGATGATGATAACTGATTGAATGAAGGAAATATATTGTTGCTAAACAAATTTTGGTTAACCATATACCTTACAATAGAAACCCTTGTGTAAGGGTATTTGTGCCTATTGTGCACTATATTTATAGTTCACTGTTATGTGACATCGTTTAGAACTTGAGTACGGGCCTGCTTGTCAAATGATATAATTGGACAAAGCATGATGCACCAAGCATTGTATGATAATAAAGTACGTGTTGGCACATCCAGTGGACCTAACGTATTATTATTCCATGAGGTGTAATCAACCAATATTGTTAGGGGGAGGAGTAGTTGGAGTATAGCGTCCATAAATATTAATCAAAGTGGTCAATATTATCTTTTAAGACTTGATTAAAATTAAAGATATAAGATAAATTTGTATAGAAAGTGTTGAGCTAATAAAAAAATAAAAAAGAAGCTACTGCAAACGAATGGAGTGCTAGACTATCGATGTGGTGGTGGCTTTTGGATTGATCCTGTTGGCTTTGCCATAATGTGTTTCTTGAGCAACCGTTGTATAATTTGTGGAACTATATTGTGATTATTGCTGGGGTTGATGGGGTTGATGTGGTGGAGGGGAAGAGTGAATGTCATTCACCATGGAAAGGTTGGTAAGCTCTGTGAAAGGACTATGCTTTAACAAATCCGTGTCAATCTTGCCATGCTATGCAAAAATTCAACATTTTGTGTGTCAATGAAGCCTCCTACCTTGAATTCGTTATTTTTTGGGAAGTGTATATTTGGGAGATGGAGGCATGTTAAGTACTTATGTAGTAACCTAGACTGTGATCTATGTGTATTTCAGCAATTGTTTATCGAATTGTTCTAGTATTCAATGCATAGTATACTGAAATATTGTTTATTGATCAGAAATATCCCTTGCATCTACCTACCAAAAATAGGGTTGCAGCTAAATTGTAGAACACAAATGTGACTGACCTAGAACTATAAACAAGTTGGATTGAGATAAAAAAAGGTCGGTTTCAATCTGAGTTAAACTCAAATATGCATGATATGTCGGGGATGCCTTGAACATAATGCCATGACACACTTTAAACACAACAGAGTCCAAGTATACATGGAATATCAAATTGCAGGTTGATGCTGCTAAATCTTTGAAGGCCTTCTTAAACTTGTTTTCAATAAAAATGACCCATTTTTTTAGGTACACTAAGAAAGAAACCTCATCCATAGCAGTAGAATAATAACCTTGGTGTCAATGCAAACTACAGGACCTTCTAGCCCAGCAGCAGGACCCAATACTAAAAGAAACAAAGGAACCATCGTATGAATCCATATGTGTTTTGAAAGGTCACATCTTCATTGGAAACTACCACTTCACTAGGAAAGCTCACATAGATTACATTTCATAGACCATTTTGTTGGTGCTCATTTGTAATGAAAATTTCTTACTTGTTTTCATTATTTGTTATTTTGATCTTTTGGTATTGCAGTAGATAATATGTATAGGATTTTCAATTTGTATTTATTGTTGTATATTACTAGTGACCAATCTTTGGATATGATTAACTAATTAAAGGAGTTTAGATAAAACCTTCGCGCTCTTTACATTTGTGGTTAGTCTGCGCCTTGCAAATCTCGCCTTTCCAAATGAAAAACTAACGGGAAAATGTGGTAAAGACTAGCACAAGAAAAAAAGCCTAGATCGTGGTTTCACGAGGACGCCACACCAGGTTTTCAAGGCACCTCAACGGGGTATTTTATCCCACATGAGATGTAATGCAGGCTAGGTTTGGCCAGGTCAACCCTCACAAGTGGAGCAACTTCAAATCGTCGTATGCCAAATAGAGAGAAGAAAAAATTCCCAAAAAAAACAAAGTATATAGGCGCCTAGAATCGTTGATTGGCTGCCCTGACGAAGGTGCTTTGACTCAATTAGGGTTTTCCATGGCAGAATGAAACACCAAACAATAGTGGATAGGAATATTGCCAAGAAGGTGGTGGCTTGGATTGTTTCCCAAAGAGGGGTTTCACACCAAAATTGAACTAGCAAACGAACTTTAATTTGCTCTCATACCATATAAGAAGCGAAGATCTCTAAGAGAAAATTGATATCATAAAATGGAGTAAAATAGTTTATGAGATAATCATGTACATATGGGTGAGGAGGTCGGGTCGAATTAGGAGTCGATTCTGACACTCCACTAGTGGTGGCAATTCTTATCCATCAAGTGATGAAGCAGTGTTGACATGTACCTTCGATGAGTTTGGTGGACTCTCCAAGTTGACACATAACTATCTATGGTTTCTTAAAGCCATGTGCAAAATATGCATAATTACTTAGGCTAAATACTAATTCTGAGTAATTATATTTTACACTAACATTAGAGAGGTCAAGATAAGCGTGATTTGTTAGGCACACTATAACTCCAACAATGATTTTGGGAGATTAAAAAAATGCATTCAAAGAAATTGACAACAAGAATTAAAGATCTGAATATTGTGCTTTGTTTGTAGATCTCAATGTATGAAGCACAATAATATTTAAGTGTGCACTCTTTCTCTTCAAGCCCAATAGAATGATGTGTGTTAAAGGATGTCATTAATATGAAATTTAAGATGATATAATGTTCATTGGCTCACTTATGGGCATAATGTAGTTTTAATTTTGGTGATAAGATATTTTTGAATAGGTGAATTTGATCAAGAATAATATACATCTGTTGTCTACATAGTTTTACCTTGTAAGACATTCTAGGACACTATAAGATCATGTATCTTTGAATACAAGTGGATATATGTTGTCAAAATAGAAAAACAAACAAAGAGGTTTAAATTGAGTAGTTAAAATAAGATACAAAATAGGCTATGATTCTTGACATGGGCAGGCCCGTGGAGAGGTTGTGTTGTCTTTGTTTAAGTTGCCACAACAATGTAGGCATTGTTTAATAATTGTTCTTAATTTTTGTTGCTCTCAAGTTGCCACCAAACAATTAGAAATAAATATGTATCCATTTGGGTTGTCGTTAAGAAAAAATTGTCGAAATAATATTATTGTATGTTATTGACAACTTACGAATCTCTAGATGGATTGTTGGATTTTCTCATCCTCCTTTTCTTATATAAGAATATTCTTTCAGTGCTATTCTTTCTTTCACCATTCACTTTCAATGCTGAAAGTACATTTCACTCCATCTTTTGTCAAATTTCCATGGCGTATGTAAGAAAATATGGCAAACATACATTGGTGTAATATCACATAAAACTTTATCTTCATATACCCAAATTCTAAGTTTTACTAGACATTGTATGCCAACAAAGATTCCATGATCCTTTTTCTAACAAAGATACTTTAAATCTTAGCATGTTGTAACCTTCTCAAAATTCAATTCCTCCATGGTTTTACATCCAAGTAAATTATTATTATTACCACTATCAATAATCATTTTGAAACATTTTACTTCAAAGTTACGTACAGTTCTAAACTATAAAGCATTGTATTGGTTCTCTTAAATTGTTAAATCATGGCACAAACTACTTTTGAATAATAATGGCAATTTTTTTAGGTACACTTGTTTATTATTAGAAGAAACTCTTTAATTAGCATGTGTTGTTCTTGCCATATGATCTTGTTTAAAGCTTGTTTGTACGCTTGTTTATTATTAGAAGAATCTCTTTAATTCAAATGCTCTATGATCTTCAATACACTCAAACAAAACATTTATCTAAAAGACCTTTCACCACTTCCAAACATTTCTCATCCTAGAAAGCATTTTATCAGTTCATTATGTGACATTGTTTCAACCTCTATCCATTCTTATTATAGCTGACATCATTTAAATCTATTGGGAATTAGCTCAGTGCTCTATAGAAAGGTGACGAGGTTTACGAGTTGTAGTGGTGTTCAAAATAAAATCCAAATTAATATTTTTTTGGTAACGATGCTATTTTTTTGTTTGAAGTTCATGCGGTGCTAACAATAGATAAACAAAACACAAAGCTCCTCCATGTTGTAGGGGCCTTCAACATAAAGGCTAGATTAATGCTTTCTTAGGAAGAATACCATTTTTTTAATGCTCATATATGTCCATGATAAACCCTAATCCCTAAACCATAAACCATAAACCATAAACCGTAAACACTAAACCCTAAACCCTAAACACTAAACCATAAACTCTAAACCATAAACCATAAACCATAAACACTAAACCATAAACCCTAATCCATAAACCCTAAACCATAAGCCCTAAACCATAAGCCCTAAACCATATACGCTAAACCATAAACCCTAAACCATATACCCTAAACTCTAAACCCTAAAACCCTAAACTTCTAAAACCCTCAACCCTAAACCCTAAACACTAAACCATAAACACTAAAACCTAAACAATAAACCATAAACCCTAATCTCTAAACACTAAACCCTAAACCCTAAAACCTAAAACCTCAAAACCTAAACCCTAAACCCTAATCCCTAAAGCCTAAACCCTAAACCCTAAACCATCAATGCTAAACCCTAAACCCTAAACCCTAAACCTGAAACCCTAAATCAAAAACCACAAACCCTTAACCCTAAACCTTAAACACTAAACCCTAAACCCTAAAACCATAAACCCTAATCCCTAAAACTATGAAACCCTAAACCATTAACCATATAAAATAAACCAAAAAACCATAAAACCCCAAACCCTAAACCCTAAACCCTAAACCCCAACCCCTAAATCCTAAACCCTAAACCCTAAACCCTAAACCCTAAATCGTAAACCCTAAACCATAAAACCTAACCCTAAACCCTAAATCCTAAACCCTACACCCTAAACCATAAATCCTAAACCCTAAACCCTAAACCCTAAACCCTCAACCCTAACCCTAAACCCTGAACCCTGAACCCTAAACCCTGAAACCTAAACCCTATACCCTATACCCTATACCCTAAACCTTAAGTACTAAACCCTAAACCCTAAAGAATAAAACCCTAAACCATAAAATGCAAAACCCTAAAACCCTAAAACCCTAAACCCTAAGCCATAAACCCTAAAACCTAAAACCCTAAACCATAAACCATAAACCCTAAACCATAAACCCTAAACTCTAAACACTAAACCCTAAACCGTAATCCATATGCCCTAAACCCTAAACCCTAAATCATAAACCATAAACCCTAACCCTAAACCCTAAACTCTAAACCCTAAACCCTAAACCCTGAATCCTAAACCCTAAACCCTATACCCTATACCCTCAACCCTAAACACTCAACCCTCAACCCTAAACCCTCAACCCTCAACCCTAAACCCTAAACCTTAAATCCTAAACCCTAAACCCTAAAGACTCAAACCCTAAACCCTAAAGACTCAAACCCTAAACCCTAAACCCTAAAACTCTAAAACCTAAACCCTAAAACCCTAAACCCTAAGCCATAAACCCTAAAACCCTAAAACCCTAAACCCTAAGCGATAAGCCCGAAACCATAAACCATAAACCATAAACCATAAACTCTAAACCCAAAACCCTAATCCATAAGCCCTAAACCATAAGCCTTAACCCATAACTCATAAACCATGAACCTTCAACCATAAACGCTAAACCATAAACCCTAAACGCAAAACCCTAAAACCCTAACCCTAAAACCCTAAAACCCTAAACACTAAACCTTAAACCCTAAACCCTAAATACTAAACCATAACCCCTAAACCCCAAACCCTAACCATAAACCCTAAACTCTAAATCCTAAACGATAAACCATAAACCCTAAACCCTAAAAATCTAAACCCTAAACCCTAAAACTCTAAAACCCTAAATCCTAAACCCTAAACCCTAAACCATTAACCATAAACCCTAAACCCTAAATCCTAAACACTAAACCCTAAACACTAAACCCTAAACCCTAAAACCTAAAACCTAAAACCTAAACCCTAAACCCTAAACCATAAACCCTAAACCAAAAACCCTAAAGCCTAAACCCTAAATCCTAAGCCCTAAGCCCTAAACCATAAGCCCTAAACCATAAACCCTAATCCCTAAACCCTAAATGCTAAAGCATAAACCATAAACCCTTAACCATAAACCCTAAACCCTAAACCCTAAACCCTAAAACCCTAAACCCTAAAACCATAAACCATAAACCATAAACCATAAACCCTAAATCCTAAACCCTAAACCGTAAACAATAAACCCTAAACCCTAAACCCTAAACCCTAAATCCTAAACCTTGTACCCTAAACCATAAGTCCTAAACCCTAAACCATAAATGCTACACCCTAAACCGTAAACCATAAACCCTAAGCTCTAAACTATAAACCCTAAACCATAAACCCAAAACTGTAAACACTAAGCCCTAAACCCTAAACCCTAAACAATAAACCCTAAACCCTAAACCTTCAACACTAAACCCTAAACACTAAACCCTAAACCCTAAACCATAAACCATAAACCTTAAACCCTAAACCCTAAAGAATAAACCATAAACCATAAACCATAAACCATAAACCCTAAACTCTAAACCCTAAACCCTAAGCCCTAAACCATAAGCCCTAAACAATAAGCCCTAAACCATAAGCCCTAAGCCATAAGCCCTAAACCATAAACCCTAAACCCTAAATGCTAAATCCTAAACCATAAAACCTTAACCATAAACCCTAAACGCTAAACCCTAAAACCCTAAACCCTAAACCCTAAAGCCTAAACCATAAACCCTAAACCCTAAAACCCTAAAACCCTAAACCATAAACCATAATCCCAAAACTATAAACCCTAAACCATAAACCATAAACCATAAACCCTAAACCTTAAACACTAAACATTAAACACTAAACCCTAAACCCTAAACACTAAACCATAAACCATAAACAATAAATCATAAACCATAAACCATAAACCATAAACCCTAAACCCTAAACCCTAAGCCCTAAACCATAAGACATAAACCATAAGCCCTAAACCATAATCCCTAAACCCTAAATGCTAAACCCTAAACCATAAACCCTAAACCTTAAAACCCCAAAACCCTAAACCCTAAACCCTAAACAATAAGCCATAAACCCTAAACCCTAAACCATAAACCCTAAACCCTAAATCCTAAACCCTGTACCCTAAACCATAAACCCTAAACCATAAACTCTACACCCTAAACCATAAACCATAAACCCTAAGCTCTAAACCATAAACCCTAAACCATAAACCCAAAACTGTAAACCATAAACCATAAAACCTAAACCCTAAACGTTAAACACTAAACCCTAAACCCTAAACACTAAACCATAAACCATAAACCATAAACCATAAACCCTAAACAATAAACCATAAACCATAAACCATAAACCATAAACTCTAAACCCTAAGCCCTAAACCATAAGCCCTAAACAATAAGCCCTAAACCATAAGCCCTAAACCCTAAACCCTAAACCCTAAACCCTAAACCCTAAAACCATAAACCATAAACTATAAACCCTAAACCCTAAACCCTAAAAACCTAAAACCCTAAACCCCAAACCCTAAACCCTAAACCATAAACCCAAAACTATAAACCCTAAACCATAAACCATAAACCATAAACAATAAACCCTAAACCCTAAACCATAAAACCTAAACCTTAAACACTAAACCCTAAACCATAAAAGCTAAACACTAAACCCTAAACCATAAACCCTAAACCCTAAACCCTAAACCATAAACCATAAACCATAAACCCTAAACCCTAAACCCTATGCCCTAAACAATAAACCCTTAACCATAAACCATAAACCCTAAACCCTAAAACCCTAAAACCCTAAACCCTAACCCTAAACCCTAAAACCTAAACCATAAAGCATAAAACCTAAACCATAAATCCTAAACACTAAACCCAAAACCGTAAACCCTAAACCCTAAACCGTAAACAATAAACCATATACCCTAAACCCTAAATCCTAAACCCTGTACCCTAAATCACATGCCCTAAACCATAAACCATAAACCATAAACCACAAACCATAAACCCTAAACTCTAAACCCTAAACCATAAACCATAAACCATAAGCCCTAAACAATAAGCCCTAAACCATAACTCCCAAACCATGAAGCTGAAACCCTAAATACTAAAACATAAACCATAAACCCTGAACCATAAACCCTAAACGCTAAACCCTAAAACCCTTAACCCTAAACCCTAAACACTAAACCCTAAACCCTAAATCCTAAAACATAAACCCTAAACCATAAACCTTCAACACTAAATCCTAAACCATAAACCCTCAACCATAAAAACCTAAACCCTAAACCTTAAAACTCTAAAACCCTAAACCGTAAACACTAAACCATTAACCATAAACCCTAAACCCTAAACCCTAAACCCTAAACACTAAACACTAAACACTAAACCCTAAAACCTAAAACCTAAAACCTAAACCCTAAACCCTAAACCATAAACAATAAACCCTAAACCAAAAACCCTAAGCCCTAAACCCTAAACCCTCAACCATAAATGCTAAATCCTAAACCATAAACCTGAACCATAAACCATAAACCATAAAACCTAAAACCTAAACCATAAACCCTAAGCCAAAAAACCCCAAACCCTAAACCCTAAGCCCTAAACCATAAGCCCTAAATCCTAAACCCTAAACCATAAATGCTAAACCATGAACCTGAACCATAAACCATAAACCATAAACCCTAAAACCCTAAACCCTAAAACCCTAAACCATAAACCATAAACCATAAACTCTAAACCATAAACCATAAACCCTAAACCCTAAACCGTTAAAAATAAACTATAAACCCTAAACCATAAACCATAAACCCTAAATCATAAACCATAAACCCTACACCCTAAACCCTAAACCCTATACCCTATACCCTATACCCTAAACTATAAACCATAAACCATAAACCATAAACCATAAACCATAAACCATAAACCCTAAACGCTAAACGCTAAACCCTAAACCATAAACTATAAACACTAAACCCTAAACTCTAAACCATAAACCATAAACCGTAAGACATCAACCCTAAACCCAAAACTAAAAATCCTAAATCCTAAACCATAAACCCTAAACCCTAAACCATATACCCTACACCCTAATCTCCAAACCCTAAAACCTTAAACCTTTGATACCCTAAACCCAAAACTATAAACCATAAACACTACATGCTAAACCTAAACCCTAAACCTTAAACCCTAAACCCTAAACCCTAAACCCTAAAACCCTAAACCCTAAACCCTAAAAAAATAAACCCTAAACCCTAAAACCCTAAACCCTAAAATAATAAACCCTAAAACCTAAACCCTAAAACCCTAAACCCTAAGCCATAAGCTATAAAGCCTAAACCCTAAACCCTAAAACCTAAAGACTAAAACCCTAAACCCTAAATCTTAAACCCTAAACCCTAAACAATAACCCTAAACATTAAACCCTAAACCCTAAACCTAAAACCTAAAACCTAAACCCTAAAATCTAAACCCTATACATTAAACCCTAAACCATAAACCATAAACCATAAACCATAAACCATAGACCCTAAGAACTAAACCATAAACCCCAAACCCTAAACCCTAAACACTAAACCATAAACCATAAACCATAAACCCTGAACCCTAAAACCTAAGCTATAAACCATAAACACTAAACCATAAACAATAAACCCTAAACCCTAAACCCTAAACCCTAAACAGTAAACCCTAAACCCTAAAGCATAAAGCATAAACCATGAAACCTAAACAATAAACACTAAACCCTAAACGATAAACCATAAACCATAAACCTAAACCCAAAACCCTAAACCCTAAAAGCCTAAAACCCTAAACCCTAAACACTAAACCCTAAACCCTAAAACATAAACCATAAACCATAAACCATAAACCATAAACAAAAAACCCTAAAGCCTAATCCCTAAATCCTAAACCCTAAGCCCTAAACCATAAGCCCTAAACCATAAACCCTAAACCCTAAATGCTAAACCCTATACCATAAACCCTTAACCCTTAACCCTAAACCATAAACCCTAAAACCCTAAAACTCTAAACATTAAACATTAAACCCTAAACCCTAAACCCTAAATCCTAAACCCTGTACCCTAAACCATAAGCCATAAACCCTAAACCATAAACCATAAACCCTAAGCTCTAAACCATAAACCCAAAACCCTAAACCCTAAACCCAAAACTATAAACCCTAAACCCTAAACCCTAAACAATAAACCTTAAACCCTAAACCCTAACCATAAAACCTAAACCTTAAACACTAAACCCTAAACCATAAACCATAATCCATAAACCCTAAACCCTAAACCCTAAAACTTAAACCATAAGCCCTAAACCATAAACCCTAAAACCATAAACCCTAAACCTTAAAACTCTAAAACCTTAAACCCTAAATCCTAAACCCTAAATCCTAAAAACCTTAAATCCTAAACCCTAAACCGCAAAGCCTAAAGCATAAACCCTACACCCTAAACCCTAAAACACTAAACCCTAAATCCTAAACCCTAAACCCTAAACCCTAAACCCTAAGCTCTAAACACTAAACTCTAAACCCTAAATCATAAACCATAAACCATAAACTGTAAACCCTAAACCCTAAACACTAAACCATAAACTCTAAACCATAAACCCTAAACCCTAAACCCCAAACTCAAAACCCTAAACCCTAAACCATAAACACTAAACCATAAACACTAAACCATAAAACCTAATCCATAAACCCTCAACCCTAAACCCTAAACCCTAAACCATAAGCCCTAAACCATATACCCTAAACCATAAACCCTAAACCATATACCCTAAACTCTAAACTCTAAAACCTAAACCTCTAAAACCCTAAACCCTAAACCCTGAACACTAAACCATAAACATTAAAACCTAAACCCTAAACCCTAAAACCTAAAACCTAAACCATAAACCATAAACCCTAATCTCTAAACACTAAACCCTAAACCTTAAAACCTAAAACCTCAAAACCTCAACCCTAAACCCTAATCCCTAAACCCTAAACCCTAAACCATCAACACTTAATCTTAAACCCAAAACCCTAAACCCTAAACCCTAAACCCTAAACCTAAAACCCTAAATCCTAAACCCTAAACCCTAAACCCTAAACTCTAAACCATAAGCCTTAAAGCCTAAACCCTAAAACCATAAACCCTAATCCCTAAAACTCTGAAACCCTAAACCATTAACCATAAAAAATAAACCATAAAACCCTAAACGCTAAACCCTAACCCCTAAATCCTAAACCATAAACCCTAAACCCTAAAAAGCTAAACCCTAAAACCCTAAACCCTAAGCCATAAACCCTAAAACCTAAAACCCTAAACCCTAAGCCATAAACCCTAAACCCTAAACCATAAACCATAAACTCTAAACCCTAAACCCTAAACTGTAATCCATAAGCCCAAAACCCTAAACCCTGAACCCCAAACCCTAAATTGTAATCCATAAACCATAAACCCTAACCCTAAACCCTACACCCTACACCCTAAACCCTAAACCCTAAACCCTAAACCCTGAACCCTGAACCCTGAACCCTAAACCCTGAATCCTAAACCCTAAACCCTATACCCTATACCCTATACCCTAAACCCTCAACCCTCAACCCTAAACCCTCAACCCTCAACCCTAAACACTAAACCTTAAATCCTAAACCCTAAACCCTAAACCCTAAAGACTGAAACGCTAAACCCTAAACCCTAAAACCCTAAAACCCTAAACCCTAAAACCCTAAACCCTAAGCCGTAAACCCTAAACCCTAAGCGATAAACCTTAAACCCTAAACCATAAACCATAAACTCTAAACCATAAACCCTAAACCCTAAACCCTAATCCATAAGCCCTAAACCATAAGCCCTAAATCATAACTCATAAACCATGAACCCTCAACCCTAAACGCTAAACCATAAACACTAAACCATAAACCCTAAATGTTAAACCCTAAAACCCTAAACCCTAAACACTAAACACTAAACCCTAAACCCTAAATACTAAACCATAACCCCTAAAACCTAAACCCTAGACCATAAACCCTAAACCCTAAATCCTAAACCCCAAACCATAAACCATAAACCCTAAAAACCTAAACCCTAAACCCTAAAACTCTAAAACCCTAAATCCTAAACCCTAAACCCTAAACCATTAACCATAAACCCTAAACCCTAAATCCTAAACACTAAACCCTAAACAGTAAACCCTAAACCCTAAATCCTAAAACCTAAAACCTAAACCCTAAACCATAAACCATAAACAATAAACCCTAAACCAAAAACCCTAAACCATAAGCCCTAAACCATAAACCCTAAACCCTAAATGCTAAACCCTTAACCCTTAACCATAAACCCAAAACCCTAAAACCCTAAACCCTAAAACCCTAAACCATAAACCATAAACCATAAACCATAAACAATAAACCATAAACCCTAAATCCTAAACCCTGTACCCTAAACCATAAGCCCTAAACCATAAACCATAAACCGTGTACCCTAAACCCTAAACCATAAAACATAAGCTCTAAACCATAAACCCTAAACCATAAACCCAAAACCGTAAACCCAAAACCATAAACCCTAGACCCTAAACAATAAACCCTAAACCATAAAACCTAAACCTTAAACACTAAACCCTAAACCCTAAACCCTAAACAATAAAGCATAAACCATAAACCATAAACCATAAACCATAAACTCTAAACCCTAAACCCTAAGCCCTAAACCCTAAGCCCTAAACCATAAGCCATAAGCCATAAGCCCTAAACCATAAACCCTAAACCTAAATGCTAAACCGTAAACCCTAAACCCTTAACCATAAACCCTAAACCCGAAACCCTAAAACCCTAAAATCCTAAAACCTAAACCCTAAACCCTAAACCATAAAACCTAAACCATAAACCCTAAACCCTAAATCCTAAACCCTAAAACCCTAAACCCTAAACCATAAACCATAAACCATAAACTATAAACCATAAACCCTAAACCCTAAACAATAAACTCTAAACCCTAAACCCTAAAACCTAAACCTTAAACACTAAACCCTAAACCCTAAACACTAAACCATAAACCATAAACCCTAAACCATAAACCCTAAAGAATAAACCATAAACCATAAACCATAAACCCTAAGCCCTAAGCCCTAAACCATAAGCCCTAAACAATAAGCCCTAAACCATAAGCCCTAAACCATAAACCTTAAACCCTAAAACCCTAAACCCTAAACCCTAAACTCTAAAGCCTAAACCATAAACCCTAAACCCTAAACTGTAAACAATAAACCAAAAACCCTAAACCATAAACCATATACCCTAAACCCTAAATCCTAAACCCTGTACCCTAAACCATAAGCCCTAAACCCTGTTGCAAGTATGAGGATAACCAATGTTGTCATTGATGTCAACAAACTCATATTGCATTAATGAGAAGGATTGGATGAGCTGTGTGCTGAGGATATTGAGGAAATTAGTCTCAATCAGGAACAGTGATGACATTAAGGTAAAAGTCCAAGATAAGATGAAGATTAGAGGATGCGGTTTAAAGGGTTTGCAAATATGAGTCTTCGGATGCTCCAGTCAAGATTTCAGAGATCCGCATGAAGATCTGAAGAAGTTATGGTCGCTCAGGTAGAACCGGTTCCGGCAGGTGTTTAGTGGTGACAGAGTGTCACAAATTGATCTGGTGAGCTCCGGAATTGCATTATCTCATTCTGCGGAATAGAAGTAGTGTTGAAGAAGTTAGTGTGAAGTGACAAATAGATTTGTTCATGGTTTGGAGGTCTGAAAGCACCTTTTGCATTATGACAGTGGTGACAGACTGTGTTCTTGAAGTTCCAGATGAAGAAGAGAAGAATTCCAGTAAGCTGATAAAGTGCGTATGTTCTTGGTGACTCAGGAAAGGTTTTGGTGATCCTTGGATCCGCATTGAAGTTAGAGTTTGGATTTGATGTAAAGACCACTAGTTGTTGGTGTTCTTGTTGAGACAAGCCGCTGGATGTATTACACGTCTTCCGGATGATCTAAAAGTGTTTGCCGACTTAGATGATTTTTCCTAAGTCGATGCCTTGTATAAATAAAGGATTGTGAAGTCATTCCAAAGTGTGAAGTGTGTGGATGAGTGTGGCATAGCGAAGAAGAAGAGCAAAAGCCAGAGCAGGAGTTTTTGGGTTTAAATGGAATTGATCCAGGCATGGTAAAGATGTCAATCTCTAGTTCAAGTTTGTGATACTTGTTACTTTGTAGACAGTGTGTCTCTTGTAGGCAGTATGCCTCTCGTGAGCAGTGTGCTCGGGCAGTGAACCCTAATTGGCATGTGCCATCTATTTTTCTTATTCTTCTAACAGAGAATAATCCTTGGGTTAATCACCCCGTGGTTTTTCCCTTAACCGGGTTTTCCACGTCAAAATCTTGGTGTCTCATGTGTTGATGTGTATCTGCTCTGATGTTTATGCTTTATGCTTTCATGAATGATTAATTACTATGCTATTGAATAACAAAGTGGATTTAAGTGTTTGAATTGAAAGCAAGTTTAGGATAACTGATTCACCCCCCCTCTCAGTTATCAACAAACCCTAAACCATAAACCATAAACCACAAATCATAAACCCTAAACTCTAAACCCTAAACCATAAACCATAAACCATAAACCATAAACCATAAGCCCTAAACCACAACTCCCAAACCATGAACTCGAAACCCTAAATGCTAAACCATAAACATTGAACCATAAACCCTAAACGCTAAACCCTAAAACCCTTAACCCTAAACCCTAAAACCCTGAAATCCTAAACCCTAAACCCTAAACACTAAACCCTAAACCCTAAACCCTAAATCCTAAAACATAAACCATAAACAATAAATCCTAAACCCTAAACCCTAAACCATAAACCCTAAAAACCTAAACCCTAAACCTTAAAACTCTAAAACCCTAAACCCTAAACCCTAAACACTAAACCATTAACCATAAACCATAAACCATAAACCATAAACCCTAAACCCTAAACAATGAACACTAAACCCTAAACCCTAAAACCTAAAACCTACAACCTAAACCCTAAACCATAAACCATAAACCCTAAACTCTAAGCCCTAAACCCTAAGCCCTAAACCGTAAGCCCTAAAGCATAAACCCTAAACAATAAATGCTAAACCATAAACCATAAACCCTAAACAATAAATGCTAAACCCTAAACCCTAAACCTAAACCATAAACCATTAACCCTAAACCCTAAACCCTAAAACCCTAAAACCCTAAACCATAAACCATAAACTCTAAACCATAAACCATAAACCATAAACCCTAAACTATTAAAAATAAACTATAAACCCTAAAACATAAACCATAAACACTACACCCTAAACCCTAAACCCTAAACTATAAACCATAACCCTAAACCCTAAACCATAAACGCTAAACCCTAAACCATAAACCCTAAACCATAAACACTAAACCCTAAAATCTAAACCATAAACCATAAACAATAAATTGTAAACCATAAACCCTAAACCAAAAACCCTTAACCAATAACCAAATACCCTAAATCCTAAACCCTAAACCCTAAACCCTAAACCATATACCCTAAACCCTAATCTCCAAACCCTAAAACCTTAAAATTCTAAAACCCTAAACCATAAACCATAAACACTACACCCTAAATCTAAACCCTAAACCCTAAACCCTAAACCCTAAAGACTAAAACCCTAAACCATAAACCCTAAAACAATAAACCCTAAACCCTAAAACCCTAAACCCTAAGCCATAAGCTATAAACCATAAACCCTAAACCCTAAAACCTAGAGACTAAAATCCTAAACCCTAAACCCTAAACCGAAAACCAAAAACCCTAAATCCTAAACCCTAAACCCTAAACCCTAAACCATATACCCTAAACCCTAATCTCCAAACCCTAAAACCTTAAACCTCTAAAACCCTAAACCCTAAACCATAAACACTACATCCTAAACCTAAACCATAAACCATAAACACTACACCCTAAACCTAAACCCTAAACCTTAAACCCTAAACCCTAAACCCTAAACCCTAAACCTTAAACCCTAAACCCTAAACCCTAAAGACTAAAACCCTAAACCATAAACCCTAAAACAATAAATCCTAAACCCTAAAACCCTAAACCCTAACCCATAAGCTATAAACCCTAAACCCTAAACCCTAAAACCTAAAGACTAAAACCCTAAACCCTAAATCCTAAACCCTAAACCCTAAATACTAAACCCTAAACCCTAAACCCTAAACCTAAAACCTAAACCCTAAAATCTAAACCCTAAACCCTAAGAACTAAACCATAAACCCTAAACCATTGGTGTAGGAGCACCAAGATATGTAGGTTTTGCTTGATCTTCAAGTAGTTTGTTTTTGTTCAATAAGGTCCTTGAGACCATCTCCATGTTGTAATAAGGCTTGAATGCCATGATCGTAAAAGGACTATGTCCAAATAACTAAAACCTGTTGTCATGTTGTAAGTCTTGTACCTAGGGGACAATCATGGAAGTTTTCTTGTTTTGTAAAGCCTTGTCAAGGCATGGCAAGAAGCTTCAAATGTTGTCAAGAAGTCTAGAAGGATATCAAAAGGTTTAGTGCCTTGGTCAAGGCCTAACTATTGGTAAATTTGTTTGGAAACTTTGTTATACACAAATCATTCGCTGCTATCCAAAAAGGAGACAGTTGCAAAGACAGTTTGGTGGTTTCAAACCTTCCACCAACCACAACTGCCTTGACAACAAATCCAAACTGTTGGAGAAGGTTCTTAATGCCAAAAACATGAGGAATGTATCATCGAAGAAGGAGTTTTCAAATAGTACAATACAGTTTCATACTTTTTTGTTATTTCTCTGAGTTTGCTGTATAAACAACCCGTACTTCTCTATGGTACGGCACTACCAAGGAGGTTGGAATATATGGAAGTGTAATGTGATGAGTTGACTATCAAATAAGATAAGTTTAGATTCATGGTGTTGTGGAGAAGGTAGTGTATGATCATTGGACATCAAACTGTTCTTTAAAACTGTTGTCTTCTACAGAAATTTGTTGTTTTCCTGCTCAATCCGTACTTGTACGACCTGGTGGTGGTTGGTGCTTATAATGGACGGTTAGTGTGGTGAGTTGTCTACCTTTTACAAGTTGTTTGAAGACTTAACACTAAACTAGGTAGGAGAAATCGTTGGTTTCCCACAAACTATCTTAAACCCTGAATTAGGGCTTTTCCTGAATAACTCGATGGATTTCTCTTCATTCCACTGATCTTTTCTATTTATGATCAGTGGAATGGATTGTAAAATAGATAGTGCAAAGGCTTTTGAAGGTTTTGGGGGCCGAAGAATAGTTTGGACTGAATTTGCCAAGTAGATAACCCAACAAGACCATGTGTTGGGACTTAGAGAAGAACAACAGCAACTAGGTGATGGCCATTGACTGTGGAAGTGGAAATTTTGTGAAATGCCAGTCATTATCACTAATACAAGATGCTCTGGATCTAGCAATGATCCTATGATAGAAGGTAAGACAAACTCCTCCATAAAACCTATTCATTCTGCCTACATCAGACTCTGTCAGTCCTCATTGAAAATAGTTACCACAAAGAAGGTATTAGTTAGATTTGATACGTTGTTGATTTGTCAAGGAAGGTATTAGATATGTTTGACATGTTATTGATTTGGCATGTTGTATAAGATTGAGTTTGTCTTAATGGAGATCATTCCAAGGAGGATACTGTGACTGTCTTTCTAATGAAGCAGAAATGTTGTGACTGTCTATGAAAGGCATAATAGAGACTGTTGACCTATAGGTCCTGCATAGTGAATATGATGGAATATTAGATTGAGTTAGGAGTCCTGAGATATGTGTCCTGAAGTCTACCCACTTTTGTGTTATGAACATGTATAGTTGTTGTGTTAAACCCCTTCCTTATGAGAAGTCTAATCTCTGTTAAAAATAGTGAACCTTGAGAGCCATTTCCTTGAGTTTTGAAGTGTTCTTCTAAGTCCTAGGTACTCCGCATCAACCATAAACCATAAACCATAAACCATAAACCCTAAAACCCTAAACCCTAAAAACCTAAACCCTAAACCCTAAACCTGAAACCATAAACAATAAACCATAAACCCTTAACAATAAACCCTAAAACCCTAAACCCTAATTCCTAATTCCTAAACCATAAACCCTAAACCCTAAACCATAAACCATAAACCATAAACCATAAACCATAAACCCTAAACCCTAAACCCTAAACCATAAGCCCTAAACCATAATCCCTAAACCCTAAACCATAAAAACCTAAACCCTAAACCCTAAAACTCTAAAACACTAAACCCTAAACACTAAACCCTAAACCCTAAACTCTTAACCATTAACCATAAACATAAACCCTAAACCCTAAACACTAAACCCTAAACCCTAAAACCTAAAACCTAAAACCTAAACCCTAAACCCTAAACCCTAAACCCTAAGCCCCAAATCCAAAACCCTAAGCCCTAAACCATAAGCCCTAAACCCTAAATGCTAAAGCCTTAACCCTAAACCCTGAAGCATAAACCCTAAACCAAAAACCCTAATCCATAAACCATAAACCATAAAACATAAACCATCAACCATAAACTCTAAACCATAAACCCTAAACTATAAACAATAAACCATAAACCATAAACCATAAATCATAAACCCTAAACACTAAACCCTAAACCCTACACCCTAAACCATAATCCCTAAACTCTAAACCATAAACCATAAACCATAAACCATAAACCCTTAACCCTAAACCCTAAACCCTAAACCCTAAACACTAAACCCTAAACTCTAAACCATAAACCCAAAACCCTAAACCCTAAACCCTAAACCCTACACCTAAATCCCTAAACCTAAAACCCTAAAACCTAAATCCTAAACCATAAACAATAAACCATAACCCCTAAACCCTAAACCCTAATCCATAAACCCTGAATGCTAAACCCTAAAACTTAAACCCTAAACCGTAAGCCCTAAACCATAAGCCCTAAACCATAAACCCTAAACCATGAACCCTAAACAATATACCCTAAAACCTAAAACCCTAAACCTCTAAAACCCTAAAGCCTAAACCCTAAACACTAAACCATAAACATTAAACCCTAAACCCTAAAACCTAAACCATAAACCAAAAACCATAAACCATAAACCCTAAATACTAAACCCTAAACCCTAAAAACTAAAACCTAAAACTTCAAAACCTCAACCCTAAACCCTAAACTATAATCCCTAAACCCTAAACCCTAAACCCTAAACCCTCAACACTAAACCATAAAACATAAACCATAAACCCTAAACCCTAAACCCTAAAACCATAAACCCTAATCCCTAAAACTCTGAAACGCTAAATCCTAAACCCTCAACCTTAAACCATTAACGATAAACCCTAAACCCTAAATCCTAAACACTAAACCCTAAACACTAAACCCTAAACACTAAAACCTAAACACTAAACCCTAAACCATAAACCATCAACCATCAACCCTAAACAGTAAACCCTAAACCTTAAACCGTAAACCCTAAACCATATGCCACAAACTATAAACCATAAACACTAAACCCTAAACCCTTAACCCTAAACCCTTAAACCTAAAACCTAAACCATAACCCTAAACCCTAAACCCTAATCCCTAAACCCTAAACCCTAAAAGCTAAACCCTAAACAATAAACCCTAAATCATAAACACTAAAAACTATACCATAAACCATAAACCATAAATTGTAACCTATAAAACCTAAACCCTAAACCGTAAACTATAAACCCTAAACCTAAAACCTAAACACCAAACCTGAAACCCTAAACCGTAAACCCTGGATCGCATCAAACCTAAACCCTAAACAATAAACCATAAACCATAAAAAATAAACCATAAACCATAAACCCTAAACCCTAAACCCTAAAACTAAAACCTTAAACCATAAACCATAAACCTTAAACCCTGAACCCTAAACCCTAAACCCTGAACCCTGAACCCTAAACCCTAAACCATTAAACATCAACTCTAAACCCTAATCCTTAAACCCTAAACCCTAAACTCTAAACCCTATACCATAAACCATAAACCATAAACCATAAACCATAAACCATAAACCCTAAACCCTAAACCCTAAACCCTAAACCATAACCCCTAAACCCTAAACCATCAACCATAAACCCTAAACCCTAAACCACAAACCCTAAACCCTAAAACCTAAAACCTAAACCATAAACCATAAACCATAAACCCTAAATCTTGAACCCTGAAACCTAAGCCATAAGCCCTAAACCCTAATCCTAAACCCTAAACCCTAAACACCAAAGCCTAAAGCATAAACCTAAACCCTAAACCCTAAACCATAAACCATAAACCATAACCTTAAATCGTAAACCCTAAACAATAATCCGTAAACCCTAAACCATAAACCATAAAAAATAAACCATAAACCATAAACCCTAACCCTTAAACCATAAAAACTAAACCATAAACCATAAACCCTAAACTGTAAACCCTAAACCCCAGACTCTAAACCTTAATCCCTAGACCCTAAACCCTAAACCGTAATCCCTAAACTGTAAACCCTAAACCATAAACCATAAACCATAAACCATAACTCCTAAACACTAAATCCTAAGCCCTAAACCGTAAACCCTAAACCCTCACGCCTAAACCCTAAACACTAAACCCCCAACCCTAAACCTGAAACCCTATACAGTGAACTCTAAACCATAAACCCTAAACCCTAAACACTAAACCCTAAACCTTAAACCCTAAACCTTAAACCTAAACCGTAAATGCTAAACCATAAACCCTAACCTTAAACCCTAAACCATAAACCCTAAACACTCAACCCTCAACCCTCAACCCTCAACCCTCAACCCTAAAGCCTAAACCCTAAACCGTAAACCTAAACTGTAAACCCTAAACCCTAAACCATAAACCACAAACCCTAAACCCTAAACCCTAAACCCTAAACCAAAAAATCCTAAACAATAAACCATAAACCATAAACCCTAAACCATAAAGATTAAAACCATAAACCCTAAACCCTAAAACCTAATGCCCTAAACCCTAAAATCCTAAACCCTAAGCCATAAACCATAAACCCTAAACCCTAAACCTTAAAACCTAAACACTAAACACTAAATCCTAAACCCTAAACACCAAACCTGAAACCCTAAAAGCTAAACTCTAAACCATAAAGCCTAAACACTAAACACTAAACCCTAAACCCTAAACCTAAAAACTAAAACCTAAACCCTAAACCCTAAACCCTATTCCCTAATCGATAAACCATAAACCCTAAACCATAAACCATAAACCATAAACCCTAAACCCTAAACCCTAAACCCTAAACCATAAACGATAAACCCTTAACCCTAAACCATAACCCATAAAACCTAAACCCTAAACACTAAACCCTAAACCCTAAACCCTTAACCATAAACCCTAAACCCTAAACCGTAAACAATAAACTATAAACCATAAACCATAAACCATAAAACATAAACCCTAACACACTAAGCCCTAAACCCTAAACCCTATAACAATAAACCCTTAACCCTAAACTCTAAATCCTAAAATGTAAAACCTAAACCGTAAACCCTATACCCTATACAATAAAACATAAACCCTAAATCCTAAACCCCGAGCCCTAAACCATAAGCCCTAAATCCTAAACACTAAACGCTAAACTCTAAAACCTAAACCCTAGGCCCTAAACAATAAAGCCTAAACCCTAAACCCTAAATCCTAAATTCTAAACCCTAAGCCCTAAACCATAAGCCCTAAACCATAAGCCCTAAACCATAAGCCCTAAACCATAAACCCTAAACCCTAAACCCTAAATGCTAAACCCTAAACAATAAACCCTGAACCATAAACATTAAACCCTAAACCCTAAAACCCTAAACCCTAAATCATAAAACCCCAAATCCTAAACCCTAATCCCTAATCCCTAAACCTTAAACCCTAAACCATAAACCATAAACCATAAACTCTAAACCTTAAACCATAAACCCTAAACCCTAAACCATAAACCATAAACCATAAACCGTAAACTCTAAACCCTAAACCATAAACCATAAACCATAAACCATAAACCATAAAGCCTAAACCATAAACAATAAACCATAAACCATAAACCATAATACCTAAACCATAAACCCTAAACCCTAAACCCTGAACCATAAACCATAAGCCATAAACCATAAACCCTAAATGCTAAACCCTAAACTATAAACCCTAATCCATAAACCCTAAACCCTAAACCCTAAAACCCTAAACCCAAAACCGTAAAACCCTAAAACCCTAAGCCCTAATCCCTAAGCCCTAAACCCTAAACCCTAAACCATAAACCATAAATCATAAACCCTAAACCCTAAACCCTAAACTCTAAACCCTAAATCATAAACCCTAAACCCTAAACCCTAAACCCTATAACAATAAACCCTAAACCTTAAAACCTAAACCCTAAACCCTCAAAACCTAAACCCTACACCCTAAAACCCTAAAACACTAAACCCTAAATGCTAAACCCTGAACTCTTAACCATTAACCATAAACATAAACCCTAAACCCTAAAAACTAAATCCTAAACCGTAAACAATAAACCCTAAAACCCTAAACCATAAAACCCTAAACCCTAAACCCTAAAAGCATTAAACCCTAAACCCTAAAAACATTAAACCATAAACCCTAAACACTAAACCCTAAACTATAAACCCTAAACCATAAACCCTAATCCATAAACCCTAAACCATAAACCCTAAACCTAAAACCCTAAAACCCTAAAACCCTAAGCCCTAATCCCTAAGCCCTAAACCCTAAACCCTAAACCCTAAACCCTAAACCCTAAACCCTAAATCATAAACCCTAAACCCTATAACAATAAACCCTAAACCTTAAAACCTAAACCCTAAACACTAAAAACCTAAACCCTAAACCCTAAAACTCTAAAACACTAAACCCTAAATGCTAAACCCTAAACTCTTAACCATTAAAAATAAACATAAACCCTAAACCCTAAAAACTAAACCCTAAACCCTAAAACCTAAACTCTAAACCCTAAACAATAAACCATAAACCCTAAACCCTAAGCCCTACACCCTAAGCCCTAAATCCTAAACCCTAAGCCCTAAACCATAAAGTTAAAACCCTAAATGCTAAACCCTAAACCCTAAACCCTAAAACCCTAAACCCTAAACCCTAAAAACATTAAACCCTAAACCCCAAAAACATTAAACCCTACACCCTAAAACCATAAACCATAAATCATAAACTCTAAACCATTAACCATAAACCCTAAACCCTAAACACTAAACACTAAACCATAAACCATAAACCATAAACCCTAAACCCAAAAACCCTAAACCCAAAACCCTAAAACCTAAACCATAAACACTAAACCATAAACCCTAAACTGTAAGCCCTAATCCATAAACCCTAAACCATAAACCCTAAACACTAAACCATAAACCATAAACCATAAACCCTAAATCCTAAATCCTAAACCATAAACACTAAACCATAAACCCTAAACCGTAAACCCTAATCCATAAACCCTAAACCATAAACCCTAAACCATAAGCCCTAAACCATAAGCCCTAAACCATATACCCTAAGCCATAAACCCTAAACAATATACCCTAAACCCTAAACCCTAAACTCTAAACCCTAAAACACTAAACCTCTAAAACCCTAAACCCTAAACCATAAACATTACACCCTAAACCCTAAAACCTATACCATAAACCATAAACCATAAACCATAAACTCTAAACACTAAACCCTAAACCCTAAAACCTAAAACCTAAAACTTCAAAACCTCAACCCTAAACCATAAACCATAAACCATTAACACTAAACCATAAACCATAAACCCTCAACCCTAAATCGTAAACCCTAAACCCTAAAACCATAAACCCTAATCCCTAAAACTCTGAAACCCTAAACCCTAAACCCTAAACCATTAACCATAAACCCTAAACCCTAAACACTAAAGCCTAAACTCTAAAACCTAAAACCTAAACCCTAAACCCTAAACCATAAACCATAAACCATCAACCCTAAACAGTAAACCCTAAACCTTAAACCGTAAACTCTAAACCATATACCACAAACTATAAACCATAAACCATAAACCCTAAACCATAAACCATAAACCTTAAACCCTAAACCCTTAAACCCTTAAACCATAAACCATAAACCATAAACCCTAAACCCTAAACCATAAGCGCTAAACTATAACCCTAAACCATAAGCCCTAAACCCTAAACCCTAAACCATTGTTGGTTTTTCTTCTGAATCAGCATTAGGGTTTGCCAGTTCTAATGCACAGGTAGATTCAGCCAACTAAATACAAGAGGTTGTGTGAGCTCCTCCCCTTCACTTTTGGTTCTGCCGCACCAAGGGGGTGTCCCTATTTGATAAAGATATGACCTTGACTAGCTCAATGACATAAGGATTTAACTTGACAGCAACAAGCAGAATACTCTCGTGTATGGACCAAGATTTGTGTAACAAATCACAAGGTTGGCAACATTCTTGGACACATATGTATGGTTAGGGATGAGAGCATGCAGGTGTTTCCTACTCCTAATCCTCAAAACCTCAACCCTAAACCATAAACCCCAAGCTCTAAACTATAAACCCAAAACTGTAAACACTAAACCCTAAACCCTAAACCCTAAACAATAAACCCTAAACCCTAAACCTTCAACACTAAACCCTAAACCCTAAACACTAAACCCTAAACCCTAAACCATAAACCATAAACCATAAACCCTAAACCCTAAAGAATAAACCATAAACCATAAACCATAAACCATAAACTCTAAACCCTAAACCCTAAGCCCTAAACCATAAGCCCTAAACAATAAGCCCTAAACCATAAGCCCTAAGCCATAAGCCCTAAACCATAAACCCTAAACCCTAAATGCTAAACCCTAAACCATAAGCCCTTAACCATAAACCCTAAACGCTAAACCCTAAAACCATAAACCCTAAACCCTAAACCCTAAACCCTAAACCTTAAAACCCTAAACCCTAAAACCCTAAAACCCTAAACCATAAACCATAAACCATAATCCCAAAACTATAAACCATAAACCATAAACCATAAACCATAAACCCTAAACCCTAAACACTAAACCTTAAACACCTGATGATAGAAAAAACTTGACGATCCCCCGTCGGTGAGACCCAAACTGTCGGAAAGACACCAACCCCGGCCGCCAATAGACAAAGTCTTGGCGATGGAAGAAAACACACCACCGCAACCAACATGATCGCCAAGACATATGCGACCTCATGCCGATGGAGTTAGAAAGAACATAGGATCAAAAGACAAATCCTACAAACACCAGAAACCCAAACCCTTGACCAAAATGATTACTAACAACCCTAAACCCTAATCCCTAAACCCTAAACCATTAACAATAAACCATAAACCCTAAACGCTAAACACTAAACCCGAACCCCTAAACCCTTAAACCTAAAACCTAAACCATAACCCTAAACCCTAAACCCTAAACGCTAAACCATAAACCATAAACCCTAAATCGTAACAGATAAACCCTAAACCCTAAACCGTAAACTGTAAACCCTAAACCCTAAACCTAAAACCTAAACACCAAACCTGAAACCCTAAACTGTGAAGTGCATCAACCCTAAATCCTAAACCCTAAACCATAAACCATAAATAATAAACCTTAAACCCTAAACCCTATACCCTAAAACCTAAACCCTAAACCCTAAACCCTAAACCAGAAACCCTAAACCCTAACCCTAAACCCTAAACCATCAACCCTGAACCCTAAACCCTAATCCTTAAACTATTAACCCTAAACCCTAAACTCTAAACCCTATACCATAAACCATAAACCCTAAACCTTAAACCCTACACCCTAAACCCTAAACCATAAACACTAAACCCTAAACCCTAAGTTGTAAACCATAAACACAAAACCCTAAACCCTAAACCCTAAACCCTAAACAATAAACCCTAAACCCTAAAACCTAAAGCATAAACCATAAAACCTAAACCTTAAACCCTGAACCCTAAACCCTAAATCCTAAACCATAAACCCTAAACTGTAAACAATAAACCCTAAACCATAAACCATAAACCATAATCTGTAAACCATAAACCCTAGGCCATAAAACCTAAACCATAAACAAAAAACCATAAATCTATAAACCCTAAAACCAAACTCTAAACCATAAACCATAAACCCTAAAAATGAAACCCTAAACCCTAAACGCTAATACCTGAACCCTAAACCGTAAACCTTAAACCCATTACCCTAATCCCTAAACCCTAAACCCTAAACCCTCAACCCTAAACTCTAAACCCTAAACCTTAAACCTTAAACTATAAACCATCAACCCTCAACCCTAAAGTATAGACCATAAACCATAAACTCTAAACACTAAACCATAAACCATAAACCATAAACCCTAAACCATAAACCATAAACCATAAACCCTAAACCATAAGCCCTAAACCGTAAGCCCTAAACCATGAACCCAAAACCCTAAATGCTAAACCATAAACCATAAACCCTGAACCATAAACCCAAAATGCTAAAACCTAAACCCTAAACCCTAAAACCCTAACCCCAAAACCCTAAAACCCTAAACCCTAAACCCTAAACCATAAACCATAAATCCTAAACCATAAACAATAAACCCTAAACCTGAAACCTTGAACCCTAAACCCTAAACCCTAAAAGTTAAAACCTAAACCCTAAGCCCTAAGCTCTAAATCCTAAACCCTAATCCCTAAACCATAAACCCTAAAACATAAACCCTAAACCCTAAATGCTAAACCCTAAACCCTGAACCATAAATGCTAAACCATAAACCATAAACCCTAAACCCTAAACCCTAAACCCTAAACCCTAAACCATAAACCCTAAACCCTAAACCCTAAACTCTAAACCCTATGGCCTAAACCATAAACCCTAAACCGTAAACCCTAAACTCTATACCCTAAAACCCTAAACCAGAAAACCTAAACCATAAACTATAAACCCTAAACCCTAATCTCTAAACACTAAACTCTAAACCTTAAAACCTAAAACCTAAAACCTCAAAACCTCAACCCTAAACCCTAATCCCTAAAGCCTAAACCCTAAACCCAAAACCCAAACCCTAAACCTGAAACCCTAAATCCTAAACCACAAACCCTTAACCCTAAACCCTAAACCCTAAACCATAAGCCCTAAACCCTAAACACTAAAACAATAAACCCTAATCCCTAAAACTCTGAAACCTTAAACCCTAATCCATTAACCATAAACCATAAAACCTAAAACCCTAAACCCTAAACCCTAAATCCTAATCCATAAACCCTAAACCCTAAACCCTAAACCGTAAACCCTAAACCATAAACCCTAAACTCTAACCCTACACCCTAAACCCTAAATCCTAAACCCTAAACTCTAAACACAAAACCCTAAACCCTAACCCTAAACCCTAAACCTTAAATCCTAAACCCTAAACCCTAAACCCTAAAGAATAAAACCCTAACCCTAAACCCTAAAATGCTAAACCCTAAACCCTAAACCCTAAAACCCTAAACCTTATGCCATAAGCCCTAAACCCTAAAACCCTAAAACCCTAAACTTAAAACCCTAAACCTTAAGCCATAAACACTAAACCCATAAAACCCTAAACCCTAAGCCATAAACCATAAACCATAAACACTTAAACCCTAAATCCTAAATCATAAACACTAAATCCTAAACGATAAACCCTAAACCCTAAACCCTAAAACCCTAAACCTAACCCCTAAAACCCTAAACCCTAAACCCTAAACCATAACCCTGAAACACTAAACCATAAACCTAAACCCTAAATCCTAAACCTTAAACCCTAAACCATAAACCCTAAACCCTAAAAATGTAAACCCTAAACCGTAAAACTCTAATACCCTAAACCCTAAAAATGTAAACCCTAAACCGTAAAACTCTAATACCCTAAACCCTAAACCCTAAATGCTAAACCCTAAACCATTAACCATAAACCATAAACCCTAAACCCTAAACTCTAAACCCTAAACACTAAACCCTAAAACCTAAATCCTAAAACCTAAAACCTAAACCCTAAACCATAAACCCTAAACTAAAAACACTAAAGCCTAAACCCTAAATCCTAAACCCTAAGCCCTAAACCATAAGCCTTAAACCATAAACCCTAAACCCTAAATGCTAAACCCTAAACAATAAACCCTTAACCATAAACCCTAAACCCTAAACCCTAAACCGTAAAACCCTAAACCCTAAAACCCTAAAACCCTAAACCCTAAACCCTAAACCCCAACCCTAAACCCTAAACAATAAACCCTAACCATAATCCCTAAACCCTAAACCATAAATCCTAAACCCTTAGCCCTAAACCATAAACCATAAACAATAAACCCTAAGCTCTAAACCATAAACCCTAAACCATAAACCCAAATCCGTAAACCCTAAACCCTAAACCATAAACCCTAAACCCTAAACCCTAAACAATAAAAACTAAACTTAAAAACTAAACACTAAACTCTAAACCATAAACCATAGACCATAAACCCTAAACCCTAAACAATAAACCATAAACCATCAACCATACATCATAAACCCTAAACCATAAACCCTAAACCTTAAACCCTTAACCCTCAACCATAAGCCCTAAACCATAAGCCCTAGACCATAAACCCTCAACCCTAAACCCTAAACCCTAAACACTAAAACCATAAACCCTAAACCCTAAAACTCTAAAACCCTAAACCCTAAAACCTAAACCCTAAACCCTAAAACTTAAAACCTAAACACTAAACCCTAAACCTTAAACCCTAAACCTTAAACCATAAGCCCTAAACCATAAGCCCTAAACAATAAACCCTCAACTATAAACCCTATACCCTAAACAATAAACCCTAAACCCTAAACCCTAAACCATAAACCCTAAACCATAAACCCTAAACCCTAAATCCTAAACCCTGTACCCTAAACCATAAGCCCTAAACCCTAAACCCTAAACCATACACCATAAACCCTAACCTCTAAACCATAAACCATAAACCCAAAATTGTAAACCCTAAACCCTAAAAAATAAACCCTAAACCCCAAACCATAAAACCTAAACCTTAAACACTAAGTTACCCTAAACCATAAACACTAAAACCTAAACCATAAACCCTCAACCCTAAACCCTAAACAATAAACCCTAAACCCTAAACCCCAAACCCTAAGACCTAAACCATAAGCCCTAAACCATAAGCCATAAACCATAAACACTAAACCCTAAACCCTTAACCATAAACCCTAAACCCTAAACCCTAAAAGCGTAAACCCTAAACCCTAAACCCTAAAACATAAACCCTAAATCCTAAACCCTGTACCCTAAACCATAAGCCCTAAACCTTAAACCATAAACCATAAACCATAAAACCTAAGCTCTAAACCCTAAACCATAAACCATAAACCATAAACCCAAAACCGTAAACCCTACACCATAAACCATAAACACAAAACCCTAAACCCTAAACCCTAAACCATAAAACCTAAACCTTAAACACTAAACCCTAAACCCTAAACCCTAAACCATAGACTGTAAACCCTAAACCCTAAACAATAAACCATAAATGCTAAACCATAAACCATAAGCCCTAAACCATAAGCCCTAAACCATAAACCCTAAACCATAAACCCTAAACCCTAAAACCATAAACCCTAAACCCTAAAACTCTAAAACCCTAAACCCTAAAACCTAAACCCTAAACCCTAAACCCTAAACCCTAAATCCTAAACCCTGAACCCTAAACCATAAGCCCTAAACCTTAAGCACTAAACCCTAAACCCTAAACCCCAAACCCTAAAGCATATACCCTAAACCCTAATCCCTAAACCCAAAACCCTAAACCGTAAACCCTAAACCATAAACCCTAAACCATAAACCATAAACCCTAAACCTTAAATCATAAACCCTAAACAATAAATCGTAAACCATAAACCATAAACCATTAACCATAAACCATAATCGCTAAACCATAAAACCTAACCCTTAAATCATAAAAACTAAACCATAAACCTAAACCCTAAATCCTAAACCCCATACTCTAAACCCTAATCCCTAATCCCTAAACCCTAAACCCTAATCCCTAAACTATAAACCCTAAACCCTAAACACTAAACCCTAAACCATAAACCATAAACCATAATTCCTAAACCCTAAATCCTAAGCAATAAACCCTAAACCCTTATGCCTAAACACTAAACCCTCAACCCTCAACTCTAAACACTAAACCTGAAACCCTATACACTAAACTCTAAACCATAAACCCTAAACCCTAAACAATAAACCCTAAACCCTAAACCTTAAACCCTAAACTTTAAACCTAAACCATAAACCCTAAACCATAAACACTAAACCCCAAACCCTTAACCCTCAACCCTCAATCCTCAACCCTCAACCCTAAACCCTAAAACCTAAACACTAAACCCTAAACTCTAAACCTTAAACCCTAAACTGTAAACCTAAACCGTAAAACCTAAACCCTAACCCAAAACCCTAAACTATAAACCCTAAACCATAAACCATGAACCCTTAACCCTAAACCCTAAACCCAAAACAATGAACCCAAAACCCTAAACCCAAAACCCTAAACCTTAAATCCTAAACCATAAACCATAAACCCTAAACCCTAATTCCCTAAACCCTAAAATCCTAAACCCTAAACCCTAAACCTTAAAACCTAAACCCTAAACCCTAAATCCTAAACCCTAAACCCTAAACCCTAAAAGCTAAACAGTAAACCCAAAACCATAAAGCCTAAACACTAAACCCTAAACCCTAAACCCTAAAACCTAAAACCTAAACCCTAAACCTAAAAACTAAAATCTAAACCCTAAACCCTAAACACTAAACCCTAATCCCTAAACGATAAACCATAAACCCTAAACCATAAACCATAAACCATAAACTCTAAACCATAAACCATAAACCATAAACCCTAAACCCTAAACCCTAAACCATAAACAATAAAACCTAAACCCTAAACACTAAACCTTAAACCCTAAACCCTTAACCATAAACCCTAAACCCTAAACAATAAACTATAAACCATAAACCATAAACCCCAAACCCTAAACCCTAAACCCTAAACCTAAAAATGAAAACCTAATCCCTAAATCCTAAACACTAAACCCTAATCCCTAAACGATAAACCCTAAACCATAAACCATAAAACATAAATCATAAACTCTAAACCATAAACCATAAATGATAAACCCTAAACCATAAACCATAAAACCTAAACACTAAACCCTAAACCCTAAACCCTTAACCATAAACCCTAAACCCTAAACAATAAACTATAAATCCTAATCCATAAACCCAAAATTGTAAACCCTAAACAATAAATAATAAACCATAAACCATAAACCATAAACCATAAATCCTAAACCTTAAACACTAAACCCTAAACCCTAAACCCTAAACACTAAACCCTAAAGGAAAAACCATAAACCCTCAACCCTAAACCCTAAAAAATAAACCATAAACTCTAAACCATAAACACTAAACCCTAAACACTAAACCCTAAGCCCTACACCATAAGCCCTAAACCATAAGCCCTAAACCATAAACCATAAACCATAAACCATAAACCATAAATGCTAAACCATAAACCATAAACCCTAAACCCTTAAACCCTAAAACCTTAAACCCTAAACCCTAAAAAATAAAACATAAACCCTGAACCCTAAACCATAAACCATAAACCATAAATCCTAAACCCTGTACCCTAAACCATAAGCCCTAAACCCTAAACCCTAAACCATAAACTCTAAGCTCTAAACCATAAACCCTAAACCCAAAACCCAAAATTGTAAACCCAAAACCATAAACCCTAAACCTAAACAATAAGCCCTAAACCCTAAACCATAAACCATAAAACCTAAACCTTAAACACTAAAACCTAAACCCTAAACCCTAAACACTAAAACCCTAAACCATAAACCGTAAACCTTAAACCCTAAACCCTAAACAATAAACCATACACCATAAACCATAAACCATAAATGATAAACCCTAAACCCTAAACCCTAAACCTTAAATCCTAAACCCTAAACCATAAGCCCTAAACCATAAGCCCTAAAACCCTAAACCCTAACCTAAACCCTAAACCCTAAAACCATAAACCCTAAACCCTAAAACTCTAAAACCCTAAACCCTAATCCCTAAAACCCTAAAACCTAAACCCTAAACCCTAAACCATAAACCATAAACCATAAACCATAAACCTAAATCCTAAACCCTGAACCCTAAACCCTAAGCCCTAAACCCTAAACCCCTAAACCCTAAACCCCAAAGCCTAAAGCATAAACCTTAAACCCTAAACCCTAAACCATAAACCATAAACCTAAAATTGTAGACTCTAAACAATAAACCGTAAATCCTAAACCATAAACCCTAAACCATAAACCATAAACTGTAAACTGTAAACCGTAAAATGTAAACCCCAAACAATAAACCCCTAACCTGAACCTAAACCCTAAACCCTAAATCCTAAACCCTAAATGCTAAACCATGAACCCAAAACCCAAAACCCTAAACCCTGAACCATAAACCATAAACCCTAAACCCTAACCCTAAACCATAAACCTTAAACCATTAACCCTAAACTATAAGCCATAAACCGTAACACTAAACCTTAAAATGTAAACTCTAAACCCTATACCATAAACCATAAACCCTAAAACCTAAACCTAAACCCTAAATGCTAAACCCTAAACCCTAAACCCTAAACCTTAAATCCTAAACCCTAAACCCTAAACCCCAATCCCTAAAACCCTAAACCCTAAACCCTAAAACCCTAAATCCTAGCCATAAGCATAATCCATAAACCTTAAAACGTAAACCCTAAACCCTACACCCTAAACCCTAAATCCTAAACCCTAAAACCTAAACCCTAAACCATAAAACCTAAACACTAAACCCTAAACCCTAAATTGTAAACCCTAAACCTAAAACAAAAACTTAAAACCCTAAACTCTAAACCCTAAACCCTAAACCCTAAACCCTAAACTCTAAACCCATAAACCATAAACCATAAACCATAAACCCTAAACCATAAACCATAAACCGTAAATCGTAAACTGTAAACATAAACTGTAAACCGTAAACCCTAAACCATAAACCCTAAACCCTAAACTCTAAACCATAAACCATATACCCTAAACCATAAACCATAAACCATAAACCATAAACTGTAAACCCTAAACCCCCTAAATCCTAAACCCTAAACCCTAAAACCCTAAAACCCTAAACTCTCAAACCCTGAAACCCTAAACCCTAAACCCTAAAAACTAAATCCTAAACAATAAACCCTAAACCCTAAACTCTAAACCCTAAACCTTAAACCCTAAACCCTAAACCCCAAACCTTAAACCCTAAACCCTAAACTATCAACCCTAAACCCTAAACCGTAAGCCCTAAACCCTAAGCCCTAATCCATAAACCCTAAACCCTAAACCTTAAACCCTAAACCGTAAACCCTAAATTGTAAACTGCAATCCGTAAACGATAAACCATAAGCCCTAAACCCTAAACGCTAAACCATAAACCCTAAACCCTAAACACTAAATCCTAAACTAAACCCTAAACCCTAAACCCTAAACCCTACACCATAAACCATAAACCATAAACACTAAATCCTAAACTCTAAACCATAAACCATAAACCCTAAACCTTAAACCCAAAACCATAAACCTTAAAAACTAAACCACAAACCCTAAACCATAAACACTAAACCATGAACCCTAATCAATAAACCCTAAACCCTAAACCCTAAACCCTAAACCCTAAACCCTAAACCATAAGCCCTAAATGATAAACCTTAAACCCTAAACCCTAAAAACTAAACCCTAAACCTTAAATCCTAAACCTTAAACCCTAAAGATAAACCATAAACCATAAACCCTAAACCCTAAACTTTAAACCATAAACCATAAACCATAAAGCCTAAACCCTAAACCATAAACCATAAACCATATACCCTAAACGTTAAACCGTAAACCCTAAACCATAAATCCTGAACCCTAATCCCTAAGCTCTAAACCATAAACCTGAAATAATAAACCATAAACCGAAAAAACAAAACCCTAAACCCTACACCCTAAACCCTAAACCCTAGATCTTAAACTATTAACCCTAAACCCTAAACCCTAAACCCTAAACCCTAAACTGTAAACTCTAAACCCTTAACCCCAAACGCTAAACCCTAAACCCTAAACCCTAAAACATAATCCCTAAACCATATACTATAAACCCTAAACACTAAACCCTAAACCCTAAACCATAAACCATAAGCCATCAAAAATAATTCCAAAACCATAACCATAAACCCTAAAACCTAACGGCTAAACCCTAAACCCTCAACCCTAAACTTTAAACCCTAAACTCTAAATCCTAAACCCTAAACCATAATCCCTACACCATAAACTCTAAACCCTAAACACTAAACCCTAAACCCTAAACTCTAAACCCTAAACCCTAAACCCTAAACCGTAAACCATAAACAATAATTCCTAAATTGTAAACCATAAAACCTAAACCCTAAACCCTAAACCATCAACCCTAAACTCTAAAGCCTAAACCCTAAACCCTAAACCCTCAACCCTAAACTCTAAACACTAAACCCTATACATTAAACCCTAAACAATAAACCCTAAACCCTAAACCATAAACCATAAACAGTAAACCCTAAACCCTAATCCCTAAAGGATAAATCTTAAACCCTGAACCCTAAACCATAAACCATAAACACTAAACCCTAAACCTTAATCCCTAAATGATAAATCTTAAACCCTGAACCCTAAACCCTAAACCCTAAACCCTGAACCCGGAACCCTGAACCCTGAACCCTCAACACTGAACCCTAAACCCTAATCCCTAAACCCTAAACCCTAAACTTTAAATCCTAAACCCTAAACCCTAAACCCTAAACCCTGAACCATAAAGACTAAAACCCTAAACCCTAAACCCTAAAACCCTCAACCCTAAACCTTAAGCCATAATCCATAAACCATAAACCCTAAGCCATAAGCAATAAGACATAAACCCTAAACCCTAAACCTTAACACCTAAACACTAAACCCTAAATCCTAAATCCTAAACCCTAAACACTAAAACCTAAAATCTAAAACCTAAACCCTAAACCATAAAACCTAAACACTAAACCCTAGACCCTAAACCCTAAACCTAAAACTTAACACGTAAACCCTAAGCCGTAAACTGTAAACCGTAAACCCTAATCCCTAAACCCTAAACTGTAAACCCTAAACCATAAACCATAAACCATAAACCATAAACCATAAACAATAAACTTTAAACCATACACCATAAACCCTAAACCCTAAACCTTAAACCCTAAACCATAAACCCTAAACCCTGAACCCTAATCCCTAAGCTCTAAACCATAAACCATAAACAATAAACCATAAACTCAAAACACAAAACCCTAAACCCTAAACCCTAAAAAATAAACCCTAAACCCTAAACCCTAAACCATGAACAATAAAACCTAAACCATAAACACTAAACTCTAAACCCTAAACAATAAACCCTAAACTGTAAACCGTAAACCATAAACAATAAAACCTAAACACTAAACCCTAAATCCTAAACCATAAAAAATAAACCCTAAACCCCTAAAAACTAAACCCTAAACCCTAAAACCTAAACAATAAACCCTAAACCATAAACAATAAACCGTAAACCATAAAGAATAAACCCTAAACCCTAACTCTAAACCATAAACCATAAACCCTAAACAATAAACCCCAAACCCTAAAAACTAAACCCTAAACCCTAAACACTAATCCCTAAACCCTAAACTATAAACCCTAAACCCCAAACGCTAAACCCTAATCCCTAAGACATAAACCCTAAATCCTAAAACCAAAACCCTAAACCCTAAAGCCTAATCCATAAACCATAATTCCTAAACCCTAAACCCTAACGCCTAAACCCTAAACCCTAAACCCTAAGCCCTAAACCCTAAACCCTATACACTAAACCCTAAACCCTAAACCAGAATCCCTAAACCATAAATTCTAAACCTTGAACCCTAAACCCTAATTCCTAAAACCCAAACCCTGAACCCTAAACCATAAACCATAAACCATAATTCCTAAACGCTAAACCCTAAACCATAACGCCTAAACCCTACACCCTAAACCCTCAACCGTCAACCCTCAACCCTAAACTCTAAACCCTAAACCCTAAACCCTATACACTAAATCCTAAACCATAAACCATAAACCCCAAACCCTAAACCCTAAACCCTAAACCATAAACCCTAAACCCTAACCTCTAAACCAGAAACCCTAAACCTTAAACCATAAATCCAAAACCCAAAATCGTAAACCATAAACCATAAACTCTAAATCCTAAACCCTAAACCTTGAACCGTAAAACCTAAACCCTAAACCCTAAACCCCAAACCATAAACCATAAACCCTAAACCCTAAACCCTAAACTGTAAACAATAAACCATAAACCCTAAATACTAACCCTAAACCATAAATCTAAAACCCAAAACCATAAACTGTAAACCATAAACCATAAACCCTAAACCCTAAACCATAAAAACTAAACCCTAAACACTAAACCCTAAACCCTAAACAGTAAACAATAAACCATAAACCCTAAAAATAACCCTAAACTCCTAAACCCTAAACCCTAAACCCTATAAACCCTAAACCCTAAATTGTAAACCGTAAAACCTAAGCAATAAAACCTAAACCATAAACCATAAATAATAAACCATAAACCTATAAATCCTATACCCTAAGCCCTAAACTCTAAACCATAAACCCTAAACCCCAAACCCTAAACCCTAAACCCCAAACCCTAAACCTAATCCCTAATCCCCAAACCCTAAACCCTAAACCCTAAACCATTAAAAATCAACCCTAAACCATAAACACTAAACCTTAAACCATAAACCCTAAACCATAAACCCTAAACCATAAGCCCTAAACCGTAAATGCTAAACCCTAAACCCTGAACCCTGAACAATAAACCCTAAAACCTAAACCATAAGCCCTACCCCATAAGCCCTAAACCCTAAACCCTAAACCCTAAATCATAAACCCTAAACCCTAAACCCTAAATCATAAACCCTAAACATTAAGCCCTAAAAAATAAGCCCTAAACCCTAGACCCTAAACTGTAAAACCCTAAACCCTAAACCCTAAAACTCTAAAACCTTAAAGCCTAAAACCTAAACCCTAAACCACTAACCATAAATAATAAACCCTAAACCCTAAGCCCTAAACCATAAGCCGTAAACCATAAGCCCTAAACCATAAATCCTCAACTCTAAACGCTAAACCCTAAACCCTAAACCCTGAACCATAAACCCTAAACCTTAACCCTAAGCCCTAACCCATAAGCTCTAAACCCTAAACGCTAAACCCTAAACCCTAAACCCTAAACCCTAAATCATAAACACTAAACCCTAAACCATAAACCATAAACCCTAAACCATAAGCCCTAAAAAATAAGCCCTAAACCATAAGCCCTAAACCGTAAACGCTAAACCCTAAACCCGAAACCCTGAACAATAAACCCTAAAACCTAAACCATAAGCCCTAACCCATAAGCCCTAAACCCTAAAATCCTAATCCCTAAACCCTAAACCATAAGCTCTAAACCCTAAACCCTAAACCCTAAACACTAAAATCTAAACCCTAAACCTCAAATCCCATTAACCCTAAACCCTAACCCCTCAACCCTAAACCCTTAACCATAAACCATAAACCCTGAACCGTAAACCCTAAACCTTGAACCCTGAACCCTGAACCCTAAACACTGGACCCTAAGCCTTAAATCCTAAACCATAAACCATAAACCATAAACCATAAACCCTAAACCCTAAACCCTCAACCCTAAACCATAAATCATAAACCCTAAAGACTAAAACCCTAAACCATAAACCAAAAAACACTCAACCATAAAACCTAAACCCTAAACCCTAAAACCCTAAACCCTAAGCCATAAACCCTAAACCCTAAACCTTGAAACATAAACCCTAAACCCTAATTCCTAAACCCTAAACCCTAAACCCTAAAAAATAAAACCTAAACAATAAACCCTAGACCTAAAACCCTAAACCTAAAACGTAAACCTTAAAATGTAAATCCTAAACCCTAATCCCTAAACCCTAAACCCTAAACTCTAAACCCTAAACGATAAACCATAAGCCCTAAACCCTAAACGCTAAACTTTAAACCATAAACCATAAACCCTAAACCCTAAACCATAAACCATAAAACCCTCAACCCTAAAACCTAAACCCTTAAACCCTAAACCCTAAAACCCTAAACACTAAGCCATAAGCCATAAACCCTAAACCCTAAACCTTGAAACATAAACCCAAAACCCTAAACCCTAAAACCTAAACCCTAAACCATAAAACCTAAATAATAAACCCTAGACCCTAAACCCTAAACATAAAACGTAAAACCTCAACTGTAAATCCTAAACCCTAATCCCTAAACCCTAAACCCTAAACTCTAAACCCTAAAAGATAAATCATACCCCCTAAACCCTAAACACTAAACTTTAAACCATAAACCATAAACCATAAACCCTAAACCGTAAACCCTAAACCATAAATCCTGAACCCTAATCCCTAAGCTCTAAACCATAAACCCTAAACAATAAACCATAAACCCAAAAAACAAAACCCTAAACCCTAAAAAATAAACCCTAAACCCTAAACCCTAAACCATGAACAATAAAACCTAAACCATAAACACAAAACCCTAAACCCTAAAACCTAAACCCTAAACCTTACACCCTAAACCCTAGACCTTAAAATATAAACCATAGACCCTAAACCGTAAACCATAAACCATAAACCCTAAACCCTAAACCCTAAACGGTAAACCCTAAACCATATACTCTAAACCCTAAACCCCAAACTCTCAACGCTAAACCCTAAACCATAAACCATAATCCCTAAACCATAAACTCTAAATCGTAAACTCTAAACCCTAAACCCTACACCATAAACCATAAACCATAAACAATAATTCCTAAGCCGTAAACCATAAAACCTAAACCCTCATGCCTAAACCCTAAACCCTCAACCCTAAACTCTAAACCCTAAACCCTAAACCCTAAACCCTCAACCCTAAACTCTAAACCCTAAACCCTAAACCCTATACATTAAACCTTAAACAATAAACCCTAAACCCTAAACCCTAATCCCTAAATGATAAATCTTAAACCCTAAACCCTAAACCCTAAACCCTAAACCCTCAACACTGAATGCTAAACCCTAAACCCTAAACCCTAAATCCTAAACACTAAACCCTAAACCCTAAACCCTAAACCGTAAACCCTAAAGACTAAAACCCTAAAACCCTAAACCTTAAACCCTAAACCCTAAGCCATAAGCCATAAACCCTAAACCATAAGCCATAAGCCATAAACCCTAAACCCTAAACCTTAAAACCTAAACCCTAAACCCTAAATCCTAAACCCTAAACCCAAAACACTAAACCTTAAAACCTAAAATCTAAACCCTAAACCATAAAAGCTAAACACTAAATCCTAGACCCTAAACCCTAAACCTAAAACTTAACACGTTAACCCTAAACTGTAAACCGTACCCCCTAATCCCTAAACCCTAAACCGTAAACCCTAAATGATAAACCATAAACCATAAACCATAAACTTTAAACCATAGACCATAAACCATAAACCATAAACCCTAAACCCTAAATCTTAAACCCTAAACTCTAAACCCTGAACCCTAATCCTTAAGCTCTAAACCATAAACAATAAAAAATAAACCCAAAACACAAAACACAAAACCCTAAACCCTAAACCCTAAAAAATAAACCCTAAACCATGAACAATAAAACCTAAACCATAAACACTAAACCCTAAACCCCAAACAATAAACCGTAAACGCTAAACCCTAAACTCCTAACCATAAACAATAAAACCTAAACCCTAAACACTAAACCCTAAACCCTAAACCCTAAACCCTAAACCCTAAACCGTCAACCGTAAACAATAAACCGTAAACTCTAAACCCTAACCCATAAACCCTAAACCATAAACCTCTAAAAACTAAACACTAAACCCTAAACTCTAAACCCTAAACAATAAACCCTAAACCATAAACAATAAACCATAAACAATAAACCATAAACAATAATCCCTAAACCCCCTAAACTCTAAACCATAAACCATAAAACCTAAACAATAAACCCCAAACCCTAAAAACTAAACCATAAACCATAAACACTAATCCCTAAACCCTAAAATATAAACACTAAACCCCAAACCCTAAACCCTAATCCCTAAGACCTAAACCCTAAACCCTACACCATAAACCATTAACCCTAATAACGTAAACCATAAACCTGAAACCATAAATGCTAAACCCTAAACCATAAACTATGAACCATAAACCCTAAAACCTAAACCCTAAACCCTAAACCCTAAACCCTAAACCCTAAACCTGAAACTCTAAAGCCAAAAACCCTAAACCTCTAAAACCCTAAACCCTAAACCCTAAGCCCTAAACCATAAAACCTAAACCCTAAACCCTAAACCTCCTAAACCATAAACCATAAACCCTAAACACTAAAACCCATACCCTAAACCCTAAAACCCTAAACAATAAAACCCTAAATCCTAAAATATAAACCCTAAACCCAAAACCCTAAACCCTAAACCATCAACACTAATACCGTAAACAATAAACCTGAAAACCTAAACGCTAAACCCTAAACCATAAACCATGAACCATGAACGCTAAAACCTAAACCCTAAAACTCTAAAACCCTAAACCCTAAACCCGAAAATCTAAAACCCTAAACCCTAAAACCCTAAACCCTAAACACTAAAATCTAAACCCTAAACCCTAAAACCTAAAACCTAAAACCTAAACCCTAAACCCTAAATCCTAAACCCTAAAGGCTAATCCCTAAACCCTAAACCCTAAAACCTAAACCCTAAACCTTAAATCATAATCACTAAACCATAAGCCCTAAACCATAAGCCCTAAACACTGAAACCCTAAACCGTAAACCCTAAAACCCTAAAACCCTAAACTCTAAACCCTAAACCCTAAACTCTAAACCATAAACCCTAAAACCTAAACCCTAATCCCTAAACCCTAAACTCTAAACCCTAAACCTAAAACCTAAACACAAAACCTAAAACCCTAAACCCTAAATCCTAAACCCTAAACCCTAAACCCGAAACTGTAATCCCTAATCCCTAAACCATAAATCCTAAACCCTAAACCCTAAACCCTAAACCCTAAATCCCATCAACCCTAAACCCTAAACCCTGAACCCTAAACCATAAACACTAAACCCTAGACCCTAAACCCTAAACCATCAACCCTAAACTCTAAATCGTAAACCATAAACCATAAACTCTAAACCCTAAACCCTAAACCCTAAACCCCAAACTCTAAACCCTAAACACTAAACTATAATCGTTAAACTCTAAACCCTAAACCCTAAACCCTTAACCCTAAACCATAATTCCTAAACCATAAGCCCTAAACCATAAACCTGAAACCCTAAACACTAAACATTAAACCCTAAACCATGAACCATAAACCGTAAACCCTAAAACCTAAACCCTAAATCCTAAACCCTAAACGCTAAACCGTAAACCGTAAACCGTAATCCCTAAACCCTAAACTCTAAACCCTAAACCCTAAACCCTAAACCCTAAACTCCAAACTCTAAACCCTAAACCATAAACCCTAAAACCTAAACCCTAAACCCCAAACACTAAACCATAAAAAATGAATCCCATCAACCCTAAACCCTAAACCCTAAACCGTAAAACTCTAAAACCCTAAACCCTAAAACCTAAACCCTAAATCCTAAACCATTATCCAAAAACTCTAAACCCTGAACCCTAAATCCTAAACACGAAACCCTAAACCCTAAACCCTAAATCCTAAACCCTAAACCCTAAACCCTAAAACCTAAAACCTAAACCGTAAACCCTAAACCCTAAAACATACACCCTAAATGCTAAACAATAAACCCTAAACCCTAAACCCTAAATCCTAAACCCTAAGCCCTAAACCCTAAGCCCTAAACCATAAACTCTAAACCCTAAAAGCTAAACCAAAAAACATAAATCCTGAACCCCCAACCCTAAACCCTAAAACCCTAAACCTTAAACCCTAAAACCCTAAAAACCCTAAAACCTAAACCCTAAACCCTAAACCATAAACCATAAACTCTAAACCTTAAACCCTAAACCCTAAACCCTAAACACTAAAACATAAACCCTAAACCCTAAACCATAAACCATCAACTCTAAACCCTAAACCCTAATCCCTACATCCTAAACGCTAAACCCTAAACCCTAAACAATTAACCGTAAACCCTAAACCCTAAACTGTAAACCCTACACCATAAACCTTAAGCCCTAAACTCTAAACCGTAAACCGTAAACGCTTAACCATAAACTCTAAACCATAAACCCTAAACCATAAACCATAAACACTAAACCCCAAACTCTAAACCATAAACCCTAAACCCTAAACCCAAAACCCTAAACATAAAAACCTAAACCCTAAATCCTAAAGCATAAACCCTAAACCATAAACCCTAATCCATAAACCCTAAACAATAAACCATAAACACTAAGCACTAAACCCCAAACCCTAAACCCCAAACCCTAAACCCTAAACCATAAGCCCTAAACCATAAACCCTAAACGATATATGCTAAACCATAAACCCTAAACCATATACCCTAAACCCTAAACCCTAAACTCTAAACCCTAAACCCTAAACCCTAAACCATTAACCATAAACCCTAAACTCTAAAATCTAAACCCTAAACACTAAAACCCAAAACCCTAAAACCCAAAACCTAAAACCTAAACCCTAAACCCTAATCCCCAAACCCTAAACCCTAAACCCTAAACCATACACCCTAAACCCTAAACCCAAAACCCAAAACCCAAAACCATAAACCCTAAACCCGAAATCCTCTACCATAAACACTAAACCCTAAACCCTAAACTGTAAAACCTAAACCCTAGACCATAAACAATAAACCATAAACCCTAAACCCTAAATTCTAAACCCTAAGCCCTAATCCATAAGCGATAAACCATAAACCCTAAACACTAAAATCTAAACCATAAACCATGAACCATAAATCCTGAACTGTAAACCATAAACAATAAAACATGAAACCCTAAACCCTAAAATCTAAAACCCTAAACCCTAAACCCTAAACCCTTAAATGAAAACCCTAAACCCTAAACCATAAAACATAAACCCTAAACCCCAAACCCCAAACCCTAAATCCTAGTCCCTAAACAATAAACCCTAAACCCTAAACCCTAAACCATAAACCATAAACACTAAACACTAAACCATAAACCATAAACCCTAAAACCTAAACTTTAATCCCTAAACCCTAAATCGTAACATATAAACCCTAAACCCTAAACTGTAAACCTAAAACCTAAACACCAAACCCAAAAGCCTAAACCCTAAACCATTATTAACCCTAAACCCAAAACAATAAACCCTAATCCCTAAACCCTAAATCTTAAACCCTAAACCCTGAATCCCATCAACCCTAAACCCTGAACCCTAAACCATAAACCCTAAACCCTAAACCCTAAACCCTAAATCCTAAACTCTAAACCGTAAATGATAAACCATAAACGCTAAACCCTAAACCCTAAAACCTAAACCCCAAACTCTAAACCCTAAACCCTAAACACTAAACCCTAAACTGTAATCTCTAAACACTAAACCATAAGCCCTAAACCATAAACCTGAAACCCTAAAAGTTAAACCCTAAACCCTAAACCCTAAACCATGAACAATAAACGCTAAACCCCAAACGCTAAACCCTAAACCCTAAACACTAAACCATAAACCATAAAACCTAAACCCTAAACCCTAAACCCTAAACACCAAACTCTAAACCCTAAACCCTAAACCCTAAACCCCAAACTCTAAACCCTAAACCATAAACCATAAACCCTAAACCCTTAACCCTGAACTCTAAACCATAAACCCTAAACCCTAAACCCTAAACCCTAAACCTTAAACCATTAACCCTAAACCATCAGCCATAAACTGTAAACCCTAAACCATAAACTCTATACCTAGACAATAAACCATAAACCATCATACCTAAACCATAAACCCTAAACCCTAAACCCCAAACCCTAACCCTTAAACCATAAACCATAAACCGTAAACCCTAAACCCCAAACTGTAAAACCTAAACCCTAAACCAGAAACCCTAAACCATAAACGCTAAACCCTAAACCCTAAACCTTAAATCCTAAACCCTAAACTCTAAACCCTAAACCCTAAACCCTATACGCTAAACCCTAAACCCGAAACCTTAAACTATAAACCATAAACCATCAACTCTAAACCCTAAATCCTAAACCCTAAACCCTAAACCCTAAGACTAAAACCCTAAACCCTAAACCCTAAACCCTAAACCATAAAACCCTAAACCCTAAAACCCTAAACCCTAAGCCATAAGCAATAAACCCTAAACCCTAAACCTTAAAACCTAAACCCTAAACCCTAAATCCTAAATCCTAAACCCTAAACCCTAAACTCTAAACTCTAAACCCTAAACCCTAAATCCTAAACCCTAAACCCTAAACCCTTAACCCTAAACCCTAAAGACTAAAACCCTAAACCCTGAACCCTGAACCCTAAACCATAAACCATAAAACCCTAAACCCTAAAACCCTAAACCCTAAGCCATAAGCAATAAACCCTAAACCCTAAACCCTAAACCTTAAAACCTAAACCCTAAACCCTAAACCCTAAATCCTAAACCCTAAACCCTAAACTCTAAACTCTAAACCCTAAACCCTAAATCCTAAACCCTAAACCCTAAACCCTTAACCCTAAACCCTAAAGACTAAAACCCTAAACCCTAAACCCTAAACCCTAAACCACAAACCCTAAAACCCTAAACCCTAAGCCATAAGCAATAAACCCTAAACCCTGAACCATAAACCTTAAAACCTAAACCCTAAACCCTAAATCCTAAATCCTAAACCCTAAACCCTAAACCCTAAACTCTAAACCCTAAACCCTAAACCCTAAACCCTAAACCCTAAATTCTAAACCCTAAACCCTAAACCGTAAACCCTGAACCCTAAGCTCTAAACCATAAACCCTCAACCCTAAACCATAAACCAAAAACCCAAAACCCTAAACCCTAAACCATAAACCATAAACCCTAAACAAAAAACCCTAAACCCTAAACCATAAAACCTAAACCCTAAACACTAAAGCCTAAACCCTAAACAATAAACCCTAAACCCTAACCTATAAACCCTAAACCTTAAACCATAAACTCCTAAACCCTAAACCCTAAACCCTAAACTCTAAACCCTAAAACCTAAACCCTAAACCCCAAACCCTTATCCGTAAACCCTAAACTGTAAATCCTAAACCCTAAACCCTAAACCTCAAATCTAAACACCAAACCCTAAACCCTAGACCCTAAACCCTAAACCCTAAACCCCAACCCTAAACCCTAAATCCCATCAACCCTAAACCCTAAACCATAAACCCTAAACCCTAAACCATAAAACCTAAAACCTAAACCATAAACCATAAACGCTAAACCCTAAACCCTAAACCCTAAACAATAAACCCTAAACCCTAAACCATGAACCCTAAACCGTAAACCATCAACCCTAAACCCTAAACCTTAAACCATTAACCCTAAACCATAAATCATAAACCGTAAACCCTAAACCATAAACTCTAAACCCTATACCATAAACCACAAATGATCAACCCTAAACCATAAACCCTAACCTTTAAACCATAAACCATAAGCCATAAACCTTAAACCCTAAACCCTAAACCCAAACTCTAAACCCTAAACACTAAACCCTAAACCCTAAACCAGAATCCCTAAACAATAAACTCTAAACCCTAAACCCTAAACCCTAAATGATAATTCCTAAACCCTAAACCCTAACGCCTAAACCATAAACCCTAAACCTGAATCCCTAAACCTGAATCCCTAAACCCTTAACCCTAAACCCTAAATCCTAAACCTTAAAGACTAAAACCCTGAACCCTAAATCCTAAAACCCTAAACCTTAAACTCTAAACCCTAAACCCTAAACCATAAATTGTAAACGCTAAACCATAAACCCTAACCGTAAACCCTAAAACCTAAGCCCTAAACCCTAGATCCTAAACCATAAACCCTAAACCATGAACCCTGAACCCTGAACCCTGAACCCTGAACCCTAAACCCTAAACCCTAAACCTTAAATCCTAAACCCTAAACCCTTAACCCTAAACCCTAAATCCTAAACCCTAAAGACTAAAACCCTAAACCCTAAATCCTAAAACCCTAAACCCTAAACTCTAAAACACTAAACTCTAGAACCCTAAACCCTAAGCCCTAAACCCTGAACCCTAAACCCTAAACCCTAAAACCTTACACCTTAAACCATTAACCCTAAACCATAAGCCATAAACCATAAACCCTAAACCCTAAACCGTAAACTCTAAACCCTATACCATAAACCATAAACCATCAACCATGAACCCTAAATCCTGGACCCTAACACTTAAACCATAAACCATTAACCGTAAACCATAAACCCTAAACCCTAAACCCAAACTCTAAACCCTAAACCCTAAACGCTGAACGTTGAACCCTAAACCGTAAACCGTAAACTGTAAACCGTAAACCCTAAACCCTAAACCTTAAATCCTAAACCCTAAACCCTAAACACTTAACCCTAAACCCTAAAGACTAAAACCCTAAACCCTAAACCCTAAAAACCTAAACCCTAAGCCATAAACCATAAACCCTAAACCCTAAATCCTAAACGCTAAAACCTAAAGCCTAAACCATAAAATCTAAACACTAAACCCTAAACCCTAAACCCTAAACCTGAAACTTAAAACCTAAACCCTAAACCGTAATCCCTAAACCATAAACCCTAAACCCTAAATCCTAAATACTAAACCCTAAACCCTAAACTCTAAACCCTAAACCCAAAATAAAAAACCCTAAACCCTAAACCACAAACCCTAATCAATAAACCCTAAACCCTAAACAATAAAACCTAAACCCTAAACACTAAAGCCTAAACCTTAAACTGTAAACCGTAAACCATAAACCATAAACCCTAAACCCTAAACCGTAAACAATAAACCATAAACCCTAAACCCTAACCTATAAACCATAAACCATAAACTCCTAAACCCTAAACCCTAAACACTAAACCCTAAACCCTAAACTCTAAACCCTAAACCCTAAACCCTAAACCCTAAACCCAAAACCCAAAACCCTAAACCTAAAACCTAAACACCAAACCCTAAACCCTAAACCGTAAACCCTAAACCATAAACCCTAATCCCTAAACCATAAACCCTAAACCTTAAAACATAAACCCTAGACCCTGAATCCCATCAACCATAAACCCTAAACCCTGAACCCTGAACCCTAAACCGTAAACCATCAACCCTAAACCCTAAACCCTAAACCTTAAACAATTAACCGTAAACCATAAGCCATAAACCGTAAACCCTAAACCGTAAACTCTAAACCCTATACCATAAACCATAAATGATCAACCCTAAACCCTAAACCCTGACCCTTAAACTGTAAACCATAAACCATAAACCATAAACCGTCAACCCTAAAGCCCAAACTCTAAACCCTAAACCCTAAACCAGAATCCCTAAACCATAAACACTAAACTTGAAATCCTAAACCCTAAACCATAATTTCTAAACCTTAAACCCTAATGCCTAAACCCTAAACCCTAAACCGTCAACCCTAAATTCTAAACCCTGAACCCTAAACTATAAACCCTAAACCCTAAACCCTAAACCCTAAATCCTACCCGTAAACCCTAAACCCTAAACCATAAACCACAAATCCTGAACCCTGAACCCTGAACCCTGAACCCTAAACCCTAAACCCTAAACTATAAACCCTACAACCTAAAACCCTAAACCCCAAGCCATAAGCCATAAACCCCAAACCCTAAACCCTAAACTTTAAAACGTAAACCCTAAACCCTAAATCCTAAACCCTAAAACATAAACCGTAAAACCTAAACCCTAAACCATAAACCATAAAACCTAAACACTAAACCCTAAACCCTAAACCTAAAACCTAAACCGTAAACCCTAATCCCTAAACCTTAAACCGTAAACCATAAACCATAAACCATAAACAATAAACCCTAAACCCTAAACTCTAAACCATAAACCCTAAACCCGAAACCCTACCCTAAACCATAATCCACAAACCCTAAACCTTAAACCATAAACCATAAACCATAAACCCTAAAACCTAAACCTTAAATCCTAAACCATAAACCCTGAAACCTAAACCCTAAGCTCTAAACTATAAACCGTAAACCCTTAACGCTAAACACAAAACCCTAAACCCTAAACCATAAACCCTAATTAATAAACCTGAAATCCTAAACCATAATCCCTAAACGCTAAACATTTAAGCCTAAACCCTAAACACTAAACCCTAAACCCTAAACTCTAAACCCTAAACCCTAAACCCTAAACCCTAAACTATAAACCATAAGTCATAAACCCTGAACCCTAAACCATAAACCTATAAACCCTAAACCCTAAACTCTAAACCAAAAACCCTAAACCCTAAACCCTAAACCCTAAACCCCAAACCCTAAAAACTAAACCCTAAACCCTAAACCTTAAACCACAAACCATAAACAATAAACCCTAAACCCTAAACCATAAACCATAAACCCTAAACCCTAAACCCTACACCCTAAACCGTAAACAATAAACCCTAAACCCTAAACTGTAAACCATAAACCCTAAGCTATAAACCCTAAACCCTAAATAATAAACAATAAACCATAAACCTATAAACCCTAAACCCTAAACTCTAAAACATAAACCCTAAACCGTAAACCCTAAACCCCAAACCCCAAACACTAATCCCTAATCCCTAATCCCTAATCCCTAAACCCTAAACCATAAAAAATCAACCCTAAACCGTAAACCCTAAACCTTAAAGCGTAAACCATAAACCATAAACCCTCAACCCTAAACCATAAAATAAACCATAAACCCTAAACTCTAAACCCTAAACTCTAAACCCTAAACCCTAAACCCTAAACCCTAACCATAAGCCCTAAACCATAAACTTGAAACCCTAAATGCTAAACCCTAAACCCTAAACCCTAAACCCTAAAACCTCAGTTCTAAACCCTAAACCCTAAAACCCTAAACCCTAAACACTAAACCCTAAACCCTAAACCCTAAACCTTAAACCCTAAACTCTAAACTCTAAACCCTAAAACATAAACCCTAAACCCTAAATCCCAAACCCCAAACCCTAAACCCTAAACCATAAGTCCTGAAAAAATATGCCCTAAACCATAAGACCTAAACCATAAACCCTTAACCCTAAAACCTAAACCCTAAACCCTAAACCGTAAAACCCTAAACCCTAAACCCTAAAACTCTAAAACCCTAAACCCTACACCATAAATCCTAAACCATTAACCATAAACCCTAAACACTAAACCCTAAACCCTAAACCGTAAAACCTAAAACATAAACCCTAAAGCATAAACCCTAAATCCTAAACCTGAAACCCTAAACCGTAAATAGTAAACCCTAAATCCTAAACCCTAAGTCCTAAATCATAAGCCTTAAACCATAAGCCCTAAACCCTAAACCCTAAACCCTAAAACCCAAAACTCTAAAACCCTAAACCCTAAAACCCAAAAATCCTAAACCCTAAACCCTAAACCCTAAACCCTAATCCATAAACTCTAAACCCTAAACCCTAAACCATGAATCCCATCAACCCTAAACCCTAAACCCTAAACACTAAACCCTAAACCCTGAACCCTAAACCCTAAATCATCAACCCTATACCCTAAACCCTAAACCTGAAACTATTAACCCTAAACCCTAAACCCTAAACCGTAAACTCTATACCCTATACCATAAACCATAAACCATCAACCTTAAACCATAAACCCTAAACCGTAAACTCCAAACTCTAAACCCTAAACCCTAATCCCTAAACCCTAACGCCTAAACCCTAAACCCTAAACTCTAAACCCTAAACCCTATAGATTAAACCCCAAACCATAAACCCTGAACCCTAAACCCTAAACCCTAAAGTCTAAACCCTAAACCCTAAACCCTAAACCATACTTCCTAAACCCTAAACCCTAAACCATAAACCATAAACCCTAAACCTTGAAGCCTGAACCCTAAACATTGAACCCTAAACCCTTAACCCTAAACCCTAAACCCTAAACCTTAAATCCTAAACCCTAAACCCTAAAACCTAAACCTTAAAGACTAAAACCCTAAACCCTAAAATCCTAAAACCTAAACCCTAAAACCCTAAGCCTTAAAATCCTAAACCCTAAGCCATAAGCCATAAACCCTAAACCCTAAACCCTAAATCCTAAATCGTAAACACAAAACCCTAAACCCTAAACAATAAATCCTAAACCCTAAACGTTAAACCCTACACCCTAAACCCTAAACCCTAAACTGTAAACCCTAAAACATAAACCCTAAAGTGTAAAGAATAAATCATAAACCCTAATCCCTAACCCATAAAGCCTAAACCCTAAACCCTAAACCCTAAACCCTAAACCCTAAACCCTAAACCGTAAACCATAAAGCATTAAGCATAAACCCTAAACCCTAAACCGTAAACAATAAACCCTAAACTTTAAACCATAAACCCTAAGCCATAAACCCTAAACCCTAAACCATAAACAATAAACCATAAACTATAAACCCTAAACCCTAAACCCTAAACTCTAAACCCTAAACCATAAACCCTAAACAATAAACCACAAACCCCAAACCCTAAAAACTAAACACTAAACGCTAAACCCTAAACAATAATCCCTAAACCCTTAACCGTAAACCCTAAACCCCAAACCCTAAACCCTAATCCCTAATACCTAAACCCTAAACCCTAAACCCTAAACCTTAAATCTTAAACCGTAAACCGTAAACCATAAACCATAAACCCTCAACCCTAAACCCTAAACCCTAAACCATAAACCCTAAACTCTAAAACCTAAACCCTAAACCCTAAAACCTAAACCCTAAACCATAAGCCCTAAACCATAAACCTGAAACCCTAAACGCTAAACCCTAAACCATAAACCATGAACCATAAAACCTAAACCCTAAAACCTAAACCCTAAAACCCTAAACCTTAAAACCCTAAAACCCTAAACCCTAAACCCTAAATCCTAAACCCTAAACACTAAACCCTAAACCCTAAACCATAAGCCCTAAACAATAATCCCTAAACCGTAAGCCCTAAAAAATGAACCCTAAACTATAATCACTAAACCATAACCCCTAATCCCTAAACCCCTAAACCCTAAAACCCTAAACCCTAAACCCTAAACCCTAAAACTATAAAACCCTAAACCCTAAACCCTAAACCATTAATCCTAAACCCTAAACACTAAACCTTAAATCCTAAACCCTACAACCAAAAACCTAAACCCTAAACCCTAAACCCTAAACAATAAACCCTAAACCCTAAGCCCTAAACCATAAGCCCTAAACCATAAGCCCTAAACCATAAACCCTAAACCCTAAACGTTGAACCCTAAACCATAAATCCTGAACCATATACACTAAACACTACCCTAAAACCCTAAACCTAAAACCCTAAACCCTAAACCCTAAACCCTAAACTATAAACCCTAAACTCTAAATCTTAAACCCTAAACCCTAAACCATCAACCTGAAACTCTAAACCCTAAACCATAAGCCCTAAACCCTAAACAATTAACCGTAAACCGTAAACTGTAAACCATAAACCCTAAGCCGTAAACTGTAAGCTTAAACCCTAATCCCTAAACCTTAAACCCTAAACCCTAAACCATAAACCATAAACACTAAACCCTAAACTCTAAACCCTAAACTGTAAACCAATAAACCCTAAAACCAAAACCCAAAACCCAAAACCCTAAATCCTCAAGCATAAACACTAAACGATAAACCCTAAACCCTAAAACCTAAAACCTGAACCCTAAACCATAAACAATCAACACTAAACCCTAAACCCTAAACCCTAAACCTTAAACTATTAACCTTAAACCATAAACCCTAAACCCTAAACCTTAAACTATTAACCTTAAACCATAAACCCTAAACTGTAAACCCTAAACCCTAAACCATAAACCATAATTCCTAAACCCTAAACCCTAACGCCTAAACCCTAAACCCTAAACCCTCAACCCTAAACTCTAAACCCTGAACCCTAAACCCTATATATTAAACCCTAAACTGTAAAACCCTAAACCCTAAACCCTAAATCGTAAATCTTAAACCCTAATCCCTAAACCCTAAACCCTAAACCCTAAACCCTGAACCCTGAACCCTAAACACTGAACCCTAAACCCTAAACCCTAAACCATAAACCATAAACCCTAACGACTAAACCATAAGCCCTAAACACTCAATCCTAAACTCTAAACCCTAAACCCTATACTCTAAATCCTAAACCATAAACCATAAACCGTAAGGCCTAAACCCTAAACACTAACCCTAAACCCTAAACCATAAATCCTAAACCATAAACCCCAAACCCTAAACCCTAAACCCTAAACCCTAAACTGTAAAAAGTAAACCCTAAACCCTGAAACTTGAACCCTAAACCCTAAACCCTAAACCTTTAACCCTAACCCTTAAACTCTAAACCCTAAACCCTAATGACTAAAACCCTAAACCCTAAAACACTAAAACCTAAACCCTAAACCCTAAATAATAAACAATAAACCCTAAACCCTAAATCCTAAACCCTAAAACCTAAACCCTAAACCCTAAACCATAAAACCTAAACACTAAACCCTAAACCCTAAACTGAAAACCTAAAACCTAAACCTTAAACCGTAAACCCTAAATCATAAACCCTAATCCCTAAACCCTAAACCCTAAACCCTAAACCCTAAACAATAAACCCTAAACCCTAAACTCTAAACCATAGACCCTAAACCCTAAACCCTAAACCCTAAACCATAACCCCTAAACCCTAAACCCTAAACCCTAAACCATAAATCCTAAATCTTAAACCCTAATCCCTAAACCCTAAACCCTAAACCCTAAACCCTAAACCCTAAACCCTGAACTGTAAACACTGAACCCTAAACGCTAAACCTTAAACCCTAAACCCTAAACCCTAACAACTAAACCCTAAACCCTAAACCCTCAACCCTAAACTCTAAACCCTAAACCCTATACTCTAAACCCTAAACCCTAAACCCTAAACTCTAAACCATAGACCCTAAACCCTAAACCCTAAACCCTAAACCCTAAACCATAACCCCTAAACCCTAAACCCTAAACCCTAAACCATAAACCCTAAACCGTAAACCCTAAACGCTGAACTCTAAACCCTAAGCTCTAAACCCTAAACCCTAAACCCTAAACCCTAAACCCAAAACCAAAAATGCAAAACCCAAAACACTAAACCCTAAACCATAAACCATAAACACTAAACCCTAAACCCTAAACCATAAAACTGAAACCCTAAACACTAAACCCGAAACCCTAAACCCTAAACCCTAAACCGTAAACAATAAACCATAAACCCTAAACCCTAACCCATAAACGCTAAACGCTAAACCCTAAACTCCTTAACCCTAAACCCTAAAACCTAAACCCTAAACCCTAAACTCTAAACCCTAAACCACAAATAATAAATCCTAAACCCTAAACCCTAAACCATAAACCCTAAGCCGTAAACCCTAAACCCTAAACCATAAACAATAAACCATAAACCTATAAACCCTAAACCCTAAACTCTAAACCCTAAACCCTAAACACTAAACCCTAAACCCTAAACCCTAAATCCTAAAAACTAAACCCTAAACCCTAAACCCTAAACAATAAACAATAAACCCTAAACCCTAAACCCTAAACCCTAAACCCTAAACCCTAAATAGTAAACCATAAACACTAAACCATAAACTGTAAACAATAAACCCTAATCCATAGACCCTAAACCATAAACAATAAACAATAAACCATAAACCTATAAACCCTAAACCCTAAACCCTAAACTCTAAACAATAAACCCTAAACCCTAAACCGTAAACCCTAAACCCTATATCGTAAACTCTAAACCCTATACCATAAACCATAAACAATCAACCTTAAACCCTAAACCCTAAACGCTAAACCCAAAACTCTAAACTCTAAACCCTAAACCATAAACCATAAACCATAATTCTAAACCCTAAACCCTAACGCCTAAACCCTAAACCCTAAACCTTAAATCTTAAACCCTAAACTCTAAACCCTGAACCTTGAACCCTAAACCCTAAACCCTAAACCCTAAACCTTGAACCCTGAACCCTGAACTCTAAACACTAAACCCTAAACCCTAATCCCTAAACCCTAAACCCTAAACCTTAAATCTTAAACCCTAAGCCCTAAATCATAAACCCTAAACCCTAAAACACTAAACCCTAAACCCTAAATCCCTAAACTGTAAGCCATAAGCCATAAACTCTAAACCCTAAACCCCAAACCTTAAAACCTAAACCCTAAACCCTAAAGCCTAAACACTAAAACCAAAACCCTAAACCCTAAAACCTAAACCCTAGACCCTAAACCATAAAACCTAAACACTAAACCCAAAACCCTAAACCCTACACCTAAAACCTAAAACCTAAACCCTAAACAGTAAACGCTAAACACTAAACCCTAAATCTTAAACCCTAAACCCTAAACCCTAAATCTTAAACCCTAAACCCTTAACCCTGAACCATGAACCCTAAACACTGAACCCTAAACACTAAACCCTAAACCCTAAACCTTAAATCCTAAACCCTAAACCCTAAACCCTAAAGACTAAAACCCTAAACCCTAAAACCCTAAAACCTGGAACCCTAAACCCTAAAACCCTAAATCTTAAAATCCTAAACCCTAAGCCGTAAGCCATAAACCCTAATACCTAAACCCTAAACCTTAAAACCTAAACCATAAACACTAAATCCTAAACCCTAAACCCTAAAACCTAAACCCTAAACCCTAAACCCTAAACCCTAAACCCTAAACCTAAAACCTAAAACCAAACCCTAAATCGTAAACCCTAAACCCTAAACCCTAATCCCTAAACCCTAAACCCTAAACTCTAAACCCTAAACCATAAACCCTAAACCCTAAACCATAAACTATAAACCATAAACCCTAAGCCATAAACCCTAAACCATAAACCATAAACAATAAACCATAAACCTATAAACCCTAAACCCTAAACCCTAAACTCTAAACCATAAACCATAAACCATAAACCCTAAACAATCAACCACAAATCCCAAACCGTAAAAACTAAACCCTAAACCCTAAACACTAATCCCTAAACCGTAAACCCTAAACCCCAAACCCTAAACCCTAATCCCTAATACCTAAACCCTAAACCCTAAACCATAAACCATAAACCATCAACCCTAAACCCTAAACCTTAAACCTTAAACCGTAAACCAAAAACCAAAAGCCGTCAACCCTAAACCATAAACCATAGACCATAAACCCTAAACTCTAAACCCTAAACCCTAAACCCTAAACCATAATCCCTAAACCATAAGCCCTAAACAATAAACCTGAAACCCTAAACGCTAAACCCTAAACCCTAAACCATGAACCATAAACCCTAAACCCTAAACCCTAAACCCTAAAACCCTAAATCCTAAACCCTAAACCTAAACCCTAAACCCTAAATCCTAAACCCTAAACCATAAGCCCTAAACAATAGGCCCTAAACTAGAAGCCTTAAACCAGAAGCCCTAAGCCCTAAACCCTAATCCCTAAACCCTAAACCCTAAACCCTAAAACTCTAAAACCCTAAACCCTAAACCCTAAACCATTAACCATAAACGCTAAACCCTAAACCCTAAACATTAAACACTAAACCCTAAACCCTAAACACAAAAACTGAAAACCTAAACCCTAAGCCCTAAACCATAAGCCCTAAACCATAAGCCCTAAACCATAAACCCTAAACCCTAAATGCTAAACCCTAAACCATAAATCCTGAACCATAAACCGTAAACCCTAAACCGTAAACCCTAAACCCCAAACTCTAAACCCTAGACTGTAAACCCCGAACCCTAAACCATAAACACTAAACCCTAAACTCTAAACCCTAAACCCTAAACCCAAAACCCAAAACCCAAAACCCAAAACCCTGAACCTTGAACCCTGAACCCTGAACCCTAATCCCTAAACCCTAAACCTTAAACTATTAACCTTAAACCCTAAACCCTAAACCCTAAACCCTAAACTCTAAATGCTAAACCCTAAACTCTAAACCCTAAACCACAATTGCTAAACCCTAAACCCTAAACCCTAACGCCTAAACCCTAAACCTTAAACCCTCAACCCTAAACTCTAAACCCTGAACCCAAAACCCTATACATTAAACCCTAAACCAAAAAAATTTGTTTTAAAATTTTACGCTTAGATGTGCCTAGATGCTTTATTTCGTGGTAATGAAACATTGTGTGTGATCGGAAACATTTGTTTTAAGATTTTATGCTCGGTTTCATCTAGATGCTTTATTTCATGATAATGGATCATTCGGCATGATTGGAAACAATTGTCTTGAAATCTTACACAACTTCATCTAGATGCTTTATTTCATGATAATACATCATTGAGCATGATCGGAAGCATTTGGTTTAAGATTTGACGCTTAGTTTCATCTTGGTGCAGGAGCATCCAGAGGTGTAAGGGCAATCTTGCATCATCCAAAATTGATGTCTTTTGTTTTCACTTCTTTTCAAGATTTGCATTTTTTGACACCCATTTGCTTGAATAACGATTCAGAACCTTCAAAGTTTCCAACGGGCTAAGAATACCACACTTACTATTTTTAGTAAGTCTTGTCAGAGAAGCGGTTGACCCCAAAATTTTTCCCAAATCTTCAGAATAGTAAAATAAGCATTCTTGGTAGATCTCATCTTAAGATCGCGTCTGGATTTCAAGATATTGAAGTTTTGAGTTTGTGAAGATTCATCCCTTAATTGTATTTCATGATAATAGATCATTGACAGTGATAAAAAACATTTGTCTTGAAATTTTACGATCGGTTCGGTCCATATGCTTTATTTCGTGACAACTGATGATTGAGCATGATCGGAAACATTCGTTTGAAAATTTTACAATCATTTTCGTCTAGATGCTTTATTTCATGATAATGGACCATTCAACATGATCGGAAACATTTGTTTCAAAATTTTACTCTTAGTTTCATCTAGATGCTTTATTTCACGATATTGGATAATTCAGTGTGATCAGAAACATTTGTTTTAAAATTTTACACTCAGTTTCATCTAGATGCTTTGTTCCATGATAACAAATCACTGCATGCGATCAGAAACATTTGTTTTAAAATTTTACGCTTAGATGTGCCTAGATGCTTTATTTCGTGATAACGAAACATTGTGTGTGATTGGAAACATTTGTTTTAAGATTTTATGCTCAGTTTCATCTAGATGCTTTATTTCATGATAATGGGTCATTCAACATGATTGGAAACAAATGTCTTGAAATCTTACGCTCAGCTTCGTCTAGATGCTTGATTTCATTATAATAGATCATTGAGCATGATCAGAAGCATTTGTTTTAAGATTTGACGCTTAGTTTCATCTTGGTGTAGGAGCATCCAGAGGTGTATGGGCAATTATGCATCCTCCAAAATTGATGTATTTTGTTTTCACTTCTTTTCAAGATTTGCATTTTTGGACACCCATTAGCTTGAATAACGATTTAGAACCTTCAAAGTTTCCTACAAGCTAAGAATACCACACTTACTATTTTTAGTAAGTCTTGTCGGAGAAGTGGTTGACCCCCAAATTTTTCCCAGAGCTTCGGAATGGTAAAAAAAGCATTCTTGGTAGATCTCATCTCAAGATCGCGTCTCGATTTCAAAATATTGAAGTTTTGAGTTTGTGAGGATTCATCCCCTAATTGCATTTCATGATAATTTATCATTGACTGTGATCAAAAACATTTGTCTTGAAATTTTATGATCGGTTCCGTCCATATGCTTTATTTCATGACAACTGATGATTGAGCGTGATCAAAAACATTCATTTGAAAATTTTATGCTCAGCTTCATCTAGATGCTTTATTTCATGATAATGGATAATTCAACGTGATCGAAAACATTTGTTTCAAAATTTTACGCTCAGTTTCATCTAGATGCTTTATTTCATGATATTGGATCATTCAGTGTGATCAGAAACAATTGTTTTAAAATTTTACACCCAGTTTCGTCTAGATGCTTTGTTCCATGATAACGAATCACTATGTGCGATCAGAAACATTTGTTTTAAAATTTTACGCTTGGATGTGCCTAGATGCTTTATTTCGTGATAACGAAACATTGTGCGTGATCGGAAACATTTGTTTTAAGATTTTATGCTCGGTTTCATCTAGATGCTTTATTTCATGATAATGGATCATTTGACATGATTGGAAATAATTATCTTGAAATCTTACACTCAGCTTCATCTAGATGCTTTATTTCATGATAACAGATCATTGAGCATGATCAGACGCATTTGTTTTAAGATTTGATGCTTAGTTTCATCTTGGTGCAACAGCATTTGTATCACCCAAAATTGATGGCTAAGAATACCACACTGGCTATTTTTAGCGACTCTTATCGGAGAAGTGGTTGACCCCAAAATTTTCCCCAGAGCTTCAGAATAGTAAAATAAGTATTCTTGGTAGATTTCATCTCAAGATCGTGTCTGGATTTCAAGATATTGAAGTTTTGAGTTTGTGAGGATTCATCCTCTGATTGTATTTCATGATAATGGATCATTGAGTGTGATCAGAAACATTTGCCTTGAAATTTTAAGATAGGTTCCATCTATATGCTTTATTTCGTGACAACTGATGATTGAGCGTTATCGAAAACATTCGTTTGAAGATTTTATGCTCAGCTTCGTCTAGATGCTTTATTTCATGATAATGGATCATTCAACATGATTGGAAACATTTGTTTCAAAATTTTATGATTGGTTTCATCTAGATGCTTTATTTCATGATATTGGATCATTCGGTGTGATATGAAACATTTGTTTTAAAATTTTACACTCAGTTTCATCTAGATGCTTTATTTCATGATAACGAATCACTGCGTGCGATTAGAAACATTTGTTTTAAAATTTTATGCTTAGATGTTTTATTTCGTGATAACCGAACATTGTGTGTGATCAGAAACATTTGTTTTAAGATTTTATGCTCAGTTTCATCTAGATGCTTTATTTCATGATAATGGATCATTCACCATGATTAGAAACAATTGTCTTGAAATCTTACGCTTAGCTTCGTCTAGATGCTTTATTTCATGATAATAGATCGTTGAGCATGATTGGAAGCATTTGTTTTAAGATTTGACGCTTAGTTTCATCTTGGTGCAGGAGCACCAGAGGTGTAAGGGCAATCTTGCATCACCCAAAATTGATGTCTTTTGTTTACACTTCTTTTCAAAATTTGTGTTTTTGGACACGTATTTGCTTGAATAATGATTCAGAACCTTTCAAGTTTCCAACGGGCTAAGAATACCACACTTGCTATTTTTAGCGACTCTTATCAAAGAAGCGGTTGACCCCAAAATTTTGCCTAGAGCTTCGGAATAGTAAAATAAGGATTCTTGGTAGATTTCATCTCAAGATCGCGTCTGTATTTCTGGATATTGAAGTTTTGAGTTTGTGAGGATTTATCCTCTGATTGTATTTCATGATAATGGATCATTGAGTGTGATCAGAAACATTTGTCTTGAAATTTTACGATCGGTTCCGTCCATATGCTTTATTTCATGACAATTGATGATTGAGCATGATCGGAAACATTTGGTTGAAGATTTTATGCTCAGCTTCGTCTAGATGCTTTATTTCATGATAACAGATCATTCAACGTGATTAGAAACATTTGTTTCAAAATGTTAAGCTCGGTTTCATCTAGATGCTTTATTTCATGATATTGGATCATTCAATGTGATCTGAAACATTGGTTTTAAAATTTTACACTCAGTTTCGTCTAGTTGCTTTATTTCATGAAAATGAATCATTGCGTGCGATCAGAGACATTTATTTTAAAATTTTACGCTTAGATGCTTTATTTCGTGATAACGGAACATTGTGTGTGATCGAAAACATTTGTTTTAAGATTTTATGCTCGGTTTCATCTAGATGCTTTATTTCATGATAATGGATCATTCAACATGATTGGAAACAATTATCTTGAAATCTTGAGCTCAGATTCGTCTAGATGCTTTATTTCATGATAATAGATCATTGAGCATGATCGGAAGCATTTGTTTTAAGATTTGATGCTTAGTTTCATCTTGGTGCAGGAGGATCCAGAGGTGTAAGGGCAATCTTGCATCACCCAAAATTGATGTCTTTTGTTTTCGTTTCTTTTCAAGATTTGTGTTTTTGGACACCCATTTGCTTGAATAACGTTTTAGAACGTTCAAAAGTTTCCAATGGGCTAAGAATAGCACACTCGCTATTTTTAGTGAGTCTTATCAGAGAAGTAGTTGACCTTAAAATTTTCCTCAGAGCAGTAAAATAAGCATTCTTGGTAGATTTCATCTCAAGATCGCATCTGGATTTCAAGATATTAAAGTTTCAAGTTTGTGACGATTCATCCTCTGATTGTATTTCATGATAATGGATCATTGAGTGTGATTGGAAACATTTGTCTTGAAATTTTATGATCGGTTCCATCCATATGCTTTATTTCAAGACAACTGATGATTGAGCATGATTAGAAACATTTGTTTGAATATTTTACGCTCAGCTTCGTCTAGATCCTTTATTTCATGATAACGGATCATTCAACGTGATTGGAAATATTTGTTTCAAAATTTTACACTCAGTTTGATCTAGATGCTTTATTTAATGATATTGGATCATTCAGTGTGATCTGAAACATATGTTTTAAAATTTTACACTTAGTTTGGTGTAGATGCTTTATTTCATTATAACGAATCACTGCGTGCAATGAGAAACATTTGTTTTGAAATTTTATGCTTAGATGCTTTATTTCATGATAACAGAACTATTGATAACTAAGAGGGGGGGTGAATCAGTTATCTTAATTATTTCTGCTCCCTGAACTTTCTTAATAATTAATGTAGCATCAATTCAAATAAGAAAACATAACCATGAAATGGAAATACACATGACACAATATTTTTGATGTGGAAACCCTGTTAAGGGAGAAAACCACAGGGTGATTAACCCAAGATTGTATTCTCTATTAGAAGAATAGAAATACAAAATGGCACTTGCCAATTAGGGCTCACTGCCCGAGCACACTGCTCACAAGAGGCTCACTGCCTACAAGAGACTCACTGACTACAAGTTGTAAGAAGAATAACAAGATCTTTGAACTGATGAGAAGCATCCACTTATGCTGAGGTTCAGTTCCGGTTAGGCTCAATACACTGATCTGCTGCACTTCATACTTCCTCTTCTTTGGTGTTGTTGACCTGTCACATACAGGACTTGTCTTTCTGCTTTCACACTATTCTTCTACTTTTCTTCGCACACACAACAACAACTCTCATCGAAATCCATTTGGTATATATATCCGCACAAAGGATTTCATCCTCTTTCTAGTCGGCATCCGGAATAGTCAGTATTTCCCAAACTTTAGTCTGTCGGCTGAATCCTTGCTTACCAAGTGATGCGGATCAAAGAGATACTTATAGAAGTCATCTAACAAGTCGGCCAATCTTGAATGATACCTTAATAATCTTGATCACCATCAACATCTCATCTGGAATAGTGTCTGATACTCTGCTGGTCAGTTCTTCCTCTGTCTGCTATGCCAAACAGGACCCCAATACTTGAATGCTTATATCTCTTTACTCTTTCATCACCGGAGGCTCAAATCCTGGAATCTACTAGTCAAGGTATTCCTCTTGACTTCCCCAAGTCCGTACTTTCCAAAGATACTTCCTCTTAAAGATCTGGACCTAACTATCGGACCTTGCCACAACACTCTGTTCTTGCTTACTGGACCACAACACTCTTCAATCTGACTTCTGGTATAGGCACACTATGTCCTATGGATGTGTTGGATGAACTTTGTTGCCATCAATGACAACAATCACGAAGCTCCAATGTGTCTCTTGACAACAATCTCCCCCTTTGGCATTGATGGCAACACTTAGTGAAAAATGACTAAGTGTTATACTATACTCCCCCTTGGTTGATGCTCTCTTCTAATGTACATTTTTCCGGAGCTCCCCCTTAGCTGGATTCCACATTTTTCATTGTTCCTCACTCCCCCTATGACATCAATGGCAAAGGGTAGGGTCCGCACACCAAAATTTCTAAAAGTTCAACTATACTTAGCCGCATAAGTATATAAACAGGTTATACTTACATATACTATAGTATGTCTGCAAAAGTTGTCTTCAACTGGACAAGTTCTGTTGCCCAACTCTGCTTCATCCTGTCCAAAATTGAGATGTGACCACTTAATAGGAATGCAAGAGCTTCTGCCCTCTTGAGATCTGTTGGATCACTGGTCCGGGCTGTGGCTTGAGCATCAGTTAGGGCTTCATGCATGGCCTCTAACTTAGGGATAATCATCCCTCTAAGTTCACCCATTCTGCTTAATATGTTCTTCCTCTCCTTCTCAAGCTTCTTAATCTCATTCATGATTACAATAGTTTGACATTCTTGGCTTATTATGGATACAGTGAGAGGATCAAAATTCTGAGAGAGGTTTGATAGTTTATCCTCTTGTTCTTTCACTTTCTTCTCAATATCCTTTGTTACTTTAGTCCAGGATATACAAAATTTATATACTTCTCCTCCATCCTTAAGAGCATTTTCTAAGCTCTTCATCCCAATGTCCATATTTCTCCTATCATTGGTTATAAGCCCTTGTAACTCCGAGAATCTCTTATCCAAAAACTCTTTCCGGACTTTCTCTTCTGTTGCTTTCTCTAAAGAATCAAAATGTGTATTAACAGAATTTACAAGAGACTTTAGATTACCAGATGTGGATGCTGTAGGATCCTTTTGGAAGGATGGCATGATCTTTTCCAGTACACTGGATGCAGTTTCAATGAGTTCACAGTCTTCCATGTGTGACTTCAGCATTGTTTATTTTGCCTTAGCTTGAGTGAAGGAAGCTAGTTTCATGGTTTGGACCGGAGAGAGGGAATCAAAATTGAATGGACCTTGAAGCAATTCTGGTTCATCAAATTCCATCATTTCTTTGGTCAAGAACTCTTTGACTGCTTCTGCTGTGTCTCTTGCCAGAGACAAAATTTTCTCCTCTTCTGCAACCTTATTACTATCATCTTGTTTTTCCTTTTCCTCTGCTTCTTTTTCTTCTACTCTTTCCTCTTCTTTAGATCCGGAGCCAGTAGTGGAAACTAGAGGAGAGATGTTTTCTTGATCATGGGCCTCCTCTTCCAGAGTAGAGGAATCTAAGTCCTTGTCTTTTTCTTCACGTGTCTCCTTTACCTCTTCTATGACTGTCTTAGTGGATTCTTCTTTGTTATCCATTCCTGAGGGATCATCACTTAAATCCTCTACAATAGGAATATTGAATCTTTTATAGGATTTTCAGAGGATTTATTTTGTTTCTTTTGCCACTTTATCAGTTTCTCCAAGCATGAGTTGATTCATTCTAGCCTTACTTTGGAACTCATCCTTGCAATCTTTGAAGATCATATTCATTTGCTTCTGAGTGATTGAAGGAAAGAGCTAAATGGCTATCTATTCTCGGATCTCAAGATCCTTTGCCCTAACATTATTTTTCCTTATCTCTAATTCCTTCTCTAGGCTTTTGGGAATGAGAGATATAATTTCAATAAAAGCCTTGTTGTATATGTTCAAGTACTTAACTGTGGCTTCCTCCAAGATCTTTCTATCTGCATCATTGTATGCATCATAGAATTCTGTTATTGGTTGCAGGTTCCCATCCATAGTAACTACCTTAACTACATCATCTAAGGACAGAGTGGGCCTTTCAACAAACTCTGCTGCCATCTCTTACTTGTCTTCACCGGTAGAGTGTTCACCAGATACTTTCTTCTTTTTCTTCATTTTCCTTACCTCCTCATCTGACTCAGTCTCTTCATCATCCTTCTGACTGATGTAAGACCTTGTGGCCTTTGTCTTAGTTCTTTTCTCTGCTTTATCGAATGGTTTTGCTTCCAGTTTTGATGCCTTTGAGGTCTTAACAGTTGTAGGTGCAGACCTCTTGGAGGATCTGGTCCGGGAGGGGGCTTCTATCAGATCACTTTCCTTTTTTGTTTCTTCCTTCTCTTTTTCTACCCTTTCTATCTTCTCTCTATTTGCATCAAGTGCTTCTTTCAAAATTCCATGCCTCTTGGCAAACTCTTCTACTTCCTTCCTCACTTTTCTTTTTATTTCCGGTTGTCTTAGCTCTACATGGATCTTCACACTTAATTCTTCAAAGGTTCCAAACCTTTCTACCTTGGGATCCTTGGGCTAACTTAGCATGTGCTGAACATGCAGCTCCATAATTTTCTCATCCCCTTCATACCCCATAGGCATGATCCACACTGTTCTTGGTTCCACTGCCTCCATTAGGCACTAATCAGTTTCTACCATAAAACATATTGTATCTTTATACTTTTCAACTAGAGATTTGGGAATTCTCTCCCTTGCTTGCATCATACTCTAAAAGTTCTTGAAATAACCCTACAGAGTTGTATTTCTTGCCTTAGTATTCCCAAGCCCATGCAGGTAGTCTCTGATTTGAATGGCAACAGGTCTGTCATTCTGCCATACCCAACCACTGGATTTGGGCAGCTCATTCATAAAGTAGAAAAACAAACACAATATCAGTCCACCATACTTAAAAGAGTTCTTCTTGTCCTTCTTGATCTTCTATAAGTTTTCCATCAGTTGGCTTAGAAGGAGTTCACAGAGATCATAATCTGCATTCTTTATCAACATTTCATAAGTAGTGTACACAGCAGTTCTGGGTACTGAATTCTCCCTGTTGGAGTGATATATCTTATAACCTATTATCATAGATGCAAACTTGATATCTGGATCAGAGATATCTTCTATGGTCATTGCTCTCTTATCAAATTTTGATCCGGTAGCCTCACTCACAGTTTGGTTTTTGATAGCTTTGAGAACTGGTATCCCTCCGGAAGAGTGTAAACTGGTTTTTGCCCTAATCGCATCCTTAGTCATCTTAAATGGTCTATTCAACCATAAGAAGTTATCATGTACTCTGCTCAACACATACTAGACCCATTCATCCTCTTCAAAATAGGGGAAATGAATGTACTGACCAAAATGTTTATCCTGGATGGCTTGGTACTGTGGATTGAGTTCAAAAGCATCATCTATTAACTGATTGTGATAGATATCTTCCAGCTTGGATTCCCCAAAATCTTCAATGTTCGCATGAATGTAAACCCTAACATCTTCTACATGCAAAATACCATGCAGAATGCTGGAAAATGCGCCTGAGGGATCTACTTCTAGGGATTTGTATGGATGCTTCTTAAATTTAGGGTGTGGTCTATCAGAAATCTTCACCACATTTGGAGTAGCCATCTTTCAAAGATTTGCAGAGAGATATTTAAGAACATAAAATACCTTTTATGCTTCTAGGTTTCACAGAGTGAGCCGGATCGATTGTTGGATGAATTGACTTCTGTAGATGATCTTTGATGGGCTTGAGGAGATTTGTTGCAGAGCTCTTTATCACTTCTTCTTGAATGCAGAATGAGCAAGTGTTTGATAAGAAAACCCTTATATTATTCTACAAACCCTAATACCAAGTTGCAATAAATGCTCGACTTAAGTCATTTTGGTTTGCCTTGTTTTTCTTATTCGGATGACTTTGATGAACCAGATCAATCTTGTTCTAAACATCTTGCGGATCTTCCATAACTTAAACACAATTTATGTAGATGTTTCTCTATAAACCCTTTAATCCGTAACTCTCCTTGTGCCAATTCTAGCACCAATTAACTAGCTGGGGGAAAAATGTTTTTCCTTGTGTCTCCCCCTGAGCCAGAGCTCACTTTTTAATTTCTGGAAGGAATATCAGCACTAGATTTTGGTGCGGATCCATCCCCTACATTTTCTGTACTTCTCTTCACCCAAATCTTGTTCATCTCACTTTGAACTTCATCCACATTCACTTTTCCTTTTCCCTTGTCTTGATTCTGATTGTGGTGTACCGGACCTCTTTTGTCCTGATTCTTGTTTCTACAAAATTTGGCAATATGACCGGATCTATTGCAATTGTGGCTGTGTATGAGGAAAAATTGATTAAATCAAAACTAATAAAACCAAAAACCAATCACATAAAGCGAACCAATCTAAGTAAAAGCCATTATCATCAGATCAAAGAAAAATGAAAGCTCTTACCAAAATCTGTATTGTTCCCTTTTGGAGAAGTGTAGATTGCTTAATGAAGTTGTGAAACCATAGCTGCAACAAGCAAGTAGTGTGCTCAAAGATCAATGTTAAGAGATCGTAAAGTTGCTCAATTGACGCGTTTGTATGCTCAAAGCTCTGTTAAGTATGCCTGAGAATACGATCAAAGAGAGAGACTCAATGAAGGAGATGAGGGGGGTTTATATAGGTTTCAACGAAGATCGATCAACGGTCCAGATAATTCAGAAGAATCAATGGAGGAGAACAGTTGAGGAACGTGCAACAAATGAGAAGAAGACATGTGTCTTGCTTTCTTTTGCATGAGAGGAGTTATCAAGAATAGAAGAATGAGTTAAAGCAATTAACAGAATGTAACAGTCAGTTAAGTGATTTAAAACAAGAAGAAGAGATTTGCATGAGAATAAGAAGATATTTTGCTTTATTAAATATTAGAAATATTTAATTGCATGAGTGAGAAAGCTTGAGTTATTTTAGAGATAACTCAAATTTAGAAGAAAAAGCAATTTAAATAAATATTTAATTTATTTAAATTTAGAGAAGATATTATGGAAGAAATAATTAATTAATTGAAATTATTTAATTTAGAAGATTTGAAAGCAAATTAAATAAATAAATTTATTTAATTGTTGTGCATGATTTTGGAAGAATAATTTTGATTTAATTAAATAATTTAAGAATTATTTAATTGTAGAAAAGAGGGAATTTGTTGAATTAATTAAATAATTGGGTTTATTTAATTAATGTGGATGTGAATTTTGGAAGGTGACAATGATCTAATTAAATAATTAAAATTATTTAATTGTGGAAGAATAATAGAGGAATTTAATTTAATTAATTAAATAAAGAGGATTTATTTAATTAATGTCGTAAGTATGTGATTTGGAAGAAGTTGATGAAATTAATTAAATAATTAGATTATTTAATTAATGTGTGAAATGCAGGTGATTTGACAGAAATGACAAAATGCAAGAGGTGCGACGACTTGGTCATTTTAGGGTGTCTACATTTTGCCCCTCTTTGATGCGATGCAGTTTAAAGCATTGCGTCAAAGAAACGATTGTTGAAGACATGAGACAATTTTAATGCCCCAGTGTAGCTAGTTGCCCCAGCGTAGCTGGCGTAGGGAGGCCCCCTCGAGAGGAAAGATAGGGAAGTGATAGAAGAACTGTGTTGACGCTCGACTAGAAGATTTTGTTGGAGACAGACGAGGTTGGATAGATGATAGATAGAAGAAAGGAGAGAACATGAGAGAAAGACAGGTGATTGATCTTTGCTTGATCTACTATATAAGGCCATGGAAAAATGGATGGTGTAAATGGATGAGCTTGTTGCAATGGTTTCACATTTGTTTATAAAGAGCAATCCTTATTTTTGATATAGCACGTGGATAATTCACCACCAAGGTATAAAAGACCAAGGTACAGTAATATCCGAGTGCGTGGACGTTGACTCTGCAAGCAAGCGGTTTGAACTTAGATCCTTTAGACATAATATAACCTTGTTGGAACATGTGAATAAGCAATAGTCTTGAACATAAAATAAACTTCAATACATGTGAATGCAAGAAGAGTATTAATATGTAAGATGCTAGGTTGTAACACACACAAGATAAATAGAATGCCAAGAAAGATGCTAAAGATCATTCCTCAAACATGGCACACAAAAAAAAGCAATAACTATGCCCCCAATCTGCATTGCATCGCAACATACCAAGATTATAGATAAATCAAGGTAGCCTTGAATAGGTATTGGAAAAGGAACAAAAGATAAACCATAACACAAATTGACTGACTTACAAAGTAAACATACAACCAACATATTCTCTTGCCAAAGAGGTTGCTCAGGAGAGATTGGATAGGAAAGATAACAGCCTTATTGTAGGAACTCTATGTCCATTAAAGCATGCTATCTACCTAAAAAGACAATGTCTCGCTACAGGAAATGCCACATGTCGCAGGAGACATGTGTGTTGGTCTCGATAATGGAACACTGCGTAGAAGACAAGCTTGTTGATCTAGGGCTTTGGTTAAGCGGTACTTAGCTGATGTTGGCAATCGATACGCAGGATAGTAGATGACTCTGGAAGTAGGCCACTTTGTTTCAGGTTTGATGAGGACCTTTTCTTTGAAAGGATGCGCTAGCTTGCTGCTTGAGTTAGTCAAGTCGAGGTGAATGGATTTTGATAAACGGAAGACTAGAAGGATGACATCGCTAATGGATTGGGGTGGGTGGAGAATGATGGATCGTGTGTACCTAAGTACTGGATACATCCTTTGTATTCCAAACTACCTAAATACCCTGTATCCACAGGATCAAGGCACATTATGAGGAAAGATGAAAATGATAAATATGTAGTTCTGGATAGAGTGATGAGATGGATCGAGGTGGAGAGGAGGGGATCTTATGTGCCTGAGTACTGGATACTTCCTTCGTATTCCAGACTGCTTACATACCCATATCCATGGGATCAAGGTACCTTAAGATTGAAAAGAGATAATATGTGGTTCTGGTGGTGTGATGATGTGAGAAAAGTGTTGAGAAGATAAAATCCTTATCGTAGGAGTGATGTGTCCATTAAAGGGTGTTATCTGCAGAAAGGAGAAAGATTGAAGAGCGTGCTGTGAACCACGAACAAGGAACCTCCCCTAGACCTAAGTTAAGGAAAGAGTTGTCCCCATTCCGGTAGAGGAATTTGTATGGATGACTGACGAAGAAGACCTAGAAAGCTGTGACCTAGGACCAGACAGCGCAAACTGTTGACACAGATCAAGATGTGGGATGACGACGAGGGACATTGACAAATTTCCAAGCTATACTAGATAGGGAGATGAAAATGCAAACAAAGTCAATGATTTTATTATGGATGGATGGATGAAGCGTGTTGCGAAAAATGGACATGGAGTGGACAGGACTTGATAGACGATAGATGCTGACTCTACACATAGCGCCTGTTTGCCAGGTTTTCACTATGGTACTTATCCAAGGTGGCTGTTTGCCAAGTTTTCACCAGAGGACGGATTTTTTTTGTGTTTTTATGTTTTTCATTTTTTTTTTAAATTTTTTTTTTTGGAATACTCTGAGGATCAGGCATAGGACTTCTTAAGATGGACACTGTTAAGTGATTCATCCAAAGGAATGCCGTCAGGTGTAGCTAAAGTATAAGCTCCCGATCCGTATGCTGCTGTGACAATAAAGGGACCTAACCAGTTAGGCTCAAACTTTCCCTTCTCTCGATCTGCTTGATTTCTCTGATTTTCTTTTAGTACAAGATCACCAAATTGAAACTATCTTTCTTTGATCTTTTTATTGTAATTACGCTAGATGCGGTTTTGATAGACATGGAGATGATTAAGTGCGGTAAGGTGCCTCTCATCTAGTAGTTCAAGCTCAGCTAATCTGGAAGTGCGATACTCCTCTCCACTGAACAGATCCTGTATGGATACTCGGAGGGATGGGATCTCGACTTCTATAGGTAGGATGGCTTCAGAGCCAAAGACCAAGGCATATGGTGTGGCACCAATTGGTGTTATGATACTAGTGCAGTAGGCCCATAGGGCGGGATTGAGTTGCAAGTGTCAATCACGACCAGCTTCATTGACTGTTTTCTTGAGTATTTTGAGAATGGTTTTATTGGAAGCCTCAGCTTGGCCGTTACTCTGCGAGTAGTAGGGAGTTGAAAAGTGATGTTGGATATTGTATTGTGTGCACAAGGAATGGACATCTTGATTCTTGAATGGTCTCCCATTATCAGTGACAATGGCTTGGGGAATACCATACCGACAAATGAGGTAGTTAAGGATAAACTTGGCTATTTGCTTGCCAGTGATATAGGTCATGGGAATGGCTTCTACCCACTTCATAAAGTACTCAGTGACAGTAATGATAAACTTGTGGCCATTGGATGAGGAGGGGTGGATTTGTCCTACGAGGTCGAGACCCCATTGAGAAAAAGGCCATGGAGTTGTCACAGGTTGTAATTCATGAGCTGGTGTGTGAATCAAATCTCCATGCTGCTGGCATTGTAGACACTTCTTAGCAAACTGTGCAGCATCTTGCTCTATTGTAGGCCAGTAATAACCTATTATGAGTATCTTCTTAGCAAGATTAGGACCGGTAGAATGTGCACCACAGACACCTTCGTGTATGTCTCGTAAGGTAGCTTCGGCTTCTTCCGCGTTAAGACATCGTAAGAGGATACCATCGAGACTTCGGCGATATAGTGTATCACCTAGAATGATGTAACGAGAGGATCGACGGATAAAGGTTTTGTGTTGGGTGGATGATAGGTCAGGGGGAAAGGTATTGTGTTTGAGGTATTCATAGATATCTTCATACCATGGGGAATTGGGACCAACAAGTTCGCAGATGATTTCAGTAATGGGAACATCGACGGCTGGTATCAACAATTGCTCGATCAAGAATTCACATTTCTGTGTATTTGCAAGCATGTCTATCAGTGACCCTACAGAAGCCATAGAATCCGCAGCTTTATTATGCTCTCTTGGAATTTGCTCAAATGTGATGCTAGAAAAATGTGGTTTGTAGGCATCTACTAGTTGCTTGTAAGGGACCAACTTTTCATCTTTTGTTTGGTACTCATCTGTGACTTTGCGGATGACTAGTTGTGAGTCTCCATAAACTTGTAATTCTGTGATGTCCCATTGAACTGCTATATTGAGACCTATAAGGAGTGCTTCATACTCGGCAATGTTGTTGGTGCAAGGGAATGCAAGCCGATATGACTTAGGAATATAGTCATTTTGAGGTGTGACAAACAAGATGCTGGCCCCTGATCCATGCTGTGTGTAAGAACCATCAAAGTACAACTTCCACATTATTGAGTTGGAAAGAGTGAATAGATTCTTATCTGGAAAGTCTGCTACCATAGGGTGTGTATCTTGCATAGGTGCTTCTGCTAGTTGATCTGCTAGAGCTTGTCCTTTGATTGCTTTGCAATCCATATACTCAATGTCAAATTCACTAAGGATCATAACCCATTTAGCTAGTCTGCCTATAAGAGTTGCTTTTGCTAGTAGGTACTTCAAGGGATCAATTTTGGCTATTAGATTTGTGTGTTGATTCAACATGTAATGCCGCAACTTTTGGGAGGCGAACACTACTGCTAAACAAGCCCTTTCCATTGGTGAATAATTGAGCTCATATCCCACCAAGGTTCTACTAATATATTAAATTGCATGCTCTTTTCCTGCTTCATCATTTTGTGCTAGAAGGGCCCCTAGGGCCGAATTTGTAGTGGAGATGTATAATATCAAAGGTTTGTCTGCAACTGGTGGAACCAATACAGGAGGTGTAGCCAAATACTCTTTAAGCTGATCAAATGCTGCTTGACACTTATAATCCCATTGGAATGAGACATCCTTGCGGAGTAAGTGTTGAAATGGTTGACATTTATCTGCTAGCTGTGAGATGAAACACCTAATGGATTGCAACCTTCCCTGAAGGCTCCTTAATGCTTTAAGATTCTTTGGTGGAGGCATCTCCACTATAGCCTTGACTTTTTCTGGATCTACTTTGATGCCTCTATGAGATACAATATATCCCAACAGCTTTCCTGATGTTACACCGAAGACACACTTCTTTGGATTAAGTCTTACTTGGTATTTCTCGAGCCTGTCAAAGATCTGTCCTAGAACCTGTATGTGATCTGCCCTAGAAGATTTAGCTAGTATGTCATCCACATAGTCCTCCATGATGTGATGAAAGAGGTCATGGAATATCACTGTCATTGCTCTCTGATAGGTTGCTCCTGCATTCTTTAGACCAAAAGGCATGACACACCAACAATAGTTACCCCATGGACAAGTGAAGGTTGTTTTATGTTGATCTTCCTCTGCTATCCTTATCTGATTGTAGCTAGAGAATCCGTCCATGAGAGAAAGCATCTCGTGACCTACTGTCAAGTCTACTATAATGTCAATGTTTGGTAGTGGAAAGTCATCTTTAGGACATGCTTTGTTCAGATCTCTAAAGTCATTACACATGCGGATGCGCCCATTAGGTTTAGACATAGGTACAATGTTTGAGACCCAATCTGAATAGTCGATTGGTCGTATAAACTTTGCATCTAATAGCTTTTGTATTTCCACCTTTACCAAGAGAGCTATCTATGGGTGCATCTTTCTCAGCTTTTGCTTGACTGGTTTTACTTTTGGATCAACTGTGAGATAATGAACTACTAGCTTAGGGTCTAGCCCTGGCATATCAACATAGGTCCATGCAAAGTTGATGGTTCTCTGTAGGAAGAATGTGTTAAGATTCCTGTGCTCTATTTTTGATAATGATGCTGCTAGGAATGTGGTCTTTGGATTTTGCTTTGTGCCAAGGTTTATCTCTATAGAATCTTCCACTAGGAGAGCTGACTTCTCTTGATACTTAGATGGTAGGGGAAGGTCAAATCCTCCATCCTCAGGTGCCACAGTTGGGTTTTCACCTTTGGATACATCATTTGTTTTTACTATTTTGTGATCGGGAGGTGCCACGGTGTGGTTTTCACCTAGAGATCTTTCTTTATTTTCACTTTTGCGACTAGAGGATTTGGCATTCTCACCAAAATAAGTTGTTGGCTCTAGTTCCATTACAAAACCTGCTTTATGATTGCCAAGAGGGATACCTTCCCAAAGTCCCATGAACTCAGCTAGAGCTTTGTCATTCTGAAATACATCTATTACGGGGGACCCTTGTTGGTCCCAATCGATAAGTTCAGGGTAGACAAGTGTTACGTTTTGGGTGCTGGTGGTGGAGGTTAAGGATACGGAGGATAGCGTAAAAATGGAGGATTCTACGAATAGGTTGGTCATATGGAGGGAAGAGTCATTGATGATATCCTCTGTAGACGTCGAATCGGCGAGAAAAGTGTCAGCTACCTCGTCGAGGATATACTCGATGTCCAAGGTGTGCGGTACCTTCTTACCAAATCCTAATCCCTTCTTGTCTAGCTTCTTTGTCACAACAATGGGTTCCATAGTTCCTTGATTCTGTTTCCGAAGGCCACCTTTGCCTTTATAGCCCATGTTTTTTACTATCCTTAAGCCATTGCCATATTGCTTGACTGGTATTGTGACTAGTTCTTTCTCCTTATAGAGCCAAGAAGAAATATCCTCAATAGTTTCCTCTTCCAATAATCGTCCATGTTGGAATTGGGTTAGGAATGTTGGGGGAGGAATAGCTGCTTTTTTGGTTACTTTGGCAATGGGTGGTTGGCCGTAAGATTTTGGAGATAAAGGCATCTGCCCTACACAACAAGATTTTGAGATATCGTAAGTGCTAAAGCCTATATCTTGGATGCGAGCCGTGATTACAGGCAGCGGATTGGGTTCACTTGTAGAGGCTCGAGTCAGCGTTTTAGGATCAACATATAGTGGGGATTCAAGGGCTTTTTCATTTTTAGGCACTTGGTTGCAATTCTTATAACTGCCTTGCAAGACACAACAAAATTTAAAAGGATTGGGGTCGCCTGGGATAGTAATCTCTGTACCATTGAATGGGAACTTGAGAGACTGATGGTACGTGGAGGGAACAACTTTCATTGCATGGTTCCATGGGCGGCCTAGGATAAGTTGTAAGGTAGTTCAATATCAAGGACTTGACACCTAGTTTCAAGCATGACAGGGCCCAGTTGTATAGGCAAGTGGATAACACCTTTTGAATGGTGTTCTGCATCATCATATCCCTTGATTGTAATACTTTGATCAGAGTTGACATGATCCTCAGAGTATCCCAATTGCTTAAGTAAATTTAAAGAATAGATGTTGAGACCAGCACCACCATCTATGAGGATGCGTTTGATTTTGTGCTTATGGATGAGAACTTCAATATGAAGGGCATCAATGTGACAAGGATCATGGGATGGGAGATCTTTCTCAAAGAAGACCACATTGTAGGGTGAAGCAATGTTACCTACTATAGCTTGGAAATCCACAACCACTATGTTGTTAGGAACTGAAGACTCTTGGAGGGCTTTTTCTAGCACCACTCTATGTGCGGGTGATGACCGTAGAAGGTCCAAGATAGAGATTTGTGCTGGCGTTTTCCCTAGATGTTCGACAAGATTATAATCAGATTGAGCCAAAAGATTGGGTGTAGGACCATGAATGGTGACACAACCCCGACGAGTTGTAACAGCGCAATCCGTAGATTTGTCTTTGATGGTGAGGGTAGACACTCGACTCTCTTCAAAATGATCGACAATGGAATCAAAGGAAGTGAAAGCATGATTGATACCTTTACCTCTATCCTGAGGAGGAGGTGGACCATGATGAGGGAATGGTTCCTTGTACATATCGAGATCTTTGTTTGTGTTTTGAGCCACTTGTTCATTCTCAAAAGTGATTAGGTTGCCGTCGATGAGATTTTGGATTAGGTACTTGAGTTTCATGCACGACGCAGTTCTATTTCCTTTGCTCTGATGGAATTCACAGTATTCATTTTCTCTATACCGCGCAGTTTTGTAAATCAGTTCACCATATGGGGGTGCATCTAGTAAGGTGATGAGTCCTTTCTGTAAAACCTGTTGTAGGACTGCTCCATAGGCACTCCCAAGGGAGTAAATTGACATCATGGAGGGTAATCTTGTTGAGGTCGCTCCTGTTGTCGTTGTTGTTGATTTTGATACGGTTTTCGCTATTGTTGCTATTGTTGATATGGAGCTTGACTTGGTTTGGAGAACTGCAGCGGTGTTTGCAACATTTGGACATGCTTAGAATCAACCACACTGTCGTTAACCACATTTTTATTTTTGTTCCAGTATTTGGGTTTATCATTCGTCTGTTGATGAGGAGCGTTGTCTTTCATTTTTTTAAAGATTTTGACCACACCCTTAGCAATGAGGGCCTTCTCAATATTGATTCCTTTGTATGTGATTTCGTCAAAGGTTGTAGCACTGAGAATTTGCAAGTGGAAACCTAACTCTTGGTTGAGGTTCTGCACAAATATGCTAACAAGCTGTTTCTCAGGAATCTTGAAAGGAAATTTGCTAGTCATTTGTCTCCACCGTTGAAGGAAAGAAATGAAAGTTTCCCCATTTTTCTGTTTGTTGTTGCATAGATCAGTCATGGAAATCTCATGCTCTGCGTTGTAAGAAAAGTGGGTGGCAAACTTCTCTGCTATCTCGTTGAAAGACTTGATACCCGTGGGTAAGTGTGAGAACCATTCTATAGCTTGACCTCCAAGACTGTGAGGAAAGAGACGCATAAGATATGTGTCATTATGTGAGACCTCGAAGCAAGCAAGATAGAATTCCCTAAGATGGTCTTTTGGGTCACCTTTTCCTTTGTATTTATCGAACTTGGGAATAGTGAAATTTTGAGGAAAAGGGATCATTGGTAATGACTGATCAAAAGGGTAAGGACACACTTCCTCTAAAGAGAAGGTCTTCTTGGTGTGGCCAAACGTAAGATCAGATAGCTGTTGTTGAACTTCTACGATTTTTAGCTCCATAGTTGTGGGAGGGGTTGGTAACATCTCCTGTTGTCCCAAAAGTGGTTGGTGTTGCCCATACGAAAGATTATAATGTAAGCCATGCACACTGGTGTTATAAGGGTCGTAAGATTGATTGGGATCATACGGGTTGTACGTTTGGTTCAGATTGGGTTGGAATTGGAGGTTTTGATTTGGCAGAGGTGGAGGTGGCGCTAGGTAAGAATGTTGGCTTTGTGATGGTTGAAGAAAAGTATTGGGTGGAGGAAAGCTAAAGTGTGTTTGATTAGGCTGTGATGGCAGCACATAGCTTAGGGAAACTTGATGTTGGGAATGTTGAGAGTGGCTAGGCAATGTGTGAAAGAAATTGAGCAAGGATGAACATTGTGGAGGAGGGACATAGGTAGAAGTGATTTGCGACGGTTGAGGTGGCTTGATGACGAGTGTAGAAGAATGTTGTGGTTGGGATTGCATGACTCTAATTGGTTGAGAGACACGAAGGTGTGATGATATAGGAGGTGGTATTTGTTGAGACCCTTATTGCATGGCTACATAATTGTTCCCCAGATTGTAGTTTGGTGGGAAACCTATTCGTGATGGGGTAACCAAGATTCCACTTGCGATTGGGGTGGACACTTGAGGAGGTGGTTGCATATTTGATCAAGCTAAGGTGGCTTGCTTAGCTAACTCTACTTGACGTTGGAGAGTTTCTTGTTGGTTTTTATAGATCTCCATAGGGTCAGAAGTGGTGATACGGCCCTCTCTCATGTTGAGTTTTGATAGAGGGGATTCCTATACTACGAGCTCTGTTTAGGTAAGGGCGTGGTCACCGTTGACATGATTTGCACCGCTTGTATGGTAGCTCGGGTGTTGTTGTTCTCCTTGAGAGTGGATAAATCAAAATCTTGAGGTAACTTGGCGCCTTGCTCTACAAGCAAGTGAAAGAAATGATCCTGGTTCTCACTAAGGATTTTGTCAAAGGTGGCCACGATTCTAGGTTCTTGTATGATTTCATCAAGATCTTGCCCCTCTTCTTGAGAGGATTGACCTATTTCAAAGTGTCGCTCTTCTTGAGATGGGGGTTGATCTATGATATAACCTTGTGGCACAAAATCTTGAGGCAAGCCTATAGTATAGTGAGGAATGCTTACCAAAGGAACCCTGCCCTCTTGAGATGGGATTTGCTCAATAGTATATCCTTGTGGCACAAAATCCAGAGGCAAGCCGGTGGTATACTAGGGTGTACTTACCAAAGGGACCCTACCCTCTTGAGGATTGCTTGGTTGGTCAATGTGCGGCATGTTCAGAGAGCTGATTGGTTTTGCCGCGGGTGTACTAGGAGTTACCTTGGGAGTAATGTTGAGACGACCAGATTGCAGTGTGCGAGGAGGTGATTTGTGCTTCCTAGGGCCAACTTTCTTGGACTTCATAGTTTGCTAGAGACTAGTGGTTACCATGGGATACACTAGGACAAAAGGTAATGCTGGGACTCTGTGAGGTGCTTTGAGAAAAGGACAAACTCTGATGCACAATGTATTGGACCAAAGGCGCTATACTATTTGACTAGAGGTACAGGACTGTGCAACCAAAAGCGTGCTACTATGACACCAAAGGTGACGGATTGAGCTACCAAAAGTGAGTTACTACTTTGCCAAAGGTGAGCTACAGTGACCAAAAGTGAGCTAATGTTATACCAAGGGCGCTGAAGTAGAGTTTTGCCAGAGGCGAGTTACTGCTATGCCAAAAGTGATCTACTGTACTACCAAAGGTGAGCTGTTGTAATACCAGGGGTGCTGAAGTAGTGTCTGATGCTTCTAAAAGGCAAAATTTTGATAGATTATTTCTGTTTCTGATTGGATTTGTTTGGCAAGAGAAAACACAGCAAACAATGTTGGCACAAACAAGGGACTGACACAACAGATAGTGTATGTTCGAGGCTCCAAACAAGCCCAATGTTTCCACAGGTATAAGACAATTGCAATCAATAACAAGCACTTTTTATCCCTAGAGATAAGGTTTCATTGCAGTAGATCAGCTCACAGCTTAATACTCCGTCGATAAAAATATCATTCCATAAAGGTGTCAGATATTTAGTATCTTTGCGAGAGACGATAGGTAGGGATATCTCACCCTCCCCTTGGAAAGCTCAAGTAGGTCACAAGAGCTTTATGGCAAAGGGAATACTATCTCTTCTCAAGGGAGCCAATGGTGAGTATCTTAAGGGCTTGAATTGATTCCCCTTGCACTGATGATTACCGCAATGTTCGGAGGTAGGTCAGGTAGTCTCTATCTAGAATGGTTCTTAGTGACTTTGAGGGACCAACGCCTTATGAGCAATGCGACAAGCTACTAAAAGCTTTAACCAATCCTACTAAGAGTATCAAACACTTCACCCAATGTGAAAATCATTTCCACAAAGAGCTAGTACACCTCTTTTCAGTTTGGCACCACAAGGTAAGGCTGACGTCGGTTAGGACTTGGCTTTCACCTTATCCCTCTTATATAGCAGTTCAAAGGAAAACTCCGCTTAGGGTCGTCCTTTTTGGATGAAGCGCAATCCAAAAGTAGGCCATTCTAAAGGAAGTACAGAAATGTAAGAGCAAGCACGTCAAACAAAGGTTCAATTGTCCCATTATAAGAAAAATAAGGTGCAACTAAATTAGGCACACACACGTTTGTAGTTGTCAATTGTCCCTTATGAAATTGAAGTGTTTGGCATTCATGTCCATTGTCCCTTAAAAAATTGAGGTGTGTTCGCATACATGTCCATTGTCCCTTAAGAAAAGCAGTATGTTCCTAAGACTTAAATTGCTGAAATGATTTGTTCAATTATCCTTTAAGAAGGCAATGTGTTTCTAAGACTTAGTGAGATAAATCAAGATTTCTTCAACGTTTGTCCTGCATGGACATGTTAAAAACACCAATTTGCTCTGTGTGAGTAATAAGAAGCTGCAACAAGTCAGTTAGTTCCAGCAAAAATTCACAAGTTAGCAAAAACAAATCAATTTGACCAGAAGCGAGTTATTGCTATACCCAAAGCGCTTTACTGTCTTACCAACCATGCTGTAATACAGACCTGAAGTGTTGGAGAATATTACCAGAAGCGCTGAACAAGATCCAGAAGCGCTGTACTATGTATCCGGAAGTGTGATACTGTTATGCCAAAAGTGATGTAATGCATACCAGAAGCGTCGTAGGATACTACCAGAGGTGCTGAACAAGGTCCAGAAGCGCTTTACTGTGTATCCGAAAGCACGATACTCTTATACCAAATGCGCTGCACGGTCTCAAATCACAAAAAAATTAGCTTTTGTCAAAATAACCAGATCAAAATGGGATTTCATGATTGATCTACTGTTCTGAGAAGTAAATTCTGATAGATCTGAATCGTGAACTCCAAAAAATTTAGAAAGTGTAGCAACACAATAGATTAACTCAAATACCGAAGATACCCCTAAATAAGTTAGCTTAGGAAGTATCAAAAGCAGGTTTGAAAGACAAATACTATAGCTTGTCAAACAAATCCACAAGATATGTAACGAGAAAACCTTGCAAAAACATGAAATGAAGTCAGAAACCTAATTTAGCCAAAAGCGCTTAATGATACTATCGGACGCGCCATTCTGTTATACCAAAAGCGTTGCTCTGTGCTACCAGAAGCGCTGTAGTGCCCCCAAGGGTGCTGTAATGTGCCTCCAATAGCGCTTAATGATACTGCCAGAAGCACTTTGCAATGTCGTTTGCACTGTACCGTATTGTGACTTAAAAAAAAATTAATTTCTCAAAGAAAAAGAGGGATTAGTGGGTCCCATCGAGCGTGCCAGAATGTGTATGAGGAAAAATTGATTAAATCAAAACTAATAAAACCAAAAACTAATCACATAAAGCGAACCAATCTAAGTAAAAGCCATTATCATCAAATCAAAGAAAAATGAAAGCTCTTACCAAAATCTATATTGTTCCCTTTTGGAGAAGTGTAGATTGCTCAATGAAGTTGCAAAACCATAGCTGCAACAAGCAAGTAGTGTGCTCAAAGATTAATGTTAAGAGATCGTAAAGTTGCTCAATCGATGCGTTTGTATGCTCAAAGCTCTATTAAGTATGCCTGAGAATACGATCGAAGAGAGAGGCTCAATGAAGGAGATGAGGGGGGTTTATATAGGTTTCAACGAAGATCGATCAACGGTCCAGATAATTCAGAAGAATCAATGGAGGAGAACAGTTGAGGAACGTGCAACAAATGAGAAGAAGACATGTGTCTTGCTTTCTTTTGCATGAGAGGAGTTATCAAGAATAGAAGAATGAGTTAAAGCAATTAACAGAATGTAACAGTCAGTTAAGTGATTTAAAACAAGAAGAAGAGATTTGCATGAGAATAAGAAGATATTTTGTTTTATTAAATATTAGAAATATTTAATTGCATGAGCGAGAAAGCTTGAGTTATTTTAGAGATAACTCAAATTTAGAAGAAAAAGCAATTTAAATAAATATTTAATTTATTTAAATTTAGAGAAGATATTATGGAAGAAATAATTAATTAATTGGAATTATTTAATTTAGAAGATTTGAAAGAAAATTAAATAAATAAATTTATTTAATTGTTGTGCATGATTTTGGAAGAATAATTTTGATTTAATTAAATAATTTAAGAATTATTTAATTGTAGAAAAGAGGGAATTTGTTGAATTAATTAAATAATTGGGTTTATTTAATTAATGTGGATGTGAATTTTGGAAGGTGACAATGATCTAATTAAATAATTAAAATTATTTAATTGTGGAAGAATAATAGAGGAATTTAAGTTAATTAATTAAATAAAGAGGATTTATTTAATTAATGTCGCAAGTATGTGATTTGGAAGAAGTTGATGAAATTAATTAAATAATTAGATTATTTAATTAATGTGTGAAATGCAGGTGATTTGACAGAAATGACGAAATACAAGAGGTACGATGACTTGGTCATTTTAGGGTGTCTACAGTGGCAAACAATATTTCTTTGCATATTTGATTGATATCCTCTTGATCTGCATTGATTAGCCATATGACCCATTCTATTGCATGCAAAGCATCTACCATTGAAAGAATTGTTCATTTGCATATTTCTGCATTCATGAGATTTGTGACCATACCTTTTGTAGTTAAAACACTGTCTAGAGAAGGATGTATTAGTCTGATTCATTCTCTTCTTGCACTGATTAGCTTTATGACCAAAGTTATTGCAGTTGTGGCAGTATCCATTGAAGGATGGATATCTTTGAGCATTAGGTTGCCTCACCGGAGGTCTTCTAGGCCTGTTTCTTAGATTTTCTGATTCAAACTTCTTCTGACCGGATTCGGAGCTCTCACCTTTCTCATATCCCAAGCCACGCTTGTCATCTACCCTCTTTTGGCTTTCAAGAAGAACTTCAAGTTGAGCAGAACTTATCTTGAATTTCTCTTTGTATTCATTTGCTGTTTGAAGATCCCTTTTAAGAGAGACAATTTGGTCTTCTAGTTTTTCTTCATTATCTTTAGCATCTTCAAGATCAGATTCAAAATGTCTGATTATTCTATCCATCTTGTGGCAGTCTTCTGATTTCTCCTTGAGAGATTGTTTTAGATCATCTTTAGTTTTTCTTTTCTCTTCAATTTCTTGGGTAAATTTCATGACTCCTGATTCCATTTCATGTCTTACCATGATTATCTCTTTTGATAATTTTTCACATAACTTGGTTTTCTCCTTAAGATCTCTATTTGTATCATTTTCTTCACCTTGACTTGCCAATTACTGAAGTAGTTCCTTTCTCTTTTTCATAGAGAGACTTAGCTTCCCTTTTAGTTCATTTATAAAATCATTAGCCTGTTTGAGTCTTTCCTTCAATTCATTGACTTCATAATTAGATTGCTCAAGATCATCTAGGGCAAACTGAAGTTGCTCCCTCATACCATACACATCCATCTTAATTCCCAGATCTTCCTCAAGCTATTAGGCTCTATTTGGAGGAACTTGGCTCTGATACCAATTGTTGATAACTGAGACGGGGGTGAATCAGTTATCTTAATTATTTCTACTCCCTGAACTTTCTTAATAATTAATGCAACATCAATTCAAATAAGCAAACATAACCATGAAATGGAAATACACATGACACAATATTTTTGACGTGGAAACCCTGTTAAGGGAGAAAACCACGGGGTGATTAACCCAAGATTGTATTCTCTATTAGAAGAATAGAAATACAAAATGGCACTTGCCAATTAGGGCTCATTACCCGAGCACACTGCTCACAAGAGGCTCACTGCCTACAAGAGACTCACTATCTACAAGTTGTAAGAAGAATAACAAGATCTTTGAACTGATGAGAAGCATCCACATATGCTGAGGTTCAATTCCGGTTAGGCTCAATACATTGATCTGCTGCACTTCATACTTCCTCTTCTTTGGTGTTGTTGACTTGTCACATACCGGACTTGTCTTTCTGCTTTCACACTGTTCTTCTACTTTTCTTCGCACACACAACAACAACTCTCATCGAAATCCATTTGGTATATATATCTGCACAAAGGATTTCATCCTCTTTCTAGTCCGCATCCAAAATAGTCAGTATTTCCCAAACTTTAGTCTATCAGTTGAATCCTTGCTTACCAATTGATGCAGATCAAAGAGATACTTATAGAAGTCATCTAACAAGTCAGCCAATCTTGAATGATACCTTAATAATCTTGATAACCATCAATATCTCATCCAGAATAGTGTCTGATACTCTGCTGGTTAGTTCTTCCTCTGTCTGCTCTGCCAAACAGGACCCCAATACTTGAATGCTTATATCTCTTTACTCTTTCATCACCGGAGGCTCAAATCCTAGAATCTACCAGTCAAGGTATTCCTCTTGACTTCCCCAAGTTTGCACTTTCCAAAGATACTTCCTCTTAGAGATCCAGACCTAACTATCGGACCTTGCCACAACACTCTGTTCTTACTTACCGGACCACAACACTCTTCAATTTGACTTCTGGTATAGGCACACTATGTCCTGCGGATGTGTGGGATGAACTTTGTTGCCATCAATGACAACAATCATGAAGCTCCAATGTATCTCTTACCAACAGGAACATTGTGTGTGATCAAAAACATTTATTTTAAGATTTTATGCTTGGTTTCATCTAGATGCTTTATTTCATGATAATGGATCATTTGGCATGATTGGAAACAATTGTCTTGAAATCTTACACTCAGCTTCGTCTAGATGATTTATTTCATGATAATAGATCATTGAGCATGATCGGAAGCATTTGTTTTAAGATTTCACGCTTAGTTTCATCTTGGTGCAAGAGCATCCAGATGTGTAAGGGCACAATCTTGCATCACCTAAAATTGATGTCTTTTATTTTCACTTCTTTTCAAGATTTGTATTTTTGGACACCAATTTGCTTGAATAATGATTTAGAACCTTCCAAGTTTCCAACGGGCTAATAATACCACACTCACTATTTTTAGCGAGTCTTATCGGAGAAGCGGTTGACCCCAAAATTTTCCCCAGAGCTTCAGAATAGTAAAATAAGCATTCTTGGTAGATTTCATCTCAAGATCGCCTCTAGATTTCAAGATATTGAAGTTTTGAGTTTGTGAGGATTCATCCTTTGATTGTATTTCATGATAATGGATCATTGAGTGTGATCAGAAACATTTGTCTTGAAATTTTATGATCGGTTCTGTCCATATGCTTTATTTCATGACAATTGATGATTGAGCGTGATTGGAAATATTTGTTTGAAGATTTTACACTTAGCTTCGTTTAGATGCTTTATTTCATGATAACGGATCATTCAATGTGATCAGAAACATTTGTTTCAAAATTTTACACTTGGTTTCATATAGATGCTTTATTTCATGATATTGGATCATTTAGTGTGATCTGAAACATTTGTTTTAAAATTATTACACTCAGTTTCATCTAGATGCTTTATTTCATGATAACGAATCACCGCGTACGATCAGAAATATTTGTTTTAAAATTTTACGCTTCGATGTGCCTAGATGCTTTATTTCGTGATAATGGAACATTGTGTGTGATTGGAAACATTTGTTTTAAGATTTTATGTTTGGTTTCATCTAGATGCTTTATTTCATGATAATGGATCATTTGGCATGATAGGAAACAATTTTCTTAAAATCTTACGCTCAGCTTCGTCTAGATGCTTTATTTCATGATAATAGATCATTGAGCATGATCAGAAGCATTTGTTTTAAGATTTGATGCTTAGTTTCATCTTGGTGCAGGAGCATCCAAAGGTGTAAGGGCAATCTTGTATCACCCAAAATTGATGTCTTTTGTTTTCACTTCTTTTCAAGATTTGTATTTTTGGACACCCATTTGTTTGAATAACGATTCAGAACCTTCAAAGTTTCCAATGGGCTAAGAATACCACACTCACTATTTTTAGCGAGTCTTATCAAAGAAGCGGTTGACACCAAAATTTTCCCTAGAGCTTCAGAATAGTAAAATAAGCATTCTTGGTAGATTTCATCTCAAGATCGCGTCTGGATTTAAAGATATTAAAGTTTTGAGTTTGTGAGGATTCATCCTCTGATTGTATTTCATGATAATGGATCATTGACTATGATTGGAAACATTTGTCTTGAAATTTTACGATCGGTTCCATCCATATGCTTTAGTTCATGACAACTGATGATTGAGCATGATTAGAAACATTCATTTGAAGATCTTCGTCTAGATTTTTTATTTCATGATAATGGATCATTCAACGTGATCAGAAACATTTGTTTCAAAATTTTACACTCGGTTTCATCTAAATGCTTTATTTCATGATATTGGATCATTTAGTGTGATCTGAAACATTTGTTTTAAAATATTACACTCAGTTTCATTTAGATGCTTTATGTCATGATAACAAATCACCGCATGTGATCAGAAACATTTGTTTTAAAATTTTACGCTTAGATGCTATATTTCGTGATAACAGAAAATTGTGTGTGATCAGAAACATTTGTTTTAAGATTTTATGCTCAGTTTCATCTAGATGCTTTATTTCATGATAATGGATCATTCGTCATGATTGGAAACAATTGTCTTGAAATCTTACGCTCAGCTTCGTCTAGATGCTTTATTTCATGACAATAGATCATTGAGCATGATCGGAAGCATTTGTTTTAAGATTTGACGCTTAGTTTCATCTTGGTGCGAGAGCATCCAGAGGTGTAAGGGCAATCTTGCATCACCCAAAATTGATGTCTTTTGTTTTCACATCTTATCAAGATTTGTGTTTTTGGACACCCATTTGCTTGAATAATGATTTAGAACCTTCAAAGTTTCCAACGGGCTAAGAATACCACACTCGCTATTTTTAGTGAGTCTTATCAGAGAAGCGGTTGACCCCAAAATTTTGCCCAGAGCTTCAAAATAGTAAAATAAGCATTCTTGGTTGATTTCACCTCAAGATCGTGTCTAGATTTCAAGATATTGAAGTTTTGAGTTTGTGAGGATTCATCCTCTGATTGTATTTCATGATAATGGATCATTGAGTGTGATCGAAAACATTTGTCTTAAAATTTTACGATCGGTTCCGTCCATATGCTTTATTTCAAGACAACTGATGATTGAGCCTGATCAGAAACATTCGTTTGAAGATCTTTGTCTAGATGCTTTATTTCATGTAACGGATCATTCAACGTGAGCGCAAACATTTGTTTCAAAATTTTACGCTCGATTTCATCTAGATGCTTTATTTCATGATATTGGATCATTCAGTGTGATCTGAAACATTTTTTTAAATTTTACACTCAGTTTCATCTAGATGCTTTATTTCATGATAACGAATCACTGCGTGCGATCAGAAACATTTGTTTTAAAATTTTACGCTTAGACGCTTTATTTCATGATAACAGAACATTGTGTGTGATTGGAAACATATGTTTTAAGATTTTATGCTCAGTTTCATCTAGATGCTTTATTTCATGAAAATGGATCATTCGGCATGATTAGAAACAATTATCTTCAAATCTTACGCTTAGGTTCATCTAGATGCTTTATTTCATGATAATAGGTCATTGAGCATGATCGAAAGCATTTGTTTTAAGATTTGATGCTTAGTTTTATCTTGGTGTAGGAGCATCCAGAGGTGTAAGGGCAATCTTGCATCACCCAAAATTGATGTCTTTTGTTTTCACTTCTTTTCAAGATTTGTGTTTTTGGACACCCATTTGCTTGAATAACGATTCAGAACCTTGAAAATTTCCAATGGGCTAAGAATACCACACTTGCTATTTTTAGCGAGTCTTATCGGAGAAGCGGTTGACCCCAAAATTTTCCCCAGAGCTTTGGAATAGTAAAATAAGCATTCTTGGTAGATTTCATCTCAAGATTGTGTCTGGATTTCAAGATATTGAAGTTTCGAGTTTGTGAGGATTCATCCTCTGATTGTATTTCATGATAATGGATCATTGATTGTGATTGGGAACATTTGTCTTGTAAATTTTACAATCGGTTCCGTCCATATGCTTTATTTCAAGACAAGTGATGATTGAGCGCAATCGGAAACATTCATTTGAAGATCTTCGTCTAGATGCTTTATTTCATGATAACGGATCATTCAATGTGAGCAGAAACATTTGTTTCAAAATTTTATGCTCAATTTCATCTAGATGCTTTATTTCATGATATTGGATCATTCAGTGTGATCTGAAATATTTGTTTTAAAATTTTACACTCAGTTTCGTCTAGATGCTTTATTTCATGATAAGGAATCACCGCGTGCGATCAGAAACATTTGTTTTAAAATTTTACGCTTAGATGCTTTATTTCATGATAACAGAACATTGTGTGTGACCGAAAATATTTATTTTAAGATTTTATGCTTGGTTTCATCTAGATGCTTTATTTCATGATAATGGATCATTCAGCATGATTGTAAACAATTGTCTTGAAATCTTACACTTAGCTTTGTCTAGATGCTTTATTTCATGATAATAGATCATTGAGCATGATCGGAAGCATTTGTTTTAAGATTTGACGCTTAGTTTCATCTTTGTGCAAGGGCATCCAGAGGTGTAAGGGCAATCTTTCATCACTCAAAATTGATGTCTTTTGTTTTCACATCTTTTCAAGATTTGTGTTTATGGACACCCATTTTCTTGAATAATGATTCAGAACCTTCAAAGTTTCCAATGGGCTAAGAATACCACACTCGCTATTTTTAGTGAGTCTTATCGGAGAAGTGGTTAACCCCAAAAATTTTCCCAGAGCTTCAGAATAGTAAAATAAGCATTCTTGGTAGATTTAATCTCAAGATCGCATCTGGATTTCAAGATATTGAAGTTTAGAGTATGTGAGGATTCATCCTCTAATTGTATTTCATGATAATGGATCATTGAGTGTGATTAGAAACATTTGTCTTGAAATTTTATGATATGTTCTATCCTTATGCTTTATTTGAAGACAACTGATGATTGAGTATGATCGGAAACATTCATTTGAAGATCTTCATCTATATGCTTTATTTCATGATAACGGATCATTCAACGTGATCAGAAACATTTGTTTCAAAATTTTACGCTCGGTTTCATCTAGATTCTTTATTTCATGATACTGGATCATTCAGTGTGATTTGAAACATATGTTTTAAAATTTTACACTCAGTTTCGTCTAGATGCTTTATTTCATGATAACAAATCACCGCGTGTGATTAGAAATATTTGTTTTAAAATTTTACACTTAGATGCTTTATTTCGTGATAACGGAACATTGTGTGTGATCGGAAACATTTGTTTTAAGATTTTATGCTCGGTTTCATGTAGATGCTTTATTTCATGATAATGGATCATTCGGCATGATTGGAAACAATTATCTTGAAATCTTACGCTCAGCTTCATCTAGATGCTTTATTTCATGATAAAAGATCATTGAGCATGATCGGAAGCATTTGTTTTAAGATTTGACACTTAGTTTCATCTTGGTACAGGAGCATCCAGAGGTGTAAGGGCAATCTTGCATTACCCAAAATTTATGTCTTTTGTTTTCACTTCTTTTCAAGATTTGTGTTTTTGGACACCCATTTGCTTGAATAATGATTTAGAACCTTCAAAGATTACAATGGGCTAAGAATACTACACTTGCTATTTTTAGCGAGTCTTATCGGAGAAGTGGTTGACACCAAAATTTTCCCCAGAGCTTCAGAATAGTAAAATAAGCATTAATGGTAGATTTCATCTTAAGATCGTGTCTAGATTTCAAGATATTGAAGTTTTGAGTTTGTGAGGATTCATCCTCTGATTGTATTTCGTGATAATGGATCATTGAGTGTGATCGGAAACATTTGTCTTGAAATTTTACAATCAGTTCTGTCCATATGCTTTATTTCATGACAACTGATGATTGAACGTGATCAGAAACATTTTTTTGAAGATTTTACACTCAACTTCGTCTAGATACTTTATTTCATGATAACAGATCATTCAACGTGATCAAAATCTTTTTTTTCAAACTTTTACACTCGGTTTCATCTAGATGCTTTTATTCATGATATCAGATCATTCAGTGTGATCTGAAACATTTGTTTTAAAATTTTACACTCAGTTTCGTCTAGATGCTTTATTTCATGACAACGAATCACCATGTAAGATCATAAACATTTTTAAAAAAAATTTACGCTTAGATGCTTTATTTCGTGATAACAGAACATTGTGTGTGATCAGAAACATTTGTTTTAATATTTTACACTCAATTTCATCTAGATGCTTTGTTTCATGATAATGGATCATTCGGCATGATTGGAAACAATTGTCATGAAATCTTACGCTCAACTTCGTCTAGATGCTTTATTTCATGATAATAGATCATTGAGCATGATCGGAAGCATTTGTTTTAAGATTTGACGCTTAGTTTCATCTTGGTGCAGGAGCATCCAGAGGTGTAAGGGCAATCTTGCATTACCCAAAATTGATGTCTTTTATTTTCACTTCTTTTCAAGATTTATGTTTTTAGACACTCATTTTCTTGAATAACGATTCAGAACCTTCAAAGTTTCCAACGAGCTAAGAATACCACACTGGCTATTTTTAGCGAGTCTTATCGGAGAAGTGGTTGACCCCAAAATTTTCCCCAGAGCTTCGAAATAGTAAAATAAGCATTTTTGGTAGATTTCGTCTCAATATCGCGTCTGGATTTCAAGATACTGAAGTTTCAAGTTTGTGAGGATTCATCCTCTGATTGTATTTCATGATAATGGATCATTGAGTGTGATCGAAAATATTTGTCTTGAAATTTTACGATCAGTTCCATCCATATGCTTTATTTCATGACAACTGATGATTGAGCATGATCGAAAACATTCGTTTCAAGATTTTATGCTCAGCTTCGTCTAGATGCTTTATTTCATGGTAACAGATTATTCAACGTGATCGGAAACATTTGTTTCAAAATTTTACACTCGGTTTCATCTAGATGCTTTATTTCATGATATTGGATCATTCAGTGTGATCTAAAACATTTGTTTTAAAACTTTTCACTCAGTTTCATCTAGATGCTTTATTTCATGATAACGAATCACCGCATACGATCAGAAACATTTGTTTTAAAATTTTACACTTAGATGCTTTATTTCATGATAACAGAACATTGTGTGTGATCGGAAACATTTGTTTTAAGATTTTATGCTCGGTTTCATCTAGATGTTTTATTTCATGATAATGCATCATTCAACATGATTGGAAACAATTCTCTTAAAATCTTACGCTCAGCTTCGTCTAGATGCTTTATTTCATGATAATAGATCATTGAGCATGATTGGAAGCATTTGTTTTAAGATTTGACGCTTAGTTTCATCTTGGTGCAGGAGCATCAAGAGGTGTAAGGGCAATCTTGCATCACTGAAAATTGATGTCTTTTGTTTTCACTTCTTTTCAAGATTTGTGTTTTTGGACACCTGTTTTCTTGAATAACAATTCAGAACCTTTAAAGTTTCCAATGGGCTAAGAATACCATCGCTATTTTTAGCGAGTCTTATCGGAGAAGCGGTTGACCCCAAAATTTTCCCCAGAGCTTTGAAATATTAAAATAAGCATTCTTGGTAGATTTCATCTCAAGATCGCATCTGGATTTCAAGATATCAAATTTTTGAGTTTGTGAGGATTCATCCTCTGATTGTATTTCATGGTAATGGATCATTGAGTTTGATCAGAAACATTTGTCTTAAAATTTTACGATCGGTTCCGTCCATATGCTTTATTTCATGACAATTGATGATTAAGCATGATCAGAAACATTCATTTGAAGATTTTATGCTCAGCTTCGTCTAGATGCTTTATTTCATGATAACGGATCATTCAACGTGATCGGAAACATTTGTTTCAAAATTTTACACTCGGTTTCATCTAGATGCTTTATTTAATGATATTGGATCATTCAGTGTGATCTAAGACATTGGTTTTAAAATTTTACACTTAGTTTCATCTAGATGCTTTATTTGATTGTGTGTGATCAGAAACATTTGTTTTAAGATTTTATGCTTGGTTTCATCTAGATGCTTTATTTCAGGATAATGGATCATTCAGCATGATTGGAAACAATTGTTTTGAAATCTTATGCTCAGCTTTGTCTAGATGCTTTATTTCATGATAATAGATCATCGAGCACGATCGGAAGCATTTGTTTTAAGGTTTGATGCTTAGTTTCATCTTGGTGCAGGAGCATCCAGAGGTGTAAGGGCAATCTTGCATCACCCAAAATTAATGTCTTTTGTTTTCACTTCTTTCCAATATTTGTGTTTTTGGACACCCATTTGCTTGAATAACGATTCAGAACCTTCAAAGTTTCCAACGGGCTAAGAATACCACACTTGCTATTTTTAGCAAGTCTTATCGGAGAAGAGGTTGACCCCCAAATTTTCCCCAGAGCTTCGGAAAAGTAAAATAAGCATTCTTGGTAGATTTCATCTTAAGATCGCGTCTGGATTTCAAGATATTGAAGTTTTGAGTTTCTAAGGTTTCATCCTCTGATTGTATTTCATGATAATGGATCATTGCGTGTGATCAGAAACATTTGTCTTGAAATTTTATGATCGGTTCCATCCATATGCTTTATTTCATGACAACTGGTGATTGAGCGTGATCAGAAACATTCGTTTGAAGATTTTACACTCAGCTTCGTCTAGATGCTTTATTTCATGATAACGGATCATTCAACATGATCAGAAACATTTGTTTCAAAATTTTATGCTCAGTTTCATCTAGATGTTTTATTGCATGATATTGGATCATTCAGTGTGATCTGAAACATTTGTTTTAAAATTTTACACTTAGCTTCATCTAGATGCTTTATTTCATGATAACGAATCACCACATGCGATCAGAAACATTTGTTTTAAAATTTTACGCTTAGATGCTTTATTTCGTGATAACAAAACATTGTGTGTCATCAGAAATATTTGTTTTAAAATTTTATGCTCGGTTTCATCTAGACACTTTGTTTCATGATAATGGATCATTCGGAATGATTGGAAATAATTGTCTTGAAATCTTACGCTTAGCTTTGTCTAGATGCTTTATTTCATGATAATAGATCATTGAGCATGATCAAAAGCATTTGTTTTAAGATTTGACACTTAGTTTCATCTTGGTGCAGGAGCATCCAGAGGTGTAAGGGCAATCTTACATCACCAAAAATTGATGTCTTTTGTTTTCACTTCTTTTCAAGATTTGTGTTTTTGGACACCCATTCGCTTGAATAATGATTGAGAACCTTCAAAGTTTCCAACGGGCTAAGAATACCACCCTCGCTATTTTTAGCGAGTCTTATCGGAGAAGAGGTTGACCCCAAAATTTTTTCCAGAGCTTCAGAATAGTAAAATAAGCATTCTTGGTAGATTTCATCTCAAGGTCGCTTCTGGATTTCAAGATATTAAAGTTTCAAGTTTGTGAGGATTCATCCTCTGATTGTATTTAATGATAATGGATCATTGAGTGTGATCAGAAACATTTGTCTTATTTTTTACGATCGGTTCCATCCATATGCTTTATTTTATGATAACTAATGATTGAGCGTGATCGGAAACATTCTTTTGAAGATTTTACACTCAGCTTCATCTAGATGCTTTATTTCATGATAACCTATCATTCAACGTGATTAGAAACATTTGTTTCAAAATTCTACGCTCGGTTTCATATAGATGCTTAATTTCATGATATTGGATCATTCAGTGTGATCTAAAACATTTGTTTTAAAATTTTACACTCAGTTTCATCTAGATGCTTTATTTCATGATAACAAATCACCGTGTGTGATGAGAAACATTTTTTTAAAAATTTTACGCTTAGATGCTTTATTTCGTGATAACGGAACATTGTGTGTGATCGGAAACATTTGTTTTAAGATTTTATGCTCAGTTTTATCTAGATGCTTTATTCGATGATAATGGATCATTCGGCATGATTGGAAACAATTGTCTTGAAATCTCACGCTTAGCTTCGTCTAGATGCTTTATTTAATGATAATAGATCATTGAGCATGATCGGGAGTATTTGTTTTAAGATTTGATGCTTAGTTTCATTTTGGTCCAGAAGCATCTAGAGGTGTAAGGGCAATCTTGCATCACCCAAAATTGATGTCTTTTTTTTCACTTCTTTTCAATATTTGTGTTTTTGGACACCCATTTGCTTGAATAATGATTCAGAACCTTCAAAGTTTCCAACGGGCTAAGAATACCACGCTCGCTTTTTTTAGCTAGTCTTATCAGAGAAGCGGTTGACCCCAAAATTTTTCCCGAAGCTTTGGAATAGTAAAATAAGCATTCTTGGTAGATTTCATCTCAAGATCACGTCTAGATGTCAAGATATTGAAGTTTCAAGTTTGTGAGGATTCATCCTCTGATTGTATTTCATGATAATGGATCATTGATTGTGATCGGAAACATTTTTCTTGAAATTTTATGATCGGTTCCGTCCATATGCTTTATTTCATGACAACTAATGCTTGAGCATAATCGGAAACATTCATTTGAAGGTCTTATTTCATGATAACCAATCAATCAACGTGATCGGAAACATTTGTTTCAAAATTTTACGCTCGATTTCATCTAGATGCTTTATTTAATGATATTGGATCATTTAGTGTGATCTGAAACATTTGTTTTAAAATTTTACACTCAGTTTTGTCTAGATGCTTTATTTCATGATAACAAATCACTGCATGCGATCAGAAACATTTGTTTTAAATTTTTACGCTTCGATGTGCCTAGATGCTTTATTTCGTGATAACGGAACATTGTGTGTGATCAAAAACATTTGTTTTAAGATTTTATGCTGGTTTCATCTAGATGCTTTATTTCATGATAATGGATCATTCGGCATGATTGGAAACAATTGCCTTGAAATCTTACGCTCAGCTTCGTCTAGATGCTTTATTTCATGATAATAGATCATTGAGCATGATCGGAAGCATTTGTTTTAAGATTTGACGCTTAGTTTCATCTTGGTGCAAGAGCATCTAGAGGTGTAAGGGCAATCTTGCATCACCCAAAATTGATGTCTTTTGTTTTCACTTCTTTTCAAGATTTGTGTTTTTGGACACCCATTTGCTTGAATAACGATTCAGAACCTTCAAAGTTTCCAACGGGCTAAGAATACCACACATGCCATTTTTAGTGAGTCTTATCAGAGAAGCGGTTGACCCCAAAATTTTCCCCAGAACTTCGGAATAGTAAAATAAGCATTCTTGGTAGATTTCATCTCAAGATCGCATCTGGATTTCAAGATATTGAAATTTCAAGTTTGTGAGGATTCATCCTCTGATTGTATTTCATGATAATGGATCATTGAGTGTGATCAAAAACATTTGTCTTGAAATTTTAGGATCGGTTTCGTCCAAATGCTTTATTTCATGACAACTGATGATTAAGCGTGATCAGAAACATTTGTTTCTAAAGTTTACACTGGGTTTCATCTAGATGCTTTATTTCATGATATTGTCTTGAAATCTTACGCTCAGCTTCTCTAGATGCTTGATTTAATGATAATAGATCATTGAGCATGATCAGAAGCATTTGTTTTAAGATTTGACGCTTAGTTTCATCTTGGTGCAGGAGCATCCAGAGCTGTAAGGGTAATCTTGCATCACCCAAAATTGTTGTCTTTTGTTTTCACTTCTTTTCAAGATTTGTGTTTGTGGACACCCATTTGCTTAAATAAAGATTCAAAACCTTCAAAGTTTGCAATGGGCTAAGAATACCACACTTACTATTTTTAGTAAGTCTTGTTAGAGAAGCGGTTGACCCCAAAATTTTCCCCAGAGCTTCAGAATAGTAAAATAAGCATTCTTGATAGATCTCATCTCAAGACCACCTCTAGATTTCAAGATATTGAAGTTTCAAGTTTGTGACGATTAGTCCCCTGATTGTATTTCATGGTAATGGATCATTGAGTGTGATCAAAAACATTTATCTTGAAATTTTATGATCGGTTTCGTCCATATGCTTTATTTCATGACAACTGATGATTGAGTGTGATCGGAAACATTCGTTTGAAAATTTTACTCTTAGCTTCATTTAGATGCTTTATTTCATGATAATGGATCATTCAACGTGATCATAAACATTTGTTTCAAAATTTTACGTTCGGTTTCATCTAGATGCTTTCTTTCATGATATCAGATCATTCAGTGTGATAAGAAACATTTGTTTTAAAATTTTACACTCAGTTTCATCTAGATGCTTTGTTTCATGATAACGAATCACTGCATGCGATTAGAAACATTTGTTTTAAAATTTTACGCTTAGATGTGCCTAGATGCTTTATTTTGTGATAACAAAACATTATGTGTGATCGGAAACATTTGTTTTAAGATTTTATGCTTGGTTTCATCTAGATTCTTTATTTCATGATAATGGATCATTCAACATGATTGGAAACAATTATCTAGAAATCTTACTCTCAGCTTCGTCTAGATGCTTTATTTCATGATAATAGATCAATAAGCATGATCTGAAGCATTTGTTTTAAGATTTGACGCTTAGTTTCATCTTGTTGCAGGAGCATCCAAAGGTGTAAGGGCAATCTTGCATCACCGAAAATTGATGTCTTTTGTTTTCACTTCTTTTCAAGATTTGTGTTTTTTGACACCCATTTGCTTGAATAACGATTAAGAACCTTCAAAGTTTCCAATGGACCAAGAATACCACACTTACTATTTTTAGTAAGTCTTGTCAGAGAAGCGGTTGACCCCAAAATTTCCCCCAGAGCTTCAGAATAGTAAAATAAGCATTCTTGGTAGATCTCATCTCAAGATCGCGTCTGGATTTCAAGATATTGATGTTTTGAGTTTGTGAGGATTCATCCCCTGATTGTATTTCATGATAATGGATCATTGACTGTGATCGAAAACATCTGTCTTGAAATTTTACGATCGGTTCCATCCATATTTCATGAGAACTGATGATTGAGTGTGATCAAAAACGTTCGTTTGAAAATTTTATGCTCAACTTTGTCTAGATGCTTTATTTCATGATAATGGATCATTCAACATGATCAGAAAAATTTGTTTCAAAATTTTACGCTCTATTTCATCTAGATGCTTTATTTCATGATATCAGATAATTCAGTGTGATCATAAACATTTGTTTTAAAATTTTACACTCAGTTTCGTCTAGATGCTTTGTTCCATGATAACGAATCACTGCATGTAATTAGAAACATTTGTTTTAAAATTTTATGCTTAGATGTGCCTAGATGCTTTATTTCGTGATAACGAAACATTGTGTGTGATCGGAAACATTTGTTTTAAGATTTTTTGCTTGGTTTCATCTAGATGCTTTATTTCATAATAATAGATCATTCGGCATGATTGGAAACAATTGTCTTGAAATCTTACGCTCAACATAATCTAGTTGCTTGATTTCATGATAATAGATCATTGGGCATGATCAGAAGCATTTGTTTCAAGATTTGACGCTTAGTTTCATCTTGGTGCAGGAGCATCCAGAGGTGTAAGGGCAATCTTGCATCACCCAAAATTGATGTCTTTGGTTTTCACTTCTTTTCAAAATTTGTGTTTTTGGACACCCATTTGCTTAAATAACGATTTAGAACCTTCAAAGTTTCCAACAGGCTAAGAATACCACACTTACTATTTTTAGTAAGTCTTGTCAGAGAAACGGTTGACCCCAAAATTTTCCCTAGAGCTTCGGAATGGTAAAATAAGCATTCTTGGTAGATCTCATCTCAAGATCACGTTTGGATTTCAAGATATTGAAGTTTCAAGTTTGTGAGGATTCATCCCCTGATTGTATTTCATTATAATGGATCATTGACTGTGATCAAAAACATTTGTCTAGAAATTTTACGATTGGTTCTATGCATATGCTTTATTTCATGACAACTGATGATTAAGCATGATCGGAAACATTTGTTTGAAAATTTTACACCCAGCTTTGTCTAGATTCTTTATTTCATGATAATGGATCATTCAACATGATCGAAAACATTTGTTTCAAAATTTTACACTCGGTTTCATCTAGATGCTTTATTTCATGATATCAGATCATTCAGTGTGATCAGAAACACTTGTTTTAAAATTTTACACTCAGTTTCATCTAGATGCTTTGTTCCATGATAACGAATCACTGCGTGCAATTAGAAACATTTGTTTTAAAATTTTACGTTTAGATGTGCCTAGATGCTTTACTTCGTGATAATGAAACATTGTGTGTGATCAGAAATATTTGTTTTAAGATTTTATACTCGGTTTCATCTAGATGCTTTATTTCATGATAATGGATCATTCGGCATGATTGGAAACAATTATCTTGAAATCTTATGCTCAACTTCTCTAGATGCTTGATTTCATGATAATAGATCATTGAGCATGACCAGAAAAATTTGTTTTAAGATTTGACGCTTGGTTTCATTTTGGTGCAGGAGCATCCAGAGGCGTAAGGGCAATCTTGCATCACCCAAAATTGATGTCTTTTGTATTCACTTCTTTTCAAGATTTGTATTTTTGGACACCCATAGTAAAATAAGCATTCTTGGTAGATCTCATCTCAAGATTGCATTTGGATTTCAAGATATTGAAGTTTCGAGTCTATGAGGATTTATCCCCTGATTGTATTTCGTGATAGTGGATCATTGACTATGATCAGAAACATTTGTCTTGAAATTTTATGATCGGTTCCGTGCATATGCTTTATTTCATGACAATTGATGATTAAGCGTGACCAAAAACATTCATTTGAAAATTTTATGCTCAGCTTTGTCTAGATGCTTTATTTCATGATAATGGATCATTCAATGTGATTGGAAACATTTGTTTCAAAATTTTACGCTCGGTTTCATCCAGATGGTTTATTTCATGATATTGGATCATTCAGTGTGTTCAGAAACATTTGTTTTAAAATTTTACACTCAGTTTCCTCTAGATGCTTTGTTCCATGATAACGAATCACTGCGTGCGATAATAAACATTTGTTTTAAAATTTTATGCTTAGATGTGCCTAGATGTTTTATTTCGTGATAACAAAACATTGTGTGTGATCAGAAACATTTGTTTTAAGATTTTATGCTCAGTTTCATGTAGATGCTTTATTTCATGATAATGGATCATTCGGCATGATTGGAAACAATTGTTTTGAAATCTTACACTCAGCTTCATCTAGATGCTTTATTTCATGATAATAGATCATTGAGCATGATTGAAAGCATTTGTTTTAAGATTTGACTCTTAGATTCATCTTGGTGCAGGAGCATCCAGAGGTGTAGGGGCAATCTTGCATCACCCAAAATTGATGTCTTTTGTTTTCACTTCTTTTCAAGATTTGTATTTTTGGACTCCCATTTGCTTGAATAACGATTCAGAACCTTCAAAGTTTCCAACGGGCTAATAATACCACACTTACTTTTTTTATTAAGTCTTGTCGGAGAAGCGGTTGACCCCAAAATTTCCCCCAGAGCTTCAAAATAGTAAAATAAGTATTCTTGGTAGATCTCATCTCAAGATCACTTCTGGATTTCAAGATATTGAGGTTTTGAGTTTGTGAGGATTCATCCCCTGATTGTATTTCATAATAATGGATCATTAACTGTGATCGGAAATATTTGTCTTCAAATTTTACGATCAGATCCATCCATATGATTTATTTCATGACAACTGATGCTTTATTTCTAGATGCTTTATTTCATGATAATGGATCAGTCAACGTGATCAGAACATTTGTTTCAAAATTTTACACCTGGTTTCATCTAGATGGTTTATTTCATGATATTGGATCATTCAGTGTGATTAGAAACATTTGTTTTAAAATTATACACTCAGTTTCCTCTAGATGCTTTGTTCCATGATAACGAATCACTGGTGTGCGATCAGAAACATTTGTATTAAAATTTTATGCTTAGATGTGCCTAGATTCTTTATTTCATGATAACGAAACATTGTGTGTGATCGAAAATATTTGTTTTAAGATTTTATGCTCGGTTTCATCTAGATGCTTTATTTCATGATATTGGATCATTAGGCATGATTGGAAACAATTATCTTGAAATCTTACACTCAGCTTCTCTAGATGCTTGATTTCATGATAATAGATCATTGAGCATGGTCGAAGCATTTGTTTTAAGATTTGACGCTTAGTTTTATTTTGGTGCAGGAGCATCCAGAGGTGTAAGGGAAATCTTACATCACCAAAAATTGATGTCTTTTGTTTTCACTTCTTTTCAAGATTCATGTTTTTGGACACCCATTTGTTTGAATAACGATTCAGAACCTTCAAAGTTTCCAACGGGCTAAGAATACCACACTTACTATTTTTAGTAAGTCTTGTTGGAGAAGCGGTTGACCCCAAAATTTTCCCCAGAGCTTCGGAATAGTAAAATAAGCATTCTTGGTAGATCTCATCTCAAGATCGCGTCTGGATTTCAAGATATTGAAGTTTTGAGTTTTTGAGGATTCATCCCTTGATTGTATGTCATGATAATGGATCATTGACTGTGATCAAAAACATTTGTCTTGAAATTTTACGATCAGTTCCATCCATATGCTTTATTTCAGGACAATTGATGATTGAGCGTGATCAAAAACATTTGTTTGAAAATGTTACTCTCAGCTTCATGTAGATGCTTTATTTCATGATAATGGATCATTCAACATGTTCAGAAACATTTGTTTCAAAATTTTATGCTCGGTTTCATCTAGATGGTTTATTTCATGATATTGGATCATTTAGTGTGCTCAAAAACATTTGATTTAAAATTTTACACTCAATTTCGTCTAGATGCTTTGTTCCAAGATAACAAATCACTGCATCAGATCAGAAACATTTATTTTAAAATTTTACGCTTAGATGTGTCTAGATGCTTTATTTCGTGATAACAAAAGATTGTGTGTGGTCGGAAACATTTGTTTTGAGATTTTATGCTCGGTTTCATCTAGATGCTTTATTTCATGATAATGGATCATTCGGCATGATTGGAAATAATTGTCTTGAAATCTTATGTTTAGCTTCGTCTAGATACTTTATTTCATGATAATAGATTATTGAGCATGATCAGAAGCATTTGTTTTAAGAATTGACGCTTAGTTTCATCTTGGTGTAGGAGCAACCAGAGGTGTAGGAGCAATCTTGTATCACCCAAAATTGATATCTTTTATTTTCACTTCATTTCAAGATTTGTGTTTTTAGACACCCATTTGCTTGAATAACGATTCAGAACCTTTAAAGTTTCCAATGGGCTAAGAATACCACACTTACTATTTTTAGTAAGTCTTGTCGAAGAAGCGGTTGACCCCAAAATTTTCCCCAGAGCTTCGGAGTAGTAAAATAAGCATTCTTGGTAGATCTCATCTCAAGATCGCATCTAGATTTCAATATATTGAAGTTTTGAGTTTGTGAGGATTCATCGCCTGATTGTATTTCATGATAATGGATCATTGAGTGTGATGGGAAACATTTGTCTTTAAATTTTATGATCGGTTCCATCCATATGCTTTATTTCATGAGAACTGATGATTAAGTGTGATCGAAAACATTCGTTTGAAAATTTTACGCTTAGCTTCGTCTGGATGCTTTATTTCATGATAATGGACCATTCAACATTATCAGAAACATTTGTTTCAAAATTTTACGCTTGGTTTCATCTAGATGCTTTATTTCATGATATTGGATCATTTAGTGTGATCATAAACATGTTTTAAAATTTTAAACTCAGTTTCATCTAGATGCTTTGTTCCATGATAACGAATCACTGCATGTAGTCAGAAACATTTGTTCTAAAATTTTATGCTTGTGCCTAGATGCTTTATTTTATAATAACGAAACATTGTGTGTGATTGGAAACATTTGTTTTAAGATTTTATGCTCAGTTTCATCTAGATGCTTTATTTCATGATAATGGATCATTCGGCATGATTGGAAACAATTGTCTTGAAATCTTACGCTCAGCTTTGTCTAGATGCTTTATTTCATGATAATAGATCATTGAGTATGATCGGAAGCATTTGTTTTAAGATTTGACTCTTAGTTTCATCTTGGTGCAGGAGCATCCAGAGGTGTAGGGGCAATCTTGCATCACCCAAAATTGAGGTCTTTTGTTTTTACTTCTTTTCAAGATTTGTGTTTTTGGACACCCATTTGCTTGAATAACAATTCAGAACCTTCAAAGTTTCCAACGGGCTAAGAATACCACACTTACTATTTTTAGTAAGTCTTGTAGGAGAAGCAGTTGACCCCAAAATTTTCCCGAGAGCTTCGGAATAGTAAAATAAGCATTCTTGGTAGATCTCATCTCAAGATCGCGTCTGGATTTCATCGAGTTTGTGAGGAATCATCCCCTGATTGTATTTCATAATAATGGATCATTGACTATGATCGAAAACATTTGTATTGAAATTTTATGATCGGTTCCGTGCATATGCTTTATTTCATGATAATTGATGATTGAGCATGATCAGAAACATTTGTTTGAAAATTTTATGCTCAGCTTCGTCTAGATGCTTTATTTCATGATAATGGATCATTCAACATGATCGGAAACATTTGTTTCAAAATTTTACGCTCAGTTTCATCTAGATGCTTTATTTCATGATATTGGGTCATTCAGTGTGATCAGAAACATTTATTTTAAAATTTTACGCTTAGATGTGCCTAGATGCTTTATTTCGTGATAACGAAACATTGTTTGTGATCAGAAGCATTTGTTTTAAGATTTTATGCTTAGTTTCATCTAGATGCTTTATTTCATGATAATGGATCATTCGGCATGATTGGAAACAATTATCTTGAAATCTTACACTCAGCTTCGTCTAGATGCTTTATTTCATGATAATAGATCATTGAGCATGATTGAAAGCATTTGTTATAAGATTTGACACTTAGTTTCATCTTGGTGCAGAAGCATCTAGAGGTGTAGGGGCAATCTTGCATCACCCAAAATTGATGTCTTTTGTTTTCACTTCTTTTCAAGATTTGTGTTTTTGGACGCCCATTTGCTTGAATAACGATTCAGAACCTTCAAAGTTTCCAACGGGCTAAGAATACCACACTTACTATTTTTAGTAAGTCTTGTCGAAGAAACGATTGACCCAAAAAGTTTTCCCAGAGCTTCGGAATAGTAAAATAATCATTCTTGTTAGATCTCATCTCAAGATCACGTTTGGATTTCAAGATATTGAAGTTTTGAGTTTGTGAGGATTCATCACTTGATTGTATTTCATGATATGGATCATTAACTATGATCGGAAACATTTGTCTTGAAATTTTATGATCAATTCTGTCCATATGCTTTATTTCATGGCAACTAATGATTGAGCATGATCGTAAACATTCGTTTGAAAATTTTATGCTCAGCTTTGTCTAGATGCTTTATTTCATGATAATGGATCATTCAACATGATTGAAACACATTTGTTTTAAAATTTTACCCTCGGTTTCATCTAGATGCTTTATTTCATGATATTGGATCATTCAGTGTGATCAGAAACATTTGGTTGAAAATTTTATACTCAGTTTCGTCTAGATGCTTTGTTCCATGATAACGAATCACTGCGTGCAATCGGAAACATTTGTTTTAAAATTTTACGCTTAGATGTGCCTAGATGCTTTATTTCATGATAACGAAATGTTGTGTGTGATTGGAAACATTTGTTTTAACATTTTATGCTCAGTTTCATCTAGACGCTTTATTTCATGATAATGGATCATTCGGCATGATTGGAAACAATTGTTTTGAAATCTTACGCTCAGTTTCATCTAGATGGTTTATTTCATGATAATAGGTCATTGAGCATGATCATAAGCATTTGTTTTAAGATTTGACACTTAGATTCATCTTGGTGCAGGAGCATCCAAAGGTGTAGGGGCAATCTTGCATCACCCAAAATTGATGTCTTTTATTTTCACTTCTTTTCAAGATTCGTGTTTTTGGACACCCATATGCTTGAATAACTATTTGGAACATTCAAAGTTTCCAACAGGTTACGAATACCACACTTACTATTTTTAGTAAGTCTTGTCGAAGAAGGGGTTGACCCCAAAATTTTCCCCAGAGCTTCGGAATAGTAAAATAAGTATTCTTGGTAGATCTCATCTCAAGATCGCGTCTGGATTTCAAGATATTGAATTTTTGAGTTTTTGAGGATTCATCCCTTGATTGTATGTCATGATAATGGATCATTGACTGTGATCGGAAACATTTGTCTTGAAATTTTACGATCAGTTCCATCCATATGCTTTATTTCAGGACAATTGATGATTGAGCGTGATCAAAAACATCTGTTTGAAAATGTTACTCTCAGCTTCATGTAGATGCTTTATTTGATGATAATGGATCATTCAACATGTTCAGAAACATTTGTTTCAAAATTTTATGCTCGGTTTCATCTAGATACTTTATTTTATGATATTGGATCATTCAGTGTGATCAGAAATATTTGTGTTAAAATTTTACACTCATTTTAGTCTAGATGCTTTGTTCCATGATAACGAATCACTGCATGCGATCTGAAACATTTGTTTTAAAATTTTACGCTTAGATATGCCTAGATGGTTTATTTCGTGATAACGAAACATTGTGTCTGATTGGAAACATTTGTCTTAAGATTTTATGCTCGGTTTCATCTAGATGCTTTATTTCATGATAATGGATCATTCGACATGATTGGAAACAATTGTCCTGAAATCTTATGCTCAGCTTCGTCTAGATGCTTTATTTTCATGATAATAGATCATTGAGCATGATCAGAAGCATTTGTTTCAAGATTTGATGCTTAATTTCATCTTGGTGCAGGAGCATCCAGAGGTGTAAAGGCAATCTTGCATCACCCAAAATTGATGTCTTTTGTTTTCACTTCTTTTCAAGATTTACATTTTTGGACACCCATTTGCTTGAATAACGATTCAGAACCTTCAAAGTTCCCAATGGGCTAAGAATACCACACTTACTATTTTTAGTAAGTCTTGTTGGAGAAGCGGTTGACCCCAAAATTTTCTCCAGAGCTTTAGAATAGTAAAATAAGCATTCTTGGTAGATCTCATCTCAATATCGCATCTAGATTTCAAGATATTCAAGTTTTGAGTTTGTGAGGATTCATCCCCTGATTGTATTTCATGATAATGGATCATTGACTATGATCTGAAACATTTGCCTTGAAATTATACCATCGGTTCTATCCATATGCTTTATTTCATGACAACTGATGATTGAGCCTCATTGGAAACATTCGTTTGAAAATTTTACGTTCAGCTTCGTCTAGATGCTTTATTTCATGATAATGGATCATTCAACGTGATCGAAAACATTTGTTTCAAAATTTTACACTTGGTTTCATCTAGATGCTTTATTTCATGATATTAGATCATTCAGTGTGATCAGAAACATTTGTTTTAAAATTTTACACTCAGTTTCGTCTAGATGCTTTGTTCCATGATAACAAATCACTGCGTATGATCAGAAACATTTGTTTTAAAATTTTATGAGATGTACCTAGATGCTTTATTTCATGATAACGAAACATTGTGTGTGATAAAAAATATTTGTTTTAAGATTTTATGCTTGGTTTCGTCTAGATGCTTTATTTCATGATAATGGATAATTCAGCATGATTGGAAATAATTGTCTAGAAATCTTACGCTCAGCTTCATCTAGAAGCTTTATTTTCATGATAATAGATCATTGAGCATGATCAGAAGCATTTGTTTTAAGATTTGATGCTTAGTTTCATCTTGGTGCAGGAGCATCCATAGGTGTAAGGGTAATCTTGCATCACCCAAAATTGATGTCTTTTATTTTCACAACTTTTCAAGATTTATGGTTTTGGACACCCATTTGCTTGAATAACGATTCACGACCTTCAAAGTTTCCAACGAGCTAAGAATACCACACTTACTATTTTTAGTAAGTTTTATCGGAGAAGCGGTTGACCCCAAAATTTTCCCCAGAGCTTCGGAATAGTAAAATAAACATTCTTGATAGATCTCATCTCAAGATCAAGTCTGGATTTCAAGATATTGAAGTTTCAAGTTTGTGAGGATTCATCCCCTAATTGTATTTCATGATAATGGATCATTGACTGTGATCAAAAACATTTGTCTTTAAATTTTACGATCGGTTCCGTCCATATGATTTATTTCATGACAACTGATGATTGAGCATGATCAGAAATATTTGTTTGAAAATTTTATGCTCAGCTTCGTCTAGATGCTCTATTTCATGATAATGGATCATTCAACGTGATCGGAAACATTTGTTTTAAAATTTTACGATCGGTTTCATCTAGATGCTTTATTTCATGATATTGGATCATTCAGTGTGATCAGAAACATTTGTTTTCAAATTTTACACTCAGTTTCATCTAGATGCTTTATTTCATGATAACGAATCAATACGTGTGATCAGAAACATTTGTGATCGGAAGCATTTGTTTCAAGATTTGACACTTAGTTTCATCTTGGTGCAGGAGCATCTAGAGGTGTAAGGGCAATCTTGCATCACCCAAAATTGATGTCTTTTGTTTTCACTTCTTTTCAAGATTTGCATTTTTGGACACCCATTTGCTTGAATAACGATTCAAAACATTCAAAGTTTCCAACGGGCTAAGAATACCACACTTACTATTTTTGGTAAGTCTTGTCAGAGAAGCGGTTGACCCCAAAATTTTCCTCAGATCTTCAGAATAGTAAAATAAGCATTCTTGGTAGATCTCATCTCAAGATCGCATCTGGATTTCAAGATATTGAAGTTTCAAGTTTGTGAGGATTCATCCCCTGATTGTATTTCATGGTAATGGATCATTGACTGTGATCAGAAACATTTGTCTTGAAATTTTACAATCAGTTCCGTCCATATGCTTTATTTAATGACAATTGATGATTGAGCATGATCGAAAACATTCGTTTGAAGATTTTATGCTCAGCTTCGTCTAGATGCTTTATTTCATGATAATGGATCATTCAACATGATTGGAAACATTTGTTTCAAAATTTTACGCTTGGTTTCATCTAGATGCTTTATTTCATGATATTGGATCATTCAATGTGATCAGAAACATTTGTTTTAAATTTTTACACTCAGTTTCATTTAGATACTTTGTTCCTTGATAACAAATCACTACGTGCGATCAGAAACATTTGTTTTAAAATTTTATGGTTAGATGTGCCTAGATGCTTTATTTCATGATAACAAAACATTGTGTGTGATCGGAAACATTTGTTTTAAGATTTTATGCTCAGTTTCATCTAGATGCTTTATTTCATGATAATGAATCATTCGACATGATCGGAAATAATTGTCCTGAAATCTTATGCTCAGGTACATCTAGATGCTTTATTTTCATGATAATAAATCATTGAGCATGATTGGAAGAATTTGTTTTAAGATTTGACGCTTAGTTTCCTCTTGGTGCAAGAGCATCTAGAGGTGTAAGGGCAATCTTGCATCACCCAAAATTAGTGTCTTTTTGTTTTCACTTCTTTTCACGATTTATGTTTTTGGACACCCATTTGCTTGAATAATGTTTCAGAACCTTCAAAGTTTCCAATGGGCTAAGAACACCACACTTACTATTTGTAGTAAGTCTTGTCGGAGAAGCGGTTGACCCCAAAAATTTTCCCAGAGCTTCAGAATAGTAAAATAAGCATTCTTGGTAGATCTCATCTCAAGATCACGTCTGGATTTCAAAATATTGAAGCTTCGATTTTGTAAGGATTGACCCCTGATTTTATTTCATGATAATGGATCATTGACTGTGATCAGAAATATTTGTCTTGAAATTTTATGATCGGTTCTGTCCATATGCTTTATTTCATGACAACTAATGATTGAGCCTCATTGGAAACATTCGTTTGAAAATTTTACACTTAGCTTCATCTAGATGCTTTATTTCATGATAATGGATCATTCAACGTGATCAGAAACATTTGTTTCAAAATTTTACGCTCGGTTTCATATAGATGCTTTATTTCATGATATTGGCTCATTTCGTGTGATCAAAAACATTTGTGTGATTAGAAACATTGTGTGTGATAGGAAACATTTGTTTTAAGATTTTATGTTCGGTTTCATCTAGATGCTTTATTTCATGATAATGGACCATTCGGCATGATGGGAAACAATTGTCCTGAAATCTTACACTCAGCTTCATCTAGATGCTTTATTTTTATGATAATAGATCATTGAGCATGATCGGAAGCACTTATTTTAAGATTTTACGCTTAGTTTCATCTTGGTGCAGGAGCATCCAGAGGTGTAAGGGCAATCTTACATCACCCAAAATTGATGTCTTTTGTTTTCACTTCTTTTTAAGATTTGTATTTTTGGACACCCATTTGTTTGAATAATGATTCAGAACCTTCAAAGTCTCCAACGGGCTAAGAACACCACACTTACTATTTTTAGTAAGTCTTTTCAGAGAAGCGGTTGACCCCAAAATTTTCCCCAGAGCTTCGAAATAGTAAAATAAGCATTCTTGGTAGATCTCATCTCAAGATCGCATGTGGATTTCAAGATATTGAAGTTTCAAGTTTGTAAGGATTCCTCCCTTGATTATATTTCATAATAATGGATCATTGACTATGATCGAAAATATTTGTCTTGAAATTTTACGATCAGTTCCATCCATATGCTTTATTTCGTGACAACTGATGATTAAGTGTGATCGGAAACATTCGTTTGAAAATTTTATGCTCAGCTTAGTCTAGATGCTTTATTTCATGATAATGGATCATTCAACGTGATCGGAAACATTTGTTTCAAAATTTTACGCTTGATTTCATCTAGATGCTTTATTTCATGATATTAGATCATTCAGTGTGATCAGAAACATTTGTTTTAAAATTTTACACTCAGTTTCGTCTAGATACTTTGTTCCATGATAACGAATCACTGCATGTGATCAGAAACATTTGTTTTAAAATTTTACCCTTAGATGTGCCTAGATGCTTTATTTCATGATAATGAAACATTGTGTGATCAGAAACATTTGTTTTAAGATTTTATGCTCGGTTTCATCTAGATGCTTTATTTCATGATAATGGATCATTCAACATGATTGGAAACAATTGTCTTGAAATCTTACGCTCAACTTCGTCTCGATGCTTTATTTCATGATAATAGATCATTGAGCATGATCAGAAGCATTTGTTTTAAGATTTGATGCTTAGTTTCATCTTGGTACAGGAGCATGTAAGGGCAATCTTGCATCACCCAAAATTGATGTTTTTTTTCACTTCGTTTCAAGATTTGTGTTTTTGGACACCCATTTGCTTGAATAACAATTCAAAACCTTCAAAGTTTGCAACGGGTTAAGAATACCACACTTACTATTTTTAACGAGTCTTATCAGAGAAGCGGTTGACCCCAAAATTTTCCCCAGAGATTCAGAATAATAAAATAAGCAATCTTGGTAGATTTCATCTCAAGATTGCGTTTGGATTTCAAGATATTGAAGTTTCGAGTTTGTGAGGATTCATCCTCTAATTGTATTTCGTGATAATGGATCATTGAGTGTGATTGGAAACATTTGTCTTTAAATTTTACGATCAGTTTCATTCATATGCTTTATTTCATGACAATTGATGATTGAGCATGATCGGAAACATTGGTTTGAAGATTTTACATTCAGCTTCGTCTAGATGCTTTATTTCATGATAACGAATCATTCAACATGATCAGAAACATTTGTTTCAAAATTTTACGCTCGGTTTCACCTAGATGCTTTATTTCATGATATTGGATCATTCAGTGTGATCTGAAACATTTGTTTTAAAGTTTTACACTCAGTTTCGTCTAAATGCTTTATTTCATGATAACAAATCACCGCGTGCAATCATAAACATTTGTTATAAGATTTTATGCTTGGTTTCATCTAGATGCTTTATTTCATGATAATGGATCATTCGGCATGATTGAAAACAATTGTCTTGAAATCTTACACTCAGCTTCGTCTAGATGCTTTATTTCATGATAATAGATCATTGAGCATGATCGGAAGCATTTGTTTTAAGATTAGACATTTAGTTTCATCTTGGTGCAGGAGCATCCAGAGGTGTAAGGGCAATCTTGCATCACCCAAAATTGATGTCTTTTGTTTTCAATTCTTTTCAAGATTTGTGTTTTTGGACACCCATTTGCTTGAATAACGATTCAGAACTTTTAAAGTTTCCAACAGGCTAAGAATACCACACTCGCTATTTTTAGCGAGTCTTATCGGGGAAGCGGTTGACCCCAAAATTTTCCCCAGTAGTTTGGAATAGTAAACTAAGCATTCTTGGTAGATTTCATCACAAGATCACGTCTAGATTTCAAGTTATTAAAGTTTTGGGTTTGTGAGGATTCATCCTCTGATTGTATTTCAAGATAATGGATCATTGAGTGTGATCGGAAACATTTGTCTTGAAATTTTACGATCGGTTCCATCCATATGCTTTATTTCATGACAACTGATGATTGAGCGTGATCGGAAACATTCATTTGAAGATTTTATGCTTAGCTTCATCTAGATGCTTTATTTCAGGATAATGGATCATTCAACATGATCGGAAACATTTGTTTCAAAATTTTACTCTCAGTTTTATCTAGATGCTTTATTTTATGATATTGGATCAATTAGTGTGATCTGAAACATTTGTTTTAAAATTTTACACTCAGTTTCATCTAGATGCTTTATTTCATGATAACAAATCACCGCGTGCGATCAGAAACATTTGTTTTAAAATTTTATGCTTAGATGCTTTATTTCGTGATAACAGAACATTGTGTATGATCAGAAACATTTGTTTTGAGATTTTATATCGGTTTAATCTAGATGCTTTATTTCATGATAATGGCTCTTTTGGCATGATTGGAAACAATTGTCTTGAATTCTTACGCTCAGCTTCGTCTAGATGCTTTATTTCATGATAATAGATCATTGAGCATGATCGGAAGCATTTGTTTTAAAATTTGATGCTTAGTTTCATCTTGGTTTAGTAGCATCCAGAGGCATAAGGGCAATCTTGCATCACCCAAAATTGATGTCTTTTGTTTTCACTTCTTTTCAAGATTTGTGTTTTTGGACACCCATTTGCTTGAATAACGATTCAGAACCTTCAAAGTTTCCAACGGGCTAAGAATACCACACTCGCTATTTTTAGCGAGTCTTATCGGAGAAGAGGTTGACCCCAAAATTTTCCCCAAAGCTTTGGAATAGTAAAATAAGCATTCTTGGTAGATTTCATCTCATGATCGCGTCTGGATTTCAAGATATTAAAGTTTTGAGTTTGTGAGGATTCATCCTCTGATTGTATTTCATGATAATGGATCATTGAGTGTGATCAGAAACATTTGTCTTGAAATTTTATGATCGGTTCTGTCCATATGCTTTATTTCATCACAACTGATGATTGAGCATGATTGGAAACATTTGTTTGAAGATTTTACGCTCAGCTTCGTCTAGATGCTTTATTTCATGATAACGGATCATTCAACATGAGCGGAAACATTTGTTTCAAAATTTTACGCTCAATTTCATCTAGATGCTTTATTTCATGATATTGGATCATTCAGTGTGATCTAAAATATTTGTTTTAAAATTTTACACTCAGTTTCATCTAGATGCTTTATTTCATGATAACGAATCATTGTGTGCGATCAGAAACATTTGTTTTAAAATTTCACGCTTAGATGTTTTATTTCATGGTAACAGAACATTAGGTGTGATCAGAAACATTTGTTTTAATATTTTATGCTTGGTTTCATCTAGATGCTTTATTTTATGATAATTGATCATTTGGCATAATTGGAAACAATTGTCTTGAAATCTTACGCTCAACTTCATCTAGATGCTTTCTTTCATGATAATAGATCATTAAGCATGATCATAAGCATTTGTTTTAAGATTTGATGCTTAGTTTCATATTGGTACAGGAGCATTCAGAGGTGTAAGGGCAATCTTACATCACCCAAAATTGATGTCTTTTGTTTTCACATCTTTTCAAGATTGTGTTTTTGGACACCCATTTGCTTGAATAATGACTCAGAACCTTCAAAGTTTCCAACGGGCTAAGAATACCACACTCGCTATTTTTAGCAAGTCTTATCAGAGAAGCGGTCGACCCCAAAATTTTCCCCAGAGCTTCGGAATAGTAAATAAGCATTCTTGGTAGATTTCATCTCAAGATCGCGTCTAGATTTCAAGATATTAAAGTTTCAAGTTTGTGAGGATTCATCCTCTGATTGTATTTCATGATAATGGATCATTGAGTGTGATCGGAAACATTTGTCTTGAAATTTTACGATCGGTTACGTCCATATGCTTTATTTCGTGACAACTGATGATTGAACGTGATCAGAAACATCTGTTTAAAGATTTTACGCTCAACTTCGTCTAGATACTTTATTTCATGATAACAGATCATTCAATGTGATCAGAAACATTTGTTTCAAAATTTTACGCTCAGTTTCATGTAAATACTTTATTTCATGATATTGGATCATTCAGTGTGATCTAAAACATTTGTTTTAAAATTTTACACTCAGTTTCATCTAGATGCTTTATTTCATGATAACTGATTTCAAGATATTGAAGTTTCGTCTAGATGCTTTATTTCATCTCAAGGTCACGTCTGGATTTCAAGATATTGAAGTTTCAAGTTTGTGAGGATTCATCCTCTGATTGTATTTCATTGTAATGGATCATTGAGTGTGATCAGAAACATTTCTCTTGATACTTTATTTCATGATAACGAATCACCGCGTGCGATTAGAAACATTTGTTTTAAAATTTTACGCTTAGATGCTTTATTTCGTGATAATGGAACATTGTGTTTGATCAAAAACATTTGTTTTAAGATTTTATGCTTGGTTTCATCTAGATGCTTTATTTCATGATAATGGATCATTTGGCATGATTGGAAACAATTGTCTTGAAATCTTACGCTCAGCTTCGTCTAGATGATTTATTTCATGATAATAGATCATTGAGCATGATCGGAAGCATTTGTTTTAAGATTTCACGCTTAGTTTCATCTTGGTGCAAGAGCATCCAGATGTGTAAGGGCACAATCTTGCATCACCTAAAATTGATGTCTTTTATTTTCACTTCTTTTCAAGATTTGTATTTTTGGACACCAATTTGCTTGAATAATGATTCAGAACCTTCCAAGTTTCCAACGGGATAATAATACCACACTCACTATTTTTAGCGAGTCTTATCGGAGAAGCGGTTGACCCCAAAAATTTTTCCATAGCTTTGCAATAGTAAAATAAGCATTCTTGGTAGATTTCATCTCAAGGTCACATCTGAATTTCAATATATTGAAGTTTTGAGTTTGTGAGGATTCATCCTCTGATTGTATTTCATGATAATGGATCATTGAGTGTGATCAGAAACATTTGTCTTGAAATTTTATGATAAGTTCCATCCATATGCATTATTTCTTAACAACTGATGATTGAGCATGATTGGAAACATTTGTTTGAAGATTTTACGCTTAGCTCCATCTAGATGCTTTATTTCATGATAACGGATCATTCAACGTGATCAAAAATATTTGTTTCAAAATTTTACGCTTGGTTTCATCTAGGTACTTTATTTCATGATATTGGATCATTCAGTGTGATCTGAAACATTTGTTTTAACATTTTACACTAATTTTCATCTAGATGCTTTATTTCATGATAACGAATCACCGCTTGCAATCAGAAACATTTGTTTTAAAATTTTACGTTTAGATGCTTTATTTCGTGATAATGGAACATTGTGTCTGATAGGAAACATTTGTTTTAAGATTTTATGCTCAGTTTCATCTAGATGCTTTATTTCATGATAATGGATCATTTAGCATGATTGTAAACAATTGTCTTGAAATCTTATGCTCAGCTTCGTCTAGATGCTTTATTTCATGATAATAGATCATTGAGCATGATCGGAAGCATTTGTTTTAAGATTTGACGCTTAGTTTCATCTTGGTGCAGGAGCATCCAGAGGTATAAGAGCAATCTTGCATCACCCAAAATTGATGTCTTTTGTTTTCACTTCTTTCCAAGATTTGTGTTTTTGGACACCCATTTGCTTGAATAACAATTCAGAACCTTCAGAGTTTCCAATGGGCTAAGAATACCACACTGGCTATTTTTAGCAAGTCTTATCAGAGAAGCGGTTGACCCCAAAATTTTCCCCAAAGCTTTAGAATAGTAAAATAAGCATTCTTGGTAGATTTCATCTCAAGATCGCGTCTAGATTTCAAGATATTGAAGTTTCAAGTTTTTGAGGATTCATCATCTAATTGTATTTCATGATAATGGATCATTGAGTGTGATCGGAAACATTTGTCTTGAAATTTTATGATCAGTTCCTTCCATATGCTTTATTTCATGATAACTAATGATTGACCGTGATCGGAAACATTCATTTGAAGATTTTACGCTCAACTTCGTCTAGATGCTTTATTTCATGATAACGGATCATTCAACGTGATCGGAAACATTTGTTTCAAAATTTTACACTCGGTTTCATCTAGATGCTTTATTTCATGATATTGGATCATTCAATGTGATTAGAAACATTTCTTTTAAAATTTTATACTCAGTTTCATCTAGATGCTTTATTTCATGATAACAAATCACTGCATGTGATCAGAAACATTTGTTCTAAAATTTTATGCTTAGATGTGCCTAGATGTTTCATTTCGTGATAACGAAACATTGCGTGCGATCAGAAACATTTGTTTTAGGATTTTATGCTCAGTTTCATCTAGATGCTCTATTTCATGATAATCGATCATTCAACATGATTGGGAACGATCATCTTGAAATCTTACCCTTAGCTTCGTCTAGATGCTTTGTTTCATGATAATAGATCATTGAGCATGATCGAAAGCATTTGTTTTAAGATTTGATGCTTAGTTTCATCTTGGTGCAAGAGCATGTAAGGGCAATCTTGCATCACCCAAAATTGATGTCTTTTGTTTTCACTTCTTTTTAGGATTTTTATTTCTGGACACCCATTTTCTTGAATAATGATTCAGAACCTTCAAAGTTTCCAACGGGCTAAGAATACACCACTTACTATTTTTAGCAGGTCTTATCAGAGAAGCGGTTGAGCCCAAAAATTTTTTAGAGCTTCGGAATAGTAAAATAAGCATTCTTGGTAGATTTCATTTCAAGATCGCGTCTAGATTACAAGACATTGAAGTTTCGAGTTTGTGAGGATTCATCCTCTGATTGTATTTCATGATAATGGATGGTTGAGTGTGATTGGAAACATTTGTCTTGAAATTTTATGATCAGTTTCGTCCATATGCTTTATTTCATGACAACTGATGATTGAGTGTGATCTGAAACATTCATTTGAAAATTTTACGCTCAGCTTCATCTAGATGCTTTATTTCATGATAATGGATCATTCAATGTGATTGGAAACATTTGTTTCAAAATTTTACCCTCGATTTCATCTAGATGCTTTATTTCATGATATTGGATCATTCAGTGTGATCAGAAACATTTGTTTTAAAATTTTACACTCAATTTCATCTAGATGCTTTATTTCATGATAATAAATTACTACATGTGATGAGAAACATTTGTTCTAAAATTTTATGCTTAGATGTGCCTAGATGCTTCATTTCATGAGAACGAAACATTGTGTGTGATTGGAAACATTTGTTTTAGGATTTTATACTTGGTTTCATCTAGATGCTCTATTTCATGATAATGGATCATTCGACATGATTAGGAATGATTGTCTCAAAATCTTGTGCTCAGCTTCGTCTAGATGCTTTGTTTCATGATAATAGATCATTGAGCATGATCAGGAGCATTTGTTTTAAGATTTGACACTTAGTTTCATCTTGGTGCAGGAGCATGTAAGGACAATCTTGCATCACCCAAAATTGATGTCTTTTGTTTTCACTTCTTTTCAAGATTTATGTTTTTCGACACCCATTTTCTTGAATAATGATTGAGATCCTTCAAAGTTTCCAACAGACTAAGAATACACCACTTACTATTTTTAGCAGGTTTTATCATAGAAGCGGTTGACCACAAAATTTTCCCCAGAGCTTCAGAATAGTAAAATAAGCATTCTTGGTAGATTTCATCTCAAGATCGTGTATGGATTTCAAGATATTGAAGTTTTGAGTTTGTGAGGATTCATCCTCTGATTGTATTTCATGATAATGGATCGTTAAGTGTGATTGGAAACATTTGTCTTGAAATTTTATGATCAGTTTCGTCCATATGCTTTATTTCACGACAACTGATGATTGAGCCTAATCGGAAACATTCGTTTGAAAATTTTACACTCAGCTTCATCTAGATGCTTTCTTTCATGATAATGGATCATTCAACACGATCAGAAACATTTGTTTCAAAATTTTATGCTCGGTTTCATCTAGATGTTTTATTTCATGATATTGGATCATTTAGTGTGATCAAAAACATTTGTTTTAAAATTTTACACTCAGTTTCGTCTAGATGCTTTATTTCATGATAACAAATCACTGCGTGTGATCAAAAACATTTGTTCTAAAATTTTACGCTTAGATGTGCCTAGATGCTTCATTTCGTGATAACAAAACATTGTGTGTGATCAGAAACATTTGTTTTAGGATGCTCTATTTCATGATAATGGATCATTCGGCATGATTGGAAATGATCGTCTTGAAATCTTACGCTCAGCTTCATCTAGATGCTTTGTTTCATGATAATAGATCTTTGAGCATGATCGAAAGCATTTGTTTTAAGATTTGACACTTAGTTTCATCTTGGTGCAGGAGCATGTAAGGGAAATCTTGCATCACCCAAAATTGATGTCTTTTGTTTCTCACTTCTTTTCAAGATTTGTGTTTCTGGACAACCATTTGCTTGAATAATGATTCAGAACCTTCAAAGTTTCCAATGGGCTAAGAATACACCACTTACTATCTTTAGTAGGTCTTATCGGAGAAGCGGTTGACCCCAAAATTTTCCCCAGAGCTTTGGAATAGTAAAATAATTATTCTTGGTAGATTTCATCTCAAGATCACGTCTGGATTTAAAGATATTAAAGTTTCAAGTTTGTGAGGATTCATTCTCTGATTGTATTTCATGATAATGGATCATTGAGTGTGATCGGAATCATTTGTCTTGAAATTTTCTGATCAGTTTCATCCATATACTTTATTTCATGACAACTGATGATTGAGCGTGATCAAAAACATTCATTTGAAAATTTTATGCTCAGCTTCGTCTAGATGCTTTATTTCATGATAATGGATCATTCAACGCGATCAGAAACATTTGTTTCAAAATTTTACGCTCAGTTTTATCTAGATGCTTTATTTCATGATATTGGATCATTTAGTGTGATCAGAAACATTTGTTTTAAAATTTTACACTCAGTTTCGTCTAGATGCTTTATTTCATGATAATGAATCACTGCACATGATCAGAAACATTTGTTCTAAAATTTTACGCTTAGATGTGCCTAGATGCTTCATTTTGTGATAACGAAACATTGTGTGTGATTAGAAACATTTGTTTTAGGATTTTATGCTCGGTTTCATCTAGATACTCTATTTCATGATAATGGATCATTCGGCATGATTGGGAACGATACTCTTGAAATCTTACACTCAACTTCATCTAGATGCTTTGTTTCACGATAATAGATCATTAAGCATGATCGGAAGCATTTGTTTTAAGATTTGATGCTTAGTTTCATCTTGGTGTAGGAGCATGTAAGGGCAATCTTGCGTCACCCAAAATTGATGTCTTTTATTTTCACTTCTTTTAAAGATTTGTGGTTTTGGACACCCATTCGCTTGAATAATGATTCAAAACCTTCAAAGTTTCCAACGAGCTAAGAATACACCACTTACTAGTTTTAGCAGGTCTTATCATAGAAGCGGTTGAGCCCAAAATTTTTGCCAGAGCTTCAGAATAGTAAAATAAGCATTCTTGGGAGATTTCATATCAAGATCCCATCTGGATTTCAAGATATTGGAGTTTCAAGTTTCTGAGGATTCATTCTCTGATTGTATTTCATGATAATGGATCGTTGAGTGTGATCAGAAACATTTGTCTTGAAATTTTACAATCAGTTTCATCCATATGCTCTATTTCATGACAACTGATGATTGAGTGTGATCAGAAACATTCGTTTGAAAATTTTACGGTCAGCTCCGTCTAAATGCTTTATTTCATGATAATGGATCATTCAACGCGATCAGAAACATTTGTTTCAAAATTTTACACTCGATTTCATCTAGATGCTTTATTTCATGATATTGGATCATTCAGTGTGATCAGAAACATTTGTTTTAAAATTTTACACTCAGTTTCATCTAGATACTTTACTTCATGATGATGAATTAGTGCGTGTGATCAGAAACATTTGTTCTAAAATTTTATGCTTAGATGTGTCTAGATGCTTTATTTCATGATAATAGATCATTGAGCATGATCGGAAGAATTTGTTTTAAGATTTGACACTTAGTTTCATCTTGGTGCAAAAGCATGTAAGGGCAATCTTGAATCACCCAAAATTGATGTATTTTGTTTTCAATTCTTTTCAAGATTTGTGTTTTTGGACACCCATTTGCTTGAATAACAATTCAGAACCTTCAAAGTTTCTAATGGGCTAAGAATACACCACTTATTATTTTTAGCAGGTCTTATCAGAGAAGCGGTTGACCCCAAAATTTTCCCCAGAGCTTCAGAATAGTAAAATAAGCATTCTTGGTAGATTTTATCTCAAGATCGCGTCTGGATTTCAAGATATTGAAGTTTCAAGTTTGTGAGGATTCATCCTCTGATTGTATTTCATGATAATGGATTATTGAGTGTGATCAGAAACATTTGTCTTGAAATTTTATGATCAGTTTCATCCATATGCTTTATTTCATGACAACTGATGATTGAGCGTGATAAAAAACATTTGTTTGAAAATTTTACGCTTAGCTTCATCTAGATGCTTTATTTCATGATAATGGATCATTCAACGTGATCGGAAACATTTGTTTCAAAATTTTATGCTCGGTTTAATCTAGATGCTTTATTTCATGATATTGGATCATTCACTGTGATCAAAATCATTTGTTTTAAAATTTTACACTCAGTTTCATCTAGATGCTTTATTTCATGATAACAAATCAGTATGTGTGATCAGAAACATTTGTTCTAAAATTTTATGCTTAGATGTGCCTAGATGCTTCATTTCATGATAACAAAACATTGTGTGATCGAAAACATTTGTTTTTAGATTTTATGCCCGGTTTCATCTAGATGCTCAGCTTCGTCTTGAAATCTTACGCTCAGCTTCATCTACATGCTTTGTTTCATGGTAATAGATCATTGAGCATGATCGGAAGCATTTGTTTTTTGACACCCATTTGCTTGAATAACGATTCAGAACCTTCAAAGTTTCCAACAGGCTAAGAATACACCACTTACTATTTTTAGCAAGTCTTATCAGAGAAGCGGATGTCCCCAAAATTTTCCCCAGAGCTTCCAAATAGTAAAATAAGCATTCTTGGTAGATTTCATCTAAAGATCACGTCTGCATTTCAAGATATTAAAGTTTGAGTTTGTGAGGATTCATCCTTTGATTGTATTTCATGATAATGGATCGTTGAGTGTGATCGGAAATGTTTGTCTTCAAATTTTACGATCAGTTTCATCCATATGCTTTATTTCATGACAACTGATGATTGAGCGTGATCGGAAACATTTGTTTGAAAATTTTACGCTCAGCTTCGTCTAGATGCTTTATTTCATGATAATGGATCATTCAATGCGATCAAAAACATTTGTTTCAAAATTTAAGCTCGGTTTCATCTAGATGCTTTATTTCATGATATTGGATCATTCAGTGTGATCAAAAATATTTATTTTAAAATTTTACACTTAGTTTCATCTAGATGCTTTATTTCATGATAACAAATCACTGCGTGTGATTAGAAACATTTGTTCTAAAATTTTACGCTTAGATGTCCCTAGATGCTTCATTTCGTGATAACGAAACATTGTGTGTGATCAAAAACATTTGTTTTAGGATTTTATGCTCAGTTTTATCTAGATGGTGTATTTCATTATAAAGGATCATTCGGCATGATTGGAAATGATCGTCTTGAAATCTTATGCTCAGCTTCGTCTAGATGCTTTGTTTCATGATAATAGATCATTAAACATGATCAGAAGCATTTGTTTTAAGATTTGATGCTTAGTTTTGTTGATAACTGAGAGGGGGGGGTGAATCAGTTATCCTAATTATTTCCCTTATTGAACTTTCCTTTTAATTGATGCAGCATAGAATCAAACACAAAAACATTAATCATGAAATAAGAAACACATGACACAATATTTTTGACGTGGAAACCCTGTTAAGGGAGAAAACCACGGGGTGATTAACCCAAAATTATTCTCTGTTAGAAGAATAGGAAATTACAAAAATGGCACTTGCCAATTAGGGCTCACTGCCCGAGCACACTGCTCACAAGAGGCCCACTGCCTACAAGAAGACACACTGTCTACAAAGTGATGAGAATCACAGTCTTGAACTGATTGGAAGCATCTGCATATGCTGGAGTTCAGTTCCGGTTAGGCTCAGTACACTGATCTGCTGCACTTCATCTTTCCTCTGTTCTTTGTTCTGCTATCTTTCACATACCGGATCCTTTTTGCTACCTCTGCTCTTATCTGGACTTATTCGCATATATCTACACACCATCGCGCCTTTTCACAACTAAATCCATCCTCTATATATATCCGTACAAGTAATTTCATCACCTTTCTAGTCGGCATCCGGAACAGTCTAGTTTCGTACAAACTCTTGTTCTGTCGGCTGAATCCTTCCTCACCAAGCAATGCGGATCAAGCATATACTTGTAGATATCATTAATTATGTCGGCCAAACATGATTCATGCCTTCACAACCTCTGTCATCAACAGTAACACATCCGGAAAGCAGTCTGATACTCTGTCAGTCAGTTCTTCCTCTGTTTTCACTGTCTCTCAGGAATCCGGTACTCAACCATTCATATCTTTTTCCTTGTCCATCACCGGAGGCTAAATCCTTGGAATATACCACTCAAGGTAGTCCTCTTGACTTCCCCAAATCCGCACTGCACCAAGACACTTCCTCTGAGAGATCCGGACCAATCTGTCGGACCTTGCCACATGCTCTGTTCTTCTTCACCTGACCACAACATTCTTTATTCTGACTTCCGGTAGAGACACATCATGACTTGCGGATATGTGGGATGACCTTTGTTGCCATCAATGACAACAACCATGAATCCATATAGTGTCTCTTGCCAACAATCTCCCCCTTTGGCATTGATGGCAACACTTAGTGAAAAATGACTAAGTGTTTTCACTGTGCTCCCCCTTTGCTGATGCTCTGTCTTTATATACAATTTCCGGAACTCCCCCTTAGTTGGATTCCTCATTTTTCACTGCTCCTCACTCCCCCTTTGACATCAATGGCAAAGGGTAGGGTCCGCACACCAAAATTTTCAAAAATTTTCTATATATAGCCGCATATTTACATACTCACATGTACTGAAGAATGTCTGCAAAGGATGTCTGTAATTGGATCATTTCTGTAGCCCAAATTTACTTCATTCTATCCAAAATTGAAATGTGACCACTTAACAAAAATGCAAAAGCTTCTGCCCGCTTGAGATCTGTCGGATCTTTTGTTTGGGCGGTGGTCTGAGCATCACTGATGGCCTCATGCATAGTTTCCAACTTAGGGATTATAATCCTTCTAAGTTCTCCCATCCGGTTGGTGATGTTCTTCCTTTCCTTCTCAAGATTCTTTATTTCATTCAAGACTGCAATAGTCTGACATTCTTGATTTATTATGGAGGAAGAGAGAGGATCAAAACTTTGAGATAAGCTTTGTAGCTTATCCTGTTCCTCTTTTATTTTCTTGTCAAATGCTGCTGTTGCCTTTGACCAGGATATACAAAATTTGTAGATGTCACCGCCATCCTTAAGAGCATTCTCTAAGCTCTTTATTCCAATGCTTACAATCTTCCTATCCTTAGAGATTAATTCTAATATTTCTGAAAATCTTTTATCCAAAAATTCCTTCCGGACCTTTTCTTCAGCTGATTTTTCTAGAGAATCAAAATGTGTATCAACACTGCTGACTAAGGTTTTTAGATTACCGGAAGAGGAGGCTGTCGGATCTATCTGGATTGATGGCATGATCTTTACAAGTACTCCGGAAGCAGCCTCTATTAACTCACAGTCTTCCATATGAGACTTCAGGAGCTTTTCATTTGCCTTGGCATTTGCAAATGAAGCTATCTTCATTGTTTGTACCGGAGAGAGAGAGTCAAAATCAAATGGGCCTTTTAGAAGCTCCGGTTCATCAATCTCTAAAGTTTCTTTGCTCAAAAATTGTTGAACAGTTTGTACAGTGTCTCTTGCCAGAGACAGATGTTTCTTTTCTTCTGCAGTCTTAGAACTGTCAACCTCTTTGTCTTTCACCACTGCTTCCTTCTCCTGTAATTGCTCTTCTTCTTTGGATCCGGAGACTGTAGGGGAAACCGGAGGAGAGATATTTGTCTGCTCAGGGCTCACTTCTTCCGGAACAGAAGATTCCAAATCAGCAGCTGTTTCTGCACCTAAGTCCTCTACAACAGGAAGATTGAACCTTTTGAAGGCCTTCCGGAGGATCTCTTCTGTTTCTTGGGCCACTTTGTCAGTCTCACCAAGCATGAGTTGATTCATCCTGGCTTTGCTTCTGAACTCATCTTTGCAGTCCTTGAAGATAATGTTCATTGTCTTGGGATCAATTTGAGGATATAGCTGAATAGCTATCTGCTCCCGGATCTCAAGATCTTTAGCATGAGCATTATTCTTTCTTACTTCCAATTCCTTTTCTAGGCTTTTAGGAATGAGAGATATGATCTCAATGAAGGCCTTATTATATATGTTCAAATGTTTAACTGTGGCTTCCTGCAGAGTCTTTTGGTCAGCCTCACTGAAGTCATCATAGGATTCAGTCATTGGTTGAAGGTTTCCATCCACCGTGACCGACTTGATTATGCTCTCTAGAGACAGAGTGGGCTTTTCAACAGTTACCTCTGCCATTTCATCCTTATCTTGGCCTGTGGAGGGCTTACCGGATCCTTTCTTTTTCTGTTTCTTTATTTCTTTTATTCCCTCATCTGACTCTGTTTCCTCTTCATCCTTTTGGCTTCCATAAGCCCTTGTGGCTTTTGTCTTGGATCTCTTACCGGATGCCTGGACTTCCGGTTTTGAACTTTTGGTTGAGGGAGGTGCAGATCTCTTTGATGATTTGGTCCGGGTGGGAGCTTCAACCGGAGCACTTTCTTTACTTTTCTCTTCTTCCTCAGCCTTCCTCCTCTTTTCCCGGCTGGCATCAAGTGCCTCTTTTGAGATGCCTAGGCCTTGAGCAATGTGCTCTACTTCTTTTCTCACTTTTCTTTTAATCTCAGGTTCCCTGAGTTCTACATGTATTTTTACACTCAGCTCCTCAAAGGTTCCAAACCTTTCTGCCTTAGGATCTTTGGGCTGACTTAGCATGTGTTGAACATGCAGCTCCACTATCTGTTCATCCACTTCATACCCCATGGGCATGATCCAGACAGTCCTTGGCTCCACTGCCTCCATTAGGCACTGATCAGTGTCAACCATAAAGCACACTGAGTCTTTGTATTTTTCAACAAGAGACTGGGGAATTCTCTCTTTTGCTTGCATCATGCTCTGAAAGTTTTTGAAGTATCCCCATAGAGCTAAATTTCTCGCTTTTGCATCCCCAAGTCCATGCAAGTAGTCTCTTATCTGGACTGCAACAGGTTTGTCATTCTGCCATACCCATCCACTTGTTCCGGGTAGCTCATTCATGAAGTAGAAGAATAGAGATACAATAAGAGTACCATACTTAAAGGAATTCTTCTTGTCCTTCTTGATTTTCTGTATATTTTCCATTAATTGGCTTAGCAGTAGTTCGCAGAGATCATAATCTGCATTCTTTCTTAGCATTTCATAGGTAGTGTATACTGCAGTTCCGGATACAGAATTCTCCCTGCTGGAGTGATAGATCTTGTATCCTATTATCATTGATGCATATTTGATATCCGGATCCGAAATATCTTCAATGGTCATTGCCCTCTTGTCAAATTTTGATCCGGTGGCCTCAGTTACAATGTTGTTCTTGACAGATTTGAGGATAGGTACCCCTCCGGAAGAGTATAGACCAGTTACTGCTCTAATTGCCTCTTTTGTGATTTTGCAGGGTCTATCTAGCCATAGAAAGTTGTCATGCATCCTGCTCAGTACATACCGGACCCATTCATCTTCTTCAAAGCAGGGGAAATGAATAAATTGCTCAAATTGTTTCTTCTGGATATCCTTATACTCTGGTTTAAGCTCAAAAGCATTGTCTATCAGCTGCTTGTGATAGAGGTCTCTTAATTTGAATTCCCCAAATTCCTCAATGCTTGCATGTATGTAAACCCTAATGTCTTCGGTATGTAAAACTCCGTGAGGAACACTAGAGAAGGCTCCTAGTGGATCTACCTCCAATGATTTGTAGGGATGTTTCTTGAATGAGGGGCGAGGTCTATCAGAGATCTTAACTATGTTTGGAGTAGCCATTCTTCAAAGATTTGCAGTGAGGTAATGAAAAACGGAGAATACCTTATGCGCCTTCGGTTTGCACGGAGTGGTTGGATTGATTTCTTTATGCAATAACTTCGGCAGGAGATCCTTGGTGTGCTTGATGAACCTTGTTGCAGAGCTCCACTTTTCGCTTCTTCTCGAGTGCAGAATGAGCAAATGACCTTTGAGAAATCCCTTAAATTGCTCCGCGAACCCTAATATCTGTCTGCAATAAATGCTTCACCTACATCATTCCGGTTTGCCTTGTCTGGATAGCTTGGAGTATCCCGGATTAGTCCTGATCTGTGGATATCATCCGGATCTTTCAATCATGAATAAATCGAGGTAACATATTACAAGAACATCCCAAACACTCTGTCCAATCCGCAGAATAAGATAGTGCATTTCCGGATCTTTCCGGACCTTTTTGTAATCCTTTATCATACCGGAGCATCTCCCTGAACAGGTCTTATTTGATCAATCACAGCTTCTTCATAACTCCATGCGGACCTCTGAAAACTTGACTGAAGTATCTCAAGACTCATATCTACAAACCCTTTGATCCGCATCTTGTGCCACATCCGGCACCACTTGTTTGGCTGGGGGAACAAGATTTTCTTTGAGTCTCCCCCTGAGCCTGAGCTCACTTTTTAATTTCCGGAAGAGATATCAGCACCAGAGTCTGGTGCGGATCCAACCTCTACATTCTCTGAACTTTTCTTCACCCAAATCTTGCTCATCTGATTCCTAACCTCATCCGCATTCATCTTTTGTTTACCCTTGTCTTGATTCTGATTATACACCGGACCTCTTTTGTCCTGATTCTTGTTTCTGCAGACTTTAGCATTATGACCGGACCTATTGCAGATTTGGCAAATAACATTTCTTTGCATATTTGATTGATATCCTCTTGATCTGCATTGATTAGCCATATGACCTACTCTATTGCATGTGAAGCATCTACCTTTGAATGATTTGTTTACTTGCATAATTCTGCATTCATGGGATTTGTGTCCATACCTTTTGCAGTTGAAGCACTATCCGGAGAAGGATGAATTAATCTGATTCATTCTCATTCTGCACTGATTAGCTTTGTGACCAAAGTGGTTGCAGCTGTGGCAGTATCCATTGAAGGATGGATATCTTTGAGTATTTGGCTGTCTTACCGGAGGTCTTCTAGGCCTGCTCCTTGGATTTTCTGATCCAAGATTCTTCTGACCGGATCCGGAGCTTTCTCCTTTCTCATATCCCAAACCATACTTGTCATCTGTCCTCTTTTGACTTCCAAGAAGAACTTCAAGTTGAGCAGAACTTATCTTGAATTTCTCTTTATATTCATTTGCTGTTTGAAGGTCTCTTTTGAGAGAGGCAATTTGATCCTCAAGTTTTCCTTCATTATCTTTGGCATCTTCAAGATCAGATTCAAGATGTCTGATAATCCTGTCCATCTGGTGGCATTCTTCTGATTTTTCTTTAAGAGATTGTCTTAGATTGTCTTCAGCCTTTCTTTTTTCTTCAATCTCTTGAGTAAACTTTATAGTTCCTGATTCCATTTCATGTCTTAACATAATGACTTCTTTTGATAACTTTTCACATAACTTGGTTTGCTCAGTCAATTCTTCATTTGTATTGCTTTCTTCACTTTGTCTTGCCAACTGTTGAAGTAGCTCCTTTCTCTTTTTCATAGAGAGACTTAATTTGTCTTTTAATTCTCTCATGAATTCATCAGCCTGTTTGAGTCTTTCCTTTAATTCACTGACTTCAGAATTTGACTGTTCAAGATCCTCAAGAGCAGTCTTGAGTTGCTCCCTTAAACCATATGCATCCATTTGAAATCCCAGATCTTCCTCAAGCTGTTAGGCTCTATTAGGAGGAACTTAGCTCTGATACCAATTGTTGATAACTGAGAGGGGGGGTGAATCAGTTATCCTAATTATTTCCCTTATTGAACTTTCCTTTTAATTGATGCAGCATAGAATCAAACACAAAAACATTAATCATGAAATAAGAAACACATGACACAGTATTTTTGACGTGGAAACCCTGTTAAGGGAGAAAACCACGGGGTGATTAACCCAAAATTATTCTCTGTTAGAAGAATAGGAAATTACAAAAATGGCACTTGCCAATTAGGGCTCACTGCCCGAGCACACTGCTCACAAGAGGCCCACTGCCTACAAGAAGACACACTGTCTACAAAGTGATGAGAATCACAGTCTTGAACTGATTGGAAGCATCTGCATATGCTGGAGTTCAGTTCCGGTTAGGCTCAGTACACTGATCTGCTACACTTCATCTTTCCTCTATTCTTTGTTCTGCTATCTTTCACATACCGGATCCTTTTTGCTACCTCTGCTCTTATCTGGACTTATTCGCATATATCTACACACCATCGCGCCTTTTCACAACTAAATCCATCCTCTATATATATCCGCACAAGTAATTTCATCACCTTTCTAGTCGGCATCCGGAACAGTCTAGTTTCTTACAAACTCTTGTTCTGTCGGCTGAATCCTTCCTCACCAAGCAATGCGGATCAAGCATATACTTGTAGATATCATTAATTATGTCGGCCAAACATGATTCATGCCTTCACAACCTCTGTCATCAACAGTAACACATCCGGAAAGCAGTCTGATACTCTGTCAGTCAGTTCTTCCTCTGTTTTCACTGTCTCTCAGGAATCCGGTACTCAACCATTCATATCTTTTTCCTTGTCCATCACCGGAGGCTAAATCCTTGGAATATACCACTCAAGGTAGTCCTCTTGACTTCCCCAAATCCGCACTGCACCAAGACACTTCCTCTGAGAGATCCGGACCAATCTGTCGGACCTTGCCACATGCTCTGTTCTTCTTCACCTGACCACAACATTCTTTATTCTGACTTCCGGTAGAGACACATCATGACTTGCGGATATGTGGGATGACCTTTGTTGCCATCAATGACAACAACCATGAATCCATATAGTGTCTCTTGCCAACAAGTTTCATCTTGGTGCCGGAGCATGTAAGGGCAATCTTGCATCACCCAAAATTGATGTCTTTTGTTTCTATTTCTTTTCAAGATTTGTGTTTTTGGACACCCATTTGCTTGAATAAAGATTCAGAACCTTTAAAGTTTCAAACGGGCTAAGAATACACCACTTACTATTTTCAACAGGTCTTATCGGAGAAGTGGTTGACCCCAAAATTTTTCCCAGAGCTTCGAAATAGTAATTATTCTTGGTAGATTTCATCTCAAGATTGTGTGATCGAAAACATTTGTCTTGAAATTTTATGACCAGTTTCATCCATATGCTTTATTTCATGACAACTGATGATTAAGCGTGATCAAAATCATTTGTTTGAAAATTTTACACTCAACTTCATCTAGATGCTTTATTTCATGATAGTGGACCATTCAACGTGATCAGAAACATTTGTTTCAAAATTTTATGCTCGGTTTCATCTAGATGCTTTATTTAATGATATTGGATCATTCAGTGTGATCAGAAACATTTGTTTTAAAATTTTACACTCAGTTTCGTCTAGATGCTTTATTTCATGATAACGAATCACTACGTGTGATCATAAACATTTGTTGTAAAATTTTATGCTTAGATGTGCCTAAATGCTTAATTTCGTGATAACAAAACATTGTGTGTGATCAGAAAAAATTGTTTTAGGATTTTATGCTCGATTTCATCTAGATGCTCTATTTCGTGATAATGGATCATTCGGCATGATTGGAAATGACCGTCTTGAAATCTTACACTCAGCTTCGTCTAGATGTTTTGTTTCATGATAATAGATCATTGAGCATGATCGAAAGCATTTGTTTTAAGATTTGAAGCTTAGTTTCATCTTGGTGCAGGAGCATGTAAGGGCAATCTTGCATCACCTAAAATTGATGTCTTTTGTTTTCACTTCTTTTCAAGATTTGTGTTTTTGGACAACCATTTGCTTGAATAACAATTTGAAACCTTCAAAGTTTCTAACGGGCTAAGAATACACCACTTACTATTTTTAGCGGGTCTTATTGGAGAAGCAGTTGACCCCAAAATTTTCCCCAGAGCTTCAAAATAGTAAAATAAGTATTCTTGGTAGATTTCATCTCAAGATTGCGTTTAGATTTCAAGATATTGAAGTTTCAAGTTTGTGAGAATTCATCCTCTGATTGTATTTCATAATAGTGGATCATTGAGTGTGATAGGAAACATTTGTCTTGAAATTTTAGGACCAGTTTCATCCATATGCTTTATTTCATGACAACTGATGATTGAGCGTGATCAGAAACATTCATTTGAAAATTTTACGCTTAGCTTCGTGTAGATGCTTTCTTTCATGATAATGGATCATTCAACGCGATTGGAAACATTTGTTTTAAAATTTTACGCTCGGTTTAATCTAGATGCTTTATTTCATTATATTGGATCATTCAGTGTGATCAGAAACATTTGTTTTAAAATTTTACAATCAGTTTCATCTAGATGCTTTTTTTCATAATAACGAATCACTGCATGTGATCAAAAACATTTGTTCTAAAATTTTATGCTTAGATGTCCCTAGATGCTTCATTTCGTGATAACGAAACATTGTGTGTGATCAGAAACATTTGTTTTAGGATTTTATGCTCAGTTTGAACTAGATGCTTTATTTCATGATAATGGATCATTCGGCATGATTGGAAATGATCGTCTCAAAATCTTACACTCACCTTCATCTTAATGCTTTGTTTCATGATAATAGATCATTGAGCATGATTGGAAGCATTTGTTTTAAGATTTGATGCTTAGTTTCATCTTGGTGCAGGAGCATGTAAGGGCAATCTTGCATCACCCAAAATTGATGTCTTTTGTTTTCACTTCTTTTCAAGATTTGTGTTTTTAGACACCTATTTGCTTGAATAACAATTCAGAACCTTCAAAGTTTCCAACAGGCTAAGAATACACCACTTACTATTTTTAGCAGGTCTTATTAGAGAAGTGATTGACCCCAAATGTTTCCCCAAAGCTTCGGAATAGTAAAATAAGCATTCTCGATAGATTTCATCTCAAGATCGCGTCTGGATTTCAAGATATTGAAGTTTTGAGTAAACCATAAACCATAAACCCAAAACCCAAAACCTAAAACCATAAACCCTAAACCATAAACCATAACCCATAAACCCTAAACAATAAACCCTAAACCTTAAACCCTAAACCCTAAACTGTAAAACCTAAACCCTAAACACTAAACCATAAACCCTAAACCCTAAACCCTAACCCATAAACCATAAACCATAAACTCCTAAACCCTAAACCCTAAACCCTAAACCTAAAACCTAAACACCAAACCCTAAACCCTAAATGCTAAACCCTAAACCCTTAACCCTACACCCTAAACCCTAATCCCTAAACCCTAAACCCTACAACCTAAACCATCAAGCCTAAACCCTAAACTGTAAACCCAAAACTATTAACCCTAAACCCTAAACCCTAAACCCTAATCCCTAAACCATAAACCCTAAACCCTAAACGCTAAACCATAAACCATAAACCATAAACTATAAAACATAAACCCTAAACGCTAAATTCTAAACCCTAAACCCTAAACCCTAAACCCTACACCCTAAACTCTCTACCCAAAACCCTAAACCATCAACCCTAAACCATCAACCCTAAACCCTAAACCATAAACCTTAAACCATTAACCCTAATCCATAAACCCTAAACCCTAAACCGTAAACTCTAAACCCTATACCATAAACCATCAACCCTAAACGCTAAACCCTAAACAATAAACCCTAAACCATAAACCCAAAACCCTGAACCCTGAACCCTAAACCCTAAACCCTAAAACCCTAGACCCTAAACCATAAAACCCTAAACCCTAAACCCTAAACCCTAAAATATAAACCCTCAACCTTAAACCCTAAACCCTAAACCCTAACCTTAAACCCTAAACCATAAACTATCAACCTAAACCCTAAACCGTTAACCCTAAATCGTAAGCCCTAAACCCTAAACCCTAATTCCTAAACCATAAACCATAAACCATAAACCCTAAACCATTAACCATAAACCCTAAACTGTAAACGGTAAACCCTAAACCATAAACCATAAGCACTAAACCCTAAACGCTAAACCATAAACCCTAAACTGTAAACCATAAACCCTAAACACTAAATCCTAAACTAAACCCTAAACCCTAAATCCTAAACCCTAAATCCTAAACCCTAAAACCCTAAACCCTAAACCTGGAACCCTGAACCCTAAACCCTAAACCCTAAACGCTAAACTATAAACCCTAAACCCTAAACCATAAATCCTAAGCCCTAACTCCTAAACCCAAAACCCTAAACCCTTTACCATAAACCCTAAACCCTAAACCATAAACCATAAACCATAAACCATAAACCATAACACTAAACCCTAAACTATAAACCCTAAACCCTAAACCCAAAACCCTAAACCCTAAACCATAAACCATAAACCCTAATCCATAAACCCTAAACCCTAAACCCTAAACCCTAAACCCTAACCCGTAAGCCCTAAACCATAAGCCCTAAACCCTAAACCGTATACCCTAAACCATAAACCCTAAACCATATACCCTAAACCCTAAACCCTAAACTCTAAACCCTATAACCCTAAACCTCTAAAACCCTAAACCCTAAACCATAAACCCTAACCCATAAACAATAAACCCTAAATCCTAAACCCTAAATCCTAAACCCTAAACCCTAGACCATTAACCATAAACCCTAAACCCTAAACCCTAAACGCTAAAACACAAAAGCTAAAACCTAAACCCTAAACCCTAAACCCTAAATCCTAAACCCTAAACCTATAAACCCTAAAACCAATATACCTATAAACCCTAAACCCTAAACCCTAAACCATAATTCCTATAAACCATAAGCAATAAACCATAAACCATAAACCATAAACCCTAAACCATAAACCCTAAAACCCTAAACCCTAAACCCTAAAACTATAAAACCCTAAACCCTAAACCCTAAATCATTAACCATAAACCATAAACCCTAATCCCTAAACCTTAAACCCTAAACCCTAAACCCCAAACCCTAAGCACTAAACCCTAAACCCTAAAACCTAAAACCTAAACCCTAAACTCTAAAACCTAAACCCTAAACCCTAAACCCTAAATTCTAAACCCTAAGCCTTAAATTATAAGCCCTAAACCATAAGCCCTAAACCCTAAACCCTAAACCCTAAATGCTAAACCCTAAACCATAAACCCTGAACCATAAACCCAAAACCCTAAACCCTAAACCCTAAAACCCTAAACCCTAAAACCCTAAAATCCTAAACCCTAAACCCTTAACACAAAACCCTAAACCCTAAACCCTAATCCCTAAACCCTAAACCCTAAACCCAAAACCCTAAACCCTAAACCATAAACATTAAACACTAAACCATAAATCTTAAACCCTAAAACCTAAACCCTAAACCCTAAACCCCAAATGCTAAACCCTAAACCTAAAACCTAAACACCAAACCAGAAACCCTAAACCCTAAACCCTAAACCTTAATCCCTAAACCATAAACCCTAAACCCTAAACCGTAAACCCTAAACGATAAACCCTAAATCCCATCAACCCTAAATTGTAAACCATAAACCATAAACCATAAACCCTAAACCCTAAACCATAAACCATAAACCCTAAACTCTAAACCATAAACCATAAAAAATAAACCATAAACCATAAACCATATACCCTAAACCCTAAACCCTAAACCCCATACTCTAAACCCTAAACCCTAAACTGTAATCCCTAAACCCTAAACCCTAAACCATAATTCCTAAACCCTAAACCCTAAACCCTCAACCCTAAACTCTAAACGTTAAACCCTAAACCGTATACGCTAAGCCCTAAACCCTAAACCCTAAACCGTAAACAGTAAACCGTAAACCTCAAACCATAAACCCTAACCCTAAACCCTAATACCTAAATCCTAAACCCTAAACCCTAAACCCTAAACGCTAAAACATAAACCCTAAACCCTAAACCCTAAACCCTAAACCATAAACCATAAATCCTATACCCTAAAGATTAAAACACTAAACACTAAACCCTAAAACCTTAAACCCTAAACCCTAAACACTAAGCCATAAGCCATAAATCCTAAACCCTAAGCCATAAGCCATAAATCCTAAACCCTAAACCATAAACTATCAACCTAAACCCTAAACCGTTAACCCTAAATCGTAAGCCCTAAACCCTAAACCCTAATCCCTAAACCATAAACCATAAACCATTAACCATAAACCCTAAACTGTAAACGGTAAACCCTAAACCATAAACCATAAGCACTAAACCCTAAACGCTAAACCATAAACCCTAAACTGTAAACCATAAACCCTAAACACTAAATCCTAAACTAAACCCTAAACCCTAAATCCTAAACCCTAAATCCTAAACCCTAAATCCTAAACCCTAAAACCCTAAACCCTAAACCTGGAACCCTGAACCCTAAACCCTAAACCCTAAACCCTAAACCCTAAACTATAAACCCTAAACCCTAAACCATAAATCCTAAGCCCTAACTCCTAAACCCAAAACCCTAAACCCTTTACCATAAACCCTAAACCATAAACCATAAACCATAAACCATAAACCATAAACCATAAACCATAACACTAAACCCTAAACTATAAACCATAAACCCTAAACCCTAAACCCAAAACCCAAAACCCTAAACCATAAACCATAAACCCTAATCCATAAACCCTAAACCCTAAACCCTAAACCCTAACCCATAAGCCCTAAACCATAAGCCCTAAACCCTAAACCGTATACCCTAAACCATAAACCCTAAACCATATACCCTAAACCCTAAACCCTAAACTCTAAACCCTATAACCCTAAACCTCTAAAACCCTAAACCCTAAACCATAAACCCTAACCCATAAACAATAAACCCTAAATCCTAAACCCTAAATCCTAAACCCTAAATCCTAAACCCTAAACCCTAGACCATTAACCATAAACCCTAAACCCTAAACCCTAAACGCTAAAACACAAAAGCTAAAACCTAAACCCTAAACCTTAAACCCTAAATCCTAAACCCTAAACCTATAAACCCTAAAACCAATATACCTATAAACCCTAAACCCTAAACCCTAAACCATAATTCCTATAAACCATAAGCAATAAACCATAAACCATAAACCCTAAACCATAAACCCTAAAACCCTAAACCCTAAACCCTAAAACTATAAAACACTAAACCCTAAACCCTAAATCATTAACCATAAACCATAAACCCTAATCCCTAAACCTTAAACCCTAAACCTTAAACCCCAAACCCTAAGCACTAAACCCTAAACCCTAAAACCTAAAACCTAAACCCTAAACTCTAAAACCTAAACCCTAAACCCTAAACCCTAAATTCTAAACCCTAAGCCTTAAATTATAAGCCCTAAACCATAAGCCCTAAACCCTAAACCCTAAACCCTAAATGCTAAACCCTAAACCATAAACCCTGAACCATAAACCCAAAACCCTAAACCCTAAACCCTAAAACCCTAAACCCTAAAACCCTAAAATCCTAAACCCTAAACCCTTAACACAAAACCCTAATCCCTAAACCCTAATCCCTAAACCCTAAACCCTAAACCCAAAACCCTAAACCCTAAACCATAAACATTAAACACTAAACCATAAATCTTAAACCCTAAAACCTAAACCCTAAACCCTAAACCCCAAATGCTAAACCCTAAACCTAAAACCTAAACACCAAACCAGAAACCCTAAACCCTAAACCCTAAACCTTAATCCCTAAACCATAAACCCTAAACCCTAAACCGTAAACCCTAAACGATAAACCCTAAATCCCATCAACCCTAAATTGTAAACCATAAACCATAAACCATAAACCCTAAACCCTAAACCATAAACCATAAACCATAAACTCTAAACCATAAACCATAAAAAATAAACCATAAACCATAAACCATATACCCTAAACCCTAAACCCTAAACCCCATACTCTAAACCCTAAACCCTAAACTGTAATCCCTAAACCCTAAACCCTAAACCATAATTCCTAAACCCTAAACCCTAAACCCTCAACCCTAAACTCTAAACGTTAAACCCTAAACCGTATACGCTAAGCCCTAAACCCTAAACCCTAAACCGTAAACAGTAAACCGTAAACCTCAAACCATAAACCCTAACCCTAAACCCTAATACCTAAATCCTAAACCCTAAACCCTAAACCCTAAACGCTAAAACATAAACCCTAAACCCTAAACCCTAAACCCTAAACCATAAACCATAAATCCTATACCCTAAAGATTAAAACACTAAACACTAAACCCTAAAACCTTAAACCCTAAACCCTAAACACTAAGCCATAAGCCATAAATCCTAAACCCTAAGCCATAAGCCATAAATCCTAAACCCTAAACCGTAAAACATAAACCTTACACCCTAAATCCTAAACACTAAACCCTAAACCCTAAACCCTAAACTCTAAACCCTAAAACCTAAACACTAAACCCTAAATCCCAAACCCTAAACATAAAACCTAAAACCTAAACCCTAAACCCTAAACCCTAAACCCTAATCCCTAAACCATAACCCGTAAACCCTAAACCCTAAACCATAAACCATAAAACATAAACCCTAAAACCTAAACCCTAAACTGTAAACCATAACCTATAAACCTTAAACCCTAAACCCTAAACCTAAAACCAAAACACCAAACCTTAAACCCTAAACCCTAAACCCTAAACCCTAATACCTAAACCATAAACACTAAACCATAAACCATAAACCCTAAACCCTAAATCCCATCAACCCTAAACCATAAACCATAAACCATAAACCATAAACCCTAAACCCTGAACCCTAAACCCTAAACCCTAAACCCTAAACCCTAAACCCTAAACCTTAAACCATTAACCCTAAACCATAAGCCATAAACCGTAAACCCTAAACCCTAAACCGTAAACTCTAAACCTTATAAAATAAACCCTAAACCCTAACACTTAAACCACAAACCATAAACCCTAAACCCTAAACCCTAAACCCTAAACCCTAAACCCTAAACCTTAAATCCTAAACCCTAAACCCTAAACCCTAAACCCTTAACCCTAAACCCTAAACCCCAAACCATAAAGACTAAAACCCTAAACCTTAAACCCTAAACCCTAAAACCCTAAACCCTAAGCCATAAGAGATAAACCCTAAACCCTAAACCCTAAATCCTAAACCCTAAAACCTAAACCCTAAAAAATAAAACCTAAACACTAAAGCCTAAACCCTAAATCATAAACCCTAAACCTAAAACCTAGAAACCAAACCCTAAATCGTAAACCCTAAACCATAATCCCTAAATTGTAAACCCTAAACCCTAAACCATAAACCATAAACACTAAACCCTAAACTCTAAATCATAAACCCTAAACCCTAAACCCTAAACCCTAAACCGTAAACCATAAACCATAAACCGTAAACGCTAAACCATAAACCCTGAACCCTAAACCGTAAGCTCTAAACGATAAACCATAAAACCTAAACCCTAAACACTAAACACTAAACCCTAAACCATAAACCATAAACAATAAACCCTAACCCATAAACCTTAAACCATAAACAATAAACTCCTAAACCCTAAACCCTAAACCATAAACCATAAACCATAAACCCTAAACCTAAACACTAAACCCTAAACCCTAAACCCTAAACCCTAAACCCTTAACCCTAAACCCTTAACCCTAAACCCTAAACGATAAACCATAAACCCTAAACCCTAAACCCTAAACTTTAAACCCTAAACCCTAAACCCTAAACCCTCAACCCTCAACCCTAAACCGTAAACCCTAAACCCTGAGCCCTAAACCCTAATCCCTAAGCTCTAAACCATAAACCCTAAACAATAAACCATAAACCCAAAAAAAAACCCTAAACCCTAAACCATGAACAAAAAAACCTAAACCATAAACACTAAACCCTAAACCCTAAACTCTACACCCTAAACCCTAAACCCTAGACCTTAAAATATAAACCGTAACCCCTAAACTGTAAACCATAAACCCTAAACCGTAAATTCTAAACCCTAAACCCCAAACTCTAAACCCTAAACCATAAACCATAATCCCTAAACCATAAACTCTAAACCCTAAACACAAAACACTAAACCCTAAACACTAAACCCTAAACCCTAAACCCTAAACAATAATTCCTAAACCGTAAACCATAAAGCCTAAACCCTAACTCCTAAACCCTAAACCCTAAACCCTAAACTCTAAACCCTAAACCATAAACCCTATACATTAAACCCTAAATAATAAACCATAAAGCCTAAACCCTAATCCATAAACTATAAACCCTAAACCCTAAACGATAAATATTAAACCCTAAACACTGAACCCTATACCCTAAACCCTAAACACTGAACCCTATACCCTAAACCCTAAACTCTAAACCATAAACCCTAAACCCTAAAGACTAAAACCCTAAACCCTAAACCCTAAACCCTAAAGACTAAAACCCTAAACCCTAAACCCTAAAACCCTAAACCCTAAACCCTAAACCCTAAACCCTAAACCCTAAACCATAAGCCATAAACCCTAAACTCTAAGCCATAAGCCATAAACCCTAAACCCTAAACCTTAAAACCTAAACCCTAAATCCTAAACCCTAAACACTAAACCCTAAAACGTAAAACCTAAACCCTAAAACCTAATCCATAAACCATAAAACCTAAACACTAAACCCTAGACCCTAAACCCTAAACCCAAAACTTAACACTTAAACCCTAAACCGTAAAACCTAAACCCTAATCCTGAAACCCTAAACCGTAAACCCTAAACGATAAACCATAAACCATAAACCATAAACTTTAAACCATACACCATAAACCCTAAACGCTAAACCCTAATCGCTAAACCACAAACCCTGAACCCTAGTCCCTAAGCTCTAAATCATAAACCCTAAACAATAAAAAAAACCCAAAACAAAAAACCCTAAACCATAAACCCCTAAAAACTAAACCCTAAACCCTAAACCCTAAACCTTAAACAATAAACCATAAACCATAAACAATAAACCCTAAACCCTAAACCCTAAACTCTAAACCATAAACCATAAACCCTAAACAATAAACTGCAAACCCTAAAAACTAAACCCTTAACCCTAAACACTAATCCCTAAACCCTAAAATATAAACCCTAAACCCAAAACCCTAAACCCTAATCCCTAAACCCTAAATCCTAAACCCTAAACCCTAAACCCAAAACCATCAACCCTAATATCGTAAACCATAAACCTGAAACCATAAACGCTAAACAATAAACCATAAACCATAAACCCTAAAACATAAACCCTAAAACCCTAAACCCTAAACCCTAAAGTCCTAAAACCCTAAACCATAAACCATAAACCCTAAACCCTAAACCCTAAACTCTAAACCCTAAACCATAAGCCTTAAACAATAAGCCCTAAACCATAAGCCCTAAACCATAAACCCTAAACTATAAACCCTAAACCCTAAACCCTAAACCCTAAACCCTAAACCCTAAAACTCTAAACACTAAACCCTAAACCCTAAACCCTAAACCATTAACCATAAACCATAAACCATAAACCCTAAACAATAAACCCTAAACCCTAAGCCCTTAACCCTAAACCCTAAATAATAAGCCCTAAACCATAAGCCCTAAACCATAAACCCAAAACACTAAATGCTAAACGCTAAACCATAAATCCTGAACCATAAACCCTAAACCCTAAACCCTAAATGCTAAACCCTAAAACCCTAAATCGTAAACCCTAAAACCCTAAACCCTAAACCATAAACCATAAGCCCTAAACTATAAATATGAAACCATAAACCCTAAACCATAAACCATAAACCATTAAGCCTAAACACTAAACCCTAAACCTTAAACCATAAGCTCTAAACCCTAAACCCTAATCCATAAAACTTAACCCTAAATCCTAAACCCTAAACCCTAAACAATTAACTGTAAACCCTAAACTATAAACCGTATACCCTAAACCATAAACCCTAAGCCCTAAACCCTTAACCCTAAACCCTAATCCCTAAACCCTTAACTATAAACCCTAAACTCTAAACCCTAAACCATAAACCATAAACACTAAACCCTAAGCTCTTAACCCTAAACCCTAAACCCTAAACATAAAACCATAAACCCAAAACAAAAACCCCTAAATCCTAAACCATAAACCCTAAACCATAAACCCTAATCCATAAACCATAAACAATAAACCCTAAACCCTAAACCATAGGCCCTAAACCATAAGCCCTAAACCATAAACCCAAAATACAAAACCCTAAAACCTAAACACTAAACCATGAACAATAAAACCTAAACCATAAACACTGAACCCTAAACCCTAAACCCTAAAGAATAAACCCTAAACCCTAAACACAAAACCAGAAACCATAAACAATAAAACCTAAACCCTAAACCCTAATCCCTAAACCCTAAACCGTAAACATTAAACCATAAACCATAACCCCTAACAAATAAACCCTAAGCCATAAACCATAAACGCCTAAACCCTAAACCCTAAACCCTAAACCCTAAACCCTAAACCCTAAACCTTAAACCATAATGAATAAACCCTAAACCATAAACCATAAACCATAAACCCCAAGCCATAAACCCTAAACCCTAAACAATAAGCAATAAACCATAAACCTATAAACCTGTAACCCTAAACCCTAAACTCTAAACCGTAAACCATAAACCATAAACAATAAACCATAAACCCCAAACCCTAAACCCTAAACCCTAAACACTAATTAATAAACCCTAAACTATAAACCCTAAACCCTAATCCCTAATACCTAAACCCTAAACCCTAAACCCTAAACCATAAGCCCTAAACTGTAAACACTAATCCCTAAACCATAAACCCTAAACAATAAACCCTAAAACCTAAACAATAAGCCCTAAACCATAAGCCCTAACCAATAAGCCCTATACCCTAAACCCTAAACCCTAAACCCTAAATCATAAACCCTAAACCCTAAACAATAAGCCCTAAACCATAAGCCCTAAACCATAAACCATAAACCCTAAACCCTAGACCCTAGACCGTAAAACCCTAAACCCTAAACCCTAAAACTCTAAAACCTTAAAGCCTAAAACCTAAACCCTAAACCACTAACCATAAACAATAAACCCTAAACCCTAAATTCAAAACCCTAAGCCCTAAACCATAAACCCTAAACTCTAAAAGCTAAACCCTAAACCCTAAACCGTGAACCATAAACCCTTAACCCTAAAACCATAAAGCCTAAACGCTAAACCATAAACCCTAAACCCTAAACCCTAAACGCTAAACCATAAACCCTAAAACCCTAAACTCTACAAACCTAAACCCTAAACCCTAAGCTCTAAACCCTAAACCATAAACCATAAACCATAAACCATAAACCATAAACCATAAACCCTAAACCCTAAACTCTAAACCCTAAACGTTGAATCCCATCAACCCTAAACCGTAACCCCTTAACCATAAACCATAAATCTTGAACCCTAAACCCTAAACCCTAAACACTGAACCCTAAACCCTGAACCCTAAATCCTAAACCTTAAATCCTAAACCCTAAACCATAAACCATAAACCCTAAACCCTAAACCCTCAACTCTAAACCATAAATCCTAAACCCTAAAGACTAAAACCCTAAACCCTAAACCATAAAACCCTAAACCCTAAACCCTTAAACCCTAAACCCTAAAACCCTAAACCCTAAACCCTAAGCCATAAACCCTGAACCCTAAACCCTAAACTGTAAATCCTAAACCCTAATCCCTAAACCCTAAACCCTAAACCCTGAATCCCATCAACCCTAAACCCTAAACCATAAACCATAAACCATAAACCATAAACCCTGAACTCTAAACCCTAAACACTAAACCCTAAACCCTAAACCCTAAACCGTAAACCCTAAACCCTAAACCCTGAACCTTAATCCCTAAGCTCTAAACCATAAACCCTAAACAATAAACCATAAACCCAAAAAACAAAACCCTAAACCCTAAAAAATAAACCCTAAACCCTAAACGATGAACAATAAAACATAAACCATAAACACAAAACCCTAAACCCTAGACCCTAAACCCTAAACCCTACACCCTAAACCGTAGACCTTAAAATATAAACCATAAACCCTAAACTATAAACCATAAACCATAAACCATAAACCATAAACCATAAACCATCAACCGTAAACCCTAAACCGTAAACTCTAAACCCTAAACCCCAAACTCTCAACCCTAAACCCTAAACCCTAAACCATAAACTCTAAACCATAAACTCTAAAACCTAAACCCTACACCATAAACCATAAACCATAAACCATAAACAATAATTCCTAAGCCGTAAACCATAAAACCTAAACCCTAACGCCTAAACCCTAAACCCTAAACCCTCAACCCTAAACTCTAAACCCTAAACCCTAAACCCTAAACCCTCAACCCTAAACCCTATACATTAAACCCTAAACAATAAACCCTAAAACCTAAACCCTAAACCCTAATCCCTAAATGATAAATCTTAAACCCTAAACCCTAAACCCTGAACCCTGAACCCTGAACCCTCAACATTGAACCCTAAACCGTAAACCCTAAACCGTAAACCCTAAACCTTAAATGCTAAACCCTAAACCCTAAACCCTAAAGACTAAAACCCTAAAACCCTAAACCCTAAACCCTAAACCCTAAGCCATAAGCCATAAACCCTAAACCCTAAGCCATAAGCCATAAACCCTAAACCCTAAACCTTAAAACATAAACCCTGAACCCTAAACCCTAAACCCTAAACACTAAACCCTAAAACCTAAAACCTAAACCCTCAACCATAAAAGCTAAACACTAAACCCTAGACCCTAAACCCTAAACCTAAAACTTAACACGTAAACCCTAAATAGTAAACCGTGACGCCTAACCCCTAAACCCTAAACCGTAAACCCTAAACCATAAACCATAAACCATAAACCATAAACTTTAAACCATAAACCATAAACCATAAACCCTAAATCCTAAACCCTAAACCCTGAACCCTAATCCCTAAGCTCTAAACCATAAACAATAAAAAATAAACCCAAAACACAAAACCCTAAACCCTAAAAAATAAACCCTAAACCATGAACAATAAAACCTAAACCATAAACACTAAACCCTAAACCCTAAATAATAAACCGTAAACCGTAAACCCTAAACCCTAAACCCCTAACCATAACAATAAAACCTAAACCCTGAACACTCAACCCTAAATCGTAAACCTAAACTGTAAACAATAAACCATAAACCATAAACCCTAAACCCTAAACCATAAACCCCTAAATCCTAAACCCTAAACCCAAAACTCTAAACCCTAAACAATAAACCCTAAACCATAAACAATAAACCATAAACCATAAACAATAAACCATAAACCCCCTAAACTCTAAACCATAAACCATAAAAACCTAAACAATAAACCCCAAACCCAATACCTAAACCCTAAACCCTAAACCCTAAACCCTAAACACTAATCCCTAAAGCCTAAAATATAAACCCTAAACCATAAACCATGAACCATAAACCCTAAACCCTAAACCCTAAAACTCTAAAACCATAAACCATAAACCATAAACCCTAAATCGTAAACCCTAAACCCTAAACACTAAACCATAAGCCTTAAACAATAAGCCCTAAACCATAAGCCCTAAACCATAAACCCTAAACTATAAACCCTAAACCCTAAACGCTAAACCTTAAAACCCTAAATCCTAAACCCTAAAACTTTAAAACCATGAACCCTAAACAATTAACCATAAACCCTAAACCCTAAACCCTAAAACCTAAACAATAAAGCCTAAACCCTAAGCCCTAAACCCTAAACCCTAAACAATAAGCCCTAAACCATAAGCCCTAAACCATAAACCCTGAACCCTAAACGCTAAACCCTAAACCATAAATCCTGAACCATAAACCATAAACCATAAACCCTAAACCCTAAACGCTAAACCCTAAAACCCTAAATCATAAACCCTAAAACCCTAAAACCATAAACCATAAACCATAAACCCTAAACTATAAATCTTAAACGCTAAACCATTAACCCTAAACCCTAAACAATAAACTCTAAACCCTAAACCCTAATCCATAAACCTTAAACCCTAAATCCTAAACCCTCAACCCTCAACCCTAAACCCTAAACAATTAACCGTAAAACCTAAACTGTAAACCGTAAACCGTAAACCCTAAGCCCTAAACTCTAAACCCTAAACCCTAAACCCTTAAACCTAAACCCTAAACCCTAAACTCTAAATCCTAGACCATACACCCTAAACGATAAACCCTAAACCATAAACCCTAATCCATAAACCCTAAACCATAAACCTTAAACCCCAAACCCTAAACCCTAAACACTAAACCCTAAACCATAAGCCCTAAACCATAAACCCTCAACCATATACCCTAAACCATAAACCCTAAACCATCTACCCTAAACCCTAAACTCTAAAGCCTAAAACCCTAAACCTCTAAAACCCTAAACCCTAAACCGTAAGCCGTAAACCATAAACAATAAACCCTAAACCCTAAATCCCATCAACCCTAAACCCTAAATCCTAAACCATAAACCCTAAACCGTAAACCCCAAACCTTAAACCCTAAACCCTAAACCCTAAACTCTAAACCATAAACCCTAAACCCTAAACCCTAAACCCCAAACTCTAAACCCTAAACCCTAAACCCTAAATTGTAATCCCTAAACCCTAAACCCTAAACCCTAAACCATAATTCCTAAACCATAACCCTAAACCATAAACCCAAAACCCTAAATGCTAAACCCTAGACCCTAAACCATGAACCATAAACCCTAAAACCTAAACCCTAAATCCTAAACCCTAAACCCTAAACCGTAATCCCTAAACCCTAAACCTTAAACCCTAAACTCTAAACCATAAACCATAAATCCTAAACCCTAAACCATAAAAAATAAACCCTAAACCCTAAACCCTAAACCCCAAACTCTAAACCATAAAACCTAAACCCTAAACCCTAAACCCCAAACACTAGACCATAAAAAATGAATCCCATCAACCCTAAATCACAAACCCAAAACCCTAAACCCTAAATGCTAAACTGTAAAACTCTAAAACCCTAAACCCTAAATCCTAAACCATTATCCAAAAACCCTAAACCCTAAACCCTAAACCCTAAACATTAAACCCTAAACCCTAAATCCTAAAACCTAAACCCTAAACCCTAAAACCTAAAACCTAAACCATAAACCCTAAACCCTAAACCCTAAAACATAAACCCTAAACGCTAAACAATAAACCCTAAACCCCTAACCCTAAATCCTAAGCCCTGAACCATAAGCCCTAAACCATAAACTCTAAACCCTAAAAGCTAAACCCAAAAACATAAATCCTAAACTCTCAACCCTCAACCCTAAAACCCTAAACCTTAAACCCTAAAACCCTAAAAACCCTAAAACCTAAACCCTAAACCATAAACCATAAACCATAAACTCTAAACCTTAAACCCTAAACCCTAAACCCTAAACACTAAAGCATAAACCCTAAACCCTAAACCATAAACCATCAACCCTAAACTCTAAACCCTAAACCCTAAACCCTAAATCATAAACCCTAAACCCTAAATAATTAATCGTAAACCCTTATCCCTAAACTGTAAACCCTACACCATAAACCCTAAGCCCTAAACCCTAAACCCTTAACCCTAAACCCTAAATCGTAAACCCTAAACCCTTAACCATAAACCCTAAACCCTAAACCATAAACCCTAAAGCATAAACCCTAAACCATAAACCATAAACCATAAACCCTAAACCATAAACACTAAACCCCAAACTCTAAACCATAAACCCTAAACCCCAAACGTAAAACCCTAAACACAAAAACCTAAACCCTAAATCCTAAACCATAAACCTAAACCCTAAACCCTAATCCATAAACCCTAAACGATAAACCATAAACACTAAACACCAAACCCTAAACCCTAAACCCTAAACCATAAGCCCTAAACCATAAGACCTAAACCATAAAACCTAAACCATATACCCTAAACAATAAAACCTAAACCATATACCCTAAACCCTAAACCCTAAACTCTAAACTCGAAAACCATAAACCTCTTAAACCCTAAACCCTAAACCCTAAACCCTAAGCCCTAAACCATAAACCCTAAACCCTAAACCGTAAACCCTAAACCATTAACCATAAACCCTAAACCCTAAACCATAAACCATCAACCCTAAACTCTAAACCCTAAACCCTAAACCCTAAATCATAAACCCTAAACCCTAAATAATTAATCGTAAACCCTTATCCCTAAACTGTAAACCCTACACCATAAACCCTAAGCCCTAAACCCTAAACCCTTAACCCTAAACCCTAAATCGTAAACCCTAAACCCTTAACCATAAACCCTAAACCCTAAACCATAAACCCTAAAGCATAAACCCTAAACCCTAAACCATAAACCATAAACCCTAAACCATAAACACTAAACCCCAAACTCTAAACCATAAACCCTAAACCCCAAACGTAAAACCCTAAACACAAAAACCTAAACCCTAAATCCTAAACCATAAACCTAAACCCTAAACCCTAATCCATAAACCCTAAACGATAAACCATAAACACTAAACACCAAACCCTAAACCCTAAACCCTAAACCATAAGCCCTAAACCATAAGCCCTAAACCATAAAACCTAAACCATATACCCTAAACAATAAAACCTAAACCATATACCCTAAACCCTAAACCCTAAACTCTAAACTCGAAAACCATAAACCTCTTAAACCCTAAACCCTAAACCCTAAACCCTAAACCCTAAGCCCTAAACCATAAACCCTAAACCCTAAACCGTAAACCCTAAACCATTAACCATAAACCCTAAACCCTAAAATCTAAACCCTAAACACTAAAACCCTAAACCCTAAAACCTAAATCCTAAACCCTAAACCCTAAACCCTAATCCCTCAACACTAAACCCTAAACCCTAAACCCTAAACCGTAAATCCTCTACAATAAACACTAAACCCTAAACCCTAAACCCTAAAACCTAAACCCTAAACCATAAACAATAAAACATAAACCGTAAACCCCAAATTCTAAACCGTAAGCCCTAAACTATAAGCCCTAATCCATAAGCGCTAAACCATAAACCCTAGATGCTAAAATCTAAACCATAAACCCTGAACCATAAATCCTAAACTATAAACCATAAAACCCTAAACCCTTAAAGGAAAACCCTAAACCCTAAACCCTAAAAAATAAACCCCAAACCCCAAACCCTAAATCCTAATCTCTAAACAATAAACACTAAACCCTAAACCCTAAACCCTAAACCCTAAATCATAAACCCTAAAACCTAAACTCTAATCCCTAAACCCTAAACCGTAACATATAAACCCTAAACCCTAAACCGTAAACTGTAAACCCTAAACTGTAAACCCTAAACCTAAAACCTAAACACCAAACCTGAAAGCCTAAACCCTAAAGCCTAAACCCTAAACCATTATTAACCCTAAACCCTAAACCCTAAACCCTAAACCTTGAATCCCATCGACCCTAAACCCTAAACCATAAACCATAAACCATAAAACATAAACCATAAACCCTAAACCATAAACCATAAACCCTAAACTCTAAACTGTAAACCATAAACCATAAACGCTAAACCCTAAACCCTAAACCCTAAACCCCAAACTCTAAACCCTAAACATTAAACCCTAAACCGTAATCCCTAAACCCTAAACCATAATTCCTAAACCATAAGTCCTAAACCATAAGCCCTAAACAATAAACCTGAAACCCTAAAAGTTAAACCCTAAACCCTAAACCATGAACAATAAACCCTAAGACCCAAACTCTAAACCCTAAACCCTAAACACTAAACCCTAAACCATAAAACCGAAACCCTAAACCCTAAACACCAAACTCTAAACCCTAAACCATAAACAATAAACACTAAACCCTAAACCCTAAACCCCAAACTCTAAACCCTAAACCCTAAACCATAAACCATAAACCCAAAACCCTGAACTCTAAACCATAAACCCTAAACCTTAAACCATTAAACCTAAGCCATAAGCCATAAACCCTAAACCGTAAACTCTAAACCCTAGACAATAAACCATAAACCATCATACCTAAACTGTAAACCCTAAACCCTAAACCCCAAACCGTTAACCTTAAACCCTAAACCATAAACCATAAACTGTAAATCCTAAACCCTAAACCCTAAACCCTAAACCAGAAACCCTAAACCATAAATGCTAAACCTTAAACTCTAAACCCTAAACCCTAAACCCTAAACCCTAAACCCTAAACCTGAAACTGTAAACCGTAAACCATAAACTCTAACCCTAAACCCAAAACCCTAACCCCTAAAACCTAGATCCCAAACCCTAAACCCTAAACCCTAAACCCTAAACCCTAAATCCTAAACCCTCAACCCTAAAACCTGAACACTGAACCCTGAACCCTAAACCTTAAATCCTAAACCCTAAAACTAAATCCCTAAACCCTTAACCCTAAACCCTAAACCATAAACCCTAAATCTGAAACCCTAAACCCTCAAACACTAAACCCTAAAAACCTAAACACTAAACCCTAAACCATAAACCATAAACCCTAAACCCTAAACAATAAACCCTAAGGCTTAAACCATTAACCCTGAACCATAAGCCATAAACCGTAAACCCTAAACCGTAAACTCTAAACCCTATACCATAAAACATAAACCATTAACCATGAACCCTAAACCCTAAACCCTAACCCTTAAACCATAAACCATAAACCATAAACGATACACCCCAAACTCTAAACCCTAAACCCTAAACCCTCAACCCTCAACCCTGAACGATAAACCCTGAACCTTGAACCCTAAACCCTAAACCCTAAACCTTAAATACTAAACCCTAAACAGTAAACCCTTCACCCTTCACCCTTAACCCTTAACCCTAAACCCTAAAGACTAAAACCCTAAACCCTAAACCCTAAGCCATAAGCAATAAACCCTAAACCCTAAACCTTAAAACCTAAACCCTAAACCCTATATCCTAAACCCTAAACCCTAAACCCTAAATCCTAAACGCTAAAACCTAAACCCTAAACCATAAAACCTAGACACTAACGCCTAAACCCTAAACCCTAAATGTAAAACTTAAAACCTAAACCCCAAACCCTAAACCCTAACCCCTAATCCCTAATCCCTAAACCCTAAACCCTAAATCCTAAATCCTAAACCCTAAACCCTAAACTCTAAACCCTAAACCCTAAACCCTAAACCCTAAACCCTAAACCATAAACCATAAACCCTAAACCCTAAACCATAAACCGTAAACCTTGAACCCTAAACCCTAAGCTCTAAACCCTAAACCATAAACCTAAAACCTAAAACCCAAAACCATAAACCATAAACCATAAACCCTAAAAAATAAACCCTAAACCCTAAACCATAAACCCTAAAAAATAAACCCTAAACCCTAAACCATAAAACTTAAACCCTAAACACTAAAGCCTAAACCCTAAACAATAAACCCTAAACCCTAAACCCTAACCTATAAACCCTAAACCCTAAACCATAGACTCTCGAACCTTAAACCCTAAAACCTAAACCCTAAACTCTAAACCCTAAAAACTAAACCCTAAATCCCAAACCCTAATTCGTAAAACCTAAACTGTAAATCCTAAACCCTAAACCCTGAACCTAAAATCTAAACACCAAACCCTAAACCCTAAATCTTAAACCATAAACCCTAATCCCTAAACCCTAAACCCTAAACCCTAAACCCTAAACCCTAAACCGTAAACGATAAACCATAAACCCTAAAACCTAAACCATAAATGCTAAACCCTAAAAGCCAAACCCTAAACCCTAAACCATGAACTCTACCTAAACCCTAAACCTTAAACCATTAACCCTAAACCCTAAACCATAAACCGTAAACCCTAAACCCTAAACCATAAACTCTAAACCCTATACCATAAACCATAAATGATCAACCCTAAACACTCAACCCTAACCCTTAAACCATAAACCATAAGCCATAAACCCTAAACCCTAAACCCTAAACCCCAAACTCTAAACCCTAAACCCTAAACTAGAATCCCTGAACCATAAACGCTAAACCCTAAACCCTAAACCCTAAACCATAATTCCTAAACCCTAAACCCTAACGGCTAAACCCTAAACCTGAATCCCTAAACCCTAAATCCTAAACCCTAAAGACTAAAACCCTAAACCATAAATCCTAAAACCCTAAACCCTAAACCCTAAACCCTAAACTCTAAATTGTAAACCCTAAACCCTAAACCCTAACCGTAAACCCTAAAACCTAAACCCTAAATCCTAGATCCTAAACCATAAACCCTGAACCCTGAACCCTGAACCCTAAACCCTAAACCCTAAACCCTAAACCTAAAATCCTAAACCCTAAACATGAATCCCTAAACCCTTAACCCTTGACCCTAAACCCTAAATCCTAAACCCTAAAGACTAAAACCCTAAACCTGAAATCCTAAAACCCTAAACCCTAAACCCTAAACCCTAAGCCCTAAACCCTGAACCTTAAACCATAAACCATCAACCCTAAACCTTAAACCTTAGACCATTAACCCTAAACCATAAGCCATAAACTGTAAACCCTAAACCGTAAACTATAAACCCTATACCATAAACCATAAACCATCAACCATCAACCCTAAATCGTAAACCCTAACCCTTAAACCATTAACCATAAACCATAAACCCTAAACCCCAAACTCTAAACCCTAAACCCTAAACCCTGAACGCTGAACCCTAAACCCTAAATCCTAAATCTTAAGCCTTAAATCCTAAACCCTAAACCTTAAACACTTAACCCTAAACCCTAAAGACTAAAACCCTAAACCCTAAACCCTAAAAACCTAAACCCTAAGCCATAAAGCCATAAACCCTAAACCCTAAACCTTAAAACCTAAACCCTAAACCCTAAACCCTAAATCCTAAACGCTAAAACCTAAACCCTAAACCATAAAACCTAAACACTAAACCCTAAACCCTAAACCCTAAACCTGAAACTTAAAACCTAAACCCTAAACCTGAAACGTAAAACCTAAACCCTAAACCCTAAATCCTAAAGCCTAAACCCTAAACCCTAAGCTCTAAACCATAAACACTAAACCCTAAACCCAAAACTAAAAACCCTAAACCCTAAACCCTAAACCACAAACCCTAATCAATAAACCCTAAACCCTAAACAATAAAACCTAAACCCTAAACACTAAAGCCTAAACCTTAAACCGTAAACCATAAACCATAAACCCTAAACTGTAAACAATAAACCATAAACCCTAAACCCTAACCTATAAACCATAAACCATAAACTCCTAAACCCTAAACCCTAAACACTAAACCCTAAACCCTAAACTCTAAACTCTAAACACTAAACCCTAAACCCTAAACACTAAACCCTAAACCATAAACCCAAAACCCTAAACCCTAATTTGTAAACCCTAAACCCTAAACCTAAAAACTAAACACCAAACCCTAAACCCTAAACCATAAACCCTAAACCATAAACCATAAACCCTAAACCTTAAAACATAAACCCTAAACCCTGAATCCCATCAACCCTAAACCCTAAACCCTAAACAATAAACCCTAAACCCTAAACCCTGAACCCTAAACCGTAAACCAACAACCCTAAACAATAAAACCCTAAACCTTAAGCCATTAAACCGTAAACTATAAACCATAAACTCTAAACCCTATACCATAAACCATAAATGATCAACCCTAAACCCTAAACCCTAACCCTAAAACTATAAACCATAAACCATAAAACCTAAACCCTAAACCCTAAACCCCAAACTCTAAACCCTAAACCCTAAACCCGAAACCCTAAACCTAAAACCCTAAACCCTAAACCATAATTTCTAAACCCTAAACCCTAAACCGTTAAACCTAAACACTAAACCCTGAACCCTAAACTATAAACCCTAAACCCTAATCCCTAACCCTAAACCATAAACCCTAAACCATAAACCACAAATCCTGAACCCTGAACCTTGAACCCTGAACCCTAAACCCTAAACCCTAAACCCTAAACACTAAACCCTAAACCCTAAACACTAAAGACTATAACGCTAAACCCTGAAACCCTAAACCCTAAACCCTACACTGTAAAACCCTAAATCCAGAGCCATAAGCCATAAACCCTAAACCCTAAACATTAAAACCTAAAGCCTAAAACCTAAAACCTAAACCCTAAACTGTAAACCCTAATCCCTAAACCATAAACCATAAACCATAAACAATAAACCCTAAACCTCGAACTCTAAACCATAAACCCTAAACCTAAAACCCTACCCTAAACCATAAACCATAAACCCTAAACCCTAAACCCTAAACCCTAAACCATAAACCATAAACATAAACCCTAAACCTTAAATCCTAAACCATAAACCCTGAAACCTAAACCCTAAGCTCTAAACCGTAAACCCCAAACACAAAACCCTAAACCCTAAACCCTAAACCATAAACCCTAATCATTAAACCCTAAATTCTAAACCATAAACCCTAAACGCTAAACATTTAAACCTAAACCCTAAACACTAAACCCTAAACTCTAAACCCTAAACCCTAAACCCTAAACCCTAAACTATAAACCATAAACCCTAAACCATAAACAATAAACCATAAACCTATAAACCCTAAACCCTAAACTCTAAACCATAAACCATAAACCATAAACCCCAAACCCTAAAAACTAAACCCTAAACCCTAAACCCTAAACCCTAAACAATAAACCATAAACCATAAACCATAAACCATAAACCTAAACCCTAAACCATAAACCATAAACCCTAAACTGTAAACCATAAACCCTAAGCCATAAACCCTAAACCCTAAACAATAAACAATAAACCATAAACCTATAAACCCTAAACCCTAAACTCTAAATCATAAACCCTAAACCCTAAACCCTAAACCCCAAACCATAAAACTCTAATCCCTAATCCCTAATCCCTAAACCCTAAACCCCAAACCCTAAACCATAAAAAATCAACCTAAACCCTAAACCCTAAACCTAAAACTATAAACCATAAACCATAAAAACTCAACCCTAAACCATAAAATAAACCCTAAACCCTAAACTCTAAACCCTAAACTCTAAACCCTAAACCCTAACCATAAGCCCTAAACCATAAACTCGAAACCCTAAACGCTAAACCCTAAACCCTAGACCCTAAACCCTGAACAATAAACCCTAAACCCTAAAACCTAAGCTCTAAACCCTAAACCCGAAACACTAAACCCTAAACCCTAAACCCTAAACCTTAAACCCTAAACTCTAAACTCTAAACCCTAAAACATAAACCCTAAACCCTAAATCCCAAACCCTAAACCCTAAACCCTAAACCCTAAACCCTAAACCCTAAACCCTAAACCATAAGCCCTAAACTATAAACCCTAAACCCTAAACCCTAAACTGTAAAACCCTAAACCCTAAACCCTATACCCTAAACATTAAACCCTAAACCGTAAAACCTAAAACATAAACCCTAAACCCTAAACCCTAAATCCTAAACCCGAAACCCTAAACCCTAAACCCTATACCCTAAATCCTAAACCCTAAGCCCTAAACCATCAGCATTACACCATAAGCCCTGAACCATAAACCCTAAACCCTAAACCCTAATCCCTGAACCATACACCCTAAACCCTAAACCCTAAAACCCAAAACTCTAAAACCCTAAACCCTAAAACCCAAAAATCCTAAACCCTAAACCCTAAGCTCTAAACCCTAAACCCTAAGCCATAAACCGTCAACCCTAAACCCTAAACCCTAAACCCTAAACCCTAAACCATCAACTCTAAACCCTAAACCCTGAATCCCATCAACCATAAACCCTAAGCCCTGAACCCTAAACCTTGAACCCTAAAACCCTAAACCCTAAACCCTAAACCCTAAACCTGAAACTATTAACCCTAAACCGTAAACCCTAAACCGTAAACTCTAAACCCTATGCCATAAACCATAAACCATCAACCTTAAACCATAAAACCTAAACCCTAAACCCTAAACCGTAAACCATAATTCCTAAACCCTAAACCCTAACGCCTAAACCCTAAACCCTAAACCCTCAACCCTAAACTGTAAACCCTAAACCCTATAGATTAAACCCCAAACCATAAACCCTGAACCCTAAACCCTAAATCTCAAACTCTAAACCCTAAACCCTAAACCCTAAACCCTAAACACTATAGATTAAACCCTAAACCCTAAACCATAAACCCTAAACCCTAAACCCTAAACCATAAACCATAAACCCTAAATCTTAAACCCTAAACCCTAAACCCTAAACCATAAACCCTAAATCTTAAACCCTAAACCCTAAACCCTAAACCCTAAACCCTGAACCCTGAACCCTAAACATTGAACCCTGAACCCTAAACCCTGAACCCTAAACCCTAAACCTTGAATCCTAAACCCTAAACCCTAAACCCTAAAGACTAAAACCCTAAACCCTAAAATCCTAAACCCTAAACCCTAAACCCTAAAACCCTAAGCCTTAAAATCCTAAACCGTAAGCCATAAGCCATAAACCCTAAACCCTAAACCCTAAACCATAAAACCTAAACAATAAATTCTAAACCCTAAACCCTAAACATTAAACCCTAAACCCTATACCGTAAACCCTAAACCCTAAACCCTAAACCCTAAACCCTAAACCCTAAACCTTGAACCCTGAACCCTAAACATTGAACCCTAAACCCTAAACCCTGAACCCTAAACCCTAAACCCTAAACCCTAAACCCTAAACCTTAAATCCTAAACCCTAAACCCAAAACCCAAAACCCAAAACCCTAAACCCTAAACCCTAAATCCTAAAGACTAAAACCCTAAACCCTAAACCCTAAAACCCTAAACCCTAAACCCTAAAACCCTAAGCCTTAAAATCCTAAATCGTAAGCCATAAGCCATAAACCCTAAACCCTAAACCCTAAACTTTAAAACGTAAACCCTAAATCCTAAACCCTAAACCTAAAACCCTAAACCCTAAAAGATAAACCCTAAATCCTAAACCATAAAACCTAAACAATAAATCCTAAACCCTAAACATTAAACCCTAAACCCTATACTGTAAACCGTAAACCGTAAACCCTAAACCATAAAGAATAATCCATAAACCCTAAACCCTAACCCATAAACACTAAACCCTAAAATCTAAACCTAAACCATAAACCATAAAGCATAAAGCATAAATCTTAAACCCTAAACCGTAAACAATAAACCCTAAACCCTAAACTGTAAACCATAAACCCTAAGCCATAAACCCTAAACCCTAAACCATAAACAATAAATCATAAACCTATAAACCCTAAACCCTAAACTCTAAACCATAAACCATAAACCCTAAACCCTAAACCCCAAACCCTAAAAACTAAACCCTAAACCCTAAACCCTAAACCATAAACAATAAACCATAAACCATAAACCTAAACCGTAAACCATAAACCCTAAACCCTAAATTGTAAACTATAAACCCTAAGCCATAAACCCTAAACCCTAAACAATAAACAATAAACCATAAACCTATAAACCCTAAACCCTAAACCCTAAACTCTAAACCCTAAACCGTAAACCCTAAACTCTAAACCCTAAACCCTAAACTCTAAACCCTAAACCCTAAACTCTAAACTCTAAACCGTAAACCGTAAACCCTAAACCCTAAAACCTGAACCCTAAACCGTAAACCATAAACCCTAAACCCTAAATTGTAAACTATAAACCCTAAGCCATAAACCCTAAACCCTAAACAATAAACAATAAACCATAAACCTATAAACCCTAAACCCTAAACCCTAAACTCTAAACCCTAAACCATAAACCCTAAACTCTAAACCCTAAACCCTAAACTCTAAACCCTAAACTCTAAACCCTAAACCCTAAACTCTAAATTCTAAACCGTAAACCGTAAACCCTAAACCCTAAAACCTGAACCCTAAACCGTAAACCATAAACCCTAAACCTTAAACCATTAACCCTAAACCATAAGCCATAAACCCTAAACCCTAAACTGTAAACTCTAAACCCTATACCATAAACCATAAATGATCAACCCTAAACCCTAAACCTTAACCCTTAAACTGTAAACCATAAACCCTAAACCCTAAACACCAAACTCTAAACCCTAAACCCTAAACCCTAAACCAGAATCCCTAAAACATAAACACTAAACCCGAAACGCTAAACCCTAAACCCTAAACCATAATTTCAAAACCCTAAACCCTAAACCATCAACCCTAAACTCTAAAGCCTGAATCCTAAAATATACACCCTAAACCCTAAACCCTAAATCCTAACCATAAACTCTAAACCCTAAACCCTAAACCATAAATATTGATCCCTGAACCCAGAACCCTGAACCCTAAACCCTAAACACTAAACCCTAAACCCTAAACCCTAAAGACTATAACGCTAAACCCAGAAACCCTAAACCCTAAACCCTACACCTTAAAACCCTAAACCCCAAGCCGTAAGTCATAAACCCTAAACCCTAAACCCTAAACGTTAAAACCTAAATCCTAAACCCTAAATCCTAAACCCTAAACCCTAGACCGTTAAACCTAAACACTAAATCCTAATCCCTAAACCCTAAACCTAAAACCTAAAACCTAAACCCTAAACCGTAAACCACAATCCCTAAACCATAAACCCTAAACCGTAAACCATAAACCATAAACCATAAACAATAAATCCTAAACCCTAAAATCTAAACCCTAAACCCTAAACCCAAAACCCTACCCTAAACCATAAACCACAAACCCTAAACCCTAAACCATAAACCATAAACCCTAAACCCTAAACCCTAAACCTTAAATCCTAAACCATAAACCTTGAAACCAAACCCTAAGCTCTAAACTGTAAACCCTAAACCCTAATCAATAAACCCTAAACCCTAAACATTTAATCCTAAACCCTAAACACTAAACCCTAAACCCTAAACCCTAAACCTTAAACCCTAAACCCTAAACCCTAAACCCTAAACTATAAACCATAAACCCTAAGCCATAAACCCTAAACAATAAACCATAAACCTATAAACCCTAAACCCTAAACTCTAAACCATAAACAATATACCCTAAACCATAAACCATAAACCCCCAAACCCTAAAAACTAAACCCTAAACCCTAAACCATAAACCATAAACCCTAAACCCTAAACCCTAAACCCTAAACCCTAAACCCTAAACTGTAAACCATAAACCCTAAGCCATAAACCCTAAACACTTAACAATAAACAATAAACCCTAAACCTATAAACCCTAAACCCTAAACTCTAAAACTTAAGCCCTAAACCCCAAACCCCAAACCCTAATCCCTAATCCCTAATCCCTAAACCCTAAACCCTAAACCCTAAACCATAAAAAATCAACCCTAAACCGTAAACCCTAAACCTCAAACCGTAAACCATAAACCATAAAAACTAAACCCTAAACCATAAAATAAACCATAAACCCTAAACTCTAAACCCTAAAATCTAAACCCTAAACCCTAAACCCTAAACCCTAACCATAGGCCATAAACCATAAGCCCTAAACCATAAACTCGAAACCCTAAACGCAAAACCCTAAACCCTGAACCCTGAACAATAAACCCTAAACCCTAAAACCTAAGCTCTAAACCCTAAACCATAAAACCCTAAACCCTAAACACTAAACCCTAAACCCTAAACCCTAAACCTTAAACCCTAAACTCTAAACTCTAAACCCTAAAACATAAACCCTAAACCCTAAATCCCAAACCCTAAACCCCAAACCCTAAACCCTAAACCATAAGTCCTAAACAATATGCCCTAAACCATAAGCCCTAAACCATAAACCCTAAACCATAAAACCTAAACCCTAAACCGTAAAACCCTAAACCCTAAACCCTAAAACTCTAAAACCCTAAACCCTAAACCCTAAACCCTGAACCCTAAACCGTAAAACCTAAAACATAAACGCTAAACCCTAAACCTGAAACCCTAAACCCTAAATCGTAAACCCTAAACCCTAAACCTAAAACCCTAAACCATAAACCGTAAATCGTAAACCGTAAACCCTAAATCCTAAACCCTAAGCCCTAAACCATAAGCCTTAAACCATAAGCCATGAACCATAAACCCTAAACCCTAAACCCTGAACCATAAACCCTAAACCCTAAACCCTAAAACCCAAAACTCAAAAACCCTAAAGCCTAAAACCCAAAAATCCTAAACCCTAAACCCTAAACCCTAAGCTCTAAACCCTAAAATCTAAACCCTAAACCCTAAACCCTAAACCCTAAACCATCAACCCTAAACCATAAACTCTAAACCCTAAACCCTGAATCCCATCAACCATAAACCCTAAGCCCTGAACCCTAAACGCTAAACCATAAACCCTAAATCCTGAACCGTAAACCGTAAACTCTAAACCCTATACCATAAACCATAAACCATCAACCTTAAACCCTAAACCCCAAACTCTAAACCCTAAACCCTAAACCCTAAACCCTAAACCATAATTCCTAAACCCTAAAACCTAAACCATAATTCCTACACCCTAAACCCTAACGCCTAAACCCTAAACCCTAAACCCTCAACCCTAAACTCTAAACCCTAAACCCTAAACCATAAACCCTGAACCCTAAACCCTAAATCCAAGACTCTAAACCCTAAACCCTAAACCCTAAACCATAAACCATACTTCCTAAACCCTAAACCCTAAACCCTCAACCCTAAACTCTAAACCCTAAACCCTAAACTTTTAAACCCTAAACCCTAAACCCTAAACCCTAAGCCCTAAATCTTAAACCCTAAAGCCTAAACCCTAAACTATAAACCATAAATAATAAACCCTAAACCCTGAACCCTGAACCCTAAACCCTGAACCCTAAACATTGAACCCTAAACCCTAAACCCTAAACCCTAAACCTTAAATCCTAAACCCTAAACCCTAAAACTCTAAAACTCTAAACCCTAAATCCTAAACCCTAAACCCTAAACCGTAAAACCTAAACATAAACCGTAAACCGTAAACCGTAAACCGTAAACCGTAAACCCGACACCCTAAACCCTAAACCGTAAACCGTAAACCCTAAATCCTAAACCCTAAGCCCTAAACCATAAGCCTTAAAGCATAAGCCCTGAACCATAAACCCTAAACCCTAAACCCTGAACTATAAACCCTAAACCCTAAACCCTAAAACCTAAAACTCAAAAACCCTAAAGCTTAAAACCCAAAAATCCTAAACCCTAAACCCTAAGCTCTAAACCCTAAACCCTAAACCCTAAACCCTAAACCATAAACCATCAACCCTAAACCATAAACCCTAAACCATAAACTCTAAACCCTAAACCCTGAATCCCATCAACCATAAGCCCTAAGCCCTAAGCCCTAAACCCTAAACCTGAAACTATTAACCGTAAACCCTAAACCCTAAACCCTAAATCCTAAACTGTAAACCGTAAATCTAAACCCTATACCATAAACCATAAACCATCAACCTTAAACCCTAAACCCTAAACCCCAAACTCTAAACCCTAAACCCTAAACCCTAAACCATAATTCCTAAAACCTAAAACCTAAACCATAATTCCTAAACCCTAAACCCTAACGCCTAAACCCTAAACCCTAAACCCTCAACCCTAAACTCTAAACCCTAAACCCTGAACCATAAACCCTGAACCCTAAACCCTAAATCCAAGACTCTAAACCCTAAACCCTAAACCCTAAACCATAAACCATACTTCCTAATCCGTAAACCCTAAACTCTCAACCCTAAACTCTAAACCCTAAACCCTAAACTTTTAAACCCTAAACCCCAAACCCTAAACCCTAATCCCTAAACCCTAAGCCCTAAATCTTAAACCCTAAACCCTAAACCCTAAACTATAAACCATAAACCATAAACCCTAAACCCTGAACCCTGAACCCTAAACCCTGAACCCTAAACATTGAACCCTAAACCCTAAACCCTAAACCCTAAACCTTAAATCCTAAACCCTAAACCCTAAAACTCTAAAACCCTAAACCCTAAACCCTAAATCGTAAACCCTAAACCCTAAACCCTAAACCGTAAAACCTAAAACATAAACCCTAAACCTGAAACTCTAAACCCTAAACCGTAAATCGTAAACCGTAAACCTGACACCCTAAACCGTAAACCGTAAACCCTAAATCCTAAACCCTAAGCCCTAAACCATAAGCCTTAAACCATAAGCCCTGAACCATAAACCCTAAACCCTAAACCCTGAACCATAAACCCTAAACCCTAAACCCTAAAACCTAAAACTCAAAAACCCTAAAGCCTAAAACCCAAAAATCCTAAACCCTAAACCCTAAGCTCTAAACCCTAAACCCTAAACCCTAAACCATAAACCATCAACCCTAAACCCTAAACCCTAAACCCTAAACTCTAAACCCTAAACCCTAAATCCCATCAACCATAAACCCTAAGCCCTGAACCCTAAACCCTAAACCTGAAACTATTAACCCTAAACCCTAAACCCTAAACCCTAAATCCTAAACCGTAAACCGTAAACTCTAAACCCTATAAGATAAACCATAAACCATCAACCTTAAACCCTAAACCCTAAACCCAAAACTCTAAACCCTAAACCCTAAACCCTAAGCCCTAAACCATAATTCCTAAACCCTAAACCCTAACGCCTAAACCCTAAACCCTAAACTCTAAACCCTAAACCATAAACCATAAACCCTGAACCCTAAACCCTAAATCCCAAACTCTAAACCCTAAACCCTAAATCCTAAACCATAAACCATACTTCCTAAACCCTAAACCCTAAACCCTCAACCCTAAACTCTAAACCCTAAACCCTAAACTTTTAAACCTAAACCCTAAACCCTAAACCCTAATCCCTAAACCCTAAACCCTAAATCTTAAACCCTAAACCCTAGACCATAAACCCTAAACCATAAACCATAAACCCTGAACCCTGAACCCTAAACCCTGAACCCTAAACATTGAACCCTAAACCCTAAACCCTAAACCCTAAACCCTAAACCCTAAACCTTAAATCCTAAACCCTAAACCCTAAAACCTAAAACCTAAAGACTAAAACCCTAAACCCTAAACCCTAAAATCCTAAACCCTAAACCCTAAACCCTAAAATCCTAAACCCTAAACCCTAAACCCTAAAACCCTAAGCCTTAAAACCCTAAACCCTAAGCCATAAGCCATAAACCCTAAACCCTAAACCCTAAACTCTAAACTTTAAAACGTAAACCCTAAATCCTAAACCCTAAACCAAAAACCCTAAACCCTAAAACCTAAACCCTAAACCCTAAACCCTAAACCATAATTCCTAAACCCTAAACCGTAACGCCTAAACCCTAAACCCTAAACCCTCAACCCTAAACTCTAAACCCTAAACCCTAAACCATAAACCCTGAACCCTAAACCCTAAATCCCAAACTCTAAACCCTAAACCCTAAACCCTAAACCCTAAACCATACTTCCTAAACCCTAAACCCTAAACCCTCAACCCTAAACTCTAAACCCTAAACCCTAAACTTTTAAACCTAAACCCTAAACCCTAAACCCTAATCCCTAAACCCTAAACCCTAAATCTTAAACCCTAAACCCTAGACCCTAAACCATAAACCATAAACCATAAACCCTGAACCCTGAACCCTAAACCCTGAACCCTAAACATTGAACCCTAAACCCTAAACCCTAAACCCTAAACCCTAAACCCTAAACCTTAAATCCTAAACCCTAAACCCTAAACCCTAAAACCTAAAGACTAAAACCCTAAACCCTAAACCCTAAAATCCTAAACCCTAAACCCTAAACCCTAAAATCCTAAACCCTAAACCCTAAACCCTAAAACCCTAAGCCTTAAAACCCTAAACCCTAAGCCATAAGCCATAAACCCTAAACCCTAAACCCTAAACTCTAAACTTTAAAACGTAAACCCTAAATCCTAAACCCTAAACCAAAAACCCTAAACCCTAAAACCTAAACCCTAAACCCTAAACCCTAAACCATAAAACCTAAACAATAAATTCTAAACCCTAAACCCTAAACATTAAACCCTAAACCCTAAACCCTAAATCGTAAACCGTAAACCGTAAACCCTAAACTCTAAACCCTAAACCCTAAACCATAAAGCATAAAGCATAAAGCATAAACCCTAAACTGTAAACAATAAACCCTAAACCCTAAACCATAAACAATAAACCATAAACTATAAACCCTAAACCCTAAACCCTAAACTCTAAACCATAAACCATAAACCCTAAACAATAAACCATAAACCCCAAACCCTAAAAACTAAACACTAAATGCTAAACCCTAAATAGTAATCCCTAAACCCTTAACCGTAAACCCTAAACACCAAACCCTAAACCCTAATCCCTAATACCTAAACCCTAAACCCTAAACCCTAAACCCTAAACCCTAAACCTTAAACCTTAAACCATAAACCATAAACCCTCAACCCTAAACCCTAAACCCTAAACCATAAATCCTAAACTCTAAACCCTAAACCCTAAACCTGAAACCCTAAACCCTAAACCCTAAACCATAATTCCTAAACCATAAGCCCTAAACCATAAACCTGAAACCCTAAATGCTAAACCTTAAACCATAAACCATGAACCATAAATCCTAAACTCTAAAACCTAAACCCTAAACCCTAAACCCTAAAACCCTAAACCCTAAACCCTAAAACCCTTAAACCCCAAACCCTAAACCCTGAACCCTGAACCCTAAATCCTAAACCCTAAACACTAAACACTAAACCCTAAACCCTAAACCATAAGCCCTAAACAATAAACCCTAAACCATAAGCCCTAAACCATAAACCCTAAACTATAATCACTAAACCCTAACCCCTAATCACTAAACCCTAAACCCCTAAACCCTAAAACCCTAAACCCTAAAACTTTAAAACACTAAACCCTAAACCCTAAACCCTAAACCCTAAACACTAAACCTTAAAGCCTAAACCCTACAACTGAAAACCTAAACCCTAAACCCTAAATAATAAACCCTAAACCCTAAGCCCTAAGCCCTAAACCATAAGCCCTAAACCATAAACGCTAAACCCTAAATGCTGAACCCTAAACCATAAATCCTGAACCATAAACCCTAAACCATAAACACTAAACCCTAAACCCTAAAACCCTAAACCTTAAACCCTAAAATCCTAAACCCTAAACCTTAAACCCTAAACTCTAAATCTTAAACCCTAAACCCTAAACCCTAAACCATAAATCATCAACCCTAAACCCTAAACCCTAAACCATAAGCCCTAAATCCTAAACCCTAATCCATAAACCCTAAACCACAAATCCTAAACCCTAAACCTTAAACAATTAACCGTAAACTGTAAACCGTAAACCCTAAACCATAAACCCTAAGCCATAAACCGTAACCTTAAACCCTCAACTCTAATCCCTAAACCCTAAACCATAAACCATAAACACTAAACCCTAAACTCTAAACCCTAAACCCTAAACCCTAAACCCTAAAACCAAAACCCAAAACCCAAAACCCAAAACCCTAAATCCTCAAGCATAAACCCTAAACGATAAACCCTAAACCCTAAACCCTAAACCCTAAACCCTAAACCTTAAACTATTAACCTTAAACCATAAACCCTAAACTCTAAACCCTAAACCCTAAACCATATACCATAATTCCTAAACCCTAAATCCTAAACCCTAAACCCTCAACCCTAAACTCTAAACCTTGAACCCTAAACCCTATACATTAAACCCTAAACCATAAACTGTAAAACCCTAAACCCTAAATCCTAAATCTTAAACCCTAATCCCTAAACCATAAACCCTAAACCCTAAACACTAAACTCTGAACCCTGAACCCTAAACACTGAACCCTAAACCCTAAACCCTAAACCCTAAACCATAAACCCTAAACCCTAACGACTAAACCCTCAACCCTAAACTCTAAACCCTAAACCCTAAACCCTATACTCTAAATCCTAAACCCTAAACCCTAAACCCTAAACCCTAACCCTAAACCCTAAACCATAAATCCTAAACTATAAACCCTAAACTCTAAACCTTAAATCCTAAACCCTAAACCCTAAACCCTAAACCTTTAACCCTAACCCCTAAAC